>JAVQMF010000053.1:20007500-30007500 GCA_032878935.1 Erythrophleum fordii
AATTGTGAGGCTTCATGGTATTCCTAAAAGTATTGTCTTAGATAGGGATGCAAAATTTTTGGGTCATTTTTGGAGAGTTTTATGGGGAAAGCTTGGAACTAAGTTATTATTTTCTAAAGCTTGTCATCCATAAATTGATGGTCAAACTGAAGTTGTTAACAGAACCTTAACTCAATTGCTTAGGACCGTCATCCAAACGAATTTGAAAAATTGGGAGGATTGCTTGTCATTCATTGAATTTGCATATAATAGAAGTGTGCATTCATCTACTGATTATTCTCCTTTTGAAGTTGTTTATGGTTTTACTCTACTAACTCCTTTGGATTTGGTACCATTGCCCATTAATGAGAGAACAAGCCTTGATGGAAAAAAGAAAGCTGAGGTGGTTAAGCAACTTCATGAAAAGATTAAATTGCAGATTGAAAAGAAGAATGAGCAATATGCATCCAAGGCAAACAAAGGCAGAAGGCGTGTCACTTTTGAACTTGGCGATTGGGTATGGGTGCATATGAGAAAAGAGAGGTTTCTGGTACAAAGGAAATCTAAATTAGCTCTAAGAGGGGATGGACCATTTCAAGTCCTTGAGAAAATCAATGACAATGCTTATAAGATAGATCTACTAGGTGAGCATAATGTTAGTGTTACTTTTAATGTTGCTGATCTATCTCCTTATGATGTAGGTGATGATTTGAGGACATTTTGAGGAGAGAGGGGATGATGCGATCCATCAAAGGCAGCAAGCTGTCCCAAATGCTTGGAATGGTCCTCTACAAATTCCAAGTGGCCTGATGACAAGAGCACGAGCTAAAAGAATGAAAGAAACCTTAAGTGGACTTGTTCAAGAGACCTGGACTAAGCAAATAACAATTGGAGCAACAAAAGTCAAGCAAGATATGGACATTTCCAATGTGGGCGTCCTCAACATCATATGGGCTGAAGATGGAGCTGCTGAGGCTAGATTAGGCCAAAACATTATAAATTGAAGTGCTTGAATTATGGACCATCCATTGGTGGGCTCATTTAGGGCTAAATAATGCTATTTTGGGCTTAATAAGCTGATTTCTAAAACCTTAATGTATTTAGACGAAATTAGCTTATTTAGGGGGATTTATTTCCTTTTTAGTTTTTGAGAGAATTTGACTTTTATATTTCTGATTCTATAGGTCATTAATTAGGAAATTTGCCATTAATTTCCCTAGTTTTCCTTTTCTATGAGCATTGAAGGCAGATTTGACTTGCACACTATATAATTGTACTCTGCCTCCCATTGTAATCAGATTTGAATGAATAGAAATCATATTTTCTGGAAATCTCAGAATTGAGAGGAGTGCTCTCTAAGGTTCTTCATTGAACTTGTAGACTTATCAAGGCTTGATCAACCTTGTGGCATCTTCCAACACTCGGGGTCCTTGTCTCTTCGTGTTCAAGGGTTCCAAGTGGATCGTTCAGGCTTGATTTAGCTTTCTTGGGGTGTGTATATTTCAGATCGGTTGTAGGTTTAAAGGGATTTAATTCCTTGTGGGTTCGCACCATATAAGATTTCATGAGCGTTGGAGTCCATTTGACCCCTCAAATGTATGAAAAACCAGATCTAATCATATGAATAATACCTTAAATATTCTACAATTTTAAACCAAATTTGAAAAATTATAATAAATTCTACAGAGTTTCAAAAATTGTGTTCTTTAGCTTTGGGAAAATTTATGAATGATTTTTAAATGCTTGCCAAATTTCATTTAAAAATTTGCTTATTTGGTCAGATTTTAGTTCAAGGACAAAAAGTGGCTCCAAATGGTGCACAAATGGGTCCAAAATGGGCTTCTTCAATTCATGTGACTATTTGAGCACGTCTCAAACATGAAATACAACATATATGGCTGGTTTATCATGCCTCGAACCTCATGCAACTTAAATTTACTCATCCACTTGTCATTATACATACATATAACATAGATCCCACATAGACAAATCTCATAATCTTGTACATTTACATTCAAAGATGACATTTATATCATAACTCCATACTTTTACACTTATAGGAGTGTTTACATTACAAAATTATCATGTACAATCTCTCATATGCAATATATTACATAAAAACCTAAACTATTGTCAAAGTATTGGCATTTATGCATTCTAGTCTCCATCCTTGGCTTCTTGATAATTCCCTAAATATGGTTTGAAATAATATAAAGGAAAGTGAGATTCTTTGAATCCCAGTAGCTCATTCACCTTGATATTTTCATATCAAGGAAAGCAAATATACATAACTGATATCCAAATATTAAACATAATCATGTTTATAAAATCATATGGATCCATTATGGTAAAAACAAGCTCTAGGAACGTTTGGTTTAGTCTCACCCAATTATTTGGGACTATTGGATTAGTCTCACCCACTTTTAGGGACTTTTGACTTAGCCTCACTTACTCTTGAGATGTTTGGCCTTGTCTAACACATTAAGGACTTTTGGCTTTATCTTACCCAAATCAAGGGACTTTTGGCACAACTTCACTTATAAGAGCCATTTCACATTTGAAATGCACTCCAAGTTATATAAACTGCATCAAATCATCAAATCAGTAGTAATGGACATAATTCATAGTCCATGAACACATACAAGCAATCAATGACAATCAAACAACGAATATAAGCATACAAGAATGGATGAAGCTACCTTTACTTAAGAAACACAATTCCTCCTTAGATTCCCAGTTCCTCTTCTCAGCCACACACACACACGGACGGGAAAGGCTTCACTTGCTTGGCCCAATCATATCAAATAAGATACCAATGTATCAATGGAACCATCTCTAGATTCATATAAGCCTTCCATAAGCTAATCCTAACTTTAGGCTTCTATATGGCTCCATTTAGTGCCATAATAAAGCAACTCATATAATTCATTATCTTGACTCCAATTTCTCACTCAATATAAGTCATATGACTCCATTTAAATCCATTAGATGAGCCTAACACTAAGTTGCTTCTTTATACATAATGGAACCCTAAAATTTTTACCTTTCAAAATAAGGTACTTCCAAGGGGTCTTGACCTAAACACACACACCATCCTTGCCTTCTGTGGAATTTTTTGTTTCATTCTTTGTGAGATTGATGTTTATATGAGTCCCTTAACCTCTTCATAGCTCAATTATACTCTTACATGGTTTCAAATATCATTTTAAGACATCATACTTCCTAAGGTATAACCAAAACCCTAGGTTCCCATTTATGCATTCCATAGCTTCTTAATTTGTTCTAATGGCAAAATCTAAATCTTTACATACCAAAACCTTAATCCCTAGAATGGTTTCATCAGAAACCAACTCCTTTTGTAACACCATAGATTTTTAACTTTGCCTCATGCTATTCCTAAGTCTCATACCATGTATTTCTTAAGAACACAAGAAAATGGCATATAAAAGTGAATACTTTTGCGTTGCGTAGGGGATGAAATTTCCCATCAGTGTCCCATGGGCCATGTGAGTTTATGTATCACATTTTTATATTTAATTATATAGATATAACTCAAATCCATCATCAAAAGTGGCCTAGAACTCATGCAAGACAAGAAACACACAAAATTCCATAATGTAGCCTTGGCCAGAGTTGTACACATTCTGTCACAAATTTTGAAAAATCATAACTAATTCTAGAAAAATTGAAATCATGCATTCTTTACCATTTTTGAAAGCTAAAGATGCCTAATTTATGATAAAAATATGTCTAGGTCATCGATTATCAAGCAAAAAATGTTTGCTATTGAAAAGGTACAAAGGTACAAAGGTATGACTGGTTACTAAAACTGATATAAATTTCTGCTATGAAATTCACAAATATCCAATTAATTTCACAAAAATCCAATCTATGCAAATGATACCAATTTGGAAAGCTATAGATATTAGCTAGAGGGAAAAAATAACTTTAGACCAGTCTAAGCATGTCTAGGCTTCAAAAACTAATCAAACATTAACATAGGTTTGGTTAGATCCCTGGCACTAGACAGAACTTTCAAAAATTTATATCTCCCCTCTCTAGGCATCCAATGAGGTGCATCTAGTTAACACTTGTCACTAGAAATGTCTAATTTCTCCTTATAAAATTTTGTGGCAATTGGACATCATTTGCCCTATGAATAAGAAAATTTCATTTCGGACTAGAGTGAACAGTGTACTGAACCAAAATCAAAAAAATTTCTAACTTTAAAAATTCATTAAATATTCCATAGACCTCCAAAAATTATGAACTTTAGCTTCTCAAAGAGCTCTCAACAACCTCTAGATGCATTCCAAATTTTAGACCAAGAAGAGCTCATTTGGACTAAGTGGTATAGGTTACCAATATGGTAAATTTTGCTCTATATGAGATATCAAATGTGTCCAAATGGCCTCCTTTGATGTTTGGCACCTCTTGGGCAAATTTAAAAGGATGTATATGACTTGCATGAACTGCCCAAGTGGTTCCAAACCTCATGCATCTCAATTTGGCCACTCCACTTCCCTTATTACATTAACACATCAAGCCATCAAGAAGTCAAACTTACCATTTCTATTGATTTCATATCACATATAGTCTATACAAGATTCATACCTCATTTTACATTCATACATAAGTTTACATCTAAAAAATAATATATACAAAGCCACTTTGCCATTCATATGGCCATAAACAAGTAAAATTCATGCACTTGGTTGTCAAAATCTCATCTTCCAAGATGTGGGCTCCCATTATCTTGTCTACTTAGTCCACCTAGCATGCTAGAACATTGGAGAGGAGGGAACGAGATTCAAAAAATCCCAATAGCTCATCTCCCTTTCAACCATACATAAAGTATGCAAACCATGTCTTATAAATGCATGCATGGGCATATTAAACAATATGAACATTCAAGAAGCAATCTTGGCATGTTAGTAAGTCATACAAGGCATTCATAGGCTTACTAAGTAAGTAGATTAGTCTCACCTATTCACTTATGGATTTTGGACTTGCCTCACCCATTTCTTTAAGAGGTTTTTGACTCAACCTTACTCTTGGGAGTCAACCTCACTCTTGGGAGACTCTTTACTTTGTCTCAACCAACTTTAGGGGTTCTTGGCTCATCTTCACTATGGCTAAGGGTTCTTGGCTTCTCCACACTCAAGCCAACCCAAACAAACATAACAAACATTAATTGAAAACATAATGCATCATCATGGTACCATGGGATAAGAGCTCATGCTAGATATTTTTCATAGCTTAAAACACACATACACATATTCAAAGACAAATCAAGCATGCATTCATGCATGAGAGAAGGAGGATGAGTTACATTAGATGTAACCACACATTTTTCTTCTTGAATTTGCTCTCCCTTCCTTAGCCTCACACACACAAAGGTGTGGGTTTGGTTTCTCTTAGCCTAAACACAATTTATGGAAGCCAATTAGGTTCATGGAATTAATTCTAAGGCCACACATCTTTCTTAAACACTAACTTAGTTTATTAACCCCTTTATGGTTCTAAGAATGCACCTAATGAAGCAACACCCATCAAATAAGTTCTAGGCTCTATTCTTTTCTTTCATATATGATTCTTGACGCCTTTTAAGCCTCTTGGAGTCAACACACAATTAAAATAAAGATCCTAACTACATATTACTTCTTTAGGTCATATTATGCAACATATAAGGCTATCTCACTTTCTATGGTTTCTAAATTTTTTCCAAGGCTTCCCCTCATCATATATGACTCAAAAATGGGCTTGGAAAAATTTAAAACTCTCCCTAGGCACCCTAACTCATCTAGACTGAGACTATGCTTGTTTTTGCTACCCTTGGAGTTGTCTTTGTTTTCTTAGTGGAAGATGTGACGACCCTAGATTCTAATATCAGTGATTATAGCTAAATACACAATTAATAGATAATGATCAAGGTTTGGAGTCATCGCAATTTATTACATTATGAAAATATAGGGGAAATTTAAACCTTGATACTACTAGGATCATCAACTAACAACCATAACGGGATCATGCATAAGGAAGGTTTATACCATCATTAAAGGTTTATGATTCATCCATTGATCAATTTCAACCCACAAAAACATCCCACCAATGTATTCATACCATTCCCTAGCATTAGCCTTACTGAAATTAGGGTTTCTAGGTCAAATATAGGAGTTTGGGGACCTGCGCCGCGACTTGGAACTTTCCCGCCGCGGCTAAGTTAGGTTCTGGAGCTCAAAAACCACATTTTTAAACTTGCGCCGCGGCCCAGTTACTCTCTGGAATTTTCTTGACTTTCACCGCGGCGATAGCCGCGGCGAGTTGGACCTGCGCCGCGGCCAACCTATTTGGCGCCGCGCGCGAGGTTAGCTACTGTAACCTCCCTAATTAATTTTCTCGCCTCGCGCCGCGGCGGGACTTCTTGCGCCGCGGCGAGATTACGTTCTGTCACCTCCTGGGCGATTATTTTCACTCCGCGCCGCGGCGAGATTTCTCAAGCCGCGGCGTCCCTCGCCACTGTCACTCCCTAGGCCGCGGCGAAGCCTTCTTGGCCGCGGCGTGACTCCCTCCTGTAGCTATTTTCCCTCTATTTCGCCCCCTACACTCCATTCCTCTTCTTAGGGACACTCTAAGGTCACTTCCCCTCATTTTATATGGCTCTAATGGCATTTATCTACCTTATTTACTTAGCTATACTTCCATTACCAACTCAACACTTATATGCCCGTTTCTTTCCTCCAATTACCTTCCATCAGCAAGTTCATAAAGTATCAACAACAAAATATACATGAACTACCAGCAGCTATCCTTTAATACAAAATAAATGGGGGTTCCATATATTAGGGGCTCATATCAATGTCTCAAGGGTTACATTTCCATTGATAAGCAATATTACATGTCAGCACCAATTACAACAGAAATCATGAGTCCATACAACAACTACCAAATTAAGATGAGGTCTACCCCTCAGTTCATACATCCTCAATAAATCAAATGTTCAAGCCTACACTTGGCAATTCAGATACATGATGATGCTATACATTAAGGAATACAAAATTAGCATCTATACTAGCTAAGTCAGCCCAAGTGTAGCCATCTCCCCATAGGTGAGAACTCATGGATTCTCATCCACTTGCTTACCCTTATCCTTACCCGAGGAACTTTCACCTGAAATATTAATCCCACAACACGGGGTGAGATATGAATCTCAGTAACCAAAGCAATTCCATCATATAATCCAGTTTAATCAACATATATGCATAATTCAAAATCCATATCAGAATCATATCAGTCATTTCAGCAAATGAAACAATTAGGCTATCATGATTACTATCCCATACTAGCAATCATATAATCAACATGTTAAAGGCCATTAACACCGGGAGAGGCCCGTCCACGGCACCTACTCCCTATTGAGCACAACCAGGGCTCAGTGCATTTGGGGTTGATCATACCCGGTGCCCGATCGTGGCACATGCACGGGTGGCAGCCGCACCACAGCTCCACCATGGACTCACAAGGTCCAATCATAATACAACAGATAGCCAACCAATTCATTCAACATTTCAAATCATTCATATATATAGCAAATATGAAATTAAAATAGATACATGCATGGAATTACTGTAAACCCCGGTTACCTCACTTGCAGATAATTGCAACAGCCACCACAATTCCCAAATTCGGATTCAAGTATCTCCCACCAGAATTCTCAATGTTTCACCCAAAATCCTAAGCAAATTCGTACCAAGTTAATACCCATAATATAAATAAGCTATGGGGGTCTCAAACCAACAAAGAAAACTTCAAAATGGGGGGTTTAAAGTCACTAAATACCAGCCCCAACCTCAACCTACGAATTTCACCAAGAAAATCCCCAAACACCCACATTTCAGATTTTGGGTAAGATGAAAATCCTCCAAATGAAAATCTAATCAGACCAAATTAAAGGAAAAGATGAGGGGATTAAGTTGTATAACTATTACCTTGGCCAAATCTTACTCCAAATGTGAGAAAATGTGGAATTAAGTGAAGAACCCTAGCCTCTCCTCCTCACCTCCGAATTTCTCTTCTATTTTGTGTTTTGCTGAATGTGGGAGGTGGCTAGTCAGATTTTTAGGGTTTTAGTGGGTTTAAGTTGGGTCAAGGGTTGGGTCATGGGTTGCTCCAAGTCCAAACCCAATTGGGTTTCAGATTTTGCTTATTGGGCCAGTTTTCAAGTGTTGGGCTGCATAATTCTGTTGGGCCAGTTTTCACTTATTGGGTTGCTGAAGTTTAATAGGTTTTGGGCTTAATTTGAAGGGCTCAAGGGCTTGGGTCTGCACAAGGGTGATTGGGCCACTTAATTGAGCCTATACAAGATAAATCTTGGGCCTCTATCTCATTAAATTAGTTTGGGTTTACTTCCAATTCATTGGGCCTCCATTAGCCTCTCATCATGATTTAATTAATTTGGGCCTAGATGTAAATCTCCATCCTAAATAAATTCTCAACCCATATTAACAATTTATCTCTCTAGAATACCTATACACTAACTTACCCAATTATGCTCTATTAATTATCCTTAATTATTCTTAATCCATAATTAACACCTTAATTAATTTCGGGGTGTTACAGAAGATGCATATGAGGAGACTTCTAGGGATCTTAGGAGTTCATTTAAACACTTATTTAGGTCTAGGAATCATTGTATAAAATCAGATTTTGCAAGTAGCACTTGAAACCCTAGATTTGCTATCTTGAATTTCCATGGTTATTTGTTAATTCTCTTTACATATTCTTATTCTTTGCACTCCTTTTCCTAAGATTCACCCTTGGTTCTACCCAAAATCGAAGCCCTCTCATTGCTTCTTGAATAGGGCGAACCAAGGAGAGAAGATGAACAAGGGGTAGCTATTATGGAAGGAGAAATTACCTTGTTTTTCCTTGTTTTCTTGCTTTAATCTTCCCTTCTTTGGCCTCCTCTCTTCAAATTTATATTTTCCCCTTTGTTCCTCCCTTAAAATAGATCCATATACTTCAATAAACCATAGGAAAGAAAGGGAAATGGAGGAGAAGAGGTTTGCTAAGGAAAGAGCATGAAAAATAACCAAAAATCCATACCTTTTGCCTTTGATTTCTCCTCCTCTTCCTCTTCCTCTTGTGTGCCTCTCTCCTTAGGGTTTTTCTCTTGTTTAGGATAGAAACATAATGGGTTGAATGTGACGACTCTAACTTTTAATCCAAGTAATTATGGTTAAATACATGATTAATAATTAATGATCAAAGTTTGGAGTCATTACAATTAAGTACATTAAGAAAATATAGGGAAATTTGAACCTTGATGTTATTAGGGTCATCAACTAAATAACCTTAAATGGGAGAACCCATAAAAGGAATTACACTATCATCAGGGATTTATAATTCATCCATCTATTAGTTTCAATAGACAAAAACCTCCCACAAGTGTTCCTATATCATTTCTTAGCATTACCATTAAAGAAATTGGGATTTCTAGGCTAAAGGTGGGAGTTTGGGGACCTGCGCCGCGACTTGGAACCTTCCCGCCGTGGCTAAGTTAGGTCCTGGAGCTCAAAAACTAAGTTTTTCACTTTGCGCCACGACCCCGCCCTTTCGCGTCGCGGCTAAGTGGCTCTCGAGAATCATTGGGTAACTTACCACCGTGGTGAGTTGGATCTTCACCGTGGCCAACCTATGTGGTGCCGCAATGGAGATGCCTCCTGAAGCTACTGTTTGAAGTCCCACAATTCTCGCATCGACGGAATACATTTGTGTCACGGCGAGTTTTGCTACTGTACTCTCCTTAATTGGTCTCCTTGACTTGCGCTGCAGCAGGACCAATTGCGTCGCAATGAGGTTTCATTCTGTCACCCTCCTGGGCAATTTTTTTCGCACTGCACTGCAGTGATAATTCTCAAGCCATAGTGTCCCTCGCCACTGTCACTCTTCAGGCCGCGACGAGGCCTTCTTAGCCACGGCGTGACTCCCTCTTGTAACTATATCTCCTACATTTCGTCCCATGCACTCCAAGTCTCTTCTTAAGAACACCCTAGGAACACTTCCTCCTATTTTATATGATTCTAATGGTATTTATCTACCTTATTCACCCAGCTATTCTACCATTACCAATACAAAACTTAAATGTAAATTTCCACTCCTCCAACTACCCTATATCAGCAAGTCCATAGAGTAATAGCAACAAGAATTCACGCACTATTGACAATTAACATTCGATACACATTCCATTAGAGGTTTCATACATTAATGATTCATATCAATATCTAATACATCACATAATTATATTTCCAATAGTATACCATACCATAAATTCAGTAAAATTCATATATCCAATATCAAGTTATGATGAGGCTTAACTCCTCAATAAATATATCCTAAGTAATCAAAATATAAAAGCCTACACTTGGCAACATGATTACATGATGATACTATACAAAAAAAATACAAAATTTAGCATCCATTCTAAATAAACCAATCTAAGTGAAGCCTTCTCCCCACACGGTTGGAGCTCATGGATTTTCATCCACTTGCTTCCCCTTATCCTTACCCAAAGAACCTTCACCTGAAATATTTAATCCCATGAAACAGGGTAAGATGTGAATCTCAGTAACCAAAACAAATTTTATTCATATATTCTAGTTTAATCAACATATATGTATGATTTCGTATAAACATCTGAAAACATACCAGTAAATGAAACAATTAGGCTATCATGATCACTATCCCATACTAGCAATCATATTTTCTTATGTTAAAGGCTAATAACACTGGGAGAGGCCCATCCACGGCACCCACTCCCTAATGAGCACAACCAGGGCTCAGTGCATTTGGGGTTTGATCATAACTCGGTGCCCGATCAAAGTACATGCACGGGTGGCAGCCTCACCACAGCTCCACCATGGACTCACAAGGTCCAATCACAATACAATAGATAGCCAACCAATTCATTCAGCATTTCAAATCATTCATGTACAGCAAACATGAAATTAAAATAGATATATGCATGGAATTAACATAGTCTCTGTTACCTCACTTGTAGACCAATTACAAAAGCCACCAATGGTACAAAAATCTCCCCAGCCACTATAAATTTCTAAAATTTGGAATGGATGTGTCGTCTACCAAAAACTTCAATATATCAACTTAAATCCTAAGCAAATTTGTGAAAAATTAATACCCATACTATAATCCAATCATTGGGGTCTCAAACTAACAGAAATACATTAAGAAGATGAGTTTATACTTACCTAATGTCAGCCTTAGCCTCAACCTACGAAATTTCACCATGGAAACATCAAATAGCAAGTTTCAGATTTTAGGTGTGGGTGAAAATACTTCAAATGAAAACTAATCAGGCTAAAATGAAGAGAAAGATGAGAGGATTAAGTTATATAACTATTACCTTGGCTGAATCTTGCCCTAGAAGTGAAAAATGATGGATTTCTTGCCCCAAACCCTAGCCTCCCTCCAAACCTCTGAATTTCTCTCTTGTGTTTCAGCAAAAATGGGGAAGAGGCTGAAGTGTTTAGGGTTTTAGTTAGGTTTAAGTTAGGCTATGGGCTGTTCCAAGATCCAACTCCAAATAGGCTTCATATTTTACCTTTGTTAGGCCAGCTTTAAGGTGTTGGGCTGTAGAATTTTATTAGGCCAGACTTAGTTTTAAGTACTCCATGGTCTTAGGTCTGCATAAGGTGTATTGGACCACTTGTAAGAGCCTATACAAGGTGAATCTTGGGTCTTTATCACATTGAATGGGATTGGATCTGCACCTAACTCATTGGGTCTCCATTAGCCTCTTATCATGATTTCTTACATTAATTTGGGCCAAGATGAAGTTTCTTACATTAGCCTCTTATCATTATTAATTTATCTCTCAAAATTTCTATTCACTTAACTTACCTGATTATTTCACATTAATTATTCTTAATTAACCCAAATTCATGATTAGCACCTTAATTAATTTTGGGTTGTTACACTGAATGAATGAGAAGGTGGGGTGCCACTTATATATAAGTAGGAGGAAGAAAGACCTTTCAAAAATTCCCATTTTGCCATTCATTCTTGGCATTTTTGTTTCTAACCCATTTTAGCTCCTTTTTGAGAACCATCTCTTCCATTATAAAATTTGGGTTCCCAATTTAGTAAAATGCCTTTGGAATCACTCAAATCAGAGCTAAAACATTCCCGAACAAGTCCATTAAAGTTTGGGTGCACTGATATTAGAAAACGTCCACTGGAGGGGTTTTAACTGTCCCAAGGTTTCCCATGATTTTCAGGGCCTCTAAGAACCCTAGAAAACTTAAAACTTTCATTTAAAAAGCCCTCCTATGAGAATTCTGAAATTTACTCAAAATGACAAAAATGCCCTTACGTTTCGTAAACCTTTCGTTACATTTTGTTTCTTTATTCTAGCTTTATTTTTCTTTCTGTCTGAGTCTAGGATTCTCATTTTTAGGAGTATAGAATGCTTTCCAAATTTTTTAAGATCTTAAATAATTTATTTCGAGGGACTTCCTTTTATATTCAGTGAATTTCATTCGTCTACAGAGAAATCGTACGTCAAGTTTTTCACGTTTTCATTTCTTCCCCTTTAAATAAATTCTGTCCTCAAAATTTGGGGTATGCTTTCCTCTTACTCTTTTCTTTTTGGCTAACTGCTCTTTTCTTTCCTTTCTTCCTAGCTCTATACGCTTTTCTCAGCGATTACACTTTTTTGAGTTTTTCTCTTAGCCAGGAAATTTTTATTACTAGTTCTCAATAAGGGCTCTATTATTGTAGAGTACTAGCTAGTTCTTCTCATAAGGGAAAGAAGTTTCTAACTCTGGAGGCCTATCTTAGGAGAGCTTACTAATTATATTGGGTTAGTCTTAACCCATTTCCAGAGGTTAATGTTCTTTTTAGTAGACTAATTTGCCATCTCAGGAGGTAACTTATTTCATATCAAATCTCCTGTATCTTCTCCTAATGGCTCCTCATAATGTTTCATCTTCTTTCTTTGATCATCACAGCCATTGGAGATTTCTATCTGCTTACTGATTTAAAATATACTGTCTACTGTCCATTTCTGTGTTTTTTCTTACTAGCTCATCGTATAATTACAATTCACATTTCTTTCTATCATAGGCCTCACATATCAATTACTTACTAGGATTACAACTCCTTTGAGGATTTCTACTTTTAATGATCCCAGTTTCTTTGTTTACTACTACATCTGTATTGGTAGGCTGGGACTTTTCCTTACTCTCTTTGCTCACTTATAGTGGCATTTTATAGTCCCTTATTTCAACATTGATAGGACTAACATATGTGTCTTATACTAGCATTGAAGAGCAACTACCACTGACCATGACTGAACCGGTGGGATGCTAGCTATACTCATTGTTTTGATCACTAGAGATATACCATTTACCTCATTTAAAGGCTACACTTGACCCCTTTCTGAGTACATAGTCTAGCATATGGGGATCTTTCTATCCCTCGGTTAGGGCTAATATCTACTAGGTAGTGGTTCATCTTTTGGAAAGCTATTTTCTTGCTTTTCTCATCCCATACACTATGCTCATCTCTCAAGAGATCTAGTCAGTGGTCTAACTATCTAAGTAAAGCTTTCGTATCTTTATGGCAATGGTCTACCAGACTCAGGAGATCTCTTCTCTCTGAGACAAAAGCTAGCTAAAACTATATTGGTCTTTGAGACTAACTGCTCTGTAAAAACTATCTCAAGCCATCATCTCACTAGAGAACTATCATGCTGTACTAGGGCTCACTGTAACTTTGTGGGATGTACTGTGACCTTTAGGTCTACTGCGACTTCTCAGAGCCTTGCTAGGGTCTACTGTAACCTCTTGTGATATACTAGGATCTATTGCGATCTATCTTTAGGAGACGTCAAAGCCTAAGATCATTGTATCTGATAGTAAAACATATGCTTACTAAGTTCGGTGACCATTACTCATAATAATTGAGGCTAAACTCAGAGGTACATCATGCTCTTCGTGTAAAGTGGGTTCTATGTCATCTGATTCTCTAAGATTCCATCATATTGATACTCAGGAGCATTTTAACTTTCCTTATTTACTACTCCTTATAGGATCCTCAGGTTCCCACTTCAACCCCTTTTTACTAGAGCTTTCTTTTCTTACTCTATTGACTTACTTACTTTATGTGTACTCATTCTAACTTTCTTCTCATATCTTGTAGTTTCAAAATATGCCCACGTTTTACTTTTGAGTGCCTTGGTATTAGAGCATCTCACACTCTGAGTGTGGCTAACATTTCTGGTAGGAGAAAGGCTATACACTGGTCCCTTCTCATTTGTTTACATATGCTATAAGGGATTCAGGCTATGCACACTAAACTCGCGCTATCTGAATCTAAACATTTTTATTATTCTTTATTAGGGATTCTTTTCTACATGCTTTTCTTATCATTTTGATATTACTGGAATCGCTTTACCTTTCTTTTCTGACTTATCTCATCATTTCACTAGTTAGAATACCATTTAATTATCGGGAAACTTTGATGATTGATGTCATCGTTTGCTACGCAATCAAGTTACATTACTACTGGGTTGGCTCTACCCAATATCATGTAACCTTTGTTGCAAGCAAACCATAACATCAAACACTAATACACGGGCACCTCATAACTGACTCAAAGCCATTATCGCCAGTATATTACAAGTTTCCAAATAATCTAAAGTGTTCCTCTCATACTTTTCTTTATCTGCCCTCTCCTCATAGGATACTCAAGGAAAATAGGATTCTTTCTCTACTTTATCCCGAGATTATAACGAATGTAATTTTCATAAAATGATTAAATGAGCCATACAAAAGCAAATCCTCTGAAATGAGCTAGATCATGTCCCAAAAAATTTGGGGAGAGTCCTAATCTCTTAAAAATGTTAATTCTAGGCTTTGACAGAAAGAAAAATAGAGCTAGGATGGAGAAACAATATGTGATGGATACTAATGAAACGTAATGATATTTTTGTAAATAAGTGTAATTTTTGGAAAAACACATAGAAAGGCTTTTTAAATGGGAAATTTAAGTTGCCCAGGGTTCTTAGAGGCTCTAAAACCCATGAGAAGCCCCGGGACCAGTAAAGCCCATTTGGTGTACATTTTTCAAAGACGGTGAGCCTAAACTTTGATGGATTCATTCGGTAAGGTTTTAGCTCCAATTTGAGCGATCCTAAAGGAATTTTATTAAATTGAGAATCTAAATTTTATAATGGAAAAGACGGTTTTAAAAAAGGAGGTAAAACGAAGCTGAAACGAAATTACCATTATGGAAGGATGAAATTGAAATTTTTAGAAAAGTATGCTTCTACAAGCTCCCACGCACTTCTCCCTTCTTCTCCCACCCTAAGTATGACTTTCTGTGCCCAAATTATAGAAAAATAGCAACTCTTCTAGGTGCACAAGGAGAGGGAGAGAAAGAGGAGAAAAATCAAGAGAAAGGTAAGGAAATCTAAGGAATTTTATGCTCCATCTTCCTCCAATCTTGTTCCTCTCCTTTCTTCCTCTCTTTCCATGGTTTATTTGAGACAAATGGTTCTATTTTGGTCTAAAAATTTAGGGAGGAGATTGAATTCCTTGTGGTGGAACAAACGAAGAAGAAAGAGCTTAGAAAACACACTTGAATCTAATGTAAATTCTCACTTTGGTTGCTTTCTTCTCTTGCTTCTTCTTGGTGTATGATTTTGGCCTTATACAGAACCATATAAGGGGGAGTTTTCTATCCAAGAGCAAGAGAGAAACAAGGGTTTTAGGCCATGGGTAGATGGAATATGGCAAGAAATTCTAAGAAAAACTAATAGAAATCAAGTTAGGAAAGTGTGGAGTTTTCTAGGGTTTTGTAAAATTTGATTTTATGTGAATGTTTTCTTAGTCATTTGAATGTTTTCTTGAGCTCCTAAGACCTCTAGAAACCCTCCCTAGTGTCTCTCCCATCAAGGAAAAATCAAGAAGCTTGTGAACTCCTTTCTTGGTGCATATCTCGGCCTAGGCTAGTTTATAGAGCTAGGGAGTGTTTTAATTTATTCTAGCATTGGTTTGGGACTTTATATGATGTTAAAAGATGGGAAATACTATTGGAAAAAATTTCGGAGCCATGGAATGAGAGATGGAGCAATGGTGTCCATAATGGTGCTTTATGAAGCAACTTGGATTTCTAATTGTGCAAGTGAATGTGTGAGGGCTTCAAGGACCTTAAATGAGTCCAAGAAGTCTAGAAATAATAAGAGAATGGGGCCTAGAGCTTAAAATATGAGAGTTGCTTCATTGAGTAAATTATGGTACCATTATGCCACTTATGAGACCAAGTGTGTATTCAAGCTTTAGTTTAATGTCTTGGCTTGCTTCAAGTATGTGATGGTGTGATAATTGTGATGTTTAGGTCAAGAGAACCCTATTCTACCTAGGTGCACTTGTGAGGCCAAAAAGAGGGAAGGAAAAGATTATGAAAAGTTTGCATAAATCTAAGGTAGTTCTCCACCTCATTCTTCTTGCATTCTTGTGTGCATATATATATATATATTATTGTATGCTTGTATGTGTTCTTGTGACTTGATGATATGCCATTTGATGCCTTGACTTTACATTGGTACTAATGTGTCTTCTTGAATGACTATGGTTGTGGAAATGGCTCATAAGAGTGAGGTGATGCCAAAAGTCCCTTAATGAAGGTGAGGAGATGCCAAAAGTCTCATGGCATAGGTGAGGCAAGGCCAAAAGTCTCTTGGAAGAGTGAGGCCAAGTCAAAGGTTCCTAGACTAAGAGTGAGGCAAATTCAAAAGTCTTAGAAATGGGCTAAGGTAAAACCAAAAGTCCCTAAAGCATGGTCTTGGTGTGAATGTGAATAAGTGGAATGGGAATTGTGACTTTGCATACTTTATAGTTGCCAAACCTTCCATACTTGTGCTTAGATGTATATAGGCCTTAAATGTGTATGTAAATGGGTGTGTGAGCTACTGAGATTCTTGGAATCTCATTCCCCTTTTCCTTTCTATCTTGAGTTGTCTAGATGGCTCACAAGAACCAAAGAGAGCAAGCCAAGAGCCTTAAAGGGCTATACTTTAAAATTTTGTAGTCTTCTTTGTATATAAATGTGAGAATGACATTGTACATGTTATTTTTGTAATGTAAGGCTATGAACAAATATAATAATATGTATGAATGATGTATAAACCTTGTGTGGTGTCAAGACAATGGAAATATGGAAATTGAACACTTGGGTGCACACTTGAATGTATGTATTCTTGGGTGTGAGATGGTCAAAATGAGATGCATGGTATTTGGGACCACTTAGGCAGTTCCTACAAGTCATATTCATGTCTTTAAACTTGCCTAAGAGGTGCCAAACTCAAGGAAAAGGAATTTGGACTAAAGTGATACCTTATGAGAGGCAAAATCTACCAAATTGGTAAGCTATGTCACTTTTTGTCCAAATAAGCTCTTCTTAGTCTAAAATTTTGCATGCTTCTAGAACTTGTTGATAAATTTTTGAAAAGTTAAAGTGGGTATTATTTGGAGATCTATAGAATATTTGATGAATTTTTGAAGTTGGGAAATTTTTCTGATATGGTCACTACTACTGTACACATGGTCCAAAAATTGTTCTATGTCAATCATAGGGCAAACGATGTCTAATTTCTATGAAATTTTGTAGAAAAAAGATAGATCTTTTAAGTGACTTATGTCAATTAGAAGCACCTCATTTGGATGTCTAGAGAGGGAGATATTAATTTTTGAATTTGTTGTCCAGTATCAGGCATCTAGTTCGATGTATGTCACTGTTTGATTAGTTTTTTAGGCTTGGACGTGCCTAGACTAGTCTAGAGTTATTTTTCTCATTTAGCTAACATCTGTATCTTTCTAGATTGGTATCATTTTCATGTATTGGAATTGTTTGAAATTAATTGGACATTTTTAAAGTTTATGACAGTAAATTGTATCAATACCAGGGATAGCCAGACCTTTGTGGCTATTTCATTGTCAAAAATGACCCAAAGGATATGTTCATGTCATGTAATTATTTGTAGTGTAAATTTAACATCCAAAGATTTCTAGAAAGCTATGGTTTATGTGATTTCAATTTTTTTACGGTTAGTTATGATTTTTTAAGGTTACCCATGAAATCTGCCACTATACAACTGCAGGAAATGAAGAAATTTTTAGGTTTTTGACCCTTGATTCGTGGTTTATGCCATTTTTTGAGAATGTTATGACTTGTATGTATGGAAAATAATTAGAAAATGTTGTTAATGAATTCATGGGGTCCCAGAGATGCGAAATGAAAAATTTATCCGCTACGCTTCAATTAAATTCATTATTTTAATATATTTCTTGAGATTTCTTGAATGAATTGTATATTCCCACTTGTGAGATGAGGTTCAATGTTAGAATATAATATGGTATTATAGAGATCACTTTACATTGCCTGACTATTTTTACTTCAGGTACCATCATGCTAGAAGGGCATCTATGCCAAAGACAAGTGTGCTTTTTTAAGTACTCAAGCATATCAACTTGATATCTGTTCTTAATCTACTATATCGTCAGCTTAAACACTATTATATCTTCTCTTTCTTTTTACCTTTCTTATCCTTTTACTTCGGTAAAAGGATGCCCTACTATTAGCTATCCCTATTGCCAGTTCGGGTTTTTTACACTCAAGAGCACTTATATTTTTTTCTGGGTTCCTCTACTTGTTCACTCTCTGTAAAATCAAGGGGGTCTACTTTCTTATACTTTTGCTTTGTTTTCACTAGACCATCCCTCAGTAAGAAAATTTCTATTACCTGTAACCCTAGGAATTACATTCTATGGTACTCTCGGCTTACACTCTTTCTTTGCATAATACAAGACTTACCTTCTTAGGCAGTCTCTAGCTCCCTCGAGTTTCCTTGAGGGTACTAAAGCACTAATTGTTTGTCTCAGTTCATTCTATGTTCAGATTAGAGTTAGGCTTTCTCTTTGTTCAGCCTCTTTTGCCTCATCTCTACGAGCATAGTATACTGATTTTAGGGTTCTTCTAACCTAATCCAGAACACGTGCTCTTAATGTCCGGACTCTATCTTACTGAAAACTTATGCTCTACTAGGTGCTCTAATCACTCACGTGCCTTAATCTCATATTATTCTCATATCAGGGAGCTCATCCGACTAGCGATTAGACCCCTATCTATTTACTTTTTTATCCCTAGTCTGCTCATTTAGTCATTACTAAAGTAAGGGCATCTTTTCTGTAGCTAATTTCTCAGCTCTTCCTTGCTTCCTTTATCACTACACTTTACAACTTAAGAGGGTCTATCTAGGGGAATTTGCTAACCACTACTGAGTGGCCTCCTTGACTCAGGATGTCTTATCTTTCTTTTCAATCTAGGGAGAACTTTTGCTATGCCTTTATCAAATTAATTTCTCTCTCTACTCATTGCACCTAGACGATGCTATTGGTCACTTCTTGTAGGCTTCAGCTCATATTTAGTCTAAGCTGCCTATCTCATCAGACCTATAACTTACAATAAGTTAGTACTTTCTAAGCTATCCTCATTCTCTTTTGAGCTTTTGTTATCGGGCTACTTATACTCACCTTTAGGTTTTACTTATAAGGTACATCTTTCTAGGCCACTCACTATGTGCCTCACTATTGGTAGCCTTATCTTACGTAAATTTTTGAGGCTATATTAACATTCCATTGTTCAGTGTCTCATAGAGTAGCACCCTAGGTTGGAGTTGCCTTAGAGGTGGGTCTCAATAACCTTATCGTCCTTGTGTCTAACTTTCTCTAATGCTGAGCTCTTTCTCAGTCTCAACTACTAGGCTCACTGATTTTTTACTAACTTTCTGTGACTATTTACTACTCATTTTCTCTACTGATACTGAGGGTTCCCGTTCTCTATGGGTTGTTTGATCCCTTATCAACTCATTTCTCAGGTTGGCCTGAATATGACTAACAAGGCTTTCATACTACCATTCGCCGTGGCTAACACATCATTTGCTGTGGCTAATTAGCCTTGAGTTTACCCTAGTTTCTTGTCCTAGTATTGACCGCAACTAACTTCTTAATTAGCTGTGGCAAGGAACTCTCTGGATTGCCTCACTGCTTTATGGATTAATTGGCTGTGGCTAAAGGCCTCTGATTTGCTTGCTTCTTCATAAGTTGGAACTTTACCTTTAGTTACAAACTCAAACCTTATTACCCCTATATCCAGCCCATCATCAAGCTAGAGAGTTTTACCTCTTACTTCATTCATGCATAGCTGGCTATTACCTCTAGGCTGTCAGGGCTCTAAGGAGTGTAGCTTGTAACTCAAATTTCTGGCCTGAGAGAATTAACCTTTTAGGTCTTAAAACTCATCTAGATATTGGGTGTTGTGGCTTGGGGGTAACTCTCTTTCTCATTTCCCCTCTAAACTGGTTTTGTGCAGCTGCAGTCTCATCTCACACTACATTACATTACTACCCATCTTTGTATTACGCAAGATATCTCAAAATGGTCTGAGTATGACCACCAGGAGAATTAAGTCTCATATACTCTCTCTAGCGAGCCCCTTCATACCAACAAGATCATGGTTCATATCTAAGGCTTGCTATTGACCCCGGTACACTATCATATCTCATAGAGCTCCAATCATTGGATTACTTACCTCTGCTCAAGTTATTTTAGAGGCCAATCATTCTCGATGTTCCCTCTCTACTCTAAGATTATTCTACAACTTACCTGTCATAAACATAGCCACAAACTATTTTTACACACCCAAAATGTCTCGTATAAGGTTTTACATATCTACATAAGCCTTTGCATAGCTTTATTGTTACATTCTCAAGCCAAATCCAACCTAAGATAGCCTGGAACTTTGTTCTGATACCAATAAATGTAACACCATAGATTTCTAACTTTGTCTCATGCTATTTCTAAGTCTCATACCATGCATTTCTTAAGAACATAAGAAAATAGGATATAAAACTAAATATTTTTGCGTTGTGTAGGGGATGAAATTTCCATTCAGTGTCCCGTGGGTCATGTGAGCTCATGTATCACATTCTCATATTTAATTACATAGATACAACTCAAATTCATCATCAAAAGTGGCCTAGAACTAGTGCAAGACAAGAAACACACAAAATTCCATAATGTAACCTCGGCCAGAATTACACACATTATCTCACAAACTTTGAAAAATCATAACTAATTCTAGCAAAATTGAAATCATACATTTTTTACCATTTTAGAAAGCTACAGATGTCTAATTTATCTAAAAATATTTCCAAGTCATGAAACATCAAGCAAAAAATTTTTAACATTAAAAAATGTACAAAGATCCGATTAGTTATTGGAACTAATACAAATTTTTGCTATGAATTTCAAAATTTCCAATTAATTCCAAATAAATCTAATCTATGAAAATGATATCAATTTGGATAGCTATAGATGTTAGCTAAGGGAAAAAATAACTTTAGACTAGTCCAAGCACATCCAGGCTTCAAAAACTAATCAAATAGTAACATAGGTCTGGTTGGAGGCCTAATACTAGATAGAAATTTCAAAAATTTATATCTTCCTCTGTAGGCATCCAAATGAGGTGCTTCTAGTTGGCACAAGTCACTAAGAATGTCTAATTTCTCCCTGTAAATTTTTGTTGCAATTGGACATCATTTGCCCTATGAATGATAGAATTTCATTTTGGACCAGAGTGAATAGTGCACTGAACCAAAATCAGAAAAATTTCCAACTTTGAAAATTCATCAAATATTCCATAGATCTCTAAAAATTATTCACTTGAGCTTCCCAAAGAGCTCTCAACAAGCTCTAGATGCATGCTAAATTTAAGACCAAGAAGAGCTCATTTGGATAAAAAGTGGTATAGGTTACCAATATGGTAAATTTTGCTTCATATTAGATACCAAATGTGTCCAAATGGCCTTCTTTGATGTTTGACACCTCTTAGGCAAATTTAAAAGCATGTATATGAGTTGTATGAATTGCCTAAGTGGTTCCAACCTTTATGCATCTCAATTTGGCCACTCCACTTCCCTTATTACACTAATGCACAAGCCATCAAGAAGCCAAACTTGCCATTTCTATTGATTTCATATCACATATAGTCTATATAAGAGTCATACCTTATTTTACATTCATACATGAGTTTACATCTCAAAAATAATATATACAAAGCCACTTTACCATTCATATGGCCATAAACAAGTAAAATTCATACACTTGGTTGTCAAAATCTCATCTTCTAAGATGTGGGCTCCCATTATCTTGTCCACTTGGTCCACCTAGCATGTTAGAATATTGGAGAGGAAGGAATGAGATTCAAAGAATCCCAATAGCTCATCTCCCTTTCAACCATACATAAAGTATGCAAACCATGTCTTACAAATGCATGCATGGGCATATTAAGCAATATGAACATTCAAGAAGCAATCTTGGCATGTTAGTAAGTCATACAAGGCATCCATAGGCTTACTAAGTAAGTGGATTAGCCTCACCCATTCACTTGTAGATTTTGGACTTGCCTCACCCATTTCTTTAAGAGGTTTTTGACTTAACCTTACTTACGGGAGTCAACCTCACTCTTTGGAGACTCTTTACTTCGTCTCAACTAACTTTAAGGGTTGTTAGCTCATTCTCACTATAGCTAAAGGTTTTTGGCTTCTCCACAATCAAGCCAACCCAGATAAACATAACAAACATTAATTAAAAACATAATGCCTCATCATGGTACCATGGGATAAGAGCTCATGCTAGAACATTTTTCATAGCTTAAAACACATATATACACATTCAAAGACAAGTCAATCATACATTCATGCATGAGAGAAGGAGGAGTGAGCTACCTAGGGTGTAACCACATACTTTTCTTCTTGAACTTACTCTCCCTTCCTCGGCCTCACACATACAAAGGTGTGGGGTTGGTTTCTCCAAGCCTAAATACAATTTATGGAAGCTAATTAGGTTTATGGAATTAATTCTAAGGCCACACATCTTCCTTAAACACTAACTTGGTTTATTAACCCTTTTATGGTTATAAGAATGCACCTAATGATGTAGCACCCATCAAATAAGTTCTAGGCTCCATTCTTTCCTTTCATATATGATTCTTGACTTCTTTTAAGCCTCTTGGAGTCATCACACAATTAAAACAAAGAGCCTAACTACATGTTACTTCTTTAGGTCATATTATGGAACATATAAGGCCATCTCACTTTTTATGGTTTCTAAATTTTTTTCCAAGGCTTCCCCTCATCATATATGACTCAAAAATAGGTTTGAAAAAATTTAAAACTCTCCCTAGGCACCCTAACTCATTTAGGCTGAGACTATGCTTGTTTTTGCTACCCTTGGAGTTGTCTTTATTTTTTTAGTGGAAAATGCATATGGGGAGACTTCTAGGGATCTTAAGAGTTCATTTAAACACTTATTTAGGTCTAGGAATCATTGTATAAAATTAGATTTTGCAAAGAAGACTTGAAACCCTAGATTTGCTATCTTGAATTTCCATGGTTATTTGTTAATTCTCTTTGCATATTCTTATTCTCCACGCTCCTTTTCCTAAGATTCACCCTTGGTTCTGCCCAAAATCCAAGCCCTCTCATAGCTTCTTGAATGGGGTGAACCAAGGATAGAAGAGGAGCAAGGGCTAGCTATGATGGAAGGAAAAATTACCTTGTTTTTCCTTGTTTTCTTGCTTGAATCTTCCTTTCTTTGGCCTCCTCTCTTCAAATCCGAATTTTCCCCTTTGTTCGTCCCTTAAAATAGATTCATATAATTCAATAAAACCATAGGAAAGAAAGGGAAATGGAGGAGAAGAGGTTTGCCAAGGAAAGTGCATGAAAAACAACAAAAAATTCTTACCTTTTGCCTTTGATTTTTCCTCCTCTTCTTCTTCCTCTTGTGCACTACTCTCCTAGGTTTTTTCTCTAGTTTAGGGTAGAAACATAATGGGCTAAATGAATGAGGAGGTGGGGCGCCACTTATATATAGGTGGGAGGAAGAAAGACTTTTCAAAAATTCTCATTTTGCCCTTCATTCTTGGCATTTTCATTTCTAACTCATTTTAGCTTCTTTTTGAGAACCGTCTCTTTCGTTATAAAATTTAGGTTCCTAATTTAGTAAAATTCCTTTGGAATCATTCAAATTGGAGCTAAAGCCTTCTGAGTGAATCTGTCAAAGTTTGGGTACACTGACATTGGAAAATGTCCACCAGAGGGGTTTTAACTGTCCCAGGGCTTCCAATGGTTTTTAGGGCCTTTGAGAATCCTGGGGAAATCAAAACTTTCATTTTAAAAGCCCTCCTATGAGAATTCCAAAATTTACTCAAAATGACAAAAATGTCCTTATGTTTTGTTAACCTTTCGTTATATTTCGTTTCTTCATTCTAGCTCTGTTTTTCTTCCCTTCAAAGCCTGGGATTCTCATTTTTAGGAGTCTAAAATGCTTTTTGAATTTTTTGGGATCTTAACTAATTCATTTCAGGGGACTCCATTTTGTATCTGGTGAATTTTATTCGTTTACAGAGAAACTGTACGTTATGTTTCTCACATTTTCTCTCGTTTTCAGAGGATAAGATATTACACCCTTCACCTCCTTCCTATTTTGGCCAGACCTATAAAGTGATGGAGAAACAAGGAAGGGCAAATTTCACATACCAAAGCATATACCAAATGAAAAGGCTTTCCATGGTGATTAACTTGGCACATTTGATTCCTTTTTATAAGCCTTTTCCTCCACGAGTTTAGACCTAAAACCTAATCTTTTGAAATGCTAAAACAATGGAGAAATAAAGGAGAAAGAATGAAAACTATGCAAAAAGAATATCATAGGCAAATTCCTTAAGCTTTGTTGCCTTAGGTGGCTTCAGTCTTCCTTGACTTTTAGTGCTTCTTGGGATGCCACTTGGTCTGGTTTGTAGCCACTGGAGTTCGACCAAAATGAGGAGAAAAGGATGGGGTGGCCCTTCTATAAAGAGAAGTTAGGGTTTCTTAAAAGAAAATTTTTTAATTTGCCCCTATTGTTTAATTTTATGGTGTAAACTCATTTTAACTCCTTTTCAAGAATTGTCTTTCCATCATGAAATTTAGGTCTTCTAATTCATTAAAAACTTTTAGTTTCAAATTAATTGGATTCAAAACTAACCCAAATAATCCAGTCAAAATTTTAGTCAACTGATGGCATAACTTAAATTAGAAAGGTTTTAACCATTCTGATGGTTCTTATGATTTTTTAAGCCTCTAAAAATCCTAATGATCTCAATTTTATCATATGAAGCTCCTTCTTTTAAATTTTCAAAAAGTTACCTAAAATTATGATTTTGCTACTATATTTATCCCTTAATTTGTTAAGCCATTTTGGCTCTGTTTTCAGGTTATCCTTATACTCTCATCCACATTTTTAAATGTTCTAATTAACATGCTATTTTCAATTAGCCTCAATTTGCTTTGCTTTAGGGTAATCCCACATCATTTTATCAGTTTCAATTTAGTTTTTGAAAAATCTGTTATTACATTGCCCATTACCAAATAGCTAGGAAAAAGTTAGACGACTAATCTTGAAGGGCTATTGTAAGGAAAATTATACATAAGAACTCAAGCTTTGCAAAAATTACAATGAGGGATGTTGAAAAACAAAATTATTTTTAAGGACCAAAGGATCAAATTTCATGTCTAAAGAGATGAAAATTACCTTTGTTACTTTATTGGTGAATCGAAATGTGATGCCCTGATTTCATCTCCTTTGAATGATTGAAAACTAACACTTTACTCCTTCTCCCTTGGTTCCATCGACAATGACAACCTCTTTCTTGTTCCTATCGATAGTAACTTCTCCCTTCCTCCCATTGGCGGTGACTACTCCTTTCGAAGCTAGTTACGATGAGTTCTGCTTCTGATCCTTCAAGTTGCTGGCTTTACCTAGTGCCATTCCTCTTCTTCTAAGTGCTCTATGCTCTTCTCTTATTGGCCATTCCTATTGACTCACGTATTTTTCAATGTTCTCACAGGTTTTAGTTTTTTTAATTTCTTTTTTACTTTGATTACTTTATGCTTAGTTTTGAAAAACTATAGTAAAACCAACTCTTACTATCTTAGTTTATGTTAAATAGAGTAGAACAACTTATCCAAGTAATTGAAAATGTTAATATTTTGGATTTTTAGTTTTAATATTTTATTTAGAAGTTGAGGCCAAGATAAAAACTGTTTTAACTCTGATCAAAAATAGTAAAATAATCTTTTAGATTGATTATGTAAGAAATTAGTTAGTAAATACTACTTTTCCTACATTAAGCACAATTAACTAAGTTGAATAATCACTTTAATTTTGGCTATGATTTAACTTGTTCATGAAAGACTGGTCTTTTCATTAGTTGTTTGCGCTTGTGGTTATACTATTATGTGGGCTTGATTTGTAGTAATTAATGGTAATTGTCAGGTTATTTCATCCATAAAATCTAGGTAATTTTGTTAAAAGTCCTTTATAATTCCTCAAAATATAGAAGTAACTTTCTTAAAGTCTTTTGTAATAACAAAGTTAGTGTTAGTAGCTTTCCTAAAAGTTACTAGTAAGTACCCTAAAATAGAGACGCAACTTCCCTAAAAGCACCTTGTAACTTTGTCATAGTAGTAATTTTTTTAAAATTTAATAGTAACTTTTAATTGTTGTGACAAAGTCAAAAGTGCCTTATGACTTTCCCAAAAGTCCCTTATAAATTTCTTAAAACATAGAAATAACTCTCCTCAAAATGCCTTATAACTTTGAAACTTAGCAGTGTTTTTTCTTTCCCCTTTTATGACATTTATTGTCCCATCAAAGTTAACTAGAGTCTTAAGTTAAGTTCAATGCATATTTTTGGCATTCAAAGGTGATATTCAACTTTCTTGTTAAGTTAACTAAGATAGTTTTCTTATTACATTTTGTACCCCTAAGCATGCATTTTGTACACCTTTGACTCATATATTCAATGAGTTAGTAAAGGGCAAAAGAAGTTGGCCTAGTTAACAATAATATTATGTAATGTTATATAGTATATAAAGTTAATAGTAATTGTAATGTTTATGTCTAATGTTGTGTACGTGGGATATATTCAATGACTCAGTAAAGGGCAAAAGAAGGATGCTTTGCCGTGCTCTTAACAATGTTAAAACCTAAAAATTATGTTGAAGCAAAACCAGTTTTCATCATCAAAGATGTTGAGTAGCCCTAACAATCAAACATGTTAGTGAATTACACTGAACTTGTGTAAACTTACCATTTACTTGTGATGTTTAGTTTTCTAACCTCACTTTCTTTGCTTAATGATGATTGTGGTCTTTGCTTAATAAAACACTACGAATATTGGATTGGGGAACCAATGTAACATCCCAAAATTAACTAAGTGAAATTATGGAAATTTATAATTTAATTTGGGGAAATAAGAAATTATTACAAGCATTAAGGAAGATTATGGAAAATAGAAATTTTTAAGGAAAATAATTATTTAGGTTTTTCAAGGCAAATAATAATTCTCAATGAAAAAAACTTTTAATTGTATGATTTAAATTTATTTAGATGAAATTAATTAGAAACACTTTGGAAAATTAAATTAGAGCCAATAACTAGTTTGACTTCACTAAAAATAATTTTTAAGAGACCAAATTGAATTATAAACTGAGACCCAGTCTAGTTGGACTTAGTGGACTAAAACCTATTACCCAAATATAAGCCCAATGGACAAAAATGCTCCTAGGTTAACCCAAACCCTCACTTAAGCCTATAAAATGATGAACCCTCCCATTTGATGATGAAAAAACATGTTGGACAACCATTTTGCAAGGGGGAAAAATGCAAGGAGTAAGGAAAGCTAGGGCTTTTCAGCTTTATAGCTCCAATCTAGTAGGTTAGAGGGAGATTTAGCCAAGGTAAATGTTATAAAAGTTATTCCTTTCATCATCTTCTTCATTTTGGTCTAATTGGTTCTTCATTTGGTGGATTTTCATCCAAACCCTAAGTCTAAAAATTAGTTTTTTGATGTTTTCTTACATGATTTTCAAAGCTTGAAGCTAAAGGAACTATTGGCTCAGTATTCCCCTTCATTTTGATATGTTAATATGCTAAAAATTGGCCCTTATGACTGATTTTTATGTTAGGCTATATTAATGTGCGAAAATTCAAGTTGTAGGAATAGCCCATGATGTGTTCTTAGTTGTTGAGGCACAAACAATCCATTTAATCTCTTGGATGTATGGGTTAGTATTTCCCTTCTTTTTGTGAGGTTTATGTGTTGAATTTTCATCATTTGTATTAATTTCTAATGCATGGCTATTACATGTATGAAAATAAAGATGTTAGGAGTGACCCATGATTTGTTCTTAGCAGTTTAATCTTAAATTGGTGCCACTAACTTTTTCAAAACTTGGGTATGTGATTTCTAATGGATTATTGATAAAATTGATCAATGGGTATAAAGCTCTTTTGCTAATGATGGTTAAATAATGGTAACTATGCTTGTCTTAGATTTGGTGAGCCTTTCAAAACATGTTGGTAGCTATAGGAAGAGTAATTAGGCTTCATTAAGGTAATTGGGGGTTAATTCCATAGATATGTGTAGTTTTGATCATGTTTTTACTTATATATATTATTCTAATGACTAATGATTAGTTTGACTACTAATTGTATAACCTAGATAGTGAACGTTCCTTGTATGTAGAGCTATAATCATACTTCCACTAATGTATTATGCTGTGATTATGTATCGAGTCATGATCATAGTCTTATGAATGTGCCATGTAACACCATAATTTTCTAACTTATCTCATGCTATTCTCATACTTCATCTCATGCATTTCATGAAGGAGTAAGAAAAATCAATTAAAATAATGGCTCAGTTTGGTTCACCGCGTCGTGATCGTATTCCCTTTACATAGCTTGTGTAATGTCTATACCCTTATACTTATTATTCTATCTATCAAATCACCTTTTCAAAAGTAGGGGTAAAACAGTCATTTCTTATCTCACCTACCTCTACCTACCCACATTTTACATTCCCTTGACCATTTCCTTCCCCAACCAAATAGAGCAAATAAGTATTTTAGCGTTACGCCACGTATAAATTTTTCATTCGGTGTCCCATGGACCATGTGAGATCATGTGTTACATTCTCATATTTAATTATATAGATACAACTCATTTCCATCACCAAAGTTAGCCTAGAGCTCATGCAAGGCAAGAGAATGCATAAAATTCATAGTTTCCATTTTTGGCTAGAATTTTCCCTTTTCTGTCACAAATTTTGAAAATTCATAACTAATTCTAAAAAAATTGAAATCATGCATTCTTTGCATTCTGGAAAGTTACACATGTCTACTTTATGATAAAAATATGTCCAAGCCATGAAACACAACACAGAAGATGTTTAAGATTCGAAAAGACACAGAGGTTCAACTGGCTACTAGTACTATCACAGGTTTCTGCTATAAACTTCAAAAATGTCCAATTAATTCTACATAAATCCAATCCATACAAACGATACCAATCTAGAAATTTATGAATGTTACATAAAGGGGAAAAATAACTTTAGACCAGTTTAGATACGTCCAGGCATGAAAAATCAATCAAATAGTAACCTAGGTTAGTTTGGAAGCTTGGCACTAGATAGAAATTCAAAAATTTATATCTCCCTCTCTAAATATCCAAATGAGGTGCTTTTAGTTACAAGTCATTTGGAATGTCTAGTTTCTCTCTATAAAATTTCATGGCAATTGGACATCATTTGCCCCCTGAGTGATAAAATTCATTTTTAGACCAGTGTGAATAATATCATAAACTAAAATCAGAATTTTTTCTAACTTTGGAAATTCATCAAATATTCCATAGACCTCCAAAAATTCTCCAATTTAGCTTCCCAAAAAGCTCTCAACAAGCTCTAATTTCATGCCAAATATCATATGAAGAAGATCTCATTTGGATAAAAAAGTGGTATAGGTTTTCAATATGGTCAATTTTGGTCTATATTAGATACCAAATGTGTCCAAATGGTTTCCCTTCTTATTTGGCACCTCTTGGGCAAGTTTAAAAGCAAGATTATGACCTGTATGAATTGTCCAAGTGGTCCCAAATCTCATGCATCTCAATTTGTCTATTCCACATCCATTTCTACATAATTGCACAACATCATCAAAGCACCAAGCTTGCCATTACATGCTTAATTTACATTCTGACATTCCCATAATATAATTTCTCATTTGTACATGATGCATTAACATAATTATACATGCTCATAAGGTCACAAGACATATACAATAATAGATTACGTCATTTTCTATTCATAAGGCCTTAAAGTAACCAAATCCGTGCACTTTAATGTCAAACTTTCATCTCTCAAGTGGTTGGCTCCCATTACCTTGCTTTCTTAGTCGACCTAGCATGCTAAAACATTAGAGAGGAGGAAATGAGATTCAAAGAATCCCAATAGCTCATCTCCCATTTCAACCACACATAAAGTATGCAAAACCATGTCTTACAAATGTATGCATGGGCATATTACATAACATGAACATTCAAGAAGCAATCTTAGCATGTGAATAAGTCATATAGGGCATCCATAGGCTTGCTAAGTAAGTGGATTAGCCTCACCCATTCACTTGTGGATTTTGAATATGCCTCACCCATTCTTTAAGAGGTTTTTGACTCAACCTTTTTCTTGGGAGTCAACCTCACTCTTGGGAGACTCTTTACTTTGTTTTAACCAATTTTAAGGGTTCTTGGCTTCACCACACTCAAGCAAACCCAAGCAAATATCATAAACATTATTTAGAAACATAATGTATCATCATGGTACTATGGCATATGAAATCATGCTAGAATACTTTTCATGGCTTAAAACACACATACACACATTCAAAGACATGCCAAGCATACATTCATGCCTGAGATAAGGAGGAGTGAGCTACTTTGGATGCAACCACACATTTTTCTCTTTGAAATGATGCTCCCTTCCTCGCACTCACACACATAAAGGTGTATGAATGATTTCTCTTGGTCTAAACACAATTTATGGAAGCCAATTAGGTTCATGGAATTAATTCTAAGGCCACACAACTTCCTCACACACTAACTTGGCCTATAAACCCTTTTATGTTTCCAAAAAAGCACTTAATGAAGCAACACCCATCAAATAAATTCTAAGCTCCTTTCTTTCCTTTCATATATGATTCTTGACTCCTTTTAAACTTCTTAAAGTCATCACACAATTAAAATAAGGAGCCTAACTACATGTTGCTTCTTTAGGTCATATTATGGAACATATAAGGCCAACTCACTTTCTATGGTTTCTAAATTTTTCCCAAGGCCTCCCCTTATCTTCACACATCATATATGGCTTAAAAATGGGCTTAGAACAAATTAAAACTATCCCTAAGTACCTAAACCCCTCTTGGCCGAACCTAAGAAGCATTTAGGCATTTATGGACTTTGCTTTATTTTCTTAATGAAAGAAGCACATGGGGAGACTTCTAGGGATCTTAGGAGCTCATTTAAACTCTCATTTAGGCATAGAAATTAAAGTATCAAATCAAATTTTACAAGAAGCACATGAAACCCTAGAATTTGCATCTTGAATTTTCATGGTTATTTGTTAATTCTCTTTGCATATTCTTATTCTCTACACCTTTTTTCCTAAGAATCACCCCTGATTTTGCCTAAAATCAAAGGCCTCCGATGACTTCTTGAGTGGGGTGAAATATGGAGAGAAAAGGAGCAAGGGGTAGCAACCATGGAAGAAGAAATTATTTTGTTTTTCCTTGTTTTCTCACTTGAATCTTGTCTCCTTTGGCCTCCTCTCTTCAAATCCAAATTTTTCCCTTATTTTCTCCCTTAAAATAGATCCATATACTTTAATATAATCACAAGAAAGAAAGAGAAATGGAGGAGAATAGGTTTAGAAAAGAAAGAGTATGAAAAACTACCAAATTTCCATACCTTACCCCTTTGATTTCTCCTTCTCTTTGTCTTCCTCTTGTGTGCCACTCTCCTAGGGCTTTTTATCTGGTTTAGGGTAGAAACATATGAAGCTATGTGAGTGAGGAGGTGGGATGCCATCTATTTATAGGTGGGAGGAAGAAATACTTTTCAAAAATTTTCATTTTGTCCTTCATTCTTGATATTTTTGTTTCTAATTCATTTTAACTCCTTTTTGAAAACCGTCTTTTCTATTATAAAATTTAGGTTCCCAATTTATTAAAATGCTTTAGAATCACTCAAATTGGAGCTAAAACTTTTCCAAACGAATCTGTCAAAGTTTAGGTACACCGATGTTGGAAAACATCCATTGGAGGGGTTTTAACTGTCTTGGGGTTTTCCATGGTTTTTAGAGCCTCTGAGAACCCCAAAGAACTCAAAAAATTCATTTAAAAAGTCTTCCTGTGTGAATTTCAGAATTTACTCAAAATTACAAAAATGCCATTACGTTTCGTAAGTTTTTTGTTAAATTTCATTTCTTTATTCTAGCTTCGTTTTTCTTTTCGTATGAGCTTGAGATTCTTATTTTTAAGAGTCTAAAATGTTACTCATTTCGAGGGACTAGCTTTGAATTAATGAAAATTGGACATTACATGCCAAGCCATTATCGAACTCAATAAGGAGCTTGTGCCATGATTGTGCCCTCCCCTAGTAGTAGCCAATAACTTGTTAGATGTGAATGCTAGTATGGGATGGTAGTTACTTGTAGTCAAGCTTGTTCATTTGAAATGATGTATACTTTCCCCTTGTTCTAATTATTCATACAAAGCATTATGTTGATTGATCTATGTACATATATATATATGAAATTTATCTTTTATTACTAAGATTTTATATCTCACCTCAATTATGGGTTAACATTTTTAGGAATTGGACCTATTAGTAGCAAAGAAAAGCTAATAGAAGCCTACCGTATGGTTTCATAGCGTATAGGTTTGAATGCCTTGTTTAATTGGGTTTCTATAGTAGAGATACTTGCTCTTATGAAACTATTTATTATAGTATATAATTGTCACATTGCATCATGTATTACTAAGTATAAGTGTCATAACATGCTCTATACAATCAATACCATGCTATTTGCTTCCATTGGCAATGAGAAACAACCACAACAAAACCTTTAGCAGCGGTTTTACATAGTTTTCATGCCTCAAATGAGCATATAGGGGTCAAATTTTAAATTTCTTATCATCTTAATCCATAACTTCCATAGACACATTTATTCTAACCTAATTGAACATAAGACAAACTCTATTTGTATAAGAAAGTCATATAATTATTTTTGGCCTTCTTTGACATAATATGGGCCAAAACTTCAAAAATTGACAACTTTGGCTATGTAACTCCAATTTGCACAAATTAGGTGTTTATGAAAAGCTTATAATCTAAATTTAAGTCATAAAAATTTCAAGTGAAAATGAATCCATTTGGTGCTTGAAAAGACACAAAATTAAGGCCATAATATCATGAACAGTAACTAATTAATTCAAGTGTTTTAGATCAGATTCAAAAATTTGGCAAATATTTTATAAAACTTAGGAAAATGATACCTTTGGCTTGTTGGAAAACTCTATAAATTCTTTAAGTATGTCAATTTTAGCCCTAAATTAAGTCATTTAAGCTATAAAGTGTAAATATAGAATTTATGGCTTATTTGAACTAAAATTTAGTTCTAAAGTTGTCCATTTAGCCCTTAAATTGCAATCTCTTGCTTTGAGCAAAATTTAATCTATTCATACTTCATTTATGTAAGAACCAAGACATGAAATATGGTTGGCTACTAAAAATCACCATCCCACTTGTCATTAGCCACATAGAACCTTACATTGCACATATAGTGAAACATGAACTTTTTACAAACTTTGGCATCAAAATAAGTTACATATATGTTCCTAAGCTTCTACAGGGGATACCATCACTTGTTATCATTATATGCATGATAATCATCATTCATTTGTCTCACAATTTGTACATAAAGTATTTTTATACATGGCAACATAGTATACATCACGTTGACTACTAATTAGCTCATGGCATATATCATTACATACATGCATCACAAATATCCTATTATATTCATTCTAGGTTCTAGTTCTTCTTTGAATCCTTTCATTTGCTTATAATACCTAAAATGGTTAATAGGAGGAGATAGGGTGAGGTTCTTGGGAGAATCTCAAAAACAAATCTTAATTCCACATCAATACATACAATGAATGCAAATGAGGAAATGCATACATGTAGGCTATATGCCTCAAGTAACTTAAACATGAAGATGTGCATGAAGCTTTAACTTTCATTTAGCCATGGCATAAAAACATACTAGATAGGCTTAACCAAGCTCAACTCTAGGCTAAGGAAGAGTTACTACCTTCAATTTTTAATGAAGGGGCCTGTGAGCTTGTAGACAAGGGAGCATGGTGTAATGACCTAAAAGAGCATAGAGGGTGTGCAAGAGAGCCCAACATGCAAATGGACCCATTACAAGGCATAGGAGGCCCAATGATTAGAGGAAGAGCTAAAGCCATGAAGCAAGCTTTGAGTTGCATTGTCCAAAAAGTTCAAGAGCTTGAACCCATGTTTTTGCATCAATTTGAAGAGTTACAAGGCCCAAGGGACTTGATCCTCATTGTCCAAGCCCAACAAGATATGCTGCAAGGTCCAAATAGAGTCCAACTTGAAGAAATCTATTAAAAAGCATGTGCAAATCACATGGGCAATAAAAGTGACGTGAATAGTAGTTTTATATCTTATTAAGATGTCTTTTTTTTGCTTTTCATTAGTTTCCATTTCCATTAGTTTGAACAATGCCATTTAGTCAAGACTTAGGATTTAAGTTTCAGATTTTGTTTATTTCTATTTTCGTTAGTTGTTGAAAATTTATTACTTTCTTTCCTTTTCTTTAGGATTTCTTGTAGTAAATGGTATCATCTCCTCCCATTAAAATCAGATTCTTTGTTTCCTATTTCTTGGAGGAGAATTCTTAGAGATTAAGTTAGGTTTAGGGTTTTCTTTTATGCCTATTTAATAGGCCACCTAATGTACTTTTAGAGATTGGAATGAATTCAGAATTTTATTTCTCATCGTGAGAATTCTTATTTATGTGTGTTCTTTTACAGAATACAAGTGACTTATCAAAGGAGTGGTCTTCCTTTGTGGCGTCTCAAGGCTAGGGTTCTAAGGGACGAGTTCTCTTAGGGTCTTATCCTCTTGACCAACATCTCTTGTTCTTAGCCGGTCCCGGGCAACATATCATCTTGTTGAAGGTTCCTAGGACTTATTCCTACGGGGTCTCTCATCATTTGGTATCAGAGCATAGGTTCGCTAAAGCAAGGTATATCTTTGTGTTTTTTCCTTCCACTATTCTTCATACCTTCTCTCCTTTTATTTGTGTTACCTTTTCCATCTTTGCCTTTGTCTTCCATCTTCTTCCTTCTTTCATTATAGTGTGCGTCCATCTTCCTTTTCATACCATCCATAGTTTGTTTTTCTTTTTTTCTTGTGATTTGCTAACTTGTGTGTGAGTTTTGTCCTCTTTTCCAGATTTTCGTTTTTTTTTTCTCTCCTTCCAAAAAAAAAAGTGTGTGATACTAAAAAAAAAAAATTCGAAAAAAAATATAATTAAAAAAAATTCGAAAAAAAAGTGAAAAAAAAGAGTGAAAAAAAAAGAAAAAGAGAAGAAAGAAAGAAAAATTTCCAATTTGAGTTAAGTATCTATCAAGTTATTTCCTTTTGTGTTCATGTAACAACTTTCCTATTTCATTGTAACTGATTGCAATTGCTTGGCATCCTATTAGTTTCCTATTTTCAAAGTTCCTATTTTGACTATTCTGAATTGCAAGTTGTAGCAAGTTACCCATTTGTCAAGAACTTACATTACAAGTAACAATCACTTTCCTAATTCTATAAACTTGGGTGGTAAGCTTCCAAATTTCCTAAATTGAACCTAACTTTCCTTTTTTTTTTTTTAATCCTTTCCTATTTTTCTTTTCTTTCCAAACTGCTTGTTTCTGATCCTGGCCTTTTTTAAATTCTTATTTTTGCCTCTTTTCTTTTGGCTCTTTGAGAATTTTAACTTGGAATTTTCTGGTTTTGGGATTGCCACTTTATTCTTTGCTCCTATTGATTTGTTTTTGTTTCTATCTAAGAGCACTAAAAAGAAGCAAGTGAGTGGTAAAAGGCAAGAGTGTCATATTAAAGATAAAAGCCAAATTTTGAGTGAAACACGAGTGGATTTGCAATATTTTGAGTGATACACGTGAGAAGAGTGTGTGAGGTACTACTTCACATTATTTTTTATTCTATCCACTAACATTTCAGGTTGTAAAATGGCTGAAAATGAGCCTAATGATGTTGATCTTAAAGTTTTCATGAAAAGTGTCTATGAGCAATTCAAAAGGCTCAATGCAAGACTGGATGACTTTGAATCTCCATCTAACTCTAAAATTCCAAAAAGATGTGATCTTGAAGAGGAGTATGAAGGAGAATCTGACTTTGATGATTTCATTCCAAGGAGGCACAAGCAAGTTCCCCTACATAAGGAGCATGGTCTAGGCAACATCAAAATGAAAATTCCCTCCTTTCAAGGAAAGAATGATCCAGAGCTTTATTTGGAGTGGAAAAGAAAGGTTGAGCACGTTTTTGAGTGCCATTATTATTCTGAAGGGCAAAAAGTTAAATTAGCAGCCGTTGAATTTTTAGATTATGCTAGCATTTGGTGGGATCAACTTCTCATCAATAGAAGGCGAAATAGAGAGCCTCCAATTCAGACTTGGCATGAGATGAAAATCACTATGAGAAAGAGATTTGTCCCTAGTTATTACTATAGGGATTTGCACAAGAAATTACATAAATTGAGACAAGGCTTCATGAGTGTTGAGGAGTATTATCAAGAGATGGAAATGGCTATGATTAGAGCCAATCTTGAGGAAGACAAAGAGGCAACCATGGCAAGATTCATAGATGGTTTGAACCCTGAAATTGCTGCAATTGTGAATCTCCAACATTATGTCGACATGGAAGAGCTATTACACAAAGCTATTAAAGTGGACAAACAACTTAAATCTCAACAAAAATTCAAATTTGCTGCTAGTTCTGGGTCTTGGAAGCAAGGTTTGAAGGATTCTAAATCCTCCTTCAAATCCAAAGACAGCAAGCCAAAGGAGGAAGCAAAGCCCAAAAGTTCAGATCCACCTCCTAAAGGTAAGTATAACTCTAACTCTTCTTCTTCTTCTACTTCAAAAATTAAGTGTTTTAAATGTCAAGGTTTTGGTCACATCTCTTCTCAATGTCCAAACAAGAGAACTATGATTTTGCTTGAAAATGGTGATGTAGTTAGTGAGGAGACTAGTGATGAAGATTCGGATGGAAGTATGCCATCTTTGGTGGAGGATTCTGAGTTGGAGCTTAGTGAGCCCGTGCTTGGAGAGGCTTTGGTGTCTAGGCGTGCTCTAAATATTCAACCCAAGGAAGATCATGAGAAAGAGCAACGTGAGCATATTTTCCATACTAGATGTTTTGTCCAGAACAAGGTATGTAGCATGATTATTGATGGCAGTAGTTGTACAAATGTTGCTAGTATTTTGCTTGTTGATAAACTGAATTTGCCTACTTTAAAGCATCCTAGTCCTTATAAGTTGCAATGGCTTAATGATTGTGGTGAAGTTAAAGTTACTAAGCAAGTGTTAATTTCTTTTTCTATTGGTAATTATCATGATGAAGTCTTGTGTGATATAGCTCCTATGTATGCGGGACATATTTTGCTTGGTAGACCATGGCAATTTGATAGACGTGTTAAACATGATGGATATAAAAATTTCTATTCTTTTCCTTTCAATGGTAAAACTGTTGTTCTTACTCCTCTCAGACCCATGCAAGCTTATGAGGATCAACTTAGAATTGAAAATGAGTGCAAATTGAGAGAGAAAGAGAGAAAAGAAAGAAAGGAGAGGGAAAAAGAAAAGAGAGTGATTGAAAAGAAAAGGCATGAAAGTAAGAAAATTGATGGAAAAAAAGTGAGTTTCTTTTCTGGAAAAAGAGAGATTAAGAGAGCTATGTTGGCTGATGAGCAAGTGCTTGTACTCTTGTACAAGGAAATTTATTTTTCTACTAGTGAACTTGATCCCTCTTTGCCCTCTAGTGTTGTGTCTCTTTTGCAAGATTTTGGTGATTTGTTTCCAAAGGAAATTCCCGATGGTTTGCCCCCTTTGAGAGGCATTGAGCATCATATAGATTTCATCCCCGAAGCATCCATTCCTAATAGACCAGCATATAGAGCCAATCCAGAAGAAACTAAGGAAATCCAATGCCAAGTTGAAGAGCTTATGAAGAAAGGCTTTGTTAGAGAGAGCTTGAGTCCTTGTGCAGTTTCAGTGATCCTAGTGCCTAAAAAGGATGGCAAGTGGAGAATGTGTGTGGATTGTAGAGCCATCAATAAAATCACAATTAAGTATCGCTATCCCATTCTTAGATTAGATGATATGCTTGATGAGTTGCATGGTGCATCTTTATTTTCTAAAATTGATCTTAGGAGTGGATATCATCAAATTAGAATGAAAGAAGGTGATGAATGGAAAATTGCATTTAAAACTAAGTTTGGATTGTATGAGTGGTTAGTTATGCCATTTGGTTTAACTAATGCACCCAGTACATTTATGAGCTTAATGAATCATGTTTTTCGTTCTCTTATTGGGAAATGTGTTGTTATTTATTTTGATGATATTTTGATTTATAGCAAGAGTTTAGATGATCATCTTGGTCATTTGCGTGAGGTCTTTTGCATTCTTAGGAAGAATAGCCTTTATGTAAATTTAGAAAAGTGTTCTTTTTGTTTGGATTCTGTTGTGTTTCTTGGCTTTGTTGTAGGTGCTCAGGGGATTCGTGTGGATGAAGAGAAGGTGAAAGCTATCCGTGAGTGGCCTACACCAAAGAATGCAAATGAAGTAAGGAGTTTCCATGGCTTGGCTAGCTTCTATAGACGTTTTGTGAGGGACTTCTCTCTATTGCTGCACCTTTGAATGATTTGGTAAAGAAAAATGTAGTTTTCAAGTGGGGTGAAACACAAGAGGTTGCATTTAGCACTTTGAAAGAAAAATTAACTAATGCTCCTTTACTTGTTTTACCTGATTTTTCTAAAGTATTTGAAATTGAATGTGATGCATCTGGAATTGGAATGGGGCTGTTTTAATGCAAGATTCTAAGCCCATTGCTTTCTTTAGTGAAAAATTAAGTGGAGCTACTTTGAATTATTCCACTTATGACAAAGAGTTGTATGCTTTAAAAAGAACCTTAGAGACTTGGCAACATTATTTGTGGTCAAAAGAATTCATTATACATTCTGATCATGAAAGCTTGAAATTTTTAAAGTCTCAAGGTAAATTGAACAAGAGACATGCTAGATGGCTTGAATTCATTGAAACTTTTCCTTATGTCATCAAGCACAAAAAGGGTAAAGAGAATGTTGTCGCTGATGCATTATCTAGGAGATATAGTCTTCTTACATCATTGCATGCTAGATTACTTGGTTTTGAGATGTTAAAAAGCATGTATGAATCTGATTGTGACTTTGCTGAAATCTAGAAATTATGTGAGAAACATGGTTTTAATGACTTTTACAGATTTGATGGATTTTTGTTTAAGAAAGATAAATTATGTATTCTATCTTGTTCTATGCGTGAGTTGCTTGTTAAAGAGACTCATGGTGGTGCTTTGATGGGACACTTTGGTGTGGAGAAAACTTTAGCTCTTTTGCATGAACATTTTTATTGGCCAAGCATGAGGAAAGATGTAATTGCTGTTTGTGATAGATGTGTGACATGTAAGCATGCAAAATCTAAAGTTCAATCTCATGGTTTGTATTCTCCCATCCCTGTGCCTTCCCAACCTTGGATTGATATTTCTATGGATTTTGTGCTAGGTTTACCTAGAGCTCAAAGTGGAAAAGATAGCATTTTTGTTGTGGTTGATAGATTTAGCAAAATGGCACACTTTATTGCATGTTCAAAAAGTAATGATGCCATTCATATTGTTGACTTATTCTTTAATGAAATTGTGAGGTTGCATGGTTTACCTAAATCTATTGTGAGTGATAGAGATGTAAAGTTCCTTAGCCATTTTTGGAAAACTTTGTGGTCTAAGCTAGGAACTAAATTGTTGTTTTCTACTGTGGCACATCCTCAAACGGATGGGCAAACTGAAGTTGTGAATCGTACTCTTACTACTTTGCTTCGTTCTATCATTCAAAAAAATTTAAAGAATTGGGAAAAATGCTTGCCTCACATTGAGTTTGCATATAATAGAACAGTGCACTCTTTTACTTCATTTTCTCCATTTGAGGTTGTCTATGGTTTTAATCCCTTAACTCCTCTTGATATTCTTCCTTTACCTTCTAATGAGTTTGCTAATCTTGATGGTTTGAAGAAAGCTAAGTTTGTGCAGGAATTACATGCCAAAGTTAAGGCTAACATTGAGAGGAAGAATGAACAATATGCCAAGCATGCTAATAAGGGTAGAAGGCGTGTGGTATTTGAACCTGGAGATTGGGTTTGGGTACACTTGAGAAAGGAAAGATTCCCTGAGAAACAAAAGTCAAAATTACACCCTAGAGGGGATGGACCTTTTCAAGTTTTGGAAAGAATTAATGACAATGCATACAGAATTGATTTGCCTAACTCTTATGGAAATATTAGTGCTACATTCAATGTTACTGATTTATCTCCCTTTAATTATGCAGATTCAAGGACGAATCCTTTTGAAGAGGGAGGGAATGATGAAGGGGCCTGTGAGCTTGTAGACAAGGGAGCATGGTGTAATGACCTAAAAGAGCATAGAGGGTGTGCAAGAGAGCCCAACATGCAAATGGACCCATTACAAGGCATAGGAGGCCCAATGACTAGAGGAAGAGCTAAAGCCATGAAGCAAGCTTTGAGTTGCATTGTCCAAAAAGTTCAAGAGCTTGAACCCATGTTTTTGCATCAATTTGAAGAGTTACAAGGCCCAAGGGACTTGATCCTCATTGTCCAAGCCCAACAAGATATGCTGCAAGGTCCAAATAGAGTCCAACTTGAAGAAATCTATTAAAAAACATGTGCAAATCACATGGGCAATAAAAGTGACGTGAATAGTAGTTTTATATCTTATTAGGATGTCCTTTTTTTGCTTTTCATTAGTTTCCATTTCCATTAGTTTGAACAATGCCATTTAGTCAAGACTTAGGATTTAAGTTTCAGATTTTGTTTATTTCTATTTTCGTTAGTTGCTGAAAATTTATTACTTTCTTTCCTTTTCTTTAGGATTTCTTGTAGTAAATGGTATCATCTCCTCCCATTAAAATCAGATTCTTTGTTTCCTATTTCTTGGAGGAGAATTCTTAGAGATTAAGTTAGGTTTAGGGTTTTCTTTTATGCCTATTTAATAGGCCACCTAATGTACTTTTAGAGATTGGAATGAATTCAGAATTTTATTTCTCATCGTGAGAATTCTTATTTATGTGTGTTCTTCTATAGAATACAAGTGACTTATCAAAGGAGTGGTCTTCCTTTGTGGCGTCTCAAGGCTAGGGTTTTAAGGGACGAGTTCTCTTAGGGTCTTATCCTCCTGACCAACATCTCTTGTTCTTAGCCGGTCCCGGGCAACATATCATCTTGTTGAAGGTTCCTAGGACTTATTCCTACGGGGTCTCTCATCAATTTTCCACCATAATCTCATTTATACATAAAACTCATGATAAACAAATCAATCTCAAACACAACTCATGCAATGATCATACAACCAAATATACAAGCATCTCAACTCATAAATATATTCATGTGCATGCAAAATAGGAAAAGATAGCTACCTCAGAGACTGGGATCTTAATATGCCACTGGCCCGTATAATCCTTCTCTTTCCTTGGTCTTTTGCCTTGTCCTTCTCAGGTTCATTCACTTTTAAAGTGAAATTATGTTAGCTTGGCCTAAGATACATCAAGTTATATACAAGGCAACCCATTAGAGCTTGATCTAACTCATTTCATTACTACATAAATTCACTAGAAATCATAAGATAGTTTAATCTACTTTGGGTGCCTTAAGAGGGAACTCTCATAATTCAATCTCTAAGCATCACAATCTCACTTGATATGAGTCATATGACTCTATTGGAACTCATTATGGCCATCACATCTAAGCTAAAATAAGCCAAATCCTAAGTTGCTTTATTAGGCCCTTTATAAGCCATAAAATTTCACCTTTCAAAATATAACTCCTAAATTCATTCCAACGATTCCATTAGTGTCTATTGTTCACATTTAGACCTCTTAAAACTTTAAAATCTATGAAAATACTTCTTAGGTGCCTTATCTCCCTTTAGGTTGAGACATGCTTATCATGGTGCTTCCATGGAGTTCTATCATTTTCATGCACCAAGGCCTCATTCTAACCTCTTAGATAATTCATTAGGCTCATATGAATCTCATTTGGGGCCTTACATATCATGCTGTACCCCAGTATGGCCATCCATTTCACTTAGGGTTTTCTATGCCTATTGAAATTCAACTTCACATTCAGTCCCCGTGATTCAAACCAATGCTTTTTCTAGCTTTTATAATTCTCTAAAGGACCTCATCCAGAGCCATTTCCATGGAGGTAGCCAAACATGTACATAAAGCACTCCCTAAGTATTTGTTTTCTTCCTATGGCTTCCTTTTTGGATAATCTTACTCTACTCACTCTAAGACCCTTATTTCTATCAAGTTTCCATCAAAGAAAGCTCTTTCATATGCCTTTCTCTCTAGCCAAATCATGAAGGGGAGAGAAGTCCAAAGAATAGCAAATTTCCTAGTTAAAGAAATACCTTATTTGGAAGCTGTTGAAATGGTGATTCTTATGCTATAATTTGTTGCTCCAAATTTCCTCTTTTCCTTAAGTGGTCAGCACCATAGTCACTCTTTCAAGAATGCAAGACTAACATTAGAAAGGGCTTAAAGAAGAGAGAAAGATTGTTAACTAGCATATCATAAAATTGGGCATATTTCCTTACCTATTTGGCTTCCTTTTCCCTTCTCTCTCCTCTTATGTTTGATGCCATATGCGTGCTAGTTTAAAGCTCAAGTAGGTCAGTTATGGAAGCATGGAGAAGTTGGCGTGACATATAAAGGGGAAGAGAGAATTTATAATAATTTTAAAAATACTAATTACATCTATTCACTAAATTTCTTTTGTTTGGGCTTATCCTATATCCTTTTTAGAAAATCATTTTTTTCTATTAAAATTTAGTCTTTCCACTTTATTAAAAAGATTTGCTTCAAAAATTTTAGGGTCTAAAACTCCTTAGAAAATTCTAGTCAAAGTTATGATAAATCGGAGCTTTAAACCATACACCGCCAGGGATTTAACCATTTTGATTATCCTTATGGTTTTTAAGAGGAACCATTTATTATGTTATATCATCAAGGTAACGATCCATTAATGTGCAAGTTCTTTTTATGAGGCATAAATAGAGAATTTATCCTAGAAGTGGAAGAACTACTAAAACTATGTGAAACTATCACAAGAGTTTATGTATAAAGAACGAGCAAACCATTATGGGTTATGGCCATTCCATTTCAACAAAATACCCACACCCAAGTTCAATAACTTTGGGTCTGCTATCTAGATCATGATTTTCTACCCCCAGAGGGAAAGGTCCTTCCCTTTCATTTTAGGGTGATGGCGGGATCGTACCATTTGAGCCTTCTTTTAATCTTTTCTCAGAGGTCTAGAGAAAATTACAATCAATAAGATTTTCCTAATCCTCCCTTCTTGAAAGGAAGAACGTGAAATTATTTTTCCTTTCCTTGAAAAATCTTAGTAAGCTTAATTTTGACATTTAAAAGTCTTTTGCTTGAGTTTCTAAAATTTTACTTAAAATTATAGTTTTGCCACTAGTACATCGATTTACTTTGTTTAGCAACCTTGGCTCTGTTTTCACTCTTTGTCCTCTTTCCTTTCATTTGTTCTAGACTTCTAGTCCTTCATGGTAGATAAACATCATTTTTATATATTGTAATTCCCATAATTTGGACATTTTGATGAATAATTCAGGCTTAATGAGTTTTAATTCGATGAGATTTTATTTTACTAGCCATTTTTTCATTCTAGGAATTCATTTGCACAATTTTGGGTTCATATTGCATGTTTAAAGTAATTTTGAAAAAAATATCATACTAAAAATTTTCTTCTAATTGTGCAAAGTTTTAATTGGCAATTGGAATTTTAAAGGTGGAGATTAATCTAAAGAACAATTGGAAGTTTCAATTTACAATCAAGGGCTAAGATATCAAGTTAAAATTCAAGTTGAAAATTGTAAGACTTAGGTTTGGTCCAATTTAAATGCTAATCTATCTCTCTTTCTTGGACCATATAACACACTAGCCTTTCATTCTTGGACCATGGAAACCGTGGCATTATAATAGTCCATAAAGATTAAAAGCATTACATGCAACCACTCTTTGCATATCTCTTGGTTTTGGTTCATAGGAAAAACAATGGTAGTTGGCTCTTTTTGTGGAAGCAACATATACATCAAAGGGAGGCATTCTTGGTGGAGTCCAGATTAGGCAGCTTCTTATTCTCTCATGTTTCAATGTCACTTACTCTTGCTGAAGCTCATCATAACATCTTAGTTCCTTTCTTTTCACATGCATGGGTTTTGATGCAATAGAGGGAAGGGCCTCTATTTGGATATCAAAGAGAAGGGTTATAGCTCATACATATAGCTACATCCACCACACTTTACACATAATGTAAGGTCCAGTTTTCATTAAACGACGAAAACAAGCACATTTTCAAAGCAAGTCCCCCGAAATGAACTAGATAAGGTCCTGAAAATTTTGAGGAACATTCTAGACTTCTAAAAATGAGAATTTTAGCCTTAGATGGAAGGAAAAATGGAGCCAAAATAAAGAAACAAATTTTGACAGAAAACCTATGAAATGTAATGGCATTTTCGTAATTTTGGGCAATTTTTGGAATTCACACAAGAGGGCTTTTTAAATGAAAATTTTGAGTTCTCTGGGGTTTTTAGAGGCCCTAAAAGCCATGGGAAGCCCCGAGATAGTTAAATCTCCTCCGGTGGACATTTTTCAATGTCGATGTGCCTGAACTTTGACAGATCCATTTGGGAAGGTTTTTATCTCTGATTGGAGTGATTCCAGAGGCATTTTTCTTAATTGAGAACCTAAATTTTATAATGGAAAAGACAATTCTCAAAAAGGATCTAAAACAAAGGAGAAACAAAAATGCAAAGTACGAAGGGTAAAATTAGAATTTTTGAAAAAAGTCACCTTTCCCTACCTATATATAGGTGGCGCCTCACACTTGCCCTCATTTAACCTCAGAAAATTCAGCCCCAAACTAGAAGCAAAACCCTAAGGGAGAGCCGCCCAAGAGAGGAAGAAGGAGGAGGAAGAAATCCAAGCTTAAGGCATGTTTTCATGGTGATTTTCCTTGCTTTTCTTCATCCACACCTCCTCTCTTCCCTTTTCCTTTGTTTCCTTAGATTAAAATGAAGTTTATAAATCTGATTCAAGGGAGAAATTCAAGGGAAATTTCGGATTTGAAGAGAGGAGCTTGGAGAAAGCAAGATTCAAGCCAAACTAAGCAAGGAAACAAGGTAAAATTGCATCCTATGGTTGCTATATTGAACTCCCTTTCTTCTCCACTTCGACACACACCAAGAACCCTAGGAGAATCTGATTTTCAAGCCTAAACAAGCATGAATCTTAGGTATTTGATGGAGAAGAACAAGAATATGCAAAGAAAACAACAAAATAACCATAATATTTCAAGATGCAAATTCTATGATTTTGTGTGTACCTTGTAAAATCTGACCTTATATGATAATTTCTAGGTTTAATTAAGAGTTTAAATAAGTTCTTGAGACCCCTAAGATGCTCCCCACAAGCTCCCTCCTTCAAGAAAACAAAGAAAACTCCATGTAGCCCAAATGATGCCTATATCTCGACCAAAGAGGGTTCTAGCAGTGGGGGAAAGTTTCAAATTTTTCTAAGGCCATTTTTGAGTCATATTTGATGAATGAAAATGAAAGAGGCCTTAGAAAAAATTTAGAACTCATAAAAATTGATTTGGTGCCTTAGATTCCATATTATGACCTAAAGAAGCAACATGATACTAGGCCCTTTATTTTAATGGTGTGATGACTCCAAAAGGCTTAAAAGGAGTCAAGAATCATATTTGAAAGGAAAGAATGGCGCTTAGAAATTATTTGAGGGGTGTTGCTTCATTAGGTGCATATATGGACCATAATGGAGCCTATAGAGCAATCTAGTGTTTCACCAAGTTATGTAGCCTTAGAATATGTTTCATGAACATAATTGGCTCCCATAAATTGTATCTAGGCCAAGAGAAATGACCTCCACCAATTTGTGGTTGTGTGGTCAAAAGAGGAGGCTTGAATATAAAAGGAAAAGTATGTAATTGTGTGCAAGGTGACTCTCTCCACCTTCTCTCATGTATGGATATGTGTTTAGCTTGTCTTAGAATATGTGTATGAGTATTTTCAAGCCATGAAAAGTATGCTAGCGTAATTTTATATGCCATGATTTTATGATATCATGTTATGTTTTCAAATCAATGCATGATGTGTGCTTGAGTTTGCTTGAGTGTGGAGAGGCTAAGAACTCTTCACCATGGTGAGGATGAGCCAAGAACCCTTGAGCTTAGTTGAGACATAGCAAAGAGTCTACCAAAAGCAAATTGGGCTCCCAAGAGTATGGTTGAGCTTTTAAAGAATGGGTGAGGCAAGTCCAAAATCCATGAGGAGAAGTGTGAGACCAATCCAAACACTTGGTGAGCTATTGAATGATTTGTATGACTTGTTCACATGCCAAGCTTGCTTCTTGAATATCCATGACTTATATTATGTCCATGCATGCACTTTTAATGCTTGTTTTACATACATTATGTATGATTGAAAGGGAGATTAACTATTGGAGTTCTTTGAATCTCATTCTCTCATCTCCAATGATCTCATATGCTAGGTAGACTTAGTGGATGTGGCAATGGGAGTCAACAACCTTGAAGGAAGGAGATTGACATTAATATGTTTAGCTTGTGCTTTTTGGAACCATAATGATGCTTCATAATGTATATTGCTGTTGCAAAAAGCCTATGACCCTTGAGACATGTGTAAATATGATATTATGTGATGTATAAATGGATGGATATGATGTATGAATTCTAGAATAGAATTTGGATATGTATGGCAAAGATAGCTTCATGAATGACTTGATAGAAATGTGCATAAGTATGGGTCAAGAGGCCAAAATAAGATGCATGAGATTTAGGACCATTTGGGCAGCTCACACAAGTCTTAAATGTGTTTTTAGACTTGCCCAAAAGGTGCCAATACTAAGAGAAAGCCATTTGGCAATTTTGGTACCTTATATGGAGCCAAAATTGACCATAATGGAACCCTATATCACTTTTTAGCCAAATGAGTTAGTCTTGATCTGAGATTTGGCATGCAATTAGGTCTCATTGAGAGCTTTTTGGGAAGCTAAAGATCATAAGTGTTAGAGGTCTATAGAATATTTGATGATTTTCAAAATTGGCAATTTTTATGGTTTTGGTCTGCTACATTATTCATTTAATCTGAAATTGAATTTTGTCACATGAGGCTCAAATGATGTCCAAATGCTATGAAATTTTATATAGAGAAACTAGACATTCACAGTGACCCATGTCAACTAGAAGCACCTCATTTGGAGGTTCAGAGAGATAGATATGAATTTTTGAACATTCTATCCAGTATCAGTAATTTTGTTCGACCTGAAGTACTATTTCATTAAATTCCAAGGTTTGGGCTTGATGAACTAATCTGGAGATATTTTTTCTCTCTAGTAAATATCCATAAATTTCTATATTGGTATCATTTTCATAGTTTGGATTTTTTTAGAATTAATTGGACATTTTCAAATTTTTCTACAGAATCTTGTGACAGTACCAGAGTGTAGTCTGACCTCTAGACTATTTTGGATGTCAAACATCCTTTGTGATGGATTTTATAGTTTGGGCATATTTTTATATGAAGTAAACATCTATAGCTTTCTATAATGACTAAGATTATATGATTCTAATTTTTCTAGATTTAGTTATGATTTTTCAAATTGTGGTATGAAAAAAGAGCAAATCTGGCTGAAATTAAACAATCCCATTTCATGCTTCATTTCAGTTTCCATGAGTTGTGGACATGATTTTGTGATGAAAATGAGTGTTTTTTATGTAATTAAATATGAAAATGTATAGTAAAAGCTCACACGGTCCACGTGACACCAATTGCAATTTTTAAGTATGATGCAACACAAAGAATGTTAATATTTTATTCCTTATACTTCCATGTATAGAATGATATAAGGCTTGTGTACATGATGAGAAAAGGTAGAATTTATGGTGTTACACATAACACAACACTATACACAAGAAGCTTACACGAACACACAGCTCAATCTCACATTGATTCAAGCACGGGCTCCTCTCTTCTTAACACATGCATGAGGTACCAGAATCATGCATTCCACACATCTCTCACACTTGTCACTCTCACATCTCCCTCTACTTATGCAGCTCCCTACATCCACATGTATCTCTCCCATCAACACAAACTCTCATGTCACACACAGCACTTTCATAAGAGGCACGAGCTTCATTCCACGTAGCTTGCTTTGTTCGAGTCACACATCCAGCAGCTCCATCACAAGCACAAAACACACATTAGGTCTAACAGCTTCACACTCATGTGATAATGTATGGGTTGCATATCCCTTTCCCTCACTTGAGCAGCCACCCACTCATATGAAGTCATTTCTTTATATTCTCAGTTCCACCAAAAACATACACATCCAGTTCACTCTAAGGCATGTTGAAGGGAGACACATGATTCAGAATAAACCCATTTACACGTATACATGGCGGCTGTAGGAGGAAGCTTCACATCATTCACCCACGTAACATGTCCAATAGTCCACTCTCTATTCACTGAAGTTAATTCATGGGTTACACTCATATACACATTAAGTGTGTAAAGCAAAAGCTGAAAGGAAAAAGCATGGACAAGAGAGTCTCAGGTAGATGGTTTCACATGTCAAGGGAAGAGAAATTCACATGGCTGACATGGAAGAGGATCAAAAAGAGGGGCTAAAAGGAGAAATGAAGCCATGAGTTCATCAAGTTGACATGGAGTAGGGTAGAGGATGATTAAAAAACATAGGTAGCATGAATAGAAAAGGAAGAAGCACATGAGGAGAATAAATGAAAATCATATGATTCATTAAGGAAAAAGAAAAAAAGGCTCAGGCAGCATCGAGAGAATGAATCCATCACACACTTCATTCCATTCATTCACTAACACTCTATTCACCTCCTTGAAGCTGTAGCTTCTTCTATCCATGTCTCCTCCATTAATTTCCAATCCATGAACCACCAACCTCATCCTTAGGGTTAGCTAGGAGGAAGACCATGATTAAAGCTTAAATCCATCAAGATTGTCAAGGGATTAGGCTAAGATTCCTATTTCATTTTTTCTCTCTTTCTACATTAATTTTTGTTCTTGAACTTGCTTGGTTGAGCTTGTAATGGACTAAAATTGGTGTGGTTTGTGATTGATAGCTGGTTAGATATCAATTAAGAGAGTAAATGATGATTAATGGATTGATTTAAGTGTTGGATTTTTCATTGACCTTCAATTATCCATGTATGCATGTCAATTAGGAGAGTCAAGGTATTTGATGAAATGCATCTAAGAAATTGTGTGCTTAAACGTCTAATTTGAGGTTTTCTTGGAGTTTAATTGGTTAATTGAACATCCTAAAATGATAATTCAGAGGCTAAATTGATGGATTAATCATTCAAATTCAGTGTTCATTGATCCTAATGACAAGAATTAATGATTCAATATGGAGTTGAGATTTTAATTCAACATTAAATTATTAATCTCTTAAATCTTGTGTGGTTACTCAAGATACATTACCATGAACACAAAAAAGGACTCTTAGACTAAAACCATTGATAATTAAATTAGGATAAGGATAATAGATATCAAGGGATGAATCCAAAGCTAGTCACATGTCCATTAGTTGCTTCTTAATTCATGCGCTTAGTTAGCAGTTAGCAACTTTATTACAATCTAATTTTTGTTAGTTTAATTAAATCAAAACCCCCTTTAATTAGGTAGTTTTTAGGTTCATCTTACACTTAGAGGGCTTCTTTTAAATGTTAAAATCCATTTCCAAGGAAAACAATCTAGGTTGCACCTTATATTACAAATCTTTTTCAACCTAGTTTATTTGAGATTGTTTGACACAACCGTTAGTGATCATGGTTATCAACCTTTCTTTTGATGTCTAAAGATTTAGAAAACACAAGGTATGACAATAAGGAAAAATTAGATAATTTTAGTTATCATAGAATTGGTACCTGTAATTGTATTTAGATAATTCTTGATAAATAATTTGAAATCATATGACCAATAAACATTTGAGCTATTGGTATCTATGAATTATAGTTGATGTATCCACTTGAGTATTATAGTTAATATTTTAGGTATAACATAACTACTTGTAGCATTTTGGGCATTTTGGTAAATTTCCTATGTTAAGCAAGTGTATTTGAGTGATTTAGGAAGGTCAAGTGTGATTTGGAGTCATTTAGACTCAATTTGCAAAATTGGGTGTGCGAACCTATGTAATAAGCTCAAATAGAAACTAGCCCTTGTAAATTAAGGTAGAAGTTGTCACTTTTGTCCCACTCATTATAATGAATGTTTAGATATTTAGACAAACTTAAATATGTACTCTAAACATGTTTAAGGTGCTTAGAGGAATTTAAGAGGCATGTTTTAGATTTTGATTTGTCATTTGAAAGTTTTAGAAGTAGCTCTTTGAATTTTGTTGTTATATAAGATGTAAAGTGGATGTCAATGCTTGAACAATTGTGATTTTGGGGTTGGTTGTGGTTTAGGAATTGTGAGAATGTGCTTTTGGTGCTTTAGTAATGTGGAATGTGACATAGACCATCCCTTGAATGTTACCATAGCATATTCTACTGTCATAGGTCCTATTTGGATGATTTTAAGGTATAGTATGGTCATATTTTGAGTTTGAGGTTATGTTAAAGCTTTAAGGATGTAGAAAAAATTAATTTGTCAATTAAAAGTTGCTCAGAGTGGTTAGATGAATTTAAATGAGATATTATGGATTTTAGATTGCCACTTGAAGTTATACCCTACCATTTGCTATTATGGAAGAGCCTTGTGCTGATATAATTAAAATTAGATTGGTGTGATTAGCTTTTACATCGTTGGGTTATGTAAGGTAATTAGATGGAGATTATAAGAATGTAAACCCTTCAAAACTTGTCTTTTAGCTATTGAAAGATTCTAGGATTGATTTTGAGGTGTTAGCAACTTGTTGGTTTGCTTATTTAAGTGTTTAGGGTCAATAAAGTCACAGCCAAATTCTCTCAAGTCATGGCTAAAATGAGCTAATAGTGATCTAGTAGCCATGTTGGCTACAGTACAAAAATTTTGGCTATGGCGTACAAGTAATCCTACAATGAATTTGGCCCTGATGCAAATTCTGTCTATATGGAAAACTTAGTCTAAACCCATATTAAGCTACGACAGAAACTTTCTCAGTTGCAGTGAAAATGCTAAAATGTCATTTTAAAGTTTCCAAATGCCATTTTAGTTGCAGCCTAACCTTTTTAAGTCATGGATTGAGTCTTGAGGTCCCTATATCTCCTAGTAATACTTGTTTTTCATTATAGAAACAATGAATAATGGTTAATGGCTCAATGCACACTTATTTAAATACTTCTTAAAGGTGTTTATTGTAGGATAACTAAGTTTAATGGAAATTCATTTGCAATGTGGATATGAACTTTCTTATATGGCCATGGAAGTGTAGTTTATTAAAATGACGGTTTCAATTTCCCCATATTTTTGGTGTCTTGGTATTATATTATCCAACTTTATATGTTAATTATAACCAATTTATATTCCAATCGTGTTGCTTAGATTAATTGGGAATTAGTGTCATTACATTTGGTAATAGAGTAATAGTTCAAGAAACCCATGCTAATTTAAATTACATGGTTAAAAACTTGGCAATCATGATGCATATTTAGCCTAATGTTACAGTTAATTATGTGAACATGCTTTTGTTGCTCCTTAACTCTAGAGAGGGAATATAGATGGATAGTGATAAGAGGCTTATGGTAACTATTAAAACTAATGTTTCTTAAATTATTTTTGGAGAATCGCCCACCTTAACAAATATAACCATAGGAATAATAGAATGTAATAAGATTATATCTTATATTGCTTCAATAACATTGATTTTATACTAGGGGATATTAGTGCCAATGAAAAGGTTAGAAGGTTACCCTTTTCTTTTGTGAGTTAAGTTGTTGATTGGCTATATGGTCAGATGCACTAATCGATTGAATGAAAGAGACTAGGTAACTTTTGAGGGTGACAAATAGAGCTATTGAAAATGTCTGTGACCAGTTGACTTCCATTTAATAGGCAATCAATTGGGTATAGTTGACCAGTTGACTAGTTCATTGAAGTAGTTATTACAGTAAGAATAGCTATTCTTCACCTACGTAAAATTCTAAGTCTTTCAAGGGCCATCTAAGACTGAAGGCAATGGTGCAAAGTAGAATATTTGGCAAGCTGTAGAAACCTTATGGAAGGGTAAGATATAAGTCTTACTTATGACTTAGGAATTTGCTAATATGAATTTAGAACTAGTGTATAGTAGACTAATATGTAGTTGAACGAAGATTTGAAGTTAATGTATAATTCATAATGAGTTAGGATTCCATATTCTTTAAAAGATCCCTATAGCTAAGGCTTTTTAGGCACAGAGGTCTTAACCCACTTAATTGATCCCAATTAATGAAGATTGTAATTACTTGATCCTAGTTACCATATTTTGGCATGATGAATGATGGTGGCAGATGTTAAAGGACATTTTAAATAGTTTTATTTAAACTATTGAGATGAGTAAAGTAGCTCTTAATGATAATGATAAGGAAGGAGGATAAGAAACCCTTGAGATTATGGAATCTAGTTCTAAGTGAAAAGTAGCAACTTAAGGTAAGAGGTTGAGCAAAGATAATGCCTTGAAAGGGATCTTTAATGCTTTAAAGTTCCTCTCTTAGTGCACCATGACAAAAGAGAGAAATTGTGATGAGGGAAAGATAATCCCTTAGTGTGATAGGAATGAGATGTGTAAGCATGTGGTGCTTATGCACATTGTCTCTCTTTTATAGTTTAGCTTACTTATCTTATATGTTGACATGGATTTGGGTGGTGAATAGAGGCACTTTATATGCATGATACACTCTAGGAGTGTAAGATACTAGAGGCACATGGGGCATGCTACTTACCACATGTTTGATGCATTTTGGCCACCAAATTGACATCAAACTAGACTAAGTAGAATCCTTACCCAGTAGGTAAAAAGGATATCTTGGTAATATAGACCCATCTAAAAAGAGAATGATTGGCATCCTTGTGTGTACTAGTATTTGAGATATAGCCCATCATAGAATGGTGAGCTCGTTTACAATTTAAGGAAGAGACTTGCCTGCTATGATTAAAGGTAATACTTGATTCTGCCATCAATAGTTTTATTGCTGTGTATCATGTACAATGCGATTGTGATTATAAGGTGGCATAAAAAATTTGAGATGTTGACTAGTATTTACTGTAGTGGTAAAACTCCTTAATCTTAAAGGAAAACTTCCTAATTCAAAATAGTAACTTTAAAAAAAGGATGAAGAGTTGTGGCAACATAACTGAGTTATGCAATGATTATGGAACTACAATATGATGACTGATTAGGAAGAATGAATCATTAGATATAGATGATGTTTGAAATCTCTCATTAAGAATCCCTACATGATCTTGATGATAACTAGGGAATGTTTGATAATAAAAAGACTTACTGAGTCTTGTTACCATTTTGAGTTAACTCCCAATAGTCATATGTGACTTAAGATGTAAGAACTTTTGAGAGAGTGAAGAAGTCAACTGTGGTTGGTACAAGCCATTGTGTGAGAATGAAAATTTTGTCTTATGAGGGAAGGTTAGAGAGAATTCAGTACATCCTAGGAAGGATAGGTAGTATGCTATTTGAAGTATGATTGTACTTGTGTGAAAATACCTTAGCTATGCATAAAGGTTTAAGAATAAGTAGTAAGAGATGTTAAAGTGACTTAGAACAAGTATAGACATTGCTATGCTGACTACTAATGCTTCTAGTAGTCAAGAGTTAAAATGAAATGCCTGGTGTAACACCATATATTTCTAGCTCATATCACAACATTCACATGCCTCACATTCATAATTTCCATGAAAGAGCAAGAAAGGGGAGTTAAAATAATAAAACTTTTTTGCGTTACGTCATGTATGAAAATTCTATTCGGTGTCACGTGGACCATGTGAGCTCATACAACACATTCTCATATTTAATTACATGAGCACGACTCATTTTCATCATGAAAAGTGGCCTATAACTTATGTAACTCGAAGGGAAGGTTAAAAATATACATATATATTCTCAGCCAGATTTTTCCACTTTTTTGTCACAACTTTAGAAAATCATAACTAATTCTAGACAAATTGAAATCATGCATTCTTGGCCATTCTGGAAAGATACAGATGTCTACTTCATAATAAAAATATTTTCAGACCTTAACATCCATCACAAAGGAAGTTTGACATCCAAAATGGTCCAGAGGTTAAACTATCCACTAGTGCTATCACAGATTTTTGTAGCAAACTTTGAAAATGTGCAATTAATTTCAAAAAAATCCAATCCATACAAATGATACCAATTTGGAAATTTGTGGATATTAGTTAGAGGGGAAAAATAACTCTAGACTAGCTCAGGTATGCCCAGACCTTAAAATCCAATCAAACAGTAACAAAGGTCAGTTGGAATCCCTGATACTAGACAGAATCTTCAAAAATTTATGTTCTTTAGCTTCCCAAAAAGCTCTTAACAAGCTCTAATTGCATGCCAAATCTCATATTAAGAAGAACTCATTTTGTCAAAAAGTGACATAGGGTTCTATTCTGGTCAATTTTGGATCCATATAAGGTACCAAAATGTCCAAATGGTTTTTCTTGGGTTTTGGCACCTTTTAGGTAAGTCTAAAAGCATAATTAGGACTTATGTGAGCTGCCCAAAGGGTCCCAAGCTTCGTGCCTCTCATTTTGGCTATGCCACATGCAATTATACACATACTTCCATAATGAAAACTTGCCAATACATAACCAAATTGTACATATTCATACATACAACTTTAACTCTCATTCATACATCACTTATTAAAATAATTACACATGTTCAAGAGGTCATAGGTCATATACAACCATGGATGACAACATTTGCCACCTTGATGGCCTTAAAGAAGCAAATTTCATACATTTCAATGTCATACTCTCATCTCTCAAGTGGTTGGCTTCCATCTCCTTGTTCTCTTGGTCCACCTAGCATGTTAGAATATTGGAAAGGAGGGGATGAGATTCAAAGAATCTTAATAACTCATCTCCCATTCAATCGTACATAATGGATGCAAACAAGTCTCATAAATGCATGTATGGTCATGTTGACATGTACAAACATTCAAGAAGCATTTTCATCATTTGAGAATGTCATACAAAGCATACAAAGGCTTGCCAAGCAAGTGGATTAGCTTCACCCAATTTCTTATGGATATTGGACTTGCCTTACCCATTCTTTAAGAGATTCTTGGACTCAACCATACTCTTGGGAGCCCATCTTGCTTTTGGGAGACTCTTTGCTTTGTCTCAACCAATTTCAAGGGTTCTTGGCTCATCCTCACCATGGTTAAGGGTTTTTGGCCTCACCACACTCAAGCAAATCCAAGCACACATCATAAACATCATATAAAACATAATATGTCATCATAAAACCATGGCATATAAAATCATGCTATCATACTTTTCATGGCTTGAAAATACACATACATACATTCTAAGACAAGCTAAGCACACATCCATGCATAGGAGAAGGTGGAGAGAGCTACCTTGGATATAATTACACTTTTTCTCTTGAATCCAAGCTCCCTCTTTTGACCACACACACATAAAAGTGTGGGGATGATTTCTCTTGGCCTAAACATAATTTATGGAAGCCAATTAGGTTCATAGAATTAATTCTAAGGCTACACAACTTGCTTAAACTCTAGCTTGACTCATTGACCTCTTTATGTTTCCAAGAAAGCACCTAATGAAGCAACATTCATCAAATAAATTCTAGACTTCATTCTTTCCTTTCAAATATGATTCTTGACTCTTTTTAAGCCTCTTGGAGTCATCACACAATTAAAATAAAGAGCCTAACTACATGTTACTTCTTTAGGTCATATTATGAAACATATAAGGCCATCTCACTATCTATGGTTTTTAACATTTTTCTAAGGCTTCCTCTCATATTCTCCCATCATATATGATGCAAAACTAAGCTTGGAAGAAATTAAAACACTCCCTAGGTGCATGAACCCTCCTTGGCCGAAATTATGCTTCTATAAGGCATAAATGGAGTTTCCTTACTTCCTTTGATGGGAGAATCATGTAGGAAGCTCTCTTGGTGTCTTAGGAACTCATATGAACATTTAAATATCATAAAATATGGCTAGGGTTCATGATAGAGTTCAAGGTGCAATCAAAACCTTAACTTCTATAACTTGCATTCTAAAGCTCCCTTTTAAATTCTAGTTGTATATTCTTAATCCTCACACTCCATAACCTTTGGTTCCATCAAGAAAACATAAAGAAAAAGTCTCCTCCTCACTTTCTCTCTCTAGACCTAAGCTTAAATGGCTTGGAAACACAAGATTTTGCAAGTGTTTCAAGTGAAGTCTTACCTTAAAACAGAGCTCTCTTCGTGTAGATTATTTCCTACTGATTGGTTTCTTGAAAAGAGTTCCTTTTTGGCTTGGGTCAGACCTGAATCTTTAAGTTTTTAAGAAAAGAAAACCACCATTAGAGAGTTTTTAGAGAGAGGAACAACTTTCCTAACTGGCGCGAGATGAAACGGGGCTGTTTACTTACTTAAATGGAAGCTTAAACTTCTTCTCTCTCACCCCCTTAATGTCATGCCATTGCTGCCCCTTTTTCTGCAAATGGAAGCTTGGAGAAGGTGATGAGGTGTAATCTTACTTAAGAAGCCTCTTTTACAATTTTTCAAAATGACCATTTTGCCCTTACGCGCCTGTTTGCTCTGTTTATGCTCATGTTAACTCCTTTTGTAGAATCTCCTTTTCCATCATAAAATTTAAGTTTCGAATTAAATAAAATATCTTTGGACTCACTCAAATTGGAGCTAAAATCTTTCCGAATGAATTAGTTAAAGTTTAGGTGAACCGACATTGGAAAATGTCCACCGGAGGGGTTTTAGCTATCCCGGGGCATCCTATAGTTTTCAGGGCCTCTAAAAACCTTGGAAAACTCAAAACTTTCATTTAAAAAGCCCTCTTGTATGAATTCCAAAATTTTCTCAAAATAACGAAAATGCCCTTATGTTTCGTTAACTTTTCGTCACAATTCGTTTCTTCATTCTAGCTCCTTTTTTCTTTTCGTTTGAGCCTAGGATTCTCATTTTTAGGAGTTTAGAATACTTTCCAAATTTTTTAGGACCTTCACTATATCATTTGGACTTCCTTTTGTATCCGATGAGTTTCATTCATTTACGAAGAAATCGTACGTTACATTTCTCACTTTTTCTCTCGTTTTTAGAGAATTGGATGTTACACCTGGACCTACTGATCATGGTTGTCATACCTAACTTTATCTAGCTCATTCATACAATTTTTGGAATTAGGAACAAGATTCACAACCATTTCTAAGTTTCTCAACATTGAAAATGGCTCGTTTACATATCATATAAAGCTATAGGGATCTAAATTCAATTCTTTCTTTTCCTTTAATCATATTTATCATAACCAAAGTTATTTAAACTCATTAGATCAGAATTCATGTGTTGGAAAGCTTAGGAATGTATGTAACCTGAGATGACGTGACTTCCATAATTCTGTACAAATTTTGAAAATTCATATCTCCAGTTACAAAGCTCTGATTCATACACATTAGGTGTTTACAAAAAGTTTAAGATGTGAACAATATGTTGTAAAAATTTCAAATGCAAATAAATCTATTTGGCCCCCCAAAAGCCATGAAGAACATAACCTATCCAAAATTGTGCAACAGCAAACCAACATAACTAGACCCTAACTTAAAAAATGCATAACTTTAGTTACACAACTGTAATTGGTACAAAGTCAGTGGTTACAAAAAGCTTATAATGTGAACTTTATTATCAGTTCATTTGTCCCCTAAAGGACATGAAAAACCAGATCTGGATAGTAGGAACAGTACATGGGCCAAACTACATAATTTTTTGAATTTTGAAAATTCATAAAATATTCTATAAAGCTCCACAAATTTTGATTTTTGGGTTTTTAGAAAGCTCTACCAAGGCTCTAATTACTTGCCAAATTTTAAACCCAAAATAAATCATTTAGACCACTTTTGGCATAAAAGTAATTTAGGTCCCTTTTAAGACTAATTTTGGGGTCTAAATGGACCGGTTAGACTCCAAATGAATTTCTTCTACTTTGAGCAAATTTTATTTATCCTAAATGTTATTTCCAACCATTTTATTACATGCAAAGAGGCTTGGATCAAAATTTGACCCCTTTACACCTAAGCAGACATGCATACATCATGGTACCAAATATGCAAAACTACATATAAATTGAGTATATTTCAACACCAATTGCCATATTATAAAGTATTTAAGTTTGTACATATGGTTTCAACATAAATATAGAATATCTATAACATATTATAGCATAGGTTCTTAATGATACAAAAGGGTGTCACTTTAATACATACATTAAAATCTAACACATATAATTCTAATACATCATTTCTAACATTTAAGCCCTTTCAACATCCTTGCTTTGGCTTAGTGACCTTTAAGCGATTCGTGGGAGCATGGGAGTGAGACTCTGGGAAGAATCTCATTAGCCAATCTCAACCAATCCATGTACACATGAATACAATGAGAAAATGTCATGCATGTGATGCAAAGATGCTATGCATGTACTTCATGTAAGTCAAATACATCATATAGCTTAAAATCTCATTTAATTTCAAGCCATGGCATAATCATAAATTAGCTAGGCTCTACTAATCTCAACCTAGGGCTAAGGAAGAGCAAGTATGCTCAATTTCATACTATAGGGAGATAGGAGCTATCACGTGAACTTTTCATACATATATAACACATTTTGGAAAACATGACAAAACATATTTCATGAATGCATCAAGCAACAACACATACAAGTATTTCAACTCATTTAAGCATTCATATCCATGCAAGAAAGGGAGATAAAGCTACCTTAAGACTTGTAGAGCTTCAATTACCACTACCCTACTTGGTCTTGGCTTTTCCCTTAACTTTCTTTCACTTGACACCTACATATAGGAGTGTTTGAGTTAGATGGGTATACATATAGCAATTATAAGGTAAATTAATCCATTCGAACTTATTCTAGGCTTCATTATTTTCATTTTATCCCATTAAAGCCTAAGGTGACAGCTAAGGCTAGTTTGGGTACAATATGAAGTAACCATTGGATTTTGTTTTTTAAACCCCAAACTCTCACTTGCTATAAGTTTTATAACTCTAAACAAACTTATTTGGATCATCTTACACTTGGTTAAAGGGATTTAGGACCAACTTGCTTCTTTAATCTAATTTAGGCCCTAAAAATTCAACTTTCATTGTAGGGCTCCTAAATTCAAACCAATGGTTTCATAATTATTTATTCATCATATCTAACCTTCTAAATTCATTAGAACTTAAAATATCACTCCCTAGGTGCATCATCTTCCTCTTGGCTAAACCATACATCACTTTAAGACCAAATGGAGCTTTGCTTCTTCTCTTTGGAAATTAAGTGTATGCATATATTCCTTGGTTTCTCCATAACTTAATCATGAATTCATATAGCTCAATACACATCTTAATAGTTTTAAAACTCCCTAGGTGCAATGGAGACTTTAACATCCATAAATTGCAATCCATAGCTTCTCATGACAATCTAATTCTTCATGCCTTAAAACCCCTAGTTCTTCCTTGTTTGCATGCAAAACGCATTCCCTTCATATAGGACTTGAGTTGGCCAAACATGGAGAGGAAGGAAAGGCCAAGAGAAAGCCAATTTCATACCATGATTCATACATCATTTTAAAACTCATCAAGAGAGAAATTTAGTGCTATTCTTAGTTTCCTTATATCCTCTCCTTCTTCCAAAAGATTAGCATAAAAAGCCTTCTTTTAGGAAACTAAAACTACTAAGAAAGAGAGCTTGAATAGAAGAACAAAGTTGATGAATAAACTAGCATGAAAAGAGGGCAAATTCTTACTTTTTTCTTAGCTTGTTTTCCTCTTTCTTCTCTTTCCCTTTTGGGCAACTCAAGCTTTTAGTTTAAAGGGCAAATAGGTTGGTTAGAAATCTCTAGAGATGGCATGACTTAATAAGAGAGGAGAGGAGGTGCTTTAAAATGACTTTATAAATTCTCATTTTGCCCTTCCGATTCATTTCTCTTGTTTAGGCTCATTTTAGCTTCTTTTTTAGAATCATATTTTCCATATAAGAATTTAGAACATGTAACATCTGATACCTCTGTAAATGTAACATCCGGTCCCTTCGTAAACGTGAGAAACGCAATGTTCGGTTTTTCCATAAACGACAGAAATAGGCCAGATACAAAAGAAAGTCCTTGAAATAGAAGGAATTGGGGCCAACTAAAATTATGATAAAATTTTAAATATTAGAAAATGAGGATTTAAGTCTTGAGTTGCCCAGAAATCAATGCCAGAGTGATTCAAAAAATTTGTCAAAAGGCCAGTGGCATTTTCGTAAATATGGGCACTTTTTGAAAAACACACAGGAGGAATTTTTAAATGAAAATTTTGAGTTCTCAAGGGTTTTCAGAGCCTTTAAAAACCATGAAAAGCCCCGGGATAGCTAAAGCCCCTCCAGTGGACGTTTTCTAATGTCAGTGTGCCCGAACTTTGACGGATTCGTTCAGGAAGGTTTTAGCTCCAACTTGAGTGATTCCAAAGGCATTTCTCTTAATTGAGAACCTAAATTTTGTAATGGAAAAGATGGTTCTCAAAAAGGAGCTAAAACAAAGGAGAAACAAAAATGCAAAGTATGAAGGGCAAAATAGGAATTTTTGAAAAGTGTAACTTATTCCCACATATATATATGATGCACCTTTCTTCTCCCTTCATTATGCACGACCATGTTCTACCTAAAACCAGAAGAAAACCCTAGGGGATGAGGCTCACAAGAAGGGGAAGAAAAGGAGGAGAAATCAAAGGCTTAAGGTATCGAAAATAGTAGTATTTCATGCTCTTTCTCTTCCAAACCTCTTCTCCTCCATTCTCCTTTGTTTTCTATGATTAAAATGAGGTTTATAAATCTGATTCAAGGGAGATATTCAAGGAAAAGTTCGGATTTGAAGAGAAGAGCTTGGAGAAATCAAGATTTAAGCCAAACTAAGCAAGAAAACAAGGTAAAAATGCATCCTATGATTCATATCTTTCATGGCCCTTCTTCTCCATTTCGACCTAGACTTAGACAGACCTAAGAGTCATATTTTTAACCAAACCAAAGGTGATTCTTAGGTATTTGATGGAGAGGAATAAAAATATGCAAAGAAAACCAAGAAATAGGCATTAGAAATCAAAATGCAAAACCTAGGGTTTTAAGTGCACCTTCCACTTTCTAAATTTGTATGATACTTTATAGGTCTAAGTAAGAGTATAAATAAGTTCTTGATTCACCAAAGATGCTCCCCACAAGCTTCCTCCTTCAAGAAAACAAAGAAAACTCCATGAAGCCCAAAACCTAGGCATGTCTCGGCCAAGAAGGAGTCCTAAGTGTGAGGGAGAGTTTTAAATTTTTCTAAGGCCATTCTTGAGTCATATTTGATGAATGAAAGTGAAGGGAGGCCTTGGAAAAAATTTAGAACTCATAGAAAGTGATTTGGTGTCTTAGGTTCCATATTATGACCTAAAGAAGCAACATGGTGCTAGGCCTTTTGTTTTGATGATGTGATGACTCCAAGAGGCTTAAAAAGAGTCAAGAATCATATTTGAAAGGAAAGAATGAAGCCTAGAAAGTATTTGAGGGGTGTTGCTTCATTAGGTGCATTTATGGACCATAATGGAGATTATAGAGCAATCTAGCATCTAAGCAAATTGTATGGCCTTAGAGATTATTTCATGAACCTAATTGGCTCCCATAAATTGTATCTAGGCCAAGAGAAACCATCTCCACCAACTTTTGGGTGTGTGGCCAAAAGAGGAGGCTTGAGTCCAAAGGAAAAAGTGTGTAATTGTGTGCAAGGTAGCTCTATCCACCTTTTCTCATGCATGGATATGTGTTTATCTTGTTTTAGAATGTGTGTATGTGTATTTTCAAGCTTTGAAAAGTATGCTAGCATGCCTTTATATGCCATGATGCTTGATGCCATGTTATGTTTTCAAATGATTACATGATGTTTGTGTGAGTTTGCTTGAGTGTGGAGAGGCCAAGAACTCTCTTCCCTTGGGTGAGGATGAGCCAAGAACCTTTGAGCTTGGTTGAGACAAAGTAAAGAGTCTCCTAAAAGTAAAGTGAGCTCCCAAGAGTATGGTTGAGTCCAAAGCTCTTAAAGAATGGGTGAGGCAAGTCCAAAATCCATGAGGAGAAGTGTGAGGCCAATCCAAGCACTTGGTGAGCTCTTAGATGTTTTGTATGATTGATTCACATGCCAAGATTGTTTTAAAATATGCATGTCTTCCACTTTCACCATACATGCATTTGAAAAGCTTACTTTGCACATATTATGTATGATTGAATGGGAGATGAGCTATTGGGATTCTTTGAATCTCATCCCCTCCTCTCCAATGATCTAACATGATAGGTGAACTAAGTGGATATGCTAATGGGAGCCAACAATACTAAAGGAAGGAGATTGACAAACTTATGCCTTGATATTGGCCCTTTTGGAACCATGCTTATGTATCTTAATGTCTATGATGTTGTATATGTGCAATGAACCTTGAGACATACATAAATATACTATTATGTAATGTTTATCACTATGAATATGATGTATGAGCTTTAGAATATAATTTGAGTATGAAATGCCAAAGTGTGCAATGTAGAAATTTGATAGAAATATGCATAAGTATGGGTTGAATGCCCAAAATGAAAAGAATGAGGTGTGGGACCATTTGGGCAGCTCACACAAGTCTTAAATATGCTTTTAGACTTGCCCAAAAGGTGCCAATACCAAGGGAAGACTATTTGGCAAATTTGGTACCTCATATGGAGCCAAATTTGATCATAATGGAACCCTATGTCACTTTTTAGTCAAATGAGCTAGTCTTGATCTGAAATTTGGCATGAAATTAGATCTCATTGAGAGGTTTCTGAGAAGCTAAAGATCATATATTTTGCAGGTCTACAGAATATTTGATGATTTTTTGAAATTGGAAAATTTTATGGATTTGGTTTGGTACACTATTCATTTGGTCCGAAATTGTTTTCTATCACACGAGGCTCAAATGATGTCTTATTGCCACAAAATTTTATACAGAGAAACTAGGCAATCATGGTGACTCATGCCAACTGGAAGCACCTTATTTGGAGTCTAGAGAGAGAGATACAAATTTTTGAAATTTCTATCCAATATCAGTGAATTTGCCTGACCAGAAGTACTGTTCTATTGAGTTTCAGAGTCTGGGCTTAATGAAATGATTTAAAGGTATTTTTCCTCTCTAGCTAACATCTATATATTTCCAGATTGGTATCATTTGCATGGATTGGATTTTTGTGGAATTAATTAGACATTTTCAAAGTTTTCTACAGAATTCTGTAACAGTTCCAGATTTCAGTCGGACCTTTGGACCATTTTGGATATCAAACGTCCTGAGTGATGAATATCGTGACCTAGAAATATTTGTAGTGTGAAGTAGACATCCTAAGATTTCCAAAATGACCAAGATTGCATGGTTTTGATTTTTCTAGATTTAGTTATGATTTTCCAAAATTTGCCTAGAAAAAGGACCAATTCTGGCTGAGAATGATCTTTAAGTTTCCATGCCCCATTTCGGTTTCCATAGGTTGTAAGCATGTTGTTGTGATGCAAATGAGTTGCAATGATGAAATTAAATATGAGGAAGTATAGTATGAGTTCACACGGTCCACGTGACACCAAATGGAAATTTTTCGATATAGCATAATGCAAAAAAGTCTATTATTTTCATCCCCTCTTTCATATACTCTTGTGGGATTGATAATACAAAGCTTATAAATGGCATGAAATGAGCTAGAAATTATGGTGTTAGAGTAAACATGAAAAACATAATGCCTTGTTTCTCTGTAAAAGTATGTGATTCACTAGATACAAAAGGAAATTTCCCAGATATAATGATTTGAGATCTAATAAAATTAGAGTAATAATCTGGACCTCAAATAATGAGGATCTAAGGTCATAGGTGTAATATCCAATTCTTTGAAAATGAGAGAAAACATGAGAAATGTAACGTATGCTCTGTAAACGTATGAAATTCATTAGAGACAAAGGGAAGTCCCCCAGATAGAGTGATTTAAGGTCCTGAAAAGATTTATCTAGCATTCTAGACTTCTAAAAATGAGAATTCCAGGATCAGACGAAAAGAAAAATGGAGCTAGAATAAAGAAACGAATTTGAACGAAAGGTTGACGAAACATAATGACATTTTCTTAATTTTAAGCAAATTTTGGAATTCTCACAATAGGGTTTTTTAAATGAAAATTTTGAGTTCTCCAAGGTTCTCAAAGGCCCTAAAAATCATCAAAAGCCCTGGAATAATTAAAACCCCTCTGGTAGACATTTTCTAATAGCGATGAGCTCGAACTTTGATGGATTCGTTCGAGAAGGTTTTAGCTCCGATTTGAGTGATTCCAAAGGCATTTTATTAAATTTAGAATCTAAAATTTCATAATGGAAAACATGGTTCTCAAAAAGGAGCTAAAACGAATTAGAAAAAAAAAATACCAAGACGAAGGGGCAAAATTGGAATTTTTAAAAAGTGTTTCTTAAATGTACCTATATATATGAGGTGCCCTATCTCCTTCTTCATTTAGCTACATTTGTTTCTTCCCTAAATTAGAGAAGGAATGCTAAGGGTGAGGCACGTAAGATGGAGAGAAAGGAAGGAGAAAAACAAGCAAGAGGTATGGATTTTCTTGGCTTTTTTCATGCTTTTTCTTTAGCAAACTTCTTCTTCTCCATTTCCCCTTCTTTCCTATGGTTTTATTGAAATTTTTGGATCTATTTTGAGGGAAGAATAGAGGGAAAATTTTGGATTTGAAGAGAGGAGGCCAAGGAAAGGAAGAAAGAAGCAAGAAAACAAGGAAAAATAAGGTAAATCTTCCTTCCATGGTAGCTATCTCTTGCTCCCTTCTTCTCCTTGGTTCATCCCAAGCATGAAGCTTCAAGAAGGCTTGGATTTTGGGTAGAATGAAGGGTGAATCTTAGGAATTTAAGGGAGGAAAATAAGAATATGAAAAGAGAATTAACAAACAACTATGGAAAATCAAGATAGCAAACCTAAGGTTTCTAGTGTCCCTAGAAAAATCCAATTTGATGCAATAATTTCTAGGCCTAAATAAATATTTAAATGAGCTCCTAAGATCCCTAAAAGGTTCCCCATATGCGTCTTCCATTAAGAAAACAAAGACAACTCCAAGGGTAGCCTTAAGGAGCATAGTTTCAGCCTAGTGTAGATGAGACACCTAGGGGTAGTTTTAATTTGTTTCATGTGACGACCCTAACTTCTAATCCTTGTAATTAAGGTTAAATACGTGATTAATAATCATAGATTAGGGTTACAAGGCATTACGACTAATTGCATTATGAAAATACGAGAAAATTTAAACCTTAATGTTATTAGAGTCATTAGCCATACGATTACAAGAACTTATGTACATAAGGGAAATAAACATTTATTTATAAGCCTTTGATTCTATTACCCATCAATTATAACTCATCCCAATGTCTCTAAATCATCCCTTGAGATTACCATATGAAAAACCAAGGTTTCCTAATTAATATAAGTGTTTTAAAATGTTCGCTGCGGCCAAATTACACTTAGCCGCGGCCAATTCCTCTCGATTTCACTCTTTTTTTTATCACTGGTTTCGTCGCAGCGAGTTGGACCTTTGCTGCAACGCCAAGTAGGTTAGCCATGGTGAGGAAGCCTTCTGGAACCTACCTCGCTCGCCTTTCACTATTGGCTGCAGCCAATACCTCCTTTCACCACGGCCAATTCCTCTCTGGAATGCCTAGCTCCTTTTCGCAAAAGTTCACTGCAGTTAATTCCTCCTTTCGCAGTGGTGAATTTTCCTCTGGACAACCCCTAGTTTAGTCTCTCACATTTTGCCATGGTGAATTCCTCTCTGGCGCTTTCCCTAGGCAACTTCACCTCTATTGGCCTCGGCTAACTCCATTTCAGCCATGGCGAAATTCTTTCTGATCCTATAACTCTGAAAATCTTATCTCATACTATCCACTCTCCCTCTAATATCACCCTAGGGCCATTCTACCTTAATTTATGCAACTTTAATGGTAGTTATGTACCTTAATCACCCAGCTAATCTATCATTGCTAGCTCAATACTTAAGTGTCCATTTCTACTCCCCCAATTACCCTATATCAGTAAGTCCATAGGCTAATAACAATAAGAATTCATACACTAATGACAATTAACATCTGACACATATTCCATTAGAGGTTCCATATATCAATGATTCACATCAATATCTAATACATCACATAATTATGTTTCCAGCAAAATACCATACCATAAATTCTGTAACATTCCTACATCAGGCGTTATGGGATTCATACATCCAATATCAAGTTATGATGAGGCCTAACTCCTCAACAAATACATCCTAAGTAATCAAAATATAAAAGCCTACACTTGGCAATACAGATACATGAACATAGGTTAACACAATTTAGCATCTACTCTATTCCACTCAGACCAAATATAGCTCCCCACACCAGGCCTCAGCTCATGGATATTCATCTACTTACTTGCCCTTATCCTTACTCGAGGAACCTTTACCTGAAATTGTAAAACCATAAAACGAGGTGAGATGTAAATCTCAGTAACCAAGGTAAATTCCATCATACATTCCAGTTTAATTAACATATATGCATAATTTCACATAAGCATCAGAAATATATAAGTCATATCAGTAAATGAAACAATTAGGCTATCATGATTACTATCCCATACTAGCAATCATATTTCCAAATGTTAAAGGCTAATAACACCGGGAGAGGCTTATCCACGGCACCTACTCCCCATTGAGCACAACCAGGGCTCAGTGCATCTGGGGTTTGATCATAACCCGGTACCTGATCGAAGCACATGCACAGGTGGCAGCCACACTACAACTCCACCATGGACTCACAAGGTCCAATCATAATACAATAGATAGCCAACCAATTCATTCACCATTTCAAATCATTCATATCAAGCAAATATGAAATTAAAATAGATATATGCATGGAATTAATGTAAACCCTGGTTACCTTACTTGTAGACAATTGCAACAGTCACCAAGGGTACAAAATCTCCCTATAACTATAGCATCAGAGAATTACTACTCTAATTCATCATTAATAGTTACAATATTCCCAAAGAATTTAAAATGCTAATGACTACCTATGGAACACTTACCCAGCCACTACAAGTCCCAAATTCAGATTAAAGTGTCCTCTATCAGAAACCTCAATATTTCACCTAAAATCCTAAGTAAATTCATATAAAATTAATACCCATATTATAAATCAACTATGGGGGTCTCAAACTAGCAAAGAAAGCATTAAAATAGAGGGTTTATACTTACCTAATGTCAGCCCTAGCCTCAACCTACGAATTTCACTAAGAAAATCCCAAACAACCACATTTCAGATTTTGGGTATGGTGAAAATACTCCAAATGAAAAACTAATTAGGCCAAATTAAAGAGAAAGCTGAGGGGATTAAGTTATATAACTATTACCTTGGCTGAATCTTGCTCTAAATGTGAGAAAATATGGAATTCTTGCCCCAAACCCTAACCTACTTTCACACCTCCGATTTTCTCCTTTTTGCTTCAAAAAAATAGGTAAGTGGCTGAAGTGTTTAGGGTTTTAGTTGGGTCAAATATGGGTCATGGGTTGCTCTAAAGATCTAACTCCTAATAGGCTTCAAATTTGAGCTTTGTTAGCCAGCTCTTATGCATTGGGCTGCTGAATTTTAATTAGGTTTGGGCCAAGTTTGAAGAGCTTAAGGATTTGGGTTTGCACAAGGGTTATTGGGCCATCACTAGGTGCTCTCTCTTGGGCCAAGTCTCACAATAAATAGGTTAGTCTGCACCTACAATTATTAAGCTTTTATTAGTCTTAACCTTGGCCTACTCAATTTAATTTGGGCCTAGATGAAGTTTCTATCCCAATTAAATCTCAAATCCATATTAATAATTTATCTCTCTAAAATATCCATTCACTTAACTTGCCTAATTATCCCTTATTAATTATTCCTAATTAATCTAAATCCATGATTAACACCTTAATTACTTTTGGGGTGTTACATTTCAAGCCCATTTTTGAGCCATATGTGATGAGTGAAGATGAGAGGAAGCCTTGAGAAAAATTTAGAAACTATAGAAAGTGAGATGGCCATATATGTTTCATAATATGACCTAAGAAGCAACACCTAGTTTGGCTCTTTGTTTTAATTGTGTGATGACTCCAAGAGGCTTAAAAGGAGTCAAGAATCATAAATAAAAGGAAAGAATGGAACCTACTCAATTTATGGATGTTGCTTCATTAGGTGTATTTTGGAACCATAAAAGGGCTATTAGACCAAGCTAGTTTTAAAGCAAAATGTATGGCTTTAGAGATGATCCATGAACTTAATTGGCTTCCATATGATGTGTCTAGGCCAATAGAAACCAATCCTACACCCTTGTGTGTGAGGCCATGGGAGAGGACTCAAAGCTCAAGGAAAAAGTGTACTTGTGTGGCAAAGGTAGCTCTCTCCTATTTGTCTCATGCGTGAATGTGTGCTTAACTTGTTTTTGAATATGTGTATGTGTGGTTTAAGCCATGAAAAGTGTTCTAGCATGTGCATATGTATTATGGTACCATAATGTTGTAATATGTCTTTAAATATGATTAGCATGTGTGCTTGCGTTTGCCTGAGTGTGGTGAAGCCAAGAATCTTAGCTATGGTGAGGATAAGCTAAGAACCCTTAAAATTGATTGAGACAAAGTAAAGGGTCTCCCAAGAGTGAGGTTAAGTCAAAACTTCTTAAAGAAAATGGGTGGAGCAGGTCCAAAATCCACAAGAGAATGGGTGAGGCTAATCCACTTACTTGGCAAGCCTATGTATGCTTTGTATGACTTGCTCAAGTGCTAAGAATGCTTCTTGAATGATTGCACACTTCATGATGTTATTGCATGCATTTTTAAGACTTGTTTTACATACTTTATGTGTAATTGAAAGAGAAATGAGCTATTGGGATTCTTTGAATCTCATTCCCTTCTTTCCAATGTCTTAACATGCTAGGTGGACTAAATGAGCAAGATAATGGGAGCCACCAAGTTGGGAGATGAGAGATTGATATCAAAGTGCTTAGTTTTATCTCTTTTGTAGCCATACCAATGGCATATGATGTAATCCTATGATGGAATTGTCATGTAATCATTTGAATATGTGTAAATACTCATATATATGATGTATGAATAAGAATTAATGCCATATACATGATATAGCATGATTTGGGTATGGAATGACAAGACTAGACATATGCATTCTTGTGTATATCATGGGGTGGATGAGTGAGTTTGAGAAATATAGGTCTATGCACCTTTGAGACAAGTTTAGAATGTCATTTTGGTGTATTCCCACGTGCTCAACTGGTCATGGTTGTCTTGGAGCTCAAAATGGACCATTTGGACCCTTTGTACGACTTACAAATGACCATTTCACAACCCAATGTCAAGATCTAACCAAATGAACGAATTTGCCCATAAAATTTGGCACATGTATAGATCTTATCTATATATTTTTGGAAAGCTAAAGACTAGATTATTTGGAGCTCTGTGGAATTAATCATGAATTTCCAAAGTTGGCATTTTTCTGCTAAACTAATACAGACACTGTTCATATGGTCAGAAATTTCGGCTATGTCATTTGTAAATCAAATGATGTCCAATGCTCATGACATTTTACAGAAATAAACTACATATGATAATATTTCCATGGCCACTAAAATCACACCAATTGGACCTCTGAGTAGAAAGACATAAATTTTTGAAGTTAGGGAATAGTACTAATAATGACAATTGACCTCTTATACTATTCCATCAATTTCAGGTAGCTATCAGCCTTTGTTGTGATCTAGATTTATTTTTATCATAAATTATACATTTTTGTCTTTCTCAAATGTTATATTGTACATGATTTTGATTTTTTTAGAATTAGTTATGATTTTTCAAATTTTATGTCAGAATTCTCAAATTCCAACCTGAGGTTGCACACTCTCTTTTCATGTATACCTTCCACTTGCATGAGTTCTAGGACACTTATTGAGCTTATTATGAGTTGTATTTGTGTATTTAAATATAAGAATGAAATGGATGAGTCCACATGGCCCATAGGATACTGAAGAAAAATTTTATTCATGATGTAATGTAATTAAATGGATTTTTTTTTTGGTTTTCCTTCTTCCTCTTGTGTTGTTCATGGAAGGAAGCCTGGAACTTATATGAGATGAGTTCTATAAATATGGTGTTACAAGAGATGCCCTAAAAACGAAGCTAGAATGACCAGAAGAAATTTAACAAAAATGCAACGGAACATAATGGCATTTTCATAATTTTGGGTACGTTTTGAAATACTCATAGAAGGGATTTTTAAATGGGAAAAATGAGTTTCCTAGGATTCTCAGAGACTCTAAAAACTATAAGAACCCTTGGAGCAATTAAAACCCATCCGGTTTATGATTTAAAATGTCAGTGGACCTAAACTTTGACCATTTCGTTCGAGAAGGTTTCAGATCCAATTTGAGTGATTTCAAAGGAATTTTATAAGTTAGAGAACCTAAATTTTATGATGGAAAAGATAGTTCTAAAAAAGGATCTAAAACAAACTGAAAACAAAAATTCCAAGATTAAGGGACATAATTGAAATTTTTGTAAACAATTTGCTTCTTGAACGCTCTTTATAATTCATGCCTCATGTTCCTCTTTCCCCACTGACTTCATTCTGTCTTTAACCCAGAGAAGACTCAAGAGAGGGAGGCACACAAGCACAAAGGGAAAAGAGGAAGAGAAAAGCCAAGAAAAAGTTGAGAATTTCATGGAAATTCTTGCTCTTCCTTTAGAAAACTTCTTCCTCTCTTTTCCTCCTCTCTTCCTATGGATTTAGTGAGATGTTTGGTTTTATTTTGAGTCTAGAACTGAGGGGGATAGTTCAAATTTTTGGAGGACAAGCCAAGCAAGGAGAAGAGCATTCAAGAAAAGCCAAGAAACCAAGATAAATTGCTATGCTTTAAGCTTGAGTTCTCTTGTTCTTCCTTTTATGTTGTTCGACCTATGTAAGACCAACCTTAAGGGGTTGAGTTTCTAGCCAAACCAAGGATAAATGATGAGAGACCCTCTAGGAACCTTATCCTAGGAACCTTCAACAAGATGACACTTTGCCCGAGACCGGCTAGAAAACAAGAATGTTGGTCAAAGGAAAGACCCTAAGAGAACTTGTCTCTTAGAACCCTAGCCTCAAGACGCCACAAAGGAAGACCAATCCTTTGATAAGTCACGTGAACTCTCAGAGAACACAAAGAAGCAAAAGCCTCACAAAGTATTGAATAATACTCAAATTCATTCATGTTCAAAATAGAGTACAATAGGAAGCCTTTTATAGGCAAAATTTCTAGAGTCCTAATTAAAGTAAAACTCTAAAATCTGATTAGAAATATTTTAAATAATACCTAATATATATCCTAATTAGATTAGGATACTAATCTTAACTTGATCTCCAAGATAAGCTCTTTGACCAAGTTCAAAAAAATAATAAAATAATAAAAAACGAAATTTCAAAAAGAATCCTAGTCAAAACTAATTAACTTCTTTAAGTTGTCACATGGGATGCTCATGCTTCATTAAAAATCACATGGTTGTCACATGATTCTTAATCTCTTGCAATTGAACTCCAATTGGGCCTTGGCACTCCTCTTGTATGTGTATAGTTCATTGGGTCTTCAACATGTTGGATATTGACTTTAGTTGCTCCATGGCCCTTCTTAGAATATTAGGCTTCCACTTGGACTTCCACTTTTGCATCTTTAAGGAGATCTTGATCAAATATGGATCTTGGGCTATAAACTTGGGTTGACGTCCAACGTAGAGATTATTTTGAACTCTTTAAAGTTTTTGGACATATACTAGCACAATTTGGGCTTCTTGAGCATGGGCCATCTCTTCATGAGCCATTTGGACTTGAATCATACCCTTTTGAATGATTTGAGTTTCTTGATGGATGAGGGCTTCTCGAACTTGTAGTGCTCCAATGGGCATGCCTACTGGTATTGTATCATTCCCTCCCTCTTTGAAAAGATTCGTCCTCGAATCTTCGCCATTAGGTGGTTTCTTGGGAAACAAATCTCTACATACCTGCAAGGAGCTAGAACTAACAATAGGCAAAGATGGTTTAAGATTGTTAGTAGATAAACAAATATCCTTACATATGCTCTCAACCTCTCTTTTTCATCAAACAAGTTCGGACTTATGCTTTTCTCACTTTTCTCACAACTCTCTTGCTCTTTCTTTTTACTCACACTCTTTTCTTTTTCAATTTCATCTTTTTGGCTTTTTCTTTAATGTTAACCCTCTTGCCTTTTACCACTCAATAATTTGCTTCTTACAAGTGTTCTAAGCAAGTCACAAGCAAATCAAATGAAAAGATCAAACTAGTGGCAATCCAAAAACTAGAATTCTAAAATATAAATTCCCAAAGAATCAAACAAAGGAGAAAAATAGGTGTGTAACAAAAAGGAAAAAGAAGGAAGGTCTAGAAGGAAAGAGATGAAAAGAAAAAAAAAATCTGAAAATAAGAAACCTTAAGAATAGAAAACTACTTGCAATTCAAGTTTCGAACAATTAGAAAACAATATCCTTTCTTGAATGCAAATAGGTAAGTAGAAAAACTTGGTAGCCACTTAATGCAATTAAATTAGGAAACAAACTCCAATTAGGAAATTAAACTTGCCTACTATAAAGCATCCTAGGCCATATACTTTGTTGAAGGGTAGTGCTGAATTTAGGGTTAATAAGCAAGTTTTGATTTCTTTCTCCATTGGTAAATATCATGATAAAGTCTTATGTGATGTCGCTCCTATGTCTGATGGACATATTATGCTTGGTAAACCATGGAAACATGTGAGAAAAGCTAAATATGTCAAGCATAAGCACAAATATTGCTATTGCTATTCATTTGTATGCAATGAAAAAAATCATGTATTAGTACCTCTTGATTCTATGGATGCTTATAAGGATCAAATAAGAATAGTACAAGCATACAAAATGAAAGAAAAGGAGAGAACAAAAGAAAAAGAGAGAGAATATGAGTTAGAGAGAGAAAAAGATGAAATTGAAAAAGAAAAGAGTGTGAGTAAAAAGAAAGAGCAAGAGAGTTGTGAGAAAAGTGAGAAAAGCATAAGTCTGAACTTGTTTGATGAAAAAAGAGAGGTTGAGAGCATATGTAAGGATATTTGTTTATCTACTAACAATCTTAAACCATCTTTGCCTATTGTTAGTTCTAGCTCCTTGCAGGTATGTAGAGATTTGTTTCCCAAGAAACCACCTAATGGCGAAGATTCGAGGACGAATCTTTTCAAAGAGGGAGGGAATGATACAATACCAGTAGGCATGCCCATTGGAGCACTACAAGTTCGAGAAGCCCTCATCCATCAAGAAACTCAAATCATTCAAAAGGGTATGATTCAAGTCCAAATGGCTCATGAAGAGATGGCCCATGCTCAAGAAGCCCAAATTGTGCTAGTATATGTCCAAAAACTTCAAAGAGTTCAAAATAATCTCTACGTTGGACGTCAACCCAAGTTTATAGCCCAAGATCCATATTTGATCAAGATCTCCTTAAAGATGCAAAAGTGGAAGTCCAAGTGGAAGCCCAATATTCTAAGAAGGGCCATGGAGCAACTAAAGTCAATATCCAACATGTTGAAGACCCAATGAACTATACACATACAAGAGGAGTGCCAAGGCCCAATTGGAGTTCAATTGCAAGAGATTAAGAATCATGTGACAACCATGTGATTTTTAATGAAGCATGAGCATCCCATGTGACAACTTAAAGAAGTTAATTAGTTTTGACTAGGATTCTTTTTGAAATTTCGTTTTTTATTATTTTATTATTTTTTTGAACTTGGTCAAAGAGCTTATCTTGGAGATCAAGTTAAGATTAGTATCCTAATCTAATTAGGATATATATTAGGTATTATTTAAAATATTTCTAATCAGATTTTAGAGTTTTACTTTAATTAGGACTCTAGAAATTTTGCCTATAAAAGGCTTCCTATTGTACTCTATTTTGAACATGAATGAATTTGAGTATTATTCAATACTTTGTGAGGCTTTTGCTTCTTTGTGTTCTCTGAAAGTTCACGTGACTTATCAAAGGATTGGTCTTCCTTTGTGGCGTCTTGAGGCTAGGGTTCTAAGAGACAAGTTCTCTTAGGGTCTTTCCTTTGACCAACATTCTTGTTTTCTAGCCGGTCTTGGGCAAAGTGTCATCTTGTTGAAGGTTCTTAGGACAAGGTTTCTAGAGGGTCTCTCATCATTAAAGGGAGTGAAAAAAAAAAATTCAGATTGCAGAATTCAAAATTGCAAGTTGTGCCAATTCAAAATTAAAAGCAAGATTGGAGTCAATTTTCTAATTGGAATTAATTTCCTAATTGGAGTCAATTTCCTATTTGGAGTAAGTTTCTTAATTAAAGTCAATTTCCTAATTGGAGTTAATTTCCTAATTAGAGTCAATTTCCTAGTTGGAGTTAGTTTTCTAATTGGACTCAATTTCCTAATTGGAGTTAATTTTCTAATTGGAGTTTGTTTCCTAATTAAATCTCATTAAGTAGCTACCAAGTTATCTACTTTCCTATTTGCATTCAAGAAAGGATATTATTTCCTAATTGTTCTAAACTTGAATTGCAAGTAGTTTTCTATTCTTAAGGTTTCTTATTTTCAGATTTTTTTCTTTCCTTCTCTTTCCTTCTAGACCTTCCCTTCCTCCTTTTTTTCCTTTTTGTTACACACCTCTTTTTCTCCTTTGTTTGATTCTTTGGGAATTTATATTTTAGAATTCTAGTTTTTGGATTGCCACTAGTTTGATCTTTTCATTTGATTTGCTTGTGACTTGCTTAGAACACTTGTAAGAAGCAAATTATTGAGTGGTAAAAGGTAAGAGGGTTAACATTAAAGAAAAAGCCAAAAAGAGAATTAAACACGAGTGAAATTATCATCTTTTGAGTGTAAACACGTAAGCTAGTGAGTTGCGAGGTCCTATATCTTTCGTTGCTTGTTTTTGTACAAACTAATATTTCAGGATGTCTGGAGAATCTGAGCATAGTGACTTTGACATGAAAGTCTGGATTAGAGCCGTTCAAAGTACTCTTGAGAAACTTAGTACCAGATTAGATGATGTGGAGTCTTCTTCCAATAGGAGGACCCATAGGAGGCAACCTCATATGGAACTTGATGATGATGCTGAATCTGACTTTGAGGAGTCCCATACTCAGAGAGGTAGGCAATCATCATCCAATAAGGATGGTGGTATTGGAAACATCAAGATGAAGATTCCCTCATTCCCCGGGAAAAATGACCCGGACCAGTACTTAGATTGGGAAAGAAGAGTGGAGCATGTGTTCGAGTGCCACTCTTACACTGAGGTGAAGAAAGTAAAACTTGCTGCAGTGGAGTTTACTGACTATGCTAGCATCTGGTGGGATCAACTCTTACTCACCAGAAGACGTACCGGTGAAGGCCCAATTAGAGTCCAATTGCAAGAGATTAAAAATCATGTGACAACCATGTGATTTTTAATGAAGCATGAGCATCCCATGTGATAACTTAAAGAAGTTAATTAGTTTTGACTAGGATTCTTTTTGAAATTTCGTTTTTTATTATTTTATTATTTTTTTGAACTTGGTCAAAGAGCTTATCTTGGAGATCAAGTTAAGATTAGTATCATAATCTAATTAGGATATATATTAGGTATTATTTAAAATATTTCTAATTAGATTTTAGAGTTTTACTTTAATTAGGACTCTAGAAATTTTGCCTATAAAAGGCTTCCTATTGTACTCTATTTTAAAGATGAATGAAATTTGAGTATTATTCAATTATATGTGAGACTTTTGCTTCTTTGTGTTCTCTGAGAGTTCACGTGACTTATCAAAGGATTGGTCTTCCTTTGTGGCGTCTTGAGGCTAGGGTTCTAAGAGACAAGTTCTCTTAGGGTCTTTCCTTTGACCAACATTCTTGTTTTCTAGCCGGTCTCGGGCAAAGTGTCATCTTGTTGAAGGTTCCTAGGACAAGGTTCCTAGAGGGTCTCTCATCATTTGGTATCAGAGCTTTGGTCGCTAGTACAAGGTATATTTTTGTATTTTCCCTTTCATTGTTTTTCATACTTTCTCTCTTTCCATTAATCCTTTTCATCTTCATCTTTTTCTTCTATCTTCTTCTGTCTTCCATTGTTGTGTTCCTCCATCCTCAAAAAAAAAAGAAGAAGAGAGTGTGATACTCCAAAAAAGAAAAAGAGAAGAGAGTGTGATACTCCCAAAAAAAAAAATTCAAAAAAAAAAGAGAAGAAAAAAAAAGGGAGTGAAAAAAAAAAAAAATAGAATGGTTAGCATGATCACACCTTTTATATCTTCTTGGGCCTTCTCTTAACTTAAATGAATGGGCTCTAAGTTATGAAGCTTATGAATTAAACAATTGAAGGCTTCTTTCATTGCTTTGGCCCTAGCTCTTGTTATTGGGCCTCCTATGCCTTGCAATGGGTCTTTAGGCACATTTGACTTGAACTCTTGGGCTTTAATTTGCAAATCATATCCTTCATCAGGTCCACTTTTATACTCAACAAGGTCTCTTGGTGCTATTGCATCATTCCCCCCCTCTTGAAAAGGATTCGTCCTCGAATCTGCAATATCAAAGGAAGAGAGATCAGCTACATTAAAAGTAGTACTAATATTTCCATAAGAACTAGGTAAGTCAATTTTATAAGCATTATCATTAATCCTTTCAAGAACTTGAAAGGGACCATCTCCTCTAGGTTGGAGTTTTGACTTTCTTTGCTCTGGGAAACGTTCTTTTCGCAAGTGAACCCACACCCAATCGCCAGGTTCAAATGTAACACCCCGAAATTAATTAAGGTGTTAATCATAGATTAAGATTAATCAAGGATAATTAATAGAGCATGATTGGGCTAGTTAAGGAAATAGGGATTTCAAAGAGATAAATTATTAATATGGGTTGAGAATTTATTTAGGATGGAGATTTACATCTAGGCCTAAATTAATTAAATCATGATAAGAGGCTAATGGAGGCCCAATGAATTAGAGGTAAACCCAAACTAATTTAATGAGATAGAGGCCCAAGATTTATTTTGTATAGGTTCAATTAAGTGGCCTAATTACCCTTGTGCAGACCCAAGCCCTTGAGCCCTTCAAATTAGGCCCAAAACCTATTAAACTTCAGCAACCCAATGAGTGAAAACTGGCCCAATAGAATTATGCAGCCCAACACTTAAAAACTGGCCCAATAAGCAAAATCTGAAACCTAATTGGGTTTGGACTTGGAGCAACCCATGACCCAACCTTTTGACCCAACTTAAACCCATCTAAACCCTAATGCTTCAGCCACACCTCCATTTTTCTGAAACTCAAAAGGCAAATTCGGAGGTTGAGAAGGAGGCTAGGGTTTGGGGCAAAGATTCTGCATTTCCACACACTTAGAGCAAGATTTGGCCAAGGTAATAGTTATACAACTTAATCCCCTCATCTTCCTCTTTAATTTGGTCCGATTGGTTTTTCATTTGGAGAGATTTCATTATACCCAAAATCTAAAAAGTGAGTGTTTGGAGGTTTTCTTAGTGGAATTCGTAGGTTGAGGTTGGGGTTGGTATTAGGTGAACTTAAACCCCCCATTTTGATGCTTTCTTTGTTGGTTTGAGACCCCCATAGCTGATTTATATTATGGGTACTAATTATATACGAATTTGCTTAGGATTTTGGGTGAAACATTGAGAATTCTGGTGGGAGACACTTGAGTCCGAATTTGGGATTTGTGGTGGCTGTTGCAATTATCTGCAAGTGAGGTAACCAGGGTTTATATTAATTCCATGCATGTATCTGTTTAATTTCATATCTGCTGTATTTGAATGGTTTGAAATTGTTGAATGAAATAATTGGCTATCTGTTGTATGATGGTTGGACCTTGTGAGTCCATGGTGGAGCTGTGGTGCGGCTGCCACCCGTGCATGTGCCGCGATCGGGCACCGGGTATGATCAACCCCAGATGCACTGAGCCCTAGTTGTGCTCAATGGGGAGTAGGTGCCGTGGACGGGCCTTTCTCAATGTTAATGGCCTTTAACATGTGATTATATGATTGCTAGTATGGGATAGTAATCATGATAGCCTGATTAATTCATTTGCTGAAATGACTGATATGATTCTGAGTGATGATTTTGATTCATGCATATATGTATATTAAAGTGGATCATATGGTGGAATTGCCATGGTTATTGAGATTTATATCTCACCCCGTGTTATGGGATTAACATTTCAGGTGAAGGTTCTTCGGGTAAAGATAAGGGTAAGCAAGTGGATGAACATCCATGAGCTGAGGCCTAATGTGGGGGAGCTGCACTTGGTCTAAGTGGACTAGGATAGATGCTAATTTTGTTGAGTCTTGTATAGCATCATGTATCTGCATTGCCAAGTGTAGGAGTCTGTAATTTTGATGACATAATGTGTACTTATTGAGGATTAGGCCTTACTTTAAATTGGTATTTGACGTATGAACTTACAATATCTGTTATGAGCTTTGATGAACCCTGATGTATCTTGTTATTAGAAATGAAATCTGGAATTATTACTATGAATCTCAATTGATTGGGTGCCAAGTGATAGTTGTTGATAGATTATGAACTCGAGTCATTGTTATTTTACAAATTGCTGATGAATGGATTTGCTGTTATAGGGTAATTAGAGGAAAGCAAGGGACCCTTGAGTCACGAGTTAGTATGGGTAGAATAACTTGTTAAAATCAGGCTAATGAAGGACATTTGAGTCCTACAATTGAGGTAGAGGGACCCTAGGATGAGATTGGAGGGAGAAAGGAGAATGGGAGCCAAGAATTTTAGAGTTGTAGGATCAGAGGAACTTTAGCCGCGGCTAAAAATGGAGTTGGCCGTGGCCAATAGTGGCGAAGTTGCCAAGGGAGAGGTCCAGAGGGTAATTCGCCGCTGCTAAATATCAATTGGCCGCGGCGAAATATTAAAGGGGAAACTGGGAGTCATCCAGAGTGGAATTTGCCGCGGCGAATTAGGGAATTAGCCGCGGCGAAAGTTTAAGGAAAATGTCCCCGGCGTTTCAGAGAGGAATTGGCCGCGGCGTGAGGAGAAATTGGCCGCGGCCAATATCGATAGGCGAGCGAGAAAGTTCCAGGAGGCTTCTTTGCCGCGGCGCCATGTAGGTTGGCCGCGGCGAAGGTCCAACTCGCTGAAAAAGGGGTAAAACCAGAAGGGAATTGGCCGCGGCTAAGGGGTAATTTGGCCGCGACTAACATGCTAAAACAGTTATATTAACTAGAAAAGCCTAGATTTCCATGGATTAATCATAAAGGATGATCTAGAGTCACTAGGGTGAGTCATAACTAATGAGTAATAGAATCCAAGGCCCATTAATAAATGTTTCATTCCCTTATGAACATAGGAGCATGTAATTGAACGATTGATGGCTCAAATCATATTAGGGTTCAAATTTTTTTCTATATTTCCATAATTAATGAGGATTAATTGTATGTTTAACCTTAATTATTGAGATTGGGGGTTAGGGTCGTCACATCAAACACCACACGCCTTCTACCTTTATTAAATGGCTAGCAATTTGCTCATTCCTTCTTTCAATATTGGCTTTCACCTTCTCATGCAAATCCTGCACAAACTTAGCCTTCCTAGCACCATCAAGGTTAGTAAACTCATGTGAAGGTAAAGGAAGCAAATCTAACGGCGTTAAAGGATTAAAGCCATAAACAATTTCAAAAGGAGAGAATTTTGTAGCAGTATGAGCAGCACGATTATAAGCAAATTCGACATGGGGCAAACACTTCTCCCAATTCTTAAGATTCTTTTGAATGATAGCTCTTAATAAAGTAGAGAGAGTTCTATTAACAACCTCGGTCTGCCCATCAGTTTATGGGTGTGCTGTAGTAGAAAACAAAAGCTTAGTGCCAAGTTTATTCCACAATGTTTTCCAGAAATAACTCAAGAATTTTACATCTCTATCACTAACAATAGTTTTTGGCACACCATGCAACCTAACAATCTCCTTGAAAAACAATTCTGCCACAAACACAGCATCATTAGTTTTAGAACAAGCAATAAAATGTGCCATTTTACTAAACCTATCCACAACAACAAAGACACTATCTTTCCCAGCGGAAGATTTAGGTAAACCCAAGACAAAGTCCATAGAAATATTAGTCCATGGGTGAGAAGGAACTGGTAAGGGGGAATATAAGCCATGTGATTGAATTCTAGACTTAGCATGCTTACAAGTAATACATCTAGAACAAACAGCAACCACATCCTTTCTCATACCAGGCCAATAAAAATGCTCATTCAAAAGAGCCAAAGTCTTTTCGGCACCAAAATGACCCATCAATCCCCCGCCATGAGTTTCCTTAACAAGAAGCTCACGTATGGAACACATAACTTGTCCTTTTTGAAAAGGAACCCATTAAACCTGTAATAGTCATTAGCACCATACATTTCACAAGATTTCCAAATATCAGCAAAATCAGAATCAGACTCATACATGTCTTTTAACATCTCAAATCCTATCAATCTAGCATGCATGGAAGTAATCAAAGTGTAACGCCTAGACAATGCATCCGCTACAACATTTTCCTTTCCCTGCTTATGCTTAATCACATAAGGGAAGGTTTCAATAAATTCAAGCCATCTTGCATGTCTTTTGTTCAATTTACCTTGGGACTTAAGAAACTTAAGACTTTCATGATCAGAATGGATAATAAATTCTTTAGGCCATAAATAATGTTGCCAAGTTTCTAAGGTACGTTTCAAGGCGTACAACTCTTTATCATATGTAGAATAATTTAAAGTAGGGCCACTTAATTTCTCACTAAAATATGCAATAGGTTTGGCATCCTGCATCAACACACCACCTATGCCTAAACCAGAAGCGTCACACTCAATTTCAAAAACCTTAGTAAAATTAGGCAATACAAGTACAGGGGCTTTAGTTAGTTTGTCCTTCTGTATGTTAAAAGCACGCTCTTGTGCTTCACCCCACTTGAATACCACATTCTTTCTTACCAAATCATTTAAAGGGGCAGCAAGAGTAGAGAAGTCCTTAACAAATCTCCTATAAAAGCTTGCCAATCCATGGAAGCTCCTTACTTCACTCGCATTCTTTGGAGTTGGCCACTCTCGGATTGCTTTGACCTTCTCCTCGTCCACTTGTATGCCACGAGCTCCTACAACAAATCCAAGAAAAACCACAGAATCCATACAAAAAGAGCACTTCTCTAAATTGGCAAAGAGTTTATTCTCTCTAAGCACAACAAACACATCATGCAAATGATTCACATGCTCTTCTAGACTTTTAGAGTAAATCAAAATGTCATCAAAGTAAACCACAACAAATCTACCAATGAAAGATCTAAAGACATGGTTCATTAAACTCATGAAAGTGCTAGGTGCGTTAGTCAAGCCAAATGGCATAACTAACTATTCATATAACCCAAACTTGGTCTTAAAAGCAGTTTTCCATTCATCACCTTCTTTCATTCTAATCTGATGATAACCACTTCTAAGATCAATTTTAGAGAAAACACATGCACCATGCAACTCGTCAAGCATATCATCTAACTTTGGGATAGGATAGCGATATTTTACCATTATTTTGTTGATGGCACGACAATCTACACACATCTGCCACTTGCCATCCTTTTTGGGCACAAGAATCACCGGCACAGCACATGGACTTAGACTTTCACGAACAAAGCCTTTCTTCATGAGCTTTTCCACTTGATGTTGTATTTCCTTAGTCTCATCTGGATTTGCTCGATAAGCAGGTCTATTAGGAATAGATGCTCCTGGGATAAAGTCTATGCGATGCTCAATGCCTCTCAAAAGGGGGCAATCCATTAGGTATTTCCTCTGGGAATAAGTCATAGAATTTCTGCAATAAAGATGTAACACTAACAGGCAAAGAGTGATTAGGATCATTGATAGTAAGATAAACATCTTTATAAATCAATAAGAAAGCATTTTCACTAAATAAAACTCTCTTGATCTCACTTTTACTCGAAAATAAACTCACTTTCTTTTCCTCATAATTTTTTCTAATTTTCTTTCTACCCAACTCACCTTTCTGTTGCTTTTGCTCATTCTCAATACTCACACTCACTTTACCTTTCTTTTCTTGCTCTCTATTCTTACATTCTCTTTCAATTTTTAACTGATCCTCATATGCTTGAATAGGACGTAGAGGGGTCAACACAATGGTCTTACCATTAAAAATAAAGGAGTAATAATTTTTATATCCATCATGTTTTACCTTTCTGTCAAACTGCCACAACCAACCAAGTAACAAGTGACCAGCATACATAGGTGCTACATCACAAAGAATCTCATCATGATAATTACCAATAGAAAAAGAGATGAGCACCTGTTTTGTTACCTTTACCTCTCCACTATCATTAAGCCATTGTAATTTATAAGGGGTAGGGTGCCTCAAAGTAGGCAAGTTCAGCTTTCCACAAGTAAGGTACTAGTTACATTTGTGCAGCTACCACCATCAATAATCAAACTACAGACCTTCTTGTGGATGAAGCAACGAGTATGGAAAATATGCTCACACTGCTTTACCTCGAGATTTTCTTTTGGTTGAATGCTGAGAGCACGTCTAGCCATAAGGGCTTCACCATTTACAGCTTCAGTTAATTCTAAATCTGAGTCATTAGTCAGGGGTGGCATCTCATCCTCCTCAGACTCACTACTAGCACTAGTCACATCACCATTCTCAAGAATAATCATAGTTCGTTTGTTGGGACATTGTGAAGCAATGTGACCAAAACCATTACATTTAAAACATCTAACCTTAGAGGAAGAAGCAGTAGGGTTAGAAGATGATAAAGGTTTTGAATCAATTTTACCCTTAACCTGAAAGGGTTTTACTTTACTTTCCTCTTTAGACTTGAAATCAGTCTTTGGCTTGAAGGAGACTTTGGAATCCCTCCAAGAACTCGAGCTAGATGTCACTTTTAGCTTTTGTCGAGTCCTTAGTTGCTTTTCCACCTTGATAGCTCTATGTAAGAGCTCCTCCATATCCAGGTAATTGTATAAATCAACTTGGGTAGCTATTTCAGGATTTAAACCCTCAATAAATTGGGCCATGGTTGCTTCACGGTCTTCCTCCACATTTGCCTTAATCATGGCAATCTCCATTTCTTGATAGTAATCTTCCACACTCATAGAACCTTGTTTCAGCTTTTGGAGCCTCTTATGCAATTCCCTATAATAGTAACTAGGGACAAATCATTTGCGCATGATAGTTTTCATCTCCTGCCAATCACGAATATCAGAGAACTTGTAATTACTCCTTTGTTTTTAATGGTAAGACCATTGTGTTGACCCCTCTGCGTCCTGTTCAAGCATATGAGGATCAGTTAAAAATCGAAATAGAGTGTAAGAATAGAGAGCAAGAAAAGAAAGGTAAAGTAAGTGTGAGTATTGAGAATGAGAAGAAGCAACAGAAAGGTGAGTTGAGTAAAAAGAAAATTAGAGAAAAATATGAGGAAAAGAAAGTGAGTTTATTTTCGAGTAAAAGTGAGATCAAGAGAACTCTATTTAGTGAAAATGCTTTCTTATTGATTTATAAAGATGTTTATCTTACTATCAACGATCCTGATCACTCTTTGCCTGTTAGTATAATGATGAGAGACCCTCTAGGAATCTTGTCCTAGGAACCTTCAACAAGATGACACTTTGCCTGAGACCGGCTAGAAACAAGAATGTTGGTCAAAGGAAAGATCCTAAGAGAACTTGTCTCTTAGAACCTTAGCCTCAAGACGCCAGAAAGGAAGACCAATCCTTTGATAAGTCACGTGAACTCTCAGAGAACACAAAGAAGCAAAAGTCTCATAAATAATTGAATAATACTCAATTTCATTCATGTGTAAAATAGAGTACAATAGGAAGCCTTTTATAGGCAAAATTTTCTAGAGTCCTAATTAAAGTAAAACTCTAAAACCTGATTAGAAATATTTTAAATGATACCTAATATATCCTAATTAGATTAGGATACTAATTTTAACTTGATCTCCAAGATAAGCTCTTTGACCAAGTTCAAAAAAATAATAAAATAATAAAAAACGAAATTTCAAAAGGAATCCTAATCAAAACTAATCAGCTTCTTTAATTTGTCACATGGGATGCTCATGCTTCATTAAAAATCACATGGTTGTCACATGATTCTTAATCTCTTGTAATTGGACTCCAATTGGGCCTTGGCACTCCTCTTGTAGAATAGTTAGCATGATCACACCTTTTACATCTTCTTGGGCAGCTATTTCAGAATTTAAGCCCTCAATGAATCGGGCCATGGTTGCTTCACGGTCTTCCTCCACATTTGCCTTAATCATGGCAATCTCCATTTCTTGATAGTAATCTTCCACACTCATAGAACCTTGTTTCAGCTTTTGGAGCCTCTTATGCAATTCCCTATAATAGTAACTAGGGACAAATCGTTTGCGCATGATAGTTTTCATCTCCTGCCAATCACGAATTGGACCTTCACCGGTACGTCTTCTGGTGAGTAAGAGTTGATCCCACCAGATGCTAGCATAGTCAGTAAACTCCACTGCAGCAAGTTTTACTTTCTTCACCTCAGTGTAAGAGTGGCACTCGAACACATGCTCCACTCTTCTTTCCCAATCTAAGTACTGGTCCGGGTCATTTTTCCCAGGGAATGAGGGAATCTTCATCTTGATGTTTCCAATACCACCATCCTTATTGGATGATGATTGTCTACCTCTCCGAGTATGGGACTCCTCAAAGTCGGATTCAGCATCATCATCAAGTTCCATATGAGGTTGCCTCCTATGGGTCCTCCTATTGGAAGAAGACTCCACATCAGCTAATCTGGCACTAAGTTTCTCAAGAGTACTTTGAACGGCTCTAATCCAGACTTTCATGTCAAAGTCACTATGCTCAGATTCTCCAGACATCCTGAAATATTAGTTTGTACAAAAACAAGCAAAGAAAGATATAGGACCTCGCAACTCACTAGCTTATGTGTTTACACTCAAAAGATGATAACTTCACTCGTGTTTAACTCTCTTTTTGGCTTTTTTTCTTTAATGTTAACCCTCTTGCCTTTTACCACTCAATAATTTGCTTCTTACAAGTGTTCTAAGCAAGTCACAAGCAAATCAAATGAAAAGATCAAACTAGTGGCAATCCAAAAACTAGAATCCTAAAATATAAATTCCCAAAGAATCAAACAAAGGAGAAAAATAGGTGTGTAACAAAAAGGAAAAAGAAGGAGTAAGGGAAGGTCTGGAAGGAAAGAGATGAAAAGAAAAAAAAAATCTGAAAATAAGAAACCTTAAGAATAGAAAACTACTTGCAATTCAAGTTTCGAACAATTAGAAAACAATATCCTTTCTTGAATGCAAATAGGTAAGTAGAAAACTTGGTAGCCACTTAATGCAATTAAATTAGGAAACAAACTCCAATTAGGAAATTGACTCCAATTAGGAAACTTACTCCAATTAGGAAATTGACTCTAATTAGGAAACTAACTCCCACTAGGAAATTGACTCCAATTAGGAAATTAACTCCAATTAGGAAATTGACTTTAATTAGGAAACTAACTCCAACTAGGAAATTGACTCCAATTAGGAAATTAATTCCAATTAGGAAATTGACTCCAATTAGGAAATTAATTCCAATTAGGAAATTGACTCCAATCTTGCTTTTAATTTTGAATTGGCACAACTTGCAATTTTGAATTCTGCAATCTGAATTTTTTTGTTTTTTTTTTTCACTCCCTTTTTTTTTTCACTCTCTTTTTTTTTCTTCTTTTTTTTTTGAATTTTTTTTTGAATTTTTTTTTTGGGAGTATCACACTCTCTTCTCTTTTTCTTTTTGGAGTATCACACTCTCTTCTTCTTTTTTTTCTTTTTTTTTGAGGATGGAGGAACACAACAATGGAAGACAGAAGAAGATAGAAGAAAAAGATGAAGATGAAAAGGATTAATGGAAAGAGAAAAAGTATGAAGAACAATGAAAGGGAAAATACAAAAATATACCTTGTACTAGCGACCAAAGCTCTGATACCAAATGATGAGAGACCCTCTAGAAACCTTGTCCTAAGAACCTTCAACAAGATGACACTTTGCCCGAGACCGGCTAGAAAACAAGAATGTTGGTCAAAGGAAAGACCCTAAGAGAACTTGTCTCTTAGAACCCTAGCTTCAAGACGCCACAAAGGAAGACCAATCCTTTGATAAGTCACGTGAACTCTCAGAGAACACAAAGAAGCAAAAGCCTCACAAAGTATTGAATAATACTCAAATTCATTCATTCATTCATGTGTAAAATAGAGTACAATAGGAAGCCTTTTATAGGCAAAATTTTCTAGAGTCCTAATTAAAGTAAAACTCTAAAATCTGATTAGATATATTTTAAATAATACCTAATATATATCCTAATTAGATTAGGATACTAATCTTAACTTAATCTCCAAGATAAGCTCTTTAACCAAGTTCAAAAAAATAATAAAATAATAAAAAACGAAATTTCAAAAGGAATCCTAGTCAAAACTAATCAGCTTATTTAATTTGTCACATGGGATGCTCATGCTTCATTAAAAATCACATGGTTGTCACATGATTCTTAATCTCTTGTAATTGGACTCTAATTGGGCCTTGGCACTCCTCTTGTAGAATGGTTAGCATGATCACACCTTTTATATCTTCTTGGGCATTCTCTTGACTTAAATGAATGGGCTCTAAGTTATGAAGCTTATGAATTAAACAATTGAAGGCTTCTTTCATTGCTTTGGCCCTAGCTCTTGTTATTGGGCCTCCTATGCCTTGCAATGGGTCTTTAGGCACATTTGACTTGAACTCTTGGGCTTTAATTTGCAAATCATATCCTTCATCAGGTCCACTTTTATGCTCAACAAGGTCTCTTGGTGCTATTTCATCATTCCCCTCCTCTTGAAAAGGATTCGTCCTCGAATCTGCAATATCAAAGGAAGAGAGATCAGCTACATTAAAAGTAGCACTAATATTTCCATAAGAACTAGGTAAGTCAATTTTATAAGCATTATCATTAATCCTTTCAAGAACTTGAAAGGGACCATCTCCTCTAGGTGGGAGTTTTGACTTTCTTTGTTCTGGGAAACGTTCTTTTCGCAAGCGAACCCACACCCAATCGCCAGGTTCAAACACCACACGCCTTCTACCCTTATTAACTTGGCTAGCAATTTGCTCATTCCTTCTTTCAATATTGGCTTTCACCTTCTCATGCAAATCCTGCACAAACTTAGCCTTCCTAGCACCATCAAGGTTAGTAAACTCATGTGAAGGTAAAGGAAGCAAATCTAACGGCGTTAAAGGATTAAAGCCATAAACAATTTCAAAAGGACAGAATTTTGTAGCAGTATGAGCAGCACGATTATAAGCAAATTCGACATGGGGCAAACACTTCTCCCAATTCTTAAGATTCTTTTGAATGATAGCTCTTAATAAAGTAGAGAGAGTTCTATTAACAACCTCGGTCTGCCCATCAGTTTGTGGGTGTGCTGTAGTAGAAAACAAAAGCTTAGTGCCAAGTTTATTCCACAATGTTTTCCAGAAATAACTCAAGAATTTTACATCTCTATCACTAACAATAGTTTTTGGCACACCATGCAACCTAACAATCTCCTTGAAAAACAATTCTGCCACATACACAGCATCATTAGTTTTAGAACAAGCAATAAAATGTGCCATTTTACTAAACCTATCCACAACAACAAAGACACTATCTTTCCCAGGGGAAGATTTAGGTAAACCTAAGACAAAGTCCATAGAAATATCAGTCCATGGGTGAGAAGGAACTGGTAAGGGGGAATATAAGCCATGTGATTGAATTCTAGACTTAGCATGCTTACAAGTAATACATCTAGAACAAACAGCAACCACATCCTTTCTCATACCAGGCCAATAAAAATGCTCATTCGAAAGAGCCAAAGTCTTTTCGGCACCAAAATGACCCATCAATCCCCCACCATGAGTTTCCTTAACAAGAAGCTCACGAATGGAACACATAGGAACACATAACTTGTCCTTTTTGAAAAGGAACCCATCAAACCTGTAATAGTCATTAGCACCATACATTTCACAAGATTTCCAAATATCAGTAAAATCAGAATCAGACGCATACATGTCTTTTAATATCTCAAATCCTATCAATCTAGCATGCATGGAAGTAATCAAAGTGTAACGCCTAGACAATGCATCCGCTACAACATTTTCCTTTCCCTGCTTATGCTTAATCATATAAGGGAAGGTTTCAATAAATTCAAGCCATCTTGCATGTCTTTTGTTCAATTTACCTTGGGTCTTAAGAAACTTAAGACATTCATGATCAGAATGGATAATAAATTCTTTAGGCCATAAATAATGTTGCCAAGTTTCTAAGGTATGTTTCAAGGCGTACAACTCTTTATCATATGTAGAATAATTTAAAGTAGGGCCACTTAATTTCTCACTAAAATATGCAATAGGTTTGGCATCCTGCATCAACACACCACCTATGCCTAAACCAGAAGCGTCACACTCAATTTCAAAAACCTTAGTAAAATTAGGCAATACAAGTACAGGGGCTTTAGTTAGTTTGTCCTTCTGTATGTTAAAAGCACGCTCTTGTGCTTCACCCCACTTGAATACCACATTCTTTCTTACCAAATCATTTAAAGGGGCAGCAAGAGTAGAGAAGTCCTTAACAAATCTCCTATAAAAGCTCGCCAATCCATGGAAGCTCCTTACTTCACTCGCATTCTTTGTAGTTGGCCACTCTCGGATTGCTTTGACCTTCTCCTCGTCCACTTGTATGCCAAGAAAAACCACAGAATCCAAACAAAAAGAGCACTTCTCTAAATTGGCAAAGAGTTTATTCTCTCTAAGCACAACAAACACATCATGCAAATGATTCACATGCTCTTCTAGACTTTTAGAGTAAATCAAAATGTCATCAAAGTAAACCATAACAAATCTACCAATGAAAGATCTAAAGACATGGTTCGTTAAACTCATGAAAGTGCTAGGTGCGTTAGTCAAGCCAAATGGCATAACTAACCATTCATATAACCCAAACTTGGTCTTAAAAGCAGTTTTCCATTCATCACCTTCTTTCATTCTAATCTGATGATAACCACTTCTAAGATCAATTTTAGAGAAAACACATGCACCATGCAACTCGTCAAGCATATCATCTAACCTAGGGATAGGATAGCGATATTTTACCATTATTTTGTTGATGGCACGACAATCTACACACATCTGCCACTTGCCATCCTTTTTGGGCACAAGAATCACCGGCACAGCACATGGACTTAGACTTTCACGAACAAAGCCTTTCTTCATGAGCTCTTCCACTTGATGTTGTATTTCCTTAGTCTCATCTGGATTTGCTCGATAAGCAGGTCTATTGGGAATAGATGCTCCTGGGATAAAGTCTATGCGATGCTCAATGCCTCTTAAAGGGGGCAATCCATTAGGTATTTCCTCTGGGAATAAGTCATAGAATTTCTGCAATAAAGATGTAACACTAACAGGCAAAGAGTGATTAGGATCATTGATAGTAAGATAAACATCTTTATAAATCAATAAGAAAGCATTTTCACTAAATAAAGCTCTCTTGATCTCACTTTTACTCGAAAATAAACTCACTTTCTTTTCCTCATATTTTTCTCTAATTTTCTTTCTACCCAACTCACCTTTCTGTTGCTTTTTCTCATTCTCAATACTCACACTCACTTTACCTTTCTTTTCTTGCTCTCTATTCTTAGATTCTCTTTTGATTTTTAACTGATCCTCATATGCTTGAACAGGACGCAGAGGGGTCAACACAATGGTCTTACCATTAAAAACAAAGGAGTAATAATTTTTATATCCATCATGTTTTACCTTTCTGTCAAACTGCCACGGCCTACCAAGTAACAAGTGACCAGCATACATAGGTGCTACATCACAAAGAATCTCATCATGATAATTACCAATAGAAAAAGAGATGAGCACCTGTTTTGTTACCTTTACTTCCCCACTATCATTAAGCCATTGTAATTTATAAGGGGTAGGGTGCCTCAAAGTAGGCAAGTTCAGCTTTTCCACAAGTAAAGTACTAGCTACATTTGTGCAGCTACCACCATCAATAATCAAACTACAGACCTTCTTGTGGATGAAGCAACGAGTATGGAAAATATGCTCACGCTGCTCTACCTCGAGACCTTCTTTTGGTTGAATGCTGAGAGCACGTCTAGCCACAAGGGCTTCACCATTTACAGCTTCAATTAATTCTAAATCTGAGTCATCAGTCAGGGGTGGCATCTCATCCTCCTCAGACTCACTACTAGCACTAGTCACATCACCATTCTCAAGAATAATCATAGTTCGTTTGTTGGGACATTGTGAAGCAATGTGACCAAAACCATTACATTTAAAACATCTAACCTTAGAGGAAGAAGCATTAGGGTTAGAAGATAATAAAGGTTTTGAATCAGTTTTACCCTTAACTTGAAAGGGTTTTACTTTACTTTCCTCTTTAGACTTGAAATCAGTCTTTGGCTTGAAGGAGACTTTGGAATCCCTCCAAGAACTCGAACTAGATGTCACTTTTAGCTTTTGTCGAGTCCTTAGTTGCTTTTCCACCTTGATAGCTCTATGTAAGAGCTCCTCCATATCCAGGTAATTGTATAAATCAACTTGGGCAGCTATTTCAGGATTTAAGCCCTCAATGAATCGGGCCATGGTTGCTTCACAGTCTTCCTCCACATTTGCCTTAATCATGGCAATCTCCATTTCTTGATAGTAATCTTCCACACTCATAAAACCTTGTTTCAGCTTTTGGAGCCTCTTATGCAATTCGTCTTATGGTGAGTAAGAGTTGATCCCACCAGATGCTAGCATAGTCAGTAAGCTCCACTGCAGCAAGTTTTACTTTCTTCACCTCAGTGTAAGAGTGGCACTCGAACACATGCTCCACTCTTCTTTCCCAATCTAAGTACTGGTCCGGGTCATTTTTCCCGGGGAATGAGGGAATCTTCATCTTGATGTTTCCAATACCACCATCCTTATTGGATGATGATTGCCTACCTCTCTGAGTATGGGACTCCTCAAAGTCGGATTTAGCATCATCATCAAGTTCCATATGAGGTTGCCTCCTATGGGTCCTCCTATTGGAAGAAGACTCCACATCATCTAATCTGGTACTAAGTTTCTCAAGAGTACTTTGAACGGCTCTAATCCAGACTTTCATGTCAAAGTCACTATGCTCAGATTCTCCAGACATCCTGAAATATTAGTTTGTACAAAAACAAGCAACGAAAGATATAGGACCTCGCAACTCACTAGCTTACGTGTTTACACTCAAAAGATGATAATTTCACTCGTGTTTAATTCTCTTTTTGGCTTTTTCTTTAATGTTAACCCTCTTGCCTTTTACCACTCAATAATTTGCTTCTTACAAGTGTTCTAAGCAAGTCACAAGCAAATCAAATGAAAAGATCAAACTTGTGGCAATCCAAAAACTAGAATTCTAAAATATAAATTCCCAAAGAATCAAACAAAGGAGAAAAATAGGTGTGTAACAAAAAGGAAAAAGAAGGAAGGTCTGGAAGGAAAGAGATGAAAAAAAAAAAAAATTCAGATTACAGAATTCAAAATTGCAAGTTGTGCCAATTCAAAATTAAAAGCAAGATTGGAGTTAATTTTCTAATTGGAATTAATTTCCTAATTGGAGTCAATTTCCTAGTTGGAGTTAGTTTCTTAATTAAAGTCAATTTCCTAATTGGAGTTAATTTCCTAATTAGAGTCAATTTCCTAGTTGGAGTTAGTTTCCTAATTAGAGTCAATTTCCTAATTGGAGTCAATTTCCTAATTGGAGTTTGTTTCCTAATTTAATTGCATTAAGTGGCTACCAAGTTTTTCTACTTACCTATTTGCATTCAAGAAAGGATATTGTTTTCTAATTGTTCGAAACTTGAATTGCAAGTAGTTTTCTATTCTTAAGGTTTCTTATTTTCAGATTTTTTTTTTCTTTTCATCTCTTTCCTTCCAGACCTTCCTTCTTTTTCCTTTTTGTTACACATCTATTTTTCTCCTTTGTTTGATTCTTTGGGAATTTATATTTTAGAATTCTAGTTTTTGGATTGCCACTAGTTTGATCTTTTCATTTGATTTGCTTGTGACTTGCTTAGAACACTTGTAAGAAGCAAATTATTGAGTGGTAAAAGGCAAGAGGGTTAACATTAAAGAAAAAAAGCAAAAAAGAGAGTTAAACACGAGTGAACTTATCATCTTTTGAGTGTAAACACGTGAGAAGAGTGCGTGAGGTCCTATTCCTTCTATCTTTCTTTGACTAACTTTTCAGGTGATAAGATGTCCAATGAGTACAAATTCCTTGAAGAGGCTAACAAAGAGCGATTCAAGCAATCTTGTGCAAGATTGGATGCATTCCAATCCAATACCAACTCTACAGGACAAGATAAGAAAAAGGCATCCCCTGATTTCCATACTAGATGCCTTATCAAAGAAAAAGTCTGCAGCATGGCTATTGATAATAGTAGCTATGTAAATGTTGCCAGTACCTTACTTGTTGAGAAATTAAACTTGCCTACTATAAAGCATCCTAGGCCCTATACCTTGTTGAAGGGTAGTGCTGAATTTAAAGTTAATTAGCAAGTTTTGATTTCTTTCTCCATTGGTAAATATCATGATAAAGTGTTATGTGATGTAGCTCCAATGTATGATGGACATATTGTGCTTGGTAAACCATGGAAACACGTGAGAAAAGCTAAATATGTCAAGCATGAGCACAAATATTACTATTGCTATTCATTTGTATTCAATGAAAAAAATCATGTATTGGTACCTCTTGATCCTATGGATGCTTATGAGGATCAAATGAAAATAATACAAACATACAAAATGAAAGAAAAAGAGAGAACAAAAGAAAAAGAGAGAGAATATGAGTTAGAGAGAGAAAAAGATGAAATTGAAAAAGAAAAGAGTGTGAGTGAAAAGAAAGAGCAAGAGAGTTGTGAGAAAAGTGAGAAAAGCATAAGTCTGAGCTCGTTTGATGAAAAAAGAGAGGTTGAGAGCATATGTAAGGATATTTGTTTATCTACTAACAATCTTAACCCATCTTTGCCTATTGTTAGTTCTAGCTCCTTGCAGGTATGTGGAGATTTGTTTTCAAAGAAGCCACCTAATGGACCCTCATCTTCAACTAGCATTGAAAAGAGTTGTGATTGCCTAGATTTGTTTCCCAAGAAACCACCTAATGGCGAAGATTCGAGGACGAATCTTTTCAAAGAGGGAGGGAATGATACAATATCAGTAGGCATGCCCATTAGAATACAACAAGTTCGAGAAATCCTTATCCATCAAGAACTTCAAAGAGCTCAAGTGGCCCAAATTATGCATTATGTCCAAAATTTCAAAGAACTCAAGATAATATCTATGTTGGACGTTGGCCCAAGTTTAGAGCCCAAGATCCATATTTGATCAATTCAAAACATGCTGAATTAGATTTTGGACATGAGATTTCTTTAAAGATGCAAAAGTGGAAGTCCAAGTGGAAGCCCAATTTAATTATTAGTTTGTACAAAAACAAGCAACGAAAGATATAGGACCTCGCAACTCACTAGCTTACGTACCGGTGAAGGCCCAATTCGTGATTGGCAGGAGATGAAAACTATCATGCGCAAATGATTTGTCCCTAGTAACTATTATAGGGAATTGCATAAGTGGCTCCAAAAGCTGAAACAAGGTTCTATGAGTGTGGAAGATTACTATCAAGAAATGGAGATTGCCATGATTAAGGCAAATGTGGAGGAAGACCGTGAAGCAACCATGGCCTGATTTATTGAGGGCTTAAATCCTGAAATAGCTGCCCAAGTTGATTTATACAATTACCTGGATATGGAGGAGCTCTTACATAGAGCTATCAAGGAGGAAAAGCAACTAAGGACTCGACAAAAGCTAAAAGTGACATCTAGCTCGAGTTCTTGGAGGGATTCTAAAGTCTCCTTCAAGCCAAAGACTGATTTCAAGTCTAAAGAGGAAAGTAAAGTAAAACCCTTTCAAGTTAAGGGTAAAACTGATTCAAAACCTTTATCATCTTCTAACCCTACTGCTTCTTCCTCTAAGGTTAGATGTTTTAAATGTAATGGTTTTGGTCACATTGCTTCACAATGTCCCAACAAACGAACTATGATTATTCTTGAGAATGGTGATGTGACTAGTGCTAGTAGTGAGTCTGAGGAGGATGAGATGCCACCCCTGACTGATGACTCAGATTTAGAATTAATTGAAGCTGTAAATGGTGAAGCCCTTGTGGCTAGACGTGCTCTCAGCATTCAACCAAAAGAAGATCTCGAGGTAGAGCAGCGTGAGCATATTTTCCATACTCATTGCTTCATCCACAAGAAGGTCTGTAGTTTGATTATTGATGGTCGTAGCTGCACAAATGTAGCTAGTACCTTACTTGTAGAAAAGCAAAACTTGCCTACTTTGAGGCACCCTACCCCTTATAAATTACAATGGCTTAATGATAGTGGGGAGGTAAAGGTAACAAAACAGGTGCTCATCTCTTTTTCTATTGGTAATTATCATGATGAGATTCTTTATGATGTAGCACCTATGTATGCTGGTCACTTGTTACTTGGTAGGCCGTGGCAGTTTGACAGAAAGGTAAAACATGATGGATATAAAAATTATTACTCCTTTGTTTTTAATGGTAAGACCATTGTGTTGACCCCTCTGCGTCCTGTTCAAGCATATGAGGATCAGTTAAAAATCAAAAGAGAATCTAAGAATAGAGAGCAAGAAAAGAAAGGTAAAGTGAGTGTGAGTATTGAGAATGAGAAAAAGCAACAGAAAGGTGAGTTGGGTAGAAAGAAAATTAGAGAAAAATAAGAGGAAAAGAAAGTGAGTTTATTTTCGAGTAAAAGTGAGATCAAGAGAGCTTTATTTAGTGAAAATGCTTTCTTATTGATTTATAAAGATGTTTATCTTACGATCAATGATCCTGATCACTCTTTGCCTGTTAGTGTTACATCTTTATTGCAGAAATTCTATGACTTATTCCAAGAGGAAATACCTAATGGATTGCCCCCTTTAAGAGGCATTGAGCATCGCATAGACTTTATCCCAGGAGCATCTATTCCCAATAGACCTGCTTATCGAGCAAATCCAGATGAGACTAAGGAAATACAACATCAAGTGGAAGAGCTCATGAAGAAAGGCTTTGTTCGTGAAAGTCTAAGTCCATGTGCTGTGCCGGTGATTCTTGTGCCCAAAAAGGATGGCAAGTGGCGGATGTGTGTAGATTGTCATGCCATCAACAAAATAATGGTAAAATATCGCTATCCTATCCCTAGATTAGATGATATGCTTGACGAGTTGCATGGTGCATGTGTTTTCTCTAAAATTGATCTTAGAAGTGGTTGTCATCAGATTAGAATGAAAGAAGGTGATGAATGGAAAACTGCTTTTAAGACCAAGTTTGGGTTATATGAATGGTTAGTTATGCCATTTGGCTTGACTAACGCACCTAGCACTTTCATGAGTTTAATGAACCATGTCTTTAGATCTTTCATTGGTAGATTTGTTGTGGTTTACTTTGATGACATTTTGATTTACTCTAAAAGTCTAGAAGAGCATGTGAATCATTTGCATGATGTGTTTGTTGTGCTTAGAGAGAATAAACTCTTTGCCAATTTAGAGAAGTGCTCTTTTTGTTTGGATTCTGTGATTTTTCTTGGATTTGTTGTAGGAGCTCGTGGCATACAAGTGGACGAGGAGAAGGTCAAAGCAATCCGAGAGTGGCCAACTCCAAAGAATGCGAGCGAAGTAAGGAGCTTCCATGGACTGGCGAGCTTTTATAGGAGATTTGTTAAGGACTTCTCTACTCTTGCTGCCCCTTTAAATGATTTGGTAAGAAAGAATGTGGTATTCAAGTGGAGTGAAGCACAAGAGCGTGCTTTTAACATACTGAAGGACAAACTAACTAAAGCCCCTGTACTTGTATTGCCTGATTTTACTAAGGTTTTTGAAATTGAGTGTGACGCTTCTGGTATAGGCATAGGTGGTGTGTTGATGCAGGATGCCAAACCTATTGCATATTTCAGTGAGAAATTAAGCGGCCCTACTTTAAATTATTCTACATATGATAAAGAGTTGTACGCCTTGAAACGTACCTTAGAAACTTGGCAACATTATTTGTGGCCTAAAGAATTTATTATCCATTCTGATCATGAAAGTCTTAAGTTTCTTAAGTCCCAAGGTAAATTGAACAAAAGACATGCAAGATGGCTTGAATTTATTGAAACCTTCCCTTATGTGATTAAGCATAAGCAGGGAAAGGAAAATGTTGTAGCGGATGCATTGTCTAGGCGTTACACTTTGATTACTTCCATGCATGCTAGATTGATAGGATTTGAGATGTTAAAAGACATGTATGAGTCTGATTCTGATTTTGCTGATATTTGGAAATCTTGTGAAATGTATGGTGCTAATGACTATTACAGGTTTGATGGGTTCCTTTTCAAAAAGGACAAGTTATGTGTTCCTATGTGTTCCATTCGTGAGCTTCTTGTTAAGGAAACTCATGGTGGGGGATTGATGGGTCATTTTGGTGCCGAAAAGACTTTGGCTCTTTTGAATGAGCATTTTTATTGGCCTGGTATGAGAAAGGATGTGGTTGCTGTTTGTTCTAGATGTATTACTTGTAAGCATGCTAAGTCTAGAATTCAATCACATGGCTTATATTCCCCCTTACCAGTTCCTTCTCACCCATGGACTGATATTTCTATGGACTTTATCTTGGGTTTACCTAAATCTTCCACTGGGAAAGATAGTGTCTTTGTTGTTGTGGATAGGTTTAGTAAAATGGCACATTTTATTGCTTGTTCTAAAATTAATGATGCTGTGTATGTGGCAGAATTGTTTTTTTTTTTTTTTTGAATTTTTTTTTGGGAGTATCACACTCTCTTCTCTTTTTCTTTTTGGAGTATCACACTCTCTTCTTTTTTTTTTTTTTTTTTGAGGATGGAAGAACACAACAATGGAAGAAAGAAGAAGAAAGAAGAAAAAGACGAAGATGAAAAAGGTTAATGGAAGGAGAGAAAGTATGAAGAATAATGAAAGAGAAAACACAAAGATATACCTTGTACTAGTGACCAAAGCTCTGATACCAAATGATGAGAGACCCTCTAGGAATCTTGTCCTAGGAATCTTGTCCTAGGAACCTTCAACAAGATGACACTTTGCCCGAGACCGGCTAGAATACAAGAATGTTGGTCAAAGGAAAGACTCTAAGAGAACTTGTCTATTAGAACCCTAGCCTCAAGACGCCACAAAAGAAGACCAATCCTTTGATAAGTCACGTGAACTCTCAGAGAACACAAAAAAGCAAAAGCCTCACAAAGTATTGAATAATACTCAAATTCATTCATTCATTCATGTGTAAAATAGAGTACAATAGGAAGCCTTTTATAGGCAAAATTTTCTAGAGTCCTAATTAAAGTAAAACTCTAAAATCTGATTAGAAATATTTTAAATAATACCTAATATATATCCTAATTAGATTAAGATACTAATCTTAACTTGATCTCCAAGATAAGCTCTTTGACCAAGTTCAAAAAAATAATAAGATAATAAAAAATGAAATTTCAAAAGGAATCCTAATCAAAACTAATCAGCTTCTTAAGTTGTCACATGGGATGCTCATGCTTCATTAAAAATCACATGATTGTCACATGATTCTTAATCTCTTGCAATTGGACTCCAATTGGGCCTTAGCATCTCTTGTGTATGTATAACTACATTGGGCCTTCAACACATTGGATATTGACTTTAGTTGCTCTATGACCCTTCTTAGAGCATTGGGCTTCCACTTGGACTTCCACTTTTGCATCTTTAAAGAAATCTCATGTCTAAAATCTAATTCAGCATGTTTTGAATTGATCAAATATGGATCTTGGGCTCTAAACTTGGGCCAACGTCCAACATAGATATTATCTTGAGTTCTTTAAAATTTTTGGACATAATGCATAATTTGGGCCACTTGAGCTCTTTGAAGTTCTTGATGGATAAGGATTTCTCGAACTTGTTGTATTCTAATGGGCATGCCTACTGATATTGTATCATTCCCTCCCTCTTTGAAAAGATTCGTCCTCGAATCTTCGCCATTAGGTGGTTTCTTGGGAAACAAATCTAGGCAATCACAACTCTTTTCAATGCTAGTTGAAGATGAGGGTCCATTAGGTGGCTTCTTTGAAAACAAATCTCCACATACCTGCAAGGAGCTAGAACTAACAATAGGCAAAGATGGGTTAAGATTGTTAGTAGATAAACAAATATCCTTACATATGCTTTCAACCTCTCTTTTTTCATCAAACGAGCTCAGACTTATGCTTTTCTCTCTTTTCTCATAACTCTCTTGCTCTTTCTTTTCACTCACACTCTTTTCTTTTTCAATTTCATCTTTTTCTCTCTCTAACTCATATTCTCTCTCTTTTTCTTTTGTTCTCTCTTTTTCTTTCATTTTGTATGTTTGTATTATTCTCATTTGATCCTCATAAGCATCCATAGGATCAAGAGGTACCAATACATGATTTTTTTCATTGAATACAAATGAATAGCAATAGTAATATTTGTGCTCATGCTTGACATATTTAGCTTTTCTCACGTGTTTCCATGGTTTACCAAGCATAATATGTCCATCATACATTGGAGCTACATCACATAACACTTTATCATGATATTTACCAATGGAGAAAGAAATCAAAACTTGCTTATTAACTTTAAATTCAGCACTACCCTTCAACAAGGTATAGGGCCTAGGATGCTTTATAGTAGGCAAGTTTAATTTCTCAACAAGTAAGGTACTGGCAACATTTACATAGCTACTATTATCAATAGCCATGCTGCAGACTTTTTCTTTGATAAGGCATCTAGTATGGAAATCAGGGGATGCCTTTTTCTTATCTTGTCCTGTAGAGTTGGTATTGGATTGGAATGCATCCAATCTTGCACAAGATTGCTTGAATCGCTCTTTGTTAGCCTCTTCAAGGAATTTGTACTCATTGGACATCTTATCACCTGAAAAGTTAGTCAAAGAAAGATAGAAGGAATAGGACCTCACGCACTCTTCTCACGTGTTTACACTCAAAAGATGATAAGTTCACTCGTGTTTAACTCTCTTTTTGGCTTTTTTTTCTTTAATATTAACGCTCTTGCCTTTTAGCACTCAATAATTTGCTTCTTACAAGTGTTCTAAGCAAGTCACAAGCAAATCAAATGAAAAGATTAGACTAGTGGCAATAAAAAAAAAAACTAGAATCCTAAAATATAAATTTCCAAAGAATCAAACAAAGGAGAAAAATAGGTGTGTAACAAAAAGGAAAAAGAAGGAGTAAGGGAAGGTCTGGAAGGAAAGAGATGAAAAGAAAAAAAAACTGAAAATAAGAAACCTTAAGAATAAAAAAAACTACTTACAATTCAAGTTTCGAACAATTAGGAAACAATATCCTTTCTTGAATGCAAATAGGTAAGTAGAAAACTTGGTAGCCACTTAATGCAATTAAATTAGGAAACAAACTCCAATTAGGAAATTGACTCCAATTAGGAAATTGACTCTAATTAGGAAACTAACTCCAACTAGGAAATTGACTCCAATCTTGCTTTTAATTTTGAATTGGCACAACTTGCAATTTTGAATTCTGCAATCTGAATTTCCTTTCTTTTTTTTTTTTTTCACTCTCTTCCCATTGGAGCACTACAAGTTCGAGAAGCCCTCATCCATCAAGAAACTCAAATCATTCAAAAGGGTATGATTCAAGTCCAAATGGCTCATGAAGAGATGGCCCATGCTCAAGAAGCCCAAATTGTGCGAGTATATGTCCAAAAACTTCAAAGAGTTCAAAATAATTTCTACGTTGGACGTCAACCCAAGTTTATAGCCCAAGATCCATATTTGATCAAGATCTCCTTAAAGATGCAAAAGTGGAAGTACAAGTAGAAGCCCAATATTCTAAGAAGGGCCATAGAGCAACTAAAGTCAATATCCAACATGTTGAAGACCCAATGAACTATACACATACAAGAGGAGTGCCAAGGCCCAATTGGAGTTCAATTGCAAGAGATTAAGAATCATGTGACAACCATGTGATTTTTAATGAAGTATGAGCATCCCATGTGACAACTTAAAGAAGTTAATTAGTTTTGACTAGGATTCTTTTTGAAATTTCGTTTTTTATTATTTTATTATTTTTTTGAACTTGGTCAAAGAGCTTATCTTGGAGATCAAGTTAAGATTAGTATCCTAATCTAATTAGGATATATATTAGGTATTATTTAAAATATTTCTAATCAGATTTTAGAGTTTTACTTTAATTAGGACTCTAGAAATTTTGCCTATAAAAGGCTTCCTATTGTACTCTATTTTGAACATGAATGAATGAATAAATTTGAGTATTATTCAATTATATGTGAGGCTTTTGCTTCTTTGTGTTCTCTGAGAGTTCACGTGACTTATCAAAGGATTGGTCTTCCTTTGTGGCGTCTTGAGGCTAGGGTTCTAAGAGACAAGTTCTCTTAGGGTCTTTCCTTTGACCAACATTCTTGTTTTCTAGCCGGTCTCGGGCAAAGTGTCATCTTGTTGAAGGTTCCTAGGACAAGGTTCCTAGAGGGTCTCTCATCATTTGGTATCAGAGCTTTGGTCGCTAGTACAAGGTATATTTTTGTATTTTCCCTTTCATTGTTTTTCATACTTTCTCTCTTTCCATTAATCCTTTTCATCTTCATCTTTTTCTTCTATCTTCTTCTGTCTTCCATTGTTGTGTTCCTCCATCCTCAAAAAAAAAAAAAAAGAAGAGAGTGTGATACTCCAAAAAGAAAAAGAGAAGAGAGTGTGATACTCCCAAAAAAAAAATCAAAAAAAAAATTCGAAAAAAAAAAAAAGAAAAGAAAAAAAAAGGGAGTGAAAAAAAAAGAAGAGTGTGTGATACTCCAAAAAAGAAAAAGAGAAGAGAGTTTGATACTCCCAAAAAAAAAATCAAAAAAAAAATTCGAAAAAAAAAGAGAAGAAAAAAAAAGGGAGTGAAAAAAAAAATAATAATAAAAAACGAAATTTCAAAAAGAATCCTAGTCAAAACTAATTAACTTCTTTAAGTTATCACATGGGATGCTCATGCTTCATTAAAAATCACATGGTTGTCACATGATTCTTAATCTCTTGCAATTGAACTCCAATTGGGCCTTGGCACTCCTCTTGTATGTGTATAGTTCATTGGGTCTTCAACATGTTGGATATTGACTTTAGTTGCTCCATGGCCCTTCTTAGAATATTGGGCTTCCACTTGGACTTCCACTTTTGCATCTTTAAGGAGATCTTGATCAAATATGGATCTTGGGCTATAAACTTGGGTTGACGTCCAACGTAGAGATTATTTTGAACTCTTTGAAGTTTTTGGACATATACTAGCACAATTTGGGCTTCTTGAGCATGGGCCATCTCTTCATGAGCCATTTGGACTTGAATCATACCCTTTTGAATGATTTGAGTTTCTTGATGGATGAGGGCTTCTCGAACTTTTAGTGCTCCAATGGGCATGCCTACTGGTATTGTATCAATAAATCTTAGGAAAATGAGGGAGGAGAACAAGAATATGCAAAGGAAACAATCAAATAACCATTAGATTTCAAGATAGAAAAGTTAGGATTTCATGTGTTCCCTTAAAATTTTGTTTTGATACAAGAGTTCCTAGGGCAAAATGAGTGCTTGGATGAGCTCCTAAGATCCCTAGAAGGCTTCTCACATGCATCTCCCATCAAGAAAATAAAGCAGACTCACTTGGTGTCCTTAGAGTCTATAGCCATGGCCTAGAGAGGAAAAAGCATCAAGGGGTAGTTTTAATTTGTTCCAAGCTTAATTTTGAGTCATATATGATGGGAGAGGATGAGAGGAAGCCTTAGAAAAATTTTAGACGCCATGGATAGTGTGATAGTATCATAGGTTCCATATTATGTCTTAAAGAAGTAACACCTAGCTAGCCTCCATGAAATGAATGTGTGATGGCTCCAAGAGACTTAAAAGGAGTCAAGAACCTTAGATGAATGGAAAGAATAGAGCCAAGATCATGTTTTCCTGAGGCTGCTTTATTTGGTGCATTATAGAACCATGAAAGAGCCATATGAACCACCTAGTTTTTCTAATGAAATGTAGCTTTAGAAATTATTCCAAGAGTGTAATTGGCTTCCATATTATGTGTCTAGGCCAAAGTAAACAAGTTCCACCTTCTTATGAGTATGTGGTCCTGGGAGAGGAAGCATTTCAAAAGGAAAAAGTGTGCAATTGTGACAAAGGTAGCTCTCTCTTCTTTCTCTCATGCATGAGTGGATGTTCATTTTGTCTTTGAATGTGTGTATATATATTTTGAGCTATGAAAAATGTTTTTTCATGTATCTAAATGTCATGGTACCATAATGATATGTTGTGCATTCAAATGATGTCTTGTGAATTTTCTTTGGTTTGCTTGAGTGTGGTGAAGCCAAAAGCCCCTTATCCATGGTAAGGATCCCAAGAGTGACGCTTAGTTAAAAGCCTTTAAGAAAATGGGTGAGACAAGTTCAAAACCTTTAAAAAGAATGGGTGAGGCTAAACCACTTGTTTGGCAAGCCTATGTATGTTTTGTATGACTTCTTGAATGTTAGAAATGTTTCATGAATGATTACATGTTTCATGATAGCCATGCATGCATTTAGACATGGATTTGCATTCTTTATGTATGGTTGAAAGGGAGAAGAGCTATTGAGATTCCTAGAATCTCATCCCCTCCTCCTCAATTACTTAACATGATAAGTGGTCCAAGTGAACAAAAGAATGGAAGTCGTCAAGCCTAAGGGAAGGAGATTGACAACAAGTGTGTGGAAATGTCTATTTTGTAGCCATGTGAATGGCATATGATGTAATCATGTATTGTATATGATGTATGATCTTATGAACACACGTAAATATATGAATATATTATGTATGTATGAGATTTGATGTCATATGTATGGTATAGCAATTTTTGGGCATTGAATGGCATGATGAAGCATAGGTATTCTTATGTATACCTTGGGGTGAGAGTGTGAGTTTGTGAAATTTGGGTTTGTTCACCTTTGAGACATGTTTAGTAGACCATTTTGGTTCTTTTCCACGTGCTCAAGTGGCGATGATGTCTTAGAAGTGAATTTGAACCATTTGAGACCCTTATGAGACACAAAAAGTGCCATTTTGCAACCCTATGACACAATCTGACCAAATGAACGAATTTGCCCATGAAATTTGGCATACACATAGATCTCATCCAGAAATTTTTGGGAAGTTAAAGATTAGATTATTTGGAGCTCTATGGAATTAATTATGATTTTCAAAATTGCCATTGTTTCTACTATTCTGGTATAAGTACTATTTATATGGTCAGTTTTTTGTGTTGTGTCATTTGAGGGCCAAATGGTGTCCAATGCTCATGAAATTTTATAGGAATAAACTAGATATGATAAAATTTCTATGGCCCCTAAGATCAGTCAAATTAGATGTTTGAGCAAGGAGATATAAATTTTTGAAATTCAATGACAATACTAGTAACAACAGGCGACCGTGGTTACTGTTCCATCGCTTTTTAGTGGCTAGATGTCTATGTTGTGGTTTGGATTTATTTTTTAATATAAAGTAGACATCTGTAACTTTCCATAATGGTATAGTGTACTTGATTTTGATTTTTCAAAGTACATGACAAAAAGCTAAAATACCAACCCGAGACTGCACATGCTATTTTCATGTATATACTCCATTAGCTCAAGTTCTTGGCCACTTCCTGAGATGGCTATAAGTTATATTTGTGTATTTAAATATGAAAATGAGATAGATGAGTTTTATATGGTCTGCAGGACATAGAATAAAAAATTTATACATGACGTAACACAAATAATTGAATACTTTTATGGCTTTTCCTTGGGAACTTTGTGTAAATCCAAGGAAATAAGTCTAGCAATGATGTGAAATGAGCTTAATAAATATGGTATTACTTTTATTGGTATCAGAGCAAAGTTTTAGGCCTTTTAGGGATGTATATGGCTTGAGGAAGCAATATTACAAGTATGTATGAGCTTGTTTTAGACATTTTAGGTGTGTGAATGTGGCATATGTCTATGTTTATATTGAGTAAGTTATTAGAATGGTCTTTGAGTTGGTAGTGAACATTAAGAGAAGTAGGCCTTTAGGGTTGAGCTAATAAGGCTAGAACATAGTAGATTGATCCTATGGCTAGAGTTATATAGGCAATGGTAGCTCACCAAGATTCCTGGCAAGTTGTATGTGTTTGCAGCAAGAGGTTACTATCATGTAGCTGCATAAGAGGCTTGCTTAAAGAGACCACGAGAAGCCTAATCCTCCCCAGTTGTCACACTCTGAGCATTCCTGAGGCAGAGACAGGTAGTAATGCAGCGTAGTATAAGATGAAATTATTACTACCCAGGAATTAGTTAGAGGGGAAATGAGAGAGAGCTATTTTCCCCTAACCATGACACTCAAATGTCTAGATGAATTAGAAAGTTATTCTTCAAGCTAAAGGCCAGAGCCTATAGGCACCATTCCACTGAGCCTGATAGCCCAAATGTACCAATTGGCTATACATGACTAATGCAAGGGGCAAAATTCTTTAGCTTTAATGAAGGGCTGAACACAAAGGCAGTTGAGGCTCGAATCATGTAAGTAGATCAGAAGTCCTAGTGATGATAGAGTGTATTTCCATATGGAAGGCCTTGTTGGTCATATTCAGATTAATATGAGAAATGACCTATTAAAGGGTCAAACAAAGTATAGAGTAAGCCCCCTAATGTCAGCGAGATAAAGAAAAATAGCTTACCTACTGGTAGAGGCCGAGAATAATGAAGTAATATATGAGCAGTGGGCCTAGTATATGAGTCTAAAGAAGAGACTAGTCAAGCTTATGAATGAGCCTAAGTATGTTTAAGATTGAGTAGCATCCAGAGTTAACCAATTAGACACAGTAGTAGTAAGGTTATTGAGATCCGCCTACAAGGCGTTGACTCCAACCTATAATGCTATTCTATATGCTAGTGAATGATGGGTTTACTGTGAGCTTTAGATATCTAAAACATACTACGAGTATAGGTGTAAAGTGAGGATACATCTATATAAGAGAATAAGTGCCATACCCTCACATATAATACGTTGTCACTCACTGTTAAAAGATCTTGTACTTACTAGCCGAAAAACCCTGTTGACAAGGTCTCAAAATTTACATTGTAAAATGCAAGATCTTGTCCACAAGATCCTGGATCTTGGTGACAGGATGTCCTTCTAGCTGTTGAATTGACATGATTTAGTGCTAATAGCATCAAGAATGTAGTAAGTTCACAAGAAGGGTATACCTTAGGGATGATACCCTAGAGCAAAAATGAGATGTAATGAGATAAAGGACCACTCAAGTAGTGGCCAGTAACTCTCTAAGCAGGAAAGCCCCGATTTAGAATTACAGTGATATGGGAAAGGTGAGGAAGAGTTGAAAAATAAGCACTTAGCAAAAGATACCCTTGCCTTAGTAGCAACTAAAGGAGAGTTAATCAAATGAGTATAGTGAAAGTAGCCAGATAAGAGTTTAGTACTTTATCAGATAAGCTTCCCTAGCATGAGACTCGTGTAATGTAAAAGCTCATGAGTAGTAGAGTACTAAGTGGAGTATAAAGTTACTGATAAAATAGATTCAGGACATTGAGAAAATATATGACCTGAATCGGGTTAGTACCACCCTATAAGTAGTAAAGTATGCTCCTAAAGATGAAAGCAAAATGAGAGAGGAGCTAAGGTAAGCAGTTAATGTCTTAAGTGCCTCTAAGGAAGCTAAAGAAAATTAAAAGCCACCTAAGCAAGTGAGTTCCAGGACTATGTAAAGTAGTAAGATAAGTCACGAGCTTTAAAGAGAGTAAACTCTGGGGTTCACAGGGGACAATTCCTTACAAAGGAATGGTCTAGTTAAGAATAAAATAAGAGAATAAGAAGAATCAGACCCTTTCACCACTTTATAGAAAGTGAGTAAGTAAAAGTGAACCCAGGAGGAATAAACATGCTCTTGAGCATAGAGAAAGTGTGTAGTGATGTCAAAACTGAGGACATAATGAATTAAAAATAGATGAATAGATAACATGAATAAGTGCTTTAGCAAGCACCGTTGCCCTTGGTATAGATGTCACTGAAGCATGATGTAATGCCCTAAATAAAGAAAACTGGGCAACATAAATGACCTCAGGGTAGTACAGTAAATGATGTAAGAAATTAGAGAAAAAGTTCCCTTTACCTGAGTGTCATATGAAATAAAGAGAGATAGAGCCTGATAACAAGAGGGTACTTTAGATTGTTAGGGAACTAGTAATATACTAGTGATAGTAGCTTGAGCTCAGCCATGATGCGCCTGTGTATTAGTGATTGATGCTATGGTTTGCTTGCAATGATGGTTACATGATATTGAGTCTGGCCAGCTCAATAGTAATGTAACTTGAGTGTGTAGCAAATAATGGCATCAACCATAAAGAGTGTCCCGATAATTAAAGAATATCCTAGTTAGTTAAATCAAGAGATAAGCTAAAGAAAGAAAAGTACAGGATTCCAGTAGTATCAAAATGATAAGAAAAGTATATAGAAGGGAATCCCCAATAAAGAACAATGATGAAAAAGGGAACATGCTAGTAGTATTAGAATGTAGAAGTTAGAGTCCCTTATAATATGATTAAATGAAGTGAAAAGGGACTAGCTCACAACCTCTATCCTACAAGAGATGTTAGATACACTTGATGTATGTGATGCCTTGGTGCTGAAGGCACTTAAAAGTAAAATAAGGGCACAGTTAGAAATTATGGGATATGAGAGAAACGATAGAAAGAGTATAGGTAAAGTGTAGTAAGCCAGTAAGAGTAAAGAAGGAAAGCCTTAAAGTGGGAACCCGAGGATCCCATGGGGAATAATGAGTGAAAATTAGAATACTCTGAAGTATTGTTCCAATGGGATCAACAGAGAAATAAGTAATATAGAACCCACTTCATATGAAGAGGATAGTAGATATCTAAGTTTAACCTTAGCCATTATGAGCAATGGTTACTGGACTTAGTAAGCATATATTTTACTGTCAAATATAGTGGATCTTAGGCTTTGACATCCCCTAGAGATGAATTGCAATAGATCCTGGTATAGTATAGCGGGTTATAGTAGACCTTAGTAGGGCTCAGAGAGGTTGCAGTAGACCTAGGTGTTACAATAGATCTCACAGAGATACAGAGAGCCTATAGTTATAGCACAGTAATTTTCTAGGGAGATGATGGCCTGAGATAGTTTTCTTAGATCAGTTAGTCTCAGAGACCAGTATAGTTCAAACAATTTTATTTTAGAGACTAGAGACCTCCTAAGTTTGGTAGATCATTGCCATAGAGATATAAAGGATTTACTCAAATAGTTAGACCACTAACTAGATCTCTTGAGAGATGAGCATAGTGTGTGGGATGAAGGAAAGTAAGAAAGTAGTTTTTATGTATTATAGTTAGATAAACCATTACCCAGTAGACACTGGACCTGACTCAGGGATAGAGAGATCCCTATATACCATAGTTATATGTTTAGAGATGGGTCCGGTATAGTTTGTTTTGATTGGGAAAGTGGTAGACTATGTCTTCAGTAGCTGAGATTATGAAAAATTAGCATCATATAAGAATTTAGCAATAGTCAGTGGTAGATGCTCTTTAATGTTAGTATAGGAAAGAGGGCATGAGGATCAGTCATTAAGTTGAAGAGCTATATAAGCCTTCTCTCGAGTGAATAAAGAGAGTAAAACACAATTCAGGCTTAAAAAGGCAAGAGTCAAAGTAAGAAATGAGGTTGAGATGATTGACAATGATAGCCCTTTCACAAGGAGCTATGATCGCAGTAAGTGATACAAATATGAGGCCTACGATAGAAAGAAATATGATGATAAACATGGGATGAGCTAGTGAGAAAATGAATAAGATTAAGTAGTAGAATAATAAAGCAAATTAAATAAGCAGATAGAGGTCTCTAATGGCTCTTAATGAATAGAAAGAGACAATGAGATCTTATAAAAAGCCATTAAGAGATGATAAGGGAGATTTAATATTAAGTATGCCACCTCCCAAGGCATATGTAAGTAAGTCCACTAGACAAGAAAGTCAATCCCTATAGATGGGATAAGATTAATCAGATATGAAATAATAAGCTCTCTCAAGTGACAGGCCAGAGTATAAGAGTACATGAGTGTTAGAAACTACTTTACCTTATGATTTGAGCAAGTCAAAGGCTTTGTAGTAATAGCACAAAAAAGAAAATCAGATACAGTAAACTAGTGACATAAATTTCTTGGCAGAAGAGCTTAATCTCTAAAAGAAGTAAATAGAGCCAGGAAGAAGGGAAAGAAAGGGTCAATTAGTGAGTATATGGGAAAAGATAAATGAGGTTATAACCATAAATTTCAAGGACAAAATTTATTTAAAGAGGAGGAAATGTAACATCCGGTACCTCTACAAACATGAGAAACGTAATGTTTAGTTTTTTCATAAACATATGTAATTCACTAAATACAAAAGGAAGTCCCCCAAATAGAATAATTTGGAATCCAATAAAATTAGAGTAATAATCTAGACCACAAATAATGAGGATCCAAGGTCAGAGGTACGCCCAAAATGAAGCCAAAATGACCAAACAAAATTTAACAAAAATGCAATGGAACGTAATGGCATTTTTGTAATTTTGGGCACTTTTTGGAATATTCATAGAAGGGATTTGTAAATTGGAAAAATGAGCTTACCAAGATTCTCAGAGGCCCTAAAAATTATAGGAACCCTTGGAACAATTAAAACCCCTCCGGTTTATGATTTAAAATGTCAGTGGACCTGAACTTTGACCATTTTGTTCGGGAAGGTTTTAGATCTAATTTGAGTGATTTCAAAGGTATTTTATAAGTTAGAGAACCTAAATTTTATGATGGAAAGGATGGTTCTAAAAAAAGAGTTAAAACAAACTGAAAACAAAAATGCCAAGATTAAGGGTCATAATTGAAATTTTTGTAAACAATTTGCTTCTTAAACCCTCTTTATAATTCACGCCTCTTCTTCCTATTTCCCCACCAACTTCATTCTACCTAAAACCTAGAGAAGACTCAAGAGAGGGAGGTACACAAGAACAAAGGGAAAAGAAGAAGAGAAAAGCCAAGAAAAAGTTGAGAAATTCATGGAAATTCTTGCTCTTCCTTTAGAAAACTTCTTCCTCTCCTTTCCTCCTCTCTTCCTATAGATTTAGTGAGATATTTGGTTTTGTTTTGAGTCCAAAATAGAGGGGGATAGTTCAAATTTGTTGGAGGAGAAGCCAAGCAAGGAGAAGAGCATTTAAGGAAAGCCAAGAAACCAAGGTAAATTGCTATGCTTCAAGCTTGAGTTCTCTTGTTCTTCCTCTTGTGTTGTTCGACCTATGTAAGACCAGCCCTAAGGGATTATGTTTCTTGCCAAACCAAGGATGAACCTTAGGAAAATGAGGGAGGAGAACAAGAATATGCAAAGGAAACAATCAAATAACCATTAGATTTCAAGATAGAAAAGTTAGGGTTTCATGTGTTCCCTTAAAATTCTATTTTGATACAAGAGTTCCTAAGCCAAAATGAGTACTTAGATGAGCTCCTAAGATCCCTAGAAGTCTTCTCACATGCATCTCCCATCAAGAAAACAAAGTAGACTCATTTGGTGTCCTTAGAGTCCATAACCACAGCCCAGAGAGGAAAGATCACCAAGGGGTAGTTTTAATTTGTTCCAAGCTTGATTTTGAGTCATATATGATGGGAGGGGATAAGAGGAAGCCTTGGAAAAATTTTAGAAGCCATGGATAGTGTGATAGTATCATAGGTTCCATATTATGTCTTAAAGAAGCAACACCTAGCTAGGCTCCATGAAATGAATGTGTGATGGCTCCAAGAGGCTTAAACGGAGTCAAGAACCTTAGTTGAATGGAAAGAATGGAGCCATTTCCTAAGGTTGCTTCATTAGGTGCATTATAAAACCATGAAAGAGCCATATGAACCACTTAGTTTTTCTAATGAATATATAGCTTTAGAAATTGTTCTAACAGTGTAATTGGCTTCCATATTATGTGTCTAGGCTAAAGAAAACAAGTCCCACCTTCTTGTGAGTTTGTGACCGTGGGAGAGGAAGCATTTCAAAAGGAAAAAGTGTGCAATTGTGATAAAGGTAGCTCTCTCTTTTTTCTCTCATACATGAGTAGATGTTCATCTTATCTTTAAATGTGTGTATGTATGTTTTAAGCCATGAAAAATGTTTTCGCATGTATCTAAATGCCATGGTACCATGATGATATGTTATGCATTCAAATGAATTCTTGTAAACTTGCTTTGGTTTGCTTGAGTGTGGTGAAACCAAAAGCCCCCTAGCCATGGTAAGGATGAGCCAAAAGCCCCTAAGAATAGTTGAGACAAAGCCAAATGGCTCCTAAGAGTAACGCTTAGTTAAAAGCCTTTAAAAAAATGGGTGAGGCAAGTATAAAATCCTTAAAAAGAATGGGTGAGGCTAAACCACTTGTTTGGGAAAGCCTATGTATGGTTTGTATAACTTTTTAAATGCTAGAAATGTTTCATGATAGCCATGCCTGCATTTTTGGACATGGATTTGCATTCTTTATATATAGTTGAAAGGGAGAAGAGCTATTGGGATTCTTAGAATCTCATCCCTTCCTCCCCAATTGCTTAACATGACTAGGTAGTCTAAATGAATAAAGGAATGGAAGCCATCAAGCCTAGAGGAAGGAGATTGACAACAAGTGTATGGAAATGCCTATTTTGTAGCCATATGAATGGCATATGATGTAATACTATATTTTATATGATGTATGACCTTATAAAAACATGTAAATATGTGAATATATTATGTATATATGAGATTTGATGTCATATGTATGGTATAGCAATTTTTAGGCATTGAATGGCAAGATGAAGCATATGTGTTTTTATGTATACCTGGGTGTGAGAGTGGGAGTTTGTGAAATCTGGGTTTGTGCACCTTTGAGACATGTTTAGTAGACCATTTTGGTGCTATCCCACATGCTCAAGTGGCCACGGATGTCTTAGAAGTGAATTTAGTCCATTTGAGACCCTTATGAGAGACACTAAAAATGCCATTTTACAACCCTATGACACAATCTGATCAAATTAATGAATTTTCTCATGAAATTTGGAATGTATATAGATCTTATCTAGATTTTTTTGGGACACTAAAGACCAGATTATTTGGAGATCTATAGAATTAATTATAATTTTTCAAAGTTGTCATTTTTCTGCTATTCCAGTATAAGCACTGTTTATAGTATCAGTTTCTTGTACTGTGTCATTTGAGGGCCAAATGGTGTCCACTACTCATGAAATGTTACAAGCATAAAATAGGCATGATAAGCTTTCTATGGCTACTGAGATCACCCCAATTGGATGTCTGAGTAGGGAGATATAAATTTTTGAACTTCAGTGATAGTACCAATAGCGATAGGTGACCTTGGTTACTATTCTATAGATTTTCAGTAGCTAGATATCCCTATTGTGGTCTAGATTTATTTTTATATAAATTAGACATCTGTAACTTTCCAAAATAGCATAATGTACTTGATTTTGATTTTTCTAAAATTAGTTATGACTTTTCAAAGTTCATGACAAAAAGCTAAAATACCAACCCAAGGCTGCACATGCTATTTTCATGTATATACTCCATTAGCTCAAGTTCTTGGCCACTTCCTGAGATGGTTATGAGTTATATTTATGTATTTAAATATGATAATGAGACACAAAATGAAAAATTTATACATGACGTAGCACAAAATAATTGAATATTTTTATGGCTTTTCTTTGGGAACTTTGTGTAATCCAAGGAAATGAGTCTAGCAACAATGTGAAATAAGCTTAATAAATATGGTGTTACAGATCATCAAGTTTATTAAAAATATCTACTTTCAATTTTATGGGGTTCAAAACTATTTTGAATCAACTAGTTAAAGTTCAGATCAACTAACGACCAAAATGTCCATTAGAAGGGTTTTGATAATTTTTAGGGCCTTTACGAGCCTTGGGAAACTCAATTTTATCATTCTTCTTTGAGTTTCTAAAAAGTTCTCTAAAATTATAATTTTGTCACTATATTTTCAGTTAAATTTATTTAGCCATTGTGGCTATCTTTAACTTGTATCATTATTTCTGGATGTCTAAATTATTATTCTAACCTTACTTAACCTCAATCCATTTTATTATGACATCTCCCTTCATTATCTCATTAGTTTCAGTTCAATTTTAGGAAGACTGGGTATTACAATAATAACCTTAAGAATCAAATGCATGAAATTTTGGTGATACCTCCACAAGTGCTGAAAAATGTTATTAAGGATCTTCCTTGGCTTGTTACACTTAAGAATGATGGTTAGATTGTCTAGGATGGATGACCATCACAGATTAAGAATTGTTGGTGCTTTAGGTAGGTTGTTTCAGTGTAGGTCATCATACTCATGTGATCTAATTGAACATCCATTTAAACTTTAGGCTTATAAAATTTGAGAAGACTCGTTCCCTAAATCATAAAAGATTATCTTGATTCCTTAGGCAATGTACTATCACCCTTGAGATGAGGTTTTATTAAGGAATAAAGCTTAGATTTGAAAGATTATGTTCGATTCTAGGTATGTCGAGGGTGTGGTGTAATGAACGTAATTTCTGTAAAACAACGAAATGAGCCATATAAAAGCAAGTCCTCTTAAATGAGCTAGATAATGTCTCAAAAATTTTGGATAAAGTCTTACACTCCTAAAAATGATAATTCTAGGCCCTGACAGAAAGAAAAATGGAGCTAGGATGGAGAAACAATTTGTGATAGAAACTAACGAAACATAATGGTATTTTTGTAAATAAATGCAACTTAAAAAAAACACATAGGAGGGATTTTTAAATGGAAAATTTGAGTTGCCTAGGTTCTCAAAGGCCCCAAAAATCATGAGAAGCGCCGGGACCAGTAAAGCCCCTCTGGTGTACATTTTTCAATGTCGATGAGCCTAAACTTTGATAGATTCATTTGGTAAGGTTTTAGTTCCAAATTGAGTGATTCCAAATGCATTTTATTAAATTGGAAACCTAAATTTTATAATGAAAAAGAAAATTCTCAAAAAGGAGCTAAAACAAAGCCAAAACGAAATTTACAAAAGGACAAAATTGGAATTTTTGGAAAAGTATGCTTCTTGAAACTTCCACAGACTTCTCCTTTCTTCTCCCACCTTCTTAAGCACGAATTTTTTTTGCCTAAAATACAGAACTTGATCTGCTCTCTTAGGCACACAAGAAGGGGAAGAAAAGGAGGAGAAAAATTAAGGAAAAGATAAGTAAATCCATGGAATTTCATTCTCTTTCTTCCTCCAACTTTGCTCCTCTCTTTCTAGGCTTTCTTTCCATGGTTTATTTGAGCTATTTGGTTCTGTTTTAATCCAGAATATTAAGAGGGATCTTTAAAATTCTTGAAGGGAAGCAAACCAAGGAGAAAGACTCTTGAAACTAAGTTGGAATCCAAGGTAATTCATGCTTTGAATTGTTTCTTCCCTTTACTTCCTCTTGGTTTGAGTTTCAGCCTAAATCAAAACCATGTGGGGACAGAAGTTCTATCCAAAAACAAGAGAGAAACAAGGGTTTTAGGCCATGGGGAGATGGAATATGGCAAGAAATTCCAAGCAAAACTAATAGAAATCAAGTTAGGAAAGTGTGGAGTTTTCTAGGGTTTTGTAAAATCTGATTTTGTCTGAATATTTCCTTGGTTATTTGAATGTTTCCTTGAGCTCCTAAGACCTCTAGAAACACTCCCAAGTGGTTCTCCCATCAAGGAAAAATCAAGAAGCTTGTGAACTCCTTCCTTAGTGCATATCTTGGCCTAGGCTAGTTCATAGAGCTAGGGAATGTTTTAATTTGTTCTAGCCTTGGTTTGGGACTTTATATGATGTTAGAAGATGGGAGAAACCATTGAAAAAAATTTAGAAGCCATGGAATGAGAGATGGAGCAATAATGTCCATAATGGTGTCTTATGAAGCAACTTGTGTTTCTAATTGTGCAAGTGAATGTGTGAGGGCTCCAAGAACCTTAAATAAGTCTAAGAAGTCTAGAAATAACAAGAGAATGGAGCCTAAAATTTGAAATATGAGAGTTGTTTCATTGGGTCAATTATGGAATCATTATGCCACTTTTGAAGCCAAGTGTGTATTCAAGCTTTAGTTTGGTGTCTTAGCTTGCTTCAAGTGTGTGATTATGTGTTGTTTATGGTGCCTAGGCCAAGAGGACATCCTCCCACCTAGGTGCACTTGTGAGGCCAAAAAGAGGGAAGGAAAACATCAAGAAAAGTTTGCATAAATCCAAGGTAGCTCTCCACCTCATTCTCCTTGCATTCTTGTACATATGTATGTTATTGTATACTTGTGTATGTTCTTGTGACTTAATGATATGCCACTTGATGCCTTGACTTTACATTGGTACCAATGTGTCTTCTTGAATGACTATGGTTGTAGAAATGGCTCATAAGAGTGAGGTGATGCCAAAAGTCCCTTAATGAAGGTGATGAGATGTCAAAAGTCTCATGGCATGCGTGAGACAAGGCCAAAAGTCTCTTGGAAGAGTGAGGCCAAGCCAAAAGTCCCTAGACCAAGAGTGAGGCAAATCCAAGAGTCCTAGAAATGGGGTGAGGCAAAACCAAAAGTCCCTAAAGCATAGTCTTGGCTTGAATGTGAATAAGTGGCATGGGAATTGTGACTTTGCATACTTTATGGTTGCTAAACCTTCCATGCATGTTCTTAGATATATATATGCCTTGAATGTGTGTGTGAATGGGTGTGTAAGCTATTGAGATTCTTGGAATCTCACTCCCCTTTCCCTTTCCATCTTGAATTGTCTAGGTGGCTCACAAAAAGCAAAGAAAGTGTAATGTCCCGTTTTCATTAAACGATGGAAATGGGCATGTTTTCAAAGCAAGTCCCCTGAGATGAGTGATTCAAGGCCAAATAAAATTTGAATAAAATTTTAAATAATAGAAAATGAGGATTTGAGCCTTGAATTGCCCAGAAACCGGGGTCAGAGCGATTTGAAAAATTTACCGAAAGGCTAGTGGCATTTTCGTAAATAAGTGTAATTTTGGAAAAGCACCTAGGAGGGCTTTTTAAATGGAAATTTTGAGTTACCCAGGGTTCTCAGAGGCCCCAAAAACCATGGGAAGCCCCGGGACTAGTAAAGCCCCTCCGGTGTACTCTTTCCGATGTCGGTTGACCCGAACTTTGACCGATTCGTTCGGGATGGTTTTAGCTCCGATTTGAGTGATTCCAAAGACATTTTATTAAATTGGGAATCTCTTTGTTATGATGGAAAAGACGGTTCTCAAAAAGGAGCTAAAACAAAGGAGAAACGAAAATGCTAAGAACGAAGGGCAAAATTGGCATTAAAGTGTTAAAGGAAGCTTCTTTCTTCTTCTTTATATGCCACGTTCTGCCTCCCCCTCTCTAAACCGACTTGCTTCTGTCCATGTTCAGAGGAGAACTCCAGCTCCTTAGGCGCACAAGAGGAGGAGGATTTTGGAGGAAGAAATTCAAGAAAAAGGTAAGAAACTTTAAGACATTCCATATCCTTCCTTCTTGGACTTTGCTCCTCTCCTCTCAAGCTTTCTTTCTATGGTTTTAATGGAGAGTTTGGTGCTGTTTTTGGGGCAGAACAGAGAGGGGAATTTCGAAAATTGAGGGAGTAAGCCAACCAAGTGGAAGAACAAGCCAAAGGAAGCAAGAAAACAAGGTAAAACTTCCATTCTTTGGTAGTTTCTCCCTCCCCCTTCCTCTTGCACGAATTTGACCACCATGAGCCCAATTCTTAGGTAGTGTTTGGTTCAATGGAGGGGAGGGGAGGGGAGGGATTTTAATGAAGGGGAGGGGAGGGGAGGGGAGGAGAGAGGTTTTAATGATATGTTGTTTGGTTGGTTTGAAGGGGAGGGGAGGGGGAGGGGTTTTAATGATATGTTGTTTGGTTAAGGAGGGGAGGGGAGGGGAGATAAAATTAAATGGACAATTATACCCTTATGATATTAGAATTTTTAATTTTTTTATTTTTATAAAAAAAAAACTTTTTTTTGCTTTTTATTATTAAAAATAATTTTTTATTTTTATTTAAAAAATATTTTTTATTTTTATAAAAAATTATCTTAAACCTAATTTAAAAAATAAGATTTATATTATATTTTAAATGAAAATAAAAAGCAGGGGCAATTTTGTCAAATGGAGATAAAATTTTCTCTCCCCTCCAAAAACCCCCACTTTTGGAGGGGAGGGTTTGGAGGGGAGGGGAGGGGAGGGGAGGGGATATTTTGCCTCCCCTCCCCTCCAAGTTTTTCATACCAAACAAGGGGAGGGCCTCCCCTCCCCTCCCCCCCAAAAACCCTGAACCAAACGGACCCTTAGGGGCTGTTTTCTGTCCAATTTATGGAGGGATTAGGGGTTTTAGATGGCAAGGATTAAGAATGAACCAATAGAATCAAGAAAGGAGCATTAGGAAACAAAATGGAATCATTAGGGATCCAAATGCTCCCTTGCAAATCTGATTTTATATAAATGTTCTTAGGCTTAAATGAATGTTTAAATGTGCTCCTAAGATCCCTAAGAGGTCCCCCATATGTCTCTTCCTCCATAAAATTAACAAAACCCCATGGAAAGTCATGAACCTAAAAGTTAGAAAAGTGTAGAGCACTTAAGGGGATTGTAAAAACTGATTTAATCTATAAGTTCCCTTGGTTGTTTGAGTGTTTCCTTGACCTCCTACAACTCTTAACAACCTCCCTAAATGGTTCCCCCATCAAGGAAAAATCAAGAAGCCATGAAATCCCATTTATGCTCTAACTTTCGGCCAAGTAGGGATGGCATAGTTAGGGAGAGTTTTAAATTATTTCAAGCCCATTTTTGAGTCATACATGATGAATGAATGTGAGGGGAAACCTTGGGAAAAATTTTGGAAGCTTAGAGAATGAGTTGGTGCTTTAGGTTCTATATTGTGACCTAAGGAAGCAACATAATGTTAGGCCCTTTGTTTTAATTATATGATGACTCCAAGAGGCTTAAAAGGAGTCAAGAATCATATTTGAAAAGAAAGAATGAGGCCTAGAAATCATTTGAGGGGTGTTGCTTCATTAGGTGCCTTTATGGACCATAATGGGGATTATAGAGCACTCTAGTACTTAAGCAAGTTGTATGGCTTTAGAGAATGTTTCATGAACCTAATTGGCTCCCAAAAATTGTATTTAGGCCAAGAGAAACCATCTCCACCAAATTGTGGGTGTGTGGCCAAAAGAGGAGGTTTAAAAGCTAAGGAAAAAGTGTGTACTTGCATACAAGGTAGCTCTCTCCACCTTCTCTCATGCATGGATGTGTGTTTAGCTTGTTTTAGAATGTGTGTATGTGTATTTTCAAGCTTTGAAAAGTATGCTAGCATGCCTTTATATGCCATGATGCTTGATGCCATGTTATGTTTTTAAATGAACCCATGATGTGTGTATGAGTTTGCTTGAGTGTGGAGAGGCCAAGAACTCTTCCCTTGGGTGAGGATGAGCCAAGAACCCTTGAGCTTGGTTGAGACAAAGTAAAGAGTCTCCCAAAAGCAAAGTGGGCTCCCAAGAGTATGGTTGAGTCCAAAGTGCTCAAAGAATGGGTGAGGCAAGTCCAAAATCCACGAGAAGAAGTGTGAGGCCAATCCAAACACTTAGTGAGCTCTTGAATGTCTTGTATGATTGATTCACATGCCAAGTTTGCGTTTAAAATGCCTATGACTTATATTTCCTCCATGCATGCATTTGAGAAGCTTGCTTTGCACATATTATGTATGATTGAATGGGGGATGAGCTATTGGGATTCTTTGAATCTCACTCCCTCCTTTCCAATGCTCTAACATGCTAGGTGGACCAAGTAGTTATGGTGAAGGGAGCCAACAACCATGAAAGAAAGAGATTGACAAGCCTAGGCCTAGCTTTCATTCTTCTTGAACCTATAATGAGGTTTCACAAAGTATATGATGTTGTAAATGTACCATGACCCTTGAGGCATGTATAAATACACCATTCTATGATGTTTATATGTATGAATATGATGTATGACCTCTAGCATATGTTTTGAGTATCTAATGCCAAAGTATGAGAATTGAAAGTTTGATGGAAATGTGTATAAGTGAGGGTGAAAAGGCCAAAATGAGATGCAAATGGTTTGGGACCATTTGGGCAGCTTCCCCAAGTCTTAAACGTGCTTTTAAACTTGCCCAAAAGGTGCCAAGACCAAAGGAAATCCATTTGGCAATTTTGGTACCCAATATGGAGCCAAAATTGACCATAATGGAACCCTACACTACTTTTTGGCCAAACGAGTTAGTCTTGGCCTGAAATTTGGCATACAATTAGGTCTTATTAAGAGCTTTCTGGGAAGCTAAAGATCATAATTTTCGGAGACCTAGAGAATATTTGATGAATTTTCAAAGTTGGGATTTTCTATGGTTTCTGGTATGTGCACTGTTCATACTGGCAGATTTGATTTTCGTGTCACTCGATGTCCAAATGGTGTCCAATGCTTATGAAATTTTATGTGCATAAACTATAGGTCATAAGCTTTCTGTGGCCACCGAGATCACCTCATTTGGAGGTCTGAACACAGAGTTATGCATTTTTGAAATTTGCTGTCAGTAACAGTGGTGACTCCAGAGCTCAATCACTGTTCCATCAGTTCCAGATACCTAAACGTATCTGTTTCATTCAAGAATTATTTTTAGTGTCAAGTTAACATTTGTAGCTTCCCAGAATGACTGAATTTGTGTGATTTCAATTTTTGTAGAATTAGTTATGAATTTCAGAAGTTTGCATCAGTAACCTGAATCACAGCCCAGGCAGCCAGTGAGTCTGTAGCTTTTTGGATGTCAAACGTCCTGTGTGATGAATGTTTGACTTGGACGTATTTTTATTGTGAAGTAGACATCCTGAGCTTTCCATAATGACAAAGAACATATGATTTATATTTTTCTAGATTTAGTTATGATTTTCCAAAGTTGGGTCAGAAAATGGAGCAAATCTGGACGAAAATGCAAACATGAATTTTAATGTGTTCCTTTGCTTTCCACGAGTTGTAGACCAAATTTGATAATGGAAATGAGTTATATTCATGTATTTAAGTATGAGAATGTGATAGATGCATTCCTATGGCCCACGGGACTCCGAAAGAAAAATTTTACTAGTAGAGAAATACATTTTAATTCATAACTCCCTATGCCACTCGAGTGTTTCCATAGAACAAACATAAGATGAGGCATGGGAATTGCATGAATTGAGTCCTAGAAGTATGGTGTTACAGAAAGCAAGCCAAGAGCCTTGAAGAGCTATACTTTAAACCTTTTGTAGTTTTCCTTGTATATCAATGAGAGTGATATTGTACATATTATTTGTGTAATGTAAGACCATGAAAAAATGTAATATTATGTACGAATGATGTATGAACCTTGTATGGTGCCAAGACAATGGAAATATGAAAATTGAACACTTGGGTGCACATTTGAATGTATGTATTCTTAGGTGTGAGATGGTCAAAATGAGATGCATGATATTTGGGACCACTTAGGCACTTCCTACAAGTCATAATCATGCGTTTAAAATTGCCAAAGGGGTGCCAAATACTAAAGAAGACTAATTAAACTAAGTTGGTATTTCATATAGAGCAAAAGTGACCATTTTGTAAGGCTATAACACTTTTTACCCAAATGAGCTTTTCTTGGTCTAAGATTTGGTATGAATCTATAGTGTAACACTCCAAAATTAATTAAGGTGTTAATCATGGATTTAGATTAATTAGGAATAATTAATATGGAATAATTGAGCAAGTGAAGTGAATGGAGATTTTAGAGAGATAAATTATTAATATGAGTTTGATAATTAATTAAGATAGAAATTTCATCTAGGCCCAATTAATAAATCATGATAAGAGGCTAATAGAGGCCCAATGAGTTAGGTACAAACCCAATCCAATTCAATGTGATAGAGGCCCAAGATCTACCTTGTATAGGCTCTTATAAGTGGCCCAATAAACTTTGTGCAGACCCAAGACTATGGAGTTCTTAAAACTAAGTCTGGCCTAATAAAATTCTGCAGCCCAACACCTTGAAATTGGCCCAGCAAGCTCAATCTAAAGCCCATTAGGAGTTAGATCCTTGGAGCAACCCATGACCCATCTTAGACCCAACTTAAACCCAACTAAAACCCTAACACTTCAGCCACTTTCTCATTTTTCTAAAACTCAAGAAGGAAAATCGGAGGTGTGAAGGGAGGCTAAGGTTTGGGGCAAGAATTCCACATTTTCTCACATTTAGAGCAAGATTCAGCCAAGGTAATAGTCATCCCTCATCTTTCTCTTTAATTTAGCTTGATTAGTTTTTCATTTGGAGTATTTTCACCATACCCAAAATCTAAAATGTGGTTGTTTAGGGTTTTCTTAGTGAAATTCGTAGGTTAAGGCTAGGGCTGACATTAGGTAAGTATAAACCCTCTATTTTGATGCTTTCTTTGCTAGTTTGAAACCCCATAGATGATTTATAATATGGGTATCAATTTTGTACGAATTTGCTTAGGATTTTGGGTGAAATATTGAGATTTTTGGTAGATGACACTTCAATCCAAATTTGAGACTTGTAGTGGCTGAATAAGTGTTCCCTAGGTGGTCATTATCATTTTAAATTCTTTGGATACTTGTTTCAACTATTAATGATGAATTAAAGTAGTAATTCTCTGATGCTATGGTTATAGGGAGATTTCGTACCCGTGGTGGCTATTGCAATTGTCTACAAGTGAGGTAACCAGGATTTACATTAATTCCATGCATATGTCAGTTTAAATTTCATACTTGCTGTATATGAATGATTTGAAATGTTGGATGAATTGGTTGGCTATCTATTGTATTATGATTGGACCTTGTGAGTCCATGGTAGAGCTATGGTGTGGCTGCCACCCATGCATATGCTTCGATCGGGTAGCGGGTTATGATCAAACCCCGAATGTACTGAGCCCTGGTTGTGCTCAATAAGGAGTAGGTGCCATGGATGGGCCTCTTCAGTGTTATTGGCCTTTAACATGTGAAAATATGATTACTAGTATGGGATAGTAATCATGATAGCCTAATTGTTTCATTTACTTATATGACTGATATGATTCTGATGTTAATTTTGATTCATGCATATATGTTAATTAAACTGGATTATATGATGGAATTGCCTTGGTTACTGAGATTCATATCTCACCTCGTTTCATGGGTTAAACATTTCAAGTGAAGGTTCTTCGGGTAAGGATAAGGGTAAACAAGTAGATGAACATCCATGAGCTGAGGCCTGGTGTAGGGGAGCTACACTTGGTCTAAGTAGAATAGAGTAGATGCTAATTTTGTTAAGTCTTGTATAACATCATCATATATCTGTATTGCTAACTGTAGGAGTCTGTATTTGATAATATAATATTACGTAGTGAGGAGTAGGCCATACTTTAGTTTGGTATTTTATATATGGATTTGTGATATCTGCTGTGAGACTTGTTGAACTCTGATATAGCTTACTATTAGAAACGTAATCTTTGAGATATTGATATGAACCCCTAATGTATGGAAACCTCACTGATTGTGTATCAAATGATAACTGCTGATAGTTTATGATTTCCTGTTATTGTTACTCTACAAACTTGTTGATAGAGGGTAATTAGAGAAAAGAAATTGACACTTAAGTCTTAAACTAGTAATGATAGATTAGCTAGGTAATTACGGTACATAACTACCATTAGAGTTGCATAAATTAAGGTAGAATGACCCTAGGGTAATATTGGAGGGAGAGTGGAGAGTAAGAGACCAGATTTTTGAAGTGTAGGACTAGAAGGCACTTCACCACGGCTAAAATTGAGTTAGCCATGGCCAATAGAGGCGAAGTTACCCAGGGAGAGTGCCAGAGAGGAATTCACCGCGGCAAAGTGGGTAATTGGCCACGGCGAAATGTGAGAGGCAAAAACTGGGAGTCGTCCAGAGGGAAATTTGCTATGGCAAAAGGGGGAATTGGTCATGGCGAACTTTTATGAAAATAAGCCAGGCATTCCAGAGAGGAATTGGCCACAGCGAAACGAGGTATTGGCCACGGCCAATAGCGAGAGGCGAGCGAGGGAGATTCCAGGAGGCTTCTTTACCACTGCGCCATATAGATCGGCCGTGGCAAAATTAGTAACAATGCGAGGGGTGAAGCTGAGGGGAATTGGCCGCAGCTAATGGGAAATTGGCTACAGCGAACATCCTGAAACCCTTATATTGGCTAAGAAACCTTGGTTTTTCATATGGTAAACTCAATGGATAATTTAGAGACATTGGGATGAGTTATAATTGATGAGTAATAGAATCAAAGGCTCATAAATAAATGTTTATTTCCCTTATGAACTTAAGTGCTTGTAATTGTATGATTGATGACTCTAATCATATTAAGGTTCAAATTTTCCCGTATTTTCATAACGTAATTGGTCATAATGCCTTGTAACCCCAATCTATGATTATTAATCACGTATTTAACCTTGATTAAAATGTTTAGAAATTAGAGTCATCACATATAGCTTGTTGAGAGCTTTTTGGAAAGCTAAAGTGAAGAATTTTTGGAGGTCTATAGAATATTTGATAAATTTTTGAAGTTAGGAAATTTTTCTGATTTGGTTACTGTTACTATAGTTATGGTCTGAAATAAAACTCTATCACTTATAAGGAAAATGATATCCAATTGCCACAAAATTTTTTAGGGAGAAACTTAACCTTCTCAGTGACTTGTACTAATTAAAAGCATCTCATTTGGATGTCTAAAGAGGGAGATATTAATTTTTGAAGTTACTGTCCAGTATCAAGCATTCAGTTAGACCTATGTCACTATTTGATTAGTTTTTTAGCCTTGGACATGCTAGGACTAGTCTAAAGTTATTTTTTTCCTCTAGTTAACATTTGTAGCTTTCTATATTGGTATCATTTGCATAGATTAGATTTTTTTAGAATTAATTAGATATTTTTAAAATTTATGATAGTAAGTTGAATCAGTACCAGGGACAGCCAGATCTTTGTAGCTATTTCATTGTCCAACATAGTCCAAAAAGCTATTTTTATGTCCTAGAATTATTTTTACTGTGAAGTTAACATCCAAAGCTTTCTAAAAAGCTATGGTTTGTGTGATTTTGATTTTGCTACATTTAGTTATGATTTCTCAAATTTGCCCCTGAAATCTGCCTTTGTACAGCCGCGGGAAATGAAGAAATTTTGGGGTTTTTGACCCTTGATCCGTGGTTTGTCTCACTTTTTTGAGAATTTTATGACTTGTATGTATGGAAAATAATTAGAAAATGTTGTTGATGAGTTCATAGGGTCCTGGAGATGCAAAATGAAAAAATTATCTACTACGTAATGCAATTTAATATATTGTTTTAATGCATTTTCTTGAAATCTCTTTGATAAAGTGCATATTCCCACTTGTAAGAGAAGGATAAATCTTAGAAATAATATGGTATTACATGTGGCCCTAGAATTCCTAAGGATTTTAAATAGATCAATCATGAGTTGACATTTAGTTCCAATCTTTTGAAATTTAACAGAAAGGGTGAATAATAGAGTACCATTAGGGTTGTGATGAGATTTTGTAAGATAGATTGAAATCTAGGATTCATGTTGTAACATCCCTAAAATTAGGATTTTCTAATTATTTAGTATTTTATGTAATGAATTTATTAAGCTTTAATAAAAAGAATTTGAATGATATAGCTTTGTATATGAGAAGTATAAGGGGTACGGGAGGGTTCAGGGGCAAAATTATTATTTGTCACCTGGATGAACTTTGATAATTTTTCTAGAAGGAATGAAAATTCAAAACTAGTTTAGTATATGTATCAATAGTTAGAAAATAATGCATAAAAAATTATACAATTCGTTGAATGAAATTCTGAATTCATTAGGGCTAGAAAATAACCCAAAACGATTATAAGCTTATACGGAGACAAACTAAAACCCTAAACCCATGTTAGTTGTCTCAGGAAATTCTATGCAGAAAAATCTACCAGGTAGTGGTGACAGAATCCAAAAATATGGAGTTACAGAGAAGATATAAGTGAAAAATGAACAGAGGTGCTTGTTTGTCATGTCACTACTAAGGGCAAAATGGTCATTTGGACCCTAAAATAATAAAATATTAGGGGAATAAATAATCCCTAAAATTGCTTCAGGTTTTCTTAGCCATTTAGCTATTTCTATTTCTATAGTTGTTACAACTTTTTTTATTTAGCTTATGGCTACTGATCGAGCTAACCAGATCTTGGACTGGATCTCGCCCAGCCATCCGGACAACGTGGCGTCATTGGACCCGTCTCATCAAGCTGAGTTTAACCATGGGTCACGAATTTATGAGATTCTTGCTCGATTTTTTGATATTTATGCCTAAAACCATGAATAGAGGGTGAAACTAGAGTTCCCTAGACTTTCGGGCATACATTTTGCCCAGCATATAACTTTCTTTGCATTTTAGTCATTGGCTCCTTCATACTTGACTTCGGAGACTCTTCGGGACCTTTTTCTGATCCCTTTTTTTTCATCTATTTTGGTCCCAATTTTAGGACACCTCTGGCCTTAACTCATCATTATTTGAGAGAATAAATAATATTTAAATATATGATTGGAAACATTAAACGGGACCCACATAGGGACAAATAATATTAAAATATATCAAAATAGTTAGAAAATGCAGATTAAATAAGATATTATGGAAAACCTAGGAAAACAATGGCAATTTTGTAAGTCTAACTGGGGAAGAGCTGATGTGGCACCAGGGAGTTGGGAAGGTGCTGATGTGGCACCATGTAGAAAGGAGAGAGATAATGTGGTGCCATGTGTAAAGAAGAGACTAGAAGTTGGAAGAGAATTCTGGAAGCTGCACGAGCTACAGAGTGATTACATAGGCTTGTGTCAGTGAATCTTAAAAATCTCACACATTATGAAAAAGTTACCACTGACTTCAGCATGACATAGATGCTAACTTAAGCGACATTAATCGTAATCTTATTTTCACACATTACGAAAAAGTAACCAGGGTAATCCAACGGTTAATATTCGTCCATAAAACGTGATGCGATCTAAACCGTTGTGTAATTTAATGGCTTAGATTTCTTCACCTTTTAAAGATCAAACCACCACCTTTGATCTAATCTAAAGGCCTACATTTTATCTCTTATTTCAAGGTTAAATATTGACCATTCATGTAATCTAAAGGCCAAAATCTTCCACCTTAAAGTTAATTAAATCTTAACCATTCATAACTAGTATATATATGAACCACACACACACTTTCATGCCATTCTCTCACACAAAATACAAACCAAAATTTAGCCAAGACAAAGAGAAGGAGCTCGACCTAAGGAAGAAAAGAAGGGATAAATAAGAGAGAAGGAAAAGCCACTGGGGAAAATCTAACACCGCGGAGCTAAGGTAACATAGATAGCCTTTCTTCTTCTATTTTTCTCCAAGAATTTTCTCTTCTCTTTTTCTTTAATTTTCGCCCATGGCAAGAGGGATGGGAAATTTTGTTGTTTCCATGGATTCTAGCCAAGAAAAGATGGAGAAATCATATATATGGCTTATGGATTCATGTGATTCAAGAAAATTCCTATTCTTGGCAATTTTTCTACAAATCAAGAAGCTTTGTATTTCAAGATGCCATGGGAGAAAATTGAAGAGAAAATAAATAGGGAAGTGATGGAAGAAAGCCTATGGAAGAGGAAGATTAATATGACTTTGATTTTCATGAAAAAATTGGCAAGGAACCCTCGAATCTTGACTTGAAAAAAATTGTAGAATACATATGAAATCTCTAGAAATTGATTGAGGGCTTTTGTTTACCATCCTTGAATATGTATATGTGGCTATTCGGTGATATGAAAATGAAGCAAAATCATATGTCTTCTTGGATTCATAGGTTCGGCCAACACATGTACATATACTTAAGGAAGAATTTTCTTAAATCCAACTAAATTAAGTTAATCTACATGAAAAATAAGGCCTATGGTGAAATTTCGGTGAATTACGAATCACTGTATAAAATGCCAAATTTTGAGAAAAAGTGTTGACCAAGATGTTCTTGAATTTTTCTCGATGTTGTTTGACATGTTTTGAATGACTTTTGAGGCCTAATATATTATACATGCTATCTAGATTATGCTGATATTTATTGTGTGAATTTTGGAGCCCATTGGAATAATTGGAAAATTACGCAACGTTATGTCAAGAATGGAATATGTGATAACATATGTTCTGGAATTACACTGTTTGCTATGCTGATATATTGCCTGATTTCTTGACATGGATAATATGCTACTGTCTGATTATATGAGCATGGGTTATTTGGTAAAGAACTGGCCAATATATAGGGCGGACAAGGGGTGAGCCCAAAGAACTGGCCAATATATAGGGTGGAAGGGGGTAAGCCCTATGTATGTGTCAGAGTGACCATTGGGTAGCTGCTGTTGTGTTGGATGTCTAATCTCAAAGATACTTATCTAAACCATTAATTTTCAAACTCCAGTAGGCAATCATGCTACAGAGATTATTTATACACAAAGTTATGCAAGGCAATTCTTTCCCAAATATACCTATATGCTTTGATCAAATGATGACTTTGATGACATATTATTGTGATATTATATGACTTTCCTTATGTAACACCCCAAAATTAATTAAGGTGTTAATCATGGATTAAGATTAACTAAGAATAATTAATATGGGATGATTAGGCAAATTAAGTAAATAGGGATTTTAGATAGATAGATTATTAATATGGGCTTGAGAATTAATGGAGATAGAAATTTCACCTAGGCCCAAATTAATGAAATATGACAAGAGGCTAATGGAGGCCCAATGAGTTAGGTGCAGACCGAACCCAATTTAATGTGAGAGAGGCCCAAGGTCCACCTTGTATAGGCTCTTATAAGTGGCCCAATAACCCTTATGCAGATCCAAACCCTTGTGCTCTTCAAACTTGGCCCAAAACCTATTAAAACTTCAGTAACCCAATGTATAAAACTAGCCTAATAGAATTTTGCAGCCCAACACTTCAAAACTGGCCCAACAAGTTAAAATCTGAAACCTAATTGGATCTAGACCTTGGAGCAGCCCATAACCCATCCCTTGACCCAACTTAAACCCACCTAAAACCCTAATGCTTCAACCACTTTCTCATTTGCTGAAACTTGAGAAGTAAAATTCGGAGGTTGAGAAGGAGGCTAGGGTTAGGGCATGAATTCTACATTTTCTCACATTTAGAGCAAGATTTAGCCAAGGTAATAGTTATACAACTTAATCCCCTCATCTTTCTCTTTAATTTGGTCTGATTAGTTTTTCATTTGGAGAGTTATCACCATACCTAAAATCTGAAATGTGGTTGTTTGGTGTTTCTATAGTGGAAATTCGTAGGTTGAGGTTAGTGCTGGCATTAGGTGAGTTTAAACCCTCCATTTTGATGCTTTTTTTGTTAATTTGAGACCCCCATAGCCGATTTATAAAATGGGTATTAATTTTGTATGAATTTGCTTAGGATTTTGGGTGAAATACTGAGATTTCTGGTAGAGGATATTTGAATCCGAATTTGGGACTTGTAGTGACTGGGTAAGTGTTATTTAGGTAGTTATTAGCATTTAAATTCCTTGGGTACTTATTGCTACTATTCATGATGAATTAGAGTGGTAATTTTCTGATGCTATGGTTATAGGAATTTTTGTACCATTGGTGGCTGTTGCGAATTGCCTACAAGTGAGGTAACCGGGGTTTACATTAATTCTATGCATGTATCTATTTTAATTTCATATTTGCTGTATATGAATGATTTGAAATGCTGAATGAATTGGTTGGCTATCTATTATATTATGATTGGACCTTGTGAGTCCATGGTGGAGCTATGGTGCGGCTGCCACTCGTGCATGTGCTACGATCGAGCACCGGGTTATGATCAAACCCTAGATGCACTGAGCCCTGGTTGTGCTCAATGGGGAGTAGGTGCCGTGGACGGGCCTCTCTCGGTGTTAATGGCCTTTAACATGTTAAAATATGATTGCTAGTATGGGATAGTAATCATGATAGCCTAATTGTTTCATTTGCTGAGATGACTGATATGCTTCTAATGTTGATTTTGATTCATGCATATATGTTAATTAAACTGGATTATATGATGGAATTGCCTTAGTTACTGAGATTTATATCTCACCCCGTTTTATGGGATTACAATTTCAGGTGAAGATTCCTCGGGTAAGGATAAGGGCAAGCAAGTGGATGAACATCCATGAGCTGAGGCCTAGTGTGGGGAGGCTGCACTTGGTCTGAGTGTAATAGGGTAGATGCTAATTTTTGTTAAGTCTTGTATAGCATCATCATGTATCTGTATTGCCAAGTGTAGGCGTTCATATTTTGGTATCTGAGGATGTATGTATTGAGGGGTTAGACCTCATCTTAATTTGGTAATTGCTGTATGGATTCATGATATCTGCTGTAAACTATGTTGACCTATAATATGGCTTATCAATAGAAATGTAACCCTTGAGATATTGATATGAACCCCTAATGTATGAAACCCCTATTGATTGAGTATTAAAGGATAGCTACTGGTAGTTCATGTATATTCTGTTATGGTAACTTTACAAACTTGCTGATAGAAGGTAATTGGAGAAATGAAATGGGCACATAAGTTTGAATTGGTAATGGAAGAATAGCTAAGTAAATAAGGTAGATGAATGCCACTAGAGCCATATAAAATGAGGAGAAGTGACCTTAGAGTGTCCCTAAGAAGAGAAATGGAGTGTAGGGGGTGAAATATGGAGAATATAGCTACAGGAGGTAGTCACGCCGCGGCTATGAAGGCTTCACCGCGGCCTAAAGAGTGACAGTGGCGAGGGACACCGCGGCTTGAGAAATCTCGCCGCGACGCAGAGCGAAGAAAATACCCAGGGGGTGACAGAATGGAACCTCGCCGTGGTGCAATAAGTCCCGCCGCGGCACAAGTCGAGAAAATTAATTAAGGAAGATACAGTAGCAAAACTTGCCGCAGCGCCACATAGGTTGGCCACGGCGCAGATCCAACTCGCCGCAGAGAAAGTTACGCTGGATTCCCGAGAGCAACTTGGCTACGGCACAAAAGTTTTGGGCCGCGGCACAAGGTTAAAAACTTAGTTTCTGAGCTCCAGGACCCAACTTAGCCGCGGCGGGAAGGTCCCAGGTCGCGGCAGAGGTCCCCGAACTCCCATCTTTGACCTAGGAACCCAAATTTTGTTAAGGTTAATGTTAGGGAATAACATGAGAACATTGGTGGGAGGTTTTTGTGGGTTGAGACTGATGAATGGATGAATTACACACCTTTAATGATGGTACAAACATTTTTCATATGTTCCCATTTATGGTTGTTTAATTGATGGCCCTAATAACATCAAGGTTCAAATTTCCCTATATTTCTGCAAAGTATTAAATTGTAGCAACCCCAAACCTTGAACATTAATTATTAATCATGTAGTTAACCATAATTACTAGGATAAAAAGTTAGGGTCGTCACACCTTAGGTACCCACCGGGGGACTCCTCAGTAAAGGAAGCAAGAGTGAGCTTGCTATGTCATGGCAGTGCAAGATGAGCTAGGCTTGAGCCTGCCAAAGCCAATGCGACACGGTTTGAGTGTTGGGCCTGGCGGTCTCCAAGGCTTAATGGTCAAGAAAGAATAAATATTGTTTGTGATACCTTCTCTATTCTATGCATGTAGAAATCTCTTGAATATCCTGCAATTGCTGAATATCAATTACGTTGAGACAATTCTTATATTTTATTCATGTCCTATCCTTAGATGCAATACATTTGTTCACTTTGCTATTTCATATTCACATTAGATATTGCTAACAGGTATATCTCTTTGCTTATATTGTTTGGTAAATTAACTGTCTTGCCATTATATTACTTGTTGTCTATTAAAAGTACTTAACTCTTCTTCATAGATATTATGTGGTATTGATCTTGTCTATGTTACTAAGAAAATTATTTCTCACTCTATTGTGGTTTATATTTTTCTTAGATGAGGATTTATCAAGTGACCCTAGAACTCCAGGCAGAGTGGATCCATTTCCCACTTCGGGGATCTGTCTTCGTCATCCATAATATACGCATCATATCATGTGATGACATTGTTCATGATGTACCAGTGTATTTTGTGTCCCCTGGAGAGTTGGAATCCCACACATTCCTAGTCGGTGGAGTTGACCCTCCTGCTCCTCTGTTTGCTTAAACATAGGCCCAATTGCTGATACTGATCCTTTTGTTACCTGGAGACTTTCTTTTTGAATAGTCATAGGATAGATCCCCTTTTTGATGTGATGTGACTTGTATGTCCCCGTTTCCTTATGAGGGAACTCTTAAACTAGTTTATATGAATTACAATGCATTTCCATTATTATCATATTCCGCTACACCATTAATTAGATTTTATTGTGAAGGAATAATAAATAGAAAAAGTAATTAAACTTCAATAAGGAATTCCTCACAAATATATAAACTAAAGAAGGGTATTAGAAGGGGCGTTACACATGTTGGGAGAAAATCCTATGTTGGACAAGCGTATTTGTGTGGTTTATGAAGGTTGGGTGTGATTTGAAGTCACTTAGACTTAATTTGCAAAATTGGATGTGTGAAAATGAGCTCATTTAGAAACTAGCTCTTGTATGTAAGGGTTGAAGTGGTCACTTTTGTCCAACTTAGTACAATGAAGGTTTGAATGTTTAGACAAGTTTAAATACATACTTTAGACTTGCTCAAGGTGTTTAAAGGCATTTAAAAGGAATATTTTATATTTTGATTTGTCATTTGAAGGTTTTAGAAGTTGTTCTTTGAATTTTGCTATCATATAAGGTGTATAGTAGATGTCAATGCTTGAATAATAGTGGTTTTAAGTTTGGTTGTGGTTTAGGAGCCATAGGAATATGCTTGTGGTGCTTTGTTCAAGTGGAATGTGAAATGGATCATCCCTTGGATGTTATCATAGCATATTCTATTATTGTGGGTCCCTTTTGGATGATTTTGGGGTGTGGCATGGTCATATTTCGAGTTTGAGGTTTCGAGATGTGAACAAGCTTAATTTGTAAACTTGCTCAAGGTGGTCAAATGAATTTAAATAAGGTAGTGTGAATTTTAAGTTGCCACTTGAAGTTATACCTTATCATTTATCATCATGGAGGCATCTTGTGCTGATATAATTGAAGTTAGATTGGTGTGATTAGCTTTTACATCCTTGGGCCATGTAAGGTAATTAAATGAAGATTATTTAGGAATGTAAACCCTTCAAAAAACCTTGCCTTTTAGCCATTGAAGGATTTTAGGATTGATCTTGAGGTTGTAACAACTTGTTGGTTCACTTATTTAAGTGTTTAGGGCCAATAGGTATTTAAGTTGCAGCCAAAATGAGCTAGTAGTGATCCAATAGCCAATTTGGCCACAATGCAAAAGTGATCCAACAGTGAATTTACCCATGGTGCAAATTGTATCTATGTGGAAAAATTAGTCTAAACCCATATTTAGCTACAGTAGAAACTTCCATGTCATGGCAAAAATGTTAAAATGTGGTTTTAGGAGAGTTTCTAAAGGCCATTTTAGCCTTAGACCAACCTCTTTAATTCATGATTTGAGTCTTTAGGTTCCTATATCCCCTATTGAAACTTCTTTTTCATAATAGAAATGATGAATAATGGTTAATAGCTCGATACACACTTATTTTAATATTTTTTAAAGGTGTTTAAAGTAGAATAACCAAATTTAATGGAAATTTATTTGTAATGTGGATATGAACTTTCTTATATGGCCATGGAAGTGTAGCTTATTAAATTGAAAGTTTGAATTTCCCTATATTTTTGGTATATTAGTATTCTATTTTCCAACTTTATACGTTAATTACAACCAATTTAGATTCCAATCATGTTGTTTAGATTAACTGGGAATTAGGGTTGTTACAACTAAAGCCTAAATAGGGAGGTCTCACCATGCCTACTTATATCGATATGATATTCTTATTTAATTATTTGTTATCCTCTGATGTTTATGGCACATATATAAATGGTTGCTATTTTCAAGAACAACTAGCTGAATTTTGCATCCAACTTATGTGGAACTTAGTTAACCATCCACTGAACAAATATTAGGATGATGTAAAGGCCTCCATGCTTGCAACAACGCAAGAGAAGAAAGTAGTAGTTAAATGATTGCTTCATCCATTTGGTTATGTGTGATTATGGTCATAATTTATGTCCAAATGTGAACATTACATGGTTATTGGTTGAAACATCCAAATGTTTTTGTGAGTTCCTAATGTTGTTATAGTTAGTAGTTAAACTTACTAAACATTGTATGGTTATAGTTATATATTATGCTGTCCTAATGTTGTTGCAACTTCCTTGAAGTAACCAGATCCAACTTTCTTAAAAGTCTTCGCACATTAACAAATTTAGTGGTTACTTATCAAAATTCAATAATAACCTTTTGAAAACCTACTAATACTATCCTAGACCTTTCTCGTCACTTTCTAATAATGGTCTTAACCTTAGTAATTTTTCTTGAATCAGACAATAACTTTTCTAAAATCGACTAGTAATGGTTCTAAAACACAATAATAACTTTCTTACATCTGGTGTATGAGGTTGATAGTTCACTAAAACCTCATAGTAATTTTTTTTTTTGAATATAGTAATAACATTCTTAAAACCTAATGATAAAGAATGTAAAACTTAATAGTGACTATCCCATATCTAGGCTACAAGGTTATAAGTTCTTGAAAAACTTATAGTAAATTTCCTTAGACTAGTAAAACTTGATCGTAAAAGACCCAAAACTTGATCTTATATTTGGGCTACAAGTTGTAAGTTCCTTAAAACCTAATAATAAATTTCCTTAAATGTAGTAGTAATGTTACTAAAACCTAATAGTAAAGGTCTTGAACCTTAATAGCAACTTTGCTCTAGGTTAAGTTCTCTAAAATGTCATAGAAAATTTCCCTAAACCCTAAAAGTAACTCTCCTAAAACATGATTTTAGGGAGGAAGAGCCAAATTTCATGAACAAGATTTAATGGTAAGTTCTCTAAGACATCATGCAACTTTACTAAAAGTCATCCATAATGTTACAAGCTCATATGATAATTATTTGTTGTGTAACTCAATACATTGATGTGCACAGGTTAAACAAGAAGGATGAATCATTGAGGGAATAAACATTACATACACAAATAATAACTAATAACATAAGGAAGTTTCACTAGTACAAACTTCACCTCTTACTATTACATACACAAAAGTCAAACATTGCTAATCTAATGTCCCTATACTTGTACCTATCACATTTACTAACCTTCCTATTACAGCTTGTAAGTGACACATGTACCTAAAAAAAAGAATAAAAGCTTATGTATTTTCATGTATGCAAAAGGCCTAATTTCTAAACCTTTAAGATATAGAAGATCACTTCTTTTACATAAGTTGTAAACAAAACCAGCAAGTATCCATTCTGTGATCAGCAAACTTCTAGGATCACAAAATTCTTTTGACTCAACTACACCAAAAAGGTTTTAAGTGTGTCAGCATATTTGGAAAAAAAGCAACATTATTACATCAATGGTGTAAGAAAGCTAAAGCCAAGTAGTAATAATTGTAAGAGTAATCAAGTTGTTTCACATAAATGATGGTAACAAACTTAAATTCAGGTAGTAAAAATCCTAAGAATCCTTTGTAATTTTGGGACAAATATAAAGTTCAGAGCTTATTAATAATTTTGCAAAAAATCTTTACTAAGGTGAAGAAGAAGAAGAAGAAGAAGACATTGACTATTAGGCATGGGGATTCATAAGATTAGAAATTGCTACTCATTAAATCTCACATTATCTTAAGAGATAGGCGATTGATAATCAGAAAATGAAGTCCCTGCTGCACACCTCTACAAGGTCCTACTCATGCCATCTCTCTTCTCTCCCTTGAGAAAGCTTGGCATGAAGAACTCATGAAAGAGGCAAAAATGACAAGAGTGGAGGAACAGCTGGAACAAAATGAGAGGAGGAAGCAACAAGAGGCAGAAATGGCAAAAGAAGAAATGGCGGGAGCAAGAAATGGGAATTGGTTGATTGCATAAGGGAGAAAATAGGGAGGGCATTTTCATCCATGGATGATCAAAATTTGGTTCTTTAGTCCCTGAAAATAATTTGAATTTTTAAGGTCCCTCATTATAATTTTTACAAACTTGTATTCTTATGTGTAATTTTTCCTTATTTGTAACAAAAGAGTCATATTCAACAAATAAATGATTGGCTATATGATTACCTGAATTGTTGACTATGTCTTATGTCTGATTGTGAACCTTCTTGGGACAAGAATTGATCCCATCTAATGTACTGATGGGGCCTGCTCAATCTAGGCTTTACATAATTAATTCCTTAATTATATTTAGTGTGAAATTTTATCCAATGAAGTCAGGAGAATATGACATAAACGTGGAGATATATATAACTTACAACCTAGAGGCTGTGAGTCAGTACTAAATTGATATTAGTATTAATGCAATTGTTTCAAAGAAGAGAAACTTTACCGTCCAGGATTATTTGTTAGTTTCAGGTCAACTTTTTTGTGCGTGCACCCTGATGTTTACATATGGGTGATATCACATTGTTTATGCTACTGTATTGTATTTGTTTTAATCAATCTTGAGTTTTGTTAGTTTTGTATTGTGTATAATACTTTTATGTTAACTTTGAGCTGTTCCATTTGTCTGACTTTTCTCTTTTATGTTATTCAGTTTATGTATTCTGTTCACTGAAAAATTTAAAAATGAAAAATATACCTGGGGTCTGTCCAAGGTACACGATAGATATAGTTTGTTGACATTATGTTTTCTTAATGGATGGAGGTAGGTTTTTGATATGGTACTGTTTGATTTTAGAAGAGCTGATAATTGATGAATTTGACAAATGCTGAGATTAGGAACTAAAGTTAGGAGTCGGGGAAATATGGGTTCGGTTTGATTTTATTATCGTGTTGAGTGGGGGATTTCTTTTCTCTTTTTGGGTATGAAAAATTGAAGAACAATGTTGGGAAGCAGGAGGGTTTTGGATGGATACGAGGTTGGCTCAAAGAGAGAAAGAATGATGGAATCCGATCCATACTTGGCAGTGAGCAGCGGTGCAGGCGGCTCCTGTGGTTCATTTGAGGAGGCTTACATTCAACCGCACTGTGGTTTTCAGGAGAGTATGCTCCACAGAGAGATCGACAGAACATGGGGCCGTAAGTGGAAGTTTTTAGGTGTAAGAGGCAGGATTAATACAACGCTGTTGCTGCTGAGGAAAATTGTGAAGGAATATATGATAACGACTACCATGGAAGTCCTTCTCGTTCCTGGTCCAAGAGGTTCAGTGATAAGGATCGAATGGAATACACTGAGATATTGAAGATGCGTGGTCTGCCATTCTCTGTGAAGGAATCTGATTTTGTTGAATTTTTCAGAGATTTCAAGCTGATAAAAGATGGGATACATATTGCATGGGAGAAGCATGTGTGGAAATTGTTTCAGCAGAGGAGGCTAAGAGAGCAATGTGCACGGATATGATGACAATTGGATCAAGGTACATAGAGCTGTTTCCTTCTACACCAGATGAAGCTAGGAAGGCAGAGTCAAGATCAAGGCAGTGACAAGATATATTGCCAAGTACTCTGGCACACATGATGTGTTTTACCCCATCTTGGTATACCTTCTGGTGCCTACTGCAATGTTCTTAATTTTTGATTACTTGCCTAGAATATTGATATGACTTGATGGTTATAAAATTTCAAAGTCTGGAATGAATGCATTTATTGATTATTGATCGAAGGAGCCTTGGAAGTATGCTTGTGGGATGATTTTGCTCCTGCGGCATGGAGAAGCATTTGCATACTTAGATATAGGAAGGTTCTTCCAGAAGCAAATGTCTCAAAAAAAAAAATTGTTTTAGGTGCATTGGTTTAACATTCGAATATGATTTAAATAACTCTTCTTTTTCTTCCCAGTTAAAATAACAGATTTGACCATCTCAGAAATTTCACTTTATTTTTCTAAATATGATTCGATTAATACTCCTATTTAATTTTTTGACACATAACTGTCTGTCCTACGGTATTTATTAGGTGGTGCAAAATCTTAAAACAATAAAAGGTTCAGGGGATATCCATGTCATTTACTTCTTATTTGTTATGTTTGGATTGTTGGGATTTAAAATTTAACTTTTATAATTATTAAAAAAGACGCTTTTATTGTTGCCTGCTCTGCCTGGTCTTGATGGGTTTTCTAGTCCTATGTTGTACAGTGTCCAGAAGGAGGAAAAGACGGATGGAGATGATGACGGGTATTGGTCAGCTTCTGTGGAAGGGATCAGGTGGGATACTAGATGTTCAAGGATTTAAAGCCAAACTGAAAGTTCTTCCTTTTTCTTAATTTTTCTTGGAAAAAATGCAAAAAGCATCCTTCAATTTTAAGTCATTTACAAACAGCTCTCTTAACTTTAAAAATTGGAAAATACTCCACTCAACTATCGTATTTTAGAATTGTTTCTGTTTTTCTGTTAATGAAGATGCCACTTCAGACTTTATTATTTGTTGTTTCTAGACAAGCGAAGGTGTGCTACGTGACAAATCATAGAGTCTGAGATGGCAATGGTATCTTTGTTAATGGGATTAAAGGAAAATGGGCAAAAGCATTTAAATTCTGTGAGATGATAGAGAAGGGTGGTTATTTGTAAATGACTCAGTCTTCGTATTTATCCCATTTTTCTGTGTGGCTAACTTCCATGGCTGATTTTAAATTAAATTAATGGGGTGCGAAATAAGGCTTTTGGGTTTGGTGGGTCGAGCACTTAGGTAACTTTTGGCAACTTGTCTGCTTCAGTAATGAGATTGTCTCCTTTGCTTCTTTGTATGTTCATGCCCTTTGGCTTTGATGTTTATCCGTGTTTTTTTTTAATTTTCGGGCGCCGGGCGGGGGGGGGGGGTGGGGGGAGATTGCGCTGGATTAGCGTCTTTAGGAGGAGAGAAAGATTGAGATAGATAATTATATTTAGATCCGTTGCAAAATTAGAGTCTGCTTGAGGCAGGAGCTTTTGCATTGTACAATGCCTTATGGTGACAAACATATTAACGGAGCATATTTAATACTAGTTTGGTAGTCATGTCTTTGAATACTCTTCTAACATTTCTTGCCACCAGAAAATGATCATTTTATTAATTTTAAATTAAAAGGAAGAGAGTTGGGCAAAACCATTTTCTTCTGAATTCTGCAAAATCGTGGATTGAACAGTGAGGACCCCTTTTTTTCTGTGACTTAACAATTAGTCTAGCATCTCTTGCCATTTAATGCTTCAACCTTTTTTGGAACTCGGCACTCTTATTTCTTATGGGCATCAGAATGAGTCTCAACAGAATGGAGCATCAATTCAAAAGAACAAGAGGTTTACACCTATGTCTGCTTTATACAGTTTGAGGCATCAAAGCTCGGCTTATATCAATCATAAGCCATCCAGGAAGAAGACTTTATCTACTTCAATAAGATCGAATATACACGAACCATTGTGATTTTGGTACTCTTTGTGACTCACCACAATACTTATGAACAATTTTTCGGACCACTGCTTGCACTAGGATAAGAGTAAGAAGACATTGAAAATGCTTTGAAGTGTGAGTTTGTACTAATATATCTATTTTAATGAATTTTCTACCTTTATCTTGAGTGTGAGTAGTGTGAGTGATAAACACGTATTTTTATCTATTTTTATTCTCTTAAACTTAGACATTTTAGTTCCAAATATGGCGTTAACACTTTAATTAGATAAAATTTTATTTTAATAGTCATTGCTATATTTTAGGAGTTAATTTGTAAAAATTTAGTTTTTAATGCTCATTTTATCTTAAACAATTTTTTGTGAATATGCCTATTTGATTTTTTTCACTCTTTTGTACAGAATTTTAATATGAATTTGGAGCTTGAACAAGCATTTGATTTAAAGAAGAGAAAGGAATGATTAAAGAAGCATGAGCTTGAGCTAAAGAGAAATCTAAGAGCGAAATGAAGAGGAAGCAGCGTGGGAACTCATGGCAAGGAAAGAAAGCATGTGATTCATTAAAGAGTAGCCCATAAGCAAGAAGATCTCCTCGAGTCTTGAGCTGATACAGAATACACAACGCAGAAGTTGAACGTTGCTTAAAATAGAGGAATGAAGCAACGTGAAAAAGCTAAGCATGAATGCAGCAGCTACGTGGAAAATACATGAAAGAATCCACAGGGTAGAACAGAGCAAACATGCAACCTGCAAACATCGAGAGAAAGAAGGTTCGGGTTCCAACGCTGCAAGCTGAAGAAAAGAAAACACGTGGGAGGCAGTGTGTGATTCATTAAGGTGCAGAACACAAATGAACAGACGAGGAAACATAAGCTGGAGGTTCAGCAGCAACACACACAAGCAGAAATAGAGAAGAAGTGCAGTAGCAAATGAGCAGAAATAGAGGAGAAAACACGTGAGAAGCTGAGAAAGAGCGTGAGCAGCAGCACTTAGCTGAGAAACGAAAAGCAACAAGCTAGGAGCTTCGTGCTTGGCTGAGGAAGAAACGAGAAAATGAGCTGAAGAACAATGTAGGAAGCCACGAAGCATGAGCTGCATGATGAAGAAAAGCTTGTGACGGGCTGGGCAGAACCAACTGAAGCTCGAGTAAAGCTACAGGGAAGTCCATGAACAGAAGCTTTGAGCTGGACGTGTGAGACAACGTGAAGAAGACTAGTGGCAAGAAAGAACAGCAGGCAACGTGGAAGATGATGTGGATTTGCATGAGAATTAAATGAAACAGCTCGTGTGAAGAGCAGATGAGAGTAACAAGTCATTAAAAAGCTATCCAAATCAAGTGGAATATTATAAAGGGAAAGCGGGGCCCACACTCATGCATAATAGAAGAAGATGTTGACGTGGATAGCTTCAGACAATTGGAATGGGGGCTGAGCACATGAAGTCATTAAAAGAACACGTGAGAAGGGGATCACACCATCAGCATTTGAGGATCCATCGTATCCATTCATCTCTCATGCCTTTATCACAATCCATCCACACATTCATCACGTTACACATTCATTTTTCCACGCTTCACCTTGTCATCCCATTTTATTCACTCAGCCACGCCCATCGTCACCCATTTTCCCTTCGTCTTTTCCACACACCACGCCATTTTTCATCCACTTCTCCATTCTCATTCCACTTCCATGAAGCTTTCATTCTTATCTGTGACTAGCAAGGGAGGAAGCTCTTGGAGAAGCTTGAATCTATGGAGAAGAATGCAAAATTTTGGCTAAGAATTTCTTATTTTTTCAGCACTTTTTCTCTTTCTTGTATTTGCTTGGTTAAGGAATATTGGATAGAGAATTTGTGTAATTGATTAGTGGCTGGTTAGACACTAATTAGGATGTTGTTTGACTGATTATGTGATTGAATTAGTACTGGATTTTCCAATTTCCTACAATTATCCATCTATACAATCAAGGTGTTTGATGAAATGCATGTGAGAAATTGAGTGTTTAATTGTTTGAATTAAGGATTCCTTGGTGTTTAGTTGGTTAATTAAACATTTTTGGATGGTGATTCAGAGGCTAATTAATCAAGTAATCAATCAATTCAAGTGTTTAAAGATCTTAATCACAAGAATTAGTAATTTAATGGGAGTTGAGATCTCAATTAACATCAAATTACTAGTCTCTTGAATCTTGAATGGTTATTCAAGATCATTTGCTAATAAACACAATTAGGGACTCTTAGACCAGAATTAATTAAAATTGGATTAGGATAAGGATAGTGGATACCAAAGGACCATTCCAAAGCTAGTCACAAGCCCATTCTCCACCCACAATTCATACAATTAGGTAACAATTAGGAATTTTAATTCGGTTTCATTTTAGGTTAGTTTAATTCAATCAAAACCCCCCAAATTAGATAGTTTTTAGGACTTTTAACATTTAGAAAACTTAACTAAGCATTGAATTCCATTTCCAAGGGAGATGACCTAGGTTGTGCCACTAGCTATATTTTTCATTCAACCTAATTTTATTTTGAGGGTTGCACGACAAAGCCCGTCAAAATTTGGTGTCGTTGCCTGGGAATTGGGGTTTTAATTGTTTGAGAAAGTTTTCTAATTATTTTTGTTTTGTTTTAGCTCTATTTTGATTCTGTTTTAGCTTAGTTTTTGTTCTGTTTTAAACTTGGAATTGAATCATTTCGGTTGCTTGAATCAAGAGACTACTTGCTGGAATTTTCGTTTAAAGTGCTTAGAAAATTTTCAAACTTTGTTTTCCAAGGTTTCTGGGTGTTTTAAGCAAAAATAATAGCTAAGCTATTAGTTGCACCATTTTTTAGCCAAATTCCAACATTTGAGGCATTTTTTTCAAATTTTTTAGTATTTTCTCGAATTTTTTTAGGAATTTTTCAATTTTTCTGGATTTATTTTCTTTAATTTTTGTGGGTTTGTTTTGTGTCATTAGCCTCTGTTTTAGAGTGTTTTTCATTGTTAGGAACTTCTTATCTTCAATTGATTTTATTTTCTTGATTATTGAGTTTATTTTAGTTATAATTTGTTAGGATTTTACTTGTGCTGAAAGTAGTTATGCTTCTCATTTTATTTTTGCTTTAAATGGATTATTATTATTCTAATCAAGGTGTCTATGACTCTTATGCAAATGATAGGATTTCTCGAAAGTTGGATAACGCCATGACAATGGTTCAAGGCCGTCTTGAACAACAAAGACAAGAGCAACAAAACCAACAATACCAACAAGTCCAACAACCATGCTACCAACTGTACCACCATCCATACGAGATTCACCAAAACTACCACCATCATTATGAGCCACACTGTAACTTCCATAGGCAAGAGCCACAATATCATTCTTACAATTATCATGAGGGGTACATGCAACAAGAGCCTCAGAGGGAACCAAGTTTGAAAGAGAGGATGATGCAGCTAATGGAAGCCTTAGATCTTCGAATCCAACAAAGGGATGCTGACCATCTTCAATTCAAACAAGAACAGGAATGGTGGTATCTTGAAATGCAGCAAAGGCTTGACAACATGATGAAGGATTCAGGAATTCAATTGAATCAACCGACTTCAAGTGCTACTGAATCAATTGAAGAGCAAATTAGAAGGGAATGTATAAAGGAGGAAGAGTCTTATTCATTGGGTAATATCCTTCCATCTTTTAATACTTTTCAATTTGTTGGAACTGAATGTAGTTTACATGATAGCACTGTGATCCCTAATGCATATGATGTTGTTGATTCTGAATTGCATGATAATGTTGTTGATGAGGAAATCATTGTTGAATCTCTTGATATGGTTGATTGTGGTAGCTCATTGAACAAAATTGACACATTTATTGATGTTCATGAACCCTTGTGTACTGATGCACTTAGGATGTCTACACCTAGTTGTAACCTTAGTGATGAATTTATGTCTGAACCAATTGATAAATCTATTGAGTCTAGGGTCGAAGATAAGTGTGGGGGTGACATAGCATTTGATGATTATTCTGTTCCTAGTCTGGAATTAGTTGATAAGTTTGTTGATGATGCATCTACTAAGTTTAAGGATAGCATACTTTCTAGACCATGTGACATAGCTAATTTGGATGCATTTCTTGATTGTGTGTGTGTTGAATCTGCTATATGTGATAGATGCTCCCAAATTAATTCTTCCATTGAGACTAGTGAGTCCATCACATATACTGATCAACATGATTCTTCACTAGCATGTCATGGTATAGCTGATGAAATGGTAGATGTAGCATGTGAAAAGGATATAGACAATAAAATTGTTAAGCGGCTTGTTGATAATTCAGACTTAACTCTTAAATGCTTATGTGATGATTTGCATACATGTCCTGCATGTGCTGAGATTAATGAGTTTCTGAAGTCTGATAAGTCTGTTGAATCCATAGAATCCTTTGTTTACACTAAAACTATTGATAAGACTAATTCCATTGATCATACTAGTGTAGATGAGGGCATGCATAGTGATACTGCTGATATTGAAAATTGTATTGATCCTTGTACTCTTGTCGATACTAGTGAGAGACTGAATTTTGTTTTTAATAATTGTCTAAAACTTTATGAGCCTACTGATGTCTCTTTGGTCAGGGAAGATGTTGTTTCTCCTATTGAGAGTCTTGAACAAATTCTTGAAGTTGGTGAGCTAATTCCCAACAATTAGCAGACTCTCCCAACTGAGAAAAAGCAACTGTCAGACACCTTGAACTCAAAAGACTATGAGAAGTTGCAGTTTAATTTTCCTATTGATGCAGTGACTCTTACTGATGAGAGTCTAGTAGATTTCATTGGCTTTGATAGATATTTAGAGAGTCTAGAGTCTAGTGTTTTTAAAATTGATTTTAAGTTTTCTTTCTTTAGTTTTAAATCTCCTAATTTTGATTTTTATTCTTTTCTTAGTTCTAAATTTGCTGAAAATGACTTTTCTGAGACTTCTGATGGTTGAGAAAGTCCATGAGTCATCACTGAATGATCAATCAAAATGTTTTAAAGTGGTTAGACTCAAATTTGTTCAGTTAAGAAGGAATAAAGTAGTTTTAATCTTGGTTTTTGATACTTATGATTAATTAGTCTTTTATAGTGTTCTCTTTAGTTTAGGATTTAGTTTTTCTTTTTCTTTTCTGTATTACAGTTTGTTTTGTTTTTGTTTTGTAGGAAATAAGCTGCTAACCAACTACAAAAGGAAATCTTAGCCTACCTTGAGATCTTTGATTCAAGTTCATCCGGTTGTATTCTCTCCTTTTTACTTTTAATATTGTGTTGTTTATCTGTTTACTAGATTGTGTGCTGACATTAAGGACAATGCAATATTTAAGTGTGGGGGGGGAGGGGGGAGAGTCATTTCATTCTATTCCATCTCTTCCTTTGTAAAAAAAATAAAAAATAAAAATTTTTGAAAAATAGCGTGATTTTTTTTAGTTTTTCTGTAAAGTTGCAAGTTAAGATGATTATAGCTTGGATTCATGTAGACATAACAAGTGATGGATCTTGTGTTTTGATTCAAGTAAAGTGGCAATGAATTTGATTTCAATGAATTATTTAATAGCCATTAGCTGGTAAGAATTTGAGCCATAATTGTTCAATTCTAGTGTGTATTCACCTATCTTTGTTTCACTTTAGAACTTGTCTTGATTCTTTATTGAGACTACATTTGCACTTGCATGCATGAAAATGATAAGGCATTCATTTCTATTTTAGTTAGTGAGCCAAAAAGCCAACCTACATGCATCTTTATCCATTGTTTAGCCACTTTGAACCTTGATTTTATTTTCTTATTTAGCCTATAGCCATTAAATATATTCCTACCTTGTTTGAAGATGCCTTAGAGATTTCAAGGAGCATTACATCTAAGTGATAGATGATATATCTTGCATCAATTTAGGCCATTGATAATCAAAGTTGAGGAAACTGTCTTGAAAAAAAAATTTGCAAAAGAGAAAAAAAGATAGAAAAGCAAAAAGAAAAGCAATGAAAAAAAAAAAAGAAAAAGAGGAAAAGTTATTGAAAATCAAAAGAAAAAAAAAGTGTTTCAAATTGAGTTGTAATTGCCTATAGTAATAGGAAATAAGGCCTTGAATGGACACTCTTCCCTATCCTCGATTGTCATTGAGTGCTCCTGAGGTTCTAAGGTATCCATCTATTTGTTTTTCCCCTTGTTTTTGCTATCCATTCAGTTCATTCCTTAGCCCCGCTACAACCCTAAATAAAGTCCTTTGATTTGTGCATTGCATTTGGCATAGGTGGTGGAGATTTAGAAGTTAGACAAGCTTATATTAGTGAGCTTTGATGGGTGAAACTTGAGTGATCTACATTCCCTTAAACACTTGAGAGTTGAGAGTAAACAATAACCATGTGAGAGGCTATGTATTTCGATTCATTCTTCTCAAATGAAATTGCCATGGAACTTAATTCTTGATGCAAGTGAAAGTATCTTTGATTGTTGGAGTAATGAAGAGTTATGATTAGTCTTTATCTTGTAACTTTCTACACTTTCTTTTGAATTTTCATTATCCACTTGCCATTCCATTAGCTTTTCCTTTGAACTTTAGCTTTGCCCAGGAGTGCAAAGGTTTAAGTGTGGGGGAATTTGATAAACACATATTTTTATCTATTTTTATTCCCTAAACTTAGACATTTTAGTTCCAAATATAGCTTTAACACTTTAATTAGATAAGATTTTATTTTAATAGCCATTTCTATATTTTAGGAGTTAATTTGCAAAAATTTGGTTTTTAATGCTCATTTTATCTTAAACAATTTTTGTGAATATGCCTATTTGATTTTTCCCACTCTTTTGTGTAGAATTTTAATATGAATTTGGAGCTTGAACAAGCATTTGATTTAAAGAAGAGAAAGGAATGATTAAAGAACCATGAGCTTGAGCTAAAGAGAAACCTAAGAGCGAAATGAAGAGGAAGCAGCGTGGGAACTCATGGCAAGGAAAGAAAGCATGTGATTCATTAAAGAGCAGCCCATAAGCAAGAAGATCTCCCCGAGTCTTAAGCTGATACAGAATACACAAAGCAGAAGTTGAACGTTGCTTAAAATAGAGGAATGAAGCAACGTGAAAAAGCTAAGAATGAATGCAGCAGCTACGTGGAAAATACATGGAAGAATCCACGGGGCAGAACAGAGCAAACATGCGACTTGCAAACATCGAGAAAAAGAAGCTTTGGGTTCCAACGCTGCAAGCTGAAGAAAAGAAAACACGTGGGAGGCAGTGTGTGATTCATTAAGGTGCAGAACACGAATGAACAGACGAGGAAACATGAGCTGGAGGTTCAGTAGCAACACACACAAGCACAAACAGAGAAGAAATGCAGTAGCAAACCAGCAGAAATAGAGGAGAAAACACGTGAGAAGCTTAGAAAGAGCGTGAGCAGCAGCACTTAGCTGAGAAACGAAAAGCAACAAGCTGGGAGCTTCGTGCTTGGCTGAGGAAGAAACGAGAAAATGAGCTGAAGAACAACGTAGGAAGCCACGAAGCATGAGCTGCACGATGAAGAAAAGCTTGTGACGGGCTGGGCAGAACCAACTGAAGCTCGAGTAAAGCTACAGGGAAGTCCATGAACAGAAGCTTTGAGCTGAACGTGTGAGACAACGTGAAGAAGACTCGTGGCAAGAAAGAACAGCAGGCAACGTGGAAGATGATGTGGATTTGCATGAGAATTAAATGAAGCAGCTCGTGTGAGGAGCAGATGAGAGTAACACGTCATTAAAAAGCTATCCAAATCACGCGGAATATTATAAAAGGGAAAGCGAGGCCCACACTCATGCATAATAGAAGAAGATGTTGACGTGGATAGCTTCAGACAATTGGAATGGGGGCTGAGCACATGAAGTCATTAAAAAAACACGTGAAAAGGGGATCACACCATCAGCATTCGAGGATCCATCGTATCCATTCATCTCTCACGCCTTTGTCACAATCCATCCACACATTCATCACGTTACACATTCATTTTTCCACGTTTCACCTCGTCATCCCATTTTATTCACTCACCCACGCCCATCGTCACCCATTTTCCCTTCGTCTTTTCAACACACATAACCACACACCACGCCATTTTTCATCCACTCCTCCATTCTCATTCCACTTCCATGAAGCTTTAATTCTCATCTGTGACTAGCAAGGGAGGAAACTCTTGGAGAAGCTTGAATCTATGGAGAAGAATGCAAAATTTTGGCTAAGAATTTCTTATTTTTCCAGCACTTTTTCTCTTTCTTGTATTTGCTTGGTTAAGGAATATTGGGTAAAGAATTTGTGTAATTGATTAGTGGCTGGTTAGATACTAATTAGGATGTTGTTTGACTGATTATGTGATTGAATCGGTACTAGATTTTCCAATTTCCTACAATTATCCATGTATGCAATCAAGGTGTTTGATGAAATGCATGTGAGAAATTGAGTGTTTAATTGTTTGAATTAAGGATTCCTTGGTGTTTAGTTAGTTAATTAAACATTTTTGGATGGTGATTCAGAGGCTAATTAATCAAGTAATCAATCAATTCAAGTGTTCAAAGATCTTAATCACAAGAATTAGTAATTTAATGGGAGTTGAGGTCTCAATTAACATCAAATTGCTAGTCTCTTGAATCTTGAATGGTTATTCAAGATCATTTGCTAATGAATACAATTAGGGACTCTTAGACCAGAATTAATCAAAATTGGATTAGGATAAGGATAGTGGATACCAAGGGACTATTCCAAAGCTAGTCACAAGCCCATTCTCCACCCACAATTCATACAATTAGGTAGCAATTAGGAATTTTAATTCAGTTTCATTTTAGGTTAGTTTAATTCAATCAAAACCCCCCAAATTAGATAATTTTTAGGACTTTTAACATTTAGAAAACTTAATTAAGCATTGAATTTTATTTCTAAGGGAGATGACTTAGGTTGTGCCACTAACTATATTTTTCATTCAACCTAGTTTTATTTTGAGGGTTGCACGACAAAGCCCGTCAGTGAGTAAGAAGAATTTTTCAATATTGACCAAAACTCATAAATACTCAAACTACAACAACATCACTTGTGATCAAAATCCTATCCACCCTCCCTCTCTCTCCTACGAGAGAAAAACATTAAAAGACAAAAATGGGGAACCCCATTGTGAATTTATCTGCCAAGAATATTGTAAATATCAATCGTCTTTTTAGATATGTATAGCATTACTATATACCAAAACTTGCATTTTGAGAATTCACTAATTTTTGACCTTTATATTGAATCATTGATAACATTCTGGAGGGTCATAAGCTTTTTAGAAGTAACAAATGAGATATGTGCATTGAATTATGCCTCTGGAATATTGGTGCATCCTGTGTCTAGTAGATATATTTTCCATTAATAAGTGATATCAAGCTTGAGAAAAATGAAAGGAGCCCCTACCATATGCACATGGATTCTCTACTTGCTAGGCTACAAAGCACGCAGTGCTTTTATACAAAATGATGTCGTATTTGGATTGTGACGAGATGATCTCAACTGCTCATTTGAGAATGCCATCTAGCCGTCCATTCCATTTTCCCTAGACCCACATTTGGAGCAGCGGGTTCTAAGCATCGAATGCGTCTTCTTTAGTTGCATCGAAGCTTCCTTCAACAGCAAACACATCAAGCGTCTCCATCCAACACCAAAAGACATCCAGAACTCATACTTTCCGACGTGGCAGCTGTGAAGAAGTCATCCAACACTTGGCACCTCCAAGTCTCTTGAAGCCCACGACGTCCATGAAGAAGTCGTCTAGCACTCAACACCTCCAAGTCTTCTGAAGCCCATGACGTCTATGAAGAACTCGTTTAGCACTCGACACCTCCAACTCTCCTGAAGCCCATGATGTCTGTGAAGAACCTCCAACCCAAATCAATTGCGGAGATCAAAATCTTCTTATTCAAGAGTAAAGATCTACAACGTCTTCTTTCATATTCAAGTTTGTTCCCATCCCCTTTTGTTTCAATTTGTAGCTTCAATATTTAGATTCAACTTGAAGGATTCAATTTTGTATTTTGTTCAAACCCAGATTCAATTTCAATTATGAAGCTTCCATAGGCAAATTGTAGCGGCTAATATTAGTATCTTGAATTTTCTTCCTTATGGAAGCTTGATGACCGTGGAATTCTTCATAAGCTTGTATGCTAAACGTTTCCATTTGTAGTTTCATCACAATGGAATACTTTCATAAGGAAATTGTAGTGGCTTAGGTCAACAACATAGGAGCTAACCTTCTTGTAGTGGCTGAGAGATGAATCTCATGTGTCTGTTGCCTTACATGTTACAAATGAATCTCTGCATTTGTTGCTTGCATGATGAATGTGTATATTGGATTGTTTGTGAATTGAATAAGATATCTCAATTAATTAGTTGTGTGAGTTAAATTGGTTAAATTCCTTGCTGATGCCATTAATATATTTGATGTTGATACTGTGCCTCTATGGTAAACGTGTATATTGGATTGTTTGTGAATTGAATGAGATAGCTTTAGTTATTTGAGTTAAATTGGTTGAATTGCTTGCTGATGCCAATACTATACTTGATGCTAATACTATGCTTACAAAACAAGAATTATCAATGGTTGCTTATATTACTTCATTTTCCTAGACCTCAATAGTTATCTTTTCAAACCATGAGATGGATTTTCTTGGTGTTTTAAACCAAGTGAAGAATTATGCACCTTTTAAACACTTGTGGGATGTGATTATGTGATTATGGGATTGGGATAGTTCAGTGAGTGGCTGAGGAAATAGATGAACAAGATTGAGATGTGATTATTGGATTCAGGAGAATGGCAGAAGAAGGAGAAAAAAATGAAGTACAAAGAGTGGTCCCTAGCTTTCAAAAGAAGAACAAAGAAAAAAGTGGTGAAGGGAAATATCATTTCAGAAATGAGTCATTGCCAACATAATAAAAACCTATAGGGCCACACATAAAGAGTAGGGATGAAATTGAAATATTATAATTTTATTAGGGTTTTTGTTGAACTAGAAATTTCAATAATAAGGTCCAATATAATATAATTGAATTATATTATAATGTAATATAACTACGTAATATGATTACTTAATATTAAGGTAATATTAAATAATAATATCATGTAAAATTATTTAACATTAAATAATGTTATATTTTATATTGAGTCTATCTTTCTTTGTCCTCTATTGGGCTTGGGCTAGGGTTTAAGAGTTTAAGTGGGGATTAGGAATTAGAAGTTTAGTGAGATTAAAAAAATGTCAAACCCTAAATTTATAAATATAAGATCATAGGGAGCAATACACTAAGATTTAAGAGAGTATCTTTCAAATTCTAGTTTACTTAAAATTAAAACTTCGACAAACCCAAACCCTAGACACATATTCTTGGAAAAAGGTTTCAATGATTAAAAATTTTAAATTTTCACTATTCCTATAATTATCAAGAAACTCAACAAAAGTATCATCCTAGTGTAATAGATCAACAGTAAAATAAATTCCTTCAACCTTTTGTTTTGATTTTAATATGACCTGGAAGAAAATCTTAGATGATAGAAAGTATTTTAAAATTTCTCAACTTCTATTTCTCTTCTTTAGATTAGGTTTAAGGATGCTTTCTTCCTAACAATATGAAGTTCCTAATAACACCGAAGTGTTTTATACCGAAAAGCTCATATTCCAAGCGAAGCCGTTGCAACATAAAGTGTGCCATCAAAAGCCAAAGCATAAAGGACAAATACTATTACCATAATTATCTGTGCTGAAGTCATCCAAAATGTTCGAGGGTAGTGTTAATCGACCTGCCATGAAAAATATCTGACCAATACACACACACACACACACACACACACACACACACACACCCATAACAAGCATAAGATAATCACAACTAGCAGAAAACGGTTGAAAATGTGTAAAGCAGTTAGTACTAGAACAATTTAGTTAATCAGTTGCATGACAGGGACATACAATAAGCATTTCATGCAAACTCAATGCAAAGTTAGCTACTGCTTAAAATTGTACAATGACAATTAAAAGAAAATGTTGATGTTCTGTATAGTCTGTGATAAGTTGAGTAAAATACCTGACAAAAACAATGTAACATCTTCCTCTAATTAAATATATGAATAATATGTTAATTATAATTATGTGAAATAAATTATAGGATAAGTTATGTAATATATATACGCATATATGTGTGTACGTATTAAGATATTTATTTGATTTTTGTATTTTATATAATTATTATGCTTAGTTCAAATTCATGTAGATATATTTATTAAAAAGAATGCATGATATAATCAAATACTAATTATTTAATGAAACTAGAATTAATTTAATACTTTGCTAGCAATAGATAAATTTGAATTTATATAAAAAAAATTATTTTAAAAATACATTCTATAAGTTAAATTTAATAATAAAAAATTTTATACAAAAATTTACTTATAAAATTAATTTAACCTAACAACTTCATTAAAATAGGAGTAAAGAAATTAGAATTTAATTGAAAAAATTTTAACTAAGTCCATTAAAGATATAATCACAAATTAAATCATATAGTTAAAATTATTAATTGAGGTTTAACTAAAAAAATTCCAAGTATATTAAAATAACACATGATAGAATATGTGTCAAGAGAAAAAAAAAGGATTCGGTGCAAGAGGATGCAGGGAAAACGCCACTTGCTTTGCTCACACATCATGTGAATTGCATTAGCTCATACATGATGTAAGAAGCATAAGGTAAAGCATCAAAATGGAAAGGGGAGGCTTCGACATGTAGGGGGCAATAAATATTAGCAATGATGATTTTGCTCCTCAATTCCCATGTATTTGTAGCCAAGCCTTCTCCTTCACTTTCTCCATCAAGCAGCGGCCCAGATAGAAGAGAAAGAGAGACATAAAATAGAAGGAAAAGAGGAAAGAAGGAAGAAAAAGACTAACTTTAAAATTTTATATTTATATGTTATTTTTATAATTTAAAAAGTTAGGCCTTATTTGATATGAGAAAGAAAAAAAAGAGGATGAAGAAATATTTGATAAAATATTAATTTTATTTTTATAATTATTATTTAATATTATTTATTAATCATTATTCAATCATTAAAAGTAAAAATATTATAAATATTTTTTATTTATAAAATTATTTTTTTTATTTTTCTTTCTCTTTTCATATCTAATTTTTACATATCAAACACACTCTTAGAATATAAACTTAAATCTATTATTTTTAGTGTCAATCAAATTTTCAATTTTTTAAATTATAGAAATAACATATAGACACATGAATTTTTTAAATTAGTATTTTTTTTCTCTTTTTCTTTGTTTCGACTCTCAGTCACTTCCTTCTACTTGTGAATTTGCTCGATGGAAAAACTGGAGAAGAATGAGAGAGACAGGGAGAAAGAGAGGAACAAAATCATCACTGCTAATGTTTATTGCCCACTGTGTTAAAACCTCCTCATTCCATTTGGATGGATACATTACCTCATGCTTACACCATGCATGAGCTAATGCAATTCACATGGTGTGCAAGCGAAACATGTACGTAGTTTTCTTTTTTCCCCTCTACACATATTCTATCATGTGATATTTTCAACATGTTTGGTTGGATTTTTAACTTAGTTAAATCTCAATTGAAAATTCTAATTATATGATTTAATTTGTGATTATATTCTTAATGGATTTAGTTAAATTTTTGTAATTAAATTATAATTCTTTTAATTTTATTTTAATCAAATAGTTAAACTAGATTAATTTATAAGTAAATTTTTCTTTAAAATTTTTTATTAATAAATTTAACTTACATAATTCATTTTTAAAGTAAAATATTTTCTCTATATAAAATTTCACTCAAACCTATCTATTGTTAACAAGATATTATATTAACTTTAATTACACCAAACAATTAATATTTGAGTACATCCTTATTTAGTAAGGTCTTTTAAATAAAATATCTATTTAAATTTAAACTAAACATAAAAATAATTATATAAAAACACAAAATCAAATAAATATATATAATAAAATTTTAACTCACTATCATATATCATACAATCCACATAATTCATTTTAATAGTGATTATTAATTATATAAAGCACATAATTTAACATAAAAAGGATATCTTAATACATATATATTACACAACTTATTCTATGATTTATTTCATATAATTATAATTAACATATTATTTACATTTCTAATTAGAGGAAGCTGTTACAAATAACACCAGCACCAAGAGAACCAATAAGATTGCAAAAGCTAGAGACTCTGAACAATGTGGTTGTATCACCAACACCTAAAGCAACTGCAATTTGAGCTAGATTTTTGAGAATGTATCTCCCGAACCAACCCTGAGAAAATAAACAGACCGCCAGAAATCAGCCTTGATTAAAGCTTCACGGAACTTGAAATCTTCTTCCCTTTTAGGCCTTCTTTTCTTCCTCACTGCTCCCTCGCTCTCTGCAAGTATCTCAATATCTGAAGCGTCCTCATTTTCATTGAAACTTCCAAGACATGCAGCTGAGGAAGATGGTGTCGACAAGGATCTATATGGGTAAAATCATCATCCAATACCCGCTGACCTGAAGAACCATCCTGTGGTCCTTTTTTCCTTGGATTGGCAGGGAAGAGTGTCATTTTCACAGGAATTGTCATCAAAAGTATAATCATTATGGCAATTAGGATGTAGGTAATAGTATCACTTATGGAAATAGAATCCCCACAAAACCTTTAAGAATGCCGGAAACACTGCCCATATTGAGAGGGAAGTTCCTCTTGTTTTGTAAATGCCATCCTAGGTTGAGGATGATCAGTAGCATCTCCTGTAACATACGTGATGCAACCCAAGGCATGGCCAGGAAGAGCATGAACCTGCAGCTATAAAGACAATAATAAACCTTATACAATAAATGGAATAATATATGATACATATGTCATCCATGACCTAGCACAAAAGAAATAAGAACCTTTTGCCACAAAAGAAAATGAAAAGAAGATCCTCTGTATTCAACATAATCATTAATGAATCCTTCAACAGTGAATTTTGGTTTTTCACACATAGATATACCTACGTTTGTGCGCACACACACATACATACATACATATATATATATATATAAACCCCCATGTATATGAGGAGTCAGAACTACAGGAAATCCATTATGCTGAATTGCTTCTGCACAAAGTCGTTCACCCCCAACTCTTCTTAGTTCTCTGCACAAGATTACGGCAGTGAAGAACCTACTTTCAACGCTCACAACGTCAGACTAAGCTACTACAGGCACATCTGTCCATTTTCTTGATCAATCAAAGTTCTTACTACCTTTATATTGGTAGTTGTTCCTACATGGCCTTTATTTCATATTAATTTATTTACATTCATTTATTTAATTAAATAAATTGTGAGTTAAGTATTAACAAGAGGCAACTAGTTAAGAAGCAATACCTCTAGCCCGTTAACCTTCACTAGTTAAGAGGAGGTGCCTCTACTAGTTAAGAGAAGATGTCTCCACTAGTGAAGAAAAGAAGCTTCTGGTGCTTAGGAGAAGTCCCTCTTGCTCAGCTTACTATAAGTCGGCACCTCCTCTAAGCTTGCTGTAATTAGTAATGGGTGCCACTTGTTAAGTTTATTATAATTAGTAATGAGTGCTTCTTGCTAAAAGAAGGCAACTACTTCAGTTCTGGTGCTTCCACTAATTAAGAGGAGCAAGTCAAATAGAGAAGCTGCACACTCTCTCCTTAGACACAAGAAACGGGTTAAAATATAGAAGGTGCCCCCTGTTCCCAGAACAGCAGTCATATCTTAAATGTTGTAATACAACGAGTACATGTTAATAATATAATGCATCACTTAACTTGATTTTATCCCGTTCCACCTAATACAGACTTTCATATACCAACAGTTCAAGTTTATAAATCATTATACAAAAATGGACAATCCAAGCAGCAGGTTTAAATCATTCATTCTCTTATTTTAAACTTAATGATCTATAATAATTTCTGGTCACTAGGATACTTCTCTTTAAAAATACAATTTACACCACCAAATATCAGGCCGTACAGCTGGTTGTTTGTTTATAATTATATAATTCAACACAATATATGAAAGGAGAAAAGTTAGGTTAGTTTTCAAATGTTTTCTGTGAAGTTCACTAATAGATTTATGACCCGTGGAGAATTTTTTTTTTTTGGAAGCAATCAATAACATGATGGTTAGTTCAAAAAAGGGTCCATCTGCTATGGTTTTATTAGAGAACCCCATAGAAAACATTTAAGAAATTTTACCTAAATCTTATCTTATTTAAAAACACCAAATTAGGCAAGAGGCTGTAAATCAACAAAATAGGCTATCACTGAATTCTACATCCAGATTAGCCGTTACACTGCTTGCTTCTGAAATAACATATTTTACATCTGGAACTTCATTCTATACAAAATGAGTGGTTAAAAATTTAAGCACTAAGTAATTACAAAAAGCTAATCACAAGCATTCTTCAGATTTAATGAACTCCGGCCAAAATAAATTCAGCAGCTGATCATGTAGAGAAATTAAATAAATAAAAATTCAGCAACAACACACCTTTATGAGGCTAGTCCTAGTGGCATAATCAGCATGTACACGGGTGTTCATGGCATATATATATATATATATATGCTTCGGCCCCAGTTCTTGAATGAGGGTTAAATCTCTATCCCCTGTCTTATCTATTGGCTCAATCAACTGAACATTCATAAATCTCTATTAATCAGTAAATCATAACAAAACCCCTCAGCAAATACATAAAATGTTCCCAACCCACAACAAATATGCCCACAAATTTCCAATGACGTAGTCTAAGAATTAACGGTGTACATGGCTTGATTGGCCCGATCTTTGTTAGCCAATGTCGGGACTGGACAAGTAGTAAAACTTCAAAAAAACAAATTAAATAAGGTTAGGCTGAAAAAAAGTCTAGTCAGGATGGGCTTTGGGCCAACCTTTTGGCCCCGTTTAAGATATATATATTTATTTATATATAAAATGATAAGAATTAAATTGAAAAGAATTTGTTTAAGGATTTTTTTTATGATTTTAATCAAAAAATTTTAAGCATCTTTCATAAATTATAAATAATTAAAGGGGTCAAAGTGCCTACCAGAACTCTCTTAAATATGATTATCACATTCAGATAAAAAAATAAAATAAAAAAATGCATATTTTTTTAAATTTTAACTATTATATTTGTGTTTTCTTTTTATTTTCTCCTTTAAATCCATTTTTTTATGTCCATTGCATAAATTTAAAGAAAAAAATATAAGAAAAATTGATCATATGTCCAAAATGATTGGGTGAATATAAAAATATAAAATTTTAAAATTTTTTAGAAGCAAAAAACCCTTTTGACCCGATTTGGCCCGATTGGTCCATCCCTAGCCCAATAGTGATCAACCCAAGTTTGGGCCAAGCCAAGTCAAGCTTCTGGACAAAAATTTTGTTTTGGATTTAAATCAAGCCAAGACTTGGGTTGAGATGATTCCTAATTGATGCATACCCTCCCTTAACAACATATAAATTTTGAAATAATTTCTAAGAATCTAAAAGAACCCAATTAACAACACAAAACATGATAATCAAGGCGTAAAAATATAGAACTAGACTACAAATATGATTTAATCCTATACAAGTGACAACTTACCACTATTGGTTTATTGGGTTAGCATGCAACTTTTCTTCTCTTACAAAAGAGGAGCATTTGCACCATTTAGATTTAATGTGGATGGCCTAAATTTTATTATTTTTTTAATATTTAAAATTTTTTAATTTAAAAAAATAGAATATAAAATAAAAATAGTCTTCTAATTATAAACTAAAAAAATGACGTATTCAAAGAATTAAAATAATAATAATAATAAGATTTGATGCTCTTGAGCAAAGAAACTGCTTCGGCATTATTGGGGTGTGAGGCGTTGGTGAGAAGATAAGGCCTCATTTGGTATGATAGAAGGAAATGAAAATGAAAAAAAAAATCTGTCATAAAATACATTTTGTTATAAGAAATGAAAATAGAAACGAAAAGTAACAACACTATATCGAAACTGTGCATTTTCTTCTATTTTTTCCACATGATTTTCAAATAAACATATAATAACTTTTTGATCCTTTTTGTTTGTACTTTGTAAAATTGACATTTTTTAAATTTATTACTTTATAAAATAACTTTTTATGTTGAAATGTAAAAAAATAAAAATAATTTTAATGTCTTTGTTATTTGATATTAAAATCACATATTTTTCAAATTTATTACTTTATAAAAAATTTTTACAGTGAAATGTGAAAAAAAATAAAAATAATTATAATATCTTTGTTATTTGATATTAAAATTGACATATTTTTTAAATTTATTACTTTTTTTAAAAAAATTATGTTGAAATGTTAATATATATATATATACTGACTGTCAAAATTTCTGACTAAATTTTAATTGAATGTCAAAAGTTTTGACTAAAATTGTCCGACCAAATTATCAGTTGAAAATTTTTTATAGTTAATAATTCTTAATTAAATAATTAATGATAATAATATTATTATTACTTCTAAAATAATTTATTATTTTTTAATAATATTTAATATTAAAAATAATAAATTATATAAATTTAAAAGAATCAATTTAAAAAAATTTTGACTGACCAATTGGTCGCAATGCATATGCAATGCATTGCTTATATATATTATTTACTATTTTCATTTTATTATATATGTAATTAAATATATTAATAAATTAATAAATATTAAATTAATACATATAATATGTAAAATATTTAAAAAAATAATATTATTTTTATTATATTAAAATAATAATTTATGAATATAAATAATTATATAAAAATCATCAACTAATTATATATATATATATCAACCATCTCATTAAATATTTTTTTCAGTTAAGGGTACTTTTGTCTTTTCTTGTTTATTACTTTCCATTCCATTCATATTTCTTTCAATCAAACAAATAAATACAAATATAATTCATTTTCTTTTTTACTCATACCAAACATAATTTATTCTATTATATTTCATTCAACTTTCTTTTTTTACTTTCATCACTAAATTTTTTTATGTACCAAATGAGACCTAAGGTAGTGTTTGGTTTAGTGTCGGTAAGGGTGAGGGGAACGCATTACATTGGCTTTGTGCGTTTGGATGAATGAAAGCAAATGCAAAGCAATTCAGTGCATGATATGTATGTAGCACAAGGAAAGGTGAGAGTTTAATCATGTTTTGGAGTCAAATGAATGAAAATCCATTTTTGTCCTTAAGAGTAATAAAATGCCCAGCCACGCATGGGTAGATGGACTGAGCGACATGCACAACAGAAGGTTAAAGTCGAGGGCTAGATCTAACCCCCCACTGAAAAGCTCCTTTTAAGACTAACACTATCACATGAGACACTGTTTGGCACAAGCAATTCAACAAACCCACTTGGCCAAAGCTCAATCAATTTAGTAAGTACACATTCTCTTTCCTTTTTTCCTTCTTTTAAGGAAGTCAGGCTAGGGTAAGGATGAGATTGGGTAACAATCCAAGAATATATGTGATTCTTCTCTTCTCCCACTTCTTTAGCTAAGCTTAAATCACGAAGTGGCCATTCTTTCCTTTCTCTATATTGGTTGTGTTGACTCAAATGATTTTGCTATAAGTTACTTGGAACCTCGCATTGGCATACATGTTCACCTTGGGACCTAATAAGGCAATTGCTTCTTTGATGACAACATTAACTAATTAACACAACTTGGTAAAGCTTTGGTTGAATTTTCATTTAATTGATGTTTAATAAGCTACAAATTCGATTGGATGTTTGTTAAGTGTGTCAAATATGAATGGACTTGTAATATGTGAGCTATATATGTTTTGGACAGAAATGAAGCTAATGGGAGTGAAAAGTAGTGATTAGCATCATGGGTTTTTTATGCATATACTAGGTTGCAAAGTTGTGTGGTGCTTATTGACCTCTTTGAACTATTGTGAATAATAGGTTGTGACTAGGACATAATGTAATTTGTAATTCCTTGTTTGATATGTCATAGTAAGTGTGAATGGAACCAAAGTTTAAGCTAAATAAGGGGAAAATAAAAGAAAAAGATTTTATTTGCACTTCTTCTTCAAGATATGTAAGGTGTGAAGCATTGGGTCAACCTTATAATGATATAGGAACAAGGTTAAACCAAATTTTCCAAGTGTTCATATGAGATCATGTGAATTTTGGTTTTGCATTTAATGGAAACTTTGTTGTCCTTAACTACCCTAGCCGCCAATTGATGTACAAATGGAAAAATGTAGCACCATTTATTAGTTGACTACAATCACAATATTGTTCTTCAGTTTAGTAGCCCTACGACCCAATATGTGTCAATTACATATGAAAAAGCATTTTAACTAGAGTTCCACACTTGCTTTTAGTGTCCATTGAATAATAACATGGGCTATGGTGTTATATATAAACAACTATGGACAAATTGTGAATAGAGGTGTTTTCTCGTATGATGTTATAGCATTTACACATGGTGCACACGAGGTGTAAGCTATTGATTCATATATGGGTCACCTTAGCCTTGCATCAGCGTTGCATTCATCCTAAGTCATACAACCTTGATTTCAAAATATAGCAAGGATACCTAAGGCACTTGGTTTATAATAGGGACACCATCTACTATAACCAGCTTAGAATATATAGGTCAATGTTTGATCACCTATGTTCATTATTACATGAACAAGGCAACCTAACTGGGTAATATAGTGTAATTTCAAGTAATTAGGTGAAATCGTTCACAGATATTTCCACTTAGTCTTGAATGCAATGATGCGTTTGGATCAAGAGCTATTAAAACATCCTCAGCCTATTCCTCCATATCCAATTGATAGGAAATAGAAATGGTTTAAGGTAAAGTTTACAGGATTTGTTTATTACCATTAATTATCCTTCCAATCCTCCTTGAAGTAATTGACTAGTTCATTTTAGAATTGTCTTGGTGCATTGGATGGGACCCATGCCTATCATTGTCCTAGCAGAAGCAAAAAATAGGTACTACAACTACAAAGGGTGGATTAGCACCAATGTTCTAGGTATTTGCTCACATGATAAGCACTTCATATTTGTATTCTTGGGTTGGGAAGGCTCATAGCTGACAAGAGGGTTTTGCATGATGCAATCAGCCAGCCTTTTAAACTTATAGTCCCTCACGATACATGTCTTCCACATGTTGTCCTTCAAACTTGGTGTAAATTTGTTCCATGTGAATAGTTTATGTATGCATACCATATAATATAAACTTGTCTTTGTTTCAAGTAATTACTACCTAGTTAATGCTGGGTACATAAACTGCAAGGGCTTTCTTGCACTATTTAGAGGTCAATGGTACCACTTGAGTGAGTGGTGTCATGGCTGATAGCTAACCACTCCATGAGAGCTCTTTAACATGCAACACACGAGGGCTTGCAATGTCATTGCGCGAGTTTTTAGGCAGCTTAAAGATGGGCCATCCTCAAGAGTTTGTCCTTTTACTCGGTGAGGACACATAATTAGGTAATCATTGCCTGCTACTTGTTACATAACCTCGTAAAAGGTGACAACGTGGATGATGAATCAGACAATGAAATTCCCTTGAATGATGCTTCTGACGAGATGAATTTTATGGATCCCATCTCAACGATAGAGACATTTGATGCCTAGGCCAACTATCATGAGAATCTCGCTATACAAATGTTCAAAGAGTACATAGTGCATAGTTCTTGTGATTGATGGAAGTACCTAACAATCACTACTATATTACACTTTGTTAAGACTCATTTACTATTTTAGAATAATGTATACACCATGAATGATTAGATGTACATTTGGTTTTTTATGTGGACCAGATAATGTGAGGTTTTGTATGCATGGGATCATATATATTTTGCATAATTCTAGTTACTGTATTACGTCTTTTTTGGCTGTAGAATTTTGATTGCTACTCGATAACACTACCTCCTTCACTGTTCCATTTGTCTTTTGCTATCTTCCACTATAATAGCACTGGTTGTTTTTTTATTTATTTTAATCTTCCATGTAATAGTTGATTACATTGCTTCCTTTAACTGTGTAATTTGTCTTTTTTAGCACACTTGAATGAATGTGTTGACTCATCCTCAGAACCTGGCAAGCATGCATGATCCTTAAAAGAGGATGGGTGCTTGGTGGACTGCCTCCTAGTTGGTGGCACATTTAAGCCAGGCACTTGCCGAAGCTTAAGAAGATGATAAAACAGAAGTTGTCTAGTTGTAGCCTAAAAGGAGTCTGTCATATCAAATCTTAACTTAGGAAAGTTGGCAAGTCATGTTTGGCATGCTATGGCAACAACATATCTAGATTTGGCCGGGACCTTAACATTGGTCATGTCATGGTAAAAAAGTCAATATTCAAGGAATATGTTAAGGTATAGTAAGACACTTATGTTTTATGCTTCTATTATTTCCAATACTTTGTTATTGTCTACATTTATTCTTTGTGGGTCTCCACTATTGCCTTTTCATGCCTTGCAGGTTCATAAGAAGGTAGCGATAATCTGTACCAAGCCCTTTCCTCACTTTGATCAACTATGCATTGTTTAGGCCTAGGATTGAGCCACCGATTAGGAGGCTAAGACACCAAACCAAGTTCGAAAGGGGCTAATAGGTGCAGGTGCTAAGGTTTTTGATGACATGCAAATAAATACAGAGGCCGAGTCAAATGCACATGGGTTTAAGATGCCAGCTGTTGCTGGAAGTGAGGCAACTTTATGAAGATGCAAGAGGAAGAGAAATAGCCAGGATTGAGATGAGCTTTAATCCAATCAATGATAGAGGTCAGCTCAAATCTAGATCTGACCATCAAAGAGGCAGCAAACACATTGAAGGAGGCTGCTAATGACATGGTTAAGTTGTAAGCCAAGAAGTTTCTACATCAGCAAGAGAAAGAGGAAACTGTCTTGCATCTATATGATTAGTTGCACTGTGTGGATGGTCTCTCAGAGCAGGAGGTTAATGCTGCACATGTCCGACGTTCAGAGATAGCCAACTACTTCTCTACTTCCTATACATACCTAAGTCATGGAAAGTGGCCTGGATCAAGAAAACTATTGCGTAGCTTGACTATGCATTTTTTTTTTGTAGTTGTACATAGGATATGTAGGCTTTTGGCATCACTGCACTAAATACACAGCTGGTTTTGTGTCATTTTTTTTTGTAAGTGTGTAGGAAAATTGTTTTGAAGGCCAGTGACGTCATTGGAGTATAGAAAGTATGCCATCTAGTGAACTTTATCTTAGAAATGTTTTCATTGAGTGCTTCTATTCTTGGTTCATTTTATGCCCATTAACTTGCAGTTTTGTCGATGTCATTGTGCAGGTGAGATATAAACCTTGGCAGCCACCTAATCTAGGCACTGCAAGGGAGCATATCACAGGATTAAATCTTGAAACAACCCTTAGTAAATGAAATCTTTTTTCCATTGTATTTGTTCTGTGCAATATGGAGGTTGCACCTTATGTGTCATATTGATGGTATTCTTTCTTTGTAGTCCTAGTTGTTTCTAAGACTGTTACAACTGCTGAAACCATGTTGAATGCTTGAACCCTCAAGGAATGAATTTCATTTGTTCTAGGGAAAGTGCAGTATTACACCATTTATTTATCAATACTAGTGTAAAGGCTATTTTGGTGTCCTGCAATTTCCTTCCATTCATGTGGAATTTTGTAAAAAAAGAGCTAGAACATATACGTTTTAGACCTACGTATATGTACATATCCAACCTTATTGGTATCTTGAAAATGTGAAGGGGAATACAAAATGAAATTTGATCTTAGATTGGAGAGTGGCTCATAATTCCATTTCCTTCAAGCCCTCTACTATAGCAAAGCATGTGGTGGCAATCAGTACAAATCTCATAGTACCGCCTTTTTCTTCGTATTTTGTGTAATCTAGCTAAAGCTTTATTAACTCTTCATTTATTTGTATTATTTATGTGTATGTAAGCTCATTAACTATTTGTGAACTTTTGGTATTTCTCTTTGATCTTTAATCTTTGATGCAGCTTGCAGAGAAGTTTGGCATTGACCTTAATTATGCTTTTGCATTTTAGGACTGGGTTGGCAGACAGTATAGTGGTAAGTACATTTGTTTGCTCATTTCATTTCTTTAAGAGTCATACTGTGATGTGATGATCAATATTTTATTTTCATTGTTGGTTCAAATCCTAGTTGGAGTTTGCATTGCTATTAGAGTGTTACCATTATCTATACAATATGGTTTCTCAATAATTGACAAGTATTTTTTTGTTTTTAAATAAGTATTGATATGATTTTAGTTTGAGTACTTTTGTTAAAGGAAAACTGTTTTAGCTCTAGCTTTAGTTATTTCACTTGTATTTTGTGTTCATTATCTAATGCACCCTAGGAAGCATTATGGATTAGACTAACTTTATTCTGTTTCACTACTTTTTGTATGGCAACATAAATAGCACAATAAAGAAGCAACTTCATACAAGACATGGATGATGTAGAAAAGGGTTTTTCTTATCGTGTGCTCTTGTAGATTTAATTTAGAACAAGAAAGGTGGCACAACGCCCTTGTTCATATGTATTGATAGTTTCCCATATCTTCTTAATAGCAAACAGAAAAAAAAAAGGCAAAAACTTCATGTCCCTCTACCATTTGAAGCTGTTGAACCAGGAACAAATGGGTAGCACAACCTTTAGCAACTTATACACTAGGTGCTCTACACTTATCCTTAAATATCTGAATGGGAAACGTTGGTAATAAACTTTGGTGGACTATTATGAAGTGGGAATATTACTTGTCTATGAAATTTAACACAGTTAATTCAACTATTCAAGACAATGTTAATTATCTATTATTAACGCAAATTAATTTGTGACTTCAAATAGTACTATGTAATCATGCCCAAATTTCTATGTTGTTGACGGGCTTGTCGTGCAACCCTCAAAATAAAACTAGGTTGATCTAAAAATATAGCAAGTGGCACAACCTAGGTCAACTCCCTTGGAATTGGAATTCAATGTTCAATTAGGTTCTTTAAGTATTCTAAGATCCTAGAACTATCTAGTTTGGGGGGTTTTTGAATGAATTAAACTATCCTAAAACTAAATTGAATCAAAATTCCCAAATTCTACCTAATTGTGTGAATTGTAAATGATAATGGCTTGTGACTAGCTTAGGAATTGTCTCTTGGTATCCACTATCCTTATCCTATTCTAATTGTGATTAATTCTGGCCTAAGAATTCCTAATTAAGTTCATTACAAGTTATCTTAAGTTACCACACAAGAATCAAGAGATTAACAATCTAATGTTGAATTGAGACCTCAATCCCGCATTAAACCGTTAACTCTTGTCTTTAAGATCAATGAACATCCAATTTGATTGATTAACTAATTAATTATCTTCTGATTCATCATCCAAAAAATGTTTAATTAACCAACTAAACACTAAGGAATTCTCAAATCAAACAATCAAGCACAAAATCTCACTCATGTAATTCATCGAACACCTTCGTGGTATACATGGGAGATTAAAGAGAATAATGAAAAATCAGATTCAAATTCAACCAATTAATCAACAAAAATAATTCCTATTCAGTGTCTAACCAGCCACTAATTAATTACACAATTTCCTAATCAAATATAACTCAACCGAGATTATACAAGAAAAAGAAAAAGTGCTGGAAAAATAAGAAAATCTTAGCCAGAATTCTGCTTCTTCCCCAAGGATTCAAGCTTCTCCAAGGTTGCTTCCAAGCTAGCCTCAAGATGGATGAATTAGAGCTTCATTAATGGATGGAATTGGAGATGGAATGAATGGAGAGATGGATGATTATGTGCGTGGAGGCGTGAAGGGGTGTATGACGGCAAGACGAGGGTTAATGAGATGTATGAATAAAGACGGAGGTGAGGGTTTTAAAAGGCCAATGACTGAGGGAATAAGGATTAATGAGGCGTGAATGAATGGGTTGCTGGCGTCGTGTATCCTCTTCTCACGTGTTTTCTAATGACTTCACGTGCTCTTTTCTAATTTCAATCGGCTGAAGGCATTTCTTTAATTCCCTTCACGTGCTCTCCCTCTTATTCCAAGTCTGAAGCTCCTTATTTTAATCTTTGTTTATGTTATTGTGGGCCCCATTCCTTATTCAGCTCATGCACCCACGTTGCTTCTTCTTTGCTAATTCATGCTTCCCACGTAACTTCTGCAGCTTCTTCGTGGCTTTGGTTCTGCTTCGTCCAGCTGCTGTTTCTTCTCTTTCAAACCGTGGCACATTCTGCCTCTTAAACGCGAGACTAGGTCCTTCTATTCTGCATGTTCTCGGTTCTGCATGTGTCTTCACGTAGCTTTCTTCTCTCAACGTGGTTTACTCTATTCTGCTGGAAAGCTCCCTGTTCAGCTTCTGCATGTATGTTCAGACGTGATTTCCAGCTCCATGCGTCTTCGTTTTTTAGCTCAAAGCTTCTATTGACAGCAACTAAACTCGAGCTTCTCACGTTGGCTACTGTAGCTTCTACATTCATGTTCACGTCTTGCCTTCTCTTCCTCGTTTTGCTGCTGTGCTTCATCGTTCTGCTTGTGCTGCTTCATGTGTTTCTCCTTCGTTCTACTTTAGCTGCTGGTTTGTGTGTTGCTCGAGTTGTAAGCTGCTGCCATTCCATATTGATTCTTCTTTACCATTAGCTTTCCACGTTCTCGAGCTTCTGTTTATAGACCACGAGCTGCTTCCTCTCTTCCGTTCTTCATGACCAGCTCTGTAGCTTGTATTGTTGTTTAGCTCCAGCAACCTTCTTTATCATGTTTTGCAGCCCATAGCTTTAAACCCGTAGTTCTTTTCCACGTTGAAACTGTTCTCATGCAGCTGCTCCTCTGTACACCCACATGATAGCTTCCAATCTAGCTCAACAAGCTTCTTTGTTATGTGGCTACAACCCTTTTAGCTTGTGGCTTTCCTTCAAAGCTCAAATTGCCCAACAAAAATCTGCATAAAAGAATGAAAGAGATGGAATAGAAAAGTCACAAAATTCATTTAAAATAATTTATGCATTAAAATTCAAGAATTTTGTAATTTTAATTCCTAGAGTGCAAAAGTGGCTAATGAATTCAAATTGAATCTAATTAAACCCTTAAAGCCATATTTGATCATTAAAATGCCTAAGTTAGGGGATTAAAATTGTATAAAAATCATACTTATCAAATTCCCCCACACTTAAACCTTTGCACTCCTGGGCAAAAGAAAACTAAAGCTCTAAGGAAGAGATAGTGGAAAGAAAATTAAAAGAAATGGAGTTGTATAAATCACTCAGCACAAGGAAGTTCAAAGCGAATCAATAGCTCAATTCTCCAAGTCATGTCACTTGCATTTAATGCAACAAGTACCATGGCCATACACTTTATCAAAAATGAAATGCAATGACAGTCCCTCACTTGGATTTGTGTTTATCACTCTCCTCTTTAGTGTTTAGGATGAAGTGCTTACTCTCAAATTCCATCCTACCCAACCTTACTACCACAAGCTTGGCAATCATCTACATCTCCACCACCAAAATCAAATGCCAATGAATGAATCAAAAGGTCTTCATTATGGTTGTAATGTAGGCTAAGGTATGAAACAAGTGGTAAACAGAAAAATGAAGGAAATTCAAAAGCAAATCGGATGCTTAAAATCATCAAGAGCATTAAAATAAGAACAAGGATGGAATAAAAGTGCATCTCAAGGCCTTTTTAACCACAAACAGAAAAATATGCACTGAGAGAACAACTTTATTTCCCTTTTCAATCCTTTTTTTTTTTTCAACTGCTTCTCTTTTGCTTTGTTTCTTTTTTTTTTTTTTTTGGAAAATACTCTTGAAGAAGAAGGAACAAATGGCTTATAAATGATGTGCGAAATACACCTCCATCTACTTTAACAAGATATAATGCTCTTAATAATCGAAAGCATCCTAATCAAGGTAGGAAGAACATTAATTTGATTTTCATGGCTAGAAGGCTAACAAGGAAAAATATAAGGCCCAAATGGGAAAAACAAATGGATTAAACTCATGTGGGATAGCTTTTTGGCTCTAGCTAAAACAAAACAACAATGAATGCCTTAATCCTTTTCATCATGGCAAATGAATAAATGTGGCCTTGAATAAGATTTAAGCCAAGTTCTAGAGTAAAAGTAAGATAGGAGGTACACACTAGAAATGAATAAGCAATAGGTTCAAAAACCTCACAGGGTAAATTGACTATCATCAAATTTCATTAAAGCAAAGCTAATTGCCACTTAACTTGCATTCTTAACACAGGGTCAAATCCTTGTCAAATCAAGATATATCAAAGCCAGGATCCCCTTATTGCTAGCAACTTACACAGAAGCATAGTTTTTGGTTGGAAATTTTTTTTTTTACTGGAAAATAACATAAAACTAACTAAAAACCTAGAAACTATAAAGATCAACTAACCAAAATAAAACAAAACTAAAAATTTATTTGTATCCCCCCCACACTTAAACATTGCATTGTCCTCAATGCCAGCACACAATGTAATAAACCGATAAAGACAACACAATATAAAAGGGGAAAGGGAAAGAGTACAACCGAGATTCAGGGTGGGTTATGAAGTTGGAGCTCCTCCTTGTTATCTCGTGGAACTCCTTCATAAAAGTGTTTGAGCCGATGTCCATTAACTTTGAATTTAGCTCCCGTTTGCTCATCCAAAAGCTCAACTGCACCAAAAGGGAAAACATTAGAAACTATATAAGGACCTTCCCATTTAGAACGAAGTTTACCTGGCATAAGCTTCAGACGGGATTTATAAAGTAAGACTTTTTGGCCGACAACAAACTCTTTCCTTGCAATCATCTTGTCATGAAATGCCTTTGTCTTCTCTTTATAGATTCTTGCATTGTCATAGGCTTCCAATCTGATCTCTTCAAGCTCTTGGAGTTGGAATTTTCTGTGAGATCCTGCTTCATTCAAATCCAAATTACATTTCTTTACGGCCCAGTAAGCTTTGTGCTCCACTTCCACCGGTAAGTGACATGCTTTTCCAAATACCAGCCGATAGGGTGACATGCCAATAGGAGTCTTGTAGGCAGTCCTGTAAGCCCAAAGTGCATCATCCAGCCTCTTGCTCCAATCCTTTCTATTCGACTGCACTGTTTTCTCTAAAATTTGCTTCACCTCCCGGTTAGAAATTTCTGCTTGGCCATTTGTCTGAGGGTGGTATGGAGTAGCTACTTTATGCACAACACCATACTTGCTAAGCAAGCTATGCATACTCCGGTTACAAAAGTGAGTGCCCTGGTCACTGATAATGGCTCTGGGAATACCAAACCTACAGAAAATGTGAGAGCGAATGAATTCTACAACCACAGAAGAATCATCAGTCCTGGTGGGTTTGGCTTCCACCCACTTCGAAACATAATCAACAGCCAGTAAAATGTATGAAAAGCCAAAAGAAGTGGGAAAAGGTCCCATAAAATCAATGCCCCACACATCAAAGACTTCACAAAATAAGATGGAATGTTGTGGCATTTCATTTCTCCTAGATATGCTACCTGTTTGTTGACACCTAACACATCTTTTACAAAAATCAAAGGCATCATGAAACAGGGTAGGCCAATACAATCCACTATCTAAAACCTTCCTAGCTGTGCGTTTTGGACTAAAGTGACCTCCACATGCTAGTGCATGACAAAAATTTAAAACAGAATCAAATTCTATATCAGGCACACAACGTCTAATCACTTGGTCACTGCATAATCTCCATAAATATGGATCATCCCAAATATAATACCTAGCTTCACTCCTAAACTTATTCAACTGATGTTTAGTCAAATCAACAGGTAGTTCAGAAGCAGCTAGATAATTCACTAAGTCTGCATACCATGGATAAAAACTATGCACAGCACATAAATGCTCATCAGGGAAATCATCATCAATAGGTAAGGAATTTACCTTTGAAGCTTCAATTCTGCTCAAGTGGTCTGCCACCAAGTTTTCAGCTCCACTTTTATCCCGGATATCAATGTCAAATTCTTGAAGTAGAAGCATCCAGTTGATCAATCTTGGCTTTGCATTGGGCTTCTTCAGCAAGTACTTCAAGGCTGCATGATCAGTAAAAACAATGACTTTAGTATCAAGTAAATATGATCTAAATTTATCTAAAGCAAAAACAATAGCAAGAAGCTCTTTTTCTGTAGTTGTATAATTTGCTTGGGCCCCATCCAAAGTCTTGGATGCATAAGCAATCACATGGGACCTCTTATTCACTCTCTGGCTCAAGACTGCACCTACAGCAAAATTAGATGCGTCACATAAAAGCTCAAATGGGAGGGTCCAATCAGGGGGTTGAATAATGGGTGGGGAAGTGAAGCATTTCTTAAGTTCATCAAAAGCTGTTTTACATGCATCATTAAATTGGAAATCAACATCTTTTTGTAACAACTTAGACAATGGCAAAGCAATTTTACTAAAGTTCTGAATGAATCTTCTATAAAAACCTGCATGACGTAGAAAAGATCGGACCTCCCGAACACATGTCGGGTATGGTAGAGAGGTTATAACATCTATCTTAGCTTTATCTATCTCTATGCCTTGTTCAGATATAATATGACCCAATACAATGCCTTTCCGAACCATAAAATGACACTTTTCAAAATTAAGTACAAGGTTTTTCTCTATGCATCTAGCTAGGACTCTATCCAGACTACATAAGCAATCATCAAAAGAGTTCCCATATACAGTGAAATCATCCATAAAAATTTCTATACAATGTTCAAGGAAATCACTAAAAATGGAAACCATGCACCGCTGGAAGGTCCCAGGGGCATTGCAAAGACCAAAGGGCATTCGTCTGTAGGCATATGTTCCAAATGGGCATGTGAATGTCGTCTTTTCTTGATCCTCCGGGGCTATGCATATCTGAAAATACCCTGAAAATCCATCCAGAAAACAGTAGTGAGATTTACTAGCTAAACGCTCAAGCATCTGATCAATAAATGGGAGGGGGTAATGATCTTTTCTAGTGACTAAATTAAGCCTCCTATAGTCAATGCAAACCCTCCAACTATTCTGTACACGGGTGGGCACCAATTCATTATTTTCATTCCGGATCACTGTGATCCCTGATTTCTTTGGAACTACCTGCACAGGACTAACCCACTGACTGTCAGAAATAGGATATATTATACCAGCAGATAAAAGTTTAGAAACTTCCTTTTTAACCACATCCAGAATAAGTGGGTTCAGTCGCCTTTGAGGTTGCCTTATTGGTTTTGCTCCTTCTTCCAACAAAGTTCTGTGCATGCATGTATCAGGGCTAATCCCTGGTATGTCAGCTAAGGTCCACCCTATTGCTTGTTTTCTCCTCCTTAAGACCTCAAGAAGCTTCTCTTCTTCCTCTGGAATAATGTCACTAGCCACAATTACTGGAAGCTTCTCATCTTCCCCCAAGTAGGTGTACTTGAGATTGTCTGGAAGCGGTTTGAGCTCTAAGGTGGGAGCTTGCTCAACCGAAGGTATGAGTTGTTCAATTTCTTTCATGCCAAATACCTGTTCAGATAACTCATAGATAGAAGAAACAACTTCCCCATCCTTGGGGATATCAGTAGTATGGGAAGAATCAAAAGAATCAGTAGTCAATTGAATATCAGCATCATGATTTCCTAAATTATCCATGTCATCATGCAAAGAATTATCAGTACCAGAAAGATCAACAAGACCAGTTAAATCAACAGATGTTCTAGATGAAATAGAATCAATCTGATCAGTAATAGGTTCTGTAGAGTTAATCTCATCATACAAGCTCAAAAATTCATCAATTTCTCTACATATAGTGCAAGAATGAGAGTCATCACAATTATGTTTCAAAGAATCATCAAGATCAGTAATATCACAGGATTCAGTCAACAAACTATCCCTAAAATCAGCACTGGCATCATCAACTAACATATCAATTAGGCTGATACTAAAAACAGAGTTATCATCACAAGGGTATTTCATGGCATCAAATATATTAAATTGTATCACATTGCCAGCAAACTCCATTTGAAGATTACCCTCATACACATTTATAATTGTTTTAGCAGTTTTCAGGAAAGGTCTACCTAAAATGAGTGGGGCATATCCACTAGATCTATATCTATCATCTTCCATATTAAGGACATAAAAATCAGCTGGAAAAATTAAATCCTTTACCTTAACCAGAACATCCTCCAACACTCCTGAAGGATAAGCAATGCTCCTATTTGCCAGCTGCACAACCACTTCGGTAGGTTTCAGCTCTCCCACCTGCAAAGATGAATAAACAGATTTAGGCATAACATTTATAGCAGCACCAAGATCAATTAAAGCATCAGAAAACTCAAAATTTCCAATGGTGCATGGAATTGTAAAAGTGCCCGGATCTTGACACTTAGTGGGCATTGTTGGCTGTATGAGTGCTGAAACATTCTTGCCAAAATTGACTTTTTCATTCCCTCTCAGACGCCTCTTGTTAGTGCATATCTCCTTGAGAAACTTGGCATATTTAGGAATGGTCTTGATTGCCTCCAACAGGGGTATATTGACTTCAACCTTTTTAAAAATCTCAAGAATCTCTTTTTCTGCATCTGCTTCAGTTTGCCTCTTTCCCAAGGTAGGTCTATGTGGGAAAGGCAAAATTTTCTTTGGCTCCTCTTCATTATTAGGCTCATTTGGTACGGCGTGTGTGTTTTATGACGCCGACTTATCCATGATGGTGGTATCTGAGGATCCCTGAACTTCTTTTCCACTCCTAAGAGTGATGGCACTGACATTGCTACTATTCCTCGGATTAACAACTGTCTGTGAGGGTAATTGGCTTGAACCTTGGCTTTTTATCTCATTGAGAGAAGTAGCGAATTGTCCTATCTGAGTATCAACCCTTCTTTCTAAGTTTTGCATCATTTGTGTGATTTGTGCTTGACTCTCCATAATACGCTTCATCATGTCTCCCATATTATCCCCTTTCTTTGGTTCCTCCTGTATAGGAGCTGGCTACCTAATAGGTTGGGAAGACTGTGCACTAGGTCCTGCAACATTGTATCTATTTTGTTGCCCTCCCCCATATCTCAAATTGGGGTGATCCATCCATCCTGGATTGTATGTATTAGAATAGGGATCATATTTTTGTTGCCCTTGTTACATCGGCCTAACTGGAAACATCCCAGCACAAGCCTCCACCCTATCTTCTAACATAGGGCACTGATCAGTAGTATGTGTGGCCAAAGAGCATATATCACACAGGGGTCCTACCAAAGTAGTAGAGGTAGATGTTTGTCCAGATGCATAACACTGTGGATAAGAATATGTCTGAGTAGGGTAAGACTGTGGTGCACAAGTCTGAGAAGGAGCGGAGGATGACTGCTGCCGATCTAAAGCAAGCTTTTGGAGCACAGTAGACATTACTTCAAGTTTGCTCTCAATTCTCTGACCATAGTCTGGAGCACACAATTCATTGACTCCTCTTACTGTTTGCATTGATCTGGACCCAAATTGCTGAGCATTCTGAGCCATCTTATCAATCAACTCCCAGGCCCCCGTAGGTGTTAGATCACCTAAGGCTCCACCAGAGGCAGCATCAATCATATTTCTGTCCATGATCAATAGACCCTCATAGAAGTACTGTATAAGCAACTGATCAGAGATTTGATGGTGAGGGCAACTAGCCAACAATCTTTTGAATCTTTCCCAGTACTCATATAAAGTCTCTCCATTATTTTGTCTGATCGCACATATCTCTTTCCTTATTGATGCAGTGCGAGATGCAGGAAAGAATTTCTCCAAGAATAACCTCTTCAGTTGGTCCCAAGAAGTGATGGCACCGGGAGGTAGATAGTACAACCAATCCTTGGCTAAACCATCCAAGGAAAAAGGGAATGCTCTGAGCTTGATTTGTTCCTCTGAGACACCTTGTGGCTTCATTGTAGAGCATACAACATGGAATTCTTTTAGATGTTTGTGAGGGTCATCTCCTGCAAGTCCCTGAAACTTAGGAAGTAAGTGAATCAATCCAGATTTAAGCTCAAAATTTGCATCTAATTCTGGATATTGTATGCAAAGATTTTGATAATGCACATTAGGAGCTGTCAATTCTCTAATAGTTCTAGCATGCATGTTATTATTCAAATTTGCATTCACATTCAAGTTAGCCTGAACATGCATATTCCTGTTAGCATTTATTTGATCTTGTTCAGCCATATTATCACTAGCAAATTGAAGTGCACAATCAATTCCTTGCATAGAATCAAAAGCAGATGAATTAGAGCTATTAATTCCTACACTATCCTCGTTTTTCCTAATCCTTTCTTGTCTTCTAAAGGTTCTTTCAATTTTTGGATCCAAATCAATTAATTTTTCACCAAAGCTTCTTGTCATACACCAATTAGACAAGCAAAAATTAAGAAGGAACACAAAAATCAACAAAGAAAAATTAAAACAAAAATTCCAGAAAAATTAGAAAAATCCTAGAAAATTCGAAAAAATACTAAAAAATTCGAAAAAGTGCTCCAAAAGTTGGAATTTGGCCAAAAAATGGTGAACCTAATAGCTTTGCTATTACTTTTGCTCAAAACACCCAAAAACTTTGAAATACAGAATTTGAGAATTTTCTGGGTACTTTAAACGAAAATTCCAGCAAGTAGGCAAATTAATATGCAACACCGAAATTACCCAATTCCAAGCTCGAAACAGAGCAAAAATTCAGCTAAAATAGAATCAAAATAGAGATAAAACAAAATAAAAAAACCTAGAAAACTTTCTCAAACAATTAAGAAACTAAATTCCCCGGCAACGGCGCCAAATTTTGACGGGCTTGTCGTGCAACCCTCAAAATAAAACTAGGTTGATCTAAAAATATAGCAAGTGGCACAACCTAGGTCATCTCCCTTGGAATTGGAATTCAATGTTCAATTAGGTTCTTTAAGTGTTCTAAGATCCTAGAACTATCTAGTTTGGGGGGTTTTTGAATGAATTAAACTATCCTAAAACTAAATTGAATCAAAATTCCTAAATTCTACCTAATTGTGTGAATTGTAAATGATAATGGCTTGTGACTAGCTTAGGAATCGTCTCTTGGTATCCACTATCCTTATCCTATTCTAATTGTGATTAATTCTGGCCTAAGAATTCCTAATTAAGTTCATTACAAGTTATCTTGAGTTACCACACAAGAATCAAGAGATTAACAATCTAATGTTGAATTGAGACCTCAATCCCGCATTAAACCGTTAACTCTTGTCTTTAAGATCAATGAACATCCAATTTGATTGATTAACTAATTAATTATCTTCTGATTCATCATCCAAAAAATGTTTAATTAACCAACTAAATACTAAGGAATTCTCAAATCAAACAATCAAGCACAAAATCTCACTCATGTAATTCATCGAACACCTTCGTGGTATACATGGGAGATTAAAGAGAATAATGAAAAATCAGATTCAAATTCAACCAATTAATCAACAAAAATAATTCCTATTCAGTGTCTAACCAGCCACTAATTAATTACACAATTTCCTAATCAAATATAACTCAACCGAGATTATACAAGAAAAAGAAAAAGTGCTGGAAAAATAAGAAAATCTTAGCCAGAATTCTGCTTCTTCCCCAAGGATTCAAGCTTCTCCAAGGTTGCTTCCAAGCTAGCCTCAAGATGGATGAATTAGAGCTTCATTAATGGATGGAATTGGAGATGGAATGAATGGAGAGATGGATGATTATGTGAGTGGAAGCGTGAAGGCGTGTATGACGGCAAGACGAGGGTTAATGAGATGTATGAATAAAGACGGAGGTGAGGGTTTTAAAAGGCCAATGACCGAGGGAATAAGGATTAATAAGGCGTGAATGAATGGGTTGCTGGCGTCGTGTATCCTCTTCTCACGTGTTTTCTAATGACTTCACGTGCTCCTTTCTAATTTCAATCGGCTGAAGGCATTTCTTTAATTCCCTTCACGTGCTCTCCCTCTTATTCCAAGTCTGAAGCTCCTTATTTTAATCTTTGTTTATGTGATTGTGGGCCCCATTCCTTATTCAGCTCATGCACCCACGTTGCTTCTTCTTTGCTGATTCATGCTTCCCACGTAACTTCTGCAGCTTCTTCGTGGCTTTGGTTCTGCTTTGTCCAGCTGCTGTTTCTTCTCTTTCAAAGGCACATTCTGCCTCTTAAACGCGAGACTAGGTCCTTCTATTCTGCATGTTCTCGGTTCTGCATGTGTCTTCACGTAGCTTTCTTCTCTCAACGTGGTTTACTCTGTTCTGCTGGAAAGCTCCCTGTTCAGCTTCTGCATGTATGTTCAGACGTGATTTCCAGCTCCATGCGTCTTCGTTTTTTAGCTCAAAGCTTCTATTGACAGCAACTAAACTCGAGCTTCTCACGTTGGCTACTGTAGCTTCTGCATTCATGTTCACGTCTTGCCTTCTCTTCCTCGTTTTGCTGCTGTGCTTCATCGTTCTGCTTGTGCTGCTTCATGTGTTTCTCCTTCGTTCTACTTTAGCTGCTGGTTTGTGTGTTGCTCGAGTTGTAAGCTGCTGCCATTCCATATTGATTCTTCTTTACCATTAGCTTTCCACGTTCTCGAGCTTCTGTTTATAGACCACGAGCTGCTTCCTCTCTTCCGTTCTTCATGACCAGCTCTGTAGCTTGTATTGTTGTTTAGCTCCAGCAACCTTCTTTATCATGTTTTGCAGCCCATAGCTTTAAACCCGTAGTTCTTTTCCACGTTGAAACTGTTCTCATGCAGCTGCTCCTCTGTACACCCACGTGATAGCTTCCAATCTAGCTCAACAAGCTTCTTTGTTATATGGCTACAACCCTTTTAGCTTGTGGCTTTCCTTCAAAGCTCAAATTGCCCAACAAAAATCTGCATAAAAGAATGAAAGAGATGGAATAGAAAAGTCACAAAATTCATTTAAAATGATTTATGCATTAAAATTCAAGAATTTTGCAATTTTAATTCCTAGAGTGCAAAAGTGGCTAATGAATTCAAATTGAATCTAATTAAACCCTTAAAGCCATATTTGATCATTAAAATGCCTAAGTTAGGGGATTAAAATTGTATAAAAATCATACTTATTAGTTGTACACCAAGATTTGAATATTAGTTTGTTCTCTCTTTCAATGTTAATTCATACTTCTAATCAGATTTTGTGGTTGATGAAGACATAAATTCATTTAGAAATTGCATGAAAGTGCTTTCATTCGTCCCCTTCCCTGCCCTTACAGCGAAATGGTGATTAGATTGTTTTCATCATATATGGTTGAATGATTTGTCTTTATTGAAATTAATGAATGAGAGACAATGAAGAAGAAAGCTTTTGTATAATGGCAGCTTCATACTTTCTAATTATAATACATTTAGCAACTTCTTACTTTATGATAGTAGATTCTTACTTTCTTATGGCTATTTATGATCCAGAAAAGGCATTAAACTAAAGTGGTCAAATGATTTCAATGGCAAGACATCCTTTTTGTTGTGGATCATAACCCAAGCAATGGCATATGGAACTCTCACCCACTTGGAGAGGATGAGGAAACCATATGGAGCAAGTAAGGACTGTGACCAACATTAAAAGGGCAAACCTGGCATCATGGCTGAAAGGAAGCTTAATATGATATTTTGTTGCAACTAACCACAATTGTTTGAACAAAAGTAGTCATCCATGTTTTAGGTACCGTATTATGTAGTAGCTGTCTTATCCAATTTCATGTAATCATAGACATCATAATATGTAATATACTTGTAGTCGAATCTGATGGTATATTTTTGTGCACTTTTGTATCATTTTATTCTTGCATCTCTATAATAATTTTGTTAAGCAATTGACGGAGTCCTCATCAATTTGGCTACCTTAAGATGGCTAACTTATAAGCATAATTTTTATATATTTTATTCTTCTTAACTTAAGCATTTTAATGATCAACTATGACTTTAGGGGTTTAATTAGGTGAAATTTGATTTTAGTAGCTATTTCTGCACTCAAGGAAATTATTTACAAGATTTGAGAATTGTAACGTATAAATTTCTTTAAATAATTTTGTAAATTTTTCCTATTGATTTTTTCTCATTCTTTTGTGCAAATTTTAATGGGCAAATGAAACTTAAATGAGAATTTGATTTAAAGAAGAGAAGCAGAAGAGTTGGGCTTCAATTATACTTTTTGTTGGGTAATAGGAATTTTAAGGATGAAAATTAATTTGGAAAATGATTGAAGCTTCAAGATTGAATCAAGAGCCAAACTTCAATGAGGGAAGCCACATTCTGTGACTAGAAATGAGGGGTTTTTGGATAGAAGAAGATGCACAACTCACTTATCCACGTAGACTTCCAACTCACTCATGCATGTAGGTAGCCCTCTACATAGCTTCAAATACACACACATAGGTAGCTACTGTAATTCATAGGCACCTTCCATGCATGGCTCATTCCATTCATCTCACATCATCCACAAACACTCACACTCCATGTAAGCACACACTCCAGCCCTCAATCCCACATTCCATTTAACTCACACATAGCACCTCACTTAGAAACACTCTCATGCACAAATCATTCACACCTTCAAAACATGTAGGCAATCACCCATTTCACACACTTTACACATACCAGCAGCCACCCACTCACATGAAGTCACGTTGCCATCCACCATTTGCACATGGGAAGTCAAGTGACGAAGGAGGCATTAAGAAACATGAGTTGGAGAATGTGGAAGATTGGGTAGAACATTTGGGAGATGAGAATGTGCATGTGCACAAAAGCGATAAGAGCTTAGAAAAAAAAAAAAGAAACACAAGTAAAAGGCTACAATTTTAAAGGAATAAAGAAGGCAAAGCGAGGAGCTGTATGAAGAGAACACACTCGAGCAGAACATGAACATAAGAGGAATGAAGAAATAAAGAAGGCATGTGAAGAATATAAGGAAGCAACATGTGAGAAGTCACGTGAACAAGAAATGAGGAAGAAGCTAGCAAAACCTGAGAAAAGCTACAGGTTATTGGTGAAGAAAGTTGAAGCTAAGACACACACAAAAGCATGAACACGAGAAAAGAATAAGCTTGTGAGGACGCTTGGGTTTTACACATATGAAAGAGGCTACACCAGCTATCACGTGAGAGATAAAAATAGAAGTAGCTACGGGTTGAAAGATCCAGATGTGAAGGATAACACACACAAAGTTGACATGGAGGAGGAATAAGAGAAATGACATGGCATAAGTTAAAAAGCCACGTGATTCATTTAGTAAGAATGAAGTTACAGGTTTTTGATTGTGAAGGCAGAAGATCACGTGAAATAATGGATTAAATGAAGCATAAAAGTAGCACGTGATGAGGGAGACGAACGTGAATAATGACACGATGAAAAGACGAACAAAAAGGACGTCAAAAAAATGCAAAAGGCGGGGCTGGGATATAATGCAAAAAATAATGGGAAAAGGAGCCAGAGAACAAAACTAGGGAGCTCTAGAAACACAAAAGGAAGGGGAGAAGAAATTGATTAAAAGGAGCTCAATGATTTTAGCTTCTTCCCTCCTCCATTGTATTCCATTTATCTTCTCCATGGTAGTTTGATTTTCTCTTAGTAGCTAGCTGAACATTAGACCTCCCTTGATGTAGATTTGAGCTCCAAATTGCCTCTCCAAATTGGATAAATTCTCCTTCCTTTATCTTTTAATTTCAACATTGATTCCTCTATTAATTTGACTAGGTTTAACTTATTAATTTAAGAATTTAATTGCTGAAATTTATTGAATTAATTTGAATTGTGGATTGATTGCAATTTCATATTTGAATGTTAATTTTGATCCCTAAATGTTTTTGGAAAGTCCAAACTTAGTGGCTACACAATTTGCTATTAAATTCCTCTTATTTTTAGGCCAATTGATGCAATAGCTATTGAATTAAGTTGATGGAGTTTTTATGCAATTGTTGTGTATTAAGGAATTTATTAATTTAATTGGTTGATTAGTATTTTAAGTGGATTGTTCAGCAAGTTTTATTGACCATTTAGGATTTGTTTTTGTGTGTTCTTGTTTCTAACTCAATTGATTAATTATTCAAAGTTCCTTGTGGTTGCAAAATCCTTAAATTATCATTGAATTGAGTCTTGGATGGTAATTCAAGAGTTCTTATGGAGAATACACTAATGAGCAAGAGTTTAAATCAATTTTTGGTACATTAGAAATGGAGTAAGGATAATTGAATTCTAGGGAATCCAACTAAAAGCTAGTCACCACATTTTCCTAGTTATTTGCTTCACTTAATCTTAAGCTTTTAGTTCTTGTTATTTTTCATTTAATTCAATTAAATTTCAGTAATTCAAAATCCCCTAGACAATTTTCATTTAGTGATACTTTCAAAATAATTAGAGGCAAACACTCCTTAGAAAATGACCTAGGTTGCACTATTATCTACAAACTTTTTTCAACCTAGTTTTATTTGAGGTTGCATGGCACAACCATGAAATTTGGCACTGTTGCCAGAGAGTTTGGTTTCTTAATTGTTTGAAAAGGGTTTCCTAGTATTTTTTCTTTGTTTTTGCTTAGTTGTTCCCCTATTTTAGACATTTCGATTGCTTGAATTGATTGTGTTGCTTGCTGGAATTTTTGTTTAATATGCCCAAAAAATTCTCAAACTTTTTTTCCAAGGTTTTTGGATGTTTTAAGCAAAAGTAATAGCAAAGCTACTTGGTGCACCATTTTTTGCCCAAATTCCAATGTTTAAGGCATTTTTTTTAATATTTTAGTATTTTCTCGAATTTTCTCAGATTTTTCTAATTTGTTTGGATTTATTGTTTTTTATTTTTGTGAACTTCTTTTGTGTCATTTGTCTTTGTTTTTGAGTGTTTATACATGCTAGGTAGTTGTTAGTTTAATTTAGAATTAGTCTTCTTGCCTTTTAGTGTGAGGAAATTTTTCTAATTTTTCAGTTATTTTCTCTGTTGTTATAGACTTATTGTTTTCATTTTTCTTTGCTAGTTTTTGTGTTGCTTCTTAGTTTTTGCTTGCCTAATCTGTTTATGACAAGGACCTCTAGTGATAAATTAATTGATTTGGATCCAAAAATTGAAAAAACCTTTAGAAAGCAAGTAAGGATTAAAAATAATTAGAGGCAAACACTCCTCAGAAAATGACCTAGGTTGCACTATTATCTACAAGCTTTTTTCAACCTAGTTTTATTTGAGGTTGCATGGCACAACCATGAAATTTGGCACTGTTGCCGGGGAGTTTGGTTTCTTAATTGTTTGAAAAGGGTTTCCTAGTATTTTTTCTTTGTTTTTGCTTAGTTTTTCCCCTATTTTAGACATTTCGGTTGCTTGAATTGATTATGTTGCTTGCTGGAATTTTTGTTTAATATGCCCAAAAAATTCTCAAACTTTTTTTCCAAGGTTTTTGGATATTTTAAGCAAAAGTAATAGCAAAGCTACTTGGTGCGCCATTTTTTGGCCAAATTCCAATGTTTAAGGCATTTTTTTTTAATATTTTAGTATTTTCTCGAATTTTCTCAGATTTTTCTAATTTGTTTGGATTTATTTTTTTTTATTTTTGTGAACTTCTTTTGTGTCATTTGTCTTTGTTTTTGAGTGTTTATACATGCTAGGTAGTTGTTAGTTTAATTTAGAATTAGTCTTCTTGCCTTTTAGTGTGAGGAAAGTTTTCTAATTTTTCAGTTATTTTCTCTGTTGTTATAGACTTATTGTTTTCATTTTTCTTTGCTAGTTTTTGTGTTGCTTCTTAGTTTTTGATTGCCTAATCTGTTTATGACAAGGACCTCTAGTGATAAATTAATTGATTTGGATCCAAAAATTGAAAAAACCTTTAGAAAGCAAGTAAGGATTAAAAAAAATAGTGATAGTGTAGGAATTAGTGGTTCTACTTCTTCTGCTTTTGATTGTGTGCAAGGAATTGATTGTGTACTTCAATTTGCTAGTGATAATATGGTTGAACAAGATTAAGTGAATGCTAACATGAATATGCATATTCAGGTTAACTTAAATGCAAATGAAAATTTGAATGATAACATGCATGCAAAAACCATTAGAGAATTGACAGCTCCTAATGTGCATTATCAAAATCTTTGTATACAATATCTAGAATTAGATGCAAATTTTAAGCTTAAATTTGGTTTGATTAATTTACTTCCAAAATTTCATGAACTTGTAAGAGATGATTATCGCAAGTATCTGAAGGAATTCCATGTTGTTTGCTCTACAATAAAGCCATAGGGAGTCTCAGAAGTACAAATTAAGCTCAGAGCATTTCCTTTTCCCTTAGATGGTGTAGCCAAAGACTGGTTGTACTATTTGCTCCCTGGTGCCATCACTTTTTGGGATCAACTGAAGAGGCTTTTCTTGGAAAAATTCTTTCCTACTTCTCGCACTGTATTAATAAGGAAGGAAATCTATGGGATCAGATAGAATGATGGAGAGATCTTGTATGAATACTGGGAAAGGTTCAATAGGTTGCTAGCTAGTTGTTCTCAGCATCAAATTTTTGATCAGCTACTTATTTAGTATTTTTATAAAGGGCTATTGAATATGGATAGAAACATGATTGATGTTGCTTCTGGTGGAGCTCTGGGTGATCTGACACCTATAAAAACCTGAGAGTTGATTGACAAGATGGCTTAGAATGCACAATAGTTTGGTGTGAGACAGACAGCGAAAGGAGTCAGTGAGTTGCATGCTCCACATTATGATCAAAGAATTGAAAGCAAAATTGATGAGATGTCATCTGTGCTTAGGCATCTTGCCTTAGCTCAATAGCAACCACAGTCATCCTCTTTTCTATCTCAGACTTGTGCAACACATTCTTATGCTACTCAGATGCATTCTTATCCACAGTGCTATACACTTAGGCAGCCATATATCTCTACTGCCTTGGTGGGACCCATATGTGACATATGTTATTTAGCCACACATGCTACTGATCAATGCTCGATGTTAGAGGACAGGGTAAAGACTTGTGTTGGGATGTTTCCAATTAGGCTAATGTAACAAAGGTAGCAAAAGTATGATCCCTACTCTAATACATGCAATTCAAGATGAAGGGATTACCCCAACTTGAGATATGGGGGAGGGCAACAGCAAAATAGATACAATATTGTAGGACCTAGTGTACAACCTTTTCAACCTATAAGGCAATTAGTCCCAATACAAGAGGAACCAAAAAAAGGGAATAATATGGAGGACATGATAAAGCAGCTTATAAAGAGTAATGCAAAACTTACATAACAACAGCAGTTACAGATGAGCATGCAAAATTTAGAAAGAAGGGTTGATACTTAGTTGGGCCAGTTTGCTACCTCTCTCAGAGAGGTGAGTTCAAGCCAACTACCATCACAGACAATTGTCAATATAAGAAATAGTAGCAATGTTAGTGCTATCACTCTTAAGAGTGGAAAGGAAGTTCAAGGATCCTCAAATACTATTACCATGGATAAGCCCGCATAATAAAAAACACACAGCGCATTAGATAAGCCTAAAAAAGAAGAGGAGCCAAAGAAGATTTTGCCTTTCCCACATAGACCTACCTTGGAAAAGAGGCAAACTGAAGTAGAAATTGAAAAAGAAATTCTTAAAACTTTCAAAAAGGTTGAGGTTAACATACCTTTGTTGGAAGTAACCAAGACCATCCCTAAGTACGCCAAATTTCTCCAGCAAATATGTACCTACAAGAGGCGGCTAAAAGGGAATGAGAAAGTCAATTTTGGCAAGAATGTTTTAGCACTTATATAGCCAACAATGCCCATGAAGTGTTAAGATCTGGGCACTTTTACAATTCCATGCATTATTGAAAATTTTGAATTTTCTGATGCTTTGATTGATCTTGGTGCTACTATAAATGTTATGCCTAAATCAATGTACTTATCTTTGCAGATGAGAGAGCTGAAACCTACTAGAGTGGTTGTGCAGCTTACAAATAGGAGCATTGCTTATCCTTCAGGAGTTTTGGAGGATGTCCTAGTTAAGGTAAAGGATTTGATATTTCCAACTGATTTTTATGTCCTTAACATAGAGGATGACAGATATAGGTCTCATGAACATGCCCCACTTATCCTAGGTAAACCTTTCTTAAAAACTGCAAAGATAATTATAAATGTGCATGAATGGAGTTTGCTGGCAATATGATACAATTTAATATATTTGATGCCATGAAACACCCCTATGATGGTAACTCTATTTTTAGCGTAAGCCTGATTGATATGCTAGTTGATGATGTCAGTGCTAAGTTTAAGGATAGCATGTTAACTGATTCTTATGATATTGTTAATCTTGATGATTCTTTGAGACACACTTTTGATGATTCTCATTCTTGTACTATATGTAGAGAAATTAATGAATTTTTGAACTTGTATGATAGTACTGACTCTAGAGAATCTATTGCTGATTAGATTGATTCTATTTCATCTAGAACCTTTATTGATTTTACTGGTTTTGTTAATATTTCTAGTTTTGTTGAGTCTTTGCATGTTGATATGGATAGTTTAGGTAATCATGATGCTAGTATTCACTTGACTGCTTACACTTTTGATTCTTCTCATGCTACTAATGTTCCCAAGGATGGGAAAGTTATTTCTTCTATCTATGAGTTGTCTGAATAGGTATTTAGCATGGAAGAGATTGAAATCAAACCACTCATACCTTCAGTTGACAAGCTCCTACCTTTGAGCTCAAACTGCTGCCTGACAATCTCAAGTATACCTATTTGGAGAAAGATGAGAAGCTTCCAATGATTGTAGCTAGTGACATTATTCCAGAGGAAGAAGAGAAGCTTCTAGAGGTCTTAAGGAGGAGAAGACAAGCAATAGGGTGGACCTTGGCTAACATACCTGGCATTAGCCCTAACACCTACCTGCATCGAATTTTGTTAGAGGATGGGGCAAAACCAATGAGACAACCTCAAAGGAGACTGAATCCATTTATTCTAGATGCAGTTAAAAAGGTAGTTTTTAAACTTTTATTTGCTGGTATTATATATCCTATTTCTTATAGCCAGTGGGTTAGTCCTGTGCAGGTGGTTCCAAAAAAGTTAGGAATCACAATGGTCTAGAATGAAAATAATGAATTGGTACCCACCCGTGTACAAAATAGCTAAGGGGTTTGCATTGATTATAGGAGGCTTAATTTAGTCACTAGAAAGGATCATTACCCCTCCTTTTTATTAATTAGATGCTTGAACATTTAGCTGGGAAGTCTCACTTCTGTTTTCTTGATGGATTTTCAGGTTATTTCCAAATATGCATAGCCCTAGAGGATCAAGAGAAGACAATGTTTACATACCCATTTGGAACATTTGCCTACATACGAATGCCTTTTGGTATTTGCAATGGCTCTAGAACTTTCCAAGGGTGCATGGTTTCTATTTTTAGTAATTTTCTAAAACACTGTATAGAAATTTTTATGGATGATTTCACTGTATATAGGAACTTTTTTTATGACTGCTTATGTAGTCTAGATAGAGTCTTAGCGAGATGCATAAAGAAGAACTTTGTACTTAATTTTGAAAAGTGTTATTTTATGGTTCGAAAAAGTATTGTATTGGGTCATGTTATATCTGAACAGGGCATAGAGGTTGATAAGGCTAGATGTTGTCACTTTTCTACCATACCCAACATGTGTTCGAGAGGTCTGATCTTTTCTAGGTTATACAGGCCTTTATAGAAGATTCTATAAGGATTTTAGTAAAATTGCTTTGCCATTATCTAAGCTACTACAAAAAGATGTTGATTTCCATTTTGATGATGCCTATAAAATAGCTTTTGATGATCTTAAGAAAAAATTGGCTTTCCCACCCATTATTCAACCCCCTTATTGGAATCTCCCATTTGAGCTTTTACGTGATGCTTCTAATTTTGTTGTAGGTGTAGTTTTGAGCCAAAGAGTGAATAAAAGGTCCCATGTGATAGTTTATGCGTCCAAAACTCTAGATGGGGTCCAAGCAAATTATACAACCACAGAAAAAGAATTTCTTGATATTGTTTTTGCTTTGGATAAGTTTAGATCTTATTTACTTGATACTAAAGTCATTGTTTTTACTGATCATGTAGCCTTAAAGTACTTGCTAAAGAAGCCTGATGTGAAGCCAAGATTGAATAGATGGATGCTTTTACTTCAAGAGTTTGATATTGACATCTAGGATAAAAGCAGAGCAAAAAACTTGGTGGCAGACCACGTGAGCCAAATTGAGGCTCCAAACGTAGATTCCTTATCTATTTGATGATAATTTCCCTGATGAGCATTTGTGTGTTATGTATAGTTTCTACCCTTAGTATCCTGACTTAGTGAATTATCTACTTGCTTCTGAATTTCCTGTTGATTTGAATAAATAATAGTTCAATAAGTTTAAGAGTGAAGCTAGATATTATATTTGGGATGATCTATAATTGTGGAGACTATGTAGTTACTAAGTGATTAGACATTATGTGCCTGATATAGAATTTGATTCTATTTTGAAATTTTGTCACACACTTGCATATGGAGGTCACTTCAGTCTAAAAAACACAGCTAGGAAAGTTCTAGATAGTGGATTGTATTGGCCTACTTTGTTTCGTAATGCCTTTGATTTTTGTAAAAGATGTGTCAAGTGTCAACTGTGACGACCCTAACTTCTAATTATCATAATTAGAGTTAAGTATGTGATTAATAATTAATGATCAAGGTTCGGGGTTGCTACAATAAATTACTTTGCGGAAATACAGAGAAATTTGAACCTTGATATTGTTAGGGTCATCAACTAATCAACTATAAACAGGGACATGTATACAAGCATGTGTAATTCATCCCTCTATCATTTTCAACACCCAAAAACCTCCCACGAGTATTCCTATATCATTCCTTAGCATTAGCATTCAAGGGATCCGGGTGTCTAGGTCAAAAACTGAGTTTTTAGCCCTCCGCCGCGGCCTGGAACTCTTGCGCCGCGGCCCAGTTACTCTCTGGAATTTTCCTGACGCCGCGGCGAGTTGGACCTGCGCCGCGGCCAACCTATGTGGCGCCGCGGCGAGTTTTGCTACTGTAACCTCCCAATTTAATTTTCTCGACTCGCGCCGCGGCGAGGTTACGTTCTGTCACCCCCTGGGCGATTATTTTCACTCCGCGCCGCGGCGAGATTTATCAAGCCGCGGCGTCCCTCGCCACTGTCACTCCCTAGGCCGCGGCGAAGCCTTCTTGGCCGCGGCGTGAATCCCTTCTGTAGCTGTTTTCCCTATGTTTCGCCCCCTACACTCTATTTCTCTCCTTAGGGACACCCTAAGATCACTTCCCCTCATTTTACATGGCTCTAATGGCATTTATCTACCTTATTTACTTAGCTATTCTTTCATTACCAATTCAAAACTTACATGCCCATTTCCGTTCTCTAATCACCCTCTATTAGCGAGTTTATGAAATAATAACAACACCAATCATTCACCGTTGATATTTAACATTCGATACACTTTCCATTATTAGCCAATTACAATCATAAGGCTCAATTCCATGATAATCGAATTACACATACAATCCCTACACTTGGCAACTCATGATGCAATGCAGCAATGATACAAAACTAACAATTTAATTACAATACATTTTTGACAAAGCTCCTAAACCTATGCATTACCAAACCATTTAATGGTCTTCCATTAATTTCTTCCTCGGCACTAAGAGGTCCGGTCCCTGAAAATGTTAGCCCACAACGGGGTGAGATATACAATCTCAGTAACAACAGGTAATTTCCATATATATGTACAAGTCAATCAATCCAAGACAATCTCATGTCATCAATATCAGAATTATCAATTCAATTGGCAAATGAACTAGTTGAACCACTATTGACTACTGTCCCATACCAGCAATCATACACAACATGTTAAAGGCCATTAACACCGGGAGAGGCCCGTCCACGACACCTACTCCCCATTGAGCACACCAGGGCTCAGTGCATCTAGGGTTGATCATACCCGGTGCCCGATCGTGGCACATGCACGGGTGGCAGCTGCACCACAGCTCCACCATGGACTCACAAGGTCCAATTACAATAACAATCAAGTAGTCAACCAGTCATTTAACATTTCAAAATCAAGCATGTGTAACAAATAGCAGATTAACATGAGCATATACATGGAATTAGGAAAATAACCCAGTTACCTCATTGAAGCCAATTACTCTTGCCCTAGCTACCATAATGATCCAAGTGCACACCAAGCCTATAAGAAGCATAATTATCACCATTTCTAGTCATAATCAAATATCCAAAGAGCTGAACTACTAATGACGACTAGAGGTTACTTACCTAATTACTAAGGGATTTAATTTCGGACTCCAACTTTCCCACACCAGAAATTTCTATAGTTTACTCTAATTTCTGGGTAACTCCACATTAAACCAAATCCCATGTCATAGGTTAATTACAGGGGTCTCAAACTAACAGAAAATGCATCACAATGGGAAGGAAATACTCACTTAACAACACTAATAGCCTCACCTCCGAAAATCCGCCATAGAAGCACCAAAAATTCGCACTTCAACCACCAAGCCCAGAAAATTTAGTCTTCCACCATTATCTCCTTGTAATCTCACACAATAGAAGAACCCATTAGGATAATCCATCCTTAGGGGCATTTTCCAGCAAAGTAATACACCAAATAGAAAGGAAAAGCTTACCTAATCCTCCCTCTAACCTCCAAGTCCGAAAATCTTGCAAGGAATCACCCAACACCAAATTTCAGATTTGAGATGAAGATGAAAATACTTAAACCCAGAAATTAATCGGACCAAAATGAAGAGGAGGATGAGAGGGTTAAGTTATATATAACCTACCTTGGCTAAATCATCCTCTAGAAGTGAGAAATGGAGCCTCCATGTTGGTGGAACCCTAGCCTCCCTCAAACCTCCGAATTTTCTTCCTTGAGTTTCAGCAAAATGAAGGAGAGGCTGAAGGGTTAGGGTTTTAGATGAGTTTGGGTCAACCCTAAAGCCCAAAATCCATTTAGGTTCAGATATGTGCTTATTGGGCTTTTGTTTGGTGAAGTGGACTGCAGAACAATTTCAGTTTAAGTGAGGTATGCTGACCCAATGGCCCAATTCCTTGTAGGTTCAGATTTTGCACTTGTTGGGCTTTGTTTCATGAATTGGGCTACAGAAATTTGATTGGGTTAGGCTAACTTCCAAGAGTCAATCCCACTTGGGTCTGCATAATGTGTGTTGGGCCCACTATAAGAGCTCATGTAAATTGGGTATTGGGCCTTTATTTCACTAGGTCAAATTGGGCTATTGCTAGGGGATCCCTCTCGGCCCAAGTCTCATGATAAGGAGTTGGGCTTGCATCTAGAATCATTGGGCTTTTATAAGCCCCTTCTCATGATCCCCCTACATTAAGTTGGGCCTAGATATAGTTTCTATCCCAATTAATACTCAACTCATATTATTACTTTATTTCTCAAAATTACCATTCTCTAACCTTGCCCACTTATCCTATATTAATTATCCCTAATTAATCTAAATCCATGATTAATACCTTAATTAATCTTGGGGTGTTACATTCCTAGTCGCTGAGCCTTTGCCCGCGCTCCCAAGAAAAGTGCGCTTGTGAGGGGGAGGAGTCTCCCCATTTATATGGGCTAGACACAGGCCCCTTCCAGCTGATGTGGGACTTTTTGCAAGAATTAATTGGGATAGAAACTACCTCTAGGCCTAAATTAATGTAGGAGATCATGAGAAGAGGCTTATAGAGGCCCAATGATTCTAAATGCAAGCCCAACTCCTTATCATGAGACTTGGGCCAAGAGAGATCACCTAGCAATAGTCCAATTTGATTTAGTGAAATAGAGGCCCAAGACCCAATTTACATGAGCTCTTATAGTTGGCCCAACACACATTATGCAGACCTAAGTTGGATTGACTCTTGGAACTTGGCCTAGCCCAGTCAAATTTCTGTAGCCCAACTCATGAGATTCAGCCCAACTTATGAGATAAGGCCCAACAAGTATAAAAATCTGAACCCACAAGGAATTGGGCCATTGATCAGCACATCCCACTTTTAGCTTTAAATTTTCTGCAACCCATCTTACCTAGCACCAGCCCACTTAAAATAATGGGCCCATTGGACCAGCCCATCTTTATTAAAACCCTAAGAAGTCTTATCTCCACCCATTTGGCTACCAAGGAATACATGTTCTACAGACTTAGAAAGACATTTTGGCACTTTAGAAGAGGGGCTAGGGTTTTTCTGCATTCTTCCACCACTTCTCACTTCTAGAGGAAGATTTGGCTAAGGTAATCTATATAAAACATGTCCCTCTCATTCTCCTCTTCATTTTGGTCTGATTAATTTCTGGGTTTGAGTATTTTCATCTTCTTCTCAAATCTGAAATTTGGTGTTGGGTGATTCCTTGCAAGATTTTCGGACTTGGAGGTTAGAGGGAGGACTAGGTAAGCTTTTCCCTTCCATTTTGTGTATCACTTTGCTGGAAAATGCCCCTAAGGATGTATTATCATAATGGGTTCTGTTACTGTATGAGATTACAAGGAGATAATGGTGGAAAAATGAATTTTCTGGGCTTGATGATTGAAATGTGAATTTTGGTGCTTCCATGGTGGATTTTCGGAGGTGAGGCTATGGGTGTTGTTAAGTGAGTATCTCCTTCCCATTTTGATGCATTTTCTAGTAGTTTGAGACCCCTATAGTTGACCTATGATATGGGCTTTGGTTTCATGTGAAATTACCTAGAAATTAGAGTGAACTATGGTAATTTCTGGTGTCAGAAAGTTAGAATCCGAAATTTAATCCCTTGGTAATTAGGTGAGTAACCTGTAGTCTGTCATTAGTAGTTCAACTCTTTGGATATTTGATTATGATTAGAAATGATGATAATTATGCTTGTTATAGGCTTGGTATGCATTTGGATTATTATGGTAGCTAGGGGAAGAGTAATTGGCTTCATTGAGGTAACTAGGGTTATTTTTCTAATTCCATGTATATGCTCATGTTAATCTGCAATTTGTTACACATGCTTGATTTTGAAATGCTAAATGACTAGTTGACTACTTGATTGTTATTGTAATTGGACCTTGTGAGTCTATGGTGGAGCTGTGGTGCGGCTGCCACCTGTGCATGTGCTTCGATCGAGCACTGGGTTGTGATCAGACCCCGATGCACTGAGCCCTGGTTGTACTCATTATGGAGTAGGTGCTGTGGACGGACCTCTCCTGGTGTTATTAGCCATTAACATGTTGTGTATGATTGCTGGTATGGGACAGTAGTCATTGGTAGCTCAACTAGTTCATTTGCGAATTGAATTAATGATTCTGGTATTGATGACATGAAATTGCATTGGATTAATTGACTTGTACATATATATAGAAATTGCCTTTTATTACTGAGATTGTATATCTCACCCCGTTGTGGGCTAACATTTTCAGGGACCAGACCTCTTAGTAGCAAGGAGAAAATTAATAGAAGATCATTAAATGGTTTGGTAGCACATAGGCTTGGGAGCTTTGACAAAATGTATTGTAACTAAATTGTTAGTTCTGTATCATTGCTGCATTGCATCATGAGTTGCCAAGTATAGGGATTGTATATGTAATTTAATTATCATGGAATTGAACATTATGATTGTAATTGGCTAATAATGGATAAGTGATTTGATTTTATATGAACATTAAGCATTGACCCCATGCACCTTGTGACCATAATACATTTGCTATCATTAATCTATGAACTCACTAGTTTATGGTAGCTAGAGGGTTAAGGATCCACATTTGAATTTTAAATGTGTAACGATAGATGTGTTTAGTAGATTAGGTGAAAGAAAGACATTAAATCTTCACAAGCTAAGTTAAAGTGGCCTAGAGGGTTGCTAAAGGGGGAATTGGAGAGCATGAGATGAAATTTTGAGAGTTATAGGAACAGAAGGGAATTGGCCGTGGCCAACATTTAATTGGCCTAGGCCAAATAGAAACAGAGAAGAATTGGCCGTGGCCAACAATTAATTGGCCTCGGCCAAATGTGGCGAACCTGCCAGGGAAGAAAACAGAGAGAAATTGGCCGCGGCGAATAGTGATGTTGGCCGCGGCTAAGCCTGGAAAACAAGTTTGGGGGTTTTCCAGAGGGTATTTGGCCGTGGCAAAAGGGGTATTTGGCCACGGCAAAATGTGTGAAATTTATGGAGGTGTAAGGACTTGAATCCCAGAGTAATTGGCCCCGGCGAAAGGGGATTTAGCTGTGGCGAAGGTGCTCAATTTCTCATATTCACTTATAAACTTTAATTTCTTTTATGGTAATACTAAGGAATGATTTAGAAACACTTGTAAGAGGTTTTTATGAGTTAGAATTAATGGATGGGAGAATCAAAGGCTCCTTATTAATGATTAAATTCACTTGCACTTTTGAATAATTATGGTTGCCTAATTAATGACCCTAATAACATTAAGGTTCAAATTTCCTAACATTTTTTGAATATAATTAGTTGTAATAACTTTCAACCCTAATCGAAATTTTATGGTTAGTAATCATGTACTTAACCTTAATTATGATTATTAGAAGTTAAGGTCGTTACAGACACTATGCTCCTAGGTACACCATATAGTCTAACTATCTCTCATATGTACAACTAGGCTAGTTTATCTAGGGTATAAGTGGCTTTCATGGCTAAAAAGTGTGCTAACTTTGTTAATCTATCCACTATCACCCATATTGCATCATGCCTCGATAATGTCCTGGGCAAGCCCATGACAAAATCCATTACTAGACTATCTCACTTCCACTCCAGGATATCTAGGGGCTAAAGTAACCTAGCTGATTTCTGGTGTTCTATCTTAACTCTCTAACATACTAGACATTGGGAGACATACACTACTATATTTTTTTTCATTCCAGCACACCATAATATTTTTTTTAAGTCCTGATACATTTCATTACTACCTAGATGAATTGTGTACTTGCTACCTCATCTAATATTTTTTCTCTAATTTTTATATTTCTAGGCACATACAACCTATCTCTATATCTCACTATGTCATCCCCATACAAATTGAACTCCTAAATGCTACCCTAGGCTATCTAGGCTCTAATCTTATTTATATGGTCATTTGTTTGTTGAGCTTCTCTTATTTGATCCTTCAGGTCATTTTTCTATTTGAGTTTCACTCATTAATAGCTTACCTAAATGCACCTCACATGAAAGATTCATATCTCTGAATCTCTTAATCAATTCCCGCTCTCGAATTATCATATAGGCCATGTGTATAGATTTTCTACTTAGGGCATTAGCTACCACATTAGCCTTACCGGGATGGTATTTCAAAGTGAAATCATAATCTTTCAAAAATTCTAACCATCTCTATCTCATATTCAACTTTATTTGTTCAAATAAATATTTAAAGCTCTTGTGGTCGCTGTTAATTTCTATGGCTGCCCCGTATAAGTAGTGTCTCCATATTTTCAAAGCAAACACCATTGTGGCTAACTCTAGGTCATGTATGGGGTAATTTTCTTTGTGAGGTTTTAACTGTCTAAAAGCATAAGCTACCACTCGGCCTTTTTGCATAAGCACACATCCTAACCCTTTCTTAAAGGAATCACTATAGACTACAAAATTCTCTCTAGGGTCAGAGAGTACTAAAACTAGGGCTGTGGTTAACTTGTGCTTCAACTCCTGAAAACTCTTCTCACATTTCTCATCCTGCACAAATGGTACATTCTTTCTAGTAAGCCAGGTCAGTGGCATCGCTATCTGGGAAAAGCCCTGAATAAACCTTCTGTAATAGCCCGCTAAACCTAAAAAGTTCCTGATCTCTGTCACTGTCCTAGGTCTCTCCCATTGTAACACTACCTCTACCTTATAGGGATCTACTGCCACCCCTACTTGGGAGATCACATGGCCTAGAAATTAAACTTCAGTGAGCCAGAACTCACATTTACTAAGTTTAGCATACAATTATCTCTCTCAGGGTTTCTAGGGCCAATCTTAAGTGCTGCTCATGTTCTTCTCTAGTTTTTAAGTAGATGAGAATACCATCTATGAAGATAACTACAAATCTATCTAAGTACAATCTAAAGACTCTATTCATGTAACCCATGAACACTGTGGGTGCATTCGTTAACTCAAAAGGCATAACTAAAAACTCATAGTGCCTATATCTAGTCCTAAATGCTATCTTGGGAATATCCTCAGCCTTTATTTTGAGCTGATGGTATCCTGACCTGAGGTCTATCTTGGAGAATATTGACGCTCCTACTAACTGATCTAGGAGATCATCTATGTGAGGGAGAGGGTACTTATTCTTAATAGTTATCTTATTAAGTTCCTTATAATCTATACATAGTCTAAGGCTCTCGTCTTTCTTTTAACGAATAAGACTAGAACTTCCCACGGCAAGACACTAGGTTTGATAAAACCCTTCTCTAAAAGCTCTTCTATTTGCTTTTTAAGCTCAGCTAGCTCTGTAGGAGTCATTCTGTATAGGGCCTTAGACACTGGACCTACCTCAGGCATAATGTCTATAGGAAATTCAACCTCTCTCTCTGGGGGTAGTTTGTTAATCTCTCTAGGGAATATCTTTAGGAACTCTTTCACTACTGGAATCTTGTCTATACCTCTTCTACCTCAGCCTGGACTGAAAAGAAAATTAGGTACCACAGACAACCATGCCCTAGAGACCTCTTAACTTAGGAGGTGGTCATAATAGATAACTCAGTCCTCATACTAGGCACAGTCCCATACTTAAGTAAAGTAATACATTTGTGGCTACAATCTAGTGTGGCAATATTTGTAGACATCCAGTTTATAACAATGATCACATTAATATCAACAAAGGGCATACAAATCAAATCAAGGCAGTGATTAAATTGGATCACACAATTCAAACAAGCATAGGAGGTAATAGTTCAGTTTCCTGTAGGGGTAGATACATGTAAGTCATATGGTAGTGTATGCACACTCAGACTCAACCTTCTAGCACAGTCATATGATATGAAAGAATGGCTAGCACCTGAATCAAATAATGCAGTTATAGAAAAATTATTTATTTTAATAGTACCTTGGATCAGACTAGAGGACCAGTTAGCCTCCTACTATGATAGGGCAAAGACTCTACCCTGTGTTTGAGGTCTGAGAGTAGGAGCCATCTCCCTTTGCTATGTGTACTGTGGAGGAGTCTAGGTGCAATCCTTAGCCATGTGTCCTGGCCTACCATACTAGAAACATACATTCTGCCCTGCATAACATGGTCTAGTTCCATGATTCTTGTCACACTAGGGATATATGATAGGTGCAGAGCTACCTTTATCGGATTGAGTTTTCCGTCTCTTGCCCTTTTAGCTCCAATAACTTTTACTGCCTCTCCTACTAGTAACTGTGGCCTGTGATCCCTCTCTAAATCTCTTGGGTTCAGAAAGGGGTGGTCTAGCACTAGAGGTAGGCTACATCATTCTGAGGTTCACCTTTGTCACTTTACATATCTCAACTAAGGTGTTAAAGTGCCTAATTTTCTGTGGCACTACCCTGTCTCTGATCTCAGGGAGCAAACCTTTCTCTAATCTATCTGCTCTCCACCGCTCACCATTGTGTCTCTGTAAATAGGAGGAGTATCGGGAGAGCTCTACAATTTAGCCACATATTGGTCCAAGGACATCCCCTCTATCTATCTCAGGAGTATAAATTCTAACTCCTTCTCATCTTTGACTGAGCTGGGGAAATACTTCTCATGGAAAACCTAGAAGGACACGTCTCATGTAATCAGAAGGTTCCTCGCCCTCAAAATAGGTTCGGTGCCCTTCCACCAATAATCTGCCTCTTTCTATAATTGAAAGATAGCCATCTTGGCTTTCTGCTCAGATATGTATTCCATCACCTCGAAGATCTTCTTTAACTGCATAATCTAGGCCTCGACTTTTTTTGAATTCATCTCACTATTAAAGGTAGGAAGCCTAAACTTTCTGAACTAAGAATAAGCTTTCTGGTCGAGGGCTGCTCCTGAGTTAGAGGCGTCTGAGCTGGTGGAATAAGGGCAACCATCTAGATATGTGGCTGTGGATCTGAGTGAGTCACCCATGAATGCTCGAAATGATCTGAGTGGTGAGGTGGTTATGGAGGAGGAGGTGTAGGGCCCTAGCTATCTCTCTCAACAAGCCATTCTTGTAACTGCATAATCATGGATTGCTGTTGATCCAAGCGAGCCATAATAAACTATAAGGCTCCAACTACCAGATCATTGGGCTTGACTTTATCATCTGCACGAGCCTCTCTAAAAGGTTGCCCTCTCCTAGTGTTCACCATAGCTTTGAAATATCATAACAAACTTTAACATGAAAAAAGGGAACACTTTCACCATCAACACACTCAATTCATCCACAACAAGCTCATATACACCTAGGCAACTCATAAACACAAGACACAACCAATATCAAGAGCTTGAACCTTTGCTCTAATATCAATAAATGTAACACCATAATTTCTTAGCTCATTTCATGCTATTCTCATTCTTCAAACTATGCATCTCACATAAGGAGTAAGAAAAAATAATTAAAATAATGAATATTTTAACGTTGCGTAGCATATAGATTTTTCATTCAGTGTCTCGTGGATTGTGTGAGCACATATATTACATTCTCATATTTAATTACATAGATACAACTCATCTTCATCACCAAAAAGTGGCCTAGAACTAGTGCAAGGCAAGAGACACAAATTTTCATGATGTAGCCTAGGCTAGAAATTCCCACTTTCTGTCAAAAATTTTGAAACATTATAACTAATTCTAAAAAAATCAAAATCATGCATTCTTTACCATTTTGGAAAGCTACAGATGTCTAATTTATGGAAAAATATGTTTAGGCCATGAAACATCACATAAAGGATGTTTGACATTCAAAAATGTACAGAGCTCCGACTGGCTACTGGTACTAATACAGGTTTCTGCTATAAAATTCAAAAATATCCAATTAATTCCAAAAAAAATACAATCCATATAAATGATATCAATTTGGAAAGCTACGTATGTTAGCTAGAGAGAAAAAAAAAACTTTAGACCATTTTAGGTACGTCTAGGACTAAAAAATACAATCCATAAATTTCAAAAATTTATGTCTCTCTATAAAATTTCATGACAATTGGACATCATTTGCCTTATGAGTGACAGAATTTAATTTCAAACCATTATGAATAGCACACTGAACCAAAATCAAAAAATTTTCCAATTTTGGAAATTCATCAAATATTCCATAGAGCTTCAAAAATTTTGAATTTTAGCTTCCCAAAAATCTCTCAACAAGCTATAAATGCATGCCAAATCTCAGATCAAGAACATCTCATTTGGATAAAAAGTGGTATAGGTTTCTAATATGGTCACTTTTGGTCCATATGAGATACCAATTATGTCCAAATGGTCTCTTTTGATGTTTGGCACTTTTTGGGCAAGTTTAAAAGCATGTATGTGACTTATATGAACTGCCCAAGTGGTCCCAAACCTCATGCATATCAATTTGGCCACTCCACTTTCACTTATACATACATTTCCATAATGCTAGTTTGCCATTACATGTCCAAGATGCACATTTCTATACATATAACCTTAAACTTCATTTGTACATAATACATTAGCATAATTATGCATGTTCATAACACCATAGGACATATACAACAATGGGTTACAACATTTGCCACTCATATGGGCTTAAAGAAATAAAATTTATGTACTTTGATGTCATGCTCTCATCTCTCAAGTGGTTGGCCCCCATTTTTTTGTTCTCTTGGTCCACCTAGCATGTTAGAACATTGAAGAGGAGGGAATGAGATTCAAAGAATCCCAATAGCTCATCTCCCTTTCAATCACACATAAAAGATGCAAAACAAGTCTTACAAATGTATGTATGGGCATACTGACATATGTAATCATTTGAGAAATATTTTTAACATTTAAGCAAATCATGCATAGTATACATAGGATTGCCAAGTAAGTGGATTAGCCTTACCTATTTACTTGTGGATTTTGGACTTGCCTCACCCATTCTTTAAGAGGTTTTTGACTCAACTATACTCTTGGGAGTCAACATCACTTTTGGGAGACTCTTTACTTTATCTCAACCAATTATAAGGATTCTTGGCTCACCCTCACCATGGCTAAGGGTACTTGGCTTCACCATATTTAAGCAAACTTAAGCACACATAATAAACTTCACATGAAAGCATATAGTAACATCATGGCACTATGGAATGAAAATCATGCTAGAATACTTTTTATGGCTTAAAATTACACATACACACATTCAAAGACAAGCCAAGCATACATTCATGCATGAGAGAAGGAGGAGTGAGCTACCTTAGATGCAACCACACACTTTTCTCTTTGAAACAATGCTCCCTTCCTTGGCCTCACACACACAAAGGTGTGGGATTGATTTCTCTTGGCCTAAACACAATTTATAAAAACCAATTAGGTTCATGGAACTAATTCTAAGGCCATACATCTTCCTTAAACACTAACTTGATCTATAAACCCCTTTATGGTTTGAAAAATACACCTAATGAAACAAAAACCATCAAATAAATTCTAGGTTCCATTTTTTCCTTTCATATATGATTCTTGACTCCTTTTAATCCTTTTGGAGTCATCACACAATTGAAATAAAGAGCCTAACTACATTCTGCTTCTTTAGGTCATATTATGGAATATAAGGAACCAATTCATTCTCTAGGCTTCCTAAATTTTTCCCAAGGCTTCCCTTCATTTTCATTCATCATATATGACTCAAAAATGGGCTTAAAAAAATTTAAAACTCTCCCTAGGTATTTAAACCCTTCTTGGCTGAGACAATGAATGGACTTTGCTTTGTTCTCTTGATGGAGGAAGCACATGGGGAGACTTCTAAGGATCTTAGGAGCTCATTTAAACTTCCATTTAGGCATAGAAATTAATGTATCATCTTAGATTTTACAATAAGCATATGAAACCCTAGAATTTCTATCTTGAATTTCCATGGTTATTTATTAATTCCCTTTGGATATTCTTATTCTCTACACTCTTTTTCCTAAAATTCATCCTTGGTTCTATTCAAAATCCAAGCCCTCCTATTGCTTTCTGAATGAGGCGAATAGAGAAGTGGAGCAAAGGGTAGCAATCATGGAAGGAGAAATTACCTTGTTTTTCCTTGTTTTCTCACTTGAATCTTCCTTTCCTTTGCCTCCTCTCTTCAAATTCGAATTTTCCCCTTGATTTATCCCTTAAAATAGATCCATATACTTCAATATAATCACAAGAAAGAAAGGGAAATAAAGAAGAAGAGGTTTGTAAGGGAAGGAGCATGAAAAACTATAAAAAATCTATACCTTTTAGCTTTAATTTCTCCTCCTCTTCCTCTTCCTTTTATGCACCACTCTCCTAAGTTTTTCACTCTAGTTTAGGGTAGAAACATATGAAGCTAAATGAGTGGAAGAGTAGGGTGCCCTATATATATCGGTGGGAGGAAGGAAGACTTTTCAAAAATTCTAATTTTGCCATTCATTCTTGACATTTTTGTTTTCGATTCGTTTTAGCTCCTTTTTGAGAACCATCTTTTCCATTATAAAATTTAGGTTCCCAATTTAGTAAAATGCTTTTGGAATCATTCAAATCGAAGCTAAAACCTTTCCGAATGAATTCGTCAAGGTTCAGGTACACTGACATTGGAAAATATACATCGGAGAGGTTTTAACTGTCCTGAGGCTTTCCATAGTTTTCAAGGCCTCTGAGAATCCCAGGGAACTCAAAACTTTCATTTAAAAAGCCATCCTATGTGTTTTTTCAAAATTACACTTCTTTACGAAAATGACACTGGCCTTTCGGCAAATTTTTTGAATTACTATGGTCCTAATTTCTGGACAAATCAAGGTTTAAATCCTTATTTTCCATTATTTAAAATTTTATCTATATTTTATTTGGTCTTAAATAACTCATCTTAAAGGACTTGCTTTGAAAACACATCTATTTCTATCATTTAACAAAAATTAGACATTACACCACAGATAAAGCTATGTTTGGACTTACCTTTGTGGTTGTAGCTTAATAGGAAGCCTTTTGTTGTGCTTGTAGCATTGTAGGGCACTATGGCTGCACACTTTGAAATCTCCTAAATGTTGAGAGAAGTGCAAAAGGCCATGACTACAATAGCCAACTATATGAGAGAGTAAGTTAAGGCCCAAAGGCTATTGTAAGGGCAATGACTGACTGGTTTCAAGAGCAAGATGAGGCCTATGCAGTCACTATTAAAGTACTGCAACAATTGCATGAGACCATGAATAAGCAGAATCAAGAGGAACTTATAGGAAATAAGATTGGTGTAGGTCAAAACCTTCGTATGGGGCATCAAAAGGGAGAAGATGATATCTTGGTTAAATTGGCTAAGTTTAGAAAGGCTAAACCACCATCATTCTTAGGGGAGTTGGATACTAAAAAGCCTAAGAGATGGCTGATGCAACTAGAGAAGATTTTTGAAGTTATGACTTGCACCACTGAATAAAAGGCTAGATTGACCATTTATAAGCTGGAAGGTGAAGTGGAGCATTAGTGACATAGTGCATCTAGATTATTAGCATCAAAGGGGATAGCCTTGGCTTAGAAAAGCTTCCAGACTACCATTAAGAGTAAATATTTTCCACCTTTAGTTAGGGTAGATAAGGAGGCTAAATTCAATTTCCTTGAAGAAGGTGAGATGAATGTAGATCAATATGCTGCGAAGTTTATCTAGCCATCTCATTTCTCCTTGTATATGAAACTATTTGATGATGAGCCTTGGAAGGTCAATAAGTTTGAGAGGTTCTTTAAACTATAATTGAAGGATAAAATTGTGTCCCTTTAAATTCATAACTTTGATAAGCTAGTTGAAAAGTGTAGGTTTCAAAGAATGCCCTAATGGAAATTGAAACTAAGAAGAAGAAGGCACTTAAAGGCAAGCATGATTGAGGTATAGAGCCCTTTAGGGATGAAAGCAAGAAGAGGACTAATAATGGTAGTGACTCTTGGGATAGGAGCTCACCCCCAAGAAATATCCCTCAAAGGAAGAATATGGGATCCCTGAAGAGTTCAGTAAGTACCTCATTAGTGTGCAGCAAGTGTAGGAAGAACCATGGGAGTAGACTATGCCCTATGTGCTATAATTATAGGAAACTAAGATACTATGCATAGACTTGCACGATGTTATAAGAGTCAGCCTCATCTATCAAATCACCTATATAAGGATGGGTGTTTGTACTTACGTAGTAGGAGGATAGTAGATCCCTTAGTCTAATCTAAGGCATTCTTCTTATCAATGACCATATCATAGATACATTGTTTGATTTGGGTGAACTCATTCATTCATCTCATATGACTGTATGAGCATTGAGGTCTAAAATTAGCATGTTGCTATTTAAATTATTCATGTCGACCTGTACTGGATATTTTGTGATTATATCTTATATGTGTCTAAATTATGTTGTACAATTAGATAGCCATTGTATCACCCTTGACTTGATTTATATCCCTTTGCATGACTTTGATGTGATCATTAGTATAGATTGGTTATCAACCAATAATGTGATACTTAATTACAATTGTAAAATTGTTTCCTCACTTGCTATTATACCTGAATCTTATCCTATGACTAAGTTTGCTTATGTGTTGCCCAAGTTAGGAGGTACCTTAAGCGTGGTTGCCAATAGTTTCCTGTGTTTTTTTCTTTGCATGTTGAAGTTAAGATGGGTTGGAGGATATACTTGTAATTAGAGAATTCTTAGAGGTTTTCCCTAAAGGGTGGTCTACACCCAAAAAGAGAGCTAAAATTTTCCATAAATTAGTTCTTGGTATAGTTCTAGTCTTTAAGGTCCCATATAGAATGGTGCTTGGTGAACTTGTTAAGTTGAAGAGTCAAATAGAAGAATTGCTTGAAAAGGGATTCATTAGGCCATGTGTTTCCATGGGGAGTACCAATATTGTTTGTTAAGAAAAAGGATCGTAGTCTTAGACTTTGCATTAATTATAGGAAATTAAACTAAGTGACTATCAAGAATAAATACCTTTTACCTAGGATTGATGATTTGCTTAGCCAATTAGCGGAAGTATAAGTCTTTTCCAAGATTTATTTTAAGTTTAGATACCATTAATTTAAGTAAAAGCGGATGACATACCTAAAATTGCTTTTAGGTATGGTTGATATGAGTTTTTAGTCATGACATTTAGGTTAATAAACACTCCTACCATTTTTATGGACTATATGAATAAGATTTTTAAGCCATATCTTAACCGATTTATGTAGTGTTCATTGATGACATTTTTGTCTATTCAAAGAGGAATGAGGAACATAAAGAGCATCTTAGGATAGTTCTTCAAACCTTAAGGGAGCACCAATTGTATGCTAAATTTAGCAAATATGAATTTTGGTTGCAAGGAGTGAAGTTCTTAGGTCATGTGATATCAGAACAAGGGGTAGAGGTAGATCTTATTAAGATGAAGGCAGTACTGAATTGGAAGAAGCCCAAGATAGTACCTGAAATTTGAAGTTTTTTGGGTCTAGCTAGTTACTATAGAAGGTTCATTAAAGGATTTTCTTAACTAGCAATGTCATTGGCTAAGTTAACTAAGAAAGACTAACATTTTATATGGGATATCAAGTATGAGGATGCCTTTTAGGAACTTAAGATTAGATTGACCTCTACATCTGTGCTAGTGATACCAAGCCTTATAGAGACCTTTACAGTTTATAGTGATGCATCTAAAAAGGGTTTAGGCTGTATTTTGATGCAACAAGGTAGGGCGATAGCCTATACTTCTAGGCAACTTAGACTTCATAAGGAGAAATATCCCACCCATGATTCAGAGTTAGTTGTCATGGTTTTCGCCTTTAAGATTTCGAGGCACTATCTCTATGTTGCACAATTTGAGGTGTATGATGACCATAAGAGTTTGAAGTATTTATTTGACCTAAGAAACTTCATATAAGGCAAAAGAGGTGGATAGAGTTCCTTAAGGATTATGATTTCTCCTTAAAATATTATAATGTCCAGTTTTCGTTAAATAATGGAAATGAGTACATTTTCAAAGCAAGTCCCCTGGAACGAATTAGTTAAGGTCCCCAAAAATTTGAGTAACATTCTAGCATCTTAAAAATAAGAATTCTAGCCTCAGATGAAAGGGAAAACAGAGCTAGAATAGAGAAATAAATTTTGATGGAAACCTTACGAAACGTAATGGCATTTTCATAATTTCAGGAAATTTTTGGAATTCACACAAGAGGGCTTTTAAAACTAAATTTTTGAGTTCTCCAAGGTTCTCAAAGGCCCTAAAAACTATGGGATGCCCCGAGACAGTTAAATCCCCTCCGCTGGATGTTTTCCAACGTCGGTGTGCCCGAACTTTGATGGATTCGTTCGGAAAAATTTTAGCTCCGATTTGAGTGATTCCAAGGGCATTTTTCTTAATTGGGAATCTAAATTTGATAATGGAAAATACAGTTCTCAAATAGGAGCTAAAACGAAGGAGAAACGAAAATGTAAAGTATGAAAGGCAAAATTGAAATTTTTGAAAAAGTAACTTTGCCCTAACTATATATAGGTGGTGCCTCACACTCTCCCTCATTTAGCTTCAGATTTTCTTGCCCCAAACCAGAAGCAAAACCCTAGGAGAGTGGCGCACCAATGGAAGAGAAGAAGGAGGAGAAATCCAAGTCTTTAGGTATGGAAATTTACTAGTTTTTCATGCTTTCTCTCCACCAATCTCTTCTCCTCTTTTTCCCTCCTTTGCCATGATTTTTTTGAAGTTTTGAGTTTTGAAGGAAGAATAGAGGGGAATTTTTGGATTTGAAGAGAAGAGCTTGGAGAAAGCAAGATTCAAGCCAAACTAACTAAGGAAACAAGGTAAAAATGCATTCTATGGTAGCTATGTTGATGTTCCTTTCTTCTCCATTTCGACCTACACTAAGAACCCTAGGAAGATCTGATTTTCAAGCCCATCCAAGCATGATTCTTAGCTATTTGATGGAGAGGAATAAGAATATGCAAAGAAAACCATGAAATAGGCATTAGGATTCAAGATGCAAAACCTAGGGTTTCTAGTGCACCTTTCAAATTCTAAACTTATGTAAGGGTTCCTAGGTCTAATTAAGAGTATAAATGAGTTCTTGAGGCACCTAAGATACTCCCCACAAGCTTCTTCGTTCAAGAAAACAAAGACAACTCCAAGAAGCCCTAAACCTAGTCATGTCTCGGCCAAAGAGGGTTTGAGTACTAGGGGAGAGTTTTAAATTTTTCTAAGGCTATTCTTGAGTCATATTTGGTGAATGAAAATGAAAGGAGGCCTTGGAAAAATTTTAGAACTCATAGAAAGTGATTTGGTGCCTTAGGTTCCATATTATGACCTAAAGAAGTAACATGGTGTTATGCCTTTTGTTTTAATGATGTGATGACTCTAAGAGGCTTAAAAGGAGTCAAGAATCATATTTGAAAAGAAAGAATAAGGCCTAGAAATCATTTGAAGGGTGGTGCTTCATTAGGTGCAATTATGGACCGTAATGGAGCCTATAGAGCAATCTAGTGTTTCATTAAGTAATATAGCCTTAGAATGTGTTTCATGAACCTAATTGGCTCCCATAAACTATATCTAGGCCAAGAGAAGTCATCTCCACCAATTTGTGGGTGTGTGGCCGAAAGAGGAGGCTTGAATTTCAAGGAAAAAGTGTGTTAGTGTACACAAGGTAGCTCTCTCCACCTTCTCTCATGCATGGATGTATGTCTAGCTTATTTTAGAATGTGTGTATGTGTATTTTCAAGCTATGAAAAGTATCCTAGCATGCCTTTATATGCTATGATTCTTGATGCCATGTTATGTTCTATATGAGTACATGATGTTTGTATGAGTTTACTTGAATATGGAGAGGCCAAGAACTCTTCCCTTTGGTGAGGATGAGCCAAGAACCTTTGAGCTTGGTTGAGACAAAGTAAAGAGTCTCCTAAAAGTAAAGTGGACTTCCAAGAGTATGGTTGAGTCCAAAGCTCTTAAAGAATGGGTGAGGCAAGTCCAAAATCCATGAGGAGAAATGTGAGGCCAATCTAAACACTTAGTGAGTTCTTGAATGTCTTATATGAGTTGTTGTTTGCTTTTAAAATGTCCATGACTTCCATTTTACCCATGCATGCATTTGAAAAGCTTGCTTTGTACATATTATGTATGATGGAATAGGAGATGAGCTATTGGGATTCTTTGAATCTCATCCCCTCCTCTCCAATGATTTCACATGCTAGGTGGACCAAGTAATTATGGTGAAGGGAGCCAACAACAATGAATAAGGGAGATTGACAAGCATAGGCCTTGTTTTATCCATTTTGGAACCATAATGATGGTTCATGATGTATATGATGTTGTAAATGTATTATGAACCTTGAGACATGTATAAATATGCTATTATGTGATGTGTAAATGGATGAATGTGATGTATGAACTCTAGAATACAATTTGAGTTTGTAATGCCAAAATATGCAATGTGGAAGTATGATGTAAATATGCATAAGTGTGGGTTGAATGTCCAAAATGAGATACATAAAGTTTAGGACCATTTAAGCAGCTCACACAAGTTTTAAATATGCTTTTAGACTTGCCCAAAAGGTGCCACAACCAAGAGAAAGCCATTCGGCAAATTTGGTACCCTATACAAATTTGACCATAATGGAACCCTATATCATTTTTTAGCCAAATGAGTTAGTCTTAATCTGAAATATGGCATGCAATTACATTTCATTGAGAGCTTTTTGGGAAGCTAATGATCATAATTTTTGGAAGTTTATAGAATATTTGATGATTTTTCAAAAATGGCAAATTTTATGGTTTTGGTCTGCTACACTATTCATTTAGTCCGAAATTGTTTTCTGTACACGAGGCTCAAATAATGTCCAATTGCTATGAAAGTTTATACCAAAAAAATTAGACAATCATAGTGACTCATGCTAACTAGAAGCACCTCATTTAGAGGTCTAGAGAGGGAGATATAAACTTTTGAAGTTTCTGTCCAGTATTAGTAATTTTGCCTGACCAGGAGTACTGTTCCATTAAATTCTGATGTCTGGGCTTAATTAACTAATCTAGAGATATTTTTTCTCTCTAGTGTTAATCCACAGATTTCTAGATTGGTATCATTTGCATGGATTGAGTTTTTCTGGAATTAATTGGACATTTTCAAATTTTTCTACAGAATTCTATGACAGTTCCAGAATTCAGTTGAACCTTTGGACCATTTCGGATGTCAAATGTCCTTTGTGATGAATTTTATGATCTGGATGTATTTTCAGTGTAAAGTAGACATCCTAATATTTTTAGAATGACCAAAATTGTATGATTTTGATTTTTCTAGATTTAGTTCTGATTTTTCAAAGTTTGGTCAGAAAGTGGAGCAATTTTGGTCGAGAATGAAACTCTATATTCCACAGTCCATTTCGGTTTCCATGAGTTGTAATGATGTATTTAAATATGAGGATGCATAGCATGAGCTCACATGGTCCACGTGACTCCAATTGAAATTTTTAGATATGACGCAATGCGAATAAAAAGCCAATTTCCCTTGCTTTTTCTATGGGGAATCTATATGATTCATGATACTATGCCATTTAAAAGCATGAGATGAGCTAGAATTTATGGTGTTACAAGTATCATCCAGGAAAGCGCGAATGTGGTTGTCGATACCTTGAGTAGGAAATCTATCCAAAGGGTAATGATGATACTTAGGGAATAGAGGTTGATTGAGGAATTGAAAGATTTGAATTTGTCCGTGACTGTGCACTTATAGGCTTCTTTTAGGTGAGTTGAGGATAAAGAATAATTTTAAAAAGAGGATTAAGGAGGCCCAAGGGTTACATAAGAATTTTAATAGGATTAGAAAGCAATTAGGGAGTGGAGAAGTCAAGTACTTTGACCTATTAGATGATGATTTGGTAAGGTATTAGTATAAAGTATGCATACGTAAAGATGAGGAGATAAGAAATATAGTTCTATCTGAAGATCATAAGAGTAAGTACACCATTCATTCGGGTGATTAGATTTAGGTGAATTAGCAAAGCAAGTCTAAATTGGCTTATAAATGGAAAAAGGAAGGTTGAATTGGTGAAGCAACTTCATGAGCATGTTAAGTGGCAAATTGAAAAGAAAAATGAGTAATATGTATCCAAGGCAAACAAAGGAAGGAGGCATGTTACTTTTGAGTCTGGTGATTGGATTTGGGCGCATATGAGAAAGGAGAGGTTTTTAGCTCAAAGGAAATCTAAATTGGCTCCTATAGGGGATGGACCATTCCAAGTTCTTGAGAAAATCAATGACAATGCCTATAAAATTGATTTGCCTAGTGAGTATAATGTTAGTGCTACTTTTAATGTTGCTGATTTATCTCCTTTTAATGTAGGTGAAGATTTGAGGATGAATCCTTTTGAGGAAAGAGGAGATTATGTGAATCATGGGATAAAGTTAGCTAGCTCAAAAGAATAAGCTTATTCAAAACCTTCAAATGATCATTTGCATCTTCCAATTAGACCTATCACAAGGGTTAGGACTAAAAAACTTAAAGAAACACTGAGTGGACTTGTTCAAGAGATTTAGGCTAAGTAAAATTTTGACAAATTTGGTCCAAGCATTAATTCAGATGTCATTAATATTATTTGGGCTAAAGATGGAGTTGCAATAGTTATTTTGGGTAAGAATATTGCAAAATAAAGAGTTTGGGCCAAGGACTATACATTGATTAACTCACTTAGGCTTAAATAATGCTATTATAGTCTTAAAATGTTGACTTTTAGAAGTTTTCTCTATTAAGAAGAAAATTAAGATTAATTAGGCAGATTCTCTTTCTTTTTTATTTTTTAAAAAAGATTTGATTATTTTGTATTTCTAATTTCTAGGTCATTCAGTTAGGATTATGCAGTTAGTTCCTAGTTTTCCTCCAATAAGCAGATTTAACTTACACTATAAATACATGTATTCTGCCTTCATTTGTAACCAGATTGAATGAATGAATAAAATTTTAATTCTGATAATTCTAGACTTAAGAGTGATTTTCTCTAGGTTCTTTATAGAACTAATAAATTTATCAAGGCTTGATGAACTTTGTAGTGTCTTTCAATGCTTGGGGTCCTTGTTTGTCCATGCTCAAGGATTCCAAGTGGATCACTTGACCTTTGTTTAGCTTTCTTGGGATGTGTATACTTTAGCAATGGCTATAGGTTCGAAGGATTTAATCCTAGTGGGTTCACAAAATTAATCAACCAATATACAAGTATTATTAGACATGATTAAATCTATTTCATTATTAATAACTTCATTCCAAAAACTACCGTTTCTTGATGTTACAGGCTCCTTGTAACTTATAGAATCCTCTTTTACATGAAGTAAATAGCGTGTTTGACTCAAACTTTTATTTGTATCATCTTTTATTAAGACACCAATTTCTTGAAAAGATATAAAATCTAATCTTAAGTATCTCTCCTTTAATTTCCTTGACTTCTCCTAGTTCAATAAAAAGATAAATGGTTTTCCTTTTATTACTAAAAGAAGAGCCAAAACATTTTTTTTTTTGGTTTGGTAACTACTCATTTTGTTCATTAGTGGATTAGTGACAAACTTGTTTTTGAAGAACTCTACATCAAATGAATTAACTATAACATTAGAATCTACATTTAATAATCCACACACCTTGGAATTTTTTGTGAACCTAACAAAAGTAGTTCTTAATGCCCATAATCTTAATTAGTTTCTCTTAGGATCTAAACTCTATAATATGTTAAACAACCCCAACCTCTCAAATAACTTAAATTTAGTTTCTTTCATTTCCATAATTCATATGGAACAATTTTGAATTTTTTGAAGGGTAATCCACTAACTATATGACAAGCAGTTAACAAGGCTTCGCCCTAGTTTATTAGTAATTTAGCATTTATTATCATTGCATTTATCATATCCACTAATGTCCTATGTTTCTTTTCTTCTATACCATTTTGCTATAATATATATGGAACACTAGCTTTATGTATAATACCATGTTGTTTATAATATGCTGAAAATTCATTGGACAAATATTCTCCACCCTTGTCACTTCTAAAGACTTTTATTCTCTTTCCTTCTTGATATTCAACTTTAGACTTCTAAGTTTAAAACATATCATACACTTAATCCTTAGCTTTCATCAAGCATACATAAGTAAACCTAAAGTGGTCATGAATAAAAGATATGAAATATCTATTTCCTCTTCTAATTAAGATACCAATGAGTTCACATATGTTAGAATGTATTAAATGTAAAATTTGTAATGTTCTTTCAATAGACTGAAAAGTTTTTCTAATCATTTTAGATTGCATAGCAATTTCACAATTATCATGCTTAACAATGTAACTCATATTTGGACATGTATCACAAAGATTTGTAATTAACTTAACCTAGTCCATCATGCCATGAATAAATAGGAAATTTAACAATATAAGCAAAATTGGACAAATTATTATTAATACTTAGTTTAAACATCCCAATCACAAGAGAACCCCTTTCCTACAAATGCTTCATTCTTGGATATTGTAATCTAGTTAGATTCTAAGATAGCTTTTAACCTTTTCTTACATAACATATTTGTAGATATTAGATTCTTCTTAATGTCTGGAACATGTAGCACATTCAATAACACCGATTTCTTTCCATAAGTAAATTGCAATCCTATACTACCTTTCCTAAGCACCTTTGCTGTGTTGCAATTGCCCATGAGAACTTCTTGTCCTTTTTCAGTAGTTTCATAAGTTTTGAATTTACTTTTATCATGACAAATATGAATTATTGCATTGCAATCATACCACCAGTCAAAAGGCTTGGTTGTTGCTACCATGTTTGTCTCAGATATCATACTAATACATAAGTCTAAAACCATGGTCTCTATTTCATGATTTTTTATGTCTACTATAATTGGCGTATTAGTATGACTTGATATTTTCTTCTTTCTAAATCTGTAATCTCTCTTAAATTCTCATTTTTTCCTACAAGATAACAAGACTTGGAAGTTTTCATTGGTTTGAGTCTGAAGAATCAAGTTTAGGGTTTTCCATTTTATTTCCAAAACTATTTTAAGACTTATTATTTGCATTTACAAAGTTAACCTTAGAAGTAGCTTTTGAATGCTTCTTTGTTAGATTGCAAGTTTCCTTTCCACTCTTAAGTATGAATGTGTTCCATAGTAAAGGTTTTAGTAGTGTGCAATAACTTCTTTCTATACTTATTCCAACTTTAAGGCAATTCGACAATTATAACCCCAACTTGAAATGATTCAAAAATTTAACTTTCAAATCTTTGAGTTTGGAAACAAGCATTTGTAAATCATAAACTTAATTTATGATTGAAGTACTGTCATTCATGGTATAAGCAAAATAATTCATGATTAGAAACCTATATGTCCCTTGTTGCTTTATGTTGTACTTAAATTCTAATCCTTGCCAAATTTCTCTTGGAAAGGATATGGACATGGACAGATGATATTGATAGTCTAATAGGTGTTCACTATATGTACTCTGCATAGAAGTTCATCTTTAGCCCTTTTGTTCCTTTTGGCTCTAATTTGGTTAATGTCATCATCAAAAGGTTCTAGAATTTGTTACAACTTTAGATCCAAAACATAGACAATCTTTATAGCAATAAGTACGAACAACATCTTGTCCTTCTATTTGTTGAAATTGGTGTCATCAAACCAGTTGAGCTTGGCAAAGTCCTAGTTCATGATTTTGAATGTAGGCTTATGTGTTGACGCCATTGTAAATATTGCTTTAAGATTGTTAGAATTGTAAAATGGAAGTGGAATCAAATAAACACAAACGAAGGTTTTAAAGCATATTCTAAACACACTGTCCTTAAAGGAATATTTGCCCCCATTTAGTTATTGCATGGTTAAAGTAAATTGCCTTTAGGAGTAATTAAAAGCACCCTAGAGAATTACATTTAGCACTAATGGAATTCTCTCTTCAAAGGCATTTGTAAAAGGGTTTAAAGAATAGGGACATCAAAGAGATATAAAAAAATTGGTTTCTTTTGTGTTTAGAATTAATTTATATATTTGATTATGGAAAATAATGCCTTTTGATAAAAAAAAAACTAATATTGAATTTGATTTTCAAGTTTCATCTTGTTAATTTGAATATTTAGAGTGTTTATGATACATTATTTTTAAAGCCAACAAACATTTTAACTATTAAAACTTTCAAGTTTTCTAATGTCCAGTATCTAACTATTCAATTGGTAGCTTTCTAGTTGGTGTCCTAAAACTTACAAGTAGACTAGTTATTCTCATGTTGGTGTGCTAAAATCTTTTAGTTGATTGAAACCTTTGACCAATCAATTGGTTACTTCTAGGGACATTGACTAACATGGTCTACCAATTGACTAATTACTTTGTTTCTCATTTTTTGCTTTCCAAAGATGAACTAGGTAGTTGGTGATTGTTTACAAGTGGGCTAATTATTTATGTTGCATACCTATTAACTTTTATGCTTGTTTCAATTGACTTGTACACTATCCACACCATTTCCAACCATATATGGACATAAATACATAAGTACTTAAGTTTTTCAGACAATCTCAAACATATATTAAATTCATTTGTCCTTTTTTTTTTTCTTTTGCCATTTAGTACCATACTCATTCTCCCACTATTAGCGACTTAGTGATGAAGTTTCACCCTCCTAATTACATATAGGTCAACAATAGCTTGATTTTGTTCCTAAGGTACCTAGATCCTATGTAATTAGCAAGTAAATGTATAACATGCAGTTGAAGAAAAATAATAAAAAAAAGTAGGTGGAAAGAGAGAAAGTGGATCTATACAAACTCTCACTTCTCTGTGTTACTTTTTCTTACTGTAATGATATAGTACTATATAGGATCTATGAGCCTTCCCAACGTTCTTCTCCTATAGATAGATAGCTAACAAGCTTGGGTCCAAGAAAAAAATGTTCTTACTAATTAGCTAACCCTAGATTTTAGACCCAAAACATGCATAGCTACAAAATGCTAAGAGACCCATTTTCTTTGGTCACTTCTTGATCTTGATTATTAATTGCTCTCAATTCGATTTCCTTATTTAAATGATAATATAGTTTGGTTACAGCTACATAAATTGTTCCCATTTAAAGAAAATTAAGTTGCACTATAGATGTCTTATAACTAATAATTGAAAAAAAAAATTCAACTCAAAGACATTTTAATTAATGCGATTTGATGTTATTATTTGATTTAATTTTTCTTAAAATTATGAAAATGTAACTAAGAATAAATATAGGATTGGATCTTTAAAAAATATATAGTTCTTGATTTATTTTTTATATAAAATAATTTCTTAAAATTTATAATTCTTTGTACATATATATTGAGTTAATCTCTTAAAATAAAATAAATATATATAATTTATTCAACATAAAGACTAATATTTAATGACTTACAAGCCTTGTATAAAAAACAAATTTAAGAATTAAAATATTAGAGATATCTATTTATGATTCAAATTGTATATTTTCTCTATAGTTTATAATTATGGGTGTTTGTTCCATATTTAGGTTAGCCATTTTGGCTTTCTTTACATTACTTTATTTTGTGTGTGAGAAAGACATAAAATATCCAACTGAACATAGCTAAGACAAAAAGTAACAAGCGAAGAGGTGGCATGTTTGAGAAATTATACATTATTTACATATTGTATAATAATAGAAAATTAATTTATTCAAATTTATATGTCATTTTAGTCTACAATTTAATATTTTTTTAGACAAAAGTATAGGGGTGGTGATTAGCAATCACAATTTTTATAACTTTGTCTAATAACTGATGCATTGTGCACTAAGATAATCTGTAAATCTAAAGCTTGATTGTGAGGAATAGTTTGAGATGCTACAACATTAAGCTTTTAGCAACAACAATAAAACATTTCTCAAACATGTCCAAAGATTTGCCCATAACAATAGACAACAGTTATTGGCATTACCCTGCCATGGTCAATGCGGTCATTACTTAATTCTTAAGGCAATGGTTTTTTGCATCTTATAGCCATGTAATACTTTTGCCTTGCTGCCCCTTTGCAAAACAAACTGTTCCATAGTATCTTTTAGGGAGAATTATAATAAAGGACCAAAAAGTGAAGATATTTATTCTTAAGGACCTATTACCACTTGTTTTAGGATGATTACCACTGAATTTAGCAACAAACCGTTGAACCTAATGGCAATGGTCCTTAAAAATAATTTTTTTCTCCTCTTAGTCCTTAAACGTAATTTTCCTTATCTTTTAAGCCACATGTAATAATTGTAGCCTAAAGGAAAGGCAACAGTTATTTTGGATTTAAAAATACTTTTCTTGTTATTAGCTAACAATGTTTAAGTTTTAAAACATGTTATTGTCCTTTTTAAGCTACAATGAAAAGTGTTGTTTAAAAACTTAAAATGCAGCATTGTAAACTATGGCTTTAAGGAATAAGCAACAATTTTTGTTATATTTTAAGAATGGCATTTTTATATAATGCCACAATTTTATACTATTGTCATATATATCATACACAACATTAATCACATTCTATTAGCACATTTAGAAAGCTATTTTGTATTTCATAGATATTTTAAACTAAAAAAGAGACACATGCTCCATAATATAACGAAATACTTATTAATATAATCCTTGCACTAATTGTTCAACAAACATGCATTCAACCAAAAAATCTAAAAATATAATAAGAGTGCTAGAAAATCTAATAAGAAATCATAATGGAAATAAGCCCTCCATAATTTAGTGCCCTTTTTTTTATATCTCTTCCACTATCAAGATTGCCTAGCAAAAAAGAATATGATATATTTATCATGTACTTAAGAAGTAAAAAGAATAGAAATGTCACACCCCCAAGCCAGGAGGGTGATTCGCATAGATTACAGGGTAACCCATACATATAAGCCTTTAGAATGGAAATAAGGAAATAACACAATATTGGCAAACTTCTCATTCACATAAAATACAGGAGGTTTCTACACAAATTTTGGCAAAACCTCCTTTAAACTACAGACTATCCCTAATTTAATATAATAGTCCAAAACTTGCACAATTGTTCTACATGAGAGCTCCACTCTCAACATCCACAACACAGTTTAAAATCAACATGCACACACAGGAAAAGATAAATCTTACTTGTAGGTCTAAAGTGCTACACTGGATTACAAACCATTCAAAATACACTTATAAGAAAACATTACACACGAACAAGTGCAAGACATGCCAACTAGTGGCCATGAATGCTAAAACATATTTTTTTGGGGGGTATTGTATTGGTTGTCCTTTTGCATTCAAAGTAACTTCTTGCTCTTTAATATATATTGCATGACTCTAATCGCCCATTGTTTTCCCTCTAGTTATTTTCTTTGATGTCTCCAAGTAGACATGGATTTATAAATAAAAGATTAGAATAACCTTTTATATCGAAAATATAAGTTACACATGATGTTTTTTTAACCTTTTGTCACGTTGCCATTGTCATTACTTTTTTCTCCAACTTCATGTAGGTTGTTATCCTCCCTAGCCTATTCAATGTCATTTTCTTCAACAACTTCATCTATAATATATTTGGAACTACCTTCTTTAGCATTGTTCATAAGATAATCATCCATAGATAATGGTGGGCACATTCGGTTTATTTTCAACTTCTTAGGAGCTCGTTATGTTTCATTACATTCTTGGACTTCAAACATAACTTTAGCCATGAGATATGTCTTTTGACCAATAAGAGGAATATAATTTTTGCTTTGCTTTTGATTGGCCCCTTGAGATTCATCTTGGGTAAATGCTCCAGGCAAAGGCTGCCTTCTTCAAAAGTTGTCTTTACATCCACCTTCTAACTCTTTATTTTCTTTTTTTAATTCCCATTAAGAATTCTTGCTTACTATGAATTTCACAATTTTTATTAATAGCAAACACATTGTCTCTAAAACCCCTCCCTTCTTTATTTTCAATGGGAAAGATAAGAAATTAAATATGCCCATATCTATAATAAAGAAAGGAGATATCATGTACTGCAAGTGTTCTCATACAGTGCATGGTTCAAAACTACATGTTATTGTCCTACTAAAAACCTAAAAAATACATACAATATTCAATGACTTTTTATTTATGATAGAAGACTTTATTAACAACAAAGATGTACAAAGAAATAAGATCAGCTTCTGATGCCACATTTTAAAGGCTTTGGCATAAGATCATCAACTCATAATATTACCAACAAAATGTTATTCTTGCAAAAAGGAGAAAAAAATTGGACAACTTACTAATGTTAAGAATTGGAACCCTTTAAAATATACTAATGTTAAGCATAAGATCCTTTAACTAAAAAAAATCCTAGAGTGTAAGCTTTAAAATTGAGAGCAATTAGAAGATAAGAACAAATCAAAGTTTTTTTCTAACAAAAGTAACTATCAGTCAAAGACTTAAAGTATGGTAAATGCAAGACACATATTACTTTTCCTACTTGACATGTATAAAAGATGACTCTATTTGTACAATGGATAATCCAAATCACAACAATTATAAGACATTAGCCTCCATACTATCTTCCACATGCACCTAGGCCTAACTCATAGTCCACAATCACTTGGTTTTGTGGAGTTTTATGTCTATTGTCAGGGTAGGAAACTGTATTTTTCGTCAATTCTGTAAATCCAAAAGATCTATAAGTGAATAAACCTCCTTTAAAGGAAGAAAAAAAGGGCATTACAATCTTAGATATCATGGTAATTTGGCAACATTTACAAGACTTCCATGAGCCATGTACTATGAGATATGTTCATAGTCCTAAATGGACTAAATTTATCACTAAACAACCCAAGTTTTACATGACAAGAATCATTGACAAAATCAAGATGCAATTAATCAAAATTTTTCCATGCTTGACCATCAATAAGATGCCTTAACTTCCCACCTTTAGAATGTTCCTCCGTGTGCCACCTCAATAAACTAGTAATCTTAGAACACATAAAAAGCTTTTTATGTGGTGGAATTAATGGAAAGTGTCTAAGAATTTTAATAAGAACTTTATGAACTTTTTGGATTCCTCAATCTCACAACCCAATTAAGGATATTCATTTCATCTTGATGCTACACAGACATGGCAAAAGCTGTCATGCCGATATTATTTCCAATAGAGCATGTAATCATTTGGACATGTATCAATCCTTTTGTAATCAAGACCTAAGTCCCTAACCATCCCCTTTGTTTAATTAAAAATTTTGAGGAATGTTCAAATAGGGTATATCTTTATTTAATAATTTTAAGAGGGCATTAAATGATGCATTACTCCATTCATAGAGTCATTTCAACAAATAAAGTTGGATGGCAAATAATAGTCTTGAGAAATTTTTACAACTTAGTGTAATTAATCTTTTGTCTCTTCAATTAAATTATAGAATTTTCTAGCATTGTCATTAGGGCCTTCATTAACTACCTCTGCTTATGCCACATCTCTTATATCTCATGTAGTAAGCCATCAAAATCATCATGTGTCCATTCCATCATCCAAATTACCATCAAAATTTGTAAGAGAAATTCTCCTAGCATGACAAACCTATTCATTATTGCTTTCTCTAATTCCTTGCTTATTAAGTGATCCAAAGCTACATCCCTCTTTTCTTAACTAACATTATAGCAATTAACACAAGGGCATAAAATCTTCCCTCCTTGAGGTCTTCCTTCAATGAAGGAAAAATCCAAAAAAGATTGTACACCATTTATATACTCACTACTATACCTTGGCAAATCAATCCAAATCTTGTCTGTATTATAGCCTTAATGTAGAATAATAAGTTCTTAAGATCAATTTGAAACATTAGATTTTGTTACATAAGAGGTAAGTATATAAAATGATGGAAATGAGACATAAAAGTACTAATAATATCTAAAAGTGACATAAAAATAGTAATGGTATCTCAAGCAAAATTACACAAACAAAAAAGCTTTTTCCTAGACTAATATAAACTAGGAAATCCCTTGAATATTACAAGAACCAATTCATACAAATTAGTAAAATATATAATAGCTATTATTAGACATAAGGTTGTGTCATCTTCCCCTTAGCTTATCCTAAGCCAAAACCAAAGAAATATACAATTATACTTTTGCTAAAAACAAACTCTAAAAAATTATCAGTAAAATTAAAGAATGAAAAATAAAAAGAGTAACACATCAATAGCTAAAACAACATAAAGAAAAGAAGAAAAGTGTATGCCTATGCTAGGATTTCTTTGAATACATGCTTCTAATGAGTACTATGACTAGGCATTTTAGGCACTGCTTCTTTCCAAGAAAAACAAAAATAGATAAGGAATTTGTGTAGGTTTTTTTCCTTCGTAAATAAAGTAACATGGCATTAAGTTATTTGGACTTCCAAAAGTAAGTAGTAGACTTGAACGCCAATAAAAGGCCTATCATTTGATAAAAATCTATTTTCAGAACCTCTAAATTTGGCCCTTCGTTCATGTGTAGATTAAGTAAGTTAACTTGTTTCTTGCTAGTGAAAAGGAATTATAGGTTATAGTTTAAAGGGTCTTGGGTTATGTCAATCTTGGAGATCTAAAAGATAACTCTTCTAATTTCCTTAAGTGAGCTCAATCTTTTAGGCATGATGTTGCATTTGCCCTAGTGGAAACATCTCACTATGCATTAGTAGAAGGCGACATTTGCTTTCAGACTTATTCTGTTAAAGTGCTACCTTTTAGTGATTTAAACTAAAATCGTCCATCCTTTATCCTTGGGATTGTTTGTTCTTGTAAGAAAATGAAGGCTAGCCTTTGAATGTTTTGCCTCAGCTCGATTGTTGCTTGCCTGCCATGATAGGTAATTTAGATGCAATCTACCTTATGGTTTAATGATTTAGTTTCATTGGTTCCAACTCCAATCCCTCATGAATAATTCAATTCCTGGTATCTCAAATGCCATGTAAAGTAAGGATGTTGATTTTAACAATTTCCTCTTAATGGGAATTTGATCTTGTAAGAGCTAAATGTACAACCATTCCACTATTCTCATACTTAGATGACCATCCATCTTAAGTGCTAGTTGTGATGCAAACTAGATGACTCATACAAAGCTGCAACCCAGGTCAATTATCTCTAGAGTAGAGAAGCGAAAAATTGCAATTTTGATTGATATACAAATGATGATTTTGTAAAATATCTATAGTAGAAAAAGCTCTTTTCATTATTTTCCAAGTGACCATTAGCATTCTCAAGCAATCTAATCTACCAAAACCTTTCCTAAGAGATGAAGGGATAGGGATTGAAAAGACCAACTTCTATTTTCAAACATATGTAGCTTTCCTTTGATGAGTATTCTCCTTTTATGCATTTTGTCCAAAAGAAAGAGTCCTTATTGTCAAAAATAGAGAAAGGAGTCTACAAAATATGATTTATCACTTCTTTTTACTATAATACTTCAAGTTTACATAAGTCCCAAGTAATTTTGTTATGCAAAATAAATCCCTTGCTATCCTTGTAGGTGAAAGTTGACACAATAAAGATAATTGATCTAATTACATAGGTTGCTAGAAAGGGTGGTTGATAAAGACATTATTGCCCATGCCTATTTGCTAAGCTAGTCTCAAAGTGATAATTAGATTGGCTTTAGCAATTTCTTTCTACATCCAAGATGCATTAGAATGAGTATAGATGCTACCAATTGGAACATCTTTATAATACTTTAGTTTAAGGATCCTAATCAACAAGGAATTCCCCTTGGTATCAATAATACACAAACTTATTTAGATATCAGGGCTTTTATTGACCATGTTAAAGGGTTTAAAACCTATACCCTCTGGTTCTTTCTCATTTAGTAAATCCATCTTTGCTTTGTTGTTGTTGAAACCTAAAAAAAATCCCTACATCTAGCATTGAGCAAAGAGTAATACTTTAAGGGGAGGTTAATGATAGAGAGTTGGTATATAATTGAAGAGTTCAAGATAGATCTAATGAGAGTTAATCTAGATGCTTGAGAAAACAATTTGCCTTCCATTACTATGCTTAGAATTAATCTTGTCTTGTATCTCCTAATATATGGCTTTTATTTCTCTTAGCATTTACCCAAGTACTAAATACTTACCCAATCAAAAGGAAAACTTAATGCCAAAAACATATGAAAAAGGCCTTTTTAACTAATGATGGATGTTAGGGCTAAAGATAAGCTTAGATTTAGCTTTGTTAGCTCCTTATCCTGATAAGTTATAAAACTAGTCAATTATGCTCTTGACCTTTTCAAAACATGTTAGGGGATGCTTTAAAGAAGAGAATGGTGTCATAAGCATATATGAAATGTGTGACGACCCTAGTTTCTAATCATTGTAATTAAGGTTAAATACGTGATTAATAATCATATATTGGGGTTACAAGGCATTAGACCAATTACATTGTGAAAATACGGGAAAATTTGAACCTTAATGTTATTAGAGTCATCAACCATACAATTACAAGCATCTATGTACATAAGGAAAATAAACATTTATTTATAAGCCTTGATTCCATTACCTATCAATTTCAACTCACATGAATCTTCTATCACTATTTATAAATCATCCCTTGAGGTTACCATATGAAAAACCAAGATTTCCTAGCTAATATAAGGATTTCAAGATGTTCGCCGCGACCAATTTCCTATTAGCCTTGGCCAATTCCACTCAGCTTCACCCCTCACATTGTTACTAATTTTGCCGCAGTGAGTTGGACCTTTGCCATGGCCAACCTACATGGTGTCGCGGCAAGGAAGCCTCCTAGAACCTACCTCACTCGCCTCTCACTATTGGCAACGGCCAATACCTCCTTTCACCGCGGCCAATTCCTTTCTGGAATGCCTGGCTCCTTTTCACAAAAGTTCCCTGTAGCCAATTCCCCCTTTCACCGTGGCGAATTTCCCTCTGGATGACTCTTAGTTTAGCCTCTCACATTTCAACGCGGTGAATTCTTCTCTGGCACTTTCCCTAGGCAACTTCGCCTCTATTGGCCGTGGCTAACTCTATTTTAACCGCGACGAAGTGCCTTCTAGTCCTACAACCCCCAATTCTTGTCTCATACTCTCCACTCTCCCTCCAATATCACCCTAGGGCCATTCTACCTTAATTTATGCAACTCTAGTGGTAATTATGTACCTTAATTACCCAGCTAATCTATCATTACCCATTCAAAACCCAAATGTGGATCCTTAAACTAGTGAGTTCATAGATCAATGACAACAGTTGTATTCTGGTCACAAGGTGCATGGGGTCAATGCTTAATGTTCATATAAAATCAAATCACTCATTGTTAGCCAATTACAATCATAATGTTCAATCCCATGATAATTAAATTACATATATAGTCCCTATACTTGGCAACTCATGATATAATGTAGCAATGATACAAAACTAGCAATCTAGTTACAAAACAATTTGACAAGGCTCCCAAACCTATGTGCTTCCAAACCATTTAACAAGCTTCCATTAATTTTCTCCTTGCCACTAAGAGGTCCGGTCCCTGAAAATGTTAGCCCACAATTGGGGTGAGATATACAATCTCAGTAACAAGAGGCAAATTACATATATATGTACAGATTAAACAATACAATGCAATTTCATATCATCAACACTAGAATCATCAATTCAATTTGCAAATGAACTAGTTGAACTACCAATTACTATTGTCCCATACCAGCAATCATACACAATATGTTAATAGCCAATAACACCGGGAGAGGTCTGTCCATGACACCTACTCCATAACGAACACAACCAGGGCTCAGTGCATTTGGGGTTTGATCACAACCCGGTGCTCGATCAAAGCACATGCACGGGTGGTAGCTGCACCACAGCTCTACTATGGACTCACAAAGTCCAATTACAATAACAATCAAGTAGTCAACCAATCATTTAACATTTCAAAATCAAGCATGTGTAACAAATATCATATTAACATGAGTGTAACACCTCGAAATTAATTAAGGTGTTAATAATGTATTTGGACTAATTAAGAATAATTATCATGAAATAATTGGGCAAGCTTTATGAATGAAAATTTATAGAGAAATAAGTTCGTAATATAGGTTTAAGATTTCACTTGGGTTAAAGCCTAATTGGGGCCCAACATTTAATTTGAAGAAGCCATGGATAAGGATTTATAGAGGCCCAATAATTTTGGGTGTAAGCCTAACTCCTTATCATGAGACTTAGGCTAAGAGAAATTGCCTAGCAATGGCCCAACATGATTTAGTAGAATAGGGGCCCAAGACCCAATTTATGTGAGTTGGCCCAACACACATTATGCAGACCCAAATTAGATTGGCTCTTGAAATTTGGCCTGACTCAAATACAACCCTGAAGCCCAACTCATGAGATTCAGCCCAACTTATGAGATAAGGCCCAACAGGTATAAAAATATGAATCCACAAGGAATTAGGCTATTAGGTCAGCACATTCTACTTTTAGCTCTAAATTTTCTGTAGTCCATTCATTAAACCATGGCCCAATCACTAGAGATGAGCCCAATTGAACTTTGGGCTGATGGGTAAGCCCATTTCTCATTAAAAACCCTAAAGGGTCAGTAGCCTCCCTCCCCATTCAGCAGAAAACACAAGAGGCAAAGGAGAAAATTCGGAGGTTTAAGGGAGTTAGGGTTCTACCAACATGGAAGCTCCATTCTTGACTCTTAGAGGATGATTTAGCCAAGGTAAGTTATATATAACTTGACCCTCTCATCCTCCTCTTCATTTTGGTCTGAGTAAATTTTGGTTTTGAGCATTTTCATCTTCTTCTCAAATCTGAAACTTGGTGTTGGGTGATTCCTTGCAAAATTTTCGAAGTTGGAGGTTAGAGGGATGATTAAGTAAGCATTTCCCTTCTATTTTGTGTATTACTTTGCTGGAAAATGCCCCTAAGGATGGATTATCATAATGGGTTCTGTTATTGTGTGATATTACAAGGAGATAATGGTGAAAAGTTGAATTTTCTGGGCTTGATGATTGAAATGCGAATTTTGGTGCTTCCATAGTGGATTTTTGGAGGTGAGGCTATGGGTGTTGTTAAGTGAGTATCTCCTTCCCATTTTGATGCATTTTCTGTTAGTTTGAGACCCTTATAATTGACCTATTATATGGGCTTTGGTTTCATGTGAAATTACCCAGAAATTGGAGTGAACTATGGCAATTTCTGGTGTGGGAAAGTTGGAATCCGAAATTAAATCCCTTGGTAATTAGGTGAGTAACCTCTAGTTTGTCATTAGTAGTTCAACTCTTTGGATATTTGATTGTGATTAGAAATGATGACAATTATGCTTGTCAAAGGCTTGGTGTGCATTTGGATTATTATGGTAGCTAGGGGAAGAGTAATTGGCTTTATTGAGGTAACTGGGGTTATTTTTCTAATTCCATGTATATGCTCATGTTAATTTGTTATTTGTTATACATGCTTGATTTTGAAATGATAAATGTCTGGTTGACTACTTGATTGTTATTGTAATTGGACCTTGTGAGTCCATGGTGGAGCTGTGGTACGGCTGCCACCCGTGCATGTGCTTCAATCGAGCACTGGGTTGTGATCAGACCCCGATGCACTGAGCCCTGGTTGTGCTCATTATGGAGTAGGTGCCGTGGACGGACCTCTCCTAGTGTTATTGGCCATTAACATGTTGTGTATGATTGCTGGTATGGGACAGTAGTCATTGGTAGTTCAACTAGTTCATTTGCGAATTGAATTTATGATTCTGGTATTGATGACATGAAATTGCATTGGATTGATTGACTTGTACATATATATGGAAATTTCCCTTTTGTTACTGAGATTGTATATCTCACCCCGTCATGGGCTAATATTTTCAGGGACCGGACCTCTTAGTGGCAAGGAGAAAATTAATGGAAGATCATTAAATGGCTTGGTAGTACATAGGTTTGGGAGCTTTGACAAAATGTATTGTAACTAAATTGCTAGTTTTGTATCATTGCTGCATTACATCATGAGTTGCCAAGTATAGGGATTGTATATGTAATTTGATTATCATGGAATTGAATATTATGATTGTAATTGGCTAATAATGGATAAGTGATTTGATTTTATATGAACATTAAGCATTGACCCATGCACCTTGTGACCATAATACATTTGCTGTTATTAATCTATAAACTCACTAGTTTATGGTAGCTAGAGGGTTAAGGATCCACATTTGAATTTTGAATGGGTAATGATATATATGTTAGGTAGATTAGGTAAAAGAAAGATACTAAATCTTTACAAACTAAGTTAAAGGGGGCTATAGTGTTGCTAGAGGGGGAATTGGAGAGCATGAGATGAAATTTTGGGAATTGTAGGAATAGAAAGGAATTGGCCGTAGCCAACATTTAATTGGCCTCGACCAAATGGTAACAGAGAGGAATTGGCCATGGCCAACATTTAATTGGCCTCGGCCAAATGTGGCGAACTTGCCATGGAAGAAAACAGAGAGAAATTGGCCGTGGCGAATAGTGGTGTTAGTCACGGCTAAGTCTGGGAAGCAAGTTTGGGGGTGTTCCAGAGGGTATTTGGCTGCAGCGAAAGGGTTATTTGGCCACAACAAAATACGTGAAATTTATAGAGGTGTAAGGACTTGAATCCGAGAGTAATTGGCCGCGGCAAAAGGGGATTTAGTCGTGGTGAAGGTGCTCAATTTCTCATATTCACCTAAAAACTTTAATTTCTTTTATGATAATACTAAGGAATGATTTAGAAACACTTTTAAGAGGTTTTTATGAGTTGGAATTAATGGATGGGAGAATCAAAGGCTCCTTATTAATGATTAAATTCACTTGCACTTTTGAATAATTGTGGTTGCCTAATTAATGACCTTAATAATATTAAGGTTCAAATTTCCTAACATTTTTCGAATATAATTAGTTGTAATGACTTTCAACCCCATTATGAATTGAAATTTTATAGTTAGTAGTCACGTACTTAACCTTAATTATGATTATTAGAAGTTAGAGTCGTCACAGTTGGTATCAGAGCAATGGTTCAGGACAACTGTTCTAATTTAAATTCTATGACTAGAAGCTTGGCAATCATGATGCATATTTGGCATGGTACTAGCTCATGAGAATAGCTAATTAGGCAAACACATAATTGATGTGCTTTATGTGTTGGAAGGAAGTATAGAGGAATGATGATATGAAGCTTGTAATACTTGATTAAAATGATCGTTTCTTGAATTCTATTTAGAGCATCATCTATCACAATAAGTATACCTCAGAGAATAATAGAGTATAGTTAGATTTTACCTCATAACACTTTAGTAATCTAATTTTGAGACTTGAGGTTGTTAATGCCAATGAAAAAAGTAGAATTTTTCCTTCTTTTCTTCGAAGATTGGGTTACTGGTCTCAGTCTAGATAAATCACTGGTTGAGGCTTGTTGCCAACTGGCTACACAATAGATGCACCAGTCACTCGCTGTGAGGCACCAGTTGACTAAATGAATGAGACCAAGTAACTGATAAGGATGACGAACAAAGCTACTAATAGCATTTATGACCAGTTGGCCGCCATTTATTAAGCAAGTTAATTGGGTACGGTCGACCAATTGACTGGCCTATCGAAGTAGTCAACTGATCACAACAAGAGTAGCAATTATTTTCCTAAGTGAAATTCTAAACTTTTCAAGGGCCATCTAGAGTGATGTTGAGAACTTAAAAGGCAATGGTACAGAGTAAAACACTTAACTAGCTATAAGAACCTTATGGAAGGGTAAGATGTAAACCTTACTTGCAATTAGGAAAATGATAATGGAACTAGTGTGTAATAAATGAGTGTGATTGATTGAATATATGAAGTGATGTACAATCTATACTGAGTTAGAACTATGTAGACTTCGAAAGGTCCTCAAGGTTGAAGTTTTATAGGTACAGAGGTCCTAGCCCAATTGCTTGATCTTGATTAATAAAGAACACAATTACTCGATCCTAGCTACCACAATGTGGGCCTAATGAATATGGGCGATGAGAGCTAAAGAACATTTTAAATTGTTTTATTCAAACTATTGGAGTGAGTAAGCCATCTTTAGTTAACGATGTTGTGTATAGTGAGCAAGAAACCCTCAAGATTGTCGAATCCATTTCAAAATGTGTATAGTGACTTTAAAGCAAGAGATTAAGGGAGATGATGTTTTGGAAGGAATTTTGAGAGCTTTGAGGCTCTTCCCTTAGTATACTATAGCAAAAGAGAGAGATTATGATAAGAGGAAAGACAACCCTTTAGTGTGATAAGGGTGAGGTGCACCGGTATGGGGTGCTTGCGCATGTTGTCTCTTGTGTAATTCGTTTACTTATGCTATGTGTTGACGTGCATTTTGGTGGTGGTTAGAGGCACTTTATGTGCATGATACACTCAGGGAGTGTAAGGTAAGATTCTACAGCACTCTGGTGCTAGAGGCACGTGGGACGTGCTCATTCATCGGCACTTCAGTGCTAAAGGCATGCGAGGCATGTCACTTATCATATGATTTGATGAATTTCGACCACCAAATTGGCGTAGACTTTCTTTCTAGAAGGTAAAGAGGAGATCTTTATGGTAAGGACCCACCTAAAAAGGGAATAAAATTGTACCTGTGTGAGTACAAGTGGTTGAGATATAGTCATCATAGGGTGATGAGCATGTGTATGGCCACCAAAAGGCATTGCCTGCTAATATTAAAGGCAAAGCCTAATTTTGCCACTAGTAGTTTCATTGTCATGTGTCACGTATGGTGTGATTAAGGGGATAGAGACAACATTGGGAAATTGAGATGGATTAGTACTTATGATGGTAGTAAAACTCCTTAATTTTGAAAGAGGACTCCCTAATCTAGAATAATAACACGGGGGGAAATGAATGAGAGGTGGTAGTAATGCAATTAACTTATCTTATTACAATAAAACCTTAGTATAATGATTGACGAGGAAGGGTAAAACACTAGTGGTAAATGATACTTGAGTTCTCTCACTGGGAATCCCCACTTGATCTAGTGATAATTAGGGAATGTTTAATAATGAAAAGACTCACTAAGTCTCCTTATTATATTAATTTAACTCCCAATAGTCAGGCATGAAATTGAGCCTAAAAACTTTTAGGGGAGTGGAAGAGTCAGTTGTGGTTGGCCTAGGCCATTGTGTAAGGATCAAACTATCATACCATCTCATATTGTATGCTATAATGTGTGGTTAAATGACCTTGTACTTGCAGTCAGAGAACCTTATTGACAAGGTCTCGGACTTCACATTAATGAATACAAGATCTTGTAGATAGGATCTTAAACCTTGTTGACAAGATATTATTTCATTACTCTTTGGGGAATTATTATGAATTTCCAAACTAGAGAATATTAAAAAAAAAGGGAAAAAAAAAAGGGTATGCTAGTTGAAGAATGACTATACTTGTATGAAAATATCTTAGTGAGGGTTAGAAGATATGGAAGTGCAGTCCTTCGGGACTATATAATGACATAAAACCCAAAGAGATGTTCAGTTGACATCAAATGAGTAGAGATGCCATTAAGTTGACTACTAAAGCTTGTAGTAACTGAGAGGTAAAATGAGACATTGGGATCTATTGATCGTGGTAATCTTTAGAGTCACATGTATGTAATTGTGGTCATGCCTTTGCAAGTGCCAAAAAAAAGAGAGGGAAGAGATCTATTAAGGATTTTCTTATGTTGGTTACCCCTAAAGGGGGGTGATCAGGTTGCCTATGATTAACCATCATCAGGAGCCAACAAGAAAATTCTTAATGTTGTGGGCAAGCGATGGAAATTATGTTATCTAATAAACCACTCACTAAAAGTATGACTTGTAAGATTTAAAGAAATTCATTCCTAAGTCCTACCGGATTACCTTGATACCCTGGACAAGGTATTCTCACCCTTGAGATTAGGTCTTATTAGAAAATATAATCTAGACCTGGAATATCATGTTTATTTTTCACCTGATAGATTATGTTTGATTTCAACTATGTAGAAGGTGAACCAAAAGTGTTTAGGTGCCTTCAAGAAATTAGTGGTGAGATCAGACTTCATATTAGTTTTAACCCTTGGGAATCTCGATAAACGAGAAGGAGTAATCTTAGGCACTAATTGAAAATGAAAAGGAAATTCTATATGTCTAATGGAAATAATGAACTGTCTACTAATGGACAATAAATAAGGATAATGTGTGCAATAATTTATGAGATAGTTGAATGTAAGACTTGAAAACTTAAACTAAATGAACCTGTAAAAGGCAAAACCCATTTCAGTTAAAAAGGTTAGACTAAAGAAATGCAGGGGTAATCTAAGTGAAGGACAAATGAAACTTCATTATGAAATAAGGTCACTTACCTATATTGCTATTAGTGGAATAAATACTAAAATGACTGACTAAGTGGAATTCCTTATAGTTCGTGGTATCAACTATTAAGGAGAGTTAAGTTAAAGTATCTAGGAGTTATCTCTTCAATGGATTGAGAGTTAAGCAGGAAAGGAAATTAACATGAATATTTAATGATCGGCTATTGGAACGATAACAAAAAATGAGAGAGGAGAGAAAGAAGAAAAAAAAATAGGGGAGAAAAATATAAAACAGAACTAAACAAAAAGCTATGAAGAGAGAGAAAATTGGGATTTATTTGAGCTAGGTGTTTAAGGCTTGTTATAAGATGATCAAGTGTCGCTTGGTTTGGATCTACTTAGCTACAGACACAGAAGGAATACGACATGCTTAGATCGGAATGTTATTTGTCGTAGGTAAACTAGAGGGATAGAATTGTGGTTACCAAGTGAAGTAGTAACATGATAAGAACGTCCTCCCCAAGAGAGTAGTAAGAAGGGACTAGTCTCTGGTAAGACTATCTGAGTTATCAAGGAGGAGGTTATGAGGAGGAATTGTCCAACATCAATAGAGTAAGGTGCGACTAATTTTGAGGATAAAATTTCTAAAAGGGGGGAAGAATGTAACACCCCGAAATTAATTAAGGTGTTAATAATGTATTTGGACTAATTAAGAATAATTATAATGAAATAATTGGGCAAGCTTTATGAATGAAAATTTATAGAGAAATAAGTTCGTAATATAGGTTTAAGATTTCACTTGGGTTAAAGCCTAATTGGGGCCCAACATTTAATTTGAATAAGCTATAGATAATGATTTATAGAGGCCCAATAATTTTAGGTGTAAGCCCAACTTCTTATCATGAGACTTGGGCCAAGAGAATTGCCTAGCAATGGCCCAACATGATTTAGTAGAATAGGGGCCCAAGACCCAATTTATGTGAGTTGGCCCAACACACATTATGCAGACCCAAATTAGATTGGCTCTTGAAATTTGGCCTGACCCAACTACAATCCTGAAGCCCAACTCATGAGATTCAGCCCAACTTATGAGATAAGGCCCAACAGGTATAAAAATCTGAACCCACAAGGAATTGGGCCATTGGGTCAGCACATTCTACTTTTAGCTCTAAATTTTCTGCAGCCCATTCATTAAACCATGGCCCAATCACTAGAGATAAGCCCAATTGGACCTTGGGCTGATGGGTCAGCCCATTTCTCATTAAAAACCCTAAAGGGTCAGCAGCCTCCCTCCCCATTCAGCAGAAAACACAAGAGGCAAAGGAGAAAATTCGGAGGTTTAAGGGAGGCTAGGGTTCTACCAACATTGAAGCTCCATTTTTTACTCCTAGAGGATGATGTAGCCAAGGTAAGATATATATAACTTGACCCTTTCATCCTTCTTTTCATTTTGGTCTGATTAAATTCTGGTTTTGAGTATTTTCATCTTCTTCTCAAATCTGAAACTTGGTGTTAGGTGATTCCTTGCAAGATTTTTGGAGTTGGAGGTTAGAGGGATGATTAGGTAAGCATTTCCCTTCTATTTTGTGTATTACTTTGTAGGAAAATGCCCCTAAGGATGGATTATCATAATGGGTTCTGTTATTGTGTGAGATTACAAGAAGATAATGGTGGAAAATTGAATTTTCTGGGCTTGATGATTGAGATGCGAATTTTGGTGCTTCCATGGTGGATTTTCGGAGGTGAGGCTATGGGTGTTGTTAAGTGAGTATCTCCTTCCCATTTTGATGCATTTTCTGTTAGTTTGAGACCCTTATAGTTGACCTATGATATGGGTGGTTTCATGTGAAATTACCCAGAAATTGGAGTGAACTATGGCAATTTCTGGTGTGGGAAAGTTGGAATCCGAAATTAAATCCCCTGGTAATTAGGTGAGTAGCCTCTAGTTTGTCATTAGTAGTTCAACTCTTTGGATATTTGATTGTGATTAGAAATGATGATAATTATGCTTGTCATAGGCTTGGTGTGCATTTGGATTATTATGGTAGCTAGGGGAAGAGTAATTAGCTTCATTGAGGTAACTAAGGTTATTTTTCTAATTCCATGTATATGCTCATGTTAATCTGTTATTTGTTATACATGCTTGATTTTGAAATGCTAAATGTCTGGTTGACTACTTGATTGTTATTGTAATTGGACCTTGTGAGTCCATGGTGGAGCTGTGGCGCGGCTGCCACCCGTGCATGTGCTTCGATCGAGCACTGGGTTGTGATCAGACCCTGATGCACTGAGCCCTGGTTGTGCTCATTATGGAGTAGGTGCCATGGATGGACCTCTCTCGGTGTTATTGGCCATTAATATGTTGTGTATGATTGCTGGTATGGGACAGTAGTCATTGGTAGTTCAACTAGTTCATTTGCGAATTGAATTTATGATTCTGGTATTGATGACATGAAATTGCATTGGATTGATTGACTTGTATATATATATATGGAAATTTCTCTTTTGTTACTGAGATTGTATATCTCACCCCGTTATTGGCTAATATTTTCAAGGACCGGACCTCTTAGTGGCAAGGAGAAAATTAATGGAAGATCATTTGGCTTGGTAGTACATAGGTTTGGGAGCTTTGACAAAATGTATTGTAACTAAATTGCTAGTTTTGTATCATTGCTGCATTACATCATGAGTTGCCAAGTATAGGAATTGTATATGTAATTTGATTATTATGGAATTGAACATTATGATTGTAATTGGCTAATAATATATAAGTGATTTGATTTTATATGAACATTAAGCATTGACCCATGTACCTTGTGACCATAATAATTTGCTGTTATTAATCTATAAACTCACTAGTTTATGGTATCTAGAGAGTTAAGGATCCACATTTGAATTTTGAATGGGTAATGATATATATGTTAGGTAGATTAGGTAAAAGAAAGATACTAAATCTTCATAAACTAAGTTAAAGTGGCCTATAGTGTTGCTAGAGGGGGAATTGGAGAGCATGAGATGAAATTTTAGGAATTGTGAGAACAGAAGGGAATTGGTCGAGGCCAACATTTAATTGGCCTCAACCAAATGGTAACAGAGAGGAATTGGCCGCAGCTAACATTTAATTGGCCTCGGCCAAATGTGGCGAACCTGCCAAGGAAGAAAACAGAGAGAAATTGGTCGCAGCGAATAGTAGTATTAGCTGTGGCTAAGTCTGGGAAGCAAGTTTGGGGGTGTTCCAGAGGGTATTTGGCTGCAGCGAAAGGGGTATTTGGCCGCGACAAAATGCATGAAATTTATAGAGGTGTAAGGACTTGAATCCGAGAGTAATTGGCCGCAGCGAAAGGGGATTTAACCGTGGCGAAGGTGCTCAATTTCTCATATTCACCTAGAAACTTTAATTTCTTTTATGATAATACTAAGGAATGATTTAGAAACACTTGTAAGAGGTTTTTATGAGTTGGAATTAATGAATGGGAGAATCAAAGGCTCCTTATTAATGATTAAATTCACTTGCACTTTTGAATAATTGTGGTTGCCTAATTAATGACCTTAATAATATTAAGGTTCAAATTCCCTAACATTTTTTTAATATAACTAGTTGTAATGACTTTCAACCCCGTTATGAATTGAAATTTTATGGTTAGTAATCACGTACTTAACCTTAATTATGATTATTAGAAGTTAGGGTCGTCACAATAAGCATATACATGGAATTAGGAAAATAACTCCAGCTACCTCAATGAAGTCAATTACTCATCCTCTAGCTACCATCATGATTCAAAGCACACCAGGCCTAACATAAGCATAATCATCATCATTCAACTACCATTAGTAAGGAATTTCCCTATCCACAGATTAATCTTAACAAGATTACATTAAGAACTTCTTACCCAAGCTTCCTATGGGTCTACAGCACCAATTCAAGGTCACAACAATAAGAACTCACAATGAGTCACTCCTAATGTCTCTATTTTCTCACATGTAAGAGCCATGCACTAAAAGTCAGTCCAAATGATGGAAATTCAATATATATACCACATAAGAGAAGAAGGAACACTTACCCATATACCGAAGGGGTCAAATAGACTGAGTTGAGTCTCAACTATCAAGAACACACCATGGGAAATTCCAAAATTCGGATTTTAGTTATTAAGCCCAGAAAATTCAGTTTTCCACCATTATCTCCTTGTAATTTTACACAATAGCATAACCCATTATGATAATCAATCCTTAAGGACATTTTCCAGCAAAGTAATACACAGAATGAAAGGGAAATGCTTACGTAATCATCCCTCTAACCTCAAACTCTGAAAATCTTATAACAATCATCCAAGAACCATATTCCATCCTAGAAAAAGATGAAAGATTCTCAAAATGACAAACTAATTAGACCAAAATGAAGAGGAGAATGAAAGGGACATGTTTTATATAGATTACCTTGGCCAAATCTTCCTCTAGAAGTGAGAAATGGTAGAGAAATGCAGAAAAACCCTGGCCTCCCTCTCAACCTCCGAATTTTGCTTTGCCTCTTGTGTTTTTTTCTGCAAATTGGGGAGGAGGCTAAGTGTATTTAGGGTTTGGTTGTGTTTAAGTTGGGTCCCAAATGGGTTATGGGTTGACCCAAAGGCCCAAATCCTTATGGGTTCTTATTTTTATGCTTGTTTAGCCTTATTTCATAAGTTGGGTTACAAAAATTTGATTACATTAGGCGAAGTTCCAAGAGTCAATCCAACTTGAGTCTACATAATATGTGTTAGGCTAACTATAAGAGTTCATGTAAATTAGGTCTTGGGCCTCTATTTCACTAAATCAAATTGGGCTATTGCTAGGTGATCTCTCTTGGCCCAAGTCTCATGATAAGGAGTTAGACTTGCATCTAAAATCATTGGGCCTCCATAAATTCTTATCCATGGCTTACTAAAATAAATTTTGGGCCCAAATTAAGCCTTAACCTAATTGAAAACTTAAACCTATATTAATAGCTTTATTTCTCTGAAAATTTCCGTTCATATAGTTTGCCTAATTATTCCATAATAATTATTCTTAATTATTCCAAATACATTATTAACACCTTAATTAATTTTAGAGTATTACAAAATGAGTAATTGGTTCTAAGTTCCTACTAATTTTAATGCCTTTCCATGCATTGTTGGATTCCTCTTTTGCCATGAAACACTATATTAAATTTGCACATAAGACCTACCAACAAGGATAGAGAAGGTCTCTTTGTCTAATACCTCTTTAAAGGAAGAAAGGACAAGTTAAGTTGCCATTAATAAGGATTTGGTAAGAAACTCTACTGACACATTACATAATCATGAGGATTCAGATGTTTGGAAATTTCCTTTTCCTAAGTATAATAATGATGAAATTCCATGAAATCTTAGCATAAGCTTTTCCAAAATCTATCTTGAGAACTCCCCACTACATTTTACCCTTTTTAGTTTGCTAGACTTGGTTTAACAGCTTTGCAGCTAATAAGGTGTTATTAGAAATCAGTTTTCCTTTTAAGAATCATTCTAATTAGGGGCTATGATATCCTTCAAAGTGCAGCTTAGTGTGTTTCATAGGATCTTAGAGATAATTTTGTATGCCATGTTACATAAGTTGATGGACTTGAAATCTCTAAAAGTTTAAGGACAATCACTTTTATGACTGAAAGAAATGAAGGTTTTATTGAGACTTTCCAAGAGGAAGCCATATTCCTTGAAAGTTTAAATGATTGAGATGACATTATTCCCCATAATGTATTAGTATTTCTACAACAATTTGGTATGAAATCCATCCAGGCTAGAAGCACTATAAGAAGGAATATTCAAAACATCTTTCTTAATATCTAAAGGAAGAAGTCATTAAAGGGAATCCTTTAATGTCTGTTTCAGATAGAGGGAATGTCTACATCCTTTAACCTCTACAAAATATCATCAACTGATTCTTCCCCTTTCATTGAGTAAATATAAAAAAGACAAGATAAAGCCATTTCTTCAATCTTACATTGGTCTTCAATCCATTCCCCATCTAGACTTCTAGGATAGAGAATTCAATTTGCCACCCATCTTTTATTGACAAAAGTGTGAAAATATTTTATATTCCTATCCCCCCTGTACCAATTAAGTTTAATGGGCTTTTTGTGCCTAAAGCATTTCTCAAAATTGTAAAGGAATTCTAACTCACTTTTGAGGTTCCTCCCTAGCCTAGCATTGCCCTCATCATGAATGTTAGCTTGGATTGATGCAAAGCTAAATTCTAGATGCCTTATAAGAAAACCCAAATTGCCAACGAAGCCTCTTTTCCAAGCACACAATTACTTCATTATTGATGCAAGTTTTGCATACAATTGAAGTGGTTATTCTAATAAAAGTTATGATTAAATTACACTCACTAAAATTGAACCAAAAGTTTTTGAATTTTTAAGGCCTTCTTTTGAATGAAGCTTTAGACAAAAACTAGAAGAGGAAGGGCAGGTGATAGAAGTTGCAATAGGGAGTGTATGAAGGCTTGAATTGGAAATGTTCTGTAACTATTTAGTATTGCAAAGGGCTTTGTCTAGTCAGGCCCACCCGGTATCATCACCCTTCTTGTTGTTGCATTAGGTGAACTATCGGCCTTTCAATGGTAATTCAATGAGTTTTTTTTCTTCAATAGCCTCTTTGAAGGAAGACATTCCAAGTGTGGTAGAAGAAGGGCCACTTTTGTCTAATACTAATCCATATTAATTGAGGTCTCTTATGATGAGCCATAGGGCTGGAATAGTGGAAGAGCACTACTTGATTTGGTTCCAAAGGATATAGCAATGTTATGCTTGGGGAAATCCATATACATATGAAATATAAAATGAGCCTCTCTAAAGGAGTACAAATTCAACATGACACCAATTTAGGCAAAATTCCAAAATCTTACATCTAGTTCTCGTGTGCCATCTTATGGCTAAACCACCTCCTATTTTCATAGCATCAATTCCTTAACATTTATCAAATCCAAAACTCTAAAGCTTGTCACATACAAGATAGGAAGACATTTTAGTCTCTGGTAGAAATACATTTGGCCTATATTTATATGTCAAGTTTCTAAGTCTTTGAACTACTGAGGTTTTCCTAAATCCTTGATGGTTATAGAAAAATAGTTTCATGGCAACCTGGGAAGCTATTCAAGGGTAGCTTCTTGAACCCATTCTTTTTCATCATCGAACTCATCTTCTTCACTAAATAGGGCATTAATGATTGTAATATCTTGTTTTCATTAAACGATGAAAACGAGTACATTTTCAAAGCAAATCTACCGAAATGAATTAGTTAAGTTCCTAAAAAATTTAAGTATCATTTTAGACTCCTAAAAATGAAAATCTCAGGCTCAGACGGAAAGAAAAATGGAGCTAGAATGAAAAAACAAAATTGAATGAAAGGTTGACAAAATATAATGGCATTTTTGAAATTTTGAGCAAATTTTAGAATTCTCACAGGAGAGCTTTTTAAATGAAAATTTTGAATTTTTCGGTGTTCTCAGAGGCCCTGAAAATCATAGGAAGCCCCGGGATAGTTAAAACCCTTCTGGTAGATGTTTTCCAATATCGGTTAACTTAAACTTTGACGAATTCATTCGGGAAGGCTCTAACTCTGATTTGAGTGATTCCAAAGGCATTTTACTAAATTGGAAACCTAAATTTTATAATAGAAGAGATGGTTCTTAAAAAGGAGCTAAAATGAACTAGAAACAAAAATGCCAAAATGAATCAACAAAATTAGAATTTTTGAAAAGTCTTTCTTAAACCTCCCTATACATATATGAGGCATCGCATCTCCTAACTCATTTAAACACAATTGTTTCTACCCTAAACTAAAGGAGAGAGCCAGGGTTTGAGGGGCACTAAGAGGAGGAGAAAGGAAGGAGAAAAATAAGGTAGAAAGGTATGGATTTTCTTGATTTTTCATGCTTTCTCTTTAGCAAACCTCTTCTCCTTGATTTCCCCTTCTTTCCTATGGTTTTATTGAAGTTTTGGATCTATTTTAAGGGAAGAACAGAGGGTAAAATTCAGGTTTGAAGAGAGAAGGCCAAGGAGAGGAAGAAACAACCAAGAAAACAAGGAAAAACAAGGTAAATCTTCCTTCCATGGTAGCTACCCCTTGCTCCCCTTTCTTCCTTGGTTCGTCCAACATAAGAAGCTATAAGAGGGCTTGGATTTTGGGCAGAACCAAGGGTGAATCTTACGAAATGGAGTGCAGAGAATAAGAATATGCAAAGGGAATTAAAAAAGAACCATGGAAAATCAAGATGGCAAAGTTAGGGTTTCAAGTGTTCCTTATAAAATCTGATTTGATGCCACCTAAATGAGTGTTTGAATGAGCTCCCAAGATCCCTAGAAGGCTCCCCATATGCATTTTCCACCAAGAAAACAAAGCAAAGTCCATGGGTACTAAGAAGAAGCCTAGTTTCAGCCTAGAAGAGTTAGGGTACCTAGAGATAGTTTTAAATTTTTCTAGATCCATTTTTGAGTCATATATGATGAGTGAAGATGATAAGGAACCTTGAAAAAATTTAGAAGGCCTAGAGAATAAATTGGTGTCATAGGTTCCATAATATGACCTAAGGAAGTAACATATGGTTAGGCTCTTTGTTTTAAATGTGTGATGACTCCAAGAGGCTTAAAAGGAGTCAAAAATCATAAATGAAAGGATAGAATGGAGCCTAGAACTCATTTGATGAGTGTTGCTTCACTAGGTGTATTTAGAAACTATAAATGAACCATAAAAAAAAAACTAGAGTTCCAAGTAGATGTGTGGCCTTAGAAATGATTCTAAGAAACTAATTGGCTTCCATATATTGTGTTTAGGCCAAAAGAAACCTATCCCACACCTTTGTGTGTGTGAGGCTGAGGAAGGGAGAGCATTTTCAAGAGGAAAAGTGTGTAGTTGCAACAAAGGTAGCTCACTTCTCTTTCTCTCATACATGAATGTGCGCTTGACTTGTCTTTAAATGTGTGTATGTGTGCTTTAAGCCATGAAAAGTATTCTAGCATGTGCCTTTATTCTGTGGTACCATGATGATGCATTATGTTTTCAAATGATGTCTAACATGCTTGTTTGGGTTTGCTTAAGTGTGGAGAAGCCAAGAACTCTTAGCCATAGTGAGAATGAGCCAAGAACCTTTAGATATGGTTGAGACAAAGTAAAGAGTCTCCCAAGAGTAAGGTTGAGTCAAAACATTCTAGAGAAAATGGGTTAGGTGTAATGTCCAGTTTTCGTTAAATGATAGGAATGGGCACATTTTCAAAGCAAGTCCCCTGAAATAAATTAGTTAAAATCGCAAAAAATTTGAGTAACATTCTAAACTCTTAAAAATGAAAATCCTAGCCTCAAACGGAAGAAAAAATAGAACTAGAATGAAGAAACAAATTTTGATGGAAACCTTACGAAACGTAATGGTATTTTTGTAATTTTGAGCAATTTTTGGAATTCACGCAGGAGGGCTTTTTAAATGAAAGTTTTGAGTTCTTCGGGGTTCTCAGAGGCCTTAAAAACCATGAGAAGCCTTGGGATAGTTAAATCCCCTCTGGTGGATGTTTTCCAATGTCGGCGTGCTCGAACTTCGACGGGTTCATTCGAGAAGGTTTTATCTCTGATTTGAGTGATTCCAAAGGCATTTTTGGGAACCTAAATTTTATAATGGAAAAGGCAATTCTAAAAAAGGATCTAAAATGAAGGAGAAACGAAAATACAAAGTATGAAGGGAAAAATTAGAATTTTTAAAAAAGTCACTTTCCTACACCTATATATAGGTGGCGCCCCGCTTTCTCCCTCATTTGGAATCAAAAAATTTTGCGTAATTTCATAAGAGAGAGTTGGGGTTTTGGGCACACCAAGAAAAGAGGAGAAGGAGAAGAAATTCCAAACTAAAGGTATGTTTTTATAGTTGTTTTTCATGATTTTCTCCATCCACACCACCTCTCCTTCATTCTCTTTAATTTCAAGGGAGAAATTCAAGGGAAATTTCGGATTTGAAGAGAGGAGCTTGGAGAAAGCAAGATTCAAGCCAAATTAAGCAAGAAAACAAGGTAAAATTGCATCCTATGGTTGATATCTTCCATCACCCTTCTTCTCCATTTTGCCTAACCCTAGGAGCTATAGGAGGATCTAATTTTCAAGCCCAACCAAGCATGAATCTTAGGTATTTGACGGAGAAGAACAAGAATATACAAAGAAAACAACAAAATAACCATTAGAATTCAAGATGCAAAACTTAGGGTTTCAAGTGTTCCTTCCAAATTCTGATTTTGTATGATGATTCCTAGGTTTAATTAAAAGTTTAAATGAGTTCTTGAGACCCTAAGATGCTCCCCACAAGCTTCCTTCTTCAAGAAAACAAAGCACACTCCAAGGAACCCTAAACCATACATAGTCTTGACCAAACCATGTTCTTATAGCTAGGGAGAGTTTTAAATTTTTCTAAGGCCATTCTTGAGTCATAATTGATGAATGAAAATGAAGGGAGGCCTTGGAAAAAATTTAGAACTCATGGAAAGTAATTTGATGCCTTAGGTTCCATATTATGACCTAAAGAAGCAACATGATGTTAGGTTCTTTATTTTAATTGTGTGATGACTCCAAGAAGCTTAAAAGGAGTCAAAAATCATGTTTGAAAGGAAATAATGGGGCCTATTGTAACACCATAACTTATAGCTCATTTCATGCCATTTATAAGCTTTGTATTATCAATCCCACAAGAGCATATGAAAAGGGGATGAAAATAATAGACTTTTTCCGCGTTACGCTATATCTAAAAACTTCAATTCGGTGTCACATGGACCGTGTGAGCTTATACTATACTTCTTCATATTTAATTTCATTATTAAAACTCATTTTTATTACAAAAACATGCCTACAATTTATGGAAACCGAAATGGAGCTCAAGATAGGCAAGCATATTTTCGGCCAGATTTGCTCCATTTTCTGACCCAACTTTGGAAAATCATAACTAAATCTAAAAAATTTAAAATCATGTAATCTTTGTCACTCTGGAAAGCTTAGGATGTCTAGTATACACTAAAAATATTCCAAGTCACAAAATTCATCACAAGGGACGTTTGATATCCAAAAATCTACAGAGGTCACTAGCTGCCTGGGCTATTGTTTAATTTACTGATACAAGATTCTAAAATTCATAACTAATTCTAAAAAAATCAAAGTCACACACATTTAGTCATTATGGAAATATAAAAATGTTAAATTGATACTAAAAATAATTCCAAAATAAAACAAATACTTTTATCCATAAAAAACCTATGGAACTATAACTGAACTCCTGGGGCACTACTGATACTGATAGTTAACTTCAAACATGCATAACTCTCTGATCAGACCTCCAAATGAGGTGATATTAGTGGCTACAGAAAACTTATGAACTCTAGTTTATGAATATAGAATTTTATAAGCATTGGACACCATTTGTCTATCAGGTGACACAAAACACAAAACTGCCAGTGAACAGTACTCATGCCAGAATACATGAAAAATCCCAATTTTGAAAATTCATCAAATATTTCCTAGACCTCTAAAAATTATGTTCTTTAGCTTCTCAAAAGTCTCTCAATGAGACCTAATTGCATGCCAAATTTCAGGGCAAGAATAATTCATTTGGCCAAAAAGTGATATAGGGTTCCATTATGGTCAATTTTGGCTCCATATTGGGTACCAAAATTGCCAAATAGATTTTCCTTGGTCTTGGCATCTTTTGGGCAAGTTTAAAAGCTTATTTGAGACTTGATTGAGCTGCCCAAATGGTCCCAAACCTCATACATTTCATTTTGGCCATTCAACCCACACTTATGCATATTTCTTTCAAACTCTAAACTTTCATACTATGGCATTACATACTCAAAACATGGGCTAGTGGTCATATATGATAGTCATATATCTCAACATCACATATTAGTATATTTACATATGTCTCAATGTTCATAGTACATATCATCATATACATGAAGAACCATCATTATGGTTCCAAAAAGGAACAAAATAACACATAAGCTTGTCAATTGTCCCTCTTCATGGTAGTTGGCTCCCTTCACCATAATTGCTTAGTCCACCTAGCATGTTAGATCATTGGAGAGGAGGGAATGATATTTAAAGAATCCCAATAGCTCATCTCCCATTCAATCATATATAATATGTGCAAAGCAAGTTTTACAAATGCATGCATGGAGAAGGTAGAAATCATAGACATTTTAAAAGCAATATTGGCATGTGAATCAATCATACAAGACATTCAAGAACTCACTAAGTGTTTGGATTGACCTCACACTTCTCCTTATGGATTTTAGACTTGCCTCACCCATTCTTTGAGCACTTTGGACTCAACCATACTCTTAGGAGCCCACTTTGCTTTTGGAAGACTCTTTACTTTATCTCAACCAAGCTCAAGGGTTCTTGGCTCATCCTCACCCAAGGGAAGAGTTCTTGGCCTCTCCACACTCAAGCAAACTCACACAAACATCATGTAATCATTTGAAAACATAACATGGCATTAAGCATCATGGCATATAAAGGCATGCTAGCATACTTTTCAAAGCCTGAAAATATACATACACACATTCTAAAATAAGTTAGACACACATTCATGCATGAGAGAAAGTGGAGAGAGCTACCTTGTATGCAAGCACACACTTTTTCCTTAGCTTTTAAACCTCCTCTTTTGGCCACACACCTACAATTTGGTGGAGATGATTTCTCTTGGCCTAAATACAATTTTTGGGAGCCAATTAGGTTCATGAAACATTCTTTAAAGCCATACAACTTGCTTAAGTACTAGATTGCTCTATAATCCCCATTATGGTCCATAAAGGCACCTAATGAAGCAACACCCCTCAAATGACTTCTAGACCTCATTCTTTCCTTTCAAATATGATTCTTGACTCCTTTTAAGTCTCTTAGAGTCATCACATCATTAAAACAAAAGGCATAGCACCATGTTGCTTCTTTAGGTCATATTATGGAACCTAAGACACTAAATCACTTTCCATGATTTCTAAATTTTTTCCAAGGCCTTCCTTCATTTTCATTCATCAAATATGAATCAAGAATGGCCTTAGAACAATTTAAAACTCCCCCCACCTGCACAAACAAGCCTAGGCCGAGACATAGGCTTCCTTTGGGCTCCTTGGAGTTCTCTTGCTTTTCTTGAAGGAGGAAGCTTGTGGGGAGCATCTTTGGTGTTTCAAGAACTCATTTATACTCTAACTTAGACCTAGGAAGCATCATAAAAATTCAGAAATTGGAAGGTACACTTAAAACCCTAGGTTTTGTATCTTGATTTCTAATGCCTATTTCTTGGTTTTCTTTGCATATTCTTATTCCTCTCCATCAAATACCTAAGAATCACCTTTGGTTTGGCTAGAAATCTGACTCCTTAGATCTATCTAGGTCTAGGTCGAAATGCTCAAGGAAGGGAGGAAGAAGACCAAGTGGAAGAATCACAAAATACTTTGTTTTCCTTGGATTTTCTTGCTTGTTCTTGCCTTCCTTGGCCTCCTTACTTGAAATTCGAACTTTACCCTCTATTCTCCCTTCAAAACAACCCTCAAAACTTCAAAAAAAATCATGGAGAACAAGAGGGAAAAAGAGGAGAAGAAATTGGTGGAGAAAAGGCACGAAAACATACATAAAAACCTACCTTTACCTTGGAATTTCTTCTCCCTCTCCTTCTCCTTCTCTCTTGGTGCGCCCAAAACCCTAGCTCTCCCTTCTAAAATTATGCAAAATTTTCTGATTCCAAATAGGGAGGAAAGTGGGGCGCCACCTATATATAGGGAGGAGAAGATGACTTTTTCACAAATTCCAATTTTGCCCTTCATACTTTGCATTTTCGTTTCTCCTTCGTTTTAGATCCTTTTTTAGAACTATCTTTTCTATTATAAAATTTAGGTTCCCAATTAAGAAAAATGGCTTTGGAATCACTCAAATCGGAGCTAAAACCTTTTCGAACAAATCGGTCAAAGTTCAGGTCAACTTACATTAGAAAAATTACACCGGAGGGTCTTTACCGGTCCCGAGGCTTCCCATGATTTTCAGGGCCTCTAAGAACCTCAAAGAACTCAAAACTTTCATTTAGAAAGCCCTTTTGTATGTTTTCCAAAAAGTCCACTTATTTACAAAAATGCCACTAGCCTTTTGGCAAATTTTTTGAATCACCCCAACCCCGATTTTTAGACAACTCAAGGCTCAAATTCTCATTTCCTATTATTTAAAATTTTATTCAAATTTTATTTGGCTTTGAATCACTCATCTTAGGGGACTTGCTTTGAAAACGTGCCTGTTTCTATCGTTTAACGAAAACTGGACATTACACCTATAAATTAATTGAGGGGTGTTGCTTCATTAGGTAGATTTATGGACCATAATAGAGCTTATAAAGAAATATCGCATCTAAGCAAGTTGTATGACCTTAGAGATTGTTTTATAAACCTAATTGGCTTCTATAAATTGTATTTAGACCAAGAGAAACCATCTCCACAAGTTTGTAGGTGTGTGACCAAAAGAGAAGGCTTGAGTCCAAAGAGAAAAGTGTGTAATTGTGTGCAAGGTAGCTCTCTCCACCTTCTCTCATGCATGGATGTGTGCTTAGCTTATCTTATAATGTGTGTATATATATTTTCAAGCTATGAAAAGTATGCTAGCATGATTTTATATGCCATGACTTATGATGATATATTATGCTTTTTAATGAGTGTATGATGTTTGTATGAGTTTGCTTGAGTGTAGAGAGGCCAAGAACTCTTAACCATGGTGAAAATAAGCCAAGAACCCTTGAGATTAGTTGAGACAAAATAAAGAGTCTCTTAAAAGCAAAGTGGGCTCCCAAAAGCATGGTTGAGTCCACAACTCTCAAAGAAAGGGTGAGGCAAGTCCAAAATCCATGAGGAAAAGTGTGAGGCCAATCCAAACACTTGGTGAGCTCTTGAATGTCTTGTATGACTTGTTCACATGCTAAGCTTGCTTCTTGAATGCTCATGATTTCTATTTCATTCATGCATACATTTTTAAGGCTTGCTTTGCATATATACTAGGTGGACCAAGTGGATATGGTAATGGGAGCCAATAACATTGAAGAAAGGATATTGACAACCAAATGCTTAAGTTTTATCACTTTAAGACCATAATTATATCACATGATGTAATCCTTTGATGTATATGGTCTATGACCCCTTAGACATGTATAATTATGATATTATGTGATGTATAAATGTATAGATATGATGTATGAACCCTAGAATAGAATTTGGGTATGTAATGCCAAGGTATGCATTTTGGAAGTTTGATAAAATGTGTATAAGTGTGGATGAAAAGGCCAAAATGAGATGTATGAGATTTGGGACCATTTGGGCAGCTCACACAAGTCCTAAATGTGCTTTTAGATATGTCCAAAAGGTGCCAAGACCAAGGGAAACCCATTTGGTAATTTTGGTATCCTATATAGAGTAAAAAATGACCATAATGGAACCCTATATCACTTTTTAGCCGAATGAGCTCTTCTTGATATGAGATTTGGCAAAAATTTAGCGCTTGTTGAGAGCTTTTTGGGAAGCTAAAGATCATAATTTTTGGAGGTCTACAAAATATTTGATGATTTTTCAAAATTGGCAATTTTTCTGATTTTGGTCTGCTGCACTATTCATTTGGTCCAAAAATAAATTCTGTTACACAAGACTCACATGATGTTCAATTGCCACAAAATTTTATACAGAGAAACTACACATTCACATTGACTCATGCCAACTATAAGCACCTCGTTTGGAGGTTTAGAAAGGGAGATATGAATTTTTGAACATTCTATTCAAAATTAAGACTCTTACCCGACCTGAGTTACTGTTCTATTGAATTTCGAGATTTGGGTTGCCTAAACTGGTCTATAAATATTTTTTCAAGATAACATCAATAGCTTCCCAGATTGGTATCATTTGTATAGATTGGATATTTTTGGAATTAATTGGACATTTTCAAAGTTTGCTACAGAATCTGTGATAGCATCAGGAGGCAGTTTGACCTCTGGATATTTTCAAATGTCAAACGCCCTCTGTGATAGATGTTATGGTATGGGAGTATTTTTATTGTGAATTAGACATCCTAAGATTTCTAGAATGGCCAAGAATGTGTGATTTCTATTTTTCTAGAATTAGTTATGATTTTCCAAAATTTGGTCAAAAAAGGGGCCAAATTTGTTTGAAAATATCTTTGGTTATTTTGAGCTCCATGTCGGTTTCCATGAGTTGTGGCCATGATTTTATGATGCAAATGAGTTGTATTAATGTAATTAAATATCAAAATGTATAGTATAAGCCCATGCAGTCCATGTGATATCGAGCCCAATTTTTAAATATGACATAACGTAAAGAAACCCATTATGTTCTCATGGAATTTAATGATGTAAAGCACATGAGTATCATGAAATGAGCTAGAATTTGTGGTGTTACATAAGGCAAGTTCAAAATCCATAAGAGCATAGGTGAGGCTAATCCACTTACTTGGCAAGCCTATGTATGCTATGTATGACTTATATGCCAATAATGTTTCTTGAATGCTCATATTGTTCCCTGTACTTATGCATGCATTTTTAAGACTTGAATGGCATATTTTATATATGATTGAAAAGGAGATGAGCTATTGGGATTCTTTGAATCTCATTCCCTCCTCTCCAATATTCTAACATGCTAGGCAGACCAAGTAAGCAAGGTAATGGAAGCCATGAAGTTAGAAAATGAAAGTAACAAAGTGCCTTAATTTTGCTTCTTTATAGGCATATGAGTGGAAAATGTTGTAATCCCTTATTGTATATGTCCTATGAACTTATGAAAATATGTAATTATGCAAATATATCATGTACAAATGAGATTTAATGCTATGTGTATGATATAGTACATTTTGGACATTGAGGAGCAAGACTAGCCTTGTATGTTCTTGTGTATGGCATGGGGTGAAAGAGTGAGTTTTTAAATTCTACGTTTGTGCACCTTTGAGACAAGTTTAGACAGTCATTTTGTTGCATTTTCACGTGCTCAAGTGGTCATGGTTACTTTAGAACTCAAAATGGACCATTTGGACCCTTTTGGTGACATAAAATGAACCATTTTTCAACCCAATATCAAGATCTAACCAAATTAATGAATTTGCCCATAAAATTTGGCACACATATAGATCTTATCTAGAGCTTTTTTGAAAGCCAGAGATCAAATTATTTGGAGCTCTATAGAATTAATTATTATTTTTCAAAGTTGGCATTTTTTTGCTAAACTGATATAGGTACTATTTATATGGTCATAAATTTGGACTATGTCATTTGTGAGGCCAATGATGTCCAATGCTTATGAAATTTTATAAGCATAAACTAGAAATGATAAGATTTCTATGGCCACTAAGATTACTCTAATTGAACCTTTGAGCAAGGAGATATGAATTTTTGAAGTTGGAAGTCAGTACCAGGGATGATAGTCAACCTATGGTACTGTTCCATCAATTTTTGGAGGCTTGCAGCCCCTGTTGAGGTCTAAAATATTTTTATCATAGAGTATACATCTTTAGCTTTCCAGAATAGTAAAGAATTCATGATTTCAATTTTTTTAGAATTAGTTATAAGTTTTCAAAGTTTATGACAGTAAGCTAGCAATTCTGGTTGAGGTTGCACTCTTGAATTTCATGTACTCCATCCTCTTGCACGAGTTTTAGGCCACTTCCTTAGATGGTTTTGATTTGTATTAGTGTAATTAAATATAATAATAAGATAAATGAGTTCATATGGTCCACGGGACACCGAATGGAAATTTTATCCCCTACGCAATGCAAATTTATTTAATATTTTTAATGCCTTTTTCTTGAAAATTCATGTGCTTCATGGAAATGAACCTACAAAGGGCATGAGATGAGTCATAGAATCATGGTGTTACAATGATCGCCTGGTTCATGTTGCATTCTAAGATTGGTTCTTCAATTCTAGGACATCTTTGGTTGTAGAGTCCCTTCTTAGTCCTCCTTTAGCCTTTTATTGGGAAAGAGATTTGTATAAAGCCCACCATATGTGCAAAGGCATCAAAATCATGTGCAACAAGGTTTATCCTATGAAATTTATGTAGATTTAGTAAGGACCATTGATTCAACACTCTAATTCACGCACAGTGGTATGATTATGGGTTACAAAAAATAATTAGTAAAGTGAATAGAATATTGCATTAATAAAAATTTTAAAGCAGCAAAATAAAAAAAAAACCTAAATTATTACTCTTAAAAAATGTAATTCAGAGCTACAATTATGGGCTTTAGACCTACCTTAGAAATAGCAAGAAGTTTTGCCACACACAAACACATTTCATTTGCGAGATAAGTAAGCAAATCATTTTTCATTCTTATCATGCATCTTTGTTATCCTCCTACTTTTTCATTCCAATTTTCTATTAACAAAAGGAGTGAGTAGAGTTAAAATAAGAGAGATAGATTGGTAGCAATGAATCTAAGGAAACATAACAAACAATGTTTTCTAATAAAAGTTGCTATTCAAAATATTTTAAAAAAAATTGTAGAGATATTTGTGACATATTTGGTGCTAAATTTGTTGGGAATAGTTTTATCTATAGGAAATATTAAATATTACAAACTACGTGCTTAAAATGTGGCATTAAACTTCAATAGGGACAACACTTCTCCTATTTAAGTTGAGAACGATTAATAGATGTTAATGTTAAATATAGACTATTACATAAGTATACTTTTATTTGTTGTAATGCAAAAATTGTTTCCTATTACTCATGTAGACAACAATTTTATGACAGATGCAATGATAACTTTTTGTCTCACGCATTAAATGTTGCAGTGAGAATGGAGTGAGGTGGGATGGGTAGTTAGGAAACCATTCGAAATCCCATTGCTCCAATGTTTAGACTTCTCAAAATTGGGAGGTATAGGATGGTATAGATTCTTTATAATTTTTCATTTTTTTAACCCTCTTCACATGTTCATCTCTTTTAAAAGATTATCACAAAGATAATACTAAAAATGTTCACTTTCAAATTCATCCCACCCCATTAATAACATTATAACAACCAATCAATAAGAGTGGGAAGCCTTTTTTTTGTTATTAAAATTTCAATTAATAAGATGGGTTGTTTTACCCATTCTACTCTACACCACTTTACCTCATTATTGACCAACTCTCTTTAAAACACCTAATCAAGTTTTAATATATTCACATATAATAAAATAATTGTGCACAAGAAACTTTTTCACATGTCAAGGTAAAGATGACCAAAAAAAAAAACCTTACCATGCCTAGATGTGCATATATATATATATATATATATGTTGCACTTTCATCAACCAAAATTTAAATACATGGTGATTTGGCAATTCCTAATTCCCCACTTGGTAGAAGGAAAAAGAGAAGAAATTCATTGAATAATCCAATTTGGTACACATTTTATAGGACTGGAGAAGAAATCTATTTCCATTCTATAAGAATATGAATTGAAAGTAATTATTATGCTAAATTTATAGAAAGTCCATTATCCTATTATTATCATTATTTTTTTCCATTTCAAAAATATTCTTAAATAGAGATATAAGCGTCATTTTACTATCATTCTTTTTCATTCTTGTACTATTTTTATCCAATTAAACATATAAATAGAATAACATTCTCATTTCTTTCTATATCATACTAGATATAATTGTTTTAATTTATTTATATTCTCATTCCTTTTTTATTTCATATCAAACAATTTTGTGTACCAAACAAAATATAAAATTCAAAGGTTTTGAGCTGTTTCCTAAAATAGTTGCATAGAATTTTAGGATTGCTATAAAATTTTGTTTATTTAAAAAATAAACTTTCATAAAAGTAATGTTAAAAAAATATTTGTATTTGGTAAAATAATTTTTTATAAATATTTTTATTAATATTATTATTTTGATAAATTTTTTAAAAGAAATGATTTTTACTATTAAATTACTAAAAATGGCATGTATTTAAAAGAATAAGTTAAATAATATGGTAATGAATGATTTTGAGTAAAATTTTACATATATTTTTGCTCTCAATAAGAAGTTTTATTTTTTATTTTTTATTTTTATTTTTATTTTTACATTTTTCCATAAAAAATTATTTTTATTACTATTTTAAAAATAATTTTTTTTAGAAGTTGGGCTGAACACTTCAAAAACCAAACAAAGTAATTTGTTTGGTATTATAAGAGGGAAAGGAAAAGGGAAAAAATAATAAGAAGATTGGAAAAGGAAAGAGAAGGGGAAGAGAAAGTGGATAAGCTATTCTTTATTTTGTTTGGTATGACAAAATAAAAAAGAAGAGATATTTCTCTTCCCTTGTTTGTTATCATGAAAGAAAGCAAAGAAATACATATAAATAAGATGTCAAATTACTTTAGTATTATTCATTTAATAAAATATGTTTATCATGGACATAATATATCTCATCTTTATTCATTTATATTAATATAAATGTGTATTTTATTTATCTTAAATTTTAATTTTTTATTATCTACTTATAATTAAATTTTAAGAATTTTTTTATGTTTTATTCAAAATTTGATGTCACATGATAGAAGTGGACGAGGAAGAATGTTTTTTGTCATGTCTTTCACTTTTTCCTTTGTTTGAGCAACAAATTTAGGCCTCATTTGGTATGTGAAAAATATTTTTTATAAGAATAAAAATGGAAATGAGAAAATGGAATGGAATTTTGTAATATATAATCATGCTTAGTATAATGTGGAAAGGAATAAGAATGTTATTTTATTTTTTTGTTTGATTGGATAAAAAGAATGTAGGAATGCAAATGAAAGATGATAAAATGACAATAATACCCCTAAATTAAAATAATAATAAAATTGAATGTTTTTTCTAATAATTGAAAATAAAATAATATCATATAAGGGCAATAATGTCAATTTCCTAGGCATTTCAAAAACCCAACTTATTCCATTTTTTTTTAATGGAATCTTAGTCCCTCATTTTGAAGGAATTAGGCAATTTAGGAAATGGGATTAAAAATAAATAAATATGCCAACCAAACAAGAAAAAAAAATAAGAGAATTTTATTTCCATTGCCAATTGTACAATAGAATCAAGCAATTTATGGAATTTTATATGTGAAAATATTTTTCTTAAGAATAAAAAGGAAAATATGAATAGGAATAGACTTTAATGGAATGGGATTCTATAACTTATAATTATGTTTGGCAGAGTATGGAAAAGAATAAAAATACTATTTCATTTGTATATTTGATTGGATAAAGAATGTAGCAATGAAAAGAAAAGATGATAAAATGACAATAAAATCCCTAAGTTAAAAAATAATAAAATAATATTTTTTTCCAAATAATTGAAAATAAAATACTAGTAGATAAGGGCAATAATGTCAATTTCTCATGCATTCTAAGAAACCCCACTCATTTTGTAACACCATAGCTTCTAACTCATTTCATAACATTTATAAGCTTGACCTCATTATGTCCATAGGAGCATATAAAAAGGGAAATGAAAATAATGGGTTTATTTGCGTTGCGCTATACTTAAAAATTTGCAATCGGTGTCACGTTGACCGTGTGAGCTCATGTTATACATTCTCATATTTAATTCCATCATTACAACTCATTTACATCCCAAAAACATGCCTACAACCCATGGGAACTGAAATATAGTTCAAAATAAGTAAGCATATTTTCGACCAAATTTGCTCCATTTTCTGACCCAACTTTGGAAAATCATAACTAAATCTAGAAAATTCAAAATCATGCAATCTTGGTCATTATGGAAAGCTTAGGATGTCTACTTTACAATAAAAATACACATAAGTCACAAAATTTATCACACAGGATGTTTAACATCCACAAACCTATAGAGGTCGTTGGCTACCTGGGTTGTTGTTTAGTTTACTGATACAAATTTCTAAATTTCATAACTAATTCCATAAAAATCAAAATCACACACATTCAGTCATTCTGGAAATCTACAAATGTTAACTTAATACTAAAAATAATTTCAAAATGAAAGAGATACGTTTAGCCATTGGGAACCTATGGAACAATAACTGAACTCCTGGGGGCTACTAGTAGTTAACTTCAAACATGCATAACTCTTTGCTCAGACCTCCAAATGAGGTGATCTCGGTAGCCACAAAAAGCTTATGACCTCTAGTTTATGCATATAAAATTTCATAAGTATTGGACACCATTTGGCCATCGGGTGACACATAATACAAAACTACCAGTATGAACAGTTCCATACCAGAATCCATGAAAAATCTCAACTTTGAAAATTCATTAAATATTCCTTAGGTCTCAAAAAATTATGATCTTTAGCCTCCTAGAAAGCTCTTAATGAGACTAATTACATGCCAAATTTTAGATTAAGACTAGCTCATTTGGTCAAAAAGTGATATAGGGTTCCATTATGGTCAATTTTGGCTCCATATTGGGTACCAAAATTGCCAAATAGATTTCCCTTAGTCTTGGCACCTTTTGGGCAAGTTTAAAAGCTTAATTGAGACTTGTGTGAGCTGTCCAAATGGTCCCAAACCTCATGCATCTCATTTTGGCCATTCAACCCACACTTATGCATATTCCCATCAAACTTCCATAATGCACAATTGGACATTCAAAACTCAAATTATATTCTAAAGTTCATACATCATATCCATGGCTCTAAATATTACATAATGGTGTATTTATACATGTCTCAAGGGTCATGGTATATTTACAACATCATATACTTTGTGAAGCCTCATTATGGATTCAAAAAGAATGAAAGCTAGGCCTAGGCTTGTCAATCTCCTTCTTTCATGGTTGTTGGCTCCCTTCACCATAACTACTTGGTCCACCTAGCATGTTAGAGCATTGGAGAGGAGGGAGTGAGATTTAAAAAATCCCAATAGCTCATCTCCTATTCAATCATATATAATATGTGCAAGCAAGCTTTACAAATGCATGCATGGAGACAATAAAAGCCATAGACATTTTAGAAGTAAAGTTGGCATGTGAACAACTCATACAAATCATTCAAGAGTTCATCAAGTATTTGGATTGGCCTCACACTTCTCCTCATAGGTTTTGGACTTGCCTCACCCATTTCTTGAGCACTTTGGACTCAACCATACTCTTGGAAGCCCACTTTACTTTTGGGAGACTCTTTGCTTTGTCTTAACCAAACTCAAGGGTTCTTGGCTCATCCTCACCAAAGGAAAGAGTTCTTAGCCTCTCCACACTCAAGTAAACTCATACAAAACATCATGCACTCATTAGAAAACATAACGTGGCATCAAGGATCATAGCATATAAAGGCATGTTAGCATACTTTTCATAACTTAAAAATACACATACACACATTATAAAATAAGCCAAACACACATCCATGCATGAGAGAAGGTGGAGAGAGCTACCTTGCTTGTATTCACACACTTTTTCCTTAAGCCTTGACTCATTTCCCTTGACCTCACACACCCAAGAAGGTGGAGATCATTTCTCTTGGCCTAGACACACCAAAAGAAGCATGAATTACTCATGGAATAATTTCTAAAGTCACACCACTTGCTTAGACACTAGGTTATCCTATAGACCTTATCATGGTCCATAAAAGCACCTAATGAAGCAATACCCCTCAATTAAATTCTAGGCTCCATTCTTTCTTTTCAAATACAATTCTTGACTCCTTTTAAGCCTTTTGGAGTCATCACATGATTAAAATGAAGAGCCTAAACACATGTTGCTTCTTTAGGTCACATAATAGGGTCTATGGCACCAATTCACTTTCTTTGAGTTCTAAATTTTTTCCAAGGCCTCTACTTATCTTCACTCATCACATATGACTCAAGAATGGCCTTAGAAAAATTTAAAACTCTCCCTAGCTATAGGAACTTGCCTAGGCCGAGACTATGGGGGGAAGAAGAGTTCATGGCCTTCTTGATTTTTCCTTGATGGGAGACACACTTGGGAGGCTTCCTAAAGGTCTTAGGAGCTCAATCAAATACTCACACATGCAAGGAAACTCATATATCAAATCAATTTTTACAATCCCCTTAAGTGCTCTACACTTTTCCAACTTCTAGGTTCATGACTTTCCATGGGGTTTTGTTCATTTTCATGGAGGAAGAGGCATATGGGGGACCTCTTAGGGATCTTAGGAGCACATTTAAACATTCATTCAAGCCTAAGAATATTAATATAAAATCATATTTGTAAGGGAGCATTTGGATCCCTAATGGTTCCATCTTGTTTCCTAATACTCCTTTTTTGATTCTATTGGTTCATTCTTAATCCTTGCCACCTAAAACCCCTAATCCCTCCATAAATTGGATAGAAAACAGCCCCTAAGAATTGGGCTCATGGTGGCCAAATTCGTGCAAGAGGAAGGGGGAGGAAGAAACTACCAAAGAATGGAAGTTTTACCTTATTTTCTTGCTTTCTCTTGGTTGCTTTTCACTTTCCTTGGTTGCCTCCCTTCAAACATGGATTTTTTATCTTTATTTTGCCCCCAAAACAGATTTAAAAACACCATCAAACCCATAGAAATAAGGAGGAGAAGGAGGAGAAGTAACTTGCTAAGGAGAAAGCTAGATTTTTCCATGGAATTTCCTACCTTTTCTTGGCTTTTTCCTCCCTCCAAGAGTGCTCCTTCTTGTGTGCCTAAGAGAACTGATTCTCCTCTCTGTTCTAGGCAAAAGAAAGATGGAGGAAAATGAGGGCAAGAGAGGGCGTGAGTTTAAGAAGCATCTTGTTAAAATTATTTCCAATTTTGCCCTTTGCAATGGCATTTCCGGTTTGACTTCATTTTAGCTCCTTTTTTAGAACTGTCTTTTCCATCATAACCAATAGGTTCCCAATTTAATAAAATGCCCTTGGAATCACTCAAATCGGAGCTAAAACTTTCCCGAATGAATCGGTCAAAGCTTGGGTCAACTGACATTGAAAAAATTACAGCAGAGGGTCTTTACCAATCTCGGGGCTTCCCATGATTTTCAGGGCCTCTGAGCACCCCAGAGAACTCAAAACTTTCATTTAAAAAGCCCTCCTGTGTGTTTTCCAAAAAAATCCACTAATTTACGAAAATGCCACTGGCCTTTCGGTAAATTTTTTGAATCACTCCGACCCTAGTTTCTGGGTAACTCAAGGCTCAAATCCTCATTTTCTATTATTTAAAATTTTATTCCAATTTTATATGGCCTTGAATCACTCACCTTAGGAGACTTTCTTTGAAAACTTACTCATTTCAGTATTTTATGAAAAATCGGACGTTACACATTTCATCTGATTTTTTATGGAATCTCAATCGCTTATTTTGAAGGAATCAAGCAATTTAGGAAATGGGATTAACAAAATAAATCTGCCAACCAAACCAAAAGAAGAGGAAAATTTCATTTTCATTGCCAATTGTAGAATAGATAATTCCCTATATCAAATGGGGCATCAAAGCTCACGAACTCAGTGCTAAATGTAATGTCTGGTTTTCGTCAAACGACATAAATAGATACATTTTCAAAGCAAGTCCCCTAAAATGAGTTAGTTAAAGTCTTGAAAAATTTATGTAGTATTGTAGACTCCTAAAAATGAGAATCCTAGGTTCACACAGAAAGAAAAACAAAGCTAGAATAAATAAACGAATTTTAATGAAATGTAATGGCATTTTTATAATTTTGAGCAAATTTTAGAATTCTCATAGAAAGGCTTTTTAAATGGCAATTTTGAGTTATCTAAGATTCTTAGAGGCTCTAAAAACCATGGGAAGCCCTAGGATAGTTAAAACTCCTCTAATGTATATTTTTCAACGTCAGTTGACTCGAATTTTGATTGATTCGTTCAGGAAAGTTTTAGCTTCAATTTAAGTGATTCCAAAGGCATTTTATTAAATTGAGGACCTAAATTTCATGAAAGAAAAGACATTCTTAAAAAGGAGTTAAAATGAACTGGAAACGAAAATGCCAAGACGAAGGGATGAAATTGGAATTTTTGAAAATTTCTTCTTAACCAAGCTATATATAGACCACGCCCCACCTCCTCCTTCATTTAGCTCATTTTGTTTCTACCCAAAACCAAAGGGGAGAGCTAGGGTTTGAGGCACACAAGAAGGAGAAGAAAGGGAGGAGAAAAACAAGGAAAAAGGTATGGATTTTCTTGGTTTTTCATGTTTTCTCTTTAGCAAATTCCTTCTCCTCCACCTTCCCCCTTCTTTCCTATGATTTTATTAAAGTTCTTAGATCTATTTTGAGACAGAACAGAGGTGGAATTTTTGGATTTGAGGATAAGAGGCTAAGGAAAGGAAGAATCATCCAAGAAACTAAGGAAAACCAAGGTAAATCTTCATTCCATGGTAGCTATCTCTTGTTCCCTTCTTCTCCTTGGTTCATCTAGCCTAGGGAGCTCTAAGAGAACATGGATTTTAGGTAGAACCAAGGATGAACCTTAGGGAATTGAGTGTGGATAATAAGAATATGCAAGAGAAATAACAAACTAGCAATTAGATTTTAAGATAGAAAACCTAGGATTTCAAGTGTCCCTTGCAAATTCTGAATTGATACAATGAATCCTAAGTCTAAATGAGTGTTGGAATGAGCTCCTAAGATCCCTAGAAGGCTCCTCACATGCATCTTCCATTAAGAAAACAAAAAAAACTCTAGGAGTAGCCTTAAATTGCATAGCCTTGGCCTAAAGGACTTAGAGCATGTAGGGGTAGTTTTAATTTGTTCCAAACTTATTTTTTTAGTCATATATGATGGAAGAAGATGAGAGGAAGCTTTGAAAAAATTTTAGAAACCATAGAAAGTAAGATGGCATCATAGGTTCCATTTTTTGGTCTAAAGAAGCAACATGTGATTAAGTTCCTTGTTTTAATTGTGTGATGACTCCAAGAGGCTTAAAAGGAGTCAAGAATCATAAATGAAAGGAAAAAATGGAGCCTAGAACTCAATTGATAGATGTTGCTTCATTAGGTGCAATTTAGAACCATAAAAAGGGCTATTAGACCAAGTTAGTGTTAAGGAAGATGTATAGTTTCAAGAATGATTCCAAGAACTTATTAGCTTCCATATATTGTGTTTAGGCCAAGAGAAACAAATCCCACACCCTTGTGTATGTGAGGCCGAGGGAGAGGATTCAAGATTCAAGGGAAAGGTTTGCAAGTGTAACAAAGGTAGCTTTCTCCTCTTTCTCTCATGCATGAATGTATGCTCACCTTATCTTTGAATGTGTGTATGTGTGTTTTAAGCCATAAAAAATGTTCTAGCATGATTTCATATGCCATGGTACCATAATAATGTTTTATCCATTCAAGTGATGTCTTATGACTTTGCTTTGGTTTGCTTGAGTGTAGTAAAGCCAAGAACCCACTAACTATGGTGAGGATGAGCCAATAATCCTTGAGAATGGTTAAGACAAAGTCTATAGTCTCCCAAGAGTAAGGCTTAGTTCATGGCCTTTTAAGAAAAAAGGTGAGGCAAGTCTAATAACCTTAAAGAGAATGGGTGAGGCCAATCCACTTACTTGGCAAGTCTATGTATGCTTTGTATGACTTGTTCAAATGCCAAAAATGCTTTTTGAATGTTCATACTTTCCATTATACTCATGCATGTATTTTTAAGACTTGAATTGCATTCTTTATGTATGATTGAAAAGGAGATGAGCTATTAGGATTCTTTGAATCTCATTCCCTCCTCTTCAATGTCTTAACATGCTAGGTGGACTAAATGAACAAGGTAATGGAAGCCACCAAGTGGGGAGATGAAAGATTGACAATAAAGTGTCTTGTTTTACTTAATTGTAGCCATATGAGTGGCAAGTGTTGTAATCCATCATTGCATATGTTGTATGACTTCATGAACATATATAAATATGTATATGTATCATGTATGTATAAGATTTAATGCCATATGTATGATAGAGCACATTTTGGATATGGAATGGACATATGTATTCTTATATATGGCTTAGGGTGAGAGAGTGAGATTCTGATTTCTGGGTTCATGCACCTTTAAGACATGTTTAGTAGACCTTTTTGGTGCTTTCCCACATGCTCAAATGGTCATGGCTACCTTAGAACTCAAAATGGACCATTTGAACCCCTTATGAGACACAAAAATGATCATTATGTGACCCAATATCAAAATCTGACCAAATAAATGATTTTGCCCATGAAATTTGGCATGCATATAGATCTTATCTAGATTTTTTTAAGAAGCCAAAAACCAGATTATTTGGAGCTTTATGGAATTAATTATGATTTTTCAAAGTGGCATTTTTCTACTGAACTAATGCAGACACTGTTAATTTGGTCAATTACTTGGGCTGTGTCATTCGAGGGAAAATGATGTCCAATGCTAATCAAATATTACAGACATAAACTAGACATGATAATACTTCCATAGCCACTAAGATCACCCCAATTGGACCTCTAAGCCGAGAGATATGAATTTTTGAAATTAGAGGATAGTACTAGTAATGATAGTCAACCTCTGGTATTGTTCTATCAATTCCCAACAGCTAAAAGCCTTTATTATGGTCCAAATTTATTTTTAACATAAATTAGACATTTGTAGCTTTCTATAATGGTAAAGTATGCCTGATTTTGATTTTTTTAAAATTAGTTATGATTTTTCAAAATTTATGACAGTAACTTAAAAATTCAACTTGAGGCTACATTATTGATTTTCATGTATATCATCCACTTGCATAAGTTCCAGGACACTTCTTGAGATGGATTTAAGTTGTAATTGTGTAATTAAATATGAGAATGAGATGGATGAGTCCATATGGTTCACAGGACACTGAATGAAAAATCCATGCACAATATAACGTAATTAAATTGTATTTTTTATGGCTTTTCTTTGAGAATGTCATGTGCTTCATGGAAATAAACCTACAAATGGTATGAGATGAGTTCTATAAATGTGGTGTTACACTAAACTTGACCAAAATATGAGTTCCAATTGTCGTAGGTATGTGCTTCGTGTCTTTAAGATGTCTTTCAAAGCTATGCGAGAAGTAACAATTCGTAAGGATAGTATATGTTAAAAAGAGCATCAACACTTGTCACTACAGGAGAATAGAGCATTTTCCACAAGTTAATTTTGATAGTCAATACTCAAAGTTGAGAAAATCTTTTTTATCAACCAATAGCATCAACCGTTAACTTAAAAATGCTCTTTTTTGTGTTGCAACTTGGTGCCAAAGTGTGGGAAGATTGGCGCCTTATTTTTTGCCTCTTTTATTGACAAGTAGGTTGAGATATGATATTTAACTATTTTAAAAATAATTTTAAAGTATTATTTGAACACTTTGAATATTTTTTATGGGTAGTTATTGATTCTACCATTTCTCTTCTCCATAACGTCTCTGGTTCTTAGCTTCTTCTATTTGCTATTGGCTATCTCTGCGTCTCTATTTTGCTCTGCGTCTATGCATCTTTGCCTCATTCCTTTCTTTTGCTAGTTCTCTTCTCACATTTACTACCCTCATGATCTCGAAGTCGCATGTTCTCCATCCTTTGAGGTTCTCTTCTTATCTTTCTCTACTTCCCTTTTGTTTATTTGAAATTCAACAGTTGGTTTTAGGTTGTAGCTTTCATTTGTTCATGTGAGAGTTAAAACAGAGAGTGGATGTAAGACTATTTATTCTAATTCTTTCAAATTTTGATTTAAATTATATGTGATGGCTATTTAAATTATTCATCTATTATTGGATTCCTTACCATCATATGTCCATTTTATAGATCTTCAAAGTGTAATGTCTAATTTTCTTGAAAACATAATAAATAAGCCAGATATAAAAGGAACTCCCTTAAATAAAAAGATTTTAGGCTAAATAAAATTATGATAAAATTTTAAATAATGAAAATGAGGATCCAAGGCTTAAGATGCCTAGAAATCAGAGCCAGAATAGCTAAATAAAATTAGACAAAAGGTAATTACATTTTTGTAATTTTAGACACTTTTTAGAAAACTTAAAGGAGGGATCTTTAAATAGAAAAATTGATTTTTTTTTAGGTTCTTAAAGGTTCTAAAAACTATAGGAGCCTCTAGAATGGTTCAAATCCCTCTAGTTTATATTTTAGAGCATCAGATGACCTAAACTTTGACCGATTTATTTAGAAAGATTTTTAATCCAATTTGAGTAAAACCAAAGGCATTTTATAGGTTAGAAGACCTAAATTTTATGATGAAGAAGACGATTTTCAAAAAGGAGTTAAAATGAGCCTAAATAGTAAGAGCTAAGGAAAATGGACATAAAGGAAATTTTTAAAAAGGATTTTAAGAAGCATTGCCTCCATATAACATGTCCTCCTTCTCCTTCTCACTTAACTGACCTATTTTCTATCCTAAACCAGGGGAGAGTTCTGCTAAGGGAGATGCACAAGAAGAGAGCTAAGGAGGAAGGAAAAAGCCTAGGAAAAAGGTAAGAAAACCATGGATTTTCATGCTCCTTTATTCACTAATCTTATTCTCCTCCTTCTTTTCTTTCTTCCTATGGTTTTAGTGTTTGATTTGGGACTATTTTGGGTTTGGTTTGGTAGGGAGAGATTACAAAATTGAAGGAAAAGCTTGAAACAAGTGGAAGAGCTCTTAAAAAGCTTTGAAACCAAAGTATAAATCATGGCATTTGTTGCTTCTCCTTTGTTGTTCCTTAAGGGGTGAATTTTGGCCAAGTCTAAAGCACTTAGAAAGGATGGAGTTCTAACCACAACCAAGCAAGAAACCTAGGTATCAGAGTATAGGAAACAAGAATATGCAAGTGGAATCGAAAAAGAAGCATTAGAATTCAAGATGCAAAACCTAAGGAAACCTTGGCAAATATGAAGTTTCCTGCACAAGAAGAGAGCTAAGGAGGAAGGAAAAAGCCTAGGAAAAAGGTAAGAAAACCATGGATTTTCATGCTCCTTTATTCACTAATCTTATTCTCCTCCTTCTTTTCTTTCTTCCTATGGTTTTAGTGTTTGATTTGGGACTATTTTGGGTTTGGTTTGGTAGGGAGAGATTACAAAATTGAAGGAAAAGCTTGAAGCAAGTGGAAGAGCTCTTAAAAAGCTTTGAAACCAAAGTATAAATCATGGCATTTGTTGCTTCTCCTTTGTTGTTCCTTAAGGGGTGAATTTTGGCCAAGTCTAAAGCACTTAGAAGGGATGGAGTTCTAACCACAACCAAGCAAGAAACCTAGGTATCAGAGTATAGGAAACAAGAATATGCAAGTGGAATCGAAAAAGAAGCATTAGAATTCAAGATGCAAAACCTAAGGAAACCTTGGCAAATATGAAGTTTCCTAGTGGTAATTTTAGTTTCCTAAAAGTGTGTATGGGTTCTTAAGACACCAAGAAAACCTCATATGTGCTAACTCCCTAAAAAAAACTTGCAAAAGTTCATGGGTTCAATTTCTCTCTCATGTCTCAACCAAAAGCTTCTCATGCACCTAGGGAGAGTTTTAAATTTTTCTAAGGCTAGAAAAGGACTAAATATGATAGATGAACATCAAAAGAAAGCTTTAGAATAAATTTAGGAAACATGGTTTGTGTGATGGAGGTGTAGGCTCCATTTTGAAACATAGAGAAGCAACTTATATCTACACTCTTTGAAATGAATTTGTGATGACTCCTAGGAGTCTAAATGGAGTCAAGAGACCTAGATAAAAGGAGAGATTAGAGCCAAGATCATGAATTCTAATTGTTGCTTCATTGTGTCTTGTATGGAACCATAATTGTATCTTAGAACAAAGTAGCCATACATAGAGTTTGTGAGGAGCTAGAGCTTGTTCCAATGATTGAAATATGTATTATTTGATGTGTTTAGGCCAAGAGAATCAAGTGCCACCTAGTTGCAAGTGCTTGGCCGAAAAAGGGAGGAAGAATTAAAGGAAAAAGTGTGTGAATCTTGCTTTAAGGTAGCTCTCTAGCCTTTCTCACATGCGTTACTTGGTTGTTTTCTTGTCATTGAGTACTTGTATATATGTTTGAACTATGAGAAATGTTTCTAGCTAATGGTTACATGTTATAGTACCATTATGTTTCTTAAAATGTGTTTATGTATGCAATATGGCCTAAATGGGTATAGTTATGCCAAAAGTGTCAAAAAGAGCAAGACTAAGTCAAAAGTCCATTGAATGTGGGTGAGAAATATCCAAAAGTCCTAAGGAAGTTGGGTGAGGCTAGACCAATGTTCTTGAGAGCCTATATTTGCTATGTATAAATTTATATGACAAGGAAAATACTTTATGTATGTTCACTAGTAGCATAAATGTTATACATGTATTCTTTGACATAAATATGTATCTATTATGTATGTTTGAAAGGGTTAAGAGCTATTAGGATTTTTTGAATCTCACTCTTCCCCCACAAATGTCTAACCATGTCTAGGTGAGCCAATTAGATTAAGAAACAGAGGCTAATAACCTTAAGAAGTAACACCTTGACAAAGGGATAGAGAAATAGGCTTTTTATTAGCATTTTAATGTCAAGAATTATAACTATATGATGTAGACCATTAAACATTTCCAAATGTATGCAAATATGATGTATGTATCCATGTTAGAACCAAATGAATGAATACATGAGTTTTTGCCACCCATAAGCCTTTATGTGCATGTATATAAATGCAAATGGCAAGGTGAGAATGAGCTCCATGGTGATTTGGATTATTTTACATACTTTTATATATTGTAATTATGCTTTTGGATGTGCCTAAGTGGTTATAAAATGTTAGGAAAGTCATTTGGTGCCTTATGATACTATTATGGACTTCAAAATTGACTAATTCTTAAGCTGAACCAAAGTCTAACTAAATTGATGAGTTTTTGCATGAAATTTGGCCAACAAGTAGGTCTCATCTAGAGTTTTTCATAGAATTAAAGAACACTCAATTTGGAGCTCTAAAAAATTTATTATGATTTTTCAATGTTAGTCAAATTATGTTGAATTGGTATTATACTGTTCATATAGTCAGTTTGCTTCTTTATGTCACTTAATCAAATGAAGTCTGATACTTATAAAATTTTACAAGCATAAACTAAACTCATAATCTTTCCATAACCACTAAGAGTGCCTCATTTGGAGCTATAAAGCGAGAACTAAATTTTTTAAATTTTAGGTCTTGGAGTTGTCCAAGAACTAACTTGAAGTATTGTTCTATTACTTTTTGTGGGCTAAATGCTTCTGTCATGGTATAGAACTATTTTTAGTCATTAGTTAACATCCAGATATTTTGAGAAAGCTATCATATACATGATTTTAATTTTTCTAGAATTAGTTATAAATTTTCAAAATTCATATCAAAAACTTGTGATAACAAACACGAGAGCAAAACTAGTTCTTCTTGAATTTTAGTTCCAAATCTGTGATGTATGAGATGAATTAGGATGTTTATGACTTGAATAGATATGTTATGGATGGAAAATAATATTGGTAAGTTCACATGGTTCCTAAAGCTAAGAATGATGTATATGGCTTTCTAACTATGCAAATCATCATGTATCAAAATGTCACTTCCTTGCAAGTGTGCACCAACATACCATATATGTGTTGGGATAGTCTATGTAACAATTGTGTAAGAGCTAAGAGGTTAAATTATTACACAAAGTCTCCTATGTTGGTGGATAGTACAAATCAAGAAGGTAAATTTATTCTGTAATGTTTTTGTCATTTACCTCGTGCCTTTGTTTTGATATGAACACATCTATTGTTAGATTCCTTATTTATATGCATATGTTTGTTGATATAAATATAACCCAAATAACAATGCAATTGATGGATTGCCTACTGCGTATCTTCTTAACCTCCTCCTACCCATAAAAAGTAAAGTATCAAAATCCACATAGAAATATTATGATTCTGTACATACCTACATATGATGTCTATTAGTCAAGGCTGAAAATTAAACATGTAATTACATAATAGAAAGAGATAACAAAGAGAATAGGCTTAACTTCTTTGTGATTTGCCACCCTTCTTACAATATCTTAGCTACATGTTGTATGCATATCATTGCTTTATTAGATAATTTCTGCACATTTAAATAGCATAGCTCCACAAAGGAGTTCCTTAAAAATTATATGTGTTTAAACAACCTTGGCTCAATAAGTTGAGAGTGACTAATGTAGGCCTTGTATGTATTACCAAAGCAGTAGTCAAAATAATTAGAGCTAAAAACTGAAGCAATATCTTATATGATAAGAAAGGAGTGTGATGACAGAGACTCATCACCTGTTGCCCACAGATGAATAGCAATCTATAGTCAATTCGAATAAATGATAGGCATATCTTAGTTAGCATGAGATTGACACCATAAACAATGCATAATAGGTGTAGCTAAAAATCTGGTAACAAGTTAAGAGATAGAATGGAAACTATGCCTACTAAAAAATTTCTATTCCTAAGAGTGGCTAATCTTTATCTTAATAACAACCATTGAACTTAAAGCACACCCCCATAATGATTTTTCCTTTTCTGAAGAAAAAGCTTATATTGTAAATATAAAACCCACTTGGTTTCTGTTATTCAAAAAGCTTTAAAAAAAACTATTTGGAAGAGTGTTTTCTTTTTATTTTTTTAAAATGTTTCCAAAATATGTGTTTTAAAAACAAGAAAACAAAAGTAACTATTATTTGTTTTCAAAATTTCTTGTGAAATCTTGGTGTAAATGTTGCTACTAACTGGTTTCATTAATGGCAACTTTATAACTAAAAATAGCATCACTATTATTTCATCCTCCTCATTCCCCAACATCACTCTACTATGTTTTAAAGATAATTTCACTCAAACAAGTTTTTCTTTTTAAATCTTTTTTATTTCAAAAATTTTTCTTAAAATTATTTTTCATAATAGTTTTGAAAACAAAAAGGACAAAAACAAATCCAAATAGGCCATCTGTGTGACACCTTAATCTACTACCACTATCTAGCCTCTCACTAGGCTCGGTTCCATATGATTTCCAAAGAATCAACACCAATCTGTGGCATTTTCATGCTATGAACCGGGGTTTCATACACTCATCTTTTACCCCGTGGGTCCTGTGAACCCATCATTCGCATTCTCAACTCATACTCCACTTATACAACTCATACATAGCATAAAACAAACCATAAGCCACGGGTATAGAGCCAAAAACCAGAAAAATGCATTTTTCTCACTTGTGCCCAAAAGTCATATTTTGGCTCTAACTTTGGAAAATCATAATTAATTGTAAAAAAATGGGAATTTAGCAAAATATAGCTTTCTGGAAAGCTCTAAGTGTTAAATTTACATAAAAAATCATTCCTAACCACATTCTCAGCATTTGGACCATGTTTGACATCGAAATGGGAGGAAGATCCAGCTATCACTGTTTCTGGTGCAACTTTCTGTCATGACATTCAAAAATCCATAACTAAATCCACAAAAATCCAATCTAGGCACACTATACCAATTTGGAAAGCTACGGATGTCTACTAGAGGAGAAAAATAAGTCCAGATCAGTTCAGTAGCCCCTACACCCCAAAAACTGATGGAATAGTAACGGGGGTCAGATGGGCTCCCTGATGCTGATACAGAACTTCAGACAGTTTGTTCTCTCTCTACAGACCTCCAATTTAGGTTCTTCTAGTTCCTATAAGTCACTGTGGTTGTCTAGTTTATGTGTATAAAATTTCACCACATTTGGAATCCACTTGGTCTATGAATGCCACAAATTTCATTTCTGGTTTATATGAACAGTACATGACCAATCCATTCAAATTTCCCAAATTCAACAATTTGCTAAATATTCTCTAGACCTCCGAATATTACCAACTTTAGCTTCTCAAGAAGCTCTCTACAAACTCTAGAGGCATGCCAAATTTTATGGCAAGAGAAGCTCATACGGTCATACTTTGATGGAGCTCTCAAAAATACCGGTTTTGGCACCCAAAAGGTCCAAAACGGGTCCAAATAGCCTCTCACATGTTCTAGCCACTCATGGACAAGTTTGAAAGCATACAACTAGTCTATATAACATGTCCATATGATCCAAATCAACATACATTCCAATCTCACTATGCTACGGCCAATTATACATTATTCCATTCATTCATCAAAAGGGGCAAAACCCTCATTTCCATTACTTTGGCTATCAACATTGTCTATACATCATCATTTCATACATTTACACTTGTTACAACCTTTACATCTCAAAAATAGAAGGTGCATACTCATTTTGGCACCTCTTTACATCAAAATAGAGTAATATCTAACTAAGCATGCTTCTAGGCTCCTTGGTGTGCACTTGCTTCTCCTTGTGCTCCACCTAGCATATTAAGTTGGGAGGGGAAGGGGTGAGATTCAGGGAATCTCAGTAGCTCATGCACTCAATCAAGTAAGCAATCAAGGCATATAACAAGTCAAAGCATGTGAATAAGCACTTAGCCATTCTCAAACATCCAACACACATTGTACATGCTATGGAATCACAACAATGCCAAAAATGGGCTCCAGGGACTTTTGGTCTAGCCTCACCCGAGTTTAGGGACTTTTGGATGGCCTCACTCGAGTTTAAAGACTTTTCACTTGGCCTCACTCGTTTGAGACTTTTGGCCTTGTCTCACCTATCTCAAGGGACTTTCGACTTCACCTCACCCATCTCAAGGGACTTTCGGCACTACCTCACCCGAGCAAATCTCACATTTCATCACACAAGCATATTGTCAACAATGCATCATGGCAATAACATATGACATATTTCACATAACAAGCATATACATAACATACAATGACTATTACATCCAAGAATGCAACAAGAAAGAGTGGGAAGAAAGAGAGCTACCTTTGGAGCCAAAGCCAACACAAGCCTTCCCTTTCAATTTCTCTTCTCTCTTCTTAATTTCACACTCACACCTTGATAGAGGTGCTTCACTTGAGCCTAGACACAATTAAAGAGCATGGAATTACTCTCTTAATATGGAATCATCAGAGCAAACCTTCTAACATACCAGAACCTAGAGTTCTCTCTCTCTCTCTAGAATGCCATCAACTCTTTCTCTCTCTCCAGCTCCCATGGTAGTGGAAACCACATTTTCAAAGAAAACACAAAGATTCAAAGGTGTTTTCCACTTTCCCTCTTCTGACCCATGCCCAAAATCCAACCATTTTCACAAACAAAACCGTAGAAAGAGAGGGCAAAGAGATGGGATCAGTGTTCTAAGAAGAAATGGAAGAAGTTTCCTTACCTTTCCCTCGCTCTTCCTTCTTCTCTTGGTCTCTCTCACTTTCCACGCCTCTTTTCTCTCCTTGGGTCAAAGTCTAGGGCAGATATGAGAGAAGAAATGAGTTTGGGCGTTTAATGAAGTCTAATTCTCGCTATTTACTCTATTCCGAACTGACCCTCGCTACGGCGAAAATTAACCTTCGCTATAGCGAGCTCGTATCAGTTCCCTTCGCTATGGCGAGATTTACCACTCGCTATGGAGAACTCGCGTCAGTTCCAGACCTCACTCTCGCTATGGCACACGCTACGGTGAGCTGTCCCCTGGTTTCTGTATGGACTGCTACCCGCACTCGCTATAGCTAAAATTTCTTTCGCTATTGCGAACAAGCACTCTCGCTGTAGCGAGACCATTTCTCGCTATTGCGAGAGGACTTAGCAAAAATTCTGGATTTCGAATTTTTCTAGCTTTCTACTTTCTTTTCTTTTCCTTTTCTTTTCTTTTTTCCTGTTGTTACATTTCTACCCCTCTTAAAAGAAATTTCGTCCTCGAAATTTAAAGACTTACCTCAAGGGAATAACTCTGGATATTTTTGCCTCATCTCATCCGCCAATTCCCAGGTTGCTTTCTCATATGTCAGACCTCTCCAGATCACTTTCACCAGAGGAATGCTCTTGCTTCTCAGCTGTTTCAGCTTAGCATCCACAATTCTCTCCGATTTCACTACATAGGAAAGATCTCCCTGCAATTGCACATGCTCATATTCTATGACATGTGAGGAGTCTGGTAAATACTTTTTCAATTGGGAGACATGAAAAACACTGTGGATTTGGGCTAGGTTAGGAGGTAAAGCTATTCGGTAAGCCACGGGTCCAATTTTTTCAAGGATTTCAAATGGACCAATATACCTAGAACTGAGCTTCCTTACCCTCATTGACCGACCTACTCCCGTCATTGGAGATATTCGAATGAACACATGGTCTCTAATCTCTAACTTTAACGGCCTCCTACGCTTATCAGCATAGCTTTTCTGCCTACTCTGGGCCATGAGGAGTCTCTTTCCAATCAATTCTATCTGTTGAGTGGTCTGGTCCACAATCTCAAGTCCTATCATACTCCTCTCACCTAGCTCAACCCAACACAGAGGGGATCTACACTTTTTCCCATACAAAGCCTCATAAGGGGCCATCTGAATACTGGAATGGTAGCTGTTATTGTACGCAAACTCCGTTAACGGTAAATACGCATCCTAGTTCCCCTTCATTTCTAGCACACATGCCCTCAACATATCTTCCAATATCTGGATGGTCCTTTCAGTCTAACCATCTGTCTGGTGGTGATATGCGGTGCTAAACCGCAATCTGGTCCCTAAGGCATGTTGCAATGACCTCCAAAAGTTCAATGTGAACCTGGGGCCTCTATCCAAAACTATGCTATTGGGTACTCCATAAAGTCGCATTATCTCTCTGATATACAACTGGGCCAATCTATCCAGTGTATGAGTAGCCCTGATAGCTAAAAAGTGTGCAGATTTCGTCAGTCTATCCACAACTACCCAAATAGCATCGTGTCCAGAGGATGTCCTGGGTAACTCCATGACAAAATCCATGGCTATACTATCCCACTTCCACTCAGGGATATCTAGAGGTTGCAACAACCCAGCCGGTTTCTGATGTTCTATCTTTATCCTCTGACACACTAGGCATCTAGCCACATAATCCGTCACATGGCTCTTCATCCCTGGCCACCAGAAAACCTTTTTCAAATCTTGATACATCTTGGTGGCACCTGGGTGGATAGTATACTTACTCTTATGCGCCTCTTCTAGAATGCTTTCTCTTAACTCATTCTGACTAGGCACACAGATTCTCTCTCGGTATACTATCATACCATCCTCAGACAACTTGAAATCTAAGGTCTTACCTTGGGTAATCTCATTCCTGATCCGTTTCAGGAACTCATCCTCTCTCTGGGCATCCAAGATCTGGGTTCTCAAGATATTCTTAATTTGGGTTTCACTCAGATACAATCTACCCGATACCACCTGACAAGAGAGGTTCAAATCTCTGAACTTCTCTAGGAGCTCCTGCTCCCTAATCATCATATGGGCTTCATGGATGGATTTTCTACTCAGGGCATCATCCACCACATTGGCCTTGCCCAGATGATATTTCAACACATAATCATAATCTTTCAAGAATTTCATCCATCTCTTCTGTCTCATATTGAGTCATTTCTGATCAAATAGGTATTTCAGACTCTTGTGGTCACTATAGATCTCTGGTCACACTATATAGATAGTGTCTCCAAATTTTAAGAGCAAACACTACGGCAGCTAACTCCAGGTTATGTGTGGGGTAATTCTCCTCATGAGGTCTCAACTGCCTCGAGGCATATGCCACTACTCGGCCCTGCTGCATTAACACACATCCTAACCCTTTACCCGAAGCATCACAATAAACCACAAATGGTTCACTAGGGTCAGAGATAATCTGCACAGGGGCAGTGGTCAAACAGAGTTTCAACTCCTGGAAACTCTTCTCACATCTCTCATCCCACACAAATGGTGTATCTTTCCTAGTTAGCCTCGTCAGTGATAAGGCCATTTGAGAAAAGTCCTGAATAAACCGTCTATAATACCCTGCCAAACCTAGGATACTCCTAACCTCGGTGATCGTTCTAGGTCTATCCCACTGTAACACAGCCTCAACTTTATAGGGATCTACCGCAACCCCATCTCGTGAGATCATATGACCTAAGAATCGCACCTCGGTCAGCCAAAACTCACATTTACTAAGTTTGGCATACAACCTTTTCTCTCTCAAGGTGTCTAGGACTAGTCTCAAATGTCTCTTGTGCTCCTCAAAAGATCGGGAGTACACTAAAATATCATCAATAAAGACCACCACAAACTGATCTAGATACGGTCTGAATACCCTGTTCATGTAATCTATGAACACAGTAGGCGCATTCGTCAACCCGAATGGCATCACAAGGAACTCATAGTGCCCATATCTCATTCTAAAGGCCGTCTTAGAGACGTCTTCAGTTCTCACTCTCAACTGGTGGTAACCAGATCTAAGATCTATCTTAGAAAACACAGATGCCCCAGCCAACTGATCTAACAGATCATCAATTCTAGGGAGAGGATATTTATTCTTGATGGTAACTTTATTCAACTCTCTGTAATCAATACACAAACGCAAGCTACCATCTTTCTTTTTCACAAACAACACTGGAGCACCCCAAGGTGAAACACTAGGGCGGATAAACCCTTTCTCTAACAATTCCTCTATCTGCTCTTTCAACTCAGCAAGCTCGGCGGGAGCCATCTTGTAAGGAGCCTTGGACACTGGTCCAGCCCCAAGCACTATGTCTATAGGGAACTCTAATTCTCTCTCAGGGGGTAGGCCACTAAAGTCAAACTCTCTAGGGAAAACCTCTGAGAATTCCCTGACAACTGCGATCTCCTCTATCCCTTCTTCTACCTCGGCCTGAATAGAGAAAAAGACTAGAAACCCTTGACATCCACACTATAAATATCTCTCAGCCTGGGCAGTAGTCATAAAGGATAACTCTACTCCTACCCTAGGTATGGTCCCACAAGCAAGTAAGGAAATGGTTCAGTGTTCATAATCAAGTATTGCATTATTTACAGCCAACCAGTTCATACCAATAATCAAATCAATATCATGGAAAGGCAAACAAACCAAATCAAGAGTGGTATGACAATGGTTAAATTGGACAGTGACATTTAAGCAAGTATGGGAAGTAACCACGTGGCCTCCAGTAGATGTAATGACAGACAAGTCAAATGGCAAGACACTAATGACTAGACCCAATTTTCTCACACAATCATAAGATATAAACGAGTGACTAGCACCCGAATCAAACATAGCAACTACAGGAAAGTCATTCACTATCAGCGTACCTCGGATCAAACTGGGAGATGCGCTGGCTTCCTGCTGAGTAAGGGCGAACACTCAGCCCTGGGTCTGTGGTCTAGGAGGAGGTGCTGTCTCCATCTGAGGACAGTGTCTAGCAATGTGCCCCGGCTTCCCACACTTGAAACATATCACCGGAGACTGCTGGAAGGATGACTGGCCCCACGGAGGTGGCACACCTCGCTGTGGCTTTCTATTCCATGGCTCTTTGCCTCTCCTCTTAGTACTAGGGGTCAAACTAGAACCCTCTTCTGGTTTCGGCCTTTTCAAATCTGAAACCCTCTTCTGACTAGCTGTAGTCGCAGCAGGCATGATAACTTGCAAATTAGTCTCAATCACCCTGCTGACCTCCACAAGAGTATTAAACTTTCTGATCCGCTGTAGAGTGACTCTGTCGCTAATCAGGGGCCTCAAACCAGTCTCAAACTGCTCACATCTCTAGGGTTCATCATCATACCACTGGAGGTAAGAGGAATACCGAGACAACTCTATGAACTTGGCCACATACTGGTTCACAGTCATCTCATCCATCTGTCTCAAGCCCATGAACTCCATCTCTTTCTTCTTCCTCACTGAACTTGGGACATACTTCTCATAAAACTCGACCAAGAAAGTCTCCCAAGTTATCTGTATATTCTTGGTCTCCATCAGGGGTTTCGCACTATCCCACCATCTATCAGCTTCCTTTTCTAGCATAAAGGTGGCTAGCTGGGCTTTCTGCTCAGTGGTACAATCCATCACTGAGAATATCTTCTTAAGCTGCATCACCCAAGCTTCCGCCTTATCCGCATCCAACTCCCCGTCAAATGGGGGTGGATTGTTCTGCCTGAACTGCTTCAACACTTTTTGGATAGGCGTCTGGGTCTGAGGAGCAGCAGGCTCCTGGGGAGGTACAGGTGGAATGCTAGATGTAAATGGTTGAGGTACATGGGCATCCCTTCTGGCTTCTTCTTGCCTAGCCAGGGTGTCTTGCAAATGCATGATCATATCATGCTGCTGCTGGGCAATGTATCTCTGTTGCTCCAGCATCTCTTGGTGCTGGCGCATCATGGCCTCATACCGGTCTAGTCTCTCCATGATGGCCTGCAGAGGATCCCTAGTCTCAATAGGAACCTCTGACTCATCTCTCTGAGCCCTGGGCAGTCTGCCTTTGCCTCTACCCCTGCCCCGTCTAGTCTCAACCATGTCTGAAAAGAAGTAGCAATTCTCAGTTCACAACAATATCACTAGCACATATGCATAAGGATGCTACAACTTCCATGACCATTCACACCAAACACAAACAAAACTCATCATTCAAGAGCCTAACATCGAGCAAAAGTGCCTAAACCATTGTTCTGATACCAAAAATGTGACACCTTAATCTACTACCACTATCTAGCCTCTCACTAGGCTCGGTTCCATATGATTTCCAAAGAATCAACACCAATCCGTGGCATTTTCATGCTATGAACCGAGGTTTCATACACTTATCTTTTACCCTGTGGGTCCTGTGAATCCATCATTCACATTCTCAAATCATACTCCACTTATACAACTCATACATAGCATAAAACAAACTATAAGTCACGGGTATAGAGCCAAAAACTAGAAAAATGCATTTTTCTCACTTGTGCCTAAAAGTCATATTTTGGCTCTAACTTTGGAAAATCATAATTAATTGTCGAAAAATGGGAAATTAGCAAACTATAGCTTTCTAGAAAACTCTAAGTGTTACCTTTACACGAAAAATCATTCCCAACCACATTCTCAGCATTTGGACCATGTTTGACATCGAAATGGGAGGAAGGTCCAGCTGTCACTGTTTCTGGTGCAGCTTTCTGTCATGACATTCAAAAATCCATAACTAAATCTACAAAAATCCAATCTAGGCAAACTATACCAATTTGGAAATCTACGGATGTCTACTAGAGAAGGAAAATAAGTCCAGATCAGTTCAGTAGCCCCTACAGCCCGAAAACTGATGGAACAGTAACGGGGGTCAGATGGGCTCCCTAATGCTGATACAAAACTTCAGATAGTTTGTTCTCTCTCTACAGACCTCCAATTTAGGTTCTTCTAGTTCCTATAAGTCACTGTGGTTGTCTAGTTTATGTGTATAAAATTTCACCACATTTGGAATCCATTTGGTCTATGAATGCCACAAATTTCATTTCTGGTTTATATGAACAGTACATGACCAATCCATTCAAATTTCCCAAATTCAACAATTCGCTAAATATTCTCTAGACCTCCGAATATTACCAACTTTAGCTTCTCAAGAAGCTCTCTACAAACTCTAGAGGCATGCCAAATTTTATGGCAAGAGAAGCTCATACGGTCATACTTTGATGGAGCTCTCAAAAATACCGATTTTGGCACCCAAAAGGTCCAAAACGGGTCCAAATAGCCTTTCACATGTTCTAGCCACTCATGGACAAGTTTGAAAGCATACAACTAGTCTATATAACATGTCCATATGATCTAAATCAACATACATTCCAATCTCACTATGCTACGGCCAATTATACATTATTCCATTCATTCATCAAAAGGGGCAAAACCCTCATTTCCATTACTTTGGCTATCAACATTGTCTATACATCATCATTTCATACATTTACACTTGTTACAACCTTTACATCTCAAAAATAGAAGGTGCATACTCATTTTGGCACCTCTTTACATCAAAATAGAGTAATATCTAACTAAGCATGCTCCTAGGCTCCTTGGTGTGCACTTGCTTCTCCTTGTGCTCCACCTAGCATATTAAGTTGGGAGGGGAAGGGATGAGATTCAGGGAATCTCAGTAGCTCATGCACTCAATCAAGTAAGCAATCAAGGCATATAACAAGTCAAAGCATGTGAATAAGCACTTAGCCATTCTCAAACATCCAACACACATTGTACATGCTATGGAATCACAACAATGCCAAAAATGGGCTCCAGGGACTTTTGGTCTAGCCTCACCCGAGTTTAGGGACTTTTGGATGGCCTCACCCGAGTTTAAGGACTTTTGACTTGGCCTCACTCGTTTGAGACTTTTGGCCTTGTCTCACCTATCTCAAGGGACTTTCGGCTTCACCTCACCCATCTCAAGGGACTTTCAGCACTACCTCACCCGAGCAAATCTCACATTTCATCACACAAGCATATTGTCAACAATGCATCATGGCAATAACATATGGCATATTTCACATAACAAGCATATACATAACATACAATGACTATTACATCCAAGAATGCAACAAGAAAGAGTGGGAAGAAAGAGAGCTACCTTTGGAGCCAAAGCCAACACAAGCCTTCCCTTTCAATTTCTCTTCTCCCTTCTTAATTTCACACTCACACCTTGATGGAGGTGCTTCACTTGAGCCTAGACACAATTAAAGAGCATGGAATTACTCTCTTAACATGGAATCATCAGAGCAAACCTTCTAACATACCAGAACCTAGAGTTCTCTCTCTCTCTCTAGAATGCCATCAACTCTTTCTCTCTCTCCAGCTCCCATGGTAGTGGAAACCACATTTTCAAAGAAAACACAAAGATTCAAAGGTGTTTTCCACTTTCCCTCTTCTGACCCATACCCAAAATCCAACCATTTTCACAAACAAAACCGTAGAAAGAGAGGGCAAAGGGAGGGGATCAGAGTTCTAAGAAGAAATGGAAGAAGTTTCCTTACCTTTCCCTTGCTCTTCCTCCTTCTCTTGGTCTCTCTCACTCTCCACACCTCTTTTCTCTCCTTGGGTCGAAGTCTAGGGCAGATATAAGAGAAGAAATAAGTTTGGGCATTTAATGAAGTCTAATTCTCGCTATTTACTCTATTCTGGACTGACCCTCGCTACGGCAAAAATTAACCTTCGCTATAGCGAGCTCGTATCAGTTCCCTTCGCTATGGCGAGATTTACCACTCGCTATGGCGAACTCACGTCAGTTTCAGACCTCACTCTAGCTATGGCGCACGCTACAGCGAGCTGTCCCCTAGTTTCTGTATGGACTGCTGCTCGCACTCGCTATAGCTAAAATTTCTTTCGCTATTGCGAACAAGCACTCTCGCTGTGGCGAGACCATTTCTCGCTATTGCGAGAGGACTTGGCAGAAATTCTGGATTTCGAATTTTTCCAGCTTTCTACTTTCTTTTCTTTTCCTTTTCTTTTCTTTTTCCCGGTTGTTACAATCTGTGATATTTTTATTCCTTTTCTTTTGTCAACATTAAACTTCACTAGTGAAAGCCTAAGTGCACAAGTTGTCCACAACAGACCAAGAAAACTAAAATAAAATTCATCTCAATTGAATGATTGGAGACTCAAAGGGAGGATGTGAAAAATAGAGTCCAAAAGATATGATCCAATGCAACAATGATAATTAAAAATTTTTAATTGTAAACAAGATAAGTTCATTTATTTAAAATTCAAACATGTGCCTATATACTCCACAATAGACTAAATACTCCATATGGTGTAATATACCTACAGCAGAATTTTTCTTCAAGATGAAGCACTTCTACCCTTGGCATTTATACAAACAAAGGGATTTTAGACACAATCCTATCCTTATAATATCAATGCCAACATTCTCTTCCAAAATGAAAACATTCAACAAGTGATGAAAGTAGACCTAGGACACAGCAAAAAAACACATGCTTGAGATCATAAATCCTAACCACATTCACAATAATAGAGGAGGATTTGATTCTTCTTCAAATTAAAACTCTTGTTCTCAAAATTCATTACATATCAAGCAATGTTCAAAAATTTTGAAAATCTTGCAAAAAGACTACATAGACATACAAATAAGTCTAAGAAGTAAAAATGTAACTTTCATATAAATGATAATTCCAATATCTTAACTACCACTGGTAGTCATATAAAAGAAGTGATAATTGAAAATGTTAATTACTAAGCACTGATCTTTGAAAATTGAACATAAGGAAGTTTTCTCTTAAGCCATCTTTATCACAATCTATTAAAGGGAAAAAAAAGCATGATGGATTTCCAGTATCTTCTATTACAATACCTTGACAAGCCTGCAAAGTAAAGATGGAAATGCAGCCAAAAAAATGATTGAAGCTTTGAGTTGAGAAATTGAGAAGGCCAATATCTTAAGAGTAAGTAACCTAGTTAAGGGGGAATAGGGTACTCCTCAAGTAAGACTTAATAAGTGGCTTTAGAGATTTTCATTTAGTTGTATTCTTTATTTCCAACATAGTTTTTGAAACTAGAACTTGGTACTCCCAATAACTTCCTAAATGCATTATCGGCCTCACGTAGCTTAAACATCAATATCTTGTAGAAAATTTCACTCTTCTAAATCCCATAGGATAAGATAGAGCCAAAGACACTAGAATCTTTAGAATTTCAACTTTTGATTTTAATTACACAAGCTTGATTATTTTATATATTTCTCTTACATCTTGTTCATGCCAAGCTTCAATTATGTTTTATTATAATGCCCCACCAACACCTATTATAGGCTATTTAGCTTAGATTTCTAAGACATTAAATTATTTGCATTTGGAAGACGAGGTTAGCCACATGAAGCTTCCTACTAAAGTGGTTAAGATCTCTTTCAACTTTAACCAGAGAGTTGTTTATATGAATTACTACTTTGGAAAAATGGAACTACTTTAATTACTTTTAAACCAAACTATATGATAATATAATGAATTGAATATTTTTCGCAATAAATATCATACCTCACCATCTTATGAATACAAATGGTTGGCATAATCTCCAAAAATTCAAAATATCAAGGCATCTTATTAATAAAATAAAAATATTGATTCGTACATTCCTCTCTTTATTTTTCTCTATTCAAGGCATCTTATTGGAGCTTAGGATCCGTAAAGAGGAAGTAAGGAAATAGAAGAAAAATCCAAACAAGGTATTGACTTCTTCATTTCTTGGTTACATACATCCTTATCTTTCTATTTTGACTTTGATTATGATTTGAGGTATTTTATTTCCTAGTTATTTCATAATTTTCTTTCTTAATTGTATGCTCCAAAAGGTGGATTAAAGGAAGGAAAAAGAAAAAAAAAAAAAGCACAAGTAATATTTGTTCCTTGATTTATTTTCTTAAGTAATAAAATCATTGAAGTGTCAAATTTTTTTAAATGATTTTGTTTTTATATCCATATGTTTCTAATTATTAATATGAAGTTAATTATGTTTTTTATATTCTATGTTTCTAATTAATCATGAAGAAGGATTGGATGCAAATTAAGAATAGAGCACATTCTACATGTAGAAAGAGTTACTGAGTTCTTAAATTTTACATTTAAACACACAAATAATGAAGATATTTATTGCCCATGTGTTAAATGTAATAATCTTAAGAAAAAAAATTTGAGAAGTTGAAGGAGATTTACTACAATATGAAATTGTTGCAAACTATATAACATGGTATAAGCATGGAGAAAATCTAAATATGGCATCTACTAACTTAAGTGAAAGTGATGAATCTAATAAGGAATTAATTCATGACATGTTAATAGATCATTTTGGGGCTTGGGATAAAGAGGATCCTAATGAAGATGCAAGTATATTCTATAAATTGTTGAAGGATTCTGAACAAAGCTTATATCCAAATTGTAAAAAGTTTTACAAATTGTCATTTTTGATGAAATTGTTCCATATAAAATGCCTTGGTGGATGGAGTAATAAATCATTTTCTATGTTACACCAATTATTGAATGATGCATTTCCTGAAGGAATACAATTACCAAAATCTCATTATGAAGCAAGAAAAATCTTTTGAGATCTTAGGTTAGATTATATAACGATTGATGCTTGCAAAAAAGATTGTATGCTATTTTGGAATGAGCATTCAAAACTAGATTATTGTGTGGTTTGTGGCACCTTTAGATGGAAATCTGAAAATAAGAATTCTAAGAGTAAAAAAAATTCCTAGAACGATTCTAAGTTATTTTCCTATAACTGCTCAATTGAAAAGATTGTATATGTCAAATAAGATAGCATCAGAAATGACATGGCATTATGACAAGCATGTAGAGAATGGTGTTTTAAGACACCCAGTTGATTCAAAAGCATGGAAAAAGTTTGATGACTTACACAAGTCCTTTGCTTCTGAGCTACACAATATTAGGCTTGGTTTGGTTAGTGATGCATTTAATACCTTTGGTAACATAAGTACTCAATATAGTATTTGGCCTATGGCATTAATTCCTTTTAATTTACCACCTTGGAAGTGTATGAAGGATCCATATACGATGTTATCATTACTCATTCCTAGGCCAAAAGGTCCAGGAAATGATATTGATGCATACTTATAGCCTTTAATAAATGAGTCAAAAGAATTATGGGAAATAGGTGTTGATGTAACACTCCAAAATTACTTAAGGTGTTAATCGTGGATTTAGAGTAATTAAGGATAATTAATAGAGGATTATTGGGCAAGTTAGTGAATGGAAATTTTAGAGAGATAAACTGTTAATATGGGTTTGAGAATTAATTGGGATAGAAATTTCATCTAGGCCCAAATTGATAGATCATGATGAGAGGCTAATGAAGGCCCAATGAGTTAGGTGCAGACCCAAACCCTTGAGCTCTTCAAACTTGGCCCAAATCCCATTAAACTTCAGCAACCCAATGTATAAAACTGGCCCAATAGAATTATGCAACCCAACACTTAAAAAAAACTGGCCCAACAAGCTAAAGTTTGAAGCCCATTAGGAGTTAGACTTGGAGCAACCCATGACCCATCCCTTGACCCAACTTAAACCCACCTAAAACCCTAATGCTTCAGCCACTTTCTCATTTGCTGAAACATAAGAAGCAAAATTTGGAGGTTAAGAAGGAGGCTAGGGTTGGGGGCAAGAATTCTTCATTTTCATACACTTAGAGTAAGATTCAGCCAAGGTAATAGTTATACAACTTAATCCCCTTATCTTTCTCTTTAATTTGGCCTGATTAGTTTTTTGTTTGGAGAGTTTTCATCATACCCAAAATCTGAAATGTGGGTGTTTGGGGATTTTCTTGGTGAAATTCGTAGGTTGAGGTTGGGGTTGGTATTAGGTAAGTTTAAACCCCCCATTTTGATGCTTTCTTTGTTGGTTTGAGACCCCCATAGCTGATTTATATTATGGGTATTAATTTTGTACGAATTTACTTAAGATTTTGGGTGGAATATTGAGATTTCTGGTAGAGGACACATTAATCTGAATTTAGGATTTGGGGTGGCTGGGTAAGTATTCTTAAGGTAGTTAATAGCATTTAAATTTCTTGGGTACTTGTTGTAACTATTAATGATGAATTAGAGTAGTAATTATCTGATGCTATGATTATAGGGAGACTCTATACCATTGGTGGCTGTTGCAAGTTGTCCACAAGTGAGGTAACCGGGGTTTACATTAATTCCATGCATATGTCGGTTTAAATTTCATACTTGCTGTATATGAATGATTTGAAATGTTGAATGAATTGGTTAGCTATCTATTGTATGATGAATGGACCTTGTGAGTCCACGGTGGAGCTGTGGTGCGGCTGCCAGCCGTGCATGTGCTTCGATCGAGCACAGGGTTATGATCAAACCCCAGATGCACTGAGCCCTGGTTGTGCTCAATGGGGAGTAGGTGCCATGGACGGGCCTCTCCCGGTGTTAATGGCCTTTAACATGCGAATATATGATTGCTAGTATGGGATAGTAATCATGATAGCCTAATTGCTTCATTTACTGATATGACTGATATGATTCTAATGTTAATTTTGATTCATGCATATATGTTAATTAAACTGGATTATATGATCTTAGTTACTGAGATTTACATCTCACCCCGTTTTATGGGATAACAATTTCAGGTAAAGGTTCTTTGGGTAAGGATAAGGGCAAGCAAGTGGATGAACATCCATGAGCTGAGGCCTAGTGTGGGGGAGCTACACTTGGTCTGAGTAGACTAGGATAGATGCTGATTTTTGTTAGGTCATGTATAGTATCATCATGTATCTATATTGCCAAGTGTAGGATTCTGTATTTTGATGATATAATGTGTACTTATTGAGGAGTAGGCTTTACTTTAAATTGGTATTTGATGTATGGATTTTTGTTATCTACAATGAGCCTTGTTGAAGTTTGATGTAGCTTATTACTGGAAATGTAATATTGATATAAGTGATATCTATTGATGGTTCATGAACTCTTGTTATTGTTATTTTATAAATTGCTGATAAATGGACTTGCTAATATAGGGGAATTAGTGGAAAGAAAATGACCCTTGAATATTGAATTAATAGAGGATAGATTAGTCGGATAAATTAGGCTAAGGAAAGCTATTTGAGCCCCAAAATTAAGGTAGAGGGGCCCTAGGGTGAGATTGGAGGGAGAGAGGAGAGTATAAGTCCAGATTTTCAGAGTATAGGACTAGGAGGTACTTCGCCGCGGCTAAAATGGAGTTGGCCACGACCAATAGAGGCGAAGTTGCCCAGGGAGAGTACCAGAGAAGAATTCGCCGTGACGAAATGTAAATTGGCCACAGTGAAATGTGAGAGGTCAAACTGGAAGTCATCCAAAGAGAAATTCGCCGCAGCGAATTATGGAATTGGCCACGGCGAACTTTTAGGAAAATGTCCCCGGCATTCCAAAGAGGAATTGGTCGCGGCGAAAGGAGGAATTGGCCGCAGCCAATATCGAGAGGCGAGCGAGGAAGTTCCAAGAGGCTTCTTCGCCGCGGCGCCATGTAGGTTGGCCGCGGTGAAGGTCCAACTCGCCGCGGCGAAACTAGTAATGAAGAAAGGGGTAAAACAAAAAGGAATTGGCCGTGGCTAACATGCTGAAACACTCATATTGACTAGAAAATCTTGGTTTTCCATATGTTAATCACAAAGGATGATCTAGAGTCATTAGGATGGGTTATGACTGATGAGTAATAGATCCAAGGCTTATAAATAGATGTTTAATTCCCTTATAAACATAAGTGTATGTAACTGTAAGATTGATGACTCTAATCACATTAAGGTTTAAATTTTTCCATATTTTCATGACCTATAGTGATTAATCACGTATTTAACCTTAATTATGATAATAAGAAATTAGGGTCGTCACAGTTGAAACTTATGATGCATTACGAAAGCAAAATTTTAGCGTGCATGTAACAATTTTATAGACAATTAATGTAACATCCGGTTCTTTGAAAACCAGAGAAAATGTGAGAAACGTAATGTACAATTTCTCTGTAAATGAACAAAATTAACCGAATACAAAAGAAGTCCCCCGAAATGAGATAGCTAAGGTCCCAAAAAATTTTGGAAGACTCTTAAAAATAAGAATCCCAGACTCAGACAGAAAGAAAAATAGAGCTAGAATGAAGAAATAATTTCTTACGAAAAACTTACGAAATGTAATGGCATTTTCGTAATTTTGAGCAAATTTTGAAATTCACATAGGAGGGCTTTTTCAATGAAATTTTTGAGTTCTATGGGGTTCTCAGAGACCCTGAAAGCTATGGAGAGCCTTGAGACAGCTAAAGCCCCTCCAGTGGATGTTTTCTAATGTTGGTGTACCGAACTTTAACGAATTCGTTCGAGAAGGTTTTAGCTCCAATTTGAGTGATTCCAAAAGTATTTTACTAAATTAGGAATCCAAATTTTATAATGGAGAAGACGGTTCTAAAAAAGGAGCTAAAACAAAGTAGAAACAAAAATGCTAAAAACGAAGGACAACATGAAAATTTTTGAAAAGTTCTTCTTCCTCCTTTATACATATAAGCGGTGCCTTTTTTCCCCCTTCATTTTGGTCAACCAAGCTCTACCTAAAAACTAAAGAAAACCCTAGGGGATGAGGCACACAAGATGTGACGACTCTAACTTCTAATCATTGTAATTAAGGTTAAATATATGATTAATAGTCATAAATTGGGGTTACAAGACATTATAACTAATTATATTGAGAAAATGCAGGAAAATTTGAACCTTAATGTCATTAGAGTCATCAACCATGTAATTACAAACACTCATGTACATCAGGGAAACAAACATTCATTTATAAGCCTTCAATTCTATTACCCATTAATTTCGACTCACAAGAATCTTCTACAAATGTTTCTAAGTCATCCCTTGGGGTTACCATATGAAAAACCAAGATTTCTATGCTAGAATGAAAGTTTGAGACCATTAGCCATGGCTAAAGGATCTTGCACCGCGGCCAATTGCTCTTGGGTTCATTGTTTTTCTTTATAGATTTTGCTGTAGTGATAGCCATGGCGAGTTGGACCTTCGCCGCAGCTAACCTACATGGTGCCACGGCAAGGAAGCCTCCTGGAACCTACCTCGCTCGCCTCTCACTATTGGCCGAGGCCAATTGCCCATTTTTTTACAGCTAATTGCTCTCTGGAATGCCTGGCAAATTCTCACAAAAGTTCGTCGCGGCCAATTCCTTTTTAGTCGCGATAAATTCCCCTCTGGACGACTCCCAATTTTGCCTTTTGCCTTTCATTGTGGCGAATTGCTTTCTGGTACTCTCCCTAGGTAACTTTGCCTTTATTGGTCATAACTAACAATATTTTGGCTGTAGCGAAGTGCCTTCTGATCCTACAACTCCTAAAATCTTGTTTCATACTTTCCACTTTCCATCTAGGGCTCTATAAGGCAACTCTCCCACTTGTTATGAGATTCTAATAGCATTTATCTAGCTGATTTACCCCATCCATTGTATCATTACCTATCTAACATTTAAATGTGGATTTTCCTACTCATCTATTGGTCTTATATCAGCAAATTTATAAATTTCCCATAATGGTCATTCAATCATGTTTTCATCAGATAATTCATGCATTGCTAGCTCAAATCCACAATCCATATGTCACATGATTTCATTACTCAAATAGTCAGTTAAAACATAGGTTTATAAGCCATAATAAGTGTCATAAACTCATACATCCATCAACAACTAATATGAAGCCTATTTTCTCATGATTACATTCTATGTTATCAAAATACAATACTTGGCAATACAGATATATGATGATACTATACAAAGGTTAGCAAAATTAGCATCTACTCTATTTCACTCGCACCAAGTATAGCTCCCCACACTAGGCCTTAGCTCATGGATGTTCATCCACTTGCTTGCCCCTATCCTTACTCGAAAAACCTTCACCTAAAATGTTTAATCCCATGAAATGGGGTGAGATACAAATTTTAGTAACCAAGGCAATTCCATCATATATTCCAGTCTAACTAACATATATACATGACTTCACATAAGCATTAGAAAACATACCAGTCATATCAGTAAATGAAACAATTGGGCTATCATGATTACTATCCCATACTAGCAATCATATTTCCACATGTTAAAGGCCAATAACACCGGAAGAGGCCCATCCATGGCACCCACTCCTCAATGAGCATAACCAGGGCTCAGTGCATCTAGGGTTTAATCATAACCCGGTGCCCGATAAAGTATGTGCACAGGTGGCAGCTGCACCAAAGCTCCACCATGGACTCACAAGGTCCAATCACATATAACAGATAGCCAACCAATTCATTTAGCATCAAAATCATAATCATTCAGCAAATACGAAATTAAAATAGAACATATGCATGGAATTAGTGTAAACTCCGATTACCTCACTTGTAGACAAGTTGAGAAGCTACAACAATACCAAAATCCTCCTAAAATCACAACATTAAAAAATGTTCATTTTTTATCAGTCCATTACTATCTCATTCATCATTTGTGACAATAACCCAATGCTCAAAGAATTAAGTTACTAATAGTTATCTAAGGGATACCTACCCAATTACCAAGAGCCTCAAATTTCGGATTTTACCTTCCCTAGACCAGAAACTTCAATATATCATTCCAAATCATAAGAAAATTCGCACAAAATTAAGGCCCATACTATAAGTCTACTATGGGGGTCTTAAACTAGTAGAAAATGCATCAAAATAGAGAGTTTATACTTATCTAATAACACTCTCAGCCCCAACCTATGAAATTTCACCAAGAAAAACCCAAACAATCACATTTCAGATTTTGGGTATGGTGAAAATACTCCAAATGAAAAACTAATTAGGCCAAAATGAAGAGAAAGAGAAGGGGATTAAGTTATACAACTATTACCTTGACTGAATCTTGCTTTAGAAGTGGGAAATGATGGATTTCTTGCCCCAAACCCTGGCCTCCCTTTAAACCTCCGAATTTCTCTTTTATGTTTCAACAAAATGGGGAAAGGGCTAAAGTGTTTAGGGTTTTAGTTAAGTTAAATTGGGTCTAATGTGGGTCATGGGCTAACCCAAGGATCCAATGACAAGTGGGTTCTGATTTACACTTTGTTAGGCCATCTCTAATGTGTTAGGCTACAGAAATTCAATTGGGCCAGACCAAGTTTGAGGGACTCAATTGATTTGGGTCTGCTTAAGGGTTATTGGGCCAATTACATGGACTTATGCAAGTTAGGTCTTGGGTTTCTAATTCATTAAATTGAATTTGGTCTGCACCTAACTTATTAGGCCTTCATTAACCTCTTATCATGATCTCCTATATTAATTTAGGCCTAGATGAAATTTCTATCCCAATTAAATCTCAAACTCGCATAAATAATTTATCTCTCGAAAGTTTCCATTCACCTAACTTGACCAATTATCCTATATTGATTATTCTTAATTAACCCAAATTCATAATTAACAACTTAATTAATTTGGGGTGTTACATAAGAGGAGGAAGAAAAGGAGAAGAAATTCAAGCTAAAAGGTAAGAAAATTTAGTAGTTTTTCATACTTTCTTCCATCCAAACCTCCTTTTCTTCATTTCCTTTGTTTCTTTTAATTAAAATGAAGTTTATAAATCTATTTTAAGGGAGAAACTTAGGGGAAAATTTGGATTTGAAGAGAGAAGCCTAGAGAAAGCAAGATTCAAGTGAGAAAAAGTAAGAAAATAAAGTAATTTCTTCTTCCATGGTTGATATCCTCCCTTCTCTACCATTTCACCCCACTTGAGAAGACCTAAGAGGATTTGATTTTGAGGTAGAACCAAGGGTGATTATAAAGAAAAAGGGTGTGGAGATTAAGAATATGCAAAGGGAATGAACAAAAAGCCATTAGATTTCAAGATGCAATTTCTAGGGTTTCAATTGCACCTTGTAAAATATGATTTTGTACAATGATTCCTAAATCTAAATAAGAGTTTAATTGAGCTTCTAAAATCCCTAGAAGTCTCCCTATGTGCATCCTCCATCAAGAAAACAAAGTAAAGTCCATGAAGCTTTAATTCCTCCATAGCCTTAGCCTAAAGGGGTTTGAGTAGCTAGGGAGAGTTTTAAATTTTTCTAAACCCATTTTTAAGTCATATATGATGAATGAATATGAGAGGAAGCCTTAGAAAAAATTTAGAAAGCATAGAATGTGAGATGGTGCCTTATGTTCCATAATATGACCTAAAGAAATAACATATAGTTAGGCTCTTGGTTTTGATTGTGTGATGACTCCAAGAGGCTTAAAAGGAGTCAAGAATCATATTTAAAAGGAAAGAATGGAGCCTAGAATTTATTTGATGGGTGTTGCTTCATTAGGTACATTTTGGAACCATAAAAGGGGTCATTAGATCAAGTTAATGTTTAAGGAAGATGTGTGGCCTTAGAATTAATGCCATGAAACTAATTGGCTTCCACATGATGTGTCTAGGCTAAGAGAGATGATCTCCACCTCCTTGTGAGTGTGTGTCCGTGGGAGAGGAATTAAGTCCAAAGGAAGAAAATATGCAAATGTGACAAAGGTAGCTCTCTCCACCTTTTTTCATGCATGGATGTGTGCTTAGCTTGTCTTAGAATGTGTGTATATGTATTTTCAAGCCATGAAAGGTATGCTAGCATGATTTCATATGCTATGGTTTCATGATGACATATTATGTTTCTAAATAATGTTATGATATTTGTTTGCGTTTGCTTGAGTCTGGAGAGGCCAAGAACCCTTAGCCATGGTGAGGATGAGCCAAGAACCCTTAAGATTAGTTTAGACAAAGTAAAGAGTTTCCCAAAAGTGAGGTTGACTCCCAAGAGCATGGTTGAGTCTAAGAACCTCTTAAAGAATGGGTGAGGCAAGTCTAAAATCCACAAGTAAATGGGTAAGGCCAATCCACTTGTTTGGCAAGCCTATGTATGCTATGCATGACTTTTTCAAAGGTTAAGAATGCTTCTTGAATGGTTGCACATGTCTATATGTCATGCATGCATTTGTGAGACTTGTCTTACATCCATTATGTATGATTAAATGGGAGATGAGCTATTAGGATTCTTTGAATCTCATTCCCTCCTCTCCAATGTTCTAACATGCTAAGTGGACCAAGAAAGTGAGGAGATGGAAGCCAACCACTTGAGAGATGAGAGTACGACATTGAAATGTATAAAATTTGCTTCTTTAAGGCCATCAAGGTGGCAAATGTTGTCATCTAGGGTTGTATATGACCTATAACCTCTTGAACATATGTAATTATGTTAATAAGTGATGTATGAATGAGAGTTAAAGTTGTATGTATGAATATGCACATTTTGGTTATGTATTGGCAAGTTTTCATTATGGAAGTATGTGTATAAATGGAAGTGAAATGACCAAAATGAGATGCATGAGGGTTGGGACCATTTGGGTAGCTCACACAAGTGCTAATTATGCTTTTAGACTTGCCCAAAAGGTACCAAGCTCCAAGGAAAGCCATTTGGACATTTTGGTGTCCTATATAGAGCCAAAATTGATTATAATGGAATCTTATGTCACTTTTTGTCCAAATGAGCTCTTCTTGATCTGATTTTTGGTATGCAAATAGAGCTTCTTGAGAGCTTTTTGGGAAACTAAAGAACATAATTTTTTAAGGTCTAGAGAATATTTGATGAATTTTCAAAGTTGAAATTTTTTTTAATTTTGGTCATGTCTGGTTTGAAAATGAAATCTATCACATAGGGCTCAAATGAAGTCCAATTGCCACAAAATTTTATACAAAAAACTAGACATTTCTAGTGACTTGTACTGACTAGAAGAGATAGATATACATTTTTAAAGATTCCATCCAGTATCTAAAACTTTAACTGACCTCAAGTACTATTTGATTGATTTTCAATGCCTGGACATACCTGAGCTGGCTTGGAGTTATTTTTTTCCTCTAACATCTACAGATTTCCAGATTGGTATCATTTATATGGATTGGATTTTTGTGAAATTAATTGGACATTTTTAAAGTTTGCTTCAGAATTCTATGACAGCACCAGTGGACAGCCTAACCTCTAGAGTATTTCGCATGTCCAATGTCCTTTGTGTTAGATTTCATGGTCTAGACATATTTTTATCATAAATTAGACATGTGTAACTTTCTAGAATGGCTAAGAATGCATGATTTTTATTTTTCTAGAATTAGTTATGATTTTTCAAAGTTGTGACAGAAATGAGGACAAATTTGGCCGAAAATATATATGTGCATTTTAAACTTCCCTTTGAGTTCCACGAGATATAGGCCACTTTTGATGATGCAAATGAGTTGTATTCATGTAATTAAATATGAAAATGTGATGTATGAACTCACATGGTCCATGTGACACCGAATTGGAATTTTCATACACGACGCAACGCAATAAAATGCATTATTTTAATTCTCTTTTTCTTACTCTTTCATGGAATCTATAATGTAAGGCATGGGAATGTTATAAAATGAGTTAGAAATATATGGTGTTACAATTAATGACTTTCCAACGTATAGAAACTTATCTAGGTGGAATACTAAAGGAAGCTTGGCTTGTCCATCTTGTAACATGGAGACTTGTTCTATATATTTAAAAGATGGAAAAAATATTATTTTTTGGGATACCATCGCTTTTTACCAATTAAACATAGATGACGACATGAAAAAAAATTGTTTGATGGCACAAATGAGGTTAGACGTCCTCCTAAGCAACTTTCTGAGGAAGATGTGCTTCATCAAGTTCTTGATCTAGAAAGGTTAATGTTAGGAAAATATGCCAAGAAGAGGAAGAAAAATGAAATAAAGCATTCAACTGGTTGGCTTAAAAAAAGTATCTTCTTTCAATTACTATATTAGAATACTTTGTTGTTACGACATAATTTGGATGTCATGCATATTGAAAAGAATATCTGTGATAATATTATGGGGACATTGATGAATTTTTTAGGAAAAACAAAGGATAATTTGAAAACTAGATTAGACTTGCAAGCCTTAGGCTTTAAGGCCCACTTACATCCCATACAATTGTTGGGAATTATGGGAGGCACACAGCGGAAACATTAAAAATTTTGATCCCAATTCCCACCAAGGATCCGTCAAAATCACTTAAACTGAATAGGTTCAGAGAATTACCTTTTTTCTTCCGATTGAGTTTGTTGTTTGCTTTTATTTGGATCACAGGAACTGACTGCAGATCAGCTCCCTCTACTGGTATCCACACGAACGGGGTTTAGCAACTCAAAGCAGTGTGCTAGCAATCTGTCCGTACAATCCGTACAGTCCGTACGACGTTTCGTACAATTCCGTACGACGTCCGTACAATGTCTCTCTCTCTAAGGATTTTGGAGGTAGCTCTAGCTCTAGCTATGTATATATTTTTTTTTTAATATGGAAACCCCTATTTATAGACTAGAGTTTCAGATATATTTAATTAATCAAAATTAATTAAATATATCTATTAGTTTAAATTCAAATCTATCCTATAGTTTAAATTTAAATCTATATGATAGAATCAAATTTAAATTATCTGATTAGTTTAAATTTAAATCTATCTGATAGAATCAAATTTAAATTAATCCATATATATATATATAATATCAAATATAATATATATATATATATATAATATATAATATATTTCGAATTTAATTATTTATATATATATATAAATAATTCCTCCATCCTAGATATTCATTGAATCTAGACACATTTCTGATTCAATGAATGTGGACATTTTAGTTCGAGTTGGTCCGTTCTTGTGTGCGACCCTGTAGGCCCATATGATGTTGGCAGTGGGCCAACTACACTGTTTGACCCACAAATCACAAGCGGCCTCTAGCAAGACATTGTGACTACCCAAATCATACAGGATCGGTGATCTGATGCAACCTATCTTATAACCCTATCATATCCCTTTTGTCACATGATATCTAGATCGAGTATGAGACATGGAAATGTCATTCTCAACTTGCTCGATCATAACTTTCTCGATCTCCGAGCAGACTGATATAAGATGGAACCCTTTCCATTTGAGCATGGCCATACATTTCTCAGTCACACTCATCGAGGGGCCCAGAGATATCTCTCTCTATTAATTAGAGGGATAAATTCCATCTTGACCACTCATCTTCCTCTGTATAAATTTCATTATACCTGATCATAGTCTTTATAATCACTCGGTTAAAAGTGACAGTAGACTATGCCAAAGTACAGTGTCTTTCATGTAGGAATCTATGGTGATCTCAGGTCCAAGGGATCAATGACATAGTTATATATGAGATAAATTTATGACCTAATCCATGTAACTTATCTCATGACGGGTCTATCCAGCGTCCTGTTCTCTAACACACGCCTATGATTTTGATTCATATCATCATATATGATTAACACTTAATCAATCAAAATCATATTAATCTTAATTCATCGTTGTTCCCACAAGGATGATTGATTAGGGACATTTTGGATAATTCAAAAAAAATAATTTATCCATGGATATTATTATATATAAACATGCAAATAATATAATAATGTAATAAAAAGAAAACTCTTATTTCGTAATAATAAACAATGTTCGCAATACAATGATTGGCCTAGGGCACAACCTTCAACAACTCCCACTTGCACTAGGTTCAATCATTAATGTTTCTAATACCCATTGACCTAACATGATGATCATGCTTAGCCTGTGCAAGCGGCTTAGTAAGAGGATCAGCAACATTGTCATTAGTTGGTATTTTGCATATCTTTATATCACCTCTATCAATGATTTCTCTGATAAGGTGATATCGTCTGAGTATGTGTTTAGTCCTTTGATGTGACCTAGGTTCTTTTGCTTGTGCTATTGCACCATTGTTATCACAGAACAAATCTATCAGATTTGAGATGGTAGGTACCACCCCTAGTTCAGTGATGAACTTTTTAATCCAAACAGCTTCCTTAGCTGCATCTGATGCTGCTAGGTACTCAGCTTCTGTTGTAGAATCAGCCACAGTGCTTTGCTTTGAGCTCTTCCAACTTATTGCTCCACCATTCAAACAGAATACAAATCCTGATTGCGATCTAGAATCATCTTTGTCAGATTGAAAACTTGCATCTGTGTAACCATTTACAACACGCTCGTCATCCAATCCTCCATACACCAAGAATACATCCTTAGTTCTTCTTAAGTACTTTAGGATATTCTTGACGGTAGTCCAGTGATTCTCACCTGGATCTGATTGAAATCTACTAGTCATACTCAAGGCATATGAGACATCTGGTCAAGTGCACAACATGGCATACATGATAGATCCAATAGCCGAGGCGTATGGAATCTTACTCATGTGCTCTCACTCATCACGTGTACTAGGACACTGAGTCTTGCTGAGATTGATGCCATGAGACATAAGTACAAAACCCCTTTTTGAATCTTGCATACTAAATCTATGCAATACCTTGTCTATGTAGGTGCATTGACTTAAACCGATTAGCCTCTTGGATCTATCTCTATGGATCCTAATCCCAAGGATGTAATTGGCCTCGCCTAAGTCTTTCATTGAGAAATACTTTCCTAACCAAGACTTGACAATCTGCAAGGTAGGAATGTCATTTCCAATAAGTAGGATGTCATTAACATAAAGCACTAGAAATACAATTGTGCTCCCACTAACCTTCTTGTAAACACAAGGTTCATCAATATTTTGGATAAAACCAAAATCTTTGACTACTTCGTCAAAGCGATGATTCCAACTTCGAGATGCTTGCTTCAATCCATAAATGGATTTTTGAAGCTTGCAAACCTTCCCAGAATCCTTTGGACACATAAAACCTTCAGGTTGTGTCATATACACATCCTCAAGCAGCTTTCCATTAAGGAATGCTGTTTTCACGTCCATTTGCCAAATCTCATAATCATAGTATGCAGCAATGGCAAGAAGGATTCTGATTGATTTGATCATAGTGACTGGTGAAAAGGTTTCATCATAGTCTATACCATGTGTTTGTTTGAATCCTTTTGCAACCAATCGTGCCTTGAAGGTATGCACTTGGCCATCCATGTCAATTTTATTCTTGAAAACCCACTTGCACCCTATGGCTTTTATACCTTCAGGTGGGTCAATCAAGGTCTATACCTAATTGTCATACATGGATTGCATCTCAGACTTCATGGCTTCTAGCCATTTCTCAGAGTCTGATCCCATTATAGCTTCTTGATAGGTGGTTGGCTCATCTTGATCAATGAGCAACACATCACGATATCTTTGAGGCTGATGTCGTGTCCTATCAGACCTTCGTGGGCCTTGTGTTACTTGAGTAGGCTCAACAACTTGTTGTGAGTCTTCTCAATTTTCCATCTCAGGTTCAATGCGATTTTGTGGCTCTTGAACTTCTTCAAGATGTATCTTACTCCCACTGGTTCTTTTAGAGATGAATTCTCTTTCTAAAAAGATACCATTTCGAGCAACAAATAATTTGTTCTCAGTGGGGTTGTAGAAGTAGTATCCTTTAGTTTCCTTAGGATAACCCACAAAAGGACATTTTATAGATTTGGGTGCTAACTTATCTGAAGCCTATTGCTTAACATATGCCTCGCATCCCCAAATCTTAAGAAAAAATAAACTGGGCTTTTTCCCAATCCATATCTCATATGGTGTCTTTTCAACCGTCTTAGATGGAACACGGTTTAGTGTAAACGTAGCTGTTTCTAATGCATAGCCCCAAAAGGATGGTGGAAGATCCATTTGACTCATCATGGATCGAACCATATCTAATAAGGTTCGGTTCCTTCGTTCAGAAACGCCATTCCATTGTGGTGTTCCTGATGGGGTTAATTGTGAGACAATACCACAATTTCTAAGATGGCCAATAAACTCTTGGCTCAAATATTCACTACCTCGATCGGATCGAAGTGCTTTAATAGATTTACCAAGCTGATTCTGTACTTCATTTTGGAATGTTTTGAACATTTCAAAAGCTTCAGATTTGTGTTTCATTAAATAGATGTAACCATATCTACTATAGTCATCTATAAAAGTAATAAAGTACAAGTGGCCTCCTCTAGCAGTTGTACTTAGTGGACCACATACATCAGTATGTACTAGGCCCAATAAGTAGTGGCTCGCTCATTGTGTCCAGTGAAAGGTGCCTTAGTCATCTTTCCTAATATACAAGATTCACATGTGTCAAATGATTCAAAATTAAATGATTTCAGAAGTCCATTTTGATGGAGCTTTGAAATGCGTTTCTCATTTATGTGGCATAGACGACAGTGCCAGAGATAGGTCGGATTCAAGTCGTTAGTCTTGATCCTCTTGGTAGTTATGTTATAGGCATCTTGATTATTGGGAATATCAATATTTAAATAATAATGACCACCATGCAAATCACCATCCGCATAAAAAATGTCATTACGATAAATAGAACATTTATTATTCCCAATAATTGAAATAAAACCTTCCTTATCCAAATAAGAAAGTGAAACTATGTTTCTACTCAAAGCAGGAACATAATAGCAATTGTTCAAAATTAACAAAAGTCCATTGGGCAAAACTAATTCATAAGTGCCTACGGCTAAAGCAGCAACTCTTGCTCTATTTCTAACTCGTAGGTCTATTTCGCCCCTTTTCAACTTCCTACTCCTTTTGAGACCCTGCACATTTGTACAAATGTGAGTTCCACATGCAGTATCTAATACCCACGTAGGAGAAGTAGAAAGATTAATTTCTATAACATAGATACCTGAAGTAATAGCCCCGCTATTCTTCTTTTTCTTTAGATCTTTCAGGTAGAGCTTACAGTTTCTTTTCCAATGACCGGGTTCATTGCAAAAGAAACAAACTCCTTCCTTGGGAGGCTTTGCCTTCTTAGCTTCAGGCTTGGGTTTGTTTTGGTTTTTGAACTTATTGTTCAGGCCCTTTCCTTTGCCTTTGCCTTTCTTTTTCATTCCTTTACCTTTCTGAACCATTAAAACAGAGCTTGGATTTTTCTTAATATTTTGCTCGGAAGTTTTAAGCATCCCATGCAGTTCAGAAACAGATTTCTCCATGTTGTTCATATTGTAGTTCATGACAAACTGGTCATAACTTTCAGGGAGTGAGTTTAAGATCAAATCTGTAGATAACTCCTGACTTGTGGGAAATCCAAGCCTCTCAAGGTGATCAAGGTAGCCTTTCATCTTCAAAACATGAGTGCTAACTGATGCACCTTCAGCCATTTTACAGGAATGTAAAGCCTTGGTGGTTTCAAACCTTTCCTGCCTTGCCTATTGTTGGAACATTTCCTTGAGATGCACAATCATCTCATAAGCCTCCATAAGTTCCAAATCTCTTTGAAGTTCTGGGACCATAGTGGCTAACATCAGGCATCCCACATCCACAGAATCATTGAGATGCTTGGTGTGGGCATCCTTCTGTACTCTTGGAGCATTGGCTACAGGCTCCTCAGGAATGGGCTCATCTAGGACATATAGCTTTCTTTCCTATTTGAGAACAATTCTCAAGTTTCTAAACCAGTCAAGAAAGTTTGTCCCATTGAGTTTGTCCTTCTCAAGGACGATCGCAATGATAGTGTAGCAGAGTTATTTGTCGACATTTTTCTACAACAAAATATGCAAAAATCAAATTAATAACTTTTCACTAAAAATAACCCTCAATTTAATTTAGTGGATTAAGACCCATATTTCACTTAATTATAAGTCTGCTTTGGCAAGACGCTAAAAATTAAGTTATTTAGATAGGTAACTTGTTTACCAATTACATTACATGTAACTCTTAGATCTTTTATAGGATTCATTCATCACATGATTCGGCATGTTTAATCCCATCAATGCCTTGAAACCCAAAACCATTTTGATAGTTTCAATTAAGTCAAACCACTATGAAACTTATGAGTATCACCATTACCCAATCTGTCTTATTAAGATAACCTAAATGTATCCCACTTTGGTGGAACCTACAGTCAGGTGATCAAAGTCTTGACAGATGTTCATTAGTGGGTGGCATTATAACTTAAAATTTTATATAAGGGATTTTATTTCATTACTTTATTAAAACTAGTTGTCACACAATTATATACTACGATGGCATACAAGATCTCATCATAAATCTTAAAATAAATGTGACATAATATGGCCCATCTATCCTATCTCCTCACAAGCCAATGAGAGGATTCCTCTAAGATAAGATCTATATATACAAAGAGAAACCTCGTTTAAACATTCGAGAGGAGTGTGAGATGAGAAAAGAATGTACATTCAGAATGAATAGAGAGAGGCACGACACGCAGGTCGTATTTTAAAAATTACAAATCATAAGTATCCTAGGGCCATATCATGCACCATACCCATCCAAGCAAATCACAATACACATATTACAAACATCTCATTTAATATGAAAGGTTGTAAATTTAGTGAATTAATTTTAAAATAGATTGTGTTGTGCTAGGATTAGATAGCAATGGCGGATTCATTCAATGTATCACATACATAATGAAACGAATTCGCATTGAAAATAAAATATAATCTATACAAAATAAATATATATATGTAACAGATTAATAATTATGTTCCCAATCACATTGAAAACTATACATATATCATATATATGAACGAATTAAAAGAACTTCTACGCTTAGATTTCATGCTTTTTTTTAAAAAAAAATAATTTGATCAAATCAATATCGCATACATATCTTATATTAGCACATGCGAAAAAATTGATTATAAGATAAAATTCTTATAACACAGAGGTATTCAATTTAAGCAATTATTGACGAGGCTCTGATACCACTGTTGGGAATTATGGGAGGCACACAGCGGAAACATTAAAAATTTTGATCCCAATTCCCACCAAGGATCCGTCAAAATCACTTAAACTGAATAGGTTCAGAGAATTACCTTTTTTCTTCCGATTGAGTTTGTTGTTTGCTTTTATTTGGATCACAGGAACTGACCGCAGATCAGCTCCCTCTACTGGTATCCACACGAACGGGGTTCAGCAACTCAAAGCAGTGTGCTAGCAATCTGTCCGTACAGTCCGTACAGTCCATACGATGTTCATACAATTCCGTACGACGTCCGTACAATGTCTCTCTCTCTAAGGATTTTGGAGGTAGCTCTAACTCTAGCTATGTATATATATATTTTTTTAATATGGAAACCCCTATTTATAGACTAGAGTTTCAGATATATTTAATTAATCAAAATTAATTAAATATATCTATTAGTTTAAATTCAAATCTATCCTATAGTTTAAATTTAAACTAACAATATCTAGAGCTTAATTTAAATTATCTGATTAGTTTAAATTTAAATCTATTTGATAGAATTAAATTTAAACCTATCTGATAGAATCAAATTTAAATTATCTGATTAGTTTAAATTTAAATCTATCTGATATAATCAAATTTAAATTAATCCATATATATATATAATATCAAATATAATATATATATATAATATATAATATATTTCGAATTTAATTATTTATATATATATATATAAATAATTCCTCCATCCTAGATATTCATTGAATCTAGACACATTTCTGATTCAATGAATGTGGACATTTTAGTTCGAGTTGGTCCGTTCTTGTGTGCGACCCTGCAGGCCCATATGATGTTGGCAGTGGGCCAACTACACTGTTTGACCCACAAATCACAAGCGGCCTCTAGCAAGACATTGTGACTACCCAAATCATACGGGATCGGTGATCCGATGCAACCTATCTTATAACCCTATCATATCCCTTTTGTCACACGATATCTAGATCGAGTATGAGACATAGAAATGTCATTCTCAACTTGCTCGATCATAACTTTCTCGATCTCCGAGCAGACTGATATAAGATGGAACCCTTTCCATTTGAGCATGGCCATGCATTTCTCAGTCACACTCATCGAGGGACCCAGAGATATCTCTCTCTATTAATTAGAGGGACAAATTCCATCTTGACCACTCATCTTCCTCTGCATGAATTTCATTATACCTGATCATAGTCTTTATAATCACCCGGTTAAAAGTGACAGTAGACTATGCCAAAGTACAGTGTCTTTCATGTAGGAATCTATGGTGATCTCAGGTCCAAGGGATCAATGACATAGTTATATATGAGATAAATTTATGACCTAATCTATGTAACTTATCTCATGACGGGTCTATCCAGCGTCCTGTTCTCTAACACACGCCTATGATTTTGATTCATATCATCATATATGATTAACACTTAATCAATCAAAATCATACTAATCTTAATTCATCGTTGTTCTCACAAGGATGATTGATTAGGGACATTTTGGATAATTAAAAAAAATGATTTATCCATGGATATTATTATATATAAACATGCAAATAATATAATAATGTAATAAAAAGAAAACTCTTATTTCGTAATAATAAACAATGTTCGCAATACAATAAGGTGATAAGGTGTCAATACTAGCATCTGTTTATATGTTGACTGATGATGGAAAAGCATTTTGTGTGATTTCTTGAAGAATATCAAAGTTCCAAATAGGTATTCTTCTAATGTTGCTAGATGTGTAAAAACAAAGGAGCAAAAAATCTTTAGATTAAAAAGTCATGATTGTCATGTTGTCATGGAGTGCTTCCTTCCACTTGCCCGACATAGACTATTAACAAATGAAAATATTCATAGTCCATTTATTGAGTTATGTTCTTTCTTTAAAAAGTTATGTTGCAAAGTTCTTACTATGGAAAAGTTGGATCAAATTGAAACTCAAATTGCATATACACTTTGCAAGCTTGAAATGATATTTCCTCCTTCATTTTTTGATGTCATGGTCCATTTACCAATACACTTGACACAAGAAGCTAAGATTGCAAGGCCAGTCTATTATCGTTAGATGTATCCCATTGAAAGGTAATTGAATCTCCCTTCATCTTACCTATATAATTCTAAATGTTTTTATCAATGCCATATATAATATGTATATATTCCTTATGTAAAGGCACTTACGAACCTTGAAGGATTATGTATGTAATCAAGCTTATCTAGAAGGTTCCATTATAGAGGGATATATTACAAATGAATGTTTGATGTTTTGTTCAAGATACTTTCATGGAATTGAAACTAAATTCAATCGTGTTGGGAGAAAATGGGATGGTGGTCCTAGTGAATTGTCAGAGCTATCTATTTTTGTGCAATATGGTCACCCTACTAGAGTAAGTAAAATATCAAGAAAATTAAGTATGGAAGAAGTGAATCAAACTTATATTTATATCTTAAAAAATTGTGATAAAGTTATTCCATTTATTGAGTGAGTATATTTACTTTCAACTCATACATTATCTTATTATATGTTCTTATCTATAAACATATTAGTTTTATATATATAGGAAGCATAAGTTGGAGATTGAAAGAGAAAATCTTAGAAATGTTGAAAGACAACATAATAAACAATTTTCCAAGTGGTTTGAAAGTCATGTAGGTAGCATACTTTTTAAAGTATACTTAATTTTTTTTAATAACATTTTATAATTTTAAGCTTTTTGTATTGCTATGTAGGTTATACAACTTTACAATGAAGGAAGTGATCAAGTAACACAACTTCTCCTATATTTAGCTTATGGTCCATCATAAGAAGCCATATGTTACAAAGGATTTGTTGTGAATGGTTTTGTGTTTTGCACAAAAGAATGTGACAATACTAGGAAAATACAAAATAGTGGAGTTGTGATAAAAGGATATTCTAATAAAGAGTATTATGGTGTCATTGAGGATATTTTTGAATTGTCTTATAAGGGAAATAATAAAGTTGTTGTATTCAAATGTTTTTGGTGGGATGTAGATAACTATGGTAGGGGAGTAAAAGCAAATAAATATAGGATAACAATTGTGAACAAAGGGTGAAGATTGAACACAAATGAACCATTTGCTATGGCATGTCAATGTGAACAAGTCTTTTATGTGGAAGATATTACTAATTCTAATTGGTTATGTATGGTTAAGGTTGCACCTCAAGCCTACCTTGATATGCCTATACTTGAAGGTGAAGAAGAAGATTTGGATGAGATTATCCCAGAACCATTCCAACAATATATGTCTCGTGATGCTAATGAGACTTCAAATATTTTGTTTGATGATGTGGAAATTCTTGTATCTTGGAGTAGGACAGACCCTAACAATGCACTTGATGTAGACATAGAGGATATAGGTTAAAAATGACTTTTTTGATTAAATTTTTAGTGCACTTTAATGAGTTGTACTATTAAACCTCTTTTACATATTAACTTTTTCATTGTTTATCTTGATAGCATTCATTTATATAATTATATTTTAAATGTAATATTATTGGTTTCTTCTTCTTATATTTTCTAGAATTTTTATTTTTTTTTTGCACAAAGAAGTATTATAATAGTTGTTGCTCGTACTAGTACAAAAGAGAATGTAGGTATGTCATTTTGTACTGTCCTATTTGCAATATAAACTTTAAAATTATTTCTTTTAAGATATTTATCACTTTGCCAAATTTAATATTATTGAATAGGTCAATGTAATTACCAAAAAAAAGGTCTAAGATCCACACGCAATCTTGAATTGTCTAAATTGCCATTTCGAAAGAGACTTGACATAAACTGGTGAAATGTCATGTTGGTCCAAATTCAAGGTTATTCAAGTCAAGATGTACAACTTTGGTAAGGGAAGTGCAAAATTCTTTGCTAAGTGTTAGTGAATAGGTTGAAATTTCCATGGAGAAGAAGAACAAATTATTTGATCTTGTTTTGGTTGTTACTTTGACATTACAAAATTTTCAAATTGTTTTTGCAAAATTTTATCTCTTTATTTTGACTACATATAATGGTTTCTTGACTTCAAGGTTCATTTTAAAGTTAAAGGTTGCCAATAACTTGTATAAGCACAAATGAATAGATCATACAAGAACTATCGTCATGCATTAAAGAAGAAGTATTATGCTTCTTTTGAAGACCCTAAAGAGGCTCTTGCTACTATACCACCTGATATGATAAAAGAAGATTGGATATATCTTGTAAGGATGTGGAATTCAAATAGTTGGAAGATGAATACTAGAAATTTGATTTTATTTTAATCTTGGAAATAATATTGAATGTTTATATGATTTATTTGGTTTTTAGAAAATGAGTGAGCAAAATAAGATTAAGTTAATAAAGAAGAGGTAATAGAGGTATTAAGTTAATATATTTTGTTCAAATTTCAATCATATAATATTTTATTGTTTATTCCACAAAAGAAAGAAGAGATAGGACAAGAAATTGGGTGTATCTGCCTATGGAAAATTACACACACTAGTGCTAATGGGAAAGGTGTTAATGAAGAATTGTAAGATAAACTTGTAAGTTATCTCAATTTAAATACACCAGATCATGTAGATATTATGATGTGTTATTTAATTTTTTTTAAGTCCTATATTTGAGCATTATATCATTTAAATGTAGGAGCACCTTAAAAGCATTACATCCAAAAAAGAGAAAGGATCTTTGGACATAAATGAAAATGAAATATTTTATAGAAGTTTTTGGGCCTAAGCGACATGGAAGAATTTGTGGACAAGGAGCTAGTATTAGCCCAACACAATTGTTTGGGCATCAATCCTCACTTGTTGGTGAGTTTAAAAAGAAGCTTCAAGAATTAGAAAAATGTTGGGAAGAGTTTAATGCAAAAGTAAACTTAATAGAAGAGAAAATAAATAGGATGGAAGATCTACTAACATATCTTTTTGGAAGAAGTGTGCCTAGAACTCAAACTGATTCTAATTATGGTACAACTTCTATTGATTTGGTAAGGTTTCTATCATGATTTTGTCATTTTTCACTTTAAGACCCTTCCTTGAAATATATCATATGCTAGAAGTTTTGGTTAGATTAGCTCTTGAATGGGAGACTTAATTTGTACTTCCATTTTTTAATTGTTATTTGTAATGATCATAATTGAAATTGTTAAAGTTAAGTCATATCCATTAAATTACCGCATGCTATACACTTATGACCATAGTTTACTTGAATGGTTCCAGCTAGTGTTTTGTTTCTTAATTTTTACTTTTAATCCTTTTTATTTTTTATTTTTATTTTTTGGTTAAAGATCATGTAATTATATGATTTAATCTTGTCAACATATATGATTATTCTTATTTTTATTTTTTTAGATGTTGTATTGCTGATGCTATTATTGCTACTAATTCAATCTTTTTTTCCCTTATAGATTGGAAGTGAATGAGCTCTACATTTCTAGTGTTAATTTACTCTTATTCAGTTGGGCATAGAGCATTTGTTAAAAATTAGATAATATTTTTAACTATTTTAAATTTATTTTGCAAACATTTTAGTTGACATGGAGTTTTATATTTTAAATACTTTTGTAATTAATACATTGTTCATCTATAGGAAGGAAAACTTTTGGTTGATGATATATATTTAGGTCATCTGAAATATTTACATTATCTAATTTATAAACGTTTCTATAAATAATATTATTAATTAAAAAGCTACTTACCAATATGAAAAAAAGAATAATGTAAAAGAAATATGGATTAAAAATTATTATTGATACTTTTTTTTACGGTCATAATTGTCAAAAATGTTGTCTATAATTGTTATTTTTAATGATTGTTAACCTTGATACTTTTTTTTACGGTCATAATTATGAAAAATGTTGTCTATGATTGTTATTTTTAATGACCGTCGAAATTGTTTTGAAAATTTGGTAAAAGTATTTTTGACGATCAATAATTGTCAAAAATATTTTAAAATTTTTATCAATGGTTATTACCTGTCAGTAATATTTTTTTCGACAAAACATTTGTCAACACTTATCGATAGTTAAATGGCCATTGATAAAATAATTATCGATAGTTAAAGGCCTTTTTTTCAACACTTATGACCTTTGAAAATGGTAACTTTTCTTGTAGTGCGTATAAATACAAGATATGAATTGATAATAGTGATACAATAAATATGTGATATATATATATTATGATGTTATTCACTTTTTAATTTCTTTTAAGAATTTTTTTTAAAAAATTAATCATTTTATCCCTATAATTTTCTTGAATTTTTAATTTGATCTTTATAATTTAAATTTTTTCTTTAAAAAATAGTGCTTATAGTTTCAAACTGTTTCAGGATTAGTTCCTACCCTTTGTTTAAAATCTTACTCTCCATGATGGCTAGGTGGCATAATGGCTTGAAGAATTAGTTAAGGTGGCAAACAAATTCTCCATGTGGCTGCCATATAATTTGCTACCTTTGACATGGTGTGAGACTTGGATAGAATGGACAAAACACAAGCTTGGATAAAAGGTTGAAGACTCCAAAATGCACAACAACGTAAATGCTTCAAAATGCACAACAGAGCAAGGCTTCAAAAGACAAAGAAGGGTGATGCAGGGATTTGCACCTTGAAAACATGATCTTCATCTTCAGCTTGAAGATGCAGAGAAGGCGAAGTAAGGGCTTCATCTAAGAAGCTCATCATCATCATCAATCATCTTACTCTTTCTAACCCCATACAAGCATAGGAAACTTCTCTAACTGTTACAATTAAGTCCCCTTTTATTTGACTATCTTTAAGGTGCTTCCTTATTATATTCTATCTTTTGAGGAAAAAAACATAAAAAAGAAGGAAATTTCCCATGTACCCATTTGTCCTGTCTCTTTTCCCAACCTTGGTTTAACTTGTTAATGCATACTATCCCTCCCTTGTCTCTTGTAGCAATTAAATTTGAACCGGCCTTCCATTTAACCAATCTCACCCACTTCTGTTAAAAAGCCAAAGCTTAAGTAACCTTTAAATTTAGGCCTTTTCACACCATTTGCTCAATTTATGCTATTTCAAACTTTCGAATCTTATCTAATTTTCTAAAAAAAAATAAATAAATCCCCTTTGTTTTGAGTTGAAATGCAAGAAATGAACGATCTGTTATCTGGCTCATTCTCTCGCTTCTGCAGGAGCAAGTCTTGCCAGACAATCAGCAGCAGATCATCCAAATGACGGCCACATTGCCATCGAGTGACGGCATCAACCCTAACAAATTCTTCTTAAAAGTGGAGTTCATTAAGGAGAAGCTTAAGGAGCTGGAAAGGCTCAACTAAAGCCTCCGTAGGTCTCATGAATAGAGTAAGACCATTTTGGAGGCTTCAAACCTTTATCCAACCTTTGTGTTTTATCCATTTTGTCCAAGTCTCAAAATTTTCTTAGGTGCACCAATCAAAGGTCAGAATTAAATTTATATAGGTGGGGTCTATACATAGTATAGGTGGGATCCATGTGTAGAATAAATCTTAACCGTTGAGTATATAAAAGACGAGACATACCAAGTGTATGTAAAAATTGCTCACAAGTCTCACACCATGTCAGAGGTAACAAATTACGTGGCAACCACCTAAAGAATTCATTTGCCACCTTAGCCAATTCTTTATGCCATGTGGCTATGGAGAGGAGTAGGGTTTTACCATTTGTAAAGTGTAAGAATTAACCTAAAACAATTTCAAATTATAGGAAATATTTTTAAAAAATTTAAATTATAACAACTAAATTAAAAATTGAAGTAAATTATAAAAATCAAATGATTAATTGTTTTTCCTCTCTTTTATGAGAGTTTTAATTATGAGATCTGTGTTGTTGTATGATACATTATGGTGCCAGATGAATCATGCGAATGACAATTCACAAATAGTGCTCCTTTTATTAGACTCATCACTAGGAAAATATAGTAGCAAATTGACCAGCCAAATTAGTTGTTAAGAAAGTGTGCCCCTTCGGTTGAGTTTCATTGCTCCATGCTATCCAGCGTCTACCTTACCTCTTAACTTTAATTTCTTTTTTGATGCTTCGTTCTTTTTTATTTTCTGTAAATTGTTGTATTTAGAGTTTATTATAATGAAGTATTTTATATTGGTAAAAATCCGTTTTTATAATATAGATACTTCATAAATTATCTGTACTCAAAGTAATAATACAAAATTAATAAAAATTAAATAAAATTAGTGGTTTAGATAATGAAATTTATTGAGATATTTATTTTAATAGAAATGAATTTTTATTAATTGGTTGTATCAGTTTTAGATCCAAGGGTGACTATTAGAATTTCTGTGTTAGTGGATATTAGAATAAATTATTGTAAATAAATATTCAAGAGTTCAATTAATATACTCATTCATTAAAATTGACATGTATTGCAGAAATGTATTCATTTCTTTGGTTAAAATTCTTGAAATTAGAAGCAGAACTGTTAAGATTTAAAAAAATTTAGGACTTGCATATGGAAAATTTGTTGGTGTTTTGCCTGACTCAGTAAATGTTTCGAAAACATGTTTTTATTTGTCGGAGTTCAATTCGTTATATAGTTGAGACGAGTCTAGCACCAAGGTTGTAAGAAATGAGAGTTTACGCAAAAACATAAAAGGCCAGTAAAAGTGAAGCAACAAGAACAATTAAGCATAAAGCAGACGATTAATGGACCATACGCAATCCAACCTTCACAAAATAGACATACAAATACACAAAAGATTAGAATAGTAACTTTTATTTTTGTTTGAAAATGATTGTTTAAATTTAAAGTATTTTAAAATAATTTCTTAAAGTTTAAATCATTTTATACAAAAATTATATGTAATTTTATATATTTTTATTATCAAATTATTTAATTAAAATATAATAAATATATATTTTTAATTAAAATATGACAATTATATAATTTTTATAAAAAATTAAATAATTTTTTAATTGAATGATATTCTTTTCATTTTTTTATTAAAAAATTAAATATTTATCTTGATAATAAGATATAATCAGTTAGTATTTAGTCTTTCTTGTAAATCGTTCGTAAAATCATTTTTAAGTAAAATTTGATAAAACATTAATTCCTATTTATTTTCATGTTAATGTGCAGCAAAGTGTATTGTTTTTATATAATTTAAGTGATGAATGGAAACACAATAACATTTTAAAAAAAAAAAAAAGTCAGATTAGCTGACGCGAAACGTAGCATCTCCTTAACTTAGTCGACGGCATCGTCCGGGTTCGACGGCCGCTTCACGTCTCTTTGCTGAAGTTCTCACCTCCTCCAAATAAATTGCTCCTGCATAAATTGCTGAAGTTCTCACTCTGTCTGTCTCAGTGCTCCTATGTGAAAATCCCTCCTGCTTCTGCATTTCAGAGGTATGAATTCTGGTGCATCTCTAGTTATGTAGTGACCTGCTGTATCTCTAGTTGTTGTCATTCAAGTATTAATTAGCACCACAGCCAAACTGATAATAAGGAAAAAAATTGAAACTAATCTAAACAGTCACTTTCACTCGATTTTCAGTATTTAATTTGGGTGTGGGTGTAGGTGAGGGTGTCGGTGTCACTTTTGGCTGCTTGAATTGGAACAGAAGGATCTCTGTATGAAGTGTGAAGTGTTTGTTTTATTCTGCGTTTTCTTCCTCTCTTATCTTGAACATAAAAAATAAAAAATGAAAATTCAGAATATGGAATTTTTGTTGGTAAAAGTGAGGAGGATGAGTCAATCCAACCAAATAATGCCTTCAAGATGTTGACCTTAACCGTGCACACAAAATTCCTTTATGCTGCATGTGGACCACCTTATACACTTGTGTGTGGGCCTCTCACATTCACTTGACCTCTCTAAGGAAATTTTGATTTTCGATTTCGATAGATGAATGGCGCATTGGAATGGGAAGGTTCATATTCACTTCGCGGTCTTATGATCACGCTGTATCAGGCAGATTCTCTGTTCTGCTCGAACACCTTTCACTATTACTGGGAAAGAGTTCGAAGCCTATAACGTTCAGAGAGTGCAAACAAGTCCACGCAATGCTCATAGTCTCACAATGCATTTCAGAAATCCACTTAAAAAACACCCTTTTAAGCTTGTGCTTAAAGTGTGGCGCGTTCGATCACGCTCACCAATTGTTCGATCAAATGCCTCACAAGAATGTTGTCACTTGGACAACCTTAATTTCGGCTCATGTTCGAACTGGGTCTTTTGGAAAAGCATTTAATATGTTCAATGAAATGCGTGCAATGGGTGAGAGGCCAAATGATTACACATTCTCTGTTTTGCTTCGGGCTTGTGCCAATCCTGCTTTGAGGGATGTGGGTTTGCAAATTCATGGCATGATGGTTCATATTGGACTTCAGAGACATAAATTTTCTGGGAGCTCTCTTGTACATATGTACTTTAACACTGGCAATATTCTCAACGATGCCTGCCTTGCTTTTAATGATTTGTCAGAGAGAGATCGTGTTACATGGAATGTTATGATTTCTGGGTTTGCCCAAGTTGGTGACTTTATTGTGGTTCAAAGATTGTTTTCTGAGATGCAGGAGGTCGATGGCTTGAAGCCTGATGATGGTACAGTTACAAGCTTCCTCAAGTGCTGTTCTTCATTAGAAGAGGTAAAGCAAACTCATGGGCTTGCCTTCAAGTTTGGATTCGAAGTTGATGTTGTGGTGGGTAGTGCGTTGGTAGACTTGTATGCCAAATGTGGGGATATAAATTCTTGCTGGAAAATATATGATTCCATGGAGGAGAAAGACACTTTTCTGTGGAGTTCGATTATCTCAGGCTATACCAAAAACAATAGAGGAGATGAAGCTGTTCATTTTTTCAAAGATATGTGTAGAAAAGGGATGAGACCTGACCAACATGTATTATCAAGTACTCTAAAAGCTTGTGCCAAGATTGAGGACTTGAAAACAGGAATTCAAGTTCATACCCACATGATAAAAAATGGATATCAATACGATTGTTTTGTGGCAAGTGTTCTTTTGACTCTCTATGCCAGTTTTGGTGAACTAGAGGATGTGGAAAAGCTGTTCAGAAGGATTGATGATAGAGATATTGTGGCATGGAACTCTATGATCTTGGCCTATGCTCAGCTAGAGCAGGGATCTGCTAGTTGCCTGCAACTATTTCAAGAACTGCACCGAATGACATTTTTGCAGATCAATGGAGCTACACTCGTTGCTGTTTTGAAGTCTTGTCAGAACAGATCAGATTTGCTTGCAGGTAGACAAATTCATTCCCTCATAGTGAAATCTAGTGCAAGTTATCATACTTTGGTAGGGAATACTGTAGTTCACATGTACTCAGAGTGCGGAGAAATTGGCGATGCTTATAAAGCCTTTGTTGATATTGTTTGGAAAGATGATAGTTCTTGGAGTTCGATCATTGGAACTTATCAACAAAATGGGAAAGAGTTAGAAGCTCTAGAGCTTTGCAAAATGATGTTGGCTGTTGGGATCACTTTTACCAGTTATAGCCTTCCATTATGTATTGCAGCTTGCTCACAACTTTCAGCTAGAGTAGGTAAACAATTTCATGGCTTCATTGTCAAGTCTGGTTTCAACAATGATGTCTATGTTGGAAGTTCAATTGTCGATATGTATGCTAAATGTGGAAACATGGAGGAGTCAGAGAAAGTTTTTGGTGAACAATCAGAGCCAAACGAAGTAATGTATAATGCCATGATCTGTGGATATGCACATGACGGAAATGCTCAGAAAGCTATAGAATTATTTGGTAAAATGGAAAAGATATGTTTGATTCCTAATCATGTGACTTTCTTAGCGGTTCTATCTGCTTGTAGCCATGTTGGTTACCTGGATGATAGTTTGTATTTCTTTACATTGATGTTCCACAAATACAATATTAAGCCAGAATCTGAGCATTATTCATGTCTTGTTGATGCCCATGGTCGGGCTGGAAGGCTTGAGGAAGCTTACCAAATAGTGCAAAAGGATGGAAGTGAATCAGCATGGAGAACATTACTGAGTGCTTGTAAGAATTATGGCAACACAGAAATTGCAGAAAAATCTGCAATGAAACTAGTAGAATTGAATCCCCACGATCATGCTTCGTATGTTCTTCTTTCAAATATTTACGCTAGAGAGGGAAAGTGGGAAGAAGCTCTTAAATGGAGGGGGGAAATGGCTAAGATTCGTGTGAAGAAACACCCAGGATCTAGTTGGTTGATCTAAGGATGACAGAGATATAGTCCACAAGCTTGTAATTGTAGAGGAGATGCTTATCGTATGACTCACTGCTCTTCTGGATGGACTGTTGGATTGATGATTTTTTTCCTTGCACCAGAATTTTAGGAATCTAACGGTCCTCAGATTTTAAATTTGGGTCATTAAATTTGGGTCATCTAATGAAAGGAGAAAAGGCATTTGATTCATTCAAATAGTATGTTTCTATATTGGTTTAGACTTGTCCTCACAAAAGAAATTTGGTACGTGGTACTGATGATTGAAGGAATGAAAAGTTTTTTAAAAATTTTAAAAAATGTTCATTGTATTCTTATAATCATCACTCAACATAACGGGCTTGAGAAAATCCACTCCGCTTTAAACTTTAGAATAATCATCGGAAACAGTTATAATGGTGTCGTCTATACATAAGAGTTTCTATAGCTAAAATGCAACAGAAGTCATCTTTTGCACGACACCAATATAAATTTGATTCTTATAGGGAATACTTTAAAGGGTACAACTCTACATGTGAGAGGATTAACCCTTTAAGATCATTTGTATTTTGACTCCTAATTGCAATACAAAAATAGGAGCATAATGACCAAAAAGGCTATTATAAAGTATTTAAATATTGTATTACGTATATGCAATTTCTCTTTTTATGTTAATGTCATTCTTAGAAGCAAGGTGAATTCTTGGGTGCATCCATAGATTTGGAATATTGGTGCAACCCCATGGTGTCTTTATCAATTGCTAACACATGGAGCTTATATGGCCATTTTTGTCTCATTGGGGTCATAATTGGTAAAAAAGAACCCTAGTATCTTAAAAATAGTATGTGGTATTTTCATTTTAGGCCACTACTTTGTGAGCGGATTTTTTCCAACGTTGGAGGGAAAATGATCCTATCATTTTGCATGCATCTTGGTTGCTTGCTTCTTTCGGCAACTCCTTGCATGACACATGTCCATGGCGTCTCAAAATGTAGTGTTTCATAGGAATGAAACATTGTGTTGTGTTTTGTTTTGTTTTTTAAGAATTCCGAGTACAAATTCTAACCATTCACACTATGAATGCCTTAGATTGTGTCACGTTGCCTCTTCGTCCTCCCAAAATGCAAAGAGAGGTGTGAACTGAATCGCATATCCTAAAGCTTTGTGTTCCGTGTTTATGAAGGGCATCTAGTGTGGATGGGAAGTTAGTGAGAGTGGATGATAAATTTTGCATCTAGATTGTATAAAGGTTTTATTTGATTAATATTCAGTCATTATTTCTTGTTTTCTTCTGCTCTGTATACTAAAGTTTAAAAGTGAAAATAAGGCTTCTAGTTTACATTTGGTGAATTTCTAGAAGTTGAAACAACTTTTGCTCTGAGTACTTTAGATGTTTAATTGCTAGGTGAAAGTAGGACTAGCATGCAAGATATATTAAAAGAACAAAAGATAGCAAGATATATTCAATCCCAAGTCTTCAATAGTCATTCCAAAAAAAGCATAAAAAAAACAACTACTTGTAGTATAAGATTATCTCCCTACAGTTTGTATCATGTAAAATAACTTCCAGTTTTATCCTGCTAATAAGAAACATTGCTTTACTGAGTACCTGATGAAAAAATCTCAACTTTCAGTTTTATCAACCAGAGCAATGTCACGGGTCAAAAAATCCAAACCTAAATAAGGAAAAGTTTGGCTTTAAAGAAATAGTTCTTACCAATCCAAATGCAAAATTTATTCTTCATTCTTGCTAGCTTCCCATCCATGGCAGACACCCTTGATGAAAGAGGAGCATAGAGCTTCAAGATATATGATTCAATTTACCTGTAGCTTAGTGTTTTGGGAGAACTAAGAGGCAAATTGGCATGATTTGAGACATTTATGGCATGGATGGGTAACATTTGTACTCAAAATCCTTAAAAAAATAATAAATAAATAAATAAAACTAAACTAAACTAAACTAAATGCTAAATGAAATGCTACTTGGCATGTCATGTATGGAGCGGCCAGCAAATGGTCAGAATGCATGCAAAATGTTCTTCCAATGCTAGAGAGGACTTGCTTGCATTTACCTATTCTACCTGATAAGTATGATTTTTATACAATTTAATTCTCTTAACTTGGGCATTTTGACAATGGAATATGATCTTAAAGGTTTAATTAGATTCAATTTGAATTCATTAGCCCCTTATGCACTTTGTGAATTAATTGGCAAAATTATTGAGTTTTAATATATGAATTTCTTTTAAATAATCTTGTGGATAATTCTACTCAATAATTTTCATTCTTTTGTGCAGTTTTTTTGTTGGGCAATTGGTATTTGAATAAGAGATTGTTTTTGGAGAAGAAGTGGAGGTTTGCCAAGTCCAAGGAAGCCATGCATTCTATCTTTTCATTCTCACATCTCTCACCCACTTGGTCTGCACATACATATCGTGTATGGGCCTTCATCTATGGAGCATCAATATGTTGTGGCAAGAGAGAACAGAGCTGAAACAACGTGGCTGAAACAGAGAAGAAGCCTGCTGACAGTAACGTGAAATTAACATGAAGAAAAGAGAGAAGAAACAGCAGCTGGACGAAGCAGATCTGAAGCCACGAAATGAAGTTGCTGGAACAGGAATGAACGTTGCAGATGAAGAAGAAGAGGCACGAGTTGCTGGTTTGAATGAAGATGCTGGACCTAAGGAAAAGAGAACGTGACTTTCAGCGCTAGAATACAGAGTTGGGAGCTTCGTGCTTGGCTGAGGAAGAAACGAGAAAATGAGTTGCAGAACCACGTAAAAGCTGCAGAATAGAGAAGAAGCCACATGCAGAAACAAGAAAGAATAGAGCTACGAGTTAGCAACACAAACACAGAACACATGCAGAAGCTTTGAGCTGAAAGAAACACATGGAGCAGCAGCAGGGCAGAACCAAAGCAACACACACATGCAGAGAGAGGAACGTGGAACATGACGTGAACAGTGAAGAAGAGATGCGAGTCTGTGTCTGGAATGCATGTGGATTATAATAAAATAAAAAGCAATGGGTCCCACGTTTACCCACACAAAAGAAGCTTCAGATAATGGGAATGGAGGCTGAGCACGTGAAGTCATTAAGGGATTCACGTGAGAAGGGGATCACGCCATTCATTCGCTCATTCCGTCTAATTCCATCGTCTCACATCATACCACATTCCAGCAACACAACGTCGTCATTCGGCCCAGCCCATTCAACATACGTCATTCTCGTCCATTCACTCATCCCTACGCCTTATAAATCCTCAAGCCCTAGCCGTCATTATTCGTCCATCAATACCCACGCCTCCATTCACCACACGCCTCCATCCACGACTCCACCCCATCCCCTTCGTCCACACCACACAGGACGCTGCACTCCATCTCCATTCCATCGTAATATGAAGATTTAATTCATCCATCTTGAGGCTAGCAAGGGAGGAAGCTCTTGAGTAGAAGCTTGAATCCTTGGGGAAGAAGCAGAATTCTGGCTAAGATTTTCTTATTTTTCCAGCACTTTTTCTTTTTCTGTACAATCTTGGTTAAGTTGTATTTGATTAGGAATTTGTGTAATTAATTAGTGGCTGGTTAGACACTGATTAGGAAACCTTTTTTGTTGATTAATTGGTTGAATTTGAATCTGATTTTTCATTATTCTCTTTAATCTCCCATGTATGCCACGAAGGTGTTCGATGAAATACATGAGTGAGGTTATGTGCTTAAATGTCTATCTGAGAATTCCTTGGTGTTTAGTTGGTTAATTAAACATTTTTGGATGATGAATCAGAGGCTAATTAATCAGTTAATCAATCAAATTAGATGTTCATTAATCTCTTGATTCTTGTGTGGTAACTCAAGATAACTTGTAATGAACATAATTAGTAATTCTTAGGCCAGAATTAATCACAATTAGAATAGGATAAGGATAGTGGATACCAAGAGACAATTCCTAAGCTAGTCACAAGCCATTATCATTTACAATTCATATAATTAGGTAGAATTTAGAAATTTTGATTCAATTTAGTTTTAGGATAGTTTAATTCAACCAAAACTCCCCAAACTAGATAGTTCTAGGATCTTAGAACACTTAGAGAACCTAATTGAACATTGAATTCCAATTCCAAGGGAGATGACCTAGGTTGTGCCACTCGCTATATTTTTAGATTAACCTAGTTTTATTTTGAGGGTTGCACGACAAGCCCGTCACTACCTCAAATCCAAATCCCTTTGCTTATAGTGTTTACAATTCAGCCTCCTAATAGCCCTAGCCCCAATGTGATTTTTGCTCTAATCTTCCTCCTACTCCAAGCTTACTTGTCCTCTCTTCAACCTCAGAGTTGTAGTCCCCATTCTGATTTTGCATTTTGGTTCATTATCTCCTTAAGTTGTCTTTGCTCATCTTCTTCAGCCATGGGTCTTCTTAGTTCATCTCCCTTATTGCGAGTCATCCTAGTTTGTCTTCTTCAGTAGAGTTTATCTCTTCAATGGGAGTTTATCTCTTTTCTAAATATCACAAATGGGTTCTTAGTCGACTTCATCTCAACCTAGCTAGGTTGTTGTTCCGTCAACTTTTCAAAGAAGAATCCTCAGCCTACACTTGGGCCTCATTTGGTTCACTAAATTTAAGATATGGAAAGGGAAAAGGAATGTGTCTACAATTGCAATTATTGAAATTATGTTTAGTTTGATATGAAATGAAAGGGAATACGTTTAAGTAAACATGTTTAGTTGGGGAAAAATAAGATGAATAGTAAACAATCCATGCAAATTGACAAATATGCCTTTGACTTTAAAATGGTAATTACCTCAAGCAAATTGGGATAAAATAGGCATGTTTTCTTCAAGGAGGTCAAGCCCACAAAGCACATGTTGATGGTCATTCACCTTATCCTTATGATGCGAGTCTATTGACTAGCCACCAGCAACCATGATTACTTGTTTGGCTTGTGATGCTCGTGGATTGATTAGCTTTAGGATTGCAAAGGTTTTTGTTAGGGTAGGGATGTTGGCTGTAGGTTACACCTGACCAACAGTGGATTAGGCGTGTGCCTCGCCCTGACCTACCAACCACAGCAATTCATTCCCCAACAATTGTCAATCTAACACATCCAATTTTTGGTGGAGGCATATACAAGTGTGAATAGGTAAATGAATGTCCCCACCTTGGTTAGTGCTTTCATGTTGTTTGCTGCCATAAAATGCATTTGGTTGCATATTCCCATTATTCCCCTCACATAGGCATTCTCTTTCGATTATGTGGTTGTCTATTGATATGGCTTGTTCTGCTTTGGGAATTGAGTTGTCTTTGCATGAAATTTTGATTTGGGGGCTAAAACTTTGATGAAAGATTTCCCATTGTCGACTATCATATAATACATGATAACGATTTGAGTTGTTATGGTATTAGCGTAGAATAAATGGTTATGTTTATGGGTTGGAGTAACAACTTTTTTCCCGAGACTAAAGCATTGCACTATGGTGGCATCTTTTTCAGGACCATGAGCATTGAAGAATCACATTATCCTGGAGGATATCTTGAGGGGGAAAGCAGAAGCTTACAATCAAGGGCAAGCAGCAGTATGCCCCCTCGAGTTGAGTTGAAACTAGAGGAAGACTTCTGGGTAGGGTATTTCTTTTTGCATTTCCATTTTGTGCACACAATGGCATGTTATCACATTGCCCTAAAGTAGAGTGAGCCCTCATATCAAGGGCCACCGAAGTTCAATAGCAACATCTACAGTGTGAGATTGAAGTAGCCACGTTGGATGACTAGTGCGTTGAGATTAAAGCAAGCAGGACTAAGGTTGAACAAAGCTTGAATGACATCAGGAAGAATGCTCAAAATGCACTGAAAATGATAGAGGAGCGAGAAAAATTGCTTGCAAGAAGTAGGGAAGCATTGGGGAAAGCTAAACTGCTACTTGAGAAGGAAGAGAAAGAGGACAGTTTATAACTATTTGTGTACACACATAGTTGGGCATATGCTTAGGGTCATTGTCAAGATGGAAATGACCCTAGTCCTAGTCTAGATGTAGGAACTGATGTAGTTATCGATCTTTTGTGAATACGTCCTTAGATTAATACCTAATCCTTTTGTGTTGGGCTTTAACTGTCACTATGTAGAATTTGGTAAACTGGATGGTTACAACTCCTAGGTCCCTATAATTGTTAAATTTTAGTTAAAATGCACTAGCCATGCAAAAGGTGGGATGCAAATTTTTTGTTATGTATTATATTGCATTTGACCTCAAGGTGGCTTGTTTTAAGCAGTATGTGCAGTGATGGAGTAGTCTCCTTAGCATCCTGTATTGTACAAACTTAAATGAAACACAATTTATAGTTCATAGTTCTCTTGTCATAGGTTTCTCTTATTTACCTTCCTTATCTTTTTGTTATCATGTATTGCAACAACTTAAATGAAACATAGGTTTCTTGTTAATATACTTTGTCAGTGTTATTATTGGTTATAGCAGTGGCTTCGCATTGTGCTCATATAAGGAGATATTTGGTGAGTTTAGTGGCTCTTGGACCTTTGGTAGAGGCACAAAATTGTAAATGGTCATGTATTAATGTTGTTATTTGGTTGTATTAGAGTAGAATACTCATATGGGACCATATACCATCATCTTTGGTATGAAAAACACCATTGGATAAGATGTGTTAATGATGCAACCTATGGAAGTTATGTCAATACATGATAGGGTCTAGATTAGTAGTAATAATTTCTTCTTTGGCCTTTTTAATTATTTTTTTCTTTAAATGAAAAAAGTAGCAATAATTATAATTTATTACATTGTTATCTTGTTTGTCCCTCCTTTCTCTTTTTTCCCCTTCCATACGCGTAAATACTAAATATAAATCCACCTTCATTTGTTGCATTATTAGTTGCAATGAGATCTATGCTTAGCTTTCCACTTTTGTAAAGGATAAACTCTTGACTCCCTCACTAGTGGCTTGATTTTTGCTTTCAGTTTTATAAATGCTCCTTCCTTTCTAAGTGCCTTCCCTTACTTCTTGCAAATAGTTGACCATTTACTGTAGAATGTCTTTTTACTGCAATGTAATTTATGGTTTATTTTTTACCGTATAAGTTTGTTTTTCATAATTACAAGTATATTTATGTGAAATTGTGAGGATTGCTTGAATGAGAAGTTTATTGACTTGCCTAAAACGATTTTGTTTATTCACCTACACTTGCTTCATTAAGGTTCTTGGATTTAGTGAGTACATTAAGGAAGTTTATGTCGTATACGAGTAGCATAAGATTGAGGCCATGGTATTTGTTTACTTTTAATGCTCCTTATGCATGTTGAATTGGTAGAATGATATATGACTACTTGATAGTTTCTATCTTTTGATCTCCCTTCTATTTCTTTATGGGTGACCACTATTGTTATCAAAAAACCATGAAAATTTGGAGTTGGTCTTGTTAAACCATATCATCTTAATGGAAGCGGGGTTTGTATTTTCAAATTTGGGTCCAACTAAGGGTGACTATGGTAAGGGGGCACCTGCAGCTTGGTGGATAGCAGGTAATATAAAGAAGGGCCTAAGCCAATTAAAGTGGGGCTACCAAACCAAAATTGGGTGTTTTGGGTATAACACCTAAGATCACTACCCATGCATTGTTTGGGTGCAAAAATCAATGTCGCCTATGAATTCTCTATTGGTTTTTATGGTCCACCTATGCTTGCAGTGTTAGTAACTATTTTTCAAAAACTTAAATGATGATGTGATTTAAATTTTAAATTGAATTATTAGTTGGTGTGTGTTTATGACATCAGTATGATATTGAGTCGACGAATGGTTTGAATTTGATGACATTAATGATCAGTGTATCCATTTTATAGCTTCTGTTATCCTTGTATTTGTCATTACTAGCCTTTTTTCTTGAGAGTTGGGAGAACACATTTATTATTGGCCTATTAAATTAGAAATGTTCATTCTGAACTAGTTTTGTTGTTTATGATTTAACTTGGAAGAAAAAAACTATCCTCTGATTGATTCTAGTTACTTTCTAGCAGGACTCTTTAGGAGCTGGCAAATGGAGCCATGGAGCTAAGATGATTGATGAGGAAGCATTAGTGGAGTAGTAAAGGATATTTTCATAAGTGCATGCTAAAATGCATGGTGGGGCCATTGCTTCCAAGTACCTAGATGCTGACTAAACTTCAGAGAGCTAACTTTAGTAGGATCTTTATTTTCTTCACGTATAGGCAAGGCATCTTTGTGCTTTTCAATAACTCAACTACGTACCAAAAAAAAATCACTACCTTGCGTGCCTAGGTAGGTGTGCTTTCCATTTGTACCATATAAAATCATTTTTGTATACTAATGTTAGGGTAGTGATAGCTCATCAAAACCCACCTTTATTTAGAATTACATGTAAAAATTTTGCTTCACCTCTTGTATCCTCTCACTGATTAACAATATTTGATTGATAAAATTCAATGACTTGCCTAGAAATGTTGGTGCTATGTTCTTCACTTTTAAAATTGCCTAAGAGATATGGTGTGGCATTAAACTCTCCTAGAATTAGCCTAGAGGCCTGGCAAGGAAGAAGCAAATGTGATTCAAGGTCCCTGAAGGCTGAACCGAACCAATCTACCCTTCTTCTTTTTGTGCATCATCATTTAACTTTTTGGATAGTGACGATTGTGTCAAGTAACCTCAAATAAAACTAGGTTGGAAAAGGCTTGTAGATAATTGTGCAACCTAGGTCATTTTCTAAGGAGTTTTTGCCTTTAATTATTTATGAAAGAGTATTTCAAGTATCACTAAATGAAAATTGTCTAGGGGATTTTGAATTACTAAAATTTAATTGAATTAAATGAAAAAAACCAAGAACTAAAAGCTTAAGACTAAGTGAAGTAAACAATTAGGAAAATGTAGTAACTAGCTTTTAGATAGACTCTCTAAAATTCAATTATCCTTGCTCCCTTTCTAATGTACCAAAAATTGATTTAAACTCTTGTTCATTAGTGTATTCTCCATAAGAACTCTTGAATTACCATCCAAGACTCAATTCAGTAATAATTCAAGGACTTTGCAACCACAAGGAACTTTTAATAATTAATCAATTGAGTTAAAAACAAGAACACATAAAAACAAATCCTAAATGCTCAATAAAATTTGCTGAACAATCCACTTAAAATACTAATCAACCAATTAAATTAATAAATTCCTTAATGCACAACAATTGCACAAAAATTCCAACAACTTAATTCAATAGCTATTGCATCAATTGGCCTACAAACTAGAGGAATTTAATAGCAAATTGTGCAGCCACTAAGTCTGGACTTTCCACTAACATTTAGGGATCAAAATTAACATTCAAATATGAAATTATAATCAATCTGTAACAACCGGGAAAAAGAAAAGAAAAGGAAAAGAAAGAAAGTAGAAAGCTGGAAAAATTCGAAATCCAGAATTTCTGCCAAGTCCTTTCGCAATAGCAAGAAATGGTCTCGCTACAGCGAGAGTGCTTGTTCGCAATAGCGAAAGAGATTCTACCTATAGCGAGTGCGGGCAGCAGTCCATACAGAAACCAGGGGACAGCTCGTCGTAGCGTGCGCCATAGCGAGAGTAAGGTCTGGAACTGACACGAGTTTGCCATAGCGAATGGTATATCTCGCCATAGTGAAGGAAACTGATACGAGCTTGCCGTAGCGAAGGTTAAGCCTCGCCATAGCGAAGCCAGATAACACGAGCTCGCTATAGCGAAGGTTAATTTTCACCGTAGCGAGGGTCAGTCCGGAATAGAGTAAACAGCGAGAATTAGACTTCATTAAACGCCCAAACTCATTTCTTCTCTCATATCTGCCCTAGACTTCGACCCAAGGAGAGAAAAGAGGCATGGAGAGTGAGAGAGACCAAGAGAAGGAGGGAGAGCAAGGGAAAGGTAAGCCAATTTCTCCCATTTCTTCTTAGATTTCTGATCTCCTCTCTTTGCCCTCTCTTTCTACGATTTTGTTTGTGAAAATGGTTGGATTTTGGGCATGGGTCAGAAGAGGGAAAGTGGAAAACACCTTTGAATCTTTGTGTTTTCTTTGAAAATATGGTTTCCACTACCATAGGAGCTTGAGAGAGAGAAAGAGTTGATGGCATTCTAGAGAGAGAGAGAGAACTCTAGGTTCTGGTATGTTAGAAGGTTTGCTCTGATGATTCCATTCTAAGAGAGTAATTGCATGCTTTTATGTGTTTAGGCTCAAGTGAAGCACCTCCATCAAGGTGTGAGTGTGAAATTAAGAAGGGAGAAGAGAAATTTAAAGGGAAGGCTTGTGTTGGCTGATAAGGTAGCTCTCTTTCTTCCCACTCTTTCTTATTGCATTCTTGGATGTAATAGTCATTGTATGTTATGTATATGCTTGTTATGTGAAATATGCCATATGTTATTGCCATGATGCATTGATGACAATATGCTTGTGTGATGAATTGTGAGAATTGTTTAGGTGAGGTAGTGCCGAAAGTCCCTTAAGATGGGTGAGGTGAAGCCGAAAGTCCCTTGAGATAGGTGAGATAAGGCCAAAAGTCTCAAACGAGTGAGGCCAAGTCAAAAGTCCTTAAACTCGGGTGAGGCCATCCAAAAGTCCCTAAACTTGGGTGAGGCTAGACCAAAAGTCCCTGGAGCCCATTTTTGGCGTTGTTGTGATTTTCATAGCACGTACAATGTGTGTTGGATGATTGAGAATGGCTAAATGCATATTCACATGCTTTGACTTGTTATATGCCTTGATTGCTTACTTGATTGAGTGCATGAGCTACTGAGATTCCCTGAATCTCATCCCTTCCCCTCCCAACTTAATATGCTAGGTGGAGCTCAAGGAGAACCGAGCACACACCAAGGAGCCTAGAAGCATGCTTAGCTAGATAGTAGCTTATTTTGGATATTTTGATGTATTTTGATGTAAAGAGGTGCCAAAATGAGTATGCACCTTCTATTTTTTAGATGTAAAAGTTGTAACAAGTGCAAATGTATGAAATGATGATGTATAGACTATGTTGATAGCCAAAGTAATGGAAATGAGGGTTTTGCCCCTTTTGATGAATGAATGGAATAATGCATAATTGGCCGTAGCATAGTGAGATTGGAATGTATGTTGATTTGGACCACATGGACATATTATATAGACTATTGTTATGCTTTTAAACTTATCCATGAGTGGCTAGAATGTGTGAGAGGTCGTTTGGACCCATTTTAGACCTTTCGGGTGCCAAAATCGGTATATTTGAGAGCTCCGTCAAAGTATGACCGGATGAGCTCCTCTTGCCATGAGATTTGGCATGCCTCTAGAGTTTGTAGAGAGCTTCTTGAGAAGCTAAAGTTGGTAATATTCGGAGGTCGAGAGAATATTTGGTGAATTGTTGAAGTTGGGAAAAATATGGTAGTTTGGTCATGTACTGTTTCTATAGGGCAGAAATGAAATCCATATCCTACATAGACCAAACGGTAGCCAAATGTCATGAAATTTTATACACATAAACTAGATGACCACAGTGACCTATACCAACTAGAATCACCTAAATCAGAGGTCTGTAGAGAGAGAACGAACCGTCTGAAGTTCTGTATCAGCATCAGGGAGCCCATCTGACCCCCGTTACTGTTCCATCAGTTTCCGGGGTGTAGGGGCTACTGAACTGATCTGGACTTATTTTTCTCCTCTAGTAGACATCTGTAGATTTCCAAATTGGTATAGTGTGTCCAGATTGGATTTTTGTGGATTTAGTTATGAATTTTCGAAAGTCATGACATAAAGCTGCACTAGAAACAGTGATAGCTGGACCTTCTTCCCATTTTCGATGTCAAACATGGTCCAAATGCTGAGAATGTGGATGGGAATGATTTTTCGTGTAAAGTTAACACTTAGAGCTTTCCAGAAAGCTATAGTTTGCTAAATTCCCATTTTTCTACAATTAATTATGATTTTTCAAAGTTAGAGCCAAAATATGACTTTTGGGCACAAGTGAGAAAAATGCATTTTTCTGGTTTTTGGCTCTATACCCGTGGCTTATGGTTTGTTTTATGCTATGTATGAGTTGTATAAGTAGAGTATAAGTTGGGAATGCAAATGATGGGTTCACAGGACCCACGGGGTAAAAGATGAGTGTATGAAACCCCGGTTCATAGCATAAAAATGCCACGGATTGGTGTTGATTCTTTGGAAATCATATGGAACCGAGCCTAGTGAGAGGCTAGATAGTGGTAGTAGATTAAGGTGTCACACAATCTATAATTCAAATTAATCCAGTAAATTCTAGCAATTAAAATTTTAAATTAATAAGCTAAACCTAGTCAAATTAACAAAAGAATCAATGTTGAAATTAAAAGATAAAGAAAGGAGAATTTATCCAATTTGGAGAGGCAATTTGGAGCTCAAAATCTGTATCAAGGGAAGTCCAATCTTTAGCTAGCTACCAAGAAAAAATCAAGCTACTATGGAGAAGATAAATGGAAGACAATGGAGGAAGGAAGAAGCTAAAATCATTGAGCTCCTTTTAATCAATTTCTTCTCCCCTTCCTTCTGCATTTCTGGAGCTCCCCCAGTGTTATTCTCTGGCTCCTTTTCCTGTCGCTTTTTGCATTATATCCCAACCCCCTTTTTGCATTTTGTTGACATCCTTTTTGTCTACCTTTTCATCGTGTCATTATTCACGTTGGTCTCCCCTATCACATGCTGCCCTCATGCTTCATTTAATCCATTATTTCACATGATCTACTGCCTTCACAATCAAAAACTCGTAGCTTCATTCTTACTAAACGAATCGTGTGGCTTTTTAACTTATCCCCTGTCATTTCTCTTATTCCTCCTCCATGTCAGCTTTGTGTGTGCTGTCCTTCCCATCTAGATCTTTCAACCCATAGCTACCTCTATTTTTATCTCTCACGTCATAGCTGCTGGTGTAGCCTCCTCCATGTATGTAAAACCCAAGCCTCCTAACAAGCTTTTTCTTCTCTCGTGTTCATGCTTTTGTGTGTGTCTTAGCTTCAAATTTCTTCACCAATAACCCGTAGCTTCTCTCAGCTTTTGCCAGCTTCTTCTTCACTTCTTGTTCACGTGACTTCTCACATGTTGCTTCCTCATATTCTTCACATACCCGTGGCTTCTCTGTTTCTTCATTCCTCTTATGTTCATGTTCTGCTCGAATGTGTTCTCTTCATGCAGCTCCTAGCTCTGCCTTCTTTATTCCTTCAAAATTGTAGCCTTTTACTTGTGTTTCTTTTTTTTTTTTCTAAGCTCCCATCGCTTCTGCTCACATGCACATTCTCATCTCCCAAATGTTTTGCCCAAGCTTCCACATTCTCTAGCTCGTGTTTCTTAATTCCTCTTTTGTCACTTGACTTTCTATGTGCAAATGGTGGATGGCAATGTGACTTCATGTGAGTGAGTGGCTACTGGTACACGTAAAATGTGTGAAATGGGTGATTGCCTACATGTTTTAAAGGTGTGAATGATCTGTCTGTGCTACGTGTGAGTTAAATGGAATTTGGGATTGAGGGCTGGTGTGTGTGCTTATGTGGAGTGTGAGTGTTTGTGGATGATGTGAGATGAATGGAATGAGCCATGCATGGAAGGTGCTTATGAATTGTAGTAGCTACCTATATGTGTGTATTTGAAGCTATGTGGAGGGCTACCTACATAAACCATGCATGAGTGAGTTGGGAGTCTACATGGATGAGTGAGTTGTGCATCTTCCATAAAAAAATCCCTCATTTCTAGTTGTAAAATGTGGCTTCCCTCGTTGAAGTTTAGCTTTTGATTCAATTTTGAAGCTTCAATCATTTTCCAAATTAATTTTCATCCTTAAAATTCCCATTGCCTAATAAAAAGTATAATTGAAGCCCAACTCTTCTCCTTCTCTTCTTTAATCAAATTCTCATTCAAACTTCATTTGTCCATTAAAATCTGCACAAAAGAATGAGAAAAATTCAATAGGAAAAATTTACAAAATTATTTAAAGAAATTTATATATTACAATTCTAAAATCTTGTAAATAATTTCCTTAAGTGCAGAAATGGCTACTAAAATCAAATTCCACCTAATTAAACCCCTAAAACCATATTTGATCATTAAAATGCTTAAGTTAAGAAGAATAAAATATATAAAAATCATGCTTATCAAATCCCTCCACACTTAAACATTTGCACTCCTGGGCAAAACAAAAGATCAAAGAAAGGCTAGTGGAAATGAAAAAGAAAGTGTAGAAAGCACAATATAAAGGATGATCCCAACTCTTTAACATTTCAACAGTTAAAGCTAACTTCACTTGCATCAAGAAATAAGCTCCATGGCAATTTCATTTGAAAAGAATGAATTGAAATGCATAGCCTCTCACATGGGTTAGTGTTTACTCTCAGCTTTCAAGTGTTTAAGGGAATGTGTTTTACTCAAATTCCACCTATCAAATTTCACTACCATAAGCTTGTCAAGCTTCTAAATCTCTACCACCCATGCCAAACGCAATGCATAAATCAAAAGGATCTCATTCAGGGTTGTAATAGGGTTAGGGATAGAAATGAATGGATACACAAGAAAGAATCAAAACAAGTTATAGAGTGAAAGCAAAGATAGGTGAATACACACTAGAAATAAACAGATACGGCTCAAATACTCACCACCTAATGGCTGTCAAATAATTCATTGAAATCAAAACACAAGTGAAGTCACTTGAATCAAAACATAAGATCTATCATTTATCTTGTCAAATTGAATCCAAGCTATGATCATCTTAACTTGCAACTTCTACCGAAAACAAGTTTTTTTAAAAACTAAAAAGCAACATAAAAGATTAAAAATTTAGAAAAATCAACTAACCAAAACAAAGTAAAACTAAAAATTTTATTTGCATCCCCCCCACACTTAAACACTGCATTGTCCTCAATGCCAGCACACAATCCAATTAACAGAAAGATGACACAATATAAGAAGGGAAAAGGAAAGGGTACAATCGGGTAATCAGGGTGGGTCATGAAGTTAGAGCTCCTCCTTCTCATCCCTTGGAACTCCTTCATGAAAATGCTTAAGCCTATGTCCATTAACTTTAAATTTAGCTCCCGTTTGCTCATCCAAAAGCTCAACTATGCCAAAAGGGAAAATATCAGAAATTACATATGGACCTTCCCATTTAGAACAAAGCTTACCTGGCATAAGCTTTAAGCGGGACTTATAAAGCAAAAATTTTTGCCCAACTAAAAACTCCTTTCTTGCAATCATCTTGTCATGGAACGTCTTTTTCTTTTCTTTATAGATCCTGCATTATCATAGGCTTCCAATCGGATCTCTTCAAGTTCTTGGAGTTGAAATTTTCTATGAGACCCCACTCCATTCAAATCTAAATTACATTTCTTCATAGCCCAATGAGCTTTGTGCTCCACTTTTACCAATAAGTGACAAGCTTTCCCAAGTACTCGCCAATAGGGTGACATGCTAATAGGAGTATTGTAGGTAGTCCTATAGGCCCAAAGTGCATCATCTAGCCTTTTGCTCTAATTTTTCCTATTCGACTGCACTATTTTCTCCAAAATTTGCTTCATCTTTTGGTTAGAAATCTCTGCCTGGCCATTTGATTGAGGGTGATATGGAGTAGCTATCTTATACATAACACCATACTTGCTAAGCAAGCTTTGCATACTCTGGTTGCAAAAATGAGTCCTCTGGTCACTGATAATGGCTTTGGGGATACCAAACCTGCAGAAAATGTGAGAGTGAACAAACTCTACAACCACAAAAGAATCATCAGTCCTAGTGAATTTTGCTTCCAACCATTTCAAAACATAATCAACAGCCAATAAAATGTATGCAAAACCAAAAGAAGTAGGAAAAGGTCTCATAAAGTTAATGCCCCACACATTAAAAATTTCACAAAACAAAATAGTATGCTGTGGCATTTCATTTCTTCTAGATATGCTACCTGGTTGTTGATGTAAAGTCCCACATCGGCTGGAAGGGGCCTGTGACTAGCCCATATAAGTGGGAGCAAAGCTCTCCCCACCAACGACGCGTTTTCCCAACGAACGGGGAAGGCTGGGTCGAAGACCCTCGAACCCGGAAGGCAGGGAAGAACAAAACCCCTTGGGCCAGCGTGCCGCTCGGGAACAATATCGTTGGAGGCTCTGTATGTGGGGACAAACACCCAGGGAGCGCGGTTCACTGAGCCTGCGACCAGGGGACAATACTCGTGAGGGCTCTGTATGTGTTGGTATCAGAGCAATCCTGGCCCATGTGCGACCCGAGGATGGGTCGGCCCCAAGGGGGGTGGATTGTAAAAGTCCCACATTGGCTGGAAGGGGCCTGTGGCTAGCCTATATAAGTGGGGAGAATCCTCCCCCTCACGAGCGCGCTTTTCCTGGGAGCGCGGGCAAAGGCTCAGCGACCAGGAAGGGACAAACACCCAGGGAGCGCGGTTCACTGAACCTGCGACCAGGGGACAAAGCGCGCTCGTGAGGGGGAGAATTCTCCCCACTTATATGGGCTAGCCACAGGCCCCTTCCAGCCGATGTGGGACTTTTACAATTCTCAACTCATATTATTGATTTGTTTCTCAAAATTACCATTCACTTAACTTGCCCAATCATCCCATATTAATTATTCCTAATTAATCTGATTCATGATTAACACCTTAATTAATTTTTGAGGTGTTACAGTGTCAGATAAAGATCCTAGATTCACTTTGAATTTTTGGAGATCATTACAGGATGCTCTAGCTACCTAGCTTAGATTTAGTACAGCCTATCATCCACAGACAAATGGTCAAACAAAGAGAACCATCTAAACCCTAGAAGACATGTTAAAGGTGTGTGTGCTAGAGATGAAAGGAAACTAGGATACATACTTGTCTTTAGTGGAGTTTGCCTATAATAACAGCTATCATGCAAGTATATAGATGGCACCGTGTGAGGCATTATATGGGAGGAAATGTAGGTCTTCCATGTGTTGGGTTGAGTTAGGAGAGTAGAGCCTGATAGGCATAGAATTAGTGGACCAAACTTCTAGACAAATTAAGACCATAAAAAAGAAACTCCTAACAGCCTAGAGTAGACAGAAAAGTTATGCAGATAAACATAGACAACTGTTAGAATTTGAGGTTAGAGACCATGTCTTCATTAAAGTGTCTCCAGTAACAGGGATAGGTCGGTCCATTAAAAGTAAAAAACTCAGTCCAAAGTATATAGGTCCTTTCCAGATTCTTCATAAAGTAGGACTTGTGGCCTACAGACTAGCCCTTCCCCCAAATTTAAGCCAAGTACACAATGTATTCTATGTTTCCCAGCTCAAAAAGTACCAGCTTGACCCCTCACATGTCATAGAATATAAGAACGTGTAGTTACAGGATGATCTATCATACATAGACTCAAGCAGTTAATGAATAAGATGATAATGCTAGTGAAAGTGGTTTGGAAAGGGTTATCTCCCGAAGAGGTTACCTGGGAGCTAGAGGAAGAGATGAGAAAGAAGCATCCAGAGCTCTTCCTATGAGGTATGTTATCTAAATTTTGAAGACAAAATTTGTTTAAAGGTGGGAGGATTGTAATGTCCAATTTTTGTTAAATGACGAAAACTTATGTATTTTCAAAGCAAGTCCCTTAAGATGAGTGATTTAAGACCAAATAAAATATGGATACAAATTTAAATAATGGAAAATAAGAATTTGAGCCTTGAGTTGCCCAGAAACCAGGGCCACAGTAATTCAAAAATTTGCCGAAAGACTAGTAATATTTTTGTAAATAAGTGTAATTTTGGAAAAACATATAAGAGGGCTTTTTAAATGAAAAATTTAAGTTGTCCGAGGTTTTCAGAGGCCCTAAAAACCATGGGAAGCCTTGGGACATTTAAAACCCCTCCAGTGTATGTTTTTCAACATCAGTGTACTTGAACTTTAGTAGATTCATTCGGGAATGTTTTAGCCCTAATTTGAGTGATTCCAAAGGCATTTTGCTAAATTGGAAACCTAAATTTTATAATAGAAAAGATGGTGCTAAAAAAGAAGCTAAAATAGACTAGAAAAGAAAATGCAAAGAATAAAGGCAAAATGGAAATTTTTGAAAAGTCTTCCTTCCTCCCACCTATATATATAAGGCGCGCCACTCTCCCACTCATTTAGCTTCATATGTTTTTGCCTTAAACTAGAGAGAAAACTCTAGGAGAGTGGCTGATAAGCATGATTTTCGTATATTTTATTCTCATTAGCTTAAGCATTTTAATAGTTAAAAAAGGCTTAATGGATTTACTTAGGGGAAATTTGATTTTAGTAGCCATTCTTTGTACTTTATAATTTACAAAATTTTAGATTTTTAATGTATAAATCTCTTTTAAAATAATTTTTTAAATTGTTGCTACTTAATTGTTTCCATTCTTTGAGTGCAGATCCAATTGGGCTTCCTTAATTTCATGCATGGATTGGGCTAGCATACACATAAGCATTACCTCTGTTGGGTTTCCCCCAACACTAATGTAGCAGCTTACAAACCTACACAATTGATGCATGTCTAGTTTTAATCACACATGCAAGCTATGGGTTGAGTGGGAAAGAGGAAGAACATTGCATGATGAGAAGCCAAGTGGGGGAGTTTCATGTGGAAGATGAAGCTAGGAAGCAGTAGCTAGCCTATAGGAAGAAGTTACACAAGGAGAAAACATGAGTGAAGGAAACAATGTGGCTGAAATAGAGGAAAAGGAAGGCCTTGGCGTGATGGCTTGAACATAAGAAGAGTATCAATTTTAAAACACGAGTTGAATGAGTCACGAGGAAGATACATGCATGCAGATTCTGACGTAGGAAATCATAAGCTCATGGAAAGGGACCCGTGTGAATGATTCAAGAAGCTACATGAGCCATAGGATCATTGAAGGGTTACATAGCATTAACACATAGAAGCCATAGGTTTTAGGAATAAAGACACGAGCATGCACGTTTGATTAAGGAGAAGAGTTTTATATGGAAAGAAGTATGGATGATGTTTTGGATTGGAAGAGAAGTAAGAAGCATGAGACAACCACATGCATGTGAGCAAAATGGAGAGGAAACTCACAAAGGAATGAAAGAAGAAGGTGGAATGAGCTTAACAGAAAAGAGCCATGGGTTGAGCTAGTGACACACAAAGCTGACGTGGCGAGGAACTAAGAGTCCAGCTGGCTACTTAAAGAAAGATGGAATGGAGATTTGCATGATGAAATAAGACACACAGGCATGTTTTGACATAGAGAAGAAGAGAAGTTGACATGGATTGCTACAAGCATGTTTTCACTTGCACATTCAAATTATTGTAGTTGTCTAATTAATAACTCTAATAATATCAAGGTTCAAATTTCCCTGTATTTTTTTGAATATAATTAGTTGTAAACTTTCAACCCTTATTTATGATTATTAATTACGTGTTTAACCTTAATTACTATAATTTGAAGTTGGGGTCGTTACATTTGGTATCAGAGCAATGGTTCAGGAAAACCATTCCAATTTAAATTTTATGGTTTGAAGCTTGGCAATCATGATGTATATTTGGCATAGTATTAGCTCATAAGAATAGATAATTATATAGACATATAGTTGTTGTGCTTTATGTTCTAGAAGGAAATATAGAGGAATAATGATATGAGGCTTGTAATGCTTGATTAAAATGGCTGTTTCTTGAATATTATTTAGAACATCACCTATCACAATAAGTGTGTCCCAGAGAATAATGGAGTGTAGTGAGATTCTACCTCATAACACTTTAGTAATACCAATTTTGAGACTTGAAGTTGTTAATGCCAATGAAAAGACTAGAATTTTGCCCTTCTTTTCTTCAGAGATTAGGTTACTAGTCTCAGTCTAGATAAACAACTGGTTGAGGCTTGTTGCTAACTGGTTACACGATAGATGCACCAGTCACTCACTGTGAGGCATCAGTTGACTGAATGAATGAGACCAGGTAACTAATGAGGATGATGAATAAAGTTACTAATAGTATCTATGATCAGTTGACCGCCATTTATTAAATAAGTCAATTGGGTATGGCCAACCAGTTGACTGGCCTATTGAAGTAGTCAACTGATCCTAACAAGAGTAGCACTTCTTTACCTAAGCAAAATTCTAAACTTTTCAAGGGCCATCTAGAGTGATGTCGAGAACTTAGAAGGTAACAAAACGAGTAAAACACCTGACTAGCAATGAAAACCTTACAGAAGGGTAAGATGTAAACCTTACTTACAATTAGGAAATTGACAATGGAAGTTTGGGAACTAGTGTATAATAAATAAGTGTGATTGACTAAATATATGAAGTGATACACAATCCATACTGAGTTAGAACTATGTAGACTTTGAAAGGTCCCCAAAGTTGAAGCTTTATAGGTACAGAGGTCCTAACCCATTTGCTTGATCTTGGTTAATAAAAAACGCAATTACTCAATCTTAGCTACCATAACTTGGGCCTAATGAATAAGAATGATAAGAGCTCAAGAACATTTCAAATAGTTTTATTCAACCTATTAGAGTGAGTAAGCCATCTTTAGTTAATGATGACTGATAAGCATGATTTTTATACATTTTATTCCTCCTAACTTAGTCATTCTAATAATCAAATATGGCTTTAGGGGTTTAATTAGATGGAATTTCATTTTAGTAGCCATCCTCTGCACTTTATGAATTAATTGGCAAAATAATTGAGTTTTAATGCATGAATTCATTTTAAATGATTTTGTGAATTTGTCTATTAAATTGTTCCTACTCTTTGTGCAGATTTTTATTGGTAAATGGAACTCAGATGGAATTTAATTGGAAGCATTTTGCATATCTCTTGACTTTGGTTTATGGTTCATGGAAAAAGAATGGCAACTCTCATGTACAGCAAAAAGAAACACAAACAAATGAAGCACGAGGAAGTATTAGTCACTTGTGGGGAGAGGAAGCCACGTAAAGAACAAAGGAGAACGAACTCGAGCAGCTGAAGCAAGAAAATCTGGGCACAAAGGAAGAATCCACGGGGCAAAACAGAAGCAGCTCATGCAGAACAGAAGTTGACGTGGCCAGAAGCTGCAGCAGAAGCAAGAAAAGAAGCTGCAGTTGAACGAAGGAAGTGTGAAGACAGCCACAGTTTGGGAGAATGAGCAGAAGAAACGCAGAACAGAGCATGGAGCTCACATGCTCGACCAAAACAAAGAAGAAGACTCGTGGCAAGAGAGAACAGCAGCCAACGTGGAGAACATCACGATGAAGAGATGCTGAACTGGGTTTGCATGGCTGGCAGCAGAACAAATGAAAGACGCTGAAGTCTGGACAGCAACGTGAAACAGAGACAGCAACGAGCAAAGCTCCAGGGACGTGAACATAAACAAAGAGGCATGCAGAAGCTACAGTAGCAAACATGGAATATTATATTGATGCTAGGGCCCACGTTTTTACACGCACAAGGGAGCTTCAGACATGCAGAAGGGAGAGCACGTAAAAATAAAATGCTCACGTGAAAGAGGAAGGAGAATCACGCTATGCATTCGCCTATTCACGACCCCATCCACATCGTCTGCCCATTCACCACGCCAGCAACACGATGTCGTCATCCGGCCCAGCCCATTCAACACACATTCCGTCTTTATTCATTCGCCTTCACTCCAAGCCCTAGCCGTCATTCATCATATACACCCACGCCTCATCAACCACTTAATCTCGCCTCCTTCGCCTCCATTCACCCCATCCCTTCGCCTTCGTCCATTCCATTCTCTCCATCTCTATTCCACGCCAACATGAAGATCTGATTCATCCTTGAGGCTAGCAAGGGAGGAAGCTCTTGGAGAAGCTTGAATCCTTGGAGAAGAAGCAGAATTTTGGCTAAGATTCTTTAATTTTCCTACATCTTTTTCTTATTCTGTATAATCTCGGTTGAGTTGTATTTGATTAGGAATTTGTGTAATTAATTAGTGGCTGGTTAGACACTGATTAGGAAACCCTTTTTGTTGATTAATTGGTTAAATTTGAATTTGATTTTTCATTATTCTCTCTAATCTCCCATGTATGCCACGAAGGTATTCGATGAATTGCATGAGTGAGGTTATGTGTTTAAATGTCTATTTGAGAATTCCTTGGTGTTTAGTTGGTTAATTAAACATTTTTGGATGATGAATCAGAAGATAATTAATTAGTTAATCAATCAAATTAGATGTTCATTGATCTTAAGGACAAGAGTTAACGGTTTAATGCGGGATTGAGGTTTTAATTCAACATTAGATTATTAATCTCTTGAATCTTGAATGGTTATTCAAGATCATTTGCTAATGAACATAATTAAGAATTCTTAGGCCATAATTAATCATAATTGGAATAGGATAAGGATAGTGGATACCAAGAGACAATCCCTAAACTAGTCACAAGCCCATCATTCACCATAATTCATCTAATTAGGTAGAATTTAGAAATTTTGATTCAATTTAGTTTTAGGATAGTTTAATTCATTCAAAAACCCCCAAATTAAATAGTTCTAGGATCTTAGAACACTTAGAGAACCTAATTGAACATTGAATTCCAATTCCAAGGGAGATGACCTAGGTTGTGCCACTTGCTATATTTTTAGATCAACCTAGTTTTATTTTGAGGGTTGAACGACAAGCCCGTCAATGACAAGAAAGGAGGGCAAGAAACCCTTAAGATTATCAAATCCATTTCTAAATGGGGGATAGTGACTTTAAAGCAAGAGACTAAGGGAGATGATATTTTGGAAGGAATCTTGAGAGCTTTGAGGCTCCTCTCTTAGTGTACTATGGCAAAAGAGGGAGATTATGATAAGGGGAAAGACAACCCCTTAGTATGATAAGGGTGAAGTGCACCAGCATGGGGTGCTTATGCATATTGTCTCTTTTGTGTAATTTAGTTTACTTATGCTATGTGTTGAAGTGCATTTGGGTGGTGGTTAGAGGCACTTTATGTGGCTGATACACTCGGGGACTGTAAGATAGGATTCTACAGCATCTTGGTGCTAGAGGCACATGGGATGTGCTCATTTTTTAAAACTTTGACCACCAAATTGGCAGCAAACTAGACTAAGTAGACTTTTTACTTGAAAGGTAAAGAAGAGATCTTGATAGTAAGGATCCACCTAAAAAGAGAATAAAATGATACTCGTGTGCGTACTAGTAGTTAAGATATAGCCATCATGGGATGATGAGCATGTATATGGCCACAGGAAAGAATTGCCTGCTAATATTGAAGGCAAAGTATGTTAGAGATTGTGCCCTAGGCCAATCATTTGTAAATATTATGATTCATTAAGAATAAAAGTTTTTCTGTTACAATTATTATATTTGCATGTTTTTATAATAATTATATCCTTAGATAAATTATATTAGTTATCCTAAATATCCTTAGTCGATCATCATTATGGGAACGATGATGAATTAAGATGAGTATGATTTTGATTGATGGTTATGTGTTAATCATGTATGGAGATACAAATCAAAATCATAGACGCCTGTTGGGAACAGGGCGCTGGATTGACCTGTCATGAGGTAGCTTCATGGATTAGGTCATAAGCGTACCTCATATATAACCGTGTCACTAATCCCTCATACCTGAGATCATCATAGATTCCTACATGAAGCATACTGTGCTTTGGCATTGTCAAAAGTCATCTTTGACCGGGTGATCATAAAGGCTATGATCGGGCATGGTGGACTCCATGTAGAGGATGATGAGTGGTCAAGATAGAATTTATCCCTCTAGTTAACGGAGAGATATCTCTGGGTCCCTCGATGAGTGAGACTGAGAAATGCATGGCCATGCTTGGATGGAAGGGTTTTCCATTCGTTTTGTCAGTCTACACATAAATCGAGAAACTAATGATCGAGCAAGATAAAGATGACATTTTCATGCCTCATGCTCAATCAAGATATTGTGTGATAAAAGGGATGTAATAAGGTTATACGATAGGTTGTATTAGATCACCAAACCCTATGTGATTTGAGTAGTCACTATGTCTTGCTAGAGGCCATTGGTGACTTGTGGGTGCAATAACGTTGTTGGCCCACTGCCAAATCATATAGGCCTATAGAGTCGCACATAAGAATGAATCAACTTGAACAAGAATATCCAAATTCATTGAACCTAGAATTGTGTTTAGATTCGATGAATGTTACGCGTAATTAGGGTGAGATAATTATATATATATATATATGTAATTAATTCGAAATATAAGCATATATATATTATTTGATATTTATATATATATATTATATTTCATATATATATATAGAAATTTGAAATATATGTATATATTTATATTTGATATGAATATATATATTGTATTATATATTTTAATATATATATATATTTATTTATAAATGAATTAGTTAAAATTGAATTTATGAGATAAATTTGAATTTCAACTAATTTGTTTAAGATTAATTTGAATTAATTTAAATAATATATTTAAATTAACTAATTTAATCTAAATATACATCTATGAAAGGAGAGGTAGGCTAGGGTTTAGATACACAAAAAAGGAGTCAGCTTTTTAAAACCCTAAGTCATCACCCTGAAGAAAGAGAGAGAGCGCAACCGTACACTTAAAGAGAGAAAGTGTACTGATGCCTAGAGAGAGAAGATTGTCTTCTCGTCAATTTGCATATGGATGTGGTGAACGAAGGTGCTAGCACGCCTTTCAAGTTGTCAGATCATTCGTATGGATATCGATAGAGGAGGCTGCGCATAGACGTCAGTTCCAGAGATCCAAAAGGATAAAGCATGCTACAAAGGTAATATTGTATCTCATACTTGGTTTAATCAAGTCGACGGATCCATGGGAAGAAAAGAATTAAAATTTTCACTGCGTGTACAGTACCTTTCTTTCAAAGCATGATTTTGCCATTAATAGTCTTATTGTCATGTATCATGTGAGGTCTGATTAAGGGGATAGAGACAACATTAGGAATTTGAGATGGACTAGTACTTACCATAATAGTAAAACTCCCTAATTTTGAAAGAGGACTCCCTGATCCAAAATAATAACTCGAGGGAAATGAATGAAAGGTGGCAGTAATGCAATTAACTTATGTTATTACAATAAAACCTTAGTATAATGATTGACGAGGAAGGGTGAAACACTAGTGGTAAATGATACTTGAGTTCTCTCACTGGGAATCTCTACTTAATCCATTGATAATTAGGGAATGCTTGATAATGAAAAGACTTACTAAGTCTCCTTATTATGTTAATTTAACTCCTAATAGTTAGGCATGAATTGAGGCCTAAAAACTTCTAGGGGAGTGAAAGAGTTAGTTGTGGCTGGCATAAGCCATTATGTAAGGCCAATAACTGTCATACCATCTCATATTATATGCTATAACTTATGGTCAAAAGACCTTGTACTTGTTGTTAGAGAACCTTGTTGACAAGGTCTCGCATTTTACATTAATGAATACAAGATCTTGTTGATAGGATCTTAAACCTTGTTGACAAGATATTATTTCATGACTTTTTAGGAACTATTATGAATTTCCAAACTAGAGAAAAAAAACTTAGTTATATGTGAAGAGGTTTGAGAGAATTTGGAGTATTGCGAGAAAAAGATAAGAAGTATGCTAATTGAAGAATGACTATACTTATATGAAAATATCTTAGTTAGGGGTAGAAGATACGAAAGCTCAGTCCTTTGGGACTATATATAATGGCACAAAATCCAAGAAGATGTTCAGTTGATTTCAAACAAGTGTAAATGCCATTAAGTTGACTACTAAAGCTTGTAGTAACTGAGAATCAAGATGAAACATTAGGATCTATTGATCACAGTAGTCTTTGGAGTCACATGTATGTGATTGTGGTAATGCCTTTGCAAGTACAAAAAAATAAAAATAAAAATAAAAATAAAAAGAGAAAGAGAGAGAAGAGGTCTACTAAGGGCTTTCCTATGCTGGTTACACCTATAGACAACGATTAGATTATCTATGATAAACTATCATTATGAATTGGAAATTTCTAATGTTATAGGCAAGTTGTTAAAACTGTGTCATTTAATAGAACATCCACTTGAGTTATGGCTTGTAGGATTTAAGAAAACTCATTCTTAAGTCTTAAAAGATTACCTTGATATGCTAGACAAGGTATTTTCACCCTTAAAATCAAGCCTCATCAGGGAATATAACCTAGACTTGAAGGATCATGTTTATTTTTGCTTAAGAGATTATATTCGGTTTCAATTAGGCGAAAGGTGACCTTAGAGTGTTTGAATGCCTTACATGGATTAGTCGTAAGATCAGACTTTACATTAGTTCTAACCTTTGGAAAATCTTGATGAATAAAAAGGGCAAACTTAGGTACTAACTAGAGATGAAAATAGAATTTATGTGTCTAATGGAAATAATAGACCTTTTACTGATGAACCATAAATGATGATATAATATGTGTAATGATTTTATGAGATAATTGAATGCAAGACTTGGAAACTTAGATTAGATAACTGATAAATACATAATTTTATCTATTTTATTCTCCTAAACTTGGACATTTTAATGATCAAATGTGGCTTTAGAGGTTTAATTAGTTGAAATTTGATTTTAATAGCCATTCTTTGCATTCTAGAAAATAAGTCACAAAATCTTGGATTTTTAATGCATAAATTTCAATAAATAATTTTGAAGCTTTTCCTACTTAATCTTTCTTTCCTTTCTTGGTGTGCAGATCATTGGGTCTTCTTAGTTTCATGCATGGGATGGACTTCCACATGTGGCTCCATTTATAGCAATCACACACCAAAACAGAGAAGCATGAAGCCACAAGTTGAAGCTAGAAGAGTAGAGCCAACGTGGAAAAACTGGAGATGACTGGAACGTGAAAGGAGTGGGAATACATCGAGCAGAGGCTGAACTTGAGAATGAGTTAGATAAGAGAGACACACACACATGCAGTGGCTGGAACTCGAGGAAGTCTGTGAAGAGAAGAAGAAGAAGTGCTGGAAGTTCTGGTTGATAATGAATGCAAGGCGTGATTCCAGAGCAGCTGAGCAGGTTCTACGTGGCAGAAACAGAGAAGAAAGAATAGCAGGCTACGTGGGAAGTAAATGAAAAGAATGCAGCAACGCTCCAAAAACATGCAGAAGCAACGTGGCTGAGGCTTGAGAAATACGCATGAAAACATGTGAGGAAGAAGAATGCACGCTGGAATAAAATAAGCAAGGAGTTTCACGTGGGAAAACTGCAGAATGTGGAAGCCTGGACTGAGATACACAAAGGAGAAGAAAACGAAGAACAAGGAGCTGACGTTGAAGGAGAAGGCGAGAGAAGCTGTGATTTCTGGTTTGAAGAAGAAACACGAAAAGAACGAAGCAACCATGCAAAGAGAGGTAACGAGAGAAGAAGCTAGGAACTGATATCAGAGTCTAGAAAGCTGAACAGGGAAGCAGCCAACGTGGAGAACATCACGATGGAAGAGCTGAGGCTACGCCTGGACAGCAACGTGAAACAGAGACAGTAACGCACGAAGAAAGAAACACATGCAGAAGTTACGTGCTGTGGCTGGAGTTACGTCTGAAAGCATGAATCAGAATATATAAAGCAAAATAATAAAATAAAAGGAATGGGACCCACACTTTATACACATATGAAGGAGCTTCAGATTTGGAATTAAGAAGGCTACGGGCTGACGTGGGAATTGAGCTGGAAGATGAGGATTAATTGCGTGATTTCAGCGTGCAAAATCAGAAGGAGGGAGACGTGATTAATGAGGAGAAGGTGAAAATAAAACCTAGAGAGAACACTACGAAGGAACGAGGCGAGACGGCAGAAACAAAAAGGAGAGGTTCCAGCGCTGAAGAAGAAGAATTTTTCTTTCTCGATGGTTGCCTCTTTGATCGATTCTCCTTCATTTGATCCCTTCATGGCAGCTTGAATTCCTTGTGGTGGCTAGCTGAAGATTGAATTCTCCTAGATGAAGATTTGAGCTCTACATCTCCTATTGAATTTGGATAAAACCCTCTTGCCCAATCTTTTGATTTTAGCATTATTTCCTTTATTAATTTGTCTAGGCTTAGCTTTTTGGTTTAGAAATTTAATTGCTGGAATTACTGGATTGAATTAATTCTTGGATTGAACTTGATTTGAATTTTGGAATTATTTTTGATCATCATGTGTTTAAAAAAATTCTAGAATTAATGCTGTGCAATTGAACTCTAAATTCCTCTTGACTTTAGACTAATTGATGCAATGGTTATTGGGTTAGTTAGCTGGAACTTTTGTGCAATTAATTGCTTGAGGGGTTAATTAATCTAATTGGTGAATTAGCATCTTGAGTGAATTGTGCAGTAGCTTTCATAAATCAATCAAATTTAGTGTAGTGTGTTCTTATTCTTAATTCAATTAATTAGTTGTTTAAGGTTTCTTGTGGTTGCAAAATTCTTTGAACAATAGATGAATTGAATCTTGGATGGTTATTCAAGAACCTTATGAGGAATGCACTAAAGAGCAAGAACTTAATCCTAAATTGGTAAGCTAAATAGAGCAAGGATAATTGAACTCTAGGGAATCCAATTGAAAGCTAGTTACCTCTTTTACTTGATAAATCACTTGAATTTAGTTTTAGATTTCTAATTCTTGTCAATTAATTTTAGTTCAATTAAATTCTAGCATCTCAAACCCCCCCAAAATAAGTCTTAATTAGTAATACTAAGAACACTCTTCCATAAATAATTTAAGGCACAAACTCCTTGGGAAGATGACCTAGGTTGCACCATTATCTACAAATTTATTTTGCTACCTAGTTTTATTTGAGATTGCACGACACGATCATCAAATTTGGCACCGTTGCCGGGGAGTTTAGTTTCTTAATTGTTCGAGAAAGTTTTCTAAGTGTTTTTGTTTTGTTTTATCTTTGTTTTAGTTCTGTTTTGATTTGATTTTCGTTTTGTTTTGAACTTGGAATCGGTTAATTTCGGTGTTGCGCGTTAAGTGTCCTGGTTGCTGGAATTTTCGTTCAAAGTGCCCAGAAAATTCTCATACTTTGTTTTTCAAGGTTTTTGGGTGTTTTGAGCAAAAGTAATAGCAAAGCTATTTGGTGTACCATTTTTTGGCCAAATTCTAACGTTTAGAACACTTTTTCGAATTTTTTAGTATTTTTTCGAATTTTCTAGGATTTTTCTAATTTTTCTAGATTTTCTGTTTTAATTTTTCTTTGTTGATTTTTGTGTTCCTTCTTAATTTTTGCTTGTCTAATTGGTGTATGACAAGAAGCTCTGGTGAAAAATTAATTGATTTGGATCCAGAAATTGAAAGAACCTTTAGAAGACAAGAAAGGATTAGGAAAAACAAGGATTGTGTAGGAATTTATAGCTCTAATTCATCTGCTTTTGATTCTGTGCAAGGAATTGATTGTGCACTTCAATTTGCTAGTGATAATATGGCTGAACAAGATCAAATAAATGCTAACAGGAATATGCATGTTCAGGCTAACTTGAATGTGAATGCAAATTTGAATAATAACATGCATGCTAGAACTATTAGAGAATTGACAGCTCCTAATGTGCATTATCAAAATCTTTGCATACAATATCCAGAATTAGATGCAAATTTTGAGCTTAAATCTGGATTGATTCACTTACTTCCTAAGTTTCAGGGACTTACAGGAGATGACCCTCACAAACATCTAAAAGAATTCCATGTTGTATGCTCTACAATGAAGCCACAAGGTGTCTCAGAGGAACAAATCAAGCTCAGAGCATTCCCTTTTTCCTTGGATGGTTTAGCCAAGGATTGGTTGTACTATCTACCTCCCGGTGCCATTGCTTCTTGGGACCAACTGAAGAGGTTATTCTTGGAGAAATTCTTTCCTGCATCTCGCACTGCATCAATAAGGAAAGAGATATGTGGGATTAGACAGAATAATGGAGAGACTTTATATGAGTACTGGGAAAGATTCAAAAGATTGTTGGCTAGTTGCCCTCACCATCAAATCTCTGATCAGTTGCTTATACAGTACTTCTATGAGGGGCTGTTGATCATGGACAGAAATATGATTGATGCTACCTCTGGTGGAGCCTTAGGTGATCTAACACCTGCAGGGGCCTGGGAGTTGATTGATAAGATGGCTCAGAATGCTCAGCAATTTGGGTCCAGATCAACGCAAACAGCAAGAGGAGTCAATGAATTGTGTACTCCAGATTATGGTTAGAGAATTGAGAGCAAACTTGAAGTAATGTATACTGTGCTCCAAAAGCTTACTTTAGATCGGCAGCAGTCATCCTCCATCCCTTCTCAGACTTGTGCACCACAGTCCTGCCCTGCTCAGACATATTCTTATCCACAGTGTTATGCATCTGGACAGACATCTTCCTCTACTACCTTGGTAGGACCCCTGTGTGATATATGCTCTTTGGCCACACATACTACTGATCAGTGCCCTATGTTAGAAGATAGGGTAGAGGCTTGTGCTGGGATGTTTCCAGTTAGGCCGATGCAACAAGGGCAACAAAAATATGATCCCTATTCTAATACATACAATCCAGGATGGAGGGATCACCCTAACCTGAGATATGGGGGATGACAACAGCAAAATAGATACAATGTTGCAGGACCGAGTGCACAGTATTCCCAACCTCTTAAGCAATCAGTTCCTATCCAAGAGGAACCCATAAAAGATAACAGCATGGAGTTTATGATGAAGCAACTCCTGGAAAAAATGGATCAAAATGAGGCTAGAAACAAACAAGAATTGGCTAACATGAAAAATCAGAACAAGCATTTGGAAAATATGGTTAGCCAATTAGCTAATTCTCTCAATGAGATAAAAAGCCAAGGTTCAAGCCAATTACCTTCACAGACAGTTGTTAATCCGAGGAATAGTAGCAATGTCAGTGCCATCACTCTTAGGAGTGGAAAAGAAGTTCAGGGATCCTCAGATACTACCACCATGGATAAGTCGGCGTCATAAAAAACACACGCCGCACCAAATGAGCCTAATAATGAAGATGAGCCAAAGAAAATTTTGCCTTTCCCACATAGACCTACCTTGGGAAAGAGGCAAACTGAAGCAGATGCAGAAAAAGAGATTCTTGAGACTTTTAAAAAGGTTGAAGTCAATATACCCCTGTTGGAGGCAATCAAGACCATTCCTAAATATGCCAAGTTTCTCAAGGAGATATGCACTAACAAGAGGCGTCTGAGAGGGAATGAAAAAGTTAATTTTGGCAAGAATGTTTCAGCACTCATACAGCCAACAATGCCCACAAGTGTCAAGATCCGGGCACTTTTACAATCCCATGCACCATTGGAAATTTTGAGTTTTCTGATGCTTTAATTGATCTTGGTGCTGCTATAAATGTTATGCCTAAATTTGTTTATTCATCTTTGTAGGTGGGAGAGCTGAAACCTACCGGAGTGGTTGTGCAGCTGGCAAATAGGAGCATTGCTTATCCTTCAGGAGTGTTGGAGGATGTTCTGGTTAAGGTAAAGGATTTAATTTTTCCAGCTGATTTTTATGTCCTTAATATGGAAGATGATAGATATAGATCTAGTGGACATGCCCTACTCATTTTAGGTAGACCTTTCTTGAAAACTGCTAAAACAATTATAAATGTGCATGAGGGTACTCTTCAAATGGAGTTTGCTGGCAATGTGATACAATTTAATATATTTGATGCCATGAAATATCCTTGTGATGATAACTCTATTTTTAATATCAGCCTGATTGATATGTTAGTTGATGATGCCAGTGCTGATTTTAGGGATAGTTTGTTGACTGAATCTTGTGATATTGCTGATCTTGATGATTCTTTGAAACATAATTGTGATGACTCTCATTCTTGCACTATATGTAGAGAAATTGATGAATTGTTGAGCTTGTATGATGAGATTAACTCTACAGAATCTATTACTAATCAGATTGATTCTATTTCCTCTAGAACATCTATTGATTTTACTGATCTTGTTGACCTTTCTGGTACTGATAAGTCTTTGCATGTTGATATGGATAGTTTAGGGAATCATGATGCTGATATTCATTTGACTACTGATTCTTTTGATTCTTCCCATACTCCTTCTACTGATAGTCCCAAAGATGGGAAAGTTGTTTCTTCTGTCTGTGAGTTGTCTGAACAGGTATTTAGCATGGAAGAGATTGAAATCAAACAACTCATTCCTTCGGTCGAGCAAGCTCCCACCTTAGAGCTCAAACCGCTTCCAGACAATCTCAAGTACACCTACTTGGGGGAAAATGAGAAGCTTCCGGTAATTGTAGCTAGTGACATTATTCCAGAGGAGGAAGAGAAGCTTCTTGAGGTCTTAAGGAGAAGAAGACAAGCCATAGGATGGACCTTAGCTGACATACCTGGCATTAGCCCTAATACATGCATGCACAGAATTCTGTTGGAAGATGGAGCAAAACCAGTAAGGCAACCTCAAAGGCGACTGAACCCACTTATTCTGGATGTGGTTAAAAAGGAAGTTTCTAAACTTTTATCTGCTGGTATAATATATCCTATTTTTGACAGTCAGTGGGTTAGTCCTATGCAGGTAGTTCCAAAGAAATCAGGGATCACAGTGATCCGAAATGAGAATAATGAATTGGTGCCCACCCGTATACAGAATAGTTGGAGGGTTTGCATTGACTATAAGAGGCTAAATTTAGTCACTAGAAAAGATCATTACCCCCTTCCATTTATTGATCAGATGCTTGAGCGTTTAGCTGGTAAATCTCACTACTGTTTTCTGGATGGATTTTCAGGGTATTTTCAGATATGCATAGCCCCGGAGGATCAAGAGAAGACGACATTCACATGCCCATTTGGAACATATGCCTACAGACGAATGCCCTTTGGTCTTTGCAATGCCCCTGGGACCTTCCAGCGGTGCATGGTTTCCATTTTTAGTGATTTCCTTGAACATTGTATAGAAATTTTTATGGATGATTTCACTGTATATGGGAACTCTTTTGATGATTGCTTATGTAGTCTGGATAGAGTCCTAGCTAGATGCATAGAGAAAAACCTTGTACTTAATTTTGAAAAGTGTCATTTTATAGTTCGGAAAGGCATTGTATTGGGTCATATTATATCTGAACAAGGCATAGAGGTAGATAAAGCTAAGATAGATGTTATAACTTCTCTACCATACCCGACATGTGTTCGAGAGGTTCGATCTTTTCTAGGTCATGCAGGTTTTTATAGAAGATTCATTCAGAACTTTAGTAAAATTGCTTTGCCATTGTCTAAGTTGTTACAAAAAGATGTTGATTTCCAATTTAATGATGCATGTAAAACAGCTTTTGATGAACTTAAGAAATGCTTGACTTCCCCACCCATTATTCAACCCCCTGATTGGACCCTCCCATTTGAGCTTTTATGTGACGCATCTAATTTTGCTGTAGGTGCAGTCTTGAGCCAGAGAGTGAGTAAGCGGTCCCATGTGATTGCTTATGCATCCAAGACTTTGGATGGGGCCCAAGCAAATTATACAACCACAGAAAAAGAGCTTCTTGCTATTGTTTTTGCTTTAGATAAATTTAGATCATATTTGCTTGATACTAAAGTCATTGTTTTTACTGATCATGCAGCCTTGAAGTACTTGCTGAAGAAGCCCAATGCAAAGCCAAGATTGATCAGATGGATGCTTCTACTTCAAGAATTTGACATTGACATCCGGGATAAAAGTGGAGCTGAAAACTTGGTGGCAGACCACTTGAGCAGAATTGAAGCCTCAAAGGTCAATTCCTTACCTATTGATGATGATTTCCTTGATGAGCATTTATGTGATGTGCATAGTTTTTATCCATGGTATGCAGACTTAGTGAATTATCTAGCTGCTTCTGAACTACCTGTTGATTTGACTAAACATAGTTGAATAAGTTTAGGAGTGAAGCTAGGTATTATATTTGGGATGATCCATATTTATGGAGATTATGAGTGACCAAGTGATTAGACGTTGTGTGCCTGATATAGAATTTGATTCTGTTTTAAATTTTTGTCATGCACTAGCATGTGGAGGTCACTTTAGTCCAAAACGCACAGCTAGGAAGGTTCTAGATAGTGGATTGTATTGGCTTACCCTGTTTCGTGATGCCTTTGATTTTTGTAAAAGATGTGTTAGGTGTCAACAAACAGGTAGCATATCTAGGAGAAATGAAATGCCACAACATTCCATCTTATTTTGTGAAGTCTTTGATGTGTGGGGCATTGATTTTATGGGACCTTTTCCCACTTCTTTTGGCATTTCATACATTTTACTGACTGTTGATTATGTTTCGAAGTGGGTGGAAGCCAAACCCACCAGGACTGATGATTCTTCTGTGGTTGTAGAATTCGTTCGCTCTCACATTTTTCTGTAGGTTTGGTATTCCCAGAGCCATTATCAGTGACCAGGGCACTCACTTTTGTAACCGGGGTATGCATAGCTTGCTTAGCAAGTATGGTGTTGTGCATAAAGTAGCTACTCCATACCACCCTCAGACAAATGGCCAAGCAGAAATTTCTAACCGGGAGGTGAAGCAAATTTTGGAGAAAACAGTGCAGCCGAATAGAAAGGATTGGAGCAAGAGGCTGGATGATGCACTTTGGGCTTATAGGACTGCCTACAAGACTCCTATTGGCATGTCACCCTATCGGCTGGTTTTTGGAAAAGCATGTCACTTACCGGTGGAAGTGGAGCACAAAGCTTACTGGGCCGTAAAGAAATGTAATTTGGATTTGAATGAAGCAGGATCTCACAGAAAATTCCAACTCCAAGAGCTTGAAGAGATCAGATTGGAAGCCTATGACAATGCAAGAATCTATAAAGAGAAGACAAAGGCATTTCATGACAAGATGATTGCAAGGAAAGAGTTTGTTGTCGGCCAAAAAGTCTTACTCTATAAATCCCGTCTGAAGCTTATGCCAGGTAAACTTCGTTCTAAATGGGAAGGTCCTTATATAGTTTCTAATGTTTTCCCTTTTGGTGCAGTTGAGCTTTTAGATGAGCAAACGGGAGCTAAATTCAAAGTTAATGGACATCGGCTCAAACACTTTTATGAAGGAGTTCCACGGGATAACAAGGAGGAGCTCCAACTTCATAACCCACCCTGAATCCCGGTTGTACTCTTTCCCTTTCCCCTTTTATATTGTGTTGTCTTTATCTGTTTTCTGGATTGAGTGCTGGCATTGAGGACAATGCAATGTTTAAGTGTGGGGGGGGGATACAAATAAATTTTTAGTTTTGTTTTATTTTGGTTAGTGATTTTTCTAGTTTCTAGGTTTTTAGTTAGTTTTGTGTTATTTTCCAGTAAAAAAAAAAAAACCAACCAAAAACTATGCTTCTGCATAAGTTGCTGGCATTAAGGGGATCCTGGCTTTGATATATCTTGATTTGACAAGGATTTGACCCTGTGTTAAGAATGCAAGTTAATTTGCTTTAATGAAATTTGATGATAGTCAATTTACCCTGTGAGGTTCTTGAACCTATTGCTTATTCATTTCTAGTGTGTATCTCCTATCTTACTTTTACTCTAGAACTTGGCTTGAATCTTATTCAAGGCCACATTTATTCATTTGCCATGATGAAAAGGATTAAGGCATTCATTGTTACTTTGTTTTAGCTAGAGCCAAAAAGCTATCCCACATGAGTTTAATCCATTTGTTTTTCCCATTTGAGCCTTATATTTTTCCTTGTTAGCCTTCTAGCCATGAAAATCAAATCAATGTTCTTCCTACCTTGATTAGGATGCTTTTGACTATTAAGAGCATTATATCTTGTTAAGGTAGATGGAGGTGTAATTCGCACATCATTTATAGGCCATTTGTTCCTTCTTCTTCAAAAGTATTCCAAAAAAAAAAAAAAAGCAAAAGAGAAGCAGTTGAAAAAAAAAATGAATGAAAAAAAAAAGGAGAGAAAAAGGGAAATAAAGTTGTTCTCTTAGTACTTATTTTTCTGTTTGTGGTTAAAAGGGCCTTGAGATGCACTTTTACTCCATCCTTATTCTTATTTTAATGCTCTTGATTTTCAGCATCCGATTTGCTTTTGAATTTCCTTCATTTTTTTGTTTACCACTTGTTTCATACCTTAGCCTACATTACAACCATAATAAAGACCTTTTGATTCATTCATTGGCATTTGATTTTGGTGGTGGAGATGTAGATGATTGCCAAGCTTATGGTAGTAAGGTTGGGTAGGATGGAATTTGAGAGTAAGCACTTCATCCTAAACACTAAAGAGGAGAGTGATAAACACAAATCCAAGTGAGGGACTGTCATTGCATTTCATTTTTTTATAAAGTGTATTGCCATGGTACTTGTTGCATTAATGCAAGTGACATGACTTGGAGAATTGAGCTATTGATTCGCTTTGAGCTTCCTTGTGCTAAGTGACTTATATAGCTCCATTTCTTTTAATTTTCTTTCCACTATCTTTTTCTTGGAGCTTTAGTTTTCTTTTGCCCAGGAGTGCAAAGGTTTAAGTATGGGGGAATTTGATAAATACATATTTTTATCTATTTTATTCTCCTAAACTTGGACATTTTAATGATCAAATGTGGCTTTAGAGGTTTAATTAGTTGAAATTTGATTTTAATAGCCATTCTTTGCATTCTAGAAAATAAGTCACAAAATCTTGGATTTTTAATGCATAAATTTCAATAAATAATTTTGAAGCTTTTCCTACTTAATCTTTCTTTCCTTTCTTGGTGTGCAGATCATTGGGTCTTCTTAGTTTCATGCATGGGATGGACTTCCACATGTGGCTCCATTTATAGCAATCACACACCAAAACAGAGAAGCATGAAGCCACAAGTTGAAGCTAGAAGAGTAGAGCCAACGTGGAAAAACTGGAGATGACTGGAACGTGAAAGGGGTGGGAATACATCGAGCAGAGGCTGAACTTGAGAATGAGTTAGATAAGAGAAACACACACACATGCAGTGGCTGGAACTCGAGGAAGTCTGTGAAGAGAAGAAGAAAAAGTGCTAGAAGTTCTGGTTGATAATGAATGCAAGGTGTGATTCCAGAGCAGCTGAGCAGGTTCTACGTGGCAGAAACAGAGAAGAAAGAATAGCAGGCTACGTGGGAAGTAAATGAAAAGAATGCAGCAACGCTCCAAAAACATGCAGAAGCAACGTGGCTGAGGCTTGAGAAATACGCATGAAAACATGTAAGGAAGAAGAATGCACGCTGGAATAAAATAAGCAAGGAGTTTCACGTGGGAAAACTGTAGAATGTGGAAGCCTGGACTGAGATACACAAAGGAGAAGAAAACGAAGAACAAGGAGCTGACGTTGAAGGAGAAGGCGAGAGAAGCTGTGATTTCTGGTTTGAAGAAGAAACACGAAAAGAACGAAGCAACCATGCAAAGAGAGGTAACGAGAGAAGAAGCTAGGAACTGATATCAGAGTCTAGAAAGCTGAACAGGGAAGCAGCCAACGTGGAGAACATCACGATGGAAGAGCTGAGGCTACGCTTGGACAGCAACGTGAAACAGAGACAGTAACGCACGAAGAAAGAAACACATGCAGAAGTTACGAGCTGTGGCTGGAGTTACGTCTGAAAGCATGAATCAGAATATATAAAGCAAAATAATAAAATAAAAGGAATGGGACCCACACTTTATACACATATGAAGGAGCTTCAGATTTGGAATTAAGAAGGCTACAGGCTGACGTGGGAATTGAGCTGGAAGATGAGGATTAATTGTGTGATTTCAGCGTGCAAAATCAGAAGGAGGGAGACGTGATTAATGAGGAGAAGGTGAAAATAAAACCTAGAGAGAACACTACGAAGGAACGAGGCGAGACGGCAGAAACAAAAAGGAGAGGTTCCAGCGCTGAAGAAGAAGAATTTTTCTTTCTCGATGGCTGCCTCTTTGATCGATTCTCCTTCATTTGATCCCTCCATGGCAGCTTGAATTCCTTGTGGTGGCTAGCTGAAGATTGAATTCTCCTAGATGAAGATTTGAGCTCTATATCTCCTATTGAATTTGGATAAAACCCTCTTGCCCAATCTTTTGATTTTAGCATTATTTCCTTTATTAATTTGTCTAGGCTTAGCTTTTTGGTTTAGAAATTTAATTGCTGGAATTACTGGATTGAATTAATTCTTGGATTGAACTTGATTTGAATTTTGGAATTATTTTTGATCATCATGTGTTTAAAAAAATTCTAGAATTAATGCTGTGCAATTGAACTCTAAATTCCTCTTGACTTTAGGCTAATTGATGCAATGGTTATTGGGTTAGTTAGCTAGAACTTTTGTGCAATTAATTGCTTGAGGGGTTAATTAATCTAATTGGTGAATTAGCATCTTGAGTGAATTGTGCAGTAGCTTTCATAAATCAATCAAATTTAGTGTAGTGTGTTCTTATTCTTAATTCAATTAATTAGTTGTTTAAGGTTTCTTGTGGTTGCAAAATTCTTTGAACAATTGATGAATTGAATCTTGGATGGTTATTCAAGAACCTTATGAGGAATGCACTAAAGAGCAAGAACTTAATCCTAAATTGGTAAGCTAAATAGAGCAAGGATAATTGAACTCTAGGGAATCCAATTGAAAGCTAGTTACCTCTTTTACTTGATAAATCACTTGAATTTAGTTTTAGATTTCTAATTCTTGTCAATTAATTTTAGTTCAATTAAATTCTAGCATCTCAAACCCCCCCAAAATAAGTCTTAATTAGTAATACTAAGAACACTCTTCCATAAACAATTTAAGGCACAAACTCCTTGGGAAGATGACCTAGGTTGCACCATTATCTACAAATTTATTTTGCTACCTAGTTTTATTTGAGATTGCACGACACGATCATCAATAACCCTACAGAAGGTAAGACCCACTTCAATTAAGAAGGTTGGGCTAAGGAAATGTGGGGATAATCTAAGTGAAGGACAAATGAAGCTTCATTATGAACTAAGGTTATTTACCTATGTTGCTATTACTGGAATAAATACTAAAAACGCTAACTAAGTGGAATTCTTTATAGTTCTTGGTATCAACTATTAAGGAGAGTTAAGCTAAAGTATCTAGGAGTTATCTCTTTAATGGATTGAGAGTTAAGAAGGAAAGGAAGTTAATATGAACATTCAATGATCGACTATTTGAACATAAAAAAAAAAAAGGAAAGGGGAGCAGGAGAATAAGAAAAAAGAAAGAAACAGAATAGAACAAAACAAATGCTATAAAGGGAGAGAGATTTTAAGATTTATTTAACCTAGGTGCCTAGACTTGCTATAAGGTGATCAAGTGTAACTTGTTCTAGATCTCTTTAGTTGTGGACAAGGAAAGAAGGCGGAATCTTTAGGTTAGTAAGTCATTTGACTTGGGTGGACAAAGAAGAAATATAATTGTGGATAATAAGTGAGGTAGTAATAGAATAAGGATATCTTCTATAGGAAAGTAGTAGGGGATGGATTAGGTTCTTGTGAAATTTTGAGAAACTAAAGAGGAAGTTATGAGGATGGATTATCTGGCACTAATTGAGTGAGGTATGTTTAATTTTAAGGACAAAATTCTTAAAAGGAAGAGAGAATGTAACACCCCAGAATTTATTAATGAGAATTATGGTGAATTAAGGAATTAATACATGGATTAGGGGAAAAAATAAGGAAAATAAAGTTTCTAAAGAAATGGATTTACTTTAAACATTTTGAGCCAATAATCATGTTTAGTTATTGTTAGGTGGAGATATATTAATTATGGTTATGGGATTTAATTAAGGAGTTAACTAAGGGGAGTTAGACAGTTAATTTGGGCCTTATGATCAATGTATTTATGTCATAAGCCAAATAAGAAAGCCACTTCTGGTTTGTAAGAAGGTCTAATCTCATTTCTTAAGAGCCCAACTCTCATTTCATCAACTAAACCCTTCAACTTATAGCCCAATAAGCACATATCTAAACTCAAGTGGATTTTGGGCTTTAGAGTTAGCCCAAACCTATCTAAAAGCATAACTTAATCAGCCCCTTATCCTCTATTTTGTAGACCAACTCAATCTTAGGCAAGGGAGAACTCCATTTTCGCATAAGAAGAAAGGAGGCTAGGGTTTTCTGCATTCCTCCACCATTTCTCACTTCTAGATGAAGATTTGGCCAAGGTAATCTATATAAAACATGTCCCTCTCATTCTCCTCTTCATTTTGGTCTAATTAGTTTCTGGTTTTGGGCATTTTCATATTCTTTTCAAATTTGAAATTTGGTGTTTATGTGATTCCTTGCAAGATTTTTAGAGTTAGAAATTAGAGGGATGATTGGGTAAGTATTTCCTTCCATTTTGTGTATTACTTTGCTAGAAAATGCCTCTAAGGATTGATTTTCATAATAGGCTCTGCTATTGTGCAAAATTACAAGGAGATGAAGGTAAAAAACTGAAATTTCTAGGCTTGATGACTTAAATTCGAATTTTGGAATTTCACATGGTGTGTTCTTGATAGTTGAGACTCAACTCAGTCCATTTGACCTCTTAGTATATGGGTAAGTGTTCCCTCTTCTCTTATGTGGTATATATATTGAATTTCCATCATTTGGATTGACTTTTGGTGCATGGCTTTTACATGTGCGAAAATGGAGATGTTAGGAGTGACCTATTATGAGTTCTTGTTGTTGTGACCTTGAATTGGTGCTGTAGACCCTTAAGTAGCTTAGGTAAGAAGTTCCTAATGTACTCTTGTTAAGATTAATCTATGAGTAAGGAAATCCCTTACTAATGATACTTGAATAATGATGATTATGCTTATGTTAGGCCTAATGTGCTTTGAATCATGATGGTAGCTAGAGGATGAGTAATTGGCTTCATTGAAGTAACTGGGGTTACTACACATGTTTGATTTTGAGATACCAAATGATTAGTTGACTACTTGAATTGTTATTATGATTGGATCTTGCAAGTCCATGGTGGAGCTATGGTGCAGCTGCCACCTATACATGTACTTCGATTGAGCCCTGGGTTGTGATAAGACCTTAGATGCACTGAGCCTTGGTTGTGCTCATTATAAAGTAGATGCCATGGATGGACCTTTCCTAGTGTTATTGGCCATTAACATATTGTGTATTATTGTTAGTATGGGACAGTAGTAATTGGTAGTCTAACTAATTCATTTGTAAATTGAATTGATGGTTCTGGTATTGATGATATGAAATTATATTGTATTGATTAATTTGTACATATATATGAAATTTGCCTCTTGTTACTGGGATTATATATCTCACCCTAATTGTAGGCTAACATTTTTAGGGACTAGACCTCTTAATGGCAAGGAGAAAATTTATGGAAGTTTATTATGTGGTTTGGTAATAGGTAGGTTTGGAAACCTTGTCAGATTGTATTCGTGTAACTAGGCTACTAGTTTTATGTAATTGCCGCATTGCATCATGAATTACCAAGCATAAGGACTGTAATCATTTGATACATCAGATGTCAATTGAAACTAGTAATGTATGGAATTTCTAATGGGACTTATGTTTGAATGGAAATGTGAGTAGTGTATGAACTATTTGCTGTCATTGACCTATGAACTTACTGGTTTATGGTGGCTAGAGGGTTAAGGATCCACATTTGAGTTTTAAATGGGTAATGATAGATGTGTTAGGCAATTAGGTAAAAGAAAGACACTAAATCTTTACAAACTAAGTTAAAATGGCCTAAAGTGTTGCTAGAGGGGGAATTATAGAGCATGAGATGAGATCTTAGGAGTTATAAGAACAGAAGGAAATTGGCCGCGGCCAAAATTTAATTGGCCTCAGCCAAAAGCAACGAAGTTGCCCAGGGAGGGTAACAAAGGGAATTGGTCATGGCCAAAATTTAATTGGCCTTGGCCAAATAGTAACAAAGGGTAATTGGCCGTGGCCAACATTTAATTGACCTCAGCCAAATGTGGCGAAGTTGTTAGGGAAGAAAATTAAGAGCAATTGGTCATAGCGAACAGTGAAGTTAGCTATGGCTAAGTCTGAGAAGCAGGTCTAGAGGTGTTCTAGAGGATATTTACCCACGGCGAAAGGGATATTTGGCCACAGTGAAATGTGCAAAATTTGTGAAGGTGTAAGGAGTTGAATCCAAGAGTAATTGGTCACGGTGCAAGGGAATTTAACCACGGCGAAGGTGCTCAATTTCTTATATTCACCTAGAAACCTTAGTTTCTTTTATGGTAATACTAAGGAATGATTTAGAAACACTTGTAGGAGGTTTTTATGAGTTGGAATCGATGGGTGAAGAATCAAAAGCTCCTTATTAATGATTAAATTCACTTGCACATTCAAATAATTGTGGTTGTCTAATTAATGACTCTAATAACATTAAAGTTCAAATTTACTTGCATTTTTTGAATATAATTAGTTGTAATGACTTTCAACCTTGATTTATGATTATTAATTATGTCTTTAACCTTAATTACTATAATTTGAAGTTAGGGTCATTACAGTCTATGGATTATTTGATGAATTTCCAAAGTTGAAAAATTTTCTGATTTGGTTCAGTGTATTGTTCACACTGGTCCGAAATTAAATTCTATCATTCATAAGGCAAATGATGTCCAATTGCCAAGAAATTTTATAGGGAGAAACTAAACCTTTCCAGTGACTTTTTCCAACTAGAAGCATATCATTTGGATGTCTAGAGAGGGAGATATAAAATTTTGAAGTTTTTGTCCAATATCAAGCGTCTAGATAGACCTAAGTTACTATTTGATTAGTTTTTGAGTCTTGGGCGTACCTAAACTGGTTTGAAGTTATTTTTTCCCTCTATCTAACATCTATAGCTTCTTAGATTGATATCATTTGCATAGATTAGATTTTTTTGGAATTAATTGGACATTTTTTAAGTTTATAGCAGAAACCTATATTAGTACCAGTAGCCAGTCGAACCTCTGCACCTTTCTAAATGTCAAACATCCTCTATGTGATGTTTCATGACCTAGACATATTTGTAGCATAAATTAGACATTTTTAGCTTTCCAGAATGGTAAAGAATGCATGATTTGATTTTTCTAGAATTAGTTATGATTTTCTAAAATTTGTGATAGAAAATGGGAATTTTTTGCCAAGGCTATATCATGAAATTCTATGTGTCTCTTGCCTTGCATGAGTTCTAGGCCACTTTTGGTGATGAAAATGAGTAGTATCTATGTAGTTAAATATGAGAATATCATATATGAGCTCACACGGTCTACGAGACACCGAATGAAAAATCTATACGCTACGTAACTCTAAAATATTCATTATTTTAATTATTTTTTCTTACTCCTTATGTGAGATGAATAGTTTGAAGCATGAGAATAGCATGAAATGAGTTAAGAAATTATGGTGTTATGTAACACCCTAAAATTAATTAAGGTGTTAATAATATATTTGGAATAATTAAGAATAGTTATTATGGAATAATTAGGCAAACTATATGAACAGAAATTTATAGAGAAATAAAGCTATTAATATAGGTTTAAGTTTTCAATTAGGTTAAGGCTTAATTTGAGCCCAAAATTTATTTTAGTAAGCCATGGATAAGAATTTATGGAGGCCTAATGATTCTAGATGCAAGCCTAACTCCTTATCATGAGACTTGGGCCAAGAGAGATCATCTAGCAATAGCCTAATTTGATTTAGTGAAATAGAGGCCCAAGACCCAATTTACATGAGCTCTTATAGTTGGCCCAACACATTATGCAGACCCAAGTTGGATTGACTCTTGGAACTTGGCCTAACCCAATCAAATTTCTACAGCCCAACTCATGAAATAAGGCCCAACAAGCATAAAAATCAGAACCCATGAGGATTTGGGCCTTTGAGTCAACCCAAAACCTATTTGGGACCCAACTTAAACACAACCAAACCCTAAATACACTTAGCCTCCTCCCTATTCTGCCAAAAAAACACAAGAGGTAAAGCAAAATTCGGAGGTTGAGAGGGAGGCTAGGGTTTTTCTGCATTCCTCCACCATTTCTCACTTCTAAAGGAAGATTTGGCCAAGGTAATCTATATAAAACATGTCCTTCTTATTCTCCTCTTCATTTTGGTCTGATTGGTTTGTCATTTTGAGAATCTTTCATCTCTTCTTAGGATGGAATATGGTTTTTGGATGATTGTTGCAAGATTTTCGGAGTTGGAGGTTAGAGAGATGATTAGGTAAGCATTTCCTTTCCATTTTGTGTATTACTTTACTAGAAAATGCCCCTAAGGATTGATTATCATAATGGGTTCTGCTATTGTGCGAAATTACAAGGAGATAATAGTGGAAAATTGATTTTTCTGGGCTTGATGATTGAAATCCAAATTTTGAAATTTCCCATGGTGTGTTCTTGATAGTTGAGGCTCAACTTAATCCATTTAACCTTTTAGGTATATGGGCAAGTGTTCCCTCTTCTCTTATGTGGTATATATATTGAATTTCTATCATTTGAACTAACTTTTGGTGTATGGCTCTTACATGTGCGAAAATGGAGACATTAGGAGTGACTCATTGTAAGTTCTTATTGTTGTGACCTTGAATTGGTGCTGTAGACCCATAGGAAGCTTGGGTAAGAAGTTCTTAATGTAATCTTGTTAAGATTCATCTGTGGATAGGGAAATTCCTTACTAATGGTAGTTGAATAACGATGATTATGCTTATGTTAGGCCTGGTGTGCTTTGAATCATGATGGTAGCTAGAGGATGAGTAATTGGTTTCATTGAGGTAACTGGGGTTATTTTCCTAATTCCATGTATATGCTTATGTTAATCTGCTATTTGTTACACATGTTGATTTTGAAATGCTAAATGACTGGTTAACTACTTGATTGTTATTGTAATTGGACCTTGAGAGTCCATGATGGAGCTATGGTGTGGTTACCACGCTTGCATGTGCTTCAATGGAGAACCAGGTTGTGATCAGACCCTAGATGCATTGAGCCCTGGTTGTGCTCATTATGGAGTAGGTGCCATGGACGGATCTCTCCCAGTGTTATTGGACATTAACATGTTGTGTATGATTGCTGGTGTGGGACAGTAGTCATTGGTAGTTCAACTAGTTCATTTGCCAATTGAATTGATGATTCTAGTTTTAATGATATGAAATTATATTGTATTGATTAATCTGTACATATATATGAAATTTTCCTCTTGTTACTGAGATTGTATATCTCACCCAGATTGTGGGTTAACATTTTCAGGGACTGGACCTCTTAGTAGCAAGGAGAAAATTAATGGAAGCTTATTAAATAGTTTGGTAGCACATAGGTTTGGGAGCCTTGTCAAATTGTATTTAATTAGATTGCTAATTTTGTATCATTATTGCATTGCATCATGAGTTGCCAAGTATAGGGACTATATATGTAATTTAATTATCATGGGATTGAATACTATGATTGTAATTGGCTAACAATGAGTGATTTGATTTTATATGAACATTAAGCATTGACCCCATGCATCTTGTGACTAGAATACAACTGTTGTTATTGATCTATGAACTCACTGGTTTATGGTGGTTAGAGGGTTAAGGATCCACATTTGGGTTTTGAATAGGTAATGATAGATTAGTTGGATAATTAAGGTACATAATTACCACTAGAGTTGCATAAATTAAGGTAGAATGGCCCTAGGGTGATATTGGAGGGAGAGTGGAGAGTATAAGACAAGAATTTAGGGGTTGTAGGACCAGAAGGCACTTCACGTGTGGCTAAAATGGAGTTAGCCGCGGCCAATAGAGGTGAAGTTGCCTAGGGAGAGTGCCAGAGAGGAATTCGCCGCGGCGAATGTATAATTAACCATGGCAAAATGTGAGAGGCTAAACTGGGAGTCGACCAGAGGAAAATTCACCACGGCGAAAGGGGGAATTGGCTGTGATGAACTTTTGTAGAAAGGAGTCAGGCATTCTAGAGAGGAATTGACTACGGTGAAAGGAGGTATTGGCCACAGCCAATAGTGAGAGGCGAGCGAGGTAGGTTCCAAGAGGCTTCCTCGCCGCGGTGCCATGTAGGTTGGCCACGGCGAAGGACCAACTCACTGTGGCAAAATTAGTAACAATGCAAGGGGTGAAGCCGAGGGGAATTGGCCGTAACGAACATCCTGAAACCCTTATATTGGCTAGGAAATCTTGGTTTTTCATATGGTAACCTCAAGGGATGATTTATAAATAGTGATAGAAGATTTGTGTGAGTTGAAATTGATAGGTAATAGAATCAAGGCTTATAAATGAATGTTTGTTTCCCTGATATACGTAAGTGTTGGTAATTATATGGTTGATGACTTTAATAACATTAAAGCTCAAATTTCCCCACATTCCCATCATGTAATTAGTCTTAATGTCATGTAACCCTGGTTTATAATTAATCACGCATTTAACCTTAATTACAATGAGTAGAAGTTAGGATGATCACATGTTACATATGGCATGTATATACAGGTAGAAATGACATTATTAGACCATAGTATTCCTATTCCTAATGTGCATGCCTTATAATTGCCAAGTTTTCTAACCACAAAGTTCAAAAATCTAGCATAGTTTCCTAAACCAATGCTCTAATACCAAATGTTTCAACCCTAACTCTTAACCATACTAATTAAGTATAATTATACTCTTATTTAATAGTATTTAAGGTTTAATGCCAATATAGGGAAAATCTAAATATTTTTTAACCATCAATATTCACCTTTCGAATAAGCTGTTTGTTATACGTCCCTAACCATTTGCCACAAACTCTATTGAATCCTAGGGCCCTTCATGACTAAAATACATATTTTTATTAGCACATAATCTCTAATAGACCTCAGAATAAGGTGCTATATCACTTAAAGGTTGAGAGACTAATTGACTCCATCAGAATAAGGTGCTATATCACTTAAAGGTTGAGAGACTAGCTTCCTAATGATTACATCCTTGGTTACAAAACATCAAAATACTAAGACTTGGCAAAAATGAATGCGTCATGATACTATACAAGTTTGATTACAAAAATAATAGCATCTACACCAGGTTAAAATTTTTTGAGTGTAGAAACGCCACATAAGGCCTAAATCTAAGGATAGTCATCAACTTGCTTTTCCTTTTCTTTAGCTGAGGAACCTTCACTTGAAATTGTTAGCCTATGAAATGAGATAAGATATAAATCTCAATAACCAAAGGAAAATTTCCATATGTAACATCTGGTTCTTTGAAAATAAGAGAAAGCATGAGCAACGTAACGTATAGTGTAACACCATAAATTCCAGCTCATCTCTATCATTTTTGCATGCTCATATAATGTAATACATGAAGGGAAGCAAGAAAATCCATTTAAATTAATGCATTTCTTTGCATTGTGTCGTATCTAAAAATTTCATTTGGTGCCACGTGGACTGTGTAAGCTTATACAACATGTTCTCATTTTAATTACAAAAATACAACTCATTTGGATCATGAAATGTGGCCCACAACTTATGGAACTCAAAGGAAAATTCAAAATACTCATGTTTAATTTTGGCCAAAATTTGGCTCTTTTCTGACCAAACTTTGAAAATTCATAACTAATTCTAAAATACTCAAAATCATCCATTCTTGACCATTATGGAAAGCTATAGATGTCTACTTCATACTACAAATATGTATAGACCATAACATCCATCATCGAGGATGTTTGACATCCAAAAGATTCAGAGGTCAAATTATCACTAATGCTATCATAGATTTCTGTAGCAAAATTTGAAAATATCCAATTAATTCCAAAAAAATGCAATCCATGCAAATGATACGAATATGAAAAGTTGTAAATGTTAAATAGAGGAAAAAAATAGCTCCAGACCAGTTCAGGCAGCCCAAACCTTGAAATTTAATGGAATAGTAACTAAGGTAAGGTAAAGCTCCTAATACTGATAGAATATTTAAAAATTCATATCTCCCTCTCTAGACCTCTAAATGATGTGCTTCTAGTTGACACAAGTCACTTGAATGTCTAGTTTCTCTGTATAAAATTTCATAGAAATTGGACATCATTTGAGCCTTGTGTGACAGATTTCATTTTCAGACCAAATGAATAGTGCGTCAAACCAAAATCAGAAAATTTGCCAACTTTGGAAATTCATCAAATATTTTGTAGACCTTCAAAAATGATCTTATTTAGCTTTCCAAAAAGCTCTCAATAAGTTCTAATTGCATGCCAAATGTTAGATCAATAAGAGCTCATTTGGCCAAAAAGTGATATAGGGTTCCATTATGGTCAATTTTGGCTCCATATAAGGTACCAAAATGTCCAAATGGTTTCCCTTTGGTTTTGGCACCTTTTGGGTAAGTCTAAAAGTATAATTAGAACTTGTGTGAGCTGTCTAAATAGTCCCAAACCTCATGCATCTCATTTTGGCCATTTTATCCACATATATGCATAATTCCATCATACCATTCATGAAGCTAATTTGCCATCATATACTCAATTCACATTCTAGTGGCTACATGACATATTCTCTCATTCATACATGACATATTATCATAATTACATATGCTCAAGAGGTCATAGACCATACACAATAGTGGGTTACATCATTTGATATACATATGGCCTTAAGGAACCAAAACTATATATTATGTTGTCAAGCTCTCTTCTTTAAGGTGGTTGGCTTCCATTGCCTTGCCCACTTGATCCATCTAGCATGTGAGATTATTGGAGAGGAGGGAATGAGATTCAAAGAATCCCAATAGCTCATCTCCCATTCAATCATACATAATGGATACAAAGCAAGTCTCATAAATGCATGTACTATCATATTGACATATGCAAACATTCAAGAAGTATTTTCATCATTTGAGAATGTCATACACAGCATACAAAGGCTTGTCAAGCAAGTAGATTGGCCTCACCCAATGTCTTGTGGATATTGGACTTGCCTCACCCATTCTTTAAGAGATTTTTGGACTCAACCATACTCTTGGGAGCCCATCTTACTTTTGGGAGACTCTTTGCTTTGTCTCAACCAATCTTAAGGGTTCTTGGCTCATCCTTACCATAGCTAAGGGTTCTTGGCCTCATCACACTCAAGCAAACCCAAGCACACATCATAACATCATTTAGAAACATAATATATCATCATAAAATCATGGCATATAAAATCATGCTAGCATACTTTTTATAACTTAAAAATACACATACATACATTTTAAGACAAGCTAAACACACATCCATGTATGAGAGAAGGTGGAGAGAGCTACCTTGTGCACAATCACACACTTTTTCTCTTAAAATTCCCTCCCTTGCTTTGGCCACACACCCACAAAAGTGTGGGGAAGGTTTCTCTTGGCCTAAACACAATTTATGGAAGCCAATTAGGTTCATGAAACAATTTCTAAGGTCACACAACTTGCTTAGACACTAGATTGTTCTATAAACCCTATTATAGTCCATAAATGCACCTAATGAAGCAACACCCCTCAAATAAATTATAGACTCCATTCTTTCCTTTCAAATATGATTCTTGACTCCTTTTAAGGCTCTTGGAGTCATCACACCATTAAAACAAAAAGCCTAACTACATGTTGCTTCTTTAGGTCATAATATGGAACCTAAAGCACCAACTCACTTTCTATAAGTTCTAAATTTTTTCCACGGCCTCCCCTCATTTTCATTCATCATATATGACTCAAAAATGGGCTTAGAAAAATTTAAAACTCTCCCTAGCTATGCTATCCTTGCTTGGCCAAGGTTATGGGGGAAATGGAGCTCTTTGGAGTTTGCTTTGTTTTGTCAAGGGAAGAAGCATATGGGGAGCCTCTTAGGGATTTTAGAAGCTCATTTAAACTCTTATTTAGGCCTAGGAATCATCATACAAAATCAAATTTTACAAGGTGCAATTAAAACCCTAGAACTTGTATCTTAAAATCTAATGGTTTTTTGTTGATTCCCTTTACATATTCTTAATCTCCACACCCTTTTTCCTTAAATTCACCCTTGGTTCTACCTAAAAATCAAGTCCTCCTAGGGTTTTCTCATGTTAGGAAAAATGGAGGAGGAGGGAACCAAAGATGACAACCATAGAAAGAGAAATTACTTTGTTTTCTTGCTTTTTCTCACTTGAATCTTGTGTTCTTTGAGCTCCTCTCTTCAAATCCGAATTTCTCCCTCAATTTGTCCTTTAAAACAGATCCATATACTTCATTATAATCATAAGAAATAAAGGAGAATGAAGGAGAAGAGGTTTGGAAGAGAAAGAGCATGAAAAATCATAAAAATCCATACCTTTCTACCTTGAATTTCTCCTCCTTTTCTTCCTCCTCTTGTGTGCCTCATCCCCTAAGGTTTTCCTCTAGCTTTGGGCTGAACATCATCATGCATAATGAAGGGAGAAGAAGGGTGCATCATGTAATGTCCAATTTTCATTAAAATGACGAAAACATACGCATTTTCAAAGCAAGTCCCCTGAAATGAATTTAGGTAAGGTCCCGAAAAATTTGAGTAACATTCTAGACTCTTAAAAATAAGAATCCCAGCCTCAGATGGAAGAAAAATGGAGCTAGAATGAAGAAACAAATTTTGACGAAAACCTTACGAAACATAATGATATTTTCGTAATTTTGAGCAACTTTTGGAATTCACACAGGAGGGCTTTTTAAATAAAAGTTTTGAGTTCTCTAGGGTTCTCAAAGGCCCTAAAAATCATGGAAAGTCCCAGGACAGTTAAATCCTCTCCAGTGGACGTTTTCTAACGTCAGTGTACCCAAACTCTGATGGGTTCATTCGAGAAGGTTTTAGCTCCAATTTGAGTGATTGCAAAGGCATTTTATTTAATTGGGAACCTAAATTTTATAATAGAAAAGACAGTTCTAAAAAAGGAGCTAAAATGAAGGAGAAACGAAAATGCAAAGTATAAAAGGCAAAATTAAAATTTTTGAAAAAGTTACTTTCCTATACCTATATATAGGAGGTGCCTCACACTCTCCCTCATTTAGCATCAGATTTCTCAGCTCCAAACCAAAAGTACCCTAGAAGAGAGGCACTCAAAAGAGGAAGAAAAAGGAAGAAGAAATCCAAACTTAAGGTATATTTTCATGGTGATTTTTCATGTTTTTCTCCATCCACACCACCTCTCCTTCATTCTCCTTGATTTCCTTTGATTAAAATGGAGTTTATAAATCTGATTAAAAGGAGAAATTTAAGGGAAATTTCGGATTTGAAGAGAGAAGCTTGGAGAAAGCATGATTCAAGCCAAATTAAGTAAGGAAACTAGGTAAAATTTCATCCTATGGTTGCTATTCTTGATTCCCCTTCTCCAATTTGACACACACCAAGAACCCTAGGAGGATCTAATTTCCAAGCCCAACCAAGCATGGATCTTAGGTATTTGAAGGAGAAGAACAAGAATATGCAAAGAAAACAACAAATTAACTATTAAATTTTAAGATGCAAATTCTAGGGTTTCAAGTGTTCCTTCTAAATTCTGATTTTGTGTGATGATTCCTAGGCTTAATTAAGAGTTTAAATGAGTTTTTGAGACCCCTAAGATGCTCCTCACAAGCTTCCTCCTTCAAGAAAATAAAGAAATCTCCAAGGAGCCCAAAAGCCCCTGTGTCTTGACCAAAACAAGTTCTCATAGCTAGGGGGAGTTTAAAATTTTTCTAAGGCCATTCTTGAGTCATATTTGATGAATGAAAATGAAGGGAGGCTTTGGAAAAAACTTAGAACTCATAAAAATTGATTTGGTGCCTTAAATTTCATATTATGACCTAAAGAAGCAACATGATGTTAGGCTCTTTGTTTTAATGCTGTGATGACTCCAAGAAGCTTAAAAGGAGTCAAGAATCATATTTGAAAGGAAAGAATGGAGCCTAAAATTTATTTGAGGGGTGTTACTTCATTAGGTGTATTTGTGGACCATAATGGAACTTATAGAGTAATCTAGTATCTAAGTAAGTTGTATGACCTTAGAGTTTCTTTCATGAACGTAATTGGCTTCCATAAATTGTATCTAGGCCAAGAGAAATTATCTCCACAAGTTTGTGGGTGTGTGGCCGAAAGAGAAGGCTTGAAATCCAAGGAAAAAGTGTGTGATTGTGTGCAAGGTAGCTTTCCCCACCTTCTCTCATGTATGGATGTGTGTTTAGCTTGTCTTAGAATGTGTGTATGTGTATTCTCAAGCCATGAAAAGTATGCTAACATGATTTTATATGCCATGATTTCATGATGACATATTATGTTTTCAAATGAATGTATGATATTTATTTGAGTTTGCTTGAGTGTGGAGAGGCTATGAACTCTTAACCATGGTGAAGATGAGCTAAGAACCCTTAAGATTAGTTGAGACAAAGCAAAGAGTCTTCCAAGAATCTCTTAAAGAATGGGTGAGGCAAGTCCAAAATCCATGAGAAAAAATGTGAGGCCAATCCAAACACTTGGTGAACTCTTGAATGACTTGTATGACTTGTTCACATGCCAAGTGTGATGACCCTAACTTCTAATCCCAGTAATTATGGTCAAATACACATTTAATAATTAAAGATCAAGGTTTGGAGTCATTACAATCAATTACATTAAGAAAATATAGGAAAATTTGAACCTTGATGTTATTAGGGCCATCAATTAAACAACCATAAATGGGAACATAAGAAAAAGGTTTGTACCATCATTAAAGGTCTGTGATTCACCTATGCATTGATTTCTACACACAAGAACCTCCCACAAGTGTTCCTATATCATTTCCTAGCATTAGCATTAACGAAATTAAGGTTTCTAGGTCAAAGGTGAGAGTTTGGGGACCTCTGCCACGACCTGGAACCTTCCCGCTGCGGCTAAGTTAGGTCCTGGAGCTCAAAAACTAAGTTTTTAACCTTGCGCTGCGGCCCAGACCTTTTGCACCGCGGCTGAGTTACTCTCGAGAATCGCCGCGGCGAGTTGGATCTGCGTCGTGGCCAACCTACGTGGCACCGCGGTGAGTTTTGCTACTGTACCCCCCTTAATTAATTTCCTCGACTCGCGCCACGGCAGGACTTATTGAGCCACAGTGAGGTTTCATTCTGTCACCCTCCTATAGACTTCATGGCAATTGGACATCATTTGGGCCCTGTGTGATAGAATTCATTTTCAGACCAAATGAATAGTGTAGCAGACCAAAGCCAGAAAAATTGCCAACTTTGAAAAATCATCCAATATTCTATAGACCTTTAAAAATTATAATCTTTAGCTTCCCAAAAAGATCTCAATAAGATATAAATGTCTGCCAAATTTCAAAGTAAGAAGAGCTCATTTGGCCAAAAAGTGATATAGGGTTCCATTATGGTCATTTTTTGCTCCATGTAGGATACCAAAATTGCCAAATGGTTTTCCCTTGGTCTTGACACCTTTTGGGAAAGTCTAAAAGCACATTTAGGACTTGTGTGAGTTGCCCAAATGGTCCCAAATGTCATGTATCTCATTTTGGCCTTTCCATCCACACTTATGCATATTTCCATAAAGCCATTCATGAAGCTATAATGCCATAACATATTTAATTCACATTCCATCATTCACATAACATATTCTTTCATTCCTACATCACATAATATTATAATTACACATGTCTCAAGGGTCTTAGACCATTTACAACAACAATATACATCATAAAGCATCATTATGGCTCTAAAAGGCAAAAGTTAGGCATAATGGTGTCAATCTCTCTTCTTCAATGTTGTTGGCTCCCATTACCATATCCACTTGGTCCACCTAGTATATTAGATCATTAGAGAGGAGGGAATGAGATTCAAAGAATCCCAATAGCTCATCTCCTATCCAATCATACATAATATATGCAAAACAAGCCTTAAAAATGCATGCATGGATATCATGGAAGTCATGAACATTCAAGAAGCAAACTTAGCATGCAAACAAGTCATACAAGCCATTCAAGAGCTCACCAAGTGTTTGGATTAGCCTCACACTTTCCCTCATGGATTTTGGACTTGCCTCACCCATTCTTTAAGAACTTTAGACTCAACCATACTCTTAGGAGTCCACCTTACTTTTGGGAGACTCTTTGCTATGTCGCAACCAATCTTAAGGGTTCTTGGCTCATCCTCACCATGGTTAAGAGTTCTTGGCTTCTCCATACTCAAGCAAACTTAAATAAACATTATACATTCATTTGAAAACATAATATGGCATCATGAATCATGGCATATAAAGTCATGCTAGTATACTTTTCATAGCTTGAAAATACACATACACACATTCTAAGACAAGCTAAACACACATCCATCCATAGGAGAAGGTGGAGAGAGCTACCTTGTACACAATCACACACTTTCCTTTTTGAATTTCAAGCCTCCTCTTTCGGCCACACACCCACAAACTTGTGGAGATGGTTTCTCTTGGCCTAGATACAATTTATGAAAGCCAATTAGGTTTATGAAATAATCTTTAAGGCCATACAACTTGCTTAGGTACTAGATTGCTCTATAAGCCCCATTATGGTCCATAATTGCACCTAATGAAGCAACACCCCTCAAATAATTTCTGGTCCCCATTCTTTCCTTTCAAATATGATTCTTGACTCCTTTTAAGCCTCTTGGAGTCATCAAACCATAACAAAGGGTCTAACATCATGTTGTTTCTTTAGGTCATAATATGGAGCCTAAGACACCAAATCACTTTCTATGAACTCTAAACTTTTTTCCAAGGCCTCCCCACATTTTCATTCATCAAATATGACTAAAGAATGGCCTTAGAAAAATTTAAGACTCTCCCTAGCTACAAGAACATGCCCAGGCTGAGACATAGGGCAATTTAGCTTCCTTAGAGATTTCTTTGTTTTCTTGAAGGAGAAAGCTTGTGGGGAACATCTTAGGGGTCTCAAGAACTCATTTAAACTCTTAATTAAACCTAAGAATCATCACACAAAATCAGAATTTGGAAGGAACACTTGAAATCCTAGAATTTACATTTTGAAATCTAATGGTTATTTTGTTGTTTTCTTTGCATATTCTTGTTCTTCTCCATCAAATACATAAGATTCATGCTTGATTGGGCTTAAAAATCAGATCCTCTTATGGCTCTCTAAGGGTTAGGAGAAATGGCGAAGAAGGGTGATGGAAGATATCAACCATAGGATGTAATATTACCTTGTTTCCTTACTTAGTTTGACTTGAATCTTGCTTTCTCCAAACTCCTCTCTTCAAATCCGAAATTTCCCTTGAATTTCTCCCTTGAATCAGATTTACAAACTTCATTTTAAGCAAATGAAATCAAGGAGGATGAAGGAGAGGTGGTGTGGATGGAGAAGAGTATGAAAAACAACCATAAAAACATATGTTTAGCTTGGATTTCTTCCTCCTTCTTCTTCCTCTCTTGGGCACCTCTCTCCTGGGGTTTTGCTTCTGGTTTGGGGCTGAGAAATCTGATGCTAAATGAGGGAGAGTGTGAGGCGCCACCTATATATAGGTGTAGGAAAATGACTTTTTCAAAAATTCTAATTTTGCCCTTTATATTTTGTATTTTCATTTCTCCTTTGTTTTAGCTCCTTTTTTAGAACCATCTTTTCCATTATAAAATTTAGGTTCTCAATCAAATAAAATATTTTTGGAATCACTCAAATCAGAGCCAAAACCTTCCCGAATGAACCTGTCAAAGTTTAGGCATACCGACATTAGAAAACATCCACCAAAGGGGATTTAACTGTCTTGGGGCTTCCTATGGTTTTCAGGGCCTTTGAGAACCCCAGAGAACTCAAAAATTTCATTTAAAAAGCCCTCTTGTGTGAATTCCAAAAATTACTCAAAATTACAAAAATGCCATTACGTTTCGTAAGCTTTTTGTAAGAAATTGTTTCTTCATTCTAGCTCAGTTTTTCTTTCCGTCTGAGCTTGGGATTCTCATTTTTAGAAGTCTAGAATGCTTTCTAAATTTTTTGAGACCTTAACTACATCATTTTGGGGGACTTCCTTTTGTATTCGGTGATTTTCGTTCGTTAATAGAGAAACTGTATGTTACGTTTCTCACATTTTCTCTCGTTTTTAGAAAACCGGATGTTACACCATAGCTACACCAAGGACACAATCACAGTCCAACATAATCAAGTAGCTAACCAATTATTTAGCGTTGAAAACATTTATGTGTAGCAAATATGAGGTTAAAATGGATATATACATAGAATTAAAATAAACCACTAGTTACCTCACTTAGTTACGTTAATGTCTTAGAAGCCAAGACTAATTTCCAACACTCTTGAAGTCCTAGATTACTGAAACCAAATTATAGTCATCATTTGTTACAAGAACCAGCTACTCATTCATTCCTAACATTAAAAACTACCTAAGAATCACTTACTTAGTCTCCAATGAATTCCAAATTCAGACTTAAGCCTTCCAACATTAGAAATCACAATGCCCCACTCCAAATTCTTGGTATTTTTGTACATTAATAGAATCCAGTATATAAGTTAGTCATTGGGGCCAATTTCTAGCATAAAGCACATCAAAATGAAATGAAGATACTTTCCAATAATCCCTCTAGCCTTAAACTCCAAAAACCATGTAAGAAACCACTAAAACAACTATTTTTAAATTTGGGAAAAAGGTGAAAATTCTCTAAATGAAGAACCAATTGGACAAAAATGAAGAAAGGATGAGAAGGTAAGGTAATGTTTTATATAGTTTACTTAGGCTAAATCTCCCTCTAAGAGTGTAAATTAGTGGCAAGATGCTGATAAATTCTAGGCTTCCTCTCAAGATGCGAAAATGCTCTTTGCTTCTGCAAAACATGTATATTTTAGCACCAAAGTAAATGGAAAATAAGTTTCTTAAGGTTTTAAAGAAAATGGGCTGGTCTAATGGGCCTTATATTCAAGTAGTCAGATTTCTCTAAGTGTTAGGCCAAAAGCTAAACAAAAACCATTGTGTTAGGTTTCCATAAAACTAAAATTAAGCTTCTACAATTTATCCTTGACATATTTAAATTAATCATTGGGTTAAATTAAATTCCTAACCCAATTAAATTCAAATCCACAATAATATTTTATTTTCCACCAAAATTGCCAAACAACAATTATTTACTTCAAAATGCCTTAAAATAATCATTTTGCTTAAAACTCCTATTCTCTATAATTTGTCCTAATTTTCTTATAATAATTCCTTAATACCTTATAATTGCTTATAATTAATTTTGAGATGTTACATAAGACACGTATGGGACACATAACAGCTGCTAAGTCCTTAAATGTGCACATTTCAACTCATATATACCTAAATGCAAAACTAACTTTTTGTTTCATAAATGACCATTAAAATTAGGATTCCACCATCAAAATGAGGTTATCATACTTCCAATTTTGAATATTTTACAAAGCCATAGCTTACATAAGGAAAATTATGTTATGTATCCATAACTCCTCCATATATGCTTACATCCCAAAATAGCCATTATGACACTCAAATAAAACATGTGGAACATTTATATACATCACCAAAAATCATATCTACAAATCAAAAGACCATGTACAACCTCCTACACTTCCCCTTGCAACCCTACTCAAGCTCCGGGCTACTTCTTGGGCTTTCTATTAGAAATCTCCCTTTAAAAGATGTAAAAAAGGTTCCTTGAAGGGGTGAGAAACACTCCCACTAATTGCCTTACCTTTCCAAAACATATTTCAAAGTAACTAAGCACAAAGAACTATTATGGCATGCAAGGAAACATATTCAACATATATTGATAACCATGATATTTTTTATATTTTAATTCCCTAACTTAGGTGTTTTAGTGTCCAAATATGGTTTTAGGAATTTAATTAAGTGGAATTTGATTTTAATTTGCCATTTTTACATTTGAAGAATTAATTTGCAAATTATTGATTCTTAATGCTTAAATTCATCTTAAATAATTTTTGGATATTTCCACTTAATACTTTCCATTCTTTGTGTGCAGAATTTCAATGGACAATTAAAGCTTGAATGGTAAATTGAATTGGAAAAGGTATGAGGTTCAAACACTATGCAATTCTGATGTGGCTGGAACAAAGAAGAGACAACACAATGAAGGGAAGCTTGAAAGGAAACTCGTGGAAAGGGAAGAAAGCAAAACAGAGGAGATGAATGAGGGCTCCGGCAAGGCAACATCCAGCAATGAATGAGAGGAATTACATTGGAATGAATTAAGAAGCAATGAGCTAGAGCTTAAATGGAAGCAATGTGATTTTGAAGAAGAAGATGCCACGAGTTCTAGCTAAAGGGCAACGTGGAATGAGGGATTTGAGAAAGAGTCAGCCACATGCAGAAACAAAAGAAGAGCCATGCATGAAGTGTAGCTCCAGCTTCTTTGGGGAAGACACACACTCATGCACTCGTCCAATACATTCCTACAGCTCCACGTATGCTGCAGCAACAACATGAATAAGGAGAGCTGAACAAAGACACTGAAGCTACAACTTTAACATTTGGCAAGGGAAGAAAGCCACAAGTCATGGAGAACATAAGAGGAAGACATTGAGCTGGGAGCTGGCAATGTAACTAAAACACCTATAAAGCAGCTACAAAGGATGTGAAAAACAAGTTAAAAAGAATATGGAAAAGGAAGCAACAAGTTGAAGTCTGGAAGTAGCTGCAGAAGGAGGAAGCAACGTGGTTAGAACTCGAGCAAGCATGAAGAAGTTGATGTGGGGGAGAATAGCAGAGAAGTGGACTAGACTTAAGAAAAGAAAAGTACTTACAAGAAGCCATGAGTACAGAGCATGGGCAGCAGCTGCAGAATGAGCAAGAAGCAAACTTAAAACAGAGGAAAAGAACATGAAGCAACACAGAACAAGAATGAAGGAAGCTTGCATGAGCTAAAACAACGTTGAAGAAGCTACAGCTAGATGAAGCAGAAATGAAACCACAGGATCATGAAGCTTAGCTTGGAAGAAGCGTGAATTTGAAGCTGAAATGGAGGAAGAAAATCATGTGGGGCAGTAGCCAAAAATGCACGAAGCAACACGTGAGTAGAATATTAAAAACGCTAAAGGAATTTAAATAAAGCTCACATGCATGTTGGGGCCCACACTCATTCACACATCCAAGCTACGGGCAATTGAGCTGAAGTAAGCACGTGGAATCATTAACATTAGCACGTGAAAGGAGGCTGGAAGCAAAGGAGAATTCACGTTAAAAGTTATTCATCCATCATATTCACGTGATTCGCCCGTTCACTTCATCCATCACTTTGCCCATCCACCCCTCCGTCTTTTTCCATTCTCTCCACCCCTTTGCCCACTCCAGAGACATACCACGCCATTTTTCCTCCATTTCCATCCACTAATGAAGCTTTAATTCATCCATCTTGAGGCTAGCTTGGAAGCAACCTTGGCTAAAGCTTGAATCCTTGGATAAGAATGCAGAATTTTGGCTAAGATTTCTCAATTTCCTACACTTTTTCTTTTTCTTATACAATCTTGGTTAAGTTATATTTGATTAGAAATTTGTGTAATTAATTAGTGGCTGGTTAGACACTGATTAGGAAGCCTTTTTGTTGATTAATTGGTTAGATTAGACATTGATTTTTCATTATTCTCTAATCTCCAATGTATGCCACGAAGGTGTTCGATGAAATGCACGAGTGAGATTATGTGCTTGATTGCTTGATTTGAGAATTCTTTAGTGTTTAGTTAGTTAATTAAATATTTTTGGATGATGAATCAGAGGCTAATTAATCATTTAATTAATCAAATTAGGTGTTCATTGATCTTAAAGACAAGAGTTAATGAATTAGTGTAGGATTGAGGTCTCAATTCAACATTAACTTGTTAGTCTCTTGAATCTTGAATGGTTATTCAAGATCATTTGCTAATGAACACAATTAGGAACTCTTAGACCAAAATTAATTACAATTAGATTAGGATGAGGATAGTGGATACCAAGGGACGATTCCAAAGCTAGTCACAAGACCATTCTCCACCCATAATTCTCCAATTAGATAGAATATAGGAATTTTGATTCAATTTAGTTTTAGGTTAGTTTTATTCAATCAAAACCTCCAAATTAGATAGTTCTAGGACCTTAGAACACTTAGAAAACCCAATTAAATATTGAATTCCATTTCCAAGGGAGATGACCTAGGTTGTGCCACTAGCTACATATTTAGTTCAACCTAGTTTTATTTTGAGGGTTGCGCGACAAGCCCATCAGAATTGGACGCCGTTGCCGGGGAACTGGATTCTCAATTGTTTGAGAAAGTTTTCTAAGTATTTTTATTTTGTTTTAGCTCTGTTTTGGTTATATTTTAGCTTATTTTTTGTTCTGTTTTAAGCTTGGAATCGGGTAATTTCGGTGTTGAACGTTAAGTGTCCTGCTTGCTGGAACTTTCGTTCAAAGTGCCCAGAAAATTCTCATACTTTGTTTTCCAAGGTTTTTGGGTGTTTTGAGCAAAAATAATTGCATAGCTATTAGGTGCACCAATTTTTGGCCAATTCCAACGTTTGAGGCACTTTTTTCGAATTTTTTAGTATATTCTCAAATTTTTTTGGAATTTTTCAATTTTTTTGAATTTAATTTCTTTATTTTTTGTGAGTTTTTTTGTGTGACTAACCTCTGTTTAGGAGTGTTTTTCATAGTTAAGTAAGTCTTAGCTTCATTTGAATTTTATTTTCTTGATTTTGAGTTAATTTTGGTCATAATTTGTTTGTGCTTTGTCTTGTGCCAAAAGTAATTGTGCTTCTCATTTTATTTTTGCTTTAAATGGATCATTATTATTCTAATCAAGGTGTCTATGACTCTTATGTAGAGCATAGGATTTCTCAGAAGTTGGATAACGCCATGACAATGGTTTAAGGTCTTTTTGAACGACAAAGACAAAAGCAACAAGCCCAACAATATCAGCAAGTCTAACAACCATGCTACCAACCACACCATCATTCCTATGAAGTTCACCCCAGCTGCCAACCATACCATAACCCATATGAGATTCACCCAAATTACCACCATCATCATGAGCCATATCATAACTTCCATATGCAAGAGCCATACCATGATTACCATATGCAGGAGCCACAATATCATCCTTATAATTACCATGAAGGGTACATGCAACAAGAGCCCCAGAGGGAACCGAGTTCAGAAGAAATGATGAGACAGCTAATGGAAGCTTGTGATATTCAACACCAATAAATGCAGCAAATAGCCCAATGGATAACTGAACGGTTGCAACTCTATGACCAACAATTGAAGGATTCAGGATTTCAAATGAATCAACCGACTTTAAGTGCTACTAAACCAATTGACGAGCAAATTAGAAGGGAATGTATAGAGGAGGAAGAGTCTTATTCATTGGGTAATATCCTTCCATTTTCTAATACATTACAATTTGTTAGAGCTGATTCTAGTTTGCCTGATAGCACTGTGACTACTAATGCATACAATGTTGTTGATTCTGAGTTGCATGATGATGTTGTTGATGAGGAAATAGTTGTTGAATCTCCTGATATGATTGATTATGCTAGCTCATTGAACAAAATTAACACATTTATTGATGTTCATGAACCCTTGTGTACTGATGCACTTGGGATGTCTATACCTAGCTGTAACCTTAGTGATGAATTCATGTCTGAAGTAATTAATGAATCTCTTGAGTTTAGGGTAGAAGGTAAGTGTAGGGGTGACTTGGAATGTGATGATTATTCTGTGCCTGGTGTGGAATTAATTGATAAGTCTGTTGATGATGCATCTTCTGAGTTTAAGGATAGCATACCATCTAGATCATGTGACATAGCTGATTGGGATGCATCTCTTGATTGTATGTGTGCTAGATCTACTATATGTGATAGATGTTCCCAAATTAATTCTTCCATTGAGACTAGTGAGTCCATCACATATTCTAATCATCATGATTCCTCACTAGCCTGTGATGGTATGCCTGCTGAAATAATGAATGTAGCATGTGAAAGGATATAGATAGTGAAATTGTTGGATAGCTTGTTGATAATTTAGACTCTAATTTGCAATGCTTATGTAATGAATTGCATATATGTCCTATGCGTATTAAGATTAATGAGTTTCTGGAGTCTGATAAGTATGTTGAATCTAAAGAATCCTTTGCTTGCGTTGAAATGATTGATAACACTGATTCTACTGATCATACTGGTATTGATGAGAACATGCATAGTGATAGTGCTAATATTGAAAATCCTGTTGATCTTGTACTCTTGTTGATACTAGTGAGAGACTTGATTTTGCTGTTGGTCATTGTGTAGAATTTTGTGAGCCTACTGATGTCTCTCTGATCAGGGAAGAAGTTGTTTCTCCTATTGAGAGTCCAAAACAAATTCTTGAAGTTGGTGAGCTAGTTCCCAACAATCAACAGACTCTCCTAACTGAAAAAAAGCACCTGCCAAATACCTTGGACGAATTGAACTCAAACGATTGTGAGAAGTTACAATTTAATTTTCCTATGGATGTAGTGACTCTTACTGATGAGAGTCAAGTAGATTTTATTGGTTTCAATAGATTTCTAGGAAGCTTAAAATTTCAATTTGATTTTAAGTTTTCTTTCTTTAGTTTTAATTGTCTTAAATTTGATTTTTCTTTGTTTCTTATTTCTGAATATGCTGAATATGACTTTCCAAGACTTCTGATGGTTGAGAAAGTCCATGGGTCATCACTGAATGATCAATCCAAATGCTTTTAAAGTAGTAAGACTTAAATTTCTTGAGTTAAGAAGGAATAAAGTAGTTTTAATTTTGGTTTTTGATACGTATGATTAGTTAGTCTTTGATAGAGCTCTTTTTAGTCTAGGATGTAGTTTTCTTTTCTTTTTTGCATTACAGTTTCTTTTGTTTCTGTTTTGTAGGAAATAAATTGCTAACCAGCTACAAGGGAATCTTAGCCACCATTGAGATCTTCGATTCAACTTCATCCGGTTGTACACTCTCTTTTCACTCTTTATATTGTGTTGTTTATCTGTTTACTGGACTGTGTGCTGACATTGAGGACAATGCAACATTTAAGTGTGGGGGGAGAGTCATTCCATCCATCTTTTCCTTGTTTTTTTAAAGAAAAAATTTGAAAATTTTTGAGAAAATTTTGAAAAATAGCGTGATTTTTTTTTAGTTTTTCTGTAAAAGTTGCAAGTTGAGATAATTATAGCTTGGATTCACTTAGACATGACAAGTAATGAATCTTGTGTCTTGATTCAAGTGAAGTGGCAATGAATTTGATTTCAATGAATTATTTGATAGCCATTAGCTGGTGAGGATTTGAGCCATAATTGTTCAATTCTAGTGTGTATTCACCTATCTTTGTTTCACTCTAGAACTTGTCTTGATTCTTTGTTGAGGCCACATTTGCATTTGCATGCATGAAAATGATAAGGCATTCATTTCTATTTTAGTTAGTGAGCCAAAAAGCTAACCCTACATTCACTTTATCCATTGTTCAGCCACGTTGGACTTGTGTTTTCTTCTCTTGTTAGCCAAAGCCATTTAAAAATGTTTTCTCACCTTGTTTTAGGATGCCTTAAGGACTTTAAGGAGCATAACATCTAAATAGGATAGGTGAATGTGTGATTTGCATCCATTAAGGCCATTGTTAGTCAAAGAATTTGTTTTAAAAAGAAAAAAAATTGCAAATGCAAAGAAAAGATAGAAAAGCAAAAAGAAAAACAAAAGAAAGGCAATGAAAAGAAAAAAAAAAAAAAAAGAAAAAGAGGAAAAGCATTTGAAAATCAAAAGAAAGAAGTGCTTGAATTTTCTTTGCAATTCTTATTATTAGTTGAAAACAAAAGGGCCTTGAAACACATTCTTTCCTATCCTAAATCTTCTTGATTGCTCTTGAGGTTCTATGGTATCGATTTGTTTAGTTTTTTTTTTCCCTTGTTTTTTGCATCCATTCATTTCATCTCCTTTGCCCCATTACAACCTTAAATAAAGTCCTACTTGATTTGTGCATTGCATTTGGCGACAAGCATATGGTAGTGAGCTTTGATAGGTGGAATTTGAGTGATCCACATTGCCTAAACACTTGAGAGTTGAGAGTAAACACTAACCTATGTGAGGGGATATGCATTTCAATTCATTCTTTTCAAATGAAATTGCCATGGAGCTTAATTCTTGATACAAGTGAAATTAGCTTTGATTGTTGAAGTGATGAAGAGTTGTGATTGGTCTCTAGCTTGTGATTTTTACTTTCCCTTTCCCATTTTCATTTTCCACTTGCCATTCTATTAGCCGGATGTTTCAATTCATTCTTTTATCTTAGATTTTGAGCTTTGCCCAGGAGTGCAAAGGTTTAAGTGTGGGGGAATTTGATAACCATGATATTTTTTATATTTTAATTCCCTAACTTAGGTGTTTTAGTGTCCAAATATGGTTTTAGGATTTTAATTAAGTGGAATTTGATTTTAATTTGCCATTTTTACATTTGATGAATTAATTTGCAAATTATTGATTCTTAATGCTTAAATTCATCTTAAATAATTTTTGTATATTTCCACTTAATACTTTCCATTCTTTGTGTGCAGAATTTCAATGGACAATTAAAGCTTGAATGGTAAATTGAATTGGAGAAGGTATAAGGTTCAAACATCATGCAATTCTGACGTGGCTGGAACAAAGAAGAGACAACACAATGAAGGGAAGCTTGAAAGGAAACTCGTGGAAAGGGAAGAAAGCAAAACAGAGGAGAGGAATGAGGGCTCCAGCAAGGCAACATCCAGCAGTGAATGAGAGGAATTACGTTGGAATGAATTAAGAAGCAATGAGCTACAGCTTAAATGGAAGCAATGTGATTTTAAAGAAGAAGATGCCACGAGTTATAGCTAAAGGGCAACGTGGAATGAGGGATTTGAGAAAGAGTCAGCCACATGCAGAAACAAAAGAAGAGCCATGCATGAAGTGTAGCTCCAGCTTCTTTGGGGAAGACACACACTCAAACAACATGAATAAGGCGAGCTGAACAAAGATGCTGAAGCTACAACTTTAACGTTTGGCAAAGGAAGAAAGCCACAAGTCATGGAGAACATAAGAGGAAGACGTTGAGCTGGGAGCTGGCAATGTAACTAAAACACATATAAAGCAGCTACATAGGACATGAAAAACAAGTTAAAAAGAACATGGAAAAGGAAGCAACAAGTTAAAGTCTAGAAGTCGCTGCAGAAGGAGGAAGCAACGTGGCTGGAACTCGAGCAAGCATGAAGAAGTTGATGTGGGGGAGAATAGCAAAGAAGTGGACTAGACTTAAGAAAAGAAAAGCACTTACAAGAAGCCACGAGTACAGAGCATGGGCAACAGCTACAGAATGAGCAAGAAACAAACTCAAAATAGAGGAGAAGAACATGAAGCAACATAGAACAAGAATGAAGGAAGCTTGCATGAGTTAAAATAACGTTAAAGAAGCTACAGCTAGATGAAGCAGAATTGAAACCACGGGATCATAAAGCTTAGCTTGGAAGAAGCATGAATTTGAAGCTGAAATGGAGGAAGAAAATCATGTGGGGCAGTAGCTAAACATGCACGAAGCAACACGTGAGCAGAATATTAAAAACGCTAAAGGAATTTAAATAAAGCTCACATGCATGTTGGGGCCCAAACTCATTCACACATCTAAGCTACAGGCAATTGAGCTGAACTAAGCACGTGGAATCATTAACATTAGCATGTGAAAGGAGGCTGGAAGCAGAGGAGAATTCACGTTAAAAGTTATTCATCTATCGTATTCAAGTGATTCGCCCGTTTGTGCATTGCATTTGGCATGGGTGGTGGAGATTTAGAAGCTTGACAAGCATATGGTAGTGAGCTTTGATAGGTGGAATTTGAGTGATCCACATTGCCTAAACACTTGAGAGTTGAGAGTAAACACTAACCTATGTAAGGGGCTACGCATTTCAATTCATTCTTTTCAAATGAAATTGCCATGGAGCTTAATTCTTGATACAAGTGAAATTAGCTTTGATTGTTAAAGTGATGAAGAGTTGTGATTGGTCTCTAGCTTGTGATTTTTACTTTCCCTTTCCCATTTTCATTTTCCACTTGCCATTCTATTAGCCGGATGTTTCAATTCATTCTTTTATCTTAGATTTTGAGCTTTGCCCAGGAGTGCAAAGGTTTAAGTGTGGGGGAATTTGATAACCATGATATTTTTTATATTTTAATTCCCTAACTTAGGTGTTTTAGTGTCCAAATATGGTTTTAGGATTTTAATTAAGTGGAATTTGATTTTAATTTGCCATTTTTACATTTGAGGAATTAATTTGCAAATTATTGATTCTTAATGCTTAAATTCATCTTAAATAATTTTTGGATATTTCCACTTAATACTTTCCATTCTTTGTGTGCAGAATTTCAATGGACAATTAAAGCTTGAATGGTAAATTGAATTGGAGAAGGTATAAGGTTCAAACATCATGCAATTTTGACGTGGTTGGAACAAAGAAGAGACAACACAATGAAGGGAAGCTTGAAAGGAAACTCGTGGAAAGGGAAGAAAGCAAAATAGAGGAGAGGAATGAGGGCTCCAGCAAGGCAACATCCAGCAGTGAATGAGAGGAATTACGTTGGAATGAATTAAGAAGCAATGAGCTACAGCTTAAATGGAAGCAATGTGATTTTAAAGAAGAAGATGCCACGAGTTATAGCTAAAGGGCAACGTGGAATGAGGGATTTGAGAAAGAGTCAGCCATATGCAGAAACAAAAGAAGAGCCATGCATGAAGTGTAGCTCCAGCTTCTTTGGGGAAGACACACAGTCATGCACTCGTCCAATACGTTCTTATAGCTCCACGTATGCTGCAGCAACAACATGAATAAGGTGAGCTGAACAAAGACACTGAAGCTACAACTTTAACGTTTGGCAAAGGAAGAAAGCCACAAGTCATGGAGAACATAAGAGGAAGACATTGAGCTGGGAGCTGGCAATGTAACTAAAACACATATAAAGCAACTACATAGGACATGAAAAACAAGTTAAAAGGAGCATGGAAAAGGAAGCAACAAGTTAAAGTCTGGAAGTAGCTACAGAAGGAGGAAGCAACGTGGCTGGAACTCGAGCAAGCATGAAGAAGTTGATGTGAGGGAGAATAGCAGAGAAGTGGACTAGACCTAAGAAAAGAAAAGAACTTACAAGAAGCCACGAGTACAGAGCATGGGCAGCAGCTACAGAATGAGCAAGAAGCAAACTCAAAATAGAGGAAAAGAACACGAAGCAACACAGAACAAGAATGAAGGAAGCTTGCATGAGCTAAAATAACGTTGAAGAAGCTACAGCTAGATGAAGCAGAATTGAAACCACGGGATCATAAAGCTTAGCTTGGAAGAAGCGTGAATTTGAAGCTAAAATGGAGGAAGAAAATCATGTGGGGCAGTAGCTAAACATGCACGAAGCAACACGTGGGCAGAATATTAAAAACGCTAAAGGAATTTAAATAAAGCTCACATGCATGTTGGGGCCCACACTCATTCACACATCCAAGCTACAGGTAATTGAGCTGAAGTAAGCACGTGGAATCATTAACATTAGCATGTGAAAGGAGGTTGGAAGCAGAGGAGAATTCACATTCAAAGTTATTCATCCATCGTATTCACGTGATTCGCCCGTTCACTTCATCCATCACTTCGCCCATCCACCCCTCCGTCTTTTTCCATTCTCTCCACCCCTTCGCCCACTCTAGAGACATACCACGCCATTTTTCCTCCATTTCCATCCACTAATGAAGCTCTAATTCATCCATCTTGAGGCTAGCTTGGAAGCAACCTTGGCTGAAGCTTGAATCCTTGGATAAGAATGTAGAATTTTGGCTAAGATTTCTCAATTTCCTACACTTTTTCTTTTTCTTATACAATCTTGGTTAAGTTGTATTTGATTAAGAATTTGTGTAATTAATTAGTGGCTAGTTAGACACTGATTAGGATACCTTTTTGTTGATTAATTGGTTGGATAAGACACTGATTTTTAATTATTCTCTAATCTCCAATGTATGCCACGAAAGTGTTCGATGAAATGCATGAGTGAGATTATGTGCTTGATTGCTTGATTTGAGAATTCTTTAGTGTTTAGTTTGTTAATTAAATATTTTTGGATGATGAATCAGAGGCTAATTAATCAGTTAATTAATCAAATTAGGTGTTCATTGATCTTAAAGACAAGAATTAATGAATTAGTGTAGGATTGAGGTCTCAATTCAACATTAACTTGTTAGTCTCTTGAATCTTGAATGGTTATTCAAGATCATTTGCTAATGAACACAATTAGGAACTCTTAGACCAGAATTAATTACAATTAGATTAGGATGAGGATAGTGGATACCAAGGGATAATTCCAAAGCTAGTCACAAGACCATTCTCCACCCATAATTCTCCAATTAGATAGAATTTAAGAATTCTGATTCAATTTAGTTTAAGGTTAGTTTTATTCAATCAAAACCTCCAAATTAGATAGTTCTAGGACCTTAGAACACTTAAAAAACCTAATTGAACATTGAATTCCATTTCCAAGGGAGATGACCTAGGTTGTGCCACTAGCTACATATTTAGTTCAATCTAGTTTTATTTTGAGGGTTACGCGACAAGCCCGTCATATATATATGGCATATTTGATTGTATACAAGGGCCACATAATAACGTCATACATCATATATTATTATGGAACTCATCTCAATCATGTTTATCATATATTTCTCATATGTGTAGTGAGGCATGGCCTTCTCACTAACCTAATTCTTCTATCATATAAATGGTGCATGAACTACCTTCTCACTGATTTCTAGTATATAAATCATCATCAAGTTAAGCAAAATGGCCTTTTCCCTAAATATAACCTTCCATTGTAAGAATGGTATGGTAAGACAAAGCTTTCTCACCAATTTATCTCATATAAGCCTTATGGGTAATCAAATAACAAGGAAACTCATAAATAAACATTTCACATAATAGTTCAAAGGAAATATATTTAGAAAGGTAATCAATTACCTAGATAGCAACCCAAGTGCTCTCTATCCACTCTCTAGTAAGGCAAAACTCTAGTTCTTGCCACTGATATTCCTACTTTGACATGGGTATAGCCACCAAAACAACCAAATCAATGACTAAGTTTTAAATTACTATTTTACTAAATAAGAAGCTATAAAGGTATATTCTTTACCTATGATTGTATTTTTCCAACTATTTCAAATTTTATCACTCCTTAATCAAATTATTCTTCAATTTGCTCTTATTTAACCATGGTAAAAAATAGAATAGCCATCCAATTAGTACTAATTTATCATATTTAATAATGAATATTGAATATTTTAAGCAAACACTACACCCTTACACCATTCCTTAAAATTCTCATATAAAAGTTAGTTCTGAGTCTTTATAATTCACTTTTAGTTCAAATTTACAAAAGTTCATTACCTCATCCTTAGCTCACAATTGGTAAATTAAAGTCAACTATAATTATACAAAATTCTCTCTCCTTACATCTTTCAAAGCTCGGCCTAGTACAACAACACAAATACCCTTCATATAGCACTATCAACATGTAATTAGAAAGCTATGGCTTGATGAAAAATTATATTTTTCTTTTTCCTTTAAACCTCAGTTGAACCATGAAGTAATACTCTATTTTTTTTTTTCAAGCCATGATAAAAAATTCTGGCATATACCAAAGACAAAATCAGATTTTGAAACCCCTCAATTTTAACTCAAATTATCTATTACTTACTTTACAAAACATCCTTTCTTCAGCTCCTTCCATTTGCATGAAGATATCTCCCCTTCACTCAACCTTCTTTCTCCTAAAATTACCATTAAATTAGAAGCTAAAACCATCCAAGGGAAGAGCACAAATTGAAGATGAATTTTTGTGAAGCTCACCTTGACAAATTCTCTCAATTCCCCCTCCATGTGTGAGCTTTAACCCACAACTCCATGGTTGAACATTTTCTCTTGTTTACACTCTTCTTTCACTGCATAGAAATAAAACTAGGTGAAATGAAAAAGGGTGGGACAATTATGGTGTAATAATTTATTAATTTAATGGGTCAAGAGTTTATTTAGTTGGTCATCGATTCCCAAAGTGTTTAATCTTATAGTAAGTGCTAATCTCTTACTTAATTCATCTTTTTTAATGTATAGAATTATATCATACCTAATTTCATATTTTAATTCAATTGTCTTTCTCTCAAATATTTAATTTAAATGCCTTAATTATTTTAATTTAACTCCCTCTCTTCTTAATTTCTAATTAGCTCCATATATCGAAATGTTACAACTTCTCACTACAAAAAGTTGCCAATCCTGCTATCATGACTTTAGGTTGGCCAATTTTTATAAATTGAAAATTTGGCTCTTAAAAACAAAATTGGAAACTATTTTACCATTTTTTTTAGTTTCTTTAGGCTAGTTTTTAGATAGAATTTTAGTGTTATCTTCAAGATTATGTTGATACTTGAAGAAAAGTAGAGTTTATCTTCATTTTTCTCAAGATTAGTTTATTACTATGCTTAATCTTTTATGTAATTATCTACTCAATCAATTCTATCTCTGAATTTTATTTTACTTTATTTTATTTTGTGTTTGCCTATTTTTTAATATTAATTTCAAAATATATGTTGGCCTAATTTTCTATATATTTCAATTTTGTGGTGATTTATTGTTGTTAATTGTTAGTAATTACATTATGTTTCTATATCTTGATCAAGTATAATTATGGCAATTCAAGTTGTTGTTGGACTTGTAGCTCTCCAAACAATAGCTTAGGATGATCATTTTAATGAAGAACATTAAGAATAATTGATTAGGAATATTGCAAAGTAATTAGACCATTATTGGCTAATTAGATTATTGATAACAATTATAGTGTAATTACTTATTAATAGTAAGATGAATGTTTGATAAAAGGCCTAAAGGAATTTTTATAGAAATGCATTTTATTAGAAAGCTAACCTATAAATCTATCTTGGGGAAGTTGTGAGAAGAAGTACTAATTGTAGGCTTCTTCAATGAAGATAACTTAATGCATAGTCAACATTGATCCTTGGCCAAAGTTAATGATGGTTAGGAGTTATTGTAATACCTAACCATCTTTAAGCTTCCCATTACTCTCCCAAGGTGTTCTAGTATGTAGCTTCACTCATTGTAGCAAGAAGACAATATATTTGATGTAATATTTTTGCATTATGTAGGGCCTGAAATTTTTGTTTCATGGCATGTGGCCCATATGAACCCATCCATATCATCCTCGACTTATAATGCATCTATACAAGTCATAAACATCATAAAACATCTCAGCAATTTCGGGTAAGAAGCCATACACCAGAAAAAGGGAGTTTGCCTCGAGTTCAAATTCTAGATTTCTGTAATTAACTTTGGAAAATCATAATTCATTCTAGAAAAATTAAAATCAAGTAAATGATAACTTTATGAAAATCCATGAATGTCAAATATAGGTTAAAAATCATTATAGGCTATGAAAACATCGCTAGACCACGATTGACAATAAAATAGTACTAAAGGTCCGGCTGCCTAGGTTTGTTGTCATAGGTTACTAATATAAATTTCAAAAATTCATAACTAATTCTAGAAAAATCAAAACTTAACAAACCATACCATTCTAGAAATATATGGATGTTAGCTAGAGGCTACAAATAACTTTAGACCAAAATAGAAGAGTTTAGCCTCTGAAAATGGATGGAATACTAATAGAGGTCTAGCTACATCCCTAATACTGATCTGGAACTTCAAAAATTTATTTTTCTCTTAATATAAATCCAAATGAGATTCTCTTAAATGATAAAAAAGCTTATCATTTCTACTTTATGCTTGTAAAATTTTACAGCCATTAGATTTCTTTTAGGCCACAAGGACCCCTAGAACCAAAGTTGATCATATGAACAATGCATTTGCCAATTATGCACATTTTGTCCAATTTTGAAAATTATAATAAATTCTTTAGAGCTCCAAATTGGGTGATCTTTAGCTCTATGGAAAGCCCTAGATGAGACCTATATACATGATAAATTTCATGCAAAAAATAACTCATTAGGTTAGACTTTGACATAGCTCAAGATTATGGCAATTTTGATGCCATAATGGGGTCAATTTGGTTCCAAATGGCTTCCTAAACATTCCATAACACTTTGAGCACGTTTTGAAGCATAAACACAGCATATATAAGCTTCCTAAATGGTCTAAACTACCATACATCTTAAAATCACTCTTTCATATACAAGAATATACATTCAAGAATGGGCTTCCAAGTGGCCAAATCACAATTTCTCACTCAGTTGCTTCCAACTTTAGTTCATACACTATATTTACATGCATTTGCATTTGCCCAAGAGCTTACATCTCAAAAATAATATATACATACAAACATTGACATTTAAATACATTAAAAACTACACTAGTGCCAAAGACTAGCCATTCATGCTTCTTGGCTCCCATTTTTAGCTTCTTGAACTCTACCTAGACATAGTAAGATGGAAGAGGGAAGGGGGTGAGATTCAAAGAATCTCAATAGCTCAAACACCCATTCAAGTAAGTAACCAAGGCATATAAACATGTCAAAGAACATAAGCATGCATCCAACATAAACAAGAATCTTTCAATCCATAATTTCCATGCCATAGCAACATGTCAAAGCTAAGAACAAATCCTAGGGACTTTTTATCTAGCCTCACCCCATTTTTGGGGCTTTTAGATTAGCCTCACCCTTGGTCTAGGGACTTTTGACTTAGCCTCACTCATTCTTGAGACTTTTAGCTTCACCTCACCCATTTCAAGGGACTTTTGGCACAACCTCACCCATAAGAGCAAATTTCACAACTAAAACATAATTCAAGAAGCATATTGGTATCAATGCAACAAAACACATCAAATGGCATATCTCATAATACAAATACACACAAGCATTTAGTGACATTCATATAACCAAAAATGCATACAAGAAAGAATGAAGAGCTACCTTGGTGCAAAATACAAGTCTTTTTCCTTGGCTAATCTCCTCCCCTCAAGGTCATACACTTGTAAATAGATGGAGTTTGATTTCTTTGGCCTAGACACAACAAATAGGATCCAATTACATTCTGGAAATAAGTCCTAGCATTACTCACACATGTGTCACACCCAAAAATGCGACCGTGTGGTGCCAAACCGAAATCAAAATTAAAAGTAAAAGGTAAATAGGGTTAAGGAGTCACCACCAAAATTTTATTTTTGAAAACACAAAACTTTGGAAAAACCTTTTTCGTTTGAAAAATAGTTTGTGAACCAAATTCGGATTCGAGAGTTGATTATGAGTGGGGAAGGTGTTAGGCACCCCACTACACTCATTCCTAAGAACGGTTACCCAAAGTCAGTTATGCAAAACTAATATGGCCTCTATTTTATTTTAATTCTCTCTAACCACTCACATGCAAAAACAAAAGAAAAAAATTAAGGAATTAAAAAATAAAAAGAAGAAAAAAAATTAAAAGTAAAACAAAAAGAAATTTAAAGAGTAAAATAAGGAATAAAATTAAATATAAAATAAGATTAAAAGAAATTAAAAAATTAAAATTAAAATTAAGAGAAAATATTTATTTACAAGGGCAGAGTTGACCAAGGGTGAGAGCCTAGGGCCTACGTACCCTTCAGGAGGGATCAAAGTCAACGTAGTTCGGCAAAAGTTGTATTGACTTGTTTTTGTTTGTTATTTTTTTATTTTTATTTTTTGGTTTGGGTTTTTGTTTTGCTTTTCTATTTTTCTCTTTTCTTCTTTTTTTATTTATATATTTTTTTTGTTTTTGTTTTGTTTTTGGGTGAAAAGGCTAATTAATTTTTTCTTTAACAAATAAAATGAGTTTTGAAATTGGTAGATGTGTTTTGATTTGTTAAAGATAAAACTAATCTTACTTTTCTTGCATTTTCAATTTTTCCTTTTCCATAATTTTTTGTTCTTCTTTTTTCTTTTTGATTTTCTATTCTTTTATTTTAATTTTGTTATTTTTGGACTGTTTCCTCCCCTTCTTCTCTTTTTCTTTTTTTGGTGAAAAGATAAAGAAAATAAGAATTACTTTTACCTTTAGCAAATAAAACAAAATTAGCATTGATTGGTATGTTTTAATTTGCAAAAGATAGAATTAATTTTATTTATTTATCTTATTTTTTTATTAGTATTTTTCTTGATTTTTATTCATTTGAATGATGATTTTTTTTAATTTTTAATTGTTTTTTTGCTTTGATCCTTTTATTCTTTTAAAAAATTGTTTACTTAAAATTTTACTTCTAAATTCAAAAAAGCTCGTTTAATTTTTTTTCTCTCCCTTCCATTTGAATATCCTCTTTACCTTTTTTATTTTTTATTTTTTAATTTTCTCTTTAAAGAAGCATTTGATACCCAAATGTGTAAATTTATCCTAACGGACGCCAAGGAGGCTTATTGCATCACATGATCCTTAAATCCACTCCTATGTACCTGAGGAGACACAAGGTCCCACACGGCTACTCTAAAGAAATGAAACAAAATAAGATGACAGAATAAAGGTGAAGAGCAGTTTACAAACATGCATTAGCAAGTGATTGTGTGTGCCTTTGTGTTTATAGATCATCCAAAGCTTCATGAACAAAACAAAAGATAATGCTTATTCCCTGATCATTAGTTAAACCATTTATCACATCTTCCCTGACATGTCACTAGGTCATGAGCCACCAAGCCATAGGCCAGCGCTGTCCTTCCCGACCATTTGTCTATTCTCCTTGCCACGCTTCTCACGCGTTGTCATTCCCCTGGATCACTAGCCTCGCACATGCAACAAACATGAAGAAGAAAGAATGCGACAAGCATAGTTGGAAAGGAAAAGATATACATATATATATATATAGACACTGGGCAACATTCATTATACATAAGGTACACCAATTATATTATTCTAGGCATATTCACCGTTTTTTTTTTAACCTATGAATAGTAGAAGCAAATAGACCCATGTAAAAGTCTTTTTCCTAGTCTCCTTAGACAGTCTCTCGATCAATTGTTCTCGACAGGTTAAGGACTTCCAATTCGTAGTCCTCTCATGTGGTGTAAACAATAGGCATAGTAATTTCAATGATTTTTTTTTTAATGTAATCATTTACTTAAGCGAAGGTCAATGTACGAACGAATAAATTTTAGAAATCAGCATACACAATTCATTCACATGGCAAGTAACTTGAGAGACATAGTTAAGGGGTCACGTTCGAATATTGATAGCAGTTAAACATGTTCTCAACAGGGCAGTATCTATACTAGTCATGAAATCAGGTTTGGGTGCAACAAATAGGAGTTCACATCTATATCAGAGTGCAGCAAACATTGGAAGGGAGAAGATGCAGTAAAATTTTTTTATCAAATGGTATCATGCTGGTGAGACGTATAAAACAATGTAAATGAAATGACCCCACCAATGAATCCCTCAGTTCTGCAAATGATTCTCCAGCTTATGTAAACTTGCATTCTCCATAAAGGGTAGGAAAAGCTAAGCAACGTAAGAGCATCCTAAATACAACCTACTAGGCATACATTCATGGTACAAAAAAAATGAAACCATTAAATCTTCTCCCTAATTTTGGCAGCATCTCACAAAACCAGCAATGTCTAACAGAAGATGGAAAGAAACTAAGGTCCATACTCGGACATCCAGCACACCTTCACAACACAAGATAAAACCATGCCTATAATTCTGCCAATAAGTCCAGCCATCATTTGAACAGAATTTCCTATGCCACAAAACAGAAAGGAGAATGAGACACAGACCATATAATCATCAGATTTTCATTTCTAATCCAAATTAAATTTGCAAGTAAAGTTAACCTTCGATCTTAGCTTTTTTTTTTTTCAACTCCTTTTGATTTTCTGCTATTGTAGCTCCCTATTGCTCCTCTGCTCTCTTTGCTTCCTCATCTTCAATCCAGAAACCCTCAAGCTTCTCGCTTTGGATCTTTCATCCGCTCTCCAACTCGAAATCAACCCAAAACCTCATGCCTCTCTCTGTTCTATCCTCTCTTCCTGAATCTAAAATATTCCTCTCCCTTCTCTGCTTCTCCTTCCCAATCCGAAAATCTCCCCTCTTTTTCTCTATTTCTCAATCTCTGTCTCTCTCATTCCCTTGATTCACTTTTTCCCATTTGAACCCCCTATCTCAATCTCTACTCTCTATTCTGAAATTACTCAGACCCCAAATCTGGAACTAAACCTATTTGTTCTCTCCCATTGCCTCCCTCAGTTCTCCTTCTCTTGTTTCATCTCACACCTCTCCACTTCAATCCTCTTTTTTCCATCCTCTCTTTCCCCTTCTCTTTTTGTAACCCTAGCTTCGAATCTCTCCCTGCTGTTTGGGTGTGGTCCCTTTTTTCTTCTGCATCTCCCTCTCCCACTCCTTCTATGCATGCCTGTTTGTGCAGTCCCGGCAAACCGGGTCAGTGAAGTGGGTAGGTTCACTATGAATGGATCTGAGTTGGGTTGGGGTTGTGGTTTTAGGCTTCAGAAGTTAGCCTAAAGTTTTGCTACTTCTCCCTTTTTTTATTCTGATTGTTTCCTTTTTATGGATTTGATTGGGCTAATTATATTATGTGGGTTTGCAATTGCCTGGGTTTTAATTCTTGGAAAACATGGAAATTCTAAATTTCATTTTAAATTTTTTCTTTTCACTATTTTTTGTTTTGGTATTAGATGTTTAGATTAATGGGTTAAATAAATAGATGTTAAAGAATCATATGTTGCCTGACCCCCCAATTCTTTCTTTTTTTTTTAAATATATTTTTTTAGTATTTCCTTCTTCTTTTTTTCTAGTCTCTTTTGATTTTTTCTTTCATTTCATTTTATTTTTGAAATTTTTTTTTGTTCCTTCTTCTTTAATTGCTTTTCTCTTTCTTTCTTTTTTTAGAGCTTATTGGGCTAAAAAGATCTGCTTGATTTTTTGGTATTAGAACAATTGCTCTTCAATTGTTCTTTCTTTTTCTTTTTCTTTTTTTTTTAAAGTTGGTTTTGGACTGGTTTTTTTCTTTTTAGGTTCTTTTTTTAATTTCTTTTTTAAAAGAAAATATAAATTTATTATTATTATTTTTAAAACGTATTAGGGGGCAATAACCAAGTTTATCAAGACCTCTGATAGGTTCCTTTCACCTAATCACGTGACACACCTTTTCGTTTTGCTCCTATACCTTAGTTTCTCACCTTGGCTATTCATAAGTGTAGCTTTTTATTTGAAGCTAATCTTTCCATTACAAAGGGGCAAGAATCCTGTATTTTACAAGTTTTAGGGTTTTTGACAGGAAATGCATTATGACAATGCATTTTGACCTGTATAGGACCTGTATTTCTTTTGGGGAATTCGTTGCCCCCAATTGACCTAAGAATAGAGTTTAGAATTTTCTCACTCAATATTACCCCAATAAAACTCCCTTCTTTTTAAAGTTATTTGACCTCTATTTTCCTCAGATGCTTTATTGCATACAGGGATAAATAAAGTTGACAAATCATCCTAAGAGAATATACTAAATTCTATATGGATGGTGTCTATGAAAAAGCACAACCAATCTAGTTTTCTTTTAACAATTTGTAGAGTTATTTTCATATCCTCCACTTTCCTCTAGGACCTTATTATTTCACCAGAAAGGGTAGAGTTAACAAAATCGACTTGTAAGGAATTTCAATTTTTTTTGGCAAGCAATTCAAATTGAGCTCTTAACTAACTCGACTTATGTGTCAACTTGATCCTTATTTATCTTGAAAATAGCCATCGATATGGTGCCAAAACTTACTATCCCTAGGTAAGTTACCCATGATTAGCTTTTTTGATTAACCAGTGGCTTATGAGTATTGGTTGATATTTTTCCACGTTCCTCTAAGAGCTTATTAACCCATTGGGAGTCATGGCTTATCACTCATTTTGAGAAGGGATAATTTCTATACAATTGATGTTTAGAACTTTAGCTTTGATGGTATTTAATAAAAAAAACATCAATCTGATGATCTATTGATATTGCGTACGTGCTAGTATATCATTGAGAACCATGTCTTGAGATAAGAAAAGAAGAAAAACTTTGTACTTTTTCTCGAGAAACTTATTGCTTCATAAGAGAAAAAGCAGTTGACAACCAAACTGAGAGAAATATGCCTATCTACACGATTGATGCCTTAAAATAATTCTAATCCTCAACCAAGACATGACACTTACTTGTTGATGCGACATACTTATTATAATTTCTTAGGATTTTAAAAATTCTTTCCTTTTCTATAAAGGAAATTTTTTATTTTATGGGATGAAGGTTTTAAAGAATGAAAATGGATTGTGTACTATTTATTATTTTATTTTATCTCTCTTTCTCTCTTTATTTGTTTATTTTTTTGTTGTTTTTTTTTTGCATGTATATGAAGAAATGAATGCATGTTTAAGGTTTTTCTTCTGTGAGATCATGACAAATGTGATTATAACCTTTTTAGGGTTAGAAACTCACTAAGTAATGGTTAGTTGCACTAATGCATACTGACGGGCTCGTCGTGCAACCCTCAAAATAAAACTAGGTTGAATTAAAAATATAGCAAGTGGCACAACCTAGGTCATCTCCCTTGGAAATGGAATTCAATATTCAATTAAGTTTCTAAGTGTTAAAGGATCCTAAGAGCTACCTAATTTGGGGGTTTTGGTTGATTTAAACTAACCTAGAACTAAATTGAATCAAAAAATTTCTAAATTCTACCTAATTGGATGAATTGTGAATGATAATGGGCTTGTGACTAGCTTAAGAATCGTCCCTTGGTATCCACTATCCTTATCCTAATCCAATTGTAATTAATTCTAGCCTAAGAGTTCCTAATTGTGTTCATTAGCAAATGATCTTGAATAACCATTCAAGATTCAAGAAACTAGCAATTTAATGTTAATTGAGACCTCAACTCTCATTAGATTACTAATTCTTGTGATTAAGACCTTTGAACACTTGAATTAATTGATTAACTGATTAATCTAGCCTCTGAATCATTATCCAAAAATGTTTAATTAACCAACTAAACATCAAGGAATCCACAAATAGACAATTAGGCACATAATCTCACTCATGCATTTCATCGAACACCTTCGGGGCATAATGGGAGATTAGAAGAAATTGAACAATTCAGAACTAAAATTAATCAATTAAAACAACAATTATCTTCCTAATCAGTATCTAACCAGCTACTAATCAATTACACAAATTCCCAATCCAATATTCCTTAACCAAGTAAATACAAGAAAGAGAAAAAGTGCTGGAAAAATTAAAGAAATCTTAGCCAGAATTTTGAGTGTATCCATGGATTCAAGCTTGCACCAAGAGCTTCCTCCTTTGCTAGTCACAGATGAATGAATTAGAGCTTCATATTGGCATGGTTGGAGGTGAAGAATGGAATGGAGGAATGGATGTGGTTCTGTGTAATGTGGACGAAGGGGATGGAGAGAATGGGCGCGAATGGGAATGGGCGTATTACGAATGGAATGGGGTGCTGGACGACGTCGTGATGAATGGGATAGCATGGAAAATGACGGAATGAAGTGTTATTCACGTGCTACCCCTTGCCTCATTCTCACGTGGATTTTTTTAACTTGTCACATGCTCAGCTTTTTAATCTCCAGCTCCCTTCACGTGTTCTCCCTTCTCTAATTTCAATCGTCTGGAGCTCCCCTGTGCATGTATAAAGTGTGGGCCCCATTCATTTTATTTTATTATTTTTCACGTGCTGCCTAGCTACAGCTCATTTCTCTTCTGCTTCTTCGTCGTTCTGCAGTGTCCATTTCGTTCTACGTTAGCTGCTGGTTTGTGTGTTGCTCGAGTTGTAAGCTGCTGCCATTCCATATTGCTCGAGCTTCTGTTTACAGACCACGAGCTGCTTCTGGTTTTCTTCTCTGTTTCTACAACTGCATGTGAGCTTGTTCGCGTTTTGTAGCTGCTGAGCTTCATTTCTCTCTGCTTCGAGTTTGCTTCTTGATGCTTTCCACTTCTCGAGCTTCGTGCAGCTGCTCTTTCATTTAACTTGGCTCTTTTCCACGTAAAACTCTTCCCATGCATGTCCCTTGCGTGCCTTCTTTTTCAGCTCATTCAGCTCAAGCAAGTTCTCCTCTGTTTTTGCATTAGTGGGAGTTCACGTGGCAGCCTCTTTCTCTTCATGTTTCTTCTTCTCTTTTCAACTCAAAGCTGCTCCTTCTTCCTCACATGTTTTCATGCGTATTTCTCACGTTCTTCATGTGGCTGTTCTGCTCGAGCTTCAACCTTCTCTACTTCAACAGCGTTTCTTCGTTTCAGCTGCTTAAGTTTATTCTCTGTTTTGCATGTAGCTTCTTTGTATAAGTGTTGCCTCGTCTGTTCAGCCATTCTCCATGTGATTTTCTTCTTCCTTTATTTTGTGAATTCTGTAGCAGGACCCATGGCTTCTCCTCATGCAGAACCCAACTCGAACCTTTCTTTCCTTCTCTTTCAACGTAAACCCAAGCTCAAGCTTCTCACGTGACTTTGCTTCTTTCTTCCTTGCTTCTTCTTTATGTGGCTACAACCCTTTTGGTTTGTGGTTTTCCTTCAAAGCTCAAATTGCCCAACAAAAATCTGCACAAAGAATAAGAACAATTCAATAGGAAAATCCACAAAAATTATTTAAGATAAAATTGAGCATAAAAAACCAAATTTTTGCAAATTAATTTCTAAAATATAGAAATGGCTATTAAAATGAAATCTTATCTAATTAAAGTCTTTAAGCCATATTTGGAACTGAAATGTCTAAGTTTAGGAGGATAAAAATAGATAAAATATGTGTTTATCACATACTTTCATCATAGTTAACGTATGTCCAACTGTACAATGGCATCTCGTTAACTACTCCAGTGAATAGTGACAATATGTCACCCCCTATGGCTTTTATTGAATTCATGAGTACAATGAGAAGAAAAAGATCAAAATGCTCCCTTTTGTCCTAACATGGGTAGACCCTAGGTTGAAATCAATGTTTTACAGAAGTTTGACTCTAACTGTTCAGGAGGCATCTAGAGCTTGACTATTAGTGCATTTTTTAGGGTAGATCTATGACCCCTAGAACATTGGTTCCTAAATTGCCCTCGCCGTGAGATGAGGATTTCATTATATGAATTCAACCTTGAGAGGAAAAAAAATCCTACATAGGTCCAGTCCATATAACAAAGTACAATTTAGGCGAGGTCTTCATGATAGCCTCAAGAAGTACAAGGCTTCACAGGGAAATCAATATAAACCTCTACTAACCTAGGGAACACTCAGACTCGAGAATAGGGCCCATGATGTGTGTGATATGTTTGTGTATCAGTGATGTGTGTGAGGAGAGCATTTACCTTTTCATCTTATGGACTACCCAACCCTCATCTGCTAGACAGATTGGCAGAATAAAAGGCAGAGAAATATATATACAGATATAAATAAGAAGTAACATATACAAATATTGTAACGACCCTAACTTCTAATCATCATAATTAAGGTTAAGTATGTGATTAATAGCCATAAAATTTAAATTAGAACGTTGAAAGTCATCACAACTGATTATATTTGAAAGATGTTGGAAAATTTGAACCTTAATGTTATTAGGGTCATTAATTAAAGAACCACAATTATTCAAATGTGCAAGTGAATTTAATCATTAATAAGGAGCCTTTGATTCTCCCATCCATCAACTCCAACTCATAAAAACCTCTTACAAGTGTTTCTAAATCATTTCTTATTATTACTATAAAAGAAACTAAGGTTTCTAGGTGAATATGAGAAATTAAGCACCTTCGCTGAGGCTAAATTCTTTTTTGCCGCAGCCAATTACTCTCGGGTTTAACTCCTTACACCTCCACAAATTTCACGCATTTCGCCACGGCCAAATACCCCTTTCGCTGCGGCAAATACCCTCTGGAACACCCCCAGACTTGCTTCTCAGACTTAGCCACGGCTAACCTCACTATTCCTGCGGCCAATTTCTCTCTGTTTTCTTCCCTGGCAGGTTCGCCATATTTGGCCGAGGCCAATTAAATGTTAGCCTCGACCAATTCCTCTCTGTTACCATTTGGCCGAGGCCAATTAAATGTTAGCCGCGGCCAATTCCCTTCTATTCCTATAACTCCTAAAATTTTATCTTATGCTCTCCAATTCCCCCTCTAGCAACCCTCAAGGCCACTTTAACTTAGTTTGTGAAGATTTAATGTCTTTCTTTTACCTAATCTACTTAACACATCTATCATTACACATTTAAAATCCAAATGTGGATCCTTAACCCTCTAACCACCCTAAACCAGTGAATTCATAGATCAATGACAGCAAGTGTATTCTGGTCACAAGGTGCATGCGGTTAATGCTTAATGTTCATACAAGATCAAATCACTTATCCATTATTAGCCAATTACAATCAAAATGTTCAATCCTATGGTAATTAAATTACATATATAGTCCTTATACTTGGCAACTCATGATGCAATGCAGCAATGATACAAAACTAGCAATCTAATTATAATACAATTTGACAAGGCTCCCAAACCTATATGCTACCAAACCATTTAATAAGCTTTCATTAATTTTCTCCTTGCCACTAAGAGGTCTGGTCCTTGAAAATGTTAGCCCACAACGGGGTGAGATATACAATCTCAGTAACAAAAGACAATTTCCATATATATGTACAAGTCAATCAATCCAATGCAATTTCATGTCATTAATACCATAATCATCAATTCAATTCGCAAATGAACTAGTTAAGCTACCAATGACTATTATCCCATACCAGTAATCATACACAATATGTTAATGGCCAATAATACCGGGAGAGGTCCGTACACGACACCTACTCCATAATGAGCACAACTAGGGCTCAGTGCATTTAGGGTTTGATCACAACCCAATGCTCGATCGAAGAACATGCACGGGTAGCAGCCGCACCACAACTCCACCATGGCCTTATAAGGTCCAATTACAATAACAATCAAGTAATCAACTAGTCATTTAGCATTTCAAAATCAAGCATGTGTAACAAATAGCAGATTAACATAAGCATATACATGGAATTAGGAAAATAAGCTCAGTTACCTCAATGAAGCCAATTACTCTTCCCCTAGCTACCATAATAATCCAAATGCACATCAAGCCTATAACAAGCATAATTATCATCATTTCTAATCAACAAATCAGATATCCAAAGAGTTGAATTGCTAATGATTACCTAGAGTTTACTCACCTAATTACCAAGGGATTTAATTTTGGGTTCCAACTTTCGCACACCAAAAACTACCATAGTCTACTCCAATTTCTGGGTAATTTCACATGAAACCAAAACCCATATCATAGGTCAACTATAGGGGTCTCAAACTAATAGAAAATGCATCAAAATGGGAAAGAGATACTCACTTAACAATAACCATAGCCTCAACCTCCGAAAATCCACCATGGGAAATTCCAAAATTCGCATTTCAGTCATCAAGCCCAGAAAATTCAGTTTTCCACCATTATCTCCTTGTAAATTCGTACAATAACAGAACCCATTATGATGATCCATCCTTAGGCACATTTTCCAGCAAGGAAATACACAAAATGGAAGGGAAATGCTTACCTAATCATCCCTCTAACCTTTAACTCCAAAAATCTTGCAAGGAATCAGCTAACACCAAGTTTTAGATTTGAAAAGAAGATGAAAATGCTCAAAACCAAAAATTAATCAGACTAAAATGAAGAGGAGGATGAGAGGGTTAAGTTATATATAACTCACCTTGGCTAAATCATCCTCTAGAAGTGAGAAATGGTGGAGGAATGCAGAAAACCCTAGCCTCCTCTCTTCCTATGCGAAAATGGAGTTCTCCTTTGCCTAAGATTGAGTTGGTCTACAGAATATGGGGTAAAGGGCTGAGTAAGTTAGGGTTTTAGATGGGTTTGGGTCAACCCTAAAGCCCAAAATCTACTTAGGTTCAGATGTGTGCTTATTGGGCCTTTGTTTGGTGAGGTAGGCTGCAAAACATTTTGAGTTTAAGTGAAGTATGCTGACCCAATGGCCCAATTCCTTGTAGGTTTAGATTTTTATACTTGTTGGGCCTTATTTCATGAGTTGGGCTACAGAAATTTGATTGGGTTAGGCTAAGTTCCAAGAGTCAATCCAACTTGGTTTGCATAATGTGTGTTAGGCCAACTATAAGAGCTCATATAAATTGGGTCTTGGGCCTCTATTTCACTAAATCAAATTGGGCTATTACTAGGTGATCTCTCTTAGCCCAAGTCTCATGATAAGAAGTTGAGCTCGCATCTAGAATCATTGGGCCTCCATAAATCCTTATCCATGGCTTACTAAAATAAATTTTGGGCCCAAATTAAGCCTTAACCCAATTGAAAACTTAAACCTATATTAATAGCTTTATTTCTCTGTAAATTTCCATTCATATAGTTTACCTAATTATTCCATAATAATTATTCTTAATTATTTCAAATACATTATTAACACCTTAATTAATTTTGGGGGTGTTACAAATATAGTCATCTACCCTAAGGTTTTATTCCACATGTTATCTATCCTAGCATATATTATATACACAATCAATTAAATAAAGCAAATAAAGCAAACATGTGAATGGCATGTTATCTACCTCTAATCATGTGAGACAAATAACAAAAAAAAGGAGAATCAAAATAAAGGAAGGCCATAATATTTTGCATAACTAACTTAATTTGGGCTTGACTCTCTTACTGTTCCCAGTGGAGTCGCCAAACTGTCACACCCGAAAATGCGACCTCGTGGCACCAAGCCGAAATCAAAATTAAAGGTAAAAGGTAAATATAGTTTAGGAGTCGCCACCAAAATTTTATTTTTGAAAAGGTAAAACTTTGGAAAAACTTTTTTCGTTTGAAAAATAGTTTGCGAACCAGATTCAGATTCGAGAGTCGATTGTGAGTGGAGAAAGTGTTAGACATCCCACTACACCCATTCCTAAGAACAGTTATCCTAAGTCAGTTGTGCAAAATTAATATGCTCTCTATTCTATTTTAATTCTCCCTAACCAATCACATGCAAAAACAGAAGAAAAAAATTTAAGGAATTAAAAAATAAAAAGAAGAAAAAAAATTAAAAGTAAAACAAAAAGAAATTCAAAGAGTAAAATAAGGAATAAAAAGGAATAAAATTAAATATAAAATAAGATTAAAAGAAATTAAAGAAATAAAATTAAAATTAAGAGAAAATATTTATTTACAAGGGCGGAGTTGACCAAGGGTGAGAGCCTAGGGCCTACATACACTCCAAGAGGGATCAAAGTCCACGTAGTTTGGCAAAAGTTGTATTGACTTGTTTTTGTTTGTTATTTTTTTATTTTTGTTTTTTGGTTTGGGTTTTTGTTTTGCTTTTCTATTTTTCTCTTTTCTTCTTTTTTTATTTATATTTTTTTTTGGTTTTATTTTTGGGTGAAAAGGCTAATTAATTTTCCCTTTAACAAATAAAATGAGTTTTGAAATTGGTAGATGTGTTTTGATTTGTTAAAGATAAAACTAATCTTACTTTTCTTGCATTTTCAATTTTTCCTTTTCCATAATTTTTTGTTCTTCTTTTTTCTTTTTGATTTTCTATTCTTTTATTTTAATTTTGTTGTTTTTGAGCTGTTTCCTCCCCTTCTTCTCTTTTTCTTGTTTTGGTGAAAAGATAAAGAAAATAAGAATTACTTTTACCTTTAGCAAATAAAACAAAATTAGCATTGATTGGTATGTTTTAATTTGCAAAAGATAGAATTAATTTTATTTATTTATCTTATTTTTTTATTAGTATTTTTCTTGATTTTAATTCATTTGAATGATGATTTTTTTTAATTTTTAATTGTTTTTTTGCTTTGATCCTTTTATTCTTTTAAAAAATTGTTTACTTAAAATTTTACTTCTAAATTCAAAAAAGCTCGTTTAATTTTTTTTCTCTCCCTTCCATTTGAGTATCCTCTTTGCCTTTTTTTATTTTTTATTTTATTTTTATTTTTTAATTTTCTCTTTAAAGAAGCATTTGATACCCAAATGTGTAAATTTATCCTAACGGATGCCAAGGAGGCTTATTGCCTCACATGATCCTTAAATCCACTCCTATGTACCTGAGGAGACACAAGGTCCCACACGGCTACTTTAAAGAAATGAAACAAAATAAGATGACAGAATAAAGGTGAAGAGCAGTTTACAAACATGCATTAGCAAGTGATTGTGTGTGCCTTTGTGTTTATAGATCATCCAAAGCTTCATGAACAAAACAAAAGATAATGCTTATTCCCTGATTATTAGTTGAACCATTTATCACATCTTCCCTGACATGTCACCAGGTCATGAGCCACCAAGCCATAGGCCAGCGCTATCCTTCTCGACCATTTGTCTATTCTCCTTGCCACGCTTTTCACGCGTTGTCATTCCCCTGGATCACCAGCCTCGTACATGCAACAGACATGAAGGAGAAAGAATGCGACAAGCATAGTTGGAAAGGAAAAGATATACATATATATATATATATATAGACACTGGGCAACATTCATTATACATAAGGTACACCAATTATATTATTCTAGGCATATTCACCGTCTTTTTTTTTTTGGCCTATGAATAGCAGAAGCAAAGAGACCCATGTAAAAGCCTTTTTCCTAGTCTCCTTAGACAGTCTCTCGATCAATTGTTCTCGTCAAGTTAAGACTTCCAATTCATAGTCCTCTCATGTGGTGTAAACAACAGGCACAGTAATTTCAATGATTTTTTTTCCATGTAATCATTTACTTAAGCGAAGGTTAATGTACGAACGAATAAATTTTGGAAATCAGCATAGACAATTCATTCACATGGCAAGCAACTCGAGAGACATAGTCAAGGGGTCACGTTTGGATACTAATAGCAGTTAAACATGTTCTCGAAAGGGTAGTATCTATACCAGTCATGAAATCAGGTTTGGGTGCAACAAATGATTTTTTTTTAATGTAATCATTTACTTAAGCGAAGGTTAATGTACGAATGAATAAATTTTGGAAATCAGTATACACAATTCATTCACATGGCAAGCAACTCGAGAGACATAGTCAAGGGGTCACATTCGGATACTGATAGCAGTTAAACATGTTCTCGATAGGGTAGTATCTATACCAGTCATGAAATTAGGTTTGGGTGCAACAAATGGAAGTTCATAGCTATATCAGAGTACAGCAAACATTGGAAGAGAGAAGATGCAGTAAAATTTTTTTATCGAAAGGTATCATGTTGGTGAGACGTATAAGACAATGTAAATCCCTCAGTTTTGGAAATCATTTCCTAGCTTATTCAAACTTGCATTCTCCATAAAGGGTTAGAAAATCTAAGCTACATAAGAGTGTAACACCTAAAATTAATTAAGGTGTTAATCATGGATTTAGATTCATTAGGAATAATTAATATGGGATAAGTGGGCAAGTTAAGTGAATGGTAATTTTGAAAAATAAATCAATAATATGAGTTGAGAATTAATTGGATATAAACTACATCTTGACCAAAATTAATGTACGAGATCATGAGAAGAGGCTAATGGAAACCCAATGAGTTAAGTGCAGACCCAATCTAATTTAATGTGATATAGGCCCAAGATCCACCTTGTATAGGCTCTCATAAGTGGCCCAATAAGCCTTGTACAGACCTAAATCCTTAAGCTCTTCAAACTTGGCCTAAACTTGATTAAAATTCAGCAGCCCAATACATAGGAGGTGGCCCAACAAAGTAAAAATCTGAAGCCCATTTGGAGTTGGACCTTGGAGCAACCCATGACCCATCTTAGACCTAACTTAAACCTAACTAAAACCCTAACTCTTCAGCCTCTTCCTCATTTTACTGAAACTCAAGAGAGGAAATTCGGAGGTTTAAGGGAGGCTAGGGTTCTACCAACATGGAAGCTCCATTTTTGACTCCTAAAGGATGATTTAGCCAAGGTGAGTTATATATAACTTGACCCTCTCATCCTCCTCTTCATTTTGGTCTGATTAATTTATGGTTTTGAGCATTTTTATCTTCTTCTCAAATCTAAAACTTGGTGTTGGGTGATTCCTTGCAAGATTTTAAGAGTTGGAGGTTAGAGGGATGATTAGGTAAGCATTTCCCTTCCATTTTGTATATTATTTTGCTAGAAAATGCCCCTAAGGATAGATTATCATAATGGGTTCTATTATTGTGTGAGATTACAAGGAGATAATGGTAGAAAACTGAATTTTCTGGGCTTGATGATTGAAATGCGAATTTTGGTGCTTCCATGGTGGATTTTCAGAGGTAAGGCTATGGGTGTTGTTAAGTGACTATCTCCTTCCCATTTTAATGCATTTTCTATTAGTTTGAGACCCCTATAGTTGACCTATGATATGGGCTTTGGTTTCATGTGAAATTACCCAGAAATTGGAGTGAACTATGGCAATTTCTGGTGTGGGAAAGTTGGAATCCGAAATTAAATCCCTTGGTAATTAGGTGAGTAACCTCTAGTTTGTCATTAGTAGGTTAACTCTTTGGATGTTTGATTGTGATTAGAAATGAAGATAATTATGCTTGTTATAGGTTTGGTGTGCATTTGGATTATTATGGTAGCTAAGGGAAGAGTAATTGGCTTCATTGAGGTAACTGGGGTTATTTTTCTAATTCCATGTATATGCTCGTGTTAATCTGCTATTCGTTATGCATGCTTGATTTTGAAATGTTAAATATCTAGTTGACTACTTAATTGTTATTGTAATTGGACCTTGTGAGTCCATGGTGGAGCTGTAGTGCAGCTGCCACCGTGCATGTGCTTCAATCGAGCATTGGGTTGTGATCAGACCCCGATGCACTGAGCCCTGGTTGTGCTCATTGTGGAGTAGGTGCTGTGGATGGACCTCTCCCAATGTTATTAGCCATTAACATGTTGTGTATGATTGTTGGTATGGGACAGTAGTCATTGGTAGCTCAACTAGTTCATTTGCGAATTGAATTGATGATTCTGGTATTGATGACATGAAATTGTATTGGATTGATTGACTTGTACATATATATGAAAATTTCCTTTTGTTACTGAGATTGTATATCTCACCCCATTGTGGGCTAACATTTTCAGGGACTGGACCTCTTAGTGGCAAGGAAAAAATTGATGGAAGCTTATTAAATGGTTTGGTAGCACATAGGTTTGGGCGCCTTGTCAAATTGTATTGTAATTAGATTACTAGTTTTCTATCATTGCTGCATTGCATCATGAGTTGCCAAGTATAGGGACTGTATATGTAATTTAATTACCATATGATTGAACATTTTGATTGTAATTGGCTAATAATGATAAGTGATTTGATCTTGTATGAACATTAAGCATTAACCCCATGCACCTTGTGACCAGAATACACTTGCTGTCATTGATCTATGAATTCATTGGTTTAGGATGGTTAGAGGGTTAAGGATCCATATTTTGGTTTTAAATGTGTAATGATAGATGTGTTAAGTAGATTAGGTAAAAAAAAGATATTAAATCTTCATAAACTAAGTTAAAGTGGCCTAGAGGGTTGCTAGAGGGGGAATTGGAGAGTATGAGATGAAATTTTGGGAGTTATAGGAACAGAAGGGAATTGGCCGCGGCTAACATTTAATTGGCCTCGGCCAAATGGTAACAGAGAAGAATTGGCTGCGGCCAACATTTAATTAGCCTTGGCTAAATGTGGCGAACCTACCAGGGAAGAAAACAAAAAGAAATTGGCCGCAGCGAACAGTGAGGTTAGCCGCGGCTAAGTCTGAAAGGCAGATTTAGGGGTGCTCTAGAGGGTATTTGGCCATGGTGAAAGTGGTATTTGGCCACGGGAAATGTGTAAAATTGGTGAAAGCATAAGGAGTTGAATCCGAGAGTAATTGGCCGCAGCGAAAGAGAATTTAGCTGCGGCGAAGGTGCTCAATTTCTCATATTCACCTAGAAACCTTAGTTTCTTTTATGATAATAATAAGAAATGATTTAGAAACACTTGTAAGAGGTTTTTATGAGTTAGAATTGATGGATGGGAGAATCAAAGGCTCCTTATTAATGATTAAATTTACTTGCACATTTAAATAATTGTGGTTCTTTAATTAATGACCCTAATAACATTAAGGTTCAAATTTCCCAACATCTTTTGAATATAATTAGATGTGATGACTTTCAACATTCTAATTTAAATTTTATGGCTATTAATCACATACTTAACCTTAATTATGATTATTAAAAGTTAGGGTCGTTACAAAGAGCATCCTAAATACAACCTACTAGGCATACATTCATGGTACAAAAAAATGAAACCATTAAATCTTCTCCCTAATTTTGGCAGCATCTCACAAAACTAGCAATGTCTAACAGAAGATGGAAAGAAACTAAGGTCCATACTCAGACATCCAGCACACCTTCACAACACAAGATAAAACCATGCCTATAATTCTGCCAAGAAGTCCAACCATCATTTGAACAGAATTTCCCATGCCACAAAATAGAAAGGATAACGAGACAGGGACCATATAATCATCAGATTTTCATTTCTAATCCAAATTAAATTTGCAAGTAAAGTTGACCTTTGATCTTAGCTTTTTTTTTTTCAACTCCTTTTGATTTTCTACTGTTGTAGCTCCTTGTTGCTCCTCTGCTCTCTTTGCTTCCTCATCTTCAATCCAGAAACCCTCAAGCCTCTCGCTCTGGATCTTTCATCCGCTCTCCTACTTGAAATCAACCCAGAACCCCATGCCTCTCTCTGTTCTATCCTCTCTTCGCAAATCCAAAATATTCCTCTCCCTTCTCTGCTTCTCCTTCCCAATCTGAAAATCTCCCCTCTTTTTCTCTATTTCTCAGTCTCCATCTCTCTCATTCCCTCGATTCGCTTTTTCCCATTCGAACCCCCCGTCTTAATCTTTACTCTCTATTCTGAAATTACTCAAACCCCAAATCCGGAGCCAAACCCATCTGTTCTCTCCCATTGCCTCCTTCAGTTCTTCTTCTCTTGTTTCATCTCATGCCTCTCCGTTTCAATCCTCTTTTTTCCATCCTCTCTTTCCCCTTCTCTTTTTGTAATCCTAGCTTTGAATCTCTCCCTCCTGTTTAGGTGTGGTCCCTTTTTTTCTTCTGCATCTCCCTCTCCCACTCCTTCTATGTGTGCCTGTTTGTGTGGTCCTGGCAAATCGGATAGAAAGAGCCACTTTGGAGAAGGGAACCGGGTCAGTGAAATGGGTAGGGTTCACTGTGAATGGATCTGAGTTGGGTTGGGGTTGTGGTTTTGGGCCTCAGAAGTTGGCCTGAAGTTTTGCTACTTTTCCCCTTTTTTTATTATGATTGTTTCCTTTTTATGGATTTGCTTGGGCTAATTATATTATGTGGGTTTGCAATTGCCTAGGTTTTGACTTTTGGAAAACATAGAAATTCTAAATTTCATTTAAAATTTTTTCTTTTCACTATTTTTTGTTTTGGTATTAGATGTTAAGATTAATGGGTTAAAGAAATAGATGTTAAAGAATCATATTTTGCCTGACCCCCCAATTCTTTCTTTTTTTTAATTATATTTTTAGTATTTCCTTCTTCTTTTTTTTCTAGTCTCTTTTGCTTTTTTCTTTCATTTCATTTTATTTTTGAAATTTTTTTTTTGTTCCTTCTTCTTCAATTGCTTTTCTCTTTCTTTTTTTTTTTAGAGCTTATTGGGCTAAAAAGATCTGCTTGATTTTTTGGTATTAGAACAATTGCTCTTCAATTGTTCTTTCTTTTTCTTTTTTTTTAATAGTTGGTTTTGGACTGGTTTTTTTCTTTTTAGGTTCTTTTTTTTTTAAATTTCTTTTTAAAAGAAAATATAAATTTATTATTATTATTTTTAAAACGTATTTAGACCTTCTCAATTTCTCTCAAACTTCCTTTAAATGATTTTTTCTTTTTTTTTCGCATTTTTTGCTAATTTAATTTTGTTATTATTTTTGGAGCTTGCTCGGACAAAATACGGTGTTCACAACATGAAAGAAGCACACTTGGTTCTGTGGTTGCATAATGGTTCCATGAAAGGCTTAATGAAGCAACTACCCCAATTCAAGATCTTAGCTCCATTTTCTTCTTATATCTAGGTCTCTTGACTTCATTTAGACTCCTCCGAGGCCATCACAATTTTCTTCCCAAGTGCCTAAGTACAAGTTACTTTCTTAACTCACAATATGGAACCTATGCCTCCAACTCTCAATTTATAGCTTCTAAATTTTTCCCATGGCTTCCTCTCATCTTCTTCCATCACATATAGTTCTAAACCAAGTTTAAAAGAAATTAAAACACTCCTTAGCCCTTCCACTAATGCTTGGATGGGACATAGCTAGGATTTAGAGCCCATGAAGTTTGTAATTTTTTCTTGATGGAAGAGGCACTTTTGAGGCTTTCTAGAGGTCTTAGAAACTCAAAGAAACACTCACATAAGCTAGGATATCCTTAGATAAAATTAAATTTTAGGATATATTCAAGAATCCCTAACTTTCCTATCTTGAATTTCACTTGTTTTTCTTCAAGTTTCTTTACATTTTCTAGGTCCCCATATTTTAAAACTTAGGTTTCTTGCTTGCTTTTAGTAAAAAATTCCTCCCCCTACAAGCTCTCAAGTTGGCTAAGACGCACACATGGAGAATAAAAGAAGAAGAGCAAGTGGAGCTATGATTCATACCTTGATTTCTTGGCTCTTCAAAGGTACTTCCACTTGATATAAGCTTCTCCTTGAATTCCTATTCTTCTTGTAACACCATAATGTACTAACTCTATCTAGCCTCCCTCTGGGCTCGATTCCATATGATTTCTAAAGAACAAGTACCAATCGTGACATTTTCATACTATAAAACGGGGTTTCAAACACTCATCTTTTGCCCCATGGGTCCTGTGAACCCATCATTCACATTCTCTACTCAAACTCCATGTATAAGACTCATACATATCATAAAACAAGCTAGAAACCATGGATATGAAGCCAAAAACTAAGAAAGTGCATTTTCTTAAATGGACCTAAAAGTCAGATATTTGGCTCTAACTTTGGAAAATCATAACTAATTATAGAAAAATGGAAATCTAAAAAATCATAGTTTTATGGAAAGCTCTAATTGTTAACTTTACACTAAAAATAATTTTCAACCATAATCTCAGCATTTGGACCATGTTTGACATCGAAAATGAGACAGAGGTCTGGCTGTCCCTATTTCTGGAGCAGCTTACTGTCATAAACTTCAAAAATTCATAACTAAATCCAAAAAAATCCAATTGAGACAAACTATACCAATTTAGAAAAGCTACAGATGTCAAATAGAGGAAAAAAATAAGTCCAGATCAGTTCAGCAGCCCTTAGACCTCGAAAACTAATGGAATAGTAACGAAGGTCGGATGGCTTCCTTGATGCTAATACAGAACTTCAGATGGTTCGTTCTCTCTCTAAATACCTCCGATTGAGGTGATTCTAGTTGGTATAGGTCACTATGGATGTCTAGTTTCAAAAAAATTGGACATCATTTGGTCTATGAATGACACAGAATCATTTTTGGACCTATGGTAATAGTGCATTGACCAAACCATTAAAATTCTCAAACTTCAAAAATTCGCCAAATATTTCCTAGACCTCCAAATATTACCTACTTTAGCTTCCCAAGAAGCTCTCTTTCTACAAACTCTAGAGGCATGCCAAATTTCATAACAAGAAGACCTCATTTGGTTATACTTTGACGCAGCTCACAAATTTGGCAGTTTTGGCACCCAAAAGGTTCAAAGTGGGTCCAAGTGGCCTCCCACATGTTCTCACACCTCATGGACAAGTTTTAAAGCATGAAAATAGTCTATATAACATGTCTAAGTGATCCAAATCATCATACATTTCAAACTCACTATGCTACGGGCCAAAATACACTATCACATACAAGCCACAAAAAGGGCAAATCCCACATTTTCATTACTTTGGCTCTCTACACAGTTTGTACATCATATTTTCATACATTTACACTTGCTACAACATTTATATCTAAAAAATAGTAGGTGCATATTTATTTTGGCACCACTTTATATCAAAAGAACCAAAATAAGCTAACATCTAGCTAAACATGCTTCTAGGCTCCTTGGTGTGCACTTGATTCTCCTTGAGCTCCACCTAACATGTTAAGATGGGAGGGGGAAGGGGTGAGATTCATGGAATCTCAGTAGCTCATGCACTCATTCAAGGAAGCAATCAAGGCATATAAACAAGTTAAAGCATGTAAATAAGCATCTAACCATTCTCAATCATACAATGCAAAATTTTCATGCCATGAAAACCATATCAATGCCAAGAATGGGCTCTAGGGACTTTTGGTCTTGCCTCACCCAAGTTTAGGGACTTTTGGATGGCCTCACCTGATTTTAGGGACTTTTGACTTGGCCTCACTCAGTTATGAGACTTTTGGCCTTGTCTCACCCAGCCTCAAGGACTTTCGGCTCTACCTCACCCATCTCAAGGGACTTTTGGCACTACCTCACTCGAGCAATTTTCACATCCAACATATAAGCATATTGGTACCAATGCATCAAGGCAATAACATATGGCATATCTCACACAATAAGCATATACATAAGCATACAATGACCATTACATCCAAGAATGCAACAAGAAAGAGTGGAGAGAGCTACCTTATGAGCCAACACAAGCCTTTCCTTTCAATTCCTCTTCTCCCTTCTTAGTTTCATACTCACACCTTGATGGAGGTGTTTCTCTTAAGCCTAGACACAACAAAAGCATGGAATTACTCTCTCATAACTTAACAACTCTTAGGAGTTCTTCAGAGCAAACCTTGCTCACATATAAGAACCTAGGGGTTCTCTCTCTCTCTCTAGAATGTCACCAACTCTTCCTCTATCTCAAGCTCTCATGGTAGTAGAATCAATATATTCAAGGAAAACAAAGAAGTTCAAGAGTGTTTTCCACTTTTTCTCTTTTGACCCATGCCTAAAACCCAACTAATTTCATAAGCAAAACCATAGAAAGAGAGGGCAAAGAGAGAAGATCAAGATTCTAAGAAGAAAAGAGAAAAGCTTGCTTACCTTTCCTTTGTTCTTCCTCCCTTCTCTTAGTCTCTCTCACTCTCCATGCCTCTTTTCTCTCCTTAGGTTGAAACCTAGTTCAGTTAAAGGAGAAAGGATGAATGGGGACATTTTAAGAAGTCAAACTCTCCCTTTTTACGCTTTTCCGGACTAGCCCTCGCTATAGCGAAAATTAACCTTCGCTACAGCGAGCACGTATCAGTTCCAGACCCCCGTTTTCGCTATGGCACATGCTACAGCGAGCAACTCCCTGGTTTTTGTATGGGATGCCTGCACTTGCTATAGCTAGAAGCATTTTCGCTATAGCGAACAGGCTCACTCGCTATAGCTAGACCATTTCTCGCTATAGCGAACAGGTACATTCGCTAAGCTAAGCCATTTCTCGCTATAGCCAGCAGACTTAGAAAAATTTCAGGATTTCAAAAATTTTCAGCTTTCTTCTTTCTTTTTCTTTTCTTTTTCTGGTTGTTACACTTCCCCCTTTGAACCAAGGCCAAAATAGTCCCATATCATCCACCATAACCATGGAAAGAAAAAGCAAATAGAGGAGAGCAAGATATGTAAAGGAAAATCCATGCAAACCTTAGCCTTTCCTACCTTTTTCTTAATTCCTTCCTTTTCCTTTTCTCCTTCTCTTGTGTGTCTCTCTTAGGTAGAAGTTCCCTCTATTTTGGACAAAATAAGGTCATTTAGAAGAAGCCTCTAGGTGGGACGCCTCTTATGTGGAGGAAATAAGAAGAATTTGCTCATTAAAAATACTATTGACGTCCTATCCTTTTGGGTAATTCATTTGAGATTCATTTGAGCTCTTTTTTAAAAATCACCTTTTTCATCATAAAATTTAGGTCCTCTAACTTATAAAATGGCTTTGGAATCACTCAATTTGGATTAAAAATCTTCTCAAACAAAGAGGTTAAAGTTTGGGTCAATCAACATTCAAAATCATATACCGGAGGGGTTTTAACTATCATAGAGATTCCCATGGTTTTCAGGGCCTTTAAGAACCTCGGAAAGCTTAAATTTTCAATTTAAAAAGCCTTCTTGTGAGTTTTTCAAAAAAGTACACATAATTACGAAAATGCCATTGTACTTTTGGCAATTTTATTGAACCACTTTGACTCAGGTTTCTAGGCAGCTCAATGCTCAAATTCTCATTTTCCATTATTTAAAATTTTATCCTAATTTTATTTGACCTTAAATCATTCAATCCAGGAGACTTGCTTTTCAAACTGACTCATTTCGGTGTTTTTACGAAATACTGGATATTACAGTTATTAGTGAGAAGCATTCAAGCGAAGTTAACCACCAATAATCCTAGGCTCAAAATAATTGTAACCTATTGGTTAGTGAGGATGTTTGCTAATGGCTAGCTTAGCTAGGACACTAGTTAATTTAGACTAACTCAATTAAACCTAAATTTCCATAGATAACTTACCAATTGACACTAGAATCCTTTCCTTGTGAGATTCAATACTTGAATATTCAAGTTTATTGCTTGTAGTGACTAGTATACTTGCTATGATGTGAGTTCATATTATTAAATCAAATGTTAGTCATGACACCATCACAAGTGTTACATAAAGTCCTTACAACTATCTTGGGTATTAAAGTTAAAAGGAATAATGAGGGTTTTCTTCCTAGAATCAATCTCATTATATTGAGAAAATCTTTCATAAGTATAAATACTAAAGCATTAAAGAGAAAAACACCACCTATGATGCATTACAAAATCTGTAAGAGAATTCTAAAAGATCAATTGCATAACTTGAATACGGTGGCATCATAGGTTGACTTATGCATGAGACTAGATATATTATTTTCAATTTATAAACTTGCAAGGTACAAAAGTACTCCTAGTACTAGTCATTGAAATGATATTATAAGGATCTTAACGTACTCAAAAAGTAAAGATCTATGATCATTTTACAACATTTTCCTTGTAGTATTGGAAAGATATATTGATGCTAGTTGGCTAACTAGTGCACAAGGCAATAAGTTGATGTCTAGTTAGATATTTACCATACATGAAGGTGCCATCTCATGGGCATAAAAAAAATAGACATGTATAACTCATTACATTATGGAATCTGAGTTTATAACATTAGCTTCTACAAGTAAAGAGGTTGAATGGCTAAGGATTTGTTACTAGATATCTAGTTGTGGCCATAAACAATGTCAACTATCACTTTACATTATGATAGTGAGACTACAATGCCTAAGGCATATGGCAAAATATATAATAAAAAAAATTAGATATATGAGCTTGAGACATAAATATGTTAGGCAATTAATTTGTAATGATATAGTCACAATTCAATTTGTGACAACACATAACAATTTGGCAAATCCTTTTACAAAAGCACTTTCGAGGGAAATGGTGAAAAAAACATCATTTAGAATGGGATTCTAATCCATAACCTAGAGTCAACAGTAATGGAAACTTAACCTTTTTTTAGACTAAATCAAATCAAGAGGTTTAATGGGTAATAACAGGTTACTTTAAAGTGACTGTGGCCATTAGGTAATTACTTACATCTAAAGATAGTGCATGATAAAGTTTAGGTGAGTTTTATACTTTTAATGAAGTTAAGATAAAACTATAAAGTTTTAAGGAACCTCACCTATATGAACATTAAGAGTGGAGTGACTCTTATAAAAATTTAGTAATTGAATTTTGGACATGTTTATGAAATATAAGGGGTAGCACATGGCTAAACACATACTAGATTTTTGTGAGCCTTGTTAAAGGTATATAAATTCATTTGTGTGATAGTTTTATTTGTAATTGTAAAATGTGGTTCAAGGAAATATCTTATTAGTTATTTGCTAAAACATTGAATTATTTACACTAATGGATAGCCCAAATCAAAAGATACTTTTCTTATGCATAAGCGTAACATCCAGTTTTCATAAAAATGACATAAATGAGCTAGATATAAAAGGAAGTCTCCTAAAATGAATGATTTGAGATCAAATAAAATTAGGATAATAATCTAACAAATAGAACATGAGGATATAAGGTTTAAGATGCTTGAAAACTAAAGCCAAAGTAGTTCAATAAGATTGCCAAAAGTATAATGGCATTTTTGTAAATATAAGCACTTTTTGAAAAACTCAAAGGAGGGATTTTTAAATAGAAAAATTGAGTTTTTCAGAGTTCTCAGAAACCATAGGAACCCTTGGAATGGTTCAAACCTCTCTGGTGTATATTTTCGAATATTGGTTGACCCAAATTTTGATCTTTTCATTTAGAAAGGTTTTAAATCCAATTTGAGAGATTCCAAAGTCATTTTATAAGTTAGAGGATTTAAAGTTTATGATGGAAAAGACAGTTCTTAAAAGGGAGTTGAAATGGACCTAAAAAGCTAAAACCAAGAAAAGGGGACATAAATGAAAATTTTAAAAAGAATTTAAAAAGCGTTTTACTCTTATATAGCGTCCCATCCTTTGTAATATCATATGATTTGGAAATCCAAATTATCCCTAAAGAGTGGAATGAATGACTTACAAGGGGGTCACAACCCTGACGAAGGCTAATATAAACTACGATAGACCAAAATCGAAACCTAAATTAGTTGATTAATGAGTGAAGACCCCAAAGTAAAGTGGATTAAGGCTAATTGAGATTTCAATGTTAATTAGAACATCCAAAAATGTGGGTTAAAACCACAAGATAGCCCAAAATCGGAGCCAAAATGGCTAAATGGGTAGATAGGAGGGCCAATGGAAAAATCATAATTTTTTGCAAGTTTTAGAAACCAAAGGAGGGATCTTTAAATAAAAAAAAATTGAATTTCTCAAGGTTCTCAGAGGTCCCAAAAACTATGGGAACCATTATAATGGTTAAAATCCTCCTGGTGCGCATTTTCGACAAAAAGTTGACCATAACTTTGACTGAATAATTCAATAAGATTTTAAACCTAATTTGGATGGAACCAAATGCATTTTATGAATTAGAGGCCTCAAATTTTTATATGGAAAAGACGGTTCTAAAAAAGGAGTTGAAACGAGCCCAAATAGAGAAAATGAAATGGAGAGGCATAATGGGCATTTTGAAAAATGTTATAAGGTAACTTTTTCCTCTTTATATCAGACCAGCATGCCTTCTTCATCCCATAACCAACCTTCTCCAGCTCTAGAATAGAAATTTAGGCGTGAGAAAGGAGGAGGAAGAAGCAAGGGAAAGGGAGCTTCATATAGGTAATTTTTCATTCAATTTTGCCTATCTTGCCTTTGTTAATGTTTTTGCCCTCCTTCTTCTCTCTCTTTTTATGGTTTTCATATTCTAAAAAGATGGAGTTTTGGTCTGAACCCATGGAGGAAAGAACTTTTAACGAGGAACCAAATACATCACAATAACCACTATAAAGAGTCTTTCCATTTGATGTATAACTCATGGCATGGAAGAAACATTTTCTTGGTTCCTTATTACTCCATTGGCTCGGCCAGACCTAGAGCAATTTAAAAAGAGCTGATTTTTTTATGAAATCATAATGGAACAAGGGTTTTGGAGTGTAGAGATTAATATGGAAGCAATAAAGCTCAAAAAAGGCTATGAATAACAAGTTATGGAGATTAAGGATTTTCTTGCACCTAAGAAATTATGAAGCTTTCTAATGATGATTTAGATTGTCTAAGAGTATGTTTGAGTTCTTAAGACATCTAGGAAGCTTTATGGATGGCAAATTCCCTAGGAAAACTAAGACAACTCCATGGGCTTCCTAAGTATGTGAGCATCTTAGCCAAAAGAGAGAACCAGTACCTAGGGAGAGTTTTCTTTAATTTCAATGATACAAATGGCCTAGAAATGAATAATAAATATCACAGGAACCATTGGTTTGAATTTAGAAACCATGGCTTGAAAGATGAGAGTTTAGGCTCCTTTTGTAGACGTAAAGAAGTAACTTAGTAATTGGCTCATGGAATTGAGCTGATGGTGACTCCAAAGAGTTTAAATGGAGTCATGTGACTTAGATTGTGTGAGAAATTGGAGCCAAAATCTTAAATTATATGAGTTGCTTCATTATGCTCTTGTATGAAACCATAATGGTGGCATAAGTTAGATGTAGCTTGTGTAGAGATTTTTAGAGACTAGAGATGGTTTCATTGATTTGTTTGTGTGTTGTTTGATGTATCTAGGCCAAGTAAATCAAGTCTCTCTGAAATATGCTTGTGAGGTCGAGAGAGAAAAGTGGGAACCCAAAGGAGAAAAGTTGTGTTTCTTAAGAAAGATAGCTCTCTATCCTTTCTTGTATACATTTCTTGGTCATGTGATTATCATTGAATGCTTGTATATGTGTTTGAGCCATGAGACATGGCTATAGCTATTGAATTGATGTTTTGGTACCAATATGCTTCTTAAATTGAGTTTGATTGTGAAATTGCTCTTTATGGGTGAAGTTATGCCAAAAGTCCCTTGGAATGGGTGAGGTGAAGCTAAAAGTCCCTAAGAATGGGTGAAACAAGGCCAAAAATATCTTGGAATGAGTGAGGTTAAGTCAAAAGTCTCTAGAAAATTAGTGAGGCTAATCCAAAAGTCCCAAATAATAGGGTAAGGCTAGCTCAAAAGTCTCAAGAGCTTGGGTTTGATCTTGACATGTTTATGTAATCTTGAAAACATGATTTGAATGGTTCTTGAAAGTGTTAGATGCATACTTGTGTTCTTTAACATAATTACATGCCATGTATGCTTGCTTGAAAGGGTGATAGAACCGTTGGGATTCTTTAAATCTCACTCTCCCCCACTTTCCATCTAACTTTGTCTAGGTGAAACCCAAGGAGCAAAGAATGGAGACCAAGGAGTGTGACTTGCAATACTTTGACAATAAAATAGTATTTTATGAAAATTAATATCAAATTGCATATGTATAAGTTATTTATGAGGTGAAAACCCTTGAGCATGTGTAAAATCATGTACATATATTGTATGAACCATATTTGGAATGAAATGTATGAGAATGTGTGTTTTGGACATCCTTGACCTATGATGTCTATGTCTATTTATGTAAGTGGAATAGTGAATTTGAGTTCTATGAGGTTTTAGACCTATTATGATGCTTCAACATGCTGTGTTTAAACTTTTGGACTTGCTCAAATGGTCATGGTTCAAGTAGAGAGCCATTTGGTACCATTTGGAGCCATAGAGTTCATATTTCAAGTCATATTTTGCCCTTGAACCAAAACCAAACCAAATGAATGAGTTTTGGCATGAAACTTGTCATACATATAGATCTAATTGAGATTGTTAACATAGTAAAAGATTATAATTTTTGAAGCTCTGTGGAATATTTTAGGATTTTTCAAAGTTAGCCAAAATATGCAGAAACTTTCTTGGTATTGTGCTTCCAGACAGTCTACTTTTTTGTAGTTTTAAAGAATCAAATGAAGTTCAATGCTCATGAAATTTTAAAGGCATGTATTTGTCATCATAATCTTTCCATGGTCACTAAAATCACCTCATTTGGAGCTCTGTAAAGAGAGAAACAAAATTTTGAATTTTTTGGTCCATTGCAGCATGAGTTCCAGACCTGTAGCACTCTTTCATTCGTTTTCATAGGACAAACATAGTTTTTCTGATTTGAAATTTTTTATGGCAGTTAGAGGACACTATGAGATTTCTAAAAAGTTCTCATTTGCATGATTTAGAGCTCTTTATCTCAAGTTATGAGTTTTTAAAGTTAGCGCAGAGTTTATGTATTTGCTGTCATTTTGGGTTCTATGAGGATTTGGGGTGTTCTTTGAGCTAAACATGCTAAAATGGGTATGAGCAAAATTTTTTATGATGGAAATGAATTAGGGAATGAAAATATTGAATTTTTGACCCCTATAGCTCACAATGAGCCCCTAGTGGCCCAAACTAAGTATTGAAAACTTATGAAAAGGAGTGAACTTTGCTTGAAACTCATGTAAGTTTTGCTTAAAACTCTATGATTGACATACATGAGTTAGTTAGAAATTGTTGAATATGGGTTTGGCATTAAACCATGTTGATTTAAAGGATTAGACAACATCTTGCCACCTAGGTCCAACATCTTGTCTACAAGATCTCGTATTTTGCTGTGTAAATTCCAGGACCTTATTGACAAGGTTTTCACCAGTAAGTACAAGGTCTTCTTATATAATGTGTTGATGCATGTATGGTATGGAATTAGGTATTGATGGTTTAAACCCAACATGCAAGCCTCGAATTGTGATATTTATGGTCCATTAAGAGTGTTATAGATGGAAGATGATGTTAGTAAGGCTATATGGTCAATTTATCCAAAGATTAAATTATTTTGGCCTTTAATAATGATCATTTCCACCGCTAAGAGTGTGAATTTCATGAAAATGATTGTTTTATGTCATTGTTGATATTATTTAAGAAATATCTTGATATAGCTTGATATGGTGTGACACCTTTGCTCCTCTTTTTAACTGACCTAGTTTCTACCCAAAATAAAGGAGAGACTAACAACAACTAATGCACAAGGAGAAGAGCTTAGGAGGGAGAAAGGCTTTGGAAAAAGGTGAGAAAATTATAGTTTTTCATGGTTCTTCCTTCACAATTGTTGTTCTCCTCTTTCTTTCTATGGTCTTGGTGTTTGATTTAGGACTATTTTGGATCTAGTTCAAAGGGAGGATATCAGAATTTCAAGGAGAAGCCTATAGCAAAGAAAAGGCTCTTGGAAAAGGGTTGAAACAAGGTAACTTCCTTTGCCTTTCTTGCTTTCTTCTTATGGTTCTCTCTTGTGTGTTGTTTGGCCAAGTAGAAAGCATGTACAAAAGATTAATTTTTGACCAAGACCAAGCAATAAACCTATGTTTTAGAGTATGGGAAACTAGAAAATGCAATGAAATTCCAAAGAAAAGCATTAGAATTAAAGTTACAAAAGCTAGGAATTTACTTGCACCTTGACATGTATGAAGCTTCCTAGTTATCTAAGAGTATATATGAGTCCTCAATATATCTAGGAAGTCTCCCAAGTGTCATTCCCTTCAAGAAAAAAAAGCAAGCTCCATGAGTCCAAAACCTCATGCTTGTCTCAACCAAACATGGTTCTTGTACCTAGGGAGTGTTTTAAATTTTTCTAAGGCTAGAATGGGACTAGATATGATAGAAAAACATCAAAGGAAGCCTAAGAAAATATTTAGAAGCCTTGGTTTGTAAGATGAAGGTGTAGATTCCATAATAAGACATAAAGAAGCAACTTGTAATACCATATTATTTTTAGCATTGATCCTCTTATGTGCAAGTGGGATTATATAATTCTTTAAAGAAATCCCAAGAAAATGCATTAAAAGAATGAATTAAATTACATTGCGTAGTGGATAAATTTTTTATTTGCATCTCCGGGGCCCCATGAACTCACCAACTACATTTTCTAATTATTTTCCATTCATACAAAATCATAACATTTTCAAAACTTAGCACAAACCACAAATTAAGAGTCAAAAACTCCAAAATTTCCTTCATTCTTCATGGTTGTACAGTGATAGATTTCAGGGGCAACTTTGAAAAATCATAACTAAATGTAGAAAAATCAAAATCATACAAACCATAGCTTTCTGGAAAGCTCTAGATGTCAACTTTATAGCCACGGAAACCTCATCTAGGTCACGTTTGACAACAAAAAAGATAGGATGGTCGAGCTATCTAGAAATCTAATACAGCTTACTGATATAAATTTTGAAAATTCATAATTAGTTCCACAAAAATCTAATCCATGCAATCTATACCAATTTGGAAAGCTACTAATGTTAACTAGAGCGAAAAAATAGCTCCAGACTAATCCAAGAGCATTCAGACTCGAGAATCAATCAAACAGTAACATAGGTCTGGAGGTGCGACTGGAACAGAATAACAACTTCAAAAATTAATATCTCCCTCTCTAGACATCCTGTGACAACCCTAGATTCTAATATCAGTGATTATAGCTAAATACACAATTAATAGATAATGATCAAGGTTTAGAGTCATCGCAATTAATTACATTATGAAAATATAGGGGAAATTTAAACCTTGATACTACTAGGATCATCAACTAACAACCATAACAGGATCATGCATAAGAAAGGTTTATACCATCATTAAAGGTTTATGATTCATCCATTGATCAATTTCAACCCACAAAAACATCCCACCAATGTACTCATACCATTCCCTAACATTAGCCTTACTGAAATTAGGGTTTCTAGGTCAAATATAGGAGTTTGGGGACCTGCGCCGCGACTTGGAACTTTCCCGCCGCGGCTAAGTTAGGTTCTGGAGCTCAAAAACCACATTTTTAAACTTGCGCCGCGGCTTAGAACTCTCGCGCCGCGGCCCAGTTACTCTCTGGAATTTTCTTGATCGCCGCGGCGAGTTGGACCTGCGCCGCGGCCAACCTATGTGGCGCCGCGGCGAGTTTTGCTACTGTAACCTCCCTAATTAATTTCCTCGACTCGCGCCGCGGCGGGACTTCTTGAGCCACGGCGAGGTTACGTTCTGTCACCTCCTGGGCGATTATTTTCACTCCGCGCCGCGGTGAGATTTCTCAAGCCGCGGCGTCCCTCGCCACTGTCACTCCCTAGGCCGCGGCGTGACTCCCTCCTGTAGCTATTTTCCCTCTATTTCGCCCCCTACACTCCATTCCTCTTCTTAGGGACACTCTAAGGTCACTTCCCCTCATTTTATATGGCTCTAATGGCATTTATCTACCTTATTTACTTAGTTATACTTCCATTACCAACTCAAAACCTATATGCCCGTTTCTTTCCTCTAATTACCTTCCATCAGCAAGTTCATAAAGTATCAACAACAAAATATACATGAACTACCAGCAGCTATCCTTTAATACAAAATAAATGGGGGTTCCATATATTAGGGGCTCATATCAATGTCTCAAGGGTTACATTTCCATTGATAAGCAATATTACATGTCAGCACCAATTACAACAGAAATCATGAGTCCATACAACAACTACCAAATTAAGATGAGGTCTAACCCCTCAGTTCATACATCCTCAATAAATCAAATGTTCAAGCCTACACTTGGCAATACAGATACATGATGATGCTATACATTAAGGAATACAAAATTAGCATCTATGCTAGCTAAGTCAGCCCAAGTGTAGCCATCTCCCCATAGGTTGAAGCTTATGGATTTTCATCCACTTGCTTACCCTTATCCTTACCCGAGGAACTTTCACCTGAAATATTAATCCCACAACACGGGGTGAGATATGAATCTCAGTAACCAAAGCAATTCCATCATATAATCCAGTTTAATCAACATATATGCATAAATCAAAATCCATATCAGAATCATATCAGTCATTTCAGCAAATGAAACAATTAGGCTATCATGATTACTATCCCATACTAGCAATCATATATTTAACATGTTAAAGGCCATTAACACTGGGAGAGGCCCGTCCACGGCACCTACTCCTCATTGAGCACACCAGGGCTCAGTGCATCTGGGGTTTGATCATAACCCGGTGCCCGATCGCGGCACATGCACGGGTGGCAGCCGCACCACAGCTCCACCATGGACTCACAAGGTCCAATCATGATACAACAGATAGCCAACCAATTCATTCAACATTTCAAATCATTCATATATAGCAAATATGAAATTAAAGCAGATACATGCATGGAATTAATGTAAACCCCGGTTACCTCACTTGCAGACAATTGCAACAGCCACCACAAATCCCAAATTCGGATTCAAGTATCTCCCACCAGAATTCTCAATGTTTCACCCAAAATCCTAAGCAAATTCGTACCAAGTTAATACCCATAATATAAATAAGCTATGGGGGTCTCAAACCAACAAAGAAAGCATCAAAATGGGGGTTTAAACTCATCTAATATCAGCCCTAACCTCAACCTACGAATTTCATCACGAAAATCCCCAAATAACCACATTTCAGATTTTGGGTAAAGTGAAAATCCTCTAAATGAAAAACTAATTGGACCAAATTAAAGAGAAAGATGAGGGGGTTAAGTTCTATAACTATTACCTTGGCCAAATCTTGCTCTAAGTGTGTGGAAATGCAGAATCTTTGCCCCAAACCCTAGCCTCCTTCTCAACCTCCGAATTTGCCTCTTGAGTTTCAGAAAAATGAAAGTGTGGCTGAAGCAATTAGGGTTTAGATGGGTTTAAGTTGGGTCAAAAGGCTGGGTCATGGGTTGCTCCAAGTCCAAACCCAATTGGGTTTCAGATTTTGCTTATTGGGCCAGTTTTTAAGTGTTGGGCTGCATAATTCTGTTGGGCCAGTTTTCACTCATTGGGTTGCTGAAGTTTAATAGGTTTTGGGCCTAATTTGAAGGGCTCAAGGGCTTGGGTCTGTACAAGAGTAATTGGGCCACTTAATTGAGCCTACACAGGATAAATCTTGGGCCTCTATCTCATTAAATTAATTTGGGTCTACCTCTAGTTCATTGGGCCTCCATTAGCCTCTTATCATGATTTAATTAATTTGGGCCTAGATGTAAATCTCTATCCTACATAAATCCTTAACCCATATTAACAATTTATCTCTCTAGAATACCTATTCACTAACTTGCCCAATTATGCTCTATTAATTATCCTTAATTAATCTTAATCCATAATTAACACCTTAATTAATTTCGGGGTGTTACATTCTCCCCTCCTTTTAGAAATTTTGTCCTCAAAATTAGACATACCTTACTCAAATAATGCAGGATAATCCTTCCTCATTGCTTCTTCTGTTTCCCAAGTTGCTTCATCCGGAGTAAGTCCTTTCCATACTACCTTTACCAGGAGGATGTCCTTATTACGCAGTTGTTTGACTTTTGAGTCCACAATCCTTTCCGGTTCTACCACATAAGATAAATCATCTTGTAGATGCACATTCTCATGCTCAATGACATGCAAAGGGTCCGGGTGGTACTTTTTCAGTTGGGACACATGGAATACATCATGCAGTCTGGCCAGGTTTGGAGGTAAAGCAACTCTATAGGCCACTGGTCCTATCCTTTCAAGGATTTGGAAAGGACCAAGATAACGAGGACTGAGCTTTCTTGTCCTGATAGACCGTCCTACCCCTGTCACCGGAGTAGCCTTAAGGAACACATGGTCTCCTACCTCAAATTCTAAGGGTCTCCTTCTCTTATCTGCATAACTCTTCTGCCTACTCTGGGCAGCCAACAATTTCTTTCTAATGAGTTCTATTTGATGGGTGGTTTGGTCCACTATGTCTGGACCCAAGAGACTCCTCTCACCCAACTCTACCCAACACAAGGGTGACCGACACTTTCTCCCATAAAGTGCCTCAAATGGTGCCATCTGAAGGCTGGAATGGTAACTATTATTATAAGCAAACTTAGCTAAAGGCAAGTACACATCCCAACTCCCTTTTAATTCTAGCACACTAGCTCTCAGCATGTCCTCAAGGGTTTGAATGGTCCTCTCAGTCTGTCCATCAGACTGAGGATGATAGGCAGTACTAAAGTTAAGACTAGTGCCTAAAGCTTCTTGTAGAGACCGCCAAAATTTTGATGTGAATCTTGGGTCACTATCTGACACAATGCTATTAGGAACACCATGTAACCTTACAATCTCACGAACATACAGTTGAGCTAGTCTATCTAGAGGATAAGTAGCTCTAATAGGTAGAAAGTGGGCAGACTTCGTCAATCTATCCACGATCACCCAAATAGCATCATACCCCGAGGATGTTCTAGGCAAGCCCATCACAAAATCCATGGATATACTATCCCATTTCCATTTCGGAATTTCTAAAGGCTATAACAAACTTGCGGGTCTTTAGTGCTCAATCTTAACCCTCTGACAAATTAGACACCTAGCCACAAACTCTGCTATGTCTGACTTCATTCCAGGCCACCAAAAGCTCTTCTTTAAATCCCTATACATCTTAGTGGTGCCCGGATGAATGGTGTACCGACTCTTATGAGCTTCTGATAACACTATGTTTCTCAACTCTTCATCCTTAGGTATGCACACTCTACCTTGGTATCTCACCAAACCATCTTCTGATAGGTCAAAATCTTTGACCTCACCACTCCCTAGTTGCTCTCTAATCCCTTCCCAGTAGGCATCTAACTCTTGGGCCTCTTTAATCCTTTTTCTAAGGTCATTTTCTATCCTCAACTCTCCCAAAAGAAGACTACTAGGGTTTATTGAAATTAACAAATTCAGATCTCTCATCTCCTCAATCAACCTTTGCTCTCTAAGCATCATCATTGCCATATGAATAGATTTCCTACTCAAGGCATCGGCAACCACATTCGCCTTCCCTGGATGATACTTTAAGGAGAAATCATAGTCCTTAAGGAATTCCATCCACCTCCTTTGCCTCATGTTCAGCTCCTTTTGGTCAAACAAGTACTTCAAACTTTTGTGATCACTATACACCTCAAACTGGGCACCATAGAGATAGTGCCTCCAAATCTTAAGGGCAAAAACTACAGCCGCTAGCTCTAGGTCATGGGTAGGGTAATTCTCTTCATAGGGTCTAAGCTGTCTAGAAGCATAGGCTATCACCCTACCTTGTTGCATTAAGACACACCCTAATCCTTTCTTAGAAGCATCACTATAGACTGTGAATGTCTCTTTTGGATCAGGTATTACTAACACAGGTGCGGTGGTAAGTCTATCTTTAAGCTCTTGAAAGGCATTCTCACACTTAGCATCCCACACAAATGGTTGGTCCTTTCTAGTCAGTTTGGTCAAAGGCATGGCCAACTGAGAAAATCCCTTAATGAATCTTCTGTAGTAGCCGGCTAGACCTAAGAAGCTACGGATTTCGGTCACCGTTTTGGGTCTCTCCCAATTCAGTACCGCCTCTACCTTGCTAGGATCTACCGCTACCCCTTGTTCTGATATCACATGACCTAGGAATTTGACCTCCCGCAACCAAAACTCACACTTGCTCAACTTAGCATACAACTGATGCTCTCTCAAGGTCTGAAGAACTATCCTAAGATGCTCTTCATGCTCTTCACTACTTTTAGAGTAGATGAGAATGTCATCAATGAATACTACCACAAATCGGTCAAGATAAGGCCTAAAAATCCTATTCATGTAATCCATGAAAATGGCAGGGGCATTGGTTAACCCAAAAGGCATAACTACGAATTCATAATGGCCATATCGAGTCCTAAAGGCTGTTTTAGGTACATCCTCAGCCTTGACCCTAAGTTGGTGATATCCCGATCTAAGGTCAATCTTTGAAAAGACCGACGCTCCAGCTAATTGGTCAAGCAAGTCATCAATTCTAGGCAAAGGGTATTTATTCTTAACAGTCGCTTGGTTCAGTTGCCTATAGTCAATACAAAGTCTAAGGCTACCATCTTTCTTCTTGACAAATAAAACTGGTGCTCCCCATGGAGACACACTTGGCCTAATAAACCCTCTCTCAAGTAACTCTTCTAATTGACTCTTTAACTCAACCAACTCAGCAGGCGCCATTCTATACGGGGCCTTAGAGATTGGACCAGTACCGGGTACCAAATCAACAGAAAATTCCAACTCTCTCTCTGGAGGTAGTCCACTAAACTCCTTAGGGAAAACCTCAGGAAACTCCCCAATCATAGGTATATCCTCTAACCCATCCTCAACTTCAACATGCAATGAAAAGAATACTAGAAACCCTTGGCATCCACGCCTAAGGCACCTCCCGGCTTGGGCGGCAGACACACAAGTAAGCTCAGTCACAGGACAAGTTCCAGGTATGTTTGCAGGTAAGGAAACAGTTTTACGGTTGCAGTCCAGTATCACATTATTAGCAGACAACCAGTCTATGCCAATGATTACATCAAAATCACACAAAGGGATACAAATCAAGTCAAGGGTAGTACAACGGCTATCCAATTGTACAGTACAATTTAAGCATACATCAGATGTAATCATAGAATATCCAGTAGGGGTGGACACAGATAATTCAAATGGCAACAAGCTAATTTTAAGACCCAGACGCTTAACACAGTCATATGAGATGAATGAGTGGGTCGCACCCGAATCAAACAATGCATCTACGACATGATTATGGACAAGCAATGTACCTCGGATCAGGCTAGGGGATCTACTAGCCTCATGCTGCGTAAGGGCGAACACCCTTCCTTGGATAGGCGGCTTAATTGATGAGGCCGACTCACGTGACACTGTGCAAGTTCGCGCATAGTGTCCCGGCTTTCCACAATTGTAACACACGGGACAAGGCCCGTTCCCATGGTTCTTCCCACATTTGGCACAAGTGGGTGGGGCACTCATTGCAATTCTCGGTGGTCCCATACTTCTTCTTTGAGGGACATTCCTTGGGGGTGGTCTCCTTCCCCAAGAGCCACTCCCACTATGGGTTCCTTTCTTGTTTCCGCCCCTAAAGGGCTCCATGCCCCGGTCACGTTTTCCTTTCAGGGTCTTCTTTCTCTTGGCCTCACTCTCCATCATGGCCCTTTCTGTCACTTTACACTTCTCCACTAACTCATCGAAGCTGCGGATTTGTAGAGACACAATTTTATCCTTGATCTCTGGTCTCAGGCCTCTCTCAAATTTCTCAGTTTTCCAGGGCTCATCATCAAACCTCTTCAGGTAGGAGGAGAAGCGAGACAACTGAATGAATTTGGCCGCATATTGGTCCACATTCATGTCCCCTTGCTCAAGGAAGTTAAACTCAGCCTCCTTGTCGGCCCTCACTGATGGTGGGAAGTATTTGCTTTCAAATGCCGTTTGAAAGCTCTCCCAGGTCAAGGGTATCTCCCTTGCAATCAGTAATCTGGAGGCATTCCTCCACCAATGTTCAGCCTCTCCTTCTAACTTGTAGATAGCCAGCTTGGCCTTTTGTTCGGTGGTGCAAGTCATAACTCCAAAAATTTTCTCTAACTGCATTAGCCACTTCTCGGCTTTATCAGTGTCTAACTCCCCCAAAAATGATGGAGGGTCAGCCTTTTGGAATTTAGACAACACCACAGAGAGGTCACCATTTTCCCCCACACCAGGGTTTTGACCAGCCCCCACACGGTTGTCCATTGGCAACTCTTGAGTTGGCTTAGTCATATTCTCGTGTAGCTGTTGCAGCACTTGTACAGTTGCTGCATGAGCCTCGGCTTGCTCTTGAAGCCGGTCAGTTATGGCCCTTACTGTGGTTTCATGGGCCTCAGCTTGTTCCCTCATTCGGTTAGCCATTGCAGCCATGGCCTCTTGCATTTCTCTCAACATTTCCGTTGTTTCTCTACGGGTAGCCATCTAACTTTTCAATACTACAAGCACAAGCACCCCCATTAAACCATAGCCCAAGGTAAACAAAACACACTCCACCATGGCAGATATATATATATAGGTACAAGAGTTATCATCAGGTCATAATGTTCTTATTCCTATCATGCATGCATCATGATTGCCAAGTTTTCTAACAACAAAGATGTAAATCAACCACACATGCCTGAACCATTGCTCTGATACCAACTGTGACAACCCTAGATTCTAATATCAGTGATTATAGCTAAATACACAATTAATAGATAATGATCAAGGTTTGGAGTCATCGCAATTAATTACATTATGAAAATATAGGGGAAATTTAAACCTTGATACTACTAGGATCATCAACTAACAACCATAACGGGATCATGCATAAGAAAGGTTTATACCATCATTAAAGGTTTATGATTCATCCATTGATCAATTTCAACCCACAAAACATCCCACCAATGTACTCATACCATTCCCTAACATTAGCCTTACTGAAATTAGGGTTTCTAGGTCAAATATAGGAGTTTGGGGACCTGCGCCGCGACTTGGAACTTTCCCGCCACGGCTAAGTTAGGTTCTGGAGCTCAAAAATCACATTTTTAAACTTGCGCCGCGGCCTAGAACTCTCGCGCCGCGGCCCAGTTACTCTCTGGAATTTTCTTGATCGCCGCGGCGAGTTGGACCTGCGCCGCGGCCAACCTATGTGGCGCCGCGGCGAGTTTTGCTACTGTAACCTCCCTAATTAATTTCCTCGACTCGCGCCGCGGCGGGACTTCTTGAGCCACGGCGAGGTTACGTTCTGTCACCTCCTGGGCGATTATTTTCACTCCGCGCCGCGGCGAGATTTCTCAAGCCGCGGCGTCCCTCGCCACTGTCACTTCCTAGGCCGCGGCGAAGCCTTCTTGGCCGCGGCGTGACTCCCTCCTGTAGCTATTTTCCCTCTATTTCGCCCCCTACACTCCATTCCTCTTCTTAGGGACACTCTAAGGTCACTTCCCCTAATTTTATATGGCTCTAATGGCATTTATCTACCTTATTTACTTAGTTATACTTCCATTACCAACTCAAAACCTATATGCCCGTTTCTTTCCTCTAATTACCTTCCATCAGCAAGTTCATAAAGTATCAACAACAAAATATACATGAACTACCAGCAGCTATCCTTTAATACAAAATAAATGGGGGTTCCATATATTAGGGGCTCATATCAATGTCTCAAGGGTTACATTTCCATTGATAAGCAATATTACATGTCAGCACCAATTACAACAGAAATCATGAGTCCATACAACAACTACCAAATTAAGATGAGGTCTAACCCCTCAGTTCATACATCCTCAATAAATCAAATGTTCAAGCCTACACTTGGCAATACAGATACATGATGATGCTATACATTAAGGAATACAAAATTAGCATCTATGCTAGCTAAGTCAGCCCAAGTGTAGCCATCTCCCCATAGGTTGAAGCTTATGGATTTTCATCCACTTGCTTACCCTTATCCTTACCCGAGGAACTTTCACCTGAAATATTAATCCCACAACACGGGGTGAGATATGAATCTCAGTAACCAAAGCAATTCCATCATATAATCCAGTTTAATCAACATATATGCATAAATCAAAATCCATATCAGAATCATATCAGTCATTTCAGCAAATGAAACAATTAGGCTATCATGATTACTATCCCATACTAGCAATCATATATTTAACATGTTAAAGGCCATTAACACTGGGAGAGGCCCGTCCACGGCACCTACTCCTCATTGAGCACACCAGGGCTCAGTGCATCTGGGGTTTGATCATAACCCGGTGCCCGATCGCGGCACATGCACGGGTGGCAGCCGCACCACAGCTCCACCATGGACTCACAAGGTCCAATCATGATACAACAGATAGCCAACCAATTCATTCAACATTTCAAATCATTCATATATAGCAATATATGAAATTAAAGCAGATACATGCATGGAATTAATGTAAACCCCGGTTACCTCACTTGCAGACAATTGCAACAGCCACCACAAATCCCAAATTCGGATTCAAGTATCTCCCACCAGAATTCTCAATGTTTCACCCAAAATCCTAAGCAAATGGTACCAAGTTAATACCCATAATATAAATAAGCTATGGGGGTCTCAAACCAACAAAGAAAGCATCAAAATGGGGGTTTAAACTCATCTAATATCAGCCCTAACCTCAACCTACGAATTTCATCACGAAAATCCCCAAATAACCACATTTCAGATTTTGGGTAAAGTGAAAATCCTCTAAATGAAAAACTAATTGGACCAAATTAAAGAGAAAGATGAGGGGGTTAAGTTCTATAACTATTACCTTGGCCAAATCTTGCTCTAAGTGTGTGGAAATGCAGAATCTTTGCCCCAAACCCTAGCCTCCTTCTCAACCTCCAATTTGCCTCTTGAGTTTCAGAAAAATGAAAGTGTGGCTGAAGCAATTAGGGTTTAGATGGGTTTAAGTTGGGTCAAAAGGCTGGGTCATGGGTTGCTCCAAGTCCAAACCCAATTGGGTTTCAGATTTTGCTTATTGGGCCAGTTTTTAAGTGTTGGGCTGCATAATTCTGTTGGGCCAGTTTTCACTCATTGGGTTGCTGAAGTTTAATAGGTTTTGGGCCTAATTTGAAGGGCTCAAGGGCTTGGGTCTGTACAAGAGTAATTGGGCCACTTAATTGAGCCTACACAGGATAAATCTTGGGCCTCTATCTCATTAAATTAATTTGGGTCTACCTCTAGTTCATTGGGCCTCCATTAGCCTCTTATCATGATTTAATTAATTTGGGCCTAGATGTAAATCTCTATCCTACATAAATCCTTAACCCATATTAACAATTTATCTCTCTAGAATACCTATTCACTAACTTGCCCAATTATGCTCTATTAATTATCCTTAATTAATCTTAATCCATAATTAACACCTTAATTAATTTCGGGGTGTTACATTCTCCCCTCCTTTTAGAAATTTTGTCCTCAAAATTAGACATACCTTACTCAAATAATGCAGGATAATCCTTCCTCATTGCTTTTTCTGTTTCCCAAGTTGCTTCATCCGGAGTAAGTCCTTTCCATACTACCTTTACCAGGAGGATGTCCTTATTACGCAGTTGTTTGACTTTTGAGTCCACAATCCTTTCCGGTTCTACCACATAAGATAAATCATCTTGTAGATGCACATTCTCATGCTCAATGACATGCAAAGGGTCCGGGTGGTACTTTTTCAGTTGGGACACATGGAATACATCATGCAGTCTGGCCAGGTTTGGAGGTAAAGCAACTCTATAGGCCACTGGTCCTATCCTTTCAAGGATTTGGAAAGGACCAAGATAACGAGGACTGAGCTTTCTTGTCCTGATAGACCGTCCTACCCCTGTCACCGGAGTAGCCTTAAGGAACACATGGTCTCCTACCTCAAATTCTAAGGGTCTCCTTCTCTTATCTGCATAACTCTTCTGCCTACTCTGGGCAGCCAACAATTTCTTTCTAATGAGTTCTATTTGATGGGTGGTTTGGTCCACTATGTCTGGACCCAAGAGACTCCTCTCACCCAACTCTACCCCAACACAAGGGTGACCGACACTTTCTCCCATAAAGTGCCTCAAATGGTGCCATCTGAAGGCTGGAATGGTAACTATTATTATAAGCAAACTTAGCTAAAGGCAAGTACACATCCCAACTCCCTTTTAATTCTAGCACACTAGCTCTCAGCATGTCCTCAAGGGTTTGAATGGTCCTCTCAGTCTGTCCATCAGACTGAGGATGATAGGCAGTACTAAAGTTAAGACTAGTGCCTAAAGCTTCTTGTAGAGACCGCCAAAATTTTGATGTGAATCTTGGGTCACTATCTGACACAATGCTATTAGGAACACCATGTAACCTTACAATCTCACGAACATACAGTTGAGCTAGTCTATCTAGAGGATAAGTAGCTCTAATAGGTAGAAAGTGGGCAGACTTCGTCAATCTATCCACGATCACCCAAATAGCATCATACCCCGAGGATGTTCTAGGCAAGCCCATCACAAAATCCATGGATATACTATCCCATTTCCATTTCGGAATTTCTAAAGGCTATAACAAACTTGCGGGTCTTTAGTGCTCAATCTTAACCCTCTGACAAATTAGACACCTAGCCACAAACTCTGCTATGTCTGACTTCATTCCAGGCCACCAAAAGCTCTTCTTTAAATCCCTATACATCTTAGTGGTGCCCGGATGAATGGTGTACCGACTCTTATGAGCTTCTGATAACACTATGTTTCTCAACTCTTCATCCTTAGGTATGCACACTCTACCTTGGTATCTCACCAAACCATCTTCTGATAGGTCAAAATCTTTGACCTCACCACTCCCTAGTTGCTCTCTAATCCCTTCCCAGTAGGCATCTAACTCTTGGGCCTCTTTAATCCTTTTTCTAAGGTCATTTTCTATCCTCAACTCTCCCAAAAGAAGACTACTAGGGTTTATTGAAATTAACAAATTCAGATCTCTCATCTCCTCAATCAACCTTTGCTCTCTAAGCATCATCATTGCCATATGAATAGATTTCCTACTCAAGGCATCGGCAACCACATTCGCCTTCCCTGGATGATACTTTAAGGAGAAATCATAGTCCTTAAGGAATTCCATCCACCTCCTTTGCCTCATGTTCAGCTCCTTTTGGTCAAACAAGTACTTCAAACTTTTGTGATCACTATACACCTCAAACTGGGCACCATAGAGATAGTGCCTCCAAATCTTAAGGGCAAAAACTACAGCCGCTAGCTCTAGGTCATGGGTAGGGTAATTCTCTTCATAGGGTCTAAGCTGTCTAGAAGCATAGGCTATCACCCTACCTTGTTGCATTAAGACACACCCTAATCCTTTCTTAGAAGCATCACTATAGACTGTGAATGTCTCTTTTGGATCAGGTATTACTAACACAGGTGCGGTGGTAAGTCTATCTTTAAGCTCTTGAAAGGCATTCTCACACTTAGCATCCCACACAAATGGTTGGTCCTTTCTAGTCAGTTTGGTCAAAGGCATGGCCAACTGAGAAAATCCCTTAATGAATCTTCTGTAGTAGCCGGCTAGACCTAAGAAGCTACGGATTTCGGTCATCGTTTTGGGTCTCTCCCAATTCAGTACCGCCTCTACCTTGCTAGGATCTACCGCTACCCCTTGTTCTGATATCACATGACCTAGGAATTTGACCTCCCGCAACCAAAACTCACACTTGCTCAACTTAGCATACAACTGATGCTCTCTCAAGGTCTGAAGAACTATCCTAAGATGCTCTTCATGCTCTTCACTACTTTTAGAGTAGATGAGAATGTCATCAATGAATACTACCACAAATCGGTCAAGATAAGGCCTAAAAATCCTATTCATGTAATCCATGAAAATGGCAGGGGCATTGGTTAACCCAAAAGGCATAACTACGAATTCATAATGGCCATATCGAGTCCTAAAGGCTGTTTTAGGTACATCCTCAGCCTTGACCCTAAGTTGGTGATATCCCGATCTAAGGTCAATCTTTGAAAAGACCGACGCTCCAGCTAATTGGTCAAGCAAGTCATCAATTCTAGGCAAAGGGTATTTATTCTTAACAGTCGCTTGGTTCAGTTGCCTATAGTCAATACAAAGTCTAAGGCTACCATCTTTCTTCTTGACAAATAAAACTGGTGCTCCCCATGGAGACACACTTGGCCTAATAAACCCTCTCTCAAGTAACTCTTCTAATTGACTCTTTAACTCAACCAACTCAGCAGGCGCCATTCTATACGGGGCCTTAGAGATTGGACCAGTACCGGGTACCAAATCAACAGAAAATTCCAACTCTCTCTCTGGAGGTAGTCCACTAAACTCCTTAGGGAAAACCTCAGGAAACTCCCCAATCATAGGTATATCCTCTAACCCATCCTCAACTTCAACATGCAATGAAAAGAATACTAGAAACCCTTGGCATCCACGCCTAAGGCACCTCCCGGCTTGGGCGGCAGACACACAAGTAAGCTCAGTCACAGGACAAGTTCCAGGTATGTTTGCAGGTAAGGAAACAGTTTTACGGTTGCAGTCCAGTATCACATTATTAGCAGACAACCAGTCTATGCCAATGATTACATCAAAATCACACAAAGGGATACAAATCAAGTCAAGGGTAGTACAACGGCTATCCAATTGTACAGTACAATTTAAGCATACATCAGATGTAATCATAGAATATCCAGTAGGGGTGGACACAGATAATTCAAATGGCAACAAGCTAATTTTAAGACCCAGACGCTTAACACAGTCATATGAGATGAATGAGTGGGTCGCACCCGAATCAAACAATGCATCTACGACATGATTATGGACAAGCAATGTACCTCGGATCAGGCTAGGGGATCTACTAGCCTCATGCTGCGTAAGGGCGAACACCCTTCCTTGGATAGGCGGCTTAATTGATGAGGCCGACTCACGTGACACTGTGCAAGTTCGCGCATAGTGTCCCGGCTTTCCACAATTGTAACACACGGGACAAGGCCCGTTCCCATGGTTCTTCCCACATTTGGCACAAGTGGGTGGGGCACTCATTGCAATTCTCGGTGGTCCCATACTTCTTCTTTGAGGGACATTCCTTGGGGGTGGTCTCCTTCCCCAAGAGCCACTCCCACTATGGGTTCCTTTCTTGTTTCCGCCCCTAAAGGGCTCCATGCCCCGGTCACGTTTTCCTTTCAGGGTCTTCTTTCTCTTGGCCTCACTCTCCATCATGGCCCTTTCTGTCACTTTACACTTCTCCACTAACTCATCGAAGCTGCGGATTTGTAGAGACACAATTTTATCCTTGATCTCTGGTCTCAGGCCTCTCTCAAATTTCTCAGTTTTCCAGGGCTCATCATCAAACCTCTTCAGGTAGGAGGAGAAGCGAGACAACTGAATGAATTTGGCCGCATATTGGTCCACATTCATGTCCCCTTGCTCAAGGAAGTTAAACTCAGCCTCCTTGTCGGCCCTCACTGATGGTGGGAAGTATTTGCTTTCAAATGCCGTTTGAAAGCTCTCCCAGGTCAAGGGTATCTCCCTTGCAATCAGTAATCTGGAGGCATTCCTCCACCAATGTTCAGCCTCTCCTTCTAACTTGTAGATAGCCAGCTTGGCCTTTTGTTCGGTGGTGCAAGTCATAACTCCAAAAATTTTCTCTAACTGCATTAGCCACTTCTCGGCTTTATCAGTGTCTAACTCCCCCAAAAATGATGGAGGGTCAGCCTTTTGGAATTTAGACAACACCACAGAGAGGTCACCATTTTCCCCCACACCAGGGTTTTGACCAGCCCCCACACGGTTGTCCATTGGCAACTCTTGAGTTGGCTTAGTCATATTCTCGTGTAGCTGTTGCAGCACTTGTACAGTTGCTGCATGAGCCTCGGCTTGCTCTTGAAGCCGGTCAGTTATGGCCCTTACTGTGGTTTCATGGGCCTCAGCTTGTTCCCTCATTCGGTTAGCCATTGCAGCCATGGCCTCTTGCATTTCTCTCAACATTTCCGTTGTTTCTCTACGGGTAGCCATCTAACTTTTCAATACTACAAGCACAAGCACCCCCATTAAACCATAGCCCAAGGTAAACAAAACACACTCCACCATGGCAGATATATATATATAGGTACAAGAGTTATCATCAGGTCATAATGTTCTTATTCCTATCATGCATGCATCATGATTGCCAAGTTTTCTAACAACAAAGATGTAAATCAACCACACATGCCTGAACCATTGCTCTGATACCAACTGTGACAACCCTAGATTCTAATATCAGTGATTATAGCTAAATACACAATTAATAGATAATGATCAAGGTTTGGAGTCATCGCAATTAATTACATTATGAAAATATAGGGGAAATTTAAACCTTGATACTACTAGGATCATCAACTAACAACCATAACGGGATCATGCATAAGAAAGGTTTATACCATCATTAAAGGTTTATGATTCATCCATTGATCAATTTCAACCCACAAAAACATCCCACCAATGTACTCATACCATTCCCTAACATTAGCCTTACTGAAATTAGGGTTTCTAGGTCAAATATAGGAGTTTGGGGACCTGCGCCGCGACTTGGAACTTTCCCGCCACGGCTAAGTTAGGTTCTGGAGCTCAAAAATCACATTTTTAAACTTGCGCCGCGGCCTAGAACTCTCGCGCCGCGGCCCAGTTACTCTCTGGAATTTTCTTGATCGCCGCGGCGAGTTGGACCTGCGCCGCGGCCAACCTATGTGGCGCCGCGGCGAGTTTTGCTACTGTAACCTCCCTAATTAATTTCCTCGACTCGCGCCGCGGCGGGACTTCTTGAGCCACGGCGAGGTTACGTTCTGTCACCTCCTGGGCGATTATTTTCACTCCGCGCCGCGGCGAGATTTCTCAAGCCGCGGCGTCCCTCGCCACTGTCACTTCCTAGGCCGCGGCGAAGCCTTCTTGGCCGCGGCGTGACTCCCTCCTGTAGCTATTTTCCCTCTATTTCGCCCCCTACACTCCATTCCTCTTCTTAGGGACACTCTAAGGTCACTTCCCCTAATTTTATATGGCTCTAATGGCATTTATCTACCTTATTTACTTAGTTATACTTCCATTACCAACTCAAAACCTATATGCCCGTTTCTTTCCTCTAATTACCTTCCATCAGCAAGTTCATAAAGTATCAACAACAAAATATACATGAACTACCAGCAGCTATCCTTTAATACAAAATAAATGGGGGTTCCATATATTAGGGGCTCATATCAATGTCTCAAGGGTTACATTTCCATTGATAAGCAATATTACATGTCAGCACCAATTACAACAGAAATCATGAGTCCATACAACAACTACCAAATTAAGATGAGGTCTAACCCCTCAGTTCATACATCCTCAATAAATCAAATGTTCAAGCCTACACTTGGCAATACAGATACATGATGATGCTATACATTAAGGAATACAAAATTAGCATCTATGCTAGCTAAGTCAGCCCAAGTGTAGCCATCTCCCCATAGGTTGAAGCTTATGGATTTTCATCCACTTGCTTACCCTTATCCTTACCCGAGGAACTTTCACCTGAAATATTAATCCCACAACACGGGGTGAGATATGAATCTCAGTAACCAAAGCAATTCCATCATATAATCCAGTTTAATCAACATATATGCATAAATCAAAATCCATATCAGAATCATATCAGTCATTTCAGCAAATGAAACAATTAGGCTATCATGATTACTATCCCATACTAGCAATCATATATTTAACATGTTAAAGGCCATTAACACTGGGAGAGGCCCGTCCACGGCACCTACTCCTCATTGAGCACACCAGGGCTCAGTGCATCTGGGGTTTGATCATAACCCGGTGCCCGATCGCGGCACATGCACGGGTGGCAGCCGCACCACAGCTCCACCATGGACTCACAAGGTCCAATCATGATACAACAGATAGCCAACCAATTCATTCAACATTTCAAATCATTCATATATAGCAAATATGAAATTAAAGCAGATACATGCATGGAATTAATGTAAACCCCGGTTACCTCACTTGCAGACAATTGCAACAGCCACCACAAATCCCAAATTCGGATTCAAGTATCTCCCACCAGAATTCTCAATGTTTCACCTAAAATCCTAAGCAAATTCGTACCAAGTTAATACCCATAATATAAATAAGCTATGGGGGTCTCAAACTAACAAAGAAAGCATCAAAATGGGGGTTTAAACTCATCTAATATCAGCCCTAACCTCAACCTACGAATTTCATCACGAAAATCCCCAAATAACCACATTTCAGATTTTGGGTAAAGTGAAAATCCTCTAAATGAAAAACTAATCGGACCAAATTAAAGAGAAAGATGAGGGGGTTAAGTTCTATAACTATTACCTTGGCCAAATCTTGCTCTAAGTGTGTGGAAATGCAGAATCTTTGCCCCAAACCCTAGCCTCCTTCTCAACCTCCGAATTTGCCTCTTGAGTTTCAGAAAAATGAAAGTGTGGCTGAAGCAATTAGGGTTTAGATGGGTTTAAGTTGGGTCAAAAGGCTGGGTCATGGGTTGCTCCAAGTCCAAACCCAATTGGGTTTCAGATTTTGCTTATTGGGCCAGTTTTTAAGTGTTGGGCTGCATAATTCTGTTGGGCCAGTTTTCACTCATTGGGTTGCTGAAGTTTAATAGGTTTTAGGCCTAATTTGAAGGGCGCAAGGGCTTGGGTCTGTACAAGAGTAATTGGGCCACTTAATTGAGCCTACACAGGATAAATCTTGGGCCTCTATCTCATTAAATTAATTTGGGTCTACCTCTAGTTCATTGGGCCTCCATTAGCCTCTTATCATGATTTAATTAATTTGGGCCTAGATGTAAATCTCTATCCTACATAAATCCTTAACCCATATTAACAATTTATCTCTCTAGAATACCTATTCACTAACTTGCCCAATTATGCTCTATTAATTATCCTTAATTAATCTTAATCCATAATTAACACCTTAATTAATTTCGGGGTGTTACACATCCAAATGAAGTGATTCCAATTGTCCAAGTCAATGGAAGGTCTAGTTTCTCTCTATAAAATTTCATGGCAATTGGACATCATTTGCTCCATGAATGATAGAGAAAATTTCGGACTAGATGAACAGTGCATTGACCAAAACTAAAAAATTTTCCAACTTCAAAAATTCACCAAAAATTCTATAGATCTCTAAATAATACCCACTTTATCTTCCAAAAGCTCTCAACTAGCTCTAGATGCATGACAAATCTCAGATCAAGAAGAGCTCATTTGGACAAAAAGTGGTATAGCTTACCAAAATGGCCATTTTTACTCCATATGAGATACCAAATCTTCCTAAATGACCTCTTTTAATGTTTGGCACCTCTTAGGCAAGTTTAAAAGCATGAATATGACTTGTGTGAATTGCCCAAGTGGTCCCAAACCCCATGCATCTTGTTTTAACCATTTCACATCCAACAATACACAATTAACCATAACCATACAAGAGGCAATTTCTATGATTTCATTGATTTTAAAGTATATATAGTATCCATTCATCATTTTACATTAGCTTATGGTCTTACATCACAAAAATAATATGTACAAGCTTACTTTGACATCCAACTACAAATAAGGTTATATAATTAACAAAATTCAATCTCTTAAGGCCTTTGGCTTAGACTCCTTGCTTCTTGAATATCACCTAGGCATTTCAAGATAATAAAGGGAAGGGGAGTGAGATTCCTAGAATCTCAATAGCTCACATACCCATTCACATGCACATTATGGCATATACACATCAAAGCATATGTATGGAAGGTTTAACAACCATAAAGTATGTAAGGTCACAATTCCCATGCCACTTATTCACATTCAAGCCAAAAACATACTCTAGGGACTTCTGGTTTTGCCTTACCCCATTTCTAGGGCTTTTGGATTTACCTCACCCTTGGCTTACAGACTTTTGACTTGGCCTCACCATTCCAAGGTGTAACGTCTGATTTTTCGTAAAATACTAAAATGATTCAGTCTTTAAAGCAAGTCCCTTTAGATGAGTGATTCAAGGGCAAATAAAATTTGGATAAAATTTTAAATAATAGAAAATGAGGATTTGAGCCTTGAGTTGCCCAGAAACCGGGGTCGAAGTGATTTGAAAAATTTACCGAAAGGCCAGTGGCATTTTCATAAATAAATGGACTTTTCGAAAAACATACAGGAGGGCTTTTTAAATGAAATTTTTAAGTCCTCCAGGGTTCTAAGAGGCCCTGAAAACCATGGGAAGCCTTGGGACTTGTAAAGACCCCTCCAATGTAATTTTTTCGATGTCAGTTGACCCCAACTTTGACGGATTTGTTCAAGAAGGTTTTACCTCCGATTTGAGTGATTCAAAAGGTATTTTATTAAATTAGGAACCTATTTGTTATGATGGAAAAGACGGTTCTAAAAAAGGAGCTAAAACGAAGGAGAAATGAAAATGCAAAGAGTGAAAGGCAAAATGGGAATTATTAGAATTCTTAAAGCTTCTTGAACTCTCTCTATTTCTCACATTTCTTCTCCTTTATTTGGCCAACCTTCTTTTTGCCCTAAGATAGAAAAACATTCTGCTCTTCTAGGTTCCCCCAGAGAAGAAGAAAAGGGAGAGAAAATTCAAGCCAAACAAAGGAAATTTCTTGGTTTTTGATGCTTCACCTTGGCTAACCTCTTCTTCCCTTTTTCTTTCTTCTTCTCCATGACTTTTTTGAAGTTGTGAGGGCTGTTTTGAAGGGAGAACAGAGGGGAAATGTCAAAAATCAAGTAAGGAGGCTAAAGAAGGCCAAGAGCAAGCAAAGAAAAGCAAGAAAACAAGGTAAAACTTCCATTCTTTGGTAGTTTCTTCCTCCCCCTTCCTCTTGCATGAATTTAGCCACCATGAGCCCAAGTCTTAAGGGCTATTTTCTGCCCAATTCATGGAGGGATTAGAGGTTTTAGATGGCAAGGATTAAGAAGGAACCAATAGAATCAAGAAAGGAGCATTAGGAAACAAGATGAAATCATTAGGGATCCAAATGCTCCCTTGCAAGTCTGATTTAACATGAGTGTTATTATGCTTAAATAAATGTTTAAATGTGCTCCTAAGATCCCTAAGAGGTACTCCATACGCCTCTTCCTCCATGAAAATGAACAAAACCCCAGGGAAAGTCAAAACCTAGAAGTTGGAAAAGTGTAGAGCACTTAAGGGGATTGTAAAAAATGATTTAATCCATAAGTTCCCTTGGCTATTTAAGTGTTTCCGTGACCTCCTACAACTCTTAACAACCTCCCTAAATGGTTCCCCCATCAAGAAAAAATCAAGAAGCCATTAAATCCCATTTATGCCCTAGAAGTTATGGTGTTACACAAGGAACTTTTGGCCTTGTCTCACCCATGCCATAAGACTTTTGGCATCTCCTCACTTTATCAAGGGACTTTTGGCATCACTTCACCGTTATGAGCCATTTCCATAACCAAGGCCATTCAAGGAAACACATTGGTACCGATGTAATGTCAAGGCATCAAGTGGCATATCATCAAGTCACAAGAACACACACAAGCATATAATGACATACATATGCATACAAGAATGCAAAGAGAATGAAGTGGAGAGCTACTGAAAGGCTTGTTGTACAACCCTTAAAATAAAACTAGGTTGAATTAAAAATGCATCTAGTGGCACAACCTAGGTCATCTTCCTTGGAAATGGAATTCAATGTTTAATTGGGTTTTCTAAATGTTAAAGGTCCTACAAGCTATCTAATTTAGGGGGATTTTTTACCTAATTGAACTAAGTAAAATCTAATTGAATTAAAATTCCTAACACTACCTAAGTATATGAATTGTGGGTGGATAATAGGTTTTTGACTAGCTTTGAAATCGTTCCTTGGTATCCACTATCCTTATCCTAATCCAATTGTGATTAATTCTGGCCTAAGAGTTCCTAATTGTGTTCAATACAAATGTATCTTGAGTTACCACACAAGAATCAAGAGATTAACAATCTAATGTTGAATTGAGACCTCAATCCTACACCAAATCATTAACTCTTGTCTTTAAGATCTTTGAACACTTGAATTGATTGATTAATTGATTAATTAGCCTCTGAATCACCATTCAAACATGTTTAATTAACTAACTAAACATCAAGGAATCCTTAATTCAAACAATTAAACACTCAATTTCTCACATGCATTTCATCAAACACCTTGACTGCATACATGGATAATTGTAGGAAATTAGAAAATCCAGTACTAAATCAATCAAATAATCAGTCAAACAACATCTAATTAGTGTCTAACTAGCCACTAATTAATTACACAAATTTTCAATCCAATATTCCTTAACTAAGCAAATACAAGAAAGAGAAAAAGTGCTAGAAAAATAAGAAAATCTTAGCCAAAACTGTTGCTTATCCATGGATTCAAGCTTCAGCCAAGGTTCTTCCTCCTAGCTAGCCTTAAGATGGAGATTTAGAGCTTCATGGAAGTGGATGGAAATGGAGGAAGTGGAGTGGAGAATGGCTCTGGATGAAGGAGTGGAGGTGAATGTTTGGACGAAGGCATCGTGAAAATGGAATGAGTAAATAATGACGGAATGTGCGTGTATAATATGCGAATGGATGATTGATCTGATGGGGTTGGATGGACCTGATTGAAAATGCTCTCTTTCACGTGCTAATGTTAATGATTCCACGTGCTTTCTTTAGCTCAATTACCAGAATGCATTTTCTTAATTCCCTTGTGAGAAACATGTGCTCAGCTTTATTCTCCTTTATCATATTATTATTTTTTTAATCAGTGAACCCCACCTCTTTCATTTGTTACTCTTCATTTCCACGTTGCTTTCTGCATGTATTTGGAGCCTTCATCGTGTTGCTTTGCTTGTCATTTGCTTCGTTTTACACCTTTGTTGCCCAGCCTGTATGCGTCATTTCAACGTGTTTCTCATTGGCTCCCCTCATCACGTGTTGCAGCTTCTTCTTTTGCATGTGTGCAATTCTTCATCAGCTCTGAACCCATGGCTCCTGTATGTGTGTTTCAGCTGGCTTTATGTAGCTTTTTTTTCTACCCATTCAGCTCAAGCAAGCTCATTCTCTCTATAGACCAGAAACTCGAGCCAGCTTCTTAATTCATTCCAACGTAATTCCTCTCATTCACTACTAGATGTTGCCTTGCCTGAGCCTTCATTGCTCTCCTTTGTTTTGTGTATTCTGCATCAGCTCGAGAACCATGGCTTCTCTTCATGCATTCTTCTTAATGCTCGTGGTATGTAGAACTCGTGCTGCATGCTTTTCTTTTCTTAAGTTCAGTCCACTTTTGCTCAAAATTCTGTATGCTTCTTCTTCATTTGCTTCTAAGCTCCTTCAACCTAGCTCGTGTAACTTGCATGACAACTGCCTAAGCTCTGTACCCGTGGAAACTCAACTCGTTGCATGCTACATCTTCTCCAAACCAACCTCCATTCAAGCTCAAAACTCTCCACCTGTGGCACTTCTTCCAGCTTCTATTCACAGCACATAAAACTCGAGCTTTATGTTGCAGTTGCTGCATCTTCTTTTCACGTTGCTTCTACGTGGTTTTCTTCTTGCATTTTTATTCCAGTAGCTCGAGCTCTCTTCTCTGTTCTGCATGTAGCTCTTCTCTTCACAAACTAGAACTTGAGCCTTCTTCTGTAGTTGTTGTGCTCATGTGTTCATTTTTCTTTTGCCAGCTTTCTTCCTTTGTTTTGCTTCACATTCTCAAATTTTTAGCTCCACAAAAAGAACACTTGAAGCTCAATATTCACCTTCCATTCAATTTCCCACACTTAAGCTATTTGCCCATAATCTCTTCTCCACCTCTTCTCCTTCATTCTCCTTTATTTCCTATGATTATAATGAAGTATATGGATCTATTTTAGAGGAGAAATTGAGGGAAATTTTTGGTTTTGAAGAGAGGAGCTCAAAGAACACAAGATTCAAGTGAAAAAAAGCAAGAAAACAAGGTAATTTCTCTTCTTATGGTCGTCATCTTTGGTTCCCTCCTCCTCCATTTCGCCCAACATGAGAAAACCCTAGGGGGACTTGATTTTTAGGTAGAAACAAGGGTGAATCTAAGGAAAAAGGGTGTAGAGATTAAGAATATGCAAAGGAAATCAACAAAAAACCATTAGATTTCAATATGCAAGTTCTGGGGTTTCAATTACACCTTATAAAATATGATTTTGTATGATATTCCTAAGCCTAAATAAGAGTTTAAATGAGCTCCCAAGATGCCTAAGAGGCTCCCCATATGCATCCTCCCTTAAGAAAACAAAGCAAACTCCAAAAAGCCCCATTTCTTCCATAGCCTCGATCTAAAGGGGTTTGTGTAGCTAGGGAGAGTTTTAAAACTATCTAAGCCCATTTTTTAGTCATATATGATGAATAAAAATGAGGGGAGGCCTTGGAAAAAATTTGGAACTCATAGAAAGTGAGTTGGTGCTTTTGGTTCCATATTGTGACCTAAAGAAGCAACATGTAGTTAGGCTCTTTATTTTAATTGTGTGATGACTCCAAGAGGCTTAAAAGGAGTCAAGAATCATGTTTGAAGGGAAAGAATGGAGCCTAGAATTTATTTTAGGGGTGTTGCTTCATTAGGTGCATTTATGGACCATAATGGGATTTATAGAACAACCTAATGCCTAAGCAAGTTGTATGGCCTTAGAATTTATTTTCTGAACCTAATTGGCTTCCATAAATCATGTTTAGGCCAAGAGAAATCTTTCCCATGCTTTTGTGGGTGTGTAGCCGAAGCAAGGGAGGGAATTTCAAGAGAAAAAGTGTGTGATTGTGTATAAGGTAGCTCTCTCTACCTTCTCTCATGCATGGATGTATGCTTAGCTTGTCTTAGAATGTGTGTATGTGTATTTTCAAGCCATGAAAAGTATGATAGCATGATTTCATATGCCATGATTTTATGATAACATATTATGTTTCATCTAATATTTTGATGTGTGCTTGGGTTTGCTTGAGTGTGGTGAGGCCAAAAACCCTTAGCCATGGTGAGGATGAGCCAAGAACCCTTAAAATTGGTTAAGATAAAGCAAAGAGTCTCCTAAAAGCAAAGTGGACTCCAAATAGCATGGTTGAGTCCAAGAATGCATTAAAGAATGGGTGAGGCAAGTCCAATATGTAACGAACGTAATTTTCATAAAACGACGAAATGAGTCATATAAAATTAATGACCTAGATAATGTCCCAAAAAATTTGGGTTGAGTTCTAGACTCCTAAAAATGATAATTCTAGGCTTAGACGGAAAGAAAAATGGAGTTAGGATGGAGAAACAATTTGCAACGAAAATTGATGAAACATAATGGCATTTTCATAAATAAATGCAACATTTGGAAAACCATATAGGAAGGCCTTTTAAATGAAATTTTTGAGTTGCCCAAGGTTCTCAGAGGCCCTAAAAACTATGGAATGCCCCAGGATTGGTAAATTCCCTCCGGTGTATATTTTTCAATGTTAGTTGACCTGAACTTTGATCAATTTGTTTGGTAAGGTTTTAGCTCCAAATTGAGTGATTCTAAAGGTATTTTATTAAATTGGGAACCTAAATTTTATGATGGAAAAGACAGTTCTCGAAAAGGAGCTAAAACAAAGTCGAAACGAAATTGCCATTACAGAAGGGTAAAATTGGAAATAAAAGCTTCTAAAATGTCCTAAACACTTCCACACTTTTCTTCCATTTTCTCCCTTTTATTGAACACGAAAATTTCTGCCCAAAATACAGAAGTTATTCTTCTCTCTTAGGCACACAAGAAGGAGGAGAAAAAGAGGAAGAAAACCAAGGAGAAACTAGGTAATTTCATGAATTTTCTTGCTTCATCTTCCTCCAATCTTGTTCTCCTCTCTTCCTCCTTTCTTTCTATAGATTTTTTGAATGATGTGGTTCTATTTTTTGTCTAGACCTAAGGGGAAAATTTGAATTTGCCGAGGAGAAGAGAACTAAGGAAGAAAAGCTTTGAAAATAAGCTTGAAACTAAGGTATTTTTCCATTCTTGATGCTTCATCTTGATTACTCCTCTTTGTGGTAGTTTCTGCCAGCCTAGGGGGGATAGAAGGAGATGAATTTTGGGCAGAACCAAGGGAGAAACCTAGGAAGAAGAGTGAAAGGATTAAGAATGTGACACCTCAATCTACTACCGCTACCTAGCCTCTCACTGGGTTCGGTTCCATATGATTTCCAAAGAATCAACACCAATCCGTGGCATTTGCATGCTATGAACCGGGGTTTCCTATACTCATCTTTTGCCCCGTGGGTCCTGTGAACCCATATCAAGCATTCTTAACTCAAACTCCATATAGAAGACTCATACATAGCATAAAACAAACCATAAGCCACGGGTATAGAGCCAAAAACTAGAAAATTTGCATTTTCTCACTTGTGCCCAAAAGTCATATTTTGGCTCTAACTTTGGAAAATCATAATTAATTGTAGTAAAATGGGAATCTAGCAAACCTTAGCTCTCTGGAAAGATCTAAGTGTTAAATTTACACTAAAAATAATTCCCAACCACAAACACAGCGTTTGGACCATGTTTGACATCGAAAATAGGAAGAAGGTCCGGCTGTCACTGTTTCTGGTGCAGCTTGCTGTCATGACTTTCGAAAATGCATAACTAAATCCACAAAAATATAATCTGGGCACACTATACCAATTTGAAAAGCTACGGATGTCTACTAGAGAATAAAAATAAGTCCAGATCAGTTCAGTAGCTCCTATTCTCCGAAAACTGATGGAACAGTAACGGAGGTCAGATGAGCTCCCTGATGCTGATACAGAACTTCAGACGGTTTGTTCTCTCTCTACAGACCTCCGATTTAGGTGATTCCAGTTCCTATAAGTCACTGTGGTTGTCTAGTTTATGTGTATAAAATTTCACCACATTTGGAATCCATTTGGTCTATAAATGCCACAGATTTTATTTCTGGTTTATATGAACAGTACATGACCAATCCATTAAATTTTCCCAAATTCAACAATTCGCTAAATATTCTCTCGACCTCCGAATATTACCAACTTTAGCTTCTCAAGAAGCTTTCTACAAAATCTAGAGGCATGCCAAATTTCATGGCAAGAGGAGCTCATCCGGTCATACTTTGACGGAGCTCACAAAAACACCGGTTTTGGCACCCAAAACGGGTCCAAATAGCCTCTCACATGTTCTAACCACTCATGGACAAGTTTGAAAGCATAACACTAGAATATATAACAAGTCCATGTGGTCCAAATTATCATACATTCAAATCTTGCTATGCTATGGCCAAATATACACTATTGTATTCATTCATCAAAAAGGGCAAAACCTTCATTTCCATTCATTTGGCTATCAACATAGTCTATACATCATCATTTCATACATTTACACTTGTTACAACCTTTACATCTCAAAAATAAACGGTGCATATTCATTTTGGCACCTCTTTACATCAAAATTACATCAAAATACCAAAATAACCAAACACCTAGCTACACATGCATCTAGGCTCCTTGGTGTGTACTCGGTTCTCCTTGAGCTCTACCTAGCATATTAAGTTGGGAGGGGAAGGGGTGAGATTCAAGGAATCTCAGTAGCTCATGCACTCAATCAAGTAAGCAATCAAGGCATATAACAAGTCAAGCATGTGAATAAGCATTTAGCCATTCTCAAACATCCAACACACATTGTACATGCTATGGAATCACAACCATGCCAAAAATGGGCTCCAGGGACTTTTGGTCTAGCCTCACCCGAGTTTAAGGGACTTTTGGATGGTCTCACCCGAGTTTAAGTTCTTTTGACTTGGCCTCACTTATTTGAGACTTTTGGCCTTGTCTCACCTATCTCAAGAGACTTTCGGCTTCACCTCACCCATCTCAAGGGACTTTCGGCACTACCTCACCCAAGCAATTCTCACAATTTATCACACAAGCATATTGGCATCAATGCATCAAAGTAATAGCATATGGCATATTCCACACAACAAGCATATACATAAACATACAATGACTTTTACATCCAAGAATGCAACAAGAAAGAGTGAAAGAGAGAGCTACCTTATGAGCCAAAGCCAACACTAGCTTTTCCTTTCAATTTCTCCTCTCCCTCCTTAGGTTCATAATCACACCTTGATGGAGGTGTTTCTCTTGAGCCTAGACACACAAAAGCATGCAATTACTCTTTTATAACTTAATTCAGAGCAACCCTTCTATCACATAAAAACCTAGGGTTCTCTCTCTCTCTCTAGAATGCCATCAACTCTTTCTCTCTCTCAAGCTCCCATGGTAGTGGAAACAACATTTTCAAAAAAAACACAAAGATTCAAAGGTGTTTTCCACTTTCCCTCTTCTGACCCATGCCCAAAATCTAATCATTTTCACAAACAAAATCGTAGAAAGAGAGGGCAAAGGGAGGAGATCCAGATTCTAAGGAGGAATGGAAGAAACTTGCTTACCTTTCTCTTGCTCTTCCTCTTTCTCTTGATCTCTCTCACTCTCCACGCCTCTTTCCTCTCCTTGGGTCGAAGTCTAGGGCAGATATGAGAGAAGAAATGAGTTTGGGCGTTTAATGAAGTCTAATTCTTGCCTTTTACTCTCTTCCGGACTGACCCTCGCTACGGCGAAAATTAACCTTCGCTATAGCAAGCTCGTGTTATCTGGCTTCGCTATGGCGAGGCTTAACCTTCGCTATGGCGAACTCGCATCAGTTCCCTTCGCTATGGCGAGTTTCGACCTTCGCTATGGTGAACTTGCGTCAGTTCAAGACCTCACTCTCGCTATGGCACACGCTATAGCGAGCAACTCCCTGGTTTTTGTATGGACTGCTGCCAGCACTCGCTATAGCTAGAATCACGTTTGCTATGGCGAGGAGGCATTCTCGCGACAGCAAGATCATTTCTCGCTATTGCGAGAAGACTTAGCAAAAATTCTGAATTTCAAAAATTTCCAACTTTTTACTTTCTTTCTTTTCCTTTCCTTTTCTTTTTCCCGGTTGTTACAAAGAATATGGCAAGAAATTCCAAGAAAAACTAAAGGAAAACAAGTTAGAAAAGTATAGTGTTTTCTAGGGTTTTGCAAAATCTAATTCTATGTGAATGTTTCCTTGACTATTTGAATGTTCCCTTGAGCTCCTAAGACCTCTAGAAAGCCTCCCAAGTGGCTCTTCCATCAAGGAAAAATCACAAAGTCCCTTAATGAAGGTGAGGTGATGCCAAAAGTCTCATGGCATGGGTGAGCCAAGGCCAAAAGTCCCTTGAATGGGTGAGGCTAAGTCAAAAGTCCCTAGGGCAAGAGTGAGGCAAATCCAAAAGTCTTAGAAATGGGGTGAGGCTAAACCAAAAGTCCCTAGAGCATGAAAGTGGTCTTGACATGTTGATGTGGCATAAAATGGGATTTATTGCACACTTTATGCTTGCATATTCATATATTTAATGCATGTATGCCTTGAATGTGGTGTGAATGGGTGTGTGAGCTATTGAGATTCTTGGAATCTCACTCCCATTTCCCTCTCATGCTTAAAATGTCTAGGTGGTGCTTGAGGCCAAGGAAATGCAAGCCAAGAACATTAAATGGCTACACTTTATTTAATTTGTAGTTTAGATTGTAATGGAGTGTCAAGAAGCATTGTACATATTATTTTTGGTTGTGTAAAACCTTGAGCACATGTAATATGATGTATAAACTATATGTATAATGTATGTAGTATTAAATCAATGAAATTATGTACTTGGACCCTTGAATGGCATGTGTTTAGTGCATAAATAGATGTTGAGAGACCAAAATAAGATGCATGGAGTTTGGGACCATTTGGACAGTCTCTACAAGTCATATTTGTGCTTTAAAACTTTCCCAAGAGGTGCCAAACAATTAAAAAAGCCATTTGGACAAATTGGTAACCTATATGGAGCAAAAATTTACCATTTTAAAAGGCTATACCACTTTTTGTCCAAATGCGCTCTTCTTGGTTTAAAATTTGGCATGCATTTAGAGCTCATTGATAGCTTTTTGGGAAGCTAAATTTGGTAATTTTTGAAGGTTTTTGGAATATTTGGAAAATTGTTGAAGTTGGGAATTTTTTTGATTTTGGTCCTTGGTATTGTAACACTGGTCCGAAATTAAATTCTGTTTCTCATGGGGCAAATGATATCCAATTGCCACAAAATTTTATACGAAGAAGTTAGACATTCCCATGACTTATGTCAACTAGAAGCACCTCACTTAGAGATCTAGAGAGGGAGATATGAATTTTTGAACATTCTATCTAGAATCAGGACCCTTACCCAACCTAAGTTACTATTCTATTAAATTCTGAGGTTTGGGTTACCTGAGATGGTTTGGAAATATTTTTTCCCTCTAGTTAACATCCACATCTTTCCAGATTGGTATCATTTTCATGGATTGGATTTTTGTGGAATTACTTGGAAATTTTCAAAATTTGCTGCAGAATCTATGACAGCATCAGGAGGTAGCTTGACCTCTAGACCTTTTCAGATGTCAAACGCACTCTGTGATGGGTTTTATGGTTTGGGAATATTTTTAGTGTGAATTAGACATCTGTCGCTTTCCAGAATGACTAAGAATGTGTGATTTCAACATTTTTAGAATTAGTTATGATTTTTCAAAGTTTGGATAGAAAAGAGGCAAAATCTGTCCGAAAATAAACCTCCATGTTTTATGCTTCATTTTAGTTTTCTTGAGTTGTGAGCCATATTTTATGATCCAAATAAGTTGTATCCATGTAATTAAATAATGTGTTGTATGAGCTTACACAATTTATGTGACACCGAAAGAAATTTTTATATGCGACGTAACGCAAAAATAATCAATATTTTAATGCTATTTTCTTGCCTCCCATATGAATTGATTGATATGAGGTATAAAAATAGCATGGAATGAGCTAAGAAATTATGTTATTACACAATATCCACAAAAAAATGGGTGAGGCCAATCCACTTGTTTGGCAAGCCTTTGTATGCTATGTATGACTTTCTTAAATGATGAAAATGTTTCTTGAGTGCTTGCACATGTCTACATGACCATACATGCATTTATGAGACTTATTTGCATCCATGATGTATGATTGAATGGGAGATGAGCTATTAGGATTTTTCGAATCTCATCCCCTCCTCTCTAATGATCTCACATGCTAGGTGGATTAAGTAGACAAGGTAATGGAAACCAACCACCTTGAAGACAAGAGTTTGACACCAACATGCTTAGTCTTAGCTTTATAAAACCATAATGATGTCAAATGTTGTAATCCCTTGATGTATATGGTCTATGACCTCTTAGACATGTGTAATTATGATATTACGCTATGTATGAATGAGATAATATGTTTTATAGTCATTAGAATGTGAAATGGGTGTATGGTGGCAAATTAGCTTCATTGGTGGTTTGTTATAATTATGCATGTGTGGATGAAATGGTCAAAATGAGATGCATAGAGTTTGGGACCACTTGGTAGCTTACACAAGTCTTAATCATGCTTTTGGACTTGCCTAAAAGGTGCCAAACCCTAGGAAAAGCCATTTGGTTACTTTGGTACCTCATATGGAGCCAAAATTGACCATAACGAAACCCTAATTCACTTTTTGGCTAAATGAGCTCTTTTTGATCTGAGATTTGACATGAAATTAGATCTTATTGAGAGCTCTTTAGGAAGCTAAAGAAAATAATTTTTGGAGGTTATAGAATATTTGATAAATTTTCAAAGTTGGCAAATTTTTTGATTTTGGTCTGCTGCAATATTCATTTGGTCCAAAAATAAAATCTGTCACACAGGGCTCAAATGATGTCCAATTTCCATGAAATTTTATACATAGAAACTAGACATTCACAATGACTTGTGCCAAGTAAAAGCACCTCACTTGGATGTCTAGAGAGGGAGATATAAATTTTTGAAGATTCTGTACAGTATCAAGAATTCCAACCTTCAAGATCTTGGAGTGCTTGAACTGGTCTAGAGTTATTTTTTTCCTCTAGCTAACATCCACAACTTTCCTAATTGGTATCATTTGCATGGATTAGATTTTTTTGAAATTAATTGGACATTTTCAAAATTTGTTGTAGAAATCTGTGACAGCACCAGTGAGCAATTTGACCTTTACACCATTTCAAATGTCAAACATCATCTGTGATGGATGTTATGGTCTAAACATATTTTTAATATGAAGTATACATCCGTAGCTTTCCAGAATGGCCATGAATGCATAATTTTGATTTTTCTAGAATTAGTTATGAATTTCTAAAGTTTAGTCAGAAAAGAGCCAAATTTTAGTCGAAAATATACATGAGTATTTTAAGCTTTCCTTCGAGTTCCTTGAGATGTAGGCCACATTTTGATGATGCAAATGAGTTGTATTTATGTAATTAAATATAAAAATGTGATGTATGAGCTCATATGATTCAGATGATACTAAATGAAATTTTCATATGCGACGCAACGCAAAGATATATTATTTTAATGGATTTTTCTCACTTCCTTCATAGGATGTATCATATGAGCATGCAAATGTGATAGAAAATGACCTAGAAATTATGATGTTACAATTGGTGCGAGGTGAAATGGGACTATTTACTTACCTAAACAGAAACTTAAAATTTCTTTCTTTCCTTCCCCATATGTGATGTAATATCTGATTCTCCAAAAATCAGAAAAAACGTGAGAAACATAATGTACAGTTTCTTTGTCAACGAACGAAACTTACAGGATATAAAAGGAAGTCACTTGAAACAATGTAGTTAAGGTCTCAAAAAATTTGGGAAGCATTCTAGACTCCTAAAAATGAGAATCCCAGGCTCAGACGGAAAGAAAAATAGAGCTAGAATGAAGAAATAAATTCTTACGAAAAGCTTACGAAACGTAATAGCATATTCATAATTTTGAGCAAATTTTAGAATTCATATAGGAGGGCTTTTTAAATGAAAATTTTGAGTTCTCCAGGGTTCTCAAAGGCCCTGAAAACCATGGAAACCCCTGAGACAGTTAAAACCCCTCTGGTGGACGTTTTCTAACGTCAGTTGACCCGAACTTTGACTGATTTGTTTGAGAAGGTTTTAGCTCTGATTTGAGTGATTCCAAAGGAATTTTATTAAATTGGGAACCTAAATTTTATAATAGAAAAGACAGTTCTAAAAAGGAGTTAAAACGAAGGAGAAACAAAAATGCCAAAAATGAAGGGTAAAATTGGAATTTTTGAAAAAAAGTTTCTTCCTCCCTTATAAATAGGTGGTGCCTCACACTTTCCCTCACTTAGCTTCAGATTATTCTGCCCCAAATCAGAAGAAGAACCCTAGGAGAGTGGCACACCAAGGGAAGAAGAGAAGGAGGAGAAAATCAAGCTTAAAGGTATGTTTCCATGGTAGTTTTTCATGCTTTTCTTCATCCACACCTCCTCTCCTCCCTTCTCCTTTGTTTCCTTTGATTGAAATGAAATTTATAAATCTGATTCAAGGGAGAAACTCAAAGGAATTTTCGGATTTGAAGAGAGGAGCTTGGAGAAAGCAAGATTCAAGCCAAAATAAGCAAGGAAACTAGGTAAAATTTCATCCTATGGTTGATATCTTCCCTCACCCTTCTTCTCCATTTCACCTAACCTAGGAGCCATAGAAGGATCTAATTTTTAAGCCAAACCAAGCATGAATCTAAGGAAAAAGGGTGCAGAGATTAATAATATGCAAAGAAAATAACAAAATAACCATTAGATTTCAAGATGCAAATTCTAGGGTTTTGTGTGCACCTTGTAAAATCTGACCTTATGTGATGATTCCTAGGCCTAATTAAGAGTTTAAATGAGCTCCTAAGATCCCTTATATGCTCCCCACATGCTTCCTCCTTCAAGCTCCATAGTCTCGACCAAAGAGGGTTCCTATAGCTAGGGAGAGTTTTAAATTTTTCTGAGACCATTCTTGAGTCATATTTGATGAATGAAAATGAGGGGAGGCCTTGGAAAAAATTTAGAATTCATAGAAAGTGATTTGGTACTTTAGGATCCATATTATAACTTAAAGAAGCAACATGTAGTTAGGCTCTTTTTAATTGTGTGATAAATCCAAGAGACTTAAAAGGAGTCAAGAATCATATTTGAAAGGAAAGAATGGAGCCTAGAATTCATTTGAGGGTGTTGCTTCATTAAGTGCATTTATAGACCATAATGGGATTTATAGAACAACCTAGTGTCTAAGTAAGTTGTGTGGCCTTAAAATTTGTTTCATGAACCTAATTGGCTTCCATAAATTATGTTTAGGCTAAGAGAAACCTTCCTCACACTTTTGTGGGTGCATGGCTAAAGCAAGGGAGGGATTTTCAAGAGAAAAAGTGTATGATTGTATGCAAGGTAGCTCTCTCCACCTTCTCTCATGCATGGATGTGTGTTTAACTTGTCTTAGAATGTGTGTATATGTATTTTCAAGCTATGAAAAGTATGCTAGTATGATTTTATATGCCATGATTTCATGATGACATATTATGTTTTCAAATGAATGTATGATATTTGTTTGAGTTTGCTTGAGTGTGGAAAGGCCAAGAACTCTTAACCATGGTGAGGATGAGCCAAGAACCCTTGAGATTGGTTGAGACTTAGCAAAGAGTCTCCCAAAAGCAAAGTGGGCTCCCAAGAGTATGGTTGAATCCAAAGCTCTCAAAGAAATGGTGAGGCAAGTCCAAAATCTATAAGGAAAAGTGTGAGGCCAATCCAAACACTTGGTGAGCTCTTGAATGTTTTGTACGACTTATTCACATGTCAAGCTTGCTTCTTGAATGTCCATAACTTCCATGATACCCATGCATGCATTTTTAAAGCTTGCTTTGCATATATTATGTATGATTGAATGGGAGATGAACTATTGGAATTCTTTGAATCTTATCCCCTCCTCTCCAATGAACTCACATGCTATGTAGACCAAGTGGACATGGTAATGGGAGCCACCTACCTTGAAGAAAGGAGATTGACAACCAAATGCTTAAGTGTTGTTACTTTAAGGCCATATTTATGTCAAATATTGAAATCCAATGATGTATATGGTTTATGACTCCCTAAACATGTGTAATTATAATATTATATGATGTATAAATGTATGGATATGATGTATGAATCTTAGAATAGAATTTGGATATGTAATGCCAAGGTATGCATTTTGGAAAGTTTGATGTAATGTGCATATGTGTGGATGAAAAGGCCAAAATGAGATGCATGAGGTTTGAAACCATTTGGGTAGCTCACACAAGTCCCAAATATGCTTTTAGACTTGCCCAAAAGGTGCCAAAACCAAAGAAAATTCATTTGGCAATTTTGGTACCTTATATAGAGTCAAAATTGACCATAATAGAACCTTATATTACTTTTTGGCCAAATGAGCTCTTCCTAATTTGAGATTTGTAGAAATTTAGAACTTGTTAAGAGCTCTTCCTCTTGCCATGAAATTTGGCATGCCTCTAGAGTTCGTAGAAAGCTTCTTGAGAAGCTAAAGTTGGTAATATTCGGAGGTCAAGGGAATATTTAGCGAATTGTTGAATTTGGGAAAAATCCATGGTTTGGTCATGTACTGTTCATATAGTTCAGAAATGAAAACCATATCAAACATAGACCAAATGGAGTCCAACTGTCATGAAATTTTATACACATAAACTAGAAAACCAAAGTGACCTATACCAACTGGAAGCACCCAAATCGGAGGTCTGTAGAGAGAGATTGAACCGTCTGAAGTTCGGTATCAGCATCAGGGAGCTCTCCTGACCCCCGTCACTGTTCCATCGATTTTTGGGGTGTAGGGACTACTGAACTGATCTGAACTTATTTTTTTCCTCTATTAGACATCCGTAGCTTTTCAAATTGATATAGTGTGCCCAGATTGGATTTTTTTGGATTTAGTTATGAATTTGCGAAAGTCATGACAGTAAGCTGCACCAGAAACAGTGACAGCTGGACCTTCTTCCCATTTTCGATATCAAACATGGTCCAAACGCTGTGTTTGTGGTTAGGAATGATTTTTATTGTAAATTTAACACTTATAGCTTTCTAGAAAGCTAAAGTTTATTGAATTCCCATTTTTCTATAATTAATTATGATTTTCCAAAGTTAGAGCCAAAATATGACGTTTGGGCACAAGTGAGAAAAGTGCATTTTTCTGGTTTTTGGCTCTATACCCGTGGCCTATGATTTGTTTCATACTATGTATGAGTCGTATATATGGAGTTTAAGTTAAGGATGCTTTGAGATGGGTTCACAGGACCCACGGGGCAAAAGATGAGTATATAAAACCCCGGTTCATAGCATGCAAATGCCACGGAAGAGTAGTGATTCTTTGGAAATCATATGGAACCGAGCCCAGTGAGAGGCTAGGTAGCGGTAGTAGATTGAGGTGTCACACCAATCACAACTCTTCATCACTTTAACAATCAAAGCTAATTTCACTTGCATCAAGAATTAAGCTCCATGGCAATTTCATTTGAAAAGAATGAATTGAAATGCATAGCCTCTCACATGGATTGGTGTTTACTCTCAACTCTCAAGTGTTTAGGCAATGTGGATCACTCAAGTTTCACCCATCAAGGTTCACTACCATAGGCTTGTCAAGTTCTAAATCTCCACCACCTATGCCAAATCCAATGCATAAATCAAAGGACTTTTATTCAGGGTTGTAATGGGGTTAGGGAAATGAAATGAATGGATACAAAAATAAGGGGAAAAACTAAACAAATGGATACCTTAGAACCTCAAGAGCAATCAATAACAATCTAGGATAGGGAAGAGTGTGCATTTAAGGCCTTATTTCTAACTAGCAATAGGCAACTACAAACTCAATTCAAAAGACTTCTTTCTTTTGATTTTCAATGGCTTCCTTTTCTTTTTCTTTTCTTTTTTTTTTTTTTTACTTTTCTTTTGCTTTCTTTTTGCTTTTCTATCTCTTCTTTTCATTGCATTTTTTTTCAAAACAGTTTCCTAAACTTTTACTATCAATGGCCTAAATGGATGTAAAGCACACATTCACTCATCCTAAACAAGTGTAATGCTCCTTAAAGTCCTTAAGGCATCTTAAAACAAGGTGGGAATGCATTTTAAATGGCTATGAGCTAACAAGAAAATGAAAACAAGACCAAAGTGGCTAAAACAACGGATGCAATGTATGTATGGTTGGCTTTTTGGCTAACTAGCTAGAAAAGAAATGAATGCCTTATCATTTTCATGGATGCAAGTGCAAATGTGGCCTCAACAAAGAATCAAGACAAGTTCTAGAGTGAAACAAAGATAGGTGAATACACATTAGAATTGAACAATTAAGGCTCAAATTCTCACCAGCTAATGACTATCAAATAATTCATTGAAATCAAATTCATTGCCACTTCACTTGAATCAAAACACAAGATCTATTACTTATCATGTCTAGGTGAATCTAAGCTAATAATTATCTCAACTTGCAACTTTCACAGGAAAACTGAAAAAAAATCACACTATTTTTCAAAAAATTTTCCAAAAATTTTCAATTTTTTTTTTAAAAAGGAAAAGATGGAATGAAATGACTCTCTCCCCCACACTTAAATATTGCATTGTCCTCAGTGCCAGCACACAGTCCAGTAAATAGATAAACAACACAATATAAAAAGTGAAAAGAGAGAATACAACCAGATCAACTTGAATCTGGAAGATCTCCAAGGTGGCTAAAATTCTCTTGTAGCTGGTTAGCAATTTATTTCCTACAAAACAACCAGTAAGGCGGGAAAGAAAAGAAAACTAAATCCTAAACTAAAGAGAACTCTATCAAGGATTAACTAATCATAAGTATCAAAAACTAAAATTAAAACTACTTTATTCCTTCTCAATTCAAGAAATTTAAGTCTCACTACTTTAAAACATTTTGATTGGTCATTCAGTGATGACCCATGGACTTCCTCAACCATCAGCAGTCTTGGAAAGTCATTTTCAGCAAATTCAGAAATAAGAAAAGAATAAAAATCAAATCGAAAACATTTAAAACTAAAGAAAGAAAACTTAAAATCAAATTTAAACTTTGAACTCCCTAAAAATCTATCAAAACCAATGAAATCTACTTGACTCCCTTCAGTAAGAGTCACTACATCCATAGAAAAATCTAATTGCAACTTCTCACAGTCCTTTGAATTCAAGGTGTCTGACAGTTGTTTTTCCTCTACTGGAAGAATCTGTTGATTGTTGGGAACTAGCTCACCAACCTCAGGAATCTGTTCAGGACTCTCAACAATAGAGATAATATCTTCCCTGACCAAAGAGACATCAGTAGGCTCATAATATTCTAAACAATGATCAACAGCAAAATCAAGTCTCTCACTAGTATCAATAACAGCACAAGCATCAATAGAATTTTCAACATAAGCAGTATCACTATGCATGCCCTCATCAATACTAGTATGATTAGTAGAATCAATAGCATCAAAAATTTCAGTGCAGGCAAAGGATTTCGTGGATTCAACAGACTTATCAGACTCCAAAAACTTATTAATTTCAACACACATAGGACTTGTATGTATATCATCACATAAGCATTTAAGAGTGGGGTCTGAATGATCAACAAGCTGTCCAACATTTTCACTGTTTATATCCTTTTCAGATGCTACATCTACCACTTCATCATTCATACCATTACATACTAGTGAGGAACCATGTTGATCAGTATATGTGAGAAACTCACTAGTCTCAATGAAAGAATTAATTTGGGAGCATCTATCACATATAGTAGATTCAACACACACAAAATCAAGAAATGCATCCCAATCAGCTATATCACATGATCCAGATGGCATGTTGTCCCTAAATTTAGAAGATGCATCATTAATAGGCTTCTCAACCAATTCTATTCCAGGAACAACATGATCATCACATTTTAAGTCACCCCCACACTTATCTACTACCTTAGACTCAATAGATTCATCAATTGATTCAGAAATGAAATTTTCACTATAATCACAGCTAGGAGTAGACATCCCAAGTGCATCAGTACATAAGGGTTCATGAATATCAACAAATGTATCAAATTTACTCAATGAACTACCACAATCAACCATATCAGGAGATTCAACAATAATTTCCTCATCAACATCATCATCATGCAACTCAGAATCAACAACATTATATGCATTAGTAGTCATAGTGCTATCAAGCAAACTAGAGTCAGTTTCAACAAATTGCAAATTATTAGAGGATGGAAGGATATTACCCAGTGAATAGGACTCTTCCTCCTCTATACATTCCCTTCTAATTTGCTCTTCAATTGATTCAGTAGCACTTGAAATCGGTTGATTCATTTGAATTCCTGAATCCTTTATTTGTTGGTCAAAGAGTTGCAACCGTTCAGTTATCCGTTGGGCCATTTGTTGCATTTGTTGGTGTTGAATATCACAAACTTCCATTAGCTACCTCATCCTCTCTTCTGAACTCGGTTCCTTCTGGGGCTCTTGCTGCATGTACCCCTCATGGTAATTGTAAGGATGATATTGTGGCTCTTGCATATAGTAATCATGATATGGCTCTTGCATATGGAAGTTATGGTATGGCTCATAATGTTGGTGGTAATTTGGGTGAATCTCATATGGATGGTTGTATGGTTGGTAGCTGGGGTGAACTTTATAGGAATGGTGGTGTGGTTGGTAGCATGGTTGTTGGATTTGTTGGTATTGTTGTGCTTGTTGCTTTTGTCTTTGTCGTTCAAGAAGACCTTGAACCATTGTCTTAAGATCATCCAACTGCCTGGAAATCCCATCATTTGCATAAGGATCATAACCACCTTGATTAGAATTATAATATGGATCCATTTAAAGCAAAGAAAAATGAGAAGCATAATTAAATTTAGCACAAAACAAATCTCAAACAAATTGTAACTAAAATTAACTCAAAATTAAGGAAATAAAATCAAATAAAGATAAGAAGTTCCTAATAATCTTAAAAACTCTAAAATAGAGGCTAATGACATAAAACAAACTCACAAAAATTAAAGAAATTAAGTCTAGAAAAATTAAAAAAAAATTCCTAAAATATTCAAAAAAATACTAAAAAAATTCGAAAAAAGTGCTTCAAACATTGGAATTTGGCCAAAACATGATGCACCTAATAGCTTTGCTATTACTTTTGCTCAAAACGCCCAAAAACCTTGAAAAACAGAGTTTGAGAATTTTCTGGGCACTTCAAACAAAAATTCCAGCAAGCAGGACACTTAACGCGCAACACTGAAATTACCCGATTCCAAGTTCAAAACAGAACAAAAATTAAACCAAAATAGAACCAAAATAGAGCTAAAACATAACAAAAACACCTAGAAAACTTTCTCAAACAATTGAAACTCCAAATCCCCGGCAACGGCGCCAAATTTTGACGGGCTTGTCGTACAACCCTCAAAATAAAAGTAGGTTGAATTAAAAATGCATCTAGTGGCACAACCTAGGTCATCTCCCTTGGAAATGGAGTTCAATGCCTAATTGAGTTTTCTAAGTGTTCTAAGGTCCTATAACTATCTAATTTGGGGGGGTTTGGTTGAATTAAACTAACCTAAAACTAAATTGAATCAAAATTCCTAAATTCTATCTAATTGGAGAATTATGGGTGGAGAATGGTCTTGTGACTAGCTTTGGAATTGTCTCTTGGTATCCACTATCCTCATCCTAATCCAATTTTGATTAATTCTGGCCTAAGAATTCCTAATTGTGTTCATTAGCAAATGATCTTGAATAACGATTCAAGATTCAAGAGATTAGCAATTTAATGTTAATTGAGACCTCAATCCCCATAAAATTACTAATTCTTGTGATTAAGATCTTTGAACACTCAAATTGATTGATTAACTGATTAATCTAGCCTCTGAATCATCATCCAAAGATGTTTAATTAACCAACTAAACATCAAAGAATCCACAAATAAACAATTAGGCACATAATCTCACTCATGCATTTCATCGAACACCTTCGTGGCATACATGGGAGATTAGAAGAAATTGAACAATTCAGAATTAAAATTAATCAATTAAAATAACAATTATCTTCCTAATCAGTACCTAACTAGTTACTAATCAATTACACAAATTCTCAATCCAATATTCCTTAACCAAGCAAATATAAAAAAGAGAAAAAGTGCTGGAATAATAAAAAAATCTTAGCCAGAATTTTGCATTCTTCTCCATAGATTCAAGCTTCTCCAAGAGCTTCCTCCTAGCTACCCTCAAGGTGGATTAGAGTTTCATATTGGTGTGGAGAGATGGAGAATGGAATGGAGATGGCTGGTTCTCTAGACGAAGGGGTGGAGTGGATGAAGGATGGGTGAAGGCGTGAATGGGAATGACGTCGTGAATGATTTGAATTATGATGGATGGATCTGATGGCCTTGAATAAAAGGTGTGATGTGTATTTCGTGGAATGAATGGTTGAGATGAATGCTGGAATGATTTAAGCTCTCACGTCTTCTGCCTCTCTTTTCCACGTCAAAGTCACATTTTATTTCCTCCTCCAGATCACTAAATCTCCAGCTCTCAAGCTTCATTAATCCACGTGTTCTTCAGCTCCTTAATTTCTTCTTTGCCCGAATGTATTTTTCTTTTTTGATTATTGAGTGTGGGCCCCATTTCAATTTGTATTATAATATTCCATATGCATGCTTTTCCACGTGATTGTTTCTTGCATTTTTATTCCAGTAGCTCGAGCTCCCCTCTGTTCTGCATGGGTTTATTTTTCTCTGTCAGCACGTTCAGCATGTATAGGTATTCCTCTAATCACGTGGCTTCTTGTTCCTTCTACACTTGCCTTCATTATCAACCAGAACTTCTAGCAACTTCTTCTTCTTCTCTTCACAGACCAGAACCCGTGGCTCTTTTCATGTTCCAGCCTTCATTTGTTCGTGTTTTTCTTCATGCAGCTTCTGTACAAGCCTCACTCGAGGTTCTCTTCTTGTTTTCTCCATGCAAGGCTGTCACATTTTTTTCTCTCCAAAGCAGAGGCTACTTCCTAAAAACGTGCTCTGTTTCACGTTATTTTCTTCTCGTTTCAGCCCTTCATTCTGTTTGAGTTTCTCACGTAGTTTTCTTCTTCGTACGGCTCCTTCAATCAGCCCAGCACGCAGCTCTTGCTTCATTTCATTTAATCCTTCATCAACTTCAAAACAGTAGCTTCTACTCACCAGAACAGAGCATCGTGAAGATGTGGTTGGTCATGAGAGTGAATGCATTAACTTGAGCAAATGTAGTGAGCTGAAACCTTTTCTCCAGCACATGTTCTACTCTTGCCATACTTTCATTCCCTGTAGCTACGCAAGACACGAGAGAAAGTTCTGCTCATAAGCCTCCTTCAACCCAGCCTCTTTTCCACGTGATCTCCTCCCATGCATATCCCTTGCTTCTTTCTCCCACACATTCATGCCTTCATCTCTTCTTCTTCTTTGTTCTTCAAAACAAATGCTCATTCAAGCTCCAAATTCATATTAAAATTCTACACAAAAAGAGTGGGAAAAATCAAATAGACATATTCACAAAAATTATTTAAGATAAAATGAGCATTAAAAACCAAATTTTTGCAAATTAACTCCTAAAATATAGAAATGACTATTAAAATGAAATCTTATCTAATTAAAGTCTTAAAGCCATATTTGGAACTAAAATGTCTAAGTTTAGGAGGATAAAAATAGATAAAATATGTGTTTATCACATATTTAGATAGATTTATAGTTGTCTTCATAGATGACATCCTCATCTACTCAAAAAGTAGAAAGGAGCATGAACAGCACCTGAGATTAGCCTTGGAGACCTTGAGAGAGAGACAATTGTATGCTAAACTTAGTAAATATGAGTTTTGGCTCACTGAAGTTAAGTCTCTAGGTCATATGATCTCCTAGGCAGGGGTCGCAGTAAATTCCTATAAGGTAGAGGCAGAATTATAGTGGGAGAGGCTTAGGACAGTGACAGAGATTAGGAGATTCCTAGGTTTAGCAAGTTATTACAAGAGGTTCATTCAAGGCTTTTCTCAAATAGCGATGCCAACCCAGCTTAATAGAAAGAATTTTTCGTTTGTGTGGAATAAGAAATGTGAAAGTAACTTTTAGGAGTTGAAGTACAAGTTAACCATGGCCTCAGTTTTAGTACTCCCTAACCCTAGAGAGACTTTTGTAGTATACAGTGATGCCTCTAAGAAAAGGTTAGGATGTGTGCTTATGTAGAAAGGCCGAGTGGTAGCTTATGCTTCTAGACAGTTGAAACCTCATGAAGAAAACTACCTCACATATGACTTAAAGTTAGCCGCAATGGTGTTTGCTTTGAAAATATGGAGACACTACTTGTATAAGGCAACTACAGAAATTTACAGCGACTATAAGAGCCTTAAATATTTATTTGAACAGAAAGAGCTGAATATGAGACAATGGAAATGGTTAGAATTTCTGAAAGACTATGATTTCACATTGAAATACCATTCCGATAAGGCTAATATGGTAGCTACTACCCTAAGTAGAAAATCCATACACATGACCTGTATGATGATCCAAGAGGAAGAATTGATTGAGAGATTCAAAGACATGAGTCTCTCCTATGAGATGTATTTAGGAAAACTATTAATGAGTGAAACCCAAATATAAAATGACTTGAGGGATCAGATAAGAGAGGCTCAGCAGACAGATGACTATATAAGTAAGATTAGAGCCCAGATAGCCCAAGGTAGCATTCAGGAGTTCAATCTGTCTAAGGATGTGATAATAAGATATAGGGATAGGCTATATGTGCCTAGAAATACAGAAATTAGAGAGAAAATATTAGATAAGGCACATAAGAGCAAGTATACTATTCATCCAGACAGTAATAAAATGTACTAAAATTTAAAGAAAATGTTCTGGTGGCCTAGAAAGAAAATGGATATAGCAGAGTACGTCTCCTAATGTCTAGTATGCTAGAGAGTTAAAATAGAGCACCAGAAGCCAGCTAGATTACTTTAGTCCTAGATGTCCTAGAGTGGAAATGGGATAGTATACCTATGGATTTTGTCATAGGATTACCCAGGACATCATCAGGGCATGATGTAATATGGGTAATAGTGGATAGATTAACAAAGTCAACACACTTCTTACCTATGAAAGCCACTTATACCTTAGATAAATTAGCCCAGTTGTACATCAGGGAGATAGTTAGATTACATGGTATACCTAGGAGCATAGTGTCAAATACAGATCCCAGATTCACATAGAATTTCTGGAGATTATTATAGGATGCTCTAGGTACCAGACTTAAATTTAGTATAGCATATCACCCCCAGACAGATAGACAGATGGAGAGAACCATCCAAACCCTAAAGGACATGTTGAGGGCATGTGTGCTAGAAATGAAAAGAAACTAGGATATATACTTGCCTTTAGTAGAGTTTGCCTATAATAACAGTTATCATGCAAGTAAACAGATGGCACCATATGAGGCATTGCATAGGACGAAGTATAGGTCTATGATGTGTTGGGTTGAGATAGGAGAGCGGAGCCTTAGAGGCCAAGAGTTTGTAGACTAGACTTTCAGACAAATAAAGACCATAAAAAAGAAACTTCTGACAGCCCAGAGTAGATAGAAAAATTATGCAGATAAATGTAGATGGCTGTTAAAGTTTGAGATCGGAGACCATGTCTTCATTAGAGTGTCTCTAGTCACAGGAATAGGTCGGTCCATCAAAAGTAAAAAGCTCAATCCAAAGTACATAGGTCCTTTCTAGATTCTTGATAAAGTAGGACCTATGGCCTACAAACTAGCCCTTCCCCCAGACCTAAGCCAAGTACATAATGTATTCCATATTTCATAACATAAAAAGTACCAGCCCGATCCCTTACATGTCATAGAATATGAGAATGTGTAGTTATAGGATGATGTATCATATATAATATCACCAAATCAGATCGTGGAAATTAGACTTAAGCAGTTACAGAACAAGATAATACTGTTGGTGAAAGTGGTTTGGAAGGGGTTATCTTCCAAAGAGGCTACCTGGGAGCTAGAGGAAGACATGAGAAAGAAATATCCATAACTTTTTCCATAAGGTATGTTATCTAAATTTCAAGGACAAAATTTTTTTAAAGTGGGAGAATTGTAACGTCCAGTTTTCATTAAATAACAGAAACGGACGCATTTTCAAAGGAAGTCTCCTGAAATGAATTAGTTAATGTTCCAAAATATTTGGGTAACATTCTACACTCCTAAAAATGTGAATTCTAGGCTCAGATAGAAGGAAAAAAGGAGCTAAAATGGAGAAACAAATTTTGACAGAAATTTTACAAAATGTAATGGCCTTTTCGTAATTTTGAGCAATTTCTGGAAATCACACAGGAAGGCTTTTTAAATGAAATTTTTGAGTTTTCTGGGGTTCTCAGAGGCCTTAAAAACCATGGGAAGCCCTAAGACAGTTAAATCCCTTCTAGTGGACATTTTCTAATATCAGTATACCCAAACTTTGACGGATTCGAGAATGTTTTAGCTCTGATATGAGTGATTCCAAAGGCATTTTACTAAATTAGGAACCTAAATTTTATAATGGAAAAGATAGATCTCAAAAAGGAGCTCAAACAAATGAGAAACAAAAATGCTAAGAATGAAGGGCAAAATGAGAATTTTTGAAAAAGCTATTCTTCTCCACCTATAAATAGGTGGTGCCACCCCTCTTCACTCATTTAGACACAATTGTTTCTGCCTAATTCAGAGAAGAAGGCTAGGGTTTAGGCACACCAAGGGAAGAAGAAGGAGAAGAGAAATCAAGGTAAAAAGGTATAGTTTCTTGGTAGTTTTTCATGCTTTCTTCTAATTAAATCTCCTCTCCTCCATCCTCCTTTGTTTCCTTTGATTAAAATGAAGTTCAAAAATCTATTTTAAGGGAGAAACGTGGAGGAAATTTCAGATTTGAAGGGATGAACTTGGAGAAAGCGAGATTCAAGTGAGAAAAAGTAAGAAAACAAGATAATTTCTCCTTCCATAGTTGCTACCTTTGGTTCCCCTTTCTTCTCCATTTCGCCACACATAAGACACTTTAGTAAGACTTGGTTTTTAGGTAGAACCAAGGGTGATTCTAAGGAAAAAGGGTGTGGAGATTAAGAATATGCAAAAGGAATTATCAAAAAATCATTAGATTTCAAGATACAATTTCTAGGGTTTTAAGTGCACCTTGTAAAATTTGACTTTGTACAATGATTCCTAGCTTAAATAAGAGTTTAAATGAGTTTATAAGATCCCTATAAGTCTCCCCATGTGCTTCCTCCTTCAAGAAAACCAAGCAAACTTCAAGGAAGCCAAAATCATGCATAGTCTCAGCCTAGCTAGGTTTAGGCACTTAAAGAGAGTTTTAAATTTTTCCAAGCCCAATTTTGAGTCACATATGATGAATAAATAAGAGAGGAAGCCTTAGAAAAAATGTAAAAGCCATAAAAAGTGAGATAGTGCCTTATGTTCTATAATATGACCTAAAGAAGCAACATGTAGTTAGGCTCTTGGTTTTAATTGTCTAATGACTCCAAAAGGCTTAAAAGGAGTCAAGAATCATATTTGAAAGGAAAGAATGGAGCCTAGAATTTATTTGAGGGGTGTTGCTGATAAGCATGATTTTTAAACACTTTATTCCTCTTAACTTAACCTTTTTAATAATTAAATGTGGCTTAATGAAGGCAATTGAATGGAATTTGATTTTAATTGGTTATTTTTACATTTAAGGAATTAAGTTGCAAATTATTGGTTCTTAATGCATGAATTTCTTTTAAATAATTTTGTGGATAATTCCACTTGATTTTTTCCATTCTTTTGTGTAGATTTTAATGGGCTTTGAACACAATCATGAAAGCCATGAGTTGGAAGACGTAGGAAGCACTCTCAAGTTAAGCAACATGAGGCAAGCTCCAGCTTCTTTATTCCTTTCGTAGAGAACAACCCACTCATGTAGAAACAGAGGAAGTTGCCACGGGTTCTGCACTCACACAAGAAGCTGCAGCACTTACAAAAGCCACAAAGAAGCAGAAATAAGAGTAGATGTTACGTGGAAATATGAGCAAAACAAAAGAGAGGCAATGAGAGAAGAAGCTTTAGGCTGAACTCGAAGGCTGTGTTAAATGAAGGAAGCAACGAGTTGAAGTCTGGAATGAGCTACACGAGAGAAACAGCCACGTGAAGAACGTTAAGATGCTGCATGAGGCCTGGACAGCAACGTGAAACGCGACATGCAGAAGCTACCAGGCTGGACGAAGAAGCTTTTTGAGCTAGAGATTGAAGAAGTGCAGTAGCTGAACAAAGTATGAGAAGAATGAGTTGTATGGAGTAGAGCATGGATGAAGTAAGAAGCCACGAGGAAGAGCAGCTGGGTTGAAGGAACTTAGAAGCAAATGAAGAAGAAGCATGCAGAATTGTGAGCGAAGAGCTGAACACGAAGGAGAAGAAGTGAACCAAAATATGTGAAGCATGAGGAATATAATAAAATAAAATGAAGTGGGACCCACACTTATATCACATGCAAGCTACGGACAAGGAAGGAAGAGAGGCTATCACGTGAGAAACAAATGAAGCAATTGAGCTGAGCAAGCACGTGGAAAATAAAATACTCACGTGAAAGGAGAATCACACCTCATTCACTCGGATTCCACGTGCATTCACGAGGTGATCATTAACACACATTCGCTTCGTCATTCGCCCATTCACCACACATCATTCGCCCATTCCATCCCCTTCGTCCACACCACACAAAATACACGCCCTTCGTCCATTTCGTCTAGAGCCTTCATCCATTCCTCCCATCTCCATCTCACCACAACAATGAAGCTCTAATCCACCTTGAGGCTAGCTTAGAAGCAACCTTGGCTGAAGCTTGAATCCTTGGAGAAGAAGCAGAATTTTGGCTAAGAATTTTTATTTTTCCAACACTTTTTCTCTTTCTTGTATTTGCTTGGTTAAGGAATATTGGATTGAGAATTTGTGTAATTAATTAGTGGCTGGTTAGACACTGATTAGGAAACCTTTCTGTTGATTAATCGGTTGGATTTGAATTTGATTTTTCATTATTCTCTCTAATCTACCATGTATGCCACGAAGGTGTTCGATGAAATGCATGAGTGAGATTATGTGCTTAATTTTCTATTTGAGAATTCCTTGATGTTTAGTTGGTTAATTAAACATTTTTGGATGATGAATTAGAGACTAATTAATCAGTTAATTAATCAAATTAGGTGTTCATTGATCTTAAAGACAAGAGTTAATGAATTGGTGTAGGATTGAGGTCTCAATTCAACATTAACTTGTTAGTCTCTTGAATCTTAAATGGTTATTCAAGATCATTTGCTAATGAACACAATTAGAAACTCTTAGGCCAGAATTAATCATAATTGGATTAGGATAAGGATAGTGGATACCAAGGGACAAATCCTAAGCTAGTCACAAGATCATTATTCACCCACAATTCATCCAATTAGATATAATTTAGGAATTTTGATTCAATTTAGTTTTAGGTTAGTTTAATTCAACCAAAACCCCCAAATTAGGTAGCTCTTAAGATCTTTTAACATTTAGAAAACTCAATTAAACATTGAATTCCATTTCCAAGGGAGATGACCTAGGTTGTGCCCTATAGTGCATTTAATATCCAACCTAGTTTTATTTTGAGGGTTGTACGACAAGCCCGTCAAAATTTGGCACCGTTGCCGGGGATCTGAAGTCTCAATTGTTTGAGAAAGTTTTCTAAGTGTTTTTGTTCTATTTTATCTCTGTTTTGGTTCTATTTTGGTTTAATTTTTGTTCTGTTTTGAACTTGGAATCGGGTAATTTCGGTATTGCGCGTTAAGTGTCTTGCTTGCTGGAATTTTCGTTCAAAGTGCCCAGAAAATTCTTATACTTTGTTTTCCAAGTTTTCTGGGTGTGTTGAGCAAAAATAATAGCTATGCTATTTGATGCACCATTTTTTGGCCAAATTCCAACGTTTGAGGCACTTTTTCTAATTTTTTTAATATTTTTTCGAATTTTTTAGGAATTTTTCAATTTTTCTAGATTTATTTTCTTTATTTTTTGTGAGTTTATTTTGTGTGACTAATATCTGTTTAGGAGTGTTTTAGATTGTTAGGAACTTCTTATCTTCATTTGAATTTTATTTTCTTAATTTTGAGTTAATTTGTTTGTGATTTATTTTGTACTGAATTTAATTGTGCTTCTGATTTTTCTTTGCTTTAAATGGATCCATATTATTCTAATCAAGGTGTTTATAATTCTTATGCAAATAATGGGATTTCCAGGCAGTTGGATGATCTCAAGACAATGCTTCAAGGCATGCTTGAAAGACAAAGACAAAAGCAACAAGCACAACAATATCAACAAGTCCAACAACCATGCTATCAACCACACCATCATTCCTATGAAGTTCACCCCAGCTACCAACCATACCACAATCCATATGGAAGTCACCCAAATTACTACCAACATTATGAGCCATATCATAACTTCCATATGCAAGAGCCATACCCTGATTACCATAGACAAGAGCCACAATATCATCCTTACAATTACCATGAGGAGTACATGCAACAAGAGCCCCAAAGGGAATCGAGTTCAGAAGAGGGGATGAAGCAGCTAATGGAAGCTCTTAGAATTCAAAACCAACAAATATGGCAAATGATCCAACAAGGAGCTGAATGGTTGAAACAACGAGATCAGCAAATGGCAGATAACCTCATGAATGATTCGGGAATTCAATTGAATCAACCGACTTCAAGTGCTACTGAATCAATTGAAGAGCAAATTAGAAGAGAATGTATAGAGGAGGAAGAGTCTTCTTCATTGGGTAATATCCTTCTATCTTCTAATACTTTGCAATTTGTTGGAACTGATTCTAATTTGTATGATAGCACTTCGATTCTTGATGCATATAATGTTGTTGATTCTGAATTGCATGATGATGTTGTTGATGAAGAAATTATTGTTGAATCTCCTGATTTGGTTGATTGTGGTAGTTCATTGAACAAGATTGATACTTCTTATGATCTTCATGAATCCATGTGTACTGATGCACTTGGGATGTTTACTCCTAGCTGTGATTATAGTGAAAATTTCATTTCTGAATCAATTGATAAATCTCTTGAGTCTAGGATAGAAGATAAGTGTAGGGGTGACTTGGAATGTAATGATTATTCTATTCCTGGTGTGGAATTAGTTGATAAGTCTGTTGATGATGCATCGATTGAGTTTAAGGATAGCATACCATCTGGATCATATGACATAGCTGATTTGGATGCATCTCTTGATTGTATATGTGCTGGATCTGTTATATGTGATAGATACTCCCAAATTAATTCTTTCATTAAGACTAGTGAGTCCTTCACATATTCTGATCATTATGATTCCTCACTAGCCTGTGATGGTATGGCTGCTGAAATAATAGATGTAGCATGTGGTGATAATGATATAGACATTGAAATTGTTGAGCAGCTTGTTGATAATTTAGACTCTAATTTGCAATGCTTATGTGATGAATTGCATACATGTCCTGTATGTGCTGAGATTAATGAGTTTCTGGAGTCTGATGAGTCTGCTGAACCCATGAAATCCTTTGCTTGCATTGAAATTGTTAATGATACTGATTCCACTGATCATACTAGTATTGATGAGAGCATGCATAGTGGTACTGCTGATATTGAAAATTCTATTGATGCTTTTGCTGTTGTTGATATTAGTGAGAGACTAGATTTTGTTGTTGATAGTTGTCTAGAATTTTATGAGCCTACTGATGTCTCTCTGATAAGGGAAGATGTTCTTTCTCCTGTTAAGAGTCCGAAACAGATTCCTGAAGTTAGTGAAGTAGTTCCCAACAATCAATAGACTCTTCTAACTGAGAAAAAGCACCTGCCAAAGACCTTGGAAGACTTGAACTCAAAGGATTGTGAGAAGTTACAATTTAATTTTCCTGTTGATGCAGTGACTCTTACTGATGGGAGTCCTATAGATTTTATTGGATTTGATAGATTTTAGAAAATTTTGATTTTAAATTTTCTTTCTTTAGTTTTAATTGTCTTGAATTTGATTTTTCTTCGTTTCTTGTTTTTGAATTTGCTGAAAATGACTTTCTGAAACTATTGATGGTTGAGAAAGTGCATGAGTCATCACTGAATGATCAATCAAAATGCTTTAAAGTAGTGAGACTTAAATTTCTTGAATTGAGAAGGAATAAAGCAGTTTTAATATTGGTTTTTGATACATATGATTAGTTAGTCTTTTATGGAGTTCTTTTTAGTTTAGGATTTACTTTTCTTTTCTTTTCTGCATTACAGTTTGTTTTGTTTTTGCTTTGTAGGTAATAAAAGATTGCTAGCCAGCCATAAAGGAAATCTTAGCCACCTTTGAGATCTCCATCTTCAAGTTCATCCAGTTGTATTCTCTCCTTTCACTTTTTTATCTTGTGTTGTTCATCTGTTTACTGGACTGTGTGCTGATATTGAGGACAATGCAATATTTAAGTGTGGGGGGGGGGAGAGTCATTCTATTCCATCCACCATCTTTTCCTTGCTTTGTTAAAAAAACTAAAAACTAAAAATTTTTTTGAAAAACTTTTGAAAAATAGCGTGATTTTTTTTTCTTTTTTGTTTTTTCTGTGAAAGTTGCAAGTTAAGATAATTGTAGCTTGGATTTACTTAGACATGATAAGTGATGGATCTTGTGTCTTGATTCAAGTGAAGTGGCAATGAATTTGATTTCAATGAATTATTTGATAGCCATTAACTGGTGAGAAATTGAGCCTTAATTGTTCAATTCTAGTGTGTATTCACGTATCTTTGTTTCACTCTAAAACTTGTCTTGATTCTTTGTTGAGGCCACATTTTCATTTGCATGCATGAAAATGATAAGGCATTCATTTCTATTTCAACTAGTTAGCCAAAAAGCCAACTTACATTCATTTTATCCATTGTTTAGCCACTTTGAGCCTTGTATTTTCTTTTCTTGTTAGCCATAGCCATTAAATATATTCCCACCTTGTTTTAAGATGCCTTAAGGACTTTACGGAGCATTACATCTAAATAGGATAGGTGAATGTGTGATTTGCATCCATTAAGGCTATTGTGATTCAAAGAATTTGTTCCAAAAAAAAAATTGCAAAGAAAGAAAAGATAGAAAAGCAAAAGAAAAACAAAAGAAAAGCAATGAGAAAAAGAAAAGAAAAGGAAGCCATAGAAAATCAAAAGAAAGAAGTGTTTTGAATTGAGTTTATAGTTGCTGTTCTAGTCGAAAATAAGGCCTAGATGTACACTCTTCTCTATCCTAAATCTCCATTAATTGCTCTTGAGGTTCTAAGGTATCCATTTTGTTTAGTTTTCCCTTTATTTTTGTTATCCATTCATTTATTTCCCTTCACCCCATTACAACCCTTAATAAAGTCCTTTGATTTGTGTATTGCATTTGGCATAGGTGGTGGAGATTTAGAAGCTAGACAAGCCTATGGTAGTGAATCTTGATAGGCGGAACTTGAGTGATCTACATTGCCCATAAACACTTGAGAGTTGAGAGTAAACACCAATCCATGAGAGGCTATGCATTTTAATTCATTCTTTTCAAATGAAATTGCCATGAAGCTTAATTCTTGATGCAAGTGAAAGTATCTTTGATTGTTGGAGTGATGAAGAGTTGTGATTAGTCTCTAACTTGTGATTTTTACACTTTCTTTTTCTTTTTCTTTTTCCACTTGCCATTCTACTAGCCGAGTGTTTCAAATTCATTCTTTTAACTTGGATTTTGAGCTTTGCCCAGGAGTGCAAAGGTTTAAGTGTGGGGGAATTTGATAAGCATGATTTTTATATACTTTATTCCTCCTAACTTAACCTTTTTAATAATTAAATGTGGCTTAATGAAGGCAATTGAATGGAATTTGATTTTAATTGTTTATTTTTACATTTAAGGAATTAAGTTGCAAATTATTGGTTCTTAATGCATGAATTTCTTTTAAATAATTTTGTGGATAATTCCACTTGATTTTTTCCATTCTTTTGTGTAGATTTTAATGGGCTTTGAACACAATCATGAAAGCCATGAGTTGGAAGACATAGGAAGCGCTCTCAAGTTAAGCAACATGAGGCAAGCTCCAGCTTCTTTATTCCTTTCATAGAGAACAACCCATTCATGCAGAAACAGAGGAAGTTGCCATGGGTTCTGCACTCACACAAGAAGCTACAGCACTTACAAAAGCCACAAAGAAGCAGAAACAAGAGTAGATGTTATGTGGAAATGTGAGCAGAACAAAAGAGAGGCAACTAGAGAAGAAGCTTTAGGCTGAACTCGAGGGCTGTGTTAAATGAAGGAAGCAACGAGTTGAAGTCTGGAATGAGCTGCACGAGAGAAACAGCCACGTGAAGAACGTTAAGATGCTACATGAGGCCTGGACAGCAATGTGACACGCGACATGCAAAAGCTACCAGGCTGGACGAAGAAGCTTTTTGAGCTGGAGATTGAAGAAGTGCAGTAGCTGAACAGAGTATGAGAAGAATGAGTTGTATGGAGTACAGCGTGGATGAAGTAAGAAGCCACGAGGAAGAGCAGCTGGGTTGAAGGAACTTAGAAGCAAATGAAGAAGAAGCATGCAGAATTGTGAGCGAAGAGCTGAACACGAAGGAGAAGAAGTGAACCAAAATATGTGAAGCATGAGGAATATAATAAAATAAAATGAAGTGGGACCCACACTTATATCACATGCAAGCTACGGACAAGGAAGGAAGAGAGGCTATCACGTGAGAAACAAATGAAGCAATTGAGCTGAGCAAGCACGTGGAAAATAAAATACTCACGTGAAAGGAGAATCACACCTCATTCACTCGGATTCCACGCGCATTCACGAGGTGATCATTAACACACATTCGCTTCGTCATTCGCCCATTCACCACACATCATTCGCCCATTCCATCCCCTTCGTCCACACCACACAAAATACACGCCCTTCGTCCATTTCGTCTAGAGCCTTCATCCATTCCTCCCATCTCCATCTCACCACAACAATGAAGCTCTAATCCACCTTGAGGCTAGCTTGGAAGCAACCTTGGCTGAAGCTTGAATCCTTGGAGAAGAAGCAGAATTTTGGCTAAGAATTTTTATTTTTCCAGCACTTTTTCTCTTTCTTGTATTTGCTTGGTTAAGGAATATTGGATTGAGAATTTGTGTAATTAATTAGTGGCTGGTTAGACACTGATTAGGAAACCTTTCTGTTGATTAATCGGTTGGATTTGAATCTGATTTTTCATTATTCTCTCTAATCTACCATGTATGCCACGAAGGTGTTCGATGAAATGCATGAGTGAGATTATGTGCTTAATTTTCTATTTGAGAATTCCTTGATGTTTAGTTGGTTAATTAAACATTTTTGGATGATGAATCAGAGACTAATTAATCAGTTAATTAATCAAATTAGGTGTTCATTGATCTTAAAGACAAGAGTTAATGAATTGGTGTAAGATTGAGGTCTCAATTCAACATTAACTTGTTAGTCTCTTGAATCTTGAATGGTTATTCAAGATCATTTGCTAATGAACACAATTAGAAACTCTTAAGCCAGAATTAATCATAATTGGATTAGGATAAGGATAGTGGATACCAAGGGACAAATCCTAAGCTAGTCACAAGATCATTATTCACCCACAATTCATCCAATTAGATATAATTTAGGAATTTTGATTCAATTTAGTTTTAGGTTAGTTTAATTCAACCAAAACCCCCAAATTAGGTAGCTCTTAGGATCTTTTAACATTTAGAAAACTCAATTAAACATTGAATTCCATTTCCAAGGGAGATGACCTAGGTTATGCCCTATAGTGCATTTAATATCCAACCTAGTTTTATTTTGAGGGTTGTACGACAAGCCCATCAGTTGCTTCATTAAGTGCATTTATGGAACCATAATAAGGTTTATAGGTCAAGCTAGTGTCTAAACAAGTTGTGTGGCCTTGGAATTAATTCCATAAACCTAATTAGCTTCCATAAATTATGTTTAGACCAAGAAAAATCATCCCCACACTTTTGTGTGTGTGTGGCCGAAAGAGGGAGCTTGGATTCAAGAGAAAAAGTGTGTAATTATGTACAAGGTAGCTCACTCTTACTTCTTTTATGCATGATTGTTTGCTTTACTTGTCTTTTGATGTGTGTATGTGTGTTTTTAAGCCATGAAAAGTGTTTTAGCATGACTTTGATCCCATAGTGCCATAATGTTACAATATGCTTTCATATAATGATTTTGATGCGTGCTTGGGTTTACTTGAGTGTGGTGAGGCTAAGAATCCTTAGCCATGGTGAGGATGAGCCAAGAACCCTAAAGATTTGTTGAGACAAAGTAAAGAGTCTCCCAAAAGTGAAATAGACTTCCAAGAGCATGGTTGAGCCAAGAATCTCTTAAAGAATGGGTGAGGCAAGTCCAACATCCACAAGAAATTAGGCGATGCCAATCCACTTGCTTGGCAAGCCTTTGTATGCTATGTATGAACTTATGAAATGATGAAAATGCCTCTTGAATGTTTGCACATATCAACATGACCATACATGAATTTATGAGACTTATTTGCATCCATTATATATGATTGAATGGGAGATGAGCTATTGGGATTCTTTGAATCTCATTCCCTCCTCTCCAATGATATAACATGTTAGGTGGACTAAGCGGACAAGGTAACAGAAGCTAACCACCTTGAAGATTAGAGTATGACATCCAAGAACATGAATTTTGCTACTTTAAACCCATACCATTGGCAAATGATATAACCCATGGATGAATATGTATCATGATATTATAAACATATGTAATTATGATAATATGTCATGTATAAATGGGAGAATGTATTATGTGATCACTGGAGTACAATTTGAGCATGATATGGCATTGTAACTTCTTGAATGTTATTATGGAAATGTGCATATGTGTGAGTGAAATGGCCAAAATGAAATTCATGAGATTTGAAACCATTTAGGCGGCTCAGAAAAGTCCTAATCATGCTTTTAGACTTGCCCAAGAGGTGCCAAACCCTAAAGAAAGTCATTTGGTCATTTTGGTATCACGTATGGAATCAAAATGGACCATAATGGAACTTTATGTCACTTTTTAATGAAATGAGTTTTTCTTGATCTGAGATTTTGCATGAAATTAGAGCTTGTTGAGAGCTTTTTGGAAAGCTAAAGAATAGAATTTTCGGAGGTCTACAGAATATTTAGTAAATTGTCAAAGTTGGCAAATTTTCTGGTTTTGGTCATGTTACTGTTCACTTAGGTCTGAAAATGAAATCTATCACACAGAGCTCAAATGATGTGCAATTGCCACAAAATTTTACACAAAGAAACTATACATTCCCAAAGACTTGCTTCAATTAGAAGCACCTCATTTGGATATCTAGAGAGGGAGATATAAATTTTCAAAAAATCTGTCCAGTATTAGGAACTCCATCCGACCTCAGTTACTATTTTATTGCGTTTTGAGGTCTGGACATGCCTGAACCAATCTAGAGTTATTTTTTCCCTTTAGATAACATCCACAAATTTCCAAATTGGTATCATTTGAATAGATTAAATTTTTGTGGAATTAATTGAACATTTTTTATTGCAGAATTCTATGATAGCCCCAATGGACTGCCTGACCTTTGGACTATTTTGCATGTCAAATTCCTCTGTGTTGGATGTTATGGTCTGAACATATTTTTAACATAAATTAGACATGTGTAGCATTCCAAAATAAGCACGAATGCATGATTTCAATTTTTCTAGAATTAGTTATAATTTTCCAAATTTGTGACCAAAATGGGGACAATTCTGGCCCAAAATATATATGTATATTTTAAGCTTCCCTTTGAGTTCCACAAAATGTAGGCTACTTTTGAAGATGGAAATGAGTTGTATCCATGTAATTAAATATGAGAATGTGATGTATGAGCTCACATGGTCCACGTGACACCGAATGCAATTTTTAGACACGACACAACACAAAGAAATGTATAATTTTTAATCCCTTTTCCTACTCTTCCATGGAATCTATGATGTAAAGCATGGGAATGTTATGAAATGAGCTAGAAATATATGGTGTTACATGTCTTGCCCAATGCAGGAACAAGTAGTGAGGTAGCATAGTATAAGGTAAAGTTGCTACTACACAAAGTAAGGGTTGAAAAAGTTATCCCCCAAGCCACAACACCCAGATATTATGATGATGTAAAAAGCCCAGAAACCAATTCCTTCAAGCCAAAGGTTTGAGTTATAAGCTACACTCCATAGAGCCTCAATAGTCCAGAGGTGGTAGTTAGTTATGTATGAGTAAAGTAAGAGGTGGAATCCTCTAACTTTGAGGATGGGTTGCAAACAGAGATGGTGAGGCTCGGATCATATAGCTAAAGAAGAAGCTCCTAGTTATAGTGAAGTGTACTATGGCATGAAAGGCCTTGTTAATCATATTCAGACCAACTTGAGAAATAAGCTGTTATAGGGTTAATCAAGGCACTGATCACGAGGACCCCTAGAATAAATAAAGAAAGAGAGTAGTAAATGGACACAGAAAATCAGTAAGTAACAGGTAAGCAACGGGCCTAGCAGTTGAGACTAGGAAGGAACTCAATATTAGAGAATGTCAGATACAAGAATAATAAAGTTGTTGAGACCCGCCTACAAGGCATTGACTCTAACATAGGATGTTATCCTGTGAAATAGCAAATGACGAGTTGATATAATGAGTTTAAGACCCTATTGGCAAGTGGGCCTGTATTGAAAATGTAACGCCTCTTCTAACTACTATTCTTTAGATATACATTTTTTAGGAATTTCTTATTTAAGTTTAATTACTTTTTCTATGATAATTATCCTTTCACAATATAATCTAACTAATGGCGTAGTGAACTACGATAATAACGGAAATACACTGTAATTTATGCAAACTAGTTTAAGAGTTCCCTCATAAGGGAATAGGGTCATACAATTCACATCACATCAAAAGGAAATCTATTCCATAATCATTAAAAAAGAAAGTCTCCAGATAAAAAAGGGTCAATATTAGTGACTGGGCCTCTATTCATGCAAACGAAGGAGTAGGAGGGTCAACTCCACCCATTGGGAATGTGTGGGACTCCAACTCTCCTAGGGACACAAATTACACTGGTACAGCATGAATAACATCATCACATGATATGATGCATATATTATGGATAACGAAGACCCATCCCTTCAGTGGGAACTGGATCCACTCCGCCTGGAGTTTTAGGGTCACTTGATAAATTGGCATCTAGGAAAAGTATAAACCACAATAGAGTGAGAAATAATTTTCTCAATAACATAGACAGGATTAATACCACATAATATCCATGAAGAAAAGTCAAGTACTTTTAACAGACAACAAGTAATATAATGGCAAGACAGGTAATTTACCAAACAATATAAGCAGAGAGATATACCTGTTAGTAATATCTAACGTGAATATGAAATAAAAAAGTGGATAGGCATATTACATCTAAAGATAAAACATGGATGAATACAAGAATTGTCTCAACATAATTGATACTCAGCAGTGGCAAGGCATTCATGAGGTTTTTGCATATATATAGAATATAGAAAATATCATAAACAATATTTATTCTCTCTTGACCATTAGGCCTTAGAGACAGCCAGGCCCAATACTCATACCGTGTCGTACTGGCTTAGGTAGGCTCAAGTCTAGCTCATCTTGCACTGCCATGACATAGCAGGCTTACCCTTGCTTCCTTTACTGAGGTGTTCCCCAGTGGTTACCCAAGGAAAGTCATATAAAATATCACAATAATATGTCATCCAAGCCATCATTTGATTAGGGCATATAGGTATATTTAGGAAAGAACTACCTTTGCACAACTCTATACATAAATAGTCTCGATAGCATGACTACGTATTGGAGTCCGAAAATTAGTGGTTTAGAATTTTTTAAGTATCTTTGAGATTAGACATCCAACACAACAGCAACTACCCAATGGTCAACTTTGGCATATACATAGGGCTCACCCTCTGTCCACCCTATATATTGGCAAGTTCTTTAGGTTCACCCCCTATCCACCCTATTTATTGGCTAGTTCTTTACCAAATAACCCATGCTCATATAATCAGACAGTAGCATATTATCTAAGAAATCAGGCAATATATCAGCATAGCAAACAGTGTAATTCCAGAACATATGTTATCACATATTCCATTCTTGACATAACGCTATGTAATTTTCCAACTATTCCAAATGGGCTCTAAAATTCACAAAATAAATATCAGCATAATCCAGGTAGCATGTATAATATATTAAGCCTTAAAAGTCATCCAAAACATGTCAAATAACATCAGGAAATTTGACTTTTTCTTAAAAATTTGACTTTTTATACAATGATCCATAATTCATCAAAATTTCACCATAGGCCTTATTTTTTATGTAGATTAACCTTATTTAGTTGGATTTAAGAAAACTTTTCCCTAAGTATATGTACATGTGTTGGCCGAACCTATGCATCTAAGAAGACATATGATTTTGCTTCATTTTCATGTCACCAAATAGCCACACATATATATTCAAAGATGATAAACAAAAGCCTTCAATCAATTTCTAAAGATTTCATATGTATTCTATGATTTTCTCAAGTTAAGATTCTGGGGTTCCTTATCAATTTCTTCATGGAAATCGAAGTCATATTAATCTTCATCTTCCTTAGGTTTTCTCCCATCACTTCCCCATTTATTTTCTCTTCAATTTCTCTTATGGCATCTTGAAATACAAAGCTTCTTGATTTGTAGAAAATTTGCCAAGAATACGAATTTTCTCAAATCACATGAATCCATAAGCCATATATATGATTTCACTATCTTTTCTCCATCTTTTCTTGGCTATAATTCATGGAGTCATCTCCTCATGCCATGGAAAAAATTTAGAGAGAAAGAGAAGAGAAGAATTATTGGATAAAACTAGAAGAAAAACCAACAAGAAGAAAGGTTATCTATGTTACCTTAACTATGCGGTGTTTGATTTTTCCTCGGTGGCTTTTCCTTCTCTCTTCCTTCTCCCTTCTCCTCTTCCTTAGGCCAAGCTCCTTCTCCTTCTCCTTCTCTTTGTCTTGGCCGAATTTTGGTGTGTATTTGTGTGTGAGAAAATGGCATGAAAGTGTGTGTGTGATTCATATATATACTAGTTATGAATAGTTAAGATTTAATTAACTTTAAGGTGGAAGATCTTGCCTTTTAGATCACATGAATGGTCAAGATTTAACCTTGAAATAAGAGATAAAATATAGGCCTTTAGATTAGATCAAAGGTAGTGGTTTGATCTTAAAAAGGTGAAGAAATCTAAGCCATTAGATTGCATCAACGGTTTAGATCGTATGACATTTTACGGACGAATATTAACTGTTGGATTACCCTTGTTACTTTTTCGTAATTTGTGAAGATAAGATTGCATTTAATGCCACTTAAGTTAGCGTCTATGTCATGCTGAAGTCAACAGTAACTTTATCGTAATGTGTGAAATTTCTAAGATTTGCTGACACAAGCTTGTGCAATCACTTTGTAGCTCAAGCAGCTTCTAGAATTCTCTTCCAACTACTTCTTCACACATGGCGCCACATCAGCACCTTCCCAGCTCCCTAGTGCCACGTCAGCTCTTCCCCAGTTAGACTTACAAAATGGCCACTGTTTTCCTAGGTTTTCCATAATATCTTATTTAATCTGCATTTACTAAGTTCTTAGCTATATTTTAATATTATTTGGCCCTATGTGGGTCCCATTTAATGTTTCCAATCATATATTTAAATATTATTTATTCCCTTAATTTTTTATTATTTTAGGATCCAAATGATCGTTTTGCCCTTAGTAATGACGTGACAAACAAGCACCTCTGTTCGTTTTTCACTTATATCTTCTCCATAACTCCATATTTCTGGATTCTGTCACCACTACCTGGTAGATTTTTCTGCATAGAATTTCTTGAGGTAGCTAACACGGGTTTAGAGTTTTAGTTCGTCTCTGTATAAGCTTAAAATCATTTTGCGTTATTTTTGGCCCTAACGAATCCAGAATTTCATGTAATGAATTTTATAATTTTCTACACATTATTTTCTAACTATTTATATATATATTGGACTAGTTCTAAATTTTCCTTCCTTCTAGAAAAATTATCAAAGTCCATCCAAGTGACAAATGACAATTTTGCCCCTAGACCCCCTGGACCCCCTAAAATCTCAAAAATTCCTATAGGTCCTATTCAACTTATACTTCTCATATACAAAGCTATTTTGTTCAAATTCTTTTTATTAAAGCTTAATTCATTATAGAAAATACTAAATAATTAGAAAATCCTAATTTTAGGGATGTTACAGAGAATGTGCCTCCAAGGTAGTGCTATGAATGAGTATGATTAGCCTAGAGTCAGAAATCCAGAAAAGAGAAAGAGAATAGTTTAAAAGTATTCAGTACATCGTAAGCCTATATGAGCTAATGGGACTTATCGTAAGCTATAACTCTAATGAGATAGTTGGCCCAAGCTAAGTATAAGCTGAAACTTAAGAGAAATGAGTGACAGAAACCCCTAGTAGGATATAATGAAATAGAAAGACCACTTAGTAGTGGTTAGTAAAATTCCCCATAGATAGACCCTTGACGTGTAAAGTACAATAATAAGGAAAAACGAAAAGAGCTAAGAAGTTAGTCTATAAAAGAAATGTCATTGCTTTAGTAATGACTAAATAAATAGACTGAGCATAGAAGAGGTAAATAGATCAGGGTCTAGTAGTTAGCCAGACGAGCTCCCCAATGTAAGGTTAAGACACATGAGTAATTAGTGCACCCAATGGAGCATAAGTCTTCAATAAGGTAGAATCTGAACATTGAGAATACGTATCCTAGATTGGGTTAGTAAAATCCTAAAATCAGTAGACTATGCTCCCAAAGATAAGAGTAAAGAGGTTAAACAGAGAAAAAGCCTAGCTCTAATTCAAGGGTAGCAATAAGTTAAGGTAAGCAATTAATGCCTTAGTGTCATTGGGGAAGCTCGAAGGAGCCAGAGACCACCTAAGAAGGTAAGTCTTTGCATTATGCAAAGAAGTGTAAGCCAAGAGCACTACAGAATGCAAATTCTAGGGTTGCATGAAATCAAATTTTCCTTATGGAGGGACGGTCTAATCAAAGGCAAAGTAAGAATATAAGAAGAGTCAGACCTCCTCCCGTGTCCTGGAAAGTGAGTAAGTAGAGGAACCCAGAAAAGATGTAGATGCTCTTGAATGTAAAAAAAGCATGAAATAATAAGACGATAAATAAGTAGCAGAGCATCATTTTACTTGAAAAAAGGGTAGTAATAGTAAAAAAAGAGAAGATATGTAATGATGCTCAAGCCGTGGACATAATGGATTGAGAATAAAGATTGAATTAACGTGGTTAAGTGCTTGAGAAGCATGATTGTCCTTGGCATAGATGTTTATAAAGCCAAGGAATGCTTGTCACACCTGAAAATGCGACCGCGTGGCACTTAAACAAAGAAAATTTCTTGAAAAGAAATTCGATTCAATTTCCAAAGAAAATGAAAACTGAAATCAGAATTAAGAAAAGTAGTAGAGTCGCCACCAAAATTTTAATTTTTGAAAAGGCAAAACTTTGAAAAAGCCTTTTATTTGAAAAATAAGAAAAATGGTCTACAAATCAGAAAATAGGTTCGGGAGTCAGTTGTGAGTGGGGAAGGTGTTAGGCACCCCACTACACCCATTACTAAGAACGGTTACCCTAAGTCAGTTGTGCAAAATCAATATAGCCTTTAATATATTTTAATTCTCCTAACAAATCATATACAAGATAAGAAACAGAAATGAAGGAAATAAAATTAAAAGATAAAGGAAGAAAGAAATTAAACAAACAAAATTAGAAAAGCAAAAATAAGAGAAATTAAGAAAGTAAAAATTGAAATAAAAATTTTATTTACAATGGCGGACTTGACCTAGGATGAAAGCCTAGAGCCTACGTACCCTCTGAGAGGGATCAAAGTCCACGTAGTTCGGTTGAAAATTGTATTTAGTTACTTGTTTTTTTCTTCTTCTTCTTTTTTTGTCTTATGTTTTGTTTTGTTTTTGTTCTTTGTTTTTCTAATTTTTAATTTAATTTTTTCATTTGGGTGTTTTTTTTTTTCGAAAAGATGAAGAAAAATAAATCACTTTTCCTTTTAACGAATAAAATGAGTTTCGATATATTTGCTTTTTGTTGTTTTTTTTGGTTTTTTTTTTATTTTTTTTTTGGTTTTTGTTTTTTGTTTTTTTGTTGTTGTGTTTTTGTTGTTTTTTTTTCCTTTTTTTTGTGTTTATTTATTTTTTTATTTTTAATTGACTCTATTATCTTTGGTTGTTGCTTTCATTTTTCTTTTTATATCTTTTTTCCACCTTTTGATTGATTTTGAATTAGTCTTAGATTTTTTAACTTCTATTCTTGATGAATCTTGATTATCGATTTAATTTACTTAATTAATTTTTTTTAATTGAAAGGTTTTTTTTTTTTTTTTTTTTTTTGTCTTATGTTTTGTTTTGTTTTTGTTTTTTGTTTTTCTAATTTTTAATTTAATTTTTTCATTTGGGTGTTGTTTTTTTCGAAAAGATGAAAAAAAATAAATCACTTTTCCTTTTAATGAATAAAACAAGTTTCGATATGTTTTAATTTGTTAAAGAAAAATTTAATTTAATTTCTCTTGCATTTTTTATTCACTTTCATTTCATTATTTTTTTTATTTTTTTGATTATTATTATTATATTTATTTTGAAAAAAAGAATAAAAATCACTTAGACTTTTGCAAATAAAACGAATTTGAAATTAGATTAAAGTGTTTTTATTTGGAAAAGGCATTCGACTTTACTTCTTTCCTCTTCTTTCTTTTTGTCTATATTTTTTATTTTTTTATTTTTTTATTTTTTACGTTTTGGTTGAAAGGAAAAGGAATATAAAAATAATTCAAACTCTTGCAATTTAAACAATTTTGAAGTTAGTTGGTATGTTTCCATTTGCAAAATCTAGATTACTCCCATTTCTTAATCTTTCCTTTCATTTTGATTTTTTATTTTTTTTGTTTTACCTTTTATTTTATTTTATTTTTGTTTTATTTTTTTGTTTTTTAATCAATTTCTTTTGATTTTGGCAAATTTTTTAAAAAAGGAAAAACTAAATTTTAATTTTGAAAATTTTTATCATTTATGAAAAAAAAAATAACAAAAAAAAAGAAACTCCTTTTTGATTTTTTTGGTTTTTAAACTCAATTCGTAAACATATTTAAGAAAAAGCTCCTTTTTTATTTTTTTGATTTTAACAGAGTTAAACTTAATTTGTAAAAATATTGACCCTTTAAAGGACTTGGAAAACTATTTTATCATTCCTCATTTTTCACCATAAAAAGAAATTATTCAATTAATTTATTTTTATCTCTTTTCGTCAAGAGCCTCAATTTGATTTTTTTCCTTTTTCTTTTCTTAGAATTCTTTTGAAAACAGAATTACGTATGGACCATTGGAACCCAAGACTTGTTAAACATAAGCACGAACCTAACGGATACCAGGGAGGCTTATTACCCCACATGATTCCCAGACATGATCCTATGTGCCTAAGGGGACAAGATATCCCACATGGAAGCCCGAAAATAACGCGGGAGAATAAAAAGAAAAGAAAAAAAAAGGAAAACAAAATGAAGCCCAGAGGATACTATTAGATTCATGCGTTTTTTGACGCTGTAACACTGCAAATAGAGGTCGGTAGCATACCCAGGAGATCATCTCTCCACCTAAGCTTTCCATTCGAAATTTCCCCAAATATTCGTTCTAATAACTTACACCCCCTGTGATCCATTCGAAATTAAATATTCATTCTAATAGCTAACACTGCCCATGATCTAATCATGCAGACAGGGATTATGAAATTGAATGAACTTCAAGTCAAAAACAAAAAAAAGAAATGAAAAAGGATATTTGAGTAAACTGTATTAGCCCAAGCCTTTACATTTCTACCGACGTTATGATTTCTGTTAATTCAGGATAAGAATTAAGTGGCCTTGACAAGTAAAGACACTCACGCAAGCATTGATTCTGAAACTACATTCGTTCATCACAATGACATAGCAGAGAAAACTACAGTAATGCATCATGACTCTATCAGACTACCATATCCAGCAACCATGATCAAATACCAGAAATCAACTCAACCTTCTAACAAGCATTTTATCGAGCACCTATTATGCGTGTCTAAGGATGTACACAGAGCACCATATTTTGAATTCCACACACTACTATTTGGAATGATGGAACTATCCAGGATTCTATACCAGCACAGACCATCAGCAATTGTAGGAAAATTCTATTGACAAGTAAAGGCAGCAATCCAGATTCATGGTTTACCTTTGGGTTTGCAGGAGACAAACGAGTTCTTCCCTCTCCAAATTCTTCTATCTAAAAATCCTCCCCCTGTGATTTGGGTCCTCGAATTTTACTTCTGCCTCTCTCCCTTTTCTCCAATTCTCTTTGACTCAAACGAAGGAAGCAATCCTCTGATGCCTTCATTTTCCTCCGTCTCCCAAATCTCGACAGCTCTCCCTTCCTCTGCTTCCCCCTGTTTGTTCGCACTCTCCTGCTCTCTTCCCCCCTTCGTCTGCTCCTCCCGATCCCTTTTTTATTTTCGTCCTCGTCCTTTGTCTCTGGTGGCGAAAGAGATGGGAGAAGGAGGTCAAACCCTTGAGCCCTTCGCTGCAGGTCTGCTCCCCTGGAATCTTTGAGACGCTGACCATTCCATTTCAAAGCTCTGCCCGTCTGTGCGTCGTGTTGTAGGTCTACTCTGCCTCAATGCTTCTGAAACCTTGCCATTCTCATGTTTTCTCTGGACTATTGCTGATCTCTGCCCCCCTCTATCCCCTTCCTCTCTCGTGTTCCTTTTCTGCTGGTGGCATCGAGCCTGATATGCTGAAGGGGAGGGAACTGGGTCAAAACGCAGGGTTCCTGCGTTTTGAACCCCCTTTTTTCTATTTTTTTTAATTTTATTATTACATTTTTTTATTTTTTTGTGTTTTTGTTTATTTATCTTTTCTTTTTTTTTTCTGAGTTAATGGATCAAATCTAAAAGAGATTGGGCTACAGGTTTTTTTTTGGACTTGGGCCATTTTCCTTTTTTTAAAAAAATTAATTTTTCATTGTTTTCTTAAGCTTCCCTTTTAAAAAAAAAAAAATTAATCCTTTTTTTATTTTTTTATTTGTTTGGTCTTTCATTTTCTCTTAATTTTATATATATTTTTTCTTAATTTTATTATTTTTGTAATTGGTCTGGACAAAATACAGTGTTCACAGTTGCCCCTCTTTAATTGTCTCTAGGCAATGAGATTGAAAATGTAATTTTTAATATTTTGCATAAGGAGCAAGTAAAGATAAGAACACATATTTTGTCTAGGATGAGAAAGCGACCCAAACGAAATATAGTGTTTACAGTTGCCCCTCTTTATTTATTCTTTAAGTAAGGAGAGCAAAAATATAATTTTTGATATCCTTAACTTAAGAATAAATAAAGATGGAAACATGAATTTTGTTTGGGGAGCTACCTTACCTGAAAATATCGTGACCTGATTAAAGAGAAAAGAAGTAATGTAATTCTGAAGAGGATGCCTGTTCTAAAACAGAACATTTATTGGTACCTTTTTTAGTATAGAGCTTTGAAAGGGGTGCCTGGCCTGTGCGGGGTTTTAAAGGTGTGCCTGGTCTGTGCAGGACTTTGAAAAGTGCCTAGCCAATGCAGGGCTTGAAGGATGCCTAGCCAATGTAGGGCTTGAAAAGTGCCTAGCCAATGTAGGGCTTGAAAAGTGCCTAGCCAATGTAGGGTTTGAAGGATGCCTAGCCAATGTAGGGCTTGAAAAGTACCTAGCCAATTTAGGGCTTGAAAAGTGCCTAGCCAATGTAGGGCTTGAAAAATGCCTAGTTAATGTAGGGCTTTAAGGGTGCCTAGCCAATGTAGGGCTTTAAAAGTGTCTGGCCAATGTAGGGCTTGAAAGGTGCCTAACCAATGTAAGGCTTGAAAGGTGCCTAACCAATATAAGGCTTGAAGGGTGCCTAGCCAATGTAGGGCTTGAAGGGTGCCTAGCCAATGTAGGGCTTTAAGGGTGCCTAGCCAATGTAGAGCTTGAAAAGTGCCTAGCCAATGTAGGGCTTTAAAGGTGCCTAGCCAATGTAGGGCTTGAAGGGTGCCTAGCCAATGTAGGGCTTGAAAAGTGCCTGGCCAATGTAGGACTTTGAAGTTTACATTTTGTACAGGTCTTTCTGAGTCAGAAGGCTTTGCTTTTTCATCTGCCTAAGTTTTATGCAAGGTACGCACCTACAAGAACCAGTATATATGAAAACTCTTGTTTCCTTTCCACTTTTACTTGTCCCTACTGTGAATTGGGATTCATGCAAGATTTTGACGTTCGATTATCCTGGTATGAACTAAGGCCTATGCAATGTGTGCGAATGTGGAATACATGAGACCATTGATGCTTCCTTTCATGAAATGCAGATCTTTTTTTTTGCTTTGCATCTTATTAGAATTTAGTGTTTTCAGTGCCAAGGATGCTGATTGAAAAAAAAATAAGTATGGATTTTTGACTTTTGATTTTTGATTTTTGATTTTTTTTTAACTAATCAATTATAGCGGAATAGGTTATTGCTTTCCCCAAACGCAATGCCCATCTAGCCAGACCTTGAATACTTTAGGTTGCATTCCACTTATAACTCTAAATTCTTTATCATCAAAGAATTTTAGTATGCTGTCCTTGAAACTACGACCGTCCTCCCTTTTTTATTAGTTTGCCCTTTGAGTAACGATAAGGGGTTTGTGGAGGATAAGTGATCCAATGAAAATGGCAACCATGTCGTGCTAAGTAACCATTTTGATACATGTCAATTTTGAGTTATCGATTACAGACTAAGAGTGAAGCGTATTTAAGACTTACAAGAGATGATTTTATCAGCAAGTTTGCCAAAGGAAATGCCTGGTAGTTCAGACAGACAACGAAAGAGACCGTGACAATAAAAACAAAACAAAACAAACAAACAAGCAAACAATAGCACTAAAAGAACTTGTCTCGAGAAATTCTTTCAAAGATTGTCCTCTACAATTGGTCCCGTATGTCCCCATAAAACAATTTGTTGTGCAACCTGAGATATGCATCTCATCCAACCTGAGCTATGATCCTCGAATTTTGCCCGCCAAAGTGGACTTCCAAATTTTGCCCCCTACTTCCGCCTAGGCACCTCCTTGCATTACCATGTGTTTCCCCTTTAGTTCTTTTTGACTGATTTTTTTTTTGTTAGTTTTTCTTCTTTTTCTTTTTTTTTTCTTTTTTTTTTGGCTCTAACTTTTGCCTAGGCCGCCCTTTCGGGTTTTCAACCTAGTGAGCTTTTCCTTTTATGCAAAATACCTTTTGACCACATCCAAATTGAGAGGTTTGGTTAGTTCACGACCATCCATACCCATCAGAACTAATGCTCCTCCTGAAAAAGCATGTTTAATGACGTAAGGACCTTCATAAATGGGAGCCCATTTGCCTCGAGCGTCCTCCTGATTTGGCAGGATTCTTTTGAGGACTAGGTCACCAACTTTGAACTAAAGAGGACGGAGCTTTTTGTTGAAAGCCCTCACCATCCTCCTTTGATACAATTGTCCGTGACATATTGCAGCAAGTCTTCGTCCCTCAATCATATTCAATTGCTCATACCAGGTTCTTATCCAATCGCTTTCATCTAAATTTGACTCAATTAATACCCGTAACGATGGGATTTCGACCTCAATGGGCATGACAACTTCCATTCCATAAACCAAGGAATAAGGAGTTGCCCCAGTCGAGGTACGCACAGTGGTGTGATACCCATGCAATGCGTATGGGAGCATTTCATGCCAATCCTTATAAGTGACTGTCATCTTGGCAATGATCTTTTTTATATTCTTATTTGCTACTTCTACGGCCCCGTTCATCTGTGGCTGATACGGTGCCAAATTATGGTGTTTGATCTTGAATTGTTCACAGAGTTTAGAGATTTCTGCCCCATTCAGGTTCGGTGCATTATCAGTAATGATTTTCTCTGGCAGTTCGTAAGGGCAAATGATATTTACCATGAGGAACTTGCAAAAAGCCTTCTGAGTGACACTAGCAAAGGAATTAGCTTTAATCCACTTTGTGAAATAATCAATGGCAACCAAGATAAAATGGTGTCCGTTTGAAGCTTTGGGGTTAATTGGTCCAATCACGTTGATGCCCCACATTGAAAATGGCCACGATACCACTAAATTGTGCAGTGAGATTGGTGGTGCATTAATTTTGTCTGAATAAATTTGACATTTATGACATTTTCAAACATATTCAGTACAATCCTTCTCCATGGTCAACCAAAAGTACCCGCACCTTTGGATTTGCTTAGTCAGAGTATAGCCATTAGCATGCGTACCGCATATCCCTTCATGAACCTCTGTGACCACTTTCTGTGCCTCATTTGCATCTATACATCGCAATAGTGTGCCATCATCGTTTCTCTTATATAAAATGCCATTGCTAATGAGGAAATTCATAGCTAGGTGATAAGTATGATTTTTATACAATTTATCCCTCCTAACTTAGTTATTTTAATAAATAAATGTGGGTTAATGAATGCAATTGAATGGAAATTGATTTTTAAGAGCTATTTTTGCACTTTAGGAATTAATTTGCAAAATTTTGAAATATTAATGCTCAATTTTATTTTAAATGATTTTGTGAATTTTCCTATTGAATTATTTTTATTATTTGTGCAGACTTGTGAAGGGCAAATAGCTTAAATGAGTATTTGATTTAAAGAAAAGAAGAAGAAGAGATGAAGGCATGTATATATGGGAGGAAGAAGCTTCAGTTCCAATGCTACAAGCTGAAGAGAAGGCAAGACGTGAACATGAATGCAGAAGCTACAGTAGCCAACGTGAGAAGCTTGAGTTTAGTTACTGTCAATAGAAGCTTTGAGCTAAAAAAACAAAGACGCATGGAGCTGGAAATCACGTCTGAACATACATGCAGAAGCTAAACAAGGAGCTTTCCAGCAGAACAGAGTAAACCACATTGAGAGAAGAAAGCTACGTGAAGACACATGCAAAACCGAGAACATGCAGAATAGAAGGAGCTAGTCTCGCGTTTAAGAGGCAGAATGTGCCACGGTTTGAAAGAGAAGAAACACAGTTGCACAAGGAGAAACAAAGAAGCAAGATTCTGAAGTGGAAAAAGCTGCAGAATGCGAGAGAAGTTGTGGGTTCTGGTTGGGAAAGATGCTACGGTTTTGAAGAAGTAATGAAGGCAGAAAATGACGGGGGACTTGAGAAAATCTGGGCACAAAAGAGAGGAAGTGCAGCTGGCCAAAGCAGATCTGAAGCCACGAAGAAGCTACAGAAGTTACATGGGAAAGCTTGCATGAAATGAAGTATTATAATAATGTAAATAAAAGCACTGGGACCCACACCTTATATCACATGCATTTAACTTCAGACAATGGGAAGAGGCAGCACTTAAACGAAGAGCTCATCACGTGGATTAATGAAGCTATTTAGTGATCTGGAGGAGGAAGTAAAACGTGACTTCAGCGTGAAAATAAAAGCTGAGCACATGGAAAGACAACACGATGTCGTCATTCGGCCCGGCCCATTCAACACATTCGCACATTCATCCATAAAAAAAAGCCCTAGCCGTCATTCAACACCACCGACGCCTCCATACACACTCTCCATCCCCTTCGCCTTCGTCCACTCCACATAATTCTCTCCATTCCATTCCCCATCTACAACCACATCAATATGAAGATCTAATCTCCACCTTGAGGCTAGCAAGGGAGGAAGCTCTTGGCTAAAACTTGAATCCTTGGAGAAGAAGCAGAATTTTGGCTAAGATTCCTTGATTTTCCTACACTTTTTCTTTTTCTGTACAATCTTGGTTAAGTTGTATTTGATTAGGAATTTGTGTAATTAATTAGTGGCTGGTTAGACATTGATTAGGAAACCTTTTTTGTTGATTAATTGGTTGGATTTAAATATGATTTTTCATTATTCTCTCTAATCTCCCATGTATGCCACGAAGGTGTTCGATGAAATACATGAGTGAGATTTTATATTTGATTGTTTGATTTGAGAATTCCTTAGTGTTTAGTTAGTTAATTAAACATTTTTGGATGATGAATCAGAAGATAATTAATTAGTTAATCAATCAAATTGAATGTTCATTGATCTTAAGGACAAGAGTTAGCAGTTTAATGCGGGATTGAGGTCTCAATTCAACATTAGATTATTAATCTCTTGAGTCTTGAATGGTTATTCAAGATCATTTGCTAATGAACTTAATTAGGAATTCTTAGGCTAGAATTAATCACAATTAGAATAGGATAAGGATAGTGGATACCAAGAGACAATTCCTAAGCTAGTCACAAGCCATTATCATTTACAATTCATATAATTAGGTAGAATTTAGAAATTTTGATTCAATTTAGTTTTAGGATAGTTGAATTCAACCAAAACCCCCCAAACTAGATAGTTCTAGGATCTTAGAACACTTAGAGAACCTAATTGAACATTGAATTCCAATTCCAAGGGAGATGACCTAGGTTGTGCCACTTGCTATATTTTTAGATCAACCTAGTTTTATTTTGAGGGTTGCACGACAAGCCCGTCACTAGGCGCTGAATCGTCCTTTTATCACTCTCACTGGCCTCAGCTGGGTATTCCCTACTTGTCATATAAGTCTTGATGTCATGATACCAAGGTTGCCCATCCTGTTCTTCTTCTATGTTTAGGTAATATACCGGCGAATCCCTGGCCTCTTCCCAAAGTGGTTGGACCTAGACTCCGTAGTCGAGTCGAATCATTACAGCTAAAGTAGCCAAAGCATCAGTAAATTAGTTTTTGTCTCGAGTCACATGATGGAAGTTAATTTCTTCGAATTGGCTGATTAGCTGAACTAAAAATTTTTGATACGGAATCAGCTTTGAGTCCTTAGTTTGCCATTCTCTAGTTACCTAATGGATTATGAGGGCAGAGTCCCCAAAAACTTCCAAGCTCTTTATACCAAGGGTTAGGGCAGCATTTAACCCACTGATGCAGGCTTCATATTTTGCCACGTTGTTGGTACATTCGAATTCTAATTTAATAGCAACGGGGAACTACTTTCCTTCAGGCGATATGACCACAGCTCCAACACCATAACCATGCATATTGGCAGCGCCATCGAAATACATCTTCCATCTCCCATCACCACCATCTTTGTCATCTTCATTGTCCTCTATAGCGAGTATATCTTCGTCAGGGAAATGAAAATCCAATGGTTGGTATTCATCCATAGGGTTCTCAGCCAGATGATCTACTATGATGCTTCCTTTTATGGACTTTCGAGTCATGTACTTGACGTCGTACTCAGACAGTATCACTTGCCATTTAGAGACTCTTCCTAAAACATGTGGGCTTTTGAAAATATACTTAATAGGATCCATTCTGGAGATTAGCCATGTAGTATAATAAAGCATATACTGTCACAGCCGTTTGGTAGTCCATACCAGCCCGCAACAAGTTTTTTCAATCAATGGATAATGTGCTTCACATTCGTTAAACTTCTTGCTTAGGTAATAAACTGCCTGCTCTTTCTTCCCAAAAGCATCATGTTGCCCCAATACAGCCCTATTGACCTTGGCAAGATTGTCAGATAAAGAATCAAAGGTCGTCCCGGGGTAGGCGGTACTAAGATTGGGGGACTCGACAGATACTCTTTAATTTTATCAAAGGCTTCTTGACAGTTATCATCCTATTTTTCAATGTGGTTCTTTTTCAACAATTTGAAAATTGGTTCACAAGTTGTAGTTAGATTAGCGATAAATCTTGCTATATAGTTGAATCGGCTTAAAAAGCTCCGTACTTCTTTTGTCGTTTGGAGGGATGGCATTTCGTGAATAGCTTGTATTTTATCAGGGTCCACTTCTATTCCCTTTTGACTTACCATGAAAACCCAATAATTTTCCAGTCAAAGCCCCAAAGATGCATTTGTTGGGGTTTAACCGAAGCTTGTATTCATGCAATCTTCCAAACAACTTCCTTAATACCATCACATGACTTTCTCCTTGCGTAGATTTGGCCACCATATCATCGATGTATACCTCAATCTCCTTGTGCATTATGTCGTGAAAGAGTGCCATCATAGCTCGTTCGTAAGTGGCCCCAGCATTTTTCAACCCAAATGGCATTACTTTATAATAGTAGGTCCCCCATGGTGTGATGAATGTGGTTTTTTCCTTATGGTCTTCATGCATAGGAATTTGGTTATACCCTGAATAACCATCCATGAAGGAATACCGGTAGGCTCGTGCCGTATTATCAACTAAAACGTTTATGTGGGGCAATGGAAAATCATCTTTCGGGCTTGCTTTGTTTAAGTCCCTATAATCAACACACATACGAACACTTCCATCCTTTTTGGGGACAGGTACGATGTTTGGTACCCATTCTGGATACGTAGATACCTGAAGAAAACCCGCTTCTAGTTGCTTCATAACCTCCTCTTTTATCTTTAACGACATGTTAGGGTGCATCCGTCTTAATTTTTGTTTCTTAGGTTCAATATTTAGGAGTAAAGGAATCTTGTAAGAGGCAATCTTCGGGTCAAGTCCAGGCATGTCCTGATAAGACCATGCAAAGACATCTATATATTCTTTGAAGAGTTGAATTATTTCCTCTCTCTCTGGATTATCCACTATCTTGACCTCCTTTTTTTGTTCTTCCGTCCCTAAGTTGATATTTTCAATTGCTTCTTCGTGAGAGCAAATACCTTTATCCATAGAATCGAGCAACTTTTCGAAGGTCTGGGTCGACTCTTCATTATCAGATTCGGAATGATGCATATCCAAAGTAACACACAAATCATTCCGTGGGGACTCGAGAACCTTTGCGTTTGGCAAGAGTCCCAAGGAAAGCAATTTCCTGGAGGAAGGAACAGAGCAAAATAAACAGAAAGAGAAAGAATAAAAGTGAAGGGGAGTAGCATATCCAAGTAATTATCATTTCATTTGCAAAACACCATCGTCATTCATAAAGTACTGTTTGACATTAGGACACGACAACAGAAGGAAAAAGATAAGGGGACAAAAGGAAAAAAAAGATAAAGAAGACAAAGCAAGACATGATCAAAACAATTACTCTAATGTTACGACATCGGGGACATTCTCGATTTCCCAATTATCCAATCTTTCTCCCGAATCGTCAACCGAAACCCAAGTCTTGACTCCTTGCGGGACTGCATCATCAATCATCGAGATGTTTAGTCGATTCATGACTTCCAAGGGAGTTGGGAATGTTTCCCTAAGATGAGGGATTCTTGGCTTTTCTTGCCCCTTATTCCATTTAGTACTTGGTCGCTCCTTAACTTGGTTCGATAGCAAGATTTCATACCCAAATCCTTGCCGATTGAAGTTTTCCGAGAGAGTAATAGGCAGTTCACCCCTTGCAGATGTATTCCCAATCCCTTCCCAGGTTGGAATCCACTCCTCTGCAGCATTTTTATCATAACCTGATTAACATTTCTGATGGTAGGATTAGGTTCATCCATCTCTAAGCTCTGAAACATCGCTTTCATGTCCTACTCAGCAGCCTCAATGTACGGCATGGAACTAGGCTTACTTAGCATTATCTCTTCTTCGCCCTTGATAGTGATTATCCTCCCCTCATCAATGAATTTGACCCTTTGATGAAACGTAGAAGGCACAGCACCGGCAGAATAGATCCAAGGCCTGCCTAGCAGCATTGTATAAGATGGATCTATATTCATTACTTGAAAATCTACCACGAATGTTTTTGGCCCAATCTCCAAAGACAAGCGGGTATTGCCAATCACTGCTCTTTTGGAGCCATCGAATGCCCTAACCACCATATCACTTTTTTCAATGTGCGACGCCTCAATCGCCAGTTGATCGAATGTGGCCAGTGGTAACACATTTAGTGCTGACCCTCCATCAATCAGAACCTTTGCAATTATAAACCCATTGCATTTCAATGTAATGTGTAGTGCCTTTGGTTGATTAGCGGATGTTCCTACAACTTCTTCTTTAGAAAAAGAGATGGTGGATGTAGACTTGACGATATTCATCACACTAGCTACTTTTTTCGGAGTGACATCAGCCGCACGTATGCTTCCTCCAAGACTTTTTGTAAAGCTCGACGATGTACCTCCGAACTCATGACTAAGGACCACATTGAAATTCACGCCGGAGTTTTCTTTAATTGCTCTACCACATCGTATTCACTTTGTTTCATGATTCGCAGAAATTCTTCATCAGTGTTGTCTTCCTTGTCTTCTTTCTCTTCCACCCTATCAATTCCTTTTCCCTTTCCATGCTTGTCAAGGCTTGCTAGGAGATAAGCCCTGCCACTTCGGGTAATACCACCTGCCCCCACCATACTCGTAGCAGGTTCTCCTTCTACCTTAGCAATCACCACCTGAGTTACAGGACAGTTAAAGGTCTCCTCATATTTCCACGGGACTGCATGGTCGCTTTGATATGGGAATGGAGCTGGCATATTGATAACCACTGCAGGTCTCCTCAGGGAAGGTGAACGAGATGGCCCCGATGTAGTAAAAGGATCTCTAACAGTTAGGGTAACTGTTTTCGGTTGTCTAGTCGGGATAAAGATGTCAACGTACTTTTCTTCTATCACGCCAATTTCTTCTTCCAGCTTCTCCATAACCAAAACTCATAGTGTCATTAATTTCTTCAAAGCTTCCTAAAACTGCCCACAATTCTCAATGTCATGATCCATATTTTGCTGATGAAAGTTGCAAAATTTAACTGGTAGCCCAACAATACCCCCAATGATATTTTCTTTTGGTAATTCCAACACATACCCAGCCGATTGAAGATTAACTAGCAGAGTTTTCATTGATAACTTAATGGCATTCGGATTCTTCGAGAACCCTGGTTCCTTTTCAACAGCACTCACCTGTCCCCCATGATTAGGTAAAGGGTTAGTGGCGATCGTTGAATCGTCCCTAGGTTTGAGTTGGATGTGGTTGGACTCAATCAGATCCAGTACATTTCTCTTAAAGGTGATACAATTCTCGATTGAATGCCCTGGGACACCCATGTGGTATTCACAAGAAACGTTAGGGTTGTACCATGCTGGATACGGTGGCTGCATTGGTTTTGCACGTCGAGGCCCTAAAAGTTTAGCGTCCAATAACTTCTTATACAATTCCGCATTTATGGAATTAAAGTTGGGCCAAGGGCGATCATCTTTTGGTTGCGCATAAGTCGTCCTCTCATGTTGCCCCTGTCTATTCATAATTGGTACGAATGGAGTTTGACCTTGATTTCCTCTATTTACTTGATAAGGAACGGACTGTTGTGAATACGGTCTTGCAAGTTGGACGTAATTTACGTCTCCTTCTTTCTTCTTCAATCCTTGGCCCTTTTTGAAGTTACTTTCTGACTGAGGGGATGAAAGTCTCCCATCTCTGATGTCTGCATCTATCCTCTCCCCAATTTCAATAAGGTTAGCAAAATATGCAATATGGGTCTCCAACATGATCTTATAAAACAGGTCCGAGAGAGTTTGAATGAAATAGGTGCAAAACTTAGATCCAATCATTGGAGGTTGGACTTGGGAAGCCATCAATCTCCACCTCTGAGCATATTCTTTAAATGATTTTGTTGACTTCTTACCTATCCTTTTCAGCTGTTCCCTAGTTGGGTAGTGTCAAGATTGAATTTGTATTGCTTCATGAAAGTTTCTGTGAAGTCTCTCCACCTCTAAAGTTTTGAATGGTCTAACTGCATATACCATAACAAGGCAGACCCCATTAGGCTCTCCAGAAAGAAGTTTATCAAAAACTTCTTGTCTCTTGACCAAACAGTCATCTTTGTACAGTATGATCTCAAATGATATATCGGATTGCCGGTGCCATCATATTTGTTAAAATCAGGGACTTTGAATTTCTTCGGGATTGAAACTTCTGGAATCATGCACAACTCTTCCACGTCCAATGAACCCCAAGTGTTAGTTCCCCGTAAGTTTCGCAACTGATCTTTGACCTCTCCTAACTCTTTCTCCCAATCTTCCTTATCGTAGTTAGCTTTCCCCTTGTTCTCTGTAGTTGGGATCTGAAATGTATAGGTGGGGTTATAATCGGGAAATTTTTGTGTGTCCCTCATTTCATCATGGGGACCATGTTTGTCGGATGTTTTCATTGGGGGATTCTGGATATTCTTTTGTCTTTGTGCAGCTTCTGCTATCTGGTCAAAGTGTGCTTCAGGTATGACTACTCTCGGTAAGCTCGTTCCTACCTCTGGGATATTGGCAGTGGCATGTGGATGACTGGATACTCTAGGTGAGGAGTCGATAGCCTTTCCCTTTAGCGTTTCGACGAGAACTTTCATTGTTTCACTCATCTGCGCTAGTTGATTCTCCATAGCTGTCATTCGACTGTTCATTGCAACTGTATCTTCCTCAACTCTCTGGCTACCCTCCACTTGATGTTCCTCCATGAGCCTGGTTCTTGAACGCGTGCTATATACTTTAGTAGGACAGGTCTGGTTAGATGGAACGCGTTTCGGAGGCGCAATATTGTCTTCCTTTTATTTCACTCTTTATATTCTTTTTTTCTGTAGAGATAAGACAAATTTAGTGACATTAAAAAAAATACTTTTCTTATTTTATATCCTTATTATTATGATTATTTATTTTTCTTTTTGTGTATTAACCTGGGTTAACCGTTTTGACATAATGGCGGAGGAACAATCGGCCCTTTGATTCTTAAAGGATTTCATTAATCCACATAAAAATATCAAAGTTGACACTCAATGCAAGAGGGGATTGAGACCCCTACATGATCAGGTCTTCGTGTTTATCTGAGTTCTTTTTTTCTTTTAGATGGCCAACATAAGGGAAGCGAAACTCCCATTCTCTCATAACAGAGCCTCAAATTATACATTACATCAACATCCTTGGAAATTAACAACTATTGAGGTACTTTAACTCGTTTACAACATCTTTACACAACATAAAAAATTCTGTCATTTCCTTCGGTGTGTTCAACGGATTAGCTAGGCCCTCGGCTGCTTTGAGTGAACTCGTGAAACTAGGGAGGATCTCATTAGCAAGGAGGATCAATTTCTTGAACCAAAACATGAACCTTTCCTTTTCTGTGACTCGCTCGGTATGGAGTGTTTTCCATGCCTCAATCGCCTCGGCTTGTTGATTAAGCTGTTCCACCAGGTTTTGGATTATTACAGCATTGTCACTCCGGATAATGGATAGTTCATTCATTTTCCTTTCCAATTCCTTGGCTAGCATGTCAATTTCACGTCGAGTCCCACTAGATTCAAACTTCTGCATTTGCCTTTCTAGTACATCTCTTTCCTTAAGAACTTTTATCAATTGGGCCCTACTAATATGCATCTTCTTTTCATTTTTAGTTACTCGCTGTTGAGCTTCCTCTATGGTCTCCTTCAATCTTGCATTTTCTTCCTTCAAACTTTCATCTCGACATTTCCCCCACTTCCCTTGTATCTCTTTGCCCTATCTGCTTCTGCCCATAAGACTACACATTCACTTCGTTTCTGGTTCAAATTCCTCAAGCGTTCTTGCCTCTTTTCTTCCAAAACCTTCAATTCTTCTTTCTTTTCTTCGACTTGTCTTGCTAATTTTTCATCAATCACTTGCATGTCATTGCCAAGTATAGGATCCAGTAGCCTGAAAGAAGGGTTAGCCCCCTTCATCCTTTCCTTTAGCCATTCTCGATATTCCTTGGTGGTAGCTACAATTCGCTTGCCTAGCTCACACTTTCCTTTGCATATCACCTGGCTCCATGCGCTTCTTATTTTCTGGCAAAGCACTTTAGCTTCTGAGTCATCATGATAAAAGTGAATCAACCGTATCGCCTCTTTAGATGGAATGTCCTGTTTATATGCGAACTATTGATGAACAACTGATGGGTTGTAATTAATGCAACCTCTGGGGCTTATCAGTGGTACATTCAAGAATTCTCCACAACAGTATATGACTTCTTCACTTTCCCATCAAGCCAGCTTCCACCAAACCATTTTTCATCCAATTGACCAAGGGATCGTGCCCAATCATCACGAGTCATCTTTGAAGATAACAAGATAGCACCTTCTCGATTAAGGAAATCCCTAACCGGGTGGTGAATAGTGTCATGTCATAGACCCAATTGATATTGCCTCCCATAAATATGATTGAACATCCAAATAGTGAGGAGTTGTAGACAACACTTCAATTTCCCTCCATTTTCTTGTTGACAGAAGCTTAATGTCAAAAATGTTTCTGCTAAGACTGCTGGCATAGGATTTATGCGATGATTTTCCACCATCCATAAAACACTTGCAGTTGCCAAATCAATTATCTCCACTGCCGAGGGAAATAACACCAATCCATATATGGCTAAGGTGAGGACCCTCTTAAAAGTCACCCAATCTTCCTTTTCGGCTAGGATCTTCAAACGCCCTTCTATGTACTTCCTAAAAAAACCTTCAGTCTGGCCTCTCTGATGTAATTGGATTCGACTAGGATCCTCCCCTAAAATCTGAGCCACTATACGTTTTGATGGTAAATGTCCCGGATAATAATAAATTGAGGTGTCTTTTTCCAGAGGTGTACTCATAAAACTCCCATATTCTTCTAAAGTGGGCGTGATCTGGAATGTAGAGAAGGTAAAACACCTTAATGAACTATCTCAATACTAGGCCAAGGCCAAAAGCGCCTTTGGTTGCACCGGTATCCGCAACAAGTTCAAAATGTCCCCATAATCCCTTTGGAAATCTCAAATATGCCTTCCCTTTAATTTCTTGCTCAATATAATTAGACTCTCAACTGATTCAGCTTCTGCCTTGATTTTAAGTTTTGTTCCAGTCGCAATTAGGCCCGTTTATCTTGAACTCAGATATCGTCCATTGCCCAAAGGTTCCATTGCCTCCATTATGCCAGTCGGTAGGTATAATCGTTTGCTGTTTCAAAATATCAAAGCTTATTAGTTAGTGTATCATAACTGCTAGCTTGACAACTTTACCCAATCCTCAAGAAGTTTATTATTCCATAAAGAATGCGGGTATTAAGATCAATTTAAGAAGGAAATAACTCCCTACGTAATTGACACTGATATGTTCACCAAGTTGTTATAATGATCCACTAACATTCATACTATGATGTTGGATATAATGCCTCGGCACGAGAAATGATAAAAAGCTTTGTGCTCTTTCTTGGGGAGTCTATTACTCCATGGAAGAGAAGAGTCGACAGTTAAATCCAGAGAAATATGCTTTTCTACACGTTCAATGCCTAAAAAAAAGTTCTAATCCCTAACCGAGACATCACACCTATTCATCGATGATGTGAAACTTATGGGTTTTATAATTCTTAAAATTTTGAAAACATTCGTTTCTTTTAGAAATTCATCGTTTTGTGGGGGTAGAGATTTTTAAACAGATTGTGCATTATCTATTATTTTATTTTATCCCCTTTTGAATGCATAGAGAGAATAAATGCATGCAGAAAGATTTCTCCTTTTTGAGGGACTATAAAGCATATGGTTATGGCCTCTTTAGGGTCGAAGACCCGTCAGGCAAGGGTTGATTTGTTTAATACAGACTTTCATCATAGTTAATGCCCATCTGATTGTGCCATGACAATCCATTAACTATTCTGGTAAATAGTGACGACATGTCACTTTTCCTAGGGATATCATTGAATGCATGGATGCGATTAACAGACAATTAAAAGTTCCCTCCTTTGTCCTAACATGGGTAGATCCTAGGTTGTGGTCGTGGTAGCCTGACTCTAACTATTTGGTAGGCATCTATAGCTTGACTATTAGTGCAAATTTTTCAGGTAGATCTATGACCCCTAAATATGGTTCCTAAATTGCCCCCACCATGAGGTGAAGATCTCACTATATAAATTTGACCTTGAGAGGAAAAAGATCCTACACATGTCAAACCCATATAATAAGGCACAATTTAGGTGAGGTCTTCATGATAGCCTCAGGAAGCACAAGGCTTCACAGGAAAATCAATATAAACCTCCACTAACCTAGGGAACACTCAGACCCGAGTGTAGGGCCCATCATATGTGTGAGGTGATTGTTTTTCAGTGATGTGTGTGAGGAGAGCATTTACCTCTTCACCCTATGAACTACCCAACCCTCATCTGCTAGGTAGATTGACAGAACAAATGGAAGAGCAATGTATATATACAAATAAAAGTAAAAATAAATAAATAGGTAAATAAATAAAGTGTGCAAGTATGGTCATCTATATACAATTAGGAAAATAAAACATATGAAGTAAGTATGTGAAAAACATGTTATCTATCCTAACCATGTCAGGCAAGCAATAAATGGAAGGGAGAACCAAAATAAAGGAAGGCCATAATGTATTACACGACTAACTTAAATTGGGTTCGACTCTTAAATCAGTCCCCAGTGGAGTCGCCATACTGTCATACCCAAAAATGCGACCGCGTGGCACTTAAACAAAGAAAATTTCTTGAAAAGAAATTCGATTCAATTTCTAAAGAAAATGAAAACTGAAATCAGAATTAAGAAAAGTAGTAAAGTCGCTACCAAAATTTTAATTTTTGAAAAGGCAAAACTTTGGAAAAGCCTTTTATTTGAAAAATAAGAAAAATGATCTACAAATCAAAAAATAGGTTCGGGAGTCAGTTGTGAGTGGAGAAGGTGTTAGGCACCCCACTACACCCGTTACTAAGAACGGTTACCCTAAGTCAGTTGTGTAAAATCAATATGGCCTTTAATATATTTTAATTCTCCTAACAAATCATATACAAGATAAGAAACAGAAATAAAGGAAATAAAATTAAAAGAAAAAGGAAGAAAGAAATTAAACAAACAAAATTAGAAAAGCAAAAATAAGAGAAATTAAGAAAGTAAAAATTGAAATGAAAATTTTATTTACAATAGCGGACTTGACCTAGGATGAAAGCCTAGAGCCTACGTACCCTCTGAGAGGGATCAAAGTCCACGTAGTTTGGTTGAAAATTGTATTTAGTTACTTGTTTTTTTTTTCTTCTTCTTTTTTTGTCTTATGTTTTGTTTTGTTTTGTTTTGTTTTTGTTCTTTGTTTTTCTAATTTTTAATTTAATTTTTTCATTTGGGTGTTGTTTTTTTTTTGAAAAGATGAAGAAAAATAAATCACTTTTCCTTTTAACGAATAAAACGAGTTTCGATATATTTGCTTTTTGTTTTTTTTGTTTTTTTTGTTGTGTTTTTGTTTTTTTTTTCCTTTTTTTATGTTTATTTATTTATTTATTTTTAATTGACTCTATTATCTTTGGTTGTTGCTTTGATTTTTCTTTTTATATCTTTTTTCCACCTTTTGATTGATTTTGAATTAGTCTTAGATTTTTTAACTTCTATTCTTGATGAATCTTGATTATCGATTTAATTTACTTAATTAATTTTTTTTAATTGAAAGGTTTTTTTTCTTTTTTTTTGTCTTATGTTTTGTTTTGTTTTGTTTTCATTTTTTGTTTTTCTAATTTTTAATTTAATTTTTTTAATTTAATTTTTTCATTTGGGTGTTGTTTTTTTCGAAAAGATGAAAAAAAATAAATCACTTTTCCTTTTAACGAATAAAACGAGTTTCGATATATTTTAATTTGTTAAAGAAAAATTTAATTTAATTTCTCTTGCATTTTTGATTCACTTTCGTTTCATTGTTTTTGTTTGATTTTTATTATTATTATTATTATATTTATTTTGAGAAAAAGAATAAAAATCACTTAGACTTTTGCAAACAAAACGAATTTGAAATTAGATTAAAGTGTTTTTATTTGGAAAAGGCATTCGATTTTACTTCTTTCCTCTTCTTTCTTTTTGTCTATATTTTTTATTTTTTTATTTTTTACGTTTTGGTTGAAAGGAAAAGGAATATAAAAATAATTCAAACTCTTGCAATTTAAACAATTTTGAAGTTAGTTGGTATGTTTCCATTTGCAAAATCTAGATTACTCCCATTTCTTAATCTTTCCATTCATTTTGATTTTTGATTTTCTTCGTTTTGCCTTTTATTTTATTTTTTTGTTTTATTTTTTGTTTTTTAATCAATTTCTTTTGATTTTGGAAAATTTTTTAAAAAAGGAAAAACTAAATTTTAATTTTGAAAACTTTTATCATTTATGAAAAAAAAATAACAAAAAAAAAGAAACTCCTTTTTGATTTTTTTGGTTTTTAAACTCAATTCGTAAACATATTTAAGAAAAAGCTCCTTTTTTATTTTTTTGATTTTAAAAGAGTTAAACTTAATTTGTAAAAATATTGACCCTTTAAAGGACTTGGAAAACTATTTTATCATTCCTCATTTTTCACCATAAAAAGAAATTATTCAATTAATTTATTTTTATCTCTTTTCGTCAAGAGCCTCAATTTGATTTTTTTCCTTTTTCTTTTCTTGGAATTCTTTTGAAAATGGAATTATGTATGGACCATTGGAACCTAAGACTTGTTAAACGTAAGCACGAACTTAATGGATACCAGGGAGGCTTATTACCCCACATGATTCCCAGACATGATCCTATGTGCCTAAGGGGACAAGATATCCCACATGGAAGCCTGAAAATAACGTGGGAGAATAAAAAGAAAAGAAACAAAAAAGGAAAGCAAAATGAAGCCCAGAGGATACTATTAGATTCATACGTTTTTTGACGCTGTAACACTGCAAATAGGGGTCAGTAGCATACCCAGGAGATCATCTCTCCACCTAAGCTTTCCATTCGAAATTTCCCCAAATATTCATTCTAATAACTTACACCCCCTGTGATCCATTCGAAATTAAATATTCATTCTAATAGCTAACACTGCCCATGATCTAATCGTGCAAACAGGGATTATGAAATTGAACAAACTTCAAGTCAAAAACAAAAAAAAGAAATGAAAAAGGATATTTGATTAAACTGTATTAGCCCAAGCCCTTACATTTCTACCGACGTTATGATTTCTATTAATTCAGGATAAGAATTAAGCGGCCTTGACAAGTAAAGACACTCACGCAAGCATTGATTCTGAAACTACATTCGTTCATCACAATGACATAGCAGAGAAAACTACAGTAATGCATCATGACTCTATCAGACTACCATATCTAGCAACCATGATCAAATACCAGAAATCAACTCAGCCTTCTAACAAGCATTTTATCGAGCACCTATTGTGCGTGTCTAAGGATGTACACAGAGCACCATATTTCGAATTCCACACACTACTATTTGGAATGATGGAAGTATCCAGGATTCTATACCAGCACAGACCATCAGCAATTGCAGGAAAATTCTATTGACAAGTAAAGGCAGCAATCCAGATTCATGGATTACCTTTGGGTTTGCAGGAGACAAACAAGTTCTTCCCTCTCCAAATTCTTCTGTCCAAAAATCCTCCCCCTGTGATTCGGGTCCTCGAATTTTACTTCTGCCTCCCTCCCTTTTCTCCAATTCTCCTTGACTTGAACGAAGGAAGCAATCCTCTGATGCCTTCATTTTCCTCCATCTCCCAAATCTCGACAGCTCTCCCCTCCTCTGCTTCCCCTTATTTGTTCGCACTCTCCTACTCTCTTCCCCCCTTCGTCTGCTCCTCTCGATCCCCCTTTTATTTTCGTCCTCATCTTTTGTCTCTGGTGGCGAAAGAGATGGGAGAAGGAGGTCAAACCTTGAGCCCTTCGCTGCAGGTCTGCTCCCCTGGAATCTCTGAGACGCTGACCATTCCATTTCGAAGCTTTGCCCGTCTATGCATCGTGTTGTAGGTCTGCTCTGCCTCAATGCTTCTGAAACCTTGCCATTCTCATGTTTTCTTTGGACTATTGCTGATCTCTACCCCCCTCTGTCCCTTTCCTCTCTCGTGTTCCTTTTCTGCTGGTGGCATCGGGCCCGATATGCTGAAGGGGAGGGAACTGGGTCAAAACGCAAGGTTCCTGCATTTTGAACCCCCTCTTTTCCATTTTTTTTTTAAATTTTATTATTATATTTTTTATTCTTTTGTGTTTTTGTTTATTTATCTTTTTTTTTTATTTCTGAGTTAATGGATCAAATCTAAAAGAGATTAGGCAACATGTTTTTTTTTTTGGACTTGGGCCATTTTTCTTTTTTTTTAAAATTAATTTTTCATTGTTTTCTTAAGCTTCCCTTTTTAAAAAAAAATTAATCCTTTTTTTTATTGGTTTGTTCTTTCATTTTCTCTTAATTTTATATATTTTTTTTCTTAATTTTATTATTTTTGTAATTGGTCCGGACAAAATATGGTGTTCACAATGCTCAAAACAAAAACAATTGGGCAATGTAAAGTGACCTTGGGATGAAGTAAAAATTTTCGTAAGAAATTAGAGGAAGAGTCCTCTTTTTCCCAAGTGTCCTATAGAAATAAGGAAGATCAAAAAAAGTAAGAGAGGAATACTTTAGATTATTAGGAAACTTGTAATATACTGGCAATAGTGGCTTTGAGCTTAGTCACGATGCACTTGTGTATTGGTGTTTGATGTTATCATTTGCTTGCAACAACAATTACATAATATTGGATCTGGCCAACCCAATAGTAATGTGACTTGAGTGTGTAGCAAACAATGGCATCAATCATAAAAATGTCCCAATAATCAAAGAGTATCCTAGTGGTTAAATAATGAGATAAGTTAAAGAAAAGAAGTGAAGGGGATTCCCGTAATATTAGAACAGTAAGAAAAGCATGCAGAGAGGAATCCCCAGTAAGGAATAATGATTCAAAAGAGAATGTGCTAATAGCATAGAACACTCAAATTTAAATAGCACAAGTTTAGATGTGTAGTATGAGTCCTTAATAATATAATCAAATAAAATGTGAAAGGGCCAGTGTATAACCTCTATCCTGCAAGGGATGTTAGGCACACTCAGTATATTAGATGCCTTAGTGCTAAAGGAACCTAAAAGTAGAATGTGGGCATAGTCAAAAATTGCAGGATATGAGAGAAAAGATAGAATGAGTATAGATAAAGTATAGTAAGCCAGTAAAAGTAAGGAAAGATAGAAAGAAAACCTAAGTGAGAAGGCTTGAAGTAGGAACTTGAGGATCCCATAAGGAGTGGTAAGTGAAAGTCAGAATGCTCTCGAGTGTTAGTATGATGGGATCATAAAGAATCAGATGACACAGAACCTACTTTGCACAAAGAGCAGGATGGATATCTGAGTTAAGCGTTAGAGATTATGAGCCATAGTTATCAGACTTAGTGAGCATGTGTTTTATTTTCAAATACAATGATCTTAGGCTTTGATGCCTCCCAGAGACGGATTACAGTAGATCCTAGTATAGTACAACAGGTCACAGTAGACCATGGCAGAGCTTTGAGAGGTTGCAGTAGACTTAGGGGTTGCAGTAGATCCCACAGAGTTACAAAGAACCTATAGTTATAGCAGGATAGTTCTTTGGTAAGATGATAGCTTGAGATAGTATTTACAGCTCGATTAAACTTAGAGACTAGTATGGTTTCAGTTAGTTTTGTCTTAGAGATTAGAAATCTCCTAAGTCTGGTAGACTATTACCACAAAGATATTTAGGCTATACTTAGACATCAAAGCCATTGACCATACCCTTGATAGAGAAGCATAGTATATGGGACAAGGAGAGTGAAATAGTAGCTTTCCCAAGTTAGAGTTAGCTGCCATTACCCGGCAGATAGTAAACCTGACTGACGGATAGAAAGAGATCTTTATATGTTAAAGCTATGTTTAGAAAGGGGTCAGGTGCATTTTTTACAATAGGGTAAGTGGTAGATCGTGACTCTTGTGATTAAAACTGTGAGTACAGTTGGCATCCCACCAGTGTTCGGCATTAGTCAGTGGTAGTAGCTTTCCCAAGCTAGAGTTAGTTGCCATTACCCGGCAGATAGTAATCCTGACTGACGGATAGAGAGAGATCTTTATATGTTAAAGCTATGTTTAGAAAGGGGTCAGGTGCAGTTTTTACAATAGGGTAAGTGGTAGATCGTGACTTTAGTGATTAAAACTGTGAGTACAGTTGGCATCCCACCAGTGTTCGACATTAGTCAGTGGTAGTTGCTCTTCAATGATAGTACAAATAATTAAAAGTTATGTCAATTAGTTTTTGAGATGAGGGACTATAGAGTGCCCACTCATAAGTGAGTAAAAAGAGTAAGGAAAGGTCCCAGCATAAAAAGCCAAATATGTTAACAAACAGAGAAATTAGGATAAGTAAAAATAGAGAATCCTTGAAGGAGCCATAATCCCAGTAAACCAGTAAGATGTTAGGCTTATGATGGAAAGAAATATGAATTATGATTATGGGATAAGCTAGTAAGAACAAACACAAAAATGAACTATGGACAGAATGTTTAAATAAGTAGGTAAACCGATAGAAATCTCTAATGGCTGTGATGAATAGAGAAAGGTAATGAGGCCTTATGGGAAGCCATTAGGAGGTGATGTGGGAGATTTGATACTAAGTAAATTACCTGCTGAGGTACATAAATGAATCCACTAAGAAGAATGTTAACCCCTACGAACAGGTTAAGACTAATAAGATATGATTAGTAAGCTCTCTGAGGATAAGGCCCTCAGAGCGAAAACATCTTTCCCTTATGAAAAGAACTAACATGTACTCCATAACAATAGAGCCCCCACTAAGGTCTAGTAATGAAAATTCCTTGGCAAAAAGAAATTTAAATAGCGTAATCGCTAAGAGAAACATGTAAAGCCAAGAAGAAGGGAAAGAAAGAACCAGATAGCAAGAATATAAAGAGTAAGAGGAAAATGTACCTTTAAATTTTGAGGACAAAATTAATTTAAAGGGGGGAGAAATGCAACCTCTGGTGCTTTGAAAATAAAAGAAAATGCAAAAAACGTAACGTTAGGTTTCTTTGTAAACATATGGAACTGACTGGATACAAAAGGAAGTCCCCTAAAGAGAAGGATTTGAGGCCCAATAAAATTAGAATAATATTTTAAACCTTAAATAATAATAATCTAAGGCTAGAGGTGCCCTAAAATCGAAGTCAAAATAACCAAACGAAATTTAATGAGAATGCGACGAAACACAATGACATTTTTGTAATTTTAGGTACTTTTAGAAAACAAATAGGAGGGCTTTTTATATGAAAAATTTGAGTTATTTGGGGTTCTCAAAGGTCCTAAAAACCATAAGAAGCCCCGAGACAGTCAAAGCCCCTCTAGTATACGCTTTTCAATGGCTGTGAGCCTGAAATTTAACTGATTCATTTGGAAAGATTTTATATCCAAATTGAGTGATTCTAAATGTATTTTATAAGATTGAGAACCTAATTTTATGATGGAAAAGACGGTTCTCAAAAAGGAGTAGAAATGAGGCCAAAACAAAAAAGTAACGCAATGGGGACATAAATAGAATTTTTGAAAAAGAAAGTTTAAGAAGCATCTTTTAAATACCCTTCCCTCTTCTCTCCCTAATATGACCGACCTTATTTCTACCTAAGAATAAAAGGGAGATTAGGTTGGAGTGGCATCCAAGAATGGAGGAAAAAGAAGAGGAAAAATCCATGAAAAATGTGAGAAAAGTATAGCAATTCATGCTTCTTCCTTTAGCAATTTGATTTGCCTTCTTCTCCTCCTTTTTCCCATAGCTTTGGCACATGATTTAGTTCTTTTTTGAGCTTAGACCAAGGGGGAGGATTTCAAATTAGAGGAGGAGAGCCAAAGGAAGAGGAAGAGCATTCAAGGAAAGCTTGAATTCAAGGGAAAACCATTGAACTCCATGCTTCTTCCTCCTTGTTCATGTATAGGTGTGTTTAGCTAGCATATGGACAGCAAGAAGGGAGTTGTTTTTAAATAGAACCAATACTAAAACTCATGAATTGGAGTATAGATAATAACATAGTGTAAAGAAATTCAAGAAAGAATCCATGAAATTTAAGATTTGTAAAGCTAGGGATTTGTGTATGTCACCCAAATTCTAATTTTATACAAGAGCCCCTAGGCTAATGTAAGTTCTTGTATGAGCTCTTAAGATCCCTAGAGAGCCTCCCACATGCATCTCCCATCAAGAAAAGAAAGACAATTTCCACTGGTACCAAAAAAGGCATAGGTTCTGCCTAGGCTAGAAGAAGCACCAAGGGATAGTTTTAAATTCTTTAAACCCTAGATTTATATCATATATGATGGGACAGTATGAGAGGAAGCCTTGGAAAAAATTTTAGAAGTCATGGATAATGAGATGAAGCTATAGGTTCCATATTGTAACATAATGAAGCAACACATAGCCTGACTCCTTAAAATAATTATGTGATGGCTCCAAGGAGTCTAAATGGAGTCAAGAATCATAGAATGGAAGAGAGAAAGGAGCCATGATCATAAATTCTTGCAGTTACTTCATTAGGCACTTTATGGAAGCATAATGGAGCCATAGAACAAAGTTGCTTCATGTAGTGTATGTGTGGTACCAAGACTTGCTCTCATGAGTGATTTATACCTCTTTTGATGTGTTTAGGCCAGGAGGAGCTAGTGCCTCCAAGTATCATGGGTTTGGGCAAAAGAGGGAGGAATAAACTAAGGGAAAAGTGTATAGCATCGACTCTAAGCTAGTCCTTTTCCTTTCTTTCATACATGTTTAGGCATTTTCTTGTCGTTGAATGTGTGTGAATGTTTAAGCCATGAAACATGTTTCTAACAAGTATGTACATGCCATGATGGTTGCTTATGTGTTCTAATGATGATTTATGAACATGTTTTGGTTTGCTAAGCTTGGTAAAGCCAAAAGTCCTTTAGCTAGGAGAAGGATGAGCCAAAAGCCCCTAAGGATGGATAAGACAAGGCCAAAAGTCTCTAGAAAGAGTGAGACTTATTCAAAAGTCCCTTGAGAATGGGTAAGGCAAGTCCAAAAGCCCCAAAGAGAATGAGTGAGGCTAAACCAATGTCTTGGCAAGCTTATGTATGTTATATGTGACTTCTTGAATGAAGGAAATGCCTTATGTATGTTTGAGGATTTCATGTTTGATATGCATTCATTTTTAGACTTGAAATTGCACCATTTATGTATGGTTGAAAGGGAGAAAGGCTATTGGGATTCCTAGAATCTTACTCTTCCCTTCCCATTACCTAACATGTCTAGCCAAGCTTAGAGATGGAAGTTTGACATAAGGATATGCTATTTGTCTATTATGTAACCAAAGCAATGTCAAGTGATGTAATACAATGATGTATGAGGTATAACCCTTTCATTTGGTTTAAAGCCAAAGAGGGAGAAAGACCATCATGCCCTTCATTTCCTTTAGACAAGCTTTGCATATACAAATGTTAGTTTGAGCTAACACCAACAACAACTTGCTTTAACCTTGCCAACGGATCACCTACCACCATGTACAATACTTCAAGCTTGGACTCCTTGCCCTACTTGTTAACAATCTTCAATAGAGTTCTACAAGGATTGTTAGAACCATCTTTTTTGCTGGAGATAGGGTTGAAAATGCCACATGAAATAGAAGATCTGGAATGAAGGGAAGGAAATCAAATTTAAAAGAATTAGAAGAAATAAGGAAGGAGATTATAGAGAATAAACAAATAAATGAATTATTTTTATTTTTATTTAATTTAAGGGGTAATTTTGTCATTTTATCAACATATCTTTCCATTGCAACACTATTTTTAAGCAACCAAATGGGTGCAAGCAAAAGCATTCTACTTTTTTTTATAACACACCAAACATAAAACTATGTAATATCTTTCATTTTAACATTTCCTTTACAATTTCATCACTGACAATTCAGTGAACCAAATGGGCTTTTGGTGTCTAAAGCATTATTTTCTATTTGAGTATTTCTTATTAAAATAGAAATTATGTTAGTAAAGATTCATATCTTGTCATCTTTGTTTGCTAATGACTAGATTAACTATGATAATGGTTTAGGTTAATCCATATAACAATTAAAGCAAAATTCATTTCTTCAAGAATAATTCACTAATTGTTACCAGAAATGCTTTCCCTATGAGATTTGAAACTCAAATACTTGAGTTTTTATTACTTGTAATGAGTAGTATACTTATTATAAAATGAGACACTTAAGTCTTTCATCAAGTTTTGGGTGCCGTTGCCACAAATATTATTTATTTATTTGTTATAGTAAGCTAAATCTAGTCTCATCAATCCAATAGGCAATTGAATGTTTTCCCATAATATCCAGTATTTTTATAGTGGGCTAAAATCTTGAAATATCTAATTTTGCAAAAGTCAAACCAAAACTAATAACTTGATAAAAGAAGACCCTAAAGCAAACAAATTAAGAGTAATTGAGGGTAGAATGTTAATTAAAGCATCGAGAATGAGGTTATGAAATCAAGAATGACTTAAAACTGAAGCTAAAATAGCTTAACAGAATGAATTGAAAATGCAATGGTAAAATTATAAATTTGGGAAAAATTTTAGAAACTTAAAAAAAAGGTTTTAAATGGTAAGATTGAGTTTACAGAGGCCAAAAAAACAATAGGAACCATCAAAATGGTTAAAACTCTTTCAGTATGCGATTTAGGTCATCAGTTGATCCAAACTTTGATCAGATTATTTTAGGATATTATGAATCCCATAAATTTGAAATTTTGCATTTTTAATAAATTAGAGAAAGTCAATTTTATTATGGAAAAGAGGGCTTCCAAAAAGGATTTGAAATGAGCCCAAATTGCGAAATTAAAGAGTAAACAGAAAGTTGGAATTTGGAAAAGGTTATAAAACCCTAGTTCCTTCTTGTAAATAGGCCCCCACCCTTTCTTCTTCATTTGGCTTAACTAAATTATTCATGAAGCTCTCTTGGAGGCATGACAAAGGAGAAGGGAAGGAAGGAAAAGAAAGCTCCATATAGGTCAGCTTATGTGCTAAATTTGTCTATGATATTAATACAAACTATTTCTTACTCTTTCTCCTCTTTCTTTCTATGGTTTTAGTTTCCTAAAGGAGTGAACTTTGTAGTTAAAACCTTGGAAGAATAAGCTCCTTTAAGGAAACTAATTCCACTAAAATAACCTCCATTAGAAATACTTTCATATAGCATATGGTTTGGGCTAGGAAAACTTTATGAACATGGAACCTTAGCCCTACACCATTTTGCCCAAGAGAGAGGGGAAGATGAGGGGACTTGAACTTGATGAAAACATGATGGAATTAGAGGTTTGAAGGGTGAAGATTAAGATTTTACAATTGAAATCAAGTAAGAAGCTTTAAAATGCAAAGTACGCTACCTAGCTTTTTGTATGCACCTTAGAAATTTTGGAACCTTAAGAAGATGTTTTAAGATCCTTAAGATCAAACTAGAACTAGAAAAGAGTCAAGGATGCAACATATGTGTCAATTTTTGTATTACCATATTCATTTAACTCATCCCATCTCATTTCTAGGCAAAGCTTCTTGCATAACAAAGTTATTAAGAAAAATTCAATAAAATATTATATTACTTTTGTGTTACGTCGTAGATAAAATTTTCATTTCGTGTTCTGTGGACTATATGAGCTCATCCATCTCATTTTCCTATTTAAGTACATACATACAACTCAAAACCATCTCAAAATGTGGCCAAAAACTCGAGCTCATAAAGCATATACATAAAAATTACATGTTCAACCTCATATTGGTGTGCCAGCTTTTTGTCATGAATTTTGAAAAATTATAACTAATTCTAAAAAAATTGAAATCAATCACACTATACTATTATGAAAATATATAGATGTCTACTTTATGCTAAAAATAAGTCCTAACCAAAAAAAGAATGTCTAGCTATTGGAAATTGATAGAATAATACCCAAACTCATTTAGCACTACTAGTATTGTCATATAACTTCAAAAATTCATATCTCCCTGATTAGACATGCAATTGGGGTGACCTTGATGGCCATAGAAATTTTATCATTTCTAATTTATGCTTGTAAAATTTCATGGTCATTGGACACAATTTGGCACTTGAATAACACTAGAAAAGAAACTAACCATATGAACAATAACTATACCAAAATAGCTAAAATTTGGCAACTTTGAAAATTCATAATTAATTTCACAAATCTCCAGATATCTGGTCTTTAGCTCCCCAAAAAGCTCTATATGAGATCTATATGTATGCTAAATTGCATGAGAAAATTCGTTATTTGGTTAGAATGTGCTATAGGGTTGCAAAATGGTTCTTTTATACTTCTTAAAGGGTCATAAAAGGGTCATTTTTGCTTCCAAGGCTTTCATGGCCACATAAGCACGTGGAAAAGCACTAAAATGGTCTATTAAACATTTATCAAAGGTGCATAAACCCAGATTTCACAAAATTATGCTCTCACCCCAAGGTATACACAATAATACATAAGCTTTATCTTGCCATTCCACGTCAAAATCATGTAATATCATTCATATAACTCTAGTTCTCATACATATGCAATATATCCATATATTTACAAGTATTCATAAGCTCATACATCATATACAACATTTGATTAGATCTTATGCCATCCATATGGCTATAAAATGGACAATTTACATAACTTTATGTCACTCTCCTTACTTTATGCTTAGTGACTTCCATTCTTTGGCTCACTTAGTCCACCTAGACATATTAGATAATAGGGAGGAAGGAATGAGATTCTAGGAATCCCAATAGCTCTTCTCCCTTTCAACTATTAATAAATGCTATTTTTTTAAATATTAATTCCCTTAAACTTAGGCATTTTAATAATTAATTAAGGTTTAATGGATTTAATTAGAATATATTTGATTTTATTAACCACTCTTGCACTTTAGGAAATAATTCACAAAATTATTAGTTTTCAATGTATAAATTCTTTTAATTAATTTGATTAAATATTTCCTATTATTTTGTAGATTTCAATGGGCAAATGAAATTTAATTGGAGAGATTGATTTGAAGGAGAAATGCAAATGGTTGGAAGAATGGAAGAGAAGGAATGTCTTGTTTCCATGAAATCACACACATGGCATTTTCACAAGGCTCCATGTAGCATGCATCCATTCTCATGAACTCATGTCCTTCCTTCCCTTTATTTGAACACTCTTACACTTAATCATTCATCCACTCCATATAACTTCAAATACACACACATAGGTAGCTACTGCAATTCATAAGCATCTTCCATGCATTAACTCATCCATCCTCTCACTCACCTTTAGCATTCTTTCACTCTTATTCACACCTTCATCTACATGTAGCACTAACATAGAAGCATGCACGGGCTCACATAATCTACACACACATATCACTCATGGGTTTCTCCATGTAGTCAACTTCTCCATATGACCCACACACACGTTTGACTTCATCTCATCATACACATACACATAGAAGCTTCACATTAACACCCACCAAGTCGCACATAGGAAGTCATACATGGTTCATTCTTTCCTTCCACACTCCATGTAAACATGAAGTAACACATAGGTTCGAGTTGGTGAGAAGAAAGGGAGGTTGCACATCCCAATCATGCTACACTTTCACTTTATTCCCACATCCATTCGCATTGCTGCATATCCCTTCACACACGTTTGTAGCACATGGGCAAATAGAGAGTTCAAGAACATAAAAGAGAGGTTACGAGTTTGAGAGGCAAAATGTGAAGAGGGAGTAGTCAAGTGGGAAGAAATAAATGAAGCTCAAATACACAACATGCAAAAATAGGGACTGAAGCTACGAGAATGAAAAGATATACGTGGAAAGGATGCAAGTAGCCACGGGTTCATGAGAAGTAGGACGTGAGGCTTGCATAGAGAAGACCCATAATATATAGTAGCAACTTATGAACATAAGGTAGAAACAAAGGAAGGAGAGCCACGAACTGGAAGAGATGAAGCTATGAGCTGCAAAACACATGAAGAACTATAGATGAAGAAAGAAGCACGTAGTATATTTGAGTTGGGAAGAAGGAATAAGCAACAAGTCTTAACTTCATGCACACATAGAAGTTAACGTGGGAAACTCTTGGCAAGCATAAATGGATCCACGTAGATAGCAACAAGAAGATGTGAGAAAGGCTAGAACATGTGAAGGAAAGAGAGGAGAATAACATATGATTATTTCGTGGGAAAAAAGCTAGAGAAAAGCACATGGGCAACAAATCAAGCTGACATGGTAAATGAAAGGAATAAACACACATTAGCAGAATGTGGAGCTGACATGGGAAATATAGAAGAAGAACACGTGAATAGTAAAAGAAGGGCTGACGTGGAATGTTAAGGTAGCCCACTTGAATAAATGAAGGAAGCCAGAACACGTGGTGATGGTTAAAGGAGGCACATGATTCATTAACATACTCAGGGTCATTCATTCCATCTAGAGGGCACCATCAGAAAATGAAATACAATCCATCTCTATCCCATTTTGGTTGTAGCTACCTCTTCCATTCCATTCCTCCATGATCCTTGTAATATCTGGTTCTTCGAAAACTAGAGAAAACGTGAGAAACGTAAAGTACGGTTTCTTTGTAAACAAATGAAATTCACCGAATACAAAAGGAAGTCCCCCAAGATGATGTAGTTAAGGTCCTGAAAAATTTAAGAAGCATTCTAAACTCCTAAAAATGAGAATCCCAGGCTCAGACGAAAAGAAAAATGGAGCTAGAATGAAGAAATAATTTCTTACGAAAAGCCTACGAAATGTAATAGCATTTTCGTAATTTTGAGCAAATTTTGGAACTCACATAGGAGGGCTTTTTAAATGAAAGTTTTGAGTTCTCCAGGGTTCTCAGAGGCCCTGAAAACCATGGGAAGCCCCAGGATAATTAAATCTCCTTTGGTGGACGTTTTCCAACGTTGGTTGACCCAAACTTTGACGGATCCATTCGGAAAGGTTTAAGTTCCAATTTGAGTGATTCCAAAGCCATAATTTTATGATGGAAAAGACTATTCTTAAGAAAGAGCTAAAACGAAGGAGAAACAAAAATGCAAAGAATGAAGGACAAAATTGAAATTTTTGAAAAAGTCACTTTACCCTAGCTATATATAGGTGGCGCCTCATGCTTGCCCTCATTTTACATCTGATTTTCCAGCCCAAAATCAGACGCAAAACCCTAAGGGAGAGGTACCCAAGAGAGGAAGAAGAAGGAGGAAGAAAACTGAGCTTGAGGTATGTTTTCATGGTGATTTTCCTTGCTTTTCTTCATCTACACCTCCTCTCTACCCTTCTCCTTTGTTTCATTGGATTAAAATGAGCTGTATGAATCTGATTCAAGGGAGATATTCAGGGGAAATTTTGGATTTGAAGAGAAGAGCTTGTAGAAAGCAAGATTAAGCCAAACTAAGCAAGGAAACAAGGTAAAAATGCATTCTATGATAGCTATGTTGAACCCCCTTTCTTCTCCATTTTGACCTACATATGATCTGCCTTAGGGAGTTAAGTTTTCAACCAAACCAAGGGTGAATCTTAGATATTTAAATGAGAGGAATAAGAATATGCAAAGAAAACCATGAAATAGCCATTAGAATGCAAGATGCAAAACTTAGGGTTTCTAATGCACCTTTCAAATTATAAACTTATGTGATGATTCCTATATTTAATTAAGAGTTTAAATGAGTTCTTGAGGCACCTAAGATGCTCCCCACAAGCTTCTTCCTTCAAGAAAACTAACAAAACTCCAAGAAGCCCAAATGATGCCTATGGTCTCGGCCAAGAGGAGTTCTTGTAGTGTAGGAGAGTTTTAAATTTTCTAAAGCCATTCTTGAGTCATATTAGATGAATGAAAATGAAGCGAGGCCTTGGAAAAATTTTAGAACTCATAGAAATTAATTTGGTGCCTTAGGTTCCATATTATGACCTAAAGAAGCAACATAGTGTTAGGCCTTTTATTTTAATGATGTGATGACTTCAAGAGGTTTAAAAGGAGTCAAGAATCATATTTGAAATAAAAGAATGAGGCTTAGAAGTCATTTGAGAGGTATTGCTTCATTAGGTGCTAATATGGACCATAATGGAGGCTATAGAGCCATCTAGTATTTCACCAAGTTAAGTACCCTTAGGATGTGTTTCATGAACCTAATTGGCTCCCATAAGTTATATCTAGGCCAAGAGAAACCATATCCACAAGCTTGTAGGTGTGTGACTGAAAGAGAAGGCTTGAATTTCAAGGAAAAAGTGTGTGGTTGTACACAAGGTAGCTTTCTCCACCTTCTCTCATGCATAGATGTGTGTTTAGCTTGCTTTAGAATATGTGTATGTGTATTTTTAAGTTATGAAAAGTGTGCTAGTATACCTTTATATGCTATGACTCTTGATGCCATGTTATGTTTCTAAATGAATACATGATGTTTGCTTGAGTTTGCTTGAGTGTGGAGAGGCCAAGAACTCTTCGCTTTGGTGAGGATGAGCTAAGAACCCTTGAACTTAGTTGAGATAAAATAAAGAGTCTCCCAAAAGCAAAGTGGGCTCCCAAGAGTATGGTTGAATCTAAAGCTCTTAAAGAATGGGTGAGGCAAGTCCAAAATCTATGAGAAGAAGTGTGAGGCCAATCCAAACACTTGGTGAGCTCTTGAATGTCTTGTACGATGTGTTCACATGCCAAGCTTGTTTTAAAAATGTCCATGATTTCCATTTTCTTCATGCATGCATTTGTAAAGCTTGCTTTGCACATATTATGTATGATTGAATGGGAGATGAGCGATTGGAATTCTTTGAATCTCATCCCCTCCTCTCCAATGATCTAACATACTAAGTGAACTAAGTGCATATGCTAATGGGAGCCAACAACACTAAAGGAAGGAGATTGACAATATATGTTTAGCTTCTGCCACTTTAAGACCATGATTGTACCATATGATGTATATAATGTTGTAAATGGTCTATGACCCTTGAAACATGTGTAAATATGCTATTATGTGATATTTAAATATATGAATATGATGTATGACCTCTAGCATTTAATTTGAGCATGAGATGCCAAAATGTGCAATGTGAAAGTATGATGGAAATGTGCATAAGTGTGGGTTGAATGGCCAAAATGAGATGCATGAGGTTTGGGACCATTTGGGTAGCTCACACAAGTCTTAAATGTGCTTTTAGACTTGCCAAAAGGTACCAACATCAAGGGAAAGCCATTTGGCAAGTTTGGTATCCTATATGGAGCCAAAATTGACCATAATGGAACCCTATGTCACTTTTTACCCAAATGAACTCTTCTTGATCTGAGCTTTGGTATGAAATTAGATCCTATTGAGAGATTTTTCGAAAGCTAAATAACATAATTTTTGGAGGTCTAGAGAATATTTGATGAATTTTCAAAGTTGGGATTTTCTATTGATTCTGGTATGTGCACTGTTCACACTGGCAGATTTGTATTTTGTGTTTTCTGATAGACAAATGGTGTCCATTGCTTGTGAAATTTTACAATAATAAACTAGAGGTTATAACCTTTCTGTGGCCACTGAGATCACCTCATTTGGGGGTCTGAGCAAAGAGTTATACATTTGTAAAGTTGGCTGTCAGTAGCAGTGGCGCCCCAGGTGTCCAATCACTATTCCATAGAATTCCAATAGTTAACGTATCTATTTTATTCTGGAATTATTTTTAATATCAATTTAACATTTTTTGCTTTCCATAATGACCAAATTTTTGTGCTTTTTATTTTTATAGAATTAGTTATAAATTTTAGAATTTTGTATCAGTAATCTAAAACAGCAGCCCAGGCAACAGCGACCTCAGTAGCTTTTCGAATGTCAAACGTCTTTCCCTTAATGATTCATGAATTGAAATTATTATTATTATGGGGTAGACATCCAGAGCTTTCTAGAATATTAAAGTTGGTTGGATTTCAATTTTGTGGATTTAGTTATGAATTTCCGAAGTTGTGATAGAAAAACTGAAATTTTGACTATGGCAAATCAGTGGGAATTAATGTGTTTCACCACTTGTATGAGTTCCAAGCCACTTTCTTGAATGGTTTTGAATTTTATTAGTGTAATAAATATGAGAATGTACTGTATGAGCTTACATGATCCACATGACATTGAATGAAATTTTTATACACTATGTAATGCTAAAATATTCATTATTTCTATTGTCTTTTTCCTTGAAAGCTTGTATGATTCTTGAAAATGAGATACCTAAAGGCATGAGATGAGCTAGAAATGATGGTGTTACAATCCTCCATTCCATGAGAGCTTGATTCATTTGAGTGGCTAGCTTGGAAAAGGACCTTGAAGAAGCTTGAATCTAAGGAATTAGCAAGGGATTTTAGGGCTAAGAATTCCTTTCTTCCTACACTTTTCCTTTTTCTTGTACATGCTTGGTTGAGATGTATTGGATTGAGATTGGTGTAGTTATAATTAGTGGCTAGTTAGACACTAATTAGAAGACTTTTTGAATAATTAATTTATTGGATAAGTGCTGAATTTTTTTACTTTCCTTTAATTTTCCATGTATGCAGTCAAGATATTTGATGAAATGCATGAGTTAAATTGTGTGCTTAATTGTTTGCTTTAAGGATTCCTTGGAGTTTGGTTAGTTAATTGAATATCCTATGGTGTTAATTCAAAGGCTAATTGATTGATTAATCACTCATTTAAGTGTTTATTGATCTTAATGACAAGAGTTAGTGATTTGATGTGGGGTTGAGGTTTCAATTGCACATTAAATTGTTAATCTCTTTAATCTTGAGTGGTAATTCAAGATCACTTTCCATGAACATAATTAGGGACTCTTAGATCAAAATATTAACAATTGAATTAGGATAAGGATAGTAGATACCAAGAGATGAATCCAAAGCTAGTCACATGTCTATCATTCACCTCCTTTGTTTATGCAATTAGGTAGTAATTAGCAACTTTGATTCAATTTAATTTTTAGTTAGTTTAATTAAATCAAACCCCTCTATAGTTAGGTGATTTTTAGAGTTTTTTTACACTTGGAAAACCTAATTGAATATTGAATTTCATTTCCTAAAAAGGCGATCTAGGTTGCACCACTAGTTATATATATTTTCCAATCTAGTTTATTTTGAAGGTTGCATGACACAACCTTTCAACCATACATAAAGAATGCAAATCCAAGTCTAAAAAAGCATGCATGGACATCATGGAGTGCATAATCATACATGAATCATTTCTTGCACTCAAAAAGTTATATAAAACATACATAGGTTTGCTAAGCAAATGGTTTAACCTCACCCACTACTCTTGGGGAATTTTGGACTTGCCTCACCCATTTTCTTAAGGGGTTTTTGACAAGGCCTCACTCTTTGGAGATTTTTGGTTTTGTCTCAACCATTCTTAAGGACTTTTGGCTCATCCTCACCTTAACTAAGGGACTTTTGGTTTCACCATACTCAAACAAACCAAAATATGTTCATAAAGCATCGTTTAAGTGCATAACAAAGCATCATGGTACCATGGCATATAGATACATTCTAAAACATCTTTCATGGATTAAAACATGCATACACACATTCCAAGACAAGATAAACATCTAGTCATGCATGAGAGAAAGATAAGAGAGCTACCTTGGTTACAAATGCATACTTTTCCCTTTTGAAATGCTTCCTCTCCCTCAGCCACACACTCACAGGGATGTGAGACTTGATTCCTTTGGCTTAGACACATCATATGGAAGCCAATTACACTTTTGGAACAATTTCTAAAGTCACACACTCACTTTAAAAGCTAGATTGTTCCTTGATAAGTATCATATTTTATATATTTTAATCCCCTAACTTAGACATTTTAGTTCCAAATATGGCTTTAAAACTTCAATTAGATAAGATTTCATGTTAATAGCCATTTCTATACTTTAAGAATTTAATTGCAAAATTTAGGAATTTTAATGCACAATTTTATTTTAAATGATTTTTGTAAATTTTCCTATTAAATTGTTCTTATTATTTGTGCAGATTTGTGAAGGGCAAATAGCTTAAATGAGTATTTGATTTAAAGAAGAGAAGAAGAAGAGATGAAGGCATGTATATATGGGAGGAAGAAGCAAGGGATGTACGTGGAAAAGAGGCTGGTTGAAGGAGACTTGTGTGCATTCACTCTCATTACCAACCATGTCTTCTTGTTGCTCTGTTCTGGTGAGTAGAAGCTGCTAAACACACACATGCAGAGGCAAAACAACACACAGAAGCAATATGTGGTTTGAAGAGAGGGCTTGACCAGAACGTGAAGAGTTGGAGAAGAAAGAAACACATGTAGAATTACGTCTGGACAGCAGCAAAACGAGGAAGAGAAGCAGAAACAAATACACATGGACAGCAACGTGAAACCAACGTGGAGAACATACAGTAGCTGAACAAAAACACGAGAAGGAGCTAGTCTCGGGTTTAAGGTCCAGAATGAAGCCACGAAGTACACGTGAAAGAGAGGAAGAAAGAGCGTGGATGAGCAAGAGCTGAGCAGAACACGAAGGATCCACGGGCTGGACATCAACACGTCACAGCAGCTTCAAAGTCATGCACACAAGGCAGACGCTAAAGGGCAAGGCAGCATGCAGAACCAGAGCAACGCATGAAGAAGCACAAGCTAAGAATGGAAGAATGAGCTGGCACAAAGAAGAGCAAGGAGTTGACGTTGAAGGAGAAAGCGAGAGAAGCTGTGTGGTTTCTGGTTTGAGGAAGAAACACGAAAAGAATGAAGCACATGAGCAGAAACTGCAGCAGAACGTGAAAAGTGGGAAGTTTGCATGAATTGGAATATTATAATAAAGAAAATGAGCTGGGACCCACACCTTATCCCACATGCATTTAGCTACGGAGAATTGGCAATAGGAACAGCACGTGAAGTCATTAAAGGATTCATGTGAGAAGGGGATCACGCCATTCATTCACTCATTCCGTCAAATCCCATCATCTCACATCATACCCTTCACTCCACACACTCCATTCACCACACGACTCCAAAACCCTAGTCGTCATTAGTCCATTCACTCATCCCTACGCCTCATTAATCCTTATTCCCTCGGTCATTGGCCTTTTAAAACCCTCACCTCCGTCTTTATTCATACGCCTGATCAATACCCACGCCTCCATTCACCACACGCCTCCATCCACGACTCCGCCCCATCCCCTTCGTCCACACCACACAGGACGCTCCACTCCACCTCCATTCCATCGTAATATGAAGATTTAATTCATCTTGAGGCTAGCAAGGGAGGAAGCTCTTGAGTAGAAGCTTGAATCCTTAGAAGAATGCAAAATTCTGGCTAAGATTTCTTATTTTCCAGCATTTTTTTTCTTTTTCTTGTATAATCTCGGTTGAGTTATATTTGATTAGGAATTGGTGTAATTAATTAGTGGCTGGTTAGACACTGATTAGGAAACCTTTTTTGTTGATTAATTAGTTGGATTGAATCTAGTTTTTCATTATTCTCTCTAATCTCCCATGTATGCCACGAAGGTGTTCGATGAAATACATGAGTAAGATTTTATATTTGATTGTTTGATTTGAGAATTCCTTAGTTGGTTAATTAAACATTTTTGGATGATGAATCAGAAGATAATTAATTAGTTAATCAATCAAATTGAATGTTCATTGATCTTAAGGACAAGAGTTAGCGGTTTAATGCGGGATTGAGGTCTCAATTCAACATTAGATTATTAATCTCTTGAGTCTTGAATGGTTATTCAAGATTATTTGCTAATGAACTTAATTAGGAATTCTTAGGCCAGAATTAATCACAATTAGAATAGGATAAGGATAGTGGATACCAAGAGACAATTCCTAAGCTAGTCACAAGCCATTATCATTTACAATTCATATAATTAGGTAGAATTTAGAAATTTTGATTCAATTTAGTTTTAGGATAGTTTAATTCAACCAAAACCCCCCAAACTAGATAGTTCTAGGATCTTAGAATACTTAGAGAACCTAATTGAACATTGAATTCCAATTCCAAGGGAGATGACCTAGGTTGTGCCACTTGCTATATTTTTAGATCAACCTAGTTTTATTTTGAGTGTTGCACGACAAGCCCGTCATTCCTAAAGCTCATTTATGGTTCCATAATACACCTAATTAAGCGACCTTGGAAAAACATAATCTTGGCTCTATTCTCTTCCTTAATTTATGATTCTTGACTCCATTTAAACTCCTTGGAGCCATCACACATTCATTTCAAGGAACCTAGCTAGGTGTTGCTTCTTTAAGTCAAAATATGGAACCTATAGCTACATCTCACTATCCATGACTTTTAAAATTTTTTCAAGGTTTCCTCTCATCATCTCCTATCATATATGATACAAAACCAAGTTTGGAAGAAATTAAAACACTCCCTTGGTGCTCCTTCCATGCAAGGCTGAGGCTTTGCCCCAAAATGACACCAATGGAGTTGCTTTGATTTTCTTAGTGGGAGAAGTATATGGGAGGCTTTCTTTGTAACACCATGATTCTATGACTCATCTCATATCATATGTAGGCTTATTTCCATGAAGCACATGAATTCCTCAAGAAAAAGTCATAGAAGAATGCAATTAAATTTTTAAGCATAGCACAACGCAATTAAACCCATTATTTTCATTCCCCTCTTTATATGCTCTTTATGGAAATAATGAGGTGAAGCTTATGAATGTCATGAAATGAGCTATAATTTATGGTGTTACATTTATTAGTTTCAGAGCAAAGTTCCAAGCTCTCTCGGATTAGATTTGGCTTGAGGATGTTGTAATAGTTCTAGGTAAAAGGCTTGAATGGATGGGTAGAGCCTTGTATGAGACATTGTGGGTGTGTGAAAGTAGTTTATGGCTTTATTCATGATAAGTAAATTGTAGAATGGTTTTATAGTAGTTAATGGACATCGAGAAGAGTGGCCTCTAAAGTAGCTTGAGCAGAGTTAAGGGATCTGACGGCTAGAGCTTGATGAGATATGATAGCTCACCAAGATCAATGGCAAGCCCTAGATATGAACGATGAGAATGATCTCGTTGATAGGATGAGGCTTGCTAAAGAGAGTATGTGAGGCCTAATTCTCTTGGGTAGTCATACTCAGGCCATTCCCAACTGTCTCACATAACGCAAAGACAAGTAATGATGCAGTACGGTATGAGATGAGATTGCAACTGCACCAAACCAGTCTAGAGGGGAAGTGAGAAAAAAAGTCACCCCCTAGCCATAACACCCAAATGTCTAGATAAGTATTAGAGCCCGAAAGGTTAGTATCCTCAGACCAAAGGTTAAGTTATAAGCTATACCCTGGAGCCTGACAGTCTGGAGGTGATAGTTAGTTATGCATGAATGAAGCAAGAGGTAGAACCCTTTAACTTGATGATGGGCCAGTTATAAAGGCGATGAGGCTCGAGTTGGTAGCTAAAGATGAAAATCCAATCCCTAGAATAGTAAGCCAATCAGAGGTCATTAGCCACGGCCAATTATTCCAGATAGTAGCGAGGCAATCCAAAGAGTTCCTCGCCGCGACCAATTGAGAAGTTAACCACGGCTAATACTCAAATAGGAAAATTAGGGGGAACCCAAGGAGCAGCGGTGAATGATGTGTTAGCCGCGGCAAATGGCACCATGAATGCCTTGTTGGTCATATTCAGGCCAACTTGAGAAAGGAGTTTATAAGGGGTCAGACAACCCAGAGAAAGTGGGAACCCCTAGCATAAGATTAATAAGAAATTTGTGAGCCTAGCAAATGAGACTGAGAAAAGAGCTCAACACAAAGGAAGTTAGACACAGAGATAATGAGGTTGTTGAGAGCTACCTATGAGGCGTTAAGTCCAACCTAGAGTGCAACCTAGTGGGACAATGAATGATAGAATACTAGTGTAGCCTCGAAATGACATAAGATAAGACTACCAGTAGTAAGGCACGTAGCGAGTGGCCTAGAAAGGTGTACCTTATAAGTAACACCTAAAGGTAAGTATGAGTAGCCCAGTAATAGAAGTTTAGAAAAGAATGAGGATAATTAGTAAGCTACGAGTCTAATGAGATGACTAGCCTAGGCTAAGCATAAGTTAAAGCCTAGAGAAGATGAACCGTAGCATCATTCCAGGTGAGATATGTAAATGAAAGGCTCAATGAAAGTTCTCCCTAGATCAAGAAAGGAAAGATAAGACATCCTGATATCAGGGAAACCATAGTAGTGGTTAGTAAATTTCCCCAGATAGACCCCTCTAAGTCATAAAGGGAAGCGAGGAGAGCTAAGAAATTAGATACAGAAAAGATACCATTGCTTTAGTCATAATTAAATGAGTAAGTTAAACCAAGGAAGGTAAATAGATAGGGGTCTAAAAATTAATCAAATGAGCTCCCTAATATGAGAATGATATAAGGTTAAGGCACGTGAGTGATTAGGGCACCCAATAGAGCATAAGCTTTTAGTAAAATAGAGTCAGAGCATTGAGAGCACATGTCCTAGATTGGGTTAGCAGAACCCTAGAAATAATATACTATGCTCATGGGGATGAAGCTAAAGAGACTGAACAGAGAGAAAGCCCAGCTCTGATCCAAACATAAAAATAAGCTGAGACATACAGTTAGTGCCTTAGTACCCTTAGGGAAGCTCGAAAGAGCTAGAGAGCTCCTAAGAAGGTGAGCCTCATTTTATGTAGAGAAAAGGGTATTGAATAGAGTAAGAAAAGAAAGTCCAAGTAAAAAGGGGATGAAGTGGGAATCTAAGGATCCTATGAGGAGTGATGAATGAAAATTTAAAATGCTTCCTAGTATCAGTATGATGGGATCCTAGAGAATCAGATGACACAGAACCCACTTTGCACGAAGAGCATGATATACATCTGAGTTTAGCCTCAGCTATTATGAGCGATGGTTACGGGACTTAGTGAGCATGTATTTCACCGTCAGATATAATGATCTTAGACTTTGACGTCTCCCAGAGATAGATTGTAATAGATCCCACTATAGCACAGTAGGTTGTAGTAGACCCTAGCAGGACTCTGAGAGGTCGCAGTAGACCTAGGGGTCGCAGTAGACCTAGGGGTCACAGTAGATCCCACAGAGTTACAGAGAGCCCTAGCTACAGCATGATAGATCTCTGGTAGAGATGATAGCCTGAGATAGTTTTACAAAGTAGTTAGTCTTAGAAACTAGTACAGTTTCAGTTAGCTTTTGTCTCAGAGACTAAAGATCTCCTGAGTCTAGTAAACTATTGCCACAGAGATATGAAGGCTTTACTCAGATAGTGAGACCACTGGCTAGCTCTCTTTAGAGATGAGCATAGTATATGGGATGAGGAAAGCAAGAAATAAGCTTTCCAAAGTTAGAGCCAGATGAACCACTACCTAGTAGACAGTAGCCCTAACCGAGGGATAGAGAGATCCCCGTATGATAGCTTATGTATTTAGAAAGGGGTCAAGTGCAGTTCTTATATAAGGTAAGTGGTACAGTATGTCTCCAGTAAGCAAAACTGTGAGAATAGCTAGCATCCCATCGAGCCCAACAGTAGTCAATGGTAGTAGCTCTTCAGTACCAGTATAAGACATACAAGTTAGGCCTATCAGTGTTGAGATGAGAGACTACAAAATGCCACTACAAGTGAGCAAAGAAAGTGAGAAAAGTCCCAGCCTACAAAGACATATACAGTAATAGTACAGAGAAACTGGGATCATTAAAAGTAGAAACTCCTCAAAGAAGTTGTAATCCCAGTAAGCAACTAAGATGTGAGGCCTATGACAGGAAAAAATGCAAATTATAATCATGGGATGAGCTAATGAGAAAGAACGCAGAGATAAACAGTGGACGAAACATGTAAATAAGCAAATAGATAGAAACCTCTGATGGCTCTAATGATTAGAAAAGATGATGAGATGTTATGAGAAGCCATTCAAAGAGGATACGGGAGATGTAATATGAAATAAGTTATCTCCCGAGATGTGTAAATGAGTCCACTAAAAGAAACGTTAATCCTACAATCGGGTTAACATTAACCCAACATGATTAGTAAGCTCTCCCAGGATAGGCCTCCAGAGTCAGAAATTTCTTTCCCTTATGAGAAAGAACTAGCTAGTATTTTATAGCAGTAGAGCCTTTATTAAGAGCTAGTAATAAAAGTTCCCTAGCTGAAAGAAAATTCGAAAGAATGAAATCATTGAGAAAGCGTCTAGAGCCAAGAAGAAGGGAAAGAAAAGAATAGTTAGCTAGACTATAAGAGTAACAGAAAGTGTACCCCTAAATTTTAAGGATGAAATTTATTTAAGGGGGGAGGAATGTAACATTCGGTCCCTCCGTAAACGTGAGAAACACGATGTTCGATTTCTCCGTAAACGGCAGAAATGGGCCAAATACAAAAGGAAGTCCCTAAAATAGAAGGAATTGGGGACAACTAAAATTATGATAAAATTTTAAATATTAGAAAATAAAGAGTTGAGCCTTGAGTTGCCTAAAAATCAAGGCCAGAGTGATTCAAAAAAATTTGCCAAAAGGCTAGTGGCATTTTCGTAAATATGGAAACTTTGTGAAAAGCACACAGGAGGGCTTTTTTAAATGAAAATTTTGAGTTCTCTGGGGTTCTCAGAGGCCCTGAGTACCATGGGAAGCCTCGAGACAGCTAAAACCCCTCCGGTGGACATTTTCCAACGTCAGTGTGCTCTAACTTTGACGGATTCGTTCGGGAAAGTTTTAGCTCCAATTTGAGTGATGCCAAAGGCATTTTACAAAATTGGGAACCTAAATTTTATAATGGGAAGACGGTTCCCAAAAAGGAGTTAAAATGAAGGAGAAACAAAAATGCAAAGAATGAAGGGCAAAATGAGAATTTTTGAAAATTGTAACTTATTCCCACCTATATATATGATGCACCCTTCCCCTCCCTTAATTATGCACGACCATGTTCTAACTAAAACCAGAAGAAAACCCTAGGGGATGAGGCTCACAAGAAGGGGAAGAAAAGGAAGAGAAATCAAAGGCTTAAGGTATGGAAATTAGTAGTTTTTCATGCTTTTTCTCATCCAAACCTCTTATGCTCCATTCTCCTTTTGTTTTCTATGATTAAAATAAAGTTTATAAATCTTTTTTAAGGGAGAAAGTGAGGGGAAAATTCGGATTTGAAGAGAGGAGCTCAAAGAACACAAGATTCAAGTGAGAAAAAGTAAGAAAACAAGGTAATTTCTCTTCCTACGGTTGTCATTTTTGGTTCCCTTCTCCATCATTTCGCCCCACTTGAGAAAACCCTAGGATGAGATGATTTTTAGGCAGAACCAAGCATGAATCTAAGGAAAAAGGGTGTGGAGATTAAGAATATGCAAAGGGAATTATCAAAAAGCCATTAGATTTCTATATGCAAATTCTAGGGTTTCAATTGCACTTTATAAAATCTAATTTTGTATGATGATTCCTAAGCCTGAATAAGAGTTTGAATGAGCTCCTAAGATCCTTAAGAGGCCCCCCATATGCTTCTTCCCTAAAGAAAACAAAGAAAACTCTATGGAACCCCATATGCTTTATTGTCTTGGCGAAGAAGGGTTCTCATAGCTAGGGAGAGTTTTAAATTTTTCTAAGGCCATTCTTGAGTCATATTTAATGAAATAAAATGAAGGGAGGCCTTGGAAAAAATTTAAAACTCATAGAAATTGATTTGGTGCTTTAGGTTCCATATTATGACCTAAAGAAGCAAAATGGTGCCAGGCCTTTTGTTTTAATGGTGTGATGACTCCAAGAGGCTTCAAAGGAGTCAAGAATCATATTTGAAAGGAAAGAATAAGGCCTAGAAATCATTTGAGGAGTGTTGCTTCATTAGGTGCAATTATGGACCATAATGGAGCATATAGAGCAATCTAGTGTTTCATCAAGTAATTTAGCCTTAAAATGTGTTTCATGAACCTAATTGGCTCCCATAAATTGTATCTAGGCCAAGAGAAATCATCCCCACCAATTTGTGGGTGTGTGACTAAAAGAGGAGGCTTGAAATCCAAGGAAAAAGTGTGTAATTGTGTGCAAGGTAGCTCTCTCCACCTTCTCTCATGCATAGATGTGTGTTTAGCTTATTTTAGAATGTGTGTATGTGTATTTTCAAGCTATGAAAAGTATGCTAGTATGCCTTTATTTCCCATGATCCTTGATGCCATGCTATGTTTTTAAATGATTTCATGATAGTTGTATGAGTTTGCTTGAGTATAGAGAGGCCAAGAACTCTTCCCTTTGGTAAGGATGACTCAAGAACCTTTAAGCTTGGTTGAGACATAGCAAAGAGTCTCCCAAAAGCAAAGTGGGCTTCCAAGAGTATGGTTGAGTCCAAAGTGCTCAAAGAATGGGTAAGGCAAGTCCAAAATCTATGAGGAGAAGTGTGAGGCCAATCCAAACACTTAGTGAGCTCTTGAATGTCTTGTATGATTGATTCACATGCCAAGGTTTCTTTTAAAATATATAGGATTTCTAATTTCTCCATGCATGCATTTGTAAAGCTTGCTTTGCACATATTATGTATGATTGAATGGGAGATAAGCTATTGGGATTCTCTGAATCTCATCCCCTCCTCTCCAATGAACTCACATGCTAGGTGGTCCAAGTGGATATGCCAATGTGAGCCAACAACAATGAAGAAAGGAGATTGACAAGCACATGCCTAGTTTTAGCTATGTTGGAACCATACTTATGTACCTTGACGTATATGATGATGTAGATAGTATATGAACCTTGAGACATGTATAAATATGCTATTATGTGATGTTTATAACTATGGATATGATATATGAGCTTTAGAATACAATTTGAGTTTATAATGTCCAAATGTGCAATGTGGAAGTATGATGCAAATATGCATAAGTGTGGGTTGAATGGCCAAAACGAAATGTATGAGGTTTGGGACCATTTGGGCAGCTCACACAAGTCTCAAATAAGCTTTTAAACTTGCCCAAAAGGTGCAAGATTAAGGGAAATCCATTTGGCAACTTTGGTACCCAATATGGAGCCAAAATTGATCATAATGGAACCCTATATCACTTTTTAGCAAAATGAGTTAGTCTTACTTTGAAATTTGGCATGCCATTAGGTATCATTGAGAGCTTTTTTTTTAAGCTAAAGAACATAATTTTTCGGAGGTCTAGAGAATATTTGATGAATTTTCAAAGTTGGGATTTTCTATTGATTCTGGTATGGGCACTGTTCATACTGGCAGTTTTGTTTTTTGTGTCACCCACTGGCCAAATGGTGTCCAATACTTATAAAATTTTATATGCATAAACTAAAGATCATAATATTTCTGTGACAACTAATATCACCTCATTTGGAGGTCTGAGCAAAGATTTATCCATTCTTGAAGTTGGCTATCAGTAGTAGTGGCGCCCCAAGAGTCTAGTTACTGTTCCATAGGATACCAATGGCTAAACTTATCTTTTTCATTTGGGAATTATTTTTAGTCTCAATTTAACATTTGTAGCTTTCTAGAGTGACTAAATGTGTGTGATTTATATTTTTATAAAATTAGTTATGAATTTTTTGTATCGGTAATCTGAACAGCAGCCCAAGCAGCCAGCAACCTCAATAGATTTTCGAATGTCAAACATCCCCCATGATGAATCATGTGGTGTGGGAATATTTCTAGTGTGAAGTAGATATCCTAAGCTTTCCAAAATGATCAAGAACATATGTTTTTGATTTTTTTAGATTTAGTTATGATTTTCCAAAGTTTACCCAGGGAAGAGGCCAATTCTAGCCAAAAATAAACTCCCATTTTCCATGCCTCATTTCGGTTTCCATGGGTTGTAGGCATGTTTTTGGGATGTAAATGAGTTGTAATGATGTAATTAAATATGAAGATATATAGTATGAGCTCACACGGTCCACGTGACACCGATTGTAAATTTTTAATCATAACGCCACGCAATTAAACCCATTATTTTCATTCCCCTCTTTATATGCTCTTATGGAAATAATAAGGTAAAGCTTATGAATGTTATGAAATGAGTTAGAATTTATAGTATTATATTTAGCATTCAAAATCATACATGTACAGTTGATATATGATTAAAGTGGACATATGCAAGGAATTAAAATTAACTCTAGTTACCTCAATTAAGTCTAGTCTTAAAGCCAAAGATGAATTTTCACACTCAAGAGATTCCTAAATCAAATCAAGCATATTCTTAGTGTAATATCCAGTCCTCTGAAAACGTGAGAAAACCTAAAAAATGTAACGTTAGGCTTCTCCGTAAACGTACAAAACTCACTGATACAGAAGGAAGCCCCCCAAAGAGAAGGATTTGAGGCCCAATAAAATTTGAATAATATTCTAGACCTTAAATAATAATGATCTAAGGCCAGAGGTGCCCTGAAACCAGAGTCAAAATAACTAAACGAAACTTAACCAAAATGCGACAAAATGTAATGGCATTTTCGTAATTTTGGGTACTTTTTAGAAAACTCACAGGAGGGCTTTTTAAATGAAAATTTTGAGTTTTCTAGGGTTCTTAGGGGCCCTAAAAACTATGGGAAGCTCCAAGACAGTTAAAGCCCCTCTAGTATATCTTTCTAATAGCAGTAAGTCTGAACTTTAACTGATTTGTTTAAGAAGGTTTTAGATCCAAATTGGGTGATTCCAAAGGCATTTTATAAGATTGAGAATCAAATTTTTATGATGGAAAATACAGTTCTTGAAAAAGAGTTGAAATGAGGCCAAAACAAAGAAGCTATAAAATGGGGATATAAACATAATTTCTGAAAAAGAAAGTTCAAAAAGCATCTTTTAAATACACGCCCCTCTTCTCTCCCTCATATAACTGACCTTATTTCTACCTAAGAATAGAAGGTAGACCAACTAGGAGTGGCATCCAAGAATGGAGGAAAAAGAAAAGGAAAAATCCAAGAAAAAGATAAGAAAAGTGTAGCAATTCATGCTTCTTCCTTTAGCAATTTGATTTCCCTTATTCTCCTCCTTCTTCCCATAGCTTTGGCATGTGATTTGTTTTTTTTTTTGAGTTCAAACCAAGGGGGAGAGTTTGAATTAAAGGAATAGAGCCAAAGGAAGAGGAAGAGCATTCAAGGAAAGCTAGAAATCAAGGTGAGTTTGATGTTTTCCATGCTCCTTCCTGCTTGTTCTTTTTTAGTATGGTTCGGCCACCTATTGGACAGCCAAAGGGAGTTGTTTTTTAGTAGAACCAAGGGTGAAACTTATGAATTAGAGTGTGGGAAATAATATAGTGCAAAGAAATCTAAGAAAGAATCCATGAAATTTAAGATTGTAAGATTAGGGATTCAAGAACTTAGGCTAAAATCTGTTTTAATTTAAGAGTTCCTAAGCCTATTTGAGTGTTTGTATAAGTTTTTAAGATCTCTAAAAAGCTCCCTAAATGCCTCTCCATCCAACAAAAATTGCAAAACTCCATGGGCTCCAATCATGGTGAGTGGCTCGGGCTAATAGGGTTCATGGAGTTAAAGACAGTTTTAAATTTTCTTAAGCCTATATTTGTATCATATATGATGGGAGAGTATGAGAGGAAGCTTTGGAAAAATTTTAAGAAGCCTAGAAAGTGAGATGGAGTTATAGGTTCCATATTGTAGCATAATGAAACAACACATATCTAGGCTATTTAAAATAATTGTGTGATGGCTCCAAGGTGTAATGTCCAGTTTTCGTTAAACGATGAAAGTGGGCACGTTTTTAAAGTAAGTCCCCTGTAATGAATTAGTTAAGGTCCCAAAAAATTTGAGTAATATTCTAAACTCCTAAAAATGAGAATTCTAGCCTTAGACAGAAGGAAAAATGGATTCAGAATGAAGAAACAAATTTTGACAGAAACCTTACAAAACGTAATGGCATTTTCGTAATTTTAAGCAAATTTTGGAATTCACACAGGAGAGCTTTTTAAATGAAATTTTTGAGTTCTCTGTGGTTCTCAGAGGCCCTGAAAACCATGGAAAGCCCTGGGATAGTCAAATCCCTTCCGATAGACTTTTTCCAATATCAGTGTGCCCAAACTTTGATAGATTCGTTCGGGAAGGTTTTAGCTTCGATTTGAATGATTCCAAAGGCATTTTATTAAATTGGAAACCTAAATTTTATAATGGAAAAGACAGTTCTAAAAAAGGAGCTAAAACGAAGGACAAACGAAAATGCAAAGAACGAAGAGCAAAATAGAAATTTTTGAAAAAGTCACTTTCCTTACCCCATATATAGGTGGTGCCCCACTTTCTCCCTCCTTTGGAATCAGAAATTTCCGTCTAATTTTAGAGGAGAGAGCTAAGGTTTTGGGCACACAAGAGAGGAAGAAGAAGGAGGAAGCATTCAAGCTTAAAGGTATGTTTCCATGGTAGTTTTTCATGCTTTTCTCCATCCACACCACCTCTTCTTCATTCTCCTTTGTTTCCTTTAATTAAAATGGAGTTTATAAATTTGATTCAAGGGAGAAACTCAAGGGAATTTTCGGATTTGAAGAGAGGAGCTTGGAGAAAGCAAGATTCAAGCAAGGAAAAGCAAGGAAACTAGGTAATTTCTCTTCCTATGATTGCTACCCTTGGTTCCTCTTCTTCTCCAATTTGACACACCCATGGAACCCTAGGAGGAGATGATTTTTAGGTAGAACCAAGCATGAATCTAAGGTAAAAAGGTGTGAAGATTAAGAATATGCAAAGGAAATTAACAAAAAACCATTAAAATTCAATATGCAAATTCTAGGGTTTTGTGTGCACCTTGCAAAATCTGACATTGTGTGATAATTCCTATGTCTAAATAAGAGTTTAAATGAACTCTCAAGATCCCTAAGATGCTCCCCACAAACTCCCTCCTTCAAGAAAACTAAGCAAATTCTATGAAGTCCATTAAAGCCCTATGTCTCAGCCTAAGTAGGTTAGGGTAGCTAGGGAGAGTTTTAAATTTTTCCAAACCCAATTTTGAGTCATATATGATGAATAAAAATGAGGGGAGGCCTTGGAAAAAATTTAAAACTCATAGAAAGTGAGTTAGTACTTTAGGTTCCATATTATGACCTAAAAAAGCAACATGTAGTTAGGCTCTTTGTTTTAATTGTGTGAGGACTCCAAGAGGCTTAAAAGGAGTCAAGAATCATATTTGAAAGGAAAGAATGGAGCCCAGAATTTATTTGAGGGGTGTTGCTTCATTAGGTGCATTTATGGACCATAATGAGGTTATAAGCTAACCTAGTGTCTAAGAAAATTACATGGCCTTAAAATTGAGTTCATTGGCTTCCATAAATTATGTCTAGGCCAAGAGAAATCTTCCCCACACTTTTGTGGGTGTGTGGCCGAAGCAAGGGAGGGAATTTCAAGAAGAAAAGTGTGTGATTGTGTGCAAGGTAGCTCTTTCCACCGTCTTTCATGCATGGATGTGTGTTTAGCTTATCTTAGAATGTGTGTATGTATATTTTCAAGTCATGAAAAGTATGCTAATAGGATTTTATATGCCATGATTTCATGATGACATATTATATTTCAAAATGATGTTATGATGTTTGTTTAAGTTTGCTTGAGTATGGAGAGGCCAAGAACTCTTAACCATGGTGAGGATGAACCAAGAACCCTTAAGTTTGGTTGAGACAAAGCAAAGAGTCTCCCAAAAGCAAAGTGAGCTCCCAAGAGTATGGTTGAGTCTAAAAATCTCTTAAAAAATGGGTGAGGCAAGTCCAAAATCCATGAGAAAAAGTGTAAAGCCAATCTATCCATTTGGCAAGCTTTTGAATGCCTTGTATGACTTATTTACATGCTAAGCTTGCTTCTTGAATGCTCATGATTTGTATTATGCCATGCATGCATTTTCAATACTTGCTTTGTATATATTATGTGTGATTGAATGGGAGATGAGCTATTGGGATTCTTTAAATCTCATTCCCTCCTGTCCAATGATCTAATATGCTAGGTGGACCAAGTGGATAAGGTAATGGAAGCCAACCACCTCGAAGGAAAGAGTTTGACAACAAAATGTCAAGTTTTTGTTCTTTAAGACCATAGATATGTCAATGATGTAATCCAATGATGTATATAGTCTATGACCTCTTAGATATGTGTAATTATGATAATATATAATGTATAAATGTTTGGATATGATATGTGAACTCTAGAAGGTAATTTAGGTATGTAATGCCAAGATATGCTTTTTGAAAGCTTGATGTAAATGTATATATGTGTGAATGAAATGGCCAAAATGGAATGTATAAGGTTTGGGACCATTTGGGTAGCTCACACAAGTCCTAATTATGCTTTTAAACTTTCTCAAAAGGTGCCAAAACCTAAGGAGGGCCATTTGGTCAATTTGGTACCCTATATGAAACCAAAATTGACCATAATGGAACCCTAATCACTCTTTAACTAAATGAGATCTTCTTGATCTAAGATTTGGTATAAATTTAGAGCTTCTTGAGATCCTTTTGGGAAGCTAAAGAATATAATTTTTGGAGGTCTACAAAATATTTGATAAATTTCCAAAATTGGCAAATTTTCTAGTTTTAGTTTGCTGTACTATTCATTTGGTCTGAAAATGAAATCTATCACATAGGGCTCAAATGATATCCAATTGCCATGAAATTTTATACAGAGAAACTAGACATTCAAAGTTACTCATGCCAACTAGAAGAACCTCATTTGAGTGTCTAGAGAGGGAGATATGAATTTTTAAAAATTCTGTCCAGTATCAAGGATTTCAGCTGACCTCTGTTACTGCTCCATTGAATTTCGAGGTTTAGTCTATCTGAACTAGTCTAAAGTTATTTTTCTCCTCTAACTAACATCCATAGATTTCCATATTGGTATCATTTGCATAGATTGGATTTGTTTAGAATTAATTGGACATTTTCAAAATTTACTACAAAAATCTGTGATAGCACCAGGAGGTAATTTGACCTCTGGACATTCTTGGATGTCAAACATCCTTTGTTATAGATTTTATGGTCTAAACATATTTTTAGTATAAAATAGACATTCATATCTTTCCAAAATGGCCAAGAATGCATGATTTTAATTTTTCTTGAATTAATTATGATTTTTCAAAATTTGGTAAAAAAGGAACCAAATTCTGGCCGAAAATATACATGAGTATTTTGAGCTTCTCTTTGAATTTCATGAGTTATGGGCCACATTTTATGATGAAAATGAGTTGTATCCATGTAATTAAATATGAGAATGTATAGTATGAACTCACACGGTCCATGTGACATTGAATGAAATTTTTATACACAACGCAGTGAAATTAAATACATTATTTTAATAGACTTTTTCCTTCCTTTATGGGTTTGATGATGTAATGCATAAGAATATTATGAGATAAGCTAGAAATTATGGTGTTACATAAGGAGTCTAAATGGAGTTAAGAGTCATAGACTCAGGGAGAGAATGGAGCCAAGATCATGATTTCCCAAGGTTGCTTCATTAGGTGCCTTGTGGAGCCATAATTGAACCATATGAGTGCCTAAGTCATTTTAATGTGTGTGTGGATTTCATGTGTTTAGGCTAAAGGAATCAAGCTCCACCTCTTTGTAAGTGTTTGGTCGAGGGGGAGGAAGGAATTTCAAGAGGTTAAAGTGTGTTCTTGTATGCAAGGTAGTTGTCTCTCCTTTCTCTCATTTATCTTTGGATGTTTTCTTGTCTTTGAATGTGTGTGAGCATGTTTAAGCCAAGAAAGATATTTCTAGCATGTATTTATATGTCATGGTACCATAATGCTTTGCTTATACACTTGAATGATATTTTTATGAACATGAATGGTTGCTTGAGTGTGGTGAAGCCAAAAGTCCCTTAGCTAGGATGAGGATGAGCCAAAAATCCCTAAGAATAGGTGAGACAAAGCCAAAAGTCTCTAAAAGAGTGAGACTTAGTCAAAAATCCCTTAAGAAAATGAGTAAGGTAAGTCTAAAAGTCCCAAAGAGAATGGGTGAGGCTAAACTATTGTCTTAGCAAGTCTATGTATGATTTATGTGGCTTCTTGAATGAAGAATTGTTTCATGCATGTTTACGAATTTCAAGATAGCATTCATGCATTTTTAGACCTGAATTTGCATCTATTATGTGTGCTTGAAAGAGAAAAGAGCTATTGAGATTCTTATAATCTCACTCTTCCCTCCCTATTACCTAACATGTCTAGGTGGATCAAGAGAGCAAAGAAATGGGAGCCACCATACTTAAAGACATGAAGAATTGCAATGGAGTTATAAAATGTTTGTATTATAGCTATATGGTTGTCAAATGATGTATATCTATGATATATACCATGTATAAGTCCTTGAACATGTGTAGCTATGTGAATATGTAAGGTATATATGAGAATTGGAAGCAAATGTATGATGTTGCATGGTTTTGACATTGTATGGCAAGTTAAAGCTTGTATATTCTTATGTATACCTTGGAGTGGGAGAGTGAGTTTGTGAAATCTGGGTTTATGGACCCTTGAGACATGTTTAGTAGACCATTTTGATACTTTCTCATGTGCTCATGTGGCTCTAGGAGTAGAGGAAGCAAAATTGGACCCATTGAGACCCCTTTAAAAGCATAAAAGTGACCACTTGCAACCCTATGGCACAATCTAACCAAATAGACGAATTTTCTCATGAAATTTGGCATGCATATTGATCTTGTCTAGAGATTTTTGGGAAGCTAAGGTGAATATTATTTGGAGCTCTAAAGAATATTTGGTGAATTTCCAAAGTTGGCAAATGTCCATAGATTTGGTTTTGTCACTATACAATTGGTCAAAAACTTCATCTCTGTCATTCTAAGGCAAATGGTGTCCAATGGACTTGTAGCAACTAGAAGCACCTCATTTGGAGGTCTGAGGAAAGAGTTATGAATTTTTGAAGTTATGTGTCAGTACCAGTAGTTCCAGTTGAGTTTATGTACTGTTCCATAAGTTTTCAGTAGCTAAACATGTTTGGCTTGGTCTAGAAGTATTTTTCCTTAAATTCGATCTCTGTATCTTTCCAAATTGATATAGTTTGCTTGAATTGGATTTTTGTAGAATTAGTTATGGATTTTTCAATTTTATATTAATAAGCTATATCAGAAACACTAGGTAGTCTAACCTATGTCACTTTTCTATTGTCAAACATGGTCCAAATGATACTTTCATGAATTGAAATTATTTTTAGTATAAATTTAACTTCCATATCTTTCCAAAAAACTATGGGTTTCTTTATTTTGATTTTTCTAGATTTAGTTATGATTTTCCAAAATTGCATAAAAAATTTGTTAAATTGGACCCGAGACTGACTTGCATTATTTTGTATATATATGTTATAAGCTCAAGTTTTTGGCAACATTTTGAAATGGTTTTGACTTGTATGAATGTATTTTAATTCAAGGATAACATGAGTAAGTTCATATGGGGCATGGAAAGTGAAATGAAAATTTTAAGTATAGCATAATGCACAATAATGCAATATTTTAATTGAAATATTCTACCAATCTTACTATACCAAGGAAAAGTGACAAGGAATGAGATGGAAAAAGGCTAGATAAATATGGTATTACGCTTAGGTGCTAATTACAACATAAATCAAATACTATAGGATCCAATCATTACAAACTATCTAGAAAACACTTACCCAGCCACCAAGAGGCTTTAAATTTGGATTTGGTTTTTCCCACACAAGAAACTTCAAAATACCACTCCAATTTTTGGGTAAATTTGCACAAAATTAAAGCTCATACCATAAGTTAGCTATAGGGGCTATAACATCTAGTTCTTTAAAAACAAAAGAAAACATGAGAAACATAACGTATAGTTTCTCCGTCAACGAACGAAATTCACCAGATATAAAAGGAAGTCCCTCGAAATGATGTAGTTAAAGTCCTAAAAAATTTAGAAAGCATTCTAGGCTCCTAAAAATGAGAATCTCAAGCTCAGATGGAAAGAAAAATAGAGCTAGAATGAAGAAATAAATTGTGATGAAACATAAGGACATTTTCGTCATTTTATGTAAATTTTAGAATTTACACAAGAGGACTTTTTAAATAAAATTTTTTAGATCTCTAGTTTCTCAGAGGTCTTGAAAACCATGGGAAGTGTGATGACCCTAACTTCTAGTCATTGTAATTAAAGTTAAATACATGATTAATAACCATAAACCAGGGTTACATGACATTAAGACTAATTACATTATGAAAATACGGGAACATTTGAACCTTAATGTTATTAAAGTCATCAACCATATAATTACCAACACTTACATATATCAGGGAAAACAAACATTCATTTATAAGCCTTGATTCCATTATCTATCAATTTCAACTCACATGAATCTTCTATCACTATTTATAAATCATCCCTTAAGGTTACCATATGAAAAATCAAGATTTTCTAGCTAATATAAGGGTTTTAGGATGTTCACCATGGCCAATTTCCCCTTAGCCGTGGCCAATTCCTCTTGGTTTCACCCCTTACTTCGTTACTGATTTCCACGGCGAGTTGGACCTTCGCCGCAGCCAGCCTACATATTGCTGCGGTGAAGTAGCCTCCTAGAACCTCACTCGCCTCTCACTATTGGGCGTGGCCAACACCTCATTTGGCCGCGGCCAATTCCTCTCTGGAATGCCTGGCTCATTTGCATAAAAGTTCACCATGGCCAATTCCCCCTTTCGCCGCGGCGAATTTCCTTCTAGATAACTCTCAGTTTTGCCTCTCACATTTCGCCGCAGCCAATTACACATTTCGCCGCAGTGAATTCCTCTCTGGCACTCTCCCTGGGCAACCTTGCCTCTATTGGCCACAGCTAACTCCATTTTAGCCTCAGCAAAATTCCCTCTGATCCTATAACTCCGAAAATCTTGTCTCATACTCTCCACTCTCCCTCCAATAACACCCTAGGACCCCTCTACCTTAATTGTGGGGCTCAAATAGCCTTCATTAGCCTAATTTATCTAGCTAATCTATCCTTACTAGTTCAAGATTTAAGGGTCAATTTCTTTTCTCTAATTACCCTCTATCAGCAAGTTTGTAGAGTAACAATAATAGGAATTCATGAACTATCAGCAGTTATCAATAGATACACAATCAGTGGGGTTTCCATACATTAGGGGTGCATATCAATATCTCAAAGATTATATTTCCAATAGTAATCCATATCAGAGTTCAACAAGTCTCACAGCAGATATCACAAACCCATACATCAAATACCAAACTAAAGTAAGGCCTACTCCTTAATAGATACACGTTATATTATCAAATATCAACTCTTACACTTGGCAACATGAATACAAGATGATGCTACACAATAAGGAATACAAAATTTAGCATTTATACTAAATAAATCAGCATAAGTGTAGCCTCCTCCCCATATGTTAAAGCTCATAGATTTTCATCCACTTGCTTACCCTTATCCTTACCCGAAGAACTTTCACCTAAAATGTTTAATCTCATGAAACGAGGTGAGATATGAATCTCAGTAACCAAGGCAATTCTATCATATAATCCAGTTTAATTAACATATATGCATGAATCAAATTCAATATTAGAATCATATCAATTATATCAATAAATGAAACAATTAGGCTATCATGATTACTATCCCATACTAGCAACCATATTTTCACATGTTAAAGGCCAATAACATCGGGAGAGACCTGTCCATGGCACCTACTCCCCATTGAGCACAACCAGGGCTCAGTACATCTGAGGTTTGATCATAACCTGGTGCCCGATCGAAGCACATGCACGGGTGGCAGCCACACCACAGCTCCACATGGACTCACAAGGTCCAATCACAATACATAGATAGCCAACCAATTCACTTAACATTTCAAATCATTCATATACCACAAATATAAAATTAAAACAGGTATATGCATGGAATTAATGTAAACCCCAGTTACCTCACTTGTAGACAATTACAATAGCCACCACGGGTACAAAATCTCCCTATAACCATAACGTTAGATAATTACTACTCTAATTTATCATTAACAGTTGTAGCAAGTACCCAAAGCATTTAAAATGTTAATGACTACCTAGGGAACACTTACCCAGCCACTACAAGTCTCAAATTCGGATTGAAATGTCCTCTACAAGAAACCTTAATATTTCACCTAAAATCCTAAGCAAATTCGTATAAAATTAATACCCATATCATAAATCAGCTATGGGGGTCTCAAACTAGCAAAGAAAGCATCAAAATGGAGGGTTTATACTTACCTAATGTCAGCCCTAGCCTCAACCTACGAATTTCACCGAGAAAACCCTAAACAACCACATTTCAGATTTTGGGTATGGTGAAAATACTCTAAATGAAAAACTAATCAGGCCAAATTAAAGAGAAAGATGAGGGGATTAAGTTATATAACTATTACCTTGGCTGAATCTTGCTCTAAATGTAAGAAAATATGGAATTCTTGCCCCAAACCCTAGCCTCCCTTCACACCTCCGATTTTTCTTCTTGAGGTTCAGCAAAATGAGGAAATGGCTGAAGTGTTTAGGATTTTAATTAAGTTAAGTTAGGTCAAATATGGGTTATGGGTTGCTTTAAAGGTTTAACTCCTAATGGGCTTCAGATTTGAGCTTGTTGGGCTAGTTTTAAGGTGTTGGGCTGCAGAATTTTATTGAGCCAGACTTAGTTTTAAGAACTCCATAATCTTGGGTCTACACAAGGTTTATTGGGCCACTTATAAGAGCCTATACAAGATGAATCTTAGGCCTCTTTCATATTGAATTGGATTGGGTCTGCACCTAACTCATTGGGCCTCCATTAGCCTCTTATCATGATTTATTAATTTGGGCCTAGATGAAGTTTCTATCACAATTAATTCTCAAACCCATATTAATAATTTATCTCTTTAATATATCTATTCACTTAAATTGCTCAATTATCTCATATTAATTATTTCTAATTAATCTAAATCCATGATTAACACCTTAATTAATTTTGGGGTGTTACAGGAAGCCTCAGAATAGTTAAATCCCCTCCGGTGGACGTTTTTCAATGTCGGTGTACCCAAACTTTGACATATTCATTTAAGAAGGTTTTAACTCCAATTTGAGTGATTCCAAAGGCATTTTACTATCTTGGGAATCTAAATTTTATAATGGAAAATACAGTTCTAAAAAAAAAGCTAAAATGAAGGAGAAACAAAAATGCCAAGAACAAATGGTAAAATGGGAATTTTTGAAAAAGCCATTGTTCTCCACCTATAAATAGGTGGCGCCACCCTTCCTCATTCATTTAAACACAATTGTTTCTACACAAATTCAAAGAAGAAGGCTAGGGTTTAGGTGCACCAAGGGAAGAAGAAGGAGAATAGAAATTAAGGCAAAAAGGTATGGTTTCTTAGTAGTTTTTCATGCTTTCTTCTATCCAAACCTCCTCTCCTTCATTCTCCTTTATTTCCTTTAATTAAAATGAAGTTTACAAATCTATTTTAAGGGAGAAATTAAGGGGAAAATTCGGATTTGAAGAGAGGAGCTTAAAGAACACAAGATTCAAGTCAGAAAAACCATGAAAACAAGGTATTTTCTTCTTCTATGGTTGCTACTCTTTGTTCCCCTTCTCCACCATTTCGCCCCACTTAAGAAGACCTAGGAAGATTTGATTTTTAGGTAGAACCAAGGGTGATTCTTAGGAAAAAGGGCGTGGAGATTAAGAATATACAAAGAGAATTAACAAATAACCATGGAAATTCAAGATGCAAAGTCATATGTTCCTTGTAAAATCTGATTTGATACCTTGATTCCTATGTCTAAATGAGAGTTTAAATGAGCTCCTAAGATCCTTAGAAGTCTCTCTATATGCTTCCTCCATCAAGAAAACAAAGACAACTCCAAGGGTAGCAAAAACAAGCATAGTCTCAGCCTAGACGAGTTAGCAAACCTAGGGAGAGTTTTAAATTTTTATAAGCCCATTTTGAGTCATATATGATGAATAAATATAAGGGGAAGCCTTAGGAAAAAATTAGAAACCATAAAAAGTGAGTCGGTACCTTATGTTCTATATTATGACCTAATGAAGCAACATGTAGTTAGGCTCTTTATTTTAATTGTGTAATGACTCCAAGAGGCTTAAAAGAAGTCAAAAATCATATTTGAAAGGAAAGAATAGAGCTTAGAATTTATTTGATGGGCGTTGCTTCATTAGGTGCATATATGAAACCATAATGAGGTTTATAGATCAAACTAGAGTCTAAGCAAGTTGTGTGGCCTTAGAATTAATTCCATGAACCTAATTGGCTTCCATAAATTGTGTCTAGGCCAAAAGGAATGATCTCCACTTTCTTGGGTGTGTGAGGTCAAAGGAGAGGATTTAAAGCTTGAAGGAAAAGTGTACAAATGCTAGCAAGGTAGCTCTCTCCACCTTCTCTCATGCATGATTGCTTGATTTACTTGTCTTTCAATATGTGAATGTGTATTTCAGGCCATGGGAATTGTTCGAGCATGAGCTCTTACTTATGGTACTATGATGATGCATTATGTTTTTCAAATGATATCTATGATGTTTGCTTTAATTTGCTTGAGTGTGGTGAGGCCAAGAACCCTTAGCCATGGTGAGGATGAGCTAAGAACCTTTAAGATTGGTTAAGACAAAGTAAAGAGTCTCCCAGAAGTGAGGTTGACTCCCAAGAGCATGGTTGAGTCCAAGAACCTCTTGAAGAATAGGTGAGGCAAGTCCAAAATCCACAAGTAAATGAGTGAGGCCAATCCACTTGCTTGGCAAGCCTATATATGCTATGTATAACTTTTTCAAATGCTAAAAATGCTTTTTGAATGATTGCACATGTCCATATGCCATGCATGCATTAGTGAGACCTGTTTTGCATGCTTTATGTATGATTGAATGGGAGATAAGCTTTTGGAATCCTTTGAATCTCATCCCCTCCTCTCCAATGTTCTAACATGCTAGGTGGACCAAGAGAGCAAGGTAATGGAAGCCAACCACCTTGAAGAAGAGAGCTTGACATCAACATGTATAGTTTTTGTTCTTTAAAGCCATCGATGTCTAATAATGTAAATCATAGTTTTGTATAGTTTATGACCTCTTGAATATATGTAATTATGATAATATGCCATGTGTAAATAGGAGAATATGATATGTGACCATTAGAATGTGATTTGAGTATATGATGGCAAATTAGCTTTCTTAATGATATTATGGAATTGTGTATAAGTGTGGGTGAAATGGCCAAAATGAGATGCATAAGGTTTGGGACCATTTGAGCAGCTCACACAAGTCCTAATTATGCTTTTAGACTTGCCCAAAAGGTGCCAAAACCCAAGGAAAGCCATTTGGATATTTTGGTACCCTATATGGAGCCAAAATTGACTATAATGGAACCCTATATCACTTTTTGACCAAATGAGCTCTCCTTGATTTAAGATTTGGCATAAAATTATATCTTGTTAAGATATTTTTGGGAAGTTAAAGAATATAATTTTTGGAGGTCTATAAAATATTTGATGAATTTTCAGAGTTAGGAAATTTTTTAGTTTTGGTCATGTCACTGTTTATATTGGTTTGAAAATAGAATCTATCATACAGGGCCCAATGATGTCCAATTACCACAAAATTTTATATGGAGAAATTAAAAATTCTTAGTGACTTGTGCCAACTAGAAGCACCCTATTTGGATGTCTAGAGAGGGAGATATGAATTTTTAAAGATTCTATCTAGTATCAAGAACTCCAACTGACCTCAAGTATTGTTTGATTGATTTTCAATACCTAAACTTACCTGAGATAGTCTAGAGTTATTTTTCTCCTCTAGCTAACATCCCTAAATTTCTAGATTTGTATCATTTGCATGGATTGTATTTTTTTGTAATTAATTGGATATTTTTGAAATTTATTGTAGAATTCTATGACAGCACTAGTGGACAGCCTGACCTCTGGACCTTTTTTAATGTCAAACGTCCCCTGTGTTGGATGTTATGGTCTGGAAATATTTTTACATGAAGTAGACATATGTAGCTCTCTAGAATGGCCAAGAATGAATGATTTTGATTTTTCTAGAATTAGTTATGATTTTCCAAAGTTTGTGACAGAAAAGAGGAAAATCAGGCCGAAAATTTATGTGTATTTTAAGCTTCCCTTTGAGTTCCACAAGGTATAGCCCACTTTTAATGATGCAAATGAGTTTCATTTATGTAATTAAATATGAAAATGTGATATATGAGCTCATATGGTCCACGTGACATCGAATGAAATTTTTATACATGATGCAATGCTAAAAAATGTATTATTTTATGCTATTTTTCCTTGTCTCTTTGTGAGTTACTTGATATAAGGCATAGAGATAGTATAAAATGAGCTAGAAATATATGGTGTTACAGGGGTCTCTATATAGTAGAAAATACATCAAAATGAGGAGAGGATAACCTAATAATTCTCCTAACCTCAACCTCTGAAAATCCACTATGTAAGCACCAAACAACAAATTTCAAAATTGGCTTTAGGGTAAAAATACTCCAACTGAAAAACTAACTAGGCCAACTTGATGAGGAAGAAGAGAAGATTAAGTTTTATATAGATTACCTTGGTTAAATCTTACTCTAGAAAGTAGAAATGGAGCCAAAATGTTGATAAAAATCCTAGCCTCCCTTAGACCTCCAAATTTTTTCTTAAGTCACTTGTTTTTTCTATAGAATGTGAGGGAGGCTAAAAGGATTTAGGGTTTAAGTGGGGGGTATTAGGCTGACTTAAAGGCCCAAGACCCATTTGGGTTTAGAAATTACTCCTTGGGCCATATATAAGGATTTTTTTGGATTGGGTCTGCACAAGATTATGGTTAGGCCTCTAGGAAATGGAATTGCACCTCTCTATGGCTAAGAATGGGCTCTTATATTTAGCTCAAATCATAAATAAGTTAATTATAAGGCCCAAATCAAATGTCTATCTCCCTTAATTAATTTTACTAATTAAACCCATATTAATCCCTTAATTCATCATAATGATTCTTGGTTAATTTTGGGATGTTACATATTACCAAAAATATAGTAAGAAAAATTAGTTTTCTCATTAAAATATGAAAGTAGAGGACAAATATTTTAGACAGTTAGACAAAGGAGACATCATGGTCTAAAATACTAATGACATGAAAAAAGAGAAAAAGTAAGACAAATGCAATTTTAACTGCAGTAAACTATTTTAAGCCCCTAAAAATTATGAAAATCTATTTTTTATGTAAAAGAGCATGTAAAATTATATATGGACTAGTTTGGTTCAAAAAGTACTAAAAAATGAATTGAAATGAGGGAAAATGCACATAAAGGGCAAAACGATCATTTTTAAAATATTATAATTATAACAACTTTTTAATTATATAATTCAATCTTCTTCCTCCTTATGAAACCACATAGTATCAGCCCTTAAGAGCTCATTCATGGCATGATTTAGAAGGAGAAAAAGGCAGGGATTCAAATGGAATTTTAGGTAAGAAAATTAGCTCTTTACACCTCCTTATAGTTATCAAACTTGTTCTACTACTCTGTGAGAGCAATCTAATGAGCTAAAAACCATTTTTGAAAGTTAGAGTTTGGTGATTGCTACCTCAGCTCAAGCAACTTGTTTTGGAAATTCAATCAATGCAAAAGATTTCTCATCATTTAAGGTATGAAACAAGCTAAGATTTTGAGTAGTTTTGAACCTTAAAGCCATTGTATACCACACTTAAAGAGAGAGAAAGGAGAGGGTTCATGTTTTCTTGATGAAACTATGTCATATTGAGGTTAAAGAGCATGATTTGGCAAGTATGTAACTTAAAGTTTATTTTAAAAAATCAAATCTAGCCTACATTTTTGCAAGCCATGGCCAAGCTAGAGATTGGATACCTTCAATGTTTGCAAATTTTATGTGAAGCTAAAAAAGGTTTTAAGAAGTGATTTAAAGATGCTAAAAAGTTTCAGTTGGCCAAAATAGCATGTGTAACATCCGGCCTTTCCATAAATGTGAGAAACACAATGTTTGGTTTCTCCGTAAACAGCAGAAATGGGCCAGATACAAAAGAAAGTCCCTGAAACAGAAGGGATTGGGGCCAACCAAAATTATGATAAAATTTTAAATATTAGAAAATGAGGACTTGAGCTTTGAGTTGCCCAGAAATCAAAGCCAGAGTGATTCGAAAATTTTATCAAAAGGCCAGTGGAATTTTCGTAAATATAGGCACTTTTTGAAAAACACACAGAAGGGCTTTTTAAATGAAAGTTTTGAATTCTCCAGGGTTCTTAGAGGCTCTAAAAACTATGGAAAGCCCTAGGATAGCTAAAGCCCATCCGGTGGATGTTTTCCAACATCAGTGCGCCAGAACTTTGACAGATTCGTTCGAAAAGGTTTTAGCTCCAATTTGAGTGATTCCAAAGATATTTTACTTGTTTGGGTACCTAAATTTTATAATGGAAATGATGGTTCTCAAAATGGAGCTAAAATGAAGGAGAAAAGGAATTGCAAAGTATGAAGGGCGAAATGGGAATTTTTGAAAAGTGTAACTTATTCCCACCTATATATATGATGCACCCTTCTTCTCCCTTCATTATGCACGACCATCTTATGCCTAAAACCAGAAGAAAACCCTAGGGGATGAGGCTCACAAGAAGGGGAAGAAAAGGAAGAGAAATCAAAGGCTTAAGGTATGGAAATTAGTAGTTTTTCATGCTCCTTCTCTTCCAAACCTCTTCTCCTCCATTCTCCTTTGTTTCCTATGATTATAATGAAGTTTATAAATCTGTTTTAAGGGAGAAATTGAGGGGAAAGTTCGGATTTGAAGAGAGCAGCTCAAAGAACACAAGATTCAAGTGAGAAAAAGCAAGAAAATAAGGTAATTTCTCTTCCTACGGTTGTCATTTTTGGTCCCCTTTTCCACCATTTCGCCCCCACTTGAGAAAACCCTAGGAGGAGATGATTTTTAGACAGAACCAAGCATGAATCAAAGGAAAAAGGGTGTGGAGATTAAGAATATGCAAAGGGAATTATCAAAAAGCCATTAGATTTCAAGATGCAAATTCTAGGGTTTCAATTGCACTTTGTAAAATCTAACTTTGTATGATGATTCCTAGGCCTAAGTAAGAGTTTAAATGAGCTCTCAAGATCCCTAAGAGGCTCCCCATATGCTTCTTCCCTTGAGAAAACAAAGAAAGCTCCATGGAATCCAATATGCTTCATAGCCTCGGCCTAGATGGGTTCTCCTAGCTAGGGAGAGTTTTAAACTTTTCCAAGGCCATTCTTGAGTCATATTTGATGAATGAAAGTGAGGGGAGGCCTTGGAAAAAACTTAGAACTCATAGAAAGTGATTTGGTGCCTTAGGTTCCATAATATGACCTATAGAAGTAACATAGTGCTAGGCCTTTTGTTTTGATGATGTGATGACTCCAAGAGGCTTAAAAGGAGTCAAGAATCATATTTGAAAAGAAAGAATAAGGCCTAGAAATCATTTGAGGGGTGTTACTTCATTAGGTGCCAATATGGACCATAATGGGGGTTATAGAGTAATCTAGCATCTAAGCAAATTGTATGATTTTAAAGATTGTTTCATGAAGCTAATTGGCTCCCATATATTTTATTTAGGCGAAGAGAAACCATCTCCACCAATTTTTGGGTGTGTGGCTGAAAGAGGAGGCTTGAATCCTAAAGGAAAAGTGTGTGTTTGTATACAAGGTAGCTCTCTCCACCTTCTCTCATGCATGGATGTGTGTTTAGCTTGTTTTAGAATGTGTGTATGTGTATTTTCAAGCTTTGAAAAGTATGCTAGCATGTCTTTACATGTCATGATCCTTGATGCCATGTTATGTTTTAAATGAATCCGTGATGTTTGTATGAGATTGCTTGAGTATGGAGAGGCCAAGAACTCTTCCCTTTGGTGAGGATGAACCAAGAACCCTTAAGCTTGGTTGAGATAAAGCAAAGAGTCTCCCAAAAGCAAAGTGGGCTCCCAAGAGTATAGTTGAGTCCAAAGTGCTCAAGAAATGGGTGAGGCAATCCAAAACCCATAAGGAGAAGTGTGAGGCCAATCCAAACACTTAGTGAGCTCTTGAATGATTTGTATGAGTTGTTCACATGTCAACTTTGCTTCTAAAATGTCCATGGCTTTTATTGTCTCCATGCATGCATTGGTAAAACTTGCTTGCATATATTATGTATGATTGAATGAGAGATGAGCTATTGGGATTCTTTGAATCTCATCCCCTCCTCTCCAATGATCTAACATGCTAGGTGAACTAAGTGGAGATTCTAATGGGAGCCAACAACACTAAGGGAAGGAGATTGACAATCATGTGTTTAGCTTTTGTCACTTTAAGACCATGATTGTACCATATGATATATATGATGTAGTAAATGGGCTATGACACTTGAGACATGTGTAAATATGATATTATATGATGTTTAAATGTATGGGTATGATGTGTGACCTCTAGAACCTATTTTGAGTATGTAATGCCAAAGTGTGTAATATGGAAGTTTGTTGGAAATATGCATAAGTGTGGGTTGAATGGCCAAAATGAGATGTATGAGGTTTGCGAACATTTGGACAGCTCACACAAGTCTCAAATAAGCTTTTAAACTTTCCTAAAAGGTACCAAGACCAAGGGAAATCCATTTGGCAATTTTGGTACCCAATATGGACCCAAAATTGACCATAATGGAAGCCTATGTCACTTTTTAGCCAAATGAGTTAGTCTTGCTGTAAAATTTGGCATGCAATTAGGTCTCATTGAGAGATTTTTTGGAAGCTAAAGAACATAATTTTTGGACGTGTAGAGAATATTTGATGAATTTTCAATGTTGAGATTTTCTATGGTTTCTGGTATGTGCACTGTTCATACTGGCAGATTTGATTTTTGTGTCACTTGATGGCCAAATGGTGTCCAATGTTTATGAAATTTTATATACATAAACTAGAGGTCATGAGATTTCTGTGGCCACCGAGATCACCTCATTTGGAGGTCTTAGAAGAGAGTTATGCATGTTTGAAGTTAACTGTCAGTATCAGTAGCGCCCTAGGAGCTCAGTTACTGTTCCATCAGTTCCAGATGTCTAAACGCATCTGTTTCATTCTGGAATTATTTTTAGTGTCAATTTAACATTTTTAGCTTTCCATAATGACTAAATTTGTGTGATTTCAATTTTTTTAGTATTAGTTATAAATTTCAGAAGTTTGTATCAGTAAACTAAATAACAGCCCAGGTAGCCAGCGACTCTGTAGGTTTTTGGATGTCAAACGTTCTGTGTGATGAATGTTGTGATGTGGTTGTATTTTTAGTGTGACTAATCTTTCCAGAATGACCAAGATTGCATGATTTTGAATTTTCTAGATTTAGTTATGATTTTTCAAAGTGTGGCCAGAAAATGGAGCAAATCTGGCCGAAAATATGCTTGCTTATTTTGAGCTCCAATTCGGTTTCCATGAGTTATGGGCATGATTTTGTCATGCAAATGAGTTGTAATGATGTATTTAAATATGAGAATGTATAGTATGAGCTCACACGATCCACGTGACACCGAATTGAATTTTTTTAGATATAGCGCAACGCGGAAAAGTCTATTATATTATCCCCTTTCTCATATGCTCTTGTGGGATTGATGATATAAAGCCTATAAATGATATAAAATGAGCTAGAAGTTATGGTGTTACATTTATTGGTATCAGAGCAAAGTTTCAGGCTCTCTCAGATTGGATTTGGCTTGAGGATGTAGCTATTAGGCTTTGTAAAAGGCTTGTATGACTATAAAAAGTCTTTTATGAGACATTGTGGGTGTGTGAAAGTAGTTTGTAGCTTTATTCATGATAAGTAAGTTATATAATGGTCTTAGAGTAGTTAGTGGATACCGGGAGAAGTGGCTTCTAAAGTAGCTTGAGCAGAGTTGAGGGATCCAATGGCTAGAGCTTGATGAGATATGATAGCTTGCCGGGATCAGTGGCAAGCCCTAGATATGAATAATGAGAATGATCTCGTTGATAAGAAGAGGCTTGCTAGAGAGAGTATGTGAGGCCTAATTCTCTCAGGTAGTCATACTCAGGTCATTCCCAGCTGTCTCGCGTAACGTTGAGACAACTAATGATGCAGTGCGGTATGAGATGAGATTGCAACTGCACTAAACCAGTCTAGAGGGGAAGTGAGAAAAAGAGTCACCTCTTAGCCACAACACCCAAATGCCTAGATAAGTATTAGAGCCCGAAAGGTTAGTCTCCTCAGGCCAAAGTTTAAGTTATAAGCTATACCCTAAAGCCTGACAGTCCGAAGGTGATAGCTAGTTATGCCTAAATGAAGTTGGAGGTAGAATCCTCTAACTTGATGACGAGTCAGTTATAGAGGCAGTGAGGCTCGGGTTGGTAGCTAAAGATAAAAATCTAATCCCTATAATAGTAAGCCAATCAGAGGTCGTTAATCACAGCGAATGATGTGTTAGCCATGGTGAATGGCAGTGTAAATGCCTTGTTAGTCATATTCAGGCCAATTTGAGAAAGGAGTTGATAAGGGGTAAGACAACCTACAGTGAGCGGGAACCCCAAGTATAAGTCGAGGAAAAGAATAGTTATGAAAGATTAGTAAGAAGTTCGTGGGCCTAGTAAATGAGACTGAGGAAAGAGCTCAACATAGAGAAAGTTAGACACAAGGCTAATGAGGCTGTTGAGAGCCGCCTATGAGGCGTTGACTCCAACCTATAGTGCTACCTAGTGGGACACTGAATGATAGAATATTAGTGTAGCCTTGAAATAACATAAGATAAGACTACCAATAGTAACGCACCTAGCGAGTGGCCTAGTAAGGTGTACCTCATAGGGAATACCTAAAAGTAAGTATGAGTAACCAGTAATAGAGGCTCAGAAAAGAATGAGGATAGTTAGTAAGTTATGGGTCCGATGAGATGGCTAGCCAGGCTGAGCATAAGCTAAAGCCTGGAGAAGATGACTAGTAGCATCATTCCAGGTGAGATATGTAAATAAAAAGCTAAGTGAAAGTTCTCCCTAGATCAAAAAAGGAAAGATGAGACATCCTCATGTCAGGGAAACCACCTAGTAGTGGTTAGTAAAGTCCCCTAGATCGACCCCCCGATTGTAGAGTATAGTGAGCAAAGAAGCGAGGAAGAGCTGAGAAATTAACCGTAAAAGATATGCCCTCACTTAAGTAACAACTAAATGTACAAATTAAGCTCAGAAAGGTAAACGGATAGGGGTCTAATAGTTAGTTAGATGAGCTCCCTAATATGAGAATAGTACAGGGTTAAGGCACATACGTGGTCAGAGCACCCAGTAGAGCATGAGTTTCAGCAAGATAGAATCTAGACATTGAAAATATGCATTCTAGATTGAGTTAGCAGAACCCTAAAAATAGCATACTATGCTCCTGGGGATGAGGCTATAGAGGCTGAATAGAGAAAAAGCCTAGCTCTGATCCGAATGTAGAAATAAGCTAAGATAGACAGTTAATGCCCTAGTACCCTCAGGGAAGCTCGAGAAAGCTAGAGACCGCCTAAGAAGGCGAGCCCCGTCTTATGTAGAAAAAGAATGTAAGCCGAAAGCATTATAGAATGACATTCCTAGGATTTTATGAAATAAAATCCTCCTTACCAAGTAATGGTCTAGTTAAGAGCAGAGTAAGCGTATGAGTAAAAAGTAGACCCCCTTGATGTTACAGAGAGTGATTAAGTGAAGGAACCCTGGGAAAATGTAGGTGCTCTTAAGCGTAAAGAAATCTGAACTGGCAACAGAAACAACCAGTAGTAAAATATCCTTTTACCTAAGTAAGAGGATAAGAAAGGTAAAAAAAGCAGATATGAAAATGTTCAAGCCGAGGACATATTAGATTGAGAATAGACATTCAGTTAATGTGCTTGAGTACTTAAGAAAGCACACCTGTCCTTGGCGTAGATGCCCTTCTAGCATGATAACGGCCGAAGAAAAATAACCGGGTAATACAAAGAAATCTCGAGATGTAGTAGATGAAGAATCCTACCTTCCCCGAGCACTTTACGAGAATAGGGCTGATAGAAAAAGGCAAGAGAGAGGTACTTTAGATTATTGGGAAACTTGCAATATACAGGCGATAATGGCTTTAAGCTCAGTCATGAGGCCCCCATGTATTAGTGTTTGATGTTATAGTTTGCTCGCAATAATGGTTACATGATATTGGGTCTGGCCAACCCAGTAGTAATGTGACTTGAGTGCGTAGCAAATGATGACATCAATCACCATAGTATCCCGATGATCGAAAGGTATCCTGGTGAAAGGATTCCAGCAATATTAGAATAATGAGAAAAACATGCAAAAAGGAATTCCCAATAGAAAATGTTCAGATTCAGTATGCATAGCCTGAGTCCCTTATAGTATCTGTAAATGAAATGAATAGGGACCAGTGTATAGCCTCTCTCCTGCCAGAGATGTTTACTACACTTAGTGTGTGAGATGCCCTGGTGTCAAGGCACTTAAAAGTAGAACGTGGGCATAGTTAGAAACTGCAGGATATTAAAGGAAGGCTAGAATGAACATATGTAAAAGTAAGTAAGTCAATAGAGTAAGAAAAGAAAGTGTAAGTGAAAAAGGGGTTGAAGTAGGAATCTAAGGATCCAATGAGAAGCGATGAATGAAAATTAAAATGCTCCCAGGTATTAGTATGACGGGATCCTAGAGAATAAGATGACACAGAACCCACTTCACGCGAAGAGCATAATATACTTCTGAGTTTAGCCTTAGCTATTATGAGCGATGGTAACTGAACTTAGTGAGCATGTATTTTACTATCAGATACAATAATCTTAGACTTTGACATCTCCCAAAGATGGATCACAGTAGATCCCATAGAGTTACAGAGAGCCCTAGCCACAGCATGATAGACCTCTGGTAGAGATGACAGCCTGAGATAGTTTTTACATAGCAGTTAGTCTTAGAGACCAGTACAGTTTTAGCTAGCCTTTGTCTTAGAGACTACAGATCTCCTGAGTCTGGTAGACTATTGCTACAGAGATACGAAGGCTTTACTCAGATAGTTAAACCACTGACTAGCTCTCTTCAGAAATGAGCATAGTATATGGGATGAGGAAAGCAAAAAATTAGCTTTCCAGAGTTAGAACTAGATGAACCACTACCTAGCAGACAGTAGCCCTGACCAAGGGATAGAAAGATCCCTGTACGATAGCTTATGTATTCAGAAAAGGAGTCAGGTGCAATTCTTATATGAGGTAAGTGGTATAGTATATCTCCAATGAGCAAAACTATGAGAACAACTAACATCCCATCAGAGCCTAGCAGTAGTCAGTGGTAGTAGCTCTTCGGTGCCAGTGTGAGACACACAGATTAGACTAATCAGTAATAAAATGAGGGACTATGAAATGCCACTATAAGTGAGCAAAGAAAGTGAGAAAAAGTCCCAGCCTACAAAGACAGATATAGTAATAAATAGAGAAACTAGGATCATTAAAAGTAGAAACTCCTCAAACGAGCTGTAATCCTAGTAAGCAGTTGTGATATAAGGCTTATGACAGAAAGAAATGCAAATTATAATCATGAGATGAGCTAGTGAGGAAGAACGCAGAGATAAATAGTGGACAGAACATGTAAATAAGTAGACAGATAGAAACCTCTGATGGCTCTAATGATTAAAAAAAAGATGATGAGATGTTATGAGAAGCCATTCAGAGAGGATACGGGAGACATGATATGAAATAAGTTACCTCCCGAGATGTGTAAATGAGTCCACTAAAAGAATGTTAATCCTGCGATCGGGTTAACATTAACCCGACATGATTAGTAAGCTCTCCTAGGATAGGCCTCTAGAGTCAGGAATTTCTTTCCCTTATGAGAAAGAACTAGTTATTATTTTATAACAGTAGAGCCTTTATTAACAGCTAGTAATAAAAGTTCCCTGGCTGAAAGAAAATTCGAAAGAATGAGATCGCTGAGAAAACGTCTAGAGCCAGGAAGAAGGGAAAGAAAAGAATAGCTAGCTAGACTAGAAGAGTAAGAGAAAGTGTACCCCTAAATTTTGAGGACAAAATTTATTTAAGGGGGGAGGAATGTAACATCCGGCCTTTCCATAAATGTGAGAAACACAATGTTTGGTTTCTCCGTAAACAGCAGAAATAGGCCAGATACAAAAGGAAGTCCCTGAAACAGAAGGGATTGGGGCCAACCAAAATTATAATAAAATTTTAAATATTAGAAAATGAGGACTTGAGCCTTGAGTTGCCTAGAAATCAAAGCCAGAGTGATTCAAAAAATTTGTCAAAATGCCAGTTGCATTTTCGTAAATATAGGCACTTTTTGAAAAACACACAGAAGGGCTTTTTAAATGAAAGTTTTGAATTCTCCAGGGTTCTCAGAGGTTCTAAAAACTATGGAAAGCCCCAGGATAGCTAAAGCCTCTTCGGTGGACGTTTTCCAATGTCAGTGCGCCGGAACTTTGATAGATTCGTTCGGAAAGGTTTTAGCTCTAATTTGAGTGATTCCAAAGACATTTTCCTTGTTTGGGAACCTAAATTTTATAATGGAAAAGATGGTTCTCAAAATGGAGCTAAAACAAAGGAGAAACGGAAATGCAAAGTATGAAGGGCGAAATGGGAATTTTTGAAAAGTGTAACTTATTCCCACCTATATATATGATGTACCCTTCTCCTCCCTTCATTATGCACGACCATCTTCTGCCTAAAACCAGAAGAAAACCCTAGGGGATGAGGCTCACAAGAAGGGGAAGAAAAGGAGGAGAAATCAAAGGCTTAAGGTATGGAAATTAGTAGTTTTTCATGCTCTTTCTCTTCCAAATCTCTTCTCCTCCATTCTCCTTTGTTTCCTATGATTATAATGAACTTTATAAATCTATTTTAAGGGAGAAATTGAGGGGAAAGTTCGGATTTGAAGAGAAGAGCTCAAAGAACACAAGATTCAAGTGAGAAAAAGCAAGAAAACAAGGTAATTTCTCTTTCTATGGTTGTCATTTTTGGTCCCCTACTCCACCATTTTGCCCCACTTGAGAAAACCCTAGGAGGAGATAATTTTTAGACAGAACCAAGCATGAATCTAAGGAAAAAGGGTGTGGAGATTAAGAATATGCAAAGGGAATTATCAAAAAGCCATTAGATTTCAAGATGCAAATTCTAGGGTTTCAATTGCACCTTGTAAAATCTGACATTGTATGATGATTTCTAGGCCTAAGTAAGAGTTTAAATGAGTTTCCAAGATCCCTAAGAGGCTCCCCATATGCTTCTTCCCTTGAGAAAACAAAGAAAGCTCCATGGAACCCAATATGCTTCATAGCCTCGGCCTAGATGGGTTCTCCTAGCTAGGGAGAGTTTTAAATTTTTCCAAGGCCATTCTTGAGTCATATTTGATGAATGAAAGTGAGGGGAGGCCTTGGAAAAAATTTAGAACCCATAGAAAGTGATTTGGTGCCTTAGGTTCCATATTATGACCTAAAGAAGCAACATGGTGCTAGGCCTTTTTTTTTTATGATGTGATGACTCCAAGAGACTTAAAAAGAGTCAAGAATCATATTTGAAAAGAAAGAATGAGGCCTAGAAATCATTTGAGGGGTGTTGCTTCATTAGGTGCCAATATGGACCATAATGGGGGTTATAGAGCAATCTAGCATCTAAGCAAATTGTATGATCTTAAAGATTGTTTCATGAAGCTAATTGGCTCTCATATATTTTATTTAGGCGAAGAGAAACCATCTCCACCAATTTTTGGGTGTGTGGCTGAAAGAGGAGGCTTGAATCCTAAAGGAAAAGTGTGTGTTTGTATACAAGGTAGCTCTCTCCACCTTCTCTCATGCATGGATGTGTGTTTAGCTTGTTTTAGAATGTGTGTATGTGTATTTTCAAGCTTTGAAAAGTATGCTAGCATGTCTTTACATGTCATGATCCTTGATGCCATGTTATGTTTTAAATGAATCCATGATGTTTGTATGAGATTGCTTGAGTGTGAAGAGGCCAAGAACTCTTCCCTTTGGTGAGGATGAGCCAAGAACCCTTAAGCTTGGTTGAGATAAAGCAAAGAGTCTCCCAAAAGCAAAGTGGGCTCCTAAGAGTATGGTTGAGTCCAAAGTGCTCAAGAAATGGGTGAGGCAATCCAAAACCCATAAGGAGAAGTGTGAGGCCAATCTACACACTTAGTGAGCTCTTGAATGATTTGTATGAGTTGTTTACATGCCAAGTTTGCTTCTAAAATGTCCATGGCTTTTATTGTCTCCATGCATGCATTGGTAAAGCTTGCTTGCACATATTATATATGATTGAATGAGAGATGAGCTATTGGGATTCTTTGAATCTCATCCCCTCCTCTCCAATGATCTAACATGCTAGGTGAACCAAGTGGAGATTCTAATGGGAGCCAACAACACTAAGGGAAGGAGATTGACAATCATGTGTTTAGCTTTTATTACTTTAAGACCATGATTGTACCATATGATATATATGATGTAGTAAATGGGCTATGACCCTTGAGACATGTGTAAATATGATATTATATGATGTTTAAATGTATGGATATGATGTGTGACCTCTAGAACCTATTTTGAGTATGTAATGCCAAAGTGTGCAATATGGAAGTTTGTTGGAAATGTGCATAAGTGTGGGTTGAATACCCAAAATGAGATGTATGAGGTTTGCGAACATTTGGGCAGCTCACACAAGTCTCAAATAAGCTCTTAAACTTGCCCAAAAGGTACCAAGACCAAGGGAAATCCATTTGACAATTTTGGTACCCAATATGGACCCAAAATTGACCATAATGGAACCCTATGTCACTTTTTAGTCAAATGAGTTAGTCTTGCTCTAAATTTTGGCATGCAATTAGGTCTCATTAAGATATTTTTTATAAGCTAAAGAACATAACTTTTGGGGGTCTAGAGAATATTTGATGAATTTTCAAAGTTGGGATTTTTTATGGTTTCTGGTATGTGCACTGTTCATACTAGCAGATTTGATTTTTGTATCACTAGATGGCCAAATGGTGTCCAATGCTTATGAAATTTTATATACATAAACTAGAGGTCATGATCTTTTAGTGGCCACTGAGATCACCGCATTTGGAGGTCTGAGCAGAGAGTTATGCATGTTTGAAGTTAACTGTCAGTATCAGTAGCGCCCCAAGAGCTCAGTTACTGTTCCATCAGTTTCAGATGTCTAAACGCATCTTTTTCATTCTGGAATTATTTTTATTGTCAATTTAACATTTTGAGCTTTCCATAATGACTGAATTTGTGTGATTTTTATTTTTTTAGAATTATTTATGAATTTCAGAATTTTGTATCAGTAAACTGAATAACAGCCCAGGTAGCCAGTGACTCTGTAGCTTTTTGGATGTCAAGCGTTCTATGTGATGAATTTTTTGATGTGGACGTATTTTTATTGTGAATTATACATCATTATCTTTCCAGAATGACCAAGATTGAATGATTTAGAATTTTCTAGATTTAGTTATGATTTTTCAAAGTTGGGCCAGAAAATGGAGCAAATCTGGCCGAAAATATGCTTGCTTATTTTGAGCTCCAACTCGGTTTCCATGAGTTATGGGCATGATTTTGTCATGCAAATGAGTTGTAATGATGTATTTAAATATGAGAATGTATAGTATGAGCTCACACGGTCCACGTGACACCGAATTAAATTTTTTTAGATATAGCACAACGCGGAAAAGTCTATTATTTTATTCCCTTTCTCATATGCTCTTGTGGGATTGATGATATAAAGCCTATAAATGACATAAAATGAGCTAGAAGGTATGGTGTTACAGCATGTATAGCTAAAATTCTACTCTTAAGAATCATGTGTGTTTTGCAAATAAGATGGCCATTTTTTAGATATATGGCTAATTTTATGTAATGAACTAGGTTGAGAAGTTAGTTGCTTGAGATGAAGTTTGGTCATAATGAAGAACTCAATAGAGTTGCTAGTTTAGGCATTTAAAATGGCAAAATAAAACTATAATGAGCACCAAAACATATGTCTATCCTTGAAGGCTTTAAAAGCTTAGTTTTATGCTAAACTTAACATACATTTAGAGGACATATAGAGGTTTTATTTGAGCTCAAGATTGTAATTTTTGGAGTTTTATAGAATATTTTATGAATTTTTTAAATTGATACAAAAAAGTCATCACTACCCTTTTTATATAATTCTATTTCCATTTTTGAGCAATTTTAAGGAACAAATAAGATCTTTTTTTAATATGAAATTTTTATAGTAGAAGTACACAAATAGAACTTTCCAACAAGATAAAATTTGTTAAATTTGGAGGTCCCTAGGTCAAGTTATAACTTTTCAAAGATTGGACCAAATTAGGGGTTATAACTTGAAATATGCTTAAAATTCATGGTAGCCTATGTTAAGCTATGTTCTATAGTAAAATGATTTATTATATAGGAGTTGACCTTCTTATTCCTAATTTGTCATGTTTAGGCCAAGTTAATATCACCACACCTTTGTGTATGCATAAAATGCCAGAAGAGTAAAAAGAAAGAACAAGTGAAATAAATATTATGGACAATAGATTCTTGGCTCATATCAGGTAGCTTACTTTTCCTTTCCTTATATGCATGTTGATTTGCTTGAGTTTGGATTACATTATGTGTATTGGTTGCTTATAAGTGCTTATGAGGTTACATTTTATAATCTATGTTTGAGATGTTTTGAGTTAAGTACATTTCTATGTTTTTAATATTATGTTTTATGGGCTTACGGCTTCAAGGATAGTGGCAGAGGAATTAAATGGGGCAATTTTCCCTTAGCCTAAGGGAAAAGTCAATAAGAGAGGGATTGATCACAGTAGTTCTCCTTTAGCTCTAAAGAAAGAGCCTAAGCAAGACTGCATGTATTATATGGCCATATCTAAGGTTATGTTATGATGTCTTATGATGTTTTATGATGTTCTATGATGTTTTTTTTTACCATACATGCTTGTATCTGTTGGGTTTTATGGTGATTATAAGGATAGTGGAATTTAAAATTTTTTATCATTAAAACCCATTCTCAAGAATATACACAAGCACATAAATTAAGATAAGACAAGAAAGTTACCTTTTATTTTGAACTGCAACCAAATCATATGAGTAAATCTAGTGATATGTGCCTCTACAGTATCCATATGCAGTGGATGAAACTTTCTCTCACTTTATGGCTCTATTAGAAGACACTTCTCAGTATCTAAGGTCAGGGCTTTTGAATTTCTAAGTGAAGTAGGAGTACAGAGAGACTCTCTTGTGCGTTTCTTATGTCTAGCCCTATGGTCTTATATATATATACTTGGCATTTGGCACTTTCTTAATTTTGCTCACTTTAATTTTTAATCCAATTTAAACTCTAAAAACCCTAGCACAAACCCAATAAAGAGTGAGGAAAGATAGGTCCAATATAATGTAATATTAAATGACCATTGCATTATATTATTATTTAATATTATTTTAATACTTTAATATTAAATAATACCATGTAATCATATTATGCAATTATATTATTATTTAATAATATAATGTGTTATAATATTATTTATCCTCAATGGCAACCAAAATGCAATTGTTACCAAACCTTTGGCAACGATTTTGGCCCTTTTTACACTTCAAGTGCTATTGTAAGGGACAAGTTTTAATTCTTTTTTCCTTTTCCACTCATGGTTGCCATAGATAACTTTACTTTGATTCATCAGACTAAAATATGGGATTCATTTGCATATGGAAGCTATATAACTCATTTTGGCAATTTTGATGTAATAAAGCCTAATTTTTTTAGAAATTCAAAACTTTCATTATATAGCTTCGATTCATGGTGTAAAAATTTCAAGTAAAATTAAATTTATTTGGCCCTTAAAAATACACAAAATCTATTGCTGCTACATGTGAATAGTACTGTTAAAATCTACATAATTTTGCCAACATCAAAACCATCTTTGGCTTGTAGAAAGTTCTATAAATTCTCTAATGGCATGCCAAATTTTAGTCATAAAATAGATCATTTGGGCTATTAAGGATAGAGATGTAATTTATGATTCATTTGAATCAAAAATTGGTTCTATAGTGGTCTAATTGGCCTTTGATTTGCACTTTCCCACCTTGAGCAAATTTTAATCATTCTAAGCATATATTCTATAAGGTTCATTGCATGAAATAAGACTTACATTAAAATATGACCCTTCAACATTCAAGTATACACATAGACCATATTACTTCACATACACAAGTTTATGTACCAATTATCTAATCATACATCAAAATGGCTCATATTCATGTTCTCAAGCTTATAGAAATGTTTCTATTACATAACCATGTCATTTACATAAAGTACATCATGTATACATTGCTTACTATCTATTTAGGTCTATCATATACATTAAGCATGTTCACATCACAAAAATCCTAATTACACCATTTTCTATTGCTACCTCTTTTTAATTTCTTTCCTTTGCTTAGAAAATCTAAAATGGTTAGTGGGAGGAATATGGGTGAGATTCTGGGAGAATCTCTATAGCAAATCTCTACCATATTAATACATACAAGAATGCCATGATGAAATGCAATGCATATGGTGCAAGCATGTGATTCATCTGCATCGTGTAACTCAAACATAACTTTTAGCATGAAAACTCATTTTTCATCAAGCCATGCATCTAAACATATTGGCTAGGCCCAACTAAACTCATTTTTGGGCCAAAGAAGAGAATTCCCTGCCACAAGGAATTAGGAGCTAAAAACATATAATATTCATGCATTAAACTCATGATGAAAATCATATCAAAGCATAACTCATAAATACATCAAGCAAATACACATACAAGCATCTCAACTCATTCAAATATTCAAATGCATACAAGATAAGGAGATAACATTACCTTATGACTTTGAAGGTTTGAAACTACCATTAATCCACTTAGCTCTTATCTTTTTCTTAGCTTTCCTTGGCTTGATACCTACAAATAGGTGAACTTGGGCTAGCTTGGCCTACATATAGCAATTTGTAATATAAAATAAGTCATTAAGATCCATTCTAAGTCTTGTTATTAATACTTAACTCTACTATAACCTAATATGCAACTTTAAGCCATTTTAGGTCCCTTAAAAAGCAACTCTTATATTTCGCTTTCTAAGCTCCAAAAATTCATTTGCTATAAGCCATATAATTCTAATGAAAATCATTAGGGCCATTATAAGCTTGATTAAACAACCCAAAGACCATCGTACTTCTTTAAACCCATTTGAACCCTAAAATTTTACCTTTCAATTTAGGGCTTCTAAATTCAATTTAATAGTTTCATCAGTGTTTATTCATTACATTTAGACCTTTCAAAACCTTAGAATTCACAAAAACTCCTTCTAGCTACCTTATCTATATCCTAGCCACACCTATGTCCATATGGGAGCCAAATCGAGTTTTGTAATTTCTCTTGGCAATTTGGCACATATGGAAATTCCTTGACTCTTTTCTAGTTTAAATATGGTCTTAAATGGTTTGAAACACCTTTCTAGGATTCCAAAATTTTCAAGGTGAAAATAAAACTCATTGTTCTCTACTTTGCATTCTATGACTTCTTAATTGATTCTATTTGCATTATCTTAATTTCCATGCTCCTAAACCCTTATTCCTATCATGTTTTAGACAAAATCAAATTCCCTTTATGTTTTCTACATGTTGGCCAAATTGGTGAGAAGAAAGGAACTGAAGGAGAAGCTAACTTTCTAATTGAAAACATACCTTGTTTGAATTATTATCAAATGGAGATTCTTATGGTAAAATTGGTTGCTTCAAACTCTCTCCTTTCTTCAAGTGTTCAGCCACTAAAAAGCTTCTTTCAAAAAACCAAAACCATCAATGGAAAGAGCTCAAAGAGGAGGAGAAGGTTTTGAACTACTATAAGATGAAAAAGTGTAAGATTTCTTACCTTCCTTGCCTTTTTTTCTTCCTTTTTCTCCCTTCTCTTTGTATGTTTCTAAGGTCTAAACCAAGGTAGAACAAATTAGTTATAAGGGCTAGGTGGCTAACATGACACTTATATAAGGGAAAAGAGAAGTTTTAAAACAATTTGAAAAATTTTTGTTACATCTCGATGTAACACCATATTTATCTAGCTTTCCTCATGCCATTTTTAGGTCTTATTCTATGCATTTCATAATGAAGCAAGAAAGGTAGCATGAGAACAATGAAGGTAAATGCACTTTGTCACGGATAAAATTTTTTTTCTTCAGAGTCCCGCAGGGCATATGGACTCATGTATCATTCTCATATTTAATCATATATATACAACTCATTTCTACCCCAAAAAATGGCCTACAACTTGTGCAAGGCAAGGAAATACATAAAATCAGTGATAGCTACCTCAGTCAAAATTTTTCCTTCTTTGTCACAAACTTTGAAAAATCATAACTAATTTTAGAAATATCAAAATTATGCATTATTTACAATTTTAGAAAGCTATAGATGTCTAATGTATGCTAAAAATATGACTAGGCCATGAAACATCACACCAAAAATGTTTGACATTCGAAAAGGTGCAAAAGTCCAACTAGCTACTGGTACTGATATAGGTTTCTGCTATGAATTTCAAAAATGTCCAATTAATTCCAAAAATATCCAATCCATGCAAATGATAACAATATGGAAAGCTACAGATGTTAGTTAGAGAAAAAAAATAACTTCAGACCAGTCCAAGCACGTCCAGGTCTCAAAAACTAATCAAAGAGAAACCTAGGTCAGTCTAAATACCTGATACATGACAAAAAATTCAAAAATTTATATCTTCCTTTTTAGACATCCAAATGAGGTTCTTCTAGTTGTTACAAGTCACTGGGAATGTCTAGTTTCTCTCTATAAACTTTCTGGGCAATTGGACATCATTTGCCCCCTGAGTGATGAATTCATTTTTTAACCTAAGTGAACAGTACCCTAAACCAATTTTAGAATTTTTTTCAACTTTGAAAATTCATCAAATATTCCATAGACCTCCAAAAATTCTACACTTTAGCTTCTTAAAAAGCTCTCAACAAACTCTACATGTATGCCAAGTCTCATATCAAAAAGAGTTCATTTGGACAAAAAGTAATATAGGTTTCCAATATGGTCAAATATTAGATACCAATTATGTCCAAATGACTTCCCTTGATGTTTGGCACCTATTGGACAAGTTTAAAAGCATGAATATGACTTGTATGAACTACCCAAGTGGTACCAAACTTCATGCATCTCAATTTGTCTATTTCACATCCATTTATACATACATTTCAATAATACTAGTTTGCCATTAGATATCTAAATTGTACATTTCCATACATATAACCTTAGCTCTCATTTATACATGATGCATTAACATAATTATACATATTCATAACATCATAGGACATATACAACTATAGATTACAACATTTGCTATTCATATGGCCTTAAAGTAATAAAATCTATACACTTTAATGTCATGCTCTCATCTCTCAAGTGGTTGGCTCCCATTTTCTTGTTCTCTTGGTCCACCTAGGATGTTAGAACATTAGAGAGGAGGGAATGAGATTCAAAGAATCCTAATAGCTCATTTCCTTTTCAATCACACATAAAGTATTCAATATAAGCCTTGAAACTGTATGCATGGACATGTTAACATATGTGAGCATTCAAGAAACATTCTTGTCATTTGAACAAGTCATACATAGCATGCATAGGCTTGCCAATTAAGTGGATTAGCCTCATCCACTCACTTGTAGATTTTAGACTTGCTTCACCCATTTCTTTAAGAGGTTTTTGACTTAACCATACTATTGGGAGTCAACCTCACTTTTAGGAGACTCTTTACTTTGTCTTAACCAACTTTAAGGGTTCTTGGCTCATCCTCACCATGGCTAGAGGATTCTTGGCTTCTCCACACTCAAGCAAACCAAGGCAAGTATGTAAAACATCATTTAAGTGCATAAAATATCATCATAGTACCATGACATATGAAATCATACTAGAATACTTTTCATGGCTTAAAACATATATACACACATCCAAAGACAATGTAAGCACACATTCATGCATGAAAGAAGGTGGAGAGAGCTACCTTGCTTGCATTTACACACTTTTTCCTTGAGTCTTAAATCCTTTCTCTTGACCTCACACACTAAAGAAGGTGGAGATCATGTCTCTTAGCCTAAACACAATTTATGGGAGCCAACTAGATTCATGGAATTAATTGTAAGGCCATACATCTTCCTTAAATACTAACTTGGTCTATTAACCCCTTTATGATTCCAAGAATGCACCTAATGAAGCAGCATCCATCAAATGAGTTCTAGGCTCTATTCTTTCCTTTCAAATATGATTCTTAACTCCTTTTAAGTCTCTTGGAGTCATCGCACAATTAAAACAAAGAGCTTAACTACATGTTGCTTCTTTAGGTCATATTATGGAACCTAAGACACTAATTCATTCTCTAGGCCACCTAAATTTTTCTTAAGGTTTTTCCTCATTTTTATTCATCATATATGAACCAAAAATGGATTTGAAAGAATTTAAAACTCTCCCTAGGTGCCTCAACCCCCTTTGGTTGAGATTATGCACCATTTAGCCTCTATGGAAGTTTGCTTTGTTTTCTACATGGAAGGTGCATATGGGGAGCCTTTTAGGGATCTTGGGAACTCATTTAAACATTTATTTAGGCCTAGGAGTAATTACATCAAATCATATTTTTAAGGAAACTCATGAAACCCTAGGGTTGCCACCTTGAAAATCCATAGCCTTTTCTTGAATTTCTTAGCATATTTTTACTCTCCTCCCTTAAATTCATAGAATTCACCCTTGGTTCTGCCTAAAATTCAAGCCCTCTTGTAGCTACATATATGGGGAGAAATAAGGAGAAGAAGGGGGGAATAGCTACCATAGGATGAAGATTTTACCTTGTTTCCATGGCTTTTCTTACTTGTTTCTCACTTTCCTTAGCCTCTTCTCTTCAAATTCGAATTTTTCCCTCTGTTCTTCCCTCAAAACGAATCCAAAAACTTCCATAAAACTATAGGAAAGAAAGATTAAGAAGAGAGGAACAAGTTTGGAAGAAGAAGTAGCATGAAAATCCATGAAATTCCTTACATTTTTCTTGTTTTTTCTCCTCCTTTCTTCTCCTCCATGGTGTGCCTAAGAGAGCTGGTGCTTTCTCTGGTTTTTAGGCAGAATAGGTCATGCAAATGAAGGGGAGAAGAAATAAGAAACTTAAAGAGTGTTCAAGAAGCTTCCACTTTCTTGAAAATTTTAATTTTGCCCTTCATTTTTGGCATTTTCATTTCTAACTCATTTTAGCTCCTTTTTGAGAATCGTGTTTTCCATTATGAAATTTAGGTTTCCAATTTAGTAAAATGTCTTTGGAATCACTCAAATCATAGCTAAAACCTTCCTAAATGAATCAGTCAAAGTTCAGGTCAACTGACATTAGAAAACGTCCACCAGAGGGGTTTTAACTGTCACGGGGCTCTTCATAGTTTTAGGGCCTCTGAAAACCCCAGAGAAATTAAAACTTTCATTGAAAAAGCTTTCATGTGTGAATTCCGAAATTTGCTCAAAATGACAAAAATGCCCTTTTGTTTTGTTAACTTTTTGTCACAATTCATTTCTTTATTCTAGCTACTTTTTTCTTTTCATCTGAGCCCAGGATTCCCATTTTTAGGAGTCTAGAATGCTTCTCAAATTTTTTGGGACCTTAACTAAGTCATTTCAGGGGACTTCCTTTTGTATCTGATGAATTTCATACGTTTAGGGAGAAATTGTACATTATGATTCTTGCATTTTCTCTCGTCCACAGAGAACCAGATATTACATTTCTCCTCCCTTAAATAAATTTCATCCTCAAAATGTGGGGTATACCTTTCTCTTACTCTTTTCTATTTTGACTAACTGCTCTTTTCTTTCTCTTCTTCCTGGCCCTATACGCTTTTCTTAGCGATTTCACTCGTTTGAATTTTGTCTCAGCTAGGGAATTTTTCATTACTAGCCCTTAATGAGGGCTCTATTATTATGGAGTATTAGCTAGTTCTTCTTATATAGGAAAGAATTTTCTAACTCTAGAGGCGTATCCTGGAGAGCTTACTAATCATATTGGTTAGTCTTAAACCATTCGTAGGGATTAATATTTCTTTCAGTGGACCCATTTACATATCTCAGAAGGTAACTTATTTCGTATCTAGTCTCCCATATCCTCTTCCAATGGCTTCTCATAAAGTCTCATTTTCTTTTTTGATCATTACAGCCATCGGAGGTTTCTATCTGTCTATTTACTTATTTACATATACCATCCACTGTTCATCTCTGCGTTCTTTTTATTAGCTCATCCCATGATTACCATTCACATTTCTTTCCATCATAGGCCTCACATCTTAATTACTTACTGGGGTTACAACTCCTTTGAGGAGTTTCTACTTTTAATGATCCCAGTTTTTCTATTTACTACTATATCTGTATCGGTAGGCTGGGACTTTTCCTCACTCTCTTTGTTCACTTATAGTGGTATTTTATAGTCTCTCATCTCAACATTGATAGGCCTAACATATGTGTCTCATACTGGCATCGAAGAGTAATTACCACTAACTACTACTGAATTCTGGTGGGATACTAGTCATTTCTCATAGTTTCGATCACTGAAGATATACTGTACCACTTACCTTGTAACACCCCGAAATTAATTAAGGTGTTAATCATGGATTAAGATTAATTAAGAATAATTAATATAGGATGATTGGGCAAGTTAAGTGAATGGGAATTTTTAGAGAGATAAATTATTAACATGGGTTTGAGAATTAATTAGGATAGAAATTGCATCTAGGCCCAAATTAATGAACCATGATAAGAGGCTAATGGAGGCCCAATGAATTAGGTGCAGACCCAAACCCTTGAACCCTTCAAACTTAGCCCAAACCTAATTAAACTTCAGCAACCCAATGCATAAGAGCTGGCCCAAAGAAATTCTGCAGCCCAACACTTCAAAACTGGCCCAATAAGCTAAAGTCTGAAACCCATTTGAACTTGGACCTTGGAGCAACCCATAACCCATCTTTGACCCAACTTAAACCCACCTAAAACCCTAATGCTTCAGCCGCTTTCTCAATTGCTGAAACTCAAAGAAGCAAATTCGGAGGTTGAGAAGGAGGCTAGGGTTGGGGGCAAGAATCTTATATTTTCTCACACTTAGAGCAAGATTCAGCCAAGGTAATAGTTATACAACTTAATCCCCTCATCTTTCTCTTTAATTTGGTCTGATTAGTTTTTCATTTGGAGGATTTTCACCCTACCCAAAATCTGAAATGTGGTTATTTGGGGTTTTCTTGATGAAATTCGTAGGTTGAGACTAGGGCTGACATTAGGTGAGTTTAAACCCTCTATTTTGATGTTATCCTTGCTAATTTGAGACCCCCAAAGCTGATTTATAATATGGGTATTAATTTTATACGAATTTGCTTAGGATTTTAGGTGAAACATTGAGATTTCTGGTGGGAGATACTTGAATCCGAATTTGAGACTTGTAGTGATGGGGTAAGTGCTATTTAGGTAGATATTAGCATTTAAAATTCCTTTGGTACTTATTGCTACTATTAATGATGAATTAGAGTGGTAATTTTCTGATACTATGGTTATAGGAATTTTGTACCATTGGCGGCTATTGCAAATTTGTCCACAAGTGAGGTAACCGAGGTTTACATTAATTCCATGCATGTATCTATTTTAATTTCATATTTGCTGTATATGAATGATTTGAAATGCTGAATGAATTAGTTGACTATCTATTGTATTATGATTAGACCTTGTGAGTCCATGGTGGTGCTGTGGTGCGACTGCCACCCGTGCATGTGCTACGATCGAGCACCGGGTTATGATCAAACCCCAGATGCACTGAGCCCTGGTTGTGCTCAATGGAGTAGGTGCCGTGGACGGGCCTCTCTCGGTGTTAATGGCCTTTAACATGTTAAATATATGATTGCTAGTATGGCATAGTAATCATGATAGCTTAATTGTTTTATTTGCTGAAATGACTGATATGATTCTAATATGAATTTTGATTCATGCATATATGTTGATTAAACTGGATTATATGATGGAATTGTCTTGGTTACTGAGATTTATATCTCACCCCGTTTTATGGGATTACAATTTCAGGTGAAGGTTCCTCGGGTAGGGATAAGGGCAAGCAAGTGGATGAACATCCATGAGCTGAGGCCTAGTGTGGGAAGGCTATACTTGGTCTGAGTGTAATAGGGTAGATGCTAAATTTTGTTTAGTCTTGTATAGCATCATCATGTATTTGTATTGCCAAGTGTAGGCGTTCATATTTTGGTTCCTGAGGATGTATGTATTAAGAGGTTAGACCTCATCTTAATTTGGTAATTGCCATATGGATTCATGATATCTGCTGTAAATTATGTGGACCTACAATATGGCTATTGATTGGAAATGTAACCATTGAAATATTGATATGAACCCCTATTGTATGGAACCCCCATTGATTGAGTATTTAAGGATAGCTGTTGATAGTTCATGTATAATCTGTTGTTGTTACTTTATAAACTTGCTGATAGGAGGTAATTAGAGGAAAGAAATGGGCATATAAGTTTTGAGTTGGTAATGGAAGCATAGCTAAGTAAATAAGGTAGATAAATGCCATTAGAGCCATATAAAATGAGGGGAAGTGACCTTAGAGTATCCCTAAGAAGGGAAATGGAGTGTAGAGGGCGAACTATAGGGAAAACAACTACAGAAGGGAGTCACGCCGCGGCCAGGAAGGCTTTGCCGCAACCTAGGGAGTGACAGTGGCGAGGGACACCGCGGCTTGATAACTCTCGCCGCAGCGCAGAGCGAAAAAAATCACCCAGGAGGGTGACAGAATGTAACCTCGCCGCGGTGCAAGAAGTCCTGCCGCGGCACGAGTCGAGGAAATTAATTAGGGAGGTTACAGTAGCAAAACTCGCCGCGGCGCCACATAGGTTGGCCGCGGCGCAAATCCAACTCACCGCAGGAAATTTCCCGATAGCAACTTGGCTGCGGCGCAAGTTTAAAAACTTAGTTTTCGAGCTCCAGAACCTAACTTAGCTGCGGCGGGAAGGCTTCAGGTCGCGGCACAAGTCCCTAAACTCCTATATTTGACCTAGAAACCCAAATTTCAGTAAGGCTAATGTTAGGGAATAGCATGAGCATATTGGTGGGATGTTTTTGTGGGTTGAAATTGATTAATGGATGAATCCTAAACCTTAAATGATGGTACAAACCCTTTTATGCATGTTCCCGATATGGTTGTTAGTTGATGATCCTAGTAGTATCAAGGTTTAAATTTCTCCTATATTTTCTTAATGTAATTAATTGTAACGACTCCAAACCTTGATCATTATTTATTAATTATGTATTTAGCTATAATCACTGATATTAGAATTAGGGTCGTCACATACCTCATTTAAAAATTGCACTTGACCCCTTTCTGAATACATAGTTTAGCATATAGGGATCTCTTTATCCTTCGATCAGGGCCAATATCTGCTGGGAATGGTTCATCTGGCTTTAACTTTGGAAAGCAATTTTTTTTGCTTTCCTCATCCCATACACTATGCTCATCACTCGAGATATCTAGTAAATAGTCTAACTATCTGAGTAAAGCCTTCATATTTCTATGGCAATAATCTACTAAACTTAAAAGATCTCTAGTCTTTGACATAAAAACTAACTAAAATTGTATTCTCTGAGACTAACTATTTTGTAAAACTATCTTAGGCTATCATCTCACCAGAGAACTATTATACTGTAACTGGGGGCTTTCTGTAACTCTATGGGATCTACTGTGACCCTTAAGTCTACTGCAACCTCTCAAAGCCCTGTTAGGGTCTACTGCAATCTGTTGTGATATACTAAGATCTATTACGATTCATATCTGGGATATGTCAAAGCCTAGGATTACCATATCTGATAGTAAAACACATACTCACTAAGTCCAGTAACCATCACTCATAATAACTGAGGCTAAACTCAGGAGTACATTGTGCTTTTTATGTGAAGTGGGTTCTGTGTCATCTAATTCTCTAGGATCCTATCATACTGATATTCAGGAGCATTTTAACTTTTGTTCATCACTCCTCATAGGATTCTTAGGTTCCCACTTCAGCCCCTTTTTTCTTAGTCTATTGACTTACTTACTTTACGTGTATTCATTCTAACCTTCCTCTCATATCCTACAGTTTTTCTAACTATACCCACATTCTGCTTTTGAGTGCCTTGTCACTAAGTTAACTCACACACTGAGTGTGGTCAACATCTCTGGCAGAGGAGAGGCTATACACTAGTCCTTATTCATTTTATTTACATATACTATAAGGGACTCAGGCTATGCATATTGAACTCATGTTATCTGAATCTAAACATTCTCTACTAGGGATTCCTCGCTGTATGCTTTTCTTACTATTTTAGTATTCTTGGAATCCCTTTATCTTTCTTTTCTGACTTATCTCGTTATCTAGCTAACTAGGATATCTTTCGATTATTAGGACACTTTGGTGATTGATGTTGTCATTTGCTACGTACTTAAATCACATTACTACTAGGTTAGCTGGACCCAATATCATGTAGCTTTTGTTGCAAGCAAACCATAATATCAAACACTAATACACTGATGCTTCATGACTGAATCAGGGCCACTATCGCAAGTATATTACAAGTTTTCTAACAATCTAATGTATTCCTTTCTTACTTTTCTTTATCTACCCTATTCTCGTAGAGTGCTCAGGGAAAATAGCATTCTTCCATTACTTCATCCCGAGATCTCTCTACATTGTCCAACTATTTTTACTTTTGGCACTATTATGCAAAAAAGGCATCTATGTCAAGGACAAGTGTGCTTCCTTAAGTATTCAAGTACATCAACTAGATATTTTTTCTTAACCTATTATGTCCTTGGCTTGAACACTGTCATAATTTCTCTCTCTTTTACCTTTACTATCTTTTTACTTAGGTAAAAGGATATGTTACTACTGGCTATTTCTGTTGCCAGTTCAGGTTTCTTTACGCTCAAGAGCACCTGCATTTTTCTAGGATTTCTCTACTTATTCACTCTCTATAACATCAAGAGGGTCTACTTTCTTTCATACTCTTGCTTTGCTTCTAACTAGTCCATCCCTCAGTAAGCAAAATTCTATTTCATATAATCCCATTTTATGGCATTCTCGACTTACACTCTTTCTCTGCGTAATACGAGACTCGCCTTTTGAGGTAGTCTTTAGTTCCCTTGAGCTTCCCTGAGGGTACTAAGGCACTAATTGTTGTCTCAGTTTATTTCTACATTCGGATCAGAGCTAGGCTTTCTCTTTATTCAGCCTCTTTAGCCTCATCTCTAGAAGCACAGTATACTGATTTTAGGGTTTTACTAACCCAATCCACAATATGTACTCTCAATGTCCAGACTCTACCTTATTGGAAAATTTATGCTCTACTAGGTGCTCTAATCACTCACGTCCCTTAACCCCATATCATTCTCATCTTAGGGAGCTTGCCTGACTAACTATCAAACCCCTATCTATTTGCTTTTTTAGGCTCAGTCTATTCTTTTAGTCATTACTGGAGTAAGGGCATCTCTTCTGTGGCTAGTTTTTCAGCTTTTTTTGGCTTCCCTTATTATTATACTTTACGACTTAAGAGGGTCTATTTAGGGGAACTTACTAACCACTACTGGGTGGTTTTCCTAACTCAAGATGTCCCATCATTCCTTTCTCAATCCCAGGAGAACTTTTACTGAGCCTTTTATTTACATATCACACTTAGAACGATGCTACTGGTCATCTTCCCTAGGCTTTAACTTATGCTTAGCCTAGGCTAGCCATCTCATTAGACCTGTAGCTTACTATAAGCCCTATTAACTCATAGGCTCATGATAACTTAGTGCTTTCTAAATTATCCTTATTCTCTTCTGGGCCTCCATCACTGGGCTACTCATACTTACATCTAGGTGTCACCTATAAGGTACACCCCTCTAGGGCACTTAGTGTATGCCTCACTACTGATAGCCTTACCTTATGTTAATTTCAATACTACATTAACATCCTGTCGATAGGGTTCAGGATCTTGTCAACAAGGTCTCATATATTGCCATACAAGATTCAAAACTCTGTCAACAAGGCTTTCCTGACAGTGTCTACATGGTTTTAAAACTCATCATATTAGCTCGTCATAGTATTCACAAGGTTAACATTCTAAGTTAGAGTCAATGCCTCGTAGGCGGGTCTCAACAACCTTACTGTCCCTGTATCTAACTTTCTCTATGTTGAGCTCTTTTCTCAACCTCAACTGCTAAGCCCACTGATTTTTACTAATCTTTTGTAACTATTCACTACTCTTTTCTCTACTTACACTAGGGTTCTTGTTCTTTGTGGATCGACTGATCCCTTATCATTTATTCCTCAAGCTGGCCTGAATATGACCAATAAGGCATTCATACTGCTATTCATTATAGCTAATTAGCCTCGGGTTTATCCTAGTTTCCTATCTAAGTATTGGATGTGCTAACTTCTTAATTGGTCATGGCGAGAAACTCTCTGGATTGCCTCGTTGCTTCATGGAATAATTGGCTACGGCTAACGGCCTCTGATTGGCTTGCTTTTTTTTGGATTGAAATTTCATCTTTAGCTACCAACCTAAGCCTCATTACCTCTATATCTAACCCATCATCAAACAAGAGGGTTCTACCTCTTGCTTCATTCATGCATAACTAGCTGTCACCTTCGGGCTATCAGGGCTCTATGGGATGTAGCTTATAACTCAAACTTTTAGCCTGAGGGAATTAATCTCTTAGGTTCTGAACTTCATCTAGACATTTGGGTGTTGTGGCTAGGGGGACAATTCTTTTTCTCTCCTCCCTTTTAAACTAGTCTTCTGCAGTCACAGTCTCATCTCATACTGCAGTGCATCACTACTTTTTTTTGCATTAAGCAAGACATCTCAAAATGGTCTAAGTATGACTACCAGGGAGAATTAAGCCTTACATACTTTCTTTAGCAAGCCTTTTCATATTAACAAGATCATTCTTCATCGTTCATACCTAGGGCTAGCTATTGATCTTAGTGATCTATCATATCTCATCAAGCTCTAACCGTCGAATCCCTTAGCTTTGCTTAAGCTATTCTAGAGGCTAACCTTCCCAATATTCACTATCTACTTCAAGACCATTCTACAACATACTTATCATAAATATAGCTAAAAACTATCTTCACACACCCAAAATGTCTCATACAAGGCTTTACATATCTATACAAGCCCTTTACATAACCTTATTGCTACATCCTCAAGCTAAATCCAATCTGAAAGAGCCTAAAACTTTGCTTTGATACCAATAAATGTAACACCATATTTATCTAGCTTGCCTCATGCCATTTTTAGGTCTTATTCTATGCATTTCATAATAAAGCAAGAAAGGTAGCATAAGAACAATGAAGGTACATGCACTTTATCATGTATCACATTCTTATATTTAATTACATAGATACAACTCATTTCCACCCCAAAAAATGGCCTACAACCCGTGTAAGGCAAGGAAATACATAAAATCCATGATAGCTACCTCAATCAAAATTTTTCCTTCTCTGTCACAAACTTTGGAAAATCATAACTAATTTTAGAAATATCAAAATCATGCATTCTTTAAAATTCTAGAAACCTACCAATGTCTAATTTATGCTAAAAATATGACCAGGCCATGAAACATCACTCAAAAGACGTTTGACATTCGAAAAGGTGCAAAGGTCCGACTGGCTACTGGTACTGATACAGGTTTCTGCTATGAATTTAAAAAATGTTCAATTAATTCCAAAAACATCCTATCCATGCAAATGATAACAATATGGAAAGCTACAGATGTTAGCTAAAGGAAAAAATAACTTCAAATTATTCTAAACACGTCCAAGTCTCAAAAACTAATCAAAGAGTAACTTAGGTTAGTCTAGATACCTGATAGATGACAAAAAATTCAAAAATTTATATCTCCCTTTCTAGACATCCAAATAAGGTGCTTCTAGTAATCACAAGTCACTGAGAATGTCTAGTTTCTTTCTATAAAATTTTGTGGCAATTGGACATCATTTGCCCCCTGAGTGATGAATTCATTTTCGAACCTGAGTGAACAGTACCCTAAACCAATTTTAGAATTTTTCCCAACTTTGAAAATTAATCAAATATTCCATAAACATCCAAAAATTCTGCACTTTAGTTTTTTAAAAATCTCTCAACAAACTCTACATGTATGCCAAGTCTTAGATCCAGAAAAGTTCATTTGGACAAAAAGTGATATAAGTGTTTCCAATATGGTCAAATATTGGATACCAATTGTGTCCAAATGACTTTCCTTGATGTTTAGCACCTCTTGGAAAAGTTTAAAAGCATGAATATGACTTGTATGAACTGCCCAAGTGGTACCAAACTTCATACATCTTAATTTGGCCATTTCAGATCCATTTATACATACATTTCAATAATACTAGTTTGCCATTACATGTCTAAATTGTACATTTCCATACATATAATCTTAGCTCTCATTTATATATGATACATTAACATAATTATACATATTCATAACATCATTGGATATATACAACCACAGATTACAAAATTTTCCATTCATATTACCTTAAAGTAACAAAATCTATACACTTTAGTGTCATGCTCTCATCTCTCAAGTGGTTGGCTCCCATTTTCTTGTTCTTTTAGTCCACCTAGAATATTAGAACATTAGAGAGGAGGGAATGAGATTGAAAGAATCCCAATAGCTCATCTCCTTTTCAATCACACATAGAGTATACAATACAAGCCTTGAAAATGCATGCATGGACATGTTAACATATGTAAGCATTCAAGAAACATTCTTGGCATTTGAACAAGTTATACATAGTATGCATAGGCTTGCCAAGTAAGTGGATCAGCCTTACCCATTCACTTGTAGATTTTGGATTTGCCACACACATTTCTTTAAGAGATTTTTGACTTAATCTTACTGTTGGGAGTCAACCTCACTTCTGGGAGACTCTTTACTTTGTCTCAACTAACTTTAAGGATTCTTGGCTCATCTTCACCATGGCTAGAGAATTCTTGGTTTCTCCACACTTAAGCAAACTAAGGCAAGTATATAAAACATCATTTAAGTGTATAAAACATCATTATAGTACCATGGCATATAAAATCATACCAGAATACTTTTTATGGCTTAAAACATATATACACACATCCAAAGACAATGTAAGCACACATTCATGCATGAAAGAATATGGAGAGAGCTACCTTGCTTGCATTTACACACTTTTTCCTTGAGTCTTAAATCCTCTCTCTTGACCTCACACACTCAAGAAGGTGGAGATCATGTCTCTTAGCCTAAACACAATTTATGGGAGCTAATTAGGTTCATGGAATTAGTTGTAAGGCCACACATCTTCCTTAAATACTAACTTGGTCTATTAACCCTTTTATGTTTCCAAGAATGCACCTAATGAAGTAGCATCCATCAAATGAGTTCTAGGCTCCATTCTTTCCTTTCAAATATGATTCTTAACTCCTTTTAAGTCTCTTGGAGTCATCGCACAATTAAAACAAAGAGCTTAACTACATGTTGCTTCTTTAGGTCATATTATGGAACCTAAGACACTAATTCATTCTCTAGGCCACCTAAATTTTTCTTAAGGTTTTTCCTCATTTTTATTCATCATATATGAACCAAAAATGGATTTGAAAGAATTTAAAACTCTCCCTAGGTGCCTCAACCCCCTTTGGTTGAGATTATGCACCATTTAGCCTCTATGGAAGTTTGCTTTGTTTTCTACATGGAAGGTGCATATGGGGAGCCTTTTAGGGATCTTGGGAACTCATTTAAACATTTATTTAGGCCTAGGAGTAATTACATCAAATCATATTTTTAGGGGAACCCATGAAACCCTAGGATTGCCACCTTGAAAATCCATAGCCTTTTCTTGAATTTCTTAGCATATTTTTACTCTTCTCCCTTAAATTCATAGAATTCACCCCTTGGTTCTACCCAAAATTCAAGCCCTCTTATAGCTATATATATAGGGAGAAATAGGGAGAAGAAGGGGGGAGGAATAGCTACCATAGGATGAAGATTTTATCTTGTTTCCATGGCTTTTCTTACTTGTTTCTCACTTTCCTTAGCCTCTTCTCTTCAAATTCGAATTTTTGCCCCTGTTCTTCGCTCAAAACGGATCCAAAAACTTCCATAAAACTATAGGAAAGAAAGATTAAGAAGAGAGGAACAAGTTTGGAAGAAGAAGGAGCATGAAAATCCATGAAATTCCTTACCTTTTTCTTGTTTTTTCTCTTCCTTTCTTCTCCTCCATGGTGCGCCTAAGAGAGCTGGTGTTTTCTCTGGTTTTTAGATAGAATAGGTCATGCAAATGAAGGGGAGAAAAAATAAGAAACTTAAAGAGTGTTCAAGAAGCTTCCACTTTCTTGAAAATTCTAATCTTGCCCTTCATTTTTGGCATTTCCATTGCTAACTCATTTTAGCTCCTTTTTTAGAATCAGCTTTTTTATTATGAAATTTAGGTTTCCAATTTAGTAAAATGCCTTTGGAAGCACTTAAATCAAAGCTAAAACCTTCCCGAATAAATCAGTCAAAGTTCAGGTCAACTGACATTAGAAAACATTCACCAGATGAGTTTTAACTGTCTCGAGGCTTTCTATAGTTTTAGGGCCTCTGAGAACCCCAAAGAACTTAAAAATTTTATTTAAAAATCCTTCCTATGTGAATTCTAAAATTTTCTCAAAATGACAAAAATGCCCTTATGTTTTGTCAACTTTTTGTTACAATTCATTTTTTCATTCTATCTCCGTTTTTCTTTCCTTCTAAGCTTGGGATTCTCATTTTTAGGAGTCTAGAATGCTTCCTAAATTTTTCTAGACCTTAACTAAGTCATTTCAGGGGACTTTTTTTTGTATCTAATGAATTTTGTACATTTATAGAGAAACTGTACGTTATGTTTATTATATTTTCTCTCATTTTTAAAGAACCGAATATTACACCTGAAACTTTAATATTTCCATTTGAGCTCATTTTAAATCCTTTTAAAAACAATTAGTTCCATATAAAAATTTAGACTCTTTAGTTTATTAAAAATATTTACTTTGAAATTTATGAGATTTAAAACAATATGGAATGACTTGATCAATGTTTTAATCAATCGATACCTTAAATCATATATCAGTAGGGTTTTAGCCATTTTGGTCATTCTTATGATTTTCAAGAGCTCTACAATTCCTAGTGAATTTAATTTTAGCATTTAAACCTTTTTTAAGTTTCTAATATTTTATCTAAAATTATGATTTTTCCCTTGCTTATTTGATTTATTCTATTTAGCCACTTTGACTTCAATTTCGGGCCATTCATAGTTTTATAACCTCATTTTTGGATGCTTTAATTAGTATTCTATCCTTAAATGTCCTTAATTCATCTTACTTTAGGATCCTCTTTCATTATCTTATCAGTTTTAGTTCAATTTTAAAGAACTAAATGTTACAATTACCATCCTATTGGCCATTCGGTCAAAGGTGACACAAGACCATGTCAAAGTATTCAACTCCTCATGTAGGAAACCTCAGTAACTTTAGGTCAAAGGACTTCCTTCACTATGGCCATATGAAAATTGCTAGTGACACTCTATAATCCATTTAGCATTCTTATAGTGAGTCAGTCCAATACATTTGTTCTTTAACAATATACCTATGTTTTGACTTGATATCACATATCCATAATTTATAGTCATTAGTCACTATACATACTAGTTTTGATCTATTATTGTTATCACGTATTGCAATAATACTTGACTATGGACAATTTAAGAATAACAATTATTTTAAGAACAATTATTATATTAAGTTATATTACACAGATATAAAAAACTTATAATAATTGTATTGCCTAAAAATGATACAATGTATATTATTACAATCATCTCATGATTGACTTCTAAGGTGTGCACCAACAGTATCTCCTTACTTGAGTAATCACATGTGTATATTAGAATTAGTAAAGTATTGCTACTAAAAATCTTCTTAGAATCTCACCCTATTTCCATAATTCTCACTAACCCATTGCTAGGTGAAGCAAGTAATGAAGACAAAGGCAAGGAAATGGCATCATGAGATCAAGAAATGCTATAAAAGAACATGTTTTCACTTTGATATTTATGATTGTATTTAGAAAGTGTAATCATATCAAGTGATGTGCAGAATCTATTTTGATGTATAAGGTTTAATCATATGTTATAATGTAAAATTTATACTAAATGGCCTGGTTTATATGGTTAAGCTAGGATGAAAATACAAGTTATATGTTAAAATTAGTTAGTAATATGTGAGATTGATAACCACTAATTTTGAAATGGATTTCATAAGCGTATGGATCGATTACATAGTAGAAGAGATCAAGGTCATCTCACAGGGAATTAATTTAGATGTAGTTGAGTCCAAGAAGTATTCATGTTCATTTAAGTCAGGAATCATAACAAAATGCAAGCATTAATGAAATAAAATGAAATCAAAGATTAAACTGAACTCTTAGAATTGTTCTAACTGAAAATGTCAATGAGAAGCACCCTAGGTTTTCTATCTCCTTACTACTAAGAATTGAGTTGTTAAGTTAATGTGTTTAATTAATGATTCAAGAGTTGAGAAACTAAATTAAGCTAAAGTGTCTTTCAAAACATTCTGGCTTTTATTCTATTTAATTGTATATCTCTCTCACAATTAATTAAGCCAATTATACTCAATCCTCTTAAACTATTTAGGTTCCTTAGACATATCTCTATATCTAAGAACAAAAATTAGGTTAACCTAATCCTAAGTTGCTTAATCTTATGGTTGTAATACCATATACATATATCATTTAATTTGTAACATAATTGGCCTAAAGTATTAATTTTCATAAAATCATTACTTTTATCAGCGGAAAGTGCAAACATCATAAGTCAAATTTATTCATTTTGGTTAAATGAACCATTTAGACTTACCAAACACATCTCTCATCCATAACACACTTGTTCAACTAAAAACATCACAATTTAAAGCATTCATTTTGGGTTTGGACCATATACAACAAAATCAACATTTCATTTGTATTTGCATAGGTTCCATATTTTGACCCAAACTTTGAAACTTTATAAATAATTTTAAAAAATTCAAAATCATGCAAATTAAGACTTTTTAGAAATCTAATGATGTCATCTAGCTACTGTAAAAATTTCATATCAAAAAAATATCATTAACCTCACAAAAAGCTAATGGAACAGTGACCAGGTCTAATTCTCATCCTATAGCAGACTAGCAACTTTAAAAATTTATATCTTACTCTACAGAGCTCTAAATTAGGTTATCTTAAAGGATGTGAAAAGCTTATGATGTCAACTATATTTTTGTAAAATTTCATGAGCATTGGACCTCATTTGGCCCCTCAAAGACACCAAAAACTAGGCTGACCAAATGAATAGTACCTTGACAGTTTTTGTATAATTTTGCCAACTTTAAAAAATCGTAATAAATTCTATAGAGCTCCAAAAATAGTTCTCTCTATAAAAAACTATTGATGAGATTTATATGGCTGTCAAATCTCATGCCAAAATTCATCCATTTGTTCTAGTTTTGATTCATAGCAAGATTATGGTAAAAAAAAATGGTGTTAAAATGCAATCAAATGGTCCAACATGACTTCTTACATGAACCGTGACCATTTGAGTATGTCCAAAAGCTTAAACACAGCATATAGAAGCATCAAAATAAGTCCAAATCATTATGGAACTCAAATTCATCATTTCACTTATTCTTATACACATGCATAGCATTGCTCAAGAATGTCAAAAACTTACATTCTCCTACATTTGGCTCCATATCCATTACATACAACATATCCATATACTTTTACATATAATCAAAGGTTTACAATTCGTAAATAATTTATACATACATACTTTAATATCAAATTATATCAAAAACTAATCTATTGTCAAAGTAATACAAATTACACTCCTTGGCCTCCATTCTTGCTCTCATAAGTATCACCTAGACAAAATTAGATGGAAAGTAAAAGAAAGTGAGATTCAAAGAATCCTAATAGCTCATTTATCCTTTCAAGTAAGCATATAAGATATGTTATCATGTCAGAAAACACAAGTATGCATCAAAAGCTTCCAAGAACCAATCATAAACATATCAAAATCAAAATCAAACTCTAGGGATTTTTGGTTTTAGTCTCACCCTATTATTTAGGACTTTTAGATTAGTCTCACCCATGTTTTAGGGACTTTTGACTTAGCCTCACTTATTCTTGAGACTTTTGGTGTCACCTCATCCAATCTAAAGGACTTTCAGTACAACCTCACCCATAAAGAGCAATTTCTCATTCAAAACATAATTCAAGAAGTATAATGGTACCAAAGCATCAAACCAATAGTTAATGGCATGTCTCATGATTCAAACGTATATACAAACATTCAATGACAATTGAACGATCAAGAAATGCATATAATAATGGATGAAAAGCTACCTTGGTTCAAGAAACATAATTTCTTCCTTGATTCTCTAGCTCCTTGGTTCAGCCTCACACACACACTTGGAGGAGGCTTGATTTGCTTGGCCTAGACATATCAAATAAGACACAAACACATCAATGAAACCATCTTTAGCCTCACATAAAGTCTACACAAGCTATTTCTAGTTTATGGCATGCTTATGGTTCCATACAAGGGTATAATGAAGCAACTCATGTAATTCATGACCTTGGCTCCAATTTCTCACTCAATTTAAGTCACATGCCTCCATTTAAAGTCATTGGAGCCATCATAAACTCAATCTAGGGAGCTAAACATCAATTGCTTCTTTATGCCTAAAGAAATCCTAAACTTTCAACTTTCAAAATATGATTTTTAAATTCAAACCAATGGTTCCTTTGGTATCTATTATTCATTTCTACACCATTTGTATCCTTGGAATCAAAGAAAACTCTCCTTAGGTATCTCCTTCCCTTTTTGGCTAAGACATAGAGCATTTGAAGTCCCTATAGGGTTTTATTAGTTTTTTTGGCAAATTTGCCACTTGTGAAACTTCCTAGATGTCTTAAAAACTCAAACATGGTCTTACACAATCTAAATCATCACTAGAAAGCTCCATAAATCCCTAAGTGCAACCAATACCTTAAATGCCATAACTTGTTATCTATTGATTATTTTTTAATCCTAATGGCTCTATATGATTCCTCATGCTTCAAAATGTAACAACTCTAATTCTTAATTATCATGATTAGGCTTAATAGCATGATTAGTTGTTGGAAATTCAAGGACACATAGTGGAGAATTAAAATCCCAAATCCTTTCCCATGGATCCATCAATGTTGTTTAAGTCAAGTAGATTTAGAAATATTTACCTTTTTTGTCGAATCTTAGGAGTTGATGTACAGATCTGCTCCCTTTACCGGTATCCACACTAATAGATCTCAACTAGAATGATGTATTAGTGCCTCTAACCAACGTCCGTACACGTTCTTAGTAGAGAAGACGCTCTCCTCTTTCTCTCTCTCTCTCTCTCTCTCTCTCTAGGTAACTGTACAGTATCCATACATTGTCCATATGCTTTCTCTCTCTAGGGTTTTTGTTGTTCTAGGAAACCCAAGCCTCCTTTTTTTATTATTATGGAGATATCTTATTAGGGTTTCAGATATGTTTGATTGATTTAAAATACATTATTTTAAATTAAGTCAAATCAAATCTTAATTAAATATATTAGTTTAAATTTAAATCTAGCTAATAGATTAAATTTAATTAATTATTTAATCTAAATTTAGAACTAAATTCAAATTTAATTTATCTTATAAATTAAATTCAAATTATCATATTAGTTTAAATTTAAATCTATCATATAAATTTGAATTTAAAACTAATTAATTTAAATTAATTAAAGGATATATATATTTCAAAATAAATATATATACATACATATATTTTGAATTTTATAATATATATTTATTTATAAAATTTTTTTACCCTAAATTCAACGTGATATTCATTGAATCTAGACGCAATTGTAGATTTTATGAATTTAGACATTTTAGCTCAAGTTGACTCATTCTTATGTGTGATCCTATAGGCCCATATGACGTTGACAATAGGCTAATGACACTATTCGACCTACAAGTCACAAGTGGCCTCTAATAAGACATTATAACTACCCAAATCATATAGGGATCGATGATCCAATGCAGCTTGTCATATAACCCTATCACATCTTTTTTGTCAGATGATATCTAGATCAAGTATAAGGCATGGAAACATCATCCTTATCTTACTTGACCATCGCTTTCTCGATCTACGTGCAGACTGACAGTACAAATGGAAATTCTTCTATTCGAGCACGGCCATGCATTTCTCAGTCTCACTCATCGAGGGGGCTAGAGACATCTCTCTATTAATTAGAAAAACAAATCGTATCTTGACCACTCGCCTGCTTCTATATGGATTCTACTATGCCCAATCATAGCCTTTATGATCATCCGGTTAAAGATGACTTTTGACTATGCCAAAAAATAGTGTTTTTTCATGTTGGGAACTATGGTGATTTCAAGTCTAAGGGCTCGGTGACACGATTATACATAAGATACACTTATAACTTAATCCATGTAGCTATCTTATGGCGGGTTGATCTAGCATCTTGTTCCCTAACAAATGCCTATGATTTTGATTCGTATCTTTATACATGATTAACACATAATCATCAACCAAAATCATACTAGTCTTAGTTCATCATCATTCCCTTAATGATGATCAACTAAGAATATTTAGGATAATCAAAATGATTTATCTAAAGATATTATTATATAGAACATGCAAAATACAATAATGTAGTAAAAGAAAACTCTTATTTCTTAATAAAGTACAATATTTGCAATACAATGATTAGCCTAAGGCACAATCTCCAATATTAGTAATCGCAAATCAAGATCTAAAGTCATTATGATTAATTAAAATAGGAGAAAGTAAGGAAAATGTGAACCTTGATATCATTAGAATCATTAGCTAAACAACTACAACTAATCAAATCCACAAGTGATCATAGTTATCATTTAAGACCTCTGATTCCTCTTGCTACTAATTTCAACTTATAAAAATCTCATATAAAGACTCCCAAGTTATTGCACAACATTAACATAATGAAATTCAACCTAAGTCATTGCACAACATTAACATAGTAAAATTCAAGATTTAAGTCAAAAATAAGAGTTTGGGAACCCTTGTTGCCATATTGGCACCTAAAAACGAAGTTTGGGGACTTCCACCATGAATTGGTGCACCCGGCTATGACATAAGTGGCTATTGTAACTCAAAACTGAAATTTCGCACCTTGCACCATAGTGGAGTACTCTTGGAGACCTACTGTTCACGCTTTTGCGATTATCTCCGTGACGAGTTAGAGCCTCAAAGGCTCACCGTGGAGGAAAAACACCATGGAACCTACTGTAGAAAATTTCCTGACTTACACCATGACGAGCTATACCTATGCCATGGTGAAATTAGCTACTAGAACACTCATCCCCTGATTCCCTCGACCGGTGCCATGGCTAAAAATTTTGTGCCACGGTGAGGTTGCTCTTTGTTACCCTCCCTGGGTAACTTTTTTGTTTTACGCCATAGCGAGACACCTGGTACCATGGCTGTAACACCCCAAAATTAATTAAGGTATTAATAATGTATTTTGACTAATTAAAAATAATTATCATGAAATAATTGGGCAAGCTTTATGAATGAAAATTTATAGAGAAATAAGTTCGTAATATAGGTTTAAGATTGCATTTGGGTTAAGGCCTAAATTGGGGCCCAAAATTTAATTTGAATAAGCCATGGATAAGGATTTATAGAGGCCCAATAATTTTGGGTGTAAGCCCAACTCCTTATCATAAGGCTTGGGCCAAGAGAAATTGCCTAGCAATGGCCCAATTTGATTTAGTAGAATAGGGGCCCAAGACCTCATTTATGTGAGCTAGCCCAACACACATTATGCAAACCCAAATTAGATTGACTCTTGAAATTTGGCCTAGCCCAACTGCAACTCTGAAGGCCAACTCATGAGATTCAGCCCAACTTATGAGATAAGGCCCAACAAGCATAAAAATCTAAACTTACAAGGAATTGGGCTATTGGGTCAGCATACTTCACTTAAACTCAAAATGTTCTACAACCCACCTCACCAAACAAAGGCCCAATAAGTACACATCTAAACCTAAGTGGATTTTGGGCTTTAGGGTTGACCCAAACCCATCTAAAACCCTAACTTACTCAGCCCTTTACCCCCTATTCTGCAAACCGACTCAATCTTAGGCAAAGGAGAACTCCATTTTTGCATAGGAAGAGAGGAAGCTAGGGTTTTCTACATTCTTCCACCATTTCTCACTTCTAGAGGATGATTTAGCTAAGGTGAGTTATATATAACTTGACCCTCTCATCCTCCTCTTCATTTTGGTCCAATTAATTTCTGGGTTTGAGCATTTTTCATCTTCTTCTCAAATCTAAAACTTGGTATTGGGTGATTCCTTGTAAGATTTTCGGAGTTGGAGGTTAGAGGGATGATTAGGTAAGCATTTCCCTTCCATTTTGTGTATTACTTTGTTGGAAAATGCCCCTAAGGATGGATTATCATAATGAGTTCTGTTATTATGCAAAATTACAAGGAGTTAATTATGGAAAAATGAATTTTCTGGGCTTGATGACTGAAATGCGAATTTTGGTACTTCCATGATGGATTTTCGGAGGTTGAGGCTATGGGTGTTGTTAAGTGAATATCTCCTTCCCATTTTGATGCATTTTCTGTTAGTTTGAGACCCCTATAGTTGACCTATGATATGGGCTTTGATTTCATATAAAATTACCCCGAAATTAGAGTGAATTATGGCAGTTTCTGGTGTGGGAAAGTTGGAACCCGAAATTAAATCCCTTGGTAATTAGGTGAGTAACCTCTAGGCTGTCATTAGCAGTTCAACTCTTTGGATATCTAATTTGTTGATTAGAAATGATGATAATTATACTTGTTATAGGCTTGATGTGCATTTGGATTATTATGGTAGATAAAGGAAGAGTAATTGGCTTCATTGAGGTAACCGGGCTTATTTTCCTAATTCCATGTATATGCTCATGTTAATCTGCTATTTGTTACACATGCTTGATTTTGAAAGGCTAAATGACTAGTTGATTACTTGATTGTTATTGTAATTGGACCTTGTGAGTCCATGGTGGAGCTGTGGTGTGGCTGCCACCCGTGCATGTGCTTCGATCGAGCACCGGGTTATGATCAAACCCCAGATGCACTGAGCCCTGGTTGTGCTCATGATGGAGTAGGTACCGTGGACGGACCTCTCCCAGTGTTATTGGCTATTAACATGTTATGTATTACTGCTGGTATGGGACAGTAGTTATTAGTAGTTCAACTAGTTCATTTGCAAATTAAATTGATGATTCTGGTATTGATGACATGAAATTGCTTTGGATTGATTAACTTATACATGTATATGGAAACTGCCCTTTTGTTATTGAGATTGTATATCTCACCCCATTGTGGGCTAACATTTTCAGGGACCAGACCTTATAGTGGCAAGGAGAAAATTTGTGGGAGCTTATTGAATGGGTTGGTAGCACCTGGGTTTTGAAACCTTGACAGATTGTATTGTAACTAGTTTACAAGTTTTGTACCATTGCTACATTGCATCATGAATTGCCAAGTGTAGGAGTTGTATTTTATTAACATAGAATGTAATCCCATGATATGTTCTTTATAGACTTGACTAGTAATGCAAGAAATACCCAATGAAAGTGTGATTGAATGACCATTGTGGGAGATTTATAATTTACTGACGTAAAATCCTATGAATGAGTAGGGAAATCCACATCTAAATGCTAAATGGGTAATGATAGATTTGCTGGATAATTAAGGTACATAATTACCACTAGAGTCACATAAATTAAGGTAGAATGACTCTAGAGTGATATTGGAGGGAGATTGGAGAGCATGAGATGAAATTGTAAGAGATATACCTACAGGAGGGAGTCACGCTGCGGCTAAGAAGGCCTCACCATGGCCTAATGAGTGATAGTGGCGAGGGACGCCGTTGCTTGAGAAATCTCGCTGCGGCGCAGAGCAAAAAAAATTGCCCAGGAGGGTGACAGAATGAAAGCTCGCCGCGGTGCAATAACTCCTACTGCGGCACAAGTTGAAAAAATTAATTAAGGAGGGTACAGTGGCAAAACTCGCTGCGGCGCCATGTAGGTTGGCCACGGCCCAACTCACCATGGCGAAAGTTAAGAAAGTTACCTAGTGAGTCCTGAGAGCAACTTAGTCGCGGCGCAAAAGGTCTGGGCTGTGGCGCAAGGTTAAAAACTTAGTTTTCGAGCTCCAGGACCTAACTTAGCCACAGCGGAAAGGTTCCAGGTCGTGGCTCAAGTCCCCAAACTCTCACTTTTGACCTAGAAACCCTAATTTCTTTAATGCTAATGCTAGGAAATGATGTAGGAACACTTGTGGGAGGTTTTTGTGTGTTGAAATCGATGGATAGATGAATCACAAACCCTTAATGATGGTACAAATCCTTTTATGCATTCTTCCATTTATGGTTACTTAAGTTGATGGCCCTAATAACATGAAGGATCAAATTTCCCTATATTTGATTAAAGTAATTAATTGTAACGACTCCAAACCTTGATCATTAATTAATAATCATGTATTTAATCATAATTACCGGGATTAGAAGTTAGGGTCATCACAATGGCTCTTCTTGCCTTTGCCTGACATCTGGCCACAACTTAGCCCATTTTGGTCGTGGCATGACCCTCTTTAGCACCATTTCTCCCTAAGTTTTGTCCCATACACTCCAACTCTCCCTCTAATAACACTCCAAGGCCACTTAAACTTAATTTATAAGACTCTAATGGCATTCATCTATCTAATGTACTCAGCTTGTCTCTTATTGCCAAATCAAATCCTAGGCATAAATTTCTATTCACTAAACTTCCATACATCAGCAGATTCATAAGTTAATGACAGCAAAAGGATTCATAATCTACTAACATTATCATTCATGACACTACCATAATATACTTCCAAGAAACAAGTCATATATATATATATCTCTTACAAGGTTTCATATCAGATATATACAACACATACATTAGACACCAAATTGTAAAAAGCCTAACTCCCTATCAATTACATCAATGTTTCTAAAACACAAAATACCTACACTTGGTAACATAATAATAACAAAAATTAGCATCTATCCTAAATTAGATCCATCTAAGTGCAGAACATCCCACACAAGATCTTAACTCATGGAAGTTCATCCACTTGTTTCCTTTTATCTTTACCTGAAGGACCTTTGTAATGTCCAGTTTTTGTTAAACGATGAAAACGAGCACATTTTCAAAGCAAGTCCCCTGAGATGAGTGATTTAAGGTCAACTAAAAATTTGCATAAAATTTTAAATAATAGAAAATGAGGATTTGAGCCTTGAGTTGCTCAGAAGGCGAGGTCGGAGTGATTCGAAAAATTTGCCGAAAGGCTAGTGGCATTTTCGTAAATAAGTGTAATTTTGGAAAAGCACCAGGAGGGCTTTTTAAATGGAAATTTTGAGTTACCCAGGGTTCTCAGAGGCCCCAAAAATCATGGAAAGCCCAGGGACCAATAAAGCCCCTTCGGTGTACTCTTTTCGATGTCGGTTGACCTAAACTTTGACCGATTCGTTCTGGACAGTTTTAGCTCCGATTTGAGTGATTCCAAAAGTATTTTATTAAATTGGGAACCTATTTGTTATGATAAAAAAGACAGTTCTCAAAAAGGAGCTAAAACAAAGGAGAAACGAAAATGCTAAGAACGAAGGGCAAAATTGGCATTAAAGTGTTAAAGGAAGCTTCTTTTTCTTTTTTATATGCCACGTTCTTTCTCTCCTCTCTAAGACTGACTTGCTTCTGCCCAATTTCAGAGGAAAACTCCAGCTTCTTAGGCACACAATAGGAGGAGGATTTTGGAGGAAGAAATTCAAGAAAAAGGTAAGAAACTTTAAGAAATTCCATATCCTTCTTTCTTGAACCTTGCTCTTCTCCTCTCAAGCTTTCTTTCTATGGTTTTAATGGAGAGTTTGGTGCTATTTTTGGGGCAGAACAGAGAGAGGAATTTCGAAAATTGAGGGAGTAAGCCAACCAAGTGGAAGAACAAGCTAAAGGAAGCAAGAAAACAAGGTAAAACTTCCATTCTTTGGTAGTTTCTCCCTCCCCCTTCCTCTTGCGCGAATTTGGCCACCATAAGCCCAATTGTTAGGGGCTATTTTCTGTCCAATTTATGGAGGGATTAGGGGTTTTAGATGGCAAGGATTAAGAAGGAACCAATAGAATCAAGAAAGGAGCATTAGGAAACAAAATGGAATCATTAGGGATCCAAATGCTCCCTTGCAAATATGATTTTATATGAATGTTCTTAGGCCTAAATGAATGTTTAAATGTGTTCCTAAGATCCCTAAGAGGTCCCCCATATGCCTCTTCCTCCATGAAAATGAACAAAACCCCATGGAAAGTCATGAACCTAAAAGTTGGAAAAGTGTAGAGCACTTAAAGGGATTGTAAAAATTGATTTAATTCATAAGTTCCCTTGACTATCTAAGTGTTTCCTTGACCTCCTACAACTCTTAACAACCTCCCTAAATGGTTCCCCCATCAAGGAAAAATCAAGAAGCCATGAAATCCCATTTATGCTCTAACCTTCAGCCAAGTAGGGATGGCATAGTTAGGAAGAGTTTTAAATTATTTCAAGCCCATTTTTGAGTCATACATGATGAATGAATGTGAGGGGAAACCTTGGAAAAAATTTAGGAAGCTTAGAGAATGAGTTGGTGCTTTAGGTTCCATATTGTGACCTAAGGAAGCAACATGACGTTAGGCCCTTTGTTTTAATGATGTGATGACTCCAAGAGGCTTAAAAGGAGTCAAAAATCATATTTGAGAGTAAAGAATGAGGCCTAGAAATAATTTGAGGGGTGTTGCTTCATTAGGTGCCAACATGGACCATAATGGAGGTTGTAGAGTAATCTAGAGTTTAAGCAAGTTGCATGGCCCTAGAAATTGTTTCATGAACTTAATTGGCACCCATAATTTGTGTCTAGGCCAAGAGACACTATTTCCACCAACTTGTGGGTGTGTGGCTAAAAGAGGAGGCTTGAAAGCTAAGGAAAAAGTGTGTGCTTATATACAAGGTAGCTCTCTCCACCTTCTCTCATGCATGAATGTGTGTTTAGCTTGTTTTAGAATATGTGTATATATATTTTCAAGCTTTGAAAAGTATGCTAGCATGCCTTTATATGCCATGATGCTTGATACTATGTTATGTTTTCAAATGATTACATGATATTTGTGTGAGTTTGCTTGAGTGTGGAAAGGCCAAGAACTCTTCCCTTTGGTGAGGATGAGCCAAGAACCCTTGAGCTTAGTTGAGACAAAGTAAAGAGTCTCCCAAAAGCAAAGTGGGCTCCCAAGAGTATGGTTGAGTCCAAAGTGCTTAAAAAATGGGTGAGGTAAGTCCAAAATCCATGAGGAGAAGTGTGAGGCCAATCCAAATACTTAGTGAGCTCTTGAATGTCTTGTATGATTGATTCACATGCTAAGGTTGCTTTTAAAATGCCTATAATTTCTACTTTCTCCATACATGTATTTGTAAAACTTGCTTGCACATATTATGTGTGATGGAATAGGAGATGAGCTATTGAGATTCTTGAATCTCACTCCCTCCTCTTAAATGTCCTAATATGCTAGGTGGACCAAGTGGACATGGTAATGGGAGCTAACCACATTGAAGAAAGAAGATTGCCACCCTTATGCTTGAGTTTTGGTCTTTTGATGCACAATGAGACTTCATAATGTATATTCTTAGTGTAAATAGTCTATGACCCCTTGGATAAATGTAAAAATGATATTATGTGATAGATAAATGAATAAGTATGGTGTATGTATTCTAGAACATAAATTGAGTATTTATGCCAATGTATGCATTTGAGAAAAGCTTGGTGTAATGTTATAAGTGAGGGTGAAAAGGCCAAAATGAGATGCAAATGGTTTGGGACCATTTGGCCAGCTTCCCAAGTATTAAACATACTTTTAAACTTGCCCAAAAGGTGCCAAGACCAAGGGAAATCCATTTGGCAATTTTGGTACCCAATATGGAGCCAAAATTGACCATAATGGAACCCTATGCCACTTTTTGGCCAAATGAGTTATTCTTGCCCTAAAACTTGGCATGAAATTAGGTCTCATTGAGAGCTTTCTAGGAAGCTAAAGATCATAATTTTTAAAGACCTAGGGAATATTTGATGAATTTTCAAAGTTGGGATTTTTCATGGATTCTGGTATGGGCACTATTCATACTAGCAGTTTTGTATTCTGTGTCACCTGATGGCCAAATGGTGTCCAATGCTTATTAACCTTTATATACATAAACTAGAGGTCATAATATTTTTGTGGCCACTGAGATCACCTCATTTGGAGGTCTGAGCAGTGAGTTATGCATGTTTGAAGTTAACTGTCAGTATCAGTAGTGCCCAGGAGTCTAGTTACTGTTCCATAGGTTCTAGCTGACTAAACGTATCTGTTTCATTTTGAAATTATTTTTACTATCAAGTTGACATTTTTGGCTTTCCAGAATGACTGAATTTGTGTAATTTTGATTTTTATAGAATTAGTTATGAATTTCAGAAATTTGTATTAGTAAACTGAACAACAGCCCAGGTAGCCAGTGACTCTGTAGATTTTTGGATATTAAACATCCTGTATGATGCATTTTATGACCTGGACATATTTTTAGTGTAAATTGGACATTCTAAGCTTTCCAGAATGACAAAGATTACATGATTTCGAATTTTCTAGATTTAGTTATGATTTTCCAAAGTTGGGTTAGAAAATGGAGCAAATCTGGCCGAAAATGTGCTTGTTTATTTTGAGCTCCATTTCGGTTTCCATGGGTTGTAGGCATGTTTTTTGATGCAAATGAGTTGTAATAATGAAATTAAATATGAGGAAATATAGTATGAGCTCACACGGTCCACGTGACACCAAATTGAATTTTTTTTATATAGCGCAACGCGGAAAAGTTTATTATTTTCATCCCCTTTTTCATATGATCTTGTGGGATTGATAATACAAAACTTATAAATGGCATCAAATGAGCTAGAAGTTATGGTTTTACAACCTTCACCTGAAATAGTTAGCCTATAAAATGGGGTGAGATGCAAATCTTAATAACTAAAAGCAAATTCCATTTATATATTCTAATTTAATTAACATATATGCAATTAATCAAATAAGCATTAGAAATAATAGTTATATCAGCAAATGAAGCAAGTGGGCTATTAGTGACTACTATCCCATACTAACAATCATATTTCCACATGTTAAAGGCATTAACACCAGGAGAGGCCCATTCATGGCACTAACTTTCTAATGAGCACAACCTGGGCTTAGTGTATACAAAGGTCTGATCACAACCCAATACCTGATCGAAGCATAATGTACAGGTGGTAGTCGCATCATAGCTCCACCATAGACTTACAAGATCCAATTATAATATATCAAATAGCTAACTATTCATTTAGTATTCAAAATCATACATATATAGCAAATATAAAATTAAAGTAAATATATGCATGGAATTAACATTAACCCTAGTTACCTCACTCTATAGACAAATTGGAAAGCTATTAGTGGTACCAAAATGTCCCTATAATCACAATATCAGAAAAATTACTATTCTAAATCATCATTTAGTAGCAATAAGTATCCAAAGAATTAAAATGCTAATGGCTACTTAGAGAATACTTACCCAACCACTACAAGTCTCAAATTTCATATTTAATTGTTCCCACACCAGTAATTTCAAAATATCACTTCAAATTCTAGGTAAATTCACACAAAACTAATACCCATACTATAAATCAACTATAGGAGTCATAAACCAACAGAGAATGTATCAAAATAAAGAGTATACTTACCTAATACTTCTCCTACCTTCAACCTCCAAAAATCCTCTAAAAAAACATCAAGCAACTTAAATCAAATTTAAGGTGTGGTGAAAATGCTCTAAATGAGAAACCAATTAGGTTAAATTGAAGAGAAAGAGAAGAGGATTAAGTTATATAACAATTACCTTAGTTGATTTTGACTCTAGAAGTGAGAAATAATAGATTTATGCTAAGAACCCTAGCGTCCACCTTAAACCTCCAAAAATGCTTTGTGTCTCTAAATGTTTTTGCAAAATGAAGGGAAGGCTAAAGTAAAATTAGAGTTTAGATGAGTTATGGGCTGACCCAAAGGCCCAAAATCCAAGTGAATTCAATCATATTCTTGTTAGGCTATAGATTATACGGTTAAATGGGTCATATATGAGAGTTGGGCCAAGCTAAAAAGGTCCATTAACATTTGGGTTTGCATAAATAAATATTGGGCCTTTAAGAAATGGAATTAGATCTCTTTAAGGATAAAATTGGGCTTTTACACTTAATTCAAAGTATAATTAAATTAATCATAAGGCTTAAATTAATGTCCACCTCTCTTAAGTAATTTCCTAATTAAACCCGTATCAATTCCTAATTAATATGGCCGTGGAGGAAAGTTAACAACAAGCAACTTAGGCCGTGGTTTTTTACCTTATTTTGAAGCTTTTCAAGAGAGCTTTCACAAGTTTCCAAAAGTTCTCCCAAATTCTCCCATCTCTCTGCTGAACTAGCCATAAAACATCACCAATTAAGTCACCAAAACTATGAGAAGAGAGAGGAGAAAGAGGAAAAGAAGTTTAATGAAGCAAGAAGCATGAAAAAGTGGCATATTCTTACACTTTCAAGGCTTGTTTCTCTTCCCCTTGCTCCCTCTTCTTGTGCACCACTTTGAGCCACTCTTGGATCTGTTTTGGACCAGAGGAATGTTGGTTAAAAGAGTGGAGAAGAGTGGACATGATTTTAAAGAGGTGGAGCTCATTTATAATATATTTCAAAATTTCAATTTAGTCCCTCATCTTGATTCTTTCCATTTGGACTCATTTTAACTCCTTTTTAAGAACAATTTTTTCATCATAAACTTTAAATCCTCTAATTCATAAAATGATTTTGGTTAAACCTAAATTAGATTTAAAACCTTACCGAATGATTTAGTCAAAGTCTTGGTTAATGGACATTTTAAAATGCATATCGGAGGGATTTTGACCATTCTAGAGGTTTTTATGGTTTATAGAGCCTTTAAGAATCCCAAAAAACTCAATTTTTCTATTTAAAGATCCCTCTTTTGAGTTTTCTAAAAGTTGCTTGAATTTACAAAAATGCCACTGGCCTCTGTAGCTTTCCATTTGGCTATTTTGACTTTGGTTCCGGGCTAACTTTAAACTCTAAACCATATTTCAAGATGTTATAATTAACGTCCTAATATCATTTAGACTTAATTTGCCTTGTTTTAGGGTATTCCCATATCAATTTATCAGGGTTCAGTTCAATTTCTGAATTATTGGTTATTACAACAGTCCATTAAGATTTCCCTTTCTCAAAGGCTAACCCTAACCCCCAAATTCATGGAAGAGATGGCCAAGCTCTTAAATGAACAATGCAAACCCAATGAAGCATTCAAATCCAAGATCAAACCATATTAACTACGCAAAATCTCTATTATATGACAATAAGGTTCAAGAAAACCTAAGATCCATAATATCTAGCCACATATAACTTTAAATAATACAAACCAATTAAAAAGTTTAGAAAAATAAGAATCTATAGAAGAAGAAAGGTAGAAGATAAGGAAAACTCAATGGTTGCATAATTTCTTAGTCTCCAATCTTTAATCTAAGCTTATTGCAACCAAAACCTAGCTCTTCTATGCGTTTCCCCTTCAGAAAATCACTCCAAAAGCCTCAGAATCTTGAAACCCTAGTTGCCTCTTGTGTCTTCAATATGAAAATCAAAATTATGCGTTTCAATAGACTTGTCTCACTATAGCAAAAAATACCTCTCATTATGTTGTCCTAGTAAGAGATCAAAATGAGGTCCAAAGAAAGAAGTCATATGAGGATCTAATTATGAATACCCATCATCCATAATATATATAGCCATTTGTGAAGTCTCCTCCAAGTAATTTGAGAGGTGAGTGGAGTAGCAAGACTCAAATCAAGTACAAGGCATACTTAGACTAACATTTGTACAATGTGAAATTAAAAAAGAAAAATTGGCCTAACTCTTATGGAATAAAAGGCACACCATAACATACATTTCATATTGCATGTGCTCTATAACCATAGTTGTGAAGTAAGTGAATAAATCCCTACTTCATTGTTGTGTCAATCTATGACTTTAGTAGTATCATGAGGTGATGAGTTAGTATATGCTACTTTTGTATGTATCCCAGGGTTATGATTATATGACCTAAAGAAGCAAAATAATTAATTCTGATCTTAGTGATATGTGGGCATAAATGAGATCAAGTGAAATATATACACAATATATTTGTGTTTGAGACAAATTTGTTATGAAGCTATTTCAAGAAGCATCATAAGTGCAGACACAAACCATATTGGAGATTATAATGGTAGGGCTTTGAGTAATTATAACTCATGAAAGATTAGAGACATTGTATGTAAACTGTATATAGACAGATCTAGGACATCCAAGATATATTTATGACATATCAAATAAATAATAGGGTTGTAAATTTTTTGTTGATCCTGAGATGGATTGCTAGTATAAGAGCTCTAAAATGTATTACCCAAACAATTATGGCAGAATAATTAGTATGAAAATATGAGAAGAGAGATATAGAAATTTCATTTCATGAAAAACTTTATGTGAATTCATCCCATAATGTGCAAGTAAGAAATACTTAATTAGGGGGCACTCATGATGGGTTGATTCAACTTACTAGTTAATTAATTAATTGGTTGAGATAGTTAATTATTTATTTGACAATTAATTTGAATATTGAATTTTGAAATTAAAGATTGGCTTGTAGTTTGTTATCTAATCTCTTCTTAAGAGAGATAGAGTGTAGACAAAATAATAATAATAATAATAATAATAATAATAATGTACCTAGAGAGAGAGAGAGAGAGAGATTTCTTCCTCTTAGACATTTTGGATATACCTGCTGTGAAAAAAATACATAAAGTTTGATCATGTGACCTTGTGTAAACCGCAAAAACCATGAAAGTTGATAATTAGAGTAGAGCACAATCAAATAGGGAAAATCAAAGTATTAGATATGAATTCTTCTACTGCAATTATATCCAAATTTTTCTATCCAATTAGGTAGCTAATAATATTGTTTCTATTAAAACTGAGTTAATTTTTTACTGAAACAAAGGTATCAAGAAGATGCTTTAACCTCATTGAATATACAATTAGTGAATACTTAAAGACACTTTGATTCAACACTATTTAATAATTTCTATCATTTTAGCTCTCATGGTCATGTCTAAGCATTTTTCCCTTTTAAATTAATTCATATAGGGTGACATATTATTCAGCCAAAATAAAATTATAGGAAGACATATTTATATTATTGTTTTTTTTTATACCATGTCCTAATGAAATTTATTCTATTGAAACTCCCAGCCTTTATTTCCTTTATCTTGGGTCCCGGCTTGTATAATTTCCATTTCCCTGTCCTTTGCGTCCAAAACTGATCATAAATGATCCCCTCCTTACCGTATTGAGTACACCTCTATTACACAGTCCAGCCACGTGAATTGAAGCGCGGCTTCACCTTAAGTTCATACTCCCCCACTGGGCACCTTTTTATTCCCAAATGCTGTGAATCATTCACCTACTCCTTTCACCACAAAATTCTCCCCCCCGCCTCTCTTTTCTCACTCACTCCTGAAATAACAACAAAAACCATAACACACTCTCTCTCTCCCCCTCTCTCTCTGGTGCCAAAACAAAACCATGTCTGACCCTCCCACCACCCCACTGCCTCCGCCACCAATCTTACCAGACCCACACCGTCAAACCCTCCATTTACCCCTCATTCACGGTGGCGCCGGCGCCACGCCATCCTCCTCCACCCCCAACACCACCTTAATTCGAGAATACAGGAAAGGTAACTGGACCATCCAAGAAACCTTGATCCTCATCACAGCCAAGCAGCTTGACGACGAGCGTAGGCTGAGAACTACAAGTTCAACCCCACAAGACCCCTCCAAACCTGCTGCTGCATGTAGTACGGGCAGAACCAGTGGCGAGTTAAGGTGGAAATGGGTGGAGAACTATTGCTGGAGCCATGGGTGCTTGCGAAGCCAGAACCAATGCAATGACAAATGGGACAATTTGCTGCGTGATTACAAGAAGGTTCGTGATTATGAGTCCAAATCAGAGGGCTCCTGCAGAGACTTCCCTTCTTATTGGACCATTGATAAGCACCAACGCAAAGAGCGAAATCTTCCTTCCAATATGGTATTCGAAGTGTATCAAGCCATAAGCGAAGTGCTTCAGAGGAAGCACGCCCACAGAAGCAGCCCACAACTACCATTTCCACAAGCTGGGCCTGTGGCATTATTAACTTCATCACAACCAAATCCGGTGACTATAATACCACCACCCCCGCCCCCGCCGCCACCACCACCTCCTCCTCCGCCGCCGCCACCGCCACAGGCTCCGGTTAGCTCTACTGCTCCGGCTGTTTCAGGTAATGCAGCAATCAATGTGCAGCCTATTCGCTAAGAACACTTTTTTGGTTTTATTTTATTTTTTCTGGATTTATTGCAGAGTGGCGTGGGTAATCGGTCAAACTTGCAGGGTCTGTAAACCCTGCCACATTTAATGGAACCCATTTATCTATTTTCTTCCGTACAGTCAGTGTATGCAATTTAAAATACATCCCAAAGGTGGGAATGTTTTCTCACCTTTGGATTGAACCCGCTAGGAATCTCTGGATTGGATCCTGCGGTGGATGATGTGGAGTGTAACTTTTTCGTAGTGCTGTGCTAGAGCTATTTGTGGTATCTCACACCACTTTGCTCCGCAGTACAAAGATTCGGATATCAACTAAAAAAATTCAGAAAATTGTGTTTCGCTTTTTTATTTTCTTTGTTTTATTTTTTTTAATCTTTTTTTTTTAATTATCAAATAAAAAAATAATTAAAGGAAAAAAGGGCTCTGGAGTACAATCATGCAGGCCAGTGTGCAGAAGGCTACTACAATCTCATGATTGCTGTGGATTTTGTGGGCTGTCCAAGAAAATAGATTCTCAGTTGCTTAATCCTCGTGGGTGTGATAATTAACTTTTATTTTATTTGATTTTTTGTAATACATACTTGGGTTGTAATAATGAACTCAATCCGAAATAACGAAAGCTTAAATCCAACCCTCAATTAAAAAAATATTAATTCATTCCTCACGTATTATTTGGATTCGCCCAAAAAAACTCATGCAAATCCTCACTCATCTTCCCATTTTACTTTTTTAATTGCATGCCTGGTTATTTGCCTTTTTTTTTTGGTTCTATTTGTTTTCCAGTACACCCAATCAAAATATATACATAGGTTAATCCCCGGGGTCGCTACATTGAATAATCGGTTTAATTTCATGATGTTGTTCAACTGTAGAGAGGTCAGAATCCTCAGGCACACAATATAGTACTGAAGAGGATCATGATTCCGAATCCAAACGGAGGAAGGTTCGGAACCTTGGATCCAGCATAATGCGCAGTGCGTCGGTTCTAGCACGGGCTCTTCGGAGTTGTGAGGAGAAGAAGGAAAAACGGCATCGTGAGTTGATGGAGCTGGAGCAACGGCGGCTTCAGATCGAGGAAAAACGAAACGAAGTTAACCGGCAAGGGATCGCCAACCTCGTCGCCGCAGTGACCAACCTCTCCGGTGCAATTCAATCACTCATTTCTGAACGCCATGGTCAAAGATGATGATGGTGAATCGGTGAATTATGCGTTCATGCGCATGCATGCATGCTTGCTGCTCTCTTTATTTATGTGAATTACAAAATATATAAATTCATATCACCAGCCATTCTTTCCCACATTAATTTGGAGTCGTTCAGTTTCAGTATTTGATTCATCATTTGTCAGCTGATTTTAATGATCCATTATGGGGCTTAAGTTTTAAAGGAAATTAAAAAATATTTATATTAAAAAATTTTAAACTTTAAAATTATTTTAAAAGCTACTAGGATCATTAATTTAAATTGTAAAAAAAAATTATAGTTTAAAATTTTCAATTAAAATTTTTAGTTTTATAATCTTTTAAAATAATTTTAAAATTTTAAATATTTTAGTATAAGTATTTTTAATTTAAAGTTTTGAATTATAATTTTTTTAAGTTTTCTTTTTTTTCCCCATTCTTTGATAAACATTTTTTCCCGGGGACAGTTTACTTGGTGATTATGTATATAATTATGTTAATTAATGTGTTGCATTTCCTTTCTCTCTAATTATCAAAGCATATATGTACATGAGTACATTCTAATCATATAGGAGAAGGGATTATCGGCAATACACATATGAGGTTTGGATTCTTTAGATTTGAATTTTTGCTAGAAATTAGATTATATAGTGATGTTTTATTATTTCTTATTAAAATTTCTTTTAATGACACCAATCTTAGATCAGCCGGTGAAAGTGACATTTCTCCCAAGTTTTAGTTCCGAAATGAAATGTGAATTTAGATGTGCCTCCTCATACTTCTGGAATTTAGATAATTAAAAAAATTGCGTATACTTATTTATACAAAGTGGTGCCATGAATTTCAAGGAATTGAATTAGTGTTTAAGAGGTGTATGCTCTCTATTTTGGTTCTTAGAGTTTAAGCTTTGGACAGACTCTTATATAAATTTATTTTCTTGAATAAATTAATGTAAAAGATTAGCGTCCAAATTAAGTATGTTTTTACTGTATAATCAAAAACAAAAATGACACCATGAACTTCTCATTTTTATCTATTCTTGCATGCATTTTTCTTACTTCTGTTATAGTAACTAGCCTTGCATGAAATGAGGAAAACGTTAGATTTGATTTGTGACACTTGAAAAATAATATAGCCTTTCTGTTGTGAATCATATAATTACTGATCAAGAAACGTATATACAGTGCCAAGTTCATTAATATGAAGGTTTTTTTTCAAAGGAAAAAATGAGTACCTTTAAATCTGAAGGTTAATGATTGGGCATAGCCGATGGACGGAGAACAATTCAACAGATAGAAATTAGTATTATAAAAATTAACTTATATCATTGAAAATTTTAAGTCTTTCGCTCTGCAGATTACCCATGAGAGAAATCAATTAAGGGAAAATTTGATTGATGGGGTATAATGGGAAATGTGCGGAATTCGGGTGTACCAAAGAGGGAAGGGGAAAAGAATGCTGACAAGTGTGGCAGTGGGCAGAGAGTGGTCAGTCACAAGGGTCAGTCAAATGGTCTCAGTCAATTCCTTTTGACCGCATAGGACTCAAACCCCACCACTTTGAGTACTCTTCCATTTTCTCTCTCTCCTTCTTTCTCTCCTGCATATACGCCAAACGTATGATAGAGTCTCCTCAATGCTAAATTTGCATTCCCAAAATACCCCTCCTCGTCCCATCTCTCTCTCAGTTAGTAGTACAGTCTGCACAGTCTGCCTTTTTCAGACATCTTTAACTCACCTATTCTGCCACTTTATCACCGACAGAGTCACCAACTATTATCAATTTCTCGCACCCACATAGAGAGAGAGAGAGAGAGAGAGAGAGAGAGAGAGCCACGAGATATTGGGGGGCAGCTTGGCAGTTGGAATCATGGTTCATCGCCAACCATTTGCATTTCTTCTTCGTCACCAACAAGTAAATATAATGCCCTGAAAAAAGATTATTTTATATATTTTCCTCAAATTTAATTTGATGTTTCAATTTAATTCAATTATTATTTTATTTTATTTTAAATTATTAGTCAATATCTTTTTCTTTGAGAGGGTTTATGACTAAGTGAAACAATTTTATCTCGCTTATGTCCCTCACAGGTTGCTAGTCAAAAAATTGCTTTTGACGTCTTATTGATGATTGATTGGATATCACTGTTGACACCAATTCCACTACCATTATCAATGGGGTTAAAGCTATGTGATTGTGTAATATTTGCTATTTTAACACTAGATTAAATAATTAATCAATATTTTTATAGTGAATTAGACCTTTAGATTAAAATAAGTTAGATGAGAAAAAAGAATAAAGACTCAATTAAAGAAAAGAAATTAATTAAAAAGTTAAGCTTTAAACTCAGAAGAATCAATGATAATGGATTTTATAGTGTAATAAGAGAAAATAAAGGGTTTAAATATCTAGTAGTATATTAAGAAAGTAAGATATTTTTTCATTAGTATATGACTAAATGAGGTCATTAGATTAACCAAAGTTGATAAAATTGATTAAAACTCTAATTGCATGCAAACCAAAGTTGTAACAATCTTAAAAATTAAGATTTTATAATTATTTAGTATTTTATGAACCCTACATTAATGAATTTGGGCAAAATAACTTCATACATAAGGAATATAAGACAAATAGAGTCTATGAGAATTTTTTAGGTTAAATAAAGTTTAGGTACAAAATTGTCATTTATCCTCTAGACAACCTTTGATAATTTTTTCAAAGGGATAAATTATTAAGAATTAGTATAATATATATACCATTAGTTAGATAATAATGCATAAAAATTTATAAAATTCGTCTATTATTTTTGGAGATTGTTAAGATTAGAAATAACACCAAACAATTAAAATTTTATACAGAATTGAGTTGGATTGTGAAGTTCAAGTTAATTACTTTAAGAGGTTCAAAGCAGAAAGAATTATTGGATAGTGCTGATGGAATCCAAAGAAATAGAGTTAAAATAGAGATATAAGCAAAAAACGAGTAGATGTGTTTGCCTGTTACCCTTTAACTAAGAGCAAAATAATCATTTAGATACTACAAAAATAAAATAATAAAATAATAAAATTTATGACTATAGAACACTAGTGGGACCCATATAAGCATAAATAATATTAAAATATAGTAGAAGACGTGATGACACTGATAGAATAAACTATAACAGAGAACTTATGAGAGCATACATCAGCAAAACGATGGCGTTTTCATAAAATTTGGCAAGCCATAGATAATGTGGCATCATGTGCAAGAAGAATTCTAAAGAATGTATGCATTACAAAACAATGATGATGTTGACATCAATAAATCTTAGTAAAAAATTATAATCGCACATTTACCAAAAAAGTAGCCACTGATATCACTGTTGACTTTAGCAAGAATTATGATAAAAGTAACTCATTCAGTTACTTTAACCAAATGAAAAGGTAACTATAATTAAATTATAACTAAATCATTAGAAAAAAGGATCTAACAGTAGATATTCATCCATAATAAAAAATGCAATCTTAATCTTTGAAATGATCCAATGATTTAGATTCTTTCTTACTTGTAAAACTTAAATCCCACCTATTCATCGAATATAAAGGCTCACATCTAATCCTTCATATCAAGATTAAATCTTAACTATCTATCTAATCTAACAGCTTGGATCTTTCATTTTAAAACATCATTTAATCTTAACCATCAATTTGAAAACAAATACACATGAATAAACACACACACTTACACGCCACACACTTGACAAAACACACACACACACACACACACACCCTATGGCCAAGAGAAGAACAAAGAGGAGGAGCCACGGTCAAGAATGAAGCGAGGAGGAGGAAGGAAGAAGAAAGGGAAAAGAAGGAAGATAAGGGAAAGAAAAGCTACGAAAATTAAGGTAGCATAGATTATTTCTCTTCTTCTTGGTTTTCTTTCACTTTTTCACCATCAATTTTTCTTTTCTTCTTCCTTCAAGCTTTGGCTATGGGTAAGAGAAAAGGGAATTCTTGTTATTTCATGAATCCTTGCCAAGCAAAGATGAAGAATTTATGCATATAGTAAATGGATTCATTTACTTCAAGAATATTCCTAATTTTTGAAGACTTTTCCATAATTTATGAACTTTAAATTTCATGTAGGTATGGAAGGAACTAAAGAAAAAACAAGTGGGAAATTGATGGAAGAAGGCTTAAATGGAAGATTGGTTAATATAATTTTGATTTTCATAAAGTTATGACAAGTTATTTCTTGAAATTTTATTTTGATGCAAGTTTGGAAAATTACATGAATATGTAGAAACTAATGGATTTGGGGCTTTTGTACATATACTTTTACTATGTATTAATGGTCATTTAGTAAAGGAAAAATGAGAAAAATCCCACTCCCACATACATTCCCTTAGCCTCGACCCAACTCACATGTAGTACTTATGGAAGAGGTTTCCAAAATCCAATTAAATTAGATTAATCTACATTAAAAGTAAGGCTTATAATGAAATTTTGGTGAATTTTGGATAACTATATAAAAAGTCAACTTTATGGGTGAAAAGCGTTGACTATGAGTTTTGTGAATTTTTAATTGTGTTATTAATGGTGTTGGATGATTTGTATGGTTTGATATTTTCTATGTATTGTTTGGATTATGTTGATATTTATTTTACAATTTTTGAAATTTATTTGTGGAAGTTGAAAATTCATAAGTATTATGTTGATTTTTGAATAAATGGTGAATATTTGTTTTGGTAATATGATGCTTGATTTTATATTTATATGGCTTGGTTTATTTGGTAAAGGACTAACTGGTATGAATTGTAACAACCCTAACTCCTAATTGCATTAATTAAGCGTAATCACTTGATTGATAATCAATACTTAAAGTCCAAAGCCAATATTAGTCTACTAGAGGTGAAAATGTGGAAAAATTTAAACTTTTTACTAATTAATAACCACTATTCATATAATCCAAAAGACTTAAGCCCATATAGAAATTAAATCTTTATTTAGAACCTTCAACTCATTTGAATGGATCTAGAAGCTCAAAACTCCTATATATTCGCTTATGAGTCATTACTTATCATTAACATAGTGAAAGCTAGGTTCTAAAAGTTAAAATAGGAGTTTGGAGACTTTGTTCACGACTTAGGAGAACTTCAACATGGCCAAGATGGCTACTGTAACTCTAAAACTAAAATTCTAGACTTGTTCCATGACTTAACACCCCTATGCCATGACTCAGTTCACTATTGGAACTAGAAATATAAAAATTTCTTGATCCACATTATGACTCAAGCTATTTGGGCTGTAGTAAAGTTTCTCCATAAGCCTCACTGTTAAAAAAATCTAGAGTCTCACCATGGTAAGAGTGCCTACTAGAATGTCTTTAACAAAATTTGCCCAATTCTCGCTGCGGTAAGTTCCTCTCGTGCTATAGCGAGATTGCTCTTTAGAACACTCTCACTTTATTTTCCCCAAGTTGCACTGCAGCTAAAGAGCCTACGCCATGGAGAAGTTAGTTTTTGTTACCCTCTGAATGAGTTTTGGCTCGACTTGAGTAGTTTTGGTTGCAACTCATTTACCCTCTGGATCTAAACTCCTCAATACTCATCCTAATTCACCTACAACTCTCTTCACTTCAACTTAAGACCCTTTTGGGGTTAAAATACTATGCTTTTAAGGCTTATATGTAATATTTAATTTTTCATAAACTAAACCAAAACTAATAATATGATATGAGAGGTGTAACATCATAGTTTCTAGCTCACATCCATTATCATTTACATGCTCATGTGATATATAATAAGAAGGAAGAGGATCCTAAAGCAAAGTAAATTAAGGGCAATTAAGGATAGAATGCTAATTAGAGTATCTAGAAATGTGATTAAGAAACTAAGAATAACCCAAAATCAAAGCCAAAATAGCTAAACAGAATGAATCAAAAGCCAGTGACAAAATCATAATTTCAAGCAACTTTTTAAAAACTTGAAGGAAGAGGTTTTAAATAATAAAATTGAGTTTACTAGGATTTTTAGAGGCCTAGAAAATCATAAGAACTGTCATAATAGTTAAAACCCTTTTGATGTATAATTTAGGTCAAATTAATTGACCTAAATTTTGACCAAATAGTTCAGTAAGTTTTTAAATCCCATAAATTTGAAAAAAAAAATATTTTTAATAGATTAGAGGATTTAAATTTTATGATGAAAAAGATAGTTCTGAAAAAAGAGTTGAAATGAGTTCAAATAGAGGAATTGAAGTGAAAGGACATAATGGACATTTTGGAAAATGTTATAAAACACCCTTTTTCTCTTTATTTTAGGCCAACATGTCCCTTAACCCCCTAAAACTGACTTTTTCCATCTCTGAATAGAACCAAAATGTGGGAGAAGAGAAGAAGAAGAAAAAGGGAGGAAACCTGTAATGTTCGGTTTTCATTAAATGACGAAAATAGATGCGTTTTCAAAATAAGTCACCTGAAATGAACTAGTTAAGATCTCAAAAAATTTAAGTAACATTTTAGACTCCTAAAAATGAGAATCTCATGCTCAGACAGAGAGAAAAATGGAGCTAGAATGAAGAAACAAATTTTGACGGAAAACTTATGAAACATAATGGCATTTTCGTAATTTTGAGTAAATTTTGGAATTCACATAGGAGGGCTTTTTAAATCAAATTTTTGAGTTCTCTGGGGTTCTCAGAGGCCCTGAAAATCATAAAAAGTCCCGGGATAGTTAAAACACCTCCAGTGGATGTTTTCCAATGTCAATGTACTTGAACTTTGACAGATTCGTTCGAGAATGTTCTAACTCCGATTTGAGTGATTCTAAAAGAATTTTACTAAATTGGGAATCTAAATTTTATAATGGAAAATACGTTTCTCAAAAAGGAGCTAAAACAGATTAGAAACGAAAATGCCAAAAATGAAGGACAAAACGAGAATTTTTGAAAAAGCCATTCTCCTCCACCTATATATATAAGGCGCCCCACTCTTCCATTCACTTAGTCTTATATTTTTCTGCCCCAAACTAGAGAAGAAACCCTAGGAGAGTGGCACACCAAGGGAAGAAGAAGGAGAGGAGAAATCAAGGCTTGAAGGTAAGAAAATTTAGTAGTTTTTCATACTTTCTTCACTCCAAACCTCTTCTCTTCCATTCTCCTTTATTTCCTATGATTATAATAAAGTTTATAAATCTGTTTTAAGGGAGAAATTAAGAGAAAAATTCAGAGTTGAAGAGAAGAGGCCAAAAAAGACAAGATTCAAGTAAGAAAACAAGAAAAAATAAAGTAATTTCTTCTTCCATGTTTGATACCCCTTGCTCCTCTTCTCCAACCATTTTGCCCCACTTAAGAAACCTCAGGAGGGCTTGGTTTTTAGGTAGAACCAAGGGTGATTCTTAGGAAAAAGGATATGGAGATTAAGAATATGCAAAGAGAATTAACAAAAAACTATAGAAATTCAAGATGAAATTCTAGGGTTTCAAGTATTCCTTACAAAATTTGATCTGATCTCTTAATTCCTATGCCTAAATAAGTGTTTGAATGAACTCATAAGATCCCTAGAAGTCTTCCCATGTGCTTCCTCCATTAAGAAAACAAAGCAAACTCCATGGAAGCTAAAATCCTTCAGAGCCTCGGCCTAGATGGGTTTGTGTACCTAGGGAGAGTTTTAAATTTTTTTAAGCCCATTTTTTGAGTCATATATGATGAATGAATATGAGAGGAAGCGTTGGAAAAAATTTAGAAAGCCTAGAGAATGAGTTGGTGCTTTATGTTCCATAATATGACCTAAAGAAGCAATATATAGATAGACTCTTTATTTTAATTGTGTGATGACTCCAAAAGGATTAAAAGAAGTCAAGAATCATATTTGAAAGGAAATAATAGAGCTTAGAATTTATTTAAAGGGTGTTATTTCATTAGGTGCATTTTTGGAACCATAAAAGGGTTTATAGGTTAAGCTAGAGTCTAAGTAAGTTATATGGCCTTAGAATTAATTTCATGAACCTAATTAGCTTTCATAAATTGTGTTTAGGCTAAGAGAAACCATTCCCACAACTTTGTATATGTGAGGCTAAAGAAGGGAGAGGAAATTCAAGAGAAAAAATGTGTAGATGCATCCAAGGTAGCTTTTTCCACCTTTTCTCATGTATGAGTGTGTGCTTACATTATCTTTGCATGTGTGTAAGTCTATTTTAAGTTATGAAAAGTATTTTAGCATGATGTCATATGCCATGATACCATGATGATTTGTTATGTTTTCAAATGATGTTTGTTATGTTTGCTTGGGTTTGCTTGAGAGTGGTGAGGCTAAGAACCCTTAGCCATGGTGAGGATAAGCCAAGAACCCTTAAGAATGGTTAAGATAAAGTAAAGACTCTCCCAAAAGTGAGCTTGACTCCCAAAAGCATGGTTGAGTCCAAGAACCTCTTAAAGAATGGGTGAGGCAAGTCCAAAATCCACAAATGAATGGGTGAGGCTAATCCACATACTTGTCAAACCTATGTATACTATATGTGACTTTCCTAAATACTAAGATTGCTTTTTGAATGTTCATGTTATGAAATATGCCCATGCATGCATTTTCAAGATTGGCTTTGCATATTTTATGTGTGATTGAAAGGGAGATGAGTTATTAGGATTGTAATGTCCATTTTTCGTTAAACGACAGAAACAAATGCGTTTTCAAAGCAAGTCTCCCAAAATGAATTAGTTAAGGTATCAAAAAATTTGAGTAACATTCTAGACTCCTAAAAAGGAGAATTTTAGACTTAGACAGAAAGAAAAACAGAGCTAAGATGAAGAAATAATTTCTTATGGAAAACTTACGAAACGTAATGGCATTTTCATAATTTTGGGAAATTTTTGGAATTCACACATGAGGGCTTTTTAAATGAAAGTTTTGAGTTCTTTGGGGTTCTCAGAGGCCTTGAAAACCATGAGAAGCCCTAGGATAGTTAAATCCCCTCTGGTGGACATTTTTCAATGTCGGTGTTTCTAAACTTTAATAAATTTGTTCAAGAAGGTTTTAACTCCGATTTGAGTAATTCCAAAGGCATTTTACTAAATTGAGAACCTAAATTTTATAATGGAAAAAACAGTTCTAAAAAAGAAGCTAAAACGAAGTAGAAACAAAAATACCAAGAATAAAGGGCAAAACGAGAATTTTTGAAAAGTGTTTCTTTCTCCCACCTATGTATAAGTGGCACCCCACCTCTTCACTCATTTAGACACAATTGTTTCTGTCCTAATTTAGAGGAGGGAGCTAGGGTTTAGGCGCAGCAAAGGGAGAGAAGAAGAAGGAGAAATCAAAGTAAAAAGGTATGGATTCTTGGTAGTTTTCTATATTTTCTTCCATCCAAACCTCTTCTCCTCCATTCTCCTTTGTTTTCTATGATTATAATGAAGTTTATAAATCTGTTTTAAGGAAGAAATTAAGAGGAAAATTCGGATTTGAAGAGAGGAGCTGAAAGAACACAAGATTCAAGTGAGAAAAAGCAAGAAAATAAGATAATTTCTTCTTCCATGGTTGCTATCCCTTGCTCCTCTTCCTCCACCATTTTTCCCCACTTAAGAAACCTTAGGAGGACTTAGTGTTTAGGCACAACCAAGGGTAATTCTTAAGAAAAAGGGTGTGGAGATTAAAAATATGCAAAGAAAAAACAAAAGAACCATGGAATTTCAAGATACAATTTCTAAGGTTTCAAGTGTTCCTTGCAAAATTTGATTTGATCTCTTAATTCCTATGTGTAAATGAGAGTTTAAATGAGTTCCTAAAATCCTTAGAAGTCTCCCCATGTGCTTCCTCCATCAAGAAATAAAGCAAAGTCCATGGAGCTTAAAACTTAGCATAGGTTCAGCCTAGAGAGGTTCATATAGCTAGGGATAGTTTTAAATTTTTATAAATCCATTTTTGATTCGTATATGATGAATGAATATGAGAGGAAGCTTTGGAAAAAATTTAAAAACCATAGAAAGTGAGTTGGTGCCTTATATTCCATAATATGACCTAAAGAAGCAACATGTAGTTAGGCTCTTGGTTTTGATTGTGTGATGACTCTAAGAGACTTAAAAGGAGTCAAGAATCATATTTGAAAGGAAAGAATGGAGCCTAAAATTTATTTGACGGGTGTTACTTCATTAGGTACCTTTTGGAACTCTAAAAGGGTTTATAGGTTAAGTTAGAATCTAAGCAAGTTGTGTGACCTTAAAATTAATTTCATGAACCTAATTATCTTCCATAAATTTTGTTTAGGTCAACAGAAATCATCCCTACACCTTTGTGTGTGTGAGGCCGAAAAAGGGAGCATTGATTCAAGGAGACAAGTGTGTAGTTGTATCCAAGGTAGCTCTCTCCACCTTCTCTCATGCATGATTATATGCTTTACTTTTCTTTGAATGTGTGTATGTCCATTTCAAGCCATGAAAAATGTTTTAGCATGAGCTTTTACTCTATGGTACCATGATGATGCATTATATTTTCCAAATGATGTTTATGATATTTTCTTGGGTTTGCTTGAGTGTGGTGAGGCCAAGAACCCTCAACCATTGTGAGGATGAGCTAAGAACCCCTAAGATTGGTTAAGAAAAAGTAAAGAGTCTTCCAAAAGTAAAGTTAACTCTCAAGAGCATGGTTGAGTCCAAGAACCTCTTAAAGAATGGGTGAGGCAAGTCCAAAATCTATAAGTAAATGGGTGAGGCCAATTCACTTGCTTGGTAAACCTTTGTATGCCATGTATGACTTGCTCAAATGTTGAAAATACTTCTTGAATGTTTACATATAATAATATGCCCATCCATGCATTTGTAAGACTTGTTTTACATCTTTTATGTGTGATTGAATGGGAGATGAGCTATTGGAATTCTTTGAATCTCATTCCCTCCTCTCCAATTATCTAATATGTTAGGTGGACCAAGTGGACAAAGTAATGGAAGCCAACCACCTTGAAGATGAGAGTATGACATTCAAGAGCATGATTTTTATTCTTTAAGGCCACACAAGTAGCAAATGTTGTAATTTAATGTTGTGTATGATCAATGACCTCATAAACATATGTAATTATACTAATATATCATGTATGAATGAGAGTTAAAGTTATATGTATAGATATGCACATTTTGGTTGTGTATTGGCAATTTTTCATTATGAAAGTATATGTATAAATAGAAGTGGAATAGCCAAAATAAGATGCATGATGTTTAGGATCATTTGGTCAGCTCATATAAGTCCTAATTATGTTTTTAGACTTGCCCAAGAGGTGCCAAACCCCAAGGAAAGTCATTTAGACATTTTGGTATCCTATATGGAGCCAAAACTGACCATATTGGAACCCTATATTACTTTTTTTTCAAATAAGCTCTTCTTGATATGAGATTTGGCATATAATTAGAGCTTTTTAGGAAATTAAAGAATATAATTTTTGGAGGTCTAGAGAATACTTGATAAAATTTCAAAGTTGGCAAAAATTTTAGTTTTGGTCATGTTACTGTTAACTCAAGTCCGAAAATGAAATTTCTCACACAGGGCTCAAATGATGTCCAATTGCCACGAAATTTTATATAAAAAAATTAGACATTCCCAGTGACTTGTGACAACTAGAAGCACCTTATTTGGAGTTCTAGAGAGGGAGATATGAATTTTAAAGCTTCTATCCAGTACTAGGCGCCTCAACTGACCTTAATTATTATTTGATTAGCTTTTATGGTCTAAGCATGCTTGAACTGGTTTGGAGTTATTTTTTTTTCCTCTATTTAACACTTGTAGCTTTCTAGATTGGTATCATTTACATAGATTGAATTTTTCTGAAATTAATTAGGCATTTTTGAAGTTTGCTACAGAAACCTATGATAGTACCAGTGGATAGCCTAACCTTTGGACATTTTCAAATGTCAAACACCTTCTATGTTAGATGTTATGGTTTTGGACATATTTTAGCATAAATTAGACACATATAGCTTTCTAGAATGGCCAAGAATGCATAATTTTGATTTTTTTAGAATTAGTTATGATTTTCCAAAATTTGTGATAGAAATGGCAAAATTCTGGCTAAAAATATAAGTATGAGTTTTATGCTTCCTTTTGATTTCCACGAGTTGTAGGCCATTTTTGGTGATGAAAATGAGTGGTATTCATGTAATTAAATATGAGAATGTGATTTATAAGCTCACATGGTCCACATGACAATGAATAAAATTTTTATACGCGATGCAATGCTAAAATAGTCATAATTTTATTGCCTTTTTCCTTTGAGAATTTACATGATTCTTAAAAATAAGTTATTTAAAGGCATGAAATGGGCTAGAAATTATGGTATTACAGGGAGTCTTTGAATCTCATTCCCTCATCTCTAATGTTCTAACATGCTAGGTGGACCAAGAGACTAAGGGAATGGAAGCCAACCACATGAGAAATGAGAGCTCGACACTAAAATGCATGGATTTGGCTACTTTAAGGCTTTATGAATGATAATTAATGTAATCTATTATTGTATAAGACCCATGAACTCTTGAACATGTATGATTATGTATATATGTGATGTAAAAATGAGAGATTATGTTATGTGACCATTAGAATATATATTGAGTATGAAATGACAAACTTTGCTTCTTGGAAGTTTGATGCATTAGTATATAAATGGAAGTGGAATAACCAAATTGAGATACATGAGGTTTGGAACCACTTGAACAGCTCTTACAAGTCATAATCATGCTTTTAGAATTGCCCAAGAGGTGCCAAATATCAAGGGAAACCATTTGAACATTTTGGTATCCTATATGAAGTAAAAATTGACCACTTTGGAACCCTATACCACTTTTTGTCCAAATGAGCTCTTCTTGATTTGAGCTTTGGCATGCAATTAGAGCTTGTTGAGAACTTTTTAAGAAGCTAAAGAACATAATTTTTGGAGGTCTATAAAATATTTGATGAATTTTCAAAATTGAAAAAAATTCTGATTTTGGTCTAATGTACTGTTCACTTGGTCTAAAAATGATTTCTGTCACACAAGATCCAATGATGTCCAATTGCCATAAAATTTTATATGAAGAAACTAGACATTCCTAATGACTTGTGCCAACTAGAAGCACCACACTTGGATGTCCAGAGAGGAAGATATAAATTTTTAGATATTCTATCTAGTATCAAGCACTCAAGCTGACCACAGGTACTGTTTGATTGATTTTGGAGGTCTAAACGTACTTGAATTAGTTTGGAGTTATTTTTTCTCTCTAGCTAACATCTATAGGTTTTAAGATTCATATCATATATATGGATTGGATTTTTTTGGAATTACTTGGACATTTTTGAAGTTTGCTACAGAAACTTGTGACAGCACTAGTAGACAGCTAGACCTCAGGATGTTTTTGAATGTTAGACATCTTCTATGTTACGTTTCATGATTTGGACATATTTTTAGAATAAAGTAGACATGTATAGCTTTCTAGAATAGCCAAGAATGTATGATTTTGATTTTTCTAAAATTAGTTATGATTTTCCAAAATTTGTTATAGAAGTGAGAAATTCTGGCCGAAAATGCATGTATGTGTTTTACGCTTCCCTTTGGTTTCCATGAGTTGTAGGCCACTTTTGGTGCTAGAAATGAATTTTATCAATGCAATTAAATATGAGAATATGATACATGAGCTCATGTGGTCCACGTGACACCGAATGAAATTTTTATACGCGATGCAATGCTAAAATATTCATTATTTTAATACTATTTTTTGCCTTTGTTGCTTGATGTGAGGCCTAGATATAGCATGAAATGAGTTAGAAATTTATGATGTTACAAAACCAAGGCATCCTAGGTATGTAAATATAGAGTTTTAGCTTCTCTTGGCTTTGTAAAAGTTTTTTTCCTCTTCTTTTTCTTTCTATGGTTTTAATATCCTAAAAGGTGAAATTTTGTGGTTGGATCAGTGGAAGGGGGAGGAGTTTGGAGGAAGCATTGGTAGCATAAGAACCACCATTTAATAAAGAATTGAATAAGGTATGGTTCCATATGCATGGCTTGCTCTTTCTTAGTTTTCTAAGCTCTCTCTTGTTCAACCAACATGTGGAGTCTCTAGGGGTATTTGATTCTTAAGTTAACCATGGTAATTTGGGGGTTTTAGAGTGTAGAGATTAATATGTGACTAATAGAAACAACTAAAAGGCTATAGGTTGTAAGATTTTATAGCTAGGGTTTGCATTGCACCTTAGGAAATATGAGGCTTTAGAATGATATTTCAATTTATGTAAGAGTATAATTGAGTTAAGAAGAGGCCAAGAAAGCTTCATAGGTGTCCATTTCCCAAGTGAATTGAGCAAACCACCATAGATTCCTAATGATAGGCATGTCTTGGCCAAGACCCCTTCAGGATACCTAGAGAGAGTTTTCTTTGATTCTAAGGTTATAAATGATTTAGATATAGATTATAAACACTATAGGAACCATTGGTTTCAATTTAAAACTTTTTATTTTGAAAGGTGAAAATTTAGGGTTCCATTATACATGAAGAAGCAACTTAGTGTTAGAGTCCTTGAATTAAGTTTGTGATGGGCCTAATGAGTTTAATTAGAACCATATAACTCATATTCGGAGAGATCTTAGAGGTAAAATATTGATTTACAAGGATTGCTTCATTATGCCACTTAATGGAGCCATTTGGGAACCTAAAGCTTTAACTAGGTTATGTAAGGCTTAAGTGAGTCCAAGTATGGTTCCATTAACAATTTTGTGTTACATTTGACATGTCTAGACCAAGCAAGTAAAGTCTCCTTCAAGTGTGGGTGTGAGGCTAAAACACTAAGTCATGAAGAACTTAAGTGCTTCTTGGCATAAATATACCTTTTTATTTGTTATTGTATGCTTATTTTAGTTGCTTGAGTGTCATTGATTACTTGTGTGTATATGGATTGCAAATTATGCATGTTGTTAATTGCTTGATGACTTTATGCAATTGTATAGCATTAGAATGCATTTGGAATTGAAATGGCTCTTGAAGGGTGAGATTATACCAAAAAGTCCTTTGATTTGGTTGAGGTGAAGCCAAAAGTCTCTAAATGTAGGTGAGACAAAGCCCAAAGTCTCAATTATGAGTGAGACTAAGTCAAAAAACATTAAAAATAGGTGGGTCAAACCAAAAGTCCCTAGAACTTGTTTTTACTTTGATGGAGCCATATGATCCCTTATGCATGATTATGTTTGATTATTGTTTGTTTAATATGCATGCTTGCTTACTTTGACATTAACCATCTAAGTGTGCTTGAATGATGAATGATCTATTGAGATTCTTAGAATTTCATTCCTTTCTATATTTTTCCTAATCATGTCCAGACAATCATCAAGGAAGCAAATATTGAGACCAAAGAGCATGAGATGCCATATTTTGACAATAGTTTAAGTTTTAGAGTATTTTATTGCACATATAAGAATGCATATGAATATTTTGAGATGTAACCCTTTCCACACATTTAAAAGCATGGGACTATGATGTATATATCATTTTTTAATGTAAATATAAAAGATTATGCAATTTGAACATGTATGAGCCATGAAATGCATGTATGTAATGGCAAGTGGGAGTGTGAACTTGACATGCATAATGTTTAGGGAATGATGAACCAATCATATAAGCTGTATTTATCATTTAAAACTTGCCTAAATTGTGACATAGCATCGTATGGCTCAAAATGAACCATCTGGAACCAACTTTGATCTATTTTGAGACATATTTCGCACCTAAACCAAAAATAAATCAAATGGACGAATTTTTGGATGAAATTTAGTAGGAATCTAGAGCTTATTTAGAACTTTCCACAAAACTAAGAACACAGTTTTTAGAGCTCTATAAAATTTATTATGAATTTCCAAAATTGGCTAAAAAATGCAAAAAATCCTATGCGCTATTTATTTGGTCAGTTATGATATTTCATGTATTTGAGGGGTTCGCTGAACTTTGATACTCATGAAATTTTGCAAGCATATATTTGACATTATAAGTTTTCCATAGCCATCAAGTTTTCATAAATTGAAGTTGTATAGCCAAAGATATAAATTTTTTAAGTTCAAGGTCTAGTTATAGTCATTTACTATAGTAGCCTCTAATCTCCATGGATTTTATAGGGCCACATAGATTCATTTTCATTTGAATTTTTTCTATCATATAATTCACATCCTAAGTTTTCCGTACATAGTTTGATAGCCCAAGATATGATTTTTCAAAATTTGATTTCTAATATGTGCAAAAGTGGTGTTTTGAAGCATATGCAATGAAATCCAAAATTGAGCTTTTTTTTTAATGATATTCTAAGCCTAACAAACTTGGTTAACATGAATTTGAGGATTTCTATGATGAATTTAGGTAATTTTACACATTTAAAAATTTTGGACCTTTCATAATGGTAATTTCCGTTGCCGAAAGTTTTCAGTATGAGAAATTGTGGTTATATAAGGAATATGCTATAAAATGTGTGTGCATTCTTTGATGGTATGACATTATGACTCACATAACTTCTAGATAATTAATATTATATAATCCATAGACTCCAAGACCAATCACACCAATGCAAACTTAAATTATATAAGCACACATACCATAATGATAGTAAATATATGCCTACAAGCATAAATGGTAACCCAAAATACTCAATGCACCTTTAAATGTCTTTTAACTACTTAGAGCAAGTTCCAATTTGCAAATTAAACATAATCCTACCCTTAAAGTTTTAAAGCGACCTTTATGGCAAGAGATGACTATAGCATACCTTAGGTCCATGCACACAAACCACACATGATAGCAGGAGTTCACGAATCAAAGTTTGAGCTAGATATTCATTTAATGATTCACCCATATTCTTGAAATTACATAATAGATCCAATACATCTGTAACAATTCATGTTTGCTCAACATCAAGTACTTACATAAGATTCCATACAAATTAACCTAACCTTCTAATGGATAGCCCATTAGTTACAAAGTATCAAAATATCTACAATTGGCAAAAATGGATGCATCATGATTCTATTCGAAGTTATGTAAAACCCCAAAATTTAATTAAGGATAATCATGATTAATTAGGGATTAATATGGATTTAATTAAAAAGATTACTTAAGAGAGGTGAACATTAATTTGGGCCTTATGATTAATTTAATTATGCTTTGACTAAATGTAGAAGCCTACTCTTAGCTTTAGGGAGATCCAATTCTATTTTCTTAGAAGCCCAATATTTACTTTGTACAGACCCAACTCATATTTAACCAATTTAACACTTAAACCTTGGCCCAACCTAACAAAAAATCTAAATCTAATTGGAATTGGGCCTTTGGGTCAACCCACAACCTAACTTAAAGCTATCTAAACCCTAAAACCACTCTAGCTCCTCCTTATTCTATAGAGAAACATAAGAGGCAAAAGGAAAAATTTAGAGGTCCCTTGGAGGCTAGGGTTTCTATCACATTCTTAGTCCCATTTTCCACTTCTAGAGCCAAAAGGGTAATTGTTATATAACTTGGCCCTCTTCTCTCCCTTTTCAATTTGATCCGATTAGTTCTTTATTTGGAGCATTTTCACTCATACCTCAAATTTGATATGGGTTATTTGTTATTTTCTTAGAGAATTTTCAAAAATTGAGGCTATGAGGGATATTGGGTAAGTATAAACTTTCATTTTGATATATTTTCTGCTAGTTTAGGACCTCTATAGCTTATTTATGATATGAGTGGTGATCTTTTATGAATTCGCCTAGAATTAGTGTTGTTCTGAGGTTACTGGTGTAAGCACAACTAAATTCAAATTTAGTTCTTGTAGTAGCTGGGTAATTGTTTTTTAGGTAGCCTTTTATGGTTCAATTCTTTGAGTATTGGGTTTGCTGCTATAAATGATGATTAGGAATAGTAATGGTCTAGTTTTATGTCTATATGTTAAAGTAGCATTGTTGTTGGCTCTCAAAGAATTATCCACAAGTGAGGTAATTGGAGTTAATGTTAAATTCCATGCATATGTCTATTTTAATTTTATATCTACTATACATGTATGATGTTGAATGCTAAATGAATAATTGGCTATCCGATATATTGTGATTAGACCTTATGAGTTCATCGTGGAGCTGTGGTGCGGTTGCCACCCGTGCATTGTGCTTCGATCGGGCACCGAGTTATTATTAGACTATATGTACTAAGCCTAGGTTGTACTCATTAGGGAATTAGTACTGTGAATGGGCCTCTCCTAGTGCTAATGGCCTTTAATATATGAAAATTTGATTACTAGTATGGGATAGTAATCATTAGTAGCCTAATTGTTTCATTTGCTGATATGACCGTTATTTTTTATGCTTATTTGATTTTATGCACATATGTTAATTAAATTAGAATATATGAATGGAATTTGCCTTTGGTTACTGAGACTTGCATCTCACCCTATTTCATGGGATAATACTTTTAGGTGAAGGCTCCTTGGGTAAGGATAAGAGAAAGCAAGTGAATGATCATCCATGAGCTGAGGCCTTGTGTGAGAGGCTACACTTGGGCTGAGTTAATTTAGGATAAATGCTAATTTTGGTTATTCTTTTGTATAGCATCATCATGTAATTATGTTGCTAAGTGTAGGAATTTTGTGTTTTGGTAACCTATGATGTATCTATTGAGGAGTTATGCCTCATACTAAATTGGTATCTGATGTATGCACTTATGATATCTAATATAGAACCTTATTGATTCTAAGATATGGTCTATCATTTGAGAATGCAATCATGTGTTATCCTAAAATTTGACTTAGATTAAAATGAATGAGACCTCTATTAGAATCATAATGTTGGTAGTTTATGAATCCTTATTGTGAACACCGTATTTTATCCAGACTAATTACAAAAATAATAAAATTAACAAAATCAAATTAGCAAAAATACAAACCAAAAAGAGAAGAAAAGAAAAGAAATAGAAAATTAGGGGAAAATTAAAAAAACAAAACAAGAGAAAAAATAATTTTTTTTAAAGCTTTAGAAAACAATGAAACAAAATCAATAAAAAAAATCAAAAAAAAAAAGAAGAAGAAAAAGCCCAAAGCTTTAGAAAAAACACACAATATAAAAAAAAAAGAAGGCCAGTCTAAAGCCCAAGTCTTCTTCCCAACACAAGCCCATTTTACTAAATCCTCGGCCTTTCTAATTCAAAATGGAAGCCCAACGCAGGAACCTAGCCCCCTTTTCTCATTCGGCCACTGCCATTAGCAGGGAACAGAAAGTAGGTATCACCCATTTGGACCTTGCCATCAACGGGGAGTAGATCGAAGGCACAGACCAGACGACAAAATGGAAAGTGGCAGGTCAACAGATAGTAGGGACTGGCTCGAGGAGTTGACCTCCTTTTGGATCCCTTTTGCCGTCAGAAATCAGGAGCAAGGGGCGAGGGAAGACAGCGAAGACAAAGATCGAAAAGGAAAGAGGAGAGAATCGAGGGAGGAATGGGAAAGGTTCCAGCGATTTAAGAGGAGATCGAGCTAGAGATTAAGGGGGGAAAAAAGAGGATTCGGGGGTCGAGAGAAAGAGGAGGAAGGGGAGCGAAAAATTAAAGAGGACAAGAGGATAAAAATCAAGGGAGAGTAACAGAGATGAAAGGGTGTTCAGCTTAGGGGATTTTCGAACAGATTACCCAGAGAAAAGAAGCAGAGAGGGGCTTTTGGGGATTTGATTTTCGGGTTAGAGAAAATTAGAGGGAAGGAAAGAAGCGAGGGGCTGAGACTAGGAGATGGAGAGGGCGAGAGATTGAGGGCGAGCTTGAGGGAAGAAGAGGATCAGAGGAACCAGGACACAGAGGTCGAGAAAAGGAGCAAAGGGGAGTAGCATTTGGGGTGGGGAAAAGAGATTCAGAGGGTAACATTCCTCTGCTGTGGCACCTGCAGGTAAGCTTCGAATCTTTTTTTTTTTTTCTCTTTTCTTTTCCTTGCTTATGGATGAAATTCCTTGTGTCTACTACTGATGCGAAATGAAAACAATGAAATGGGTAATGTCTTTACATTGAGTAGGCCTAGATGAAGATCGAACAGCCATGCTTTGTACCTGCCGTTAGGTGTGCATAGTTGGTGCTCGATAGAATGCTTGAGAGAAACCTGGATTAAATTTTAACATTCGATTATCATAAGTTGTTGCTAAGTCTGTTAAGCCATAAGACATTAATTTGGATTTCCTGTTGCTATGGTTTTGTGATAAATGGATGTCTATTTCAGAGTAAATGCTTACATGAATGTCTCTAGTTCTTAAATCTATTTAATTTGTATTTCGAGTTGATGAAAACGATGGTATTATTAGCACAAATTTGGATGGGTGAGGTCTGCTACTAATATGTCATAGGCAATTAGTTGTAGTTTGAAGCTAATTCCATCTCATGTGTCTTTTGTTGTTTGACATGGATGCTATATATATTGTTAGAAAAGGCATATAGGAATTTCCAAATGAAAATCTCAAGGGGAGGAGGAGTCTCTTTGTTTCAGTACCTTCCATATCTATTTGTATGACAAAAAAAAGTGTCTGGATCAGTAGGAAAATGTACACATGCAAACACGAATGTTTGTATGTCCATATGTCATTTAGTCTTTTATTTTCACTTTTATTATTTTTATTATTATTTTGTTTTATTTATTTATTTTTCTCTCTTTTCCTTTTCTTTTTTTTTTAAAAAGGGTTTGTCATGTGGGATATTTTGTCTCCTTAGGCACATAGGATCAGATTGGGGAATCGTATGTGGCAATAAGCCTCCCTGATATCCATTGGGTTCAGATTTACGTTTTAACAAGTTTTGGGTTCCAATGGCCCATATCAAGTTAATCTTGGCTTCAAGAAAGTATATTAAAGAAAAAAAGTTTTCAAGAAGGAAAAGTTTCTAAAACCATGTGAAAAGCATTCCTTTACCAAAAAAAAAAAAAAAATAACTTGAAGTGAAATTAATCTAATCTTTTCAAATTAAAACATACAAGTCAATTTTAAAATTATTTTTATTCAAAGGCCAAATGATTTCCACTTCTTTTCTTTTTTACCAAAAACAAAATAAAACAAGATAAAACAAGACCAAAAAAGACAAAGAAAGAGAAAAATAAAAAACAAAAGGTGATGAAAAAGATGAAAAACAGAAAATGCAAAAAGAAAGTAAAATTACATTTACTTTTAGCAAACCAAAATACATCAACCAAATTCGGAATCGTTTGATTTGTTAAAGGAAAAAGTAATTTTTATTTTCTTTATCTTTTCAAAAAAGGGTATAATAAAAGTAAAAATAAAAACAATAAATTAAGCAAAATAAAAAAATATAAATATAAAAAATATAAAAAAACACAAATAAAAATTAAAAAAAACAAAAACAAAACTAAAAACAAAACAAAACAAAACAAAACAAAAAACAAAAAAAACAAAATCAAACCAAAATATAGTTTTCATCCATTCGAACTACATGGACTTTGATCCTTCTGAAGGGTACGTAGACCCTAGGCTTTCATCCTAGGTACAGTCTGCCTTTGTAAATAAGATTTTCTTTTCAATTTTTATTTTCTTAATTTATTTTCTTTTATTTTTCTTTTCTAATTTTGTTTGTTTAATTTCTTTCTTTATTCCTTTTAATTTTTAATTTTATTTCTTTTATTTCTATTTCTTATTTTGCAGATGATTTGTTAGGAGAATTAAAATAGATTAAATGCCATATTGATTGTGCACAACTGACTTAGGGTAACTGTTCTTAGTAACGGGTGTAGTGGGGTGCCTAACACCTTTCCCACTCATAATCGACTCCCGAACCTATTTTCTGGTTCGTAGACCATTTTTCTTATTTTCTAAATAAAAAGACTTTTCCAAAGTTTTTCCTTTTCAAATATTAAAATTTTCGTGGTGACTCTACTCTTATTTTAATTTGATTTTGGTTTTCATTTTCTTTGAAAATTGAATCAAATTTTCTTTTAAAAATTTATTTTTAAAGCGCCATGCGATTACATTTTGGGGTGTGACACTTATGCTGTAAATGTTTCATGAAATTAGTGGTGTATGATAGTGGATGTGTAGGAATTGACGTCTAGGATTTGAAATGGTAATGGTAGACAGCCTGAGTAAATTAAGTGGTTGGATACTTTTAAAATCTTATAGATTAAGGTAGAATGACCTTAGGAAGCCATTAGAGGGAGTGTTGGAGTGTTTGAGACGAAATTGTGAGAGTTTAGGTGCAGGAGGAAGTTGAGCTACAACCAAAACACCTTAAGTCGTGGCCAACAGTCAGTTAAAGGTGAGAAGCACCATGGCGCAAGACAAAAATTTTACCTAGGGAAGGTAGCAGAAAACAACTTTGTCACGGCACAGTTCAAATAATTTGGGTAAAGGGTTTCAACAGGTGTGCTTGCTGCAATGCCACATAGGCTTGCCATGATGAGAATCGCGAAGTATGTGAATAGTAGGTCCCAAGACCACTTTCGCCATGTTGTGAAATGTCGAAGTCATGGCACAAGGTTTGAATGGTCAATTTTGAACTCTAGTAGTCACTTACTCTGTGGCGTGGATATACCAAGCCATGGCGAGAGTCTCCAAACTTGGTTCTTATGTTTTAGTAAACAATTTAGCTATGACGATCCTAATTTCTAATCTCGATAATTAAGGTTAACCATGTGATTAATAATCATAAGTTGGGGTTACAAGGCATTATGACCAACTACATTATGAAAATACGGGGAAATTTGAACCTTAATATGGTTAGAGTCATCAATCATACAATTACAAGCACTTAAATTCATAAGAGAGATAAACATTTATTTATAAGCCTTTGATTCTATTACCCATCAATTATAGCTCATCCCAATGTCTCTAAATCATCCCTTGAGATTACCATATGAAAAACCAAGGTTTCCTTGGTATTATAAGTGTTTCAGCATGTTCGCCGCGGCCTAATTACTTTTAGTCGTGGCCAATTCCTTTCTGTTTTACCCCTTTCTTCATCACTAGTTTTGCCGCAGCGAGGTGGACCTTTGCCATGGCCAACCTACATGGCACCGCAGTGAAGAAGCCTCCTAGAACTTCCTCGCTTGCCTCTCGAGATTGGCCACGGCCAATTCCTCCTTTCGCTGCGGCCAATTCCTCTCTGGAATGCTGGGGACATTTTCCTAAAAGTTTACCGTGGTGAAATTTCTCTCTGGATGACTTCCAGTTTGACTTCTCACATTTCACCGCGGTGAATTCTTCTATGGTACTTTCCCTGGGCAACATCGCCTCTATTGGCTGCGGCCAACTCCATTTTAGCCGTGGCAAAGTGCCTTCTGGTCCTACACTCCAAAAATCTAGTCTCATACTTTCCACTTTTTCTTCATTAACACCCTAGGGCCCCTCTACCTTCATTGTAGGGCTCAAATACCCTTCATTAGCTTAATTTATCCAGCTAATCTATCTTTACTAGTTCAAGACTCAAGGGTCAATTTCTTTTCTCTAATTACCCTATATTAGCAAGTCCATATATCAGTAAATTTGTAAAATAACAATAACATGAGTTCACAAACCATCAGTAGCTATCACTTGATACCTAATCAATGGGGGTTCATAGCAATATGTCAAGATTACATTTCCAATAACAAGCCATATCAGAGTTTAACAAGGCTCATAGCAGATATCATAAATCCATACATCAAATACTAATTTAAAGTAAGGCCTACTCCTCAATAGGTACACATTATGTTATCAAAATACAGACTCCTACACTTGGCAATACAGATACATGATGATGCTATACAAGACTTAACAAAATTAGCATCTACTCTATTCTACTCAGATCAAGTGTAGTTCTCCCACATCGGGTCTCAGCTCATGGATGTTCATCCACTTGCTTACCCTTATCCTTACTCGAAGAACCTTCACCTGAAATTGTAATCCTATAAAACGGGGTGAGATATAAATCTCAGTAACTAAGGCAATTCCATCATATAAGCCAGTTTAATTAACATATAAGTATGAATCAAAATCAACATTTGAATCATATCAGTCATATCAATAAATGAAGCAATTAGGCTATCATGATTACTATCCCATACTAGCAATCATATTTTCACATGTTAAAGGCCATTAACACCGGGAGAGGCCCATCCACGGCACCTACTCCCCATTGAACACAACCAGGGCTCAGTGCATCTGGGGTTTGATTATAACCTGGTGCTCGATCGAAGTACATACACGGGTGGCAGCCGCACCACAGCTCCACCATGGACTCACAAGGTCCAATCATAATACAATAGATAGCCAACTAATTCATTCAGCATTTCAAATCATTAATATACAGCAAATATGAAATTAAAATAGATACATGTATGGAATTAATGTAAACCCTGGTTACCTCACTTGTAGACAAATTTGCAACAGCCACCAATGGTACAGAGTCTCCCTATAATCATAGCATCAGATAATTACTACTCTAATTCACCATTAACAGTTACAATAAGTACCCAAAGAATTTAAATGCTAATAACCACCTAAAGAACACTTACCCAGCCACCACAAATCCCAAATTCGGATTAAAGTGTCCTATACCAGAAATCTCAATATTCCACCCAAAATCCTAAGCAAATTCGTACAAAATTAATACCCATATTATAAATTAGCTATGGGGTCTCAAATTAGCAAAGAAAGCATCAAAATGGAGGGTTTAAACTTACCTAATGTCAGCCCTAACCTCAACCTACGAATTTCACTAAGAAAACCCTAAATAACCATATTTCAGATTTTGGGTAGGGTGAAAATACTCCAAATGAAAAACTAATTAGACCAAATTAAAGAAAAAGATGAAGGGATTAAGTTGTGTTACTATTACCTTGGCTGAATCTTGCTCTAAATGTGAGAAAATGCAGAATTCTTGCCCCCAACCCTAGCCTCCTTCTCAACCTTCGAATTTTGCTTCTTGAGTTTCAGCAAATGAGAAAGTGGTTGAAGCATTAGGGTTTTAGGTGGGTTTAAGTTGGGTCAAAGATGGGTCATGGGTTGTTCCAAGGTCCAACTCCAAATGGGTTCCAGATTTTTAGCTTGTTGGGCCAGTTTTAAAGTGTTGGGCTACAAAATTTTATTGTGCCAGCTCCTATGCATTGGGTTGCTGAGGTTTAATTAGGTTTGGGCCAAGTTTGAAGAGCTCAAGAATTTGGGTCTGCACAAGGGTTATTGGGCCACTTATAAGAGCCTATACAAGGTGGGTCTTGGGCCTCTATCACATTAAATTAGGTTGGGTCTGCACCTAACTCATTGGGCCTCCATTAGCCTCTTATCATGATTCATTAATTTAGGCCTAGATAGAATTTCTATCCCTAATTAATTCTCAAACCCATGTTAATAATTTATCTCTCTAAAATTTCTATTCACTAACTTGCCCAATTATCTTCTATTAATTATTCTTAATTACTCTAAATTTATCATTAACACCTTAAGTAATTTTGGGGTGTTACATTAGCCATGGCAGGGAAGGTCTAAGTCATGTTGAAAGTTCCCAAACTCTTATTTTTAACTTAAAAACCTTGAATTTCACTAAGTTAAGGTTATGTAATGACTTGGGAATATTATAAGAGGATTTGGTGAATTGGAAATCAATAGTAACATGTATCAAGGTTCAAATTTTCTCACTTTTTTCTAATTTAATTAATTGTAATGACTCTAGACCTTGATTTACAATCATTAATTATACAATTAAGTTTAATCATGCTAATTAAGAATTATAATTATTACAAGTTAGACAAAAATGAGCATTTATACAAAATTAAAATTTCCAAGTGCAGTGAGTCCCACAAAAGGCCTAAACCTAGGGATGCTCACCCACTTACTCCCCTTTTCCTTTACCAAAGAACTTTAATCTGAAAATTGTTAGCCCATGAAATGAGCTGAGAAGTGAATCTCAGTAACCAAGGGGAAATTCCATACATATGAACATATTAATTGCAAAAATGCATTTTATGTTAATAAATATCAGAATCATCAATTCAATTAGCAAATGAACTAGTTGAACTACCAGTGACTATTATTCCATATTAATAATCACATATAACAAGTTAATGGCCAATAACAGAGGGAAAGACCCATCCTTGGTGCCAAATCCCTATCAAGCACACTCATAGCTTGGTGCATTCATGAGTCGAATCACAATTCAGTACCTGATCGAAGTACAATGCATGGGTAGTAGTTGGACCACCGCTCCATTGAAGACACGCTCATAGTCTAAAATAATAATCATGCAGCCAACTAATCATTTAGCATAGAAAAACATATATGTGTAGCAAACATAAGATTAAAATGAACATATATATGGAATTAGAAATTCTCTAGTTATCTCACTTAGTTATATCAAATTCTAAAGCCAAGATAAATTTCCAACTCTTTAGAGGTCCTAATTTACCAAAACCAATTTCTTAGTCAATATCCAAGACAAAACTGAGTTACTCATCATTCATAACATCATGTACTATCAAAGAGGTACTTACTTAGATTCTAACTTACTTAGAAAATACATCAAAATGAGGAAAAGATATTTACCTAATAGTCCCCCTAACCTTAATCTCCAAAAATTATGTAAGAAATCATTGAAACATTAAATGTCAGATTTGGTGGTGTAACATCCGATTTTCTGAAAACGAGAGAAAACGTGAGAAACACAACGTATAGTTTCTCCATTAACAAATAAAATTCATCGAATACAAAAGGAAGCCCCCTAAAATGACATAGTTAAGGTCTCAAAAAATTTAGACAACATTCTAGACTCCTAAAAATAAGAATCTCAGGTTCAGATGGAAAGAAAAAGATAGCTAGAATGAAGAAAGGAATTTGAACAAAAGGTTAGTGAAACGTAAGGGCATTTTTTTCATTTTGAGCAAAATTTGAAATTCTCACAGGAGGGCCTTTTAAATAAAATTTTTGAGTTTTTCAGGGTTCTTAGAGGCCCTGAAAATCATAGGAAGCCCCAGGACAGTTAAAACCCCTCTGGTTGATGTTTTCTAACGTTATTTGACCCAAACTTTGACTGATTCATTCAGGAAGGTTTTAACTCCAATTTAAGTGATTCTAAAGGTATCTTATTTAATTAAGACCTAAATTTTATGATGGAAAAGACAGTTCTAAAAAAGGAATTAAAATGAGCCTAAACGGAGCAAATAGACGCATAAGTGTAAAATAGTCATTTTAAAAAATTGTAAAAGAGGCTTCTTAAGTAAGATTACACCTCATCACCTTCTCTAAACTTCCATTTGTAGAAAAATGAGCAGCAATGGCGTGACATTAAGAGGGGAGAGAGAAAATAAGTTTAAGCTTCTGTTTAGGTAATTAAATAACCCCGTTTCATCCCCCGCTAGTTAGGAAAGTTGTTCTTCTCTCTAAGAGCTCTCTAATGGTGGTTTTCATTTCTTGAAAACTTGAAGATTCAGGTATAACCCAAGCCAAAAAGGAACTCTTTTCAAGAAATCAATCGATGAAAAATAATCTATGTGAAGAGGACTCTATTTTAAGGTAAGACTTCACTTGAAACACTTGCAAAATCTTGTGTTTCCAAGCCGTTTAAGCTTAGGTCTAGAGAGAGAAGGTGAGGAGGACAGTTGTTCTTTATGTATTCTTGATGGAACCAAAGATTATGGAGCGTAAGGATTAAGAATATACAACTAGAATTGAAAAGGGAGCTTTAGAAGGTAAGTTATGGAATTTAGGGATTTAGTTGCACCTAGGCTAAGATGAAGCTTCCTAGTAGTAATTTAAGTTGTCTAAGAGTATATATAAGTTCCTAAGATACCAAGAGACCTTCCTATATGCTTCTCCCATTAAAGAAATCAAAACAACTCCATTGGTGCCATATAGAAATATAGCCTCAGCCAAGGAGGGTTCATGCACCTAGGGAGTGTTTCAATTCCTTCCAAGCTTAGTTTTGCATCATGTATGATGGGAGAGTATGAGAGGAAGCCTTGGAAAAATTTTAGAAACCATAGATAGTGAGATGGCCTTTTATGTTCTATAATATGGCTTAAAGAAGCAACACTTAGCTAGGCTCTTAGAATTGATTATATGATGACTCTAAGAGGTTTAAATGGAGTTAAGAATCATGAATGAATAGATAAAGTGGAGCCAAGATGATGTTTTCTTAAGGTTGCTTCATTAAGTGCATTATGGAACCACAAAAGAGCCTTATGAGTCACCTATCTTTTCTAGTGATTGTGTGGCCTTAGACTTTGCTTTAAAAGTATAATTAGCTTCCATATGATGTGTCTAGGCCAAAAGGAATGATCTCCACCTTCTTGGGTGTGTGAGGTCAAGGGAGAGGATTGAAGACTCAAGGACAAAATGTGTAAATGCAAACAAGTTAGCTCTCTCCACCTTCTCTTATACATGAATGTGTGTATACATGTTTTGAGCTATAAAAAGTATTTTAGCATGAGCTTTTATTCCATGGTACCATGATGATGTTTTATGTATTCAAATGATGTTTTATGTACTTGCTTTGGTTTTCTTGATTGTGGAGAAGCCAAAAACTCTTTAGCTGTGGTGAGGATGAGCCAAGAACCCTTAAAATTATTTGAGACAAAGTAAAGAGTTTATCAAAAGTGAAGTTGACTCTAAAAAATAAGGTTGAGTTAAAAACCTCTTAAAGAGATGGGTGAGGCAAGTCTAAAATCCACAAGTAGATGGGTGAAGCTAATCCACTTACTTGGCAAGCCTAAGTATGCTATGTATAACTTGTTTAAATGCCAAGAATGTCTCTTGAATGCTCAAACATGTTAATATGTCCACGCATGCATTTTTAAGGCTTGTTTGCATACTTTCTGTGTGATTGAAAGGAGATGAGCTATTGGGATTCTTTGAATCTCATCCCCTCCTCTCCAATGTTCTAGCATGCTAGGTAAATCAAGAGAACAAGGTAATGGGACCTAACACCTTGGAAGATAAGAGATTGACAACAAAGTGCATGAATCTTACTTTTTTAAGGCCATATGAGAAGCAAGTGTTGTAAATTATTGTTGTATATTTCCTATGACATGATGAACATGTTTAATCATGTTAATGTAACATGTACAAATGAGATTGAATATTGTATGAATGGTATAGTGCAATTTGAGTATGGAATGGTTAGATTAGCTTATGGAATTGTATGTAATAATGGAAGTGGAGAGGCCAAATTGAGATGCATGAGATTTGGGACCACGTGGACAGTTCATGCAAGTCACATTCATGCTTTTAAACTTGCCCAAGAGGTGCCAAACACCAAGAAAGACCATTTGGGCACACTTGGTATCTACTATGGAGCAAAATTGACCATATTGGAAACCTATACCACTTTTTGTCCAAATGAGCTCTTCTTGGTCTAAGATTTGGCATGCAATTAGAGCTTATTGATATATTTTTGGGAAACTAAAGTATAGAATTTTTAGAGATCTATGGAATATTTGATGAATTTTCAAAGTTGGAAAAAATTCTGATTTTGGTTTATGGTACAATTCCCACTAGTTTGAAATTAGATTCTGCCACTTACAGGGCAAATGATGTCCAATTGTCATGAAATTTTATTAAAAGAAATTAGACATTCCCAACGGATTGTCTAATTAGAATCACCCCATTTGGATACCCAGAGAGGGAGATATGAATTTTTGAAGATTGTGCCCAGTATTAGGTACTTAAACTGACCTCAGGTACTACTTGATTAGGTTTCGAGGTCTAGGCTTACCTGAACTGGTCTAAAGTTATTTTTTCCCTCTAGTTAAAATTTGTAACTTTCTAGATTGGTATCATTTGCATGGATTAGATTGTTTTGAAATTAATTGGACATTTTGGAAATTTGTTGCAGAAAGCTATGACAGTACCAGAAGCTAGCAAGACCTCTGCATCTTTCTGAATGTCAAACATTTTCTGTGTTGTGTTTTATGGTCTGAAAATATTTTTATTATAAATTAGACATGTATATCTTTCCGGAATGGCAAAGAATGCATGATTTTGATTTTTCTAAAATTAGTTATGATTTTCCAAAGTTTATGATAGAAAGGGAAGAATTCTAGCTGAAAATGCAAACATGGATTCTACGTGTTCCCTTACTTTCCACAAGTTGTAGGCCAATTTTATGATAGAAATGAGTTGTATTTATGTATTAAGTATGAGAATGTGATAGATGAGTTCATATGGCCCACAAGACTTCGAAAGAAAATTTTACCTGTATAGAGATGCATCTTGAAGCTTAGCTCCTATACCATTATGTTGCTCCCCATATAAATTATATGAAATGAGGTATAGGAATTGCATAAGTTGAATCTTAAAAGTATAGTGTTACATTTATTGGTATCAGAGTAAAGTTCCAGGCTCTCTCAGATTGAATTTGGCTTGAGGATGTAACAATAGAGCTATGTGAAGGGCTTGTATAGCTTTGAAGAGCCTTATATGAGACATGTTGGGTGTGGGAAGATAGTTGTGGCTATATTCTTGATGAGTAAGCTGTATGATGGTCTTAGAGTAGCTAGTCGATACCGAGAAAGGTTGGCTTCTAGAATAGCTTGAGCAGAGTTAAGCTCGAATAGAGCTAATTAATCCGACGGCTAGAGCTCTATGAGATATGATAACTCACCGGGATCAGTAGTAAGCCTTAGGTATAAACGATGAGAAATAATCTTGTTAATATGAAGAGGCTTGCTAGAAAGAGTATGTGAGGCCTAATTCTCCTTGGTAATCATACTTAGACCATTCCGAGATGTCCTACATAATGCAGAGATGAGTAATGATGCAGCGCGGTATGAGATAAGACTGTCACTGCACAGGACTAGCTTAGAGGAGAAATGAGAAAAGAATCACCCGTTAGCCACAACACCCAAATTTCTAGATAAGTTTCAGAGCCCAAAAGGCTAATTCCCTTAGGCCAAGGGTTTAAGTTACAAGCTACACTTCTTAGAGCCTTGACAGCCCAAAGATAAAAGCTAGTTATATATGAATAAAACAAGAGGTAGAACCCTCTAGTTTAATGACGGGCTGGATATAGAGGCAATGGGGCTTGGGTTTGTAGCGAACGATAAAATTCCAATTCATGAAGAAGTAAGCCAATCAGAGGCCATTAGCTATGGCTAATTATTCCATGAAGTAGCAAGGCAATCCAGAGAGTTCCTCACCGTGGCTAATTAGGAAGTTAGCTGTGGCCAATACTCAAATAGGAAACTAGGGTAAACCCAAGGCTAATTAGCCACACAAATGATATGTTAGCCACAGCAAATGGTAGTATGATAGGCCTTGTTGGTCATATTTAGGCCAACCTATAAAATGAATTGTTAAGGGATTAGTCGACCCATAGAAAGCGGGAACCCCTAGTATCAATAAGGAAAAAGAGTAGTAAATGATCACAGAAGGTCAGTAAGTGATAGATGATTAGTGGGCCTAGCAGTTGAGACTAAGGAAGAGCTTAGCATAGAGAAAACTAGACACAAGGATAGTAAGGTTGTTGAGACCCGCCTATAAGGTATTGACTCCAACCTAGAATGTTAACCCTGTGAATACTATGATGGACTAATATGATAAGTTTAAAACCATGTAGACACTGTCAGGAAAACCTTGTTGAGAAGGTCTTGAATCTTGCATGGCAATATATGAGACCTTGTTGACAAGATCCTGGACCCTATTGATAGGATGTTAATGTAGCCTTGAAATTAACATAAGGTAAAGCTACCAATAGTGAGGCATATATTGAATGCCCCAGAAAGGTGTACCTCATAGGTAATAGCTAGAGGTAAGTATGAGTAGCCCAATGATAGAGGCTCAAAAGAGAATAAGGATAGTTCAAAAAGCCCTAAGTTACCGTGAGCCTATAGGTTAATAGGGCTTATAGCAAGCTATAGGTCTGACGAGATAGATAGCCCAGGCTGAGTATAAGCTAAAGCCTAGGGAAGATGACCAATAGCATCATTCCAAGTGAGATATGTAAATGAAAGGCTCAGTGAAAGTTCTCCCTGGATCAAGAAAGTACAGATAAAACATCTTGAGTCGAAGAGACCACTCAGTAGTGGTTAGCAAATTCCCTAGATAGACCCCCTAAATTGTAGAGTACAGTGATAAAGGAAACGAGAAAAAGCTAAGAAACTAGCCGCAAAAGAGATGCCCTTACTTTAGTAATGACTAAATAAGTAGACTAAGCCCAGAAAAGTAAATAGATAGGGGTTCGATAATTAGTCAGACGAGCTCCCTAATATGAGAATGATATAGGGTTAAGGCACATGAGTGATTAGAGCACCCAGTAGAGCATAAGTCTTCAGTGAGGTAGAATCCAGACAGTGAGAGTACATGTCCTAGTTTGGGTTAGTAGAACCCTTAAATCAATACACTGTGCTCCTAGGGATGAGGCAAAAGAGGCTAAACAAAGAGAAAGCCTAGCTCTAATCTAAATGTAGAAATGAGCTAAGACCAACAGTTAGTGCCCTAGTATCCTCAGGGAAGCTCGAAGAAGTTAGAGACAGCCTGAGAAGATGAGTTTTACATTATATAGAGAAAGACTGTAAGCTAAGAGCACCATAAAATGAAAATTTTGGATTATATAAAATAGAACTCTTCTTATTGAGGGATGGTCTAGTAAGAGGCAGAGAAAGAATATGAGAAAAAGTAGACCCTCTTGATGTTACAAAGAGTAAACAAGTAGAAGAACCTCAGGGAAATGTAGGTGCGCTTGAGCGTAAAGTAACCCAAACTAGTAATAGAGATAGCCAGTAGTAGAACATCCTTTTTCCTAAGAAAAATGATAGTAAAGATAAAAGAAAGAGAGATATGATAGTGTTTAAGCCGAGGATATAATAGATTGAGAATAGATATTAAGTTAATGGGCTTGAATATTTGAAAAAGCACACTTGTCCTTGGCATAAATGCCCTTCTAGCATGATAATGCCCGAAGTAAAGAACAACCAAGCAATATAAAGAGATACGGGAGGAATACTTTAGATTGTTGGAAAACTTGTAATATACTGGCGATAGTGGCTCTAAGCTTAGTCACAAGGCACCTGTGTATTAGTGTTTGGTGTTATGGCTTGCTTGCAACAATGGTTACATGATATTAGGCCTGATCAACCTAATAGTAATGTAACTTGAGTACGTAGCAAACAATGACATCAATCACCAAAGTGTCCCAATAATCAAAGGGTATCCTAGTTAGCTAGATAATGAGATGAGTTAGAAAAGAAAGGTAAAGGGATTCCAAGAATACTAAAATAGTAAGAAAAGCATGCAGAAAGAAATCCCCAATAGAGATGTTCAGATTCAGTATGTATGATCTGAGTCCCTTATAGTATATGTAAACAAAATGAGAAGGGACTAGTGTATAGCCTCTCTCCTGTCATAAATGTTAACCACACTCAATGTGTGAGATGCTCTAATGCCAAGAAACTTAAAAGCAAAACATGGACATAGTTAAAAACTACAGGATATGAGATGAAGGTTAAAATGAGTACATGTAAAATAAGTAAGTCGATAAAGTAAGAAAAGAAAGCCCAAGCAAAAAGAGGCTAAAGTGGGAACCTAAGGATCCCATAAGGAGTGATAAATGAAAATTAAAATTCTCCTGAGTATTAGTATAACGGGATCTTAGATAATCAAATGACACAGAACCCACTTCACACGAAGAGCACAATATACTTCTGAGTTTAGTCTCAGTTGTTATGGACGATAGTTACCAGACTTGGTGAGTATGTGTTTTACTATCAACTACAGTAATCTTAGGCTTTGACGTCTCATAGAGATAGATCACAGTAGATCCTAGCATAGCACAGTGGGTTATAGTAAACCCTAGTAGGGCTCTAAGAGGTTGCAGTAGGCTTAGGGGTCATAGTAGATCCCACAGAGTTATAAAAAGCCCTAGTCACAGTATGATAGTTCTCTGGTGAGATGACAGTCTGAGATAGTTTTTACAGAGTAGTTAGTTTCAGAGACCAGTAGAGTTTCAGCTAGCTTTCATCTCAAAAACTAGAGATCTCCTGAGTCTGGCAGACTATTACCATAGAGATATAAAGGCTTTACTCAGATAGTTAGACCACTGACTAGCTTTCTTGAGAGATGAGCATAGTATATGGGATGAGAAAAGTAAGAAATTAGCTTTCCAGAGTTAGAGTCAGATAAACCACTACCTAGCAAATAGTAGCCCTGACCGAGGGATAGAAAGATCCTTGCATGCTAGCTTATGTATTCAAAAAGGGGTTAGGTATAGTTTTTATATAAGATAAATGGTACAGTATATCTCTAGTGAACAAAATTGCGAGAATAGCTAGCATCCTACCAGAGCTCAATAGTAGTTAGTGGTAGTAGCTCTTTGGTGCCAGTATGAGATACACATGTGAAGCCTATCAGTGTTGAAATGAAGGACTATAAAATGCCACTATAAGTGAGAAAAAGCCTCGACCTACAGAGACAGATATAATAGTAAACAAAGAAATTGGGATCATTAAAAGTAGAAACCCCTCAAAGGAGCTATAATCCCAATAAGTAATTGAGATTTGGGGCTTGTGATAGAAAGAATTGTGAATTGTAATCATGGGATGAGCTAGTAAGAACGAATGCAAAAATGAACAGTGGACAGTACATGTAAATAAGTAAATAGATAGGTAGAAACCTCCGATGGCTCTAATGATAAGAAAAGATGATGAAATGTTATGAGAAGCCATTGGGAGAGGATACGAGAGACGTGATATGAAATAAGTTACCTCCCGAAAAGTGTAAATTAATCCACTGAAAGAAATGTTAATCCCTACGAATGGGTTGAGACTAACCCAATATAACTAGTAAGCTCTCCCAGGATAGGCCTCCAGAATTGAAACTGCTTTCCCTTATGAGGAGAACTAGCATGTATTCTATAACAATAGAGCCCTTACTGAAGGCTAGTAATGAAAAATTTCCTGGCTGAGAGAAAATTCAAATGAGTAAAATCACTGAGAAAAGCGTATAGAGCTAGGAAGAAGGGAAAGAAAAGAGTAGTTAACCAGAAAAGAAAAGAGTAAGAGGAAAGCATAGCCTAAATTTCGAGGACGAAATTTATTTAAAGGGAGAGAAATGTAACATCTGATTTTTTGAAGAAAACGTGAGAAACGTAATGTACGGTTTCTCCGTTAACGATCGAAATTCATTGGATACAAAAGAAAGTCCCCCGAAATGACATAGTTGAAGTTCTAAAAAATTTAGGAAGCATTCTAGACTCCTAAAATTAAGAATCCTAGGTTCAGGCGAAAAGAAAAATGGAGATAGAATGAAGAAACAAATTTGAAAGAAAGGTTGACGAAATATAAGGGCATTTTTGTCATTTTGAGTAAATTTTGGAATTCTTATAGAAGGGCTTTTTAAATGAAATTTTTGCATTCTTTAGGGTTCTCAAGGGCCCTAAAAATCATGGGGAACCCTAGGATAGTTAAAACCCCTCCGGTGGACGTTTTCTAACGTTAGTTGACCTAAACTTTGACTGATTTGTTTGGGAAGATTTTAGCTCCAATTTGAGTGATTCCAAAGGTGTCTTATTTAATTGAAACCTAAATTTTATGATGGAAAAGACGATCTTTAAAAAGGAATTAAAATGAGCCTAAATGGAGCAAACAGACGCGTAGGGGCAAAATAGTCATTTTGAAAAATTATAAAAAAGGCTTCTTAAGTAAGATTACACCTCATCACCTTCTCTAAAATTCCATTTGCAAAAAAATGGGCAGCAATGGCATGACATTAAGAGGGGAGAGAGTGAAGAAGTTTAAGCTTTTATTTAGGTAAGTAAACGGCCCCGTTTTATCTCGCGCCAATTAGAAAAGTTGTTCCTCTCTCTAAGAGCTCTCTAATGGTGGTTTTCTTTTCTTGAACATTTGATGATTCAGGTATAACCCAAGCCAAAAAGGAACTCTTTTCAAGAAATCAATTGGTGGAAAATAATCTACATAAAGAGAGCTCCATTTTAAGGTAAGATTTCACTTGAAACACTTGTAATCCAAGCCATTTAATCTTAGGTCTAGAGAGAGAAAGTAAGGAGGAGAGTTTTTCTATAACATCCGATTCTCTGAAAATGAAAGAAAATGTGAGAAATGTAACGTACAGTTTCTTCGTTTACGAACGAAACTCATAGGATATAAAAGGAAGTCCCTCGAAATGATGTAGTTAAGGTCCTAAAAAATTTGAAAAGCATTCTAGACTCTTAAAAATAAGAATCTCAGGCTTAGATGGAAAGAAAAATGGAGCTAGAATGAAGAAACAATTTCTTACGAAAAGCCTACGAAACATAATGGCATTTTCGTAATTTTGAGCAATTTTTGAAATTTACATAGGAGGGCTTTTTAAATGAAAGTTTTAAGTTTCCTAGGGTTTTCAGAGGCCCTAAAAATGATGGAAAGCCCCGGGACAGCTAAAGCCCCTCCAGTGGACATTTTCCAATGTCGGTATGCCCGAACTTTGACAGATTTGTTCGGGAAGGTTTTAGCTCCAATTTGAGTGATTCCAAAGGAATTTTACTAAATTAGGAACCTAAATTTCATACTGGAAAAGACAATTTTAAAAAAGGAGCTAAAATGAAGGAGAAACGAAAATGCCAAGAACGAAGGATAGAAATTGGAATTTTTGAAAAGTGTAACTTATTGCCACCTATATATATGATGCACCCTTCTCCTCCCTTCATTATGCATGACCATGTTCTGCCTAAAACCAGAAGAAAACCTTAGGGGATGAGGTGCACAAGAGGAGGAAGAAAAGGAGCAGAAATTCAAGGTAGAAAGGTATGGATTTTCATGATTTTTCATGCTCTTTCTCTTCCAAACCTCTTCTCCTCCATTCTCCTTTGTTTTCTATGATTATAAGGAAGTTTATAAATCTGTTTTAAGGGAGAAATTGAGAGGAAAATTCGGATTTGAAGAGAAGAGCTCAAAGAACACAAGATTCAAGTGAGAAAAAGCATGAGAACGAGATAATTTCTCTTTCTATGGTTGTCATCTTTAATTCCCTTCTCCACCATTTCGCCCCACTTGAGAAAACCCTAGGAGGAGATAATTTTTAGGTAGAACCAAGCATGAATCTAAGAAAAAAGGGTGTGGAGATTAAGAATATGCAAAAGGAATTATAAAAAAACTATTAGATTTCAAGATGCAAATTCTAGGGTTTTGTATGCATCTTCCAAAATTTGATTTCATATGATAATTCCTAGGCCTAATTAAGAGTTTAAATGAGCTCTTAAGATCCCTAAGATGCTCCCCACAATCTTCCTCCTTCAAGGAAACAAAGAAAACTCTAAGGAGCCCTAAACCATGCATAGGCTTGGCCAAAGGGAGTTCATATAGCTAGAGAGAGTTTTAAATTTTTCTAAGGCCATTCTTGAGTCATATTTGATGATTGAAAGTGAGGGGAGGCCTTGGAAAAAATTTAGAACTCATAGAAAGTGATTTGGTGTCTTAGGTTTCATATTATGACCTAAAGAAGCAACATGATGCTAAGCTCTTTGTTTTAATTGCGTGATGACTCCAAGAGGCTTAAAAAGAGTAAAGAATCATATTTAGAAGGAAAAAAATGAGGCCTAGAAGTTTTTTGAGGGGTGTTGCTTTATTGGGTGCATGTATGGACCATAATAGAGCCTATAGAGCAATCTAGTGTTTAAGCAAGTTATGTAACCTTAGAATATGTTTCATCAACCTAATTGGCTCCCATAAATTGTATCTAGGCCAAGAGAAACTATCTCCACCAATTTGTGGGTGTGTGACCGAAAGAGGAGGCTTGAAATCCAAGGAAAAAGTGTGTGATTGTGTGTAAGGTAGCTCTCTCCACCTTTTCTCATGCATGGATGTGTGTTTAGCTTGCTTTAGAATATGTGTATGTGTATTTTCAAGCTATGAAAAGTGTACTAGCATGCTATGATTCTTGATGCCATGTTATGGTTCTAAATGAGTATATGATGTTTGTTTGAGTTTGCTTGAGTGTGGAGAGGCCAAGAACTCTTCCCTTTGGTGAGGATGAGCCAAGAACCGTTGAGCTTGGTTAAGAGAAAGTAAAGAGTCTCCCAAAAGCAAAGTGGGCTCCCAAGAGTATGGTTGAGTCCAAAGCTTTCAATGAATGGGTGAGGCAAGTCCAAAATCTATGAAGAGAAGTGTGAGGCCAATCCAAACACTTGGTGAACTCTTGAATGTCTTGTATGAATTGTTCATATACCAATGTTGCTTTTAAAATGTCCATGACTTTCATTTTCTCCATGCATGCATTTGTAAAGCTTGCTTTGCACATATTACATATGATTGAATGGGAGATGAGCTATAGAAATTCCTTGAATCTCATCCCCTCCTCTCCAATGCTCTAACATGCTAGGTGGACCAAGTAATTATGATGAAGGGAGCCAACAACAATGAAGAAGGGAGATTGTCAAGCATATGCCTAGCTTTAGCCATTTTGGAACCATAATTATGTTTCTTGATGTATATGTTGTTGTAAATGCACCATGACCCTTGAGACATGTATAAATGTGATATTATATGATGTTTAAATTTATGGATATGATGTATGACCTCTAGCATGTATTTTGAGTATGTAATGCCAACTTATGCAATGTGGAAGCATGATAGAAATGTGCATAAGTGTGGGTTGAATGGCCAAAATGAGATACATGAGGTTTGGGACCATTTGGGCAGCTTACAAAAGTCTTCATTATGCTTTTAGACTTGCTCAAAAGGTGCCATAATCAAGGGAAAGTCATTTGGCAAGTTTGGTATCCCATATGGAGCTAAATTTGACTATAATGGAACCCTATGTCACTTTTTAGCCAACTGAATTAGTCTTAATATGAGATTTGGCATGTAATTAGGTGTCATTAAGATATTTTTGGGAAGGTAAAGATCATAATTTTTGGAGGTCTACAGAATATTTGATGATTTTTCAAAGTTGGCAAATTTTATGATTTTGGTCTGCTCTACTATTCATTTGATCCAAAATTGTTTTCTATCACACGAGCCTCAAATGATGTCCAATTGCCATGAAATTTTATAGAAAGAAACTAGACAATCACAGTGACTTGAACCAACTAGAAGCACCTTATTTAGAGGTCTAAAGAGGGAGATATGAATTTTTGAAGTTTTTGTCCAGTATTAGTAAATTTGCCCGACCAGAAGTACTGTTCCATTGAATTTCGAGGTTTGGGCTTGATGAACTAATTTGGAGATATTTTTCCTCTCTATTTAACATCCACATCTTTCTAAATTGGTATATTTCCATAGATTGGAGTTTTGTGGAATTAATTGGACATTTTCAAAGTTTTTTATAGAATTTTGTGATAGTTCCAGGATTTAGTCAGTCCTTTGGACCATTTTAGATGTCAAACATCCTTTGTGATGAATGTTATAATCTAGAAGTATTTTTATGTGAATTAGACATCCAAATATTTCCAGAATGACCAAGATTGCATGATTTTGATTTTTCTAGATTTAGTTATGATTTTCCAAAGTTTGGTCAGAAAGTGGAGCAATTCTGGTTGAGAATGAAACTCCATGTTCTATGCTCCATTTCGGTTTCCATGAATTATGGGCATATTTTGTGATGCAAAGGAGTTGTATTGATGTAATTAAATACAGAAAAGTATAGTATATGCCCATATGGCCATAGAACTTCGAAAGGAAAATTTATACATAGCGCAATGCAAGAAAATGCCTTATTTTAATATCACTTCTCTTATTCTTGTATACTTTATGGCATGAGATTTAGAAGTCGTATGAGACAAAGCTAGAAATTTTTGGTGTTACATTTATTGAACACATACAGAGCCCTCATGAGTATTGTCCCTTCCTTCCTGGTTTGTGGGTCTTTGACTTTGCCTTCTCGGTTCATTAGGCTTTGTCCTTTCCCGTAGGGAAACTACGCTCGTGAGGGGGAGGATTCTCCCCACTTATATGGGCTAGCCACAGGCCCCTTCCAGCTGATATGGGGCTTTACAATCTACCTTCTTTTGGGTCAACCTGTCCTCAGGTTGCACATGGGCCAGGATTGCTCAGATACTAACACATTCAGAGCCCTCACGAGTATTGTCCCTTTTTTCCCTGTTCGTGGGTCTTTGACCCTGCCTTCCCAGTTCGTTAGGCTTTATCCTTTTCCGTAGGAAAAGCTCGCTTGTGAGGGAAAGGATTCTCCCCACTTATGTGGGCTAGCCACAGGCCCCTTCCAGCTGATGTGGGACTTTACATTTTTTTTATGTATTCTTGATGGAACCAAATGTTATAGAATGTGAGGATTAAGAATATACAACTAGAATTGAAAAGGGAGCTTTAGAATGTATGTCATGGAATTTAGGGATTTGGTTGCACCTAGGCTAAGATGAAGCTTCCTAGTAGTAATTTAAGTTGTTTAAGAGTATATATGCTTTCTTAAGATACCAAGAGAGCCTCCCATATGCTTCTCCTATTAAAGAAATTAAAACAACTCCATTGGTGCCATATAGAAGCATAGCCTCAGCCAAGGAGGGTTCATGCATTTAGAGAGTGTTTTAATTCCTTCCAAGCTTCATTTTGCATCATATATGATGGGAGAGTATGAGAGAAAGCCTTGGAAAAATTTTAGAAATCATAGATAGTAAGATGACCTTATCTGTTCCATAATATGGCGTAAAGAAGCAACACCCAGCTAGGCTCCTAGAATTGATTATGTGATGACTCTAAGAGGTTTAAATGGAGTCAAGAATCATGAATGAATAGATAAAGTGGAGCCAAGATGATGTTTTCTTAAGGTTGCTTCATTAAGTGCATTATAGAACCATAAAAGAGCCTTATGAGGCACCTAGCTTTTCTAGTGATTGTATGGCCTTAGACTTTGCTTCAAGAGTATAATTAGATTCCATATGATGTGTCTAGGCCAAGAGGAATGATATCCACCTTCTTGGGTGTGTTAGGTCAAGGGAGAGAATTCAAGACTCAAGGAAAAAGTGTGTAAATGCAAACAAGGTAGCTCCCTCCACCTTTTCTCATGTATGAATGTGTGCTTACATAGTCTTTGAATGTGTGTATATATGTTTTGAGCTATGAAAAGTATTTTAGCATGAGCTTTTATTTCATGGTACCATGATGATATTTTATGCATTCAAATGATATTTTATGTACTTGCTTTGGTTTGCTTAATTGTGGAGAAGCCAAGAACCCTCTAGCCATGGTGAGAATGAGTTAAGAACCCTTAAAGTTAGTTAAGACAAAGTAAAGAGTCTCCCAAAAGTAAGGTTGACTCCCAAGAGTAAGGTTGAGTTAAAAACCTCTTAAAGAAATGGGTGAGGCAAGTCCAAAATCCACAAGTAGATGGGTGAGGCTAATCCACTTACTTAGCAAGTCTATATATGCTATGTATAACTTGTTCAAATGCCAAGAATGTCTCTTTAATGCTCACACATGTTATTATGTCCATGCATGCATTTTTTAGGCTTGTTTGCGTACTTTATATGTGATTGAAAAAGAGATGAGCTATTAGGATTCTTTGAATCTCATCCCCTCCTTTCCAATATTCTACCATGCTAGGTGAATCAAGAAAACAAGGTAATGAGAGCCAACACCTTGGAAGATAAGAGATTGACAACAAAGTGCATGAATCTTTCTTTTTTAAGGCCATATGAGTAGCAAGTGTTATAAATTGTTGTTGTATATGTCCTATAACATTATGAACATGTTTAATTATATTAATGTATCATGTACAAATGAGATTGAATGTTGTATGAATGGTATAGTGTAATTTGAGTATGGAATGGCTAGACTAGCTTATGGAATTGTATATAATAATGGAAGTGGAAAGGCCAAATTGAGATTCATGAGATTTGGGACCACTTGGATAGTTCATACAAATCACATTCATGCTTTTAAACTTTTCCAAGAGGTGCCAAACACTAAGAAAGACTATTTGGGCACACTTGGTATCTAATATGTAGCAAAATTGACCATATTAGAAACCTATACCACTTTTTAGCCAAATAAGCTCTTCTTGGTATGAGATTTGTCATGAAATTAGAGCTTATTGATAGCTTTTTGGGAACCTAAAGTATAGAATTTTTGGAGGTCTATGGAATATTTGATGAATTTTCAAAGTTGGAAAAAATTCTAATTTTGGTTTATGGTACTGTTCACACTAGCCCGAAATTAGATTCTGTCATTTAAGGAGCAAATGATGTCCAATTGCCACAAAATTTTGTAAAAAAAAACTAAGCATTCCTAGTGACTTGTGCTAGCTAGAAACACCTGATTTGGATGCCTAGAGGGGGATATATGAAGTTTTGAAAATTCTGCCTAGTATCAATCACTCCAACTGACCTTAAGTACTATTTGATTAGGTTTCGAGGTCTGGGCATACCTGAACTTGTCTGGTGTTATTTTTTTCATCTATTTAACATCTGTATTAGTATCATTTACATGGATTGGATTGTTTTAGAATTAATTGGACATTTTGGAAATTTGCTACAGAAAGCTGTGATAGTACCAATAGCTAGCTAGACCTCTACATCTTTCCAAATTTCAAACATTTTTTGTAGTGTTTCATGGTTTGAGCATATTTTTATTATAAAGTAGACATGTGTAGCTTTTTAGAATAGTAAAGAATGCATGATTTTGATTTTTTTAGAATTAGTTATGATTTTTCAAATTTTGTGACAAAGGGGAGAATTCTGGCAAAAAATGCAAACATGGATTCTATGTGTTCCCTTGCTTTCCCAAGTTGTAGGCCAATTTTGATGATAGAAATGAGTTGTATTCATATATTTAAGTATGAGAATGTGATAGAAGAGTTCATATGGCCTACAGGACTTTGAAGGAAAATTTTACCCGTATAGAGATGCATCTTGAAGCTTAGCCCCTATACCATTATGTTGCTCCCTATAGAAATTATATGAAATGAGGCATGGGAATTGCATAAATTGAATCTTAAAAGTATGGTGTTACAGGTGGTGAGGTTAAAATCCACTAAACCAAAAGCTAATCAGACTATAATATAAAGGAGGATGAAAGGATTAAGTTTATATAGCTTACCTTAACTGAATCTCCCTCTAAAAGTGCAAAATGGTGGCAAAATGCTAAAAAGCCCTAGCCTCGTCTTACTTATCCAAGTTTCTTTCTTCAACCTCTTGTGTTTTCTATAGAATGGGGAGACGGCTATAGAAATTTTAGGGTTTTAGAGAGGCATTAGGCTAACCTAAGAGCCCATGATCCCTTTGGGCCCATAAGCTACATATTGCGCCACAACTACATAGGCTAGAGTAAGTCCAAATGGATTGGGCTGCTATAAGATTGAGGTTAGGCTTCTATATGTAATTCTTGGCATAGTTAAATTAATCATAGAGTCTAAATATTAAATGTCCACCTTTACTTAATTAATTTTCTTAAATCAAACCCAAATCCATTATTAAAAATTTATTTTCACTCTATTGGCCTTAAAATGCCTAAAAAAAATCTACTTCCTTAAAATTCTTATTTCCAATAATCTTTCTAAATTCCTTTTAATAATCCATAATTTTTCATAATTACTATTACTTAATTTTTGGGCATTGCAATCTCCTATCTTTTTAAGAATTTTGTCCTCAAAATTAAACATACCTTACTAAAAAGGTGTTGGATAGTCTTTCTTCATTGCTTCATCCATCTGCCAAGTTACTTCATCAGGAGTTAGTCCTCTCCATTCCACTTTTACTAAGAGGATGTTCATATTACACAGTGAGGGATTATCATTGCATTTCATTTTTGTTAAGTGTTTTGCCATGGTACTTGTTTACATTGATGCAAGTAATATGACTTAGATAGTTGAGGTATTGATTTGCTATGATCTTCCTTATACTTAGTGGCCTAAACACTTCCATTTTTGTTTCTTTCCATTGGCCTTTTCTTGGAATTTTGGTTTCTTTTGCCCAGGAGTGAAAAAGCTTAAGTGTGGGAAATTGATAAATGCCAATTTTTTTATAAATTTTATTTCCCTTATTTTGGACTTTTTGAAGATGGATTATGGCTTAATAGACTTAATTGGAGGATATTTAAATTTATTAGCTATGTTTGCACTCTATGAATTAATTTGCAAAATTATTGGTTTTTAATGTATTAATTTCTTTAAATAATTTGTAAATTTTTCTACTTAATTTTCTTTTCCATTCTTTTTGTGTAGATTTTAGGCAAATTATATCTAAACGTTAGAGAATATTTTGGAAGATGATGGGCCCACTAATTCATACAAATAAGCATGGGCTACCTCCTAATCACAAATAAAGCCATGTTTCCTTCCACTCCATGATGCACATGGTAGTTGCATGATCCTATTCTTCTTGCACATCATCATACAAGCACATGAAGAGGGATGAGGAGTTTTGGGTACAGAAGGCTAGGTACTACAAGATAAACACACATGGAAGGCACATGTTTACGTGGAAGCCACAGTACACTTCATGAATGTTCACACACACACACAATCTGTAACACCATAACTTCTTGCTCATTTTATCATATATATACATGCCTCACATCATTATGTACATGAAGGTATAAGGAAAAAGGGGAAAAATAATGAATTTCTTTACATTGCGTCATATTTAAAAATTCAATTTGGGGTCACGTGGATCGTATGAGCTTATACTATACATTCTCATATTTAATTACATCAATACAACTCAAAACCATTCAGAAAGTAGCTTGGAACTCATACAAGTGGGTGAAACACATTAATTCCCACGGATTTGTCATAGTCAGAATTTCAATTTTTCTGTCACAACTTCAGAAATTCATAACTAAATCCAAAAACCTCAAAATCTAACAAGCTTCACCATTCTAGAAAGATCTAGATGTCTACCCCCTGGAAAAAATAATTTTAGTTCATGAATCATTAAGGGGAAGATGTTTGACATTCGAAAAGCTACTGAAGTCGCTATTGCCTAGGCTGCTATTTCAGATTACTGATACAAAATTCTAAAATTCATAACTAATTCTATAAAAATATAAATCACCCACATTCAATCATTATGGAAATATAAAAATGTTAAATTGATGTTAAAAATAATTCCAGAATGAAATAGACATGTTTAGCCATTAAAATCCTATGGAATAATGACTGAACTCTTGGGGCACCAATGCTACTAACAGCCAAATTCAAAAATTCATAACTCTTTCCTTAGACCTCCAAATGAGGTGATCTCTATGGCTACAGAAATTTTATGACCTCTAGTTTATGCATATAAAATTTCATGAGCATTGGAAACCATTTAGCTATCGGGTGACACAGAACACAAATCTGCCAGTGTGAACAGTGCCTATATTAGAATCAACAGAAAATCCCAATTGTGAAAATTCATCAAATATTCTCTAGACCTCCAAAAATTATTTTCTTTAGCTTTACAAAAATCTCTCAATGAGATCTACTTGTATGCCAAATTTCAAATCAAGACTAACTCATTTGGCCAAAAAGTGATATAGGGTTCCATTATGCTCAAATTTAGCTCCATATAAGGTACTAAACTTGCCAAATAGCCTCCCCTTAGTGTTGGCATCTTTTGGACAAGTATAAAAGCATATTTAAGACTTATGTGAGCTGCCCAAATGGTCCCAAACCTCATGCATATCATTTTAGTCATTTAACCTACACTTATGCATAGTTACATCATACTTCAACATTGCATATTTGGACATTTCAAACTCAAATTATATTCTAAAGCTCATACATCATATCCATAGTTACAAACATCACATAATAGCATATTTCTACATGTCTCAAGGTTCATAATATATTTACAACATCATATGCACTATGAACCCTCATTATGGTTCCAAAATGGATAAAACCAAGGCATAAGCTTGTCAATCTTTCCTCTTCATTATTGTTGGCTCTCATTGGCATATCCACTTGATCCACCTAGCATGTGAGATCATTGGAGAAGAGGGGATGAGATCCAAAGAATCCCAATAGCTCATCTCCCATTCAATCATACATAATATGTGCAAAGCAAGCTTTTCAAATACATGCATGGTGAAAATGGAAGACATCCATATTTTAAAAACAATCTTAGCATGTGAATCAATCATACAAGATATCTAAGAGCTCACCAAGTACTTAGATTGGCCTCGCACTTCTCCTCATGGATTTTGAACTTGCGTCACCTATTCTTTAAGAGCTTTGGACTCAACCATACTCTTAGGAGTCCACTTTGCTTTTAGGAGACTCTTTACTTTGTCTCAACTAAGCTCAAGGGTTCTTGGCTCATCCTCACCCAAGGGAAGAGTTCTTGGCCTCTCCACACTCAAGCAAACTCATACAAACATCATGTAATCATTTGAAAACATAACATGGCATCAAGAATCATGATATGTAAAGGCATGCTAGCATACTTTTTATAGCTTGAAAATACACATACACACATTCTAAAACAAGCCAAACACACATCCATGCATGAGAGAAGGTAGAGAGAGCTACCTTGCACACAATTACACACTTTTCCTTTTGGATTCGAGTCTCCTCTTTTGGCCACACACTCACAAATTGGTGGAGATAGTTTCTCTTGGCCTAGATACAATTTTTTAGGAGCCAATTAGGTTCATGAAACATTCTTTAAAGCCATACAACTTGCTTAAGTACTAGATTGCTCTATAACCCCCATTATGGTCCATAAATGCACCTAATGAAGCAACACCCTTCAAATAATTTCTAGGCCTCATTCTTTCCTTTCAAATATGATTCTTGACTCCTTTTAAGCCTCTTGGAGTCATCACACCATTAAAACAAAGGGCCTAGCATCATGTTGCTTCTTTAGATCATAATATGGAACCTAAGACACCAAATCACTTTCTATGAGTTCTAAATTTTTTCCAAGGCCTCACCTCACTTTCATTCATCAAATATGACTCAAGAATGACCTTAGAAAAATTTAAAACTCTCCCTAGCTATGAGAATCCGTCTTGGCCGAGACAATGAAGCATATTGGGTTCCATAGAGCTTTCTTTGTTTTCTCAAGGGAAGAAGCATATGGGGAGCCTCTTAGGGATCTAGGAGCTCATTTAAACTCTTATTTAGGCCTAGGAATCATCATACAAAATAAGATTTTACAAGGTGCAATTGAAACCCTAGAACTTGCATCTTGAAATCTAATGGTTATTTTGTTGTTTTCTTTGCATATTCTTAATCTCCACACCCTTTTTCCTTAGATTCATGCTTGGTTCTGCCTAAAAATCATATCCTCCTAGGGTTTTCTCAAGTGGGGAAAAATGGAGGAGGAGGGAACCAAAGATGACAACCATAGGAAGAGAAATTACCTTTTTCTTACTTTTTCTCACTTGAATCTGGTGTTCTTTGAGCTCCTCTCTTCAAATCCGAATTTTCCCCTTAATATCTCCCTTAAAATAGATTTATAAACTTCATTATAATCATAGAAAAGAAAGAGGAATGGAGAAGGAGAGGTTTGGAAAGGAGAAAGCATGAAAAACTATGAAATTCCTTACCTTTTCCTTGCTTTTTCTCCTCCTTTTCTTCCCCTTCTTGTGAACCTAAGAGAGCAGATCATATTCTATATTTTGGGCAAAAATTTTGTGCTTAAGAAGATGGGAGAAGAAAGGAGAAGTGTGTGGGAGCTTCTAGAAACACACTTTTTAAAAAATTTCAATTTTATCCTTCTATAATGGCACATTCGTTTTGGCTTCATTTTAGCTCCTTTTTTAGAACCGTCTTTTCCATTATAAAATTTAGGTTCCCAATTTAATAAAATGCCTTTAGAATCACTCAATTTGGAGCTAACACTTTACCAAATGAACCGGTCAAAGTTTAGGTCAACTAACGTTGGAAAACGTCCACCGGAGGGGATTTAACCGTCCTGGGACTTTGTATGGTTTTCAGGGCCTCTGAGAATCCTAGAGAACTCAAAACTTTCATTTAAGAAGCCCTCTTGTATGAATTATAAAAATTACTCAAAATTACGAAAATGCCATTACGTTTCGTAGGCTTTTCGTAAGAATTTATTTCTTTATTCTAGCTCCATTTTCCCTTCTATCTGAGGCTATAATTCTCATTTTCAGGAGTCTAGAATGCTTCCTAAATTTTTTGGGACCTTAACTACATCATCTTGGGAGACTTCCTTTTGTATCTAGTGAATTTCGTTCATTTACAGAGAAACCGCAAGTTACGTTTCTCACATTTTCTCTAGTTTTCAGAAAACTGAATGTTACACAATCAATTTTAAAGTGGAGAGGAGAAGAGAGCATATAGAAGCTTCTGCACATGGTTTATGAAGGAAGAAGCTTGTGAGAAGGCTAGGCTAGAGGTTCCAAACTAGAGGAAAAAGGTAGAAGAAGCATGCACCAGATTCTTATATGGTTAAGGACATGCATAATGTGAAACAGAGACAAGAGAAGAAGCTTACGTGGAAACTCAAGGGAAGCACTAGTTCATGTAGAAAACACGTAAGGCAACAGGGAAGGAATTCACATGATAATTAAAGAAATACACATGCAGATTTTGACGTGGGAAAACACGTGAGGCAATAGTAGAAAAAATAAGTTAAATGAGCACATGAATGGCATGGGTTTTGAAAAGGAAAAGAACGTGCTAGGCATAGAAGTGGAGGGATGAGCATTTTTACGAAAAAGAATGCTATGGGTTTAAGGCAGCTCTAGAGATGCAAAACATAAGATTGATTTACTCACTTCCTTTAATCAAGCTCCATGGCCGTGTCTTCTTCCTTATCTTTTCCTCCATTTGTCTCTTTAACGGAAGCTTGAATTTGCTTGGTGGCTAGTTGAGAATGTGATTCCATGAATGAAGATTTGAGCTCCAAGATGCATCTCCAAATTAGCTAAATTCTCTTATCTTCATCCTTTACTTTCAACATTAATTTCTTTGTTTAATTTGACTAGGTTTAGCTTGTTAATTAGAGAATTTAGTGGATGAATATACTGGATTGATTTGCTCTATATTTTGATTTAAATTTCACATTTGGAGATTATTTTGATGCCTAAGTGTTTGTATAAATTCTAGAATTAATGGTTATCCAATTTGCAAGTTAATTCCTCTTATTTTTAGGCTATTTAGTCAATGGTCATTGTATTGAGTGGCTAGATTTTTGTGTTATTATTAAACTTAAAGAATTCATTAATCTAATCGGTTGATTAGCCTCTCTAAATGAATTGTTCAGCTACTTTAATAAGCATTTAGGTACTATTTTGGTGTGCTTTTATTTTTAACTCAAGTTGCTAGTTTTTCATGGTTCCTTGTGGTTGCAAGTTCCTTGATCATTAGTGATTTGAGTCTTGGATGGTAATTTAAGAGTCTTTATGAAGAATACATTAAGAAGTAAGACTTTAAGTCCAAGTTTTGATATATTAAAAAGGAGCAAGGATAATTGAATTCTAGGGAATCCATTCAAAGGCTAGTTACCACACTTTTCGTAATTGTTACCAGCACTTAGTCTTAAATTTTTAGTTCTTGTTATTTTTCTTTAATTCAATTAAAATTTAGTAATTCAAAACCCCTTAAACACTTCTCATTTAATGTCACTTGGAGAATTTTTTTCACAAATAATTAAAAGCAAAAGCTCATTAGGAAATGACCTAGGTTCTACTATTACCTACAAAAATCTTTAATCAACCTAGTTATTTGAGGTTGCTCGACACAACCATTAGTGTACCTACTCTTATGAGCCTCAGATAGCATTATGTTCCTTATCTCCTCATCCTTAGGCATGCACATACTACCTTGACACCGTACCAAACTATCATTTGATAGGTCAAAGTCCTTGACCTGTCCACTCCCTAATTGCTTTCTAAGCCTACCTAAATACTCATCTAACTCTTGGGCCTCCTTAATTCTCTTCATAAAATCACTCTCTATCCTCAGCTCACCCAAGAAGGCTAATAGGGTGCATAGTCATAGATAAATTCAAATCCCTCAATTTCTTAATCAACCTTTGCTCCTTAAGCATCATCATTGCTATATGAATAGATTTCCTACTCAAGGCATCAACAATCAAATTCTCCTTTCCTAGATGATACTTTAAGGAGAAATTAAAATCCTTAAGGAACTCCATTCACCTCTATAGAGATAGTGCCTCCAAATCTTAAGAGCAATAACTATGGTGGCTAACTCTAGACTATTGGTGGGGTAATTCTCCTCATGAGGTCTAAACTACCTAGAAGTATAGGCTATCACCCTACCTTGTTGCATCAAAATATAACCTAAACCTTTCTTAGATGCATCACTATAAAATGTAAAGCTTTCTTTAGGGTTAGGTATAACTAGCACGGATGTAGAGACCAATCTATTCTTAAGTTCTTGAAAGGCATTCTTACTTTTGGCATTCTACACAAAAAGGTTAGTCTTTTTTAGTTAACATGGTCAATGGCATTGTTAGCTAAAAAAATCCCTTAATGAACCGCTTATAATAGCGGGTTAGACCCAAGAAACTATAGATTTTGGTTAATGTCTTGGGCCTCTCCTAATTTAACACCACCTCTACCTTACTATGATCTATCATTGCCTCTTGTTCCGATAACACATGACTTAAGAACTTTACTTCTCATAACCATAATTCATACTTGCTAAGTTTACCATACAATTGGTGCTCTCTTCATGCTCTTTACTACTCTTGGAATAGATAAGGATATCATCAATGAATATTACCACAAACTAGTAAATATATGGCCTAAAAATCCTATTCATGTGTTAGAGATTATGCCCTAGACCTATCAATTTACTGTGAACATTATCTTGATTTAATAAATAGTTTTATTATTATTAATATTATTATATTATTTGCATGTTTGCCATATAATAAGATCCTTGGATAATTATAATTATCATAAATATCCCAATCAATTATTATTATGGGAATAATAATGAATTAAGACTAGTATGATTTTGATTGATGGTCATAATATAATCATGTATATAGATACACATCAAAGTCATAAGAACTTGTTAGGGACCAAGGTGCTGGACCGATTTGTCGTTAGATAGTTACATAGACTAGGTCATAAGTGTATCTCATTTATAGCCATGTCACTAAGCCCTTAGACCTGAGACTGTTATAGATTCCTACATAAGAAACATTGTATTTTGACATAATCAAAAGTCATATTTAATTGGGTGATCATAAAAGATTGTGATCAGATACAATAGGACACATATAGAGGAAGATGAGTGATCAAGATGGGGATTATTACTCTTACTAATAGAGAGAGAAATCTTTGGCCCTCAGTAAGTAAGACTAATAAATGCATGGCTGTACTCAAATGAAAGGATTTTCATTTGTTTTAATGATCTACTTAGAGATTGAGAAAGTATGGTCAAGCGATATAAGGATGACATTTCCATACCTTGTGCTTGATCTAGATATCTTGTAACAAAGGGACTTGACATGGGCTATAGGATAGGTTGCATTGGATCATTGATCCTTATATAATTTAGGTAGTCATAATATCTTGTTAGAGGCCACTTATGACTTGTAGGCTAAAAGGAGTTTTAGGCCCACTACCAACATTATATGGGCCTACAGGGTCACACACAAGAATGAGCCAACATGAGCTAGAATGTCTAAATTCATTAAACGTAAATGGCATTTAGATTCAATGCATGTAGTGTCCACATTCAATGTATTTGCTTTATAGATAATTTCCTATTTTGAATAGGAGATTGTCCTATTTATGATAAGATAATACATTCTCTCTTGAAATAGTGGTGGACGAAAATTTCTTTGGTTAGAGACCTAGCAATGCTTTCATATAAAAAGAGGATGCTAGGGTGTCCTAAAGGTGCCTTTTTAAAATATTACAAGGGAGCTACAACACCACCCAATAGAAAGAGAGAGAGAGAGAGAGATGAATTCTGCTGCACACTTAAAAAGTTGTGTAATTCTTGTGGACGAGTTCAGAAAGGTATGTTCACATAATGTGGTGCTAGTACACTGTTTGTGTTAGATATCCCATTCTTATGGATACTGGTAGAGGGTGTTGGTTTGTGAAGAGCACCACCTTAAGATCTAAACATGATTAAATAGAAGGAGAGACAAAATTTTATGTGCTAAAGGTATATCTCTTATACCTTACTTCAATTTAAATAAAGATGATAGATCCATAGGAGGGATTTTACTTGTTTCATTTTTTTCGCTGTGCGTGTTAACAAATCCTAACATCATGTAGTCTATAAAATAGCAAGGGCATTGGTTAATTCAAATGGCATGACGAAGAAGCCATAATGGCCATACTGAGTTCTATAAAGGTTTTAGGTATGTCCTCTGCTTTCACTCTAAACTGATTGTATCCAGACCTAAGTTTAATCTTTCAAAAGACTGATGCTCACACTAATTGGTCAAGGAAGTCATCGATTCTAGGTAAAGGATATTTATTCTTAATGGTCACCTAATTTAGTTGCCTATAATCAGTACAAAGCCTAAGACTACCATCCTTTTTCTTGATGAAGAACACCAGTACTCCCCATGGAGACATATTTAGCCTAATGAATCCTTTCTTAAGTAATTCTTCCATTTAACTCTTCTACACAACAAGTTCAGTAGGCACCATTCTATATGGAAACTTAGAGATTGGTCCTGTACTAAGAACTAAGTCAATGAAAAATTCTCTAGGGGTAGACTATTAAACTCTTTAAGGAAAATCTCTGGAAACTCTCTGATTATAGGTATATCCTCTAATCTATCCTCAACCTTAACATGCAAAGAAAAGAATATAAGAAACCCTTGGCAACCATGCCTAAGGTACCTCTCGACTTGGGTAGTAGATATACAAGTAAGCTTAGTCATAGGACAAGATTCAAGTATATTAGTAAGTAAGAAAATAGTTTTACGATTACAATTAAGTATCATATCATTAGCTGACAACTAATCCATACTAATAATCACATCAAAGTCATACAAGAGGATACAAATAAGGTAAATGGTGGTATGATGGCTATCCAATTGTAGAACATAATTTAGACATACATAAGTTGTAATCATAAAATATCCAATAGGGGTAGATATAGATAATTCAAATCAATAAGCTAATTTTAAGATCCAGTTGTTTGACACAATCATATGAGATGAATGAGTAGGTCACACCCGAATCAAATAATATATCTACAATATGGTTATGGATAAGGAAAGTATCTTGGATTAGATAAGAGGATCTATTAACCTCTTGTTGTGTAAGTGCAGACACCCATCCTTGTGCAGGTGGTTTAACAAATGAGGTTGACTCTCGTGACACTGTGCAAGTTTGTTCATAGTATTTGGGCTTCTTACAATTATAGCACACGAGGCATGGTCCACTTTCATGGTTCTTCCCACACTTGCCACATGCTGATGGGGCACTTACTAAACTCATCAAGGGTTATATATTCTTCTTTCGAGGAATATTTCTTGGGAGTGGCCTCTTACCTTAAGAGCCATTACCACTACTAGCCTCCTTCTTATTACTACCTCTAAAGGGTTTCACACTTTTGTCATGCTTGCTTTCTATTATTTTTTCCTTTTGGCCTCACTCTCCATTAAGGCCTTTTTAGACACCTTACTTTTCTCCATAAGCTCATCAAAATTATGGATTTGAATGGGTGCAATCTTGTCCTTCAATTCAAGTTTAAGGCCCCTCTCAAACTTATCAGCCATCTAAGGTTCATCATCAAACCATTTCAAATATGAAGAGAAATAGGATAACTAAATGATTGTGTCAGCATATTGGTAAGCATTTATCTCACTTGCTCAAGGAAATTAAATGCAGGCTCTTTATCGGCTTTCACTGATAGAAGAAAGTATTTGCTCTTAAAGGCTGCTTGAAAGCTCTCCCAAGTCAAGGTTATCCCTCTTGACGCTAGTAGCCTAGATGCACTATGCCACTAGTGTTCCACCTCACCTTCCAACTTGTAAATAGCCAATCTAGCCTTTTTCTTGGGGGTGCATGTCATAACTTTAAAAGTTTTCTTGAATTGCATCAGCCACTTTTAAGCCTTTTTAATGTCTAAATCGCCTATAAACAATGAAAGATTTGCCTTTCTAAACTTGGCTAATATAGCTAAGATATCATTCTCTCCCTCTTGATGCCCTTCACTAAGGTTTTAGCTTGTGGCAACCTGCTTTCCAACTGGCATCTCCTAATTCTATTTGTTTATGGTCTCATGCAATTGTTGTAGCACTTAAATAGTGGCTGTATGGGCTTTGACTTACTCTTAAAGTCAATCAGTCATTACCCTTACCATAGCCTCATGGACCTCAGCTTGCTCCCTTATATGGTTGCCCATTGCAATCATGGCCTCTTGTGCTTCTCTCAACATCTCAACAATTTCACAATGTGTAGCTATAGTACCTTACAATGCCACAAGTACAACCAGAGGCCCTCTATTAAGCTACAACCTAAAGGACAAATCCAAGCACAACTTCATTCATGGTAGGTATATACAGATATGAATGACATTACTAGAACATAATGTTGCTACTTCTAATATGCATACATCATAATTGCCAAGTTTTTTAACCATAGAGTTCAAAATCTAGCATAATTTCCTAAATCATTGCTCTAATACCAAATATAACAACTTTAATTTCTAATTACATTAATTAAGCATAATCATATGATTGATAATTAATACTTAAAGTCTAAAGCCAATATTAGTCTAGTAGAGGGCGAAAATGTAAAATTTTTTACTAATTAATAACCACTATTAATAAAATCTAGAAGACTTAAGCCCATATAGAAATTAAATCCTTATTTATAACTTCCAACTCATTTGAATGGATCTAGAAGTTCAAAACTCCTATATATTCACTTATAAGTCATTACTTATCATTAACAACGTAAAAACTAGGTTCTAAAAGTTTAAAAAAGAGTTTAAAGACTTTGGCCGTGACTCAAAAGAACTTTGCCATGACCAAGATGGCTACTATAACATTGGAATTAAAATTTTGGACTTGTGCCATGACTTGAAACACCTATACTGTGACTCAGTTTGTTACTGGAACTAGAAATATAAAAATGTCTCGATCCACATTATGACTCAAGCTACTTGTACTGTCGTAGGGTTTATCCTTGAGTCTCACTATTTAAAGCCTACATGGCACTGCGGTGAGAGCACCTACTAGAACACCTTTAACAAAACTTACTCAATTCTCGCCACGATGAGCCCTGCTCGTGCCACGATGAGATTACTTTTTGGAATGCTCTTGCCCTATTTTCCTCAAGTTGTGTTATAGCCAAAAAGCCTATGCTGTGGTGAAGTTAGCTTTTATTACCTTTTGAATTTTGGCTATGACTTGAGTAGTTTTGGTTGCGACTCATTTACCCTCTAGACCTAAACTCCTTAATACTCATCCCAATTGACCTATAACTCTTCTCACTCCAACCTAAGACCCTTTTAGGCTTAAAATACTATGCTTTTAAGGCTTACGACTCATATAACTTCCAAATAGTTAATCTTATGTGATCTAGACTCTAAGACCAATCACTAATGCAAACTTATATTATATCATTACACATACTATAATGATAGAGAAGATTTGCCCACAAGCTCAAAAGGTGACCCAAAATACTCAATACACCTCTAAGTATCTTTTAACTACTTGGAGCAAGTTCTAATTTGCTAATTAAACATAATCCTACCCTTAAAGTTTTGAAGCAACCTCTTTGGCAAGAGATGACTATAGCATACCTTAGGTCCATGCACACAGAGCACACATGATAGTAGGAGTTCATAAATCAAAGTTTGAGCTAGACATTCATTTAATTATCCATCCATATTCTTGAAATTACATAATAGATCTAGTACATCCATAACAAATCATGTTTGCTCAATATTAGGTAGTAAAATTAGATTCCATACAAATTAACCTAACTTTCTAAGGTATAGTCTAGTAGTTACAAAGTATCAAAATACTTACACTTTGCAAAAATGGATGCATCATGATGTTATACAAAATAAGTTAGACAAAAATTAGCATCTATACAAAATCAAAATCTTTCAAGTGCAAGAGTCCTATAAAAGGCCCAAACCTAAGGGTGCTCATCCAATTGTTTCTCCTTTTCCTTAGCCAAGGAACCTTCATCTAAAAATTGTTAACCCCATGAAATAGAGTGAGATGTGAATCTCAATAACCAAAGGGAAATTCCATACATATGAGCAAATAAATTAACATAAATGCATTTTATGTCAATAAATATTAGAATTGTAACACCTTAGCTATCTAGCTCTTCTTTATCTTATTATGGTTCAATAGCAAGTCAATTCCTTGATAGACAAAAAATACCAATTCCAAAATTTCCAATATATAAGCACTTACCTTTGTTATAATTTCCATGTCCAAACAATTTAACCATTAAAAGTAAAATGTACATAATATTCCAAGAAAAATCTGGCAGAGTTTCCCCTTATAAAATTAATTGTCTAGACCAATCAAATGGTCATATAACAGTCCAACTCATAGGCATAGGAAAATAAGGATAATAAAGTGTCATATATTGCAACCTAGGCATAAAATCTAAAGTTCTACATCGGATAGGAAGATCCTGGGTTAAGGCATTATAAGTGGGAGTGGTACTCTCCCCACCACAGATACATTTTTTCCTTAAGTGGGAAAGCCAAAACCCTATGACAGAACTTAGTTTCGAGGCATGGCTAGTTCAGGGACAACATCTGCTGAGGTTTTGTAGGGTGTTTGGTATTAGAGCCAACCTAGCTGAGTGTGTGCCTCAAGAATGAGGTGGCCCCAAAGGGGAGTGGAATGTAAAATCTCACATTAGATTGGAGGATCTTAGGTTAAGGCCTTATAAGTGGCAGTGGTACTCTCCCCAGCGTAGACATGTTTTCCTCTTAAGTGGGCAAGGCAAAACCTCATGGCAGATTCTAGTTTCGAGCATGGCTGATTTGAGGATAATATTTGCAGAGGCTCTGTAGGGTGTTATAAATGTAATGCTTTAGCACCTTAGCCTTAAAATTATATTACAAAGGCTCATTCTTACACATTTACATGGAAATTACACCATTGGCAATGATTTTTTACGACATTAAAAGCTAAAATACTCAATGTTCAACTCAATAAATCATTTAAACCTTCCCTAATTTATTTTACATCCATAATGTACTCATTCATATCAAAGACATCATAATTCATCATATAAATCTTAGATTTTAGACCATACTTCACAAAACCAGAAAGCTGCTCTCGAGTTGTAGGGCCAGTTTTCTGATATGAACTTTAGAAATTCATAAGTAATTCTATAAATCTTGAAATCATGCATATGATAGATTTTTAAAAAGCAGGTGTCAACTAATGACTAAAAATAATTCTAGATCAAGAAAATAACATTTGGCCTATGAAAATGAATGGAACAGTACACTAGGTCATGCTTTTGGATTGATGCATACCTTGATATTAAAAAATTCATAACTCTTTTTATATTGATCTACATTAAGTGATCTCAGTGGTTATGGAAATCTTATGATGTCTAGTTTATGTCTATAAAACTTCATAAGCATTGGACTTCATTTGAGCCCTAAGAGACCTTAGAACTGAAACTGACAATATGAACAGTAACCTTGACAATTCTACATAATTTGGCAAATTTTGAAAAATCATAATAAATTATCTAGAGCTCTAAATTAGATGCTCTTTGGATTTGTGAAAATATCTTAATGAGATCTATTTTCGTGCCAAATTCATTCATTTGGTCGGACTTTGGTTTAGCTCAAGAAAATAGTTAATTTGAAGTCTATAAAGGGGTCAAGATGCACCAATTGGCTTTCTAATAATTCTATAACCATTTAAGCATGTCCAAAAGTACAAAAATAGCCTATGAGAGCATCCCAAATGGTCTAAATCATCATGCATATCAAAATCACTATCCTAGTTACTATTATACACATATACAACATAGGTCTATGGTGTCAAAAACTCATGTATTCATTCATTTGGTTTCAGAATTGGTACATACACTATAGTTATATGCATCTAAACATGTTCAAGTATTTACATCACAAGTACATCATATATTTACAAACTTTAACATCAAAATGCATAAAATTCCTATTCTAGTGTCAAAGTTCCACTCTTCAAGGTGCATGGCCTTCATTTCTTGCTCCATTTTGCTCACCTAGACATGGTTAGATATATGTGGGGGAAGAGTGAGATTTAAAAAATCATAATAGCTTTTTACCCTTTCAAACATATATGATACAATTACATGTCAAAGAATGCATGTGTGCTATAAAAACTTTTAATGAATATACATAGATCAATTTCCTTATCATATGAAGTCATACATATCAAACATAGGCTTTAGGGGATGTTGGTTTAGCCTTACCCAATTTTCTCAGGGCTTTTAAATTTGCCTCACCCACTTTAAGGGACTTTTGACTTAGCCTCACTCTTTCTTAAGACTTTTAGCTTTGTTTCACCCATTCTTAAGAACTTTTGGCTAATCTTCACCCATTCTAAGGGACTTTTGGCATAACCACATTTGTTCAAGGCACTTTGCATTCAAAATTGCATTTCAAGAAGTATAATGGTGCCATACATATAATCAATAGCTATAAATATGTCCCATGGTTCAAACATACATGCAAGAATCTAAAAATTTTTAAAGAGCTACCTTGTATCAAGAATCACACACTTTTTCCTTTATTCTTTCTTTCCCTTTTTTGGCCATACACTTGCACTTAGTTTATCTTGATTTGCTTAGCCTAGACACATCAAATAAGGCACATTTCAATCATTGGAACCAATTCTAGCCTTAAAAAAGCTCTATAAATGCTTACTTTGTCAAATGCTACCAATATGGTTCTATAAAAAGGCACAAGGATGCAACCTATAAGATCTGATTCCTCTATAAACATGAGAAACGTAATATTCAGTTTCTCCATAAACGTATGAAACACATCAGATATAAAAGGAAGTCCCTTTGATAGAATGATTTAAGGTCCAATAAAATTAAAGTAATAATCTAGACCTCAAATAATAAGGATCTAAGGTCAATGGTGCCATGAAAATAGAGCTAGAATAACTAGATGAAATTTAATGAAGATGTAGTGGCGTTTTCGTAATTTTGAGCATTTTTTAAAAAACTCAAAGGAGGGATTTTTAAATGGAAAAAAATGAGTTCCCTGGGATTCTCAGAGGCCTTAAAAGCCATAGGAATCCCTAGAATGATTTAAACCCCTTCGGTTTACATTTTAAAGCATCGGTTGACCTTAACTTTGACTAATTTATTCGGAAAGATTTTAATTCCAATTTGGATGAAACCAAAGGCATTTTATGAATTATAAGACCTAAATTTTATGATGCAAAAGATGGCTCTAAAATATGGGTCTAAACAAAGTAAACGGGCATGTAGGGACAAAATAGTCATTTTGAAAAATTATAAAAGAAGTTTCTTAAGTAAGATTACACCTCATCATCTTTTCCAAGCTTCCCTTTTTAGAATTTTAACATTAATAAGGGGGAGAGAGAAGAAGTTTAAGCTTCCATTTAGGTAAGTAAACAGCCCTGTTTCATCCTTTGCCAATTGGAAAGTTGTTCCTCTCTCTAAAAGCTCTCTAATGGTGATTTTCTTTTCTTGAAAACTTGAAAATTTAGGTCTGACCCTAAGCCAAAAAAGAACTCTTTTCAAGAAACCAATCGGTGGAAAATAATTTACACAAAGAGAGCTCTATTTTAAGGTAAGACTTTACGTGAAACACTTGCAAAATCTTATGTTTCCAAGCTATTTAAGCTTCGATCTAGAGAGAGAAAGTGAGGAGGAGAGTTTTTCTTCAAATGGTCTTGATGGAACCAAAGGTTATGGAGTGTGATGATTAAGAATATACAAATAGAATTGAAAAGGAAGCTTTAGAATGCAAGTTGTAGAATTTAGGGATTTGGTTGCACCTTGGCAAATATGAAGCTTCCTAATGACAATTTAAGTTGTGTAAGACTATGAATGGGTTCTCAAGACACCTAAGAAGCCTCACATATGCCTTTTCCCTAAATGAAATGAAGCAAATTCCATGAATGCTCAAAGCCTCCGTAGTCTCAGCCAAGCAAGGTTAAGGCACCTAGGGATAGGAGGACCTCAAAGGAAGCCTTGAAAAAAATTTAAAAGCCTTAGAATGTGAAATGGAGGTGTAGGCTCCATAATGAGACATTAGGAAGCAACTTATAGCTAGACTCCCTAAAATGAATGTATGATGACTCTAAGGAGTCTAAATGGAGTTAAAAGATCTAGAATGAATGAGAAATAGGAGCCAAAATCATGAATTTCCATAGTTGTTTCATTAGGTCTTTTATGGAACTATAATTGTATCATAGGACAAAGTAAGACTCCATAGAAATTTCATAAGGCTAGATCTAATTTGTAATATCTAGTTCTCTGAAAATGGGGGAAAACGTAAGAAACATAGTGTATTGTTTCTCTATAAACATATGAAATTCATCGGATACAAAAGGAAGTCCCCTAGATAGAGCAATTTGAGGTCCTAAAAAATTTAAGTAATATTCTAGACTCCTAAAAATGAGAATCCCAAGCTCAGAAGGAAGGAAAAACGAAGTTAGAATGTAGAAATGAAATTGAACGAAAGGTTGAGGAAACATAATGGTATTTTTGTAATTTTGAGCAAATTTTAGAATTTTCACAGGATGGCTTTTTAAATGAAAGATTTGAGTTCTTTGGGGTTTGTAGAGGCCCTGAAAACCATGGGAAGCCCTGAGATAGTTGAAAACCCTCCAGTGAACGTTTTCTAATGTCAGTTGACTCAAACTTTGACAGATTTGTTTGGAAAAGTTTTAGCTCTGATTTGAGTGATTTCAATGGCATTTTATTAAATTGGGAACCTAAATTTCATAATGGAAAAAATAGTTCTAAAAAAGGAGCTAAAACAATTTAGAAACAAAAATGCCAAGAACGAGGGGCAAAATTAGAATTTTTGAAAAGTCATTTTTAAACTCACCTCTATATATATAAGGTGCCCCATCTTCTCCTTCATTTAGCCACATTTGTTTCTTCCCTAAACCAGAGAAAAACCTTAAGGGTGAGGCGCACAAGAAGGAAGAGGAAGGAAGGAGAAAAACAAGGAAGAGGTATGGATTTTCTTAGCTTTTTTTGTGATTTTTCTTTAGCAAACTCCTTTTCCTCCATTTCTCTTTCCTTCCTATGGTTTATTAAAGTTCTTGGATCTGTTTTGAGGGCAGAACAAAGGGGAAAATTCGGATTTGAAGAGAGGAGGCCAAGAAAAGTGAGAAACAAGCAAGAAGAAGCAAGGAAATAAGGTAAAATCTCACTTTTATGGTAGCTACTCCTTCCCCCTTCTTTTCCTTGGTTTGTCCCATGTATGTAGCTCTAAGAAGGCTTGGAATTTGGGTAAACCAAGGGTGAATCCTAGGAATTTAAGGGAGGAGAGTAAGAGTATGCAAAGAGAATTAACAAATAACCATGAAAAATTTAAATAGCAAACCTAGGGTTTCAAGTGCTCCACCAAAAATTTGATTTGATGTAATTGTTCCTAGGCCTAAATGAGTGTTTAGGTGAGCTCTTAAGAAGGCTCCTCATATGCTTTTTCTTCCAAGAAAATGAAGCAAACCCACTTGGTACTCATATGGAGCATGATTTCGGCCTAGGCTAGAAAGAGTACTAAAAGGAAGTTTTAACTTGTTCCAAATTTAGTTTTAAGTCATATATGATGGAAGAGGATGAGAGGAAGCCTTGGAAAAAATTTTAGAAGCCATAGAAAGTGAGATGGTATCATAGGTTTCATATTATGGCTTAAAGAAGTAACACCTAACTAGACTCCTTGATTTGATTGTGTGATGGCTCTAAGAGGTTTAAATGGAGTCAAGAATCATAAATAGATAGAGAGAATAGACCTAAGATGATGTTTCTTAAGGTTGCTTCATTAAGTGCATTATAGAACCATAAATGAGCCATATGAGTTACCTAGATTTTCTAGTGAATGTATGCCCTTAGAATTTGATCCAAGAGTATAATTGGCTTCCATATGATGTGTCTAGGCTAAGAGAAATGATCTCTACCTCCTTGTGTGTGTGAGGTCAGGGGAGAGGACTCAAGGCTCAAGGAAAAAGTGTGCTTGTATGGCAAAGGTAGCTCTCTCCACCTTCTCTCATACATTAATGTGTACTTAACTTGTCTTGAATGTGTATATGTACATTTTGAGCCATAAAAAGTGTTCTAGCATGATTTCATATACCATGGTACCATAATGATGTTTTATGCACTCAAATGATGTTTTATGTACTCAAATGATGTTTTATATACTTGCCTTCATTTGCTTGAGTGTGGAGAAGCCATGAACCCTCTAGCCATGGTGAGGATGAGCAAAGAACCCTTAAAATTGGTTGAGACAAAGTAAAGAGTCTCCCAAGAGTGAGGTTTAGCCAAAACCTCCTTGAGATAATCGATGAGACAAGTCCAAAATTGATAAGTGAATGGGTGAAACTAATCCACTTACTTGGCAAGCCTATGTATGCTATGTATGACTTGATCAAATTGTAATATCTGATTCTTTGAAAACAAAAGAAAATGTGAGAAACGTAACGTATAGTTTCTCTGTTAACAAATGAAACTCACCAGATACAAAAGGAAGTCCCCCAAGATGAGATAGTTATGGTCCCAAAAAATTTGGAAAGCATTCTAGACTCCAAAAAAATAAGAATCACAGGCTCAAACAGAAAGAAAAATTGAGCTAGAATGAAGAAACAATTTCTTACAAAAAGCCTACGAAACGTAATGGCATTTTCGTAATTTTGAGAAAATTCTGGAATTCACATAGGAGGGCTTTTTAAATGAAAATTTTGAGTTCTCTAGGGTTCACAGAGGCCCTGAAAACCATGAAAACCCCCGAGACAGTTAAAACCCCTCCAGTGGACGTTTTCCAATGTCGTTGTACCCAAACTTTGACAGATTTGTTCGAGAAGGTTTTAGCTCCAATTTGAGTGATTCCAAAGGCATTTTACTAAATTAGGAACCTAAATTTTATAATAGAAAAGAAAATTCTAAAAAAAGAGATAAAACAAAGGAGAAACGAAAATGCCAAGAACGAAAGGCAAAATGGGAATTTTTGAAAAGTGTAACTTACTCCCACCTATATATATGATGCACCCTTTTCTCCCTTCACTGTGCACAACCAAGTTCTGCCCAAAACTAGAGGAAAACCCTAGGGGATGAGGCACATAAGAGGAGGAAGAAAAGGAGGAGAAATTCAAGGTAGAAAGGTATGAATTTTCATGGTTTTTCATGCTCTTTCTTTTCCAAACCTCTTCTCCTCCATTCTCCTTTGTTTCCTATGATTATAATGAAGTTTAAAAATCTGTTTTAAGGGAGAAATTGAGGGAAAAATTTGGATTTGAAGAGAGGAGCTCAAAGAACACAAGATTCAAGTGAGAAAAAGCATGAAAACAAGGTAAATTCTCTTCCTATAGTTGTCATATTTGGTTCCCTTCTCCACCATTTTGGCCCACTTGAGAAAACCCTAGGAGGAGATGATTTTTAGGCAAAAACAAGTATGAATCTAAGGAAAAAGGGTGTAGAGATTAAGAACATGCAAAAGGAATTATCAAAAAACCATTAGATTTCAAGATGCAAATTCTAGGGTTTTGTGTGCACCTTCTAAAATCTGATTTCATATGATAATTCTTTGGCCTAATTAAGAGTTTAAATAAGCTTCTAAGATCCCTAAGATGCTCCTTACAAGTTTCCTCCTTCAAGAAAACAAAGCACATTCCAAGGAACCCTAAATCATGTATAGTCTTGGCCTAAGCAAGTTCTCATAGCTAGGGAGAGTTTTAAATTTTTCTAAGGCCATTCTTGAGTCATCTTTGATGAATGAAAATGAAGAGAGGCCTTGGAAAAAATTTAGAATTCATAGAAAGTGATTTGGTGTCTTAAGTTCTATAATTGACCTAAAGAAACAACATGATGTTAGGCCCTTTGTTTTAATGGTGTGATGACTCCAAGAGGCTTAAAAGGAGTCAAGAATCATATTTGAAAGGAAAGAATGAGGCTTAGAAATTATTTGAGGGGTGTTGCTGCATTAGGTGCATTTGTGGACCATAATGGAGCTTGCAAAGTAATTTAGGATCTAAGCAAATTGTATGGCCTTAGAGATTGTTTCATGAATCTAATTGACTCCCATAAATTGTATTTAGGCCAAGAGAAACCGTCTCCAAAAGCTTGTGGGTGTGTGACGAAAGAGGAGGCTTGAAATCCAAGAAAAAAGTGTATGATTGTGTGCAAGGTAGCTCTTTCTACCTTCTCTCATGCATGGATGTGTGTTTAGCTTGTCTTAGAATGTGTGTATATGTATTTTCAAGTCATAAAAAGTATGCTAGCATGATTTTAAATGCCATGATTTCATGATGTCATATTATGTTTTTAAATGAATGCATAATGTTTGTTTGAGTTTGCTTGAGTGTAGAGACCTAAAACTCTTGACCATGGTGAGGATGAGCCAAGAACCCTTGAGCTTGGTTAAGACAAAGTAAAGAGTCTCCCAAAAGCAAAGTGGGCTCCTAAGAGTATGGTTGAATCCAAAGCTCTCAAAGAATGGGTGAGGCAAGTCCAAAATCCATGAGGAGAAGTGTGAGGCCAATTTAAACACTTGGTGAGCTCTTGAATGTCTCGTATGATGTGTTCATATGCTAAGCTTGCTTCTTGAATGCTCATGAATTGTATTATGTCCATGCATGCATTTTTAAGGCTTGCTTTACATATATTATGTATGATTGAAAAGGAGATGAGCTATTGGGATTCTTTGAATCTCATCCCCTCCTCTCTAATTATCTAATATGCTAGGTGAACCAAGTGGCTATGGTAATGGGAGCCAACAACATTGAAGAAGGAAGATTAACAACCATATGCCTAGTTTTTATCTTTTTAAACCATAATGATGCTTCATAATGTATATGATATTGTAAATAGTCTATGACCCTTGAGACATGTGTCAATATGATATTATGTGATGTATAAATACATGGATATGATGTATGAACTTTAGAATAGAATTTGAGTATGTAATGCCTAAGTATGCAATTTGGAAGTTTCATGTACATGTGCATAAGTGTGGGTTGAATGGCCAAAATGAGATGCATGAGATTTGAAACCATTTGGGAACCTCACATAAGTCTTAAATATGCTTTTAGACTTGCCCAAAAGGTGCCACAATCAAGGGAAAGCCATTTGGCAAGTTTGGTACCCTATATGGAGCCAAAATTTGACCATAATAGAACCCTATGTCACTTTTCAGCCAAATGAGTTAGTATTGATATAAGATTTGGCATGTAATTAGGTCCCATTGAGAGCTTTTTGGGAAGTGAAAGATCAAAATTTTTGGAAATCTATAGAATATTGATGATTTTTCAAAGTTGGCAATTTTTATGGTTTTGGTTTGCTGCACTATTCATTTGGTCTGAAAATGAATTCTGTCACATGAGGTTCAGATGATGTCCAATTGCCATGAAATTTTATACAAAGAAACTAGACAATCACAGTGACTCGTGCCAACTAGAAGCACCTCATTTGGAGGTCTAAAGAGGGAGATATGAATTTTTGAAGTTTCTATCCAATATCAATAATTTTGCCTAACCATAAGTACTGTTCCATTGAATTCTGAGGCCTGGGCTTGATGAACTGATTTGGAGATATTTTTCCCCTCCATTTAACATCCACAGCTTTCTAGATTGGTATCATTTACATGGATTGGATGTTTTTGGAATTAATTGGACATTTTCAAATTTTTCTGCAGAATTCTGTGATAGTTTCAGGATTCAGTCGGACTTTTGGACGATTTTGGATATCAAACGTCCTCTGTGATGAATATTATGATCTGGACATATTTTTAGTGTGAATTAGACATCCAAATATTTCTAGAATACCAAGATTGCATGATTTTGATTTTTTTAGATTTAATTATGATTTTCCAAAGTTTGGTCAGAAAATGGAGCAAATCTGGCCGAGAATGAACTTCCATATTCCATGCTCCATTTCAGTTTCCCTGAGTTGTGGGCATGATTTTGTGATGCAAATGAGTTTTATGGATGTAATTAAATATGAAAATGTATAGTATGAGCTCACATGAGAATGTATAGTATGAGCTCATACGGTCCACGTGACACTGAATGGAATTTTTAAGTATGACGCAACGCAAATAAACCCATTATTTTCATTCCCTTTTTCATGTACTCTCATGGAAATGATGATGTGAAGTCTATAAATGACATAAAATGAGCTAGAATTTATAGTGTTACACAAATGCTAAAGGTGTTTCTTGAATGCTCACACATTACAATATGCCCATTCATACATTTTCAAGACTTGTATTGCATTCTTTATGTGTGATTGAAAGGGAGATGAGCTATTGGGATTTTTTGAATCTCATCCGCTCCTCTCCAATATCTTAACATGCTAGGTGGAGCACTTAAACAAGGTAATAGAAGCTACCAAGCCAAGAAGAAGAAGATTGACAACCAAGTGTATGAAAATGTCTAGTTTTGTCTCTTTTGTAGCCATACACTTGGCATATGATGTAATTCCATGATGAAGTTGTTATATAATCATATGAACATATGTAATTACCCAAAATTTTAATGTATGTATAAGTTTTAATGCTAAATGAGTGGTAATGTGCATTTTGGGTAGTGAATGGCAAGAGAAAGTGTATGCGTGCTTATGTATGGCATAGGGTGAGAAAGTGAGTTTGAGAAATCTAGGTTTATACATCTTTGACACAAGTTTAGAGAGTCATTTCGGTACATTCCCACGTGCTCAAGTAGTCATGGTTGCCTTAGAACTTGAAATGGACCATTTGGACCCCTTTGATGACATAAAATGTGCCATTTTGTAACCCAACGTCAAGATCTGACCAAATAAAGGAATTTGCCCATGATATTTGACATGCATGTAGATCTTATCTAGAGCTTTTTGGGAAGCCAAAGACTAAATTATTTGGAGCTCTGTGGAATTAATTATGAATTTCCAATATTTGCATTTTTTTGCTGAATTAATGCAGACACTGTTCGTATTGTTAGAAACTTGGGCTATGTCATTCGTGGGATAAATGATATCCAATACTCATGAAATTTTACAAGCATAAACTAGGCATGATGAGCTTTGCATGGCCAATGAGATCACCCTATTTTGACCTCTGAATAGGGAGATATAAATTTTTGAAGTTGGAGGTCAGTCCTAGTAATGGCAGTTGACCTCTGGTACTATTCATATAGTTAGAAACTTGGGCTATGTCATTCATGGGAGAACTAATATCCAATCCTAATAAAATTTTACAAGCATAAACTAGGCATGATGAGCTTTCTATAGCCACTAAGATCACCCCATTTTTACCTTTGAGTAGGGAAATGTGAATTTTTGAAGTTGGAGGTCAGTACTAGTAATGACAGTCGACCTCTAGCATTGGTCCATCAATTTCTAGTGGCTAGTAGCCTCTGTTATGGTCTAGATTTATTTTTAACATACATTAGACATCTGTAGCTTTCCAAAATAGTATAGTGTACTTGAGGTAGATGTTTCTAAAATTAGTTATGATTTTTCAAAGTTCAAGCACAGAATCTGGAAAATTAGTCCGAGGCTGCACCATTGTATTTTATGTATCTACTTCCTTTGCTCGAGGTATAGGCCACTTCTTGAGCTTGTTATGAGTTATATTTGTATATTTAAATATGAGAATGAGATGGATGAGTCCATATGGCCCACGAGACACTGAATGAAAATTTTACCCGTGATGAAATATAACTTTATCCATTATTTCCAATGCCATTATATTACTTCCTATAGAACTAACATAAGATAAGGCATGGAAATTACATGAGTTGAGTCTTATAATTATGGTGTTACATTTATTGTTATCCGAGCAAAGTTTCAGGCTCTCTACGATTGGATTTGGCTTAAGAATGTGGCAACAAGGCTATGTAAAGGTTTGTATAATTATGTAAAGTCTTGTATGAGACATCTTGGGTGTGTGAAGGTAGTTCATGGCTATGTTTATGATAAGTAAATTATAGAATAGTCTTAGAGTAGATAGTGAACATCAAGAATGGGTGGCCTCTATAATAGCTTAAGCAAAGCTATGTGATTTGACAGCTAGAGCTGTATGAAATATGATAGTTCGCTGGGATCGATAGCAAACCCTAGGTATGGACAATGAGAAATGATCTTGTTGATATGAAAAGGCTTGCTAGAGAGAGCATGTGAGGCCTAATTCTCCCTGGTGGTCATACTCAGACCATTTTGAGATGTCTTAGTTAATGCAGTGACGAGTAGTAATGTAGCACAATATTAGATGAAATTGCAACTGCACAGGATCAGTATAGGGGGGAAGTGAGAAAAAGAGTTACCCCCTAGCCACAACACACAAATGTCTAGATGAATTTCAGAACCTGAAAGGCTAGTTCCCTCAGGCCAAAAGTTTGAGTTATAAGCTACACTTCACAGAGCCCTGACAGCTCAGAAGTGATAGTTAGTTATGCATGAATGAAGCATAAGGTGGAACCCTCTAGCTTGATGATGGGCTGTATATAGAGGCAATAAGGCTCGGGTTTTATAGCTAAAGATGAAGTTTCAATTCATGACGAAGTAACCCAATCAAAGGAAGTTAGCCGTAGCCAATTAAATGTTTAACCATGACTAATTATTTCATAAAGTAGCAAGGCAATCCAGAGAATTCCTCATCGTGGCCAATTAGGAAGTTAGCCATGGCCAATACTTGGACAGGAAACTAGGGTAAACTCAAGGCTACTTAGCCATGACAAATAATGTGTTAGCCATGGTGAATTGCAGTATAAATGCCTTGTTGGTCATATTCAGGCCAACTTGAGAAATGAGCTGCTAAAGGATTAGTCGACCTACGAAAAGCGAGAACCCCTTATATCAATTGAGAAAAAGTGTAGTAACTGGTCACAGAAGATTAGTAAGAAATTAGTGGGCCTAGTAGTTGAGACTGAGAAAAGCTCTACATCAAAGAAAGTTAGACACAGGGATGATAAGGTTGTTGAGACCTGCCTTTAAGGCATTAACTCTAACCTAGGGTGCTATCCTGTGAAATATTGATTAACAGGATGTTAATGTAGCCTTGAAATTGACATAAGTTAAGGCTACTAGTAGTAAGGAATATAGTGAGTGCCTTATGGGTAACACCTAGAGGTGAGTATAATTAGCCTAGTGACCGAGGCTTATAAGAGAATGATGATAGTTTAGAAAGTATTAAGTTACCGTAAGCCTATTAGAGTTAATAGGGCTTATTGTAAGTTATCGGTCTAATGAGATAGGTAGCCTAGGCTAAGTATAAACTAAAGCTTAAGAGAAGTGACCAGTAGCATCGTCCAAAAGAGATGTGTAAAAGGAGAAATTAAATTAACTAAAAGTTAAGTGAAAGTTCTCCTTAGGTCAGAAAAGGAAAGATAAGATGTCCTTAGTCAGGGAGGCCACTCAGTAGTGGTTAGCAAATTCTCTTAGATAGACCCCGTGAATTGTAGAGCACAGTGATAAGGGAAGTGAGGAAAAGCTGAGAAACTAGCTATAAAAGAAACACCCTCGCTTTATTAATACTAGATAAATAGACTGAGTATAGAAAAGTAAAAAAATAGGGGTTCGATAGTTTGTCAGACAAGCTTCCTAATATGAGAATGATATAGGGTTAAGGCACGTGAGTGGTTAGAGCACCCAGTAGAGCATAAGTCTTCAGTAAGGTAGAATCTGTATAGTGAGAGTATGTGTCCTGGATTGGGTTAGTAAGACCCTAAAATCAATATACTGTGCTCTTAGGGATGAGGCTAAAGAGACTAAACAGAGAAAAAGCCTAGCTCATATTTGAGCGTAGAAATGAGCTAAGACAAAAGTTAGTGCCTTAGTACCCTCAGGGAAGCTTGAGGGGGCTAAAGACCGCCTAAGAAAGTAAGCTTTTGTATTATGCAGAAAAAGAGTGTAAGCCAAGAGTGCCACATAATGTAACTCCTGGGATTACATGAAATAGAATTTTTCTTATTAACGGACAGTCTAGTTAAGAGCAAAGCAAGAGTATGAGAGAAAGTATACCCCTTTGATGTTAGAGAAAGTGAACAAGTAGAGGAACCTAGAAAAAATGCAAGTGCTTTTGAGTGTAAAGAAATCTGAACTAGCAGCAGAGATAGCTAATAGTAGAGCATCCTTTTTCCTAAGTAAAAGGATATGAAAGGTAAAAAGAGAAAGAAGAAAAAATAGTGTTCAAGCCGAGAACATAATAGATTAAGAACAAATATCGAGTTGATGTGCTTGAGTACTTGAGAAAGCACACTTGTCCTTGGCATATATGCCCTGCTAACATGACAGTTCCCGAAGTGAAAACACTTGGGCAATGTAAAGTGATCTCGAGATAAAGTAGAGGGATAGTCCTATTTTTCCTAACCATCCTACTAGAATAGGGCAGATAATGAAAAGTAAGAGAGGAGTACTTTAGATTATTGGGAAACTTGTAATATACTGGCGATAGTGGCTCTGAGCTCAATCATAAGGCACTGGTATATTAGTGTTTGATGTTATAGTTTGCTTGCAACAAGCGTTACATGATATTGGGTCTAGCCAACTTACTAGTAATGTGACTTGAATTCATAACAAGCGATGGCATCAATCACCAAAGTGTCCCAATAATTGAAAGGCACCCTAGTTAGTTAAATAACAACATAAGTCAGAAAAGAGAGGTGAAAGGATTCTAGCAGTATCAGAATGATAAGAAAAACATGCAGAAAGGAATCCCTAGTAAAGAATAATAATATAAAAAAGAACGTGCTAATAGTAAGGAATGTTCAGATTTAGATAACACGAGTTTAGTATGCATTGTAACACCCCGAAATTAATTAAGGTGTTAATCATGGATTAAGATTAATTAAGAATAATTAATATGGGATGATTGGGTAAGTAAAGTGAATGGGGATGTTTAGAGAGATAAATTATTAATATGGGTTTAAGAATTAATTGGGATAGAAACTATATCTAGGCCCAAATTAATGTAGGGGGATCATGAGAAGAGGCTTATAAAAGCCCAATAATTCTAGATGCAAGCCCAACTCCTTATCATGAGACTTGGGCCGAGAGGGATCCCCTAGCAATAGCCCAATTTGACTTAGTGAAATAAAGGCCCAATACCCAATTTACATGAGCTCTTATAGTGGGCCCAACAAACATTATGCAGACCTAAGTTGGATTGACTCTTGGAATTTAGCCTAACCCAATCAAATTGCTGTAGCCCAATTCATGAAACAAAGCCCAACAAGTGCAAAAAATCTGAACCTACAAGGAATTGGGCCATTGGGTCAGCATACCTTACTTAAACTGAAATTGTTCTGCAGCTTACTTCACCAAACAAAAGCCCAATAAGCACACATCTGAACCTAAGTGGATTTTGGGCTTTAGGGTTGACCCAAACTCATCTAAAACCCTAACCCTTCAGCCTCTCCTTTATTTTACTGAAACTCAAGAGAGGAAAATTCGGAGGTTTGAGGGAGGTTAGGGTTCTACCAACATGGAGGCTCCATTTCTCACTTCTAGAGGATGATTTAGCCAAGGTAAGTTATATATAACTTGACCCTCTCATCCTCCTCTTCATTTTGGTCCGATTAATTTCTGGGTTTGAGCATTTTCATCTTCATCTCAAATCTGAAATTTGGTGTTAGGTGATTCCTAGCAAGATTTTCGGACTTGGAGGTTAGGGGGAGGATTAGGTAAGCCTTTCCTTTCCATTTTGTGAATCACTTTGCTGGGAAATGCCCCTAAGGATGTATTATCATAATGGGTTCTATTATTGTGTGAGATTACAAGGAGAAAATGGTGGAAAACTGAATTTGCTGGGCTTGATGATTGAAATGCGATTTTTGGTGCTCCAATGGTGGATTTTCAGAGGTGAGGATATGGGTGTTATTAAGTGAGTATCTCCTTCCCATTTTGATGCATTTTTTGTTAGTTTGAGACCCCTATAGTTGACCTATGATATGGCCTTTGGTTTCATGTGAAATTACCCAGAAATTGGAGTGAACTATGGCAATTTCTGGTGTGGGAAAGTTGGAATTCGAAATTAAATCCCTTGGTAATTAAGTGAGTAATCTCTAGTCTGTCATTTATAGTTCAACTCTTTGGATATTTGATTGTGGTTAGAAATGATGATAATTATGCTTATTATAGGCTTGGTGTGCATTTGGATTATTATGGTAGCTAGGGGAAGAGTAATTGGCTTCATTGAGGTAACTGGGTTATTTTCCTAATTCCATGTATATGCTCATGTTAATCTGCTATTTGCTACACATGCTTGGTTTGAAATGTTAAATGACTGGTTGACTACTTGATTGTTATTGTGATTGGACCTTGTGAGTCCATGGTGGAGTTGTGGTGCAGCTGCCACCCGTGCATGTGCTACGATCGAGCACCGGGTATGATCAACCCCAGATGCACTGAGCCCTGGTTGTGCTCAATAGGGAGTAGGTGTCGTGGACGGGCCTCTCCTGGTGTTATTGGCCATTAACATGTTATGTGTGATTGCTGGTATGGGACAGTAGTCATTGGTAGCTCAACTAGTTCATTTGCCAATTGAATTGATGATTCTGATATTGATGACATGAGATTGTCTTGGATTGATTGACTTGTGCATATAGATGGAAATTTCCTTTTGTTACTAAGATTGTATATCTCACCCCGTTGCGGGCTAACATTTTCAGGGATCGGACCTCTTAGTGGCAAGGAGAAGATTAACGAGAGCCTGTTAAATAGTTTGGTAGCACATAGGTTTAATGTATTGTAATTAAATTGTTAGTTTTGTATCATTGCTGCATTGCATCATGAGTTGCCAAGTATAGGGATTGTATATGTAATTCGATTATCATGGAATTGAACCTTATGATTGTAATTGGCTAATAACGGAAAGTGTATCTAATGTTAAATATCCACGGTGCATGATTGGTGTTGTTATTATTCCATAAACTTGCTGATAGGAGTTAATTAGAGGAAAGAAATGGGCACATAAGTTTTGAATGGGTAATGGAAGCATAGCTAAATAAATAAGGTAGATAAATGCCATTAGAGCCATATAAAATGAGGGGAAGTGATCTTAGGGTGTCCCTAAGAAGAGAAATGGAGTGTAGGGGGCGAAATATAGTGAAAACAGCTACAGAAGGGAGTCACGCCGCGACCAAGAAGGCTTTGCCGCGGCCTAGGGACTGACAGTGGCGAGGGACGCCGCGGCTTGAGAAATCCCGCCGCAGCGCAGAGTGAAAATAATCGCCCAGGGGGTGACAGAACGTAACCTCGCCGCGGCGCGAGTCGAGGAAATTAACTAGGGAGGTTACAGTAGCAAAACTCGCCGCGGCGCCACATAGGTTGGCCGCGACGCAGGTCCAACTCGCCGCGGCGAAAGTCAGGAAAATTCCCGAAAGCAACTTGGCTGCGGCGTAAGAGTTCCAAGCCGCGGCGCAAGTCTAAAAACTTAGTTTTTGAGCTCCAGAACCTAGCTTAGCCGCGGCGGGAAGGTTCCAGGTTGCGGCGCAGGTCCCCAAACACCCCTATTTGACCTGGAAACCCTAATTTAATTAATGTTAAGGTTAGAGAATAGCTTGAGTACATTAATAGGAGGTTGTAGTGGGTTGAAATTGATTAATGGATGAACCCTAAACCTCTAATGATGGTACAAACCTTCCTATGCATGTTCCCGTTATGGTTGTTAGTTGATGACCCTAAGAGTATCAAGGTTAAATTTCCCCTATATTTTCTTAATGTGATTAACTGTAATGACTCCAAACCTTGATCATTATTTACTAATCGTGTATTTAACTATAATTATCGATATTAGAAGTTAGGGTCGTCACATGCATTACTTGAGTCCCTTATAGTATAAGTAAATGAAATGAGAAAGGACCAATGTGTGGCCTCTCTCTTGCCAGAGATGTTAGCCACATTCAGTGTGTGAGATGCCTAGGTGTTCAGACATTAAAAGCAGAACATGGGCATAGTCAGAGATTATAGGATATGAGAGGAAAGATAACCAAGTACAATTAGAGTAAGAAAAGAAAACCCAAGTAAAAAGGGGTTGAAGTGGGAACCTGAGGATCCCATGAGGAGTGATGAATAAAAAATTAAAATACTCCCGAGTATCAGTATGATAGGATCTTAGAGAATTAGATGACACAGAACCCACTTTGCATAAAGAGCATAACGTACTTTTGAGTTTAGCCTCAGTTATTATGAGTGATAGTCACTGGACTTAGTGAGCATGTGTTTTACTAGTAGATACAGTGATCTTAGGCTTCGATGTCTTTCAGAGATGGATCACAGTAGATCCTAGCATAGCACAGTGGGTTGTAGTAGGACCCAATAGGGCTCTGAGAGGTAGCAGTAGATTAGGGGTCGCAGCAAATCCCACAGAGTTACAGAGAGCCCATAGTTATAACATAATAATTATTTGGTAAGATGACAGCTTGAGATAGTTTTTCCAGATCAGTTAATCTCAAAGACTAGTATAGTCATAGATAGTTTTGTCTTATAAACTAAAGACCTCTTGAGTCTAGTAGACTATTGCCACAGAGATATGAAGGCTTTACTCAGATAGTTAAACCACTGACTAGATCTCTTGAGAGATGAGTATAGTATGGGAGGAGGAAAGCAAGAAAGTAGCTTTTTAAAGTTAGGGCTAAATGAATCACTACCCAGCAAATATTAGCTCTGACTAAGGGATAGAGAGATCCCTACATGCTAGACCTTGTGTTCAGAAAGAGGTCAGGTGCAGTTCTAAATGAGGTAAGTGGTATAGTATATCTCCAGTGATCGAAACTATAATACAGTTAGCATTCCATTAGAATTCAGCAGTAGTTAGTGGTAGTTGCTCTTCAATACCAATATAAGGAATATAAGTTAGGCCTACCAGTACTAAGATAAGGGACTACAAAATGCCCACTCTTAAGTAAGCAAAAGGAGTAAGGAAAAGTCCCAGCCTAAAGAGACAAATGCATTAGTAAATAGAGAAATTGGGATCATTAAAAGCAAAAACTCCCCAAAGGATTATAATCCCAGTAAGCAATTGAGATATGAGACCTATGATAAAAAGAAATGTGAATTATGATTACAGAATAAGCTAGTAAGAAAGAACGTAGAGATAAGTAGTGGACAGTATAATTAAACAAGAAAGTAAGCAGACAAAAACCTCCAATAGTTGTAATGATCAGAAAAAGATAATGAGACCTTGTGAGAAGCCATTGGGAGAGGATACGGGAGATTTAATACTAAACAAGTTACCTCCCAAGATATATAAGTGAGTCCATTAAAAAGAACGTTAACCCCTACTGATAGGTTAAGACTAATCAAATATGATCAGTAAGCTCTCTTAGGATAGGCCTCCAGAGTCAGAAATTTCTTTCCCTTATGAGGAAAATTAGCTAGTACTCTATTATAATATAGCCTTCATTAAGAGCTAGTAATAAAAACTCCCTGGTTGAGAAAAACTCAAAAGAGTGAAATCGCTAATAGAAGCGTATAGAGCCAGGAAGAAGGGAAAGAAAGGAACAATTACGCAATATATAAAAGAGTAAGAGGAAAGGCATATCCCAAATTTTGAGGATGAAATTTATTTAAAGGGAGGGAAATATAAGATCCAGTTCTCTGAAAATGAGAGAAAACATGAGAAACGTAATGTATGATTTCTTGGTAAACATACGAAATTCACCGGATACAAATGAAAGTCCCCCAAATAGAGTGATTTAAGGTCCAAAAAAATTTAAGTAATATTCTAGACTCTTAAAAATGAGAATCACTGGCTCAGATAAAAGGAAAAATAGAACTAGAATGAAGAAATGAAATTAAACGAAAGGTTGACGAAATGTAGTGGCATTTTTGTAATTTTGAGAAAATTTTGAAATTTTCACAAGAGGACCTTTTAAATGAAATTTTTGAGTTCTCTGGGATTCTTAAAGGCCCTGAAAATTATGGGAAGCCCCAGTGGACGTTTCCCAGTGTTAGTTGACCTAAACTTTGACAGATTCATTCACGAAAATTTTAACTCTAATTTGATGATTCTAAAGGCATTTTATTAAATTAGGAATCTAAATTTCATAATGAAAAAGATGGTTCTAAAAAAGGAGCTAAAACAAATTGGAAACGAGAATGTCAAGAACGAGGTGCAAAATTAGAATTTTTGAAAAGTTGTTCTTAAACACACATATATATGAGGCGCCCCATCTCCTTCTTCATTTAGCCATATTTGTTTCTGCCCTAAACTGAAGAAAAACCCTAAGGGTGAGGCACATAAGAAGGAGGAGGAAGGAAGGAGAAAAACAAGGAAGACGTATGGATTTTCTTTTCTTTTTTTCATGATTTTTCTTTAGCAAACTCCTTTTCCTCCATTTCCCCTTCTTTCCTATGGCTTTATTGAAGTTCTTGGATCTGTTTTGAGTGTAGAACAAAGGTGAAAATTCGGATTTGAAGAGAGAAGGCCAAGAAAAGTGAGAAACAAGTAAGAAGAAGCAAGGAAACAAGGTAAAATCTCACTTTTATGGTAACTACTCCTTCCTCCTTCTTCTCCTTGGTTCGTCCCATGTATGTAGCTCCAAGAAGGCTTGGAATTTGGGTAGAACCAAGGGTGAATCCTATGAATTTAAGGGAGGAGAGTAAGAATATGCAAAAAGAATTAACAAATAACCATGGAAAATTAAGATAGCAAATGTAGGGTTTCAAGTGCTCCACCAAATATTTGATTTGATGTAATTGTTCCTAGGCCTAAATGAGTGTTTGGATGAGCTCATCAGATCCCTAGAAAGCTCCTCATATATACCTTCCATCAAGAAAATGAAGCAAACCTACTTGGTACTCATATGGAGCATGATTTCGGCCTAGGCTAGCAAGAGTACCAAGGGGATGTTTTAATTTGTTCCAAGTTTAGTTTTAAGTCATATATGATGAAAAAGGATGAAAGGAAGCCTTGGAAAAAATTTTAGAAGCCATAAAAAGTGAGATGGTATCATAGGTTCCATATTATAGCTTAAAGAAGCAACACCTAACTAGGCTCATTGATTTGATTGTGTGATGACTCCAAGAGATTTAAATTGAGTCAAGAATCATAAATAGATGGAGAGAATAGATCAAAGATGATGTTTTCTTATGGTTGCTTTATTACGTGCATTATGGAACCATAAAGGAGCCATTTGTGTTACCTAATTTTTTTAGTGAATGTATGGCCTTAGAATTTGATCCAAGAGTATAATTGGCTTCCATATGATGTGTCTAGGCCAAGAGAAATGAGCTCTACCACCTTTTGTATGTGAGGTCGAGGGAGAAGACTCAAAGTTGAAGGAAAAAGTGTGCTTGTGTGGCAAAGGTAGTTCTCTCCACCTTCCCTCATGCATGAATGTGTGCTTACCTTATCTTGAATGTCTGTATGTATATTTAAAGCGCTAAAAAGTATTTTAGTATGATTTCATATACTATGGTACCATGATGATATTTTATACACTCAAATGATGTTTTATATGCTTGCCTTGGTTTGTTTGAGTGTGGAGAAGCGAAAAACCCTCTAGCCATGGTGAGGATGAGCCAAGAACACTTGAAATTGGTTGAGACAAAATAAAGAGTCTCCCAAGAGTGAGGTTAAGCCAAAACCTCCTTGAGATAATGGGTGAGGCAAGTCCAAAACCCATAAGTGAATGGGTGAGGCTAATACACTTACTTGGCAAGCCTATGTATGCTATGTATGGCTTGTTCAAATGCTAAAGGTATTTCTTAAATGCTCACACATTGTAATATGCCCATGCATGGATTTTCAAGACTTGTATTGCATTCTTTATGTGTGATTGAAAGGAAGATGAGCTATTAGGATTCTTTGAATCTCATCCCCTCCTCTCCAATGTCTTAACATGCTAGGTGGAGCAATTGAATAAGGTAATGGAAGCTGCTAAGCCAAGAAGAAGAAGATTGACAACCAAGTGTATGAAAATGTCTAGTTTTGTCTCTTTTGTAGCCATGCACTTGGCATATGATGTAATTCCATGATGAAGTTGTTATGTAATCATATGAACATATGTAATTTGTAACACCATACTTCTAGGACTCAATTCATGCAATTTCCATGCCTCATCTTATGTTTGTTCTATGGAAACAATATAGTGGCATAGGGAGTTATGAATTAAAATGCATTTCTCTACAGGTACAATTTTTCTTTTCGAGTCCCATGGGTCATATGAATACAATTATCACCTTATCATACTTAAACACATGAATATAGCTCATTTCCATCATCAAATTTGGCCTACAACTCGTGGAAAGCAAAGGAGCACATAAAATCCATGTTTGCATTTTTGGCCAGAATTTCCTCTTCTCTGTCACAAAATTTGGAAAATCATAACTAATTCTAGAAAAATTTAAATCATATTTTCTTTGCCATTATGGGAAGCTTCAGATGTCTAAATCACACTAAAAATATGCCCAAGTCACAACATTCATTTCACAGGACATTTGACATCAAAAAATATATAGAGGTCACTGGCTGCCTGGGATGTTATTTAGTTTACTGATACAAAATTATAAAATTAATAAATAATTCTATAAAAATCAAAACCACACATATTTAGTCATTATAGAAAGCTAAAAATGTTAAATTTATACTAAAAATAATTCCAGAATGAAACAGATACGGTTTTCTCCCAGGAACCTATGGAATAGTAACTAAACTCCTGGGGCACTACTGATACTGATAGTTAACTTCAAACATGCATAACTCTCTGCTCAGACCTCCAAATGAGGTGATCTCAGTGGCCAAAGAAATATTATGACCTCTAGTTTATGTATATAAAATTTCATAAGCATTGAACACCATTGGCCATAGGGTGACATAGAATACAAAATTGCCAGTGTAAACAGTACCCATACCAGAATCCATAAAAAATCCCAATTTTGAAAATGCATCAGATATTCCCTAGATATCCGAAAATTATGATCTTTAGCTTCAAAGAAAGATCTTAATGAGACCTAATTTCATGAAAAATTTTAGAGCAAGACTAACTCATTTGGCTAAAAAGTAACATAGGGTTCCATTATGGTCAATTTTGGCTCCATATTGGGTACCAAAATTGCCAAATGGATTTCCCTTGATTTTGGCACCTTTTAAGCAAGTTTAAAAGCTTATTTGAGACTTGTGTGAGTTGTCCAAATGTTCCCAAACCTCATGCATCTCATTTTGACCATTCAACCCACACTTATACACATATTCATCAAACTTTATATTTTCATACTATGGCATTACATACTCAAAACATGGGCTAGTGGTCATATATGGTAATCATACATCTCAACATCATAAACTAGTATATTTACATATGTCTCAACATTCATAGTACATATGCAACATCATATACATGATGAACCATCATTATGGTTCTAAAAGAAACAAAATAACACATAAGCTTGTCAATTGTTCCTCTTCATGGTTGTTGGCTCCCTTCACCATAATTGCTTGGTCCACCTAGCATGTTAGATCATTGGAGAGGAGGGAATGAGATTCAAATAATCCCAATAGCTCATCTCCCATTCAATCATGCATAATATGTGCAAAGCAAGCCTTTTAAATGCATGTATGGAGAAAATGGAAATCATGGACATTTTTAACACAAGCCTGGCATGTGAATCAATCATACAAGACATCCAAGAGCTCACTAAGTGCTTAGATTGGCCTCACACTTCTCCTTATGGATTTTGGACTTGCCTCACCCATTCTTTAAGAGCTTTGGACTCAACCATACTCTTGGGAGCCCACTTTGCTTTTGGGAGACTCTTTACTTTGTCTCAACCAAGCTCAAGGATTCTTAGCTCATCCTCACCCAAGGGAAGAGTTCTTGGCCTCTCCACACTCAAGAAAACTCACACAAATATCATGTAATCATTTGAAAACATAACATGGCATATAAAGGCATGCTAGTAAACTTTTCAAAGCTTAAAAATACATATACACACATTCTAAAACTAGCTAAACACACATCCATGCATGAGAGAAGGTAGAGAGAGCTATCTTGTATGCAAGCACACACTTTTTCCTTAGCTTTTAAACCTCTTCTTTTGGCCACACACCCACAATTTGGTGGAGCTGGTTTCTCTTGGCCTAAATACAATTTTTGGGAGCCAATTAGATTCATGAAACATTTTCTAAGGCTACACAACTTAATGAAAACACTAGATTGCTCTAGAGGTTCCATTATGGTCCATATTGACACCTAATGAAGCAATACCCCTCAAATAATTTCTAGGCCTCATTTTTTCTTGTCAAATATGATTCTTGACTCCTTTTAAGCCTCTTGGAGTCATCACCTCATTAAAACACCATGTTGCTTCTTTAGGTCATAAAATTTTTTCCAAGGCCTCCCCTCACTTTTATTCATCAAATATGACTTAAGAATGGCCTTAGAAAAATTTAAAACTCCCCCCACCTACACAAACAAGCCTAGGCCGAGACATAGGCTTCCTTTAGGCTCTTTAGAGTTCTCTTTCTTTTCTTGAAGGAGGAAGCTTGTGGGGAGCATCTTTGGTGTCTCAAGAACTCATTTATACTCTAACTTAGACCTAGGAAGCATTATACAAATCAAGAAATTGGAAGGTGCACTTAAAGGGGAGCATCTTTGGTGTCTCAAGAACTCATTTATACTCTAACTTAGACCTAGGAAGCATCATACAAATCCAGAAATTGGAAGGTGCACTTAAAACCCTAGGTTTTGCATCTTGATTTCTAATGCCTATTTCTTGGTTTTCTTTGCATATTCTTATTCCTCTCCATCAAATACCTAAGAATCACCTTTGGTTTGGCTAAAAATCTGACTCCTTAGGTCTGTCTAGGTCTAGGTCGAAATGCTCAAGGAAGGGAAGAAGAAGACCAAGTGGAAGAATCACAAAATACCTTGTTTTCCTTGGATTTCCTTGCTTGTTCTTGCTTTCCTTGGCCTCCTTACTTGAAATTTGAACTTTCCCCTCTGTTCTCCCTTCAAAGCAACCCTTAAAAATTCAGAAAAATTCATGAAGAAGAAGAAGAAAAAAGAGGAGAAGAGATTGGTGGAGAGAAAGCATGAAAACAAGCAAAATTCCATACCTAAAGTCTTGAATCTTTACTCCTTCTTCCCTTCTCTTTGTGCACCACTCTCTAAGGGTTTTACTTCTGATTTGGGGCTGGAAATTCTGAAGTGAAATGAGGGAGAATGTGAGGTGCAATCCATATATAGCTAGGGTAAAGTGACTTTTTCAAAAATTCCCATTTTGCCCTTCATACTTTGCATTTTTGTTTCTCCTTCGTTTTAGCTCCTTTTTTAGAACTATTTTTTCCTTATAAAATTTAGGTTCCCAATTAAGAAAAATGGATTTGGAATCACTCAAATCGGAGTTAAAACCTTTCCGAACGAATCGTTCAAAGTTCGGGTCAACTGATGTTGAAAAAATTACACCGGAGGGTCTTTACCAGTCCCGGGGCTTCCAATGGTTTTTAGGGCCTCTGAAAACCCCAGAGAACTCAAAAATTTCATTTAAAAAGCCCTTCTGTCTGTTTTCCAAAAAGTCCACTTATTTACAAAATTGCCACTGGCCTTTTGGAAAATTTTTTGGATCACCCTGACCCCGATTTTTGGGCAACTCAAGGCTCAAATCCTCATTTTCTATTATTTAAAATTTTATCCAAATTTTATTTGGCCTTGAATTACTCATCTCGGGGGATTTGTTTTGAAAACGTGCCCGTTTCCGTCGTTTAATGAAAACTGGATATTACATAATTACCTAAATGTTTGATGTATGTATGAGTTTTAGTACTAAATGAGTGGTAATGTACATTTTAGGCAGTGAATGGCAAGAGAAAGTGTATGCATGCTTGTGTATGGCATGGGGTGAGTGAGTGAGTTTGAGAAATTTGGGTTTATGCACCTTTGAAACAAGTTTGAAGAGTCATTTTGTGCATTCCCACTTGCTCAGGTGGTTATGGTTGTCTTAGAACTTGAACCCTTTTGAGACACAAAATGAGCCATTTTGCAACGCAATGTCAAGATTTGACCAAATGAACGAATTTGCCCAGGAAATTTGGTACACATGTAGATCTTATCTAGAGCTTAGGAAGCCAAAGAATAGATTATTTGGAGCTTTATGGAATTAATTATGAATTTCCAAAGTTGGCATTTTTCTACTGAAATGATGCAGATACTGTTCATATGGTCAAAAACTTGGGTTGTATCATTCATGGGTCTAATGATATCCAATGCTCATGAAATTCTATAGTATAAACTAGGCATGATGAAATTTCCATGGCCACTGAGATCACCCCATTTTGACTTTGAGTAGGGAGATATGAATTTTTGAAATTGGAGGTCAGCACTAGTAATGATAGTCAACCTCTAGTACTATTCTATCAATTTCTGGTGGCTAGCAGCCTCTGTTGTGGTCTAGATTTATTTTTACCATAAATTAGACATCTGTAACTTTCCAAAATGGTATAATGTGCCTAAGTTAGATTTTTCTAGAATTAGTTATGATTTTTCAAAATTTAGGCACATAATCTAGAAAATTAGTTCGAGGCTACACCATTGTATTTTGTGTATCTACTTCCTTTGCTCGAGGTATAGGCCACTTCTTGAGCTTGTTATGAGTTGTATTTGTATATTTAAATATGAGAATGTGGTGGATGAGTCTATATGGCCCACGGGACGCTGAATGAAAATTTTATCTATGATGAAATGTAACTTTATCCATAATTTCCAATGCCATCATATTACTTCCTCTAGAACAAGCATGATATAATGCATGGAAATTGATTGAGTTAAGTCTTATAATTATGGTGTTACATTTATTGGTATCAAAGCAAAGTTCTATGCTCTCTAAGGTTGGATTTGGTTTGAGGATGTGGCAACAAGACTATGTCAAGGTTTGTATAGTTATGTAAAGCCTTATATGAGACATCTTGGGTGTGTGAAGGTAGTTCATGGCTATGTTTATGATAAGTAAGTTGTAGAATGGTCTTGGAGTTGATAGTGAACATCAGGAAAGGGTGGCCTCTATAATAGTTTAAGCAGAGCTAAGTGATCCAACAGTTAGAGCTATATGAAATATGATATCTCACCGAGATCAATAGCAAGCCTTAGGTATGGACAATGAGAAATGATCTTGTTGATACAAGGAGGCTTGCTAGAGAGAGTATGTGAGGCCTAATTCTCCTTAGTGGTCATACTCAGACCATTTTGAGATGTCTTGGTTAATGCAAAGACAAGTAGTGATGCAGTATAGTATGAGATGAAATTACGGCTGCACAAGATCAGTATAGGGGGAAAGTGAGAAAAAGAGTTACCCCCTAGCCACAACATCCAAATGTCTAGATGAATTTCAAAACCTGAAAGGTTAGTTCCCTCAGGACAAAGGTTTAAGTTATAAGCTATACTCCACATAGCCTTACAGCCTAGAGGTGATAGTTAGTTATGCATGAGTGAAGCAAGAGGTGGAACCCTCTAGCTTGATGATGGGTTAGATATGGAGGCAATGAGGCTCAGGTTTTGTAGCTAAAGATGAAGTTTCAATTCATGAAGAAGCAACCCAATCAGTGGAAGTTAGCTGTAACACCATAATTTTCTAACTTATTTCATGCTATTCTCATGCCTTAAATAGTGCATCTCACATAGGAGGCAAGAAAAAGCAATTAAAATAATGAATATTTTAGCATTGCATAGCATATGAGTTTTTCATTCGGTGTCTCGTGGATCGTGTGAGCTCATGTATCACATGCTTATATTTAATTACATAGATACAAATCAATTCCATCACCAAAGGTGACCTAGAACTCGTGCAAGGTAAGGGAATACACAGAATTCATAGTTGCAACCTTGACCAGAATTTCCCACTTTCTATCACAATTTTTGGAAAATCATAACTAATTATAAAAAAAATCAAAATTCATGAATTCTTTACCATTCTAGAAAGTTACGAATGTATACTTTATACCAAAAATATGTCTAGGTCATAAAACATTACAAAGAAGATGTTTGATATAGAGGCCCGACTAGCTATTAGTATTGATACAGATTTCTACTATAAATTTCAAAATGTCCAATTCTAGAGGGGAAAAATAACTTCAAACTAGTTTAGGCAGCCAATCAAACAATAACATAGGTCTAACTGGATGCTTGATATTGGATAGAAATTTCAAAAATTTATATTTGTAACACCATTATTTCTAGCTCATCTCATGATATTCATATGCTTCACATCATCAATTCCATGAGAGTGAAGAAAAAAAGGAAATAAAAATAATGAATATTTTGCTTTACTTCGTGTTTAAAAATTTCATTCAGTATCATGTGTAACACTATAAATTCTAGCTCATTTTGTACTAATCATAAGTTTCACATTATCATTCCCATGAGAGTACATGAGAAAGGGAATGAAAATAATGGGTTTATTTGTGTTACGTCATACTTTAAAATTTGTAATCGGTGTCGCATGGATTGTGTAAGCTCATACTATTCATTTTCATATTTAATTACATCATTATAACTCATTTGCATCACAAAAACATGCCCACAACTCATGGAAATTGAAATGGAGCATGGAATATGAAGGTTCATTCTCGGCCAGATTTGCTCCATTTTCTAACCAAACTTTGAAAAATTATAACTAAATCTAGAAATATTGAAATCATGCAATCTTGGTCATTCTGAAAAGGTTGGGATATCTACTTCATACTACAAATATGCCCAAATCATAACATCTATCACAGAGGATGTTTGACATCCAAAATGGTCTAGAGGTCATACTACACTCTGAAGCTGTCACAAAATTTTGCAAAAAACTTTGGAAATGTCCAATTTATTTCACAAAAATCCAATCCATGCAATTGATACCAATCTAGAAAGATGTAGATGTTAACTAGAGAGAAAAAATATCTCCAAATTAGTTTCGCAAGCCTAGACCTTAGAATTCAATGGAACAATACTTCTGGTCAGGCAGAATTACTAGTATTAGACAGAAATTTCAAAAATTCATATCTCCCTCTCTAGACCTCCAAATGAGGTGCTTCTGCATGAGTCACTGTGATTGTATAGTTTCTCTGTATAAAAGTTCATGGCAATTGGACATCATTTAGGCCTCGTGTGATAGAATGCAAATTCGGACCAAATGAATAGTGCAACAAACAGAAATCATAAAAATTGCTAACTTTGAAAAATCATCAAATATTCTGTAGACCTCCAAAAATTATGATATTTAGCTTTCCAAAAAGCTCTCAGTGAGACCTAATTGCATGCCAAATCTCAAATCAAGACTAACTCATGTGGATAAAAAGTGATATCGATTTCCATTATGGTCAAATTTGGTTCCATATGAGGTACCAAATTTGCCAAATGGCTTTCCCTTGGTTGTGGCACCTTTTGGGCAAGTCTAAAAGCATATTTAAGACTTTTGTGAGCTGCCCAAATGGTCCCAAACCTCATGTATCTCATTTTAGCCATTCACCCACACTTATGCACATTTCCATTAAACTTCCAAATTGCATACTTAGGCATTACATATTCAAAATAGGTTCTAGAGGTCATACATCATATCCATATATTTAAACATCACATAATAGCATATTTACACATGTCTCAAGGGTCATAGACCATTTACAACATCATATACATTGTGAAGCATCATCATGGATTCAAAAAGAATAAAACTAGGCATATTCTTATCAATCTCCTTCTCTCATTGTTGTTGGCTCCCTTCACCATAGCTACTTGGTCCACCTAGCATGTTAGAGCATTAGAGAGGAAGGGATGAGATTCAAAGAATCCCAATAGCTCATCTCCCATTCAATCATACATAATATGTGCAAAGCAAGCTTTACAAATGCATGCATGGAGAAAATATAAGTCATGGACATTTTAAAAACAAACTTAGCATATGAACAAATCATACAAGACATTCAAGAGCTCACCAAGTGTTTAGATTGGCCTTACACTTCTCCTCATGGATTTTAGACTTCCCTCATCTATTCTTTAAGAGCTTTAGACTCAACCATACTCTTGGGAGCCCATTTTGCTTTTGTGAGACTCTTTACTTTGTCTTAACTAAGCTCAAGGGTTCTTGGCTCATACTCACCAAAGGGAAGAGTTCTTAGCCTCTCCACACTCAAGCAAACTTATACAAACATCATGTACCTAATTAAAAACATAACATGGCATCAAGAATCATGGCATATAAAGGCATACTAACATACGTCTCATAGCTTGAAAATGCACATACACACATTCTAAAACAATCTAAACACACATCCATGCATGAAAGAAGGTAGAGAGCTACCTTCCATACAATTACACACTTTTCCTTTTGGATTCAAGCCTCCTCTTTCGGCCACACACTTACAAATTAGTGGAGATAGTTTCTCTTAGCCTAGATACAATTTTTGGGAGCCAATTAGGTTTATAAAATATTCTCTAAAGCCATATAACTTGCGTAAGTACTAGATTGCTCTATAACCCCCATTATGGTCCATAAATGCACCTAATGAAGCAACACCCTCAAATAATTTGTAGGCCTCATTCTTTTCTTTCAAATATGATTCTTGATTCCTTTTAAGCCTCTTGGAGTCATCACACTGTAACACCCCGAAATTAATTAAGGTGTTAATAATGTATTTGGAATAATTAAGAATAATTATTATAAAATAATTAGGTAAACTATATGAACGAAAATTTATAGAAAAATAAGTTATTAATATAGGTTTAAGATTTCATTTAGGTTAAAGCTTAATTGGGGCCCAAAATTTATTTTAGTAAGCCATGGATAAGGATTTATGGAGGCCTAATGATTCTAGATGCAAGCGCAACTCCTTATCATGAGACTTGGGCCAAGAGAGATCACTTAGCAGTAGCCCAATCTGATTTAGTGAAATAGAGGGCCAAGACCCAATTTACATAAGCTCTTATAGTTGGCCCAACACATATTATGCAGACCCAAGTTGAATTGACTCTTGGAACTTAGCCTAACCCAATCAAATTTCTGCAGCCTAACTCATGAAATAAGGCTTAACAAGTATAAAAATCAGAACCCATGAGGATTTGGGCCTTCGAGTCAACCCACAACCCATTTGGGACCCAACTTAAACACAACTAAACCCTAAATACACTTAGCCTCCTCCCCATTCTGTAGAAAAAACACAAGAGGCAAAGTAAAATTCGGAGGTTGAGAGGGAGGCTAGGGTTTTTCTGTTTTCCTCCACCATTTCTCACTTCTAGAGGAAGATTTGGCCAAGCTAATCTATATAAAACATGTCCCTCTCATTCTCCTCTTCATTTTGGTCCAATTGGTTTGTCATTTTGAGAATCTTTCATCTCTTCTTAAGATGGAATATGGTTATGGAATATGGTTTTTGGATGATTATTGCAAGATTTTTAGAGTTAGAGGTTAGAGGGATGATTAGGTAAGCATTTCCCTTCCATTTTGTGTATTACTTTGCTGGAAAATGCCCCTAAGGATTGATTATCATAATGGGTTCTGCTATTGTGCAAATATCAAGGAGATAATGGTGGAAAACTAAATTTTCTGGGCTTGATGACTGAAATCCGAATTTTGGAATTTCCCATGGTGTGTTCTTGATAGTTGAGGCTCCACTTAGTCCATTTAACCCCTTAAGTATATGAGTAAGTGTTCCCTCTTCTCTTATGTGGTATATATACTGAATTTCCATCACTTGGACTAACTTTTGGTTCATGGCTCTTACATGTGCGAAAATGGAGACATTAGGAGTGACTCATTGTGAGTTCTTGTTGTTGTGACCTTAAATTGGTGTTGTAGACCCTTAGAAAGCTTAGGTAAGAAGTTCTTAATGTATTCTTGTTAAGATTAATTTATGAATAGGGAAATTCCTTACTAATGGTAGTTTAATAATGATGATTATGCTTATGTTAGGCCTGGTGTGCTTTGAATCATGATGGTAGCTAGAGGATGAGTAATTGGCTTCATTGAGGTAACTGGGGTTATTTTCTTAATTTCTTGTATATACTCATGTTAATATGATATTTGTTACACATGCTTGATTTTGAAAGGCTAAATGATTGGTTGACTACTTGATTATTATTGTAATTGGACCTTGTGAGTCCATGGTAGAGTTGTGGTGCGGCTGCCACCCGTGCATGTGCTTCGATCGAGCACTGGGTTGTGATCAGACCCCAGATGCACCGAGTCTTGGTTGTACTCATTATGGAGTAGGTGCCGTGGACGGACCTCTCCCAGTGTTATTGCTCATTAACATGTTATGTATTGCTGCTGGTATGGGACAGTAGTCATTGGTAGTTCAACTAGTTCATTTGCAAATTGAATTGATGATTCTGGTATTGATGACATGAAATTACATTGGATTGATTAACTTGTACATGTATATGGAAACTACCCTTTTGTTACTGAGATTGTATATCTCACCCCGTTGTGGGCTAGCATTTTCAGGGACTGGACCTCTTAGTGGCAAGGAGAAAATTAATGGAAGCTTATTAAATGGTTTGGTAACACATAGATTTGGGAGCCTTGTCAGATTGTATTGTAACTAGATTGCTAGTTTTGTATCATTGTTGCATTGCATCATAAGTTGCCAAGTATAGGGACTGTATATGTAATTTGATTATCATGGGATTAAACATTATGATTGTAATTGGCTAACAATGGATAAGTGATTTGATTTTATATGAACATTAAGCATTAACCCCATGCACCTTGTAACCAGAATACAATTGCTATCATTGATCTATGAACTCACTGGTTTATGGTGGCTAGAGGGTTAAGGATCTATATTTGGGTTTTGAATGGATAATGATAAATGTGTTAGGTAAACACTAAATCTTTACAAACCAAGTTAAAGTGGCCTAGAGTGTTGTTAGAGGGGAAATTGGAGAGCATGAGATGAAATCTTAGGAGTTGTAGGATCAGAAGGGGTTTCACCATAACTAAAATGGAGTTAGTCGTGGCCAGTAGAGGCGAAGTTGCCTAGGGAAAGTGCCAGAGAGGAATTCAATGTGGCGAAATGTATAATTAGCCGCGGTGAAATGTGAGAGGCTAAATTGGGAGTCGTCCAGAGGGAAATTCGTTGCAACAAATGGAGGAATTGGTAGCGGTGAACTTTTATGAAAATGTCCCAGGTGTTCCGAGAGGAATTAGCCGCAGCTAATAAGGGAATTGGCTATGGCCAATAGTGAGAGGCGAGTGAGGTAGGTTCCAAGAGGCTTCCTCGTCGCAGCGCCATATAAGTTGGCTATGGCGAAGGTCCAACTTGCCGTGGCTATCGCCGCGGTGAAACTAGTGACGAAGAAAGGGGTGAAACGAGAGGAATTGGTCGCGGCTAAGTGTAATTTGGCCGCAGGGAACATCCTGAAACCCTTATATTAGCTAGAAAATCTTGGTTTTTCATATGATAACCTCAAGAGTTGATTTATAAATAGTGATAGAAGATTCATGTGAGTTGAAATTGATAGGTAATAGAATCAAGACTTATAAATGAATGTTTGTTTTCCCTGATATATGTAAGTGTTGGTAATTATATGTTTGATGACTCTAATAATATTAAGGTTCAAATTTCCCCACATTCCTTTAATGTAATTAGTATTAATGTCATGTAACCTTGGTTTATGGTTATTAGTCACACATTTAACCTTAATTACAATGAGTAAAAGTTAGGGTCATCACACACACCATTAAAACAAAAGGCCTAGCATCATGTTACTTCTTTAGATCATAATAGGGAACCTAAGACACCAAATCACTTTCTATGAGTTCTAAATTTTTTCCAAGGCCTCTTCTCACTTTCATTCATCAAATATGACTCAAGAATGGCCTTAGAAAAATTTAAAACTCTCCCCCACTACAAGAACCCTCTTTGGCTGAGACTATGGGCTTCCTTGGCCTTCTTAGATTTCTCTTGGTTTTCTTAAAGGAGAAAGCTTGTGGGGAGCATCTTAGGTGTCTCAAGAACTCATTTAAACTCTTAATTAAACCTAGGAATCATCCTACAAAATCAGAATTTGGAAGGTGCACATAAAACCCTAGAATTTGCATCTTAATTTTTAATGGTTATTTTGTTGTTTGCTTTGTATATTCTTAATATCCACACCCTTTTTCCTTGGATTCATGCTTGGTTCTACCTAAAAATCATCTCCTCCTAGGGTTTTCTCAAGTGGGGCAAAATGGAGGAGGAGGGAACTAAATATGACAACTATAGGAAGAGAAATTACTTTGTTTTCTTGCTTTTTATCACTTGAATCTTATGTTCTTTGAGCTTCTCTCTTCAAATCCAAATTTTCCCCTTAATTACCCCTTTAAAATAAATCCATATACTTCATTATAATCATAGGAAATAAAGGAGAATGAAGGAGAAGAGGTTTGGAAGAGAAAGAGCATGAAAAACCATGAAAATCTATACCTTTCTACCTTGAATTTCTCCTCCTTTCTTTCCTCCTTTTGTGTGCCTCATCCCCTAGGGTTTTCTTCTGGTTTTAGGTAGAACATGGTCGTGCATAATGAAGGGAGGAGAAAGGTGCATCATATATATAGGTGGGAATAAGTTACACTTTTCAAAAATTTCCATTTTACGCTTCATACTTTGCATTTTTGTTTCTCCTTTGTTTTAGCTCCTTTTTTAGAACTGTCTTTTTTATTACAAAATTTAGGTTCCCAATTAAGAAAAATACTTTTAGAATCACTTAAATCGAAGCTAAACCTTCCCGAACAAATCCGTCAAAGTTTGGGTACACCGATAATGAAAAACATCTACCAGAGGGGTTTTAACTATTCTGGGGGTTTTCATAGTTTTCAGGGCCTCTGAGAACCCTGAAGAACTAAAAAATTTCATTTAAAAAGGACTCTTATGTGAATTCCAAAAATTGCTCTAAATTATGAAAATGCCATTATGTTTCGTAAGCTTTTTGTAAGAAATTATTTTTTCATTCTAGCTCCATTTTTATTTCCATTTGAGCATGAGATTCTCATTTTTAGGAGTCTAGAATGCTTTTCAAATTTTTTAGGATCTTAAATATCTCATTCCGAGGGACTTCCTTTTGTATTTGGTGAGTTTCATTCATTTACTGTGAAACCTTACATTACGTTTCTCACATTTTCTCTCGTTTTCAGAAAATCGAATGTTACATCACATGGACCATGTGACTTCATATTATGCATTCTCATATTTAATTACATGGATACAACTCATTTGCATCATAAAATGTGGCCCACAACTCATGGAACTCAAAGGAAAACTTAAAATAGGCATATTAAATTTCAGCTAGAATTTTGCTCATTTCTAACCCAACTTTGGAAAATCATAATTAATTCTAGAAAAATATAAATTATGCATTCTTGGCTATTTTGGAAAGATACGGATGTCTACTTCATACTAAAAAGATGTCCATACTATAATATCCATCACAAAGGATGTTTGACATCCAAAAATTTCTAGAGGTCAAACTCCCTCCTGGGGCTGTCACAAATTTTTACAACAAAATTTGAAAATATCCAATTAATTCTACAAAAATCTAATCCATACAAATGATACCAATCTTAAAAGCTATGGATGTTAGATAGAGGGAAAAATGTTTCTAGACCAGCTCAGGCAGCCCATACCTCAGAATTTAATGGAAAAGTAACTCAGGTCGGGTAAAACTCCTGATATTGGACAGAATCTTCAAAAATTAATATCTCCCTCTCTAGACATCCAAATAAGATGCTTCCAGTTGAAACAAGTCATTATGAATCTAGTTTCTCTAAATAAAATTTTCATGGTAATTAGACATCATTGGGGCCCTGTGTGACAGATTTCATTTTCAGACCAAATGAATAGTATAGCAGACCAAAATCAAAAAAATTTTCAACTTTGGAAATTCATCAAATATTCTATAGACCTCCAAAAATTATGTTTTTTATATTCCCAAAAATCACTCAACAAGCCCTAATTGCATGCCAAATTTTAGAGAAAGAAGAGCTTGTTTGGCTAAAAAGTGACATAGGGTTCCATTATGGTCATTTTTGCCTCCATATAGGTTACCAAAGTAACCAAATGGCTTTCCTTAGGGTTTGACACTTTTGGGCAAGTCTAAAAGCATGATTAAGACTTGTCTAAGCTGCCCAAATGGTCCCAAATCTCATGCCTCTTATTTTGGCTATCTCATCCACACTTATGCATAATTCCATATTATCATTAAGGAAGCCACAATGCCATACACATGTTCAAATTTCTTTCTAGTGGTCACATAGCATATTTTCTTATCCATACATGTCATAATATCATAATTACATATATTCATAACATTATACTACATATACATCTATTGAATACATCAATTGCCATTCTTATAGCCTTAAAGTAACAAAATTTCCACATTTCAATGTCATCGTTTCATCTCTCATGTGGTTGACTCCTATTGGCTTGCTCTTTAAGTCCACTAGCATATTAGATCAATGGAGAGGAGGGGATGAAATTCAAAGAATCCTAATAGCTGATCTCCCATTCAATCATACATAATGGATGCAAACAAGTCTCATAAATGCATGCATGGCACATAGACATGTGCAATCATTCAAGGAGCATTCGTAGCATTTCAAAAAGTCACACATAGCATACAAATGCTTGCCAAGCAAGTGGATTGGCCTCACCTAATTTCTTGTGAATATTGGACTTGCCTCACCCATTCTTTAAGAGATTCTTGGACTCAACCATGCTCTTGGGAGCCCACTTTGCTTTTGGGAGACTCTTTACTTTGTCTCAACCAATCTCAAGGGTTCTTGGCTCATCCTCACCATAGCTAAGGGTTCTTGGGCTCACCACACTCATGCAAACCCAAGCACACATCATAACATCATTTCTAAACATAATATGTCATCATGAAATCATGGCATATAAAATCATGCTATCATACTTTTCATGACTTGAAAATACACACACACATTCTAAGACAAGCTTAGCACACATCCATGTTTGAGATAAGGTGGAGAGAGCTACCTTGCACACAATCACACACTTTTTCTTTTGAATTTCCCTCCCTTGCTTCGGCCACACACACAAAAACTTGTGGAGATGCTTTCTGTTGGCCTAGACACATTTTAGGGGAGCCAATTAGGTTTATGAAATAATTTCTAAGGCTATGTAATTTGCTTAGACACTAGGTTGCTTTATAAGCCCCATTATGGTCCATAAATGCACCTAATGAAGCAACACCCTCAAATAATTTCTAGAATCCATTCTTTCCTTTCAAATATGATTCTTGACTCCTTTTAGGCCTCTTGGAGTCATCACACAGAGCCTAACTACATGTTGCTTCTTTAGGTCATAATATGGAACTTAAAGCACTAACTCACTTTCTGTGAGTTCTAAATTTTTTCCAAGGCCTTCCCTCATATTTATTCATCATATATGACACAAAAATGGGTTTGGAAAAATTTAAAAAACCACTCCATCCATGCTTGCCCGAGACATAGCCCCTTTTTAGCCTCCTTGGAATTTTCTTTATTTTCTTGAAGGAGGAAGCATGTGGAGAGCATTTTAGGGATCTTAGGAACTCATTTAAACTCTTAATTTGACCTAGGAATCATCATATAAAATCAGATTTTACAAGGTGCACTTGAAACCCTAGAAATTGCATCTTGAAATCTAATGGTTTTTTGTTAATTTCCTTTGCATATTCTTAATCTCCACACCCTTTTCCCTTAGAATCACCCTTGGTTCTACCTAAAAATCAATTCCTCCTAGGGTTTTCTCATGTTAGGTGAAATGGAGGAGGAGGGAACCAAAGATGACAACCATAGGAAGAGAAATTACATTTTTTTTTTTTTTACTTTTTCTCACTTGAATCTTGCTTTCTCTGAGCTCCTCTTTTAAAATCCGAAATTTTCCCCAAGTTTCTCCCTTAAATTTAATTTGTAAACTTCATTTTAATCATAGGAAACAAAGGAGAATGGAGGAGAAGAGGTTTGGAATGAAGAAAGCATGAAAAAGCATGAAAATCCATAACTTTTTACCTTAAATTTCTCCTCCTTTTCTTCTTCCTCTTGTGCGTCTCATCCCCTAGGGTTTTCCTCTGGTTTTGGGTAGGACATGATCATGCATATTGAAGGGAGAAGAAGGGTGCATCATATATATAGGTAGAGCAGAATGTCTTTTTCAAAAATTTCTATTTTGCCCTTCGTTCTTGGCATTTTTGTTTCTCTTTTGTTTTAGCTCCTTTTTGAGAACCATCTTCTCCATTATGAAATTTAGGTTTCCAATTTAGTAAAATGCCTTTAGAATCACTCAAATCAAAACTAAAACCTTCCCGAACGAATCCATCAAAGTTTGGGTGCACTAATGTTGGAAAACGTCCACCGGAAGGGTTTTAGCTATCCCGGGGCTTTCCATAGTTTTTAAGGCCTCTGAGAACCCTGGAGAACTTGAAAATTTCATTTAAAAAGCCCACCTTTGTAAATTCCAAAATTTGCTCAAAATTACAAAAATGCCATTACGTTTCGTAAACTTTTCATAAGAAATTATTTCTTCATTCTAGCTCTATTTTTCTTTCTGTCTAAGCTTGGGATTCTCATTTTTAGGAGTCTAGAATGCTTTCCAAATTTTTTAGGACCTTAACTATCTCATTTTGGGGGACTTTCTTTTGTATCTAGTGAATTTTATTCGTTTACAGAGAAATCGTATTTTACGTTTCTCACGTTTTTTTCTCGTTTTTAGAGAACAGGATGTTACATTTCTCCCTCCTTAAATAAATTTTGTCCTCAAAGTTTGGGATATATTTTTTTCTTATTCTTTTCTTTTCTGGCTAACTATTCTTTTCTTTCCCTTCTTCTTGGCTTTGTATGCTTTTCTTAATGATTTCACGCGTTCACATTTTTCGTAGCCAGGGAATTTTCATTGCTAGCCTTTAATAAGGGCTCTATTGCTATAGAGTACTGGGTAATTCTTTCTCATAAGGGAAAGAAATTTTTGGCTCTAGAGGCCTATCCTAGGAGAGCTTACTAATCATATTTGATTAGTTTCAACTTGTCTGTAAGGGTTAACATTCTTTTCAGTGGACTCATTTACATATCTCAAGAGGTAACTTATTCCATATCACATCTCCCGTATCCTCTCTCAATGGCTTCTTATATCCTCGCATCATCTTTTTTGATCATTACAACCATCGAAGGTTTTTGTCTGTCCACTTACTTATTTACATTTACTGTCCATTGTTCATCTCTTCATTTTTTCTTACTAGCTCATCCCATGATTACAATTCACATTTCTTTCTATCATAGGGCTCACATTTCAGTCACTTACTAGGATTACAACTCTTTTGAGGAGTTTCTACTTTCAATGATCCCAACTTCTCTGTTTACTGTTACATCTGTCTCTGTAGGTTGGGACTTTTTCTCACTTTCTTTGCTCACTTATAGTAGCATTTTATAGTCCCTGATTTCAGCACTGATAGGCCTAACACATGTGTCTCATACTGGTACTGAAGAGCGACTACCACTGACTACTGTTGAGCTCTGGTAGGATGCTAGCTATTCTTATAGTTTTATTCACTGGAGACATACTGTACCACTTACCTCATGTGCACCTGACCCCTTTCTGAATATATAAGGTAGCATATATGGATCTCTCTATCCCTTGGTCAGGGTAAATATCTACTGGGTAGTGGTTTATTGACTCTAACTCTGGAAAGCTAACTTCTTGCTTTCCTCATCCTATACACTATGCTCATCTCTCAAGAGATCTAGTTAGTGGTCTAACTATCTGAGTAAAGCCTTCATATCTCTGTGGCAATGGTCTACCAGACTCAGGAGGTCTCTAGTTTTTGAGACAAAAGCTAGCTAAAATTATACTGATCTCTGAGACTAACTACGCTATAAAAACTATTTTAAGCCATCATCTCACCCAAAAACTATCATGCTGTAATTGTAGGCTTTCTGTAACTCTTTAGGATCTACTGCGACCTCTCAGAGCCTTGCTAAGGTCTACTGCAACCCACTGTGTTATGCTAGGATCTATGCAATTCATCTCTAGGAGTCATCAAAGCTTAAGATTACTGTATCTAACAGTAAAATACATGCTCATTAGGTCTGGTAACCACGGCTTATAATAACTGAGGCTAAACTCAGAGGTACATCATGCTCTTCGTGCGAAGTGGGTTCTGTGTCATCTGATTCTCTAGGATTCCGTCATATTGATACTAGGGAGAATTTTAATTTTTCATTCATTGCCCCTCATGGGATCCTCAAATTCCCACTTCAGCCCCTTTTGCTTCGGCTTTCTTTTCTCCCTCTATTGATTTACTTACTTTACATGTACTCATTCTAGCCTTCCTTTCATATCCTGCAGTTTCTAACTATGCCCATGTTTTTCTTTGAAGTGCTTTAGCACTGGGGCATCTCACACTCTAAGTGTGGTTAACATGTCTAGCAGGAGAGAGGCTATGCACTGGTCCCTATTCATTTCATTTACATATACTATAAGGAACTCAGGCTATACATACTAGGTTCATGTTACCTGGGTCTAAACATTCTTTACTAAGGATTCTTTTCTACATGCTTTTCTCATCATTATGATATTACTAGAATCCTTTTACTTCTCTTTTCTAACTCATTTCATTCTTTAACTAACTAGGATACCTTTCGATTATCGGGACACTTTAGTGATTGATGTCGTCATTTGCTACGCACTCAAGTTACATTACTATTAGGTTGATCAAGCCTAATATCATGCAACTATTGTTACAAGCAAACCATAACATTTAACACTAATACACAGGCGCCTCATGACTGAGCTAAAATCCACTATCGCCTGTATATTACAAGTTTCCCAATAATCTAAAGTATTCCTCTCTTACTTTTCTCTATCTGCCCTATTCTCGTAGAGTGCTAAGGGAAAATAGGATTCTTCCTCTATTTCATCCTGACATCTCTTTGTGTTGCCTGGCTATTTTTTACTTCGGACACTATCATGCTAGAAGGGCATCTACGCTAAGGACAGATGTGCCTTTTTAAGTACTTAGGCACATTAACTAAATATCTATCCTCAATCTAATATGTCCTTGGCTTGAACATTGTTATATTTCTCTTCCTATCTTTCTTATCCTTTTACTTAGATAAAAGGATATTTTATTATTGGCTATTTCTGTTGCCAGTTTAGGTTTTTCTATACTTAGAGCACCTATATTTTCCTGGGGTTTCTTCACTTATTTACTTTCTGTAACATCAAGGTGTTCAATTTTTCGCTCATACTCTTACTCTGCTCTTAGCTAGACCATCCTTTGGTAAGAAGGATTCTATTTTATATAATCCCAGGAATTTCAGTCTATAGTGCTCTCAGCTTACACTCTTTCCCTACATAAAATGAGGCTCGCCTTCTTAGGCAGTCTCTAGCTCCCTCAAGCTTCCCTGAAGGTTAGGCACTAACTATTTGTCTCAGCTTATTTATGCTTTTGGATCAAAACTAGGCTTTCTCTCTATTTAACCTCTTTAGTCTCATCCCCAAGAGGATAGTATACTATTCTAGGGTTTTCCTAGCCCCATCCAGGATACATACTTTCATTGTCTGGATTTTATCTTATTAAAAGCTTATGCTCTTCTGAGTGCTCTAATCACACATGTGCCTTAACCCTATATTATTCTCATATTAGGGAGCTCATCTAACTAACTATTAGACCCTTATCCGTTTACCTCTCAGGCTCAATTTACTCATCTAATCATGATTAAAGCAAGGGCATCTTTTCTGTAGCTAGTTTTTCAGCTCTTCCTCACTTTCTTTATTACTATACTTTACAACTCAGGGGGTCTATCTAGGGGGATTTGCTAATCTCTACTTGGTGATTTTCCTAACTTAGAATGTCTCATCTTTCTTTTCTCGATCAAGGGAAAACTTTCACTGAGCCATTCATTTACATATCTCACCTAGAATGATGCTATTGGTCATCTTCCTTAAGCTTCAGCTTATGCTCAGCCTAGGCTAGCCATCTCATTGGACCTATAGCTTACTAACTATTCTCATTCTTTTTAAAGTCTCTATTACTGGGCTAATCATACTTACCTGTAGGTGTTACCTATGAGGTACACCTTTCTAGGCCACTTACTATGTGCCTCACTACTGTTAATCTTATCTTACGTTATTTTGGGGCTACACTAACATTCTATCATTCAGTGTTTCACTGGGTAGCACTCTAGGTTAGAGTCAATGCCTCATAGGTGGGTCTTAACAACCTTGTCATTCTTGTGTCTAACTTTCTCTATGCTTAGCTCTTTTCTCAATCCATTTACTAGGCCCATGGATTTTTACTAACTTTCTGTGACTACTTACTACTCTTTTCTTTACTTATACTAGGGGTTCCCATCTGCTGTAGGTTGTCTGACCCCTTATCAACTCCTTTCTCAAGTTGGCCTGAATATGACTAACAAGGCATTCATGGTGCCATTCACCATGGCTAACATATCATTCGTCGCGGCTAATCATCCTTAGGTTCACCTTAGTTTTCCTATCTGAGTATTGGCCCCGCCTAATCAATTAATTGGCTACAGCTAATGGCCTTTGATTGGCTTACTTTTTTAGGGATTGGATTTTCATCTTTAGCTACCTCGGCTGGACTGAGTCCTTTGTCTTTTGCCTCTCCGGCTCTACTGACTCTTGCCACCTCTACAGCTAGTAATTGCAGCTTGTGAACCGTCTCTAGGTCTCTTGGGCTCAGGGTGGGGTGGTCTGGTGCTGAAGGTAGGCTGCATCATCTTGAGATTCATTTCTGTTACTCTGCATACCTCTACAAGGGTATTAAAGTGCCTAATTCTCTGTGGCACGACCCTATCTCTAATCTCAAGGAGCAGGCCTTTCTCTAATCTGTCTGCCCTCCATGTCTCGTCATCATGCCTCTATAAATAAGAGGAGTACCTAGAGAGCTCTACAAATTTGGCCACATATTGGTCCATGAACATCCCCTCAGTTTGCTTAAAAAGAATGAATTTTGATTCTTTTTCATCTCTGATTGAATTAGGAAAGTATTTCTCGTGGAACATCTGGAGGAACGCTTCCCACGTGATCAAGGAGTTTCTTGCCCTCAAAATTATTCAATGCCCTTCCACCAATAATTTGCTTCTCTCTGTAACTGAAAAATAGCCATCTTGGCTTTCTGCTCAGATGTACACTCTATCACCTTGAATATCTTCTCTAACTACATAATCCAGGCCTCAGCTTTATCTGAGTTCATCTCACCATCAAAGGTGGGAGGCTTAAATTTTCTGAATTGAGTGATAATTTTTCTGGTCGAGGTTTGCTACTATGCAGGAGGTGTCTGAGCTGGTGGTGTAATATCTGGTTCTCCAAAAACCAGAGAAAACATGAGAAACGTAACATACGGTTTCTCTATAAATGAACGAAATTCACCAGATACAAAAGGAAGTCCCCCAAGATGATGTAGTTAAGGTCCCAAAAAATTTGGGAAGCATTCTACACTCTTAAAAATGAGAATTCTAGCCTTAAATGGAAGGAAAAATAGAGCTAGAATGAAGAAATAAATTTTAACAAAAAACCTACGAAACATAATGGTATTTTCGTAATTTTTGGCAACTTTTGGAATTCACACAAGAAGGATTTTTAAACCAAAGTTTTGAGTTCTCTGGGATTTTCAGAGGCCCTAAAAACCATGAAAACCCCTGGGACAGTTAAAACCCCTCCAGTGGATGTTTTCTAATGTCGATGTGCTCGAATTTTGATAGATTTGTTTGGGAAGGTTTTAGCTCCAATTTGAGTGATTCCAAAGGAATTTTACTAAATGGAGAATCTAAATTTTATAATAGAAAAAACGGTTCTCAAAAAGGAGTTAAATGAAGGAGAAACAAAAATGCCAAGAACAAAGGGCAAAATGGAAATTTTTGAAAAGTGTAACTTACTCCCACCTATATAGATGATGCATCCTTCTTCTCCCTTCATTAAGCACGACCATGTTCTGCCTAAAACCAGAAGAAAACCCTAGGGGATGAGGTTCACAAGAAGGGGAAGAAAAGGAGGAGAAATCAAAGGCTTAAGGTATGGAATTAGTAGTTTTTCATGCTCTTTCTCTTCCAAACCTCTTCTCCTCTATTCTCCTTTGTTTCCTATGATTAAAATGAAGTTTATAAATCTATTTTAAGGGAGAAATTGAGGGGAAAATTCGGATTTGAAGAGAGAAGCTCAAAGAACACAAGATTCAAGTGAGAAAAAGCAACAAAACAAGGTAATTTCTCTTCCTATGGTTGTCATTTTTGGTTCCCTTCTCCACCATTTCACCCCACTTGAGAAAACCCTAGGAGGAGATGATTTTTAGGCAGAACCAAGCATGAATCTAAGGAAAAAGGGTGTGGAGATTAAGAATATGCAAAGAGAATTATCAAAAAATCATTAGATTTCAAGATGCAAATTCTAGGGTTTTGTGTGCACCTTCCAAAATCTGATTTCATATGATAATTTCCAGGCCTAATTAAGAGTTTAAATGAGCTCCTAAGATCCTTAAGATACTCGCCACATGCTTCCTCCTTCAAGAAAACAAAGAGAATTCCAAGGAGGCCAAAAAGGGGCATAGTCTCGCCCAAGCAAGGTTGGGGTAGCTAGGGGAGAGTTTTAAATTTTTCTAAGGCCATTCTTGAGTCATATTTGATGAATAAAAATGAAAAGAGGCCTTGGAAAGAATTTAGAACTTATAAAAAGTGATTTAGTGCCTTAGGTTCCATATTATGACCTAAAGAAGCAACATGATGTTAGGCTCTTTGTTTTAATAGTGTGATGACTCCAAGAGGCTTAAAAGGAGTCAAGAATCATATTTGAAAGGAAAGAATGGAGCCTAGACTTTATTTGAGGAGTGTTGCTTCATTAGGTGCATTTATGGACCATAATGGAACTTATAGAGCAATCTAGCATCTAAGCAAATTGTATGGCATTAAAGAATGATTCATGGACCTAATTGGCCCCCAAAAATTGTATCTAGGCCAAGAGAAACCATCTCCATTAGCTTGTGGGTGTGTGACCGAAGAGGAGGCTTGAATTCCAAGGAAAAAGTGTGTGGTTATACACAAGGTAGCTCTCTCCACCTTCTCTCGTGCATGGATGTGTGTTTAGCTTACTTTAGAATGTGTGTATGTGTATTTTCAAGCTATGAAAAGTATGCTAGCATGCCTTTATATGCTATGATTATTAATGCCATGTTATGTTTCTAAATGAGTACATGATATTTGTTTGAGTTTGCTTGAGTGTGGAGAGGCCAAGAACTGTTCCCTTTGGTGAGGATGAGCCAAGAACCCTTGAGCTTGGTTGAGACAAAGTGAAGCGTCTCCCAAGAGCAAAATGGGCTCCCAAGAGTCTGGTTGAGTCCAAAACTCTTAAAGAATGGACAAGGTAAGTGCAAAATCCATGAGGAAAAGTGTGAGGCTAGTCCAAACACTTTATGAGCTCTTGAATGTCTTGTATGATTTGCTTATATGCCAAGTTTGCTTTTAAAATGTCCATGACTTCCATTTTCTCTATGCATGCATTTGTAAAGCTTTCTTTGCACATATGATGTATGATTGAATGGGAGATGAGCTATTGAGATTCTTTGAATCTCATCCCCTCCTCTCCAATGATCTAACATGCTAGATGGACTAAGTAATTATGGTGAAGGAAGCTAACCACAATGAAGAAGAGAGATTGACAAGCTTATGCTTTGTTTTGTCTATTTTGGAACCATAATGATGGTTCATGATGTATATGATGTAGCAAATGTACTATGAACCTTGAGACATGTGTAAATATACTATTATGTGATGTTTAGATGTATGAATATGATATATGACCTCTAGCATACAATTTGAGTTTGTAATGTCCAATTATGCAATATGGAAGTATGATGTAAATATGCATAAGTGTGGGTTAAACAGCCAAAATGAGATGCATGAGGTTTAGGACCCTTTGTACAGCCTACACAAGTCTTAAATATGCTTTTAGACTTGCCCAAAAGGTGCCAACACCAAGGGAAAGCCATTTGGTAAGTTTGGTACCTCATATGGAGCTAAATTTGACCATAATGGAACCCTATGTCACTTTTTGTCCAAATGAGTTAGTCTTGATTTGAAATTTGGCATGCAATTAGGTCTCATTAAGTGATTTTTGGAAAGCTAAATATTATAGTTTTTGGAGGCTTATAGAATATTTGATGATTTTTCAAAGTTGGCAAAATTTATGATTTTGGTCTGCTGCACTATTCATTTGGTTTGAAATTGTTTTCTATCACATGAGGCTCAAATGATGTCCAATTGCCATGAAATGTCATAAAAAGCAACTAGACTATCACAGTGACTTGTGACAACTGGAAGCACCTCATTTGGAGGTCTAGAGTGGGAGATATGAATTTTTGAAGTTTCTATCCAGTATCAGTAATTTTGCCTGACCAGAAGTACTGTTTCATTGAATTCCAAGGTCTAGGCTTGATGAACTAATCTGAAGATATTTTTTCTCTCTAGTTAACATCTATAGCTTTCTAGATTGGTATCATTTGCATGAATTGGATTTTTTTAAAATTAATTGGACATTTTCAAATTTTTTTGTAGAATTCTATGACAATTCCAGACTTTAGTCAGACCTTTGGACTATTTCGGATGTCAAACATCCTCCATGATGCATGTTATGGTCTGGGCATATTTGTAGTGTGAAGTAGACATCCAAATATTTCCAGAATGACCAAGATTGCGTGATTTTGATGTTTCTAGATTTAGTTATGATTTTCCAAAGTTTGGTCAGAAAATGGAGCAAATCTAGCCGAAATTAAACAAGCCCATTTCATGCTTCATTTCGGTTTCCATGAGTTTTAGGTATGATTTTGTGATGCAAATGAGTTTTTTTGATGTAATTAAATATGAGAATGTATAGTATGAGCTCACACGATCCACGTGACACCGATTGCAAATTTTTATATATGATGCAACATGAAAATAATCCCATTTTCCTTGCTTTTTCTATGGGAAACCTATATGGTGCATGATATTATGCCATTCAAAAGTATGTGATGTGTAATGCCATAACTTCTAACTCATTTTATGTCATTGATAAGCTTTGTATTATTAATCCCACAAGAGCATATGAGAAAGGGGATGAAAATAATAGACTTTTTCTGCGTTGCGCTATATCAAAAAAATTCAATTCGGTGTCACAAGGACTGTGTGGGCTCATACTATACTTCTTCATATTTAATTCTATTATTAAAACTCATTTTCATCACAAAAACATGCCTACAACCCATGGAAACCGAAATGGAGCTCAAAATAAACAAGCATATTTTTGGCCAGATTTGCTCTATTTTTTGACCCAACTTTGGAAAATCATAACTAAATCTAAAAAATTCAAAATCATGAAATCTTGGTCATTATGGAAATATTAGTATGCCTAATTCACACTAAAAATATGTCAAGGTCACAAAATTCATCACACAAGAAGTTTGACATCCAAAAAGCTACAGAGGTTGCTGGCTGCCTGGGTTGTTATTTAGTTTACTGATACCAATTTCTAAAATTCATAACTAATTCTATAAAAATAAAAATCACACAAATTCAGTCATTATAGAAAGCTACAAATGTTAAATTGATACTAAAAATAATTCCATAATTAAATAAATATGTTTAGACATATGGAACTGATGGAACAGTGACTGAGCTCCTAGGGCGCTACTGATACTGATAGTTAACTTCAAACATGCATAACTCTCTACTCAGACTCCAAATGAGGTGATCTTAGTGGCTAAAAGAAGCTTATGACCTCTAGTTTATGCATATAAAATTTCATAAGCATTGGACACCATTTGGACAGCGGGTGACACAAAAAACAAAACTGCCAGTATGAACAGTACCCCTACCAGAATCCATGAAAAATCCCAACTTTGAAAATCAAATATTCCCTAGGTCTCCAAAAATTATGATATTTAACTTTCCAAAAATCTCTCAATGAGACCTAATTGTATGCCAAATTTCAGATCAAGACTAGCTAATTTGGCTAAAAAGTGACATAGGGTTCCATTATGGTCAATTTTGTCTCCATATTGGGTACCAAAATTGCCAAATGGATTTCTCTTGATCTTGGCACCTTTTGAGCAAGTTTAAAAACTTATTAGAGACTTGTGTGAGCTACCCAAATAGTCTCAAACCTCATACATTTCATTTTGGCCATTCAACCCACACTTATGCATATTTCTTTCAAACTTTACATTCTCATACCATGGCATTTCATACTCAAAACATGTGCTAGTAGTCATACATCATTTCCATACATCTAAACATCACATAATAGTATATCTACATATGTCTCAAGGTTCATAATACATATACAACATCATATACATCTTGAACCATTATTATGGTTCCAAAATAGACAAAATAAAGCATAAGCTTGTCAAGCTCCTTCCTTTAGTGTTGTTGGCTCCCATTAGCATATCCACTTGGTTCACCTAGCATGTTAGATCATTGGAGAGGAGGGAATGAGATTCAAATAATCCTAATAGTTCATCTCCCATTCAATCATACATAATATGTGCAAAGCAAGTTTCACAAATGCATGCTGATAAGCATAATTTTTATACACTTTATTTCTCCTAACTTAACCTTTTTAATAATTAAATGTAGCCTAATAAATGCAATTAAATGGAAATTGATTTTAATAGCTAGTTTTGCACTTTAGAAAACAATTGACAAAATAATGAATTTTAATGCATAAATTCTTTAAAATGAGTTTTGTGAATCCTATCCTACTTAATATTGTTTATCATTCTTGCAGAATTTTTGTGGGTAAATGCATTTGAATAGAGGTTGGTTTGGAGAAGAGGTAGCATGCATGGAGTGGGGAAGGAGAAAATAAAGAGAAGCAGCCAACGTGGAAAAGCTGCAGAGGAGCAGAAACAAACCCAACATGAATAAAGCGAGCTAACATGAGGAATGTGCAGCAGAAATAAAGAAAACGAAGAAGCCACAGTTAGCAAGTTTTAAACGTGGCTAGAACTCGAGGGAGCATGAAGAAGTCATGATGGACAGCAGCTGCAGAATGGGCAGGAAACAAACTCGAAACAGATGAGGAAACATGGCCACATGAACTCCCACTAATGCAGAAATAGAAAACCAGCTACAGCGTGGGGAAGAATAGAGCTACAAGCTAGCGACAGAAACACACACACATGCAGTGGCTGGAGCTCGAGTTCTGGTCTGTGAAGAGAAGAGTCACACATGAAGAAGAAAGCTACGTAAAGATACATGCAGAAGCTACAGTTTGCATATGGATTATTATATTGAATGGGACCCACACCTTATTTCACATGCAATTAGCTACGGAAAATGGCAAACAAAGGAATAGCACGTGAATATCTAATGGAATTAAAGCTGAAGCACGTGAAAGGGGAAGAGAAATACACATCCAGACGTTGCTTTGGGCTGACGTGGGAATTAAGATGAAGATGAGGATTAGTTGAAACAGAAGGAGAGAAACAGAAGGAGAGAGACGTGAACAAGGAAAGAGACGTGAACAAGGAGGGAAGGAGAATATAAAAACTTAAGAGGGGACGCTGGGAATGACACAACGAGGAGAACGTAAAAATAAAGGCTGGAGACATCGAGAGGAGGAGAATTTCCAGCGTTGAAGAAGAAGAATTTTTTTTTCTTTTCTCGATGGATGCTTCTTTGATTGATTCTCCTTCATTTGATCCTTCCATGGCAGCTTGAATTCCTTGTGGTGGCTAGCTGAAGATTGAATTCTCCTAGATGAAGATTTGAGCTCTACATCTCCTATTGAAATTGGATAAAACTCTCTTGCCCAATCTTTTGATTTTAGCATTAATTCCTTTATCAATTTGTCTAGGTTTAGCTTTTTGGTTTAGAAATTTAATTGCTAGAATTACTGGATTGAATTAATTCTTGGATTGAACTTGATTTGAATTTTGGAATTATTTTTTGATCATCATGTGTTTGGAAAAAATTCCAGAATTAATGTTGTGCAATTGAACTCTAAATTCCTCTTGACTTTAGGCTAATTGATGCAATGGTTATTGGGTTAGTTAGCTGGAACTCTTGTGCAATTAATTGCTTGAGAGATTAATTGATCTAATTGGTGAATTAGCATCTTGAGTGAATTGTGCAGTAGCTTTCATAAATTACTCAAATTTAGTGTAGTGTGTTCTTATTCTTAATCCAATTAATTAGTTGTTTAAGGTTTCTTGTGGTTGCAAAATTCTTGAACAATTGATGAATTGAATCTTGGATGGTTATTCAAGAACCTTATGAAGAATGCACTAAAGAGCAAGAACTTAATCCTAAATTGGTAAGCTAAAAAGAGCAAGGATAATTGAACTTTAGGGAATCCAATTGAAAGCTAGTTACCTTATTTTCTTGATAAATCACTTGAACTTAGTTTTAGATTTCTAATTCTTGTCAATTAATTTTAGTTCAATTAAATTCTAGCATATCAAAACCCCCAAATTAGATCCTAATAGTAATACTTAGAATATTCTTCCATAAACAATTTAAGGCACAAGCTCCTTGGGAAAATGACCTAGGTTGCACCATTATCTACAAATTTACTTTGCTACCTAGTTTTATTTGAGATTGCACGACACGATCATCACATGCATGGAGAAGGTAGAAATCATAGACATTTTAAAAGTAACCTTGGCATGTGAATCAATCATATGAGACATTCAAGAGCTCACTAAGTGTTTGGATTGGCCTCAAACTTCTCCTCATAGATTTTGGACATGCCTCACCCATTCTTTGAGCACTTTGGACTCAACCATACTCTTGGGAGCCCACTTTTCTTTTAGGAGACTCTTTACTTTGTCTCAACCAAGCTCAAGGGTTCTTGGCTCATCCTCACCAAAGGGAAGAGTTCTTGGCCTCTCCACACTCAAGCAAACTCATACAAACATCATGTAGTCATTTGAAAACATAACATGACATCAAGAAGCATAATATGTAAAGGCATGCTAGCATACTTTTCATAGCTTGAAAATACAGATACACACATTCTAAAACAAGCTAAATACACATCCATGCATGAGAGAAGGTGGAGAGAGCTACCTTGTATACAAACACACACTTTTTCCTTAACTTTCAAGCCTCCTCTTTTGGCCACACACCCACAATTTGGTGGAGATAGTTTCTCTTGGCCTAGACACAAATTATGGGAGCCAATTAAGTTCATGAACCACACTCTAAGGCGACACAACTTAATGAAACACTAGATTGCTCTATAGGTTCCATTATGGTCCATATTGGCACCTAATGAAGCAACACCTCTCAAATAATTTCTAGGCCTTATTCTTTCTTTTCAAATATGATTCTTGACTTCTTTTAAGCCTCTTGGAGTCATCACATCATCAAAACAAAAGGCCTAGCACTATGTTGCTTCTTTAGGTCATATTATGGAACCTAAGACACCAAATCACTTTCCATGAGTTCTAAATTTTTTTCCAAGGCCTCCCTTCATTTTCATTCATCAAATATGACTCAAGAATGGCCTTATAAAAATTTAAAACTCCCTCCACCTACACAAACAAGCCTAGGCCGAGACATAGGCTTCCTTTGGGCTCCTTGGAGTTCTCTTGCTTTTCTTGAAGGAGGAAGCTTGTGGGGAGCATCTTTGGTGTCTCAAGAACTCATTTATACTCTAACTTAGACCTAGGAAGTATCATACAAATTCAGAAATTAGAAGGTACACTTGAAACCCTAGGTTTTGCATTTTGATTTCTAATGCCTATTTCTTGGTTTTCTTTGCATATTCTTATTCCTCTCCATCAAATACCTAAGAATCACCTTTTGTTTGGCTAAAAATCTGACTCCTTAGGTCTGTCTAGGTCTAGGTCAAAATGCTCAAGGAAGGGAGGAAGAAGACCAAGTGGAAGAATTACAAAATACCTTGTTTTCCTTGCTTGTTCTTGCTTTCCTTAGCCTCCTTACTTGAAATTCAAACTTTCTCCTCTGTTCTCCCTTCAAAACAGCACTCAAAACTTCAGAAAAATCATGGAGAAGAAGAGGAAAAAAGAGAAGAAGAGATTAGTGGAGAGAAAGCATGAAAAACAAGCCAAATTCTATACCTAAAGTATTAAATCTTTCCTCCTTCTTCCCTTCTTTTTGTGTGCCACTCTCTAAGGGTTTTGCTTCTAATTTGGGGCTGGAAATTCTGAAGTGAAATGGGGGAGAATGTGAGGTGCAACCTATATATAGCTAAGGTAAAATGGCTTTTTTAAAAATTCCCATTTTTCCCTTCATACTTTGTATTTTCGTTTCTCCTTTGTTTTAACTCCTTTTTGAGAACCGTCTTTTCTCTTATAAAATTTAGATTCCCAATTAAGAAAAATAGCTTTGGAATCACTTAAATTGGAGCTAAAACCTTTCCGAATGAATCAATCAAAGTTTAGGTCAACTAACATTGGAAAAATTACACCGGAGGGTCTTTACCGGTCTCGGGGCTTCCCATGGTTTTCAGGGCCTCTGAGAACCCTGGAGAACTCAAAAATTTCATTTAAAAAGCCTTTCTGTATGTTTTCTAAAAGTCCACTTATTTACGAAAATGCCACTAGCCTTTTAGCAAAATTTTTTTTGAACCACCTCGACCCTGATTTTTGGGCAACTCAAGGCTCAAATTCTCATTTTCTATTATTACAATTCTCTCCCCCTTTTAAAAATTTTGTCCTCAAAATTTAGATAACATATCTCATGGGAAGAGTTCTGATATTTCTTCCTCATGTCATCCTCTAGTTTTCAGGTGGCTTCCTCGGGAGATAACCCTTTCCAAACCACTTTCACCAGCGGTATCATTTTATTCTATAACTGCTTGAGTCTAACGTCCACGATCCGATCTGGTGATACCATGTATGATAGATCATCCTGTAACTGCACATTCTCATATTCTATGACATGTGAGGGGTCAGGCTTGTACTTTTTAAGTTGGGAAACATAGAAGACATTATAGACTTAGCTTAGGTTCAGAGGAAGGGCTAGTCTGTATGCCACAGGTCCTACTTTATCAAGAATCTAAAAATGACCTATGTATGTTGGACTGAGCTTTTTGCTTTTGATGGACCGACCTATCCCTGTGACTGGGGCACTTTAATGACGACATGGTCTCCAATTTCAAACTCTAACGGCCGCCTAAGTTTATCTGCGTAACTTTTCTGTCTACTATGGGCCGTCAGAAGTTTCTTTCTGATGGTCTCTATTTGTCTGGAGGTCTGGTCCACTAACTCTGGGCCTATAAGGCTTCGCTCTCCTAAGTCAACCTAACACACTGGGGATCTAAACTTCCTCCTATACAATACCTCATACGGTGCCATCTGTATACTTGCATGATAACTGTTATTATAGGCAAACTCTGCTAGAGGCAAGTATGTATCCCAGTTCTCTTTCATTTCTAGCACACATGCCCTCAACATGTCCTCTAGGGTTTGGATGGTTCTCTCCATCTATCCATCTGCCTGAGGGTGATAGGCCGTGCTAAATTTAAGTCTGGTGCCTAGAGCATCCTGTAATGATCTCCAGAAATTCGATGTGAATTTGGGATCCCTATCTAACGCTATGCTCCTAGGCACATCATGTAGTCTCACTATCTCCCTGATGTACAACTGGGCTAACTTATCTAGGGTATAAGCCCTTCTGTATGTTTTTCAAAAAGTCCACTATCCTTTTGGAAAATTTTATTTTGAACCACCTCGACCCTGATTTTTAGGCAACTCAAGGCTCAAATCCTCATTTTCTATTATTACATGATGAGCTAGAATTTATGGTATTATAGGTCGAAGAGGGGCAACTGCCTACATGTGTGGTTATGGGTTTGGATGAGCTCCCCTTGAATGCTTGGGACGATTGGAGTGTGGAGGTGGCTGGGGAGGAGTAGGTGTAGGGCCCTGACTATCTCTCTCAGCAAGCCGTTCCTGTAGCTGCATAATGACGGCCTGTTGTTGATCCAAGTGAGCCATAATAGGCTGTAAGGCTCCAGCTATTGGATCACTAGACTTAGCTTCATCAGCACGAGCCTCTCTAGAGGGTCGACCTCTCTTAGTGTTCTCCATTGTGTTGAAATATCATAACAAACTTTAACATAAACTAAGGAACACTTCCACCATCAAACACACTTAATACATATGAAAACTAGCTCATATGCATCTAGGCAACTCATAAACACAAGCCACAACCCACATCAAGAGCCTCAACCTTTGCTCTGATATCAATAAATGTAATACCATAATTTCTAGCTCATCTTATGATATTCATATGCTTCACATCATCAATTCCATGTGAGTGAAGAGAAAAAGGGAATAAAAATAATGACTATTTTGCTTTGCATCTTGTTTAAAAATTCCATTTGGTGTCATGTAGATTGTGTGAGTTCATACTATGCATTCTCATATTTAATTACATGGATACAACTCATTTGCATCATAAAATGTGGCCCACAACTCATGAAACTCAAAGGAAAACTTAAAATAGGCATATTAAATTTCAGCCATAATTTTGCTCATTTCTAACCCAACTTTGGAAAATCATAACTAATTCTAGAAAAATAAAAATCATGCATTCTTAGCCATTATAGAAAGCTACGGATGTCTACTTCATATAAAAATATGCCTAGACTATAACATCTATCATAGATGATGTTTGACATCTAAAAAGGTCTAGAGGTCAAATTACCTCCTAGTGCTATCATAGATTTCTGTAGTAAACTTTCAAAATATCCAATTAATTTCAAAAAAATTCAATCCATGCAAATGATACCAATCTGGAAAGATGTGGATCTTATCCAAATGGAAAAAATATTTCTAGACCAGCTCAGGCAGCCCAGACCTCAAAATTTAATGGAATAGTAACTCAGGTAGGGTAAAACTCTTGATACTAGACAGAATCTTCAAAAATTCATATCTCCCTCTCTAGACATCCAAATAAGGTGCTTCTAGTTGGTACGAGTCATTGTGAATGTCTAGTTTCACTGTATAAAATTTCATGGTAATTAGATATCATTTAGGCCATGTGTAACAGATTTCATTTTTAGACTAAATGAATAGTGTAGCAGACCAAAATAAAAAAAATTTGCCAACTTTAGAAATTCATCAAATGTTTTATAGAGCTCCAAAATTTATGTTCTTTAGGTTCCTAAAAAGCTCTCAACAAGATCTAATTACATGCCAAATCTCAGAGCAAGAAGAGCTTGTTTGGCTAAAAAGTGACATAGGGTTCCATTATAGTCATTTTTGGTTCCATATAGGATACCAAAGTAACCAAATGGCTTTCCTTAAGGTTTGGAACCTTTTAAGCAAATCTAAAATATGATTAAGACTAGTATAAGCTACCCAAATGGTTCAAAATCTCATGCCTCTTATTTTGGCCATCTCAGCCACACTTATGCATAATTCCATATTATCATTAGGTAAGCCACAATGCCATAACATGTCCAAATTTCAATCTAGTGGTCACATAGCATATTCTCTCATTCATATGTGACGGCCCTAGATTCTAATATCAGTGATTATAGCTGAATACATGATTAATAAATAATGATCAAGGTTTGGAGTCATTGCAATTAATTACATTAGGGAAATATAGGGGAAATTTAAACCTTGATACCACTAGGATCATCAACTAACAACCATAACGGGAACATGCATGGAAGGGGTTGTACCATCATTAAAGGTTTAGGATTCATCCATTAATGAATTTCAACCCACAAAAACATCCCACCCATGTACTCATACTATTCCCTAACATTAGCCTTACTGAAATTAAGGTTTCTAGGTCAGATATAGGAGTTTGGGGACCTGCGCCGCGACTTGGAACTTTTCCGCCGCGGCTAAGCTAGGTTCTGGAGCTTGAAAACTGAGATTTTAGACTTGCGCCGCGGCCAAGTTGCTCTCGAGAATTTTCCTGCTGCGGCAAGTTGGACCTGCACCGCGGCCAACCTATGTGGCGCCGTGGCGAGTTTTGCTACTGTAACCTCCCTAATTAATTTTCTCGACTCGCGCCGCGGCAAGGTTACGTCCTGTCACCTCCTGGGCGATTATTTTCACTCCGCGCCGCAGCGAAATTTCTCAAGCCGCGGCGTCCCTCGCCACTGTCACTTCCTAGGCCGCGGCGAAGCCTTCCTGGCCGCGGCGTGATTCCCTTCTGTCACTAGTTTTACTATATTTCGCCCCCTACACTCCATTTCTCTTCTTAGGGACACTCTAAGGTCACTTCCCCTCATTTTATATAGCTCTAAGGGCATTTATCTACCTTATTTACTTAGCTATTCTTCCATTACCAATTCAAAACTTATATGCCCATTTCCATTCTCTAATCACCCTCTATTAGCAAGTTCATAAAATAGCAACAACAGAATATACATGAATTACCAGCAACTATCCTTTAATACTCAATCAATAGGGGTTCCATACAATGGGGGTTTATACCAATATCTCAAGAATTACATTTCCATTGACAACCATATTATAGGTCAACAAAGTTTACAGCAGATCATATGAATCCATACATCAAATACTAAGTCAAGAGGGGGTCTAACCCTTTAGTACATACATTTTCGATAAATCAAATGTTCAAGCCTACACTTGGCAATGCAGATACATGATGATGCTATACATTAAGGAATACAAAATTAGCATCTATACTAGCTAAGTCAGTCCAAGTGTAGCCATCTCCCCATAGGTTGAAGCTTATGGATTTTCATCCACTTGCTTACCCTTATCCTTACCTGAGGAACCTTCACCTGAAATATTGATCCCATAACACGAGGTGAGATATAAATCTCAGTAACCAAAACAATTCCATCATATAATCCAGTTTAATCAACATATATGCATGAACCAAAATCCATACCAGAATCATATCAGTCATTTCAGCAAATGAAACAATTAGGCTATCATGATTACTATCCCATACTAGCAATCATATAATTAACATGTTAAAGGCCATTAACACCGGGAGAGGCCCATCCACGGCACCTACTCCCCATTGAGCACAACGAGGGCTCAGTGCATCTGGGGTTGATCATACCCGGTGCCCGATCGTGGCACATGCACGGGTGGCAGCCGCACCACAGCTCCACCATGGACTCACAAGGTCCAATCATAATACAACAGATAGCCAACCAATTCATTCAACATTTCAAATCATTCATATATAGCAAATATGAAATTAAATTAGATACATGCATGGAATTAATTAAACCCCGGTTACCTCACTTGCAGATAATTGCAACAGCCACCACAAATCCCAAATTCGGATTCAAGTATCTCCCACCAGAATTCTCAATGTTTCACCCAAAATCCTAAGCAAATTCGTACCAAGTTAATACCCGTAATATAAATAAGCTATGGGGGTCTCAAACCAACAAAGAAAGCATCAAAATGGGGGGTTTAAAGTCACCAAATACCAGCCCCAACCTCAACCTACGAATTTCACCAAGGAAACCTCCAACCACTCACTTTTCAGATTTTGGGTATAATGAAATCTCTCCAAATGAAAAACTAATCGGACCAAATTAAAGAGGAAGATGAGGGGATTAAGTTGTATAACTATTACCTTGGCCAAATCTTGCTCCAAATGTGAGAAAAGATGGAATTAAGTCAAGAACCCTAGCCTCCTCTCCTCACCTCCGAATTTCTCTTCTATTTTTGTGTTTCAGCAAATGAAGGGAAAGGTGGCTGAAGCATTAGCGTTTTAGGTGGGTTTAAGTTGGGTCAAGGGGTTGGGTCATGGGTTGCTCTAAGTCCAAATTCAATTGGGTTTTAGATTTTCCTTGTTGGGCTGCATAATTCTGTTGGGCCAGTTTTCACACATTGGGTTGCTAAAGTTTAATGGGTTTTGGGCCTAATTTGAAGGGCTCAAGGGCTTGGGTTTGCACAAGGGTAATTGGGCCACTTAATTGGGCCTATACAAGATAAATCTTGGGCCTCTATCTCATTAAATTAGTTTGGGTCTACCTCTAATGCATGGGGCCTCCATCAACCTCTCATCATGATTCATTAATTTGGGCCCTAATGGAGTTTCTATTCCAATTAACTCTCAAACCCATATAAATAATTTATCTATCTAAAATACCTATTCACTAACTTGCCCAATTATCCTTTATTAATTATCCTTAATTAACCTTAATCCATGATTAACACCTTAATTAATTTCGGGGTGTTACATCATACATGTCATAATATCATAATTACATATATTCATAACATTATACAACATATTCATCAATTTAATACATTAATTGCCATTCTTATAGCCTTAAAGTAACAAAGTTTCCATATTTCAATGTCATTGTTTCATCTCTCATATGGTTGACTCCCATTGCCTTGCTCTTTAGGTCCACCTAGCATATTAGATCATTGGAAAGGAAGGGATGAGATTCAAAGAATCTCAATAGCTCATCTCCCATTCAATCATACATAATAGATGCAAATAAGTCTTATAAATGAATGCATAGCGTATTGGCAGGTGCAATCATTCAAGGAGCATTATTAGCATTTGAAAAAGTCATACATAGCATACAAAGGCTTGCCAAATAAGTGGATTGGCCTCACCCAATTTTTTGTGGATATTGGACTTGCCTCACCCATTCTTTAAGAGATTCTTGGACTTAACCATGCTCTTGGGAGCCCACTATGCTTTTAGGAGACTTTTTACTTTGTCTCAACCAATTTCAAGGATTCTTGGCCTCACCACACTCATGCAAACCCAAGCACACATCATGACATCATTTAGAAACATAATATGTTATCATAAAATCATGGCATATAAAATCATGCTATCATACTTTTCATGACTTGAAAATACACATACACATAAGACAAGCTTAGCACACATCCATGTATGAGAGAAGGTGGAGAGAGTTACCTTGCACACAATCACACACTTTTCCTTTTGAAATTCCCTCCCTTGCTTTGGCCACACACACAAAAACTTGTGGAGATGCTTTCTCTTGGCCTAGACACATTTTATGGGAGCCAATTAGGTTTATGAAACAATTTCTAAGGCTATGCAATTTGCTTAAACACTAGGTTGTTTTATAAGCCCTATTATGGTCCATAAATGCACCTAATGAAGCAACACTCCTCAAATAATTTCTAGGCTCTATTATTTTCTTTCAAATATGATTCTTGACTCCTTTTAGGCCTCTTGGAGTCATCACATAGAGCCTAACTACATGTTACTTCTTTAGGTCATAATATATAACCTAAAGCACTAACTCACTTTCTATGGGTTCTAAATTTTTTCCAAGGCCTCCCCTCATACTCATTCATCATATATGACACAAAAATGGGCTTGTAAAATTTTAAAACTCTCCCTAGCTACTCCATCCATGCCTGCTAGAGACATAGCCCCTTTCTGGCCTCCTTGGAATTTTCTATATTTTCTTGAAGGAGGAAGCATGTGAGGAGCATCTTAGGGATCTTAGGAACTCATTTAAACTCTTAATTTGACCTAGGAATCATCATATAAAATTAGATTTTACAAGGTGCACTTGAAACCCTAGAAATTGCATCTTGAAATCTAATAGTTTTTTGTTGATCCCCTTTGCATATTCTTAATCTCCACACCCTTTTTCTTTAGAATCACCCTTGTTTCTACCTAAAAATCAAGTCCTCCTAGGGTTTTCTCATGTTAGGTGAAATGGAGGAGGAGGGAACCAAAGATGACAACTATAGGAAGAGAAATTACCTTTTTTTATTTTTTACTTTTTCTCACTTGAATCTTGCTTTCTTCGAGCTCCTCTCTTCAAATCCAAAATTTCCCCTAAGTTTCTCCCTTAAATTTGATTTGTAAACTTCATTTTAATCATAGGAAATAAAGGAGAATGGAGAAGAAGAGGTTTGGAATGAAGAAAGCATGAAAAACTGAAAATCCATACCTTTTACCTTGAATTTCTCCTCCTTTTCTTTCTCCTCTTGTGCACCTCATCCCCTAGGTTTTTCCTCTGGTTTTGGGTAGAACATGGTCGTGTATATTGAAGGGAGAAGAAGGGTGCATCATATATATAGGTGGAGGAGAATGGCTTTTTAAAAAATTCCCATTTTGCCCTTCGTTCTTGACATTTTCATTTATCCTTCATTTTAGCTCCTTTTTGAGAACTGTCTTCTCTATTGTGAAATTTAGGTTCCCAATTTAGTAAAATGCCTTTGGAATCACTCAAATCGGAACTAAAACCTTCCCAAACAAATTCGTCAAAGTTTAGGTGCATCTACGTTAGAAAACGTACATCGGAGGGGCTTTAGCTATCTCGGGCTTTCCATGATTTTTTGGGCCTATGAGAACCCCGAAGAACTCAAAAATTTCATTTAAAAAGCCCTCCTATGTAAATTCCAAAATTTGCTCAAAATTACGAAAATACTATTACGTTTCCTAAACTTTTCGTAAGAAATTGTTTCTTCATTCTAGCTCCTCTTTTTTTTCTGTCTGAGCCTAAGATTCTCATTTTTAGGAGTCTAGAATGCTTTCCAAATTTTTAGGACCTTAAATATCTCATTTTAGGGGACTCCTTTTGTATCGGGTGAATTTCGTTCATTTACAAAGAAACTGTATGTTACGTTTTACACGTTTTCTCTCGTTTTTAGAGAACCGGATGTTACAATATTTCCCTCTCTAAACATCCAAATAAGGTGCTTCTAGTTGGTAAAAGTCACTGGAGAGGTCTAGTTTCTTCTTGTAACATTTTGTGGCAATTGGACATCATTTGCCCTATGAGTGATATAGTTTCATTTCAGACCTAAGTGAATAGTGCACTGAACCAATTTTAGAAAATTTTTCGACTTTGAAAATTTCAAATATTCCATAGACCTCTAACAATTCTGCACTTTAGCTTTCCAAAAGGCTCTCAACAAGTTCTAAATGCATGCCAAATCTCAGACTAGGAAGAGCTCATTTGTACAAAAAGTGATATAGGTTTCTAATATAGTCAACTTTGCTCTATATAAGATACCAAATGTGTCCAAATGGTCTCCTTTGATGTTTGGCACCTTTTGGGCAAGTTTAAAAGCATGTATATGACTTATATAAACTTACCAAATAGTTCCAAACCTCATGCATCTAAATTTAGTCATTTCACTTCCATTATTACACTAATGCATCAAACCATCAAAAAGAAAAACTTGCCATTACATGCTCAATTTACATTGTATCATTCACATAACATGATTTCTCATTTATACATGGTACATTAACATGATTATACATGCTCATAAGTCATATATTATATACAATAATAGATTACAATAATTGCTACTCATATGGCCTTAAAGAAACAAAATCTATGCACTTTGATGTCATAGTCTCATCTTTCAAGTGGTTAGTTCCCATTTCCTTGTTCTCTTAGTCCACCTGATTCAAAGAATCCCAATAGTTCATCTCCCTTTCAATCACACATAAAGTATGTTAATACAAGCCTTGAAAATGTATGCATGAGCATCATGAAGTGTGCAATCATTCAAGAAGCATTCTTAGCATTTGAACAAGTCATACAAGGCATACATAGGCTTGCTAAGTAAGTTGATTAGCCTCACCCATTCACTTGTGGATTTTGGACTTGCCTCACCCATTTCTTTAAGAGGCTTTTAACTCAACCTTACTCTTGGGAGTTAACTTCACTCTTGGGAGACTCTTTACTTTGTCTCAACCAATCTTAAGGGTTCTTGGCTTCACCACACTCAAGCAAACCCAAACATACATAATAAATATCATATGAAAGCATAATGTAGCATCATGGCACCATGAAATAAAAACTCATGCTAAAATATTTTTCATAGCTTAAAATACACATACATACATTCAAAGACAAGCCAAGCATACATTCATGCATGAGAGAAGGAGAAGTGAGCTACCTTGGATGCAACCACATACTTTTCTCCTTGAATTTGCTCTCCCTTCCTCAGTCTCACATGCATAAAGGTGTGGGATTGGTTTCTCTTAGCCTAAACACAATTTATGAGAGTTAATTAGGTTCATAGAATTAATTCTAAGGCCACACATCTTCATCACACACTAACTTGATCTATCTCCTTTTAAGCCTCTTGGAGTCATCACACAATTAAAATAAAGAACCTAAATACATGTTGATTCTTTAGGTTATATTATGGAAGATAAGACACCAATTCACTCCCAGAAAAATTTAAAACTCTCCCTAAGTATCTTAACCCTCTTAGGCTGAGACTAGGAAGCAATTTAACCTTCATGGACTTTGCTTTGTTTTCTTGATAGAGGAAGTGCATGCAAAGATTTCTAGGGATCTTAAGAACTCATTTAAACTTTTATTTAAACATATAAATTAAGGTATCAAATCAGATTTTATAAGGAACATATGAAACCGTAGAATTGCTATCTTAAATTTCCATGGTTATTTGTCATTTCCCTTTGCATATTCTTATTATCCACACTCCTTTTCCTAAGATTCACTCTTGGTTCTGCCCAAAATCCAAGCCCTCCCATAACTTCTTGAGTGGGTTGAACCAACGAGAGAAGAGGAGCAAGGGGTAGAAATTACCTTATTTTTCCTTGTTTTCTTACTTGAATCTTCCCTTTTTTGGCCTCCTCTCTTCACATCTGAATTTTCTCCTTTGATTCTCCCTTCAAATAGATCTATATACTTCAATATAATCATAGGAAGGAAAGGAAAATGGAGGATAAGAGGTTTTCTAAAGAAAGAGCATGAAAAACTACTAAAAATCCATACCTTTTACCTTTGATTTCTCCTCTTCTTCCTCTTCCTCTTCCTCTTATGTGCCATTCTCCTTAGGCTTTTTCTTTGGTTTAGGGTAGAAACATATGGGGCTGAATGAATGAGGAGGTTGGGTGTAACGTCCAATTTTTGTTAAATGACGGAAATGGGAGCATTTTCAAAGTAAGTCCCCTGAAATGAATTAGTTAAGGTTCCAAAAAATTTGATTAACATTCTAGACTCTTAAAAATGAGAATCATAGCCTCAGAAAAAAGAAAAAATAGAGCTAGAATAAAGAAACAAATTTTAACAGAAATATTACAAAACGTAATGGCACTTTTATAATTTTGAGCAAATTTTGGAATTCACATAGGAGGGCTTTTTAAATGAAAGTTTTGAGTTCTTGGGGTTCTTAGAGGCCCTGAAAACCATGGAAAGCCTTGGGATAGTTAAATCCCCTCCAGTGGACGTCTTCTAACATCAGTGTACTTGAACTTTGACGGATACGTTCTGGAAGGTATTAGCTCCGATTTGAGTGATTCCAAAGGCATTTTACTAAATTGGGAACCTAAATTTTATAATAGAAAAGATGGTTCAAAAAAAAGAGCTAAAACAAAGGAGAAACAAAATTGCAAAAAATGAAGGGCAAAATGAAAATTTTTGGAAAAACCATTTTTCTCCACCTATAAAGAGGTGGTGTAACGTCCCACATCGGCTGGAAGGGGCCTGTGGCTAGCCCATATAAGTGGGGAGAATCGTCCCCCTCACGAGTGCACTTTTCCTTGGAGCGTGGACAAAGGCTCAGCGACCAGGAAGGGACAAACACCCAGGGAGCACGGTTCACTGAACCTGCGACCAGGGGACAATACTCGTGAGGGCTCTGTATGTGTTGGTATCAGAGCAATCCTGGCCCATGTACGACCCGAGGACGGGTCAGCCCCAAGGGAGGTGGATTGTAACGTCCCACATCGGCTGGAAAGGGCCTGTGGCTAGCCCATATAAGTGGGGAGAATCCTCCCCCTCACGAGCACGCTTTTCCTGGGAGCGCGGGCAAAGGCTCAGCGACCAGGAAGGGACAAACACCCAGGGAGCGCAGTTCACTGAACCTGCAACCGGGGGACAATACTCATGAGGGCTCTGTATGTGTTGGTATCAGAGCAATCCTAGCCCATGTGCGACCCGAGGACGGGTCAGCCCCAAGGGGGTGGATTGTAACGTCCCACATCGGCTGGAAGGGGCCTATGGCTAGCCCATATAAGTGGGGAGAATCCTCCCCCTCACAAGCGCGCTTTTCCTGGGAGTGCGGGCAAAGGCTCAGTGACCAGGAAGGGACAAACACCTAGGGAGCGCGGTTCACTGAACCTGCGACCGGGGGACAATAACAGAGCCCTCACGAGTATTGTCCCCCAGTCGCAAGTTCAGTGAACCACGCTCCCTGGGTGTTTATCCCTTCTTGGTCGCTGAGCCTTTGCCCGCGCTCCCAGGAAAAGCACACTCGTGAGGGGGAGGATTCTCCCCACTTATATGGGCTAGCCATAGGCCCCTTCCAGCCGATGTGGGACGTTACAATCCACCCCCCTTGGGGTCGACCCGTCCTCGGGTCGCACATGGGCCAGGATTGCTCTGATACCAACACATACAGAGCCCTCACGAGTATTGTCCCCCGGTCGCAGGTTCAGTGAACCGTGCTCCCTGGGTGTTTGTCCCTTCCTGGTCACTGAGCCTTTGCCCGCGCTCCTAGGAAAAGCGCGCTCGTGAGGGGGAGGATTCTCCCCACTTATATAAGCTAGCCACAGGCCCCTTCCAACCGATGTGGGACATTACAATTAGCATGAGTTGAAAGTGGCTAAACAAATAAGAAGCTCAAGCATAAACGCACTTTGGTTTGGAGGGAAGAGAAGAGCACATAACAAGCCATGAGTTTGATAGAACCAAATAAAGAACATGAGCTGGGCAAACAAATGTGTAGAATGTAGGAAAAAAGAAAGAAGCTGGAAGCAGCCACGATTTAGCTCTAAGGTTACACTTATTAGTTGTAGACCACGTAAGAAAAGTAGGTGAAAGAACCACGTGGAGCAGAACATAGAAGAAGTAGGGAGCATGCATTCAGATAAAGGAAAAATGAAAGAAGGAAGCAGCCTCTGTTTTGGAGAGCAAAATGTGAAGAGGGGAGATAGGAGAATAACATAAGGATTTTTTACGGAAGAACAAAGCTGCGAGCTAGAGAAGGGAAATGAAGACTCTTACATGGAAGAAAGTAATGGCCAAAACAAGTGAATAGTAGAACATAACTAAAGCTCCTGAAAGAGGTAGAACCATTCATCCACGCACATTCCATCATCATTTTGATAACACTCTATCCACTATCCATGCCATAGCATTCCTTACTCCATTTCTTCTATCTCCTTCCATCTAATGGAGCATTAAAACTCTATCTCATGGCTAGCTACGAGGAAACTCTTGGAGAAGCTTGAATCTATAGATTATAAACAGATTTTTGGGCTAAGATTTTCCTACTTTTCTACACTTTTTCTTTTTCTTATACATGCTTGGTTGAGATGTATTTGATTAAGATTAGTGTAGTTATAATTAGTGGCTTGTTAGACACTAATTAGGATACTTTTTGTTAATTAATTAATTGAATCAAGTGTTGAATTTTTCATTCTCCTCTAATTTCCCATGTATGCAGTCAATGTGTTTAATAAAATGTATGAATGAAATTGAGTGCTTAATTGCCTAATTTGAGGATTCTTTGGAATTGAATTAGTTAATTGAACATCTTAAGGTGATAATTTATAGGCTAATTGATCCATTAATTAATCAAATTTAGTTTTCATTGATCCTAATGATAAGAATTAATGATTTAATATGGGATTGAGGTTTCAATTTAACATTAGATTGTTAATCTCTTGATTCTTGCGTGATAACTCAAGATACATTATTATGAGCACAATTAGGGACTCTTAGACTAGAATTAATTACAATTGAATTAGGATAAGGATAGTGGATACCAAGGGATGAATCTAAAGCTAGTCATATATGTATCATTCACCTTATAGTTCATGTAATTAGGTAGTGATTAAGAATTTTATTTTAGTTAAATTTTGGTTAGTTAAATTTAGGCAAAATCCCTCTTTAATTAGGTAATTTGTAGAGTTCTTTTACACTTGGAAAATCCAATTAAACATTGAATTTCATTTCTTAGGAAGATGATCTAGGTTGCACTATTAGCTATATATTTTCCAACCTAGGTTATTTTGAAGTTGCACGACACAACCGTCATTGGTGAAGCTAAAAGTCCCTTAGCTAGGGTGAGGATGAGACAAAAGTCCTTAAGATTAGGTGAGACAAATCCAAAAGTCTCTAGAAGAGTGAGGCTTAGTCAAAAGTCCCTTGAAAGTGAGTGAGACAAGTCCAAAAGTCCCAAAATGAATAGGTGAGGCTAAACCATTGGCTTGGCAAACCCATGTATGATGTGTATGAGATTTTGAACATGAGAGATGCTTTATGTATGTTCATAAGTTATAAGATTGCCATGCATTCATTCTTAAACTTGTAAATGCATCTAACATATATGTTTAAAAAGGTGAAGAGCTATTGGGATTTTTGGAATCTCACTCTTCCCTTTCCAATGCCTAAATATGTCTAAGTAGACCAAGTGAGCTAAGAAATGGAAGCCACCACTCTTGAAGATAAAGCGATTGATAAAGGAAATGCTAAATGGTCATTTTGTAAACATTTTGTTGTCAAAAGATGTAACCTTATTTTTTATATGACGTGTAGCCACTTGAACTCATGTAATTATATGGATATGTAATGTATGTATTGGATTTGGCTGCATAGGAATGAGAATCAATGTTTTTTACATCTATATGCCTTGATGAGCTCATATGCTCTTATGTATAAGAACAAGTGAGGTAGTGGTTTTGTGATGTATGAGTGTGTGGACCCCTTTAACAAGTTTAGTAGGCTGTTCATGGGCAAGGTAGAAGCACATTTGGTTTACATTTGACCCCATATGGTGCCTAAAAAGGCTATTTTGGTATCCTATATCACAAACTAACCAAATGGATGAATTTTCCCATAAAATTTGGTTTGCGTATATGTATCATCTAGAGGTTTTTATAGAGCTAAAAATCACATTATTTAGAGCTCTAGAGAATTAATTATAAATTTTCAAAGTTTGAAAAAACTTACTGAAATGGTCATTACATTGTTCATATGGTCAGTTCTTTTGCCTATGTAATCCATAGGCCAAATGTTATCCAATGCCTATAAAATTTCACAAGCATATTCTAGACATGATAAGATTTTTGCAGCCATTAAGATCACCTCATTTGGATTTATATAAAGGGAGATATGATTTTTTGAATTTGGTAGTCAATACCAATAATGCAACAAGACCTCTTGTATTGTTCCATCCCTTTTCGTGAGGTAAATGCTTCTATATTGGTCTAAAAATATTTTTATCCTCTATTTAACATCCATGAATTTCCTAAATGGGATGGTTTGCTAGGTTTGATTTTTCTAAAAGTAGTTATGAATTTTTGAAATTTATATCAATAACTTGTGATAGCAAACCTGGGCAGCTGGACCTTTGGTGTTTTTTTATTATCAATCATAGTCCAGTTGATGTTGTCATGGTCTAGAATGATTTTTAACCTATAGTTGGCATTTAGATATTTTTAGAAAGTAATTATTTACTTAATTTTGATGTTTCTAGATTTAATTATGAATTTTCAAATTTGATGATAGAAAGCTATATCAGTAAATCTGAGGCCAAAGCATTTATTTTGTGTGTGATGATTCTAAACTTAGGAAGAATGGAATGTTTTGTGATGGTTCTAACTTGTATGAATGTATTTGGAGTATAGAATGATATGAATGAGTTTATATGATCTATGAGGCATAAAATGGACAATCAGAGTCTTACGTAAAGCAAAAATAATGCATTATTTTATTGCATTTTTCCATGAATCTCATGATTGAGGCTTGTTTGTGAGAGAGAAAGACTAGATCACTATGGTGTTACATTTATTGATATCAGAGAAAAGTTATTGGCCTGCTAGGATTGCTTATGGCTTGAAGATGTGATGATACAGTTATGTAAAGGCTTGTATAGGATATTTTCGATGCTTAAATGTGGCATATGTCTATGTTTATGTTAAGTAAGTTGTTAGAATGGTCTTTAAGCAGGCAGTGAATATTTGGAGAGGTAAGATTCTAAGGTTGAGCCAGTAAGGGTAGAGCAGAGCATATTGATCTTATGGCTAGAGCTCTATAGACTATAATAACTCGCTAAGATCCATGGTAAGCTGTGTGTGTTAACAGCAAAAGGTTATTATTATGTAGCTACAAGAGAAGTTTGCTTAGAGAAACCATGAGAGGCCTAATCCTCCCCGGTTGCCACACTCCGACCATTTTGAGATGTTTTGCTAACATCCTGAAATTAATTAAGACTAATTATGATAATTAGGAAATTAATTTAGGTAATTAGTAAAACTAAGTAAGTGAAAAGGTGAGATGGAGCTTATAGAGGAATAAATTGTTAATATGGGTTTAATTAAGAAAATTAATTATGAGAGGAGACATTGAATTGGGCTTCATAATTAATTTAATTATTATTTTGGGCTAAGTGTAGAAGCCCAATATTAGCCTTAGGGAGATTCAACCCCATTTCTTAGAGAGCTAATATTTATTTATGCAGGCCTAAATTTTAATAGACTTTTATAGTAGGCCCAACTCTCATACATGAATCATGTTACCTTACAACCCATAGCCTAACAAGCTTATGACAGAACCCACTTAGATTTTGGGCCCTTGGGTCAGCCCATAACCTATCTAAACCCTAATTTTACTTCAACCCTTCCACTGTTCTGCAGAAACATTTAAAGAAACAAAGAAAAAATTCAAAGGTCTCTTGGAGGCTAAAGTTTTCACCATCTTTTTGGCCTTATTTCCCAATTCTAGACTCAAAATCAGCTAAGGTAATTGTTATATAACTTAATACTCTCCTTTTCCTCTTTAATTTGAACTAATTAGTTTTTCATTTAGAGCATTTTCACCTGCACCCAAAATCTAAAACTTGTTGTTTGGTATTTTCATGGTGGAATTTTGGAGGTTGAAGCTAGAAGTATTGTTAGGTAAGTGTTAACTTCTTATGTTGATGCATTTTATGCTAGTCTGAGACCCTATAGCTGATTTATGATATGGGTATTGTTTTTATACAAATTTACTCATAATTTGGAGTGTTGTTTTGAGGTAACTGGTGTAGGCACAACCAAATTTGAATTTAGTTCTTGTAGTAGTTGGGTAAGTATTTTCTAAGTAGTTCTTTGTAGTTTAACTCCTTAAGTAATGGGTTTGCTAATATAAATGATGATTAGGGATAGTAATGGTTTGATTTTATGTCCATAAGCTGAAGTGGCATTTTATTGGCTCTTAAAGAATTATCTACAAGTGAGGTGACCAAGGTTATTGTTAATTCCATGCATATCTCTACTTTAATTTTATATTTGTTGTAAATGTATGATTTTTGAATGCTAAATGAATGGTTGGCTATCTAATATATATTATGTTTGGACCTTGTAAGTCCACAATGGAGCTATGGTATGGCTGCTACCCATGCATCATACTTCGATTAGGCATCGAGTTGTGATTAGACCCTTGTATGCATTAAGCCCAGGTTGTGCTCATTGAGGAGTTAGTGCCGTGGACTGACCTTTATTGGTGTTAATAGCCTTTAACATGTGGAATGTGATTGCTAGTATGGGATAGTAGTCATTAATAGCCTAATTGTTTCATTTGCTGATATAGTTGGTATATTTTCTGATGCTTATTTGAATTCATGCACATATGTTAATTAAATTAGAATATATGAATGGAATTTGCCTTTGGTTATTAAGATTTGCATCTCACCCCATTTTATGGGCTAACTATTTCAGGTCAATCTCTTTTTAGCAAGGATAAAGGGAAGTTCATGGATGAACATCCATCAGCTTAGGCCCTATGGGAGGAATGTTACACTTAAGTTGATTTAACTTAGGATAGGTGCTAATTTTGGTTATTCTTTTGTATAACTTCATCATGTAATTATATTGCCAAGTGTAGGAGTTTTGTGTTTTGGTGAACTATGATGTACTTAATAGGGAGATAGGCTTTATATAACTTGAAATTTGATGTATGCACTTATATATATGATATGGAACTTAGTTGGCCCTAAGATATGGTCTATTATTTGAGAATATAATAATGTGATACCTTAATTGTTGACTCAGATTAGTAATGCATGGAACCTATATTGACATTTATATTTGGATGATAATTGTTAGTAGTTATAAATCCTTCTTGCCGTCCTTGATACATAAAGTGTTGATGCATGATAGTTGATGAGTAGGAATCAACCCCTAAGTCTTGAATTAGTAATGATAGGTATGTTGGGTAAATCAGGTAAATTAATGCCATTAAAGCCTCACAAATTAATGTAGAGTGGCCCTAGAGTACTACTAGAGGGAGTGTTGGAGTGTATAGGATAAAATTTGGAAATTATAGCTATTGTAGGGCGATGAACCATGGCCAAATATCATAAATCAGGGCCAAGGGTCAGTCAAAAGTGAGTTTTGCCGCGGTACAATGCAAAATTTTACCCAAAGAGGGTAACAGAACTGAATTCATCACGACAGGACTTGAGTCAGTGAACAAACTCACCATGGTAGATGGGATGCTAGCTATATACCTTATATTTTTACTATCATACTCTTCTATTCAGGGTAATTAGTGGACATTCACAAGACAAAAGTAAGTAAAAGTATGAAAATAATACACTTTTATTGTGTTATGTTAGGGTAAAATTCTTCAATTCGCATTACGTGGGCCTTGTGGATTATCTAAAAACATTCACTTGTCATTTATCATTGGAAAAAATCACAATCAAATCCAAACATACAGCAATCCACAGTTTCCAAGTCAAAAACCCTAAAATTTACACATATGCTCATGGACATATGCTCATGGACAACACATAGCAGATTTCAAGGGTAACTTTGAAGAATCATAGCTAAATGTAGAAAAATCAAAATCAAGGAAACTATAGCGTATTGGAAAGATCAAGATGCCAAATTCACAATAAAAATAATTCCTAGCCACAAAAATTCCATCTGGACCACGTTTGACAAAAGTAAAGGTAGGAAGTTCTGACTACCCTCTGATATTGATATAGATTACTTATATAAATTTGGAAATTCATAATTAATTTTAAAAAAATTCAATCTATACCACTTTGGAAAGATAAAAATGTTAAATAGAGGGGAAAAATGGCTCCAAACCATTCTAAGAACGTTGAGACCCTAAAAATTAATCAAAAAGTAACATGGGTCTGACTGGGTGCTTGGTACTAGATAGCAAATTCAAACATTAATATCTCCCTCTTTAGACATCCAAATGAAGTGCTTTCAAGTGGCACAAGTTACTGGGAAGTTCTAGTTTTGCTTTATAAAATTTTGTGTGAATTTGATATCGTTTGTCCTATGATTGACATAGATTCATTTTCAAACCAATTGTACAGTACCAATGGCCAAACTAGAAAATTTTCCCAACTTCAAAAATTTGCCAAATATTCCATAGACCTCCAAATAAGACCCACTTTAACTTTCTAAAAAGTGCTCAACAAGCTCTAGATGCATGCCAAATTTTAGATCAAGAAGAACTCATTTGGATAAAAAGTGATATAGCTCACTCAATTGGTCAATTTTGCTTTATGTGAGGGATCAACCTTATCCAAATGGCCTCTCTAATGGTTTGGCTCCTCTTGGGCAAGTTCAAAAGCACAATTATGACTTTGTGGACTATCGAAGTGGTTCCAAACCTTATACATCTTAATTTGGCCATCCCACATCCATTAATGCACTACACACATAAACTGTTCAAGAAGCCAAATTTCACATTTGGATTGATTTAATGTCACAAATGGGCTACATAACATTCATACACCACATTACATTTGCTCAAGGTCTTACATTAAAAACTTGTACAAGTTAATTTTGACATTTATACACAAAGAGAACAACAAAATGTTCCAATTGTAATTCTTTAAGGCTATTGACTTGCTTTCCTTGTATCTTGGGAGCCACCTAGATATATCAAGATGGAAGAGGGAAGGGGAGTGAGATTCCTTGAATCTCAATAGCTCACACACTCATTCACACACACATTCATGGCATATACACATCAAAGCATATGTATGGATGCTTTAACAACCATAAAGTATGCAAAGTCACAATTTCCATGCCACTTATTCACATTTAAATCAAGAACATGCTCTAGGGACTTTTGGTTTTGTCTCACCCCATTTCTAGGACTTTTGGATTTGCCTCACTCTTAGCTTGGGGATGTTTGACTTGGATTCACCCTTGCAAGAGACTTTTAGCCTTGTCTCACCTATACCATGAGACTTTTGGCATCTCCTCACCTTCATTAAGGGACTTTTGGCATCACCTCACCCTTATGAGCCATTTCCACAACCAAAGCCATTCAAGGAAACACATTGGTACCAATTTCATGTCAAGGAATCAAGTGACATATTCTCAAGTCACAAGAAAATACACAAACACACAAAGATATATATATGCACACAAGAATGAAAGGAGAATGAGGTAGAGAGCTACCTTGGATTTATGCAAGTTTTTCTTGATCCTTTTCCTTCCCTCTCTTCGGCCTCACAAGTGCACTTAAATGGATGGATGTTCTCTTAGCCTAGACACCATAAACAACACACCATTACCCACTTGAACAAGCCAAGATGCTAAACTTACTCTTGAACACACACTTGATTCCATAAGTGGTATAATGGTTCCATAATTGGCCTATTGAAACAACCTTCACAATTTAAGCTCTAGGCTCCCATCTCTTTCCATTTCTAGGCCTCTTGGCCTCATCTAAGGTCCTTGGTGTAACACCATAAATTCTAGCTCATCTTATGCTTTTAAATAACTCATATATGTGAATCACGTGAATTCTCAAGGAAAATGACATTAAAATAATGACTTTTCTAGCGTTACGTCGCGTATAAAAATTTCATTTAGAGTCACGTGGGCCATGTGAGCTCATACATTACATTCTCATATTTAATTATATGGATACAACTCATTTCCATCATCAAATGGGACCTACAAGATATGGAGATCAATTGGAAGCATAAAATACACACATATATTTTCGGCTAGAATTTGCTCATTTCTGTTACAAACTTTGAAAAATCATAACTAATTCTAAAAAAATCTAAATCATACAATCTTGCCCATTTTGGAAATCTATACATGTCAAATTTATGCTAAAAATATACCTAAACCGTAACATCCAACATAAAGGACGCTTCACATTCAAAAATGTCCAAAGGTCAGGCTATTCATTGGTGCTGTCATAGAATTATGTAGTAACTTCAAAAATGTCCAATTAATTTCAAAAAGATTGAATCCATGCAAATGATACCAATCTGGAAAGATGTGGATGTTATCTAGAGTTTCAAAATAACTCTAGACCAGTTTAGGCATACCTAGACCTTGAAACTCAATCAAATAATAACTAAGGTCAGGTGGAGCGCCTGATACTGGATAGATTCTTTCCAAATTCATATCTCTGTCTCTAGACATCCAAATGAAGTGCTTCAAGTTGACACAAGTCACTAGGAATGTCTAGTTTCTTTGTATAAATTCATGGGAATTGTACATCATTTGAGCCTGTGTGCCAAATTTCATTTTCGGACATGAGTGAACAGTAACATGACTAAAACCAAAAAATTTGCCAACTTTGAAAGTTCATCAAATATTCTGTAGACATTTAAAAATTATGTTCTTTAGCTTCGCAAAAAGATCTCAATAAGCTTTAATTGCATGCCAAATCTCATATCAAGAAGAGTTCATTTGGATGAAAAGTGATATAGGGTTCCATTATGACCAATTTTAACTCCATATAGGATGCCAAAATGTCCAAATAGCTTTCCTTGGGGTTTAGCACCTCTTTGGCAAGTCTAAAAGCATAATTAGGACTTGTGTGAACTACCCAAATGATCTTAAACCTCATGCATCTCATTTTAGCTATTCCACTCCCATTCATACATGAAATTCCATAATGTAAAATTGCCATTACATGACCAAAATGAGTATTTCCATATATATAACCCTAGCTCTCATTTATACACAATACATTAACATAATTATACATGCCCATAACATCATAGGTCATATACAACTAGGGATTTCATCAATTACTATCCATAAGGTCTTAGAGTAACAATTTCAAGACACTTTGACGTCATGCTCTCATCTTCAAGATGGTTAGCTTCCATTACTTTGCTCTCTTGGTCCACTTAGCATGTTAGAAGATTGGAGAGGAGGGGATGAGATTCAAAGAATCCCAATAGCTCATCTCCCATTCAATCATACATAAAGCATGCAAAACAAGTCTTACAAATATATACATGAGTATGATGTCATGTGTAGATGCTCAAGAAGCATTTTCATCATTTGAGTAAGTCATACAAGGCATACAAAGACTTGCCAAGCAAGTAGATTGGCCTCACCCATTTACTTGTGGAATTTGGACTTGCCTCACCCAATCTTTAATAGGTTCTTAGACTCAATGATACTCTTGGGAGTCAACCTCACTTTTGGGAGACTCTTTACTTTGTCTCAACCAATCTTAAGAGTTCTTGGCTCATCCTCATCATGGCTAAGGATTATTGGCCTCACTATACTCAAGCAAACCAAAGCAAATATCATAAACATTATTTGGAAAATATAATGCATCATCATGGTACCATGGAATAAAAGCTCATGCTAGGACATTTTTTATGGCTTGAAATACACATACACACATTCAAAGACAAGTAAAGTAAGCAATCATGCATGAGAAAAGGTGGAGAGAGCTATCTTGCTAGCATTTGTACACTTCTTCCTCAAGCCTTGAATTCTCTCCCTTGACCTCACACACCCAGGAGGGTGGAGATCATTCCTCTTGGCCTAAACACATCATATGGAAGCTAATTATAATCTTGAAGTAAAGTCTAAGGCCACACAACTTGTTTAGATACTAGCTTGATCTAAAAACCCCTTTAAGTTTCCAAGAATACACCTAATGTAGCAACACCCATCAAATAAATTCTAGACTCTATTCTTTCCTCTCAAATATGATTATTGACTCCTTTTAAGCCTCTTAGGGTCATCACACAATTAAAATAAAGAGCCTAACCACATGTTGCTTCTTTTAGGTCATATTATGGAACATAATGCACCAACTCATTCTCTCGGCTTCCTAAATTTTTTTCAAGACTTTCTTTCATATTCATTCATCATATATGACTAAAAAATGAGCTTAGAAAAATTTAAAACTCTCCTTAGGTATGCTAACCTCCCTTGGCCAAACCAAGGAAGCATTTTACTCTCCATGAACTTTGCCTTGTTTTCTTGATAGAGGAAGCACATGGGGAGACTTCTAGGGATCTTAGGAGCTCATTTAAACTCTCATTTAAACATACGAATCAAGGTATTAAATCAGATTTTGCAAGGAACATATGAAACCCTAAACTTTGCATCTTGAATTTCCATGGTTATTTGTTAATTCTCTTTGCATATTCTTAATCTCCACACCCTTTTTCCTAAGAATCACCCTTGGTTCTACCTAAAAATCAAATCCTCTTTGGTTTTCTCAAGTAGGGCAAAATGGCAGAGAAGGGGAGCAAGGGGTAGCAACCATGGAAGAAGAAATTACCTTGCTTTCTTGCTTTTTCTCCCTTGAATCTTTTGTTCTTTGAGCTCCTCTCTTCAAATCCGAATTTTGCCCTTAATTTCTCTCTTAAAATAGATTTATAAACTTCATTATAATCATAGTAAACAAAGGAGAATAGAGGAGAAGAAGTTTGGAAGGAAGAAAACATGAAAAACTACCAAAATTCCATACCTTTTTGCTTGAATTTCTCCTCCTCTTCTTCTTCCTCTTGTGCACCTCATCCTAGGGCTTCTTTCTCTAGTTTAAGGTAGAAACATATGAGGGTACATGAGAGTGAGAGTGGGGCACCACTTATATATATAAGGGAGGAAGAAGAACTTTTCAAAAATTCCTATTTTGCCCTTCGTTCTTGGCATTTTTTTTTTAATTTATTTAAGCTCATTTTTAAGAACCGTCTTTTCCATTATGAAATTTAGGTTTCCAATTTAGTAAAATGCCTTTGGAAAGACTCAAATCGGAGCTAAAAATTTCTTGAATGAATCAGTCAAAATTCGGGTTAATCGATATTAGAAAATGTCCACTAGAGGGGCCTTAGCTAACCCAGGCCTTCCCATAGTTTTTAAGACCTTTGAGATCCTTGGGAAACTCAAAAATTTCATTTGAAAATCCCTCCTATGAGAATTCTAAAATTTTCTCAAAATGACGAAAATACCCTTACATTTCGTCAATCTTTCATTCAAATTTGTTTCTTCATTTTAGCTCTATTTTTCTTTCCATTTGAGCCTGGAATTCTCATTTTTTGGAGTCTAGAATGCTTTCTAAATTTTTTAGGACCTTAACTAAGTCATTTCAGGGGACTTTCTTTTTGTATCCGATGAATTTTGTTTGTTTATAGAGAAATCGTACGTTACGTTTCTCACATTTTCTCACGTTTTAAGAAAATTAGATGTTACATTTCTCCCCTTTAAATAAATTTCATCCTTAAAATTTGGGGTACACTTTCTCTTAATCCTTTATTTTTTGGCTAGTTGCTCGTTTCTTTCTCTTCTTCTTGGATATATACGCTTTTCTTAGCGATTTCGCTCATTTGAGTTGTTTTCTCAGCCAAGGGATTTTCATTAGTAGCCTTTAATGAAGGCTCTATTATTATAGAGTACTAGCTAATTTGTCTCATAAGGGAAAGAAAATTCAAACTCTGGAGGCCTATCTTAGGAGAGCTTACTAATTATATCGGGTTAGTCTTAACCTGTTCGTAGGGATTAATGTTTTTGTTAGTGGGCTCATTTACACATATAGGGAGGTAATTTATTTCATTTCAAGTCTCCCATGTCCTCTCTCAATAGCTTCTCATAACATGTCATTATCTTTTATAATCATTATAATCATTGGAGATTTCTATCTGTCTGTTTACTTATTTACATGTACCATCCATTATTCATCTCTATGTTCTCCTTACTAGCTTATCCCATGATTATAATACACATTTCTTTCTATTATTGGCCTCACATCTCAATTAATTACTGGGATTACAACTCCTTTGAGACTTTTTTGCTTTTAACAATCACAGTTTCTCTATTTACTACTACATCTGTCTCTGTAGGCCAAGACTTTTTCTTGCTTTCTTTGCTCACTTATCATGGCATTTTATAGTCCCTCATTTTAGCACTTATAGGCCTAACGTGTGTGTCTCATACTGGCATCGAAGAGCGACTACCACTAACCACTACTGAGCTCTGGTGGGATGCTAGCTATACTCATAGTTTTGATCACTGGAGGTATACTGTACCACTTACTTTGTATAAAATTACACCTGACCCCTTTCTGAATACATAAGCTAATACATGGGGATCTCTCTATCCCTTGGTCAAGGCTAATATCTTCTGGGTAGTGGTTCTTCTAGCTCTAACTCTGGAAAGCTAATTTCTTGCTCTCCTCATCCCATATACTATGCTTATCTCTTGAGAGATCTAGTCAGTAATCTAACTGTTTGAGTAAAGCCTTCATATCTCTATGGTAATGGTCTACCAGACTCAAGATACCTCAAGTCTCTGAGATAAAAGTTAGCTAAAACTGTACTAGTCTGTGAGACTAACTGCTCTTTAAAAACTATCTAAGGCTGTCATCTCACCAGAGAAATATCATGCTGTAATTGTGGCCTCTTTATAACTCCGTGAGATTTACTCTAAGCCCTGGGTCTATTGCGACCTCTCAGAGCCCTGCTAAGGTCTACTGTGACCCACTGTGCTATGCTAGGATCTACTGCGATCCATCTCTAGGAGACATTAAAGCTTAAGATCACTGTATTTGATAGTAAAACACATACTCACTAAGTCCGATAACCATCGCTCAAATAGGTGAGGCTAATCTCAAAAGTACATCATGTTCTTCATGCAAGGTAGGTTCTATGTCATCTCATTCTCTAGGATCCCACCATACTGATACTAGGGAACATTTTAATTTTCACTCATTGCTCCTCATAAGATCCTCAGATTCCCACTTCAGCCCTTTTTGTTTGGGATTTCTTTTCTTACTCTATTGACTTACTTACTTTACATATACTATTTCTAGCCCTGCTCTCACATCCTATAGTTTATAACTATGCCCACATTCTACTTTCAAGTGCTTTGGCATTAGGGCATCTCACACACTAAGTGTGATTAACATCTCTGGTAGGAGAGAGGCTATACACTAGTCCCTTCTCATTTCATTTACATATATTATACGGGACTCAGGCTATGTATACTAAATCTGGACATTCTTTACTAGGGATTCTTCTCTGTATACTTTTCTTACTGTTTTGGTATTCTTGGAATCCCTTTACCTCTCTTTTTTTATTTATCTTGCCATTTTACTAGTTAGAATACCTTTTGATTATCGAGACATTTTAATGACTGATGTCATCGTTTGCTACGCACTCAAGTTACATTACTATTGAGTTGGCCAGACCCAATATCATGTAACTTTTGTGGTAAGTAAACTATAACATCAAATACTAATACACGGGCACCTCATAACTGAGCTCAAAGCCACTATTGCCTGTATATTACAAGTTTCCTAACAATCTAAAACATTCCTTTCTTACTTTTCTTTATCTATCTTATTCTTGTAGAGTGCTTGGAGAAAATAGGATTCTTCCTCTGCTTCATCCCGAGATCTTTTTACATTGCCTGACTATTTTTACTTCGGGCACTATCATGGAAAAAAGGGATCTATGCCAAAGATAAATATGCTTTCTTAAATACTTAAGCACATTAACTGAACATTTATTTTCAATCTAGTATGTCCTTGGCTTGAACACTGTCATATCTTCTCTTTTTACCTTTCTTATCCTTTTACTTAGGTAAAAGGATGTTTTACTACTGGCTGTCTCTGTTGCCAGTTTGGTCTTCTCTACACTCAAGAGCACCTACACTTTCTTGGGGTTTTTTTACTTATTCACTCTCTATAACATTGAGGGGGTTTGCTATTTCTCATACTCTTGCTTTACTATTAACTAGAACATTCCTCAGTAAGAAGAGTTCTATTTCATGAGATCCTAGGAATTACGTTCTATAATGCTCTTGGCTTACACTTTTTCTCTGCATAAGGCAAGACTCACCTTCTTAGGTGGTCCCTAGCTCCCTCAAGTTTTCTTAGGGTACTAAGGCACTAACTATTTGTCTCAGTTCATTTTATATTCAGATTAAAGCTGGGTTTTCCTCTATTCAATCTCTTTAGCCTCATCCCCAGGAGCATAGTATATAGATTTTAATCCAAGACACGTGCTCTCAATGTCCAAACTCCATCTTACTGAAAACTTATGCTTTACCGGGTGCTCTAATCACTCACGTGCCTTAACCCTATATTATTTTCATATTAGGGAGCTCATCTAACTAATTACTGGACCCCTATCTATTTCTGAGTTTAGTCTATTCTTTTAGTCATTACTAAAGAGAGGGCATCTATTTTATGACTAGTTTCTAAGCTTTTTCTTGCTTCCCTTGTCACTGTACTTTTATAATTCGGGGGGTCTATATAGGGAAATTTGCTAACCACTTATTGGGTGGATTCCCTAACTTAGAATATCTCATCTTTCCTTTCTCGATCCAGAGAGAACTTTCACTAAGTCTTTCATTTACATATCTTACCTAGAACGATACTACTGGTCATCTCCCCTAGGCTTTAGCTTACGCTTAGCCTGGGCTATTTATCTCATTAGACCTGTAGCTTGTAATAACTTAATGCTTTTTTAAACTATCCCTATTCTCTTTTGGGCCTCTATTATTGGGCTACACATACTCATCTTTAGGTGTCACCTATGAGGTACACCTTTCTAAGCCACTCACTATGTGCCTTGCTATTGTTAGCTTTAACTTATGTTATTTCAAGGCTACATTAGCATTCTATCATTCAATGTCTTATGGGTAACACCCTAGGTTGGAGTCAACACCTTAAAGGTGGGTCTCAAAAACCTCATCATCCCTGTGTCTAACTTCCTCTGTGTTGAGCTCTTTCCTTAGTCTCAACTACTAGGCCCACGAATTTCTTACTGATCTTCCGTAACTATTCACTACCTTTTTCTCTACTTACACTTGGGGTTCCCACTCTCTGTGGGTTGTCTAATCCCTTATCAATTCGTTTCTCAAGTTGGCCTAAACATGACCAACTAGGCATTCATGTTATCATTCGTTGTGGCTAACATATCATTCGCCATAGCTAATCAGCCTCAGGTTCACCCTAGTTTTCCTATCTGAGTATTGGCTACGGCTAATTTCTTAATTGGTCGCGGTGAGGAACTCTCTGGATTGCCTCGCTATTTTTATAAAATAATTGGTTGTGGCTAAGCAATTAATTGGCCATGGCTAATAGCCTTTGATTAGCTTGCTTTTTCAAGGATTGGGATTTTCATCTTTAGCTACCTACCCGAGCCTCATTGCCTCTATATCTATCCCATCATCAAACTAGAAGGTTCTACCTCTTGCTTCATTCATGCATAACTACTTGTCATCTTATGGCTGTCGAGCTTTAAGGTATAGCTTGTAACTTAATCTCTAGCCTGAGGGAATTAGTTTTTCGGGATATAATACTTATCTAGACATTTGGGTGTTGTGGCTAGGGGATAGCTCTTTTTCTCATTCCCTTCTAACTGGTCCTGTGCAGCCACAGTCTCATCTACTCATCTTTACATTACATGAGATAGCTAGGAATGGCTTGAGTATGACTACCAGGGGAATTAGGCCTCACATACTCCCTCTAGCAAGCCTCTTCCTATCAACGAGATCATTTCTCGTCGTTCATATCTGGGGCTTGCCACTGATCCTGGTGAGCTATTATATTTCATAAAACTCTAGCCGTTAAATCCTTTAGCTTTGCTCAAACTTAACTTTGCTCAAGGTATTCTAGAGGCCACTCTTTCATAGTGTCCACTAACTACTCCAAGACCATTCTACAACTTACTATCCTGAATAAAGCCACAAACTACTTTCACACACCCACAATGTCTTATACAAGGTTTTACCTATTCATTCGAGCCTTTACATGGCGTTAATGCTGCATCCTTAAGGCAAATCCACTCTAAAAGAGCTTGGAACTTTGCTCTGATACCAATAAATGTAATACCATAAATTATAGCTCATCTTATGCTTTTAAATAACTCATATACATGAATCATGTGAATTCTCAAGGAAAATGATATTAAAATAATGACTTTTCAAGCGTTACATTGTGTATAAAAATTTCATTCGGTGTCACATGGGCAATGTGAGCTCATACATTATATGCTTATATTTAACTACATGGATACAACTCATTTCCATCATCAAATGGGGCCTACAAGACGTGGAGATAAATTGGAAGCATAAAACACACATATATTTTCGGTTAGAATTTGCTCATTTCTTTTACAAATTTTGAAAAATCATAACTAATTGTAAAAAAATCAATATCATGTAATCTTGGCCATTCTGGAAAACTATACATGTATAACTTATGCTAAAAATACATCTAGACCATAAATCTAACATAGATGATGTTTGACATTCAAAAAAGTCTAGATGTCAGGCTATTCACTGGTGCTATTATAAAATTATGTAGCAACTGAAAAAATGTCCAATTAATTACACCTAAATGAAATCCATGCAACTGAAATTAGCTAGAGGTAAAATATAACTTTAGACTAGTTTAGGCATGCCCAGACCTCAAAACTCAATCAAATAGTAACTGAGGTAAGGTGGAGTGCCTAGTACTAGATAGATTCTTTGCAAATTCATATCTCCCTCTATAAGAATCTAAATTAGGTGCTTTTAGTTATCACAAGTCATGGGGAATGTCTAGTTTCTTTGTATAAAATTTCATGGCCATTGGACAACATTTGGGCCCTATGTGATAGATTTCATTTTTGGACTTGAGTGAATAGTAACATGAGCAAAGCTAGAAAATTTGCCAACTTTGAAAATTCATCAAATATTATGTAGACTTCTAAAAATTATATTCTTTAGCTTCCCAAAAATATATCAACAAGCTATAATTTCAAGCCAAATCTTATATCAGGAAGACTTCATTTGGACAAAAAGTGACATAGGGTTCCATTATAGTCAATTTTTGCTCCACATAGGATACCAAATTGTCCAAATGACTTTCCTTGGGGTTTGGCACCTCTTGAATAAGTTTAAAAGCATAATTAGAACTTTTATGAACTACCAAAATGATCCCAAACCTCATGCATCTCATTTTGGCTATTCCACTTCCACTCATACATGAAATTCCATAATGCAAAATTGCCATTACATGATCAAAATGAGTATTTTCATACAAATAACCCTAGCTCTCATTTATACACAATACATTAACAAAATTATACATGCCCATAAAATCATAGGTCATATACAACTAGAGATTTCATCAATTACTATCCATAAAGTCTTAAAGTAACAATTTCAAGACACTTTGATGTCATGCTCTCATCTTCAAGATGGTTGGCTTCCATTACCTTGCTCTCTTAGTCCACCTAGCATGTTAGAACAATGGAGAGGAGGGGATGAGATTCAAAGAATCCCAATAATTCATCTCCCATTCAATCATACATAAAGCATGCAAAATAAGTCTTACAAATACATGCATGAGTATGCTGTCATGTGTAAATATTCAAAAATAATTTTTATCATTTAAGCAAGTCATACAAGGCATACAAAGACTTGCCAAGCAAGTGAATTGGCCTCACCCATTTACTTATGGATTTTGGACTTGCCTCACCCATTATTTAAGAGGTTCTTGGACTCCACCATAGTCTTGGGAGTCAACCTCACTTTTGGGAAACTCTTTACTTTGTCTCAATCAATTTTAAGGGTTCTTGGCTCATCCTTACCATGGCTAAGGGTTCTTGGCCTCACCACACTCAACCAAACTAGAGTGAACATCATAAACATCATTTGGAAAACATAATGCATCATCATGGTACCATGGAGTAAAAGCTCATGCTAGGACATTTTTGTTATGGCTTGAAATACAAATACACACATTCAAAGACAAGTAAAGCAAGCAATCATGCATGAGAGAAGGTGGAGAGAGCTAGCTTGCTAGCATTTGTATACTTTTTCCTTAAGCCTTGAATCCTCTCCCTTGATCTCACACACCCAAGAGGATGAAGATCATTCCTCTTGACCTAGACACATCATATAAAAGCTAATTATACTCTTGAAGTAAAGTCTAAGGCCATACAACTTGCTTAGGTAATAGCTTAGTCTAAAAACCCCTTTATGTTTCCAAGAATAAACCTAATGAAGCAATACTCATAAAAAAAAATTTAGGCTCCATTCTTCCCTTTCAAATATGATTCTTGACTCCTTTTAAGCCTCTTGAAGTCATCACACAATTGAGCCTAATTATATGTTGCTTTGTTTAAGTCACATTATGGAACATAAAGCACCAACTCATTCTCTAGGCTTCTTAAATTTTTCCCAAGGCTTCCTCTCATATTCATTCATCATATATGACTCAAAAATAAGCTTAGAAAAATTTAAAACTCTCCTTAAGTATGCTAACCTCTCTTGGCCAAACCTAAGAAGCATTTTGCTCTTTAAGGACTTTGCTTTGTTTTCTTGATGGAGGAAGCACATGGGGAGACTTCTTGGGATCTTAGAAGCTCATTTAAACTCTTATTTAGACATAGGAATCAAGGTATCAAATCAGATTTTGCAAGGAACATATGAAACCCTAGACTTTGCATCTTGAATTTTTATGGTTATTTGTTAATTCTCTTTTCATATTCTTAATCTCCACACCCTTTTTCCTAATAATCACCCTTGGTTCTACCAAAAACTCAAATCCTCTTAGGTTTTCTCAAGTGGGACGAAATGGTGGAGAAGGGGAGCAAGGGGTAGCAACCATAGAAAATGAAATTATCTTGTTTTCTTGCTTTTTCTCACTTGAATCTTCTGTTCTTTAAGCTCCTCTCTTCAAATCTGAATTTTCCCCTCAATTTCTCCCTTAAAATAGATTTATAAACTTCATTATAATCGTAGGAAACAAAGGAGAATGGTGGAAAAGGAGTTTGGAAGGAAGAAAACATGAAAAACTACCAAAATTCCATACCTTTTTGCTTGAATTTCTCCTCTTCTTCTTCCTCTTGTGCACCTCATCCTAGGGTTTCTTTCTCTAGTTTAGGGCAGAAAAATATGAGGCTACATGAGGGTGAGAGTGCGGTGCCACTTATATATATAAGGGAGGAAGAAGAACTTTTCAAAAATTCCTGTTTTGCCCTTCATTCTTGGCACTTTTGTTTATAATTTGTTTTAGTTCCTTTTTAAGAACTATCCTTTCTATTATGAAATTTAGGTTCCTAATTTAGTAAAATGAGTTTGGGCTCACTCAAATTTGAGCTATAGCCTTCTTGAACAAATCAGCCAAAGTTCGGTTCAACCGACGTTAGAAAACGTCCACCGGAGGGACTTTAGTTGTCCTGGGCCTTCCTGTGGATTTCAAGGCCTTTAAGAACCCTGGGGAACTCAAAATTTTTATTTAAAAAGCCCTTCTATGGGAATTCCAAAATTTACTCAAAATGACGAAAATGCCCTTACTTTTCGTCAATCTTTAGTTCAAATTTGTTTCTCCATCTAGTTCCATTTTTCTTTCCATCTGAGCTTGGGATTCTCATTTTTTGGAGTTTAGAATGCTTCCCAAATTTTTTAGGACCTTAACTAAGTCATTTCGAGGGACTTACTTTTGTATCTGGTGAATTTCGTTCGTTTACGATGAAATCATACGTTACATTTCTCATATTTTCTCTTGTTTTAAGAAAATTGGATGTTACACTTGGAGCCCTCACACATTGATGATTACCAATTTCCATATACTTTTTCCCTTCTAATTAAGCATTTTGATTATAAATTTTGGCTTAAAGGATTTTAGTTGGAAGATAATTGAATTTATTGGCCATTTCTATATCTACGAATTAATTTGCAAAATTTCAAAATTTTATTACACTAATCCTTTTAAATGAATTTTGTGGATATTTCGTACTTCGTTTTTTCATTCTTTTGTGTAGAACATGGTAGCAGGGTAGCTCACATTTTGAGAGAGGCATCCATCTCATTCATCTTCACTCACAAGCCACTTACATTACTCACTTGAATCCACTTTACGTAGCTTTCACACGTCCAACTTACACTTCAGTCATGTGTAATCTCTCACAGCTCACAAACTCACACAGCATCCATTTCATACAAATCCATTCACGTTGTTGCATATCCCTTTATGCATCCATGTAGCCTCACATATATGCACACATTGCATGAAGCAGCCACCCTCTTCCATTTACCACATGATCCATGCATCCACATCACATTGGTCATAGGTTTATACAATTAGATAGCATGCTAGCTCTTTTCCATTCCATAGCACTTATCCATCTACATAACTGTCCATTACACACACATGCACACTCTTTACACACAAATAGCACATCATTGACTTGAAGAATGCTAGAGAACAGGCTCACTACATTCACTCGAGTTAATGCATTCACACTCATGACCAGCCACGTCTTCACAATGCTTTGTTCTGGTGAGTAAAGGTGTTTACATGGGAATGAGTGTGTATGTGTGGGAGGAAGAAGCAGATGTGAGGAGACCATATGGAATGACATAGAAGTTGAATGTGTGAATAGAAGTTACAGGTTGAGAGGAGGCTCGAGCTAAAGGGAAAACACTGAAGAAGTGAATAGAGAAGCACAAAACATGTGGGATGAGCAAAGAACTAGTTAAGGAGCTCCATGTAGAGAAGAACACACCAGTAGCAGAACACATGCACCAGGATGGAAGGTGTAACACCATAATTCCCTAGCTTATTTTATGCTATTCTCATGCTTCACATCATGCATCTCATGAAGGAGCAAGAAAAATCAATTAAAATAATGAGCTTCTTAGCATTGCATTGCATATAAAATTCTCATTTGATGTCCAGTGGGCCATGTGAACTCATGTATTACATTATCATATTTAATTACATAGAACAACTCATTTCCATCACCTAAAGTGGCCTACAACTCGTGGAAAGCAAGGGAACACATAAAATTCATGGTAGCTGTTTTGGCTAGAATTTTTCCTTTTCTATCACAAACTTTGGAAAATCATAACTAATTTTAGAAAAATCAAAATCATGCATTCTTTGCCATTTTGGAAAGCTACACATGTCTACTTTATGCTAAAAATATGTCTAGGCCATGAAACATCACACAAAAGATGTTTGACATTCGAAAATGTGGAGAGGTTTAACTAGCTACTGGTACTATCATAGGTTTCTACTGCAAATTTTAAAAATGTTCAATTAATTCCACACAAATTCAATCTAAGCAAGTGATACCAATATGGAAAGCTACGAATGTTAGCTAGAGGTAAAAAATAATGTTAGATTAGATTAGCACGTAGACCTTAGAACCAATTAAATAGTACTTAAGGTTAGTCTGAATGCTTGATACTGGATAGAAATTTTAAAAATTCATATCTCCCTCTCTAGACATCCAAATGCGGTGCTTCTAGTTTGTACAAGTCACTGGGAATGTCTAATTTCTTCCTATAAAATTTTGTGCAATTAGACATCATTTCCCCTTTAAGTGACAGAATTCATTTTGGGCCAAAGTGAACAGTACTATAAACTAAAATCTGAATTTTTCCTAACTTTAAAAATTCATCAAATATTCTATAGACCTCTGAAAATTCTGCACTTTAGCTTTCCAAAAAGCTCTCTACAAGCTCTAAATGTATGGCACGTATTAGATCAAGCAGATTTCAGTTGGATAAAAAGTCATATAAGTTTCTATTATAGTCAATTCTTCTCTATATAAGATACTAAAGTATCCAAATGACTTCTCTTGATGTTTGGCACCTCTTGGGCAAATTTAAAAGTATGATTATGACTTGTATGAGTTTCCTAAATGGTTTCAAACCCCATGTATCTCAATTTGGCCATTCTACTTGCATTTATACAAACACTTTCATAATGCAAACTTGCCATTACAAGACCAAAATGTACATTTCTATACATACAACCTTAAAATTCATTTGTTCATGATACATTAACATAATTATATATGCTTAAGAGGTCCTAGATTATATAAAATAATAGGTTACAATGATTGCCACTTAAATGGCCTTAAAGAAGCAAATTCCATGCACTTTGATGGCATACTCTCATCTTTCAAGAGGGTGGCTTCCATTTCCTTATTCTTTATCCACCTAGCATGTTAGAACATTGGAGAAGAGAGAATGAGATTCAAAGAATCCCAATATCTCATCTCCCATTCAATCACACATAAAAGATACAAAACCAATCTTGAAAATGCAAGCGTGAGTATCATAGGATGTGCAATCATTCAAGAGACATTTTCAACATTTGAACAAATCATATATAGCATACAAAGGTTTGCTAAGTAAGTGGATTAGCCTTACCTATTCACTTGTAGATTTTGGACTTGGCTCACCCATTGTTTAAGAGGTTCTTAGACTCAACCTTACTCTTCAAAGTCAACCTCACTTTCAAGAGACTCTTTACTTTGTCTCAACTAATTCTAAGAGTTCTTGGCATCATCCTCACCATGGCTAAAGGTTCTTGGCTTCACCACACTCAAGCAAATCCAAGCAAATATCATAAAAATCATTTGAAAACATAATGCATTATCATGGTACCATGGCATATGAAATTATGCTAGAATACTTTTCATGGCTTAAAACACACATACACACATTCAAAGACAAGCCAAACATATATTCATGCATGAGAGAAGAAAGAGTGAGCTACCTTGGATGCAACCGCACACTTATTCTCTTAAGTTTGCTCTCCCTTCCTCGACCTCTCATACACAAAGATATGGGAATGATTTCTCTTAGCCTAAACACAATTTATGGAAGCCAATTAGGTTCATGGAATTAATTATAAGGCCACACAGCTTCCTCACACACTAACTTGGTCTATAAACCCCTTTATGTTTCTAAGAATGCACCTAATGAAGCAATACCCATCAAATAAATTCTAGGCTCCATTCTTTTCTTTCAAATATGATTCTTGACTCTTTTTAAGCTTCTTGGAGTCATCACACAATTAAAATAAAGAGCCCAACTATATGTTGCTTCTTTAGGTCATATTATGGAACATATAAGGCCAACTCACTTTCTATGGTTTCTAAATTTTTTCCAAGGCCTCCCCTCATCTTCACTCAGCATATATGACTCAAAAATAGACTTGGAACAAATTAAAACTATCCTTAGGTACCTAAAACCCTCTTGGCTAAAACTAGGAAGCATTTAAGCATTTATGGACTTTGCTTTGTTTTTTTAAAGGATGAAACACATGGAGAGACTTCTAGGGATCTTAGGAGCTCGTTTAATCTCTCATCTAGAAATTAAGGCATCAAATTAGATTTTACAAGAAGCATATGAAACCCTAGAATTTGCATCTTGAACTTCCATGGTTATTTGTTAATTTTATTTGTATATTTTTAATCTCCATACTCTTTTTCCTAAGAATCACCCTTGGTTCTACCTAAAATTCAAGCCCTCCTATGAACTCTTGAGTGGGGTGAAATATAGAGAGAAGAGGAGCAAGGGATAGCAACCATGGAAGAAGAATTTACCTTGTTTTTCCTTATTTTCTCACTTGAATATTGTCTTCTTTGGCCTCCTCTCTTCAAATTCCAATTATCCCTTTAATTTCTCCTTTAAAAGAGATCCATATACTTCAATATAATTATAAGAAATAAAGGCGAATGGAGGAGAATAGGTTTGAAAAGGAAAAAGCATGAAGAACTATCAAAATTCTATACTTTCAAGCTTTGATTTTTCCTCCTCTTCCTCTTCCTCTTGTGCGCCACTCTCCTAGGGTTTTTCCTCTAGTCTAGGGTAGAAACATATGAAGCTAAATGAATGGGAGAGTAGGGCACCCTATATATATAAGTGGAGGAAGGAAGACTTTTCCAAAATTTCTATTTTACCCTTCGTTCTTGGTATTTTCATTTCTAATTCATTTGAGCTCCTTTTTTAGAACCTTCTTTTCCATTATAAAATTTACATTCCCAATTTAGTAAAATTCCTTTGGAATCACTCAAATCAAAGCTAAAAGCTTCCCGATCAAATCCGTCAAAGTTTGGGTACACTGACGTTAGAAAATGTCCACCGGAGGGATTTTAACTGCCCCGAGACTTCCCATGGCTTTTAGGGCCTTTGAGAACCCTAGAGAACTCAAAAGTTTCATTTAAAAAGTCCTCCTGTGTGAATTCCAAAATTTGCTCAAAATTACGAAAATGTCATTATGTTTCGTAAGTTTTTCATTAAATTTCATTTCTTCATTCTAGCTCCTTTTTTTTTCATCTAAGCCTAGAATTCTTATTTTTAGGAGTCTAAAATGTTACTTAAATTTTTTGGGACCTTAACTAATTTATTTTCGGGGGACTTGTTTTGAAAGTGCTCACGTTTTTGTCATTTAACAAAAAATGGACATTATAAAAGGAACATGTAGTCACAGGTTGGAGGGTCCTAAATAGTACTTAAATGCATGGAAGTTAATCTTGAAGGGCTGGAATGAGCTAAAAAGAAGAAGCTATGGGTTTTAGGACTCCATGAAGGAGGTTTGCACGGCTGGAAGTAGAACAAAACAGAGGGAGCTGAGTTAAATGAAGGAGCATGAGGAGAAACAGAGAAGAATAACTATGGGATAAGAGAAAAAACTTATGAGAAAAGCTATGAGTTGGTTTAAAAAAGGAGAAGCAAGAAGCAGAATGCGATGAATTGATGTGAAGGAAAGCCACATGACGTGAAGCATGCAGTAATTCATTCACGGGGCAGAATCTAATTATGAAGAGAATACGTGAATTGTGCAACATCATTAGCACATTAGCTTGCATTGAAAGAATGAAGCAGTATTAACCCAGGATTATAGGAAGATTATAAATGAGGCACGTGACCTGTAATATTTGGTTCTCTGAAAACTAAAGAAAACGTGAGAAACGTAACGTGCAGTTTCTCTGTAAATGAACAAAATTCACCGGATACAAAAGGAAGTCCCCTAAGATGTTGTAGTTAAGGTCCCAAAAAATTTGGGAAGCATTCTAGACTTCTAAAAATGAGAATATTAGGCTCAGACAGAAAGAAAAATGGAGTTAGAATAAAGAAACAATTTCTTACAAAAAGCCTACGAAACGTAATGGCATTTTTGTAATTTTGAGCAATTTTTGAAATTCACATAGGAGGGTTTTTTAAATGAAATTTTTGAGTTCTCCAAGGTTTTCACAAGCCCTAAAAACCATAGAAAGTCCCAGGACAGTTAAATCCCCTCTGGTGGACATTTTCCAATGTCAGTTGACTTGAACTTTGATTGGTTCGTTCAGTAAGGTTTTTAACTCCAAATTGAGTGATTCCAAAGGTATTTTATTAAATTGGGAACTAAATTTTATAATGGAAAAGACAGTTCTAAAAAAGGAGATAAAACAAAGCTGAAACAAAATTGCCATTACGGAAGGATAAAATTGGAATTTTTGAAAAAGTTTGTTTCTAGAAGCTCCCACACACTTCCCCTTTCTTTTCCCATCTTCTTAAGCATGAAATTTCTACCCAAAATATAGAATATGATCTGCTCTCTTAGGCTCACAAGAAGGGGAAGAAAAATAGGAGAAATCAAAGGCTTAAGGTATGAAAACTAGCAGTTTTTCATGCTTTTTCTCTTCCAAACCTCTTCGTCTCTATTCTCTTTTGTTTCGTATGATTAAAATGAAGTTTATAAATCTGTTTTAAGAGAGAAATTGAGGGAAAAATTCGCATTTGAAGAGAGGAGCCCAAAGAACACAGGATTCAAGTGAGAAAAAACAAGAAAACAAGGTAATTTCTTCTTCCATAGTTGTTAGATAATATCCCAAAAGCAAGTCTCTTGAAATAAGCTAGATAATATCCCAAAAAATTTAGGTAGTGTCCTAAGCTCCTAAAAATAATAATTCCAGGCTCAAACAGAAAGGAAAAAGGAGCTAGGATGGTGAAACGAAATTAGGATGAGAACTGACGAAATATAATAGCATTTTCGTAAATATGTGCAAATTTTGGAAAAACTCACAAGAAGGCTTTTTGAATGGAAATTTAAGTTGCCTATGGTTCTCAAAGGCCCTGAAAACCATGGGAAGCCTCGGGACAGTTAAAGCCCCTCAAGTGTACGTTTTTCAACAATAATGAACCCAAACTTTGACAGATTTGTTCAATAAGGTTTTAGCTCTAATTTGAGTGATTCCAAAGGCATTTTATTAAATTGGGATCTTAAATTTTATAATGAAAAAGATGGTTCTAAAAAAGAAGATAAAATGAAGCCAAAATGAAATTGCCATTACGAAAGGACGAAATTGGAATTTTTAAAAAAGCTAGTTTCTTGAATGTTCCATAAGCTTCATGACTTTTCCTCCCCCCATTTAGGTTGACCCTCTCTATCCAAAATACAGAAAAATATCTCTCTCTAAGGCACACAAGAGGAGGAGAGAAAGGAAGGAAGAAACCAAGGAAAATGTGAGGAAATCTATAGAATTTCATGCTTCTCCTTCTTCCAATCTTGTTCCTCTCCTTCTTAGCTCTCTTTCTATGGTTTATTTGAATGGATTGGTTCTATTTTGAGTCCAGAACAAGGGGGAGTAGTTTGAATTCCTTAAGGAGAAGCAAACCAAGAAGAAAAGTCTTGAAACCAAGCTTGAATCCAATGTATTTCATGGTTTTGTTGCTTCTTCTCTTTGCTTCTTTCCTGTGCACAATTCGGCCAACCTAGGGATGCGTAGGAAGGGATGGATTTTGGGGAGAACCAAAGGTGAATCCTAGGAAAAAAAGTATGAGGAATAAGATTATGCAAAGAAATTAAAGAAAGAACCAATGGAAAGCAAGTTAGGAAAGTGTAGGATTCTTTAGGATTTTGTAAAATTAATACATGAATTTCCTTGGATATTTAAATGTTCCATTGAGCTCATAAGACCTTTAGAAAGCCTCCCAAGTGGCTCTCCCATCAAGGAAAAATCAAAAGCTCTATGAACCTCCTTTTATGTGCATGGTTCGACCAAGGCAAAAGCATAAGGCTAAGGGATGTTTTAATTTGTTCTAGCCTTGGTTTGGGACTCCTTATGATGTTAGAAGATGGGAGGAAGCATTGAGAAAATTTTAGGAGCCTTAGTGTGGAAGATGGGACAATGGTGTCCATAATGATCCATTAAGAAGCAACTTGTAATTAAGCTTATGTTAATGAATGTGTGATGACTCCAATGACTTTGAATGATGGAAAGAAGCCTAGAAATGAAAAGAGAATGGAGCCTAGAACTTGAATCGTGAGGGTTGCTTCAATGGGCCATTTATGGAACCATTATGCCACCTATAGAATCAAGTGTGTGTTTAAGAATAAATTTGGCATCTTGGCTTGCTTCAAGTGTGTAATTGTGTGCTATTTATGGTGTTTAGGCCAAGAGAACACCAATCCACCTAGATGTGCTTGTGAGGCAAAAAAAAGGAAAGAGTAAAGTAAGGAAAAGCTTGTATAAAGTTCAAGGTAGCTTTCCACCTCATTCTCCTTGCATTCTTGTGTGCATATGTATGTCATTGTATGCTTATGTATTTTTGTGACTTGATAACATGCCACTTGATGTCTTGAGATTGCATTGGTATTGAATGGCTTTAGTTGTGGAAATAGCTCATGAGGGTGAAGTTGATGCCAAAAGTCCCTTAATGAAGGTGAAGAGATGCCAAAAGTCTCATGTCATGGGTGAGACAAGGCCAAAAGTCTCTTAGATGGGTGAGGCCAAGTCAAAAGTCCCTAGGGCAAGAGTGAGGCAAATCCAAAAGTCCTAGAAAAAGGGTGAGGCAAAACCAAAAGCCCTTAGAGCATGTTCTTGGTGTGAATGTGAATTAGTGGCATGAAAATTATGACTTTGCATATTTTATGGTTGTCAAACTTTCTATACATGTGCTTTGATGTGTATATGCCTTGAATGTGTGTGTGAATGGGTGTGTGAGCTATTGAGATTCCATAAGTCTCATTCCCCTTCCCTCTTCCTTCTTAAAATGTCTAGGTGGTACTCAAGAACCAAAGAATGCAAGCCAAGGAGCCTAATGTGTCATACTTTGTTAGTTATATAATTCTAATTGTAGTTGAATGTTAAAGTAAGCTTGTACAAGTCATTTTTTAGATGTAAGACCTTGAGCAAATGTAAAATGATGTATGAACCTTTGATGGCACCAAAACAATCTAAATATGTAAATTGCCTCTTTGGTTGCTTACGTGTATTAGTGTATGAATGGATGTGGGATAGCCAAATTAAGATGCGTGGTGTTTGGGACCACTTGGGTAGTACCTACAAGTTGCATTTGTGCCTTTAGACTTGTTCAATAGGTGACAAACCATTGGAGAAGCCATTTGGACCAAATTGACCCTTTATGGGAACTAAAATTGGCTATATTGTAAGGTTATGACACTTTTTGTCCAAATGAGCTCTCCTTGATATTAAACTTGGCACATATCTAGAGCTTGTTGAGAGATTTTTAAGAAGTTAAAGTGCAAAATATTTGGAGGTCTATGGAAGTTTTGGCAAATTTTTGAAGTTAGGAATTTTTTTGGTTTTGGTCAGTATTACTGTTCATCTAGCCCAAAATGAAATTCGATCATTCATAGGGTAGACGATGTCTAATCGCTACGAAATTTTACATGATGAAATTAAACCTTCCAAGTGAACTGTGCCAACTTGAAGCATCCTATTTGGATGTCTAGAGTGGGGAAGTTGCTATTCTATTATAGTCGCACAGCTAGACCCTCATTATTATTCCGTTGAGTTTTAGGGTCTGAATGCTCCTGGATTGATCTAAAACTATTTTTTCCTTCTAGATAACATCCACATCTTTCTAAATTGGTACAGTTTCCATGAATTAGATTTTTTTAGAATTAATTATGAATTTTAAAAGTTTATATCAATAAGAAGTATCAATATTTTAGGTAGTCTAACCTTCATGCCTTTTTTGTTTTCAAACATGATCCAAATAGGATTTTTGTGGCTAGAAATTATTTTTATGTAAATTTAACATACATAGCTTTCCAAAAAGATATAAATTATTTGATGTTGATTTTTCTAGATTTAGTTATGATTTTTCAAACTTGCCTTAAATTCTGCCACCCTAAAGCCTGAGGCAAAACGTGATAATTTGTGATTTCTGGTTCTTGATCCATGGTTTATGCTAAGTTTTGAGATGTTTATGATTTGTATGGATGGATAATAATTTAAGAATGATGTTGGAAAGTTTCTAGGATCCAAGGATCAAAATTTAAGTTTTTAGACATGACGTAACATAAATAAATGATATTATTTATTTCTTTTTATTGGTATTTCTTGCTTGTACATGGAAGTTTCCTTAAATATGGGAATATAGAGCATGATAAAGTATGGTGTGACCTTTATTCATATCAAAGCAAAGGTTCAGACACTTTTGCTCAATGTTTGGCTCTTGAGTGGTGCATTTGGCTTGTGATTGGGTGTGAATTGCCTTGGAAGTGGTAGAATAACTATGTATATGTGCTTAAATTGTATTTATGAGCTAAGATTATGACTTCTTTTCAATTAAGATAGTTAAAACAAAAAGAAGCAGAGGCAAGGGTAGGCCAGTTATAGGCTCAAAGGTTGAGTCTGAGGACCCTTTGTGAGCTATTATAGAATGACTTTATAGATATGAGGATGTTATAACCCAGCAGCAACGGATTGTATAGCTGTAGCATGAGATGATTATACAGCTGCAGGAATCCTTGGCCAGATAAGAAGCTAGGAGAGAGGCCCCTTCACCTCAGTCTCAGCCTTTCACTTCCATTGTTCCACCCTCACCTCCCCAGGAGCCAGCTCAAACTCTACCATCTATCCAAAAATAGTTAAATCAATTCAGAAAGAACAACCCACTGGTGTTTGATGGGGAATTAGATGTAAATAAGGTAGAGGCCTAGGTGATGGAAATAAAGAAGATTTTTACAGTGATGGGCTGCACCTCAAAGGAGAAAGCTTAGCTAGCCACCTTTATGTTATAAAAAGAGGTAGATAGGTGGTGGTGCAGCACAAAGTCTTTCATGGAGACTAAAAATCTATAGATTACCTGGGAGAACTTCTTGGTAGAATTTTATAAGAAATATTTCCCCAATTCAGTGAGGAAGCAGAAAGAAATGCAGTTCATGGGGCTAAAACAGACTGATGATATGATAGTTGATCAATATGTGGCCAAATTCATAGAATTGTCTCTGTACTCATCCTACCTCCAGTGATATGATGACAAGCCCCTGAGGTGTGAGTAGTTTGAGACTAGATTGAAGCCCTTAATCAGAGATAAAGTCACTCCATAGATGATCTGAAATTTTAATGCCCTCGTGGAGATCAGCAAGGTAATTGAAAATCATTTAAGCAATATTATGCCTCCTGCTATGGTATCTAGTCAGAGAGGGGCTCTGGAGTCAAAGAGGCTGAGACTAAAAGAGGGTGCTAGCTTTGCACGTGGTAAAAAGAAGGGCAAAAAGCAGTGGAACTGGAGGCCACATAAAGGTAAGAAAGCATAGCCTCTTTGAATTTAGCCATCCACACAGCAATCCACAGTGACTTGTTACAAGTGTGGTAAGTTGGGGCATATAGCCAGGAATTAACCCTAGACAGATTCAGCGCCTCTTAGGCCATAGACCCAAGGCAAGGTGTTCGCCCTTTTCTCAGCAGGAAGCCAGTATGTCACCTAATTTGATTCGAGGTATGCTCATAGTAAATGATTTTCTTGTGATTGCTTTATTTAATTTGGGTGCTAGACACTTGTTTATATCCTATGACTATATAAGATGTTTAGGTCTGGCCATTAGTACTTTACCATTTGATTTATCTGTCACTATACCCATTGAAGGCCATGTTGTTACTTCCTATGCTTGCTTAAATGTCACTTTATAGTTTAACCATTGCTATACTACCATTGATTTAATTTGTATACCTTTTGTCACCCCAAAAAATGTGACTGTGTGGCACCTTAGAAAAGAAAAATTCAATTTCAATTAACAAAAATTGAAATAAAAATAAAAATAGTAGAATCGTCAGTAAAATTTTAATTTTTAAAAAGACAAAACTTTAGAAAAACCTTTTTATTTGAAAAACGAAAAATGGTCTACGAACTAGAAAATGGATTCGGGAGTCAATTGTCAGTGAGGAAGGTGTTAGGCATCCCACTATACCTATTACTAAGAACAGTTATCCTGAATTAGTTATGCAAAATTAATATGGCCTCTACTATATTTTAATTCTCCCTATCACATGTAAAACAAAGAAGGAAAGAACTTAAAGATATAAAATAAAAATAAAAAATGAAAGAAAATTAAGAGTAAAATAGAACATAAATAAATTTAAAAAGTAAAATAAGAGGGAATAAAATTAAAATCAAAATAAGATAAAAATAAATTAAAAAATAAAATTAAAACAAAATGATTATTTACAAGGGCAGACTTGACCTAAGATAAATGTAATGCCTGGTATGTTGTAAAAACACCGAAACGACCCAATTTGAAAAGTAAGTCCCCTGAGATGACTGATTCAAGGCTAAATAAAATTTGGATAAAATTTTAAATAATAAAAAATGAGGATTTGAGCTTTGAGTTACCCAGAAACCAAGGCCAGAGTGATTCAAAAAATTTGTCGAAAGGTCAATAGCATTTTTGTAAATAAGTGTAGTTTTGGAAAAACACCTAGGAGGGCTTTTTAAACAAAAATTTTGAGTTTCTTAAGGTTCTCAGAAGCCCCAAAAATCATAGAAAGCCCCAGGATCAGTAAAGCCCTTCCAGTATACTCTTTCCGATATCAGTTGACCCAAACTTTGACCGGTTTGTTCAGGAATGTTTTAGCTTAGATTTGAGTGACTCCAAAGGCATTTTATTAAATTGGGAACCAAAATTTGATGGAAAAGATGGTTCTAAAAAATGAGCTAAAATGAAGCTAAACTAGAAATACCATTATGGAAGGGCAAAAATGGAAACAAATTGTCAAAGGATGCTTCTAAATTCTCCTTTTTAAGCCACGTTCATTCTCTCCCTCTGTAACACCCCAAAAATTAATTAAGGTGTTAATCATGGATTTAGATTAATTAGGAATAATTAATATGGGATGATTGGGCAAGTTAAGTGAATGGAGATTTTAGAGAGATAAATTATTAATATGAGTTTGAGGATTAATTGGGATAGAAACTTCATCTAGGCCCAAATTAATAAATCATAAGAAGAGGCTAATGGAGGCCCAATGAGTTAGGTGCAGACCCAATCTAATTCCATATGATGAAGGCCCAAGATCCACCTTGCATAGGCTCCTATAAGTGGCCCAATAACCCTTGTGCAAACCCAAATCCTTAAGCTCTTCAAACTTGGCCCAAACTTAATTAAAATTCAACAGCCCAATACATAAAAGCTGGCCCAACAAAGCAAAAACCTGAAGCCCATTTGGAGTTGGACTTTGAGGCAACCCATGACCCATCTTAGACCCAACTTAAACCCAACTAAAACCCTAACTCTTCAGCCTCTTCCTCATTTTGCTGAAACTCAAGAGAAGAAATTCGGAGGTTCAAGGGAGGCTAGGGTTCTACCAACATGGAAGCTCCATTTTTGACTCTTAGAGGATGATTTAGCCAAGGTGAGTTATATATAACTTGACCCTCTCATCCTCCTCTTATTTTGGTTTGATTAATTTCTGGGTTTGAGCATTTTCATCTTCTTCTCAAATCTGAAATTTGGTATTGGGTGATTCCTTGCAAGATTTTCGGGCTTGGAGATTAGAGGGAGGATTAGGTAAGCATTTCTCTTCCATTTTGTGTATCACTTTGCTGGAAAATGTCCCTAAGGATGTATTATCATAATGGGTTTTGTTATTGTGTGAGATTACAAGGAGATAATGGTGAAAAACTGAATTTTCTGGGCTTGATGATTGAAATGCGAATTTTGGTGCTTCCATGGAGGATTTTCAGAGGTGAGGCTATGGGTGTTGTTAAGTGAGTATCTCCTTCCCATTTTGATGCATTTTTTTGTTAGTTTGAGACCTCTATAGTTGACCTATGATATGGGCTTTGGTTTAATGTGAAATTACCCAGAAATTGGAGTGAACTATGGCAATTTTTGGTGTAGAAAAGTTGGAATCCGAAATTAAATCCCTTGGTAATTAGGTGAGTAACCTCTAGTCTGTCATGAGTAGTTGAACTCTTTGGATATTTGATTGTTATTAGAAATGATGATAATTATGCTTGTTATAGGCTTGGTGTGCATTTGGATTATTATGGTAGCTAGGGGAAGAGTAATTGGCTTCATTGAGGTAACTTGGGTTATTTTCCTTATTCCATGTATATGCTCATATTAATCTACTATTTGTTACACATGCTTGATTTTAAAATGCTAAATGACTGGTTGACTACTTGATTGTGATTGTAATTGGACCTTGTGAGTCCATGGTAGAGCTGTGGTGCAGCTGCTACCCATGCATGTGCTTCGATCGAGCACTGGGTTGTGATCAGACCCCGATGCACTGAGCCCTGGTTGTGCTCATTATCGAGTAGGTGCCGTGGACGGACCTCTCCCGGTGTTATTGGCTATTAACATGTTGTGTATGATTGCTGGTATGGGACAGTAGTCATTGGTAGCTCAACTAGTTCATTTGCGAATTGAATTGATGATTCTGGTATTGATGACATGAAATTGCATTGGATTGATTGACTTGTACATATATATGGAAATTTCCTTTTGTTACTGAGATTGTATATCTCACCCCGTTATGGGCTAACATTTTCAGGGACCGGACCTCTTAGTGGCAAGGAAAAAATTAATATAAGATCATTAAATGGTTTGGTAGCACATAAGCTTGGGAGCTTTGACAAAATGTATTGTAACTAAATTATCAGTTCTATATCATTGTTGCATTGCATCATCAGTTGCCAAGTATAGGGATTGTATATATAATTTGATTATCATGGAATTGAACATTATGATTGTAATTGGCTAATAATGGATAAGTGATTTGATTTTATATGAACATTAAGCATTGACCCCATGCACCTTATGACCATAATAGATTTGCTGTCATTAATCTATGAACTCACTAGTTATGATAGCTAGAGGGTTAAGGATCCACATTTGAATTTTAAATATGTAATGATAGATGTGTTAAGTAGATTAGGTGAAAGAAAAATATTAAATCTTCACAAACTAAGTTAAAGTAGCCTAGAGGGTTGTTAGAGGGGGAATTAGAGAGCATGAGATGAAATTTTGGGAGTTATAGAAATAGAAGGGAATTGGTCGCGGCCAACATTTAATTGGCCTAGGCCAAATAGAAACAGAGAAGAATTGGCCGCGGCCAACAATTAATTGGCCTCGGCCAAATGTGGTGAACCTGCTAGGGAAGAAAACAGAGAGAAATTGGCCGCAGCGAATAGTGATGTTAGACGCAGCTAAGCATGGGAAACAAGTTTGGGGGTGTTCCATAGGGTATTTGGCTGCGGCGAACGGGGTATTTGGCCGCGGCAAAATGCATGAAATTTATGGAGGTGTAAGGACTTGAATCCGAGAGTAATTAGCCGCGGCGAAAAGGGATTTAGCCGCGGCGAAGGTGCTCAATTTCTCATATTCACCTAGAAACTTTAATTTCTTTTATGGTAATACTAATAAACGATTTAAAAACACTTGTAAGAGGTTTTTATGAGTTGGAATTAATGGATGGGAGAATAAAAGGCTCCTTATTAATGATTAAATTCACTTGCACTTTTGAATAATTGTGGTTGCCTAATTAATAACCCTATTAATATTAAGGTTCAAATTTCCTAACATTTTTCAAATATAATTAGTTGTAATGACTTTCAACCCTAATTGAAATTTTATGGTTAGTAATCATGTACTTAACCTTAATTATGATTATTAGAAGTTAGGATCATCACACCCTCCCTAAACCGACTTTCTTCTACCCAAATCTAAGAAAAAGAGCTACTGTCTTGGGCACACAAAGAAGGGAAAATAAGGAGGAAGAAAAGGCAAGGAAAGGTGAGAAATTGTAGGATTTTGCTACTTTTTCCTCTTGAAACTTCATCCTCCTCTTCTTGCTTCATTTTTCCATGGTTTTAATGCAATTTTTGCTGTTGATTTGGGATCAGACTAGAGGAGAAAAATTCAAAATTCAAGGAAGAGGAAGAGGGAAGAGGAAGAACTCTTGAAGAAGGCTTGATTTAAGGTGAATTCTTGACTTTCCATCACCTCTCCTTCTTGTTCCCTTAGTGTGTGTGTTCGGTCAGACCAAAGGCATAAGCGGGGAGGAGATTTTATTCTGAAATGAGAGAGAATTGAGAGTTTTAAACTATAGGGAGTTGGGAAATACCAAGAAATTGCATGGAAAACTAGTAAAACTTAAGTTGAAAAAGAGTAGGGTGCTTGAACATAGTTTAAAATTTGCGTTGATTCAAGACTTCTCCATCATATGTGAGTGTTTATTTGAGTTTCTAAGACTCCTAGAGAGCCTCCCAAGTGCCCCATCCATTAAGGAAAAATCCCAAACTCCATAGGTCTTTAATGGAAGCATAAATCAGTTAAAGCCCATAGAGATAGCTAGGGGATGTTTTAAGAAGATAGGAGAAATGCTTAGAAAAAATTTAAAAGCCTTAGGTTGGGAGATGAGGCAATGGCTTCCATAATGTAACCTTATGAAGCAACATGGACCTAGGTTTGTGAAAGTGAGTGTGTGATGGCTTCAAGGATCTTAAATGAGGTCAAGAGGTCTAAATATGGCAAGAGAATGGAACCAAAAATGTTAATTATGGTAGTTGCTTCATTAGGTCATTAATGGAACCATATCATGACAAATATCATAAAGTGTATTCTTGAGAATGAGTTGGAAGTCCTTGCTTGTTCCAAGAGTAGAATTAAGTGTTATTTCTTGTGAATAGGCCAAAGAAATCTAACCCCACCTCATTATGCTTGTGGAACTAAAAAGGAGAAAGAACAAACAAAGTAAAGCTTGAATTTGCACCAAGGTAGCTCTCCACCTTTTCTTATTGTATTTTCTTGTTGCATATGTGTCATTGTGTGCTTGTGTGTATATTTATATGTTTGAGACATGCCACTTGATGCTATGTTGCTATTTTGGTACCAATATACTTTCCTGAATACCTTTGAATGGTGGAAATGACTCATAAGGGTGAGGTAGTACCAAAAGTCTCTTAATGTGGGTGAGGAGATGTCAAAAGTCACATGGCATGGGTGAGACAAAGCCAAGAGTCCCTTGGATGGGTGAGGCTAAGTCAAAAGTCTCAAAAACCAAGAGTGAGGCAATCAAAAAGTCCTAAAAATGGGGTAAGGCCAAACCAAAAGTCTCTAGAGCTCATTCTTATTCTTGACATGTGTTTATGACATAAAAATGTAAAAATTGAATGCTTCATCGATTGAGTAGTTGCATACTTGTACCTTTAACATGTTGTATGCCTTGAAAATGTGCTTGAATAGGTGTATGAGCTATTGAGATTCAATGAATCTCATCCCCTCCTTTCTCTCATCTCATATGATCTAGGTGGAGTTCAAGATCCAAAGGATGGAAGCCAAAGAGTTTAAATCTCTATCTCTTAGTGAATCTTCCCATTTTTGATGTACTAGGATGTCTAGAATGTCAAAAAATATATGTATATGTTATTTTTGAGCCATGACACTTTGAATAAGTGGAAACTATGTAAAGATAGTATATGTATCAAAAATAGAGTTAAATGAATGGCATTGTGCAATTTGACCCCTTGGAAGCCCATTTGTACTTGTATATTTATGGAAGTGGCATGATGAATTTGAGTTGTATGATGATTCAAACCTTATGAGAGACTCGTTTATGCCATATTTATACTTTTTAAGTTGCTCAAATGTGTGTGGAGCAATGTAAAGTTCATTTGGACCAAATTTTCCTCTTGTTGGGACTAAAAGTGCCATAATCTTGAGCTATAGAAAAGTCTAACCAAATGACCTCTTCTTGACTTAAAATTTTTCATGCAATTAGATATTTCCTAGATCTTTTTGGAAAGCCAAAGATCAGGTCAGTTGGAGGTCTGTGGAATTTTCTATGATTTTTCAAAGTTGGTATTAGAATTTCATATTTGCACCAGTACTGTTCATTTGGTCAGTTGTGTAATTGTGTCATACGAGAGGAAAATGTGGTCCAATGGCTATGAAATTTTATATGCAAAAACTAGACATTCCCAGTAGCAACTGGAAGCACCTCATTTGGAGGTCTGAGCTAAGAGATATGAATTTTTGAATTTCTAGAACAGTAACAGTAGCGGAGCACGATCGGAGTCACTGTTCCATTGAATTTCAATGGTTGAACGTGCTTTCTCTGGTATGAGTCTATTTTTAACATGAAGCTAACATTCATAGCTTTCCAAATTGGTATATTTGCATGGATTGAATTTTTTTGAAATTAATTAGACATTTTTCAAGTTTATAGCAGACACTTGCATCAATACCAGTAGCTGTCCGAACCTTTGCACATTTTTGCATGTCAAACGTCTTCTATTCTATGTTTCATGGCATGGAAATATTTTTCCATAAATTAGACATGTGTGGCTTTCCATAATGGCAAATAATGCATAATTTCAATTTTTCTAGAATTAGTTATGAGTTTTGAAACTTCATATCAGTAATCTAAACTAATAGCCCAGACAACAGCGACCTTAGTGGCTTTTTGGATGTCAAATGTTCTCTCTTTATTGATTCATGAGCTAAGATTATTTGTTCCATGGAGTAGACATCTAGATCTTTCTATAATGTAAAGTTTGTTGGGTTTCAAGTTTTGTGATTTAGTTATGAATTTCTGAAGTTGTGACAGAAAAACTGAAATTCTGCCCGAAAATAATAGTGCGAGTTTGATGCTCCCCTTTGAATTCCATGAGTTGTGGGCTAACTTTGGTGATGCAAATGAGTTGTATTTATGTAATTAAATATGATAATGTGATGTATGAGCTCATATGGTCCGCATGACACCAAATAGAATTTTCATACGCGATGTAACGCAAAATAAGACATTATTTTAATGCCATTTTTCCATTCCCTTTGTGCAATTCATAATGTGAGACTTAGAAATGATAGGAAGCAAGTTAGAAATATATAGTGTTACAATAAAAGCTTAAGGCCTACATACCCTCCAACAAGGATCAAAGTTCACGTAGTTCGAACATTTGTCTTTTTGTATTTTATTGTGTTTGTTTTTTTTTTTTTTGGGGTTTGTCTTTGTTTTAGTTTTAGTTTTTTAGTATTTTTGTCTTTGTGTTGTTGTTCTCTTTTTTTTTTCTAATGAAAAGGCAAAGAAAATAAAAATTACTTTTCTCCTTAGCAAATAAAATGAATTTAGAATTGGTTGATGAGTTTTGATTTGCTAAAAGTAGAATTAATTTTACTTCTTTACTTTTGCTGTATTTCATTTTTTTTCACTTTTTTTTTCACCATTTTTGCTTTTGTTTTTTCTTCTTCTTCTTTCCCTTTTTTTATTGTTTTGTTTTTGTTTATTTTTTTCTTTTGTTTATTTTTTGTTTATTTTTTTGCTTTGTTTTGTTTTGTAAGGGAGTGATTTAATTTGCAAAAACTAAATTAATCCCACTTGTTTACTCTTTTTTTTTTTAAATTTTTTTGGTTAATCTTTAATCTTTTAGTCTTCAAATTTTTTTTTAATTATTGATTTGCTTATTTTTAGATCTTTATCTTTAGTTTTTTTGTTTTGTTTATTTATTTTCTTGGGAACGATATTTTTATTTTTTTTTATCTTTCTTTTTTTGTTTTTTATTTACTCTCTTTCTCATGAAGCATATTTTTAAATCTCAAATTTTTGTTCAACAAAAAATTTGAGAAAAATTTAGAAGTTTAAAAAGGAAATTAATCGTCTAGGTTTTTTTTTTCTTTTTTTCTTTTGTTTTTTTTTTTTATTTTGAAAAGAAAAAGTTTATTTGATTTTTTAAAAATTGTATATTTTTAATTAATACTTGTACTCTCTCTCTCTTTTTGAAAAGGAGCACACTTTACCTTTCGAAAGAAAAAAGCTATTTATTTTGTTTTGAAACTCTCCTTTTTTTTATGCATTAATTATTGAAGTCCAAAATTTATGTCAAAACATTTAATGACCCAACCAGGTGTTTAAAGAGACTTATTGTTACACATAATCCCCGATGACCCCAAAAAGCCTGAGGTGATACAAGATCACACACGGCAAGTCTAAAAATTAAAATAAAATAAAATAATATATCTTACAGACACAATAATTGATGATTGTGTGTGTGTCATTGTACATTCTATGATTTTTTGAAGTAGACTTTACATATCATCTATCGTTCATGGATAAAAATAAAATAAAATAAAATGAAATTTCTTCCCTACTCATTCGTTGAAGTCCCTCATCGCATCTTTCCTGACGTATCACCAAGTTATGAGCCCCCAAGCCATTGGCCTCGCATAGAGAAAGCAAAATATGCATTAGCTTCCATGAAATATTATTTGCTCATGAAGCAGCATAGCATCCATAAACTAACACGCAAGGTCAGCCTGTTTATCATCCCATGACTTGCCACGAGTTAAATTAATAACCATGGTAAGCCATATTTGTAACACAATAGAACACATGAGTAGAGTTCCTACGTTAAATTATGCTTAATACAAGGATTAGATCATGCTAATGACATCAAAGTTACAACAAGGAGTTCAAACAGACTTGGTGTAGTAAAAAATAAAAATAAAAATGAAGTAGAATTAAAATAAAGTTAGGATTAAGCTCACAACATTAGGGATACACTAACAATTTTTAACAGAATTTGTGCCCATTTCTAGACTAAAAATTAAGCTTAATTTATGCTCACCAATCATTAAGGCAATATGTAAACTCTAGATAGGATGTTCCTCACAATCTCAAGCTAAGAACCAAACTATAATCACCCTCAAAATTACTGGAGCAACAAGTACCCACTAAACAGAATCCATATGGAGTTCTAAATCAGTAACTCAGCTTCAAGTCATGTCAAGGAAAACCATTGAGAAAGCAAAATTCAAAAGTGGTCACAAGATTGAGTCAGAAAACAACACACGTTTTAGAATTTAAGGTTTAAAGCAGTCAAGCAAGGAACCGAATTAACCTTGTGAACAAAGCATGATCCAAAATTCACTAACCAATAATGCTAGAATTAACTAAATAAGTGGAAGTTGTCAACAATTCCTCCAACTGCATAAAAATGACACATCCAGCATTAAGCACTCAAAATGTTTAACTCACCTCCCTTAAATAAAAAATACCTAAGTTTTAGTCATAAGGTACTAGACAAAGATGAATATGTAGAACTTTTAGGACATTCCTAAATGGAACTATGAATCTCATTCAGTTTAGCACATCTATGTTTTATCCGCAGTCCAATCAAATCAATTCTTAATGGATTTTTAGGTATACATAATGTAAGTTGAACCATAAAAGGAAATGAATAGGAAATGAAAACATGTGACAGGGGAACAATGGCCACGGCAAGCAGAGCATTAAAGGGACCAACAAGGAGATTATGACAATAATCTAATTCAAACATTAAATCCAGTAAACATTTTAATGTTAGCCAATTGATTCATATCATCACAAAACATTAGAACTTAAGTTTCATCCTCAAAATCATTTATATGCTAGGGAACAACCCATGTATTACTCTATGACCTACATTATGAAAGTTGGAAATAAGAAAAATGTGATAAGAAATACCTTCCAAAATCTGATAACAAGGAGTCTCCTATCCGAGAATACCTCTCAAACCTTCTCCAAGTGTTTTCCTCCTCGGTCTTTGTCTTGTCTACGTTCCTGTGTCTCTAGTAACCTCCTTTTCCATTCTGTTATGCTATATTCTCCTCACTTCACCTTTAATTCCAATAACCTCTCCTCCTTAAAACCTTTTTGAATCTCACATGCTTCCTCCTCCCTTAGCCTCTTCAATCCAAAAATCTCCCTAGCCTCTCTCTTAAATTACCCAGGTCTGAGACTCTTCCTTTCCTCTTACTCATCGCTTCTCATTTCTCCCTCGCGCTCTCTGCCTTTTGAAACCAATCATCTCCCCAGATCCCCTCTTTTAAGTTCCTTTAAAATCTCTCCTGTGCCTTGGTCTTAATCAAGAATCCCTTATTTTTGCTTGCTTATCCTTTCTCAATCCATGTCTCCATCCTCCCCTTCCATTTTCACATCTCCTTTTCTCAATCTCTGACGGTGAAAGGGACGTGAGGGGAGGTCAACTTCTAGAGTGCATTGCTGGTCCTCTACTCCTCTTTTTGCTATTTCCTTTGAAATGCTACCCTGCTTCTTCCATTCTCATGGTCCTGTAAGGCGTTGGGTGGATCAGAGCCTCTGTTGCCTTTTCCTTTTCTTTGTTTAGTTTTTAGCCGGTGTCTTGTTCTCTACTAGTAGCAGTGAATGAAGCAATCGGCGGGCTGGGTTAGAATGTAGGGTTCCTGCATTTTGGCCCCATTTCATTTCATTTTTTTATATATTTCTTTTTGTTTTTATTTTAGCTACATTTCTCTCTTTTTTTTTTTGGAGTTGATGGATCAAATTTAGGAGGGTTGGGCTATAGGTTCCTCTTTAATTTAGGCTATTTTTCTTTCGATTTTTATTGGTCTGAAGGTTTTTTTTTTAATATAGGATTGATGGGCTTGGACTAACAAACAAAGCATTGGGCTTTATTTTTAAGTTGTTTTTTATGTTCTTTTTTTCTTTTGACATTTTTTTATTTTGATTTTCAATTTTTGGTTTTCTTTTCTTTTTTTTTTTTTTTTAATTTGGGCTTTAGGAAAAAAAAGTCTAATACTTTTTTTTTGAGTAATTTTTCCTTATTTTCTATTTTTTTATTTTTTGCTAATTTGATTTTGTTATTATTTTTTAAGTTTGTTTGGATAAAATACAGTGTTCGAACATTTCTACAATATTGATTTGATTCTTGGCATGAACTGGATCACTACTAATAATGCTATTCTTGATTGTGAATATCGAGTCATATATGTACCTTCTTGTGAGACCATACCTAGGATGGTGTAACATCTGGCCTTTCCATAAATGTGAGAAACACAATGTTCAGTTTCTCCGTAAACAGCAGAAATGGGCCAGATACAAAAGGAAGTCCCTGAAACAGAAGGGATTGGGGCCAACCAAAATTATGATAAAATTTTAAATATTAGAAAACGAGGACTTGAGCCTTGAGTTGTCCAGAAATCAAAGTCAGAGTGATTCGAAAAATTTGTCAAAAGGCCAGTGGCATTTTCGTAAATATAGGCACTTTTTGAAAAACACACAGAAGGGCTTTTTAAATGAAAGTTTTGAATTCTCCAGGGTTCTCAGAGGCTCTAAAAACTATGGAAAGCCATAGGATAGCTAAAACCCCTCCGGTGGACATTTTCCAACGTCAGTGTGCCAGAACTTTGACGGATTCGTTCGGAAAGGTTTTAGCTCTAATTTGAGTGATTCCAAAGACATTTTACTTGTTTGGAAACCTAAATTTTATAATGGAAAAGACGGTTCTCAAAATGGAGCTAAAACGAAGGAGAAACGGAAATGCAAAGTAGAAGGGAAAAATGGGAATTTTTGAAAAGTGTAACTTATTCCCACCTATATATATGATGCACCCTTCTCCTCCCTTCATTATGCACGACCATCTTCTGCCTAAAACCAGAAGAAAACCCTAGGGGATGAGGCTCACAAGAAGGGGAAGAAAAGGAGGAGAAATCAAAGGCTTAAGGTATGGAAATTAGTAGTTTTTCATGCTCTTTCTCTTCCAAACCTCTTCTCCTCCATTCTCCTTTGTTTCCTATGATTATAATGAAGTTTATAAATCTGTTTTAAGGGATAAATTGAGGGGAAAGTTCAGATTTGAAGAGAGGAGGTCAAAGAACACAAGATTCAAGTGAGAAAAAGCAAGAAAACAAAGTAATTTCTCTTCCTATGGTTGTCATTTTTGGTCTCCTTCTCCACCATTTCGCCCCACTTGAGAAAACCCTAGGAGGAGATGATTTTTAGGTAGAACCAAGCATGAATCTAAGGAAAAAGGGTGTGGAGATTAAGAATATGCAAAGGGAATTATCAAAAAGCCATTAGATTTCAAGATGCAAATTCTAGGGTTTCAATTGCACCTTGTAAAATCTGACTTTGTATGATGATTCCTAGGCCTAAGTAAGAGTTTAAATGAGCTCCCAAGATCCCTAAGAGGCTCCCCATATGCTTCTTCCCTTGAGAAAACAAAGAAAGCTCCATGGAACCCAATATGCTTCATAGCCTCAACCTAGATGGGTTCTCCTAGCTAGGGAGAGTTTTAAATTTTTCTAAGGTCATTCTTGAGTCATATTTCATGAATGAAAGTGAGGGGAGGCCTTGGAAAAAATTTAGAACTCGTAGAAAGTGATTTGGTGCCTTAGGTTCCATATTATGACCTAAAGAAGCAACATGGTGCTAGGCCTTTTGTTTTGATGATGTGATGACTCCAAGAGGCTTAAAAAGGAGTCAAGAATCATATTTGAAAAGAAAGAATAAGGCCTAGAAATCATTTGAGGGGTGTTGCTTCAATAGGTGCCAATATGGACCATAATGGGGGTTATAGAGCAATCTAGCATCTAAGCAAATTGTATGATCTTAGAGATTGTTTCATGAACCTAATTGGCTCCCATATATTGTATTTAGGCCAAGAGAAACCATCTCCACCAATTTTTGTGTGTGTGGCCGAAAGAGGAGGCTTGAATCCTAAAGGAACAGTGTGTGTTTGTATACAAGGTAGCTCTCTCCACCTTCTCTCATGCATGGATGTGTGTTTAGCTTATTTTAGAATGTGTGTATGTGTATTTTCAAGCTTTGAAAAGTATGCTAGCATGTCTTTACATGTCATGATCCTTGATGCCATGTTATGTTTTAAATGAATCCATGATGTTTGTATGAGATTGCTTGAGTGTGGAGAGGCCAAGAACTCTTCCCTTAGGTGAGGATGAGCCAAGAACCCTTGAGCTTGGTTGAGACAAAGTAAAGAGTCTCCCAAAAGCAAAGTGGGCTCCCAAGAGTATGGTTGAGTCCAAAGTGCTCAAAGAATGGGTGAGGCAAGTCCAAAATCCATGAGGAGAAGTGTGAGGCCAATCCAAACACTTAGTGAGCTCTTGAATGTCTTATATGATTGATTCACATGCCAAGGTTGCTTTTAAAATGTCTATGATTTCTATCTCCTCCATGCATGCATTTATAAAACTTGCCTTGCACATATTATGTATGATTGAATGGGAGATGAGCTATTGGGATTCTTTGAATCTCATCCCTTCCTCTCCAATGATCTAACATGCTAGGTGAACCAAGTGGATATGCTAATGGGAGCCAACAACCCTAAAGGATGAAGATTGACAAACTTATGCCTTGGTTTTAGCCATTTTGGAACCATAATGATGGTTTATCATGTATATGATGTTGTATGTGACGACCCTAATTTCTTATGATCATAATTAAGGTTAAACACGTGATTAATCACTATAGGTCATGAAAATGTCGAAAAATTAAAACCTTAATGTGATTAGAGTCATCAATCATACGATTACATACACTTATATTCATAAGGGAATTAAACATCCATTTATAAGTCTTGGATCTATTACTCATCAGTTATAACCCATCCTAATGACTCTAGGTCATCCTTTGTGATTAACATATGGAAAACCAAGATTTTCTAGTTAATATAAGTGTTTCAGCATGTTAGCCGCGGCCAAATTACCCTTAGCCGCGGCTAATTCCTTTCTGTTTTACCCCTTTCTTTATCACTAGTTTCACCGCGGCCAACCTACATGGCGCTGCGGCGAAGAAGCCTCCTGGAACTTCCTCGCTCGCCTCTCAATATTGGCCGCGGCCAATTCCTCCTTTCACCGCGGCCAATTCCTCTTTGGAATGCCGGGGACATTTTCCTAAAGGTTCGCCGCAGCCAATTCCTTAATTTGTCGCGGCTAATTTCTCTCTGGTTAACTCCCAGTTTGACCTCTCACATTTTGCCGTGGCCAATTTACATTTTGCCATGGCTAATTCCTCTCTGGTACTCTCCCTAGGCAACTTCGCCTCTATTGGCCATGGCCAACTCAATTTTAACCGCGGTGAAGTACCTTCTGGTCCTACACTCTGAAAATCTGGACTTATACTCTTTTTTCTCCCTCCAATCTCACCATAGGGCCCTTCTACCTTAATTATGGGGCTCAAATAGCTTTCCTTAGCCCAATTTATCCGACTAATCTATCCTCTTTAATTCAAGATTCAAGGGTCATTTTCTTTCTTCTAATTACCCTATATCAGCAAGTCCATTTACCAGCAATTTGTAAAATAACAATAACAAATGTTCATGAACTATCAATAGATATCACTTATATCAAGATTACATCTCCAATAATAAGCTACATCAAAGTTCAACAAGGCTTATTGTAAATAACACAAATCCATACATCAATTACTAATTTAAAATAAGGCCTACTCCTCAGTATGTACACATTATATTATCAAAATACAGACTCCTACACTTGGCAATACAGATACATGATGATGCTATATAAGACTTAACAAAAATTAGCATCTATCGTATTCTACTCAGACCAAGTGTAGCTCCCCACACTAGGCCTTAGCTCATGGATGTTCATCCACTTGCTTGCCCTTATCCTTACCCGAGGAACCTTCACCTGAAATTGTAATCCCATAAAACGGGGTGAGATAATAATCTCGGTAACCAAGGCAATTCTACCATATAATCCAGTTTAATTAGCATATAAGCATGAATTAAAATCAACATCCAAATCATATCAATCATATCAGTAAATGAAGCAATTAGGCTATCATGATTACTATCCCATACTAGCAATCATATTTTCGCATGTTAAAGGCCATTAACACCGGGAGAGGCCCGTCCACGGCACCTACTCCCCATTGAGCACACCAGGGCTCAGTGCATCTGGGGTTTGATTATAACCCGGTGCTCAATCGTAGCACATGCACGGGTGGCAGCTGCACCACAGCTCCACCATGGACTCACAAGGTCCAATCATCATACAATAGATAGCCAACCAATTCATTCAGCATTTCAAATCATTCATGTACAGTAAATACGAAATTAAACAGATACATGCATGGAATTAATATAAACCCCGATTACCTCACTCGTAGGCAATTTACAACAGTCACCAATGGTACAAAAATTCCTATAACCATAGTATCAGAAAATTACCACTCTAATTCATCATTAATAGTAGCAATAAGTACCCAAGGAATTTAAATGCTAATAACTACCTAAATAACACTTACCCAGTCACTACAAGTCCCAATTTAGGATTCAAGTATCCTCTACCAGAAATCTCAGTATTTCACCCAAAATCCTAAGTAAATTCATGCAAAATTAATACCCATTTTATAAATCAGCTATGGGGGTCTCAAATTAACAAAGAAAGTATCAAAATGAAGGGTTTAAACTCACCTAATGCCAGCACTAACCTCAACCTACGAATTTCCACCATAGAAACACCAAAAAACCACATTTCAGATGTTGGGTATGGTGATAACTCTCCAAATGAAAAACTAATCGGACCAAATTAAAGAGAAAGATGAGGGGATTAAGTTGTATAACTATTACCTTGGCTGAATCTTGCTCTAAATATGAGAAAATGTAGAATTCTTGCCCCTAACCCTAGCCTCCTTCTCAACCTCCGAATTTTACTTCTCAAGTTTCAGCAAATGAGAAAGTGGCTGAAGCATTAGGGTTTTAGGTGGGTTTAAGTTGGGTCAAAGGTGGGTCATGGGTTGCTCCAAGTCTAACTCCTAATGGGCTTCAGACTTTGGCTTGTTGGGCCAGTTTTTTTTTTTAAGTGTTAGGCTGTAGAATTCTATTGGGCCAGTTTTATACATTGGGTTACTGAAGTTTAATGGGATTTAGGCCAAGTTTGAAGAGCTCAAGGGCTTAGATCTGCACCTAACTCATTGGGCCTCCATTAGCCTCTCATCATGATCTATCAATTTGGGCCTAGATGAAATTTCTATCCCAATTAATTCTCAAACCCATATTAACAATTTATCTCTTTAAAATTTTCATTCACTAACTTGCCCAATTATCCTCTATTAATTATCCTTAATTACTCTAAATCCACGATTAATACCTTAATTAATTTTGGGATGTCACATTGTATATGTACTATGAATGTTGAGACATATGTAAAGATACTATTATGTGATGTTTAGATGTATGGAAATGATATATGACCACTAGCACATGTTTTGAGTATGTAATACCATAGTATGCAAGTTTAAAATTTAATGAATATGTGTATAAATGTGGGTTGAATGGCCAAAATGAGATGCATGAGGTTTGGGACTATTTGGGCAACTCACACAAGTCTCAAATGTGCTTGTAGACTTGCCCAAAAGGTGCCACAACCAAGGGAAGGCCATTTGGCAAATTTGGTACCTCATATGGAGCCAAATTTGACCATAATGGAACCCTATATCACGTTTTGGCCAAATGAGTTAGTCTTGCCCTGAAATTTGGCAAGCAATTAGGTCCCATTTAGATCTTTCTGTGAAGCTAAATATCATAATTTTTGGAGGTCTAGGGAATATTTTATGAATTTTCAAAATTAGGATTTTTCATGGATTCTGGTATGGGTACTGTTCATACTGGCAGTTTGGAATTCTGTGTCACTTGATGGACAAATTGTGTCCAATGCTTGTGAAATTTTATATTTATAAACTAGATGTCACAAGATTTCTGTGGCCACTAAGATCACCTCATTTGGAGGTCTGAGCAGAGAGTTACGCATTTTTGAATTTTGCTGTCAGTAACAGTGGTGCCTCCAGAGTTCGGTTACTATTCCATAGGTTTCCAATAGCTAAACGTATCTGTTTCATTCTGGAATTATTTTTAGTATCAATTTAACATGTGTAGATTTCCATAATGACCAAATATGTGTGATTTATATTTTTATAGAATTAGTTATGGATTTTAGAAGTTTATATCAGAAATTTGAACAGCAGCCCAGGCAACCAACGACCTCAATAGGCTTTCGGATGTCAAACGTTCTCCATGATGAATTTTATGGTCTGGTCATATTTTTAGTGTGAAGTAGACATCTGAAGCTTCCTATAATGGCAAATAACACATGATTTCAATTTTTCTAGAATTAGTTATGATTTTCCAAATTTTGTGACAGAAAAGAGGACATTCTGGCCGAAATGCAAACATGAATTTTAATGTGTTCCTTTGCTTTCCATGACTTGTAGACCAAATTTGATGATGGAAACGAGCTATATTCATGTGTTTAAGTATAAGAATGTTATAGATGCATTCATATGACCCACGGGACTCTGAAAGAAAAATTTTACTCGTAGAGGAATGCATTTTTATTCATAACTCCGTATGCCACTATGTTGTTTCCATAGAACGAACATAAGATGAGGCATGGGAATTGCATGAATTGAGTCCTAGAAGTATGGTGTTACATTTATTGGTATTAGAGGAAAGTTCCAGGCTCTCTCAGATTGGATTTGGCTTGAGGATGTAGCCATTAGGCTTTGTAAAAGGCTTGTATGACTATAAAAAGTCCTTTATGAGACATTGTAAGTGTGTGAAAGTAGTTTGTAGCTTTATTCATGATAAGTAAGTTATAGAATGGTCTTAGAGTAGTTAGTGGATACCGAGAAGAGTGGCCTCTAAAGTAGCTTGAGCAGAGTTGAGGGATCCAATGGCTAGAGCTTGATAAGATATGATAGCTTGCCAGGATCAGTGGCAAGCCCTAGATATGAACAATGAGAATGATCTCGTTGATAGGAAGAGGTTTGCTAGAGAGAGTATGTGAGGCCTAATTCTCTCGGGTAGTCATATTCAGGGCATTCCTAGCTGTCTTGCATAACGCAGAGACAAGTAATGATGCAGTGCGGTATGAGATGAGATTGCAACTGCACTAAACCAGTCTAGAGGGGAAGTGAGAAAAAGAGTCACCCCTTAGCCATAACACCCAAATGCCTAGATAAGTATTAGAGCCCGAAAGGTTAATCTCCTCAGGCCAAAGTTTGAGTTATAAGCTATACCCTGGAGCCTGACAGTCCGAAGGTGATAGCTAGTTATGCCTAAATGAAATGAGAGGTAGAACCCTCTAGCTTGATGATGAGTCGATTATAGGGGCGGTGAGGCTTGGGTTGGTAGCTAAAGATAAAATCCAATCCCTAGAATAGTAAGCCAATCAGAGGCAGTTAGCCGCGGCAAATGATGTGTTAGCCACGATGAATGGCACTATGAATGCCTTGTTGGTCATATTTAGGCTAATTTAAAAAAAAGAACTACTAAGAGGTTAGATAACCCACAGAGAATGGGCACCCTTAATATAAGTAGAGGAAAAGAATAGTTATGAAAGATTAGTAAGAAGTCTGTGGGCCTAATAATTGAGACTGAGGAAAGAGCTCAACACAGAGAAAATTAGACACAAGGCTAATAAGGTTGTTGAGAGCCACCTATGAGGTGTTGACTCCAACCTAGAGTGTTACCTAGTGGGACACTGAATGATAGAATATTAGTGTAGCCTCGAAATAACGTAAGATAAGACTATTAGTAGTGAGGCACTTAGCGAGTGGCCTAGAAAGGTGTACCTCATAGGTAATCCCTAGAAGTAAGTATGATTAACTAGTAATAGAGGCTCAGAAAAGAATGAGGATAATTAGTAAGCTACGAGTCTAATGAGATGGCTAGCCAGGCTGAGCATAAGCTAAAGCCTGGAGAAGATGACCAGTAGCATCGTTCCAGGTGAGATATGTAAATAAAAAGCTAAGTGAAAGTTCTCCCTAGATCAAAAAAGGAAAGATGAGGCATCCTCATGTCAGGGAAACCACCTAGTAGTGGTTAGTAAAGTCCCTTAGATCGACCCCTCGATTGTAGAGTATAGTGAGCAAAGAAGCAAGGAAAAGCTGAGAAATTAACCATAGAAGATATGCCCTCACTTTAGTAACAACTAAATGTACAGATTAAGCTCAGAAAGGTAAACGGATAGGGGTCTGATAGTTAGTTAGATGAGCTCCCTAATATGAGAATAGTATAGGGTTAAGGCACATACGTGGTCAGAGCACCCAGTAGAGCATGAGTTTCAGCAAGGTAGAATCTAAACATTGAAAATATGCATTCTAGATTGAGTTAGCAGAACCCTAAATATAGCATACTATGCTCCTGGGATGAAGCTATAGAGGCTGAATAGAGAAAAAGCCTAGCTTTGATCTGAATGTAGAAATAAGCTAAGATAGACAGTTAATGCCCTAGTAACCTCAGGGAAGCTCAAGAAAGCTAGAAACTGCCTAAGAAGGCAAGCCCCGTCTTATGTAGAGAAAGAATGTAAGCCAAAAGCACTATAGAATGACATTCTTAGGATTTTATGAAATAGAATCCTCCTTACCAAGGGATGGTCTAGTTAAGAGCAGAGTAAGCGTATAAGTAAAAAGTAGACCCCCTTGATGTTACAGAGAGTGATTAAGTGGAGAAACCCTGGGAAAATGTAGGTGCTCTTAAGCGTAAAGAAATCTGAACTGGCAACAGAAACAACCAGTAGTAGAATATCCTTTTACCTAAGTAAGAGGATAAGAAAGGTAAAAAGAGCAGATATGACAATATTCAAGCCGAGGACATATTAGATTGAGAATAGACATTCAGTTAATGTGCTTGAGTACTTAAGAAAGCACACCTGTCCTTGGCGTAGATGCCCTTATAGCATGATAACGCCCGAAGAAAAATAACCGGGCAATACAAAAAAATCTTGGGATGTAGTAGATGAAGAATCCTACCTTCCCCGAGCACTTTATGAGAATAGGGCTGATAGAAAAAGGTAAGAGAGAGGTACTTTAGATTATTGGGAAACTTGCAATATACAAGCGATAATGGCTTTGAGCTCAGTCATGAGGCGCCCGTGTATTAGTGTTTGATGTTATGGTTTGCTTGCAATAATGGTTACATGATATTGGGTCTGGCCAACCCAATTGTAATGTGACTTGAGTGCGTAGCAAATGATGACATCAATCACCATAGTATCCCGATAATCGAAAGGTATCTTGGTAAAAGGATTCCAACAATATCAGAATAATGAGAAAAACATGCAAAAAGGAATTCCCAATAGAAAATGTTCAGATTCAGTATGCATAGTTTGAGTCCTTTATAGTATGTATAAATGAAATAAGAGGGACCAGTGCATAGCCTCTCTCCTGCCAGAGATGTTTACTACACTTAGTGTGTGAGATGCCCTAGTGTCAAGGCACTTAAAAGCAGAACATGGGCATAGTTAGAAACTACAGGATATGAAAGGAAGGCTAGAACGAGTATATGTAAAAGTAAGTAAGTCAATAGAGTAAGAAAAGAAAGCCCAAGTGAAAAAGGGGCTAAAGTGGGAATCTAAGGATCCTATGAGGAGCGATAAATGGAAATTAAAACGCTCCCTAGTATTAGTATAACAGGATCCTAGAGAACTAGATGACATAGAACCCACTTCGCATGAAGAGCACGATATACCTCTGAGTTTAGCCTCAACTATTATGAGCGGTGGTTACTGGACTTAGTGAGCATGTGTTTTATTGTCAGATACAATAGTCTTAGGCTTTGACATCTCCCAGAGATGGATCACAGTAGATCTTAGCATAGCATAGCGAGTTGCAGTAGACCCTAACAGGGCTCTGAGAGGTCGCAGTAGACCCAAGGGTCACAGTAGATCCCACAGAGTTACAGAGAGCCCTAGTCACAGCATGATAGACCTCTGGTAGACATGAAAGCCTAAGATAGTTTTTACAGAGCAGTTAGTCTCAGAGACCAGTACAGTTTTAGCTAGCCTTTGTCTTAGAGACTACAAATCTCCTGAGTCTGGTAGACCATTGCTACAGAGATACGAAGGCTCTACTCAGACAGTTAGACCACTGACTAGCTCTCTTTAGAGATGAGCATAGTATATGAGATGAGGAAAGCAAAAAATTAGCTTTCCAGAGTTAGAACCAGATGAACTACTACCTAGTAGACAGTAACCCTGACCAAGGGATAGAAAGATCCCTGTATGATAGCTTATGTATTTAGAAAAGGGGTCAGGTGCAATTCTTATATGAGGTAAGTGGTATAGTATATCTCTAGTGAGCAAAACTGTGAGAACAGCTAGCATCCCATCAGAGCCTAGCAGTAGTCAGTGGTAGTAGCTCTTCGGTGCCAGTGTGAGACACACAGATTAGGCCAATTAGTAATAAAATGAGGGACTATGAAATGCCACTATAAGTGAGCAAAGAAAGTGAGAAAAAGTCTCAGCCTACAAAGACAGATATAGTAATAAATAGAGAAACTGGGATCATTAAAAGCAGAAACTCCTCAAACGAGCTGTAATCCTAGTAAGCAGTTGTGATATGAGGCCTATGACAAAAAGAAATGCAAATTATAATCATGGGATGAGCTAGTGAGAAAGAATGCAGAGATAAATAGTGGACGGAACATGTAAATAACCAGACAGATAGAAACCTCCGATGGCTCTAATGATTAGAAAAGATGATGAGATGTAATGCGAAGCCATTCAGAGAGGATACGGGAGACGCGATATGAAATAAGTCTCCTCCCGAGATGTGTAAATGAGTCCAGTGAAAGAATGTTAATCCTGCGATCGGGTTAACATTAACCCGACATGATTAGTAAGCTCTCCTAGGATAGGCCTCCAGAGTCAGGAATTTCTTTCCCTTATGAGAAAGAACTAGCTAGTATTTTATAACAGTAGAGCCTTTATTAGGAGCTAGTAATAAAAGTTTCCTGGCTAAAAGAAAATTCAAAAGAATGAGATTACTGAGAAAGCGTCGAGAGCCAGGAAGAAGAGAAAGAAAAGAATAGCTAGCTAGACTAGAAGAGTAAGAGAAAGTGTACCCTTAAATTTTGAGGACGAAATTTATTTAAGCGGGGAGGAATGTAACATCCAGCCTTTCCATAAATGTGAGAAACACAATGTTCAGTTTCTTCGTAAATAGTAGAAATGGGCCAGATACAAAAGGAAGTCCCTGAAACAGAAGAGATTGGGGCCAACCAAAATTATGATAAAATTTTAAATATTAGAAAATGAGGACTTGAGCCTTGAGTTGCCCAGAAATCAAAGCCAGAGTGATTCAAAAAATTTGTCAAAAGGCCAGTGGCATTTTCGTAAATATAGGTACTTTTTGAAAAACACACAGAAGGGTTTTTAAATGAAAGTTTTGAATTCTCCAAGGTTCTTAGAGGCTCTAAAAACTATGGAAAGCCCTAGGATAGCTAAAGCACCTCCGGTGGATGTTTTACAACGTCAGTGCGCCAGAACTTTGACAGATTCGTTTGGAAAGGTTTTAGCTCCAATTTGAGTGATTCCAAAGAAATTTTACTTGTTTGGGAACCTAAATTTTATAATGGAAAAGACGGTTCTCAAAATGGAGCTAAAACGAATGAGAAACGGAAATGCAAAGTATGAAGGGAAAAATGGGAATTTTTGAAAAGTGTAACTTATTCCCACCTATATATATGATGCACCCTTCTCCTCCCTTCATTATGCACGACCATCTTCTGCCTAAAACCAGAAGAAAACCCTAGGGGATGAGGCTCACAAGAAGGGGAAGAAAAGGAGGAGAAATCAAAGGCTTAAGGTATGGAAATTAGTAGTTTTTCATGCTTTTTCTCTTCCAAACCTCTTCTCCTCCATTCTCCTTTGTTTCCTATGATTATAATGAAGTTTATAAATCTGTTTTAAGGGAGAAATTGAGGGGAAAGTTCGGATTTGAAGAGAGGAGCTCAAAAAACACAAGATTCAAGTGAGAAAAAGCAAGAAAACAAGGTAATTTCTCTTCTTATAGTTGTCATTTTTGGTCCCCTTCTCCACCATTTCGCCCCACTTGAGAAAACCCTAGGATGAGATGATTTTTAGGCAGAACCAAGCATGAATCTAAGGAAAAAGGGTGTGGAGATTAAGAATATGCAAAGGGAATTATCAAAAAGCCATTAGATTTCAAGATGCAAATTCTAGGGTTTCAATTGCACCTTGTAAAATATGACTTTGTATGATGATTCCTAGGCCTAAGTAAGAGTTTAAATGAGCTCCCAAGATCCCTAAGAGGCTCCCCATATGCTTCTTCCCCTGAGAAAATAAAGAAAGCTCCATGGAACCCAATATGTTTCATAGCCTCGGCCTAGATGGGTTCTCCTAGCTAGGGAGAGTTTTAAATTTTTCTAAGGCCATTCTTGAGTCATATTTGATGAATGAAAGTGAGGGGAGGCCTTGGAAAAAATTTAGAACTCATAGAAAGTGATTTGGTGCCTTAGGTTCCATATTATGACCTAAAGAAGCAACATGGTGCTAGGCCTTTTGTTTTGATGATGTGATGACTCCAAGAGGCTTAAAAGGAGTCAAGAATCATATTTGAAAGGAAAGAATGAGGCCTAGAAATCATTTGAGGGGTGTTGCTTCATTAGGTGCCAATATGGACCATAATGGGGGTTATAGAGCAATCTAGCATCTAAGCAAATTGTATGATCTTAGAGATTGTTTCATGAACCTAATTGGCTCTCATATATTGTATTTAGGCCAAGAGAAACCATCTCCATTTGGGTGTGTGGCCTAAAGAGGATGCTTGAATCCTAAAGCATGGAATGTGTGTTTAGCTTGTTTTAGAATGTGTGTATGTATGTTTTCTAACTTTGAAAAGTATGCTAGCATGTCTTTACATGTCATGATCCTTGATGCCATGTTATGTTTTAAATGAATCCATGATATTTGTATGAGATTGCTTGAGTGTGGAGAGGCCAAGAACTCTTCCTTGGGTGAGGATGAGCCAAGAACCCTTGAGCTTGGTTGAGACAAAGTAAAGAGTCTCCCAAAAGCAAAGTGGGCTCCCAAGAGTATGGTTGTGTCCAAAGTGCTCAAAGAATGGGTGAGGCAAGTCCAAAATCCATGAGGAGAAGTGTGAGGCCAATCCAAACACTTAGTGAGCTCTTGAATGTCTTGTATGATTGATTCACATACCAAGGTTGCTTTTAAAATGTCTATGATTTCTATCTCCTCTATGCATGCATTTATGAAACTTGCCTTGCACATATTATGTATGATTGAATGGGAGATGAGCTATTGGGATTCTTTGAATCTCATCCCCTCCTCTCCAATGATCTAACATGCTAGGTGAACCAAGTGGATATGCTAATGGGAGCCAACAACCCTAAAGGAAGGAGATTGACAAACTTATGCCTTGGTTTTAGCCATTTTGGAACCATAATGATGGTTTATCATGTATATGATGTTGTATATGTACTATGAATGTTGATACATATGTAAAGATACTATTATGTGATGTTTAGATATATGGAAATGATATATGACCACTAGCACATGTTTTGAGTATGTAATGCCATAGTATGCAAAGTTTGATGAATAGGTGTATAAATGTGGGTTGAATGGCCAAAATGAGATGCATGAGGTTTGGGACCATTTGGACAACTCACACAAGTCTCAAATGTGCTTTTAGACTTGCCCAAAAGGTGCCACAACCAAGGGAAGGCCATTTGGCAAATTTGGTACCTCATATGGAGCCAAATTTGACCATAATGAAACCCTATATCACTTTTTGGCCAAATGAGTTAGTGTTGCCTTGAAATTTGGCATGAAATTAGGTCCCATTTAGATCTTTCTTTGAAGCTACAGATCATAATTTTTAGAGGTCTAGGTAATATTTTATGAATTTTCAAAATTGGGATTTTTTATGGATTCTGGTATGGGTACTGTTCATACTGGTAGTTTGGAATTTTGTGTCACTCGATGGCCAAATTATGTCCAATGCCTATGAAATTTTATATTCATAAACTAGATGTCACAAGCTTTCTGTGGCCACTGAGATCACCTCATTTGGAGGTCTAAGCAGAGAGTTACGCATTTTTGAAGTTTGCTATCAGCAATAGTGGCGCCTCCAGAGTTCGGTTACTGTTCCATAAGTTTCCAATAGTAAACGTATCTTTTTCATTCTGAAATTAATTTTAGTATCAATTTAACATGTGCATATTTCCATAATGACCAAATATGTGTGATTTAGATTTTTATAGAGTTAGTTATGGATTTTAGAATTTTATATCAGAAATCTGAACAGCAGCCCAGGCAACCAACGACCTCAGTAGGCTTTCGGATGTCAAACGTTCTCCATGATGAATTTTATGGTCTGGGCATATTTGTAGTGTGAAGTAGACATCTGAAGCTTCTTATAATGGAAAGAACACATGATTTTGATTTTTCTAGAATTAGTTATGATTTTCCAAATTTTGTGACAGAAAAGAGGACATTCTGGCTGAAATGCAAACATGAATTTTAATGCGTTCCTTTGCTTTCCATGACTTATAAACCAAATTTGATGATGGAAATGAGCTATATTCATGTGTTTAAGTATAATAATGTGATAAATGCATTCATATGACCTACAGGACTCTGAAAGAAAAATTTTACTCGTAGAGGAATGCATTTTAATTCATAACTCCCTATGCCACTATATTGTTTCTATAGAACGAACATAAGATGAGGCATGAGAATTGCATGAATTGAGTCCTAGAAGTATGGTATTACAGATGGGGGCCAAGTTATCTTTTATAAATACTGCCCAGTCTAAGAGACATTTAGATCATAGATGTCAAGGGTTTCTAGTCTTTTACTCTTATTCAGGTTGAGGTAGAGGAAGGGATAGAGGAGATCCAGATAATTAAGGAATTTCCAAAGGTTTCCCCTAAGGATTTTGATTTTAGTGGTCTACCCCCTGAGAGAGAGATAGAGTTTCCTATAGATATAATGCCTAGGGCTAGACCAGTGTCCAAGGCTCCTTATAGGATGGCTCCCATCGAGCTTGCTGAGTTGAAAAAGCAAATAGAGGAGTTATTAGAAAAAGGGTTCATAGCCTTAGTGTTTCACCCGAGGAAGCTCCAGTATTATTTGCAAAAAAGAAATATGGTAGCTTGAGATTATGTATAGATTATAGAGAATTGAATAAAGTTACCATCAAGAATAAATATCCTCTCCCTAAATAGATAACCTATAAGATCGGTTAGCTAGGGCATCTATATTTTCCAAGATAGATCTTAGATTTGGGTACCATTAGCTAAGAGTGAGAGCTTAAGACATCCCAAAGATAGCCTTCAAAACTAGATATGGGCATTTTAAGTTCCTCGCGATGCCATTCGGGTTGATGAATGCACCTGCGATGTTCATGAATTATATGAATAGGGTATTGATGACATCTTAGTGTACTTCAAATCTTTTGAGGAGCATGAGAGGTATTTGAGATTAGTCTTAGAGACTTTGAGAAGTAAGAGATTGTATGCCAAGTTGAGTAAATGTGAGTTTTGGATAACCGAGGTGAAATTCTTAGGTCATGTGATATCACAAGATGGGATCGCAATAGATCCTCATAAAGTTGAGGCTATGTTACAGTGGGATAGACTTAGGACTATCACTAAGGTTAGAAGTTTCCTTGGTTTGGCAAGATATTATAGGTGATTTATTTAGGGCTTTTTTTAGATGGCCTTGCCATTCACGAGGCTGACTCAAAAGGATACACCTTTCATATAGGATGATAGATACGATAGGAGTTTCTAGGAGTTGAATCTAATTTACCACTGCCCCTGTATTGATTATTCCTGACCTTAGTTTACCATTTGTGGTTTATAGTGCTACCTCGAGGAGAGGGTTAGGATGTGTGTTGATGCAGCAAGGTAGGGTAGTGGCATATGCCTTTAGGCAGTTGACACCTCATGAGCAGAATTATTCCACACATAACCTAGAGTTAGCTGCAGCAGTTTTTGCTCTTAAGATTTAGAGGCATTATTTGTATGATGTGAGTATAGAAATTAATAGTGACTATAAAAGTTTGAAATACCTATTTGATCATAAGGAACTCAATATGAGATAGAGGCGATGGATGGAATTTTTAAAAGATTATGATTACACATTGAAATATCATCCAGGTAAGGCTGACATGGTGGCTATGCCTTGTGTAAAAAATCCATCCATGTAGCCCATATGATGATTTGGGAGCAGGAGCTCCTAGAAAAATTTAGAAATTTGAGTCTCTCTTGTTATGTGGTATCGGGTAGACTATATCTTAGTAAGACCCGAATTGAGAATGAATTGAGAGCCCAGATCTTATATGCATAGAGAAAGGATAAGTTCCTAAGACAGATCAAGAGTGAGATTGCCAGGGTAGGACCTCAAATTTTGAAATATTTGAGGATGGTGTGTTGGTATACTAGAAAAGAATTTGTGTGCCTAATAGTAATGAACTAAGAAAGAGAATTCTAGAAGAGGCACATAAGAGTATATATACTATCCACTAAGATGTATCAAGATTTGAAAAGCATATTTTGGTGGCCAGCAATGAAAAATGATGTCATAAATTATATGGTGAGATGTCTTGTGTGCTAGAGGGTTAAGATAGAACACCAGAGACCCACTGGGTTATTGCAACCCTAGATATCCTAGTGTAGAAATGAGATAATATAGCTATGGATTTTATTATGGGGTTACCCAAAACATCCTCTAGACATGATGCTATCTGGGTGATTATAGATAGATTAATGAAGTCTGTGCACTTCCTAGCTATTAGGGCTACCTATACACTAGATAAATTAGCCCAGTTGTATATAAGATAGGTAAGCGACTTCACGTAATACCCAGTAGCATAGTATCTGATAGAGATCCCAGGTTCACATCGAACTTCTAGAGGTTATTACAGTATGCCTTAGGGACTAGGTAGTGTTTTAGTATTGCTTATCAACCCTAGATAGATGGTCAGACTGAGAGGACCATTCGGATCCTAGAAGACATGTTGAGGGCATGTGTGTTAAAGATGAGGGATAACTGGGATACGTACCTATCACTAGCAGAATTTGCGTATAATAACAGTTACCATTCCAGTATTCAAATGGCCACTTACGAAGCTTTATATGAGAGAAAATGTAGATCCCCTCTATGTTGGGTTGAGCTAGGTGAGAGGAGTCTGATAGGGCCTGAGATAGTAAACCAGACTACCCAGTAGATAGAATTGATTAGAAAGAAACTCTGTATAGCCTAGAGTAGGCAAAAGTGTTATGTTGATATGAGAAGAAAGCCATTAGAGTTTAAGATTGGAGACCATGTATTCATTCGAGTATCTCCAACGACTAGGGTAGGTTAATCTATGAGGGTAAGGAAGCTCAGTCCTAGGTATACTAGTCCATTTGAAATTCTTGAGAAAATTGGACTCGTGGCCTACCAAATAGCCTTACCTCTAAACTTAGCCCAAATTCATAATGTTTTTCATGTCTCCTAATTGAAAAAGTACGTACTAAGCCCCTCACATGTCATAGAATATGAGCATATTCAATTGCAGGAAAATCTTTCCTATGTAGTGAAACCAGAGAAAATTGTGGATGCTAAGCTGAAACAACTGAGAAACAAGAACATTCCTTTAGTAAAAGTGGTCTAGAAAGGTATAACATCTAAGGAGGCAACCTAGGAGCTGGAAGATGAAAAGAGACAAAAATATCCAGATTTATTTCCCTAAGGTACATATTTAAATTTTGAGGACAAAATTTATTTTAAGGGGGGTGGAAAATGTAACGAACGGTAAATTTCATAAAATGACAAAATAAGCTGTATAAAAGCAAGTTTATTGAAATGACCTAGATAATGTCCTAAAAAATTTAGGAAGTATCTTAGGTTCCTAAAAATAATAATTCCAAGCTTAGACAGAAAGAAAAATGGAGTTAGGATAGTTAAATGAAATTGGGATAAAAACTGATGAAATATAATTACATTTTTGTGAATATGTGTAACTTTTGGAAAAACTCATAAGAAGGCTTTTTAAATGGAAAATTTGAGTTGTCCATGATTTTCAAAGACCTTGAATACCATGGGAAGCCCTGGGACAGTTAAAGCTCCTCCAGTGTATGTTTTTCAATAATGGTGAACATAAACTTTGACGGATTCATTTAGGAAGGTTTTGGCTCCAATATGAGTGATTCCAAAGGTATTTTATTAAATTGGGAACCTAAATTTTATAATGAAAAAAATAGTTCTAAAAAAGGAGCTAAAACAAAGCCAAAATAAAATTGCCATTATAGAAGGATGAAATTGGAATTTTTGAAAAAGCTAGTTTCTTGAGTGTTCCCTAAGCTTCATGACTCTTCCTCTCCTTATTTAGGTCGACCCTCTTTGCCCAAAATACAAAGAAAAGAATCTCTCTCTTAGGCATACAAGAGAAGGAGAGAAAGGAAGGAAGAAACCAAGGAAAGGGTAAGGAAATCTAAGGAATTTGATGCTTCTCCTTCTTCCAATCTTGTTCCTCTCCTTATTAGCTCTCTTTCTATTGTTTATTTGAATGAATTGGTTCTGTTTTAAGTCTAGAACAAGGGGGATAAATTTGAATTCCTTGAGGAGAAGCAAACAAAGAAGAAAAAGTCTTGAAAGCAAGCTTGAATATAAGGTATTTCATAGTTTTGTTGCTTATTGTCTTTGCTTCTTTCTTGTACACAATTTGGCCAATGAGGGATGAGTAGGAGGGGATGGATTTTGGGCGGAACCAAAGTAGAATCCTAGGAAAAAGAGTGAGGATTAAGATTATGCAAAGAAATTCAAGAAAGAACTAATGGATTACTTTAGTAGTGACTAAAAGAGAGTTAATGAAGTAGACAGATAAAGGTCTAGTACTTAGTCAGATGAGCTTCCCTAATATGAGACTAGTGCAATGTAAAAAGTATACGAGCAGTAAAAGTACTAAGTAGAGCACAAAGTTGCCGACTAAGTAGATTCAGGACATTGAGGATATGTGACTTGAATTAGGTTAGTAAAACCCTAAAATTAGTAAACAATGTTCCTAAGAGTAGAAAGCCTAAGTAAAATAGAGAACCTAGCCCTGATTAGAATGTAGAGACAAGTTAAGGCAAGCAACTAGTACCTCAATGCACCCAAGGAAGCTAGAGAAAGTGGAAAGCCACCTAAGAAGGTAAGTTTCAGGGCCATGCAAGGTAGCAAGGTAAGCTTAAGAGTTTAAGATAGACAAGTCCTCGGGTTCACATGAAATAAGCCTTTTCTAGGAGAAATGGTCTAGTTAAGAATAATAGAAGAGAATAAGAGGAATTAGACCTCCTTAACTCTTATAAAGAGTAAGTAAGCAATGGTGAACCCAGAAAGCATGGGACAACATTAACACTAAGGACATAATAAATTGAGAATAAATAGAAAGGTAATACAAATGAGTGCATTTGGAAATACTGTTGTCCTTGGTATAGTTGTCCATAAAGTATGATGTAATGCCCTAAGTGGAGATAATTGGGCAATATAAAATGACTTCGAGATAAAATAGTAAATTATGTAAAAGATTAAAGGAAGAGATTCCTTTCTTCCTTAAGTGTCATATGAAATAAAGAGAGACATAGAGAAGTAACAAAGGGGTACTTTAGATTGTTGGAAAACTTGTAATATATAGGCAATAGTGGCTTGAGCTCAGTCAAGATATGTGAAAGGATATGTTGCACAACCTTCAAAATAAACTAGGTTGGAAAATATATATAACTACTAGTGCAACCTAGATTGTCTCCCTAAGAAATGGAATTCAATGTTCAATTAGGTTTTCTAAGTATAAAAGAACTCTAAAAATCACCAAAGTAAAAATTAAATTGAATCAAAGTTCCTAATTACCACCTAATTGCATAAACTAAGAGATGAATGATAGACATGTGACTAACTTTAGATTCATCCCTTGGTATCCACTGTCCTTATCCTAATTCAAGTGTTAATATTCTGGTCTAAGAGTCTAATGGGTCGGTCGCACAACCCTAAAAATAAGACTAGGTTGGATTAAATATATAATTAGTGGCACAATCTAGGTCATCTCCCTTGGAAATGGAGTTCAATGTTTAATTGGGTTTCTAAGTGTTAAAAGACTCTAGAACTACCTAATTCAGGGGGGTTTTGATTTAATTAAACTAAGTAAAATAAAATTGAATTAAAATTACTAACTACCTAATTGTATGGATTATGGTTAATAATGATGGACTTGTAACTAGCTTTAGATTTGTCCCTTGGTATCCACTATCCTTATCCTAATCCAATTGTAATTAATTCTAGCCTAAGAGTCCCTATTTGTGTTCATGGCAAATGCATCTTGAGTCACCACGCAAGAATCAAGAGATTAACAATCAAATTTTGAATTGAAACTTTAATCCCACATTAAATTGTTAGCTCTTGTCTTTAAGATCAATGAACACTCAATTTGATTGATTAATCGATTAATTAGCATCTGAATTAACACCCTAGAATATTTAATTAACCAACCAAACTCCAAGGAATCCTTAAATTAAACAATAAAGCTCATAATTTCACTCATGCATTTCATCGAACACCTTCATGGCATACATGGGAAATTAAAGGAAAATATAAAATTCAGTGTTTAATCCAACCAATTAATTAACAAAAAGGCTTCCTAATTAGTGTCTAACCAGCCACTAATTGTAATTACATAAATTCCCAATCAAATATAACTTAACCAAGCTTGTACAAGAAAAAAGAATAAGTGTAGGAAAGTAAAAACTCTTAGCCAAAATTCCTTTGATCTCTCCATGGATTCAAGCTTCTCCAAGGTCCTTTTCCTAGCTAGCCACAAAGGGAATTAAAGTTTCATTTAGGTGGAGATGGAATGGGAATGGGGGATGAGAGGCTCTATGTAGAATGGACAAAGTGTGTTCTGGATGAAGTGAATGCGTGAATGGAGTGAATGACTACAATGGATGGATGGATCAATATCACGATGGAATGGTGTGTATTGGATGCTCCTCTCACATGAATTTTAATAATTTCATGTACTGCCTCTCATTCCTCCTCATTGCCCATAGCCACATGCATGTGTATATAAGATGGGCCTACTTCATTTTGTTTTATAATATTCCACATTGCTTCCTCTTTGTCTGCCCAAGCTTCCACGTAATTTAGCTCATTCCATTCCTCTCTACACGTTCTGTCCGTGTGTATTTTCTAGCTCTTTTTCCCATCATGCTTTTCATTTCTCAGCTCATTCTGCTCCTTGCTCAAGTTTTTCATTCCACTTCTTTACTTGCTTTTCTTTATGCACGTTTCTGCTGGACATTTTTGCGTGAGTGAATGATGTAAAGCTTCCTCTTGTTTCTGCTGCAACTTCTCACTGTTCTTTCATGCGTATTTAAGCTTTTTTAATATTTTCTCCATTTGATAGCTCCTTGCATTTCTTCCCTCTTAAACTGTGGTTTTTTCCTCTTCATTCTCAGCTTGTGTTCTGCATATGACTGAATGTGTTTCTTCTGCTCATAAAACAGACCATCGAATCATCTTTTATTTACTATTCACACAATTTTGCATGTCTGTTTACCCAATAACTCCTTCAACCCAGCCTACGTGTTGCTTCTAGTTTACGTGTATGGCTTCATATTTTTTTGCTGTGTGTTTCTTCCATTCCATGTGTAACTTTGTGCTGTACCCTTGCCTTCATCACAAGTTTGTAGCTTCCCTTTGTTTTTGCTATGCGTTGAACCCATGGTTGAGTTGGATGTGGTTCTCTTCATTCATTCAACACATAGCTTCTCGTCATTCATTGTACTTCTATTCATGTCCATGGAGCTATTCCTCTTTTATGTTTTCTCACTTGCACCTTCTGCCTAACACCAAATTCTCTTTTAGCCTGTGGCTACATCCAATAGTTTCTTCCTTAGCTCACAAGCATCTTCTTGAATCACCAAACCCTCCAAACCCATGGCTTTTTCTTCTTTTTCCCTACTTTATACTTCATGTGGTTTTCTACTCATGCCTCCTTTCAAGCTTCTTCTCTTCTTTCCTATTCATTCGTACGTCAACTCATGCTTCTTCCTCCCATACACACATGCCTTCTCATACTTTTTTTAATCATGTGGAATGTGTGAAAACCGTGGAATAAGTTGCAACAAATGGCAACATGTTAGGAAAACAAAAAACCCATGCATGCTACCTCTTATCCAAACCAACCCCTTATTCAAGCTCTAATTGCCAATTGAAAAATCTACACACAAAAAAATAAGAAAAATTAAGTAGGAAAAATTCACAAAATTATTTAAAAGAAAATTATGCATTAAAAATCAAGAATTTTGTAAATAAATTCCTTGAGTGCAGAAATGGCTACTAAAATCAATTTTCACCTAAGTAAATCCATTAAACCTTATTTAACTATTAAAATGCTTAAGCTAAGGAGAATAAAATATATATAAATCATGCTTATGAGAGTCCCTAATTGTGTTTATGGCAAGTGATCTTGAATTACCACTTAAGGTTTAAGAGATTAACAATTTAATATGCAATTGAAACCTCAATCCCATATCAAATCACTAACTCTTGTTATTAGGATTAATGAACACTTAAATAAGTGATTAATCGATCAATTAGGCTGACGATTATGTCACACAATCTCAAATAAAACTAGGTAGAAAAATAAACTTATAGGAAATGGTGCAACTTAGGTCATTTCCCTAGGAGTTTCTGCCTCTAATTGCTTTTGAAAGAGTATTTCAAGTATCACTAAATGAAAATTGTTTAGGGGTTTTTTAATTACTAAAATTTAATTGAATTTAATTTAAAATGACAAGAACTAAAAGATTAAGACTAAGTGAAGCAAACAACTGAGAAAATGTAGTAGCTAGTCTTTGGATGGACTCCTTAGAATTCAATTATCCTTGCTATCTTTTTAGTATACTAAAATTGGATTTAAATTCTTGCTCATTAGTGTATTCTGCAAAAGAACTCTTGAATTACCATCTATGACTTAATTCACCAATAATTCAAGGATTTTGCAATCACAAGAAACCGTGAAGGATTAATCAATTGTGTTAGGAACAAGAACACACTAAAACCAATCGCAAATGCTCATAAAAATCTGCTGCACAATCCACTTCAAATGCTAATTAACTAATTAGATTAATGAATTCGTCAAACACATCAATTGCACAAAAATTCTAGCCATTTAATTCAACAACCATTGAATCAATTAGCCTATAATTAAGAGGAAATTAAGAGCAAATTGCACGACCACTAAATCTGGATTTTCCACAAACATGTAGAGATCAAAATCAATATCCAAATATCAAATTATAACCAATCCACAATTCAAATTAATCCAATAAGTTCCAACAATTAAATTCCTAAATTAATGAACTAAACCTAGTCAAATTAATAAGGGAAATAATGCTAAAATTAAAAGATCGAGCAAAGAGATTTTTTCTAATTGGAGAGACAACTTGAAGCTCAAATCTGCATCGGGAAGGTCTACTCTTTAGCTAGCAACCAAGGAGATTTCAAGCAACCATGGGAAAGCTAAGTGGAAGACGATGGAGGAGAGAGGAAGCCAAAACCATCGAGCCTCCTCAATCAAATTCTTCTCCCTGTTTTTGTGTTCTGTAGCTCTAACCCAGCCCCTTTTTTCTGTTGTATTTCGCGTCTAATCCCCCAGCTCATGCCTCGTGTTATTTTTCACATTCTTTATCATCACATCATATATTCAAGCTAGTCTTTCCATAACGTGTTACTCATGCTTAATTTAATTCTACGTGTTTTGCTGCTCTTTTCATCTAAAAACCCATAGCTTCATTCTTAATAGATGAATCATATGGCTTTTTAATTTATCCACATCACTTCCCATTTTGCTCTTCACATGCTACTATTCATATGTGATGGAGCCTGTAGCTAGTGCAGCCTATGTGCATTTTTGTTAATCCTCCCACGTTGCTTTTCTTCTTCCTGATTCATCTTTAATCATTCCCACGTAGTTGCTCCAGCTACATCTTCATCATTTCTCCCTTGCCACGAGTTTCCTATGTAAGATTCCCTCTATTTTAACAAACTTATGGCTACATGTAATAGCTTCAGCCTTTTCTCTTCTTCTCATTTAGCTCTAGCGTGCTTCTTTCTCTTCCTCTACTCACTCAGTCTTCTCATCAAAACCTATAGCTTCCTTCTGCTAACTTTTCCTTATTCCCCATGCTTTATCCAGTCGCTATATGTGTGCTAACATGTAGCTCTTCTCAAGCCTTCTTCTTCTCCACGTGTTTCTTCCTCACTTCCTTGAGCCCCCACTGATGCTTCATTTTAACCTTTTCCATGTCCCAATCTCTCACTTGAGCTCTTTTCCTCTCTATGCACATAAAACCCAAGTCCCTTCTATGTTTCTTCTCTTATGTTCTTTTTCCAGACCTCCTCCTCCTCCTCTGCATATGTAACTACATAAAGGTTGCATGGTTCTTTAATCGTACTCTACCCTCCAAACCCATGGAACCATCAACGCAAACCTTTTTTCATTCTTCCTTCTTCTCAAATGCAGTTCTGGGCTTCCTCTCCATGTCTTCAAATTAATACCATGCTTCTTCTTGATTTTCCTACTCATTCTAACATGAAAACCTTCCTTTCTTCTCATTCCATGTGTAGTTCTACATTTGAGTGTGTCTTTTCTTCATATTCTTGACCTTTCTCCTTCAACTTGAGCTGCATGCTTCCTGTTTTACTCCTCTAGCCAAGCATGAAGCTTCTCTTCCTCTTTCCCTCTCAACCTGTAGCTTGCATGTATGTGTTAGTACGTGGCTTATAGGTGCTGCTTCTACATGTGTTTTGTGTTGGAGTTCTCCCCAGTCTATAGCTTCACAATTCACCTTCTACGTGTTTCTTTTTCTCCCACATTGACATGTAGCTTTGTGTTGCAACTTGCTTCATCTCCCAACCAAACCCATAGCCTCTTTTACTATTTCTGCTCCTCTTCCAATCCAACTTGTGGCTCTTTCTCTTTATGTTTTTTCCATGTAAGCTCCTTTCCACTTAAAACCCAAGCTCGAGTTTTCAAGCTTCTTCATTTGTTGTTCTCTTATCTCCACTCTTCATGTTTTGCTCTCCAAAACAGAGGCTGCTTCCTTCACAGAGTCCCCAACTCGAGCCTCTCTTTCCTTCTCCCCTTTCCTTGCTTCTTCCTCTCACACATACATGTGAGTTGCTACATGAGTGTTGGTGAGACCTAAGAGAGGTAATGCTTATGTGTTTGCTAGCCCAATCCATGCATGAAACTGAGAAAGCCCAATTGGATCTGCACACAGAGAATGGAAACAATTAAGCAGCAATAATTTACAAAATTATTTAAAAAGAGATCTATGCATTAAAAATCCAAAATTTTGTAAATTATTTCCTAAAGTGCAAAGAATGGCTTCTAAAATCAAATTCGACCTGATTAAATCCATTAAGCCTTATTTAACTATTAAAATGCTTAAGCTAAGGAAAATAAAATATATAAAAATCATGTTTATCAAATTCCCCCACACTTAAACTTTTGCACTCCCGGGCAAAAGAAAACCAAAATTCTAAGAAAAAGATAATGGAAAAGAAATAAAATAAAATAAAATCAAAATCAAAATGTGTAAGTCACTAAGCACAAGGAAGCTCGAAGCAAATCAATAGCTTAATTCTCCAAGTCACATCACTTGCATCAATGCAACAAGTACCATGACAATACACTAAATCAAAAATAAAATGTAATGAAGGTCCCTCGCTTGGATTAGTGTTTATCACTATACTCTTTAGTGTTTAGGATAAAGTTCTTACTCTTAAATTCCATCCTATCTAACCTTACTACCATAAGCTTGGCAATCATCTACATCTCCACCACCAAAATCAAATGCTAATGAATAAATCAAAAGGTCTTTATTATGGTTGTAATGTAGGCTAAGGTATGAAATAAGTGGTAAACAAAAGAATGAAGGAAATTCAAAAAGTAAAGTAGATGCTAAAAATCATCAAGAGCATCAAAAGAAGAATAAGAATAGAATGCAAGTGCATTTTAAGGCCCCATTTACCACAAACAAATATATGCACTAAAAGAACAACTTTTTTTCCTTTTTCTTTTTCTTTTCCTACTTTTTTTAATAAATTTCAAATGCTTTTCTTTTGCTTTGCTTTTCTTCTTTTTATTTTTCAACAAAAGATTCATTCATTTTTCATTTTATTTTCATTTCTCTTTCTCTCTCTCTCTCTCTCTCTCTTACTTGGAATATTTCCAAAGAAGAATAAACCAACAACCTATAAATGATGTGAAAAATGCACTTTCACCCACCTTAACAAGATACAGTGCCCTTAATAATCCAGAGCATCCTAATCAAGGTAGGAAGAATATTTGTTTGTTTTTCATGGCTAAAAGGCTAAAAAGGAAACATATATGGCTCAAAGGGGGTAAAACAAATTGATTAAACATAAATAGGATGGCTTTTTGGCTCTAGCTAAAATAAAACAACAATGAATGCCTTAATCCTTTTCATGCATGGCAAATGAATAAATGTAGCATTGAATAAAATTCAAGCCAAGTTCTAGAGTAAAAGTAAGATAGGAGATATACACTAGAACTAAATATTAGTAGGTTCAAAAATCTCACAAGGTAAATTGACCATCATTAAATTTCATTAAAGCAAAGCTAATTGCCACTTAACTTGCATTCTCAACACAAGATCAATTCCCTATCAAATCAAGATATATCAAAGCTATGATCCCTTCAATACTAGTAACTTCTATAAAAACATAATTTTTTTTTTAAATTGAAAAACAACATAAAACTTTAACACTCAAAAATAAAACAAAAGACTAAAAACCTAGAAACTAGAAAAATCAACTAACCAAAATAAAGCAAAACTAAAAATTTTATTTGTATACCCCCAACACTTAAACATTGCATTATCCTCAATGCCAGCACACAGTCCAATCAACAGAAAGACAACATAATATAAAAGGGGAAAGGGAAAGGGTACAGTTGGGGATCAGGGTAGGTCATGAAGTTGGAGTTCCTCCTTGTCATCCCTTGGAACTCCTTCATGAAAGTGCTTGAACCTATGTCCATTAACTTTGAATTTAGCTTCTGTTTGCTCATTCAAATGCTCAACTGCACCAAAAGGGAAAACATCAAAGACTATATATAGACCTTCCCATTTAGAACAAAGCTTACCTGGCTTGAGTTTTAAGCAGGATTTATAAAGTAGAACTTTTTGGCCAACTACAAACTCCTTTCTTGTAATCATCTTGTCATGGAACGCTTTTGTCTTTTTTTTTATAAATCCTTGCATTATCATAGGCTTCCAACCTGATCTCTTCAAGCTCTTGATGTTGGAATTTCTTGTGAGATCTTGCTCCATTCAAATCCAAGTTGCATTTCTTCATAGTCCAGTAAGCTTTGTGCTCCACTTTTACCAGTAAGTGACAAGCTTTCCCAAATACTAGCCCATAGGGTGATATGCCAATAGGAATCTTGTAGGTAGTCCTATAGGCCCAAAGTGCATAATCAAGCCTCTTTCTCTAATCTTTCCTATTTGGCTGCACTGTTTTCTCCAAAATTTGCTTCACTTCCTAATTAGAAATCTCTGCCTAGCCATTTGTTTGAGGGTGATATGGAGTAGCTACTTTATGCACAACACCATACTTGCTAAGCAAGCTTTGCATATTTTGGTTGCAAAAATGAGTACCTTGGTCATTAATAATGGCTCTGGGGATACCAACCCTGCAAAAAATATGAGAGCAAACTGTAACATCTAGTTTTCGTTAAACGACGAAAATAAGTGTGTTTTCAAAGCAAGTCCCCTGAAATGAATTAGTTAAAGTTCTAAAAAATTTGAGTGATATTCTAGACTCCTAAAAATAAGAATCCTAGCCTCAGACGAAAGGAAAAATAAAGCCAGAATGAAGAAACAAATTTTGACGGAAATCTTACGAAACATAATGGCATTTTCGTAATTTTGAGAAAATTTTGGAATTCACACAAGAGGGCTTTTTAAATGAAAATTTTGAGATCTTCAGGGTTCTCAGAGGCCCTGAAAACCATGGGAAGCCCTAGGATAGTGAAATCTCTTCCGGTGGATGTGTTCCAATATCAGCGTACCCAAACTTTGACAGATTCGTTCAGGAAGGTTTTATCTCCAATTTGAGTGATTCCAAAGGCATTTTACTAAATTGGGAACCTAAATTTTATAATAAAAAAGACAGTTCTAAAAAAGGAGCTAAAACAAAGGAGAAACAAAAATGCAAAGAACAAAGGGCAAAATGAGAATTTTTGAAAAAGCCATTATCCTCCCCAAATATATAGGTGGCGCCCCACTTTCTCTTTCATTTAGACTCAGAATTTTCTATCCAATTTCAGAAAAGAGAGTTAGGGTTTTTGTAATGTCCAGTTTTCGTTAAATGATGGAAACAGGCACGCTTTCAAAGCAAGTCCCTTGAGATGAGTGATTCAAGGCCAAATAAAATTTGGATAAAATTTTAAATAATAAAAAATGAGGATTTGAGCCTTGAGTTGCCTAGAAACCGGGGTCGGGGTGATTCAAAAAATTTGCTGAAAGGCCAGTGGCATTTTCATAAATAAGTGTAATTTTGGAAAAACACCTAGGAGGGCTTTTTAAATGGAAATTTTGAGTTGCCCAGGGTTCTTAGAGGCCCCAAAAACCATAGGAAGCCCCGGGACCAGTAAAGCCCCTTCGATGTACTCTTTCTGATGTCGGTTGACCCGAACTTTGACCGATGAGATCCCAGGTTCACATCAAATTTCTGGAGATCATTACAAGATGCTCTAGGCACCAGACTTAGATTAGCACAGCCTACCACCCTCAGATAGATGGATAGACAGAGAGAACCATCCAAACCCTAGAGGACATGTTGAGGGCGTATGTATTAGAAATAAAAGGGAACTGGGATACATACTTGCCTCTAGTGGAGTTTGCCTATAATAACAGTTATCATGCAAGTATACAGATGGCACCGTATGAGGTATTGTATGGGAGGAAGTGTAGATCCCCAGTGTGTTTAGTTGAGCTAGGAGAGCGGAGCCTCATAGGCCCAGAGTTAGTGGACCAGACCTCTAAACAAATAAAGACCATCAGAAAGAAACTTTTGACAGCCCAGAGTAGACAGAAAAGTTATGCAGATAAACGTAGGCGGCCGTAAGAGTTTGAAATTGGAGACCATGTCTTCATTAGAGTGTCTCCAATCACAGGGATAGGTCGGTCCATCAAAAGCAAAAAGCTCAGTCCAAAGTACATAGGTCCTTTTCAGATTCTTGATAAAGTAGGACCTGTGGCATACAGACTAGCCCTTCCTCCGAACCTAAGCCAAGTCCATAATGTCTTCCATGTTTCCCAGTTGAAAAAGTACCGGCCCGACCCCTCACATGTCATAGAATATGAGAATGTGCAGTTACAGGATCATCTATCATACAAATCATTTGAAGGGTGTTGCTTCATTAGGTGCCAATATGGACCATAATGGAACCTATAGAGCAATCTAGTGTTTCAAGCAGTTACAAAATAAGACGATACCGTTGGTGAAAGTGGTTTAAAAAGGATTATCTCCCAAGAAAACCACTGAGGAACTAGAGGATGATATAAGGAAGAAATATCCATAACTCTTCCCATGAGGTATGTTATCTAAATTTCAAGGGCAAAATTTTTAAAAGGGGGAGAGAATTGTAATGTCCAGTTTTTGTTAAATGATGGAAATGGGCACGCTTTCAAAGTAAGTCCCTTAAGATGAGTGATTCAAGGCCAAATAAAATTTGGGTAAAATTTTAAATAATAAATGGCATGAAATGAGTTAAAAGTTATGATGTTACAGTTTTAGGTGCACAAGGGAGGAAGAAGAAGAAGGAGAAATTCAAGCTTTAAGGTATGCTTTCTTAGTAGTTTTTCATGCTTTCTTCCATCTAAACCTCCTTCATTCTCCTTTCTTTCATTTGATTAAAATAAAGTTTACAAATCTGATTTAAGGGAGAAATTCAAGGAAAATTTCGGAATTGAAGAGACATGCTTGGAGAAAGCAAGATTTAAGCAAGAACAAGCAAGGAAACTAGGTAATTCTTCTTCCTATGGTTGCTATCTTGGTCCCCCTTTCTTCTCCATTTTGCCAAACCCTAGGGACCATAGGAGGATCTGATTTTTAGGCAGAACCAAGGATGAATCTAAGGAAAAAGGGTATGGAGATTAAGAATATGCAAAGAAAACAACAAACTAGCCATTAGATTTCAATATGCAAAACCTAGGGTTTCATGTGCACCTTATAAAATCTAATTTTGTATGATGATTCCTAAGCCTAAATAAGAGTTTAAATGAATTCCTAAGATCCCTAAGATGCTCCCTATAGGCTTCTTCCCTTGAGAAAACAAAGAAAGCTACAAGAAAGCCAATAATGGTCCTTGTCTTGGCCAAAGGGGGGGTTCTCCTAGTTAGAGACAGTCTTAACTTTTTCTAAGTCCATTCTTGAGTCATATATGATGAATGAAAATGAGGAGAGGCCTTGGGAAAAATATAGAACCTATAGAAAGTGGGTTGGTGCTTTATGTTACATATTATGACCTAAAGATGCAACATGTAGTTAGGCTCTTGGTTTTAATTGTATGATGACTTCAAGAGGCTTACAAGGAGTCAAGAATCATATTTGAAAGGAAAGAATGGAGCCTAGAATTTATTTGAGGGGTGTTGCTTCATTAGATGCAATTATGGAACCATAATGAGGTTTAAAAGTTAAGTTTGTGTCTAAGCAAGTGTGTGGCCTTAGAATTAATTCCATGAACCTAATTAGCTTCCATAAATTGTGTTTAAGCTAAGAGAAATCATCCTTACACTTTTGTGTGTGTAGGGCGAAAAAGGGGAGCTTGGATTCAAAGGAAAAAGTGTGTAATTGTAGCCGAGATAACTCTCTCCACCTTCTCTTATACATGATTTCTTACTTTACTTGTCTTTGAATATATGTATGTGTATTTGAAGTCATGAAAAATGTTGTAGCATGAGCTCTTACTCCATGGTACCATGATGATGCATTATGTTTTCTAAATGATGTTCTTGATGTGTGCTTGGGTTTGCTTGAGTGTCGTGATGCCAAGAGCCCTTATCCATGGTGAGGATGAGCCAAGAACCATTAAGATTGGTTGAGACAAAGTAAAGAGTCTCGCAAAAGTAAGATGGGCTCCCAAGAGTAAGGTTGAGTCCAAGAATCTCTTAAAGAATGGGTGAGGCAAGTCCAAAATCTACAACTAAATAGGTAAGGCTAATCCACTTGCTTGGCAACCCTTTGTATACTTTGTATGACTTTCTTAAATGATGAACATGCTTCTTGGATGTTTGCATATGTGTACATGCCATGCATGCATTTGTAAGACTTGTTTTGCATCCATTATGTATGATTGAATAGGAGATGAGCTATTGGGATTCTTTGAATCTCATCCCTTTCTCTCCAATGTTCTAACATGCTAGGTGGACCAAGTGGACAAGTTAATGAAAGCCAACCACCTTGAAGAGGAGAGTTTGACACTAATATGCTTAGTTTTTACTTTTTATAGCCATAATAATGCCTAATGATATAAATTATTGTTGTAAATGGTCTATGGCCTTTGGAACATATTTAATTAAGATAATATGTTATTTTTAAATGAGAGAATGTATTATGTGACTAATAGAATTTAAATTGAGTATGTATGGGCAATGTAGCTTCTTGAAATAATTTATGGAATTATGCACGTGTGGATGAGATGGCCAAAATGAGATACATGAGGTTTGGGACCATTTGAGTAGCTCACACAAGTCCTAATTATGCTTTTAGACTTGCCCAAAAGGTGACAAAACCCAAGGAAATCCATTTGGTCACTTTGGTATCCCATATGGAGCCAAAATTGACTATAATGGAACCCTATGTCACTTTTTAGCCAAATGAACTCTTCTTGACCTAAGAGTTGGTATGCAATTAAAGCTCATTGAGAGATTTTTGGGAAGTTAAAGAACATAATTTTTGGAGGTCTACAAAATATTTGATGAATTTTCAAAATTGATAAATTTTCTGATTTTGGTCTAATGCACTGTTCATTTGGTCTGAAAATGAAATCTATTACACATGGCCCAAATAATGTCCAATTGCCATGAAATTTTATATATAGAAACTAGACATTCACAATTACTCCTGTGAAGTCCCACATCGGATGGTGCGGTCCTGGGAAGAGCCCATATAAGTGGGGGCAAAGCTTCCCCCACCAAGGCGCGCTTTTCCTACGGGAAAGGACAAACCCCAACAAACCGGGAAGGCTGGGTCAATGACCCTCGAACCGGGAAGGACGGGACAATACCTTGGTGGCTCTGTGTGGTGTTTGGTATCAGAGCCACCAAGGTATTGTCCCGTCCTTCCCGGTTCGAGGGTCATTGACCCAGCCTTCCCAGTTCGTTGGGGTTTGTCCTTTCCCGTAGGAAAAGCGCACCTTGGTGGGGGAAGCTTTGCCCCCACTTATATGGGCTCTTCCCAGGACCGCACCATCTGATGTGGGACTTCACAATCCACCCCCCTTTTGGGGCCAACCCGTCCTCGGGTTGCACACTTGAACGACCGGCTCTGATACCAACCACACACAGAGCCACCAGACGTATTGTCCCATCCTTCCCGGTTCGAGGGTCTTCGACCCAGCCTTCCCGGTTCAGTGGGTTTTGTCGCTTGCCCGCTTAACTCACGGGAAAACGCGCGTCTGGTGGGGGAAGCTTTGCCCCCACTTATATGGGCTGTTCCCAGGACCAAACCATCCGATGTGGGACTTTACAACTCCTGTCAACTAGAAGAACCTCACTTGGATGTCTAGAGAGGGAGATATGAATTTTCAAATATTCTATTAAGTATCAAGAATTCTAGCCAACTTATATTATTGTTTGATTAGATTTCGAGCTCTAGGTGTGCCTGAGCTAGTCTGGCATTATTTTTTCCCTCTACCTAACATCCGTAGCTTTCCAAATTGGTATCATTTGCATGGATTGGATTTTTTTAGAATTAATTGAACATTTTTGAAGTTTGCTGCAAAATGTTGTGACAACACTAGTGAACAGCCTGACGTTTGGACTATTTCATATGTCAAATGTCCTCTATGTTAGATGTTATGGTCTAGAAGTATTTTGAGCTAAATTAGACATGTTGAGCTTTCCATAATGGCCAAAAATCATGATTTCAATTTTTTTAGAATTAATTATGATTTTTCAAGATTTGGATAGAAAAAGGGCAAATTCTAGCCAAAATTTAATATGCATATTTTAAGCTTCCCTTCAAGTTTCTTGAGATGTAGGCCACTTTTGATGATGCAAATAAGTTGTATCCATGTAATGAAATATGAGAATGTGTTGTGTGAGCTCACATGGCCTATGTGATGTCGAATGGAATTTTTATACCCGACACAATGCAAAGAAATGTATTATTTTTAATCCCCTTTCCTTACTCCTTCATGAACTTGATGATGTAAAGCATGGGAATGTTATGAAATGAGCTAGAAATATATGGTGTTACATATATTAGTATCAGAGCAAAGGTTCAGGCTCTTGATGTGGGTTATGGCTTGTGTTTATGAGTTGCCTATGTGCATATGAGCTTGTTTTTCGAATGAATTGAGTATGTTTGATGGTGGAAGTGTTTCCTATTTCATGTTAAAGTTTGTTATGATGTTTCAGTAAAATGTTGAACACTAGGAGAGGTCGGTCTGATTGCTGGAGCCTTATAGTCTAGTATGGCTTGCCTGGATCAGCAACAGGACATCATTATGCAGTTATAGGAACGACTTGCTAAGAGGAATAGCCAAGGCCCTACACCTACTCCTCCTCAACCACCTCCACACTCAGATAGTCTTGAGCATTCAGAGGTGACTCCCTCAGATCCATAGCCATACATACAGATGGTTGCCCTTATTCCACCAACTCAAACGCCTCCTACACAACTGCAGTGCTCGACTAGAATGATTATCACCTAGTTCAGAAAGTTCGGGCCTCCCACCTTTGATAATGAGATGAATTCAGATAAAACTAAGGCCTGGATTATACAGCTAGTAAAAGATATTCGAGGTGATGGAGTGTACGTCTAAGTAGAAAGCCAAAATGGCTATATTTTAATTGTAGAAAGAAGCAGATTATTGGTGGAAGGGCATTGAGCCTATTTTGAGGGCGAAGAACTCCCTAATTATATGGGAGGTGTTCCTCCAAGTATTCCACGAGAAGTATTTCCCCAGCTCAATCAGGGATGAGAAAGAATTAGAATTAATTCTTTTGAAACAGAAAGAGGGGATGTCCATGGACCAGTATATGGTGAAATTTATAGAGCTCTCCTAATACTCCTATTTATAAAGACACAATGATGAGAGGTGGAGAGCAAAAGGATTAGAGAAAGGCTTGCTCCCTGAGATCAGAGATAGGGTAGTGCCACAGAGAATTAGACACTTTAACATCCTTATTAAGGTACGCAGAGTAACAAAGACGAACCTCAGGATGATGCAGCCTACCTCTAGTGCCAGACTACCTTCCTTGAGCCCAAGAAACCTAGAGAGGGATCACAGGAGGTAGTGACTAGCAGGAAAGGAGGAAGAAGCCAGTGGAGCTGGAAAAGCAAGAGACAGATGACTCAGTCTAGCTTCACCCTTATCACATGTCCCTAGTGTGGCAAGAATCATGGCACCAGACCATGTTACGCAAGGCAGAACGTCTGTTTCAGGTGTGGTAGGCTAGGACACATGGCCAGGGATTACACATAAGCTCTTCCACTAGTTACACAGCAACAGGAGATGGCTCCTCCTCCCAAACCTCAGACCTAGGGTAGAGTTTTTGCCCTATCACAGTAGGAGGCTAGCCGATCCCCAAGTTTGATTCAAGGTATTAATAGAATAAATGATTTTTCTATAACTGCATTATTTGATTCGGGTGCTAGCCATTCTTTCATATCACATTACTGTGCTAGGAGGTTGGGTCCAAGTATGCATACATTACCATATGATTTGTATGTATCTAGCCCCACAGGAAACTGAGCCATTACCTCCCATGCTTGCTTGAATTGTGTGATCTAGTTTAATCACTATTGTACCACCCTTGATCTAATTTGTATGCCCCTTATTGATATTGATGTGATTATTGGCATGAACTAGATGTCTGTAAATAATGCCACACTAGATTGTAGCCATAGATGCATTACTTTACCTAAGTGTGGGACTGTACCTAGTATGAGGACTGAGTTATTTATCATGACCAGCTCCTAAGCTGAGAGATCTGTAGGGTATGGTTGTCAGGGGTACTTAGTTTTCTTTTTAGTTTAGGCTGAGGTAGAAGAGGGTATAGATGAAATCCCCATAGTGAGTGAGTTTCCCAAGGTATTTCCTAGGGAGATTAGCAGACTACACTCAGAGATAGAGGTAGAATTCCCTATAGACATTGTACTTGGGATAGGTATGATATTTAAGGCCGGTATAGGATGGCTCACACCGAGCTAGCAGAGCTTAAGAAATAAATGAAAGAGCTCTTAAAGAAAGGTTTTACCAGACCCAGTGTCTTACCGTGGGGAGCTCCAGTCCTATTCGTAAAGAAGAAAGATAGGAGCCTTAGGCTATGGATAGATTATCGGGAACTCAATAAGATCACCATTAAGAATAAGTACCCTCTCCCTCGCATAGATAACCTCCTAGATCAATTAGTAGGAGCGTCAGTATTTTCTAAGATAGACCTTAGGTCGGGGTACCATCAGCTTAGGATAATATTCCTAATCAGCATTTAGAACTAAATATGGGCACTATGAATTTTTAGTTATGCCCTTTGGGTTAACGAATGTACTCGCAGTCTTCATGGATTACATGAATAGAGTTTTCAGGCCATACCTAGATAGATTTGTACTTTGCTTCATAGTTGATATCCTCATCTACTCAAAAAGTAGAGAGGAAAATGAGCAGCACCTGAGATTAGCCTTGGAGACCCTGAGAGAGAGACAGTTGTATGCTAAACTTAGTAAATGAGAGTTCTGGCTCACTAAAGTTCAGTTTCTAGGTCATGTGATCTCCCAGGTAGGGGTTGCAGTGGATCCCCATAAGGTAAAAGCAGTATTATAATGGAAGAGACCTAGAACAGTGATAGAGATTAAGAGCTTCCTAGGTTTAGTAGGTTACTATAAGAGGTGTATTCAGGGCTTTTCTCAGATAGTAATGCTACTAACCTGACTTACTAGAAAGAATATGTCATTTGTGTGGAATGATAAATATGAAAGTAGTTTTTAGGAATTGAAGTACAAGTTGATCACGACCCTAGTTTTAGTACTCCCTGACCCTAGGGTGACTTTTGTAGTCTACAATGATGCCTCTAAGAAAGGGTTAGGATGTGTGCTTATGCAGAAAGATCGAGTGGTGGCTTATGCTTCTAGACAATTAATACCTCATGAGGAAAACTACCCCACACAAGACCTAGAGTTAGTGGTATTTGGTTTGAAAATATGGAGACACTACTTGTACGGGGCAGCTATTAAAATTTACAGTGACCACAAAAGCCTTAAATATTTATTTGAATAGAAAGAGCTGAATATAAGATAACGGAGATGGTTAGAATTTTTGAAAGATTATGATTTAACATTAAAATACCATCTCGGTAAGGCTAATGTAGTAGCTGATGCTCTGAGTAGAAAATCCATACACATGGCCTGTATGATGACCGAGAGCAGGAATTGATTGAGAGATTCAGAGATATAAGTCTCTCCTGTGAGGTGTATCCAAGAAAGTTATTAATGAGTGAAACCCGAATAATAAATGACTTGAGGGATTAAATAAGAGAGGCCTAATAAATAGATGACCATATAAATAAGATTAGAGCCCAAATAACCAAGGGTAGTATTCAGGAGTTCAATCTGTCTAAGGATGACATAGTAAGGTACAGGGATAGGCTGTATGTACCTAGAAATACAGAAATCAGAGAGAAAATATTAGATAAGGCACATAAAAGCAAGTATACCATTCATCTAGGTAGTAATAAAATGTACCAAGATTTAAAGAAAATATTCTGGTGGCCTAGAATGAAAATAGATATAGTAGAATATGTCTCCCGATGTTTAGCACACCAGAGAGTGAAAATAGAACACCAAAAACTAGCTAGGTTACTTTAGCCCCTAGATATCTTGGAGTGAAAATGGGATAGCATAGCTATGATTTTGTCATAGGTCTACCCAAGACATCATCGGGGCATGATGCAATTTGGGTAATAGTGGATAAATTAACAAAGTCAGCACATTTTCTACCTATGAAAGCCACTTATACCCTAAATAAATTAGCCCAGTTGTACATTAGGGAGATAGTTAGACTGCATGGCATGCCTAGGAGCATAGTTTCAGATAGAGATCCTAGATTCACATTAAATTTCTAAAGATCATTACATGATGCTCTAGGTACCAGACTCAGATTTAGCATGGCCTATCACCCTCAGACGGATGGACAAACGGAGAAAACCATCAAAACCCTAGAGGACATGTTGAGGGCATGTGTGCTAGAAATGAAATGAAATTGGATACATACTTGCCTCTAGCAGAGTTTACCTATAATAACAGTTATCATGCAAGTATATAGATGGCACCGTATGAGGCATTGTATAGGAGGAACTGTAGGTCTTCGATGTGTTAGGTTGAGCTAGGCCCAAAGTTAGTGGACCAGACATATAAACAAATACATTAGGAAGAAACTGCTAAAGGTTGAGAGTAGATAAAAAAGCTATGCAGATAAACGTAGATGGTCGTTAGAGTTTGAGATTAGAGACCATATTTTTATTAGAGTGTCTCCAGTCACAGGGATAGATTGGTCTATTAAAAGTACATAGGTCCTTTCCAGATTTTTGATAAAGTAGGACCTGTGGTATATAGATTAGCCCTTCCCCTAAGCCTAAGCCAAGTACATAATGTATTCCATGTTTCCTAGCTTAAAAAGTACCAGCTCGACCCCCCTCACATGTCATAAAATATGAGAATGTGTAGTTACATGTGATCTATCATACATAGTATCACTCGATCGGATCGTGGACGTTAGACTCAAACAGTTACGGAATAAGATGATATCGTTGGTGAAAGTGGTTTGGAAGGGGTTATCTCCCAAAGAGGCTACCTTGGAGCTAGAGGGTGATATGAGGAAGAAATATCCAAAACTCTTCCTATATGGTATGTTATTTAAATTTTGAGGATGAAATTTTTTAAAGGGGGAGAATTGTAACATCCAATTTTCATTAAATGACGAAAATGGGCATGTTTTCCAAGCAAGTCCCTTGAAATGAATTAGTTAAGGTTTTTAAAAATTTGAGTGACATTCTAGACTCCTAAAAATGAGAATCCTAGCCTCAAATGGAAGGAAAAATAGAGTTAGAATGAAGAAACAAATTTTGACAGAAATCTTACGAAACGTAATGGCATTTTTGTAATTTTGAGCAAATTTTGGAAGTCACACAAAAGGGATTTTTAAATGAAAATTTTGAGTTCTCCAGGGTTCTCAGAGGCCTTGAAAATCATAGGAAGCCCTGGGATAGTCCAATCTCCTCCGATGGATGTTTTTCAATGTTAGTGTACCCAAACTTTGATAGATTCAATCGGGAAGGTTTTATCTCCGATTTGAGTGATTCCAAAGGTATTTTACTAAATTGGGAACTAAATTTTATAATGGAAAAGGTGGTTTTTGAAAAGGAGCTAAAACAAAGGAAAAACGAAAATGCAAAAAAAAAAGGGTAAAATGGGAATTCTTGAAAAAGCCATTGCCCTCCCCCTATATATAGGTGGCGCCCCACTTTCTCCTTCATTTAGACTCTAAATTTTCTGCCCAATTTCAAAAAAGAGAGATAGAGTTTTAGGCTCACAAGGGAGGAAGAAGAAGAAGGAGAAATTCAAGCTTTAAGGTATGCTTTCTTGGTAGTTTTCATGCTTTCTTCCATCCAAACCTCATCTCCTTCATTCTCCTTTTTTTCCTTTAATTAAAATGAAGTTTACAAATCTGATTTAAGGGAGAAATTCAAGGGAAATTTCGGATTTGAAGAGACGAGCTTGGAAAAAGCAAGATTTAAGCAAGAGTACACAAGGAAACTAGGTAATTCTTCTTCCTATGGTTACTATCGTGGTCACCCTTTCTTCTCCATTTCGCCTAACCCTAGGAACCATAGGAGGATCTGATTTTTAGGCAGAACCAAGGATGAATCTAAGAAAAAAGAGTGTAGAGATTAAGAATATGCAAAGAAAATAACAAACTAGCTATTAGATTTCAAGATGCAAAACCTAGGGTTCTATGTGCACATTGTAAAATCTGATTTTGTATGATGATTCCTAGGCCTAAATAAGAGTTTAAATGAATTCCTAAAATCCCTAAGATACTCCCCATAGGCTTCTTCCCTTGAGAAAAGAAAGAAAGCTCCAAAGAAGCCAAGAATACTCTTTGTCTCAGCCAAAGGGGTTCTCCTAGCTAGGGAGAGTTTTGAATTTTTCTAAACCCATTCTTGAGTCATATGTGATGAATTAAAATGAGGGGAGGCTTTGGGAAAAATTTAAAACCCATAAAAAGTGAGTTGGTACTTTATGTTCCATAGTATGTCCCAAAAAAGCAACATGTAGTTAGGCTCTTAATTTTAATTGTGTGATGACTCCTAAAGGCTTAAAAGGAGTCCAAAATCATATTTGAAATGAAAGAATGAAGCCTAGAATTTATTTAAGGGGTGTTACTTCATTAGATGCAATTATAAAACCATAATGAGGTTTATAAGTCAAGTTAGTATCTAAGCAAGTGTGTGGCCTTAGAATTAATTTTATGAACCTAATTGGCTTTCATAAATTGTGTTTAGGCCAAGAGAAATCATCCCCACACTTTTGTGTGTGTGTGGCCAAAAAGGGGAGCTTGGATTCAAAGGAAAAAGTGTGCAATTATAACTAAGGTGGCTCTCTCCATAGTACCATGATGATGCATTATGCTTTCCAAATGATGTTCTTGATGTGTGCTTGGGTTTACTTGAGTGTGATGAGGCCATGAACTCTTAGCCATGGAGAGGATGAGCCAAGAACCTTTAAGATTAGTTGAGACAAAGTAAAGAGTCTCCTAAAAGCAAGATGGGCTCCTAAGAGTATGGTTAAGTCTATGAATCTCTTAAAGAATGGGTGAGGCAAGTCCAAAATCCACAAGTAAATGGGTGAGGCTAATCCACTTGATTGGCAAGCCTTTGTATGCTATGTATGACTTTCTCAAATGATGAATATGCTTCTTGAATCTTTGTATATGTCCACATGCCATGCATGCATTTGTAAGACTTGTTTTGCATCCATTATGTATGATTGAATGGGAGATGAGATATTGGGATTCTTTGAATCTCATCCCCTCCTTTCCAATTTTCTAACATGCTAGGTGGACCAAGTGGACAAGGTAATGGTAGCCAACCACCTTGAAGAGGAAAGCTTGACACCAATATGCCTTGTTTTTCCTTTTTATAGTCATAATGATGCCTAATGATGTAAATTGTTGTTCTAAATAGTCTATGGCCTTTGGACCATATGTAATTAAGATAATATGTTATGTTTAAATGAGAGAATGTATTATGTGACTAATAGAATGCAAATTGAGTATGTATGGGCAATATAGCTTATTGAAATAGTCTATGGAATTATGCATATGTGTGGATGAGATGGCCCAAATGAGATGCATGAGATTTGGGACCATTTGGATAGCTCACATAAGTCCTAATTATGCTCTTAGACTTGACCAAAAGGTGTCAAAACTTAAGGAAAGCCATTTGGTCACTTTGGTATCCCATATGGAGCGAAAATTAACTATAATGGAACCTTATATTTGGCCAAATGAGCTTTTCTTAATATGAGATTTGGCATAAAATTAGAACTCATTGAGATCTTTTTGGCAAGCTAAAGAACATAATTTTTGGAATTCTACAGAATATTTAATGAATTTTAAAAGTTGGAAAATTTTTTGATTTTGGTCTGATGCACTATTCATTTGGTCCTAAAATGAAATCTGTCACACAGGGCTCAAATGATGTCCAATTGCTATGGACTTTTATACAGAGAAACTATACATTCTCAGTGACTCATGCTAACTAGAAGCACCTCATTTGGATGTCTAGAGAAGGAGATATGTATTTTCGAAGATTCTATCTTGTATCAGGAATTCCAACCAACCTCTGTTACTGTTTGATTACATTTTTAGCTCTAGACTTGCTTGAGCTGGTCTAGAGTTATTTTTTCCCTCTAGCTAACATCCACAGCTTTCCAAATTGGTATCATTTACATGAATTGGATTTTCATGAAATTAATTAGATATTTGTGAAATTTGCTACAGAATGCTGTGACAACACCAGTGAATGGCCTGACCTTTGGACAATTTCACATGACAAACGTCCTTTATGTTGGATGTTATAGTTTGGACATATTTTTATCCTAAATTAGACATGTTGAGATTTCCAAAATGGCTAAAATTTCATGATTTTGATTTTTCTAGAATTAGTTATGATTTTTCAAAATTTGGATAGAAAAGGGGCAAATTCTGGCCGAAATTTAATATGCATATTTTATGCTTCCCTTCAAGTTTCTTGATATGTAAGCCACTTTTGATAATGCAAATGAGTTGTATCCATGTAATTAAATATAAGAATGCATTGTATGAGTTCATATAGGCCACATGACACTGAATGAAATTTTTATACATGACGCAACGTAAGGAAATGTATTATTTTTAACCCCCTTTCCTTACTCCTTCATGAAATTGATGATGTAAAGCATGGGAATGTTATGAAAAAAGCTAAAAATATATGGTTTACATGAACAAACTCTATAACCACAAAAGAATCATCAGTCCTAGTGGGTTTTGCTTCTACTCACTTTAAAACATAATCAACAGCCAATAAAGTGTATGCAAAACCAAAAGAAGTAGGAAAAGGTCCCATAAAATCAATGCCCCACACATCAAAGACTTCACAAAACAAAATGGGATGCTATGGCATTTCATTTGTCCTAGATATGCTACCTATTTATTGACACCTGACACATCTTTTACAAAAATCAAAGGCATCACAAAACAAAGTAAGCCAATACAATCGACTGTCTAGAACCTTCCTAGCTATGCGTGTTAGACTGAAGTAACCTCCACATGCAAGTTGTAGCACTATAATTTCCTAGCTCAACTCATGCTATCTCTATGCCTCATATCAAGCAATTCATATGAGAGGCAAGAAAATAACATTAAAATATTAGTTATTTTAGCATTACGTCACGTATAAAAATTCCATTCGGTGTCACGTGGACTATATGAGTTCATGTGTTACATTCTCATATTTAATTACATGGATGCAACTCATTTCATCACCAAAAGTGGCCTACAACTTGTAGAAACCAAAGGGAAGCATAAAACACATATATGCATTTTTTGCCAGAATTTTCTCATTTCTGTTACAAACTTTGAAAAATCATAACTAATTTTAGGAAAATTGAAATCATGAATTCTTGGCCATTTTGGAAAGCTACACATGTCTAATTTATAATAAAATATATGTCTAGACCATGAAACATAACATAGAAGACTTTTAACATCCAAAATAATCTAAAGGTCAAGTTGTCCATTGGTACTGTCACAAACTTCTGTAGCAAGCTTGAAAAATGTCCAATTAATTCTACAAAAATCTAATCCATGCAAATAATACTAATATGGAAAGATGTGGATGTTAGCTAGAGGAGACAAATAACTCCAGACCATTTTAGGCATGCCTAGACCTTAAAACCTAGTCAAATAGTACCTGAGGTTAGTTGGGGTACCTAATACTGGGTAGAATCTAAAAAAATTCATATCTCCATCTCTAGACTCTAAATGAGGTGATTCTAGTTGGAACAAGTCACTAGGAAAGTATAGTTTCTTCATATAAAATTTCATAGCAATTGGACACCATTTGAGCCTTATGTGATAGAAATCATCCAAGTGAACAATATATCAAACCAAAACCAAAATTTTTGCCAACTTTGAAAATTCATTAAATACTCCCTAGACCTCTAAAAATTCTATTCTTTAACTTTTCAAAAAGCTCCTAAGAGGCTCTAATTACATGCCAAATCTCAGATCAAGAAGAGCTCATTTGGACAAAAAGTGGTATACGTTTCCAGTATGGTCAATTTATGCTCCATACAGGATATCAAAATGTCCAAATGATTTTTCTTGATGTTTGGCACCTTTGGGTAAGTCTAAAAGTATAATTAGAATTTGTATGAGCTATCCAAATGGTCTTAGACCTCATGCATTTCAATTTAGCCATTCCACTTCCATTTATACATGCATTTCCAAGATGCTAGTTGGCCAATACATGTCCCAAATGCATATTCTCATACATATAACTTTAGCTCTCATTCATACATGATACATTAACATATTTACACATGCCCATATGGTTACATAATGTAACACCATAACTTCTAGCTCTATTACATGCCATTTATAAGCTTCACATAATGATTTCCATGAGGGCACATGAAAAAGGGGATAGAAATAATCGACTTTTTCCGCGTTGCGCTATGCTACAGACTCGCTGGCTGCCTGGGCTGTGATTCAAGTTACTGATGTAAACTTCTGAAATTCGTAACTAATTCTACAAAAATCGAAATCACACACATTTAGTCATTCTAGGAAGCTACAAATGTTAACTTGACACTAAAAATAATTCCTGAATGAAACAGATACGTTTAGGCATCTAGAACTGATGGAACAGTGATTGAGCTCTGGAGTCGCCACTGTTACTGACAGCAAACTTCAAAAATGCATAACTCTCTGCTCAGACCTCCAATTGAGGTGATCTTGGTGGCTACAGAAATCTTATGACCTCTAGTTTATGTATATAAGATTTAATAATCATTGGACACCATTTGGCCATCGAGTGACACAAAAATCAAATCTGCCAGTATGAATAGTGCACATACCAGAAACCATGGAAAATCCCAACTTTGAAAATTCATCAAATATTCTCTAGGTCTTCGCAAATTATGATCTTTAGCTTCCTAGAAAGCTCTTAATGAGACCTAATTGTATGCCAAATTTTAGGGCAAGACTAACCCATTTGGCCAAAAAGTGATATAGGGTTCCATTATGGTCAATTTTGGCTCCATATTGGGTACCAAAATTGCCAAATGGATTTCCCTTAGTCTTGGTACCTTCTGGGCAAGTTTAAAAGCTTATTTGAGGCTTTTGTGAGCTGCCCAAATGGTCCCAAACCTCATGCATCTCATTTTGACCATTCAACCCACACTTATACACATAACCACCAAACTTTACATTCTCATACCATGGCATTTCATACTCAAAACATGTGCTAATGGTCATATATCATTTCCATACATCTAAACATCATATAATAGTATGTTCACATATGTCTCAATGTTCTTAGTACATATACAACTTCATATACATGATGAACTATCATTATGGTTCCAAAATGGAGCAAAATAACACATAAGCTTGTCAATTGTCTCTCTTCAAGGTTGTTGGCTCCCTTCACCACAATTGCTTGGTCCACCTAGCATGTTAGATCATTGGAGAGGAGGGGATGAGATTCAAAGAATCCCAATAGGGGATTTGCTTCTGATTTGGGGCTGGAAATTCTGAAGTGAATGAACGAGTGTGAGGTGCCACCTATATATAGCTAGGGTAAAGTGACTTTTTTTAAAAATTCCCATTTTGCCCTTCATACTTTGCCTTTTTGTTTCTCCTTCGTTTTAGCTCCTTTTTTAGAACCATCTTTTTCATTATAACATCTAGATTCCCAATTAAGAAAAATGGCTTTGGAATCACTCAAATCGGAACTAAAACCCTTTCGAACGAATCGGTCAAAGTTCGGGTCAATTGATGTTAGAAAACTTACACCGGAGGGTCTTTACCCGTCCCGGGGCTTCCCATGATTTTTGGAGCCTCTGAGAACCCTGGGCAACTCAAAACTGTCATTTAAAAAGCCCTCCTAGGTGCTTTTCCAAAATTGCACTTATTTACGAAAATGCCACTGGCCTTTCGACAAATTTTTCGGATCACTCCAACCCTGGTTTCTGGGCAACTCAAGGCTCAAATCCTCATTTTTTATTATTTCACATTTTATCCAAATTTTATTTGGCCTTGAATCACTCATCTCAGGGGACTTACTTTGAAAGCATGCCCATTTCCATCGTTTAACGAAAATGGGACATTACACATAACAATTTCATCAAGGGATTACATCATATTCCATGTATATAGCCAAAAAGGAAGCAAAACTAGGCATATTCATATGTTTTGATGTCAATCTTCTTCTTCTAGGCTTGGTGACTCCATTACCTTGCGTAATTGTTTCACCTAGCATGCTAAGACATTGGAGAGGAGGGGATGAGATTCAAAGAATCTCAATAGCTCATCTCCAATTCAATCATACATAAAGCATGCAAAACAAGTCTTACAATGCATGCATGGGCATATTAACATGTGCAAACATTTAAGAAACATTTTCAACATTTGAACAAGTCATACATAACATACAAAGGCTTGCTAAGCAAGTGGATTAGCCTCACTGATTCACTTGTGAATTTTGTGTAACATCTGGTCCCTCCGTAAACGTGAGAAACGCAATGTTCGATTTCTCTGTAAACGATAAAAATAGGCCAGATACAAAAGTAAGTCCCTAAAATAGAAGGAATTGGGGCCAACTAAAATTATGATAAAATTTTAAATATTAGAAAATGAGGATTTAAGCCTTGAGTTACCCAGAAATTAAGGCCAAAGTAATTCGAAAAAGTTGCCAAAAGGCCAGTGGCATTTTCATAAATATGGGAACTTTTTGAAAGACACACAGAAGGGCTTTTTAAATGAAAGTTTTGAGTTCTCTGGGGTTCTTAAAAGCCCCAAGAACCATGGGAAGCCTCGAGATAGTTAAATCCCCTCCAGTGGATATTTTCCAATGTCAGTGTGCTCGAACTTTGACAGATTCATTTAGGAAGATTTTAGCTCCAATTTGAGTTATTCCAAAGCCATTTTACATTTCTTTTCCAAACCTCTTATCCTCCATTCTCTTTTGTTTCTTATGATTAAAATGAAGTTTATAAATCTGTTTTAAGGGAGAAATTGAGAGAAAAATTCGGATTTGAAGAGAGAAGCTCAAAGAACACAAGATTCAAATGAGAAAAAGCAAGCAAACAAGGTAATTTCTCTTCCCATGGTTGTCATTTTTTGTCCCCTTCTCCACCATTTCGCCCTACTTGAGAAAACCCTAGGAGGAGATGATTTTTAGGCAGAACCAAGCATGAATCTAAGGAAAAAGGGTGTGGAGATTAAGAATATGTAAAGGGAATTATCAAAAAGCTATTAGATTTCAAGATGCAAATTCTAGGGTTTCAATTGCACCTTGTAAAATATGATTTCATATGATAATTCCTAGGCCTAATTAAGAGTTTAAATGAGCTCCTAAGATCCCTAAGATGCTCCCCACATGCTTCCTCCTTCAAGAAAACAAAGAGAATTCCAATGAGGCAAAAAAGGGGCATAGTCTCTGCCAAGCAAGGTTGGGGTAGCTAGGGAGAGTTTTAAATTTTTCTAAGGCCATTATTGAGTCATAATTGATGAATGAGAATGAAAGGAGGCCTTGGAAAAATTTTAGAACTCATGGAAAGTGATTTGGTGTCTTAGGTTCCATATTATGACCTAAAGAAGCAACATAGTACTAGGCCATTTGTTTTAATGATGTGATGACTCTAAGAGGCTTAAAAGGAGTCAAGAATCATATTTGAAAGGAAAGAATGAGGCCTAGAAATCATTTGAGGGGTGTTGCTTCATTAGGTGCTAATATGAACCATAATGGAGGTTGCAAAGTAACCTAGGGTTTAAGCACGTTGCATGGCCCTAGAAATTGTTTCATGAACCTAATTGGCTCCCATATATTGTATTTAGGCCAAGAGAAACCATCTCCACTAATTTTTGGATGTGTGGCCAAAAGAGGGGGCTTGAATCCTAAATGAAAAGTGTGCATTTGTATACAAGGTAGCTCTCTCCACCTTCTCTCATGCATGGATGTGTATTTAGCTTGTTTTAGAATGGGTGTATGTGTATTTTCAAGCTTTGAAAAGTATGCTAGCATGCCTTTATATGCCATGATTCTTGATGCCATGTTATGTTTCCAAGTGAGCACATCATGTTTGTTTGAGTTTGCTTGAGTGTGGAGAGGCCAAGAACTCTTCCCTTTGGTGGGGATGGGCCAAGAACCCTTGAGCTTGGTTGAGACAAAGTAAAGAGTCTCCTAAAAGCAAAGTGGGCTCCCAAGAGTATGGTTGAATCCAAAGTGCCCAAAGAATGGGTGAGGCAAGTCCAAAATCCATGAAGAGAAGTGTGAGGCCAATCCAAACACTTGGTGAGCTCTTGGATGTCTTGTATGATTGGTTCACATGCCAAGATTGTTTTTAAAATGTGCATGTCTTACATTTTCACCATGCATGCATTTGAAAAGCTTGCTTTGCACATATTATGTATGATTGAATGAGAGATGAGCTATTGGGATTCTTTGAATCTCATCCCCTCTTCTCCAATGATCTAACATGCTAGGTGAATCAAGTGGATATGCTAATGGGAGCCAACAACACTAAAGAAAGGAGATTGACAATCATGTGTTTAGCTTTTGCCACTTTAAGACCATGATTGTACTATATGAGATATATGATGTAGTAAATGGGCTATGACCCTTGAGACATGTGTAAATATGATATCATATGATGTTTAAATGTATGGATATGATGTATGACCTCTAGAACCTATTTTGAGTATGTAATGCTAAAGTGTGCAATATGGAAGTTTGTTGGAAATATGCATAAGTGTGGGTTGAATGGCCAAAATGAGGTGCATGAGGTTTGGGACTATTTGGGCAACTCACTCAAGTCTCAAATATGCTTTTATACTTGCCCAAAAGGTGCCAACACCAAGGAAAGACCATTTGGCAGGTTTGGTACCTCATATGGAGCCAAATTTGACCATAATGAAACCCTATATAACTTTTTAGCCAAATGAGCTAGTCTTGATCTGAAATTTATCATGCAATTAGGTCTCATTGAGAGCTTTCTGGGAAGCTAAAGATCATAATTTGTGGAGGTCTACAGAATATTTGATGATTTTTCAAAGTTGACAAAATTTATGGGTTTGGTCTGATGCACTATTCATTTGGTCCAAAATTATTTTCTGTCACACAAGGCTCAAATGATGTCCAATTGCCATGAAATTTTATACAAAGAAAGTAGGTAATCATAGTGACTAGTGAAAACTAGAAGTACCTTATTTGGAGGCCTAGAGAGGGAGATATTGATTTTTGAAATTTCTATCCAATATCAATAAATTTGCCCGACCAGAAGTACTGTTCCATTAAATTCTGGAGTTGGGGATTGATAAACTAATCTGAAGATATTTTTACTATCTAGATAACATCCACAGCTTTCCATATTAGTATCATTTACATGGATTGGATTTTTTTGGAATTAATTGGACATTTTCAAAGTTTTCTACAGAATTCTGTGACATTCCAGATTTCAGTTAGACCTTTTAAGCATTTTGGATATCAAACGTCCTGTGTGATGAATTTTGTGACCTGAGCATATTTTTAGTGTTATGTAACATCCTAAACTTTCCAGAATGACCAAGATTGCATGATTTTTATTTTTTTAGATTTAGTTATGATTTTCCAAAGCTTTCCCAGAAAAGAGGCCGATTTTGGCCGAGAATGAACTCCCATTTACCATGCTCCATTTCGGTTTTCATGAGTTGTAGGCATGATTTTGGGATGCAAATGAGTTGTAATGATGTGTTTAAATATGAAGATGCATAGCATGAGCTCACATGGTCCATGTGAAACTGATTGAAATTTTTAGTATGACGCGATGCAAAGATAATCTCATTTTTCCTTGCTTTTCCATGGAAATCCTATATGCTTCATGATATTATAGCATTCAAAAGCATAAGACGAGCTAGAATTTATGGTGTTACATTTTGGACTTGCCTCACCCATTTTTTTAAGAGGTTCTTGGACTCAACCTTACTCTTAGGAGTCAACCTCACTGTTAGGAAACTCTTTACTTTATCTCAACTAATTAAGGGTTCTTGGCTCATCCTCACTATGGCTAAGGGTTCTTGGCCTCACCATACTTAAGTAAACCAAAACAAACATCATAAACATCATTTAGAAACATAATGGATCATCATGGTACCATGGAGTAAGAGCTCATGTTAGAACATTTTTCGTGGCTTGAAATACACATACACATATTCAAAGACAAGTAAAGCAAGCAATCATACATGAGAGAAGGTGGAGAGAGCTGTCTTACTTGCATTTGTATACTTTTAGCTTAAGCCTTGAATCCTCTCCTTTGACCTCACACACCAAAAAGGTGGAGATCATTCCTCTTGGCCTAGACACATCATATAGAAGCTAATTATATTTTTGAAACAAAGTTTAAGGCCACACAACTTGCTTAAACACTAGCTTGGCTTATTAGCCCATTTTCCAAGAATGCACCTAATGAAGCAACACCCATCAAATAAATTATAGGCTCTATTCTTTCCTTTCAAATATGATTCTTAACTCCTTTTAAGCCTCTTGGAGTCATCACACAATTAAAATATAGAGCCTAACTATATGTTACTCCTTTAGGTCATATTATGGAACATAAGGCACCAACTTACTTTCTATAGTTTCTAAATTTTTTCCAAGGCCTCTCCTCATCTTCACTCATCATATATGACTCAAAAATGGGTTTGGAACAAATTAAAACTATCTCTAGGTATATGGAACTCACTTGACCAAACCTATGGAGGATTTGGCCTTCATGGATTTTGGTTTGTTTTCTTGATGGAGGAAGCACATGGGAGACTTTAAGGATCTTAGGAGTTCATTTAAACTCTCATTTAGGCATAGAAATCAAGGTATCAAATCAAATTTTATAAAGAGCATATGAAACCCTAGAATTTGCATCTTGAATTTCCATGGTTATTTGTTAATTCTCTTTGCATATTCTTAATCTCCACACCCTTTTTCCTAAGAATCACCAGCCTAAAAATCAAGCCCTCCTAGGACTTCTTAAGTGGGGCGAAATGGGTGGAGAAGAGGAGTAAGGGTAAGCAACCATGGAAGAAGAAATTACCTTGTTTTTCCTTGTTTTTTCACTTGAATCTTGTCTTCTTTGAGCTCTTCTTTTCAAATCCAAATTTTCCCTTTAATTTCTCCCTTAAAACAGATTTATGAACTTCATTATAATTATAGGAAAAAAAGGGGAATGGAGAAGGAGATGTTTAGAAAGGAGGAAGCATGAAAATCTATGAAAATCCATACCTTTCTTGTTTTCTTTCTTCCTTCATCCTCCTCTTGGTGCACCTCATCCTAGCACTTCTTTCTTTGGTTTAAGGTAGAAACATATGAGGCTAAATGAAGGGGAAGATGGGGTGCCACATATATATAGGTGGAGGAACTAAGACTTTTCAAAAATTCCCATTTTGCCCTTCGTTATGGGCATTTTCATTTCTAATTCATTTTAACTCCTTTTTTAGAACCGTCTTGTCCATTATGAAATTTAGGTTCCCAATTTAGTAAAATGCCTTTAGAATCACTCAAATCGGAGTTAAAACCTTCTTCAATAGATCCATCAAAGTTTGGGTACATTGACTTTGGAAAACATCCACTGGAGGGGTTTTAACTATCCTAGGGCTTTCCATGGTTTTCAGGGCCCCTGAGAACCTTGGAGAACTCAAAATTTTCATTTAAAAAGTGCTCATGTGAGAATTCCAAAATTTATTCAAAATGACAAAAATGCCTTTATGTTTCATCAATCTTTCGTCACAATTCGTTTCTTTATTTTAGCTCCGTTTTTCTTTCTGTTTGAGCCTGGGATTCTCATTTTTAAGAGCCTAGAATGCTTCCCAAATTTTTTGGGACCTTAACTAAGTCATTTTAGGGGATTTTCTTTTATATCTAGTGAATTTTGTTCGTTAACGGAGAAACTGTATGTTATATTTCTCACATTTTCTCTCATTTTCAGAGAATCGGATGTTACACAAGTATATGGAAAATTTTCAAAATAGAATCAAATTCTATATTAGGCATACAACATCTAATCACTTGGTCACTACATAGTCTCCACAAATATGGATCATCCTAAATATAATACCTAGCTTCACTCCTAAACTTATTCAACTGATGTTTATTCAAATCAACAGGCAATTCAGAAGTAGCTAGATAATTTACTAAGTCAGTATATCGAGTGTAGAAACTATTCACAGCACATAAATGCTCATCCAGGAAATCATCATCAATAGGTAAGGAATCTACCTTCAGAGTCTTAATTCTACTCAAGTGGTCTGCCACTAAGTTTTCAGCTCCACTTTTATCCTAGATGTCAATATCAAACTCTTGAAGTAAAAGCATCCATCTAATCAATCTTAGCTTTGCATTTGGCTTCTTCAGCAAATACTACAAGGCTGCATATTCAGTAAAAACAATGACTTAAGTGTCAAGCAAATAAGATCTAAACTTATCCAAAGCAAAAGCAATAGCAAGAAACTATTTTTCTATGATTGTATAATTTGCTTAGGCCCCATCCAGAGTCTTAGAAGCATAAGCTATCACATAAGACCTCTTATTCACTCTCTGGCTCAAAATTGCACCTACAGTAAAATTAGAAGTGTCATATAAAAGCTTAAAGGGGAGGTTCCAATCAGGAGGTTGAATAATGGGTGGGGAAGTCAATCTTTTCTTAATTTCATCAAAAGATGTTTTACATGCATCATCAAAATGGAAATCAACATCTTTTTGTAATAGCTTAGACAATGGCAAAGCAATTTTACTAAAATCCTAGATGAATCTTCTATAAAAACCTGCATGACCTAGAAAAAGACCAGACCTCCCAAACATATGCAAGGTATGGCAGAGAAGTGACAACATCTATCTTAGCCTTATCAATCTCTATGCCCTATTCAGATATAACTGACCTAATACAATACCTTTGCGAACCATAAAATAGCACTTTTCAAAATTAAGTATAAGGTTCTTCACTATGCATCTTGCTAAGATTCTATCCAGACTATACAATCAGTCATCAAAAGAGTTCCCATATATAGTGAAATTATCCATAAAAATTTCTATACAATGTTTTAGAAAATCACTAAAAATAGAAAAGTATGCATCGCTGGAAAGTTCTGGGGCATTGCAAAGACCAAAAGGCATTCTTCTGTAGGCAAATGTTCTAAATGGGCATGTAAATGTCATCTTCTCTTGATCCTCCAAGGCTATGTCTATCTAAAAATAACCTAAAAATCCATCAAGAAAATAATAGTGAGACTTCCCAACTAAACATTCAAGCATCTGATCCTTTCTAGTGACTAAATTAAGCCTCTTATAATCAATGCAAACCTTCCAACTGTTCTGTACATGGTAGGCACTAATTCATTATTCTCATTCCAAACCGCTGTGATCCCTAATTTTTTTGGAACCATTTGCACAGGGCTAATCCACTGGCTATCAGAAATAGGATAGATAATACCAGCAGATAAAAGTTTAAAAACTTCCTTTTTAACCACATCCAGAATAAGTGGGTTCAATCTCCTTTGAGGTTGTCTAACTAGTTTTACCCCATCCTCTAATAGAATCTGTGCATGCATATGTGAGGCCTAATGCCATGTATGTCAATCAAGGTCCACCTTATTGCTTGTATTCGCCTCCTTAAGACCTCTAGAAGCTTCTCTTCCTCTTATGGAATAATGTCACTAGATACAATCACTGGAAGCTTCTCATCTTTCTCCAACTAGGTATTATTGAGATTGTCTGGCAGTAGTTTGAGCTCTAAGGTAGGAGCTTGTTCAACTGAAGGGATGAGTGGTTTGATTTCAATCTCTTCCATGCCAAATACCTATTCAAATAACTCACAGATAGAAGAAACAGCTTTCCCATCCTTGTGAACATCAGTAGTATGGGAAGAATCAAAAGAATTAGCAGTCAAGTGAATATGAGCATCATGATTACCCAAACTACCCATATCAACATGTAAAGACTCATCAGACCCAGAAAGATCAACAAAACCAATAAAAATCAACAGATGTTCTAGATGAAATAGAATCAATCTGATCAACAATAGATTCTCTAGAGTCAATACCATCATACAAGCTAAAAAATTCATCAATTTCTCTACATATAGTACACGAATGAGAATCATCACAAATGTGTCTCAGAGAATCATCAAGATCAGCAATATCACAAGAATCAGTCAACATGCTATTCCTAAACTCAGCACTGGCATCATCAACTAGCATATCAATCAAGCTGACACTAAAAATAGAGTTATCATCATAGGGGTGTTTCATGGCATCAAATATATTAAATTGTATCACATTACCAGCAAACTCCATTTGAAGAGTACCCTCATGCACATTTATAATTGTCTTTATAGTAGTTAAGAAAAGTCTACCTAAAATGAGTAAGGCATGTCCACAAGACTTATATCTATCATCCTCCATATTAAGGACATAAAAATTAGTTGGAAATATTAAATCTTTTACCTTAACTAGGACATCCTCCAACACTCCTGAAGGATAAACAATGCTCCTATTTGCTAACTGCACAACCACTCCAGTAGGTTTTAGCTCTCCTATTTGCAAAGATAAGTACACTAATTTAGGCATAACATTTATAGTAGCACCAAGATCAATCAGAACATCAGAAAACTTAAAATGTCCAATAGTGCATGGAATTGTAAAAGTGCTCAAATCTTGACACTTAGTGGGCATTGTAGGCTGTATAAGTGCTGAAACATTCTTACCAAAATTGACTTTCTCTTTCCCTCTTAGCCGCTTCTTGTTGGTACATATTTTGTTAAGAAATTTGTCATACTTAGGGATGGTCTTAATTACTTCCAATAAAGATATATTGACCTCAACCTTCTTGAAAGTTTCAAGAATTTCTTTATTAATTTCTACTTCTTGAAAGGTAGGTCTATATGGGAAAGGCAAAATTTTCTTTGGCTCCTCTTCTCTCTTAGGCTTATCTGGTGTGATGTGTGCTTTCGATGACGTTGGCTTATCCATTATAATAGTATCTGAGGATCCTTGAACTTCCTTTCCACTTATAAGAGTGATGGCACTAACATTGCTACTATTCCTTGGATTGACAATTATCTGTAATGGTAATTGGCCTGAACCCTAAGACTTCACTTTACTGAGAGAGGTAGCAAACTAGCCTAATTGAGTATCAACCTTTCTTTCTAAATTTTGCATGCTCGTCTGAAACTGCTATTGTTGTTATTGCAATTGTTGTGTGAGTTTTGCATTACTCTCTATAAGATGCTTCATCATGTCCTCCATATTATTTCCTTTCTTTAGTTCCTCTTGTTTAGGAACCAACTGCCTCATAGGTTGGGAAGACTATACACTAGGTCCTGTAACATCATATCTATTCTATTGTTACCCTCCCCTATATCTCAAGTTAGGGTGATCCTTCCATCCTGGATTGCATGTATTAGAGTAGGGAGCATACTTTTGCTGCCTCTATTGTATTAGCTTGACTGGAAACATCCTAGCACAAGTCTCTACCTTATCTTCTAATATTGGGCACTGATCAGTAGCATGTGTGGCTAAACAACATATGTCGCATAAGGGTCCAACCAAGGCAGTAGGGGTAGGTGGTTACCTAGGTGTATAACACTGTGGATAGGAATACATCTAAGTAGGATAGGACTGTGGTGCATAAGTCTGAGATGGAGTAGAGGATGATTGTGGCTGTTGCTAAGCTAAAGCAATCTAATGAACCATAGAGGTTAACTCATCCAACTGACTCTCAAACCGAGTATCATACTGTGGAGTACCTAACTCATTTACTCCTCCTACCACCTACAGTGATCTAGAACTAAATTGCTGAGCATTTTAAGCCATTTTATCAATCAACTCCCAAGCTCTTATAGGTGTCAGATCACCTAAGGCTCTACCGAAAGTAGCATCAATCATATTTCTATCCATGTTAGATAGACCCTCATAGAAGTACTGAATAAGTAGCTGATTAGAAATTTGATGGTAAGTACAACTAGCCATCAATCTCTTGAATCTTTCCCATTACTCATACAAAGTCTCTCTACTATTCTGTCTGATCCCACATATTTCCTTCCTTATTAATGCAGTGCGAGAAGCAGGAGAATTTTTTTTCAAGAAAAGCCTCTTCAGTTGATCTTAAGAAGTGATGGCTATGGGGGTAAATAGTACAACCAGTCCTTGGCTATACATCGAAGGAAAAAGGAAAGGCTCTGAGCTTAATTTATGCTTTTAAAACTCCCTATGGCTTTAAAGTAGAGTAGATAACATGGGATTCCTTTAGATGCTTGTGAAGATCATCTCCTGCAAGTCCATGAAATTTAGGAAATAAATGAATCAAACCAGATTTAAGCTTGCATCTAATTTTGGATATTGTATACAAAGATTTTAATAATAAACATTAGGAGCTGTCAATTCTCCAATGGTTCTTGCATGCATGTTATCATTCAAATTTGCATTTGCATTCAAGTTAGCCTGAACATGCATATTCATGTTAGCATTCATTTGATCTTGTTCAGCCATATTATCACTAGCAAATTGAAGTACACAATCAATTCCTTGCACACAATCAAAAGCAGAAGAAGTATTACCACTAATTCCTACAATACCTTTATTCTTCTTAATCTTTACTTGTCTTTTGAAGGTTCTTTCAATTTTTTGATCCAAATCAATTAATTTCTCATCAGGGGTCCTTGTCATAAACTAATTAGACAAGCAAAAACTAAGAAGGAACACAAAAATCAACAAAGAAAAATTAAAACAATAAATCCAAAAAAATTAGAAAAATCTTAGAAATTTAGAGAAAATACTAAAAAAATTAGAAAAAAGTACCTAAAATGTTGGAATTTTGCCAAAAAATGGTGCACCTAATAGCAATGCTATTTTTGCTCAAAACACCTAAAAACCTTGGAAAACTAAGTTTAAGAATTTTTTGGGCACTTTATGTAACACCCCGAAATTAATTAAGGTATTAATCATGGATTAAGGTTAATTAAGGATAATTAATAGAGGATAATTGGGCAAGTTAGTGAATAGGTATTCTAGAGAGATAAATTGTTAATCTGGGTTAAGAATTTATTTGGGATAGAAACTTCACCTAAGCCCAAATTAATGAATCATGATAAGAGGCTAATGGAGGCCCAATGAATTAGAGGCAGACCCAAACTAATTTAATGAGATAGAGGTCCAAGATTTATCTTGTGTAGGCTCAATTAAGTGGCCCAATTACCCTTGTGCAGACCCAAGCCCTTGAGCCCTTCAAATTAGGCCCAAAACCTATTATACTTCAGTAACCCAATGTATTAAACTGGCCCAAAATAATTCTGTAGCCCAACAAGTGAAAACTGGCCCAATAAGCTAAAGTCTGAAGTCCATTTGAACTTGGACCTTGGAGCAACCCATAACCCATTTTTGACCCAACTTAAACCTATCTAAAACCCTAATACTTCAGCCACTTATCCCATTTGCTGAAACTCAAAAGTGAAATTCGGAGGTGGAGAAGGAGGCTAGGGTTTGGGGCAAAGATTCTGCATTTTCACACACTTAGAGCAAGATTTGGCCAAGGTAATAGTTATAGAACTTAACCCCCTCATCTTTCTCTTTAATTTGGTCTGATTAGTTTTTCATTTAGAGGATTTTCACTTTACCCAAAATCTGAAATGTGGTTATTTGGGGATTTTCTTGATGAAATTCGTAGGTTGAGGTTAGGGCTGATATTAGATGAGTTTAAACCCTCATTTTAATGCTTTCTTTGATGGTTTAAGACCCCCATAGCTTATTGGTATTATGGGTATTAATTTGGTACGAATTTGCTTAGGATTTTGGGGTGAAACATTGAGAATTCTGGTGGGAGATACTTGAATCCGAATTTGGGGATTTGTGGTGGCTGTTGCAAGTTGTCTACAAGTGAGGTAACCGGGGTTTACATTAATTCCATGCATGTATCTATTTTAATTTCATATTTGCTATATATGAATGATTTGAAATGTTGAATGAATTGGTTGGCTATCTGTTGGTTTATGATTGGACCTTGTGAGTCCATGGTGGAGCTGTGGTGCGGTTGCCACCCGTGCATGTCCTACGATCGAGCACCGGGTATGATCAACCCCAGATGCACTGAGCCCTGGTTGTGCTCAATGGGAAGTAGGTGCCGTGGACGGGCCTCTCCCGGTGTTAATGGCCTTTAACATGTTAAATATATGATTGCTAGTATGAGATAGTAATCATGATAGCCTAATTGTTTCATTTGCTGAGATGACTGATATGATTCTGATATGGATTTTGATTTATGCATATATATTGATTAAACTGGATTATATGATGGAACTGCCTTGGTTACTGAGATGTGTATCTCACCCTGTTTTATGGGATTAATATTTCAGGTGAAAGTTCCTCGGGTAAGGATAAGGGTAAGCAGGTGGATGAGAATCTATGAGTTCCCACTTATGGGGAGATGGCTACACCTAGGCTGACTTAGCTAGTATAGATGCTAATTTTGTATTCCTTAATGTATAGCATCATCATGTATCTATATTGCCAAGTGTAGGCTTGAACATATGATTTATTGAGAATGTATGTACTGAAAGGCTAGACTTTATCTTAACTTGATAATTGTTGTATGGACTCATGATTTCTGCTGTAATTGGTGCTGACCTGTAATATTGCTTATTAACGGAAATGTAACCCTTGAGATATTGGTATGAACCCCTAATGTATGGAGCCCCCATTGATTGAGTATTTAAGGATAGATGCTGGTAGTTCATGTATAATCTATTGTTGTTACTTTATAAGCTTGCCGATAAAAGGTAATTAAAGGAAAGAAAGGGGCATATAAGTTTTGAGTTGGTAATGGAAGTATAGCTAAGTAAATAAGGTAGATAAATGCCATTAGAGCCATATAAAATGAGGGGAAGTGACCTTAGAGTGTCCCTAAGAAGAGGAATGGAGTGTAGGGGGCGAAATATAGAGAAAACAGCTGCAGAAAGGAGTCATGCCACGGCCAGAAAGGCTTCGCCACGGCCTAGAGAGTGACAGTGGCGAGGGACGCCGCGGCTTGAGAAATCTCGCTGCAGCGCAGAGTGAAAATAATCGCCCAGGGGGTGACAGAATGTAACCTCGCTGCGGCGCGAGTCAAGGAAATTAATTAGAGAGGTTACAGTAGCAAAACTCACCGCGGCGCAGATCCAGGCCGCGGCGCAAGTTTAAAAATTTGGTTTTTGAGCTCCAGAACCTAACGTAGCCGCGGCGGGAAAGTTCCAAGTCACGGCGCAGGTCCCTAAACTCCTATATTTGACTTAGAAACCTTAATTTCAGTAAGGCTAATGTTAGGGAATAGTATGAGTACATTGGTGGGATGTTTTTGTGGGTTGAAATTGATCAATGGATGAATCATAAACCTTTAATGATGGTATAAACATTTTTTATGCATGATCCCGTTATGGTTGTTAGTTGATGATCCTAGTAGTATCAAGGTTTAAATTTTCCCTATATTTCCACAAAGTAATTGATTGTAGCAACCCCAAACCTTGATCATTATTTATTAATCATGTATTTAACTATAATTACCAATGTTAGAAACTAGGGTCGTCACACTTTAAACAAAAAATTCCAACAAGCAACACAATCAATTCAAGTAACGGAAATGTCTAAAATCCAACTTCAAAAAAAAGGAAAACCAAAACAAAAACAGAGAAAAAATAGAGCAAAAATACTAAGAAACCTTCTTCAAACAATTAAGAAACTAAACTCCCCAGCAACGATGCCAAATTTGAAGTTGGTGTCGCCCAATCTCAAATAAAACTAGGTAGAAAAATAAACTTATAGGTAATGGTGCAACCTAGGTCATTTCCCAAGGAGTTTCTACCTCTAATTGCTTGTGAAAGAGTATTCCAAGTATCACTAAATGAAAATTGTTTAGGAGGGTTTGAATTACTAAAATTTAATTGAATTCAATTTAAAATGACAAGAGCTAAAAGATTAAGACTAAGTAAAGCAAACAGCTAAGAAAATGTGGTAGCTAGCCTTTAGATGGACTCCCTAGAATAAAATTATGCTTACTCTTTTTTTAGTGTACCAAAATTGGATTTAAATTCTTGCTCATTAGTGTATTCTCCATAAGAACTCTTGAATTACCATCCAAGACTCAATTCACCAATAATTCAATGATTTTGCAACCACAAAAAACCTTAAAGAATTAATCAATTGAGTTAGGAACAAGAACACACTAAAACTAATCCTAAATGCTCATAAAAATCTATTGCACAATCCACTTAAAATGCTAATTAACCAATTAGATTAATGAATTCCTTAAACACATCAATTGCACAAAAATTCCAGCCATTTAATTCAACAAATATTTAATCAATTGGCCTATAATCAAGAGGAAATTATGAGCAAATTGCATAGCCACTAAATCTAAATTTTCCACAAACATGTAGAGATCAAAATTAATATCCAACTATCAAATTACAATCAATCCATAATTCAAATCAATCAAGTAAGTTCTAGCAATTAAATTCCTAAATTAATGAAAGGGAAATAATGTTAAAATTAAAAGATTGAGCAAAGAGATTTTATCCAATTGGAGAGGCAATTTGAAGCTCAAATCTACATTTGGGAAGGTCCACTCTTCAACTAGCTACCAAGGAGATTTCAAGCAACCATAGGGAAGATAAGTGGAAGACGATGGAGGAAAGAGGAAGCCAAAATCATCAAGCCTTCTCAATCAAATTCTTGTCCCCGTTTTCACGTTCTGTAGCTCTCACACCTCACATTATTTTTCTCATTCTTTTTCATTGCATTATTATTCATGCTAGTCTCTCCATCACATGTTGCTCATGCTTGATTTAATTCTACGTGTTCTACTGCCCTTTTCATCAAAAAACCTATAACTTCATTCTTAACAGGTGAATTACGTGGCTTTTTAATTTATCCATGTCACTTCCTATTTTGCTCTTCACATGCTACTATTCATGTGTGATGGAGCCCATAGCTAGTGCAGCCTGTGTGCATTTTTGTTAATCCTCCCACATGGCTTTTCTTCTTCTTAATTTAGCTTTAATCATTCCCACATGGCTACTCTAGCTACGTCTTCATTGTTTCTCCCTTGCCACGAGTTTCCTATGTTAACTTCCTCTATTTCAACAAACTCGTGGCTACATATAGTAGCTTCAACATCTTCTCTTCTTCTCATTTAACTCTAGCATGCTTTTTTCTCTTCCTCTACTCACATGGTCTTCTCATCAAAACCTGTAGGTTCTTTTTGCCAACTTCTCTTCATTCTCCACACTTTATCCAGCCACTGTGTGTGTTAACATGAAGCTCCTTTCAAGCTTTCTTCTTCTCCATGTGTTTCTTCCTCACTTCCTCGAGCCCTAACTAATGCTTCATTTTAACCATTTCCACATCCCAATCTCTCACTTGAGCTCTTTTCCTCTTTATGCACATAAAACCCAAGCCCTTTCCACATTTCTTCTCTCACGTTCTTTTTCTAGACCTCCCCCTCTTCTGCATGTGTAACTACAAGAAGGTTGCATGGCTCTTCAATTGTCCTCTGCCTTTCAAACCCATGGAATCATCAACTTAAATCTCTTTTCATTCTTCTTTTTCCTCAAATGTTGTCCTGGGCTTCCTCTCCATGTCTTCAAATCAATACCATGCTTCTTCTCGATTTTCTTACTCATTCCATGTGTAGTTCTGCATTCAAGTGTGTCTCTTCTTCATATTCTTCACCTTTCTCCTTCTGCTCAAGCTGCATGATTCATGTTTTACTCTTCTAGCCAAGTATGAAGCTTTTCTTCCTCTTTCCCTCTCACCCCGTAGCTTGTATATGTGTGTTAGTACGTGGCTTATGGGTGCTGCTTCTGCATGTGTTTTATGTTGGGATTCTCCCAAGTTTGTAGCTTTGCAATGCATCTTCTATGTGTTTCTTTTTCTCCTACGTAGACCTGTAGCTTTGTGTTGCAACTTACTTCATCTCTCAACCAAACTAGTAGCTTTTTTTATTGTTTTTGCTCCTCTTCCAATCCAATTCATGGCTCTTTCTCTTTGTGTTTTCTCCATGTAAGCTCCTTTCCATATAGAACCCAAGCTCGAGTTTTTAAGCTTCTTCATTTGTTATTCTCTTATCTCCACTCTTCACTTTTTGCTTTCCAAAACAGAGGCTGCTTCCTTCATAGAGTCCCTAACTCGAGCCTTTCTTTCCTTCTCCCCTTTCCTTGCTTCTTCCTTTCACACACACATGTAAGTTGTTGCATGAGTGTTGGTGAGACCCAAGAGAGGTAATGCTTATGTTTATACTAGCTGTAACATCCCGTCCTGCTGTAAACGTGAGAAACGTAATGTTCGGTTTCTCTGTAAATGGTAGAAATGGGCCAAATACAAAAGGAAGTCCTTGAAATAGAAGGAATTGGGGCCAACTAAAATTATAATAAAATTTTAAATATTAGAAAATGAAGATTTGAGCTTTGAGTTTCTTAGAAATCAAGGCTAGAGTGATTCAAAAAAAATTTGCCAAAAGGCCAGTGGCATTTTCGTAAATATAGGTACTTTTTGAAAAACATACAGGAGGGCTTTTTAAATGAAGGTTTTGAGTTCTCCGGGGTTTTTAGAGGCCCTAAAAAACATGGAAGGCCCCGGGATAGTTAAAGCCCCTCCGGTGGACGTTTTCTAATGTTAGTGTGCCTGAACTTTGACGGATCCGTTCGAAAAGGTTTTAGCTCCAATTTGAGTTATTCCAAAGCCATTTTTCTTGATTGGGAATCTAAATTTTATAATGGACAAGACAGTTCTCAAAAAGGAGCTAAAACGAAGGAGAAACAAAAATGCAAAGTGTGAAGGGCAAAATGGGAATTTTTGAAAAGTGTAACTTATTCCCACCTATATATATGATGCACCCTTCGCCTCCCTTCATTATGCACGACCATCTTCTGCCTAAAACCAGAAGAAAACCCTAGGGGATGAGGCTTACAAGAAGGGGAAGAAAAGGAGGAGAAATCAAAGGCTTAAGGTATGAAAATTGGTAGTTTTTCATGCTCTTTCTCCTTCAAACCTCTTATCCTCCATTCTCCTTTGTTTCCTATGATTATAATGAAGTTTATAAATCTGTTTTAAGGGGAAAATTGAGGGGAAAGTTCGGATTTGAAGAGAGGAGCTCAAAGAACACAAGATTCAAGTGAGAAAAAGCAAGAAAACAAGGTAATTTCTCTTCCTATGGTTGCCATTTTTGGTCCCCTTCTCCACCATTTCGCCCCACTTGAGAAAACCCTAGGAGGAGATGATTTTTAGGCAGAACCAAACATGAATCTAAGGAAAAAGAGTGTGGAGATTAAGAATATGCAAAGGAAATTATCAAAAAGCCATTAGATTTCAAGATGCAAATTCTAGGGTTTCAATTGCACCTTGTAAAATCTGACTTTGTATGATGATTCCTAGGCCTAAGTAAGAGTTTAAATGAGCTCCCAAGATCCCTAAGAGGCTCCCCATATGCTTCTTCCCTTGAGAAAACAAAGAAAGCTCCATGGAACCTAATATGCTTCATAGCCTCGGCCTAGATGGGTTCTCCTAGTTAGGGAGAGTTTTAAATTTTTCTAAGGCTATTCTTAAGTCATATTTGATGAATGAAAGTAAGGGGAGGCCTTGGAAAAAATTTAAAACTCATAGAAAGTGATTTGGTGCCTTAGGTTCCATATTATGACCTAAAGAAGCAACATGATGCTAGGCCTTTTGTTTTGATGATGTGATGACTCCAAGAGGCTTAAAAGGAGTCAAGAATCATATTTGAAAAGAAAGAATGAGGCCTAGAAATCATTTGAGGGGTGTTGCTTCATTAGGTGCCGATATAGACCATAATGGGGGTTATAGAGCAATCTAGTGTTTCATTAAGTTGTGTAGCCATAGAGTGTGATTCATGAACTTAATTGGCTCCCATAATTTGTGTCTAGGCCAAGAGAAACCATCTCTACCAATTTGTGGGTGTGTGGCCGAAAGAGGAGGCTTGAATTCAAAGGAAAAAGTGTGTCATTTTGTGCAAGGTAGCTCTCTCCACCTTCTCTCATGCATGGATGTGTGCTTAGCTTGTTTTAGAATGTGTGTATGTGTATTTTCAAGCTTTGAAAAGTATGCTAGCATACCTTTACATGTCATGATCCTTGATGCCATGTTATGTTTTAAATGAATCCATGATGTTTGTATGAGATTGCTTGAGTGTGGAGAGGCCAAGAACTCTTCCCTTTGGTGAGGAGGAGCCAAGAACCCTTGAGCTTGGTTGAGATAAAGCAAAGAGTCTCCCAAAAGCAAAGTGGGCTCCCAAGAGTATGGTTGAGTCCAAAGTGCTCAAAAAATGGGTGAGGCAATCCAAAACCCATGAGGAGAAATGTGAGGCCGATCCAAACACTTAGTGAGCTCTTGAATGATTTGTATGAGTTGTTCACATGCCAACTTTGCTTCTAAAATGTCCATGGCTTTTATTGTCTCCATGCATGCATTGGTAAAGCGTGTTTGCACATATTATGTATGATTGAATGAGAGATGAGCTATTGGGATTCTTTGAATCTCATCTCCTCCTCTCCAATGATCTAACATGGTAGGTGAACCAAGTGGATATGCTAATGGGAGCCAACAACACTAAAGGAAGGAGATTGACAATCATGTGTTTAGCTTTTGTCACTTTAAGACCATGATTGTACCATATGATATATATGATGTAGTAAATGGGCTATGACCCTTGAGACATGTGTAAATATGATATTATATGATGTTTAAATGTATGGATATGATGTGTGACCTCTAGAACCTATTTTGAGTATGTAATGCCAAAGTGTGCAATATGGGAGTTTATTGGAAATATGCATAAGTGTGGGTTGAATAGCCAAAATGAGATGCATGAGGTTTGGGACCATTTGGGCAGCTCACACAAGTCTCAAATGTACTTTTAGACTTGCCCAAAAGGTGCCACAACCAAGGAAAGGCCATTTGGCAAATTTGGTACCTCATATGGAACCAAATTTGACCATAATGGATCCCTATGTCACTTTTTGGCCAAATGAGTTAGTATTGCCCTGAAATTTGGCATATAATTAGGTCTCATTAAGAGCTTTCTGGGAAGCTAAAGATAATAATTTTCGGAGGTCTAGAGAATATTTGATGAATTTTCAAAATTTGGATTTTCTATGGTTTCTGGTATGTGCACTGTTCATACTGGCAGATTTTATTTTTGTGTCACTCGATAGCCAAATGGTATCTGATGATTATGAAATTTTATATAAATAAACTAGAGGTCATAATCTTTCTGTGGCCACCGAGATCACCTCATTTGGAGGTCTGAGCAGAGACTTATGCATTTTTGAAGTTTGCTGTCAGTAACAGTGGCGTCTCCAGAGCTCAATCACTGTTCCATCAGTTCCAGACATCTAAACGTATCTTTTTCATTCTGGAATTATTTTTAGTGTCAAGTTAACATTTGTAGCTTTCCAGAATGACTGAATTTGTGTGATTTAGAATGTTTTAGAATTAGTTATGAATTTTAGAAGTTTGTATCAGTAAACTGAGTAACAGCCCAGGCAGCCAGCGACTCTGTATCTTCTTGGATGTCAAACGTCCTGTGTGATGAATGTTATTACCTAGAAATATTTGTAGTATGAAGTAGACATCCTAAGATTTCCATAATGACCAAGATTTCATGATTTCAAATTTTCTAGATTTAGTTATGATTTTCCAAAGTTTGCCCAGGAAAGAGGCCAATTCTGGCCGAAAATGGATCTCCAAATTTTCATGCTCCATTTCGGTTTCCATGGGTTGGAGGCATATTTTTGGGATCTAAATGAGTTTTAATGATGCAATTAAATATGACGATACATAGTATGAGCTCACATGGTCCATGTGACACCGAAATGAATTTTTAGACATAGCGCAGGGCAAAAATAATTCCACTTTTCTCGCTTTTCCCATAGAAATCCTACATAGTTCATGATATTATGCCATTCAAATGTATGAGATGGACTAGAATCTATGGTGTTACACTAGCCCAATCCATGCATGAAATTGAGAAAGCTCAATTGGATCTGCACATAAAGAATGGAAAAAATTAAGTAGCAATAATTTACAAAATTATTTAAAAAGATATCTATGCATTAAAAATCCAAAATTTTGTAAATTATTTCCTAAAGTTCAAATAATGGCTACTAAAATCAAATTCCACCTAAGTAAATCAATTCAGCCTTATTTAACTATTAAAATACTTAAGCTAAAGAGAATAAAATATATAAAAATCATGTTTATCATAGCCTTTGAATTAACACCCTAGGATATTCAATTAACTAACCAAACTCCATGGAATCCTTAAATCAAAAAATTAAGCACACAATTTCACTCATGCATTTCATCAAACACCTTAATTGCATACATGGGAAATTAAAGGAAAGTAAAAAAATCCAACACTTATCCAATCAATTAATCATTCAAAAAGTCATCTAATTAGTGTCTAACTAGCCATTAATTATAACTACACCAATCTCAATCTAATACATCTCAACCAAGCATGTACAAGAAAAAGGAAAAGTGTAGAAAGAAAGGAATTCTTAGCCCCAAAATCCCTTGCTAATTCTTTGGATTCAAGCTTCTTCAAGGTCCTTTTCCCAACTAGCCACTCAATTGAATCAAGCTCTCATGAAATGAAGGATGATGGAGGAATGGAATGGAAGAGGTAGCTATAACCAAAATAGGATGGAGATGTATTATATTTCATTTTCTGATGGTGCCCTCTAAATGGAATGAATGACCCTGAGTATGTTAATGAATCATATGCCTCCTCTAGCCATCACCACGTGCTCTGCCTTCCTTCATTTATTCAAGTGGGTTGCCTCAACATTCCACGTCAGCCCCTCATTTTTACTGTTCACATGTTCATCTTCTATATTTCCCATGTTAGCTCCAGGTGTGTTTATTCCTTTCATTTCTCATGTCAGCTTGATTTGTTGCCCATATGCTCTTCTCTAGCTTCTTTCTCATAAAATAATCATGTGTTATTCTCTTCTCTTTCCTTTACATGTTCTAACCTCTCACACGTCTTCTTGTTGCTATCTACGTGGATCCATTTATGCTTGCCAAGAGTTTCCCATGTTAACTTTGTGCGTGCAAGAAGTTAAGAGCTACTGCTTGTTCGTTCTTCTCAGGTTAAATCTATTACATGCTTCTTTCTTTGTCTGTAGTTCTTCATGTGTTCTGTAGCCTGTAGCTTCATCTTTTTTAGTTCATGGCTCTCCTTCCTCTATTTCTGCCTTACATTCATGAGTTGCTACTATATATTATGGATCTTCTCCATGCAAGCCTCACGTCCTTCTTATCTTGAAGCCATAGCCAGTTGCATCCTTTCCATGTATATCTTTTCATTCCTATAGCTTCAGTCCCTATTTTTGCATGTGTGTGTATTTGAGCTTCATTTATTTCTTCCCACTTGACTGCTCCCTCTTCACGTTCTACCTCTCAAACCCATAATGTCTCTTTAATGTTCTTTAGCTCTCCATTTGCCCATGTGTGAAGGGATATGTAAAAACGTGAATGGTGTCATAGACTTAGCTTTTCCAATGACCGTGCAGCACTTACATACTTCTTTAGCATGCCTATGTCAATGGACATGGGAATGAAGTGAAAGTGCAGTGCGTTAGGATGTGCAACCTCCCTTTCTTCCAACAAACTTAAACCTACATATTACTTCATGTTTACATGGAGTGTGGAAGTAAAGAATGAACCATGTATGACTTCTTACATGTGATTTGGTGAGTCTTAATATGAAGCTTCTACATGTATGTGTATGATGAGATGAAGCTGAATGTGTGTGGGTTATGTGGAAAAGTTGCCTATGTAGAGAGACCCATAAGTGATATGTGTGTGCAGATATATGTGAGCCCATGCATGCTTTTGTGTTAGTGCTACGTGTAGATAAAGGTGTAAATAAGAGTGAAAGAATGTTATGGGTGAGTGAAAGGATGGATGAGTCAATGCATGGAAGGTGCTTATGAATTGTAGTAGCTACCTATGTGTGTGTATTTGAAGTTACGTGGAGCGAATGAATGATTAAGTGTAAGAGTTTTTAAGTGAAGGGAAGGAAGGACATGAGTTCATGAAAGTGGATGCATGCTACATGGAGCCTTGTGAAAATGCGATGTGTGTGATTCCATGGAAACAACACATTCCTTCTCTTCGATTCTTCCAACTACTTGCATTTCTCCTTCAAATCAATCTTTTTGTTTAAATTTCATTTGCCCACTGAAATCTACAAAATAATAGGAAAAATTCACCAAATTAATAAAAAGAATTTATGCATTGAAAACTAATAATTTTGTAAATTATTTTCTAAAGTGTAAGAGTGGTTAATAAAATCAAATATATTCTAATTAAATCCATTAAACCTTAAATAATTATTAAAATGCCTAAGTTTAAGGGAATTAATATATAAAAAAATAGCATTTATCAATATGCCTATGTATTAGTGATTGATGCTATGGTTTGCTTGTAATGACAGTTACATGATATTGCGTCTGGCCAACTCAATAGAAATGTAACTTAAGTGCACAGTAAATAATGACATCAACCATATAGAGTATCCCAATAATCAAAGGGTATCCTAGTTGGTTAAGTTAAAGGATAAGCTAAAGAAAAGGAAACTAAGGGATTCTTATGATGTTAGAACTATAAGAAAAAGTATTAATAATGAATTCCTAGTATAGAATGATGTAAAGGAATTATGCTAGTTTCATTAGAATTTAAAAACTAAATAGCACGAGTTCAGTATACATAGTATAAGTCCCTTACGACATAACTAAATGAAATGAAAAGGGACCAGTATATAATACCTATCATGCAAGAGAGTTTAGACACACTTGATGTGTAAGATGCCCTAGTGCTAAAGGCATTTGAGTGTCAAACCTGGGCATAGCTAGAAATTGCAAGATAAGATAAAAAGGACAAAATAAATACAAGTAAAATAAAGTAAGCTAGTAAGGGTAAAGAAAAAAAGCATGATGAGAGAGTAGAAGTGAGAACCTGATGATCCCATAGGGAGTAATGAGTAAAAGTCAGAATACTCCCAAGTATCATTACTATGTGATCAACGAAGAAGCAAATGATACAAGACCCACTTCACATGAAAAGCATAGTAGACATTTGAGTTTAGCCTTAGAGATTATGGGTGATGGTTGGCAGATTTAGTGAGTATGTATTTTATTATCAGATACAATGATGTTAGGCTCTGAAACCTCCCAGATATGGATCATAGTAGATCCTAACATAGTGTAGCAAGTTGCAATAAACTCTAGTAGGGCTCTAAGAGGTTACAGTAGACCCCGGGGTCATAGTAGATCCCACAGAGTTACAAAGAGCCCACAGTTACAATACAACAGTTCTCTTGGTAGATGGTAGCCTAAGATAGTTTCTACATATTAGTTTAGTCTTAGAGACCAGTACAGTTTCAGACAATTTTCATCTCAGAGGCCAAGGACTCCTTAGGTCTAGTAGACTATTGCCACAGAGATATTAGGGCTATACTCAAATAGTTAAACTATTGACTAGACTTCTTTGATGGATCAGCATAGTATATGGGATGAGGAAAGCAAGAAAGTAGCTTTCCAGAGTATAATTACATGGACCACTACCCAACAATTATTAAACCTCACCAAAGGAGAGGGAAATCCCTTTATGCCATAAATATGTATTTAGAAAGGAGTCAGTTGCAATTTTTTATGATAAGGTAAATGATAAACCATGTCTGTACTAGTTGAGAATATGAGAAGTCAGTATCCTCTATGAATATAGTATTAGTCAGTGGTAGTCGACCTCCAATGCTAGTACAGAAAAAGTAAGAGTTATGATGGTCAGTTATAAAATTAAGAAATTGAATAGTACTCACCCTCAAGTAAATAAAGAGAGTAAAGAAAAGATCAGGCCTAAAGAGCAAGCATAATAGTAAGTAAAGAGACTGGGATAATTAATAATAGAAACTTCTTAAAGGAGCTATGATCCCAATAAGCACTTAAAATATGAGGCCTATGATAGAAGAGATATAAACCTTGATTATGGGATGAGCTAGTAAAAAAGAAAGTAAAGCTAAACAGTGGGTTGGTCACTTAAATAAGTTAAGTAAACAGACAGAAATCTCTGATGGCTTACAATGAATAGGTAAAGATAAGTTGACTTTGCAGAAAGCCATTAGAGGATGATATAGGAGATTTAATGTTATAAGATATCTCCAATTGCATATGCAAGTAGGTCCACTAAATAGAAAATTTTAACCCTTATGAATTGGGTTAAGACCAATTAGATATGAAATAGTAAGCTCTCTCGAGAAATAGGCTAGAGTTGTTACAATATGTTCAATATTAGAAGTTAGCCCCTTCATGACAAGATCAAGTTAGTGCTCTATATGAATAACACAAAGAATGAGAATTATATACAAAAATAAGCTTAAAGGAGCCTAGTCTTTGAGGAAAGTGAATAGAACTAGACAAGTAAATAAAGCTAGGCAAAGGGATTAGGAAGAGCAGCTAAGAAAAGTATGAAAAAACCAAGGCAATGTCTATACTTCTAAATTTCGAGGATCAAATTTTATTTAAGGGTGAAGGAGAAATGTAATACCTGGCTATTCTAAAAGGGCCTAAAACTAGTTAATTATAAAATAAAAAAAAAGTCCCCTACATGGAAAGAATTAAGACTAAACAAAATTAAAGCAATAATCTAGACCTAAAAAAAAAGAGAATATTAAGCTTAAGATGCCTAAAAACACGAGCCAAAATAGTAAAGAAAAAATAGGAAAGAAAGTAGTGACATTTTTGTAATTTTAGGCACCTTTTAGAAAACTCAAAGGAGTGATCTTTAAATGGGATACTTGAGTTTTCTGAGGTTCTCAAAGGCCCTAAAAGCCATAGGAACTCCTAGAATGGTTAAAACCCTTCTGGTGAGCGATTTTTGCCATCAATTGACCAAAACTTTGACTGAACGGTTCCAAATTGTTTTAAATCCAATTTGATTTATACCAAAGGCATTTTATAAATTAGAGAACCTAAATTCTATGATGAAAAATATAGTTCCCTAAAAAGAGTTGAAATAAGTCCAAATGGAAGAAACTAAGAAAGGAAACTAAATTGTAATTTTGAAAAGTTGTATAAATGAGTTCTTAGTCCCCTAAAACACATCCCACATTTGCTCATTCTTCATATTTGACTTTCTTTAGTCTCAAACATAACCCAAGGTAGATTGGAGAGGCACACAAGAAGGAGGGGTGAAGGGAAGGAGAAACCAAGTGAAAAGGGTAAAAATTTCATGGATTTTCATGCTTTCTCCTTCACCAATCTTCTTCTTCTCTTTTTCCTCTCTTTTCCCATGGTTTTATTGATTTGTTTGAGGCTATTCTATGGCTAGTCTAGGAAATGGAAGGGAGCAATTAAGGGAGAGACTCAAAGCAAGTGAAAGCTCCTTAAAGAAAGCTTTAAATCAAGGTAAGATATCATGGTTTCTCATGCTTCTCGTTGCTTGTTCTTCTCATACCATGTTCAACCTACTCTAGGCTCAATCAAGAGGTAATGAATTCAAGCTAAAATGAGTAGAGACAAGGGTTTTCAAGCATGAGAAACAAGAATATACAGTTAGATTTAAAAAAGAGGCTTTAGAAATCAAGTTATGTGACTTAGAGTTTTTAGTGCACCTATCCAATTTTGAAGCTTTCTAAGGATAATTTAGTTTATATAAAAGTATATAAGAGGTCATAAGACATCTAGGAAGCTTCACAAGTGCCAATTCCCTAAGAAAAATCAAGCAAAGTCCATGGGTGCATCTTGAATGCTATATCTTGGCTAAGCATGCTCCAAGCACCTAGGGAGAGTTTTAATTAATTTCAAGGATGGGAATGGCCTAGATATGATTAGTAAACACCAAAGGAAGCATTGGTATGAATTTAGAAATCATGGTTTGTGAGATGGAGGTCTAGATTCCTTTTTAAGACATAAAGAAGCAACTTAAGTCTAGGCTTAATCAATTGAAATTGTAGTTATAATACCATAATTTCCTAGCTTATCTCATGTTATTTTCATGCTTCACATCATATATTTCATGAAGGAGCAAGGAAAAAGATAATAAAATAATGAATTTCTTAGCGTTGCACTATGCATAAATTTTTCATTCGGAGTCTCGTGAATCATATGGACTCATGTATCACATTCTCATATTTAATTACATAGATACAATTCAAATCCATCACCAAAAGTGGCCTACAACTCGTGGAAAGCAAGGGAACACATAAAATTCACCAAATATTCCATAGACATCTGAAAATTTTACACTTTAGCTTCCCAAAAAGCTCTCAACAAGCTCTAGATACATGGCAAATCTCAGATGAAAAAGAAATCATTTGGATAAAAAGTGGTATAGGTTTCCAATATGGTTAATTCTTGCTCCATATAAGATACCAAAGTGTCCAAATGACTTCCCTTGATGTTTGGCACCTCTTGGGCAAGTTTAAAAGCATAAATATGACTTGTATGAACTGCCCAAGTGGTCCTAAATCTCATGTATCTCAATTTGGCCATTCCACTTCCACTTATACACTAATGCATCAAGCGTTTAAGAAGCTAAAAGTGCCATTACATGCTCAATTTACATTCTAGTATTCACATAACATAACCTATCACTTATACATAACATATTAACATAATTATACATACTCAAGAGGTCATAGATCATATACAATAATAAGTTACAACATTTATCACTTATATGGCCTTAAAGAAACAAAATCTATACACTTCAATGTCAAACTTTCATCTCTCAATTGATTGGCTCTCATTTCCTTGTCCTCTTGGTCCACCTAGTATGTTAAGACATTGGAGAGGAGGGGATAAGATTCAAAGAATCCCAATAGCTCATCTCCCTTTCAATCACACATAAAGTATGCAATACATGTCTTGAAAATACATGGATGGACATATTGACATATGTAAGCATTCGTAAAACATTCTTGACATTTGAACACATTATATATAACATACATAGGCTTGCCAAGTGAGTGGATTAGCCTTACCCATTTTTTTATGGATTTTGGACTTGCCTTACCCACTTTCCTTAAGAGGTTTTTGACTCAACCTTACTCTTAGGAGTTAACTTCACTTTTGGGATACTCTTTACCTTGTCTCAACTAAGTTCTAGGGTTCTTAGCTCATCCTCACCATGGCTAGAGGGTTTTTGGCTTCTCCACACTCAAGCAAACCAAAACAAGCATATAAAACATCATTTCAGTGCATAAAACATCATCATGGTATTATGGAATGAAAGCTCATGCTAAAATACTTTTCAGAGCTCAAAACATATATACACACTTTTAAAGACAATGTAAGCACACATCCATGCATGAGAGAAGGTGGAGAGAGTTACCTTGCTTGCATTTACACACTTTTTCCTTGAGCCTTGAGTCCTTTCCCTTGACCTCACACACCCAAAGAGGTGAAGATCATTTCTTTCAGCCTAAACACATCATATGGAAGCCATTGAATTAAATTCTAAGGCCATATATTCACTAGGAAAGTTAGGTGACTCATAAGGTTCTTTTATGGTTCCATAATACACTTAATGAAGCAACCTTAGGAAAATATCTTCTTGGCTCCATTCCCTCCATTTATTTATGATTCTTGACTCCATTTAAACCTCGGAGTCATCATATTATCAATTCAAGGAGCCTAGCTAGGTGTTGCTTCTTTAAGCTATAATATGGAACAAGCAAGACCATCTCACTTTCTATGGTTTCTAAAATTTTTTCAAGGCTTCCTCTCATACTCTCCCATCACACATGATACAAAACTAAGTTTGGAAGGAATTAAAACACTCGCTAGGTGCATGAACTGTCCTTGGTCAAAGGTATGCTTCCATATGGCACCAATGGAGTTGTTTTAGTTTCTTTGATGGGAGAGGTATGTAGGAGGCTCTCTTGGTGTCTTAGGAACTCATATATACTCTTAGACAACTTAAATTACTACTAGGAAGCTTCATCTTAGCTTAGGTGCAACCAACTCCCTAAATTCTATAACTTGCATTCTAAAGCTCCCTTTTCAATTGTAGTTATATATTCTTAATCTTCACACTCCATAACCTTTGGTTCCATCAAGAACACATAAAGAAAAACTCTCCTCTTCACTTTTTCTCTCTAGACCTAGGCTTAAATGGCTTGGAAACATAAGATTTTGCAATGTTTCAAGTGAAGTCTTACCTTAAAATGGAGCTCTCTTTGCATAGATTATTTTCCACTGATTGATTTCTTAGAAAGAGATCCTTTTTGCCTTAGGTTAGACCTGAATCTTTAAGTTTTCAAGAAAAGAAAACCACCATTAGAGAGCTCTTAGAGAGATAAACAACTTTCTTAACTGGCGCAGGATGAAATGGGGCCGTTTACTTACCTAAACAAAAGCTTAAACTTCTTCTCTCTCCCCCTCTTAATGTCCCACCATTGCTGCCCATTTTTCTACAAATGGAAGCTTGGAGAAGGTGATGAGGTGTAATCTTACTTAAGAAGCCTCTTTTATAATTTTTCAAAATAACCATTTTGCCCTTATGCACCTGTTTGCTCCGTTTAGGCTCATTTTAACTCCTTTTTTAGAACTTTCTTTTCCATCATAAAATTTAGGTCCTTTAATTCATAAAATACCTTTGATTTCATCCAAATTAGATTAAAACCTTCCTGAACGAACTAGTCAAAATTTAGGTCAACTGACATTGGAAAACTGTCTACCAAAGGGGCTTTAGCTATACCGAGGCTTCCCATGGTTTTCAAGACCTTTGAGAACCCTAGAGAACTTAAAAATTTCATTTAAAAGGCCCTCCTATGATAATTCCAAAATTTTCTCAAAATGACAAAAATGTCCTTATATTGTCAACCTTTCGTTCAAATTTGTTTCTTTAGTTTAGCTCCATTTTTTCTTCCATCTGAGCCTAGGATTCTCATTTTTAGGAGTCTAGAATGCTTCCCAAATTTTTTGAGACCTTAAATAATTCATTTTGGGGGACTTGCTTTTGTACCCGGTGAATTTCGTTCGTTTACAGAGAAACCATACATTACATTTCTCACATTTTCTCTCATTTTCAGAAAATCAGATATTACAGTAGTGACTCTAAGGAGTCTAAATGGAGCTAAGAGACTTGGATTGAATGAGAAATTAGAGCCAAAGTCATGAATCATAGGAGTTGCTTCGTAATGCACTTATTTGGAACCATAACTATGTCTTAGAATAAAGTAAGCTTACATAGAGTTTATGTAAAGCTAGAACTTCAATGATGCAATTATGTGCCATTAATGTGCCTAGGTCAAGTGAATCAAGCCCTACCTAGTTGCATGTGTGTGCCCAAAAAGGGGAAGGAGTAATCAAAGGGAAAAGTTATGTTATTACTTTAAGGTAGCTCTCTAGCCTTTTTTGCATGCATTTCTTGGATGTGTATTTGTCATTGGATGCTTATATGAATGTTTGAATTATGAGACATGTTTATAGCTATTGATTACATGTATGGCACCATTATTGTAACACCATATTATTTTAGCCTCACTTTCCCATACATTAAGCCTCATCTAATATGCTTTATATATGAGGTTCAAGGAAAATGGAATATTTTTGCATTGCGTAGTACTTTAAAATTCAAATTTTGCTCTGTGGACCCCGTGAACTCTCCAATATCACCCCTACTCATATTCCATCTAAACAAGTCATAGCCATTGCAAAACATCGAATACAATTTAGTTTAGGAGCCAGACATCAGAAAAATGGAGTTTTTGCCATAGGTGTAGAATTCAAGTTTCTACCACCAATTTTGGAAAATCATAATTAATTCTAGAAAAATTAAAATCAAGTAAATGATAACTTTCCAAAAATTTGCAAATGTCAACTATAGGTTAAAAATCATTCTAGGCCATAAAAACCTAGCTAGATCATGTTTCCCAATAGAAAAGCACAAATGGTCCGGTTGCCCAAGTTTGCTACCATAAGTTACTAAAATGAACTTAAAAACTTTATAACTAATTCTAGCAAAATGAAAACCCAGCAAACCATACCATTTTCGAAATCTACAGATGTTAAGTTTATAGGAAAAATAGGTTTAGACCACGTTAATCTCGTTAGGAACTGAATTATAATGAAAGAGTAAACAAGGTTGGCTGGCATCACTGGTTCTAATTCAAAATTTCAAAAATTCATTTCTCTATAGAGGGTTCTTCTAATTGCTATAGATAACTATGAATATCTAATTTCTCCATGTAAAAGTTCAAAACCATTGGACCTTGTTTGGCCTTCGGATGACACAAAAATAAAATCTACTATAGTGAATAGTGCCCAGACCAAAACTAACTTCTGAGTTGAATTTTGAAAAATCATAAGAAATTCTATAGACCACCAAATAATGTGGTTCTTAGACCAAAAAAAAGCTCTATATGAATCTATATGTGTGCAAAATCTTAGATAGAAAATCACTCATTTGGTCACTTTGTGACATGGAGTTGTAAAATGGAATTTTTATGCCTCTTTAAGGGTAAAAAATGAACCAATTTGGCTTCTAGCATTTCTAGGACTACTTGAGTACGTGGAAAAGCATAAAAATAGCCAACTAAACATGTCCTAAAGGTCCAAAAGCCCAGATCTCACAAATTCACTACCCCACTTATTGCTATACGTAAGAGTCTAACATTTCCATTCTTATATTTCAATGTCAAAACCATGTCATATCATTCAAATGCTATCCATTCTCACATATACATCATATATCCATATATTTATACATGTTCAAAAGGTTATACATCATATACATCATGGGAATATAGCCTTTGACATCATTATAGTTACAAAAGGAACAAATAATGCATTTCTTTGTCAATCTTTCTCCTTCAAGCTTGGTGGCTCCCATTTCTTGGTTCACTTGGTCCACCTAAACATGATAAGTAATAGGGAGAGAAGAGTGACATTCTAGGAATCCCAATAGCCCTTTTCCCTTTCCACCACACATAATAGATGCAATTTAAAGTCTAAATATGCATGCATGGCTATCTTGAAATTCATAAATATACACGGATCATTTCTTCTATTCAAGAAGTCATATGTAACACACATAGGCTTGCCAAGACAATGGTTTAGCCTCACCAATTCCCTTTTGGGGTTTTTGGACTTGCCTTACCCATTTACAAGGGACTTTTGACTAAGTCTCACTCTTTCTAAAGACTTTTGGCTTTGTCTCACCCACTCTTAGGGACTTTTGGCTTTACCAAGCTCTTACAAGCCAAAACATGTTCATAAAGCATCTTTCAAATACATAAACAAGCATCATGGTGCCATTGCATATAATACATATTAGAAACATTTTTCATAGCTTAAACATACACACACACATTCAAAGGCAAGAAAACACCCACACATGTGTGAGAGAAATGAGAGAGAGCTACCTTGTATGCAAGAACACACTTTTTCCTTTGGATTTTCTTCCTCTCCTTCAGTCAAACACTCAAAATAGGGGTGGAGCTCGATTCCTTTGGCCTAGACACATTAAATAGGGTCTAGTTATACTTTTGAAATCATTTATAATGCCACATATACTCTATAAGAACTTGGTTGCTCATATGGTTCCATAAAGCACCTAATAAAGCAACAATAGGAATTCATGATCTTGGCTATATTCTCTCCCTTAATCTATGACTCTTAACTCCATTGAAACCCTTTGGAGCTATCACACAATTATTTTAATAAGCCTTGCTATGTGTTGCTTCATTTTGCCACATTATAGAACCTATAGCTCCAACTCTCAATATATGGCTTCTAAATTTTTCCCAAGGCTTCCTCTTATCTTCTTCTATCATGCATAATCCCAAAACAAGTTTAGAACAAATTAAAACACTTTCTAGTCCCTTGCTCTTGTCTTGGCCGAACCATAGGGAGCAATTTGAGCCCATGGAGTTTTCAATTTTTCCTTGCAGAGGGAGACACTTGGCAGGCTTCCTAGGGTTCTTAAGAACTCACTTAAACTCTCATATAACCTAGAACACCCTTAGATAAAATCAAATTGTAGCCTATGTCTTTGAATCCCTAGCTTCCTATTCTTAGTTCTTTTTTGCTTCTTAATTAATTCCACTTGTATCTTCCTAATCCTCACACCTTTGAACACCTAATCCTACCTTAATATAGTGAGAATTTATCTCTTATGGAATGGGCCTTAAGCTGAACAAAATAACATGGAGGAAGTAAGCAAGGAGAAGCATAAAACAAGAAGAATTACCTTAGTTTCATGGTTCCTTCAAAGCCTCTTTCACTTGGTGTAGACTCCTCCTTGAATTCCTACTCCTCTCCCTCTAAAACAAACCCAAAAACATCACCATCTCACCAACTAAAACCATAGAAAAAAAGATAGGAAGGAAGGGAAAAGAGTTACTAAAGAGAGAACTAGAAAAAGTCTTAAATTTCATACCTTTTCCTTGGTGTTTTCTTCCTCCCTTTTCCCTTCTCTTGTGCACCTCTTTCCTCACCCTTTGTTTTGGGTAGAAAATAGGTTGGTTAATTAGAGGCTAAAAAGGAACGTGCTTTAAGAAGGTGAGGAGTCCACTTTTTAAACTTGTTCTTTTACATTTTAGTCCATATTCTTAGCTTTTGTTTTTTAGGCTCAATTCAATTCCTTTTTAAAATATGTCTTTTTCATTATAATATTTAGGCTCTCAATCTTTATAAAATGGCTTTGGAATAAGTTAATTTAGATTTAAAATTATTACGAACTATTTGGTCAAAATTTTGGCAACCGATGCCGAAATCATCTACCGGAGGGGTTTTAAATGTTCTGAGGGTTTTCATAATTTTTAGAGCCTCTAAGAATCTCAAAAAGCTCAAATTTTTTATTTTAAAAGCCTCCTACGAGTTTTCAAAAATTTTCACAAATTGCAAAAATACCCCTACTTTTTTCGATACATTTTTTGAGCTCTCTGACTTTAGTTTTTGGGCATCTTAAGTCTCAAATCCTCATTTTCCATTATTTATAATTTTATCCTAATTTTAGTTAGCATCAAACTTCTCTATCCAGGGGACTTCCTTTTGAAACTGACTCATTTTCGTCATTTTTTGAAAAATTGGAGATTACAATTATGCTTCTTAAAAGGCAATTTTCAATGCAAAGTAGCTTGGATGGATGTGGTTATGTCAAAAGTCCTTTCAAATGGGTGAGGATGAGTTAAAAGTCCCTACTAATGGGTGAGACAAAGTCAAAAGTCTTAAGAAAGAATGAGGCTAAGCCAAAAGTCCATTAAAGTGGGTGAGGCAAATCCAAAAGTTCCAAGGAGATTTGATGAGACTAAATGAACATCCTTTAGAGCCTATGTTTGAAATATATGAGTTCATATGATAAGGAAATTTATCTATGTATGTTCATGAGAAGTTTTATGGCATGCATGCATTCTTTGACATGTGATTGCATCATATATATATGTTTGAAAGGGTAAAGAACTATTGGGATTCTTTGAATCTCACTTTTCTCCAACATATGTCTAACCATGTTTAGGTGAGCCAAGTGAAGCAAGAAATAGAGGTCATGCACCTTGAAAAGTGGAATTTTGACACTAGAATAGGAATTTTATACATTTTGATGTCAAAGTTTGCAAATATATGATGTACTTATGATATAAATACTTGAACATTTTAGATGTATCTAACTATAGTGCATGTACCAATTTTAAAGCCAAATGAATGTATACATGAGTCTTAAACACTATAGACCTATAATATATATGTGTATAATAGCAACTAGGATACTGATTTTGAGATGCATGATGATTTGGACCATTTGGAATGCTTCCCTATGCTGTATTCATGCTCTTGGACGTGCTCAATTGGCTATGGATTGATTGGAGGGTCATTTGACACTCTTTTGAACCATTTTGACCTCTAAAATGACCATATTCTTGAGCTAAACCATAAACTAACCAAATAGATGAATTGTTTCATGAAATTTGGTAGGCATATAGGTCTTATCTAGAGCTTCTCATAGAGCCAAAGATCACCTAATTTGGAGATTTACAGAATTTATTATGAATTTTCAAAATTGGCTAAATTACGTAGAATTGTCTCAGTTATTGTTCAAATGATCAGTTTGCATTTCTATGTCATTCAAGGATCAAATGAAAACCAATGCTCATGATATTTTTCAAGATATATTTGATATTATAAGCTTTCTAGGGCCATCAAGTTTGCATGAAAAGGAGTTGTATAGAGAAAGTTATAGATTTTTGAAATTAGAGGTCTTGTGTTGCCTAAATACTATAGTAGCCTCTAATATGCAATAGATTTCTGAGGACAAATGAACTCATATGGCCTTGAAGTGTTTACAACAATTAGGCCTCATCTTAATCTTTCCACAGCTACTGAGGGCACCTTATTTGGGTTTGTATTAAGGGAGATATAAATTTTTGAATTTTGATGTCAATTACAAGATGTCCCTAGACTAGTGTTACTATTGTATTAGCTTTTTTAGGGCAAACCTAGTTGTTTTGATTTGAAATTTTTTTATTAGTTAGAGGACATTTGTAGCTTTCCAAAATGGTATAATTTGCATCATTTTGATTTTTCTAAATTTAATTATGATTTTTGAAAATTCATATCAAAATATAGAGTTTCATGGGTGCATTTCGAGTTCTATGGCTTGGACCTGAATTATGAGCTTCAAATTGTGATAATTGTGCTTGAACAAATGTGTTATGAATGAAAAATAAGTTTGGCAAACTCACATGGTCCATTTGGCAATTAATGAGTTATTTTGGCCTTTAATGATGCTAAATTCCACATCCAAAGGTGCTTAATTTATGAAAATAAAACCTTACAGCTAATTATGACATATAATGGATGCTAACTATATATGGTGTGACATATGAGCCATGAAATGCATGTATGTAAGGGTAAGTGGGTGTGTGATTTTGAGTTATAAGACATTTAGGGCATCATGAACCAGTCATATATGATGTATTTATCATTTAAAACTTGCTCAAACCATGACATAGTTTGGTATGGTTCAAAATAAACCATTTGGAACCAAATTTGGTCCATTTTGAGACATACTTTACACCTAAACCAAAAATAGGCTAAATGGATGACTTTTTGGATGAAATATGATAACCATTTCAAGCTCATTTAGAGCTTTCCATGGAACCAAAGAACACAAATATTGAAACTTTGTAAAATTTATTATAAATTTTAAATTTGGTTGAAAAATGCTCATTTTGTCAGTTGTGATATTTCATGTGTTTGAAGGAACAAATGAACTATGATACTCATGAAATTCTATAGGCACATATTTGGCATTATAAGCTTTCCATAGCTAGTTTGCATAAATCAGAGTTGTGTAGCCAAAGATAGGCACTTTTGAAGTTCAAGGTATGTTTATGGTCATTTACTATAGCTTCCTCTGATCTTTGTGGATTTTAATAGGTCAAATGGATTCAGTTGCATGTGAATTTTCTACATCATATAGCTCATATCCTAAAATTTTTGTAGACACCTAATTTGTGCAAATCATAATTGTATAACTCAAGATATGATTTTCCAAAATTTGATGTCTAATATGTGCGAAAGTGGTGTTTTAAAGCATATGCAATGAAATCTGAAAATTGAGTTTCTTTTTATGATATTCTAAGCCTAATAAACTTGGTTGGCATGAATTTAGGGATTTCTAAGATGAAGTTATGTAATTATGTACGTTTAGAAGTTTTGGGCCTTTAATAACAATAATATTGCAAAAAGTTTTCAACATAAGAAATTGTGGCTATATAAGAAATATGCTATAAAATATGTGCACATTCTTTGATGGTATGACACCACCTCTAGCCCAAAACCTCCATTAATGAAACTTTAAACTCTAATTAACATGCAAGAGGACCAAAGGATGGAAAAATTTACCTTACTTCAAACTTTAACACTCTCTCCACCAACAATTGTAACATCTGGTTTTCTAAAAACCAGAGAAAACGTGAGAAACATAACGTACGGTTTCTCTGTAAACGAATGACATTCACCGAAAACAAAAGGAAGTCTCCCAAGATGATGTAGTTAAGATCCCAAAAAATTTGGAAAGCATTCTAAACTCCTAAAAATGAGAATTTTAGCCTTAGATGGAAGAAAAAATGGAGCTAGAATAAAGAAATAAATTCTTACAAAAAGCCTACGAAACATAATGGCATTTCCATAATTTTGAGCAATTTTTAGAATTCATATAGGAGGGCTTCTTATATGAAAATTTTGAGTTCTCTAGGGTTCTCAGAGGCCCTAAAAACCATGGGAAGCCCCGGGACAATTAAATCCCCTCCGGTGGACATTTTGCAACGTCAGTATGTCTGAACTTCGACGGATCCGTTCGGAAAGGTTTTAGCCCTGATTTGAGTGATTCCAAAGGCATTTTTCTTAATTGGGAACCTAAATTTTATAATGGAAAAGACGGTTCTAAAAAAGGAGCTAAAATGAAGGAGAAAAGAAAATGCAAAGTATGAAGGGCAAAATGGAAATTTTTGAAAAGTGTAACTTATTCCCACCTATATATATGATGCACCCTTCTCCTCCTTTCATTATGCACGACCATGTTCTGCCTAAAACCAGAAGAAAACCCTAGGGGATGAGGCTCACAAGAAGGGGAAGAAAAGGAGGAGAAATCAAAGGCTTAAGGTATGGAAATTAGTAGTTTTTCATCCTCTTTCTCTTCCAAACCTCCTCTTCCATTCTCCTTTGTTTTATATGATTAAAATGAGGCTTATAAATCTGATTCAAGGGAGATATTCAAGGGAAAATTCGGATTTGAAGAGAGGAGCTTGGAGAAATCAAGATTTAATCCAAACTAAGCAAGAAAATAAGGTAAAAATGCATCCTATGGTTCATATCTTCCATGGCCCTTCTTCTCCATTTTAACCTAGACTTAGACAAACATAAGGAGTCATATTTTTGACCAAACTAAAGGTGATTCTTAGGTATTTGATGGAGAGGAATAAGAATATGCAAAGAAAACCAAGAAATAGGCATTAGAAATCAAGATGCAAAACTTAGGGTTTCAAGTGCACCTTCCAATTTGTGAATTTGTATGATACTTTCTAGTTCTAAGTTAGAGTATAAATGAGTTCTTGAGACACTAAAGATGCTCCCCACAAGCTTCTCCCTTCAAGAAAACCAAGAAAACTCCATATGGCCTAAATGGTGTCTATGTCTCGGCCAAGAGGGGATTGTGTAGGTGGGGGAGTTTTAAATTTTTCTAAGGCCATTCTTGAGTCATATTTGATGTATGAAAATTAAGGGAGGCCTTGGAAAACATTTAGAACTCATGGAAAGTGATTTGGTGTCTTAGGTTCTATATTATAACCTAAAGAAGCAACATAGTGCTAGGCCTTTTGTTTTGATGATGTAATGACTCCAAGAGGCTTAAAAGGAGTCAAGAACCATATTTAAAAGGAAAGAATGAGGCCTAGAAAGTATTTGAGGAGGGGTGTTGCTTCATTAGGTGCATTTATGGACCATAATGGAGCCTATAGAGCAATCTAGCATCTAAGCAAATTGTATAGCCTTAAAAATTATTTCATGAACTTAATTGGCTCACATGATTTGTGTCTAGGCTAAGAGAAACTATCTCCACCAACTTGTGAGTGTGTGGCCGAAAGAGGAGGCTTGAAAGCTAAGGGAAAAGTGTGTGTTTGTATACAAGGTAGCTCTCTCCACCTTCTTTCATACATGGAGGTGTGTTTAGCTTATTTTAGAATGTTTGTATGCGTATTTTCAAGCTTTGAAAAGTATGCTAGCATGCCTTTATATGCCATGATTCTTGATGCTATATTATGTTTTCAAATGATTACATGATGTTTGTGTGAGTTTACTTGAGTGTAGAGAGACCAAGAACTCTTCCCTTGGGTGAGGATGAGCCAAGAACCCTTGAGCTTGGTTGAGACAAAGTAAAGAGTCTTCCAAAAGCAAAGTGGGCTCCCAAGAGTATGGTTGAGTCTAAAGCTCTTTAAGAATGGGTGAGGCAAGTCCAAAATCCATGAGGAGAAGTGTGAGATGTTTTGTATGATTGATTCACATGCCAAGATTGTTTTTAAAATATGCATGTCTTACATTTTCACCATGTATGCATTTGAAAAGCTTGCTTTGCACATATTATGTATGATTGAATGGGAGATGAGCTATTGAGATTCTTTGAATCTCATCCCCTCCTCTCCAATGATCTAACATGCTAGGTGAACTAAGTGGATATGCTAATGGGAGCCAACAACACTAAAGGAAGGAGATTGACAATCATGTGTTTAGCTTTTGCCACTTTAAGACCATGATTGTACCATATGATATATATGATGTAGCAAATGGGCTATGACCCTTGAGACATGTGTAAATATGATATTATATGATGTTTAAATGTATGGATATGATATATGACCTCTAGAACTTATTTTGAGTATGTAATGCCAAAGTGTGCAATATGGAAGTTTGTTGGAAATATGCATAAGTGTGGGTTGAATGGCCAAAATGAGATACATGAGGTTTGGGACCATTTGGGCAGCTCACACAAGTCTTAAATATGCTTTTAGACTTGCCCAAAAGGTGCCACAACCAAGGGAAGGCCATTTGGCAAATTTGGTATCTCATATGGAGCCAAATTTGACCATAATAGAACCCTATATCACTTTTTGGCCAAATAAGCTAGTCTGGATCTGAAATTTGGCATGCAATTAGATCTTATTGAGAGATTTCTGGAAAGCTAAAGATCATGATTTTTGGAGGTCTATAGAATATTTGATGATTTTTCGAAATTGGCAAAATTTATGGATTTGGTCTGCTGCACTATTCATTTGGTTCAAAAATTTTTTCTATCACACGAGGCTCAAATGATGTCCAATTACCATAAAATTTTATACAAAAAAACTAGGCAATCACAGTGACTGGTGCCAATTAGAAGCACCTCATTCGGAGGTCTGGAGAAGGAGATATGAATTTTTGAAATTTTTGTCCAGTATCAGTGATTTTGCCTAACTAGAAGTACTGTTCTATTGAGTTTTGTAGTTTGGGCTTGATGAACTGATTTGAAGATATTTTTCCTCTCTATTTAATATCCACATCTTTCCAGATTAGTATCATTTTCATGGATTGGATTTTTTTGGAATTAATTGGCAATTTTCAAAATTTTCTACAGAATTCTATGATAGTTCCAGATTTCAGTCAGACCTTTGGACTGTTTTGGATGTCAAACATCCTGGGTGATGAATTTTGTGACCTGGGCGTATTTTTACTATGAATTAGACATCCTAAGATTTCCAAAATGACTAAGATTTCATCATTTCGAATTTTCTAGATTTAGTTATGATTTTCCAAATTTGGCTTAGAAAATGGAGCAAATCTAGCCGAAAATATGCTTGCTTATTTTGAGCTCCATTTCGGTTTCCATGAATTGTAGGCATGTTTTTGTGATGTAAATGAGTTATAATGATGGAATTAAATATGAGAATGTATAACATGAGCTCACACAGTCCACGTAACACCGAATTGAAATTTTTAGATATAACGCAATGTAAAAAAGTCTATTATTTTCATTCCCTTTTTCATATGCTCTTGTGGGATTGACAATACAAAGCTTATAAATGGTATGAAATGAGCTAGAATTTATGGTGTTACAACAATCATGCCTAGAAGCTTTAAATGCACTAACTTTATCCATTAAAACATCACCAATTGAGACCCTAATGATCAAAAGGTAGAAAGAGATGAGAGGAGCACATTTGAGAGGAATGTTTTGGCTAAAAATCATAAAACCCATACCATGCAAAGGCTTTAAGTCTCACACACCATGGATTTCACCCAAGCTTCTTTGAGTGACCTATTTTTGTCAAACTAGGTGAATAAAAGAGGGGAATTAGTTAATTGTGGCTAATATAGGCTGGCATTAACTCTTTTTCTATGAAGGGTAAAATTAGGATTTAAGAATATAACAAGTTTGGGTTTAATTTACTTAATTTTTCTTTAGCTCTTACGCCCCCAAATTAAACTAATCATGATTCATCTTATTTTAAAGCTAAATTCATTAAACTTGATATTTAAGTAAATTGCTTAAGCTTGGATATTACACCTTAAACAAACTAGCTTGGACTTATATTAAAGAGACTGTGGTGCTTCATAGGGTGTGATGCATATTGGAAAAAACTTTGTCCATGAGAATGTGACATTTACATTGCTAAAAGAAATTAAAAGATAAAAAAACCATATAAATGCATGAAGAAACTCATAAGAAATGGGCATTAAGCTTGATTTCTGGCTAGATGAAAGTGGTAGATATCCTCTAGCTTTGTTCACATTGACAAGTGCAAATATATATGTCTTTCTTAGGACTTTAAAGAATATTACCATATCATATTATTATTCAAGTAACATTAATAGATCCACTTATTTGAGACAACATAATCTTAGAGGCTTGAAAAGTCATAACTCAGATGTTCTCATGGAGCAACTTTTACCTTTAGCTATGACAAAGACACTTTCTAAGCAACTGCCAATAGTTCCAATTGATGTATGTTCAGTTTTCAAACAATTATGCAACAAAGTGTCAAATGTTAATGAACTTAACCAACTCTAAAATAAAGTTGTTCTCACATTGTGTTATATGGAGATGTTATTCCTTTATTCTTTATAGTCATGGTCCATTTAATTGTACCTTAGCTAAAGAAGCCAAACTTGAAGGCCTTATCTAATATCAATGGATGTACCCTATAAAGAGGCAAATGTATACATAATTTTTTATGCTCTCAATTGTTTGAAATCTTCTTAATTGCTTTAAATCTTTTAATTACATTAATGACTTATAATGCAGTGCATTTAAAATAGGTACTTAGGAAAATTAAAGTCTTATATAGGATATAGGGTTTAGCAAGAGGACTAAATAGCTCAAGAAGTTTTAACTTTCTGCTCAAGGTATTCAGATAGAGTAGAGATAGTATTCAACTAACTTAGACATGTTGACGATTAATTCTATGTTAGGTCATCCAATTTTAGCACTTTGTTTCCACCAATTGCTGTAATATTCAACATGGGCCTTAAAGAATGGAATGAAATTATTAAAAAACGTCATAGGGAGAAAAAATGCCAGTCAAGAATAAAAGAGCCAATTCAAGCCTAACTAATAGAAAAATTAGAAATTTAGGAAACATGAGAATTGACATGAGAAATGAATATATCTTATCATAATTTATGAAATAAGATAAGTAGATTAACCAGATGAGGTTAGTTTGGATAAATCTCTAACGATGTATGGTTTAGGATCCTATGTAGCAATAACTTTGACAGAACTTTTCTAAACTAATTGTAATATCCGATTTTCGTTAAACGACAAAAATGGGCACATTTTCAAAGCAAGTCCCCCGAAATAAATTAGTAAAGGTCTCAAAAAATTTGAGTAACATTCTAAACTCCTAAAAATGAGAATCTCAGGCTCAGACTAAAAGAAAAATGGAGCTAGAATGAAGAAACAAAATTTCACAAAAAACTTACGAAACATAATGGCATTTTCGTAATTTTGAATAAATTTTGGAATTCACATATGAAGGCTTTTTAAATAAAAATTTTGAGTTCTTTGGGGTTCTCAGAGGCCATAAAAACCATAGAAAGCCCTGGGACAGTTAAAACCCCTTCGGTGGATGTTTTCCAACATCGGTGTACCCGAATATTGAAGGATTCGTTCAGAAAGGTTTTAGCTCTGATTTGAGTGATTCTAAAGGCAGTTTACTTAGTTAGGAACCTATATTTTATAATGGAGAAGACAATTCTCAAAAAGGAGCAAAAACGAATTAGAAACAAAAATGCCAAAAATAAAGGACAAAATGAGAATTTTTGAAAAGTTATTCTTCCTCTACCTATATATATAGGGCGCCCACTCTCCCATCCACTTAGCCTCATATTTTTCTGCCCTAAACCAAAGAATAAACCCTAGGAGAGTGGCACACAAGAGGAAGAAGAGGAGGAGACATCAAGGCTTGAAGGTATGGAATTTTGATAGTTTTTCTTGCTGTCTTTTTCCAAACCTTTTCTCCTTCATTCTCCTTTGTTTTCTAAGATTATAATGAATTTTATAAATATGTTTTAAGGGAGAAATTAATGGAAAAGTTTGGATTTGAAGAGAGGGGCCTAAAGAAGACAAGATTCAAGTGAGAAAACAAGGTAGTTTCTTCTTCTATAGTTGTTACCCCTTGCTCCTCTTCTCCCTATAGTTTGCCCCACTGAAGAAGTCATAGGAGGACTTGGTTTTTAGGAAAAACCAAGGGTGATTCTTAGGAAAAAGGCTGTGGAGATTAAGAATATGCAAAAAGAATTAACAAATAACCATAGAAATTCAAGATGTAAATTCTAGGGTTTTATACATTCTTTGTAAAATCTGATTTGATACCTTAATTTCTATGCCTAAATGAGATTTTAAATGAGCTCTTAAGATCCTTAAAAGTTTTCCCATCTGCTTCCTCCATCAAGAAAACATAGCAAAGTCCATGAAGGCCAATTTTCTCTATAGGTTCGGCCAAGTGAGTTCCATATACCTAGGGATAGTTTTAAATTTTTCTAAGCCCATTTTTTAGTCATATATGATGAGTGAAGATGAGGGGAGGTCTTAGGAAAAATTTAGAAACCATAGAAAGTGAGTTGGCCTTATATGTTCCATAATATGACCTAAAGAAGTAACATGTAATTAGGCCATTTATTTTAATTGTGTGATGACTCCGAGAGGCTCAAAAGGGGTCAAGAATCATATATGAAAGGAAAGAATGGAGTCTAGAATTTATTTGATGGGTGTTGCTTTATTAGGTGCATTCTTGGACCCATAAAGGGGTTAATGAGCCAAATTAGTATTTAAGGAAGTTTTGTGGCCTTAGAATTAATTCCATAAACCTAATTGGCTTCCATAAATTGTGTTTAGGCCAAGAGAAATCATTCTCACACCTTTGTATATGTGAGGTCAAAGAAGGGAGAGAAAATTCAAGAGAAAAAGTGTATGCTTGCATCCAAGGTAGCTCACTCCTCCTTCTCTCACGCATGAGTGTATGCTTGGCTTGTCTTTGAATGTGTGTATGTGTGTTTTAAGCCATGAAAAGTATTCTAGCATGATTTCATATGCCATGGTACCATGATGATGTATTATATTTTTAAATAATGTTTGTAATGTTTGCTTGGGTTTGCTTGAGTGTGGTAAAGCCAAGAACCCTTAACCATGGTGAGGATGAGCCAAGAACCCTTATAATTGTTTCAAACAAAATAAAAAGTCTCCCAAAAGTGAAGTTAACTCCCAAGAGTAAGGTTGAGTCCAAGAACCTCTTTAAAGTATGGATGAGGCAAGTCCAAAATCCATAAGTGAATGGGTAAGGCTAATCCACTTGCTTGACAAGTCTTTGTACGCTATGTATGACTTTCTCAAATGTTGAAAATGCTTCTTGAATGTTTGCACATGTTAATATGCCCATGCATGCATTTGTAAGATTGAATTTGTATCTTTCATGTGTGATTGAAAGGGAGATAAGCTATTGGGATTCTTTGAATTTTATTCCCTCCTCTCCAATGTTCTAACATGTTAGGTGAACAAAGAGAACAAGGAAATGGAAGCTAACATCTTGAAAGACAAGAGCATGCCATCAAAGTACATGGATTTTATTCTTTAAGACCACATAGATGGGAAATGATGTAATCTATGGTTGTATATGTCCTATAATGTTATGAACATGTATAATTATGTTAATGTATCATGTACAAATGAAGTTTAAGGTTGTATGTATGAAAATGTGCATTTTGGACATATAATGGCAAATTTACATTATGGAAGTGTATGTATAAATGGAAGTGGAATGGCCAAATTGAGATGTATAAGGTTTGGGACCATTTTCGAATTTCATACAAGTCATATTCATGCTTTTAGACTTGCCCAAGAGGTGCCAAACACCAAGTTAAGGCATTTGGACACTTTGGTATCCTATATAGAGCAAAAATTGACCATATTAGAAACTTATACCACATTTTATCCAAATGAGTTCTTCTTAATCTGAGATTTGGCATGCAATTAGAACTTTTTGAGAGCTTTTTGGGAAGCTAAAGTGAAAAATTTTTGGAGGTCTATGGAATATTTGATGAATTTTCAAGATTGGGAAAATTCTTGATTTTAGTCATGGTACTATTCACACTAGTCCAAAAATAAAATCTATCACTCAAGGGGCAAATGATGTCTAATTGCCATGAAATTTTATGGGGAGATACTAGACATTCCTAGTGACAAGCTAACTAAAAGCATCCCATTGGATGTCTAGAGTGGGAGATATAAATTTTTAAAGATTCTGCCCAATATTTGGTGCCCAAGCTGACCTCAGGTATTGTTTGATTAGATTTCAAGGCCTGGGTGTGCCTGAACTAGTCTAGAGTTATTTTTTCTCTCTAGCTAACATTTGTAGCTTTCTACATTAGTATCATTTTCATGGATTGGATTTTTTTGAAATTAATTGAACATTTTTAGAATTTGTAGCAGAAAGCTGTGATAGTACCAATAGCCAACCAGACCTCTGTACCTTTTTGAATGTCAAACATCTTTTGTGCTATGTTTCATGGTCCAGAAATGTTTTTAGAATAAATCAGACATATTTAGCTTTCTAGAATAGCAAAGAATGTATGATTTCAAATTTTTTATAATTAGTTATGATTTTCCAAAATTTGTGACAGAAAAGGAAAAATTCGAGGTGAATATGCAACCATGTATTTTATGCTTCCCATTGCTTTCTACAAGTTGTAGGCCACTTTTGGTGATATAAATGAGTTGTATCTATCTAATTAAATATGAGAATATGATATATGAACTCACATGGTCCACGAGATATCGAATGAAAATTTTATATGCAGCACAACACTAAAATAATCAATATTGTATATACCATTTCTTGTGATTTTCATGAAGTGCATGGCATGAGACATAGGAATTGCATGAGTAAAGTTAAGAACTTATGGTGTTATAATTTTAAATCCCTAAGCAAATATTTTTGATGCAGAAGATAGTCTAAATTTTAGTGTAGAGTTATCTATTTCTAAAAATACTAAAAAAATAAGTTCAAATAGAGGAATTAAAGTGTAAGGAAAAAATTGGTATTTTAAAAGAAGTCTTAAAACCCTAGGTGTGTGCATGTGTATATATGAGACACCTCATTCATTCCTTTCCCTATATTATTCGGTCTTTCTAATATTGAATCAAAATCACTGAGTTATAAAAGGAAGAGCCTAGAATCAAAGGATTAAAGACTAAACCAAATTAGAATAATATTTTAGACATCTAAAAATAAGGATGTAGTTAAAGATGCCTTGACACCGGAGCTCAGATAGCTAAATAAAATTATTTTAAAATATAGTGACATTTTTGTAATTTTGAGCAACTTTTTAGAAACTTAAAGGAGAAAGTTTTAAATGGAAAAATTGAGTTTCTCATGATTTTCATAGGCTTTAAAAATCATAAGAACCCTTAAAATGGCTAAAACCCTTATGGTGTACATTTTAGGCCGTCAGTTGACCCGAACTTTGACTAGATAATCCGATATGGCTTCAAAGCTCATAAAATTGAAAGTTTAATACTTTTAATAAACTAGAGGACCTAAATTTTCATATGAAAAATATGATTCTTAAAAAAAAAGTTGAAGTGAATGAAAACGGTGAAAATGAATTTGAAGGGCAAAATGGAAATTTTGAAAATTATGATAACTTAACCCCTTCCTTCTTAAATCCTTTAGAATAGAGCTCATACCATCTGAACCAGTAGAAAGGGCACACCAAGGAGAAGGGAGAGAAGGAGGAAAACAAACCAAGAAAAGGTATGAATTTTGGCACTTGTTCATGCTTCTTCCTTTACTAAGATGATCTTCAAGCCCTCTCTCTTCATGGTTTTAGTTTTCTAAGAGGAGTGCCAGGTTCTGTCATGCAACCCTCAAAACAAACTAGGTTGATAAAATATATAGCTAATGACACAACCTAGGTCATCTCCCTTGGAAATGGAGTTTAATGTTTAATTGGGTTTTCTAAATGCTAAAGGACTTTAGAACTACCTAAATTAAGGGGGTTTGATTAAATTAAACTAAGTAAATTAAAATTGAAATAAAATTCTTAATTGCTACCTAGTTGTATGAATTATGGATAAATGATAGACTTGTGACTAGCTTTGGATTCATCCCTTGGTATCCACTATCCTTATCCTAATTCAATTGTGATTAATTCTTGTTTAATAGTCCCTAATTGTGTTCATGGCAAGGGATCTTGAATTACCACTCAAGATTCAAGAGATTAACAAAGTAATATTGCATTGAAACCTTAATCCCGCATTAAATTGTCAATTCTTGTCTTTAAGATCATTGAACACTTAATTTGATTGATTAACCGATTAATTAGCCTCTGAACCATCATCCTAAAATGTTTAATTGACTAACTAAACACCAAGGAATCCATAAATTAAACATTCAAGCACTCAACCTCTCACATGCATTTCATCAAATACCTTGACTACATACAAGGATAATTGGAGGAAAATGAACAATTCAAAACTTGATTCAATCAATTAATCAACAAGACAATTTCCTAATTAGTGTCTAACTAGCCACTAATTATAAAACAACAAAAATCTCCAATCAAATACAATCTTAACCAAGAAAATACAAGAAAGAGAAAAGTGTCGAAAGAGATGAGAATCTTAGCCAAAATTCCTTTTCTAATCAATGTATTCAAGCTTCAACTCAAGTGCCTTCCTCCTAGCTAGCCACAAGGGAGAGAATTAGAGCTTCAATGGGGGTGGAATGGAAGATGATGGAATGGGAAAATGGCGTGGAGTTACTTTCTGGATGTGTAATGGACGAAGGGTGAGACGATGAAATGAAGTGTATTCTGGATGGTGTGAATGAATAGAATGAATGACGAAGTGAATCGTGCATGAATGTGATGAATGGATATGATGGATGGCATCCTCCTCCCTGATGCTGCCACGAGTGCATTTTTAATTCCCTTGTGAGTAGCACGTGCATCTTATTCTCTTCCCTGGATGATTGATGATGGATTAAGGTACATGGCATGAGATGAATCAACTCCCTTGATCTAGGTTGCCTGTGTGTATTTTTCTCCTAGCTATATTATTATTTATTCATTTATTTTTCTTCTAACTGCACATGGCTTTTGTGCTTCTCTTCATTTTTTTTACGTCAGCTCCACTCCTCAGCTCCTTCACATTGCTCCTTTTCCACATTCTTCTTAACTTTTTTTTATTCACGTACCTTCCACGTCAGCCCCATGTTCTGCCCTTTGCTCAAGTCCTTCATTCCACGTTAACTGCCTTATGTTATTTTCTCTTCTCCATGCACGTTCTGACCAGCATTATAGCATATTTGTTTGCTTTGTTCTCAGCTCCATCTTCCTTTATTTGTTCACATTTAGCTCATTTACAATGTCAGACCCAAGAGTGCTCTATTTCTCTTCCTTCTCATATGTTTCTTTACATGTTTGTAGCCCTACATCAGCTCCTGTACTACACTTTTTCCTTCATGAATCACGTAGCTTCTCACACGTTGCTTCTCTTCATTCTGCTCAAAAGCTCTAGCCTTCTTTTAACTAGCAACTCGAGCTTGCTTCTTTAATCGGTGGCTATCTGCTTCTCAACCCAAAACAAAACATCATCCACATCAACCCAAGTGCTGCCTCAACGTGAAACCTGTAGCTTCTTCTCTTATATTTGTTCACATTCTGCTCGCAGCCTTGTTCACATGCTTTGTTTGTTAATGACTGAATGAATCTACTAGACGAGTGTTAGTGCATTAACTTTAGTGAAAAAAGTGCCTGGAACTAGCTTGTGACTTGAATAGAATAGCCACGTGGAATGAAGCTCATGCATTCAACCCATACTTCTTCTTTTCTTCGAATTCAAAACATGGCTTCATTTGTGAGTTGCTTTATGAAACTGAACCCTTGTATGCATGAAACATGGTCTTCCTCACTCTTGGACCCTCATGTTTTACCTCACGCAGCTCCCTTTGTTTAACTTAGCTCCTGCTTCTTCATTTGTTTTGCTCTTACACATCTTTCCTTGTCTGCGTATGCTCATGTATTTGTTCTATTCAAGAGCTACATTCTTCACTCTTAATCCAAACCCAGTGTCTTCTTCTTTTTCATGTTTTCCATGTTATTTCTGCATGTGTGCGTTGGGATGAAGCCTAAAGTGTGAATCGAAATGAAACTCGTGGCATGCTAGATTAATACTTTGTGTGAGTGACCATGTGGAAAAACAAGCAACCATGCATGCTACATGGAATGTGCATGAAACAAAACCCATGAATGATGCATCTTCTTCCATCCAAAAATCCCTTTTTTTTTAGTTGCAAAGTGTGGCTTCCCAAATAAATTTCCCATTCAAACTCCAAATGCTTCTTAAAAATCTGCACAAAAGAGTGAGAAAAATCAAATAGGAATCTTCGCAAAATTATTTAAGATAAATTTATGCACTAAATTCATTTATTTTGCAATTAAATTCCTAGAGTGCAAAAGTAGCCATTAAAATCAATTTTTCACCTAATAAAACTCATTAAGCCATAGTTATTCATTAAAATATCCAGATTAAGGGAAATAAAATGTATGAAAATAGCCTTTATCAAATTCCCCCACACTTAAACCTTTGCACTCCTGGACAAAGCTTAAAATAAAAGGAAAACTAATAGAATGGCAAGTGGAAAATGAAAATGCAAAAAAATACAAAAAATCACAATTTAAAGACTAATCATAACTTTTCAACACTTCAACAATCAAAGTTAATTTCACTTGCATCAAGAAAACAAATTCCATGGCAATTTCATTTGAAAAGAATGAATTGAAATGCATAGCCTTTCACATGGATTAGTGTTTACTCTCAACTTTCAAATGTTTAAAGGAATGTGTTTTGCTCAAGTTCCACCTATCAAAGTTCACTACCATAAGCTTGTCAAGCTTCTAAGTCTCCACCATCAATGTCAAATGCAATGCACAAATCAATAGGACTTAGGGTTGTAATGGGGCTAAGGAGATGAAATGAATGGACACAAAAGCAAGGAAAAAAAAATAAACAACAAATAGAATACCTTAGGACTTTAAGAGCAATCAACGAAAACCTAGGATAGGTAAGAATGTGTTTCAAGGCCTTTTTGTTTTTTTTCTTTCAACAAGTATAGGCAACTATAAACTCAATTTGAAACACTTCTTTCTTTTGATTTAATTTTTTTTTTCATTGCTTTTCTTTTGTTTTTCCATCTTGTCTTTTCTTTACTTTTTTTTTAGAACATATTCCTCAACCTTTACTATCAATGGCCTAACTTGATGTAAAGTGTACATTCTCTCATCCTACTTATATGTAATGCTCCTTGAAATCTCTAAGGCATCTTAAAACAAGGTGGGATATTTTTTTTTTAATTGGCTATGGTTCAACAAGAAAAGAAAATCAAGGTTCAAAGTGGCTAAAACAATGGATAAAATACATTTAAGGTTGGCTTTTTGGCTTATTGGCTACAATAAAAAGGAATGCCTTATCATTTTCATGCATTCAAATGCAAATGTGGTCTCAACAAAGAATCAAAACAAGTTCTAGAGTGAAAGCAAAGATAGGTGAATACACACTAGAAACGAACAAATATGGCTCAATTTCTCACCAGCTAATAACAATCAAATAATTTATTGAAATCAAATTCATTGCCACTTCACTTGAATCAAAACACAAGATTCATTTCTTATCATATCTAAGTGAATTTAAGCTATAATCATCTCAACTTGGAACTTTCACAAGAAATTAAAAAAAAAAATCACACTATTTTTCAAAATTTTTATCAAAAATTTTCAAATTTTTATTTTCAAAGCAAGGAAAAGATGGATGGAATGAAATGACTCTCCCCCTACACTTAAATGTTGAATTGTCCTCAATGTTATCACACAATCCAGTCAATAGATAAACAACACAATATAAAAAGAGTGAAAAGGGAGTATATAACCAAATGAACTTGAAAATAGAGATCTCAAAGGTGGCTCTCATTTCCTTTGTAGTTGGTTAGCAGCTTATTTCCTACAAAACAGAAACAAAACAAACTGTAATGCGGAAAAGAAAAGAAAAATAAATCTTAAACTATAAAGAACTCTATAAAAGACTAACTAATCATATGTATCAAAAACCAGAATTAAAATAGCTTTATTCCTTCTTAACTGGACAAATTTAAGTCTCACTAATTTAAAGCATTAGTAAGAGTCATTACATTTACAAAAAAGTTAATTTGCAACTTCTCACAGCCTTTTGAGTTCAAGTCCTCTAAGGTATCTAGCAATTGCTTCATCTTAGTTGGTAGAGTCTGTTGATTGTTAGGAATTAGCTCACTAACTTTAAGAATTTGTTCAGCACTCTCAACAACAGAAATACTATCTTCCCTGACCAAAGAGACATTAGTAGGCTCACAAGATTCTAAACAATGATCAAAAGCTAAATCCAGTCTCTCATTAGTATCAATAACAGCACAAGCATCAATAGGATTTTCAACATTAGCATTATCACTAGGCATACTGTTATCAACATTAGTTTGATTAGAATAATCGGTCTTATCAATCATTGCAGTGCAAGCAAAGAACTCTATGGATTCAATAGACTTATCAGACCTCAAAAACTCATCTATTTCAGCACACACAAAACATGTATGCATATTATCACATAAGCATTTAAAATTAGAGTCTGATTCATCAATAACAAGCTATTCAACAATTTACTTTCTCTATTCTTTTCACATGCTACATTTACCATTTCATCAGTCTTATCATCACAGGCTAGTGAGGAATCCTGTTGATCGGTATATGTCAGGAACTCACTAGTCTCAATGAAAGCATTAATCTGGGAGCATCTATCATATATAGTGGATCCAGCACACACACAATCAATAGAGTCATCCAAATCAGCTATGTCACATGGTCCAGATGGGATGCTATCCTTAAACTCAGAAGATGTATCATCAACAGGCTTATCAACTAATCCCAGACTAGGAACAGAATGATCATCACATTCTAAGTCACCCCCACACTTATCTACTACCCTAGACTCAATAGATACATCAATTGGTTCAAACATGAATTCATCACTATGGTCACAGCTAGGAGTAGAAATTCTAAGTGCATCAGTACACATGGATTCATAAACATCAACAAATGTGTTAATTTTGCTCAATGAATTACCACAATCAACCAAATCAGGAGATTCAACAACACTTTCCTCATCAACATCATCATGATGCAATTCAAAATCAACAATATTATCTGCATCAGTAGTCATAGTGCTATCAAGCAAACTAGATTCAGTTCTAATTTGCTCTTCAGTTAATTCATTAGCACTTGAAGTGGGTTAATTCATTTGAAATCCTGAATCCTTCATGAGGTTATCTATCATTTGTTGATTTTGAAGTTGCAACCATTCAGTTTCCCATTAGACCATTTGTTGCATTTATTGGGTTTGAAGATTATAGGCCTCCATTAGTTGCATCATCCTCTCTTCCTAACTTGGTTTCCTTTGGACCTCTTCTTGCATGTATCCTTCATGATAATTATAAGGATGATATTCTGGCTCTTGCATATTGTAACTGTGGTATGGTTCAGAACGATGGTGGTAATTGGGGTGGATTTCATATGGATAGTGGTATGGTTTAATGGAATTGGTGTGAACTTCATAGGGATAGTGGTATGGTTGGTAGCATGGTTGTTGATATTATTGGCTTTATTACTCTTGTCTTTGTTATTCAAGAAGGCCTTGAACCATTGTCTTGAGATCATCCAACTGCCTAAGAATCCCATCATTTGTATAAGAATTATAAACAACTTGATTAGAATAATAAGGATCCATTTAAAGTAATTAATATGAGAAGTTCAATCACTTTCAACATAAAAAAAAATCACTAGCAAATTATAACTAAATTTAACTCAAAATCAAGAAAATAAAAATTCAAATGAAGATAATACCTACCTAACAATTAAAAACACTCTAAAATAGAGGTTAATCACACAAAATACACTCATAAAAAAATAAAGAAATTAAATCCAGAAAAATTGAAAAATTACTAAAAAATTCGAAAAAATACTAAAAATTAGAAAAGTGCCTTAAACATTGGAATTTGGCCAAAAAATGGCGCACCTAATAGCAAGGCTATAACTTTTGCTCAAAACACCCAAAAACCTTGGAAAACGAAGTTTAAGAATTTTTTTGGCACTTCAAATAAAAATTCCAACAAACTGATCAATTGACACGTAACACCAAAATGTCCATTGTCCAAGTTCAAAACAGAACAAAAACTAAACAAAAATAGAGTTAGAACATTTAGAAAACTTTCTCAAACAATTAAGATTCCAATTCCCTGGCAACGGCACCAAATTTTGACGGGTTCTATTGTGCAACCCTCAAAACAAACTAGGTTGATAAAATATATAGCTAATGGCACAACCTAGGTCATCTCCCTTGGAAATAGAGTTCAATATTTAATTGGGTTTTCTAAGTGCTAAAGGACTCTAGATCTACCTAAATTAAGGGGGATTTGATTAAATTAAACAAAATAAATTGAAATTGAAATAAAATTCCTAATTGCTACCTAATTGTATGAACTATGGATGAATGATGGACTTGTGACTAGCTTTGGATTCGTCCCTTAGTATCCACTATCCTTATCCTAATTCAATTGTGATTAATTCTGGCTTAAGAGTCCGTAATTGTGTTTATGGCAGGAGATCTTGAATTACCACTTAAGATTCAAGAGATTAATAAAGTAATGTTGCATTAAAACCTGAATCCTGCATTAAATTTTCAATTCTTGTCTTTAAGATCAATGAATACTCAATTTGATTGATTAACTGATTAATTCGCCTCTGAACCATCATTCTAAAATGTTTCATTGACCAACTAAACACCAAGGAATCCTCAAATTAAACATTCAAGTACTCAACCTCTCACATGCATTTCATCAAACACTTTGACTGCATACATGGATAATTAGAGGAAAATGAACAATTCAAAACTTGATTCAATCAATTAATCAACAAAAAAATCTCCTAATTAGTGTCTAACCAGCCACTAATTATAAATAACACAAATTTCCAATCAAATACAATCTTAACCAAGAAAATACAAGAAAGAGATGAGAATCTTAGCCAAAATTCTCTTTCTAATCAATAGATTCAAGCTTCAACTCAAGTGCCTTCCTCCTAGCTAGCCACAAGGGACAGAATTAGAGCTTCATTGGGGTGGAATGGAAGATGATGGAATGGGAAAATGGCATGTAGTTACTCTCTGGATGTGTAATGGATGAAGGGTGAGACAATGGAATGAAGCGTATTCTGGATGGTGTGAATGAATGGAATGAATGACGGAGTGAATCGTGCATGAATGTGATGAATGGATACGATGGATGGCATCCTCCTCCCTGATGCTACCATGAGTGCATTTTTAATTCCCTTGTGAATAGCACGTGCATCTTATTCTCTTCCTTGGATGATTGACGATGGATCAAGGTGCGTGGCATAGGATGAATCAACTCCCTTGATTTAGAGTTGCCCATGTGTATTTTTCTCCTAACTACATTATTATTTATTCATTTATTTTTCTCCCAGCTGCACATGGCTTTTGTGCTTCTCTTCATTTTTTTTACGTCAGCTCCACTCCTCAGCTCCTTCATGTTACTCCTTTTCCATATTCTTCTTAACTTGTTTTTATTCACATACCTTCCATGTCAACCCCACGTTCTGCCCTTTGCTCAAGTCCTTCATTCCACATTAGCTGCCTCATGTTATTTTCTCTTCTCCATGCACGTTCTGACCAGCATTATAGCGTGTTTGTTTGCTTTGTTCTCAGCTCCATCTTCCTTCATTTTTTCACATTCAGCTCATTTACGATGTCAAACCCAAGAGTGCTATATTTCTCTTCTTTCTCATGTGTTTCTTTATGTGTTTGCAGCCCCACATTAACTTCTGCATTACGTTTTTCCCTTCATGAATCACGTAGCTTCTCACATGTTGCTTCTCTTTATTCTGCTCAAAAGCTCTAACCTTCTTTTAACCAATAACTCGAGCTTGCTTCTTTAACTGGTGGATGTCTGCTTCTACACCAAAAACAAAATATCATCCACGTCAACCTAAGTGCTGCATTAACGTGAAACCTGTAGCTTTTTCTCTTATATTTGTTCACGTTCTGCTCGCAGCTGTGTTCACTTGCTTTGTGTGTTAATGACTGAATGAAGCTACTAGACAAATGTTAGTGCTTTAACTTAAGTGAATGGAGTGCCTGAAACTAACTTATGACTCAAACAAAGTAGCCAGGTGAAATGAAGCTCATGCATTCAGCCTATGTTTTTTCTTTTCTTCGAATTCAGAACATGGCTTTATTTGTGAGTTGCTTCGTGAAACTGAACCCTTGTATGCATGAAATGTGGTCTTCCTCACTCTTGACCCTCATGTTTTACCTCATGCAGCTCCCTTTGTTTAACTTAGCTCCTGCTTCTTCATTTGTTTTACTCTTACACTTCTTTCCTTGTCTGCTTATGCTCATGTATTTGTTCTGTTCAAGTGCTACATTCTTCACTCTCAATCCAAACCCAGCATCGTCTTCTTCTTCACATTTCCATGTTATTTTTGCATGTGTGTGTTGGGATGAAGCCTAAAGTGTGAATGGAAATGAAACTTGTGGCATGCTAGATTAATACTTTGTGTGAGTGACCACGTGGAAAAAAAGCAATCATGCATGCTACATGGAATGTGCATGAAACAAAACCCATGAATGATGCATCTAACGTGGAATGAAGGAGCACCTAGGGAGTGTTTCTTTGAGTTCTAATGAATTTAGAGACTCAGATATGATGAATAAGTAATTATGGAAGCATTGGATTGAATTTAGAAGTCTTAGAATGGAAGTTAAAATTTTAAGGGTTTAAATGAGGTTAGTGAAGCAAGTTAGTTATAAATCCTTCTAATGAAGCATGGTATGTTTCTAATGAGTTTCTTGAGAGATATAAGACTAGTAACAATCAAGAGTTTGGGATTTTGAAAGCAAGAATCAAGGATAGTTTCATTATGAACCAAATATTGCTTTATGTATTACATTAAGCTCTAATAATACAAAGCAAGAATCATCCTAAGATGAGTTCTATAAGGTTAACTTGTCTTAAAATTTTTATATATAGGCCTATCTAACCCAAACACTATAAAGTGTAAGCACCAAAAGAAAGAAAGGCAAGAGAAAAGCTAGGATCAAGTGGGTTAGTGGCTATTTGAGTTCTTACAAGCTTCAAGGTAGCTTTATCTCCTTTTCTTGTGTACATTTGAGTGCTTGAATGAGTTGAAATGCTTTTGTTTTGTTACTTGATGTTTTCATGAGAAATGATTCATTATGTGTTTCCTTATGAACTATATGATGCTATCTGAAAATGAAAGGCAATAAGATGGCTACAAGTAGCTTTTCCTTGGCCCCCATGTCGAGAAAAGTAAAGCCTAGCAAGTTCATGATGATATCATGGCTAAGGAATGAATGAGTTTTCATGTTTTATGATGCATTTGATTCATATGAAAGATAAGCATAACATCCTTACACCACATGTTTGGCATACACTCATGGCATTCTTATATGTATTAAATTAGTTGTGATTTATTACATCGTCTCTATATAGCTCTTAACTCATGGCATACTTGGCATATGATACACATTTATATGAAAATGATACTTTTTGACAATAGTTAATTGCATAATTGGAAGCCCATTTAATTCATTTGTGACTTTAGGAACCACGTGGTATGATGTTTGTTTTTTGTTAAACGACATAAAAGGGTGCATTTTCAAAGCAAGTCCTCTGAAATAAATTAGTTAAGATCTCAAAAAATTGGAATGACATTCTAGACTCTTAAAAATGAGAATCTCATACCTAGACAGAAAGAAAAATAGAGCTAGAATGAAGAAACGAAATTTAACGAAAGACTTACGAATGTAATGGCATTTTTGTAATTTTGAACAAAATTTGAAATTCATATAGGAGGCCTTTTTAAATGAAATTTTTAGTTCTTCGGGGTTCTCGAAGGCCCTGAAGACCATAAGAAGCCCCAAGATAATTAAAACCCCTCCGGTGGACATTTACCAATGTCAGTAGACCCAAACTTTGACAGATTCATTCAAAAAGTTTTAAATCCGATTTGAGTGATTCCAAAGACATTTTAGTAAATTGGGAATCTAAATTTTATAATAGAAAAGACAGTTCACAAAAAGAAGCTAAAACGAATTAGAAACGAAAATGCTAAGAATGAATGGCAAAATAGGTTTTTTAAAAGAGTCTTTCTTCCTCCCATCTATATATATAGGACACCCCATTCCTCCACTCACTTAGCCATATATGTTTTTGTCCTAAACCAGAGAAAAGCCCTAAGGAGAGAGGTGAACAAGAGGGAGAGGAAGAGGAGGAGAAATCAAATGCAAAAGATACAGATTTAGTTGTTTTTCATACTTTTTCCTTAGAAAACCTCTACTTCTCCATTTCCCTTTCCTTCCTATGATTATATTAAAGTATATGGATCTATTTTAAGGGAAGAACAAAGGGAAAAATTCGGATTTGAAGAGAGAAGGCCAAATAAGGGAAGATTTAAGTGAGAAAACAAGGAAAAACAAGGTAATTTCTCCTTCCATGATTGCTACCCCTTGCTCCCCTTCTCTCCTTGGTTCACCCCACTCAAGAAGCTATAGGAGGGCTTGGATTTTGGGCAGAACCAAGGGTGATTCTTAGGAAAAGGAGTGTGGAGAATAAGAATATGCAAAGGGAATTAACAAATAACCATGAAAATTCAAGATAGTAATTCTAGTGTTTCATGTGTTCCTTGTAAAATCTGACTTGATATCTTAATTCCTATACCTAAATGAAAATTTAAATGAGCTCCTAAGATCTCTAGAAGTCTCCCTATGTACTTCCTCCATCAAGAAAACAAAGCAAAGTCCATAGAGACCAAATTGGAACCTAGTCTCAACCTAAGAGGGTTAGGATACCTAGAGAGAGTTTTTAATTTTTCCAAGCCTATTTTTGAGTCATATATGATGAGCAAAAATGAAGGGAAGGCTTGGGAAAAATTTAGGAGGCCTAAAGAATGAATTGGTGTCTTATGTTCTATAATATGACCTAAAGAAGCAACATATAGTTAGGCTCTTTGTTTTAATTGTGTGATGACTCCAAGAAATTTAAAAGGAGTCAAGAATCATATATGGAGGGAAAAAAGGGAGCCTAGAATTTATTTGATACGTGTTACTTTATTAGGTGCATTCTTGGAACCATAAAGGGGTTAATAGACTAAGTTAGTGTTTAAAGAAAATGTGTGGCCTTAGAATTAATTCTATGAACCTAATTAGCTTCCATAAATTGTGTTTAGGCCAAGAGAAACCAATCCCACACCTTTGTGTATGTGAGGTCAAGGAAGGGAGAGCAAATTCAACAAGAAAAGTGTGTGATTGCATTCAAGGTAGCTCATTCCTCCTTCTCTCATGCATGAATGTGTGATTGACTCGTCCTTGAATGTGTGTATGCGTGTTTTAAGCTATGAAAAGTATTCTAACATGAGCTTTTATTCCATGGTGCCATATTACATTATGCTTTCATATGATGTTTATTATATGTGCTTGGGTTTGCTTGAGTGTGGTGAAGCCAAGAACCTTTAGCCATGGTGAGGATGAGCCACCCTTAAAATTGGTTGAGACAAAGTAAGGAATCTCCCAAGAGTGATGTTGACTCCCAAGAGTAATGTTGAGTCAAAAACCTCTTAAAGAAATCGGTGAGGCAAATCCAAAATCCATAAGTGAATGAGCAAGGCTAATCCATTTATTTGGCAAGCCCATGTATGCTATGTATGACTTGCTCACATGCCCAGATTGCTTCTTCAATGTTCATGTTATTCAATATGCCCATACATGCATTTGTAAGACATGGTTCGCATGCTTTATGTCTGATTGAAATAGGAGATGAGCTATCAGGATTCTTTGAATCTCATTCCCTCCTTTCCAATGCTCTAACATGCTAGGTGGACTAAGTGGACAAGATAATAGGAGCCCACACCTTGAAAGATGAGATTACGGCAACAAAATGCATGAATCTTTCTTTCTTATGGCCATATGAATGGCAAAATGACTTTGTATATATTATTTTGAGATTTAAACTCATATATGAATGTAAAATGATGTGTGACTTTTGTATAGACTATATGTGGTATGAGATCAATAGAAATTGAAAGTTTGGCTTCTTGATGGCTTGATGTATTAGTGTATAAATGGAAGTGGAATGGCCAAATTGAGATGGATGAGGTTTGGCACCATTTGGACAACTCATATAACTCACATACATGTATTTGAACTTGCCCAAAAGATGCCAAACATCAAAGGAGGCCATTTGGACATATTTGGTATCTTATATGGAGCAAAATTGACCATATTGGTGAGCCATGCCTCTTTTTGTCCAAATGAGCTCTTTTTGGTCTGAAACTTAGCATGCACCTAGAGCTTGTTAAGAGCTTTTTGGGAAGCTAAAGTGCAGAATTTTTGGAGGTCTATAAAATATTTGATGAATTTTCAAAGTTGAAAATTTTTCTAGTTTTGGTTCAGTGCACTATTCACTCAGGTCCAAAATGAAACTCTGTCACTTATGGGTCAAATGATGTCCAATTGCCATGAAATTTTTCAAAGAGAAACTAGACCTTCCCAGTGACTTGTGTCAGTTAGAAGCACCCTATTTGGATGTCTAGAGAGGGAGATATAAATTTGTGAAATTTCTATCCAGTATCAGGCATCCAATTAGACCTATGTTACTATTTGATTAGTTTTTGAGGCCTAGACATGCCTAGAATGGTCGAAAGTTATTTTTTACCTTTATCCAAAATCCTTAGCTCTCCATATTGGTATCATTTTCATAGATTGGATTTTTGTGAAATTAATTGTATATTTTTAAAGTTTATAACAAAAATCTATATCAGTACTAGTAGTCAATCAGACCTCTGTACATTTTTTAATGTCCAACATCTTCTATACATAGTTTTAGTAAAGAGTAGACATCTGTATCTTTCCAAAATGATAAAGAATTAGTTATGATTTTCCAAAATTTGTGATGAAAAGTAGGAAATTCTTGCCGAGGCTGCAACTATGAAATTTATGTATTCCCTTCCATTGCACGAGTTCTAGGCCACTTTTGATGATGTAATTGAGTTGTATCTATGTAATTAAATATGAGAATGTGATATATGGCTCACGGGACACTAAATGAAAAATTTATATGCTATGCAACACTAAAATATTCATTATTTTTAATGCTTTTTCCTTGAGAGTTTGTATGATTCTTGGAAATGAGCTTAGATAAGGGATGAAATGTGCTATGTAATTATGGTGTTACATGTGTGCTTACCAATAACATTATCCATGCATAACATATCCATTCATATGAAAAACATCATAATTCATCTCATAAATATCGGATCTTGGACCACATTACACGATATCAAAATTTTGCTCTTGGGTTGTTGGAACAATTTACTAAAATAAAATTTAGAAATTTATAACTAATTCTACAAAAATTAAAATCATGCATACTATAACTATTAGAAATCTCTCTAAAAAATAAAAATAATTCTAGACCAAGACAGAAGCATTTAGCCCATAAAAATTGATAGAATAGTAACTTGGGTTGTGTTCTTGGACTGATGCAGATCCTAAAATTCAAAAATTTATAACTCTCTCTATGCTAATCCAAATTGAGTACTCTCAATGGCTATGGGAAGCTTATGATGTCTAGTTTATTCTTGTAAAATATTTATGAGCATTGGACTTCATTTGGCCTATGAGTGACATAGGAATATAAACTAACCATATGAATATTACCCTTGACAATTTTTTGCATAATTTGGCCAACTTTGAAATATTATAATAAATTCTATAGAGCTCTAAATTAAGTGCTCTTTAGCTTTGTGAAAAAATCTAGATGTGACCTATTTGCTTGCCAAATTTCATGTAAAAACTCATCCATTAGGTAGACTTTGGTTTAACTCAAGAAAATAGTTAATTTGAAGTCCAGAAAGCGATAAAAAGGCACCAAATGGTCTTCTACTCAGACCATAACCATTTGGGCATATCCAAAAGTATAAACACAACCTATAAGAGCATTCCAAGTGGTCCAAATCATTATGCATCTTAAAATCACTATCCTAGTTGATAATATACACATATACATCAAGGCACATGGATGACAAAAACTCAAATTGGTTCCAAATACCATTCATGCATCTTACTTACATATATTTGCTTGTGCTTAATGGTTTACTTCACATGTATATCATATAGATACAAACTTTGACATCAAAATACATAAATTTCCATTCCATTGTCAAAGTCCTATGCTTTAATATGTTTGGCCACTCTTCCTTGGTCCACTTGACTTACCTAGACATGGTTACACATATGTGGGGAAAAAGTGAGATTCCAAAAATCCCAATAGCTCTTTACCCTTTCAAACATATATATATGATGCATTTACATGTCAAAGAATGCTTGCATGCCATAAACGTTTCTTATGAGCATACATAAATCAATTTCCTTATCATGTGAACTTATGCATATCAAATATAGGCTTTAAAGGGCATTGCTCTAGCCTCACCCAATTTTTTTAGGAATTTTGGATTTGCCTCACCCACTTTCAAGGGGCTTTTGACTTACTCTCACTCTTCTTTAGACTTTTGGCACATCCTCACCTATGCTGAGGGACTTTTGGCATAACCATACCCATTCAAGTCACTTTGCATTCATAAACACATTTCAAGAAACATCATAGTACCATAACATGTAATCAATAGCTAGAAACATATTTCATAGTTCAAACATACACACAAGCATCCAATGACAAGCAAACATCTAGGAAATGCATGTAAGAAAGGTTAGAGACCTACCTTGAAACAAGAACACAAACTTTTCTCCCTTGGATATTTCTTCCCCTTTTCAACCATGCACCCACAACTAGGAAAAGCTTGATTCACTTGGCCTAGACACATCAAATGAGACACATTGGAACAAGTTCTAGCTTCACACAAACTCTATACAAGCTTACTTTATCCAATGGCATGGTTATGGTTCCATATAAGTGCATAATGAAACAACCCCTAGAATTCATGATCTTGGCTCCAATTTCTCATTCAATCTAAGTCTCTTGGTTCTATTTAAAGTCATTAGAGTCATCACAAACTCAATTCAAGGAGCCAAACCCAAAGTTACTTTTTTACACTTAAAAAGGAACCTAAACTTTCATTCTTCAAACTGTGGTTTCTAAATTTAATTTAATTCTTCCATTATTGTTCTTATATCATTTTAAGACTATTCGTGGTCCAAGAATCCATTGAACAACTTCCTAACCCCTGAGAATTGCTCCTAGCCAAATATAGAACCATAAAATTTCAATTACTTAGATTCTTGTTCCTTGCATCAAATAACATCTAAATATACTAATTAGGAATGGAAAATAACATGGTTAGCCATTGAAGAAGCCTGGGCTGAACCATTACACAATCATGGTCTAAATTGCATCTTTTCATAATTTAAGGAAAACTAATGTTATATATGGAATTCTTGCATGTTAAAACCCTTGGTTCCATCAAGAACACATGAAAAAAAAACTCTCCTCCTCACTTTCTCTCTCTCAGCCAAAGCTTAAATGGCTTGAAAACACAAGATTTTGTACGTGTTTCAAGTAAAGTCTTACCTTAAAACAAAAAGCTCTTTGCGTAGATTATTTTTTACCGATTAGTTTCTTGAAAAGAGTTCCTTTTTTGCATGGTTTAGACTTAAATCTTCAAGTTTTCAAGAAAAGAAAACCACTATTAGAGAGCTCTTAGACAAAGAAACAACTTTCCTAACTAGCAACGGATGAAATGGGGTCGTTTACTTACTTAAACGGGAGCTTAAACTTCTTCTCTTTCTCTTCCCTTGATGTCTCATCTTGGTTGCTCTACAATGCTAAAAATGGAAGCTTGGAGAAGATGATAAGGTGTAATCTTACTTAAGAAGCCTCTTTATAATTTTTCAAAATGACTATTTTATCCTTATGCGCCTGTTTGCTTTGTTTAAGCTCATTTTTCAGGCTTTTCAGGATATGACTACTTCTTACAAATTTTTGGATGCTCTTTCACATAAAAACATTAATTTTGGGATTTGAATGGATTAAAATGGTGAAACTAGCTCTACCTAAAGTTTCAGCACTATCTGATCCTTTCAGCACCTTAGAAGGGCTTTAATTGGTTTTGACTATTCTTATGGTTTTTAAGACCTTTGGAAACCATGGTGACCTTAATTTTAGAATTTAAAACTCTTTTCTTTAAGTTTCCTCAAATTAGCTTAAAATTATAATTTCGCGACTGATAAGCCCTTTTTCTCCATTTTGCTATTTTAGCTTTGTTTTCTTTCTATATATGATTTCTTCTCCTCATTTCTCGATGTGCTGATTAATATTTTACCCTTGTTTGGCCTTAGCTACTGAGATTAGCTAAGTTAAAAAATTGATTGTTATAAGATTAGCTATATAGATTCTCTCAAATCTCACCCTATACTCCCACTAATCATTTTCAAAGTCACTAAGCAAGGACAAGGATGTGGAAATAATTTATATTTTAGGCTTCATGTACTAGGATTCTATTTTGTACTAAAATTTGATGTATATATGTATATGGCATTCTACATGTACCATGATAGACTTATAATTTATTTAATGATGATACATCATGCTTAATGATGAAACTATATGTAAAAGTATAAGGATATAGATGTAGAACAAGTTATGGCAATGTATGAGCATTTTGATGATCAATAACCATATAGGTGCCAATATGGTTGTGTGTATAAGTGGATGTCACGAGGTTAAATGTTGATGAAAACCATTTTGGCATGTGATGGGATTGTTAGAAAAGCCATCTAGAATGGAAAAAGACATGCTCAAAGTGGAAGAAAACCAATTGGACCTTAAATGGTCCAAATTGATACCAAAGTCGTTCTTAAATTTTTCTTAAACAAATCCTATGTCAAAGTGGCCTTAATAACCTAGTTTGAACCTAAGATTTGGCATGCATTTAGACCCCTCCTAGTCATAATTTTTAGAGTTATACAAAATATTTTATAATTATTTAAAATTGTGCAGAACTTTCAAAATAGTTCGGTACTGTTCACACTGCATAGCTATGATATTTTTTGTCACTCAAGGGCCAAATGAAGTTCAATGATCATGAAATTTTACAAAACACAAGTGGCATTCCATTGAGATCACCCATTTTGGAGTTGTGTAGCTCAAGATATGCAATTTTAAAATTTAGGTTTGCTACATGCCTCCAGTTTTAATCAGTGTTATTGTTCCATTGCATTTGTTAAGACAAATAAACTCAATTTTGCCTAAATGTTTTACATCATGTATTCACATCTTAATCCTACCATAGACACCTAATTTGCATGATTTGGAGTTGTATAATCAAAGTTATGAATTTTCAAAGTTAGTGTAGATTTTGGACTTTTGCTATCATCTCAAGTTAAGTGGAGTTTTAGGGTGTCCCATGAGCTAGGGAACATAAAATGAGTATTAACAAACTTGTTTATGATAAAAATGAATTAAGAAAGAGAAAAAATCAAGTTTGGACAATTATAGCTTAAAATGACTTGTAAATGGCCTGATCTGGGTATAAGAAAGCATGAGAATAGATGTAAATGTTATGTAAAACTTCATGCTTGATATGGATGAGTCACTAAAAGCTAGGTATGACACTCCCTATAACCAACCTAGGCAGCACCAAAACCCTTTTCATGGCGGCATGAAGAAGGAAAGAGGAAGAAGGAGAAAGAAGGCTACACATAAGCAAGGAAACATGCTAAATTTTGTTGTGATATTGTTATGAAACTTCTTTTACTCCTTTTGCTCTCTCTCATGGTGGTTTTGGTTTTTCAAAAGGGTGAATTTTATGGTTTTTCCTTTGAGTAAAAGAACTTATTTGAAAAAGCTAAGTACACTAAAGGAAATTCCATAAAGAGCACATCAAAGAAAGGTATGATTTAGCCAAGAAAGAATTTATATTTTTGGAACCCAAGCTCCTCAAAGGTTCAGCCAAGATGGGAAGAGATGAAACTATGTATTTATTTGATGAAAAGCTTGGTAAAATCAATGGTTTAGAATAGTGAAGATTAATAATATGCAAATAGATTTAGTTAAGAACTAAAAAAAAGGCACATGCCTTCACAAGGGTTTAGATTTCACCTAAAAATTTCAAAACCCTAAGAGAGTTAGTTAATCCCTATAATACCATAATTAAACTAGAAATAAATTATGAGTATTCTAAGGCCATCAAATTCCCCATGAAACAAATGAAGTATCAAGATTGGGCAATAAGGGTGGTGTCTCAGCTAAAGGGAGAAATTGGTGCCTAAGAAAGTTTTTAATTTAGTTTCATGATTTAAGAGCTCTACATGAGTAATATAAAAGATAGATAAACCATTAGTTTGAGGAAAGAAATGAGTTTCATGAAGTTACAAGTTTGGTATTACAAAAAATCCTAACTAGCCCGAGGAATAAAATAGGTGATATGACTAAGCTTTTTTACTATTTTTAGCCATAAAAAGTGAGTAAATTAAGATAGATGAATGATGGAATTGCTACATGAAATGTGGCAAATGGAATGGGTTATTTTGGAACACTTAAAGTAACCAAATCCATACTTTTAAGACCTAGTTTACACATATATTTTCATTAATGTGCCTAAACCAAGCAAGTGAGACCACAACAAAGTGTATGTGTAAGGCCATGGGATTAAGAGAAGGAGAATAAGGGAATTGATTATGTTATTTGTTAATGTAGCTTTTCCTTCATTCATATATTTTTAGTTGGTTTGCTTGAGTCCTTGGATGCTTGTGTGTATTGTTTGTTAATGGCTGGCTTATTAATTGTTTGAATAGAATATGCAATTGCATGATGCCTATGTGTATTTATAAATAGGGAAGCTTTTTGTTAGATGAAGCTAGGGAAGTAAGCATGGATTTCTCTACAATAGGTTAAAAGTCACTTGTAGGCATAGATTTACCCTTGCTTAAGCCAAGAAAATCTCTAGAGCATGGATTTGCTCTTTTAGATATGATTTAGCTATGTTTGCACATTATGCATGCATGCTTTCATATGCTTGAGTGAACTATATGTGTGTTTGAATATTGATTTAGCTATTGGAATTCTTTGAGTCCCATATTTCCTTATCTCCCTTAGCCATAGCCTGGTGAAACTCAAATAAAGGAAAACGAAGATGTAAGGGCCTAGAAAGAACTAAATCCTACAAGTCTATAGCCTAAAATATGATATTGTATATGTGGTTTTGTAAACATATATCTTTATGTAAAGTAATGGCAACATGTGCAAAAGTGCTAGACCCTAAATGTATAACTATTAGATGTATGTATATAACACTAGAACATGACTCAACATTTGGGATTCCATGTGGATAGCATGCATATCTTCATGTGGGGTAATGATTTTTAGTTGCAAGGTAGTTTTCATGTGATGAACCATTGCTATATGATGCATATGGGGATTGGAATTTGCTTATGATAAGAAATGACATTTTAGAACTCACTTGGTACAAATTGGAACTAAAATTTTGACTATTTGAGCCATAAAATGTCTCCCTAACCTTGACATCCTCAATGCCTAAATTTGGGGCTGTAGTTTGATGAGCATTTAAAAAACATTTAGAGCTTTTCATAAAGTTAAAGGTTATAATTTTTGGAGCTCTATAGAATATTTGGTGAATTTTCAAAGTTGGCCCCAAAAAGTTGTCATGCATTGTTATTATTCATTATGGTATAGCCATGAATTTTGTATTTTTTGAGGGACTAAATTGATTCATTTTAATCTAAAATTTTTGTAATAGATAGTTTGTAACACCATAAACTCTAGCTCATTTCATAACATTCATAAGCTTCACATCATCATTTCCATGAGAGCATATAAAAAAGGACAAAAAATAATGGGTTTATTTACGTTGTGTCATACTTAAAAATTTCAATCAGTGTCACGTGGACCGTGTGGGCTAATGCTATGCATCCTCACATTTAGATACATCATTATAACTCATTTTCATCACAAAATCATGCCCACAACTCATAAAAACCGAAATGAAGCATGAAATGGGCTTGTTTAATTTTAGCCAGATTTGCTCAATTTTCTGACTAAATTTTAGAAAATCATAACTAAATCTAGAAAAATTAAAAACATGCAATATTGGTCATTTTGGAAGCTATGGATGTCTAATTCATATAAAAATAAGCCCAAGTCATAACATTCACCACAGAGGACGTTTGACATCCAAAATGGTCCAGAGGTCAGACTAAAGTCTGGAACTATCACAAAATTCTGCAGAAAACTTTGAAAATGTCTAATTAATTCCAAAAAATTCCAATCCATACAAATGATACCAATCTAGAAATATGTGGATGTTAAATAGAGATGAAAAATATCTCCAGATCAGTTCATCAAGTCTAGACCTCAGAATTCAATGGAATAATACTTCTAGTCGGGCAAAATTACTAATACTGGATAGAAATTTCAAAAATTCATATCTCCCTCTCTAGACCTGCAAATGAGGTACTTCTAGTTTGTATAAGTCTCTATGATTGTCTAGTTTTTTTGTATAAAATTTCATGGCAATTGGACATCATGTGAGCCTCGTATGACAGAATGCAATTTCGGACCAAATGAATAGTGCAGCAAACCAGAAACCATGAAAATTGCCAACTTTGAAAAATCATCAAATATTCTGTAGAGCTCCAAAAATTATGATCTTTAGCTTCCCAAAAAGCTCTCAATGAGACCTAATTTCATGCCAAATCTTAGATCAAGTATAACTCATTTGGCCAAAAAGTGGCATAGGGTTCCATTATGGTCAAATTTGGCTCCATATGAGGTACCAAATTTGCCAAATAGCTTTCCCTTGGTTGTGGCACCTTTTGGGCAAGTCTAAAAGCATATTTAAGACTTATGTAAGCTGCCCAAATGGTCCCAAGCCTCATGCATCTCATTTTGGCCATTCAACCCACACTTATGCACATTTTCATTAAACTTCTAAATTGCATACTTAGGCATTACATACTCAAAATAGGTTCTAGAGGTCATACATCATATCCATACATTTAAACATCACATAATAGCATATTTACACATGTCTCAAGGGTCATAGACCATTTACAACATCATATACATTGTGAAACATCATTATGGATTCAAAAAGAATAAAACTAGGCATATGCTTGTCAATCTCCTTCTCTCATTGTTGTTGGCTCCCTTCACCATAGCTACTTGGTCCACCTAGCATGTTAGAGCATTGGAGAGGAGGGGATGAGATTCAAAGAATCCCAATAACTCGTCTCCCATTCAATCATACATAATATGTGTAAAGCAAGCGTTACAAATGCATGCATGAAGAAGATGGAAGTCATGAACATTTTAAAAGCAAACTTGGCATATGAACAAATCATACAAGACATTTAAGAGCTCACCAAGTGTTTGGATTGGCCTCACACTTCTCCTCATGGATTTTGGACTTGCCTCACCCATTCTTTAAGAGCTTTGGACTCAACCATGCTCTTGGGAGCCCACTTTGCTTTTGGGAGACTCTTTACTTTGTCTTAACCAAGCTTAAGGGTTCTTGGCTCATCCTCACTAAAGGGAAGAGTTCTTGGCCTCTCCACACTCAAGCAAACTCATACAAACATCATGTATTAATTTAAAAACATAACATGGCATCAAGAATCATGGCATATAAAGACATGCTACATACTTTTCATAGCATGAAAATGCACACACACACATCCTAAAACAAGCTAAACACACATCCATGCATGAAAGAAGGTGGAGAGAGCTACCTTACACACAATTAACGCACTTTTCCTTTTGGATTCAAGCCTCTTCTTTTCGGCCACACACTCAGAAATTGGTGGAGATAGTTTCTCTTGGCCTAGATTCAATTTATGGGAGCCAATTAGGTTCATGAAACATTCTCTAAAGCCATACAACTTGTTTAAGTACTAGATTGCTCTATAACCCCCATTATGGTCCATAAATGCACCTAATGAAGAAACACTCCTTAAATAATTTCTAGGCCTCATTCTTTCCTTTCAAATATGATTCTTCACTCCTTTTAACCCTCTTGCAGTCATCACACCATTAAAACAAAGGGCCTAGCAACATGTTACTTCTTTAGGTCATAATATAGAACTTAAGACACCAAATCACTTTCTATGAGTTCTAAATTTTTTCCAAGGCCTCCCCTCATTTTCATTCCTCAAATATGACTCAAGAATGGCCTCAAAAAAATTTAAAACTCTCCCCCACTACAAGAACCCTCTTTGGCCGAGACTATGTGTAATGTCCCGTTTTTAGTAAACGATGGAAATGGGCACGTTTTCAAAGCAAGTCCCCTGAGATGAGTGATTCAAGGCCAAATAAAATTTGAATAAAATTTTAAATAATAGAAAATGAGGATTTGAGCCTTGAGTTGCCCAGAAACCGGGGTCGGAGTGATTCGAAAAATTTGCCGAAAGGCCAGTGGCATTTTCGTAAATAAGTGTAATTTTGGAAAAGCACCTAGGAGAGCTTTTTAAATGGAAATTTTGAGTTGCCCAGGGTTTTCAGAGGCCCCAAAAACCATGGGAAGCCCCGGGACCAGTAAAGCCCCTCCGGTGTACTCTTTCTGATGTCGGTTGACCCAAACTTTGACCAATTCGTTTGGGACGGTTTTAGCTCCGATTTGAGTGATTCCAAAGGCATTTTATTAAATTGGGAACCTATTTATTATGATGGAAAAGACGGTTCTCAAAAAGGAGCTAAAACGAAGGAGAAACGAAAATGCTAAGAACGAAGGGCAAAATTGGCATTAAAGTGTTAAAAGAAACTTCTTTCTTCTTCTTTATATGCCACGTTCTGCCTCCCCCTCTCCAAACCGACTTGCTTCTGCCCATTTTCAGAGGAGAACTCCAGCTCCTTAGGCGCACAAGAGGAGGAGGATTTTGGAGGAAGAAATTCAAGAGAAAGGTAAGAAACTTTAAGAAATTCCATATCCTTCCTTCTTGAACCTTGCTCCTCTCCTCTCAAGCTTTCTTTCTATGGTTTTAATGGAGAGTTTGGTGCTGTTTTTGGGGCAGAACAGAGAGGGGAATTTCGAAAATTTAGGGAGTAAGCCAACCAAGTGGAAGAACAAGCCAAAGGAAGCAAGAAAACAAGGTAAAACTTCCAATCTTTGGTACTTTCTCCCTTCCCCTTCCTCTTGCACGAATTTGACCACCATGAGCCCAATTCTTAGGGGCTGTTTTCTGTCTAATTTATGGAGGGATTAGGGGTTTTAGATGGCAAGGATTAAGAATGAACCAATAGAATCAAGAAAGGAGCATTAGGAAACAAAATGGAATCATTAGGGATCCAAATGCTCCCTTGCAAATCTGATTTTATATAAATGTTCTTAGGCTTAAATGAATGTTTAAATGTGCTCCTAAGATCCCTAAGAGGTCCCCCATATGTCTCTTCCTCCATAAAATGAACAAAACCCCATGGAAAGTCATGAACCTAAAAGTTGGAAAAGTGTAGAGCACTTAAGGGGATTGTAAAAACTGATTTAATCTATAAGTTCCCTTGGTTGTTTAAGTGTTTCCTTGACCTCCTACAACTCTTAACAACCTCCCTAAATGGTTCCCCCATCAAGGAAAAATCAAGAAGCCATGAAATCCCATTTATGCTCTAACTTTCGGCCAAGTAGGGATGGCATAGTTAGAGGGAGTTTTAAATTGTTTCAAGCCCATTTTTGAGTCATACATGATGAATGAATGTGAGGAGAAACCTTGGGAAAAATTTAGGAAGCTTAGAGAATGAGTTGGTGCTTTAGGTTCCATATTGTGACCTAAGGAAGCAACATAATGTTAGGCCCTTTGTTTTAATTATGTGATGACTCCAAGAGGCTTAAAAGGAGTCAAGAATCATATTTGAAAAGAAAGAATGAGGCCTAGAAATCATTTGAGGGGTGTTGCTTCATTAGGTGCCTTTATGGACCATAATGGGGATTATAGAGCACTCTAGTACTTAAGCAAGTTGTATGGCTTTAGAGAATGTTTCATGAACCTAATTGGCTCCCAAAAATTGTATTTAGGCCAAGAGAAACCATCTCCACCAAATTGTGGGTGTGTGGCCAAAAGAGGAGGTTTAAAAGCTAAGGAAAAAGTGTGTACTTGCATACAAGGTAGCTCTCTCTACCTTCTCTCATGCATGGATGTGTGTTTAGCTTGTTTTAGAATGTGTGTATATGTATTTTCAAGCTTTGAAAAGTATGCTAGCATGCCTTTATATGCCATGATGCTTGATGCCATGCTATGTTTTTAAATGAACCCATGATGTGTGTATGAGTTTGCTTGAGTGTGGAGAGGCCAAGAACTCTTCCCTTGGGTGAGGATGAGCCAAGAACCCTTGAGCTTGGTTGAGACAAAGTAAAGAGTCTCCCAAAAGCAAAGTGGGCTCCCAAGAGTATGGTTGAGTCCAAAGTGCTCAAAGAATGGGTGAGGCAAGTCCAAAATCCACGAGGAGAAGTGTGAGGCCAATCCAAACACTTAGTGAGCTCTTGAATGTCTTGTATGATTGATTCACATGCCAAGTTTGCATTTAAAATTCCTATGACTTATATTTCCTCCATGCATGCATTTGAGAAGCTTGCTTTGCACATATTATGTATGATTGAATGGGGGATGAGCTATTGGGATTCTTTGAATCTCACTCCCTCCTCTCCAATGCTCTAACATGCTAGGTGGACCAAGGAGTTATGGTGAAGGGAGCCAACAACCATGAAAGAAAGAGATTGACAAGCCTAGGCCTAGCTTTCATTCTTCTTGAACCTATAATGAGGTTTCACAAAGTATATGATGTTGTAAATGTACCATGACCCTTGAGGCATGTATAAATACACCATTCTATGATATTTATATGTATGAATATGATGTATGACCTCTAACATATGTTTTGAGTATCTAATGCCAAAGTATGAGAATTGAAAGTTTGATGGAAATGTGTATAAGTGAGGGTGAAAAGGCCAAAATGAGATGCAAATGGTTTGGGACCATTTGGGCAGCTTCCCCAAGTCTTAAACATGCTTTTAAACTTGCCCAAAAGGTGCCAAGACCAAAGGAAATCCATTTGGCAATTTTGGTACCCAATATGGAGCCAAAATTGACCATAATGGAACCCTATACTACTTTTTGGCCAAACGAGTTAGTCTTGCCCTGAAATTTGGCATACAATTAGGTCTTATTAAGAGCTTTCTGGGAAGCTAAAGATCATAATTTTCGGAGACCTAGAGAATATTTGATGAATTTTCAAAGTTGGGATTTTCTATGGTTTCTGGTATGTGCACTGTTCATACTGGCAGATTTGATTTTCGTGTCACTCGATGGCCAAATGGTGTCCAATGCTTATGAAATTTTATGTGTATAAACTAGAGGTTATAAGATTTCTGTGGCCACCGAGATCACCTCATTTGGAGGTCTGAGCACAGAGTTATACATTTTTGAAATTTGCTGTCAGTAACAGTGGCGACTCCAGAGCTCAATCACTGTTCCATCAGTTCCAGATACCTAAACGTATCTGTTTCATTCGAGAACTATTTTTAGTGTCAATTTAACATTTGTAGCTTCCCAGAATGACTTAATGTGTGTGATTTCGATTTTTGTAGAATTAGTTATGAATTTCAGAAGTTTGCATCAGTAACCTGACTCACAGCCCAGGCAGCCAGTGAGTCTGTAGCGTTTTGGATGTCAAACGTCCTGTGTGATGAATTTTGTGACTTGGACGTATTTTTAGTGTGAAGTAGACATCCTGAGATTTCCATAATGACAAAGAACACATGATTTCGATTTTTCTAGATTTAGTTATGATTTTCCAAAGTTTGTGACAGAAAAGAGGAAATTCTGGACGAAAATGCAAACATGAATTTTAATGTGTTCCTTTGCTTTCCACGAGTTGTAGACCAAATTTGATGATGGAAATGAGCTATATTCATGTATTTAAGTATGAGAATGTGATAGATGCATTCATATGGCTCACGGAACTCCGAAAGAAAAATTTCACCTGTAAAGAAATGCATTTTAATTCATAACTCCCGATGCCACTAGATTGTTTCCATAGAACAAACATAAGATGAGGCATGGGAATTGCATGAATTGAGTCCTCGAAGTATGGTGTTACACTATGGACTTCCTTGGCCTTCTTCGAGTTCTCTTGGTTTTTGTGAAGGAGGAAGCTTGTGGGGAGCATCTTAGGTGTCTCAAGAACTCATTTAAACTCTTAATTAAGCATAGGAATCATCATACAAAATCAAAATTTGAAAGGTGCACTAGGAAACTTAGGTTTTGCATCTTGATTTCTAATGGCTTTTTGATAATTCTTTTTGCATATTCTTAATCTCCACACTCTTTTTCCTTAAATTCATGCTTGGTTCTGCCTAAAAATTATCTCCTCCTAGGGTTTTCTCAAGTAGGGTGAAATGGAGGAGGAGGGAACCAAAGATGACAACCATAGGAAGAAAAATTACCTTATTTTCTTGCTTTTTCTCACTTGAATCTTGTGTTCTTTGAGCTCTTCTCTTAAAATCCTAATTTTCCCCTTAATATCTCCCTTAAAACAGATTTATAAACTTCATTATAATCATAGGAAAGAAAAGGGAATGGAGAAGGAGAGGTTTGGAGAGGAGAAAGCATGAAATACCATGAAATTCCTTACCTTTTCCTTGCTTTTTCTCCTCCTTTCTTCTCCTCCATGGTGTGCCTAAGAGAGCTGGCGTTTTCTCTGGTTTTTAGGTAGACTGGGTCGTGCAAATGGAGGGGAGAAGAAATAAGAAACTTAAAGTGTGTTCAAGAAGCTTTCACTTTCTCAAAAATTCTAATTTTGCCCTTTATACTTTGCATTTTCGTTTCTCCTTTGTTTTATTCCTTTTTGAGAACTGTCTTTTCTATTATAAAATTTAGGTTTCCAATTTAATAAAATGCCTTTAGAATTACTCAATTTGGAGCTAAAACCTTACTGAACAAATCGGTCAAAGTTTAGGTCAATCGACGTTGAAAAACGTCCACTGGAGGGGATTTAACTGTCTTGGGGCTTTCCATGGTTTTTAGGGCCTCTAAGAACTCTGGGGAAGTCAAAACTTTCATTTAAAAAGCCATCCTATATGAATTCTAAAAATTGTTCAAAATTACGAAAATGCTATTACGTTTCGTAGGCCTTTCGTAAGAAATTGTTTCTTTATTCTAACTCCATTTTTCTTTCCATCTGAGCCTGGGATTCTCATTTTTAGGAGTCTAGAATACTTCTCAAATTTTTCGGGACCTTAACTATCTCATTTCGGGGGACTTCCTTTTGTATCTAGTGAGTTTCATTCGTTTACAGAGAAATCGTTTCAAAAAATTGGATGTTACATAGTTCACATCCGAAGCTTTCTAATGATACCTAATTTGCATTAATCAGAGTTGTACAAGTCGTGTTATGGATTTGTGAAGTTTGTGCTCCATTATGTGTTATATTATCTTAATAAGCAAATGACTAATTTTATTGGTTTCATTTTACATATATGTTAACTTGGATGAAACAAAAAGGTTAAACATGATTTGATGAGATGTAATGGTGAGAATCAATTTTTAAGCTTCATAAGTCCATTTGAAACATGTCATAACTAAAATTTCTATTGCTAAAGGTTTATTAGTGGTTTTTTTATCCTAAATGGACAACTAATAGCATAAGATAATTGGATTATGACATGGTGTAACAATTAGTGGCTTTGAATACTTACCAACTATCGAGAAGTTGATATTACAACAATAGTGGCATATGCTTACTGTAATGTCCGATTTTCGTTAAACAACGAAAACGTACGTGTTTTCAAAGCAAGTCCCCCCGAAATGAATTAGTTAAGGTCCTGAAAATTTTGAGTAACATTCTAGCCTCCTAAAAATGAGAATTGTAGCCTCAGATGGAAGGAAAAATGTAACTAGAATGAAGAAAAAAATTTTGACAGAAACCTTACAAAACGTAATGTATTTTCATAATTTCGAGCAATTTTTGAAATTCACACAAGAGGGCTTTTTAAATCAAATTTTTGAGTTCTCTGGGATTCTCAGAGGCCCTCAAGACCATGGGAAGCTCCGGGACAGTTAAATCCCCTTCGGTGGATGATTTCCAACATCGGTGTGCTTGAACTTTGACGGATCCATTCAAAAAGGCTTTAACTCTAATTTGAGTGATTCCAGAGCCATTTTTCTTAATTGGGAACCTAAATTTTATAATGGAAAAGACACTTCTAAAAAAGGAGCTAAAACAAAAGAGAAACAAAAATGTAAAGTATGAAGGGCAAAATTGGAATTTTTGAAAAAGTTACTTTTCCCTTCTTATATATAGGTGGTGCCTCACACTTGCCCTCATTTCACTTCGGATTTTCTATCCCCAAATCAGAAGCAAAACCCTAAGGGAGAGGTACCTAAGAGAGGAAGAAGAAGGAGGAAGAAATCCAAGTGTAAGGTATGTTTCCATGTTGATTTTCCTTACTTTTCTTCATCCACACCTCCTTTTCTCCCTTCTCCTTTGTTTTCTTGGATTAAAATGAGATTTATAAATCTGATTCAAGGGAGATATTCAAGGGAAAGTTCGGATTTGAAGAGAGGAGCTTGGAGAAATCAAGATTCAAGCCAAACTAAGCAAGAAAATAAGGTAAAAATGCATCCTATGGTTCATATCTTCCATGGTCCTTCTTCTCCATTTTGACCTAGCCTAAGAACCATAGGAAGATCTGATTTTCAAGCCCAACCAAGCATGATTCTTAGGTATTTGATGGAGAGGAATAAGAATATGCAAAGGAAACCATGAAATATGCATTAGGATTTAAGATGCAAAACCTAGGGTTTCTAGTGCACCTTTCAAATTCTGAATTTATGTGATGCTTCTTAGGTCTAAGTTAGAGTATAAATGAGTTCTTGAGACACCAAAGATGCTCCACACATGCTTCTCCCTTCAAGAAAATAAAGAAACTTCCATGGAGGCCAAGGAAGCCTATATCTCGGCCAAGGCTTAATTGTGTAGGAAGGGAGAGTTTTAAATTTTTCTAAGACCATTCTTGAGTCATATTTGATGAATGAAAATGAAGGGAGGCCTTGAAAAGAATTTATAACTCATGGAAAGTGAATTGGTGTCTTAGGTTCCATATTATGACCTAAAGAAGCAACATGGTGCTAGGCCATTTGTTTTAATGATGTGATGACTCCAAGAGGCTTAAAATGAGTCAAGAATCATATTTAAAAAGAAAGAATGAGGCCTAGAAATCCATGAACCTAATTGGCTCCCATAAATTGTATCTAGGCCAAGAGAAACTATCTCCACCAACTTATGGGTGTGTGGCCGAAAGAGGAGGCTTGAAAGCTAAGGAAAAAGTGTGTGAATATACACAATGTTGCTCTCTCTACCTTCTCTCATGCATGGATATGTGTTTAGCTTGTTTTAGAATGTGTGTATGTGTATTTTCAAGCTATGAAAAGTATGCTAGCATGCCTTTATATGCTATGATTCTTGATGCCATGTTATATTTCTAAATGAGTACATGATGTTTGTTTGAGTTTACTTGAGTGTGGAGAGGCCAAGAACTCTTCCCTTTGGATGAGAATAAGCCAAGAATCATTGAGCTTGGTTGAGACAAAGTAAAGAGCTCCCAAAAGCAAAGTAGGCTCCCAAGAGTATGGTTGAGTCCAAAGCTCTTAAAGAATGGGTGAGGCAAGTCCAAAATTCATAAGGAGAAGTGTGAGGCCAATCTAAGCACTTGGATGTCTTTTATGATTGATTCACATGCCAAGATTATTTTTAAAATGTGCATGTCTTCCATTTTCACCATACATGCATTTGAAAAGCTTACTTTGAACATATTATGTATGATTGAATGGGAGATGAACTATTGGGATTCTTTGAATCTCATCCCCTCCTTTCTAATGATCTAACATGCTAGGTGGACTAAGTAATTATGGTGAAGGGAGCCAACAACCATGAAGAGGAAAAATTGACAAGCTTATGCATGGTTTTGTTCATTTTGGAACCATAATGATGGTTCATATTGTATATGATGTTGTATATGTACAATGAACCTTGAGACATATGTAAATATACTATTATGTAATGTTTAGAGCCATAGATATGATGTATGAGCTTTAGAATACAATTTGAGTTTTGAATGTCCAATTATGATTATGGAAGTTTGATGGAAATATGCATAAGTGTGGGTTGAATGGCCAAAATGAGATACATGAGGTTTGGGACCATTTGGGCAGCTCACACAAGTCTCAAATAAGCTTTTAAACTTGCCTAAAAGGTGCCAAGACCAAGGGAAATCCATTTGGCAACTTTGGTACCCAATATGGAGCCAAAATTGACCATAATGGAACCCTATGTCACTTTTTAGCCAAATGGGTTAGTCTTGCTCTAAAACTTGGCATTCAATTAGGTCTCATTGAGATATTTTTTAGAAGCTAAAGAACATAATTTTTGGAGGTCTAGAGAATATTTGATGAATTTTCAAAGTTGGGATTTTTTATTGTTTCTGGTATGTGCACTGTTCACACTGGCAAATTTGAGTTTTGTGTCATCCAATGTTCAAATGGTGTTCAATGCTTGTAACTTTTATAGGCACAAACTAGAGGTCATAATATTTCTTTGGCCACCGAGATTACCTCATTTGGAGGTCTGGGCAGAGAGTTATGCATTTTTGAAGTTGGCTGCCAATAGCAATGGTGCCCCAGGAGTTCAGTTACTGTTCTATAAGATTCTAATAGTAAATGTATCTTTTTCATTCCATAATTATTTTTAGAATCAATTTAACATTTTTATATTTCCATAATGACCAAATATGTATGATTTCAATTTTTATAGAATTAGTTATGAATTTTAGAAATTTGTATCAGTAATCTAAACAACAGCCTAGGCAGCCAGCGACCTCAGTAGCTTTTTGGATGTCAAACGTCCTCTATGATGAATGTTTGGTCTAGAAATATTTTGAGTGTAACATAGACATCCTAAGCTTTTCAGAATGATCAAGAACACATGTTTTCAAGTTTTCTAGATTTAGTTATGAGTTTCCAAAGTTTGCTCAGGAAAGAGGCCAATTTTGGCCGAAAATAAACTCTCATTTTCCATGCTTCATTTCGGTTTCCATGGGTTGTAGGTCATGTTTTTGGGATGTAAATGAGTTGTAATGATATAATTAAATATGAAGATGCATAGCATGAGCTCACACGGTCCATGTGACACCAAAATGAATTTTTAGATACGACGCAACGCAAAAATATTAATTATTTCCTTGCCCTTTTCATGCAAAGCTCACATGATTCATGATATCAAGTTATGTAAAGGCATGAGATGAGTTAGAATTTATGGTGTTACACTTACCAACTATAAAGAAGTAAACCTCTTGCTTTAGTTAGTAAATTAGGTTTAGTAGACTAAGTGTTCACTAACCACTGCAACTACCTAATTACATTATATACTTCTTATACGGAATCCGGAGACCACATAAGGAGACAATTAAGAAGCCATCCACTATCTTTTTCTAAGATTGACATATGGTTCATAGATATTTTGTTGAGTGATTTTCTTGTCATGTAAGTACATATACACCTTTTTATTATTGTTCCCTTGATAAGCATTTGTGTAACAAAATGATCACACTTTTTTTTTTCTTTAAATATGATGGTGGTGGGTGTGTGACTTTTGTGCGAATCATGAGAGGAGATTAGATGTTGTGGTGGAGTGGAATGAATATCAAGTGTTGGCTATCTATTACCTAAAGGTTGTCATAAGCCCTAGTAATGAATTTCCCACTTGAATGTTCAATATTCATGATCACCCTAGCAAGTGAACTAATCATTCCAAGTAGTATAGTCAAGTATTCGAGATTAAATCCCATAAAGAAAGTATTTTCTTGAAACAATTATTAGCATTTCACAAGATAAAGTTTATCCTAATGATGGCTTTTGGTAGATTTTAGTGGCTTAGCTAATCTAGTCACTAGATACCAAAGCATAATGTTAAGTCTACACTAATATAGGAAAGCAAAAACTAAAGAGCAAAAAAGTTAAATAGAAAGATCTAGACTCAAATTAGATTGTTCTAGTATACTAAACTTCTTGACTCCTCATTAGTGTTAACTTCTGTTTAGTTAGCAACCACTAGTGTTGATTCTTCTCTTCAATTCATCATCAACCTACCTAAGAACTAGTTAGGTACACTCCTTACTAACTTGCATAGCCTTACTACCTCTTAAGTGAATATGAATTTGACCATAGAATTACAAGGAGTTAGCTTCTCTTGAATGCATCTCCCTAGCAATCTATACCCTGACTAATTTTGGTTAGGTGTAATACTCTTTATGTGCCAAGTTGCTTCATTAGGTTAGCCTATTTTTAGAGCATTTTTCCTAACTTTCCTAAATTATATTATGGGTCAGCTTATCCCTCAAGCATCTTCATAAACATACAATTTAGCTTTGTCAACAAGCATTTAACATTTCAGCTAATGATAGCTATAGTATATATGTAATTGATTAGTCCACCTAACCTATTTAGTCTAAATGAATTTATCAACATAATTGATCACCTTTAATTGATTCAATTCATCTAAATAGTAATCCTTACACCATAACAATGCATAAGAACGAAGATCTCAAGAATCTACTAATTGAATTGTAATTAAACTTTAACAAAACCAATAACAACTATAAACCATCATCAACACAATGCATCATCATGAAGAAATTAAAAATAGATATATGTAAAATAGAATACATCTTAAATTAAGGTAAGAAAAGTGTAAGATACAAATATAAAGAGAAAATGGAGAAAGATAAAGATATATATTATGTAATTCATTGAAAGATAAACAAATAATCTAAAGAATTATCACACTAGCTTAGATTTGTAAGGATATTTCTTCATAATTTCAAGGATCTCCCTCTCTCTCTCTCTAAAATTCTAAAATTCTCCTCTCACAAAAATCCTAAAAACTTCTAAAATTCTCTAAAAACTTTTAAAAATTTCTAAAATGCATAAGGGAGATATTTATAAAAATTCTAATCTTGCCACTTGTTATGACTAACTTGGTCTTTGTGTGATGAGCAAGGTGGAAAATCTAGAAAGATTGCCTCTTCATTGTGACTAACAAGTAGGTTGTCATGACATCCAATGGAATAAAAAATTTGACACTTTTAGATGTCACAACCAATTTGGAACTCATCACAACCAATGACTTCTTTAGCCTAAAATTTTGAATATTTGCTCTTTGGTCCTTGGCTTTAGTCTTTTAATTCCCATAACTTGATTTCCCTATTTGTTCACATCTAGGTCCTATACAATAAAGATGAAATAACTAAATGAGAAATGGACTAAACAAAACACAATTTAAATACACAAAACAACACCCTAAGTACAACATAATATTATGGCTTTCTAAATTCACAAATTGGCCACAAAATTAAGGAATTTACAAATAAAAACTGAATCACATGAATTTTTTAAATTTAGTCCTTATTTCATGAGGAAAAAAGTAAAATTAAACTCTAATCACATCCAATCACCAATGAGTCCAAATATAAGCAAATTTAGATGTCATTAGGCCTAAAAACAATGAAAAAACATGATAAATCTTAGGAGAAATGTAACACCATAATTATCTAGCCTCTCTTACTAATTTCTTAATGAAACTCCATGAAAAGGGGAAGTTGGCAAAGAAATTCAATTAAAATATTCCTTTGTTTTTGTGTTACGTCGGACTTAAAATTTTCATTTTATGTTTCGTGGACCCTTTGGACTTCCCTATGTCATTCTCCATTTTTAATCACTCAAAGCCATCTCCACATGTTGCCAAAACTTAAACTTATAGCATATATACACAAAAAAATGCAAGTCAATCTTGGGTCCAACTTGATAGATTTTTGGTGTAATTTTAGAAAATTATAACTAAATCTAGAAAAATTGAAATCCAGCAACCCATAACTTTCTGAAAATCCATAGATGTTAAATGTATAATAAAAATAATTTCAATCTATGAAAACATCATTTGGGCCATGTTTCATAATAGAAAAGTTACATAGGTCAGACCACCCAGTGTTTTTGATACAACTTACTGATATAAACTTCAAAAATTCATAACTAATTCTAAAAAAATCCAATTCAAGCAAACTATATCAATTTGGAAGGATATAGATGTTAAATTTAAGCAAACAATACTTCTAAACCAAGATATACACGTTTAACTACTAGAAACTGATGGAACAGTATATAGACTCAACTGACACTACTAATACTAATACAGAATTTCAAAAATTCATAACTCTCTACTCAAACATCCAAATGAGATGATTTTAGTAACTACAAGTCACTAGAAATGTCTAGTTTGCTTGTAAAATTTCATAGCCATTGGACACTATTTGCCACATGAATGATGGAGATGAATTTTCTGACCATATGCACAATGTCACTGTAAAAATTGTAAATTTTTGCCAACTTTAAAAATTGATCAAATATTCTCTAGAGTATTAAATAATATGTACTTTAGCTTTCCAAAAAGTAATAGACAAGATCTATATGCATGCCAAATTACATGAGAATATTCATTCATTTGGTCAGATCTTGATGTAAGGTTGCAAAATGCCACATTTTGGCTTCTAAAAGGGTCCCAAATGGTCCATCTTGGCTTCTAGCTCTTCTAGGGCCACTTGAGCATGTGGGAAAGCATGAGAATAGTCTACAAAACATGAATCAAAGGTCCAACAAGTCAGATTTTACAAACTCACTCTCCCACTTGATGATACACACATGGAATACACATGCTTATTCTTGCCATACCATGTCAAAACCATGCAATATCATATATTTGCTTCCAATTCTCATATATACCTCACATATTCATGTAGTTACCCATGTTCAAGGACTTATACATCATATATATCATGGAGATACATCATTTGACAACCATATAGCTATAATACAAGCATTTTACAACTCCATTGCCAATCTTCATGTCTTCAAGTGTGGTGGCTCTCATTTCTTTACTCTCTTGATCCACCGAGACATGTTAGGTAATAAGGAGGAAAGAGTGAGATTTTAAGAATCCTAATAGCTCTTTTCTCTTTCAAGCACACATAACGGATGCAAATTCAAGTCTAACAATTCATGCATCTTGAAACTTATAACATACATGGAACATTTCTTGCATTTAAGAAGTCACATAAAACATACATAGGCTTGCCAAGAAAATGGTTTAGCCTCATCCACTATCTTTAGGATTTTGGACTTGTCTCACCTATTTTTTAAGAGGCTTTTGACTAAACTTCACTTTTTTAGAGACTTTTGGCTTCGTCTCTCCTATTCTTGGGGACTTTTGGCTTATCCTCACCCTAGCTAAGGGATTTTTGGCTTCACCACACTCAAGCAAGCCATTTATGTATGGTAGAAATATCTTTCATGACTTAAAGCATTATGGTACCATGGCATATAGATATATGGTAGAAATATCTTTCATGACTTAAACATACATACACACATTCAAAGACAAGAAAATATCTAAAGATGCATAAAAGAAAGGAGAGAGAACTACCTTGCATATAAGAACACACTTTAACCTCTTGAAATTCTTCCTTCCCCTCGACCAAACACCATCAAAGAGGTGGAGCTTGATTCCTTTGGCCTAAATACATGAAATAGGATCCAATTATACTCTTGGAACATTTACTAAAGCCATACACATATTGGAATGACTTAGGCACTCATATGGTTCAATTATGGTTCCATAAGATACCTAATGAAGCAACCTTGGGAATTCATGATCTTGGCTTTATTCTTTCCCTTAATCTATGACTTTTTACTCCATTTAAACTCCTTGGAGCCATTACACATTCATTTCAAAGAGCTTAACTTTGTATTGCTTCATTATGCTACAATATGGAACCTATATCTCCATCATACTTTATAGGCTTTCTAAATTTTTTCCAAAGCTTTCTTTCATACTCTCTCATCATATATGATGCAATTCTAGGCTTAGAAAAATTTAAAACACTCCCTAGGTGGGAGAACTTCTTTAGGCCAAGCCAAGCACCATAAATGGAGTCCATGGAGTTTCAAAATTTTCCTTGAAGGATGAAATGATGTAACCTTTTGTTATTCTCTGGAAATGCCCGATGCGCTCTAATATGAAATGATGTAACCTTTTGTTATTATGTATTTTTTCCACAAATTCAGATCTTGCTAATGATCTAAATTCATATCAAGATCTGTAAGTATAAAGTCTAAATAGGTTGCTCAAAAGACAAGACAAGAATGGCTATCTCTCTCTCTTTATACGCAATATCTTGAAAGGCGAAGAGCGACTTGCTGCTCAAAAATAAGGTTGATGAGGATATTACTTCAATCACCCCTAAGTTTGGGGCACGTCACTACTTGAACTAGATAGTATCGTGGGAAAGAGTAATAGGGTTAGGGCTTGTCTCAAAATAGGGAACACATTCTTCAAGCAGGAGAACATTTTGACTTGAAAGAAAGTCAAAGCTAGGCTAGTTGCGGTGCCAAACATCTTCCACTTGGAAAGCTTCCTAAGGGTCTTAGGAACTCATACAAATACTTACATAAGCTAAGGAATTCATGAATCAAATCAGATTTCACAATGTCTCCATGAATCCCTAACTTTGCTATCTTGAATTTTACTAGGTTTTCTTCCAATTTCTTTACACCTACTTACTTCTCAAACTCCAAAACCTATGATTCTTCCTTAGTTAGGTCATGATTTAGTCCCACATGGTTGGGCTCTAAGTGGGATGAAATTCACACAAGGAGGAGCAAGGAAGAAAAAGCATGGAAGACAACAAACTTACCTTGATTCTGAGCTTTTCTCAAGTGCTCTTCCATGCGGTGGACTCCTCTTTTCCAAATTCTACTCTCCATTCTCTGTATGTGGCTCAAAATAGAACCAAACTTTTCAATAAAACTATAGAAAGAAAGGTGGGAAGGAAAGGAATCAAGTTGCTAAAGGAAGAACCATGAAATTCTATCAATTTCCATACCTTTTTCCTTATTTTCTCTTTCTTTTTCTCCTCCTTCCTTGTGCATTTCTTTGAGCAGAACCTCCTCTGGCTTGGGCAGCAACTGGGTCAGTTTAAATGGAGGAGAAGAATGGGACGCTATATATGGAGCAAGGTCACTTAATGAACTTTTCAAAAATTTTCATTTTGTCCTCTTTTCTTGGCTTTTTTGTTTCTAGTTTATTTTAACTGTTTTTTTAGAACCATCTTTTTTATCATAAAATTTAGGTTCTTAATCTTATAAAATACCTTTGGAATCACTCAATTCAGAGCTAAAACCATCATGAACAAATCGGTCAAATCTTAGGTCAACAGTGTTAGAAAACGTCCACCGGATGAATTTTAACTATCTTAGGGCTTTCCATGGTTTTCAAGGCCTTTGAAAGCCATCAAGAGCTCAAATTTTCTATTTAAAAAACCTTCCTATAAGTTTTCCAAAAAGTGCCCAAAATTATGAAATTGCTATTACATTTCGTTGCATTTTTGTTAATTTCTATCTGACTATTTTGACTCTGGTTTCAGGGCACCTTTGCCTCCTTAAATTCATTATTTAAGATCTAAAATATTATTATAATTTTATTGGACTTTAAATCACTCTATTTGAGGGAATTTCTTTTGTATTTGGTGAATTTCATATGTTTACGTCACGTTATTCATGTTTTCTCATATTTTTGAAGACTGGATGTTACATGAAACTCCTAGAAAAATATATAAAAATAGGACTTATCAAATGTCAATGGATCCCATTTAGTTGATATAAAGTTTCTTGTTATAGGTCTAATTAATAAAACAAGATGATTTGGTGCATGAAAAATAGATTTGAAACAAGACCATAGGCTAAGAACTCAAAAAAATGGAGTCTTCAATACTTTTGGGACAAGAAGTTATACAAGTTGTAATGAAGGCCATATCTGCTTTGGAGGTGTGCTTTATTATAGAAAATTGGTAGACATTATTGAGTTAAATTATGATGATTGATTTAGGGTTGCCTTGTTAAAATGTAAGTGGCCTAATATAAACAATCCTAGAGGGATTATAACCAATGACTTAGTATTTACATCTATTAATTTTTCATACTTGATATACACTAATGACATTAAAGATGACAAGCCATACATCCACGTTTTAGAACATTACACTAGGAGAAGGCTTCATTAGTGGTTATTTTTAATATTCATTGGCGGATAGTAATTACCAACAATAAAATCGCTAACAAAGCTAACCAACTTTTGTTGGTGGTTATTTTTAATAACTACCAACATAAAGTGGCTATTTGTTGACGATTAATTACATACCACTAATAAAGGATCTCATTTTTATTGGCAATTTTAGCCTAACCAACAAGAAAATATGAGACCTTTGTTCTTGGTTAATTAAAAACTGCCAACAAAGTCATTACTTTTGTTGGCAGTTATAATGTAGCTACCCACAAAGTCATTACTTTGTTTGGTAATTATTTTTAATAATCACCAACAAATTTAGATTTTTTTTGTGATTATTTTTAATAATTGGCAACAAATATAATATTTGTTGCCAATTTTACTTTGAACTACGAACTTCCTCTTTTGTTTTTTCATCACAAAGTTTATGCATCTAGAGTGCCGTGTGGCATTTGGTTCATCCTTATTCTTTATTTGATTCTAGCTATTATTATTTAGAAATTCAAGACAACTAAAAAAACTCTTTTTTTTTTAAGAAGAAGAATTATAAAGAACAATTACAGTCATTTAATTAAAAAAACTCTTATTTCTTTGTATTAATCAATTGAAGAACAATTACAATCAATAATCAAATTAAAACAAAGATAGAAATTAACACAAGCTAATGCCAAACCAATAGACATTGTTGAAGCATGTATTTAGACTCCTCTTTCCTCAGTTCATCTATTTGAGCATCAAAATATTCTTTGTAATATGAATTCGGAAAGTACTATAAAATAAAATAAGAAAAATTTGAAGTTAGATAACTAGAATTTGACAGTCAAATTTTAGAAATATTATTTTAAAATAAAGTTTATATCAAATAAAAACTGGCAGCATAACGCCTTAAAAGTAGAGATTTCCTTGGTCTTAAGCCCTCTCTTTATAAGTAATAACAACAAATTACAAACTAATATCACCAAATACAACTAGTAACAACAAATTACTAGCAAAATGAGCAAAATCAATTCAAAGATTAAAAGTTAAAATATTTAAGACATTCAAGGGAACACAAAAGGATATTGAAAAATAAAAGAAAGTATACATATTTAAGTCAATCTTTTTCTTTTTTATTTTGATTTAAACTTCTTTGTCGTTTCTTTAGAATCTAAATACTTTTTTTATGATCATCTCTCATATATAGGGTATCATCTTTAATGGAATCACTTTCAAGTGATGCCCCCATAAAAGAATCATCCTCAACATTGGTATCTTGACCGTGTTGAATATCATCTTTGTCCTTATTTATTTTATTTGTCAATAGAACAATGGACCACTTCTTACTACTAGGATCAAGGATATAGAACATTTGTTGAGCTTAGGATGCAAAAATACAAGGCTCATATTTGTACCTTACTTTATTAAGATCCACTTGCATAAAACCTGACTTATTAATCTGAAAGCCGTTCTTATTGTCAACCCATTTACAACTAAAGACTGGCACACGAAGCAAAATGTAGTCTAACTCCCATATGCATTCAATTATCCCGAAGTATGACATGTTCACATAAATGGGAATTTTGTCTTTAGCATTAGAACCATGCATAGATTGAGCTATAAGAGTTACACCATTAATTTGCATTATGCTCTAATCATCTAACTCTTTTGTATAGAATATGTGACCATTAATGAGATAACTGGTGTAAGAGAGAACATGCAAGCTTGAACTTCTTGCCAACCATCTTAATTTTTCAGATATTGCACTAGGATTTACATCTAACTCCCTAAAAATGTAATTTGTGAACCAATCTAGTTATGTTATTTTGATATTCAACTTTCATTCTTATTAGGGTTCAACTTCTAAGTATCTCCTTGTGCTTCCACACATGTAGCTCAACTTCATCAGAGTTGTGTAAAACATATAGGTGTGCTTGCTCCCACTGTGTACTTGAAATGCTAACTATTTCGTTTCCTATAATCCCTTTCCTAATAGTTCTTTCCATGTGTCAAGATACTGTAAGCCCAATATTGCAAAACATTGGATAAGTATTCGATACAAAATTCAATAGCTTCTTCAACTATATACTATTCAACAATGCAACCCTCTGATTGACTTCGATTCTTTAATACACTTTTAATATTTTCTTGTAATGCTTAACTAGATATATCCACCTTAAATAAGTTGGGCCACGCATCTGTGTCTCCCTAACCAAGTGAATAGTTAGGTAAACCATCATGTCAAAAAATAAAGGTAGGAAATACATCTCAAGCTCATACAAAGTGATCACAATTTGCCTTTGCAATGCTGGCAATTTCACACGATCAATCACTTTACTACAAATGAACTTGAAAAAGAAGTATAGTTCAGTGATTGTCCCTCACACCTTCTTGGGCAAAATGGAGCGTAGAGCCACTGGAATCAAATACTTCATCAAAACATGATAATTATAAGACTTGAAACCCTTCAACTTTAGATCTTTTATTGATACAAGCTTTCTAATGTTTGAAGAATACCCCTTTGGAACCTTAACTCTATCAAGAAATTCTAAAAAGCAATTTTTCTTTTCTAGATAAAGTATGAGCCATAAAAGGTAGATAAGTACGATGTCTTTCCTTCACCGATACCAATTCTCCTCTTATTCCCAAAGTAACCAAGTCCAATCTTGCCTTGATACCATCTTTGGTCTTTTCTAGCACATTGAGTAACATACCAATTACCCTATCGCATACATTTTTCTTGATATGTATCACATCAAGGAAATGCCTTACATAGAAAGACTTCTAATACAGAGTTTAAAGAAAATAGACCTTTTCTTCCACCTGCTTGTCCCAAGGTGTCCTACAAAAGGATTGCCAAAATAGTTATACAAATCCTTTACCATCTCATACAACTCCTTACCAATCAAAGGCAAAGGTGCACTACCTTCCTCTATATTTCCATTGAAAGCTTTTTTCCACAACCAGTAATGATGTCCCAGAGGCAAAATTTTGCGAAGCCCAAGAAAGACATTCTTCGTACAATGTTCTAACTGCGCGGAATGTGTCTTCCTCGCAAATAGGGCATTTGCAATGTCTTTTGATACTGTATCTTGACAAATTACCATATACTAGAAAGTCATTAATTGTCCTAAATTGCATAGCTCAAAAATTGAATCTTTCCTCCCTATACGCATCATATACCTCCATTCTCAGCTCCCACAATAGTTTCAAATTTTCAATCAGATGAGCTAAATATATGTTAATATCATTCCCAGGTTGTTAGACCTATAAATTAGCATAGATAGCATTATAAACTTGCACTTCATGCATAGCCATGGGGTAGGTTATAAATTACCAAAATCACCATCCACGTACTATGGGTACTACTTTGGATACCATGCGAGTTCACTCTATTGGTAGTCAATGCAAGGTGCAAGTTTCTATCTTGGTACTCATGATCAATTTTTTTCCACTAAGGAGAATTTGCTAAATGCTGAAGCTTACTATCTTGAATCCTTTCATCTGCATGCCATGTCAAGTGCTTCGCATCTTTTGCACTACTGTAAATGCATCTGAATTTGGATATGATTGGAAAATACCATACTACCTTTGTCAAACTTGATTTTTTCTTCTTATACATTTAGGACACTTCTTTAACAATACATATTCATTTTGAAATAAAATGCAATCGTTGGGACAAGCATGTATCCTCTTATAGCTCATGCCAATAGAGCATAACATTTGTTTAGCCTCATATGTTCTGCTAGGAAGCTCATTATCCTCTGGCAACATATCTTTCAAAGGAGCAAGCAATTTTGTAAAGCTCTTATCACTTCATCCATTTCTCTCTTTACATCTGTACAACTTCAATACCACTGACAATCTTGTGAATTTAGTACAGCTAGAATACAATGGCTTTTTTGCATCACTTTTCAATATTTCAAACATTTTCAGGGCAATCCTGAAGATCCTCTTCAACCACATTTGCTATCTCTTTAAGACGGTCAACCTCATATATACTTGTGTTGAACTCATTTGAGGCACAACTCCCACTATACTTCCAGTTACTATGCACATCCTTTATCTCACCATGCTTTGTCCAACATGTATAACTTTGGTCAATCACATTACACACTAAATGATCTTCCAATTCAGCTGCACTAATTTGCTTCACATGGCAACAGTTTAAACAAGGGCATATAATTTTACTTAAATCTTTTACATGCTCAACTGCAAACCTAATAAACTCTTTCACTATATTCTTATATTCACTAGACAAATGATTAGCAGACATCCATCTTCAATCCATACCTTTTGGATCTAGTAAAATGTGGTTAATAACTCATAATATACTTAGACTCCTACCTATAACTCTACTAAATATTGCCCAATTATACAAGCTTTCAAATTATTCTTTTGTTTCAATCTATATCTTAAAGAAAACTCAGTAGCATAATGGCTTAAAAATGAAAGTTTCCTAGGCTAAGCTCTCTCTTCAACCTAACTACAATATTCTAGCAGTCCATGATAACAGAGCAATGACAAGAAGTGTTAATAAACTCATGCTTTATAATTTTCAACTTTGTAACACACACAAAAGCTAAACAATTAACTAAGAACTTACTACTTGATATGTTCTACACACATTCTAGAAAATGTTAGTGAATGATGTATTTATGGCATGAACAACAACTACAAAAACACTCAAAATTAAAGAACAAAAAAGAATCTACATACAGGGTAAAAGGAGAGCTAAGAAATACCTCTGTATTCCCAAGAAGACAACGAGCAAAGAGAAACAAGTTGCGGAGGAGACTGAATGAACTGGTAGGGTGTGAAATTGATGCTGCCAATATGGAAACCGTAAGAAAAAGAGGAAAGCCACTGAAAATAAGGAGAGAATCACTGAGGAATGGTGTCAAAGATAATGGGTTGGGTGGTGGAAGGTTATGGCTATGTGTGAGCTTTTGCCTAGAAAACACTAGAAACAGTGTTTTGCGAACTATTCTAACAAGAAAAATGATTTTAAAATGACCTTGGTTGGTGATTCTGCTAAAAACTACCAACTTTAATAGACTTTAGTTGGCGATTATAAAAAAATCATCAACATTAATCAAATTTTAGTTAGCAGTTAATACAAAACTACCAATTAAATTAAATTACATTTTAAAATATTTTATATAAAAAAGTGTATAGTTGGTAGTTTTAAATGAACCGCCAACTACAATCATATAGTTGGTGTTCTATAAGAACCACCAACTATTTTTATAGTTTTTATTGGTGGTTTTTTCAATCACTGTTAACAAAATTTTTTCATAGACAACTTTTAGAGAATTGCTAATGAATGTGCGCCAACATATCCTATTTCTATGATAGTGGAAGCTCAAATGGTATATTATATATGGAAGATGATTTTGATAAAACTTGGAGCATGGACATTGATAAATCTCAAAAGTATTGATTCTTAATAGTATTTTAAGGGATTTGTAAGATGTTTTTAATGATATTTTACTCCATTGCACCCATTTTTATGGAAATTCTGTTCATATTGGTGCAATTTAGAATTTATTTACAAAAGCCTCAAAAATAGGACTAAATTGAAATAATTTTAAAAATTAGCTTTCACTTGTAAATAGGTTTTTGTGGCAATTCAACTTTAATGCTATTTAAGTACCATTAATGGCATCCATTAAGTATCCTAATAGATTTTAACCATAAAGGATGAGCATGATCTGTTTTAAATTGTAATTAAGAGTAACTATATCTAAAAAAGAGTTAAGAAACCAAATTAAAAAAAAAAAGTCAAGGGATTAAAATATTAATTTAACCTAACTTTTAATATAATTGACACTTTTGCATGATTAACAAATATAAATATAGTAATTAATTTAATTGAATATGCAAAGTTTTATTTTTATATTTAATACTTATTGCTTCATAATTAAGATCTATGGTGGACTAAAATTCATGTATGGCTTTTTAATCAATTTACTAAAAATTTTTCAGTTAAGTGATAATACTAAGAATTCAAGCCCACTATTAGCTCTAATTATGATGTAATAAATTACTAGATATTTAAAAAGTTTATTAATTTATTATATTTATTAGTCATATTTATAGAATTAACTTGATTATTATATATTGATAAGTATTTTTATAATGATAAATATAATAAAATTGATAAAATATTATTTTACATATAATAACTATTTCTTAATTAAAGATTATAATAAATTCAATCTCATAGTTTTTTTTGCTACTACAGTTTTGTCAAGTTAATGAAATAGCCTCCGGTGGTCAACGTCTCGGAAATGTACTCGTAATTCTGTCTAGCCTCTCATTATATGAAGCACGATTGGGCATCTCCGAGTGTACCACCAACATCAGGTTTTGCACTTTATGCTCATCTTTCCCTTGACCAACCTATTTCTTTGCACTCACTTTTGCCACCCATCAACTTTGCTTCTAGAATTGATACAATCTGTATTGGTTTTTCGAGGATTCTATATCGTTCATCGTGTGAGTGGACATATTTGAAAAGCATTCATTCTGCTCCACATGTTTCTTGTTCAACAGTTGATTATTGATGTTTCAACTGATTATTTAGAAAAGATAATATCGTTTTACTAGAAATTTTAAATAACAAGCTCATTTTATAGAAGATATATAAACATGTTAAAAATAAATCTTAATAAAAAAACATAAGTGATATATCTATATAATTAGTCATAACTACAATTTAGCTTCTTATGTTTTATAGATTAAAATTTACCCAATAATTGACCTCTTTCTAGTAACTTGATGATTGTTGTCAACACTGATTATGGAACCTTAACAACTCCAAGTAGGAAATTCAAGTAGTGCTAGGCGTCGGCATCTGGATAAAGCAAGGAGCCCATAAGAAACACGCGTATACTCTCATCTTCTGAAATCATTGGCCCGGCAAATTTTGTGCTCCCCTAAAACAATATTATTCTAAACTGACAGAGCCTCCGCTTTTGTATATGCGAGAGAGAGAGAAAGAGAAGAAGATTAATTAATACAAGTGTAATTAGAGTGAAATTTTTAATTAAAAAAAAGAAAAAACTTTTTAATATATCAACTATATATCTTTATCTCCTTTTTCTTTCTCATCTCTCCGAGAAATATCATATTAAATATGTTTTAAGTGTAAGGTTAGTGTGTTAGAATATGGTAGAAATGAGAAAGTTGGTAATACTTACATGTTGATGATAGAGTTTGACGAACGCGTTTATAAATTTTTATAGAAATTGATAAAATTTATGTTGATATATAATTTGATATATACCATTCGTGGTTATAGATGGTATAGTAAATCAGTTATTGGGGTTCTCAAGGCAATGTCCATCAGTCGTTTGGGTTTACGAAAAGGATAATTCTCATTAGTTTGTTTGGGATACCCGAAAAGTGTAATTTCCATTATGCAGGAAAAAAGGCCCACTGATCTTGGTGAGCCTTTTGACATATAACTTGGAAAATTGTATTTCAAATACTAAGGATACAAATACCTTATAGGATCCACATTTCAACTTTAGATGCCTTGAAATTTGCGAGACTTTCTCAGAGACATTATTTTTGTTTCTCAACATCTTATTTTTGTGAAAACTTTATTAGAGTTTCAATATATGTAAGCACGCATGCTTTTCAAAATATGCCTTATTATATTGAATATTGAATTGTCAAAAGTTAGACAATTTGTAAAGAGACTTTTCTTCACTTGATTAGTAGTTATTACTTAAATTTCATTTGTTGTAATGAAACTTTGTGTTGCTACATCTTCTTCTGATCTTTAAGTAGACACTTGACTGTAGTAGATACATTACAAGAAAAAAAAAAGAAAAAATAGTGATGGAAAATTGTCTTGCTATTCTGTCACCACAGGGCTATAGCAAACAAAGAATAAGGAAACATTATCTCACTGTACTAGGGTCACTAATCAATGAGAAAAATTTTTGCTCCCCAATCCCTCACTAATGAAAATGATGACAAAAATTTCCTTGTGCACCTCCATTGCTGTAATTAGATAAATCATGTGTAATTCCCTTAGCAATTAGCAAGGGAATGGCAAAGGAATTTTTGCAGCCTAATTTCCCTCACACTTTTAGTGCTATTTCCTCTTAGTTCCCTTGTTATTTTCCCTTCTTAATTCTTCTTACTTCCCTTGTTGTATTTCCTCACTAATTCCTCTCAATCCCCTCACTATTAATCCTTGCTAATCCCTCACTATCATTGTTGGTTAAAGAAAAATTCACAATGTTTCATTTGTTTTATATCTCCCTTATTTAACTTGCAATGAAACAGTGCTTCATATAAGCAGTCAGCTAGCAATTGAAATAAAGAAATATACATAACAAAGTTGTACCTTATATTATAAAAGTCCATAACTATTAAAAAAAATGAACTCCTAACTATTGTTATCTAAGCCTTCTTGTTCTTCTCTACGAAAAAAGTCCTACATACAAATAGGAATGCTTCAAGTCATTAACATACACCACTACTTGCTGACATTAGTATACCTAAAAAAAGTGATATGTTGACATTAGTAAATTATGTAACAATAAAGGTGAAACATAAAAAGAAAAGATAGTCTCTTTAAGATGTGTAATGTGAAAATAAGAAAAAAGAATGCGAAATTCAACATACCTTGGAATTAAGATTGCTAAAATACATATCGCCTTGATCAGCCTCTTCCTCCTCCTTATCCTCCTTGAAAACCTCAATATCATTAATACCTTTGTTATCAAAGATGAAGTCATTGTTGAAGTAAACATCTGATAGGTTAAGTATTCTATTAAAATGAATGTCAATATCATCAGTGTCTTAGTTATGAAGAGTTTTGGCCCACCTTGTAAGTTGTCTAGCATTCTCCACTACTTCTACCACTACCAAGTGGCTATCTTGTGTAGCACACTTGTTATGCCCTTGGCTATCTTGTGTAGAAACTACCCAAGCCAAAAATACCTTAGAAATATAAGAAAAATATTTGAAAATAAAAAATTTAAGCAAATTTCTAGGGTCAAAGTACAAATAGTACAAGCTTAGGGCTAAAACTCACAAAGTTTAGCTTGGATTAAAAATTAATTTTTTCTATACAAAAATTACAAGCATGATGGATTGGAAATTTTGATATGCAACTTGAAAAAATAGAGATAAAATCCATAATTTCATAATATATTAAAACAATGGTTTTATGAATTAAGTATAGGGCCTATTCTTGGAACTCAAGGAAATGAAAATGGCAAGTTTCATACTAATTCAAGAAAAAACTAATGCATGAATGTGAAACTCAGTAAGACACTCTAAAATACTCTGATACCATAATGTAGCACCCTAACTTTCAAAGTGTTACTAATCTTGTTTCTTATCAAAGTAGTAGAAATTAAACAATAAAATTTTTCCTTTTCATCTGCAAGTTAATTCTAAAACAAATTCCATTAACATTTAATTAACTATATATCTAACATTAGAAATAACGCTATCATAGAGTTTAAACACTTATATATGAAAGTACAATTAGTCCTTATACTTAGGGATGTTTATTAGCCCATTCCAACCTAACTTAATCAAGTCATGCGGAGCCAAGCTAAGAAGCAAAATGATCAAAACGTTTTTAAAAAATAGGCTAGTATATTAGGTCAGGCTAGGTGATGAGCAAAACCTTCCAATAAGTTATGCTTGGCTTTACCTAGTATAGTTAAATTTTTTGTTAAAAAAAAATAAGCATCTTTAACTTATAGCTTTCCTAATTCCTAAATCTTAAAAAGAAATGAAACCCAAACCCTTGCATCTTGTACTCATTTGTCCCTCACTTATAGCAACATACAAACACACTCAAAGGCAAAGTTTCCTCCTCTTACTTTTGTCATCAACCACCTACATACAACCATAGCCATGTACATCGTTAGTCATCCTCCATTTATGGTTCTATTTTGTTATGCTCTTTACTTGTACTCATTCATCCCTTACAGTCATGCACTCATGAGTTATGGTCATCGTAGCCATAACCTAAAAGCTTGCTCTTTTTACATTTAGCACTGGCCCACTGTGCGAAGCCATGGCCACCTACATTGTCGTCCATATTTGTGGTTCCATTAAGCTCTTTAGCTTGGGTAAGTTCTAAGTTATTTTCCTATTTGCCTACATTAGATTCCTTGTTTTATTTTATTAGAGTTCTTTGGAAGCCTTTGTAAAGAAGAATATAGCTTTAAACTTTAAGCTTATGAAGGCTCAAAAAGTTAGTAATGAAACCATTGAGAAATTAATGGAGGTTAAATAGAGATGTTTGCAATTCTAGTAAAATTTGAAAAGTTTTTTTTCTACATGTGTTGGTTATCTAATTACTCTTTTTTTTTTTGGGTCTTTTATTTAAATGTAGTCTTGAGAGGAAGTTATCAACTTTAAAGGATGAAATTTGTGTCTTACATCAAAAACCCTTTAGTCTATCTCCTAAAAGTAACCATCCAACTTTTGCAAAGTCATTGTTGGAAGGAAGTTGCATAAGCATGTATATGTATATATCTCTATAACTATAAACATTTATAATGACTTGATTTAACTTTATTTACTTTGACTTTGTTATCTTTAGGCTCTTAATTCTTACTGGTTAGGCAGATGGTACATTTTTTTATCTATGTTCTATATGTGTTTAGAACAATTGTTGTAATATTCTATGTGTTGTAAACCAATATAGTCTCTAAACAATGAAATGGATTAATTAAAAAAAGGTCATAAGAAGAGAAAAGGCTAGTCAGAGATAAAAGAGTTGAATCAGGCCAAACCTATAAAAATTCAAGGATTTATAAAATATGACAATTGGCTTGAGAAATGAATATCCTTTATCATAATGTTATGAAATAAGATTAGTGGGTTAACCAAATGAGGTTATTTTGATTAAATCCTTGATCGTGTATGGTTTAGGGCTTCAATTGACTATAATTTTTACTAGACTTTTCCAAACCATTTTAAGGTGCAATAACCTTAAAGTACATATTTTTAATAAAAAGGATAGTCTAAATTTTGGAATGGAGTGTTGGTTTCCGAAAATATTGAGAAAGGAGCTCAAATAGAGGAATTAAAGTTTAGGGACATAATAGTCATTTTTGAAATTATTGGAAAATATCTTAGATATTTCTTGGTTCTTATATATATATATATATATATCACACCACTTCTTCTCTTTCATTCTTAATTGGCTTTGGGCAGCTCAAAACTTATCATGGGGGCATGAAAAAGGGAGGAAAAAGAAGGTGTAACAACCTTAATTCCTAATCATCGTAATTGAGATTAATTGCATGATTAATAATAAAAAATCAAAGTCTAAAGCCATTACAATTAATTAAAATAAAATAAATGTGAAAAAATTTGAACCTTGATATTATTAGAATTATTAGCTAAAAAATCACAACTAATTGAATCCACAAGTGATTACAATTATTAGTTAAGACCTTTGATTTGTCATACTATTGATTTTAACTCACAAAACCCCTTATAAATGTTCTCAAGTCATTTCCTAACCTTAACATAGTGAAATTCAAGGCTTCTAAATAAAAAAAAAAAAAGGAGTTTGAGAACCTTTACCATGACTCAGACCTTTCCCACTGTAGCTAAGTTGGTTATTGAAACCTAAAATCCAAGTTTGAAGACTCCCTCCACAACTTGGTATATTTGCGTCACGGTGTAAGTGACTATTGAAGCTCTGACGGGTCATGTCGCGTAACCCTCAAAATAAAACTAGGTTGGATTAATTTTATAGTTAGTGGCACAACCTAGGTCATCTCCCTTAAAAATAGAATTCAATATTTGATTGGGCTTTTTAAGTATAAAAGGGTTTTAAAACTACCTGATTTAGGGGTTTTTTTTTACTTAAACTAATTAAAATGAAATCAAATTAAAATTCCTAATTGCTACCTAATTATATAAATTATGGTTAAATGATAGACTTGTTACTAGCTTTGGATTCATCCCTTGGTATCCACTATCCTTATCCTAATCCAATTGTAGTTAATTCTAGTCTAAGAGTTCCTAATTGTGTCCATGGCAAATGATTTTGAATTACCATCCAAGATTCAAGAAATTAACAAGATAATGTTGAATTGAAACCTCAACCCCGCATTAAATTGCTAACTCTTGCCTTTAGGATCGATGAACACTTAAATTTGAGTGATTAGTTTATCAATTAGCCTCTGAATTAACTCCCTTGGAGATTTAATGAACTAATTAAACTCCAATAAATCCTCAAATCAAACAATTAAGCACACACCAATTCTCACATGCATTTCATCAAACACCTTGATTACACACATGGAAAATCATAGGAAAATGAAAATCCGGTACTAAAATTAATCAATTAAAACATCAATTGCTCTTCTAATTAGTGTCTAACAAGTTAGTAATTACAAACTACACCAATCTTAATCTAATACATCTCAACCAAGCATGTAACAGAAAATAGAAAAGTGTAGAAAGAGATAAGAATCTTAACCAAAAATCCCTTTTCTAATCCATGGATTCAAGCTTCTCTAAGGTTCTTCCTCCTAGCTAATCACAAGATGGAGATTAGATCTTCACTGAAGGTGGAATGGAAGATGATGGAATGGGAAAATGGCGTGAAGTGGCTGCTGGATGAAGGATGAGACGATAAATGAATGATGATGGATGGAATGTATTTTTATTTAATCGATTGTTGATTTTTAACATGAATCCCTTCTGCCTCCAGCTTCTAGACCCTTTTCACATGCTTCATTAATCATTTCACATGCTTACAAGTCAGCCCAAAGCTTCTTCTTATATGGTTTGGATGAATGGATTGATGCATAATGTGCTGCCTGAGCCCTTTAATGACGTGTTACTCTCATGTGCTCCTCACATGCCTCACTTAATCAATTGTTTCATGTGATTTGCTTTACTAGAGGCTTCCAAAACTCATGGCTTCATACTCTTTTCCATGTACTCCTCACACGAGCTGCCTCATTCGTATGTATGAATTGGTGGACCCCCCGTGCATGTAAGCAACATGCTAATGCATTAAGAACTCTGGTACATGCTTCTCCTTGTTTAGCTGCATTTCTTCATTGTTGTACTACTTCTGTTTAAGTCTTACGTGGGGGTTCTGACTAACCCGTAACTCTTCCTCTCTGCATGTATGTGTTTCTGCTTGTGTCTTGACTCATTGCTCAGCATTCTAACTTTTTTCACGTTCTATCCAACCTAACATGTAGCTTCTTCTTCTTACTTTATGCACTATTTTTCCATATGAGATATAGTTACTCAAGCTTCTCATGTAAATCATGTCTTATATGTGTTTGTGAGTAAAGTGGTAGTAGCAGTAGCAGTCTTCTTTATTCAAGCTCAGCTTCATGATCATATGTTTGTATGAACCCTTGCCTCAATTATTTCTTCATTTAACTCTCCTATAACCCACATCAGCTCTTCATGGCTATTGCATGCTTCTTCTACTCCATGTTCTTCAGCTAATGGGTGTAACTTTAGAGCTAAACCCATGGCTTCATATGCTCTCCTTCTCCACATCTCTTTTTCACTTTCATTTACAACTAAGCTTCTCTTTTGTTTTGCTCATGTTGTTCTCCAGCCTCAATGTCCAAGCCATGCCTCGTATAGCTTCTACCCAGTAACTCGTAGCCATCCACCCAAGCTCGAGACCTCGCTTCCTCGTAAGCTTCTCCATGTCTTGTGTTGTCTCTTGAACATGTTGCTTCTTTGTGTTCTACTTCCAGCTCATGCCTCCTTTCAAGCTTCTTTTCCCTTACCTGTGGCATGTGTGTTTCTTTTCCTTCCCTACTTCTTCCTCCCACACACACACTCTACCTCTTCTTTTAGCTTTGTGAGATTTCTCTCCTCTCAAGTCTTCTTCTTCTTCTCCCACCATCCAATGTTGCCCTTTAGTTAGAACCTATGGCTATTCTTCTCTGTTTCTCCCTCGAACAGAACATGATGATTGATGGGTTGCCACGTGAAAGTTGTGCTGCATGTGTACAGAGTCTAGCTTAAGGTGAAGCATGTGAAAGTGAATGAATGAAGTCAAGGGTGCTGAAGTTGACTTGTGGTTTCTTAAATACTTCATCATGTGGTTTCCTCTTTTCTCTATTTCAAAACCATAGTAAGAGATACAAATTTTGCATAAAAAGAATGGAAAATATGAAATAGGAATATTTATAAAATTCATTTAAAATGATTTGTGCATTAAAATTCTAAAATTTTGCAAATTAACTCCTAAAATATAGAAATGGCTACTAAAATAAAACCTTATCTAATTAAAGTCTTAAAGTCATAATTCATTATTAAAATGTCCAAGTTTAGGAGAATAAAATATATAGAAAAACGTGTTTATCAAGCTCACAATTGATAATTCAAACCTTGCAATATGACTCAGGGCTTCTGTGCCATGGTGAACGTGGTCTTTGGGCCTACTATTCACACTCTTCGCGATTCTTATTATGGTGAGAGTCTAACGAGCCTATGTGGTGCTGTGATGGGTACACCTCCTAGAACCCTTAACCTAATTTATTTGAATTGTACCATAGTGGAAGCACCTATGTCACGGCAAAGTTGTATCATGTTACCTTCCATGGGTAAAATTTTTATCTTGTGCTGCAATGAGATGTCTCATCCTATAAAGCTCCTCGCCTTTGACTGATTGTTGCTATGACTTAAGGTGTTTTGGCGCAGCTTAACTTCCTTCGGCACCTAAACTTTCCTAATTTCATCCCAAACACTCCAACACTCCCTTTAATGGCATCCTAAGGTTATTCTACCTTAATCTATACAGTTTTAAGAGTATCTAACCTCTAAATTTACTCAGCATGTCTACCATTACCATCTCAAATCCTAGATGTTGATTCCTGCACATCTGCTATCACATCAGCAATTTATATATCAATGATAGCAAAAAGGATTCATATATACTAATATTATCATCCAAATATAAATTCTAATATAGGCTTCATTCATTACTAGTCTAAGTTAACAATTAAAGTATCACATGATTACCTTCCCAGATAATAGACCATATTTTAGGATCAATAAGTTTCTATATCAGATATATAAGTGCATACATCAAATTCCAAATTGTATAGAGTCTAACTTCCTATTAGTTACATAATTGTTTACCAAAATATAAAATACCTAAACTTGGTAATATGATTACATGATGACGATGCTATACAAATGAATAACAAAAATTAGCATCTACCCAAAGGACCTTCACCTGAAATAGTTAGCCTATGAAATAGGATGAGATGCAAATCTCAGTAACCAAAGATAAATTTCATTCATATATTCCAATTTAATTAACATATATACAATTAGTCAAATAAGCGTTAGAAATAATAGTCATATCAGCAAATGAAACAATTGGGCTATTAGTGACTACTATCCTATACTAGTAATTACATTTCACATGTTAAAGGCCATTAACACTGGAAGAAGCTCGTCCATGGCACCAACTCCCCAATAAGCACAACTTGGGCTTAGTGCGTACAGGGGTCTAATCACAACCCTATACCCAATTGAAGCACAATGCATGAGTAGCAATCGTAGCGTAACTTGTAATATCCAGTTCTCCAAAAATGAGAGAAAACATTAGAAACGTAATGTATAGTTTCTCCGTAAACAAATAAAATTCATCAAATACAAAAGCAAGTCCCTTGAAATGACTTAGTTAAGGTCCCAAAAAATTTGGAAAGCATTCTAGACTCTTAAAAATGAGAATCCCAGGCTTTAGATGGAAAGAAAAACAAAGCTAGAATGCAAAAATGAATTGTAACAAAAGATTGACGAAACATAAGGGCATTTTTGCTATTTTGAGCAAATTTTGGAATTCTCATAGGAGGGCTTTTTAAATGAAAGTTTTGAGTTCCCTAGGGTTTTCAAAGGCCCTGAATACTATGGGAAGCTTCGAGATAGTTAAAGCCCCTCCGGTGGACATTTTTTAACATCAGTTAACCCAAAATTTGACTGATTCATTCAGAAAAGTTTTAACTCCAATTTGAGTGATTCCAAAGCATTTTACTAAATTAAAATCTAAATTTTATAATAGAAAAGATGGTTCTAAAAAAGGAACTAAAATGAACTTTAAACAAAAATGCCAAGAAAAAAGGGCAAAATGGAAAATTTTGAAAAGTCTTCCTTCCTCCACCTATATATATAAGGCACCCCATCTTCCCCTTCATTTAGCCTCACTTGTTTCTACCCTAGATCAAAAGAAAGCCTTAAGGGATGAGGCACACCAAGAGGAGGATGAAGGAAGAAGAAAAACAAGATAGAAAGGTATAGATTTTCTTGGTTTTTCATGCTCTTTCTCTTGCAAACCTCTTCTCTTCCATTCTCCTTTATTTCCTACGATTATAATGAAGTTTATAAATCCATTTTAAGGGAGAAATTGAGGGAAAAATTCTGATTTGAAGAGAGGAGGCCAAAGAAGACAAGATTAAAGTGAGAAAACAAGGAAAAACAAGGTAATTTTTTCTTCCATGGTTGCTACCCCTTACTTCCCTTCTTCCTATGTTTTGGCCCACTTAAGAAGTTCTAGGAGGGCTTGCTTTTTAGGCATAACCAAGGGTGATTCTTAGGAAAAGGGGTGTGGAGATTAAGAATATGCAAAGAGAATGAACAAATAACCATGGAAATTCAAGATGCAAATTCTAAGGTTTCATAAGTTCCTTGTAAAATCTAATTTGATACCTTAATTTATATGCCTAAATGAAAGTTTAAATGAGCTCCGAAGATCCCTAGAAGTCTCCCCATGTGCTTCCTCCATCAAGAAAACAAAGCAAAGTCCATGGAGAGCAAAATGCTTCCTAGGTTCAGCCAAGAAGGGTTTGCATACCTAGGGAGAGTTTTAAATTTTTCTAAACCAATTTTGAGTCATCTATGATGAGTGAAGATGAGGGGAGGCTTTGGAAAAAAATTAAAAATCATAGAAAGTGAGTTAGTGCCTTATGTTCCATAATATGAACTAAAGAAGTAACATGTAGTTAGGCTCTTTATTTTAATGATGTGATGACTCCAAGAGGCTTAAAAGGAGTCAATAATTATATTTGAAAGGAAAGAGTGGAGTCTAGAATTTTATTTGATGTGTGTTGCTTCATTAGGTGCATTCTTGGAAACATAAAAGGTGCTAATGAGCCAAATTAGTGTCTAAGCAAGTTGTGTGACCTTAGACTTTGCTTCAAGAACATGATTAGCTTCCATATGATGTGTCTAGGGCAAGAGGAATGATCTCCACCTTCTTGGGTGTGTGAAGTCAAGGGAAAGGATTCAAAGCTTATGGAAAAAGTGTACAAATACTAGTAAGGTAGCTCTATCCACCTTCTTTCATGCATAGATGCGTGCCTACATTGTCTTAAATATGTGTATGTGTATTTTGAGCCATGAAAAGTATTCTAGCATGATTTTATATGCCATGGTACTATGATGATGCATTATGTTTCTAAATGACATCTATGATACTTGCTTTGGTTTGCTTGAGTGTGCTGAAGCCAAGAACCCTCTAGCCATGGTGAGGATGAGCCAAAAACTCTTAGAATTGGTTGAGACAAAGTAAAGAGTCTCCCAAAAGTGGGTTGACTCCCAAGAGTAAGGTTGAGTCCAAGAACCCCTTAAAGAAATGGGTGAGGCAAGTATAAGATGTAACACTATAATTTCCTAGCTTATCTTACATCATTCTCATGCTTCACATCATGCATTCCATGAAGGAGCAAGGAAAAATGACATAAAATAATGAATTTCTTAGCGTTGTGCTATGCATAAATTTTTCATTCGGAGTCCTGAAGGCCATATGGACCTGTGAATCATATTATTATATTTAATTATATGAATAAAACTTATTTCTATCATAAAAAGTGGCCTACAACTCATGGAACTTGATGGAAAGCTCAAAATACTCATGTATACCAAAATTTGCACATTTCTGTCACAAAATTTGGAAATAAATAACTAATTCTATAAAAATTGAAATCATATATTCTTAGCTATTGTGGAAAGCTATAGATGTCTACTTCATACTAGAAATATTTCTACACCATAACATTCATCATAGAGGACATTTGACATCTGAAAAAGGTCCAGAGGTCAAATTGCGCACTGGTGCTGTCACAGATTTCTGTAAAGAAGTTCAAAAATGTCCAATTAATCTCAAAAAAATCCATTCCATGCAAATAATACCAATCTAGAAAGTTATGGATGTTAACAAGAGGAAAAAAATAACTCCAAACTAGCTCAAGCACGGCCAAACCTCAAAATCCAATCAAATAGTAACTGAGGTCAGGTGAAGTTCCTGATACTAGATAGAATGTTTAAAAATTCATATCTCCCTCTCTAAATCTCCAAATAAGATGATTCTAGATGGTACAAGTCACTGGAAATTTCTAGTTTTTAAGTATAAAATTTTGTGGCAATTGGACATGATTTGGACCTTGTGTGACAAATTATATTTTTGGACCTGAGTGAACAGTGACATGACTAAAACCAGAAAATTTTCCAACCTTGAAAATTCATCAATATTCTGTAGGCCTTCAAAAATTATGTTTTTTAGCTTCCCAAAAAACTCTCAACAAGATCTAATTACATGCCAAATTTCAAACCAAGAAGGGCTCATTTCACTACAGAATTCTATTGGGCCAGTTTTATACATCGGGTTGCTGAAGTTTAATGGGATTTGGGCTAAGTTTGAAAAGCTCAAGGGTTTGGATATGCACCTAACTCATTAGGCCTCCATTAGCCTTTCATCATGATCTATCAATTTGGGCCTAAATGAAATTTCTATCCCAATTAATTCTTAAACCTATATTAACAGTTTATCTCTCTAAAATTTCCATTCACTAACTTGCCCAATTATCCTCTATTAATTATCCTTAATTACTCTAAATCCACGATTAACACCTAAATTAATTTTGGGGTGTTACATTCTCCCCTCCTTTTAGAAATTTTATCCTCAAAATTAGACATACCTTACTCAAATAATGCAGGATAATCCTTCCTCATTGCTTCTTCTGTTTCCCAAGTTGCTTCATCCGGAGTAAGTCCCTTCCATACTACCTTTACCAGGAGGATGTCCTTATTACGCAGCTGTTTGACTTTTGAGTCCACAATCCTTTCCGGCTCAACCACATAAGACAAATCATCTTGTAGATGCACATTCTCATGCTCAATGACATGCAAAGGGTCCGGGTGGTACTTTTTTCGGTTGGGACACATGGAATACATCATGCAATCTGGCCAGGTTTGGAGGTAAAGCAACTCTATAGGCCACTGGTCCTATCCTTTCAAGGATTTGGAAAGGACCAAGATAACGAGGACTGAGCTTTCTTGTCCTGATAGATCATCCTACCCCCGTCACTAGAGTAGCCTTAAGGAACACATGGTCTCCTACCTCAAATTCTAAGGGTCTCCTTCTCTTATCTGCATAACTCTTCTGCCTACTCTGGGCAGCCAACAATTTCTTTCTAATGAGTTCTATTTGGTAGGTGGTTTGGTCCACTATGTCTGGACCTAAAAGACTCCTCTCACCTAGCTCTACCCAACACAAGGGTGACCGACACTTCCTCTCATAAAGTGCCTCAAATGGTGCCATTTGGATACTGGAATGGTAACTATTATTATAAGCAAACTTAGCTAAAGGCAAGTACACATCCCAACTCCCTTTCAATTCTAGCACACTAGCTCTCAGCATGTCTTCCATGGGTTATAAGCATGTTTTTGTGATGTGAAATGATGAAATTAAACATGAGGAAGTATAGTATAAGCTCACACGGTCTACATGACACCGAATGGAATTTTGAGACCTAGTGCAATGCTAAAATGAGCATTATTTCTTTCCTTTTTCATGTAAAACTCACATGATTTATGATATTAAGTTATTTAAAGGCACTTGATGAGTTAGAATGAGCTATAATTCATAGTGTTACACTCCCCATAAGCTTTCTCCTTCAAGAAAACCCAAAGAACTCCAAGAAGGCCAAGGAAGCCCATAGTGTCGGCCAAAGAAGGTTCTTGTAGTGGGAGGGAGTTTTGAATTTTTCTAAGGCCATTCTTGAGTCATATTTGATGATGAAAATGAGAGGAGGCCTTGAAAAAAATTTAGAACTCATAGAAAGTGATTTGATATCTTAGGTTCCATATTATGACCTAATGAAGCAAGGCCCTTTGTTTTAAGGTGTGATGACCCCAAAAGGCTTAAAAGGAGTCAAGAATCATATTTGAAAGGAAAGAATGAGGCCTAGAATTTATTTGAAGGGTATTACTTCATTAGGTGCATTTATTAATCATAATGGGGGTTATAGAGCAATCTAGTACTTAAGCAAGTTGTATGGCTTTAGAATATGTTTCGTCAACCTAATTGGCTCCCATAAATTGTATCTATGCCAAGAGAAACCATCTCCACCAATTTATGGGTGTGTGGCCGAAAGAGGAGGCTTGAAGTCTAAAGGAAAAAGTGTGTAATTGTATGCAAGGTAACTCTCTCCACCTTCTCTCATGCATGGATGTGTGTCTAGCTTATTTTAGAATATGTGTATGTGTATTATCAAGCTATGACAAGTATGCTAGCATGCCTTTATGTGCTATGATTATTGATGCCATGTTATGTTTCTAAATGAGTACATGATGTTTGTTTGAGTTTGCTTGAATGTGGAGAGGCCAAGAACTCTTCCCTTTGGTGAGGATGAGCCAAGAACACCTGAGCTTGCTTGAGACAAAGTAAAGAGTCTCCCAAAAGCAAAGTGGGCTCCCAAGAGTATCGTTGAGTCTAAAGCTTTTAAAGAATGGGTGAGGCAAGTCCAAAATCTATGAGGAGAAGTGTGAGGCCATGTCTAAACACTTGGTGAGCTCTTGAATGTCTTGTGTGATTTGTTCATATGCCAAGTTTGCTTTTAAAATGTCCATGACTTCCATTTTCTCCACGCATGCATTTGTAAAGCTTACTTTGCACATATTATATATGATTGAATGGGAGATGAGCTATTGGAATTATTTGAATCTCATCCCCTCCTCTCCAATGCTCTAACATGCTAGGTGGACCAAGTAGCTATGGTGAAGGGAGCCAACAACAATGACGAAGAGAGATGGACAAGCTTATGCTTTGTTTTGTCCATTTTAGAATCTTAATGATGGTTCATGATGTATATGACGTTGTAAATGTACTATGAATCTTGAGACATGTGTAAATATACTATTATGTGATGTTTAGATGTATGAATATGATATATGACCTCTAGCATTTAGTTTGAGTATGTAATGTCAAAGTGTGCAATGTGGAAGTTTGATGGAAATGTGCATAAGTGTGGATTGAATGGCCAAACTGAGATGCATGAGGTTTTGGACCATTTGGACAGCTTACACAAGTCTTAAATATGCTTTTAGACTTGCCTAAAAGGTACCACAACCAAGGGAAAGGCATTTGGCAAATTTGGTACCTCATATGGAGCCAAATTTGACCGTAATGGATCCCTAGGTTACTTTTTGACCAAATGAGCTAGTTTTGATCTAAGATTTGGTATAAAATTAGATCTTGTTGAAATATTTAAGGAAAGCTAAAAAACCTAATTTTTGGAGGTCTAGAGAATATTTGATAAATTTTCAAAGTTAGGATTTTCTATTGATTCTGGTATGTGCACTGTTTACACTGGCAGATTTGTGGGTTTTGTATCATCCGATAGAAAAATGGTGTCCAATGCTTGTGAAATTTTGTAGGTATAAACTAGAAGTCATAAGATTTTTGTGGCCATTAAGATCACCTCATTTGGTAGTCTAAGCAAAGAGTTATGCATTTTTGAAGTTGGCTGTCAGTAGTAGTGGCGCCCCAGGAGTCTAGTCACTATTCCATAGAATTTCATTAGCTAAACTTATCTGTTTCATTCTGAAATTATTTTTAATATCAATTTAACATTTGTAGCTTTCTAGAATGACTAAATGTGTGTGATTTCAATTTTTATAGAATTAGTTATGAATATTAGAATTTTGTATTAGTAATTTGAAACAGCAGCCCAGGCAATAGCAGCCTCAGTAGTTTTTTGAATGTCAAACGTCTTCCCATTAATGATTCATGAACTAAAATTATTTTTACCATGGGCCGGTTATAGAGGCAATGAGGCTTGGGTTGGTAGCTAAAGATAAAAATACAATCCCTAGAAAATAAGCCAATCAGAGGCCGTTAGCCGCGACCAATTAGTTCCTTAGCCACCGCCAATTATTCCATAGAAATAGCGAGGCAATCCAGAAAGTTCCTCGTCGTGGCCAATTAAGAAGTTATCCATGGCCAATACTTGGATAAGAAAACTATGATGAACCCGAGGCTAATTAACCACGGTGAATGATGTGTTAGTCGCGACAAATAGCATCATGAATGCCTTGTTGGTCATATTCAAGCCAACTTGAAAAAGGAGTTGATAAGGAGTCAGACGACCCACAGAAAGTGGGAACCCTTAGTATAAGTAAGGGAAAAGAATAGTCATGAAAGATTAGTAAGAAGTCCGTAGGCTTAGTAAATGAGACTGAGGAAAGAGCTCAACACAGAGGAAGTTAGACACAGGGGTAATGAGGCTGTTGAAAGCCGCCTATGAGGCATTGACTCCAACCTATACTGCTACCTAGTGGAACACTTAATGATAGAATACTAGTGTACCCTCAAAATGATGTAAGATAAGACTACCAGTAGTAAGGCACATAGCGAGTGGCCTAGAAAGGTGTACCTCATAGGTAAAACCTAAAGCTAAGTATAAGTAGCCCAGTAATAGAAGCTCAGAAAAGAATGAGAATAATTAGTAAGCTACGAGTCTGATGAGATGGCTAGCTAGGCTGAGCATAAGCTAAAGCTTAGAGAAGATGACCAGTAGCATCATTCTAGGTGAGATATGTAAATAAAAAGCTAAGTGAAAGTTCTCCCTAGATCAAGAAAGAAAAGATAAGTCATTCTAAGTTGAGGAAAACTACCCAGTAGTGGTTAGTAAAATTCCCCTAGATATACCCCCTGAGTTATAAAGTATAGTAATAAGGAAAGCGAGGAAGAGCTGAGAAATTAACCATAGAAGATATGCCCTCGCTTTAGTAACAACCAAATGTATAGATTAAGCTTAGAAAGGTAAATAGATAGGGGTTAGTCAGATAAACTCTCTAAGATGAGAATAATATAGGGTTAAGGCACGTGAGTGATTAAAGCACCCAGTAGAGCATAAGTTTTTAGTAAGATAAAGTCCAAACATTAAGAGCATGCTATCACGGCCTTGGAACTTCTTTCCCAATCCTTAACCGTGCCGGCCTTAGCTTAATCACCCCCTTGATCTTAACTAAGTCAGCCGAACCCCCAAAGTAGGCAACAGGAGTAGTAAAGAGAGCTTAAAGAGAGAACTTAGAGAAAACACTTGAATTGCACAAGGTCTTGGTTGTGTACAAATGGGGGGTGGAGGTATTTATAGGCCTCCCCCATATTCTAGAATGTTCCCACCTCCTTAATGGACAGTGGAGATCAAATCTATCCTACGGTTTATATACATCCTCTAGAATGTTCCTACTCTAGATATTTACAAGGAAAACTCTAGAATATACAAAAGAGTATTCTAGAACATACAAGAGTATTCCTAAACATTCCACATAAGTCTACAGATCTCCAGATCCTTCATGGGTTCTCTAGCATCCTCTAGAAAATTCTAGACTCCTCTAGCCTCTTTTAGAGTACTCCAGAGTTTTCTAGCCCTTTCTAGAAGATTCTGGAAACTCCTGCAAAGTTAACCTCTAAATTTTGAAATCCTCAAATATGGGGTCATCACAATGCGCCCTAGATTAGGTTATCAAAACCCTAGTAATAGTATACTATGCTCCTGGGGATGAAATTAAAGAGGCTGAACAGGGAGAAAGCCTAGCTCTAATCCAAATGTAGAATTGAGCTAAAATAGACAGTTGGTGCCTTAGTACCCTAAGGGAAGCTCGAGAGAGTTAGAGACTGCCTAAGAAGGCAAGCCTCATATTATGTAGAGAAAGAGTGTAAGCTGAGAGCGTCTTAGAATGTAATTCTTAAGATTATATGAAATAGAATTCTTTTTATCAAGGGATGGTCTAGCTAAGAGCAGAGTAAGAGTATGAGTGAAAAGTAGACCCCTTTGATATTACAGAGAGTGAATAAGTGGAAGAATCTCGGGAAAATGCAGGTGCTCTTAAGCGTAAAGAAACTTGAACTAGCAACAAAAATAGCCAGTAGTAGAATATCCTTTTACCTAAGTAAGAGGATAAGAAAGGTAAAAAGAGAAGATATGACAGTGTTCAAGCCGAGGACATATTAGATTGAAAATAGATATTCAGTTAATATTCTTAAGTACTTAAGAAAGCACACTTGTCCTTAGCATAGATGCCCTTCTAACATGATACTACCCAGAGTAAAAATAGTAGAGCGATACAGAGAGATCTTGAGACGTAGTAGAGGAAGAATCCTACTTTCCCTGAGTACTTTACGAAAATAAGGCAAATAGAGAAAAGTAAGAAAGGGATACTTTAGATTATTGGGAAACTTGTAATAAACAGGCGATAGTGCCTTCGAGCTCAATCATGAGGTGCTTGTGTATTAGTGTTTGATGTTATGGTTTGCTTGCAACAATGGTTAATGATATTGGGTCTGGCCAACCCAGTAGTAATGTGACTTGAGTGCGTAGGAAATGATGGCATCAATCATCAAAATGTCCCGATAATCGAAAGGTATCCTAATTAGCTAAATAACGAGGAAAGTTAGAAAATAAAGGTAAAGGGATTCCAATAATATCATAATAATGAGAAAAGCATGTAGAGAGGAATCCCCAGTAGAAAATATTTAGATTCAGTATGCATAGCCCGAGTCCCCTATAGTATATGTAAATGAAATGAATAGGGACTAGTGTATAGCCTCTCTCCTGCCAGAGATATTCACCACACTCAGTTTGTGAGATGCCGTAATGCCAAGGCACTTAACAGCAGAACGTGGGCATAGTGAGAACTACAGGATATAAGAGGAGGGCTAAAATGAGTATATATAAGTAAGTAAGTCAATAGAGTAAGAAAAGAAAGCCCAAGTGACAAAGGGACTGAAGTGGGAATCTGAGGATCCTATGAAGAGCAATAAATGAAAATTAAAATGCTCCTTAGTATTAGTATGACGGGATCCTAAAGAATTAGATGACACACAAAATCCACTTCGCACGAAGAGCATGATGTGCTTCTGAGTTTAGTCTTAGCTATTATGAGCAATGGTAACTAGACTTAGTGAGTATGTATTTTACTATTAGATACAATGATCTTAGGCTTTGACGTCTCCCAGAGATGGATTGTAGTAGATCCCAATATAGCACAGCGGGTTGCAGTAGACCCTAGCAAGGCTCTGAGAGGTCACAGTAGACCTAGGGGTTATAGTAGATCCCACAGAATTACAGAGAGCCCTAGCCACAGCATGATAGATCTCTGGTAGAGATGACAGCCTGAGATAGTTTTGCAGAATAGTTAGTCTCAGAGACTAGTACAGTTTTAGCTAGCTTATATCTCAAAGACTAAAGACCTCCTGAGTCTGTTAGACTATTGCTACAGAGATAGGAAGGCTTTACTCAGATAATTAGACCACTGACTAGCTCTCTCTAAGAGATGAGCACAGTGTATAGGATGAGGAAAGAAAGAAATAAGCTTTCTAGAGTTAGAGCCAGATGAACCACTACCAAACAGATAATAGCCCTAACCAAGGGATAGAAAAATCCCCACATGCTAGCTTATGTATTCAAAAAGGGGTCAGGTGTAGTTTTAATATGAGGTAAGTAGTATAGTATATCTCTAGTGAGCAACATTGTGAGAATAGCTAGCATCCCACTAGAATTCAGTGATAGTAGCTCTTCAGTGCCAGTATAAGATATGTGTTAAGTCTATCAGTGTTGAAACAAGGGACTATAAAATGCCACTGTAAGTGAGCAAAGAAAGGGAGAAAGGTCCTGGCCTATAGAGACAGATGTAATAGTAAACAGAGAAATTGGGATCATTAAAATCAGAAACTCCTCAAAAGAGCTGTAATCTCAATAAGTAAATGAAATGTGAGGCCTGTGACAGGAAAGAATGTGAATTGTAATCATGGGATGAGCTAGTGAGAAAGAATGCAGTGATGAATAGTGGACAATACTTGTAAGTAAGTAAGCAGGCAGACAGAAACCTCTAATGGCTATAATAATCAAAAAAGATGATGAGATGTTACGAGAAGTCATTCAGAGAGGATGTGGAGATGTAATACAAAATGAGTTACCTTCCTAGATGTGTAAATGAGTCTACTGAAAGAAACGTCAATCTTGTGAATGGGTTAACATTAACCCATTATGATTAGTAAGCTCTCCCAGGATAGGCCTCCAGAATCTAAAATTTCTTTCCCTTATGAGAGAGAGAATTAGCTAGTATTTTATAGTAATAGAATCCTTATTAAGGGCTAGTAATAAAAGTTTCCTAGCTGAGAGAAAATTTGAAAGAATGAAATCACTGAGAAAGCGTATAGAGCTAGAAAGAAGGGAAAGAAAAGAACAGTTAGCCAAAAAAAGAAAAGAGTAAGAGGAAGTGTACCCTAAATTTTGAGGACAAAATTTATTTAGGGGGGAGAAATGTAATATCCAAAAAGGGTGTGGAGATTAAAAATATACAAAGAAAAAACTAAAATAATCATTAGAAATCAAGATGCAAATTCTAGGGTTTTATGTGCAGCTTCCAAATTTTGATTTTGTATTATGATTCCTAGGCTTAATTAAGAGTTTAAATGAGTTCTTGAGACACCCAAGATACTCCCCACAAGCTTACTCCTTCAAGAAAACAAAGAGAACTCCAAGAAGGCCAAGGAAGCCCATAGTCTCAGCCAAAGAGGGTTCTTGTAGTGGGAGAGAGTTTTAAATTTTTCTAAGGCTATTCTTGAGTTATATTTAATGAATTAAAATGAGGGGAGGCCTTGGAAAAAATTTAGAACTCATAGAAAGTGATTTGATATCTTAGGTTCCATATTATGACCTAAAGAAACAATATGATGCTAGGCCCTTTGTGTTAATGGTGTGATGACTCCAAGAGGCTTAAAAGGAATCAACAATCATATTTGAAAGTAAAGAATAAGGCTTAGAAATTATTTGAGGGGTGTTGCTTCATTAGGTGCATTTATGGACCATAATGGGGGTTATAGAGCAATCTAGTACTTAAGCAAGTTGTATGGCTTTAGAATATGTTTCATTAACCTAATTGGCTCCCACAAATTGTATTTAGGCCAAGAGAAACCATCTCCACCAATTTATGGGTGTGTGGTCGAAAGAGGAGGCTTAAAGTTCAAAGGAAAAAGTGTGTAATTGTGTGCAAGGTCGCTCTCTCCACCTTCTCTCATGCATGGATGTGTGTTTACCTTATTTTAGAATGTGTGTATGTGTATTATTAAGCTATGAAAAGTATGCTAGCATGCCTTTATGTGCTATGATTCTTGATGCCATGTTACATTTCTAAATGAGTACATGATATTTGTTTGAGTTTGCTTGAATGTAGAGAGGCCAAAAACTCTTCCCTTTGGTGAGGATGAGCCAAGAACCCTTAAGCTTGCTTGAGACAAAGTAAAGAGTCTCCCAAAAGAAAAGTGGGCTCCCAAGCGTACCGTTGAGTCCAAAGCTCTTAAAGAATGGGTGAGGCAGGGTCAAAATCCATGAGGAGAAGTGTGAGGCCAGTCTAAACACTTGGTGAGCTCTTGAATGTCTTGTATGATTTGTTCATGTGCTAAGTTTGCTTTTAAAATGTCCATGACTTCCATTTTCTCCACGCATGCATTTGTAAAGCTTAATTTGCACATATTATATATGATTGAATGGGAGATGAGCTATTGGAATTCTTTGAATCTCATCCCCTCCTCTCCAATGCTCTAACATGCTAGGTGAACCAAGTAGCTATGGTGAAGGGAGCCAACAACAATGAGGAAGAGAGATTGATAAGCTTATGCTTTGTTTTGTCCATTTTAGAATCATAATGATGGTTTATGATGTATATGATATTATAAATGTACTATGAACCTTGAGACATGTATAAATATACTATTATGTGATGTTTAGATGTATGAATATGATATATGACCTCTAGCATTTATTTTGAGTATGTAATGTCAAAGTGTGCAATGTGGAAGTTTGATGGAAATGTGCATAAGTGTGGATTGAATGGCAAAAATGAGATGTATGAGGTTTTGGACCATTTAGAGAGCTTATACAAGTCTTAAATATGCTTTTAGACTTGCCCAAAAGGTGCCACAACCAAGGGAAAGCCATTTGGCAAATTTGGTACCTCATATGGAGCCAAATTTGACCATAATAGATCCCTAAGTCACTTTTTGACCAAATGAGCTAGTCTTGATCTAAAATTTGGCATACAATTAGATCTTTTTGAGAGCTTTTAGGGAAACTAAGGAACATAACTTTTGGAGGTCTAGAGAATATTTGATAAATTTTCAAAGTTGGGATTTTCTATTGATTCTGGTATGTACACTGTTCACACTAGAAGATTTGTGTTTTATGTCATCTGATAGTCAAATGGTGTCCAATACTTGTGAAATTTTATAGGCATAAACTAAAGGTCATAATATTTTTTTGGCCATGGAGATCACCTCATTTGGAAGTATGAGCAAAGAGTTATGGATTTTTGAAGTTAGCTGTCAGTAGTAGTGGCACCCTAGGAGTCTAGTCACTATTCCAATGGCTAAACTTGTCTGTTTCATTTTGAAATTATTTTTAATATCAATTTAACATTTTTAGACTTCAATAATGACAAAATTTATGTGATTTTGATTTTTATAGAATTAGTTATAAATTTTAGAATGTTGTATTAGTAATTTGAAATAGCAGCCTAGACAGTAGTGACCTCAGTAGCTTTTCGAATGTCAAACATCTTCCCCTTAATGATTCATGAACTAAAATTATTTTGACCATGGGGTAGATATCCATATCTTTCTGGAATGCTAAAGCTTGTTGGGTTTCGATTTTTGTGGATTTAGTTATGAATTTTCGAAGTTGTGACAGAAAAACTGAAATTCTGACTATGGCAAATCCGTGGGAATTAATGTGTTTCACCCACTTGTATGAGTTCCAAACCACTTTCTTGACTGTTTTTGAATTGTATTAGTGTAAATAAATATGAGAATGTTCTGTATGAGCTTACATGGTCCACGTGACATCAAATGGAATTTTTATACACTGCGCAACGTGAAAATATTCATTATTTCTATTGCCTTTTTCCTTGAAAGCTTGTCTAATTCTTTAAAATGAGATACCTAAAGGCATGAGATGAGCTAGAAATGATGGTGTTACACTTTTCGCTACCTTCTGTAATATCCAGTTCTCCTAAAACCAAAGAAAATGTGAGAAACGTAACGTACAGTTTCTTCGTTAACGAATGAAACTCACCAAATACGAAAGGAAGTCCCCCAAGATGATGTAGTTAAGGTCCTAAAAAATTTGGAAAGTATTCTAGACTCCTAAAAATGAGAATTTTAGGCTCAGACAGAAAGAAAAACAGAACTAAAATGAAGAAACAATTTTTTTACGAAAGGCTTGCGAGACATAATGGTATTTTCATAATTTTGAGCAATTTTTGGAATTTACACAGGAGGGCTTTTTAAATGAAAGTTTTAGGTTTTCCAGGGTTCTCAGAGGCCTTAAAAACCATAGAAAGCCCCGAAACAGTTAAATCCCCTCCGGTGGATGTTTTTCAACATCAGTGTGCCCGATCATTGACGGATTCATTTAGGAAGGTTTTAGCTCTGATTTGAGTGATTGTAAACTCATTTTTCTTAATTGGGAGCCTAAATTTTATAATGGAAAAGACGGTTCTAAAAAAAGAGCTAAAACAAAGGAGAAACAAAAATGCAAAGTATGAAGGGCAAAATGGGAATTTTTGAAAAGTGTAACTTATTCCCACTTATATATATGATGCACCCTTCTCCTCCCTTCATTATGCACGACCATGTTCTGCCTAAAACCAGAAGAAAACCTTAGGGGATGAGGCACACAAGAGGAGGAAGAAAAGGAGGAGAAATTCAAGGTAAAAAGGTATGGATTTTCATAGTTTTTCATGCTCTTTCTCTTCCAAACCTCTTCTTCTCCATTGTCCTTTGTTTCCTATGATTATAATGAAGTTTATAACTATGTTTTAAGGGAAAAATTGAGGGAAAAATTCGGATTTGAAGAGAGGAGCTCAAAGAACACAAGATTCAAGTGAGAAAAAGCATGAAAACAAGGTAATTTCTCTTCCTATGGTTGTCATCTTTGGTTCCCTTCTCCACCATTTTGCCCCACTTGAGAAAACCCTAGGAGGAGATGATTTTTAGGCATAACCAAGCATGAATCTAAGGAAAAAGGGTGTGGAGATTAAGAATATGCAAAGGAAATTATCAAAAAATCATTAGATTTCAATATGCAAGTTCTAGGATTTTGTGTACACCTTGTAAAATCTGACTTTATGTGATGATTCTTAGGTTTAATTAAGAGTTTATATGAGTTTCTAAGATCCCTAAGATGCACCCCACAAGCTTCCTCCTTCAAGAAAACAAAGCACATTCCAAGGAACCCTAAATCATGCATAGTCTCGGCCTAAGCAAGTTCTCATAGCTAAGGGGAGTTTAAAATTTTTCTAAGGCCATTCTTGAGTCATATTTGATGAATGAAAATGAGGGGAGGCCTTGGAAAAAATTTAGAACTCATAGAAAGTGATTTGGTGTCTTAGGTTCCATATTATGACCTAAAAAAGTAACATGATGTTAGGCCCTTTGTTTTAATGGTGTGATAACTCCAAGAGACTTAAAAGGAGTTAAGAATCATATTTGAAAGGAAAGAATGGGGCCTAGAAATTATTTGAGGGGTATTGCTTCATTAGGTGCATTTGTGGACCATAATGAAGCTTATAAAGCAATCTAGCATCTAAGCAAATTGTCTGGCTTTAAAGATTATTTCATGAACCTAATTGGCTCTCATAAATTGTATTTAGGCCAAGAAAAACTATCTCCACAAGCTTGTGGGTGTGTCACCGAAAGAGGAGGCTTGAAATCCAAGAAAAAAGTGTGTGATTATGTGCAAGGTAGCTCTCTCCACCTTCTCTCGTGCATGGATGTGTGTTTAGCATGTCTTAGAATGTGTGTATGTGTATTTTCAAGTCATGAAAAGTATGCTAGTATGATTTTAAATGCTATGATTTCATGATGTCATGTTATGTTTTTAAATGAATGCGTGATGTTTGTTTGAGTTTGCTTGTGTGACGACCCTAATCTCTAATCATTGTAATTAAGGTTAAATATGCGATTAACAATCATAAATCTGGATTAAAAGTTATTACGACTAATTACATTCTGAAAATGCGAGGAAATTTAAACTTTAATGTTATTAGGGTCATCAACCATAGCTACAAGCACACATGTACATAAGGGAAACAAACCCAATTCTAAGCCTTTGATTCAATTGCTTATTAATTCCAACTCACAAGAATCTTCTACCAATGTTTCTAAGTCATCCCTTGAGATTACCATATGGAAAACCAAGGTTTCTCGGTGCATATAAGGGTTTTAAGATATTCGCCACGGCCAATTCCTCAGAGATTGACTCCTCACATTGTCACTAATTTTGCTACGGGTTTGGACCTTCGCCGTGACTAACCTATATGGTGCTACGGCGAGGAAGCCTCCTGGAACCTACCTCGCTTGCCTTTCACTATTGGTCGCGGCCAATTCCTCCTTTCGCCACGGCTAATTTCTCTCTGGAATGCCCGACAAATTCTCACAAAAGTTCACCGAGGCCAATTCCCATTTAGCTACGACGAATTATCCTCGGGACGACTCCCAGTTTTGCCTCTCACATTTAATCACGGCTAATTTCACTTTTCACTGCAGTGAATTGCTCTCTAGTACTCTCCCTAGGAAACTTTGCCTCTATTGGCCACAGCTAACCCGATGTTGGCTGCGGCTAAATGCCTTCTAATCCTACAACTCTTAAAATCTTGTTTCATACTCTCCACTCCCTATCTAGGGTCTCCCCAGGGCCACTCTCCCACTTATTATGAGCTTCTAATAGCATCTATCTAGCTAATTTGCCTAGCCACTATATCACTACCCATCCCATAATTAAAGGTGGATTCTTTTACACATTCATTAGTCTTATATCAACAAATTTATAATTCCTCACAATGGTCATTCAATCATATTTTCATCAAATAATTCATGCATCACTAGCTCAAATCCACAATCCATATATCACATGCTTTCATAACTTAAATAGTCAGTTAAAACACAGGTTTACAAACCATAATAAATGTCATAAACTCATACATCCATCAATAGCTAATATGAAGCCTATTTCTCATTGGTTACATTCCATGTTATCGAAATACAAACTCCTACACTTAGCAATACAGATACATGATGATGCTATATAAAGGTTAACAAATTTTAGCATCTATTCTATTCCATTTAGACTAAGTTTAGCTCCCTACACCAGGCCTTAGCTCATAGATGTTCATCTACTTGCTTGCCCTTATCCTTACCCGAAGAACCTTCACCTGAATTATAATCCCATGAAATGGGGTGAGATATAAATCTTAGTAACCAAGGAAAATTCCATTATACATTCCAGTTTAATTATCATATATGCATAATTTCACATAAGCATAAAAAACATACCAATCATATCAGTAAATAAAATAATTAGGCTATCATGATTACTATTCCATACTAGCAATCATATTTCAACATGTTAAAGGCCAATAACACTGGGAGAGGCCCGTCTGTGACGACCCTAATTTCTTATCATCATAATTAAGGTTAAACACGTGATTAATCACTATAGGACATGAAAATATGGAAAAAAAATTTAAACCTTAATGTGATTAGAGTCATCAATCATACAATTTCATACACTTATGTTCATAAGGGAATTAAACATCCATTTATAAGCCTTAGATTTCATTACTCATAAATTTAAAACTCATCCTAGTGACTCTAGATCATCTCTTAGGGTTAACTTATGGAAAACCAAGATTTTCTAGTTAATATAAGTGTTTCAGCATGTTAGCTGCGGTCAAATTATCCTTCGCCGCGGCCAATTCCTTTCTGTTTTACCCCTTTCTTCTTCACTAGTTTCACCGCGGCGAGTTGGACCTTCGCCGCGGCCAACCTACATGGCGCCGCGATGAAGAAGCCTCCTGGAGCTTTCTCGCTTGCCTCTCGATATTGGCCGCGGCCAATTCCACCTCTCGGCACGGCCAATTCCTCTCTGGAATGCCGGGGACATTTTCTTAAAAGTTCGCCGTGGCTAATTACCTAATTCGCTGCAGTGAATTCCCCTCTGGATGACTTCCAGTTTGACCTCTCAAATTTCGCCGCGGCCAATTAACATTTTGCCGTAGCGAATTACTCTCTGGAACTCTCCCTGGGCAACTTCGCCACTATTGGCCGCGGCCAACCATATTTTAGCCGCGGCTAAACTCCTCCTGATCTTATAACTCCGAATTTCTTGCCTCCTACTCTCCACTCTCCTTCCATTAACACCCTAGGGCTCCTCTATCTTCATTGTGGGGCTCAAATGTCCTTCATTAGTCTAATTTAACCAGTTAATCTATCCTCTCTAAATCAAGATTTAATGGGTCATTTTCCTTTCTTTAATTACCCTATGACGGCAAGTCCATATATCAGCAAGTTTGTGAAATAACAATAACATGAGTTCATAGTAATATATATATCAAGATTTCATTTCCAATAATAAGCTATTTCAGATTTCAACAAGGCTCATAGCAGATATCATAAATCCATTCATCAATTACCAATTTACAATAAAGCCTACTCCTCAATAAGTACACGGTATATTATCAAAATATATACTCCTGCACTTGGCAATACAGATACATGATGATGCTATACAAGCCTTAACAAAAATTAGCATCTATCCTATTCTACTCAGACCAAGTGTAGCTCCCCCACACTGGGCCTCAACTCATGGATGTTCATCCACTTGCTTACCCTTATCCTTACCCGAGGAACCTTCACCTGAAATTGTAATCCCATAAAACGGGGTGAGATATAAATCTTAGTAACCAAGACAATTCCATCATATAATCCAGTTTAATTAACATCTATGCATGAATCAAAATCCATATCAGTCATTTCAGCAAATGAAACAATTAGGCTATCATGATTACTATCCCATACTAGCAATCATATAATTAACATGTTAAAGGCCATTAACACCGGGAGAGGCCTGTCCATGGCACCTACTCCCTATTGAGCACAACCAGGGCTCAGTGCATCTGGGGTTGATCATACCCGGTGCCGATCGTAGCACATGCACGGGTGGCAGCCGCACCACAGCTCCACCATGGACTCACAAGGTCCAATCATCATACAATAGATAGCCAACCAATTCATTCAACATTTCAAATCATTCATATATAGCAAATATGAAATTAAAATAGATACATGCATGGAATTAATGTAAACCCCGGTTACCTCACTTGTAGATAACTTGTAATAGCCACCACAAATCCCAAATTCGGATTCAAGTATCTCCTACCAGAATTCTTAATGTTTCACCCAAAATCCTAAGCAAATTCGTACCAAATTAATACCCATAATATAAATAAGCTATGGGGGTCTCAAACCATCAAAGAAAGCATCAAAATGAGGGTTTAAACTCATCTAATATCAGCCCTAACCTCAACCTACGAATTTCATTAAGAAAATCCCCAAATAATCACATTTCAGATTTTGGGTATGATGAAAATTCTCCAAATGAAAAACTAATCGGGCTAAATTAAAGAGAAAGATGAGGGGATTAAGTTGTATAACTATTACCTTGGCCAAATCTTGCTCTAAGTGTGTGAAAATGCAGAATTTTTGCCCTAAACCCTAGCCTCCTTCTCCACCTCCGAATTTCACTTCTGAGTTTCAGCAATTGGGATAAGTGGCTGAAGTATTAGGGTTTTAGATGGGTTTAAGTTGGGTCAAAAATGGGTTATGGGTTGCCCCAAGGTCCAAGTTCAAATGGGCTTCAGACTTTAGCTTATTGGGCCAGTTTTCACTTGTTGGGCTGCAGAATTCTTTTGGGCCAGTTTTTTTTTTATACATTGGGTTGCTGAAGTTTAATGGGTTTTGGGCCTAATTTGAAGGGCTCAAGGGCTTGGGTCTGCACAAGGGTAATTGGGCCACTTAATTGAGCCTATACAAGATAAATCTTGGGCCTCTATCTCATTAAATTAGTTTGGGTCTGCTTCTAGTTCATTGGGCCTCCATTAGCCTCTTATCATGATTTAATTAATTTAGGCCTAGATGTAAATCTCCATCCTAAATAAATTCTTAACCCATATTAACAATTTATCTCTCTAGAATACCTATTCACTAACTTGCCCAATTATGCTCTATTAATTATCCTTGATTAATCTTAATCCATGATTAACACCTTAATTAATTTCGGGGTGTTACACCGTCCACGACACCTGCTCCCCATTTAGCATAACCAGGGCTCAGTGGATCTGGGGTTTAATCATAACTCGGTGCCCGATCGAAGCACATGCACAGGTGGCAACTACACCGCAACTCCACCATGGACTCACTAGGTCCAATCACACATAACAGATAGCCAACCAATTCATTCAGCATTTCAAATCATTCATATATAGAAAATATGAAATTAAAGCAGATATACTCATGGAATTAATATAGTCCCGGTTACCTCTCTTGTAGACAAGTTGGGAAGCTACAGCAATACTGAAATCCTCCTAAATCACAATATCAGAAAATGTTCATTTTTATCAGTCCATTACTATGTCATTCATCATTTATGGTAATAACCCAATGCTAAAAGAATTAAGTTACCAACTGTTACCTAAGGGATACCTACCTAATTACTAAGAGCCTCTAATTTCGGATTTTTCCTTCCCTAGACCAGAAAATCAATATATCACTCCAAATCATATGAAATTTCGCACAAAATTAAGGCCTTTACTATAAGTTTACTATGGGGGTCTTAAAGCAGTAGAAAATGCATCAAAATGGAGAGTTTATACTTACTTAATATCAGCCCTAGCCTCAACCTATGAAATCTCACCGAGAAAATCCCAAACAACCACATTTTAGATTTTGGGTATGGTGGAAATACTCTAAATGAAAAACTAATCAAGCCAAAAATGAAGAGAAAGAGAAGGGGATTAAGTTATATAACTATTACCTTAGCTGAATCTTGCTCTAGAAGTGGGAAATGATGGATTTCTTGCCCCAAACCCTAGCCTCCCTTCAAACCTCCGAATTTTTCTTTTGTGTCTTTGTGTTTTGTAGAATGGGGGGTGGCTAGGTTATTCTTTTAAGGTTTAAGTTAGGTTTTTATGGGTTATGGGCTGCTCCAATGATCTAACTCCAAATAGGCTGCAGATTTAAGCTTGGTTGGGCCAGCTTCAAGGTGTTAGGCTGCAGAGATTTAATTGGGTTAGACCAAATTTTAAGGTCTCAATTGATTTGGGTCTGCTAAGGGTTATTGGGCTAACTATAAGGGCCTATAAAAGGTGGATCTTGGGCCTTTATCACATTGAATCAGATCAGGCTTGCACCTAACTTATTGGGCCTCCATCAACCTTTTATCATAATCTCCTACATTAATTTAGGCCTAGGTGAAGCTTCTATCCCAATTAAATCTCAAGCTCATATTAATGATTTATCTCTCTAGAATTTCCATTCACTTAACTTACCTGATTATTCTATATTAATTATTCTTAATAACCTAAATCCATGATTAATACCTTAATTATTTTTAGGGTGTTACATTCTCCCCTCTTTTTAGAAATTTTGTCCTCAAAATTAGACTTACCTTTTTAAATAATGCAAGATAATCCTTCCTCATTGCCTCTTCTATCTCCCAAGTTGCTTCATCCGAAGTAAGTCCCTTCTACATTACTTTTACCAGGAGGATGTCCTTATTATGCAACTATTTGACTTTTGAGTCCACAATCCTTTTCGACTAACCACATAAGACAAATCATCTTGTAGATGCACATTCTCATGCTCAATGACATGCAAAGAGTCCAGGTGGTACTTTTTCAATTGAGACACATGGAACACATCATGCAATCTGGCCAGGTTTGGAGGTAAAGCAACTCTATAGGCCACTGGTCCTATCCTTTCAAGGATTTGGAAAGGACCAAGATAATGAGGATTAAGCTTTCTTGTCCTAATAGATCATCCTACACCCGTCATCGTTGTAACCTTAAGGAACACATGGTCTCCTACCTCAAATTCTAAGGGTCTCCTTCTCTTATCTGCAGAGCTCTTTTGCCTACTCCGGCTAGCCAACAACTTCTTTCTGCTGAGTTCTATTTGGTGAGTGGTTTAGTCCATTATGTCTGGACCTAAGAGACTCCTCTCACCAAGTTCTACCCAGCACAAGGGAGACCTGCACTTTCACCCATAAAGTGCCTCAAATGGTGCCATCTGAATACTGGAATGGTAACTATTATTGTAAGCAAACTCAGCTAAAGGCAAGTACACATCCTAACTCCCCTTTAATTCTAGCACACTCGCCCTAAGTATGTCCTCAAGGGTCTGAATGGTCCTCTCAGTCTGTCCATTAGACTGAGGATGATAAGCAGTGCTAAAGTTCAGACTAGTACCTAAAGCTTCTTGTAGAGACTGCCAAAATTTTGATGTGAACCTTGGGTCTCTATCTAACACAATGCTATTAGGAACACCATGTAATCTTACAATTTCAAGAACATATAGTTAAGCTAGTCTATCTAGAGGATAAGTGGCTCTAATAGGTAGAAAGTGGGCAGACTTTGTCAATCTATCTACAATCACCCAAATAGCATTGTAACCCAAGGATGTTTTAGGCAAACCCATCATAAAATCCAGGGATATACTATCCCATTTCCATTCCAGAATTTCTAAAGGGAGTAGCAAACCTATGGGTCTTTAGTGCTCAATCTTAACCCTCTGATAAACTAGACATCTAGCAACAAACTCTGCTATGTCTGACTTCATCCTTGGCCACAAAAAGCTCTTCTTTAAATCCTTATACATCTTAATGGTGCCCGAATGAATGGTGTACCTACTCTTATGAGCTTCCGACAACAATACATTCCTCAACTCTTCATCTTTGGGTATGCACACTCTACCCTGGTACCTCACCAAGCCATCTTCTGATAGGTCAAAATCTTTGACCTCACTACCCCCAACTGCTCTCTAATTCCTCCCCAGTAGGCATCTAGCTCTTGGGCCTCTTTAATCTGCTTCCTAAGGTCATTCTCTATCCTCAAGTCTCCCAAAAGAAGGCTACTTTAATTCATTGAAATCGATAAATTCAAATCTCTCAATTCCTCAATCAACTTTTGCTCTCTGAGCATCATCATTGTCATATGAATAGATTTCCTACTCAAGGCATCCGCAACTAAATTCGCCTTCCTTGGATGATACTTTAAAGAGAAATCATAGTCCTTAAGAAATTCCATCCACCTCCTTTGCCTCATGTTCTACTCCTTTTGGTCAAATAAGTATTTCAAACTTTTGTGATCACTATACACCTTAAATTAGGCACCATAGAGATAGTGCCTTTAAATCTTAAGGGCAAAAACTACAGCTACTAGCTCTAGGTCATGGGTGAGGTAATTCTCCTTATGGGGTCTAAGTTGTCTAGAAGCATAGGCTATCACCCTACCTTATTGCATTAAGACACACCCTAATCCCATCTTAGAAGCATCACTATAGACTGTAAATGTCTCTTTAGGGTCAGGTATCACTAACACAGTGCAGTGGTAAGCCTTTCCTTAAGCTCCTAAAAAGCATTCTCACACTTGGCATCCTACACAAATGGTTAGTCCTTCCTAGTTAATTTTGTCAAAGGCATGGCTAACTGAGAAAATCCCTTAATAAATCTTCTATAGTAGCCAGCTAAACCTAAAAAGCTACAGATTTCAGCCACCATTTTGGGTCTCTCCTAATTCAATACTCTCTCTACCTTGTTAGTCTCTACTCCTTGTTTTGATATCATATGACCTAAGAATTTGACCTCCCATAACCAAAACTCACACTTGCTCAACTTAGCATACAACTGATGTTCTCTCAATGTTTGAAGAACTATCCTAAGATGCTCTTCATGCTCTTCACTACTCTTAGAGTAGATAAGGATGTCATCAATGAACACTACCACAAACCGATCAAGATAGGGCCTAAAGATCCTATTCATGTAATCCATGAAAATGGCAGGGGCATTGGTTAAGCTGAAAGGCATAACTAGGAACTCATAATGGCCATATCGAGTCCTAAAGGCAGTTTTAAGTGCATCCCCAGCCTTGACTCTAAGTTAGTGATATCCCGATCTAAGGTCAATCTTTGAAAAGACTAACACTCCAGCTAATTGGTCAAGTAAGTCATCAATTCTAGGCAAAGGGTATTTATTCTTAATGGTCGCTTGTTCAACTATCTATAGTCAATGCAAAGTCTAAGACTACCATCCTTTTGGACAAACAACACTGGTACTCCCTATGGAGACACACTTGGTCTAATAAACCCTTTCTCAAGTAGCTCCTCTAATTGACTCTTTAACTCAACTAACTCAGCAAGTGCCATTCTATATGGTGCCTTAGAGATTGGACCAGTACCGGGTACCAAATTAATGGAAAATTCTAGCTCTTTCTTCGGAGGTAGTTGAAAGGTTCTGTCGCACAACCCTCAAAATCAAACTAGGTTGGATATTATATGCAATACAGGGCACAACCTAGGTCATCTCCCTTGGAAATGGAGTTCAATGCTTAATTGAGTTTCTAAGTGTTAAAGGATCCTAAAAGCTATCTAATTTGAGGAGGTTTTTGATTGAATTAAACTAAGTAAAATGAAATTGAATTAAAATTCCTAATTGCTACCTAATTGTATGGATTATGGGTGAATGATGGTCTTGTGACTAGCTTTGGATTCGTCTCTTGGTATTCACTATCCTTATCCTAATCCAATTGTGATTAATTCTTGTCTAAGAATCCCTAATTGTGTCCATTAGCAAATGATCTTGAATCACCACTCAAGATTTAAGAACTTAGCAATTTGATGTTAATTGAGACCTCAACTACCATTAAATTACTAATTCTTGTGATTAAGATTTGTGAACACTTGAATTGGATAATTAATTGATCAATTAGCCTTTAAATTAGCACCCGAGGATGTTTAATTAACCAAAAAAACTCCAAGGAATCCTTAAATCAAACAATTAAGCACACCAATTCTCACAAGCATTTTATCAAACACCTTGATTGCACACTTGGAAAATTATAGGAAAATGAAAATCTAGCACTTAATTCATACAATTAATCAGCCAATATCTCTCCTAATCAATGTCTAACCAGCCATCAATTGTGAGCTACATCAATTTCAATCACTTACAAGCTCAACTAAGCATATAAAATAATTAAAATTGGTATAGAAAGATAAGAAAATAAAATCAAATTCTTAGCCCAAAATTCTGATTCTAATTCTTGAATTCAAGCTTGCACCAAGGGTCTTCCTCCTAGCTAGCCTCAAGGTGGATTAGAGCTTCATTGGAGAATGGATGGAGGTGAGAATGAAGGAGATGGTGTGGTGGATGGCTACTGGACGAAGGGGTGGAATGTCACGTGAATGGAATGAATCAATGATGGACGATGTGGACGAACTGATAGGCGATGTGTGATGAATGGAATGTAGTGTCTGGATGATTGATTTTGCCTCTGCCCCCTGTTTAGCCCTTCCTTACATGCCTTGTTAATTTTTCACGTTTCCCAACCAAATTCACATGTTCTCCTGATGCATTTTCCATGTCAGCTTCACTTAAAACCCTCATGAGTGCATATGTGTCTTACATGCTGGAAGTTTGTGGGCCCAAACTTGATTCTGATGAATTATGAAATGTGGCCTGCAGCCTCTAATTCTTTTCTTCACGTGTTATTCTCCTTATTGTCTCCCAACTCATGCTTCTTCTTTACTCATTTTACTCCAGCATCTTTTATGTATTTCAATTCCCAGCTCACGTAGCTTCATTTGTTCTAACCATGTGTGGTTCTTCCACATTAAAGTCATGCTAACCCATGCCTTGTAGCTGATTGTTTATTGTTGTCACGTTGAGAGGTCTAGCTCATAACTTCTCTTCATGTTTCTCTTCCTTTATTTAGCTTCGTGCATTCTCACATGCATCATTTAATTTCTTTTATTCTGTCATATGCATTTTATTTCAGCTGCCCATGTTTATCTTCCAACTTAGCTCCCTTCATGCATGTGCAACTTTTCATTTACCTATTACTCATGTGCGTTTTCTTCCAACAACTACCAACCATGATTTCCACGTTAGCTTCTCATAAGTTGTTTCCACATAGCTACTATATGCTTGTCATTTGCTTCATTTTACACCTCTATTGCCTAGCCCATTGCTTCCTTGACTCGATGCTTCTTCTTTGCATTTTTTTTCTTCACACGTTTTGCATGTTGCTTGCTTCCAGTCACGTTGCTTCTTGCTTTCTTCGAATCTAGAACATGGCTTCTTCTCTTGTAGCTTCTCCTTTGTGCAGCTCCCTTTCCTTTGTTCAACCACATATTGCTTCCTTCATTGAGTTCCTAGCCCATAGCTTCTTCTCTTTCATTTGTTCATGTTTTGCTCTTGCCATCTCTTCATTTCCTATAACTACTTGCAAGACACGAGAGTTCTATACCCAAGCCTCCTTCATTTTCAGCTCATTGTTGGTGGAATATTTGTTTGTGTTGCTACAACATGGAGCATGATTCAAAGTGGGAATTATATAGCATGATTCACCATTCCTTCATCAACATGAGAGATGATTTGCCCAAAATCTACATAAAAAAAGGAGAAAAATTCACAAAATTTATTTAAAATGATTTATGCATTTCAAATCAATTTTTTTTTAGTTAAATTCCTATAGTATAGAAAATGGCTACAAAAATCAATTATCTACCTAAGTAAATCCATTAAGCCTTATTTAACCACTAAAAAGCTTAACTTAAGGAGAATAAAGTATATAAAAATCGTGCTTATCAGTAGTCCACTAAACTCCTTAGGGAAAACTCAGGGAATTCCCTAATCACAGGTATCTCCTCCAACCCATCATCAACCTCAACATGCAATGAAAAGAATACTAGAAACCTTTGGCAACCACGCCTAAGGCACCTCCCAGCTTGGGCGGCAGACACATAAGTAAGCTCAGTCACAGGACAAGTTTTAGGTATATTTGCAGGTAAGGAAACAATCTTACGGTTGCAGTCAAGTATCACATTATTAGCAGATAGCCAGTCCATACCAATGATTACGTCAAAATCACACAAAGGGATGCAAATTAAGTCAAGGGTAGTACAACGACTATCCAATTGTACAGTACAATTTAAGCATACATCAGATGTAATCATAGAATATCCAGTAGGGGTGGACATAAACAATTCAAATCACAATAGGCTAATTTTAAGACCCAGATGCTTAACACAGTCATATGAGATGAATGAGTGGGTCGCACTTGAGTCAAACAATACATCTACGACATGATTATGGACAAGTAAAGTACCTTGGATCAGACTAGGAGATCTACTAGCCTCTTGCTATGGAAGAGCAAACACCTTTCCTTGGGTAGGTGGTTTAATCGATGAGGCTGACTCTTATGACACCGTGCAAGTCCGCACATAGTGTCCAAGCTTCCCACAATTATAACACACTGGACATGGCCCATTCCCATGGCTCTTCCCACACTTGGCACAAGTGAGTAGGGCACTCATTGCACTTCTTGGTAATCCCATGCTTATTCTTTGAGGGGCATTCCTTGGAGGTGGTCTCCTACCCCAAGAGCCACTCCCACTATTGGCTTCCTTCTTACTTCCGACCCTAAAGGGCTCCATGCCCTAGTCACGTTTACACTCTAGAGTCTTCTTCCTCTTAGTCTCACTTTCCATCATGGCCCTCTCTGTCACTCTACATTTCTCCACTAATTCATCAAAATTGCGTATCTGTAGAGATACAATCTTATCCTTAATCTCTAGTCTCAGGCCTCTCTCAAACTTTTTAGCCTTCCATGGCTCATCATCAAATCTTTTCAAGTAGGAGGAGAAGCGAGACAATTGAATGAATTTGGCTGCATATTGATCTACATTCATGTCTCCTTGCTTAAGAAAGTTGAACTCGGCTTCCTTATCAGCCCTTACTGATGGTGGAAAATATTTGCTCTCAAAAGCCGTTTGAAAACTCTCTCTAGTCAAGGTTATCTCCCTTGCAATCAACAATATGGAGGCCTTCCTCCACTAATGCTCAGCCTCACCCTCTAACTTGTAGATGGCCAACTTTGCCTTTTGTTCGGTGGTACAGGTTATAACCTCAAAGATTTTCTTCAGTTGCATCAGCCACCTCTCGGCTTTCTCAGTGTCTAACTCCCCCAAAAATGATGGAAGATCAACTTTTCTGAATTTAGACAACACAATAGAGAGGTCGCCATCCTCCCCTTGGTATCCCATACCAGGGTTATGGCCAGCCCCCACTTGGTTTTCCATTGGCAACTCCTGATTCGGCTCATTCATGTTTTCATGTAGCTGTTGTAGCACTTGTACAGTCACTACATAAGCCTCGGCTTGCTCTTAAAGCCAGTCAATCATTACCCTGACTGTAGTTTCATGGGCCTCCGCTTGCTCCCTCATTCAGTTTGCCATTGTAGCCATAACCTCTTGTATCTCTCTTAGCATCTCAGTTGTTTCTCTATGGGTAGCCATCTAACTCTGCAATGCTACAAGCATAACCACAAGCATCCCCAATTGAGCCACAGCCCAAGGCAAACAAAACACAACTCCACCCATGGTAGGTATATGTATGTATGAAAATTATCACTAAGTCACAATGCTCCTATTCCTGTCATGCATGCATCATGATTGCTAAGTTTTCTAACCACAAAGTTGTAAATTAAACACATTTGCCTGAACCATTGCTCTGATATCAACTGTGATGACCCTAATCTTTAATCATTGTAATTAAGGTTAAATACATAATTAATAATCATAAATCTGGATTAAAAGTCATTACGACTAATTACATTCTGAAAATGTGAGAAAATTTAAACCTTAATGTTATTAGAGTCATCAACCATACAGCTACAAGCACACATGTACATAAGGGAAACAAACACTTAATTCTAAGCCTTTGATTCAATTGCTTATTAATTCCAACTCACAAGAATCTTCTACTAATGTTTCTAAGTCATCCCTTGAGATTACCATACGGAAAACCAAGGTTTCTCAGTGAATACAAGGGTTTCAGGATGTTTGCCGTGGCCAATTTCCATTTAGCCACGGCCAATTCCTCATAGGTTGACTCCTTACATTGTCACTAATTTCGCTACAGCTTTGGACCTTCACCGTGGCGAGGAAGCCTCCTGGAACCTACCTCGCTCGCCTTTCACTATTGGCCACGGCTAATTCCTCCTTTTGCTGTGGCTAATTCCTCTCTGGAATGCCTGACAAATTCTAACAAAAGTTCACCGCGGCCAAATCCCATGAAATCGTGGCAAATTACCCTCTAGATGACTCCCAGTTTTGCCTCTCATATTTCACCACAGTTAATTCCACTTTTCGCCCTGGCGAATTGCTCTCTAGTACTTTCCCTGGGCAACTTTGCCTCTATTAGCCGTGGCTAACCCGATGTTGGCTGCGGCTAAATGCCTTCTGATCCTACAACTCATAAAATCTTATCTCATACTCTCCACTCCCTATCTAGGGTCTCTCTAGGGCCACTCTCCCACTTATTATGAGCTTTTAATAACATCTATCTAGCTAATTTGCCTAGCCACTATATCATTACCCATCCCACAATTACAGGTGGATTCTTCTACACATTCATTAGTGTTATATTAGCAAATTTATAAATTCCTCACAATGGTCATTCAATCATATTTTCATCATATAATTAATGCATCGCTAGCTCAAATCCATAATCCATATATCACATGCTTTCATAACTTAAATAGTTAGTTGAAACACAGATTTACAAACCATAATAAATGTCATAAACTCATACATCCATCGACAGCTAATATGAAGCCTATTTCTCATTGGTTACATTCCATGTTATCGAAATACAAACTTCTACAACTGGCAATACAGATACATGATGATGCTATACAAAGGTTAACCAAATTTAGCATCTACTCTATTCCACTCAGACTAAGTGTAGCTCCCTACACCAGGCCTTAGCTCATGGATGTTCATCCACTTGCTTGCCCTTATCCTTACCCGAAGAACCTTCACCTGAAATTATAATCCCATGAAATGGGGTAAGATATAAATCTCAATAACTAAGGAAAATTCCATCATACATTCCAGTTTAATTATTATATATGCATAATTTCACATAAGCATCATAAGCATACTAGTCATATCAGTAAATGAAACAATTAAACTATCATGATTACTATCTCATACTAGTAATAATATTTCCACATGTTAAAAGCCAATAACACTGGGAGAGGCCCGTCCACGGCACCTACTCCCCATTGAGCACAACCAGGGCTTAGTGTATCTGGGGTTTGATCATAACTTGGTATCCCATCGAAGCACATGCACAGGTGGCAACCGCACCACAGCTCTACCATGGACTCACTAGGTCCAATCACACATAACAGATAGCCAACCAATTCATTCAGTATTTCAAATCATTCATATATAGCAAATATGAAATTAAAGCAGATATATTCATGGAATTAATATAGTCCCGGTTACCTCTCTTGTAGACAAGTTGGGAAGCTACAGCATTACCAAAATTCTCCTAAATCACAATATCAGAAAATGTTCATTTTTATTAGTCCATTACTATCTTATTCATTATTTGTGGTAATAACCCAATGCTAAAAGAATTAAGTTACCAACAGTTACCTAAGGGATACCTACCCAATCACCAAGAGCCTCTAATTTCGGATTTTGCCTTCCCTAGACTAGAAACATCAATATATCACTCCAAATCATAGGAAATTTCGTAAAAAATTAAGGCCTATACTATAAATCTACTATGGGGGTCTTAGACCAGTAGAAAATGCATTAAAATAGAGAGTTTATACTTACCTAATGTTAGCCCTAATCTCAACCTACGAAATCTCACCAAGAAAATCCCAAACAACCACATTTCAGACTTTGGGTATGGTGAAAATACTCAAATGAAAAACGAATTGGGCCAAAATAAAGAGAAAGAGAAGGAGATTAAGTTATATAACTATTACCTTGACTGAATCTTGCTCTAGAAGTGGGAAATGATAGATTTTTTGCCCTAAACCCTAGCCTCCCTTCAAGCCTCCAAATTTTCCTTTTGTGTGTTTGTGTTCTGTAGAATGGGGGGTGGCTGGGTTAGTTTTTTTAGGGTTTAAGTTGGGTTTTCTATAGGTTATAGGCTACTCCAATGATCTAACTCTAAATGGGTTGCAGATTTAAGCTTAGTTGGGCCAGTTTCAAGGTGTTGGGCTGTAGAGATTTAATTGGGTCATACCAAGTTTTAAGGACTCAATTGATTTGGGTCTACACAAGGGTTATTGGGCCAACTATAAGGGCCTATAAAAGGTGGATCTTGGGCCTTTATCACATTGAATCAGATTAGGCTTGCACTTAACTTATTGGACCTCCATTAACCTCTTATCATGATCTCCTACATTAATTTAGGCCTAGGTGAAACTTCTATCCCAACTAAACCTCAAGCTCATTTTAAAAATTTATCTCTCTAGAATTTTCATTTACTTTACTTACTCAATTATTCTATATTAATTATTTTTAATTAACCCAAATCCATGATTAATACTTTAATTAATTTTAGGGTGTTATAGCTTGAGTACGAAGAGGCCAAGAACTCTTTACCATAGTGAGGATGAGCCAAGAACCTTTGAGCTTGGTTGAGACAAAGTAAAGAGTCTCCCAAAAGCAAAGTGGGCTTCCAAGAGTATGGTTGAGTCCAAAGCTCTTAAAGAATGGGTAAGGCAAGTCTAAAATCCATGAGGAGAAGTGTGAGGCCAATCTAAACACTTGGTGAGCTCTTGAATGTCTTGTATGATGTGTTCATATGCTAAGCTTGCTTCTTGAATGCTCATGAATTGTATTATGTCTATGCATGCATTTTTACGGCTTGCTTTACATATATTATGTATGATTGAAAGGGAGATGAGCTATTGGGATTCTTTGAATCTCATCCCCCCTTCTCCAATGATCTAATATGCTAGGTGAACCAAGTGACTATGGTAATGGGAGCCAACAATATTGAAGAAGGAAGATTGACAATCATATGCCTAGTTTTTATCTTTTTGAACCATAATGATGCTTCATGATGTATATGATGTAGTAAATGGTCTATGACCCTTGAGATATGTGTAAATATGATATTATGTGATGTATAAATGCATGGATATGATGTATAAACTTTAGAATATAATTTGAGTATGTAATAGCTAAGTATGCAATTTGGAAGTTTCATGTATATGTGCATAAGTGTGGGTTGAATGGCCAAAATGAGATGCATGAGATTTGGGACCATTTGGGCAGTTCACATAAGTCTTAAATATGCTTCCAGACCTGCCCAAAAGGTGCCAACACCAAGGGAAATCCATTTGGTAACTTTGGTACCCTATATGGAGCCAAAATTAATAATAATGGAATCCTATGTCACTTTTTGGCTAAATGAGTTAGTATTGACCTGAGATTTGGCATGCAATTAGGTCTTATTATGATATTTTTGAGAAGCTAAAGATTATAATTTTTAGAGGTCTACAGAATATTTGATGATTTTTCAAAGTGGGCAATTTTCATGGTTTCTGGTTTGCTGTACTATTCATTTGGTCCGAAATTGCATTTTATCACACGAGGCTCAAATGATGTCCAATTACCATGAAATTTTACACAAAGAAATAAGACAATCACAGTGACTTGTGCCAACTAGAAGAACCTCATTTGGAGGTCTACAAAGGGAGATATGAATTTTTGAAGTTTCTATCCAGTATCAGTAACTTTACCTGACTAGAAGTACTGTTCCATTAAATTCTGAGGTCTAAGCTTAGTGAACTGATCTGGAGATATTTTTCCTCTCTATTTAACATCCACAGATATCTAGATTGCATGAATTGGATTTTTGTGGAATTAATTGGACATTTTCAAAGTTTTCTGCAGAATTCTATATCAGTTCCAGGATGTAGTCAGACCTTTGGACCATTTTGGATTTCAAACATCCTTTATGATAGATTTTATGATCTAGGCATATTTTTATTGTGAAGTAGACATCCATAGATTTCTATAATGACCAAGATTTCATGATTTTAATTTTTCTAGATTTAGTTATGATTTTCCAAATTTGGTCAAAAAATGGAGCAAATTTGGCTGAGAATGAACCTTCATATTCCATGCTCTATTTCAGTTTTCATGAGTTGTGGGCAAGATTTTGTGATGAAAATGAGTTGTAATGATGTATATAAATATTAGGATGCATAGCATGAGCTCAAATGGTCCACGTGACACTGATTGCAAATTTTTAAGTATGAAGTAACGCAAATAAACCCATTATTTTCATGCCCTTTTCCATGTGCTCTCATGGGAATGATGATGTGAAGCCTATGAAGGACATAAAATGAGCTAGAATTTATGGTGTTACACCTTTCCCTCATGTGGTTTTTTTTTCTTCTTAATAAGCATGTGCTCAACATGGAAAATGGATGGAATGGATGTTGATCGAGTGTAGTGTCTAAATGTATTCTTCTCTAGATGGGCCAATTCATCTGTAGATCCTCCTCTCCTTGAGTGATTAAATCTCATGCTCCCACATGTGTTTTTTTATTTTTCACTTGTTTACAAGTCAGCCCATAGCTCATTCATTTGTCTATTTCTCTCTTGTAATCCTAGCCTCTTCCTCACGTGCTTCATTACATTACTCTCAGCCCAAGCTTCCTGTGTGTTCAACTCGTTCTAGCTCATAGTAATCCACATGTTTTTCTTCAGCTAGTTCTCAGCTCATTTTCCTTCACATGTTTTCTTTCTTTGTGACGAGTTTCCATGTCAGCTGCATTTTAGCTCTAAAAACCCATAGCTTAAATGATAGCTGCCCAGGTTAATTCCTTTATACTTCATTTAATTTTATCTTCTGTTCCTCACATCAAAATTGATGAACTCGTAGCTTCTTCATCACGAATGAATCACGTGTTGCATGCTAGTACTTCCTTCTCTTTCTTTTTTGCACAAAACTATGGCTTCTTCATGCTATTCCTCTCCTCTGTTTCAGCTCTAAGTAAATCTCTTCTCAAAGCTCTCTCTTCTCTTCACCAAAATTAGGACTGCATCTTGTGCTGTTGCTCACATAGACTTCTCTTATTCCTCCTCTATGTTAGCTTTGTATGTGCTTAATGTTAAGAGCTGTTTCTACATAAAAACTGAATGTTGCTGCATGTTACTGTGTTTGTGTTAGCTTGCAAATCCAAGAACTTGTAGCTTCTCTTATACTTAGCTCATTCTTGCAGTTGTTTCTTCATGTGTTCTATCCTTGCAAACTCATCTTTTCTCTTCACACATGAGCTACCCATAATAATCCATGTTCTTTAATCACACATGCTGCTCCATTTAATTCTTTCTTACATGGCTCTCACGTAGCTTCAGTCCTTATTTCTGCATGTGTAGCTTCTTCTTAATAAACCTATAGCTTTATTCTTCATAAATGAATCATGTGGCTTTACGTCTCTATTCAGCTACTTCATGAGACAATTCAAGCCTTCTTCATTCATGGCTGTGGACCTCTCATCCACGTACTCCTCTCTTCCACCAGCTCTCCATTTGCAGTGCTAGTTCCTTCTGTGTTCTTCCCTGTTCAGTTGCTTTATAGCTTGCTTTATTTATTCTTCGTGTATTTCTTATGCTACTTCTCCCATGTAAAACCTCAACTTTCTTCTTCTTGCTTCATGCATCCAAGTTCAAGCTTCTTTCTTTCCTCATGGACATGCTTTTATATGTACCTTAGCTTCATGCAACTCCTTAGTTAGAACCCGTGGTTGTGTGTGTTGTTCTTTACGTAAAGCTGCTCTGCCACATTCTAAACTCCCTCTTCTCCTTAATATTTAAATTCAAATGCCCAAATTCTGCATAAAAACAAAGGGAGAGATGAAGTAGGTGTGTTCATAAAAAATCATTTAAATGGATTTGTGCACTAAAATTTTGCAAATTGATTTCTAGAATATAAAAATTGCCAACAAACTCAATTATCCTCCAATTAAAATCTTTTAAGACAAAATGTATAATCAAAATGCCTAATTAAAAGGAAAAAAGTATATGGAAATTGGAAATCATTAGAGATATTGAAGTCTAGAAGTTGAAATTCAAAAGTTGCTCCTTAAGGCATCCAAAGAGGCCTTAAGCTATACCTAAAGATCTAAATATGCACTTGAATGATAACATGCGATTGAATATGTCTTAATTGATTGTTTTATACTTTAAATAATGTGTCTAGGCCATACAAATAAGGCCATATCAAAGTGTGTGTATAAGGTCATGGAATCAAGAAAGGAGACCGAAGGAAATTGAATTGAGTTGATTGATAAAGTAGCTCTTTTGTCATTCTTATGTATGTGATTAGTTTACTTGAGTTTCTTGGTTGTGTATATGTATTTTTTGTAATTATCTGACTTGTTAATTATTTGAGTGTAATATGTAATTGCATGGCACTCATTGATATTTGTGGTGAGGGTGGCTTTTTAATGGGTGAGACTATGCCAAAAGCTCCTAGATTTTAAGTGAGATTAGGCTAAAAGTCCCTAAATTTGGGTAAGGCTAAACCAGAAGTCTTTAAATATTAGGTGAGATTAGGCCAAAAGGTCCTAGAGCATAGGTATGCTCTTCTTTAAGCCATGTGACCCCTAAAGCATGGATTATGGTTTAGTTATAATTGCATAACATGCATGCTTAAGTTCATATGTTTGAGTAAACCATATGTGTGCTTGAATGTTGGATTAGCTATTGGGATTCTTTAAATCTTACTTTTTCTTATCTCCACTAACCATGACTAGGTGATATACAAAGCAAAGGTAAGGGATAGCAAAAGATTTAGAAGTGTACATTATGTTAAGAGGTTAGCATGAACTATGATATTGTATATATATTTATGTAAACCTATACTTTAGTGAAATGAAATGCAACATGTTTAAGAGTATTTGATTCTAGTTTTATGATCATTGGTTGTATGTTTAGGATGATAGAACTTAATCTAGTATATGGATTAGGTTGAGGTTTATAGGAATTTTCACATGTGGGATGGTGAATTTTTTATGCAAGGCAAATTTCTTATAATGAATCATTGCTATATAATGCATTTGTGGACTTGAATTTACTCAAGGTGAGAAATGGTATTTTAAAGCAACAAATTGGAACAAAAATTTTGGCCATTTGAGATATAAAATGTCTTTCTACACTTGATATCCTTAATGGCTGAATTTGAGGCTGAAATTTGGTTAGCATTTAGAGAACAAATAGTGTATTGACTAGTTATTCAGAAATCGAACTAAGCCTTATAAATTAATACTGTAACACCCTAAAATAGAGTAAATTGAAGCCAAATAAGATTATAATAAGAATTAAAACATCTTAAAATGTAGTTTAAAGTCTAAGGATAGCTAAAAATTGGAACTAAAACGGCTGAATGGATTTATAGAATAATGCAGTGGCATAATCGTAATTTTGGGTAACTTTTTGAAAACTCAAAATAGGGAGCTTTATATAGAAAAATTGAGTTTTTTAGGATTCTCAAATGCCCTAAAAACCATAGGAACCCTTAGAATGGTTAAAACCCCTTCGGGATGCAATTTTAGTTATTAGTTGACTAAAACTTTGACTGAACGGTTTAATAAGGTTTTAAATTTAATTTGAGTAAAATCAAAGGCATTTTATGAATTAAAGGATATAAATTTCATGATAGAAAAGATAGTTCTAAGAAAGGAGTTGAAATGAGCTCAAATGGAAAGAACCAAGATAAAGGACTAAATTAGAATTTTAAAAAATGTCATAATGAAACCTCCCCTTCTTATATATCACGTCCCACTTCTCCCACACCTCATAATAGACTCTTGTGATGACCTTAACTTCTACTCATTTTAATTAAGGTAAAATGCATGATTAATAACCATAAACTAGGGTTACATGACATTAAGACTAATTGCATTATGGGAATGTAGGGGAATTTACGCCTTAATGTTATTAGAGTCATCAAACAATATAATTACCAACACTTACGTATATCAAGGAAAACAAACATTCATTTATAAGCCTTGATTCTATTACCTATCAATTTCAACTCACATGAATCTTCTATCACTATTTATAAATCATCCCTTGAGGTTACCATATGAAAAACCAATATTAGTAACGATGCGAAGGGTGAAGCCGAGGGGAATTGGGCGCGACTAATGGGAAATTTGTTGCTACCAACCTACATGGCACCGCGGCAAGGAAGCCTCCTGGAACCTACCTCACTCGCCTCTCACTATTGGCCACGGCCAATACCTCCTTTCACCGTGGCCAATTCCTCTCTAGAATGCCTGGCTCCTTTTTGTAAAAGTTCACCGCGGCTAATTCCCCCTTTCACCACGACGAATTTCCCTTTGGACGACTCCCAGTTTAGCCTGTCACATTTTGTTATGGTGAATTTCTCTTTGGCACTCTCCTTGGGCAACTTCACCTCTATTAGCCACGGCTAACTCCATTTTAGCCACGGCGAAGTACCTTCTGGTCCTACAACCCCTAAGTTCTTGTCTCATACTCTCCACTCTCCCTCCAATATCACCCTAGGGCCATTCTACCTTAATTTATGCAACTCTAGTGGTAATTATGTACCTTAATTACCCAGCTAATCTATCATTACCCATTCAAAATCTAAATGTGGATCCTTAACCCTCTAACCACCATAAACCAGTGAGTTCATAGATCAATGACAACTGTTGTATTCTGGTCACAAGGTGCATGGGGTCAATGCTTAATGTTCATATAAAATCAAATCACTCATTGTTAGCCAATCACAATCATAATGTTCAATCCCATGATAATTAAATTACATATATAGTCCCTATACTTGGCAACTCATGATGCAATGCAGCAATGATACAAAACTAGCAATCTAGTTATAATACAATTGACGAGGCTCCCAAACCTATATGCTACCAAACCATTTAATAAGCTTTCATTAATTTTCTCCTTGCCACTAAGAGGTCTGGTCCTTGAAAATGTTAGCCCACAACAGGGTGAGATATACAATCTCAGTAATAAAAGGCAATTTCCATATATATGTACAAGTCAATCAACCCAAGGCAATTTCATGTCATCAGTACCAAAATTATCAATTCAATTCGCAAATAAACTAGTTGAACTACCAATGACTACTATCTTATACCAGCAGTAATACATAACATGTTAATGGCCAATAACACTGGGAGAGGTTCATCTACAGCACCTACTCCATAATGAGCACAACCAGGACTCAGTGCATCTAGGGTCTGATCACAACCCCGGTGCTTGATCGAAGCACATGCACAGGTGGCAGCTGTACCACAGCTCCACCATGGACTCACAAGGTCTAATTACAATAACAATCAAGTAGTTAACCAGTCATTTAGCATTTCAAAATTAAGCATGTGTAACAAATAGTAAATTAACATAAGCATATAATGGAATTAGGAAAATAACCCCAGTTACCTCAATGAAGCCAATTACTCTTCCCCTAGCTACCACCATGATTCAAAGCACACCAGGCCTAACATAAGCATAATCATCATTATTCAACTACCATTAGTAAGAAATTTCCTTATTCATAGATTAATCTTAACAAGATTACATCAAGAACTTCTTACCCAAGCTTCCTATGGGTCTATAGTACCAATTCAAGGTCACAACAATAAGAACTCACAATGAGTTATTCCTAATGTCTCCATTTTCGCACATGTAAGAGCCATGCACCAAAAGTCAGTCCAAATGATAGAAATTCAATATATATACCACATAAGAGAAGATGGAACACTTACCCATGCACCTAAGGGGTTAAATGGACTGAGTTGAGCCTTAACTATCAAGAACACACCATGGAAATTTTCAAAATTCGGATTTCAGTCATCAAACCCGAAAAATTTAGTTTTCCACCATTATCTCCTTGTAATTTTGCACAATAGCAAAACCCATTATAATAATCAATCCTTAGGGGCATTTTCCAGCAAAGTAATACACAAAATGGAAGGGAAATGCTTACCTAATCATCCCTCTAACCTCAAACTTCGAAAATCTTGCAACAATCATCCAAGCACCATATTCCATCCTAAGAAGAGATGAAAGATTCTCAAAATGACAAACCAATCGAACCAAAATGAAGAGAAGAATGAGAGGGATATGTTTTATATAGATTACATTGGCCAACTCTTACTCTAGAAGTGAGAAATGATGAAGGAATGTAGAAAAACCCTAGCCTCCCTCTCAACCTCCGAATTTTACTTTGCCTCTTGTGTTTTTCTGCAAAATGGGGAGGAAGCTAAGTGTATTTAAGGTTTAGTTGTGTTTAAGTTGGGTCCCAAATGGGTTGTGGGTTAACCCAAAGGCCCAAATCCTCATGGGTTCTGATTTTTATACTTGTTGGGCCTTATTTCATGAGTTGGGCTGCAGAAATTTAATTGGGTTAGGCCAAGTTCCAAGAGTCAATCTAACTTGGGTCTGCATCATATGTGTTGGGCCAACTATAAGAGCTCATGTAAATTGGGTCTTGGGCCTTTATTTCACTAAATCAGATTGGGTTATTGCTAGGTGATCTCTCTTGGGCCAAGTCTCATGATAAGGAGTTGGGCTTGCATCTTGAATCATTAAGCCTCCATAAATTCTTATCCATGGCTTACTAAAATAAATTTTGGGCCCAAATTAAGCCTTAACCCAATTGAAAACTTAAACCTATATTAATAGCTTTATTTCTCTGTAAATTTTCGTTATATAGTTTGCTTAATTATTCCATAATAATTATTCTTAATTATTCCAAATACATTATTAACGCCTTAATTAATTTTGGGGTGTTACAACTCCCATATGGTCTAACACAAATCCTAGGGCAGTTCTAAGTGGCAAACCAAAGGAAAAGTAAAGGAGGAAGAAACCAAGGATTGAAAGTGTAAGATTTAGCTAATTTTTCATGCTTCTCAATTCACTAAGCTTTTCCTTTTTCTCCTCTCTCTTCTTATGGTTTTGGTGACTTAATTGGTGCTATTTCATGACCAGTTCAATAGAGGGAATAGAGGATTTGGGAAAACTTTTGGAATCCTTAGGAAGTGCATCTTGCAAGCTTTGAAACAAGGTAATTTTCTTCATAGAAAACTTGTTCTTTTTGGCTCTTCTCCCTCTCCATCAATTTGACCAGAACAAGGGTCATATGTAGGGAGTTTTATTTTGATCTAAACTTGATAGAAATTGGGGTTTTGAAGCCTAAGGGATCACATAAGACAATTAGAATCCAAAAAGAACATATAGATAATAAGTTATGGAGATTAGGGTTTTGGCTATACCTAGGGATTTATAGACCTTTCTAGTAATGACTTAAATTGTGTAAGATCATGCTTGAGTAATCAAGACATTTAAGAAGCTTCACAAGTTGCAAATTCCTTAGGAAAATCAACAAAACTCCATGGGTTCCTATCTTGATGCATGTCTTGACCAAGGAGTGGTTCTTGTACCTAGGGAGAGTTTTTTATAACTCCAATGATAGAAATGGTCTAGAAATGAATAATAAACACCAAAGGAACCATTGGTTTGAATTTACAAACCATATTTTGAAAGTTGGAAGTTTAAGGTTCCCTTTAGGTATAAAGAAACTTGATGTTTAGCTTCTTGAATTGATTTTGTGATGACTCTAATCAGTTTAAATGGAGTCATGTGACTTGGATTGAGTGAGAAATTGGAGCCAAGATGATGAACTATATGAGTTACTACATTATACCCTTATATAAAACCATAAGCATGCCATAAGCTAGTGGTAGCCTGTGTAAGCTCTATGTGAGGTTAGAGATAGTTCCATTTAGATGTTTGTGTCTTATTTAATGTGTCTAGGTAGATCAAACCAAGCCTCCTCCAAGTGTGTGTGTGAGGTTAAACTAAGAGGCTAAAGAATCAAGGAAGAAATTGTGCTTCTTAACCCAAGATAGCTCTTCATCCATTCTTGTATGCATTTCTTGGTTGTTTGAATGTCATTGAATGTATGTATGTTTGAATCATGAAACATGTCTCTAACTATTGGTTTGAGACTCTGGTACCATTATGCTTCTTGAATTATATTTAGAATGTGAATTTGCTCTTGATGGGTGAAGTTGTGCCAAAAGTCCCTTGGATCGGGTGAGGTGAAGCCAAAAGTCCCTAGGAATGGGTGAGACAAGGCCAAGAGTCTCAAGAATGAGTGGCTAAGTCAATAGTCATAAGAAAGTGGGTGAGGTTAATCCAAAAGTCCTAAATAATGAGGTGAAGCTAGACCAAAAGTCTCTAGAGCTTGATTTTAATCTTCATATATTTATGTGATCTTGAAAACATGTTTATGTTTGGTTTTTGGAAGGATTTGATGCATGCTTGTGCTCCTTGACATGATAACATGCCATATATGCATTTATGAAAGGGTGAATGAGTGATTAGGATTCTTTGAATCTCACTCTCTCCCATTTTTATCTAATCATGTCTAGGTGATGCTCAAGAAGCCAAGAATGGAGGCTAAGGAGTGTAAATTGTGACGACCCTAATTTCTAATCATTATAATTAAGGTTAACCATATGATTATTAATCAGAGATTGGGGTTACAAGGCATTAGATCAATTGCATTGTGGAAATATGGGAAATTTGAACCTTAATGTTGTTAGAGTCGTCAACCATACAATTATAAGCACTTATTTACATAAGGGAAATAAACATTTATTTATAAGCCTTTGATTCTATTACCTATCAATTATAACTCATCTCAATGTCTCTAAATCATCCCTTGAGATTACCATATGAAAAACCAAGGTTTCCTAATTAATATAAGGGTTTCAAAACGTTCACCGCGGCCAAATTACACTTAGCCGTGGCCAATTCCTCTCGGTTTCGCCCCTTACTTCATCACTAGTTTCGCCGCAGCTAACCTACTTGGCGCCGCAGTGAGGAAGCATCCTGGAACTTACCTCTCTCGTCTCTTGCTATTGGCCGCGGCCAATTCCCTTGTTAGTCGTGGCTAATTTCCCTCTGGAACACCTGGGACATTTTCACAAAGGTTCGTCGCGGCCAATTACCCCTTTCACCGTGGTGAATTTTCCTCTGGACGAATCCTAGTTTAGCCTCCCACATTTCGCTGTGGCGAATTTCTCTCTGGACTCCCCCTAGGCAAATTCGCCTCTATTGGTCGCGGCTAATCCCAGTTTGGTCACGGCAAAATTCCTTCTGATCCTATAACTCTGAAAATCCAGTCTCATACTCTCCACTCTCTCTCCAAAATCACCTTAAGGCCATTCTACCTTAATTTATGTAACTCTAATGGTAGTTATGTACCTTATTCACGCAGCTATTCTACCATTACCAATTCAAAACTTAAATGTAAATTTTTACTCCTTTAACTACCCTATATCAGCAAATCCATGGAGTAACAGCAACAAAAATTCATGCACTATTGATAATTAACATTCGATACATATTCCATTAGAGATTTCATACATCCATGGTTTATATCAATATCTAATGCATCATGTGATTATAATTCCTAAATGGTAAGCCATATCATAAGTTTAACAAGGTTTATATATCAGATACTATAAGATCATATATCCAATACCAAATTAAGATGAGGCCTAACTCCTCAATAAATACATCCGAAGTAATCAAAAATAAGAGTTTACACTTGGCAACATGAATACAAGATGATGCTATACAATAAGAAAGATAAAATTTAGCATTTATACTAGATAAATTAGCCTAAGTGTAGCCTTTTCCCCACACGTTAGAGCTCATGGAGTTTCATCCACTTGCTTCCCCTTATTCTTACCCGAAGAACCTTCAGCTGAAATATTAATCCCATGAAACTGGGTGAGATGCAAATCTCAGTAACCTAGGCAATTTCATCATATAATCCAGTTTAATTAACATATATACATGATTTCACATGAGTATCCGAAAACATACAGTTATATCAGTAAATGAAACAATTATGCTATCATGATTACTATCCCATACTAGCAATCATATTTTCACATGTTAAAGGCCAATAACACCGGGAGAGGCCCGTCCACGGCACCTACTCCCCATTGAGCACAACCAGGGCTCAGTGCATTTGGGATTTGATCATAACCCAGTGCCCGAATGAAGCACATGCAGGGGTGGTAGCCACACCACAACTCCACCATGGATACACAAGGTCTAATCACAATACAATAGATAGCTAACCAATTGATTCAACGTTTCAAATCATTCATATACAGAAAATATAAAATTAGAATAGATATATGCATGGAATTAATGTAAACCCCGGTTACCTCACTTGTAGATAAATTTGCAACAGCCACCAATGGTATAAAAATCTCCCTATAACCATAGCATCAGAGAATTATTACTTTAATTCATCATTTACAGTAGCAACAAGTACCCAAAGAATTTAAAATGCTAATGACCACCTAAGAAACACTTACCCAGCCACTACAAGTTCCCAAATTCGGATTGAAATGTCCTCCACCAAAAACTTCAATATTTCACCCAAAATCCTAAGCAATTTCGTATAAAATTAATACCCATACTATAATCCAATCATTGGGGTCTTAAACCAATAGAAATACCTCAAAAAAAAGAGTTTATACTTACCTAATGTCAGCCCTAGCCTCAACTTACGAATTTTCACCATAGAAACACCAAATGGCAAGTTTCAAATTTTGGGTGTGGGCGAAAATACTCCAAATGAAAAACTAATTGGGACAAAATGAAGAGAAAGATGAGAGGATTAAGTTATATAACTAATACCTTGGCTGAATCTTACTCTAGAAGTCGGAAATGATAGATTTCTTGCCCCAAACCCTAGCCTCCCTCCAAACCTCCGAAATTCCTTCTTGAGTTTCAGCAAAATGAGGAAGAGGCTGAAGCGTTTAGGGTTTAAGTTGGGTCTAAGGTAGGTCATGGGCTGCTCTAAGATCCAACTCCAAATAGGCTTCAAATTTTAGCTGTGTTGGGTCAATTTTAAGGTGTTGGCTGCAGAATTTTTTTAGGGCAGACTTAGTTTTAAAAGCTCTATGGTCTTGGGTCTGCACAAGGTTTATTGGGCCACTTACAAGAGCCTATACAAAGTGGATCTTGGGCTTCTATCACATTGAATTGGATTAGATCTGTACCTAACTCATTGGGCCTCCATTAGCCTCTTATCATGATTTATTAATTTAGGCCTAGATGAAATTTCTATCTCAATTAATTCTCAACTCATATTGTTAATTTATCTCTCAAAATTTCCATTCATTTAACTTACCCTAAATCCATGATTAATACCTTAATTAATTTTGGGTGTTACATAAATTATATTACTTTGACAATAGATTGGCTTTTGATATAAATTAATGTCAAAGTGTGTATGTATAAGTTATTTATGAGACATAAACCTTTGCTTAATGTCTAAAAATATATAAATATGTTATATGAACCAAGGTTAGAGCCAAATGTATGCAATCTTGAGATTTTGACATCCTTGAGCTATAAGGTAAATGTGTATATGAACAAGTGAGATGATGATTTTAAGCTCGATGATAAATTGGACCAGTTATGATGCTTCTATATGTTATCTTTGAGCTTTTAGACGTGCTCAAATGATTATAGTTCATGTGAGAAGTTATTTTGGACCATTTGATACTATATCGGTGCTATTATGAGCCACATTTTTGCCCTGAACCAAAACCAAACCACATAGACGAATTTTAGCATGAAATTTGGCAAAGATTTAGACTCATCTAAAGCTTTTCATGTGTTAAAGAACAAAATTTTTGGAGCTCTAAAGAATTTATTATGATTTTTCAAATTTGGCTAAAATTTGTAGAAACTGTTAGTGCACTTCATTTGGCTAGTCTAGTTTTTGGTGTATTTGAGGTGACAAATGATGTTCAATACTCATGAATTTTTATAGACATATAGTTGACCTCATAAGCTTTCCATAATCATTAAGATCACCCAATTTGGAGCTCTATATAGTGAGATATGAATTTTTAAAATTACATGTCTGCTGTAGTATGAGAAACAAACACAATTACTATTCCATTGGAATTTCTTGGGGCAAATGATATGGTTTTAATCTAAACATTTTACAATGTTATATGATGTTCTAATCTTTCCAGAAAGTCCTAGTTTGCATGATTTGGAATTTTCTAGCTCAAGTTATGAATTTCTAAAGTTTGTGACAAAATATGGAATGCCATGAAAATTAATGTAATTAGCTAGTCTTGATTGGTATGCTCCAAATCCAAATTCCATGCCTCTTTTTTTAATGTTTCTATATAGATTAGTGTATTAAGGATGGTAGATGAAGTTGGTAAGCTTAAATAGTTCATTTAATTAGAAATGAATTCATTTGGCTTTTAATGATGACACTTTCCACTGCTAAAAGTGATAAATATATGAAAATGGATAATTTAAACTAATTGCAATGTAGAATAAGTGTTATCTTAATATGGTATTACATATAAATCTTTTTATAAAGTTAAAGATCATAATTTTCAGAGCTCTATAGAATATTTGGCAAATTTTCAAAATTAACTCCAAAAAATTGTCATGTGCAGTTATAGTTTATAATGATTTGGTCTCAAATTTTGTGCCTTTTAAATGAACAAATAGATTCATTTTAACCTAATTTTTTGCATTAGAAATTTCACATTATAAGCTTTCTAATGACACTTAATTTCCATTAATCAGAGTTGTGTAACTTAAGTTATAATTTTTTAAAATAGAGCATATGATAAATTTTATGGATGCAATACTTATCTATATGATATCTTGGATGAAACAAATTGGTTATGCATGAAATTGTGAGATGAAATATTAAAAATTCATATTTGAGCATCATGTAGTCATTTGATGCTTTTAGTAACAAAACTTTTTGTTGCTAAAAGTTTGTTACTATTATTTTGCCATGAATGGACTTATTCATATGAAAAGAATCTATAATATGTTATAGTGTAACAGTTTATGGTAGCATAATTAATCGCCTTTCTTTTTGAAACAAAAATATTGCTTGTTAAAAATGTTTGAAATTGGCATTTTGATAGAGATGGTGACTTTTTCAAGAATTAGATAAATTACCTATTGTATTTCAAGGTTTATTTGTGTTTTAGTTTATTAGAAAGTATGTTTTACTTATACATTGAATAATTTTATGGCCTTTTGAAATCAATGATATGATTGAGATATCATGTGAAGATTAAATTGTCAGCTTAATCTTGATAATGACTATTAAACACTAAAAATTGTTCAACATTTAAGCAAAGTATACCTTTAACAATATAATTGTTTGATGTTTTGCCATTTACATGATTATTTATATTAAAATTTGTATAAAAAAAGATCACAAGATTATTGGTTACTACAATAAATCACAAGAAAGTTGAATAACATGTTTTTTAAGTCATATAAGAACAAATAGATTTTCAACCCTAGTGCATTAATTTGATTGGAAAATCAAGCAAAACTATTGTTTCTAAATAATGGGTTGATTTTTATATTAATCAAGTGGCCATCTTAATAGCAGTATGTGCACATATAAGCTTTTGCTTATATTACACACATTCAATGGGTATAGGCTGGTATTATGTGGCTATACAATTTGATATAATACCAAAGATACGTAGGACAAATGTGTTAAAATTTAATGGCTTTGTAATTAGCCATCCTTTAAATTACCCTAGATGCTCGATCACTACCAATTTATAATACGTTGAATTTTTTTTATTCTCTTCTCTAATTGATTGTTGCTTTTCTATTTTTTTCTAGGTTTACTAAAAAAAAACCATTGGCCTTGTTTGCCTGACTTGACATAAAACTAGGCTTGTTCAAGCCAAGTTAAGCCACCAGCATAAAAAGAAGCTTGATGCCTTAATTAAGCCAAGCATCGAGCTAATTAAATGCCTACCCTAGCCCTACTCATGTACACTCCTACTTATATTAGACAATCAAATATATGTCAGTGTCTTATAAATTATCGCTTTACATATCCAAGGGTGACTAATATCTATCCATCTGAGCTTTTTAGGGTTAACATTGATACTTGACTTCAAGCTATCCCAATTAGATCAATTTATTACCAGTGTGACATCATTAGAATTAAAGTCCCTATTTGAATAAATTATCAAGTGTAGTGAAAATTTACATTTTTAATAAGAACACAAATAATTTTAGAAAACAAATAATGGTTCAGCTACCATGTATGTAGAAAACTTTTTTCTTTTGTTCCTATTCCTGTCTATGGCATGTAAGGATAACAAACAAATCATGGCATATAGAAATTCACACATTTATAGGAACATCAAACAAATGTTCAAACTCTTTAATCATTACGGCATATGAGACATGTTTGAGATGCCATATTTAGATATCCCAATTTTATGGCATGATTAATGTAACTATGCTCATGATAATCAATGTTTCTCGCAAAATTCCATTATACATAATCTCATTTAGATGCAACATCACATATATTACACATAATGGCACTTATAATTCATTCACTATTTTTAAAGTCATACTATTAAGTAACATGCTACAAGCTTAATTCATTTTTTCTAAGAACCACATAATAATGGCATGTTTCATTATCATATCATATCGCCATGCATGCCATTTTAAGGAGACATAGATAATCTTGCCTTGACAATGCTAGTCATATGGAAAACTATTTCGTAACTAATGTACCAAACATCTCATATTACTTGATACAAGCCTAGGTTTTCCCAATCATAGATAATCTACTAAGCATCTTATACAACTTGGCGTCAGACCTAGGTTTTTAGTATCATCATGGAGGAAGACTGTTCTTTAGTATCATCATGGAGGAAGACTGTTCTTTCTAGTTCTTATGATCATTGGAAAATAATATCATCATAGACATGAATAAATATAATTAGGGTATCCCCTAATTTAGATTCACAAACTATAATCTTAAATCTAAAACATATAGTTGCACAAAGGTCTCCTAATCTTCAATAAGCCCCGGTCAAAACCTTGTCCCTAGAAGAATTAGGACATAAATTGAGAGGGATTTTGACCCCCCTTTCTTCCCTTTTGATTATACATTTTTTTTATATAAATGGAGAGTTGTCTCTTTGTGTATAGGCTATCTTCTGTTTATAATTGCCTTACCTCGGTTACTTTTTCTTGAACACCTCCATATATACGAACATCACAAAATAGCATGCCGTTATAAATGCCATGCAATGATTGCAACATTACAGATAATCATCAAATTGTTCAACTTTCCTATATCCATGTCATATTTAAAACAAAACAATACCAAGAAACAACAATCATATCATAATAAATTCCTAAATTATACCAACATTTAATAATCAATTTCAGATTCAATAATAATTTCCAACAAATAACAATAAGTCCCAACACTTAACATTTAATAAAAATTTCTTATAATAAAATTTCTTAATCAAAATTCTCAATTAAAAATACCAAATATTTAATAATAAATTTCCCCAATTATACCAAAAATTTGGAAATAAAATTTCTCAATTAGATATGCCAAATATTTGATAATCAAAGTCATCAATCACATATACCAGATATTTAATAATAAAATTCCTTAATTACATATACTAAATATTCAATAATAAAATCCCTCAATTGCATATATCAAATATTAAATAATAAAATTCTCAATTACATATACTAAATATTTAATAATAAAATTTCCCTATTAAGTTTTCCCTGAATTATTTTTAGCTACACTAAAATACAAAATTTAAATATTTTAAGAGCACATAAATTACTCTTATATATTAATAAGGATAAAAAGACGGCGTCCTTACCTAAAAATCCTTCTCTTGTAGCTTCTCCTAACTCCTTCCCTTTATTTCTCACTCAGCGTTCTCTGTAACTTTTATTTTTTTTCTCTCATTTAAAAGTCTTAATTTCTTTCCCGCTCGTGCCTCCCTACTTCCCTCACTATGTCTCTCCTGCAGAATGAAAAGAGACTTCAGGCTATTTATACACATTACAACTTTGGTTCACGAGGTCAAGTGTATGGTTAGGATGTCATTGAAAGTAATGCATGCTGGCGTCAAGTTGCTTACCTAATACAACTCCCTTATATTTTGGACATGTGGCGCATCCATTCTGCACGTTCAATATATCATTGTATATAACTTTGGCTTACTGCACAGGTTTTCTATAACATAACAATAATATATAGATTCCTTCACTATTAATTATACAATATATACAAATATTATTCTAATTCCATTGTGGGGCGGGCAGTTTAATGTTTTACACACACACACATAAATATACTGTCAGATAACTAAAGCAATAATTAGCTTCATTTGGATTATTAACTAAATATTAATATTTTATTTTTTATATATATCAAGCTAGGATAACGGTTTGGATACATTAACTTATCTCATAAGAATAATAATTCAATTCTAATTAGATAATGATATTAAATTAATACACATATTAAATTTGTTATTAACAAATTCAACATATATATATATATTATATTTTCAATACTTCTAAGTAAAATATTTTCTTAAATAAATTTTATTAGAGTTTATTTATTGCTTTACAAAATATCAAATTAATCCTTATTTTACTAAGCAATATGATTATTTCTAATAGTTGAAGGAATTTAGCAAAAATTCTTTTAAGTATTTCTTATTTAATTCTCTATTACTAAATTATTTTTAATTAATTTATAGAAACTCCTAATAATTTCTATTAAATTCCAAATTGACCTCATAAAATTCCATTACATTCCTAATAAATTTCTCAATTTTCATTGTGCTTAAAATTCAGAGATATCCTATATTTTCTCACAAAATCATTAACTAAATATTTTCTTCCATTTATCTCACCTAATATTAATTTATTTAAGGGTTTAATTTTGGGGATGTTACAATTTGTTCCCTCATTTTGAAAAGTTCATCTATGAAATCCAAAATTGTCTTGTTCGAATAATCTTAAATATTTTCTAAATATTCTGATAGATTTTTATTTCCTATTTAGGAGTTATTTAAGGTTTGTTAAAATTTTGAAATCCTACTCATATTTGTAGGAATTATCCAACCTTTATGTTTCAACCTCTATGCTTCTCTGATTTAATCACCAAATCCTTAATTTGCCTCAATCTATACCATGGGTAAGGGGTTGTAAATCTTAAACCTATGAAAAACTCTTAACTTCCTCAATTATCTCTTTTTAGATCCTCAAATTAGCTTACTTGGATCAAAATTCTAAGTCAACTTTATCATTTCCTCTTTTTTATTTCTTCAAATTCTTAAATAATTTGGATTCCTGGAATTAGTAAATACCTTAAAATTAACTTGTACAATTAGAATTACCCAATTCTTATTACTATTGTTTTTAAATCAAAAGTAAAACGGGTCCTTCTTATAAGGCTTAAATTATCTAGAAACATAAATTATTATTTTCTTGTTCCATCTGGTTATGTATTCAAGCCTATTTTAAAGGTATTACTACTCACCTTCAGGTTCTCACAATCCATCTTAGGGGAGTTAAAGCCTTTCTAGACTATCTATATTCTTTTTTAATTATTTAACATTCTAGTTAACTACTTTAAGTTGGAGTTAACTATAACTTAATGACATACTTAACCAATTTAAGTTGTAGTTGATTATATGTTGGTCCTACTAAACTCCTATATCATTCAAAATTAACCCTTAATTGAATGTTTATTAGACCTTACTAATAAGACTAGGTTGAATAGATTGTCTAAATATCAGATCCTTGTTTATCTCCTTAGCTCAGTTATCCTTCCTTATTGAAGGAATCCTATAGGGTACACAAGGTTGAATTTGTATCAAGAACTAATATTAGGATCTCCTTTTCCATTATAAGTGAACTTACTATATTACAAGGAAAGATTTTACAAAATTATTTATGAATATTTATGTTTTCTTTTGTCCTTAAGGAAACATTACTTTGATTATATTTCCTTTCTACAAGTTTAGCCAATTGCTTGGCTTCTAGGCGACATCTTGAAGTCAAGTTTGTTATATGATGATATCTTATAGAAGGATTGACCACATAATATACATTTTTAGTTGGGAGGGATATTCTAAATAATTAGGTGTTTCAAATACCCCACATATAAACATAATTTCAATTTATATTACTAAATATTGACATAGAAAAAGAATAGGTTACTCTAAAGTGTGTTTCTAATAATCACATACCCAGTATTAGGTTAAAAGATTGGCTCACTTCTTGGTCACTCATGATTTTCTCTTATCTTGGTGGTTTCTAATTTGATACCTTACTTGGGTTCTGTGGATAGTCTGTTGAGAAATATCCTAGCTCTTTATAGGCATAGCATATGTCTTTACCAACAAGACAAGGTTTGTTGCCATAGGGTTTCTTGCATCTATTATAAACACCCTTCCTATTTTTCCTCACATTATCATATGATATGATATGATAATGTTATAATTATAAAATGCTAGGTATATTTAATTGAGGAATGTTATTTGAAATATTCAGTGTATTTATTTGAGAAATATTACTATGAAATATTGAGTATATATTTAATTGAGAAATGTCATTATGAAATATTGGGCATATTTAATTGAGGAATGTTGTTATCAAATATTAAGCATATTTAATTGAGAAATGTTAATATGAAGCATTTCATATATTTAATTTAAAGCATCCTATTATGAAATATTTGATATATTAAATTGAGGAATTTTATTATTAAATATTTCCATTAATAATTTAGAATTTTTTATTAAATGTTGGTATAAATAATATAAGAATCTATCATTAAATGTAGGGATTTATTACACGATCAAAATTTATTAATATTATCCTATTTGATTACCATGAAACATGACTTGAATAATTTGAAATAGGAAAGCTAGATAATTTGATAATTTCATTTGTCCTTACAATCATTAAATGACACGTATAATGGCCTGCGACATTTTCGATACTTATATTCGAGAAAAAGGTAACTAAAACAAAGCAATTATAAGCTAATGAATGGACTCCCAATAGGAGATGATTTTCGAAGATGGGATTCTATGAATCTTGATATTACAAAGCTTCAGAAAATAAGGGTTTCTTCAAGGATAAAATTCCAAGGAGACAATTTTTAGCAAAGAGAGATAGAATTCTTATCTATATAGAAAGAGATAGTTCTCCATCTATAGAAGGAAAAGTATGATATTTTGGAATCAAATGGAGGGTTAGAGTCACTCATAGTTTATGTTCTGTTCTCTGGAGGACCAGGTTATGACAAGGGTCATTGAAGGTTAGGAGACTTTTAAATGGCTTTAGATTTTAGATTTCAAGTTATGATTTGAAGATCTACACTAGGAGACACCCTAGATATGTTTACTCCTATCTCTAATGGTCATATAGATTAGAAAGAACAATCTTCCTCCTTAGTAGTGCTGAACACCTAAGTCTCACACCAAGTAATATGGGATGCTTCGTGGGTTTCCCATGATTGTGAAAACCTAGGTTTATATCAAGTGATATAGGATGCTTGATATGTGATGACCCTATCTTCTAATTATAGTAATTATGTCTAAATACACGATTAATGCTTAATGATCAAGGTTTAGAGTCATTAAAATTAAATACATTGTGAAAATTATAAGGAAATTTAGACCTTGATAATATTAGAGTCATTAACTACATAACCACAATTGTGAGAATGCATAAAAGAAATTGTACTATCATGAGGGGTTTATGATTCATCCATCCATCAAACACGCAAAAACCTCCCATAAATGTTTCTATATCATTTCTTGGCATTACCATTGAAGAAACTGGGGTTTCTAGGCTAAAGGTAAAAGTTTGGGAACCTTCACCGCAACTTGAAACTTTTCTGCCGCGGCTAAGCTATGTATGGAAGCTCGAAAACTAAGTTTTTCACTTTGCACCGTGGTGAGGATTACTACTATACACTACTTACCTAGTTTCCTCGACTTACGTTGCGACAGGACCTGTTGAGCCTTGGTGAGGTTTCTTTCTACCACCTTTTTGGGTTATTTTTTTCACGTTGAGTTGAGGCTAGATTTCTCAAGTCACAACGTTCCTCGCCACTGTTACTCTCTAGGCTACGGTGAGGCCTTCCTAGTCGCAGCGTGACTTCTTCCTATAACTACATCTCTCATATTTCATCTCATGCACTCCAATTCTCTTCTTGAGAACAACCTAGGACCACTCCCCCTTATTTCATGTGACTCTAATGGTATTTATCTATCTTATTTGCCTAGTTATTCTACTATTACCAATTCAAAACTTAAATGTTAATTTCTACTCCTCTAACTACCCTATATCAGTAAGTCCATAGAGTAATAACAACAAGAATTCATGAACTATCAACAATTTATATTCGATATACATTCCATTAGAGATTTGATACATCAATGGTTTATATCAACGTCTAATGCATCACATAATTATATTTCCAATACCATACCATAAATTCAGTAAAATTCATACATCAGGTGTTATAGGTTTATACACCTAATACAAAGCTAAAATGAGACATAACTCCTCAATAGACATATTCTAAGTAATCAAAATATAATAGCCTACACTTGGCAATATAATTACATGATGATGCTATACAAAAAAGAATTCAAAATTTAGCATCTATTCTAAATAAACCAGTCTAAGTGTAACCTGCTCCCCACATGGTTGGAGCTCATGCATTTTCATCCACTTGCTTCTCCTTATCCTTATTTGAAGAGCCTTCACCTAAAGGTATGATCCCATGAAATGGGGTGAGATGCGAATTTCAGTAACCAAGGAAATTTCCATTCATATAATCAAATTTAATTAATATATATGCATAAATCAAAATTAACATCAGGATCATATCAGTCATATCAGCAAAAAAAATGGTTAGACTACTATAATTATCATCCCATACTAGCAATCATATTTCCACATGTTAAAGGCCAATAACACTGGGAGAGGTCCGTTCACAGCATCCACTCTCCAATGAGCACAATCAGGGCTCAGTACATCTGGGGTTTGATCATAACCCGATACCCAATCAAAGCACATGCACTGGTGGTAGCCACACCACGGCTCTACCATGGACTCGCAAGGTCCAAATATAATACAATAGATAACTAACTAATTCATTTAGCATTTCAAATCATTCATGTATAGCAAATATGAAGTTAAAGTAGATATATGCATGGAATTAATATAGTCCCAGTTACCTCACTTGTAACCAATCCTCTAAGAGCCAATTGAATGCTACTTCAGCTTATAGACATAAAATTGAGCCATTACTATCCCTAATCATAATTTGTGTCAGCAAAATCATTACTTCAAGAGTTAAGCTATATATGACTACTCAGAAACACTTACCTAATTACAACTAAACCAAATTCGGATTTGGTTGAGCCTACGCCCGAAACCTTAAAATAACACCTCAAATTCTGAGTAAATTTGTATAAAAACAATACCCATATTATAAATTAGCTATAGGGGTCTCAAACTAGCAGAGAAAGCATTAAAATGAAGAGTTTATACTTACCTAATAACACCCTTAGCCCCAACCTACGAAATTTCACCAAGAAAATCCCAAACAACCACATTTCAGATTTTGGGTATGGTGAAAATACTCCAAATGAAAAACTAATTGAGCCAAAATGAAGAGCAAGAGAAGGGGATTAAGTTATACAACTATTACCATGGCTAAATCTTGCTCTAAAAGTGGGAAATGGTGGAAATATGTCAAGAACCCTAGCCTCCCCTTTGGACATCCGAATTTCTCTTTTGTTTTCTTGTGTTCTGCAGAATGGGGGTGGCTAAGTTAGTTTTTAGAGTTTTAAGTTGGGTCTAATATGGGTCATGGGCTGACATAAAGGTCCAATACTAAGTGGGCTTCAGATTTAAGTATTGTTGGGCCAGCTTTTATGTGTTCGGCTACAGAATTTTAATTAGGTTTGGGCCAAATTTGAAGAACTCAATTGATTTGGGTCTACACAAGGTTTATTGGGCCATTTATAAGAACTTATGGAAGTTGGGTCTTGGGTCTCTAATTCATTAAATCAGATTGGGCCCTCCCTAGGTACTCTCTCTTGGGCCAAGTTTCACATTAAAAGGTTAAGTCTGTATCTAAAATGATTGGGCCTCCATTAGTTTAGGTTAGGCCTACTTAATTTGATTTGGGCCTATGTAGGGTTTCTAACTTAATTAAATCCCAAACTTATATTAATAATTTATCTCTCTGAAATTTTCATTCACTTAACTTATCCAATCATTCTATATTAATTATTCTTAATTAACTCAAATCCATGGTTAACACCATAATTAATTTTAAGGTATTACATGATACGATGTGTAGGAGATAGTCTTCATTTTTACTAGACTATTAAGGTAGGATCATTAGCGTTGTTTTAAGAGGGCATGCAAGGTGATGTACTTGTTGAGGTACTATTTATAGTAAGGTCTTATGAATAGAGTAATAAAGCACGTTGATATGGACCAAGTTTGCAAGGTACCTAGATATAATAAACAGAGTTGCTACTTATTGCTTAAATGTATAAACCTGGAAAGGATAAATGGCATTCTAACAATGGTATGTTACATGACATCAGAATAGGTTTATTAGTATGTATAGTGATAGCAAATTGAACCTCATATGCCAAGTCAAATTAATATTGCTTAAGAAATATATGATATCATATTTACATGCAATTACATATAAACTATCAACAAAGGTAAGTTTGGCATGTTGCATCACATGTAGAGATGATTCCATAAATCTAAATATGATGAATAAATATTTCCTCCTACATTTGTTTTTGTATAATGTGATATGCTATCTTCTTTATACGCTTTAGACAAAGGGACCAAGAAAAGTGACTTCTACACATATGATAGCTGAACCATTACTTGTATTTCTAAATTGTAAGTGTTCTTATTGATAATATTAATGTTCACTACACTTACTAATGTATTCAAACAAGGATTTAGGATCTACCAAAGTGAAGCTGTTAGTAGACTAAAGTGATAGAAATAGACCAAAGTGCCCAAGGTGAAGAGATAATACTACAAAGATGCTAAGACTTTATTAGGTAGATGTCTATAATAACAATAACTAGTTTTATGGCATAAATATGAGTTATGTATTGTATTTGGAATATTATTAACATCACTTGTGATGTGACATACAACTAAGTTATATTTACAGATAACTCCAATGCTAAATAAGAAAAGTGAGAAGAGAAATCAAGTTAGAAAAATTTTAATGCCTAATCTTCCATTAGAATTTAGCTATTTTGATAAAGTAACAAGTTTAATAGCACTCTAAAAGTAGCGTATTACATTTTAAGGCCTAATTATTATTTAGCACTATATTAAATTAATTCTATTTTTAATAAATAAATAATATTTGATTACATTAATATTTAGTGCATTTTTTTTATATATTTCCTTAAATTTGAACTAAGTATAATAAACCACAAAGATAAAATAACTATATGTACTAAATTTAATCAATTACTATATATCACAAAATTGACATAATTCCTCAATAATTGTAGTAAAACATATACCAAGTTATTGCTGTATGCCTTAGAAGCCAATCATATGATGATTATATTGGTATACATTATATTACATTTTGTATATGAACGCATTTCAATTATTATATTTAATGTTATATCTATGTAACATAAATGGATATATTAATTATCCATAGAATAATTTATTATTCTTAAAATATACTTAGTCAATAATTATTATAATTGGAATAGAAATAATATAGAAAGACTGGTATGTAAGTTGGCTAATGACCATGATCATGGATATGATATATCAAATTATTATATGGGTACATGCTAGAGAACAATTAATGTAACACTCGGGTTGCCAAAAAAGGGCCAGAAATGTGCAATTAAAGCAAAGGGAAAGTGGCCAAATAAAATTAGAGTGATAATTCTGACCCCTAAAATGAAGATTTGATGCTTAAGTTATTCAAAAACTTGAACCAGAAGAGCTAAGAAAATTGGCGAAAATAAGTTGAGGCATTTTTGTAAATTTTGAAAATTTTGAAAAACTCACAGGAGGGCTTTTTAAATGAAAGTTTTGAGCTTTTTAAGGTTCTCAGAGGTCCTAAAAACTATAGGAACCCTTAGAATAGTTAAAACTCCTCTGGTGAGTAAGTTGATTAGAACTTTGACTAAACAATTTGGAATGATTTTAAACCCAATTTGGATAAAACCAAAGGCAATTTATAAGTTAAAGGACCCAAATATTATGATGGAAAAGATGGATTTTGAAAAGGAGTTGAAATGAGGCAAAATGGAGAAATTATGGTTTAGTGACTAAATTAAAAAGTGAAAAAGTAGGATAACTTTAACTTTTTGGTCTTATAAGTCACGTTCCATTCAGCTCCTCGCTTACCTGATATTGTGGCTGGCTAAAAATAAAACTTCAAGAGGCTTTAGGAGATGAACAATCGAAAGGAAGAAGAAGGGGAGAGAACTCAAGCTTAAGATGAGAAATTCGAGTTCCTTTCTTGCCTCTTGCTTTATCCGACCTCTTCTCCTCCTTTTCTTCACTTTTTCTATGGTTTTGACGGTTGATTTGGGTTTGTTGTGAGGTCAGCTCAGCAAGAAGAAGAGAGCTTATGAAGGAGAGACTAGAAGCAAATGAAAGCTCCATTGAAAAGCTAGTAAGTAAGGTAAGAAACTATGGATTTTTCTTGCTTCATCTTGTCTTCTTCTCTTAGGTATATCTTGGTCAGACCTAGCCCACTTAAAGAGAGATGAATTCTAACCATATCAAGGGAAGAACAAGTGTTTTAGAGTGTGGGAAATTAGAATAGGCAAATGGAATTAAAAGAGAAGCTTGAAAATTCAAGAATGGGAACCTAGGCATTTTGAGACAATTAGCAAATTTTGAATTTTTTCTAGGGTTGTTTTGGATTATATAAGAGTTTATATGAGTCCGTGACACCTTTAAGAAGATTTATATGTGCCATTCCCTCAAGAAAAATCAAGCAAACTCCATGGGCTCCTTTTCATGAGTGTTTCTTAGCCTTGAAGGGTTTGTGACCCTAGGGAGAGTTTTTTTTATTATTATTATTCTAAGAGCAGAAGAGGCTTAGATATGAATTATAGATGCTAAAGGAACCAATGAATTGAATTTAGAAAGGTTGGTTTGTGAGATGAAAGTTTAGGTCCCATTTAGACATAAAGGAACAACCTATCATTTGGCTTATTGGATTAGGTTTTTGATGACTTCAATGAGTTTAAATGAGTCATATGACTTAGAATGAATGAGAGTTGGGAGCTAAGATCATGATTTCAAGTGGTTGCTTCCTTATGCTATGTATGGACCATATTAGTGTTTTAAGACCAAGTGAGCTACCATAGAGGTTATATGAAGCTAGAATTGGTTCCAAGAATTGATTTGTGTCTCATTTGATATGTTTAGACCAAGAGAATTATGAACTTCCCTATTGGTGTGTGTTAGTTGAGAAGGTACAAGGGAAAAGCAAAGGAAAAAGTTATGTTTCCTAGCATGAGGTAGCTCTTTAACCTTTCTCACATGCATTCCTTGATTTATTACTTGTCTTGGATTGCTTGTATGTGTATTTGAACTATGAGATTTATTTATAGCCATTGATTTAGTGTCTTGGTACCATAATGTAATTTGTGAACTAGTTTTGATGTGTAATGGCTTGAGTAGGCTTGGTCAAGCTAAAAGTCCCTTGAGATGGGTGAGGAGGAGTCAAAAGTCCCTAATAGTAGGTGAAACAAGGCCAAAAGTCTCAAGAAAGAGTGAGGTCAAGTCAAAAGTCCTTAGAAATAAGTGAGGCAAATCTAAAAGTCCTAAAAATTTGGGTGAGGGTGAACCAAAAACCCTTAGAGCCTATGTTAAGTTGTATGAATTTGTTTGACATGCGAAAAATGGCTATGTATGTTCTCTAGAAAGCTTTATGGTATGTTTGCATTCCTTGACTTGAAAATGCATCATATATATATGTTTGAAAGGGTAAAAGAGCTATTGAGATTCTTTGAATGTCACTCTTTCCCCCACATGTCTAATCTTGTCTAAGTGAGAAGAAAAGAAAGAGAGCCATGGAGTGCAAGAGATGGCAATTTGACAATAGCTTAGGAATATGTGAAATTACATGTCAAAGTATGTAATTATTTGATGTACATGAGATGTAAAAGTTGAGACATGTATAAAAGCATGTGTTTATGATGTATGAATGGATTTTGGAACCATATGTGCACTTCTGTGAGTTTTTGACATTCCAATACTTAGATATACCTTAATGTGCTTGTATGTGTGGCCAAGTAAGGAAGTGAAATTGAGATGTATGAGGTTTTAGACCACTTGAGCAACCTTTATATGCTGTTTTTAGCCATTTAAACATGCATAATTGGTTGTGGTTTGAGTAGGATAGCATATGGTATCATTTTGACCCCTTTTGGTGCTTTAAAACACAACTTTTGCAACCTATAACCCAAACTAACGAAATGAATGAAGTTAAGCATGAAATTTGACATGATTATAAGTCTCATCTAGAGTTTTTTATTGAGTAAAAATCACTATTTTTGGAGCTCTAAAGAATTAATTATAAATTTTTAAAGTAAAAAAAATTCTGCAAATTTGGTCTGTGCACTGTTCATGTAGTCAGTTTGTGTCTCTGTGTCATTTGAGGGCCTAATCAATGCCAATTTTAGATATATTAATCCTCTTAAACTTAGGCATTTAGTGTCCAAATATAGTTTTAGGGGTTTAATTAGGTGGAATTTGATTTTAGTGGCCATTTCTGCACTCTAGGAAATTATTTATAAAATTATTGAATTTTAATGCATGAATTCCTTTTAAATAATTTTGTGGATATTTCTACTTAATATTTTCCATTCTTTTGTATAGATTTCAATAGGTAAATGAAATTTAATGTGAGAGATGGATTTGAAGGAGAAATGCAAGAGGTTGGAAGAATGGAAAAGAAGAAATCTGTTGTTTCCATGGAATCACACATATGGCATTTTCATAAGGCTCCATGTAGCATGCATCCATCTTCATGAACTCAAGTTCTTGCTTCCCTTCACTTGAACACACTTACACTTAATCATTCATCTATTATCCACATTGATTCACTTCAGCCACATTAACACACTCATGTAAAGGGCATGTTGACTCCTTCACATTTACGGGTTACAAGCATTCATTTTTCATCAACACTCAATTACACACATAGCAACCACATTAACACATTCACTTACTTCTTAGGTTTCATGCAAGTAGATACACACTCACACAATTCACTCGTTTACATCACTAGCTCACTCCCACGTAACCACACACTTTCACGTAGCATCTCACTTTTACATGACTTCATTCACCCACATTTCTGCCACTTCACTTCCAGTAGCTCCAACATATGTAGGAAGCCATGCATGTTCATTCATGAAGAAGTATGTGAGGAGCCAGGACAGTTGTAGAAATAGCTAAACAAAGAAGAAAAGCTATGGGTTTCTTGTGCATGGAGAGGAGAAGAAGAAATGGGAAATGAAAGGAATAAATATGTAAGGTAACTCGTTCGAAGAGAAGAAACAACATGGCTGAAATAGAGGAAAAGCAACATGATAAAGAAGATGTTATAGGTTGATGTGGAAGAAACAGGCTATGCATGTGAACAGTACAATGATGAAGAAGCAGCTAGAGCATACAACAAAACAAGTGGAAAGGCAGAATGTTGAAGCGTTAACTGAACCGCGTGGAAAGGAGTATGAAGCCATAAGTTTTGGAAGCTGAATTAAAAGAAAGACACACGTAAAAAGAAAAAGTAACCATGTGAGGGGAATAAAAAATACATTCGCGACAGTATTAGGAGACACACATCATCCAAAGATTCATCCATCAAATAAAACATATCCATGCCATTCCATTCTATTCATATCCATTCATCCAAAGGCTAAGATGTTAAGAGCGGAGAGTGTAATGTCCCACATTGGAGAGGAAGGACCTGTCGCTAGACCATATAAGTGGGAGCGAAGCTCTTCCCACTAGCGGCGCATTTTTAGGACACAACCCCATCACATGGGAAATAAGAGTACCATGGGGTGCTGTAATAGGGACAATACCGCTGGAGGCTGTGTGTGGTGTTTGGTATCAGAGCTAGCCTAGTCGTATGTGCAACCCAAGGACAAATTGGCCCTAAGGGGAGTAGAATATGATGTCTCACATCGAAGAGGAAGGACTTGTGGCTAGCCCATATAAGTGGGAGTGAAGCTCTCCCCACTAGCAACACACTTTTAAGACAAAACCCCACCACGTGGGAAATGAAAGTACCACAGGGTGTCATAATGGGGACAACACTACTGGAGGCTCTATGTGGTGTTGGTATCAAAGCAAAGTTCCAGGCTCTCTTGGATTGGATTTGGCTTGAGGATGTAGCAATTAGGCTATGTAAAGGCTTGAATGGATAGGTAGAGCCTTATATGAGATATGTAGGGTGTGTAAGGATAGGTTATAGCTTTGTTCATAATGAGTAAGTTGTAGAATGGTCTTAGAGTAGTTAGTAGACACCAAGAAAGAGTGGCCTCTAGAGTAGCTTGAGCAGAGTTAACCTTAAGCTGAGTTAAGTGATCCAACAGCTAGAGCTTGATGAGATGTGATAGCTTGTCAAGATCAGTGGAAAGCCCTAGATATAAACGATGAGAAATGATCTTGTTGATAGGAAGAGGCTTGCTAGATAGAGTATGTGAGGCCTAATTCTCTTTGGTAGTCATACTCAGGCCATTTTGAGATGTCCTACTTAACGTGGAGACAAGTAGTGATGCAGCACGTTATGAAATAAGACTATGGCTACACAGGACTAGTTTAGAGAGGAAGGAGAAAGGGAGTTATCCCCTAGCCATAACACCCAAATGTTTAAATGAATTATAGAGCCCAAAAGGCTAATTCCCTCAGGCCAGAGGTTGAGTTATAAGCTACACCCCTAGAGCCCGATAGCCCAGAGATGACAGCTAGTTATGTATGAGTGAAGTAAGAGGTAGAATCCTCTAGCTTGATGATGGGCTAGACATAGAGATTATGAGGTTCAGGTTGGTAGCTAAAGATAAAAATCCAATCCCTGTGAAAGTAAGCTAATCAGAGGCCGTTAGCCACGACCAATTCATTGATTAACCCCGGCGAATGATATGTTAGCCATGGTGAATGGAACTATGAATGTCTTATTGGTCATATTCAAACCAACTTAAGAGAAGAGTTGATAAGGGGTCAAATGACCCATAGAAAGTGAGAACCCCTAGTATAAGTAGAGAGAAAAGAGTAATGAATAGTCACAGAAAGTTAGTAAAAAATCCATGAGCCTAGTAAATGAGACTGAAAAAAGAGCCTAATACAGAGGAAGTTAGACACAGGAATAATGAGGTTATTGAGACACGCTTATGAGGCATTGACTCCAACCTAGAGTGCTACCCAGTGAGACACTAAATAATAGAATGTTAATGTAGCCTCGAAATAACGTAAGATAAGACTACTAGCAGTGAGACACATAGTGAGTGGCCTAGAAAGGTGTATCTCATAGGTAACACTTAGATGTAAGTATGAATAACCAATAATGGAGGCTCAAAAAAGAATGAGGATAGTTAGTAAGCTACAGGTCCAATGAGATGACCAGTAGCATCATTCCAGGTGAGATATATGAATGAAAGTCTCAGTAAAAGTTCTCCCTAGATCGAGAGAGAAAAGATGAGACGTCTTGATGTCGGGGAAACCACCCAGTAGTGGTTAGTAAATTCCCCAAGATAGATCCCCCCGAGTTGTAAAGTATATTAATAAAGGAAGCGAGGAAGAGATGAGAAACTAGCTATAGAAAAGATGTCCTCGCTTTAGTCATGATTAGATGAGTAAGCTAAGCCTAGAAAGGTAAATAGATAGTGGCCCGATAGTTAGTTAGACGAGCTCCCTAATATGAGAATGATATAGGGTTAAGGCACATGAGTGATTAGAGCACCTAGTAGAGCATAAGTTTTTAGTAAAATAGAATCTAAACATTGAGAGCACATGTCCTAGATTGGGTTATCAAAACCCTAGAAATAGTATACTATGCTTCTGGAGATGAAATTAAAGAGGCTGAACAGAGAGAAAGCCCAGCTCTGATCTGAATGTAAAAATAAGCTAAGACAGATAGTTAGTGCCTTATTACCCTTAGGGAAGCTCGAGGGAGCTAGAGACTGCCTAAGAAGGTGAGCCTTATGTTATATAAAGAAAGAGTATAAACCGAGAGCACCATAGAATAAAATTCATAGAATTATATGAAATAGAATCCTTCTTACCAAGGGATGGTCCAGCTAAGAGCAGAATAAGAGTGTGAATGAAAAATAAACCCCCTTATGTTATAGAGAGTAAATAAGTGGAGAAACCCCAGGAAAAATCAAGTGCTCTTGAGCATAAGAAAACCTGAACTGGCAATAGAAATAGCCAGTAGTAAAACATCCTTTTACCTAAGTAAGAGGATAAGAAAGGTGGAAAGAGAAGATATGACAGTGTTCAAGCCGAAGACATATTAGATTGAGAATAAATATTCAGTTAATGTGCTTGAGTACTTAAGAAAGCACATCTGTCCTTAGCATAGATGCCCTTCTAGCATGATAGCGCCCGAAGTAAAAATAGCCGGGTAATACAAAGAAATCTTAGGATGAAATAGAGGAAGAATCCTATTTTCCTTGAGCACTCTATGAGAATAAGGCAGATAAAGAAAAGTAAGAGAGGAATACTTTAGATTATTGTGAAACTTGCAATATACAGGCGATAGTAGCTTTGAGCTCAGTCATAAGGCGCCTGTGTATTAGTATTTATTGTTATGGTTTGCTTGTAACAGAGGTTACATGATATTAAATCTAGCTAACCCAGTAGTAATGTGGCTTAAGTGCATAGCAAACAATGACATCAATCACCAAAGTGTCCCGATAATTGAAAGGTATCCTATTTAAAGAACGAGATGAGTCAGGAAAGAAAGGTAAAGGGATTCCAATAATATCAAAATAGTAAGGAAAGCATGTAGAAAGGGATCCCTAGTAGAGGATGTTCAGATTCAGTATGCATAGCCTGAGTCCCTTATAGTTTATATAAATGAAATAAATAGGGACCAATGCATGGCCTCTTTCCTACCAGAGATGTTAACCACACTTAGTGTGAAATGCCCTAGTGCTAAGGCATTTAAAAGCAGAACATGGGCATAGTTAGAAACTATAGGATAAGAGAGGAAGGCTAGAATGAGCATATGTAAAGTAAGTAAGTCAATAGAGTAAGAAAAGGAAGCCTAAGCAAAAAAGGCTGAAGTAGGAATCTAAGGATCCTATGAGGAGCGATGAGTGAAAAATTTAAAATGCTTCCTACTATCAGAATGATGGGATCCTATGAGGAGCGATGAGTGAAAAATTTAAAACGCTCCCTAGTATCAGAATGATGGGATCCTAGAGAATCAGATGACACAGAACCCACTTCACACGAAAAGCATAATACACCTTTGAGTTTAGCCTCAGCTATTATGAGTGATGGTAACTAAACTTAGTTAGCATATATTTTACTGTCAAATACAGTAATCTTAGGCTTCGATATCTCGCAGAGATATATCGTAGTAGATCCCAACATAATACAGTGGGTTGCACTAGACCCTAATAGGGCTCTGAGAGGTCGCAATAGACCTAGGGGTCACAATAGATCTCACAGAGTTATAAAGAGCCCTAGCTACAATATGATAGTTCTCTGGTGAGATGACAGCCTAAGATAGTTTTTATAGAATAGTTAGTCTCAAAGACCAGTACAGTTTCAGTTAGCTTTTATCTCAGAGACTAGAGATCTCCTAAGTTTAGTAGACCATTGCCACAGAGATATGAAGGCTTTACTCAGACAGTTAGACCACTGATTAGTTCTCTTTAGAGATGAGCATAGTATATAGGATGAGAAAAGCAAGAAATTAGCTTTCCAAAGTTAGAGTAAGATAAACCACTACCTAGCAAACATTTTCCTTGATCCCTATATGCTAGCTTATTTGTACAGAAATGGGTTAGGCGCAATTGTAAATGAGATAAGTGGTATAGTATATCTCTAGTGAGCAAAACTATGAAAATAGATAGCATCCCATCAGAGCCCAATAGTAGTCAATAGTAGTAGCACTTCAGTGCCAGTATGAGACATGCATATTAGTCCTATCAGTATTGAAATGAGGGACTATAAAATGACACTATAAGTGAGCAAAGAACGTGAGAAATAGTCCCGACCTACCGAGACAGATGTAATAGTAGACAAAGAAACTAGGATCATTAAAAGTAAAAACTCCTTAAAGGAGTTGTAATCCAAGTAAGTAACTAAGATGTGAGGCCTATGCTACAATTAGTAAGCTCTCCTAAGATAAGCCTCCAGAATTAGAAATTTCTTTCCTTTATGAAAAGAATTAGCTAGTACATTATAGTAATAGAGCTCTCATTAAGAGCTAGTATAAAAATTCCCTAACTAAAAGAAAACTTGAATGAGTGAAATCACTAAGAAAAAGCATATAAAGCCAGGAAGAAGGGAAAGAAAAGAGCTATTAGCAAGAAAAGAAAGAGTAAGAAGGAAGCATACTCCAAATTTTGAGGACAAAATTTATTTAATGGGGGAGAAATGTAACATCTAGTTCTCTAAAAATAAGAGAAAACATGAGAAACATAATATACGGTTTCTCCATAAACGAACAAAATTCATCAGATACAAAAGGAAGTCCCCCAAAATGAGATAGTTAAGGTCCCAAAAAATTTGGGAAGCATTCTAGACTCCTAAAAGTGATAATTTTAGGCTCAGACAGAAAGAAAACAGAGTTAGGCTAGAGAAATGATTTACGACGGAAACTAACGAAGCATAATGTCATTTTCATAAATAAATGTAACTTTTGGAAAGCCACCTAGGAGGGCTTTTTAAATAAAATTTTTTAGTTGCCTAAGGTTCTCAGAGGTCCCAAAAACCATGGGAAGCCCCGAGACTGGTAAAGCCCCTCCGGTGTATGTTTTTTAATGTCAGTTGATCTCAACTTTGACTGGTTCGTTCGATAAGGTTTTAGCTCCAAATTGAGTGATTTCAAAGGCCTTTTATTAAATTGGGAACCTAAATTTTATAATGGAAAAGGCAATTCTCAAAAATGAGATAGTTAAGGTCCCAAAAAATTTGGGAAGCATTCTAGACTCCTAAAAGTGATAATTCTAGGCTCAGACAGAAAGAAAACAAAGTTAGGATAGAGAAATGATTTGTGACGGAAACTAATGAAATGTAATGTCATTTTCATAAATAAATGTAACTTTTGGAAAACTACATAGGGGTGCTTTTTAAATAAAATTTTTGAGTTACCCAAGGTTCTCAGAGGTCCCAAAAACCATGGGAAGCCTCGAGACTGGTAAAGCCCCTCCGGTGTATGTTTTTTAATGTCAGTTGACCTTAACTTTGACTAGTTCGTTCGATAAGGTTTTAGCTCCAAATTGAGTGATTTCAAAGGCCTTTTATTAAATTGGGAACCTAAATTTTATAATGGAAAAGGCAGTTCTAAAAAAGGAGCTAAAACAAAGCCAAAATAAAATTTCCATTATGGAAGGACAAAATTAGAATTTTTGGAAAAGTATACTTCTAGAAACTCTCACACACTTCTCCTTTCTTCGTCCACCTTCTTAAGCACGATATTTTCTACCCAAAATACAGAAGCTGATCTTCTCTCTTAAGTACATCAAAGCAAAAAGAAAAGGAGAAGAAAAAGGTCCAAAACCAAAGGGAGAATTTCGAATTTGCCAAGGAGAAAAGAACCAAGGAGAAAGACACTTGAAAGCTCACTTGAATCCTAGGCTAAGAGAACAATCAACCACCTAAGTGCTCTTATGAAATCAAGGAGGGGAAGAAATTAGCAAAGTAAAGCTTGCATTAATTGAAAGGTAGCTCTCCACCTCATTCTCTTGTATTCTTATGTGCATATGTATGTTTTTGTGTGCTTGTATATGCTCTTATGGTTTGAGAACATGCCACTTGATGTCTTGAGGTTGCATTGGTACCAATATATTGTCTTGAATGCCATTGATTGTGAGAATGACTCTCAAGGGTGAGGTGACGCCAAAATCCCTTAAAGTGGGTGAGGATATGCCAAAAGTCCCTTAAAGTTGGTGAGGATATGCAAAAAGTGTTAAGGCATGGGTGAGACTAGACCAAATGTCCCTTGGATGGGTGTGGCTAGGTCAAAAGTCCTAAGACTAAGAGTGAGGCAAATCCAAAAGTCCTAGAAATGGGGTGAGGCAAAACCAAAAGTCCTTAGAGCATAAAAATGACTTGATGTGGAAATGTGGTATTATGCACTTTATGCTTGCACACCTGAGATTTTGATGTATGTATGTTTTGAATGTATGTGTGAATGGATGTGTGAGCTATTAAGATTCTAGGAATCTCACTCCCCTTCCCTCCATTATATTGAAATGCCTAGGTGATGTTCAAGAAATAAGAAGTGCAAGCTAAAGACCTTGAGAGATTACATTTTGTATATTATGCAACCTTATTTGTATTTGAATGTCAAAGTGAGCTTGTAGATATTATTTTTGTGATGTAAGACCATGAACAAATGTAATATGATGTAGACCTTATTTGACACTAAATCCATGGAATTATGCAAATTGGCTCTTGGATGGCTTGATGCAACTATGCATTCTTGGATGTGGAATGACCAAATCTAGATGCATGGGCTTTAGGACCATTTGGGCAGCTCGGACAAGTGATAATTATTCTTTTAAACTTGCCCAAGAAGTGCCAAACTCAAGAGGAGGCCATTTGGACCAAAGTGACTCTTGGTAGGGAGTAAAAATGACCATTTCATGAGGTATATCACTTTTTGTTCAAATGAGCTCTTCTTGGTCTAAAATTTGGCATGAATCTAGAATTTATTGAGAGATTTTTGGGAAGATAAATTTGGTAATTTTTGGAGGTCTGTGGAATATTTGACGAATTGTTAAAATTGGAAAATTTTCTGATTTTGGTCATGTCACTGTTTATACTGGTCTAAAAATAAAATATGTCACATAGGGCCCAAGTGATGTCCAATTTCCACGAAATTTTATACAAAAAAATTAGACATTTCCAATGACTTGTGCCAACTAGAAACACCTTATTTGGAGGTCCAGAGAGGTAGATATGAATTTTTGAAGATTCCATCCAATATCAAGGATTTCACCCGACCTCAGTTACTATTCTATTAAATTTCGAGGTCTTGGTATACCTGAGCTGGTTTGGAGTTATTTTTATCCTCTAGCTAACATTCAAAGCTTTCCATTTTGGTATAATTTTCATAGATTAGATTTTATTGGAATTAATTGGACATTTTTAAATTTGCTGTAGAATTCTGTGACAGCACCAGGAGGCAATATGACTTCTGGACTATTTTGCATGTCAAGTGTCCTATGTAATGGATGTCACGATTTGGACTTATTTTTAGTGTGAATTAGACATCCTTATCTTTCCATAATGGCCAAGAATGTATGATTTTAAATTTTATAGATTTAGTTATGATTTTCCAAAATTTGGTTAGAAAAGAGCCAATTTTGGCCGAAAATAAACATCCATGTTTTATGCTTCATTTTGGTTTTCTTGAGTTGTGGGCCACATTTTATGATTCAAATGAGTTTTACTCATGTAATTAAATATGAGAATATATGGTATGAGTTCACACGGTCCACGTGATATTGAATGGAATTTTTATACACGACACAACGTAAAAATATTCATTATTTTATTACCTTTTTCATTGGAAGCTTACATGATTCATGATATTGAGTCATTTAAAGGCATGAGATGAGCTAGAAATTATGGTGTTACAGAGAGCACATGAAGAAGATTAATGAAGCATATGATAAGGAGGGGACTAGATCAAAAACACATTCAAATTCACTCATTCTATTGTCATTCCATGCTAATATTCAGACCACACACTCATCCATGCTCCATTTTTTCTCCATGCCCGTACCTATTCCATCTCCATCCTCCATCAACCTCCATCTCCAATGAAGCTTTAATTCTTTTATGACTAGCTTGGAAGGAGGACATTGAAGAAGCTTGAATCCATGAATTATCAAGGGAGAATTTGGCTAAGAATTCCTTTCTTTCTACACTATTTCTTTTTCTTTTACATGCTTGGTTAAGATGTATTTGATTGAGATTAGTGTAATTGTAATTAGTGACTAGTTAGACACTAATTAGGAGACCTTTTTGTTGATTAATTGATTGGATTAAGTACTGAAATTTGCATTTTCCTTTAATTTCCCATGTATGCCATCAACGTATTCGATGAAATGCATAAGTGAAATTATGTACTTAATTATTTGATTTAAGGATCCCTTGGAGTTTGATTAGTTAATCAAACATCTTGGGTATTAATTTAAAGGCTAATTGATCAACTAATCATTCAATTCAAGTATTTATTGATTCTAATGACAAGAGCTAGCAATTTGATGCGGGATTAAGGTTTCAATTCAACATTAAATTGTTAATCCCTTGATTATTGCATGGTAACTTAAGATACATTGTCATAGACACAAATAGGAACTCTTATAACAGAATAAATGACAATTGGATTAGAATAAGGATAGTAGATAACAAGGACGAATACAAAGCTAGTTACAAGTCTATCATTCACTCCATAATTCATGCATTTAGGTAAAAGTAGCTAGGAATTTTGATTCGATTTAAATTCTAGTTAGTTTAATTAAATCAAACCCCTCATTAACTAGGTGAGTCTTAGGATTCTTTTATACTTAGAAATCTTGATTCAACATTGAATTCCATTTCCTAGGGAGACGATCTAGGTTGCACCACTAGCTATATATTTTTCTAATCTAGTTTATTTCGAGGTTGCGTGACACAACTCTCAGGGCCAAATGAAATCTAATACTCATGAAATTTTATAAGCATAAATTAGACATTATAAGCTTTTCATAGCCATTAAGAGAACCTCATTTGGACCTCTATAGAGAGAGAACCAACTTTTTAAAATTTATGGTCAATATCAGGATGCAATAGACACCTCTAGTATTGTTCTATTGTTTTACGTGGCCAGATGGTGTTTTCTTGGTCTTGAACTATTTTTAATCATTATTTAACATCTAGAGCTTTTCAGAAAGCTATCATGTGCTTGATTTTGATTTTTTAGCTTTAGTTATGATTTTTCAAAGTTAATATCAGAAAATTATCATGGCAATTCGAGAGCAAAAATGGAATTTGATGTGAAATGGTTCTCAATCTGTGTTGTAAGCCTCCAACTGTGTTATTTCTAATATGTTTGAGTATGTTATAGATGGAGAAGAATTTAGCTAAGTAAAAATGATTCTCATGGACATTTATGCATGGGTATGGTTACCAATATCCGATAAATCCACTATCAAAGTGGTAAACTGGATGTAATATGTGACGACCCAAACTTTTAATCGTAGTAATTAAGCTTAAACACATGGTTAAAAATCATAAACCAAGGCAAGAATCATTTCAAATCATCAAATTAGGAAAAAGTGAGGAAATTTGAACCTTAATGTTATTAGAGTCATTAACCAAATAATTACAACCATTCATGTACATAAGTGAAACAAATCCCCAATTAAAGCCTTTAAATTTATTACCTATTAATTTTCAACTCTCAGGAACCCCTTAGAAGTATTTCTAAGCCATCCCTTGATGTTTCCATAGGAAAAATCAAGGTTTCTAGGTTAATATAAGAGTTTGAGAACCTTCACTGTGGCTAAATGCTTTTGCGCTACAACTAGTTGCTCTAGAGTTCACTTATTACATCTTCACAGATTAATGCTATGAGTTGGAGCGTCATCATGACAAGAGGACCTCCTAGAGCCTACCTCACTTGCCCCTCACTATTGGGCACGACCAATTCCCATTTTCGTCGTGGCTAATTTCTCTTTGGACACAACCAAACTCGCCTTTCAACTTTCACTGCGGCAAGTTTCACTTTGTGTCATGGAGAATTACTCTTTGTTACCCTCCCTGGGTAAATTTGTTGCTTTTTGTAGTGGCTCAGCCCATTTTGGCCATGGTAAAATCCATCTTGTACCTAAAACTCCTAGAACTTCATCCCATACACTCCAACTATCTTTTTAGGACCACTCTCTCTCAATTTGTGAAACTCTAATGGCATTCATCTACTTGATTTTTGTAACACTATGAATTCTAGCTCATTCTAACTCATCTCATACCTTTACATAACTTAATATCATGAATCATGTGAGTCTTGCATGAAAAAGGCAAGGAAAATAATGCTCATTTTAGCGTTGCGCTAGGTCTCAAAATTCCATTCGATGTCACGTGGACCATGTGAGATTATACTATGTATTCTCATGTTTAATTACATCATTATAACTTAAAATACATCACAAAAACATGCCTACAACTCATGGAAACCAAAATGGGGCATGAAAATTGGAGATTCATTTTCGGCCAGAATTAGCCTTTTTTCTGGGCAAATTTTGGAAAATCATAACTAAATCTAGAAAAATAAAAAACATGTCTTCTTAATCATTCTGAAACTATTATGATGTATAATTCACACTAAAAATATGCCCAGACCATAAAATTAATCATGGAGGACGTTTGACATCCGAAAAGTTACTGAGGTCGCTGGCTGCCTAGGCTGCTGTTCAAATTACTGATACAAAATTTGGAAAATTATAAATAAACCTAAAAAAATCAAAAACATGTCTTCTTGATCATTATGAAAATATTAGGATGTCTAATTTACAATAAAAATATGCTCAGACCATAAAATTCATCATGGAGGACATTTGACATCCGAAAAGCTACTGAGGTCACTGGCTGCCTAGGCTACTGTTCAGATTACTAATACAAACTTCTAAAATTCATAACTAATTCTATAAAAATATAAATCACACAAATTTGGTCATTATAGAAAGATAAAAATGTTAAATTGATGTTAAAAATAATTCTAGAATGAAACAGATAATTTTAGCTATTGGAATCCTATGGAATAGTGACTAAACTCCTGAGGCGCCACTGCTACTGACAGCCAACTTCAAAAATGAATAACTCTCTGCTCATACCTCCAAAGGAGGTGATCTTGGTGGTCACAGAAATATTATGACCTTTAGTTTATGCATATAAAATTTTACAAACATTAGAAACCATTTGACTATCAGGTGACACAAAAATCAAATCTACCAGTAGGAACAGTGCACATACCAGAAATCATAGAAAATCCCAATTTTGAAAATTCATCAAATATTCTCTAGATATCCCAAAATTATGTTCTTTAGCTTCTCAAAAATATTTCAATGAGACCTAATTTCATGCCAAATTTCAGGGCAAGACTAATGCATTTGGCTAAAAAGTGACATATGATTCCATTATGGTCAATTCTGGCTCCATATTGGGTACCAAAATTGCCAAATGGATTTCTCTTGGTCTTGGCACCTTTTGGGCAAGTTTAAAAGCTTATTTGAGACTTGTGTGAGTTGCCCAAATAGTTTTATACCTTATGCATCTCATTTTCGCCATTCATCCCACACTTATGCATATTTTCATCAAACTTCCATAATGCATAATTGGACATTCAAAACTCAATTTGTGTTTTAAAGCTCATACATCATATTCATGGCTCTAAACATTACATAATAGTATATTTACATATGTCTCAAGGTTCATTGTACATATACAACATTATAGACATTAAGATACATAAGTATGGCTCCAAATTGGCTAAAACCAAGGCATAAGTTTGTCAATCCCCTTCCTTTAGTGTTGTTGGCTCCCATTAGCATATCCACTTGGTTCACCTAGCATATTAGATCATTGGAGAGGAGGGAATGAGATTCAAAGAATCTCAGTAGCTCATCTCCCATTCAATCATACATAATATGTGCAAAGCAAGTTTTTTAATTGCATGCATGGTGAAAGTGGAAGACATGCATCTTTTAAAACAATCTTGGCATGTGAATCAATCATACAAAACATCTAAGAGCTCACCAAGTGCTTAGATTGGCCTCACACTTCTCCTCATGGATTTTGGACTTACCTCACCCATTCTTTAAGAGCTTTGGACTCAACCATACTCTTGGGAGCCTACTTTGCTTTTGGGAGACTCTTTACTTTGTCTCAACCAAGCTCAAGGGTTCTTGGCTCATCCTCACCCAAGGGAAGAGTTCTTGGCCTCTCCACACTCAAGCAAACTCACACAAACATCATGTAATTATTTGAAAACATAATATAGCATCAAGCATCATGGCATATAAAGGCATGCTAGCATACTTTTCATAACTTGAAAATACACATACACACATTCTAAAACAAGCTAAACACACATCCATGCATGAGAGAAAGTGGAGAGAGCTACCTTGTATACAAACACACACTTTTCCTTTAGGATTCAAGCACCCTCTTTTGCCCACACACCCACAAATTGGTGGAGATGGTTTCTCTTAGCCTAAATACAATATATGGGAGCCAATTAGATTCATAAAACAATTTCTAGGGCCATGCAACGTGCTTAAACCCTAGATTACTTTACAACCTCTATTATGGTCCATATTAGTACCTAATGAAGTAAGACCCCTCAAATGATTTCTAGGCCTCATTCTTTCCTTTCAAATATGATTCTTGACTCCTTTTAAGCCTCTTGGAGTCATTACATCATTAAAACAAATGGCCTAGCACCATGTTGCTTTTTTAGGTCATAATATGGAACCTAAGACACCAAATCACTTTCCATGAGTTCTAAATTTTTTCCAAGGCCTCCCTTCATTTTCATTCATCAATTATGATTCATGAATGGCCTTAGAAAAATTTAAAACTCTCTCCCACATCTAGAACTCTTCTTGGCCGAGACATGCCTAGGTTTTGGGCTTCATGGAGTTTTCTTTGTTTTCTTGAAGGGAGAAGCTTATGGGGAGCATATTTGGTGTCTCAAGAACTCATTTATACTCTAACTTAGACCTAGGAAGCATTACATAAGTTCATAATTTGAAAGGTGCACTAGAAACCCTAGGTTTTGCATCTTGAATCCTAATGCCTATTTCATGGTTTCCTTTGCATTTTCTTATTCCTCTCCATCAAATACCTAAGAATCATGCTTGGTTGGGCTTGAAAATCAGATCTTTCTACGGTTCTTAGGCTAGGTTGAAATGGAGAAGAAGAGCCATGGAAGATATGAACCATAGGATGCATTTTTACCTTATTTTCTTGCTTAGTTTGGCTTAAATCTTGATTTCTCCAAGCTCCTCTCTTCAAATCCGAACTTTCCCTTGAATATCTCCCTTGAATCAGATTTATAAACCTCATTTTAATCCAAGGAAACAAAGGAGAAGGGAGGAGAGGAGGTGTGGATGAAGAAAAGCAAGGAAAATCACCATGAAAGTATACCTTAAGCTTGGTTTTCTACCTCTTTCTTCTTCCTCTCTTGGGTACCTCTCCCTTAGGGTTTTTCTTCTAGTTTAGGGCTGGAAAATCTGAAGAGAAATGAGGGCAAGTGTGAGGCACCACCTATATATAGGTAGGGAAAAGTGACTTTTTCAAAAATTCTAATTTTGCCCTTCATACTTTGCATTTCCATTTCTCTTTTTTTTTAGCTCCTTTTTAAGAATCGTATTTTCCATTATAAAATTTAGGTTCCCAATGAAGAAAAATGATTTGGAATCACTCAAATCGGAGCTAAAACCTTTCCGAACGAATCCGTCAAAGTTCGGGCACACTGATGTTGGAAAACGTCTACTGGAGGGGATTTAACTGTCCCAGGGCTTCCTATGGTTCTCAGGGCCTCTGAGAACTCCGGAGAACTCAAAACTTTCATTTTAAAAGTCCTCCTGTGTGTTTTTCAAAAAGTGCCTATATTTATGAAAATGCCACTGGCCTTTGGGCAAATCTTTCAAATCACTCTGGCCTTGATTTCTAGGCAACTAAAGGCTCAACTCCTCATTTTCTAATATTTAAAATTTTATCGTAATTTTAGTTGGCCCCAATCCCTTCTATTTCAGGGACTTTCTTTTGTATCTGGCCCATTTTTGTCATTTACGAAGAAATTGAACATTGCGTTTCTCATGTTTACTATAGCATCCGGCCTTTTCATAAACGTGAGAAACATAATGTTCGGTTTCTCCGTAAATGGCAGAAATGGGTCAGATACAAAAGGAAGTCCCTGAAATAGAAGGAATTGGGGCCAAATAAAATTATGATAAAATTTGAAATATTAGAAAATGAGGATTTGAGCCTTGAGTTGCCCAAAAATCAAGGCCAGAGTGATTCGAAAAAATTGTCAAAAGGCCAGTGGCATTTTTGTAAATATGGACACTTTTTGAAAAACACACAGGAGGGCTTTTTAAATGAAAGTTTTGAGTTCTCCAAGGTTCTCAGAGGCTCTAAAAACTATGGAAAGCCCCATGATAGCTAAAGCCCCTCTGGTGGACTTTTTCCAATGTTAGTGCGCCGGAACTTTGATGGATTCGTTCGAAAAGGTTTTAACTCCAATTTAAGTGATTTCAAAGACATCTTACTTGTTTGGGAACCTAAATTTTATAATGGAAAAGACGGTTCTCAAAATGGAGCTAAAACGAAGGAGAAACGAAAATGCAAAGTATGAAGGGCGAAATGGGAATTTTTGAAAAGTGTAACTTATTCCCACCTATATATATGATGCACCCTTCTCCTCCCTTCATTATGCACGACCAACTTCTGCCTAAAACCAGAAGAAAACCCTAGGGGATGAGGCTCACAAGAAGGGGAAGAAAAGGAGGAGAAATCAAAGGCTTAAGGTATGGAAATTAGTAGTTTTTTATGCTCTTTCTCTTCCAAACCTCTTCTCCTCCATTCTCCTTTGTTTCCTATGATTATAATGAAGTTTGTAAATCTGTTTTAAGGGAGAAATTGTGGGGAAAGTTTGGATTTGAAGAGAAGAGCTCAAAGAACACAAGATTCAAGTGAGAAAAAGTAAGAAAACAAGGTAATTTCTCTTCCTATGGTTGCCATTTTTGGTCCCCTTCTCCACCATTTCGCCCCACTTGAGAAAACCCTAGGAGGAGATGATTTTTAGGTAGAACCAAGCATGAATCTAAGGAAAAAGCGTGTGGAGATTAAGAATATGCAAAAGGAATTATCAAAAAGCCATTACATTTCAAGATGCAAATTCTAGGGTTTCAATTGCACCTTGTAAAATCTGATTTTGTATGATAATTCCTAGGCCTAATTAAGAGTTTAAATAAGCTCCTAAGATCCCTAAGATGCTCCCCACATGCTTCCTCCTTCAAGAAAACTAAGAGATTTCTATGGAGGCTAAAAAGGGGCATAGTCTCGGCCAAGCAAGGTTGGGGTAGCTAGGGAGAGTTCTAAATTTTGCTAAGGCCATTCTTGAGTCATATGTGATGAATAAAAGTGAAGGGAGGCCTTGGAAAAAATTTAGAACTCATGGAAAGTGATTTGGTGTCTTAGGTTCCATAATATGACTTAAAGAAGCAACATGGTGCTAGGCCTTTTGTTTTGATGATGTGAGGATTCCAAGAGGTTTAAAAGGAGTCAAGAATCATATTTGAAAAGAAAGAATGAGGCCTATAAATCATTTGAGGGGTGTTGCTTCATTAGGTGCCAATATGGACCATAATGGGGGTTATAGAGCAATCTAGCATCTAAGCAAATTGTATGATCTTAGAGATTGTTTCATGAACCTAATTGGCTCCCATATATTGTATTTAGGCAAGAAAAACCATCTCCACCAATTTTTGGGTGTGTGGCCGAAAGAGGAGGCTTGAATCCTAAAGGAAAAGTGTGTGTTTGTATACAAGGTAGCTCTCTCCACCTTCTCTCATGCATGGATGTGTGTTTAGCTTGTTTTAGAATGTGTGTATGTATAATTTCAAGCTTTGAAAAGTATGCTAGCATGCCTTTACATTCCATGATGCTTAATGCTATGTTATATTTTCAAATGATTACATGATGTTTGTGTGAGTTTGCTTGAGTGTGGAGAGGGCAAGAACTCTTCCCTTAGGTGAGGATGAGCCAAGAACCCTTGAGCTTGGTTGAGACAAAGTAAAGAGTCTCCCAAAAGCAAAGTGGGCTCCCAAGAGTATGGTTGAGTCCAAAGTGCTCAAAGAATGGGTGAGGCAAGTCCAAAATCCATGAGGAGAAGTGTGAGGCCAATCCAAACACTTAGTGAGCTCTTGAATGTCTTGTATGATTGATTCACATGCCAAGGATGCTTTTAAAATGTCTATGATTTCTATCTCCTCCATGCATGCATTTATGAAACTTGCCTTGCACATATTATGTATGATTGAATGGGAGATGAGCTATTGGGATTCTTTGAATCTCAACCCCTCCTCTCCAATGATCTAACATGCTAGGTGAACCAAGTGGATATGCTAATGGGAGCCAACAACCCTAAAGGATGGAGATTGACAAACTTATGCCTTGGTTTTAGCCATTTTGGAACCATAATGATGGTTTATCATGTATATGATGTTGTCTATGTACTATGAATGTTGAGACATATGTAAAGATACTATTATGTGATGTTTAGATGTATGGAAATGATATATGATCACTAGCACATGTTTTGAGTACGTAATGCCATAGTATGCAAGTTTAAAGTTTAATGAATATGTGTATAAATGTGGGTTGAACGGCCAAAATGAGATACATGAGGTTTGGGACCATTTGGGCAACTCACATAAGTCTCAAATGTGCTTTTATACTTGCCCAAAAGGTGCCACAACCAAGGGAAGGCCATTTGGCAAATTTGGTACCTCATATGGAGCCAAATTTGACCATAATGGAACCCTATGTCACTTTTTGGCCAAATGAGTTAGTCTTGCTCTGAAATTTGGCATGCAATTAGGTCCCATTGAGAGATTTCTGTGAAGCTAAAGATCAAAGTTTTCGGAGGTCTAGGGAATATTTTATGAATTTTCAAAATTGAGATTTTTCATGGATTCTGGTATGGGTACTGTTCATACTGGCAGTTTGGAATTCTGTGTCACGGGATGGCCAAATTGTATCCAATGCTTTTCAAATTTTGTATGAATAAACTAGAGGTCACAATATTTCTGTGGCCACTGGGATCACCTCATTTGGAGGTCTGACCAGAGAGTTACGCATTTTTGAAATTTGCTGTCAGTAACAGTGGTGCCTCCAAAGTTCGGTTACTGTTCCATAAGTTTCGAATAGCTAAACGTATCTGTTTCATTGTGGAATTATTTTTAGTATCAATTTAACATGTTTATATTTCCATAATGACTAAATATGTGTGATTTATATTTTTATAGAATTAGTTATGGATTTTAGAAATTTATATCAGAAATTTGAACAGCAGCCCAGGTAACCAACGACCTCAGTAGGCTTTCGGATGTCAAACGTTCTCCATGATAAATGTTATGGTCTGATAATATTTTTAGTATGAAGTAGACATCTGAAGCTTCCTATAATGGTAAAGAACACATGATGTAGATTTTTCTAGAATTAGTTATGATTTTTCAAAGTTTGTGACAGAAAAGAGGACATTCTGGCCGAAATGCAAACATGAATTTTAATGTGTTCCTTTGCTTTCCATGACTTGTAGACCAAATTTGATGATGGAAATGAGCTATATTCATGTGTTTAAGTATAAGAATGTGATAGATGCATTCATATGACCCATGGGACTCTGAAAGAAAAATTTTACTCGTAGAGGAATGCATTTTAATTCATAACTCCCTATGCCACTATATTGTTTTCATAGAACGAACATAAGATGAGGCACGGGAATTGCATAAATTGAGTCCTAGAAGTATGGTGTTACATTTATGGAGGGATCAGATGTTACAATTTTCCCAACTAATCTAACATTACCCATTTCAAGATTTAAGTATTAATTCCTACCCTTCAAGCTATCATATATCAACAAGTACCATGTGATATTAATAAACAACGAGATTCATAAACAACCAACATAGTCTTTCAAATAGGAATCCTAATAGGGTATAATACATTATCAATCTAAGTCATCATACAAGTTAGCATATGATTACATTTCTAGACAGTGAACCATATCATAAGATTAACCAAGTCCTACATCAACTACTATAAGTTTGTACATCATAAATCAGTTTAATGTGAGGCCTCACCCTTGAATAAATACATATTAGGTTATCAATATATAAGCCCTTACATTTGGCAACATGATTATATGATGATACTATACAAAAGAATAACAAAATTAGCATTTATCCTAAGTTAGGTCAAACCAAGTGCAGCTTCCTACACATGGTTTTAGCTCATGGATGCTCATCCACTTCTTTACCTTTATCCTTACTAGAAGATTCTTCACTTGAAATAATTAGCCTTGATACAGGGTGAGATGCAAATCTTAGTAACCAAAGGCAAGTTCCATTCATATATTCTAATTTAATTAATATATGCACATGAATTCAAATGAGCGTTAGAAAATATACCAGTAAATATCAGTAAATGAAACAATTAGGCTATTTATTATTACTATCCCATATTAGTAATCACATTTCCACATGTTAACGGCTGATAATACCGAGGAGGCCCATCCACAGCACTTACTCCCTAAGGAGCACAACCAGGGCTTAGTGCATTTGAGGTCTGATCATAATCCAGTGCCCAATTGAAGCATATGCACAGGTGGCAGCCGCACTATAGCTCTACATGGATTCACATGGTTCAATCACAAACTACAAATAGCCAACTAATTCATTTAGCATTCAAAATTATTCATGTGCAACAAATATAAATTAAAGCAAATATATGTATGGAATTAACATAATCCCCGACTATCTCAATTATAGACAAGTTGGGAAGCTAACAATGGTACCAAAATCCTCCTATAATCACAACATCAGAAAATTACCACTCTAAGTCAATCTATTACCATTCCCATTCATCAATTATGGCAACAACCCAATAGCCAAAGAATTAATCCATCAATAATTGCCTAAGGGACACTTACCTAACCACTAAGAGACTCAATTTTGGATTTTGCCTTCCCTAGACCAGAAACTTCAAAATATCACCCTACATTGTGGATATTTTCGCATAGAAATGGAGCCCATAACATAAGTTAGCTAATGGGGTCTTTAACTAGTAGAGAAAGCATTAAAATAAGGAGTTTGTACTTACCTAACAACACCCCTAGTCTCAACATCTGAAATTTCACCATAAAAACACCAAATAACAAGTTTCAGATTTTGGGTGTGGGTAAAATGCTCTAAATGAAACATTAATCTGGTCAAATTAAAGAGAAAGAGGAGAGGATTAAGTTATATAACAATTACCTTGGCTAATTTTGAGCCTAGAAGTGAGAAATGGTGGATTTCATACTAGAAACCCTAGCCTCCCTTAAAACCTCCGAAATTATGTTGTGTTTTGTGTTTCTGCATAAGAGAGGGGAAAGGCTGAATATGTTTAGCATTATGGATGGGTTTGGGTTGACCCAAAGGCCCAAATCTAAGTGGGTTCAGACTTTGAGTTAAGTTGGGCTAAGTTTCATGAGTTAAGCTGTAGAATTGTAGTTGGGTTAGGCTAAATTTTAAAAGTTCATTTAGTTTGGGTCTACATGAGAAATATTAGGCCAATTATAAGAGTTCATGTAAATTGGGTCTTAGGTCTCTATCTTATTAAACCAAATTGGATCATTTCTAGGTGGTCTCTCTTGGGGTAAGTCTCACAATGGGAAGTTAGGTCTGCACCTAAATTCATTGGGCTTTCATTGGTCTTTTTCCATAATCCACTTAAATAAATTATGGGCCTAAATGAAGCTTCTATTCCAATGGAATCTTAAACTCCTAGTAATAATTTATTTCTCTATAAATTCTCATTTGCATAGCTTGCCTAATTATTCCATAATCATTATTCTTAATTAATCCAAATCCATGATTAGTACCTTAATTAATTTTGGGGTGTTACATAATGGCTTTTGATCCATGATGTAAGCATCAAAATGGGTTGTTTCTTATTTGTTTTGGATATGGTATGGATAAAAATGATTTGAGGTAAATTTAAAAGACTTATGTGGGCAAAATTGAACAATTTTATTGTCCATACGCTTAATTTCCGTTGCTAAAATATGCAAATTCTATGTAAATGAGTATATAATGCTTTGAATATTATGGCATGGGGTGTATGAACTTATGGTATTACAATTAAGGCTATACCCATGGATTTATAGCCTTTACCCATAAAAATTTATTGTTGCTATATAATATTTTTCTTATAGTGATTAGCTAGATATTAGTGAGGTATTTCCATTAAATCCATCCTTACCTAAACAATATTAACAATAGGGTAGTATGAAATTAATGAAGAACTTTTGAAATTAGTTGCATATTAGTTGCAAAAATCCCTCACTTATTAATAAAATTTTTTATTTAAAAAAGTTCAAAAAACTGGCTTTGGATTAGTGGCCAAAATCCCTTGCTATTTCAAGTCAACATAGGACAAAATTTATCATTAATTAGTGACCATGTGTTGTTAATCATTCTATCATCATTCCATTGTTAATTTGCTTAAATCTTATAATGAATGGAAGGATAAAGTTAATATGCCAAAGAAGAAATAGATTATGGACTTTTTTACAAGTTCTTATGCTCTTACATGCATTCTTTACAAGTTCATAAAACATATATATTCAGTTTGATTGATTTTAATCTAAATTTCCTTTGACAAAGCTAGTTCTTTTAAGAGGAATTGAGGGTGTTACTCAATCAATAAATGAGAATGACTCTAACTTTTAGAACATGTGGATACGTTTCCTATTGAAAAATATTCACCATTAGTCATTGCATAAAGGTACATATGAATGACAAGAAAAAGATGCAATGCACACATGTTCAAAGCTTAAAAGTTAATGAAAAATTCTTCGATTATTAAAGTGTGAGGGTGATTAACCATAGATGAGTTAATTGTACAACAAGCCATGTAAATTGAACTATACAAAGAATTACCAACGTTAAAACCTTTATATGCTTGCTTTTCTACTTTCTCTCCACTAATGTAGGCAAGTAAAACCTATTGAGCAAAAGGTCTTCTCAACTTGCTATAGGGCTTTAGGTTAGGCTTATCAAATAATGGATAAAGGCGCATATCACAATTCAAGAGACTGCAATGCAAGAGTAAATGCTTAAGCTAATATTCTCCCTTCTTTTCCTTCTTTTCTTATTTTTTTCATTACCCTTAAATTCTTTTCTGTCCTTTCTTTTTCTTACAACTCCACAAAAACTAGATCATTTTGATCTATATATTATTTGTTTTTAGAGGGGGTTCACTCTTTTTTATTTTTTTCGAAGTCCTCTTTATCATCTAATTTTTCATGTCTCATAACAAAGATAAACTTTGTACACAATAGCTGTTCTTATTCCACATTTTTCATATAATAAGAACTAGCTATTACTCACTATTCTATTTTATGATAGCCATAAAATTCCCTTTTTCAAATGAACTACCCAAGTATTTTGTTAAAAGAATATATTATTATTTTTTGGGCAAAGGTGAGTAGATATAGGTAAACAGGAAAAAAGGTTATCTATCTTAAATGTATATTCAAATAAAAGGCTCAAAATAGGTACTGTAACACCTTAATTACTAAGCTCATCTCATTTTATTTCTAAGCTCTCCTTTCTTGTTATAGCATATTCATTCAAGAAAAATAAGAAAATATTCAATTAAATCGCATTACGTCTTGCATAAATTTTTCATTCTGTGTCTTATAAACCATGTGGATTCATCCATCTCATTCACATATTTAAATATACAAATACAACTCATAACCATCTCAAGAAGTGGCTAAGAACTCGAGCTGATGGAGTATATACATGAAAATAATACATGCAGCCTTAGGTGTGCATTTTAGTTTTCTGTCATGAACTTTGAAAAATCATAACTAATTCTACAAAATTTGAAATCAAGCATACTATACCATTCTATAAAGCTATATATGTCTAAATTATGATAAAATAAATACAAACCATGAAAAGGATGTTTAGCTATTTTAAAGGGATGGAACAATAACCAAGGTTGCCTGTTATTATTAGTACTTTCCATGAATTTAAAAAATTTATATCTCCCTGCTTAGATGTCTAATTGGGGTGATCTCAGTGGCCAAAGAAAGCTTATCATGTCTAGTTTCTTCTTGTAAAAGTTCATGAGCATTGGACACCCATTGTCTCTCTAATGACATAGCACAAGACACTGACCTTATGAACAATGTTTATACCAGATCAGCACAAAAATGGCAACTTTGAAAAATTATAATTAATTTCACAGAGCTCCAAATAATCTGATTTTTAACTATCCAAAAAGCTCTAGATGAGATCTATATGCATGCCATATTTCATGACCAAATTCATTTATTTGGTTAGATCTTGACATTAGGTTGCAAATATGCTCTTTTGTGTCATTTAAGGGTTTCGAATGGTCCATTTTAGTTTCTAAGGCAACCATGCCACTTAAGCATGTGGGAAAGCACTAAAATGGTCTACTAAACTTATCTCAAAAGTGCACAAACCCAGATTTTACAAATTCACTCATCCACCCTAAGACAACAGCACATATACTAGTTCTTGCCATTCAATACCCAAAATGTGTTATATCATACATATGGCATTAAATTTCACATACATAATATATTTACATATTTACATGTGTTCATAAAGTCATACAATATATACAATAAGAGATTACATCATATGCCACTCATATGGCTACAAAATAACAAATTTCCACACTTTGTTGTCACTCTTCTTCCTTTAGGCTTGGTGGCTTCCATTCTTTTGCTCACTTGGTCTACCTGGATATGTTAAACATGTGGGGAGGAAGGGATGAGATTTTAAGAATCCCAATAGCGCTTCTCCCTTTCAACCATATATAAAGAATGCAAATCTATATCTAAAAATGCATGCATGAACATCATGAAGCATGTAGTCATTCATGAAACATTTCTAGCATTCAAGAAGTCATACAAAACATATATAGGCTTGCTAAGAAAGTGGTTTAGACTCACTCATTCTCTTCAAGGATTTTAAACTTGCCTCACCATTTTTCTTAAAGGCTTTAAACTAGGCCTTACTCTTAGGAGATTCTTGGCTCTATCTCAACTATCCTTAAGGGTTCTTGGCTCATCCTCATCCTGGCTAGTGGATTTTTAGCTTCACCACACTCAAGCAAACCAAAGCAAAGTCACAAAGTATCATTTGAATGTATAAAACAACATCATAGTACCATGGTATATAAATACATGTTAGAACACTTTTCATGGCCTAATATATACATACACACATTCAAAGACAAGATAAACATCCACTCATACATGAGAGAAAGAAGAGAGAGCTATCTTTGTTACAACGACACACTTTTCTCTTGAATTTGGTTGCTCTTTCTCGGCCACACACATACAAAAAGGTGGGACTTGTTTCTCTTTGCCTAGACACATCATATAGAAATCAATTATACTCTTCAACCAAATCCTAAAGCTACATATTCATTAGAAAAGTTAGGTAGTTCATATGGCTCTTTTATGGTTCCATAATGCACTTAATGAAGCAACCTTAAGAAAATATCATCTTGGCTCCACTCTTTCCATTCATTTATGATTCTTGATTCCTTTTAGGCCTCTTGGAGTTATCACACAATTAATTTAAGGGCCTAGCTAGGTGTTGCTTCTTTAAGTCATAATATGGAACCTATAACTATATCTCACTATCCATAGCTTCTAAAATTTTTTTAAGGTTTCCTTTCATCCTCTTCCATCATATATGACTCAAAAACAAGCTTATAACAAATTAAAACTATCTCTCGGTACCCTTTCTAGCGTAGGCCGAAACCATATACCAAGAGAGCATTATATGAGTTTACTTTATTTTTTTGATGGAAGATGCATGTGGGAAGCTTCTTAGGGATCTCAAGAGCTCCTCTAAATACTCATTTAAGCCTAGGAATTCTTGTATCAAAACAAGATTTAAAAGGAACACTTGAAACCCTAACTTTTCTATCTTGAAATCTAATGGTTCTTTTGTTGTTTCCTTTGCATATTCTTGTTCTCCCCCCTCATTTTCCTAATATTCATCCTTGGTTTAGCTAGGAATCCAACCCCTCTTGGTTGGTCTTACATAGGGCAAAACATGCAAGGGGAAGAACAAGAAACATCAAGCTTGAAGATGGCAAAAATACCTTGATTTCTTGGTTCCCTTGACTTGTTTTTCACCTTGCTTGGCTTCTTCTCGTTGAATTCAAAACTTCCCCCTCTGTTCTGCCCTCAAAATAGATCCAAAAACTTCAACAAAGCCATAGAAAAGAAGGGAAGATGGAGGAAAGGAGTTTGCTAAAGAGAAAGCATGAAAATCCATGAAAAACTACACCTGTTTTTTACTTTTTCTACTTCCTTTCTTCTCTCCCTTGTATGCCTTACTCTCTTGGTTCTTTCTTTGGTTTAAGGAAGAAATAAAATGAGCTAAGTGAAGGGGAGAGTGGGGTGTGGTCCTATATAGGTAGGTTTAAGAAGTTGTTTCCAAACATTTTAGTTTTGTTCTTCAATCTTGGCATTTTCGTATCCATCTTGTTTTATTTCCTTTTTGAGAACCATCTTTTTCATAATAAAATTTGGGTCCTAAATCTTGTAAAATGTCTTTGAAATTACTCAAATTGGAGATAAAAATTTCTCGAATGAAAAGGTCAAAGTTCGAGTCAATCGACATTGAAAAATGTACATTGGAGGGGTTTTAACTGTCAAAGGGCTTCCTATGATTTTTAGGGCTTCTAAGAACCTTAGAGAACTCAAATTTTTCTTTTAAAAAGCCCTCCTATGAGAATTTCAACAATTGTCCAAAATTACAAAAATACCATTACATTTCGTAACTATTTTGTTAATTTTGTTTGGCCATTTTAGCCTCTGTTTCAGGGTACCTTTGGCCTCCTAAATTCATTATTTAATGTCTAGATTATTATTCTAAATTTTCTGGACTTTAACCAATTTATTTTAGAGGACCTGCTTTGAAAACATATCTGTTTCCGTCGTTTTAACAAAAAATGGATATTACAGGTACTAGATATAAACCATTGAAAAATCAAGCTAAAGGCCCAAATAGTAATCAAACAATGCCTACATCGTATCAACAAGTCATGCAAGCCTAGGATTTCACCTTGAAAGACTATGAAGTAAGTTTTAGAGCCCTAGGTTTAAAATTTATCCTAAAGTTTAACATAAAGAACTTGCCTAACAAACACAACTTCCTTATGCATGGCTCATGTGCTCAAAAGGTTTCAGGAGTAAAGGAAAAACAAAACATTAATTACTAAACTAATAGCATATGACATTCACAAAACTTTCTTATTACCTATATCCTTTTTAGTAATTAATACTTCATGGTAATTCAACATTCAACAAGACATAAGCATACAAAAAGGCAAGCAACTAAAATTCAATAAACTTAGCTCAAATTTTAAAATAGGTTTAAAAAATAATTTGGAAAAATATAACAAATCAAATCAACCCAAATTCAATTTTTCAAAAAATTTGTATCCCACCCCACCCCTAAACTTAAGATAAATATTATCCCTAATGTTCAACAATCTAACACATAAAGGAGAAGAAGGAGTAATAGAAACACACTCTTAGAGTTCTTTATAATGCTACATCTTGCATACACGTGCACCTCTTGGTGTAGCCAACAAAGCAAACTAAAAAGCCAAACAAACAAATTAAAAATAACTACTAAGAATGAAAAATAAACTCATAAAGACTAAACTAAAAGAAATAATCAATGGCTAAACTAATAAGAATACTAAATCAATTTTTTTTTCCAAAAAGAAATAAATATACAAAGATAAAAACAAAAGTTCTAAAATATGCAAAAAAGAACATAACAAAAATGTGCTCTTTTTCATAGTCAAGTAGCTAAGCTATCCTTGAGTGAAACTTAATGATCCTTGGTGTTCAATGACTCATAAGGGCTCTTTCACTTTAATCAGTTGGCATCTGTGTAACGCCCGGTATATTGTAAAAACACAGAAATAAGCCAGTTTGAAAAGCAAGTCCCCTGAGATGAGTGATTCAAGGCTAAATAAAAATTTGGATAAAATGTTAAATAATAGAAAATGAGGATTTGAGCCTTGAGTTGCCCAGAAACTGGGGCCGAAGTAATTCAAAAAATTTGCCGAAAGGCAATGGCATTTTCGTAAATAAGTGTAATTTTGGAAAAAAAACCTAGGAGGGCTTTTTAAATGGAAATTTTGAGTTGCCCAGGGCTTTTAGAGGCCCCAAAAACCATGGGAAGCCCCAGGACCGGTAAAGCCCCTCCGATGTACTCTTTCCGACGTCAGTTAACCCAAACTTTGACTGATTCGTTTGGGAAGGTTTTAGCTCCAATTTGAGTGATTCCAAAGGCATTTTATTAAATTTGGAATCTAAATTTTATAATGGAAAAGACGGTCCTAAAAAAGGAGCTAAAACAAAGGAGAAACAAAAATGCTAAAAATGAAGGGCAAAATTGGCATTAAAGTGTTAAAGGAAGCTTCTTTCTTCTTCTTTATATGTCACGTTCTGCCTCCCCCTCTCTAAACCAACTTGCTTCTGCCCATTTTCAGAGGAGAACTCCAGCTTCTTAGGTGCACAAGAAGAGGAAGATTTTGGAGGAAGAAATTCAAGAAAAAGGTAAGAAACTTTAAAAAATTCCATATCCTTCCTTCTTGAAACTTGCTCCTCTCCTTTCAAGCTTTCTTTCTATAGTTTTAATGGAGAGTTTGGTGCTGTTTTGGGGGCAAAACAGAGAGGGGAATTTCGAAAATTGAGGGAGTAAGTCAACCAAGTGGAAGAACAAGCCAAAAGAAGCAATAAAACAAGGTAAAACTTCTATTCTTTGGTAGTTTCTTCCTCCCCCTTCCTCTTGCACAATTTTAGCCACCATGAGCCCACTTCTTAAGGGCTATTTTCTGTCCAATTTATGGAGTGATTAGAGGTTTTGGAGTGCAAGGATTAAGAATCTATCATTGGAAGCAAGTAAAAGCCATTGAATCTCAAGTTGAAAAAGTGTAGGGTGCTTGAACATAGTTTAAAATCTGGGTTGATTTAAAACTTTCCCATCATATGTGAGTGTTTGTTTGAGTTTCTAAGACTCCTAAGGAGCCTCCCAAGTGCCCCATCCATCAAGGAAAAATCTCAAACTCCATAGATCTTTAATGGAGGCATAAATCGATCAAAACCCTTAGAGATAGCTAGAGGATGTTTCAAAGAGTTCCAAGCTTGATTTGGGACTTTATATGATAAAAGAAGATAGGAGAAACCCTTGGAAAAAATTTAGAAGCCTTAGGTTGGGAGATAAGGCAATGGCTTCCATAATGTAACCTTATGAAGCTACATAAACCTAGGTTTGTGAAAGTGAGTGTATGATGGCTTCAAGGACCTTAAATGAGGTCAAGAGGTCTAAATATGGCAAGAGAATGGAACCAAGAATTTTACTTGTGGTAGTTGCTTCATTAGGTCATTAATGGAACCATATTGTGACAACGAAAACAAAGTGTAGTCTTAAGAGTGAGTTGGATGTTATAACTTGTTCCAAGAGTATAATTAAGTGTTGTTTATTGTGAATAGGCCAAAGAAATCTAACCTCACCTCCTTGTGTTTGTGGAACCGAAAAGGGGAAGGAACAAGCAAAGTAAGACTTGAATTTGCCCTAAGGTAGCTCTCCACCTTTTCTTGTTGCATTTTCTTGTTGCATATATGTAATTATGTGCTTGTGTGTATATTTGTATGTTTGAGACATGCCACTTGATGCTATATTGCCATTTTGGTACCAATATGCTTTCTTGAATATCTTTGAACTGTGGAAATGGCTCACAAGGGTGAGGTAGTGCCAAAAGTCTCCTAATGTGGGTGAGGAGATGCCAAAAGTCTCATGGCATGGGTGAGACAAGGCCAAAAGTCTCTTGGATGGGTGAGGCTAAGTCAAAAGTCCCGAGAACCAAGAGTAAGGCAATCCAAAAGTCCTAGAAATGGGGTGAGGCCAAACCAAAAGTCCCTAGAGCTCATTCTTATGCTTGACATGAGTTTGTGGACATAACAATGTGAAAGTGGAATGCTTCATGAATTGATTGATTGCATACTTGTGCCTTTGACATGTTGTATGCCTTGAAAATATGCTTGGATAGGTGTATGAGCTATTGAGGTTCAATAAATCTCAGCCCCTCTTTTCTCTCATCTCATATGATCTAGGTGGAGTCCAAGATCCAAAGGATGGAGGCCAAGGAGCTTAAATCTCTATCTCTTAGCACATTTTGCTAGTTTTGAAGTATTAGAATGTCAAAGAATATATGTATATGTTATTTTTGAGCCATGACACTTTGAACATGTGTAAAATTATGTAAATTTAGTGTATATATTAAGAATAGAGTTTAATGTATAGAATTGTGTAGTTTGGCCATTTGAGAGCCCACTTATGCATGTATGTATATGGAAGTGGCATGGTGAAATTGAGTTGTATGAGGATTCATACCTTATGAGGGACTTATTTGTGCTATATTTATGCTTTCTAAGTTGCTCAAATGTGTGTGCAACAATGAATGACCCATTTGAACCAAATCTGCCCCTTTATTGGACCCAAATTGCCGTAATCTTGAACTACAGTAAAGTCTGACCAAATGATCTCTTCTTGACTTGAAATTGTGAATGCACTTAGATATTGCCTAGATATTTTTGGAAAGCTAAAGATCATGTCATTTGGAGGTCTGTGAAATTTTCTATAATTTTTCAAAATTGGCATCAGAATTTTGGATTTGCACCAGTATTATTCATTTGGTCAGTTGTGAAATTGTGTCATCCGAGGGGCAAACGTAGTCCAATGGCTACTAAATTTTGTAGGTAGAAACTAGGAATTTATAGGGACTTTTAGTAACTGAAAGCACCTCATTTGGAGGTTTGAGCTAAGAGATATGAATTTTTGAATTTCTGGAACAGTAACAGTAGCACAGCCCGACCTGAGTCACTATTCCATTAAATTTCAGTGGCTAAATGTACTTTCTATGGTCTAAAACTATTTTTATCATAAATTTAACATTCATATCTTTCCAAATTGGTATAAGTTTTATGGATTGGATTTTTTTGGAATTAATTGGACATTTTCAAAGTTTTTAGCAGACATTTGCATCAGTACCAGTAGCTGTCCGAACCTTTTCCCCTTTTCGTGTGTCAAAAGTTTTTTGTGTTATGTTTCATAGCCTAGAAATATTTTGGTCATAAATTATACATTTCTAGCTCTCCATAATGGCCAAGAATGGATGATTTTCATTTTTTTGGATTTAGTTATGAATTTTCGAAGTTGTGGCAGAAAAACTGAAATTCTGGCCGAAAATAATAGAGTGAATTTGATGTTCCCTTTTGAATTCCACGAGTTGTGGGCTAACTTTGGTGATGCAAATGAGTTGTATATATGTAATTAAAAATGAGAATGTGATGTATGAACTCATATGGTCCTCGTGATACTGAATGGAATTTTCATACGTGACGCAACACGAAATAAGGCATTATTTTAATGCCATTTTTCCATTCCCTTTTGTGCAATTCATCATGTGAGACTTAGAAATGATAAGAAGCAAGCTAGAAATATATGGTGTTACATTTTATGGTATCAGAGCAAAGGTTCAAGTACTTTTGCTCGACATTTGATTATTGAATGGTATATTTGGCTTGTATTTGGGTGGTTTTCGGGTGGAAAGCTATGTATGTGTGGTAAGTTTATGTTGTGGGCTAAAGGCTGTGGTTTTGCTTTTCAGTAAAGATGGTTGAGACTCGGAGAGGCCAAGGCAGAGGCAGAGGCAAACCACCTCGAGAACCCGAGGTTGAGTCTGAGGATCCAGTGCAGGCTATCAAGGAGCGGATTGACCAGTTTGATAACGTCATAGCCCAGCAACACTATATGATCCAACAGTAACATGAGATGATTATGCAACTGCAGGAAGCCCTGGCTAGGCAAGAAGAACCCAGGAGAGAGGCCCCTCTGCCGCCTCCGCCTCAGCCATCCACCTCCGGTGTACCTCAGCCATCCACTTCTGGTGTACCTTAGCCATCCACCTCCGGTGTACCTCAGCCATCCCCCTCCGGTGTGCCTCAACCATCCACCTCCGGTGTACCTCAGCCATCCACCTCTGGTGCACCCCAGCCTTCCACTTTTGGTGCTCCACCCCCACCTCCCTAGGAACTAGCTCAGGCTCTGCCATCTATCCAAAAACAATTGAATCAATTCAGAAAGAATAACCCGCCGGTGTTTGACGATGAGTTAGATGCAGATAAGGCAGAGGCCTGGGTGATGGAGACTGAGAAGATATTCTCAGTTATGGATTGCACCTTTGAGCAGAAGGCCCAGTTAGCCACCTTCATGTTACAAAAAGAAGCAGATAGATGGTGGCGTAGCACGAAGTTTCTGATGGAGACGAAGAATTTGCAAATCAATTGGGAGAACTTTCTAGTGCAATTTTATAAGAAATACTTTCCCAGCTTAGTGAGGAAGCAAAAGGAGATGTAGTTCATGGGGCTGAGACAGACTGATGATATGACTATTGATCTATATGTGGCCTGATTTATTAATCTATCTCGATACTCCTCCTACCTCCAGAGATACGATGATGAACCCTGGAGATGTGAAAAATTTGAGACTAGGTTGAAGCCTCTTATCAGAGATAGAGTGACTCCACAGAGGATCAGAAATTTTAATGCCCTTGTGGAGATTAGCAGAGTAATTAAGAATAATTTGAGGGACATTATGCCTATTGCCACAGTGTCTAGTCAGAAAGGGGCTCCAGAATTGAAGAGGCCACAACCCAAAGAGGGACCTAGCTCTGTACCTACCAATAAGAAGAAGAGTAAGGTGTAGTGGAGTAGGAAACCGCAAAAAGGGAAGAGGCCACAGCCCCTAAGGACTCAATCATCTATTGCCCCACAATCCATAGTGATCTGCTACAAGTGTGGGAAGCTGGGGCATATTGCCAAAAACTGCTCTCAGGCAAATTCAGCACCTCCGCTCAGATCGCCTCCTCCCAGGCCACAGACCCAGGGCAGGGTGTTTGCCCTTTCTCAGCAAGAGGCTAGTGTGTCTCCCAGTCTTATTTGAGGTACGCTCATAGTGAACGATTTTCCTGTGATTGCTATGTTTGATTCAGTTGCTAGTCACTCGTTTGTATCTTATGACTGTGTGAGACGTATGGGTCTGGCCATTAGTACTCTACCATTTGATTTATCTGTCACCACAGCCACTGGAGGCCATGTTCTTACTTCCCATGCTTGTTTGAATGTCATTGTCCAGTTTAATCATTGTCATACTACCATTGACTTGATTTGTATGCCATTCCATGACATTGATTTAATTGTGGGTATGAACTAGATGATTGCCAATAATGCTGTCCTTGATTCTGAACATCATACTGTATCTGTACCTTCTTGTGAGACCATACCTAGGATAAGAGCCAAGCTATCTTTCATGACTACTACCCAGGCTGAGAGATACTTAGAGCAAGGGTGTCAGGGGTTTCTAATCTTTTTCCCTACACAGGCCGAGGTAGAAGAAGGGACAGAAGAGATCCCGATCGTTAGGAAATTCTCGAAGGTTTTCCCTAAAGATTTTGATTTTAGTGGCCTACCTCCTGAGAGAGAGATAGAGTTCCTTATAAAGATAGTGCCTGGGGCTGGACTGGTGTCCAAGGCTCCATACAGGATGGCTCCCACCGAGCTTGCTGAGTTGAAAAAGCAGATAGAGGAGCTATTAGAAAAAGGATTTATATGCCCTAGTGTGTCACCCTAGGGAGCTCCAGTATTGTTCGTGAAAAAGAAATATGGTAGCTTGAGATTGTGTATAGATTATAGAGAATTGAATAAGGTTTCCATTAAGAATAAGTATCCTCTCCCTAAGATAGATAATCTGTAAGATCAGTTGGCTGGGGCATCTGTCTTTTGCAAGATAGATCTTAGATCTGAATATCACCAGCTGAGGATGAAAGCTGAAGACGTCCCAAAGACAGCCTTTAGAATTAGATATGAGCATTATGAGTTCTTTGTAATGCCTTTTGGGCTGACGAATGCGCCCACGGTATTCATGGACTACATGAATAGGGTCTTCAGACCGTATCTAGATAAATTTGTTGTGGTCTTTATTGATGATATCCTAGTGTACTCTAGATCTTTTGAGAAGCATGAGAGGCATCTTAGATTAGCCCTAGAGACTCTGAAAGATAAGAGATTATATGCCAAACTGAGTAAATGTGAGTTTTGGCTAACCGAGGTGAAATTCTTAAGTCATGTGATCTTACGAGATGGGGTCGCAGTAGATCCTCATAAAGTCGAGGCTGTGTTACAGTGGAATAGGCCTAGGTCAATCACCGAGGTTAGGAGTTTCCTTGGTTTGGCAGGATATTACCGATAATTCATTCAGGGCTTTTCTCAGATAGCCTTGCCACTTACGAGGCTGACTCCGAGGCTGAGACTATGCCCTTTTTTGGCCTCCCTGGAATTCTCTTTGTTTTCTTGAAGGAGGAAGCATGTGGGGGGCATCTTAGGGATCTTAGGAGCTCATTTAAACTCTTAATTAGGCCTAGGAATTATCATACAAAATCAGATTTTACAAGGTGCAATTTAAACCCTAGAATTTGCATCTTGAAATCTAATGGCTTTTTGATAATTCCCTTTACATATTCTTAATCTCCACATCCTTTTTCCTTAGATTCATGCTTGGTTATGCCTAAAAATCATCTCCTCCTAGGGTTTTCTCAAGTGGGGCGAAATGTGGAGAAGGGGACTAAAAATGACAACTATAAGAAGAGAAATTACCTTGTTTTCTTGCTTTTTCTCACTTGAATCTTGTGTTCTTTGAGCTCATCTCTTCAAATCCGAACTTTCCCCTCAATTTCTCCCTTAAATCAGATTTATAAATCTCATTTTAATCATAGGAAACAAAGGAGAATGAAGGAAAAGAGGTTTGGAAGAGAAAGAGCATGAAAAACTACTAATTTCCATACCTTAAGCCTTTGATTTCTCCTCCTTTTCTTCCCCTTCTTGTGAGCCTTATCCCTTAGGGTTTTCTTCTGGTTTTAGGCAGAAGATGGTCGTGCATAATGAAGGGAGGAGAAGGGTGCATCATATATATATGTGGGAATAAGTTACACTTTTCAAAAATTTCCATTTTGCCCTTCATACTTTGCATTTTCGTTTTTCCTTCGTTTTAGCTCCTTTTTTAGAACTGTCTTTTCCATTATAAAATTTAGATTCCCAATCAAGTAAAATATCTTTGGAATCAATCAAATTGGAGCTAAAACCTTTCTGAACGAATCCGTCAAAATTCGGGCACGCTGACATTAGAAAACATCCACCAGAGGGGCTTTAGCTGTCCTGGGGCTTTCTATAGTTTTCAGAGCCTCTGAAACCCAGGAGAACTCAAAACTTTCATTTAAAAAGCCCTCCTATGTGTTTTTCAAAAAGTACCCATATTTACGAAAATACCACTGGCCTTTTGACAAATTTTTTGAATCACTCTGGCCTTAATTTCTAGGCAACTCAAGGCTCAAATCCTCATTTTCTAATATTTAAAATTTTATCATAATTTTAGTTGGCCCCAATTCCTTCTATTTCAAGGAATTCCTTTTGTATTTGGCCCATTTTTACCGTTTATGGAAAAATTGAACATTGTGTTTCTCACGTTTACGGAGGGATCAGATGTTACATTCCTCCCCCTTAAATAAATTTCATCCTCGAAATTTGGGGTACACTTCCTTTTACTATTTTTTTTCTGGCTAACTATTCTGTTCTTTCCCTTCTTCCTGGCTCTATTTGCTTTCTCAGCGATTTCATTCTTTTAAATTTTCTCTTAGCTAGGGAACTTTTATTACTAGCTCTTAATTAGGACGCTACTGCTATAAAATACTAGTTAGTTCTCTCTCTCATAAGGGAAAGAAATTTCTGACTCTGGAGGCCTATCTTGGGAGAGCTTACTAATCATGTTGGGTTAATGTTAACCCGATCGTACGATTAACGTTCTTTCAGTGGACTCATTTACACATCTCGAAAGGTAACTTTTTTCATATCACGTCTCCCATATCCTCTCTGAATGGCTTCTCATAACATCTAATCATCTTTTCTAATCATTAGAGCCATCAGAGGTTTCTATCTGTATGCTTATTTACATTTTCTATGCACTATTTATCTCTGCGTTCTTTCTCACTAGCTCATCCTATGATTATAATTTGCATTTCTTTTTGTCATAGGCCTTACATCTTAGTTACTTACTGGGATTACAACTCCTTTGAGGAGTTTTTTGCTTTTAATGATCCCAGTTTCTCTGTTACTACAACTGTATCTATCTTTATAGGTCGGGACTTTTTCTCACTTTCTTTACTCACTTGCTATGGCATTTTATAGTCCCTCATTTCAACACTGATAGGCCTAACTTATATGTCTCATATTAGCACTAAAGAGCTACTACCACTGACTATTGCTGGGCTCTGATGGGATGCTAGCTGTTCTCACAGTTTTGCTCACTAGAGACATACTGTACCACTTACCTCATATAAAAACTGCACCTGACCCTTTATAAGCTAGCATGTGGGGATCTCTCTATCCTTTGGTCAGGGCTACTATCTACTAGGCAGTGGTTCATCTGGTTCTATCTTTGGAAAGCTTATTTCTTGCTTTCCTCATGCCATATACTATGCTCATCTCTAACGAGAGCTAGTCAGTGGTCTAACTGTATGAGTAAAGCCTTCATATCTCTATAGCAATGGTTTACTAGACTCAGGAGGTTTATAGTCTCTGAGACAAAGGCTAACTAAAACTGTACTAGTCTCTGAGGCTAATTATTCTGTAAAACTATCTCAGGCTGTCATCTCTACCAGAGGTCTATCATGCTATGGCTAGAGCTCTTTGTAACTTTGTGGGATCTACTGTGACCTCTCAGAGCCCTGCTAGGGTCTACTGCAACTCGTTATGCTATGCTGAGATCTACTGCGATCTATATCTGGGAGATGTCAAAGCCTAAGATTATTGTATTTGACAGTAAAATAGATGCTCACTAAGTCTAATTACCATCGCTCATAATAGCTGAGGCTAAACTCAGAAGTACATCATGCTCTTTATACGAAGTGGGTTCTGTGTCATCCCATTCTCTAGGATCCCATCATACTAATACTAGGGAGCGTTTTAATTTTTGTTCATCGCTTCTCATTAGATCCTCAGATTCCCACTTCAGCCCCTTTTTCACTTAGGCTTTCTTTTCTTACTCTATTGACTTACTTACTTTTACATATGCTCGTTCTAGTCTTCCTCTCATATCCTGCAGTTTCTAACTATGCCCACGTTATGCTTTTAAATGCCTTAGCACTAGGGCATCTCACACTGAGTGTGGTTAACATCTCTGGCAGGAGAGAGGCTATGTCAGAGGCTATGCACTGGTCCCTCTTTATTTCATTTATACATACTATAAGGGACTCAAGCTATGCATACTAAATTTAAACATCCTCTGCTAGGGACCCCTTTCTACATGCTTTCCTTACTATTTTGATATTACTGGAATCCCTTTACCTTTCTTTTCTGACTCATTTCTTTCTCTAACTAGGATGCCTTTCGACTATCGGGACACTTTAGTGATTGATGTTGTCATTTGCTATGCACTTAAGCTACATTACTACTAGGTTAGCCAGACCTAATATCACGTAGTCTCTGTTGCAAGCAAACCATAACATCAAACACTAATACACGGGCGCCTCATGACTGAGCTCAAAGCCATTATCGCTTGTATATTGCAAGTTTTCCAATAATCTAAAGTACCCCTCTTTTACTTTTTTCTATCTGTCCTATTCTCGTAGAGTACTCAGGGAAAGTAGGATTCTTCCTTTACTATATCCCAAGATTTCTCAGTATCGCCAGGCTATTTATACTTTGGGCAATATCATGCTAGAAGGGCATCTATGCCAAGGACAAATATGCTTTCTTAAGTACTCAAACACATTGACAGAATATTTATTTTCAATCTGATGTGTCCTCGGCTTAAACACTATCACATCTTTTCTTTCTATTTTTCTTATCCTCTTACTTAGGTAAAAAGATATTCTACTACTAGCTATATCTATTGCCAGTTCAGGTTTCTTTACGCTCAAGAGCACCTGCATTTTCCCAGGGTTCCTCTACTTAATCACTCTCTGTAACATCAAAGGGGTCTACTTTTTACTCATACTCTTGCTCTACTCTTAGCTAGACCATCCCTTGGTAAGGAGGATTCTATTTCATAAAACCCTGAGAATGTCATTCTATAGCGCTCTCGGCTTACATTCTTTCTCTAGGCTTACCTTTTTTTTTTCTCTACGTAAGACGAGGCTCGCCTTCTTAGGTGGTCTCTAGCTTTCTCGAGCTTCGCTGAGGCACTAGGGCACTAACTATCTGTCTTAGCTTATTTCTACGTTCGGATCAGAGCTAGGCTTTTTCTCTGTTCAGCCTCTATAGGCTCATCCCCAGGAGTACAGTATGTTATTTCTAGGGTTCTGTTAACTTAATCGGGAATGCATATTCTCAATGTCTAGATTCTACCTCGCTAAAGCTCATGCTCTACTGGGTGCTCTGATCACGTATGTGCCTTAACCCTGTACTATTCTCATATTAGGGAGCTCATCTAACTAACTATCAAACCCCTATCCGTGTACCTTTCTGAGCTTAATCTATACATTTGGTTGTTACTAAAGTGAAGGCATATCTTCTATGGTTAATTCTCAACTCTTCCTCGCTTTTTTGTTCACTATACTCTACAATCGGGGGATCTATCTAGGGGACTTTACTAACCACTACTAGGTGGTTTCCCTGACATGAGGATGTCTCATCTTTCCTTTTTTGATCCAAGAAGAACTTTCACTTAGCTTTTTATTTACATATCTCACCTGGAACGATGCTACTAGTCATCTTCTCTAGGCTTTAGCTTATGCTTATGCTTAGCCTAGGCTAGCCATCTCATTGGACCTATAGCTTATTAACTATCCTCATTCTTTTCTGAGCCTCTATTACTAGTTACTCATACTTACTTCTAGGTATTACCTATGAGGTACACCTTTCTAGGCCACTCGCTAGGTGCCTTACTACTGGTAGTCTTATCTTACGTCATTTCGAGGCTACACTAATATTCTATCATTCAGTGTCCCACTAGGTAGCACTTTAGGTTGGAGTCAACGCCTCATAGGCGGCTCTCAACAACCTCATTAGCCCTGTATCTAACTTTCTCTGTGTTGAGATCTTTCCTCAATCTTATTTACTAGGCCTACGGACTTCTTACTAATCTTTCATAACTATTCTTTTCCTCTACTTATACTAGGGGTGCCCATTCTCTATGGGTTATCTAACCCCTTAGTAGTTCTTTTTTTAAGTTAGCCTAAATATGACCAATAAAGTCATAGTGCCATTTGTCGTCGCTAACACATCATTTGCCACGGCTAATGGCCTCTAATTGGCTTACTATTCTAGGGATTGGATTTTATCTTCAGCTACCAATCCGAGCCTCACCGCCTCTATAACTGGCTTATCATCAAGCTAGAGGGTTCTACCTCTCACTTCATGCAAGCATAACTAGCTATCACCTTCGGGCTGTCAGGCTCCAGGGTATAGCTTATAACTCAAATCTCTGGCTTGAGGGAATTAACCTTTCGGGCTCTAATACTTATCTAGACATTTGGGCATTGTGGCTAGGGGGTGGCTCTTTTTCTCACTTCCCCTCTAGACTGGTTTAGTGCAGTCGCAGTCTCATCTCATACCGCACTGCATCATTACTTGTCTCTGCGTTATGCGAGACAGTTGGGAATGGCCTGAGTATGACTACCTAAGAGAATTAGGCCTCACATACTCTCTCTAGCAAGCCTCTTCCTATTAACAAGATCATTCTCATCGTTCATATCTAGGGCTTGCCACTGATCCCGGCGAGCTATCATATCTCATTAAGCTCTAGCCGTCGGATCCCTCAACTCTGCTTAAGCTACTTTAGAGGCCACTCTTCCCAGTGTCCACTAACTACTCTAAGACCATTCTACAACTTACTTATCATGAATAAAGCCATAACCATCCTCACACATCTAACATGTCTCATACAAGGCTTTACCTATCCATCCAAGCCTTTTACATAGCCCTATTACAACATCCTCAAGCCAAATCCAATCCAGGAGAGCCTGGAACTTTGCTTTGATACTAATAAATGTAACACTATGAATTCTATCTCATTCTAACTCATCAAGTGCCTTTACATAACTTAATATCATGAATCATGTGAGTTTTGCATGAAAAAGGCAAAGAAATAATGCTCATTTTAGCATTGCACTGGATTTCAAAATTCCATTCAGTGTCATGTGGACCGCGTGAGCTCATAGTAACACCATGAATTCTAGCTCATTCTAACTCATCAAGTGCCTTTACATAACTTAATATCATGAATCATGTGAGTTTTGCATGAAAAAGGCAAAGAAATAATGCTCATTTTAGCATTGCACTAGGTTTCAAAATTCCATTCGGTGTCACGTGGACCGTGTGAGCTCATACTATACTTCCTCATATTTAATTTCATCATTACAACTAATTTACATCACAAAAACCTACTTACAACCCATGGAAACCAAAATGGGGCATGGAAACTTAAAGATCATTCTCGGCCAGAATTGGTCCTTTTTCTAGGCAAACTTTGGAAAATCATAACTAAATATAGAAAAATCAAAACTATGTAATCTTGGTCATTTTGGAAATCTTGGGATGTCTACTTCACATTGAAAATATTTACAGGTAACAATTTTTATCACTCAGGATGCTTGATATCCAGAAAACTACAGAGGTCTGACTAAAATCTGGAACTGTCATAGAATTCTGTAGAAAAATTTGAAAATGTCTAAGTAATTCCACAAAAATCAAATCCAAGAAAATGATACTAATTTGGAAAGCTATGAGTGTTAACAAGAGAGTAAAAATATCTCTAGATTAGTTCATCAAGCCCAGACTCCGAAATTCAATAGAACAATACTTCTGGTCGGGCAATTTCACTGATACTGGACAGAAATTTCAAAAATTCATATCTCCCTCTCTAGACTTCCAAATGAGATGCTTCTAGTTGACACAAGTCACTATGATTTCCTAGTTTCTTTGTATAAAATTTCGTGGCGATTGGACATCATTTGGGCCTCGTGTGACAGAAAACAATTTCTGACTAAATGAATAGTGCAGTAGACCAAATCCATAAAATTTGCCGATTTCGAAAAATCATCAAATATTCTATAAACCTCCAAAAATTATGATCTTTAGCTTTCCAGAAAGCTCTCAATGAGATCTAATTGCATGCCAAATTTTAGATCAAGAATAGCTCATTCGCCAAAAAGTGACATAGGATTCCATTATGGTCAAATGTGGCTCCATATAAGGTACCAAATTTGCCAAATAGTCTTCCCTTGGTATTGGCACCTTTTGAGCAAGTCTAAAAGCACATTTAAGACTTGTGTGAGCTGCCCAAATGGTCCCAAACCTCATGCATCTCATTTTGGCTATTCAACCCACATTTATACATATATTCATCAAACTTTAAACTTGCATACTATGGCATTACATACTCAAAACATGTGCTAGTGGTCATATATCATTTCCATATATCTAAACATCACATAATAGTATCTTTACATATGTCTCAACGTTCATAGTACATATACAACATCATATACATGATAAACCATCATTATGGTTCTAAAATGGCTAAAATCAAGGCATAAGTTTGTCAATCTCCTTCCTTTAGGGTTGTTGGCTTCCATTAGCATATCCACTTAGTTCACCTAGCATATTAGATCATTGGAGAGGAGGGGATGAGATTCAAAGAATCCCAATAGCTCATCTCCCATTCAATCATACATAATATGTGCAAAGCAAGCCTTTTAAATGCATGTATTGAGAAAATAGAAATCATAGACATTTTAAAGGCAACCTTGGCATGTGAATCAATCATACAAGATATTCAAGAGCTCACTAAGTATTAGGATTGGCCTCACACTTCTCCTCATGGATTTTGGACTTGCCTCACCCATTCTTTGAGCACTTTAGACTCAACCATACTCTTGGGAGCCCACTTTGCTTTTGGGACACTCTTTACTTTGTCTCAACCAAACTCAAGGGTTCTTGGCTCATCCTCACCCAAGGAAAGAGTTCTTGGCCTCTCCACATTCAAGCAAACTCACACAATCATCATGTAGTCATTTGGAAACATAACATGGCATCAAGCATCATGGCATATAAAGGCATGCTAGCATACTTTTCAAAGCATGAAAATACACATACACATATTCTAAAACAAGCTAAACACATATCCATGCATGAGAGAAGGAGGAGAGAGCTACCTTGTATACAAGCACACACTTTTTCCTTAGCTTTCAAGCCTTCTCTTTCAGCCACACACCTACAAATTGATGGATGTAACACCATAATATATTAACTCCATCTAGCCTCCCTCTGGACTCGATTCCAGATGATTTCCAAAGAACCAGTACCAACCGTGGCATTTTCATGCTATAAAACGGGGTTTCATACACTCATCTTCTGCCCCGTGGGTCCTGTGAACCCATCATTCACATTCTCTACTCACACTCCATTTATACAACTTATACATAGCATAAAACAAGCCATAAGCCACGGGAATGGAGCCAAAAACTAGAAAAATGCAATTTCTCACATGGGCCCAAAAGTCAGATTTTTGGCTCTAACTTTCAAAAATCATAACTAATTATAGAAAAATGGGAATCTAGTAAACCATAGCTTTCTGGAAAGCTCTAAGTGTTAAATTTACACTACAAATACTTTCCAACCACAATCTCAGCGTTTGTACCATGTTGGACATCGAAAATGGGACAGAGGTCCGGCTGTCCCTATTTCTGGTGCAACTTATTGTTATGAACTTCAAAAATTCATAACTAAATCCACAAAAATTCAATCTAGGAAAACTACACCAATTTGGAAAGCTATAGATGTCAAATAGAGTAGAAAAATAAGTCCAGATTAGTCCAGCAGCCCTTAGACCTCAAAAACCGATGGAACAATAACGAAGGTCAGGTGGCTCCCCTGATGCTAATACGGAACTTTAGACGGTTCATTCTCTCTCTACAGACCTCCGATTGAGGTAATTCTAGTTTGTATAGGTCACTATGGGTGTCTAGTTTATGCATATAAAATTTCATGACATTTGGACTCCATTAGTTCTATGAATTACATGGATTTCTTTTTGGGCTAATGACAGAACACTATGACCAAACCATCAAATTTTCCTCAATTTCAACAATTCACCAAATATTCCCTAGACCTCCAAATATTACGCATTTTAGCTTCCCAAGAATCTCTCTACAAACTCTAGAGGCATGCCAAATTTCATAGCAAGAAGAGCTCGTTTGGTCATACTTTAACGGAGCTCATAAAATTGACGGTTTTGGCACCCAAAATGGTTCAAAGTGGGTCCAAATGGCCTCCCACATATTCTCACACCTCATGGACAAATTTGAAAGCATAAACATAACATATATAAAGTATCTTAGTGGTCCAAATCATCATACATTTCAAACTCACTATGCTACGGGCCAAAATATACTATCACATGCAAGCTACAAAAAGGGCAAAACCCACATTTGCATTACTTTGGCTATCTACATTGTTTATACATCATGTTTCCTTACATTTACACTTGCTACAACATTTACATCTCAAAAATAGAAGGTGCATATTCATTTTTGGCACCTCTTTACATCAAAAGAGTCAAAACAAACTAAAATTCATCTAACATTCTCCTAGGCTCCTTGGTGTGCACTTGATTCTCCTTGAGCTCCACCTAGCATGTTAAGTTGGGAGGGGAAGGGGTGAGATTCATGGAATCTCAGTAGCTCATGCACTCATTCAAGGAAGCAATCAAGGCATATAACAAGTCAAAGCATGTAAATAAGCTTCTAACCATTCACAATCATACAATACATGTTGTACATGCCATGAAAATCACAACAATGCCATAAGTAAGCTCTAGGGACTTTTGGTCTAGCCTCACCCGAGTTTAGGGACTTTTGGATGGCCTCACCCGAGTTTAGGGACTTTTGACTTGGCCTCACTCAGTTATGAGACTTTTGGCCTTGTCTCACCCATCTCAAGGGACTTTCGGCACTACCTCACCTGAGCAATTCTCACAATCCAACACACAAACACATTGGTACCAAGGTATCAAAGCAATAACATATGGCATATCTCACACAATAAGCATATACACAAGCATACAATGACCATTACATCCAAGAATGCAATAATAAAGAGTGGAGAGAGAGCTACCTTTTGAGCCAACACAAGTTTTTCCTTTCAATTCCTCTTCTCCCTTCTTAGTTTCACAATCTCACCTTGATGGAGGTGTTTCTCTTGAGCCTAGACACAATCAAGAGTATGGAATTACTCTCTTAGATTGTAACTCAACAACTATTAAAGGTTCTTCAGAGCAAACCCTCCTAACATATAAGAACCTAAGGGTTCTCTCTCTCTCTCTAGAGTTTCATCAACTCTTCTTCTCTCTCAAGCTCTCATGGTAGTAGAATCAACATATTCAAGGAAAACAAGGAAGTTCAAGAGTGTTTTCCACTTTCCCTCTTCTGACCCATGCCTAAAACCCCATTAATTTCATAAGCAAAACCATAGGAAAAGAGGGAAAAGAGAGGAGATCAAGATTCTGAGAAGAAAAGAGAGAAGCTTGCTTACCTTTCCTTTGTTCTTCCTCCTTCTCTTGGTCTCTCTCACTCTCCACGCCTCTTTTCTCTCCTTGGGTTGAAGTCTAGGGCAAATAAGAGAGAAAGAATGAATTGGGTCATTTAAAGAAGTCAATTTCTCCCTTTTTATGCTTTTTCAGACTATCCCTTGCTATAGCGAGCTTTAACCTTCACTACAGCGAGCACGTATCAGTTCCAGACCCCAGCTTTCGCTATGGCGCGCGCTACGACGTGCAGCTCCCTGGTTTTTGTATGGGATGCCTGCACTCGCTATAGCTAGAAGCATTTTCACTATAGCGAACAGCTACTCTCGCAATAGCTAGACCATTTCTCGCTATAGCGAATATGTACATTCGCTATAGCTAGGCCTTTTCTCGCTATTACGAAAAGACTTAGAAAAATTTTTGGATTTCAAAAATTTTCAGCTTTCTTCTTTCTTTTCCTTTTCTTTTTTCTGGTTGTTACAGTGGAGATGATTTCTCTTGGCCTAGATACAAATTACAGGAGCCAATTAAGTTCATAAAATAATTTCTAGCGCCATGCAACTTGCTTAAACCCTAGATTACTCTATAACCTCCATTATGGTCCATATTGGCACCTAATGAAGCAACACCTCTCAAATGATTTCTAGGCCTCATTCTTTCTTTTCAAATATGATTCTTGACTCCTTTTAAGCCTCTTAGAGTCATCACATCATCAAAACAAAAGGCCTAGCATCATGTTGCTTCTTTAGGTCATAACATGAAACCTAAGGTACCAAATCACTTTCTATGAGTTCCAAATTTTTTTCAAGGCCTTCCTTCATTTTCATTCATCAAATATGACTCAAGAATGACTTTAGAAAAATTTAAAACTCTCCATAGCTACCCCAACCTTGCTTGCCCGAGACTATGCCCCTTTTTGGCCTCCTTGGAATTCTCTTTGTTTTCTTGAAGGAGGAAGCATGTGGGGGGCATCTTAGGAGCTCATTTAAACTCTTAATTAGGCCTAGGAATTATCATACAAAATCAGATTTTACAAGGTGCAATTGAAACCCTAGAATTTGCATCTTTAAATCTAATGGCTTTTTGATAATTCCCTTTGCATATTCTTAATCTCCACACCTGTTTTCCTTAGATACATGCTTGGTTTTGCCTAAAAATCATCTCCTCCTAGGGTTTTCTCAAGTGGGGCGAAATGGTGGAGAAAGGGACAAAAAATGACAACCATAAGAAGAGAAATTACCTTGTTTTCTTGCTTTTTCTCACTTGAATCTTGTGTTCTTTGAGCTCCTCTCTTCAAATCTGAACTTTCCCCTCAATTTCTCCCTTAAATCAGATTTATAAACCTCATTTTAATCATAGGAAACAAAGGAGAATGGAGGAGAAGAGGTTTGGAAGAGAAAGAGCAAGAAAAACTACTAATTTCCATACCTTAAGCCTTTGATTTCTCCTCCTTTTCTTCCCCTTCTTGTGAGCCTTATCCCTTAGGATTTTCTTCTGGTTTTAGGCAGAAGATTGTCGTGCATAATGAAGAGAGTAGAAGGGTGCATCATATATATAGGTGGGAATAAGTTACACTTTTCAAAAATTCTCATTTTGCCCTTCATACTTTGCATTTTCGTTTTTCCTTCGTTTTAGCTCCTTTTTGAGAACCGTCTTTTTCATTATAAAATTTAGATTCCCAATCAAGTAAAATATGTTTGGAATCACTCAAATTGGAGCTAAAACCTTTCCGAACGAATTCGTCAAAGTTCGGGCACACTAACATTGGAAAACATCCACCGGAGGGGTTTTAGCTATCCTGGGGCTTTCCATAGTTTTTAGAGCCTCTGAGAACCCCAGAGAACTCAAAACTTTAATTTAAAAAGCCCTCCTGTATGTTTTTCAAAAAGTGCTCATATTTACGAAAATGCCACTGGTCTTTTGACAAATTTTTTGAATCACTCTGGCCTTGATTTCTAGGTAACTCAAGGCTCAAATCCTCATTTTCTAATATTTAAAATTTTATCATAATTTTAGTTGGCCCCAATTCCTTCTATTTCAAGGATTCCCTATTGTATCTGACCTATTTCTACCGTTTACGGAAAAGTTGAACATTGCGTTTCTCACGTTTACGGAGGAATCGGATGTTACATTATGCACCCTTGTGACAAGTTTAGAAAGTCATTTTGGTGCATTCCCATGTGCTTAAGTGGTCATGGTTGCCTTAGAACTTGAAATGGACCATTTGAACCCCTTTGATGACACAAAATGAGCCATTTTGCAGTCCAACATCAAAATCTGACCAAATGAATGAACTTGTCTATGAAATTTAGCACACATGCAGATCGTATCTAGATATTTTTGGTAAGTCAAAGATCATATTATTTTGAGCTCTGTGGAATTAATTATGAATTTCCAAAGTTGCCATTTTTCTGCTGAATTGATACAGATACTGTTCATATGGTCAGAGTTTTTACAGGTATGGTCCTTCTTCAGATGATGCCTTAGTGTTCCTTTTATGGGACTTTGAAGTCAACTAACATTAAAATTTTACATTTCTTTTCTTTTAAAAGTGTTGCATGCTAGTGTTGCATCACTAGACTTTGGTGCTGCACCAGAATTGTTGGATTAGGAATGCTACACTTGACATCTTGGTGTCACGGTGTTAGATCTTGGCATCATAGTGCTTAACTTGCTGAACATTGAAAAGTGCAACATTCTGGCTTCCAAAACCTTATAACTCGTAGATGGGTTTTGGATGGTCTTGAACTCAACTTTTGCCCTTCTATTCATGTACTTTAGTCTTCATTTTGAATCAAATAAGCTTCATTCACAGGGACTTAAGCTAGTTGCAAAAACCAACATCTAGTTTGGATCAAATAAGCTTCATTCTTAAGGACTCAAGCTCCTTGCAAAATCCAACCAAAAACCAAAAAGGAAAAAGCAAGGATTAGGAGCCTTTCATAACAACTCACAAGTGTACTTTCAAATTTTTTCTAATTACAATCTGACAATAAAATGGATATAAATTGGAAATATTAACTCAAAACTGATGATAAGTTCTCATAAAAATATACAAAAATATAGGAATAAAAGGGATTTATCACCTATCAAAGTGATTGATAAAAAAGAACACCAATTTAATAATGTCATTGCCAATATTATATGATATAGTGGATATTATTCATTTAAAAAAATAATCACATGTAGTGAATTTAACTGTGTTAGGAAATAGTTCTAGGTTTAAACTCTTGCTCCTCCGCGCGCGCACGTAAAACATGCATTTTCATTTTTCATTTTGGCGGCGTTTAACAATCAACTGCAGTTTGTATTTCTAATTGTAATTTTGACTATAATGTATATGTCCATGTCGTAGTATGTTCTGTTTAGCGGTTTCTAAGAATCATTGTAACCAGCAAGTGACGAAATGAATTCCAACAACAACTTTCGAGTTTCGATATTAAATGCAGTTATTATAGATTTGTTCTACCAGTAAGAAGGCCCTTCCTTCCAAACTACGCTCAGGAAAATAAAATGTAGCACCTATTATTTATAAATGAGTTAACAAACCATACTTTATCTAGAAAATCAAATAACTATTGTCTATATATAACAAGCAAAATCCTATCTAGGGGATGCCTATAATGGACAGAATATTTGCTTGTATTAAGCTTTTATACGTTTCTTGTTCTAATTTCTCATTGTATTTATCTCCAATTCTTCAGATAATGCTTGACTGGTATGTACAAACTTCCATTATTATTGAAAATACTCATCACTCAGTAGTATATCAACCCGAGCTGCAACGTTTATGCACCATATATATATATGACCATGATCATAGATTTCATTTACTGTAGCCAGATAATCATATAAGAATTACGTTCACACACTATATAGGCTTATGACTAGAAGCCATTCCTGCCTCATTTCAGTCTTCACCTATACAAGCATCCTCTATAAGCTGGTGTCCAGTACTCTGGCACTGTGTTCTCTCTATAAACTTGCGGGGTACATGAAATAGGAACTAAACAAAGACCTCTGCTCCTAAGGTCAACCTTCGCATCTCCCTTATCTTTTCTATCCAAGCTTCCCCATGTATCCTGCAATATTAATTAATCATCAATCCCAACAAGATCATTAATGTTTCAGTTTTACGATATACTGCCAAGACTAGAAATATTAAGAAGAAATGTATTTTTTGAACTTGAAAAATATGCAAATAGATCATTTGCAATATTATACAAGGTGTAATTGGAGAAAGAAATACTGATAAACTTCTTATATTAGAAGCTCCTTTTTATATTTTCTAATGTTGGAAATTGTTTGGCTCTACAGTTCTCAATCTATCTCTTTTTAACTATATGTCATATATTTGTTCTTTAAATGCAGAGGATTTGGATTGGAAAAATACATGTTTTAATTATTTAGTCCCAAAATCTTATAAAAGTAAGATTGAGGACCAATAGTTGATACATGTGAGAGCTAAACATTTTTCTTAAATATTGAAGACCTGATTATGAGAATAGGAGACCTTTGTTACCTTGTGCGTGTTAGTCTTCATATAAGAGTTGCTCAGTAGCTGCAAAATATGTATTAAAGCTGTAGCTGTGAGACCAAGCTAAAGGAATAACAACTACAGTTTTTATACTCATATTCAAGGAGTAACAATTCCACAAAACTTGGATCAATAATTAATAATCCTGCTACTTTGTATTTCAAGAGCAGAATGATTATGTTGCTCCTTTAAACTTTTCTTTATTTTTGGTGCTTACAAATGTTTCTTCCACATCAAAGAACAAACAACTTCATTCCTTCCAGATTGGACAAATCAAAGAGAAGAAAATAAAATATCAGGACTTGTAAAGATTTGAATATATCTCCATGTACGTACTCGCCACCACCCCCCCCCCCCCCCCCCGAGGGGGGGACGACCAGTTCCTAATTGTAACGTTATAAAGAATCTTAAACATACAGTTTATTTCTTATGAAGAATAATTATTCTATATCTTAAAAATGAAGTTATTATGCCATACTCACACTTGAAACTAATTTTTAATGGAGCAACCACTTAATATGGGTAAATTTTACAAACATTGAAATTTATAATTAAATAATTACTTTTTTACATGTAATAATATTAGTTTTAAGTGTGATTTCTGTAATAAACATAGTAATTCATAATGAAAATATGAAAATTAAAAGAAAACAAAAAATTGGCTCCACACGTGATAAATTGACTCACTCAAGTAACCCTCAGAATTCGGTGCCTAAAATAACCTGATGAGAATTTTCTCCACTTTTTTATTCTTGTTAGTAAATAGCTTATCTTATCAGTCTAGTTTTATTAAAAAAAACAAAAATAGAAAGAAAACAAAATGAGGATCACCCACACCGTCCATTATTGTTAATTGACGATAAGAAGCAGGAACGAAACAACAATAATAACTTTATGTTTTATATAGCTGCATAATGTAGCGAATAGAGGCTTTCAATAATAGTATATCACCTGGACTTGTTCTTGTAAAAACTTTATGTATCCAATTGCTTCAAAAAGCACCGATGCTGTATCTGTCTGAAATTCAGCAATAAAATTTCATCATTGTTATAAAATAGAGTTAGTGAAAAAAAGAAGAGCACTAGGAATTTTTTATCATATATATAAAGAGAGAAAGAGAAAAGAATGGGCTTAGTGCAATATGTAGTGACCTTCCCAAATGGCGACACAATTTGCTGAAGCGTTGTAATCCTGTCGCCTAGCTTGACTTTTGGTGCCTGCACCTATGAAAACAATGAAATAGAAGTTTCTTAATACTATACAAAAGGAGCTTTCTACTTTATTCTCTCTCTTTTATTTTCACAAATTATCATATTGGCATTGTACTGTGTGTAATTAATTACCTTTGTAGATGATGCTGTAGATGTCTCTTGCTTTGCCTTCTTCAAGATTGCTTCTGAAGAGTCATCTGTTCTTTTCTTCTTTACTTCAGTGGCACTTCCTTGTCCTCTTCCATTGTTAGTCCTTGTCTGCATATTGTACACAATCATATAAACTAAGTTAAGCTCAAATATGGTATAGAATGTTCAATGATTTATTGGGAAGTTTCATATCTCAATAGGTCGAGCTTTTTCATAGATAGAATCATTTCGAGGTTCTCATATTAATTTTTAAATTTATAATTCGACAGATAATTTATTAAGGTGATCAAACCATATCCTTTTAAAAGGTTAAGCTCTCAAAAATAATATTAAATTCAAAGAGACAATGAAAGCTATAGCTTGGTTTATAAGATTACCGGCAATGATATCTGAAAACCTTGCTTCTTGGAGTCGGATACATTTAAGGATTTTAAAGCCGGTTTCAGCGTGTGATTTCCGATGATTGGCCTGCCCAACCGACCCGTAAAAGATGTAACATCTGTCAAATTTCTAGTACAGGAAGAAAGATTGGGCATTCCATGCGGAGATTTGCCATTGTCTCCTACCCCTGCAGGGCTGATAAATCCATTTTGATATCCAATAGTACTATTATATGGCCTTCCAAATAGAGCTCCCGGGACTTCACTTGCATGATGATGTTCTTGCTTAACCTTCGTGTCAAGACCGTAGGAAAAAATTCCAGAAGGATCCATTGAAGAATTCGAAGTTATATTATTGTTATGTGTTTGATGATCAAACAGGCTATTATTAACTTCTGGGTCTGGTGGGGCAATAGACCAAGTGCTCACAAGGTTAGATAGCTTGCTCAACCTTTCACTTTCAAGCATAGTCTCGCTAAACCCATTCAAATGTTTCTCAAAACTATTGAAAGATGTAGAATTATTATTGTATTCCCAACTGGTATCAAGTTTCTTCAAGTAGTTGCAAGCTGGCTCGAACATCCCGCTCGTCATGCTTTTAGATGACAGTGCATCAAGGAAGTTCTCTCCAACTTGGCTATTTTGCAGCTCGTCGTTGCTTCCAACACCTCTATAAATGTTCAATTCAAATAAATTAGTTATAATTTGCCAAGCAAAAATGATCTAATAAACTTTCATGATGTTTGATCTAGGGATCAAAAGACAATTCAAAACATATATTCTGTACCAAAACCTTTTTTTTCCCCCTTTTTCCATTTTCGGATTCAAGGATAATAAGGCAAACATTAATGAACTTATGGATTGCTAATGGAGTTAAATGCACAGAAACTAAGAAAGTAGGAGAGGTCTTAATAATTTATTAGTAAGAACTCTATAACGAGTTGATTGGAGCAATTACATAATAGATACTTGTCAAGGAGATTTTAACCGGAGGTCGAGCTCTATTGTTTAAAGTTCTTGAGAAGATATAGCTATAGAAGAGCGCCACCACTAAGGAGGTCGAGCTCTCCATAGCACGGCCCAATAGATATACTTATATATGGTGTTGGAAAACGAAGGGTAAAAAGAATTATTCCCAGAAAGAAGACCGAAAAAAGCGCCTAAACCCTATCCTTAGTGCCTACATATATTTAGAGGACCCACGGAGCTGTAGCATTAAAGAATACTGAGTGCATAATTTTAGGGGTCCAAATACTCATAGATTTAGCAAGCTGTTTATTCATTTTTCCAGTAAAATGATAGTTATCAAAGAGACTTACAATAAAACATGACTCCAAAGATGATTATCTGAAGGTTGTTGTCCCATCAACGAATTGGAGGAAGCTGCAGAAAGCTCGATGAGTCTCCGAGGGGATTCAACGGTGAGGCTTGAATGGTTGGAGGCGTTGGTGAAAGATGTAGAAACTGACATATCCCGATCCTCACATGAAGAGCAATTTGAATCAGGGTTTGGATGATTGTTCCATGAGCTGTTACTATTATTATTCCAGGAAGAAAGTGAAGTTGCATGGAGATCCCCCCATTTTATTAACGGGGTGGGAGAAGAGGTCGCAACAGAGTTCCCAGTGCCCTCTTGATCAGCCATTCCTTTCTCTCTCTCTTTCTACTTCTTTCCTTGTTATTCTCTCCTTTAGTGATGGAACGGACCTAGCTAGCTTGAATTGGATATATATCCCTCTCTCTTTGTTTCTTTGATGTTGCGGGGTAAGTATTCAATCAAGGAGGTACTTCCATGGGCAGTGACGTACGAGCCTGTAGGTTATATCAATTATAGGGGAGACAACAAAATATGCAACCTGAGTTTTTCCACTAACGTTGGTGGGCAATTATTATATAGGGTGATGGGCCAACAAGGAGTTTGGTTGAAGGTTGCTAAATGTTGTTTGGATGAGCAGAGAAATTTTAAAGTATGTATTGCCACATTGCCTAACATTAGGGTTTTAATTTCTCATTTCTAATTGTAATTGAAGATAATATATATTGTTGTTGCAATAATATTATAGTTGAATCAAAATTAACGATTGGGATTTGAATTAATTCATTTTATTTATATTTCCTCCATTGTTTTAAAACTCAGCTTTGACGATTAGAACAGGTCGTGCAGGTCGTGGGATCACAGGTCAATTGCAAGTTTGACGGTGGTTAGACCACATGACCTCATAAATAATACAAAATACATTATTTCAATAGAAAATATAAAAATGATATATATATATATATATATATATAAAGAGAGAGAGAGGAGATTGATTAACACTGATATCAGTCAAAACTAATCTTATAGCATTGAATAGCCTTTATATATGATGATCTTTTCTGCTATGTCCTCTATTAGAATAAAGTTCTAATCATAAATATAATATCTACAAAATTTGACATTAATATAAAACATGTATTGGTACCCCAAGAATATATCATGAAAATGTATAATAAAATTTTCAAATATAAAGTGACTGAATTTTTTGATCACATAATTATCGTTGTTCAATTTTTCCAAAATTAGTATGCAAGGGTAATTACTTCTAAAGTTGGAGTAAAAAGAAAATGTAAGCCCTCACTGATTCACTACAATGTGAAGAAGAAAAATGTGTCGTCACGCCAAATTATGCAACTAGCTAGCAAAAGGCATTGCAAAGGGAATTTTCTTAACTAATTGGATTCCCTTACTTAAACTTTACTGAGGGAATGTTTCCTTGCTAAAATTAAATTACGTTAGTGGGGGATATAAATTGTATTACACTAATTAAGAATAGTTATTGATATGCTAGTGAAAAACTCCATTAGCTATTTTTGGTAGGTCGTTTAGAGCACCCATACTTACTATAAGCACTCACAATCTATACTTAGTGTTACTAATACAAATGGCCTAAAGATATGTTATCCTTATTTGAATGAGCAGATCTAGCCATTTGTTAATCCTATCAGATTATTATAATCCTTGATTAGGAAGTATTTAAGATTCAAGTTTTATCAAGAACATTAATTTCCTTGAGATAGTTGAATAATTACTCATGTTTTCCACCTCTTAATCTAAGGACAATATCGCACTGTTAATAATGTTGATATGATGTCAAAACTTTATTGATAATAAAAAAATAACATTTAATGATTGCCTTTAAGGCACTTACACTAACATATCTAATCTAAAAATAAAAGACTCAAGACTCAAGACTCAAGACTTTAAAGTGTAAAAGACTTAAAAGGGTAGACCTAGTTGCTAAGATGGATGTGACCATTGTGTCTGTGCTCAATATTAGTGTTTTGTTTCTACATGCTAGCAAGCTTTGGCATTAAACATGCTGTGCAATTAAAAAATTCAAAAATATCCATGTATATGAGCTCATGTATCACATTTTCATATTTAATTACATGGATACAACTCATTTCCATCACCAAAAGTGGCATACAACTTGTGGAAACTGAAAGGAAGCATAAAACACATATATGCATTTTCGGCCAGAATTTCCCTTTCTCTATTACAAACTGTGGAAAATCATAACTAATTCTAAAAAAATTTAAATCATGCATTCTTGGCTATTCTGGAAAGTTACACATGTCTACTTTATACTAAAAATATGTCCAGAATATAACATCTAACATAGAAGATGTTTGACATTTGAAATGTTCCAAAGGTCTGACTGGCTACTGGTACTGTCACAGCTTTCTATTACAAACTTCAAAAATATCCAATTAATTTCACAAAAATCCAATCCATATAGATTATGCCAATTAGGAAAGCTAAAGATGTTAGATATAGGGAAAAAATAACTCCAGACTAGTTCAGGCACATCCAGACCTCAAAACCTAATCAAATAGTACCTGAGGTTAGTTTAAGTACCTGATACTAAATAGAATTTTTAGAAATTTATATCTCTCGCTCTATGCATCCAAATGGGGTGCTTTCAGTTGGAACAAGTCACTGGGAATGTTTAGTTTCTTTTATAAAATTTTGTGGCAATTGGACATCATTTGAGCCATGTGTTGCAAAAATCATTTTCGGACCAAGTGAACAATACACCAGACCAAAGCTATAATTTTTTCCAATTTTAAAAATTCATCAAATATTCTCTGAACTTCTAAAAATTTTGTTCTTTAGCTTTCCAAAAATATCTTAATAAGCTCTAATTGCATGCCAAATTTTAGAGCAAGAAGAGCTCATTTGAACAAAAAATGACATAGGGTTCTAATATAGTCAATTTTGGCTCCATATAGGATACCAAAGTGTCCAAATGTTCTCCCTTAATGTTTGGCACCCTTTAGGAATGTCTAAAAGCATGATTATGACTTGAATGAGTTGTCCAAATGGTCCTAAACCTCATGCATCTCAATTTGGCCATCCCACTTGCATTTATACATACACTTTCATAATACAAACTTACCATTACATGACTAAAATGTGTATTTCCATTTATACAACCTTAACTCTCAATTATACATGATACAATAGCATAAGTATACATGTTCATGTGGTCATAGGTCATATACAATAATGAAGTACATCAATTGCCATCCATAAGGCCTTAAAGTAACAAAATCTAGGCATTTTGACATCAAGCTCTCATCTCTCATGTGATTGGCTTCCGTTTTCTTAATCTCTTGGTCCACCTGGCATGTTAGATCATTGGAGAGGAGGGAATGTGATACAATATCAGTAGGCATGCCCATTGGAGCGCAACAAGTTCGAGAAACCCTCATCCATCAAGAACTTCAAAGAGCTCAAGTGGCCCAAATTGTGCACTATGTCCAAAAATTTCAAAGAGCTCAAGATAATTCCTATGTTGGATGTCAGCCCAAGTTTAGAGCCCAAAATCCATATTTGATCAATTTAGAACATGCTAGACGTCACTCAATTCATAAAGATGTTGATCTTGGAGTTGAATTAAACTTTGGACATGAGATCTCCTTAAAGATGCAAAAGTGGAAGTCCAAGTGGAAGCCCAATGTCTTAAGAAGATCCATGGAGGAACTAAATTCAATATCCAACATCTTGAAGGCCCAATGAACTATACACATACAAGAGGAGTGCCAAGGCCCAATTGGAGTCCAATTACAAGAGATTAAGAATCATGTGACAATCATGTGATTTTTAATGAAGCATGAGCATCCCATGTGACAACTTAAAGAAGTAGATTAGTTTTGACTAGGATTCTTTTTAAAATTTCGTTTTTTATTATTTTATTATTTTTTTGAACTTGGTCAAAGAGCTTATCTTGGAGATCAAGTTAAGATTAGTATTCTAATCTACTTAGGATATATATTAGGTATCATTTAAAATATTTCTAATCAGGTTTTAGAGTTTTACTTTAATTAGGACTCTAGAAAATTTTGCCTATAAAAGGCCCCCTATTGTACTCTATTTTACACATGAATGAATTTGAGTATTATTCAGTTATTTGTGAGGCTTTTGCTTCTTTGTGTTCTCTGAGAGTTCACGTGACTTATCAAAGGATTGGTCTTCCTTTGTGGCGTCTTGAGGCTAGGGTTCTAAGAGACAAGTTCTCTTAGGGTCTTTCCTTTGACCAACATTCTTGTATTCTAGCCGGTCTCGGGCAAAGTGTCATCTTGTTGAAGGTTCCTAGGACAAGGTTTCTAGAGGGTCTCTCATCATTTGGTATCAGAGCTTTGGTCGCTAGTACAAGGTATATCTTTGTGTTTTTTTTTCCTTCCGTTGTTCTTCATACTTTCTCTTCTTCCATTAGTGTTACCTTTTTCATCTTTGTCTTTGTCTTCTATCTTCTTCTGTCTTCCATTGTTGTGTGCCTCCATCCTAAAAAAAAATAAAAATAAAAAAAAAATTCGAAAAATAAAAAAAAAATAAAAAAAAAGTGAAAAAAAAAAATTTTGCAAAATTCAAAATTGCAAGTTGTGCCAATTCAAAGTTGAAAGCAAGTTTTGGAGTTAATTTCCTAATTGGAGTTAGTTTCCTACTTGGAGTCAATTTCCTAATTGGAGTTAGTTTCTTAATTGGAGTCAATTTCCTAATTGGAGTTAATTTTCTAATTGGAGTTTGTTTCCTAATTTAATCGCATTAAGTAGCTACCAAGTTATCTACTTTCCTATTTGCATTCAAGAAAGGATATTGTTTCCTAATTGTTCTAAACTTGAATTACCAGTAGTTTTCTATTCTTAAGGTTTCTTATTTTCAGATTTTTTTTTTCTTTTCATCTCTTTCCTTCCAGACCTTCCCTTACTCCTTCTTTTTCCTTTTTGTTACACACCTATTTTTCTCCTTTGTTTGATTCTTTGGGAATTTATATTTTAGGATTCTAGTTTTTGGATTGCCACTAGTTTGATCTTTTCATTTGATTTGCTTGTGACTTGCTTAGAACACTTGTAAGAAGCAAATTATTGAGTGGCAAAAGGCAAGAGCGTTAACATTAAAGAAAAAAGCCAAAAAGAGAGTTAAACACGAGTAAACTTATCATCTTTTGAGTAAACACGTGAGAAAAGTGCGTGAGGTCCTATTTCTTCTTTCTTTCTTTGACTAACTTTTCAGGTGATAAGATGTCCAATGAGTACAAATTCCTTGAAGAGGCTAACAAAGAACGATTCAAGCAATCTTGTGCAAGGTTGGATGCATTCCAACTCAATACCAACTCTACAGGACAAGATAAGGAAAAGGCATCCCCTGATTTCTATACTAGATGCCTTATCAAAGAGAAAGTCTGTAGCATGGCTATTGATAATAGTAGCTATGTAAATGTTGCTAGTACCTTACTTGTTGAGAAATTAAACTTGCCTACTATAAAGCATCCTAGGCCCTATACCTTGTTGAAGGGTAGTGTTGAATTTAAAGTTAATAAGCAAGTTTTGATTTCTTTCTCTATTGGTAAATATCATGATAAAGTGTTATGTGATGTCACTCCTATGTCTGATGGACATATTATGCTTGGTAAACCATGGAAACATGTGAGAAAAGCTAAATATGTTAAGCATAAGCACAGACATTGCTATTGCTATTCATTTGTATTCAATGAAAAAAATCATGTATTGGTACCTCTTGATCCTATGGATGCTTATAAGGATCAAATGAGAATAGTACAAGCATACAAAATGAAGGAAAAAGAGAGAGCAAAAGAAAAAGAGAAAGAATATGAGTTAGAGAGAGAAAACAAAGAGATTGAAAAAGAAAAGAGTGTGAGTGAAAAGAAAGAGCAAGAGAGTTGTGAGAAAAGTGAGAAAAACATAAGTCTGAGCTTATTTGATGAAAAAAGAGAGGATGTGAGCATATGTAAGGATATTTGTTTATCTACTAACAATCTTAACCCATCTTTGCCTATTGTTAGTTCTAGCTCCTTGCAGGTATGTAGAGATTTGTTTCCCAAGAAACCACCTAATGGCGAAGATTCGAGGACGAATCTTTTCAAAGAGGGAGGGAATGATACAATATCAGTAGGCATGCCCATTGGAGCGCAACAAATTCGAGAAACCCTCATCCATCAAGAACTTCAAAGAGCTCAAGTGGCCCAAATTGTGCACTATGTCCAAAAATTTCAAAGAGCTCAAGATAATTCCTATGTTGGACGTCAGCCCAAGTTTAGAGCCCAAAATCCATATTTGATCAATTTAGAACATGCTAGACGTCACTCAATTCATAAAGATGTTGATCTTGGAGTTGAATTAAACTTTGGACATGAGATCTCCTTAAAGATGCAAAAGTGGAAGTCCAAGTGGAAGCCCAATGTCTTAAGAAGATCCATGGAGGAACTAAATTCAATATCCAACATCTTGAAGGCCCAATGAACTATACACATACAAGAGGAGTGCCAAGGCCCAATTGGAGTCCAATTACAAGAGATTAAGAATCATGTGACAATCATGTGATTTTTAATGAAGCATGAGCATCCCATGTGACAACTTAAAGAAGTAGATTAGTTTTGACTAGGATTCTTTTTAAAATTTCGTTTTTTATTATTTTATTATTTTTTTGAACTTGGTCAAAGAGCTTATCTTGGAGATCAAGTTAAGATTAGTATTCTAATCTAATTAGGATATATATTAGGTATCATTTAAAATATTTCTAATCAGGTTTTAGAGTTTTACTTTAATTAGGACTCTAGAAAATTTTGCCTATAAAAGGCCCCCTATTGTACTCTATTTTACACATGAATGAATTTGAGTATTATTCAGTTATCTGTGAGGCTTTTGCTTCTTTGTGTTCTCTGAGAGTTCACGTGACTTATCAAAGGATTGGTCTTCCTTTGTGGCGTCTTGAGGCTAGGGTTCTAAGAGACAAGTTCTCTTAGGGTCTTTCCTTTGACCAACATTCTTGTATTCTAGCCGGTCTCGGGCAAAGTGTCATCTTGTTGAAGGTTCCTAGGACAAGGTTTCTAGAGGGTCTCTCATCAGAATGAGATTCAAGGAATCCCAATAGCTCATCTCCCATTCAATCATACATAAAAGATGCAAAACAAGTCTTACAAATGCATGCATAGGCATGTTAACATTTGCAAACATTCAAGAAGCATTTTTAACATTTGAGCAAGTCATACATAGTATACATAAGCTTGCCAAGTATGTGGATCAGCCTCACCCATTCACTTGTGGATTTTAGACTTGCCTCACCCATTCTTTAAAAGGTTCCTAGACTCAACCTTGCTCTTGGGAGTCAATCTCACTTTTGGAAGACTCTTTACTTTGTCTCAACCAATCTTAAGGATTCTTGACTCATCCTTACCATGGCTAAGGGTCCTTGACCTCACCACACTCTAGCGAACCAAAACAAAATCATAAACATTATTTAAAAGCATAATGCATCATCATGGCACCATGGAGTAAAAGCTCATGCTTGAATATTTTTCATAGCTTAAAATATACATACACACATTCAAAGACAAGTAAAGAAAACAATCATGCATGAGAGAAGGTGGAGAGAGCTACCTTGGATGCAACCATACACTTTTTCTCTTGGATTTCCTCTCCCTTCCTTGGCTTCACACATACAAAGGTGTGAGAATGATTTCTCTTAGCCTAAACACAATTTATGGAAGCTAATTAAGTTCATGAAATTAATTCTAAGGCCACACAACTTGATTAGACTTTAGCTTAACTTATAAACCTCTTTTATGGTTCCAATAATACACTTAATGAAGCAACACCCATCAAATAAATTCTAGGCTATATTCTTTCCTTTCAAATTTAATTCTTGACTCCTTTTAAGTTTCTTGGAGTCATCACACAATTAAAATAAAGTGCCTAACTCGTGCTTCTTTTTTAGGTCATATTATGAAACATAAAGCACCAACTCATTCTCTAAGCTTCCTAAATTTTTCCCAAAGCTTCTCTTCATATTCATTCATCATATATGACTCAAAAATGGGTTTGAAAAAATTTAAAACTCTCTTTAGGTACACAAACCTCTTTAGGCTGAGGCTATGGAGGATTTTCGCTTCCACAGAGTTTGCTTTGTTTTCTCAAGGGAAAATATACATGAAGGGACTTCTAGGGATCTTAGGAGTTTATTTAAACACATATTTAGGCATGAGAATTAAGAGATCAAATCAGATTTTATAAGGAACACTTGAAACTTTAGAAATTGCATCTTGAATTTTCATAGTTATTTGTTAATTCTCTTTGCATATTCTTAATTTCCACACCCTTTTTCCTAAGAATCACCCTTGGTTCTACCTAAAAACCAAGCCCTCCTAAGACTTCTTGAGTGGGGCAAAATAGGTAGAGAAGAGGAGTAAGGAATAGCAACTATGGAAGAAGAAATTACCTTGTTTAACACTTGAATATTGTCTTCTTTGAGCTCCTCTCTTCCAATCTGAATTTTCCCCTTAATTTCTCCCTTAAAATAGATTTATAAACTTCATTATAATCGTAGGAAACAAAGGAGAATGGAGGAGAAGAGGTTCGGAAGGAAGAAAACATGAAAAACTACCAAAATTCCTTACCTTCAAGCCTTGATTTCTCTTCTCCTTCTTCTTCCCGTGGTGTGCCACTCTCCTAGGGTTTCTTCTCTGGTTTGGGGTAGAAAAATATGAGACTACATGAATGGGAGAGTGGGGCACCTCCCCTTTGTATGTAGAGGAGAACGGCATTTTCAAAAATTTTAGTTTTACCCTTCATTTTTGGCTTTTTCGTTTCTATTCCATTTTAGCTCCTTTATAAGAACCGTCTTTTCCATTATAAAATTTAGATTCCTAATTTAGTAAAATGCCTTTGGAATCACTTAAATTGGAGCTAAAACTTTCTCGAATGAATCCACCAAAGTTCAGGTGCACTAACATTGAAAAACATCTATCGGAAAGATTTTAACTGTCCCAAGACTTCCCATGGTTTTCAGGGCCTCTGAGAACCTTGGAGAACTCAAAACTTTCATTTAAAAAGCCCTTTTGTGTGAATTCTAAAATTTACTCAAAATTATGAAAATTCCATTATGTTTCGTAAGTTTTCCGTAAGAAATTGTTTCTTCATTCTAGCTCTATTTTTCTTTCCATCTGAGCCTAGGATTCTCATTTTTAGGAGTTTAGAATGTTACTTAAATTTTTTGGGACCTTAACTAATTCATTTCAGGAGACTTGTTTTGAAAACATGTCTATTTCCGTCATTTAACTAAAACTGGACATTACAATATGCATTGCAATAATAGAAATATCAATACATCATTACAACTTATTGTTATAATAATAAAGATCCATTAAATAAAAAAGAATCCTAAATTTATCTATGAAATTGGAAGATATAAACTCAAAATAAGAGCTACATAAATGGTAGAGAAGGTGAGAATCGATTAAACTGAAGAAAAGCTAAAGATCTATGCTCTTGCACCACTTTAATAAGTGAGATCTTCCCATAAGCCACCAAAACTAAAGATCAGCCCCTAAACCTACTATGGTCTTGTGACTTCCCTATCTGACCAATGGATTCTCATGGTCTAAATGTAAATTAGAAACTTGGGAAATTTTTTGAAATTAATAGCATCACCTAGGTGATGTAAGGCTCTATGCACTCCACTTAGTTCTTACATCGTCTTGGTAATACAAGATGGAGCCTAGGTAATGGGCCTTATAAGTTGTTGGTTCTTGGGCCTTTAATACTTCTTTTAGCTCTGGTCTCTTCCTAGCATCTACAAGTAGAGCATAAATCCTTTAGTCATTATTAAATTTCCTAAAAATCATTAAAATAACTTGAAATTAAAAAAATTAATATTTCCTAATATTTACTGCTAATATGCAAAATAATACAAAATTAACCAAAAATGCCTAAAAATACTAATAAAATCCCATGATAAGTCCTCAAATAAGCTAATAAAGATAGGCAAATTTATGACTTATCACAACCCCCACACTTGAATATTTACTTATCCCTAAGCAAAGCCCAAAAACAATTTTCAAAAATCAAGTACATTCTCTTGAAAAAGGAATATGATCTTAGTTTTTAGGTTAAGGGTAAAATAATGCCAATAAAAGAAGAAAATTATCCATCTTAAATGCATATTATAATTAGTATAGGCCTAAAGGGGAACTGGTGATGCATACTGAAATGATTAGGCTTATCAAGCTCAACATCTCAATGAATGCTTAAATCCTCTCTACAAATCATGCACAACCTAGGATTTTGCCTCAAAGAAATATATAACAAGTTTTAGAGTCCTAGGTTTAGAATTAGTATAATGCATAAACTACCTAGCACAAGTAAATACATTTATATGGCTTAGTGAACAAATTGTATCAGAAAGTGATGAAAAAAAAATATTAGGAAAATGAAATTTATTATATAATTATAGAGAAAATAGTTTAAATTTTGGGTTTAATTAATTAATTTAGGGAATTTAGTAACTTGCCTTAAGAAACTTAATTAGAGCCCATTTATCTTAAAAATTGAATTAAATTGTGTTGGAAATAAATTTATTTATAAGATTTCCCATTTCTTTAATTTTGGACTTGAAACCTAACACCACGATCCAACCCCAATGAAACACTAAAGCCACTAATTAGCTAGCCCAAAAATGTAGCACTTAAGCCACAAACGAACTCAGCCTCATCTCATTTCATATTCTCTAACCTTCATGCATAAAAGAGAGACGTTGAAGTAGGGAGAGAAGTGTTGAAGAGAAGATAAGCTTTAAAGTTCTTCAAGGCTTGCTAAAAGAGGAAAGAGGAAAATTTAGCTTAGGTAAAAATTGAGAAACTTTATCTACTCCTTTTCCTCTTCATTTTGGTCCAATTGCTTTATGATTTGCTTACTGTTTGTGAAGCTATAAGGTTGAAGATTTAAAGATTTTGGAGTGCTTTCAGGTTAAGAAGATAAAGGAAGAGTGAAGCCATAATTTTGGTATCCTTTTTCTCTCCATTTATGGTTGCTTTTCTTCTAAATCTTTTCTTAAACCTTGAATTTAATGCTTGGTTTTTTGTATTTTTGAATATATGAAGACCCATTTGTAAAAACTTAGAGTATAATGTTTATTTAAGGATTTTAACCCTTGGACACTTGGGAAAGTAAGTTGCTTAACTTTATAGGCTTCAATTTATTAAAGCTATGAATTTCCTTATGTTCATTGAGTTGTTGGCTATATATGAACACTTTAGGCTTAGTTTGTTTGCTTGAAACATGTTGGTAGCTATTTAAGAAATGAAAAGCATCTTTGAAAAATAAACTACATTTAATTCTACTTATATTTATAGAAAAATAATATTGATGACTTGTGCATGTATATATATAAATGATGCTATGAATAGGTTTGACTACTAATAGATTATGGTGATTGTGAACTATGTCCTAATAGATGTAGCCATGAATCGGGCTTAAGGAAAGTCATGGAACATGAATTATGTCTTGACTACTCATGGAGCTTTGAATAGTGCTTAACTAGGGAGTAGTTGCCATGAACATGCCCCTTTCAAGTTATCGATAGATGATAAGTTAATACATCGTTACTAGCATAAGATAGTAATTGAATTGTAGCCCACCTTACTCATTTGTTTTGTTCATGCATTACTTACCTTATAATTTTCATATGTAAAGTATCAAGGTTGCTTCTGCTATTTAATTGTAAATGAAGGTTTATAATGGTTATGAGATTTTATATCTCACCATGTTTGTGGGCTACACTTTACAAGTGAAGTATCTTCTAGTGGCAATGAGAAGTTAGTGGGAAGTTGATTATGGTGTTTTAGATACTGTATAGGTAAAGCAATTTGTCTGTTGCTTATACATAGTGGTAAATGCTAGACCATGTATAGATTTTACTTTGTATAGCATAACATGATAGATCATGTATTGCCAAGTGTAGGATTTATTATTTATGTATTTGTGAAATTAATATTCAGCTTAGATGCCCTTTTATCCTTTGCATACGGATTCTTTTAGTGTAACTATGGTTCATGTATGAATCAAATTGTACATTTACTTTTAGTTATGAAATCTTACTATTATTTTAATTTTTAGATATGGTTATTATGGAATTTGTAGCTCGTGGTTGCGTGCAGTTATCTATAAATGAATTGTGATTATTTTGGTAATCTTTTAATGATGAATTATGGTATTAGTTTATAGGGTAGCCTTGAAGATTCAAGAAGTCACAAGGTTAAATTTTAATCTTAAAGGATCTAAGTCTTGGCTATATCATATTTGGGAAGTTTTGGTTAATTGAGTTTTACCTTAAAAGGTTTGGTTGGTGAGTGCAATTTTTGGCATTTGGTGTAAAAGTAGGCATTTTTAGTTACATGTGCACTTTAGAGCCTAAATGGTTGAGTTTGTTGATTAGTGTTAACATGATGTTTGACCTTACATAGATGTCCTTCATGTTAAGTTTAGTGAATTTTAGAATAGGATAGGATCCCTAACTATTTGACCAAAGTTGGCAAACTTTTAAGAGTTTTATAGATTTTTCTATGATCCACATGGCTTGCCCATGCTACTGTGTATAGCCATGTGGAGGCTCTTCTTCATATGGCTTTGGTTGTGTAATGACCCCAATTCTTAATTATCGTAATTAGGTTTAATAGCATGATTAGTAATTTCAAATCAAGGTCTAAGGTCACTATGATTAATTAAAATAAGAGAAAGTGGGAAAAATTTGAACCTTGATATCATTAGGGTCATCAACTAAACAACCACAACTAATTAAGTCCACATGTAATGTCCAGTTTTCGTTAAACGATTGTAAAGGATGCCTTTTCAAAGCAAGTCCCCCAAAATGAATTAGTTAAGGTCCTAAAAAATTTGCATAACATTCTGGCCTCCTAAAAATGAGAATTCTAGCCTTAAACAGAAGGAAAAACGGAGCTGGAATGAAGAAATAAAATTTGACAGAAACCTTACGAAACGTAATGGCATTTTCATAATTTCAGGTAATTTTTGGAATTCACACAAGAGGGCTTTTTAAACCAAATTTTTGAGTTTCCTGGGGTTCTTAGAGGCCTTGAAAACCATGGGAAGCCCCGGGACAGTTAAATCCCCTCCGATGGATGTTTTCTAACGTAGGTGTACCCAAACTTTGATGGATCCGTTCAGGAAGGTTTTAGCTCCAATTTGAGTGATTCCAAAGGCATTTTTCTTAAATGGGAACCTAAATTTTATAACAGAAAAGATAGTTCTAAAAAAGGAGCTAAAACGAAGGAGAAACGAAAATGCAAACTATGAAGGGCAAAATGAAAATTTTTGAAAAAGTCACCTTACCCTAGCTATATATAGGTGGTGCCTCACACTCTTCCTCATTTCACTTCAGTTTTTCCAACCCCAAATCAGAAGCAAAGCCCTAGGAGAGTGGCACACCAAGGGAAGGGAAGAAGGAGAAAAAATTCAAGTCTTTAGGTATGGAAATTTGCTTATTTTTCATGCTTTCTCTCCCTCAATCTCTTCTCCTCTTTTTCCCTCTTCTTCTCCATGATTTTTCTGAAGTCTTGAGGGCTGTTTTGAAAGAAGAACAGAGGGGAATTTTCGGATTTGAAGAGAAGAGCTTGGAGAAAGCAAGATTCAAGCCAAACTAACTAAGGAAACAAGGTAAAAATGCATTCTATGGTAGCTATGTTAATGTGCCTTTCTTCTCCATTTCGACCTACACTAAGAACCCTAGGAAGATCTAATTGTCAAGCCCAACCAAGCATGATTCTTAGGTATTTGATGGAGAGGAATAAGAATATGCAAAGAAAACTATGAAATAGGCATTAGGATTCAAGATGCAAAACCTAGGGTTTCTAGTGCACCTTTCAAATTCTGAATTTATGTGATGATTTCTAGGCTTAATTAAGAGTTTAAATGTATTCTTGAGATATCTAAGATGCTCCCCACAAACTTCCTCCTTCAAGAAAACTAAGAGAACTCCAAGAAGGCCAAGGAAGCCCACAGTCTCGGCCAAAGAGGGTTCTTGTAGTGGGGGAGAGTTTTAAATTTTTCTAAGGCCGTTCTTGAGTCATATTAGATGAATGAAAGTGAGCGGAGGCCTTGGAAAAAATTTAGAACTCATAAAAAGTGATTTGGTGTCTTAAGTTCCATATTATGACCTAAAGAAGCAACATGATAGTAGGCCCTTTGTTTTAATGGCATGATGACTCCAAGAGGCTTAAAAGGAGTCAAGAATCATATTTGAATGAAAAGAATGAGGCCTATAAGTCATTTGAGGGGTGTTGCTTCATTAGGTGCCAATATAGACCATAATGGGGGTTATAAAGCCATCTCGTGTTTCATTAAGTTATGTAACCTTAGAATGTGTTTCATGAACCTAATTGGCTCTCATAAATTGTATTTAGGCCAAGAGAAACCATCTGCACCAATTTATGGGTGTGTGGCTAAAAGAGGAGGCTTAAATCCTAAAGGAAAAGTGTGTGGTTGGACATAAGGTAGCTCTTTCCACCTTCTCTCATGCATAGATGTATAGTATGAGCTCACACGGTCCACGTGACACCGAATGGAAGTTTTAGATATAGAACAATACGAAAATAATCCCATTTTTCCTTGCTTTTCTATGGGAATCCTATATATTTCATGATATCATGCCACTTAAAAGCATGAGATGAGCTAGAATTTATGGTGTTACACCACAAGTGTTCATAGTTATCATTTAAGACTTTGGATTCATCTTGCTACTGATTTCAACTCATAAAAACCTTATATAAAGACTCCCAAGTCATTGCACAACATTAACATAGTGAAATTCAAGATTTCTAAGTGAAAAATAAGAGTTTGGGAACCTTCGTCGTAGCTTAGACCTTCCCCACTGCAGCTAAATTGGTTATTGGAACCTAACAACCAAGTCTAGCATCTTGTGTTGTGGCTTAAGATTTTTGTGTCGCGATGAAGTTGCTCTCGGGTTCAACCCCACATTTTCACAAATCTCGCTGAGGTGAGCCTATGTGGTGCTGCAGCGAAAACACCCTCTGGAGCTACTGTATAAAGTTTCACAATTTACATCGTGGCAAGGTTGCTCTTTGTTACCCTCATTGGGCAACATTTTAATTTTGCACCGTTGCGAGACACCTTGTGTTGTTGCACTTGTAACATCCGATTTTCGGAAAACGAGAGAAAATGTGAGAAACATAACATATGGTTTCTCCGTAAACGAACGAAACTCACTGGATACAAAAGAAAGTCCCCCAGAATGAGATAGTTAAGGTCCCAAAAAGTTTGGGAAGCATTCTAGACTCCTAAAATGAGAATCTCAGGCTCAGACAGAAAGAAAAATAGAGCTAGAATGAAAAAACAATTTCGTACGAAAAGCCTACGAAATGTAATGGTATTTTTGTAATTTTGAGTAGTTTTTGGAATTCATATAGGAGGGCTTTTTAAATGAAATTTTTGAGTTCTCCAAGGTTCTTAGAGGCCCTGAAAACCATGAAAAACCCCGGAATAGTTAAAATCCCTCCAGTGAACTTTTTCCAATATCGGTGTGCCTAAACTTTGACAGATCTATTTGGAAAGGTTTTAGCTCTGATTTGAGTGATTCCAAAGGCATTTTTCTTAATTGGGAACCTAAATTTTATAATGGAAATGACGGTTCTAAAAAAGGAACTAAAACGAAGGAGAAACGAAAATGCAAAGTATGAAGGGTAACATGGGAATTTTCAAAAAGTAACTTATTCCCACCTATATATATGATGCACCCTTTTCGTCTCTTCATTATGCACGACCATGTTCTGTCTAAAACCAAAAGAAAACCCTAGGGGATGAGGTGCACAAGAGGAGGAAGAAAAAGAGGAGAAATTCAAGGTAGAAAGGTATGGATTTTCATGGTTTTTCATGCTCTTTCTCTTTCAAACCTCTTCTCCTTTATTTTCTATGATTATAACGAAGTATATAGATCTGTTTTAAAGGAGAAATTGGGGGGAAAATTCGGATTTGAAGAGAGGAGCTCAAAGAACACAAGATTTAAGTGAGAAAAAGCATGAAAACAAGATAATTTCTCTTCCTATGGTTGTCATCTTTGGTTCCCTTCTCCACCATTTCGCCCCAGTTGAGAAAACCCTAGGAGAAGATGATTTTTGGGCAGAACCAAGCATGAATCTAAGGAAAAAGGGTGTGGAGATTAAGAATATGCAAAAGGAATTATCAAAAAATCATTAGATTTCAAGATGCAATTTCTAAGGTTTTGTGTGCACCTTCCAAAATCTGATTTCATATGATAATTCTTAGGCCTAATTAAGAGTTTAAATGAGCTCCTAAGATCCCTAAGATGCTCCCTACAAGCTTCCTCCTTCAAGAAAACAAAGCACACTCCAAGGAACCCTAAATCATCATAGTCTCGGCCTAAGAAAGTTCTCATAGCTAGGAGGAGTTTAAAATTTGTCTAATGCCATTCTTGAGTCATATTTGATGAATGAAAATGAGGGGAGGCCTTGGAAAAAATTTAGAACTCAAAGAAAGTGAGTTGGTGTCTTAGGTTCCATAATATATCATAAAGAAGCAACATGATATTAGGCCCTTTGTTTTAATGGTGTGATGACTCCAAGAGGCTTAAAAGGAGTCAAAAATTATATTTGAAAGGAAAGAATAGGGCGTAGAAATTATTTGAGGGGTGTTGCTTCATTAGGTGCATTTATAGACCATAATGGGGGTTATAGAGCAATCTAGTACTTAAGCAAATTGTATAGCTTTAGAGAATGTTTCATAAAGCTAATTGGCTCCCAAAAATTATATCTAGGCCAAGAGAACCTATCTCCACCAATTTTTGAGTGTGTGACCGAAAAAGGAGGCTTGAATCCAAAAGGAAAAGTGTATAATTGTGTGCAAGGTAGCTCTCTCTACCTTCTCTCATGCATGGATGTGCGTTTATCTTGTTTTAGAATGTGTGTATGTGTATTTTCAAGCTATGAAAAGTATGCTAGAATGCCTTTATATGCCATGATTCTTGATGCCATGTTATATTTTTAAATGAGTACATGATATTTGTATGAGTTTGCTTGAGTGTGAAGAGGCCAAGAACTCTTCCCTTAGGTGAGGATGAGCTAAGAACCCTTGAGCTTGGTTGAGACAAAGTAAAGAGTCTTCCAAAAGCAAAGTGGGCACCCAAGAGTATGGTTAAGTCCAAAGCTCTTAAAGAATGGGTGAGACAAGTCCAAAATCCCTGAGGAGAATTGTGAGGCCAATCCAAGCATTTGGTGAGCTCTTAAGTGTCTTGTATGATTGATTTACATGCCAAGTGTGCTTTTAAAATGTCCATGTCTTCCATTTTCTCCATGCATGCATTTATAAAGCTTGCTTTGCACATATTATGTATGATTGAATAGGAGATGAGCTATTAGGATTCTTTGAAACTCATCTCCTCCTCTCCAATGCTCTAACATGCTAGGTGGACCAAGTAATAATTGGTGAAGGGAGCCAACAACAATGAAGAAGAAAAATTGACAAGCTTATGCCTTGTTTTGTCCATTTTGGAACCATAATGATGGTTCATGATGTATATGATGTTGTAAATGTACTATGAACCTTGAGACATGTGTAAATATACTATTATGTGATGTTTAGAGGATGAATATGATATATGACCTCTAGCATTTATTTTGAGTATGTAATGCCAAATTATGCAATGTGGAAGTTTGATGGAAATATGCATAAGTGTGGGTTGAATGGCTAAAATGAGATACATGAAATTTGGGACCATTTGGACAGCTCATATAAGTCTTAAATGTACTTTTAGACTTGCCCAAAAGGTGCTAAGACTAAAAGAAATTCATTTGGCAAATTTGGTACCTTATATGGAGCCAAAATTGACTATAATAGAACCTTATGTCACTTTTTGGCCAAACAAGTTAGTCTTGATCTGAGACTTTGTATACAATTAGCTCTCATTGAGAGATTTTTGAGAAGCTAAAGATCAAAATTTTTGGAGGTCTACAGAATATTTGATGATTTTTCAAAGTTGGCAATTTTTATGATTTTCGTCTGCTACACTATTCATTTGGTTTGAAAATGAATTCTATCATCTGAGGCTCAAATGATGTCCAATTGTCATAAACTTTTATACTAAAAAACTATACAATCACAGTGAATTGTGCCCAATAGAAGTACCTCATTTGGAGGTCTAGAGATAGAGATATGAGTTTTTAAAATTTCTATCTAGTATCAATAAATTTGCCCGACCAGAAGTACTGTTTCATTGAATTTTGAGGCCTAGGCTTCATGAACTGATCTAGAGATATTTTTTCCTTATAGTTAACATCCATAGATTTCCATATTGGTATTACTTTCATGGATTGGATTTGTTTGGAATTAATTGGATATTTTCAAAATTTTCTACAGAATTTTATGATAGTTCCAGAATTCAGTCAAACCTTTAGACAATTTTGGATGTCAAACATCCTTTGTGATGCATGTTATGGTCTGGCCATATTTTTAGTGTGTAGCAGACATCCTACGCTTTCCAGAATGACCAAGATTGCATAATTTCATGTTTTCTAGATTTAGTTATGAGTTTTTAAATTTTGGTCAGAAAATGGAGCAACTTTAACCAAGAATGAACTTCCATATTCCATGCTCCATTTCGGTTTCCCTGAGTTGTGGGCATGATTTTGTGATAAAAATGAGTTGTATGGATGTAATTAAATATGAGAATGTATACTATGAGCTCACATGGTCCACGTGACACCGAATGAAATTTTTAAGTATGACGCAACGCAAAGAAACCCATTATTTTCATTCCCTTTTTTATGTGCTCTCATGGAAATGATGATGTGAAGTTTATGAATGACATAAAATGAGCTAGAATTTATGGTGTTACAGCACTCCTCACTTTTGTCACTCTCCTGGCCGTGGCTTAGCTCTTTTTGGCTTGGCGGGACCCTCTTTTGTACTAATTCTTCTTAAGTTTTGTCCCATTCACTCTAACTCTCTCTCTAGCAACACTCCAAGGCCACTCTACCTTAATTTATGAGGCTCTAATGGCCTTCATCTACTTAATTTACCAAACCTACCCATCATCACCCATTCAAGACTTAATTATTGATTCTTACTCATTTAACTACCATATATCAATAAGTTCATGGATTAATGACAACAAGGATTCATAAGTTACCAACATTTATCATTCAAATACATATTCTAGTAGAGGTTCTATGCATCACTTGTTTAAGTCAACATCTAATGTATCACGTGACTTCATTTCCAAATAGTAAATCATATCATAGGTTCAACAAAATTCATATAAGATGTTATAAGTTCATACATCCAATGCCAATTTAACACGAGGCCTAGCTCCTCAATAGATACACCTTAAGTAATCAAAATACAAACTCTTATACTTAGTAACATGATTACATGATGATGCTATATAAGAAGAAATACAAAATTTAGCATCTAATCTACTCAGATCAGTCCAAGTGTAGACTTCCCTACACATGGTTGGAGCTCATATATTTTCATCTACTTGCTTTCCCTTATCCTTACTCGAAGAGCCTTTACCTGAAAGTATTATCCTATAAAACAAGGTGAGATATAAATCTCAGTAACCAAAGGTAAATTCCAATCATATATTCCAATTTAATTAACATATATGCAATCAATCAAATAAGCTTAAGAAATAACTATCATATCAGCAAATGAAATAATTAGATTATCAGTGAATACTATTCTATACAAGTAATCACAATTCCATATATTAAAGGCAATTAACACCAGGAGAGGCCCATCCATGGCACCAACTCTCCAATGAGCACAACCTGGGCTTAATGCATATAAGGGTCTAATCACAACTCGATACCCATCAAAGCACAATGCACGAGTGGTAGCCATACCACAGCTCCACCATGGACTCACAAGGTCCAAACACAATATATCAGATAGCCAACCATTCATTATGCATTTCAAAATCATACATGTATAATAGATATAAAAATAAAGTAGACATATATGTGGAATTTAACATTAACCTTGGTTACCTCACTTCGTAGATAATTTGGAAAGCTATCAGTAGTACCGAAATCCCCCCAGCCACTGCAAGTCTCCAATTGTGGATTTGATTGTTCCCACACCAGTAACTTCAGAATATCACCCAAAATCCTAGGCAAATTTGTACTAAATTAATACTCATACTACAAATCAACTATGGGGTCTTAAACCAGCAGAAAATGTATCAAAATAAGGAGTTTATAGTTACCCAATATCCTTCCTAGCCTCAACCTCTAAAAATCCTCTAAAAAATCATCAAATAATCCATATCAGATTTTGGGAATGGTGAAAATGCTCCAAATGAAAAACTAATTAGATCAAAATGAAGAGGAAGAGGAGAGGATTAAGTTTTATAACACTCACCTTGGCTAATTGTGACTTTAGAAGTGGGAGAAGATAGATTTATGTTGCTAGTCCTAGCCTTTTCCTTTAAGGTGCGAAAATAGACTTTTGTTTTATGTAGCATAAGTGTTTGTCTTCCAATTTCTTAACTGGTGACTACATAATAGGGAATGGGGCTGACTATATTAGGGTTTTAGATGGATTTGGGCTGACTTAAAGGCCCAATTCCAAGTGGGTTGCAATTTTATGCTTGTTGGGCCAGATTTCATAAGTTAGGCTATAGAATTTTGATTGGGTTAGGCCAAGTTCCAAGAGTCAATCTAATTTAGGTCAGCATAATGAATGTTGGGCCAACTATAAGAGTTCTTATAAATTAGGTATTAGGCCTCTATCTCACTAAACCAAATTGGGCTATTGCTAAATGGTCTCTTTTAGGCTAAGTCTCATAATAGGAAGTTGAGCTTGCACCTAAAATCATTAAGCCTCCATTAGTCCTTATCCATAACCTTCTTAAATTAATTATAAGCCTAAATTAAGTTTTAATCTAATTGAATCTTAACCTACATTAATTATTTATTTCTTTATAACTTCTATTCATATAACTTGCCTAATTATTCCATAATAATTACTCTTAATTGGTCCAAATCTATGATTAACACCTTAATTAATTTTGGGATGTTATAGGTTGCAAGAGACATGACTTAGCCGTGTTTCCCCACATAGCCTATCCAGAGTTGGACACAACTATGTGTTGTATCCTATGTAAGGAAGTGCTTATTTTATATGTCCTCTTCCTAGGTTTTCTCCTTCAACGCCTTATGTTAAAATTTAGTTCAGCTAAATTGAGGTTTTAAGCTTCCTTTGAGTGTCTTTGGTAAGCTAGAATAATTGTTTTTAGTTTATGGTTGAAATACTTTTAGGTTTTGGATCATAGTTAACTATCACTAAAGCATAATAACTTAATAAGTTCAAAGGTTTAAGTTGGATTCAAATTATGAGTATTTTTAATAATAAATTTTTTTTTGCAAGGGTTTTAGTTTTATTTTATTAATTAAACCTTTTAAGCTTAACTTATTTATTAAATAAGGTGTTACATTTTTGGCATCAAAGGAATTGTTTAGGAAAACTTCAAGTTGAAATTTAATTAGACACTTGACATTCATGATGCATACTTGATTTTTAGCATTAGCTTAGAGAAAAAGTTAGTCGTGTACACTACAACACCTTACACTACACCTAGGTGAAGCAAATAGGATTAACACCATTTCTTTAAACTAAGATAACTTAGAAGCATGACTAATAAGATGTTAAAGATTTGAACCAAAAAATAAAATCCTTATATTTAATAGTTTAAATTAGACTAATAACTCATTTACAAACCTTCCACTAGCTTCTAGAAATAGACAGTTTATTTGTCATCTTACAAGGATTAATAGGAACCTTTAAAATCCCTTACAAGGGTTCTTGGAAACTTGAAATTTTATCTAGGGAAGAAGAAGCTATTCCTACAATGATCAATTGACTACCTTAGAGAAGTGGTCAACTAGTTAGCTGAGCCTAATTGCCTACTTCATAGTTTTTATTTGATCCATCCCTTATAAAGATGATAGCTAATTCTCAATGTTACTCGATTAACTAGTACTAGCTAGCAGTCGACTGGGACTTCCTCGACAACCAATTAGCCATAAGTGTCCAGTAGACTAGTTGTAATATCCTGTCCTTCTAAACCTAAACTGAAACTAGTAAGATGATAAAAGAGGACCCTATAATAAAATGAAATAAGGTCAAATAAGGATAGAATGATAATCTGAGCATCAAGAAATGAAGTTATGAAACTATGGATAGCTCGAAACTAAAGCCAAAATGGCTAAACAAACTTAACTGAAAAGGTAGTAGCAAAATCATAATTTTGGACAAATTTTTAGAAACTTAAAAAAGGAAGTATTAAATGATAAAATTAAGTTCACTAAGGTTCTCAAAGGCCTCAAATACCATAAGAGCCATCAAAATGGCTAAAACCTTTCCAATGTGTAATTTAGGCTGGCAGTTAACTTAAACTTTAACCAAGCCACTTGGTATGGTTCTAAATCCCATAAATTTGAAAGTAAATGTCTTTAATAAATTAGAGAACCTAAATTTTCATATGGAAAAGATCGTTGAACAAAGGGATTGATGTTAAGGGACATAACAGGAACTTTGTAATTGTTTTAAAAACACTTTCTTCTCCCTTGTATTAGGTTGGCCACACTACTAGCACTCTAAAACTGACTTAGAGCACTCAAAAAGAGAACCAAGGTCACACTAAGAGAAGGGAAGAGGGAAAGAAAGCCATTTTAGGTAAGTAAATATGCACTTTTTCATGGTAAATCATTCACAAATCTTCTTCTCCTTCCTAAGTTCTCTCTCTTGATGGTTTTAGCTTATTGAAAGAAACATTTTGGTGGCTGATTACTTGGAAAAAGGAGAGGATTAAAGGAAATGTAATTGTGGCACAAGATTATCCACTTGACAAGCATTTAAATAAGGTATGACATTATGTGGAAATGTTACTTTTTGTAATATCCGATTCTCTGAAAATGAGAGAAAACACAAGTAATGCATTATTTTTTTGTAAATGAACAAAAGTCACCGAATACAAATGGAAGTCTCCCAAAATGAATTAGTCGAGGTCCCAAAAAATTTCAATAACATTCTAGACTCCTAAAAATGAGAATCCCAAGCTTAGATGGAAAGAAAAATGGAGCTAGAATGAAGAAACAAATTTGAAAGAAAAGTTGACAAAATGTAATGGCATTTTCATAATTTTGAGCAAATTATGGAATTCTCATAGAAGGGCTTTTTAAATAAAATTTTTGATTTCTCTGGCATTCTCAGAGACCCTAAAAACCATAGGAAGCCCCGAGACAATTAAAACCTTTTCAGTGGACATTTTCTAACATTAGTTGACCTAAACTTTAACTTATTCATTCAAGAAGGTTTTAGTTTTGATTTGAGTGATTCCAAAGGAATTTTATTAATTTGGGAACCTATATTTCATAATGAAAAAGATGGTTCTAAAAAAGGAGTTAAATAAGTTAGAAACGAAAACACTAAGAATGAGGGGCAAAATTAGAATTTTTTAAAAGTGGTTATTAAACCCACCTATATATATGAGGTGCCCCATCTCCTCCTTCATTTAGCCACATTTTCTTTTGCCCTAAACTAGAAAAAAAAAAACCTTCAGGGTGAAGCGCACAAGAAGGAGGAGGAAGGAAGCAGAAAAACAAGGAAGAGGTATGGATTTTCTTGGCTTTTTTATGCTTTTTCTTTAGGAAACTCCTTCTCCTCCATTTCTCCTTCTTTCTTATAGCTTTATTGAAGTTCTTGGATCTGTTTCTAGGGAAGAACAAAGGAGAAAATTCAGATTTGAAGAGAGGAGGCCAAGGGAAGTGAGAAACAAGCAAGAAAAGCCAAGGAAATAAGGTAAATCTTCATTCCATAGTAGCTACCTCTTGCTCCCTTCTTTTCCTTGGTATGCCCCATGTATGTAGCTTTAAGAAGGCTTGGATTTTGGGTAGAACCAAGGGTGAATCCAGGAAATTTAAGGGAAGAAAATAAGAATACGCAAAGAAATTCAAGTAAAAGCTATTAATTTTCAACAAAGTAAACGTAGGGTTTCATGGGCTCCCTTGAAAATCTAATTTGATAAAATTGTTCCTAAGCCTAAATGAGTATTTGGATGAGCTCATGAGATCCATGGAAGGCTCCTCATATGCATCTTCTATCAAGAAAGTGAAGCAAACTCACTTGGTACTCATATGGAGCATGATTTCATCCTAGGCTAGAAAGAGTACCAAGAGGAAGTTTTAATTTATTCCAAGCTTTTTTTTGAGTCATATATGATGGAAGAGGATGAGATGAAGCCTTAGGAAAATTTTAGAAGCCATAGAAAGTGAGATGGTATCATAGGTTCCATATTATGGCGTAAAGAAGCAATACCTAACTAGGCTCCTTGATTTGATTGTGTGATGACTCTAAGAGGTTTAAATGGAGTTAAGAATCATAAATAGATGGAGATAATGGAGCAAAGATGATGTTTTCTTAAAGTTGCTTCATTAAATACATTATAGAATCATAAAAGAGCCATATGAACCACCTAGCTTTTTTAGTAAATGTATATCCTTAGAATTTGATTTAAGAGTACAATTGGCTGCCATATGATGTGTCTAGGCTAAGAGAAATGATCTCCACCTCCTTGTGTGTGTGAGGTCGAAGGAGAGGACTCAAGGCTTAAGAAAAAAGTGTGCTTGTGTGGAAAAGGTAACTCTCTCCACCTTCTTTTATGCATAAATGTGTGCTTACATTGTCTTTGGATGTGTGTATGTATGTTTTAAGCAATGAAAAGTGTTCTAGTATGATTTTATATGCCATGGTACCATTATGATATTTTATGCACTCAAATGATGTTTTATATGCTTGCCTTGGTTTGCATGAGTGTGGAGAAGCCAAAAACCCTCTAGCAATGGTAAGGATGAGCTAAGAACCCTTGAAATTAGTTGAGACAAAATAAAGAGCCTCCCAAGAGTGAGGTTGAGTTAAAACCTCTTAGAAAAAATGGGTGAGGCAAGTATAAAATCCATAAGTGAATGGGTGAGGCTAATCCACTTACTTGGCAAGCCTATGTATGCTATGTAAGACTTGTTCAAATGCTAAAGATGTTTCTTGAATGCTCACACGTTTCAATATGCCCATGCATGCATTTTCAAGGCTTGTATTGCATACTTTATGTGTGATTGAAAAGGAGATGAGCTATTGGGATTCCTTAAATCTTATCCCCTCCTCTCCAATGTCTTAACATGTTAGGTGGAGCAATTGAGCAAGGTAATGGAAGTCACCAAGCTTAGAAGAAGGAGATTAACATCAAAGTGTATGAAAATGCCAATTTGTAGCTATATGAGTGGCATATGATGTATCTCCTTATTCTATATGTTATATGACCTTATGAGCACATGTAAATATGTAAATGTATTATGTATGAATGAGATTTGGTGCAACATGCATGATGTAGCATGATTTAAATATGGAATGGCAAGACTTGACATATGCATTCTTATGTATAACTTGGGGTGGATGAGTGAGTTTGAAAAATATGGGTTTGTTCACTTTCGCGACAAATTTAGTAGACCATTTTGGTGCTTTCCATGTGCTCAAGTGGCCATGGTTGTCTTAAAAGTAATTTCAGACCATTTGAGACCTTTATGAGACACAAAAATGACCATTATGCAACCCAATGTCAAAATCTAACCAAATAAATAAATTTGATCATGAAATTTGGCATGCATATAGATATCATCCAGAGCTTTTTGGGAAGCCAAAGAATAGATTATTTAGAGCTTTGTGAAATTAATTATGAATTTCCAAACATAGCATTTTTTTGTTGAACTGATGCAGACACTGTTCGTATGGTTAGAAACTTAGGCTATGTCATTCGTGGGTCAAATGATGTCTAATGCTCATGCAATTTTACAAGAATAAACTATACATGATAAGATTTCCATGGCCACTAATATCACCCCAATTGGACCTTTGAGCAGGGAGATATGAATTTTTTATGTTAGAGGTCAGTACTAGTTATGATAGTCAGCCTCTGATATTGTTCCATCGATTTCTGATGGCTAGCAGCCTTTGTTATGGTCTAGATTTATTTTTAACATAAAGTAGATACCTGTAGCTTTTTAAAAATGATATAGTGTACTTGATTTTGATTTTTCTAGAATTATTTATGATGTTTCAAAGTTCAGGCATAGAATCTAGAATTCTACCTAAGGCTGCATCAGTGAATTTTATGTATCCACTCCCTTTGCTTGAGGTATAGGCCATTTCTTGAACTTGTTATGAGTTGTATTTGTATATTTAAATATGTAAATAAGATGGATGAGTCCATATGGCTCACAGGACACTGAAAGAAAAATTTTCCCATGACGAAAGGCAACTTTTCCATGATTCCCAATGTCATTATATTACTTTCTATAGAACTAATATGAGATAAGACATGGAAATTGTATTACTTAAGTCTTAGAATTATGGTGTTACACTTTTTGTTACTCTTCCATTCTCCTTATTTTTTGGCTAGACCTATGACACCATTAAAGGGATATAAATTAGTCTAAAACATGGCAAAACTAGAGGTTTAAGAGTGTGAAGAATAAGATGGAACCAAGAGAATTAAGAAAGAAGCAAAGGAATGAAATTTAGGGCATTTAGGGTCTTCATTGTACCTTGAGAGCTTTGGTTGAAGAGGACATTTTAAGATATGTGAGATCATAATTACATAATTAAACTAGAAAGAAGTTAAGGAATCTCTACATGCATCAAAATACCAAAAGAAATGGTTAAAACTCCTTTTAACTCTTCTTATGTCATGTTTTAGCCTAGTAAGGGATATGGCACTTAAGAAGAGTTTTCTTTGATTTTAAGGTTATAAATGGTCTAAATATGAATAATAAACACTAATAAAACCATTTGATTGAATTTAGGAGTGCTAAATTGGAAGTTGAAATTTTAGAGCCTAGATAGAACTAAAAAAGCAAGTTAGTCTTAGGCTTATGCAATCAAATTTATGTTGGTCCAAATGAGTTCCATTATAATTATATCACCATAGAAAGTGAGAGTTTAGATTCTATAAGAAGAAACTAAGAATTTCCTCTTAAAAGACTTAAACTAGCTTTAACTTCCACATTAGGCTCTAATAGAATAAAGTAAAATTAATAAGACCTAAAAGGGATCTTAATGAGTTAAATTGCCTTCTGAATTACTATATGTAGGCCAAATTAGCCCAAACACACCAAATTGTGGGTGTCTGTAAGACCATATCTATCTAACTTATCTCATCTCATTTCTAATCATATTCCCTTAGATAACAAAACTTCTAAGAAGACTCAAATAAAATAATAGATTATTTTACATTGCATAGTGGATAAAATTTTCATTTCATGTCCCATGGACTATACAAATCCATCTATCTCATTCTTCTCTTTAAAAACATGCATAAAAATCAAAATCATCTTAAAATGTTGCCCAAAACTCGAGCTCATAGCATACATACACAAAATAATACAAGGTTGTCTTAAGTTTTGTTGCCAAATTTTTGGTATCAATTTTGAAAAATCATACCTAAAAATAGAAATCATGCACACTATACTATTTTGGAAAGCTACAGATGTTATCTTTATGCTAAAAATTAGTTTAGATCAAAACAGGAATGTCTAGCTATTGTAAATCGATGGAATAGTACCAAAGGTACTACTGCATTACTAGTACTGACTCTAAATTTTGAAAATTCATATCTCTCTGCTCAAACATCCAATTGGGGTGATCTTGATGGACATAGAAAGCTTATCATGTTTAGTTTATGTTTGTAAAATTTCATGAGCATTGGACACCATTTGTCCCTCAAATGACACAGGAAAAGAAACTAACCATATAAACAGTAACTATATTAGAACAGTAGAAATTTGGCAATTTTGAAAATTCATAATTAATTCCATAGAGATTCAAATAATCTATTCTTTAGGTTTCCAAAAATCTTTGGATGAGATCTATATACATGCTAAATTTCATGAGAAAATTCGTCCATTGGTTAGTTTGTGCCATAGGTTGCAATTTGGTCAATTTGTGCTTCTTAAAGGGTCACAAATGGTCCAATTAAGCTTCCAAGACTTCCAAGGCCACTTAAGTACGTGGAAAAGTGTAAGAATAGCCTAATAAACATGTCTCAAAGGTTTATAAACCCAGATCTCATAAATTCACTCTCTCACTTGATGATATACACAAAGCATACATAGATAATTCTTGCCATTCATTGTCAAAAACTTGCTACATCATTCAAGTGATATCAATTCATATATATACATCAAGTATCCATATAACTGCAAATGTTCAAAAGAGTTTACATCACATTCATCATAAGATTACATCATATGCTATCAAAATGGTTACAAGATGAATACATAACACATTTCCATGTCAATCCTCTTCCTTTAAGCTTTATGGCTTCCATTCCTTTGCTTACTTGGTCCACCTAGACATGTTAGGTAATGGGGAGGAAAGAATAAGATTCTAGGAATTCTAATAGCTATTCTCCCTTTTAAGCACACATAATGGATACAAATTCAAGTCTAAAAATGCATGCATGGCTATCTTGAAATTTATAAACATACATGGAACATTTCTTGCATTCAAAAAGCCACATATAACATACATAAACTTGCCAAGACAATGGTTTAGCCTCCCCTATTCTCTTTGGGCTTTTGGACTTGCCTCACCCATATTCTCAAGGGACTTTTGACTAAGCCTCACTCTTTCAGAGAATTTTGGCTTTGTCTAACCTATTCTTAGTGACTTTTGGCTCATCTTCACCTTAGCTAAGGGACTTTTGGCTTCACCACACTCAAGCAAGCCATTCATGTTCATAAAAACATCATTCAAGTGCATAAACAAAGCATCATGGTACCATAACATATAAATACATGCTAGAAACATATTTCATGGATTAAACATACACACACACATTCAAAGACAAGAAAACACCTAAAGATGCATGAGAGAAAGGAAAGAGAGCTACCTTGCTTGCAAAAGCACACTTTCTTCCTTGGAAAAGCTTCCTCTCCCTTGGCCAAACACTCACAAGGAGGTGGGACTTGATTTCTTTGGCCTAACCACATTAAATGAGATCTAGTTATGCTCTTGAAACAAATTCTAATGTCACATATACACTAGAAAAGCTAGATAGCTTATATGGTTCAATTATGGTTCCATAAGGCACCTAATGAAGCAACCTTAGGAATACATGATCTTGGCTCCATTCTCTCCCTTAATCTATGACTCTTGACTCCATTTAAACTTCTTGGAGCCGTCACACATTCATTTCAAGGAGTCTAGCTAGGTGTTGCTTCATTATGCTATAATATGGAACCTATATCTCCCTTTCACTTTCGAAGCTTTCTAAATTTTTTACAAAATTTTCTCTCATATTCTCCCATCATATATGATACTAAACCAAGCTTAGAAGAAATTAAAACACTCCCTAGGCCTATGAACTCTCCTTGGCCAAACCTATGCTCCTTGTTTGCACCCATGGAGTTTTCAATTTTTCCTTAAAGAAGGAGACACTTGGGAGGCTCCCTAGGGATCTTAGGAACTCAAACAAACACTTATATAGGCTAGGAAATTCTTAGATTAATACAGATTTTAGGTTATTTCACAAATCCTTAACTTTTCTATCTTGTAAATTCATGGATATTTGTTTGTTCTCTTTGCACTTTCTTGCTTCCTACACTCTAATTTAAATGATTCACTCTTGGTTCTGCCCAAAAATAACTCCCTCATGTCTGCTGTAATGTCTAATTTTTGTTAAACAATGGAAACGGGTGTGTTTTCAGAGCAAATTCCCTAAAATGAATTAGTTAATGTTCTAAAAAATTTGAGTAACATTCTAGACTCCTAAAAGTGAGAATTCTAGGCTCAGATGGAAGGAAAAATGGAGCTAGAATGAAAAAATAAATTTTAACGATAATTTTACAAAACGTAATGGCATTTTCGTAATTTTGAGCAATTTTTTGAATTTACATAGGAGGGCTTTTTAAATAAAAGTTTTGAGTTTTCTGGGGTTCTCAAAGGTCCTGAAAACTATGGAAAGCCCTGGGATAGTTAAATTTCCTCCGATTGACATTTTCCAATATCGGTGTATCTTAACTTTGACGAATTCATTCGGAAAGATGTTAGCTCTAATTTGAGTGATTCCAAAGGAATTTTACTAAATTGGGAACCTAAGTTTTATAATGGAAAAGATGGTTCTCAAAAAGGAGCTAAAACGTATAAGAAACGAAAATGTCAAGAATGAAGGGCAAAATGAAAATTTTTGAAAAGTGTTTCTTCCTCCCACCTATAAATAAGTGGTGCCCCACTCTCACACTCACATAGCTTCATATTTTTCTGCCCAAATTCAGAGAAGAAAGCTAGGGTTTAGGTGCACCAAAGGGAGAGAAGAAAAAGGAGAAATCAAAAGCTTAAGGTATGGAAATTTGATAGTTTTTCATGCTTTTTTCCATCCAAACCTCCTCTCCTCCATTCTCCTTGGTTTCCTTTGATTAAAATAAAGTTTACAAATCTATTTTAAGGGAGAAATTGAGGGGAAATTTTGGATTTGAAGAGAGGAGCCTAGAGAAAGCAAGATTCAAGTGAGAAAAAGCAAGAAAACAAAGTAATTTCTTTTTCCATGGTTGATATCTCTTCCTCCCCTTCCTCCACCATTTCGCCCTATATAAGAAACCCTAGGAGGACTTGGTTTTTAGGCAGAACCAAGAGTGATTCTTAGGAAAAAGGGGGTGGAGATTAAGAATATGCAAAGAGAATTAACAAAAAACTATGAAAATTCAAGATGCAATTTCTAAGGTTTCAAGTGTACCTTGTAAAATCTAATTTTGTACAATGATTCCTAGGCCTAAATAAGAGTTTAATTAAGCTCTTAAGATCCCTAGAAGTCTCCCCATGTGCTTCTCCCCTTGAGAAGACAAAGCAAAGTGCATGGAGCCTAAAACCTAGCATACGTGTGGCCAAGAGAGGTTCATGTAGCTAGGGAGAGTTTTAAATTTTTCTAAGCCTATTTTTGAGTCATATATGATAAAATGAATATAAAGGGAAGCCTTGAAAAAAATTTAGAAACCATAGAAAGTGAGATGGTGCCTTATATTCCATAATATGACCTAAAGAAGCAACATGTAATTAGGCTCTTAGTTTTGATTGTGTGATGACTCCAAGAGGCTTAAAAGGAGTCAAAAATCATATTTGGAAAGAAAGAATGGAGCCTAGAATTTATTTGAGAGGTGTTGCTTCATTAGGTGCAATTATAGAACCATAATAAGGTTTATAGATCAAGTTAGTATCTAAGCAAGTTGTGTGGCCTTAGAATTAATTCCATGAACCTAATTAGCTTCCATAAATTATGCTTAGGCTAAGAGAAATTATCCCCACACTTTTGTATGTGTGTGGCCGAAGGAGGGAGCCTTGATTTAAGAGAAAAAGTGTGTAGTTACTTCTAAGACAGTGGGCAAAATGAGATGCATAAGGTTTGAGACCATTTGGGCAGCTCACACAAGTCCTAATTATGCTTTTGGACTTGTCCAAAAGGTCCCAAAACCCAAGGAAAGCTATTTGGACATTTTGGTGCCCTATATGGAGCCAAAATTGACAATAATGGAACCCTATATCACTTTTTGGCCAAATGAGCTCTCCTTGATTTGAGATTGGCATGAAATTAGATCTTGTTGAGAGCTTTTTGGAAAGCTAAAGAAGATAATTTTTGGAGGTCTATAGAATATTTGATGAATTTTTAAAATTGGAAATTTTTTTGGTTTTGGTCATGTCATTGTTCATACTGGTCCAAAAATGGAATCTATCACACAGGGCTCAAATGACGTCCAATTTTTACAAAATTTTATGCAAAGAAACTAGAAATTGCTAGGGACTTGCGCCAACTAGAAGCCCCCCATTTGGATGTCTAAAGGGGGAGATATAAATTTTTAAAATTCTATCCAGTATCAGGAACTCAAATTGACCTCAAGTAATATTTGATTGATTTTTGATACCTAGTCGTGCCTACACTAGTCTAGAGTTCTTTTTTTCCTCTAAATAAAATCCACAAATTTCCATATTGGTATCATTTGCATGGATTGGATTTTTGTGGAATTAATTGGACATTTTTGAATTTTGTTGTAGAATTCTATGACAGCACCAGTGGATAGCCTGTCCTCTAGACATTTTTAAATGTCAAACATCCTTTTGTGTTGGATGTTATGGTCTAAAAATATTTTTATTATGAAGTAGAAATGTGTAGCTCTCAAGAATGGCCAAGGATGCATGATTTCAATTTTTCTAGAATTATTTATGATTTTCCAAAATTTGTGACAAAAAAGAGGAAAATCTAGCCAAAAATATGTGTATTTTAAGCTTCCCTTTGAGTTCCACGGGGTATAGGCTACTTTTAATGATGCAAATGACTTGTATTCATGTAATTAAATATGAAAATGTAATATATGAGCTCATATAGCCCACGTGACATCAAATGAAATTTTTATACGCGACACAATGCTAAGAAATGCATTATTTAATGCTACTTTTCCTGACCTCTTTGTGAGTTACTTGATATGAGGCATAGAGATAGTATCAAATGAGCTAGAAATATATAGTGTAACAAATATGGTCATATTTGAGTATTTTAGATGGTATATTTGTAATGTCCCGTTTTCATTAAACGATAGAAATGGGCACGTTTTCAAAGCAAGTCCCCTGTGATGAGTGATTCAAGGCCAAATAAAATTTGGATAAAATTTTAAATAATAGAAAATGAGGATTTAAGCCTTGAGTTGCCCAGAAACCGGGGTCGGAGCGATTTGAAAAATTTACCGAAAGGCCAGTGGCATTTTCGTAAATAAGTGTAATTTTGGAAAAGCACCTAGGAGGGCTTTTTAAATGGAAATTTTGAGTTGCCCAGGGTTCTCAGAGGCCCCAAAAACCATGGGAAGCCCCGGGACCAGTAAAGCCCCTCCGGTGTACTCTTTCCGATGTCGGTTGACCCGAACTTTGACTGATTCGTTCGGGATGGTTTTAGCTCCGATTTGAGTGATTCCAAAGGCATTTTACTAAATTGGGAACCTCTTTGTTATGATGGAAAAGACGGTTCTCAAAAAGGAGCTAAAACGAAGGAGAAACGAAAATGCTAAGAACGAAGGGCAAAATTGGCATTAAAGTGTTAAAGGAAGCTTCTTTCTTCTTCTTTATATGCCACATTCTGCCTCCCCCTCTCTAAACCGACTTGCTCCTGCCCATTTTCAAAGGAGAACTGCAGCTCCTTAGGTGCACAAGAGGAGGAGGATTTTGGAGGAAGAAATTCAAGAGAAAGGTAAGAAACTATAAGAAATTCCATATCCTTCCTTCTTGAACCTTGCTCCTCTCCTCTCAAGCTTTCTTTCTATGGTTTTAATGGAGAGTTTGGTGCTGTTTTTGGGGCAGAACAGAGAGGGGAATTTCGAAAATTGAGGGAGTAAGCCAACCAAGTGGAAGAACAAGCCAAAGGAAGCAAGAAAACAAGGTAAAGCTTCCATTCTTTGGTAGTTTCTCCCTCCCCCTTCCTCTTGCACGAATTTGACCACCATGAGCCCAATTCCTAGGGGCTGTTTTCTGTCCAATTTATGGAGGGATTAGGGGTTTTAGATGGCAAGGATTAAGAATGAACCAATAGAATCAAGAAAGGAGCATTAGGAAACAAAATGGAATCATTAGGGATCCAAATGCTCCCTTGTAAATCTGATTTTATATAAATGTTCTTAGGCTTAAATGAATGTTTAAATGTGCTCCTAAGATCCCTAAGAGGTCCCCCATATGTCTCTTCCTCCATAAAATGAACAAAACCCCATGGAAAGTCATGAACCTATAAGTTGGAAAAGTGTAGAGCACTTAAGGGGATTGTAAAAACTGATTTAATCTATAAGTTCCCTTAGTTGTTTAAGTGTTTCCTTGACCTCCTAGAACTCTTAAAAACCTCCCTAAATGGTTCCCCCATCAAGGAAAAATCAAGAAGCCATGAAATCCCATTTATGCTCTAACTTTCGGCCAAGTAGGGATGGCATAGTTAGGGAGAGTTTTAAATTGTTTCAAGCCTATTTTTGAGTCATACATGATGAATGAATGTGAGGGGAAACCTTGGGAAAAATTTAGGAAGCTTAGAGAATGAGTTGGTGCTTTAGGTTCCATATTGTGACCTAAGGAAGCAACATAATGTTAGGCCCTTTGTTTTAATTATGTGATGACTCCAAGAGGCTTAAAAGGAGTCAAGAATCATATGAAAAGAAAGAATGAGGCCTAGAAATCATTTGAGGGGTGTTGCTTCATTAGGTGCCTTTATGGACCATAATGGGGATTATAGAGCACTCTAGTACTTAAGCAAGTTGTATGGCTTTAGAGAATGTTTCATGAACCTAATTGGCTCCCAAAAATTGTATTTAGGCCAAGAGAAACCATCTCCACCAAATTGTGGGTGTGTGGCCAAAAGAGGAGGTTTAAAAGCTAAGGAAAAAGTGTGTACTTGCATACAAGGTAGCTCTCTCCACCTTCTCTCATGTATGGATGTGTGTTTAGCTTGTTTTAGAATGTGTGTATGTGTATTTTCAAGCTTTGAAAAGTATGCTAGCATGCCTTTATATGCCATGATGCTTGATGCCATGTTATGTTTTTAAATGAACCCATGATGTGTGTATGAGTTTGCTTGAGTGTGGAGAGGCCAAGAACTCTTCCCTTGGGTGAGGATGAGCCAAGAACCCTTGAGCTTGGTTGAGACAAAGTAAAGAGTCTCCCAAAAGCAAAGTGGGCTCCCAAGAGTATGGTTGAGTCCAAAGTGCTCAAAGAATGGGTGAGGCAAGTCCAAAATCCACGAGGAGAAGTGTGAGGCCAATCCAAACACTTAGTGAGCTCTTGAATATCTTGTATGATTGATTCACATGCCAAGTTTGCGTTTAAAATGCCTATGACTTATATTTCCTCCATGCATGCATTTGAGAAGCTTGCTTTGCACATATTATGTATGATTGAATGGGGGATGAGCTATTGGGATTCTTTGAATCTCACTCCCTCCTCTCCAATGCTCTAACATGCTAGGTGGACTAAGGAGTTATGGTGAAGGGAGCCAACAACCATGAAAGAAAGAGATTGACAAGCCTAGGCCTAGCTTTCATTCTTCTTGAACCTATAATGAGGTTTCACAAAGTATATGATGTTGTAAATGTACCATGACCCTTGAGGCATGTATAAATACACCATTCTGTGATGTTTATATGTATGAATATGATGTATGACCTCTAGCATATGTTTTGAGTATCTAATGCCAAAGTATGAGAATTGAAAGTTTGATGGAAATGTGTATAAGTGAGGGTGAAAAGGCCAAAATGAGATGCAAATGGTTTGGGACCATTTGGGCAGCTTCCCCAAGTCTTAAACATGCTTTTAAACTTGCCCAAAAGGTGCCAAGACCAAAGGAAATCCATTTGGCAATTTTGGTACCCAACATGGAGCCAAAATTGACCATAATGGAACCCTATACTACTTTTTGGCCAAATGAGTTAGTCTTGCCCTGAAATTTGGCATACAATTAGGTCTTATTAAGAGCTTTCTGGGAAGCTAAAGATCATAATTTTCGGAGACCTAGAGAATATTTGATGAATTTTCAAAGTTGGGATTTTCTATGGTTTCTGGTATGTGCACTGTTCATACTGGCAGATTTGATTTTCGTGTCACTCGATAGCCAAATGGTGTCCAATGCTTATGAAATTTTATGTGCATAAACTAGAGGTCATAAGCTTTCTGTGGCCACCGAGATCACCGCATTTGGAGGTCTGAACACAGAGTTATGCATTTTTGAAATTTGCTGTCAGTAACAGTGGCGACTCCAGAGCTCAATCACTATTCCATCAGTTCCAGATACCTAAACGCATCTGTTTCATTCGAGAATTATTTTTAGTGTCAAGTTAACATTTGTAGCTTCCCATAATGACTGAATATGTGTGCTTTCGATATTTTTAGAATTAGTTATGAATTTCAGAAATTTGCATCAGTAACCTGAATCACAGCCCAGGCAGCCAGTGAGTCTGTAGCTTTTTGGATGTCAAACGTCCTGTGTGATGAGTGTTGTGACTTGGACGTATTTTTAGTATGAAGTAGACAGCCTGAATTTTCCATAATGACAAAGAACATATGATTTTGATTTTTCTAGATTTAGTTATGATTTTCCAAAGTTTGTGACAAAAAAGAGGAAATTCTGGACGAAAATGCAAACATGAATTTTAATGTGTTCCTTTGCTTTCCACGAGTTGTAGACCAAATTTGATGATGGAAATGAGCTATATTCATGTATTTAAGTATGAGAATGTGATAGATGCATTCATATGGCCCACGGGACTCTGAAAGAAAAATTTTACCCGTAGAGAAATGCATTTTAATTCATAACTCCCTATGCCACTAGATTGTTTCCATAGAACAAAAATAAGATGAGGCATGGGAATTGCATGAATTGAGTCCTAGAAGTATGGTGTTACAATATTTGCCACCCCATAAGCATGTGTCTTGAAAGCATGTAAAAGGGGGTTTTAAGTGCACTTTAAGTTGCCTAAGGTATAGTTAAAAAGTCAAAGAAATCTAAGAAAAGTAGTTCTAAGTTTTAGATTTTAATGATACATTTATCTGATATTTTAGGACATGCTAGTGAAACTTCATCTTATTGTAAGTGTAGAGCCAAGAAAGAAAAGGAAACAGAGCCAGAAATAAAGCAGGAAAGTTAGAAGTTTTATTAGGTTTCTATTAACTATACAAGGTAGTTTACTCTTCCCTATTTAGTTGTATGTGGACTTGTTTGAGCTTGATATACATTGTATTGTAATGGTTGTCTCCCAGAGTATATGTTATATTGCATTGCATCAATTATATGTCATATTTTACATGTTATGTTTAATGAGATGAGGTTATAAGATAAATAGTGGCAATGGAAACGAACATAATGATTCTCCTAAGCCCAAAAGAAAAGCTTAAGCTAAGTTGAGATTGATGGCTATGAAAGAGTAGGTAGTAAACATGTAAAGCATTTATATTAGTTTTCCATGACCATGTGTCATGCCATCAAAGAACGGGCTCATATTTTATATTATAATATGCTTATAGTATTCATTTCTTATCTTTTCTACTTTTAATAGTGAAAAATATCGACATTAAAGGTTCAAATTTTCCAAATAGACATAATTATATAACTTCATAATATAAATCCCAAGATTCATACTAAACAAGTTTGTTCAACATTGAACACCATAAAAAGAAGCATAAATTTTGGATCTTAATCCATATGCTTCAAACTACTACTTTTACACACTTTCACATATTAGACACCAACATAAAAAATTCCTATCTTGGGCTACAAAATTCCAATTCATACAAATTAGGTGTTTATGGAAAGGTCAGGACATAAACTATATGATGTAAAAATTTCAAGCCAAAACAAGTTCATTAAGATATGAAAATTTAATGGAACAGTAACTACTACTGTTCTCAAACATATATTAGAACCAAAACTTTGAATATGTGTATCTTTGCCTGCACAGCTTTGTTTTATACAAACTCAGTGACTATAGAAAGCTTATAATGTCAAATACATACTTATAAAATTTCATAAGTGTTAGAGTTCATTTGTCCTCTCAAATACATGAAAATCCAAATCTAACTATATGAACAATGCCCAGTAATTTTTGTAATTTTCAGCCAACTTTAGAAAATTATAATAAATTTTATAGAGCTCTAAAGATTGTGTTCTTTAACTTTGTAAAAAGCTCTAAATAAGCTCTAAATTTAAAATAAGGGTTCTAAATTCAAACCAATGGTTCCTTTAGGGTTCATAATTCATATTTAGACCATTTCTAACTTTAAAACCAAAGAAAACTCTTCTTAGATGCCTCAAACCATGCTTGGCCAAGACCTATACTAAGGATGGCCTTCTTGGAGTTTCATTTATTTCTCTTGGGGAAATGGCATTTATAAAACTTCCTTGATCTCTTCTTGACTCAATTGTACTCTTACATGGATTGAATTATCATTCTAAAGGCTCGTACTTCCTAAGGTGCAATCAAAACCATAAGTTCTCATTTATGCATTCCATAACTTCTTAGTTTGTTCTAATGGCAAAAACTTAATCTCCACACTTCAAAACCTCACTTCCCATCATGGTTCAATAAAAAAATAACTCCCTTCACCTCTCTCTTATGTTGGCTAAACCTATGGAGTTGTGGAGAAACAAGGAAGAGCAATTTTTCCATACCAAAACATATATCAATCATAAAAGTTTTAAATGAAGATTAATACGACATATTTGTTTCCATTGGAAAAGCTTCTTCCTTTAAGTTTCTAGCCATAAAACTCCCTCTGTCAAGAAGCTAAAACCATGGGAAGAAAGAGGAGAAGGAGTAAAAACTAGTTTGTATAGACATCATAAACAAATTCCTCACAATTTCTTACCTTTGGTAGCTTCTCTTTCTTGGTTACTTGGTGCTTCTTGGGACGTCCTTGGATCTAGTTTAGAGCCATAAATTTTTAGCTAAAAGTGAGGGAGAAGAAGTGGGGTGTGATTTATATAGGGAAGGTTAGGGTTTTATGATGTTTCAATATTTCCATTTTGCTCTTACATTTCCCTTTTCTCCGTTTGAACTCATTTCAACTCCTTTTTTAAAACCGTCTTTTCCATCATGAAATTTAGGTCCTCTAGTTTATTAAAAACTTTTGGTTTCATATTTATAGGATTTAGAACATCTCCAAATGATCTGGTAAAAATTTTAGTCAACTAACAACCTAAATGACACACTAGAAGGGTTTTAACCATTCTGGTGGTTTCTATGATTTTCTAGGCCTCTATAAACTTAGTAAGCTTAATTTTATCATTTTAAACTCCCTCCTTTAAGTTTTCAAGAAGTTGCCCAAAATTATGGTTTTCCCACCATCTTTATCCTTTAATTCATTCAATTGTTTTAACTCTAATTTTGGGCCATCTATAGTTTCAAACCCTCAAATTTAGATACTCTAATTATGGTTCTTTCCTCAAGGGACCTTTTCAATTATTAAAACATGAAATATTACACCATGCATACTTGCATTATTCTTGCTTAACTATATCATGAATATTTTAGGAGATTTAAGTATAACTACTAAGATTCTCCCAAATCTCATCCCCATCTCTATTTTCCAGTAACTAATGCTAGGTGGAAGTTCAGTACCAGTAAAGTAAAAGGAAAAGAATGATGTTTGGATTTGGAAAACTATATGAATGTTTTGTGCCTAATTTTGTTGTGATGTATAAAGAATGTATATGGATTATGTTTAACTCCATCATGATGTATTATGTATACTAGAATACTATTAACAGTAATGTAACTCCAGTTTGAGTTTTTTAGATTTAGATGATGTCTTATCCCCAGGTTGTGATACATGATAATGTTATTATCTGTATTTTTTTATGTTTGTGAATTAGGGCTAAAATATGATCAATTTTATTGGTCTGAATAGTTAATTTTATAAGAGGAAATTGTCATACCATAATTAATTAACTGTCATATCCTCATATCCAAGCTTGATTTCATAAGGTTTTACATAATTCTAAAGAAAAAGGGAATAAAATAATAGCATTTTCTTGCGTTGCATAATACTTTAAAAATTCTCTAGTCATAATTCATCTATACAATTCATACAAATTATAAAACAATCTATGAACCATGAACTTGGAACCAAAAACCAGAAAAATTGCAATTTATTCACAGGTCTAGAATTCAAGCTTTTGGCACCAACTTTGGAAAATCATAATTAATTCTAAAAAAAATTGAAATCAAGAAAATGATAGCTTTCTAGAAATCTCCTAATGTCCATTATAGTTTAAAATCATTTTAGGAGATAAACACCTAGCTGGACCACCACTAACATCAGAAAGCCTCGAAAGATCTGGCTACCCAGGTTTGCTATCATAGATTACTGATATGAATTTCAAAACCTTGCAAACCAGGTTTGCAAGGTTTAGAAAAATCAAAACCTTGCAAACCATACCATTTTGGAAAGTTATAAATGTTAAATAGAGGGGACAAATAAGTCCATATCGAAATAGAAGCAATCAGCCTATGAAAACTGATGAACAATAATAGAGGTCTGACTGCATCCCTGATACTGATTTAGAATTTCAAAAATTTGTTTCTCCCTCAATATAAATCCAAATGAGGTGATCTCAAGTGCTACAAAAATCTTATCATGTATAGTTTATGGTTATAAAATTCATAGCCAGTGGACACCATTTAGCCTATGAATGATGGAGGCAAAGAATATGACCATTTGCACAATAATCTGTCAAAATTTGTCAAATTTGAGAATTCACCAAAAATTCTCTAAAGTTCCAAATAATATGCACTTTAGCTTCTAAAAAAACTCTAGATAAGGCTTATATACATGCCAAATTTGGCTAAGAAAAGATCATTTGGTTAGATCTTGACATATCTCACAAATATGGCAAATTTGGCACCATATAAGGGTTAAAATTTGTCCAAATGGCTTCTCGCTTCTTCTACCACCACATGAGCATGTAACGGGTTCGTCGTGAAACCTTCAAAATAAAACTAGGTTGGATATTAAATGCAATATAGGGCATAACCTAGGTCATCTCCCTTGGAAATGGAGTTCAATGCTTAATTAAGTTTCTGAGTGTTAAAAGACTCTAAAAATTTCTAAACTAAGAGGGGTTTTGATCTAATTAAACTAAGTAAAATCTAATTGAATTAAAATTCCTAATTACTACCTAATTGGATGAATTATGAGTGAATGATAGTTTTGTGACTAGCTTTGGAATCGTCCCTTGGTATCCACTATCCTTATCCTAATCCAATTGTAATTAATTCTGGTCTAAGAGTTCCTAATTGTGTTCATTACAAGTTATCTTGAGTTACCACGCAAGAATCAAGAGATTAATAATCTAATGTTGAATTAAGACCTCAATCCCGCATTAAATTGTTAATTCTTGTCTTTAAGATCAATGGACACCCAATTTGATTGATTAACTGATTAATTAGTCTCTGATTCATCATCCAAAAATGTTTAATTAACCAACTAAACACTAAGGAATTCTCAAATCAAGCAATTAAGCAGATAATCTCACTCATGCATTTCATCAAACACCTTCATGGCACACATGGAAAATTAGAGAATAATGAAAAATTAGATCCTAATTTAACCAATTAATCAACAAAAAGGCTTCTTAATTAGTATCTAACCAGCCACTAATCATAATTACACAAATTCCTAATCAAATACAACTTAACCAAGATTGTACAAGAAAAAGAAAAAGTGTAGGAAATTAAGCTATCTTAGCCAAAATTTTGAGTTCTTCCTATGGATTCAAGCTTCTCCAAGGTCCTTCTTCCTTGCTAGTCACAGATGGAGGCTCAGAGCTTCATTGGACGTGGAATGGAGGTGAGAATGGAAGATGGAATGGAGGAGATGCCTACTGGATGAAGGAGTGGAATGAAGGCGTGAGAGGTGAATGAATAGGAATGGATGAAGGGGTGTCGTCTGAATGGGTGAATGAATACCTAAAAAAATGAATGAATCACGTAATGATGGAATGACGGGGTCAATTTGCCTCTGCCTGAAAGTATTTTTTTAATTCCCTTGTGAGAAACACGTGCTCCATCTTTTATTTCAATTCCCTGTAGCTCCTTCGTATGTGTATAAATGTGGGCCCACTTTATTTTGCATTATTATAATATTCCATGTTGTGTTTCCAGCTCACAGACTCGAATTTCTTCTTCACTTGAATTGCCTGTATCAGCTCGGTTTCTTGATTCATATTCATGCAAATCCACATCATCTTCCACATAGTTTTCTTCTTGCATTTTTATTCCAGTAGCTCGAGCTTGCAATGATTCCCACGTAACTTCTTTGTGCAGGTTTTGCTCATAGCTAATCTATTCAAGTCAAACTCCACCGTCTCACGTGGTCTTCTTCCTCTATGTTGTTTGCTTTGTTCTCACGTAGAACCCCTTGCTTCTTTGCACGTGTTTGCTTCTTCTGTTAAGCCACCTTCAGCTCATTACTTTTCTCTAGCTCTTGTATGAATTGAATCTGCATGTGTAGCTTATTCTTCAACCCAGCTCTCATCCTCTGCATGCTCTTGTGTTTAGCAACCCTTTGCATTGCTTCTCCTTTATTTTACGAATTCTGTAGCAGGACCCATGGCTTCTCCTCATGTAGAACCTAACTCGAGCCTTCCTTTCCTTCTTTTATCGCCAGACCCACATGCTGATATGTATAACATGTTGCTTCTTGTATCTTCCAGCCCTACTTTCTATTCACATGCTCTGTTCTTCTCGTGTTTATAGTGTTCACGTTGCTTCCTTATATGATGCTTCTTCTTTGCTCAAGCTCGAGCTTCTTCCTTTCTCAAACTAGAAACTCGTGGCAAGCTCCTTCATTCTTTCGTGTTTTCTTCTATGAACTCGAGCTCATGGTTTTATCTTCAACCCAAGCTCGAGTTCACTTTGTTTCTCTTAGCTTCACTCCCCTAAACTATGGCTGTCTCATGCTTCCTTCATTCAACTCGTGTAGCTTACATGAAGGCTACCCAAGCTCCTTTCAACTCGATGCTCTTCCCCATTCAAACCAAAACCCACTCAACCTATAGCTAATTTCCCACGTCAGCTCCATTTCATTTTCTTTTGTTTCTGCTTGCTGCATTATCACGTGGTCTGCATGTATTCTTTTCTTCACCACAAATCTGCTCTTTGTTCTTCATGGTCAGCTCGTGGCTTCTCTTCTCCCCTCAACTTACCTTGTGAACTTCTTGCTTTGCATGTTTCTTCCCTTCTGTTTTTGCTTGAGTGTGTGAGCTGCTTGCAAATTTTTATAGCTGTGTGACCTGATACTTGCTACGTGGAGGAGTATGTTCTATCCCATGAGTAGAGAAATCCCTTGGCAACTTCTTGCTTTACTTTATCCTTCTATCAAACTCATGGCTTTATGTTTGAAAACTTGTGCCTTTTAAAGCACCTTCTACATGCCATCAATTCATCTTCATTTTAAATCTTTTTCCATTAAAATCTGCACAAGAAAAATAAAATAAAATGAAGTAGAATGAAACAAAACAAAATATTAAGAAAGGAGAATTCATAAAGGAAATGTTTAAGTGAAAGTTGTGCATTAAAATTAAAAAATTTTCAAATAAATTTTCTTGAGGGCAGAAATGGCTACTAAAATAAAATTTCATCTAATTAAACTCCTAAAGCCATATTTGGACACTAAAATGTTTAAGTTAGGAGAATTAAAACATATAAAATTCATGCTTATCAGCATGGTTGGGAGCATAAACACAGCATATACAAGCTTTCCAAATGGTCTAAACTCACCATGCCACAACCCATAATACACATTCAAGAGTGGTACTCCAAGTACCCAAAACACATATTCTCATTGATTTAGTTCCAAATTTGGTTCATACAACATATACATACTTTTACATTTGCTCAAATATTTGCATCTCAAAAATAATATGTATATATATACTTTGACATTTCTTTATATCAAGAACTACATTAATGGTAAAGTGGTCTATCAAGTGCCTTGTCTTCCATCTTTGGCTTCTTGAACTCTACTTAGACATGGTGAGATGGGAGAGGGAAGGTGGTAAGATTCAAAGAATCTCAATAGCTCATATACTTATTTAAGTAAGCAATCAAGGTATATAACATGTCAAAGTACATAAGTGGGCATCCAACACCATTAAGAATCATTTAAAACATAATTTACATGCCATGAAAACATATCAAAGCCAAGAACAAGCTCTAGGGACTCTTGGTCAAGTCTCACCCCATTTTTGGGACTTTTGGATTAGTCTCACCCTTGGTCTAAGGAGTTTTTGTAACACTATAATTTCTAGCTCATTTCATACTATTTTCATGCTTCATATCATGTAACTCATGGAGGATACAAAGAAAATAGTATAAAGTACTGAATATTTTAGCATTGCGTCGTGTATAAATCTTTATTCGATGTCACGTGGACCATGTGAGCTCATACGTTATATTATCATATTTAATTACATAGATACAACTCATTTTCATCACCAAAAGTGGCCCACAACTCATGGAAAGCAAAGGGAAGCATAAAATATATAGTTGCATTTTTAGCCAGAATTCTCCCCTTTCTTCCACAAATTTGGAAAATCATAACTAATTCTAGAGAAATTGAAATTATGCATTCTTGGGGCCATTCTAGAAAGCTACACATGTCTACTTTATGGAAAAAATATTTCCAGGCCATGAAACACAACACAAAAGATGTTTGATATTTGAAAAAGTCCAGAGGTTTGACTGTCTATTGGTGCCATCACAGATTTCTATAGCAAATTTCAAAAATGTCCAATTAATTCCAAAAAACTCCAATCCATGTAAATGATACCAATCAAGAAAGATGTGGATATTAGCTAGAGGGGAAAAATAACTCCAAACTAGTTCAAGCACACATAGATCTCAAAAACTAATCAAACAATACCTAAGGTCAGTTTGAGCACCTGATACTAGATAGAATCTTTAAAAATTCATATCTCCCTCTCTAAACATTCAAATGGGGTGCTTCTAGTTGACAAAAATTATTGAGAATTTCTAGTTTCTTTTTATAAAATTTTGTGGCAATTGGACATCATTTAAGCCCTATGTGATAAATATCATTTTCGGACCAAGTGAATAGTGCATTAGACCAATACCAGAATTTTTGCCAACTTTGAAAATTCATCAAATATTCTCTAGACTTCCAAAAATTCTGTTATTTATCTTTCCAAATAGCTATTAACAAGCTCTAATTTCATACCAAATGTCAGACCAAGAAGAGTTTATTTGGACAGAAAGTAATGTAGGATTTTAAATTAGTCAATTCTTGGTCCATACAAGATACCAAAATGTCCAAATGGCGTTCCTTAGGGTTTGAAACCTCTTGGGCAAGTCTAAAAGCATAATTAGGACTTGTATGGTCAATTCAACCACTCCACTTCCATTCATACATGTAATTCTATAATGCAAAATTGCCATTATATGACCAAAATGAGTATTTCCATACATGCAACTTTAGCTCTCATTTATACATAATACATTAACATAATTATACATGCTCATAACATCAAAGGTGATATACAATAATGGAGTATATCAATTGCCATCCATAAGGCCTTAAGTAACAAAATCTAGGCATTTTGATGTCAAACTCTCATCTCTCATGTGGTTGGCTCCCATTTCCTTGATCTCTTGGTCCACCTAGATGTTAGACCATTGGAGAGGAGGGGATGAGATTCAAAAAATTCCAATAGCTTGTCTCCCATTCAATCATATATAAAGGATGCAAAACAAGTCTTACAAATGCATGCATGGCCATGTTGTCATGTGTAAACATTCAAGAAGCATTTTCAACATTTGAGCAAGTCATACATAACATATAAAGGCTTGCCAAGCAAGTGGATTGGCCTCACCCGTTTACTTGTAGATTTTGGACTTACCTCACCCATTCTTTAAGAAGTTCTTAGACTCAACCTTGCTTTTGGGAGTCAATCTCACTTTTGGGAGACTCTTGACTTTGTCTTAACCAATCTTAAGGGTTCTTAGCTCATTTTCACCATGGCTAGAGGTTCTTGGCCTTACCATGCTCAAGCAAACCAAAACAAATATCATAAATACCATTTAGAAACATAATGCATCATCATGGTACCATGGTGTAAGAGCTCATGCTAGAACATTTTTCATGGCTTGAAATACACATACACACATTCAAAGACAAGTAAAGCAAGCAATCATGCATGAAAGAAGGTGGAGAGAGCTACCTTAGATGCAACCACACACTTTTTCTCTTGGATTTCCTCTCCCTTTTTTGGATTCACACACACAAAGGTGTGGGAATGATTTCTCTTGGCCTAAACACAATTAGGTTCATGAAATTAATTCTAAGGCCACACAACTTGCTTAGACTCTAGCTTAACCTATAAACTCCTTTATGCTTCCAAAAAATGCACCTGATGAAGCAACACCCCTCAAATAAATTCTATGCTCCATTTTTTTCTTTCATATATGATTCTTGACTTTTTTTAAGCCTCTTGGAGTCATCACACAATTAAAATAAAGAGCCTAACTACATGTTGCTTCTTTAGGTCATATTATGGAACATAAAGCACTAACTCATTCTCTAAGATTCCTAAATTTTTCCAAAGGCTTCCCCTCATATTCATTCATCATATATAACTTAAAAATGGGTTTAGAAAAATTTAAAACTCTCCCTAGGTATATAAACCCCTCTTGCCCGAACTTATGGAGGAAATCAGGCTTTATGGACTTTGCTTTGTTTTCTTGATGGAGGAAGCACATAGGGAGACTTCTAAGCATCTTAGGAGCCCATTCAAATACTTATTTGGCATAGGAATTAAGAGATGAAATTAGATTTTATAAAAAAAACTTGAAACCCTAGAATTTGCATCTTGAATTTTCATGGTTATTTGTTGATTCTCTTAGCATATTCTTAATCTCTACACCCTTTTTCTTAAGATTCATCCTTGTTTTAGTTGAAAACTCAACTCCCTAGGGCTAGCCATATATAGGTCAAAATGCTCACAAGAGAAGGGAGGAAGAAGATCAAGTGGAAGGATTGCATAATACCTTGATTTCCTTGGTTTTTCTTGTTTGTTCTTCACCTTCCTTGGCTTCCTCACATTAATTTCAAAATTTTCCCTCTTTTCTTCCCTCAAAACAGACCTAAAAACTTCAACAAAATCATAGGAAAGAAGGGGGAAAAGGAGGAGAAGAGATTGGCTAAGAAAAAGCATGAAAACAACCAAAATTCCATACCTGATGTCTTGAATTTCTCCTTCTCTTTCTCTCCCTCTTGTTCATCTCCCTTAGGGTTTCTTTTTTGATTTAGGGAAGAACAATATGAGAATAAATGAATGGGAGAGTGGGGCACCTCATATATATAGGTGGAGGAGAATGACTTTTTCAAAAATTTCCATTTTGCCCTTCATTTTTTGCATTTTTATTTCTATTTCGTTTGAGCTCCTTTCTGAGAACCATCTTTTTCATTATAAACTTTAGATTCTCAATTTAGTAAAATGCCTTTGGAATCACTCAAATCATAGCTATAACCTTCCTGAATGAATTCGTCAAAGTTCGGGTACACAGACATTGGAAAACATCCACCGGAGGGGTTTTCACTGTCCTGGGGTTTCCCATGATTTTTAGAGCCTCTGAGAAACCTAGAGAACTCAAAATTTTCATTTAAAAAGCTCTCTTATGTGAATTCCAAAAATTGCTTAAAATTACAAAAATGCCATTACGTTTTGTAAGTTTTCCATAAGAAATTGTTTCTTCATTCTAGCTCCATTTTTCTTTTCATTTAAGGCTAAAATTATCATTTTTGAGAGTCTAGAATGTTACTCAAATTTTTTAGGAGGTTAACTAATTCATTTCAAAGGACTTGCTTTGAAAACGCACCTGTTTCTGTTGTTTAACGAAAACTAGACGTTATAATTCTCCCCCTTTTAAAAAATTTTGTCCTTGAAATTTAGATAACACACCTCATGGGAAGAGTTTTAGATGTTTCTTTCTCATTTCTTCCTTTAACTCTCAAGTAGCTTCTTTGGGAGATAACCCTTTCCAAACCACTTTCACTAGTAGTGTCGTCTTATTTAGTAACTGCTTGAGTCTAACGTCCACAATTCGATCTGGTGATACTATGTATGATAGATCATCCTATAACTGCACAATCTCATATTCAGTGACATGTGAGGGGTTGGGCTAGTACTTTTTGAGCTTTGAAACATGGAATACATTGTGTACTTGGCTCTAGTTTGAGGGGAGGGCTAGTCTGTAGGCCATAAATCCTACTTTATCAAGAATCTAGAAAGGACCTATGTATTTTGGACTGTGCTTTTTACTTTTTATGAACTGACCTATCCATGTGACTAGAGATACTCTGATGAAGACATGGTCTCTAATCTCAAACTCTAATGTCCATTTACGTTTATCTGTATAACTTTTCTATCTACTCTGGGCTGTCAGGAGTTTCTTTTTAATGGTCTCAATCTGTCTAGAAGTCTGGTCCACTAAATTTGAGCCTATAAGGCTCTGCTCTCCTAGCTTAACCCAACACATCGAAGACCTACACTTCCTCCGACACAGTGCCTCATACGGTGCCATCTGTATACTTGCATGATAACTGTTATTATAGGCACACTCCACTAGAGGCAAGTATGTATCCCATTTTTCTTTCATTTTTAAGACACATGCCCTTAATATGTCCTCTAGGGTTTGGATGGCTCTCTCCATCTATCCATCCGTCTGTGGGTGATAGCTTATACTAAATATAAGTATGGTACCTAGAGTATCCTGTAATGATCTCCAAAAATTCGATGTGAATCTGGGATCTTTATTTGAAACTATGCTCCTAGGCATGTCATGCAGTCTAACTATCTCTCTGATGTATAGCTAGGCTAGCTTATCTAGGGTATAAATGGCTTTCATGGCTAGAAAATGCATTGACTTTATTAATCTATCCACTATTACCTATATCGCATTATGCCTCGATGATGTCCTGGGTAAACCCATGACAAAATCCATAGTTATACAATCCCATTTTCATTTTGGGATATCTAAGGGCTAAAGTAACCCAATTGATTTCTGGTGTTCTATTTTCACTCTTTATCATACTAGATATCGGCAGACATACTCTGCTATATCTATTTTCATTCCAAGCTACCAGAACATTTTCTTTAAATCTTGGTATATTTTATTACTACCTGGATGAATGGTATATTTGCTTTTATGTGCCTCATATAATATTTTCTCTCTGATTTATATATTTCTAGGTACATACATCCTATCTTTGTATCTTACTATATTATCCTTAGACAAACTAAATTCTTGAATGCTACCCTAGGTTATCTGGGCTCTAATCTTATTTACATGGTCATCTATCTACTAGGTCTCTCTTATTTGATTCCTCAGGCCATTTTCAATTTGAGTTTCACTTATTAATAGTTTCCCCGAATACACCTTACAGAAAGACTTATATCTTTGAATCTCTCAATCGATTCTCGCTCTCAGATCATCATATAAGCCATATGTATGGATTTTCTACTTAGGGCATCATTATCACATTAGCCTTACTAGGATGGTATTTCAATGTGAAATCATAATCTTTTAAAAATTCTAATAATCTTCGTTGTCTCATATTTAACTCTTTCTATTCAAATAGATATTTAAGGCTCTTGTAGTAACTGAAAATTCTATAACTGCCCCATATAAGTAGTGTCTCCATATTTTCAATGCAACCACCATTGCGGCTAACTCTAGGTCATGTGTGGAGTAGTTTTCCTTGTGAGGTTTCAACTATCTAAAAGCATAAGCTACCACTCGGCCTTTCTGCATAAGCACACATCTTAACCCTTTCTTTGATGTATCACTATTGACTACGAAAGTCTCTCTAGGGTCAGATAGTACTAAAATTGGGGCCGTGGTTAACTTGTGCTTCAACTCTTGAAAACTACTCTCACATTTTTTATTCCACCCAAATGGTACATTCTTTCTAGTAAGCCGAGTCAGTGGCATCGCTATCTAATAAAAGCCCTGAATGAACCTCCTATAGTAACCTGCTAAACCTAGGAAGGTCCTGATTTCTGTCACTGTCCTAGGTCTCTCCTACAGTAATACTACTTCTACCTTATGGGGATCTATTGTGATCCCTGCCTAGGAGATCACATGACCTAGAAATTGAACTTTAGTGAGCCAGAACTCACATTTACTAAGTTTAGCACATAGCTATCTCTCTCTTAGAGTCTCTAAGGCTAATCTTAGGTGTTGCTCATGTTTCTCTCTACTTTTTGAGTAGATGAGAATGTCATCTATGAAGACAACTACAACTCTATCTAAGTATGGCCTGAAGACTCTGGTCATGTAGTCCATGAATACTACAGGTACATTCGTCAACCTGAAGGGCATAACTAAAACTTCATAATGCCCATATCTAGTTCTAAAAGTTGTTTTGGGAATATCCTCAACCTTTATTCTAAGCTGATGATATCCTAACTTGAGGTCTATTTTGGAGAATATGAACACTCCTACTAACTAATCTAGGAGGTCATCTATGCAAGAGAGATGATACTTATTTTTAATGGTTATCTTATTAAGTTTTGGGTAATCTATACATAGTCTAAGGCTCCCATTTTCTTCTTTACGAATAAAACTAGAGCCCCCCACGGTGAGACACTGGGTCTAATAAAACCCTTCTCTAAGAGTTCTTTTATCTATTTCTTAAGCTCAGCTAGCTCAGTGGGAGCCATCCTATACAGGGCCTTAGACATTGGACCTACCCCAGGTATAATGGCTATAGGAAACTCTACCTCTCTCTCTGAGGGTAGTCTGCTAATCTCTCGAGGAAATACCTCAGGGAACTCCTTCATTATAGGGATCTCATTTATATCCTCTTTTACCTCAGCCTGAACTAAAAAGAAACTAGGTACCCCTGACAACCATGCCCTAAAGATCTCTCAACCTAGGAGGTGGTCATGACAAATAACTCAGTTCTCATACTAGGCACAGTCCCACACTTAGGTAAAGTAATACATTTATGGATACAATCTATAGTGACATTGTTTATAGACATCCAGTTTATGCCAATGATCACATCAATATCAATAAGAGGCATACAAATCAAGTCAAGGGTGGTAAGGCAATGATTAAACTGGATCACACAATTTAAACAAGTATGGGAGGTAATGGCTTAATTTCTTGTGGGGGTGGATACATGAAAATCATATGGGAGTGTATGCATACTTAGAACCAACCTTCTGGCACAGTCATATAATATAAAAGAATGGCTAGCACCCGAATCAAATAATGCAGTTACAAAAAAATCATTTAATCTAATAGTACTTTGGATCAGACTCGAGGACTGGCTGGCCTCCTGCTGTGACAGGGAAAAGACTCTACCCTAGGTCTAAGGTCTGGGAGCAGGAGCCATCTCCCTCTACTGTGTAATCTGTGGAGGAGGCTGTGTGCAATCCCTGGCCATGTGTCCTGGCCTACCACACCAGAAACACATATTCTACCCTACGTGGCATGTGATAGGTGTGAAGCTACCTCTGCTGGACTGAGTCCTTTATCTCTTGCCTTTTTAGCTCCACTAACCTCTACCACCTCTTCGGCTAGTAACTACAGCCTATGATCCCTCTTTAGGTCTTTTAGGCTCAAGGAGGGGTGGTCTAGCACTAGAGATAGGCTGCATTGTTTTGAGGTTTGTCTCTGTCACTCTGTATATCTTAACAAGGGTATTAAAGTGCCTAATTCTCTATAGCGCTACCCTGTCTCTGATCTCAAGGAGCAAACCTTTCTCTAATCTATCTACTCTCCACCTCTCATCATCATGCCTTTGTAAATAAGAGGAATATTAGGAGAGCTCTACAAATTTTGCCATATACTTGTCCACGGACTTCCCCTCTGTCTATTTCAGAAGAATGAATTCTGACTCCTTCTTATCCCTAATTGAACTAGGGAAATATTTCTCATGGAATATTTAGAGGAACGCTTCCCATGTAATTGGAAGGTTCCTCGCCCTTAGAATAGGCTCGGTGCCCTTCCACCAATAATTTGCCTCTTTCTGTAACTAAAAAATAGCCTTCTTGGCTTTTTGCTCAAGCATGCACTTCATCCCCTTAAAGATCTTCTCTAACTACATAATCTAAGCCTCAACTTTTTTTGAATTCATCTCAGCATCAAAGGTGGGAGGCTCAAACTTTTCTGAACTGGGTGATGATCTTTCTGGTCGAAGGTTGCTCTTAAACTGGTGGAATAAGGGCAACTATTTGGATATATGGCTATGGATTTGGGTGAGTCATGCCTGAATGCTCGGGACAATCTGAGTGATAAGGTGGTTGTGGAGGAGGAGGTGTTAGGCCCTGGCTATCTCCCTCAGCAAACCATTCCTGTAATTGTATAATAACGGCCAACTGCTGATATAGGCGAGCCATAATGGACTGTAAGGTTCTAACAACCAGATCACTGGGCTTAGTTCTATCATCTATACAAGCCTCTCTAGAAGGCCAACCTCTCTTAGTGTTCACCATCTTGCTAAAACATGATAACAAACTTTAACATGAAAAAGGTAACACTTCTACCATCAACACACTCGATTCATCCATAAACAAGCTCATATGCATTAGGCAGCTCATAAACACAAGCCATAACCCACATTGAGAGCCTAAACCTTTGCTCTGGTTCCAAAAAAATGTAACATCATAATTTCTAGCTCATTTCATACTATTTTCATGCTTCATATCATGTAACTCATGGAAGATACAAAGAAAATAGTATAAAGTATTGAATATTTTAGCGTTGTGTCACGTATAAATTTTTATTTGGTGCCACGTGGACCATATGAGCTCATACATCATATTATCATATTCAATTACATGGACACAACTCATATTTATCACCAAAAGTGGCCCACAACTCGTGGAAAGCAAAGGGAAGCATAAAATATATAGTTGCATTTTCGGCCAGAATTCTCCCCTTTCTTTCACAAATTTGGAAAATCATAACTAATTCTAGAAAAATTGAAATTATACATTCTTGGCCATTCTAGAAAGCTAAACATGTCTACTTTATGGTAAAAATATTTCTAGGCCATGAAACATAACATAGAAGACGTTTGATATTTGAAAACATCCAGAGATCTAACTATCTATTGGTGCTGTCACAGATTTCTATAGCAAATTTCAAAAATGTCCAATTGATTCTAAAAAACTCCAATCCATGCAAATGATACCAATTAGGGAAGCTGTAGATGTTAGCTAGAGGGAAAAAATAACTCCAAACTAGTTCAGGCACACATAGACCTCTAAAACTAATCAAATAGTACCTGAGGTCAGTTTGAGCACTTGGTACTGGATAGAATCTTTAAAAATTCATATCTCCCTCTCTAGACATCCAAATGGGGTGCTTTTAGTTGTTACTGGGAATGTCTAGTTTCTTTGTATAAAATTTCATACCAATTGGGCATCATTTGAGCCCTGTGTGGCAGAAATCATTTTTGGACTAAGTGAACAGTGCATCAGACCAATACCAGAATTTTTGCCAACTTTGAAAATTCATCAAATATTCTCTAGACCTCCGAAAATTCTGTTCTTTAGCTTCTCAAAAAGATCTTAACAAGCTCTAATTTCATGCAAAATCTTATATCAAGAAGAGTTCATTTGGACAAAAAGTGACATAGGGTTCTAAATTGGTCAATTCTTGGTCCATACAAGATACCAAAATGTCCAAATGGCTTTCCTTGGAGTTTAGCACCTCTTGGACAAGTCTAAAAGCATAATTAGGACTTGTATGAGCCACCCAAATGGTTAAAAATCTCATGCATCTCAATTTGACCATTCTACTTTCATTCATACATGTAATTCTATAATGCAAAATTGCCATTACATGACCAAAATGAGTATTTCCATACATACAACTTTAGTTTTCATTTATACATAATACATTAACAATAACTCAGGTTAGGCTGCATTACTAGTACTGTTATGCTACTTCAAAAATTCATTTCTCCCTCCATAGAGCTTCAAATGAGATGATCTTAGTGGCAATGGAAATCTTATGGTTTATAGTTTATGCTTGTAAAATTTTGTGAGCCTTGGACTTCATTTGATCCACCTGTGACATAGTGAATAAAACTCACCAAATGAACAATAACCATAACATTTTTGCATAATTTGGCCAATTTTGAAAAATCATAATAAATTTTATAGAGTTCTAAATTGATTGATCTTTAGCTCTGTGAAAAGATCTAGATGAGACTTACCTGTTAGACAAATTTCATGGAAAGAATCACTCATTTGGTCACACTTTAGTTCAGCACACAAAATGGTCAAATTTGAAGTCTCAAAAGAGATTTTAAGGCGCTAAAAGCTCTTCTTGAATTTCCACAACCAGTTGGGCAAGTCTAAAAGTATAAATACTATACATAAAAGCATGCCAAATGATCCAAATCCTCATGAAGCTTAATCTCACCTTGCCACATGCATACATACACAAGCACATAATATCACATAAGGGCAAATGAGTGGCAAAATCTCACATTCTCATTCATCTAGCTCTCACTTTGATACACAAACAATTTATATATACATTAGAACATGCTCAAGGGTTTTCATCATATATACATATCATGGTTACAATTCTTGACATCAAAATACAAACAAAAAGGCCATTTCTCTATCTCTTTGTCAAAGTATTGTTTCTCAAGGTTGTTGGCTCAATTTCTTTATTCACTTGGCTCATCTAGACATGGTTAGGCATATGTGGGGGAAGAGTGAAATTCAAAGAATTCCAATAGCTCTTAAGCCTTTCAAACATACGTAATGGATGTATAAACAAGTCAAAGAATGCATGCATGATATTCAAGCAACTAGTGAACATGTATAAGGCATTTTCCTTGTCATATAAACTAATAAATAACAAACATAAGCTCTCTAATGCATTGGTTTAGCCTCACCCATCTTTCTTGGGACTTTTGAACTTCTCTCACCCATTTCAATGGACTTTTGACTTAACTTCACTCTTTTTAAAACTTTTAGTTTTGTCTCATCTATTCTTAGGGACTTTCGACTCATCCTTACCCATGCTAAGGGACTTTTGACATCACCAATCCCAAGCAAGCGATAAAGCCATCATGAACACATTTCAAGAAATATAATGGTACCATACTACACAAGCATAGGCTAGAAACATTTCTCATGGATCAAACATACACATAAGTACTCAATGACAAGAAAGTGACCAAGCTATGCATGTGAGAAAGGTTAGAAAGCTACCTTAAAGTAAGAACTAAACACTTTTTCCTTGGCTATTCTTCCCCTCTCTTGGCCACATGCTTACATTGAGGTGGACCTTGATTCTCTTAGCCTAAATAAATCAAATGGGACACAATTACATTATGGAAGCAAGCTCTAGCATCACACACTCTCTATGGAAGCTCACTTTGTTTTATGGCTTACACTTTCATCATGTAAACAAGGTTGCTAAATTTTTTCCAAGCCTTCCTTTGATATTCTTCTATCATATTTAGTCCCTTTCTACCCTTAGAAAAATTTAAAACTCTCCCAAGGTACAAGATCCATGCTTGGCTGAGACAATGCATACCTTTTGGACCCATGGAGCTAGCTTTATTTTCTTGAAGGAAATGGCAAATGCGAGGCTTTCTATGTAACACCATAACTTCTAGCTCATTTCATGCCATTTATAAACTTTGTATTGTCAATCCCACAGGAACATATGAAAAAGGGATTAAAAATAATAGACTTTTTCGCATTGCACTATATCTAAAAATTTCTATTCAATGTCATGTGGACCGTGTGAACTCATACTATGCTTCCTCATATTTAATTTCATTATTACAACTCATTTGCATCACAAAAACATGCCTACAACCCATGGAGACCGAAGTGGAGCTCAAAATAAGCAAGCATATTTTCGGCTAGATTTGCTCCATTTTCTAGCCCAACTTTGGAAAATCATAACTAAATATTGAAAATTTGAAATCATGCAATCTTGGTCATTCTGGAAAGCTTAGGATGTCTACTTCACTAAAAATATGTCCAAGTCACAAAATTCATTAAACAGGACGTTTGACATCCAAAAAGTTACCGAGGTCACTGGTGTGACGACCCTAACCCCTAAACTCAATAATTAATGTTAAACATACAATTAATCCTCATTAATTATGGAAATATAGAAAAAATTTAAACCCTAATATGATTTGAGCCATCAATCGTTCAATTACATACTCCTATGTTCATAAGGGAATAAAACATTTATTAATAGGCCTTGGATTCTATTACTCATTAGTTATGACTCACCCTAGTGACTCTAGATCATCCTTTATGATTAATCCATGGAAATCTAGGCTTTTCTAGTTAATATAACTGTTTTAGCATGTTAGCCGCGGCCAAATTACCCCTTAGCCGCGGCCAATTCCCTTCTGGTTTTACCCCTTTTTCATCACAAATTTCGCCGCGGTGAGTTGGACCTTCGCCGCGGCCAACCTACATGGCGCCGCGGCGAAGAAGCCTCCTGGAACTTTCTCGCTCGCCTATCGATATTGGCCGCGGCCAATTTCTCATCACGCCGCGCCCAATTCCTCTCTGAAATGCCGGGGACATTTTCCTTAAACTTTCGCCGTGGCTAATTCCCTAATTCGCCGCGGCGAATTACTCTCTGGATGACTCCCAGTTTCCCCTTTAATATTTCGCTGCGGCCAATTGATATTTAGCCGCGGCGAATTACCCTCTGGACCTCTCCCTGGGCAACTTCGCCACTATTGGCCGCGGCCAACTCCATTTTTAGCCGCGGCTAAAGTTCCTCTGATCTTACAACTCTAAAATTCTTGGCTCCCACTCTCCTTTCTCCCTCCAATCTCATCCTAGGGCCCCTCTACCTCAATTGTAGGACTCAAATGTCCTTTATTAGCTTGATTTTAACAAGTTATTCTACCCATACTAACTCGTGACTCAAGGGTCCCTTGCTTTCCTCTAATTACCCTATAACAGCAAATCCATTCATCAGCAATTTGTAAAATAACAATGACTCGAGTTCATAATCTATCCACAACTATCACATGGCACCCAATCAATTGAGATTCATAGTAATAATTCCAGATTTCATTTCTAATAACAAGATACATCAGGGTTCATCAAAGCTCATAACAGATATTGTAAGTTCATACGTCAAATACCAATTTAAAGTAAGGCCTAATCCTCAATAGGTACACATTATGTCATCAAAATTACAGACTCCTACACTTGGCAATGCAGATACATGATGCTATACAAGACTCAACAAAATTAGCATCTATCCTAGTACACTTAGACCAAGTGCAGCTCCCCCACATTAGGCCTCAGCTCATGGATGTTCATCCACTTGCTTACCCTTATCTTTACCCGAAGAACCTTCACCTGAAATGTTAATCCCATAACACGGGGTGAGATATAAATCTCAATAACCATGGCAATTCCACCATATGATCCAGTTTAATATACATATATGCATGAATCAAAATCATCACTCAGAATCATATCAGTCATTTCAGCAAATGAATTAATCAGGCTATCATGATTACTATCCCATACTAGCAATCATATAATCACATGTTAAAGGCCATTAACATTGGGAGAGGCCCGTCCACGGCACCTACTCCCCATTGAGCACAACTAGGGCTCAGTGCATCTGGGGTTGATCATACCCGGTGCCCGATCGCGGCACATGCACGGGTGGCAGCCGCACCACAGCTCCACCATGGACTCACAAGGTCCAACCATCATACAACAGATAGCCAATCATTTCATTCAACAATTTCAAACCATTCAGATACAGCAGATATGAAATTAAACAGATACATGCATGGAATTAATATAAACCCTGGTTACCTCACTTGCAGATAATTGCAACAGCCACCACAAATCCCAAATTCGGACTCAAGTGTCTCCCACCAGAATTCTCAATGTTTCACCCAAAATCCTAAGCAAATTCGTATAGAATTAGTACCCATAATATAAATCAGCTATGGGGGTCTCAAACCAACAAAGAAAGCATCAAAATGGGGGGTTTAAGTTCACCTAATACTAACCCCAACCTCAACCTACGAATTCCACTAAGAAAACCTCCAAACACTCACTTTTCAGACTTTGGGTATAATGAAATCTCTCCAAATGAAAAACCAATCGGACCAAATTAAAGAGGAAGATGAGGGGATTAAGTTGTATAACTATTACCTTGGCCAAATCTTGCTCTAAGTGTGTGGAAATGCAGAATCTTTGCCCCAAACCCTAGCCTCCTTCTCAACCTCCGAATTTGCCTCTTGAGTTTCAGAAAAATGGAGGTGTGGCTGAAGCATTAGGGTTTAGATGGGTTTAAGTTGGGTCAAAAGGTTGGGTCATGGGTTGCTCCAAGTCCAAACCCAATTGCGTTTTAGATTTTGCTTATTGGGCCAGTTTTTAAGTGTTGGGCTGCATAATTCTGTTGGGCCAGTTTTCACTCATTGGGTTGCTGAAGTTTAATAGGTTTTGGGCCTAATTTGAAGGGCTCAAGGGCTTGGGTCTGCACAAGGGTAATTAGGCCACTTAATTGAACCTATACAAAATAAATCTTGGGCCTCTATCTCATTAAATTAGTTTGGGTTTACCTCTAATTCATTGGGCCTCCATTAGCCTCTTATCATGATTTAATTAATTTAGGCCTAGATGTAAATCTCCATCCTAAATAAATTCTCAACCCATATTAATAATTTATCTCTTTGAAATCCCTATTTCCTTAACTAGCCCAATCATGCTCTATTAATTATCCTTGATTAATCTTAATCTATGATTAACACCTTAATTAATTTCGGGGTGTTACAACTGGCTGCTTGGATTGTTGTTCAGTTTACTGATACAAACTTCTAAAATCCATAATTAGTTCTATAAAAATTGAAATCACACACATTTAGTCATTCTGGAAAGCTTCATATGTTAAATTGATACTAAAAATAATTCTAGAAGGAAAAAAATACTTTTAGCCATCGGGAACCTATGGAACAATAACTGAACTCCTAGGGTGCTACGGATACTAACAATTAACTTCAAACATGCATAACTCACTGCTCAGACCTCCAAATGAGGTGATCTCTATGGCCACAAAAATATTATGACCTTTAGTATATGCATAAAAAATTTTATAAGCATTGGACACCATTTGGCCATCGGGTGACACAAAACACAAAACTGCCAGTATGAACAATACCCATACCAGAATCCATAAAAAATCTCAACTTTGAAAATTCATCAAATATTCTCTAGACCTCCAAAAATTATATTCTTTAGCTTCACAAAAAGCTCTCAATGAGACCTAATTGCATGCCAAATTTCAGGCAAGAATAACTCATTTGGACAAAAAGTGACATAGGGTTCCATTATGGTCAATTTTAGCTCCATATTGGGTACCAAAATTGCCAAATGGATTTCCCTTGGTCTTGGCACCTTTTGGGCAAGTTCAAAAGCTTATTTGAGACTTGTGTGAGCTGCCCAAATGGTCTCAAATCTCATGCATTTCATTTTGGCCATTCAACCCACACTTATGCATATTTCTATCAAACTTTAAACTTTCATACTATGGCATTATATACTCAAAACATGAGCTAGTGGTCATATATGAGAATCATACATCTTAACATCACATATTATCATATTTACATATATCTCAACTTTCATAGTACATATACAACATCATATACATGATGAACCATCATTATGGTTCCAAAAGAAATAAAATAACACATAAGCTTGTCAATTGTCCCTCTTCATGATTGTTGACTCCCTTCACCATAATTGCTTAGTCCACTTAGCATGTTAGATCATTGGAGAAGAGCAAATGAGATTCAAAGAATCCCAATAGTTTATTTTCCATTCAATCATACACAATATGTGCAAGGCAAGTTTCACAAATGCATGCATGGAGAAGGTAGAGATCATAGACATTTTAAAAGCAACCTTGGCATGTGAATCAATCATACAAGACATTCAAGAGCTTATTAAGTGTTTGGATTGGCCTTACACTTCTCCTCATGGATTTTGGACTTGCCTCACCCATTCTTTGAGTACTTTGGACTTAAACATACTCTTGGAAGCCCACTTTGCTTTTGGGAGACTCTTTACTTTGTTTCAACCAAGCTCAAGGGTTCTTGGCTCATCCTCACCCATAGGAAGAGTTCTTGGACTCTCCACACTCAAGCAAACTTATACAAACATCATGGATTCATTTAAAACATAACATGGCATCAAGGATCATGGCATGCTAGCATACTTTCCATAGCTTGAAAATACACTTACACACATTTTAAAACAAGCTAAACACACATCCATGCATGAGAGAAGGTGGAGAAAGCTACCTTGTGTACAAGCACACACTTTTTCCTTGGCTTTCAAGCCTCCTCTTTCGGCCACACTCCCACAATTTGGTGGAGATAGTTTCTCTTGGCCTAGACACAAATTATGGGAGCCAATAAAGTTTATGAACCATACTCTAAGGCTACACAGCTTAATGAAATACTAGATTACTCTATAGGTTCCATTATGGTCCATATTGGTACCTAATAAAGCAACACCCCTCAAATGATTTTTAGGCCTCATTCTTTCTTTTCAAACATGATTTTTGACTCCTTTTAAGCATCTTGGAGTCATCACATAATCAAAACAAAAGGCCTAGCACCATGTTGCTTCTTTAGGTCATATTATAGAACCTAAGACACCAAATCACTTTCTATAAGTTCTAAATTTTTTCCAAGGCCTTCTCTCACTTTTATTCATCAAATATGACTCAAGAATGGCCTTAGAAAAATTTAAAACTCCCCCCACCTACACAAACAAGCCTAGGCCGAGATATAGGCTTCCTTTGGGCTTCTTGGAGTTCTCTTGCTTTTCTTGAAGGAGGAAGCTTGTGGGGAGCATTTTTGGCATCTCAAGAACTCATTTATACTCTAACTTAGACCAAGGAAGCATCATACAAATTCAGAAATTGGAAAGTGCACTTAAAACCCTAAGTTTTGCATCTTGATTTCTAATGCCTATTTCTTGGTTTTCTTTGCATATTCTTATTCCTCTCCATCAAATACCTAAGAATCACCTTTGGTTTGGCTAAAAATATGACTCCTTAGGGCTGTCTAAGTCTAGGTCGAAATGCTCAAGGAAGGGAGGAAGAAGACCAAGTGGAACAATTACAAAATACCTTGTTTTCCTTGAATTTCCTTGTTTGTTCTTGCTTTCCTTGGCCTCCTCACTTGAATTTCGAACATTCCCCTCTGTTCTCCCTTCAAAAAGCCCTCAAAAATTCAGAAAAAATCATGGAGAAGAAGAGGAAAAAAGAGGAGAAGAAATTAGTGGAGAAAAAGCATGAAAACATACATAAAAACCTACATTTTCCTTGGAATTTCTTCTCCTTCTCCTTCTCTCTTGGTGCACCCAAAACCCTAGCTCTCCCTTCTGAAATTATGCAAAATTTTCTGATTCCAAATGGGGAGGAAAGTGGGACGCCACCTATATATAGGGAGGAGAAAGTGACTTTTTCAAAAATTCCAATTTTGCCCTTCATACTTTGCATTTTCGTTTCTCCTTTGTTTTAGCTCCTTTTTGAGAACTGCCTTTTCCATTATAAAATTTAGGTTCCCAATTAAGAAAAATGGCTTTGGAATCACTCAAATCGGAGCTAAAACCTTTTTGAACGAATCGGTCAAAGTTTGGGTCAACTGACATTGGAAAAATTACACCGGAGGGTCTTTACCGATCCTGGGGCTTCCTATGGTTTTCAAGGCCTCTGAGAACCCCAAAGAACTCAAAAATTACATTTAAAAAGCCCTTCTGTATGTTTTCAAAAAAGTCCACATATTTACGAAAATGCCACTAGCCTTTTGACAAATTTTTCGAATCACCCCGACCTCGATTTTTGGATAACTCAAGGCTTAAATCCTCATTTTCTATTATTTAAAATTTTATCCAAATTTTATTTGGATTTGAATCACTCATCTTAGGGGACTTGCTTTGAAAACGTGCCTATTTCCGCCGTTTAATGAAAACTGGGCATTACATTCTAGATGTCTCAAGAACTCATATTCACTTTTAGGCAATTAGAAATACCACTAGAAAACTTCATACATACCAAGGTGCAATGAAAAATCTAGGTTTTAGAAACCTATTTTCTAATGCTTCTTTTGGAATTTCTTTGCATATTCTTGTTTCTCACCCTTAAAAACCTAGGTTTCATACTTGGTTTAGGTTAGATTTTGCTCCCTCTTGGTTATTCTCTAGGTGGCTAAAAATCCTCTCTTAAGGACACAAGAAAAAGAAAGCATGGAAAGCTATGATACCTACTTTGATTCAAGCCTTTTTTAAGAATCTTCTCCTTTGCTTTGGCTCCTTCTTGGAATTTCAAACTTCTCCCTTCTGTACAAGGCTCAAAACAGATCCACATCACATACCAAAACCATGGAAAGAAATAGGAGAAGGAGAAGAACAAGTTTGCTAAAGGAATTAGCTTGAAATTTCAAAGATTTGCTTACCTTTTCTTAGGTTTTTCTCCTCCCTTAAAGCTCTCTCTTGTGTAGAACCAAACGAGCACGTGAGGAAGAAACATGTGGAAAAGAAGAAGGCCTGAGAGGAGAAGGATCCATGGGCTGGATAGAATGTGGAAGGAGTTGACAACAAAGAGAAACAGAAGCATGAGAAGAAAGTGCATGTTAGAGAAGATTTCCATGTAAGAAAAGAGAAGGAGCTTCATGTTATACACACACAGCAGCTGGAGATGTGGAATGAAAGATAAAGGTAGCTGCACGATGGAGAAAATATGAATGAAGAAGCTATGAATGGAGCATGGACATCTATACACATGTACACATGGAAGGAAGAAGACCCACAAACTTTCAGCACGTAAAAAACACATGAAGGAGCTAAAATGGAAGGCATGTGATTGTTAAAAAGAAAGAAGATGTATCAGCTGAGATAAAGCCACATTGTAATAAAAGAATGAAGCCACAAGCATACACATTTGATTAAAGAAAAGAAAATACATGGCAGAGAAGAATGCATGAGGGATTATTGAAGGAAGCATGTGAAATATTACAAAAGAAAATAAAATGAAGCCCACACTCATATAAACAAGGGCTGAGCACATGGACAAAAATAAATGAAGCACATGATGAACACGTGAGAGAGGGGACTGGATCAAAAACACATTTGGCCAATCACGTAAAAAATACATTCATCCATATTCCATCGTCATTCCATATCCAGAGACTCCATACGTCGTAGCCATTTTCCTTCACCCATTTTCCTATCCATCTCCATTCCAATGAAGCATTAATCTATCTTGTGGCTAGCTAGGAGGAGGTCCTTAGTTGAAGTTTGAATCAAGAGATTATCAAGGGAGATTTTAGCTAAGAATTCCTTTCTTTCTACACTTTGTCTTTTTCTTGTACATGCTTGGTTAAGATGTATTTGATTGACGTTGGTGTAGTTGTAATTAGTGACTAGTTAGACACTAATTAGGAAACCTTTTTGTTGATTAATTAATTGAATCAAGTGCTAAATTTTTTATTTCTCCTCCAATTTCCCACGTATGCTATTAAGGTGTTCGATGAAATGCATAAGTGAAATTGTGTGCTTGATTGTTTGATTTAAGGATTCCTTGGAGTTTGATTGGTTAATTAAACATCCTAGGATGTTAATTTAGAGGCTAATTAATCAATTAATCACTCAATTATAACTGTTCATCGATCCTAAAGGTAAGAATGAAAGATTTAGTGCGAGTTTGAGGTTTCAATTCAACATTAACTTGTTAATTTCTTGAATCTTGAATGGTAATTCAAGATCATTTGCTATGAACACAATTAGGAACTCTTAGGCCATAATTAATTACAATTGAATTAGGATAAGGATAGTGGATACCAAGAGATGAATCCAAAGCTAGTCACAAGTTATCATTCACCCTACAGCTCATGCAATTAGGTAGTGATTAGAAATTTTATTTCAATTAAATTTTAGTTAGTTAAATTTAGGCAAAACCCCCTTTTTAATTAGGTAATTTGTAGAGTTCTTTTACACTTAGAAAACCTAATTGAACATTGAATTCAATTTCCTAGGGAGACGATCTAGGTTGCACCACTAGCTATATATTTTCCAACCTAGTTTATTTTGAGGTTGCGCGACATAGCCATCAAAATTTAACGCTGTTATTGGGGAAATTGGATTCTTAATTGTTTGAGAAGGATTTCTAAGTGTTTTTAATCTATTTTAGCTCTGTTTTGGTTTGATTTTTGCTTTTTTTTAAGCTTTCTTTTTGGACATTTCGATGTTGCATGACAAGTGTGTTGGTTGCTGGAATTTTTTTGTTTAATGTACCTAGAAAATTCTCAAACTTTATTGTCCAATGTTTTTGGGTGTTTTGAGCAAAATTAATAGATTAGCTATTAGGTTCATCATTTTTTGCCCAAATTCCAATGTTTAAGGCACTTTTTCTAATTTTTAATTATTTTCTCGAATTTTTAGGATATTTTCAATTTTTTTGGATTTATTTTCTTTTTTTTTCGTGAGTTCATTTTGTGTGATTAACCTCTGTTTTGGAGTGTTTTTTATTGTTAGATATTTCTTAGCTTCATTTGAAATTTATTTTCTTGATTTATAATTAATTTTAGTTATAATTTGTTAGTGATTTCTTTTGTGCTTAAATTGATTAAACTTATCATTTTCTTTGCTTTAAATGGATTAATATTATTTGTCTAATTAAGGTGTCTATGACTCTTAGGCAAATGATATGATTGTACGAAAGATGGATTAAGTTATATCAATGCTTCATGGCCTTCTTGAGTGACAAAAACAAGCACAGCAATATCAAGAAATCCAACAGCCATGCTACTAACCTTTTCACCTCTCCTATGAGATTCACCCCAATTACCGCCATTATTATGAGCCATACCACAATTACAATATGCAAGAGCCAGAATATCATCCTTACAACTACCATGAGGAGTATATTCAATAAGAGCCTAAATGGGAACCAAGTTGGGAAGAGAGGATGATGCAGCAACTAGAAGCTTATAATCTTCAACTCCAATAGAAAACTAAACAGTTGCAGCTTCAAAACCAATAAATGATGGATAACCTCATAAAGGATTCAGGAGTTCAAATGAGTCAATCTACCTCAAGTGTTATGGAATTGAAAGAGGAAATCATGAGAGAATGTAAAGAGAAGGAAGAATCCTATTCACTGGGTCATAGCCTTCCATCTTCTAACACTCTGCATTTTGTTAGGACTAATTCTAGTTTGCATGATAGCACTGTGATTACTAATACACATGATGTTGTTGATCTTGAATTGCTCGATGATGATGAAGTAGATGAGGAAATTATTGTTGAATCTCCTAATTTGGTTGATTATGGTAATGTATTGAACAAAAATGATGCAATTGTTAATGTTAATGAATCTTTCTGTACTGATGCATTTGGTATTTCTACACTTTGCTGTGACCAAAGTGATGAATTCATTTTTGAACTTGTTAATGATGATTCTATTGAGTCTAGAGTAGTAGATAAGTGTGGGGTGACCTAGAATATAAAGATTATTTTATTCCTAGTGTGAGTTTGGTTAATAATTCTGTTGATGATGCATCTTCTAAGTTTATGGATAGTCAACCATCTGTACCATGTGACATAGTTAATTTGAATGATTCTCTTGATTGTGTTTATACTAGATCCACTATATGTGATAGATGTTCCTAGATTAATACTTTCATTGAGACTAGTGAGTTCTTCACATATTCTGATCATCATGATTCCTCACTAGTATGTGATAATATGACTAGTGAAATAGTGAATATAGCATGCAATGAGAATATAGATACAATTGTTGAGTAGCTTGTTGATGAATTAGACTCTACTTTGAAATTCTTATATGATGATATGCATAGATGTCCTATATGTGTTGAGATTGATAAGTTTCTGAAGTCTAATAAGTCTGTTGAATCTATAGATCCCTTTGTTTACATTGAAACTATTGATAAGACTTATTCTACTAATCATACTAGTATTGATGAGAGCATGCATAAAGATAGTGCTGATATTAAACATCTTGTTGATCCTTACACTGTTATTTACACTAGTGAAAGACTTGATTTTGCTGTTGATCATTATTTAGAATATTGTGAGCCTACTTATGTCTCTTTGGTCAGGGCAGATATTGTTTCTTTTGCTGAGAGTCTTAAACAGATTCTTGAAGTTGGTGAACTAGTTCCCAACAATCAACAAACTCTTCCAACTGAGAAGAAGCAACTACCAGATACCTTAAAGGACTCCAATTGGAAAGACTGTAAGAAGTTGCAATTTAATCTTTCTATTGATGCAGTGACTCTTACTGATGGGAGTCTTGTGGATTTCATTGGTTTAGACAGATATCTAGAGATTTTTTATTTCAAAATTTCTTTCTTTAGTTTTGAATGCCCAAAATTTATCTTTTCTTCTTTTATTGCTTTTGAAAATGCTGAATATGACTTTTCTAAACTACTAATGGTTAAGGAAGTCCATGCATCATCACTGCATGATCAATCTAAATTCTTCAAAGTGGTTAAACTTAAAGTTGTTTGATTGAAAAGGAATAAAGCTATTTTAATTTTTATTTTTGATACTTATGATTAGTTAGTCTTTGATAGAGTTCTTTTTAATTTAGGATTTAGTTTTCTTTTCTTTTTTGCATTACTATTTATTTTGTTTTTGTTTTGTAGGTAATAAAAGGTTGCTAACCAGCTACATGGGAATCTGAGCCACCCTTGGAATCTCAATTTTCAACTTTATCTGGTTGTACACTCACTTTTCACTCTTTATATTATGTTGTTTATCTGTTGATTGGATTAGGTGCTGGCATTGAGGACAATGCAACATTTAAGTGTTAGGGAGGAGCCATTCCATTTCACCTTCCCATTGCATTTCATCTTCTCTTTTTTAAAAATAGAAAATTTTTGAGAAAATTTTGAAAAATAGAGTGATTTTTTTTTAATTCTTTGTGAAATTTGCAAGTTGAGATTATTATAGCTTGGATTCACTTAGACATGATAAGTGATGGATCTTATGTCTTAATTCAAGTGAAATGGCAATGAATTTGATTTCAATGAATTATTTGATAGCCATTAGCTAGTAAGGAATTGAGCCTTATTTGTTCATTTCTAGTGTGTATTCATTTATCTTTGCTTTCACTTTAGAACTTGTCTTAATTCTTTGTTGAGACCACATTTGCATTTGCATGAATGAAAATGATAAGGTGTTCCTTTCTTTTATAGCTAGTGAGCCAAAAAGCCAATCCTTTACATGCATTTTATCAATTGTTTAGCCACTTTAGACCTTGATTTTCTTTTCTTGTTGAACCCATAGCCATAAAAGTGTTTTCCACTTTGTTTTAAGATACCTTTTGGATTTTAAAGAGCATTACATCTATTTAGGATAGATGAATGTGTGTCTTACATCAATTTAGGCCATTGTTATTAAAAGTTGAGGAATTTGTTTTAAAAGAATGCAAAGAAAGAAGAGATGGAAAAGCTAAAGAAAAGCAATGAAAAAAAAAGAGGAAAAGCAATTGAAAATCAAAAGAAAAAAGTCTTTTGAATTGAGTTTGTAGTTACCTATACTTGTTGGAAATAAGGCCTTGAATGCACATTCTTCCCTATCATAAGTTCCATTGATTGCTCTTGAGGTTCTAAGGTATCCAATTGTTTGTATTTTCTTGTGTATCCATTTATTTCTTTCCCTTACCCCATTACAACCCTAAATAAAGTCTTTTGATTGGTGTCTTGCATTTGACATGGGTGGTGGAGACTTAGCAGCTTGACAAGCCTATGGTAGTGAGTTTTGATAGGTGGAATTTGAGTGATCTACATTGCCTTAAACACATGAGATTTGAGAGTAAACACTAACCCATGTGAGAGGCTATCCATTTTTTATTCATTCTTTTCAAATGAAATTGCCATAGAATTTGTTTTCTTGATGCAAGTAAAGTTAGCTTTGATTGTTGAAGTATTGAAGAGTTGTCATTAGTTGTTAGCTTGTGATTTTTGCTTTCATTTTTCATTTTCATTCTTCATTAGTCATTTCATTAGTCTTTCCTTGGATTTTGAGTTTTACCCAGGAGTGTAAAAAGTTTAAATGTGGGTGAATTGATAAATTCCATTTTTCTACATCTTATTTCCCTTTAATTTAGATATTTTGATAGTTAAATAACGCTTAATGGATTTTATTAGATGATAATTGATTTTAATGGCCATTTTCTGCACTCTAGGAATTAAACTGCAAAATAATTAATTTTAATGTATAAATCATTTTAACTAAATTTTGTGAATATTCCTACTCAATTTTCTCATTTTGTTTTTATGTAGATTTTAGGCAAATCAAATTTAAAAGTTGGAGAAAAATTTAGAAGAGGAAGGTTTTCCAAGTATAGGAAACTACACCAAATCATGCCACACAAACACAGCTTTACATCCCCATAAATTCACACATGAAGATTATTCTCATGCATACTAGCTTCACCGAATTAATGGGTAGAATGTGGAGGCTGGGCATCAGATCTTATATTCAAGAGTTTGTGAATAGAAGAAGATGGAGAGAGGTTGCTACAAGTGACAAGAGCTACATGTATGAGAAGAAACTTTCATATGTAAGAATTAAATGAAGCTCAAACATGTTGCAACACACTTCCATAAACACTCAAGCAGCTAGCATGGGCTGGGATTCATGTTAAACATACACATGTGATTGAGAAAACATATACAAAGCTACTGGCTAGACTTCTCAACGTGACAGCAACAAACAACTAGTTACAAGGCAGCTCATTTGTTGAGAGTGGAGTAGAACAAAGCAATGTAAGCTCATGGATGCAGAAGGAAAATGAGGCTCGGGATTGTGAAAGGATGCATATAGCATATAGATTGAAAGAGAAACAAGAAGTAGAAACTATAGTAACTCAAATGAGAGGGAAGCAGCGCAGGAAGTTATGAGCTCGTGAAGATTAGTAGAACATAGATTCACGTGGGGCTGGAAGGAATAAGTAGCCACAAGTTTGAGGATTCACATGAAGAGAAGCATGAGTCCAAAACCAACAATAGCCTTTAACTTCATGCACACATAAAAGTTGATATGGGAAACTTATAGCAAGTACAAATGAAAACTCATAAAGCAAAAGCAGAGGGAGCTATGGGTTCATAAGAAATAAAGTTAGAGGAGAAGCATGTGAGATGAGGAGCATGAAAATCATGTGATCTTTAATGAGGATTAGAAGCTATGAGCTCCATGACATATGAACAATAGCACATAAAGAGCAAAATGAGAGTTTGATGCATGGAAGAGCATGGACAGAACCAAAGGAGCATGTGAGGAAGAAATATAATGTCTGGTTTTCGTTAAACAACATAAATGAACGCGTTTTCAAAGCAAGTCCCCTTAAATGAATTAGTTAAGGTCCCAAAAAATTTTAGCAACATTTTAGACTCCTAACAATGAGAATTCTAGCCTCAGAGGAAAGGAAAAAAGGAGCTAGAATAGAGAAACAAATTTTGATGGAAACCTTACGAAACATAATGGCATTTTCATAATTTTGAGAAAATTTTAGAATTTACATAGGAGGGCTTTTTAAATGAAAATTTTGAGTTCTCCAAGGTTCTCAGAGGCCTTGAAAACCATGGGAAGCCCCGGCACAGTTAAATCCCCTCCGGTGAACGTTTTCTAACGTCAGTGTAATCGAATTTTGACGAATTCATTAGGGAAGGTTTTAGCTCTGATTTGAGTGATTCCAAAGGCATTTTATTAAAATAGGAACCCAAAATTTATAGTGGGGAAGGAAATTCTAAAAAAGGAGCTAAAACAAAGGAGAAACGAAATGCAAAGAACAAAGGGCAAATTGGAAATTTTTGAAAAAGCCATTTCTTCCTACTTATAAATAGATGGCGCCTCACACTCTCCCTTATTTAGCTTCAGATTATTCTGCCCTAAGTCAAAAGAAAAACCCTAAGAAGGAGGAGAAAATCCAAGCTTAAGGTATGGAAATTTACTTATTTTTCATGCTTTCTCTTAGCCAATCTCTTCTCCTCTTTTTGCTTCTTCTTCTCCATGTTTTTTTTGAAGTTTTGAGGACTATTTTAAAGGAATAACAGAAGGGAAATTTTGAATTTTAAGGAAGGAAGCCAAGGAAAGCAAAGAACAAGTGAGAAAAACCAAGGAAATCAAGGTATCATACATTCCTTCCACTTGATCTTCTTCCTCCTTTCTCTTGTGGGTATTTTGACTTATATATAGCCAGCCTTAGGAAGTTAAATTTTCAACCAAACCAAGGGTGAATCTTAGGTATTTGAGGGAGAAGAACAAGAATATGCAAAAGAAACAACAAAATAACCATTAGATTTCAAGATGCAAATTCTAGGATTTCAAGTGTTCCTACCAAATTCTAATTTTGTGTGATGATTCCTAAGCATAATTAAGAGTTTAAATGAGCTCTTAATGTAACAATCAGAAAAAGAAAAGAAAAAGAAAGAAGAAAGCTAGAAATTTTTGAAATCCAGAAATTTTGCTAAGTCTGCTCGCAATAGCAAGAAATGGTCTCGCTACCGCGAGAGTACCTGTTCGCAATAGCGAAAGTGATTCTAGCTATAGCGAGTGCGGGCATTCCATACAAAAACTAGGGGGCTGCTTACCGTAGCATGCGCCATAGCGAGAGTGGAAGTCTGGAACTAATACGAGTTCGCCATAACGAAGGTTAAACCTCGCCATAGCGAAGGAAATTTATACGTGCTTGCCGTAGCGAAAGTTAAACCTCGCCATAGCGAAAGTGACTAACACGAGCTCGCCGTAGCGAAGGTTAATTTTCACCATAGCGAGGGTCAGTCCAAAAAAGAGTAAAAGGCGAGAAATTGACTACTTTAAATGACCAAACTCATTCTTTCTCTCATATTTACCCTAGACTTCAACCCAAGGAGAGAAAAGAGGCGTGGAGAGTGAGAGAGACCGAGAGAAGGAGGAAGAGCAAGGGAAAGGTAAGCAAATTTCTCTCTTTTCTTCTTAGAATTCTGATCTCCTCTCTTTGCCCTATTTTCCTATGGTCTTGGTTGTGAGATTAGTTGGATTTTAAGCATGGGTCAGAAGAGGGAAAGTGGAAAACACCCTTGAACCTCTTTATTTTCCTTGAAAATGTTGTTTCCTCTACCATAAGAGCTTGAGAGAGAGGAAGAGTTGGTGACATTCTAGAGAGAGAGAGAGAAAGGAGGGTTTGCTCTGAAGAACCTTTAGTAGCTATTGAGATTACATTTTAAGAGAGTAATTTATACTCTTTGATTGTGTTTAGGTTCAAGTGAAGCACCTCCATCAAGGTGTGAGTGTGAAACCAAGGAGGGAGAAGAGAAATTGAAAGGGAAAGCTTGTGTTGGCTCATAAGGTAGCTCTCTTTCCATTCTTTCTTGTTGCATTCTTGGATGTAATAGTCATTGTTTGTTTATGTATATGCTTGTTGTGTGAGATATGCCATATGTTATTGCCATGATGCATTGTTACCAATGTGCTTGTGTGTTGGATTGTGAGAAATGCTCGGGTGGGGTAGTGCCGAAAGTCCCTTGAGATAAGTGAGGTAGAGCCGAAAGTCTCTTGAGATGGGTGAGACAAGACCAAAAGTCTCATAACCGAGTGAGGCCAAGTTAAAAGTCCCTAAACTCGGGTGAGGCCATCCAAAAGTCCCTAAACTCAGGTGAGGCTAGACCAAAAGTCCCTAGAGCTTACTTGTGGCATTGTTGTGATTTCCATAGCATGTGCAACATGAATTATGTGATTGAGGGTGGTTGGATGCCAAATTACATGCTTTGACTTGTTATATGCCTTGATTGCTTACTTGAATGAGTGCATGAGCTACTGAGATTCCATGAATCTCACCCCTTCCCCTCCCAACTTAACATGCTAGGTAGAGCTCTAGGAGAAGCAAGTGCACACCAAGGAGCCTAGGAACATGTTAGCTAGATGATAACTTATTTTTGTTATGTTGTTGTAAAGTGGTGTCAAATGAATATGTACCCACTATTTTTGAGATGTAAATATTGTAACAAGTGTAAATGTATGGATATATGATGTACGAACTATGCTTAGAGCCAAATTAATGGAAATGTGGGTTTTACCCCTTTTGTTGATTGTATGTGATAGTGTATTTTGGCCCGTAGCCTAGTGAGTTTGAAATGTATGATGATTTGGACCACTTGGACATGTTGTATAGACTATTTTCATGCTTTTAAACTTATCCATGAGGAGTGAGAACGTGTGAGAGGCCATTTGGACCTATTTGAACCATTTTGGGTGCCAAAATCGGCAATTTTGTGAGCTATGTCAAAGTATGACCAGATGAGCTCTTCTTACCATAAGATTTTGCAGGCCTCTAGAGTTTGTAGAGAGCTTATTGGGAAGCTAAATTTGGTAATATTTGGAGGCCTAGGGAATATTTGGTGAATTGTTGAAATTGGGAAAATGTGATGGTTTGGTCATGTACTGTTACCATGGGTCAGAAATGAATTCCGTGGCATTCATGGACCAAATGGAGTTAAAATGTCGTGAAATTTTATGAACATAAACCAGACAACCACAGTGACTTATAAGAAGTGGAATCACCTAAATCGGAGGTCTGTTGAGAGAGAATGAACCTTCTGAAGTTCTATATCAGCATCAGGGAGCCCACCTAACCTCCGTTACTGTTCCATCGGTTTTCAGGGTGTAAGGGCTACTAAAATGATTTGGACTTATTTTTCTCCTCTAGTAGACATCTTTAGCTTTTCAAATTGGTATAGTTTGCCCAGATTGGATTTGTGTGGATTTAGTTATGAAGTTTTGAAGTTCATGACAGTAAGCTGCGCCAGAAACAGAGACAGTCGGACCTCTGTCTCATTTTTTACGTTAAACATGGTCCAAACGTGGAGATTGTGGTTTAGAAGTATTTTTAGTGTAAATTTGACACTTAGAGTTTTCCAAAAAGTTATGGTTTTCTGGATTACCATTTTTCTATAATTATTTATGATTTTCCAAAGTTAGAGCCAAAATCTAACTTTTGGGTCCATTTAAGAAAATGCATTTTTCTAGTTTTTGGCTCCATACCCGTGGCTTATGGCTTATTTTATGCTATGTATGAGTTGTATAAATGGAGTGTGAGTAGAGAATGTGAATGATGGGTTCACAGGACCCACGGGGTAGAAGATGAGTGTTTGAAACCCTATTTTATAGCATGAAAATGCCACGGATTGGTACTGGTTCTTTGGAATTCATGTGGAACCGAGCCCAGAGGGAGGCTAGATAGAGATAATATATTATGGTGTTACATTTTTAGTATCAGAGCAATGGTTCAAGCACTTTTGCTCAATGTTAGGCTCTTGAATGATGAGATTTACTTGTGTTTGTTGAGAATGGTCATGGAAGTGGTACATCCATATGCATACGTGCTAGTGATATTATTGTGAACTGAGAGTTGCTACTTCTTTTCAGACATGGTTGAGACTAGATGGGGCAGGGGTAGAGGTAGACCGCCCAGGGCTCAGAGAGCTGAGCCAGAGGTTCCTGTTGGGCCTGAGGATCCTCTGCGGGCCATCATGGAGAGGCTTAACCGGTATGAGGCCATGATGGGTCAGCACCAAGAGATGCTGGAACAACAGAGGTATATTGCCCAGTAGCAGCATGATATGATCATGCATTTACAAGATACCCTGGCTAGGCACGAAGAAGCTAGAAGGGATGCCCCTATACCTCAACCATCTACATTCAGTATTCCACCTACACCTCCCTAGGAGCTTGTTGCTCCACAGACCTAGACGCCTATCCAGAAAGTATTGAAACAGTTTAGACAGAATAATCCATCTTCGTTTGATGGGGAGTTAGACACGGATAAGGCGGTGGCTTGGGTCATGCAACTAAAGAAGATATTCTCGGTGATGGATTGTACCACCGAGTAGAAAGCCCAGCTAGCCACTTTCATGTTAGAAAAGGAAGCTGATAGATGGTGGTGTAGCACAAAACCTCTGATGGAGACCAAGAATATACAAATAACTTGGGAAAGCTTCTTGATCGAGTTTTATGAGAAATATGTCTCTAGTTCGATGAGGAAGAAGAAAGAGATGGAGTTTATGGGCTTGAGACAGACGGATGAGATGACTGTGGACCAGTATGTGACCAAGTTCATTGAGTTGTCTCGGTATTCCTCTTACCTCCAGAGGTATGATGATAAACTCTAGAGATGTGAGCAGTTTGAGACTAGGTTGAAGCCCTAATTACCGACAGAGTCACTCCACAGCGGATCAGGAAGTTCAATACCCTTGTGGAAGTCAGTAGGGTGATTGAGACTAACCTGCAAGCTATCATGCCTACTGTGACTATAGCTAGTCAGAAGAGGGTTCTAGATTTGAAAAGGCTGAAACCAGAAGAGGGTTCTAGTTTGACACCTAGTACCAAGAGGAGAGGTAAGGGGCCATGGAATAGAAGGCCACAGCGAGGTGTGCCACCTCCTCGGGGCCAGTCATCCTTCCAGCAGTCTCCGGTGACATGTTTCAAGTGTGGGAAGCTGGGGTACATTGCTAGACACTGTATGTAGATGGATACAGCGCCTCCTCCTAGGCTACAGACCCAGGGCCGAGTGTTCGCCCTCACTCAACAGGAAGCCATTGCATCTCCCAGTTTGATCCCAGGTACGCTGATAGTGAATGGCTTTCCTGTAGTTGCTATGTTTGATTCGGGTGCTAGTCACTCATTTATATCTTATGATTGTGTGAGGTAATTGGGTCTGGTCATTAGTGTCTTGCCTTTTGACTTGTCTGTCACTACACCCACTGGAGGCCACCTGCTTAAATGTCACTGTTCAATTTAACCATTGTCATACCACTATTGATTTGGTTTGTATGCCCTTCCGTGATATTGATTTGATTATTGGTATGAACTGGTTGGCCGCAAATAATGCAATACTTGATTGTGAACACTGAACCATTTCCCTACTTGCTTATTGGACCATACCTAGGGTAGGAGCTGAGTTATCCTTTATGACTACTGCCCAGGCTGAGAGATGTTTAGAGTGTGGATGTCAAGGGTTTCTAGTCTTTTTCTCTATTCAGGCTGAGGTAGAAGAAGGGATAAAGGAGATCCCAGTTGTCAGGGAATTCCCAGAGGTTTTCCCTAAAGAGTTTGACTTTAGTGGCCTACCCCCTGAGAGAGAATTAGAGTTCCTTATAGACATAGTGCCTAGGGCTGGACCGGTGTCCAAAGCTCCTTACAGGATGGCTCCCGCCGAGCTTGCTGAGTTGAAAGAGCAGATAGAGGAATTGTTAGAGAAAGGGTTTATCCGCCCTAGTGTTTCACCTTGGGGAGCTCCGGTGTTATTTGTTAAAAAGAAGGATGGTAGCTTACGTTTGTGTATAGATTACAGAGAGTTGAATAAAGTTACCATCAAGAATAAATATCCTCTCCCTAGAATTAATGATTTGTTAGATCAGTTGGCTGGGGCATCTGTGTTTTCCAAGATAGATCTTAGATCTGGGTACCACCAGTTGAGAGTGAGAACTGAAGACATCTCCAAGACGGCCTTCAGAACGAGATATGGGCACTATGAGTTCCTTGTGATGCCATTCGGTTTGACGAATGCGCCTGCTGTGTTCATGGATTACATGAATAGGGTATTCAAACCGTATCTAGATTAGTTTATGGTGGTCTTCATTGATGATATTTTAGTGTACTCCAGATCCTTTGAGGAGCACGAGAGGCATTTGAGCTTAGTCCTAGACACCTTGAGAGAGAAAAGGTTGTATGCCAAACTTAGTAAATGTGAGTTTTGGCTGACCGAGGTGAGATTCTTAGGTCATGTGATCTCACGAGACAGGGTTGCGGTTGATCCCCATAAAGTTGAGGCTGTGTTACAGTGGGATAGACCTAGAACGATCATCGAGGTTAGGAGTTTTCTAGGTTTGGCAGGGTATTATAGACAGTTTATTCAGGACTTTTCTCAGATGGCCTTACCATTGATGAGGCTAACTAGGAAAGAGACGCCTTTTGTGTGGGGTGATAGATGTGAGAAGAGTTTCCAAGAGTTGAAACTCTGTCTGACCACTGCCCCTGTACTGATTATCCCTGACCCTAGTGAGCCATTTGTAGTTTATTGTGATGCCTCGGGCAAAGGGTTAGGATGTATGTTGATGCAGCAAGGTCGAGTAGTGGCATATGCCTCGAGGCAGTTGAGGCCTCATGAGGAGAATTATCCCACTCATGACCTGAAGTTAGCCGCCGTAGTGTTTGCTCTTAAAATTTAGAGACATTATCTGTATGGTGCTACCATAGAGATTTATAGTGACCACAAGAGTCTGAAATACCTGTTTGACCAGAAAGAACTCAATATGAGACAGAGGAGATGGATGGAATTCTTGAAAGACTATGATTATGTGTTGAAATACCATCCAGGCAAGGCCAATGTGGTGGCAGATGCCCTGAGTAGAAAAACCATCCATGTAGCCCATATGATGATTAGGGAGCAGGAGCTCCTAGAGAACTTCAGAAACTTGAACCTCTCTTGTCAGGTGGTATCGGGTAAATTGTATCTGAGTGAAACCCGAGTTGAGAATGTATTGAGAACCCAGATCTTAGATGCCCAGAGGGAGGATGAGTTCCTGAAACGGATCAGGAATGAGATTTCCTAAGGTAAGACCTCAGATTTTAAGGTGTCTGAGGATGGTATGATAGTATACCGAGATAGAATCTATGTGCCTAGTCAAAATGAGTTGAGAGAAAGCATTTTAGAAGAGGCATATAAGAGTATGTATACTATCCACCTAGGTGCCACCAAGATGTATCAGGATTTGAAAAAGATTTTCTGGTGGCCAGGGATGAAGAATGATGTGACAGATTATGTGGCTAGATGCCTAGTGTGTCAGAGGGTAAAGATAGAACATCAAAAGCTGGCTGGGTTGTTTCAACCTCTAGATATCCCTGAGTGGAAGTGGGATAGTATAGCCATGGACTTTGTTATGGGATTACCCAGGACATCCTCTAGACACGATGCTATTTGGGTAGTTGTGGATAGACTGACGAAGTCTGCACACTTTTTAGCTATCAGGGTGATAACATTTTATATATTTTAATCCCCTAACTTAGGCATTTGAATGATCAAATATGGCTTTAAGGGTTTAATTAGATTCAATTTGAATTCATTAGCCACTTTTGCACTCTAGGAATTAAAATTGCAAAATTCTTGAATTTTAATGCATAAATCATTTTAAATGAATTTTGTGACTTTTCTATTCCATCTCTCTCATTCTTTTATGCAGATTTTTGTTGGGCAATTTGAGCTTTGAAGGAAAGCCACAAGCTAAAAGGGTTGTAGCCACATAAAGAAGAAGCAAGGAACAGAACCATGCATGAAGGCTGGAACTTTTGAGCAGAAAGCACACACACATGCAGTGGCTGGAACTCGAAGAAGTCTGTGAAGAGAAGAAGAAGAAGTTGCTGGAAGTTCTGGTTGATAATGAATGCAAGGCGTGATTCCAGAACAGCTGAGCAGGTTCTACATGGCAGAAACAGAGAAGAAAGCAACGTGTGGTATAAACAAAAGCTGCACGAAGGAAGCAGAACCACGTAAAAGCTGCAGAATGTGGAAGCCTGGACTGAGACACACAAAGGAGAAGAAAACGAAGAGCAAGGAGCTGACGTTAAAGGAGAAGGCTGCCACGTGAAGAAGCTGCAGAAACTGGGGAGAAGTAACGTGACAGCAATGAACGATGAAGCACAGTAGCCAACAACGAGAGAAGCCACGAGTTGAAGTCTGGACAACAGCAAAATGAGGAAGAGAAGCAGAAACAAATACACATGAGCTACAACGTAGAACCCGACGTGAACATAAACAAAGAGGCATGCAGAAGCTACAGTAGAAATCACATGGATTATAATAAAATAAAAGCACTGGGACCCACACCTTATATCACATGCATTTAACTTCAGACAATGGGAAGAGGCAGCACTTAAACGAAGAAAAACACGTGGAATCACTTAAAGGCTCACGTGAGAGGAGAATTCACGCCATCAGCATCCATCATTCGTTCAGCCCATTTTATACGATTCCATTAAAGCCCTAGCCATCATTATTCATTCGTCCACATCAGCCACACTACACATCAGCCACATAATTAGGAATTCTTAGGCCATAATTAATCACAATTGGAATAGGATAAGGATAGTGGATACCAAGAGATGATTCCTAAGCTAGTCACAAGCCCATCATTCATCACAATTCATCCAATTAGGTAGTATTTAGGAATTTTGTTTCAATTTCATTTTAGAATAGTTTAATTCATTCAAAAACCCCCCAAACTAGATAGTTCTAGGATCTTAGAACACTTAGAGAACCTAATTGAACATTGAATTCCAATTCCAAGGGAGATGACCTAGGTTGTGCCACTTGCTATATTTTTAGATCAACCTAGTTTTATTTTGAGGGTTGCACGACAAGCCCGTCAAAATTTGGCGCCGTTGCCGGGGATTTGGAGTCTCAATTGTTTGAGAAAGTTTTCTAAGTGTTTTTGTTTTGTTTTATCTTTGTTTTAGTTCTGTTTTGATTTGATTTTCGTTCTGTTTTGAACTTAAAATCGGTTAATTTCGGTGTTGCGCGTTAAGTGTCCTGGTTGCTAGAATTTTCATTCAAAGTGCCCAGAAAATTCTCATACTTTGTTTTTCAAGGTTTTTGGGTGTTTTGAGCAAAAATAATAGCAATTAGGTGCACCATTTTTTGGCCAAATTCCAACGTTTGAGACACTTTTTCTAATTTTTTAGTATTTTCTCGAATTTTTTAGGAATTTTTCAATTTTTCTGGATTTATCTTCTTTAATTTTTGTGAGTTTGTTTTGTGTCATTAGGCTCTATTTTAGAGTGTTTTTCATTTTTAGGAACTTCTTATCTTCATTTGATTTAATTTTCTTAATTTTGAGTTAATTTTAGTTATAGTTGTTTGTGATTTTGCTTTGTGCTAAAAGTAATTATACTTCTCATTTTATTTTTGCTTTTAAATGGATCCCTATTATTCTAATCAAGGTGTTTATGATCCTTATGCAAATGATAGGATTTCCAGAAAGTTGGATAATCTCAATACAATGCTTCAAGGCTTGCTTGAACAACAAAGACAAGAACAGCAAGCCCAACAATACCAACAATTCCAACCACCATGCTATCAACCACACCACAATCCATATGAAGTTCACCCCAACTACCAACCATACCATAACCCATATGAGATCCACCCAAATTACCACCATCATCATGAGCCATATTATAACTTCCATATGCAAGAGCCATACCCTGATTACCATATGCAAGAGCAACAATATCATCCTTACAATTACCATGAGGGATACATGCAACAAGAGCCTCAGAGGGAACCAAGTTTGGAAGAGAGGATGTTAGAGCATTTGAAGGACTATAATCTTCAAATCCAACAAATGCTACAGTTGCAACTCGAAAACCAACAAATAATGGACAACATTTTCAGGAAGGATTTAGGAATTCAATCGAATCAACCGACTTCAAGTGCTACTGAATCAATTGAAGAGCAAATTAGAAGGGAATGTATAGAGGAGGAAGAGTCATGTTCATTGGGTAATATCCTTCCATCTTCTAATGTTTTACAATTTGTTGGAATTGATTCTAGTTTTCCTGATAGCACTTCAATTCCTAATGCATATAATGTCGTTGATTCTGAATTACATGATGATGATGATGTTGATGAGGAATTAATTGTTGAATCTCCTTATGTGGTTGATTGTGGTAATGCATTGAACAAAACTGATACATTTGTTGATGCTCATGAACCCTTATGTACTGATGCACTTGGGATGTCTACTCCTAGCTGTGATTATAGTGAAAACTTTATTTCTGAATCAATTGATGAATCTCTTGAGTCTAGGATAGTAGATAAGTGTGGGGGTGACTTGGAATGTGATGATTATTTTATTCCTAGTGTGGAATTAGTTGATAAGTCTGTTGATGATGCATCTTCTTTAGGGACAACATGCCATCTGGATCATGTGACATGACTGATTTAGATGCATCTCTTGATTGTGTGTGTATTGAATCTGCTATATGTGATGAATACTCTCAGATTAATTCTTCCATTGAGACTAGTGAGTCCATCACATATACTGATCATTATGATTCCTCACTAGCATGTCATGATGAGACTGATGAAATGGTAGATGTAACATGTGAAGGGAATATAGATATTGAAATTGTTGGACAACATGTTGATGATTCAGACTCTAATTTGTAATGCTTGTGTGACGATATGCATACATGTCCTGTATGTGCTGAGATAGATGAGTTTCTGAAGTCTGATAAGTCTGCTGAATCCATGAAATCCCTTGCTTGCACTGAAAATGAGACTGATTCTACTGATCATGCTAGTATTGATGATGGTATACAAAGTTATAATGCTGATATTGAACATCTTGTTGATTCTTGTGCTGTTGTTGATGCTAATGAGAGACTTGATGTTATTGTTGATAATTGTCTAGAATTTTGTGAGCCTACTGATGTCTCTCTGATCAGGGAAGATGCTGTCTCTATTGTTGAGAGTCCTGAACAGATTCCTAAGTTTGGTGAAGTAGTTTCCAACAAATCACAGACTCTCCCAGTAGAGGAAAAACAACTGTCAGACACCTTGAACTCAAAGGATTGTGAGAAGTTACAATTTAATTTTTCTGTGGATGTAGTGACTCTTACTGATGAGAGTCAAGTAGATTTTATTGACTTTGATAGATATTTAGAGAGTCTAAAGTCTAGTGTTTTTAAATTTGATTTTAGATTTTCTTTCTTTAGTTTTAAATCTTCTAATTTTGATTTTTATTCTTTTCTTGGTTCTAAATTTGCTAAAAATGACTTTCCTAAACTACTGATGGTTGAGGAAGTCCATGGGTCATCATTGAATGATCAATCAAAATGCTTTAAAGTAGTGAGACTTAAACTTCTGGAGTTAAGAAGGAATAAAGTAGTTTTAATTTTTGTTTTTGATACGTATGATTAAGTTAGTCTTTAATAAAGTTCTTTGTAGTTTAGGATTTAGTTTCTTTTTCTTTTCTGCATTACAGTTTCTTTTATTTTTATTTTGTAGGTAATAAAAGGGTGCTAACCGGCTACAAAGGAAATCTAGCCTACCATTGCGATCTCCATATTCAAATTCATCCGGTTGTATACTTTTCCTTTCTACTCCTTATCCTGTGTTGTTTATCTGTTTACTGGACTGTGTGTTGACATTGAGGACAATGCAAAATTTAAGTGTGGGGGGGAGAGTTATTTCATTCCATCCATTCCATCCATCTTTTTCCTTATTTTGAAATTTTTGAGAAAATTTTTGAATTTTTCTGTAAAAGTTGCAAGTTGAGATGATTATTAGCTTGAATTCACGTAGACATGACAAAGTGATGGATTTTGTGTTTTGATTCAAGTGAAGTGGCAATGAATTTGATTTCAATGAATTATTTGATAACCATTAGCTGGTGAGAATTTGAGCCTTATTTGTTCAATTCTAGTGTGTATTCACCTATCTTTGTTTTCATTCTAGAACTTGTCTTGATTCTCTATTGAGACCACATTTGCATTTGTAGGCATGAAAATGATAAGGCATTCATTTCTATTTCAGCTAGTGAGCCAAAAAGCCAACCATACATTTATTTTATCCATTGTTTAGCCACTTTGAGCCTTGGTTTTCTTTTCTTGTTACCCATAGCCATTAAATATGTTTTTCCACCTTGTTTTAAGATGCCTTAGAGATTTCAAAGAGCATTACATCTAAATAGGATAGGTGAATGTGTGCTTTGCATCCATTAAGGCTATTGTTAGTCAAAGAAATTGTCTTGAAAAAAAAAATGCAATGAAAAGAAGAGATAGAAAAAGAAAGAAAAGCAATGAAAAAAAAAAAGAAAGAAAAAAAGAAAAGAAAAGGAAGTCATAGAAAAAAAAAAGAAAAAAAAAGAAAGAAGTATTTCAAATTGAGTTTATAGTTGCCTATTACTTGTTAGAAATAAGGCCTTGAATTACATATGTTCTTCTCTATCCTAGATTGTCATTGAGTGCTCTTGAAATTCTAAGGTATCCATTTGTTTAGTTTTTTTTCCTTGTTTTTGTTATCTATTCATTTCATCTCCTTAGCCCCATTACAACCCTAAATAAAGTCCTTTGATTTGTGTATTGCATCTAGCATGGGTGGTGGAGATTTAGAAGCTTGACAAGCTTATGGTAGTGAGCTTGGATAGGTGAAGCTTGAGCGAAACACATCCCTTTAAACACTGAAAAGTTGAGAGAAAATACTAATCCAAGTGAGAGGCTATGCATTTCAATTCATTCTTTTCAAATAAATTGCCATGGAACTTAATTCTTGATGCAAGTGAAGTTAACTTAGATTGTTGAAGTGATGAAAAGTTATGATTAGTCTCTAACTTGTGATTTTTACACTCCCTTTCCCATTTTCATTTTCCATATGCCATTCTACTAACCAGATGCTTCAATTCATTCTTCATCTTAGATTTTAAGCTTTGCCCAGGAGTGCAAAGGTTTAAGTGTGGGGGAATTTGATAGCCATGATATTTTATATATTTTAATCCCCTAACTTAGGGATTTTAATGATCAAATATGGCTTTAAGGGTTTAATTAGATTCAATTTGAATTCATTAGCCACTTTTGCACTCTAGGAATTAAAATTGCAAAATTCTTGAATTTTAATGCATAAATCATTTTAAATGAATTTTGTGACTTTTCTATTCCATCTCTTTCATTCTTTTATGCAGATTTTTGTTGGGCAATTTGAGCTTTGAAGGAAAGCCACAAGCTAAAAGGGTTGTAGCCACATAAAGAAGAAGCAAGGAACAGAACCATGCATGAAGGCTGGAACTTTTGAGCAGAAAGCACACACACATGCAGTGGCTGGAACTCGAAGAAGTCTGTGAAGAGAAGAAGAAGAAGTTGCTGGAAGTTCTGGTTGATAATGAATGCAAGGCGTGATTCCAGAACAGCTAAGCAGGTTCTACATGGCAGAAACAGAGAAGAAAGCAACGTGTGGTATAAATAAAAGCTGCACGAAGGAAGCAGAACCACGTAAAAGCTGCAGAATGTGGAAGCCTGGACTGAGACACACAAAGGAGAAGAAAATGAAGAGCAAGGAGCTGACGTTAAAGGAGAAGGCTGCCACATGAAGAAGCTGCAGAAACTGGGGAGAAGTAACATGACAGCAATGAACGATGAAGCACAGCAGCCAACAATGAGAGAAGCCATGAGTTGAAGTCTGGACAGCAGCAAAACGAGGAAGAGAAGCAGAAACAAATACATATGAGCTGCAACGTAGAACCCGACGTGAACATAAACAAAGAGGCATGCAGAAGCTACAGTAGAAATCACATGGATTGTAATAAAATAAAAGCACTGGGACCCACACCTTATATCACATGCATTTAACTTCAGACAATGGGAAGAGGCAGCAGTTAAACGAAGAAAAACACGTGGAATCACTTAAAGGCTCACGTGAGAGGGGAATTCACGCCATCAGCATCCATCATTCGTCCAGCCCATTTTATACGATTCCATTAAAGCCCTAGCCGTCATTATTCATTCGTCCACATCAGCCACACTACACGCCTCATTACCTCGCACACAAAAGCCCATTCACGCCTTCTCCCCATTCCATCGTCTCTTTATATACGCTCAAACCCTAGCCATTCATACCCTCACCTCCTACGCCGTCATTCACCCACGCCTCCATCCACGACTCCACCCCATCCCCTTCGTCCACACCACACAGGACGCTCCACTCCATCTCCATTCCATCGTAATATGAAGATTTAATTCATCTTGAGGCTAGCAAGGGAGGAAGCTCTTGAGTAGAAGCTTAAATCCATGGATGAACAACAAATTATGGCTAAGATTTTCTTATTTTTCCTACACTTTTTCTTATTCTGTACAATCTCAGTTGAGTTGTATTTGATTTGGAATTTGTGTAATTAATTAGTGGCTGGTTAGATACTGATTAGGAAACCTTTTTTGTTGATTAATTGGTTGGATTTGAATTTGATTTTTCATTATTCTCTCTAATCTCCCATGTATGCCACGAAGGTGTTCGATGAAATGCATGAGTAAGGTTATGTGTTTAAATGTCTATTTGAGAATTCCTTGGTGTTTAGTTGGTTAATTAAACATTTTTGAATGATGAATCAGAAGATAATTAATTAGTTAATCAATCAAGTTGGATGTTCATTGATCTTAAGGACAAGAGTTAACGGTTTAATGCGGGATTGAGGTCTCAATTCAACATTAGATTATTAATCTCTTGAATCTTGAATGGTTATTCAAGATCATTTGCTAATGAACATAATTAGGAATTCTTAGGCCATAATTAATCACAATTGGAATAGGATAAGGATAGTGGATACCAAGAGATGATTCCTAAGCTAGTCACAAGCCCATCATTCATCATAATTCATCCAATTAGGTAGTATTTAGGAATTTTGTTTCAATTTCATTTTAGAATAGTTTAATTCATTCAAAAACCCCCCAAACTAGATAGTTCTAGGATCTTAGAACACTTAGAAAACCTAATTGAACATTGAATTCCAATTCCAAGGGAGATGACCTAGGTTGTGCCACTTGCTATATTTTTAGATCAACCTAGTTTTATTTTGAGGGTTGCACGACAAGCCCGTCACAGGGCTACTCATACACTGGATAAATTAGCCCAGTTGTACATCAGAGAGATAGTACGACTTCATGGAATACCCAATAGCATAGTTTCGGATAGAGACCCCAGGTTCACATCAAACTTTTGGAGGTCATTGCAGTATGCCTTAGGGACCAAGTTGCGGTTTAGTACTGATATCACCCTCAGACAGATGGTCAGACTGAAAGGACCATCCAAACATTGGAAGACATGTTGAGGGCATGTGTGCTAGAAATGAGGGGTAACTGGGATGCGTATTTACCGTTAGCAGAGTTTGCGTATAATAACAGCTACCATTCCAGTATTCAGATGGCCCCTTATGAGGCTTTGTATGGGAGAAATTGTAGATCCCCTCTGAGTTAGGTTGAGCTAGGTGAGAGGAGTATGATAGGACCTGAGATTGTGGACCAAACGACCTAACAAATAGAATTGATTAGAAAGAGACTCCTTACGACCCAGAGTAGGCAGAAAAGCTATGCTGATAAGTGAAGGAGGCTGTTAGAGTTTGAGATTTGAGACCATGTGTTCATTCGGGTATCTCCAGTGACGGGAGTAGGTCAGTCAATGAGGGTAAGAAAGCTCAGTCCTAGGTATATTGGTCCATTTGAAATCTATGAGAAAATTGGACCTGTGGCTTACCGAATAGCCTTACCTCCTAACCTAGCCCAAATAGACAGTGTTTTTCATGTCTCCCAGTTGAAAAAGTATTTACCAGACCCCTCACATGTCATAGAATATGAGCATGTGCAATTACAGGAAGATCTTTCCTGTGTAGTGAAACTAGAGAGAATTGTGGATGTTAAGCTGAAACAGCTGAGAAGCAAGAACATTCCTCTGGTGAAAGTGATCTAGAGAGGTCTGACATCTGAGGAAGTAACCTGGGAATTGGCAGATGAAATGAGGAAAAAATATCCAGAGTTATTCCCTTGAGGTAAGTCTTTAAATTTCGAGGACGAAATTTCTTTTAAGAGGGGTAGAAATGTAACAACTAGAAAAAGAAAAGGAACAGAAAGAAGAAAGCTGGAAATTTTTGAAATCCAAAAATTTTGCTAAGTCTGCTCGCAATAGCGAGAAATGGTCTCGCTACTGCGATAGTGCCTGTTCGCAATAGCGAAAGTGATTCTAGCTATAGTGAGTGCGGGCATTCCATATAAAAACCAGGGGGCTGCTCGCCGTAGCGTGCGCCATAGCGAGAGTGGAGGTCTGGAACTAATACGAGTTCGCCATAGCGAAGGTTAAACCTCGCCATAGCGAAGGGAATTTATACGTGCTCGCCATAGCGAAGGTGACTAACACGAGCTCGCTGTAGCGAAGGTTAATTTTCACCATAGCAAGGGTCAGTCCGGAAAAGAGTAAAAGGCGAGAAATTGACTACTTTACACGACCCAACTCATTCTTTCTCTCATATTTGCCCTAGACTTTGACCTAAGGAGAGAAAAGAGGCGTGGAGAGTGAGAGAGATCAAGAGAAGGAGGAAGAGCAAGGGAAAGGTAAGCAAATTTCTCTCTTTTCTTCTTAGAATTCTGATCTCCTCTCTTTGCCCTCTTTTCCTATGGTCTTGGTTGTGAGATTAGTTGGATTTTAAGCATGGGACAGAAGAGGGAAAGTGGAAAACACCCTTGAACCTTTTTGTTTTCCTTGAAAATGTTGTTTCCTCTACCATAAGAGCTTGAGAGAGAGGAAGAGTTGGTGACATTCTAGAGAGAGAGAGAGAAAGGAGGGTTTGCTCTGAAGAACCTTTAGTAGCTATTGAGATTACATTTTAAGAGAGTAATTTATACTCTTTGATTGTGTCTAGGCTCAAGTGAAGCACCTCCATCAAGGTGTGAGTGTGAAACCAAGGAGGGAGAAGAGAAATTGAAAGGGAAAGCTTGTGTTAGCTCATAAGATAGCTCTCCTTCCACTCTTTCTTGTTGCATTCTTGGATGTAATAGTCATTGTATGTTTATGTATATGCTTGTTGTGTGAGATATGCCATATGTTATTGCCATGATGCATTGTTACCAATGTGCTTGTGTGTTGGATAGTGAGAAATGCTTGGGTGGGGTAGTGCCGAAAGTCCCTTGAGATGGGTGAGGTAGAGCCGAAAGTCCCTTGAGATGGGTGAGACAAGACCAAAAGTCTCATAACCGAGTGAGGCCAAGTCAAAAGTCCCTAAACTCGGGTGAGGCTAGACCAAAAGTCCTTAGAGCTTACTTGTGGCATTGTTGTGATTTCCATAGCATGTACAACATGAATTATGTGATTGAGGGTGGTTGGATGCCAAATTACATACTTTGACTTGTTATATGCCTTGATTGCTTACTTGAATGAGTGCATGAGCTACTGAGATTCCATGAATCTCACCCCTTCCCCTCCCAACTTAACATGCTAGGTGGAGCTCTAGGAGAAGCAAGTGCACACCAAGGAGCCTAGGAACATGTTAGCTAGATGATAACTTATTTTGGTTATGTTGTTGTAAAGTGGTGCCAAATGAATATGTACCCACTATTTTTGAGATGTAAATATTGTAACAAGTGTAAATATATGGATATATGATGTACGAACTATGCTTAGAGCCAAATTAATGGAAATGTGGGTTTTGCCCCTTTTGTTGATTGTATGTGATAGTGTATTTTGGCCCATAGCCTAGTGAGTTTGAAATGTATGATGATTTGGACCACTTGGACATATTGTATAGACTATTTTCATGCTTTTAAACTTATCCATGAGGAGTGAGAACGTGTGAGAGGCCATTTGGACCCATTTGAACCATTTTGGATGCCAAAATCGGCAATTTTGTGAGCTACGTCAAAGTATGACCAAATGAGCTCTTCTTACCATAAGATTTTGCATGCCTCTAGAGTTTGTAGAGAGCTTCTTGGAAAGCTAAAGTTGGTAATATTTGGAGGCCTAGGGAGTATTTGGTGAATTGTTGAAATTGGGAAAATGTGATGGTTTGGTCATGTACTATTACCATGGGTCAGAAATGAATTCTGTGGCATTCATGGACCAAATGGAGTTTAAATGTCATGAAATTTTATAAACATAAACCAGACAACCATAGTGACCTATAAGAAGTGGAATCACCTAAATCAGAGGTCTGTTGAGAGAGAATGAACCTTCTGAAGTTCTATATCAGCATCAGGGAGCCCACCTGACCTCCGTTACTGTTCCATCGGTTTTCAGGGTGTAAGGGCTACTGAACTGATTTGGACTTATTTTTCTCCTCTAGTAGACATCTTTAGCTTTTCAAATTGGTATAGTTTGCCCAGATTGGATTTGTGTGGATTTAGTTATGAAGTTTTGAAGTTCATGACAGTAAGCTGCGCCAGAAACAGAGACAGTCGGACCTCTGTCTCATTTTTTATGTTAAACATGGTCCAAAAGTGGAGATTGTGGTTTAGAAGTATTTTTAGTGTAAATTTAACACTTAGAACTTTCCAGAAAGTTATGGTTTTCTAGATTCCCATTTTTCTATAATTATTTATGATTTTCCAAAGTTAGAGCCAAAATCTAACTTTTGGGTCCATTTAAGAAAATGCATTTTTCTGGTTTTTGGCTCCATACCCGTGGCTTATGGCTTGTTTTATGCTATGTATGAGTTGTATAAATGGAGTGTGAGTAGAGAATGTGAATGATGGGTTCACAAGACCCACGGAGTAGAAGATGAGTGTTTGAAACCCTATTTTATAGTATGAAAATGCCACGGATTGGTACTGGTTCTTTGGAATTCATATGGAACCGAGCCCAGAGGGAGGCTAGATAGAGATAATATATTATGGTGTTACACCTAAGATCCTTAAGATGCTCCCCACATGCTTCCTCCTTCAAGAAAATAAAGAAAATTCCAATGAGGCCAAAAAGGGGCTATGTCTCGGCCAAGCATTGATGGAGTAGCTAGGGAGAGTTTTAAATTTTTCCAAGCCCATTTTTGTGTCATATATGATGAATGAATGTGAGGGGAGACCTTGGGAAAAATTTAGAACCCATAGAAAGTAAGTTAGTGCTTTAGGTTCTATATTATGATCTAAAAAAACAACATGTAGTTAGGCTCTATATTTTAATTATATGATGACTCTAAGAGGCCTAAAAGGAGTCAAGAATCATATTTGAAAGAAAATAATAGATCCTAGAAATTATTTAAGTGGTGTTGTGTAACATCCGGTCCCTCCGTAAATGTGAGGAACGCAATGTTCGGTTTTTTCCGTAAACGGCAGAAATGGGTCAAATATAAAAAGAAGTCCTCGAAATAGAAGGAATTGGGGCCAACTAAAATTATAATAAAATTTTAAATATTAGAAAATGAGGTTTTGAGCCTTGAGTTGCCCAGAAATCGGGGTCAGAGCGATTTGAAAAATTTGCCGAAAGGCTAGTGGCATTTTCGTAAATAAGTGTAATTTTGGAAAAACACCTAGGAGGGCTTTTTAAATGAAAATTTTGAGTTGCCCAGGGTTCTCAGAGGCCCCAAAAACCATGGGAAGCCCCGGGATCAGTAAAAGCCCCTCCGGTGTACTCTTTCCGATGTCAGTTGACCCGAACTTTGACCGATTCGTTCGGGACAGTTTTGGCTCCGATTTGAGTGATTCCAAAGGCATTTTATTAAATTGGGAACCTCTTTGTCATGATGGAAAAGACGATTCTCAAAAAGGAGCTAAAACGAAGGAGAAACGAAAATGCTAAGAACGAAGGGTAAAATTGGCATTAAAGTGTTAAAGGAAGCTTCTTTCTTCTTCTTTATATGCCACGTTCTGCCTCCCCCTCTCTAAACTGACTTGCTTCTGTCCATTTTCAAAGGAGAACTCCAGATCCATAGGCGCACAAGAGGAGGAGGATTTTGGAGGAAGAAATTCAAGAGAAAGGTAAGAAACTATAAGAAATTCCATATCCTTCCTTCTTGAACCTTGCTCCTCTCCTCTCAAGCTTTCTTTCTATGGTTTTAATGGAGAGTTTGGTGCTGTTTTTGGGGCAGAACAGAGAGGGGAATTTCGAAAATTGAGGGAGTAAGCCAACCAAGTGGAAGAACAAGCCAAAGGAAGCAAGAAAACAAGGTAAAACTTCCATTCTTTGGTAGTTTCTCCCTCCCCCTTCCTCTTGCACGAATTTGACCACCATGAGCCCAATTCTTAGGGGCTGTTTTCTGTCCAATTTATGGAGGGATTAGGGGTTTTAGATGGCAAGGATTAAGAATGAACCAATAGAATCAAGAAAGGAGCATTAGGAAACAAAATAGAATCATTAGGGATCCAAATGCTCCCTTGCAAATCTGATTTTATATAAATGTTCTTAGGCTTAAATGAATGTTTAAATGTGCTCCTAAGATCCCTAAGAGGTCCCCCATATGTCTCTTCCTCCATAAAATGAACAAAACCCCATGGAAAGTCATGAACCTAAAAGTTGGAAAAGTGTAGAGCACTTAAGGGGATTGTAAAAACTGATTTAATCTATAAGTTCCCTTGGTTGTTTAAGTGTTTCCTTGACCTCCTACAACTCTTAACAACCTCCCTAAATGGTGCCCCCATCAAGGAAAAATTTAGGTATAGCGCAACGCGAAAAAAGTCGATTATTTCTATCCCCTTTTTCATGTGCCCTCATGGAAATCATGATGTGAAGCTTATAAATGGCAGGTAATAGAGCTAGAAGTTATGGTGTTACATGTTGCTTCATTGAGTGCATTTATGGACCATAATAGGGCATATAGAACAACCTAGTGTCTAAGCAAATTGCATAGCCTTAGAAATTATTTCATAAGACTAATTGGCTCCCATAAAATGTGTCTAGGCCAAGAGAAAGCATCTCCACAAGTTTGTGAGTGTGTGGCCGAAGCAAGGGAGGGAATTTCAAAAGGAAAAGTGTGTGATTATGTGCAAGGTAGCTCTTTCCACCTTATCTCATACATGAATGTGTATTTAGCTTGTCTTAAAATGTATGTATATGTATTTTCAAGCCATGAAAAGTATGTTAGCATGATTTTATATGCCATGATTTCATGATGACATATTATCTTTTTAAATGAATGTATGATGTTTGTTTGAGTTTGCTTGAGTATGAAGAGGCTAAGAACTCTTAACCATGGTGAGGATGAGCCAAGAACCTTTAAGATTGGTTGAGACAAAGCAAAGAGTCTCCCAAAGTAAAGTGGGCTCCCAAAAGTATGGTTGAGTCTAAGAATTTTCTTAAAGAATGGGTGAGGCAAGTCCAAAATCTATAAGAAAAAGGGTGAGGCCAATGCATCCACTTGGTGAGCTCTTGAATGTCTTGTATGACTTGTTCACATGCCAAACTTGCTTCTTGAATATTCATGACTTTTATGATATCCATGCATGCATTTTCAAGGCTTGCTTTGTATCCATTATATATGATTGAATGGGAGATGAGCTATTGGGATTCTTTGAATCTCATTCCCTCCTCTCTAATGATCTAATATGCTAAGTGGACCCAAAGAGCAAGGTAATGGGAGTAAACCACATGAGAGATGAAGCAATGACATTGAAATGTGGAAATTTTGTTACTTTAAGGTTATAAGAATGGAAATTGATGTATTCAATAGATGTATATGTATTATAATGTTATGAACATATGTAATTATGATATTATAACATGTATGAATGAGAGAATGTGCTATGTGACCATTAGAATGAAATTTGGACATGTTATGGCATTGTAGCTTCCTTAATGATAATATGGAATTATACATAAGTGTGGATGAGATGGCCACAATGAGAGGCATGGAGTTTGGGTCCATTTGGGTAGCTTACACAGGTCTTAATCATGCTTTTAGACTTTCCTAAAAGGTGCCAAACCCTAGGAAAAGCCATTTGGTTACTTTGGTACCTCATATGGAGCCAAAAATAACTATAATAGAACTCTATATCACTTTTTGTCCAAATGAGCTATTCTTGATTTGAGATTTGGCATGCATTTAGAGCTTGTTGAGAGATTTTTACAAAGCTAAAGAACATAATTTTTAGAGGTCTACAAAATATTTGATGAATTTCTAAAGTTGGCAAATTTTCTAGTTTTGGTCTGATGCACTATTCATTTTGTCCGAAAATGAAATCTATTACACAAGGCTCAAATGATGTCCAATTGCCATGAAATTTTTTACAGAGAAACTAAACATTCACAGTGACTTCTGCCAACTAGAAGCACTTCATTTGGAGGTCTATAGACGGTGATATGAATTCTTAAACATTCTATCCAGTATCAGGAGTTTTACCTAACCTAAGTTACTGTTCTATTGAATTCCGAGGTCATTGGTTTGGAATTATTTTTCCTCCCTAGTTAACATCTATAGATTTATAGATTGGTATCATTTACATGGATTGCATTTTTTTGGAATTAATTGGATATTTTCAAAATTTGCTGCAAAAATCTATGACACCATCAGAAGGTAGTTTGACCTCTAGACATTTTTTTATGTCCAATGTCCTTTATGATGGATGTTATGATCTAGACATATTTTTAGTATGAAGTAGATTTTCGTAATGGCTAAGAATGCATAATTTTGATTTTTTTAGAATTAGTTATGATTTTCCAAAGTTTGGTCATAAAAAAGCCAAATCTGGCTAAAAATAAACATCCATATTTTATGTTTCATTTTGGTCTTCTTGAGTTAGGGGCCATATTTTATGATGCAAATGAGTTGTATTCATGTAATTAAATATTAGAATGTATAGTATGAGCTCATACGATCCATATGACACTTGTAACACCATGAATTCAGTGCAGTCACAGCTTATCTCATACCGCACTGCATCATTACTTGTCTCTGCATTACGCGAGACAGCTGGGAATGGCCTAAGTATGACTACTTGAGAGAATTAGGCCTCACATACTCTCTCTAGCAAGCCTCTTCCTATCAACGAGGGCTTGTCACTAATCCCGACGAGCTATCATATCTTATCAAGGTCTAGCCGTCGGATCCCTCAACTTTGCTCAAGGTACTTTAGAGCCCACTCTTTGTAGTGTCCACTAACTACTTTAAGACCATTCTACAACTTAATTATCATGACTAAAGCCACAAACTACTCTCACACACCCATAATGTCTCATAGAGGACTTTTTATAGTCATACAAGCCTTTTGCAAAGCCCAATGGTTATATCCTCAAGCCAAATCCAATCCAAAAGAGCTTGGAACTTTGCTCTTATACCAATAAATGTAACACCATGAATTCTAGCTCATTCTAACTCATATCATTCCTTTACATAACTTAATATCATGAATCATGTGAGTTTTGCATGAAAAAGGCAAGGAAAATAATGCTCATTTGAGCATTGCGCTGGGTCTCAAAATTTCATTCAGTGTCACGTGGACCATGTAAGATCATATTATGTATTCTCATATTTAATTCCATCATTATAACTCATTTACATCACAAAAACATCCCTACAATTCATGGAAACCAAATTGGGGCTCAAAATAAGCAAGCATATTTTCAGCTAGATTTGCTCCATTTTCTGACCCAACTTTGGAAAATCATAACTAAATCTAGAAAATTCGAAAATCATGAAATCTTGGTTATTCTAGAAAGATTAGGATGTCTACTTCACACTACAAATATGCGCAGGTCACAAAATTCATCACATAGGACGTTTGATATCCAAAAAGCTACAGAGGTCACTGGCTACTTGGGCTGCCGTTTAGTTTACTGATACAAATTTTTGAAATTCATAACTAATTCTATAAAAATTAAAATCACAAAAATTTGGTAATTTTGGAAAGATAAAATTGTTAAAGTGATTCTAAAAATAATTCTAGAATAAAACAGATACATTTAGCCATTGGAATCCTATAGAATAGTAACTATACTCCTGGGGCACCACTACTACTGACAATCAACTTCAAAGATGCATAACTCATTACTCAGACCTCCAAATGAGGTGATCTCGATGGCCATAGAATCTTATGACCTCTAGTTTATGCATATAAAATTTCATAAGCATTGGACACCATTTGGACATTGGGTGACACAAAACACAAAACTACTAGTATGAACAGTGCCCATACTAGAATCAATGGAAAATCCCAACTTTGAAAATTCATCAAATATTCTCTAGACCTTCAAAAATTATGTTCTTTAGTTTTCCAAAAATCTCTCAATGAGACCTAATTTCATGCAAAATTTTAGAGCAATACTAACTCATTTGGCTAAAAAGTGACATAGGGTTCCATTATGGTCAATTTTGGCTCCATATTACGTACCAAAGTTGCCAAATAGATTTTCCTTGGTCTTGGCACCTTTTGGGCAAGTTTAAAAGCTTATTTGAGACTTTTGTGAGCTGCCCAAATGGTCCTAAACCTCATGCATCTCATTTTGGCCATTCAACCCACACTTATGCATATTTCCAACAAACTTCCATATTGCACACTTTGGCATTACATACTCAAAATAGGTTATAGAGGTCATATATCATATCTATACATTTAAACATCATATAATATCATATTTACACATGTATCAAGGGTCATAGCCCATTTACTACATCATATATATCATATTGTACAATCATAGTCTTAAAGTGGCAAAAGCTAAACACATGATTGTCAATCTCCTTCCTTTAGTGTTGTTGGCTCCCATTAGCATATCCACTTGGTTCACCTAGCATGTTAGATCATTGGAGAGAAGAGGATGAGATTCAAAGAATCTCACTAGCTTATCTCCCATTCAATCATACATAATATGTGCAAAGCAAGCTTTTCAAATGCATGCATGGTGAAAATGTAAGACATGCACATTTTAAAAACAATCTTGGCATGTGAATCAATCATACAACACATCCAAGAGCTCACCAAGTGTTTAGATTGGCCTCACACTTCTCCTCATAGATTTTGAACTTACCTCACCATTCTTTAAGAGCTTTGGACTCAACCATACTCTTGGGAGTCCACTTTGCTTTTGGGAGACTCTTTAATTTGTCTCAACTAAGGTCAGGGTTCTTGGTTCATCCTCACCAAAGGGAAGAGTTCTTGGCCTCTCTACACTCAAGCAAACTCACACAAACATCATGTAATCATTTGAAAACATAACATGGCATCAAGCATCATGGCATATAAAGGCATGCTAGCATACTTTTCAAAGCTTAAAAATACACATACACAAATTCCAAAACAAGCTAAACACACATCCATGCATGAGAGAAGGTGGAGAGAGCTACCTTGTATACAAGCACACACTTTTTCCTTAGCTTTCAAGCCTCTTCTTTCGGCCACACACCCACAACATGGTAGAGATAGTTTCTCTTAGTGTAGATACAAATTATGGGAGCCAATTTAGTTCATGAACCACACTCTAAGGCTACACAACTTAATGAAACACTAGATTGCTCTATAGGTTCTATTATAGTCCATATTGGCACCTAATGAAGCAACACCCCTCAAATGATTTCTAGGCCTCATTCTTTCTTTTCAAATATGATTCTTGACTCTTTTTAAGCCTCTTAGAGTCATCACATCATCAAAACAAAAGGTCTAACACCATGTTGCTTCTTTAGGTCATAATATGGAACCTAACCCACCAAATCACTTTCCATGAGTTCTAAATGTTTTCCAAGGCCTCCCCTCACTTTCATTCATCAAATATGACTCAAGAATGGCCTTAGAAAAATTTAAAACTCTCCCTAGCACCATGGAACATGCTTGGCTGAGACTATGGCATTATTTGGGCTTCTTGGAATTCTCTTGGTTTTCTTGAAGGGAAACGCTTGTGGGGAGTATCTTTGGTGTCTCAAGAACTCATTTATACTCTAACTTAGACCTAGGAAGCATCACATAAATTCATAATTTGAAAGGTGCACTTGAAACCCTAGGTTTTACATCTTGAATTCTAATGCCTATTTCATGGGTTTCTTTACATATTCTTATTCCTCTCCATCAAATACCTAAGAATCATGATTGGTTGGGCTTGAAAATTAGATCTTCTTAGAGTTCTTAGGCTAGCTCGAAATGGAGAAGAAGTGTGATGAAAGGTATCAACCATAGGATGCATTTTTACCTTGTTTCCTTGCTTAATTTGGCTTGAATGTTGATTTCTCCAAGCTCCTCTCTTCAAATCCGAACTTTCCCTTGAATATCTCCCTTGAATTAGATTTATAAACCTTATTTTAATCCAAGTAAACAAAGGAAAAGGGAGGAGAAGAGGTGTGGATGAAGAAAAGCAAGGAAAATCACCATGAAAACATACCTTAAGCTTGGTTTTCTTCCTCCTCCTTCTTCCTCTCTTGGGTGCCTCTCCTTTGGGGTTCTTCTTCTGATTTGGGGCTGGAAAATCTGAAGTGAAATGAGGGCAAGTGTGAGGCGCCACCTATATATATAGCTAGGGAAAAAGGACTTTTTCAAAAATTTCCATTTTGCCCTTCATACTTTGCATTTTCGTTTCTCCTTTATTTTAGCTCTTTTTTGAGAACCATGTTTTCTATTATGAAATTTAGGTTCCCAATTTAGTAAAATTACTTTGGAATCACTCAAATTGGAGGTAAAACCTTCCCAAATGAATCAGTCAAAGTTCGGGTCAACCGACGTTAGAAAACGTCCACCGGAGGGGTTTTAACTGTCCCGGGGCTTTCCATGGTTTTTAGGGCCTTTGAGAACCCCAGAGAACTCAAAATTTTCATTTAAGAAGCCCTCCTATGTGAATTCTAAAAATTGTTCAAAATTACGAAAATGCCATTATGTTTCGTAGGCTTTTCATAAGAATTTATTTCTTTATTCTAGCTCCGTTTTTCTTTTTGTATGAGCTTGGGATTCTCATTTTTAGGAGTCTAGAATGCTTTCCAAATTTTTTGGGATCTTAACTATCTCATTTAAGGGGACTTCCTTTTGTATCCAGTGAGTTTCGTTCGTTTACGGAGAAACCGTGCATTACGTTTCTCACATTTTTTCTCGTTTTCAGAAAACTAGATGTTACAACACCGAATGGAATTTTTAAAAATGACGCAATGCAAGAAATTCATTATTTTATTCATTTTTTCATATACCCTCATGGAATTTAACGATGTGAAGCATATGAGTATCATGTTTTAAGTTAGTGAATATGGTGTTACAAGAAACACGTGGAAAAGAAGAAGGCTTGAATAGAGAAGAATCCACAGGTTGGATAAAACATGGAAGGAGCTAAGAATGAAGAAAAGCAAAAGCATGAGAAGAAGGTGCATGTGAGAGAAGATTTCCACGTGAGAAAAGAGAAAGAGCTTCATGTTATACACACACAGTAGCTGGAGAACATGGAATGAAAGATGATGGTAGCTACATGATGGAGAAAATACAAATGAAAAAGCTATGAATGGAGCATAAACATCTATACACATGGAAGGAAGGGGGCCCACAAACTTTTTGCACGTAAGAAACATGTGATGGAAGGCACATGATTGTTAAAAAGAAAGAAAATGTATGAGCTAAGTTAAAGCCACGTTGTAATAAAAGGAATAAAGCCACGAGCATACATATTTGATTAAAGAGAAGAAAATATGTGGAAGAGAAGAATGCGTGAGGGATTAATTGAAGGAAGCATGTGAAATATTACAAAAGAAAATAAAATGGGGCCCACACTCATATAAACAAGGGCTGAGCATATGGACAAAAATAAATGAAGCACATGATGAGCACGCGAGAGGGGGGACTGGATCAAAAACACATTCGAGCATTCACTCTAAAAATACATTCATCCATATTCCATCGTCATTCCACATCCAGAGACTCCATATGCCATATCCATTTTCCTCCACCCATTTTCCTATCCATCTCCATTCCAATGAAGTATTAATCCATCTTGTGGCTAGCTAGGAGGAGGTCCTTAGTTGAAGCTTGAATCAACAGAGTATTAAGGGAGATTTTGGCTAATAATTCCTTTCTTTTTATGCTTTGTCTTTTTTTTGTACATGCTTGGTTAAGATGTATTTGATTAACATTAGTGTAATTGTAATTAGTAATGGGTTAGACACTAATTAGGAAAGTTTTTTATTGATTAATTGATTGAATTAAGCACTGAATTTTTTATTTCTCCTCTAATTTCCCATGTGTGCCATCAAGGTGTTCAATGAAATGCATGAGTGAAATTGTATGCTTAATTATTTGATTTGAGGATTCCTTGGAGTTTGATTGGTTAATTAAACATCTTAGGATGTTAATTTAGAGGCTAATTGATCAATTAATCACTCAATTTTAAGTGTTCATCAATCCTGAAGGGAAGAATGAATGATTTAGTACGGGGTTGAGGTTTCAATTCAACAATAACTTGTTAATTTCTTGAATCTTGAATGATAATTTAAGATCATTTGCTATGAACACAATTAGGGACTCTTATACCAGAAATAATTACAATTGAATTAGGATAAAAATAGTGGATACCAAGGAACGAATCCAAAACTAGTCACAAGTCTATCATTCACCCTATAATTCATCCAATTAGGTAGTGATTAGAAATTTTATTTCAATTAAATTTTAGTTAGTTAAATTTTGGCAAAACCCTCTTTTTTTAATTAGGTAATTTGTAAAGTTCTTTTACACTTAGAGAACTCAATTGAACATTGAATTTTATTTCCTAGGGAGATAATCTAGGTTACATAACTAGCTATATATTTTCCAACCTAGTTTATTTTGAGCTTGCACGACACAGCCATCAATGTCATAAACTAGAAATAGCTTGTAACTATGTAAGCCTAAAGATGGTTCTAATAGTGTAATTGTGTCTTGTTTGATATGTCTAGGCCAAGCAAAACAAGCCTCCTCCAAGTGTGTGTGTGAGGCTGAACCCAAAAGCTAGTGAATCAAAGGAGAATTTGTCCTTCATGACCTAAGGTAGCTCTTTATCCATTCTTGTATGCATGTCTTTGTTGTTTAATAGTCATGGATTGCTTTTATGTATGGTTGAATCATGAAACATACCTATAGCTATTGGTTTAATGCTTTGGTACCATTATGCTTCTTGATTTGCATTTTAAATGTGAGATAGCTCTTAATAGGTGAGGTTATGCCAAAAGCCCTTTGAATTGGGTGAGGTGAAGCCAAAAGTCCCTAGGCAAGGGTGAGACAAGGCCAAAAGTCTCATGGAATGAGTGAGGCTAAGTCATAAGTCCTTAAAATGGGTAAGGCTAATCTAAAAGCCCCACATAATTGTGTAAGGTTAGACCAAAGGACCTTAGAACATGTTCTTGACATTAATGAATCCTTATCACTTTATGAACATGTTTATGTTTGATACTTTGAACCATTTGATGCATGCTTACACTCTGACATGATAACATGCCATATATGCATTCTTGAAAGGGTGAATAAGCTATTAGGATTCTTTGAATCTCACTCTCCCTACTTTATGCCTAACCATGTCTAGGTAATGCTCATGGAACTAAGAATGGAGACCAAGAAGCTTGAGACGTGTTACTTTCATAGTAGAATAGGATTTTGTGTAAAATGATGTCAAAGTATAAATATATATGCTATTTATGAAATGTAAACCCTTAATCATATGTAAAAGTATATAAATATGTTGTATGAACCATAATTGGGACCAAATATATGATATCTTGAATTTCTTATAAACTTGTGCTATGGGATGCATGTGTATTTGATCAAGTGAGAGAATAGTTTTGAGTTTCATGATTATTTAAGTCTATTATGATGCTTTTATATGCTGTACTTGAGGTTTTGGATAGGCTCAAATGGTCACACTGCATGGGAGAAGCCATTTTGTCTCTCTTGAACCCAATTATACACCATTTTGAGCCATATTTTTTCCCTAAGCGAAAACAGGCCAAATGGACAATTTTTGACATGAGATTTAGTAAACATTTAGATCTCATTTAGAGTTTTTGATAGAGTCAAAGAACACAAAATTTAGAGCTCTGTATAATTTATTATGACTTTTCAAAGTTGGCTAAAATTTGTAGAAACTATCAGTGCACTATCTATTTGGCCAGTCTAGTTTTTGGTATATTTTAGGGGCCAAATGAAGTCTAGTACTTATGAAATTTTATAGGCATATAGTTGGCATCATAAGCTTTCCATATCCCCTAAGATCGCTCAATTTAAAGCTTTTGTAGAGTGAGATATGAATTTCTAAAATTTCAGGTCTACACCAATCTAGAATTCTGACTAAGCTATTGTTCCATTAGAATTTCGTGAGTCAAATAATATTTTATTGGTCTAAAATGTTTATAGTAGTTAGATGATGTCTTGATCTTTCCAAAGAGTCCTAGTTTGCATAATTTGGAACTTTGTAGCTCATGTTATGAGTTTGTAAAGATTGTAAAAGAGTATGGAATGGCATGGTGTAATATCTGGTTCTCTAAAAATGAGGGAAAATGTGAGAAACATAATATATGGTTTCTTTGTAAACATATGAGATTCACTAGATACAAAAGGATGTCCCCCAAAATGAATTTATTAAGGTTTCAAAAAATTTATGTAGCATTCTAGACTCCTAAAAATGAGAATCCCAAGCTCAAATAGAAAGAAAAATAGAGCTAGAATAACGAAAGGAATTTGAATGAAAGGCTGATGAAACATAATGACATTTTCATAATTTTGAGTAAATTTTAGAATTCTCACAGAAGGGCATTTTATGTAATATCTAGTTCTTTGAAAACGAGAGAAAATGTGAGAAACGTAACATACGGTTTCTCCGAAAACAAATGAAATTTACCAGATACAAAAGTAAGTCCCCCAAAATGGCTTAGTTAAGGTTCCAAAATATTTAGGAAGAATTCTAAACTCCAAAAAATGAGAATCCTAGATTCAAACGAAAAGAAAAACAAAGCCAGAATGAAGAAATGAAATCTAATGAAAGGTTAATGAAACGTAAGGGCATTTTTGTCATTTGGAGCAAATTTTAGAACTCTCACAGAAGGGCTTTTTAAATGAATGTTTTGATTTTTCCAAGATTCTCAGAGGCCCTGAAAACCATAGGAAGTCCCGGGACAGCTAAAGCCCTCCAGTGGACATTTTCCAACGTTAATTGACCTGAACTTTGACTAATTCATTCTGGAAGGTTTTAAATCCAATTTGGATGAAACCAAAGGCATTTTATGAATTAGAGGGCCTAGATTTTATGATGGAAAAGGTGGTTCTAAAAAAGGAGTTAAAATGAGCCTAAACAGAGCAAACAGGCGTGTAGATGCAAAATGGTCATTTTGAAAAATTGTAAAAGATGCTTCTTAAGTAAGATTACACCTCATCACCTTGCCCAAGCTTCCATTTGTAGAAAAATGGGCAGTAATGGCATGAAATTAAGAGGGGAGAGAGAGAAGAGTTTAAGCTTCCATTGAGGTAAGTAAACGGCCTCGTTTTATCCCGCGCTAGTTAGGAAAATTGTTCCTCTCTCTAAGAGCTCTCTAATGGTGGTTTTCTTTTCTTGAAAACTTGAAGATTTAGGTCTAACCCAAGCCAAAGAGAAACTCTTTTCGATAAATTAATAGGAAAAAAATAATCTATCCAAAGAGAGCTCTGTTTTAATGTAAGGCTTCACTTGAAACACTTGCAAAATCTTATGTTTCCAAGCCATTTAAGCTTTGGTCTAGAGAGAGAAAGTGAGGAGGAGAGCTTTTCATTATGTGTTCTTGATGGAACCAAAGGTTATGGAGTGCGAGGATTAAGAATATACAACTAGAATTGAAAAGGAAGCTTTATAATGCAAGTTTTGGAATTTAGGGTTTTGATTGCACCTTGAACTCTACCATGAACCCTAGCCATATTTTATGATGTTTAAGTGTTCATATGAGTTCCTAAGACACCAAGAGAGCTTCCTACATGATTCTCCCATCAAAGGAAGCAAAGAAACTCCAAGGATGCCAAGAATAGTATATGCTTTGGCCTAGAGTAGAAATGGCACCTAGGGGTAGTTTTAATTTGTTCTAAGCTTATTTTTGAGTCATGTATGATGGGAGAGAAACCATAAAAAGTGATATGGCCTTCTATGTTCCATATTATGGCTTAAAGAAATAATACGTAGCTAGGCTCCTTGATTTAATTGTTCATGACTCTAAGAGATTTAAATGGAGTTAAGAATCATAAATGAATAGATAGAACAGAGCCAAGATGATGTTTTCTTAAGGTTACTTCATTAAGTGCATTATGGAACTATAAAAGAGCCTTATAAGTCACCAAGCTTTTCTAGTGATTGTGTGGCCTTAGAATTTGATTCAAGAGTATAATTGGCTTCCATATGATGTGTCTAGGCCAAGAGAAATGATCTCCACCTCCTTGTATGTGTGTGGTGTAACGAACGTAATTTTCGTAAAATGACGAAATGAGCTGTGTAAAAGTAAGTCCCCTTAAATGACTTAGATAATATCCTAAAAAATTTGGGTAGAGTTCTAGACTCCTAAAAATGATAATTCTAGGCTTAGACAAAAAAAAATAGAGCTAGGATGGAGAAGATCTTACTATTTCCGAAGTAACTAGAGTTACATATATTTTTTCACGAAAATTGACGAAACATAATGGTATTTTCGTAAATAAGTGTAAATTTTGGAAAAACACATAGGAGGACTTTTTAAATGAAAGTTTTGAGTTTTCCAAGGCTCTCAAAGGCCCTAAAAATCATGGGAAGCCCCAGGACCAGAAAAGCCCTTTCGGTGTGTATTTTTCAATGTCAGTTGACCCAAACTTCGATTGATTCGTTCAGTAAGGTTTTAGCTCCAAATTGAGTGATTCAAAAGGCATTTTATTAAATTGGGAACCTAAATTTTATAATGGAAAGGATGGTTCTAAAAAAGGAGCTAAAACAAAGCTGAAATGAAATTGCCATTACGGAAGGACGAAATTGGAATTTTTGGAAAAGTATACTTCTAGAAACTCCTGCACACTTCTCCTTTCTTCTCCCACCTTCTTAAGTACGAAATTTTCTGCCCAAAATACAGAAATTGATCTGCCCTCTTAGGCACACAAGAAGGGGAAGAAAAGGAGGAGAAAAATTGAGAAAAATCAAGGAAAAAGGTAAATTCTGGCTGAAAATGTATATATGTATTTTATGCTTCCTTTCGGTTTCCACGAGTTGTAGGCCACTTTTAGTGATGGAAATGAGTTGTATCCATGTATTTAAATATGAAAATGTGATACATGAGTCCATATGGCCTATGGGACTCCGAATGAAAATTTTATACTCAACGTAACACTAAGAAATGTATTATTTTAATGTCATATTTCTTACTCTCTTATGGATTGCATGATATGAGACATGGAAGTAGGATGAAATAAGCTAGAAATATAAGGTGTTACATTTATTGGTATCAGAACAAAGTTCTAGGCTTTCTTGGATTAGATTTGGCTTGAGAATGTAGCAATTGGGCTATGTAAAGTCTTAAATTGATAGGTAGAGCCTTGTATGATACATGTTGGGTGTATGAAGATAGTTTGTGGCTTTGTTTATGATGAGTAAGTTGTAGAATGATCTTAGAGTAGATAGCAAACATTAGGGATGATTGGCCTCTAGGATAGCTTGAGCAGAGTTAAAGGATCCTATGGCTGGAGCTCTATGAAATATGATAGTTCGCCGAGATTAGTGGCAAGCCCTAGATATAAAGAGGTTTACTAGAGAAAGTATGTGAGGCCTAATTCTCCTTGGCAGTCATACTCAAACCATTCTAAGATTCTGAGATGTCTCGCATAATGCAGAGACAAGTAATGATGCAGCGCGGTATGAGATGAGACTGTGGCTGCACAAGACTAGCTTAGAGGGGAGATGAGAAAAACAGTTACCCCTAACCACAACACTCAAATGTCTAGATAAGTTTCAAAGCCTAAAAGGCTAATTCCCTCAGGGCAGAGGTTTGAGTTACAAGTTATACCCTTCAAAGCCCAATAGCCCAAAGGTGAAAGCTAGATGTATACGAATGAAGCAAGAGGTAGAATCCTCTAGCTTGATGATGGCGTAGATATAGAGGAAATAAGGCTTGAGTTAATAGCTAAAGATGAAAATCCAATCCCTAAAAAAGAAAGCCAATCAAAGGCCATTAGCCATGGCCAATTCATTGCTTAGTCGCAACCAATTAAAAAGTTAGCCACGGCCAATTCTTAGACAGAAAAACTAGGGTGAACTCGAGGCTAATTAGCCACTACAAATGATATATTAGCCATGGTGAATGGCAGCATGATAGGTCTTGTTGATCATATTCAAGCCAACTTGATAAATGAGTTGACAATGGATTAGTCGATCCACAAAGAGAAAGAACCCCTAGTATTAGTGGAGAAAATAGTAGTAAATAGTTAAGAAAAGAGTAGTAAAAAACTTATAGGCCTAGTAGTTGAGACTAAGGAAGGGTTTAGTATTAGAGAAAATTAAACACAGGGACAATAAGGTTGTTAAGACCCACCTATAAGGCATTGACTCCAACCTCAGGTGTTACCCTCTGAGACATCGAATGACAGAACATTAATGTAGCTTTAAAATTTATATAAGGTAAGGCTACCAACGGTGAGGTATATAGAGAGTGGCCTAGAATGATGTACCTCATAGGCAACACCTAGAGGTAAGTATGAGTAGCCCAGTAATAAAGGCTCAGAAAATAATGAGGATAGTTAGCAAGCTATAGGCCCGATAAGATAGCTAGCCTAGGTTAAGCATAAGCTAAAGCCTCGGGAAAATAACCAGTAGCATCATTCCAGGTGAGATATGTGAATGAAAGACCCAGTGAAATTTCTCCCTGGATCAAGAAAAGAAAGATGAGACATTTTGAGTCAGGGAGGCCACCCAATAGTCATTTGCAAATTCCTCTAGATAGACCCCCTGAGTCATAAAATATAGTTATAAAAGAAGTGAGGAAGAGCTAAGAAATAAGCTACAGAAGAGATGCCCTCACTTTAGTAATAACTAAATGCATAGACTAAGCCTAGAAAGGTCTGATAGTTAGTCAGACAAGCTCTCTAAGATAAGAATAATGTAGAGGTTAAGGCACATGTATGATTAGAGCACCCAGTAGAGCATAAGTTTTTAGTAAGATAAAATCCAGATAGTGAGAGTACGTGTCTTAAATTGGGTCAGTAGAACCCTGAATCAATATACCGTGCTCCTGGGAATGAAGCTAAAATGGTCAAATAGAGAGAAAGCCTAGCACTAATCCGAATATAAAAGCAAGCTAAGATAGATAGGTAGTGCCTTAGTACCCTCAGGGAAGCTCAAGGAAGTTAGAGACCATCTTAGAAGCTGAGTCTTACATTATGTAGAGAAAGAGTGTAAGCCGAGAGCACCATAGAATGTAATTTCTAAGGTTACAGGTAATAGAAATCTTCTTACCAAGGAGTGGTCTAGTTAAAGGCAGAGCAAGAGTATTATAAAGTAGACCCCTTTGATGTTATAGAGAGTGAACAAGTAGAGGAACCTAGGAAAAATGCAAGTGCTCTTGAGCGTAAAGAGACTTGAACTGGCAACAGAGATAGCCAGTAGTAGAATATCCTTTTTCTAAGTAAAAGGATAGTAAAGATAAAATAAAGAAAAGCTATGACAGTGTTTAAGCCGAGGACATAATAGATCAAGAATAAATATTCAGTTAATGTGCCTAAGTACTTAAGAAAGCACACTTGTCCTTGGCATAGATGCCCTTCTAACATGATAGTCTTGAAGTAAGAATAGTCAGGCAATGTAAAGTGATCTCAGGATATAGTAAAGGAAGAGTCTTGTTTTACCTGAGTATCCTATGAGAATAGGGCAGATAAAGAAAAGTACGAGAGGAATACTTTAGATTATTGGGAAACTTGTAATATACTAGTAATAGTGACTTTGAGCTTAGTCATGAAACGCCAGTGTATTTGTGTTTGATGTTATGATTTACTTCCAATAGAGGCTACATGATATTAGGTCTGGCCAACCTAGTAGTAATGTGGCTTAAGTGCATAGTAAATGATGACATCAATTACCAAAGTGTCCTGATAATCAAAGGGTATCCGAGTTAGTTAGATAATGAGATAAGTAAGAACAGGAGCTAAAGTGGAAATTTGAGGATCCCATGATGAGTAACAAATGAAAATTTAAAACCTTCCTGAGTACCAATATGACGGGATCCTAGAGAATTAGATGACATAGAACCCACTTCGTACAAACAACATGATGTACTTCTAAGTCTAACCTTAGCCATTATAGGCGATAGTTACCAGACTTGGTGAGTATGTATTTACTGTTAGATACAGTGATCTTAGGCTTTGACATCTCCTAGAAATAGATTACAGTAGATCTTAGCATAGCACAGCAGGTTATAATAAACCCTAACAAGGCTCTGAGAGGTCACATAAACCTAGGGGTCATAGTAGATCCCACAGAATTACAAAGAGCCCTAGTCACAACATGATAGTTCTCTAGTGAGATGATAGTTTGAGATAGTTTTTATAGAATAGTTAGTCTCAGAGATCAATACAGTTTCAACTAGCTTTTGTCTCAGAGACTAGAGATCTCCTGAGTCTGGTAGACCATTGCTATAGAGATATGAAGGCTTTACTCAGATAGTTAAACCACTGACTAGCCCTCTTGAGAGATAAACATAGTATATGGGTTGAGAAAAGTAAGAAATTAGCTTTCCAGAGCTAGAGCTAGATGAACCACGACTTAGCAGATAGTAACCCTGACCAAGGGATAGAGAAATCCCCGCATGTTAGCTTATGTATTCATAAAAGGATCAGGTATAGTTTTTACATGAGGTAAGTGGGACAGTATATCTCCAGTGAGTAAAACTATGAGAATAGCTAACATCCCATCAGAGCTCAATAGTAGTCAGTGGTAGTAGCTCTTCAGTGCCAGTGTGAGATATACGTGTTAAGTCTATCAGTGTTGAAATGAAGGACAATAAAATGCCACTATAAGTGAACAAAGAAAGTGAGGAAAAGTCTCAGCTTATAGAGATAAATGTAGTAGTAAACAAAGAAATTGGGATCATTAAAAGCCAAAACTCCTCAAAGGAGCTGTAATCCTAGTAAGTAATTAAGATGTAAGGCCTATAATAGAAAGAAATATAAATGGTAGTCATGGGATGAGCTAGTAAGAAGAACGTAGAGATAAACAGTGGAGGGTACATGTAAATAAGTAAACAGACAAATAAAACTCTTCGATGGCTATAATGATTAAAAAAGATGACGAGATATATGGGAGACGTAATACAAAATAAGTCACCTCCTGAGATATGTAAACGAGTCCATTGAAAAAAACGTTAATCCCTACAAATGGGTTAAGACTAACCCGATATGATTAGTAAGCTCTCCCAGGATAGGCCTCCAGAGTTAGAAACTTCTTTCCCTTATGAGAAAATAGACATGTACTCTATAGAAATAGAGCCCTCATTAAGGGCTATTAATGAAAAATTCCCTGGCTAAGAGAAAAACTCAAATAAGCAAAATCGCTAAAAAAAGCATATAAAGTAAGGAAGGAGGGAAAGAAAAGAATAGTTAGCTAGAAAAGAAAAGAGTAAGAAGGAAGTGAACCCTAATTTTTTAGGACAATTTATTTAAGGGGGGAGAAATATAACATCTGGTTCTTCGAAAATGAAAGAAAACGTAAGAAATATAACGTACAGTTTCCCTGTAAACAAATGAAATTCACCTAATACAAAAGGAAGTCCCTCGAAATGACTTAGTTAAGGTCCCAAAAAATTTAGGAAGTATTCAAGACTCCTAAAAATGAGAATCTCAGGCTTAAACAGAAAGAAAAATGGAGTTAGAATGAAGAAACAAATTTGAATGAAAGGTTGACGAAACGTAAGAACATTTTCGTCATTTTGTGCAAATTTTGGAATTCTTGTAGGAGGTCTTTTTAAATGAAAGTTTTAAGTTCTCCAAGGTTCTCAAAGGCCCTGAAAACCATGGGAAGCCCTAGGACAGTTAAAACCCTTCCAGTAAATGTTTTCTAACGTCAGTTGACCTAAATTTTGACTAATTCGTTCGAGAACGTTTTAGCTCCGATTTGAGTGATTCTAAAAGCATTTTATTTAATTGGGAAACTAAATTTTATGATGAAAAAGATGAATCTGAAAATGGAGTTAAAATGAGCCTAAATGGAGCAAACAGGCACATAGGGGCAAAATGGTCATTTTAAAAAATTATAAAAGAGGCTTCTTAAGTAAGATTACACCTCACCACCTTCTCTAAGCTTCCATTTGAAGAAAAATGGGCAGCAATGGTGTGACATTAAGAGGGGAGAGAGAGAAGAAGTTTAAGCTTCCGTTTAGGTAAGTAAACAGCCTCGTTTCATCCTACGCCAGTTAGAAAAGTTATTCTTCTCTTTAAGAGCTCTCTAATGGTGGTTTTCTTTTCTTGAAAATTTGAAGATTTAGTTTTAACTCAAGTCAGAAAGAAACTTTTTTCAAGAAATCAATCGATGGAAAATAATCTACCTGAAGAGAGCTCTGTTTTAAGGTAAGACTTCACTTGAAACACTTGCAAAATCTTGTGTTTCCAAGCCATTTAAGCTTAGGCCTAGAGAGAGAAAGTGAGGAGAAGAGTTTTTCTTTATGTGTTCTTGATGGAACCAAAGGTTGTAGAGTGTGAGGATTAAGAATATACGATTAGAATTGAAAAAGAAGCTTTAGAATGCAAGTTATGGAATTTAGGACCTTGAACTCTATTATGAACCCTAGCCATATTTTATGATGTTTAAGTGTTCATATGAGTTTCTAAGACACCAAGAGAGATTCCTACATGATTCTCCCATCAAAGGAAGTAAGGACACTCTATTAGTGCCTTGGAAGCATAGCTTCGACTAAGGAGAGTTCATGCACCTATGGAGTGTTTTAATTTCTTCCAAGCTTAGTTTTGCATCATGTATGATGGGAGAATATGAGAGGAAGCCTTGGAAAAATTTTAGAAACCATAAATATGAGATGGCCTTATATGTTCCATAATATGGCTTAAAGAAGCAATACCTAGCTAGGTTCTTTGAATGGATTATGTAATGACTCCAAGAGGTTTAAATAGAGTCAAGAATCATAAATGAATAGATATAATGAAGCCAAGATGATTTTTTCTTAAGGTTGCTTCATTAAGTGCATTATGAAACTATAAAGGAGCCTTATGAGTCACCTAGCTTTTCTAGTGATTGTATGGCCATAAAATGTTATTCAAGAGTATAATTAGCTTCCATGTAATGTGTTTAGGCCAAGAGAAGTGATCTCCACCTTTTCGGGTGCATAAGGTCAAGGGAAAGGATTCAAGACTTAAGGAAAAAGTGTGTACTTGCAAGCAAGGTAGCTCTCTCCACCTTCTATAATACATGAATGTATGCTTGACTTGTCCTTGAATGTGTGTATGTATGTTTTAAAGCTATGAAGCATATTCTAGCATGAGCTCTTATTCCATGGTACCATGATGATGCATTATGTTTTCAAACAATGTGTATTATGTTTGTTTTGGTTTGGTTGAGTGTTGAAAAGCCAAGAACCCTCTAGCCATGGTGAAGATGAGCCAAGAACCCTTAAAATTGGTTGAGATAAAGTAAAAAGTCTCCCAAAAGTGAGGTTAACTCCCAAGAGTAAGGTTGAATCCAAAAATCTCTTAAAGAATGGGTGAGGCAAGTCCAAAATCTACAAGTGAATGGGTGAGGCTAATCGACTTACTTGGCAAGCCTATGTATGCCATGTATGACTTATTCAAATGTTAAGAATGCATCTTGAATGTTTGCACACTCCATGATGCTCATGCATGCATTTGTAAGACTTGTTTTGCATACTTTATGATTGAATGGAAGATGAGCTATTAGGATTCTTTGAATCTTATTCCCTTCTCTCCAATGTTCTAACATGCCAGGTGGACCAAGAGAGCAAGGCAATGGAAGCCAACCACATGAGAAATGAGAGCTTGACATCAAAATGCCTAGATTTGTTACTTTAAGGCCTTATGGATCGCAATTGATGTGCAATTGATGTACTCCATTATTGCATATGACCTATAACTACTTGAATAAGTATAATTATGTTAATATGTGATGTATAAATGAGAGATTATGTTATGTGACCATTAGAATGTATATTAAGCATGTAATGGCCAATTTTGATTCTTGAAAGTTTGATGTATTAGTGTATAAGTGGAAGTGGAATGGACAAATTGAGATGTATGAGGTTTGGGACCATTTGGGTAGCTCATACAAGTCATAATCATGTTTTTAGACTTTTCCAAGAGGTTCCAAACATCAAGAGAAACCATTTGGACACTTTGGTATCCTATATGAAGCAAAAACTGACCATATTGGAAACCTATACCACTTTTTATCCAAATGAGCTCCTTTTGATCTAAGATTTGGTATGAAATTAGAGCTTGGTGAGAGCTTTTTGGAAAGCTAAGGAACAGAATTTTTAAAGGTCTAGAGAATATTTGATGAATTTTCAAATTGGGCAAGAATTCTGGTTTTGGTCATGTTACTATTCACTCAGGTCTAAAAATGAAATTTGTCACACAGGGCTCAAATGATGTCCAATTACCATGAACTTTTTTATAGAGAAATTAAATATTCCCATAGACATGAGCCAATTAGAAGCACCTCATTTGGAGGTCTAGAAAGGGAGATATGAATTTTTAAAAATTCTGCCTAGTATCAGGTGCCCCAACTGACCTTAGGTATTGTTTGATTAGGTTTCAAGGTTTGGGCATGTCTAAACTAGTTTGGAGTTATTTTTTCCCTCTAACTAACATCCATAACTTTCCATATTGGTATCATCATGGATTGGATTTGTTTGTAATTAATTGGATATTTTTGAAGTTTGCTATAGAATTCTATGACAGCACCAGTGGATAGCCAAACCTCTGGATGTTTTTGAATGTCAAATATCTTCTGTATTGGATATTATGGTCTGGATATATTTTTTACATGAATTAGACATGTGTAGCTTTCTAAAATGGCCAAGAATGTCTAATTTCAATTTTTGTAGAATTCGTTATGATTTTCCAAAAGTTTGTGATAGAAATGTACAAATTCTGGCCGAAAATGTATATATGTATTTTATGCTTCCCTTTAGTTTCCACGAGTTGTAGGCCACTTTTAGTGATGGAAATGAGTTGTATCCATGTATTTAAATATGAGAATGTGATACATGAGTCCATATGGCCCATAGGACTCCGAAGGAAAATTTTATACTCGATGCAACGCTAAGAAATGCATTATTTTAATGTCATATTTCTTACTCTCTTATGGATTGCATGATATGAGACATGGAAGTACTATGAAATAAGCTAGAAATATAAGGTGTTACAAAGGAGGCCATTAGAGTTTGAGATTGGAGACCACATATTTATCTGAGTGTCTCCCGTGACTGGGGTAGGTCAGTCTATGAGGGTAAGAAAGCTTAGTCCTTGGTATATTGGTCCATTTGAAATCTTTGAAAAAATTGGACCTGTGGCCTATCGAATAGCCCAACCTCCAAACCTAGCCTAAATCCATAATGTTTTCATGTCTTTCAACTAAAAAAAATTTACCAGACCTCTCACATGTCATAGAATATGAGCATGTTCAATTGTAGAAAAATCTTTCTTATGTAGTGAAGCCAGAGAGGATTGTGGATGCCAAGCTGAAACAGTTGAGAAATAAGAGCATCCCTCTGGTGAAAGTGGCCTAGAAAGGTTTGACATTTGAGAAGGCAACCTGGGAGCTAGAATATGAGATGAGACAAAAATATCCAAAACTATTTCCCTAAGGTATGTATTTAAATTTCGAGGAGGAAATTTATTTTAAGGGGGGTGGAAAATATAACGAACGTAATTTTCGTAAAACGACGAAATGAGCCATATAAAAGTAAGTCATCTGAAATGACCTAGATAAAGTCCCAAAAAATTTGGGTAGAGTCCTAGACTCCTAAAAATGATAATTCTAGGCTTAGATGGAAAGAAAAAAGGAGCTAGGATGGAGAAACAATTTGTGATGAAAACTGACGAAACATAATGGCATTTTATTAAATAAGTGTAACTTTTGGAAAAACACAGAGGAGGTCTTTTTAAATGAAAATTTTTAGTTTTCCAAGGTTCTTAGAGGCCCTAAAAATCATAGGAAGCCCGGGGGACCGGTAAAGCCCCTCTAGTGTGCATTTTTCAACGTCAGTTGACCTAAACTTTGACCGGTTCATTCGGTAAGGTTTTAGCTCCAAATTGAGTGATTCTAAAGGCATTTTATTAAATTAGGAACCTAAATTTTATAATGGAAAGGATGTTTTCAAAAAGGAGCTAAAACGAAGGTAAAGCGAAATTGCCATTACGGAAGGATGAAATTGGAATTTTTGGAAAAGTATGCTTCTAGAAACTCCTACACATTTCTCCTTTCTTCTCCTACCTTCTTAAGCACTAAATTTTCTGCCCAAAATACAGAAATTGATCTGCCCTCTTAGGTACACAAGAAGGGGAACAAAAGGAGGAGAAAAATCAAGAAAAAGGTAAGGAAATTTGTAGAATTTCATACTCTTCCTTCTTCCAATTCTCTTCCTCTCCTTCTTGGCTTTCTTTCTATGGTTTTCTTAAGATGATTGGTTCTGTTTTTGGGCCAAAACACAAGGGGGAAATTCGAATTTCATGAGAGGGAGCAAACCAAGGAAAAAGAGCATTGAAAGGAAGCTTAAAACCAAGGTAACTACTTGTTGTTATTGCTTCTCCTTGTTGCTTCTTTCTTGGTGGATTTTCGGCCTAAACCAGAACCATATGGGGGAGGGAATTTCTATCCAAAAGCAAGAGAGAAACAACGGTTTTAGGCCATGAGGAGATGGAATATGGCAAGAAATTTGAAGGAAAACCAATAAAAAAACAAGATAGAAAAGTGTGGAGTTTTCTAGGATTCTGTAAAATCTGATTTTGTGTGAATGCTTCCTTGGTTATTTGAATGTTTCCTTGAGCTCCTAAGACCCTTAGAAACCTCCCCAAATGGATCTTCTATGAAGGAAAAATCAAGAAGCTCTTGAACCCCATTATGCTCACTAATCTCGGCCAAGGCAAGAGCATCAAGTTAGAGGATGTTTTAATTTGTTTTAGCCTTGGTTTGGGACTTTATATGATGTTAGGAAATGGGAGAAACCATTGGCAAAAATTTAGGAGCCATGAAATGAGAAATAGACCAATGGTGTCCAAAATGGTGCTTTATGAAGCAACTTGGATTTCTAATTGTGTAAGTGAATGTGTGATGGCTCCAAAGACCTTGAATGAGTCTAAGAAGTCTAGAAATAATAAGAGAATGTAACCTAGAAATTGAATTCCAAGAGTTGCTTCATTAGGCTAATTATGGAACCATAATGCCAAGTATGAAACCAAGTGTGTGTTTAAGCTTTAGTTTAGTGTCTTGGCTTGCTTCAAGTATGTGATTGTGTTCCTTGTGATGTCTAGGCCAAGAGAATAACCAACCACCTAGGTGGTCTTATAAAATCAAGGAAGGGAAGGGATTAGCAAAGTAAGCTTCCATAAATTGAAAGGTAGCTCTCCACCATATTCTTCATACTTTCTTATGTGTATGTGTATGTCATTGTGTGCTTGTATGTATTCTTATGATTGTGTAATATGCCACATGTAACACCATAAATTCTAGCTCATCTCATGCCTTTAAATGACTTAATATCATGAATCATGGCAGGGTCTCATGAAAAAGGCAAAGAAATAATGATTATTTTCACGTTGCGTCGTATCTAAAAATTTCATTTAGTGTTACGTGGACTGTGTGAGCTCATGCTATACATTCTCATATTTAATTACATCAATATAATTCATTTACATCAAAAAATCATGTCCATAACTCATGGAAACTGAAATGGAGCTCAAAATAAGCAAGTATATTTTCGGCCAGATTTGCCCCTTTTTCTGATCAAATTTTGGAAAATCACAACTAATTCTAGAAAAATTGAAATCATTCAATATTAGTCATTATGGAAAGCTACTAATATTTGATTCACGTTAAAAATATTCCTAGACCATAACATCTATCATAGAGGACGTTTGACATCCAAAATGGTCCAGAGATTAGACTGCATTATGGAACTGTCACAAAATTCTGCAGAAAAAATTTGAAAATATCCAATTAATTCCAAAAAAATCCAAACTATGCAAATGATACCAATATGGAAAGATGTTGATGTTAGCTAAAGAGGAAAAATATCTCCAGACCAGTTCATCAAGCCCAAACCTCAAAATTTAATGGAACAGTACCTCAAGTTGGGCAAAATTTCTGATACTGGATAGAATGTTCAAAAATTCATATCTCCCTTTATAGACCTCCAAATGAGGTGCATCTAGTTGTGACAAGTCACTGAAAATGTCTAGTTTCTTTGTATTAAATTTCATGGCCATTGGACATCATTTGGACCTCGTGTGATAGAATTCATTTTTGGACCAAAAGAATAGTGTAGCAGACCAAAACTATAAAAATTGCCAACTTTGAAAAATCATCAAATATTTTGTAGACCTCCAAAAATTATGATCTTTAGTTTCCCAAAACGCCCTTAATGAGACCTAATTATATGCCAAATCTCAAATCAAGACTAACTCATTTGGCTAAAAGGTAATATAGGGTTCCATTATGGTCAATTTTGGCTCCATATGGGATACCAAAGTTACCAAATGGATTTTCCTTGGTCTTGGCACCTTTTGGGCAAGTCTGAAAGCACATTTGAGACTTGTGTGAGCTGCCCAAATGGTCTCAAACCTCATGCATCTCATTTTGGCCTCTTCATCCACACTTATACACATTTACATCAAACTTCCAAATTGCATACTTTGGCATTACATACCCAAATTCTATTCTAGAGTTCATACATCATATCCATCCATTTACATATCACATAATATCGTATTTACACATGTGTCAAGGGTCATAGGCCATTTACAACAACAATATACATCATGAAGCATCATTATGGTTCCAAGAAGTAAAAGCTAAGCATATGGTTGTCAATCTTCTTCCTTCAAGGTTGTTGACTCCCATTGCCACATCCACTTGGTCCACCTAGCATATTAGATCATTGGAGAGGAGGGGATGAGATTCAAAGAATCCCAATAGCTCATCTCCCATTCAATCATACATAACATATGCAAAGCAAGCCTTAAAAATGCATGCATGGATACAATACAAGTCATGGGCATTCAAGAAGCAAGCTTGGCATGTGAACAAGTCATAAAAATCATTCAAGAGCTCACTAAGTGTTTGGATTGGCCTCACACTTCTCCTCACGGATGCCTCACCCATTCTTTAAAAGCTTTGGACTCAACCATACTCTTGGGAGCCCACTTTACTTTTGGGAGACTCTTTACTTTTGGGAGACTCTTTACTTTGTCTTAACCAAGCTCAAGAGTTCTTGGCTCATCCTCACCATGGTGAAGAGTTCTTGGCCTCTCCACACTCAAGCAAACTCAACAAATATCATATATTCATTTGAAAATATAACATGACATCATGAAATCATGGCAAATAAGATCATACTAGTATATTTTCATGGCTTGAAGATACTCATACACACATTCTAAGACAAGCTAAACATACATCCATGCATGAGAGAAGGTGGAGAGAGCTACCTTGCACACAATTACACACTTTTCCTTTTGGATTCAAGCCTCCTCTTTTGGCCACACACCCACAAATTGGTAGAGATGGTTCCTCTTGGCCTAGATACAATTTATGGGAGCCAATTAAGTTCATGAAACATATTCTAAGGCTACATAACTTGGTTAAACACTATATTGCTCTATAACCATCATTATGGTCCATAAATGTACTTAATGAAGCAACACCCCTCAAATGATTTCTAGGCCTCATTCTTTCCTTTCAAATATGATTCTTGACTCCTTTTAAGCTTCTTGGAGTCATCACATCATTAAAATAAAGGGCCTAACATCATGTTGCTTCTTTAGGTCATAATATGGAACCTAAGGCACTAAATCAATTTCTATGAATTCTAAAGGCCTCCCCTCATTTTTATTCATCAAATATGACTTAAGAATGGCCTTATAAAAATTTAAAACTCTCCCCCACTACAAGAACCCCCTTTGGCCGAGACATAGGGCATCTTTGGCCTAAATGGAGATTTCTTGGTTTTCTTGTAGGAGGAGGCTTGTGGGGAGCATCTTAGGGGTCTCAAGAACTCATTTGAACTCTTAATTAAACCTAGGAATCATCACACAAAATCAGAATTTGGAAGGTGCACTTGAAACCCTAAGTTTTGCATCTTGATTTCTAATGGCTAGTTTGTTGTTTTCTTTGCATATTCTTGTTCTTCTCCATCAAATACCTAAGATTCATGCTTGGTTGAGATTCATGCTTGGTTGGGCTTGGAAATCAGATCCTCCTAGGGTTCTTGGTGTGTGTCAAAGTGGAGAAGAAAGGGAACGAAATATAGCAACCATAGGATGTAATTTTACCTTGTTTCCTTGCTTAGTTTGGCTTAAATCTTGCTTTCTCCAAGCTCCTCTCTTCAAATCCGAAATTTCCCTTGAATTTTTCCATTGAATCAAATTTATAAACCTCATTTTAAGCAAAGAAAATCAAAGAGGATGAAGGAGAGGTCGTGTGAATGGAGAAGAGCATGAAAAATAACCATAAAAACATACATTTTGCTTAGATTTCTTCCTCCTCCTCCTTCCTCTCTTGGGCACCTCTCCCTTAGGGTTTTGCTTCTGGTTTAGGGCTGAATTTTCTGAAGTTAAATGAGGGCAAGTGTGAGGCGCCACCTATATATAGGTAGGAAAAAGCGACATTTTCAAAAATTCCAATTTTTCCCTTTGTACTTTGCATTTTCATTTCTCCTTCGTTTTAGCTCCTTTTTGAGAACCGTCTTCTCTATTATAAAATTTAGGTTCCCAATGAAGAAAAATTCCTTTGGAATCACTCAAATTAGAGTTAACGCCTTCCCAAACGGATCCATCAAAGTTGGGGCACACTGATATAGGAAAATGTCCATCGGAAGGGATTTAACTGTCTCGGGGCATCTCATGGTTTTCAGGGCCTCTGGGAATCCCGAAGAACTCAAAAATTTCATTTAAAAAGCCCTCCTATGTGAATTCCAAAAGTTGCCCAAAATTACGAAAATGCCATTACGTTTCGTAGGTTTTTCGTCAAAATTTGTTTTTTTATTCTAGCTGCATTTTTCCTTTTGTCTGAGGCTAAAATTTTCATTTTTAAGAGTCTAGAATGTTCCTCAAATTTTTTGAAACCTTAACTAATTCATTTCAGGGGACTTACTTTGAAAGCGTGCCCATTTTTGTCATTTAACGAAAATTGGACATTACACCACTTGATCTCATAGAATTGCATTGGTACCAATGTGTGGTCTTGAATGCCTTTGAATGTGAGATTGGCTCATAAAAGTGAGGTGATGCCAAAAGTCCCTTAAAGTGGGTGAGGATGTGCCAAAAGTCTCAAGACATAGGTGAGACTAGACTAAAAGTCCCTTAGCCAAGTCAAAAGTCCCTAAACCAAGAATGAGGTGACAGGTCTATTGCACAACCCTCAAAATAAACTAGGTTAGATTAAATTTATAGTTAGTGGTACAACCTAGGTCATCTCCCTTAGAAATGGAGTTCAATATTTAATTGAGTTTTCTAAGTGTTAAAAGACTCTAAAAATTTCCTAACTAAAAGGGGTTTGATTAACTTAAGCTAATTAAAATGAAACTGAATTAAAATTCCTAATTGCTACCTAATTGATGAATTATGGTTAATAATTGGTTTGTCACTAGCTTTGGATTTGTCCCTTGGTATCCACTATCCTTATCCTAATTCAATTGTGATTAATTTTGGCCTAAGAATCCCTATTCATGTCCATAACAATGTATCTTGGGTTACCACTCAAGAATCAAGAGATTAACAAAGTAATGTTGCATTGAAACCTCAATCCCTCATTAAATCATTAACTCTTGTCATTAGGATCAACAAACACTCAATTTGATCAATTAATCAATTAATTAGCCTCTGCATCATGAACTTAAGGTGTTTAATTAACTAACTAAACTCAAAGGAATCCTCAAATCAAACAATCAAGCACACAATCTCACTCATGCATTTCATCAAACACCTTGATGGCATATATGAGAAATTAGAGAATAATAAAAAATTTAGTGTTTAATCTAATTAATTAATCAACAAAAAGGTTCTTAATTAGTATATAACAAGCCACTAATTATAATTACACAATTTCTCCATCAAATACAACTTAACCAAGATAATACATGAAATAGAAAAAGTGTAGGAAATTAAGAAAATCTTAGCCAAAATTCTGTGTTCTTCTCCATGGATTCAAGCTTCCACCAAGAATCTTCCTTCTAGCAAATCAAAAGATGGAGATCAGAGCTTCATTGGAGGTGGAATGGTAGATGAGGGAATGGGAAATGGCGTGGAGTGGCTGCTGGACAAAGCATGGATGGAGTGAATGATGATCAAAATGTGCATTTAGATGGATGGATTGTATACAAATGGAATGGTGTGTATTGGATGCTCTTCTCATGTGAATTTTTAATAATTTCATGTGCTACTTCTCATTCCTTCTTATTTCCTGTAGCCCACATGCATGTCTGTATAAGTGTGGACCCTAATTCAATTTTTTTTATAATATTCCACGTGAAACTCTCTTCTTTATGGGCTTCCCCATAGCTTCATTTTGCTGTGTGTGAGTGTTCTAAGCTGCTGGAACTCCTGGCCTCTCTCCTTCACACAAGAATATGTAGCTTCTTCTTCTTAATGCTGATGGTATGTGAGCTGAACATTTGTTGCTTCTTACGAGTTGTTTCCATGTAAACTTCTTCCTATGCTTGGTTTTTCCACGTGAATTCTAGCCCATAGCTTCTTTCTATTAAACTAGTGGTCCCACTCTCTTCTACTTCCCTATTTTTTTCATGTTGCTGTCTAGCCCTCAGCTCCTTCTCCTGTCTTTTATTCTTTGCATTTTTATTCCACAAGCTCCCAGCTTTAGCCCTCTAATCATGTTCTTTTCACATGCTTCTTCTCATGCTGTGTTCTCTAACTCATTCCACGTAATACTCAAGCTTCATGTCCATGTGTTTTATTGAACCTTTACCTCATTTGTTGCTCCACGTGTTTCTTCTGCTCACAAAACAAAACCATCAAAGTCCTTATTGTTTACTGTTCACATGATTCTGCCCAACATTGTAACGTGTTTGTTTTCTTAACTTCATCTTAGCTCATGTATCCGTGACATCTTAAACCTATTATGCTCGAGTGTGCCCTCCATGTGAGCTACTCTTCTCCAGCCCATAGTATTCCCTTGCTTCTGTATGTGTATGTTTAGTAGCCCTTCATGCTTTATGCAGATCCCTTCTTCATGTTTCTCCTCTTTCGTGTTGCTTCCAAGCTTCTTCAACCCAGCCTCCTTTCCACGTTAAAACCAAGTCTCTTCTTAATCATGTTCTCTTTTAAAATATGCTCATGCTTCTCCTTCCCATTCCATATCAAAACCTTACTTCTGAACCTCTGTTCTAACAACCTGTGGCTACATGTAGTATGTTACTCTATTCGTGGAATGCAACTGGCGGGAGTGTTTGACGTGGTGTGTGAGTGAAATGGTAGTAACGTGTTTAGTGTGTTGCTGTGCATGTGATTGAAGTGTGTTAATGTGGCTTTGTCTTGTGCTATTATGTGAAGCATGTAAGGATGCTGTGTGGTTAAAATGAATTGACGTGAAGAGTGAGTGATGTGATTATGTAATGATGCATGTGGGCCCTATTGTGATGCTAATATAGCTTAAGAGTGAGAGATGTGATTGTGTGCCATGAGAGGGAACCCACTCCTTCTCCTTCTCTTCTTCAAATCAATTTATCATTCAAGCTCCAATTTTTCATTGAAAATCTACATAAAAAGAATGGAAAAGATGAAATAGGAATATTCACAAAATTCATTTAAAAAGATTTGTGCATTAAAATCAATCATTTTGCAAATAAATTTGTAAAGTGGAAGGAATGGCTACTAAAATCAAATTCTACCTAAGTAAATCCATTAAGCCTTATTTAACTATTAAAATGCTTAAGCTAAGGAGAATAAAATATATAAAAATCATGCAAATCATGAGGCAACTCTAAAAGTCCTAGAACTGGGGTGAGGCAAAACCAAAAGTTCCTAGAGTGTGAGAATAATCTTGATGTGTAGATGTGGAATGAAATGGTAGCCTTGCACACCTTATGTTTCATAATTGTGTTATTGATGTATGTATGCCTTGAACGTATGTGAATGGGTGTGTGTGAGTTATTGAGATTCTTGGAATCTCACTTCCCTTTCCCTCTTACTCTTGAAATGTCTAGGTGGTGCTCAATACCAAGGAAATGCAAGCCAAGAGCATTAAATGGTTACACTTTGTTCATTTTGTAGTCTAACTTATAATGGAATGTCAAAGAAGCTTTGTATATATTATTTTTGATAATGTAAGATCTTGAGCACTTATAATATGATGTATAAACTTCATGTAAACCTTATGTGACATTAAATCTATGAAATTGTGGATTTGGACCCTTGAATGACATGCATGTTAAGTGTATTAATGGATGTTGAATGGCCAAAATGAGATGTATGGGATTTAAGACTACTTGGGTAGTTTATCCAAGTCATAATTATGCTTTTAAACTTGCCCAAGGGATACCAAACTCAATAGGAGGCCATTTGAACCAAAGTGACCCTTGATAGGGAGCAAAAATGACCATTTCATGAGGTTACATCACTTTTTATTCAAATAAGCTCTTCTTGGTCTAAAATTTGACATGCATATAGAGCTCATTGAAGATTTCTAGGAAGCTAAAGTAGGTAATTTTTAGAGGTCTGTGGAATATTTGGAAAATTGTTGAAGTTGGAAAATTTTTTGGTTTTGGTTACTGGTACTATAACATTGGTCCGAAAATGGTTTCTATTACACAAGGCTCAAATGATGTCCAATTACCACAAAATTTTATATGGAGAAATTAGATATTCCTAGTGATTTGTGCCAACTAGTAGCACCTCATTTGGATATCTAGAGAGGGAGATATGAATTTTTGAAATTCCTGCCCAGTATGAGGCACCCCAACTGACCTCAGGTAATATTTGATTAGGTTTTGAGGTCTAGGCGTACCTAAACTAGTCTAGAGTTATTTTTCTTCTCTAACTAACATCCACATATTTCTATATTAGTATCATTTGCATAGATTGGATTTGTGTAGAATTAATTAAATATTTTTGAAATTTGCTGCAAAAACCTATGACAGTACTAAGGGATAGCTAGACCTCTCGAACTTTTTAAATGTCATATGTCTTCTTTGTTAGATATTATGGTCTAGAAATATTTTTAGTATGATGTAGACATGTGTAGATTTCTAGAATATCCAAGAATATAAGATTTTGATATTTCTAGAATTAGTTATGATTTTCGGAAATTTGTGACAGAAATGACAAAATTCTAGCCAAAAATACATATATGTGTTTTATGCTCCCCTTTGGTTTCCACAAGTTGTAAGCCACTTTTCGTGATAAAAATGAGTTGCATCCATGTAATTAAATATGAGAATATGATACATGAACTCATATGGTCCATGTGATACCGAATGGAACTTTTATACGTGACGCAACGCTAAATAATATATTATTTTAATGTCACTTTTCCTACCTTCTTGCACAATTCATGACATGAGACATGAAAGTAGAATAGATTGAGCTAGAAAATTATGGTGTTACATGTGGCCATAGGAAAGGAACTAAGTCCAAGGAAGAAAGTATGCAAATGGGACAAAGGTAGCTTTCTCCACCTTCTCTCATGCATAAATGTGTGCTTACATTATCTTTGGACTTGTATATATATGTTTTAAGCTATGAAAAGTATTTTAGCATGAGTTTTTATTCCATGATACCATAATGATGTTTTATACATTCAAAATGATGTTTCATATGCTTACTTTGGCTTGCTTGAGTGTGGTGAAGCCAAGAACCCTCTAGCCATGGTGAGGATGAGCCAAGAACCCTTGAAATTAGTTGAGATAAAGTAAAGAGTCTCCCAATAGTGAGGTTGAGTCAAAAACCTCTTAAAGAAATAACTGAGGCAAGTCCAAAACCCATAAATAAATAGGTGAGGCTAATCCACTTACTTGGTAAGCCTATGCATGCTACGTATGACTTGTTCAAATGCCAAGAATGTTTCTTGAATACTCACATATGTTAATATGTCCATGCATGCATTTTCAAGGCTTGTATTGCATACTTTATCTGTGATTGAAAGGGAGATAAGCTATTGGGATTCTTTAAATCTCATCCCCTCCTCTCTAATATTCTAACATTCTAAGTGGAGCAAGAGAATAAGGAAATGGGAGCCAACCACTTGAGAAATGAGAGCATGACATCAAAGTGTATGGATTTTGTTTCTTTAAGGCCATATGAATAGCAAATGTTATAATCCATTATTGTATATGTCCTATGAAGCTATGAACATGTATAATTATGCTAATGTATCACGTATAAATGAGATTTAAGGTTATATGTATGGAAATGTGTATGCTAGACATGTAATGGCAAGATTGGCTTCTTGAATGGCTTGATGCATTAGTGTATAAATGGAAGTGGAATGGCCAAATTGAGATGCATGAGATTTGGAACCACTTGGGCAGTTCATACAAGTTATATTCATGCTTTTTAACTTGTCCAAGAGGTGCCAAACATTAAGGGAAGCCATTTGGACACATTTGGTATCATATATGAAGCAAATTTGACCATATTGGAAACCTATACCACTTTTTGTCCAAATAAGCTCTTAGTTTGAAATTTTGCATACATCTAGATTTTTTTGAGAGCTTTTTGGGAAGCTAAAGTATAAAATTTATAGAGGTCTATGGAATATTTGATAAATTTTCAAAGTTGAAATTTTTTTTGAAATTGGTTCACTGCACTATTCACTTAAGTTTGAAATTAAATTCTCACTCATGGGGCAAATGATGTCCAATTACCACAAAATTTTATAAAAAAAAACTAGACATTTCCAGTGACTTGTACCAACTAGAAACACTTCATTTGGATGTCTAGAGAAAGAGATATAAATTTTTGAAGTTTCTATCCAGTATCAGGCGTCCAGATAGACCTTATTACTGTTTGATTAGTTTTTGAGTCCTGGACGTGCCTAAACTGGTTAGAAGTTATTTTTTGCTCTAGCTAACATCTATAGCTTTCCATATTATTATCATTTGTATGGATTAGATTTTTCGTAAAATTAATTAGACATTTTTTAAGTTCAGAGCAGAAACCTGTATTAGTACTAGTATCTAGTCGGACCTTTGCACCTTTTTAAATGTCAAAAGTCCTCTATGTGATGTTTCATGGCTTGAGCATATTTTTAATATAAAGTAGACATTTGTAGCTATCCTGAATGGCAAAGAATGTAGGATTTAGATGTTTCTAGAATTAGTTATAATTTTTCAAAGTTTGTGATAAAAAAGTGAAAATTATGGTCGAGCCTACATCATAAAATTTTGTGTGTCTCTTGCCTTGCACAAGTTCTAGTTCACTTTTGGTGATGGAATTGAGTTGTATCTATGTAATTAAATATGAGAATATGATACATGAGTCAATGTGGCCCATGGGACGCCGAAAGAAAAATTTATGTATAGCGCACCGCAAGAAAATTCATTATTTTATATGCTACTTTCTTGTAATCCTTAAGAAGTACATGGTATGAGGCATATAATTTTCATGAGAAAGGCTAGAAAGCTATGGCGTTACATTTTAAATGAAAATTTTGAGTTCTTTAGGGTTCTTAGAGCCCTTAAAAATCATAGGAAGCCCTAAGACAGTTAAAGCCCCTTCGATAGATATTTTTTAACAACAGTGAGCCTGAACTTTGACATATCTGTTTGGGAAGGTTTTAGCTCTGATTTGCGTGATTTCAAAGGCATTTTATTAAATTGATGGCCTAAATTTGATAATGGAAAAGAAAATTCTCAAAAAGAAGCTAAAACGAATTAGAAACGAAAATGCCAAGAATAAAGGGCAAAATTGGAATTTTTTAGAAAAGTAGCTTTTTGAACCTTCTCTAGAAATCATGCCACTTCTCTCCTCTCATTTAGGCTGACTTTGTTCTATCTAAAAATAGAAAAGAAGAGCAGCAACTAGGGCACACAAGAGGAGGAGAATTTTGAGGAAGAAAAAGCTAAGAAAGGTAGGAAATTTCAAAGATTTTCATGCTTCTTCCTCTTGCAACTTTATTTCTCTCCCTCCAAGCTTTCTCTTCATGGTTTTATTAAGTTGTTTGGTCCTGTTTTGATTCTAAAAAAATGGGGGATGGTTCAAAATTCTTGAGGAGAAACAAACCACGAAGAAAGACTTTTGAAAGCAAGCATGAATCCAAGGTATTTTGCTGCTTTAATGGTTGCTACTTCCTGTTGTTCCCCTTGCATGTTTCACCCTACATAAGACCAACCAAGAGGGGTTGGATTCCTAGTGAAACCAAGGATGAATCCTAGGAATTTAAGAGAGGAGAAAAAGAATATGCAAAGAAAATTAAGTAAAAGCCATTAGTTTTCAAGATAGCAAAATTAGGGTTTCTTGGGCTCTCTTGAAAATATGATTTGATGTAATTGTTCTTAGGCCTAAATGAGTGTTTGGATGAGCTCTTGAGATGCATCTTCCATCAAGAAAATGAAGCAAACCCACTTGGTACTCATATCAAGCATGATTTCGGCCTAGGCTAAAAAGAGTACCAAGAGGAAGTTTTAAATTGTTCCAAGCTTAGTTTTGAGTCATGTATGATGGAAGAGGATGAGAGGATGCCTTGGAAAAATTTTAGAAGCCATGGATAGTGAAATGGTATCATAGATTCCATATCATGGCTTAAAGAAGCAACACCAAGCTGGACTCCACGATTTGATTATGTGATGACTCCAAGAGGTTTAAATGGAGTCAAGAATCATAAATAGATGAAGAAAATGGAGCCAAGATGATGTTTTCTTAAGGTTGTTTCATTAAGTGTATTATGAAACCATAAAAGAGCCATCTGCACTACCTAGCTTTTCTAGTGAATATATGGCCTTAGAACTTGATTCAAGAGTATAATTGGCTTCCATATGATGTGTCTAGGCCAAGAGAAATGATATCCACCTCCTTGTGTGTGTGAAGTCAAGAGAGAGGACTCAAAGCCCAAAGAAAGAGTATGCTTGTGTGGCAAAAGTAACTTTTTCCACATTCTCTCATGAATGAATGTATACTTGACTTGTCTTTGAATGTGTTTATGTATGTTTTAAGCTATAAAATGTATTTTAGTATGAGCTTTTATTCTATAGTATCATGATGATGTTTTATGCATTCAAATGATATTTTATATGCTTGCCTTGGTTTGCTTGAGTGTGGAGAAGCCAAGAACCCTCTAGCCATGGTGAGGATGAGCCAAGAACCCTTAAACCTGGTTAAGACAAAGTAAAAAGTCTCCTAAGAGTGAGGTAGACTCCTAAGAGTAAGGTTGAGTCAAAACCTCTTAGAGAAAATAGGTGAAGAAAGTCCAAAATCCATAAGTAAATGGGTGAGGCTAATCCACTTACTTGGCAAGCCTATGTATACTATGTATGACTAGTTCAAATATTAAGGATGTTTCTTAAATGCTTATACATTTCAATATGCCTATGTGTAATGTCTGATTTTTGTTAAATAATAGAAATTGGTATGTTTTCAAAGCAAGTCCTCTAAAATGAATTATTTAAGGTCCCAAAAAATTTAAGCAGTATTCTAGACTCTTAAAAATGAGATTTCCTAGCTCAGACGGAAAGAAAAACAAAGCTAGAATGAAGAAACAAAATTGAACAAAAAACTTATAGAACATAATGGCATTTGCATAATTTTGAGTAAATTTTGAAATTCATATAGGAGGTTTTTTAAATGAAATTTTTGAGTTCTCTAGGGTTCTTAAAGGCCCTAAAAACCATGAGAAGCCCTGAGATAGTTAAAATCCCTCCAGTAGACATTTTCTAATGATGATGAACTCAAACTTTGATGGATTCATTTAGGAAGGTTGTAGCTCCAATATAAGTGATTCCAAAGGCATTTTACTAAATTGGGAACTAGATTTCATAATGGAAAAGACGGTTATAAAAAAGGAGCTAAAATGGATTAGAAACGAAAATGCCAAGATAAAAGGGAAAAATTGGGATTTTTGAAAAGTCTTTCTTAGACTCCACCTATATATATAGGGTGCCCCACCTCCTCACTCACTTAGCCATATATGTTTTTGCCCTAAACTAGAGGAGGAACTGTAAGAGTGAGGTGCACAAGAGGGAGAGGAAGAGAAGGAGAAAGACAAGGCAAAAGGTATGGATTCTTGGTTGTTTTTCATGCTTTTTCTTTAGCAAACCTCTTCTCCTCGATTTCCCCTTCTTTCCCATGGTTTTATTTACGTTTATGGATTTGTTTTAAGGGAAGAATAGAGGGTAAATGCGGATTTGAAGAGAAGAGGTGAAAGAAAGGAAGAATCAAACAAGAAAACAAGAAAAAACAAGGTAAATCTTCCTTCCATGTAACTACCTTTTGCTCCCTTGTTCTCCTCGGTTCATCCCGCTCATGAAGCTTCAAGAGGGCTTGGATTTTGGGCAGAAACAAGCGTGAATATTAGGAAAAGGAGTGTGGAGAATAGGAATATGCAAAGGAAATTAACAAATAACCATGGAAATTTAAGATAGCAAATCTATGGTTTCAAGTATTCTTTGTAAAGTTTGATTTGATACCTTAATTCCTAGGCCTAAATGAATGTTTAAATGGGCTCCTAAGATCCCTAGAAGGCTCCCCATATTCTTCTTCTGTTGAGAAAACAAAGAAAGTCCATTGGTGCCCTTATGCTTCATAGTCTCAGCCAAAGGGGATGAGGTACCTAGGGAGAGTTTTAATTTGTTCCAAATCCATTTTTGTGTTATATATGATGAGTGAAAATGGAGGAATCCTTAGGAAAAATTTAAAAATCATAGAAAGTGAGGTGGCCTTATATGTTCCATAATATGACCTAAGGAAGCAACATGTAGTTAGGCTCTTCATTTTAATTGTCTGATGACTCCAAGACACTTAAAAGGAGTCAAGAATCATAAATGAAAGCAAAGAATGGAGACTAGAACTCATTTGATAGGTGTTGCTTCATTAGGTGCATTCTTGGAACCATAAAGGGGTTATTATACCAAGTTAGTACTTAAGGAAAATGTTTAGCCTTAGAATTGATTCCATGAACCTAATTGGCTTCCATATATTGTGTTTAGGAAAAGAGAATTTAATTCCACACCCTTGTGTGTGTGAGGCTGAGGAAGAGGGCATTGTTTCGAGAAGAAAAGTGTGTGGTTACACCAAAGGTAGCTCACTCCTCCTTCTCTCATACATGAATGTATGCTTGGCTTGTCTTTGAATGTGTTTATATGTATTTTAAGCTATGAAAAGTGTTCTAGCATGAGCTTTTATTCCATGGTACCATGATGATGCATTATATTTTCAAATGATGTTTATTATGTTTGCTTGAGTATGGACAAGCCAAGAACTCTTAGCCATAGTGAGGATAAGCCAAGATCTCCTTGAGAAATTAGGTAAGGTAAGTCCAAAATCTATAAGTGAAGGGGTGAGGCTAATTCACTTACTTGGCAAGCCTATGGATGCCTTGTATGACTTACTCACATGCCAAGAATGCTTCTTGAATATTCATGTTAACCATGATGCTCATGCATGCATTTTCAAGACTTGTTTGCATTCTTTATGTATGATTAAATGGGAGATGAGCTATTGAGATTCTTTGAATCTCAATCCCTCCTCTCCAATATTCTAACATGCTACGTGGACGAAGTGGACAAGGTAATGGGAGCCAACAACTTGGAAGATAAGAGATTGACAAAGAATTTGCATAGATTTTGCTTCTTTATAGCCATATAAGTGGCAAATGTTGTAATTTATTGTTGTATATGTCCTATGATATTATGCTAATGTATCATGTACAAATGAGATTTAATGTTATATGTATGGTGTAGTGCATTTTTAGTATGGAATGGCAAGACTAGCATTATATAACCTTGTGTATAACTTAGGGTGAATGAGTGAGTTTGGGAAATATGGGTTCGTGCACCTTTGAGACAAGTTTACAATGTAATTTTGGTTTATTCCCACATGCTCAAGTGGGCACACAAGCTTGGGAGACAAAATTGGACACTTTGATACTAGTAGAGACCATAAAAATGATGAAATCGAAACCTTATAACACAAACTGACCAAATGGATGAATCTTCTCATGAAATTTGGTAGACATGTAGAACTCATTGAGAGATTTTTGGGAAGATAAAGTGTAGAAAAATAAAAGCTCTATAGAATTAGATATGGATTTTCAAATTTGGGATTTTTCTGTTGTTCAGGTACATGTATTGTTCATATGGTCAGTTTTGTGTTTTGCATCTGAGGGCCAAATGGTATCCAATGATTGTGAAATTTTACAAGCATAAACTAAAGCTTATAATCTTTTTGTGGCCACTAAGATCACATCATTTGGAGGTCGAAGTAGAGCATTATGAATTTTTAAAGTTCAATGTTAGTACTGGTTGTGCCACTTGACCTCCTGTACTGTTCTATCATAATTTAGTTCCTAAATGGACTTGGCATGGTCTAGAGATATTTTTCCCTTAGATTTAATATCTATAGATTCTTAGAATGACTGAATTTTCATGATTTGAATTTTTTTAAAATTAGTTATAAATTTTCAAAATTTATGACAATAACCTATGATAGTAGCCCAGATAGCTAAGACCTTGGGTGCTTTTCGAATGTCAAACGCCTTCTACTTTTATGTCACATGATTTAAAATTATTTTTAGCTTAAAGTGGACATCTGGAGCTTTCAATAATTGTAAAGAATGAATAATTTTAATTTTTCTAAAATTAGTTATGATCTTTTAAAATTTGTGATAGAAAATATGAAATTCTGCCTGAGGCTACACTATGGTATTTTTTGTGTTTCTTTCACTTGCATGAGTTCTAAGCCACTTTCTTGGATGGTTTTGAGTTATATTAGTGTAATTAAATATGAGAATGAGTTCATTTGATCTACAGGACATTGAATGAAAATTTTATATGCTATGCAATGCAAAAATACTCATTATTTTAATGTCATTTTCCTTGCTTCTTTATGAAATATATGGTATGAGACATGGAGTTAGCATGAGATAAGTGAGAGAGTAATGGTGTTACACAATGCATGCATTTTCAAGGCTTGTATTGCATACTTTATGTGTGATTGAAAGGGAGATGAGCTATTGGGATTCTTTGAATCTCTTCCCCTCCTCTCCAATGTCATAACATGCTAGGTGGAGCAATTGAGCAAGGTAATGGAAGCCACCAAGCCTAGAAGGAGATTGACATCAAAGTGCATGAAAATGCCTTGTTTTGTCTCTTTTGTAGCCATACACATGGCATATGATGTAATCCCATGCTGAAATTGTTATATAATCATTTGAACATGTGTAAATACCCATATATTTGATGTATGTATGAACTTTATCACCAAATGAATGATTTAGACCCTTTATATGACACAAACTGAGCCATTTTGCAACTGAATGTAAAGATTTAACCAAATGAACGAACTTTCCCATGAAATTTGGCACACATATAGAACTTATCTAGAGATTTTTATGAAGACAATGATCAAATTATTTGAAACTCTATGGAATTAATTATAAATTTTCAAAGATGGCATTTTTCTGCTGAACTGATGCAGACACTGTTCATATGGTCAAAAATTTGGGTTGTATCATTCATGAGACAAATGATGTCCAATGCTTATGAAATCTTACAAACATAAACTAGACATGATGATATTTCCATGCCCACCAAGATCACTCCAATTGGACCTTTGAACAAGGAGATATGAATTTTTGAAGTTGGAAGTCAGTACCAGTAATGACAATCAACCTCTGGTATTGTTCCATCAATTTTTGGTCACTAACAGCCTCTGTTGTGGTCTGGATTTATTTTGAACATAAAGCAAATATCTGTAGATTTCCAGAATTGTATAGTGTGCTTGATTTTAGTTTTTCTATAATTAGTTATATTTTTCAAATTTCAGGCACAGAATCTAGAAAATCAATCCAAGGCTACACCATTGTGCTTTGTGTATCTACTCCCTTTGCTTGAGGTATAGGCCACTTCTTGAGCTTGTTATGAGTTGTATTTGTGTATTTAAATATGATAATAAGTTGGATAAGTCCATATGGCCTACAGGATGTAACACCCCAAAAATTAATTAAGGTATTAATCATGGATTTAGAGTAATTAAGAATAATTAATAGAGGATAATTGGGCAAGTTAGTGGGTGGGAATTTTAGAGAGATAAATTATTAATATGGGTTTGAGAATTAATTGCGATAGAAACTTCATCTAGGCCCAAATTAATAAATCATGATAAGAGGCTAATGGAGGCCCAATGAGTTGGGTGTAGGCCCAATCTAATTTCATATGATAGAGGCCCAAGATCCACCTTGCATAGACTCTTATAAGTGGCCCAATAAGCCTTGTGCAGACCCAAATTCTTGAGCTCTTCAAAATTGGCCCAAACCTAATTAAACTTCAGCAACCCAATGCATAAAAGTTGGCTCAATGAAATTCTGCAGCCCAACACTTTAAAACTGGCCCAACAAGCTAAAATCTAAAGCCCATTTGGAGTTGGACCTTGGAGCAACCCATGACCCATCTTTGACCCAACTTAAACCTAACTAAAACCTTAATGCTTCAGCCACTTTCTCATTTTGCTGAAACTCAAGAAGCAAAATTCGGAGGTTGAGAGGGAGGCTAGGGTTTGGGGCAAGAATTCCATATTTTCTCACATTTAAAGCAAGATTCAACCAAGGTAATAATTATACAACCTAATCCCCTCATCTTTCTCTTTAATTTGGCCTGATTAGTTTTTCATTTAGATTGTTTTCACTATACCCAAAATTTGAAATGTGGTTGTTTGGTGTTTTAAAGGTAGAAATTCGTAGGTTGAGGTTAGGGCTGGCATTGGGTAAGTGTAAACTATCCATTCTAGTGTATTTTTTGCTAGTTTAAGACCCCTATGGTTGATTTATGGTATGGGTGTTAATTATGTACGAATTTGCTTAGGAATTTGAGTGGTATATTGAAGTTTCTGGTAGAGGACATCCTTAATCCAAATTTGGAGATTTGTGGTGACTGGGTAAGTGTTATTTAGGTAGTTATTAGCATTTAAATTCCTTGGGTACTTGTTGCTACTGTTAATGATGAATTAGAGTGGTAATTTTCTGATGTTATAGTTATAGGGATTTTTGTACCATTGGTGGCTGTTGCAAATTATCTACAAGTGAGGTAACCGAGGTTTACATTAATTCCATGCATATATCTATTTTAATTTCATATTTGCTATATATGAATGATTTGAAATGCTGAATGAATTGGTTGGCTATCTATTGTATTATGATCGGACCTTGTGAGTCCATAGTGGAACTGTGGTGTGGCTGCCACCCGTGCATGTGCTTCGATCGAGCACCGGGTTATGAACAAACCCCAAATGCATTGAGCCCTGGTTGTGCTCAATGGGGAGTAGGTGCCGTGGATGGGCCTCTCCTGGTGTTAATGGCCTTTAACATGTGATAATATGATTACTAGTATGGGATAGTAATCATGATAGCCTAATTGTTTCATTTACTGATATGATTGATATGATTATGATGTTGATTTTGATTCATGCATATATACTAATTAAACTGGATTATATGATGGAATTGCCTTGGTTACTGAGATTTGTATCTCACCCCATTTTATGGGATTACAATTTAAGGTGAAGGTTCCTCGAGTAAGGATAAGGGCAAGCAAGTGGATGAACATCCATGAGCTGGGGCCTAGTGTGGGAAGCTACACTTGGTCTGAGTGTAATAGGGTAGATGTTAATTTTTGTTAAGTCTTGTATAGCATCATCATGTATCTATATTGCCAAGTGTAGGCTTTCATATTTTGATTACTGAGAATGTATGTATTAAGGGGTTAGACCTCATCTTAATTTGGCATTTGATGTATGGATTCATGATATCTGCTGTAAACTTTGTTGACCTATAATATGGCTTATCATTGGAAATGTAACCCTTGAGATATTAATGTGAACCCTTAATATACGAAACCCCCATTGATTGTGTATTAAAGGATAACTGCTGGTGGTTTATGTATTTCTGTTATTGTTACCTTACAAACTTGCTGATAGAGGGTAATTAGAGAAAAGAAATGGGCACATAAGTTTTGAACTGGTAATGGAACAATAGCTAGGTAAATAAGGGAGATGAATACCATTAGAGCTATATAAAATGAGGGAAAGTGATCCTAGGGTATCCCTAAGAAGAGAATTAGAGTGTATGGGGTGAAATGTAGGAGATATATCTACAGGAGGGAGTCACGCCGCGGCTCCTCGCCGCGGCCTGAAGAGTGACAGTGGTGAGGGATGTCGCGGCTTGAGAAATCTCGTCGCGGCGCAGAGCAAAAAAAAATTCCCAGGAGGGTGACATAATGAAACCTCACCGCGGCACAAGTCGAGGAAATTAATTAAGGAGGATATAGTAGCAAAACTCACCGCGGCGCCATGTAGGTTGGCCGCGGCGCAGATCCAACTCACCACCACAGCTATCACCGTGGTGAAAGTCAAGACAGTTACCCAGTGATTCTTGAGAGCAACTTAGCTGCGGCGCAAAAGGTCTGGGCCGTGGCGTAAAGTTAAAAACTTAGTTTTCGAGCTCCAGAACCTAACTTAGCCGCGGCAGGAAGGTTCCAGGTCGCGGTGGAGGTCCCCAATTTCCCACCCTTCACTTAGAAACCTTAATTTCTTTAATGCTAATGCTAGGAAATGATATAAGAACACTTGTGGGAGGTTTTTGTGTGTTGAAATCGATGGATGGATGAGTCACAAACCCTTAATGATGGTACAAATCCTTTATTACATTTTTTCATTTATGGTTGTTTAGTTGATGACCCTAATAACATCAAGGATCAAATTTCCCCACATTTGATTAAAGTAATTCATTGTAACGACTCCAAACCTTGATCATTGATTATTAATCATGTATTTAACCATAATTACCAGGATTAGAAGTTAGGGTCGTCACACAGGACACCGAAAGAAAAACTTACCCGTGATAAAATGTAACTTTATTCATGATTTCCAATGCTATTATGTTGCTTCCTATAGAACTAGCATGAAATGAGGTGTGGAATGGTGTTACACATGGGAGCTTATGAACTTAGCTAGTCTTGATGTGAATGCTTCAAATCCGAATTTGATGCTTCATTTTTTGATGTTTTTGTATGAATGAGTGTAACAAGGGTGGAAGATGAGTTTGGAAAGTTGATATGGTCCATTTAATCAAACTTGAATAAATTTGATATTTAACATCAGTAAATTCCACTGCTAAAATTTTGAATTTGTGAAAATGGACTCTCTAGGCATTTTGTATTATAATTTAAGTGTTATTTACCTATGGTAATACACCTTATGTGGCTTCAGTCACCCTTAGCTTTTGGTGCTTCTTGGGATGCCTCTTGGTTTGGTTTAGAGGTGCAAAATTTTAGCCAAAGCGGGGGGAAGAAAATGTGGTGGCCTTTTTATAAAAAGGAGCTAGGGTTTCTTAAATGGAAAATTTCCAATTTTGCCCACATTCTTTACTTTCATAGTTTGAGGTCATTTTAACTCCTTTTTAAAAAGCCACCTTACCTATCATAAAATTTAGATATCTAATTCATTAAATGCCTATGGTTTCAAATTAGTTGGATTCAGAACAACCTCGAATGATCCAGTCAAAGTTTTAGTAAACTAATAGCATAAATTATAAACTAGAAACATTTAGACTATTCTAATGGTTCCTATGATTTTCTTGGCCTTTGAAAACCCTAGTGAATTCAATTTTATCATTTAAAGCTCCCTTCTTTGAGTTTTCAAAAAGTTAGTCAAAATTATGATTTCACCATTACGTTTCGATTCATTTTGTTTAGCTGTTTTGGCTTCAATTTCAAGCTATCCTTGATTTTCTGACCTAATTTCTAAATGCTTTATTTAGCCTTCTAACCTTAATTTTCCTCAATTTACTTTATTACACGGTCTTCATTCATTAACCACACAGTTCTAATTTTAATTTCTCGTAATTTATATTGGCCTCCTCTAAGCCCATGACCCCATAGAATATTATAGGGAGGAATTAGATTCTAAAAAGCCTAAAATATGAGTTCAAATGAAGCATATGTGTGAGTAAGGGCAAAATAGTCCTTCTGAAAAATTACAAAAGAGTCTTCTTAAGTAAGCCACACCTCACCTTCTAAAATCAGACTTGGAGAAGCCATTAATGGTGTTATAATAAGGGATGGTGTCATAATAAGGGAAGAGAAAGAGAGATTTTAAGTTTCCATTCAAGCAAGTAAACGGCCCCATTTCACCTTGCACCAATTAGGAAAATTGTTTCTCTCTAAGAGCTTTCTAATGGTGATTTTTTTTCTATGAAATCTTGAAGTTTAGATATAGTCTAAGGCAAAAAGGAACTTTTTTCAAGAAACCAATTGGTGGAAATTAATCTATGCGGAGAGTACTTCATAGTGAGGTACGAGTCACTGTGATAGTTTCTTAGTATAAAATTTCATGGCAATTGGACATCATTTAGGCCTCGTGTGACAGAATGCAAATTCGGACCAAATGAATAGTGCAGCAACCAGAAACCATGACAATTGTCAACTTTGAAAAATCATCAAATATTCTGTAGACCTCCAAAAATTATGATCTTTAGCTTTCCAAAAAGCTCTCAATGAGACCTAATTGCATGCCAAGTTTCAGATCAAGACTAACTCATTTGGCTAAAAAGTGATATAGAGTTCCATAATAGTTAATTTTGGCTCCATATAGGGTACCAAAGTTGCCAAATGGATTTTCCTTGGTCTTGGAACCTTTTGGGCAAGTCTAAAAGTACATTTAAGACTTGTGTGAGCTACCCAAATGGTCCCAAACCTCATGCATCTCATTTTGGCTATTCAACCCATACTTATGCATATTTACATCACACTTCCACATTGCATACTTTGACATTACATACTCAAAATATATGCTAAAGGTCCTACATCATATTCATACATTTAAATATCACATAACATCATATTTACACATGTCTCAAGGTTTATAGGCCATTCACAACATCATATACATCATGAACCATCATTATGGTTCCAAAATGGATAAAACAAGGCATATGCTTGTCAATCTCCTTCTTTTATTGTTGTTGGCTCCCTTCACCAAAGCTACTTGGTCCACCTAGCTTGTTAGATCATTAGAGAGGAGGGGATGAGATTCAAAGAATCCCAATAGCTCATCTCCCATTCAATCATACATAATATGTGCAAAGCAAGCTTTACAAATGCATGCATGGAGAAAATGGAAGTCATGGATATTTTAAAAGAAAACTTGGCATATGAACAAATCATACAAGACATTCAAGAGCTCACCAAGTGTTTGGATGGGCCTCACACTTCTCATGGATTTTTGACTTGCCTCACCCATTCATTGAGAGCTTTGGACTCAACCATACTCTTGGGAGCCCACTTTGCTTTTGGAAGACTCTTTGCTTTGTCTCAACCAAGTTCAAGGGTTCTTAGCTCATCCTCACCAAAGGGAAGAGTTCTTGGCCTCTCTACACTCAAGCAAACTCAAACAAACATTATGTACTCATTTAGAACCATAATATGGCATCAAGAATCATAGCATTTAAAGGCATGCTAGCACACTTTTCATAGCTTGAAACTACACATAACACATATTCTAAAGCAAGCTAAACACATACCCATGCATGAGATAAGGTGGAGAGAGCTACTTTGCATATAATCACACACTTTTTCCTTAGATTTCAAGCCTCCTCTTTTGGTCACTGATAAGCTTAAATTTTATATGTTTTAACTCTCTTAACTTAAACATTTTAATGAGAAAATATAGCTTGAGGAGTTTAATTAGATAAAATTTGATGTTAGTAATCATTTGTGCACTCAAAGAAATTATTTACAAGATTTTAGAATTTTAATACATAAATTTCTTTAAATGATTTTGTGAATTTTCCCATTGAATTGTTCTTACTTTTTGTGCAGATTTTCAATGGGCAAATGATGTTTGAATAAGAATTTGAGTTAGAGAAGAGAGGGAGAAGAGTTGGGCTTCCAATGTACTCTTTGTTGGGTAACATACCAATTCACTATTGCATGGGTTCATGTGTCCAGCAGTTAACCATTTATAGGAACCACGTGGAAAGGAGCTTTGGTAGATGAAACAAAATGCAACTAGTTATGGGGTTGAAGAAAAACAAGCAAAGAATGTGGGAAGCAAATGAAGAAGAAGCTAGATGGAGGCAAGACGTAGACCAGACGTTGAGTAAAATGTGAAGAACTTCTAGCTACGGGCTGAAGAAAAGCAACACATAAGGAGCACGTCAACTTCTATCACGTACATTGCACCCACAGTAAACTCCAAGAGCACGTAAAGATAAGAAGAAGTATGCAGAATACGTGGAGGAAAGAATTAAAGCTACAGGTTCATTAATTTTGAAATGGAAAGCTAAGATGAAGCCACGTTGTAAAATAAAGAGAAGTGACACATGAATGAAAAGCTGCACATGCATCAAGGGAGCTAAGCTAGAGGATGAACACAGGCAGCTGAAATAAAATGCATGTGAAGGAATAAAAGAAATTAAATGATGCATGTGAGAATGCACGAAGCTGAACAAAGGAAGAAAAACATAAAGAGAAGCTTTGGCTGAAAGTTAAAGAAGATGCAGCTCGAGTTATGGACAACATCAAGAAGAAAGGCATTGGAGCTATGTTTGGATAGTAGTAAAATAATAAAAATTCTAAAGCAGAACGTGGAATTTAAATAAAGCTCATATGGGATGTATGTTGGGCCCCACACTCTTATAAACAAAATAAGATATTGACGTGGATAGCTTCAGACAATTGGAATGGAGGGTTGAGCACGTGAATGATTAATGGGGTGCATGAAAGGGAGCATATTTCAATCATCCAGAATGCACATTCCGTAACAATTCATCCACATCATCCATCATTCATTCACATTCCATTCACATGACATTCCATTCCTTGATCCAGACGCTCCCATCGTCATTTCCTCCATCAACTCCATGCCATCTCCTCCATTCCCACTCTATCTCCATTCAAGGAAGCATTAATTCTCCCTTGTGGCTAGCTAAGAGGAAGACCCTTGGTGCAAGCTTAAATCCAAGGGAAGAATTCATAATTTTGGCTAAGATTTCTTTAATTTTCTACACTTTTTCTTTTTCTTATACAAGCTTGGTTAAGTTGTATTTGATTAGGAATTAGTGTAATTATAATTAGTGGCTAGTTAGATATTAATTAGGATATTATTTGACTGATTATTTGATTGAATTAGTGCTGGATTTTTCAATTTCCTACAACTATCCATGTATGCAGTCAAGGTGTTTGATGAAATGCATGTGAGAGATTGAGTGTTTAATTGTCTGATTTGAGGATCCATTAGTGTTTAATTGGTTAATTGAATCTCCTAGGGTCTTAATTCAGAGGCTAATTGATCAACTAATTATTCAATTCAATTATTCATAGATCTTAATCACAAGAATTAGTAATTTAATGCGAGTTGAGGTTTTAATTAATATTAAGTTGCTAGTTTCTTGAATCTTGAGTAGTAATTCAAGATCCCTAGCCAATGAACATAGTTAAGGACTCTTATACCAGAATTAATCACAATTGGATTAGGATAAGGATAGTGAATATCAAGGGATGAATCCAAAGCTAGTCACAAGACCATCATTCACCCATAATCCATACAATTAGGTAGTAATTAGGAATTTTAATTCAATTTGATTTTACTTAGTTTAATTCAATCAAAAACCTCCCAAATTAGATAGCTTTTAGGATCTTTTAACACTTAGAAACGCAATTAAGCATTGAATTTCATTTCTAACGGAGATGACCTAGGTTGTGCCTTATATTGCATTTAATATCCAATCTAGTTTTATTTTGAAGGTTGCGCGATAGAACCTCTTAAAATTTGGCGGCGTTGCCGGGGAATTGGTGTCTTAATTGTTTGAGAAAGTTTTCTAAGTGTTTTTGTACCACTTTAGCTCTGTTTTGGTTCTATTTTGGTTTGATTTTTGTTTTATTTTAAGCTTGGATTTGGATCATTTTGGTTGCTTGAATCAAGAAACTACTTGCTTGAATTTTTGTTTAAAATGCCCAGAAAATTCTTAAACTTTGTTTTCCAAGGTTTTTGGGTGTTTAAGCAAAACTAATAGAAAAGCTATTAGGTGCACCATTTTGTGGCCAAATTCTAACGTTTAAGGCACTTTTCCTAATTTTTTAGTATTTTCTTGAATTTTTTAAGAATTTTTCAATTTTTCTGGGTTTAATTTCTTTATTTTTTATGAGTTTTTTTTGTGTCATTAACCTCTATTTAGGAGTGTTTTTGATAGTTAGGTAAGTTTTATCTTCATTTGAATTTTATTTTCTTAATTTATAATTAATTTTAGTTATAATTTGTTAGTGATTTGTTTGTGCTGAAATTAATTATACTTCTCGTCAAGGTGTCTATGATTCTTGTGTAGAGGATAGGATTTCCCAAAAATTGGATAAAGCCATTTCAATGTTTCGTGGTATTCTTGAACGACAAAGACAAGAACGATAAGTACAACAATATCAACAATTCCAACCATCATGCTACCAACCACACCACCATTCATATGAAGTTCACCCCAATTACATTGAACCATACCACAATCCATATGAGATTCACCCAAATTACCACCATCAATATGAGCTAAACCATACCTTCCTTATGCAAGAGCCAAAATATCATCCTTACAATTATCATGAGGGATACACGCAACAAGAGGTCCGGAGGGAACCAAGTTGGAAAGAGAGGATGATGTAGCTAATGGAAGCCTTAGATCTTCAAATTCAACAAAACAATGCCTACTATCTTCAATCCCAACAAGAAAATCTTGAAAGTCAACAAAGGCTTGACAACATTATGAAGGATTTGGGAATTCAAATGAATCAATCGACTTCAAGTGCTACTGAATTGATTGAAGAGCAAATTAGAAGGGAATGCATAGAGGAGGAAGAATCCTATTCACTGAGTAATATCCTTCCATCTTCTAATACTTTGCAATTTGTTGGAACTGAATCTGGTTTACTTGATAACACTGTGACTACTGATGCATATAATGTTGTTGATTCTGAATTGCATGATGATGTTGTTGATGAGGAAATTATTGTTGAATCTCCTGATTTGATTGATTGCGGTAATGTATTGAGCAAAACTGATACATTTGCTGATATTTATGAATCCTTGTGTACTGATACACTTGGAATTTCTACACCTAGCTGTGATTATAGTGAAAATTTCATTTCTGAACCAATTAATGAATCTATTGAGTCTAGGCTAGTAGATAAGTGTGGGGGTGACCTAGAATGTGATGATCATGCTATTCCTAGTCTAGGATTGGTTAATAAGCCTATTGTTGATACATCTTCTGAGTTTAAGGACAACATACCATTTGGATCATGTGACATAGCTAATTTAGATGATTCTATTGATTGTGTGTGTGTTGGAACCACTATATATGATAGATGCTCACAGATTAATTCTTTCATTGAGACTAGTGAGTTCCTTAGATATACTGATCATCATGATTCCTCACTAGCCTATGATGATAAGACTGATGAAACCATGAATGTAGCATATGATGAAAATATAGACAATGAAATTGTTAAGCAGCTTGTTGTTGATAAATCAGACTGTAATTTGAACTGCTTATGTGATGATATGCATACATGTCCTATATGTGTTGAGATTAATGAGTTTCTGAAGTCTGATAAGTTTGTTGAATCCATGAATTCCTTTGTTTACACTGAAATTATTAATAAGACTGATTCTATTGATCATACTAGTGTTGATAAGGGTATGCATAGAGATAGTGCTGATATTGAACACCCTACTGATCCTTGTACTCTTATTGATACTAGTGAGAGATTGGATTTTGTTATTGATCATTATTTAGATTTTTGTGAGCCTACTGATGTCTCTTTGGTTAGGGAAGACAAATTTTCTCTTGTTGAGAGTCCAGAACAAATTCTTGAAGTTAATAGCTAATTCCCAACAATAACAGACTCACCCAACTGAGAGAAAGCAACTGTTAGATACCTTGAAGGACTCTAATTCAAATGGCTGTGAGAAGTTGTAATTTAATTCTTCTATTGATGTAATGACTCTTACTGAAGAGAGTCTAGTAGATTTCATTGGTTTTGATAGATTTTTCGAAAGTTCAAAGTTTAAATTGGATTTTAAGTTTTCTTTCTTTAGCTTTAATTGTCCAAGATTTGATTTTTCTTCTTTGCTTGTTTATGAATTTGCTAAAAATGACTTTCCTGAACTACTGATGGTTAAGGAAGTCTATGGGTCAACACTGAATGATCAATCAAAATGTTTTAAAGTAGTAAGACTCAAATTTGTTTAGCCAAGGAAGAATAAAGTTGTTTTAATTCTTGTTTTTAATACTTATAATTAGTTAGTCTTTGATAGAGTTCTTTTTAGTTTAGGATTTAGTTTTCTTTTCTTTTCTGCATTATAGTTCATTTTGTTTCTGTTTTGTAGGAAATAAGTTGCTAACCAGCTACATAGGAATCTGAGCTAACCTTGAGATCACCATTGGAATCTTTGATTCAAGTTCATCCAGTTATATACTCTCCTTTCACTCTTTTTTATATTGTATTATTTATCTGTTTACTAGACTATGTGCTAACATTGAGGACAATGCAACATTTAAGTGTGGGGGGAGAGTCATTTCATTCCATCCATCTTTTCTCTTTGTTTTGTTAAAAAAATTGAGAAAAATTTGAAAAATAGCGTGAATTTTTTTTTCATTTTTCTATGAAAGTTACAAGTTGAGATGATTATACCTTGGATTGATTTTGACATGATAATTAATGAATCTTGTGTTTTGATTCAAGTGAAGTGGTAATGAATTTGATTTCAATGAATTATTTGATAGCCATTAGCTGGTGAGAATTTGAGCCTTAATTGTTCATTTCTAGTGTGTATTCAACTATCTTTGCTTTCACTCTAGAACTTGTCTTGATTCTCTATTGAGACCACAATTGCATTTGCATGCATGAAAGTGATAAGGCATTCATTTCTTTTATAGCTAGATAGCCAAAAAGCCAACCTACATACATTTTATCCATTGTTTAACCACTTTGAACCTTGGTTTTCTTTTCTTGTTAGCCTATAGCCGTGAAAAGTTAAAAAAAAAATATTTCCACCTTGTTTTAAGATGCCTTAGGGATTTCAAGGAGCATTACACTTGTTTAGGATGAGAGCATGTATGCTTTACATCAAGTTAGGCCATTGATAGTAAAAGTTGAGGAATACGTTCCAAAAGAAAAAAAAGCAAAGAAAGAAGAGATAGAAAGGCAAAGAAAAGCTTTGAAAAAAAAAGTCATTAAAAATCAAAAGAAAGAAGTGTTTCAAATTGAGTTTGTAGTTACCCATTACTAGTTGGAAATAAAGCCTTGACTGGGCATTCTTCCCTATCCTAAATCTCCATTTTATTGCTCTTGCAGTTCTCAGGTGTCTATTTGTTTGTCTTTTCTTGTTTATCCACTCATTTCATCTCCTTATCCCTGCCACAACCATAAATAAAGTCCTCTTGATTTGTGTTTTGCATTTAGCATGGGTGGTGGAGACTTAGAAGCTTGACAAGCTTATGGTAGTGAGCTTTGATAGGTGAAATTTGAGTGAAACACATTGTCCTAAATACTAGAAAGTTGAGAGTAAACACTAATGTAAAGTCCCACATCGGCTGGAAGGGGCCTGTGGCTAGCCCATATAAGTGGGGAGAATCCTCCCCTTCACGAGCGCGCTTTTCCTGGGAGCGCGGGCAAAGGCTCAGCGACCAGGAAGGGACAAACACCCAGGGAGCGCGGTTCACTGAACCTGCGACCGAGGGACAATACTCGTGAGGGCTCTGTATGTGTTAGTATCAGAGCAATCCTGGCCCATGTGAGACCCGAGGACGGGTTGGCCCCAAAGGGGGATGGATTGTAAAGTCCCACATCGGCTGGAAGAGGCCTGTGGCTAGCCCATATAAGTGGGGAGAATCCTCCCCCTCATGAGCGCGCTTTTCTTGGGAGCGCGGGCAAAGGCTCAGCGACCAGGAAGGGACAAACACCCAAGGAGTGCGGTTCACTGAACCTGCGACCGGGGGACAATACTCGTGAGGGCTCTGTATGTGAGGGGGAGGATTCTCCCCACTTATATGGGCTAGCCACAGGCCCCTTCCAGCTGATGTGGGACTTTACAATCCACCCCCCTTTGGGGTCGACCCGTCCTCGGGTCCCACATAGGCTAGGATTGCTCTGATACCAACACATACAGAGCCCTCACGAGTATTGTCCCCCGGTCGCAGGTTCAGTGAACTGCGCTCCCTGGGTGTTTGTCCCTTCCTGGTCACTGAGCCTTTGCCCGCGCTCCCAGGAAAAGCGCGCTCGTGAGGGGGAGGATTCTCCCCACTTATATGGGCTAGCCACAGGCCCCTTCCAGCCGATATGGGACTTTACAATCCACCTCCCTTTGGGGCCGACCCGTCCTCGGGTCGCACATGGGCCAGGATTGCTCTGATACCAACACATACAGAGCCCTCACGAGTATTGTCCCCCGGTCACAGGTTCAGTGAACCACGCTCCCTGGGTGTTTGTCCCTTCCTGGTCGCTGAGCCTTTGCCCACACTTCCAGGAAAAGTGCGCTCGTGAGGGGGAGGATTCTCCCCACTTATATGGGCTAGCCACAGGCCCCTTCCAGCCGATGTGGGACTTTACAATCCACCCCCCTTTGGGGTCGACCCGTCCTCGGGTCGCACATGGGCCAGGATTACTCTGATACCAACACATACAGAGCCCTCACGAGTATTGTCCCCCAGTCGCAGGTTCAGTGAACCGCGCTCCCTGGGTGTTTGTCCCTTCCTGGTCGCTGAGCCTTTACCGGCGCTCCCAGGAAAAGCGCGCTCTGAGGGGAAGGATTCTCCCCACTTATATGGGCTAGCCATAGGCCCCTTCCAGCCGATGTGGGACTTTACAATCCACCCCCCTTTGGGGCCGACCCGTCCTCGGGTCGCACATGGGCCAGGATTGCTCTGATACCAACACATGCAGAGCCCTCATGAGTATTGGCCCCCGGTCGCAGGTTCAGTGAACCGCACTCCCTGGGTGTTTGTCCCTTCCTGGTCGCTGAGCCTTTGCTCGCGCTCCCAGGAAAAGCACGCTCGTGAGGGGGAGGATTCTCCCCACTTATATGGGCTAGCCAGAGGCCCCTTCCAGCCGATGTGGGACTTTACTACTAACCTATGGGAGAGGCTATGCATTTCAATTCTTTCTTTTCAAATGAAATTGCTATAGAGCTTAATTCTTGAGGCAAGTGAAATTAACTTTTGATTGTTGGAGTGATGAAGAGTTGTGATTAGTCTCTAGCTTGTGATTTTTACTCTCCTTTTCCATTTTCATTTTGTTTTATTCACCATTCTACTAGCCGGGTGTTTCAATTCATTCTTTTATATTGGAATTTGAGCTTTACCCAGGAGTGCAAAAGTTTAAGTGAGGGGGAATTTGATAAGCATGAATTTTATATGTTTTAACTCCCCTAACTTAAACATTTTAATGAGAAAATATAGCTTGAGGAGTTTAATTAGGTAAAATTTGATGTTAGTATTCATTTGTGCACTTAAGGAAATTATTTACAAGATTTTAGAATTTTAATAAATAAATGTCTTTAAATAATTTTGTGAATTTTCCCATTGAATTATTCTTACTTTTTATGCAGATTTTCAATGGGCAAATGATGTTTGAATAAGAATTTGTGTTAGAGAAGAGAAGGAGAAGAGTTGGGCTTCAAGTGTACTCTTTGTTAGGTAACATACCAATTCACTATTGCATGGGTTCATGTGTCTAGCAGTAAACCACTTATAAGAACCACGTTGAAAGGAGCTTTGGTGGATGAAACAAGATGCAACTAGTCATAGGGTTAAAGAAAAACAAGCAAATGAAGACGAAGTTGGATGGAGGCAAGACGTTGACCAGACATTGAGTAAAACGCGAAGAACTTCTAGCTACGGGCTGAAGAAAAGCAACACGTAAGGAGCACGTCAACTTCTATCATGTACGTTACACCTACAGTAAACTCCAAGAGCACGTAAAGATAAGAAGAAGCATGCAAAATACGTGGAGGAAAGAATTAAAGTTACGGGTTCATTAAGTTTGAAATGGAAAGCTAAGATGAAGCCACGTTGTAAAATAAAGAGAAGTGACACGTAAATGAAAAGCTGCACATGCATCAAGGGAGCTAAGCTGAAGGATGAACATGGGCAGCTGAAATAAAATGCATGTGAAGGAATAAAAGAAATTAAATGATACATGTGAGAATGCACAAAGCTGAACAATGGAAGAGAAACATGAAGAGAAGCTTTGGCTGAGAGTTAAAGAAGATGCAGCTCGAGTTATGGAGAACATCAAGAAGAAAGACGATGGACCTATGTCTAGACAGCAGCAGAATAATAAAAATGCTGAAGCAGAACGTGGAATTTAAATAAAGCTCACATAGGATGTATGTTGGGGCGAACACTCTTATAAACAAAATAAGATATTGATGTGGATAGCTTCAGACAATTTGAATGGGGGGCTGAGCACATGAATGATTAATGGGGCACGTGAAAGGGAGCATATTTCAATAATCCAGAATGCACATTCCATATCAATTCATCCACATTGTCCATCATTCATTCACATTCCATTCACACGACATTCCATTCCTTGATCCAAACGCTCCCATCATCATTTCCTCCATCCTCTCTATGCCATCTCCTCTATTCCTACTCCATCTCCATTCAATAAAGCTTTAATTCTCCCTTGTGGCTAGCTAGGAGGAAGACCCTTGGTGCAAGCTTGAATCCAAGGAGAAGAATTTGGAATTTTGGCTAAGATTTCTTTGATTTTCTACACTTTTTATTTTTCTTGTACAAGCTCGATTAAGTTGTATTTGATTAGGAATTTGTGTAATTATAATTAGTGGCTAGTTAGACACTAATTAGGATATTGTTTGACTGATTATTTGATTGAATTAGTGCTGGATTTTTCAATTTCCTATATATATCCATGTATGCAGTCAAGGTGTTTGATGAAATGCATGTGAGAGATTGAGTATTTAATTGTCTGATTTGAGGATCCATTGGAGTTTAATGGGTTAATTGAATCTCCTAGGGTGTTAATTCAGCGGCTAATTGATCAACTAATTATTCAATTCAATTGTTCATAGATCTTAATCATAAGAATTAGTAATTTAATGCGAGTTGAGGTCTCAATTAACATTAAGTTGCTAGTTTCTTGAATCTTGAGTGGTAATTTAAGATCCCTTGCCAATGAACATAACTAAAGACTCTTAGACCAGAATTAATTACAATTAGATTAGGATAAGGATAGTGAATACCAAAGAAGGAATCTAAAGCTAGTTACAAGACCATCATTCACCCATAATCCAAACAATTACATAGCAATTAGGAATTTTAATTCAATTTCATTTTACTTAGTTTAATTCAATCAAAAACCTCCCAAATTAGATAGCTTTTAGGATCCTTTAACACTTAGAAACTTAATTAAGCATTGAACTCCATTTCCAAGGGAGATGACTTAGGTTGTGCCACTAACTATAAAATCTAATTCAACCTAGTTTTATTTTGAGGGTTGCGCGGCAGAACCTCTAAGTAACACACCCACAAATTGGTGGAGATGGTTTCTATTGGCCTAGATACAATTTATGGGAGCCAATTAGATTCATGAAACATATTCTAAGGCTACATAACTTGATGAAATACTAGATTGCTCTATAGGCTCCATTATGGTCCATAATTGCACCTAATGAAGCAACATTCCTCAAATGATTTCTAGGCCTTATTCTTTCCTTTCAAATATGATTCTTGACTCCTTTTAAGCCTCTTGGAGTCATCACACCATTAAAACAAAAGGCCTAGCACCATGTTGCTTCTTTAGGTCATAATATGGAACCTAAGTCACCAAATCACTTTCTATGAGTTCTAAATTTTTTCCAAGGCCTCCCCTCATTTTCATTCATCAAATATGACTCAATAATGGCCTTAGAAAAATTTTAAACTCCCCCTAGCTATAAGAACTTGCTGAGGCCAAGACTATGCATGATTTAGGGTTCCTTGGAGTGTGCTTTGTTTTCTTGAAGGAGGAAGCTTATGGGGAGCATCTTAGGGATCTTAGGAGCTCATTTAAATTCTTAATTAGGCTTAGGAATTATCATATGAAATTAGATTTTGGAAGGTGCACACAAAACCTTAGAATTTGCATCTTGAAATCTAATGGTTTTTTGATAATTCCCTTTCTATATTCTTAATCTCCACACCCTTTTTCCTTAGATTCATGCTTGGTTCTGCCTAAAAATCATATCCTCCTAGGGTTTTCTCAAGTGGAGCGAAATGGTGGAGAAGGGAACCAAAGATGACAACCATAGGAAGAGAAATTACCTTGTTTTCTTGCTTTTTCTCACTTGAATCTTGTGTTCTTTGAGCTCCTCTCTTCAAATCTGAAATTTTCCCTCAATTTCTCACTTAAAACAGATCCATATACTTCATTATAATCATAGGAAATAAAGTAGAATGAAGGAGAAGAGGTTTGGAAGAGAAAGAGCATGAAAAATCATGAAAATCCATACCTTTCTACCTTGAATTTCTCCTCCTTTTCTTCCTCCTCTTGTGCACCTCATCCCCTAGGGTTTTCCTCTGGTTTTGGGCAGGACTTGGTCGTGCATATTAAAGGGAGAAGAAGGGTTCATCATATTTCTAGGTGCGAATAAGTTACACTTTTCAAAAATTCTCATTTTGCCCTTCGTTCTTGGCATTTTTGTTTCTCCTTCGTTTTAGCTCCTTTTTGAGAACTATCTTTTCCATTATGAAATTTAGGTTCCCAATTTATTAAATTGTCTTTGGAATCACTCAAATTGGAACTAAAACCTTCTCGAATGAATCTGTCAAAGTTCGGGCACACCGACATTGGAAAACATCCATAGGAAGGGTTTTAGTTGTCCTGGGGTTTTCCATGGTTTTTAGGACCTCTGAGAACCCTGGGGAACTCAAAATTTTCATTTAAAAAGCCCTCCTATTTGAATTCTAAAATTTACTCAAAATTACAAAAATGCCATTACGTTTCGTAAACTTTTTGTAAGAAATTGTTTCTTCATTCTAACTCCATTTTTCTTTCTGTCTGAACCTGGGATTCTCATTTTTAGGAGTCTAGAATGCTTTCTAAATTTTTTGGGACCTTAAATACATCATCTTAAGGGACTTCCTTTTATATTCTGTGAGTTTCATTCGTTAACAGAGAAATTATATGTTACATTTCTCACATTTTCTTTCGTTTTCAGAGAACTGGATGTTACATTTTAGGCCTTGTATGTTTCAGCCAAGAGAGAGAAAGTGAGAAGCAAAGTTTTTCTTTATGAGTTCTTGATGGAACCAAGGGTTTTAGCATGCAAGAATTTCATATCTAATGTTGGTTTCCATTAAATCATGAAAAGAAGTAACTTAGACCATGTTTTGTGATAGGTTTGGCTAAGGCTAGATGTGTAATACATGTTTGTTCTAAAAGTCTTAAAACTAAGGAGATTACGAAATGAAGTCCCCTAAATTGAATGATTAGAGGCCAAATAAAATTAGAGTGATAATCTAGACATCTAAAAATTAGAATACAAGCTAAAGATACTCGAAAGCTAGAGCCAAAATAGTTAAATCAAATTAGACAAAAGGGCAGTGGCATTTTTGTAATTTTGAGCAACTTCTAGAAAACTTAAATGAGAGATCTTTAAAAGGAAAAATGAGTTTTTTGGGGCCCTTAAAAGCCCTAAAAACCATAGGAACCCCTAGAATGGTTAAAACCCTTCCAGTGTGCATTTTAAAGTGTCAGTTGACTAAAACTTTGTTTAGATCATTCGAGAAAGTTTTAAATCTAATTTGGGTGAAAGCAAAGGCATTTTAAGAATTAGAGGACCTAAATTTCATAATGGAAAAGATGGTTATCAAAAAGGAGTTAAAATGAATCCAAATGGAAAGAACAAAGTGTAGGGACCAAATTGAAATTTTGAAAACGTATTAAAATATGCCCCCTTACTTCTTATTTCAGCATGCCATTTCCTCTCTTCATTTTCCACCGACTTCATTCTACTCCAAAATAGAACTTAGACTAGCTTGAGGAGGTGTACAAGAAAGAAAAGGGAAAAGGGAAAAACTATAACACCATATTACTCTAGCCTCTTTAGATCCTCTAATTCATATTTATAAGCTTGATTTCATTGGAGAATAAGGGAAAGTCCATTAAAATAATAGATTAAATTGCATTACATAGCACTTAAAATTTTCATCTTATTTTTAATGGCTTATATAAGCTCACTCATATCATTCTCCAATTAAAATACACTCATACAACTCCAAACCATCACAAAATAGCACAAGAATCCTGAGTTCATATCATTCATTCATCAAAAGTTCATGTCCAGTCTCAGGTTGATGTGCCAAGTTTCTGGTGCCAACTTTAGAAATCATAACTAATTTTAAAAAAATTAAAATCAAGCACATTATACCATTCTAAAAACCTATAGATGCCTACTTTATACCAAAAATAAGTCCAAACTAAAACATTTAACCACTGGAAATTGATGGAATAGTACTAAAGGTACTGCTGCATTACTAGTACTGACTCTTAACTTCAAAAATTCATATCTCTCTGCCCAGACATCTAATTGGGGTGATCTATATGGCCATAGAAACCTTACCATGTCTAGTTTATTCCTATAAAATTTCATGAGTATTGGACACCATTTGGCCCTCGAACGACATAGGAGAAGAAACTGACCATATGAACAGTAACCATATTAGTTCAATAGAAATTTGGAAACTTTGAAAATTTATAATTAATTCTAGAGAGATCTAAATAATTTTTTCTTTAGCTTCCAAAAAAGATCTTGATGAAATCTATAAGCATGTCAAATTTCATGAGGAAATTCATCCATTTAGTCAGTTTGTACTATAGAGTTGCAAAATGCCAAATTTTGGCTCCTTAAAGGGTCCTAAATGGTCCATTTTTGCTTCTAGCTATTCTAACGCCACTTGAGAACATGGAAAAGCATCAAAATACCTCATTAAACATGTCTTAAAGGTTCACAAATCCAGATCTCAAAAACTCACTCTCCCACTCCAAGTTATACATAAGAGCATACATGAGTAATACTTGCCATTCATTGTCAAAAACATGCAACATCATACATTTGCTTCCAATTCTCATACATACCTCACATATTCATATAGCCACACATGTTCAAGAGCTTATACATCATAGACATCATGGAGATATATCATTTGACAACCATATAGCTATAATACAAATATTTTACAGCTCCATTGTGTAACAAATGTAATTTTCATAAAATGATGAAATGAGCCGTATAAAAGCAAGTCCTCTAAAATGAGCTAGATAATGTCTCTAAAAAAATTGGGTAGATTCCTAAACTCCTAAAAATGATAATTCCAGGCTCAGATGGAAAGAAAAATGGAGCTAAGATGGAGAAACAAATTGTGACAAAAACTGATAAAATATAACAACATTTTCATAAATAAAGTGCAACCTTTGAAAAAAAAACACATAAGAGAGATTTTTAAATGAGAAATTTGAGTTGGCTAGAGTTTTTAGAGGCTTGGAAAATCATGGGAAGCCCAAGGACTGGTAAAGCCCCTCTGGTGTATGTTTTCTAACGTTGGTAAGCTCAAACTTTAACAGATTCGTTCGGGAAAGTTTTATCTCCAAATTGAGTGATTCCAAAGGCATTTTATTAAATTGCGAACCTAAATTTTATAATGCAAAAGATGGTTCTAAAAAAGGAGCTAAAACAAAGTTGAAATATTATGAAAGGATGAAATTGAAATTTTTGAAAAAGTAAGTTTCTTGAAGCTTCCACACACTTCTCCCTTTTTCTCACACCTTCATATAGCACAAATTTCCCCTACCTAAAATACAAAAAATGACAAGCTCTCTTAGGCGCATAAAAAATAGGAGAGAAAGGAAGGAACAAATCAAGGAAAAGGTAAGTAAATGCATAGAATTTCATGCTCTTTCTTCCTCCAACCTTGCTCCTCTCCTTCCATGCTTTCTTTCTATAGTTTTCTTGAGATGATTGGTTCTATTTTTAGTCTAGAACTTAGAAGGGCAGTTCAAAAATTTTGAGAAGAGGCAAACCAAGAAAAAGAAGCCTTGAAAGTACACTTGAAACCAAGGTAATTGATTATTGTTGTTGCTTCTTCTCCTTACTCCATGAATGTGCATATTTTGGCCAAGAATAAAACCATAGAAGGGAAGGATTTTCTATCCAAAAACAAGAGCAGAATGAGAGTTTTAGACCATAAGGAAGAGGAATATGGTAAGAAATTGCAAGAAAATTCTATGGAAAACAAGATAGAAAACTGTAGGCTTCTTTAGATTTTTAGAAAATCTGATTTTGTGTGAATCATTCCTTGGCTATTTAAATGTTTCCTTGAGCTCCTAAGACTCTTATAAGGCCTCCCAAGTGGCTCTCCTATCAAGGAAAAATCAAGAACTCTATGAACCTCCATTATGGTATTAGTTTCGGCTAAGGCCATAATATTAGGTTAGGGAGCATTTTAATTTGTTCTAGCCTTGGTTTAGGACTTTATATGATGTTAGAAGATGGGAGAAACCATTGGAAAAAATTTAGGAGCCAAGGATTGGAAGATAGGACAATGGTGTCCATAATGGTGCTTTGTGAAGCAACTTAATTCTAAACTTGTGTAAATAATTGCGTGAGAGTTCCAAGGACATTGAATGAGGCCAAGGGGCCTAGAAATGGAAAGAGATGGGAGCCTAGAGCTTGAATTGTGAAGGTTGCTTTAATAGGACATTTATGGAACCATCATGCCACTTATGAAACCAAGTGTGTGTTCAAGAGTAAGTTTAATGTCTTAGCTTGCTTCAAGTGTGTAATTGTGTGTTGTTTATAGTGTTTAGGCTAAGAGAACACCAACCCACCTAGGTGCACTTGTGAGGCCGAAAGGAGGGAGGAATAAGACAAAGGAAAGTTTGCAAAATTCAAGGTAGCTCTCCTCCTCATTCTCCTTGCATTCTTGTGTGCATGTGTATGTCTTTGTGTGCTTGTGTGTGCTCTTGTGACTTGAGAATATGCCACTTGATGTCTTTAGATTGCATTAGTACCAATGTATTACCTTGAATATAATTGATTGTGGAAATGGCTCATAAGGGTAAGGTGATGCCAAAAGTCCCTTAATGAAGGTGAGGAGATGCCAAAAGTCTCATGGCATGGGTAAGATGTAACATCCCAAAATTAATTAAGGTGTTAAACATGGATTTGGACTAATTAAGAATAATTTGGTAAGATATATGAATGGGAATTTATAGAGAAATAAGTGATTAATATGGGTTTAAGATTTAATTGGGATAGGAGCCTAATTTTGGGCCCATAATTAATTTAAGTAAGCTATAGTTAGAGACTAATTAAGACCAAATGATTATTGGTGTAGACCTAACTTCTCCTTAGGGCACTTGACCCAAGAGAGACCACTTAGCAATGGCCCAATTTGGTTTAATGAGTTAGAGGCTAAAACCCAATTTACATAAGCTCTTATAATTGGCCCAACAACTCTTATGCAGACCCAAATCAAATGAGCTCTTAAAACTTAGTCTAACCCAATCAAAATTTAGCAGGCTAACTTATGAAACTCAGCCCAATGCAACTTAAAATCTAAACCCATATGGATTTAGGCCTCTGGGTCAACCCACAACCTATTTAGGATTTAACCTAAGCCCTAAAAACATGTAGCCCTTCCCATATTTTGCTGAAACACAAACACAAGAAGCATTTTCGCACCTTGAGGGGAGGCTAGGGTTCTCCCCAGCTTTTTGGCATTATTCTACACTTTTATAGAGAGATTCAGCCAAGGTAACCTTTAAAGAACTTAACCCTCTCATTCTCCTCTATAATTTAATCTGAATAGCTTCTGGTTTAGTGGATTTTCATCTTCTTCATAAGTCTAAGATTTTTGTTGTTAGTACTTTCTTAAAGAATTTTCAGAGATAGAGGCTAGAAAGGATATTGGGTAAGGTTAAACTCTTCATATTAATGTATTTTCTATTGAAGACCCCTATGGTTGATTTGTAGTATGGGTATTAATTTTATATGAATTTACTTAGGATTTAGGATAATACATTGAAGTTTCTGGTAGAGGAAACATTCAATCTGAATTTTCTCTTGTAGTGGGTGGGCTAAGGTAACATTGTTGTTGGTTCTCCAAAAAATTATCCGCAAGTGAGGTAACTAAGGATTTTGTAATTCTATGCATATATCTGCTTTAATTTTATATTTGCTACACATGAAAGATTTGAAATGCTAAATGAATTGATTGGCTATCTGTTGCATTGTGTTTAGACTTTCAGAGTCCATGGTAGAGTTGTGGTGCGACTACCACTCGTGCATGTGCTTTGATCAAGCACTAGGTTATGATCAGACCTTAAATGCATTGAGCCCTGGTTGTGCTTGTTAGGGAGTAGGTGCCGTGGATAGGCCTTTCTTAGTGTTATTGGCCTTTAACATGTGGAAATATGATTGCTAGGATAAGATGGTAATCATAGTAGCCTAATCATTTCATTTGCTAATATGGCTGATATGATTCTAATACTCATTTTGATTCATGCATATATGCTAATATGACTAATATGATTCTAATACCTATTTAATGGGATCATACTTTTAGGTGAAGGCCTTTCGGGTAAGGATAAGGGAAAGCAAGTGGATGAAAATCCATGAACTCCAGCCATGTGTGGAGGAGGCTACACTTAGGTTGATCTGAGTAAAGTAGATGCAAATTTTGTTATTCTTTTATATAGCATCATCATGTAATCATATTGCCAAGTGTAGGATTTTGTATTTTAACAACATAGAATGTATCTATTAATGAGTTAGGCCTTATACTAAATGGATATTTGATGTATGAGTTTATAACATCTGATATAGAACTTTGTGGATCCTATGATATGGTTTACTTTTTGGAAATGTAACCACATGACATATTGGATGTTAACTTAAGCTAATGATGCATGGAACCTTTAATGGAATACATATTTGAATGATAATTATTGATAGTTCATGAATTATTGCTGTCTTTAATTTATGAACTTGCTAATATATGGTAGTTGGATAAGTAGAAGTTAACACTTAAAGCTTGAACTAGTAATGATAGATAAGCTGGGTAAATTAGGCAAATGAAAGCTATTAGAGCCCCAAATTAAAGTAGAGTGGCCCTAGGGTGTCACTAGAAGGAGAGGTGAAGTGTATGAGACAAAATTTTGAAGTTGTAGGACAAGAAAATGTTTTGCCGCTACCAAAATAGTCTTTGCCACAGCTAATAGAGGTGAAATTACCTAAGGAGAGTACCAGAGAGTAATTCTCTACGGCCATAAGTGGAATTCATCGTAGTGAAATATGAGAGGCCAAACTGGAAGTCATCTATAGAGTAATTAGTCGTGGCGAAATGAGGAATTGGCCACAGCGAACTTTATGAAAATGTGTCAGGCATTCCGAAGTGGAATTCGCCATGACAAAAATGGGAATTTGCCATGGCCAAAGTGAGAGGCAAGTAAGGTAGGCTCTAGGAGGTCCTCTCACCGTAGTACCATATAGGCTCGCCGCCATGAAGCTCCAACTCACAGCAGCAAAATCTATGAAGCTGTAAGAAGTGAACCCAAAAGCAATTGGCCACAACGCAAAATCATTTAGCTGCGATGGAGGTTCTCAAACTCTTATGTTAACCTAGAACCCTTGGTTTTTCCTATAGCAACAATAAAGGATGACTTGGAAACATTAGTAGGAGGTTCTTGGGAGTTGAAAATGAATGGGTAATAGATCTAAAGGCTTTTAATTGGAGATTTGTTTCACTTATGTACATGAATGTTTGTAAATGTTTGGTAAATGATTCTAATAACATTAAGGTTCAAATTTCTTGACTTTTTCTTAAATTGATTAATTTAAAAGATGCTAGACCTTGATTTATGACTATCAAGTGCATGTTTAAGCTTGTTACCATGATTAGAAGTTAGGGTCACCACAGTTGGTATCAGAGCAATGGTTCAAGAAATTATGTTGGGTTTAGAATCTTATGGTTAGAAAACATGGCAATCATGATGCACGCATGTTAGGAATAGGAACATCATGACTAGGTGATAACTCTTGCACTTGTATATACCTACGATGGGTGGAGTTGTGCTCGGATTGCCTTTGACTGTAGTTTAATAGAGGATGCTTGTGGTTGTGCTTGTGGCATTATAGAGTAAGATGGTTACACGTAGAGAAACAACTAAGATGCTAAAAGAAATGCAAGAGGCCATGGTTGCAATGACTAACCAAATGGGAAAACAAGCTGAGGCCCATAAGGCTACAATTAGGGCAATGACTGACAAGCTTCAAAAGCAAGCTGAGGCTTATGCAGCAATAGTTCAAGTGCTATAATAGCTACATGAAACCATGAAAAGCAGAACCAAGAGGTGACGGTGGAAAACTGTGTTGGTGTTGGTCAGAACCTTAATGCAGGATACCAAGGGGAGGATGGTGACATCTCTATTATGTTAGCCAAATTTAGAAAAGTTAATCCTCCATCATTTTTTAGGGAGTTAGACACTGAGACAACTGTGAGGTGGCTGATTCAACTAGAGATCTTTGAGGTTATGACCTACACCACAGAGTAAAAGGCAAAGTAGGCTATATACAAGTAGGATGATGAGGCTGAGCATTGGTAGAGGAACGCCTCCAAATTGTTGAGTGTAAGGGGGATACCTTTGACTTGGGAAAGCTTCCAAATCGCCTTTGAGAGCAAGTATTTCCCACCTTCAATGAGGGCTGACAAGGAAGCCTAGTTTAACTTCCTTGAGCAAGGGGACATGAATGTGGATTAGTATGCAGCCAAGTTGATTCCATTGTCTCACTTCTCCTCTTACTTGAAATGGTTTGATGATGAGCCATAGAAGGCTGAAAAGTTTAAAAAAGGCATGAAATTGGAGTTTAAGGACAAAATTGTATCCCTATAAATCTATAATTTTGATGAATTGGTAGAGAAATGTAGAGTAACAAAGAGGGCCATGATGGAAAGGGAGGCCAAAAGGAAGAAGACCATGGAGGGTAAGCGTGACTGGGTCATAGAGCCCTTTAGGGGTAGAAGTAAAAAGGGAGCCAATAATAGGAGTGGCTCTTGGGGAAGGAGACCACTGATAAGCATGAATTTTATATGTTTTAACTCTCATAACTTAAACATTTTAATGAGAAAATATAGCTTGAGGAGTTTAATTATGTAAAATTTGATGTTAGTAATCATTTGTGCACTCAAGAAAATTATTTACAAGATTTTATAATTTTAATACATAAATTATCTTAAATAATTTTTGTGAATATTCCTATTTGATTTTTCCCACTCTTTTATGCAGAATTTTAATATGTAAGTGGAGCTTTGAATGATAAATTGGTTTGAAGAAGAGAAGGGTTACTGTGTGAGACAAGGCCTTGGTTTTGGAGACTTGAACGGAAAAAGGAGGATGAGCACATTCACACAAACACTTTCATCTCCACGTAACACTCAAGGAAAGGGCAACTCAAGTCAACTACATGCATGCATGGCCCACGTAGACAGCAATAAGGATAACGTTTGAAGTAAAGGTATCCAAGGGCTGGGTAGAACATGGATGATTCTTTGTTGTGGAAGTGAGGAAAAGCAAGATGGGATGAATCAAAGGGAAGAAGCCACGAGTTTAGAATGATGAAAGAAGTGCCACGAGTACAGAGCTACGTCTGGATAGTAGCAAAATAATAAAAATGCTAAAGCAGTACGTGGAATTTAAATAAAGCTCACATGGGATGCATGTTGGGGCCCGCACTCATATAAACAAAATAAGATATTGACATGGATAGCTTCAGACAATTAGAATGGGGGGATGAGCATGTGAATGATTAATGGGGCACGTGAAAGGGAGCATATTTCAATAATCCAAAATGCACATTCTGTATCAATTCATCCACATCGTCTATCATCTATCACGACATTCGCATGTCCATTCCATCGTCATTCATTCACTTCGTCCAGCAGCCATTCTCTATGCCATCTCCTTCCATTCAAATGAAGCTCTAATCTTCATCTATGACTAGAAAGGAAGAAGACCCTTAGTGCAAGCTTGAATCCATAAAGAAGAACTCAGAAATTTGGCTAACATTTCTTTAATTTCCTACATTCTTTCTTTTTCTTGTACAAGCTTGGTTAAGTTGTATTTGATTAGGAATTTGTGTAATTGTAATTAGTGATTAGTTAGACAATAATTAGGGTATTGTTTGATTGATTATTTGGTTAGTTTAAATATTGAATTTTACACTTTCCTCTAATTATCCATGTATGCAGTCAAGGTGTTTGATGAAATGCATATAAGAGATTGAGTGTTTAATTATCTAATTTGAGGATCTATTAGAGTTTAATTGGTTAATTGAATCTCCTAGGGTGTTAATTCATAGGCTAACTGATCAATTAATCATTCAATTCAATTGTTCATAGATTTTAATCACAAGAATTAGTAATTTAATGGAAGTTGAGGTCTCAATTAACATTAAGTTGCTAGTTTCTTGAATCTTGAGTGGTAATTCAAGATCCGTTGCCGATGAACACAATTAAGGACTCTTAAACTAGAATTAATCACAATTGGATTAGGATAAGGATAGTAAATACCAAGAGATGATTCCAAAGCTAGTCACAAGACTATCATTCACCTATTAATTCATCCAATTAGGTAGTTAGTCATTTTAATTCAATTTTAATTCTAGTTAGTTCAATTAGATCAAAACCCCTTAAATTTAAATAGCTTTTAGGATCCTTTAACATTTAGAAACTCAATTAAGCATTGACCTCTATTTCTAAGGGAGATGACCTAGGTTGTGCCACTAACTATAAAATCTAATTTAACCTAGTTTTATTTTGAGGGTTGTACAATAGAACCTCTCAGCCACCCCTAGGGAATGTCCCTCAAAGAAGAAGCATAGGACCCCCAAGGAAGTGCCCCACTAATTTATGTTAAGTATGGGAAGAACCATGGCAATGGACCATGCTCGGTATGCTATAATTATAGGAAGCCTAGATACTATGCACAGACTTGCATAGCGTCAAGAGAGTCAGCCTCATCTATTAAAGCCACCTATACAGGGAAGGGTGTTTTGCATTTATGTAGCAAGAGGCTAGTAGATCCCCTAGTTTAATCCGAGATACTTTACTTGTCAATAATCATATTGTAGATGCATTGCTTAACTTGGGTGCAACCTACTCATTCATCTCATATGACTGTGTTAAGTATCTAGGTCTTAAAATTATCCTGTTTCCATTTGAACTATCTGTGTCTACCACTACTAAATATTCTATGATTACATTTCATATGTGCTTGAATTGCATTGTACAATTGGATAGTCATTGTACTACCCTTGACCTTATTTTCATCCCTTTGTGTGATTTTGATATAATCATTGGTATGGACTGGCTGTCGGCTAATAATGTGATACTTGATTATAATCGTAAAACTATTTCCTTGCCTACAAATATACCTGTGACTGAGCTTATTTATGTGTCTGCCACCTAAGTTAGGAGGTACCTTAGGCGTGGTTGCCAAAGGTTTCTAGTATTCTCTTCATTGCATGTTGAGGTTGATAGGTTAGAGGATATACCTATGATTAGGGAGTTCCCTGAAGTTTTCCCTAAACAGTTTAGTGGACTACCTTTAGAGAGAGAGTTAGAATTCTCCATTGATTTAATACTCAGTACGAGTTTGATTTTTGAGGCCCCACATAGAATGGCGCCTGCTGAGTTGGTTAAGTTGAAGAGTCAATTAGAGAAGTTACTTGAGAAAAGGTTTATTAGGCTAAGTGTGTCTTGTGGGGAGCACCAGTGTTGTTTATCAAGAAGAATGATAGTAGCCTCAAGCTTTGCATTGACTATAGGCAATTGAACTAAGTGGCCATCAAGAATAAATACCTTTTGCCTAGAATTGATTACTCACTTGACCAATTAGCTAGAGCATTGGTCTTTTCAAAGATTGACCTTAGATTAGGATATCACCAACCTAGAGTCAGGGCTAAGAATGTACCTAAAATCACCTTTAAGACTCGATGTAGCCAATATGAGTTCCTAGTTATGCCTTTTGGATTAACCAATGCCCTTGCCATTTTCATGGATTACATGAATAGGATCTTTAGGCCCTATCTTCACCGATTTATGGTAGTGTTCATTAATGACATCCTTATCTACTCTAAAAGTAGTGAAGACCATGAAGAGCATCTTAGGATAGTTCTTCAAATATTGAGAGAGTATGAGTTGTATGCTAAGTTGAGCAAGTGTGAGTTTTGGTTACGGGAGGTCAAATTCCTAGGTTATGTGATATTGGAACAAGGGATAGTAGTAGATCTTAGTAAGGTAGAAGCGGTACTAAATTGGGAGAGACCCAAGATAGTGACCAAAATCCATAGCTTTTTAGGTCTTACAGGCTACAATAGAAGATTCATTAAGGGATTTTCTCAGTTAGCCATGCCTTTGACAAAATTGACTAGGAAAGACTAACCGTTTGTGTGGGATGCCAAGTGTGAGAATGCCTTTCAAGAGCTTAAGGATAGGCTTACCACCACACCTTTATTAGTGATAGCCGACCCTAAAGAGACATTCACAGTTTATAGTGACGCTTCTAAGAAAGGATTAAAGTGTGTTTTAACATAACAAGGTAGGGTAATAGCCTATCCTTCTAGACAACTTAGACCCTATAAGGAGAATTATCCCACCCATAACCTAGAGCTAGCGACTGTAGTTTTTGCCCTTAAGATTTATAGGCACATCTCTATGGTGCCTAATTTGAGGTATATAGTGATCACAAGAGTTTGAAGTACTTGTTTGACTAAAAGGAGTTAAACATGAGGCAAAGGAGGTAGATGGAATTTTTTAAAGACTATGACTTCTCCTTAAAGCATCATCAGGGAAGGCGAATGTGGTCGTCGAAGCCTTGAGTAGGAAATCTATTCACATGGCAATAATGATGGTTAGGGAGCAAAGGTTGATTGAAGAGTTGAGAGATTTGAATATATCAATTTCAATGCATCCTAGCAATCGTCTTTTAGGAGAGATAAGGGTAGAAAATGACTTTAGAAAAAGAATTAAGAAGGCCCAAGAGCTAGATGAACAATTAGGAAAGATTAGAGAGTAATGGGGAATGGTGAGATCAAGGATTTTGACCTATCAGAGGATGGTTTAGTGAGGTACCAAGGTAGAGTGCTTATACCCAAGGATGAAAAGTTAAGAAATATAGTATTGTCAGAAGCTCATAAGACTAGGTACACCATTCATCCGAGGAACCACTAAGATGTATAAAGATCTTAAGAGGAGTTTTTGATGGCCTTAGATGAAGTTGAACACAGCTAAATTTGTTACAAGATGTCTAGTTTGTCAAAGGGTTAAGATTGAACACTAAAGACCCACAGGTTTGTTACACCCTTTAGAGATCCTAGAATGGAAATGGGATAGCATATCCATGAATTTTTTGATGGGTTTTCCTAGAACATCCTCAGGTTATGATGCTATTTGGGTGATTATGGATAAATTGACAAAATCTGCCTACTTTTTCATATTAGAGCCACTTATCCTCTAGATAAACTAGCCTAATTGTATGTTCATGAGATTGTGAGATTACATGGTGTCCTTAATAGCATTGTGTCAGATTGAGACCCAAGGTTCACATTGAAATTTTAGTAGTCTTTACAAGAGGCTTTTAGTACTAGTCTCAATTTTAGCACTGCCTATCATCCTTAATCTGATGGACAGATTGAGAGGACTATCTAGACCCTTGAGGACATGCTTAGGGCTAATGTACTAGAGTTAAAGGGGAATTGGGATGTGTACTTGCCTTTAGTAGAATTTTCTTACAATAATAGTTACTATTCCAGTATCCAGATGGCACCATTTGAGGTACTTTATAGGAGAAAGTGTAAGTCACCCTTATGTTGGGTAGAGCTCGGTGAGAGGAGTCTCTTAGGACCAAACATAATGGACTAAACCACCAACTAAATAAAACTTATCAAAAAGAAGTTATTGGTTGCACAGAGTAGGCAAAATAATTATACGGATAAGAGAAGGAGACTCTTAGAATTTGAGGTAGGAGACATGTGTTCCTTAAGGCTACTTCAGTGACGAGTGTACGATAGTCTATCAGGACAAGAAAGTTCAGTCCTTGTTATCTTGGTCCTTTTCAAATCCTTGAAAGGATAGGACCCATGGCCTATAAAGTTGTTTTACCTCCTAACCTAGCCAAATTGCATGATATGTTCCACGTGTCCTAACTGAAAAAGTATAACCTTGACCCTTCGCATGTCATTGAGCATGAGAGTGTGCATCTATAAGATGATTTGTCATTTGTGGTAGAACTGGAAAGGATTGTGGACTCAAAAGTCAAATAGCTACATAATAAAGACATCCTCCTGATAAAGGTGGTATGGAAGGGACTTACTCTAGATGAAGCAACTTAGGAGACAAAAAAAAGCAATGAAGAAGGATTATCCTACATTATTTGGGTAAGGTATGTCTAATTTTAAGAATAAAATTTCTAAAAGGAAGGGAGAATGTAACACACTAAAATTAATTAAGGTGTTAATCATAGATTTGGACTCATTAAGAATAATTATTATGGAATAATTGGGTAAGATATATGAATGGAAATTTATAGAGAAATAAGTGATTAATATGGGTTTAAGATTCAATTGGGATAGGAGCTTAATTTTGAGCCCATAATTAATTTAAGTAGACCATGGTTAAAGACTAATTAAGACCGAATGATTATTAGTGTAGACCCAACTTCTCCTTAGGAGACTTGGCTCAAGAGAAACCACTTAGCAATGGCCTAATTTGGTTTAATGAGTTAGAGGCCCAAGACCCAACTTACATAAGCTCTTATAATTGGCCCAACAACCCTTACGTAGGCCCAAATCAAATGAGCTCTTAAAACTTGGTCTAACCCAATCAAAATTCTGCAGCCTAAATTATGAAACTTAGCCTAATCCAACTTAAAATCTAAACCTATATGGATTTGGGCCTTTAGGTCAACCCATAACCCATTTCGGATCCAATCTAAACCCAACTGAACCTTAAAAACATGCAGCCCCTCCCATGTTCTGCTAAAACATAAACACAAGAAGCATTTTCGCACCTTGAGGGGAGGCTAGGGTTCTCACCAGCTTTTTGGCTCTATTTTGCACTACTAAAAGGGGATTTAGCCAAGGTAACCTTCATAGAACTTAACCTTCTCATTCTCCTTTATAATTTGATCTGAGTAGCTTCTGGTTTAGTGGATTTTCATCTTTTTCCTAAGTTTGAGATTTTTGTTATTAGTACTTTCTTAGAGGATTTTCGGAGGTAGAGATTAGGAGGGATATTAATTTTATATGAATTTGCTTAGGATTTAAGGTGCTACATTAAATTTTCTAGTAAAGGAAACATTCAATCTAAATTTTCTCTTATAGTGGCTAGGCTGAGGTAGCATTGTTGTTGGTTCTCTAGAAAATTGTCCGCAAGTGAGGTAACAGGGGATTTTGTAATTCCATGGATATATTTATTTTAATTTTATATTTTCTACACATGAAAGATTTGAAATGCTGAATGCATTGATTGGCTATCTGTTGTATTGTATTTGGACCGTGTAAGTCCATGGTAGAGCTGTGGTATGGCTGCCACCCATGCATGTGTTTCGATCGGGCATTGGGTTATGATCAAACCCAAGATGGATGAGCGTTGGTTATGCTCATTGGGGAGTATGTGCCGTGGATGGGCCTCTCATAGTATTATTGGCCTTTAACATATAGAAATATGATTGCTAGTATAGGATAGTAATCATAGTAGCCTAATCATTTCATTTGCTGATATGACTAATATGATTCTGATGCTCATTTTAATTAATACATTTATGTTAATTAAATTGGATTATATGAATAGAAATTACCTTGGTTACTAAAATTCACATCTCATCCCATTTCATGGGATTATACTTTCAGGTGAAGGCCCTTCAAGTAAGGATAAGGGGAAGCAAGTAGATGAAAATCCATGAGCTCTAACCATATATGGAGGAGGCCACACTTAGGCTGATCTGAGTAGATTAGATACAAATTTTATTATTCTTTTATATAGCATCATCATGTAATCATGTTGCCAAGTGTAGGAGTTTATATTTTGACAACATAGAATATATCTATTGAGGAGTTAGGCCTCATATTAAATGGATATTTGATATATGAGTTTATAACATCTAACGTAGAACTTTATGGATCCTATCATATGGTTTACTTTTTGGAAATGTAACCACATGAGATATTGGATGTTGACTTAAGAAAGTGATGCATGGAACCTTTAATGGAATACATATTTGAATGATAATTGTTGATAGTTTATGAATTCTTGCTATCCTTAATTTATGAATTTGCTAATATATGGTATTTGGATGAGTAGAAATTAACACTTAAGGCTTGGACTAGTAATGATTGATAAGCTAGATAAATTGGGCAAATGAAAGCTATTAGAGCCCTAGAAATTAAAGTAGAGTGGCTCGAGGGTGTCATTAAAGGGAGAGTTGGAGTGTATGAAACAAAATTTTGAAGCTGTATGACCAGAGGGTGTTTCACTGTGACCAAAATAGTCTTAGCCGCAGGCAATAAAGGTGAAGTTCCCTAGGGAGAGCACCAAAGAGCAATTTACCGCGACGATATGTGGAATTCACCGCGACAAAATATGAGAGGCCAAATTGGAAGTCGTCTAGAGAGTAATTCATTGCAGTGAAATGGGGAATTAGCCATGGCAAACTTTGTGAAAATGTGTCAGGAATTCTAGAGAGGAATTACCTACGAAAAAAATAGGAATTGGTCGTGTGACGACCCTAATTTCTTATTATCATAATTAAGGTTAAATACGTGATTAATCACTATAGGTCATGAAAATATGGAAAATTTAAACCTTAATGTGATTAGAGTCATCAATCTTACAGTTACATACACTTATGTTCATAAGGGAATTAAACATCTATTTATAAGCCTTGGATCTATTACTCATCAGTCATAACCCATCCTAATGACTCTAGATCATCCTTTGTGATTAACATATGGAAAACCAAGATTTTCTATTCAATATGAGTGTTTCAACATGTTAACCGCGGCCAATTCCTTTCTATTTTACCCCTTTCTTCATTACTAGTTAGCCGCGGCGAGTTGGACCTTCGCCGTGGCCAACCTACATGGCGTCGTGGCGAAGAAGCCTCCTGGAACTTCCTCGCTCGCCTCTCGATATTGGCCGAGGCCAATTCCTCTCTGGAATGCCGAGGACATTTTCCTAAAAGTTCGCCGCGGCCAATTCCATAATTCGCCGCGGTGAATTTCTCTCTGGATGACTTCCAGTTTGACCTCTCACATTTCACCGCGGCCAATTCCTCTCTGGTACTCTCCCTGGGCAACTTCGCCTCTATTGGCCGCAGCCAACTCCATTTTAGCCACGGCAAAGTACCTCCTGGTCCTATACTCCAAAAATCTAGACTTATACTCCCTCTCTCCCTCCAATCTCACCCTAGGGCCTCTTTACCTTAATTTTGGGGCTCAAATAGCTTTCCTTAGCCTAATTTATCCAACTAATCTATCCTCTATTAATTCAATATTCAAGGGTCATTTTCTTTCCACTAATTACCCTATATCAGCAAGTCCATTTATCAGCAATTTGTAAAATAACAATAACAAGAGTTCATGAACCATCAATAGATATCACTTATGTCAATATTACATTTCCAATAATAAGCTACATCAAAGTTCAACAAGGCTCATTGTAGATAACAAAAATCCATACATCAAATACCAATTTAAAGTAAAGCCTACTCCTCAATAAGTACACATTATATCATCAAAATACAGAATCCGACACTTGGCAATATAGATACATGATGATACTGTACATGACCTAACAAAAATCAGCATCTATCCTATTCTACTCAGACCAAGTGTAACTCCCCCATACTAGGCATCAGCTCATGGATGTTCATCCATTTGCTTGCCCTTATCCTTACCCGAAGAACCTTCACCTGAAATTGTAATCCCATAAAACGGGGTAAAATGTAAATCTCAGTAAATAATTCTATCATATAATCCAGTTTAATTAAAATATATGTATGAATCAAAATCAACATCAGAATCATATCAGTCATATCAGTAAATGAAGCAATTAGGCTATCATGATTACTATCCCATACTAGCAATCATATATTCGTATGTTAAAGGCCATTAACACCGGGAGAGGCCCATCCATGGCACCTACTCCCCATTGAGCACAACCAGGGCTCAGTGCATCTAGGGTTTGATCATAACCCGGTGCTCGATCGAAGCACATGCACGGGTGGCAGCCGCACCATAGCTCCACTGTGGACTCACAAGGTCCATTCATCATACAATAGATAGCCAACCAATTCATTCAACATTTCAAATCATTCATATATAGCAAGTATGAAATTTAAACAGATATATGCATGGAATTAATGTAAACCCCAGTTACCTCACTTGTGGACAACTTGCAACAGCCACCAATGGTATAGAGTCTCCCTATAATCATAGCATCAGATAATTACTACTCTAATTCATTATTAATAGTTACAACAAGTACCCAAGAAATTTAAATGCTATCAACTACCTTAAGAATACTTACCCAGCCACCCCAAATCCTAAATTCGGATTAATGTGTCCTCTACCAGAAATCTCAATATTCCACCGAAAATCCTAAGTAAATTCGTACAAAATTAATAGCCATAATATAAATCAGTTATGGGGGTCTCAAACCAACAAAGAAAGCATCAAAATGCGGGGTTTAAACTCACCTAATACCAGCCCCAACCTCAACCTATGAATTTCACCAAGAAAATCTCCAAACACCCACATTTCAGATTTTGGGTATGATGAAAACTCTCTAAACGAAAAACTAATCAGGCCAAATTAAAGAGAAAGATGAGGGGATTAAGTTGTATAACTATTACCTTGGCTGAATCTTGCTCTAAGTGTGTGAAAATAAAGAATTCTTGCCCCCAACCCTAGCCTCCTTCTCAACCTCCGAATTTTGCTTCTTGTGTTTCAGCAAATGAGAAAGTGGCTGAAGCATTAGGGTTTTAGGTGGGTTTAAGTTGGGTCAAGGGATGGGTCATGGGTTGCTCCAAGTCCAACTCCTAATGGGCTTCAGACTTTAGCTTGTTAGGCCAATTTTTTTTTAAGTGTTGGGCTGCAGAATTCTATTGGGCCAGTTTTATACATTGGGTTGCTGAAGTTTAATGGGATTTGGGCCAAGTTTGAAGAGCTCAAGGGTTTGGGTCTGCACCTAACTCATTGGGCCTCCATTAGCCTCTCATCATAATCTATCAATTTGGGCCTAGATGAAATTTCTATCCCAATTAATTCTCAAACCTATATTAACAGTTTATCTCTCTAAAATTTCCATTCACTAACTTGCCCAATTATCCTCTATTAATTATCCTTAATTACCCTAAATCCACGATTAACACCTTAGTAATTTTAGGGTGTTACAGGTCGTGGCCAATAGTGAAAGGCGAGTGAGGCAGGCTCCAGGAGGTTCTCTCGCCATGGCAAAATCTGTGAAGCTATAAGAAGTTAACTCAAGGGTAATTGGCTGCGGCTCGAAATCATTTAGCCATGGTGTGACATCCGATTTTCTGAAAACGAGAGAAAATGTGAGAAATGTAATGTATAGTTTCTTCGTAAATAAACAAAACTCATCGAATACAAAAGGAAGTCCCCCGAAATGAGATAGTTAAGGTCCCGAAAAATTTGGGAAGCATTTAGGACTCCTAAAAATGAGAATCGCAGGCTTAGATGGAAAGAAAAATGAAGTTAGAATGAAGAAACAATTTGTTATGAAAAGCATACAAAATGTAATGGCATTTTTGTAATTTTGAGCAAATTTTGGAATTCACATAGGAGGGCTTTTTAAATGAAAGTTTTGAGTTCCCTGGGACAGCTAAAGCCCCTCTGGTGGACATTTTTCAACGTCAGTGTGCCCAAACTTTGACAGATTCATTCAGGAAGGTTTTAACTCCAATTTGAGTGATTCTAAAGGTATTTTACTAAATTGGGAACCTAAATTTTATAATGGAAAAGACGATTTTAAAAAAGGAGCTAAAATGAAGGAGAAACAAAAATGCAAAGTATGAAGGGAAAAATAGGAATTTTTAAAAATTGTAACTTATTCCCACTTATATATATGATGCACCCTTCTCCTCCCTTCATTATGCATGGCAATGTTCTGCCTAAAACCAGAAAAAAGCCCTAGGGGATGAGGCTCACAAGAAAGGGAAGAAAAGAAGGAGAAATCAAAGGCTTAAGGTATGGAAATTAGTAGTTTTTCATGTTCTTTCTCTTCCAAACCTCTTCTATTCCATTCTCCTTTGTTTCCTATGTTTAAAATGCAGTTTATAAATCTGTTTTAAGGGTGAAATTGAGGGGAAAATTCGAATTTGAAGAGAGGAGCTCAAAGAACACAAGATTTAAGTGAGAAAAAGCAAGAAAACAAGGTAATTTCCCTTCCTATGGTTGTCATTTTTGGTTCCCTTCTCCACCATTTTGCTCCACTTGAGAAAACCCTAGGAGGAGATGATTTTTATACAGAACCAAGAATAAATCTAAGGAAAAAGGGTGTGGAGATTAAGAATATGTGAAGAGAATTATTAAAAACCCGTTAGATTTCAAGATGCAAATTCTAGGGTTTTGTGTGCACCTTCCAAAATCTGATTTCATATGATAATTCCTAGGCCTAATTAAGAGTTTAAATGAGCTCCTAAGATCCCTAAGATGCTCCCCACATGCTTCCTCCTTCAAGAAAATAAAGAGAATTCCAAGGAGGCCAAAAAGGGGTGTAGTCTCGGGCAAGCAAGGTTGGGGTAGCTAGGGAGAGTTTTAAATTTTTCTAAGGCCATTCTTGAGTCATATTTGATGAATAAAAATGAAAGGAGGCCTTGGAAAAAATATAGAGCTCTTAGAAAGTGATTTGGTGCCTTAGGTTCTATATTATGAACGAAAGAAGCAACATGATGTTAGGCTTTTTGTTTTAATTGTGTGATGACTCCAAGAGGCTTAAAAGGAGTCACGAATCATATTTCAAAGGAAGGAATGGAGCCTAGAATATATTTGAGGGGTGTTGCTTCATTAAGTGCAAGTATGGACCATAATGAGGGTTATAGAGCAATCTAGTATTTAAGCATGTTGTGTGGCCTTATAGTTTGTTTCATGAACCTAATTGACTTCCATAAATTGTATTTAGGCCAAGAGAAACCATCTCTACCAATTTGAGGGTGTGTGGCCGAAAGAGGAGGCTTGAAATCTAAAGAAAAAGTGTGTAATTGTGTGCAAGATAGCTCTCTTCACCTTCTCTCATGCATGGATGTGTGTTTAGCTTGTTTTAGAATGTGTGTATGTGTATTTTCAAGCTATGAAAAGTATGCTAGCATGCCTTTACATATCATGATTCTTGATGCCATGTTATATTTTCAAATAATTACATGATATTTGTATGAGTTTGCTTGAGTGTGGAGAGGCCAAGAACTCTTCCCTTTGGTGATGATGAGCCAAGAACCCTTGAGCTTACTTGAGACAAAGTAAAGAGTCCCTCAAAAGCAAAGTAGGCTCCCAAGAGTATGGTTGAGTCCAAAGCTCTTAAATAATGGGTGAGACAAGTCCAAAATCCTTCAGGAGAAGTGTGAGGCCAGTCCAAACACTTGGTGAACTTTTGAATGTATTATATGATTTGTTCATATGCCGAGTTTGCTTTTAAAATGTCCACGACTTCCATTTTCTCCATGCATGCATTTGTAAAGCTTGTTTTGCACATATTATGTATGATTGAATGGGAGATGAGCTATTGGGATTCTTTGAATCTCATCCCCTCCTCTCTAATACTCTAACATGCTAGGTGAACCAAGTAGTTATGGTAAAGGGAGCCAACAACAATGAGGAAGAGAGATCGACAAGCTTATGCTTTGTTTTGTCCATTTTGAAATCATAATGATGTATATGATGTTGTAAATGTACTATGAACCTTAAGACATGTGTAAATATACTATTATGTGATGTTTAGATGTATAAATATGATATATGACCTCTAGCATTTATTTTGAGTATGTAATGACAAAGTGTGCAATGTGGAAGTTTGATGGAAATGTGCATAAGTGTGGGTTTAATAGTCAAAATGAGATGTATGAGGTTTGGGACCATTTGGGCAGCTTACAAAAGTCTTGAATATGCTTTTATACTTGCTCAAAAGGTGCCATAACCAAGGGAAAGCCATTTGGCAAATTTGGTACCTCATATGGAGCCAAATTTGACTATAATGGAACCCTACATCACTTTTTAGCCAAATGACCTAGTCTTGATCTGAGATTTGGCATGCAATTAGATTTTATTGATATCTTTTTTGAAAGATAAAGAACATAATTTTCAGAGGTCTATAGAATATTTGATGAATTTTCAAAATTGAGATTTTCTATTGATTCTGGTATGTGCACTATTCACACTGGTAGATTTGTGTTTTATGTTATCTGATAGTCAAATGGTATCCAATGCTTATGAGTAATCCGACGGCTAGAGCTTGATGAGATGTAATAGCTCGCTGGGATCAGTGGCAAGTCCAAGATATGAATGACGAGAAATGATCTCGTTTATATGAAGAGGCTTGCTAGAAAGTGTACTTGAGGCTTAATTCCCTAGTAGTCATACTCAGGCCATTCCAAGATGTTCTGCTTAATACAGATATGAGTAATGATGCAGCGTGGTATGAGATGAGATTGCGACTATACAGGACCACTAGCCATAACACCCAATTGTCTAGATGAGTTCCAGAGCCCAAAAGGCTAATTCTCTCAGGCTAGAGGTTAAGTTACAAGCTACACCCTAGAGCCTTGATAGCCAGAGGTAACAACTAGCTATGTATGAAAGAAGTAAGAGGTAGAACCCCTAGCTTAATGACGGGCTAGATATAAAGACTATGAGGCTCGAGTTAGTGGCTAAAGATGAAAATCCAATCCTTGAAAAAGCAAGCCAATCAGAGGCTGTTAGCCATGACCAATTAATTGCTTAGCCACAGCCAATTATTTCAAATAGCAGCGAGGTAGTCTAAAGAGTTCCTTATTGTGGCCAATTATGAAGTTAGCCGCGGCCAATACTAAGACAGGAAAACTAGGGTGAACCCGAGGCTGATTAGCCACGGTGAATGGCACCATGAATCCCTTGTTGGTCATGTTTAGGCCAACTTGAAAAAGGAAATGATAAGGGGTTAGATAACCCACAGAGAGTGGGAACCCTTTAAATAAGTATAGGAAAAGAATAGTTATGAAAGATTAGTAAGAAGTCCATGGGCCTAGTAAATGAGACTGAGGAAAGAGCTCAACATAGAGGAAGTTAGACACAGGGATAATGAGGTTGTTGAGAGTCGCCTATGAAGTGTTGACTCCAACCTAAAATGCTACCTAGTGAGACACTGAATGATAGAATACTAGTGTAGTCTCGAAATGACGTAAGATAAGACTACCAGTAGTAAGGCACATAGTGAGTGGCCTAGAAAGGTGTACCTCATAGGTAACACCTAAAGGTAAGTATGAGTAGCCCAGTAATAGAAACTTAGAAAAGAATGAGGATAATTAGTAAGCTACGGGTCCGATGAGATGGCTAGCCAGGATGAGCATAAGCTAAAGCCTGGAGAAGATGACCAGTAGCATCGTTCCAGGGGAGACATGTAAATAAAAAGCTAAGTGAAAGTTCTCCCTGGATCAAGAAAGAAAAGATGAGACATTCTAAGTCAGGAAAAACTACCCAGTAGTGGTTAGTAAAATTCCCCTAGATATACCCCTTGAGTTATAAAGTATAATAATAAGAGAAGCGAGGAAGAATTGAGAAACTAGCTATAGAAAATATATCCTAGCTTTAATCATGATTAGATGAGTAAATTAAGCTAGAGAGGTAAATGGATATGGGTCTAATAGCTAGTTAGATGAGCTCCCTAATATGAGAATGATATAGGGTTGAAGTACGTGAGTGATTAAAGCATCCAGTAGAGCATAAGTTTTCAGTAAAATAAAGTCTAGGCATTGAGAGCATGTGTCCTGGATTAGGTTAGTAGAACCCTAGAAATAGTATACTATGCTCTTGGGGATAAGGCTAAAGAGACAGACAGTTAGTGCCTTAGTACTCTCAGGGAAGCTCGAGGAAGCTAGACACTGCCTAAGAAGGCAAGCCTTGTGTTATATAGAGAAAGAATGTAAGCCGAGAGCACCATAGAATGTAATTCTGGGATTATATGAAATAGAATTCTTCTTACTAAAGGCTGATCTAGCTAAGATTAGAGTAAGAGTATGAATGAAAAGTATACCCCTTTGATGTTACAAAGAGTAAATCAGTGGAGGAACCCCAGGAAAAATGTAAATGCTTTTGAGCATAGAAAAACCTGAATTGGCAATAGAATCAGCCAGTAGTAAAACCTCTTTTTCCTAAGTGAGAGGACAAGAAAGGTAGAAAGAGAATGTATGAAAATATTCAAGCTGAGGACATATTATATTGAAAATAGATATTCAGTTAATGTGCTTGAGTACTTAAGAAGGCATAGTCCTTGGTATAGACAACCTTTTAGCATGATAGTGCTTGAAGTAAAAAATAGCCAGGCGATATAGAGAGATCTCGGGATATAGTAGAGGAAGAATTCTACTTTCCCCGAGTACTTTACGAAAATAGGGCAAATAGAGAAAAGTAAGAAAGGAATACTTTAGATTATTGGGAAACTCGTAATAGACAGGCGATTGTGGCTTTGAGCTCAGTCATGAGGCGCTTGTGTATTAGTGTTTGATGTTATGGTTTGCTTGCAACAATGGTTACATGATATTGGGTCTGGCCATCCCAGTAGTAATGTGACTTGAGTGCGTGGCAAACAATGACATCAATCACCAAAGTGTCCCAATAATCGAAAGGTAACTTGGTTAAAGAACGAGATAAGTTAGAAAAGAAAGGTAAAGGGATTCCAGTAATATCAAAATAATGAGAAAAGCATGCAGAAAGGAATTTCGAGTAGAAAATGTTCAGATTCAATATGCATAGCTCGAGTCCCTTATAGTATATGTAAATGAAATGAATAGGGACCAGTGTATAGCTTCTCTCCTACCAGAGATGTTCACCACACTCAATGTGTGAGATGTCTTAGTGCCAAGGCACTTAATAGCAAAACGTGAGCATAGTGAGAACTGCAAGATATGAGAGGAGGGCTAAAATGAGTATATGTAAGTAAGTAAGTCAATAGAGTAGAAAAAAAAGCCCAAGTGAAAAAGGGGCTAAAGTGGAAATCTGAGGATCCTATGAGGAGTGATGAATGAAAATTAAACGCGCCCTAGTATTAGTATGATGGGATCCTAGAAAATCAAATGACACACAAAATCCACTTCGCACGAAGAGCATGATGTACCTCTGAGTTTAGCCTCAGCTATTATGAGCGATAGTTATCGAACTTAGTGAGCATGTATTTTACTATGAGATAAGTAATCTTAGGCTTTAACGTCTCACAGAGATAGATCTCAGTAGATTCTAGCATAGCATAACAGGTCGCAATAGACCCTAGCAGGGCTCTGAAAGGTCGCAGTAGACCCAGGGGTCATAGTAGATCCCACAGAGTTATAGAGAGCCCTAGCCACAGCATGATGGACCTCTGGTAGAGATGACAGCCTGAGATAGTTTTTACGGAGCAGTTAGTCTCAAAGACTAGTACAGTTTTAACTAGCCTTTGTCTCAGAGACTAGAGACTTCCTAAGTCTGGTAGACTGTTGCCACAGAGATATGTAGGCTTTACTCAATAGTTAGACCACTGACTAGCACTCTTAGAGATAAGCATAGTGTATGGGATGAGGAAAGCAAAAAATTAGTTTTCCAAAGTTAGAGCCAGATGAACCACTACCTAGCAGATTGTAGCCCTGACCAAGGGATAGAGAGATCCTTGCATGCTAGCTTATGTATTTAGAAAGGGGTCAGGTGCAGTTTTTATAAAAGGTAAGTGGTATAGTATATCTCCAGTGAGCAAAATTGTAAGAATAGCTAGCATCCCACCAAAACTCAACAATAGTCAGTGGTAGTAGCTCTTCAATGCTAGTATGAGACACACATGTTAGGCCTATCAGTATTGAAATTAGGGACTATAAAATGTCACTGCAAGTGAGCAAAGAAAAGTGAGAAAAAGTCCCGGCTTACAAATACAGATACAATAATAGTAATAGAGAAACTAGGATCATTAAAAGCAGAAACTCCTCAAAGGGGTTGTAATCCTAGTAAGCAACTAAGATGTGAGGCCTATGATAGAAAGAAATGTAAATTATAATCATGGGATGAGCTAGTGAGAAAAAATGTAGAGATAAATAGTGGATAATACTTGTAAGTAAGTAAGCAGACAAACAGAAACCTCTGATGGCTATAATGATCAGAAAAGATGATGAGATATTATGAGAAGTCATTCAAAGAGGATACGAGAGATGTGATATGAAATAAGTTACCTCCCGAGATGTTTAAATGAGTCCACTAAAAGAAATGTTAATCCTGTGAATGGGTTAACATTAACCTGACATAATTAGTAAGCTCTCCCAGGATAGGTGACGGGCTTGTCGTACAACCCTCAAAATAAAACTAGGTTGATCTAAAAATATAGCAAGTGGCACAACCTAGGTCATCTCCCTTGGAATTGGAATTCAATGTTCAATTAGGTTCTTTAAGTGTTCTAAGATCCTAGAACTATTTAATTTGGGGGTTTTTGAATGAATTAAACTATCCTAAAACTAAATTGAATCAAAATTTCTAAATTCTACCTAATTAGATGAATTATGGTGAATGATGGGCTTGTGACTAGCTTAGGGATTGTCTCTTGGTATCCACTATCCTTATCCTATTCCAATTGTGATTAATTATGGCCTAAGAATTCCTAATTATGTTTATTAGCAAATGATCTTGAATAACCATTCAAGATTCAAGAGATTAATAATCTAATGTTGAACTGAGACCTCAATCCCGCATTAAACCGTTAACTCTTGTCCTTAAGATCAATGAACATCCAATTTGATTGATTAACTAATTAATTATCTTCTGATTCATCATCCAAAAATGTTTAATTAACCAACTAAACACCAAGGAATTCTCAAATCAAACAATCAAGCACGTAACCTTACCCATGTATTTCATCGAACACCTTCGTGGCATACATGGGAGATTAGAGAGAATAATGAAAAATCAAATTCAAATTTAACCAATTAATCAACAAAAAGGGTTTCCTAATCAGTGTCTAACCAGCCACTAATTAATTACACAAATTCCAAATCAAATACAACTCAACTGAGATTGTACAAAATAAGAAAAAGTGTAGGAAAAATAAAGAAATCTTAGCCATAATTTGTTGTTCATCCATGGATTCAAGCTTCTACTCAAGAGTTTCCTCCCTTGCTAGCCTCAAGATGAATGAATTAGATCTTCATTCGATGGATGGAGATGGAGATGGAGAGATGGAATGGAGATGTGAAGTGAATGGATGAATGGATGTAGTCGAAAGGGATGGAGGCTTCGAGTGAATGGATGAATGGATGTATATATAGACGGAGGTGTGGGCGAATGACGGCTAGGGTTTGAGCGTAGAGGCGTGTAGAGAATGGGCGAAGTGACGTGAATGGAATGGGCTCTGGACGAATTGAATGGGCGTGTGTATGGATGTATGTGTGGATGTATTTTCGGAATGGGTACTGGACGACGTGATGAATTGGGCGTTATTCACGTGCTCATGTTAATGACTCCACGTGCTTGCTTAAATTTTCACGTGCTCCCTCTTCAGCTCTTGTCTTCACGTTGCTCACATCTTCAATTGTCCAAAGCTATTATGCATGAGATGGGCCCCACTTTATTTTGCATTATTATATTTCACGTGAATTCAGACGTAGCTCCAGCACTTCAGCTTTCTCAATCCCATGTAACTTCTGCTTCACGTACCCAGCGCTTTCTTCGAATCATGCAGCTGCTTCCAGACTTATGCATTTTGATTCCAGTAGCTCTAGCGTTTCTTTAGACCAGCAGCTCGTGCCTCTTGTTTATGTTCACGTCCCTGGAGCTTTGCTCGTTGCTGTCTCTATTTCACGTTGCTGTCCAGACTTCAGCGTCTTTCATTTGTTCTGCTGCCAGCCATGCAAACCCAGTTCAGCATCTCTTCATCGTGATGTTCTCCACGTTGGCTGCTGTTCTCTCTTGCCACGAGTCTTCTTCTTTGTTTTGGTCGAGCATGTGAGCTCCATGCTCTGTTCTGCGTTTCTTCTGCTCATTCTCCCAAACTGTGGTTGTCTTCACACTTCCTTCGTTCAACTGCAGCTTCTTCTCTTGCTTCTGCTGCAGCTTCTGGCCACGTCAACTTCTGTTCTGCATGAGCTGCTTCTGTTTTGCCCCGTGGATTCTTCCTTTGTGCCCAGATTTTCTTGCTTCAGCTGCTCGAGTTCGTTCTCCTTTGTTCTTTACGTGGCTTCCTCTCCCCACAAGTGACTAATACTTCCTCGTGCTTCATTTGTTTGTGTTTCTTTTTGCTGTACATGAGAGTTGCCATTCTTTTTCCATGAACCATAAACCAAAGTCAAGAGATATGCAAAATGCTTCCAATTAAATTCCATCTGAGTTCCATTTACCAATAAAAATCTGCACAAAGAGTAGGAACAATTTAATAGACAAATTCACAAAATCATTTAAAATGAATTCATGCATTAAAACTCAATTATTTTGCCAATTAATTCATAAAGTGCAGAGGATGGCTACTAAAATGAAATTCCATCTAATTAAACCCCTAAAGCCATATTTGATTATTAGAATGACTAAGTTAGGAGGAATAAAATGTATAAAAATCATGCTTATCAATAGGCCTCCAGAGTCAGAAATTTCTTTCCCTTATGAGAAAGAATTAGTTAGTATTTAATAGCAATAGAGCTCATATTAAAAGCTAGTAATAAAAGTTCTCTGGCTGAAAGAAAATTTGAAAAAAATCAATTCACTAAGAAGGCGTATAGAGCTAGGAAGAAGGAAAAGAAAAGAACAGTTACAGAAAAGAAAAGACTAAGCAGAAGTGTACCCAAATTTTGAGGACAAAATTTATTTAAGGGGGGAGAAATGCAACATTCGATTTTCTGAAAACGAGAGAAAATGTGAGAAACGAAACGTACAGTTTCTTCGTAAATGAACAAAACTCACCGAATATAAAAGGAAATCCCCCAGAATGAGATAGCTAAGGTTTTAAAAAATTTAGGAAGCATTCTAGACTCCTAAAAATGAAATCACAAGCTCAGACAGAAAGAAAAATAGAGTTAGAATGAAGAAACAATTTCTTACGAAAAATATACAAAATGTAATGGCATTTTTGTAATTTTGAGAAAATTTTGAAATTTTCACATGAGGGCTTTTTAAATGAAATTATTGAGTTCTCTAGGGTTCTTAGAGGCCCTAAAATCTATGGAAAGCCCCGGGATAGCTAAAGCCCTCCGGTGGACGTTTTCCAACGTCGGTGTGCTTGAACTTTGATGGATTCGTTCGGGAAGGTTTTGGCTCCAATTTGAGTGATTCCAAGGCATTTTACTAAATTGGGAACCTAAATTTTATAATAAAAAAGATAGTTCTAAAAAAGGAGCTAAAATGAAGGAGAAACAAAAATGCAAAGTATGAAGGGCAAAATGGAAATTTTTGAAAAGTGTAACTTATTCCCACCTATATATATGATGCACCCTTCTCCTCCCTTCATTATGCATGACCATGTTCTGACTAAAACCAAAAGAAAACCTTAAGGGATGAGGCTCACAAGAAGGGGAAGAAAAGGAGGAGAAATCAAAGGCTTAAGGTATGGAATTAGTAGTTTTTCATGCTCTTTCTCTTCTAAACCTCTTCTCCTCCATTCTCCTTTGTTTCCTACGATTAAAATAAAGTTTATAAATCTATTTTAAGGGAGAAATTGAGGGGAAAATTCATATTTGAAGAGAGAAGCTCAAAGAACACAAGATTCAAGTGAGAAAAAGTAAGAAAATAAGGTAATTTCTCTTCCTATGGTTGTCATTTTTTATTTCCTTCTCCATCATTTCGCCCCACTTGAGAAAACCCTAGGAGGAGATGATTTTTTTATAGAACCAATCATGAATCTAAGGAAAAAGGGTGTGGAGATTAAGAATATGGGAATGGAATTATTAAAAAATCATTAGATTCCAAAATTCTAGGGTTTTGTGTGCACCTTCCAAAATCTGATACAAATTCTATGGTTTTGTGTGCACCTTTCAAAATCTGATTTCATATGGCAATTCCTAGGCCTAATTAAGAGTTTAATTGAGCTCCTAAGATGCCTAAGATGCTCCCAACATGCTTCTTCCTTTAAAAAAACAAAGAGAATTCAAAGGAGGCCAAAAAGGGGCGTAGTCTCGGCCAAGCAAGGTTGGGGCAGCTAGAGAGAGTTTTAAATTTTTCTAAGGCCATTCTTGAGTCATATTTGATAAATAAAAATGAAGGGAGGCCTTGGAAAAAATTTAGAACTCTTAGAAAGTGATTTAGTGCCTTAGGTTCCATATTATGACCTAAAGAAGCAACATGATGTTAGACTCTTTGTTTTAATTGTGTGATGAATCCAAGAGGCTTAAAAGGAGTCAAGAATCATATTTGAAAGGAAGGAATGGAGCCTAGAATTTATTTGAGGGGTGTTGCTTTATTAGGTGCAAGTATGGACCAAAATGAGGGTTGTAGAGCAATCTAGTATTTAAGCATGTTGTGTGGCCTTATAGTTTGTTTCATGAACCTAATTGACTTCCATAAATTGTATCTAGGCCAAGAGAAACCATCTCCACCAATTTGTGGGTGTGTGGCCGAAAGAGGAGGCTTGAAATCCAAGGAAAAAGTGTGTAATTGTATACAAGGTAGCTCTCTCCACCTTCTCTCATGCATGGATGTGTGTTTAGCTTGTTTTAGAATGTGTGTATGTGTATTTTCAAGCTATGAAAAGTATGCTAGCATGCCTTTACATATCATGATTCTTGATGCCATGTTATGTTTTCAAATAATTACATGATGGTTATATGAGTTTGCTTGAGTGTGGAGAGGCTAAGAACTCTTCCCTTTAGTGATAATGAGCCAAGAACCCTTGAACTTGGTTGAGACAAAGTAAAGAGTCTCCCAAAAGCAAAATGGGCTCCCAAGAGTATGGTTGAGTCCAAAGCTCTTAAATAATGGGTGAGACAAGTCCAAAATTCATGAGGAGAAGTGTGAGGCCAGTCTAAACACTTGGTGAACTCTTGAATGTCTTGTATGATTTGTTCATATGTCGAGTTTGCTTTTAAAATATCCACGACTTCCATTTTCTCCATGCATGCATTTGTAAAGCTTGTTTTGCACATATTATCTATGATTGAATGGGAGATGAGCTATTGGGATTCTTTAAATCTCATCCCCTCCTCTCCAATACTTTAACATGGCAGGTGAACCAAGTAGCTATGGTGAAGGGAGCCAACAACAATGAGGAAGAGAGATTGACAAGCTTATGCTTTGTTTTGTCCATTTTAGAATCATAATGATGGTTCATGATGTATATGATGTTGTAAATGTACTATGAACTATGAGACATGTGTAAATATATTATTATGTGATGTTTAGATGTATAAATATGATATATGACCTCTAGCATTTTATTTTGAGTATGTAATGCCAAAGTGTGCAAGGTGGAAGTTTGATGGAAATGTGCATAAGTGTTGCGTTAATGGCCAAAATGAGATGCATGAGATTTGAGACTATTTGGGTAGCTTACAAAAGTCTTGAATATGCTTTTATACTTGCCCAAAAAGGTGCCACAACTAAGGGAAAGCCATTTGGCAAATTTGGTACCTCATATGGAGCCAAATTTGACCATAATAGAACCCTATGCAACTTTTTGGCCAAATGAGCTAGTCTTGATCTGAGATTTGGCATGCAATTAGATCTTGTTGAGATATTGTTGGAAAGATAAAGAACATAATTTTTGTAAGTCTATAGAATATTTGATGAATTTTCAAAGTTGGGATTTTCTATTGATTCTGGTATGTGCACTGTTCACACTGGTAGATTGCTGTTTTATGTCATCCGATAGTCAAATGGTGTCCAATACTTGTGAAATTTCATGTTAATAAACTAGAGATCATAATATTTCTTTGACCATTGAGATCGCCTCATTTAGAGGTCTGAGCAAAGAGTTATGCATTTTTTAATTTGGCTGTTAGTAGTAGTGGTGCCATAGGAGTCCAATCACTGTTCATAGAATTCCAATAGCTAAACATATCTGTTTCATTCTATAATTATTTTTAGTATCAATTTAACATTTTTATCTTGCCAGAATGACTGAATTTGTGTGATTTTGATTTTTATAGAATTAGTTATGAATTTTAGAAGTTTGTATCAATAATCTGAAATAGTAGCCCAGGCAGTAGCGACCTCAGTAGGTTTTTGAATATTAAACATCTTCCTCTTAATTATTTATGAACTAAAATTATTTTTACCATGGGGTAGACATCGAGAGCTTTCTGGAATGGTAAAGCTTGTTGGATTTTAATTTTTGTGGATTTAGTTATGAATTTATGAATTTGTAACAGAAAAACTGAAATTTTGACTATGGCAAATCCGTGGGAATTAATGTGTTTCACCCACTTGTATGAGTTCCAAACCACTTTCTTGAATGGTTTTGAATTGTATTTGTGCAAATAAATATGAGGATGTGCTGTATGAGCTTACATGATCCACGTGATATCGAATGGAATTTTTATACATTACGCAACGTGAAAATATTTATTATTTCTATTGCCTTTTTCCTTGAAAGTTTGTATAATTCTTGAAAATGAGATACCTAAAGCCATGAGATGAACTAGAAATGATGGTGTTACACATGGAGAGGGTTTTCAAACTCTTATATTAACTTAGAAACCTTGGTTTTTCCTATAGTAACAACAAGGGACGACTTGGAAACACTGGTAGGAAATTCTTGAGAGTTGAAAATGAATGGGTAATAGATTTAAAGCCTTTTAACTAGAGGTTTGTTTCACTTATGTATATGAATGTTTGTAAATGTTTGGTAAATGATACTAGTAACATTAAGGTTTAAATTTTTTCACTTTTTTCTAAATTGATTAATTTGAAAGATGCTAGACCTTGATTTATGACTATCAATCGCATGTTTAAGCTTAGTTACCATAATTAGAAGTTAGGGTCATCACATAAGACAAGGTGATAAAGATGAATTTTTATACATTTTATTCTCCTCATTTTAGGCATTTCAATGATCAAATATGGCTCTAAGACTTTAATTAGGTAAAATTTGATTTTGGTAGCCATTCTTTGCATTATAGGAATTAATTTACAAATTATTGGTTCTTAATGCTCAATTTTATCTTAAATAATTTTTGTGAATATTCCTATTTGATTTTTCCCACTGTTTTGTGCAGGTTTTTTAATAGGCAAATGGAATTTAATTGGAGAAGAATTGAGGATTGAATGAAAGGAATTTTATGAAGGAGAAGTGCACATAGGATGAGAAAAAGTCAAGAAGAGAGATACAGGAAGGTGGAGTCTTGGGCTATCACGTGGAGGCATTCCATATTCATATTTAATCACTCACTCATACAATTACATCCACAACACTCATACATATGCACACATACAATCCATACACAAACACATGAGGTGAGTTATTATATTGACACTCATTCAAGAGCTCTTCACTTTTTAATGTTCACATCTTGCATGAAGCCATTGTTTCTCCACATAAACATCACACACTTCCCTCTCCCTTAGCTCATGCATGGTTTCACCTCCATAAACTCTCATTTAGCACCCACAAATGCCATGGTTTCTCCACTCATGGTACATCATATACTCTTCCATGTAGCAAGCATGCCACATACACTCATATGCACACATGTCCTTTTCATATACATGCACATGCATAGCCACAGGTTCCAGCAAGAAAAGCCACGTGGGATGGTGTGATGAGAGCTGAAGGTAAAGCCATGAACTAGAGAATGGGAAGTAACATGAATGAATAAGCAAGGAGGTTGGAAAGAAGAAGAAGCTACTCAAGCAGAAATAGAGGAAAAGCCAAGGTTTGAGAGGAAAGAAATGGCATGGCTGCAGCAAAAACAAGTAAGCAACACATAATAGAAGAAGTTACAGGGCAACTAATATGGAAAGCAAGCAGAATAGAGGAGAAGCAATGCAAAGGGTTGCTAAACACATACATGCAAAATGTAATGGGAGGAGAATAATGCGAAAATGACAGAAGAAGCTAGCAAAAGCTAAGAGAAGCTATGGGCCGCAAAACACGTGAAGAACTACAAATAAAGAATGAGCACGTAGTAGACTCAAGCTTGCGTGGAAAGAAAAGAGGAAAAACTAGGGTTTTACGTGAATAATTATGGGATAGAAGAGTAGAAGCTTGTAAGAAGAATTTAGATTATGAGGAAGAAGTAGTACAAGCTACAATTTTTATGTGGAATAAAAGAAGAGAGTAGAAGAAGAAACACAAGCTGGGCATAAGGTTTTTAAATGCAAAAGCTATGTGAAAAAGCTGTGAATAAGAAGGAAGTTGCATGAAGAAGAGGCCATGGGCTGAACGTGCTGACTGTGAAAATTAAACCCATGCAAAGCCATATGGAAGAATGTGATTTACTATGAAATTAAAGAAAAACATGTGATGGGCTGGGGAATGATTAAAGAAGCATGGGTTAGTATGACTTTAACATGGAAGAACCATGCATGGGCAAAACTAAATGAAGCACGAGGGAGGCTCTGGCTGCAGGAGAAAATAAAATTAATAAAAGCCACATGAGAAGCTACGATGGAGCATGCACACATGGAAGGAATAGGGCCTATACTCATATACACAAGAGGAAGCACATGATTCATATATTAAAAAAAAAAAGAGAAAGAAGCTATGGGCAATGAAAAGGAATGAGAGGGCTGAGCATGTGAAAATAAAAAAAAAACCATATGAAAAGATTAAAATGCACTTGTGGCAGCATCAAAGAGGAGGCATTCACGTTAAAAACACACATATTCATCCAAATACAGAGGTCGTCAATTCCATACGCACATTCATCATCATTCATTCATTCACTTCATCCACTCCATCACACTCCCATTGTCTCATTTGCAGAACACACTCCACACCACGCCATTTCTCTCATCCTCCATTTCCATTCTATCTCCACTCAAATGAAGCTTTAATTCCTCTTGTGGCTAGCTAGGAGGAAGGTTCTTTAGTTGAAGCTTGAATCCAAGGATTAGGGTGAGAATTTTGGGCTAAGAATTTCATTTTATTTTCCTCTCTTTCTATACCAATTTTAATTATTGTATTTGCTTGGTTGAGCTTGTAAGAGATTGAAAATGATGTAGTTCATGATTGATGGCTAGTTAGACATTGATTAGGAGAATTTTGAATGATTAATTGGTTAATTAAATACTGAATTTTTCAATTTCCTACAATTATCCATGTATGCAGTCAAGGTGTTTGATGAAATACATATGAGAGATTGAGTACTTGAATGTCTAATTTGAAGATTCTTTGGAGTTTAATTGGTCAATTAAACATCATAAGGTGAAAATTTAGAGGCTAATTGATTGATTAATCACTCATTTAAGTATTCATAGATTTTAATCACAAGAATTAGTAATTTAATGATAGTTGAGGTCTCAATTAACATCAAATTGCTAAGTTCTTGATTCTTGCGTTGTAACTCAAGATACATTTGTATTGGACACAAATAGGGACTCTTAAGCCAGAATTAATCACAATTGGATTAGGATAAGGATAGTGGATACCAAGAGACGAATCCAAAGTTAGTCACAAGTCCATCATTCAACCATAATCCATAAAATTAGGTAATTAGTCATTTTAATTCAATTTCATTTTAGATAGTTTAATTAAACCAAAACCCCCTCTAAATTAGGTAGTTCTAGGATCTTTTAACACTTACAAAATCTAATTAAGCATTGAATTTCATTTCCAAGAGAGACAACCTAGGTTGTGCCATTAACTATAGAATCTAATTCAACCTAGTTTTATTTTGAAGGTTGCGTGACAAGACCCGTCACGAGGCTAAAAATCTCTTAGAAGGGTAAGGCCAAGTCAAAAATCCCTAAGCCAAGAGTGAGGCAAATCCAAAAGTCCTAGAAATGGGGTGAGACAAAACCAAAAGTCCCTAGAGCATGTTCTTAGCTTGAATGTGAATATGTGGCACGAAAATTGTGACTTTGCATACTTTATAATTGTTAAACCTTCCATCCATATTCTTTGATGTTTATATGCCATGAATGTGTGTGTGAATAGGTGTGTGAGCTATTAGGATTCTAAGAATCTCACTCTCCTTCCCTTCATTATCTTGAAATGCCTAGGTGATATTCAAGAAGTAAGGAATGCAAGCTAAGAGCATTAAAAAGCCATACTTTGTTCATTATATAGTTTCTTTTGTACCTAATGATCAAAGTGGTTATGTAAATGTTAATTTTGAGATGTAAGCTCATAGACAAATGTAATATGATGTATAAACATTGTATAGCTTTTATGTGGCATTAGATCAATGAGAATATAGAATTTGACCCTTTGATGGCTTGTGATCATTATGCATTCTTGAGTGTGAGATAGCCAAATTAAGATGCATGGGACTTGAGACCACTTGAGCAATTCACACAATTCATATTCATGCTTTTAAAATTGCCCAAGAAGTTCCAAACCATAGGAGAAGCCATTTGGACATACTTGACACCTTATGGAAGCCAAATTTGACCATTTTATGAGGCTATGTCACTTTCTATCCAAGTGAGCTCTTCTTGGTCTAAAAATTGGCATGCATCTAGAGCTTATTGAGATCTTTTTAGGAAGCTAAAGTGGATATTATTTGGAGGCCTGTGTAACATTTGGTGAATTTTTAAAGTTGGAAAATTTTTTTGGTTTGGGCACTGGTACTATTCATATAGTTTGAAAATTGTTCTTTATTATTCATGAGACAAATGATGTCCAATTGTCACAAAATTTTACAAGGAGAAACCTCCTAGTGACTTGTGCCAATTGGAATCACCTCATTTGGATGTCTAGAGAGGGAGATATTAATTTTTGAAGTTTCTGTCCAGTACTAGGTGTACAGTTAAACCCATGGTATTATTTGATTGAATTTTTAGGCCTGAATGCTCTTGGATTGGTCTAAAACTATTTTTTTCCTATATTTAACATCTGTAGCTTTCTAAATTGGTATGCATTGCTTGGATTGAACTTTTGTTAAAGTAATTATGAATTTCCAAAATTTATATCAGTAATTAGTATTAGTATCATAAGGCAGATGGACCTTGCTGCCTTTTCTATTGTCAAATGTGGTCCAAATGAGATTTTCATGGCTAGAAATGATTTTTAGTGTAAATTGGACATCCAAGCTATGCTTTATGTGATTTCAATTTTTTTAATTTAGTTATGATATTACAAAGTTGCCCCTGAAATCTGTCACTGTATAGTTGTGGAGAAAGAAGGGAATTTCAGGATTTTTGACTTGAAACCCATGGATTGCTCAATAATTTGAGTTGTTTGTGATTTGTTCCAATGATAAATGACTAAGGGATGCTATTGAATAATCCACAGGGCTCACATAACAAAAATTGAAAATTTTAACCTTGTCATAATACAATAAAAGTGCGTTATTTTCATACTTTTCCTTACTTTCGTCTTGTGAATGTGCACCAACTGCCTAGAATGGAAGAGCATGATAATAGAAATATAAGATATTACACATTGTCAATCTTCATGTCTTCAAGTGTGGTGGCTCCAATTTCCATGCTCTCTTGATCCACCTAGACATGTTAGGTAATAGGGAGGAAATAATGAGATTCTAAGAATCCCAATAGCTCTTCTCCCTTTCAAGCACACATAATGGATGCAAATTCGAGTCTAAAAATGCATGCATGGCTATTTTGAAATGTATAAACTACATGAAACATTTTTTGCATTTAAGAAGTCACATATAACATACATAGGCTTGCCAAGGCAATGGTTTAGCCTCACTCATTCTTTATGTGATTTTTGAACTTGCCTTGTAATGCCCCGTTTTCATTAAACGATGGAAATGGGCACGTTTTCAAAGCAAGTCCCCTGAGATGAGTGATTCAAGGCCAAATAAAATTTAGATAAAATTTTAAATAATAAAAAACGAGGATTTGAGCCTTGAGTTGCCCAGAAACCGGGGTTGGAGCGATTTGAAAAATTTACCGAAAGGCCAGTGGCATTTTCGTAAATAAGTGTAATTTTGGAAAAGCACCTAGGAGGGCTTTTTAAATGGAAATTTTGAGTTGCCCAAGGTTCTCAGAGGCCCCAAAAACCATGGGAAGCCCCGGGACCAGTAAAGCCCCTCCGGTGTACTCTTTCCGATGTCAGTTGACCCAAACTTTGACGGATTCGTTCGGGACGGTTTTAGCTCCGATTTGAGTGATTCCAAAGGCATTTTATTAAATTGGGAACCTCCTTGTTATGATGGAAAAGACGGTTCTCAAAAAGGAGCTAAAACGAAGGAGAAACGAAAATGCTAAGAACGAAGGGCAAAATTGGCATTAAAGTGTTAAAGGAAGCTTCTTTATATGCCACGTTCTTTCTCTCCTCTCTAAACCGACTTTCTTCTGCCCATTTTCAGAGGAGAACTCCAGCTCCTTAGGCGCACAAGAGGAGGAGGATTTTGGAGGAAGAAATTCAAGAAAAAGGTAAGAAACTTTAAGAAATTCCATATCCTTCCTTCTTGAACCTTGCTCCTCTCCTCTCAAGCTTTCTTTCTATGGTTTTAATGGAGAGTTTGGTGCTGTTTTTGGGGCAGAACAGAGAGGGGAATTTCGAAAATTGAGGGAGTAAGCCAACCAAGTGGAAGAACAAGCCAAAGGAAGCAAGAAAACAAGGTAAAACTTCCATTCTTTGGTAGTTTCTCCCTCCCCCTTCCTCTTGCACGAATTTGACCACCATGAGCCCAATTATTAGGGGCTGTTTTCTGTCCAATTTATGGAGGGATTAGGGGTTTTAGATGGCAAGGATTAAGAATGAACCAATAGAATCAAGAAAGGAGCATTAGGAAACAAAATGGAATCATTAGGGATCCAAATGCTCCCTTGCAAATCTGATTTTATATAAATGTTCTTAGGCTTAAATGAATGTTTAAATGTGCTCCTAAGATCCCTAAGAGGTCCCCCATATGTCTCTTCCTCCATAAAATGAACAAAACCCCATGGAAAGCCATGAACCTAAAAGTTGGAAAAGTGTAGAGCACTTAAGGGGATTGTAAAAACTGATTTAATCTATAAGTTCCCTTGGTTGTTTAAGTGTTTCCTTGACCTCCTACAACTCTTAACAACCTCCCTAAATGGTGCCCCCATCAAGGAAAAATCAAGAAGCCATGAAATCCCATTTATGCTCTAACTTTCGGCCAAGTAGGGATGGCATAGTTAGGGAGAGTTTTAAATTGTTTCAAGCCCATTTTTGAGTCATACATGATGAATAAATGTGAGGGGAAACCTTGGGAAAAATTTAGGAAGCTTAGAGAATGAGTTGGTGCTTTAGGTTCCATATTGTGACCTAAGGAAGCAACATGATGTTAGGCCCTTTGTTTTAATGATGTGATGACTCCAAGAGGCTTAAAAGGAGTCAAGAATCATATTTGAGAGTAAAGAATGAGGCCTAGAAATCATTTGAGGGGTGTTGCTTCATTAGGTGCCAATATGGACCATAATGGAGGTTGTAGAGTAATCTAGGGTTTAAGCAAGTTGCATAGCCCTAGAAATTGTTTCATGAACTTAATTGGCTCCCATAATGTGTGTCTAGGCCAAGTGAAACTATCTCCACCAACTTGTGGGTGTGTGGCTAAAGAGGAGGCTTGAAAGCTAAGGAAAAAGTGTGTGTTTGTATACAAGGTAGCTCTCTCCACCTTCTCTCATGCATGGATGTGTGTTTAGCTTGTTTTAGAATGCTTGTATGTGTATTTTCAAGCTTTGAAAAGTATGCTAGCATGCCTTTACATGTCATGATCCTTGATGCCATGTTATGTTTTAAATGAATCCATGATGTTTGTATGAGTTTGCTTGAGTGTGGAGAGGCCAAGAACTCTTCCCTTGGGTGAGGAGGAGCCAAGAACCCTTGAGCTTGGTTGAGACAAAGTAAAGAGTCTCCCAAAAGCAAAGTGGGCTCCCAAGAGTATGGTTGAGCCCAAAGTGCTCAAAGAATGGGTGAGGCAAATCCAAAATCCATGAGGAGAAGTGTGAGGCCAATCCAAACACTTAGTGAGCTCTTGAATGTCTTGTATGATTGATTCACATGCCAAGGTTGCTTTTAAAATGCCTATGATTTCTACTTTCTCCATGCATGCCATTGTGAAACTTGCTTGCACATATTATGTGTGATGGAATGGGAGATGAGCTATTGAGATTCTTGAATCTCACTCCCTCCTCTTAAATGTCCTAATATGCTAGGTGGACCAAGTGGACATGGCAATGGGAGCCAACCACCTTGAAGAAAGAAGATTGCCATCCTTATGCTTGATTTTTGGTCTTTTGAGTCATAAGGAGACTTCATGATGTATATTATTATTGTAAATAGTCTATGACTCCTTGAACAAATGTAAAAATGATATTATGTGATAGATAAATGAATGAGTATGGTGTATGACTAATAGCACATGTTTTGAGTATAAAATGCCATGATATGAGAATGTAAAGTTTGGTGATTATGTGTATAAGTATGGGTTGAATGGCCAAAATGAGATGCAAATGGTTTGGAACCATTTGGGCAGCTTTCCCAAGTCTTAAACATGCTTTTAAACTTGCCCAAAAGGTGCCAAGACCAAAGGAAATCCATTTGGCAATTTTGGTACCCAATATGGAGCCAAAATTGACCAAAATGGAACCCTATGCCACTTTTTGGCCAAATGAGTTAGTCTTGCCCTGAAATTTGGCATACAATTAGGTCTCATTAAGAGTTTTCTGGGAAGCTAAAGATCATAATTTTCGGAGACCTAGAGAATATTTGATGAATTTTCAAAGTTGGAATTTTTCATGATTTCTGGTATGTGCACTGTTCATACTGGCAGATTTGATTTTCGTGTCACTCGATGGCCAAATGGTGTCCAATGCTTATGAAATTTTATACACACAAACCAGAGGTTATAAGCTTTCTGTGGCCACCTAGATCACCTCATTTGGAGGTCTGAGCAGAGAGTTATGAATTTTTGAAGTTTGCTGTCAGTAACAGTGGCATCTCCAGAGCTAAATCACTGTTCCATCAGTTCCAGATATCTAAACGTATCTGTTTCATTCTGGAATTATTTTTAGTGTCAAGTTAACATTTGTAGCTTTCCCGAATGACTGAATGTGTGTGATTTCGATTTTTTTGGAATTAGTTATGAATTTCAGAAGTTTACATCAGTAACCTGAATCACAGCCCAGGCAGCCAGCGAGTTTGTATCTTTTTGGATGTCAAACGTCCTGTGTGATGAATGCTGTGACTTGGAAGTATTTTTAGTGTGAAGTAGACATCCTAAGCTTTCCAGAATGACCAAGATTGCATGATTTTGAGTTTTCTAGATTTAGTTATGATTTTCCAAAGTTTGCCCAGGAAAGAGGCCAATTCTGGCCGAAAATGGATCTCCAAATTTACATGCTCCATTTTGGTTTCCATGGGTTGGAGGCATGTTTTGGGGTCTAAATGAGTTGTAATGATGCAATTAAATATGATGATGCATAATATGAACTCATATGGTCCATGCGACACCGAAATGAATTTTGAGGCATAGCGCAATGCGAAAATAATCCCACTTTTCTTGCTTTTCCCATGGAAATCCTACATAGTTCATGATATTATTCCATGTAAATGTATGAGATGGACTAGAATCTATGGTGTTACATGCCTCACCCATTTTCTTAAGGGACTTTTAACTAAACCTCACTCTTTAGAAACCTTTGGCTTGTCTTTCCCATTCTCGAGGACTTTTGGCTCATCTTCACCCTAGCTAAAGGACTTTTAGCTTCACTACATTCAAGCAAACTAAAACATGCTCATAAAATATCATTCAAGTGCATAACAAAGTGTCATGGTACTATGGCATATAGATACATGCTAAAAACATATTTTATGGCTTAAGATACACACACACATTGAAAGACAAGAAAAACACCCAATCATGCATGAGAGAAAGAAGAGAGAGCTACCTTGCATATAAGAACACACTTTAACCTTTTGAAATTCCTTCTTTTCCCTCGTCCAAACACCCACAAGGAGGTAGAGCTTGATTCCTTTGGCCTAAACACATGAAATGGGATCCAAGTACACTCTTGGAACATTCAATAAAGTCACACACACAGTGAAATGACTTAGGCATTCATATGGTTTAATTATGGTTCCATAAGGCACCTAATGAAGCGTTCTTGGGAATTCATGATCTTGGCTCCATTCTTTCCTATAACCTATGACTCTTGACTCTATTTAAACTCTTTGGAGTCATCACACATTCATTTCAAGGAGCCTAGTTAGGTGTTGCTTCATTATGGAACCTATATCTCCATTACACTTTCTAGGCTTCCTAAATTTTTTCCAAGATTTCCTCTCACACTCTCCCATCATATATGATACAAATCCTAGCTTGGAAGAAATTAAAACATTCCCTTGGTGCTTCTTTCAAGTTAGGCCGAGACATAGCTTCTTCTTAGCACCAAGGAGCTTGTTTTGTTTTCTTTGATAGGGGATGCATGTGGGAGGCTTCCTTGATGTCTTAGAAACTCATATGAACTCTTAGACATCTTAAATTATGGCTAGGAATCATCTTACAAACCAAGGTGAAACTAAAACCCTAAATTCTATAACTTAGATTCTAAAGCTTCCTTTTCAATTCTAGTTGTATATTTTTAATCCTCACACTCCATAACCCTTAGTTCCATCAAGAATACATGAAGAAAAACTCTCCTCCTCACTTTCTCTCTTTAGACCAAGGCTTAAATGGCTTGGAAACACAAGATTTTGCAAGTGTTTTAAGTAAAGTTTTACCTTAAAATGGAGCTCTCTTCAAGTAAATTATTTTCCATCGATTGATTTCTTGAGAAGAGTTCCTTTTTCGCTTGGGTCAAACCTGAATGTTCAAGTTTTCAAGAAAAGAAAACCACCATTAGGGAGCTTTTAGAGAGAGGAATAACTTTCCTAATTGACGCGAAATGAAACGGAGCCATTTACCTAACTAAACGGAAGCTTAAACTTCTTCTCTCTCTCCCCTCTTAGTATCACACCATAGCTCTCTAAAAATATGAAAATGGAAGCTTGGAGAAGATGATGAGGTTTAATCTTACTTAAAAAGCCTCTTTTACAATTTCTCAAAAAGACCATTTTGCCTCTACGCACTTGTTTGCTCCGTTTAGGCTCATTTTAACTCCTTTTTTAGAATCATCTTTTCCATCATAAAATTTAAGTCCTCCAATCCATAAAATGCCTTTGGTTTCATCCAAATTAGATTTAAAAATCTTTTTGAATGAAATGATTAAAGTTCAGGTCAACTATCGTTAGAAAACGTACACCAGAGGGGTTTTTGTAACATCCGGTTCCCTGAAAATAAGAGAAAACATGAGAAATGTAACGTACGGTTTCTCTGTCAATGAATGAAACTCATCAGATACAAAAGCATGTCCCTTGAAATGATATAGTTAAAGTCCTAAAAAATTTGAAAAGTATTCTAAACTCCTAAAAATGAGAATCCCAAGCTCAGACGGAAAGAAAAACGGAGCTAAAATAAAGAAATAATTTCTTATGAAAAATTTACGAAACGTAATGGCATTTTCGTAATTTTGAGCAAATTTTGGAATTTACACAGGAGGGCTTTTTAAATGAAAGTTATGAGTTCTCCAGGGTTTTGAGAGGCCCTAAAAGCCCTGGGACAGTTAAAACCCCTCTGATGGACGTTTTCTAATGTCAGTTGACCTGAACTTTGACTGATTTGTTTATAAAGATTTTAGCTTTGATTTGAGTGATTCTAAAGGCATTTTACTAAATTGGGAATCTAAATTTTATAATGGAAAAGATTCTAAAATGAAGGAGAAACAAAAATGGAAAGAACAAAGGGCAAAATGATAATTTTTTAAAAATATAACTTCCTCCCACCTATATATATGATGTGCCCTTCATCTCCCTTCATTTTGCATGACCAAGTTCTGCCCAAAAAATCACAGGAAAACCTTAAGGAGATAGGCACACAAGAGGAAGGCAAAGAGGAGGAGAAATCAAAGGCTTAAGCTATGAAAATTTAGTAGCTTTTCATGCTCTTTCTCTTCCAAACCTTTTCTCCTTCATTCTCTTTTATTTCCTATGATTATAATGAAGTATATGGGTCTATTTTAAAGGAGAAATTAAGAGGAAAATTCTTTTTCCATGGTTAATGTCTTTTCCCCCCTTCTCCATCATTTCACCCCACTTGAAAGGACTAAAGAAGATTTGATTTTTAGGTAGAACCAAGGGTGATTCTTAAGAAAAAGGGTATGGAGATTAAGAATATGCAAAGAGAATTAACAAATAACCATGAAAATTTAAGATGCAAAGTCTAGGGTTTCATATGTTCCTTGCAAAATCTGATTGATACCTTAATTCCTATGTCTAAATGAGAGTTTAAATGAGCTCCCAAGATCCTTAAGAGGCTTCCCACATGCATCCTCCCTTGAGAAAACAAAGCAAACTCTAAGAAACCCTATTTCCTCTATAGCCTCAGCCTAAAAGGGATTATGTACTTAGGGAGAGTTTTAAATTTTTCTAAGCCCATTTTTGAGTAATATATGATGAATGAATATGAGGGGAAGCCTTGGGAGAAATTTAGAAACCATAGAAAGTGAGTTAGTGCTTTATGTTCCATATTATGACCTAATGAAGCAACATGTAGTTAGGCTCTTTGTCTTAATTGTGTGATGACTCCAAGAGACCTAAAAGGAGTCAAGAATCATATTTGAAAGGAAAGAATAGAGCCAAAAATTTATTTGAGGGGTGTTGCTTCATTAGGTGCAATTATGGACCATAATGAGGTTATAAGCCAACCTAGTGTCTAAGCAAATTTTATGGCCTTAGAATTGAGTTCATGAACCTAATTGGCTTCCATAAATTGTGTCTAGGACAAGAGAAATCTTCCCCACACTTGTGTGTGTGTGTGTGGCCGAAGCAAGGAAGGCGAATTCAAAGGAAAATGTGTGTGATTGTGTGCAAGGTAGCTCCCTTTACCTTCTCTCATGCATGGATGTGTGTTTAGCTTATCTTAGAATGTGTATGTGTATTTTCAAGACATGAAAAATATGCTAACATGATATTATATGCCATGATTTCATGATGACATATTATGTTTCTAAATGATGCTATGATATTTGGTTAAGTTTGCTTGAGTGTGGAGAGGCCAAGAACTCTTAACCATGATGAGAATGAGCTAAGAACCCTTGAGATTGGTTGAGACAAAGCAAAGAGTCTCTCAAAAGCAAAGTGGGCTCCCATAAACATGGTTGAGTCCAAGAATCTCTTAAAGAATGGGTGAGGTAAGTCCAAAATCTATGAGGAAAAGGGTGAGGCCAATCTATTCACTTGGCAAGCGTTTGAATGTCTTGTATGACTTACTCACATGCCAAGTTTGCTTCTTGAATGTTCATGACTTCTATGATATCCATGCATGCATTTTCAAGATTTACTTTGCATATGTTATTTGTGATTGAATGGAAGATAAGCTATTGGGATTCTTTGAATCTTATCCCCTCCTCTCCTATGATCTAATATGCTAGGTAAACTAAGTGAACAAGGTAATGGCAGCCAACCACCTTGAAGAGGAGAGCTTGACACCAATATGCCTAGCTCTTGCCTTTTAAAGCCATAATGATGCTTAATGATGTATATTATTGTTGTAAATGATCTTTAGTCCTTGGAACATATGTAAGTATGATATTATATGATGTAGAAATGAAAGAGTATGTTATGTAAATGATGGAATGTAAATTGAGTATATTATGGTAATGTAACTTCATGAATGGTATAGTGGAACTATGCATATGTGTGCATGAAATGGCCAAAATGAGTTGCATGGAGTTTGGGACTATTTCGGTAGCCTACACAAGTCCTAATTATACTTTTAGACTTGCCCAAAGGTGCCAAACCTTAAGGAAAGCCAGTTGGTTAATTTGGTACCTTGTATGGAGCCAAAATTATCTATAATGGAACCCTACGTCACTTTTGGCCAAATGAGCTCTTCTTGATCTGAGATTTGGCATGCAATTAGTACTTGTTGAAGCTTTTTGGGAAGCTAAAGACCATAATTTTTGAAGGTCTACAGAATATTTAATGATTTTCAAGGTTAGAAATTTTTCTAATTTTGTTCTGCTGCACTATTTATTTAGTTTGAAAATGAAATCTTTCACACAGCGCTCAAATGATGTCCTCATTTGAATGTCTATAGAGGGAGATATGAATTTTTAAAGATTCTGTCCAGTATCAGGAATTCAAGCTGACCTCTATTACTGTTCTATCAGTTTTTGATGTCTAGGCGTGCCTGAGCTAGTTTGGAGTTATTTTTGGCCTCTAGCTAACATCCATAGCTTTGCAAATTGGTATCATTTACATGGATTGGGTTTTTGTGGAATTAATTGGATAGTTTTGAAGTTTGCTGCAGAATTCTGTGACAACATCAGATGACAATCTGACCTCTGAACCATTTCGCATGTCAAACGTCCTCTATGTTGGATGTTATCATTAGGACATATTTTTAACCTAAAGTAGACATGCTAAGATTTTCAGAATGTCCAAGAATGCATGATTTCAATTTTTCTAGAATTAGTTATGAATTTGTAAAATTATGACAGAAATGAGCTAATTTTTGTCTGAAAATGTATAAGTGTATTTTTGGCTTTCCTTCGAGTTCCATGAGTTGTAGGCCACATTTTATGATGCAAAGAAGTTGTATTCATGTAATTAAATATGAGAATATATGGTATGAGCTCACATGATTCACGTGACACCAGATGGAAATTTTATACACTACACAACGTGAAAATATTCATTATTTTATTGCCTTTTTCATTGGAAGTTTACATGATTCATAATATTGAGCTATTTAAAGGCATGAGATGAGCTAGAAATTATGGTGTTATAGTTTTAACTATCCTGAGGCTTCCCATGGTTTTCAGGGCCTTTAAAAACCCCGGAGAGCTCAAATTTTTCATTGAAAAGGCCTTCGTGTAGGTATTCTAAAAATTGCTCAAAATTACGAAAATGTCATTATGTTACATAACCATTTTGTTAGATTTTGTTTGGTTATTTTGGCTCCAGTTTCAGGGTAACTCTGGCCTTAGATCCTCCTTATTTGAGGTCTAGATTATTGCTCTAATTTTGTTGGACCTCAAATCATTCTATCTGGGGGACTTCCTTTTGTATTTGGTGAATTATGTATGTTTACAAAGAAATGAGGCATTACATTTCTCACGTTTACAGAAGTACTAGATGTTACAAAAACTAAGCAAAAAGTGTAAGAAATTCAATACTTTTCATGCTTTCTCCTTCTCAAACTTTTTCTCCTCTTTCTCCTCTTTTCTCTCATGGTTTTGAAGACTTTTTTAGGGTTATTTCATGGTTGGTTCAATAGGAGCAAGAGAGAATTTGAAGGAGATATTAGAAGCTTTAGAAAGTTCCTTGGGAAAGCTTGAAAACAAGGTAGGATATCATGGCCTTTCTTGCTTTTCTTATTTATTCCTCCCATGGACCAATCTATCCAAACCTAGGTTTATTAATGAGAGAAGGAATTCAGGTCATAGGAAGGTAGGAACAATGGTTTTTGAGCATGAGGAACAAGAATATGCAATTGGAATTAAAAGAAAAGCTTTAGAATTCAAGTTATGATGCCTTGGGTTCTTGTTGCACCTAGCAATTTCTAGAGCTTTCCAATCATAATCTAGCTTATACAAGAGTATGTATGAGTTTATAAGAGGTCTAGGAAGCTTTATGGATGCCAAAACCTCTAGGAAATTGAATGAAACTCCATGGGCTCTTTACTTGCTACATATCTCAGCCAAGGAGAACAACAAGCACTTAGGAGATTTTTCTTTGATTCCAAGTATAAAAATGGTCTAGATATTAATAATAAACATTAAAGGAACCATTGGTTTGAATTTAGAAACCATGGCTTATAACATGGAAGTTTAGGTTCCTTTTTAAGCTATAAAGAAGCAACTTGATATTTGGCTCTTTGAATTGAGTTTATGATGATTCTAATGAGTTTAAAAAGAGTCATGAGACTTAGATTGAATGAGAAGTTGGAGCTAAGATCATGAATTATGTAGGTTACTTCATTATAGCTTTGTATAGAATTATAACTATACCATAAGTTAGAATATGTTTGTATAGAGTTTATGTGAGACTAGAATTAGTTCCAATGATGTATTTGTGTCTTATTTGATGTATCTATCCTTTATTATATGTATTTCTTGGTTGTTTGATTATCATTGGATGCTTGTGTGAATGTTTGAATCACAAGATATGCTTATAGTCATTGATTAAATGTTTTGGTACTATTATGTCTCTTGAAACATGTTTTGAATGTAAGATGGCTTCTAATGGACAAGGTTATGTCAAAAGTCCCTAAGAATAGGAGAGACAAAGCTAGAATTCTCAAAAAAGAGTAAGGCTAAGTAAATTCCATAAAAGTGGGTGAGAAAAATCCAAAAGCCCTAAAGAAATTGGGTGAGGCTAGACCAAAAGTCTCTAGGGTATATGTTTGATTTGAATGAGCTCATGTAACTTGAAAAATGATTATGTATTTCTACTAGAAGCTTTCATTGCATGCTTCCATTCTTTGACATGAAAATGTATCATATATGTATACTTGAAAGGATAAAAAAGCTATGAAGATTCTTTAAATATCACTTTTACCTACATTATGTCTAACAATGTCTAGGTGAGCCTTATGGAGTAAGAAATGGAAGCCAAAGAGCCTAAAGGATGAGACTTTGACAATAGAATAGGAATTTATGTAATCTGATGTCAAATTTTGTATGTATATGAAGTTTATGAGATGTAAACCATTGACCATGTATAAAAGTATGTAATTATGATGTATGAATCAAACATAAAACCAAATGTATGAGTATATGAGTTTTTTAACATGGATGAGCCTTAGTGTACATATGCATAAGAATAAGCTGATGAGTGATTTCAATTTCCATGATGGTTTAGACCTATTTTGATGCTTCTATATACTATAATGTAAGTGTTGGACGTGCTCAAATGGTCATGATTTAAGAGGGAAGTCATTTTGGACCATTGGAAGCCATTATGACACCATTTTGAGCCACTCTCTTACCCTAAACCAAAGTCTGACGAAATGGATGAGTTTCTACACAAAATTTCCAAGCATATAGGTATCATCTAGAGCTTTTTATAGAGCTAAAGAGCACTATTTTTAGAGCTCTAGAAAATTTATTATGACTTTTCAAAGTTGGCCAAATTATGTATAAACTGTCACTGTTACTGTTCATATGGTCAGTTTGGTTTATAGTGTTATTTAGTGGACAAATGAAGTCCAATACTTATGAAATTTTACAAACAAATAGTAGACATCATAAGCTTTCTATAGCCACTAAGAGCACCCAATTTAGAACTCTGTAGATGGAGAAATAAATTTTTGAGATTCCAGGCTTGCTATAGAATGTCAACCAAACCTAAAATATTGTTCCACCAAATTTAATTAGTCAAACATGGTTTTTTTTTATCTAAACCTTTGATGGTAGTTATAGGATGGCTTAAGCTTCCCAAAAAGTCATAATGTACATGATTTGGATTTTTCTAGAATTAGTTGTAAATTTCCAAAGTTCATATTAGAATATGAAATTCAAGGGAAATTGCAAGTGAAATGTGATTTTGTGATATATGCCTAAAACCTTAAATTTACAGTTTGTGATATTTCTGATTGAACAAATGTGTTGTAGATGGAAAATGAGGTTGGTAAGTTCACATAGTTTATGTAACACCCTGAAATTAATTAAGGTATTAATCGTAGATTGGACTAATTAAGAATAATTACTATGAAATAATTAGGCAAGTTATGTGTAACATCATATTTATATAGCTCATCTCATATTATATCTAGGCTCATTTCCAAGAATTTCACAACATTCTCAAGAAAAGTCTTTAAAATAATTAATTAAATTGCATTAGGTCGTGTATACTTTTTTTAATTCTGTGTCCTATGGGCCATATGAAGTCATCCATCTCATTATCATATTTAAATACAAAAATACAACTCATAACAAGCTTAAGAAGTGCCCAATAACTTGAGCTAAGGGAGTATATTCATGAAAATAAAGTGTGCAGCCTCAGACTGAATTTCCAGATTTCTATCATGAACTTTAAAAAATCATAACTAATTCTAGAAAAATTAAAATTAAGCGCAATACACCATATTGGAAACCTGTAGATATCTAATTTATACTAAAAATAATTCCAAACCACAACAGGAACATCTAGACACCAGAAATCGATGCAAATATAACAAAGGTCGCCTATCACTATTAGTACTGTCCTCCAACTTAAAAAATTCATATCTCCTTGCTCAGATGTCTAATTGGGGTGATCCTTATGGCCATGGAAATCTTATCGTGGATTGTAAAATTTCATGAGAATTGGACATCATTTGGTAGTCAAATAACACAGCACAAGAAACTAACTATATGAACAGTGTTTGCATTAGAACAAAGAAAAATGCTAAATTTGAAAAATCATAATTAATTCCAAAGAGCTCCAAATAATTTGGTATTTGTCTTTCAAAAAATATGTAGATAATATTTATATACATGCCAAATTTCATGAGCGAATTCGTTCATTTGGTCAATTTTTGACATTGGGTTGCAAAATGACCCATTTTGTGTCATCAAGGGGGTCCAAATGATCCATTTTGGTTTCTAAGGCAACCATGGCCACTTAAGCACGTGAGAAAGCATCAAAATGGTCTACTAAACTTTTTCTCAATGGCGCACAAACCCAAAAATCAAAAATTGACTCATCCACCCCAAGCTATATACAAGAATGCATATGTCAAGCCTTGCCATTCCATACCCAAAATGTGCTCTATCATACAAATGGCATGAAATCCTTTACATACATGATACATTTACATATTTATATATGTTCATGAAGTTATAAAATATATACAATGGTGGATTATAACACTTACCACTCATATGGCTACATAATAGCAATTTTCCATACTTTGTTGTCAATCTTCATTCTTTAGGCTTGGTGGCTTCCATTCTTTGGCTCACTTGGTCCACTTAGACATGTGGGGAGGAAGGAATGAGATTCTAGGAATCTCAATAGCTCTTTTCCCTTTCAATCACACATAAAGAATTCAAATCTATGTCTAAAAATGCATGCATGAACATCATGAAGCATGTAACCATTCAAGAAGCATTCTTGGCATTCAAGAAGTCATAAAAAGCATACATAGGCTTGCCAAGTAAGTGGATTAACCTCACCCATTCTCTTCAAGGATTTTGGAGTTGCCTCACCCTTTTTCTTAATGGTCTTGAACTAAGCCTTACTCTTAGGAGACTCTAAGCTTTGTCTCAACCATTCTTAAAGGTTCTTGGCTCATCATTACCATGGCTAGTGGGTTCTTGGCTTCACCACACTCAAGAAAATCAAAGTAAATACACAAGTGTCATGTGAATGCATAAAACAATATCATAGTACCATGGAATATAAGTACATGCTAGAATACTTTTTCATGGCTTAAAACTTACATACACATATTCGAAGACAAGACAAACATTCATCCATGCATGAGAGAAAGAAGAGAGAGCTACCTTTGTCATACAAGCACAATTTTCTTCTTGATTTTAGCTTATCTTCCTTGGCCACACACATAAAAGAAGGTAGGACTTGTTTCTCTTGGCCTAACACATCACATGGAAGCCAATTATACTCATGGAACAAATTCTAAGGCTACACAATCATTACAAAAGCCAGGTAGTTCATATGGCTCTTTTATGGCTCCATAATGCACTTGATGAAGCAACCCTATAGAAACATGATCTTTGCTCCATTCTCTTCCTTTGTTTATGATTCTTGACTCCTTTTAGGCCTCTTGGAGTCATCACACAACCAAATTAAGAAGCCTACCTAGGTGTTGCTTCTTTAAGCTATAATATGGAACGTATGATACCAATTCACTATCCATGGCTTCTAAAAATTTTCCAAGGATTTTTCTCATTATCTTTCATCATATATGATTCAAAAATAAGCTTTGAACAAATTAAAACTACCCTAGGTGTCTCAACTACTCTAAGCCATGGCTATGCTTCATATGGACACCAAGTGAGTTTGCTTTGTTTTCTTGATGGAAGATGCATATAAGGAGCCTTCTAGGTATCTTAGGAACTCATCCAAACACTTATTTAGGCCTAAAAATTATTGTATCAAATTGGATTTTCAAGGGAACCTATGAAACTCTAACTTTTCTATCTTGAAATCGAATGGCTAGTTTGTTATTTTCTTTGCATATTCTTATTCTCCTCCCTCAATTTCCTAAGATTCATCCTTGGTTTAGCTAGAAATCCAACCCTTTAGGTCTGGTCTTACCTAGGTTGAACAATAAGAGAAGGAGAACAAGAAACATCATGAATTACCTTGGATTCTTGCTTTTCTTAGCTTGTTCTTCACTTGGTTAGCCTCCTCCCTTGAATTTCAAATTTTTCACCTCTGTTCTGCCCTCAATACAGACCCAAAAACATCATCAAACCCATGAAAATAAAAAGGAGAAGAAGGAATAGCAACTTGCTAAGGAGAAGAAGGAATAGCAACTTTCGGTGTTAATCACCTTTAACATGTGAAATGTGATTGCTAGTATGGGATAGTAGTCACTATATAACACCATAATCGTAAGACTCAACTTATGCAATTTCCATGCCTCATTACATGCTAATTCTATAGGAAGTAACATAATGGGATTGGAAATCATGAATAAAGTGGTATGTTGTCACAGGAAAAATTTTCATTCAGTGTTTCGTGGGCCATATGGACTCATCCATCTCATTCTCATATTTAAATACACAATTACAACTCATAACAAGCTCAAGAAGTGGCCTACACCTCGAGCAAAGGGAGTGGATACATAAAATACAATGGTGCAACCTCGGACTGATTTTTCAGATTCTATGCCTAAATTTTGAAAAATCATAACTAATTCTCGAAAAAATTAAAATCAGGCACATTATACCATTCTAGAAAGCTACAGATGTCTAATATATATATATATATATATAAATCTAGACCACAACAAAGGCTATTAGAAACTAATGGAATAGTACCAGAGGTTGACTATCATCCCTAATATTGACCTCTAATTTCAAAAATTCATATCTCCTTGCTCAGAGGTGCAATTGGGGTGCTCTTAGTGGCCATGGAAATTTTATCATATCTAGTTTATGATTACAAATTTCATGAATATTGGACATCATTCGGCCCATGAATAACATAGCCCAAGTTTCTAACCATATGAATAAGGTCTGCATCAGTTTAGCAGAAAAATGCCAATTTTAGAAATTCATAATTAATTCCATAGAGCTTCAAATAATCTAGTATTTGGATTCCCAAAAAGGTGTAGCTAAGATCTATATGTGTACCAAATTTCATGGGCAAATTCGTTCATTTGGTTAGATCTTGATATTGGGTTGCAAAATGGCTCATTTTATGTCATCAAAGGGGTTCAAATGGTCCATTTCAAGTTTTAAGGCAATCATGACCATTTGAGCACATCAAAATGCACCAAAATGATTCTTTAAACTTATCTCAAAGGTGCATAAACCCAAAAATAAAAAACTCACCCTCTCACCCTATGCCATACACAAGGTTTCATAAATCTAGTCTTGCCATTCTACACCCAAATTGTACATCACCATTCATTTGGCACTAAAACTCATACATAAATCAAACATTTGGGTAATTACATATGTTCATATGATTACATAACAATTTCATCATGGGATTACATCATATGCCATGTATATGGCTACAAGAGAGATAAAACTAGGTATTTTCATACACTTTGATGTCAATCTCCTTCTAGGCTTGGTGGTTTCCATTACCTTGCTCAATTCCTCCACCTAGCATGTTAAGACATTGGAGAGCAGGTGATAAGATTCAAAGAATCCCAATAGCTCATCTCCCTTTCAATCACACTAAAGTATGTAATACAAGCCTTGAAAATGCATGCATGGGCATATTGACATGTGTGAGCATTCAAGAAACATCCTTGGCATTTAAACAAGTCATACATAGCATACATAGGCTTGCCAAGCGAGTAGATTAGCCTCACCCATTCACTTATTAATTTTGGATTTGCCTCACCCATTATCTCTAAGAGGTTTTGACTTAATCTTACTGATGAAGGCTATTCTTATATATTTTAATCCTCCTAACATAGGCATATTAGTGTCCAAATATGGCTTTAGGGGTTTAATTAGCCAGATAATTGATTTTAGTAGCTACTTTTGTACTCTAGGAATTTATTTGCAAAGTTGTTAGATTTTAATGCATAAATTTCTTTTAAATAACTTTGAGAATATTCCTACTAGACTTTTTTCACTCTTTTATGTAGATTCCCAATGGAAATTAGTGCTTGAATGAGAAATTCAATTAAAAGTTAAAAGTGTGCAACTTGAAGGAGAGAATGAAGGTCTACATGTTTAATAAAATCTGAGAAAAATAAAAATGAAAAGAAAAGAAATGGGGATGGGATGAATCATATAAGAGGAACTTTCTTGTTAACATGTGCACAACATTCTGATTAAAGAAGAAACACTCTCATCTACTTCACTAAGCTACCTCTTTTTCTTACACCTTTATCTCCATGTAGCATGCATGGTTTCTTGTTTTTCCACGTGGTCACTTACATAAAGCACTCATCTAGCATGTCACGAGTTTCATTTCCATATACACACACTTGGGTTTTCTCACACGTTGATGCATGGGCTTTAGACTTACCATACACACATACATGTAAACACAAGAAGGCACACCTCCAAACATCACATACTTCCCTCTCCCTTAGCTCATGGGTGGTTGCACCTCCATACACTCTCACATTACACCCACATCACATTCATTTACATAGCACACTTCACTCATTAACCCACTTCATTTAGCACCCACAAGCCACTTTAATAAACTCATGTAAGGGGCATGTTGACTTCACATGTACGAGTTACAAGTATTCATTTTTCATCAACACTTAATTACACACATAGCAGCCACATCAACACATTCAGTCACTTCTTAGGTTTCATGCACATGGATACACACTCACATAACTCACTCATTCACCTCCCTACACCACACACACATGCAGTAGCTTGCCATAGGTTTTGGTGCTTTGAGAGGGGGAGAGAAAGCTCACGAGGCTAGCAGAAGAGGTAGAGTGTGTGTGGGGGAGGAAGAAGTAGAGAAAGGAGAGAAGGGAAGTCACAGGTTAGCAAGATTTTGACATGGATGATGCTTTGTTTTTGGTGAAGAAGTAGATAGCCACGAGTTAAAAAAGAAGAATATGGGTTCTAGTTTGAAAAGGAAGAGAAATACGTGACAAAATCCATGGGTTTGAAAGGCTATGTAGCTGCACGAGTTTCATGAATGAGTATGCTATAAATTATAGCTGTAGTGGAAGAAATTCAGTCAAAAAGTTGAGCTTACATGGAAGAGATGAGCCTATGTTCTAGATTCGAGAAGAAGCTATGGTTTAGTGAGGAGAAAAGTGAGCTGGAGCTAAGAATAAAGCATGTAGCAGCCATTTACATGTTCAGCTCCACCATAATAATACACACATGCATGACACATGAACACAAGGAAGCCATGTCATTCATGAGTTCACGTCTAAAAGCTTGCACGAACTAGAAGAATTAAGCTACGGGTTTCTAATTGTGAAGGTAGTAGATTACGTGGAACCAAAAGGCTAAAAGTAAAAGTAAAAGAAGCACATGATGAAAAAGCTAACACAAAAAAGGAAAAAACATAAAAAAAGATGCCAGAATAACGTGAAAGAATTAAGCTTAGGCAGCACGTTAATTGATTCATCCATTAATCCAAAGACGCGACTCCCTTCATCTATTGTCTATCCTTTTCATCCGTAGCCATTCCTCTTCCATTTTTCTCACTTCCATCTATCCATCCAATGAGAGCTTAATCATAAATTATGGCTAGCTTGGAAGAAAACCCTTGGAAAAGTTTGAATCCATAGATTAGAAAAGGATTTTTGGCTAAGATTCTCATCTCTTTCTACACTTTTCTATTTTCTTGTACATGCTTGGTTGAGATGTATTAGATTGAGATTGGTGTAGTTTGTAAGTAATGGCTAGTTAAACACTAATTAGGTGACTTTGTATTGATTAATTGATTGGATTAAGTTATGGATTTTCATTTTCCTACCATTTCTCATGTATGCAATCAAGGTGTTCGATGAAATACATAAGTGAAATTGTATGCTTGATTGATTGATTTGAGGATTCCTTAAAGTTTGATTGGTTAATTGAACATCCTAAGGTGTTAATTTAGAGGCTAATTGATCAATTAATTACTTAATTTTAAGTGTTTATTAATCTTAATCATAAGAATGAATGATTTAGTATAGGATTAAGGTTTCAATTCAACATTAACTTATTAATTTCTTGAATCTTGAATGGTAATTTAAGATCATTTGCCATGAACATAATTAGGGACTCTTAGACCAAAATTAATCACAATTTAATTAGGATAAGGATAGTGGATACCAAGGGACGAATCTAAAGCTAGTCACATGTCTATCATTCACCTCATTAGTTTATACAATTAGGTAGTGATTAGGAACTTTGTTTCAATTTCATTTTAGTTAGTTTAATTAGATAAAACCCCCTCTTAAATTAGGTAGTTCTATGATCTTTTAACACTTAGAAACCCAATTAAACATTGAATTCCATTTCCAAAGGAGATGACCTAGGTTGTGCCACTAACTATAAAATTTAATCTAACCTAGTTTTATTTTGGGGGTTGCGCGACACGACCTCACTCACTCTTGGGAGTCAAACTTACTCTTGGAAGACTCTTTACTTTGTCTCAATTGGCTCATTCTCACCATGGCTAGAGGGTTCTTGGCTTCTTCACACTCAAGCAAACCAAGGTAAGCATATAAAACATAATTTGAATGCATAAAACATCATCATGGTACCATGGTATATGAAATCATGCTAGAATACTTTTCATGACTTAAAAAATACATACATACATCCAAAGATAATGTAAGCACACATTCATATATGAAAGAAGTGAAAAGAGCTACCTTTGCCATATAAGCATACTCTTTCCTTGAGCCTTGAGTCCTCTCCTTTGACCTCACACACCCAAGGAGGTGGAGATAATTTCTCTTGGCCTAGACACATCATATGGAAGCCAATTATACTCTTGGATCAAATTCTAAGGCCATACATTCACTAGAAAAGCTAGGTGATTCATATAACCCTTTTATGGTTCCATAATGCACTTAATAAAGCAACCTTAAGAAAACATCATCTTGGCTCCATTCTCTCCATCCATTTATGGTTCTTGACTCCATTTAAACCTCTTGGAGTCATCACAAAATCAAATCAAGGAGCCTAGCTAGGTGTTGCTTCTTTAAGCCATAATATGCAACCTATGATACCATTTTCACTATCCATGGTTTCTAAAATTTTTCCAAGGCTTCCTCTCATCTCCACTCATCATATATGACTCAAAAATGGGCTTGAAAAAATTTAAAACTACCCCTAGGTGCCTTGAATCCTTTAGGTAGAAGCATATGCTCTTTTTGACACCCTTAGAGTTTCTTTGCCTCCTTTAATAAGAAAAACATTTAGGAAGCTCTCTTGGTCTCTTAGGAGCCTATATGAACTGTTAAACATCATAAAATATGGCTAGGCTTTATGGTAGAGTTCAAGGTGCAATCAAAACCTTAGCCTTCCTATCTTGAAAATCAATGGATTTTACTTGAATTTCTGTCGCATATTCTTATTCTCCTCCTTTAAATTCCTAGGATTCACCCTCAATTCTATCTAAAATTCAAGCCCTCTTGTAGCTACATACATGGGGTTAAATGGGGAGAAAAAGGGAGAAGGAGTAGCTACCATAGGATGAAGATTTTACCTTTTTCCTTAGCTTTTCTTGCTTATTTCTTACTTTCCTTAGCCTTCTCTCTTCAAATCTGAATTTTTCCCTTTGTTCTACCCTCAAAACAATACCAAAAAATTTGAGAAAACCATAGGGAGAAAGGGGAGAAGGAGGAGAAACATGTTGCTAAAGAAAGAGCTTAAGATTCCATGAAAATCCCTACCTTTTCCTTGCCGTTTCTCCCTCCAAAGCCTCTTCTCTTGGTATGCCTAGGAGCTAGCTCTCTTCTCTAGTCTTACGGTAGAATTTGGTTGGTCTAGAAGAGGGGAGAAGAAGGGCATGATTTCTAAAGAATGTTTAAGAAGCTACTTTTCTTAAAAATTTCAATTTTTCCCGTTGTTCTTGGCATTTTTGTTTCTATTTCATTTTAACTCCTTTTTGAGAACCTTCTTTTCCATTATGAAATTTAGGCCCTCAATGTAATAAAATGCCTTTAGAATCACTCAAATCTGAACTAAAACCTTTCCGAATGAATCTGTCAAAATTTAGGTCAACCGACGTTGGAAAACATCCATTAGAGGGGTTTTAATTGCCCGGGGCTTCTTATGGTTTGGAGGGCTTCTAATAACCCTGGAGAACTCAAAACTTTCATTTAAAAAGCCCTCCTATAAAGATTCCAAATTTTACTCAAAATGACAAAAATGCCTTTACATTTTGTCAACCTTTCGTTACATTTTGTTTCTTTATTTTAGCTTCATTTTTCTTTCCATCTGAGCATGTGATTCTCATTTTTTGGAGTCTATAATGCTACACAAATTTTTTGGAACCTTAACTAATTTATTTCGGGGGACTTGGTTTTGTATCCAGTGAATTCCGTATGTTTACAGAGAATCCATACGTTACGTTTTTCACGTTTCCTCTCATTTTCAAAGAACTAGATATTACACACTGATAGCCCAAATGTTGCATTTACTGATATGACTATGTATTTCTGATGCTTATCTAATTTCATTCACATATGTTAATTAAAATAGAATATATGAATGGAATTTGCCTTTGATTACTGAGATTTGCATCTCACCCCTTTTTATAGGACAATACTTTCAGGTGAAGGCTTTTCGAGTAAGGATAAGGGAAAGTAAATGGATACATCCATGAGCTGAGCCCTTGTGTGGGAAGCTACACTTGGGTTGAGTTAATTTAGGGTAGATGCTGATTTTTTTGTTCTTTTATATAGCATCATCATATAATCATATCACCAAGTATAGGTATTTTGTGTTTTGGTAAATAATGATATAACTAATAGGGAGTTAAACCTTTTACAACTTGGAATTGGATGTATATACTTATATATCTGATACAGAACTTTGTTGATCCTAAGATATGGTCTATTATCTGAGAATGTAATCATGTGATACCTTAATTATAGACTTAGACAAGCAATGCATGAAACCTATACTGGAATTTATATTTGGATGATGATGTTAGTAGTTATGAATCCTTCTTGTTGTCATTGATATATATAAATTATTGATGTATGATAGTAGATGAGTAGGAATCAACAACTAGGATTTGGTTTGGAAATGAGGGACATGCTAAATATATTAGGTAGATGAATGCCATTAGAGCCCTACAAATTAAGGTAGAGTGGCCCTAAAGTGTTGTTAGAGGGAGAGCTAGAGTGTATGGGAGGTATAGGTGCAAAAAAGGGTCACGCCATGGCCAAGAATAGTTAAGTCATAACAAGGAGTCAATTAGAAGCTAGGAATGCCATAGCGTGGGATGTCTTACCATGACATAAGGCGAAAATTTTGCCCAAGAAGGGTAATAGAATGCAACTTCAATGCAGCATAGGTACTTCTACTGCGGTGCAATTTGAATAATTTGGGTAAAGGGTCCCAGGAGGCATACCCATTGTAGTGCCACATAGGCTAGTCACAACAAAGTCCAACTCATCGGGGTAATTGAAAAAATGTGAACAGTAGATCCTCGAGAGCATTTCATTGGGTGTAGAAAACCCAAGTCATACCACAAGATGTGAAATGTCAGTTTTGAGTTACAGTAGCCACTTACGTCATAGTGCGGCTATACTAAGTTCCAGTGAGTCCCTAAACTTGGTTTTTAGGTTCCAGTAACTAACTTAGCTGCGGTGGAAAAGGTCCAAGTTGCAGCGAGGGTTTACAAACTCTTATTTTTGACTTAGAAACCTTGAATTTCACTATGTTAAGGTTATGTAATAACTTGGGAATATTATAAGAGGATTTTGTGAATTGGAAATCAGTAGTAACATGTATCAAAGGTTCTTAATTGATAACTAGAATTACTTATAGACTTTAATAGTTGTGATAATTTGGCTAATAACCCTAATAATATCAAGGTTCAAATTCTCTCTCTTTTCCCAATCTAAGTAATTGTAATGACCCTAATTTACAATCATTAGGTCTAATCATGGTAATTAAGAATTAGGGTTGTTACAGTCTATATAGCCAAAGATTAATTACTTTGGCTTTTAATAACAAAAACTTTTGCTACTAAAGGTAATCATTTCTTGAAAATGAATGCTATAAGCCAATTGTGTTATGAGTTAAGATCTATATAGATATGGTGTTACAAGATGAATGGGTAACCATGTTATTTTCAACCCTTAATTAGTATGTTTAGATGTTTTATGATGCAACAAACAAGAATCTAAGCCTAGAATTAATTGAAACTTTAAAATTTTCAAGTTAGGGGTTTATAGTACCCTTTTCGACCAAGAAGAAATTCAAGGGGTTAAGAAGTTTTCAATGGATTCTTGAGTTATGGATAGTTTTAAATGATATAAAAACAATAGTGGAAGCATCACATTGAATTTAAAAGCTAGATTTTGGAAGTTGAAAATTTAAGGCTCAAGAAAAGGTAATATAGAACCAATTGGCATTAAGTTTGTGTGAGCAAACTTGTAATGCTTCTAATGGAACCTAATGTGGCTATGTAAATCATATATTGAATCTTAAAAGTTCTCCCTTGAGGCTTAAGGTTATATAATATGTACCATTATGTATAAAAGTGGAAATACCAAATGAATATTATCAATGACAAAATGAATAGTAAATGTGGAATTTATGGCTTGAATTATGAATTCTAGAAGCACAAGTTGGCTTAGGATTTAAGCTTAGTGAAATCCCTAACCTAAAGTCTAAGTGAAGAACCAATTATAGAGAGCTAAAATCCAAAAGTAATTTCTTAGATTAAGACCCTTGACTATGGTCAAATTTGAGTTTTTGAGATGGTATATTTGCCACCCTACAAGTATATCTCTTGAAAGTATGTAAAAAGGGGTTTTAAGTGCACTTTAATTGGCCTAAAGTATAGTTAAAATGTCAAAGAAGTCTAACAGAAGTAGTTATGAGTTCTAGATGTTATTGATATGTTTATGTGATATTCTAGAATAAGGTAGTTGTAACACCATAACATCTAGCTCATTTTATGTCATTTATAAGTTTTATATCATCAATCCCACAAGAGTATATGAGAAAGAGGATAAAAATAATAGACTTTTTCGCGTTACGCTATATCTAAAAAATTCAATTTGGTGTCACGTGGACCGTGTGAGCTTATACTACACTTCCTCATCTTTAATTTCATTATTTCAACTCATTTGCATCACAAAAACATGCCTACAATTCATGGAAACCGAAATTGAGCTCAAAATAAACAAGCATATTTTCGGCCAGATTTACTCCATTTTCTGACCCAACTTTGGAAAATTATAACTAAATCTAAAAAATTTGAAATTATGAAATCTTGGTCATTATGGAAAGTTTAGATGTCTATATCACACTAAAAATATTTCCAGGTCACAAAATTCATCACATAAGACGTTTGACATCCAAAATGCTACCGAGGTTGCTGACTACCTGGGCTGGTGTTCAGTTTACTGATACCAAATTCAAAAATTCATAACTAATTCTATAAAAATTGAAATCACATACACTCAGTCATTATGGAAAGATAAAAATGTTAAATTGACACTAAAAATAATTCTAGAATGAAAAAGATACGTTTAGATATCTGGAACTGATGCAACAGTAACTGGACTCATGGGCGCTACTGATACTGACAGTTAAATTCAAACATGCATAACTCACTGCTCAGACCTCCAAATGAGGTGATCTCGATGGCCACAGAAATCTCATGACCTATAGTTTATGCATATAAAATTTTATAAGTATTGGACACCATTTGGCTATCGGGTAACACAGATGTTGGAAATTATGGGAGCCACACAGCGGAAACATTAAAAATTTTGATCCCAATTCCCACCAAGGATCCGCCAAAATCACTTAAATTGAATAAGTTCAGAGAATTACCTTTTTTCTTCCGATTGAGTTTGTTGTTTGCTTTTATTTGGATCACAGGAACTGATCGCAGATCAGCTCCCTCTACTGGTATCCACACGAACGGGGTTCAGCAACTCAAAGCAGTGTGCTAGCAATCTGTCCGTACAATCCGTACGATGTCTCTCTCTCTAAGGATTTTGGAGGTAGCTCTAGCTCTAGCTATGTATATCATTTTTTTCTAATATGGAAACCCCTATTTATAGACTAGAGTTTCGTATATATTTAATTAATCAAAATTAATTAAATATATCTATTAGTTTAAATTCAAATCTATCCTATAGTTTAAATTTAAACTAACAATATCTAGAGCTTAATTTAAATTATCTGATTAGTTTAAATTTAAATCTATCTTATAGAATTAAATTTAAACCTATCTGATAGAATCAAATTTAAATTATCTGATTAGTTTAAATTTAAATCTATCTGATAGAATCAAATTTAAATTATCTGATTAGTTTAAATTTAAATCTATCTGATAGAATCAAATTTAAATTAATCCATATATATATATATAATATCAAATATAATATATATATATATAATATATAATATATTTCGAATTTAATTATTTATATATATATATATAAATAATTCCTCCATCCTAGATATTCATTGAATCTAGACACATTTCTGATTCAATGAATATGGACATTTTAGTTCGAGTTGGTCCGTTCTTGTGTGCGACCCTGCAGGCCCATATGATGTTGGCAGTGGGCCAACTACACTGTTTGACCCACAAATCACAAGCGGCCTCTAGCAAGACATTGTGACTACCCAAATCATACGGGATCGGTGATCCGATGCAACCTATCTTATAACCCTATCATATCCCTTTTGTCACATGATATCTAGATCGAGTATGAGACATGGAAATGTCATTCTCAACTTGCGCGATCATAACTTTCTCGATCTCTGAGCAGACTGATGTAAGATGGAACTCTTTCCATTTGAGCATGGCTATGCATTTCTCAGTCACACTCATCGAGGGGCCCAGAGATATCTCTCTCTATTAATTAGAGGGACAAATTCCATCTTGACCACTCATCTTCCTCTGCATGAATTTCATTATACCTGATCATAGTCTTTATAATCACCCGGTTAATGGTGACATTAGACTATGCCAAAGTACAGTGTTCTTCATGTAGGAATCTATGGTGATCTCAAGTCCAAGGGATCAATGACATAGTTATATATGAGATAAATTTATGACCTAATCCATGTAACTTATCTCATGACGGGTCTATCCAGCATCCTGTTCTCTAACACACGCCTATGATTTTGATTCATATCATCATATATGATTAACACTTAATCAATCAAAATCATACTAATCTTAATTCATCGTTGTTCCCACAAGGATGATTGATTAGGGACATTTTGGATAATTCAAAAAATAATTTATCCATGGATATTATTATATATAAACATGCAAATAATATAATAATGTAATAAAAAGAAAACTCTTATTTCGTAATAATAAACAATGTTCGCAATACAATGATTGGCCTAGGGCACAATCTCCAATAACTCCCACTTGCACTAGGTTCAATCATTAATGTTTCTAATACCCATTGACCTAACATGACGATCATGCTTAGCCTGTGCAAGCGGCTTAGTAAGAGGATCAGCAACATTGTCATCAGTTGGTATTTTACATATCTTTATATCACCTCTATCAATGATTTGTCTGATAAGGTGATATCGCCTGAGTATGTGTTTTATCCTTTGATGTGACCTAGGTTCTTTATCCTATGCTATTGCACCATTGTTGTCACAGAACAAATCTATCGGATTTGAGATGGTAGGTACCACCCCTAGCTCAGTGATGAACTTTTTAATCCAAACAGCTTCCTTAGCTGCATCTGATGCTGCTAGGTACTCAGCTTCTGTTGTAGAATCAGCCACAGTGCTTTGCTTTGAGCTCTTTCAATTTATTGCTCCACCATTCAAACAGAATACAAATCCTGATTGCGATGTAGAATCATCTTTGTCAGATTGAAAACTTGCATCTGTGTAACCATTTACAACAAGCTCGTCATCCAATCCTCCATACACCAAGAATACATCCTTAGTTCTTCTTAAGTACTTTAGGATATTCTTGACGGCAGTCCAGTGATTCTCACCTGGATCTGATTGAAATCTACTAGTCATACTCAAGGCATATGAGACATCTGGTCGAGTGCACAACATGGCATACATGATAGATCCAATAGCCGAGGTGTATGGAATCTTACTCATGCGCTCTCGCTCATCACGTGTACTAGGACACTGAGTCTTGCTGAGATTGATGCCATGAGACATAGGTACAAAACCCCTTTTTGAATCTTGCATACTAAATCTATGCAATACCTTGTCTATGTAGGTGCATTGACTTAAACTGATTAGCCTCTTGGATCTATCTCTATGGATCCTAATCCCAAGGATGTAATTGGCCTCGCCTAAGTCTTTCATTGAGAAATACTTTCCTAACCAAGACTTGACAATCTGCAAGGTAGGAATGTCATTTCCAATAAGTAGGATGTCATCAACATAAAGCACTAGAAATACAATTGTGCTCCTACTAACCTTCTTGTAAACACAAGGTTCATCAATATTTTGGATAAAATCAAAATCTTTGACTACTTCGTCAAAGCGATGATTCCAACTTCGAGATGCTTGCTTCAATCCATAAATGGATTTTTGAAGCTTGCAAACCTTCCCAGAATCCTCTGGACACATAAAACCTTCAGGTTGTGTCATATACACATCCTCAAGCAGCTTTCCATTAAGGAATGCTGTTTTCACGTCCATTTGCCAAATCTCATAATCATAGTATGCAGCAATGGCAAGAAGGATTCTGATTGATTTGATCATAGCGACTGGTGAAAAGGTTTCATCATAGTCTATACCATGTGTTTGTTTGAATCCTTTTGCAACCAATCGTGCCTTGAAGGTATGCACTTGGCCATCCATGTCAGTTTTCTTCTTGAAAACCCACTTGCACCCTATGGCTTTTATACCTTCAGGTGGGTCAATCAAGGTCCATACCTGATTGTCATACATGGATTGCATCTCAGACTTCATGGCTTCTAGCCATTTCTCAGAGTCTGATCCCATTATAGCCTCTTGATAGGTGGTTAGCTCATCTTGATCAATGAGCAACACATCACGATATCTTTGAGGCTGATGTCGTGTCCTATCAGACCTTCGTGGGCCTTGTGTTACTTGAGTAGGCTCAACAACTTGTTGTGAGTCTTCTCGATTTTCCATCTCAGGTCAATGCGATTTTGTGGCTCTTGAACTTCTTCAAGATGTATCTTGTAACACCATAACTTTTAGCTCTATTACATGCCATTTATAAGCTTCACATCATGATTTCCATGAGGGCACATAAAAAAGAGGATAAAATAATCGACTTTTTCCGCGTTGCGCTATATCCAAAAAATTCAATTCGGTGTCACGTGGACCGTATAAGCTTATACTATACTTCCTCATATTTAATTTCATTATTACAACTCATTTGCATCACAAAAGCATGCCTATAACCCATAAAAACCGAAATGGAGCTCAAAGTAAACAAGCACATTTTCGGCCAGCTTTGCTCCAATTTTTGACCCAACTTTGGAAAATCATAACTAAATCAAGAAAATTAGAAATCATACAATCTTTGTCACTATAGAAAGCTCAGGATGTCTAATTTACACTAAAAATACGTCCAAGTCACAAAAATAATCACACAGGACGTTTGACATCCAAAAAGCTACAGACTCACTGGCTGCCTGGGCTGTGATTCAGGTTACTGATGCAAACTTCTGAAATTCATAACTAATTCTAAAAAACTCGAAATCACACACATTCAGTCATTCTGGAAAGCTACAGATGTTAACTTGATACTAAAAATAATTCCAGAATAAAACAGATACTTTTAGATATCTGGAATTGATGAAACAGGGATTGAGCTCTGGAGATGCCACTGTTACTGACAGCAAACTTTGAAAATTCATAACTCTCTGCCCAGACCTCTAAATGATGATCTCGGTGGCCACATAAATCTTATGACCTCTAGTTTGTGTGTATAAAATTTCATAAGCATTGGACACCATTTGGCCATCAAGTGACACGAAAATCAAATCTGCCAGTATGAACAGTGCACATACCAGAAACCATGAAAAATGCCAACTTTGAAAATTCATCAAATATTCTCTAGGTCTCCGAAAATTATGATCTTTAGCTTCCCAGAAAGCTCTTAATAAGACCTAATTGTATGCCAAATTTCAGGGCAAGACTAACTCGTTTGGCCAAAAAGTATTATAGGGTTCCATTATGGTCAATTTTGGCTCCATATTGGGTACCAAAATTGCCAAATGGATTTCCTTTGGTCTTGGCACCTTTTGGGCAAGTTTAAAAGCATGTTTAAGACTTGGGGAACCTGCCCAAATGGTCCCAAACCATTTGCATCTCATTTTGGCCTTTTCACCCTCATTTATACACATTTCCATCAAACTTTCAATTCTCATACTTTGGCATTAGATACTCAAAACATATCTTAGAGGTCATACATCATATTCATACATATAAACATCATAAAATGGTGTATTTATACATGCCTCAAGGGTCATGGTACATTTACAACATCATATACATTGTGAAACCTCATTATAGGTTCAAAAAGAATGAAAGCTAGGCCTAGGCTTGTCAATCTCCTTCTTTCATGGTTGTTGGCTCCCTTCACCATAACTCCTTAGTCCACCTAGCATGTTAGAGCATTGGAGAGGAGGGAGTGAGATTCAAAGAATCCCAATAGCTCATCCCCCATTCAATCATACATAATATGTGCAAAGCAAGCTTCTCAAATGCATGCATGGAGGAAATATAAGTCATAGGCATTTTAAAAGCAAACTTGGCATGTGAATCAATCATACAAGACATTCAAGAGCTCACTAAGTGTTTGGATTGGCCTCACACTTCTCCTCATGGATTTTGGACTTGCCTCACCTATTCTTTGAGCACTTTGGACTCAACCATACTCTAGGGAGCCCACTTTGCTTTTGGGACACTCTTTACTTTGTCTCAACCAAGCTCAAGGGTTCTTGGCTCATCCTCACCCAAGGGAAGAGTTCTTGGCCTCTCCACACTCAAGCAAACTCATACAAACATCATGGGTTCATTTAAAAACATAACATGGCATCAAGCATCATGGGATATAAAGGCATACTAGCATACTTTTCAAAGCTTGAAAATACACATACACACATTCTAAAACAAGCTAAACACACATCCATGCATGAGAGAAGGTGGAGAGAGCTACCTTATATACAAACACACACTTTTTCCTTAGCTTTCAAGCCTCCTCTTTTAGCCACACACCCACAAGTTGGTGGAGATAGTTTCTCTTGGCCTAGACACAAATTATGGGAGCCAATTAAGTTCATGAAACAATTTCTAGGGCCATGCAACTTGCTTAAACCCTAGATTACTCTACAACCTCCATTATGGTCCATATTGGCACCTAATGAAGCAACACCCCTCAAATGATTTCTAGGCCTCATTCTTTACTCTCAAATATGATTCTTGACTCCTTTTAAGCCTCTTGGAGTCATCACATCATTAAAACAAAAGGCCTAGCACCATGTTGCTTCTTTAGGTCATATTATGGAACCTAAGGCACCAAATCAATTTCTATGAGTTCTAAATTTTTTCTAAGGGTTCCTCCCACCTTCTACCATCATAAGAAGTCCCAAACCAAGGCTAAAACAAATTAAAACAGCCCCTAGCCTAATGGTTATGTCTTGGCCGAATTGATGGAGGGAGGAGGAGTCCATGGGCTTTTTGATTTTTCCTTGATGGGGGAGACACTTGGGAGGCTTCCTAGGGGTCTTAGAGACTCAAATAAACATTTACACATGCAAGAAAATTCATGGATTAAATCAGTTTTTATAAAGTGTCCAAGAGCTCTACACTTTTCTAACTTGATTTTCATTAGCCTTTCTTCCAATTTCCTTGCATCTACTAACTCCTCATGGTCTAAAACTCACAATTCCTTCTTATTTCTAGACAAAAAGCCTCCCCCCAAGATGGTTCTGTTCTGGCAGAACTCCACACACAAAGGGCAAGAAAAAGGAAGCAACCAAGATAGAAAAATCACCTTGATTCCAAGCTTTTCTCAAGAACTCTCTTCCTTGCTTCAACCCTCTCCTTGAATTTCGAAATTTCCCCCTCAGTTCTGGGCTCAAAACAGAACCAAACATCTCATTAAATCCATAGGAAGAGAGGAGGAAAGGAGGGGAAGAAGTTTAACAAGGCAAGGAGTAGGAAAAAGTGGCTAAAACTTACACTTTTCAAAGCTTCCTCTTCCTTCCTTGGCCTCCCCTCTTGTGCGCCACTCTCAGCCCTTCTCACTTCTGTTTTAACGTGTGAGAGAGTGGGAGAGGAGATCTGAGCAAAGGAGGGGCGTTTTTATAAGCTAGGGTTTCACTTAAGCAACTTTTACACTTTGCAATTTAGTCCCTCTTCATAGTTTTGTTCGTTTGGGCTTGTTTCAACTCCTTTTTGAAATCCATCTTTTCCATCATATTCCTTAGGCTCTTAATCATAATAATTGCCTTTGGAATCACTCAAAAAGGATCTAAAACCATTTCGAACCGTTCGGTCAACCGACAGTCAAAATCACTCACCGGAGGGGTTTCAACTGTTCTAGGGGTTCCCATAGTATTCAGGGCCTCTGAGAACCCTAGAAAGCTTAAATTTTTTGTTTAAAAAGTCCTCCTATGAGTTTTCCAAATTTTTCAAAAATTACAAAAATGCCCCTACTTCTTTCGGTAAATTTTCTGATCTCTTTTGGCTCTGGTTTTTGGGCATCTTAAATCTCAAATCCTCATTTTCTAATATTTAAAATTTTATTATAATTTTAGTTGGCCCCAATTCCTTCTATTTCGAAGACTTCCTTTTATATTTGGCCTATTTCTGACGTTTACGGAGAAACTGAACATTGTGTTTCTCACGTTTACGAAGGGACGGGATGTTACATATCTTACTCCCACTGGTTCTTTTATAGATGAATTCTCTTTCTAAAAAGATACCATTTCGAGCAACAAATAATTTGTTCTCAGTGGGGTTGTAGAAGTAGTATCCTTTAGTTTCCTTAGGATAACCCACAAAAAGACATTTTATAGATTTGGGTGCTAACTTATCTGAAGCCTGTTGCTTAACATATGCCTCGCACCCCCAAATCTTAAGAAAAGATAAACTAGGCTTTTTCCCAGTCCATATCTCATATGGTGTCTTTTCAACCGTCTTAGATGGAACACGGTTTAGTGTAAACTTAGCTGTTTCTAATGCATAGCCCCAAAAGGATGGTGGAAGATCTGTTTGACTCATCATGGATCGAACCATATCTAATAAGGTTCGGTTCCTTCGTTCAGAAATGCCATTCCATTGTGGTGTTTCTGGTGGGGTTAATTGTGAGACAATACCACAATTTCTAAGATGGTCAATAAACTCTTGCCTCAAATATTCACCACCTCAATCAGATCGAAGTGCTTTAATAGATTTACCAAGCTGATTCTGTACTTCATTTTGGAATGTTTTGAACATTTCAAAAGCTTCAGATTTGTGTTTTATTAAATAGATGTAACCATATCTACTATAGTCATCTATAAAAGTAATAAAGTACAAGTGGCCTCCTCTAGCAGTTGTACTTAGTGGACCACATACATCAGTATGTACTAGGCCCAATAAGTCAGTGGCCCGCTCACTGTGTCCAGTGAAAGGTGCCTTAGTCATCTTTCCTAATATACAAGATTCACATGTGTCAAATGATTCAAAATCAAATGATTTCAGAAGTCCATTTTGATGGAGCTTTGAAATGCGTTTCTCATTTATGTGGCCTAGACGACAGTGCCAGAGATAGGTCGGATTCAAGTCATTAGTCTTGATCCTCTTGGTAGTTATGTTATAAACATCTTGATTATTGGGAATATCAATATTTAAATAATAATGACCACCATGCAAATCACCATCCGCATAAAAAATGTCATTACGATAAATAGAACATTTATTATTCCCAATAATTGAAATAAAACCTTCCTTATCCAAATAAGAAAGTGAAACTATGTTTCTACTCAAAGTAGGAACATAATAGCAATTGTTCAAAATTAACAAAAGCCCATTGAGCAAAACTAATTCATAAGTGCCTACGGCTAAAGCAGCAACTCTTGCTCTATTTCCAACTCGTAGGTCTATTTCGTCCCTTTTCAACTTCCTACTCCTTTTGAGACCCTGCACATTTGTACAAATGTGAGTTCCACATGCAGTATCTAATACCCACGTAGGAGAAGTAGAAAGATTAATTTCTATAACATAGATACCTGAAGTAATAGCCCCGCTATTCTTCTTTTTCTTTAGATCTTCCAGGTAGAGCTTACAGTTTCTTTTCTAATGACCGGGTTCATTACAAAAGAAACAAACTCCTTCCTTGGGAGGCTTTGCCTTCTTGGCTTCAGGCTTGGGTTTGGGTTTGTTTTGGTTTTTGAACTTATTGTTCAGGCCCTTTCCTTTGCCTTTGCCTTTCTTTTTCATTCCTTTACCTTTCTAAACCATTAAAACAGAGCTTGGATTTTTCTTAATATTTTGCTCGGCAGTTTTAAGCATCCCATGCAGTTCAAAAACAGATTTCTCCATGTTGTTCATATTGTAGTTCATGACAAACTGGTCATAACTTTCAGGGAGTGAGTTTAAGATCAAATCTGTAGATAACTCCTGACTTATGGGAAATCCGAGCCTCTCAAGGTGATCAAGGTAGCCTTTCATATTCAAAACATGAGTGCTAACTGATGCACCTTCAGCCATTTTACAGGAATGTAAGGCCTTGGTGGTTTCAAACCTTTCCTGCCTTGTCAGTTGTTGGAACATTTCCTTGAGATGCACAATCATCTCATAAGCCTCTATAAGTTCCAGATCTCTTTGAAGTTCTGGGACCATGGTGGCTAACATCAGGCATCCCACATCCACAGAATCATTGAGATGCTTGGTGTGGGCATCCTTCTGTGCTCTTGGAGCATTGGCTACAGGCTCCTCAGGAATGGGCTCATCTAGGACATATAGCTTTCTTTCCTGTTTAAGAATAATTCTCAAGTTTCTAAACCAGTCAAGAAAGTTTGTCCCATTGAGTTTGTCCTTCTCAAGGACGGATCGCAATGATAGTGTAGCAGAGTTATTTGTCGACATTTTTCTACAACAAAATATGCAAAAATCAAATTAATAACTTTCCACTAAAAATAACCCTCAATTTAATTTAATGGACTAAGACCCATATTTCACTTAATTATAAGTCTGCTTTGGCAAGACGCTTAAAATTAAGTTATTTAGGTAGGTAACTCGTTTACCAATTACATTACATGTAACTCTTAGATCTTTTATAGGATTCATTCATCACATGATTCGGCATGTTTAATCCCATCAATGCCTTGAAACCCAAAACCATTTTGATAGTTTCAATTAAGTCAAACCACTATGAAACTTATGAGTATCACCATTACCCAATCTGTCTTACTAAGATAACCTAAATGTATCCCACTTTAGTGGAACCTACAGTCAGGTGATCAAAGTCTTGACAGATGTTCATTAGTGGGTGGCATTATAACTTAAAATTTTATATGAGGGATTTTATTTCATTATTTCATTAAAACTAGTTGTCACACAATTATATACTGCGATGGCATACATACATGCATATGATCTCATCATAAATCTTAAAATAAATGTGACACAATATGGTCCATCTATCCTATCTCCTCACAAGCCAATGAGAGGATTCCTCTAAGATAAGATCTATATATACAAAGAGAAACCTCGTTTAAACATTCGAGGGGAGTGTGAGATGAGAAAAGAATGTACATTCAGAATGAATAGAGAGAGGCACGACACGCAAGTCGTATTTTAAAAATTACAAATCATAAGTATCCTAGGGCCATATCATGCACCATACCCATCCAAGCAAATCACAATACACATATTACAAACATCTCATTTAATATGAAAGGTTGTAAATTTAGTGAATTAATTTTAAAATAGATTGTGTTATGCTAGGATTAGATAGCAATGGCGGATTCATTTAATGTATCACATACATAGCGAAATGAATTCGCATTGAAAATAAAATATAATATGTACAAAATAAATATATATATGTAACAGATTAATAATTATGTTCCCAATCACATTGAAAACTATACATATATCATATATATGAACGAATTAAAAGAACTTCTACGCTTAGATTTCATGTTTTTTTTTTTTAAATAATTTGATCAAATCAATATCGCATACATATCTTATATTAGCACATGCGGAAAAATTGATTATAAGATAAAATTCTTATAACACACAGGTATTCAATTTAAGCAATTATTGACGAGGCTCTGATACCACTGTTGGGAATTATGGGAGGCACACAGCGGAAACATTAAAAATTTTGATCCCAATTCCCACCAAGGATCCGCCAAAATCACTTAAATTGAATAGGTTCAGAGAATTACCTTTTTTCTTCCTATTGAGTTTGTTGTTTGCTTTTATTTGGATCACAGGAACTGACCGCAGATCAGCTCCCTCTACTGGTATCCACACGAACGGGGTTCAGCAACTCAAAGCAGTGTGCTAGCAATCTGTCCGTACAGTCCGTACGATGTCTCTCTCTCTAAGGATTTTGGAGGTAGCTCTAGCTCTAGCTATGTATATCATTTTTTTCTAATATGGAAACCCTTATTTATAGACTAGAGTTTCGTATATATTTAATTAATCAAAATTAATTAAATATATCTATTAGTTTAAATTCAAATCTATCCTATAGTTTAAATTTAAACTAACAATATCTAGAGCTTAATTTAAATTATCTGATTAGTTTAAATTTAAATCTATCTTATAGAATTAAATTTAAACCTATCTGATAGAATCAAATTTAAATTATTTGATTAGTTTAAATTTAAATCTATCTGATAGAATCAAATTTAAATTATCTGATTAGTTTAAATTTAAATCTATCTGATAGAATTAAATTTAAATTAATCCATATATATATATATATAATATCAAATATAATATATATATATAATATAATATATTTCGAATTTAATTATTTATATATATATATATAAATAATTCCTCCATCCTAGATATTCATTGAATCTAGACACATTTCTGATTCAATGAATGTGGACATTTTAGTTCGAGTTGGTCCGTTCTTGTGTGCGACCCTGCAGGCCCATATGATGTTGGCAGTAGGCCAACTACACTGTTTGACCCACAAATCACAAGCGGCCTCTAGCAAGACATTGTGACTACCCAAATCATACGGGATCGGTGATCCGATGCAACCTATCTTATAACCCTATCATATCCCTTTTGTCACATGATATCTAGATCGAGTATGAGACATGGAAATGTCATTCTCAACTTGCGCGATCATAACTTTCTCGATCTTCGAGCATACTGATATAAGATGGAACTCTTTCCATTTGAGCATGGCTATGCATTTCTCAGTCACACTCATCGAGAGGCCCAGAGATATCTCTCTCTATTAATTAGAGGGACAAATTCCATTTTGACCACTCATCTTCCTCTGCATGAATTTCATTATACCTGATCATAGTCTTTATAATCACCCGGTTAAAGGTGACATTAGACTATGCCAAAGTACAGTGTTCTTCATGTAGGAATCTATGGTGATCTCAAGTCCAAGGGATCAATGACATAGTTATATATGAGATAAATTTATGACCTAATCCATGTAACTTATCTCATGACGGGTCTATCCAGCGTCCTGTTCTCTAACACACGCCTATGATTTTGATTCATATCATCATATATGATTAACACTTAATCAATCAAAATCATACTAATCTTAATTCATCGTTGTTCCCACAAGGATGATTGATTAGGGACATTTTGGATAATTCAAAAAATAATTTATCTATGGATATTATTATATATAAACATGCAAATAATATAATAATGTAATAAAAAGAAAACTCTTATTTTGTAATAATAAACAATGTTCGCAATACAATGATTGGCCTAGGGCACAATCTCCAACAACAGATTACAGAACTGCCAGTATGAACAGTACCCATACTAGAATCCATGAAAAATCCCAACTTTGAAAATTTATCAAATATTCCCTAGGTCTCTAAAAATTATGATCGTTTGCTTCCCAGAAAGCTCTTAATGAGACCTAATTTGATGCCAAATTTCATATCAAGACTAGCTCATTTGGCCAAAAAGTGGCATAGGGTTCCATTTTGGTAAATTTTGGCCCCATATTGGGTACCGAATTGCCGAATGGATTTCCCTTGGTCTTGGCACCCTTTGAGCAAGTTTAAAAGCTTATTTAAGACTTGTTTAAGCTATCCAAATGGTTCCAAACCTCATGCATCTGATTTTGGCCATTCAACCCACATTTATACACATATTCATCAAATTTTAAACCTCCATACTATGACATTACATACTCAAAACATGTGCTAATGGTCATATATCATTTCCATACATCTAAACATCACATAATAGTATGTTTACATATGTCTCAACATTCATAGTACATATACAACCTCATATACATTATAAACCATCATTATGGTTCCAAAATAAACAAAACAAGACATAAGCTTGTTAATTGTCCCTCTTCAAGGTTGTTGGCTCCCTTCACCACAATTGCTTGGTCCACCTAGCATGTTAGATCATTGGAGAAGAGGGGATGAGATTCAAGAATCTGAATAGCTCATCTCCCATTCCATCACACATAATATGTGCAAGCAAATTTTACAAATGCATGCATGGAGAAAGTAGAAATCATAGGCATTTTAAAAGCAACCTTAGCATGTGAATCAATCATACAAGACATTCAAGAGCTCACTAAGTGTTTGGATTGGCCTCACACTTCTCCTCATGGATTTTGGACTTGCCTCACCCATTCTTTAATTACTTTGGACTCAACCATACTTTTGGGAACCCACTTTGTTTTTGGGAGACTCTTTACTTTGTCTCAACCAAGCTCAAGGGTTCTTGGCTCATCCTCACCCAAGGGAAGAGTTCTTGGCCTCTCCACACTCAAGCAAACTCATACAAACATCATGGGTTCATTTAAAAACATAACATGGCATCAAGCATCATGGCATATAAAGGCATGCTAGCATACTTTTCATAGCTTTAAAATACACATATACACATTCTAAAACAAGCTAAACACACATCTATGCATGAGAGAAGGTGGAGAGAGCTACCTTGTATACAAGCACACACTTTTTCCTTAGCTTTCAAGCCTCCTCTTTTAGCCTCACACCCACAAGTTGGTGGAAATAGTGTCTCTTGGCCTAGACACAAATTATGGGAGCCAATTAAGTTCATGAAACAATTTCTAGGGCCATGCAACTTGCTTAAACCCTAGATTACTCTACAACCTCCATTATGGTCCATATTGGCACCTAATGAAGCAACACCCCTCAAATGATTTCTAGGCCTCATTCTTTACTCTCAAATATGATTCTTAACTCCTTTTAAGCCTCTTGGAGTCATCATATCATTAAAACAAAAGGCCTAGCACCATGTTGCTTCTTTAGGTCATATTATGGAACCTAAGACACCAAATCACTTTCCATGAGTTCTAAATTTTTTCCAAGGCCTCCCCTCATTTTCATTCATCAATTATGACTCAAGAATGGCCTTAGAAAAATTTAAAACTCTCCTTAGCCATGAGAAACTCTTTAGGCCGAGGCTATGGAGCTTAATGGCCTTCATGGAGTTTGCTTGGTTTTCTTGAAGGGGGAAGCTTGCGGGGAGTATCTTTGGTGTCTCAAGAACTCATTTATACTCTAACTTAGACCTAGGAAGCATCTTACAAATTCAAAAATTGAAAGGTACACTTGAAACCCTAGGTTTTGCATCTTGCTTTCTAATGCCTTTTTCTTAGTTTTCTTTGCATATTCTTATTCCTCTCCATCAAATACCTAAGAATCATCTTTGGTTTGATTAAAAATCTGAATCCTTAGATCTGTCCAAGTGTAGGTTGAAATGCTCAAGGAAGGGAGGAAGAAGACCAAGTGGAAGAATTGCAAAATACCTTATTTTCCTTGGATTTCCTTGCTTGTTCTTACTTTCCTTGGCCTCCTTACTTGAAATTCGAACTTTCCCCCTCTGTTCTCCCTTCAAAACAGCCCTCAAAACTTCAGAGAAATCATGGAGAAGAAGAGGGAAAAAGAGGAGAAGAAAGTGGTGGAGAGAAAGCATGAAAAACAAGCAAAATTCCATACCTAAAGTCTTGAATCTTTCCTCCTTCTTCCCTTCTCTTTGTGTGCCACTCTCCAAGGGATTTGCTTCTGATTTAGGGCTAAAAATTCTGAAGTGAATGAAGGAGAGTGTGAGGTGCCACCTATATATAGCTAGGGTAAAGTGACTTTTTTTAAAAATTTCTATTTTTCCTTTCATACTTTGCATTTTTGTTTCTCTTTCGTTTTAGCTCCTTTTTGAGAACCGTCTTTTCCATTATAAAATTTAGATTCCCAATTAAGAAAAATGTCTTTGGAATCACTCGAATCGAAGCTAAAACCTTTCCGAACAAGTCAGTCAAAGTGTGGGTCAACCGACATTAGAAAACTTACACCAGAGGGTCTTTACCAGTCCCGGGGCTTCCCATGGTTTTGGGGCCTCTAAGAACTATGGGAAACTCAAAATTTCCATTTAAAAAGCCCTCCTAGGTGCTTTTCCAAAATTACACTTATTTACAAAAATGCCACTGGCCTTTCGGCAAATTTTTCGAATCACTCCGACCCTCGTTTCTGGCCAACTCAAGGCTCAAATCCTCTTTTTTTATTATTTAACATTTTATCTAAATTTTATTTGGCCTTGAATCACTCATCTCAGGGGACTTATTTTGAAAGCGTGCCCGTTTCCATCGTTTAACTAAAACTGGACATTACAATAGTAAAGCTCTAACTCATTGTAAGTGTAGTGTATCGTCCGATTTTCGTTAAACAATGAAAATAGGAGTATTTTCAAAGCAAGTCCCTCGAAATGAATTAGTTAAGATTTTGAAAATTTTGAGTAACATTCTAGACTCCTAAAAATAAGAATTCTAGGCTTAGATGGAAGGAAAAACGAAGCTAGAATGAAGAAACAAATTTTGACGAAAATCTTACAGAACGTAATGACATTTTCATAATTTTGAGCAATTTTTGGAATTCACATAGGAGGGCTTTTTAAATGAAAGTTTTGAGTTCTCCAGGATTTTCAGAGGCCCTAAAAACTATGGGAAGCCCTAAGACAGTTAAATCCCCTCCGGTGGATGTTTTCTAATGTCGGTGTACCCAAACTTTGATGGATTCATTCGGGAAGATTTTAGCTCTAATTTGATTGATTCAAAAGGCATTTTACTAAATTAGGAACCTAAATTTTATAATGAAAAAGACGATTCTAAAAAAGGAGCTAGAACAAATGAGAAATGAAAATGCCAAGAACGAGTACAAAACAGGAATTTAAAAAAAAAACTATTTTCCTCCACCTATATATATGATCCGCCCCACTCGCCCATTCATTTAGTCTCATATTGCTCTACCCCAAACCAGTGGAAAAACTCAAGTAGAGTGGCACACTAAGGGAAGAAGAAGGAGAAGAGAAATCAAAGGCTTAAGGTATGGTTTCTTGGTAGTATTTCATGCTTTCTTCCATGTAAACCTCCTCTCCTCCATTCTCCTTTATTTCCTTTGATTAAAATGAAGTTTACAAATCTGTTTTAAGGGAGAAATTGAGGAAAAATTTTGAATTTGAAAAGAAGAACTTGGAGAAAGCAAGATTCAAGTAAGAAAAAGCAAGAAAACAAATCTGTTTTAGGTAGAACCAAGGTTGATTCTTAGGAAAAAGGGTGTGGAGATTAAGAATATGCAAAGAGAATTAACAAAAAACCATGGAATTTCAAGATGTAATTGCTAGGGTTTTAAGTGTACCTTGTAAAATTTGATTTTGTACAATGATCCCTAGGTTTAAATAAGAGTTTAATTGAGCTCCTAAGATCCCTAGAAGTCTTTCCATGTGCTTCCTCCATTAAGGAAATAAAGCAAGCTCCATGGAAGCCATTATGCTTCATTGTCTCAGCCAAGAAGGGTTACCATAGCTAGGGAGAGTTTTAAATTTTTCTAAGCCCATTTTTGAGTCATATATAATGAATGAATATGAGAGGAAGCCTTGGAAAAAATTTAAAAACCATAGAAAGTGAGATGGTGCCTTATGTTCCATAATATGACCTAAAGAAGCAACATATAGTTAGGCTCTTGATTTTAATTGTGTGATGACTCCAAGAGATTTAAAAGGAGTTAAGAATCATATTTGAAAGGAAATAATAGAGCCCAAAATTTATTTGAAGGATGTTGCTTCATTGGGTGCATTTACAGAACCATAATGAGGTTTATAGATCAAGCTAGTGTCTAAGCAAGTTGTATGGCTTTAGAATTAATTCAATTAACCTAATTGGCTTTCATAAATTATGTTTAGGCCAAGAGAAATCATCCTGACACTTTTATGCCTATGTGGCCAAAGGAGAGAGCTTTAATTCAAGAGAAAAAGTGTGTAATTACTTTCAAGGTAGCTTTCTCCACCTTCCCTCATGCGTGATTGTTCGCTTTACTTGTCTTTAAATGTGTGTATGTGTATTTTTAAGCTATGAAAAGTATTCCAGCATGAATTTAATTCCATGGTGCCACGATGTTACAATATGCTTCCATATGATGTTTATGATGTGTGATTGGGTTTGCTTGAGTATGGTCAGGCCAAGAACCCTTAGCCATGGTGAGGATGAGACAAGAACCCTTAAGATTAGTTAAGACAAAGTAAAAAGTCTCCCAAAAGTGAGGTTGACTCCCAAGAGCATGGTTGAGCCCAAGAACCTCTTAAAGAATGGGTGAAGCAAGTCCAAAATTCACAAGTAAATGGATGAGGCCAATCGACTTGCATGGCAAGCCTTTGTATGCCATGTATGACTTTCTCAAATGATAAAAATGCTTCTTGAATGTTTGCACATATTAACATGACCATACATGCATTTATGAGACTTATTTGCATCTTTTATATGTGATTGAATGGAAGATGAGCTATTAGGATTCTTTGAATCTCATTCCCTCCTCTCTAATGTTCTTATATGCTAGGTGGATCAAGAGAGCAAGGTAATAGAAGCCAACCACCTTGAAGAAGAGAGCTTGACATCATAATGCATAGTTTTTGTTCCTTAATGCCATATTGATACCTAATGATGTAATCTATATATAATTATATTAATATGTAATGTATAAATGAGAGAAAGCATTATTAGACCATTAGAATGCAATTTGAATATGTTATGACAATGTAGCTTCTTGAATGAGTTTATGTAATAGTGTATGATTGCAAGTGGCATAGCCAAGATGAGATGTATGAGGTTTAGGACTATTTGATACACAAGTCTTAATTATGCTTTTAGACTTGCCCAAAAGGTGTCAAACCCTAAGGAAAGCTATTTGGACATTTTGATATCCTATATGGAGCCAAAATTGACCATAATGGAACCCTATGTCACTTTTTATCCAAATGAGCTCATCTTGATATGAGATTTGGCATGCAATTAACACTTATTGAGAGCTTTTTGGAAAGCTATAGAACAGATTTTTTGGAATTCTAAAGAATATTTGATGAATTTTCAAAGTTGGCAAAAATTTTGGTTTTGGTCATGTTACTGTTCACTCAGATTTGAAAATAAAATATGTCACACAGGCCCCAAGTGATGTTCAATTGCCATGAAATTTTATACAAAGAAACTAGACATTCACAGTGACTTGTGCCAATTAGAAATAACTCATTTAGAGGTCTAGAGAGGGAGATATGAAATTTCAAAGTTCTTGTCCTATACCAGGTGCTCCATCTGACCTCAGGTATTGTTTGATTGAGTTTTGAGGTCTAGGTGTGCCTGCACTAGTTTGGAGTTATTTTTTCCCTCTAGCTCACATCTATAACTTTCCAAATTGGTATCATTTCATGGATTGGATTTTTGTGGAATTAAATAGATATTTTTGTAATTTGCTACAGAATTCTGTGATAACACCAGTGGACAACTTGACTTCTCGAGAATTTCGAATGTCAAACATCTTTTGTGTTGGATGTTATGGTCTAGACATATTTGTAACCTAAAGTAGACATGGGTAGCTTTTCAAAATGGCTAAGAATGCATGATTTGGATTTTTCTAAAATTAGTTATGATTTTCCAAAGTTGTGATAAAAATGAGGAAAAATCTGGCCTAAAATATATGTATGTGTATTATGCTTTCCCTTGAGTTCCACGAGATGTAGGCCACTTTTAATTGATGTAGATGAGTTGTATTAATGTAATTAAATATGAGAATGTGATATCTAAGATCACATGCTCCACGTGACATCGAATGGAATTTTTATACGCAACGCTAAATAATGCATTATTTTAATGGATTTTTTTTACTTCCTTCACGGAATGTATGAAGCAAAGCATGGAAATGTGATGAAACGAGCTAGAATTATATGGTGTTTTTGGTATCATATCAAAGGTTCAGGCTTTTATTGTGGGTTGTGGCTTTTGTTTATGAGTTGCCTAGATGCATATGACCTATGTTATGGATGAATTGAGTGTGTGATGGTGTGACAGTGTTCCCTTGTTCATGTTAAAGTTTGTTAAGATATATTAGCAAGATGGTGAACACTAGGAGAGGTCAACCTTCTAAAGAGGCTCGCATAGATGATAGAGCTGAGCTTAGTGATCCAGTTGCTAGAGCCTTACAGTTTATTATGGCTCGCCTGGATTAGCAGCAGGCCGTTATCATGCAATTACATGAATGACTTGCTGAGAGAGATAGTTAGGGCCCTACACCTACTTCTCTATAGCCACCTCACCATTTAGATCATCCTGAGCACTTAAGGGTGACTCACTCAAATCTGCAACCACACATACAAACGATTACCCTTATTCCACCAGCTTAGATGCCTCTAGCTCAGCAGCAGCCCTCGACCAGAAAGATTATTACTCAGTTCAGTAAGTTTGGGCCTCTTACCTTTGATGGTGAGATGAATTCAGATAAAGCTAAGGCTTGGATTATATAGTTAGAAAAGATATTTGAGGTGATGGAATGCACATCTGAGCAAAACGCCAAGATGGTTGTATTTCAGTTGCAGAAAGAAGCAGACTATTGGTGGAAGCGCATCGAGCCTATTTTGAGGGCGAGGAACCTTCCGATTACATGAGAAGCGTTCCTTCAAGTTTCCACAAGAAGTATTTTCCTAGTTTAGTCAAAGATGAAAAGGAGTCAGAATTTATACTCCTGAAACAAATAGAGGGGATGTTTATGGACCAATATATAGCTACATTTGTAGAGCTCTCCCAATACTCCTCTTATTTATAGAGACATAATGATGAAAGGTGGAGAGCAAATAGGTTAAAGAAAGGTTTTCTTTCTGAGATTAGAAATAGGGTAGTGCCATAGAGAATCAGGCACTTTAATACCCTAGTTGAGATATGTAGAGTGATGGAGGCAAACCTCAGAATGATGCAACCCACGTCCAGTGCTAAACCACCCCTCCCTGAGCTTAAGAGACCTAGAGAAGGATCACAGGCTACAGTTACCAGTAGGAGAGGTGGCAAAGGCCAATAGGGTTAAAAGGATAAGAGACGGAGAACTCAATCCAGTAGAGGTAGCTTCACACCTATCATATGTCCCTAGTGTGGCAAGAATCATAGAAACAGACCGTGCTACGTGGAGTAGAATGTATGCTTCCAGTGTAGTAGGCCAGGACATATGGCTAAGGATTGCACACAAGCTCTTCCACAAATTCCACAGTAGAGGGAGATGGCTCCTCCTCCCAAATCTTAGACCTAGGCTAGAGTTTTTGCCTTATCATAACAAGAGGCTAGCCGATCCTCAAGTCTGATCCAAGGTACTATTAGAATAAATGATTTTTCTATAACTGCATTATTTGATTCAAGTGCTATCCATTCTTTCATATCATATGACTGTGCTAGGAGGTTGGATCTGAGTATGCATACATTTCCATATGATTTACATGTATCTACCTCTATAGGAAACTGAGCCATTACCTTCCATAGTTGTTTGAATTGTGTGATCCAGTTTAATCACTACCTTATCACCCTTGATTTGATTTGTATATCCCTTGTTGATATTGATGTGATCATTGGAATGAATTGGATATTTGCAAATAATGCCACACTAGATTGTAGCCATAAATATATTACTTTACTTGAGTGTGGGACTGTGCCTAGTATAAGGACTGAGTTATCTGTCATGACCACTTCCCAGGCTAAGAGATCTCTAGGGCATGTTTGTTAGGGGTACTTAATTTTCTTTTCAGTTCAGGCTAAGGTAGAAGAGGGTATATATGAGATTCCTGTAGTGAGGGAGTTTCTTGAGGTATTTCCTAGAGAGATTAGCGAACTACCCCCAAAGAAAAAGGTAGAGTTTCCTATAGACATTGTACTTGGGCCAGGTCTAGTGTTTAAGGCCCCGTATAGGATGGCTTCCACAGAGCTAGCTAAGCTTAAGAAACAGATATAAGAGCTCTTAAAGAAGGGTTTTATCAGACCCAGTGTCTCACCAGGTGGAGCTCGAGTCTTATTCATAAAAAAGAAAGATGGGAGCCTTAGGCTATATATAGATTATCAGGAACTCAATAAGATAACCATTAAGAATAAGTACCTTCTCCCTAGCATAGATGACCTCCTAGATCAATTAGTAGGAGCGTCAGTATTTTCTAAGATAGACCTTAAGTTAGGATACCATTAGCTTAGAATAAAGGTTGAGGATATTCCCAAAACAATATTTAAAAGTAGATACGAGCACTATGATTTTTTAGTTATGCCCTTTGGGTTGGCGAATGCACCTACAATATTTATGGATTACATGAACAAAATCTTCAGGCCATACTTAGATAGATTTGTAGTCATCTTCATAGATGACATCTTCATCTACTCGAAAATTAGAGAGGAAGATGAGCAGCATCTGAGATTAGCCTTGGAAACCTTAAGAGAGAGACAGTTGTATGCTAAACTTAGTAAATGTGAGTTATAGCTCACTGAAGTTCAGTTTTTAGGTCATGTGATCTCTCAGGCAGGAGTTGTAGTAGATCCCCATAAGGTAGAGGCAGTGTTATAGTAGGAGATGTAACACCACAATTTTTAGCTCATCTCATGCCGTTAAATAACCCAATATCATGAATCATGTAAGCTTTCAATGAAAAAGACAATAAAATAATGAATATTTTCGCGTTGCGTTGTGTATAAAAATTTCATTCAGTGTCACGTGTACCGTGTGAGCTCCTAAAACACATTTCCATATTCAATTACATGAATATAAGTCATTTGAATCATGAAATGTGGCCTCCAACTCATGGAACTTGAAGGAAGGCTTAGAATATTCATACATATTTTTTGCCAGAATTTGGCTCATTTCTATCACAAATTTGGAAAATCATAACTAATTCTTGAAAAATTGAAATCATACATTCTAGGCCATTCTAGAAATATGAACATGTCTACTTTAGGCTAAAAATATGAATAGACCATAACATCCAACACAAAGGATGTTTGATATGCGAAATGGTCAAGAGGTTAGACTGTCATCTGATGTTATCATAGAATTAAGTAGCAAATTTCAAAAATATCCAATTAATACCAAAAAAATCTAATCCTTGCAAATGATACCAATCTAAAAATCTATTGATGTTAGCTAGAGGGAAAAAATAATTCCAAACTAGCTCAGGCACGCCTAGACCTCAAAAACTGATGGAAAAGTAACAGAAGTCAGCTGGAATTCCTGATACTGGATTGAATATTTAAAAATTCAAATCTCCCTCTCTAGAAATCCAAATGAGTTGCTTCTAGTTTTTATGAGTCACTGCAAATTCCTAGTTTCTCTGTATAAAATTTCATGTCAATTGGACATCATTTGGTCCCTCTGTCATAGACTTCATTTTCGGACCAAATGAATAGTGTAGTAGACCAAAATCAGAAAATTTACCAATTTTGAAAATTCATCAAATATTTTGTAGAGCTCCAAAAATTATAATCTTTAGTTTCCTAAAAAGCTCTCAACAAGCTCTAATTGACAAATTTCAAATAAAAAAGAGTTCATTTGGGCAAAAAGTGACATAGGGTTCCATTATGGTTAATTTTGGCTTCATATGGGGTACCAAATTAACCAAATGACTTTCCTTAAGGTTTGACCCCTTTTGGGCAAGTCTAAAAGCATAATTAGGACTTATGTAAGCTGCCCAAATGTTCTCAAACTCCATGCCTCTCATTTTGGCTATGCCACATGCAATTATACACACATACATCAAGCTTTCAAGAAGCATATAATGGCATTCCATACCCAACTTACATTCTAGGGTTCATACATCATATCTACTCATTTATACATCACATCTTATCATAAATACACATGTCCAAAAAGGTCATGGATCATATATATCGATGGATTACATCATTGACATAAATATGTTCTTAAAGTAGCAAAACTCAAGCGCTTTATTGTCAAACTCTTCTCTTCAAGATGGTTGGCTTTCATTACCTTGTCCACTTGGTCCACCTAGCATGTGAGATCATTGGAGAGGAGGGAATGAGATTCAAGAATCCCAATAGCTCATCTCTCATTCAATCATACATAATGGATGCAAATCAAGTCTTAAAAAATGCATGCATGGATATAATTAATGTCATGAACATTCAAAAAGCAACCTTGGCATATGAATAAATCATACAAGACATCTAAGAGCTTGCCAAGTGGATGGATTGGCCTCACCCTCTTCCTCATGGATTTTGGACTTGCCTCACCTATTCTTTAAGAAATTCTTGGACTCAACCATGCTCTTGGGAGTCTACTTTGCTTTTGGGAGACTCTTTGCTTTGTCTTAACCAATCTCAAGGGTTTTTGGCTTATCCTCACCATGGTTAAGAGTTTTTGGCCTCTCCACACTCAAGCAAACTCAAACAAGCATCATAGCATCATTTAGAAACATAATACATCATCATGAAATCATGCCATATAAACTCATGCTAGCATACTTTTCATGGCTTGAAAATACATATACACACATTATAAGGTAAGCTAAATACACATCCATGCCTGAAAGAAGGTGGAGAGAGCTACCTTGCACACAATCACACACTTTTTCCTTTGAATTCTCCTCCCTTGCTTTAGCCACACACACATAAAAGTGTGGGGAAGATTTTTCTTGGCCTAGACACAATTCATGGAAGCTAATTAGGTTCATAAACTCAATTCTAAGGCTATACAATTTGCTTAGATACTAGCTTGGCTTATAACCTCATTATGGTTCCATAATTGCACCTAATGAAGCAACACTCCTCAAGTAAATTCTAGGCTCCATTTTTTCCTTTCAAATATGATTCTTGACTCCTTTTAAGCCTCTTGGAGTCATTACACAATCAAAACTAACAGCCTAGCTACATGTTGCTTCTTTAGGTCATAATATGGAACCTAAAGCACTAACTCACTTTCTATGGGTTCTAAATTTTTTCCAAGGCCTCCCCTCATTTTCATTCATCATATATGACTCAAGAATGGGCTTAGAAAAATTTAAAACTCTCCTTAGCTATAAGAACCTCTCTTGGTCGAACCAATGCTAGGTTTTTAGCTCCATGGACATTGCTTTGTTTTCTCAAGGGAGGAAGCACATGGGGAGACTTCTAGGGATCTTAGAAACTCATTTAAACTCTTATTTAAGCCTAGGAATCATTGTACAAAGTCAGATTTTACAATGTGTACTTGAAACCCTAGAAATTGCATCTTGAAATCTAATAATTTTTTGTTGATTTCCTTTGCATATTCTTAATCTCCAAGCCCTTTTTCTTTAGATTCACCCTTGGTTTCACCTAAAAATTAGATCCTCCTATGGTTCCTAGGGTTAGGTGAAATCAAGAAGAAGGGAGGATCAATATATCAACCATAGGAAGAGAAATTACCTAGTCTCCTTGCTTTTTCTTGCTTGAATCTTGCATTCTCCAAGCTACTCTTTTCCAATCCAAAAATTCACTTGAGTTTCTCCCTTGAATAAAATTTACAAACTCCATTTTAATCAAGGGAAACAAAGGAGAATGAAGGAGAAGAGGTGTGGATGGAAGAAAGCATGAAAAACTACCATAGAAACATACCTTTAAGCTTGAATTCTTCCTTCTTCTTCTTCCTCTCTTGTGTGCCCAAAACCCTAGCTCTCTCCTCTAAAATTAGGCAAAAAATTTTGTGTCCAAATGAGGGAGAAAGTGGGGTGCCACCTATATATGGGGGGAGGTTAATTGCTTTTTCAAAAATTTCCATTTTACACGTCATTCTTTGCATTTTTGTTTCTCCTTTGTTTTAGCTCTTTTTTTAGAACTATCTATTTTATTATAAATTTTAGGTTCCAATTTAATAAAATGCCTTTGGAATCACTCAAATCGGAGCTAAAACCTTCCCGAACGAATCTGTCAAAGTTCGGATACACCGACGTTGGAAAATGTCCACCGGAGGGGATTTAACTATCTTAGGGTTTCCCATGGCTTTCAGGGCCTCTGATAACCTCGAAGAACTCAAAATTTTTATTTAAAAAGCCCTCCTATGCAAATTCCAAAATTTGTTCAAAATTATGAAAATGCCATTACGCTTTGTAAGATTTTTGTCAAAATTTATTTCTTCATTCTAACTTTATTTTTCCTTCTGTCTAAGGCTAGGATTCTCATTTTTTGAGTCTAGAATATTACTCAAGTTTTTTTGGACCTTAACAAATTCATTTTCAAGGGACTTACTTTGAAAACGCGTCCGTTTCTATCGTTTAACAAAAATCAGATGTTACAATTCTCCCCCCTTTTTAAAAATTTCGTCCTCAAAATTTAGATAACATACCTCATGGGAAGAGTTCTGGATATTTCTTTCTCATATCATACTCTAGTTCCCAGGTAGCCTCTTCAAGAGATAGCCCCTTTTAAATCACTTTCACTAGTGGTATTGTCTTATTATGTAACTGCTTAAGTCTAACGTCCATGATCCGATCTGCTGATACTATATATGATAGATCATCCTGTAACTGCACATTCTCATATTCTATGACATGTGAGGGGTTGGGCTAATACTTTTTAAGCTAGGAAACATGGAATACATTGTGGACTTGGCTTAAGTTTGAGGAAAGGGCTAGTCTGTAAGCTATAGGTCCTACTTTGTCAAGAATCTAGAAAGGACTTATGTATTTTGGACTGAGCTTTTTGTTTTTTATGGACTGACCTATCCCTATGATTGGAGACACTCTAATGAAGACATGGTTTTTAATTTCAAACTCTAACAGCCATCTACGTTTATCTATATAACTTTTCTGTCTACTTTGGGCCTTCAGAAGTTTCTTTCTAATGGTTTCTATTTGTCTGGAAGTTTAGTCCACTAACTCTGGGTTTATTAGGCTCCGCTCTCCTAGCTCAACCGAACATATCAAAGATCTACATTTCCTCCCATACACTACCTCATATGGTGCCATCTGTATGCTTGCATGATAACTATTATTGTAGGAAAACTCTGCTAGAGGCAAGTATGTATCCCAGTTTCCTTTCATTTCTAAGACACATACCCTCAACATGTCCTCTAGGGTTTGGATGGTTCTCTCTGTCTATCCATCCATCTGAGGGTTATAGGCTGTGCTAAATCTAAGTCTGGTACTTAGAGCATCCTATAATAATCTCCACAAATTCAATGTGAATCTGGGATCTTTATCTAAACCTATGCTCCTAAGTCTGCCATGTAATCTAACTATCTCCCAGACATACACAAGTGGCTTTCATAGGCAAAAAATGTGCTAACTTTGTTAACCTATCCATTATTACCCATATTGCATCATGCCTCGATGATGTCCTAGGTAAACCCATAACAAAATCCATTGCTATGCTATCCCATTTGTACTCCGAGATATGTAGGGGTCGAAGTAACCCAGCTAGTTTCTAGTGTTCTATTTTGACTTTCTGGCATACTAGACATCAGGAGACGTACTCTGCTATGTCTGTTTTTATTCTAGGGTACCAAAACATTTTCTTTAAATCTTGGTACATCTTATTACTGCCTGGATGAATGGTGTACTTGCTTTTATGTGCCTCATCTAATATTTTCTCTCTGATTTCTGTATTTCTAGACATATACAGCCTATTCCTATACCTCACTATATCATCCTTAGACAGATTGAACTCCTAAATGCTACCTTGGGCTCTCTGGGCTATAACCTTACTTACATGATCATCTGTTTGCTAGGCCTTTCTTATCTGATCTCTCAGGCCATTTTCTATTCGAGTTTTACACATTAATAATTTCCCCAAATACACCTCATAGGAGAGACTCATGTCTTTGAATCTCTTAATCAATTCCTACTCTCAAATCATTATACAGGCTATGTGTATGGATTTTCTACTCAGAGCATTAGCTACCACATTAGCTTTACCGGGATGGTATTTCAATGTGAAATCATAATCTTTCAAAAATTATAACCATCTCCTCTATCTCATATTCAATTCTTTCTATTCAAATAAATATTTAAGACTCTTGTGGTCGCTGTAAATTTCTATAGCTGCCCCATATAAGTAGTGTCTCCATATTTTCAAAGTAAATACCACTACGGCTAATTCTTAGTCGTGTGTAGGGTAGTTTTCTTTGTGTGATTTTAATTGTCTAGAAGCATAAGCTACCACTCGGCCTTGCTGCATAAGCACACATCCTAACCCTTTCTCATAGGTATCATTATAGACTACCAAAGCCTTTTTGGTGTCAGGGAGTACTAAAACTAGGGCTGTGGTCTTGTGCTTCAGCTCTTGGAAACTACCCTCACATTTCTCATTCTAAACGAATGGCACATTCTTTCTAGTAAGCTGGGTTAGTGGCATTGCTATTTGAGAAAAGCCCTAAATGAACCTCCTCTAGTAACTTGCTAAACCTAGGAAGCTTCTAATCTCTGTCACTGTCCTAGGTCACTCCCACTGTAACACTGCCTCTACTTTATAGGGATTTACTGCGACCCTTATCTAGGAGATCACATGACTTAGAAGCTAAACCTCAGTGAGCCAGAACTTACATTTACTAAGTTTAGCATACAACTATCTCTCTCTCTGTAACACCGCAATTTCTAGCTCATTTTATGCCTTTAAATGACTCAATTTCATGAATCATATAAGTTGCTAATGAAAAAGGCAAGAAAAATATTGATTATTTTCGCTTTGTGTCACATATAAAAATTCCATTCGGTGTCACATAAACCACATGAGCTCATACATAACATTTTCATATTTAATTGTATGAATACAACTCATTCCCATCATAAAAAGTGGTCTATAACTCATGGAACTCAAAGAGAAGCTTAAAATACACATACATAATTTCGGCCAAATTTTTTCACTTTTTCTGTCACAATTTAAAAAATCATAACTAAATCTAGAAAAATAGAAATCATGCATTCTTGCCCATTCTGGAAAGCTACAGATGTCTACTTTATTAAAAATATGTCTAGACCATAACATCCAACACAGAGGATGTTTGACCTTCAAAATGGTCTAGAGGTCAAGCTATCCACTAGTGTTGTCACAGATTTTTGCAGCAAATTTCAAAAATTTCCAATTAATTTCAAAACAATCTAATCAGTGCAATGGACACCAATATGGAAAGCTATGGATGTTAGATAGAGAGAAAAAATAACTCCAGACCAGTTCAGGCACGTTCAGGCATAAAAAATCAATCAAATAATACATGAAGTTAGTTGGAGTTCCTGATACTAGATAGAATATTTAAAAATTTATATCTCTCTCTCTAGACATCCAATTAAGGTACTTCTAGTTGGTACAAGTCACAGGGAATGTCTAGTTTCTTTGTATAAAATTTTATGGCAATTGGACATCATTTGAGCCTTATGTGATAGATTTCATTTTTGGACCAGTATGAACAGTGACATGACTAAAACCAGAAAATTTTCCAACTTTGAAAATTTATCAAATATTCTCTAGACCTCTAAAAATTCTATACTTTAACTTTACAAAAAGCTCTCAATAATCTCTAATTATATGGCAAATCTAAGATCAAGAAGAGATTATTTGGATAAAAGGTGATATAGGGTTCCATTATGGTCAATTTTGGCTCCATATGGGATATCAAAATGTCCAAATGGCTTTCTTGGGGTTTGGCAGCTCTTAGGCAAATCTAAAAGCATGATTATGACTTATGTGGCCTGCCCAAATGGTCCCAACCCTCATGCATCTAATTTTGGCTATCTCACTCACACTTATGCACAATTCCATAATGTCATCCAAGAAGCTCATTTGCCAAAACATGCTCAAATCACAATCTAATGGTCACACATCATGTTCTCCTATTCATACATGACATATTATCATAATTACATGTGTTCATAACATCATAATACATATACATCCATTGGTTACATCTTTTGCCATTTGTATAGCCTTAAAGTAGCAAAATTTAAGCACTTTCATGTCATTCTTTCTTTTTCAAGGTTGTTGACTTCCATTTCCTTATTCTCTTGGTCCACCTTGCATGTTAGAATATTAGAGAGGAGAGGATGAGATTCAAATAATCCCAATAGCTCATATCCCATTCAATCATACATAATGGATGCAAACAAGTTTCATGAATGCATGCATGGCATGTGGACACGTGCAATCATTCAAGGAGCATTCTTAGCATTTGAAAAGTCACACATAGCATACAAAGGTTTGCCAAGTAAGTGGATTGGCCTCACCCAATTTCTTATGGATATCGGACTTACCTCACCCATTCTTTAAGAGATTCTTGGATTCAACCATGCTCTTGGGAGCCCACTTTGCTTTTTGGAGACTCTTTACTTTGTCTCAACCAATCTTAAGAGTTCTTGGCTCATCCTCACCATAGCTAAGGGTTCTTGGCCTCACCACACTCATGCAAACCCAAGCATACATCATAACATCATTTAGAAACATAATATGTCATCATGAAATCATGGCATATAAAATCATGCTAGCATACTTTTCATGGCTTGAAAATACATATACACACATTCTAAGATAAGCTAAGTACACATTCATACATGAGAGAAGGTGGAGAGAGCTACCTTATATACATCCCCTTTTCGGACACACACACACAAAGGTGTGGGGATGATTTCTCTTGGCCTAAACACAATTTATGGAAGCTAATTAGGTTCTAAGGCTACACAACTTGCTTAGACTCTAGCTTGATCTATAAAACTCTTTATAGTTCTAAAATGCACCAAATGAAGCAACACCCCTCAAATAATTTTTAAGCTCCATTCTTTTCTCTGAAATATGATTCTTGACTCCTTTTAAGCCTCTTAGAGTCATCACATAATTAAAATAACGAGCCTAACTACATGTTGCTTCTTTAGGTCATATTATGGAACATAAAGAACCATTTCACTTTCTATGGTTTCTTAATTTTTTCCAAGGCTTCCTCTTATATTCATTCATCATATATGACTCAAAAATGGGTTTAGAAAATTTTAAAACTCTCCTTAGGTACCAAAACCCCTTTAGGCTGAGGCTATGGAGCAATTTGGCCTTCTTGGATTTTGGTTTGTTTTCTTGATGAAGGAAGCATATGGGGAGACTTCTAGGGATCTTCGAAGCTCATTTAAACTCTCATTTAGACATAGGAGTCAAGGTATCAAATCAAATTTTGCAAGGAACATATGAAACCCTAGACTTTGCATCTTGAATTTCCATGGTTATTTGTTTATTCTCTTTGCATATTTTTAATCTCCACACCCTTTTTCCTAAGAATCACCCTTGGTTTTGACTAAAAATCAAATCCCCTTTGGTCTTCTCAAGTGGGGCAAAATGGTGGAGAAGGGGGGAAGAGACATCAACCATGGAAGAAGAAATTACCTTATTTTCTTACTTTTTCTTACTTGAATCTTGTGTTCTTTGAGTTACTCTCTTCAAATTCGAATTTTCCCCTCAATTTCTCCTTTAAAATAGATCCATGTACTTCATTATAATCATAGAAAATAAAGGAGAATGAAGGAGGAGAGGTTTGGAAGAGAAAGAGCATGAAAAACTACTAAATTTCCATACCTTAAGCCTTTGATTTCTCCTCCTCTTTGCCTCCCTCTTGTGTGCCACTCTCCCTGGGGTTTTCCTCTAGTTTAGGGCATAACTTGGTCATGATAAATGAAGGGAGAAGAAGGCCGCATCATATATATAGGTGGGAGGAAGTTACCTTTTTCAAAAATTCTCATTTTGCCCTTCGTTCTTGGCATTTTCATTTCTCCTTCATTTTAGCTCCTTTTTTAGAACCATCTTTTCCATTATGAAATTTAGGTTCCAAATTTAGTAAAATGCCTTTGGAATTACTCAAATCAGAGCTAAAACCTTCATGAACGAATTCGGTAAAGTTTGGGCACACTGACATTGGAAAACATCCACTGAAGGGGCTTTAGCAGTCCCGGGGCTTTCCTTGGTTTTCAGGGCCTTTGAGAACCCTAGAGCACTCAAAAATTTCATTTAAAAAGCCTTCCTATGTGAATTCCAAAATTTGCTCAAAATTACGAAAATGCTATTATGTTCCGTAAGCTTTTCGTAAGAAATTGTTTCCTTATTCTAGCTCCATTTTTCTTTCTGTCTGAGCTTGGGATTCTCATTTTTAGGAGTCTAGAATGCTTTCCAAATTTTTTAGGACCTTAACTGCCTCATTTGAGGGGGACTTCCTTTTGTATCCGGTGAATTTCGTTTGTTTACAGAGAAACCATACGTTACATTTCTCACGTTTTCTCTAGTTTTCAAAGAACTAGATGTTACACTCTTAGGGTCTTTAAGACTAATCTCAGGTGCTGTTCATGTTTCTCTCTACCTTTTGAGTAGATGAGGATATCATCTATGAAGACAACTACAAATCTGTCTAAATATGGCCTGAAAACTTTATTTATATAATCCATAAATACTGTGGCCGCATTCATCAACCCGAAGGGCATAACTAAAAATTCATAATGTCTGTATCTAGTTTTAAAAGCTGTCTTGGGAATATCCTCAGGTTTTATTCTAAGCTGATGGTATCCCAACTTGAGGTCTATCTTAGAAAATACTGATGCTCCTACTAACTTATCTAGGAGGTCATCTATGCAAGGAAGAAGATACTTATTCTTAATGGTAATTTTATTGAGGTCCCAGTAATCTATACATAATCTAAGGCTTCTATCTTTCTTCTTTACAAATAAGATTGGAGCTCCCCACAGTGAGACACTGGGTCTAATAAAATCCTTCTCTAAAAGCTATTCTATCTATTTCTTAAGCTTTACTAGCTTGGTGGGAGCTATCCTATATGTAATAACCAGAAAAAGAAAAGAAAAAGAAAGAAAAAAGCTGAAAATTTTTGAAATCCTAAAATTTTTCTAAGTCTGCTAGCTATAGCGAGAATGCTTCTAGCTATAGCGAGTACGGGCATCCCATACAAAAACCAAGGAACTGCTCGCCGTAGTGCACGCCATAGCGAAAACAGGGGTCTGGGATTGATACGTGCTCGCCGTAACGAAGGTTAATTTTCGCTATAGTGAGGGTTAGTCTGGAAAAGCATAAAAAGGGAGAATTTGACTTCTTAAAACGTCCCCATTCATTCTTTCTCTTTTATCTGACCTAAGGTTCTACCAAAGAAGAGAAAAGGGGCGTGGAGAGAGAGAGAGACCAAGAGAAGGAAGGAAGAACAAAGAAAAGGTAAGCAAGCTTGAAATTTTCCTCCCTTTTCTTCTTAGCATCTTGTTCTTCTCTCTTTGCCCTCTCTTTCTAGGGTTTTGGTTATCAAATTAGTTAGGTTTTAAGCATAGGTCAGAAGAGGGAAAGTGGAATATGTTGGTTCTACCAACTTGAGAGCTTGAGAGAGAAGAAGAGTTAGTGAATATATGCTTTGTAGGGTTTGCTAAAGAATCCCCTAGCTTGGTGAATAATCCCATACTCTTTATTGTGTCTAGGCTCAAGAGATGCACCTCCATCAAGGTGTGAGTGTGAAACCAAGAAGGGAGAAGAGAAATTGAAAGGGAAGGCTTGTGTTGGCTCATAAGGTAGCTCTCCACTCTTTCTTATTGCATTGTTGGATGTAATAGTCATTGTATGCTTGTGTATATGCTTATTGTGTGAGACATGCCATGTGTTATTGCCTTGATGCAATGGTACCAATATGCTATGTGTTGGATTGTGAAAATTGTTCAGGTGAGGTAGTGCCAAAAGTCCCTTGAGATGGGTGAGGTAGAGCCGAAAGTCCCTGAGGTTAGGTGAGACAAGGCCAAAAGTCTCATAACTGAGTGAGGCCAAGTCAAAAGTCCCTAAACCAAGGGTGAGGCTATCCAAAAGTCCCTAAAATCGGGTGAGGCTAAACTAAAAGTCCCTAGAGCTCATTCTTGGCATTGATATGGTTTTCATGGCATGAAAATTATGTATTGTATGATTCTGAATGGTTAGATGCTTATTTGCATGTTTTGACTTGTTTATATGCCTTGATTGCTTCCTTGAATGAGTGCATGAGCTACTAAGCTCAAGGAGATTCAAGTGCACACCAAGGAGCCTAGGAGCATGTTTAGATAGATGTTAGTTTATTTTAGTTCTTTTGATGTAAAGAGGTGCCAAAATGAATATGCACCTACTATTTTTGAGATGTAAATTTTGAAGCAAGTGTAAATGTATGGAAAAATGATGTATCAACTATGTAAAGAGCCAAAGTAATGAAAATGTGGGATTTGCCCTTTTTGTGGATTGTATGTAATAGTGTATTTTGGCCCGTAGCATAGTGAGTTTGAAATGTATGATGATTTGGACCACTTGGAAATTTTATATATACTATTTTCATGCTTTAAAAATTGTCCATGAGGTGTGAGAACATGTGGGAGGCCACTTGGACCCACTTTGAACCGTTTTGGGTGCCAAAACTGCCAAATTTGTAAACTGCGTCAAAGTATGACCAAATGAGCTCTTCTTGATATGAAATTTGGCATGCCTCTAGAGTTTGTAGAGAGCTTATTGGGAAGCTAAAGTAGGTAATATTTAGAGGTCTAGGGAATATTTGGCGAATTGTTGAAATTAGGAAATTTTGATGGTTTGGTCATGGTACTGTGTAACTAGTCCAAAAATAAATCCATGTCATTCATGGACCAAATGGTGTCCAATTATCATGAAATTTTATAGGCATAAACTAGACAACCACAGTGACCTATACCACTAGAAGAACCTAAATCGGAGGTCTGTAGAGAGAGAACGAAGCTTCTGAAGTTCTGTATCAGCATCAGGGAAGCTATCCGACCTTCGTTACGGTTCCATCCGTTTTCGAGGTCTAAGGGCTAATGAACTGATCTGAACTTATTTTTCTCCTCTATTAAACCTCTGTATCTTTCCAAATTGGTATAGTGTTCCTAGATTGGATTTTTTTGGAATTAGTTATGAATTTTGGAAGTTCATGACAGCAAGCTGCACCAGTATCAGGGACAGCCGGACCTTTATCTCTTTTTTGATGTCAAACAAGGTCCAAACGCTAAGATTGTGGTTGGAAATTATTTTTAGTGTAAATATAACACTTAGAGATTTTGAGAAACCTATGGTTTGCTAGATTCCCATTTTTCTATAATTAGTTACGATTTTCCAAAGTTAGAGCCAAAAATCTAATTTTTGGGCCCATTTAAGAAATTGCACTTTCTTGGTTTTTGGCTTCATAACCATGGTTTATGGCTTGTTTTATGATATGTATGAGTCGTATAAATGGTGTGTGAGTATAGAATGTGATTGATGGGTTCACAGGACCCATAAGACAAAATATGAGCGTTTGAACCCCGTTTTATAGCATGAAAATGCCACAGTTTGTACTTGTTCTTTGGAAATCATATGGAATTGAGCCCAGAGAGAGATTAATTGAGGTTAAGACATTATGGTGTTACACTATATGGGGCCTTAGACATTGGACCTACCCTCGGGTACAATATCTATAGGAAATTTTACCTCTCTCTCTGAAGGCAGCCTACTAATCTCTTTGGGAATTCCCTCACTATAGGAATCTCATCTATACCCTTTTCTACCTTAGCCTGAACTGAAAAGAAAACTAGATACCGCTGACAACCATGCCCTAGAGATCTCTTAGCCTAGGAGGTGGTCATGACAAATAACTCAGTCCGCATACTAGGCATAGTCCCACACTCAGGTAAAGTAATGCATCTGTAGCTACAATCTAGTGTGGCATTATTTGTAGACATCCAATTCATGCCAATAATCACATTAATATTAATAAGGGGCATACATCAAGGGTGGTAGGGCAATGATTAAATTGGATCACATAATTCACACAACCATGGGAGATAATGGCTCAGTTTCTTGTGGGGGTAGATACATGCAAATTGTATAGTAATATATGCATACCCAGACCCAACCTCCTAGCACAGTCATATGATATAAAAGAATGACTAGCACCTGAATTGAATAATGCAATTACAAAAAAATCATTAATTCTAATAGTATCTTAGATCAGACTCGGGGACCAGCTAGCCTCTTGTTGTGCTAGGGCAAAGACTCTACCCAGACTCTGAGGTCTGGGAGGAGGATCCATCTCTCTCTGCTGTGGAACCAGTGGAGGAGCCTATATGTAATCCTTAGCCATATGGCCTAGCCTACCACACTTGAAACACACGTTCTACCCCTTATAACATGGTCTAGTGCTATGATTCCCGCCACACTGGGGACATGTGATAGGTGTAAAACTGCCTCAGCTAGACTAAGTCCTCCGTCTCTTTCCTTTTCAGCCCCACTGCCCCTCTACCACCTCTCCAGCTAGTCACTGTAGCCTGTGATCCCTCTCTAGGCCTCTTGGGCTCAAGGAAGGGTGGTCTGGCACTAGAAGTAGGCTGCATCATCCTGAGGTTCGTGTCTATGACTCTACATACCTCGACAAGGGTTTTAAAGTACCTAATTCTCTGTAGCACTACTCTATTTCTGATCTCAGGGAGCAACCCTTTCTTTAATCTGTTTGCTCTCCATCTCTCATCATCATGTCTCTGTAAGTAAGAAGAGTATGGGGAGAGCTCTACAAACTTGACCATGTATTGGTCCACAGACATCCCCTCTGTTTGTTTGAAAAGAATGAACTCTGATTCTTTCTCATCCCTGATTGAACTGGGGAAGTACTTCTCATGGAATACCTAGAGGAATGCTTCCCATGTGATCGGGGAGTTCTTCGCCCTCAGAATAGGCTCGGTGCCCTTCCACTAATGGTCTGCCTCTTTCTGTAACTAGAATATAGCCATCTTAGCTTTTTGCTCAGACATGCACTCCATCACCCTAAAGATTTTCTCTAACTATATAATCCAGGGCTCAGCTTTATCTGAATTCATCTCACCATCAAAGGTGGGAGGCTCGAACTTTCTAAACTGAGTAATGATCTTTCTGGTCAAGGGCTGTTGCTGAGTTGGAGGTGTCTGAGTTGGTGGAATAGGGGCAACCGCCTGCATGTGTGGCTGTGGATCTAGATGAGTCACCCTTGAATGCTCGGGATGATTTGAGTGTGGAGGTGGCTGAGGAAGAGTAGGTGTAGGGCCCTGGCTATCTCTCTTAGCAAGCCGTTCTTGTAACTACATAATGACGGCCTACTCCTGATCTAAGTGAGCCGTGATAAACTGTAGGGCTCTAGCAACTAGATCACTAGGCCAGGCTTCATTAGCACGAGCCTCTCTAGAGGGCCGACCTCTCCTAGTATTCACCATTTTGCTAAAACATTATAACAAACTTTAACATGAAAGAGAACACCTCTACCATCAAACACACTCAATTCATTCGAAAACTATCTCAAATGCATCTAGGCAACTCATAAACACAAGCCATAACCCATATCAAGAGCCTAAACCTTTGCTTTGATACCAATAAATGTAACACCATAATTTTTAATTCATCTCATGCCTTTAAATAACCCAATATGATGAATCATGTAAGCTTTCAATGAAAAAGGCAATAAAATAATGAATATTTTTGCGTTGCGTCGTGTATAAAAATTTCTTTCGGTGTCACGTCAATTGTGTGAGCTCCAACAACACATTTCTATATTTAATTACATGAATGTAACTTATTTGGATTATGAAATGTGGCCTCCAACTCAGGGAGCTCAAAGGAAAGCTTAGAATATTCATACATATTTTTGGCCAGAATTTGGCTCATTTCTGTCACAACTTTGAAAAATCATAACTAATTCTAAAAAATTCAAAATCATGCATTATTGGCTATTCTGGAAATCTCAACATATCTACTTTAGGCTAAAAATATGCCTAGACCATAACATTCAACACAGAGGATGTTTGACATGCAAAATGATCCAGAAGTCAGATTGTCATTTGATGCTATCACAAAATTCTATAGCAAACTTAAAAAATGTTCAATTAATTCCAAAAAATCCAATCCACACAAATGACACCAATCTAGAAATTTGTGGATGTTAGCTAGAGGGAGAAAATAACTCCAAACTAGCTCAGGCACACCCAGACCTCGAAAACTGATGGAACAATAATAGAGGTCGGTTGGAATTCTTGATACTGGATAGAATATTTAAAAATTCATATCTTCCTCTCTAGAAATCAAAATGAGGTGTTTCTAGCTTTCATGAGTCATTGTGAATTCCTAGTTTCTTTGTATAATATTTCATGGCAATTAGACATCATTTGAGCCCTGTGTGACAAATTTCATTTTCAAACCAAATGAATAGTGCAGCAGACAAAAATCAAAAAATTTGACAACTTTGAAAATTCATTAAATATTCTGTAGACCTCCAAAAATTATGGTCTTTAGCTTCTCAAAAATCTCTCAACAAGCTCTAATTGCATGCCAAATTTCAAATCCAGAAGAGCTCATTGGGCCAAAAAGTGACATAGGCTTCCATTATGATCAATTTTGGCTTCATATGGGGTACCGAATTGACCAAATGACTTTCCTTAGGGTTTGACACCTTTTGGGCAAGTCTAAAAGTATAATTAAGACTTTATGTAGGTTGCCCAAATGGTCTCAAACTCCATACCTCTCATTTTGGCTATGCCACATGCAATTATTCACACACACATCAAGCTTTCAAGAAGCATATCTTGGCATTCCATACCCAAATTACATTCTAGGGTTCATACATCATATCTACTCATTTATACATCACATATTATCATAAATACACATGTCCGAAAGGTCATGGATCATATACATAGATGGATTACATCCTTGACATAAATATGGTCCTAAAGTAGCAAAACTCAAGCACTTTGTTGTCAAACTCTTCTCTTCAAGGTGGTTGGCTTCCATTACTGTAACACCATAAATTCTAGCTCATTTCATGCTATCTTTATGCTTCCCATTAGATATCTCATGGAAGAATCAAGGAAATAGCATTAAAAAAATGAATATTTTCGCGTTGTATCGTGTATAAAAATTTCATTCGGTGTCATGTGGATCATGTGAGCTCATACTATACATTCTGATATTTAATTACATCAATACAACTCTTTTGCTTCATAAAATCATGCCCATAACTCATGGAAATCAGAGGAGAGCTCAAAATAATCAAGTGTATTTTCGGCCAGAATTGGCCCCTTCTCTGACCAAATTTTGAAAAATCATAACTAATTCTAGAAAAATCAAAATCACACATTCTTGCCCATTCTGGAAAGCTACAGATGTCTACTTCAAAAACAAAGATGCCTAGACCATAACATCCATCACATAGGGCGTTTGACATTTGAAAATTTCTAGAGGTCAAACTACCTCCTGATGCTATCATAGATTTCTGTAGCAAACTTTGAAAATGTCCAATTAATTCTACAAAACTCCAATCCATGCAAATGATACCAATACAAAAATCTGTGGATGTTAGCTAGAGGAAAAAAATATTTCAGACCAGTTCAGGTAGGCCAGACCTTAAAATTTAATCGAACAGTAACTCAGGTCGGATGAATTCCCTGATACTAGACAAAATCTTCAAAAATTCATATCTCCCTCTCTAGACATCCAAATGAGGTGATTCTAGTTGGCACGAGTCACTGTAAATTCTTAGTTTTGTTGTATAAAATTTCATCACAATTAGACATCATTTGGACCCTATGTGACAGATTTCATTTTCGGACCAAATGAATAGTACAGCAGACCAAAACTAGAAGAATTGCCAACTTTGAAAATTTATCAAATATTTTGTAGACCTCCAAAAACTTTGGTCTTTAGCTTCCCAAAAATCTCTTAACAAGCTCTAATTGCATGCCAAATCTTAGAGCAAGAAGAGCTCATTTAGCTAAAAAATGACATGGGGTTCCATTATGGTCAATTTTGGCTCTATATGGGGTACCAAAGTGACCAAATGATTTTCCCTTAGTCATGGCACCTTTTGGACAAGTCTAAAAGCACACTTAGGACTTGTGTGAGCTGCCCAAATGGTCCCAAACCACATACATCTCATTTTAGCCTTTTCATCCATACATATGCACATTTCCATACTAACATTCATGAAGCTACATTGACATGAGAAGCTTCTTTTACATTCTAGTATTCATATGTCATAATCTCTCACTTATACATAATACATCAACATATTTATACATGTTCATAACTTCATAAGACATATACATTCATGAATTTCAACATATGTCATTCTTGTAGCCTTAAAGTAACAAAATTTAAACACTTTCATGTCATCCTCTTATGTCTCATATGCTTGGCTTTCATTCTCTTGCTCTCTTAGTCTACCTAGCATATTAAAGTATTGGAGAGGAGGGGATGAGATTCAAAGAATCCTAATAGCTCATCTGCCATTCAATCATACATAATATATGCAAAGTAAGTCTTGAAAATGCATGCATGAATAAAACGGAAGTCATGAACATTCAAAAAGCAAGCTTGGCATGTGAACAAGTCATACAAAACATTCAAGAGCTCACTAAATGTTTAGATTGGTCTCACCCTTTTCCTCATGGATTTTGGACTTGCCCTACCAATTCTTTAAGAGCTTTAGACTCTACCATACTATTTGGGAGCCCACTTTGCTTTGTCTCAACCAATCTCAAGGGTTCTTGGCTCATTCTCACCATGGTTTAGAGTTCTTGACCTCACCACATTCAAGAAAACTCAAACAAGTCATACAAAACATTCAAAAGCTCACCAAGTGTTTGGATTGGTCTCACCCTTTTCCTCATAAATTTTGGACTTGTCTCACCCATTTTTTAAGAGCTTTAGACTCAACCATACTATTGGCAGCCCACTTTGCTTTTGGGAGACTCTTTGCTTTATCTCAACCAATCTTAAGGGTTCTTGGCTCATCCTCACCATAGTTAAGAGTTCTTAACCTCATTTAAGCAAACTTAAACAAATATCATAGCATCATTTAAAGACATAATATGTCATCATGAACTCATGGCATATAAAATCATGCTAGCATACTTTTCATGGCTTGAAAATACACATATACACATTCTAAGATAAGCTAAACACACATCAATGCATGAGAGAAGGTGGAGAGAGCTATCTTGCACACAATCACATACTTTTCCTTTTGAAATTCCCTCCCTTGCTTCGGCCACACACCCACAAACTTATGGAGATGCTTCCTCTTGACCTAGACATATTTTGTGGGAGTAAATTAAGGTCATGAACTTAATTCTAAGGCCACATACTTTCTTAGACACTAGGTGGCTCTATAAACTCCATTATGGTCCATAAATGCACCTGATGAAGCAACACCCCTCAAATAAATTCTAGGCTCCATTCTTTCCTTTCAAATATGATTCTTGACTCCTTTTAAGTCTCTTGGAGTCATCACACAATTAAAACAAAGAGCCTAACTACATGTTGCTTCTTTAGGTCATAATATAGAACCTAAGGCACCAATTCACTTTCCATAGGTTTTAAATTTTTTCCAAGGCCTCCCCTCATATTCATTCATTATATATGACACAAAAACAGGTTTGAAAAAATTTAAAACTCTTCCTAGCTACTCCATCCATGCTTGCCCGAGATATAGTCCCTTTTTGGCCTCCTTGGAATTCTCTTTGTTTCCTTGAAGGAGGAAGCATGTGGGGAGCATCTTAGGGATCTTAGGAGCTCATTTAAACTCTTAATTAGGCCTAGAAATTATCATATGAAATTAGATTTTGGAAGGTGCACACAAAACCCTAGAATTTACATCTTGAAATCTAATGGTTTTTTGATAATTCCCTTTGCATATTCTTAATCTCCACACCCTTTTTCCTTAGATTCATGCTTAGTTCTGCCTAAAAATCATCTTCTCCTAGGGTTTTCTCAAGTGGGGCGAAATGGTGGAGAAGGGAACCAAAGATGACAACCATAGGAAGAGAAATTACCTTGTTTTCTTGCTTTTTCTCACTTGAATCTCGTGTTCTTCGAGCTCCTCTCTTCAAATCTGAATTTTCCCTTGAATTTCTCCCTTGAATCAGATTTATAAACTCTATTTTAATCAAAGGAAATAGAGGAGAAGAGAGGAGAGGTGTGGATGAAGAAAAGTATGAAAAATTACCAAAGAAACATACCTTAAGCTTGGATTTTCTCTCCTTTTTCTTCTTCCTTTGGTGCGCCACTCTCTTAGGGTTCTTCTTCTGATTTAGGGGAGAATAATTTGAAGCTAAGTGAGGGAGAGTGTGAGGCGCCACCTATTTATAAGGAAGGAAGAAGCACTTTTTCAAAAATCCCCATTTTGCTCTTCGTTCTTGGCATTTTCATTACTCCTTTGTTTTAGCTCCTTTTTTAGAATCGTCTTTTCCATTATATAATTTAGGTTCCTAAAGAAATAAAATGCCTTTGGAATCACTCAAATCAGAGCTAAAACCTTCCTGAATGAATACATTAAAGTTTAGGTACACTAACATTGGAAAATGTCCACTAGAAGGGTTTTAGTTGTCCCAGGGCTTCCTATGGTTTTTAAGGCCTTTGGGAACCTTGGGAAACTCAAAACTTTCATTTGAAAAGCCCTCCTATCTGAATTCAAAAATTTGATCAAAATTATGAAAATGCCATTAAGTTTCATAAGCTTTTCGTGAGAAATTATTTCTTCATTCTAGCTCCGTTTTTCTTTTTGTCTAAGCTTGGGATTCTTATTTTTAAAAGTCTAGAATGCTTCCTAAATTTTTTGAGACCTTAACTATCTCATTTTGGGGGACTTCTTTTTATATCCGGTGAATTTCATTTATTGATGAAGAAAATGTACGTTACATTTCTCACATTTTCTCTCATTTTCAGAAAATCAGATATTATAATTACCTTGCCTATTTGGTCCACCTAGCATTTGAGATCATTGGAGAGGAGGGAATGAGATTCAAAGAATCCCAATAGCTCATCTCCTATTTAGTCATACATAATGGATGCAAAGCAAGTCTTAAAAAATGCATGCATGGATATAATTGATGTCATGAACATTCAAAAAGCAAGCTTGGTAAGTGAATAAATCATACAAGACATCTAAGAGCTTGCCAAGTGGATTGATTGGCCTCACCCATTCTTTAAGAGATTCTTAGACTCAACCATGCTCTTGAGAACCCACTTTTCTTTTGGGAGACTCTTTGCTTTATCTTAACCAATCTCAAGGGTTCTTGGCTCATCCTCACCATGGTTAAGAGCTTTTGGCCTCTCCACACTCAAGCAAACTTAAACAAGCATCATAGCATCATTTAGAAATATAATATATCATCATGAAATCATGGCATATAAACTCATGCTAGCATACTTTTCATGGCTTGAAAATACAAATACACACATTCTAAGACAAGCTAAACACACATCCACGCATAAAAGAAGGTGGAGAGAGCTACCTTGCACACAATCAACACACTTTTTCCTTTGAATTCTCCTTCCTTGCTTCGGCCACACATACACAAAAGTGTAGGGAAGATTTTTCTTGGCCTAGACACAATTCATGGAAGCTAATTAGGCTCATAAACTCAATTCTAAGCCTATACAATTTGCTTAGATACTAGCTTGGCTTATAACCTTATTATGGTTCCATAATTGTACCTAATGAAGCAACACTCCTCAAATAAATTCTAGGCTCCATTCTTTCCTTTCAAATATGATTCTTGACTCCTTTTAAGCCTCTTGGATTCGTCACACAATCAAAACCAAGAGCGTAATTGCATGTTGCTTCTATAGGTCATAGTATGAAAACTAAAGCACCAACTCACTTTCTATAGGTTCTAAATTTTTTCTAAGGCCTCCCCTCATTATATATAACTCAAGAATGGGTTTAGAAAAATTTAAAACTCTCCCTAGCTATAAGAACCTCTCTTGGCTGAACTTATGCTAGGTTTTTGGCTCCATGGACTTTGCTTTGTTTTCTCAAGAGAGGAAGCATATGGGGAGGCTTCTAGGGATCTTAAGAACTCATTTAAACTCTTATTTAAGCCTAGGAATCATTGTACAAAGTCAGATTTTACAAGGTGAACTTGAAACCCTAGAAATTGCATCTTGAAATCTAAAAGTTTTTTGTTGATTTTCTTTGTATATTCTTAATCTCCACACCCTTTTTCCTTAGATTCACCCTTGGTTTGGCCTAAAAATGAGATCCTCCTATGGTCCTTAGGGTTAAGCGAAATGGAGAAGAAGGGAGGATTAATACATTAACCATAAGAAGAGAAATTACCTAGTTTCTTTGTTTTTTCTTGCTTGAATCTTGCTTTCTTCAAGCTCCTCTATTCAAATCCGAAAATTCCCTTGAGTTTCTCCCTTGAATCAGATTTACAAACTCCATTTTAATAAAAAAAAACAAAGGAGAATGAAGAAGAAGAGGTGTGGATGGAAGAAAGCATGAAAAACTACCTTGGAAATATACCTGCTTGAATTCTTCCTTCTTCTTCTTCCTCTCTTGTGTGCCCAAAACTCTAGCTCTCTCCTCTGAAATTAGGTAGAAAATTCTGAGTCCAAATGAGGGAGAAAGTGGGTGTAACACCATGACTTCTAGCTCATTTCATACCATTTATAAGCTTTGTATTATCAATTCCACAAGAGCATATAAAAAAGGGGATGAAGATAATAGACTTTTTCGCATTACGCTATACTTAAAAATTTGCAATCAGTGTCATGTGGACCGTGTGAGCTCATGTTATACATTCTCATATTTAATTCCATCATTATAACTCGTTTACATCACAAAAACATGCTTATAATTCATGGAAACCGAAATGGGGCTTAAAATAAGCAAGCATATTTTCGGCCAGATTTGCTCCATTTCCTAACCCAACTTTGGAAAATCATAACTAAATCTAAAAAACTTGAAATCATGTAACCTTGGCATTTTGGAAAGCTTAGGATGTCTACTTCACAATAAAAATATGCTTAAGTCACAAAATTCATCACATAGGATGTTTGACGTCCACAAACTACAGAGGTCGCTGGCTGCCTGGGTTGTTGTTCAGTTTACTGATACAAACTTCTAAAATTCATAACTAATTCTATAAAAATCAAAGTCACACACATTCGATCATTTTGGAAAGCTTTGATACCATTAAATGTAACACGATGACTTCTAACTCATTTCATACCATTTATAAGCTTTGTATTATCAATTCCACAAGAGCATATGAAAAAGGAGATGAAGATAATAGACTTTTTCGCATTGCGCTATACTTAAAAATTTGTAATCGATGTCATGTGGGCCGTGTGACCTCATGTTATGCATTCTCATATTTAAATCCATCATTATAACTCATTTACATCACAAAAATATGCCTATAATTCATGGAAACCAAAATGGAGCTCAAAATAAGCAAGTATATTTTCGGCCAGATTTGCTCCATTTCCTGACCCAACTTTGGAAATTCATCAAATATTCCCCAGACCTTAGAAAATTATGATCTTTAGCTTCCCAGAAAGCTCTCAATGAGACTTAATTGCATGCCAAATTTCAGATCAAGACTAGCTCATTTGGCTAAAAAGCGATATAGGGTTCCATTATGGTCGATTTTGGTTCCATATTGGGTACCAAAATTGTCAAATGGATTTCTCTTGGTCTTGGCACCTTTTGGGCAATTCTAGAAGCATGTTTAAGACTTGAGGGAGTTGCCCAAATGGTCCCAAACCATTTGCATCTCATTTTGGCCTTTTCACCCTCACTTATACACATTACACCAAACTTTTCTCAAATGCATACATTGGCATAAACACTCAATTTATGTTCTAGGATACATACACCATACTCATTCATTTATCTATCACATAATATCATTTTTACATTTGTCCAAGGGTCATAGACTATTTACAATAATAATATACATCATGAAGTCTCATTGTGAATCAAAGGACCAAAAATCAAGCATAAGGGTGGCAATCTTCTTTCTTCAATGTGGTTGGCTCCCATTGCCATGTCCACTTGGTCCACCTAGCATATTAGGACATTTAAGAGGAGGGAGTGAGATTCAAGAATCTCAACAAATTTAAGAGGAGGGAGTGAGATTCAAGAATTTCAACAGCTCATCTCCCTTTTCATCCACATAATATGTGCAAGAAGGTTCTATGAATGCATGTGTGGGAAAAATAAAAGTTATGAACATTTAAAATCAAGCTTGGCATAGAAACACATCATACAAGGCATTTAAGAGGTCACCAAGTGTTTGGATTGGCCTCACATTTCTCGTCATGGATTTTGGACTTGCCTCACCCATTCTTTAAGCACTTTGGACTCAACCATACTCTTGGGAGCCCACTTTGCTTTTAGGAGACTCTTTACTTTGTCTTAACCAAGCTCAAGGATTTTTGGCTCATCCTCACCATGGGGAAGAGTTCTTGGCCTCTCCACACTCAAGTAAACTCATACAAACATCATATGGTCATTGAAAATATAACATGGCATTAAGAATCATGGAATGTAAAGGCATGCTAGCATACTTTTCATAGCTTGAAAATACACATATACACATTCCAAAATAAGCTAAACACATATCCATGCATGAGAGAAGGTGGAGAGAGCTACCTTGTATACAAACACACACTTTTTCCTTAGCTTTCAAGCCTCCTCTTTTAGTCACACACCCACAAGTAGATGGAGATAGTTTCTCTTGGCCTAGACACAAATTATGGGAGCCAATTAAGTTCATGAAACAATTTTCAGGGCCATGCAACTTACTTAAACCCTAGATTACTTTACAACCTCCATTATGGTCCATATTGGCACCTAATGAAGCAACACTCCTTAAATGATTTCTAGGCCTCATTCTTTACTCTCAAATATGGTTCTTGACTCCTTTTAAGCCTCTTGGAGTCATCACATCATTAAAATGAAGAGTCTAAACACATGTTGCTTCTTTAGGTCACATAATGGGGTCTATGGCACCAATTCACTTTCTTTGAGTTCTAAATTTTTTTCCAAGGCCTCTACTCATCTTCACTCGTCATATATGACTCAAGAATGGCCTTAGAAAAATTTAAAGCTCTCCCTAGCTATAGGAACTTGCCTAGGTCGAGACTATAGGGGGAAGAAGAGTTTATGGCCTTCTTGATTTTTCCTTGATGGGAGACATACTTGGGCGGCTTCCTAGAGGTCTTAGGAGCTCAATCAAATACTCACACATGCAAGGAAATTCATATATCAAATCAATTTTTGCAAGGTGTTCAAGATCTCTACACTTTTCCAACTTGGAATTCCTTGGTTTTGCTTGCAATTTCTTGACATATTCCAAGTTCCCACACTCCAGTTTCATGCTTTCTTATTAGTTCTAGGTCAAAACTTTCCTCCCCTAGATGGCTCTGTTTTTAGGCGTCATACACACAAGGAAGAGCAAGAAGGAAGAAGCAACAAACAACAAGAAATTACCTTGGGTTCAACCTTCTTTTAAGAGTGTTTCTTCTTGCCTTAGCTTCCTCTTTGGATTTCTAACTTTTCCCCTCTGGTTCAAGGCCAAAACAGAACCATTTCATTCACCAAAAACATGGAAGGATGAAGCAAAAAGAGGAGAGGAAGGTTTCAAGAAGAAAGACTATGGAAATCTCTACCTTTTGTTAGCCTTTTCTTCCTCCTCTTAAGCTCTCTTAGTGCGTCTCTCTCCCTTGGTCTCATGCTCTATTTTGGGCAGAAAGAAGGTCGGTTAATCAGAGGCCAAAGAAAAACATGCTTTAAGAAGGTGAAGAGCCCACTTTATGCACTTTTCTATTTTGCATTTTAGTCCCTATTCTTTGTTCTTATCATTTTGGCTCAAATCAACTCCTTTTTGAAATCCATCTTTTCCATCATATTCCTTAGGCTATTAATCATAATAATTGCCCTTGCAATCATTCAAAAAGGATCTAAAACCATTCCGAACCATTCGGTCAAAGTTTTGGTCGACCGACAGCCGAAATCGCTCACCGGAGGGGTTTTAACTGTTCTAGGGGTTCTCATAGTATTCAGGGCCTCTGAAAACCTTGGAAAGTTCAAATTTTTCATTTAAAAAGCCCTACTGTGAGTTTTCAAAATTTTCCAAAAATTACAAAAATGCCTCTACTTCCCTCGATAAATTTTTTGATCTATTCTGGCTTTGGTTTTTAGGCATCTTAAATCAAATCCTCATTTTTTAATATTTAAAATTTTATTATAATTTTAGTTGGTCCTAATTCCTTCTATTTCGAGGACTTCCTTTTATATTTGGCCCATTTCTGATGTTTATGGAGAAACTGAACATTGCATTTCTCACGTTTACGGAGGGACCAGATGTTACAATGGGGCACAACCTATATATTGGGGGAGGTTAATGGCTTTTCCAAAAATTCCCATTTTGCCTTTCGTTCTTTGCATTTTTGTTTCTCCTTTGTTTTAGCTCCCTTTTTAGAACCATATTTTCTATTATAAATTTAGGTTCCTAATTTAACAAAATGTCTTTGAAATCACTCAAATTGGAGCTAAAACCTTCCCGAATGAATCCGTCAAAGTTTAGGTACACAACATTAGAAAACGTCCACCAGAGGGGATTTAACTATCCAGGGCTTCCTATGATTTTCAAGGCCTTTGAGAACCTCGGAGAACTCAAAATTTTCAATTAAAAAGCCCTCCTGTGTAAATTCCAAAAATTGCTTAAAATTACAAAAATGCCATTACGTTTTGTAAGATTTCTATCAAAATTTGTTTCTTCATTCTAGCTCCATTTTTCTTTCTGTCTGAGCCTAGGATTCTCATTTTTAAGAGTCTAGAATGTTGCTCAAATTTTTTGGAACCTTAACAAATTCAATTCGGAGGACTTGTGATGATCGTGTCGTGCAATCTCAAATAAAACTAGGTAGCAAAGTAAATTTGTAGATAATGGTGCAACCTAGGTCATCTTTCCAAGGAGTTTATGCCTTAAATTGTTTATGGAAGAGAGTTCTAAGTATTACTAATTAGGACTTAACTTGGGGGTTTGATATGCTAGAATTTAATCGAACTAAAATTAATTGACAAAAATTAGAAATCTAAAACTAAGTTCAAGTGATTAATCAAATAAATGTGGTAACTAGCTTTCAATTGGATTCCCTAGAGTTCAATTATCCTTGCTCCTTTTTGTTTATTAATTTCAGATTAAGTTCTTGCTCTTTAGTGCATTCCTCATAAGGTTCTTGAATAACCATCCAAGATTCAATTTATCAATTGTTCAAAGAATTTTGCAACCACAAGAAACCTTTAACAACTAATTAATTGAATTAAAAATAAGAACACACTACACTAAATTTGATTAATTTATGAAAGCTACTGCACAATTCACTCAAGATGCTAATTCACCAATTAGATTAATTAATTCCTCAAGCAATTAATTTGCCCAAAAGTTCCAGCTAACTAACCCAATAACCATTGCATCAATTAGCCCAAATTCAAGAGGAAATTAGAGTTCAATTGCACAGCACTAATTCTGGAATTTTCACAAACAGATGATGATCATAAATAATTCCAAAATTCAAATCAAGTTCAATCCAAGAATTAATTCAATCCGGTAATTCCAGCAATTAAATTCCTAAACCAAAAAGCTAAACCTAGTCAAATTAACAAAGGAAATAATGCTAAAATCAAGAGATTGAGCAAGAGAGTTTTATCCAAATTCAATAGGAGATGTAGAGCTCAAATCTTCATCTAGGAGAATTCAATCTTCAGCTAGCCACCACAAGGAATTTAAGCTGCCATGGAGGGATCAAATGAAGGAGAATCAATCAAAGAGGCAGCCATTGAGAGAAAAAAAACTCTTCTTCTTCAACGGTGGAACCTCCCTTTTTGTTTCTGCGTCTTGCCTCTTCAGTTCGATCTCTCCAGCCCTTTTTCTACGTTCTCCTCGTTCTCTTTTTCCCAGCGTCCCCTTCAAGTTTTTATTTTCTCCTTCCCTCCTTGTTCACGTCTCTCTTCTTTATTCACGTCTCTCTTCTTTTATCTCCAGCGTCCTTTTTAAGTTTTTATTTTCTCCTTCCCTCCTTGTTCACGTCTCTCCCTTTGTGCCAATTACCCGTAGCTTTGCATGTGAAATAAGGTGTGGGTCCCACTTCTTTTTATTATTATATTCCACATGCATGCTATAGCTTCTGCCTCCACGTGATTTTCATGCGAAGCTCCAGCGTTCAGCTTTCTTCTTCGTGGATTTTGTATTTCGAGTCTGATTCTTCTCTTCATTTGCTGCTGTCCAGACGTGATCTCCAGCTCCCTCTTCTTCATGCGTTTATCTGGTTCTACCCCGTCATTCTGCTCGTTTTCTTCATGCGTTTATATTTCTTCTCCAACTCGTGGCAAGCTCCTTCATCCCAAGCCTCCAGCTCCAGCGTCTTTTCCTCTGTTTCTGCTGCTTCTTCCAGTTCTGCACTACATCACACAAAACTCGAGCTTCTACTGTTCTGGAGCTGCATTCGAGGCTTTGTTCTGCATGTGTGTGTCTTCATTCATCACATGAATCTCCTCTTGTTTCTCATGTACTTTGTGGCTTCATTCTAGACCCTAAACCCGTAGCTTCAATGCTTTATTTCTCTTCACACGTGAGCTGCCTCATTCGTCCTTCTCTCAAGAAATTCTTCTCCTCTGTTTTGCTTATAGTATTTCACGTAGAACTCAAGCTTTTTATCCTCGAGAAGCAATCCCTTATTACCCTTCAGCTAGAACTCATGGCTATCTTCTTCTTCAAAATCACGTTGCTTCAGCTCTTCATTCAAACGTGATTTCTTTACTCATCCCGTGGCCAACTTCTCATGTCTTCTCCATGATATACTCCCATGCATGATTCTCTTCTTTTAGTCCCAAGCCTTATCACGTTCTGTTCTTTGCCTCTTCTTTACATGGCTATAATCCTTTTAGTTTATGGCTTTCCTTCAAAGCTCCAATTGCCCAACAAAAATCTGCACAAAGAATAAGAACAATTCAACAGAAAAATTCACAAAATCATTTAAAATAAAATTGTGCATTAAAATTTCTAAATTTTGCAATTAAATTCCTAAAGTATAGAAATGGCTATTAAAATAAATTTCCATTCAATTGTATGCATTAAGCTACATTTGATTATTAAAATGACTAAGTTAGGAGGATGAAAATAGATAAAATATATGTTTATCAAATTCCCCCACACTTAAACCTTTGCACTCCTGGGCAAAGCTTAAAATCCAAGATAAAAGACTAAATGGGAACACCCGGCTAGAAGAATGGCAAGTGGAAAAGGAGAATGGAAAAGAAAGTGTAAAAATCACAAGTTAGAGACTAATCATAACTTTTCAACACTTCAACAATCTAAGTTAACTTCATTTGTATCAAGAATTAAGCTCCATGGCAATTTCATTTGAAAAGAATGAATTGAAATGCATAGCCCTCACATGGATTGGTGTTTACTCTCAACTTTCAAGTGTTTAGGCAATATGAATCACTCAAACTTCACCGATCAAAGTTCACTACCATAAGCTTGTCTAACTTCTAAGTCTCCACCACCCATGCTAAATGCAATGCATAAATCAAAGGACTTTATTAAGGGTTGTAATGGGGTTAGGGAACGAAATGAATTGATACAAAAACTAGGGGGGAAAACTAAACAAATAGATACCTTAGGACTTCAAGAGCAATCAATGACAATCCAGGATAGGGAAGAGTGTGCATTCAAGGCCTTATTTCCAACAAGTATAAGCAACTAAAAACTCAATCTAAATTACTTCTTTCTTTTGATTTTCAATAACTTTTCCTCTTTTTTTTTTTTTTTCATTGCTTTTTCTTTCTTCTTTTTTTTCGCTTTTTTTTTTTCTATTCTTCTCTTTGCATTTTTTTTTTGGGAACAAATTCTTTGACTAACAATGGCCTTAATGGATGAAAAGCACACATTCACCTATCCTATTTAGATGTAATGCTCCTTAAATTCCTTAAGGTATCTTAAAACAAGGTGGAAAAACATATTTAATGGCTGTAGGCTAACAAGAAAATAAAATCAAGTTCAAAGTGGCGAAACAATGGATAAAATGAATGTATGGTTAGCTTTTTGGCTCTCTAGCTATAAAAGAAATGAATGCCTTATCATTTTTATGCATGCAAGTGCAAATGTGGCCTCAACAAAGAATCAAGACAAGTTCTAGAGTGAAATAAAGATAGGTGAATACACACTAGAATTGAATAATTAAGGCTCAAATCCTCACCAGCTAATCGCTATCAAATAATTCATTGAAATCAAATTTATTGCCACTTTACTTGAATCAAAATACAAGATTCATTACTTGTCATGTCTAGGTGAATCCAAATTATAATCATCTCAACTTGCAACTTTCACAGGAAAACTGAAAAGAATCATACTATTTTTCAAAAATTTTTCAAAAATTTGTCAATTTTTTTTTTTTGATTTGGAAAATAACATAAAACTAACTAAAAACCTAGAAACTATAAAAATAAACTAACCAAAATAAAACAAAACTAAAAATTTATTTGCATCCCCCCCACACTTAAACATTGCATTGTCCTCAATGCCAGCACACAATCCAGTAAACAGATAAAGACAACACACTATAAAAGGGGAAAGGGAAAGAGTACAACCGGGGTTTAGGATGGGTTATGAAGTTGGAGCTCCTCCTTGTTATCTCGTGGAACTCCTTCATAAAAGTGTTTGAGCCGATGTCCATTAACTTTGAATTTAGCTCCCGTTTGCTCATCCAAAAGCTCAACTGTGCCAAAAGGGAAAACATTAGAAACTATATAAGGACCTTCCCATTTAGAACGAAGTTTACCTGGCATAAGCTTCAGACGGGATTTATAAAGTAAGACTTTTTGGCCGACAACAAACTCTTTCCTTGCAATCATCTTGTCATGAAATGCTTTTGTCTTCTCTTTATAGATTCTTGCATTGTCATAGGCTTCCAATCTGATCTCTTCAAGCTCTTGGAGTTGGAATTTTCTGTGAGATCCTGCTTCATTCAAATCCAAATTACATTTCTTCACGGCCCAGTAAGCTTTGTGCTCCACTTCCACCGGTAAGTGACATGCTTTTCCAAATACCAGCCGATAGGGTGACATGCCAATAGGAGTCTTGTAGGCAGTCCTGTAGGCCCAAAGTGCATCATCTAGCCTTTTACTCCAATCTTTCCTATTCGGCTGCACTGTTTTCTCCAAAATTTGCTTCACCTCCCGGTTAGAAATTTTTGCTTGGCCATTTGTCTGAGGGTGGTATGGAGTAGCTACTTTATGCACAAAACCGTACTTGCTAAGCAAGCTATGCATACTCCAGTTACAAAAATGAGTGCCCTGGTCACTGATAATGGCTCTGGGAATACCAAACCTACAGAAAATGTGAGAGCGAACGAATTCTACAACCACAGAAGAATCATCAGTCCTGGTAGGTTTGGCTTCCACCCACTTCGAAACATAATCAACGGCCAATAAAATGTATGAAAAGCCAAAAGAAGTGGGAAAAGGTCCCATAAAATCAATGCCCCACACATCAAAGACTTCACAAAATAAGATAGGGTGTTGTGGCATTTCATTTCTCCTAGATATACTACCTGTTTGTTGACACCGAATACATCTTTTACAAAAATTAAAGGCATCACGAAACAGGGTAGGCCAATATAATCCACTATCTAGAACCTTCCTAGCTGTGCGTTTTGAACTAAAGTGACCTCCACATGCTAGTGTGTGACAAAAATTTAAAACAAAATCAAATTCTATATCAGGCACACAACGTCTAATCACTTGGTCACTACATAATCTCCACAAATATGGATCATCCCAAATATAATACCTAGCTTCACTCTTAAGCTTATTCAATTGATGTTTAGTCAAATCAACAGGTAATTCAGAAGCGGCTAGATAATTCACTAAGTCTGCATACCATGGATAAAAACTATGCACAGCACATAAATGCTCATCAGGGAAATCATCATCAATAGGTAAGGAATTTACTTTTGAAGCTTCAATTCTGCTCAAGTGGTCTGCCACCAAGTTTTCAGCTCCACTTTTATCCCGGATGTCAATGTCAAATTCTTGAAGTAGAAGCATCCATCTGATCAATCTTGGCTTTGCATCGGGCTTCTTCAGCAAGTACTTCAAGGCTGCATGATCAGTAAAGACAATGACTTTAGTATCAAGTAAATATGATCTAAATTTATCTAAAGCAAAAACAATAGCAAGAAGCTCTTTTTCTGTGGTTGTATAATTTGCTTGGGCCCCATCCAAAGTCTTGGATGCATAAGCAATCACATGGGACCGCTTATTCACTCTCTGGCTCAAGACTGCACCTACAGCAAAATTAGATGCGTCACATAAAAGCTCAAATGGGAGGGTCCAATCAGGAGGTTGAATAATGGGTGGGGAAGTCAAGCATTTCTTAAGTTCATCAAAAGCTGTTTTACATGCATCATCAAATTGGAATTCAACATCTTTTTGTAATAACTTAGACAATGGCAAAGCAATTTTATTAAAGTTCTGAATGAATCTTCTATAAAAACCTGCATGACCTAGAAAAGATCGGATCTCCCGAACACATGTCGGGTATGGTAGAGAGGTTATAACATCTATCTTAGCTTTATCTACCTCTATGCCCTGTTCAGATATAATATGACCCAATACAATGCCTTTCTGAACCATAAAATGACACTTTTCAAAATTAAGTACAAGGTTTTTCTCTATGCATCTAGCTAGGACTCTATCCAGACTACATAAGCAATCATCAAAAGAGTTCCCATATACAGTGAAATCATCCATAAAAATTTCTATACAATGTTCAAGGAAATCACTAAAAATGGAAACCATGCACCGCTGGAAGGTCCCAGGGGCATTGCAAAGACCAAAAGGCATTCGTCTATAGGCATATGTTCCAAATGGGCATGTGAATGTCGTCTTCTCTTGATCTTCCGGGGCTATGCATATCTGAAAATACCCTGAAAATCCATCCAGAAAACAGTAGTGAGATTTACCAGCTAAACGCTCAAGCATCTGATCAATAAATGGGAGAGGGTAATGATCTTTTCTAGTGACTAAATTTAGCCTCCTATAGTCAATGCAAACCCTCCAACTATTCTGTACACGGGTGGGCACCAATTCATTATTTTCATTCCGGATCACTGTGATCCCTGATTTCTTTGGAACTACCTGCACAGGACTAACCCACTGACTGTCGGAAATAGGATATATTATACCAGCAGATAAAAGTTTAGAAACTTCCTTTTTAACCACATCCAGAATAAGTGGGTTCAGTCGCCTTTGAGGTTGCCTTACTGGTTTTGCCCCATCTTCTAACAAAATTCTGTGCATGCATGTATCAGGGCTAATGCCAGGTATGTCAGCTAAGGTCCACCCTATTGCTTGTTTTCTCCTCCTTAAGACCTCTAGAAGCTTCTCTTCTTCCTCTGAAATAATGTCACTAGCCACAATTACTGGAAGTTTCTCATCTTCCCCCAAGTAGGTGTACTTGAGATTATCTGGCAGTGGTTTGAGCTCCAAGGTGGGAGCTTGCTCAACCGAAGGTATGAGTTGTTTGATTTCAATCTCTTCCATGCCAAATACCTGTTCAGATATCTCACAGACAGAAGAAACAACTTTCCCATCTTTGGGAATATCAGCAGAAGGAGTATCAACAAGAGAACTAACAGCAATATAAACATCAGTATCACTGTCAGATGAACTAGTTACACAGCATCTATTACCATTATCAATAGGCAATGCAAGAGTGGAAATAGATGAACTAGCACAATCAGCATATCCAGAAGTGATATCAATATGCAACATATTCTGAGAATCAGTAAATCCAGCAACATTAGAACATTCAGGGAAAGCAACAGCATGCACATCATCTTTAGAACAAGAAGATTGACCTAAACTAGTATAATCATCCAAATCAGACAAAGGCTGTTCTACAGTGAAATCAGCATAAAAGGAGGAGGTCTCAGAACCATGATAGTCAATACATGGAAGAGACTCACCATTCTTAATGAAAGCACTAATCTGGGAGCAATTATCACATATAGTACTTCCAACACATGTACAGTCAAGAGAATCATCCAAGTCAGCAATATCACAGGAATCAGTCAATAAACTATCCCAAAATTCAGTGCTAGCATTATCAACTAACATATCAATCAGGCTGATATTAAAAACAAAGTTATCATCACAAGGATATTTCATGGCATCAAATATATTAAATTGTATCACATTGCCAGCAAACTCCATTTGAAGAGTACCCTCATGCACATTTATAATTGTTTTAGCAGTTTTCAGGAAAGGTCTACCTAAAATGAGTGGGGCATGTCCACTAGATTTATATCTATCATCCTCCATATTAAGGACATAAAAATCAGCTGGAAAAATCAAATCCTTTACCTTAACCAGAACATCCTCCAACACTCCTGAAGGATAAGCAATACTCCTATTTGCCAGCTGCACAACCACTCCGGTAGGTTTCAGCTCTCCCACCTGCAAAGATGAATAAATAGATTTAGGCATAACATTTATAGCTGCACCAAGATCAATTAAAGCATCAGAAAACTCAAAATTTCCAATGGTGCATGGGATTGTAAAAGTGCCCGGATCTTGACACTTGGTGGGCATTGTTGGCTGTATAAGTGCTGAAACATTCTTGCCAAAATTGACTTTTTCATTCCCTCTCAGACGCCTCTTGTTAGTACATATCTCCTTGAGAAACTTGGCATATTTAGGAATGGTCTTGATTGCCTCCAACAGGGGTATATTGACTTCAACCTTTTTAAAAGTTTCAAGAATTTCTTTTTCTGCATCTGCTTCAGTTTGCTTCTTTCCCAAGGTAGGTCTATGTGGGAAAGGCAAAATTTTCTTTGCCTCCTCTTCATTATTAGGCTCATTTGGTGCGGTGTGTGTTTTTGATGACGCCGATTTATCATGGTGGTGGTATCTGCGGATCCCTGAACTTTTTTTCCATTCCTAAGAGTGATGGCACTGACATTGCTACTATTCCTCGGATTAACAACTGTTTGTGAGGGCAATTGGCTTGAACCTTGACTTTTTATCTCATTGAGAGAAGTAGCGAATTGTCCTATCTGAGTATCAACCCTTCTTTCTAAGTTTTGCATCATTTGTGTGATTTGTGCTTGATTCTCCATAATACGCTTCATCATGTCTCCCATATTATCCCCTTTCTTTGGTTCTTCCTGCATAGGAGCTGGCTGCCTAATAGGTTGGGAAGACTGTGCATTAGGTCCTGCAACATTGTATCTATTTTGTTGCCCTCCCCCATATCTCAAATTGGGGTGATCCCTCCATCCTGGATTGTATGTATTAGAATAGGGATCATATTTTTGTTGGCCTTGTTACATCGGCCTAACTGGAAACATCCCAGCACAAGCCTCTACCTTGTCTTCTAACATAGGGCACTGATCAGTATTATGTGTGGCCAAAGAGCATATATCACACAGGGGTCCTACCAAAGTAGTAGGGGTAGATGTTTGTCCAGATGCATAACACTGTGGATAAGAATATGCCTGAGTAGGGTAAGACTGTGGTGCATAAGTCTGAGAAGGAGCGGAGGATGACTGCTGCCGATCTAAAGCAAGCTTTTGGAGCACAGTAGACATTACTTCAAGTTTGCTCTCAATTCTCTAACCATAGTCTGGAGCACACAATTCATTGACTCCTCTTGCTGTTTGCATTGATCTGGATCCAAATTGCTGAGCATTCTGAGCCATCTTATCAATCAACTCCCAGGCTCCTGTAGGTGTCAGATCACCTAAGGCTCCCCCAGAGGCAGCATCAATCATATTTCTATCCATGATCAACAGCCCCTCATAGAAGTACTGGATAAGCAACTGATCAGAGATTTGATGGTGAGGACAACTAGCCAACAATCTTTTGAATCTTTCCCAGTACTCATATAAAGTCTCTCCACTATTCTGTCTGATCCCACATATCTCCTTCCTTATTGATGCAGTGCGAGATGCAGGAAAGAATTTCTCCAAAAATAACCTCTTAAGTTGGTCCCAAGAAGCAATGGCACCGGGAGGTAGATAGTACAACCAATCCTTGGCTAAACCATCCAAGGAAAAAGGGAATGCTCTGAGCTTGATTTGTTCCTCTGAGACACCTTGTGGCTTCATTGTAGAGCATACAACATGGAATTCTTTTAGATGTTTGTGAGGGTCATCTCCTGCAAGTCCCTGAAACTTAGGAAGTAAGTGAATCAATCCGGATTTAAGCTCAAAATTTGCATCTAATTCTGGATATTGTATGCAAAGATTTTGATAATGCACATTAGGAGCCGTCAATTCTCTAATAGTTCTAGCATGCATGTTATTATTCAAATTTGCATTTACATTCAAGTTAGCCTGAACATGCATATTCCTGTTAGCATTTATTTGATCTTGTTCAGCCATATTATCACTAGCAAATTGAAGTGCACAATCAATTCCTTGCACAGAATCAAAAGCAGATGAATTAGAGCTATTAATTCCTACACTATCTTTGTTTTTCCTAATCCTTACTTGTCTTTTAAGGGTTTTTTCAATTTCTGGATCCAAATCAATTAATTTTTCACTAGAACTTCTTGTCATACACCAATTAGACAAGCAAAAACTAAGAAGGAACACAAAAATTAACAAAGAAAAATTAAAACAAAAATTCCAGAAAAATTAGAAAAATCCTAGAAAATTCGAAAAAATACTAAAAAATTCGAAAAAGTGCTCTAAACGTTGGAATTTGGCCAAAAAATGGTGCACCTAATAGCTATGCTATTACTTTTGCTCAAAACACCCAAAAACTTTGAAATACAGAATTTGAGAATTTTCTGGGCACTTTAAATGAAAATTCCAGCAAGCAGGCAAATTAATACGCAACACCGAAATTATCCAATTCCAAGCTCGAAACAGAGCAAAAATTTAGCTAAAATAGAATCAAAACAGAGATAAAACAAAACAAAAAACACCTAGAAAACTTTCTCAAACAATTAAGAAACTAAACTCCCCGGCAACGGCACCAAATTTGATGATTGTGTCGTGCAATCTCAAATAAAACTAGGTAGCAAAGTAAATTTGTAGATAATGGTGCAACCTAGGTCATCTTTCCAAGGAGTTTATGCCTTAAATTGTTTATGGAAGAGAGTTCTAAGTATTACTAATTAGGACTTAACTTGGGGGTTTGATATGCTAGAATTTAATCGAACTAAAATTAATTGACAAAAATTAGAAATCTAAAACTAAGTTCAAGTGATTAATCAAATAAATGTGGTAACTAGCTTTCAATTGGATTCCCTAGAGTTCAATTATCCTTGCTCCTTTTTGTTTATTAATTTCAGATTAAGTTCTTGCTCTTTAGTGCATTCCTCATAAGGTTCTTGAATAACCATCCAAGATTCAATTTATCAATTGTTCAAAGAATTTTGCAACCACAAGAAACCTTTAACAACTAATTAATTGAATTAAAAATAAGAACACACTACACTAAATTTGATTAATTTATGAAAGCTACTGCACAATTCACTCAAGATGCTAATTCACCAATTAGATTAATTAATTCCTCAAGCAATTAATTTGCCCAAAAGTTCCAGCTAACTAACCCAATAACCATTGCATCAATTAGCCCAAATTCAAGAGGAAATTAGAGTTCAATTGCACAGCACTAATTCTGGAATTTTCACAAACAGATGATGATCATAAATAATTCCAAAATTCAAATCAAGTTCAATCCAAGAATTAATTCAATCCGGTAATTCCAGCAATTAAATTCCTAAACCAAAAAGCTAAACCTAGTCAAATTAACAAAGGAAATAATGCTAAAATCAAGAGATTGAGCAAGAGAGTTTTATCCAAATTCAATAGGAGATGTAGAGCTCAAATCTTCATCTAGGAGAATTCAATCTTCAGCTAGCCACCACAAGGAATTTAAGCTGCCATGGAGGGATCAAATGAAGGAGAATCAATCAAAGAGGCAGCCATTGAGAGAAAAAAAACTCTTCTTCTTCAACGGTGGAACCTCCCTTTTTGTTTCTGCGTCTTGCCTCTTCAGTTCGATCTCTCCAGCCCTTTTTCTACGTTCTCCTCGTTCTCTTTTTCCCAGCGTCCCCTTCAAGTTTTTATTTTCTCCTTCCCTCCTTGTTCACGTCTCTCTTCTTTATTCACGTCTCTCTTCTTTTATCTCCAGCGTCCTTTTTAAGTTTTTATTTTCTCCTTCCCTCCTTGTTCACGTCTCTCCCTTTGTGCCAATTACCCGTAGCTTTGCATGTGAAATAAGGTGTGGGTCCCGCTTCTTTTTATTATTATATTCCACATGCATGCTATAGCTTCTGCCTCCACGTGATTTTCATGCGAAGCTCCAGCGTTCAGCTTTCTTCTTCGTGGATTTTGTATTTCGAGTCTGATTCTTCTCTTCATTTGCTGCTGTCCAGACGTGATCTCCAGCTCCCTCTTCTTCATGCGTTTATCTGGTTCTACCCCGTCATTCTGCTCGTTTTCTTCATGCGTTTATATTTCTTCTCCAACTCGTGGCAAGCTCCTTCATCCCAAGCCTCCAGCTCCAGCGTCTTTTCCTCTGTTTCTGCTGCTTCTTCCAGTTCTGCACTACATCACACAAAACTCGAGCTTCTACTATTCTGGAGCTACATTCGAGGCTTTGTTCTGCATGTGTGTGTCTTCATTCATCACATGAATCTCCTCTTGTTTCTCATGTACTTTGTGGCTTCATTCTAGACCCTAAACCCGTAGCTTCAATGCTTTATTTCTCTTCACATGTGAGCTGCCTCATTCGTCCTTCTCTCAAGAAATTCTTCTCCTCTGTTTTGCTTATAGTATTTCACGTAGAACTCAAGCTTTTTATCCTCGAGAAGCAATCCCTTATTACCCTTCAGCTAGAACTCGTGGCTATCTTCTTCTTCAAAATCACGTTGCTTCAGCTCTTCATTCAAACGTGATTTCTTTACTCATCCCGTGGCCAACTTCTCATGTCTTCTCCATGATATACTCCTATGCATGATTCTCTTCTTTTAGTCCCAAGCCTTATCACGTTCTATTCTTTGCCTCTTCTTTACATGGCTATAATCCTTTTAGTTTGTGGCTTTCCTTCAAAGCTCCAATTGCCCAACAAAAATCTGCACAAAGAATAAGAACAATTCAACAGAAAAATTCACAAAATCATTTAAAATAAAATTGTGCATTAAAATTTCTAAATTTTGCAATTAAATTCCTAAAGTATAGAAATGGCTATTAAAATAAATTTCCATTCAATTGTATGCATTAAGCTACATTTGATTATTAAAATGACTAAGTTAGGAGGATGAAAATAGATAAAATATATATTTATCAACTTGCTTTGAAAACACACTTGTTTTCGTTGTTTAATGAAAATTGAATGTTACAATTCTCCCCCTTTTAAAAATTTCATCCTCAAAATTTAAATAACATATCTTATGGGAAGAGTTCTAGATGTTTCTTTCTCATGTCATCCTCTAGCTCACAGGTAGCCTCTTCAAGAGATAACCCCTTCCAATCCACTTTCACCAGCAGTATCATCTTATTCTGTAACTGCTTAAGTCTAACATCCACGATTCGATCTGGTGATACTATGTATGATAGATCATCCTGTAACTGCACATTCTCATATTCTATGACATGTGAGGGGTCAGGCTGGTACTTTTTAAGCTAGAAAACATGGAATACGTTGTGTACTTGGCTTACGTTTAGGGGAATGGCTAGTCTATAAGCCACAGGTCCTACTTTATCAAGAATCTGGAAAGGACCTATGTATTTTGGACTATGCTTTTTACTTTTAATGGACCGACCTATCCCTATGACTGGAGACGCTCTAATGAAGATATGGTCTCCAATCTTAAATGCATAACTTTTCTACCTACTTTAGGCCGTCAAAAGTTTCTTTCTAATGATTTATCACGCAAGTATATAGATGGCACCGTATGAGGTGTTGTATGGGAGGAAATGTAGATCTCCGATGTGTTGGGTTGAGCTAGGAAAGCAGAGCCTAATAGACCCAGAGTTAGTGGACCAAACTTCCAGACAAATTCAAACCATTAGAAAGAAACTTTTGATGGCCTAGAATAGGCAGAAAAGTTATGCAAACAAACGTAAATGGCCATTAGACTTTGAGATTGGAGACTATATCTTTATTTAGGGACTAGCCATTCCCCCAAACGTAAGCTAAGTACACAACGTATTCCATGTTTCCCAGCTTAAAAAGTACCAGCCTAACCCCTCACATGTCATAAAATATGAGAATGTATAGTTACAGGATGATCTATCATATATAGTATCACCAGATCGGATCATGGACGTTAGACTCAAACTGTTACAGATTAAGATGATACCACTGGTGAAAGTGTTTTGGAAGGGGTTATCTCCTAAAGAGGCTACCTATGAGCTAAAGGATGACATAAGAAAGAAACATCTAGAACTCTTCCCATAAGATATGTTATCTAAATTTTGAGGATGAAATTTTTAAAAAAGGGAGAATTGTAACATCCGATTTTCGTTAAATGACAAAAAAGGGCGCGTTTTCAAAGCAAGTCCCCCGAAATGAATTCGTTAAGGTTCTAAAAAATTTTAGTAACATTTTAGACTTCTAAAAATGAGATCCCAAGCTCAGATAGAAAGAAAAGTGGAGCTAGAATGAATAAACAAATTTTGATAGAAATCTTACAAAACGTAATGGCATTTTTGTAATTTTGAGCAATTTTTTGAATTCACATAGAAAGGCTTTTTAAAAGAAAATTTTGAGTTCTCCAGGGTTTTCAGAGGCCCTAAAAACCATGGGAAGCCCTGGGACAATTAAATCCCCTCCGGTGGATGTTTTCCAACGTCAATGTACCCAAATTTTGATAGATTCATTTAGGAAGGTTTTAGCTCTGATTTGATGGATTCCAAAGGCATTTTACCAAATTGGAAACCTAAATTTTATAGTGGAAAAGACAATTCTCAAAAAGAAGCTAGAACGAATGAGAAACGAAAATGCCAAGAATGAAGGGCAAAATTGAAATTTTTAGAAAAGCTATTTTCCTCCACCTATATATATGATGCGCCCCACTCTCCCATTCATTTAGTCTCATATTGTTCTGCCTCAAACCAGAGGAAAAATCTTGGAGAGTGGCGCACCAAGGGAAGAAGAAGGAGAAGAGAAATCAAAGGCTTAAGGTATGGTTTCTTGATAGTTTTTCATGCTTTCTTCCATCCAAACCTCCTCTCCTCCATTCTCCTTTGTTTCCTTTGATTAAAATGAAGTTTACAAATCTGTTTTAAGGAAGAAATTGAGAGGAAATTTCGGATTTGAAGAGAGGAGCTTGGAGAAAGTAAGATTCAAGTAAGAAAAAGCAAGCAAATAAGGTAATTTCTTCTCCCATGGTTGCTACCTTTTGTTCCTCTCCTTCCTCCATTTCACCTCCCTAAGAAACCCTATGAGGGTTTGGTTTTTAGGCAAAACCAAGGGTTATTCTTAGGAAAAAAGGTATGGAGATTAAGAATATACAAAGAGAATTAACAAAAAATCATGGAATTTCAAGATGCAATTGCTAGGGTTTTAAGTGTACCTTATAAAATCTGATTTTGTACACTAATCCCTAGGCTTAAATAAAAGTTTAATTGAGCTCTTAAGATCCCTAGAAGTCTTCCCATACACTTCCTCCATCAAGAAAACAAAGTAAGCTCCATGGAAGCTATTATGCTTCATTATCTCGACCAAGAAGGGTTACCATAGCTAGGGAGAGTTTTAAATTTTTTAGAGCCCATTTTTGAGTCATATATGATGAGTGAATATGAGAAGAAGCCTTGGAAAAAATTTAGAAACCATAGAAAGTGAGATGGTGCCTTATGTTCCATAATATGGCCTAAAGAAGTAACATATAGTTAGACTTTTGATTTTAATTGTGTGATGACTCCAAGAGGTTTAAAAGGAGTCAAGAATCATATTTGAAGGGAAAGAATAGAACCTAGAATTTATTTGAAGGGTGTTGCTTCATTGGGTGCATTTATGGAACCATAATGAGGTTTATAGATCAAGCTAGTGTTTAAGAAAGTTATGTGGCCTTAGAATTAATTCAATAAACCTAATTGGCTTCCATAAATTATGTTTAGGCCAAGAGAAATCATCTCGAAACTTTTGTGTGTGTGTGGCCAAAGGAGGGAGCTTTAATTCAAGAGAAAAAGTGTGTAATTGCTTTCAAGGTAGCTCTCTCCACCTTTTCTCATGCATGATTGTTTGCTTTACTTGTCTTTGAATGTGTGTATGTGTATTTTTAAGCCATGAAAAGTGTTCTAGCATGACTTTAATTCCATGGTGCCATAATGTTACAATATGCTTCCATATGATGTTTTGGATGTGTGCTTAGGTTTGCTTGAGTGTGGTAAGGCTAAGAACCCTTAAGATTGGTTGCGATAAAGTAAAAAGTCTTCCAAAAGTGAGGTGGACTCCCAAGAGCATGGTTGAGTCCAAGAATCTCTTAAAGAATGGGTTAGGCAAGTCTAAAATCCACAAATAAATGGGTGAGGCCAATCCACTTGATTGGTAAGCTTTTGTATGCCATGTATGAATTTTTAAATGATGAAAATGCTTCTTGAATGTTTGCACATGTTAACATGACTACACATGCATTTATGAGACTTGTTTGCATCTTTTATGCATGATTGAATGGGAGATGAGGTATTAGGATTCTTTGAATCTCATTCCCTCCTCTCCAATGTTCTAATATGCTTAGTGGACCAAGGGAGCAAGGTAATGGAAGCCAACCACCTTTAAGAAGAGAGCTTGACATCATAATGCATAGTTTTTGTTTCTTAAGGCCATATTGATACCTCATGATGTAATCTATTGTTTTATATGGTCTATGACCTCTTGGACATGTATAATTATATTAATATGTGATGTATAAATGAGAGAAAGTATTATGAGACCATTAGAATGCAATTTGAATATGTTATGACAATGTAGCTTCTTGAAATAGTTTATGCAATAGTGTATTATTGCAAGTGGCATAACCAAGATGAGATGCATGAGGTTTAAGACCATTTGGGTAGCTTACACAAGTCTTAATTATGCTTTTAAACTTGCTCAAAAGGTGCCAAACCCCAAGGAAAGCCATTTAGACATTTTGGTATCTTATATAGAGCCAAAATTGACCATAATGGAACCTTATGTCATTTTTTGTCCAAATGAGCTCTTCTTGATATGAGATTTGGCATGAAATTAGATTTTGTTGAAAGCTAAAAAATAGAATTTTTAGAGGTCTATAGAATATTTGATGAATTTTCAAAGTTGGCAAAAATTCTGGTTTTGGTCATGCTACTGTTCACTCAGGTTTGAAAATGAAATCTATCACACATGGCTCAAATAATATCCAATTGCCATAAAATTTTATAAAAAGAAACTAGGCATTCATAATGACTTGCACCAACTAGAATCACCTCATTTAGAGGTCTAGAGAATGAGATATGAATTTTCAAATTTCCTGTCCAGTACTAGGTGCTCCATTAGACATCAGGTGTTGTTTGATAGTGTTTCGAGGTCTAGGTGTGCCTGAGCTAGTCTAAAGTTATTTTTTCCCTCCAGCAACATCTACAACTTTCTATATTGGTATCATTTTTATGGATTGTATTTTTGTGGAATTGATTAGAAATTTTTGAATTTGCTATAGAATTTTGTGATAGCACCAGTGGATAGCCTGACCTCTAGACCATTTCAAATATCAAACATCTTTTGTGTTGGATGTTATGGTCTAAACATATTTTTAACCTGAAGTAGACATGTGTAGCTTTACAGAATGGCCAATAATACATGATTTTAATTTTTCTAAAATTAGTTATGATTTTCCAAAATTGTAACAGAAATGAGGAAAAATCTGGCCGAAAATATATGTATGTATATTATGCTTTCCATTGATTTCCACGAGATATAGGCCACTTTTGATGATACAACTGAGTTATATTCATGTAATTAAAAATGATAATGTGATACCTAAGCTCACATGGTCCATGTGACACCGAATGGAATTTTTATACGTAACGCAATGCTAAATAATGCATTATTTTATTAGATTTTTCTTACCTCCTTCATGGAATGTATGAAGCAAAGCATGAAAATGTGATGAAATGAGCTAGAATTATTTAGTGTTACACCCTAGAAGGCTCCCAATATGCATCTTCCACTAAGAAAACAAAGCAAATTCCATGGGTGCCAAGGAGAAGCATCGCCTCGGCTTAAAGGGTTCAAGGTACCTAGGAATAGTTTTAAAATTTTTCAAGCCTATTTTTGAGTCATATGTGATGGGTGAAGATCAGGGGAAACCTTGGGAAAAATTTAGGAGGCCTAAGAAATGAATTGGTAGTATAGGTTCCATAATATAACCTAAAGAAGCAACACCTAGTTATGCTCTTGGTTTTAATTGTATGATGACTCCAAGAGGCTTAAAAGGAGTCAAGAATTATAAATGAAAAGAAAGAATAGAGCCTAGAACTCAATTGATGGATGTTGCTTCATTAGATGCATTTAGGAACCATAAATGTACCATAAGACATTGTTAGAGCTCCAAGTAGATAGATAGCTTTGTGAATGATTCCAAGAGCATGATTGGTTCCTATTTTATGTGTTTAGGCCAAGAGAAATAAGTCTCCCATCATTGTAAGTGATACAATATCAGTAGGCATGTCTATTGGAGCATTACAAATTCGAGAAGCCCTCATCCATCAAGACCAAATCATTCAAAAGCCTATGATTCAGGTCCAAATGGCTCATGAAAGGATGGCCCATGTCAAGAGGCCCAAATTGTGATTGTATATATCCAAAAATTTCAAAGAACTCACGATAATATCTATGTTGGACGTCAGCCCAAGTTTAGAGTCCAAGATCCATATTTGATTAATTCAAAATATGCTGAATTGGACTTTGGACATGATATTTCCTTAAAGATGCAAAAGTGGAAGTCCAAGTGGAAGCCCAATGTTCTAAGAAGGGCCATGGAGCAACTAAAGACAATATCCAACACGTTGAAGGCCCAATGAACTATACACATACAAGAGGAGTGCTAAGGCCCAATTGGAGTCCAATTGCAAGAGATTAAGAATCATGTGTCAACCATGTGATTTTTAATGAAGCATGAGCATTCCATGTGATAACTTAAAGAAGCTAATTAGTTTTGACTAGGATTCTTTTTTAATTTCGTTTTTTATTATTTTATTATTTTTTTGAACTTGGTCAAAGAGCTTATCTTGGAGATCAAGTTAAGATTAGTATCCTAATCTAATTAGGATATATATTAGGTATTATTTAAAATATTTCTAATCAGATTTTAGAGTTTTACTTTAATTAGAACTCTAGAAATTTTGCCTATAAAAGGCTTCCTATTGTACTCTATTTTGCAGATGAATGAATGAATGAATGAAATTGAGTATTATTCAATTATTTGTGAGGCTTTTGCTTCTTTGTGTTCTCTGAGAGTTCACGTGACTTATCAAAGGATTGGTCTTCCTTTGTGGCGTCTTAAGGCTAGGGTTCTAAGAGACAAGTTCTCTTAGGGTCTTTCCTTTGACCAACATTCTTGTATTCTAGCCGGTCTCGGGCAAAGTGTCATCTTGTTGAAGGTTCCTAGGACAAGGTTCCTAGAGGGTCTCTCATCAGTAAGTGTGTGGCCAAGGAAGGGAGTATAATTCCAAGAGAAAAAGTGTGCTTGTGTGGTAAAGGTACCTCTCTCCACTTTCTCTCATGCATGGATGAATGTTTACCTTGTCTTTAAATGTGTGATATGTGTTTTAAGCCATAAAAAATGTTCTAACATGTGCATATGTATTATGGTACATGATGTGATATTATATTTTCAAATGATGTTTTATATGCTTGCCTTGGTTTACTTGAGTGTGGAGAAGCCAAGAACCCTCTAGCCATGGTGAGGATGAGCCAAGAATCCTTGAGAATGGTTAAGACAAAGTCTAGAGTCTCCCAAGAGTAAGGCTTAGTCCAAAGCCTTTAAGAAAAAGAGTGAGGCAAGTCTAATAACCTTGAAGAGAATGGGTAAGGCTAATCCACTTATTTGGCAAACCTATGTATGCTTTGTATGACTTGTTCAAATGCCAAGAATGCTTCTTGAATGATCACACCTTCCATTATGCTCATGCATGAATTTTAAAGACTTGAATTGCATTCTTTATGTATGATTGAAAGGGAGATGAGCTATTGGGATTCTTTGAATCTCATTCTCTCCTCTTTAATGTCTTAACATGCTAGGTAGACAAAATGAGCAAGGTAATGGGAGCCACCAAGTTGGGAGATGAAAGCTTGATAACAAAGTCCCTAGTTTTGTCTCTTTAGTAGTTATACAAATGGCATATGATGTAATCCTATGATATAATTATTGTGTAATCATTTGAACATACGTAATTACCTAAATGTTTGATGTATATATGAGTTTTACTACCAAATGAATGGTAATATGCATTTTGGGTAGTGAATGACAACTTAAAGCATATGGATTCTTATGTATGACATAGGGTGAGAGAGTGAGTTTTTAAATTCTGGGTTTATGCATCTTTAAGACATGTTTAGTAGACCATTTTAGTGCTTTCCCACGTGCTCAAGTGGTCGTGGGTGCCTTAGAAACCAAAATGGATCATTTGGACCCCTCTTGTGAAACAAAAGTGACCATTTCACAACCCAATGTCAAAATCTAACCAAATGAATCAATTTGCTTATGAAATGAAGTTTGGTATGCATATAGATCTTATCTAGAGCTTTTTGGGAAGCCAAATGCCAGATTATTTGGAGCTCTATGGAATTAATTATGATTTTTCAAAGTTGGCATTTTTTACTGAACTAATGTAGACACTGTTCATATGGTCAGTTGCTTGGGCTGTATGATTTGATGGTCAAGTGATGTCCAATGCTTATGAAATTTTACAAGTATAAACTAGACATGATAAGCTCTCCAAAGCAAGTAGACCTAACCTATTGAATTAGAATTATATCAACTATTCTGATATCCAAATTTGATAGAGATGAAATTAGAGTAATGGATCTTTTTAGTTATTCAGTTCAACCAATGATTCATTATTCGAACAGATAGTAACAACCATTTCATCTGGCATTCGTATTAATTTATTTAGAGCTATTAGAGCGAGATCTACTTTTTGGGGAATATGAGTCGAAGCAATAACAAGAATATTTCTAGTGGAACATCTTTCACAATCCTTAGAGAGATAGTTCACTAATAGACCGAGGGATAAGTAATTCAGCTCATTCACATGATTGGATCCACATATGTTTGATAAAAAGAACAATCTTCTCCTTTAAGAATAATCAAAAAAGGAAAGTGTTCAATGGGAACATGAAAATGTGACTAAATTGGTCTTAGTTACTCAAATCTCTTATTTATATTTGGATTGAGAAAAATATATTAATTGAATGAAATTCAAAAAGATTCAATAATCATTAAGACTAGTCCAATGGTTTAGCATTTTGAATTGTTGATTCATTGTTAGAGATGGCTTAGAGCCACCAAGATCACCCCAATTGGACCTCTGAGTAGGGAGATATGAATTTTTGAAGCTGGAGGATAGTACTAGTAATGACAATCAACTTCTGTTATTGTTCCATCAATTTTCAATGGTTAATAACCTCTATTGTGGTTTGGATATATTTTTATCATAAATTAGAAATCTTTGGCTTTCTAGAATGGTAAAGCATGATTGATTTTGATTTTGATTTTTCTAGAATTAGTTATGATTTTTCAAAGTTTATGACAGTAACCTGGAAATCCTACTTGAGGCTGCATCATTGATTTTTATGTGTATCATCTACTTGCACAAGTTTTAGGCCATTTCTGGAGATAGTTATGAGTTGTATTTGTGTAATTAAATATAAGAATGAGATGGATGAATCCATATGGTCCACGAGACATCAAATAAAAAATTATCCGTTATGTAACACAAATTTATTCATTATTTTAATGCCATTCTTTTGCCTTCTTGTGAGATGTATGGGATAAGGCATGGAAATAGCATGAGATAAGCTAGAGAATTATGGTGTTGCACCCTAGGTACAATGTCTATAGGAAACTCAACCTCTCTCTTTGGGGGTAGTCTACTAATTTCTTTAAGGAAGACTTCTGAGAACTCTCTCACTACTGGAATTTCCTCTATACCCTCTTCTGCCTCAACCTGAACTAGAAAGAAAATTAGATATCCTTGATAGCTATGCTTTAGAGACCTCTCAGCCTGAGAAGTGGTCATAACAAATAACTCGGTCCTCATACTAGGCACAGTCCCATATTTAGGTATAGTAATACATTTATGGCAACAATGAAGTGTGGCATTATTTACAGGCATCCAGTTCATACCGATAATCAAGTCAATATCAATAAGGGACTTACATATCAAGTCAAGGGTAGTATAACTAATTAAACTAGACCAAATAATTCAAAAAAGCATGAGAGGTAATGGCTCTACTTCCTGTGGGGATAGATACATGCAAATCATAGGGTATTATATGCATACTCAAACCCAACCTCCTAGCACAGTCATATGATATGAAAGAGTGGCTAGCACCCGAATGAAATAAAGTAGTCATAAAAAAATTATTAATCTTAATAGTACCTTGGATCAGACTTAGGACTGGCTAGCCTCCTATTATGTTAGGACAAAAACTCTACCCTAGGTCTGAGGTTTGGGTGCAGGAACCATCTCCCTCTACTAAGAAAATTGTTGGGGAGTCTATATGCAATCCTTGGCCATATGTCCTGGCCTACCACATTTGTAACATACGTTCTGCCCCGCATAACATGGTCTACTCTTGTGGTTTCTGCCACACTGGGGACATACTATAGGTGTAAAACTGCCTCTACTTGACTGAGTTCTTCTTCTCTTGCTTTTTCTATTCCACTGGCTTATATCACCTCTCTTGCTAGTTACTATGGTATGCATCTCTTCTCTAGCTCAGGGAGGGGAGACCTGGCACCAGAAGTAGCTGCATCATCTTGAGATTTGCTTCTGTCACTCTACAAATTTCAACTAAGGTGTTAAAGTTCCTAATTCTTTGTGGAACCACCCTGTCTCTAATCTCTGGTAGCAAACCTTTCTTTAATTTATCTGCTCTCTAGAGCTCATTATCATGTCTCTGTAAATTTGAGGAATACCTAGTGAGCTCTCTGAATTTAACCACGTATTAGTTGACGGACATTCCAACAGCTTGCCTTAGAAGTACAAACTCTGAGTCCTTTTGATCTCTAATAGAGCTGGGGTAGTACTATTCATAAAAAGTCTGGAGGAATGCCTCCCATGTAATTGGAAGATTCTTTGCTCTCAAGATAGACTCAGTGCTCCTTTACCAATAATTTGCTTTTTTCGCTAACTAGAAAATAGCCATAATAGCTTTTTGCTTAGAAGTGCACTCCATGACCTAGAATATCTTCTTAAGCTACATAATTTAGGCCTCGACTTTCTCTATGTTCAACTTACCATCAAAGGTGGGAGGCTTGAATTTCTTGAACTGTGTTATAACTTGTCTAATGGAAGGTTGCTCTGAGGCTAGAGGTGTCTGAGCTAGTGGAGTCTGAGCAACCTGTTGTATCTATATGTATGGTTATAAATTGGAATGAGTCATCCCTGAATACTTGAGATGATCTAAGTACTGTGGTGGCTATGGAGGAGGAGGTGTAGGCCTTCACTGTCTCTCAGTGCAAGCCGTTCCTGTAACTACAAAATTACGACCTGTTGCTGATCCAGGCGAGCCACTATAACTTACAAGGCTCCAGCTACTAGATCGCTAAGTTCAGCTTTATGATCTGTACAAGCCTCTCTGGAAGTCCTACCTATCCTAGTGTTCACCATTGCTCTGAAATATCATTAGAAAACTTTAACATCAAATAGGAACACACTCACCACTATCACACTCAATTCATCCACAACATACTTATATACAAAGGTAAACTCATGTTCACAAGTCACAACCCACTTCAAAGTGCCTGAACCTTTGCTCTGATACCAATAAAGTCTAACGCCATATTTATTAAGCTCATCTCGCATCATTTCTAGACTCACTTCCTTGAATTACACAAGCTCTCTAAGGAAAAGCCATTAAAAAAATTCAATTAAATTACATTACATCATGGATAACCTTTTCATTTCATGTCTTGTGGACCATATGAATCCATTCATCTCATTCTCATATTTAAGTATGCAAATACAACTCAAAATCATCTCAAGAAGTAGCCAAGAACTCAAGCTCATGGAATATTTACATAAATTTTACAAGTGCAACCTTGGGTTAGTGTGCTAGTTTTCTGTCATCAATTTTAAAACTTCATAACTAATTCTATACAACTCAAAATCAAGAAAACTATACCATTCTAGAAAGCTACAGATGTCTACTTTATGGAAAAAATAAGTCTAGACCACAACAGGGACGTCTACCTTCATGAAATTGATGGAATAGTAACCTAGGTCGATGGCACTATTGGTACTATCACAGAACTTTAAAAATTCATATCTCCCAACTTAATCATCCAATTGGGGTGATTTTAATGGATATAGAAAGCTTATCATGTCTAGGTTATGCCTATAAATTTTGATGAGTATTGGACACTATTTGGCCCTTGAATGACACAGCACAAAATATTGACTATATGAATAGTGCTTATACTAGAACAACAGAAAAATGACAATTTTGAAAAATTATAATTAATTCCACAAAGCTCCAAATAATCTGGTCTTTAGGTTCCTAAAAAGCTCTAGATGAGATACATGCCAAATTTCATGGAAAATTTGCTCATTTGGTTAGATTGTGCCATAGGGTTGAAAAATGGTACTTTTTGTGTCTTATAAGGGTCTTAAATGGTCCAATTCCACTTCTAAGACATCCATGGCCATTTGAGCACATGGGAAAGCACTAAAATGGCCTAATAAACATGTCTCAAAGGTGTACAAATCCAGATTTTACAAACTCATACTCTCACCCCAAAGTATACTCAAGAACACATAAGCCATATCTTCCCATCCAATGACCAAAAATTGCTATATCTTACATATGGCATCAAATCTCATTCATGCACAATATATTCATATATTTACATGTGTTCATGAGGCCATATATCATATACAACAAGGGATTACATCATATGCCATTTATATGGCTACAAAATAGACATTTTCACATACTTTGTTGTCAAACTCTCTTCTTCAAGCTTGGTGGCTCCCATTTCTTGACTCACTTGGTCCACCTAGTCATGTTAGAAAATGGGGAGGAAGGGATGAGATTTTAGGAGTCCCAATAGCTCTTTTCCCTTTCAACCATACATAAAGAATGCAATTCTAAGTCTAAAACTACATGCATGAATATCATGGAACATATAATTATTTATGGAACATCTCTAGCATTCAAGAAATCATATAAGACATGCATAGGCTTGCCAATCAAGTGGTTTAGCGTCACCCATTCTTTTTAAGGATTTTGGACTTGCCTCACTCATTTTCTTAAAGGTTTCTTGACTAAGCCTTACTCTTTATGAACTCTTGGCTTTTTCTCACCCATACTTAAAGGTTCTTGGCTTATCCTCACCATTATTAGAGGACTTTTGACTTCACCACACTCAAGCAAACCAAAGCAACTTCCAAAGCATCATTTGAATGTATAATAATAACATCATGGTACCATGGCATTTAGATACATGATAAAACATTTTTTATGGCTCAAAACATATATACACACATTCAAAGACAAGATAAACATACATTCATCTATGAAAAAAAGAAGAGAGAGCTAACTTTGTCAAAAATACACACCTTTCCCTTCAAGAATGCTTCCTCTCCCTCAGCCACACACACACACAAGAAGGTGGGACCTAGTTCCTTTAGCCAAGACATATAATATGGAAGCCAATTACACTCTTGGAATAAATTCTAAAGCTACATATTTATTTCAAAAGCTAGGTGGTTCATATAGCTCTTTTATGATTCCATAATGCACCTAATGAATCAACCTTAACAAAACATGATCTTGGCTCCATTCTTTCCATCTAATTAAGGTTCTTCACTCCATTGAAGTCTCTTGGAGCCGTCACATAATTAATTTAAGGAGCCTAGCTAGATGTTGCTTCTTTAAGCCATCATATGGAACTTATGATACCATCTTATTATTTATGACTTCTAAAATTTTTCTAAAGCTTCCTCTCATCCTCTCCCATCATATATGACTCAAAATCAAGCTTGGAACAAATTAAAACTACCCCTTAGTGCTTCATCCTCCCTTGGCTGAGGCTATGGACCAAGGAAGAACCAAATGAGTTTGTCTTGTTTTCTTGATGGGAGATGCATGTGGAAAGCTTCTTAGGGATTTCTAAAGCTCATCCAAATATTCATTTTAGCCTAGGAACTCTTGCAGCAAAATAGAATTTTAGCAGAATACTAGAAACCCTAACTTTGCTATCTTAAAATCTAATGGTTATTTAATTGTTTTCTTTGCATATTCTTGTTTTTCTCCCTCATTTTCCTAAGATTCACTCTTATTTTGGCTAGAAATTTAACTCCTTAGGGCTGGTCTTATATGGATCAAAGATCACAAGAGAAGAGACAAAAAGAATCATGCATAAAATGGCAAAATACCTTGGTTTCTTGGCTTTCTCTTGCTTGTTCTTCTTTTTTGTTGGCTTCTACTCTCCAAACTTGAAACTTCCCTCCTTGGTATGACCTTAAAACAGACCCAAAAGCTTCAATAAAATCATAGGAAAGAAAGGAAGATGGTGGAGAAGGATTTTGCTAAAGAGAAACCAAGAAAAACCATGAAAAACCATACATTTTCCTTGCTTTTTCTCTTCCCTTTCTCCTTTCCCTTGTGCACCTCACTCCCTTGCTTCTTTCTCTAATTTAGGGTAGAAAGAAAATGAGCTAAGTGAAGGGAAGAGTGGGGCATGGGGTACATATAGGTAAGTTTAAGAAGTTGTTTACAAAATTTTCAATTATGTCCCTTAATCTTGGTATTTTTGTTTCCAATTCATTTTAGCTCCTTTTTTATAATTGTTTTCTTCATCATAAAATTTAGGTCCTCAATCTTATAAAATACATTTGAAATCACTCAAATTGGGGCTAAAACCTTCCTAAACAAAAGGGTCAAAGTTTGGGTCAACTGACATTAGAAAACATACACCAGAGGGTTTTAATTGTCCCAGGGTTTCCCATGGTTTTTAAGCCTCTAAAAACGCTAGAGAACTCAAATTTTTTATTTAAAAAGCCCTCTTATGAGAATTCTAAAATTTGCCTAAAATTACAAAAATGTCATTACGTTACATAGCTATTTCGTTAAAATCTGTCTGGTTATTTTAGCCTCTGTTTCAGGGTACTTCTGGCCTTCTAAATTCATTATTTAATGTCTAAATCATTATTCTAAATTTGTTGGACCTTAACCAATTCATTTTAGAGGACCTACTTTCAAAACATATCCATTTCTATCATTTTTATGAAAATCGAACATTACAAACCTAGCTTATATAAGAGTATGTATGTGTCCATAAGAGGTCTAAGAAGCTTCATGGATGCCAAAACTCCTAGGAAATAGAATGAAACTCCATGGGTCCTTCACCTAGTGTATGTCACAGCCAAGGGAGAGAAATGGCATCTTGGGAGAGTTTTCCTTAATTTCAAGAATTGAAATGGTATAGATAAAATTAATAAACACTAAGGGAACCATTAGTTTGAATTTAGAAACCATGGTTTATAAGATGGAAGTTTAAGTTTCTTTTTCAGGCATAAACAAGAAACTTGATGTTTGGCTCCTTAAAATAAGTTTATGATGACTCTAATGAGTTTAAATAGAGTCATGAGACTTAGATTGAATGAGAAATTGGAGTTAAGATCATGAATTATGTAGGTAGCTTCATTGTACCTTTGTATAGAACTATAACTATGCCATAAGCTATGATATGTTTGCATAGAGTTTATATGAGGCTAGAATTAGTTCTAATAATGTATTTATATCTTATTTGATGTATCTAAGCCAAGAAAATCAAGCTCCACCTAGGTGTGTGTGTAAGGATGAGAAGGGAAAAGAAAATCAAGGAAGAAAGCTTGTATTTCTTCTCTCAAGGTAACTCTCTATCCTTTCTTGGTTGTTGCTTGTCACTGGATGCTTATGTAAATGTTTGAATCATGAGATATACTTTTATCCATTGATTAAATGCTATGGTACCATTATATCTATTGAAACATGATTTGAATATAAGATGGCTCCTAATAGATGAGGTTGTGCCAAAAGTCCCTTAGAATAGATAAGGAGAAGCCAAAAGTCCCTAAGAATGGGTGAGACAAAACCAAAAGTCTCAAAAGGGAATGAGGCTAAGTCAAAAGTTTTAAAAAGTAGGTGAGGCTAATCCAAAAGTCCTAAAGAAATTGGGTGAGGCTAAACCCTAAACCAAAAGTCCCTAGAGCCTATGTTTGATTTAAATAAGTTTATGTGACTTGAAAAATGATTATGTATGTCTACTAGAAGCTTTCATTGCATGCTTGTATTCTTTGACATGAAAATAAGCCATATATGTATGCTTGAAAGGGTAAAAGAGCTATTGGGATTTTTCAAATCTCACTCTTCCTTATATTATGTCTATATGAGCCTCGTAGAGCTAGAAATGGAAGTTAAGAACCTTAAAGGATAAGACTTTGACAATATAATAAGAATTTATGTACTTTGATGTCAAAATTTTTATGTATATGGAAGTTTATAAGATATACACCATTGAGCATGTATAAAAGTATGTAATTATGATGTGTGAATCAAACTAGGAACCAAATTTATAAGTATATGAGTTTTTGACTTGCGTAAGCCTTAGTGTACATATGAATAAGAACAAGTGGATGAGTGATTTTGATCTCCATGATGGTTTAAAACTATTCTAATGCTTTTATATTCTATAATGCAAGTGTTGGACATGCTCAAATGGTCATGGTTAAAGAGAAAATCATTTTGGACCATTGGAACCTATTATGTGACCATTTTAAGCCACTTTATTGTCCTAAACTAAAGTCTGACCAAATGGATGAGTTTTTGCATGAAATTGGTAAGAAAATAGGTCTCATCTAGAGATTTTCACAAAACTAAAGAGCACTATTTTTGTAGCTCTAAAAAATTTATTATGATTTTTCAATGTTGGCCAGATTATGCAGAAACTGTCACTATTACTATTCATATGGTCAGTTTGATTTTTGATGCCATTTAGGAGACAAATTATGTCTAATGCTTATGAAATTTTACAAGCCTATAGTATACATCATAAGCTTTTTATAGCCACTGAGAGCACCTAATTTTGAGCTTTGAAAAGGGAGAAATAGTTTTTTGAAGTTCCAGGGTTGCTACAGAACAACCACCAGACCCAAAGTATTGTTCCATCAGATTTGGTGAGCCAAACGTAGTTGTTTTGACCAACAATTTTTATGAAAGCTAGATGAGATCCTAAGCTTTTAGAAAAGCTATACTTTGCATGATTTTGATTTTCCTAAAATTAGGTATGAATTTTCAAAGTTCATATCAGGATATGAAATTCAAGGGAAATTGCAAGTGAAGTATGATTTTATGATACATGCCTCAAACTCAAAATTTATGGTGTAAATTGTGATAACTCTTATTGAACAAATGTGTTATAGATGGAAAATGATTTTGGTAAATCCTGCTATTAAAGTGTTAATTTCAAGAAAGTGGATACTTTTAGCTAGTTTCAGTACATATTTAGTGCTTGATAGATATGGTGTTACATTTATGGGTATCAGAGCAAAGGCTCAAGCATTTTTTTATTGGTTATGACTTAAGGATGTGATTTTTTCAATTATGTATGACCTATATAGGACATTTTAGGTGCTAAAGCATGGCATATGTTTAGGTTTTATGTTAGATTATGTTGCAATGGTATCAGATGAGAGTGTGAGTACTAAGAGAGGTAGGCCTTTCAAAGTTTCTAGAACATAACTAGTTGATCCTATCACTAGAGCCTTATAAGCTATGGTAGCTCACCTGGATTAGTAGCAAGTCATTATGTACTAGCAACAACAGATTATTATGTAATTGCAAGAGAGACTTGCTTGGAGGAAAAATGAAAGGCCTAATCTTCCTTGATCACCATACTCAGACCATTTTGAAATGTTTTGCCTGATGTAGAGATAGGCAATAATGCAATGCAGAATGAAGTAAAACTGTAGCTGTGAAGGAAATAAGTATAAAGGAGAAAATGAGAGAGAGTTACTTCCCCCAGCCATGACACCTAAATGCTTTGATGAATTAGGGAGTCTAGAAAACTATTTCCTTTAAGCTAGAACCCATAGGCAACACTCCATAGAGCCTTGATAACCCAACTCACCATCTGGCTAATGAATGAATGATGTAAAATGTAAAATCCCTAGCCTTGATGGTGGGCTAAATATATAGACAGTTGAGGCCTGTAATGAACGTAATTTTCGTAAACGGTGAAATGAGCCGTATAAAAGTAAATCCTTTGAAATGACATAGATAATATCCCAAAAATTTTGGTTGAGTCCTAGATTCCTAAAAATAATAATTCCAGACGGAAAGAAAAACAGAGTTAAGATGAAGAAATAATTTACGACGGAAACTGACGAAACGTAATGGCATTTTCATAAATAAGTGTAACTTTTGGAAAACCACATAGGAGGGCTTTTTAAATGAAAATTTTGAGTTGCCAAGGTTCTCAGAGGCCCCAAAAACTATGGGAAGCCCCGGAACTGGTAAAGCCCCTCCGGTGTATATTTTTCAACGTTGGTTGACCTAAACTTTGACCAATTCGTTCAGTAAGGTTTTAGCTCCAAATTGAGTAATTCCAAAGGTATTTTATTAAATTGGGAACCTAAATTTTATGATGGAAAAGACGGTTCTAAAAAAGGAGCTAAAATGAAGCTGAAAAGAAATTGCTATTACAGAAGGGCAAAATTCGAATTTATGGTTTCTTGAATATTCTAAAGAGTTCCACACTTTTCTCCCTTCTTCTCCTCTTTAATAAGCATGACTGATGATTGTGTCATGCAATCTCAAATAGAAACTAGGTAGCAAAATAAATTCTGTAGATAATGGTACATCCTAGGTCATTTCCCAATGAGTTTATGCCTCAATTGTCTATGAAGGAATTCTAAGTATTACTAATTGGAACTTGTTTAAGGGTTTTTTTTAAATGCTAGGATTTAATTGAACTAAAATTTAATTGACAAGAATTAAAAATTTAAGACTAAATTAAAGTGAATAGTCAAGAAAATGTGGTAGTTAGCCTTATATTGGACTCCCTAGAATTCAATCATCCTTGCTCCTCTTCTAATGGACCAAATTTGGATCTAATTTCTTGCTCATTAGTGTATTCCTCATAAAAACTCTTGAATAATCATCCAAGATTCAATTCATCAACTATTCAAGGAATTTGCAACCATAAGAAACCTTGAAAAATTAATCAATTGAATTAAGGACAAGAACACACTGAAGCCAATCCTAATTGATCAATAAAATTTGCTACACAATTCACTTAAGATGCTAATTAACCAATTAGATCAATTAATTCCTCAAACAATTAATTGCACAAAAATTTCAATCACTTAATCCAACAACCATTGCATTATTAACCTAAAATCAAGAGGAAATTAAAAGTAAATTGCACAGCACCAATTCTGGAATTTTTACAAACATATAATGATCACAATTAAGATTTAAATATCAAGTTACACTCAATCCAAAAATCAATTCAATCTAGTAATTTCCAGCAATTAAATTCCTGAACCAATAAGCTAAACCTAGTCAAATTAATAAAGGAAATAATGCTGAAATTAAAAGATTAAGCAAAGAAGTTTTTATCCAAGTTGGTGAGGAGATGTGGAGCTCAAATTTTCATCTAGGAGAATCCTATCTTCAGCTAGCCACCAAAGGGAATTCAAGCTTCCATGGAGGTTTAAATCAGAGGAAAATTGATAAAGTCAACTATAGCCATTGATGAATCAACGAGAAATGCTTCCTCCTTCAGCTCTGGAGCTTTCGCCATTTTATGTCATCTTTTTTCCTCCCAGCCCAATGAATGCTTCAGCATTTTCTTCCCTTTTCTTCACGTGCCCCTCAGCTCGCATTCTTTTCACTTTGCCTCATGCTGTACACATTTTTTCTCATCTCCCAGCTCACGTTTTCATTAACACGTCAGCCTTCTTTAAACTCCAGCTCCCAACTCATTTCCTACGTCAGCCCGTAGCTTCTCACGTTCCTTTCAAGCTTTCATTTATCTCTCACGTGCTCAGCTTCTCTTGTCTACCCAATTGCCCATAGTCTTTCTTTTCTTCTCCTTCACCAAGTGTAGATGCTCTTTTATTTCAATTGCCTGAAGCTCCTTCGTGTGTGTATAAATGTGGGCCCCACTTTATTTTGCATTATTATATTCCACGTAAAAACTCGAGCTATATAGCTTCTACATGCACATAGCTTCTTCTTCTTTTCAAAGCATCAGAACCCGTAGCTTATTCTTCATTAATGAATCACATGGCTACTCCATTTCATTTTCTTCTGTTTCTGCTTGCCAACTCATAGCTCTTCGTGTTCTATTTGCTTTGTTCTGTTAGTTCGAAGCTTCTTCCAGCCCCACATAGCTTTTTTTCTCGCTAGCTCCCTTCACGTAACTTCTGCATGTAGCTTCTTCCTCTTCCACATTCTATCTAGACCTCCATTTCACGTGTTTCTCCTTCGTGCAAATTCTACTCACATGTTCTGGAATCACGTGGCTTTGTGCTTTGTTTCGTGTTGCTGCCCATGCTCTGTAATAGCTCGTAGAAATCCACGTTCTACACTTTAATGAATCACACGCTGCCTCCCACATGTTTGTTTGTGTAGATGAGAGCTACGTGGATCAGAGGTGAGCTGAATGTATACATGAAACTTGAGAAAACTCATACATCACAGCTCATGTGACGTGGCTTCTTCTTCTTACAGCTCGTGCAAGTTCTTCTTTTCTTTTTTCCCAGACTTCACGTGTTTTCCATGCCAAAATCTCATGCATGTATCATCCTCTGTTCAAGCTATCATGCCAGGCCTTCCTTCTCCTCTGTTTCTTCCATTAATTCAAGCTCATGGCTTTATCTTCAACCTAAGCTCTTCCACTTCGTTTGCTTTTATAAATGTGAGTCCCTTCAGCTCGAGCCTTCTCTCCATGCTTCTTTTGTCTTACCCTTCTTTTGCTTTTCAAACCAGAACCCATATTCTTCTTCTTCTTCTTTTTTCTTCTTCAATTCAATTTTCATTAAAAATCTGCACAAAAAGAGTGGAAAGGATGAAATAGAAATATTCACAAAATTCATTTAAAAATATTTATGTATTAAAATTCCATAATTTTGCAAATTAACTCCTAGAATATAGAAATGGCTACTAAAACAAAATCGTATCTAATTAAATTAAAGCCATATTTGCTCATTAAAATGCTTAAGTTAGGAGAATTAAAACATATAAAAATCATGGTTATCAACGACCCTTTCTACCTAAAATACAAAAAATCTTCAGCTCTCTTAGGCACATAAGAAGGAGGAGAAAAAGAGGAAGAAAGTCAAGGAGAAACTAGGTAATTTCATGGAATTTCTTACTCCATCTCCTTCCAATCTTGTTCTCCTCTCTTCCTCCTTTCTTTCCATGGATTTTTTGAATGATTTGGTTCTGTTTTGAGGTCAGACTAAGGAGGGAAATTTCGTGTTTGGAGAAGAGAAGCCAACCAAGGGAAGAAACATCCAAGAAACTAAGGAAAAATAAGGTAAAATCTAATTCCTATGGTAGCCTCTTCTTGTCCCTTCTTCTTGTATGTTTTGGCCAACCTAGGATGGGATAGGAAGGGCTGGATTTTGGGTAGAACCAAGAGAGAAACCTAGGAAAAAAGAGTGCAAGGATTAAGAATATGGCAAGAAATTCAAGTAAAAACCAAAGGAAAACAAGTTAGAAAAGTGTAGTGCTTTCTAAGGTTTTGCAAAATCTAATTTTATGTGAATATTTCATTGGCTATTTGAATGTTCTCTTGAGCTCCTAAGACCTCTAGAAAGCCTCCCAAGTGGCTCTCCCATCAAGGAAAAATCACAAAGTCTATGAACCTTCCTTATGGCGCATATTTCGGCCAAGCTAGGTTCATTAGGCTAGGGGATATTTTAAATTGTTCTAGCCTTGGTTAAGGACTTTATATGATGTTAGAAGATGGGAGAAACCATTGGGAAAAATTTAGGAGCCACAGATTGGGAGATGGGACAATGGTGTCCATAATGGTGCCTTATGAAGCAACTTGGTCTTTCAATGGTACAATTGAATATGTGATAGCTCCAAGGACCTTAAATGAGTCCAAGAAGTCTAGAAATAACAAGAGAATGGAGCCTAGCACTTGAATGATATGAATTGCTTCAATAGGTCATTTATGGAACCAATATGTCCATTATGGAACCAAGTATGTGATAAGCTTTAGTTTAATGTCTTGGCTTGCTTCAAGGATGTGATTGTGTGTTATTTGTGATGTCTAGGTCAAGAGTGTAACACCATACTTCTAGGACTCAATTCATACAATTCCCATGCCTCATCTTATGTTTGTTCTATGGAAACACTCGAGTGGCATAGGGAGTTATGAATTAAAATGCATTTCTCTACTGGTAAAATTTTTCTTTCGGAGTCCCGTGGGCCATAGGAATGCATCTATCACATTATCATACTTAAATACATGAATATAGCTCATTTCCATTATCAAATTTGGTCTACAACTCGTGGAAAGCAAAGGAACACATTAAAATTCATGTTTGCATTTTCGTCCAGATTTGCTCTATTTTCTGACCCAACTTTGGAAAATCATAACTAAATCTAGAAAAATATAAATGATATGTTCTTTGTCATTCTGGAAAGCTCAGTATGTCTACTTCACAATAAAAATACGTCCAAGTTACAACATTCATCACACAGGACGTTTGACATCCAAAAAGCTACAGACTCACTGGCTGCCTGGGCTGTGATTCAGGTTACTGATGCAAACTTCTGAAATTCATAACTAATTCTACAAAAATTGAAATCACACACATTCAGTCATTCTGGGAAGCTACAAATGTTAAATTGACACTAAAAATAATTCTCGAATGAAACAGATACGTTTAGGTATCTGAAACTGATGGAACAGTGATTGAGCTCTGGAGTCACCACTGTTACTGACAGCAAATTTCAAAAATGCATAACTCTGTTCTCAGACCTCCAAATGAGGTGATCTCGGTGGCCACAGAAAGCTTATGACCTCTAGTTTATGCACATAAAATTTAATAAGCATTGGATACCATTTGACCATCGAGTGACACGAAAATCAAATCTGCCAGTATGAACAGTGCACATACCAGAAACCATAGAAAATCCCAACTTTGAAAATTCATCAAATATTCTCTAGGTCTCCGAAAATTATGATCTTTAGCTTCTCAGAAAGCTCTTAATAAGACCTAATTGTATGCCAAATTTCAGGGCAAGACTAACTCGTTTGGCTAAAAAGTAGTATAGGGTTCCATTATGGTCAATTTTGGCTCCATATTGGGTACCAAAATTGCCAAATGGATTTCCTTTGGTCTTGGCACCTTTTGGGCAAGTTTAAAAGCATGTTTAAGACTTGGGGAAGCTGCCCAAATGGTCCCAAACCATTTGCATCTCATTTTGGCCTTTTCACCCTCACTTATACACATTTCCATCAAACTTTCAATTCTCATACTTTGGCATTAGATACTCAAAACATATGCTAGAGGTCATACATCATATTCATACATATAAACATCATAGAATGGTGTATTTATAGATGCCTCAAGGGTCATGGTACATTTACAACATCATATACTTTGTGAAACCTCATTATAGGTTCAAGAAGAATGAAAGCTAGGCCTAGGCTTGTCAATCTCTTTCTTTCATGGTTGTTGGCTCCCTTCACCATAACTCCTTGGTCCACCTAGCATGTTAGAGCATTGGAGAGGAGGGAGTGAGATTCAAAGAATCCCAATAGCTCATCCCCCATTCAATCATACATAATATGTGCAAAGCAAGCTTCTCAAATGCATGCATGGAGGAAATATAAGTCATAGGCATTTTAAACGCAAACTTGGCATGTGAATCAATCATACAAGACATTCAAGAGCTCACTAAGTGTTTGGATTGGCCTCACACTTCTCCTCGTGGATTTTGGACTTGCCTCACCCATTCTTTGAGCACTTTGGACTCAACCATACTCTTGGGAGCCCACTTTGCTTTTGGGAGACTCTTTACTTTGTTTCAACCAAGCTCAAGGGTTCTTGGCTCATCCTCACCCAAGGGAAGAGTTCTTGGCCTCTCCACACTCAAGCAAACTCATATACACATCATGGGTTCATTTAAAAACATAACATGGCATCAAGCATCATGGCATATAAAGGCATGCTAGCATACTTTTCAAAGCTTGAAAATACACATACACACATTCTAAAACAAGCTAAACACACATCCATGCATGAGAGAAGGTGGAGAGAGCTACCTTGTATGCAAACACACACTTTTTCCTTAGCTTTCAAGCCTCCTCTTTTAGCCACACACCCATAAGTTGGTGGAGATTGTTTCACTTGGCCTAGACACAAATTATGGGAGCCAATTAAGTTCATGAAACAATTTCTAAGGCTATGCAACTTGCTTAAACCCTAGATTACTCTACAACCTCCATTATGGTCCACATTGGCACCTAATGAAGCAACACCCCTCAAATGATTTCTAGGCCTCATTCTTTACTCTCAAATATGATTCTTGACTCCTTTTAAGCCTCTTGGAGTCATCACATCATTAAAACAAAGGGCCTAACATCATGTTGCTTCCTTAGGTCACAATATGGAACCTAAAGCACCAACTCATTCTCTAAGCTTCCTAAATTTTTCCCAAGGTTTCCGCTCACATTTATTCATCATGTATGACTCAAAAATGGGCTTGAAACAATTTAAAACTCTCCCTAACTATGCCATCCCTACTTGGCCGAAAGTTAGAGCATAAATGGGATTTCATGGCTTCTTGATTTTTCCTTGATGGGGGAACCATTTAGGGAGGTTGTTAAGAGTTGTAAGAGGTCAAGGAAACACTTAAATAGCCAAGGGAACTCATGGATTAAATCAGTTTTTACAATCCCTTTAAGTGCTCTACACTTTTTCAACTTTTAGGCCATGGGGTTTTGTTCATTTTATGGAGGAAGAGACATATGGGGGACCTCTTAGGGATCTTAGGAGCACATTTAAACATTCTTTTAAGCCTAAGAACATTTATATAAAATCAGATTTGCAAGGGAGCATTTGGATCCCTAATGATTCCATTTTGTTTCCTAATGCTCCTTTCTTGATTCTATTGGTTCATTCTTAATCCTTGCCATCTAAAACCCCTAATCCCTCCATAAATTGGACAGAAAACAGCCCCTAAGAATTGGGCTCATGGTGGTCAAATTCGTGCAAGAGGAAGGGGGAGGGAGAAACTACCAAAGAATGGAAGTTTTACCTTGTTTTCTTGCTTCCTTTGGCTTGTTCTTCCACTTGGTTGGCTTACTCCCTCAATTTTCGAAATTCCCCTCTCTGTTCTGCCCCAAAAACAGCACCAAACTCTCCATTAAAACCATAGATAGAAAGCTTGAGAGGAGAGGAGCAAAGTCCAAGAAGGAAGGATATGGAATGTCTTAAAGTTTCTTACCTTTTTCTTGAATTTCTTCCTCCAAAATCCTCCTCCTCTTGTGCGCCTAAGGAGCTGGAGTTCTCCTTTGAACATGGACAGAAGCAAGTCGGTTTAGAGAGGGGGAGGCAGAACGTGGCATATAAAGAAGAAGAAAGAATCTTCCTTTAACACTTTAATGCCAATTTTGCCCTTCGTTCTTAGCATTTTCGTTTCTCCTTCATTTTAGCTCCTTTTTTAGAACCGTCTTTTCCATCATAACAAAGAGATTCCCAATTTAATAAAATGCCTTTCGAATCACTCAAATCGGAGCTAAAACCATCCCGAACGAATCGGTCAAAGTTCAGGTCAACCGACATCGGAAAGAGTACACTGGAGGGGCTTTCCTGGTCCCGGGGCTTCCCATGGTTTTTGGGGCCTCTGAGAACCCTGGGAAACTCAAAATTTTCATTTAAAAAGCCGTCCTAGGTGCTTTTCCAAAATTACACTTATTTACGAAAATGCCACTAGCCTTTCGGTAAATTTTTCAAATCGCTCCGACCCCGGTTTCTGGGCAACTCAAGGCTCAAATCCTCATTTTCTATTATTTAAAATTTTATCCAAATTTTATTTGGCCTTGAATCACTCATCTCAAGGGACTTGCTTTGAAAACATGCCCATTTCCATCGTTTAATGAAAACGGGACATTACAAAGAGAACCTTACTCCACCTAAGTGCTCTTGTGAAACCAAGGAGGGGAAGGAAATTGCAAAGTGAGCTTGCATAAATTAAAAGGTAGCTCTCCACCTTATTATCTTTGCATTCTTGTGTGCATATGTATGTTTTAGTGTGCTTGCATGCATTCTTGATGCTTGATAACATGCCACTTGATCCTTGTTGTGCATTGGTACCAATGTGGTGTCTTGAATGACCATGAATGTGGAAAGAGCTCATAAGGATGAGGTGATGCCAAAAGTCGCTTGATGAAGGTGAGGAGATGCCAAAAGTCTCATGGCATGGGTGAGACAAGGCCAAAAGTCCCTTGAATGGGTAAGGCTAGGTCAAAAGTCCCTAGGCCAAGAGTGAGGCAAATCCAAAAGTCTTAGAAATGGGGTAAGGCTAAACCAAAAGTCCCTAGAGCATGAAAGTGGTCTTGACATGTGAATGTGGTATGGAATAGAATTTATTGCACACTTTATGCTTACATAGTATGAATTTGATGTATGTACGCCTTAAATGTGATGTGAATGGGTGTGTGAGCCATTGAGATTCTTAGAATCTCACTCCCCTTTCCCCCCCATCCTTGAATTGTCTAGGTGGTGTTCCAAGTCAAGAAGATGCAAGCCAAGGATATTGAATATCTTTATTTTGGTGTATTATGTACTTTAAGTAGTGGTTGAATGTCAAAGAAATGATGCATGTAATTTTTTTGTGATGTAAGACCATGAACAAGTGTAAAATGATGTATGAATATGATGTAGACTTTATATGACACTAAACTAATGGAATTGTGCAAATTGGCTCTTTGATAGTTTGATGTAACTATGCACAAATGGATGTTGAGAGACCAAAATGAGATGCATGAGGTTTGAGATCAGTTGGGTAGTCTCTACAAGTCATATTTGTTCTTTGAAACTTGCTCAAGGGGTGCCAAACTCTAGAAGAGGCCATTTGGTGTAAAGTGACTCTTGATAGGAAGCAAAAATGACCATTTCATAAGGTTATATCACTTTTTGTCCAAATAAGCTCTTGTTGGTTTGAAATTTGGTATGCATCTAGATCTTATTTAGATATTTTTGGGAAGCTAAAGTTGGTAATTTTTTTAGGTCTGTGGAATATTTGGCGAATTGTTGAAGTTGAGATTTTTTTTGGTTTTGGTCCTTGGTATTGTAGTATTGGTCTGAAATTAAACTCTATCACTCATGGGGAAAATGATGTACAATTACCACAAACTTTTATACAAAGAAGCTAGACACTCCCAGTGACTTGCTCCAACTAGAATCACCTCATTTGGAGGTCTAGAGAGGGAGATACGATTTTTCAAAGATTCAGTCCAGTGTTAGGCGTCCAACCAGACCCTAGTCAACGTTTGATCAAAATTCAGGATCTAGGCAAGCTTGAACTGGTCTAAAGTTATTTTTTCCCTCTAGTTAACATCCTCAGCTTTCCAGATTGGTATCATTCACTTGATTTGGAATGTTTTGGAATTAATTGGATATTTTTGAATTTTATATCAGTAAACTGTGATAACATCAGGACCCAGTCCGACCTCTAGACAATTTCACTTGTCAAACGTTCGGTGTGTGGGATGTTATGACTTGTACCTATTTTTATCATAAATTAGACATGCTAAGCTTTCTAAAATGACCAAGATTACATGATTTTGAGTTTTTTAGATTTACTTACGATTTTCTAAAATTTTGGACAGAATGGTGGCAAATCTGACAGAAATTCAATGAGTTCCATTCGTGCTCCATCTCGGTTTCCTTGAGTTATGAGCAAGATTTTGTGATGCAAATAGGTTGTAATAATGTATTTAAATATGAGGATGTATGGTATGAACCTATACGGTCCACTTGTCACTGATTTAAAATTTTTAAGTATAATGCAATGTGATTAAATCCATTATTATTGGTCCATTTTCCATGTACTCTTATGAAAATGATGATAGGGAGCTTATGAATTCCATGAATGGGGTTAGATATACATGGTATTACAAGGCTCGGATCATGTAGTCAGAAAAGGTATGCCAAGTAATAGAGTATATTTTAGAATAGGAGGCCTTGTTGGTCATATTTAAGCTAATATAGGAAATCAACGACAATGGGTAAAATAGAGAAAAGAAAATTAAGGCCCCTAGTGTAATATCAAATTTTTTGAAAATGAGAAAAAACGTGAAAAATGTAACGTACGGTTTCTCTGTCAACGAATGAAACTCACCAGATACAAAAGGAAGTCCCCCGAAACAATGTAGCTAAGGTCCCAAAAAATTTGGAAGCATTCTAGAGTACTAAAAATGAGAATTTTCAGGCTCAGATGGAAAGAAAAATGGAGCTAGAAGGAAGAAACAATTTCTTACGAAATGTAATGAATTTTTTGTAATTTTGGAATTCACACAAAGGGGCTTTTTAAATGAAAGTTTTAAGTTCCCCAGGGTTCTCAGAGGCTCCAAAAATCATGAAAAGCCCCAGGACAGTTAAATCCCCTTCAGTGGACATTTTCGAACGTCGGTTGACCCAAACTTTGACCAATTCGTTTGGCAAGGTTTTAGCTCCAAATTGAGTGATTCCAAAGGCATTTTATTAAATTCGGAACCTAAATTTTATAATGAAAAAATAGTTCTAAAAAAAGAGTTAAAACAAAGTTGAAACAAAATTGCCATTACGGAAGGATAAAATTGAAATTTTTGAAAAAGTATGTTTCTAGAAGCTCCCACACACTTCCCCTTTCTTCTCCCATCTTTGTAAGCTCAAAATTTCTGCCCAAAATACACAATATGATCTTCTCTCTTAGGCTCACAAGAAGGGGAAGAAAAGGAAGAGAAAAATCAAGAAAAAGGTATGGATTCTTAGTAGTTTTCTATGCTTTCTTCCACCCAAACCTCCTTTCCTCCATTCTTCTTTATTTCCTATGATTAAAATGAAGTTTAAAAATCTGTTTTAAGGGAGAAATTGAGGGAAAAAATCGGATTTGAAGAGAAGAGCTCAAAGAACACAAGATTCAAGTGAGAAAAAGCAAGAAAACAAGGTAATTTCTCTTCCTGTGGTTATCATCTTTGGTTCCCTTCTCTACCATTTTTTCCCTACTTGAGAAAATCCTAGGAGGAGATAATTTTTAGGTAGAACCAAGCATGAATCTAAGGAAAAAGGGTGTGAAGATTAAGAATATGGAAAGGGAGTTATCAAAAAACCATTAGATTTCAAGATGTAAATTCTAGGGTTTTGTGTGCATCTTGTGAAATCTGATTTGGTGTGATGATTCCTAGGCCTAATTGAGAGTTTAAATGAGTTCCTAAGAACCCTAAGATGCTCCCCAAATGCTTCCTCCTTCAAGAAAACAAAGAGAATTCCAAAGAGGCCAAAAAGGGGCATAGTAGCTAGGGAGAGTTTTAAATTTTTTCAAGCCCATTTTTGTGTCATAAATGATGAATGAATATGAGGGAAGGCCTTGGAAAAAATTTAAAACTCATAGAAAGTGAGTTAGTGCTTTAGGTTCCATATTATGACCTAAAGAAGCAACATGATGATAGGCCCTTTGTTTTAATTGTGTGATGACTCCAAGGGGCTTAAAAGTAGTCAAGGATCATATTTGAAAGGAAAGAATGAAGCCTAAAATTTTGTTTGAGGGGTGTGTTACTTCATTAGGTGTATTTATGGACCATAATGGGGTTTATAGAACAACCTAGTATCTAAGCAAGTTGTGTGACCTTAGAATTTGTTTCATGAACGTAATTGGCTTCCATAAATTATGTTTAGTGTAACACCCCGAAATTAATTAAGGTGTTAATTATGGATTAAGATTAATTAAGGATAATTAATAGAGCATAATTGGGCAAGTTAGTGAATAGGTATTCTAGAGAGATAAATTGTTAATATGGGTTGAGAGTTTATTTAGGATGGAGATTTACATCTAAGCCCAAATTAATTAAATCATGATAAGAGGCTAATGGAGGCCCAATGAATTAGAGGTAAACCCAAACTAATTTAATGAGATAGAGGCCCAAGATTTATCTTGTATAGGCTCAATTAAGTGGCCCAATTACCCTTGTGCAGACCCAAGCCCTTGAGCCCTTCAAATTAGGCCCAAAACCTATTAAACTTCAGCAACCCAATAAGTGAAAACTGGCCCAACAGAATTATGTAGCCCAACACTTAAAAACTGGCCCAATAAGCAAAATCTGAAACCCAATTGGGTTTGGACTTGGAGCAACCCATGACCCAGCCTTTTGACCCAACTTAAACCCATCTAAACCCTAATGCTTCAGCCACACTTTCATTTTTCTGAAACTCAAGAGGCAAATTCGGAGGTTGAGAAGGAGGCTAGGGTTTGGGGCAAAGATTCTGCATTTCCACACACTTAGAGCAAGATTTGGCCAAGGTAATAGTTATAGAACTTAACCCCCTCATCTTTCTCTTTAATTTGGTCTGATTAGTTTTTCATTTAGAGGATTTTCACTTTACCCAAAATCTGAAATGTGGTTATTTGGGGATTTTCTTGATGAAATTCGTAGGTTGAGGTTAGGGCTGATATTAGATGAGTTTAAACCCCCATTTTGATGCTTTCTTTGTTGGTTTGAGACCCCCATAGCTTATTTATATTATGGGTATTAACTTGGTACGAATTTGCTTAGGATTTTGGGTGAAACATTGAGAATTCTGGTGGGAGATACTTGAATCCGAATTTGGGATTTGTGGTGGCTGTTGCAATTGTCTGCAAGTGAGGTAACCGGGGTTTACATTAATTCCATGCATGTATCTGCTTTAATTTCATATTCGCTATATATAAATGATTGAAATGTTGAATGAATTGGTTGGCTATCTGTTGTATCATGATTGGACCTGGTGAGTCCATGGTGGAGCTGTGGTGCGGCTGCCACCTGTGCATATGCCACGATCGGGCACCGGGTTATGATCAAACCCCAGATGCACTGAGCCCTGGTGTGCTCAATGGGGAGTAGGTGCCGTGGACGGGCCTCTCCCAGTGTTAATGGCCTTTAACATGTTAAATATATGATTGCTAGTATGGGATAGTAATCATGATAGCCTAATTGTTTCATTTGCTGAAATGACTGATATGATTCTGATATGGATTTTGATTTATGCATATATGTTGATTAAACTGGATTATATGATGGAATTGCTTTGGTTACTGAGATTCATATCTCACCCCGTGTTGTGGGATTAATATTTCAGGTGAAAGTTCCTCGGGTAAGGATAAGGGTAAGCAAGTGGATGAAAATCCATAAGCTTCAACCTATGGGGAGATGGCTACACTTGGGCTGACTTAGCTAGTATAGATGCTAAATTTTGTATTCCTTAATGTATAGCATCATCATGTATCTGTATTGCCAAGTGTAGGCTTGAACATTTGATTTATTGAGGATGTATGAACTGAGGGGTTAGACCTCATCTTAATTTGGTAGTTGTTGTATGGACTCATGATTTCTGTTGTAATTGGTGCTGACATGTAATATTGCTTATCAATGGAAATGTAACCCTTGAGACATTGATATGAGCCCCTAATATATGGAACCCCCATTTATTTTGTATTAAAGGATAGCTGCTGGTAGTTCATGTATATTTTGTTGTTGATACTTTATGAACTTGCTGATGGAAGGTAATTAGAGGAAAGAAACGGGCATATAGGTTTTGAGTTGGTAATGGAAGTATAACTAAGTAAATAAGGTAGATAAATGCCATTAGAGCCATATAAAATGAGGGGAAGTGACCTTAGAGTGTCCCTAAGAAGAGGAATGGAGTGTAGGGGGCGAAATAGAGGGAAAATAGCTACAGGAGGGAGTCACGCCGCGGCCAAGAAGGCTTCGCCGCGGCCTAGGGAGTGACAGTGGCGAGGGACGCCGCGGCTTGAGAAATCTCGCCGCGGCGCGGAGTGAAAATAATCGCCCAGGAGGTGACAGAACGTAACCTCGCCGCGGCGCAAGAAGTCCCACCGCGGCGCGAGTCGAGGAAATTAATTAGGGAGGTTACAGTAGCAAAACTCGCCACGGCGCCACATAGGTTGGCCGCGGCGCAGGTCCAACTCGCCGCGGCGAAAGTCAAGAAAATTCCAAAGAGTAACTGGGCCGCGGCGCGAGAGTTCTAGGCCGCGGCGCAAGTTTAAAAATGTGATTTTTGAGCTCCAGAACCTAACTTAGCCGCGGCGGGAAAGTTCCAAGTCGCGGCGCAGGTCCCCAAACTCCTATATTTGACCTAGAAACCTTAATTCCAGTAAGGCTAAGGTTAGGGAATGGTATGAGTACATTGGTGGGATGTTTTTGTGGGTTGAAATTGATCAATGGATGAATCATAAACCTTTAATGATGGTATAAACCTTTCTTATGCATGATCCCGTTATGGTTGTTAGTTGATGATCCTAGTAGTATCAAGGTTTAAATTTCCCCTATATTTTCATAATGTAATTAATTTCGATGACTCCAAACCTTGATCATTATCTATTAATTGTGTATTTAGCTATAATCACTGATATTAGAATCTAGGGTCGTCACATTTAGGCCAAGAGAAACCTTCATCAAACTTTTGTGGGTGTGTGGCCGAAAGAGGAGGCTTGAAATCCAAGGAAAAAGTGTGTGATTGTGTGCAAGGTAGCTCTCTCCACCTTCTCTCATGCATGGATGTGTGTTTAGCTTGTCTTAGAATGTGTGCATGTGTATTTTCAAGCCATGAAAAGTATGTTATCATGATGTTATATGTAACATCCGATTTTCTAAAAATGAGAGAAAATGTTCGAAATGTAACATATAGTTTCTCCATAAACGAACAAAACTCACCGGATACAAAAGGAAGTCCCCCAGAATGAGATAGTTAAGGTCCCAAAAAAATTAGGAAGCATTCTAAACTCCTAAAAGTGAGAATCTTAGGCTCAGACAGAAAGAAAAATGGAGCTCGAATAAAGAAACAATTTCTTACAAAAAGCTTACGAAACATAATAGTATTTTCGTAATTTTAAGCAATTTTTGGAATTCATATAGGAGGACTTTTTAAATGAAAGTTTTAAGTTCTCCAAGGTTCTCAGAGGCCTTGAAAACCATGAAAACCCCCGAAACAGTTCAAAGCCCTCCGGTGGACGTTTTCTAACGTTGATGTGCCCAAACTTTGATGAATCTGTTTAGGAAGGTTTTAGCTTTGATTTGAGTGATTCCAAAAGCATTTTTCTTAATTAGGAACCTAAATTTTATAATGGAAAAGACGGTTCTCAAAAAGGAAGCTAAAACGAAGGAGAAACGAAAATGCAAAGTATGAAGGGCAAAATGGGAATTTTTGAAAAGTGTAACTTATTCCCACCTATATATATGATGAACCCTTCTCCTCCCTTCATTATGCACGACCATGTTCTGCCTAAAACCAGAAGCAAAACCCTAGGGGATGAGGCTCACAAGAAGGGGAAGAAAAGGAGGAGAAATCAAAGGCTTTAGGTATGGAAATTAGTAGTTTTTCATTCTCTTTCTCTTCCAAACCTCTTTTCCTCCATTCTCCTTTGTTTCCTATGATTAAAATGAAGTTTATAAATCTGTTTTAAGGGAGAAATTGAGTGAAAATTTTGGATTTGAAGAGAGGAGCTCAAAGAACACAAGATTCAAGTGAGAAAAAGCAAGAAAACAAGGTAATTTCTCTTCCTATGGTTGTCATCTTTAGTTCCCTTCTCCTCCATTTCACCCCACTTGAGAAAACCCTAGGAGGTGATTATTTTTAGGCAGAACCAAGCATGAATCTAAGGAAAAAGTGTGTGGAGATTAAGAATATGCAAAGAAAACAACAAAATAACCATTAGAAATCAAGATGCAAATTCTAGGGTTTTATGTGCACCTTCCAAATTCTGATTTTGTATGATGATTCTTAGGTTTAATTAACAGTTGAAATGAGTTCTTGAGGCATCTAAGATGCTCCCCATGAGCTTCCTCCTTCAAGAAAACTAAGAGAACTCCAAGAAGGCCAAGAAAGCCCACAGTCTCGGCCAAAGAGGGTTCTTGTAGTAGGGGAGAGTTTTAAATTTTTCTAAGGCCATTCTTGAGTCATATTTGATGAATGAAAATGAAGGGAGGCCTTAGAAAAATTTAAAACTCATAGAAAGTGATTTGGTGACTTAGATTCTATATTATGACCTAAAGAAGCAATATGATACTAGGCCTTTTGTTTTAATGGTGTGATGACTCTAGGAGGCTTAAAAGGAGTCAAGAATCATATTTAAAAGGAAAGAATGAGGCCTAGAGATTATTTGAGGGGTGTTGCTTCATTAGGTGCATTTATGGACCATAATAAGGGTTATAGAGCAATCCAGTACTTAAGCAAGTTGTATGGCTTTAGAGAATGTTTCATGAACCTAATTGGCTCCCAAAAATTGTATCTAGGCCAAGAAAAACTATCTCCACCAATTTGTGAGTGTGTGGCTGAAAAAGGAGGCTTGAATCTAAAAGGAAAAGTGTGTAATTATGTGCAAGGTAGCTCTCTCCACCTTCTCTTATGCATGGATGTGTGTTTAGCTTATTTTAGAATGTGTGTATGTGTATTTTCAAGCTATGAAAAGTATGTTAGCATGCCTTTATATGCCATGATTCTTGATGCCATGTTATGTTTTAAATGGGTACATGATATTTGTATGGGTTTGCTTGAGTATGGAGAGGCCAAGAACTCTTCCTTTTGGTGAGGATGAGCCAAGAACCCTTGAGCTTAGTTGAGACAAAGTAAAGAGTCAGTAAAGTGGGCTCCTAAGAGTATGGTTGAGTCCAAAGCTCTTAAAGAATGAGTGAGGCAAGTCCAAAATCTATGAGGAGAAGTGTGAGGCTAATCCAAGCACTTGGTGAACTCTTAAATGTCTTGTATGAGTTGTTCACATGCCAAGTTTGCTTTTAAAATATCCATGACTTCCATTTTCCCCATGCATGCATTTGTAAAGCTTGTTTTACACATATTATGCATGATTGAATGTGAGATAAGCTATTGGGATTCTTTGAATCTCATTCCCTCCTCTCCAATGATCTAACATGCTAGGTGAACTAAGTAGATATGCTAATGCGAGCCAACAACACTAAAGGAAGGAGATTGACAATCATATATTTAGCTTTTGCCATTTTAAGACCATGATTGTACCATATGATGTATATGATGATGTAAATGTACCATGACCCTTGAGACATGTATAACTATGATATTATGTGATGTTTAAATGTATGGATATGATGTATGACCTCTAGCTTATATTTTAAGCATGAGGTGCCAAAATATGCAATGTGGAAGTTTGATGGAAATATGCATAAGTGTGGGTTGAATGGCCAAAATGAGATACATGAAGTTTGGGAGCATTTGAGAAGCCCATATAAGTCTTAAATGTACTTTTAGACTTACCCAAAAGGTGTCACAACCAAGGGAAAGCTATTTGGCAAATTTGGTACCCCATATGGAGTCAAATTTGACCATAATGGAACCCTATGTCACTTTTTGGCCAAATGAATTAGTCTTGATCTGAAATTTGGCATGCAATTAGGTCTTATTAAGAGCTTTTTGGAAAGCTAAAGATGATAATTTTTGGTGGCCTACAAAATATTTGATGATTTTTCAAAGTTGGCCATTTTCATAGTTTCTAGTTTGTTGCACTATTCATTTGGCCCGAAATCGCATTTTGTCACACAAGGCCCAAATGATGTCCAATTGCAATTTTATATAAAGAAACTAGATAATCACAGTGACTTATGCCAGCTGGAAGCACCTCATTTGGAGGTCTAGAGAGGGAAATATGAATTTTTGAAGTTTCTGTCCAGTATTAGTAATTTTGCCCAACCAGAAGTACTGTTCTATTCAATTCTAAGGTTTGGGCTCGATGAACTAATCTGGAGATATTTTTTTCCCTCTACTTAACATCCACATCTTTCTATATTGGTATTATTTCCATAGATTGGGTTTTTATGGAATTAATTGGACATTTTCAAATTTTTCTGCAGAATTTTGTATTAGTTCCAGAATGCATTCTGACCTCTAGACCATTTTGGATGTAAAACATCCTCTGTGATGAATGTTATGGTCTGGGTGTATTTTTAGTATGAAGTAGACATCCATAGCTTCCCAAAATGACCAAGATTGCATTTTTTTGATTTTTCTAGATTTAGTTATGATTTTCCAAAATTTAGTTAGAAAATGGAGCAAATCTGGCCGAAATTAAACAAGCCTATTTCATGCTTCATTTTGGTTTCCATGAGTTGTGGGCATGATTTTATGATACAAATGAGTTGTGATGATGTATCAAAATGTGAAGATGCATAGCATAAGCCCACATGATCCACGGGACACCGATTGAATTTTTTAAGTATGATGCAACGCAAATAAACCTATTATTTTCAGTCCCTTTTTCATGTGCTCTCATGGAAATGATGATGTGAAGCTTATGAATGTTATGAAATGAGCTGGAATTTATGGTGTTATATTATATGCCATGATTTCATAATGTCATGTTATGCTTTCAAATAAATGTATGATGTTTATTGAGTTTGCTTAAGTGTGGAGAGGCTAAGAACTCTTGACCATGGTGAGGATGAGCCAAGGACCCTTGAGATTGGTTAAGACAAAGTAAAGAGTCTCCTAAAAGTAAAGTAGGCTCCCAAGAGTATGGTTGAGTCCAAAGCTCTTAAAGAATGGGCAAGGCAAGTCCAAAATCCATGAGGAAAAGTGTGAGGCCAATCCAAACACTTGGTGAGCTCTTGAATGTCTTGTATGATTTGTTCACATACCAAGCTTGTTTCTTAAATGTTCATGACTTCCATGATATCCATGCATGCATTTTTAAGACTTGCTTTGCATATGTTATGTATGATTGAATGGGAGATGAGCTATTGGGATTCTTTGAATCTCATTCCCTCTTCTCCAATGATCTCACATGCTAGGTGGACCAAGTGGAAATGTAATGGGAGCCAATTACCTTGAAGAAAGAAGATTGACGACCAAATGCTTAAGTTTTACCACTTTAAGACCATAATTGTGTCATAAGATGTATCCCTTTGATTTATATGGTCTATGACCCCTTAGACATATGTAATTATGATATTATATGATGGATAAATGTATGGACATGATGTATGAACCCTAGAATAGAAATTTGATATGTAATGCCAAAGTATACATTTTGGAAAGTTTGATGTAATGTGCATATATGTGGATGGAAAGGAAAAAAAGAGATGCATGGGGTTTGGAACTATTTGGGCAGCTCACACAAGTCCTAAATGTACTTTTAGACTTGCCCAAAAGGTGCCAAAACAAAAGGAAATCCATTTGGAAATTTTGATATCCCATATGGAGCCAAAAATGACCATAATAGAACTCTATATCACTTTTTAGCCAAATGAGTTATTCTTGGTCTAAAATTTGGCATGAAATTAAGTCTCATTAAAAGCTTTTTGAGAAGATAAAGATCATAATTTTTAGAGTTCTATAGAATATTTGAGAAATTTTTAAAGTTGGCAATTTTTCTAATTTTGGTCTATTGCACTATTCATTTTGTCCGAAAATGAAATCTATCACATAGGGCTCAAATGATGTCCAATTGTCACGAAATTTTATACAAAGAAATTAGACATTTATAGCGACTTGTACCAACTGGAAACCCTCATTTGAAGGTCTAGAGAGGGAGATATGAATTTTTGAACATTCTATCTAGTATCAAGAGTTTTGCCCGACCTGAGTTATTGTTCTATTGACTTCTGAGGTTTGGGCTACCTGAGCTAGTCTAGAAGTACTTTTTTCCCCCTAGCTAACATCCACAAATTTTCATATTGGTATCATTTGCATGGATTTGATTTCTTTTGGAATTAATTGGACATTTTCAAAATTTTCTGCAGAATTTTGTGATAGTTCCAGAGCATAGTTTGACCTCTGGACAATTTTGGATATCAAACGTCCTCTGTGATTGATGTTATAATCTAAAAATATTTTTATTGTGAATTAGATATCTGTAGATTTCCATAATGACCAAGAATGCATGTTTTTTATTTTTCTAGATTTAGTTATGATTTTCCAAAGTTTGGTCAGAAAACGGCCAATTCTGGCCGAAAATGCACTTGGTTATTTTAAGCTCTTCTTTGATTTTCATGAGTTGTAGCCATGATTTTATGATGCAAAAGGGTTGTATTGATGTAATTAAATATGGGAAAGTATAGTATCTACTCATACGGCCCACGTGACATCAAATGGAAATTTTTAAACACATCACAACGTGGAAATAGTCATTATTTTATTCCCTTTTTCTCTACACTTTCATGGAATCAATGATGTGAAGCCCATGAATGTCATGAAATGAGCTAGAATTTATGGTGTTACACATAGTTTGAATAAGATAAAAGATATATAAATAACCCACTTAGCAGGCTCACCGAAAATAAATAAGTGATAAAAAAAGTAGCAGGCCTAGTGTATGAGTCTAAGAAAGAAAATAACATATATTATGACTGAGCCCAGGGATATTTAAGAGTGAGTAGCAACTAGAGTTAGAATGTTAGGCACAGGAGTAGTAAGGTTGTAAAGACTCACCCACAACGCATTGACTCCAACTTAGAATGCTACCCTATGTGATAGTGAATGATGGGCTAAAACTCTGTGCTTAAGACATGTAAAACATATCATGAGTATATATGCAAAGGAATGATATAAGAATATAGAGAATGTTGTGAGTACACAAGAAGAGTATACCTTAGAGGTGTGCCCTAAACTAAATATAACTAGCTTAGTGTTAGAAATTCAAAGAAGAGAAAAAGAAAAGTCCAAGAAAGTCTAGTAATGGTATACAGTAAGCCTACATGAGCTAAATAGACCCATGGTAAGTTGCAGCTTTAGTGAGACAAGTGCCTTATGTAACATTCAGTTTTCTAAAAACGAAAAAAAACATGAGAAACGTAACGTACGGTTTCTCCGTAAACGAATGAATTTCACTAGATACAAAAGGAAGTCCCTCGAAATGACGTAGTTAAGGTCCCAAAAAATTTGGGAAGTATTCTAGACTCCTAAAAATGAGAATCCTAGGCTTAGGCGGAAAGAAAAACGGAGCTAGAATAAAGAAACAAAATTTGACAGAAAACTTATGAAAAGTAATGGCATTTTCGTAATTTTGAGTAAATTTTGGAATTCACATAAGAGGGCTTTTTAAGAGAAAATTTTGAGTTCTCTGAGTTCTCAGAGGCCCTAAAAATCATGGAAACCCCTGGGACAATTAAAACCCCTCCAGTGGACGTTTTATAACATCAGTTGACCTGAACTTTGACTGATTCATTTAGGACGGTTTTAGCTCCGATTTGAGTGATTCTAAAGGCATTTTATTAAATTGGGACATAAATTTCATAATGGGAAAGGTAGTTCTTAAAAAGGAGCTAAAACGAGTTAGAAACAAAAATGCAAAAAAAGAAAGGCAAAATTGAAATTTTTAAGAAAGTGGAAGCTTCTTGAACACTCTTTAAGTTTCTTATTTCTTCTCCCTTTCATTTTTACGACCCATTCTACCTAAAAACTAGAGAAAACACCATCTCTCTTAGGTGCACCATGGAGGAGAAGAAAGGAGGAGAAAAAGCAAGGAAGAGGTAAGGAATTTCATAGATTTTCATGCTCCTTCTTGTTCCAAACTTCTTTCTCTCCTCTTGAGCTTTCTTCCTATGTTGTATTGAAATTTTTGGATCTTTTTTTAGGGAAGAACAGAGGGGAAAATTCGGATTTGAAGAGAGGAGGCCAAGGAAAGTGAGAATCAACTAAGAAAACAAGGAAAAACAAGATAAATCTTCCATCCCATGGCAGCTACTTCCTCCCCTTTCTTCTCCTTATTTCGCCCCATGTATGTAGATGTAGGAGGACTTGAATTTTGGACAGAACCAAGGGTGAATCTTAGGAATTTAAGGAAGGAGAATAAGATTTTCCAAAGATATCCAAGTAAAAACCATGAATTTGCAAGATAAAAAAGTTAGGGTTTTGATTGCACCTTAAACTCTATCATGAACCCTAGCCATATTTTATGATGTTTAAGGGTTCATATAGGCTCTTAAGATACTAAGAGAGCTTTCTACATGATTCTACCATCAAAGGAAGCAAGAAAACTCCATTGATGCCTTATGGAAGTATAGCTTCGGCCAAGGAGAGTTCATGCACCTAGGGAGTATTTTAATTTCTTCAAAGCTTAGTTTTACATCATGTATGATGGGAAAATGAGAGGAAGCCTTGGAAAATTTTTAGAAACCATAGATAGTGAGATGGCCTCATATGTTCCATAATATGACCTAAAGAAACAACATGTAGCTAGGCTCTTTATTTTTATTGTGTGATGACTCCAAGAGGCTTAGAAAGAGTAAAGAATCATATTTAAAAGAAAAGAATGGAGCTTAAAATTTATTTGATGGGTGTTGCTTCATTAGGTGCATTCTTGGAAACATAAAGGGGTTTATAGACTAAGTTAGAGTCTAAGTAAGTTGTGTGGCCTTAGAATTAATTCCATGAACTTAATTGGCTTCCATAAATTGCATTTAGGCCAAAAGGAATGATCTCCACCTTCTTAGGTGTGTGAGGTCAAGGAAGAGGGTTCAAGACTTAAGGAAAAAGTGTACAAATACTAGTAGGGTATCTCTTTCCATCTTCTCTCATGCATAGATGTGTGCTTACATTGTCTTGAATATGTGTAGGTATGTTTTAAGCCATGGAAAGTATTCTAGCATGATTTTATATGCCATGGTACCATGATGATGCATTATGTTCCAAATTATGTTTATGATGCTTGTTGGGTTTGCTTGAGTGTGGTGAGGCCAAGAACCTTTAGCCATGGTAAGGAGGAGCCAAAAACCCCTAAAATTAGTTGAGACAAAGTAAAGAGTCTTCCAAAAGTAAGGTTGACTCCCAAGAGCATAGTTGAGTCCAAGAACCTCTTAAAGAATGGGTGAGGCAAGTCCAAAATCCATAAGTAAATAGGTGAGGCTAATCCACTTGCTTGGCAAGCCTTTGTACGCTATGTATGACTTTTTGAAATGTCAAAAATGCTTCTTGAATGATTGCACATGTTAATATACTCATGCATGCATTTGTGAGACTTGTATTACATACTTTATGTGTGATTGAATGGGAGATGAGCTATTGGAATTCTTTGAATCTCATCCCCTCCTCTCCAATGATCTAACATACGAGGTGGACCAAGAGATCAAGGGAATGGAAGCCAACCACATAAGAGATGAGAGCTTGACATCAAAATGCCTAGATTTTGCTACTTTAAGGCTTATGGATGGCAATTAATGTATTCCATTATTATATATGACCTATGATGTTATGAGCATGTATAATTATGATAATATGCCATGTACAAATAAGAGATTATGTTATGTGACCATTAGAATGCAAAATGAGTATGTTATGGCAAACTAGCTTCTTGAATGGCATTATGTAATTGTGTACAAATGGAAGTGGAATGGTCAAATTGAAATGTATGAGATTTAGGACCATTTGGATAGTTTATATAAGTCCTAATTATGCTTTTAAACTTGCCCAAGAGGTGCCAAACCCCAAGGAAAGCCATTTGGACATTTTGATATCTTGTATGGACCAAGAATTGACTAATTTAGAACCCTATATCACTTTTTGTCCAAATGAGCTCTTTTTGATTTGAGATTTGACATGTAAATAGATCTTATTAAGAGATTTTTGGGAAGCTAAAGAACACAATTTTTGGAGATCTACAGAATATTTCATGAATTTTCAAAGTTGGCAAAAATTCTGGTTTTGGTCATGTTACTGTTCACTCAGGTCTGAAAATGAAATCTATCACACAAGCCCAAATGATGTCCAATTTCCATAAAATTTTATACTAAGAAACTAGACATTCACATGGACTTGTGCCATTAGAAGCATCTCATTTGGAGGACTACAGAGGGAGATATGAATTTGCAAAAATCCTGTCCAGTATTAGGGTCTCCATCTAACCTCAGTTATTATTTGATTAGGTTTTGAGGTATGGGCATGCCTGAACTGGTCTAGAGTTTTTTTTTCTCTATCTAACATCCATAGATTTCTAGATTGATATTTTTTACATAGATTGGAGTTTTGTGGAATTAATTGTACATTTTTGAAATTTGTTGTAGAATTCTGTGATAGCACTAGTGGATAGCCTGACCTTTGGACCATTTCGAATATCAAACGTCTTCTATGTTATGTTTCATTGTCTGGACATATTTTTAGCATAAATTAGACATGTATTGCTTTCTATAATGGGAAAGGATACATGATTTCAATTTTTCTAGAATTATTTATGATTTTCCAAAATTTATGATAGAAATGAGATAATTCTGGCCGAAAATGAATATGTATATTTTATGCTTCCAATTGATTCCCACGACTTGTAGGCCACATTTGATGATGGAAATGAGTTGTATCCATGTAATTAAATATAATAATGCAATGTATGAGCTCACAAGGTCCATGTGATACCGAATGGAATTTTTATATGCGATGTAACACTAAATAATGTATTATTTCAATGCCTTTTCTTTGGGAATTTCCATGATTCTTAGAAATGAGCTATTTAAAGGCATGAAATGAGCTAGAAATTTATGGTGTCACACCTTACATTGAGTGTAAGTTGAAGCCTAAGAAAAGCAATAAGTAGGGTTTCACATACAAGGCTAGATAAGTAGAAAAGAAAACCTTAATCTAAAGAGAAAGTAATTCAAAAAGATAGCTAAATGAAGGTTCTTTTTAGGTTGATAAGAAAGAAATAAGATGTAATGAGATAGAGGATCACCTAGTAAGTAGTAAGCAACTCTCCAAGGGATAAACCCCTAATTTAGTGATTATAGAGATGTGGGAAAGTGAAGAAGCATTGAGAAACTAGTACCTAGAAAGAAATACCTTCACTTAGTAGTGAATAAATAAGAGTTGATAGAGTAAGCATAGAAAAAGTAGACAGATAAGAATTTAGCACTTGGTCAGATAAAATTGCCTAACATGAGATTGGTATAATGTAAAAGCACACAAGAGAGTAACGTACTAAGTGGAGCATAAAGTTGCTAATAAAGTAAATGTAGGACATTGAGTATATCTAACCTAAATCGGGTTAGTAAAACCCTAAATTTAGTAAAATATGCTTCTAAGGATGAAGTAGAAAGTCTAAGAAAAAGAGCACCTAGTCCTTAATTAGAATGTAGAGAGAAGTTAAGGCAAGCAGTTAGTGCCTCAATGCTTCCAGGGAAGCTAGAGAAAGTTGTAAGTCACATAAGAAGGTGAGTTCCAAGGTTATACAAAGTAGGAATGTAAACTCAAGAGCCTTAAGGAAGGCAAACATTAGGGTTCACATGAAATAAAGTCCTTTACAGGAGGAACGGCGTAGTTAAGAATAGAGGATGAGAATAAGATAAAGTAGACCCCCTTTAATTTTTTTTAAAAAGAAAGTAAGTAAAGGTGAATCCAGAAAGAATAAAAATGCTCTTGAGTATGTACAAGTAGAAAAATAACAAGGAATAAATGAGTAATAGATAACCTTTTTTCATATGAGTAAACGGATTATAAAAGTAAAAGAAAAATCACATGACAATGTCAGAGCCGAGGACATAATAAATTGAGAATAGATAAAAAGGTAACATGAATGAGTGCATTAGGAAGCACTTTTGTCCTTGGTATAGTTGTCCACAAGGTATAATGTAATGCCCTAAGTAGAGATAACTAGGCGATATAAAATGACCTCAAGATAGAACAATAAATTTTATAAGAGATTAAAGGAAGTGTTTCCTTTCTTCCTCGAGTACCATATGATATAAAGAAAGATATAAAGAAGTAACAAAAAGATACTTTAGATTATTAGGAAACTTATAATATACTAGTGATAGTGGCTTGAATTAGGTCATGATATGCCTATGTATTAGTGATTGATGCTACATTTTGCTTGCAACGATAGTTACATGATATTGAGTTTAGCTAACTCAGTAGTAATGTAACTTAAATGCATGGCAAATAATGGTATCAACTATAAAGAGTGTCTTGATAATCGAAGAATATCCTAATTAGTTAAGTTAAAGGATAAGTTAAAGAAAATGAAGCTAAGGGATTCCAACTATAGGAGAAGGTATTAAGAATGAATCCCCAATATAGAATGATGTAAAAGGAACGTGCTTATGGCGTTAAAAATTTAAAAAATAAACAACATGAGTTCAATATGCATAATATAGGTCCCTTATGATATAACTAAATGAAACGAAAAGGGACTAACATATGGTACTTATCTTATGAGAGATGTTAGGCACACTTGATATATGAGATGCCCTAGTGCTAAAAGCACTTGAGTGTAGAACATGGGCACAGTCAAAAATTGTAAGATAAAATAGAAAAGATAGAATGAATACAGGTAAAGTAAAGCAAGCTAGTAAGAGTAAAGAAAAAAACTATGATGAGAAGGCTAGAAGTGGGAACTTAATGATCCTATAGGGAGTAGTGAGTAAAAGCCAAAATACTACTAAGTATTATTACTATAGGATCGCTAAAGAAGCAAATAATAGAACCCACTTCACATAACGAGTAGTGAGTAAAAGCCAAAATACTACTAAGTACTAATGGAATATGTTCAGTATTAAGAGAGGTATGACATATAGAGTAGAATTGTCTAGAAAAGTAGCCTTAAGAAGTTAGAATAGATGAAAAATGACAATAAGGTAAACGAGTAAATTTAGCCTTATAAATAGGAAAAATTTAAGATGTGTATAACTTGAAATATAGCAAAAGAAACCAGTTTTTCTCATTAGAATATAAAACTAAAGGACAAGTACTTTAGCTAGAGAGGTCATCATGGAATAAAATACTAATGGCACAAAAAAAGAATAAAATGTGACATGCAGTTTTAATTGCACTAAAATATTTTAAGCCATAAAAAGCTATGAAATATTACCTTTCATATAAAAGAGCATTCAAGATTTTGTATAGAGTAGCCAGATTTAGAAAACACTAAAACATGAGCTTGAATAGAGAAAAAGTATATTATTAGGGCATAATGGTCATGTTGGATAAAGGAATTATTATGTTAACTTTTCTATTTATATTATCTTCATCTTCCATCATGATGCACTAGCCAAAATGAGCCTTGAAAGTGGCAAAAGTGGAGTCTTAGTGAGAAGGAGGAGAGAGAAAAATTTAAGGCAAAATTTAGGTATGTAAATAACACTTTTTGATTCTCTTGTAGTTATGAAACTTCTTTTACTCCATGAGATCTTTCTTGATCCTAATATCTTCTTGAAAGGTAGAAGTTTGTGGCTTTCCAAGAAGGGAAAGTTTCTCTTTTGAAAGATTAAATTTCATCAAAAGAATCACCACCAAGGGCTTTTCAAACAAGGTATGATTTGAGCCATGAAAGTATGTAAACTTGAAGTCCTAAACCTTTGTTGTGACACTTTATTCCTTAAACTGAACTAAAATTTAGTAAAATAATAAAAGAAGACCCTAAAGAGAAATAAATTAAGGTTAAGCAAGATAGAATATTAATCAGAGCATCCAAAAATAAGGATATGAAATCAACAATGAATTGAAACCAGGGTCAAATTGACTAAATGGAATGCATAGTGGTAAAATCATAATTTCAGGTAAAATTTTAAAAACCCAAAGATTTAGGGCATCAATTGAGCAAAACTTTGATTGAGCTATTTTGGATTGTTTTAAATCCCATAAATTTTAGAGTAAAGGCTTTTAATAAATTAAAGGGCTGAAATTTTCATATGGAACTAACAGGAGTAAAAAATGATTTAAAATGAGCTCAAATGGAAGGATTAAAGTTTTGGTATGTAATGGGAATTTTGTGAATTGTTATAAATCACTCCTTTTCTCCTTATATTTAGCTGTACTAGTCTCTAGCCCTTTCTAACCGACTTACTTTTGTCCAAAACCAGTAGTTATTCATGCACAAAGAAAAGGGAGAAAGAGGAGGAAGAAAATGCAAGAAAGATACAAAAACTTACACTTTTTCATCTCATGGTAGTTAAAAACCTTCTCCTCCTCTTTGAGCTCTTTCCATTGATGATCATTTTGGTGACTAAAATCTTGGAGGAAGAAGGGAATTTGAAGCAACTATTTATGGCATAGAATTCTCCATTAAACAAGGATTGAAACAAGTATGGCTTGAATTGGAAAAACTTGCAATTCCTTGGAGTTCTCATCCTTTTTTTTATTAAACCAACATACAAGGATCCAAGAGGGAATTAGTTTTTGGCTAAAACTTAAGAGGCAAAGGGATTTAGAAGCATGGAGAATTAGATTATACCAAAGGAATCAATTAAAAAGCTATAGAATGGAAAATGGGATACCTAGGATTTTCTTTGTACCTTGAGAGTTTTGGAACCCTAAGAAAACATTTGAAGCCATGTAAGATCATATATAAACTAGAAAAGAGCAAAGAAAATTCCAAATGTGTAAATTTGATAAGTATGAATTTTATATATTTTAATTCACCTTACTTAAGCATTTTAGTGAGCAATTATGACTTAATGAGTTTTACTTAGGTGGATAATTGATTTTAGTAGCCATTTTTGCACCTTATGCATTAATTCGCAAAATTATTGAGTTTTAATGCATGAATTTATTTTAAATAATTTTGTGGATAATTCTATTTAATACTTTCCATTCTTTTGTGTAGAATTTTTGATAGGCAAATAGCTTGAACGAGCATTTGATTTAAAGAAAAGAAGAAGAAGAGATGAAGGCTTCATGTGTACAGTTTGGAGGAAATAAAATTGGAATGGAAGGAGATTGATGGAGTAATTAGATTTTGAGAAGAAGTTAGCTCCAAGCACTCCATTCACTCAAGTTAATGCACTAACACTCATCTAGTAGCTTCTACCTATCTACAACACCTTCATTCAGTCATTAACATACAAAGCAAGTGAACAATGCCACGAGTCTAGCCTTCATACACCAACATTCACTCACACATGTAGCAATCCCATCAAATCACGTGGAAAAGCTGCAGAATGAAGAAGAGAGCACGATGGGTTTTGAAGGACTCCAGCAAGAAAAATGAAAAGATTTCACAGGTTTGAAGGAAGCTCAATTACATACACATGCAGAGGCATGCAGCTCAAGTAAAGAAACTACGTGGAAGTGAGGTCGAGAATGGAGTGGATGAATCAAAAAGAAGAAGTGACCATAAGCTGCAGTAGAAACATGAGTAAAACACGAAGCATGAGCTGGATGTGTGAGACAATGTGAACAAAACTCGTGGCAAGGAAAGAATGCGAGAGAAGCTGTGGGTTCTGGTTGGGAAAGAGGCTATGGTTTTAAAGAAGTAATGAAGGCAGAATTAGAATATACAATTAGAATCCAAAAAGAAGAATTAGAATTTAATTTAGCAAAGTTAAGGATTTTATTGCACCTTGATATGTATGAGAGTTTCTAATGATAATTTAGGTTGTCTAAGCATGTGAATGAGTTCTCAAGACACTTAAGAAATCTCACAAGTGGCAATTCCTTAAAGAAAAGCAAGCAAATTTCATGGGTGCATATGCTTGCTCTTGTCTCGGACAAACATGTTCTATGGACTTAGGGAGAGTTTTAAATTTTTCTAAGGCTAGAAAGGGATAGATATGATAGATGACCATCAAAGAAAGCCTTGGAATGAATTTAGAAAACATGGTTTGTGAAATGGAAGTGTAGGCTCCATTCTAAGACATAAAGAAGCAACTTGTGTCTAAACTCTTAGAATTGAAATTATGATAGCTCCAATAAGTCTAAATGGAGTCAAGAGACTTAGATTGAAGGAGAAAATGGAGTCAAAATCATAAATTCCAATAGTTGCTTCATTGTGTCTTGTATGGAACCATAATGGAGTTATTTGAGAAAGTAAGCTTCCATAGAGTTTGTATAAAGCTAAAGCTTATTCCAATGATTGAATTATGTCTTATTTGATGTGTCTAGGCTAACAGAATCAAGTACCACCTAATTGCATATGCTTGGCTGAAAAAGGGAAGAGGAATTAAAGGAAAAGTGTGTGATACTTGCTTCAAGGTAGCTCTCTAACCTTTCTCACATACATTACTTAGTTGTTTTCTTGTCATTGAGTACTTTTGTGTATGTTTGAACAATGAGAAATGTTTCTAGCCAATGGTTACACGTTATAATACCATGGAGCCAAAATCATGAATTCCAAAAGTTGGTTTATTATGTCTTGTATGGAACCATAATGGAGTTATATGAGAAAGTAAGCTTCCATAGAGTTTGTATAAAGCTAAAGCTTATTCCAATGATTGAACTATATCTTATTTGATGTGTCTATGCCAAGAAAATCAAGTTCCACCTAATTGCATGTGCTTGGCTGAAAAAGGGAAGAGGAATTAAAAGAAAAGCATGTGATACTTACTTTAAGGTACCTCTCTAACCTTTCTCACATACATTACTTGGTTGTTTTCTTGTAATTGAGTACTTGTGTGTATGTTTGAATTATGAGAAATGTTTCTAGCTAATGGTTACATGTTATAGTGCCATTATGTTTAAGAAGGCCTTTCTCTAGCTAGAAGGTATTCAATCATTTGAGCTAAATCAATGAGAGCAGCTATAGGCTTGAGCGCATTAGAGCATAAGTTTGATTGCTGGGCACTTCACTCAATATATGGAGTTCCTTTTCTATTTATGTATGCAATATTGCTTGAATGGGTATGGTTATACCAAAAGTCCCTTAGCATGGGTGAAAATGAGCCAAAAGTCCCTAAGAATGGGTGGGATAAAGCCAAAGGTCTCAAGAAGAGTAAGGCTAGACTAATGCCCTTAAGAACCTATGTATGATATGTATGAGCTTCTATGACAAAGAGAATGCTTTATGTATGATAACTAATAGCTTAAATGTCGTGCATGCATTCTTTAACATATGAAAGCATCATATATATATGTTTGAAAGGGTAAAGAGCTATTGAGATTCTTTGAATCTCACTCTTTCCTATTTTCGATCTAACCATGTCTAGATGAAGCTCAAGAAAGTAAAAATGGAAGCCAAGGAGTATGATATGCAACACTTTCACAATAGAATTATTTCTAATGTAATGTAATGTCAAAGTATGTATGTATGAGTAGTTTATGACATGTAAACCATTGAGCATATATAAAAGTATGTGAATATCATGTATGAATGGAAATTGAAACCAAATGTATGTTTATATGGATTTTTGTCATTCATGTGCCTTAATTATTATGAGTACAAATGTAAGTGGCAAGTTGAGAAAGAACCCCATGATGATTTAAATTATTTGGTATGCTTCCCTAGGCTGTAATTATGCTTTTGGATGAGCCCAAGTGGCTATGGAATTATAGAAAGGTCATTTAAGACATGATGAACCCATTATGGACTTCAAATTTGACCAAATCTTGACTTGAATCAAAGTATAACCAATTAAATGAATTTTTACATGAAATTTGGCAAGCAAGTAGGTCTCATCTAGAGCTTTTCATAGAGCTAAAGAACACCCCATTTGGAGCTCTAAAGAATTTATTATAATTTTTCAAATTTGGCCAAATTATGAAAAATTAGTATGGTTACTATTCGTATGGTCCGTTTGCTTCTCTATGTTACTCGTGGGCCAAATGAAGTCCAATGCTTATAAAATTTTATAGGCAAAATAGACATCATAAGCTTTCCATAGCAATTGAGATCACCTTATTTGGATCTCTAAAAATGGATAAGCAAATTTTTGATGTTTCAAGTCTTAGAACTATTTTAGAACAAACCTAATGTACTGTTCTATTGATTTTTATGGGCTAAATGCTATTTTCTTGGTCTGGAATTATTTGTATTCATTAGTTAACATCTAGACCTTTCTAAAAAGCTATCATATGCATAATTTTGATCTTTCTAGAATTAGTTATGAATTTCCAAAGTTTATATAAGAAACTTATGACAGCAAACCCGAGAGCAAATCTAGTTCTCCTTGAGTTTTGGTTCCAAATCCAAGCTTCTTGAGATAAATTATGGTGTTTATGATTTGAATGGATATATTATGAATGAAAAATGATATGGATGAGGTCACATGGTCCCTAAAGTATGAAATGAATTAATTAAGCTTTCTGTTATGCAATTATCCATGCATGAAAGTGTCTCATGCTTGCAAATATGCGCCAACAAACAAAATATACATTGGGATAGCCTATGTGACCATTGTGTAAGGGCTTAGAGGTTAAGGTATTATAGAAAGCCGAGAAAAAAAGAATAAACAAATGGGTTAGTTGTATTTCCAAGTCTCCAACATCATAAGGTAGCTTTATCTTCCTATCTTGCATGTAATTGAATGTTTAAATGGTTTAGATGCTTGTATGTGCAGTTGCTTGATATATTCATGAGCTATGCTTTGATATAATTTCCATTCAGTGTTTTATGAGTATTATATGTTTTCAGCCCTAGCTCCCTATGGTGGAGAATTAAGTGCAGTAAATTTTTCTTGACCCAGAAATAAGTTTAATTGAGCCTAGCTAGTATGTTTAGATGTCATGGCTTGATGAGAATTAAATTTTCATGCCAAAAGTTATGCTTAAGTTACATGTTACACATGAATCACATACTTGCAACACATGCATTGCATTTTCTCATAGCATTCTTATATGTATTGATTTAGTTAAGATTTACTATTGAAATTCTCCCTAGAATCTCACCCATGTTCTTCCCACTAACAATTTCAAGTTCTCCACATAAAGGAAAGGAAATTAAAAAGAGTTAGGAATTAGGAAATGATGTAACTAGAACTTTGTAATCTATGCTTACTTAATGTATATGATAGACTTGAATGGATAGTAAGCATATATGTGTATGATGAACTTTATGTAAATGACAAGATTATGAAATAGAAACATATGTATAAGCTTGAGAACATGAATATGAGTCATTTTAATGTATGATTGCACCATTGGCATATGTGAAGCATTATGGTTCATATGAATATTTAGGTGTTGGATGGTCATATTTTGATACAAGCTTAATTTCATGCATAGAACCTTTTATGGAAATGATGTTTAAAATGATTAAAATTTGCTCAAAGTGAGAGAGTGCAAATTAGAAGCCAATTGCACCACTTTAAAACCAAATTTTGGTCAAATGAGCCATAAAATACATCTCTATCCTTGAAAGCCCAAATGACCTAATTTGGAGCTGAAATTTGGCATGCAATTAGAAAATTTGTAGAGCATTCTAATAAACTAAGAATGGAAATTTTTCAAGCTATACAAAATAGTTTCTGAATTTTCAAAATTGGCAAAATTATGCAAAATTGGCCTATGCTGTTTCAACTAATGGAACTAATATTTTTGTTGTTTCTGAGGGACCAAACAAATTCAATTTTACTTAAAATTTTTTAAGCCAAAATTTCATATCATAAGCTTTCCATAGATACCTAATTTGCTTAAATTGGAGTTATACAACCCAAGTTATGAATTTTTTAAATTAAAGCCTTATTATGTCTAAAAGTCCAGTATGGGCTATAAAACTCCCTCATGAAAATAAGGTTTGTATCTTAGTTTTATGAATCCAAACAAACTTGTGTACAGTGTGTCACATCATCACATATCATATGCTAGAACTTGTTAAGTTAGAGAACCTTGTACTACTAACAAAAAACTTTGTTGACAAGGTCTCGAATTTCATAATGCAGAATACAAGATTTTGTCGATAAGATTCTGGACCTTGTTGACCAGATATTATTCCATCCTTTAAATTGACTTGAATTGATGCTAACTCATCCTTAATGAACTTGATTAATTAGAAATATCATAAAAGAAGCATGGAAATTGGGTTTAAGGTCAACCAGTATAAGTTAGCACAAGTACACTATTCCATCCAATTTCATAATTCTGCCACTAGTTTCAAAAATTCATAACCTAGGCTAGAGAACTCCAAATCATGCAAATTAGGACTTTCTAGAAAGCATAGGATATCATCTAACTACTATAAAAAAATATCATTTGACCCACAAAAACTAATGGAACAATAACTGGGGTTAGTTTCTCATACTGCAGTAGACATGCAGTTTTAAACATTTATATCTCATTATACATAGCTCTAATTTAAGTTCTTTCAAAGGTGTGTAAAGCTTATGATGCCAGCTACATGATTGTAAAATCTCATGAGTATTAGACTTCATTTGGCTTTTTAAAGACACTAAAAACCAAACTGCCTAAAAGAACAGTACCATGATAGTTTTTGCAGAATTTGGCCAACTTTGAAAAATCATAAGATATTTTACAAAACTCTAAAAATTATGATCTTTTAGCTCTGTTAAACATTCTTAATAAGATCTATATGTCTACCAAATTTCATGCCAAAATTTGTTCATTTGTTCTAGTTTTGGTTCAGGGGCAAAATATGACTTAGTTTGGGACCATAATAGGGTCAAATTGCACCAAATGGCCTTCCAACCATACCACGACTATTTGAGTACATCCAAAAGCATAAAAACAGCATATAGAAACACCCCAAATGGTTGAAATCAACAAAGAGTTCGAATTCACTATCCTACTTGCATATATACACATTCATGTAAAGGTTCCAAAATGCCAAAATCATGCATTCTCATACATATGGCTCCAAATTCATTACATACAACATATTTACATATGCCCAAAGGTTTGCATCTCATATATAACTTGTACACACATATTTTAACATTTATTTACATAAAAAACTATACTATTGTCAAAGTATTACAAAAGTTATGCTCCTTGGCTCCCATTCTTTACTCCATAAGCTTCACCTATACTATGTTAGATGGAAAGTAAGAGAGAGTGAGATTCAAAGAATCCTAATAGCTCTTTCACCCTTCAAGTAAGCATACATGGCATTTAATCATGTCAAAGAATACAAGAAAGCACCAAACACTTTTAAAAACCATTCAAATCATGTGTTTAAGATTATATAAGCATGTTAAGATCAAAATCAAGCTCAAGGGACCTTTCGTTTAGCCTCACCCTATTATTTAGGACTTTTGGGTTAGCCTCACTCTTTTTTTAGAGACTTTTGACTTAGCCTCACTCGTTCTTGAGACTTTTGGCCTTGCCTCACTGATTCTTAGGGACTTTTAGTTTCTCTTCATCCATTCCAAGGGACTTTTGGCACAACTTCACTTATAAAGAGTAATCTCACAATTCAAAAGCAATTCAAGAAGCATAATGGTACCATAGCATCAAACTAATAGATATAAGCATGTCTCTTGATTCAAACAGACATACAAACATTCAATGATAATCAAACAACTAAGAAATGCATACAAGAAAGGGTGGAGAGCTACCTTGGTTCAAGAAGCATAGTAGTCTTCCTTGAATTCTACCTCCCCTTTTCGGCCTCACATCCTCACCCAGGGGGAGCTTGGTTTGCTTGGCCTAGACACATCAAACAAGACACAAACACATCAATAGAACCATCTTTAACCTCATATAAACTCTACATAAGCTACATATAGCTTATGCTATGGTTATGGTTCTATACAAAGGCATAATGAAGCAACCTATATAATTCAAGATCTTGTCTCCAATTTCTCCCTCATTCTAAGTCATATGACTCCATTCAAACTCATTGAGTCATCACGAACTCAATTTAAGGAGCCTAACACTAAGTTGCTTCTTTAAGCATAATGGAACCTAGAACTTTCAATTTTCAAATTATGGTTTATAAATTCAAACTAATGGTTCCTTTGATATCTATTATTCATTTCTAGGCCATTTGTATCCTTGGAACTAAGAAAAACTCTCCCTAGGTATGGAATCCTCTCCTTGCACAAGATGCACATGCAAATAAGGAGCTTATGGAGTTTTCTTGGTTTTCCTAGGGAATTTTGCTATCTATAAAGCTTCGTAGATTGATAAGCATGAATTTTATATGTTTTAACTCTCCTAACTTAAGCATTTTAATGAGCAAATATAGCTTGAAGAGTTTAATTAGGTAAAATTTGATGTTAGTAATCATTTGTGCACTCAAGGAAATTATTTACAAGATTTTAGAATTTTAATGCATAAATTTCTTTAAATGATTTTATGAGTTTTCCTATTGAATTGTTCTTATTTTTTGTGCAGATTTTCAATGGCCAAATGATGTTTGAATAAGAATTTGAGTTAGAAAAGAGAAGGAGAAGAGTTGGGCTTTAAGTGTACTCTTTATTGGGAAATTAAAATTTGAATGAAAGAACAGCTAACCACTTATAGGAACCACATGGAAAGGAGTTGTAGTGGATGAAACAAGATGCAACTAGTCACGAGGTTGAAGAAAATGAAGGAAGCAACGCCGGATGGTGAATGGAAAAGAAACTTTGTGAGGAATTCACACAATGCCACGAGTCCAGCCTTTATACACTAACACTTACTTACACATGTAGCAATCCCATTAAATCACGTGGAATAAGCTGCATAATGAAGAAAGAACAAGTAAAACAAAGGAGGCAAGTGAGAAATACAAAGGAGGTTGCCACGGGTTGAAGGAGTTAAGGAAGAAGGAGGCTCAAGTTTCTGGTTTAAGAAAGAAGAAGCTTGAAAGGAGCTTGCATGGAAGCATTAACAAGCAAGCAACATTTAACGAAAGAAGTTAAGGGGCAGCTAACATGGAAAGTGAGTAGATATTACATGGAAATGTGAGCAAAACAAAGGAGAGGAACGTACGAGAAGAAGCAAATAGAGAAAAAGCCACGGTTTGAGAAGGATTATCACGTGGTACAGTAACACATAAGAAAGAGGCATGAGCTTGCTGAATGGTAACGTGAAAATGAAGGCAGAAGACACTGGCTAGATGAGCTCCAGAAACAAAAAAAAAAGAGCTTAGTTCTAACATGAAGAAGCTAGAAGTAGCCATATGGAAATTACATAAAGAGCAGCTACATAAGGAAGCACAAGTTGAGTTGAACATTGGAACAACAATCACGTGAAGCAAATGAGAATAAATAAGAAGCATTTGACTACAGTACAGAGCAAGAACAAAATGAAGCTAACGTGGAAATCGTGGCTAGCAGCTGCAGGAAGAAAACACACTTAAGATACGCATGATTAAGAAGAGAAAAACCATGCAAAGTTAACGTGGGGAAGAGCAGCTGGTAGAACGAGTGAAAGAAGCAACCTTTGTTTGAGAGCTAGACGAAGAATGAGCATGTAACAGACTCAAGCTTACATGGAATAAAAGAAGAGAGCTAAAGGTGAGCTAAATCACTTGGAAGCTATGTGGGAGAGATTCACATGGAAGGACCAAGCATGGAAAGAAGATTGAATTTGAAGCTGACATGGAAGAAGAAAATCACGTGGGGCTGGAAGAAGCTGAAAGTACAAGTAGATGAAGCATGAGCAGTGGATGAACAAGGAAGAAGTAATTCTAGAATAAGAAGAAGCTATGTTTGGATTCAAAGAAAGCATGCAGAAGCTATGGGCTGGAATTCATGTGGAATATTATAAAATAAAATGAAGTGGGGCCCACAGTCATACACACATCCATATAGCTACAGGGAATGAGAAGGAATGAGAGGAGGCAGCACATGGAATCATTAAAAAGAAATCATGTGAGAAGGGATGATGCCATTCATTTGAATAAATCCATCACCATCATCCAGAGGCATAATCCATCACGTAATTCACACAATCCACCTTTTGTCCATTCCATATGCATTCATTCCATTCGCTCGCCCTTCGTCCAGCAGCCTCTCATCCTCCATTCCCACTCCATCTCCTTTGATTTAAATGAAGTTCTGATCCTCCATCTGTGACTAGCAAGGAAGAAGGACCTTCGAGAAACTTGAATCCATGGAATTACAAGCAGAATTTTGGCTAAGGATTTCTACTTTCCTACACTTTTTCTTTTTCTTGTACAAGCTTGGTTAAGTTGTATTTGATTAGGAATTTGTGTAATTATGATTAGTAGCTGGTTAGACACTAATTAAAAGGCCTTTTTGTTGATTGATTGGTTAGATTAAACACTAAATTTTACACTTTCCTTTAATTTCCCATGTATGCCACTAAGGTGTTCGATGAAATGTATGAGAGAAATTATGAGGTTTATTGTTTGATTTAAGGATTCCTTAGAGTTTGTTTGATTAATTAAACATCCTAGGTTATTAAGTCAGAGGCTAATTGATCAATTAATCATTCAATTCAAGTGTTCATTGATCCTAATGACAAGAGTTAGCGATTTGATGCGGGATTAAGATTTCGATTCAACATTAAATTGTTAATCCCTTGATTCATGCGTGGTAACTCAAGATAATTTGTGTTGGACACAAATAGGGACTCTTAGACTAGAATTAATCATAAATGAATTAGGATAAGGATAGTGGATACTAAAGGACGAATCCAAAGCGAGTCACAAGTCTATCATTCACCTCATTAGTTCATGCAATTAGCAATTTAGGAATTTTAATTCAATTTCATTTTACTTAGTTTAATTCAATCAAAAACCCCCTAAATTTAGGATCCTTTAACACTTAAAAACTCAATTAAGTATTGAACTCCATTTCCAAGGGAGATGACTTAGGTTGTTCCACTAACTATAAAATCTAATTCAACCTAGTTTTATTTTGAGAGTTGCACGACAGACCCGTCAAAATTTGGCGCCGTTGCAGGGGAATTAGAGTCTTAATTGTTTGAGAAAGTTTTCTAAGTGTTCTAACTCTATTTTAGCTCTGTTTTGATTTAATTTTTGTTCTGTTTTGAATTTGGATTTGGATCATTTTGGTGTTATATATCAACTTATCTACTTGCTGGAATTTTTTTTTAAAGTGCCTAGAAAATTCTCAAACTTTGTTTTCCAAGGTTGTTAGGTGTTTTGAGTAAAAGTAATAGAAAAGCTATTTGGTGCATCATTTTTTGGCCAAGTTTCAATGTTTAAGGCACTTTTTCTAATTTTTTAGTATTTTTTCGAATTTTTTAGAAATTTTTCAATTTTTCTGGATTTAATTTCTTTATTTTTTGTAAGTTTTTTTTGTGTCATTAACCTCTATTTAGGAGTGTTTTTGATAGTTAGGTAAGTCTTATCTTCTTTTGAATTTTATTTGCTTAATTTAGAATTAATTTTAGTTATAATTTGTTGGTGATTTGTTTGTGCTGAAATCAATTAAACTTCTCATTTTATTGGCTTTAAATGATCCATATTATTATTCTAATCAAGGTGTCTATGATTCTTGTGTAAAGGATAGGATTTCCTAGAAGTTGGATGAAGCCATGATAATACTTCAAGGCCTTCTTAAACGACAAAGATAAAAACAACAAAGCCAACAATACTAATAAGTCCAATAACCATGCTACCAACCACACCATTATTCCTATGAAGTTTACCCCAGTTACATTGAACCATACCACAATCGATATGAGATTCACCCAAATTACCACCATCATTATGAGCCATATCATAACTTCCATATGCAAGAGCCAGAATATCATCCCTACAATTATCATGAGGGAAACAAGAGGTCCAGAGGGAACCAAGTTGGGAAAAGAGGATGATATAGTAAATGGAAGCCTTTGATATTCGAATGCAGCAATGGGATGCCTACCATCTTTAATTCAAATAAGAAAATGAATGGTGGCATCTTGAAAATCAACAAAAGATTGACAACATTATGAAGGATTTGGGAATTTAAATGAATCAACCCACTTCAAGTGCTGCTGAATTAACTGACGAGCAAATTAGAAGGGAATTGATAAACATGAATTTTTATACATTTCATTCTCCTTATCTTAGACATTTTAATGATCAAATATGGCTCTAAGACTTTAATTAGATAAGAATTTATCTTCATAGCTATTTCAGCACTCAAGGAATTTATTTACAAAAATTCTTGAATTTTAATGCATACTTTTCTTCTAAATAATTGTGTGAATTTTTCCTACTTAATTTTCCCATTCTTTTATGTAGAATTTTTTATTGGCAAATAGCTTGAAAGAGCATTTGATTTAAAGAAAAGAAGTAGAAGAGATGAAGGCTTCATGTGTACAGTTTGGAGGAACTAAAATTGGAATGGAAGGAGATTGATAGAGTAATTGGATTTTAAGAAGAAGCAAGCTCACACAAGCTTCCATGCACACACATACATGCAGAACATAGAAGAATGTAGCTCACTTGCATGGGTTTTTTGGACGTGGAGGCTTCTCGAGGAGAAAAATGAGCTGCATGAGCAGATTTTAAAGGAGAGTAACTTATGGACAGTAGAAAATAAGCAAAAATAGAGAGAAGAAGCTTGCACGAGTTCATGGATGAAGTTCACACAGTAGCTTCCTCTCCCTCCACATAAGCACAAGGCACCAAACCATGCAGTAACATCCAGTAGAAATGCAAGGAGCTAACATGGAGAAAAGCAGCTGAAATAGAGAAGAAGTGCCATAGGTACAGAGCATGGGTAGCAGCACGAAACAGAGCAAGAGAGCTATGGGTTAAAGTGAAGAAGCTCTCATCACATGCACGTGATACAGTATCTGCATGATGCATGAAGGGCTACCAAACACTCGCATGCAAAAGCTACACATGTATTTGAGCTGATGGAAGCTTCCCACGTCGAAGAAGCATAGAGAGGCAGCTAAGGGCTTAAGCTAGGAAAGAAAGTTGAGCTGACAAAGAGATGCATGCAGCTCGAATGGAAAGTCAACGTAGCTAAATAAGTAAATGGAACACATGCAAAGCTGACAAGAAGAGAGCTCGAGTTCCTCATGCTGGGCTAGATGAAGAAGCTTGCACAAGCTGGATTAGAAGCTACAAATCATGTGGAAGATGACATAATTTCGCATGAATTTGAATTGAAGAAGCTGATAGAATGAGTGAGTCATGCAAAGGAACACGTAGGCTGATGTGGGAATAAATGAAATGAATGAGCTGGGAGTTGAAGGAAGGCTGACGTGAGAGCAGAACATGTAGGATTGAATGAAAACGTGAGCTAAAGGAAAAAATAAGGCATGTAGCGTGAGGAGTAAACGAAGCATGTGAATGAGCTAAGGAGCTGGGCACGTGAATTATAAAATTACTCGGGCAGTAGTATCCATTCACCATCTCATCCAGACCATTCATTCAGACACTAAACCATCTAAGTCACACGTCATCGAGTAAGGTGATCCACACTCCATTCGCAGACCCTTGATCCATCCCATCTCATCCATTGATCAAGAAAAAAAAGAAGGAAAAAGGCTGAGCGTGGTACACAGTGGAAGGAGCTGGGCACGTGATTTTTTAATGAGGACCGGGGAAAAATGCATGGGAGTGAGGTATTGGGGAGAGCTATGGAAAGAACATAGAAAAGAATGCAAAAACAGGAGGAAAAACGCTGGAGCTCCAGAGGCTGAACGAGGAAGCATTTTTCATGGGATTCTCTATGGCCGTTGTTCATTCCATTGATTCTCCTCCGATTAAATTTTGCATGGCTACTTGAATCATCCTTGGTGGCTAGCTGAAGCTTAGAAACTCCCATATGCAAATTTGAGCTCCCCATTTTCCCACCAAATTGGATAAAAATTCTTTGCGCCATCTTTTAATTTCAGAATTATTTTCCTTATTAGATTGACTAGGTTTAGTTTATTGATTTATGAATTTAATTGCTGGAAATTACTGGACTAGTTTAATTTGTAGATTGATGATAATTTGATCTTTGGAATTTTAATTTTGATCATTATATGTTTGTAAAAATTCCAGAATTAGTGCTATGCAATTTACTTTGAATTTCTTCTTGATTTTAGACCAATTGATGTAATGGTTATTGGATTAAGTGGCTGGAATTTTTATGTAATTAATTGTATGAGGGGTTCATTAATCTAATTGGTTAATTAACATCTTAAGTAGATTGTGTAGCAAAATTTTATTGATCAATTAGAATTGGTTTTAGTGTGTTCTTGTTCTTAATTCAATTAATTAATTTTTCAAGATTTCTTATGGTTGCAAATTCCTTGAATAATTGATGAATTGAATCTTGGATGGTCATTCAAGAGCTTTTATGAGGAATACACTAATGAGCAAGAAATTAAATCCAAACTTGGTCTACTAAAAAGGGAGCAAGGATAATTAAATTCTAGGGAGTCCAATATAAGGCTAGCTACCACATTTTCTTAACTATTCACTTCAATTTAGTCTTTAGTTTTTTATTCTTGTCAATTAAATTTTAGTTCAATTAAATTCTAGCATTTCAAAACCCCCCTAAACAATTTTTATTTAGTAATACTCGGAACACTCTTTCATAAACAAATTGAGGCACAAACTCCTTGGGAAATGACCTAGGTTACACCACTATCTACAAAATTCATTTTGCTTCCTAGTTTTATTTGAGATTGTGTGACACAATTGTTAGGAATGTATAGAGGAGGAAGAGTCTTATTCACTGGGTAATATCCTTTGATCTTCTAATACTTTGCAATTTGTTGGGACAGACTTTAGTTTAGATGATAGAGCACTGTGACTACTAATGCATACAATGTTGTTGATTCTGAATTGCATGATGGTGTTGTAGATGAGGAAATTATTGTTGAATCTCTTGATATGGTTGATTATGGTAATTCATTGAGCAAAATTAACACAATTGTTGATGTTCATGAATCCTGGTGTGCTGATGCATTTGGTATGTCTACACCTAGCTGTAACCATTATGATGATTTCATTTATGAACCTGTTAATGATGAATCTATTGAGTCTAGGGTAGTAGATAAGTGTGGGGCTAACTTAAAATGTGATGATCATTCTATTCTTAGTATGGAATTGGTTGATAAGTCTGTTGTTGATGTATCTTCTGAGTTTAAGGATAGCATACCATCTGGACCATGTGACATAGCTGTTTTGAATGACTTTTTTGATTGTGTGTGTGCTAGATCCACTGTATGTGATAGATGCTCCCAGATTAATTCTTTCATTGAGACTAGTGAGTTTCTCACATTTTCTAATCAACATGATTCCTCACTGTCATGTAATGATGTGATTGATGAAACAGTGAATGTGGCATGTGATAAAGACATAAACAGTGAAATTGTTGAACAACTTCTTGATCATTCAGACTCTAATTTGAAATGTTTATGTGATGAATTGCATACAAGTCCTGTGTGTGCTGAGATAAATGAGTTTCTAAAGTTTGATAAGTCTGCTAAATCCATGAGATCCTTTGCATGCATTGAAACTGTTAATGATATTGATTCTACTGATCATACTAGTATTGATGAGGGCATGCATAGTGATACTGCTAATGTTAAAAATCTTATTGATGCTTGTGCTGTTATTGATACTAGTGAGAGATTGGATTTAGTTGTTGATCATTGTTTAGAATCTTATAAGCCTACTGATGTCTCTTTGGTTAGGGAAGATATTATTTCTGTTGTTAAGAGTCCTAAACAAATTCCTAAAGCTGTTGAACTAATTCCCAACAATCAACAGACTCTCCCAACTAAGAAAAGGCAATTGTCAGATGCCTTGAAGGACTTTAACTTAAAGGACTGCGAGAAGTTGTAATTTAACTTTTCTGTTGATGCAGTGACTCTTACTGATGAGAGTCTAGTTGATTTTATTGGTTTTGATAGATTTTTAGAGTTTTGATTTTAAATTTTCTTTTTTTAGTTTTAATTATCCAAAATTTGATTTTTCTTCTTTTATTGTTCCTGAAAATATTGAATATGACTTTCCAAGACTACTGATGGTTGAGGAAGTCCGTGAATCATCCCTGAATGATCAATTAAAATGTTTTAAAGTGGTTAGACTTAAATGTGTTCAATTAAAAAGGAATAAAGCTGTTTTAATCTTGGTTTTTGATACTTATGATTAGTTAGTTTTTAATAAAGTTCTTTTTTGTTTAGGATGTAGTTTTCTTTTCTTTTCTGCATTGGTGTTCATTTTGTTTCTGTTTTGTAGGAAGTAAATTGCTAACTAGCTACACAGGAATCTAAGCCACCATTGAGATCTTCGTTTTAAGTCCATCTAGTTGTATTCTCTCCTTTCACTCTTTTTATATTATGTTGTTTGTCTGTTGACTGGATTGTGTGCTAACATTGAGGACAATGCAATGTTTAAATGTAGGGGGAGAGTCATTTCATCTTCCATCTTCTCTTTGTTTTGTTAAAAAAATATTGAAATCTTTTTTTTAGAAAAATTTTGAAAAATAGTGTGATTTTTTTAAAAAAAATTTCTTATGAAAGTTGCAAGTTGAAATGATTGTAGCTTGGATTCAATTAGACATGATAAGCAATGAATTTTGTGTCTTGATTCAAGTGAAGTGGCGATGAATTTATTTTCAATGAATTATTTTATAGTCATTATGTAACACCATAACTTCTAGCTCCATTACATGCCATTTATAAGCTTCACATCATCATTTCCATGAGGGCACATGAAACAGGGCATGAAAATAATGAATTTATTTGCATAGCGTCATACTTAAAAATTTGCAATCGGTGTTATGTGGACTGTGTGAGTTCATGCTATGCATTCTCATATTTAAATACATCATTAAAACTTATTTAGATCCCAAAAATATGCCTCCAACCCATGAAAACCGAAATGGAGCATGAAAATTTGGAGATCCATTTTCGGCCATAATTGGCCTCTTTCCTGGGCAAACTTTAGAAACTCATAACTAAATCTAGAAAATTTGAAATCATGCAATCTTGGTCATTCTGGAAAGCTTAGGATGTCTACTCATCACACGGGACGTTTGACATCCAAGAAGATACAGAGTCGCTGACTGCCTAGGCTGTTACTTAGTTTATTGATACAAACTTCTGAAATTCATAACTAATTCTACAAAACTTGAAATTACACACATTTAGTCATTATGGAAAGCTACAAATGTTAACTTGACACTAAAAATAATTCCAGAATGAAAAAGATACGTTTAGACATCTGGAAATGATGGAACAGTGATTGAACTCTGGAGACACCACTGTTAATGACAGTAAACTTCAAAAATGCATAACTCTCTGTTCAGACCTCCAAATGAGTTGATCTTGGTGGTCACAGAAAGCTCATGACCTCTAGTTTATGCATATAAAATTTCATAAGCATCGAACACCATTGGGCTATCGAGTGACACAAAAATCAAATCTGCCAGTATGAACAGTGTACATACCAGAAACCATAGAAAATCCCAAATTTGAAAATTCATCAAATATTCTCTAGACCTCCGAAAATTATGATCTTTAGCTTCCCAGAAATCTCTTAATGAGACCTAATTGTATGCCAAATTTCAGGGCAAGACTAACTCATTTGGCCAAAAAGTGACATAGGGTTCCATTATGGTCAAATTTGGTTCCATATGAGGTACCAAATTTGCCAAATGGCCTTCCCTTGGTTGTGGCACCTTTTGGGCAAGTCTAAAAGTACATTTGAGACTTATGTGAGCTGCCCAAATGGTCCCAAACCTCATGCATCTCATTTTGGCTATTCAACGCACACTTATGCATATTTCCAATAAACTCCCATATTGCACACTTTGGCATTACATACTCAAAATAGGTTCTAGAGGTCACACATCATATCCATACATTTAAACATCATATAATATCATATTTACACATGTCTCAAGGGTCATAGCCCATTTACTACATCATATATATCATATGGTACAATCATGGTCTTAAAGTGACAAAAGCTAAACACATGATTGTCAATCTCCTTCCTTTAGTGTTGTTGGCTCCCATTAGCATATCCACTTGGTTCACCTAGCATGTTAGATCATTGGAGAGGAGGGGATGAGATTCAAAGAATCCCAATAGCTCATCTCCCATTCAATCATACATAATATGTGCAAGGCAAGTTTCATAAATGCATGCATGGAGGAAATAGAAGTCATAGATATTTGAAAAGCAAACTTAGCATGTAAATCAATCATACAAGACATTCAAGAGCTCACTAAGTGTTTGGATTGGCCTCACACTTCTCCTCATGGATTTTGGACTTGCCTCACCCACTCTTTGAGCACTTTGGACTCAACCATACTCTTGGGAGCCCACTTTGCTTTTAGGAGGCTCTTTACTTTGTCTCAACCAAGCTCAAGGGTTCTTAGCTCATCCTCACCCAAGGGAAGAGTTCTTGGCCTCTCCGCACTCAAGCAAACTCATACAAACATCATGAAATCATTTAAACATAACATGGCATCAAGGATCATGACATGTAAAGGCATGCTAGCATACTTTTCAAAGCTTTAAAATACACATACACACATTCTAAAACAAGCTAAACACACATCCATGTATGAGAGAAGGTGGAGAGAGCTACCTTGCACAAAATGACACACTTTTTCCTTTGAATTCAAGCCTCCTCTTTTGGCCACACACCCATAAATTGGTGGAGATAGTTTCTCTTGGCCTAGATACAATTTATGGGAGCTAATTAGGTTCATGTAAGAATCTCTAAGACCATACAACTTGCTTAACTACTAGATTGCTCTATAACCCCCATTATGGTCCATATTGGCACCTAATGAAGCAACACCCCTCAAATGATTTCTAGGCCTCATTCTTTTTTTTCAAATATGATTCTTGACTCCTTTTAAGCCTCTTGGAGTCATCACATCATCAAAACAAAAGGCCTAGTACCATGTTGCTTCTTTAGGTCATAATATGGAACCTAAGGCACCAAATCACTTTCTATGAGTTCTAAATTTTTTCCAAGGCCTCCCCTCACTTTCATTCATCAAATATGACTCAAGAATGGCCTTAGAAAAATTTAAAACTCTCCCTAGCTAGGAGAACCCATCTAGGCCGAGGCTATGAAGCATATTAGGTTCCATGGAGCTTTCTTTGTTTTCTCGAGGGAAGAAGCATATGGGGAGCCTCTTAGGGATCTTGGAAGCTCATTTAAACTCTTACTTAGGCCTAGGAATCATCATACAAAGTCAGATTTTACAAGGTGCAATTGAAACCCTAGAATTTGCATCTTGAAATCTAATGGCTTTTTGATAATTTCCTTTGCATATTCTTAATCTCTACACCCTTTTTCCTTAGATTCATGCTTGGTTCTGCCTAAAAATCATCTCCTCCTAGGGTTTTCTCAAGTGGGGCAAAATGGTGGAGAAGGGGACCAAAAATGACAACCATAGGAAGAGAAATTACCTTGTTTTCTTGCTTTTTCTCACATGAATCTTATATTCTTTGAGCTCCTCTTTTCAAATTCGAACTTTCCCCTCAATTTCTCCCTTAAAACAGATTTATAAACTTCATTATAATCATAGGAAACAAAGGAGAATGGAGGAGAAAGAGCATGAAAAACTACTAATTTCCATACCTGAAGCCTTTGATTTCTCCTCCTTTTCTTCCCCTTCTTGTAAGCCTCATTCCCTAGGGTTTTCTTCTGGTTTTAGGCAGAAGATGGTCGTGCATAATGAAGGGAGGAGAAGGGTGCATCATATATATAGGTGGGAATAAGTTACACTTTTCAAAAATTCCTATTTTGCCCTTCACACTTTGCATTTTCGTTTCTCCTTCGTTTTAGCTCCTTTTTGAGAACCGTATTTTCCATTATAAAATTTAGATTCCCAATCAAGAAAAATAGCTTTGGAATCACTCAAATTGGAGCTAAAACCTTTACGAACAGATCCGTCAAAGTTCGAGTATACTGACATTGAAAAATATCCACCGGAGGGGCTTTAGCTGTCCTGGGGCTTTCTATGGTTTTTTGGGCCTCTGAGAACCCCGGAGAACTTAAAACTTTCATTTAAAAAGCCTTCTTGTGTATTTTTCAAAAAGTGCCCATATTTACAAAAATGCCACTGGCCTTTTAGCAAATTTTTTTTTGAATCACTCTGGCCTTGATTTATAAGAAACTCAAAGCTCAAATCTTCATTTTCTAATATTTTTATTATAATTTTAGTTGGCCCCAATTCCTTCTATTTCAAGGACTTCCTTTTGTCTCTGGCCCATTTCTGCCATTTACAAAGAAACCGAACATTACGTTTCTCACGTTTACAGCAGGACGGGATGTTACACATTAGCTAGTGAGGATTTGAGCCTTAATTGTTCAATTCTAGTGTGCATTCACCTATTAGTGCTTTCACTCTAGAACTTGTCTTGATTCTTTGTTGAGACCACATTTTCATTTGCATGCATGAAAATGATAAGGCATCCATTTCTTTTATAACTAGTGAGCCAAAAAGCTAACCTACATTCATTTTATCCATTGTTTAGCCACTTTGAACCTTGGTTTTCTTTTCTTGTTAGCCTATAGCCATTTAAAATGTTTTTCCACCTTGATTTAAGATGCCTTAGTGAGGAATGGAGAAGAAGCTTTGTGAGGAATTCACACAATGCCACGAGTCTAGCCTTCATACACCAACACTTACTTACACATATAGCAATCCCATCAAATCACGTGGAATGAGCTGCAAAATGAAGGGAGAACAAGCAAAACATAGGAGTCAAGCGGGAAAAATGAAGGAGCTTGCCATGGGTTGAAGGAATTAAGGAAGAAGGAGACTCGAGTTTCTGGTTTAAGAAAGAAGAAGCTTGAAAGGAGCTTGTATGGAAGCAGAAACAAGCTAGCAACACATAACAAAAGAAGTTAAGGGGTAGCTAACGTGGAAGGTGAGTAGATGTTACGTAGAAATGTGAGCAAAATAGAGGAGAGGACCTACAGGAAGAAGCAAATAAAGAAAAAGCCATAGTTTGAGAAGGATTATCACGTGGTATAGCAACATGTAAGAAAGAGGCGTAAGCTTACTAAATGGTAATGTGAAAACGAAGTCAGAAGACGCTAGCTGGATAAGCTCCAAAGACACAAAAAAGGAGCTTAGTTTTGACATGAAGAAGCTGGAAGCAGCCATATCGAAATTACGTAAAGAGCAGCTACATGAGAAAGCACAAGCTGAGTTGAACATTGGAGCAACAATCACGTGAAGCAAATAAGAATAAATAAGAAGCATTTGGCTATGGTACAGAGCAAGAATGAAATGAAGCCAACGTGGAAATCATGGCTAGTAGTTGCCAGAAGAAAACACATATGAGAGACACGTGATTAAGAAGAGAAAAAGCATGCAAAGTTAACGTGGGGAAGAGTAGCTGGCAGAATGAGTGACAGAAGCAACCTTTGTTTTAGAGCTAGACGAAGAATGAGCACGTAGCAGACTCGAGCTTACATGGAATAAAAGAAGAGAGCTGAAAGCAAGCTAAATCATTTGGAAGCTACGTGGGAGAGATTCACATGGAAGAACCAAGCATGGAAAGAAGCGTGAATTTGAAGCTGGCATGGAAGAAGAAAATCACGTGGGGCTGGAAAAAGCTGAAGTTATGAGCAGATGAAACATGAGTAGTAGATCAGCAAGGAAGAAGCAACTCTAGAACAAGAAGAAGCTACATTTGGATTCAAAGAAAGCATGCAGAGCTATAGGCTAGAATGAAGTAGGGCCCACACTCATACATACATCCATGTAGATACAGGCAATGAGAAGGAATGAGAGGAGGCAGCACGTGGAATCATTAAAAAGAAATCACGTGAGAAGGGATGATGCCATCCATTCGAATAAATCCATTGCCATCATCCAGACATAGAATCCATCACGTAATTCACACAATCTACCCTTCGTCCATTCCATACACATTCATTCCATTTGCACGCCCTTCATCCACACTTCGTCTAGTAGCCTCTCATCCTCCATTCCCACTCCATCTCCTTCGATTCAAATGAAGCTCTAATCCTCCATCTGTGACTAGCAAGGAAGAAGGACCTTGGAGAAACTTGAATCCATAGAATTACAAGTAGAATTTTGGCTAAGGATTTCTACTTTACTACACTTTTTCTTTTTCTTGTACAAGCTTATTTAAGTTGTATTTGATTAGGAATTTGTGTAATTGTGATAGTGGCTAGTTAGACACTAATTAGGAAGCCTTTTTGTTGATTTATTGATTGGATTAAATACTGAATTTTACACTTTCCTTTAATTTCCCATGCATGCCATGAAGGTGTTTGATGAAATGCATGAGTAAAATTATGAGCTTTATTGTTTGATTTAAGGATTTCTTAGAGTTTGGTTAGTTAATTAAACATCCTAGGGTGTTAATTCAAAGGCTAATTGATCAATTAATCATTTAATTCAAGTGTTCATTGATCCTAATGACAAGAGTTAGCAATTTGATGCGGGATTGAGGTTTCGATTCAACATTAAATTGTTAATCTCTTGATTCTTGCATGGTAACTTAAGATAATTTGTATTGGACACAAATAGGGACTCTTAGACTAGAATTAATCACAAATGAATTAGGATAAGAATAATGGATACTAAGGGACAAATCCAAAGCTAGTCACAAGTCTATCATTCACCTAATTAGTTCATGCAATTAGGAATTTAGGAATTTTAATTCAATTTCATTTTACTTAGTTTTATTCAATCAAAAATCCCCTAAATTTAGGATCCTTTAACACTTAGAAACTCAATCGAGCATTGAACTCCATTTCCAAAGGAGATGACCTAGGTTGTGCCACTAACTATAAAATCTAATTCAACTTAGTTTTATTTTGAGAGTTGCACAATAGACCCGTCATAGATGTCTTGAGAACTCAAACATGGTTTTATACAATCTAATTCATCACTAAAAAACTCCATAAATTCTTAGGTGCAATCAAAACTGTAATTACCATAACTTAATTTCTAAAGCTTTTCTTTTAGTTGAATTGCATATTCTTATTCCTTATACTCATAAACCCTAAATCCTATCAAGTTTGGATCATAATAAAGTCCCTAATGCTGAGATGAAGAAGTCAAGAAAGAGCCAAGAAGAAGCACTTTAAGCCATGCTTTCTTACCTTATTTACAAGGTTTTCAAGAACACTTTCTTATGCTTCAAAGCTTCCCTTCAAACTCTCCCTCTTCTCTACTGAACCAATCACAAGGAATGTCCAAGCAAATCAACAAAACAATAGGAAGAGAGAGGAGAAGTTTAGTGAAGGAAAAGGCATGAAAAAGTATGAATTTCTTACCCTTTCTCGCTTGAATTTTCTTTTCCTTGCTCCCTAACTTGGTGCATCACCTTGAGTGGCCTTGAATCTACTTTGGACTAGAGAAATGTCAGTTAAGAGGCTGGGTAAAAGTGGCTTGTGATGTAAGGGGACTAGGGGTTCATTTATGCACTTTTTCAAAATTTTAATTTAGTCCTTCATGTTACTTCTTTCCATTTGGGCCCATTTCAACTCCTTTTTTAGAACTATTTTTTCCATTATAAAAATTAGGTCTTTTAATTTATAAAATGCCTTTAGTTTCATCCAAATTGGATTTAAAACCTTACCAAATGATTCAGTCAAAGTTTTGGTCAACTACTACTCTAAAATGTAAACCAGATGGGTTTTGACTATTACAGAGGTTCTTATAGTTTTTAGGGCCTCTGAAAACCCTAAAAACCTTAATTTATTTAGGTGCCAGCCACTCTTTTATATCCTATGACTGTGTGAGATGATTGGTGTAACACCATAATTTCTAGCTCACATCTATCATCAGTTACATGCTCATGTGGTACATAGTAAGAAGGAAGTGAGAAATTTCATTGAAAATAACAAACTTTTTTGCATCGTGTCACAACTAAAAATTTGCTTCAGTGTCACGTAGGCCGTGTGAGCTCATGCTATACATCCTTATATTTAATTACATCATTACAACTCATTTGCATCACAAAAATATGCCTACAACTCATGGAAACCGAATTGGAAGGTGGAAAAGGAGGTTTCAGTCTCGGCCAGAATTGGCCTCCTTTCTAGGTAAAATTTGGAAAATCATAACTAAATCTAGAAAAATATAAATCATGCAATCTTGGTCATTTTGGAAAGCTTTGGATGTCTACTTTATGATAAAAATATTCAAAAGTCATAACATCATATACATAGAGCGTTTGACATTTAAAATAGTCTAGAGGTCTTACTGGGTCCTGATGCTATCACAGTTTCCTGATATGAAATTCAAAAATGTCCAATTAATTCCAAAAAATTCCAATCCATGCAAATGATACCAATCTAGAAATCTGTGGATATCAAATAGAGTAGAAAAATATCTCCAGATCAGTTCATCAAGCCTAGACCTCAAAATTCGATGGAACAGTACTTCTAGTTGGGAAAGGTTAATAATACTAGATAGAACTTCAAAAATTCATATCTTCCTCTCTAGACCTCTACATGAGGTGCTTCTAGTTCTCATGAGTCACTGTGATTGCCTAGTTTCTATGTATAAAATTTTATGGCAATTAGACATCATTTGTGTTTCATGTTATAGAAAACAATTTTGGACCATTGTAACAGTGCATCAGACCATTTCCATAAATTTTGCCAACTTTGAAAAATCATCAAATATTCTGTAGACCTCCGAAAACTATGATCTTTAACTTCCCAAAAATCTCTCAATGATACCTAATTTCATGCTAAATCTTAGATCAAGACTAACTCATTTAGCTAAAAAGTGACCTAAGGTTCCATAATAGTCAATTTTGGTTCCATATAGGGTACCAAAGTTGCCAAATGGATTTTCCTTTTTTGGCACCTTTTGGGCAAGTCCAAAAGTACATTTAAGACTTGTGTGAGCTGACCAAATGGTCCCAAACCTCATGCATCTCATTTTGGCCTTTTCACCCACACTTATGCACATTTACTTCATACTTCCACATTGCATATTTGGGCATTAGATACTCAAATTGTATTTTATAACTCATACATCATATCCATAGCTATAAACATCACATAGTAGCATCTTTATACATGTCTCAAGGTTCACAATACATATACAACATCATATACATTATGGTTCTAAAATAGACAAAACAAGACATAAGCTTGTCAATCTTTGCTCTTCATGGTTGTTGGCTCCCTTCACCATAATTACTTAGCCCACCTAGCATATTAGATCATTGGAGAGGAGAGGATGAGATTCAAAGAATCCCAATAGCTCATCTCTCATTCAATCATACATAATATGTGCAAGCAAACTTTACAAATGCATGCATGGAGAAAATAAAAGCCATGGACATTTTAACAATAAACTTGGCATGTGAACAACTCATACAAATCATTCAAGAGCTCACCAAGTGTTTGGATTGGCCTCACACTTCTCCTCATAGGTTTTGGACTTGTCTCACCCATTTCTTGAGCACTTTGGACTCAACCATACTCTTGGGAGCCGACTTGTTTTTAGGAGACTCTTTGCTTTATCTCAACCAAGCTCAAGGGTTCTTGGCTCATCCTCACCAAAAAGAAGAGTTCTTGGCCTCTCCATACCCAAGCAAACTCAAACAAACATCATATACTCATTTAGAAATAAAACATGGCATTATGAATCATAGCATATAAAGGCATGCTAGCATACTTTTCATAAGTTGAAAATACACATACACACATGCTAAAACAAGCTAAACACACATCCATGCATGAGAGAAAGTGGAGAGAGCTACCTTGCACCAATTCACATACTTTCCCCTTTGAATTTAAGCTCTTCTTTTCAGCTACACAACCACAAAAGTGTGGGGAAGGTTTCTCTTGGCCTAGACACAATTTATGAGAGCCAATTAGGTTCATGAAACACATTCTAAGGCTACATAACTTGATGAACCACTAGATTACTCTATAGACTTTATTATAGTCCATAATGGAACCTTATGAAGCAACACCCCTCAAGGGACTTCTAGGCCTCATTCTTTCCTTTCAAATATGATTCTTGACTCCTTTTAAACCTCTTGGAGTCATTACATCATTAAAACAAAGGACCTAATATCATGTTGTTTCTTTAGGTTAGAATATGGAACCTAAGGCATCGAATCAATTTCTAGGAGTTCTAAATTTTTTCCAAGGGTTCTTCCCACCTTCTACCATCATAAGAAGTCCTAAACCAAGGCTGAAACAAATTAAAACAGCCCCTAGCCCAATGGTTGTGTCTTGGCCAAATTGATGGAGGGAGGAGGAGTCCATGGGGTTTTTGATTTTTCCTTGATGGGAGAGACACCTGGGAGACGTCCGAAGGGTCTTAGAAACTCAAATAAACATTTACATATGCAAGAAAATTCATGGATTAAATCAATTTTTATAAAGTGTCAAAGAGCTCTACACTTTCCTAACTTGATTTTCATTAGCTTTTCTTCCAATTTCCTTGCATCTACTAACTCCTCATGGTCTAAAACCCACAATTCCTTCTTATTTTTGGACAAAAAGCCTCCCCCCTAGATGGTTCTGTTCCGGCAGAACTCCACACACAAAGGGCAAGAAAAAGGAAGCATCCAAGATAAAAAAATCGCCTTGATTCCAAGCTTATCTCAAGAGCTCTCTTCCTAGCTTCAACCCTCTCCTTGAATTTCAAATTTTCCCCCTCAGTTCTGGGCTCAAAATAGAACAAAAAATCTTACTAAATCCATAGGAAGAGAGGAGGAAAGGAGGGGAAGAAGTTTAACAAGGCAAGGAGTAGGAAAAAGTGGCTAAAACTTACACTTTTCAAAGCTTCTTCTTCCTTCCTTGGCCTCCCCTCTTTTGCACCACTCTTAGCCCTTCTTAATTCTATTTTAATGTGTTAGAGAGTGGGAGTGGAGATCTAAGTAGAGGAGGGGCATTTTTATAACCTAGGGATCATTTAAGCAACTTTTAAAATTTGTAATTTAGTCTCTCTTCATAGTTTTATTCGTTTGGGCTCGTTTCAACTCCTTTTTGAAATCTATCTTTTCTATCATATTCCTTAGGCTCTTAATCATAATAATTGCCTTTGGAATCACTAAAAAAGGATCTAAAACTATTTCGAACCGTTCAGTCAAAGTTTCAGTTAACTAACAGCCGAAATCGCTCACCGGAGGGGTTTCAACTATTCTAGGGATTCCCATGGTATTCAGAGCCTCTGAGAATCTCGAAAAGCTCAAATTTTTTGTTTAAAAAACCCTCCTATGAGTTTTCTAATTTTTTCAAAAATTACAAAAATGCCCCTACTTTCTTCAGCAAATTTTTTTAAGCCTTTTTGGCTTTAGTTTTTGGGCATCTTAAACCTCGAATCCTCATTTTCTAATATTTGAAATTTTATCATAATTTTAGTTGGCCAAATTCCTTCCATTTCGAGGACTTCCCTTTATATTTAGCCTATTTCAAACTTTTATGGAGAGACTGAACATTGTGTTTCTCACATTTACAGAAGGACCGGATGTTACATTTCTCCCCTCGTTAAATAAATTTCGTCCTTAAAATTTAGGGGTACACTTTCTCTTACTCTTTTCTTTTCTAACTAACTGCTCTTTTCTTTCCCTTCTTCCTAGCTTTATACGCTTTCTCAATAATTTCATTCGTTCGAATTTTCTCTTAGCCAGGGGATTTTTCATTGCTAGTTTTTAATAAGGGTTCTATTGCTACAAAATGCTAGCTAGTTCTTTCTCATAAGGGAAAGAAATTTCTAACTCTAGAGGCCTATCTTGGGAGAGCTTACTAATCATGTAGAGTCAATGTTAACCCGTTCGCAGGATTAACGTTTCTTTCAGTGGACTCATTTACACATCTCAGGAGGTAACTTATTTGATATCACATCTCCCGTATCCTTTCTGAATGGCTTCTCATAACATCTCATCATCTTTTCTAATTATTAGCGCCATCGGAGGTTTCTGTCTGTCTACTTATTTATTTACATATTCTGTCCACTGTTCATCCCTGTGCTCTTCCTTACTACCTCATGCCATGATTACAATTCACATTCTTTCTATTACAGCCCTCACATCTTAATTACTTACTAGGCTTACAACTCTTTTGAGGGGTTTTTGCTTTTAATGATCCCAGTTTCTCTGTTTACTATTACATCTGTCTCTGTAGACTGGGACTTTTTCTCACTTTCTTTGCTCATTTATAGTGGCATTTTATAGTCCCTCATTTCAGCACTGATTGCCCTAACATGTGTGTCTCATACTAGCACCGAAGAGCTACTACCACTAACTACTACTGGGTTTTGATGGGATACTAGCTATTCTCACAGTTTTGCATACTGGAGATATACTATACAACTTATCTCATATAAGCTAGCATGCGGGGATCTCTCTATCCCTTGGTCAGGGCTACTATCTGCTAGGTAATAGTTCATCTAGCTTTAATTCTGGAAAGTTAATTTCTTGCTTTTCTCATCCCATATACTATGCTCATCTCTAAAGAGATCTAGTCAGTGGTCTAACTATCTGAGTAAAGCCTTCATATCTCTCTGGCAATGGTCTACCAGACTCAGGAGGTCTCTAATCTCTGAGACAAAAGTTAGCTAAAACTGTACTGATCTCTGAGACTAACTGCTCCGTAAAACTATCTTAGGTTGTCATCTCTACCAGAGATCTATCATGTTGTATCTAGGGCTCTCTGTAACTCTATGGGATCTACTATGACCCCTAGGTCTACTGCGACCTCTCAAAACCCTGCTAGGGTCTGCTGCAACCCACTGTGATATGCTAGGATCTACTGCGATCCATCTTTGGGAGACGTCAAAGCCTAAGATCACTGTATCTGACAGTAAAATACATACTCACTAAGTCTGGTTACCATTGCTCATAATAGTTTAGGCTAAACTCAGGGGTACATCATGCTCTTCGTGCGAAGTGGGTTCTATGCCATTTCATTCTCTAGGATCCTATCATATTAATACTAGGGATATTCATTGCTCCTCATAGGGTCCTCAAATTCCCACTTCAGCCCTTTTTTGCTTGGCTTTCCTTTCTTACTCTATTGAATTACTTACTTTACATGTACTAATTCTAGTCTTCCTCTCATATCTTACAGTTTGTAACTATGCCCACGTTCTGCTTTAAAGTGCTTTAGCACTAGGGCATCTCATATAATGAATGTGATTAACATCTCTGGTAGGAGAGAGGCTATGCACTAGTCCCTATTCATTTCATTTATATATATTATAAGGGACTCGGGCTATGCATGTTGAATCTAAACATTTTCTATTGGGGAGTCCTTTCTGAATGCTTTTCTCATTATTCTGATATTACTGGAATCCCTTTAACTTTCCTTTCTAACTCATTTCGTTCTTTAATTAACTAGGATACCTTTCGATTATCGGGACACTTTGGTGATTGATGTCATCGTTCATTACGCACTCAAGTTACATTACTATTAGGTTGATCAGGCCTAATATCATGTAACCATTATTGCAAGAAAACTATAACATCAAACACTAATACACGGGTGCCTCATGACTGAGCTCAAAACCACTATCACCTGTATATTACAAGTTTTCCAATAATCTAAAGTACCCTTCTCTTACTTTTCTCTATCTGCCCTATTCTCGTAGAATACTCGAGGAAAGTAGGATTCTTCCTCTACTACATCCCGAGATCTCTCTACATTGCCCGGCTATTTTTTACTTTGGGCTCTATTATGCTAAAGGGCATCTATGCAAAGGATAGATGTGCCTTTTTAAGTACTCGAGCAGATTAATTGGATATTTATTCTTAATCTAATATGTCCTCAGCTTGTACACTATCACATCTTCTCTTTCTACCTTTCTTATCCTCTTACTAGGTAAAAAGGATATTTTACTACTAGCTATTTCTATTGCCAGTTCAGGTCCTTTATGCTCAAGAGCACCTGCATTTTCCTGGTATTCCTCTACTTATCTCTCTCTGTAAATCAAGGGGGTCAAATTTTCGTTCATACTCTTACTCTGCCCTTAACTAGACCATCCCTTGGTAAGTAGGATTCTATTGTATATAATCCTAGGAATTTCATTCTATGGCTCTCTCGGCTTACCTTCTTTCTCTAGGCTTACATTCTTTCTCTACATAATACGAAGCTCGCCTTTTTAGGTGGTGTCTAGCTTCCTCAAACTTCCCTGAGGGTACTAAGGCACTAACTATTTGTCTCAATTTATTTCTACATTTAGATCAGAGCTAGGCTTTCTCTCCATTTAGCCTCTTTAGCTTTACTCCAAGAGCACAATATACTATTTTTAGGGTTTTGCTAACCCAATCTAGAACACGTACTCTCAATATTTGGATTCTACCTTATTGAAGCTGATGCTCTACTAGATGCTCTAATCACTCACGTACCTTAACCCTATATTATTCTCATATTAGGGAGCTCGTTTAACCAACTATTGGACCCCTATCTATTTACTCTTCTGGGCTTAGCTTACTTATCTAATCATGACTAAAGCGAGGGCATCTTTTCTGTAGCTAGTTTCTTAGCTCTTCCTCACTTCCCTTTATGACTCAGGGGGTTTATCTGGGAACCAGCATCAAGATGTCTCCTCTTTCCTTTCTCGATCCAGGGAGAACTTTCATTAAGCCCTTCATTTACATATCTCACCTGGAATGATGCTACTGGTCATTTCCCTTAGGCTTTAGCTTACGCTCAGCCTTGGCAAGCCATCTCATTAGACCTGTAGCTTACTAACTATTCTTATTCTTTTTTTTTTTGAGCTTCTATTACTAGGCTACTCATACTTACCTTTAGGTGTTACCTATGAGGTACACCTTTCTAAGCCGCTTGCTATATGTCTTGCTACTAGTAGCTTTATCTTACGTTATTTCGAGGTTACACTAGCATTCTATCATTCAATGTCTCACAGGGTAGCACCCTAGGTTGGAGTCAATGCCTCATAGGCAGGTCTCAATAACCTAATTATCCCTGTGTCTAACTTTCTCTATGCTGAGCTCTTTTTTAGTCTCTACTATTAGGCCCATGAATTTCTTACTAACTTTCTGTGACTATTTATTATTCCTTTCCCTACTTATACTAGGGGTTCCCACTCACTGCAGGTTGTCTGACCCCTTATCAACCCCCTTCTCAAGTTGGCCTGAATGTGACCAACAAGGCATTCATGGTGTTATTCGCCGTTACTAACACATCATTCACTGTGGCTAACTTTTGAATTGGTCGCGGTGAGAAACTCTCTGGATTGTCTCGCTGCTTCTATGGAGTAATTAGCCGTAACTAAGCAATTAGTTCGCCGCAGCTAATGACTTCTGATTGGCTTACTTCTTTTTCAGGGATTAGATTTTCATCTTTAGCTACCAACCTGAGCCTTATTGCCTCTATATCTAGCCTATCATCAAGTTAGAGGGTTCCACCTTGTAACACCATAACTTCTAGCTCTATTACGTGCCATTTATAAGCTTCACATCATGATTTCTATGAGGGCACATGAAAAAAGGGATAGAAATAATCGACTTTTTCCGCGTTGCGCTATATCTAAAAAAATTCAATTTGATGTCACGTGGACCGTGTGAGCTTATACTATACTTTCTCATATTTAATTTATTATTACAACTCATTTTCATCACAAAAACATGCCTACAATTCATGGAAACCGAAATGGAGCTCAAAATAAGCAAGCATATTTTCGGCCAGATTTGCTCCATTTTCTGACCCAAATTTGGAAAATCATAACTAAATTAAGAAAATTTGAAATCATACAATCTTTGTCACTCTAGAAATATTAGGATGTCTACTTCACACTAAAATTACGTCCAAGTCATAGCATTCATCACACAGGACGTTTGACATCCAAAAAGCTACAGACTCGCTGGCTGCCTGGGCTGTGATTCAGGTTACTGATGTAAATTTCTGAAATTCGTAACTAATTCTAAAAAAATCGAAATCACATACATTCAGTCATTCTAGGAAGCTATAAATGTTAAATTGACACTAAAAATAATTCCTGAATGAAACAGATACGTTTAGGCATCTGGAACTGATGGAACAGTGATTGAGCTCTGGAGTCGCCACTGTTACTGACAGCAAACTTCAAAAATGCATAACTCTCTGCTCAGACCTCCAAATGTGGTGATCTTGGTGGCCACAGAACGCTTATGACCTATAGTTTATTCATATAAGATTTTATAAGCATTGGACACCATTTGGCCATCGAGTGACATGAAAATCGAATCTGCCAGTATGAACAGTGCACATACCAGAAACCATGGAAAATCCCAACTTTGAAAATTCATCAAATATTCTCTAGGTCTCTGAAAATTATGATCTTTAGCTTCCCAGAAAGCTCTTAATGAGACCTAATTGTATGCCAAATTTTAGGGCAAGACTAACTCATTTGGCCAAAAAGTAATATAGGGTTCCATTATGGTCAATTTTGGCTCCATATTGGGTACCAAAATTGCCAAATGGATTTCCCTTGGTCTTGGTACCTTTTGGGCAAGTTTAAAAGCTTATTTGAGACTTGTGTAAGCTGCCCAAATGGTCCCAAACCTCATGCATCTCATTTTGACCATTCAACCCACACTTATACACATAACCACCAAACTTTACATTCTCATACCATGGCATTTCATACTCAAAACATGTGCTAATGGTCATACATCATTTCCATACATCTAAACATCATATAATAGTATGTTCACATATGTCTCAACATTCTTAGTACATATACAACTTCATATACATGATGAACTATCATTATGGTTCCAAAAAGGAGCAAAATAACACATAAGCTTGTCAATTGTCTCTCTTCAAGGTTGTTGGCTCCCTTCACCACAATTGCTTGGCCCACCTAGCATGTTAGATCATTAGAGAGGAGGGGATGAGATTCAAAGAATCCCAATAGCTCATCTCCCATTCCATCACACATAATATGTGCAAACAAGTTTCACAAATGCATGCATGGAGAAAGTAGAAATCATAGGCATTTTAAAAGCAACCTTAGCATGTGAATCAATCATACAAGACATTCAAGAGCTCACTAAGTGTTTGGATTGGCCTCGCACTTCTCCTAATGGATTTTGGACTTGCCTCACCCATTCTTTAAGCACTTTGGACTCAACCATACTCTTGGGAGCCCACTTTGCTTTTGGGAGACTCTTTACTTTGTCTCAACCAAGCTCAAGGGTTCTTGGCTCATCCTCACCCAAGGGAAGAGTTCTTGGCCTCTCCACACTTAAGCAAACTCATACAAACATCATGGGTTCATTTGAAAACATAACATGGCATCAAGCATCATGGCATATAAAGGCATGCTAGCATACTTTTCAAAGCTTGAAAATACACATACACACATTCATGCATGAGAGAAGGTGGAGAGAGCTACCTTGTATACAAGCACACACTTTTTCCTTAGCTTTCAAGCCTCCTCTTTTAGCCACACACCCACAAGTTGGTGAAAATAGTGTCTCTTGGCCTAAACACAAATTATGGGAGCCAATTAAGTTCATGAAACAATTTCTAAGGCCATGCAACTTGCTTAAACCCTAGATTACTCTACAACCTCCATTATGGTCCATATTGGCACCTAATGAAGTAACACCCCTCAAATGATTTCTAGGCCTCATTCTTTACTCTCAAATATGATTCTTGACTCCTTTTAAGCCTCTTGGAGTCATCACATCATTAAAACAAATGACCTAGCGCCATGTTGCTTCTTTAGGTCATATTATGGAACCTAAGACACCAAATCACTTTCCATGAGTTCTAAATTTTTTCCAAGGCCTCCCCTCATTTTCATTCCTCAATTATGACTCAAGAATGGCCTTAGAAAAATTTAAAACTCTCCCTAGCTATGAGAAACTCTTTAGGCCAAGGCTATGGAGCTTAATGGCCTTCATGGACTTTGCTTGGTTTTCTTGAAGGGGGAAGCTTGTGGGGAGACTCTTTGGTGTCTCAAAAACTCATTTATACTCTAACTTAGACCTAGAAAGCATCCTACAAATTCAGAAATTGAAAGGTGCACTTGAAACCCTAGGTTTTTCATCTTGCTTTCTAATGCCTTTTTCTTAGTTTTCTTTGCATATTCTTATTCCTCTCTATCAAATACCTAAGAATCACCTTTGGTTTGGTTAAAAATCTGAATCCTTAGATCTGTCCAAGTGTAGGTCGAAATGCTCAAGGAAGGGAGGAAGAAGACCAAGTGGAAGAATTGCAAAATACCTTGTTTTCCTTGGATTTTCTTGCTTGTTCTTGCTTTCCTTGGCCTCCTTACTTGAAATTCGAACTTTCCCCTCTGTTTTCCCTTCAAAACAGCCCTTAAAACTTCAGAGAAATCATGGAGAAGAAGAGGGAAAAAGAGGAGAAGAAAGTGGTGGAGAGAAAGCATGAAAAACAAGCAAAATTCCATACCTAAAGTCTTGAATCTTTTCTCCTTCTTCCCTTCTCTTTGTGTGCCACTCTCCAAGGGATTTGCTTCTGATTTGGGGCTGGAAATTCTGAAGTGAATGAAGGAGAGTGTAAGGTTCCACCTATTCATAGCTCGGGTAAAGTGACTTTTTTTAAAAATTCCTATTTTGCCCTTCATACTTTGCCTTTTTGTTTCTCCTTCGTTTTAGCTCCTTTTTTAGAACCGTCTTTACCATTATAACATCTAGATTCCCAATTAAGAAAAATGGCTTTGGAATCACTTAAATCGGAGCTAAAACCCTTCCGAACGAATCGGTCAAAGTTCGGGTCAATTGATATTGGAAAACTTACACCGGAGGGTCTTTACCGGTCCCGGGGCTTCCCATGGTTTTTGGGGCCTCTGAGAAACCTGGGCAACTCAAAATTTTCATTTAAAAAGCCCTACTAGGTGCTTTTCCAAAATTACACTTATTTACGAAAATGCCACTGGCCTTTCGGCAAATTTTTCGGATCACTCCAACCCTGGTTTCTAGGTAACTCAAGGCTCAAATCCTCATTTTTTATTATTTAACATTTTATCCAAATTTTATTTGGCCTTGAATCACTCATCTCAGGGGACTTACTTTGAAAGCGTGCCCATTTCTATCGTTTAATGAAAACGGGACATTACAATTCTCTCCCCCTTTTAAAAATTTCGCCCTCGAAATTTAGATAACATACCTCATGGGAAGAGTTCTGGATATTTCTTCCTCATATCATCCTCTAGCTCCTAGGTGGCTTCCTCAGGAGATAATCCTTTCCAAACCACTTTCACCAACGGTATCGTCTTATTTCGTAACTGCTTGAGTCTAACATCCACGATCTGATCTGGTGATACTATGTATGATAGATCATCCTGTAACTGCACATTCTCATATTCTATGACATGTGAGGGGTCGGGCCGGTACTTTTTCAACTGGGAAACATGGAAGACATTATGGACTTGGCTTTGGTTTGGAGGAAGGGCTAGTCTGTATGCCACAGGTCCTACTTTATCAGGAATTTGGAAAGGACCTATGTACTTTGGACTGAGCTTTTTACTCTTAATGGACCGACCTATTCCTGTGACTGGAGATACTTTAATGAAGACATGGTCTCCAATTTCAAACTCTAACGGCCACCTACGTTTATCTGCATAACTTTTCTGTCTACTCTGGGCCGTCAGAAGTTTCTTTCTGATGGTCTCTATTTGTTTGGAGGTCTGGTCCACTAACTCTGGGCCTATGAGGCTCCGCTCTCCTAGTTCAACCCAACACACTGGGGATCTACACTTTCTCCCATACAATACCTCATACGGTGCCATCTGTATACTTGCATGATAACTATTATTATAGGCAAACTCCGCTAGAGGCAAGTATGTGTCCCAATTCCCTTTCATTTTCAATACACACGCTCTCAATATGTCCTCTTGGGTTTGGATAGTTCTCTCTGTCTATCCATCCGTCTGAGGGTGATAGGCTGTGCTAAATCTAAGTCTGGTGCCTAGAGAATCCTGTAATGATCTCCAAAAATTCGATGTGAATCTGGGATCCCTATCTGACACTATGCTCCTAGGCACACCATGCAGTCTAACTATCTCCCTGATATACAGCTGGGCTAACTTATCTAGGGTATAAGTGGCTTTCGTAGGTAAGAAGTGCGTTGACTTTGTTAGCCTATCCGCTATTACCCATATTGCATCATACCCCGATGATGTCCTGGGTAAACCCATGACAAAATCCATAGCTATGCTATCCCATTTCCACTCTGGGATATCTAGGGGTTGAAGCAACCCAGCTGGTTTTTGATGTTCTATTTTTACTCTTTGGCATACTAGACTTCGGGAGACATACTTTGCTATGTCTGTTTTCATTCCGGGCCACCAGAACATTTTCTTCAAATCCTGGTACATTTTATTACTGCCTAGATGAATGGTATACTTACTCTTATGTGCCTCATCTAATATCTTTTCTCTAATTTCTGTGTTCTTAGGCATATACAGCCTATCCTTGTATCTTACTATGTCATCCTCAGACAGATTGAACTCCTGGACACTACCTTGGGCTATCTGGGCTCTAATCTTATTTACATGATCATCTGTCTGTTGGGCCTCTCTTATCTGATCCCTCAGGTCATTCTCTATTCGGGTCTCACTCATTAATAGCTTCCCTGAATACACCTCATAGGAGAGACTCATGTCTCTAAATCTCTCAATCAACTCCTGCTCTCGGATCATCATACAAGCCATGTGTATGGATTTTCTACTAAGGGCATCAGCTACCACATTAGCTTTACCAGGATGGTACTTTAATGTGAAATCATAATCTTTTAAAAATTCTAACCATCTCCGTTGCCTCATATTTAGCTCTTTCTTTTTATTGCTGCCCCATATAAGTAGTGTCTCCATATTTTTAAAGCAAACACCACTGCGGCTAACTCTAAATCATGTGTGGGGTAGTTTTCCTCATGAGGTTTCAACTGTCTAGAAGCATAGGCTACCACTCGGCCTTTCTGCATAAGCACACATCCTAACCCTTTCTTTGAGGCATCACTGTATACTACAAAAGTTTCTTTAGGGTCAGGGAGTATTAAAACTGGGGCCGTGGTCAACTTGTGCTTCAACTCTTGGAAACTACTCTCTCATTTCTCATTCCACACAAATGACACATTCTTTCTAGTAAGCCGGGTCAGTGGCATCGCTATCTGAGAAAAGCCCTGAATGAATCTCTTATAATACCCTGCTAAACCTAGGAAGCTCTTGATCTCTGTCACTGTCCTAGGTCTCTCCCACTGCAACACTGCCTTTACCTTATGGGGATCTACTGCGACCCCTGCCTGGGAGATGACATGACCTAGAAACTGACCTCAGTGAGCCAGAACTCACATTTACTAAGTTTAGCATACAACTGTCTCTCTTTCAGGGTCTCCAAGGCTAATCTTAGGTGCTGCTCATGTTCCTCTCTACTTTTTGAGTAAATAAGGATGTCATCTATGAAGACTACTACAAATCTGTCTAAGTATGGCCTGAAAACTCTGTTCATGTAATCCATAAAGACTGCGGGTGCATTCGTCAACCCGAAGGGCATAACTAGAAACTCGTAGTGCCCGTATCTAGTTTTAAAAGCTGTCTTGGGAATATCCTCAGCCTTTATTCTAAGCTGATAGTATCCCGACCTCAGGTCTATCTTTGAAAACACTGACGCTCCTACTAACTGATCTAGGAGGTCATCTATGCGAGGAAGAGGGTACTTATTCTTAATAGTAATCTTATTGAGTTCTCGGTAATCTATACATAGCCTAAGGCTCCCGTCCTTCTTCTTCACAAATAAGACTGGAGCTCCCCACGGTGAGATGTTGGGTCTAATGAAACCCTTCTCTAAAAGCTCTTCTATCTGTTTCTTAAGCTCTGCTAGCTCAGTGGGAGCCATCCTACACGGGGCCTTAGACACTGGACCTGCCCCAGGTACAATGTCTATAGGAAACTCTACCTCTCTCTTTGGGGGTAGTCCACTAATTTCTTTAGGAAAGACCTCTGGGAACTCTCTCACTATGGGAATCTCTTCTATACCCTCTTCTACCTCAGCCTGAACTAAAAAGAAGACTAGATACCCCCGACAACCATGCCCTAATGATCTCTCAGCTTGGGAGGTGGTCATGACAGATAACTCAGCCTTAGTACTAGGCACAGTCCCACACTCAGGTAAAGTGATACACCTGTGGCTACAATCTAGTGTGGCATTATTTGCAGACATCCAGTTCATGCCAATAATCACATCAATATCAATGAGGGGCATACAAATCAAATCAAGGGTGGTCAGGCAATGGTTAAACTGGATCACACAATTCAAACAAGCATGGGAGGTAATGGCTCGGTTCCCTATGGGGGTAGATACATGCAACTCATATGGCAATATATGCATACTCAGACCCAACCTCTCAGCACAGTCATATGATATAAAAGAGTGGCTAGCACCCGAATCAAATAATGCAGTCACAGAAAAATCATTTATTTTAATAGTACCTTGGATCAGACTCGGGGACCGGCTAGCCTCCTGCTGTGATAGGGCAAAGACTCTACCCTGGGTCTATGGTCTGGGAGGAGGAGCCATCTCCCTCGGCTGTGTGATCTGCAAAAGGGCCTGTGGAGGAATCTGGGTGTAATCTCTAGCTATGTGCCCCGGCCTGCCACATCTGAAGCACACATTCTGCCCCACATAGCACGGCTTGGTACCATGATTCCTGCCACACTGGGGACAAGTGATAGGTGGAGCACTACCTTTACTGGACTGAGTCCTCCTTCTTTTACCTCTCTGGTTCCACTGGCTCTTTCCACCTCTTCGGCTAGTCACTGCAGGCTGGGAACCCTCTCTAGGTCTCTTGGGCTCAGGGGAAGAGGTGGTCTCGCACTAGAGATAGGCTGCAATCTCCTAAGGTTTGTCTCTGTGACTCTGCATACCTCCACAAGGGTATTAAAGTGCCTGATCCTCTGTGGCACCACCCTATCTCTGATCTCAGGGAGCAAACCCTTCTCTAATCTATCTGCCCTCCATCTCTCATCATCATGTCTCTACAGGTAAGAGGAATAGCTGGAGAGCTCAACAAATTTCGCCACATATTGGTCCACGAACATCCTCGGAGTCTGCTTAAATAGAATGAATTCTGATTCTTTCTCATCTCGGATAGAATCGGGGAAATATTTCTCGCGGAACACCTTGAGGAATGCCTCCCAGGTGATTGGGGCGTTCCTCGCTCTCAAGATAGGTTCAGTACCCTTCTACCAGTAAATTGCTTCTTTCTATAACTAGAATGCAGCCATCTTGGCTTTCTGCTCAGACGTGCACTCCATCACCTTAAAGATTTTCTCTAATGCCATAATCCAGGTCTCAGCTTTATCTGCATTCATCTCACCATCAAAGGTAGGAGGTCAGAATTTTCTGAACTGTGTAATCACCTTTCTGGTCGAGGGTTGCTGTACAAGAGGCGTCTGAGCTGGTGGAATCGGGGCAATCATCTGCGTCTGTGGTTGTGCATCTGGGTGAGTTGCCCCTGAATGCTCAGGACGATCTGAGTGTGGAGGTGGCTGAGGAGGAGTAGGTGTAGGGCCCTGGCTATCTCTCTCAGCAAGCCGTTCCTGAAGCTGCATAATGACGGCCTGCTGCTGATCTAGGCGAGCCATGATAGATTGAAGGGCTCCAGCAACTGGATCACTAGGCCCGGCTTCATCAGCACGAGCCTGGCTAGGGGGACGACCTCTCTTAGTGTTCACCATCGTACTGAAACATCATAACAAACTGTAACATGAGCTAGGGAACACTTCCACCATCATACACACTCAATTCATCCAAACAAGCTCATATGCATATAGACAACTCAAAAACACAAGCCACAACCCACAATGAGAGCCTGAACTAGGCTCTGATACCAATAAATGTAACACCATAACTTCTAGCTCTATTACATGCCATTTATAAGCTTCACATCATGATTTCCATGAGGGCACATGAAAAAGGTGATAGAAATAATCGACTTTTTTCGCGTTGCGCTATATCTAAAAAAATTCACCTCGGTGTCACGTGGACCGTGTGAGCTTATACTATACTTCCTCATATTTAATTTTATTATTACAACTCATTTTCATCACAAAAACATGCCTACAATTCATGAAAACCGAAATGGAGCTCAAAATAAGCAAGCATATTTTCGGCCAGATTTGCTCTATTTTCTGACCCAAATTTGGAAAATCATAACTAAATCTAGAAAATTCGAAATGATACAATCGTTGTCACTCTGGAAATCTTAGGATGTCTACTTCACACTAAAAATACTTCCAAGTCACAGCATTCATCACAAAGGACGTTTGACATCCAAAAAGCTACAGACTCGCTGGCTGCCTGGGCTGTGATTCAGGTTACTGATGTAAACTTCTGAAATTTGTAACTAATTCTACAAAACTTGAAATCACACACATTCAGTCATTCTGCGAAGCTACAAATGTTAAATTGACACTAAAAATAATTCCCAAATGAAAAAGATACTTTTAGGCATCTGGAACTGATGGAACAGTGATTGAGCTCTGGAGTTGCCACTGTTACTGACAGCAAACTTCAAAAATGCATAACTCTCTGCTCAGACCTCCAAATGAGGTGATCTCGGTGGCTACAGAAATATTATGACCTCTAGTTTATTCATATAAGATTTCATAAGCATTGGATACCATTTGGCTATCTAATGACACGAAAAGCAAATCTACCAGTATGAACAGTGCACATACCAGAAACCATGGAAAATCTCAACTTTGAAAATTCATCAAATATTCTCTAGGTTTCCGAAAATTATGATCTTTAGCTTCCCCAAAAACTCTTAATGAGACCTAATTGTATGTCAAATTTTAGGGCAATACTAACTCATTTGGCCAAAAAGTGACATAGGTTATGGTCAATTTTGACTCCATATTGGGTACCAAAATTGCCAAATGGATTTCCCTTAGTTTTGGTACCTTTTGGGCAAGTTTAAAAGCTTATTTGAGACTTGTGTGAGCTACCCAAATGGTCCCAAACCTCATGCATCTCATTTTGACCATTCAACCCACACTTATACACATAACCACCAAACTTTACATTCTCATACCATGGCATTTCATACTCAAAACATGTGCTAATGGTCATACATCATTTCCATACATCTAAACATCATATAATAGTATGTTCACATATGTCTCAATGTTCTTAGTACATATACAACTTCATATACATGATGAACTATCATTATGGTTCCAAAAAGGAGCAAAATAACACATAAGCTTGTCAATTTCTCTCTTCAAGGTTGTTGGCTCCCTTCACCACAATTGCTTGGTCCACCTAGCATGTTAGATCATTGGAGAGGAGGGGATGAGATTCAAAGAACCCCAATAGCTCATCTCCCATTCTATCACACATAATATGTGCAAGCAAGTTTCACAAATGCATGCATGGAGAAAGTAGAAATTATAGGCATTTTAAAAGCAACCTTAGCATGTGAATCAATCATACAAGACATTCAAGAGCTCACTAAGTGTCTGGATTGGCCTCACACTTCTCCTCATGGATTTTGGACTTGCCTCACCCATTCTTTGAACACTTTGGACTCAACCATACTCTTGGGAGCCCACTTTGCTTTTGGAAGACTCTTTACTTTGTCTCAACCAAGCTCAAGGGTTCTTGGTTCATCCTCACCCAAGGGAAGAGTTCTTGGCCTCTCCACACTCAAGCAAACTCATACAAACATCATGGGTTCATTAGAAAACATAACATGGCATCAAGCATCATGGCATATAAAGGCATGCTAGCATACTTTTCAAAGCTTGAAAATACACATACACACATTCTAAAACAAGCTAAACACACATTCATGCATGAGAGAAGGTGGAGAGAGCTACCTTGTATACAAGCACACACTTTTTCCTTAGCTTTCAAGCCTCCTCTTTTAGCCACACACCCACAAGTTGGTGAAAATAGTGTCTCTTGGCCTAAACACAAATTATGGGAGCCAATTAAGTTCATGAAACAATTTCTAAGGCCATGCAACTTGCTTAAACCCTAGATTACTATACAACCTCCATTATAGTCCATATTGGCACCTAATGAAGCAACACCCCTCAAATGATTTCTAGGCCTCATTCTTTACTCTCAAATATGATTCTTGACTCCTTTTAAGCCTCTTGGAGTCATCACATCATTAAAACAAATGGCCTAGCGCCATGTTGCTTCTTTAGGTCATATTATGGAACCTAAGACACCAAATCACTTTCCATGAGTTCTAAATTTTTTCCAAGGCCTCCCCTCATTTTCATTCCTCAATTATGACTCAAGAATGGCCTTAGAAAAATTTAAAACTCTCCCTAGCTATGAGAAACTCTTTAGGCCAAGGCTATGGAGCTTAATGGCCTTCATGGAGTTTGCTTGGTTTTCTTGAAGGGGGAAGCGTGTGGGGAGACTCTTTGGTATCTCAAGAACTCATTTATACTCTAACTTAGACCTTGAAAGCATCTTACAAATTCAGAAATTGAAAGGTGCACTTGAAACCCTAGGTTTTTCATCTTGCTTTCTAATGCCTTTTTCTTAGTTTTCTTTGCATATTCTTATTCCTCTTTATCAAATACCTAAGAATCACCTTTGGTTTGGCTAAAAATCTGAATCCTTAGATCTGTCCAAGTGTAGGTCGAAATGCTCAAGGAAGGGAGGAAGAAGACCAAGTGGAAGAATTGCAAAATACCTTATTTTCCTTGGATTTTCTTGCTTATTCTTGCTTTCCTTGGCCTCCTTACTTGAAATTCGAACTTTCCCCTCTGTTTTCCCTTCAAAACAGCCCTTAAAACTTCAGAGAAATCATGGAGAAGAAGAGGGAAAAAGAGAAGAAGAAAGTGGTGGAGAGAAAGCATGAAAAACAAGCAAAATTCCATACCTAAAGTCTTGAATCTTTCCTCCTTCTTCCCTTCTCTTTGTGTGCCACTCTCCAAGGGATTTGCTTCTGATTTGGGGCTGGAAATTCTGAAGTGAATGAAGGAGAGTGTGAGGTTCCACCTATGCATAGCTAGGGTAAAGTGACTTTTTTTAAAAATTCCCATTTTGCCCTTCATACTTTGCCTTTTTGTTTCTCCTTCGTTTTAGCTCCTTTTTGAGAACCGTCTTTTCCATTATAACATGTAGATTCCCAATTAAGAAAAATGGCTTTGGAATCACTCAAATCGGAGCTAAAACCCTTCCGAACGAATCGATCAAAATTCGGGTCAATTGATATTGGAAAACTTACACCAGAGGGTCTTTACCGGTCCCGGGGCTTCCCATGATTTTTGGGGCCTCTGAGAAACCTGGGCAACTCAAAATTTTCATTTAAAAAGCCCTCCTAGTTGCTTTTCCAAAATTGCACTTATTTACAAAAATGCCACTGGCCTTTCAGCAAATTTTTTGGATCACTCCAACCTTGGTTTCTGGGCAACTCAAGGCTCAAATCCTCATTTTTTATTATTTAACATTTTATCCAAATTTTATTTGGCCTTGAATCACTCATCTCAGGGGACTTACTTTGAAAGCGTGCCCATTTCCATCGTTTAACGAAAACGGGACATTACACACCTCTTGCTTCGTTCATGCATAGCTAACTATCGCCTCTGGGCTATCGGGGCTCTGAAAGGTGTAGCTTATAACTCAAACTCCTGACCTGAGGGAATTAGCCTTTTGGGCTCTGAAACTTAGCTAGGCATTTGGGTGTTGTGGCTAGGGGATAATTCTCTTTCTCATTCCCCTCTAAACTGGTCTTGTGCAGCCGCAGTCTCATCTCATACCACGCTGCATCATTACTTGTCTCTACATTAAGAAAGCACATCTCAAAATTGTTTGACTATGACTATTAGGGAGAATTAGGCCTCACATACTTTTTCTAGCAAGCCTCTTCCTATCAATGAGATTATTTCTCATCAATCATGTCTAGGGCTTGCCATTGATCCCGACAAACTATCATGTCACATAGAGCTCTAGCCGTCAAATCCCTTAGCTCCGCTCAAGCTACTCTAGAGGCCACTCTTTTGTTAATGTCCACTAACTACTCTAAAACCATTCTACAACTTACTTATTATGAATAAAGCTACAAACTATACTCATACAGCCAACATGTCTCATATAAGACTTTACTTATCCATTCAAGCCTTTACATAGCCCCTTTGCTACATCCTGATAAGCATGAATTTTATATCTTCCATTCCTCCTAACTTAGTCATTTTAATGATCAAATATAGCTTTAAGGGTTTAATTAGATACAATTTGATTTTATTAGCCATTCATGCACTTTATGAATTAATTCACAAAATTATTGAGTTTTAATGCATGAATTTCTTTTAAATAATTTTGTGGATATTTTTACTCAATAATTTTCATTCTTTTGTGCAAATTTTTTTGTTGGGCAATTGGAGCTTTGAATGAGAATTTGAGTTGAAGAAGAAAAAGAGAAGAAACAACACGCTTGGGCTGGAAGGAACAAGTAGCATAAAGAGAAGAGATACACGTAAGGCAGCAACTATAGGGCTCGAGTTCTACATGCATATGAATAGTACAATGAGTAAACGAAGCAGTAAACGAGGCATGGAGCTCACAAGCTCAAGCAGAACAGCCACTTTTTCTCCTTCAGCAATACACACATCCACAGGTTTATCAAGAAAGCTAGCTACAGGTTAGGTATTTGAAAAGAAAAAGAAGCTGAAGCTAAGCACGAAGCAACATGAGCAGAATGCTGGGCAAAACAGAGGAAGAAAACTCGTGGAAAATGAGCACGTGGGTGGCATGTGGGATTCATTAAGTTGCAGAACACGAATGAACAGAGGAGGAAACATAAGTAGTAGATGAACAAGAAACAAAAGAAGCAACTCCAGACTAGAGAGAAGAAGCATGCTGAGGAAGAACGTGGAATATGACGCGAAGGCTGGAGCTTTTGAGCAAAAATAAACACCACATGCAGAACAGAGAAGAGAGCTCGAGGTTCTTTGTAATGGGCTAGAAATCACGTGGAAAGCATGCAAGGTTGACGTTGGGGCCCACACTTATTCATGCAAAGAAGGAAAAAATGCTTCGGGTAAAGGGCTAGTGAAGAGCTGAAGCAAGCACGTGGAATCATAAAAATCCACGTGAGAGGAGGCAGCACCCATTCCACATGCTTTATTCCATTCGGGGGATCCAATTCATCCCATTCACACATTCCACGCTTCATTGCATCGTATCCATCCATACGTATTCACGTCGTCCAGCACTCCATTCATCATGTCATTCATTCATTCGCCCATGCCCATTCCCTCCATCCAGCGTCTAGAGCACGCACCACGCCATCTCCTCCACTCCATTCCCACTCCATCTTCACCCAATGATGCTTTAATTCTCATCAGTGACTAGCAAGGGAGGAAGCTCTTGAGTTAAAGCTAGAATCCAAGAATATAAACTCAAAATTTGGGCTAAGGATTTCTTAATTTTCCTACACCTTTTCTCTTTCTTGTATTTGCTTGGTTAAGTAGTATTAGATTGAGAATTTGTGTAATTATAATTAATGGCTGGTTAGACACTAATTAGGATGTTGATTGACTGATTACTTGATTGATTTAGTACTGAATTTTCCAATTTCCTACAATTATTCATGTATGTAGTCAAGGTGTTTGATGAAATGCATGTGAGAAATTGAGTGTTTAATTGTTTGATTGAAGGATTCCTTGGTGTTTAGTTAGTTAATTAAACATTTTTGAATGGTAATTCAGAGGCTAATTAATCATTTAATTAATCAATTAGGATGTTCATTGTTCATAAAGACAAGAATTAATGATTTTAATGTAGGGTTGAGGTCTTAATTCAATATTAGATTGTTAATCTCTTGATTCTTGCGTGGTAACTCAAGATACATTTGCCGTGGACACAATTAGGAACTCTTAGGCTAGAATTAATCAAAATTGGATTAGGATAAGGATAGTGGACACCAAGGGACAATTCCAAAGCTAGTCACAAGACCATCTTCCACCCACAATTCACACAATTAGGTAGTAATTAGGAAATTTTAATTGAATTAGATTTTACTTAGTTTAATTAGATCAAAACCCCCCCTTAGTTTAGAAATTTTTAGAGTCTTTTAACACTTAAAAACTTAATTAAGTATTGAACTCCATTTCCAAGGGAGATGACCTAGGTTGTGCCCTATATTGCGTTTAATATCCAACCTAGTTTTATTTTGAGGGTTGTGCGACACAACAGTCAAAATTTGGCGCCGTTGCCAGGAAATTAGAGTTTTAATTGTTTGAGCAAGTTTTCTAAGTGTCTTTGTTCTGTTTTATCTCTGTTTTGATTCTGTTTTAGCTTAGTTTGTGTTTTGTTTTGAACTTGGAATTCGGTAATTTCGGTGTTGCGCGTCAATTGATCCGCTTGCTGGAATTTTTGTTTGAAGTGCTCAGAAGATTCTCAAACTTTGTTTTCCAAGGTTTTTGGGTGTTTTGAGCAAAATTAATAGCAAATCTATTAGGTATCCCAATTTTTTGGCCAAATTCCAACGTTTAAGGAACTTTTTCTAATTTTTTAGTATTTTCTCGAATTTTGTAGGAATTTTTCAATTTTTCTAGATTTAATTTCTTTATTTTTTGTGAGTTTATTTTATGTGATTCATCTCTATTTAAGAGTGTTTTTGATTGTTTGGTGAGTATTAGCTTCTTTGAATTTTTATTTTCTTGATTAAGAATTAATTTTAGTTATAATTTGTCACTACTTTGCTTTATGCTGAAATTAATTGTGCTTCTCATTTTTCTTTGCATTAAATGGATCCTTATTATTCTAATTAAGGTGTTTATGATTCTTGTGCAAAGCATAGGATTTCTCGGAACTTGGATGAAGCCATGTCAATGCTTCAAGGTCTTCTTGAAAGACAAAGACAAGAACGACAAGCACAACAATATCAACAATTCCAACCACCATGCTACCAACCACACCATCATTCATATGAAGATCACCCCAGCTACCAACCATACCACAATCCATATGGAGTACACCCAAACTACCACTATCATTATGAACCATACCATAACTTCAATATGCAAGAGCCAAACTATCATCCTTACAACTACTATGAGGGATACATGCAACAAGAGCCCCAGAGGGAACCAAGTTTGGAAGAGAGGATGATAAAGCATTTGAGGCCTATAATCTTCAAATCTAACAATTGCAATGGTTGCAACTCCAAAACCAACAAAGGATGGATAACATTTTGAAGGATTCAGGAATTCAATTGAATCAACCGACTTCAAGTGCTACTAAATTAACTGAAGAGCAAATTAGAAGGGAATGCATAGAGGAGGAAGAATCCTATTCACTAGGTAATATCCTTCCATCTTCTAATATTTTACAATTTGTTAGAACTGATTCTAGTATACATGATAGCACTATGATTCTTGATGCATACAATGTTATTGATTCTAAATTGCATGATGATGTTGTTGATGAGGAAATAATTGTTGAATCTCCTGATATGGTTGATTGTGGTAATGCATTAAGCAAAATTGACACATTTGTTGATGTTTATGAACCCTTATGTACTGATGCACTTGGTATGTCGACACCTAGCTGTGACCATAGTGATGATTTCATTTCTGAGCTTATTAATGATGAATCTATTGAGTCTAGGGTAGTAGATAAGTGTAGGGGTGACTTGGAATGTGATGATTATTCTGTTCCTAGTCTGGAATTAGTTGATAAGTCTGTTGTTAATGCATCTTCTGAGTTTAGGGATAACATGCCATCTAGACCATGTGACATAGCTGATTTGGATGCATCTCTTAATTGTGTGTGTGTTGAATCTCCTATATGTGATGAATACTCCCAGATTAATTCTTTCATTGGGACTAGTGAGTTCCTCACATATACTAATCAACATGATTCCTCACTAGCAAGTAAAGATGTGACTGATGAGACAGTGAAAGTAGCATGTGATAATGATATAGACATTGAAATTGTTGAGCAGCTTGTTATTGATAATTCAGACTCTAATTTGCAATGCTTATGTGATGATATGCATACATGTCCTGTATGTGCTGAGATAAATGAGTTTCTGGAGTCTGATAAGTCTGCTGAACCCATAGAGTCCTTTGCTTGCACTGAAATTATTGACAAGACTGATTCTACTGATCATACTAGTATTGATGAGAGCATGCATAGTGATAGTGCTGATATTGAACACCCTATTGATCCTTGTGCTATTATTGATACTAGTGAGAGACTGCATTTTGTTGTTAATCATTGTTTAGAATCTTATGAGCCTACTGATGTCTCTTTAGTTAGGGAAGATGTTGTTTCTCTTGTTGAAAGTGCTAAACAGATTCTTGAAGTTAGTGAAGCAGTTCCCAACAAGCAACAGATTCTCCCAACTGAGAAAAAGCAACTGCCAGATACCTTGGAGGACTTGAACTTAAAAGGCTATGAGAAGTTGCAATTTAATTCTTCTGTTGATGTAGTGACTCTTATTGATGGGAGTCCTATAGATTTTATTGGCTTTGATAGATATTTAGAGAGTCTAGAGTCTAGTGTTTTTAAATTTGATTTTAAGTTTTCTTTCTTTAGTTTTAAATGTTCTAATTTTGATTTTTATTCTTTTCTTGGTCCTGAATTTGCTGAAAATGACTTTCCTAAACTGCTGATGGTTAAGGAAGTCCATGGGTCATCCCTGCATGATCAATCCAAATGTTTTAAAGTGGTTAGACTCAAATTTGTCCAGTGAAGAAGGAATATAGTTTTAATTTTGATTTTTGATACATATGATTAGTTAGTCTTTAATAAAGTTCTTTTTAGTTTAGGACTTAGTTTTCTTTTTCTTTTCTGCATTATTGGTTGTTTTGTTTTTGTTTTGTAGGAAATAAGTTGCTAACTAGTTACAAAGGAAATCGGAGCCACCCTTGGAATCTCCATTTTCAAGTCCATCCAGTTGTATTCTCTCCTTTCACTCTCTTTATCTTGTGTTGTTTATCTATTTATTGGATTCTGTGCTGACATTGAGGACAATGCAACATTTAAGTATGGGCGGGGGGAGAGTCATTTCATTCTATTCCATTTCCTTATTTGGAAAAAAAAACTAAAAATTTTTTAAGAAAATTTTTGAAAAATAGCGTGATTCTTTTCAATTTTTTCTGTGAAAAGTTTCAAGTTGAGATGATTGTAGCTTGGATTCACTTAGACATGATAAGTAATGGATCTTGTGTCTTGATTCAAGTGAAGTGGCAATGAATTATTTGATAGCCATTAGTTGGTGAGAAATTGAGCCATATCTGTTCATTTCTAGTGTGTATTCACCTATCACTGCTTTCACTCTAGAACTTGTCTTGATTCTCTGTTGAGACCACATTTGCATTTGCATACATGAAAATGATATGGCATTCATTTCTTTTGTAGCTAGTGAGCTAAAAAGGCAACCTACATGCATCTTTATCCATTGTTTTAGCCACTTTGGACCTTGTTTTGTTTTGTTCTTGAACCATAGCCATAAAAAATATATTCCCACCTTGTTTTGAGATGCCTTAGGAATTTTAAGGAGCATTACACCTATTCAGGATAGATGAATATATATCTTACATTAAGCTAGGCCATTGTTAATCAAAGTTAAGGAAATTTTCTTGAAAAAAAAATGCAAAAGAAAAGAAGAGAAAAGAAAAAAAAAAGCAAAAGAAAAGCAATGAAAAAGAAAGAAAAAGAGGAAAAGTTATTGAAAATCAAAAGAAAGAAGTGTTTCAAATTGAGTTTGTAGTTACTTATTGCTAGTTGGAAATAAGGCCTTGAATGCACATTCTTACCTATTCTAGATTGTCATTGATTGCTCTTCATTTCTAAGGTATCTATTTGTTTTACCCTTGTTTGTGTATCCATTCATTTAATTTCCCTAGCCCCATTACAACCCTAAATAAAGTCCTAATTGATTTGTGTATTGCATTTAGCTTGGGTGGTGGAGATTTAGAAGCTTGACAAGCCTATGGTAGTGAACCTTGATAGGTGGAGCTTAAGCAAAACACATCCCTTTAAACACTTGAAAGATGAGAGTAAACACAATCCATGTGAGGGGCTACACATTTCGATTCATTCTTTTCAAATGAAATTGCCATGGAGCTTAATTCTTGATGCAAGTGAAGTTAACTTTGATTGTTAAAGTGATGAAGAGTTGTATTGGTCTTTGATTTGTGATTATTACTTTCCCTTTCCCATTTTCATTTTCCACTTGCCATTCTACTAGCCAGATGTTTCAATTCATTCTTTTCTCTTGGATTTTGAGCTTTGTCCAGGAGTGTAAAGGTTTAAGTGTGGGGGAATTTAATAAGCATGAATTTTATATTTTCCATTCCTCCTAACTTAGTCATTTTAATGATCAAATATAGCTTTAAGGGTTTAATTAGATACAATTTGATCTTATTAGCCATTCATGCACTTTATGAAATAATTTCCAAAATTATTGAGTTTTAATGCATGAAGTTCTTTTAAATAATTTTGTGGATAATTTTACTCAATAATTTTAATTTTTTTGTGCAGATTTTTTTTGTTGGGCAATTGGAGCTTTGAATGAGAATTTGAGTTGAAGAAGAAAAAGAGAAGAAACAATGTGTTGGGGCTAAAAGGAACAATAGCATGAAGAGAAGAGATAACACGTAAGGCAGCAACTATAGGGCTCGAGTTCTACATGCATGTGAACAGTACAATAAGCAAACGAAATAGTAAACGAGGCATGGAGCTCACAAGCTCAAGCAGAACAACCACTTCTTCTCCTTCAGCAACACACACATCCACAGGTTCATCAAGAAAGCTAGCTACAGGTTGGGAATTTGAAAAGAAAAAGAAGCTGAAGCCAAGCATGAAGCAACACGAGCAGAACGCTGGGCAGAACAAAGGAAGAAAACTCGTGGAAAATGAGCACGTGGGAGGCAGTGTGTGATTCATTAAGGTGCAGAACACAAATGAACAGAGGAGGAAACATGAGCAGTAGATGAACAAGAAACAAAAGAAGCAACTCCAGACCAGAGAGAAGAAGCATGCTGAGGAAAAAGGTGGAATATGACGCGAAGGCTGGAGCTTTTGACCAGAAATAAACACCACATGTAGAACAGAGAAGAAAGCTCGAGGTTCTTCGTAATGGGCTAGAAATCACGTGGAAAGCATGCAAAGTTGACGTTGGGGCCCACACTTATTCATGCAAAGAAGGAAAAAATGCTTCGGGTAAAGGGCTAGTGAAGAGCTGAAGCAAGCACGTGGAATCATAAAAATCCACGTGAGAGGAGGCAGCACCCATTCCACATGCTTCATTCCATTCGGGGGATCCAATTCATCCCATTCACACATTCCACGCTTCATTGCATCGTATCCATCCATATGTATTCACGTCGTCCAGCACTCCATTCATCACGCCATTCATTCATTCGCCCACACCCATTCTCTCCATCCAGCTTCCAGAGCACACACCACGCCATCTCCTCCACTCCATTCCCACTCCATCATCACCCAATGATGCTTTAATTCTCATCAGTGACTAGCAAGGGAGGAAGCTCTTGAGTTAAAGCTAGAATCCAAGAATATAAACTCAAAATTTGGGCTAAGGATTTCTTAATTTTCCTACACCTTTTCTCTTTCTTGTATTTGCTTGGTTAAGTAGTATTAGATTGAGAATTTGTGTAATTATAATTAGTGGCTAGTTAGACACTAATTAGGATGTTGATTGACTGATTACTTGATTGATTTAGTACTAGATTTTCCAATTTCCTACAATTATCCATGTATGTAGTTAAGGTGTTTGATGAAATGCATGTGAAAAATTGAGTGTTTAATTGTTTGATTTAAGGATTCCTTAGTGTTTAGTTAGTTAATTAAACATTTTTGAATGGTAATTCAGAGGCTAGTTAATCATTTAATCAATCAATTTGGATATTCATTAATCTTAAAGACAAGAATTAATGATTTAATGTGGGGTTGAGGTCTCAATTCAACATTAGATTGTTAATCTCTTGATTCTTGCGTGGTAACTCAAGATACATTTATCGTAGACATAATTAGGAACTCTTAGGCTAGAATTAATCAAAATTGGATTAGGATAAGGATAGTGGACACCAAGGGACGATTCCAAAGCTAGTCACAAGACCATCTTCCACCCACAATTCACACAATTAGGTAGCAATTAGGAAATTTTAATTGAATTAGATTTTACTTAGTTTAATTAGATCAAAACCCCCCTTAGTTTAGAAATTTTTAGAGTCTTTTGACACTTAAAAACTTAATTAAGCATTGAACTCCATTTCCAAGGGAGATGACCTAGGTTGTGCCCTATATTGCATTTAATATCCAACCTAGTTTTATTTTGAGGTTGCGCGACACAACCGTCATATCCTCAAGCCAAATCTAATCCAAATGAGTCCGGAACTTTTCTTTGATACTAATAATTGCAGCACCATAATTTCTAGCTCACATCCATCATCATTTACATGTTCATGTGATATATAGTAAGAAGGAAGTGAGAAATTTCATTGAAAATAACACACTTTTTACATCGCGTTGCAACTAAAAATTTGCTTCAGTGTCATGTAGGCTGTGTGAGCTCATGCTATATATCCTCATATTTAATTACATCATTACAACTCATTTTCATCACAAAAATATGCCTACAACTCTTGGAAACCGAATTGGATGGTGGAAAAGGAGGTTTCAATCTCTGCCAGAATTGGCCTCCTTTCTGGGCAAAATTTGGAAAATCATAACTAAATCTAGAAAAATAAAAACCATACAATCTTGGTCATTCTAGAAATATTTGGATGTCTATTTTATGATAAAAATATTCAAAAGTCATAACATCTCACACATTGAGCGTTTGACACACGAGATAGTCTGGAGGTTGGACTGGGTCCTGATGCTATCACAGTTTACTGATATGAAATTCAAATATGTCCAATTAATTCCAAAAAATTCCAATCCATGAAAATGATATCAATCTAGAAATCTGTGGATGTCAAATAGAGTGAAAAAATATCTCCAAATCAGTTCATCAAGTCCAGACTTCAGAATTCATGGAACAGTACTTCTGGTCGGGCAAGGTTACTGATACTAGATAGAAACTTCAAAAATTCATATCTTCCTCTCTTGACCTCCAAATGAGGTGCTTCTAGTTTCATGGGTCATTGTGATTGCCTATTTTCTGTGTATAAAATTTCATGGCAATTGGACATCATTTGAGTTTCATGTGACAGAAAACAATTTCAGACCATTATAATAGTGCATCAGACCATTTCCATAAATTTTGCCAACTTTGAAAAATCATCAAATATTCTGTAGACCTACAAAAATTATGATCTTTAGCTTCCCAAAAATCTCCCAATGATACCTAATTTCATGCCAAATCTTAGATCAAGACTAACTCATTTGGCTAAAAAGTGACTTAAAGTTCCATAATGGTCAATTTTGGCTCCATATAGGGTACCAAAGTTGCCAAATGGATTTCCCTTAGTCTTGGCACCTTTTGGGTAAGTCCAAAAGTACATTTAAGACTTTTTTGAGCTTCCCAAATGGTCCCAAACCTCATGTATCTCATTTTGGCTTTCTCACCCACACTTATGTACATTTACTTCATACTTCCACATTGCATATTTGGGCATTAGATACTCAAATTGTATTTTATAACTCATACATCATATCCATAGCTATAAACATCACATAGTATCATCTTTATACATGTATCAAGGTTCAAAATACATATACAACATCATATACATTATGAACCATCATTATGGTTCCAAAATAGACAAAACAAGACATAAGCTTGTCAATCTTTGCTCTTCACGGTTGTTGGCTCCCTTCACCATAATTACTTAGTCCACCTAGCAAATTAGATCATTGGAAAGGAGGGAATGAGATTCAAAGAATCCCAATAGCTCATCTCTCATTCAATCATATATAATATGTGTAAGCAAGCTTTACAAAGGCATGCATGGAGAAAAGCAAAGCCATGGACATTTTAACAGCAAACTTGGCATGTGAACAACTTATACAAATCATTCAAGAGCTCACCAAGTGTTTGGATTGGCCTCACACTTCTCCCCATAGGTTTTGGACTTGCCTCACCCATTTCCTGAGCACTTTGGACTCAACCATACTCTTGGGAGCCCACTTTGTTTTTGGGAGACTCTTTGCTTTGTCTCAACCAAGTTCAAGGGTTCTTGGCTCATCCTCACCAAAGGGAAGAGTTCTTGGCCTCTCCACACCCAAGCAAACTTAAACAAACATCATATACTCATTTAGAAATATAACATGGCATTAAGAATCATAGCATATAAAGGCATGCTAGCATACTTTTCATATGTTGAAAATACACATACACACATGCTAAAACAAGCCAAACACACATCCATGTATGAGAGAAAGTGGAAAGAGCTACCTTGCACCAATTCACACACTTTCCCCTTTGAATTTAAGCTCCTCTTTTTGGCTACACAACCACAAAAGTGTGGGGAAAGTTTCTCTTGGCCTAGATACAATTTATGAGAGCCAATTAGGTTCATGAAATACATTCTAAGGCTACATAACTTGATGAATCATTAGATTACTCTATAGACTTCATTATGATCCATAATGGCACCTAATGAAGCAACACCCCTCAAGGGACTTCTAGGCCTCATTCTTTCCTTGACTCCTTTTAAACCTCTTGGAGTAATTACATCATTAAAACAAAGGGCCTAACATCATGTTGCTTCTTTAGGTTATAATATGGAACCTAAGGCACCGAATCAATTTTTAAGTGTTCTACATTTTTTCCAAGGGTTTCTCCCACCTTATACCATCATAAGAAGTCCCAAACTAAGGTTAAAATGAATTAAAATAGCCCCTAGCCCAATGGTTCTGTCTTGGCTGAATTGATGGAGGGAGGAGGAGTCCATGGGCTTTTTGATTTTTCCTTGATGGGAGAGACACTTGGGAGGCTTCCTAGGGGTCTTAGAAACTCAAATAAACATTTACATATGCAAGAAAATTCATGGATTAAATCAATTTTTACAAAGTGTCCAAGTGCTCTACACTTTCCTAACTTGATTTCCATTAGCTTTTCTTCCAATTTCCTTGCATCTACTAACTCCTCATGGTCTAAAACCCACAATTCCTTCTTATTTCTAGACAAAAAGTCTCCCCCCAAGATGGTTCTATTCTAGCAGAACTCCACACACAAAGGGCAAGAAAAAAGGAAGCAACCAAGATAGAAAAATCACCTTGATTCCAAGCTTATCTCAAGAGCTCTCTTCCTTGCTTTAACCCTCTCTTTGAATTTCAAAATTTCCCCCTCAGTTCTGGGCTCAAAACAGAACCAAACATCTCACTAAATCCATAGGAAGAGAGGAGGAAAGGAGGGGAAGAAGTTTAACAAGACAAGGAGTAGGAAAAAGTGGCTAAAACTTACACTTTTCAAAGCTTCTTCTTCCTTCCTTGGCCTCCCCTCTTGTGCGCCACTCTCAAACCTTCTTAATTCTATTTTAACATGTGAGAGAGTGGGTGAGGAGATCTGAGCAGAGGAGGGGCGTTTTTATAAGCTAGGGATTCATTTAAGTAACTTTTAAAATTTGCAATTTAGTCCCTCTTCATAGTTTTGTTCGCTTGGGCTTGTTTCAACTCCTTTTTGAAATTTGTCTTCTCCATCATATTCCTTAGGCTCTTAATCATAATAATTGCCTTTGGAATCACTCAAAAAGGATCTAAAACCATTCCAAACCATTCAGTCAAAGTTTCGATCAACCAACGGCCGAAATCGCTCACCGGAGGGGTTTCAACTATTCTAGGGATTCTCGTAGTATTTAGGGCCTTTGAGAACCCTGGAAAGCTCAAATTTTTTGTTTAAAAAGCCTTCCTATGAGTTTTCCAAATTTTTCAAAAATTACAAAAATGCCCCTACTTTCTTCAGCAATTTTTTTTGAGCCCTTTTGGCTTGGGTTTTTGGGCATCATAAACCTCAAATCCTTATTTTCTAATATTTAAAATTTTATCATAATTTTAGTTGGCCCAAATTCCTTCTATTTTGAGGACTTCCTTTTATATTTGGCCTATTTCTGACTTTTACGGAGAGACCGAACATTGCGTTTCTCACGTTTACGGAGGGATGTTACAATTGGGTCTGGCCATTAATGCTTTACCATTTGATTTGTCTGTCACTACACCCACTAGAGGCCTTGTGATTACTTCCTATACTTGCTTGAATGTCACTATATAGTTTAACCATTGTTACATTACCATTGATTGGATCTATATGCCATTTCATGATATTGATTTGATTGTTGGCATGAACTGGATAACTACTAATAATGTTGTCCTCGATTATGAGCACCATACCATATTTGTACCTTCTTGTGGCACCATAACTAGGATAGGGGCCAAGTTATCCTTTATGACTATTGCCCAGGTTGAGAGACACTTAGAGCATGGGTGTCAGGGGTTTCTAGTCTTTTTTTCTATTTAGCCCGAAGTAGAAGAAAGGATAGAGGAAATCCTGATAGTTAGAAAATTTCCTAAAGATTTTGATTTTAATGGCCTACCCCCTAAGAGAGAGATAGAGTTCCCCATAAATGTAGTACCTGGGGCTGGCCTAGTGTTCAAGACTCCTCACAGGATGACTCCTATCGAGCTCACTAAGTTAAAGAAACAGATAGAGGAGCTATTAGAAAAAGAGTTCGTACGCCCTAGCGTGTCACCCTAGGGAGCTCTAGTGCTATTTGTGAAAAAGAAATATGGTAGCTTGAGGTTGTATATAGATTATAGAGAATTAAATAAGATTACCATCAAGAATAAGTATTCTCTCACTAGAATAGATGATCTGCTAGATCATTTAGCTCGGGCATCTCTATTCTATAAAATAGACCTTAGATCTAGGTATCACCAGCTAAGAATGAGAACTGAAAACATCCCAAATATGGTCTTTAGAACTAGACATAGGCATTATGAGTTCCTTGTGATGCTATTCGGGCTGACGAATGTGCCGCAGTGTTTATGGATTATATGAACAGGGTATTCAAATCATATCTGGATAAATTTGTTGTGGTCTTTATTAATGATATCTAAGTGTACTCTAGATCTTTTAAGAAGCATGAGAGGCACCTGAGATTAGTTCTAGAGACTCTGAGAAATAAGAGATTATGTGCCAAACTGAGTAAATATGAGTTTTAGCTAACTAAGGTAAAATTCTTAGGTGATGTGATCTCAGGAGACGAGATTGTAGTAGATCCTCATAAAGTTGAGGCTGTGCTATAATGGGATAGGCCTAGGATGATCATTGAGGTTAGGAGTTTCCTTGGTTTGGTAGGATATTTTAGATGATTTATTCAGAGCTTTTCTCAGATGGCCTTGCCACTCACGAGGTTGACTCAGAAGGATACACCTTTCATGTAGGATGATAGATGTGAGAGGAGTTTTCAGGAGTTAAAACTCCGATTGACCACTACCCCTGTACTAGTTATTCCTGACCCTAATTTGTCATTTTTTGGTATATAGTGATGCCTCAAGGAGAGGGTTAAGATGTATGTTGATGCAGCAGGGCAGGGTAATGGTATATGCCTCTAGGAACTGAGGCCTCATGAGGAGAGCTATCCCACACATGACCTAGAGTTAGCCGTAGTAGTTTTTGCTCTCAAGATTTGAAGGCACTATTTGTATGGGGCGAGTATAGAGATTTATAGTAACCATAAGAGCCTGAAATACCTGTTCGATTAGAAAGAACTTAATATGAGATAGAGGCGATGGATGAAGTTCCTAAAAGATTATGATTGTATGTTGGAATATCTTTCTAGTAAGGCCAACGTGGTGGCCGATGCCTTGAGTAGGAAATCTATCCACACTATCCATATGATGATTAGGGAGCAAGAGCTCCTAGAGAAGTTTAGAATTTTGAACCTATCTTACTAGCTGGTATTAGGTAGATTATTCTTAAGTGAAACCCAAATTAAGAATGAGTTGAAAACCTAAATCTTAGATGCCCAAAGAGAGGATGAATTTTGGAGACAAATTAGGAGCAAAATTTCCTAGAGTAGGACCTCAGATTTCAAGGTATTTGAGGATGGTGTGATAGTATACCAAAATAGAATTTGTGTGCCTAGTAATACTGATTTGAAAGAGAGAATTTTAGAAGAGGCACACAAGAGTAAATATACTATCCACCTAAGTGCCACCAAAATGTATCAAGACCTTAAAAGAATTTTCTAATGGCCAGGAATGAAAAATGACGTCACAGATTATGTGGCAAGATGTTTAGTATGCCAGAGGGTTAAGATAGAGCACCCGAGACTAGCTGGTTTGTTACAACCCTTAGATATTCTTGAGTGGAAATGAGATAGTATAGCTATGGAATTCATTTTGGGATTAGCTAAGATATCCTCTAGACACGATGCTATTTGGGTAGTTGTAGATAGATTGGTGAAGTCTGCACACTTTTTAGCGATTAGGGCTACTTATGTTAGAGATTGTGCCCTAGGCCAATTATTGTATTGCGAACATTATTTTTTATTACGAAATAAGAGTTTTCTTTTTATTACATTATTATATTATTTCCATGTTTATATATAATAATATCCATAGATAAATCAATTTTTGAATTATCCAAAATGTCCCTAATCAATCATCCTTGTGGGAACAACGATGAATTAAGATTAGTACGATTTTGATTGATTAAGTGTTAATTATATATGATGATATGAATCAAAATCATAGGCATGTATTAGAGAACAGGACGCTGGATAGACCCATCATGAGATAAGCTACATGGATTAAGTCATAAGTTTATCTTATATATAACCGTGTCATTGATCCCTTGGACCTGAGATCACCATAGATTCCTACATGAAGGACACGGTACTTTGGCATAGTCTAATGTCACCTTTAACCAGGTGATTATAAAGACTATGATCAAGTATAATGAAATCCATACAGAGGAAGATGAGTGATCAAGATGGAATTTGTCCCTCTAATTAATAGAGAGATATCTCTGGGCCCCTTAATGAGTGTGACTGAGAAATGCATGGCCATGCTCAAATGGAAAGGGTTCCATCTTATATCAGTCTACTCGGAGATCGAGAAAGTTATGATCGAGCAAGTTGAGAATGACATTTCCATGTCTCATACTCGATCTAGATATCGTGTGACAAAAGGGATATGATAGGATTATAAGATAGGTTGCATCGAATCACCGATCCTGTATGATTTGGGTAGTCACAATGTCTTGTTAGAGGCCGCTTGTGATTTGTGGGTCAAACAGTGTAGTTGGCCCACTGCCAACATCATATAGGCCTGCAGGGTCGCACACAAGAATGGACCAACTCGGGGTAAAATGTCCACATTTATTGAATCAGAAATGTGTCTAGATTCAATAAATATCTAGGATGGAGGAATTATTTATATATATATATAAATAATTAAATTTGAAATATATTATATATATATTATATTTGATATTATATATATATATTAATTAATTTAAATTTGATTCTATCAGATAGATTTAAATTTAAACTAATCAGATAATTAAAATTTGATTTGATTCTATCAGATAGGTTTAAATTTAATTCTGTCAGATAGATTTAAATTTAAACTAATAAGATAATTTAAATTAAGCTATAGATATTATTAGTTTAAATTTAAACTATAGGATAGATTTGAATTTAAACTAATAGATATATTTAATTAATTTTGATTAATTAAATATACCTGAAACTCTAGTCTATAAATAGGGGTTTCCATATCAGAAAAATAGATAGAGCTAGAGCTAAAGCTGCCTCCAAAATCTTTAGAGAGAGGGACATCATACGGACGTCATGGGAGGCACATAGCGGAAACATTTAAAATTTTGATCCCAATTCCCACCAAGGATCTGCCAAAATCACTTAAACTGAATAGGTTCAGAAGATTACTTTTTTCTGCCAATTGAGTTTGCTGTTTACTTTTATTTGGATCACAGTAACTAACCACAGATCAGCTCCCTCTACTGGTATCCACACGAACAGGGTTCAGCAACTCAAAACCGTGTTCTAGCAATCTGGCCGTACAATTTCTGTACAGTCCGTACGACGTCAGTACAATTCCGTACGATGTCCCTCTCTCTAAGGATTTTGGAGGTAGCTCTAGCTTTAGCTCTATCTATTTTTCTGATATGAAAACCCCTATTTATAGACTAGAGTTTCAGGTATATATAATTAATCAAAATTAATTAAATATATCTATTAGTTTAAATTCAAATCTATCATATAGTTTAAATTTAAACTAACAATATCTAGAGCTTAATTTAAATTATCTGATTAGTTTAAATTTAAATCTATCTGATAGAATTAAATTTAAACCTATCTGATAGAATCAAATCAAATTTAAATTATCTGATTAGTTTAAATTTAAATCTATCTGAGAGAATCAAATTTAAATTATCTGATTAATTTAAATTTAAATCTATCTGATAGAATCAAATTTAAATTAATTCATATATATATATAATATCAAATATAATATATTTCGAATTTAATTATTTATATATATATATATATATAAATAATTCCTCTATTCTAGATATTCATTGAATTTAGACACATTTCTGATTCAATGAATGTAGACATTTTAGCCCGAGTTGGTTCGTTCTTGTATGCGACCCTGCAGGCCTATATGATGTTGGCAGTGGGCCAACTACACTGTTTGACCCACAAATCACAAGCGGCCTCTAGCAAGACATTGTGACTACCCAAATCATATGGGATCGGTGATCCGATGCAACCTATCTTATAACCCTATCATATCCCTTTTGTCACACGATATCTAGATCGAGTATGAGACATGGAAATATCATTCTCAACTTGCTCGATCATAACTTTCTCGATCTCTGAGTAGACTGATATAAGATGGAACCCTTTCCATTTGAGCATGGCCATGCATTTCTTAGTCACACTCATCGAGAGGCCCAGAGATATCTCTCTATTAATTAGAGGGACAAATTCCATCTTGATCACTCATCTTCCTCTGCATGGATTCCATTATACTTGATCATAGTCTTTATAATCACCCGGTTAAAGGTGACATTAGACTATGCCAAAGTACAGTGTCCTTCATGTAGGAATCTATGGTGATCTCAGGTCCAAGGGATTAATGACACTGTTATATATGAGATAAACTTATGACCTAATCCATGTAGCTTATCTCATGACGGGTCTATCCAACGTCCTATTCTCTAACACACGCCTATGATTTTGATTCATATTATCATATATAATTAACACTTAATCAATCAAAATTATACTAATCTTAATTCATCGTTGTTCCCACAAGGATGATTGATTAGGGACATTTTGGATAATTCAAAATTTGATTTATCCATGGATATTATTATATATAAATATGCAAATAATATAATAATGTAATAAAAAGAAAACTCTTATTTTGTAATAAAAGACAATGTTTGCAATACAATGATTGGCCTAGGGCACAATCTCCAACAACTCCTACTTACACTAGATTCAATCATTAATGTTTCTAATACCCATTGACCTAACATGACAATCATGCTTAGCCTGTGCAAGTAGCTTAGTAAGAGGATCAGCAACATTGTCATCAGTTGGTATTTTTGCATATCTTTATATCACCTCTATCAATGATTTCTCTGATAAGGTGATATCGCTTGAGTATGTGTTTTGTCCTTTGATGTGACCTAGGTTCTTTAGCCTGTGCTATTGCACCATTATTGTCACAGAACAAATCTATCGGATTTGAGATGATAGGCACCACCCCTAGCTCAGTGATGAACTTTTTAATCCAAACAGCTTCTTTAGCTGCATTTGATGCTGCTAGGTACTCAGCGTCTGTTGTAGAATCAGCCACAGTGCTTTGCTTTGAGCTCTTCCAACTTACTGCTCCACCATTTAAACAGAATATAAATCCTTATTGCGATTTAGAATCATCTTTGTCAGATTGAAAACTTGCATCTGTGTAACTGTTTACAACAAGCTCGTCATCCAATCCTCCATACACCAAGAATACATCCTTAGTTCTTCTCAAGTACTTTAAGATATTCTTGACGGCAGTCTAGTGATTCTCACCTGGATCTGATTAAAATCTACTAGTCATACTTAAGGAATATGAGACATCTGGTCGAGTGCACAACATGGCATACATGATAGATCTAATAGCTGAGGCATATGGAATCTTACTCATGCGCTCTTACTCATCACGTGTACTCGGACACTGAGTCTTGCTGAGATTGATGCCATGAGACATAGGTACAAAACTCTTTTTTGAATCTTGCATACTAAATCTATGCAATACCTTGTCTATGTAGGTGCATTGACTTAAACTGATTAGCCTCTTGGATCTATCTCTATAGATCCTAATCCCAAGGATGTAATTGGCCCTGCCTAAGTCTTTCATTGAGAAACACTTTCCTAACCAAGACTTGACAATCTGCAAGGTAGGAATGTCATTTCCAATAAGTAGGATGTCATCAACATAAAGCACTAGAAAAACAATTGTGCTCCCACAAACCTTCTTGTAAACACAAGGTTCATCAATATTTTGGATAAAACCAAAATCTTTGACTACTTCATCAAAATGATGATTCCAACTCTGAGATACTTGCTTCAATCCATAAATGGATTTTTAAAGCTTGCAAACCTTCCCAGAATCCTCTGGACACATAAAACCTTCAGGTTGTGTCATATACACATCCTCAAGCAGCTTTCCATTAAGGAATGTTGTTTTTACATCCATTTGCCAAATCTCATAATCATAGTATGCAGCAATGGCAAGAAGGATTCTAATTGATTTGATCATAGCGACTGGTGAAAAGGTTTTATCATAGTCTATACCATGTGTTTATTTTAATCCTTTTGCAACCAATCATGCCTTGAAGGTATGCACTTGGCCATCCATGTCAGTTTTCTTCTTGAAAACCCATTTGCACCCTATGGCTTTTATACCTTCAGGTGGGTCAATCAAGGTCCATACCTGATTGTCATACATGGATTGCATCTCAGACTTCATGGCTTCTAGCCATTTCTCAGAGTCTAATCCCATTATAGCCTCTTGATAGGTGGTTGGCTCATCTTGATTAATGAACAACACATCACGATATCTTGGAGGCTGATGTTGTGTCCTATCAGACCTTCGTGGGCCTTGTGTTACTTAAGTAGGCTCAACAACTTGTTGTGAGTCTTCTCGATTTTCCATCTCAGGTTCAATGTGATTTTGTGGCTCTTGAACTTCTTCAAGATGTATCTTACTCCCACTGGTTCTTTTAGAGTTGAATTCTCTTTCTAAAAAAATACCATTTCGAGCAACAAACAATTTGTTCTCAGTGGGGTTGTAAAAGTAGTATCCTTTAGTTTGCTTAGGATAACCCACAAAAAGACATTTTATAGATTTGGGTGTTAACTTATCTGAGGCTTGTTGCTTAACATATGTCTCGCATCCCCAAATCTTGAGAAAAGATAAACTGGGCTTTTTTCCAGTCCATATCTCATATGGTGTCTTTTCAACCGCCTTAGATGGAACACAGTTTAGTGTAAACACAGCTATTTCTAATGCATAGCCCTAAAAGGATGGTGGAAGATCCGTTTGACTCATCATGGATCGAACCATATCTAATAAGGTTCGGTTCCTTCGTTCAAAAATGCCATTCCATTATGGTGTTCCTGGTGGGGTTAATTGTGAGATAATACCACAATTTCTAAGATGGTCAATAAACTCTTGGCTCAAATATTCACCACCTCGATCGGATCGAAATACTTTAATAGATTTGCCAAGCTGATTATGTACTTCATTTTGGAATGTTTTGAACATTTCAAAAGCTTCAGATTTGTGTTTCATTAAATAGATGTAACCATATCTACTATAGTCATCTATAAAAGTAATAAAGTACAAGTGGCCTCCTCTAGCAGTTGTACTTAGTGGACCACATATATCAGTATGTACTAGGCCCAATAAGTCAGTGGCCTGCTCACTGTGTCCAGTGAAAGGTGCCTTAGTCATCTTTCCTAATATACAAGATTCACATGTGTCAAATGATTCAAAATCAAATGATTTCACAAGTCCATCTTGATGGAGCTTTGAAATGTGTTTCTCATTTATGTGGCCTAGACGACAGTGCCAGAGATAGCTCAGATTCAAATCGTTAGTCTTGATCCTCTTGGTAGTTATGTTATAGACATCTTGATTATTGGGAGTATTAATATTTAAATAATAATGACTACCATGCAAATCACCATCCGCATAAAAAATGTCATTACGATAAATAGAACATTTATTATTCCCAATAATTGAAATAAAACCTTCCTTATCCAAATAAGAAAGTGAAACTATGTTTCTACTCAAAGCAGGAACATAATAGCAATTGTTCAAAATTAACAAAAGCCTATTGGACAAAACTAATTCATAAGTGCCTACGGCTAAAGCAGTAACTCTTGCTCTATTTCCAACTCGTAGGTCTATTTCGCCCTTTTTCAACTTTCTACTCCTTTTGAGACCCTGCACATTTGTACAAATGTGAGTTCCACATGCAGTATCTAATACCCACGTAGGAGAAGTAGAAAGATTAATTTCTATAACATAGATACCTGAAGTAATAGCCCTGCTATTCTTCTTTTTCTTTAGATCTTCTAGGTAGAGCTTGCAGTTTCTTTTCCAAATGTGCCTTGGGAGGCTTTGCCTTCTTGGCTTCAGGCTTGGGTTTGGGCTTATTTTGGTTATTGTTCAGGCCCTTTCCTTTGCCTTTGCCTTTCTTTTTCATTCCTTTACCTTTCTGAACCATTAAAACAGAACTTGGATTTTTCTTAATATTTTGCTCGGCAGTTTCAAACATCCCATGCAGTTTAGAAATAGATTTCTCCATGTTGTTCATATTGTAGTTCATGACAAACTGGTCATAACTTTCAGGGAGTGAGTTTAAGATCAAATATGTAGATAACTCCTGACTTATGGAAAATCTGAGCCTCTCAAGGTGATCAAGGTAGCCTTTCATCTTCAAAACATGAGTGCTAACTGATGCACCTTTAGCTATTTTACAGGAATGTAAGGCCTTAGTGGTTTCAAACCTTTCCTGCCTTGCTTGTTGTTGGAACATTTCCTTGAGATGCACAATCATCTCATAAGCCTCCATAAGTTCCAGATCTCTTTGAAGTTCTGAGACCATGGTGGCTAACATCAGGCATCCCACATCCACAGAATCATTGAGATGCTTGGTGTGGACATCCTTCTGTGCTCTTGGAGCATTGGCTACAAGCTCCTCAGGAATGGGCTCATCTAGGACATATAGCTTTCTTTCCTCTTTGAGAATAATTCTCAAGTTCCTAACCAGTCAAGAAAGTTTGTCTCATTGAGTTTGTCCTTCTCAAGGACGGATCGCAATGATAGTGCAGCAGAGTTATTTGTCGACATTTTTTTCTACAACAGAATATGCAAAAATCAAATTAATAACTTTCCACTAAAAATAACCCTTAATTTAATTTAGTGGACTAAGACCCATATTTCACTTAATTATAAGTCTGCTTTGGCAAGCCGCTTAAAATTAAGTTATTTAGGTAGGTAACTCGTTTACCAATTATATTACATGTAACTCTTAGATCTTTTATAGGATTCATTCATCACATGATTCGGCATGTTTAATCCCATCTAATGCTTTGAAACCCAAAACTGTTTTGATAGTTTCAATTGAGTCAAACCACTATGAAACTTATGAGTATCACCATTACCCAAGCTGCCTTACTAAGATAACCTAAGTTTATACCACTTTGGTAGAACCTACAGTTAGGTGACCAAAGTCTTGACAGATGTTCATTAGTGGGCGACATTGTAACTTAAAATTTTATATGAGGGATTTTATTTCATTATTTCATAAAACTAGTTGTCACACAATTATATACTACGATAGCATGCATACATACATATGATCTCATCATAAATTTTAAAATAAATGTGACACAATATGGCCCATCTATCCTATCTCCTCCCAAGCCAATGAGAGGATTCCTCTAAGATAAAATCAAAGAGAAACCTCGCTTAAACATTCGAGGGGAGTGTGAGATGAGAAAAGAATGTACATTCAGAATGAATAGAGAGAGGCACGACACGTAGGGCGTATTTTTTTTTTATTTAAAAAATTACAAACCATAAGTATCCTAGGGCCATATCATACACCATACCTATCCAAGCAAATCACAATACACATGTTACAAATATCTCATCTCATATGAAAGGTTGTAAATTTAGTGAATTAATTTTCAATTAGATTGTGTTGTGCTAGGATTAGATAGCAACGGCGGATTTATTCAATGTGTCACATACATAGCAAAACGAATTTGAATTGAAATATAATCTATACAAAATATATCAAATATATATATGTAACAGATTAATAATTATGTTCCCAATCACATTGAAAACTATACATATATCATATATATAAACGAATTCATTAAAAGAACCTCTACGCTTCGATTTCATGCTTTTTAAAATAATTTGATCAAATTAATATCGCATACATATCTTATATTAGCACATGCGAAAAATTGATTATAAGATAAAATTCTTATAACACACAGGTATTCAATTTAAGCAATTATTGACGTGGCTCTGATACCACTGTTGGGAATTATGGGAGGCACACAGCGAAAACATTTAAAATTTTGATCCCAATTCCCACCAAGGATCTGCCAAAATCACTTAAACAGAATAAGTTCAGAGAATTACCTTTTTCTGCCGATTGAGTTTGCTGTTTACTTTTATTTAGATCACAGGAACTGACCGCAGATCAGCTCCCTCTATTGGTATCCACACAAACAGGGTTCAGTAACTCAAAACAGTGTGCTAGCAATCTGGCTGTACAATTCCGTATAGTCAGTACGACGTCCATACAATTCCATACGACGTCCGTACAATGTCCCTATCTCTAAGGATTTTGGAGGCAGCTCCAGCTCTAGCTCTATCTATTTTTCTGATATGGAAACCCCTATTTATAGACTAGAGTTTCAGGTATATTTAATTAATCAAAATTAATTAAATCTATCTATTAGTTTAAATTCAAATCTATCTTATAGTTTAAATTTAAACTAACAATATCTAGAGCTTAATTTAAATTATCTGATTAGTTTAAATTTAAATCTATCTGATAGAATTAAATTTAAATCTATATGATAGAATCAAATCAAATTTAAATTATCTGATTAGTTTAAATTTAAATCTATCTGATAGAATCAAATTTAAATTATCTGATTAATTTAAATTTAAATCTATATGATAGAATCAAATTTAAATTAATTCATATATATATATAATATCAAATATAATACATATATATATATATAATATTTTTATATATATATATATATAAATAATTCCTCCATCCTAGATATTCATTGAATCTAGACACATTTATAATTCAATGAATGTGGACATTTTAGCCAGAGTTGGTTCGTTCTTGTGTGCGACCCTGCAGGCCTATATGATGTTGGTAGTGGGCCAAGTACACTGTTTGACCCACAAATCACAAGCGGCCTCTAGCAACTTATTCATTAGATAGATTAGTCTAGTTGTATATACATGAGATAGTGTGACTTCATGGAGTACCTAGTAGCATAGTATCTGACAGAGACCCCACGTTCACATCGAACTTCTGGAGGTCATTACAACATACCTTAGGGGCCAGGTTGCGGTTTAGTACTGCTTATCACCCCCAGACAGATGGTTAGACTGAAAGGACCATTCAGATCCTAGAGGACATGCTGAGGGCATGTGTGTTAGAAATGAGGGGTAACTGGGATGCGTATCTGCCGTTAGCAGAGTTTGCATTTAATAATAGCTACTATTCCAGTATTTGGATGGCTCTTTATGTGATACCTCACTATATAACGCCTCTCTTACTACTGCTACCTCAAATAGAACTTAGAAGAGCCACTAAAAATCTAAACTGATGAAAATTTTATTTTATTTTTTTTAAAGAATTTTCTCATACAATTTTACTATTCATTTGGTCATTCCCAAAATATCATCCAACTTTGAAAATAAGCAATTAATAATAAAAAAATCGTATGAGGTTGGTTCAAGGCTCTAACTCAAGCTCTTTAAGTTCTTTATAAGGGAAAAATACTTGCTCAGTAGAATACACATAAATTCATATAAAAATGTCCTTACAAAAATCAAACAATTTTACCCCTCATTTAACATATTATTATATATATATTTTTTATTTGCCCTTACATAAGCATATGTATCTTTGCATTCTAAGCACGCTAGTCATATTCTCTTTACTTAAGAGTTGAGTATATACATGGCTCTCTATTACATACCTGAGTACCTTACAATACCATACGATAACTCATACATACAAGAATCCAAGATACTTAATTACACGACCAAAATGTGATGCATAAAGTAAGGTCCTCGATTTATGCCTCCACACCTTTTGCCCTTTTTGTAACATCCCGTCCTGCTGTAAATGTGAGAAACGTAATGTTCGGTTTCTCTGTAAATGGTAAAAATGGGCCAGATACAAAAGGAAGTCCTTGAAATAAAAGGAATTGGGGCCAACTAAAATTATAATAAAATTTTAAATATTAGAAAATGAAGATTTGAGCTTTGAGTTTCTTAGAAATCAATGCCAGAGTAATTCAAAAAAAATTTGCCAAAAGGCTAGTGGCATTTTCGTAAATATGGGCACTTTTTGAAAAATACACAAGAGGGCTTTTTAAATGAAAATTTTAAGTTCTCCGGGATTCTCAGAGGCCATAAAAACCATGGAAAGCCCCGGGACAGCTAAAGCCCCTCCGGTGGATATTTTTCAATGTCAGTATGCTCGAACTTTGACGGATCCGTTCGGAAAGGTTTTAGCTCCAATTTGAGTGATTCCAAAGCCATTTTTCTTGATTGGCAACCTAAATTTTATAATGGAAAAGACAGTTCTCAAAAAGGAGCTAAAACAAAGGAGAAACGAAAATACAAAGTGTGAAGGGCAAAATGGGAATTTTTGAAAAGTGTAACTTATTCCCACCTATATATATGATGCACCCTTCTCCTCCCTTCATTATGCACGACCATCTTCTGCCTAAAACCAGAAGAAAACCCTAGGGGATGAGGCTCACAAGAAGGAGAAGAAAAGGAGGAGAAATCAAAGGCTTAAGGTATGGAAATTAGTAGTTTTTCATGCTCTTTCTCTTCCAAACCTCTTCTCCTCCATTCTCCTTTGTTTCCTATGATTATAATGAAGTTTATAAATCTGTTTTAAGGGAGAAATTGAGGGGAAAGTTCGCATTTGAAGAGAGGAGCTCAAAGAACACAAGATTCAAGTGAGAAAAAGCAAGAAAATAAGGTAATTTCTCTTCCTATGGTTGTCATTTTTGGTGCCCTTCTCCACCATTTCGCCCCACTTGAGAAAACCCTAGGAGGAGATGATTTTTAGGCAGAACCAAGCATGAATCTAAGGAAAAAGGGTGTGGAGATTAAGAATATGCAAAGGGAATTATCAAAAAGCCATTAGATTTCAAGATGCAAATTCTAGGGTTTCAATTGCACCTTGTAAAATCTGACTTTGTATGATGATTCCTAGGCCTAAGTAAGAGTTTAAATGAGCTCCCAAGATCCCTAAGAGGCTCCCCATATGCTTCTTCCCTTGAGAAAACAAAAAGAGCTCCATGGAACCCAATATGCTTCATAGCCTCGGCCTAGATGGGTTCTCCTAGCTAGGGAGAGTTTTAAATTTTTCTAAGGCCATTCTTGAGTCATATTTGATGAATGAAAGTGAGAGGAGGCCTTGGAAAAAATTTAGAACTCATAGAAAGTGATTTGGTGCCTTAGGTTCCATATTATGACCTAAAGAAGCAACATGGTGCTAGGCCTTTTGTTTTGATGATGTGATGACTCCAAGAGGTTTAAAAGGAGTCAAGAATCATATTTGAAAAGAAAAGAATGAGGCCTAGAAGTCATTTGAGAGGTGTTGCTTCATTAGGTGCCAATATGGACCATAATGGGGGTTATAGAGCAATCTAGTACTTAAGCAAGTTCTATGGTCTTAGAAATTATTACATAAACCTAATTGGCTCCCATAAATTGTATCTAAGCCAAGAGAAACTATCTCCACCAATTTATGGGTGTGTGGCCGAAAGAGGAGGCTTGAATTCAAAGGAAAAAGTGTGTCATTTTGTGCAAGGTAGCTCTCTCCACCTTCTCTCATGCATAGATGTGTGTTTAGCTTGTTTTAGAATGTGTGTATATGTATTTTCAAGCTTTGAAAAGTATGCTAGCATGTCTTTACATGTCATGATCCTTGATGCCATGTTATGTCTTAAATGAATCCATGATGTTTATATGAGTTTGCTTGAGTGTGGAGAGGCCAAGAACTCTTCCCTTGGGTGAGGATGAGTTAAGAACCCTTGAGCTTGGTTGAGACAAAGTAAAGAGTCTCCTAAAAGCAAAGTGGGCTCCCAAGAGTATGGTTAAGTCCAAAGTGTTCAAAGAATGGGTGAGGCAAGTCCAAAATCCATAAGGAGAAGTGTGAGGCCAATCCAAACACTTAGTGAGCTCTTGAATGTCTTGTATGATTGATTCACATGCTAAGGTTGCTTTTAAAATGCCTATGATTTTTACTTCCTCCATGCATGCATTTATGAAACTTGCCTTGCACATATTATGTATGATTGAATGGGAGATGAGCTATTGGGATTCTTTGAATCTCATCCCCTCCTCTCTAATGATCTAACATGCTAGGTAAACCAAGTGGATATGCTAATGGGAGCCAACAACACTAAAGGAAGGAGATTGACAATCATGTGTTTAGCTTTTGTCACTTTAAGACCATGATTGTACCATATGATATATATGATGTAGTAAATGGGCTATGACCCTTGAGACATGTGTAAATATGATATTATATGATGTTTAAATGTATGGATATGATGTGTGACCTCTAGAACCTATTTTGAGTATGTAATGCCAAAGTGTGCAATATGAGAGTTTATTGGAAATATGCATAAGTGTGGGTTGAATAGCCAAAATGAGATGCATGAGATTTGGGACCATTTGGGCAGCTCACACAAGTCTCAAATGTACTTTTAGACTTGCCCAAAAGGTGCCACAACCAAGGGAAGGCCATTTGGCAAATTTGGTACCTCATATGGAATTAAATTTGACCATAATGGAACCCTATGTCACTTTTTGGCCAAATGAGTTAGTCTTGCCCTGAAATTTGGTATAAAATTAGGTCTCATTAAGAGCTTTCTGGGAAGCTAAAGATCATAATTTTTGGAGGTCTAGAGAATATTTGATGAATTTTCAAAATTGGGATTTTCTATGGTTTCTGGTATGTGCACTGTTCATACTGGCAGATTTGATTTTTGTGTCACTCGATAGCCAAATGGTGTACGATTCTTATGAAATTTTATATGCATAAACTAGAGGTCATAATATTTCTGTAACCACCAAGATCAACTCATTTGGAGGTCTGAGCAGAGAGTTATGCATTTTTTAAGTTTGCTATCATTAACAGTGGCGTCTCCAGAGCTCAATCACTATTCCATCAGTTCCAGATGTCTAAACGTATCTTTTTCATTCTGAAATTATTTTTAGTGTCAAGTTAACATTTGTATCTTTCCATAATGACTGAATTTGTGTGATTTCAAATTTTGTATAATTAGTTATGAATTTCAGAAGTTTGTATCAGTAAACTGAGTAACAGCCCAGGCAGTCAGCGACTCTGTATCTTCTTGGATGTCAAACATCCCGTGTGATGAGTATACATCCTAAGCTTTCCAGAATGACCAAGATTGCATGATTTCAAATTTTCTAGATTTAGTTATGAGTTTCTAAAGTTTGCCCAGGAAAGAGGCCAATTCTGGCCGAAAATGGATCTCCAAATTTTCATGCTCCATTTCGATTTCCATGGGTTGGAGGCATATTTTTGGGATCTAAATGAGTTTTAATGATGCAATTAAATATGACGATATATAGTATGAGCTCACATAGTCCATGTGACACCGAAATGAATTTTTAGCCATAGCGCAATGCGAAAATAATCCCACTTTTCTCGCTTTTCCCATGGAAATCCTACATAGTTCATGATATTATGCCATTCAAATGTATGAGATGGACTAGAATCTATGGTGTTACACTTTCTTTGTCTGATCTCAGACCTAGCATAGGTTATGTTTGGGGTGAGATTATGAAATCTCAGTAGTAGTAAACCAATCTCATTTACAAGCTAGCATGTAAGTACATAACATAATGCCAATCAAGGTATCACATACTACATAGTAATGCAAGGAATTTCATACAAGGCCAAGCAATATCCCAACATACATGTCTCATTTTATAGCATAAATGACACTCAGTATAACATAACACTCATCATTATACCAACACAAAAGCTTAAAGAAAGAGAAAGGAAAACTACTACCTTAGCAACCTTGCTCCTCAAGCCTTGGGGACTTAGTCCACTTGCTCTTGGAGTTTTCAAACAATTATTAAACCCTATAATCATAATGATAATTTATTACAATCAACATATAGACCCAAAATTCTAAAGTAATATAGCCCTTTTTAAACTTAATGGGACCACTGGAATTGGAAGAATCTAACTCCTTCCCTTCCAATTCAGTATGGCCGAATAGTGTGCATTTCTTGGCCAAAATTTAGAAATTTTATTCCATGAGTTTTGGGGGCTTTCCCATAGGTATTCCTAGCTAAAAACACCTTTTTGAATCCATTGGAATGGATAAAATTATCAAATTCTAGCCCTAACAACATGTTTTGGTCATAACATAACCTAGCTCTAATTTAGGCCCAAAAGTGAGTTTCTTCGGTTCAAAAAATTCCATAGCCTCTTCCTTTATGTTTTAGGACTTGAAATTTGGTATACATGACTTTAAGACATTAATAAAACACATAAAAATTTTAAGAAAATTCGGACAGCATCTCCCCAACATTTCCATTTTCCTAAGAATTACAATCTTTGTGTTTTTCAAAGTTCCAGCATATAACAAAAATGGATAAGCTCATATGGCCTCTATAGTCAATATGTAAACTCCATTCCTAGGCTTTCATATTCAACATATAACCTCCATTTCTAATGATCCATATGCTGTCCAAAAGTGACCCATAGCTAGGGTTTAATAAAACTAACTTAAACCATGTGATTTTCAAGTGCAAGGTGGAGAAAACTTACTCTTTAAGCTTAATCCTTGCTTCCTTTACCTTTCTCACACTAAAATCCCTTCTTTTCCCACTTGCAACATTACACCATGAAGAAAAGATGAAGATGCAGCTGCCCTTTGGAGAAAATGATTGGAGGATGAAGAAGGTGAAGAAATTTGGTGAAGAATGGTGATAGTTTTGCTTGATTTCACTTATTCTTCCACTTTTCCTCCCCCCCTCTCTCTCTCTTCACGTTTTTCTCTCCTTCTCCCTTGTGTGTGGCATGAAAATGGTGGAATGGAGGTGAAGAAGATGAATTTAAATGAAGTTAAATGGTCATACCAAATTTGGACCCTTGGATCAACCTTTTCAAGATCAAATCTTAGCCTTCTATACCTTTTTTTCTTTTGATTTTCTAATTTCATGACTAAATATCTTCTTCCAAAAATTCCTTGGCCACACACTTGGATGCCTATTCTTAGCCCTTAAGTTATGGTTAGTAACCATGGTTAATTTTTTTAACTCAACCATCGTCAATTTTTAACTCAACCATGGTTAATTTCTAACCTAATCATAGTTAATTTTTTAAACTAACTAAAATCTTTTCTTTCTTTTCTTTCTATTTTATATTTATATTTGGGTTTCATCTTCTCTAAAGCCCTAATTATATCTTTTTTTTATTGGGCCTTTGGAATCGGCTATTGGGCCTTATAGCAGTCTAAAAACTAGTGTCTAGGCCCGATTAAGATTTTATAATACAATACATACTATTAGACTTTCTAAAATTTATAAATATTATTTCCTCTACTTTCTGGCCATATTAAGCCTTAAACATGGATTAGGGGCCCTCAAGCTCGATCCTCATAAATTTCAGTGTCAATCAAACATCCGAGTCTTTAGTTGTAATTTTCACCGTTCTGTATTATGATTGTGCTCTAAAATTTTCATTTATTACAATTTAGTCCTTGAAACTCCTTCAGGGTTTCTTAGCCCTTTATCTATTTCTATTTCTATGGCTGTTACAACTTCCTCTTTCTATTTTGCTCATGGCTACTGATCGGACCAACCGAATCTCTGACCGGATCCCGTCCGGCCATCCAGACAGCGTGGTATCATCGGACTCGTTTCATTAGACGGAGTTTAACCGTGGGTCACAGATTTATGAGATTCCTACCCAATTTTTTGATATTCATGCCTAAAGCCACGAATAAAAGGTGAAACTAGGGTTCCCTAAACTTTTGAGCAATTTATACATTTTGCCCAGCATACAACTTTTCTTTGCATTTTAGTCCCTAACTTCTTCATACTTAACCTTAGAGACTGTTTGGGACCTTTTGTTTAATCCTTTTTTCTTTCATCATTTGTGGCCCCAATTTTAGGGAACCTCTGGCCTTGACTTATCATTATTTATGGTCTAAAATATTATTCTAATTTTGTTGGACCTCAGTTTACTCTATTTGGGGGACTTTTTTTTGTATCCAGTGAATTTCATACATTGACAGAGAAATTATATGTTATGTTTCTTGCATTTTCTTACATTTTTGAGGGACCGAATATTACACTTTATGAGGCTTTGTACAGGTGAAAGTGGTTTGGAAGGGTCTAACATCTGAAGAGGCAACCTAGGAGCCAAAAAAATGAAATGAAACAAAAACATCTAGAGTTATTTCCTTAAGGTATGTATTTAAATTTTGAGGATAAAATTTATTTTAAGGAGGGTGGAAAATGTAACGAACATAAATTCTATAAAATGACAAAATAAGCCGTATAAAAGCAAGTCTTCTGAAATGAGCTAGATAATGTCCCAAAAAATTTGGGTAGAGTTCTAGGCTCCTAAAAATGATAATTCCAGGTTTAGACTGAAAGAAAAACAGAGCTAGGATAGTGAAACAATTTGTGATGGAAACTGACGAAACATAGTATTTTTGTAAATAAGTGCAACTTTTGGAAAAACACATAGGAGGGCTTTCTAAATGGGAAATTTGAGTTGCCCAAGGTCCTCAGAGGCCCTAAAAATCATAAGAAGCCCCGGGACTGGCAAAGTCCCTCCGGTGTATGTTTTCCAACGTTGATCAACTCGAACTTTGATAGATTAGTTCGATAAGGTTTTAGCTCCAATTTAAGTGATTCCAAAGACATTTTATTAAATTAGGAATCTAAATTTTATAATGGAAAAGACTATTCTAAAAAAGGAACTAAAATGAAGCCAAAATAAAATGCCATTAGAAAATGGCAAAATTGGAAAAGTAAGCTTCTTGAAACTTCCATAAGCTTCCATCACTTTCTTGTCTCTTCTCCCCTTTAATTAGAATGACCCTTTCTACCCAAAAAGCAGAAAATGCTCAGCTCCTTTAGGCACACCAAGAGAAGGAGAAAAAAAGGAAGAAAGAGGCAAGAAAGGTAAGGAAATCTAAGGAATTTCATGCTCCATCTTCTTCCAATTCTATTCCTCTCCTCTTCTCCTCTCTTTCCATGGTTTATTTGAGATGAATGGTTCTATGTTTGGTCTAGAACTTAAGGGAAGAGTTTGAATTACTTAAGGGGAAACAAACCAAGAAGGAAGAGCCTTGGATACATACTTGAATCTAAGGCAACTTCTTGCTTATGTTTCTTTCTTTTCTTGCTTCTTCTTAGTGTATGTTTTGGCCTCATACAGAACCATATAAAGGGAGGATTTTTTGTCCAAAAGCAAGAGAGGAACTAGGGTTTTAGACCATGAGGAAGAGGAATATGGCAAGAAATTCCAAGAAAAACTAATAGAAATCAAGTAGGGAAAGTGTGGTATTTTCTGAGGTTTTGGAAAAATTAATTTTGTGTGAGTATTTCCTTGGCTATGTTAATGTTTCCTTGAGCTCCTAAGACCCTTAGAAACCCTTCCAAGTGATTCTCCCATCAAGGAAAAATCAAGAAGCTTGTAAACCCCCATTATGGTGCTTGCTTTGGCCTAGGCTAGTTCTATAGGGTAGGGAGTGTTTTAAATTGTTCTAGTATTGGTTTGAGACTTTATATGATGTTAGAAGATGGGAGAAACCATTGGAAAAATTTAAGAGCCATGGAATGAGAGATGGGACAATGGTGTCCATAATGATGGCTTAAGAAGCAACTTGGTTTTCCACTTGTGCAAGTGGTTATATAAGGGCTCCAAGGACCTTAATTAAGTTCAAAAGGTCTAGAAATGGGAAGAGATGGGAGCCTAGAACTTGAAATGTGAGAGTTGCTTCATTACGCCAATTATGGGACCATTATGCCACTTATGGAATTAAGTGTGTGTTCAAGAGTATCTTTGGTGTCTTGGCTTACTTCAAGTGTGTGATTATGTGTTGTTTATGGTGTTTAGGCCAAGAGAAAATCCCACTACTAAGTGTCCTTATGAGGCTGAGAAAGAGATGGAGTAAAGCAAAGGAAGCTTGCATCAATTGAAAGGTATCTCTCCACCTCATTCTCCTTGCATTATTATGTGCACATGTATGTCTTTGTGTGTTTGTGTATACTCTTGTGACTTGAGAATATGCCACTTGATGCCTTAACATGACATTGGTACCAATGTGTTTCCCAGAATAGCCTTGGTTATGGAAATGGCTCATAACGGTAATGTGATGCCAAAAGTCCCTTAATGAAGGTGAGGAGATACCAAAAGTCTCATGGCATGGATGAGACAAGGCCAAAAGTCTCTTGGAAAGGTGAGGCCAAGTTAAAAGTCCTTACGTCAAGAGTGAAGGAAATCTAAAAGTCCTAAAAATGGGGTGACATAAAACCAAAAGTCCCTAGAGCATGTTCTTGGCTTGAATGTGAATAAGTAGTATGGAAATTATGACTTTGCATACTTTGTGGTTGTCAAACCTCCCATACATATACTTTGATGTGTATATACCTTGAATGGGTGTGTGAGCTATTGAGATTCAAGAAATTTCACTTCCCTTCCCCTTTTCCTCTTAACATAACTAGGTGGTGCTTAAGAAACAAAGAATGCAAGCCAAGGGAGTTGAAAAGCCAAGTCTTGATAGTTATGTAGCTTGTTATATAATTGAATGCCAAAATTATTTTGTACATATTATTTTTGTGATGTAAGACCATAAAAAAAATATAAAATGGTGTATGAATATGATGTAGACCTTATATGATATCAAATCTATGGAATTATGCAAATTGTAACACCATACTTACAAGATTCAATTCATGCAATTCCCATGCCTCATCTCATGTAATTTCTATGGAGAAACAATATAATGGCATAGGGGCTATGTCTTAAGATGCATTTCTATATGGGTAAAATTTTTCTTTTGGAGTTCCATGGGCCATATGAACTTATGTATCACTTTCTCATTCTCATATTTAGATACATAAATACAACTCATTTCTATCCCCAAAATTAACTTACAACTCATGGAAAGCAAGGCGACACGTGAAACTCATGTTTTCATTTCTGGCCAGAATTTTAGTTTTTCTATCACAAAATTTGAAAAATCATAACTAATTCTAGAAAAATAAAAAACATGCATTCTTTACCATTATGGGAAGCCACACATGTCTACTTTATGATAAAAATATGACCAGGTCATGAAAAATCACACAGAGGATGTTTGACAATCTAGAAGGGACAGAGGTCTGGCTGGCAACTTGTACTATCACAAATTTCTGCAACAAACTTCAAAAATGTTTAATTAATTCCACAAAAGTCCAATTCATGCAAATGATACCAATCTAGAAAGCTACAGATGTTAAATAGAGGGATAAATAATTCATACCAGTCTAAGCATATCTAGGCATCGAAAACCAATCAAACAGTACATTAGGTTAGTCTAGATGCCTGATATTGGGTAGAATCTTTAAAAATTCATACCTCCCTCTTTAGAGCTCCAAATGGAGTGCTTCCCACAAGTCACTAGAAGTGTCTAGTTTCTCCCTATAAAATTTTGTGGCAATTGGACATCATTTGCCCCTTGAGTGACAGATTTCATTTTCGGACTTGAGTGAACAGTACACCAGACCAAAACTAGAAAATTTCTCAACTTTGAAAATTCATCAAATATTCTATAGACCTCTAAAAATTCTACACTTTAGCTTCCCAAAAAGCTCTTAACAAGCTCTATATTTATGCCAAAGATCAGATCAAGGAGAGCTCATTTAGTCAAAAAGTGATGTAGCCTCATGAAATAGTCATTTTTGCTCCCTATCAAGAGTCACTTTCCAAATGGCCTCCTCTTGTGTTTGGCACCTTTTGAGCAAGTTTAAAAGTATGAACATGACTTGTATGAACTACCTAAGTAGTCTTAAACCTCACGTATCTCAATTTGGCCATTCCACTTCTATTATTACACTAATATATCTAACCATTCAAAAGCTAAAATTGTCATTCAATACCCAAAACATGCTATCTTATACATTTGGCATCAAATTCCATTCATACATCATATATTTGGGTATTTACATATGTTCATATGATTATATAACACTTTCATCATGGGATTACATCATATGCCATGTGTGTGGCTAAAAAGGAAGCAAAACTAGGTATATTTATATACTTTGATGCCAATCTTCTTCTTCTAGGCTTATTGGCCTTCAATACCTTGCTCAAATGTTTCACCTTGCATGTTAAGATATTGGAGAGGAGGGGATGAGATTCAAAGAATCCCAATAGCTCATCTCCCATTCAATCACACATAAAGTATGCAATATAAGTCTTAAAAATGCATGCATGGACATATTAACATGTGCAATCATTTAAGATGCATTCTTGACATTTGAAAACATCATACATAGCATACATAGGCTTGCTAAGCAAGTGGATTAGTCTTACCCATTTACTTATAGATTTTAGACTTGCCTCACCCATTTCCTTAGAGGTTCTTGGACTCAACCTTACTCTTGGGAGTCAACCTCACTTTTGGGAAACTTTTTACTCGATCTTAACCAACTTTAATGGTTCTTAGGTCATCCTCACCATGGCTAACCAAAACAAATATCATAAACATCATTTGAAAACATAATGCATCATCATGGTACCATAGCATATAAAATCATGTTAAAATACTTTTTATGGCTTAAAACATATATACACACATTCAAGACAATATAAGTACACATCTATGCATGAGAGAAGGTGGAGAGAGCTACCTTGCTTGCATTTGTATACTTTTTTCTCAAGCCTTGAATCCTTTCCCTTGATCTCACACACCCAAGAAGGTGGAGATCATTCTTCTTAGCCTAGACACATCATATGAAAGCTAATTATACTCTTGAAGCAAAGTCTAAGGCCACACAATTACTAGAAAGGTTAGGTGACTCATAAGGTTCTTTTATGATTCCATAATGCACTTAATGAAGCAACCTTTGAAAAACATCATCTTGGCTCCATTCTATTTATTCATTCATGATTTTTGACTCCATTTAAACATCTTGGAGTCATCAAACACTCAATTCTAGGAGCCTAGCTTAGTGTTGCTTCTTTAAGCCATATTATGGAACATATAAGGCCATCTTGCTTTCTATAGCTTCTAAAATTTTTTCAAGGCTTCCTCTTATACTCTCCCATCATACATGATACAAAACTAAGTTTGGAAGGAATTAAAACACTCCCTAGGTGCATGAACTCTTCTTAGCCAAAGTTATGCTTCCATAAGGCACCAATGGAGTTTCCTTGCTTCCTTTAATGGGAGAACCATGTAGGAAGCTCTCTTACTGTCTTAGAAACTCATATGAACACTTAAACATTATAAAATTTAGCTAAGGTTCATGATAGAGTTCAAGGTGCAATAAAACCATAACTTTTCTATCTTGCAAATTCATGGTTTCTACATGGATTTCTTTGCATATTCTTACTCTCCTCCCCTAAATTCATAGAATTCATCCTTAGTTCTCCTCAAAATTCCAGCCCTCTTGCATCTACATACATGGGGCAAAATAAAAAGATGGAAGGGGAGGAAGTATCTACCATGGGATGGAAGATTTACCTTATTTTTCCTTGTTCTCTCACTTTTGTTGGCTTCCTCTCTTCAAATCCAAATTTTTCCTCCTTAGTCTAACCTTAAAACAGCACCAAAAACTCTAAGAAAACTATAAGGAGAAAGGGGAGAAGGAGGAGAAGAGATTTCCTAAGGAAAAGACTAGGAAATTCCAAGAATTTCTTACCTTTTAATTGAAATTTCCCCTTCTCCTTTGCCTTAGTCTTGTGCCCCTCCTTCCCTTAAGCTTTCCCTAGTTTTTGGGTAGAACCTTGTCAATCTAAATGAGGGGAGTAGAAGGACGCCTCATATATATATATGGGTTTAAGAAGGACTTTTTCAAAAATTTCTATTTTGTCCTTTATTTTTGGCCTTTTCGTTCTTAACTCGTTTTAGCTCCTTTTTGAGAACTTTCTTTTCCATTATGAAATTTAGGTTCTTAATTCAGTAAAATATCTTTAGAATCACTCAAATCAAAGCACCTTCCTAAATGAATTGGTCAAAGTTTCCAATGTTGGAAAATGTATTTGGGAGGGGTTTTAACTATTTTGGGGCTTCCTATGATTTTCAAGGCCTCTGAGAACCCCAGAGAACTCAAAAATTTTATTTAAAAAGCCCTCCATACCCAATTCCATACCATACAAGTTTTAACATATTATACAAAAAGACCTTGTACTTGCTAGTGGAAACTTTGTCAACAAGGTCTCAGAATTTGCACTACAGATTATAGGATCTTATTTCCAAGATCTTTGACGCAAGTGATGAAATGTTATTTCAACCCTTAAATTAACTTAGTCCCCTATCATACTTCATGCTTAATATACATTCTAATGGTCACATAATATAATCTCTCATTTTCAAAGAATTGGATATTACATTTCTCCCCCTTAAATAAAATTTGTCCTCAAAATTTAGGGTACACTTTCCTCTTACTCTTTTCTTTTCTGGCTAACTGCTCTTTTCTTTCCCTTCTTCCTAGCTCTATGCTCTTTTCTTAGCAATTTCATTTGTTTAAATTTTCTCTCAACTAGGGGATTTTCATTACTAGTTCTTAATGAAAACTCTATTGTTATAGAGTACATGCTTGTTTTTCTCATAAGGGAAAGAAGTTTCAACTTTAGAGGCCTATTTTGGGAGAGCTTACTAATCATATCGGGTTAGTCTTAACCCATTCGCAGGGGGTTAACATTTCTTTTAGTGAACTCATTTACACATCTCGAGAGGTAACTTATTTCGTATTAAATCTCTTGTGTCCTCTGTTAATAGCTTTTCATAACATCTCATCATCTTTTCTAATCATTACAACCATCGGAGGTTTCTGTCTATCTGCTTACTTATTTACATGTAAAGTCCACTGTTCATCTCTGCATTCTTTCTTACTAACTCATTCCATGATTATAATTCATATTTCTTTCTATTACAAGCCTCACACCTCAATTACTTATTGGGATTACAACTTCTTTGAAGAGTTTCTACTTTTAAAGATTCCAGTTTCTCCGCTTACTATTACATCTGTGTCTGTAGGCCTGGATATTTTCTCACTTTCTTTGCTCACTTATGGTGGTATTTTATAGTCCCTCGTTTCAACACTACTAGGCCTAACATGTGTATCCCATACTAGCATCAAAGAGCTACGACAATTGACTACTGCTGACCTCTGGTAGGATGCTAGCTATTTTCATAGTTTTGCTCACTGGAGATCTACTGTACGACTTACCTCATGTAAAAGCTACACCTAACCTCTTTCTAAATATATAAGCTAGCATATGGGGATTTCTCTATTCCTTGGTCAGGACTATTATCTGTTAGGTAGTGGTTTATCTCGCTCTAACTTTGGAAAGCTAATTTCTTACTTTCCTTATCCCATACACTATGCTCATCTCTCAAGAGAGCTAGTAAGTGGTCTAACTATTTGAGTAAAACCTTTATATCCTTGTGGCAATGGTCTACCAGACTCAGGAGATCTTTAGTCTCTGAGATAAAAGCTAGCTGAAACTATACTGGTTTCTGAGACTAACTGCTCTGTAAAAACTATCTTAGGCCATCATCTCATCAGAGAATCATCATACTATAATTGGGGGCTCTCTGTAACTCTGAGGGATCTACTGTGACCCCTGGGTCTATTGCGACCTCTCAGAGCCCTGCTTGTTTCTACTATGACCCGCTGTGCTATATCTGATGTCAAAGCCTAAGATCACTATATCTGATAGTAAAATATATGCTAACCAAGTCCGATAACTATCTCTCATAATAGCTGAGGCTAAACCCAGAACATATCATGCTTGTCATGTGAAGTGGACTTTGTACCATTTGACTCTTTGAGATGCTGTCATATTGATACTTAAGAGCATCTTAATTTTTGTTTATCTCTCCTCATGGGATTCTCAGATTCCCACTTCAGCCTTTTTCTCACTTGGGCTTTCTTTTCTTACTCCATTTACTTACCTACTTTACATATATTTGTTTTAACCTTCCTCTCATTTCCTACAGTTTCTAATTATGCCCACGTTCTGCTTTTAAGTGCTTTGGCACTAAGGCATCTCACACATTGAGTGTGACTAACATCTCTAGCAAGAGAGAGGTTATGCACCGGTCCTTACTTATTTTGTTTACATATACTATAAGGGACACAGGTTATGCATATTGAATCTAAATATTCTTTATTGGGGATTCCTCTTAGTATGCTTTTCTTATTGGTTTAGTATTTCGGGAATCCCTTTACATCTCTTTTCTACCTTATTTTGTAACACCATATACTTTCTATCTCATTTCATAACATTCTCATGTCTTACAACGTAGATTCCATGAAGAAAGTAAGAAAGTCCATTAAAACAATACATTCTTTGGCATTACGTCGTATATAGAAATTTCATTCAGTGTCACGTGGACTGTATGAGCTCATACAACCCATTCCTATATTTAATTACATGAATTCAACTCATTTGAATCATCAAAAATGGCCTACATCTCATGGAACTCAATGAGAAGCTCAAAACACACATATTCATTTTCGGCTAGAATTTGCTAATTTCTGTCACAAAATTTGGAAAATCATAACCAATTCTAAAAACCTTAAAATTAGGCATTCTTAGCCATTCTGGAAAGCTACACATGTCTACTTTAGGATAAAAATAAGTCTAGGCTATAACATAGGGGATGTTTGACATTCGAAATAGTCCAGAGGTTAGGTTGTCCATTAGTGCTATCACAGAATTCTGCAGTAAATTTCAAAATTGTCCAACTAATTCCACAAAATTTCAATCCATGAAAATGATATCAATATAGAAATCTATGGATGTTAGCTAAAGGAGAAAAATAACTTCAGACCAGTTTAGGCATGTCCAGACCTAAAAAATCAATCAAAGAATAATGAAGGTCGGCTGGAATTCTTAATACTGGACATATTCTTTGAAAATTCATATCTCCCACTCTAGACATCCAAAAGAGGTGCTTCTAGTTGGCACAAGTCACTGGAATGTCTAGTTCTTTTGTATAAAATTCATGGCAATTGGGCATCATTTGGACCCTGTGTGACAGATTCCATTTTCGGACCTGAGTAAACAGTAACATGACCAAAACCAGAAGATTTGCTAACTTTGAAAATTTATCAAATATTCTGTAGACCTCCAAAAATTTTGTTCTTTAGCTTCCCAAAAAGCTCTCAACAAGCTCTAATTTCATGCCAAATCTCATATCAAGAAGATCTCATTTGGCTAAAAAGTGACATAGGATTTCATTATGGTCAATTTTGGCTCCATATAGGATACCAAAATGACCAAATGGCTTTCCTTAGGGTTTAGCACTTTTTAGGCAAGTCTAAAAGCATATTTAGGACTTATGTAAGCTGTCCAATTAGTCTCAAACTCCATGCCTCTCATTTTGGCTATGCCACTTGCAATTATACATACTTACATCTAACTTTCAAGAAATATATCTTGGCATTACATACTCAAATTACAATCTACCATCCACATATCATATCCCCTCACTCATACATGACATATTATCATAATTACACATGTTCAATAGGCCATAGGCCATAGACCATATACAACATTCAATTACATCCTTTGGCATAAATATGGCCTTAAAGAACTAAAAACTATGCATTATATTGTCAAGCTCTTTCCATCAAGGTGGTTGGCTTCTATTACCTTGTCCACTTGGTCCACCTAGCATGTTAGATCATTGGAGAGGAGGGAATGAGATTCAAAGAATCCCAATAGCTCATCTCCCACTCAATCATACATAATGGATGCAAACAAATCTCATAAATGCATGTATGGTCATGTTGACATATGCAAACATTCAAGAGGCCTTTTAATCATTTGAGAAAGTCATACATAGCATACAAAGACTTGCCAAGAATGTGTGACAGCATCAGGAGGTAGTTTGACCTCTGGACCTTTTCAGATATCAAACACCCTCTGTGATTGATATTATAGTCTAGGCATATTTTTACTGTGAATTAGACATTTGTAGCTTTCTAGAATAGCCAAGAATGTATGATTTCAATTTTTCTAGAATTAGTTATGAGTTTTCAAATTTGGCCAGAAAAGGGGCCAAATCTGGCCGAAAATAAACCTCCATATTGTAGATTCCATTTTGGTTTCCATAGGTTATGGGCATAATTTTATGATGCAAATGAGTTGTATACATGTGATTAAATTTGGGAAAGTATAGTATGAGCTCACACGGTCCAAGTGACACCAAACAAAATTTTTATACATAACACAACACAAAAATAATCAATATTTTAATACCATTTTCTTGTCTCTCATATGTATTGATTGATAGGAGGTATAAAGATAGCATGGAATGAGCTAAAAAAGTATGGTATTAGAATATATGACTCAAGAATGGGCTTAAAAAAAATTTAAAACTCTCCCTAGCTATGGAGACTTGTGTAAGCTGAGACTAGGAGCATTCTTGGCTTCCTTAGACTTTGCTTGATTTTCTCAAGGGAAGATGCATGTGGGGAGCCTCTTAGGGATCTTAGGAGTTCATTTAAACTCTTATTTAGGCCTAGGAATCATCATACAAAATTAGATTTTACAAGGTGTAATTGAAACCCTAGAAATTGCATCTTGAAATCTATTAGTTTCTTGTTAATTCTTTTTACATATTCTTAATCTCCACACCCTTTTTCTTTAGATTCATCCTTGGTTCTACCTAAAAATCAGATCCTCCTAGGGTTTCTCATGTTAGGTGAAATGGAGAAGGAGGGGGAACCAAGATAGTAACCATAGGAAAAGAAATTACCTAATTTTCTTGCTTGAATCTTTCTTTCTCCAAGCTCCTTTCTTCAAATCCAAAATTTTCACTAAGTTTCTCCCTTAAATTAGATTTGTAAACTTCATTTTAATCAAAGGAAACAAAGGAGAATGAAGGAGAGGAGGTTTGGATGAAAAAAAGCATGAAAAACTACCATGAAACCATACCTTAAAGCTTGGATTTCTTCTCTTCTTCTTCCTCCCTTGGTGTGCCTAAACCCTAGCCCTCTTCTTTGAAATTGGGCAGAAAATTTTGAGTCTAAATGAAGGAGAGAGTGGGGCGCCAACTATTTATAATGGGAGGAGGAAGCATTTTTCAAAAATTCTCATTTTGCCCTTCGTTTTTGGCATTTTTGTTTCTCATTCGTTTTTGATCCTTTTTTAGAACCATCTTCTCCACTATAAAATTTAGGTTCTAATTTAATAAAATGCCTTTGGAATCACTCAAATGAGAGCTAAAACCTTCTCGAACGAATCAGTCAAAGTTCGGGTCAATTGACATTCAAAAACATCCATCGAAGGGGCTTTAGTCGTCTTAGGTCTCCCCATGGTTTTTAGGGCCTCTGAGAACCCTAGGGAACTAAAAAAATTCATTTAAAAAGCCCTCCTATGAAAATTCTAAAATTTGCTCAAAATTACGAAAATGTCATTACATTGTGTAAATTTTCTGTAAGAAATTATTTCATCATTCTAGCTATACTCTTCTTTCATTCTGAGCCTAGGATTCTCATTTTTAGGAGTCTAGAATACTTTGTAAATTTTTTAGGACCTTAACTAAGTCATTTCAGGGAACTTCCTTTTTGTATCTAGTGAATTTCATTTATTGACAGAGAAACTGTACATTATGTTCCTCACATTTTCTTTCGTTTTCAGAAAACCAGATGTTACATTTCTCTCCCCTTAAATAAATTTCATCCTCAAAATTTGGGGTATGCTTTCCCCTTACTCTTTTCTTTTCTGGCTAACTGCCCTTTTCTTTTCCTTCTTTCTGGCTCCATACGCTTTTCTCAGCGATTTCGCTCATTTAAGTTTTTTCTTGGCGGGAATTTTTATACTAGTTTTTAATGAGAGCTCTATTGCTATAGAGTACTAGCTAATTTTTTCTTATAAGAGAAAGAAATTTCTACCTCTAGAGGCCTATTCTAGGAGAGCTTACTAATCATATTTAATTAATTTCAACCCGTCTGTAAGGGTTAACATTCTTTTCAGTGGACTCATTTACAGATCTTGAGAGGTAATTCATTTCGTATTTCATCTTCTGTATCTTTTCCCAATGGCTTCTCATAAAGTCTCATTTTCTTTTTTGATTATTACAGCCATCAGAAGTTTCTGTCTGTTTGTTTTATTTATTTCCATGTACCGTCCACTGTTCATCTTTGCATTCTTTCTTACTAGCTCTTCCCATAATTTCAATTCGCATTTCTTTCTATCATAGGCCTCACATCTTAGTTACTTACTAGAGTTACAACTCCTTTGAGGAGTTTCCGCTGTAATGATCCCAATTTTTCTATGTACTACCACATCTGTCTCTATAGGCTGGAATTTTTTCTCACTTTCTTTGCTCACTTATAGTGGCATTTTATAGTCCCTTATTTCAACACTAATAGGCCTAACACATGTGTCTCATACTAGTATCGAAGAGATACTACTACTGGCTACTGTTGAGCTCTGGTGGGATGCAAGCTATCCTCATAGTTTTACTCACTGGAGATATATTGTACCACTTATCGTATATAAAAACTGCACTTAATCCCTTTTTGAATACATAAGCTAGTATGTGAGGATCTTTCTATCCCTCGGTCAGGCTACTATCTGCTAGGTAGTAGTTCATCTACCTCTAACTTTGGAAAGCTACTTTCTTACTTTCCTCATCCCATACATTATGCTCATCTCTAAAGAGATCTAATTAGTGGTCTAACTGTTTGAGTAAAGCCCATATATCTCTGTGACAACGGTCTACCAGACTCAAGAGATCTCTAGTCTCTAAGACAAAAGCTAGCTAAAACTATACTAGTCTCTGAGACTAACTGCTCTATAAAAACTATCTCAAGCTGTCATCTTACCAGAGAACTATCATATTATAACTAGGGCTCTCTGTAACTTTATGGGATCTACTGTGACCCCTAGGTCTACTGCGACCTCTCAGAGCCCTGCTAGGATCTATCGCAACCTGTTGTGCTATGCTAGGATTTACTACAATCCATCTTTGGGAGACGTCAAAGCCTAAGATTATTGTATCTAATAGTAAAACACATACTCACTACGTCCGATAACTATTGCCCATAATAGCTGAGGCTAAACTCAAAGATATATCATGCTCTTCATGCAAAGTGGGTTTTGTGTCATTTACTTCTCTAGGATCCCATCATACTGATACTTAGGAGCATCTTAATTTTCATTCATCACTCCTTATGGGATCCTCAGATTCCCACTTCAGCCCTTTTTGCTTGGGCTCTCTTTTCTTACTCTATTGACTTACTTTCTTTACATATACTCATCTGACCCTCTTCTCATATTCTGCAGTTTCTAACTATGCTCATGTTTTTCTTTTAAGTGCCTTGGCACTGGGGTATCTCACACACTGAGTGTGGTCAACATATATGGTAGGAGAGAGGCTATACACTGGTCCCTTCTCATTTCATTTACATATACTATAAGGGACTTAGATCATACATACTAAACTTGTGCTATCTAAATCTAAACATTCCTTACTGGAGATTCCTTTCTACATGCTTTTCTTATCATTCTGATATTATTGGAATCCTTTTACCTTTTTTCTGCCTTATCTTGTTATCTAGCTGATTAGGATACCCTTCAATTATCAGAACACTTTAGTGGTTGATGTCATCATTTGCTACGCACTCAAGTCACATGACTATTAGGTTGATCAGGCCTGATATCATGTAACCATTGTTGCAAACAAATCATAACATCAAACACTATACACAGGTGCTTCATGACTGAGCTCTAAGCCACTATCGCTAGTATATTACAAATTTCCTAATAATCTATACCTTTCTTTATCTACCCTATTCTTGTAGAGTGCTCAGGGAAAATAGGATTCTTCCTCTGCTTCATCCTCAGATTCCTCCACATTGCTGAACTATTTTTTTTTTAATTTAGGCACTATCATGCAAAAAGGGCATCTATGCCAAGGACACGTGTGCTTTCTTAAGCATTCAAGTGCATTAACTGAATGTCTATTCTCAATCTATTATGTCCTTAGCTTAGACACTGTCATATCATCTCTTCTTACCTTTTTTATCCTCTTACTTCGGTAAAAGGATGTTTTACTACTAGCTGTTTCTGTCGCCAGTTCAGATTTTCTTCACACTCAAGAACACCCATATTTTCTAGGGTTCCTTCACTTTTTCACTCTCTATAACATCAAGAGGGTTTACTTTTCGCTCATACTCTTACTCTGCTTTTAGCTAGACCATCCCTTGCTGAAAAAGGATTCTATTGCATATAATCCCAGGAATTTCATTCTACGGCACTCTCGGCTTACACTTTTTCTCTACATAATATGAGGCTCACCTTTTTAGGTGGTCTCTAGCTCCCTCGAGCTTTCTTGAGGGTACTAAGGCACTAACTATCTCTCTCAACTTACTTTTATGTTCAGATCAGAGCTAGGCTTTCTCTCAGTTTAATCTCTTTAGCCTTATCCCTAGCAGCATGGTATACTGATTTCAAGGTTCTATTGATCCAATCTAGAACACGTACTTTCAATGTTCGGATTCTACCTTACTAAGAACTAATGCTCTACTGGGTGCTCTAATTATGCACGTACCTTAACCCCTTATCATTCTCATATTAAGGAGCTCGTCTAACTAACTATCAAGCCCTTATCTATTACCTTTCTGGGCTTAGTCTACTCATTTAGTCATTACTAAAGTGAGGGTTTTTTTTTTGTAGCTAGTTTCTCAGCTCTTCCTTGCTTCCTTTATCAATATACTTTACAACTTAGGGGGGTCTATCTAGGGGAATTTGCTAACCACTATTGAGTGTTCTCCCCGACACTAGATATCTCCTCTTCCCTTTCTCAATCCAAGGAGGATTTTCACTGAGCCTTTCATGTACATATCTCACCTAAAACGATGTTATTGGTCATCTCCTTTAGGCTTTAGCTTCTGCTCAGCCTAAGCTAGCCATCTCATCAGACCTATAGCTTACTAACTATCCCTATTCCTTTCTAAGTCTTTGTTACTAGGCTACTCATACTTACTTCTAGGTGTTACCTATGAGGTTCACCTTTTTAGGCCACTTACTATGTGCCCCACTACTAATAATCTTATCTTACATTATTTTAAGGCTATAATGACGTTCTATCATTTAATGTTTGACAGGGTAACACTCTAGGTTGGAGTTAACGCCTTAAAGGCGAGTCTCAACAACCTTATCATCCCTATGTCTAACTTTCTCTATGCTGAGCTCTTTCCTCAATCTCAATTACTAGGCCCATGGACTTCTCACTTACCTTCTGTGATTATTTACTACTTTTTTCTTTACTTATACTAGGGGGTTCCCACTTTCTATGGGTCATCTGACCCCTTATCAACTCATTCCTCAAGTTGGCCTAAATATGACCAACAAGGCATTCATACTACCACTCACCACGGCTAACATATCATTGACTGCGACTAATTAGCCTCGAGTTTGCCCTAGTTTTCCTATCCAAGTATTGGTCGCAGTGAGAAACTCTTTGGTTTGCCTCGTTGCTTTCTAGAATAATTGGCCCGGCTAGGCCTTGGCCATGGCTAATGGCCTCTAATTGGCTTACCTTTTTTAGGGATTAGATTTTCATCTTTAACTACCAAACTAAGCCTCATTACCTCTATATCTATCCCAGCATCAAGTCAGAGGGTTTTACCTCTTGCTTCGCTCACGCATATATAACTATCACCTCTGGGCTATCGAGCTTTAGGGTGTGACTTGTAACTTAACCTTTGGCCTGAGGGAATTAGCCTTTTAGGCTCTGAAATTTATCTAAACATTTGGGTGTTGTGGCAAGGGGACAATTCTTTTTCTCACTTCCCCTCTAACTAATCTCGTGCAACCACAGTCTCATTTCATGTTGCGCTGCATTCTACTTGTCTCTACATTAAGTAGGACATCTCGAAATGGTCTAAGTATGACTACCAGGGAGAATTAGGCCTCAAGTATTCTCTCTAGCAAGCCTCTTCATATCAACAAGATCATTTCTCATCATTTCTATCTAGGACTTGCCTTTGATCCCCGCAAGTTTTCATATCTCATAGAGCTCTAGTCGTTGGATCACCTAGCTCTGCTCAAGCTACTTTAGAGGCCACTCTTTCTCGGTGTCCACTAAGCACTCCAATACCATTCTACAACTTACTTATCATGAATAAAGCCACAAACTACATTTAGACACCCAACATGTCCTATACAAGACTTTACCTATCCATCCAAGCCTTTACATAGTCCTATTGCTACATCCTCAAGCCAAATCCAGTCAAAGAGAGCCTAAAACTTTGCTTTGATACCAATAAATGCAATACCATATACTTTCTAGCTCATTTCATAACATTCTCATGCCTTACAACATAGATTACATGAAGGAAGTAAGAAAGTCCATTAAAATAATATATTCTTTGGCATTGTGTCGTATATAAAAATTCCATTTGGTGTCACATGGATCGTATAAGCTCATGCAACATATCCCTATATTTAATTATATGAATTCAACTCATTTGAATCATAAAAAATGACCTACATCTCATGGAACTCAATGGGAAGCTCAAAATACACATATTCATTTTTAGCCAAAATTTGCTAATTTCTATCACAAATTTTGAAAAATCATAACTAATTCTAATAACATTGAAATCAAGCATTCTTGGATATTATAGAAATCTACATATGTCTAATTTAGGCTAAAAATATGTCTAGAACATAACATCCAACACAAAGGATGTTTGACATTCGAAATAGTCTAAAAGTCAGGCTGTCTACTGGTGCTGTCACAAAATTCTACAGCAAATTTCAAAAATGTCAAACTAATTCCAAAAATAATCCAATCTATAAAAATGATACCAATTTGGAAAACTATGAATGTTAGATAGAGGGAAAAAATAACTCCAGATCAATTCAGATACGTCTAGACCTCGAACTTAATCAAACAATAATTAAGGTCGGCAGGAGTTCCTGATACTAGATAGATGTTTGAAAATTCATATCTCCCTATCTAGACATCCAAATGAGGTGATTTTAGTTGGCACAAGTCATTTGGAATGTCTAGTTTCTCTGTATAAAATTTCATGACAAATGGACATCATTTTAGTCCTGTATGATAGATTCCATTTTTAGACCTAAGTGAACAGTAACATAACCAAAACCAGAAAATTTGCCAACTTTGAAAATTCATCAAATACTCTGTAGACCTCCAAAAATTTTGTTCTTTAGCTTCCCAAAAATTTCTTAACAAACACTAATTACATGCCAAATCTCAGATCAAGAAGAGCTCATTTGTCTAAAAAGTGACATAGGGTTCCATTATAGTCAATTTTGGCTTCATATAGGATACCAAAATCACCAAATGGCTTTTCTTAGGGTTTGGCACTTTTTGGGCAAGTCTAAAAACATAATTAGGACTTGTGTGAGCTGCCCAAATGGTCCCAAACTCTATGCCTCTCATTTTGGCTATGCCACTTGCAATTATACATACTTACATCTAACTTTCAAGAAGTATATATTGGCATTACATACTCAAATTACAATCTAGCATTGACATATCATATCCTCTAATTCATACATGACATATTATCATAATTACACATGTTCAAAAGGCCATAGACCATAAAAAGCATTGCATTACATCATTTGGCATAAATATGGCCTTAAGGAACTAAAAACTATGTATTATGTTATCAAGCTCTTTCCTTCAAGGTGGTTGGCTTCCATTACCTTGTGCACTTGGTCCACCTAGCATGTTAGATCATTGGAGAGGAAAGAATGAGATTCAAAGAATCCTAATAGTTCATCTCCCATTCAATCATACATAATGGATGAAAATAAATCTCATAAATGCATGTATAGTCATGTTGACATATGCAATCATTCAAGAGGCCTTTTCATCATTTGAGAAAGTCATACATAGCATACAAAGACTTGCCAAGCCAGTGGATTGGCCTCACCCATCTACTTGTGGATTTTGGATTTGCCTCATCCATTCTTTAAGAGATTCTTAGACTCAACCATGCTCTTGGGAGCCCATCTTACTTTTAGGAAACTCTTTGCTTTGTTTTAACCAATTTTAAGGGTTCTTAGCTCATCCTCACCATGCTTAAAGGCTCTTGGCCTCACCACACCCAAGAAAACTAAGGCAAACATCTAAACATCATTTGGAAAATAGAATGCATCATAATCAGACCATGGCATATAAGATCATGCTAGGATGTTTTTCATGGCTTAAAACATACATACACACATTCAAGACAATGTAAGCACACATTTATGCATGAAAGAAGGTGGAGAGAGTTACCTTGGAAGCAAACACACACTTTTTCTCTTGAATCAATGCTCCTTTTCTCGGCCTCATCATACAATGGTGTGGGAATGAATTCTCTTGGCCTAAACACAATTTATGGAAGCTAATTAGGTTCATAGAATTAATTTTAAGGCCACATAACTTGCTTAAACTCTAGGTTGGCTTATAACCTCATTATGGTTCCATAATTGCACCTAATGAAGCAATACCCCTCACATAAATTCTAGGCTCCATTATTTCCTTTCAAATATGATTCGTGACTCCTTTTAAGTCTCTTGGAGTCATAACAAAATTAAAACCAAGAGCCTAACTACATGTTGCTTCTTTAGGTCATAATATGGAACCTAAAACACCAACTCACTTTCTATGGGTTCTAAATTTTTCCCAAGGCCTCCCCTTATTTTCATTCATCATATATGACTCAAGAATGGGTTTAAAAAATTTTAAAACTCTCCCTAGCTATGGAGACTTGTCTAAGCCAAGACTAGGAGCATTCTTGGCTTCCTTGGACTTTGCTTGATTTTCTCAATGGGAGATGCATGTGGGGAGCCTTTTAGGAATCTTAGGAGTTTATTTAGGCATAAGAATCATCATACAAAATCAGATTTTACAAGGTGCAATTGAAACCCTAGACATTGCATCTTGAAATCTAATAGTTTTTTGTTAATTCCTTTTGCATATTCTTAATCTCCACACCCTTTTTTGTAATATCCAGTTCTCCAAAAACTAGATAAAACATGAGAAACGTAATGTATGGTTTCTCTGTAAATAAACGAAATTCACTGGATACAAAAGGAAGTCCCTCAAGATGATGTAGTTAAGGTCCCAAAAAATTTGGGAAGCATTTTAGACTCTTAAAAATGAGAATTCCAGGCTCAGATGGAAGGAAAAATGGAGTTAGAATGAAGAAACAATTTCTGACAAAAAGCTTACAAAACGTAATGGCATTTTTGTAATTTTGAGTAAATTTTGGAATTCACATAAGAGGGCTTTTTAAATGAAAATTTTGAGTTCTCTGGGGTTTTGAGAGGCCCTGAAAACCATGGGAAGCCCTGGGACAGTTAAATCACCTTCGGTGGACGTTTTCTAACGTCGGTGTGCCCAAACTTTGATGGATTCGTTCGAAAAGGTTTTAGCTCTGATTTGAGTGATTCCAAAGCCATTTTTCTTAATTTGGAATCTAAATTTTATAATGGACAAGATGGTTCTAAAAAAGGAGCTAAAACGAAGGAGAAACAAAAATGCAAAGTATGAAGGGCAAAATGGAAATTTTTGAAAAAGTCACTTTGCCCTAACTATATATAGGTGGCACCTCACACTCTCCCTCATTTCACTTCAGAATTTCCAGCCCCAAATCAGAAGCAAAACCCTTGGAGAGTGGCACACAAAGAGAGGGGAAGGAGGAGGAAAGATTCAAGACTTTAGGTATGGAATTTTGCTTGTTTTTCATGCTTTCTCTCCACCAATCTCTTCTCCTCTTTTTCCCTCTTCTTCTCCATGAATTTTATGAAGTTTTGAGGGCTTTTTTGAAGGAAGAACAGAGGGGAATTTTCGGATTTGAAGAGAAGAGTTTGGAGAAAGCAAGATTCAAGCCAGACTAACCAAAGAAACAAGGTAAAAATGCATTCTATGGTAGCTATGTTGATGTCTCCTTCTTCTCCATTTAAACCTAGCCTAAGAAGCATAAGAAGATCTGATTTTCAAGCCCAACCAAGCATGATTCTTAGGTATTTGATGGAGAGGAATAAGAATATGCAAAGGAAACCATGAAATAGGCATTAGGATTCAAGATGCAAAACCTAGGGTTTCTAGTGCACCTTTCAAATTTTGAATTTATGTGATGCTTCCTAGGTCTAAGTTAGAGTATAAATGAGTTCTTGAGACACCAAAGATGCTCCCCACAAGCTTTTCCCTTCAAGAAAACAAAGTAAACTCCATGGAGCCTAAAACTTAGGCATGTCTCAGCCAAGCATGTTCCATGGTACTAGGGAGAGTTTTAAATTTTTCTAAGGCCATTTTTGAGTCATAATTGATAAATGAAAATGAAGGGAGGCCTTGGAAAAAATTTAGAATTCATGGAAAGTGATTTGGTGTTTTAGGTTCCATATTATGACTTAAAGAAGCAACATGGTGCTAGGCCATTTGTTTTAATGATGTGATGACTCCAAGAGGCTTAAAAGGAGTCAAGAATCATATTTGAGAGGAAAGAATATGGCCTAGAAATCATTTGAGGGGTGTTGCTTCATTAGGTGCCAATATGGACCATAATGGAGGTTGTAGAGTAATCTAGGGTTTAAGCACATTGCATGGCCCTAGAAATTATTTCATGAACCTAATTGGCTCCTATATATTGTATTTAGGCCAAGAGAAACCATCTTTACCAATTTGTGGGTGTGTGGCCGAAAGAGGAGGCTTGAATCCTAAAGGAAAAATGTGTATTTGTATACAAGGTAGATCTCTCCACCTTCTCTCATGCATGGATGTGTGTTTATCTTATTTTAGAATGTGTGTATGTGCATTTTCAAGCTATAAAAAGTATGCTAGCATACCTTTATATGCCATGATCCTTGATGCCATGTTATGTTCTTAAATGGTTTCATGATGGTTGTATGAGTTTGCTTGAGTGTAGAGAGGCCAAGAGCTCTTCCCTTTGGTAAGGATGAGCCAAGAACCCTTGAGCTTGGTTAAGACAAAGTAAAGAGTCTCCCAAAAGCAAAGTGGGCTCCCAAGAGTATGGTTGAGTCTAAAGCTCTTAAAGAATGGGTGAGGCAAGTCAAAAATCCATGAGGAGAAGTGTGAGGCTAATCTTAAAACTTGGTGAGCTCTTGAATGTCTTGTATGATTTGTTCATATCCTAAGTTTGCTTTTAAAATGTCCATGACTTCCATCTTTTCCATGCATGCATTTGTAAAGCTTGCTTTGCACATATTATGTATGATTGAATGGGAGATGACCTATTGGAATTCTTTGAATCTCATTCCCTCCTCTCCAATGATCTCACATGCTAGGTGAACCAAATAGATATGCCAATGGGAGCCAACAACCATGAAGAGAAAAGATTGACAAGCTTATGCATGGTTTTGTCTATTTTGGAATTATAATGATGGTTCATATTGTATATGATGCTGTATATGTACAATGAACCTTGAGACATATGTAAATATACTATTATATAACGTTTAGAGCCATCGATATGATGTATGAGCTTTAGAATACAATTTGAGTTTTGAATGTCCAATTATGCATTATGGAAGTTTGTTGGAAACATGCATAAGTGTAGGTTGAATGGCCAAAATGAGATGCATAAGGTTTGGGACCATTTCGGCAGCTCACAAAAGTCTCAAATAAGCTTTTAAACTTGCCCAAAAGGTGCCAAGACCAAGGGAAATCCATTTGGCAATTTTGGTATCCAATGTAGAGCCAAAATTGACTATAATGGAACCTTAGGTCACTTTTTAGCCAAATGAGTTAGTCTTACTCTGAAATTTGGCATGTAATTAAGTCTCATTGAGAGATAAAAAACATAATTTTTGGAGGTCCAGAGAATACTTGATGAATTTTCAAAGTTGGGATTTTTATGGATTCTGGTATGTGCATTGTTCATACTGGCAGTTTTCTTTTTTATGTCACCTGATGGCCAAATGGTGTCCAATGCATGTGAAATTCTATAAGAATAAACTAGAAGTCATGAGCTTTTTGTGGCCACTAAGAGCACCTCATTTGGAGGTCTGAGCAGAGAGTTATGCATTTTTAAATTTGGCTGTCAGTAGTAGTGGCGCCTCAGGAGTTCAATTACTGTTCCATAAGATTCCAATAGCTAAACGTATCTGTTTCATTCTTGAATTATTTTTAGCATCAATTGAACATTTTTAGATTTCCATAATGATAGAATTTGTGTAATTTTTATTTTTATAGAATTAGTTATGAATTTTAGAAGTTTGTATCAGTAATCTGAACAGCAGCCTAGGTAGCCAGCTACCTCAGTAGCTTTTCGAATGTCAAACGTCCTCCATGATGAATTTTGTGGCCTAGGCATATTTTTATTGTGACGTGGACATTCTAAGATTTCTAGAATGATCAAGAACATATGTTTTTTATTTTTCTAGATTTAGTTATGATTTTCCAAAGTTTGCTCAGGGAAGAGGCCAATTCTGGCCGACAATAAACTCCCATTTTCCATGCCTCATTTCAGTTTCCATGGGTTGTAGGCATGTTTTTGGGATGTAAATGAGTTGTAATGATGTAATAAAATATGAGGATGCATAGTATGAGGTCACACGGTCCACGTGACACTAAAATGAATTTTTAGATACGACACAACGTGAAAATAATCAATTATTTCTTTGGCTTTTCCATGGAAAATCAAAGGAAATAAAGGAGAATGAAGGAGAGGAGGTTTGGATGGAAGAAAGCATGAAAAACTATCATGAAACCATACCTCAAAACTTAGATTTCTTCTCTTCTTCCTCCCTTGGTGCACCTAAACCCTAGCCCTCTTCTCTGAAATTGGGCAGAAAATTTTGAGTCTAAATGAAGGAGAGAGTGGGGCACCACCTATTTCTAGAGGGAGGAGGAAGCATTTTTCAAAAATTCCCATTTTACCCTTTGTTCTTGGCATTTTCGTTTCTTATTCGTTTTAGCTCTTTTTTGAGAACCATCTTCTCCACTATAAAATTTAGGTTCCCAATTTAATAAAATGCCTTTGGAATCACTCAAATTAGAGCTAAAACCTTTTCGAATAAATTAGTCACAGTTCGGGTCAACTGACGTTGGAAAATGTCCACTAGAGGAGCTTTAGCTGTCTCGGGTCTTCTCATGGGTTTCAAGGCCTTTGAGAACCTTGGAGAACTCAAAACTTTCATTTAAAAAGCCCTCCTGTGAAAATTCTAAAATTTGCTCAAAATTACGAAAATGCCATTTCGTTTCATAAATTTTTCGTAAGAAATTGTTTCTTCATTTTAACTTTATTTTTCTTTCCATCTAAGCCTGGGATTCTCATTTTTTGGGGTCTAGAATGCTTCCCAAATTTTTTGGAACCTTAACTAAGTCATTTCGGGGGACTTCCTTTTATATCCAGTGAATTTCATTCATTGACAGAGAAACTGTATGTTACGTTTCTCATGTTTTCTTCCATTTTTAGAAAATCAGATGTTACACATTTCATTCTTTAACTATTAGGATACCTTTCAATTATCGGGACACTTTGGTGATTGATGTCGTCATTTGCTATGCACTTAAGCCATATTACTATTAGATTGACCAGACTAAATATCATGTAGCCTCTGTTGGAAGCAAATCATAACATCAAACACTAATACACCGGCGCTTCTTGACTGAGCTCAAAGCTACTATCGTCTTTATATTGCAAATTTCCCAATAATCTATACTATCCCTCTCTTAGCTTTCTTTATTTGCCCTATTCTTGTAGAGTGCTCGGGGAACACAGGACTCTTCCTCTACTACATCCCGAGATCACTTTACATTACCCGACTGTCTTTACTTCAGGCACTATCATGCTAAAAGGGCATCTATGCGAAGGATAAGTGTACTTTCTTAAGTATTCAAGCACATTAAATGGATATTTATTCTTAATCTAGCATGTCCTTAGCTTGAACACTATCATATCTTCTCTCTCTTTTACTTTTACTGTCCTTTTATTTAGGAAAAAAGACACCCTACTACTGGCTATTTTTGTTCCCAGTTCAGGTTTCTTTATGCTCAAGAACACCTGCATTTTCCTAAGGTTCTCTACTTGTTTACTTTCTGTAACATCAAGGGGGTCTATTCTTTTTATACTCTTGCCTTGCTTTTAACTAGACTGTCCCTTTGTAAGAAGCATTTTATTTCATATAATCCCAAGAATTTCATTATATGGCATTCTCGGCTTACATTCTTTCTCTATATTATACAAGACTCACCTCTGAGACGGTCTTTAGATTCTTTGAGCTTCCCTAAGGGTAGTAAGACACTAACTATTTGTTTTAACTTATTTCTATATTTGGATCAGAGCTGAGTTTTCTTTCTATTTAATCTCTTTAGTCTCATCCCCAAGAGCACAATATACTATTTTTAGGGTTTTGCAAACCCAATCTAGGACACGTGCTCTCAATGTCCGGACTCTATCTTACGGAAAACTTATACTCTACTGGGTGCTCTAATCACTTATGTGCCTTAACCCTAGACTATTCTCATATTTGGGAGCTCATCTAGCTAATTAAGGGACCCCTATCTGTTTACCTTTCTAAGCTTAGTTTATGCATTTAGTTATTACTAAAGCAAAGGCATCTCTTTTGTAGCTAGTTTCTTAGCATTTCCTCGCTTCCTTTGTCACTATTTTTTATGACTCAGGGGGTCTATCTAGGGGAATTTGCTAACCACTACTAGGTGTTTTTCCCTAACTCAAGATGTCTCATATTTCCTTTCTCAATCCAAGGAGAACTCTTACTGAGCCTTTCATTTACACATCTCACCATGAACGATGCTACTGGTCATCTCCTCTAGGCTTTAGCTTATGTTTAGCTTGGGCAAGCCATCTTTTTAGACCTATAGCTTACTATAAGCCCCTATTAGCTTATAGGCTCACGATAACTTAATGCTTTTTGAACTATTCTCATTCTCTTCTGAGCCTTTGTCATTGGGCTACTCATACTTACCTCTAGGTGTTACTGAAAGGTTCTATCGCACAACCCTCAAAATAAAACTAGGTTGGATATTAAATGCAATATAGGGCACAACCTAGGTCATCTCCCTTGGAAATGAAGTTCAATTCTTAATTGAGTTTCTAAGTGTTAAAGGATCCTAAAAGCTATCTAATTTGAGGGTTATTGATTGAATTAAACTAAGTAAAATGAAATTGAATTAAAATTTCTAATTGCTACATAATTGTATGGATTATAGGTGAATGATGGTCTTATGACTAGCTTTGGATTCGTCCCTTAATATTCACTATCCTTATCCTAATCCAATTGTGATTAATTCTAGTCTAAAAGTCTTTAATTGTGTTCATTGGCAAGGGATCTTGAATTACCACTCAAGATTCAAGAAACTAGCAACTTAATGTTAATTGAAACCTCAACTCCCATTAAATTACTAATTCTTGTGATTAAGATCTATGAACAATTGAATTAAATGATTAATTGATCAATTAGCCTTTGAATTAACACCCTAGGAGATTCAATTAACCAATTAAACGCCAATGGATCCTCAAATTAGACAACTAAACACTCAATCTCTCACATGCATTTCATTAAACACCTTGACTGCATACATGGATAATTGGAGGAAATTGAAAAATCTAGCACTAATTCAATTAAATAATCAGTCAAACAATATCCTAATTAGTGTCTAATCAGCCACTAATTATAATTACATAAATTTCTAATCAATACAACTTAGCCAAACTTGTACAAGAAAAAGAAAAAGTGTAAGAAATTAAAGAAATCTTAACCAAAATTATGAATTTTTCTCTATGGATTCAAGCTTGCACTAAGGGTCTTCCTCCTAGCTAGCCACAAGGGAGAATTAAAGCTTCATTGAATGGAGATGGAGTGGGAATGAAGGAGATGGCGTGGAGAGGATGGAGGAAATGACAAGGGGAGCATCTGGATGAAGTCCCAAATGAATGACGATGGATGATTTTTGTGATACGATGGATGTGGTGAATTTTTGCGTCTGGATGATGTGTATTGGATGCTCCTCTCACATGAGTTTTTATAATTCCACATGCTCAGCTTTTGCCCAATTGCCCGAAGTTTTATTTCTTCTTTTGTTTATGTAAGTGTGGGCCCCATTCCTTCCCATGTAACCTTTATTTTATTCCTTTTATTACATTCACGTTACTCCTTCGTTTCCTTAGCTCCCACTCCACGTAACTTCTGCATGTAGCTTCTTCATGTTTTTGACGTCTTTTTCTCTCATTCGTTTGCTTGAAAAACTTCTTCAGCTGCTGGTCACGTGTTTCTTCCATGTGAGCTCAAGTTATCCCACATCTTCATCTGCTTCTCTTCCATATTAGCTTTGCATATGTTTGGAGCCTTCATCACATAAACCTCCTCCTTGTTCAGCAGCTTCACTTTGTCCACATTCCTCTAATCACGTGGTTCTACATGTATTCTTCTCTCATGACTTCCCATATTTCTTTACTTGAGCTTCTTATCCTGGAGAAGCCATCCCATGTGTAGCTATTTCTCTTCACAACAACTTAACTCAGGCGTGTGCTTCCTCCTCTCGAGCTCCAGCTTTTTCTCACATTGTTCTACCCTTATGAACTCGTAGGTTCTTCTCTACAAGCTCCAATGTGCCCCATGCATGCGAACAAAAGAGGGTTGCTGTAATGTGAGTGTAAGAGCTTGGACCTCTTGCTTTGCATGTGTCAAGGAGAAACTCATGAGTGAAGCAATGTGGAAATGAAACAATGGGCTGGAGGTATGAATTAATGTTTTTGGACATGCAACCCGAAGCTAAAGATAGCTTCCTCATGTACTCTTTTGCTTCATTCAACTCGTGGCATTCCTTCTCCACACTCAAGCTCAAAACTTTCTTGCTTCATTCTTGTTCCTTCATCTTGTAATCACATTCTCCCTAGCTTCCCTTCATGCATCTTCATATACCTTCTTTTCATTCATTTCTCTTCTCCAGGTATGAGTGTGTGATTGCTACAAATGGAGCCACATGTGGAAGTCCATCCCATGCATGAAACTAAGAAAGCCCAATGATTTGCACACCAAGAAAGGAAAGACAAATTAAGTAGGAAAAACTGAAAAATTATCCATAGAAATTTATGCATTAAAAATCCAAGATTTTGTGACTTATTTTCTAAAATGCAAAGAATGGCTATTAAAATCAAATTCCAATTAATTAAACCTTTAAAGCTATATTTTATAATCAAAATGCCTAAGTTAAGAGGATTAAAATGTATAAAAATTGTGCTTATCAAATTCCCCCACACTTAAACCTTTGCACTCTTGGGCAAGGCTCAAAATCCAAAGACTGGCTAGTGGATTAGCAATTGGAAAGTGGAAAAGAAAAAGGAAGTGTAAAGATCACAAGCTAGAGACTAATCACAACTTTTCATCACTTTAACAATCAAAGCTAATTTCACTTGCATCAAGAATTAAGTTCCATGGCAATTTCATTTGAAAAGAATGAATCAAAATGCATAGCCTCTCAGATGGATTGGTGTTTACTCTCAACCTTCTAGTGTTTAGGCAATGTGTATCACTCAAACTTCACCTTTCAAAGTTCACTACCATAAGCTTGTTAAGCTTCTAAATCTCCAGCACCTATGTTAAATGCATTGCACAAATCAATAGGACTTTATTCAGGGTTATAATGGGGCTAAGGGAGTGAAATGAATGGGTAATAAGAAAAGACAAACAAATGGATACCTCAGAACCTCAAGAGCAATAAAATGAGACCTAGGATAGGAAAGAATGTGCATCTTGGCCTTATTTCCCACAAGTATAGGCACCTAGAAACTCAATTTGAAACACTTCTTTCTTTTGATTTTCAATGACTTTTCTTTTTTTTCATTGCTTTTCTTTAGCTTTTCCATCTTTTCTTTTTTTTTTTCCATTTTTTTAGAACAATTTCCTCAACTTTTAATAACATGGCCTAAATGGATGCAAAACATACATTCTCTCATCCTAAACAAGTGTAATCTCCTTGAAATTTGCAAGGTATCTTAAAACGAGGTGGGAAAACATTTTAAATGGCTATAGGCTAACAAGAAAATAAAATCAAGGTCTAAAGTGGCTAAACAATGGATAAAATGTATGTAGGTTGGCTTTTTGGCTATCTAGCTACAAAACAAAGGAATGCCTTATCACTTTCATGCATGCAAATACAAATGTGGTCTCAATAAAGAATCAAGATAAGTTTTAGATTGAAAGCAGTGATAGGTGAAAACACACTAGAATTGAACAATTACGACTCAAATTCTCACCAGTTAATGGCTATCAAATGATTCATTGAAATTAAATTCATTGCCACTTCACTTGAATTAAGACACAAGATCCATTATTATTCATGCCTAAGTGAATCCAAGCTATAATCATCTCAACTTGCAACTTTCACAGGAAATTTAAAAAAAAAATCACACTATTTTTCAAAATTTTTATAAAAAATTTTTAATTTTTTTTTTCAAAACAAGGAAAAGATTGATGAAATGAAATGACTCTCCCCCCCACATTTAAATATTGCATTGTCCTTAATGTCAGCACATAATCCAGTCAACAGATAAGTAGCATAATATAAAAAGAGTGCAAGGAGAGAATACAACCCGATGAACTTGAAAATGGAGATCTCAAGGTAGGCTTAGATTCCCATGTAGCTAGTTAGCAACTTTTTATTACCTATAAAACAAAAACAAAACAAACTGTAATGCAAAAAAGGAAAAAGAAGAAAAAAATTAAATCCTAAACTATAAAGAACTCCATAAAAGACTAACTAATCATATGTATCAAAAACTAAAATTGAAACAACTTTATTCCTTTTCAATTCAACAATTTTAAGTTTCACTACTTTAAAGCATTTAGATTGATCATGCAGTGATAACTCATGGACTTCCTCAACCATCAGTAGTCTTAGAAAGTCATATTCAGCAATTTCAAAAGTAAGAAAAGAAGAAAAATCAAATTTAGGAAGTTTAAAATTAAAGAAAGAAAAATTGAAATAAAATTTAAAAACACTAGACTCTAGGCTCTCTAAATATCTATCAAAGCTAATAAAATCTACTGGACTCTCATCAGTAAGAGTCATTGCATCTACAGAAAAATTAAATTGCAACTTCTTATAGCCTTTTGAGTTCATGTCCTCCAAGGTATTTGGCAGTTGCTTCTCCTCAACTGGGATAGTCTGTTGATTGTTGGGAATTAGCTCACTAACTTCAACAATTTGTTCTGGACTCTCAACAAGAGAAACAGTATCTTCCCTGACCAAAGAGACATCAATAGGCTCACAAAATTCTAAACAATGGTCAATAACAAAATTTAGTCTCTCACTAGTATCAACAAGAGTATAAAGATCAATACGGTGTTTAATATCAGCACTATCTTTATGCATACCCTCATCAACACTAGTATGATCAGTAGAATCAGTCTTATTAATAATTTCAGTGCAAGCAAAGGACCCTATGGACTGAACAGACTTATCAGACTCCAGAAACTCATTAATCTCAGCACACACAGGACATGTATGCATATCAACACATAAGCATTTAAGAGTTGGGTCTAAATTATCAACAAGCTATCCAAAAATTTCACTATCTATATTCTCATCACATGCTACATTCACTCTTTCATTAGTCATACCATTACATGCTAGTGAAGAATCATGTTGATCAGAATATGTGAGGAACTCACTAGTCTCAATGAAAGAATTAATTTGAGAGCATCTATCACATACAGTGGATCTAAGACAAACACAATCAAAAGATGCATCTAAATCAGCTATGTCACATGGTCCAGATGGTATGCTATCCCTAAACTCAAAAGATGCATCATCAATAGGCTTATCAACTAATTCCACACTATGAACAAAATGATCATCAAATTCTAAGTCACCCCTACATTTATCTACTACCCTAGACTCAATAGATTCATCATTAATAGGTTTAGAAATGAAATGTTCATTATGGTCACAGCTACGTGTGGACATACCAAGTGCATTAGTACACAAGGATTCATAATCATTAGCAAATGTATTAGTTTTGCTCAATACATTACCACTATCAATCAAATTAGGAGATTCAACAATAATTTCCTCATCAACAACATCATCATGTAATTCAGAATCAACAACATTAGACGCATCAGTAGTCACAGTGCTATCAAGCAAACTAGATTCAGTTCTAACAAATTGCAAAGTATTAGAAGATGGAAGGATATTATCCAATGAATAAGACTCTTCCTCCTCTATACATTCCTTTCTAATTTGCTCTTCCATTAATTCATTAGCACTTGAAGTCGGTTGATTCATTTGAATTCCCAAATCCTTCATAATGTTGTCAAGCCTTTGTTGACTTTCAAGATGCCACCGTTCATTTTCTTGTTGGGCCATTTGATGTTTTTGTTAGCATTTAAGATTAAAGGCTTCCAATTGCTACATCATTCTCTCTTCCCAACTCGGTTCCCTCTGGGGCTCCTATTGCATGTATCCCTTATGATAATTGTAAGAATGATACTCTGGCTCTTGCCTATGGTAATCATGGTATGGTTCATAATGATGGTGGTAATTGGGGTGTACTCTATATGGTTGGTAGCTGGGGTGAACTTCATAAGAATGGTGGTGTGGTTGGTAGGATGGTTATTGGAATTGTTAGTATTGTTAGGCTTTTTGTTCTTGTCTTTGTCTTTTAAGAAGGCCTTGAAGAATTGTCATGGCGTCATCCAACTTTTGGGAAATTCTAACCTCTGCATAAGAATCATAAACACCTTGATTAGAATAATAAGGATCCATTTCAGACAAAGAATATGAGAAGCATAATCAGCACAAAACAAATCAATGACAGACTCTACTAAAATTAACTCAAAATCAAGAAAATAAAAATTCAATGAAGCTAAGACTTATCTAACAATAAAAAACACTTCAAAACAAAGGTTAATGATACAAAATAAACTCACAAAAAATAAAGAAATTAAATCTAGAAAAATTGAAAAATTCCTAAAAAAATTTGAGAAAATACTAAAAAATTAGAAAAAGTGCCTTAAACGATAGAATTTGGCCAAAAAATGGTGCACTAAATAGCGTTGCTATTAATTTTTCTTAAAACACCTAAAACCCTTAGAAAACAAAGTTTGAGAATTTTTTGGTCATTTTAAACAAAAATTTCAGCAAGTAGTCTCTTAATTCAAGCAACCAAAATGATCTAAATCCAAGCTTAAAATAATACAAAAATTAAACCAAAATAGAGATAAAATAGAAAATAAAACACTTAGAAAAATTTCTCAAACAATTGAGAATCCAATTCCCCGGCATCGGCTCCAAATTTTGAGAGGTTCTGTCGCACAACTCTTAAAATAAAACTAGGTTGGATATTAAATGCAATATAGGGCACAACCTAGGTCATCTCCTTTAGAAATAGAGTTTAATGCTTAATTGAGTTTCTAAGTGTTAAAAGATCCTAAAAGCTATCTAATTTGGGGGGTTTTTGATTGAATTAAACTAAGTAAAATGAAATTGAATTAAAATTCCTAATTGCTTCCTAATTGTATAGATTATGGGTGAATGATGGTCTTGTGACTAGCTTTGGATTCGTCCCTTGGCATTCACTATCCTTATCCTAATCCAAATTTGATTAATTCCGGTCTAAGAGTCCCTAATTGTGTTCATTGGCAAGGGGTCTTGAATTACCACTCAAGATTCAAGAAACTAGCAACTTAATGTTAATTGAGACCTCAACTCCCATTAAATTATTAATTCTTGTGATTAAGATCTATGAACAATTGAATTAAATGATTAATTGATCAATTAGCTTTTGAATTAACACCCTAGGAGATTCAATTAACCAATTAAACTGCAATGGATCCTCAAATTAGACAACTAAACACTCAATCTCTCACATGCATTTCATCAAACCCCTTGACTGCAAACATGGATAATTAGAGGAAATTGAAAAATCTAGCACTAATTCAATCAAATAATCAGTCAAACAATATCTTAATTAGTGTCTAACCAGCCACTAATTATAATTACATAAATTCCTAATCAAATACAACTTAACCAAGCTTGTATAAGAAAAAGAAAAAGTTTAGGAAATTAAAGAAATCTTAGCCAAAATTATGAATTCTTCTCCATGGATTCAAGCTTGCACCAAGGGTCTTCCTCCTAACTAGCCACAAGGGAGAATTAAATCTTCATTGAATGGAGATGGAGTGGGAATGGAAGAGATGGCATGGAGAGGATGTAATGTCCCGTTTTCATTAAACGATGGAAATGGGCACGTTTTCAAAGCAAGTCCCCTGAGATGAGTGATTCAAGGCCAAATAAAATTTGGATAAAATTTTAAATAATAGAAAATGAGGATTTGAGCCTTGAGTTGCCCAGAAACCGGGGTCGGAGCGATTCAAAAAATTTGTCAAAAGGCTAGTGGCATTTTTGTAAATAAGTATAATTTTGGAAAAGCACCTAGGAGGGCTTTTTAAATGGAAATTTTGAGTTGCCTAGGGTTCTCAGAGGCCTCAAAAACCATAGGAAGCCCCGGGACCAGTAAAGCCCCTCCGATGTACTCTTTCCGATGTCAGTTGACCCGAACTTTGACCGATTCGTTCGGGATGGTTTTAGCTCTGATTTGAGTGATGCCAAAGGCATTTTATTAAATTGGGAACCTCTTTGTTATGATGGAAAAGACAGTTCTCAAAAAGGAGCTAAAACGAAGGAGAAACGAAAATGCTAAGAACGAAGGGCAAAATTGGCATTAAAGTGTTAAAGGAAGCTTCTTTCTTCTTCTTTATATGCCACGTTCTGCCTCCCCCTCTCTAAATTGACTTGCTTCTGCCCATTTTCAGAGGAGAACTCCAGCTCCTTAGGCGCACAAGAGGAGGAGGATTTTGGAGGAAGAAATTCAAGAAAAAGGTAAGAAGCTTTAAGACATTTCATATCCTTCCTTCTTGAACCTTGCTCCTCTCCTCTCAAGCTTTCTTTTTATGGTTTTAATGGAGAGTTTGGTGCTGTTTTTGGGGCAGAACAGAGAGGGGAATTTCGAAAATTGAGGGAGTAAGCCAACCAAGTGGAAGAACAAGCCAAAGGAAGCAAGAAAACAAGGTAAAACTTCCATTCTTTAGTAGTTTCTCCCTCCCCCTTCCTCTTGCACGAATTTGACCACCATGAGCCCAATTCTTAGGGGCTGTTTTCTGTCCAATTTATGGAGGGATTAGGGGTTTTAGATGGCAAGGATTAAGAATGAACTAATAGAATCAAGAAAGGAGCATTAGGAAACAAAATGGAATCATTAGGGATCCAAATGCTCCCTTGCAAATCTGATTTTATATAAATGTTCTTAGGCTTAAATGAATGTTTAAATGTGCTCCTAAGATCCCTAAGAGGTCCCCATATGTCTCTTCCTCCATAAAATGAACAAAACCCTATGGAAAGTCATGAACCTAAAAGTTGGAAAAGTGTAGAGCACTTAAGGGGATTGTAAAAACTGATTTAATCTATAAGTTCCCTTGGTTGTTTAAGTGTTTCCTTGACCTCCTACAACTCTTAACAACCTCCCTAAATGGTTCCCCCATCAAGGAAAAATCAAGAAGCCATGAAATCCCATTTATGCTCTAACTTTCGGCCAAGTAGGGATGGCATAGTTAGGGAGAGTTTTAAATTGTTTCAAGCCCATTTTTGAGTCATACATGATGAATTAATGTGAGGGGAAACCTTGGGAAAAATTTAGGAAGCTTAAAGAATGAGTTGGTGCTTTAGGTTCCATATTGTGACCTAAGGACGCAACAAAATGTTAGGCCCTTTGTTTTAATTATGTGATGACTCCAAGAGGCTTAAAAGGAGTCAAGAATCATATTTGAAAAGAAAGAATGAGGCCTAGAAATCATTTGAGGGGTGTTGCTTCATTAGGTGCCTTTATGGACTATAATGGGGATTATAAAGCAATCTAATACTTAAGCAAGTTGTATAGCTTTAGAGAATGTGTCATGAACCTAATTGGCTCCCAAAAATTGTATTTAGGCCAAGAGAAACCATCTCCACCAAATTGTGGGTGTGTGGCCAAAAGAGGAGGTTTAAAAGCTAAGGAAAAAGGGTGTACTTGCATACAAGGTAGCTCTCTCCACCTTCTCTCATGCATGGATCTGTGTTTAACTTGTTTTAGAATGTGTGTATGTGTATTTTTAAGCTTTGAAAAGTATGCTAGCATGTCTTTACATGTCATGATCCTTGATGCCATGTTATGTTTTAAATGAATCCATGATGTTTGTATGAGATTGCTTAAGTGTGGAGAGGCCAAGAACTCTTCCCTTGGGTGAGGATGAGCCAAGAACCCTTGAGCTTGGTTGAGACAAAGTAAAGAGTCTCCCAAAAGCAAAGTGGGCTCCCAAGAGTATGGTTGAGTCCAAAGTGCTTAAAGAATGGGTGAGGCAAGTCCAAAATCCATGAGGAGAAGTGTGAGGCTAATCCAAACACTTAGTGAGCTCTTGAATGTCTTGTATGATTGATTCACATGCTAAGGTTGCTTTTAAAATGCCTATGATTTCTACTTTCTCCATGCATGCATTTGTGAAACTTGCTTGCATATATTATGTGTGATGGAATGGGAGATGAGCTATTGAGATTCTTGAATCTCACTCCCTCCTCTTAAATGTCCTAATATGCTAGGTGGGCCAAGTGGACATGGCAATAGGAGCCAACCACCTTGAAGAAAGAAGATTGCCATCCTTATGCTTGATTTTTGGTCTTTTGATTCATAAGGAGACTTCATGATGTATATTATTATTGTAAATAGTCTATGACCCCTTGGACAAATGTAAAAATGATATTATGTGATAGATAAATGAACGAGTATGGTGTATGTATTCTAGAACATAAATTGAATGCTTATGCTAATGTATGCACTTGAGAAAAGCTTGGTGTAATGTGTATAACTGCGGGTGAAAAGGCCAAAATGAGATGCAAATGGTTTGGGACCATTTGGGCAGCTTCCCCATGTCTTAAACATGCTTTTAAACTTGCCCAAAAGGTGCCAAGACCAAAAGAAATCTATTTGGTAATTTTGGTACCCAATATGGAGCCAAAATTGGGTACCAAAATTGACTATAATGGAACCCTATGTCACTTTTTGGCCAAATTAGTTAGTCTTGCCCTAAAATTTGGCATGTTACTAGGTCTTGTTGAGAGCTTTTTGGGAAGATAAAGATCATAATTTTTGGAGACCTAGGGAATATTTTGTGAATTTTCAAAGTTGGGATTTTGCATGGATTCTGGTATGGGTACTGTTCATACTGGTAGTTTTGAATTCTGTGTCACTAGATAGCCAAATGGTGTCCAATGCTTATGAAATTTTATATTCATAAAATAGAGGTCATAATATTTCTGTGGCCACCGAGATCACCTCATTTGGAGGTCTGAGCTGAGAGTTATGCATATTTAAAGTTAACTGTCAGTATCAGTAGCGCCCAGGAGCTCAATCACTGTTCCATCAGTTCCAGATGCCTAAAAGTATCTGTTTCATTCTGGAATTATTTTTAGTGTCAAGTTAACATTTGTAGATTTCCAGAATGACTAAGTGTGTGTGATTTTGAGCTTTGTAGAATTAGTTACGAATTTCAGAAATTTACATTAGTAACTTGAATCACAGCCCAGGCAGCCAGCGAGTCTGTAGCTTTTGGGATGTCAAACGTCCTGTGTGATAAATACTGTGACTTGGACGTATTTTTAGTGTGAATTATACATCCTAAGATTTCCAGAGTGACAAAGAATGTATGATTTAGAATTTTGTAGATTTAGTTATGATTTTCCAAAGTTGGGTCAGAAAATGGAGCAAATCTGGCCGAAAATATGCTTGCTTATTTTGAGCTCCATTTCGGTTTCCATGAATTGTAGGCATGTTTTTGTGATGAAAATGAGTTGTAATAATAAAATTAAATATGAGGAAGTATAGTATAAGCTCACACAATCCACGTGACACCGAATTGAAAATTGTAAAGTCCCACATCGGCTGGAAGGGGCCTGTGCTGAGCGCTTATAAAGGGGTGCGAAGCGCTCTCTTCCGAACGCGCGTTTTCTATGCGAACCCGAAGGATGAGCGTGGGAAAGTGACAAAGGCCTTGTGAGTGCAGTTCGTAGAACCTGCGAGTAAGGAGACAATACGTTCGGGGGCTCTATAAGTTTGTTTGGTATCAGAGCAATCCTGGCCCATGTGCGACCTGAGGACGGGTCGGCCCCAAAAGGGGGTGGATTGTAAAGTCCCACATCGGCTGGAAGAGGCCTGTGCTGAGCGCTTATAAAGGGGTGCGAAGCGCTCAGCACAGGCCCCTTCTAGCCGATGTGAGACTTTACAATTCTCTTGGCTTCTTGATTTTTCCTTGATGGGGGAACCATTTAGGGAGGTTGTTAAGAGTTGTAGGAGGTCAAGGAAACACTTAAACAACCAAGGGAACTTATAGATTAAATTAGTTTTTACAATCCCCTTAAGTGCTCTACACTTTTCCAACTTTTAGGTTCATGACTTTCCATGGGGTTTTGTTCATTTTATGGAGGAAGAGACATATGGGGGACCTCTTAGGGATCTTAGGAGCACATTTAAACATTCATTTAAGTCTAAGAACATTTATATAAAATCAAATTTGCAAGGGAGCATTTGGATCCCTAATGATTCCATTTTGTTTCCTAATGCTCCTTTCTTGATTCTATTAGTTCATTCTTAATCCTTGCCATCTAAAACCCCTAATCCCTCCATGAATTGGATAGAAAACAACCCCTAAGAATTGGGCTCATGGTGGTCAAATTCGTGCAAGAGGAAGGGGGAGGGAGAAACTACCAAAGAATGGAAGTTTTACCTTGTTTTCTTGCTTCCTTTGGCTTGTTCTTCCACTTGGTTGGCTTACTCCCTCAATTTTCGAAATTCCCCTCTCTTTTCTGCCCCAAAAACAGCACCAAACTCTCCATTAAAACCATAGAAAGAAAACTTGAGAGGAGAGGAGTAAGGTTCAAGAAGGAAGGATATGGAATGTCTTAAAGTTTCTTACCTTTTTCTTGAATTTCTTCCTCCAAAATCCTCCTCCTCTTGTGCGCCTAAGGAGCTGGAGTTCTCCTCTAAAAATGGACAGAAGCAAGTCGATTTAGAGAGGGGGAGGCAGAACGTGGCATATAAAGAAGAAGAAAGAAGCTTCCTTTAACACTTTAATGCTAATTTTGCCCTTCGTTCTTAGCATTTTCGTTTCTCCTTCGTTTTAGCTCCTTTTTGAGAACCGTCTTTTCCATCATAAGAAAGAGGTTCCCAATTTAATAAAATACTTTTGGAATCACTCAAATCGGAGCTAAAACTGTCCCGAACGAATCGATCAAAGTTCGGGTCAACCGACATCGGAAAGAGTACACCGGAGGGGCTTTACTGGTCCCGGGGCTTCCCATGGTTTTTGGGGCCTCTGAGAACCCTGGGAAACTCAAAACTTCCATTTAAAAAGACCTCTTAGGTGCTTTTCCAAAATTACACTTATTTACGAAAATGCCACTGGCCTTTCGGCAAATTTTTTGAATCACTCCGACCTCGGTTTCTGGGCAACTCAAGGCTCAAATCCTCATTTTCTATTATTTAAAATTTTATCCAAATTTTATTTGGGCTTGAATCACTCATCTCAGGGGACTTGCTTTGAAAACGTGCCCATTTCCATCGTTTAATGAAAACGGGACATTACAATTCTCTCCCCCTTTTAAAAATTTCGTCCTCGAAATTTAGAGGTATACTTTCTCTTACTCTTTTATATTCTGGCTAACTGTTCCTTTCTTTCCCTTCTTCCTGGCTCTATATATTTTTCTCTCTGGTTTTGCTTGTTTAAGTTTTCTCTCAGCCAAGGAATTTTCATTGCTAGCTCTTAATGAGGGCTCTATCATTATAAAGTACATGCTAGTTCCTCTCATAAGGGAAATAAATTTCTGACTCTGGAGGCCTATCCTGGGAGAGCTTACTAATCACATCGGGTTAGTCTTAACCCGTCGTAGGAGTTATCGTTCTTTTCAGTGGACTAGCTTATATATCTTGGAAGGTAACTTATTTCGTATCAAATCTCCCGTACCGTCTCTTAATGGCTTCTCATAAGGTCTCATCATCTTTTTTTAATCATTAGAGTCATCAGAGGTTTCTATCTGTCTACTTATTTATTTACATATTCTGTCCACTTTTCATCTCCGCGTTCTTCTTACTAGCTCATCCTATGATTATAATTCACATTTCTTTCTAGCATAGGCCTCACATCTTAGTTACTTACTGGGATTACAACTCCTTTGAGGAGTTTCTGCTTTTAATGATCCCAGTTTCTTATAGGCCGGGACTTTTCTCATTTTCTTTGCTCACTTGCTGTGGCATTTTATAGTCCCTTATTTCAACACTGATAGGCCTAATTTGTATGTCTCATATTAGCACTGAAGAGCTACTACCACTGACTATTGCTGGGCTCTAATGGGATGCTAGCTGTTCTCACAGTTTTGCTCACTGGAGACATACTGTACCACTTACCTCATATAAAAACTGTACTTGACCCCTTTTTCTGAATACATAAGCTATCATACAGGGATCTCTCTATCCCTTGGTCAGGGCTACTATCTGCTAGGCAGTGGTTCATCTGGTTCTATCTGTGGAAAGCTTATTTCTTGCTTTCCTCATCCTATATACTATGCTCATCTCTAACGAGAGCTAGTCAGTGGTCTAACTATCTGAGTAAAGCCTTCATATCTCTGTAGCAACAGTCTACTAGACTCAGGAGGTCTATAGTCTCTGAGACAAAGACTAACTGAAACTGTACTTGTCTCTGAGACAAACTGCCTTGTAAAAACTATCTCAGGCTGTCATCTCTACCAGAGATCTATCATGCTGTGGCTATGGCTCTCTATAACTCTGTGAGATCTACTGTGACCCTTGGGTCTACTGCGACCTCTCAGAGCCCTGCTAGGGTCTACTACAACCCGCTGTGCTATGCTAGGATCTACTGCGATCCATCTCTGGGAGACGTGAAAGCCTAAGATTACTGTATCTGACAGTAAAATACATGCTCACTAAGTCCAGTTACCATCACTCATAATAGCTGAGGCTAAACTCAAAAGTACATCATGCTCTTCGTGTGAAGTGGGTTTCGTGTCATCTAGAGAATCATACTAATACTAGGGAGCGTTTTAATTTTCGTTCATCGCTCCTCATAGGATCACTTCAGCCCTTTTTTCACTTGGGCTTTCTTTTCTTACTCTATTGACTTACTTACTTACTTACATATACTTGTTTTAGCCCTCCTTTCTTATCCTGCAGTTCTCACTATGCCCACGTTTTGCTTTTAAGTGCCTTGGCACCAGGGCATCTCACACACTGAATGTAGTAAACATCTTTGGCAGGAGCGAGACTATACATTAGTCCCTATTCATTTCATTTACATATACTATAAGGGACTCGGGCTATGCATACTGAATCTGAACATTTTCTATTGGGGATTCCTTTCTGCATGCTTTCTTTACCATTTTGATATTACTGGAATCCCTTTACCTGTCTTTTCTGACTTATCTCGTTATCTAGCCAACTAAGATACCTTTTGATTATCGGGACACTTTAGTGATTGCTGTCATCATTTGCTATGCACTTAAGTCACATTACTATTAGGTTGATCAGGCCTAATATCATGTGACCATTGTTGCAAGCAAACCATAAAATCAAACACTAATACACAAGCGCCTCATGACTGAGCTCAAAGCCATTATCGCCTGTATATTGCAAGTTTTCCAATAATCTAAAGTACCCTTCTCTTACTTTTCTCTATCTACCCTATTCTCGTAGAGTACTCGGGGAAAGTAAGATTCTTCCTCTACTATATCCCGAGATTTCTCGGTATCGCCCAGCTATTTACACTTTGGGCAATATCATGTTAGAAGGGCATCTACGCCAAGGACAAGTGTGCTTTCTTAAGTACTCAAGACATTAACTGAATATCTATTCTCAATGTAATATGTCCTCGACTTTAACATTGTCATACCTTCTCTTTCTACCTTTCTTATCCTCTTACTTAGGTAAAAGGATATTCTACTACTAGCTGTTTCCGTTGCCAGTTCAGGTTTCTTTACGCTTAAGAGCACCTACATTTTCCTAGGATTCCTCCACTTAATCACTCTCTGTAATATCAAGGGGGGTCTATGTTTTACTCATACTCTTGCTCTACTCTTAGCTAGACCATCCCTTAGTAAGTAGGATTCTATTTCATAAAATCCTAGGAATGTCATTCTATAGTGCTCTTGGCTTACATTCTTTCTCTAGGCTTACCTTCTTTCTCTACATAAGACAAGGCTCGCCTTCTTAGGCGGTCTCTAGTTTTCTCGAGCTTCCCTGAGGGTACTAAGGCACTAACTGTCTGTCTTAGCTTGCATCTATATTTGGATCAGAGCTAGGCTTTCTCTCCATTCAGCCTCTTTAGCTTTACCCCAGGAGCACAATATACTATTTTTAGGGTTCTGTTAACTCAATCCAAAACACATACTCTCAATGTCTGGATTTTACCTCCCAGAAGCTGATGCTCTACTGGGTGCTCTAATCACTCATGTGCCTTAACCCTATATTATTCTCCTATTAGGGAGCTCGTCTGACTAATTATCTGACCCCTATCTGTTTATCTTTCTAATCTTAGCTTACTCATCTAATTATGACTAAAGCGAGGGCATCGTTTCTGTAGCTTATTTCTTAGCTCTTCCTCGCTTCCCTTTATGACTCAGGGGGGCCTATTTGGGGAAATTTACTAACCACTATTGGGTGGTTTCCCTGACATCAGGATGTCTTATCTTTCCTTTTTCGCTCCAGGGAGAATTTTCACTGAGCCTTTCATTCACATATCTCACTTGGAACGATGCTATTGGTCATTTCCTCTAGGCTTTAGCTTCTGCTCAGCCTGGGCTAACCATTTTGTTAGACCTATAGCTTACTCTCTGTCACTGGGCTACTCATACGTACCTCTTAGTGTTACCGATAAAGTACACCTTTCGAGGTCACTCACTATATCCCATTTATGCTCTAACTTTCGGCCAAGTAGGGATGGCATAGTTAGGGAGAGTTTTAAATTGTTTCAAGCCCATTTTTGAGTCATACATGATGAATGAATGTGAAGGGAAACCTTGGAAAAAATTTAGGAAGCTTAGAGAATGAGTTGGCGCTTTAGGTTCCATATTGCGACCTAAGGAAGCAACATAATGTTAGGCCCTTTGTTTTAATGATGTGATGACTCCAAGAAGCTTAAAAGGAGTCAAGAATCATATTTGAAAAGAAAGAATGAGGCCTAGAAATCATTTGAGGGGTGTTGCTTCATTAGGTGCCTTTATGGACCATAATGGGGATTATAGAGCAATCTAGTACTTAAGCAAGTAGTATGGCTTTAGAGAATGTTTCATGAACCAAATTGGCTCCCAAAAATTGTATTTAGGCCAAGAGAAACCATCTCCACCAAATTGTGGGTGTGTGGCCAAAAGAGGAGGTTTAAAAGCTAAGGAAAAAGTGAGTACTTGCATACAAGGTAGCTCTCTCCACCTTCTCTCATGCATGGATGTGTGTTTAGCTTGTTTTAGAATGTGTGTATGTGTATTTTCAAGCTTTGAAAAGTATGCTAGTATGTCTTTACATGTCATGATCCTTGATGCCATGTTATGTTTTAAATGAATCCATGATGTTTGTATGAGATTGCTTAAGTGTGGAGAGGCCAAGAACTCTTCCCTTGGGTGAGGATGAGCCAAGAACCCTTGAGCTTGGTTGAGATAAAGTAAAGAGTCTCCCAAAAGCAAAGTGGGCTCCCAAGAGTATGGTTGAGTCCAAAGTGCTTAAAGAATGGGTGAGGCAAGTCCAAAATCCATGAGGAGAAGTGTGAGGCTAATCCAAATACTTAGTGAGCTCTTGAATGTCTTGTATGATTGATTCACATGCTAAGGTTGCTTTTAAAATGCCTATGATTTCTACTTTCTCCATGCATGCATTTGTGAACTTGCTTGCACATATTATGTGTGATGGAATGGGAGATGAGCTATTGAGATTCTTGAATCTCACTCCCTCCTCTTAAATGTCCTAATATGCTAGGTGGGCCAAGTGGACATGGCAATGGGAGCCAACCACCTTGAAAAAAGAAGATTGCCATCCTTATGCTTGATTTTTGGTCTTTTGATTCATAAGGAGACTTCATAATGTATATTATTATTGTAAATAGTCTATGACCCCTTGGACAAATGTATTATGTGATAGATAAATGAATGAGTATGGTGTATGTATTCTAGAGCATAAATTGAGTGCCTATGCTAATGTATGCACTTGAGAAAAGCTTGGTGTAATGTGTATAAGTAAGGGTGAAAAGGCAAAAATGAGATGCAAATGGTTTGGGACCATTTGGGCAGCTTCCCCAAGTCTTAAACATGCTTTTAAACTTGCCCAAAAGGTGCGAAAACCAAAGGAAATCTATTTGGCAATTTTGGTACCCAATATGGAGTCAAAATTGATCATAATGGAACCCTATGCCACTTATTGGCCAAATTAGTTAGTCTTACCCTGAAATTTGGCATGAAATTAGGTCTTGTTGAGAGCTTTCTGGGAAGCTAAAGATCATAATTTTTGAAGGCCTAGGGAATATTTTGTGAATTTTCAAAGTTGGGATTTTGCATGGATTCTGGTATGGGTACTGTTCATACTGGCAGTTTTGAATTCTATGTCACTCGATGGCCAAATGGTGTCCAATGCTTATGAACTTTTATATGCATAAAATAGAGGTCATAAACTTTCTGTGGCCACCGAGATCACCTCATTGGGAGGTCTGAGATGAGAGTTATGCATGTTTCAAGTTAACTGTCAGTATCAGTAGCGCCCAGGAGCTCAATCACTGTTCCATCAGTTCCAGATGCCTAAAAGTATCTGTTTCATTCTGGAATTATTTTTAGTGTCAAGTTAACATTTGTAGCTTTCCATAATGACCGATTGTGTGTGATTTTGAGTTTTTTAGAATTAGTTACGAATTTCAGAAGTTTACATCAGTAACCTGAATCACAGCCCAGGCAGCCAGCGAGTCTGTAGCTTTTTGGATGTCAAACGTCCTGTGTGATAAATACTGTGACTTGGACATATTTTTAGTGTAAATTATACATACTTAGCTTTCCATAGTGACAAAGATTGTATAATTTCGAATTTTTTAGATTTAGTTATGATTTTCCAAATTTGGGTCAAAAAATGGAGCAAATCTGGCCGAAAATATGCTTGCTTATTTTGAGCTCCATTTCGGTTTCCATGAATTGTAGGCATGTTTTTGTGATGAAAATGAGTTGTAATAATAAAATTAAATATGAGGAAGTATAGTATAAGCTCACACGGTCCACGTGACACCGAATTGAATTTTTTAGATATAGCGCAATGCGGAAAAAGTCGATTATTTCTGTCCCCTTTTTATGTGCCCTCATGGAAATCATGATGTGAAGATTTTAAATGGCATGTAATAGAGCTAGAAGTTATGGTGTTACAGAGGATAGAGGAAATGACGATGGGAGCATCTGGATAAAGTCCCGAATGAATGACGATGGATGATTTTTGTGATATGATGGTTGTGATGAATTTTTGCGTCTGGATGATGTGTATTGGATGCTCCTCTCACATGAGTTTTTATGATTCCACGTGCTCAGCTTTTGCCCAATTGCCTGATGTTTTCTTTCTTCTTTTGTTTATGTGAGTGTGGGCCCCATTCCTTCCCATATAAGCTTTATTTTATTCCTTTTATTACATTCAAGTTGCTCCTTCATTTCCTTAGCTCCCATTCCACGTAACTTCTTCCATGTGAGCTCAAGTTATTCCACGTCTTCATCTGCTTCTCTTTCACATTAGCTTTGCATGTGTTTGGAGCCTTCATCAAGTAAACCTCCTCCTTGTTCAACAGCTTCACTTTGTCCACATTCCTCTAATCACGTGGTTCTGCATTTATTCTTTTCTCGTGACATCCCACGTTTCTTTACTCGAGCTTTTTATCCTCGAGAAGCCATCCCATGTGCAGCTCTTTCTCTTCACAACAACTCAACTCAGGCGTGTGCTTCCTCCTCTCAAACTCCAGCTTTTTCCCATGTTTTTTTTCCATGTGCAGTTCTGCCCTTATGAACTTGTGGGTTCTTCTCTACAAGCTCCAATGTGCCCCATGCATGTGAACAAGAAAGGGTTGCTGTAATGTGAGTGTGAGAGCTTAGACCTCTTGCTTTGCATGTGTCAAGGAGAAACTCGTGAGTGAAGCAACGTGGAAATGAAACAATGGGCTAGAGGTATGAATTAATGCTTCTGGACATGCAACCTGAGGCTAGAGATAGCTTCCTCATGTACTCTTTAGCTTCATTCAACTCGTGGCATTCCTTCTCCACACTCAAGCTCAAAACTTTCTTACTTCATTCTTGTTCCTTCATCTTATAATCATATTCTCCCCTAGCTTCCCTTTATGCATCTTCATATACCTTCTTTTCATTCATTTCTCTTTTTCATGTATGAGTGTGTGATTGCTACAAATGGAGCCACATGTGGAAGTCCAACCTATGTATGAAACTAAGAAAGCCCAATGATCTACACACCAAGAAAGGAAAGAAAAATTAAGTAGGAAAAACTACAAAATTAACTATAGAAATTTATGCATTAAAAATCCAAGATTTTGTGACTTGTTTTCTAAAATACAAAGAATGGCTACTAAAATCAAATTCCAATTAATTAAACCTTTAAAGCCATATTCTATAATCAAAATGCCTAAGTTAAGAGGAGTCAAATGTATAAAAATCGTGCTTATCAGTTACCTATGAAGTACACCTTTTTAGGCCACTCACTATGTGCCTCATTACTGGTAGCCTTACCTTATGTAATTTCAATGCTACGTTAACATCCTGTTTACAGGGTTCAGAATCTTGTCAATAAGATCTCATATATTGTTGTGAAAATTTTAAGACCCTATTAACAAGGTTTTTCTAGCAGTGTCTACATGGCCTTAAACTCATCATATCAGCCTGTCATCGTATTCACAGGGTTAACATTCTAGATTGGAGTCAACGCCTTATAGGCAAGTCTTAACAACCTTATTGTCCTTGTGTCTAACTTTCTCTATGCTGAGCTCCTTCTTAGTCTCAACTGTTAGGCCTATTGGTTTCTTACTAATCTTCCATCACTATTCATTACTCTTTTTCTCTACTTATACTAGGGGCTCTCACTTTCTATGGGTCATATGACCCCTTATCAGTTCATTTCACAAGTTGGCCTGGATATGACAAACAAGGCATTCATGCTGCCATTCACCATGGCTAGCACATCATTTACCACGGATAATTAGCCTTGGGTTTACCTTAGTCTCTTGTCTAAGTATTGGCCGCGGTGAGGGACTCTCTAGATTGCCTCACTACTTCTTGGAATAATTGGCCGTGGCTAAGCAATGAATTGCTTGTGGCTAATGGCCTCTGATTGGTTCACTCTTTCATGGATTGAAATTTCATCTTTAGCTACCAACTCGAGCTTCATTTCCTCTATATCTATCCCATCATCAAGCTAGAGGGTTCTACCTCTTGCTTCATTCATGCATAGCTAACTATCACCTTCGGACTGTCAGGGCTCTAAGGCATGTAGCTTGTAGCTCAACCTTTGGCCTGAGGGAATTTATCTTTTGGGCTCTAAAACTTATCTAGACATTTGAGTATTATGGCTAAAGGGTGACTCTTTTTTCTCACTTCCCCTCTTAGACTAGTCCCGCGCAATCACAATCTCATCTCATATCGCGCTGCATCATACTTGTCTTTGCATTAAGCAGGACATCTCGGAATGGTCTAAGTATAACTACCAGGAAGAATTAGGCCTCACATACTTTCTCTAGCAAGCCTCTTCATGTTAACAAGAACATTTCTCATCGTTCATATCTAGGGCTTCCCATTGATCTCGGCAAGCCATCACATTTCATAAAGCTCCAACCATTGGATCCCTTAACTCTATTCAAGCTTAGCTCTACTCAAACTATTCTAGAGGCTAGTCATTCCTGATGCTCACTATCTACTTTAAGACCATTCTACAACTGACTCATCATGAACAAAACTACAAACTATCCTCATACACCTAACATGTCTCATACAAGGCTTTACCTACCTCTTCAAGCCTTTACATAGCCCTATTATCACATCCTCAAGCCAAATCCAATATGAGAGAGTCTAGAACTTTGCTTTGACACCAATAAATGTAATACCATACTTTCAAGATTCAATTCATGTACTTCCCATGCCTCATCTAATGTAATTTCTATGGAGAACAACATAATGGCATAGGGGCTATGTCTCAAGCATTTTTATACGAGTAAAATTTTTCTTTCAAAGTCCTATAGGCCATATGAACTTATGTATCATATTCTCATATTTAGATACATGGATACAACTCATTTCTATCCCTAAAATTAGCCTATAACCTATGGAAAGCAAGGGGACACATGAAACTCATGTTTGCATTTCCTGCCAAAATTTTGGCTTTTCTATCACCAAATTTGGAAAATCATAACTGATTCTAGAAAAATAAAAAACATGCATTCTTTACCATTCTAGGAAGCCACACATGTCTACTTTATGTTAAAAATATGAACAGGCCATGAAACATTACACAGAAGGTGTTTGACATTCGAGAAGGGATAGAGGTATGCTTGGTAACTGGTACTATCATAGATTTTTGTAGCAAACTTCAAAAATGTCCAATTAATTTTACAAAAATCTAATTTATACAAATGATACCAATTTGGAAAGCTACACTAGAGGAACAAAATAAATGTCATACCAGTGTACATATATCTAGGCATCGAAAACTAATCAAACAGTACATTAGGTCAGTCTAGACATCTAATACTGGGTAGAATCTTTAAAAATTCATATCTCCCTCTTCAGACCTCCAAATGGGGTGCTTCTAGTTGACACAAGTCTCTGGGAGTGTCTAGTTTCTCCTATAAAATTTTATGACAATTGGACATCATTTGCCCCTTGAGTGACAAACTTCATTTTTGGACTTGAGTGAATAGTGCACCAAACCAAAACCAGAAAATTTCTTAACTTTTGAAAATTCATCAAACATTCTATAGACCTCCAAAAATTCTAGACTTTAGCTTTCTAAAAAGCACTTAACAAGCTCTAGACGTATGCCAAATCTCATATCATGAAAAGGTCATTTGGTCAAAAAGTGACATAGCCTTATGAAATAGTCATTTTTGCTCCCTATCAAGAGTCACTTTGGTCCAAATGGCCTCCTCTTAAGTTTGGCACCTCTTGGGCAAGTTAAAAAGTATGAACATGACTTGTATGAATTGCCCAAGTGGTCTCAAATGTAACACCATAACTTCTAACTCATCATATCATATATATACATGCCTTCCATCAACTCATTTAGCCAAAAAGTGACATAAGGTTCCATAATGATCAATTTTAACTTCATATAGGGTACCAAAGTTGCGAAATGGATTTTCCTTAGTCTTGGCACCTTTTGGGCAAGTCCAAAAATACATTTAAGACTTGTGTGAGCTGCCCAAATGGTTCCAAACCTTATGCATCTCATTTTGGTCTTCTTACCCACACTTATACACATTTACTTCATACTTCCACATTGCATATTTGGGTATTAGATACTCAAATTGTATTTTATAACTCATACATCACATTCATAGCTATAAACATCACATAGTAGAATCTTTATACATGTCTCAAGGTTCACAATACATATACAACATCATTTACATTATGAACCATCATTATGGTTCCAAAATAGACAAAACAAGACATAAGCTTGTCAATTTTTGCTCTTCATGGTTGTTGGCTCCCTTCACCATAATTATGTGGTCCACCTAGCATATTAGATTATTGGAGAGGAGGGGATGAGATTGAAAGAATCCCAATAGCTTATCTCCCATTCAATCATATATAATATGTGCAAGTAAGCTTTACAAAGGCATGCATGGAGAAAAGCAAAGCCATGGACATTTTAACAGCAAACTTGGCATGTGAACAACTCATACAAATCATTCAAGAGCTCACCAAGTGTTTGGATTGGCCTCACACTTCTCCCCATAGGTTTTGGACTTACCTCACTTCTTGAGCAGTTTGGAGTCAACCATACTCTTGGGAGCCCACTTTACTTTTGGGAGACTCTTTGCTTTGTCTCAACCAAGCTCAAGGGTTTTTGGCTCATTCTCACCAAAGGGAAGAGTTCTTAGCCTCTCCACACTCAAGTAAACTCATACAAACATCATGTGCTTATTTAAACATAACATGGCATCAAGGATCCTAGAAGGCATGCTAGTATACTTTTCATAGCTTGGAAATGCACATACACACATTCTAAAATAAGCTAAACACACATCCATGTATGAGAGAAAGTGGAGAGAGCTATCTTGCACCAATTCACACACTTTCCCCTTTGAATTTAAGCTCCTCTTTTCAGCTACATAACTACAAAAGTGTGGGGAAGGTTCCTCTTGGCCTAGATACAATTTATAGGAGCCAATAAGGCCCATGAAATACATTCTAAGGCTACATAACTTGATGAACCACTAGATTACTCTATAGACTTCATTATGGTCCATAATGGCACCTAATGAAGCAACACCCCTCAAGGGACTTCTAGGCCTCATTCTTTCCTTTCAAATATGATTCTTGACTCCTTTTAAACCTCTTGGAGTCATCACATCATTAAAACAAAGGGCCTAGTATCATATTGCTTCTTTAGGTCATAATATGAAACCTAAGGCACCAAATCAATTTCTAGGAGTTCTAATTTTTTCCAAGGGTTCCTCCCACCTTCTACCATCATAAGAAGTCCCAAACCAAGGCTAAAACAAATTAAATAGCCCCTATCCCAATGGTTTTATCTTGGCTGAATTGATGGAGGGAGGAAAAGTCTATGGGCTTTTTGATTTTTCCTTGATAGGAGAGACACTTAGAAGGCTTCCTAGGGTCTTAGAAACTCAAATAAACATTTACACATGCAAGAAAATTCATGGATTAAATCAGTTTTTACAAAGTGTCTAAAAGCTCTACACTTTCCTAACTTGATTTTCATTAGCTTTTCTGCCAATTTCCTTGCATCTACTAACTCCTTATGGTCTAAAACCCATAATTCCTTCTTATTTCTAGATAAAAAGCCTCCCCCCAAGATGGTTCTGTTCTGGCAGAACTCCACACACAAAGGGCAAGAAAAAGCAAGTAACCAAGATAGAAAAATCACCTTGATTCCAAGCTTATCTCAAGAGCTCTCTTCCTTGCTTCAACCCTCTCCTTGAATTTCAAAATTTCCCCCTGAGTTTTGGGCTTAAAATAAAACCAAACATCTCACTAAATCCATAGGAAGAGATGATGAAAGGAGGGGAAGAAGTTTAACAAGGCAAGGAGTAGGAAAAAGTAGCTAAAACTTACACTTTTCAAAGCTTCTTCTTCCTTCCTTGGCCTCCCCTCTCTTGCGCCACTCTCAGCCTTTCTTAATTCTATTTTAACATGTGAGAGGGTGGGTGAGAAGATTTAAGTAGAGGAGGGGCGTTTTTATAAGCTAGGGATTCATTTAAGTAACTTTTAAAATTTGCAATTTAGTCCCTCTTCATAGGTTTGTTCATTTGGGCTTGTTTCAACTCCTTTTTGAAATCTATCTTTTCCATCATATTCCTTAGGCTCTTAATCATAAGAATTGCTTTTGGAATCACTTAAAAAGGATCTAAAACCATTCTGAACCATTCGGTCAAAGTTTCGGTCAACTGACGGCCAAAATCGCTCACCGGAGGGGTGTCAATTGTTCTAGGGATTCCTATGGTATTCAGAGCCTCTGAGAACCCTAGAAAGCTCAAATTTTTTATTTAAAAATCCCTTCTTTCTTCAAAAAATTTTTTTGAGCTCTTTTGGCTCTGATTTTTAGACATCTTAAACCTCATATCCTCATTTTCTAATATTTAAAATTTTATCATAATTTTAGTTAGCCCAAATTCCTTCTATTTCTAGGACTTCCTTTTATATTTGGCCTATTTCTGACGTTTACAGAGGGACTGGATGTTACATCAAACTTCATGCGTCTTAATTTGGCCATTCTACTTCTATTATTACACTAATCTATCTAACCATTTAAGAGCTATACTTGCTATTCAATACCCAAAACATGTTATCTCATACATTTGGCATCAAATTTCATTCATAAATCATACATTTGGATATTTACATATGTTCATATGATTATATAACACTTTCATCATGGGATTACATCATATGCTATGTGTATGGCTAAAAAAGATGCAAAACTAGGCATATTCATATACTTTGATGCCAATCTTCTTCTTCTAGGCTTGGTGGCCTTCAATACCTTGCTCAAATGTTTCACCCAGCATGTTTAGACATTGGAAAGGAGGGGATGAGATTCAAAATATCCTAATAGCTCATAGCCCATTCAATCACACATAAAGCATGCAATACAAGTCTTAAAAATCCATGCATGGACATATTAACATGTGCAATCATTTAAAAAGCATTCTTGACATTTTAAAACATCATACATAGCATACATAGGCTTGCCAAGCAAGTGGATTAGCCTCACCCATTCACTTATGGATTTTAGACTTGCCTCACCCATTTCCTTTGAGGTTCTCTGACTCAACCTTACTTTTAGGAGTCAACTCACTTTTGGGAGACTCTTTACTTTATCTCAACCAACTTTAAGGATTCTTGGCTTATCCTTACCATGCCTAGAGGGTTCTTGGCTTCTCTATAGTCAAGGAAAACAAAACAAACATCATAAACATCATTTGAAAACATAATGCATCATCATGGTGCCGTGGCATATAAAATCATGTTAGAATACTTTTCATGGCTTAAAATATACATACACGCATTCAAGACAATGTAAGCACATATCTATGCATGAGAGAAGGTAGAGAAAGCTACCTTGCTTGCATTTGCACACTTTTTTTCTTTAAGCCTTGAATCCTCTCCCTTGACCTCATGCACTTAAGAAGGTGGATATCATTCCTCTTGGTCTAGACACATCATGTGAAAGCTAATTATACTTTTGAAGCAAAGCCTAAGGCCACACAATTACTAGAAAGTTTAGGTGATTCATAAGGATCTTTTATGGTTCTATAATGCACTCAATGAAGCAACATTTGAAAAACATCATCTTGGCTCCATTCTATTTATTCATTCATGATTATTGACTCTATTTAGGCCTCTTGGAGTCATCACACACTTAATTCTAGGAGCCTAGCTTGGTGTTGCTTCTTTAAGCCATATTATGGAACATATAAGGCCATCTTGTTTTCTATAGCTTCTAAACTTTTTCCAAGGCTTCCTCTCATACTCTCCCATCATACATGATACAAAAATAAGCTTAGAAGGAATTAAAATACTCCCTAGGTGCATGAACTCTTCTTATTCGAAGCTATGCTTCCATAAGACACCAATAGAGTTTCCTTGCTTCTTTTGATGGGAGAATCATGTAGGAAGCTCTCTTAGTGTCTTAGGAACTCATATGAACACTTCAACATTATAAAATTTAGCTAGGGTTCATGATAGAGTTCAAGGTGCAATCAAAACCATAACTCTTCTATCTTGCAAATTTATGGTTTCTACTTGGATTTCTTTTCATATTCTTACTCTCCTCCCTTAAATTCATAGAATTCATCCTTGGTTCTCCTCAAAATTCTAGCCCTCTTGCATCTACATACATGGGACGAAATAGAGAGATGGAAGGGGAGGAAGTATCTACCATGGAATGGAAGATTTACCTTGTATTTCCTTGTTTTCTCACTTGATTCTAACTTTCTTTGGCTTCCTCTCTTTAAATCCGAATTTTTCCTCCTTGGTCTAACCTTAAAACAGCACCAAAAACTCTAAGAAAACCATAGGGAGAAAGGGGAGAAGGAGGAGAAGAGATTTCTTAAGGAGAAGACTAGGAAATTCCAAGAATTTCTTACCTTTTTCTTGAAATTTTCCTTTCTCCTTTGCCTTAGTCTTGTGTGCCTCCTTCTCTTGATCTTTCTTTGGTTTTTGGGTAGAACTTGGTCAATTTAAATGAGGGGAGCAGAAGGATGCTTCATAAATATATGGGTTTAAGAAGGACTTTTTCAAAAATTCTCATTTTGTCCTTTATTCTTGGCCTTTTCGTTTCTAACTCGTTTTAGTTCCTTTTTTAGAGCTGTCTTTTCCATTATGAAATTTAGGTTCTCAATTTATTAAAATGCCTTTGGAATCACTCAAATCAAAGCTAAAACTTTCTTGAATAAATCTATTAAAGTTCAAGTACACTAACGTTGAAAAACATATATCAGAGGGGCATTAATTGTCCTAGAGCTTCCTATGGTTTTCAAAGCCTCTGAGAACCCTAGAGAACTCAAAACTTTCATTTAAAAAGCCTTTCATACCCAATTCCATACCATACAAGTTTTAACACATTATACAAGAGGACCATGTACTTGCTAGTGAAAACCTTGTCGATAAGGTCTCAGAATTTGCACTACAGATTACAGGATCTTGTCAACAAGATCTTTAACTCAAGTGATGAGATGTTATTTTAGCCCTTAAATTAACTTAGTCTACTGTCATACTTCATGCTCAATATACATTCTAATGGTCACATAACATAATCCCTCATTTTTGTAGAACTGGATATTACACAAATTGGCTCTTGGATGGCTTGTACATAACTATCCATTAATGGATGTTTGAACGGGTCGTGTTACGCAACCCTTAAAATAAAACTCGGTTGGATAAAATATGTAACTAGTAGCACAACTTAGGTAATCTCTATTGGAAATGGAGTTCAGTATTCAATTAGGTTTTTTAAGTGTATAAGGATCCTATAACTACCTAATTTAGGGGGTTTTTGATTTAATTAAACTAACTAAAATGAAATCGAATTAAAATTCCTAATTGCTACCTAAGTATATGAATTATGGTTGAATGATAGACTTGTGACTAGCTTTGGATTCATCCCTTGATATCCACTATCCTTATCCTAATTCAATTGTAATTAATTCTGGTCTAAGAGTCCCTATTTGTATCCAATACAAATTATCTTGAGTTACCACGTAAGAATCAAGAGACTAATAATTTAATGTTGAATTGAAACCTTAATCCTATATCAAATTGCTAACTCTTGTCATTAGGATCAATGAACACTTGAATTGAATGATTAATTGATCAATTAGCCTCTGAATTAACACCCTAAGATGTTTGATTAACCAATCAAACTCCAAGGAATCCTCAAATCAAACAATTAAACACGTAATTTCACTCATGCATTTCATCGAACACCTTCATGGCATACATGGGAAATTAAAGGAAAATGCAAATTTTATTGTTTAATCCAATCAATTAATCAACAAAAAGGTTCCTAATTAGTGTCTAACTAGCTACTAATTAGTGTATAACTCAACCAAGCATGTACAAGAAAAAGAAAAAGTACAGGAAATTAAGAAAATCTTAGCCAAAATTCTGGGTTCTTTTCCATGGATTCAAGCTTTTCCAAGGACTTCTTCCAAGCTAATCACAAGTTGAGAGTTAATACTTCATTGGAGAATGGATGGAGGTGAGAAAAATGGAGGAAATGGCATGACTACTGGTGTATGCGAATGAAATGCGAATGACAATGGGTTCTAGATGTGTTATTTTATTCGATGGGATGGAATGTCTCTAATTGGAATATTTATTCGATGGATTCAATGTTGTCTCCATCCTCCTTATTAAAAGTCATGTGCCTAACTCCTTTTTCTTTTATTGTATTTAAATGATCATATGCTGCTTTTATTCTTCACGTGCTCAGCCTCTTCTTTTCATGTGTCGTGCTTAGCCCATTTACATGGTGATGCATGAATGGAATGGCTTCAGTTCTCACATTTTCTGATTGTCCTCACTAAAACTCACCTGTTTTCTTCATCACAATAACATGTCTGCACAGTCATCCCAGCTTATGTGACTTCCACACTGCTTCTCTTTCACGCTTCTTCATTCCCATGTTAGCTTTGCATGCTTCTTCTCTTCACTCTTCACATGGTCGTGGCTTCATATTTTTGCTGTGTTTCTTCCATGTGAGCTCAGCTTCTTGACTGAATTTCTTCCACGTGTTTTGCATGGATAATGGATGCGATGGACGAATGCAGCAGCATGAATGGAATGCATGGTATAAGATGAATGAATTACATTCTGCCACTCTAAAACTGAGCTACTACCTTATTTGTTTCTTCATCATCCAGCCCAACATGTTATTTCTTCTCTTCATACGAGCTGCCCCATGGCTTCTTCTTCCTCATTTTGCTTCCTTGTACTTTTAAGCTTTGTTTTGCTTCTCATGTGATTTACTTCATCCATATAGCTTCTTGTAAGTGCTGCAACCTGTGGCTTTGTGCCTTCTTTCCCTTCACATGTTCAATCCATTTGAAAGTCTTCTTCCCTTCAAGCTCTTTCTTCATATATTCTATAGGTCTTTGTTCAATCCATTTTTTGAAAGTCTTCTATTCCATCCTCTCAACTCGAGACCTCTTTTCAAAGCTCTTTCTTCTTCATTTTCTTCACATGTTGCTTCCTCTATTCGTGAGATGTTGTGGCTTCATGCATATGAACAAGAGAGCTAGACATATGGTTCACTTCACCCTCGTAGCTCTTACTTCTAGTTTATATGTATATCCTTGTGTAGCAGCTTATGAGTGCATTGTTTTATGATCATGTTCTGCTTCACGAATCTGTGGCTTGCTCTACTCTTCATTTCCCTCTAATAGAATCCACATGTCATGTGCTAGACATGGAAGTGTGCTGCAACGTGAGTGTGAGAGCTTGTACCCAAGTTCCTTTCCTCATAAAATCCAAGTCTCTTTCTCCTTTGGATATAGTGGCTGCTCATAAGTGTGTGGGAGCTTGTGAATGAAGTGGAATGCCTATGTGGAATGTTCATGAATAAGATGGATGATGATGATTGTGCTGCCTCCTTTTCGTCTTCTTATTTTTAAATATTATTTTCTAAGAAATGTACACTTGAAGCTCCATTTCTCCTTCAATTCAATTTCCCATTCAAGCTCCAATTTTCATTGAAAATCTGTACAAAAAGAACGGAAAAGATGAAATAGGAATATTCACAAAATTCATTTAAAAAGATTTGTGCATTAAAATTTCAAAATTTTACAAACTAACTCCTAAAATATAGAAATGACTACTAAAATAAAATCTTATCTCATTAAAGTCTTAAAGCCATAATTCATTATTAAAATGCCCAAGTTTAAGAGAATAAAATATATAGAAAAATGTGTTTATCAATGTTGGATGGTCAAATTGAGATGCATAAGGTTTGGAACCACTTGGACAATTCCTACAAGTCATATTCATGCTTTTAAACTTGCCCAAGAGGTACTAAACTCAAAGAAAGGCCATTTGGACCAAAGTGATACCTTATGAGAGGCAAAATTGGCCACTTTGGTGAGCTATGTCACTTTTTATCCAAATGAGCTTTTCTTGGTCTAAAATTTGGCATGCATCTAGACCTTTTTAGGAGATTTTTAGGAAGCTAAAATGGATATTATTTGGAGTTCTACAAAATATTTGGTGCATTTTTGAAATTGGAGAATTTTTCTATTGTCACTATAGCTTTGGTCTAGAAATCTATGTCAATTATAGAGCAAATGATCTCCAATTACATGAAATTTTATATGAAAAAACTAGACCTTCCTAATGATTTGTTTCAACTAGAATCAGCCCATTTGAATGTCTACAGAGGGAGATATGAAATTTTTAAAGTTGTTGTCTAGTTCCAAGCATCTAGTCAGACCTGTGTCACTATTTGATTGGTTTTCGTGGTCTAAAATAACCTGGAATGGTCTGGAATGATTTTTCCTCTAGCCAACATCCGTAACTTCCTATATTGGTATCATTTGCATGGATTGAATTTTTGTGAAATTAATTGGACATTTTTGAAATTTATGACAATAAACTGTATTAGTACCAAGGATAGCCAGACCTTTGTGGTTATTTTGTTGTCAAAAATGATCCAAGGCTATATTCATGTCCCAAAATTATTTGTAGTGTAAATTTAACATCTAGAGTTTTCCCAAAAGCTATGGTTTGTGTGATTTCAATTTTTCTACATTTAGTTATGAATTTTTAAAGTTACCCCTAAAAGTTGCTACTTGCTATCTGAGAATGATTGGTGAAAATTTGAGGTTTGAGCTTGAAAACCTTGGATTTTTTGATGTTATGTATGATTCATATAAATGGTAAATGACCATAGAATGTTATTGGATAATCCATGGGGCCTATATAACATGAGATGAAAAAAAGTTTCCCTGGCGTAACGTAAGAAAGTGTATTATTTTCATACTTTTTCTTACTTTTGCCTTGTAAATGTGCACCAAGTGCCCTGAATGGAAGAGTATGATAATATATGTAACACCCCGAAATTAATTAAGGTGTTAATCATGGATTAAGATTAATTAAGAATAATTAATATGGGATGATTGGGTAAGTAAAGTGAATGGGGATTTTTAGAGAGATAAATTATTAATATGGGTTTGAGAATTAATTGGGATAGAAACTTCACCTAGGCCCAAATTAATGAATCATGATAAGAGGCTAATAGAGGCCCAATGAACTAGATGCAGACCCAAATTAGATTGGCTCTTGAAATTTGGCCTAGCCCAACCATAACCCTGAAGCCCAACTCATGAGATTCAGCCCAACTTATGAGATAAGGCCCAACAAGTATAAAAAAATCTGAACCCACAAGGAATTGGGCCATTGGGTCAGCACATTCCACTTGTAGCTCTAAACTTTCTGCAACCCATTCATTAAACCATGGCCCAATCACTAAAGATGAGCCCAATTGGACCTTGGGCTGATGGGTCAGCCCATTTATCATTAAAAACCCTAAAGGGTCAGCCACCTCCTTCCCCATTCAGCAGAAAACACAAAAGGCAAGGGAGAAAATTCGGAGGTTTGAGGGGGGCTAGGGTTCTACCAACATGGAGGCTCCATTTCTCACTTCTAGAGGATGATTTAGCCAAGGTAAGTTATATATAACTTGACCCTCTCATCCTCCTCTTCATTTTGGTCCGATTAATTTTTGGGTTTGAGCATTTTCATCTTTTCTCAAATTTGAAATTTGGGGTTGGATGATTCTTTGCAAGATTTTCGGACTTGGGGGTTAGAGGGAGGATTAGGTAAGCTTTTCCTTCCCATTTTGTGTATTTCTTTGCTGGAAAATGCCCCTAAGGATGGATTATCCTATGGGTTCTTCTATTGTGTGAGATTACAAGGAGATAATGGTGGAAAACTGAACTTTCTGGGCTTGATGGTTGAAATGCGAATTTTGGTGCTTCCATGGTGGATTTTCGGAGGTGGAGAAGGAGGCTAGGGTTTGGGGCAAAGATTCTGCATTTTTACACACTTAGAGCAAGATTTGGCCAAGGTAATAGTTATAGAACTTAACCCCCTCATCTTTCTCTTTAATTTGGTCCGATTAGTTTTTCATTTAGAGGATTTTCACTTTACCCAAAATCTGAAATGTGGTTATTTGGGGATTTTCTTGATGAAATTCGTAGGTTGAGGTTAGGGCTGATATTAGATGAGTTTAAACCCTCATTTTGATGCTTTATTTGATGGTTTGAGACCCCCATAGCTTATTTATATTATGAGTATTAATTTGGTACGAATTTGCTTAGGATTTTGGGTGAAACATTGAGAATTCTGGTGGGAGATACTTGAATCCGAATTTGGGATTTGTGGTGGCTGTTGCAAGTTGTCTACAAGTGAGGTAACCAGGGCTTACATTAATTCCATGCATGTATCTATTTTAATTTCATATTTGCTGTATATGAATGATTTGAAATGCTGAATGAATTGGTTGGCTATCTGTTGTATTATGATTGGACCTTGTGAGTCCATGGTGGAGCTGTGGTGTGGCTGCCACCCGTGCATGTGCTACGATCGAGCACCGGGTATGATCAACCCCAGATGCACTGAGCCCTGGTTGTGCTCAATAGGGAGTAGGTGCCGTGGACGGGCCTCTCCCGGTGTTAATGGCCTTTAACATATTAATTATATGATTGCTAGTATGGGATAGTAATCATGATAGCCTAATTGTTTCATTTGCTGAAATGACTGATATGATTCTGATATGGATTTTGATTCATGCATGTATGTTAATTAAACTGGATTATATGATGGAATTGCCTTGGTTACTGAGATGTGTATCTCACCCCATTTTATGGGATTAATATTTCAGGTGAAAGTTCCTCGGGTAAGGATAAGGGTAAGCAGGTGGATGAGAATCCATGAGTTCCCACTTATAGGGAGATGGCTACACCTAGGCTGACTTAGCTAGTATAGATGCTAATTTTGTATTCCTTAATGTATAGCATCATCATGTATCTATATTGCCAAGTGTAGGCTTGAACATTTGATTTATTGAGAATGTATGTACTGAAAGGCTAGACTTTATCTTAACTTGATAATTGTTGTATGGACTCATGATTTCTGCTGTAATTGGTGCTATCCTATAATATTGCTTATTAATGGAAATGTAACCCTTGAGATATTGATATGAACCCCTAATGTATGGAGCCCCCATTGATTGAGTATTTAAGGATAGATGTTGGTAGTTCATGTATAATCTGTTGTTGTTACTTTATAATTTTGCTGATAGAAGGTAATTAAAGGAAAAAAAGGGGCATATAAGTTTTGAGTTGGTAATGGAAGTATAGCTAAGTAAATAAGGTAGATGAATGCCATTAGAGCCATATAAAATGAGGGGAAGTGACCTTAGAGTGTCCCTAAGAAGAGAAATGGAGTGTAGGGGGCGAAATATAGGGAAAATAGCTACAGAAGGGAGTCACGCCGCGGCCAGGAAGGCTTCGCCGCGCCCTAGGGAGTGACAGTGGCGAGGGACGCCGCGGCGCGGAGAAATCTCGCCACGGCGCGGAGTGAAAATAATTGCCCAAGGGGTGACAGAACGTAACCTCGCCGCGGTGCAAGGAGGCTCGCCGCGGCGCGAGTCGAGGAAATTAATTAGGGAGGTTACAGTAGCAAAACTCGCCGCGGCACCAAATAGGTTGGCCGCGGCACAGATCCAACTCACCGCGGCGAAAGTCAGGAAAATTCCAGTGAGCAACTTGGCCGCGGCGCAAGTTTAAAAATTTGGTTTTTGAGCTCCAGAACCTAACGTAGCCGCGGCGGGAAAGTTCCAAGTCACGCGCAGGTCCCCAAACTCCTATATTTGACCGAGAAACCTTAATTTCAGTAAGGCTAACGTTAGGGAATAGTATGAGTACATTGGTGGGATGTTTTTGTGGGTTGAAATTGATTAATGGATGAATCCTAAACCTTTAATGATGGTACAACCCTTTTATGCATGTTCCCGTTATGGTTGTTAGTTGATGATCCTAGTAGTATCAAGGTTTAAAGTTCCCCATATTTTATTAATGTGATTAGTTACAACGACTCCAAACCTTGATCATTATTTATTAATCATGTATTTAACTATAATTACCGATGTTAGAACTTAGGGTCATCACAGTTGGTATCAGAGCAATGGTTCAGGCAAATGTGTTTGATTTACATCTTTATTGTTAGAAAACTTGGCAATCATGATGCATATTTGGCATGGTATTAGCTCATGAGAATAGCTAATTAGGCAAACATATAATTGATGTGCCTTGTGTGCTGGAAAGAAGTATAGAGGAATGATGAGATGAGGCTTGTAATACCTGATTGAAATGACTGTTTCTTGAATTTTTATTTAGAGCATCACCTGTCACAATAAGTATACCCTGGAGAATAATGGAGTATAGTTAGATCTTACCTCATAACACTTGAGTAATGCTAATTTTGAGACTTGAGGTTGTTAATGCCAATGAAAAGATTAGAATTTTGCCCTTCTTTTGTTCGGATATTGGGTTATTGGTCTCAGTCTAGATAGATAACTGGTTGAGACTTGTTGCCAACTGGCTACGCAATAGATGCACCAGTCACTCGCTGTGAGGCACCAGTTGACTGAATGAATGAGACCAAGTAACTGATAAGGATAATGAACAAGGCTGCTAATAGCACTTATGACCAGTTGACCGCCATTTATTAAGAAAGCCAATTGGGTACGGCCGACCAATTGACTGGCCTATCGAAGTAGTCTACTGATCACAACAAGAGTAGCAATTCTTTACCTAAGTGAAATTCTAAACTTTTCAAGGGCTATCTAGAGTGATGTTGAGAACTTAAAAGGTAATGGTATGGAGTAAAACACTTAACTAGTTATAAGAGCTTTACAAGAGGGTAAGATGTAGACCTTACTTGCAATCAGGAAATTGATAATGGAACTAGTGTGTAATAAATAAGTGTGATTGATTAAATATATGAAGTAATGCACAATCCATAATGAGTTAGGATTACGTAGACTTCGAAAGGTCCCCAAGGTTGAGGCTTTATAGGTACAGAGGTCCTAACCCACTTGCTTGGTCCCGGTTAATAAAGAATACAATTACTCGATCCTAGCTACCGCAATTTGGCCTAATGAATAAGGGCAATAAGAGCTAAAGAATGTTTCAAATAGTTTTATCCAAACTATTAGAGTGAGTAAGCCATCTTTAGTTAATAATGATAAGAAAGAGGGCAAGAAAAACCTTAGGATTGTCAAATACATTCCTAAATGTGTATGGTGACTTTAAAGCAAGAGATTAAGGGAGATGATGTTCTGAAAAGAATCTTGAGAGCCTTGAGGCTTCTCCCTTAGTGTACTAAGGCAAAAAGAGAGATTATGACAAGAGGAAAGATGTGAAGTCCCACATCGGCTGGAAGGGGCCTGTGCTGAGGGCTTATAAGTGGGTGCGAAGCTCTCCCCACCAACGGCGCGCTTTTCCCGTGAGTTAAGCGGGAAGGGACAAACCCCACTGAACCGGGAAGGCTGGGTCAGTGACCCTCGAACCGGGAAGGACGGGACAATACCGTTGGAGGCTCTGTAACCTACAGAGCCTCCAACGGTATTGTCCCGTCCTTCCCGGTTCGAGGGTCACTGACCCAGCCTTCCCGGTTCAGTGGGGTTTGTCCCTTCCCGCTTAACTCACGGGAAAAGCGCGCCGTTGGTGGGGAGAGCTTCGCACCCACTTATAAGCCCTCAGCACAGGCCCCTTCCAGCCGATGTGGGACTTCACAATCCACCCCCCTTTTAGGGCCGACCCGTCCTCGGGTCGCACATGGGCCAGGATTGCTCTGATACCAAGTAACCTACAGAGCCTCCAATGGTATTGTCCTGTCCTTCCCGGTTCGAGGGTCACTGACCCAGCCTTCCTGGTTCAGTGGGGTTTGTCCCTTCCCGCTTAACTCACGGGAAAAGCGCGTCGTTGGTGGGGAGAGCTTCGCACCCACTTATAAGCCCTCAGCACAGGCCCCTTCCAGCCGATGTGGGACTTCACAAGCCACAAGCCATTTCCAGCCGATATGGGACTTTACAATCTACCCCCTTTTGGGCTAATCCATCCTTGGGTAGCACATGGGCCAGAATTGCTTTGATACCAACACATATAGAGCCACCAAGGTATTATGCCTTCCTTCCTGGTTCATGGGTCTTTGACCCCGCCTTCCTGGTTCATTGGGGTTTGTCCTTTCCCCTTTAACTCACAAGAAAAGCATGCCTTGGTGGGGAGGGATTCTCCCCTACTTATATGGGCTAGCCACAGGCCCCTTCTAGTCGATGTGGGACTTTACACTTAGAGTAGTTAGTGAACACCGGGAAAGAGTGGCCTCTAGAGTAGCTTGAGTAGAGCTAAGCTTGAGCGAAGATAAGGGATCTGACGACTGGAGCTCTATGTGATATAATAGCTCACTGGGATTAGTGGTAAGCCCTAAATATGAACGATGAGAATGATCTTGTTGATAGGAAGAGGCTTGCTAAAGATAGTATGTGACACCTAATTCTCCCGGCTAATCGTATTCAGGCCATTCTGAGATGTCCTGCTTAATGCAGGGACAAGTAATGATGCAGTGCAGTGTGAGATCAGACTGTAGCTACACAAGACTAGTTTAGAGGGGAATGAGAAAGAGAGTTATCCCTTAGCCATAACACCTAATTGTCTAGATGAATTCCAGAGCCCAAAAGGCTAATTCCCTTAGGCCAGAAGTTTGAGTTATAAGCTATACCCTTTAGAGCCCAATAGCCCTAAAATGACAGATAGTTATGTAGGAATAAAGCAAGAGGTAGAACCCTCTAGCTTGATGACGGGCTATGTATAGAGGTAATAAGGCTCGGGTCAGTAGCTAAAGACGAGAATCCAATCCTTGAAAAATAAGCCAATCAAAGGCCGTTAGCAGCGGCCAATTATTCCATAGAAACAGTGAGGCAATCCAGAGAGTTTCTCATCGTGACCAATACTCAAATAGGAAAATTAGGGTGAACCTGAGGCAAATTAGCCATGGTGAATAATGTGTTAGCCGCGACAAATGGCACCATGAATGCCTTATTGGTCATATTCAGGCCAACTTAAGAAAGGAGTTGATAAGGGGTCAGATGACCTGCAGAAAGTGGGAACCCCTAGCACAAGTAGAGAAAAGGGTATTGAATAGTTACGACAGATTAGTAAGAAATCCATGTGCTAGGTAGTTGAAACTGAGGATTGAGAAAGTTACTCAGGGATGATAAGGTTGTTGAGACCACCTATGAGGTGTTGACTCCAACTTAGAGTGCTACCCAGTGAGACATTGAATGATAAAATGTTAATATAGTCTCAAATAACATAAGATAAGACTACCCCCAGTGAGGCACATAGCAAGGGGGCTAGAAAAATGTACCTCATAGGTAACACCTAAAAGTAAGTATGAGTGGCCCAGTAACAGAGGCTCAAAAAGGAATAAAGATAGTTAGTAAGCTACAGGTTTGATAAGATGACTAGTAGCATTATTCTAGGTGAGATATATGAATGCAAGGTTTAGTAAAAATTTTCCCTAAATAAAAAAAAAAAAAGAAAGCTGAGACATCCTCATGTTAGGGAAACCACCTAATAGTGGTTAGTAATTTCCCTTAGATAGACCCCCTGGTTGTAGAGCATAGTGATAAAGGAAGCGAGGAAGAATTGAGAAATTAGCTACAGAAAAGATACCCTCGCTTTAGTTATGATTAAATGAGTAAGCTAAACCCAGAAAGGTAAATAGATAGGGGTCTGAAAATTTGTTAAACAAGCTCCCTAATATAAGAATGATATAAGGTTAAGGCACGCGAGTGATTAGAGCACCCAGTAGAGCATAAGCTTTTTGTAAGATAGAGTCCAGACATTGAGAGCATGTGTCCTGGATTGGGTTAGTAGAACCCTAGAAATAGTATACTGTGCTCTTGGGGATAAGACTAAAGAGGCTAAATAGAGAAAAAGCCTAGCTCTAATCCGAGTGTAGAAATAAGCTAAGACAGATAGGTAGTGCCTTAGTACCCTCAAGGAAGCTCGAGAGAGAGCTAGAGACCGCCTAAGAAGGCGAGCCTCGTATTATGTAGAGAAAGAATGTAAGCTTAGAGAAAGAAGGTAAGCCGAGAGCGCCATAAAATGAAATTCCTGGGATTATATGAAATAAAATCCTTCTTACCAAGGGATGGTCTAGTTAAGGGCAGAGTAAGAGTATGAACAAAAATTAGACCCCCTTGATGTTACAGAGAATAAATAAATGAAGGAACCCTGAGAAAATATAGGTGCTCTTAAGCATAAAAAAACTTGAACTGGCAACAAAAACAACCAGTAGTAGAATATCCTTTTACCTAAGTAAGAAGATAAGAAAAGTAGAAAGAGAAGATATGACAGTATTCAAGCCGAGGACATATTAGATTGAAAATAGATATTTAGTTAATGTGCCTAAGTACTTAAGAAAGCACACTTGTCCTTGGTATAGATGCCCTTCTAGTATGATACTGCTTGGAGTAAAAATAGCTGGGCGATACAGAGAGATCTCGGGATGTAGTAGAGGAAGAATCCTACTTTCCCTAAGTACTTTACGAAAATAAGGCAGATAGAGAAAAGTAAGAAATGGATACTTTAGATTTTTGGGAAACTTGTAATATACAAATGACAATGGCCTTGAGCTCAGTCATAAGGCACTTGTGTATTAGTATTTGATGTTATGGTTTGCTTACAACAATGGTCACATGATATTAGGCTTGATCAACCTAATAGTAATGTGACTTAAGTGCATAGCAAATGATGACATCAATCACCGAAGTGTCCCAATAATCAAAGAGTATCCTAGTCAGTTAAAGAATGAGATGAGTCAAAGAAAAAAGGTAAAAAGGATTCCAGTAATATCATAATAATAAGAAAAGTATGCAGAAAGGAATCCCCAGTAGAAAAATGTTCAGATTCAATATGCATAGCCCGAGTCCCTTATAGTGTATGTAAATGAAATGAATAGGGACCAGTGTATAGCCTCTCTCCTGCTAGAGATGTTCATCACACTCAGTGTGTGAGATGCCCTAGTGCCAAGGCACTTAATAGCAGAACATGGGCATAGTGAGAACTGCAGGATAAGAGAGGAGGGCGAAAATAAGTATATGTAAGCAAGTAAGTCAATAGAATAAGAAAAGAAAGCTCAAGTAAAAAAGAGGCTAAAGTGGGAATTTGAGGATCCTATGAGGAGCGATGAATGAAAATTAAAATGCTCTCTAGTATTAGTATGACGGGATCTTAGAGAATGAGATGACACAGAACCCACTTCACACGAAGAGTATGATGTACTTCTAAGTTTAGCCTAAGCTATTATGAGCGATGGTAACTGGACTTAGTGACCACGTATTTTACTATCAGATACAGTGATCTTAGGCTTTGACATCTCCTAGAGATGGATTGTAGTAGATCCCAGCATAGCACAGTGAGAGGTTGCAGTAGACCAAGGGGTTACAGTAGATACCACAGAATTACAGAGAGCCCTAGCCAGAGCATGATAAATCTCTGGTAGAGATGGCAACTTGAGATAATTTTATAGAATAGTTAGTCTCCGAGACCAGTACAGTTTCAATTAGCTTTTTTCTCAGAGACTAGAGACCTCCTAAGTCTAGTAGACAATTGCTGCAAAGATATAAAGGCTTTACTTAGATAGTTAAACCACTGACTAGCTCTCTTTAGAGATGAACATAGTATATGGGATGCAGAAAGCAAGAAATTTGCTTATCAGAGTTAGAGCCAGATGAACCACTACCTAGCAGATAGTAACCCTGATTGAGGGATAGAGAGATCTCTGCATGCTAACTTATGTACTCAGAAAGGAGTCAGGTGCAGTTTTTATATGAGGTAAGTGGTACAATATGTCTCCAGTGAGCAAAACTATGAGAATAGCTAGCATCCCATCAAAGCCCAGCAGTAGTCAGTGGTAGTAGCTCTTCGGTGACAGTATGAGACACACATGTTAGGCCAATCAGTATTGAAATGAGAGACTATAAAATGCCACTATAAGTGAGCAAAGAAAGTGAGAAAAAGTCCCAGCCTACAAAGATAGATACAGTAGTAGGAATAGAGAAACTAGGATCATTAAAAGCGAAAACTCCTCAAAGAAGTTGTAATCCCAGTAAGCAACTAAGATGTGAGGCCTATGATAGAAAGAAATGTAAATTATAATCATGGGATGAGCTAGTGAGAAAGAACATAGAGATGAACAGTGGACGATACTTATAAGTAAATAAGCAGATAGACAGAAACCTTTGATGGCTATAATAATCAGAAAAGATAATGAGATGTTATGAGAAGTTATTCAAAGAGGATACGGGAGATGTGATATGAAATAAGTTACCTCTTGAGATGTGTAAATGAGTCCACTAAAAGAAATGTTAATCTTGCGAATAGGTTAACATTAACCCGACATGATTAGTAAGCTCTCTCAGGATAGGCCTCTAGAATCAGAAATTTCTTTCCCTTATGAGAAGAAAGAAAATTTGAAAAAAATGAAATCGTTAAGAAAGCGTATTGAGCTAGAAAGAAAGGAAAGAAAAGAACAGTTAGCCAGAAAAAGAAAAGAACAATTAGCCAGAAAAAGAAAAGAGTAAGAGAAATGTACCCCAAAATTTGAGGACGAAATTTATTTAAGGGGGAGAAATGTAATATCTAGTTCTCCGAAAACTAGAGAAAACATGAGAAACGTAACGTAACATACGATTTCTCCATAAACGAATGAAATTCACCAGATACAAAAGGAAGTCCCCCAAGATGATGTAGCTAAGGTCTTGAAAAATTTGGGAAGGATTCTAAACTCCTAAAAATGAGAATCCCATACTCAAACGGAAAGAAAAATGGAGCTAGAATGAAGAAACAATTTCTTATGAAAAGCCTACGAAAAATAATGGCATTTTCGTAATTTTGAGAAATTTTTGGAATTCACACAGGAGGACTTTTTAAATGAAAATTTTGAGTTCTCCGAGGTTCTCAGAGGCCCTGAAAATCATAGAAAGCCTCGGGATAGTTAAATCCCCTCCGGTGGATGTTTTCTAATATCAGTTGACCTGAACTTTAACCGGTTCGTTTAGTAAGGTTGTAGCTCCAAATTGAGTGATTCCAAAGGAATGTTATTAAATTGGGAACCTAAATTTTATAATGGAAAAGACGGTTCTCAAAAAAGAGCTAAAATGAAGGAGAAACAAAAATACAAAGTATGAAGGGCAAAATGGGAATTTTTAAAAAGTGTAACTTATTCCCACTTATATATATGATGCACCCTTCCCCTCCCTTCATTATGCATGACCATGTTCTGCCTAAAACAAGAAGAAAACCCTAGTGAATGAGGCACACAAGAGGAGGAAGAAAAGGAGGAGAAATTCAAGGTAGAAAGGTATGGATTTTCATGATTTTTCATGCTCTTTCTCTTCCAAACCTCTCCTCCTCCATTTTCCTTTGTTTTCTATGATTATAATGAAGTTTATAAATCTATTTTAAGGGAGAAATTGAGGGGAAAATTCGGATTTGAAGAGAGGAGCTCAAAGAACACAACATTCAAGTGAGAAAAAGCATGACAACAAGGTAATTTCTCTTCCTATGGTTGTCATCCTTGGTCTCCTTCTCCACCATTTCGCCCCACTTGAGAAAACCCTAGGAGGAGATGATTTTTGGGCAGAACCAAGCATGAATCTAAGGAAAAAGGGTGTGGAGATTAAGAATATGCAAAGAAAATAACAAAATAACCATTAGATTTCAAGATGCAAATTCTAGGGTTTTGTGTGCACCTTCCAAAATCTGATTTCATATGATAATTCCTAGGCCAAATTAAGAGTTTAAATGAGCTCCTAAGATCCCTAAGATGCTCCCCACAAGCTTCCTCCTTCAAGAAAACAAAGCATACTCCAAGGAACCCTAAATCATGCATAGTCTCGGCCTAAGCAAGTTCTCATAGCTAAGGGGAGTTTAAAATTTTTCTAAGGCCATTCTTGAGTTATATTTGATGAATGACAATGAGGGGAGGCCTTGGAGAAAATTTAGAACTCATAGAAAGTGATTTGGTGTCTTAAGTTCCATATTATGACCTAAAGAAGCAACATGGTGCTAGACCTTTTGTTTTATTGGCATGATGACTCCAAGAGGCTTAAAACGAGTCAAGAATCATATTTGAAAGGAAAGAATGGGGCTTAGAAATTATTTGAGGGGTGTTGCTTCATTAGGTGCATTTATGGACCATAATGAGGTTATAGAGCAATCTAGTATTTAAGCAAGTTGTATGGCTTTAGAGAAGTTTTCATGAACCTAATTAGCTCCCAAAAATAGTATCTAGGCCAAGAGAAACTATCTCCACCAATTTCTGAGTGTGTGGCCGAAAGAGGAGGCTTGAATCCAAAAGGAAAAGTGTGTAATTGTGTGCAAGGTAGCTCTCTCCACCTTCTCTCATGCATAGATGTGTATTTAGCTTGTTTTAGAATGTGTGTATGTGTATTTTCAAGCTATGAAAAGTATGCTAGCATGCCTTTATATGCTATGATTCTTGATGAGATGTTATATTTCTAAATGAGTACATGATGTTTGTTTGAGTTTACTTAAGTGTGGAGAGGCCAAGAACTCTTCCCTTTGGTGAGGATGAGCCAAGAACCCTTGAGCTTGGTTGAGACAAAGTAAAGAGTCTCCCAAAAGCAAAGTGGGCTCCCAAGAGCAAGGTTGAGTCCAAAGCTCTTAAAGAATGGGTGAGACAAGTCCAAAATCCATGAGGAGAAGTGTGAGGCCAATCTAAACACTTGGTGAGCTCTTAGATATCTTGTATGATGTGTTCATATGCTAAGCTTGCTTCTTGAATGCTCATGAATTGTATTATGTCCATGCATGCATTTGTAAAGCTTGTTTTGCACATATTATGTATGATTGAATGGGAGATGAGCTATTGGGATTCTTTGAATCTCATCCCCTCCTCTCCAATGATCTAACATGCTAGGTGGACCAAGTGGATATGCTAATGAGAGCTAACAACAATGAGGAAGAGAGATTGACAAGCTTATGCCTTGTTTTGTCCATTTTGGAACCATACTGATGGGTCATAATGTATATGATGTTGTAAATATACTATGAACCTTGAGACATGTGTAAATATACTATTATGTGATGTTTAGATATATGAATATGATATATGACCTCTAGCATTTATTTTGAGTATGTAATGCTAAAGTGTGCAATGTGGAAGTTTGATGGAAATGTGCATAAGTATAGGTTGAATGGCCAAAATGAGATGCATGAGATTTGAGACCATTTGGGCAGCTTACACAAGTCTTAAATATGCTTTTAGACCTGCTTAAAAGGTGCCACAACCAAGGAAAAGCCATTTGGCAAATTTGGTACCTCATATGGAGCCAAATTTGATCATAATGGAATCCTTTGTCATTTTTTAGCCAAAATAGTTAGTCTTAATCTAATATTTGGCATGTGATTAGGTTTCATTGAGAGATTTTTAGGAAGCTAAAGATCATAATTTTTGGAGGTCTATAGAATATTTGATGATTTTTCAAAGTTGGCAATTTCCATGGTTTCTAGTTTGCTGCACTATTCATTTAATCAAAAATTGTTTTCTATCACATGAGGCTCAATTGATATTCAATTGCCATGCAATTTTATACAGAGAAGCTACACAATCACTGTGACTCATGTCAACTAGAAGCACCTCATTTGGAGATCTAAAGGGGGAGATATGAATTTTTAAAGTTTCTGTCCAGTATCAATAAATTTGCCCAATCAAAAGTACTCTTCCATTAAATTCCGAAGTCTGGGCTTGATGAAATGATTTGAAGATTTTTTTCCTCTCTATTTAACATCCAAAGCTTTCCAAATTGGTATCATTTATATAGATTGGATTTTTTTAGAATTAATTGGACATTTTCAGAATTTTCTGCAGAATTCTGTGACAATTCCAGAATTCAATTTGACCTTTGGACAATTTTAGATGTCAAACGTCCTCTGTATGGATGTTATGATTTGGACATATTTTTAGTATGCAGTAGACATCCATAGCTTCCCAGAATGACCAAGATTGTATGATTTTGAGTTTCTAGAATTAGTTATAATTTTTCAAAGTTTGCCCAGAAAAGAGGTCAATTCTGGCCAAAAATGAACCTTCATATTCCATGCCCATTTTAGTTTTCATGAGTTGTGAGCATGATTTTGTAATGAAAATGAGTTGTAATGATGTATTTCAATATGAGAATGTATAGTATGAGCTCACACGGTCCACATGACACCGATTGCAAATTTTGAAGTATGACGTAATGTAAATAAGTCTATTATTTTCATTCCTTCTTTCATATGCTCTCATGGGAATGATGATGTAAAGCTTATGAATGACATAAAATGAGCTAGAATTTATGGTGTTACGTTCAAGTGGTCATACATCATGGAATTACATCATTTGACAACAAAATGGTTGCAACACAAGAATTTAACAACTCTTTTGTCAATCTTCTTACCTTCAAGTATAATGGTTTCATCTCTTTATTCACTTGGTCAACCTGGATATGTTTAGGCAATAAGGAGGGAGGAGTGAGATTATAGGAATCCCAATAGCTTCCTTTTCACTCATATGTAATGAATGCAAATTCAAGTCCAAAGATGAATGTATGGCAATCTAGCAATTCATGAACATACATGAAACATTTCTCCTGTTCAAGAAAACATACTTCTCATACATAGGTTTGTCAAGACAATGGTTTAGCCTTATCCACTCTCTTTGGGACTTTTGGACTTGCCTCATCCACTTTAAAGAGACTTTTGACTAAGCCTCACTCTTCTAGAGGCTTTTGGCTTTATCTCACCCATTCTTAGCGACTTTTGGCTCATCCTCACCCTTGCTAAGGGACTTTTGACTTCACCAAGCTTATGTATGCCAAAACACATTTATGAAACATCTTTCAAAAGCATAAACAAAGCAACATGGTACCGTGGCATGTGGACATTTGCTAGAAACATGTTACATAGCATAAACATACATACACATATCCCAAGGCAAGAAACCATTCAAGAATGCATAAGAGAAAGGAGAGAGAGCTACCTTGAAGCCAATGCCACACACTTTTTCTTTGGATTCTTCCTCCCTCTTCTTGGGCCAACCATGAAACTTAAAGACACTAGGTTCTCTTAGCCTAAACACATCAAGTAGGATATATTTAGATCATTAAATGAAACTCTAGCATCATACATTTTCTATGGAAGCCTTCTTCATTCCAAGACTCTAATGTGTTTCCATAAAAAGACCTAATGAAGCAACAATGAGAATTTATGATCTTGGCTCCATTTTCTCTTTCATTATAGGTCTTTTGACTCCATTTAGACTCTTTGGAGCCATCACGCACTCATTTTAAGGAGTGTAGCGAGGAGTTGCTTCCTTATGCTACATTATGGAACCTATCCTTCATCTCACATTCTAGGCTTTATAATTCTTTTTAAGGCCTCCTTTCATATTCTCCCATCATATATAATGCAAATCTGGGTTCAGAAAAATTTAAAACATTCCCTAGGTGCTGCTTCTTCTAGCTTAGGCTGAGACTATCCTTCCTTTGGCACTAATGGAAGTTGTTTTGCTTTCTTTGATGGGAGATGCATGTGGGAGGCTTCCTTGATGTTTTAGGGACTTATACAAACTCTTAGACACTTTAAATTATGACTAGAAAGCTTTCTACAAACCAAGGTGCAAGTGAAACCCTAGGCTAGACATCTTGCAAATCAGTAGTTCTTTCTTGGGTTTCTTTGTATATTCTTGTTTCCCACACTTTGACTCCTAGAATTTAGAGTGGCCAAAACTCACACACATGGGAGCAACGGAGAAGAAACATGAAAAGCAACAAATTTACCTTGAATTCTACCTTTTCTCAAGAGTCCATTCCTTTTCTTAGGTTCCTTGCTTGAATTTTAAACTTCTCCCCTCTGAACATCGCTTAAAATAGAACCAAATCACACACCAAAACCATGGAAAGAAAGAGGAGAGGAGGAGAATAAGTTTATTAAAGGAAGCAGTATGAAATTTTAAGAATAAGCCTTGGTTCTCTTTTCCTTTTTCCCCTCCTTTGTGCACCTCTTTCTCTTGGTCTCTCTCTCTATTTTGGGCAGCAACTCAATCAGTTTCAAGGAGGAGAAGAGAGGGGCACTGCATATCAGGCCATATGTCTTAAAAATTGTTCATAAAAATTTCATTTACATCCTGTCTTTTTGGCTTTTTTGTTTTAGGCTCATTTCAACTCCTTTTCGAAAACAATGTTTTTCATCATAAAATTTATGTTCTATAACTTATAAAATGCCTTTAGAATCACTCAAATTAGATCTAAAACCCTCTCGGACAAAATGGTCAAAGTTTAAGTCAACTGATGTTATAAAATATCAATTGAAGGGGTTTTAACTGTGCTGGAAGTTCCTATAGCTTTTAGGGCCTTTAAGAACCCCAAAAAACTCATTTTTGCTATTTAAAAATCCCTCTTATGAGTTTTCTAAAAAGTGTCCAAAATTATGAAAATGCCACTATATCTTCATTGAATTTTGTCTAATTATTCTGGCTCCATTTTCAGGACACCTCTGACCTTGTATCCTCATTATTTAAGGTCTAGATTATCACTTAAATTTTATTGGACCTCAAATCATTCTATTTGGAGGACTTCCTTTTATATTTGGTGAATAACATACGTTTATGAAGAAATTGGACATTATGTTTCACTTGTTTACAGAGGAACTAGATGTCACATCACCTGGACGAACTTTGATAATTTTTCTAGAAGGAAGGGGAATTTAAAATTAGTCCAATATATATATTAATAGTTAGGAAATAACATAACACCTTGTTTTTGTAAAAATGATGGAAATTAGTTAGTTATAAAAGAGGGTCCTCTAAAAAAAATGAGTTGAGGCCAAATAAAATTAGAAAAAAAATTTAAATAATAAAAAATAAGGATCTAAGGCTTAAGATACCTAGGAACTGGAGCCGGAGTGGCTAAATAAAATTTAACGAAAGGTGGTGGCATTTTCGTAATTTTGGGCACTTTTTAGAAAACTCAAAAGATGGATCTTTAAAAGGAAAAATTGAGTTTTTTGGGGTTCTTAGAGGCCCTAAAAACTATAAGAACCCCTAGAATGGTTTAAACCCTTCTGGTTTATGTTTTAAAACATCAGTAGAACCAAACTTTGACTCTTTCGTTCAAGAAGATTTTAGATCCAAATTGAGTAATTTTAAAGACATTTTATAAGTTAGGAGACCTAAATTTTGTGGTGGAAAAGATGGTTCTCATAAAAGAGTTGAAATGAGACTTAAAGGAAGAAACCAAGATGAAGGACAAAATTGGCATTTTGAAAAGCTTTTAATTAGTTCCCTGCCAACAAATATGTAGCATCCTCCCTTCCCCCTCATTTTAGTTAACCTAATTTTTGCTAAAGCCAGAGGAAAGTTCTGCTAAGAAGGGCACACAAGAAGGAGCTCAAAGGGAGAAGAAAAACCTAGGAAAAGGTAAGGAAAATCATGAAATTTCTTGCTCCTTTTATTAAACTTGTTGTCCTCCTTTTCCTCTCTTTTTCTATGGTTTTGGTGTGTGATTTAGGACTATTTTGAGTCTTGTTTAGAGGGAGGAGGTTGGAATTTGAAGGAGAATCTTGTAGCAAGTGGAAGAGCTCTTGAAAAGGCTAAGAAACAAGGTATGAATCATGGCTTTTCTTGCTTCCTTCTTCTTGTTCCTCCATGGATGATTTTTGGCCACCTAGAGAACACCTAAGAAGGAGTGAGTTCTAACCTAAACCAAGCATGAAACCTAGGTTTTTGAGTGAGAAACAAGTATATGCAAAGAAATTCCAAAAAGAAGTATTAGTTGTCAAGCTACCAAAACCTAAGGATGTTGTTGCACCATGGTATGTATGAAGCTTTCTAGTGGTATTTTTAGTTGTCTAAAAGTGTATATGGGTTTTTGAGGCACCTAGAAAGCCTTATATGTGCCATTCCCTTCAAGAAAACTTTCAAAACTCCATGGGTCCATTTTGGTGAGGGTGTCTTAGCCACACATGGTTCTAGTACCTTAAAAGTGTTATAAATTTTCTAAGGCTAGAAAGGGACTAAATATGATGGAATACAATCAAAGGAAGCCTTGGAAAAAAATTTTGAAGCCTTGATTTGTGATATGGGAGGTGTAAGCTCCATAATAAGACTTAAAAAAATAACTTGTTTTTAGGCTCTAGGGAATGAATTTGTGATGACTCCAAGAGTTCTAAATGGAGTCAAGAGACCTAGATAGAAGGAGAAATGGAGCCAAGATCATGAATTCTAGTAGTTAGTTCATTAGGTCTTGTATGGAACCATAATAAAGTTATATGAGAAAGTGGCCTTACATAGAGTGTGTGTGATGCTAAAGCTTTCAATGATGTAATTGTGTCCTATTTCATGTGTCTAGGCCAAAAGAATCAAGCTCTACCTAGTTACAAGTGTGTGGCCATGAGAGGGGAAGAATAATCAAAAGAAAGGTGTGTGAATCTTGCTTCAAGGTAGCTCTCTAACCATTCTCTCATGCTTGGCTTGGATGCTTATTTGTCTTTGACTACTTGTGTGTATATTTGAATTGTGAGAAATGCTTCTAGCTATTGCTTACAAGCTATGGTACCATTAGGCTTCTTGAAATATGTTTATGTATGAAAGTGGCTTGAATGGGGTTGGTTATGCTAGAAGTCTCCTACCATGGGTGAGGATGAACAAAAGTCCCTAGGAATGGGTGAGACAAAGCCAAAAGTCTCAATAAGAGTAAGGTTAAGTCAAAAGTCCTTTGAAAGTAGGTGAGGCTAGACCAATGCCCTTGAAAGCTTATGTTTGCCATGTATGAGTCTATGTGACAGGGAAAATGGTTTACGTATGCCTACAAATAGCTTGAATGTCATGCATGCATTCTTTGACATGTATTTGCATCCATTATGTATGTTTGAATGCATTAAGAGTTATTGGGATTCTTTGAATCTTACTCTTCCCCCACATATCCCTAACCATGTCTAGGTGAGTCAAATGGAACAAGGAATGAAGGCAAACAACCTTGAGAAGCAAGACTTTGACAAAGTGTAACACTATAGATTTCTAGCTTATCTTATGCTATCTCTATATCTCACATCATGTATTTCATGAAGAACCAAGAAAAAATGGTATGAAATAATGAGTTTTCTTGCGTTGCGCTATGCATAAATTTTTCTTTCGGAGTCTCATAGGCCATATGGACTTATGTATTATATTCTCATATTTAATGACATATATACAACTTAAATCCATCACCAAAAGTGGCCTAGAACTCGTGCAAGGCAAGAAACACACAAAATTTCATAATGTAGCCTCGGCCAAAATTGCACACTTTCTGTCACAAATTTTGAAAAATCATAATAGATTCTAGAAAAATCCAAATTATGATTCTTTATCATTCTAGAAAGATAAAGATTTCTACTTTATGGTAAAAATATTTCCAAGTCATGAGACATCAATTAGAAGACATTTGGCATTCGAAAAGCACCTAAAGTCTTAGTTGTCTGGGCTACTGTCATAAACTTTGAAAATTTATAACTAATTCTACAAAAATAAAAATCATGCAAATTTAGTCAATATGAGAAGCTACAAATGTTAAAGTTAAGGGAAAAGTATCTCCAGACCACGCCAAATCCATTTGGGAACTGAATTATGATGGAAAAGTACTAGAGGTCAAGTGGCACTACTAGTACTGACATCAAACGTTAAAAATTCATAACTCTCTGCTTAGACTCCAAATGCGATGATCTTGGTGGCCATAAAAAGCTTATAACCTCTATTTTATTCTTGTAAAATTTCACAAGCATTAGACACCATTTGGCCCTCAGATGACATAGAACACAAAACTGACCATATGAACAGTATATGCACCAGAATAGTATAAAAATCCCAACTTTGAAAATTCATAATTAATTCTGTAGAGCTCTAATTTTTCTGCACTTTAGCATCCTAAAAAGCTCTCAATAAGCTCTACATGTTTGACAAATTTTATGGGAAGATTCATCCATTTGGTTTGTTTGTGCCATAGGGTTCCAGTTTGGTCATTTTTATGGTCTCAACTAGCATCAAAGTGTCCAATTTTGCTTCCCAAGCTTGTGTGGCCATTTGAGCACGTGGGAATACACCAAAATGACTCTCTAAACTTGTTTCAAAGGTGCATAAACCCATATTTCTTAAACTCACTCATCCACCCCATGATATACATAAGATTACACATGCTAGCTCTTGCCATTTAATACCTAAAATACGCTATCTTATACATTTGGCATCAAATTTCATTCATACATCATACATTTGGGTAATTACATATGTTCATATGATTACATAATATTTTAATCATGGGATTACATCATATGCCATGTGTATGGCTTTAAGAGAGACATAACTAAGCCATTTCATTCATTTTGATGTCAATCTCCTTCTCCTTGGCTTGGTGGCTTCCATTACCTTGCTCAGTTGCTTCACCTAGCATGTTAAGATATTGGAGAGGAGGGGATGAGATTTAAAGAATCCTAATAGCTCATCTCCCTTTCAATCACACATAAAAGATGCAAAACAAGTCTTGAAATTGCATGCATGGGCATATTGAAATGTGTGAGCATTCAAGAAACATTCTTAGCATTTGAACAAATCATACATAGCATACATAGGCTTGCCAAGTGAGTGGACTAGCCTTACCCATTCACTTATGGATTTTAGACTTGCCTCATCCATTTTCTCCAAGAGGTTTTGACTTAACCTTACTCTTGGGAGTCAACCTCATTCTTGGAAGACTTTTTACTTTGTCTTAACCAATTCTAAGGGTTCTTGGCTCATTCTCACCATGGCTAGAGGGTTCTTGGCTTCTCCACATTCAAGCAAACCAAGGCAAGTATCATAAGCATCATTTGAAAACATAATACATCATTATGGTACCATGGAATAAGAGCTCATGCTAGAATACTTTTCATAGCTTAAAACACACATACACACATTCAAAGGCAAGCTAAGTATACATTCATGCATGAGAGAAGGAGGAGTGAGCTACCTTGCTTGTATTCACATACTTTTTCCTTGAACCTTGAGTCTTCTCCCTTGACTTCACACACCCAAAAAGGTGGAGATCATTTCTCTTAGCCTAGACACATCATATGGAAGCTAATTACACTCTTAAATCACATTCTAAGGCCACACATTCACCAAAAAAGTTAGGTGACTCATAAGGCCCTTTTATTGTTCCATAATGCACTTAATGAAGCAATCTTAAGAAAACATCATCTTGGTTCCATTCATTTATGATTCTTGACTCCATTGAAACCTCTTGGAGTCATCACATAATCAAATCAAGGAGCCTAGCTAGGTGTTGTTCTTTAAGTCATATTATGAAACACATAAGGCCATCTCCCTTGCTATAGTTTCTAAAATTTTTTCAAGGTTTTCTCTCATCCTCTTCCATCATGTATGACTCAAAACTAAGCTTGAAACAAATTAAAACTACTCCTTGGTGCTTCATCTAGCTTAGGTTGAAATTATGCACTATATGAACACCAAGAGGGTTTTCTTCACTTTCTTAATGGAAGATGAATATGAGGAGCCTTCTAGAGATCTCAAGAGCTCATTTAAATACTCATTTAGGCCTAAGAACAATTGCATCAAATCAGATTTTCAAGAGAGCTCATGAAATCCTAAGTTTGCTATCTTGAAAATCAATGGCTTTTACTTGAATTTCCTTGCATATTCTTACTCTCCTCCCTTAAATTCATAGAATTCACCCTTAGTTCTAGCCAAAATTCAAGCCCTCTTGCAGCTACATATATGGGGCGAAACAAGGATAAGAAGGGGGAAGGAGTAGCTACCATATGATGAAGATTTTACCTTGTTTCCATGGCTTTTCTTGCTTGTTTCTCATTTTCCTTAGCCTTCTCTCTTTGAATCCAAAATTTTCCCTCTGTTCTTCCCTCAAAACATATCCATAAACTTCAATAAAACCATAGGAAAGAAAGGGAAATGGTGGAGGAAAGGTTTGCTAAACAGAAAGCATGAAAAAACTAAGAAATTCCATACCTTTCTTGCCTTTTTCTTCCTCTCTTGTTGAGCCTCAAGGAGCTACTATTTTTCTGTAATTTGGGCAGAGGAATTCATGCTTAAGAAGGTGGGAGAAAAAGGGAGAAGTATGTGGGAGCTTCTAGAAACACACTTTTTTAAAAGTTCCAATTTTATCCTTCTGTAATGGCAATTTCGTTTCGGCTTCATTTTAGCTCCTTTTTTAGAACCATCTTTTCCATTATAAAATTTAGATTCCTAATTTAATAAAATTCCTTTTAAATCACTCAATTTAGAGCTAAAACCTTATGAACGAATTCATCAAAGTTTAGGCTCACTGACGTTGGAAAATGTACACTGGAAGGGTTTTACTAGTCCCAAGGCTTCCCATAGTTGTTGGGGCCTCTGAGAACCTTGGACAACTCAAATTTTCCATTTAAAAAGCCCTCATATGTGTTTCTCCAAAAATTGCACTTATTTACAAAAATGTCATTATATTTAGTTAATTTTTATCACAAATTGTTTCACTGTCCTAGCTCTATTTTTCTTTCTGTCTGAGCTTGGGATTCTCATTTTTTAAGAGTCTAAAATGCTTCCCAAATTTTTTAAGACCTTAACTAATTTATTTCGGGGGACTTGCTTGTGTATCCGATGAATTTCCTTCTTTTACTGAGAAACCATATGTTACCTTTCTTACATTTTCTCTCGTTTTCGGAGAAATAGACATTACACAAAGGGATAAAGAAAAGGCCTTTTTATTTGCATTTTGATGTCAAGAATTGTAATCATGTGATGTATATATAATGTAGACCTTTGAGCAAGTTCAAATGTATATATATATGATTATGTAACCATTTTGTAACCAAATGAATGAATGCATGAGTTTTTGCCACCTATATGTTATGACATGCATGTGTATAATTGCAACTGGCAAGGTGAAAATGAGCTCTGTGATGATTTGGATCATTTGGAATGTTTTTATATAGTGTAATTATGCTTTTGGATGTGCCCAAGTGGCTATAGGATGAGAGGAAGGCTTTTTAGTGCCTTGAGATACCAATTTGGACTTCAACATTGACCATTATGTGTGTTGAATCAAAGCCTAACCAAATGAGTGATTTTTTCAATGAAATTTAGCCATAAAGTAAGTTTCATCTAGAGCTTTTCATAGAGCTAAAGAGCACTCAATTTGGAGCTCTAGATAGTTTATTATGATTTTTCAAAGTTAGCTAAATTATGCAGAAATGGTATATGTACTATTTATATAGTCAGTTTATATTTCTATATTGTAACACCATGAATTCTAGCTTATTCTAACTCATCTCATGCCTTTACATAACCTAATATCATTAATCATGTGAGTTTTGCATGAAAAAGGCAAGGAAATAATGCTCATTTTAGCATTGCACTGGGTCTCAAAATTCCATTCAGTGTCACGTGGACTGTGTGAGCTCATACTATACTTTCTCATATTTAATTTCATCATTACAACTCATTTGCATCACAAAAATATGCTTACAACCCATGGAAACCGAAATGGGGCATGGAAACTTAAAGATCATTCTCGGCCAAAATTGGTCCTTTTTCTGGTCAAACTTTGGAAAATTATAACTAAATCTAGAAAACTCAAAACTATGCAATCTTGGTCATTCTAGAAAGTTTGGGATATATGTCCAGGTCATAATATTTATCACCCAGGACGTTTGACATCCAAAAAGCTACAGAGGTCTGACTGAAATCTGGAACTGTCATAGAATTCTGCAGAACATTTTGAAAATGTCCAATTAATTCCAAAAAATCCAATCCATGCAAATGATATCAATTTGAAAATATGTGAATGTTAACTAGAGAGAAAAAATATCTCTAGATCAGTTCATCAAGCCCAGACTCCGGGATTCAATAGAACAGTACTTCTAGTCGGGCAATTTCACTACTACTGGATAGACACTTCAAAAATTCATATCTCCCTCTCTAGACCTACAAATGAAGTGATTCTAGTTGGTACGAGTCATTGTGATTGCCTAGTTTCTGTGTATAAAATTTCATGGCAATTGGACATCATTTGGGCCTCGTGTGATAGAAAACAATTTCGGACCAAATGAATAGTGTAGCAGACCAAATCCATAAAATTTGCCAATTTCAAAAAATCATCAAATATTTTGTAGAGCTCCAAAAATTATGATCTTTAGCTTTCCAGAAATCTCTCAATGAGATTTAATTTGTTGCCAAATTTCAGATCAAGACTAGCTCATTTGGCTAAAAAGTGATATAGGGTTTCATTATGGTCAAATGTGGCTCCATATGAGGTACCAAATTTGCCAAATGGTCTTCCCTTAGTATTGGCACCTTTTGGGCAAGTCTAAAAGCACATTTAAGACTTGTGTGAGCTACCCAAACAGTCCCAAACCTCATGCATCTCATTTTGGCCATTCAACCCACATTTATACACGTATTCATCAAACTTTAAACTTGCATACTATGGCATTACATAATCAAAACATGTGCTAGTGGTCATATATCATTTTCATACATCTAAACATCACATAATAGTATCTTTACATATGTCTCAATGTTCATAGTACATATACAACATCATATACATGATAAACCATCATTATGGTTCCAAAATGGCTAAAACCAAGGCATAAGTTTGTCAATCTCCTTCCTTTAGGGTTGTTAGCTCCTATTAGCATATCCACTTGGTTCACCTAGCATGTTAGATCATTGGAGAGGATGGGATGAGATTCAAAGAATCCCAATAGCTCATCTCCCATTCAATCATACATAATATGTGTAACACCCCAAAATTAATTAAGGTATTAATCATGGATTTAGATTAATTAGGGATAATTAATACAGGATAAGTGGGCAAGGTTAGAGAATGGTAATTTGGAGAAATAAATTAATAATATGAGTTGAGAATTAATTGGGATAGAAACTATATCTAGGCCCAAATTAATGTAGGGGGATCATGAGAAGGGGCTTATAAAAGCCCAATGATTCTAGATACAAGCCCAACTCCTTATCATGAGACTTGGGCCGAGAGGGATCCCCTAGCAATAGCCCAATTTGACCTAGTGAAATAAAGGCCCAATACCCAATTTACATGAGCTCTTATAGTGGGCCCAACACACATTATGCAGACCCAAGTGGGATTGACTCTTGGAAGTTAGCCTAACCCAATCAAATTTCTGTAGCCCAATTCATGAAACAAAGCCCAACAAGTGCAAAATCTGAACCTACAAGGAATTGGGCCATTGGGTCAGCATACCTCACTTAAACTGAAATTGTTCTGCAGCCCACTTCACCAAACGAAAGCCCAATAAGCACATATCTGAACCTAAGTGGATTTTGGGCTTTAAGGTTGACCCAAACTCATCTAAAACCCTAACCCTTCAGCCTCTCCTTCATTTTGCTGAAACTCAAGGAAGAAAATTCGGAGGTTTGAGGGAGGCTAGGGTTCCACCAACATGGAGGCTCCATTTCTCACTTCTAGAGGATGATTAAGCCAAGGTAGGTTATATATAACTTGACCCTCTCATCCTCCTCTTCATTTTGGTCCGATTAATTTCTGGGTTTAAGTATTTTCATCTTCATCTCAAATCTGAAATTTGGTGTTGGGTGATTCCTTGCAAGATTTTCGGACTTGGAGGTTAGAGGGAGGATTAGGTAAGCTTTTCCTTTCTATTTGGTGTATTACTTTGCTGGAAAATGCCCCTAAGGATGGATTATCCTAATGGGTTCTTCTATTGTGTGAGATTACAAGGAGATAATGGTGGAAGACTAAATTTTCTGGGCTTGGTGGTTGAAGTGCGAATTTTTGGTGCTTCTATGGCGGATTTTCGGAGGTGAGGCTATTAGTGTTGTTAAGTGAGTATTTCCTTCCCATTGTGATGCATTTTCTGTTAGTTTGAGACCCCTGTAATTAACCTATGACATGGGATTTGGTTTAATGTGGAGTTACCCAGAAATTAGAGTAAACTATAGAAATTTCTGGTGTGGGAAAGTTGGAGTCCGAAATTAAATCCCTTAGTAATTAGGTAAGTAACCTCTAGTCGTCATTAGTAGTTCAGCTCTTTGGATATTTGATTATGACTAGAAATGGTGATAATTATGCTTCTTATAGGCTTGGTGTGCACTTGGATCATTATGGTAGCTAGGGCAAGAGTAATTGGCTTCAATGAGGTAACTGGGTTATTTTCCTAATTCCATGTATATGCTCATGTTAATCTGCTATTTGTTACACATGCTTGATTTTGAAATGTTAAATGACTGGTTGACTACTTGATTGTTATTGTAAATGGACCTTGTGAGTCCATGGTGGAGCTGTGGTGCGGCTGCCACCCGTGCATGTGCCACGATCGGGCACCGGGTATGATCAACCCCAGATGCACTGAGCCCTGGTGTGCTCAATGGGGAGTAGGTGCCGTGGACGGGCCTCTCCCGGTGTTAATGGCCTTTAACATGTTGTGTATGATTGCTGGTATGGGACAGTAGTCAATAGTGGTTCAACTAGTTCATTTGCCAATTGAATTGATAATTCTGATATTGATGACATGAGATTGTCTTGGATTGATTGACTTGTACATATATATGGAAATTACCTGTTGTTACTGAGATTGTTGTATATCTCACCCCGTTGTGGGCTAACATTTTCAGGGACCGGACCTCTTAGTGCTGAGGAAGAAATTAATGGAAGACCATTAAATGGTTTGGTAATGCATAGGTTTAGGAGCTTTGACAAAAATGTATTGTGATTAAATTGTTAGTTTTGTATCATTGCTGCATTGCACCATGAGTTGCCAAGTGTAGGGATTGTATGTGTAATTCGATTATCATGGAATTGAGCCTTATGATTGTAATTGGCTAATAATGGAAAGTGTATCGAATGTTAAATATCAACGGTGAATGATTGGTGTTGTTATTATTTCATAAACTCGCTAATAGAGGGTGATTAGAGAACGGAAATGGGCATGTAAGTTTTGAATTGGTAATGAAAGAATAGCTAAGTAAATAAGGTAGATAAATGCCATTAGAGCCATGTAAAATGAGGGGAAGTGATCTTAGGGTGTCCCTAAGGAGAGAAATAGAGTGTAGGGGGCGAAACATAGGGAAAACAGCTACAGAAGGGATTCACGCCGCGGCCAAGAAGGCTTCGCCGCGGCCTAGGGAGTGACAGTGGCGAGGGACGCCGCGGCTTGATAAATCTCGCCGCGGCGCGGAGTGAAAATAATCGCCCAGGGGGTGACAGAACGTAACCTCGCCGCGGCGCAAGAAGTCTCGCCGCGGCGCGAGTCGAGAAAATTAATTTGGGAGGTTACAGTAGCAAAACTCACCGCGGCACCACATAGGTTGGCCGCGGCGCCGGTCCAACTCGCCGCGGCGAAAGTCAGGAAAATTCTAGAGAGTAACTGGGCCGCGGCGCAAGAGTTCCAGGCCGCGGCGGAGGGCTAAAAACTCAGTTTTTGACCTAGACACCCGGATCCCTTGAATGCTAATGCTAAGGAATGATATAGGAACACTCGTGGGAGGTTTTTGGGTGTTGAAAATGATAGAGGGATGAATTACACATGCTTGTATACATGTCCCTGTTTGTAGTTGATTAGTTGATGACCCTAACAATATCAAGGTTCAAATTTCTCTGTATTTCCGCAAAGTAATTTATTGTAGCAACCCCGAACCTTGATCATTAATTATTAATCACATACTTAACTCTAATTATGATAATTAGAAGTTAGGGTTGTCACAATATGTGCAAAGCAAGCCTTTTAAATGCATGTAGGGAGAAAATAGAAATCATAGACATTTTAAAGGCAACCTTGGCATGTGAATCAATCATACAAGACATTCAAGAGCTCACTAAGTGTTTGGATTGGCCTCACACTTCTCCTCATGGATTTTGGACTTGCCTTACCCATTCTTTGAGCACTTTGGACTCAACCATACTCTTGGAAGCCCACTTCGCTTTTGGGAGACTCTTTACTTTGTCTCAACCAAGCTCAAGGGTTCTTGGCTCATCCTCACCCAAGGGAAGAGTTCTTGGCCTCTCCACACTCAAGCAAACTCATGTAAATATCATGGGTTCATTTAAAAACATAACATGGCATCAAGCATCATGGCATATAAAGGCATGCTAGCATACTTTTCAAAACTTGAAAATACACATACACACATTCTAAAACAAGATAAACACACATCCATGCATGAAAGAAGGTGGAGAGAGCTACCTTGTATACAAGCACACACTTTTTCCTTAGCTTTCAAGCCTCCTCTTTTGGCCACAGACCCACAACTTGGTGGAGATAGTTTCTCTTGGCCTAGATACAAATTATGAGAGCCAATTAAGTTCATGAAACAATTTCTAGGGCCATGTGACTTGCTTAAACCCTAGATTACTCTACAACTTCCATTATGGTCTATATTGGCACCTAATGAAGCAACACCCCTCAAATGATTTCTAGGCCTCATTCTTTGTTTTCAAATATGATTCTTGACTCCTTTTAAGCCTCTTGGAGTCATCACATCATCAAAATAAAAGGCCTAACACCATGTTGCTTCTTTAGGTCATAATATGGAACCTAAGACACCAAATCACTTTTTATGAGTTCTAAATTTTTTCCAAGGCCTCCCCTCACTTTCATTCATCAAATATGACTAAATAATGGCCTTACAAAAATTTAAAACTCTCCCTAGCTAGGAGAGCTCATCTAGGCCGAGGCTATGAAGCATATTAGGTTCCATGGAGCTTTCTTTGTTTTCTCAAGGGAAGAAGCATATGGGGAGCCTCTTAGGGATCTTGGGAGCTCATTTAAACTCTTAATTAGGCCTAAGAATCATCATACAAAGTCAGATTTTACAAGGTGCAATTGAAACCCTAGAACTTACATCTTGAAATTTAATGGTTTTTGTTAATTCCCTTTGCATATTCTTAATCTCCACACCCTTTTTCCTTAGATTCATGCTTGGTTCTGCCTAAAAATCATCTCCTCCTAGGGTTTTCTCAAGTGGGGCGAAATGGTAGAGAAGGGGACCAAAAATGACAACCATAGGAAGAGAAATTACCTTGTTTTCTTGCTTTTTCTCACTTGAATCTTGTGTTCTTTGAGCTCCTCTCTTCAAATCAGAACTTTCCCCTCAATTTCTCCCTTAAATCATATTTATAAACCTTATTTTAATCATAGGAAACAAAGGAGAATGGCGGAGAAGAGGTTTGGAAGAGAAAAAGCATGAAAAACTACTAATTTTCATACCTTAAGCCTTTGATTTCTCCTCCTTTTCTTCCCCTTCTTATGAGCCTTATCCCTTAGGGTTTTCTTCTGGTTTTAGGCAGAAGATGGTCGTGCATAATGAAGGGAGGAGAAGGGTGCATCATATATATAGGTGGGAATAAGTTACACTTTTTCAAAAATTTCCATTTTACCCTTTATACTTTGCATTTTCATTTCTCCTTCGTTTTAGCTCCTTTTTGAGAACCATCTTTTCCATTATAAAATTTAGATTCCCAATCAAGTAAAATGTCTTTAGAATCACTCAAATTGGAGCTAAAACCTTTCCGAACAAATCCATCAAATTTCGGGCACACTGACGTTGGAAAACATCCACCGGAGGGGTTTTAGCTGTCTTAGGGCTTTCCATAGTATTTAGAGCCTCTGAGAACCCCGGAGAACTCAAAACTTTCATTTAAAAAGCCCTCCTGTGTATTTTTTTAAAAGTGCCCATATTTACGAAAATGCCACTGGCCTTTTGACAAATTTTTCGAATCACTTTGGCCTTGATTTCTGGGCAACTCAAGGCTCAAATCCTCATTTTCTAATATTTAAAATTTTATCATAATTTTGGTTGGCCCCAATCCCTTCTATTTCAGGGACTTTCTTTTGTATCTGGCCTATTTCTGCCGTTTACGGAGAAACCAAACATCGTGTTTCTCACATTTACAGAAAGGCCAGATGTTACATATATCACATGTAAGCTAAATGAAGTCCAATGAATATGAAATTTTACAAGCCAAAACAAGACATCATCAGCTTTCCATAGCCACTGAGATCACCTCATTTAGAGCTTTGTAAAGGGAGAACCAAAATTTTGAAGTTGCATGACCTCTAGTACTGTTCCATTATTTTCTATAGGATAAAGCCATGTCATTGACCTAAAACCATTTTTAACCTTTAGTTAACATCCAAATCTTTCTAGAAAGCTATCATATGCATAATTTCAATATTTCTATAATTAGTTATGAATTTCCAAAATTCATATTAGAAACTAAAACAATGAACTTAAGAGCAAAATATTGATTTCATGGAATGTGGACTAAAACTCGAGGTTCTTGAGATGTTTGACTTTTATGGATGTGTTATGGATAGGGAATGATATTGATGAGTTCATATGGTCCATGAAGTATAAAATGAATTAATGAAGCCTTACATAATGCAATTTAATACCATTAAATATGTATTACTTTCATGTAAGTGTTGGAAGCTAGGCCTTGTAATGGAATGAGAAGGATAAAAAATTAAGGCATTATAAATAATACACAGAAAATTATAAAATTCTTTGTGTGAAATTTTGAAATCATTAGGACCAAAAAATGGCTCGGAATGATTACAAGCTTATACGAAGACAAACTAAACCCCTAAACTAGAGTTAGCTATCTCAGGAAATTCTGTGCAAAAAGATCTACCAGGTGGTGGTGACAAAATCCAGAAATATGGAGTTACAAAGAAGATATAAGCAAGAAATGAACAAAGGTGCTTGTTTGTTACATCACTACCAGGGACAAAACGATCATTTGGATCATAAAATAATAAAATATTAAGAAAATAAATAATATTTAAATATATAGTTAAAGACATTAAATGGGACCCACATATGTCCAAATAATATTAAAATATAATGAAGAAATTAGAGAATATAAATTAAATAAAATATTACAAAGAACCTATGAAATGGTGATACTTTTGTAAATTCTAACTAAGGAAGAGCTAACATGGTACCATGGAGTAGGGAAGGTGCTGATGTGGTGCCATAAAAGAGGGAGAATGATGATGCGGCGCCATTTGTGAAGAAGAGACTAGAAATTGAAAGTGAATTCTAGAGACTACACAAACTACAAAGAGATTATGAAGACTTACGTCCGCGAATCTTAGAAAATCTCACGCATTACGAAAAGGTTACCACTGACATCAACATGACATAGATGCTGATTTAAGTAGCATTAAATGCAACCCTATCTTCACATATTACAAAAAAGAAACCATGGTAATCACACAACTAATATTCGTCCGTAAAATGTGATATGGTCTAAACCGTTGATGCAATCCAATGGCTTAGATTTCTTCACCTTTTCAGAATCAAATCACAATCTTTGATCTAATCCAAAGGGCTACATTTAATCTCTTATTTCAAGGTTAAATCTTAACCATTCATTTGATCTAAAGGCCAAGATCTTCCACCTTAAAGTTGATTAAATCTTAACCATTCATTTGTAAATAAAATATACAAAATGCACACACACCTTCATGCCAAACTCACACACAAATTTGACCAAGAGAAGGAGAAAGAGCTTGACCTAAAGAAGAAGAAAAGGAAGGAGAAAGAGAAAAAGAAAAGCTACTGAAGGAAATCAAACACCTTGAAATCAAGGTAACATAGATAGACTTTTTTCTCCTTGGTTTTTCTTCAAGAATTTTTCTCTTCTTTTCCTCTCTAATTTTCAACCATGGCAAGTAAGAAAGGAGATTTTGTTGTTTCCATGAATTCAAGCTAAGAAAAGATGGAGAAATTGTATATATGGCTTATGAATTCATGTGATTCAAGAAAATTCCTATTCTTGGTGATTTTTCTACAAATCATGAAACTTTGTATTTCAAGAAGCCATGGGAGAAATTGAAGAGAAAATAAATGTAGAAATAATGGAAGGAAGCCTAAAGAAGAGAAAGATTAATATAACTTTGATTTTCATGAAGAAATTGGCAAGAAGCCCTTGAATTTTAACTTGTGAAAATTGTAGAATACATATGAAATCTCTAGAAATTGATTAAGGGCTTTTGTTCCTTGAATATGTAGGTGTGGCTATTTGGTGACATAACAATGAAGCAAAATCATGTCTTCTTAGATGCATAGGTTCGGCCAACACATGTACATGTACCTTGTAACAACCAGGAAAAGGGAAAAGGAAAAGAAAGGAGAAAGCTGGAATTTTCGAAATCCAGAAATTGTTCTAAGTCTCCTCGCAATAGCAAGAAATGGTATCGCTATAGCGAGATTGCTTGTTCGCAATAGCGAAGGTGATTCTAGCTATAGCGAGTGCGTGCGAGCATTCCATGCAAAAACCAGGGGGCAGCTCGCCGTAGCATACGCCATAGCAAGAGTAGAGGTCTGGAACTGACGCGAGTTCGCCATAGCGAAGGTTAAACCTCGCCATAGCGAAGGCAGCTGACATGAGCTCGCCGTAGCGAAGGTTAATTTTCGCCGTAGCGAGGGTCAGTCCGAAAGAGAGTAAAGAGCGAGAAAATGACTTCATTAAACGCTCAAACTCATTCCTTCTCTCATTTTTACCCTAGACTTCGACCCAAGGAGAGAAAAGAGGCGTGGAAAGTGAGAGAGACCAAGAGAAGGAGGAAGAGCAAGAGAAAGGTAAGCAAGTTTCTCCCATTTCTCCTTAGAATCTGGATCTCCTCTCTTTGCCCTCTCTTTCTACGGTTTTGTTTGTGAGTTTAGTGAGATTTTGGGCATGGGTCAGAAAAGGAAAAGTGGAAAACACCCTTGAATCTCTTTGATTTCATTGAATGTGTTGTTTCCACTACCATGGGAACTTGAGAGAAAGGAAGAATTGATGACATTCTAGAGAGAGAGAGAGAACCCTAGGTTTTTTATGTGATAGAAAGGTTGCTCTGAATTAAGTTATGAGAGAGTAATTTATGCTCTTTGATGTGTCTAGGCTCAAGTGAAGCACCTCCATCAAGGTGTGAGTGTGAACCTAAGAAGGGAGAAGAGAAATTGAAAGGGAAGGCTTGTGTTGGCTGATAAGGTAGCTCTCTTTCCACTCTTTCTTGTTGCTTTCTTGGATGTAATAGTCATTGTATGTTTATGTATATGCTTATTGTGTGGAATATACCATATGCTATTGCTTTGATGCATTGATGCCAATGTGCTTGTGTGTTGGATTGTGAGAGTTGCTCGGGTGAGGTAGTGCTGAATGTCCCTTGAGATGGGTGAGGTAGTGCCGAAAGTCCCTTGAGATGGGTGAGGTAGAGCCGAAAGTCCCTTGAGATGGGTGAGACAAGGCCAAAAGTCTCATAATCGAGTGAGGCCAAGTCAAAAGTCCTTAAACTCGAGTGAGGCCATCCAAAAGTCCCTAAACTCGGGTGAGGCTAGACCAAAAGTCCCTGGAGCCCATTTTTGGCATTGTTGTGATTTCCATAGCATGTACAACATATATATTGTGATTGAGAATGGTTGGATGCCAAATTGCATGCTTTGACTTGTTATATGCCTTGATTGTTTACTTGATTCAGTGCATGAGCTACTGAGATTCCCTGAATCTCACCCCTTCCCCTCCCATATTATCATGCTAGGTGAACCTCAAGGAGGAGCAAGTGCACACCAAGGAGCCTAGGAACATGTTAGCTAGATGATAGTTTATTTTGGCTATTTTGTTGTAAAGTGGTGCTAAATGAATGTGCACCCACTATTTTTGAGATGTAAATGTTGTAACAAGTGTAAATGGATGGTAATATGATGTACAAACTCTGTAGAGAGCCAAATTAATGGAAATGAGGGTTTTGCCCCTTTTGTTAAATGGATGTAATAGTGTATTTTTGGCCGTAGCATAGTGAAATTGGAATGTATGATGATTTGGACCACTTGGACTTGTTATATATACTATATTCATGCTTTTAAACTTGTCCATGTGGAGTGAGAATGTGTAAGAGGCCATTTGGACCCATTTGAACCATTTCGGGTGCCAAAACCGATAATTTTGTGAGCTCCGTCAAAATATGACCAGATGAGCTCCTCTTGCCATGAAATTTGGCATGCCTCTAGAGTTTGTAGAGAGCTTCTTGAGAAGCTAAAATAGGTAATATTCGGAAGTCTAGAGAATATTTAGTGAATTGTTGAAGTTGGGAAAATTTGGTAGTTTGGTCATATACTGTTCCTATAGGTCAGAAACGAAATCCAAGTCATACATAGACCAAATGGGGTCCAAATGTCATGAAATTTTATACACATAAACTAGAAAACCACAGTGACCTGTACCAACTAGAATCACCTAAATTAGAGTTGATAGAGAGAGAATGAACCTTCTGAAGTTCTATATCAGCATCAGGGAGCCCACCTGACCTCTGTCACTATTCCATCAGTTTTCGAGGTCTAGGGGCTACTGAACTTATTTGAACTTATTTCTCTCCTCTAGTAGACATCTGTAGCTTTTCAAATTGGTATAGTTTTCCTAGATTGGATTTTTGTGGATTTAATTATGGATTTTTGAAGTTCATGACAGTAAACTGGGCCAGAAACAGAGACAGTCGGACCTTTACTTGATTTTTGATGTCAAACATGGTCTAAACACCGAGATTTGGATTGGGAATTATTTGTAGTGTAAAGTTAACATTTAGATCTTTCTAGAGAGCTATGGTTTACTAGATTCCCATTTTCTATAATTCTTTATGAATTTCCAAAGTAGAGCCAAAAATCGGACTTTTGGGCGAATGTGAGAAATTGCATTTTTCTAGTTTTTGACTCCATACCCGTGGCTTATGGTTGGTTTTATGCTATGTATGAGTTGTATGAGTTGTATAAATGGAGTGTGAGTAGAGAATGTGACTGATGGGTTTACAGGACCCACAGGGTAGAAAATGAGTATTTGAAACCCCGTTTTATAGCATGAAAATGCCATGGATAGTATTGATTATTTGGAATTCATATGGAACTGAGCCCAGAGGGAGGCTAGGAAGAGATAGTAGATTAAGGTGTTACATACCTAAGGAAGAGTTTTCTTAAATTTAACTAAATTAGGTTAATCTACATAAAAAAATAAAGCCTATGGTAAAATTTTGGTGAATTATGGATCACTATATAAAAAGTCAAATTTTTGAGAAAAAGTGTTGATGAAGAAGCTCTTGAATTTTTACTTTGTTATTTGATATGTTTTAGATGATTTTTGTGGCCTAATATATTCTACATGCTATCTGGATTATGCTTATATTTATTTTGTAAATTTTGGAGCCCATTTGCGATAGTTAGAAATTACGTAGCATTATGTCAAGAATGAAATATGTGAGAACATGTATTTTGGATTTGCGTTATTTGCTGTACTGACATACTGCTTACTGTCTGATTACTTGACATGGATAATATGCTATTTACTATCTGATTTTATAAGTGTTGGTTATTTGGTAAAGGACTAGCCATATATATAATATGGCAAAGTAGCCTTCTATTGGATAGCTGCTGTTGTGCTGGATGTCCAATTTTAAAGATACTTTAAAATATCTAAAACGCTAATTTATGGACTCTAGTACGCTGTTACGCTATTGAGATTATTTATTTATATATAGAGTTGTGCAAGACATTTCTTTCCCAAATATACCTATTATGTCATACTCAAATGATGGCTTGGATGACATATTACTATATTATTTTTACATGACTCTCCTTGGATACCCACTAAGGGATGCTTCAGTAAAGGAATGAGGGGTGAGCCTATTATGTCATAGCAGTGCAACATGAGTTGGGCTAGAGCTTGCTAAAGCCAGTGCAACATGGTCTAAGTATTAAGCTTGGTAGTCTCTGCAATGTCCAGTTTTCATTAAACGATGGAAACGGACACACTTGCAAAGTAAGTCCCTTTAGATGAGTGGTTCAAGGCCAAATAAAATTTGGATAAAATTTTAAATAATAAAAAATGAGGATTTGAGCCTTGAATTGCCCAGAAACCAGGGTTGGGGTGATTCAAAAAATTTGCAGAAAGACCAGTGGCATTTTCGTAAATAAGTGTAATTTTGGAAAAGCACTTAGGAGGGCTTTTTAAATGAAAATTTTGAGTTTCCCAGGGTTGTCAAAGGCCCCAAAAATTATGGGAAGCCCCAGGACCAGTAAAGCCCTTTCGGTGTACTCTTTTTCGATGTCAGTTGACCCAAACTTTGATCGATTCGTTCGGGACGATTTTAGCTCCGATTTGAGTGATTCCAAAGGCATTTTATTTTTGGATTGGCCTCACACTTCTCCTCATGGATTTTGGACTTGCCTCACCCATTCTTTGAGAACTTTGGACTTAACCATACTCTTGGGAGCCCACTTCGCTTTTGGGAGACTCTTTACTTTGTTTCAACCAAGTTCAAGGGTTCTTGGCTCATCCTCACCCAAGGGAAGAGTTCTTGGCCTCTCCACACTTAAGCAAACTCACACAAACATCATATAATCATTTGAAGACATAACATGACATCAAGCATCATGGCATATAAAGGCATGCTAGCATACTTTTTAAAGTTTGAAAATACACATACACACATTCTAAAACAAGCTAAACACATATCGATGCATGAGAGAAGGTGTAAAGAGCTACCTTGTATGCAAGCACACACTTTTTCTTTAGCTTTTAAACCTCCTCTTTTGGCCACACACCCACAATTTGGTGGAGCTAGTTTCTCTTGGCCTAAATACAATTTTTAGGAGCCAATTAGGTTCATGAAACATTCTTTAAGGCTACACAACTTAATGAAACACTAGATTGCTCTATAGGTTCCATTATGGTCCATATTGGCACCTAACGAAGCAACACCCCTCAAATAATTTCTAGGCCTCATTCTTTCTTTTCAAATATGATTCTTGACTCCCTTTAAGCCTCTTGGAGTCATCACATCATTAAAACAAAGGGCCTAACATCATGTTGCTTCCTTAGGTCATAATATGGAACCTAAAGCACCAACTCATTCTCTAAGCTTCTTAAATTTTTTCCAAAGTTTTCCCTCACATTCATTCATCATATATGACTCAAAAATGGGCTTGAAACAATTTAAAACTCTCCCTAACTATGCCATCCCTACTTGGTCGAAACTTAGAGCATAGATAGGATTTCATGGCTTCTTGATTTTTCTTTGATGGGGGAACCATTTTGGGAGGTTGGTAAGAGTTGTAGGAGGTCAAGGAAACACTTAAACAGCCAAGTAAACTTATAGATTAAATCAGTTTTTACAATCCCCTTAAGTGCTCTACACTTTTCTAAGTTTTAGGTTCATGACTTTCCATGGGGTTTTGTTCATTTTCATGGAGGAAGAGGCATATGGGGGACCTCTAAGGGATCTTAGGAGCATTTTTTAACATTTAATTAAGCCTAAAAACATTCATATAAAATCATATTTGCAAGGGAGCATTTGGACCCCTAATGGTTCCATCTTGTTTCCTAATGCTACTTCTTGATTCTATTGGTTTATTCTTAACCCTTGCCACCTAAAACCCCTAATCCCTCAATAAATTGGACAGAAAATAGCCTCTAAGAATTGGGCTCGTGGTGGCCAAATTCGTGCAAGAGGAAGGGGGAGGAAAACTAATAGAATCAAGAAGGAGCATTAGGAAACAAGATGGAACCATTAGGGGTCCAAATGCTCCCTTGTAAATCTGATTTTATATGAATGTTTTTAGGCTTAATTGAATGTTAAAACATGCTCCTAAGATCCCTTAGAGGTCCCCCATATGCCTCTTCTTCCATGAAAATGAACAAAACCCCATGGAAAGTCATGAACCTAAAACTTGGAAAAGTGTAGAGCACTTAAGGGGATTGTAAAAACTGATTTAATCTATAAGTTTCCTTGGCTGTTTCCATCAGTTCTAGATGTCTAACTGTATCTATTTCATTCTGGAATTATTTTTAGTATCAAGTTAATATTTGTAGCTTTCCAGAATGACTGAATGTGTGTGATTTAGATTTTTATAGAATTAGTTATGAATTTTAGAAGTTGGTATCAGTAAACTGAACAACAGCCCAGGCAACCAGCGACCTTTGTAGCGTTTTGGATGTCAAACTTCCTATGTGATGATGAGTTTTGTGACCTAGACATATTTTTAGTGTGAAGTAGACATCTTAAGCTTTCCAAAATGACCAAGATTGTATGATTTCGAATTTTCTAGATTTAGTTATGATTTTCCAAAGTTGGGTCAGAAAATGGAGCAAATCTGACTGAAAATATGCTTGTTTATTTTAAGCTCCATTTTAGTTTCCATGGGTTGTAGGCATGTTTCTGTTATGCAAATGAGTTGTAATAATGAAATTAAATATGAGAAAATATAGTATGAGCTCACACGGTCCTCGTGACACTGAATTGAATCTTTTAGATGTAGCACAACGCAGAAAAAGTCTATTATTTTCATCTCCTTTCTCATATGCTCTTGTGGGATTAATAATACAAAGCTTATAAATGGTATAAAATGAGTTAGAAGTTATGGTGTTATAGTCTCCAAGGCCTAATGGTCAAGAGGGAATAAATATTGTTTATTGAATTCTTTGTATTCTATGCATATGGAAATCTCATTAATATCTTGCAATTGCTGAATATTAATTATGTTTTCTTGTATTTTATTTATGTTCTATTTTTATACATAATATCTAACGTCCAATTTTCATAAAAACAGCAAAAATGAACCGGTTATAAAAGGAAGTCCCTTAAATTGAAGGATTTAAGGCCAAGTAATATTTCATTCTTGACATAATAATCTAGACCTCAACTAATAAAAGTAGAAGGCCCAAGGTGCCCTGAAAACAGAGTCAGAATAGCTAAACGAAAATTGATAGAAACATAGTAGCATTTTCGTAATTTAGGGCACTGTTTAAAAAACTCATAGGAGGGATTTTAAATGGGAAAAATGAGTTTCCTGAGGTTCTCAGAGGCCCTAAAAGCCATAAAAATCCCCAGAATAGTCAAAACCCCTCTAATTTACGTTTTAGAACATCAGTTAACTCAAACTTTGACTGGTTTGTTTGGGAAGTTTTAAATCCAATTTGGGTGAAACCAAAGGCATTTTACAAGTTAGGGAATGTAAATTTCATGATGGAAAAGACGATTCTCAAAAAGGAATTGAAATGAGCCCAAATGAAAGAAACCAAGTTGAAGGACTAAATTGTCATTTTGAAAAAGTGCTAAATGGACACCGAGGCTCCTTAAATCACATCCCCTAATTCTCCAACCCTCACCACTAACTTGTTTTTGGTCCAAACAGATTTTGAGGTAGCTCTAAGAGGTGCACCAAATGGGGAGTCAAGGGAGGAAAAAGCAGCCTAAAAAGTGTAAGAAAACCTTACTTTTCCATGTCCTCTCCTTTAATAAACTTTTTCTCCTCTCTTCTCCTATGGTTTCAATGATTTATTTGGACATGTTTTTTGGCTAGTCCAGCAAGTGGAAGAGAGGAATTGAAGGAGAGAGCTAAAGCTTAGGAAAGCACCTTGGAAAAGCTTTGAAACAAAGTAAGAATCATAACTTCTCCTTGCATCTTCTTGTTGTTCTCTATGGAAGGAGTTTCAGCCAACATTAGGCCCAAGCAAAAGGAAATGATTTCTAGTCTTAGCAAGGAAGAAACAGAGGTTTTAGAGTTTGAGACACAAGATGAAATTCAAAAGAGAAGCATTAAAATTTAAGTTAGCAAAGTTAGGGATTTTGTTGCACCTTGATATGTAGGAGACTCTCTAATGATAATTTAGGTAGTCTAAGGATGTGAATGATTTCTCAAGACACCTAGGATGTCTCCTAAGTGGCAATTCCCTAAAGAGAAGAAAGCAAACTCCTTGGGTGCATAATCCCATGTATGTCTTGACCTAGATCACTTCAAACACTGAGGGCATGTTTTAAATTTTTCTAAGACTAGAAAGGGGCTAGATATGATAGATGAATATCAAAGGAAGTCTTAGAATGAATTTGGAAAGCATAGTTTGTGAGATGGAGGTGTAGGCTTCATTTTAAGACATAAAGAAGCAACTTGTACCTAGACTCCTTGAAATAAATTTTTAATGACTCCAAGGAGTCTAAATGGAGTCAAGATACTTAGATTGAAAGAGAAATTGGAGCCAAGATCATAAATTCCTTTAGTTACTTCATTGTGTCTTGTATGGAACCATAATGGAGTTATATGAGAAAGTGAACTTCCATAGAGTTTGTACAAGGCTAGAGCTTATTCCAGTGATTGAATCATGTCTCATTTGATGTGTCTAAGTCAAGAGAATCAAGTGCCACCTAGTTGCATGTGCTTGGTTGAAAAAGGGAAGAAGAATAAAAGAGAAAAGCTTGTGATTTTGCTTCAAGGTAGCTCTTTAACCTTTGTCTCATGCATAGCTTGGATGTTTATTTGTCTTTAAGTGCTTGTGTGAATGTTTGAACTATGAAATGTGTTTCTAGCCATTACTTACATGTATGGTACCATTATATTTCTTAAAAGATGTTTACGTATGTAATATAGCTTGAATGTGTATGGTTATGCCAAAAGTCCCTAAGAATGGGTGAGATATAATGTCTAGTTTTTATAAAAATTATGGAAACAGACACATTTTTAAACTAAGTCCTCTGAAATGAATTAGTTAAGGCCCAGAAAAATTATAATAATGATCTAGACATTAAGTAATGAATTTAGAAGGCCAGGGGTACCCTAAAACAAAGGCTAAAATAACTAGATAGAAATTAGCGAAATAGCTACGTAACATAATGGTATTTTTGTAATTTTGGAAAAATTTTAAAATTCTCATAGGATGCCTTTTAAATGGAAAATTTGTGTTTTTTGGGGCTCCAAGAGGCCTTGAAAACCATAGGAAGCTCTGAGACAATTAAAACCCCTCTGATGTACGTTTTCTAACGTTAGTTGACCCAAACTTTAACCTTTTCATTTAGGAAAGTTTTAACTCCAATTTAAGTGATTCCAAAAGCATTTTATAAGATTGAAGACTTAAATTTTATGATGAAAAAGACAATTTTAAAAAAGAAGTTAAAACAAACCAGAAACAAAAATGCCAAGATTAAGGGACATAATTGAAATTTTTGGAAACAACTTCCTAAACCTACCTATATATACCCCACGCCCACTCTTCCCTTCACTTAGCTCATTTTATTTTTACCTTAAACTAGAGAAAGAAGCAAGAGAGTGAGGCACACAAGGGAGGAGAAAAATTAAGGACAAGGAAAAGGTATGGCTTTTTATGAATTTTCTTGGTTTCTCTTTAGTAAACTCCTTCTCTTCCATCTTCCCTTCTTTTCTATAGCTTTATTGAAGCTCTGGGTCTATTTTAAGGTCAAACCAAGGAGGGAATTTTCAAGTTTGGAGAGGAAAAGCCAACCAAAGAGAAAAATAAGCAAAAGAAAGCCAAGAAACCAAGGTATTTTGCCATTTTAAACTTGATTCTTCTTGTCCCTTTCCTTGTGATTTTCAACCCATATGAGACCAGCCCTAAGGAGTTAAATTTCTAGCCAAACTAAGAGTGAATCTTAGGAAAATGAGGGAGAAGAACAAGAATATGCAAAGAAAACAATCAAATAACCATTAAATTTCAAGATAGCAAAGTTAGGGTTTCAAGTGTTCCTTTAAAATGTTGTTTTAATGTAAGAGTTCTTAGGCCAAAATGAGTGTTTGAATGAGCTCTAGAAATCCCTAAGAAGCTCCTCAGATGCATATCCCATCAAGAAAACAAAACAAACTCACTTGGTGCCTCCTTGATACATAGCCACGGTCTAGAGAGGTTGGAGCACCAAAGGGTAGTTTTAATTTATTCCAATCTCGATTTTGAGTCATATGTGATGGGAGATGATGAAAGGAATCCTTGGAAAAATTTTAGAAGCCATGGATAGTGAGATATAGTTATAGGTTCCATATTGTGACTTAAAGAAGCAACACCTAGCTAGGCTCCTTGAATTAATTGTGTGATGACTCCAAGAGGCTTAAAAGGAGTCAAGAACCTTAGAGGGATGGAAAGAATAGAACTAAAATCATGTTTTCCTAAGGTTACTTCATTAGGTGCATTGGAACCATGAAAGAGCCATATGAACCACCTAGCTTTTCTAATGAATGTACAACTTTAGAATTTGTTCCAAGAGTGTAATTGGTTTCCATATGATGTGTCTAGGCCAAGGGAAACAAGTCTCACATCCTTGTGAGTGTGTGATGATTGCTAATTTCTATATACTTTTTCCCTTTTAATTAGACATTTTGATTATAAATTTTGGCTTAAAGGATTTTAATTGGAAGGTAATTGAGTTTATTGGCCATTTTTAAATTCTAGAAATCAATTTGCAAATTTGATTGGAATTTTGGTGCACAAATCCATTTAAATGATTTTTTTGTGAATACTTTTACTTCATATTTTCCTTTTTTTGTGTGTGCAGAATTTAGGCACTTGAATTTAAATATTAAGGAGAAGAGGAACTTCAGAATGTGGCAGAGCAGCTCACATAATAACATACAAGGTTCCATTCATATGCACACTCCAACCTCTCCCATGTCACAATGCATGCACCGCTCTCTCATATACCATGCCACTTACTCATTTAGCTCACTTTCACACTTCCACACAAGCCACCCACTCATACAGTAGTAGCCCACACACTTGCATAGCAAAACAACCACACGTCATACACATTAGCACACGTGGGTTTGGAAGAGGTAGAGGTTCAATAAATAATGTGGGATGAATTAAAAAGAAAAGAGGCTGGGTTGAAAAAGCTAACATGGAGAAGGAGAGGAAAAACACGTTAGAAAGCTATGGGTTACAGAGAAGAAGCTCAGGTATAAACGTACTATGGTTTGGAGGGAGGAGAAGAGCACATAACAAGCCATAAGTTTGATGGGACAAGAAGAAGAGCATGGGCAGATATGGAAAGAAGCATAGATGGTGCTCTATTTTGGCGAGAAGCTATAGTTTAGACATGCAAAAATAGAGGGAGAAAAGTAATAGATTTAAGAGACAATGTGTGTGTGGGGGAGGAAGAAGTAGCTGTAAGGAGACCACATGGAATAAAATAGAAGTTGAATCCATGAACAGAAGTTATGGGTTGAAGGTCCAAGAAGCAAAACTCCCTCATGAGCTATTGCCACTTCCTTTAGACACACTCATTCAAACTCGAAGAAGCATGGTACTGATTTGAAAGCATAGAAAGGAAGCCTGGGATAGTATTTGAAAGAAAAAAGTAGCCTCTATTTTGGAGAGCTAAACAAAGAAGGAAAAAGTAGCTGTAAATGTAGAATCTTTATGTGGATAGCTATAGGAGAAGAGAAAAAGCTTACGAGAAAAGCTAAAAGTTAGGTTTAAAGAAGGAGAAGCAAGGAGCAGAATGCGATGAATTGACATGAAGGAAAGCTACAAGTTGACGTGGAGCAGCGGTAGGATTAATGAGCAAATAATAAGCATTTGGATGGAGCATGCAGTAATTCATCCACGAGGCAAAATCTGATTATGAAGAAAACAAGTTAATAGTGCAACATCATTAGCACGTCAACTCACATTGAAGGAATGAAGCAACATCAACCCGGGATTGTAGGAAGATTATAAACGAGGACATGCCCATTTAGTGAAAAACAAAACATGCATGCAGCATGTGATTGAAGGTAGCTGGAGATTAATGTGACCAAAGAAAACAAGTATTGGGGGGCTAGAGTTGGGAGAGAATAATGTGAGGTGCGAGCTAGAAAGGACATGAAATAATACAAGAAAGATGCTGTAAGCTCCAGCATGCAAGCAAAAAGGGATTTCTTCAATCATCCTCTCCATATGGCTTATCCTTCTATCAAAATTCCTTAATCCATCTCATCCATGGTTGCTTGAAATCTCTTTGGTAGCTAGCTGAAAAGTGGGCCTTCCTAGATGTAGATTTGAGCTTCAATTTGCCTCCTTTAACAGGATAAAATCTCTTTGCTCAATCTTTTAATTTCAGCATTATTTCCTTTATTAATTTGACTAGGTTTAGCTTATTAATTTAGGAATTTAATTGTTAGAATTTACTGAGTTAATTTGAATTATGGATTGGTTGTAATTTGATATTTGGATGTGGATTTAGATCTCTAAATGTTTGTGGAAAGTCCAGAATTAGTGGCTGCACAATTTGCTATTAAATTTTTCTTGCTTTTAGGCCAATTGATGCAATGGTTGTTGAATTAAGTGGCTAGAATTTTTGTTCAATTGATGTGCTTGAGGAATTCATTATTCTAATTAGTTAATTAGTATTTTAAATGGATTGTTCAGCAAATTTTTTTGAGCATTTAGGATTGGTTTTAGTATGTTCTTTTTCCTAACTCAATTGATTAATTTTTCAAGGTTCCTTGTGGTTGTAAAGTCATTGAATTGTTAGTTAATTGAGTCTTGGATGGTAATTCAAGAGTTCTTATGGAGAATACACTAATGAGTAAGAATTAAATCCAATTTTGGTACACTAAAAAGGGAGCAAGGATAATTGAATTCTAAGGAGTCCATCTAAAGGCTAGCTACCACATTTTCTTAGTTGTTTGCTTCACTTAGTTTTAGGCTTTTAGCTCTTGTCATTTTAAATTTAATTTAATTAAATTTTAGTGATTCAAAATCCCCTAAACAATTTTCATTTAGTGATACTTGGAATACTCTTTCATAAACAATTAGAGGCTAAAACTCCTTAGGAAATGACCAAGGTTGCATCATTAACTGCAAGTTTATTTTTCTACGTAGTTTTATTTGAGATTGTGCGACACAATCATTAGTGTATGGCCATAGGAAAGGAAGCATTTCAAAAGGAAAAAGTGTGTTGTTGTAATAAAGATAGCTCTCTCTTCTTTCTCTCATGATGAGTGGATGTTTATCTTATCTTTGAATGTGTGTATGTATGTTTTGAGCCATGAAAAATGTTTTATCAAGTGTCTAAATACTATGATACCATGATGTTATATTATGCATTCAAATAATGCTTTGTGAAATTGCTTTAGTTTGCTTGAGTGTGGTGAAGCCAAAAGTCCCCTAGCCATAGTGAGGATGAGCCAAGAACCCTCAAGAATGGTTGAGACAAAGCCAAAATTCTCTTAAAAGTAAGGCTTAGTTAAAAGTCTTTAAGAAAATGGGTGAGGCAAGTCCAAAATCCCTAAAGAAAATGGGTGAGGCTAAACCACCTACTTAGCAAGCCTATGTATGTTTCATATGACTTCTTGAATGCTAGAAATATTCCATGAATAATTACATGTTCCATGATATCCATATATGCATTTTTAGACTCAAATTTGCATTCTTTATGTATGGTTGAAATGGAAAAGAGCTATTGGGATTCCTAGAATCTCATCCCTTCCTCCCTATTTGTCTAACATGACTAGGTGGACCAAGTGAGCTAAGAAATGGAAGCCACCAAGCATAAAGGAAGGAGATTAATGATCAAGTGTGTGGAAATGTCCATTTTATAGCCACATGAATGGCATATGATGTAATCCAATATTGTATATGATGTATAACCTCATGAACACATGTAAATATATAAATATATTGTGTATGAATGAGATTTTATGTCATATATATGATATAGCAAGTTTTAGGCATTGAATGGCAAGATATGGCTTATGTGTTCTTGTGTATACTTTGGGGTGAGAGTGTGAGTTTGTGAAATCTAGATTTGTGCACCTTTAAGATATGTTTAGTAGACCATTTTGGTGCTTTTCCACATGCTCAAGTTGCAACACCATAATTTCTTAGCTCATTCTATGCTATTCTCATGCTTCAACCATGCATCTCACATAAAAAGCAAGAAAATGGTATTAAAATAATGCGTATTTTAGCGTTACATCACATATAAATTTTTCATTTAGTGTCCCATGGACCATGTGAGCTCACGTATCACATTTTCATATTTAATTACATGGATAAAACTCATTTCCATCCCCAAAATTGCCCTAGAGCTTGTGCAAAGCAAGGGAGTACATAAAATTTATATATACATTTTCAGACAGAATTTTATCACTTCTATCACAAATGAAAATTTTGCATTCTTTACCATTATAGAAAGATAAACATCTCTACTTTATGCTAAAAATATGTCTAGACCATGAAACATAACACAGAAGACTTCAACATTCGAAAAAGTGCAGACAGGTTTCTGCTACAAACTTCAAAAATGTCCAATTAATTTCAAAAAAATCCATTCCATATAAATGATACCAATATAGAAAGCTACAAATGATAGCTAGGAGAGAAAAATAACTTTAGACTAGTTCAGACATGTCCATACCTAAAAAACTAATCAAATAATACTTAAGGTCAATCTAAGTGCTTGATATTGGGTAGAATATTTAAAAATTCATATTTCCCTCTCTAGACATCTAAATGGGGTGCCTCTAGTTGGCACAAGTCATTGGAAATGTCTAGTTTCTCTCCATAAATTTTTGTAGCAATTGGACATTATTTGCCCCATGAGTAACAGAATTCATTTTTAGACCAGTGTAAACAGTAACTTGACCAAAATCAGAATTTTTTCCAACTTTGAAAATTCACCAAATATTCCATAGACCTTCAAAAATTATGAACTTTAACTTCTTAAAAATATCTCAACAAGCTCTAATTGCATACCAAGTCTCAGAACAAGAAGAGTTCATTTGGACAAAAAGTGATATAGGTATCCAATATAGTTAATTTTTGTTCCATATGAGATACCAAAGTATCCAAATGACTTCCCTTGATGTTTGGAACCTCTTGGAAAAGTTTAAAAGCATGATTATGACTTGTATGAACTACCCAAGTAGTTTAAAACCTCATTCATCTCAATTTAGCCATTTCACTTCCATTTGTACACAATTGTCTAAAACCATTCAAGAAGCCAATTTGCCATAACATATTCAATTTACATTCTAATGGTCACATAACATATTCTCTCATTTATACATGAGATAATATCATAATTACATATGTTCATAACATCATAAGATATATACAACCATGGATTACATCAATTGCCATTTATATAATCTTAAAGAATAAAATCCATGCACTTTGATGTCACATTTCTATCTCTCAAGTGGTTCACTCCTATTTCCTTACTCTCTTGATCCACCTAGCATGTTAGAACATTGGAGAGGAGGGAATGTGTGACAACCCTAACTTTTAATCATTGTAATTAACATTAAATACATGATTAACAATCATAAATCTAGATTAAAAGTCCTTACGACTAATTACATTCTAAAAATGTAGGAAAATTTGAACCTTAATGTTATTAAAGTCACCAATCAAATAATTACACGCATTCATGTACACAAGAGAAACAAACCCTCATTAATAAGTCTTTGATTCTATTACCATTAATTCCAACTCATAAGAATCTTCTACTAATGTTTCTAAGTCATCCCTTAAGGTTACCATAGGAAAAACCAAGGTTTCTAGTTTAGAACAAGAGTTTGGGACTGTTAGCCATGGTTAAATGTCCTTGCACCGTAGCCAATTGCTCTCGATTCACTCTTACATCTTCACAGGTTTCGCTGTGGCTAGCCTACATGGCACTGCGAAGAGGAGACCTCCTGGTGACTACCTCACTCACCTCTTGCTATTGACCGCGGCCAATTCCCCCTTTCACCATGGCTAATTCCTCTCTGTTACGCTTGACACAATTTTACAAAAGTTCATCGCGGCCAATTTCCATTTAGCTACAGTGAATTATCCTCTGGATGACTTCCAGTTTGACCTCTCATATTTTGCTGCAGCTAATTCCATTTCTCACTACAGTGAACTACTCTCTGGTACTCTCCCTAGGCAACTTTGCCTCTATTGGCCACGGCTAAGACTATTTTGGTCGCGGTGAAATGCCTTCTGATCTTACAACTTCTAAAATCTTATCTTATACTTTCCACTCTCCCTCTAATGACACCCTAGGGATACTCTACCTTAAATTATGGGACTTTAATGGCTCCCCCTTACCTAATTTACCCAACTTATCTATTGTTACCAATCCAAGACCTAAGTGTTAATTCTTACTTATCCAGTTACCATATATTAGCAAGTTCATGGATTAATGTCAGCAAAAATTTCATAGGCTACCAATAATTTTCATTCAAAAACACATTCGATCAGAGATTTCATGCATTACTAGTCCAGGTCTACATCCAATGTATCACATAATTACCTTTCCTAAATAGTAAACATATCATAGGTTTAACATAGTTCATAACAGAGGTTATAAGTTCATACATCCAATACTAAACCAAAATAAGGCCTAACTCCTTAATAGATACATTCTAAGTGACCAAATTATTATCACTTACACTTGGCAACATGATTATATGATGATGCTATACAAAAAGAATACAAAATTTAGCATCTACTCATTTAAATCAGTCTAAGTGTAGCCTTCTCCACACATGGTTGGAGCTCATAAATTTTCATCCACTTGCTTCCCCCTATCCTTACCCGAAAAGCCTTCACCTGAAAGTATAATCCCATGAAACATGATGAGATACAAATCTCAGTAACTAAAGCAAATTCCATTCATATATTCCAGTTTAATTAACCTATATGCATGATTTCATATAAGCATAAGAAAATATACCAACCATACCAGTAAATGAAATAATCAGGCTATCTATGATTATTATCCCATATTAGTAATCACAATTTCACATGTCAAAGGCCAATAACATCAAGAGAGGCCCATCCACGGCACCCACTCCCCAATAAGCATAACCAGGGCTCAGTGTATCTGGGGTCTGATCATAACCTAATGCCCGACCGAAGCACATGCACGGGTGGCAGCCGCACCATAGCTCCATTATAGACTCACCAGGTCTAATCACATATAACAGATAGCCAACCAATTTATTTAGCATCGAAATCATAATCATGCAGTAAATACAAAATTAAAATAGACATATGCATAGAATTAGTGTGAAACCTCGGTTACCTCACTCTGCAGACAATTGAAAAGCCACTAGCAGTGCCAAAATCTCCCTATAACTATAACATCAGAAGATTACTGTAATATCCGGTCCCTCCGTAAACATGAGAAACGCAATGTTCGGTTTCTCTGTAAACGACAGAAATGGGCCAGATACAAAAGGAAGTCCCTGAAATAGAAGGAATTGAGGCCAACTAAAATTATGATAAAATTTTAAATATTAGAAAATAAGGAGATGAGCCTTGAGTTACCCTGAAATCAAGGCCAGAGTGATTAAAAAAATTTGCCAAAAGGCCAGTGGCATTTTCGTAAATATGGGCACTTTTTGAAAAACCCATAAGAGGGCTTTTTAAATGAAAGTTTTGAGTTCCCTAGGGTTCTCAGAGGCCCTGAGAATCATGGGAAGCCCCGAGATAGTTAAATCCCCTTCGATGGACATTTTCCAATATTGGTGTGCCCGAACTTTAACAGATTCGTTTGGAAAGGTTTTAGCTTTGGTTTAAGTGATTGCAAAGCCATTTTTCTTGATTGGGAACTTAAATTTTATAAAGGAAAAGATGGTTCTCAAAAAGGATCTAAAATGAAGGATAAACGAAAATGCAAAGTATGAAGGGCAAAATAGGAATTTTTTAAAAAGTCCTTTTTCCCTAGCTATATATAGGTGGTGCCTCACACTTGCCCTAATTTCACTTCAGATTTTCCAGCCCCAAATCAGAAGAAGAACCTTAAGGGAGAGGCGACCAAGAGAGGAAGAAGAAGGAGGAAGAAAACCAAGCTTAAGGTATGTTTTCATGGTGATTTTCCTTACTTTTCTTCATCTACACCTCCTCTCCTCCCTTCTCTTTTCTTTCCTTGGATTAAAATGAGGTTTATAAATCTGATTCAAGGGAGATATTCAAGGGAAAGTTTGGATTTGAAGAGATGAGCTTGGAGAAATCAAGATTCAAGCCAAATTAAGCAAGGAAACAAGGTAAAAATGCATCCTATGGTTGATACCTTTCATCACACTTCTTCTCCATTTCGACCTAGCTTAAGAACCATAGGAAGATCTAATTTTCAAGCCCAACCAAATATGATTCTTAGGTATTTGATGGAGAGGAATAAGAATATGCAAAGAAAACCATGAAATAGGCATTAGAATTCAAGATGCAAAACCTAGGGTTTCTAGTGCACCTTTCAAATTCTGAATTTATGTGATACTTCATAGGTCTAAGTTAGAGTATAAATGAGTTCTTGAGACACCAAAGATGCTCCCCACAAGCTTCTCCCTTCAAGAAAACTCCATAGAGCCTAAAACCTAAGCATGTCTCGACCAAGCATGTTCCATGGTGCTAGGGAGAGTTTTAAATTTTTCTAAGGCCATTCTTGAGTCATAATTGGTGAATGAAAATGAAGGGAGGCCTTGGAAAAAATTTAGAACTCATGGAAAGTGATTTGGTGTCTTAGGTTCCATATTATGACCTAAAGAAGCAATATGGTACTAGGCCTTTTGTTTTAATGATGTGATGACTCCAAGAGGCTTAAAATGAGTCAAGAATCATGATTGAAAGGAAAGATTGAGGCGTAAAAATCATTTGAGGGGTGTTGCTTCATTAGGTGCCAATATAGACCATAATCGGGGTTATAAAGCCACCTAGTGTTTAAGCAAGTTGTATGGCTCTAGAAATTGTTTCATGAATTTAATTGGCTCCCATATATTGTATTTAGGCCAAGAGAAACCATCTTTACTAATTTGTGGGTGTGTGGCTGAAAGAGGAGGCTTGAATCCTAAAGGAAAAGTGTGTGTTTGTACACAAGGTAGCTCTCTCCACCTTCTCTCATGCATGGATGTGTGTTTAGCTTGTTTTAGAATGTGTGTATGTGTATTTTCAAGCTTTGAAAAGTATGCTAGCATGCCTTTATATGCCATGATGCTTGATGCCATGTTATGTTTTCAAATGATTACATGATGTTTGTGTGAGCTTACTTGAGTGTAGAGAGGGCAAGAACTCTTCCCTTAGGTGAGGATGAGCCAAGAACCCTTGAGCTTGGTTGAGACAAAGTAAAGAGTCTCCCAAAAGCAAAGTGGGCTCCCAAGAGTATAGTTAAGTCCAAAGCTCTTAAAAGAATGGGTGAGGCAAGTCCAAAATCCATTAGGAGAAGTGTGAGGCCAATCCAAGTACTTAGTGAGCTCTTGGACGTTTTGTATGATTGATTCACATGTCAAGATTGTTTTAAAATATGAATGTCTTCCACTTTCACCATGCATGCATTTGAAAAGCTTGCTTTGCATATATTATGTATGATTGAATGGGAGATGAGCTATTGGGATTCTTTGAATCTCATTCCCTCCTCTCCAATGATCTAACATGCTAGGTGAACTAAGTGGATATGCTAATGGGAGCCAACAACACTAAAGGAAGGAGATTGACAAACTTATGCCTTGGTTTTAGCCAATTTGGGACCATGCTTATGTATCTTAATGTCTATGATGTTGTATATGTACAATAAACCTTGAGACATATGTAAATATACTATTATGTAATATTTAGAGCCGTAAATATGATGTATGAGCTTTAGAATACAATTTGAGTTTTGAATGTCCAATTATTCAATATAGAAGTTTGATGGAAATATGCATAAGTATGGGTTGAATGGCCAAAATGAGATGCATCAGGTTTAGGACCATTTGGGCAGCTCACATAGGTCTCAAATAAGCTTTTAAACTTGCCCAAAAGGTGCCAAGACCAAGGGAAATCCATTTGGCAACTTTGGTACCCAAGATGGAGTCAAAATTTACCATAATGGAACCCTATATCATTTTTTAGCCAAATAAGTTAGTATTGCTCTAAAATTTGGCATGCAATTAGGTCTCATTGAGAGATTTTTGGAAAGATAAAGAACATAATTTTCAGAGGTCTAGAGAATATTTGATAAATTTTTAAAGTTGGGATTTTCTATTGATTCTAGTATGGGTACTGTTCATACTGGCAGTTTTGTGTTTTGTGTCACTCGATGGCCAAATGGTGTCCAATGCTTATAAAATTTTATAGTCATAAACTATAAGTCATAATATTTTTGTGGCCAGTGAGATCACCTCATTTGGAGGTCTGACCAGAGAGTTATGCATTTTTTAAGTTGGCTGTTAGTAGCAGTGGTGCCCTAGGAGTCCAGTTACTGTTCTATAGGATTCCAATGGCTAAACGTATCTGTTTCATTCTAGAATTATTTTTATAATCAATTTAAAATTTTTAAATTTCCAGAATGACCAAATTTGTATGATTTCAATTTTAATATAATTAGTTATAAATTTTAGAAATTTGTATCAGTAATCTGGACAATAGCCTAGGCAGCCAGTGACCTCAGTCACTTTTGGATGTCAAAGTCCTCCATGATGAATGTTATAATATGGGCATATTTTTAGTGTGAATTAGACATCCTAATATTTCTATAATGATCAAGAACACATGTTTTTTATTTTTCTAGATTTAGTTATGATTTTCCAAATTTTACTCAAAAAAGAGGCCAATTATGGCCGAAAATAAATTTCCATTTTCCATGCTTCATTTCGGTTTCCATGAGTTGTAGGCATGTTTTTGGGATGTAAATGAGTTTTAATGATGAAATTAAATATGAGGATGCATAGCATGAGCTCACACGGTCCACGTGACACTGAAATGAATTTTTAGATATAGCACAATGCGAAAATAATCCTACTTTTTCTTACTTTTCCCATGAAAATCCTATATAGTTCATGATATTATGCCATTCAAATGTATGAGATGGACTAGAATCTATGGTGTTACAATTACTACTTTAAATCACAATATACAGAAATAAAAAGTACCCAAGGAATTAAAATACTTATGACTACCCAAAAGGACACTCACCCAGCCACTGCAAATTCCCAAATTCAGATTGAATATGTCCTTTATCAGAAACTTCAATATATCACCCTAATTCCTAAGCAAATTCATATAGAATTAATACCCATACTACAAATCAACCATAGGGGTCTTAAACCAGTAGAAAATATATTAGAATAGAGAGTTTACACTTACCCAATGTCCGTCCTAGCCTCTACTTCTGAAAATCCTCTAAGAAGATACCAAACAACCACATTTTAGATTTTGGGTATAGTGAAAATGCTCCAAATAAGAAGCCAATCAAGTCAAATTGAAGAGGAAGAGGAGAGGATTAAGTTATATAACTATAACCTAGGCTGAATCTTGCTCTAGAAGTGGGAAATGGTGCAAATGTGTCAAAAATCCTAACCTTCCCTTTGGACCTCCGAATTTCCTTTTTGTTTCTTGTGTTTTTGCAAAATGGGGGGTGGCTAAACTAGTTTTTAGGGTTTTAAGTTGGGTTCTAAATGGGTTATGGGTTGACCCTTAAGTTGTTAGGCTGAAGTTTTAATTTGTTGGACCAATTTCAACAATTTAGACTTTTAGTTAGGTTGGGTCAAGTTTTCAAAAGCCCACTTAGTTGAGATCTACTTAAGGAATATTGGGCCAATTACAAGGGCTTATGTAAGTTGGGTCTTGGGTTCCTAACTCATTAAACTAAATTGGGCCATTGCTAAGCGGTCTCTCTTGGGCCAAGACTCACAATAGGAAGTTAGGTTTGCATCTAAAATTCTTAGGCCTCTATTAGTTTTTAACCATGGCCTATTTAATTTAATTTAGGCCTAGATGGGGTTTCTAACTCAATTAAATCTCAAAATCATATTAATAATTCATCTCTCTAAAATTTTCATTCACTTAACTTGTCTAATTATTTTATATTAATTATTCTTAATTAATCCAAATCTATGATTAACACCTTAATTAATTTTAGGGTGTTACAGAATGAGATTCAAAGAATCCCAATAGCTCATCTCCCTTTCAATTACATATAAAAGATGCAAAACCAATCTTACAAATGCATGCATGGGTATATTAATATATTCAAACATTCAAGAAGCATTTTCAATATTTGGGTAAGTCATACATAGCATACAAAGGCTTGTTAAGTAAGTGGATTAGCCTCACCCATTCACTTGTGGATTTTAGACTTGCCTTACCCATTCTTTAAGAGGTTCTTAGACTTAACTTTGCTCTTAGGAGTCTACCTCACTTTTAGGAGACTCTTCACTTTGTCTCAACCAAACTTTAAGGGTTCTTGGCTCATTCTCACCATGACTAAGGGTTCCTAGCCTCACCGCACTTAAGCAAACTCAAACACACATAACAAATATCATTTGAAAACATAATGAATCATCATGATACCATGGCATATGAAATCATGCTAGAATACTTTTCATGGCTTAAAACACACATACACATATTCAAAAACAAGCTAAGCATACATTCATGCATGAGAGAAGGAGGAGTAAGCTACCTTGGATGCAAGCACACACTTTTTCTCTTGAATTTCCTCTTTCTTCCTTGGCCTCACACACACAAAGGTGTGGGAATGATTTCTCTTGGCCTAAACACAATTTATGGAAGCCAATTACATTTATGGAATTAATTCTAAGGCCACCCAATTTTCTTAGACACTAACTTGGTTCATTAACCCCTTTATGTTTCCAAGATTGCACCTAATGAAGTAACATCCATCAATTAATTTCTAGGCTACTTTCTTTCCTTTCATATATGATTCTTGACTCCTTTTAAGCCTCTTAAAGTCATCACACAATTCAAATAAAGAGCCTAACTACATGTTGCTTCTTTAGGTATAAAGCCGACTCACTTTTTATGGTTTCTAAAATTTTCCTAAGGCCTCCCCTCATCTTGACTCATCACATATAACCCAAAATTAGACTTGGAAAAATTTAAAACTATCCCTAGGTATATGGAACTCACTTGGTTGAACCTATATATGTTCTTGGCACTCATAGACTTTGTTTTATTTTCTTGATGGAGGAAGCACATGGGGAGACTTCTAGGAATCTTAGGAGCTCATTTAAACTCTCATTTAGGCATAGAAATCAAGGCATCAAATTAAATTTTATAAGGAACATATGAAACCCTAGAATTTGCATCTTGAATTTCCATAGTTATTTGTTAATTTTCTTTGCATATTCTTAATCTCCACACTCTTTTTACTAAGAATCACCCTTGGTTCTACCTAGAAACTAAGCACTCCTATGACTTTTTGAGTGGGGTGAATCATAGGGAGAAGAGAAGCAAGGGGTAGCAACCATGGAAGAAGAAATTACCTTGTTTTTTCTTATTTTCTCACTTGAATCTTGTCTTCTTTGGCCTCCTTTCTTCAAATTCGAATTTTTCTTTTAATTTCTCCCTTAAAACAGATTTATCAACTTCATTATAATCATAGGAAATAAAGGAGAATGGAGGAGAAGAGGTTTGGAAAGGAAAAAGCATGAAAAACTACCAAAATTCCATATCTTCAAGCCTTGATTTCTCCTCCTCTTCTTCTTTCTCTGGTGCACCACTCTCCTAAGGTTTCTTCTCTAGTTTAGGGCAGAAAATATAAAAGGCTATGTGAATGGGAGAGTGGGGCACCCTCTATATATAGGTGGGGGAAGAATGACTTTTCAAAATTTTCTATTTTGCCCTTCATTTTTGGCATTTTTGTTTCTAATTTGTTTTAGCTTCTTTTTTAGAACCATCTTTTCCATTGTAAAATTTAGTTTTCTAATTTAGTAAAATACATTTAGAATCACTCAAGTCAGAGCTAAAACTTCTTTGAATGAATTTGTCAAAATTCAGGTACACTGATGTTGGAAAACATCTATCGGAGGGGTTTTAACTGTCCCGAGGCTTTCTATGGCTTTCAGAGACTCTAAGAATCCTGGGGAACTCAAAAATTTCATTTAGAAAGCCCTCCTATGTGAATTCCAAAATTTTCTCAAAATTACAAAAGTGCCATTATGTTTCGTAAGTTTTTTGTTAAATTTTATTTATTTATTCTAGCTCCATTTTTCTCTCCATCTAAGCTTAAAATTCTCATTTTTAGGAGTCTAGAATGTCACTCAAGTTTTTTAGGACCTTAACTAATCCATTTCAGGGGACTTACTTTGAAAACACGCCCATTTTCGTCATTTAACGAAGACTAGACATTACACAAGTGGGCATGGATGTCTTAGAAGTTGCTTTAGACCATTTGAGACCCATTGAAGACATAAAAATGACAATGTTGGAACCTAATATCAAGATCTAACTAAATAAATGAATTTACCTATAAATTTTGGCATGCATATAGATCTCATTTAAAGATTTTTAGAAAGCTAAATACCAGATTATTTGGACATCTGTGGAATTAATTATGATTTTTCAAAGTTACCATTTTTCTGTTATTCTAGTAGAAGTACTATTCATATGATTAGTTTTTTGTGCCATGTCATTCAAGGTACAAATGATGTCCAATGCTCATGAAATTTTACAACCGAAAACTAGACATGACTATCTTTCTATGGCCATCAAGATCACCTTAATTAGATGTCTAAGCAGGGAAATATGAAGTTTTGAACTTCTGCGATAGTACCAGTAGGGACAGGCAACGTTGGTTACTGTTCCATCTATTTCTAGTGGCTAGGCATCCTTGTTGTGGTTTGGACTTATTTTTAGTATAAAATATACATATGTATCTTTCTAGAATAGTATAGTTTATTTGATTTTGATTTTTCTAGAATTAGTTATGATTTTTCAAAGTTCATGACAGAAAAATTGAAATACTAACCTGAGGCTGCACATGCTATTTTTATGTATATGCTCCATTAGCTCCAGTTCTTGGGCACTTATTGGGATGGTTTTTAGTTGTATTTGTGTATTTAAATATAAGAATGAGATGGATGACTTCATATGGTCCATGGAATAATACAATAGTTTAATGCCATTTTCTTGAAAGTTTGTGTAGTTCAAGGAAATGTGACTAGAATTAAGATGAGATGAGTTGTGTGAATATTGTGCTACATGAGATAAGCCAAAAGTCTCAAGAAGAGTGAGGCTAGGTCAAAAGCCCATTGAAAATGGGTGAGGAAAATCTAAAAGTCCCAAAGAAAATGGGTGAGGCTAGACTAATAACCTTGAATGCCTATGTATGATATGTGTAACACCATATTTATAGAACTCATCTCATATAAATTCTAAGCTTTCTTCCATGAGCAACACAAGAAGAAGAAGGAAAAAACCCATTAAAAATAATTAATTTAATTACGTTACGTCACAGATAATTTTTTATTCGGTGTTCTGTTGGCCATACGGACTCATTCATTTTATTGTCACATTTAAATACACAAATAAAACTCATAACAAACTCAAAACATGGCTTAAAACTCATTTAAATGGATGGTATACTCAAAAATATAGTGTGTAGCCTTGGGTACCCAGTCCAGATTCTGTGCCTAAACTTTGAAAAATCATAACTAATTTTAAAAAAATCAAAATCATGCATACTATACTATTTTGGAAAGCTACAAATGTATACTTTATTCTAAAAATAAATCCAGGCCATAAAAAAGGCTGCTAACCACTGGAAATTAATGGAACAATATTAGAACTTGACTATCATTATTGGTACTGTCTTCCAGTTTGAAAAATTCATATCTCCCTACTCAGATGTCCAATTGGAGTGATCTTGGTGTCCATGGAAATCTTATTATATCTAGTTTAGCAGTGTCTACATTAGTTTAGCAGAAAAATTCTAACTTTGAAAAATCATAATTAATTCCATAGAGCTCCAAATAATCTAATCTTTGACTTTCCAAAAAGTTATAGATGATATGTATTTTCATGCAAAATTTTATGAGCAAATTCGTTCATTTGATTAGATTTTGACATTGGATTGTATAATGGTTATTTTTATGTCTTATAAGGGGTCCAAATGGTCCAATTTGGGTTCTAAGGCAGCCATGACCACTTGAACTCATGGAAAAACACCAAAATGGTCTACTAAACTTGTCTCAAAGGTGTGCAAACATAGATTTCTCAAACTCACTCATCTACCCCAAGTTATACACAATAGCATACATGTCAAGGCTTGCCATCCAATGCCTAAAATGCACTATATCATACATATCACATTAAATCTCATAAATACATAATACATTTACACATTTACATGTATTCATAAGGTCATACAACATATATGATAAGAGATTATATCATGTGCCACTCATACGGCTACAAATTTGCATTTTTACACACTTGATTGTCACACTTTTTCTTCTAGCTTGGTGGCTCTCACTCTTTGGCTCCCTTGGTCCACCTAAACATATTAGACATATGGAGAGTAAAGAATGAGATTCTAAGAATTCCAATAGCTCTTCTCCTTTTCAATCACATATAAATAATGCAAAACCAAGTCTAGAAATGCATGCATGACAATCATGGGGCATATAATCATTCAAGAAGCATTCTTGGCATTTGAACAAATCATACAAAGCATATATAAGCTTGCCAAGTGAGTAGATTAGCCTCACCCATTCTCTTCAAGGTTATTGGACTTGCCTCACCCTTTTCTTAAAGGCCTTGAACAAAGCCTTGCTCTTGGGAGACTCTAATATTTGTCTCAACCATTCTCAATGGTTCTTGGCTCATCCTTACTATAACTAGAAGGTTCTTGGCTTCTCCACACTCAAGCAAACCAAGGCAAGTATATAAAACATCATTTGAAAACATAATATCACATCATGGTACCATAATACATATGCACATGCTAGAACACTTTTCATGGCTTAAAACATACACACACACACACATTCAAAGACAAGGCAAACATTCATCCATGCATGAGAGAAAGAGGAGAGAGCTACCTTTGTCACACTTGCACACTTTCTTCGTTGAACTTAGTTCCTCTCCCATGGCCACACACTCACAAGAAGGTAGGATGTGTTTCCCTTGGCCTAGACACATAATATAAAAGCCAATTATACTCTTGAACCAAATTCTAAAGCTACACATTCACTAGAAAAGCTAGGTAGTTCATATGGCTCTTTAATGGTTCCATAATCCACTTAAAAAAGCAACCTCCATAATTTGAGTTCTTGACTCCATTCTTTCTTTTCATCTATGGTTCTTGACTCCATTTAGATATCTTGGATTCATCACACAATTAAAACAAGAAGCCTAACAAGGTGTTACTTCTTTAAGCCTTAATATGGAACCTATGATACTATCTCACTATCCATGGCTTCTAAAATTTTTCTAAGGCTTCCTCTCATCCTATTCCATCATATATGACTCAAAAATAAGCTTGGAATGAATTAAACCTATCCCTAGGTGCTCCATCTATAGGCCAAGGCTAGGCTTCAAGGAAGCAACCAATGGATTTGCTTTGTTTTCTTGATAGAAGATGCATACGAGGAGCCTTCTAGGGATCTCAATAGCTCATCCAAATACTCATTTAACCCTAGGAATTATTGTATCAAATCAGATTTTTGGTGGAATACTTGAAACTCTAATTTTGCTATCTTGAAATCTAATGGCTATTTGATTATTTCCTTTGCATATTCTTGTTCTCTTCCCTCATTTTCTTAAGATTTACCCTATTTAGCTAGAAATCCAACCCTTCTTGGCAGGTCTCACAAAGCGTGAAATGGAGAGAAGAAGAGCAAGGAAGATCAAGTTGGAAAATGGCAAAATACCTTGGTTTTCTTAGCTTTTCTTACTTTTTTCTCACTTTGCTTGCCCTTCTCTCCTCAAATTCAAATTTTTCACCTCTGTTCTGCCCCCCATATAGACCCAAAAACGTTAATGAAACCATAGAAAGAAAGAGGGGAAAGAGTAGAAGGAGATTGGTGAAAGAGAAAGCATGAAAAACTATGAAATTCTTACACTTTTTGTTTGGTTTCTCTCTTCGTTCTTCCCTCTGTAAAGTCCCACATCGGATGGTTTGGTCCTGGGAACGGCCCATATAAGTGGGGGTAAAGCTTCCCCCACCAGATGTGCATTTTCCCGTGAATTAAGTGGGCAAACGACAAAACCCACTGAACTGGGAAGGCTGGGTCAAAGACCATTGAACTGGGAAGGACGAGACAATACGTCTGGTGGCTCTGTGTGTGGTTCGAGGGTCTTCGACCCAGCCTTCCTGGTTCAGTGGGTTTTGTGCCATCCTTCCTGGTTCGAGGGTCTTCGACCCAGTCTTCCCAATTTAGCGGGTTTTTTCGCTTGCCCACTTAACTCACGGAAAAACACGCGTCTGGTGGGGGAAGCTTTGCCCCCACTTATATGGGCCGTTCCCAAGACCAAACCATCCGATGTGGGACTTTACACCCTCCATCTTATGCTCCATTCTCTTTTGCCCTTGGTTCTATTTTAGCCTAGAAAATTCGTTCATAAGGAGTGGAGCAGAAGTAGGGATGTTTTTATAAGCCTAGGAGTTTATTTAAGTAACTTTTAAAATTTGCAATTTAGTTCCTCTTCTTCATTTTGTTCATTTGGGCTCATTTCAACTCTTTTGATAACCATCTTTTCTATCACAAAATTTGGGTCCTCTAATTCAAAAAATGGCTTTGGTTTCACCCAAATTGGATTTAAAATCATTTCGAACTACTCGATCAAAGTTTCGATCAACCAACAGTCGAAATTGCTCACCGAAGGGGTTTAAACTATTTTAGGGGTTCCTTTAGTTTTTAGGCCTCTGAAAACCCCAAAAATCACAAATTTCTCATTTAAAATGCCCTTTTATGAGTTTTCTAAAAATTACCCAAAATTACAGAAATGCCATTACGTTTCATTGTGTTTTCGTGAAATCTGTTTGGCTATTTTGGCTCCAATTTCAAGGCACCTCTGGCCTTGAATCATCATTATTTGAGGTTTAGAATATTAGTCTAATTTTATTAGACCTTATATCACTTTATCTGGGGCACTTTCCTTTGTATCCAGTAAATTTCGTGTGTTTACAAAGAAACTGTACATTACATTTCTTGCATTTTCTCTTGTTTTCAAAGAACCAGATATTACAATATGCATGAGTTTCTATGACAAAGAAAATGCTTTATGTATATTCACTAGTAGCTTGAATGCCATGCATGTATTATTTGACATGTATATGCATCCATTATGTATGTTTGAAAGGATAAAGAACTATTGGGATTTTTTGAATCTCACTCTTCCCCATTCTCTATCTAACCATGTCTAAGTAAAGCTCAAGGAAGCAAAAATGGGAGCTAAGGAGTATGATTAGCCATACTTTGACAATAGCATAGCTTTGAATGTAATTTGATGTCAAAGATTGTAAAGGCATGATGTATATGAGATGTAACCATTTGAAAAAGTTTAAATGTATATATTATAATGTGTATATCAATCTTGAAGCTAAATGAATGCCTATGTTAGAGATTGACATCCTAGCATCCTTATGTTCATGTGTATAAATGCATGTGGTATGGTGAGATTGAGCTCCATGATGATTTGAATCATTTGGCATACTTCCCTAGGCTATATGTATTCTTTTGGACATGCTCAAGTGGTTGTGGAAAGATGAGAAAAGCATTTGGAACATATGGAATCCATTATGGACTTCAAATTTGACAAATCTTGAGCTAAACCAAAGTCTAACCAAATGAATGATTTTTGCATGAAATTTTGCCAACAAGTAGGACTCATCTAGATATTTTCATAGAGATAAAGAATACTCAATTTGGAGCTCTAGAGAATTTATTATGATTTTTTAAAATTGGCTAAATTATGTAGAAATGGTATGTGTACTGTTTATATAGTTAGTTTGTTTCTCTATGTCACATGCAGATCAAATGAAGTCCAATGTCTATGAAATATCACAAGAATAAACTAGACATCATAATACTTCCATAGCCACTAAGATCACCTCATTTGGAGTTTTGTAGAGGGAAAACCAAATTTTTAAAATTTTAGGTTCTAGAGTTATCTGAGACATGACCTGAGTTACTGTTCTATTACTTTTAGTGACCTAAATGCTTCTATCTTGGTCTAGAGCTACTTTTACTATTTAGTTAACATCTAAAGCTTTCCAAAAAGCTATCATATGAATGGTTTCAATTTTTTTAGAATTAGTTATGAATTTTTAAAGTTCATATTAGAAACTTGTAACAACAAACTCGATAGTATATATCCATATCATATCCATAATTGAATTGATGAATTCACATGGTCCCCAAAGCCATAAATAATATATATATCTTCCCAATTACGCAATTATCCATGCATAAAGTACATGCTTTCTTGCAAGTGTGCACCAATATACCATGTGTTAAGATAGCCTATGTGACCATTGTGTGAGAGCTAAGAAGTTAAGGTATTACATAATATGTACGTTCACTTTGCTATTTCATGTTCACGTTACATATTGCTAACAAGTATATCTTTCTGTTTATATTATTTGGTAAATTAACTATCTTTGTAAGCCTTCCATTCATATTACTTGCTGTCTATTAAAAATATTACTTGATTTTTCTTCATGGATATTATGTCATATTAATCCTATCTATGTTACTGAGAAAATTATTTCTCACTCTGTTATGCTTTATATTTTCTTAGATGCTGATTGATCGAGTGACCTTAGAACTTCAGGCATAATGGATCTAATTCCCACTTCGAGAATGGGTCTTCGTCATCCACAACATATGAATCATATCATGTAATGATGTTATTCGTGCTATACTAGTGTACTTTGTGGCTCCAGGGGAGCTTGAATCTCACTTATTCCTAGTGGGTAGATTTAACCCTCCTGCTCTTCCATATACATGAGTAGTGGCCCAGTCGCTGTCATTGACTTTTTAGTGAAAATAAGGGACTAACCTTTTTAGTCCTTTTTATTATCTGGGGATTTTATTTTTGGGTAGTTATAGGATAAATCTCCTTTCATGGGATATGATCTGTATAACCCTACTCCCTTATAATAGAACTCTTAAACTAGTTTGTATGAATTACAATCTATTTTATTTTCATATTCCGCTACACCATATAATAGATTTATTGTGAAGGAATAATTAAAATAGAAGAAGGTAATTAAACTCAAATTAAGAATATCTTGTGAAAGAAAAATCGCTAAAAATGGGTAATTAGAAAAGGCATTACATTAAGCATAGTAGTTCTCCCTTGACCTAAAGGAAAAATCTATGGCAAAAGGATTGAACATAGTAGTTCTCCCTTAGCTTAAAGGAAAGAGCCTAAGCTTGACTACATGTATGATATAGCCATATCTGAGGTTATTTTATGATGTTTTATGATGTTCTATAATGCTTTTGACCATGCATGCTTGTATCTCCTTACTTGAGTAATCACGTGTATATATTGGAATTAGTAAAGGATTGTTACTTAGATTCTTCCCAAAATCTCACCATATTTTCCCTATTCCCTTTAACCAGTGCCAGGTGTAGTAAGTAATAAAGACAAAGGAAAGGAAATGGCATCAAGAGATTGTGAAATGCTACAAAAGCACATGTTTTCACTTTGATATTCATGATTGTATTTAGAAAGTGTAATCATATCAAGTGATCTACCGAATTGATTTTAATGTATGAGATTCAATGGTATATTATGATGTAAAATTTATCTTGAATGGCCTAGTTTGCATGTTCAAGGCCTTTGTAACATCAAGACCCCTAAGGTCAAGGGGAAACTCTAGTAAATTTTTTCTAGAAAAAGTTTTAACTTATTCTATTACATAGTATCTCAATTATGCGTAATTCACAATAATGGGATTAAAGCATATAAGAAAGGTATTGTATAAAGTTAGATGTTTCACTTAACACAATGCTTGCCAAGTCCAGGATAAAAGCCTAGGACATAGCTTATTTAAAGCCAAATCCTTAGTTATCAATTGCAAAATGTATGTCCCAAGCAATTAAAATGTCTCTTATCCTCCCTTATCATTATAATTGTAATGAATGTTAGTAAGTGCTTTGTGACTTATGTGCAAACCTTGAGATGTCAATGAATGAAGTAGAATGAATGGAAGTGTCAAATGATAGCTATCCAGTGCCTCAAAGTTATCATTAGATCTCTAAGCAATAAATTCTCACTTAAATAGATTGGTCTCATAATCACCCTAGCTAGTTTACTAATTGTTCCAAGTAGTAAAGTTAAGTATTTGAGTTCAAATCCTTCAAGAAAATTATTTACCATCGCAATAGAATACACTCATAAGGTAAAGTCCAACCTAATGTGGAATTAATCTACTCTAATGTACTTGTTAATCCAATTACTAGACACTAAAATGGCAAGGTTGATTCTAAATTAATCTATGGATTAAATCCTATGAGTGAATAGTAGACTCAAGGTTGATTATACTAGATTATTAAGGTATTTGATTCACATTGTTGTTGCTTCCATTTAGTTAGTGGCCTATAATGTTGACACTCCTCTCGGACTAGACAACCTACCTAGTAACTTGCTTAGACAAGTAGCTACCAATGTTCGTCTCATTATAGATAATGGCTACAAACCTTCTCATAAAGATAAGGTAACACTTCCAAGCTCCAATTAATATAGCCAGTTTCTTTGAAGTCCATAAAAAATGAAAGTACATAAGCTTTACCTTATGGTCCAACCAATTTAACAACATGTAACCCTTAATCAATTGATTATGTATGAACATGTCAAACATTGTACATTGCTATTATCTATATCCTTTGACAACTTATTAAGTTCTTAGCAAGCCACTTAATGCTTAACCTTCAATAGTCAAACTTATTCTCTGTAGTTTAATCCCTAGTAGAAGATTACAAACACTTGGCCAATTATAACCAGATACTACCACACCACCATGTCTTACAAGGTAATGGTGCACTTGCTTCTAGTCATGTAAAAGTATGGATCTTGGCATGCCACAAGTGTTGGATTGAATTTGAAGTAGCAAAGTCAAGTAACTCCATGGAATTTTGCCTGCCTCAAGTTGTTAACGATAATAGGGAGCAGATCACCTAGATGATTGTAATATAAGCATTAACTTGTCTAGAGAATCCAATCTAGTTATGTCAAGCAATTAAATGGTCTCCATCCACTAGTTCAAATTCAACGTAAGAGTATCTTAAAGTAAACTACTTAAAATGCAAATGCTATTAACTTACGCCTCTTCACCTTATAGCCTACAATCAATTTTGGAATTGCAAGTGCAAAAGTGAATCATCCTTTAGGTAAAGGATGACAACTTACCTAGCTTCCATGATGTAATTGTGTCCTATTTAATTTGTTTAGGCCAAGAGAATTAAGCTCCATCCTATTGCAAGTGTGTGACCGAAAAGAGGGAGGAATATCTAAGGAAAAAGTGTTGAGTTCTTGCTTTAAGGTAGCTCTTTAACTTTTGTCGCATGCATAGCTTGGTTTTTTTCTTGTCACTGAGTGCTTGTGTGTATGTTTGAACTATGAGAAATGTTTTTAGCTTATACTTACATGCTATGGTACGATTATGTTTCTTGAAATGTGTTTATGATTGCATTATGACTTACTTGGGTCTGGTTGTGCAAAAAGTCCTTTAGTAAGGGTGAGACAAAGCCAAAAGTCTCAAGAAGAGTAAGGCTTAGTCAAAAGTCCTTTTGCTCAAAACACCCAAAAATCTTGGAAAACAAAGTTTGAGAATTTTTTTGAGCACTTTAAACAAAAATTCCAGCAAGCAGTAAAAATCAATTCAAGTAACCAAAATATCCAAAATCCAACTTCAAAAAAAGGGAAAAATAGAATAAAAACAAAACAACAATAGAGCAAAAATACTAAGAAACCCTTTCAAACAATTAAGAAACTAAACTCCCCAGCAACGGCGCCAAATTTGATGATTGTGTCACATAATCTCAAATAAAACTAAGTAGAAAAACAAATTTGTAGGTAATAATGCAACGTAGGTCATTTCCTAAGGAGTTTTTACCTCAATTTGTTTGTGAAAAAGTATTCCAAGTATCACTAAATGAAAATTATTTAGGGGATTTTGAAATACTAAAATTTAATTGCACTAAATTTGAAATGACAAGAATAAAAAACTTAAGACTAAATGAAGCAAACAATTAAGAAAATGTGGTAGCTAGCCTTTAGATGGACTTCCTAGAATTCAATTATCATTACTCTCTTTTTAGTGTACCAAATTTGGATGTAAATTCTTGCTTATTAGTGTATTCTCCATAAGAACTCTTGAATTACCATATTCGCTAATTATTCAAGGATTTTGCAACCACAAGAAACCTTAAAAAATTAATTAATTAAATTAGGAACAAGAACACACTATAACCAATCCTAAATTGCTCATAAAAATCTGCTACACAATCCATTTAAAATGCTAATTAACTAATTAGATTAATGAATTCTTTAAATAATCAATTGCACAAAAATTCCAGCCACTCAATCTAACAACCATTGCATCAATTGGCCTATAATCAAGAGGAAATTAAGAGCAAATTGCACAGTCACAAAGTCTGGATTTTCCATAAACATGTAGAGATCAAAATTAATATCCAAATATCAAATTACAACTAATCCATATTTCAAATCAATCCAGTAATTTCCAACAATTAAATCCCTAAATTAATGAGCTAAACCTAGTCAAATTAATAAGAGAATCAATGCTGAAATTAAATGATAAAGGAGGAAGAATTTATCCAATTTGGAGAAGTAATTTGGAGCTCAAATCTGCATCTAGGAAGGTCCACTCTTCAGCTAGCCACCAAAAGGAAATTAAGCTACCATGGAGGAATTAAATGAAGGAATTTCGTTGGTAAAGGCTGCAGCCATATGGAGAAAATGATGGATGAACTTCTCTCATTCACCTCTGGAGCTCACAGCGTCTTCCATCGTCTTTTCACGTTTTTCTCCAACTCCCTTGTGTTATCCTCTTTCACATTCTTTTCATCGCATCCTTCTTTCCACTGCCTTCCCTTCACATTGCTTTTTGTTCTCTTTAGTAAGCACATGCTCAGTATGGAAAATGGATGGAATGGATGTTGATCAAGTGTAGCATCTAGATGTATTCTTCTCTAGATGGGTCAATTAATCTGTGGATCTTTCTCTCCCTGAGTGATTAAATCTCACACTCCCTCATATGCTTGTTTATTTTTCACATGTTTACAAGTCAACCCATAGCTCATTCTATAACACCATACTTTTAAGACTCAATTCATGCAATTCTCATACCTCATTTCATGCTTGTTCTATAGGAGGCAACATAATGGGATTCATTTTCATGAGTAAATTTGTTTCTCTATGGTAAAAATTTTTCTTTTGGAGTCCCATCGGCCATATGTACTTATGTATCATAGTCTCATATTTAAATACATAGATACAAACCATTTCCATCACCAAAATTTCCCTAGAGGTCGTATAAAGCAAAGGGGAGCATTAAATCTCATGGAGTAATTTCAGACGGAATTTGGGCTTTTCTATCACAAACTTTAGAAAATGATAATTAATTCTAGAAATATCAAAATCATATATTCTTTGCCATTTAGGGAAGCTACACATGTCTACTATATGATAAAAATATGTCCAGACCATAACATCTAACACAGGAGAGGTTTGATGTTCAAAACTTTCAATAGGTCTTGCTGTCCACTGGTACTATCATAAGTTTCGATAGCAAACTTTGAAAATGTCCAATTAATTCCAAAAAAATTTAATCTATGCAAATGTTATCAATTTCAAAAGCTTTGGATGTTAGCTATAGCAAAAAATAACTCTAGACCATTTTAGGCACGTCTACACCTCGAAACCTAATCAAATAATACCTAAGGTCAGTTGAGGCACCTGATACTAGATAGAATTTTTAAAAATTCATATATCCTTCTCTAGACCTCCAAATGAGATGTTTCTAGTTGGCAAACATCACTGAGAATGTCTAGTTTCTCTATATAAAATTTCTTGGCAATTGGACATCATTAGAGCCCTATGTGATAGATTTCATTTTTGGACCTGAGTGAACAGTAACATGACCAAAACTAAAATTTTTGCCAAATTTGAAAATTCATCCAATATTTTCTAGACCTCCAAAAATTATGTTCTTTAGCTTTCCAAAAAACTCTCAACAAGCTTTAATTGCATGTCAAATCTTAGATCAAGAAGAGCTCATTTGGACAAAAAGTGATATAGAGTTCTAATATGGTCAATTTTGGCTCCTATAGGATACCAAAATATCCAAATGACTTTCCTAGGGGTTTGACACCTCTTAGGCAAGTCTAAAAGCATAAATAGGACTTGTATGAACTGCTCAAATGATCTTAAACCTCATGCATCTCAATTTGGCCATCTCACTTACACTTATAGACATTTGCATGAAACCATTCAAGAAGCCAAATTGCCATAACATACTCAAATCACATTTTAATGATCACATAGTATATTATCCCATTTATACATGACATATTATCATAATTACCTATGTTCATTACATCATAGTACATATCCAACCATTGATTACATCATTTACCATTTGTATGGCCTTAAAGTAGCAAAATTCAAACACTTTAATGGCATCTTCTCATTTTTCATATAGTTGGCTTCCATTCTATAACGTTCGATTTTCGTTAAATGACAGAAATGGACACGTTTTCAAAGCAAATCCCCCGAAATGAATTAGTTAAGGTCCTAAAAATTTAAGTAACATTCTAGACTACTAAAAATGAGAATCCTAGAAGGAAAAACGGAGCTAGAATGAAGAAACAAATTTTGACGAAAAACTTACGAAACATAATAGCATTTTCATAATTTTGAGCAAATTTTGGAATTCACACAGGAGGGCCTTTTAAATGAAAATTTTGAGTTCTACAAGGTTTTCAAAGGTCCTAAAAACCATGGGAAGCACCGAGACAGTTAAATCTCTTCTGGTGGACGTTTTCCAATGTCGGTGTACCCGAACTTTAACAGATCCGTTCGAGAAGGTTTTAGCTCTAATTTGAGTTATTCCAAAGGCATTTTATTAAATTGGGAACCTAAATCTTATAATGGAAAAGAAAATTCTCAAAAAGGAGCTAAAACGGATGAGAAACAAAAAAGCCAAGGAAGAAAGGCAAAATAGGAATTTTTGAAAAAGCCATTCTCCTCCACTTATAAATAGGTGGCGCCACCCCTCTTTGTAACACCATAAATTCTAGCTCATTTCATGTCATTCTTAAGCATTATATCATGATCCATATATAACATCTGGTCCCTCCGTAAACGTGAGAAATGCAATGTTCAGTTTCTCTGTAAACGTTAGAAATGGGTCAAATATAAAAGGAAGTCCTTGACATAGAAGGAATTAGGGCCAAATAAAATTATAATAAAATTTTAAATATTAGAAAATGAGGATTTGAGGTTTAAGATGCCCAAAAACTAGAGCCAAAAGATATCAAAAAATTTACCGAGGGAAGTAGGGGCATTTTTGTAATTTTTGAAAAATTTGGAAAACTCATAGGAGGAATTTTTAAACAAAAAATTTAAGCTTTCTAGGGTTCTCAGAGGCCCTAAATACTATGGGAACCCCTAGAACAGTTGAAACCCCTCCGGTGAGTGATTTCGACCGTCGATTGACTAAAACTTTGACCGAATGGTTCGGAATGGTTTTAGATACTTTTTGAGTGATTCGAAAGGCAATTATTATGGTTAAGAGCCTAAGAAATATGATGGAGAAGACGGATTTCAAAAAGGAGTTGAAACAAGCCCAAATGAATAAAACTATGAAGAGGGACTAAATTATAAATTTTAAAAGTTACTTAAATGAATCCCTAGCTTATAAAAACGCCCCTCCTTTGCTCAGATCTCCTCACCCACTCTCTCACACATTAAAATAGAAGTAAGAAGGGCTGAGAGTGGCACACAAGAGGGGAGGCCGAGGAAGGAAGAGGAAGCTTTGAAAAGTGTAAGTTTTAGCCACTTTTTCCTACTCCTTGCCTTGTTAAACTTCTTCCCCTCCTTTCCTCCTCTCTTCCTATGGATTTAGTGAGATGTTTGGTTCTGTTTTGAGCCCAGAACTAAGGGGGAAATTTTGAAATTCAAGGAGAGGGTTGAAGCAAGGAAGAAAGCTCTTGAGAAAAGCTTGGAATCAAGGTGATTTTTCTATCTTGGTTGCTTCCTTTTTCTTGCCCTTTGTGTGTGGAGTTTTGCCAAAACAGAACCATCTTGGGGGAGGCTTTTTGTCCAGAAATAAGAAGGAATTGTGGGTTTTAGGCCATGAGGAGTTAGTAGATGCAAGGAAATTGGAAGAAAAGCTAATGAAAATCAAGTTAGAAAAGTGTAGAGCTCTTGGACACTTTATAAAAACTGATTTAATCCATGAATTTTCTTGCATGTGTAAATGTTTATTTGAGTCTCTAAGACCCCTAGGAAGCCTCCCAAGTGTCTCTCCCATCAAGGAAAAATCAAAAAGCCTATGGACTCCTCCTCCCTCAATCAATTCGGCCAAGACAGAACCATTGGGCTAGGGGCTATTTTAATTTATTTTAGCCTTGATTTGGGACTTCTTATGATGGTAGAAGGTGGGAGGAACCCTTGGAAAAAATTTAGAACTCCTAGAAATTGATTTGGTGCCTTAGGTGCCATATTTTGACCTAAAGAAGAAACATGATGCTAGGCCCTTTGTTTTAAGGATGTGATGACTCCAAGAGGCTTAAACGGAGTCAAGAATCATATTTGAGAGTAAAGAATGAGGCTTAGAAATCATTTGAGGGGTGTTGCTTCATTAGGTGCCAATATGGACCATAATGGAGGTTGTAGAGTAATCTAGGGTTTAAGCAAGTTGCATAGCCCTAGAAATTGTTTCATGAACTTAATTGGCTCCCATAATTTGTGTCTAGGCCAAGAAAAACTATCTCCACCAACTTGTGGGTGTGTGGCTAAAAGAGGAGGCTTGAAAACTAAGGAAAAAGTGTGTGTTTGTATAAAAGGTAGCTCTCTCCACCTCCTCTCATGCATGGATGTGTGTTTACTTGTTTTAGAATGTATGTATGTGTATTTTCAAGCTTTGAAAAGTATGCTAGCGTGCCTTTACATGTCATGATCCTTGATGCCATATTATGTTTTAAATGAATCCATGATGTTTGTATGAGTTTGCTTGAGTGTGGAGAGGCCAAGAACTCTTCCCTTTGGTGAGAATGAGCCAAGAACCCTTGAGCTTGGTTGAGACAAAGCAAAGAGTCTCCCAAAAGCAAAGTGGGCTCCCAAGAGTATGGTTGAGTCCAAAGTGCTTAAGAAATGGGTGAGGCAAGTCCAAAACCCATGAGGAGAAGTATGAGGCCAATCCAAACACTTAGTGAGCTCTTGAATGATTTGTATGAGTTGTTCACATGCCAACTTTGCTTCTAAAATGTCCATGGCTTTTATTGTCTCCATGCATGCATTGGTAAAGCTTGCTTGCACATATTATGTATGATTGAATGGGAGATAAGCTATTGGGATTCTTTGAATCTCACTCCCTCCTATCCAATGCTCTAACATGCTAGGTGGACTAAGGAGTTATGATTAAGGGAGCCAACAACCATGAAAGAAGGAGATTAACAAGCCTAGGCCTAGCTTTCATTCTTTTTGAACCTATAATGAGGTTTCACAAAGTATATGATGTTGTAAATGTACCATGACCCTTGAGGCATGTATAAATACACCATTATATGATGTTTATATGTATGAATATGATGTATGACCTCTAGCATATGTTTTGAGTATCTAATGCCAAAGTATAAGAATTAAAAGTTTGATGAATATGTGTATAAGTAGGGGTTGAATGGCCAAAATGAGATGTATGAAGTTTAGGACCATTTGGGTAGCTCACACAAGTCTTAAATATACTTTTAGACTTGCCCAAAAGGTTCCAAGACCAAGGGAAATCCATTTCGCAATTTTGGTACTCAATATGGAGCCAAAATTGACCATAATAGAATCTTATCACTTTTTGGCTAATTGAGCTAGTCTTGATCTGTAATTTGTCATGAAATTAGGTCTCATTGAGAGCTTTCTGGGAAGCTAAAGATAATAATTTTCGGAGGTCTAGTGAATATTTGATGAATTATCAAAGTTGGGATTTTTCATGGATTCTGGTATGGGTACTATTCATACTGGCAGTTTTGTGTTTTGTGTCACCTGATGGCCAAATGGTTTCCAATGCTTGTGAAATTTTACATTCATAAACTAGAAGTCATAATCTTTCTGTTACCACCAAGATCACCTCATTTAGAGGTCTGAGTAGAGAGTTATGCATGTCTGAAGTTAACTGTCAGTACCAGTAGCGCCCTAGGAGTTCAGTACTGTTCCATAGGTTCCTGATAGATAAACATATCTGTTTCATTCTAGAATTATTTTTAGTATCAAGTTAACATTTCTATCTTTCCAGAATGACCTAATTTGTATGATTTCTATTTTTATATAATTAGTTATGAATTTTAAAAGTTTGTATAAGTAAACTGAACAACAGCCCAGGAAGCCAGCGACCTCTGTAGCTTTGTGGATATCAAACGTCCTGTGTGATGAATTTTGTGACTTGGACATATTTTTAGTGTGAAATATACATCCTAAGCTTTTCATAATAACAAATATTGCATGATTTATATTTTTCTAGATTTAGTTATGATTTTCCAAAATTTGCCAAGAAAGGAGGCCAATTCTGGCTGAGAATGAAACCTCATTTTCCACCATCCAATTCGGTTTCCATGGGTTGTAGGCATGTTTTTGTGATGAAAATGAGTTGTAATGATGTAATTAAATATGAGAATGTATAGCATGAGCTCACACAGTCCACGTGACACTAAATGAAATTTTTAGTCATGACACAGCGCAGAAAGTGTGTTATTTTCAATAAAATTCTCACTTCCTTCTTACTATATATCACATGAGCATGTAAATGATGATGGATGTGAGCTAGAAACTATGGTGTTACATTTCCCATAGAAAAAGCAAGGAAAATGGGATTAATTTCGCTTTGTGTCATATCTAAAAATTCATTTCGATGTCACGTGGACCGTGTAAACTCATGCTATGCATCCTCATATTTAATTACATCATTACAATTAAGTCTACATCCCAAAAACATGTCTACAACTCATGGAAACCAAAATGGAGTATGGAAAATGGGAGTTCATCCTCGGCTAGAATTGGCCTCTTTTTTGGGTAAATTTTAGAAAATCATAACTAAATTTAGAAAAATCGAAATCATGCAATATTTGTTATTATGAAAAGCTTAGGATGTCTACTCCATACTATAAATAAGCCCAGACTATAACATGTATCATGGAGGATGTTTGACATCCAAAGTTGTCCAAAGATCTAACTAAAATCTGAAACTATTACAGAATTCTGCAAAAAACTTTGAAAATGTCCAATTAACTCCAAAAAAATCTAATCTATGCAAATGATACCAATCTGGAAAGATATGGATGTTAACTAAAAAGAAAAAATATCTCTAGATCAGTTCATTAAGCCCAGACTTCAGAATTTAATGGAATAGTACTTCTAGTCGGGCAAATTTACTGATATTGGACAGAAATTTCAAAAATTCATATCTCCCTCCCTAGACCTCCAGATGAGGTGCTTCTACTTGGCATAAGTCACTGTTATTGTTTAGTTTCTTTTTATAAAATTTCATGGCAATTGGACATCATTTGGGCCTCAAGTGACAGAAAATAATTTCAGACCAAATGAATAGTGTAGCAAATCAGAAACCATGGAAATTTTCAACTTTGAAAAATCATCAAATATTCTGTAGACCTCTAAGAATTATGATCTTTAGCTTCCCAAAAATCTCTCAATGAGACCTAATTGAACACCAAATCTCAAATCAAGACTAACTCATTTGGCCAAAAAGTGACATAGGGTTCCATTATGGTCAAATTTAGCTCCATATGAGGTACCAAATTTGTCAAATGGCTTTCCCTTGGTTGTGGCACCTTTTGGGCAAGTCTAAAAGCATATTTAAGACTTATGTGGGCTGCCCAAATTGTCCCAAACCTCATATATCTCATTTTGTCCATTCAACCCACACTTATGCACATTTCCATCAAACTTTCACATTGCACACTTTGGCATTACATACTCAAAATAAATGCTAGAGGTCATATATCATATTCATACATCTAAACATCACATAATAATATATTTACACATTTCTTAAGGTTCATAGTATATTTACAATATCATATACATTATGAACCATCATTATAGTTCCAAAATGGACAAAACAAGGCATAAGCTTGTCAATCTCTCTTCCTCATTGTTGTTGGCTCTCATTGGCATATCCACTTGGTCCACCTGCCATGTTAGATCATTAGAGAAGAGGGGATGAGATTCAAAGAATCCCAATAGCTCATCTCCAATTCAATCATACATAATATGTGCAAAGCAAGCTTTACAAATGCATGCATGGACATAATACAATTCATGAGCATTCAAGAAGCAAGCTTAGCATATGAACACATCATACAAGACATCCAAGAGCTCACCAAGTGTTTAGATTGGCCTCACACTTCTTCTCATAGATTTTGGACTTGCCTCACCCATTCTTTAAGAGCTTTGGACTCAACCTTGCTCTTGGGAGCCCACTTTGCTTTTGGGAAACTCTTTACTTTGTCTCAACCAAGCTCAAGGGTTCTTGGCTCGTCCTCACCAAAGGGAAGAGTTCTTGGCTTCTCCTCACTCAAGCAAACTCAAACAAACATTATGTACTCATTTAGAAACATAACATGGCATCAAGAATAATAGCATATAAAGGCATGCTAGCATACTTTTTATAGCTTGAAAATATACATACACACACACATTCTAAAACAAGCTAAACACACATCCATGCATGAGAGAAGGTGGAGAGAGCTACCTTGCACACAATTACACACTTTTCCTTTTGGATTCAAGCCTTCTCATTCGGCCACACACTCAAAAATTAGTGAAGAAAGTTTCTCTTGACCTAGATACAATTTTTGGGAGCCAATTAGGTTCATGAAACATTCTCTAAAGCCATACAACTTGCTTAAGTACTAGATTGCTCTAAAACCCCCATTATGGTCCATAAATGCACCTAATGAAGCAACACCTCTCAAATAATTTCTAGGCCTCATTCTTTCCTTTCAAATATGATTCTTGACTCCTTTTAAGCCTCTTGGAGTCATCACACCATTAAAACAAAGGGCCTAGCATCATGTTGCTTCTTTAGGTCATAATATGGAACCTAAGACACCAAATCACTTTCTATGAGTTCTAAATTTTTTCCAAGGCCTCCCCTCATTTTCATTCATCAAATATGACTCAAGAATGGCCTTAGAAAAATTTTAAACTCCCCTTAGCTATGAGAACTTTGTTAGGCTGAGACTATGCATGATTTTAGTTTCCTCAGAGTGTGCTTTGTTTTCTTGAAGGAGGAAGCTTGTGGGGAGCATCTTAGGGATCTTAGGAGCTCATTTAAACTCTTAATTAGGCCTAAGAATTATCATATGAAATCAGATTTTGAAAGGTGCACACAAAACTCTAGAATTTGCATCTTGAAATCTAATGGTTATTTTGTTGTTTTCTTTGCATATTCTTAATCTCCACACCCTTTTTCCTTAGATTCATGCTTGGTTCTGCCTAAAAATCATCTCCTCCTAGGGTTTTCTCAAGTGGGGCAAAATGGTGGAGAAGGGAACCAAAGATGACAACCATAGGAAGAGAAATTACCTTGTTTTCATACTTTTTCTCACTTGAATCTTGTGTTCTTTGAGCTCCTCTCTTCAAATCCGAATTTTCCCCTCCATTTCTCCCTTAAAACAGATTTATAAACTTCATTATAATCATAAGAAACAAAGGAGAATGGAAGAGGAGAGGTTTGGAAGAGAAAGAGCATGAAAAACTATGAAAATCCAAACCTTTCTACCTTGAATTTCTCCTCCTTTTCTTCCTCCTCTTGTGTGCCTCATTCCCTAGGGTTTTCTTCTGGTTTTAGGCAGAACATGGTCTTGCATAATGAAGGGAGGAGAAGGGTGCATCATATATATAGGTGGGAATAAGTTACACTTTTCAAAAATTTTCATTTTGCCCTTCATACTTTGCGTTTTCGTTTCTCCTTCGTTTTAGATCTTTTTTTAGAACCGTCTTTTCCATTATAAAATTTAAGTTCCCAATTTAATAACATGCCTTTGGAATCACTCAATTTGGAGCTAAAACCTTACCGAACGAACCAGTCAAATGTTTAGGTCAACTGATGTTGGAAAACGTCCACCGAATGGGATTTAACTATTCTAGGGCTTTCTATGGTTTTCAGGGCCTCTGAGAACACTAGAAAACTCAAAATTTTCATTTAAAAAATCCTCCTATGTGAATTCCAAAAATTTCTCAAAATTACAAAAATGCCATTAAGTTTCGTAGGCTTTTCGTAATAAATTATTTCTTCATTCTAGCTCCATTTTTCTTTCGGTCTGAGCTTGGGATTCTCATTTTTAGTAGTCTATAATACTTCTCAAATTTTTTGGGACCTTAACTACATCATCTTGGGGGACTTCCTTTTGTATTTGGTGAATTTCATTCATTTACGGAGAAACCGTACGTTACATTTCTCATATTTTCTCTGGTTTTCGAAGAACCAGATATTACGTAGATCATTTAGACACGCATTTATAGAGAAGAAAAACACATAAGAGCCGAAATGGTCTCACATACTCATATAGACTATCACGCAGGATAAGAGCACGGGTTCTTCATGGAAAAAGGAGCTTCATGGATCATTAATATATTAGCCTCTTTCTCCCTCTTAGGCCCACTTCATCACTCGTATATTGACATGTCCTTCCAATATACACATGTAAGGCATAGGCTTCATTCTCATGTGGACAACTCTTTTCTCTATCTTCATTCAGCTCACTCTAGGGAAGCTTAAGATTCAATACACAAAATCACATCCAATAGCTACACGAATGTCATGCCACTAATTCACACATTGGCATAAGCACACTTTGTGGCTTGATGAATCACATGGGTCATACACTTCACGCACGGATGGAGCTCTCAAACACATGGATGTACACCATTCTCTCGTTGATACATAAGTAAACATGGGCTACCTCCTAATCACACACAAAGTCACGTTGCCTTCCACTCCATAGTGTGCACAGTAGCTACACAGACCACTATCTCACATGATTACCCATAGACAAGCATAGGTCTAGGACTTACGTGAGATCAGTCTTGGGTTTTTGGATAGGAGGTACACATATCACAAACATAGTGTCAGATCCATTCTCTCATTTACATATAGGAACAAATTGAAGGTTCCACTCTCTATTCTCATATGCATAATACCTTCACACACATAAGGTGCACATCATACAATCAAAGAGAGCTCCACACATGAAAACATCCACATTCACTTGATTCTCACACACTCTATAGCAATCACATCTAAGACACGTAGATGTCCCCCACTCACTCACAATTACACACGCATACAATCACATGAAGATGGAGGCTCAGGGTTGAAGGAAGCACATGAGAGGAAATAAGGAGAAGAACATGTGTTAGGGATTGTGAAGAGGAGGGATTAGTCTCAGTTCCTCTCCAAGAGGTAGAGATGATACACAAGATTGATAAAGAGAGCCTCAAGTTTGGAGGGGAGGAAGCACACTTCAAAAAGCATCATCATTCAATTCCATTTTGAGGAGCTCTCATGGCTATGTATTCTCACCATTATTTCTCCATCAATTCTCTCCAATGAGAGCTTGACTCTTCCATGTAGCTAGCTTGGGATGAGGGCTTTGGAGTGAAGATTTAAATCCAAGACATATGCTCTAAGAATTGGCTAATTTTCTTTCCCTTTCTTCTCCATTTAATGTTGCAATTTTCTAGTTTTATAAGTCTAGGTTTAGCTTGTAATTACTTGAGGATTGTGGCTAAAATTTTGGATTGGATGCTTGGAATTGTTGGATTATTGGATTGACATTTTGGAGAATGAATTGGGGATTAATTGTTCTATTTAGTATATGCACATTTTGTTCCCTTTTCCTCTAAATTTTCAGCTTGGTTAATACAATGGTGATTATGTAATCTTGTTGGAATTTGGTGCTTAATTGTTGATTTAAGGAATTGTGATGTTTGATTGGTTAATTAGACATTTAAGATAAAAGTGTAAAACCTATTAAAAATAATTTTGTCTCTATTTTGGTGTGTTCAAGGAGTTTAATTCAAGGATTAACAAGTTTGTGTAAGCTTGAGGTTTCAAAAGATATTAAATTGCAAATTTCTTGCATCTTAAATGGTCACTTGAGGAAATTAATTAGGATTACACCAAAGAAGATTAGGTCCAATTCTTAGTGAAATCTAGTTTGGATGATAAGAGTCAAACTTCAAAGAATTCACTCAAGGCTAGCTACACTTACTTGCTTGATTATTTTCACTTCTTTTGATTCTAGCTAGTAGTTTTATTTTACTTCTTAAATTGCTTTTACTTTTAGTTATTAAACCCTTAATTGATTTCTATAATTTTTAATTTTTAAGTTTCATTTTGCATTTAGGAAACTCTCTTTGGAAATTGGAATCCATTTGTTAAAAGATGATCTTGGTTGCATCATTTTTCACAAATTTATTTTACAACCAAGCTATTTGTAACTATTCAACAGTAATTATCACCTAATAATGGAAAGCAGTTCACCAACCCGTCATTGTCGCAAAATGAACCTTTTATGGTGATACTTTGGTTGCCATTAAATCCCTTTGCAAAAAAAAAAAAAAAAGCTTTAAAATCCATCAAAAATTTTAAAGGGCTTTAGAGGTCACTTCCTTGGGTTACCACTAAAGTCGCTTTTAGTGGCAACCCTATGTTACCATTAATAGGTCTTTTATGGCAACCAAAGAAGGTTGACACTAAAGTCCTTTGGCTCTAAAAAAAATTAGAAACTTGCCAAAAATTTTAAAGGCCTTAGTAGTGACTTCCTACAATCACCCCATATATGACTTTAGTGGCGACCGTATGTCACCACTAAAAGCCTTTGTAGTGGTGACACTTTATTTGTCACCATGAAGGCTTTTGGTGGCAAGTATTTTATGGCCACAATATACCTTTAGTGGTGGCATTATGTTTATTGCTGCAAAAAGTCTTCCATACAAAACTAAAACACTTTCAATAGTGACATTTTAGGCAACTATTAAAAAAGGGTCACTTTTAGTAGTGACTTCTTGTGTTGCCACTAAAAACCCTTTTTTGTAATGTTTATTACATGCTTAATTAGTTTGGTAGGTGGCAACCAATTCTGAATGTAGTAATAGATATGGGCACCTAAAATAAAAGAAGATTCATGACTAAAGCACAAAACTTTCATCAATATATGGCTTAAATCGTTTTCTATTATATTTTACATGGGTATATTTGCAAAGTCCATAGATTGTACCTTTGAATACATGATATGGCAATAGAGATGTACTATGCAATAGATTATCCTACGAGTAATGTTGCTAATTTTATAGTAAATTTTCAAAAGAAAAGGTCACAATTTTTTTATTTTCTGCACGCATTTTATTCAAACCTTTAACCTTTACATTTTATATAGACTGGTATAGTGAAGGGCTTTTATAGATTTAATATTGATGAACCATCACTAACTGATTATAAAAAGATCATCAACCAAGATGATAGGACTATGTTTCATACCCTAGGTAAATGAAGAGATAGTATGGTTTCTTAACCTACTCCACTGCTATAGCATCTACATAGATCAACAATTTCAAAGGCAAGGTTAAGAAAAAGTGTTCATGGCTTTAGGATATAAGGAACTTGTTACAGAGGATAAAGATGAAGATCATGAAACCATTGATGCAACTAGTTCATCCAAGTCATTTAGAGGTATCACACCCCCTTTCTACATGTCAACAAAGATGTAGAGAGATTTTGAAGGCACTACTCCATCCTATTTTACCTTAACACCACCACAAATGGACTTTGAAAATGCCAATCTCCCTTAGTATATGCCAAAACCACCACTATGTCACTTTGGAGCTATTAAAGCTTCCTTTTATACATTGATGTCACCATACTGAGGATTCCTGTTTCCTAATCCCTCAGTATTTAATGTCTAACGTGGCAATCAATTTTTTGAGCATAAGGATCATCACACAAACAATAGAAATGGTTTATGATATCAAATTAGTTGGTTCCTCCATTTCTATCACCTCAGTGGGATTTAAGCCAATTGCTAATGCAACTAAACCACAAGAAGAAGAAGCATAACAACAATAGTTGGTGCGCTAACTACCAAAATAAGAAATAAGAAGGTCTCCAACCTCATATTATGCAAGTACATCTTATTTTAATTGATTAACAGCTTTTGATTTGAGTTTTTTAGGCTGGTAGATATTAATTTTGTATTATTTGTTTTTCTTCTTAGTACATATTTAAGTGTTGAATGTAACAATGCTAATTCTTAATTACTATGATTAGTCTTAATTATATGGTTAATTATTGTAAATCAAGGTATAAAATCATTACAATTAATTAGATTGGAAAAAAAGTGAGGAAATTTGAACCTTGATATTATTAGGGTTATTAGCCAAACTGTCACAACTATTTAAGTCCATAAAAAATTTTAGTTATCAATTTAGAACCTTTGACACATGTTACTACTGATTTCCAATTCACAAAATTCCCTTATAATGATCCCAAGTCATTACATAATCTTAACATAGTAAAACGCAAGGTTTCTAAGTCAAAAATAAGAGTTTGGGAACCTTCGCCGTGACTTGGACCTTCCTCACTACAGCTAAGTTGGTTACTAAAATCTAAAAACCAAGTTTGGAGACTCACACTGTGACTTAGTACACCTATGCTGTAGTGCAAGTGGTTATTGTAAGTTAAAACTGAAACTTCACACCTTGCACCATGACTAAGGTTTCCACACCACAGCGAAGTGCTCTCGAGGACTTACTATTCACTGTCATGGGTTGGAGCTTTGCTGCAGCAAGCATATGTGGCGCCACAACGAGAGACCATCCTAAAGCATTCCAAGCTTGTCTCTTGACGCTCACTGCGATGAGCTTCCCTTGCATTGTAACGAGATTGCTCACTGTTACCCTCCTGGGTGAATTTTTCACCCTACACTACAGTGATCCTTGCTTCTTACTGACTATTGGCCACAACTTGAGTCATTTTAGTTGTAGCCTAACCCCTTATTGCACCTATAGCTCCTAAATTTTGTCCTATAAGCTCTAACACTTCCTCTAGTAGTGGGCCACTCTACCTTAATTTGTGGGGCTCTAATGACATTTAACTACCTAATTTACTACGCATGTCTCTCATTGCCAAATCAAATCCTAGGTGTTGATTCTTACTCATCTACTATCACACATCAATAGTTTATGTATCAATGACAGCAAGAAGGATTCATAACCACTAACGTTATCATTCATTGTAATACCATAATATACTTCCAAGAAACAAGTCATATATATATATATATCCATCTAACAAGGTTCCATATTAGATATAAACCAGTGCATACATCTAACCCTAAATTGTAAAGAACCTAACCCCTTATCAGTTACATCAGATTCCATAATAATTAGATTACATAACCAGTCTCTACACTTGGTAATTCATGATGCAATGCAATAAATACATAAAAACTAATATTATTATTACACAAATCCAATTTGACAAGGTTTTCAAACCTATGTGCTATCAAACCATACATTATGCTTCCATTAATTTCTCCTTGCCATTAAGAGGTCTAGTCCCTAAAAATGTTAGCCCACAAGCAAGGTGAGATATACAATCTCAGTAACAAGAGGCAAATTCCATATATATATATATATAGATTAATCAACATAATGCAATTATACAGAAAATATATCAAAGGCATCAATATCATCAGCAAATGAACTAGTTAAACTACTAGTGACTACTATCCTATACTAGCAATCACATATAACATGTTAATAGCTAATAACATTGGGATAGCCCCATCCATGGCACCAACTCTCTAATGAGCATAACTTGGGCTTGGTGCATTCAGGGGTCTGATCACAACCCGATGCCTGATTAAAGCACGATACATGGGTGGCAGCCGCACCATAGCTCCACCATGGACTCACAAGGTCCAATCACAACACAATTTAAGTAGCTAACTAATCATTTAGTATTTCAAAATCATATATGTACAACAAATATTATATTAAAATGATCACATAAATGGAATTATAAAATTAACCTTGTTTACCTCAATGAAGCCAATTACTCTTTCTCTAGCCACCATCATGATCCAAATGTACACCAAGCCTAAGATAAGCATAGTTATTATTATTTCTAGTAACAAATCAGATACCCAAAGAGTTGAACTACCAATGACTACCTAAAGGTTACTTACCTATCCACCAATATATTCCAATTTTGGGTTCTAGCTTTTCCACACCAGAAACCACAATAATTCACTTCAATTTCTAGGTAATTTCACATAAAACAAAGGCCCATATTATAAATCAATTATAAGGGTCTCAAATTAGTAGTAGATGCATCAAAATAGGAAGAGGACACTTACCTAACAACACCCATAGCCTCAATCTCTGAAAATCTACCATAGAAGCACCAAACAACAAGTTTCAGTTTTAGATGGAAGATAAAAATGCTCTAAATGAGAAACCATCAATTTAAGTTGAAGAGGAAGAAGAGAAGGTTAAGTTCTATACATGTTACCTTGGCTAATATTGCTCTAGAGGTAGGAAATGATGGAAATATGCAAGGAACCCTAGCCTTTCCTTTAGACCTCCAAAAATCTCTTGGTCTTTTTGTGTTTCTGCAGAATGAGGCAAAAGGGAAGGGTTTTCTCTTAGGGTTTTAGTGAGAAATGGGTTGACCCGTCAGCCCAAAGTCTAATTTGGCTCCTTTCAAGTTGTTGGGCTATAGTTTAATGAATGGACTACAAAAAATGTAAAGCTAAGAGTGGAATATGCTGATCCAAAAGCCTGATTCCTTATGGGTTTAGATTTTGATTGGATTGGGTCATGGATTCTAGGGTTACATGGGTTAAATAAGGGTTGGACCAAGCTTCAAAGATCCATTACTCCAAGTAAGCTAATGCTTAACATGTTAGGCCATGATATACGGGTTAGTTAGGTTCAAAATGGGTTGGGCTTCCCTAAGAATAGAGTTGGGTCATATTTAGATGAAGTTAAGCCTTCATAAAAATAAGCTTGGGCTTCTAATAATGTTCTTGACACACATAATTTAATAATGGGCCCAAGTCACTTAAATCCATAACTATTATTATACTTCCTCAAAATAGTCCAATTAATAATTATTATTATGTTAAGATACTAAAATTTGTCATTTTCCTTAAACCTTCTTAATAATTTCATAATCCCCAAATGATTACTATTAATTATTTTTAGGGTGTTACATTGAAAGTAAAAGGAAAAAAATACTAAATTCAATGATAACTTTTTATGTTATTTGGCTATCTAATTTCTTAGTATTAGGTTTAAAATTTTCTTTGTATATCTTCTAAGTCCAATGTCAATGGTTGTGTCTTTATCAAATTGGAGAAATAAGTATTAAATCTAAATGAAAGCAAGCTGCTCTAAAAACTACTTGTCTGTTATAAAGAAAATTTTTAAAAAAATGAAAGTTAAATAAAAATAGAATATACGTATTACACAAATTCATCACTTATTAAAATATTTATGATTAATAACTTTATTCTTATATGCAATAATTTTCAATAAATTACACAACCTTTTTTATCATGAAAAATTATAAGTTCCTCCTTTGAAAGCAAAGATACTTTGGAACCAAACCTATTTTTACCAAAATACATTCAAAGATAATATTGATCTCTTATTGAAAGTATAAATGCATTTATTTATTTTGTGTTAAAAATAATAAATTAATTTATTCTAAAATATATTTCATTTATAATAGCACTTATATTGATTAAATATATACTTAGAACACATATTATTGTTGAAATTAAATATTTAATTAGTTATATTTCTATATAAAATTATTTGGGAATTTAGAGTTATTAATTGGTTGAAGAGAGAAACCTACAATTTTAGTGGTGGAAGATGCATTTTTACTATAAAAATTGCTATTTGCATAGTTAAAGAAAGAACTATTTCAAAGAAATAACTATGAAATTGATTTTGTCCTTTAGTTAGTAGTGATTAATTAAAAAATAAGCAGCATGGAAAGGTTAGTTGAACTTCTTAGAATTTGGATCATTAACTTATAACCTGAAAATTTTCCTTCAGCAAAAGGGAAGAAAGAAAGTTATTAATGCTTGAAGAGACAAACCTACAAATTTTGCTATGGAAGATGCATTTTTACTATAAAAATTGAGTGACATTTGAATACACTTTTGGTGCACGTGAATTCTCATTCTAATTTACTTTAAATAATATATTAAAAATAATAAAAAGTTGTAAGAAATTAAGTAATTTTTACTCTCTCATATCACAATTTATAATTATTTTTTAAAAAATGTTATGTGATATTTTATGTTAATTAGGAGACTAAGAGACTTAAAGGTGTCAAATGCATAACTTCTAACTCTTCTACATTAAAATCTATATTTATTTTTTTAAAAAAAAATATTAGTTTATTTTGTGTGACCAGAAGACACCAAACAATGCCCAAGGCGTAATTGTTTTGTTTAATCATTTTAATCATTTTATAAATTTAATCATAAATAAAGATCTAAAATAGAGAATATTACAAGTTGTATCAAAACAAGGTTAAGGCTTATTATTACAATTTATTAAATTATTTTTGTATAATATTTAGTCATTGTTGGATTTTTTTTTCACCAAATTGAAGCAAAATATATGCTATTGTTTTTTTCTTTCTTATGAAAAAAAGCGTATGAAATTGTTTATTTATGTTATTACACAAATGGTAATAGTTGTGACTATAAAAATATTTTTATGCCCAATGATGTAATTATTTTTTTAGAGCCATATTGTAGATTTTTAAGTTGTTTTATACCTAAATGTATTTGACATCTTAAATGAATGTTGATGAAAGTGAATAAAAGTTGTCACTTGTAGAGTGAATTATCTGCTTGTTATATTTTATTGCAAAGGTTATATATATATATATGATGTTGCACTAGATATTGCTCTCGATTATCACATAATAGTTTTACTAATTTGTATCATACTCCATGGATCAAGCTATCACTCTAGGTTCTCTCTTACGATGTAAGTCTAACATTTGAAAATAAAATGATTGTAATTTTGCGAATTGAAAGGGACAATTGCTAATTACACTGGGATGTTCAAACTTAGATTTGTGCCTTCAAATTGATGAACCTGAGAAGCCAATTAGAACAAGTTCCTTAAAGCTGAGATTTAGCTTTGACAATTGGAAACAATCTAACTTTTTGAGCCTCATGATCATGAAAAGTAGGATTTTCAAGAACATTTGCAAGTCTATGGAGGACTCTCCTATGTTTATGGAATTCTTGCCATCTATAAAGCAATAGTTTATGTCTTTTAATCATGCATTAATAGGTATATTCATGGGTACTTCGATTACTAAAAAATATGATGGAATAACTAGTATACTTGAATACAATGGAAATGTTGAACTAGGCTATACAAGTTAAATCTATAGATAGGACCATTTCCAAATCCTTTCTAGTGCAATTCACTTTCAATTCCCTTCCTCCTAAATTCAGCTCATTTAAGATATAACACACAAAAAGAAAAGTGGATCATAAATAATCTTATTGCTATGTGTGTTCAAGAGGAGAAAAGGTTAAATGGAGAATGATTGCAACTGATTCAATCAATTCATTTTGTAGATAGGATCATAAAAAGACCCAAGAAAGGTAAAAATAATGCAAATCGAATACCAAGTCAAGGAAAGGAAGCAATTGCACTTAATGGTGTAGATAAAGGATATTGGAAGTGCTTTTTCTGTACAAGAAGAGGCTATATGGAGAAGAATTGTCTTAAATATAAGAATTGATTTGAAAAGAAAGGTAATTATGTTATCAATGTACATTATGAAACCAATTAATTGATATTACTTCTTATACTTGGTGGTTGGATTTTGGCGTCATGATTCATGTATGTAATTCTTCTAAGATTCCTTACAACCAAGATTCCAAGAAAGAATGAAAATTTCATTTTTATAGGAAATAAAGTACAATCGAATGTTAAATCCACTAAAACCTATAAACTTGCTCACATGAGTAGTTATGCCTTAGAAATGAGTAACACCTTTTATGTCCTTTCTCTTTCTAGAAACTTAGTATCTATTTCTCATCTTGGTAAAAAAGGATATTGTTTAAAATTTTCCATTGGAAACTTTAAGATGTATAAAAATAGTTTTCTAATTGGCACTAGAATTTTATTTGATGGCTCATACAAAATCCACTTTGATTATTGTTTTTCCCAATGTATTTTTGCTTTGAATTTAAATGCATCTCTTGGCATTGAAAAAGAGCTCATCAAAATAAAACTTCATCTACACTATGGCATAAAATGTTAGGACAAATTTTTAAAGAAAGACTAGAAAGATTAGTCAATGATGGTGTCATAAAAAAAAAATGGTACCTATATTGATTGCATTAAGGGAAAGAAAATTAAAAGTACTAAAAAAAGGTTCCACAAAAAGTTTCATGTTACTTGAGATGATACATATAGATCTATGCGGACCATTCCTACTTTGTATAGGTGATAAAAAATATTTTACCATTTTGTTGATGACTTCTCATGTTATGGTTACATGTATCTTCTTAAAGAAAATTATTGTGCCACAGGAGTGTTTAAAATTTTCAAGGTTAAAGTTGAAAATCAATAGGAAAAGAAGATAAAAATTATGAGGTATTATAAAGGTTGTGAATATTATGAAAAATATCACAAAACTAGTTGTCATTTGGGCCCTTTTAGTAGATTCTTTTGAGAGAATGGCATTATGGCACAAAACACAATGCCAAGTATAGCCTGGCAAAAGGTATTGCTGAAAGACAAAACCACACCTTATTAGATATGATGAGACACATGACTAGTAATTCTGCTCTACCCTTTTTTCCTAGTGGAGAAGCAATTAAAATAGCCACGTATATTTTAAATCATGTTATTATGAAAGTGTTCCAAAGACTCTTTATGAGTTGTGGGTAGATAGGAAACTAAGCTTAAGTCATCTTCCCATTTAGGTTTCCTTTGTGAAGCAAAACTTTATAATCCCTACGAAAAGAATTTGGATCCTAGGACAATAAGTTGATATTTTATTAGCTATCCTAAAATGTCCAAAGGATATAAATTTTATTTTCCTTATCATTACTTTATAATTTTTGAAACAAGTATGGCAAAAGTCCTTGAAAATGGAATTTACAGTGGGAGAGATGAGTTAAAAAAATGGTTTATTCTCCAATTGAGGAATCAACTAGTTTTGATTTTCTATAGGGAAAATTCCAATGAAATTCAAGAAAATCGAACTAATATAAGGATACTGCTTCTAAATGAAGATAGTTATTATAGATTTCATGAAAGAAAGTACACATAATCAAGAGAATATGGTCCATTTAGGATCATTAAGGAGATCACAAAGAACAAAAAATTTATCTATTTTGGATTATGTTATAGTGTACGTTAAGGAACAAAACTTTGACATTGGCATTAAGGATGATCCAATAATGTTTTCACAAGTTATATGATGTGAAGAATCCAATAAGTGACATGATGCCATGAAAGATGAAATGGCAATAATAAAGAAAATGAAGTATGGGAATTGGTTAATTTTCCTAATGGAGTTATTACCATGGTAATTAAAACCAGACTAGACTAGTTGATTTAACCGATTAGGCCAAGAACATGACCCTGAGCCTATGCTTCTGCCAAATGGATATGTGCCATTTGACCTACAATGCATCTTTATTTTATATACGTAAAGTTATATATATATTGATCATTCAAGCAGGTTGCTTGCATTTTTTTTTTTAAATTTGGTCACTTGCAATGTCAAAACCAAGGCCTTAAAGGGAGAGTTTTAGCATCTTAGTCACTGTACTAACTTACTCTCTTTGATAGTATGTTGCATAATATTATATAAATATAATTATAGTATTTCATGTGAAATTTGTGATATTTAACTTGGACATTATTCAACTATCATTTTTTTTCTTATTATGTTCAAACCTTCAAGGACTAATTAAATTTTATAATATAATTTTTTTTTAAAAGTCATACTAAAAAAAATAATATATTAAATAGTTAGTTCTTATAACATATTAGTTTTAATACTTTTTCAATACATCAATATTCGATAGTTATATTTATTAATAAATAAGTTATTTTACACTCAAATTTTAAAATTAAAAAGTTAACTAGATTTGAATATTATGTTATGTTTGATTTGATTTTATATATAATTAGTGATAAAATATTTTAAATTTTATTAATATATGATTTTTAATATTTATTAGACCAAATTTTTAATATTAAAATATATATATATATATATTTAATTATCACTACTTTGACCATGAACCAATAAACCATGAATTAGTATCTTCATCTATTCAATAATTAGTTTGATTTTAAAAATATTAGTTCTTATAATTCAATATAAATGGGTTTTTGAAATCAAAAGGGACACCAAAGGCAATATTAATCATTATAAGGTAGTTCACTCAAAATGAAGGAATAAATTAAAATGAAACCTTTTTCTCAAGTATCAAAAGAAGATTTCTCTAGAATTCTTTTAGCATTAGTAGTTCATTTTAATCTGAAGTTATATCAAATAGATATAAAAATAGTCTTCTTGAATAGGAATTTAGAAGAAGAAATTTATATGAACTAACCTAAAGGTTTTAAGGAAAAGATAAATGAGCATTGGGTATTTAAGTTAGAGAAATCCATAAATGGATCAATGGTATCTAGAGTTTCATCATCATTCAAACTTTTGGATTTAATGCCTATTGGCTTGATATTTGTATATATCTAAAGGTCAATGAGAGTAAACTTGTCCTTTTAATTTTGTAAGTGAACAACATAATAATTGCCAGTAAGGATAAATAAAATTAAAGTTTTGCTTTCTAAGAATTTAGATATGAAAGATATACAAAATGCCTCTTATGTTCTTTGCTTTGACATAACTAGAAAAAGGGAAAATAGCAAAGGAATATATCCCTAACTAAACACTAAGGAATTAGTAAGAAACAACAAATCCCTTGTTAAATCTTGCAATAATGTGGAAAGAAAATGCATGAACAATGGTGTGAATTTTTGCAACAAATTAGTAAGAGTATCACTGGGGAAAAGGTCCTTAGTAACTCATAAGGGACTATGTCATCCCTAATTTTTTGATAGCCCCTCACTATTTGGCAAGGGAATAGTGAAACTAAGAAATTCTTCGCTAACTTGCTTGATTCTAAAAAATAAAACACAAGAATGTTGGTGAAAAACTTTGCAAAGAATTGGCAAGGGATTAGCAAACCCTAATTCTTTGGCTCAATACATTCCCTTGCCAACAAGTTAGTGAGGAAATAGCAATGAGAATAGATTAATCCCTACTAGTGGTGCTTAGTGAAGATCTAGAGAGGGATTTTTTTTTTTTGGCCCTTTTTTCTTGTTGCGTTGATTTCTTTTTCTTTTGCTTTCTATTTAGTGCCTTTGTCATTGTGATTGTTATTGGCTGTGATGAGTTTTCTTTCATTCTACAAAATTTCCCAAGTGAGTGCTCATTATGCTCATTTTGGATTGTTTGGTTGTGAGACATAAAACTCTAATTAGATGATGGACAATAAGTTGTAATCAATGCATACTAGTTTATTAGTTTTTATGGTTGTATTGTCATACAAGAAAAAGCACAAAAAAATGGAAAAGAAAAGAAAAGAAAATAGCGAGTAAAATAAAAACAAACTTCAAATTAAAATAAAAGCTAAACACAATGACAAAAGAGTATGGAATATATCCAATTTCCACAAAATATTCTTGTCTTTCTGTATTCCTTCGTCTGTAACTTGATTATAAAAATTGAAGCTTAGTTGGAATAGCACATAAAAGTTTGCATATACAGAACAATCACAACACAATTATATTAAACAAAGCTTCATTGATAGTCCAATGAGAATCGCCAAGCAAACTCTCTAATCACACATGAAAAATAAATGGGAACTCTAGTATATATTACTAAACAAAATCAAATGGAAATTAGCCGCTGTAAGTCACACAATTAAGCTCAAGAAATCAATAAAGTGACGTAATTGACAGCAGAATTCCAGCACTGCAAAGGAAAGAGCAACATGCATTCAACAGTACATATCTCATTCATCTGTATTCAAAACAACATGAAACCAATTTTCCTAAAACCTAGACATCCCAAAGGAAAATTTCAGCACTGGTCTCGTGCAAAAATTCATGTAGACGAATCCCCAGTAAATTTCTAAAATCAGCTTGCGGCTTATGTCAACAAAACATAACGCTGCCTAAAAACTAGCATGAATAATATATCAAATGAACTCAGTTGGCTTTAAAATTTTGTGCAAAACTAGACATATGAAGCAAAGAAGTCTGGAATAAACTCTCAGAAAAATACTCAACCAATTTTTCTCAATAAATTTTCAAACATTATGCTTCAGCACTTCAATCTTATCACAAGTAAAGATCACGGAAATTCTAAAGATTTCAGCGTATAAGTCCATCAAGAGTGACAATGAAAAATAAAGGTGAATTAAGAAAACTCCCTTTATTCCTTGCTTCATCCCTTTTTTTTTACTAACTAAACCAAGAAAGACTTCAATATTGATCAAACTCTAACTCTTCTTCATCCACCTACAACAAAAAATTAAAACAACTAAACAAATAAAAAAAATGAGCTCATAAAAGAAAAACTAAGTAAAATAAACTTTTTTATTTTGTAATTTTTTTTAACATATTCTACTATATATTTTTATGATCTTGAACTTGATGCTGGATGAATGACTCCCATGATAATCTCTCGAATGGTGTCAACCTGCACAACACAATGATAGAAAAATTAAACCTTTGTAAAGAAATTCAACTATCCTTATGCATAAAATTCTACAATACGCAATTATCTCCCATTCTTTTCCGCTTATCACTCTTATTCGATCTGCTTCTTGATCACACGATTCCCTGTAGATCTCACACTCAAAACACAGAAGAGAGGACTAGCAATTAAAACTCAAATGACTTGAAAATTCAACAAAGCCTAAAGATTCAATTACCAAACTAAAATAAAATTCTACTCCTAGCATCTAGAAAAATACCAAAAACAATCAATCTGCAAAAGAAAAATTAAGAGTTCAATTATTAATCAACATCTCTTCCAAAGGTAAAATCAGCAAATGTAGTAAAACGAAACATTAACTAGAAAACACAAGAACAAAATAAAGAATAAAAGAAAGTCAAAGACTTAACAACTTTTCAAATATGTTTAAAAAGTTAGGAAAAATCAAGTTGCTTAATTTTGAAACATTGCTAAACCATGTATAGTCCTCAATCAAAAAGTCATAGCTAATGAAGTTAAAAACTCAAGTCAATTTTTCTCAACATGAAAGACATATCAAAGAACATGCATACCGAAATTCAGCTCAAAATTACACATGGATTAGTACAGAAAAATCAACAAAGTAACTAACAAAATCAGAAAATAGAATAACAGAATATCTGTACAACCTATTGAATTGACTACTTGATGTGTTAATTTTTATTTGGCTCGACCTAAAGCTAGTAAGTATACTAGTCGCATCTCGTAATAAAGTGAATTTAGAGTCCAAATATTGATCCTTTTAGGATGAGATTTCTTTTAGTGAAGCAAGAATAATTGATTATTAAAATGAATAATGTGAGTCTAAACTAATTAGTTGTTTTTGCAACCTAGTATTGGAAGCAAGCTTAGTTATTAGGGAATCAATACATTGGAAAATATATTCTAATCCTAAATGCAATCATAAACTACATGCAAAGACTCAACAAATTCTAGCCCAAGACATCTATATAGAAAGTAATACTAGTGTTTAAGATTGCTTCCTAATTGTTTTCATTCCTTCTTGATAATTAATGGATTAATGGTGTCCTATTCCATTTATATCATCACTCCACCACATATGATGAACTCCAAGCTTTCTCGACTAGCTTAGAATGCCCATGGGATCTACTTGGCCATCAGTTAGTTGCTATAAGCATTAAGAACAATGAATTCATAGTGAATCTAGGGAGAATAGTTCTGGTTAGATACGTTCACATGTTAAATCACTAAACCACATTTTATCAAACATTTAAAATGCTTGACAAATGGTAATTACACTTCTTAAGTTCAATTAGAGGTGCATAGACTCCAAACCTACATGTTTACACTCTCTAATCTCAATTAATCGAGATAATCACACAATTCACCTAATTATCTAACTCAGACTCTAAATCTAGATGTTGCATCAATAATCAAGCAAATCAAAAGATTAGGTTGAGTAAAGCATTAGGCTCATATAATTGCTACATCAATCTCATCAATGATTCTAAGAATCCATTACTAGTCAGTATATATTCATAATCAAGAAGAGTAATCCACAAATTAATCCAATAAAAATTAAGATAGAAACTAAAATCATTGAAGAGAAGAGAAGGAGTGCAAGATTACAAAAGATAGAAATCATAGATCTAAATCCTACCTCCTAGCTTGAATCAAGATCAAAGTTCTTCAAGAGGGCTTCAATCTCTCTTCAAGATCCTCTTCTTCTTCTTCAAAAGACTCTCTAAGAACAAAGAAAAATCATGCTCTAGAATATAGAATCATCCAAAAAGTGAAAAGTCTTCAAAGCCTCCCAAAAAATGAAGCAAGAATTTAATTTAAAGCCATCGTCATCATCTTGCCATGGCGATGAAACAATTATGCCATAGCACCAAAGTCTTTAGAATTTGTATGAGAAAATGCCCTCGTTTGCTAGGCAAGAAACTCCACCTTGTCATTAAAAATACATTAGACCACTAATGTGGCATCTAGATTTTCTAGAATTTATCCCTTTAGCCAAAATTCTTTGCTTACCTTATAATTTAGTCCTTACAAACATTAAACACAAATAAAACTAATTAATAAAGAAATTAAAACTAATTAAAAACTAAACTATCAACCTACTTATTTCTAATTACAAAATTGCATTGAAGCCTTAAGCTTAAAACCATCCAGTTCATCCATGTTACTTGGGAATTTAAGAATTTAACATAGAAAAATACAATTTGTTCAATTTCTTCCTAAAATGGGGAGTTTTAAACATGAAATCATCAATTCACACTTGAAATAATTTAAACTCAAAATTTAATTAAAACAAGTGTAAATGAGACATAGATAATAAAAATCCTTTACAAGTCCCTACAAATCCTATGAATACATACTAATTTAGGAATTACCAATGACCTTGGAGCTAGTGCTAAGAGATGTCAAGGTGAATTGGTGCTTTTCTCATGATAACCTTACATTACTCTAACATCATAGTGTGTGGAGGCAATTTCAGAGGTGCACTAGTCAAGATAGTTTTAACATTTTTCTTGCAACTCTTTTGGATGCTTTTCTAGCCGCTTCTCCTTTAGCTTTAGCTTCTTCTGCCTTTACTTCTTTATCATCTACTCCTCCAGCAAGCTCTCTATCCATAGCTTCTTTACTGGCCTTTGTTGAAGTGGGTTCTTAGCAAAAGTGTTGTTGTGAAGCAAGAGAGTCATCTCATGATTCTAAGGACAAGTTTAAAGGAGAGGCATATGTGCCCTTATCTAGGGAAGACTTGAATGAACCTAAGAGTTCCCTGGAAAAGAAACAAATAATTTGATGCCAGGTCAAGAGAAATATGTGAATGGGTTCATGGAAAACTTTCAAAAAGCTATTAAAGAATGCTCAATCTTATGCCTTCACGATAATATAAAAGATATAAAAACAATATGTAATTGATCATGTTAAGAATCAATAATAAATTTTCAATGAGTACTTGTTTATTGAAGAACTATTTTATTTATTTATTGCATTGTATCCAAGGTTTTCAGAGTAATTTTCTAGGTGTGCATACCAAGTAGGCCTATTAAGTTTAGGTCACGGCGTTAGGTCTTAAAGATTATATTTTTAGTGCACATAAAAACTTAATTAATAAATTGTGGGTTGTAGCACAAAGTTATGTGCCTCATGTAAATTCCTACAAGTGGAATTATATTCATACAATAATGTTTTCCTAGCTTTGCCTTCCCTATTCCAAATGCAAGTTAAGTAGTCAAATCCTTACTAGGTTTGCTATCTATGAAGTTAAATACTTTCTTGATTAATTACTATTCATCGCTAATTTTCTAAGCCTATGACTATGCTATTTTCCTCTAATTGCTAACTAAGTCTTCAAAACAACCCTATTCAACCATTAAGTAACTAGATCCTTAAGTTAACACTATTTAATACCTAACTAGCTAGATCCTTAAATCAACACTATTCAATTATTAAGTAATTGCTAAGTAAACAACTTCATTATCCTAAGCCATATCTACTCCTCCTTCTTCTTCTAACCTTATAACTTTTCAACACTAAACCCTAGGCATCCTCTTCACTTGATACAATATTTATTCATCATCCATTCTTATAACTTTTTCATCACTAAACCTTACTAATCCTCTTTGCTCAATACTATATCTATTCCTCATCCATTCTTATAACTTTTTAGCACTAAATCTTACTAATCTTTGCTTAATATTATATCTATTCCTCATCCATCCTTATAATTTTTCAGCATTAAATCTTATCCACCTTTTGACAAGTCATCTCATATGGGAACTTGTAGTCTTACTATGCAGTCTTTTCCTATTCTCATTCTAATTATAAGCAACTATCTTATTTAGATGCAAGTTTCTAAAAAAGGTACATGTAACATCATATTCATTTAGCTCATCCCATCTCATTTCTAGACACATTTCCTTGAATCACATAAGTTTATAGGAAAAATCCAATAAAAAAATATAGATTATTTTCACATTATATTGTGGATAAAATTTTCATTTCGTGTCCTGTGGACCATATGAACTCATTGATCTCATTCTCTTATTTAAATACACACATAAAACTCAAAACCATCTCAAGATGTGGCCAAAAACTCGAGCTCATGGAATATATACATAAAAATTACATGCTTAGCCTCGGATTAGTATGTTAGGTTTCTATCATCAACTTTGGAAAATCACAAATAATTATAAAAAAATTGAAATCAAGCACACTATACCATTATAGATACAAATGTCTACTTTATGTTAAAAATCATTCTAGAGCAAAATAGGAATGTCTAGCTATTGAAAATCAATGGCATAGTACCCAAACTCATCTGGCACTATTGGTACTATCATAAAATTTCAAAAATTCATATCTCCCAACTCAGACATCCCATTAAGGCAATCTTGGTGCCCATAGAAAGACTATATGTCTAGTTTATGTCTATAAAATTTCATGAGCATTGGACACCATTTGTCCCTCAAATGACATAGGAGAAGAAATTGACCATATGAACAGTAACCTTACCAAAATAGCTAAAATTTGGCAACTTTGAAAATTTATAATTAATTCTACAGAGCTCTAAATAATCTAATCTTTATCTTTCCAAAAATTTCTGGATATGATCTATATTCATGCCAAATTTCATGAGGAAATTCGTTCATTTGGTTAGATTGTGCTATAGGGTTGCAAAATGGCTCTTTTATGCTTCTTCAAGGGTCATAAAAGGGTCATTTTTGCTTTCAAGGCTTTCATGGCCAATTGAGCATGTGGGAAAGCACCAAAATGGTCTATTAAACATGTCTCAAAGGTACACAAACCCAAATTTCATAAACTCACTCTCTCACCCCAAGGTATACACAAGAATACATAAGTTATATCTTGCCATTTAATGTCAAGAACTTGCTACAACATTCACATGGCATCAAATCTCATATATACATCAAGCATCCATGTAATTACATATGTTCAAATGGTTATACAACATGTTTATCATAAGGTTACATCATATACCATCAAGATGGTTACAACTAGAATAGAATAACACACTTTCTTGTCAATCTCTCTTCTTCAAGCTTGGTGGCTCTTATTTCTAAATTCACTTGGTCCACCTAAACATGTTAGGTAATGGGGAGGAAGGAATGAGATTCTAGGAATCCCAAAAGCTCTTCTCTCTTTCAAGAATACATAAAAGATGCAAATTCAAGTCTAAAAATGCATGTATGGATATCATGGAGTACGTAATCATTTATGGAACATTTATTGCACTCAAAAAGTCGCATAAACCATAATAGGCTTGTCAAGCAAGTGATTTAGCCTCACCCATTCTCTTTGGAGATTTTAAACTTGTCTCACCCATTTTCTTAAGGGGCCTTTGACTAAGCCTCACTCTTTAGAGACTCTTGGCTTTGTCTTACCCATTCTTGGGGGCTTTTGGCTCATTCTCACCCTAGCTAAAGGACTTTTGGCTTCACCACACTCAAGCAAACCAAAACATATTCATAAAGCATCATTTAAGAGCATAACATAATATCATGGCACCATGGCATATAGATACATGCTAAAACATCTTTCATGACTTAAAATATACATACACACATTCAAACACAAGATAAACATCCACTCATACATGAAAGGAAAAAGACAGAGCTACTTTGGTTACACAAGCACACTTTTCCTTTTCATTTTGGTTCCTCTCCCTTTGCCAAGCACTCATAAGAAGGTGGAGCTTGATTCCTTTGGCCTAGACACATCATATAAAAGCCAATTACACTCTTGGAACAATTTCTAAACCCACACATTCATTTCAAAAGCTAGATTGTTCCTATAGCTCATTTATAATTTCATAATACACCTAGTGCAGCAACACCCATAACCCTTGATCTTGGCTCCATTATTTCCTTCCATTTATGGTTCTTGACTCCATTTAAGCCTCTTGAGCCATCACACAATTAATTTAAGGAGCCTAACTATATGTTGTTTCTTTAAGTCATAATATGGAACCTATGATACCATCTCACTTCCTAGGCTTCCTAAAATTTTTCCAAGACTTCCTCTCATCCTCTCCCATCATATATGATGTAAAACCAAGCTTGGAAAAAATTAAAACATTCCCTTGGTACTCCTTCCATGCTAGGCCGAGGCTATGCTCTAATATAGCACCAATGGAGTTGTTTTGATTTCCTTAGTAGGAGAATCATGGGAGGCTCTCTTGGTGTCTTAGAAACTCATATGGACTCTTAAACACCTTAATTTATGGCTAGAACTCATCTTACAAACCAAGGTGCAACTAAAACCCTAGCTTTTCTATCTTACAATTTTATGGTTCTTTCTTTGTTTCCTTTGCATATTCTTGTTCTTCTCACTCAAATTCCTAAGATTCACTCTTGGTTTGGTCAGAAATTCAACTCCCCTTGGCTGTCCATATATGGGACGAAAAGAACAAGAGAAGGAACAAGAAGAATTAAGCGTAAAAGTAGCAAAATACCTTGGTTTCTTGGCTTCCTTTGCTTTCTCTTCTCTTTGCTTGGATTCTCCTCTTGAATTTCAAATTTTCCCCTCTTGGTATGGCCTCAAAACAGACCCAAAAGCTTCAATAAATCCATAGGAAAGAAGAGAAGAAGGAGGAGAAGGAAATTGCTAAAGAGAAACTAAGAAAATTCATAAAAATCCATACCTTTCACTTGCTTTTTCTTCTCCCTTTTCTTCTTCCCCTATGCGCCTCACTCTCTAGGTCTTTTCCCTAGTTTAGGGTAAAATGAAATCAACCAAATGAGAAGAAGAGTTGGGCATCGGGTATATATAGATAAGGTTTAGAAATTGTTTCCAAAAAATTCTATTGATGTCCTTTAAATTTGGCATGCATTTTTGTTTCTAGTTCATTTTAGCTCCTTTTTTGGAATCATCTTCTCCCTTATAAAATTTAGGTTCTCAATCTTATAAAATGCTTTTATAACCACTCAATTTGGAGCTAAAACTTTCCCAAACAAAAAGGTCAAAGTTCGGGTCAATCAACATTAGAAAATGTGCACTGGAGAGGTTTTAACTATCCCGGGACTTCCCATGATTTTTAGGGCCTCTAAGAACCCCAGAGAACTCAAATTTTCTATTTAAAAAGCCCTCTTGTGAGTATTATAAAATTTTTCCAAAATTAGGAAAATGCCATTATATTATGTAGCTATTTCGTTAAATTCCATTTGGTTATTTTAGCCTCTGTTTCAGGGCACCTCTGGCCTCCTAATTTCATTACTTAATATCTAAATCATTATTCTAATTTTTTTGGACCTTAACCGATTCATTTTAGAGAACTTACTTTTAAAATGTATCTGTTTTCGTCATTTTTATGAAAACTAGACATTACAGTACATTTCAACTAAGGCAATGTGCTTTGTGTAGGAACCCTTATCTTGTCAATGTGTTTGAGCTATTTTGCCCTACCACTAATGTCACTATTTATAATAGTAGGCTAACTAAAATCTATACATCTAAAGCTAACACATTCCTATGACTCATAGTAGATATATTCAAGAATATAATGCCTAAAAATGTTTTAGACGTGGTTTTCCTATTACAATAGGAATGGATGGTGTAATACCCTCAAATTAATTAAGGATAATTATAATTAACTAGGAATTGATATAGTTTAATTCAAAAAATTAATTAAGAAAAGTAGGCATTAATTTGAGTCTTATGATTAATTTGAGTAAGCTTAAGGCCTAATATAGAAGCCCGATTATGTTATGAACTTAGTAAGAGAACCCAATACTAGTTTTCTTATAAGCCTAACTTAAATTTTCTGGAAGCCCAAAAACTTAGAAGTGAATTTAAGTAAGACAAGAGCCTGTTTAGCCTTAACCTAAACTTGGGAAAATGAGTCCAAGTGGGTCTTGGGCTATTCGATCAGCACATTCCATCCTTAACAATAAAAATTATGCAACCCAACCTATAATGTCTGGCCCAACAAGCTAAAATGTAAATCCCAATTAGAATTGGGCTTTTAGGTCAGCCCACAATCTAACTTAAACCTACTTAAACCCTAAACACACTTCAGTCCCCTCCGCATTCTACAGAAAACACAAGAAGAACAAGAGATTTTTAGAGGTTTAAGGTGGAGGCTAGAGTTCTTAGCATAAATCCATCATTTCCTACTCCTAGAGTAAGATTTAGCCAAGGTAACTTATATATAAGTTAATCCTCTCTTCATCCTCTTCAGTTTAACCAGATGGATTTTTCATTTGGAGCATTTTTATCTTCTACCCAAAACTAAAAATTGTTGCTTGGTGCTTCCATGGTGGATTTTTGGAGGTGGAGGTTATGGGTATTGTTAGGTAAGTATCCTCTTTCCATTTTGATGTATTTACTACTAGTTTGAGACCCCTATAGTTGATTTATAATATGGGCCTTTATTTTATGCAAAATTACTTAGAAATTGGAGTGAACTATGGTGGTTTCTGATGTGGGGAAGCTAGAACCCAAAATTGGAATCCATTAGTGGTTAGGTAAGTAACTTCTAGGTAGTCATTCGTAGTTTAACTCTTTGGGTATCTGATTTGTAGCTAGAAATGATGATAATTATACTTGTCATAGGCTTGATGTGCATTTAGATTTTAATAGTAGCTAGATGAAGAGTAATTGGGTTTCATTGAGGTAACTGGGGTTATTTTCCTAATTCCATGTATATGCTAATTTTATCTGATGTTTTGCTATACATATATGATTTTGAAATGCTAAAATGATTGGTTAGCTACTCGATTATTGTTGCGATTAGACCTTGTGAGCCCATGGTGGAGCTGTGGTGCGGTTGCCACCATGCATCGTGCTTTGATCAGGCACTGGGTTGTGATCAGACCTCTAAATACACTAAGCCCACGTTGTGCTCATTGGGGAGTTGGTGCCGTAGATGAGCCTTTTTCGTTGTTATTGGCCATTAACATATTGTATATGATTGCTAGTATGGGGCAATAATCACTTATAGCTCAACTAGTTCATTTGTTAATTGAATTGATGATTCTAGTATTTCATTATATAAAAATGCATTGTGTTGATTAATCTGTACATATATATGGAATTTGCCTCTTGTTATTGAGATTATATATATCTCATCCTAGTTTTAGGCTAACATTTTTAGGGACCGGATCTCTTAATGGCAAGGAGAATTAATTGAAGCTATTGTATGGTTTGGTAGCCATAGGTTTAGAGACCTTATAAGGTTAGGTTTGTGTAATAAGAATATTAGTTTCATGTATTTGCCGCATTGCATCATGAATTGCCAAGTGTAGGGATTGTCCATGTAATATATTTATCATGGGATTGAATATTTTGATGGTAATTGAGTAATAATTGATGAATGACTTGATGTCTTATGGTCATTTAGCATTAGCCCTATAGACATGTGTAATTAAACCATTTTTGCTATCATGGAATGTGGGTTGATTGATATGAAACCTTGTTGATCCTAGGATATGGTTTACTATTTAGAAATGCAATCATATGATACATTAGATGTTGACTTAAACTAGTAATGCATAAAACCTATAATGGAATTATGTTTGAGTGATAATGTTGATAATTTATAAATTCTTTACTGTCATTAATCTTGGAACTTGCTGATATATGGTAGTTAGTTGAGTAGGAATCAACACCTAAGTCTTAAATTGGTGATGATAGGTAAGTCAGGTAAATCAGATAGATCAAAGCTATTAGAGCCTTACAAATTAAGGTAGAATGGCTTAAAATGCCAATGAAAAAAATTTTGGAGTGTTTAGGACAAAATTAGGAGAGTTTAGGTGCATGAGGTAGTTGAGCCACGGCCAAAATAGGTTAAGTCATGGCCAAGAGTTAGGCAAAGGTGAGGAACACCACAATGCGAGGTGCCTTGACACAATGCAAAATGAAAAGGTTACCCAAGGAGGGTAACTGTAATATCTGGTTCTCTGAAAGTAAGAGAAAACGTGAGAAACGTAACATATAGTTTCTCTATAAACGAATAAAACTCATCGAATACAAAAGAAAGTCCCCCGAAATGATATAGTTAAGGTCCCAAAAAATTTGTGAAGTATTCTAGACTCCTAAAAATTAGAATCCCAGGCTCAAACGAAAAGAACAATGGAGCTAGAATGAAGAAACAATTTCTAACGGAAAACTTACGAAACGTAATGGCATTTTCATAATTTTGAGAAAATTTTGGAATTCACACATGAGGACTTTTTAAATGAAAGTTTTGAGTTCTCCAGGGTTCTCATAGGCCTTGAAAACTATAGAAAGTCCTGGGATAGTTAAAGCTCCTTTGGTGGACATTTTTTGATGTCGGTATTCCTGAACTTTGACGGATTCATTTGAGAAGGTTTTAGCTCCGATTTGAGTGATTCCATAGGAATTTTACTAAATTGGGAACCTAAATTTTATAATGGAAAAGACAGTTCTCAAAAAGGAGCTAAAACAAAGGAGAAACAAAAATGCCAACAACGAAGGGAAAAATGAGAATTTTTGAAAAGTGTAACTTCCTCCTACCTATATATATGATGCACCCTTCTTCTCCCTTCATTATGCACGAACATGTTCTGCCCAAAACTAGAGGAAAACCCTAGGGGATGAGGTGCACAAGAGGAGAAAGAAAAGAAGGAGAAATTCAAGGTAGAAAGGTATGAATTTTCATGGTTTTTTATGCTTTCTTTATTCCAAGCCTCTTCTCCTCCATTCTCCTTTGTTTCCTATGATTAAAATGAAGTTTAAAAATCTGATTTCAGGGAGAAACTTAGGGAAAATTTCGGATTTGAAAAGAGGAGCTTGGAGAAAGCAAGATTCAAGTGAGAAAAAGCAAGAAAACAAGGTAATTTCTCTTCCTATGGTTGTCATCTTTGGTTCCTTCCTCCTCCATTTTGCCTAACATGAGAAAACCCTAAGAGGACTTAATTTTTGGTAAAACTGTGATGACCCTATCTTCTTATCATGGTAATTATGGTTAAATACACGATTAATGCTTAATGATCAAGGTTTAAAGTCATTAAAATTAAATACATCGTGAAAATTATAGGAAAATTTAGACCTTGATAATATTAGGTTCATTAACTATACAACCATAATTGTGAGAATGCATAAAAGATATTGTACTATCATAAGGGGTTTGTGATTCATCCATCCATCAATTTCAACATACAAAAACTTCCTATAAAGTGTTCCTATATAATTTCCTAGCTTTAATATTGAAGAAACTAGGGTTTCTAAGCTAAAGGTAAGAGTTTAGGAACCTTCACTGTGACTTGAAACTTTATCGCTGTGGCTAAGTTAGGTACTGAAGCTCAAAAACTAAGTTTTATCACTTTGCGCCGCAGCCCTGACTTTCCACGCTGTGGCTAAGTTACTCTCGGGAATCTTATTGGGCAATTCACGTGAATTTCCTTGAGTTAGACCGTCGCCGAGGCAAACCTATGTGGCGCCGTAGTAGAAATGTCTCCTAAGCTACTATTTGAAGTCCCACAATTCTTGGCTTGGCGAAATACACTTGTGCCATGGCAAGGCTCACTATTGTACACTCCTTACCTAGTTTCCTCGACTTGCGCGGCGAGAGGACCTATTGTACTGTGGCGAGGTTTCTTTCTGCCACCCTCTTGGGTGATTTTTTTTGCACTAAGTCGAGGCGAGATTTCTTCAGCCACGACATTCCTCGCCACTGTTACTCTCCAGGCCACAGTGAGGCCTTCCTAGTCATGGCATGACTCCCTCCTGTAACTACATCTCCCAAATTTCATCCTATGCACTACAATTCTCTTCTTGAGAACACCCTAAGACCACTCCCCCTCATTTCATATGACTCTAATGGTATTTATTTACCTTATTTGCCTAGCTATTCTACCATTACCAATTCAAAACTTAAATGTTAATTTCTACTCCTCCAACTACCCTATATCAGCAAGTCCATAGAGTAATAACAACAACAAGAATTCATGAACAATCAATAATTAACATTCGATATACATTCTGTTAGAGATTTCATACATCAATAGTTCATATCAAGATCTAATGCATCACATAATTATATTTCCAATAGCATACCATACCATAAATTCAATAAAATTCATACATCAGGTGTTACAGGTTCATACATCTAATACCAAGCTAAGATGAGGCTTAACTCCTTAATAGAAACATCCTAAGTAATCAAAATATAAGAACTTACACTTCGCAATATGATTACATGATGATGCTATACAAAAGGAATACAAAATTTAGCATCTATTCTAAATAAACTAGTCAAATGTGGCCTTCTCCCCACATGGTTGGAGCTCATGGATTTTCATCCATTTGCTTCCCTTTATCCTTACCCGAAGGGCCTTCACCTGAAAGTATAATCCCATAAAATGGGGTGAGATGCAAACCTCAATAACCAAAGTAAATTCCATTCATATAATCCAGTTTAGTCAACATATATACATGATTTCATATAAGCATCAGAAAACATACTAGTCATATCAGTAAATGAAACAATTAGGCTATCTATGATTACTATCCTTGATAAACACATATTTTATCTATTTTTATCCTCCTAACTTAGACATTTTAGTTCCAAATATGGCTTTAAAATTTCAATTAGATAAGATTTCATGTTAATAGCCATTTCTATACTTTAAGAATTTAATTGCAAAATTTAGGAATTTTAATGCACAATTTTATTTTAAATGATTTTATGAATTTTCCTATTGAATTATTTTTTATTATTTGTGCAGACTTGTGAAGGACAAATAGCTTAAATGAGTATTTGATTTAAAGAAAAGAAGAAGAAAGAGATGAAGGCATGTATGTGTGGGAGAAAGAAGCAAAGGATATGCATGGGAGGAGATTACGTGGAAAAGAGGCTGGGTTGAAGGTGGCTTAACAGACGTTAACATGGCCAGTAGAAACAAAGCCATGCATGCAACTCGAGCAGTTCATCCAGCACGTTGCCACAGGTTCTACACTCACACAAGAAGCAGCAGCACTTAGCAGAGAAGAAAGCAACGTGTGGTATAAACAGAAGATGCACGAAGGAAGCAGAACCATGTAAAAGCTGCAAAATAGAGAAGAAGCGAGAACTACGAGTTGAACAGAAGAAGAAGCTGTGCAGAAGAGAATTAAGAGCAGAATGCACGATGAAGAAAACGCTGAAGCTACGTCTGGACAGCAGCAGAATAAATGGGAAAGAAAAAGAAGGCAAAGCTACTGTTTTGGCGTGAGGAGCATGAAGAAACAAATGACAGCAGCTCACAAACTCCAGCAGAAGCAAAACGAAATGAAGATACAGAAACAAGAAGAAGAAGAGGCATGAGCTGCTGGTTTGAACGAAAACGCTGGTCTGGACAATCATGTGAGAAGCTCGAGTTTTATGTGTAGAACGAACAGAAGCAGAGAAAGAAAATGAGTAGAACGAAGGGGCAGAACCAGAGCAACGCATGAAGAAGAGAGAGAGCTGGAAATCACGTCTGGTTAGAACATGCAGAAGCTATAGCAGCAATCACGTGGGGAGTTTAGGCAAAACGCTGAAGCAAAACATTGAATATTATATTTAGCTTTAAACTGGGGCCCACGTTATATTGAAGCTTCAGGTAATTGGCAAGGTCAGTACAAGATTAAAAACGCTGGAGCTAAGGGAAGGGAGAGCACGTGAATTTAAGCAAACCACGTGAGAATGAAGAATAAAGCTTCAGGCAAATGGAACAAAAGCTGAGCACGTGAATTGATTAATGAATAGCACGTGAAAGGGAGCAGAAATACACATCCATACGTCTCCATTCACCAGACGTCCCCATTCATCACACGCCTCCATCCACATTCCAGCCCATTCACGCCTTCTCCCCATCCCATCGTCTCTTTATATACGATCTTCAATCCATGCATCAAGCACCACTCATCACGCCTCCACCCACACATCCATCCCTTCGTCCAGCACTCTCTATTCCATTCTCCATCTCCATTCCACGCCAATATGAAGCTTTAATTCATCTTGAGGCTAGCAAGGGAGGAAGCTCTTGAGTAGAAGCTTGAATCCATGGATAAACAACAAATTATGGCTAAGATTTTCTTATTTTTCCTACACTTTTTCTTATTCTGTATAATCTCGGTTGAGTTATATTTGATTTAGAATTTGTGTAATTAATTAGTGGCTGGTTAGACACTGATTAGGAAACCTTTTTTTGTTGATTAATTGGTTAAATTTGAATTTGGTTTTTCATTATTCTCTCTAATCTCTCATGTATGCCACGAAGGTGTTCGATGAATTGCATGAGTAAGGTTATGTGTTTAAATGTCTATTTGAGAATTCCTTGGTGTTTAGTTGGTTAATTAAACATTTTTGGATGATGAATCAGAAGATAATTAATTAGTTAATCAATCAAATTGGATGTTCATTGATCTTAAGAACAAGAGTTAACGGTTTAATGCGGGATTGAGGTCTCAATTCAACATTAGATTATTAATCTCTTGAATCTTGAATGGTTATTCAAGATCATTTGCTAATGAACATAATTAAGAATTCTTAGGCCATAATTAATCACAATTGGAATAGGATAAGGATAGTGGATACCAAGAGATGATTCCTAAGCTAGTCACAAGACCATTCTCCATCCACAATTTATCTAATTAGGTAGACATTAGGAAATTTGTTTCAATTCAGTTTAGGATAGTTTAATTCATTCAAAAACCCCCCAAACTAGATAGTTCTAGGATCTTAGAACACTTAGAGAACCTAATTGAACATTGAATTCCAATTCCAAGGGAGATGACCTAGGTTGTGCCACTTGCTATATTTTTAGATCAACCTAGTTTTATTTTGAGGGTTGCACGACAAGCCCGTCAAAATTTGGCGCCGTTGCCGGGGATTTGGAGTCTCAATTGTTTGAGAAAGTTTTCTAAGTGTTTTTGTTCTATTTTATCTTTGTTTTGGTTCTATTTTGATTTGATTTTTGTTCTGTTTCGAACTTGGAATCGGGTAATTTCGGTGTTGCGTATTAATTTGAGTGCTTGCTAGAATTTTCGTTCAAAGTGCCCAGAAAATTCTCGTACTTTGTTTTTCAAGGTTTTTGGGTGTTTTGAGCAAAAGTAATAGAAAAGCTATTAGGTGCACCATTGTTTGGCCAAATTCCAACGTTTGAGGCACTTTTTCGAATTTTTTAGTATTTTTTCGAATTTTTTAGGAATTTTTCAATTTTTCTGGATTTAATTTCTTTATTTTTTGTGAGTTTATTTTGCATCATTAGCCTCTGTTTAGGAGTGTTTTTCATAGTTAAGTAAGTCTTAGCTTTATTTGATTTTATTTTCTTGATTATTGAGTTTATTTTAGTTATAATTTGTTTGTGATTTTACTTGTGCTTAAAGTAATGGTGCTTCTCATTTTTCCTTGCGTATAAATGGATCAATATTATTCTAATCAAGGTGTTTATGATCCCTGTAGAGAGCATAGGATTTCTCGGAGGATGGATAACGCCATGACAATGGTTCAAGGCCGTCTTGAAAGCCAACAATACCAACAATTCCAACCACCATGCTACCAACTATACCACAACCCATATGGAGTTCACCCAAATTACCACTCTCATCATGAACCATATCATACCTTCCATAGGCAAGAGCCACAATATCATCCTTACAGCTACCATGAGAGGTACATGCAACAAGAGCCTCAAAAGGAATCGAGTTCGAAAGAGAGGATGATGCAGCTAATGGAAGACTTAGATCTTCGAATCCAACAAAGGGATGCCGAACATCTTCAATTCAAACAAGAACATGAACGGTGGTATCTTGAAATGCAACAAAGGCTTGACAACATGATGAAGGATTCAGGAATTCAATTGAATCAACCGACTTCAAGTGCTAATGAATCAATTAAAGAGCAAATTAGAAGGGAATGTATAGAAGAAGAAGAGTCTTATCCATTAGGTAATATCCTTCCATCTTCTAATGTTTCACAATTTGTTAGAATTGAATCTAATTTGCATGATAGCACTGTGATTCCTGATGCATATAATGTTGTTGATTCTGAATTACATGATGATGATGTTGTTGATGAGGAAATAATTGTTGAATCCCCTGATATGATTGATTGTGGTAGCTCATTGAACAAAATTGACACATTTATTGATGTTCATGAACCCTTGTGTACTGATGCACTTAGGATGTCTACTCCTAGCTGTGATTATAGTGAAAATTTCATTTCTGAATCAATTGATGAATCTCTTGAGTCTAGGGTAGTAGATAAGTGTGGGGGTAACTTGGAATGTGATGATCATGCTATTCCTAGTCTGGAATTAGTTGATAAGCCTATTAATGATGCATCTTCTGAGTTTAGGGACAACATGCCATCTGGATCATGTGACATGACTAATTTGAATGCATCTCTTGATTGTATGTGTGCTAGATCTACTATATGTGATAGATGTTCCTAAATTAATTCTTCCATTGAGACTAGTGAGTCCATCACATATTCTGATAATCATGATTCCTCACTAGCCTGTAATGGTATGACTGCTGAAGTAGTAGATGTAGCATGTGATAATGATATAGACATTGAGATTGTTGAGCAGCTTGTTGATAATTCAGACTCTAATTCACAATGCTTATGTGATGATATGCATACATGTCCTATATGTGCTGAGATTAATGAATTTCTGAAGTCTGATAAGTCTGTTGAATCCATGGAATCCTTTGCCTGCACTGAAATGATTGATGAGACTAATTCCACTGATCATGCTAGTTTTGATGATAGCATGCATAGTGATAATACTAATGTTAAAAATCCTATCGATGCTTATACTATTGTTGATACTAGTGGGAGACTTGATTTTGTTGTTGGTCATTGTTTAGAATCTTGTGAGCCTACTGATGTCTCTTTGGTCAGGGAAGATGTTGTTTCTCCTATTGAGAGTCCGGAACAGATTCTTGAAATTGGTGAGCTAATTCCTAACAATCAGCAGACTCTCCCAATTGAGAAAAAGCAGTTGTCAGACACCTTGAACTTAAAGGATTATGAGAAGTTGCAGTTTAATTTTCCTATTGATGCAGTGACTCTTACTGATGAGAGTCCTATAGATTTTATTGGTTTTAATAGATTTTTAGGAAATTTTGATTTTAAATTTTCTTTCTTTAGTTTTAATTGTCTTAAATTTGATTTTTCTTCTTTTCTTGGTCCTACATATGCTGAAAATGACTTTCCTAAACTACTGTTGGTTAAGAAAGTCCATGAGTCAACACTGCATGATCAATCCAAATGTTTTAAAGTGGTTAGACTCAAATTTGTCCAGTTAAGAAGGAATAAAGTAGTTTTGATTTTAATTTTTGATACATATGATTAGTTAGTCCTTAATAAAACTCTTCTTAGTTTAGGATGTAGTTTTCTTTTCTTTATTGCATTACAGTTTATTTTTTTTTTTTTGCTTTGTAGGTAATAAAAGGTTGCTAACCAGCTAAAAAAGGAAATCTAAGTCATCCTTGGAATCTCCATATTCAAATTCATCCGGTTGTATTCTCTCTTTTCACTCTTTATCTTATGTTGTTTATCTGTTTACTGGACTGGTGCTGACATTGAGGACAATGTAACATTTAAGTGTGGGGGAGAGAGTCATTTCATTCCATCCATTCCATCCATCTTTTTCCTTGTTTTGAAAAAAAAATAAAATAAAATAATAATAATAAATTTTGAAATTTATGAGAAAATTTTTGAATTTTTCTGTAAAATTTGCAAGTTGAGATGATTATTAGCTTGGATTCATGTAGACATGATAAGTGATAGATCTTGTGTCTTGATTCAAGTGAAGTGGCAATGAATTTAATTTCAATGAATTATTTAATAGCCATTAGCTGGTGAGAATTTGAGCCTTAATTGTTCAATTCTAGTGTATATTCACCTATCTTTGTTTTCACTCTAGAACTTGCCCTGATTCTTTATTAAGACCACATTTGCACTTGCATGCATGAAAATGATAAGGCATTCCTTTCTATTTTAGCTAGAGCCAAAAGGCCAACCCTACATGCATCTTTATCCATTGTTTTAGCCACTTTGAACCTTCTTTTCTTTTCTTGTTAGCCTATAGCCATTAAATATATTCCCACCTTGTTTTAAGATGCCTTAGGAATTTTCAAGGAGCATCACATCTAAATAGGATAGGTGAATGTGTGCTTTACATCCATTAAGGCCATTGTTAGTCAAATAATATGTTTCAAAAAAAAAATGCAAAGAAAGAAGAGATAGAAAAGCAAAAGGAAAACAAAAGAAAAAGCATTGAAAAAAAAAAAATAGAAAAAAAAAATGTTTCAAATTGATTTTGTAGTTGTTTATACTTGTGGGAAATAAGGCCTAGAAATTCTCTATCCTAAATCTCCATTGATTGCTCTTGAGATCCTAAGGTGTCTATTTGTTGTTTGTTTTTCCCCTTATTTTTGTATCCATTCATTTCATCTTCCCTAACCCCATTTCAACCCTTAATAAAGTCCTTTGATTTGTGCATTGCATTTGGCATGGGTGGTGGAGATTTAGAAGCTTGACAAGCTTATGGTAGTGAGCTTGGATAGGTGAAACTTGAGTGAGACACATCCCTTTAAACACTGGAAAGTTGAGAGTAAACACCAATCCATGAGAGGCTATACATTTTAATTCATTCTTTTCAAATGAAATTGCCATGGAATTTGATTTCTTGATGCAATTGAAGTTTGCTTGGATTGTTGAAGTGATGAAAAGTTATGATTAGTCTCTAACTTGTGATTTTTACACTCCCTTTCCCATTTGTATTTCCTACTTGCCATTCTACTAGCCGGGTGCTTCAGTTCATTCTTTTTCTTGGATTTTAAGTTTTGCTCAGGAGTGCAAACGTTTAAGTGTGGGGGAATTTGATAAACACATATTTTATCTATTTTTATCCTCCTAACTTAGACATTTTAGTTCCAAATATGGCTTTAAAATTTCAATTAGATAAGATTTCATGTTAATAGCCATTTCTATACTTTAAGAATTTAATTGCAAAATTTAGGAATTTTAATGCACAATTTTATTTTAAATGATTTTATGAATTTTTCTATTGAATTATTTTTTATTATTTGTGCAGACTTGTGAAGGACAAATAGCTTAAATGAGTATTTGATTTAAAGAAAAGAAGAAGAAAGAGATGAAGGCATGTATGTGTGGGAGAAAGAAGCAAAGGATATGCATGGGAGGAGATTACGTGGAAAAGAAGCTGGGTTGAAGGTGGCTTAACAAACGTTAACATGGCCAGTAGAAACAAAGCCATGCATGCAACTCGAGCAGTTCATCTAGCATGTTGCCACAGGTTCTACACTCACACAAGAAGCAGCAGCACTTAGCAGAGAAGAAAGCAACGTGTGGTATAAACAGAAGCTGCACGAAGGAAGCAGAACCATGTAAAAGCTGCAGAATAGAGAAGAAGCGAGAACTACGAGTTGAACAGAAGAAGAAGCTGTGCAGAAGAGAATTAAGAGCAGAATGCACGATGAAGAAAACGCTGAAGCTATGTCTGGACAGCAGCAGAATAAATGGGAAAGAAAAAGAAGGCAAGGCTACTGTTTTGGCGTGAGGAGCATGAAGAAACAAATGACAGCAGCTCACAAACTCCAGCAGAAGCAAAACGAAATGAAGATACAGAAACAAGAAGAAGAAGAGGCATGAGCTGCTGGTTTGAACGAAAACACTGGTCTGGACAATCATGTGAGAAGCTCGAGTTTTATGTGTAGAACGAACAGAAGCAGAGAAAGAAAATGAGTAGAACGAAGGGGCAGAACCAGAGCAACGCATGAAGAAGAGAGAGAGCTGGAAATCACGTCTGGTTAGAACATGCAGAAGCTATAGCAGCAATCACGTGGGGAGTTTAGGCAAAACGCTGAAGCAAAACATTGAATATTATATTTAGCTTTAAACTGGGGCCCACGTTATATTGAAGCTTCAGGTAATTGGCAAGGTCAGTACAAGATTAAAAATGCTGGAGCTAAGGGAAGGGAGAGCACGTGAATTTAAGCAAACCACGTGAGAATGAAGAATAAAGCTTCAGCCAAATGGAACAAAAGCTGAGCACGTGAATTGATTAATGAATAGCACGTGAAAGGGAGCAGAAATACACATCCATACGTCTCCATTCACCAGACGTCCCCATTCATCACACGCCTCCATCCACATTCCAGCCCATTCACGCCTTCTCCCTATCCCATCGTCTCTTTATATACGATCTTCAATCCATGCATCAAGCACCACTCATCACGCCTCCACCCACACATCCATCCCTTCGTCCAGCACTCTCTATTCCATTCTCCATCTCCATTCCACGCCAATATGAAGCTTTAATTCATCTTGAGGCTAGCAAGGGAGGAAGCTCTTGAGTAGAAGCTTGAATCCATGGATAAACAACAAATTATGGCTAAGATTTTCTTATTTTTCCTACACTTTTTCTTATTCTGTATAATCTCGGTTGAGTTATATTTGATTTAGAATTTGTGTAATTAATTAGTGGCTAGTTAGACACTGATTAGGAAACCTTTTTTTGTTGATTAATTGGTTAAATTTGAATTTGGTTTTTCATTATTCTCTCTAATCTCTCATGTATGCCACGAAGGTGTTCGATGAATTGCATGAGTAAGGTTATGTGTTTAAATGTCTATTTGAGAATTCCTTGGTGTTTAGTTGGTTAATTAAACATTTTTGGATGATGAATCAGAAGATAATTAATTAGTTAATCAATCAAATTGGATGTTCATTGATCTTAAGAACAAGAGTTAACGGTTTAATGCGGGATTGAGGTCTCAATTCAACATTAGATTATTAATCTCTTGAATCTTGAATGGTTATTCAAGATCATTTGCTAATGAACATAATTAAGAATTCTTAGGCCATAATTAATCACAATTGGAATAGGATAAGGATAGTGGATACCAAGAGATGATTCCTAAGCTAGTCACAAGACCATTCTCCATCCACAATTTATCTAATTAGGTAGACATTAGGAAATTTGTTTCAATTAAGTTTAGGATAGTTTAATTCATTCAAAAACCCCCCAAACTAGATAGTTCTAGGATCTTAGAACACTTAGAGAACCTAATTGAACATTGAATTCCAATTCCAAGGGAGATGACCTAGGTTGTGCCACTTGCTATATTTTTAGATCAACCTAGTTTTATTTTGAGGGTTGCACGACAAGCCCGTCAATCCTATACTAGTAATCACAATTCCAAATGCTAAAGGCCAATAACACTGAAAGAGGCCAGTCCATGGCACCCACTTCCCTATGAGCACAACCAGGGCTTAGTGCATCTGGGGTTTGATCATAACTCGGTGCTCGATCGAAGCACATGCATGAGTGGCAGCCGCACCACAGCTCCACCATGGACTCACAAGGTCCAATCACACATAAGAGATAGCCAACCAATTCATTTAGCATCAAAATCATAATCATGCAGCAAATACAAGATTAAAACCAACATATGCATGGAATTAGCATAAATCCCAATTACCTCACTCTATAGACAATTGAAAAGCCACCAGCAGTGCCAAAATCTCCCTATAACCATAACATTAGAAGATTACTACTTTAAATCCTAATGTATAGTAGCAACAAGTACCCAAGGAATTAAAAAACTAATGGCTACCCGGAAGATGCTTACCCAGCCACTACAAATCCCCAAATTCAAATTGAATATGTCCTCTACCAGAAACTTCAATATATCAACCTAATTCGTAAGCAAATTCGTACATAATTAATACCCATACTATAAATCAACCGTGGGAGTCTTAAACCAATAGATAATACATTAGAATGGAGAGTATACACTTACCCAATATCTCCCCTAACCTCTACCTCCGAAAAACCTCCAAGAAAATACCAAACAACCATATTTCAAAATCTAGGTATAGTGAAAATGCTCTAAATGAGAAACTAATTAGGCCAAAATGAAGAGAAAGAGAAGGAGATTAAGTTATATAACAAGTACCTTGACTGATTTTGAGGTTAGAAGTGAGAAATGGTGGATTTCTTACCCCAAACCCTAACCTCCCTCCAAACCTCCGAAAATGAGTTGTGTGTTTATGTTTTAGCAAAATATGGAGGGGTTGAAGTGTTTAGGTTTTTAGTTGGGTTTAAGTTAGGTCTAATGTGGATCATGGGCTAACCCAAAGGTCCAATTGCAAGTGGGTTCTAATTTAAACCTTGTTAGGCCAGCTTTAAGGTGTTGAGATATAGAAATTTAATAGGCCTGACCAAGTTTGAAGGACTCAATTGATTTGGGTCTGCACAAGGGTTATTGGGCCATTTATAAGAGTTGTACAAGTTTGGTCTTGGGCCTCTAATTCATTAAATCAGATTAGGCTCTCCATTAGTTCCTAACCTTGGCCTACTTAATTTAATTTGGGCCTAGATGGGATTTCTAACTCAATTAAATCTCAAACTCATATTAATAATTTATCTCTCTAAAATTTCCATTCACTTAACTTACCCAATTATCTCATATTAATTATTCTTAATTAACCCAAATCCATGATTAACACCTTAATTAATTTTGAAGTGTTACAAGAACCAAGGTGATTCTAAGGAAAAAGGGTATAGAGATTAAGAATATGCAAAGTAAATCAACAAAAAAACATTAGGTTTTAAGATGTAAGTTCTAGGGTTTCAATTGTACCTTGTAAAATCTGATTTTGTATGATGATTCCTAGGTCTAATTAAAAGTTTAAATAAGCTCCTAAGATCCCTAAGATGCTCCCCACATGCTTCCTCCTTCAAGAAAACAAAGAAACCTCCAAGAAGGCCAAAGAAGCCCTATGTCTCGACCAAGCATGGATGGGATAGCTAGGGAGAGTTTTAAACTTTTCTAAGGCTATTCTTGAGTCATATATAATGAATGAAAATAAGGGGAGGCTTAGAAAAAATTTAGAACTCATAGAAAGTGAATTGGTGCTTTAGGTTTCATATTATCACCTAAAGAGGCAACATGTTGTTAGGCTCTTAGTTTTAATTGTGTGATGACTCCAAGAGGCTTAAAAGGAGTCAAGAATCATATTTGAAAGAAAAGAATGGAGCCTAGAAATTATTTGAGGGATGTTTGTTCATTAGGTGCATTTATGGATCATAATAGGGTTTATAGAACAACCTAGTGTCTAAGCAAGTTGTCTGACCTTAGAAATTGTTTCATAAACCTAATTGGCTTCCATAAATTGTGTCTAGGCCAAGAGAAAGCATCTCCATAAGTTTGTGTATGAGTGGCCGAAGCAAGGGAAGGAATTTCAAAAGGAAAAGTGTATGATTGTGTGCAACTCAAAAAGTTTTTTAGTGCAACAAATACAAACATTGGAATAATCTGAATCAGCTGGACCCAAAGAATAGTCTAATTTCAAAGAATAGTTTCATATATATATTGAAATTTGTTTATGATTATTGGTTTTTTGCTCTTTTATATTTATATTCATATTTTATTCATTTCCTTCGATGTTGATGTGCGCAGTACATAGTTCACGATGCACCTTCTCTCATGCATGGTTGTAAGCTTAGCTTGTCTTAGATTGTGTGTATGTGTATTTTCAAGCCATGAAAAGTGTGATAGCATGATTTCATATGCCATGGTTTTATGATGACATATTATGTTTCATATGATGTTTTGATGTGTGCTTAGGTTTGCTTGAGTGTGATAAAGCCAAGAACTCTTATCCACGATGAAGATGAGCTAAGAACCCTTAAGATTGGTTGAAACAAAGCAAAGAGTCTCCCAAAAGTAAAGTGGGCTCTCAAGAGTATGGTTGAGTCTAAAAATGTATTAAAGAATAGGTGAGGCAAGTCCAATATCCACAAGAAATTGGGTGAGGTCAATCTACTTGCTTGGCAAGTGATAAGCATGATTTTTATACACTTTATTCCTCCTAACTTAACCTTTTTAATAATTAAATTTGACTTAATGAATGCAATTGAATGGAATTTGATTTTAATTAGCTATTTTCTTCATTTGAGGAATTAATTTGCAAACTATTGGTTCTTAATGCTTAAATTTTTCTTAAATAATTTTTAGATATTTCCACTTAATACTTTCCATTCTTTTTGTGCAGATTTTCAATGGGCAATTTAAATTTGAATGAAAGACTAGCTAACCACATGCAGAAACAGAGGAAAAGAAGCTTTGGTGGACGAAACAAGATGCAACTTGCCACGGGGTTGAAGAAAATGAAGGAAGCAATGTGGGATGGTGAAGATGAAAGAAGCTTTGAGGAAGTAACACGAATGAATAAGCTAGGCAAAATAGAGGAGAGGCTCGAGTTCTGGTCTGTAAAGAGAAGAGTTATACACGAAGAAGAAAGCTACGTGAAAAGCCATGCATGAAGCTGTAGCTCCAGTTTCTTTGTGGAAGACACACACTCATGCACTCGTCCAATACGTTCCTATAGCTCCACGTTTCATGCACACAAGGCAGAAGCTACAGGGCTGGATGGGAGAAATACAAATGGTGCTACGTGGTGAATGAAAGGAAGAATACACATACATGCAGAATGTGCTACAAACAGAAACAAAGCACCAGTTACAGGCTACAGTAGAGGCTGAACTCGAGTTTCTGGTTTACCAAAGAAGAAGCTAATGGAAGCTTGGGCTAAAGGGATGAAGCAGCAACACGAGCTGAATGAAGGAACAGGGAGCTTTCCAGCAGAACAGAGCAAACACGTGAGGTATTCACGAAGAAGCTGCATGGGAGAAAAGCGAGCTGAACAGGGAAGCAGCCAACGTGGAGAACATCACGATGAAGAGACGCTGAACTGGGTTTGCATGGCTGGCAGCAGAACAAGTGAAAGACGCTGAAGCTACGCCTGGACAGCAACGTGAAACGCGACATGCATAAGCTGCAGCTGAATGAAAGAAACACACAAATAGAAAACGCTGAAGCAAAACATTGAATATTATATTTAGCTTTAAAATGGGGCCCACGTTATATTGAAGCTTCGGGTAATTGGCAAGGTAAGCACACGATAAAATATGAAGCACGAGGAAAGGGGCTGAGCATGTGACTAATTAATGAACCACGTGAGAAGGGGAATCACGTCATACACACTTGGGCAGACGTCCATCTAACACACGCCTCATTCACACAGAACATACCCCATCCAGCATCCCATTCATCACGCCTTCATTCCATCATCATTCACCACACGCCCTTCGCCTTCGTCCACATACAGAACCATCCATCTTTTCCATCTCCAGCTCTCCATGCCAATATGAAGCTCTGATCCATCTTGAGGCTAGCTAGGAGGAAGCTCTTGGGGAAGCTTGAATCCTTGGAGAAGAAGCAGAATTTTGGCTAAGAATTTCTATTTTTCCAGCACTTTTTCTCTTTCTTGTATTTGCTTGGTTAAGGAATATTGGATTGAGAATTTGTGTAATTGATTAGTAGCTGGTTAGGTACTTATTAGGAAGATAATTGTTGTTTTAATTGATTAATTTTGGTTCTAAATTGTTCATTTCTCTATAGTCTCCCATGTATGCCACGAAGGTGTTCGATGAAATGCATGAGTGAGATTAAGTGCCTAATTGTCTATTTGTGGATTCCTTGGTGTTTAGTTGGTTAATTAAACATTTTTGGATGATGATTCAGAAGTTAGCTTAATCAGTTAATCAATCAATTCAAGTGTTCAAAGATCTTAATGACAAGAGTTAATAAATTGGTGTAGGATTGAGGTCTCAATTCAACATTAACTTGTTAATTTCTTGATTCTTGCGTGGTAACTCAAGATATATTTGTATTGAACACAATTAGGAGCTCTTAGGCTAGAATTAATCACAATTAGATTAGGATGAGGATAGTGGATACCAAGGGATGATTCCTAAGCTAGTCACAAGCCCATTTTCAACCCATAATTCTCCAATTAGATAGAATTTAGGAAATTTAATTCAATTTAGTTTTAGGTTAGTTTTATTCAATCAAAAACCCCCCAAATCAAGTAGCCTTTAGGACCTTTAACACTTAGAAAACTCAATTAGGTATTGAATTCCATTTCCAAGGGAGATGACCTAGGTTGTGCCCTATAATGCATATATCTTTAGTCAACCTAGTTTTATTTTGAGGGTTGCATGACAAACCCGTCAGCAAGCCTTTGTATGCTATACATGACTTTCTTGAATGATGAAAATGTTCCTTGAATGCTTGCACATGTCTACATGACCATACATACATTTATGAGGCTTGTTTGCATCCATTATGTATGATTGAATGGGAAATGAGTTATTGGGATTCTTTGAATCTCATTCCCTCCTCTCTAATGATCTTACATGCTAGGTGGACCAAGTAAACAAGATAATGGAAACCAACCACCTTGAAGGAAAGAGTTTAACAACAAAATGCAAAGTTTTTAGTTCTTTAAGACCATAGATATGTCAATTGATGTAATCCATTGATGTATATGGTTATGGCCTCTTGGATATGTGTAAATATGATAATATCTGAGGTATAAATGAATGAATATGATATGTGAACCCTAGAATGTAATTTGGGTATGTAATGCCAAGATATGCTTCTTGAAAGTTTGATGGAATTATGCATATGTGTGGATGAAATAGCCAAAATGAGATGCATGGAGTTTGGGACCATTTGGACAGCTTACACAAGTCTTAATCATGCATTTATACTTGCCCAAAAGGTGTCAAACCCTAAGAAAAGTCATTTGGTTACTTTGGTACCCTATATGTAGCTAAAATTGAATATAATGGAACTCTATGTCACTTTTTAGCCAAATGAGTTCTTCTTGATTTGAGATTTAGCATTCAATTAGAGCTTGTTGAGAGCTTTTTGGGAAGCTAAAGAACATAACTTTTGTAGGTCTATAGAATATTTAAGGAATTTCCAAAGTTGGCAAATTTTCTGATTTTGGTCTATTACACTATTCATTTGGTCCGAAAGTAAAATCTGTCACACAAGGCTCAAATGATGTCCAATTGCCATGAAATTTTATACAGAGAAACTAGACATTCACAGAAACTCATTACAACTAGAAGCACCTTATTTGGATGTCTAGAAAGGGATATATGAATTTTTGAAGATTCTGTCTAGTATCAGGAATTTCAGTCGACCTCTGTTACTGTTTGATTAGATTTCGAGGTCTTAGCATGTCTAAGCTGGTCTAGAATTATTTTTTTCCTCTAGCTAATATCCACAACTTTCTATATTGATATCATTTGCATGGATTATATTTTTTCGGAATTAATTGGACATTTACAAATTTTTCTACAGAAAGCTGTGACAACACCAGGGGACAGCTTAACCTCTGGACTTTTCAAATGTCAAACGTCCTCTGTGATGGATGTTATAGTCTGGAAATATTTTTAGTATGAAGGAGACATCCACAGCTTTCCATACCAAGAATGTATAATTTCACTTTTTCTAAAATTAGTTATGATTTTCCAAAGTTTGGTCAGAAAAGAGCCAAATCTGGCCGAAAATGGATATGAATATTTCATGCTTCCCTTCGTGATTTTTAAGGTGTAGGCCACTTTTCATGATGCAAATGAGTTGTATTCATGTAATTAAATATGAGAATGTGTTGTATGAGCTTATATGGTTCACGTGACATCGAATGGAATTTTCATACATGACGCAACACAAAAAAATGCATTATTTTAATTCCCTTTTCTTACTCTTTCATGGAATCTATGAATGTAAAGCATGGAAATGTTGTGAAATGAGCTAAAAATATAAGGTATTATAGTAATAGGGAGTAGATTCACTATGGCGTAAGAGGCTAAGTCGTGGCAAGAATCGAGGAAAGAGAAATTATAAGTTCCAAGGATGGTCCATCACGACGAAAGTCAAATAAATTGAGTGGTGAGTCCCACGAGGCTGTTCCACCACAACGCCACATAGGCTCACTGCGATAGTGAAAACATGAACAGTAAGTCCCTGAGAGCACTCCATTGTAGCATGGAAAACCTAAGCCATAGTTCAAGGTGTGAAATTTCAGTTTTGAGATACAGTAGCCACTTATGCCACGGTGTAGATGTACCAAGTCATGGCGAGAGTCCCCAGACTTAGTTTCTAGGTTCCAGTAAACATCGTAGCGGTGGTGAGGAAGGTCCATGTCATGGCCAAGGTTCCCAAACTCCTATTTTTTACTTAGAAACCTTGAAATTTATTATGATAGTATTATGTAATGACTTGGGAATATTTATATAAGGTTTTTTTGTGGGTTTAAATCAATAGTAAGATGAATCAATGTCTTAATTGATAATATGATCACTTGTGGATTCAATTAGTTATGCTTATTCAGCTAATGACCCTAATGATATCAAGGATCAAATCCCTTACTATTTTCCTAATGTAATTAATTATATTGACTTTAGGCCTTGATTTATGATTATTAACCACTTAATTAAGCATAATCACTGTAATTAGAAATTAGGATCGTTACAGATGGAATAGAGAAGAAGGTATTTTGCCTTATATTTGGATATCTCAACTATTGTAGCATGAGTTGGAGTATCCAACCTCGAAATAAGGTTTTGCTTGATAAGTCTCCATGCTATTGTAGGTAGGAGAAAAGAGTTAGGGAGAGATCAATAGTCTTCCTTATGCTCCACCTACCATTACAATAGCTGGCTTCATGAGATAAGCTCTCATTAGTGTATTGCTAATAGGGGTCCAATAGCATCAAATGCAATTGTGTGTTCCTTTTTTCTTTGTAAAGAGTAGGTTTGAGCTTCTTTATCGATTTCTAAGGTTGTTTAGGAAGCTTTCTCTATCAGAAGGTGCTATCCTTGCCAACATCTGCTAGCCCCTTGGACTTTTGCCCCTTACTTCTTCTGATGTTGTCAAAGCCTTAAGAGGATAACCTTCTAAACCTGTAATATACGGTTCTTTGAAAATGCGAGAAACGTAAAGTAGGGTTTCTTTGTAAACGCACAAAACTCACTAGATACAAAAGGAAGTCCTCTAGATAGAATGACTTAAGGTCCAATAAAATTAGAATAATATTCTAAACCTCAAATAATGGCGATTCAAGGTCAGAGGTGCCTTGAAACCAGAGCCAGAATAGCCAGACAGATTTTTACGAAAAGATAACGAAACATAATGGCATTTTCATAATTTTGGGAAATTTTTAGAATTTTCACAAGAGGTCTTTTTAAATGGTAAATTTCAGTTTTTCAGGATTCTCAAAGGCCTTGAAAACCATGGAAAGCCCCTTTGGTAAATGTTTTCTAACAGTACTGAGCCCAAACTTTCACCAATTCATTTGGGAAGTTTTAAGCTCCAAATTGAGTGATTCCAAAGGAATTTTATAAGATTAAGGACCTAAATTTTATGATGGAAGAGACAGTTCTTAAAAAAGTGCTAAAACAAATTAGAAACAAAAATGCCAAGAACAAAGGGTAAAATTAGAATTTTTGGAAAATGGAAGCTTCTTGAACTCTCCTTATATTTCTCCCTCCTTCTCCCCTCTTCTAGACTAACCTAATCCTACCCCAAAACTAGAGAAGAAAGCCAGCTCTTAGCCATACCAAAGAAGGAGATTTTGAATGGAGAAAAAGCAAGAAAAAGGTAGGAAATTCCATGGAAATTCAAGCTTTCTCTTTAGCCAAATGATTCTCCTTCTTCTCCTCTTTATTTTCATAGGCTTAATGATGTTTTTGGGTCATATGGGGGGCAAAACAGAGGTAGAAAATTTGTATTTAAGGAGAGGAGGCCAAGCAAAGTGAGAAACAAGAAAGAAAAGTCAAGAAAACCAAGATATTTTGCCATTTTTCAGCTTAATCTTCCTTGCTCTTCTTCTCTCCCCTTTGTGAGGCTAGCCAAGAAGGGTTGGATTTTTGGCTAAACCAAGGGTGAATCTTAGAAAAATAAGGGAGGAGAACAAGAATATGCAAAGAAAATAATCAAATAGCCATTAGATTTCAAGATAGAAAAGTTAGGGTTTCAAGTGTTTCATCAAAAATCTGATTCGATACAATAATTCCTAGGCTTAAATGAGTGTATGGACGAGCTCTTGAGATCCCTAGAAGGCTCCTCATATGCATCTTGTAACATCATATATTTCTAGCTTATTTCATAACATTATCATGCATTACATCATCAATTCCATGAAGGAAGTGAGAAAAGTTCATTAAAATAATGCATATGCATTGCGTCGTGTACAAAAATTTCATTCGGTGTCACGTGGGTCGTGTGAGCTCATACAACATATTCTCATATTTAATTACATGAATACAACTCATTTGCTTCATCAAAAGTGGCCTACCTCTCGTGGAACTCAAAGGAAAGCATGAAATATTCATATCCAATTTCGGCTAGATTTTGCCTAATTCTACCACAAATTTTGGAAAATCATAACTAATTCTAAAAAAATAAAACTAATACATTCTTTGACATTTTGGAAATCTACACATGTATAATTTATGCTAAAAATAAGCCTAAATCATAACATCTAACATAGAGGATGTTTGACATGTGAAATAGTCCAGAGGTCAGGCTGTTCACTAGTGCTGTCACAGAATTCTACAGCAAACTTCAAAAATATCTAATTAATTCCAAAAAAATCTAATCTATAAAAATGATACCAATCTAAAAATCATAGATGTTAGATAAAGGGAAAAAATAACTCCAGACCAACTCAGGCCCACCTAGACCTCGAAATCCAATCAAACAGTTACAGAGATCGACTAGAACTCTTAATACTGGATAGAATTTTTGAAAATTCATATCTCCCTCTCTAGGCATCCAAATGAGGTGCTTCTAGTTGGCACAAGTTATTGTGAATGTCTAGTTTCTCTATTCAAAATTTTGTTATAATTGGACATCATTTGAGCCCTGTGTGATAGATTTCATTTTCAGACCAGTATGAACAGTGACATGACTAAAATTAGAAAATTTTCCAACTTTGAAAATTCATCAAATATTCTATGGAACTCCAAAAATTATGTTCTTTATCTTCCAAAAAATATCTCAACAATTTCTAATTGCATGCCAAATCTTAGATCAAGAAGAGCTCATTTGGACAAAAAGTGATAAAGGTTCCATTATGGTTAATTTTGGCTCCATATAGGATACCAAAATGACCAAATCACTTTCCTTGGAGTTTGGCACCTCTTGGGCAAGTCTAAAAGTATAATAGGGACTTGTGTGAGCTACCCAAATGGTCCCAAACTCCATGCATCTCATTTTTGGCCATATCATCCACACTTATATACATTTCCATCAAACCATCAATGAAGCTAGTTTGACATCATATACTCAATTCACATTCTAATGGCTACATAACATATCCTCTCATTCATACATAACATATCATCATAATTACATGTGTTCATGACATCATGATACATATACACCCATGGATTACATTATTTGCTAATTGTATGGTTTCAAAGTAACAAAATTCAAGCACTTTGTTATCATCCTCTCATCCTCAAGGTAGTTGGCTTCCATTACCTTGCTCTTTTGGTCCACCTAGCATGTTAGAACATTGGAGAGGAGGGGATAAGATTCAAATAATCCCAATAGCTCATCTCCTATTCAATCATACATAATGGATGCAAACAAGTCTCATAAATGCATGCATGGTCATGTAGACATATGCAAGCATTCAAGAAATATTTTCATCATTTAATAAAGACATACATAGCATATAAAGATTTGCCAAGCAAGTGGATTAGCCTCACCCAATTTTTTATGGATATTGGACTTGCCTCACTGATTCTTTAAGAGATTCTTGGACTCAACCATACTCTTGGGAGCTCACTTTGCTTTTGGGAGACTCTTTACTTTGCCTTAATCAATCTTAAAGGTTCTTGGCTCATCCTCACCATAGCTAAGGGTTCTTGGCCTCACCACACTCATGCAAACCCAAGCACACATCATAACATCATTTGGAAACATAATATGTCATCATGGAACCATGGCACATAAAATCAGGCTAGCATGCTTGCATACTTTTCATGGCTTAAAAATACACATACACATAATTTAAGACAAGCTAAGCACACATTCATGCATGAGAGAAGGTGGAAAGAGCTACCTTAGATACAATTACACACTTTTCCCTTAGAGGCAAGCTCCCTTTTTTGACCACACACACACAAAAGTGTGGGGATGATTTCTCTTGGCCTAAACACAATTTATGGAAGGCAATTAGGTTCATGGAATTAATTCTAAGGCCACACACTTGCTTGAACTCTAGCTTGATCTATATAAACTTCATTATGGTTCATAATTGCACCTAATGAAGCAACACCCCTCAAATAAATTATAGGCTCCATTCTTTCCTTTCAAATATGATTCTTGACTCTTTTTAAGCCTCTTGGAGTCATCACACAATTAAAACTAAAAGCGTAATCAATTCACTTTCTATGGGTTCTAAATTTTTTCCAAGGCCTCCCCTCATTTTTATTCATCATATATGACTCAAAAATGGGCTTAGAAAAATTTAAAACTCTCCCTAGCTACACAAACCCCTTTAGGCCAAGGCTATGGAGGAAATGGGGTTTCTTGGAGTTTGCTTTATTTTCTACATGGAAGATGCATATGGGGAGACTCTTAAGGATCCTAGGAACTCATTTAAACATTCATTTAGACCTAAGAATAATTATATCAAATCAGATTTTCAAGGAAACCCATGAAATCCTAGGTTTGTTACCTTAAAAATCCATGGCTTTTTCTTGAATTTCTTTGCATATTCTTACTCTCCTCCCTTAGATTCATGGAATTCACCCTTGGTTCCCCTCAAAATTCTAGCCCTCTAGCATCTACATACATGGGGTGAAATATGGAGAAGAAGGGGGGAGGAGTTTGCTTTATTTTCTACATGGAAGATGCATATGGGGAGACTCTTAAGGATCCTAGGAACTCATTTAAACATTCATTTAGGCCTAAGAATAATTATATCAAATCAGATTTTCAAGGAAACCCATGAAATCCTAGGTTTGTTACCTTGAAAATCCATGGCTTTTTCTTGAATTTCTTTGCATATTCTTACTCTCCTCCCTTAGATTCATGGAATTCACCCTTGGTTCCCCTCAAAATTCTAGCCCTCTAGCATCTACATACATGGGGTGAAATATGGAGAAGAAGGGGGGAGGAGTAGCTACCATGGGATGCAAGATTTACCTTGTTTTCTTGCTTTTTCTCACTTGAATCTTGTGTTCTTTGAGCTCCTCTCTTCAAATCCGAAATTTCCCCTCAATTTCTCCTTTAAATTTGATCCATATACTTCATTATAATCATAGGAAATAAAGAAGAATGAAGGAGAAGAGGTTTGGAAGATAAAGAGTATGAAAAACTGCTAAATTTCTATACCTATAAACCTTTTATTTTTCCTCCTCTTTGCCTTCCTCTTGAGTGCCACTCTCCCTAGGGTTTTCCTCTAGTTTTGGGCAGAACTTGGTCGTGCAACATGAAGGGAGAAGAAAGGTGCATCATATATATAGGTGGGAGGAAGTTATACTTTTCAAAAATTCTCATTTTGCCCTTCGTTCTTGGCATTTTTATTTCTCCTTTGTTTTATCTCCTTTTTTAGAACTATCTTTTCTATTATAAAATTTAGGTTCCCAATTTGGTAAAATACCTTTGGAATCACTCAAATCAGAGCTAAAACCTTCCTGAACGAATCTGTCAAAGTTCGAGTACATCGACGTTGGAAAACATCCATCGGAGGGGTTTTAACTGTCCTCGGGCATTCCATGGTTTTCAAGGCCTTTAAGAACTCCAGAGGACTTAAAACTTTCATTTAAAAAGCCCTCCTGTGTGAATTCTAAAATGTTCTCAAAATTATGAAAATGCCATTATATTTTCATAAGTTTTCTGTAAGAAATTGTTTCTTCATTCTAGCTAAGTTTTTCTTTCCGTCTGAGCCTGGGATTCTCATTTTTAGGAGTTTAGAATGATTCCCAAATTTTTCAAGACCTTAACTACATCATTTTGGGGGACTTGCTTTTGTATCTAGTTTATTTCATACGTTGACAGAGAAATCGTATATTACATTTCTCATGTTTTCTCTCGTTTTCAAAAAACTGGATGCTACACATCTTTCTTCAAGAAAATAAAGTAAACCCACTTGGTACTCACATAGAGCATGTGGTGCGAACCCACAAGGAATTGAATCCCCTTGAACCCACAACCGATCTGAAATATACACACCCCAAGAAAGCTAAATCAAGTCTGAACGATCCACTTGGAACCCTTGAACACGAAGAGACAAGGACCCCGAGTGTTGGAAGATGCCACAAGGTTGATCAAGCCTTGATAAGTCTACAAGTTCAATGAAGAACCCTAGCTCTCCTCTCAATTCTGGGATTTCCAGAAAATATGATTTCTATTCATTCAAATCTGATTACAATGGGAGGCAGAATACAATTATATAGTGTGCAAGTCAAATCTGCCTTCAATGCTCATAGAAAAGGAAAACTAGGGAAATTAATGGCAAATTTCCTAATTAATGGCCTATGGAATCAGAATTATAAAAGTCAAATTCTCTCAAAAACTAAAAAGGAAATAAATCCCCCTAAATAAGCTAATTTCGTCTAAATAATTAGGGTTCTAGAAATCAGCCTATTAAGCCCAAAATAGCATTATTTAGCCCTAAATGAGCCCACCAATGGATGGTCCATGGTTCAAGAACTTCAATTTATGATGTTATGGGCCAATCTAGCCTCAGCAGCTCCATCTTCAGCCCATATGATGTTGAGGACGCCCACATTGGAAATGTCCATATCTTGCTTGACTTTTGTTGCTCCAATTGCTATTTGCTTAGTCCAGGTCTCTTGAACAAGTCCACTTAAGGCTTCCCTCATTCTTTTAGCTCGTGCTCTTGTCATCGGGCCACTTGGAATTTGCAGAGGATCATTCCAAGCATTTGAGACAGCTTGCTCCCTTTGATGGATCGCATCAGCATGGTTTTAGCCTAGGCTAGAAAGAGTACCAAGGGGAAGTTTTAATTTGTTCCAAGATTATTTTTGAGTCATATATGATGGAAGAGCATGAGAGGAAGCCTTGGAAAAATTTTAAAAGCTATAGAAAGTGAGATATCATAAGTTCCATATTATGGTTTAAAGAAGCAACACCTAACTAAGTTCTTTGATTTGATTGTGTGATGACTCTAAAAGGCCAAAAAGGAGTCAAGAATCATAATGAATGAAGAGAATGGAGCAAAGATCATGTTTCCATAGGGTTGCTTCATTAAGTGCATTATGGAACCATAAAAGAGCCATATGAACCACATAGTTTTTCTAATAAATGTATGGCTTTAGAATTTGGTTCAAGAGTATAATTAGCTTCCATATGATGTGCCTAGGCCAAGAGAAACAAGTCTTACCTTCTTGTGTGTGTGTGGCCGAGGAAGAGAAGTCCAATCCAAAAGGAAAAGTTTGCATTTGTAACAAAGGTAGCTCTCTCTTCTTGCTCTCATGCATGGATGAATGTTGTCTTGTCTTTGAATGTGTGTATGCATGTGTTAAGCCATAAAAATGTGTTCTAGCATGATTTTATATGCCATGATACCCTGATATCATTTTATGCATTTAAATGATGTCTTGTGCACTTGCTTGGGTTTGCTTAAGTGTGGTAAAGCCCAAACCCCTCTAGCCATGGTGAGGATGAGCCAAGAACCCTCAAGAATGGTTGAGACAAAGTTTAGAGTCTCCCAATAGTAAGGTTTAGTTCAAAGCCTTTAAGGAAAGGGTGAGGCAAGTCCAAAATCCTTGAAGAGAATGGGTGAGGTTAATTCACTTGCTTAGCAAGCCTATGTATGCTAGGAATGACTTTTTAAAATGCCAAGAAAGCTTTTTGAATGCTCACATGTTCCATAATAGTCATGCATGCACTTTTAGACATAGATGTACATTCTTTATGTGTGATTGAAAGAAAAAAGAGCTATTGGGATTCCTAGAATCTCATTCCTTCCTCCCCACATGTTTAATATATCTAGGTGTGTAACACCATAACTTCTAGCTCATTTTATGTCATTTATAGGCTTTATATCATCAATCCCACAAGAGCATATGAGAAAGGGGATAAAATAATAGACTTTTCCGCATTGCGCTATATCTAAAAAAATTCAATTCGGTGTCACGTGGACGGTGTGAGCTCATACTATATATTCTCATATTTAAATACATCATTACAACTCATTTGCATGACAAAATCATGCCCATAACTCATGGAAACCGAATTGGAGCTCAAAATAAACAAGCATATTTTCGGCCAGATTTGCTCCATTTTCTAGCCCAATTTTGAAAAATCATAACTAAATCTAAAAAATTCGAAATCATGCAATCTTGGTCATTATAGAAATATTAGGATGTCTACTTCACACTAAAAAGACTTCCACATCACAAAATTCATCACACAGAACGTTTGATATCCAAAAAGCTACAGAGTCGATGGCTACCTGGGCTATTATTCAGTTTACTAATACAAATTTCTGAAATTCATAACTAATTCTAAAAAAATCAAAATCATACAAACTCAGTCATTCTGGAAATATAAAAATGTTAAATTGACACTAAAAATAATTCCAGAATGAAACAGATGCGTTTAGACATCCAGAACTGATGGAACAGTAACTGAGCTGTTGGGGCGCTACTGATACTGACAGTTAACTTCAAACATGCATAATTCTCTACTCAGACCTCCAAATGAGGATATCTCGGTGGCCACAGAAAGCTCATGACCTCTAGTTTATGTATATAAAATTTCATAAGCATTGGACACCATTTGGCCATCGAATGACACAAAAATAAAATCTACCAGTATAAACAGTGCACATACCAGAAACCATAGAAAATCCCAACTTTGAAAATTCATCAAATATTCTCTAGACCTCCAAAAATTATGTTCTTTAGCTTCCCAAAAATATCTCAATTAGACCTAATTGCATGCCAAAGTTCAGAGCAAGAATAACTCATTTGGCCAAAAAGTGATATAGGATTCCATTATGGTCAATTTTGGCTCCATATTGGGTACCAAAATTGCCAAATGGATTTCCCTTGATCTTGGTACCTTTTGGGCAAGTTTAAAAGCTTATTTGAGACTTGTGTGAGCTGCCCAAATGTTCCCAAACCTCATACATCTCATTTTGGCCATTCAATCCATACTTATGCATATTTCCAACAAACTTCCATATTGCACACTTTGGCATTACATACTCAAAATAGGTTCTAGAGGTCACACATCATATCTATACATTTAAACATCATATAATATCATATTTACACATGTATTAAGGGTCATAGCCCATTTACTACATCATATATATCATATGGTACAATCATGGTCTTAAAGTGACAAAAGCTAAACACATGATTGTCAATCTCCTTCCCTTAGTGTTGTTGGCTCCCATTAGCATCTCCACTTGGTTCACCTAGCATGTTAGATCATTGGAGAGGAGGGGATGAGATTCAAAGAATCCCAATAGCTCATCTCTCATTCAATCATACATAATATGTGCAAGTAAGCTTTACCAATGCATGCATGGAGACAATAAGAGCCATGGACATTTTAGAAGCAAAGTTGGCATGTGAACAACTCATACAAATCATTCAAAAGCTCACTAAGTATTTGGATTGGCCTCACACTTCTCCTTATGGGTTTTGGATTGCCTCACCCATTTCTTGAGCACTTTGGACTCAACCATACTCTTAGGAGCCCACTTTGCTTTTGGGAGACTCTTTGCTTTATCTCAACCAAGCTCAAGGGTTCTTGGCTCATCCTCACCAAAGGGAAGAGTTCTTGGCCTCTCCACACTCAAGCAATCTCATATAAACATCATGGATTCATTTAAAACATAACGTGGCATCAAGGATCATGACATGTAAAGACATGCTAGCATACTTTTCAAAACTTGAAAATACACATACACACATTCTAAAACAAGCTAAACACACATCCATGTATGAGAGAAGGTAGAGAGAGCTACATTGTATACAAACACACACTTTTCCTTTAGGATTCAAGCCTCCTCTTTCGGCCACACACCCAAAAATTGGTGGATATGGTTTCTCTTGGCCTAAATACAATATATGGGAGCCAATTAGGTTCATGAAACAATCTCTAAGATCATACAATTTGCTTAGATGCTAGATTGCTCTATAACCCCCATTATGGTCCATATTGGCACCTAATGAAGCAACACCCCTCAAATGATTTCTAGGGCATTGGATATAGTACATCTCGGGCATTGGACGGCAAGCCTTGACATGTATGCTCTTGTGTATAACTTAGGGTGGATGAGTGAGTTTGAAAAATTTGGGTTTCTGCACCTTTGAGACAAGGTTAGTAGACCATTTTGGTACTTTCCCATGTGCTTATGTAACATCCAGTTCTCTAAAAATGAAAGAAAATGCGAGAAACATAACATATTGTTTCTCCATAAACAAATAAAATTCACCAGATACAAAAGAAAGTCTCCCAAAATGAATTAGTTAAGGTCCCAAAAAATTTGAGAAGCATTCTAAACTACTAAAAATGAGAATGCTAGGCTCAGACAGAAGGAAAAAAGGAACTAGAATGAAGAAATAAAATGTAATGAAAGATTGACGGAACATAAGGGCATTTTGTCATTTTGAGCAAATTTTGGAATTCTCATAGGAGGGCCTTTTCAGTGAAAGTTTTAAGTTCTCTGAGATTCTTAGAGGTGTAACACCATAAATTCTAGCTCATTTCATGTCATTCTTAAGTATTATATCATGATTCACATAGGTTTCCCATAGAAAAGTAAGGAAAATGGGATTAATTTCACTTTGCGTCATGTCTAAAAATTCATTTTAGTGTCACGTGGACTGTGTGAGCTCATGCTATGCATCCTCATATTTAATTACATCATTAAAACTCATTTGCATCACAAAAACATGCCTACAACTCATGGAAACCAAAATGGTGCATGGAAAATGGGAATTCATTCTCGGCCAGACTTGGCCTCTTTTCTGGGCAAAATTTGGAAAATCATAACTAAATCTATAAAAATTGAAATCATTCCATCTTGGACATTCTGCAAAGATTAGGATGTATACTTCACACTAAAAATATGTCCAAATCATAACATTCATCACAAAGGACGTTTGATATCCAAAATGGTCCAAAGGTCTGACTGAAATTTGGAACTGTCATAGAATTCTGTAGAAAATTTGAAAATTTCCAATTAATTCCAAAAAAATCTAATCTATTTAAATGATACCAATATAGAAATTTATGGATGTTAACTAGAGAGGAAAAATATCTGCAGATCAGTTCATTAAGCCTAGACTTTGGAATTCAATGTAAATATAATATCATATTTACACATGTATTAAGGGTCATAGCCCATTTACTACATCATATATATCATATGGTACAATCATGGTCTTAAAGTGACAAAAGCTAAACACATGATTGTCAATCTCCTTCCCTTAGTGTTGTTGGCTCCCATTAGCATCTCCACTTGGTTCACCTAGCATGTTAGATCATTGGAGAGGAGGGGATGAGATTCAAAGAATCCCAATAGCTCATCTCTCATTCAATCATACATAATATGTGCAAGTAAGCTTTACCAATGCATGCATGGAGACAATAAGAGCCATGGACATTTTAGAAGCAAAGTTGGCATGTGAACAACTCATACAAATCATTCAAAAGCTCACTAAGTATTTGGATTGGCCTCACACTTCTCCTTATGGGTTTTGGATTGCCTCACCCATTTCTTGAGCACTTTGGACTCAACCATACTCTTAGGAGCCCACTTTGCTTTTGGGAGACTCTTTGCTTTATCTCAACCAAGCTCAAGGGTTCTTGGCTCATCCTCACCAAAGGGAAGAGTTCTTGGCCTCTCCACACTCAAGCAATCTCATACAAACATCATGGATTCATTTAAAACATAACGTGGCATCAAGGATCATGACATGTAAAGACATGCTAGCATACTTTTCAAAACTTGAAAATACACATACACACATTCTAAAACAAGCTAAACACACATCCATGTATGAGAGAAGGTAGAGAGAGCTACATTGTATACAAACACACACTTTTCCTTTAGGATTCAAGCCTCCTCTTTCGGCCACACACCCAAAAATTGGTGGATATGGTTTCTCTTGGCCTAAATACAATATATGGGAGCCAATTAGGTTCATGAAACAATCTCTAAGATCATACAATTTGCTTAGATGCTAGATTGCTCTATAACCCCCATTATGGTCCATATTGGCACCTAATGAAGCAACACCCCTCAAATGATTTCTAGGGCATTGGATATAGTACATCTCGGGCATTGGACGGCAAGCCTTGACATGTATGCTCTTGTGTATAACTTAGGGTGGATGAGTGAGTTTGAAAAATTTGGGTTTCTGCACCTTTGAGACAAGGTTAGTAGACCATTTTGGTACTTTCCCATGTGCTTATGTAACATCCAGTTCTCTAAAAATGAAAGAAAATGCGAGAAACATAACATATTGTTTCTCCATAAACAAATAAAATTCACCAGATACAAAAGAAAGTCTCCCAAAATGAATTAGTTAAGGTCCCAAAAAATTTGAGAAGCATTCTAAACTACTAAAAATGAGAATGCTAGGCTCAGACAGAAGGAAAAAAGGAACTAGAATGAAGAAATAAAATGTAATGAAAGATTGACGGAACATAAGGGCATTTTGTCATTTTGAGCAAATTTTGGAATTCTCATAGGAGGGCCTTTTCAGTGAAAGTTTTAAGTTCTCTGAGATTCTTAGAGGTGTAACACCATAAATTCTAGCTCATTTCATGTCATTCTTAAGTATTATATCATGATTCACATAGGTTTCCCATAGAAAAGTAAGGAAAATGGGATTAATTTCACTTTGCGTCATGTCTAAAAATTCATTTTAGTGTCACGTGGACTGTGTGAGCTCATGCTATGCATCCTCATATTTAATTACATCATTAAAACTCATTTGCATCACAAAAACATGCCTACAACTCATGGAAACCAAAATGGTGCATGGAAAATGGGAATTCATTCTCGGCCAGACTTGGCCTCTTTTCTGGGCAAAATTTGGAAAATCATAACTAAATCTATAAAAATTGAAATCATTCCATCTTGGACATTCTGCAAAGATTAGGATGTATACTTCACACTAAAAATATGTCCAAATCATAACATTTATCACAAAGGACGTTTGATATCCAAAATGGTCCAAAGGTCTGACTGAAATTTGGAACTGTCATAGAATTCTGTAGAAAATTTGAAAATTTCCAATTAATTCCAAAAAAATCTAATCTATTTAAATGATACCAATATAGAAATTTATGGATGTTAACTAGAGAGGAAAAATATCTGCAGATCAGTTCATTAAGCCTAGACTTCGGAATTCAATGGAATAGTACTTCTGGTCAGGCAAATTTACTGACACTGGACAGAAACTTCATATCTCCCTCTATAGACCTCCAAATGTGGTGCTTCTAGTTGGCCCAAGTCACTGTAATTGTCTAATTTCTTGGTATAAAATTTCATGGCAATTGGATATCATTTGAGCCTTGTGTGACAGAAAACAATTTCAGACCAAATGAATAGTATAACAAACCAGAAACCATGAAAATTGCCAACTTTGAAAAATCATAAAATATTCTGTAGACCTCTAAAAATTATAATCTTTAGCTTTCCAAAAATATCTTAATGAGACCTAATTGCATGCCAAATCTTAGATCAAGACTAACTCATTTGGCTAAAAAGTAACATAGGGTTCTATTATGATCAAATTTGGCTCCATATGAAGTACCAAATTTGCCAAATGGCTTTCCCTTGGTTGTGGCACCTTTTGGGCAAGTCTAAAAGCACATTTAAGACTTGTGTGGGCTGCTCAAATGGTCCCAAACCTCATGCATCTCATTTTAGCCATTCAACCCATACTTATGTACATTTCCATCAAACTTCCACATTGTATATGTTGGTACCTCATGCTCAAAATATAAGCTGGAGGTCATACATCATATCCATACATTTAAATATCACATAATATCATAGTTATACATGTCTCAAGGGTCAGGGTACATTTACATCATCATATACATCATATGGTACAATCATGGTCTTAAAATGGCAAAAGCTAAATATATGATTGTCATTCTCCTTCCTTTAGTGTTGTTGGCTCCCATTAGCATATCCACTTAGTTCACCTAGCATGTTAGATCATTGGAGAGGAGGGGATAAGATTCAAAAAATCCAAATAGCTCATCTCCCATTCAATCATACATAATATGTGCAAAGCAAGCTTTAAAAATGCATGCATGGGGAAAATGGAAGTCATGGACATTTTAAAAGCAAACTTGGCATATGAACAAATCATACAAGACATTCAAGAGCTCACCAAGTATTTGGATTGGCCTTACACTTCTCCTCATGGATTTTGGACTTGCCTCACCCATTCTTTAAGAGCTTTGGACTCGACCATACTCTTAGGAGCCCACTTTGCTTTTGAGAGACTTTTTACTTTGTCTCAACTAAGTTCAAGGGTTCTTGGCTCATCCTCACCAAAGAGAAGAGTTCTTGGCCTCTCCATACTTAAGAAAACTCATACAAACATCATGTGCTCATTTGAAAACATAACATGGCATTAAGAATCATAGCATATAAAGGTATGCTAGCATACTTTTCATAGCTTGAAAATACACATATGCACATTCTAAAACAAGCTAAACACACATCCATGCATGAAAGAAGGTGGAGAGAGCTACCTTGTGTACACTCACACACTTTTTCCTTGAAATTCAAGCCTCCTCTTTCAGCCACACACCCACAAATTGGTGGAGATGGTTTCTCTTGGCCTAGATACAATTTATACGAGTCAATTAGGTTCATGAAATAATCTCTAGGGCTATACAATTTGCTTAGATGATAGATTGCTTTATAAGCTCCATTATAGTCCATAAATGCACCTAATGAAGCAACACTCCTCAAATAAATTCTAGGCTCCATTCTTTCCTTTCAAATATGATTCTTGACTCCTTTTAAGCCTCTTGGAATCATCACACTACTAAAACAAAGAGCCTAACATCATGTTACTTCATTAGGTCATAATATGGAACCTAAGGCACCAAATCACTTTCTATGAGTTCTAAATTCTTGCCATGGCCTCCCTTCATTTTTATTCATAAAATATGACTCAAGAATGGTCTTAGAAAAATTTAAAAGTCTCCCTAGCTACCCCAACCTTGCTTGGCTAAGGCTATGGAGGAAATGGAGTTCCTTGGAGTTTGCTTTGTTTTCTTAAGGGAAGAAGCATATGGGGAGCCTCTTTGGGATCTTAGGAGTTCATTTAAACTCTTATTTAGGCCTAGGATTCATCATACAAAATCAGATTTTACAAGGCGCAATTGAAACCCTAGAACTTGCATCTTAAAATCTAATGGTTTTTTGTTAATTCTATTTGCATATTCTTAATCTCCACACACTTTTTCCTTAGATTCATGCTTGGTTCTACCTAAAAATCATCTCCTTCTAGGGTTTTCTCAAGTTGGGCAAAATGGTGGAGAAGGGAACCAAAAATGACAACCATAGGAAGAGAAATTACCTTATTTTCTTGCTTTTTCTCACTTGAATCTTGTGTTCTTTGAGCTCCTCTCTTCAAATCCGAATTTTCCCCTCAATTTCTCCCTTAAAATAGATTTATAAACTTCATTATAATCATAGCAAACAAAGGAGAATGGAGGAAAAGAGGTTTGGAAGAGAAAGAGCATGAAAAACCATGAAAATCCATACCTTTCTACCTTGAATTTCTCCTCCTTTTCTTCCTCCTCTTGTGCACCTCATCCCTGAGGGTTTTCCTCTATTTTTGGGCAGAACTTGGTTGTGCAACATGAGGGGAGAAGAAGGGTGCATCATATATATAAGTGGGAGGAAGTTAAACTTTTCAAAAATTTCCATTTTGCCCTTTGTTCTTGGCATTTTTGTTTCTCCTTTGTTTTAGCTCTTTTTTTAGAACCGTATTTTCCATTATGAAATCTAGGTTCCCAATTTAATAAAATGCCTTTGGAATCACTCAATTTGGAGCTAAAACCTTACCGAACGAATCGATCAAAGTTTGGGTCAACCGACATTGGAAAACGTCAACCGGAGGAGATTTAACCGTCTTGAGGCTTTCCATGGTTTTCAGGGCCTCTGAGAACCCTAGGAAACTCAAAATTTTCAATTAAAAAGTCCTCCTGTATGAATTCCAAAATTTGTTCAAAATTATAAAAATGCCATTACATTTCGTAGACTTTTCGTAAGAAATTGTTTCTTTATTCTAGCTCTATTTTTCTTTCCATCTAAGGCTGGGATTCTCATTTTTAAGAGTCTAGAATGCTTCCCAAATTTTTTGGGACCTTAACTACATCATCTTGGGGGACTTCCTTTTGTATCCGATAAGTTTCGTTCGTTGACAGAGAAACTATTCGTTACGTTTCTTACGTTTTCTCTGGTTTTTTTAGAACTGAATATTACAAGAGGCCCTAAAAATCATGGGCAGCTCTGGGATAGTTAAAACACCTCTGGTGGATGTTTTCTAACGTCAGTTGACTTAAACTTTGATTGATTTCTTTAGGAAGGTTTTAGCTCCCATTTGAGTGATTCTAAAGATATCTTATTTAATTGGGAACCTAAATTTTATAATGAAAAAGGCAGTTCTTAAAAAGGAGTTAAAATGAGCTTAAACAGAGAAAATAGGCACGTAGGGGTAAAATGGTCATTTTAAAAAATGGTAAAAGAAGCTTCTTAAGTAAGATTACACCTTATCACCTTCTTCAAGCTTCCATTTGCAAAATAATAGACAACAATGGCATGACATTAAGAGGGAAGAGAGCAAAGAACTTTAAGCTTCTGTTTAGGTAAGTAAACGGCCCCATTTCATCTCGTGCCAGTTAGGAAAGTTATTCTTCTCTCTAAGAGCTCTCTAATGGTGGTTTTCTTTTGTTAAAAACTTGAAGATTCAGGTTTAACTCGAGCCAAAAAGTAACTCTTTTCAAGAAATCAATCAGTGAAAAATAATCTACCGAAGAAAGCTCTGTTTTAAGGTAAGAGTTTACTTGAAACACTTGCAAAATCTTATGTTTCCAAGCCATTTAAGCTTAGGTCTAGAGAGAGAAAGTGAGGAAGAGAGCTTTTTTTTATATGTTCTTGATGGAACCAATGGTTATAGAGTGTGAGAATTAAGAATATACAACTAGAATTGAAAAGGGAGCTTTAAAATCCAAGTTAAGAAATTTAAGGAATTGGTTGCACTATTGGGAATCATAGGAGGCACACAGCGGAATTTAAAATTTTTGATCCCGATTCCCACTAAGGATCCGTCAAAATCGCTTAAACCGAATAGGTACAGAGAATTACCTTTTCTGTCGATTGACTTTGCTATTTACTCTTTGTCTGGATCACAGGAACTGACCGCAAATCGGTTCTCTCTACTGGTATCCACACGAATAGGGTTCAACAACTCAAACGGTGTGCTAGCACCTGTCCGTACAACGTTTGTACACTGTCCCTCCCTTTAGGGTTTTTGGAGGCAGCTCTAGAATAGCTTTTCTGATATGGAAACCTTATTTATAGACTAGGGTTTCAGATATATTTAATTAATCAAAATTAATTAAATATATCATTAAATATATTTATTAGTTTAAATTCAAATTTATCCTATAGTTTAAATTTAAACTAATAATATCTGGAGCTTGATTTAAATTTAAATTATCTGATTAGTTTAAATTTAAATCTATCTAATAGAATCAAATTTAAACTAATTTATATATATATAATATCAAATATAATATATATATAATATATATTTTGAATTTAATTATTTATATATATAAATAATTCCTCCATCCTAGATTTAAAAATTAAATTCATTGAATCTACATACATTTTTGATTCAATAAATGTGGACATTTTAGCTCGAGTTGGTCCGTTCTTGTGTGCGACCCTGCTGGCTCATATGATGTTGACAGTGGGCCAACTGCACTATTTGACCCACAAGTCACAAGCAGCCTCTAGCAAGACATTGTGACTACCCAAATCATACAGGATCGTTGATCCGCTGCAACCTATCTTACAACCCTATCATATCCCTTTTGTCACACGACATCTAGATCGAGTATGAGGCATGAAAATGTCATCCTCAACTTACTCGATTGTAACTTTCTCGATCTCCGAGCAGACTGATATAAGATGGAACCCTTTCTATATGAGCATGGCCATGCATTTCTCAATCACACTCATTAAGGGGCCCAGAGATATCTCTCTATTAATCAGAGGGACAAATTTCATCTTGACCACTCATCTTCCTCTGCATGGATTCCACTATACCTGATCATAGCTTTTATAATCACCCAATTAAGGTGACATTAGACTATGCCAAAGTACAGTGTCCTTCATGTAGGAATCTATGGTCATCTCAGGTCCAAGGGATCAATGACACGGTTATATATGAGATAAACTTATGACCTAATCCATGTAGCTTATCTCATGATGGGTCTATCCAGCGTCCTGTTCTCTAACACATGCCTATGATTTTGATTCATATCATCATACATGATTAACACTTAATCAATTAAAATCATACTAGTCTTAATTTATCGTTGTTCCCATAAGGATGATTGACTAGAGACATTTTAGATAATCTAAAAAATGATTTATCCATGGATATTATTATATATAAACATGCAAATAATATAATAATGTAATAAAAGAAAACTCTTATTTTGTAATAAAAACAATGTTCGCAATGCAATAATTAGCCTAAGGCACAATCTCTAACAACTCCCACTTGCACTAGGTTCAATCATTAATGTTTCTAATACCCATTAACCTAACATGACGATCATGCTTAGCTTGTGCAAGTGGCTTAGTAAGAGGATCAGCAATATTGTCATCAGTTGGTACTTTATATATCTTTATATCACCTCTATCAATGATTTCTCTGATAAGGTGATATTGCCTGAGTATGTGTTTGGTCCTTTGATGTGATCTAGGCTCTTTAGCCTGTGCTATTGCACCATTGTTGTCACAAAACAAATCTATTGGATTTGAGATGGTAGGCACCACCCTTAGCTCAGTGATGAACTTTTTAATCCAAACAGCTTCATTAACTGCATCTGATGCTGCTAGGTACTCAGCTTCTGTTGTAGAATCAGCTACAGTGCTTTGCTTTGAGCTCTTCCAACTTAATGCTCCACCATTCAAATAAAATACAAATCCTGATTACGATTTATAATCATCTTTGTCAGATTGGAAACTTGCATCTATGTAACCATTTACAACAAGCTCGTCATCCAATCCTCCATGCACCAAGAATACATTCTTAGTTCTTCTCAAGTACTTTAAGATATTCTTAATGGTAGTCCAGTGATTGTCACCTGGATCTGATTGAAATCTACTAGTCATACTCAAGGCATATGAGACATCTGGTCAAGTGCACAATATGGCATACATGATAGATCCAATAGCCGAGGCGTATGGAATCTTACTCATGCGTTCTCGCTCATCACGTGTACTAGGACACTGAATCTTGCTGAGATTGATGCCATGAGACATAGGTACAAAACCCCTTTTTGAATCTTGCATACTAAATCTATATAATACCTTGTCTATGTAGGTGCATTGACTTAGACCAATTAGCCTCTTGGATCTATCTCTATAGATCCTAATCCCAAGGATGTAATTGGCCTCACCTAAGTCCTTCATTGAGAAACACTTTCCTAACCAAGACTTGACAATCTGCAAGGTAGGAATGTTATTTCCAATGAGTAGGATGTCATCAACATAAAACACTAGAAATATAATTGTGCTCCCACTAACCTTCTTGTAAACACAAGGTTCATCAACATTTTGGATAAAACCAAAATCTTTGACTATGTAACACCCCGAAATTAATTAAGGTGTTAATCATGGATTAAAATTAATTAAGAATAATTAATATAGGATGATTGGGCAAGTTAAGTGAATGGGGATTTTTAGAGAGATAAATTATTAACATGGGTTTGAGAATTAATTAGGATAGAAATTGCATCTAGGCCCAAATTAATAAACCATGATAAGAGGCTAATGGAGACCCAATGAATTAGGTGCAGACCCAAACCCTTGAACCCTTCAAACTTAGCCTAAAACCCATTAAAACTTCAGCAACCCAATGTATAAAACTGGCCCAATAGAATTCTGCAGCCCAACAATTGAAAACTGGCCCAATAAGCAAAATCTGAAACCCAATTGGATGTAGACTTGGAGCAACCCATGACCCAGCCCCTTGACCCAACTCAAGCCCACCTAAAACCCTAAAAGCTGACCAGCCACTTTCTCATTCAGCAAAACACAAAAATACAAGAGAAATTCGGAGGTGAGGAGAAGAGGCTAGGGTTCTTGGCTTAATTCCACATTTTCACCTATTTAGAGCAAGATTTGGCCAAGGTAATAGTTATACAACTTAATCCCCTCATCTTTCTCTTTAATTTGGTCTGATTAGTTTTTCATTTTGAGAGTTTTCATCATACCCAAAATCTGAAATGTAGGGGTTTGGGGATTTTCTTGGAGAAATTCGTAGGTGGAGGTTGGGGCTGGTATTAGGTGAGTTTAAACCCCCCATTTTGATGCTTTCTTTGTTGGTTTGAGACCCCCATAGTTGATTTATATTATGGGTATTAATTTTGTAAGAATTTGCTTAGAATTTTGGGTGGAATATTGAGATTTCTGGTAGATGACACTTTAATCCGAATTTAGGATTTGTGGTGGCTGGGTAAGTGTCCATTAGGTAGTTAGAAGCATTTAAATTCCTTGGGTACTTATTATGACTGTTAATGATGAATTAGAATAGTAATTATTTGATGCTATGATTATAGGGAGACTCTGTACCATTGGTAGCTATTGCAAATTAGTCTACGTGTGAGGTAACCGGGGTTTACATTAATTCCATGCATGTATCTATTTTAATTTCATATTTGCTGTATATGAATGATTTGAAATGATGAATGAATTGGTTGGCTATCTATTGTATAATAATTGGACCTTGTGAGTCCATGGTGGAGCTGTGGTGCGGTTGCCACCCGTGCATGTGCTACGATCGAGCACCGGGTTATGATCAAATCCCAGATGCACTGAGCCCTGGTTGTGCTCGATGGAGTAGGTGCCGTGGACGGGCCTCTCTCGGTGTTAATGGCCTTTAACATGTTAAATATATGATTGCTAGTATGGGATAGTAATCATGATAGCCTAATTGTTTCATTTGCTAAAATGATTGATATGATTCTGATATGGATTTTGATTCATGCATATATGTTGATTAAACTGGATTATATGATGGAATTGCCTTGGTTACTAAGATGTGTATCTCATCCCATTTTATGGGATTACAATTTCAGGTGAAGGTTCCTCGGGTAAGGATAAGGGCAAGTAAGTGGATGAACATCCATGAGCTGAGGCCTAGTGTGGGGAGGCTATACTTAGTCTGAGTGTAATAGGGTAGATGCTAAATTTTGTTTAGTCTTGTATAGCATCATCATGTATCTGTATTGCCAAGTGTAGGCATTCATATTTTGGTTTCTAACGATGTATGTATTGAGGGGTTAGACCTCATCTTAATTTGGTAATTGCTGTATGGATTCACGATATCTACTATAAATTATGTGGACCCACAATATGGCTATTGATGGAAATGTAACCATTGAAATATTGATATGAACCCTGATTGTATGGAACCCCCATTGATTGAGTATTTAAGGATAGCTGTTAATAGTTCATGTATAATCTGTTGTTGTTACTTTATAAACTTGCTGATAGGAGGTAATTAGAGGAAAGAAATGGGCATACAAGTTTTGAGTTGGTAATGGAAGCATGGCTAAGTAAATAAGGTAGATAAGTGCTATTAGAGCCACATAAAATGAGGGGAAGTGACCTTAGAGTGTTCCTAAGAAGGGAAATGGATTGTAGGAGGCGAAATATAGGGAAAATAGCTACAGAAGGGAGTCACGCCGCAGCCAGGAAGGCTTCGCCGCGGCCTAGGGAGTGACAGTGGCGAGGGACGCCGCGGCACAGAGTGAAAAAAATCACCCAGGAGGGTGACAGAATGTAACCTCGCCGCGGCACAAGAAGTCCTGCCGCGACGCGAGTCGAGGAAATTTATTAGGGAGGTTACAGTAGCAAAACTCGTCGTGGCGCCACATAGGTTGGCCGCGACGCAGATCCAACTCGCCGCGGCAAAAGTCAGGAAATTTTCTGAGAGCAACTTGGCCCCGGCGCAAAAGGTCTGGGCCGCAGCGCAAGTTTAAAAACTTAGTTTTCGAGCTCCAGAATCTAACTTAGCCACGGCGAGAAGGTTCCAGGTCACGGCGCAGGTCCCCAAACTCCTATATTTGACCTAGAAACCCTAATTTCAGTAAGGCTAATGTTAGGGAATAGCTTGAGTACATTGGTGGGATGTTTTTGTGGGTTGAAATTGATTAATGGATGAATCCTAAACCTTAAATTATGGTACAAACCCTTTTATGCATGTTCCCGTTATGGTTGTTAGTTGATGATCCTAGTAGTATCAAGGTTTAAATTTTCTCTATATTTTCTTAATGTAATTAATTGTAACAACTCCAAACCTTGATCATTATTTATTAATTGTGTATTTAGCTATAATCACTGATATTAGAATTAGGGTCGTCATAGACTACTTCGGCAAAGCGATGATTCCAACTCTAAGATGCTTACTTCAATCCATAAATGGATCTTTAAAGCTTGTAAACCTTCCCAGAATCCTCTGGACGCATAAAACCTTTGGGTTGTGTCATATACACATCCTCAAGTACCTTTCCATTAAAGAATGTTGTTTTCACATCCATTTGCCAAATTCCATAATCATAGTACGCAGCAATGGCGAAAAGGATCCTGATTGATTTAATCATAGCGACTAGTGAAAAGGTTTCATCATAGTCTATACCATGTGTTTGTTTGAATCCTTTTGCAACCAATCATGCCTTGAAGGTATACACTTGGCCATCCATGTCAGTTTTCTTCTTGAAACCCCACTTGCACCCTATGGCTTTTATATCTTCAGGTGGGTCAATCAAGGTCCATACCTGATTGTCATACATGGATTGCATCTCAAACTTCATGGCTTCTAACCATTTCTTAGAGTCTGATCCCATTATGGCCTCTTGATAGGTGGTTGGCTCATCTTGATCAAGGAGCAACACATCATGATTTTCAATTAAAAGAAATCCATATCTTTGAGGCTGATGTCGTGTCCTATCAGACCTTCGTAGGCCTTGTGTTACTTGAGTAGGCTTAACAACTTGCTGTGAGTCTTCTCGATTTTCCATCTCCAGTTCAATGCGATTTTATGGCTCTCAAACTTCTTTGAGATGTATCTTCCCACTGGTTCTTTTAGAGATGAATTCTCTTTCTAAAAAGATACCATTTCGAGCAACAAACAATTTGTTCTCAATGGGGTTGTAGAAGTAGTATCCTTTAGTTTCCTTAGGATAACCTATAAAAAGGCATTTTATAGATTTGAGTGCTAGCTTATCTGAGGCCTGTTGCTTAACATATGCCTCGCATCCCCAAATCTTGAAAAAAGATAAACTGGGCTTCTTCCCAGTCCATATCTCATATGGTGTCTTTTCAACTGCCTTAGATGGAACATGGTTTAGTGTAAATGCAGCTGTTTTGTATAGCCCTAAAAGGATGGTGGAAGATCCGTTTGACTCATCATGGATCGAACCATATCTAATAGGGTTTGATTCCTTCGTTCAGAAATGCCATTCTATTATGGTGTTCCTGGTGGGGTTAATTGTGAGACAATATCACAATTTCTAAGATGGTCAATAAACTCTTGGCTTAAATATTCTTCGCCTCGATCAAATCGAAGTATTTTAATAGATTTGCCAAGTTGATTTTGTACCTCATTCTAAAAAGTTTTGAACATTTCAAAAGCTTCATATTTGTGTCTCATTAAATAAATATATCCATATCTACTGAAGTTATCAATAAAAGTAATGAAGTACTGTTGCCTGCCTCTAGCAGTGGTACTAAGTGGACCACATACATCAGTATGTATTAAGCCCAATAAATCAGTAGCCCTTTCACTGTGCCCAGTAAAAGGTGTCATGGTCAATTTTCCAAGTAAACAAGATTCGTATATATCAAATGATTCAAAATCAAATGAGTTAAGAAGTCCATCTTAGTGGAGCTTTAATATACATTTCTCATTTATATGACCAAGACGACAGTGCCATAGATAGGTTGGATTCAAATCATTGGACTTGATCCTCTTGGTGGTTACGTTATAGATATTTTCATTACTGGGAGTTTCAATATTCAAACAATAATGACCACCATGCAAATCACCATCCGCATAAAAATATCATTATGATAAATAGAACATTTATTATTCCCAATAATTGAAATAAAACCTTCCTTATCCAAATAAGAAAGTGAAACAATGTTACTACTTAAAGCAGGAATATAATAGCAATTGTTCAAAATTAACAAAAGCCCACTGGGCAAATTTATTTCATAAGTGCCTACAACTAAAGCAACAAATATTGCTCTGTTTCCAACTCGTAGGTCTATTTTGCCCTTTTTCAACTTCCTACTCCTTTTGAGACCCTGCACATTTGTACAAATGTGAGTTCCATATGCAGTATCTAATACCCACGTAGAAGAAGTAGAAAGATTAATATCTATAACATAAATACCTGAAGTAATAGCCCTACTATTCTTCTTTCTCTTTAGATCTTCCAGGTAGAGATTGCAATTTCTCTTCCAATGACCAGGCTCATTGCGAAAGAAGTAAACTCCTTCCTCGGGAGGCTTTGCCTTCTTAGCTTCAGGCTTGGGTTTGGGCTTGTTTTGGTTCTTGAACTTATTGTTCAGGCCCTTTCCCTTGCCTTTGCCTTTGCCTTTCTTTTTCATTCCTTTACCTTTCTAAACCATTAAAATAGAGCTTGTATTTTTCTTAATATTTTGTTCAACAGTTTTAAGCATCCCATGCAGTTCAGAAATGGATTTCTCCATATTGTTCATATTGTAGTTTGTGACAAACTAGTCATAACTTTCCGGAGTGAGTTTAAGATCAAATCTATAGCTAACTCCTAACTCATGGGAAATCCGAGCCTCTCAAGATGATCAAGGTAGCTTTTCATCTTCAAAACATGAGTGCTAACTGATGCACCTTCAGCCATTTTATAGGAATGCAAGGCCTTAGTGGTGTCAAACCTTTCCTACCTTGCTTGTTCTTGGAACATTTCCTTGAGATGCACAATCATCTCATAAGCCTCCATATGTTCCAGATCTCTCTGAAGTTCTGGGACCATGGTGGCTAACATCAAGCATCCCACATCCACAGAATCATTGAGATGCTTGGTGTGAGCATCCTTCTGTGCTCTTAGGACATATATCTTTTTTTCCTACTTAAGAACCATTCTCAAGTTCCTGAACCAGTCAAGAAAATTTGTCCCATTGAGTTTGTCCTTCTCAAGGACGAATCGCAATGATAGTGTAGCAGAGTTATTTGTCGACATTTTCTACAACAAAAAATATGCAAAGTTAAATAATTTCCCACTAAAATAACCCTTAATTTAGTTTAGCAGGCTAAGAACCATATTTCACTCAATTATAAGTTCGCTTTAGCAAGACGCTTAAAATTAAGTTATTTAGGTAAGTAACTCATTTACCAATTACATCACATATAACTCTGAGTTCTTTATGGGATTCTTATCATCATATGACCCGGCATGTTTAATCCCATCTAATGCCTTAAGACCCAAAACCATTTTGGTAGTCCCAATTAAGTTGAACCATTATGAAACTTATGGGTATCACTATTACCCAAGTTGCCTTACTGAGATAACCCAAGTGCATCCCACTTTAGTGGTTCTTACAATTAGGCGATCAAAGTTTTGACAGGTGTTCATGAATGGATGGCATTATAACTTAAATTTGATATGAGGGATTTTATGTTATTTGTTATTTTATAAAACTAGTCATCACATAATTATATATTACGATAGCATACAAACATACATGCATATGATCTTATCATAAGTCTTAAAATAAATGTGACACAATATGGTCCATCTATCCTATCTCCTCCCAAGCTAAAGAGGATTCCTTTAAGATAAAATCTATATATACAAAGAGAAACCTCGCTTGTACATTCGAGGGGAGTGTGAGATGAGAAAAGAATGTACATTCAGAATGAATAGAGAGAGGCACGACACGTAGGCTGTATTTTAAAAATTACAAACCATAAGCATCCTAGGGCCATATCATGCACCATACCCATCCAAGCAAATCACAACACAAACACACATGTTACAAACATCTCATCTCATATGAAAGGCTGTAAATTTAGTGAATTTATTTTAAATTAGATTGTGTTGCGCTAGGATTAGATAGCAACGGCAGTCCCGCTATCTAGTGTATCCACCATGCTTACTCAAGAAATGCGTGTCATTCAAAAGGATTCATTAATCATGGATTAACATACAAAAATGGATTCATCAACCACAGATTCTGAAACGATTTCATTAATTATAGATTCATTCAGTGCGTCACATACATAGCGAAACGAATTTGAATTGAAATAGAATATAATCTGTACAAAATATATCAAATATATATACATATGTAATAGATTAATAATCATGTTTCCAATCACATTGAAAACAGATTCATATTCGAATTAAATTTCCAAATTCAAGGCTGATACTTATGCATATCCAGATTTAGATTCAAAACAGATTCAGATTGACATACATGTATAGATTCATAATCAATTTTATACATGTATGATTAGCATACTCAAAGACTGATTTGAACCGAACCTATTTTAGTATCCGAACCTAAACACACATATATGTACAGATTCAATCTATTTCAGTATCTAAAACATGAACGCACATACATATATCTCATATCTATATATGAACAGAATCGATTTCAGCGACTATTACCCTATACATATATCATATATATGAACGGATTCATTAAAAGGATCTCTACGCTTAGATTTCATGCTTTAAAATAATTTGATCAAATCAACATTGCATAAATATCTCATATCAGCACATGCAAAAAATTGAGCATAAGATACAATTCTTAGAACACACAGATACTCAATTTAAGTAATTATTGACGTGGCTCTAATACCACTGTTGGGAATCATGGGAGGCACACAGCAGAATTTAAAATTTTTTATCCCAATTCCTACCAAGGATTCCTCAAAATCGCTTAAACCGAATAGGTTCAAAGAATTATCTTTTCTGTCAATTGACTTTGCTATTTACTCTTTTTCTGGATCATAGGAACTAACTGTAGATTGGTTCTCTCTACTGGTATCCACACGAATAGGGTTTAGTAACTCGAACGGTGTGCTAACACCTATCCGTACGATGTCCGTACACTATCCCTCTCTCTAGGGTTTTTGGAAGCAGCTCTAGAATAGCTTTTCTAATATGAAAACCCTATTTATAGACTAGGGTTTCAGATATATTTAATTAATCAAAATTAATTAAATATATCATTAAATATATTTATTAGTTTAAATTCAAATCTATCCTATAGTTTGAGCTTAATTTAAATTTAAATTATCTGATTAGTTTAAATTTAAATCTATCTAATAGAATCAAATTTAAACTAATTCATATATATATATACATATATATATAATATCAAATATAATATATTTTTTAAAAATTTAATTATTTATATATATAAATAATTCCTCCATCCTAAATTTAAAAATTAAATTCATTGAATATGGACACATTTCTGATTTAATGAATGTGGACATTTTAGCTCGAGTTAGTCCATTCTTATGTGCGACCCTGCAGGTCCATATGATGTTGGCAGTGGGCCAACTGCACTGTTTGACCCACAAGTTACAAGCGACTTCTAGCAAGACATTGTAACTACCCAAATCATACGGGATCGGTGATCTGATACAACCTATCTTACTACCCTATCATATCCTTTTTGTCACACGACATCTAGATCAAGTATGAGGCATAGAAATGTCATCCTCAACTTGCTCGATCGTAACTTTCTCGATCTCCAAGCAGACTGATATAAGATGGAACCCTTTCCATCTAAGCATGGCCATGCATTTTTCAGTCACACTCATCGAGGGGCCCAGAGATATCTCTCTATTAATCAAAGGGACAAATTCCATCTTGACCACTCATCTTCCTCTGCATGGATTCTACTATACCTGATCATAGCCTTTATAATCACCCAATTAAAGGTGACATTAGACTATGCCAAAGTACAGTGTCCTTCATGTAAGAATCTATGGTGATCTCAAGTCCAAGGGATCAATGACACAGTTATATATGAGATAAACTCATGACTTAATCCATGTAGCTTATCTCATGACGAGCCTATCCAGCGTCCTGTTCTCTAACACATGCTTATGATTTTGATTCATATCATCATACATAATTAACATGTAATTAATCAAAATCATACTAGTCTTAATTCATCGTTGTTCGCACAAGGATGATTAACTAGGGACATTTTGGATAATCCAAAAAATGATTTATCTATGGATATTATTATATGTAAACATGCAAATAATATAATAATGTAATAAAAGAAAACTCTTATTTCATAATAAAAACAATATTTGTAATGCAATGATTGGCCTAGGGCACAATCTCCAACATGCACCTAGGCTAAGATGAAGCATCCTAATAGCAATTTAAGTTTTCTAAAAGTATATATGAGTTCCTAAGATACCAAAAGAGCTTCCTATATGATTCTCCAATCAAAGGAAACAAACAAACTCCATTGGTGCCATATGGAAACATAGCTTCGGCCAAGGAGGGTCCATGCACCTAGGGAGTGTTTTAATTCCTTCCAACTTTAGTTTTGCATCATGTATGATGGGAGAGTATGAGAGGAAGCCTTAGAAAAATTTTAGAAACCATAGAAAGTGGATGGCCTTATATGTTCCATAATATGGCTTAAAGAAGCAACACCTAGTTAGGCTCCTTGATTTAATTGTGTAATGACTCCAAGGGGTTTAAATGGAGTCAATAATCATCAATGAATAGATAGAATGGAGCCAAGATGATGTTTTCCAAAGGTTGCTTCATTGAGTGCATTACGGAACCATAAAAGTGCCTTATGAGTCACCTAGCTTTTCTAGTGATTGTGCGGCCTTCTAATTTGATTCAAGAGTATAATTAGCTTCCATATAAAGTGTCTAGGTCAAGAGAAATGATCTCCACCTTCTAGGGTGTGTGAGGTCAAGGGAGAGGACTCAAGACTTGAGGAAAAAGTGTGTGAATGCAAGCAAGGTAGCTATCTCCACCTTCTCTCATGCATGAATGTATGCTTGACTTGTCTTTGAATCTATGTATACATGTTTTGAGCTACGAAAAGTATTTTAGCATGAGCTTAAATTTCATGGTACCATGATGATGTTTTATGTATTCAAATGATGTTTTATGTGCTTACTATGGTTTACTTAAGTATAGAAAAGCCAAGAACCCTCTAGCCAAGGTGAGGATGAGCCAAGAACTTGTAAAGTTGCCTGAGACAAAGTAATGAGTCTCCCAAAAGTGAGGCTGACTCTCAAGAGTAAGGTTGAGTCAAAAACCTCTTAAAGAAAATGGGTGAGGCTAATCCATGCACTTAGTAAGCCTATGTATGTTATGTATGACTTGTTCAAATGCTAAGAATGTTTCTTGAATGCTCACATATGTTGATATGTCCATGCATGCATTTTCAAGACTTAGTTTGCATACTTTATGTGTGATTGAAAAGGAGATAAGCTCTTGGGATTCTTTGAATCTCATTCCCTCCTCTTCAATGTTCTAACATACTAAGTAGACTAAGAGAGCAAGGAGATGGAAGCCAACCACTTGAGAGATGAGAGCATGATATTGAGATGCATGAAATTTGCTTCCTTAAGGCCATCAAGGTGGCAAATGTTGTAATCTATAGTTGTGTATGACCTATGACCTTATGAGCATGTATAATTATGCTAATTTATCATATATAAATGAGATTTAAAGTTATATGTATGGAAATATGCATTTTGGTCATGTAATAGCAAGTTTGGCTCTTGAATGATTTGATGTATTAGTGTATATATGGAAGTAAAATGGCCAAAATAAGATGCATGAGGTTTGGGACCACTTGGGCAGTTCATACAAGTCATATTCATACTTTTAAACTTGCCAAGAGGTGCTAAATATCAAGAAAGACCATTTGGGCATACTTGGTATATAATGTGGAGTAAAATTGACCATATTGGAAATCTATACTACTTTTTGTCCAAATGAGCTCTTCTTGATATGAGATTTGGTATGAAACTAGAGCTTATTAAGAGCTTTTTGGAAAGTTAAAATGCAAAATTTTTGGATGTCTAGGAAATATTTGATGAATTTTTAAAGTTAGAAAAAATTTTAAAATTGGTCAAGTTACTATTCATATTGGTCCGAAATAAAATTTTGTCACTTATGGGTCAAATGATGTCTAATTACTATAAAATTTTGTAAAAGAAACTAGATATTTACAGTGACTTGTGCCAACTAGAAGCACCCCATTTGGATGTCTAGAGAGGGAGATATAAATTTTGAAAGATTTTGCCTAGTATCAGGCACTCAAACTAACTTCAGGTACTGTTTGATTAGGTTTCTAGGTCTGGGCGTGCCTAAACTGGCTAATGTTATTTTTCCCCTCTAGATAAGATCTCTAGATTTCTAGATTAATATCATTTACATGGATTGGAATTTTGTGAAATTAATTGGATATTTTTGAAATTTATAGCAGAAATCTATAATAGTACCAGTAGCCAACCAGACCTCTGCACTTTTTCGAATGTCAAATGTCTTATGTGTGGTGTCTCATGATCTGGACATATTTTTAGCATAAAGTAGACATGTGTAGCTTTTCATGATGGCAAAGAATGCATGATTTTGATTTTTCTTAAATTAGTCATGATTTTCCAAAGTTTGTGACAGAGAAATGGAAGTTCTTATTGAAATTGCATTCATGAATTTTATGTATCCCCTTGCCATACACGAGCTCTAAGCCAATTTTGGGGATGGAAATGAGTTGTATCCATATAATTAAATATAAAAATTAGATACATGAGCTCATATGGTCCACAGAATACCAAATAAAAAATGGCATTATTTAATGCCATTTTTCTTGCCTCCTATGTGAGTAGTATGGTTGTAGGCATGAGAATAGCATGAAATGAGCTAAGAATTTATAGTGTTACATTTATTGGTATCAGAGCAAAGTTCTAGGCTCTCTCAGAGTGGATTTGGCTTGAGGATGTAGTAATAGGGCTATGTAAAGAACTTGTATAAATATGTAAAGCCTTGTATGAGACATTTTGGGCATATAAAGATTTTCGTGGCTATGCTTATGATAAGTGAGTCGTAGAATGGTCTTGTAGTAGTTAGTGGACACCGAGAAAGGTTGGCCTCTAGAATAGCTTGAGTAGAGCTAAGGGATCCAAAGACTAGAGCTCTATGAGATATGATAGCCTACCAAGATCAGTGGTAAGCCCTAGGCATGAACAATGAGAAATGATCGTGTTGATATGAAGAGGCTTGCTAGAGAAAGTATGTGAGGCCTAACTCTCTTGGTAGTCATACTCAGACTATTTTGAGATATGCTACGTAATATAGAGATAAGTAATGATGCAGTGCGATATGACATGAGACCGCAGCTATGTAAGACTAGCTTAAAAGGGAGGTGAGAAAAAGAATTGCCCCCTAGCCACAATAACCAAATGTTTAAATGAATTCTAGAGCCCAAAGGGCTAATTCCCTCAGACCAAAGGTCGAGTTACAAGCTACTCCTTAGAGCCTTGATAGCCCGGAGATGATAGCTAGTTATGTATGAATGAAGCAAGAGGTAGAATCTTCTAGCTTGATGACAGGCTGAATATAGAGATAATGAGGCTCGGGTTTTATAGTTAAGGTGAAATTTCAATCCATAAAAAATCAAACCAATTAGAGGCTGTTAGCCACAGCCAATTAACTGCTTAGCCATGACCAATTATTCCAGGAAGCAGCGAAATAATTTAGAGAGTTCCTCACCACGACCAATACTTAGACAGAAAAACTAGGGTGAACCTGAGGCTAAATAGCTGCGATGAATGATATGTTAGCCACGGTGAATGGCAATATGAATGCCTTGTTAGTCATATTCAAGCCAACTTGAGAAATGAGTTGATAAGGGATCAGATAACCTACAGAAAGTGGGAACCCCTAGTATAAGTAGAGAAAAGGGTACTAAATAGTTACGGAAGATTAGTAAGAAATCTATGGGCCTAGCAAATGAGACTGAGAAAAGAGCTCAGTATAGAGAAAGTTAGATACAGGGAAGATAAGGTTGTTGAGACCTGCCTTTAAGGCATTGACTCTAACCTGTGAGACATTGAGTGATAAATTGTCAGTGTAGCCTTGAAATAACATAAGATAAGGCTACCAGTGGTAAGGCATATATTGAGTACCCCATAGGGGTGTACCTCATAAGTAATACCTAGAGATGAGTATGAACAACTGGGTAGCAGAGGCCCAAAAGAGAACGGGGATAGTTCAAAAAAGCACCAAGTTATTGCAAGCTACATGTCTGATGAGATAGACAGCCCAAGCTGAGTATAAGCTAAAGCCTAAGGAAAAAGATCAGTAATATCATTCCAGGTGAGATATGTAAATAAAAGGCTCAGTGAAAGTTCTCCCTAGATTAAGAAAGAAAAGATGAGACATCCTGAGTTGGGAAAACCACCCAGTAGTGGTTAGTAAATTCCCCTAGATAGATCCCCCTGAGTCATAAAATATAGTGATAAAGGAAGCGACGAAGAGCTAAGAAATGAGCTACAAAAGAGATGCCCTCACTTTAGTAATGACTAAATGCATAGACTAAGCCCCGAAAGATAAATAGACAGGGATTTGATAGTTAATCAGACGAGCTCCCTAATGAAGTTTACAAATCTGTTTTAAGGGAGAAACTTAGGGGAAATTTCGGATTTGAAGAGAGGAGTTTGGAGAAAGCAAGTTTCAAGTCAAAAAAAGGTAAGAAAATAAGGTAAATCTTGCATCCCTTAGTAGCTACTCCTCCCCCTTCTTCTCCATACTTTGCCCTATGTATGTAGATGCTAAAAGGATGGAATTTTAAGGAGAACCAAGGGTGGATTCTATGAATTTAAGGGAGAAGAGTAAGAACATGCAAAGAAATTCAAGAAAAGGCCATGAATTTTCAAGGTAGAAAACCTAGGGTTTCATGGGTTCCCTTGAAAATCTGATTTGATATAATTATTCCTAGGCCTAAATGAATGTTTAAATGAGTCCCTAAGATCCCTAAAAGTCTTCCCATATGCATCTTCCATGTAGAAAATAAAGCAAACTCCATGGAGGGCAAAAGGAGACATAGGCAAGGCCTAAAGGGGATGAGACACCTAGGGAGAGTTTTAAATTTTTCTAAGCCCAGTCTTGAGTCATATGTGATGAATGAAAATGAGGGGAGCCCTTAGAAAAAATTTAAAACCCATGGAAAGTGAGTTGGTGCTTTATGTTCCATATTATGACCTAAAGAAGCAACATGTAGTTAGGCTCTTGGTTTTGATTGTGTGATGACTCCAAGAGGCTTAAGAGGAGTCAAGAATCATATTTGAAAGGAAAAAATAGAGCCTAAAATTTATTTGAGGAGTGTTGCTTCATTAGGTGCAATTATGGAACCATAATGAGGTTTATAGGTCAAGTTAGCATCTAAGCATGTGTGTGGCCTTAGAATTAATTCTATGAACTTAATTGGCTACCATAAATTGTGTTTAGGCTAAGGGAAATCATTCCCACATCACTGTGTGTGTGTGGCTGAAGCAAGGAAGGGGAATTCAAGAGAAGAAGTGTGTAATTGTGTACAAAATAGCTCTCTCCACCTTTTCTCATGCATGGATGTGTGCTTAGCTTGTCTTTGAATGTGTGCATGTGTATTTTAAGCCATAAAAAGTATTTTAGCATGACTTTGATTCCATGGTGCCATGATGTTACAATATGCTCTTATATGATGTTCTTGATGTGTGCTTTGATTTGCTTAAGTGTGGTGAGGCTAAGAACCCTTAGCCATGGTGAGGATGAGCCAATAACCTTTAAGATTGGTTGAGACAAAGTAAAGAGTCTCCCAAAAGTGATGTGGGCTCCCAAGGGCATAGTTGAGTCTAAGAATCTCTTAAAAAATGGGTGAGATAAGTCCAACATCCTCAAGAAATTGGGTAAGGCCAATCCACTTGCTTGGCAAGCCTTTGTATGCTATGTATGACTTTCTCAAATGATGAAAATGCCTCTTAAATGTTTGCACATGTCAACACAACCATACATGCATTTATGAGACTTGTTTGCATCCATTATATATGATTGAATGAAAGATGAGCTATTGGGATTCTTTGAATCTCATCCCCTCCTCTCCAATATTCTAACATGCTAGGTGGACTAAGAGAGCAAGGTAATGGAAGCTAACCACCTTAAGGATGAGAGGATGACAACAAAGTGCTTGAATTTTGTTATTTTGAAACCATACAATCGGCAAATGATGTAATCCATAGATGTATATGTACCATGATGTCATGAACACATGTAATTATGATAATATATCATGTATGAATGGGAGAATGTATTATATGACCACTAGAATGCAAATTGAGTATGTATGAGCAATGTAACTTCTTGAATTAGTTTATGGAATTATGCATATGTATGGATGAGATGGCCAAAATGAGATGCATGAGGGTTGGGACCACTTGGGCAGCTCACACAAGTCGTAATTATGCTTATAGACTTGCCCAAAAAGTGTCAAACCCTAAGGAAAGTCATTTGGTCATTTTAGTCACTTTTTAGTCAAATGAGCTCTTCTTGATCTGATATTTGGCGTAAAATTAGATCTTGTTGAGAGATTTTTTGGAAGCTAAAAAACATAATTTTCAGAGGTCTACAAAATATTTGATGAATTTTTAAAGTTGGAAATTTTTCTAGTTTTGGTCATGATACTGTTCACTCAGATCCGAAAATGAAGTTTATCACACAGGGCTCAAACGATGTCCAATTGATACGAAATTTTATACAAAAAAACTAGACATTCCCAGTGAATTGATACTAGAAGCACTCATTTAAATGTCTAGAGAGGGAGATATGAATTTTTAAGGAATCTATCTAATATCAGGAACTCCACCCGACCTCAGTTACTATTTGATTGAATTTCGAGGTCTGGGTATACCTGAACTAGTATGGAGTTATTTTTCTCCTCTAGCTAACATCCATATATTTCCATATTGATATCATTTGCATAGATTGGATTTTTTGAAATTAATTAGACATTTTTGAAGTTTGCTGTAGAATTCTATAATAGCACCAGTGGACAGCCTGACCTTTGGACAATTTCACATGTCAAACATCCTTTGTGTTGGATGTTATGGTCTAAAACTATTTTTAGCATAAAGTAGACATGTGTAGCTTTCTATAATGGCCAAGAATGCACGATTTAGATATTTCTAGAATTAGTTATGATTTTCCAAAGTTGTGATAAAAATGGGGACAAATCTGGCCGAAATTATTTATTTGCATTTCATGATTCCCCTTGAGTTCTATGAGATGTAGGCCACTTTTAATGATGCAAATAAGTTGTATCTGTAACATCTGGTCCTTCCGTAAATGTGAGAAACGCAATATTCAGTTTCTCCGTAAACGGCAGAAATAGGCCAGATACAAAAGGAAGTCCCTGAAATAGAAGGAATTGGGGCCAACTAAAATTATGATAAAATTTTAAATATTAGAAAATGAGGATTTGAGCCTTGAGTTACTCAGAAACTGGGGCCGAAGTAATTAAAAAAATTTGTCAAAAGGCCAGTGGCATTTTTTAAATTTGGGCACTTTTGGAAAAACACACAGGAGGGCTTTTTAAATGAAAGTTTTGAGTTTTCGGGGGTTCTCAGAGGCCCTAAAAATCATGGAAAGCCCCGGGACAGTTAAAGCCCCTCCGGTGAATGTTTTCTAATGTCGATGTGCTCGAACTTTGATGGATTCGTTTGAAAAGGTTTTAACTCCAATTTGAGTGATTCCAAAGACATTTTACTTGTTTGGGAACCTAAATTTTATAATGGAAAAGACGGTTCTCAAAATGGAGCTAAAACAAAGGAGAAACAGAAATGCAAAGTATGAAGGGCGAAATGGAAATTTTTGAAAAGTGTAACTTATTCCCACCTATATATATGATGCACCCTTCTCCTCCCTTCATTATGCGTGACCATCTTCTGCCTAAAACCAAAAGAAAACCCTAGGGAATGAGGCTCACAAGAAGGGGAAGAAAAGGAGGAGAAATCAAAGGCTTAAGGTATGGAAATTAGTAGTTTTTCATGCTCTTTCTCTTCCAAACCTCTTCTCCTCCATTCTCCTTTGTTTCCTATGATTAAAATGAGATTTATAAATCTGATTTCAGGGAGAAATTGAGGGGAAAGTTCGGATTTGAAAAGAGGAGCTCAAAGAACACAAGATTCAAGTGAGAAAAAGCAAGAAAACAAGGTAATTTCTCTTCCTATGGTTGTCATTTTTGGTCCCCTTCTCCACCATTTTGCCCCACTTGAGAAAACCCTAAGAGGAGATGATTTTTAGGCAAAACCAAGCATGAATCTAAGGAAAAAGGGTGTGGAGATTAAGAATATGTAAAGGGAATTATCAAAAAGCTATTAGATTTCAAGATGCAAATTCTAGGGTTTTAATTGCACCTTGTAAAATCTGATTTTGTATGATAATTCCTAGGCCTAATTAAGAGTTTAAATGAGCTCCTAAGATCCCTAAGATGCTCCCCACATGCTTCCTCCTTCAAGAAAACAAAGAGAATTCCAAAGAGGCCAAAAAGGGGCATAGTCTCGGCCAAGCAAGGTTGGGGTAGCTAGGGAGAGTTTTAAATTTTTTTAAGGTCATTCTTGAGTCATATTTGATGAATGAAAATGAAGGGAGGCCTTGGAAAAAATTTAGAACTCATAGAAAGTGATTTGGTGCCTTAGGTTCCATATTATGACCTAAAGAAGCAACATGGTGCTAGGCCTTTTGTTTTGATGATGTGATGACTCCAAAAGGCTTAAAAGGAGTCAAGAATGATATTTGAAAAGAAAGAATGAGGCCTATAAATCATTTGAGGGGTGTTGCTTCATTAGGTGCCAATATGGACCATAATGGAACCTATAGAGCAATCTAGTGTTTCATCAAGTTGTGTAGCCTTAGAGTGTGGTTCATGAACTTAATTGGCTCCCATAATTTGTATCTAGGCCAAGAGAAACTATCTCCACCAATTTTTGGGTGTGTGGCCGAAAGAGAAGGCTTGAGTCTAAAGGACAAAGTGTGTAATTGTGTGCAAGGTAGCTCTCTCCACCTTCTCTCATGCATGGATATTTGTTTAACTTGTTTTAGAATGTGTGTATATGTATTTTCATGCTTTGAAAAGTATGCTAGCATGCCTTTATATGCTATGATCCTTGATGCCATGTTATGTTTTCTAATGAGTGCATGATGTTTGTATGAGTTTGCTTGAGTGTGAAGAGGCCAAGAACTCTTCCCTTGGGTGAGGATGAGCCAAGAACCCTTGAGCTTGGTTGAGACAAAGTAAAGAGTCTCCCAAAAGCAAAGTGGGCTCCCAAGAGTATGGTTGAGTCCGAAGTACTCATAGAATGGGTAAGGCAAGTCCAACATCCATGAGGAGAAGTGTGAGGCCAATCCAAACACTTAGTGAGCTCTTGAATGTCTTGTATGATTGATTCACATGCCAAGGTTGCCTTTAAAATGTCTATGATTTCTATTTTCTCCATGCATGCATTTAAAAGGCTTACTTTGCACATATTATGTATGATTAAATGGGAGATGAGCTATTGGGATTCTTTGAATCTCATCCCCTCCTCTCCAATGATCTAACATGCTAGGTGAACCAAGCGGATATGCTAATGGGAGCCAACAACCCTAAAGGAAGGAGATTGACAAACTTATGCCTTGGTTTTAGCCATTTTGGAACCATAATGATGGTTTATCATGTATATGATATTGTATATGTACTATGAACGTTGAGACATATGTAAAGATACTATTATGTGATGTTTAGATATATGGAAATGATATATGACCACTAGCACATGTTTTGAGTATGTAATGTCACAGTATGCAAGTTTAAAGTTTGATAAATATGTGTATAAATGTGGGTTCAATGACCAAAATGAGATGCATGAGGTCTGGGACCATTTGGGCAGCTCACACAAGTCTTAAATCTGCTTTTAGACTTGCCTAAAAGGTGCCACAACCAAAGGAAGGCCATTTGGCAAATTTGGTACCTCATATGGAGCCAAATTTGACTATAATGGAACCCTATATCACTTTTTGGCCAAATGAGTTATTCTTGCCCTGAAATTTGGCATGAAATTAGGGCTCATTGAGAGATTTCTGTGAAGATAAAGATAATAATTTTCTGAGATCTAGGGAATATTTGATGAATTTTCAAAGTTGGGATTTTTCATGGATTCTGGTATGGGTACTGTTCATATTGGCAGTTTTGTGTTTTGTGTCACCCGATAGCTAAATGGTGTCTAATGCTTATGAAATTTTATATTCATAAACTAGAGGTCATAAGCTTTCTGTGGCCACCAAGGTCACCTCATTTGGAGGTCTGAACAGAGAGTTATGCATATTTGAAGTTAACTGTCAGTATTAGTAGCACCCCAAGAGTTCAGTTACTGTTCCATAGGTTCCTGATAGCTAAACGTATCTATTTTATTCTGGAATTATTTTTAGTATCAATTTAACATTTTTAGATTCCCTAAATGACTTAATGTGTGTGATTTTTATTTTTATAGATTTAGTTATGAATTTTAGAATCTGGTATCAGTAAACTGAACAACAGCCCAGGTAGCCAGCGACCTCTGTAGGTTCTTGGATGTCAAACGTCCTGTGTGATAAATTTTGTGACCTGGCATATTTTTAGGGTGAAGTAGACATCCTAAAATTTCCAAAATAATCAAGATTGCATGATTTTAAATTTTCTAGATTTAGTTATGGTTTTCCAAACTTGGGTCAGAAAATGGAGCAAATCTGGCCGAAAATATGCTTGCTTATTTTGAGCTCCTTTTCGGTTTCTATGAATTGTAAGCATGTTTTTGTGATGTGAATGAGTTATAATGATGGAATTAAATATGAGAATGCATAATATGATCTTACATGGTCCACGTGACACCGAATGGAATTTTGAGACCCAGCGCAATGCTAAAATGAGTATTATTTTCCTTGCCTTTTTTATGCAAAACTCACATGATTCATGATATTAAGTTATGTAAAGGAATGAGATGAGTTAGAATGAGCTAGAGTTCATGGTGTTACAGTATCCATGTAATTAAATATGAGAATGTGTTGTATGAGCTCACACGGCCCAAGTGACACCAAATGAAATTTTTATACACGACACAACGTAAAGAAATATATTATTTTAATGGATTTTTCTTACTTCCTTCGTGGAATGTATTATATGAGCATGTAAATGTAATAAAAATGAGCTAGAAATATATAGTGTTATAAGTAGAACATCCTTTACTTAAGTAAAAAGATAGTAAAGATAAAAGAAAGACAAGATATAATAGTGTTCAATCTGAGGACATAATAGATTTAGAATAGATATGGAGTTGATGCGCTTAAGTGTTTAAGAAAACACATTTATCCTTGGCATAGATACCCTTCTAGCATGATAGTACCCAAAGTAAAAACAATCGAGCAATGTATAGTGATCTCAGGACGAAGTAGAAAAAAAAATCATATTTTCCCCGAGTATCCTACGAGAATAGGCAGATAAAGAAAGGTAAGGAAGGAATGCTTTAGATTATTAGAAAACTTGTAATATACTGGCGATAGTGGCTTTGAGCTCAGTTATAAAGCACCGATGTATTAGTGTTTGATGTTATGCTTTGCTTGTAATAGAGGCTACATGATATTGGGTCTGGCCAACCTAGTAGTAATATGGCTTAAATGCATAGCAAACAATAACATCAATCATCAAAGTATCTCGATAATCGAAAAGTATCCTAGTTAACTAGATAGTGAGATGAGTTAGAAAAGAGAGATAAAGGGATTCCATGAGTACTAAAACAATAAGAAAAGCATGTAGAGAGGAATCCCTAGTAGTAAATGTTCAGATTTAGATAGCACGAGTTCCATATGTATAATCTGAGTCCCTTATAGTACATGTAAATGAAATGAGAAGGGACCAGTGTATAGCCTCTCTCCTGTTAGATATGTTAACCACACTCATTGTGTGAGATGCCCTAGTGCCAAGGCACTTAAAGGCAAAACATGGACATAGTTAGAAACTGTAGGATATGAGAGGAAAAGATAGTTAAGTAGAATTAAAGTAAGAAAAGAGAGCCTAAGTCAAAAAAGGGCTGAAGTGAAAATATAAGGATCCCATGAAGAGTGATGAATGAAAATTAAAATGCTCCTGAACATCAGTATGACGGGATCCTAGATAAGTAGATGACACAGAACCCACTTCGTATGAAGAGCATGATGAACCTCTAAGTTAGCCTTGGTTATTATGATCGATGGTTACTGAACTTAGTGAGCATGTATTTTACTGTTAGATACAGTGATCTTAAGCTTTAAAGTCTCCCAGAGATGGATCGCAATAGATCCTAGTATATCACAGTGGGTCACAATAGACCCTAGTAGGGCTCTAAGAGGTCGCAATAGACCCAAGGGTCAACGTAGACCCCATAGAGTTACAGAGAGCCCTAATTATAGCATGACAGTTCTCTGGTGAGACAACATGTAACACCATAACTTCTAGCTCATTTCATGCCATTTATAAGCTTTGTATTGTCAATCTCACAAGAGCATATGAAAAAGGGAATGAAAATAATAGACTTTTTCGCATTGCGCTATATCTAAGAATTTAATTCGGTGTCACGTGGACCGTGTGAGCTCATACTATGCTTCCTTATATTTAATTTCATTATTACAACTTATTTGTATCACAAAAACATGTCTACAACCCATGGAGACCTAAGTGGAGCTCAAAATAAGAAAGCATATTTTCGGCTAGATTTGCTCTATTTTCTGGCCCAATTTTGGAAAATCATAACTAAATCTAGAAAATTTGAAATCATGCAATCTTGGTCATTCTAGAAAGTTTAGGATGTCTAATTCACAATAAAAATACCCTAAGTCACAAAATTCATTACACAGGATGTTTGACATCCAAAAAGATATAGAGGTCGCTGGGTACCTAGACTATTGTTTAGTTTACTGATACAAATTTCTAAAATTCATAACTAATTCTATAAAAATCAAAATCACACACATTCAGTCATTAGGGGAATCTAAAAATGTTAAATTGATACTAAAAATAATTCTAGAATAAAATAGATATGTTTAACTATCAGGAACCTATGGAACAATAACTGAACTCTTGGGGTGCTACTGATACTGACAGTTAACTTCAAATATGCATAACTCTTTGTTCAAACCTCCAAATGAGGTGATCTCGGTGGCCACAGAAAGCTTATCACCTCTAGTTTATGGATATAACATTTCATAAGCATTGGAAATCATTTAGCTATCGAGTGACATAAAACACAAAACTGCCAGTATGAACAATACCCATACTAGAATCCATAAAAAATCCCAACTTTAAAAATTCATTAAATATTCTTTAGACCTCTAAAAATTATGTTATTTGGCTTCCCAAAAATATCTCAATGAAATCTAATTGCATGCAAAATTTTATGGCAAGACTAACTCATTTGGCTAAAAAGTAACATAGGGTTATAGTTAATTTTGGCTCCATATTAGATACCAAAATTATCAAATGGATTTCCCTTGGTCTTGGCACCTTTTAGGCAAGTTTAAAAGCTTATTTGAGACTTATGTGAGCTGCCCAAATGGTCCCAAACCTCATGCATTTTATTTTGGGCATTCAACCCACACTTATGCATATTTCCATCAAATTTTAAACTTTCATACTATGGCATTACATACTCAAAACATGGGCTAGTGGTCATATATGAGAATCATACATCTTAACATCACATATTAGTATATTTACATATGTCTCAACATTCATAGTACATATACAACATCATATACATGATGAACCATCATTATAGTTCCAAAAGAAACAAAATAACACATAAGCTTGTTAATTGTCCCTCTTCATGGTTGTTGGCTCCCTTCACCATAATTGCTTGGTCCATCTAGCATGTTAGATCATTGAAGAGGAGGGAATGAGATTCAAAGAATCCTAATAGCTCATCTCTCATTTAATCATACATAATATGTGCAAAGCAAGTTTCACAAATGCATACATGGAGAAAGTAGAAATCATAGACGTTTTAAAAGCAACCTTGGCATGTGAATTAATCATACAAGACATTCAAGAGCTCACTAAGTTTTTGGATTAGCCTCATACTTCTCCTCATGGATTTTGGACTTGCCTTACCCATTCTTTGAGCACTTTGGACTCAACCATACTTTTGGGAGCCCACTTTGCTTTTGGGAGACTCTTTACTTTGTCTCAACCAAGTTTAAGGGTTCTTGGTTCATCCTCACCCAGGGGAAGAGTTCTTAGCCTCTCCACACTCAAGCAAACTCATACAAACATCATGGATTTATTTAAAAACATAACATGGCATCAAGCATCATGGCATATAAAGGCATGCTAGCATACTTTTCAAAGCTTGAAAATACACATACACACATTCTAAAATAAGCTAAATACACATTCATGCATGAGAGAAGGTGGAGAGAGCTACCTTGTATACAAGCACACACTTTTTCCTAGCTTTCAAGCCACCTCTTTTGGCCACACTCCCACAATTTGGTGGAGATAGTTTCTCTTGGCCTAGATACAAATTATGGGAGCCAATTAAGTTCATGAACCACACTCTAAGGCTACACAACTTAATGAAACACTAGATTACTCTATAGATTCCATTATGGTCCATATTGGCACCTAATGAAGCAACACCCCTCAAATGATTTCTAGGCCTCATTCTTTCTTTTCAAATATGATTCTTGACTCCTTTTAAGCCTCTTGGAGTCATCACATCATCAAAACAAAAGGCCTAGCACCATGTTGCTTCTTTAGGTTATATTATAGAACCTAAGACACCCAATCACTTTCTATGAGTTCTAAATTTTTTCCAAGGCCTCCCCTCACTTTTATTCATCAAATATGACTCAAGAATGGCCTTAGAAAAATTTAAAACTCCCCCTACCTACACAAACAAGCCTAGGCCGAGACATAGGCTTCCTTTGGGCTTCTTGGAGTTCTCTTGCTTTTCTTGAAGGAGGAAGCTTATGGGGAGCATCTTTGGTGTCTCAAGAACTCATTTATACTCTAACTTAGACCAGGGAAGCATCATACAAATTCAGAAATTGGAAGGTGCACTTAAAACCCTAAGTTTTGCATCTTGATTTCTAATGCCTATTTCTTGGTTTTCTTTACATATTCTTATTCCTCTCCATCAAATACCTAAGAATCACCTTTGGTTTGGCTAAAAATCTGACTCCTTAGGGCTGTCTAAGTCTAGGTCGAAATGCTCAAAGGAAGGGAGGAAGAAGACTAAGTGGAAGAATTACAAAATACCCTTTTTTCCTTGAATTTCCTTGCTTGTTCTTGCTTTCCTTGGCCTCCTCACTTGAATTTCGAACTTTCCCCTCTGTTCTCCCTTCAAAACAGCCCTCAAAACTTCAGAAAAAATCATGCAGAAAAAGAGGAAAAAAGAGGAGAAGAAATTGGTGGAGAAAAAGCATGAAAACATACATAAAAACCTACCTTTTCCTTGAAATTTCTTCTCCTTCTCCTTCTCTCTTGGTATGCCCAAAACCCTAACTCTCCCTTCTGAAATTATGCAAAATTTTCTGATTCCAAATGGGGGAGGAAAGTGGGGCGCCACCTATATATATGGAGGAGAAAGTGACTTTTTCAAAAATTCTAATTTTGCCCTTCATACTTTGCATTTTTGTTTTTCCTTCGTTTTAGCTCCTTTTTTAGAACCATATTTTTCATTATAAAATTTGGGTTCCCAATTAAGAAAAATGGCTTTGGAATCACTCAAATCGGAGCTAAAACCTTTCCGAACGAATCAGTCAAAGTTCCAGTCAACTGACATTGGAAAAATTACACCAAAGGGTCTTTATCGGTCCCGGGGCTTCCCATGGTTTTTAGGGCCTTTGAGAACCTCGGAGAACTCAAAACTTTCATTTAAAAAGACCTTCTATATATTTTCCAAAAAGTCCACTTATTTACGAAAATGTCACTAGCCTTTTGGTAAAGTTTTTGAATCACCCCGACCCTAATTTTTGGTTAACTCAAGGCTCAAATCCTCATTTTTTATTATTTAAAATTTTATCCAAATTTTATTTGGCCTTGAATCACTCATCTCAGGGGACTTACTTTGAAAACGTGCCCGTTTCTGTCGTTTAATGAAAACTGAACATTACACGATGGCCTGAGATAGTTTTTATAGTGCAATTAGTCTCAGAGACCAGTAAGTTTCAATTAGCTTTTGTCTCAGAAACTAGAGATCCCCTGAGTTTGGTAGACTATTACCGCAGAGATATAAAAGCTTTATTCAGACAGTTAGACCACTGACGAGATACATTGAGAGATGAGTATAGGATGGGATGAGGAAAGCAAGAAAGTAGCTTTCCAAAGTTAGAATCAGATGAACCATTACCCAGTAAATATTAGCCCTGACCGAGGGATAGAGAGATCCTCGCATGCTAGCCTATGTATTCAGAAAGGGGTCAGGTGCATTTTTTACATAAGGTAAGTAGTACAATATATCTCCAATGATCGAAATTGTGAATATAGCTAGCATCCCACTAGAACTCAATAGTAGTCAGTGGTAACTGCTCTTTGATGCCAATATGAGACACATATGTTAGGCCTATCAGTGTTGGAATGAGAGACCATAAAATACCACTATAAATGCGCAAAGAGAGTGAGGAAAAGTCCTAGCCTAAATAGATAGATGTAGTAATAAATAGAGAAATTGAGATCATTAAAAGTAGAAACTCCTAAAAGGAGTTGTAATCCTATTAAGTAATTGAGATATGAGGCTTGTGATAGAAAGAAATATGAATTGTAATCATGGGATGAGCTAGCAAGAAAGAACGTAGAGATGAATAGTGGACGGCACATGTAAATAAGTAAGCAAACAGACAGAAACCTCTGATGGCTGTAATGATTAGAAAAAGATAATGAAACTTTATGAGAAGCCATTAGAAGAGGATACGGGAGATTTGATATGAAATAAGTCACCTCCTGAGATATATAAATGAGTCCATTGAAAAGAATGTTAACCCCTATAAATGGGTTGAAACTAATCAAATATGATTAGTAAGCTCTCCTAGGATAGGCCTCTAGAGCCAAAACTTCTTTTCCTTATGAGAAGAACTAGTATGTATTCTATAACAATAGAACTCTCATTAAGAGCTAGTATGAAAATTCTCTGGTTGAGAAAAACTGAGAGTGAAATTGCTGAAAGAAACATATAGAGCCAAGAAGCAGGGAAAAAAAAGAGTAGTTAGCCAGAGTAGAAAAGGGTAAGAGAAAGGTATACTCCAAATTTTGAGGATGAAATTTATTTAAAGGGAGGAGAAATGTAACATCTAGTTCTCTAAAAATGAGAAAATACGAGAAACGTAACTTACGGTTTCTTCGTAAACGAACAAAATTCACCAGATACAAAAGGAAGTCTCCCGAAATGAATTAGTTAAGGTCTTAAAAAATTAGGGAAGCATTTTAGACTACTAAAAATGAGAATCCCTGGCTCAAAAAGAAGGAAAAATAGAGCTAGAATAAAGAAAAAAAATGTAACGAAAGATTGACGGAATGTAAGGGCATTTTCGTTATTTTAAGCAAATTTTGGAATTTTCATTGGAGGGCTTTTTAAATAAAATTTTTGAGTTCTCTGAGATTCTCAAAGGCCCTAAAAACCATGGGAAGCCTCGTGATAGTTAAAACCCCTTCGGTGGACGTTTTCCAACATCAATTGACTTGAACTTTGACTTATTCGTTTAGGAAAGTTTTAGCTCTAATTTGAGTGATTGATAAAGGCATTTTATTTAATTAGGAACCCAAATTTTATGATAAAAAAGACGGTTCTCAAAAAGGAGTTAAAATGAGCATAAACATAACAAACAAGCACGGAGGGGCAAAATGGTCATTTTGAAAAATTGTAAAAAAGGCTTCTTAAGTAAGATTACATCTCATCACCTTCTCCAAGCTTCCATTTGCAAAAAAATGAATAGCAATGGCATGACATTAAGAGGGGAGAGAGAGAAGAAGTTTAAACTTCTGTTTAGGTAAGTAAACGCCCCCGTTTCATCTCGCGCCAATTAGGAAAGTTGTTCCTCTCTCTAAAAGCTCTCTAATGGTGGTTTTCTTTTCTTGAAAACTTGAAAATTCAGGTCTAACCCAAGCAAAAAAGGAACTCTTTCGTATATTAATGAAAAATAATCTACGCAAAGAGAGCTCTGTTTTAAGGTAAGACTTTACTTGAAACACTTGCAAAATCTTATGTTTCCAAGCCATTTAAGCTTAGGTCTAGAGAGAGAAAGTGAGGAGGAGAGTTTTTCTTTATATGTTTTTTATGGAACCAAAGGTTATGGAGTGTGAGGATTAAGAATATACAACTAAAATTGAAAAGGGAGCTTTAGAATGCAAGTTATGGAATTTAGGGATTTGGTTGCACCTAGGCTAAGATGAAGCTTCCTAGCAGCAATTTAAGTTGTCTAAGAGTATATATAAGTTTCTAAGACACCAAAAGAGCTTCCAACATGATTCTCCCATCAAAGGAAACAAACAAACTCTATTGGTGTCATATGGAAACATAGCTTCAGCCAAGGAGGGTCCATGCACCTAGGGAGGGTTTTAATTCCTTCCAAGCCTAGTTTTGCATCATGTATGATGGGAGAGTATGAGAGAAAGCCTTGGAAAAATTTTAGAAACCATGGAAAGTGAGATGGCCTTATATGTTCCATAATATGGCTTAAAGAAGCAATACCTAACTAGGCTACTTGATTTAATTGTATGATGACTCCAAGGGGTTTAAATGGAGTCAAGAACCATAAATAAATAGATAGAATGGAGCCAAGATGATGTTTTCCAAAGGTTGCTTCATTAAGTGCATTATGGAACCACAAAAGAGCCTTATAAGTCACCTAGCTTTTCTAATGATTGTATGGCCTTATAATTTGATTCAAGAGTAAAATTAGCTTCCATATATTGTGTCTAGGCCAAGAGAAATGATCTCCACCTTCTTGGGAGTGTGAGATCAAGGGAGAGTACTCAAGGCTTAAGGAAAAAGTGTGTGAATGCAAGCAAGGTAGCTCTTTCCACCTTCTCTCATGCATGAATGTATGCTTGACTTGTCTTTGAATCTATGTATATATGTTTTGAGCTATGAAAAGTATTTTAGCATGAGCTTTTATTTCATGGTATCATGATGATGTTTTATGCATTCAAATGATGTTTTATGTGCTTGCTTTAGTTTGCTTAAGTATAGAGAAGCCAAGAACCCTCTAGCCATAGTGAGGATGAGCCAAGAACCCTTAAAGTTGGTTGAGCCAAAGCAAAGGGTCTCCCAAAAGTAAGGTTGAAGAGTAAGGTTAAGTCAAAACCCTTTTAAAGAAAATGGGTGACACAAGTCCAAAATCCACAAGTAAATGGGTTAGGCTAATCCACTCACTTGGCAAGCCTATGTCTGTTATGTATTACTTGTTCAAATGCCAAGAATATTTCTTGAATGCTCACATATGTTGATATGTCCATGCATGCATTTTCAAGACTTGGTTTGCATACTTTATGTGTGATTGAAAAAGAGATGAACTATTGGGATTCTTTGAATCTCATTCCCTCCTCTCCAATATTCTAACATGCTTGATGTAATCTCCCATTTTCGTTAAACGATGGAAATGGATACGCTTTCAAAGTAAGTCCCCTGAGATGAGTGATTCAAGGCCAAATAAAATTTGGATAAAATGTTAAATAATAAAAAATGAGGATTTGAGCCTTGAGTTGCCCAGAAACCGGGGTTGGAGTGATCCGAAAAATTTGCCGAAAGGCCAGTGACATTTTCGTAAATAAGTGCAATTTTGGAAAAGCACCTAGGAGGGCTTTTTAAATGAAAATTTTGAGTTGCCTAGGGTTCTCAAAGGCCCCAAAAACCATGGGAAGCCCCGGGACCGATAAAGACCCTCCAGTGTAAGTTTTCCAACATCAATTGACCCGAACTTTAACAGATTCGTTCGGAAGGGTTTTAGCTCCGATTTGAGTGATTCCAAAGCCATTTTTCTTAATTGGGAATCTAGATGTTATAATGGAAAAGACGGTTCTCAAAAAGGAGCTAAAACGAAGGAGAAACAAAAAGGCAAAGTATGAAGGGCAAAATGGGAATTTTAAAAAAAGTCACTTTACCCTAGCTATATATAGATGGCACCTCACACTCTCCTTCATTCACTTCAGAATTTCCAGCCCCAAATCAGAAGCAAATCCCTTGGAGAGTGGCACACAAAGAGAAGGGAAGAAGGAGGAAAGATTCAAGACTTTAGGTATGGAATTTTGCTTGTTTTTCATGCTTTCTCTCCACCACTTTCTTCTCCTCTTTTTCCCTCTTCTTCTCCATGATTTCTCTGAAGTTTTAAGGGCTGTTTTGAAGGGAAAATAGAGGGGAAATTTCGAATTTCAAGTAAGGAGGCCAAGGAAAGCAAGAACAAGCAAGAAAATCCAAGGAAAACAAGGTATTTTGCAATTCTTCCACTTGGTCTTCTTCCTCCCTTCCTTGAGCATTTCGACCTACACTTGGACAGATCTAAGGATTCAGATTTTTAACCAAACCAAAGGTGATTCTTAGGTATTTGATAGAGAGGAATAAGAATATGCAAAGAAAACTAAGAAAAAGGCATTAGAAAGCAAGATGCAAAACCTAGGGTTTCAAGTGCACCTTTCAATTTCTGAATTTGTAGGATGCTTTCTAGGTCTAAGTTAGAGTATAAATGAGTTCTTGAGACACCAAAGAGTCTCCCCACAAGCTTCCCCCTTCAAGAAAACTAACCAAACTCCATGAAGGCCATTAAGCTCCATAGCCTCGGCCTAAAGAGTTTCTCATAGCTAGGGAGAGTTTTAAATTTTTCTAAGGCCATTCTTGAGTCATAATTGAGGAATGAAAATGAGGGGAGGCCTTGGAAAAAATTTAGAACTCATGGAAAGTGATTTGGTGTCTTAGGTTCCATAATATGACCTAAAGAAGCAACATGGTGCTAGGCCATTTGTTTTCATGATGTGATGACTCCAAGAGGCTTAAAAGGAGTCAAGAATCATATTTGAGAGTAAAGAATGAGGCCTAGAAATCATTTGAGGGGTGTTGCTTCGTTAGGTGCCAATATGGACCATAATGGAGGTTGTAGAGTAATCTAGGGTTTAAGCAAGTTGCATGGCCCTAGAAATTGTTTCATGAACTTAATTGGCTCCCATAATTTGTGTTTAGGCCAAGAGACACTATTTTCACTAACTTGTGGGTGTGTGGCTAAAAGAGGAGGCTTGAAAGCTAAGGAAAAAGTGTGTACTTGTATACAAGGTAGCTGTCTCCACCTTCTCTCATGCATCAATGTATGTTTAGCTTGTTTTAGAATGTGTGTATGTGTATTTTCAAGCCTTGAAAAGTATGCTAGCATGCCTTTATATGGCATGATGCTTAATGCCATGTTATGTTTTTAAATGAACCCATGATGTTTGTATGAGTTTGCTTGAGTGTGGAGAGACCAAGAACTCTTCCCTTGGGTGAGGATGAGCCAAGAATTGAGCTTGGTTGAGACAAAGTAAAGAGTCTCCCAAAAGCAAAGTGGGCTCCCAAGAGTATGGTTGAGTCCAAAGTGTTCAAAGAATGGGTGAGGCAAGTCCAAAATCCATGAGGAGAAGTGTGAGGCCAATCCAAACACTTAGTGAGCTCTTGAATGTCTTGTATGATTGATTCACATGCTAAGGTTGCTTTTAAAATGCCTATGATTTCTACTTTCTCCATGCATGCATTTGTGAAACTTGCTTGCACATATTATGTGTGATAGAATGGGAGATGAGCTATTGGGATTCTTTGAATCTCATCCCCTCCTCTCCAATGATCTAACATGCTAGGTGGACCAAGCAATTGTGGTGAAGGGAGCCAACAACCTTGAAGAGAGACAATTAACAAGCTTATGTGTTATTTTGCTCCTTTTTGGAACCATAATGATAGTTCATCATGTATATGAAGTTGTATATGTACTAAGAACATTGAGAGATATGTGAACATACTATTATATGATGTTTAGATGTATGGAAATGATGTATGACCATTAGCACATGTTTTGAGTATGAAATGCCATGGTATGAGAATGTAAAGTTTGGTGGTTATGTGTATAAGTGTGGGTTGAATAGTCAAAATGAGATGCATGAGCTTTGGGACCATTTGGACAGCTCACACAAGTCTCAAATAAGCTTTTAAACTTGCCCAAAAGGTACCAAGACCAAGGGAAATCCATTTGGCAATTTTGGTACCCAATATGGAGCTAAAATTGACCATAATAGAACCCTATGTTACTTTTTGGCCAAATGAGTTATTCTTGCCCTAAAATTTGGCATACAATTAGGTCTCATTAAGAGATTTCTGGGAAGCTAAAGATCATAATTTTCGGAGACCTAGAGAATATTTGATGAATTTTCAAATTTGGGATTTTCCATGGTTCCTGGTATGTGCACTGTTCATACTGGCAGATTTGATTTTCGTGTCACTCGATGGCAAAATGGTGTCCAATGCTTATTAAATCTTATATGCATAAACTAGAGGTCATAATATTTCTGTGGCCACCGAGATCACCTCATTTGGAGGTTTGACCAGAGAGTTATACATTTTTGAAGTTTGCTGTCAGTAACAGTGGCGACTCCAGAGCTCAATCACTGTTCCATCAGGTCCAGATGCCTAAACGTATCTGTTTCATTCAGGAATTATTTTTAGTGTCAAGTTAACATTTTTGGCTTCCCAGAATGACTGAACTTGTGTTATTTCTATTTTTGTAGAATTAGTTACGAATTTCAGAAGTTTACATCAGTAACTTGAATCACAGCCCAGGCAGCCAGCGAGTCTGTATCTTTTTGGATGTCAAACGTCCTGTGTGATGAATGCTGTGACTTGGACGTATTTTTAGTGTGAATTAGACATCCTAAGCTTTCCATAGTGACAAAGATTGTATGATGTCGAATTTTCTAGATTTAGTTATGATTTTCCAAAGTTGGGTCAGAAAATGGAGCAAATCTGGCCGAAAATATGCTTGCTTATTTTGAGCTCCATTTCGGTTTCCATGAATTGTAGGCATGTTTTTGTAATGAAAATGAGTTTTAATAATAAAATTAAATATGAGGAAGTATAGTATGAGCTCACACGGTCCACGTGACACCGAATTGAATTTTTTTAGATATAGCGCAACACGGAAAAAGTCGATTATTTCTATCCCCTTTTTCATGTGCCCTCATGGAAATCATGATGTGAAGTTTATAAATGGCATGTAATAGAGCTAGAAGTTATGGTGTTACACTTGATGGGCCAAGAGAGCTAGGAGATAGAAGGCAACCACTTGAGAGATGAGAGCATGACATTGAGATGCATGAAATTTGCTTCCTTAAGGCCATCAAGGTGGCAAATGTTATAATCTATGGCTATGTATGACCTATGACCTTATAAGAATGTATAATTATGTTAATGTATCATATATATAAATGAGATTTAAAGTTATATGTATGGAAATATGCATTTTGGTCATGTAATGGCAAGTCTGGCTCTTAAATAGTTTGATGTATTAGTGTATATATAGAAGTGGAATGGCCAAAATGAGATGCATGAGGTTTGGGACCACTTGGGCAGTTCATACAAGTCATATTCATACTTTTAAACTTACCTAAGAGGTGCTAAACACCAAGAAAGACCATTTGGGCACACTTGGTATCTAATGTGGAGTAAAATTACGTATATTGAAAACCTATACCACTTTTTGTCCAAATAAGCTCTTCTTGATCTAAGATTTGGTATGAAATTAGAACTTATTGAGAGCTTTTTGGGAAGCTAAAGTGCAGAATTTTTGGACGTCTAGGGAATATTTGATGAATTTTCAAAGTTAGAAAAAATTTTGAAATTGGTCAGGTTACTATTCATACTAGTCTGAAATTAAATTCTATCACTTAGGGGTCAAATGATGTTGAAGCACCCCATTTGGATGTCTAAAGAGGGAGATATGAATTTTTAAAGATTTTGCCCAATATCAAGCACTCAAACTGACCTCAGGTACTATTTGATTGGGTTTCTAGGCCTGGGCATGCCTTAACTGGCTGGCGTTATTTTTTCCCTCTAAATAACATCTCTAGCTTTCCATATTGGTATCATTTGCATGGATTGGAATTTTTTGAAATTAATTGGACATTTTAGAAGTTTATAGCAGAAATCTGTGATAGTACCAGTAGCCAGCCAGACCTCTGTACTTTTTCGGATGTCAAACATGTTATGTGTGGTGTCTCATGGTCTAGACATATTTTCAGCATATAGTAGACATGTGTAGCTTTTCACGATGGCAAAGAATGCATGATTTCGATTTTTCTTGAATTAGTCATGATTTTCCAAAATTTGTGACAAAGAAAGGGAAATTTTGGCCAAAATTGCATTCATGAATTTTATGTATCCCTTTGCCATACATGAGCTCTAAGCCAATTTTGGGGGTGGAAATGAGTTGTATCCATGTAATTAAGTATAAGAATGTGATACATGAGCTCACATTGTTTAATGCCATTTTTCTTGCCTCCCATGTGAGTAGCATGGTTTTGGGCATGAGAATAGCATGAAATGAGCTAAGAATTTATAGTGTTACACTTAAGTGGCCATGGTTGCCTTAGAACCCAAATTGGACTATTTGGACCCCTTATAAGACACAAAAATGACCATTATGCAACTTAATGTCAAAATCTGACCAAGTGAACGAATTTGCTCATGAAATTTGGCATGCATATAGATCTCATCTAGAGATTTTTGAAAAGATAAAGATCAGATTATTTGGAGCTCTTTGGAATTAATTATGATTTTTTAAAGTTGGCATTTTTTCTGCTGAACTGATATAGACACTATTCATATAGTCAGTAACTTGGGTTATGTCATTCGAGGGTCAAATAGTGTACAATGCTCATGAAATTTTACAAGAATACACTAGACATAATATGATTTCCATGGCCACTAAGATCACCCCAATTGGACATTTGAGCAGGGAGATATGAATATTTGAAGTTGAAAGATAGTACCAGTAGCAACAGATGACTTTAGTACTGTTCCATAAATTTTCGGTGGCTAGGACCCTCTTCTATGGTTTGAATTTATTTTTAGCATAAATTAGACATTTTTATCTTTCCATAATGGTAAAGTATGAATGATTTTAATTTTTCTAGAATTAGTTATGATATTTCAAAGTTTATGTCAGAATTTTGGAATTCTGGCCGAGGCTGCTTCATTGAACTTTATATGAATACTTCATTTGCTCGAGTTCTAGGACACTTCTTGGGCTTACTATGAGTTTTATTTGTGTATTTAAATATGAGAATGAAATGGATAAGTCCATGTGGCCCACGAAACACCGAATGAAAATTTTATCTATGATGTAACGTAATTCAATGGAATATTTTTAATAGCTTTTCTTGGAAATCTTATGCAATCCAAGGAGATGAGCCTAGTAATGATGTAAGATGAGCTTAGTAAATATGGTGTTACAGAACCTTTATGTCTATCTAGGAAAGATGTCATATTCTTTTGCAATACTTTCTAGTTTTGTATTTCCAAAACTTTGTAAAGAATACATGAATAATAAGACCAAAGTCTTATTTTTTTTTATTTGATGTTTCTTTTTACTTCTTGGGCTTGTTGTAAGTAGTTCTAACTGGCTGAGTCCAATGTAAGGCCCATTAATCTTGACTTGATCCACTGCTAACTCCTAATGCACTAAAGTAACTTTTAAATGCCTTAATAATTGCATTTGCTAACTTTTAAGATCTTTGCGGGCTTCCTAGGGATTATCGTGCTTTACCTCCTAGTACGTCTCTTCATACGCTGTACTCTATCTTTTCATTATATAAAGAGGGTTTAAGGATTTCTCTTTACCATAGGAATCCTTATGGAGTTTAAAGAGAACTAGTTCCATAAGGTTAAGGTGATTGACCATCGATGCCTTCCTTCCTTCCAATCAAGGAAGGAAAGTGGGTTGAGTGAAAGTGCACTATATGCTATGGTTGGGAGAAAAGAAGCATTGTCAATTAATATCTATAGTGAAAGATGATTTCCTTATATACACAACATTAAAGGTCCTTGACTTGTTACTTGATGACATCCCAAAGTGGGTTTGACTCTTGTTTTTGCTATCTGTCAACATAAACAAAAATATATACTAAATTCTCTAATATTTAACAAGAATACAGTATAACATAATGAATAGTAACAAATGGTATTATACAAACATATAATGAAGTATATCGTGTGAATATCAAGGTTTTGCACATGTAAATGGAATAAGATTTAAACATAGTAAGATATCCATAGATTTAGAGCACCTTATTTGCAAGATATCATTATGCATGAAATACAAAAAGCAGAAAACATAATAATCAACAATTGTCTAGCTTGGCCATTAGGCCTTGGAAACTGCCAAACTCAATGCCCAAATCAAGTTGTACTGCCATAACTTAGCAGGTTCACCCCTGCTTTCTTTATTAAGGCGTCCCCCAGTGGATACCCAAGGAAAGTAATTTAAAAATATCACAATAATATGTCATCCAAGCCATCATTTGATCAACACATAATAGGTATATTTGGAAAAGAACTATCTTGCACAACTCTGCACGTAATTAAACAATCTCGATAGCATAACAGCACACTAGAGTCTAGGAAAATTATATTTAAGTGCTTAAAATTAACTTTTCACTTTTCTAAGTCCAGATTTGTCCTGAGGCCTATTTGGTGTCCAAAATAATTCATAAATCAAGATCCAACATCAAGGTATAGAATTAAGTCCAGTATAGCCATAAAAGGCTCGTTCAAGTATACAGGAGGCTCAATAAAACCCAAAAAGTCCAAAATAGGTTCAAAATATCCGAATGGCCTTCACCAATTCTAATTAGTAATTTAGATATTTTTAAATATCTTTCTTAATTAAAATTGGACATCCAGCACAACAGCAACTATCCAGTGGCCAACTCTAATACACACCAGGCTTATCCCCTAAATAAGGCTACTCTGCCATCTCATATATATATATATATATATATATCTATGATAATGACCAATCCTTTACCAAATAACCAAAATTCATAAAATCAGACAATAAATAGCATATTATCCATGTTAAGAAATTAGACAGTAAGTAATATATTAGTATTGCAAACAGCACAATCCAAAACATATGTTTATTTATATATTCTATTTTTAACATAGTACTTCATAAATTTCTAACTATCACAAATGGGCTCCAAAATTTACAAAATAAATATCAACGTAATCTAGACAACATATAGAACATATTAGACCACATAAATTATTCAGAACACATCATATAACATAAGTAAACATTCAGGAACTTTTTGGTCAACACTTTTTTCTCAAAATTTTGAATTTTTATATAGTGGTCCATAATTTACCAAAATTTTACCATAAGCCTTATTTTTAGTGTAGATTAACCTAATTTAGTTGGATTGTGGAAAACTCTTCCCTAGATATATATGTGTGTTGGCCAAACCTATGTAATGGGTAGAGGTGTGTGATTTGTTTGATTTTCATGGCACCAAATAGCCATTCATCCATATTCAAGGGAGATAAACAAAAGCCCTCAATCAATTTCTAGAAATTCCATGTGTTTTCTATATTTCTACTAAAAGGAAATTCAAGGGTTTCTTGCCAAATTCTTCATGAAAACCTAAGTTATATTAATCTATCTCTTCCTTAGGCTTCCTCCCATTATTCTCCCATTTAATTTCTCTTCAATATCTCCTATGTCTTCTACAAAGTTTCATAGTTTGTAGAAAAATTGCCAAGAATAGAAATTTTCTTGAATCATATGAATCCATAAGCCATAAATATGATTTCTTCTTTTCTTAGCTTGAATTCATGAAAACAACAAAATTTCTCATTTGTTCTTGCCATGGCCAAAACATGAAGAAGAAAAGAAGAGAAAATTCATGGAAGAAAATAGAAGAAAAACTAAAAAGAAGAGAGTTTATCTATGTTACCTTGATTTGACAGTATTTGTTTTTCTCTAGTAGCTTTTCTTCCTTTCTTCTTCCTTCCTTCTCCTCCTCCCTTGGCTGAGCTCTCCTTCTCCCTTTTTCTTTTTGTCTTGGTCGAATTGTGTGTGTTTTGTGTGAGTATAGCTTGAAAGAGTGTGTGTGTTTTTGTAAGTTTTATTTACAAATGGATGGTTAAGATTTGTTATGTTTTTATGATGTAAAATCTATGCCTTTAGACTCATTGGATGGTTATGATTTAATCTTGATTTTAGAGATTTAATATGGGCCTTTAGATTAGATCAAGGGTTGTAATTTGATCTTAAAAAATAAAGAAATATAAGCCATTGGATTACATCTACTGTTAAGATCACATCATATTTTATGGATGAATATTAGCCATTGAATCTGCGTCTATGTCATTCTGATGTTAATAGTAATTTTTTCGTAAAACATAAAATTTACTAAGATTTACTTATGTAAGCATGTGTCATTGCTTCGTAGTTCATGCAGTCTCTAAAATCTTCCTCACACATAAGCATGTGTCATTGCTTCATAGTTCATGCAGTCTCTAAAATCTTCCTCACACATATGGTACCACATGTCCTGCTTCTTGTCCATAGCGCCACATCAGCCCTTCTCCAGCTCAATTTTACAAAAAGGCCATTGTTTCGCTAATATCTCCTATCGTAGGTTCTTTGTAATATTTTATTTAGCCAACATTTTCTGAGTTCTTCGTTATATTTTAATATTATTTTGGCCTATTTGGGTCCTATTTAATGTCTTCAACATATATTCTATTATTATTTATTTTTTTAATATTTTATTATTTTAGGTCCAAATGACCATTTTACCCTTGGTAAGTAATATAACAAACAAGTACCTTTGTTTGTTTTTTACTTATATCTTTGTCTTAACTCTATATTTTTAGATTCCATCACCACCATCTGGTAGATCTTTCCACACAATCTCCTGAGACAATTAACTCAAGTTTAGAGGTTTGATTCATCTCCGTATAAGCTCTTAATCGTTCAAGGATATTTTCTAGTTCTAACAATTTTAAAATTTTACAAAACAAATTTTATAATTTTTTGTAGATTATTTCTTAACTATTGATATATATATTGAACTAGTTTTGAATTCCTCTTTCTTCTAGAAAAATTATCAAAATTCGTCCAGGTGATAAATGACAATTTGCCCTTGGACCCCCTAAAATCTCAAATTTTTCTATGGGTCCTATTTATCTTATAGTTTTTATATATGAAGTTACTTTGTTCAAATTTATCTTATTAAAGCTTAATAAATTCATTACATAAAATATTAAATAATTAAAAAATCCTAATTTTTAAGAATGTTATAGTTGAAGCTTTAGTTCCTTTTGACACAATGGATGTGGTCATCCAAAATTTTTCTCTTTTTGGAAAGAACTAAGTCCTAATCACTAGTACTAGCATCAGTAGTAGTCACTCTATTCGTCCTCATAGAAGTTGTTCCTATGTGACGAAGGATAATCAAAGGTGGTAGCTCTTTACCTACTGCTTACTTTTTACAAAGGAGGCACCAAGTAAAAGCTGCTATGTGGGGTAGTTCGTCTGTCAAAGCTTATGGTTCAAACCATTTGGATCAATTTCTACCTTCTTTTCTAAATAGCAGCTCTTATTATGTTATAATCTTGTATAAATGCTCTCAAGGTTGTGAAAGATGTACATTTTCAAACTTTAAACCTTTGTAAATAGCGTATGATGTATAAAAACATGGTTCATAGAAATTTGTAATAAGATATGAATCTAAAAGATGCTCTTTTGTAAGGCATGTGAAAGATGAATGCTTTTCTAAAAAATGCATTTTACATATAAATAGTACTAAGGTGTACCTTTGAACAAATGCATTTCACAAATTGGAAATATTCATTTTGTAAACAAGTTATGCCTTTTGAAAAGAAGTATTTTGTAGGAACTAATTCTTACAAAGGGATGTACCTTTTTTCTAATTCAAAATCTTGTTTGAAAGTCTTGGCGAGTTGTCATGAACCTTGTTTTCCTAAACTTCGGGCACTCTGGCTAAGGTGCCTTGAATATTCAACGCTTGCTTGAGGCTTAGTCTTGTTGAGGTTGTAGTGTAGATAATGGTGCATGCACAAAAGATGGTGAGTTATAGCCTTTATCAAGGTTGTAGCTCAAATTATTGATAAGGCATGCACATAAGAATTTGGCCTTTCCAATTTGTGTTGATGTTTCTTTGTGGTATGGGCTCATATTCTTAGCTCCTAATGATTGTAAAGTTTTTGATAGCCATGCTAGTTGAAATCCATTTTTCCTTAGTGGAAAATGCTTATTTTCAAAATTAATTTCAAGATTGGCCAATGCAACCTAGTAGTTTGAAAATTACTTTCAAAATCAGTTTGAAATATGGCTTGTATAAGATTTTAGTTGAAATAAGTTTATCCTCAGAAGAGAAAGTAATTATTTGGAAATCAAATTTCATGAAGTAGTTTGAAAACTCAATCAAATAATTTTTTTAAGAATGTAACTTTTCTTATGTTGTTAAGATTGTAAGCAATTAACATAGTAGGTAATAGTATGGATTTTTTTCCTATGGTAAGCAAGGTTATCCTTCTTGCTCAAGGCTATGGTTTTTTCTACTCAGGGCAAGGTTATCCTTCCTATTCTGTATGAGTGAGGGTTCTTAGATGGAGGGTGAGGTTATGCTTCTTACCTACCTTAAGCAAGACTTTTCAAATGATAAGTGAGGTTTTCATCTTGTTTGCCTTGAATGAAATTCTCTAAGTGAGATTATCCATCTTGCCTATGACACTTGCATAAATCTTATGATTTTCCTACAGCTATCTGTCTTTTCTTAACTAAATTTATATCTAAATAATTGTAACTTCCCTTTGAGAGGCAACACTATCCTTCTTACCTATAGCATAATATAACTACCAATAACAAATGGGGTTATTCATCTTGCCCATAGTAATTCATGTAGTAATGTATAACAATCTATTATAGCATATAACATTCTATTAGTGATGTAGAGTAAAGCAAACATCTAAAAGTGAGATAAGCATATAACATTCTATTATCAACACACTAAAATCAAGCACCTATATGAATTCATAACAAAAAGGAAGATAGCCTAATTTTAGGAAACCATGAAAATGATTATGGCAGAGTCAGAGATTTTAAAACTTATCTAGATTTTCCTATGTAGATAACTTAAAGGAAATAATCTTAACTTCCTGTTGTAGTTTTCCAAGATTGGATGATAAAAGAAAGTTGTGATGTCCCCTAGTTGGTGCACCTATGTAATTTACTCTATTTATAATTTTCAAAATTTTACTTAATTTTTATAAAAATATATCTAATCATTGTACATTTACAAACACAAAAATTTACATAAGTCCTCGGTTTCCAGTAAGTACAAAATTTCCCCTGCATTAAAAAAAGAAAAAAAAAAGGAACAAAGAAGGGGAGCAAATAAAGCCTCCCTAGTTCACCCTATACGATTCGCATCTAGTTAGGGGAAATCCATGGTGTTGGCTTTTTTTTTTTTTCCACAAACACCATAGTGTACAGTTGAATGGTGCATCCATTATGTTTAACCTAGGGAAAAATGTGCATATTTGGATTGTGAAACGATTTTTTTAATTAAAACATCATAAATATATAATTTTTTTATAATAACATTAATAGATATAATTTTTACAAATAAGTATATAATTTTTAATTAAATTATATATTTGTTATATTTTAATTAAAAAAATCTAATGACAAAAATATGAAAAATTGCATCGAACTCTAATCCATAAACTTAAGCTATGTACTTAGAGTTAGTCATCTAGATTATTTTTAACTAAAGAGATTTAATTAATGATGACCTTCTCATTTAAAGAACAAATTAGGTGAATATAGAACCCTCAAAAAATATCCCTTCGATTTGAGTGGCTAAAACCCAAAAGGATAAGGAGCTCCATGAGAACCAGTAATAGTGGCACTTCTTGTCCTATATATTTTTTACAAGCTTTTATTATCTTGTCTTTTTTGAGAAAACAATTTTAATTGCGGAAGCTCCTGTGAGAACATCGCACTAGGCCTCTACTTTTCAATTAAAAATAGAACTTGGATGGGACAAGTTAGGAATGTGGGCATTGCACGCCGTGCTTTTGTGAAATTATAAAAATTATGATGACTTTTTAAGGGATTGAGTTGAGAAATCCAACCCAAAAGAATTATTCCAACTATAATAACATGTGGTCTACCTGTGCTTGCTTGTCTACGTTGTTAATGCGTTATAAATGCAGCATCACAAAATATTATATTCTCTTCGAAAATATTGTGATTTGTTTTTAGTGTAGCTTACTAATAAAAATTAAGTTAGATATTTAATAGAAAAATTTATTAATTTTTATATTTTATAAACCTACAAATAATTTAAAAAAAATTAAGTATAATAAAAATAATTTGTATCAAATAAATCTTTTCTTATTTATGCATGAATCAATTTATTTTTATAATTTCAAATCATCACAGTAGTTTCATACCAAAATTATTATCAAATAATTGATTAATAAAGAATTGATTTTCGATATCTTTTATTAATTTATCTAAAGAACATGTTAATGTTTTTCCATAACAACCATCAAAAATAACAACATTCTTAAACAGAAAAGAGTAATGTGAGTTTTAATTTTTTTTATTAGTTTTCATAAATCTTTTATATGTAATTACATATTTCAATAGATATAGTTATTTAAATTTTTTTAAAATACATCAAATTAGTTTAATATTAAATTTATAAGATACGATTAACTTTGTACTAAAATATATGGGTTGCCCATAATAAGCTGATTCATAATCTAGTAACTTGAGCTAGATTAATTAATTAATTAATTAATTAATATTTATTTTATTTGAATTTGAAAATAGAGTCAATTTTATAGGTTACACGATAAAAAAAAATTAAAAAGGAAAAATTGACAAAAGGGTTGGTAGGGTACAAAATTAACATACGACAAATTTTATTTTTTCCTCCGAAGAAGAGAACACAAAGGCAACAACAAAATAGAAAAGAGAAAATTCCTCTCCTATCTTCTCTTCTCCCTTGCATTTTTGGTGTTTCTGCTATGTAAACCAGATCCAAATTCAACTAATGACTTCAAATGGGCCGCATGATAGAGAGATTTTGAAGATTCTATTTGCTGCAAGTAAGTACTCAAGTTCTCCTTGGCTTTGTTTTTTTTTTCGGATAAAAATTTAATTATTATAATCGTCATCGTCATTATTATTATATCTAAACTATCATTCATTAATTTTTGCATATGTTGAGTCCCTTTTATTTGCAAACAAATAGAAGATTTCTGGCCAGTAGCATCATGAAGAAATCATCTTAACATAAAAAAAGTATTTGATTTGTCTACCAAGAGAAAACCAACATTTTTAGAAGTTAATGAACAGTAATTTACTTAAAAATAAGAAACAAAATGTGACATTGTATCTTTTGACTACCAAAATACAAAACTAAAGAAATCCCTTAACATCAAATTCAAAATTGAATTTAATATTTATAGCTTTTTTTCATTATTTTAAAGGAGCTTTCTATGTGAATTCATAATAAACGAGAGGATTATATAATTAAATAATCCTTGAGAAAAGGAAATATTTTACCATTAGGTGTTATACAGCGGAAGATAATTTTAATTTTTCTAGTACCATAAAATTTATTTATAAGATATTTGTATATAATAAATATAAAATTTTAAAATTTTATTTGTATATAATCTAAATAATATAGCAATGTTGAATTTTTTTTCTTACGTCAAACTTAATTTTTTTAAAAATTTGATATTTAAAAAAATTAAATTACCTAAATACTAAGCATTATCTTAAAGATTTTGATGGAAAAAAAATTAAAAGCAAACAAGTAACCAATGTTTTAAAAATTGGATTGAATTGACATGTTGGACGAAAAATAATTGATGAACTAGTTGTGGCGTCAATCCATTTGACCTTCAAAACCAACCTAGAAAAAGGATTAAAAACCAATTAAGCTAATCAAAATTCAATAAAACTACTGAAAATAAAAAGGGGAGGTGGGCATTGAATTGATGAAAAGTTAATTTTTTATTTTTATTCTTGTTTTTGCATTTTGTAATAAAAATTAAGAGATCCTACCTAATCTATTTCGTATAGATTTATTATCATATACAAATTATTCTAACCAATTTTTATATTTTTAAATATTTATATGTATTTTAAATATTATTTTACTATACATGTATCAATTTAATTATAAAATATAATGTATATTTATATTTTTTATATATATTTAAACAATAATTCGACTTTAATTTAATTACAATAAAACTATTAAACTACTCTTTATTTCAATTTAATATCTGATCTAATTTTTAAAATATTACAAATAATATTATTCTACAATAGTACATGTTAACCTATTTATTTCGATTGCCGGTGACGGAGTTATCTTGCGCTGTGATGGGGCTTTCATTTCTTTTTTTCTATGATATTGTGGTTTTCACTTAGGCGTGGGATTCTTCACCCTCTTTTTTCGTCCGAGTCCAACCCCACTAGTGGATTTGGATTTGTAGTAGTGGGAGAAAGTCTTATAAATTAGCCTTTTTCTTTATTATGCAAAGCGAACCACCCCATTGGGCTGAACATATAATGTATTACTGTTTTGCATGGGCAGCTTCCGTTATGAATATTAATAAACGTTTGGGATGTTGATGTTTTCAGGACAAGAAATTTAATATTTGTGCTTTGTGTTGAGGGGCTTCCAGGACAACGAGTGAAGCCGGTATACGTAAATATATATTATTCAAATGAGAAATAAAGTGTTGAAGCTTTTACGTTGAGTGGATCACCAAAAAGAAAGAGCATTTATTAGAAAAAAAAAGTGGGGATCGGTTATTTCAAAAGTCAATTTGAATTTTTATTTTTGATTGAATTTTTATAATATATATTTTTTATTATTTATTATAAATATCTGAATTAAAGGATTTTTTCGACTTTCGGACAAAAGCAGAATGGAAAATTAGAGCGACACTTTCCTTTCCTCCCTAATAAATAGGTGCATTGTCAATTTATTTCTATATAGATATTCTCTTTCAATTTAATTTCGTGTTTGTTATATTGCTTTCAATGTTGTCTTTTTATTTCGTTTTCATTCATAAATTAAATTAGTTATTAGGAGAATATTATTTCATACGTATTAACTCACACCTGGCACATTTTGTCTACGTCAAATAAAAAATTATATTAAAAATCTTAATTTCATAAATATTATGACACAAAATTTCACAATAAATTATTTGTTTTGTACTATATTAATCTACTTTTGAAAATCATGAGAAAACATCAATTTTTTAATTACATTATTTTTATTTTTTATTTTTTTTAAATTTGGCACACGGTCAATATAATAATTAGTTATAAGTTGACAATTGGATTGACAAATAAAATTTTATAACCCCAAAAAAACTAAATGGTGTAAGAACATAATATTTTATATTGACATCAATTGGATTTTTTAAATAAAAAATAATCATATGGAGAAAAAATCAGTATATCCGTATATATTTCACTTGGTTGTCCACCCTTTTCCCCTTTTCCTAAATAAGTCAATTTCCGGTTGAAAAGAACATCACCTGTCATAGGATGAGAACAAACCAAAAAAGCTTGCAAAAGAGCAGTTATATTTTATTATTAATTTTTTAATTAAAACATAACAAATACATATTTTTTAATAATCAAATAATAAATGTATACTTTTTATAAATAAGTATATTATTTTATAATTAAATTATACACTTATCATATTATTATTAAAAAAGTATACATTTATTATATTTAAATTACTAATATAAAAAGTTATATCTAAATCTAATCTGAGGAGCTTTCCCAACTTAATGTGAGAGTTGATAAATCACGATCTCATTGACCACTTTCTAGTGTCTATGTGATGAGAACTAACTCTCTTAAGTAGGGATGGACATATCCAGGCTAGCCCGAGTAAAGAGCCCAAAGACCCAATTGGGAAGATTCTTTTTTTTTTTTTTGAGTTCCTTTTTGATATGGACATGATATAAACATTTTGGGCCACCTATTTTCTCTAAAAACATATTTATTATTTCAATTTTAAAGTTTTTACTTTTAACTCTCAAAGTATTCATTTTTCATCTGACCCCCTACATTGTGACAGTCATAATCAAGAGAAACATGACAAAAACTTTAAATCCTCTTACTATTTAAAATTTGTAAAATATATTTAAAAAATTTTACTCAAATTACCAAATAACCTCTAAAAAACTTGTCTTCTAAGTTTGATATCGATTTTATAATATTATATATTTATATATATTATATAAGCACCAAGTGGTTAGCATAGTCAGGTCGATGCCTAGTTTGATCCTAACCAAATTTTTTATTTTTTTTCCAACTAAACCAACTTGGTGGGCAACAACCGGTCTACTGATCCACCGGGCCAGATAAACACTCTTACTACCAATGACAATATCCTACTTTCTATTTTCAGCAGCCAATTTCCTAGTCTCCCCCCACCCCCCCGTCATGTAAGGGGAAGATTCCCTGCTCTTATAAAACACACTGGTCACAGATTGAATGACGGAATACTACGATTCAAATTTCAAATTTACAAACGTAGTAATCAACTACTGCTAACAAGTTGATGCGATCAGTCCAAACTATAGATATGCAACTGCAATGTAGAGAAGGAAAAGAAAAATGGTAATCCCATCTCGCCCTGTTTTAAGTTACGTAACGTGTCATATCAAAAAGAAAAGAGATATTCCCAACAGGCCGAACCTAACTGCCAAGCTCGCAACCGAATAACCCCCCTGCCCCGCCATCTTGATCCTCCACAAAATATCCAAGAAACATGCAATGGCCAAGACAGCACAAAAGCTCTAGAAGATCATTTGTTAATCCAAGGTGAAATCCTAGAGATTCACCACCCATGCAGAAAAGGCTTTACTGGAAAACTGACACATGTAATCAGAAAAAGAGAAATATGCAATGCCAATACACTCTTGATAAGGAAATTCTTCAGATTTTCCGTTTAAGTGTCACGTCAAGTATCCCAATAGAAATTTTAGGTTGGTAATGTTCATCTGTATCCACTTCTTCAATTTCCTGAAAGAAGATTATGTAAAATTCAAATTCAGCATCAATCATAATCATGGATTCCATTGGCAATCCTGCACAAATTCAATGAAAGCTTTGAACAACACAATTTGTCAGGAATAAAAAATTCATGCGCCATCGTAGGAGCACACACACCATTGGTATTTAACCTACATTTTTCCTTGTGTCAAGATAGTGAAGACCCAAAATGGCAGTTACAGAGATATGATACCTCAATCTTAAATTCACTTTCTATTTTCTTTATTACTTTAGTTAGAAAAATTAATTTGTATATTATAAAACTATTCAGCAAGACATTTAACCTTGATTTATTAAAAAGGAAAAACAAATCAATAAACATAAGAGCTACTACATGACAAATCAAACAAGGTGTGCAGAAAACCATTTCTCTATTTAATAGGAAAAAGACAAATGAAGCAAACAGAAGGGAAAAGAAAATATACGCACAATATCACAAACATATGATGTGATCAAAACAAATTCAGTCACCTGAACAACATCCTCTCCCTTGATGACCCGTCCAAACACAATCAGCCTCTCATTTAGATCTGGTATTGGTGCAGTTGTAATGAAAAGATCAAATCCTTTGTTCACGCGTTTTCCCTTGGAAGTTCCAAGCATGAATGCTTCATGCTTCATACTAGTTAAACATTACAACATTTATTCATAAGAAAATTTATTTAACACACTAGTAAATCATCCATAGCAGGATAACCTATGGACATCAGAAACATCAAATTCTAAAACCAAAATAAAAAGGAACCTTGTATAGTGCTTTCCTCTCACTTTCCAATCTTCTGTAGGTCCTTTTCCTTGGTTTTCCCCTGCTTGAATCACAAAGTGCTTAATTACATGATGGAAAAGCATTCCCTTGAAGTGCCCCTTTTGGCTGCAAAACCAGTGTAGTTTACATTAAAACCAAAAGCAGGTTACATTCAAGATATTTCATAATGTAAATAATGAGACCATAAATTTCGCTCTAAAGTTGCAGTTGAAAATAGGTACAGTAGAAAGGACTAATAGAAAAGGAAAGTAAGAACTCCAAGCACGGGCTAGAACCTCCCACGAGTATACCCATAACTCTGCCTATCTCTCCCCTGGCCTCACCCCCTTTTCATTCCCATTCTCCTAGCAAACTCGTTCCCCCCCCCCCCCCCCCCCCCGGGGCGGCGCCCCCAAAAGAAAAACAAAAAAAAAACAAAGAAAAAAAAGAAGAGAAAATACAACTCGTAGAAGGATAAGAAATACTCAAACCAGAAAGGAAAATGATAGAATCTCCAGATATTTTTGTATTAATCAACCAAAGAAACAATTAAACAATCCTACCAAAAGAGATGAATCAGCAGAATTGCATATAACAATAGCTAAATGATAAGAAAGCAAAGCCAGAAACAGAGCACAATAGGAAAGATGCACAAAAAAAGTAAAGATAGGTTTCTAGCTTGCAAGAGGCTAGATCTCTCCCTTGATTTCTTTCAGAAGATTCTTCATGCCCCCTTCTCTGCTCCAGGTTCCATATTATTCCCTTCTAACAAACTCATTTTCTCTCCACCACCTGAGCTACTCGCAATCAGCATGTGACAGTTAGTTACCAGCTTCAATTCCCTTTTCTGCCCTTCCTACCACCTCACCTCTTTTCCCTTTTCTAGAATACCAAATATATCAGCAGCTTTAGTTGGGTTATCAGCTACAGGCTTCCTTCCTTCCTTCCCATCTAGTTCCTCCGATTGTAAACTTTAGTAACAGCAGGTCCAGTAGCCATAGGCCCAACAGAAGATTAAATCTCTAAACAGAACAAGGAATCAAAGCCCTATACAACTTATAAGTGTATTAGAGCCATCCAATCCCTTTGCATATATGATATTGCGACTACCTTAAAATATTCATTTGTGGAGCACCAAAGAAAAGTCATATATACAATTCTGTCCCATAACACATGTAAGGGTAAAGGTAAGCCCTGGAAGATGCGGGCATTCCTCTCTAGCCAGACAAACCAGAGAAATCCATAGACTGCACAACACCAGAAAATATACAAATCCTTTAAACCTAATCGGAAGAAACTGTTCCAAAGTGCTAAGACAAGCCTAACTCTCACCAAAATTACCAAAATGTTATTCAAGAGAAAAGCCATTGCTGGACAATGGAGATATAAATGAGGTGAAGTTTCTAAACTAGATCTACACATCACACACATCAGGAGAAAGAGCCATATGCGGACAGCAAACCTGCAACATGTCATTTGAGTTAATCCCATTGGATATTGCCATCCAAACAAATGATTTGACTTTACCAGGAGCATTAGATATCCAAATAGGCTTGTCAAGAAGAAACCTTTCCCTGGTAGAAGAATGGGTAAGGAACTGAAACTAGGATTTGCAACAAAAAATGCCAGAAGAATCAAGATTGCAGACTCCTACATCTTGACTAGAAAAAAGAGGAACAAACTCAATTAAAGACAAAAGGAACTGAAGCTCAGTCCTTTCTCTATCATTCAAGTTTTTGAAACAGTGGAAATTCCGAGATTGATTGGCATTATTAAATTTAAAGAAATTCTGAATGGGAGAACTACAAAAGCACAAGAAAGAAAAAAGCTGATAAAGATGAGGGTAAGCTTCAGAAAAGGGAACATTTCCCACCCAAGTATCCTCCCAGAATTTTATATTCCATCATTACCCAATTTCAAAGAAACTCGTGGCCTAAAAGATAAATATCCTTGTGAAATAAATTTCAAGGACTCACATGAGCCACATTCACTGCTACATTGGCATCCCAACCATTCAGATTTAATCTATATTTTCGTTGAATTACCTTACACCATAAAGAGTTCACCTCTGAAAGAAAACTATAGCCATAAGCCACCCTCAAAATTTCACCTTGCCCACAAGGTGAAAAGTGGAACTCTTGGCACAAGGTCCCTTCTTCAACCCTTCTTCCTCCTCCTCAACCACCATTAACACCTGCAACTTATTGTTTCAAAATCTATGCTCAGAAGAGTAGACTTCACATCTCAAGCAAAACCCCTTCTCCCCCTTCCATGATGATTCTAAAATGCAGTAGCCTTGCTCTTCTAGTTTATGACTTGACTCCACAAAGGACTAAGAGAATTTATTATTTCGAATTTATTAATTCTTTCTCCCAAGCCTTGTGTTTCAATTGGGCTTTGTAATTACCATAAGGCAAGAATACCTTTCATTAGTCCCACCAGATCCAATAAGCCCAGCACCATATAACCTTACACTCTCTAGATATTTTTAAAGCCCTATTTTTCTTATCAATCTTATGGCCCAGTTAGCCATTCAATGTAAGATACTTCCCTAGCTATTTTTAAATCCCCATTTTTCTTATCAATCTTATGGCCTAGTTAGCCATTCAATAAAACTCTAGCACTTCAAGGGGCTAGGACCTCCAACAATAATACTTAAAATACTGCCTATCTCTCCCTCTGCTCTCACCCCTTTTCTAGTCCCATTCTTCTACCAAACTTCCTCTAGACCTAATAAATCTTCCATGTGTCCCTGCTACCAAAAACCCTTCACAGGCCCATATATCTTCATTTTACAGTTCTTCCTAATAGAAAAGGAAAGCAAGAAAACTCCTAGCACTTGAAGAGGCTAGGATCTCCCACAAAAATACCCAAGTCTGCCTCTCTCCCCCTCTGCCCTCACCCCCCTTTTATTCCCATTCTCCAAAGAAACTTACTCTGGAACCTCCAAATAAGCTCCATGTGTCCTTGCTGCCAAAAAGCCTTAACCGCATATAGGGAGGTCTATCAATACCCCACCCTCAAAATTTCAGCATAGTTTAAAGTGACACTACCATTTCAGTTAAGAGAGGGGTGGCCCCTGAAGTTTTACCTTATTGCCATGCCACCCAAACTGCATGGTCAGTGTACTCCAGCTTGTACAAGCCTCTGCTGAGGTACTCAACCATTCAACCCCCAACACTATATCTGCACTTCCAATTTGAAAGGAAACAAATTCTGCACCACCTTTTCTCCTTGCATTTCAAGCTAAACATCCTTGTGAACCATAGTACCTTTGACTTGAAAGCTATTGCCAAACAGTACCCCAAGTTACATGTCCTTTCCACGGGAATTTGTGACTCAGTTACTATCTCCTTGGAAATGAAGTTATGAGAGACTCCACTATCAATGAATACAATTACCTCCCAGGTTCTGACAATCCCCCTCAATTTCATTGTTTTAGTTGAATTGATGTCTACAATAGAATTCATGGATAACTCAATTTGACTGTCTTCTATCACTGCCTCTTGTTCCCCTTCTTTCTTATCTTTCATCCCTTCACCAGCTTCTCTTCAGTTTCAATCATCAATACTCGGAGCTGCTTGCCTTTGCATCTATGATTGATGCTATTCACACAGCAAAAACATAGTCTCTTCTCTTTTCTTGCTTAATTTCCATCCCTAGTTAACCTACTAAACCATTTTTAACTAAACTAAGAATTGATACAAAGTTTGTGACAATTGTAACTTGGCTCTATAACAAATCACACTACTTCTATGATGAGTTGATGGCAACCCACTCTTTTTTATTTATATATGAAAATATGAACTTCTTCTCCCTATCCGAGAGAAAGAAGTAGCAATTACAACCAAAAAAATAAGACCAATCAAGGAACAATAACCAGGGAGAAAAAAACCAGCAATCTCCTGGTATTTGAGAGAGCAAGACCTCTCCCACTTCTCTCATAAAATTCTCCTCCTCTCCCCCCATAACCATCCTTCAACAATATTTCCCCCCATCCTCGTCCAAAGTTAGTTACAGTAGTATTTCATTATTTTGCCCTTGCTCTACCACGTCACCTTTCACAACTCCCTGGGCCGAATTTTAATTCCTCCCTTTTCTCTCATAGACCCTTCCCCACCTCTCTTGGGCCCTCTTCCCTCTCCTTACATAAACTCTACTGATGTTGCTAGAGGCCCATCATTTTCCACCTCCACAAGTTTCACCTTGTCCTCAAGGTGGAAAGTGGGAAACTGTGTATCAACAACTTCACTATCCTCCCATGTATTGTCACAATTTGTAAGTCCTTTCCACTTGACGTGAACTTGCTGCTGGCCATTAGTTAAAGTTTTGACTTTTTTCACTGCTTTTGGTTGTATGAGCAGTTTCATTCTTTGAAAAGAGAGTCCACGAAAGTTTGCACCTAAATGGAAGGATGTAGGGCTTTTTTGAGCTGAGAAATGTGGAATACATGGTGTATTCTTGCAGTACCACGCAATTGGAGTTTGTAGGGTACCTTCCCATATTTGTCAGTGATTTCATAAGGACCAGAGAATCATGGTGCTATCTTCTAACTTCTCTTTTTAGCTAAAGACTTTAGCTTGTACAATTTGAGGTGAAGATAAACCATGTCTCCCACATTAAGTTCCACTTCTCTCCTTTTTTTATCAGCCTACTCCTTCATCTTCATTTGCACCACTTCTAAGTGATTTTTGAGTTCAGCCAAAATAAGATTCCATTCTTGTAGCTATTCATCTTCTTCCTCAGCCATAGATGGATCATCTTGCCACTTGAATATGGTAGGAGGTCCCCTGCCATATAAAGCCTTAAAGGGGGTCATTCCCAAGAAGGTATTAAACCAATACTCAACCCAAGGTGGCATTTTAACCCATTGTTTTGGTTTGTCATTGGCAAAGCATCTCAAATATGTTTCTAAGCTTCAGTTTGCTACTTCAGTTTGCCCATTAGAGGATAACCAAAGCTGTATTCAATGTAATTCCAGCCATAGTGAACATTTCTTTCCAAAAATGGCTGATGAAAATTCTATCTCTATCTAAGATTATAACCTTAGGAAATCCATGTAATTTGACTATTTCCCTAGTGAATACCTTTGCTACCTCCTTTGCAATAAAAGGATGTGATAATGGCACAAAGTTGTGGAAATCCTGGTTATTAATATAAGAATATTTGCTTTTATTATGGTGTAAATAGTCATATTTATAGGAGTTAATTCAGGATCTGATGTAAAAAGTTTTTTATTGTATTCCTAGTTTCTTGGGCTCCTCTTTATTGCCTCTTCGTGTATATATTTTGTAAACCCATTACTCTGAAAAGAAAGAAATAAAATATTTCTTCCCAAACGCATGTGGTATCAGAGCCAAAAAGGGGACGAGTCGCAATCAGAGACCGAAATGGAGTTGAACCCCAAGGTCGACAATGCTCACCATTCTGCGTTGCACAAACTTGAGGGTTCCTCCACTTCTAATCCGCGCTAGGTGGGAAGCCAAATGACGGCTTCCAATCTCGAAGGATCAACAGTTCTCATCGTCCCTAAAAAACTCAATGGTGAGAATTACAGAGAATGGGCCCAGTCCATAAAGCTAGCTGTTGAAGGTCGTGGCAAGCTAGGATACTTGACCGGCGAAGCTACTGTTCCAAACGCCATCGAGACCTCTGCATTGCGACAATGGAGCGCCGAAAACTCAATGGTCTCTTCATGGTTAGTTAATGCGATGATTCCTGCTGTCAAGAAAAGTTTTATGTTTCTCCCATCAGCTCATGATATATGGGACGCTGTTAGAGAAGCATATTCTGATGGAGAAAACGTCTCTTAGGTCTTTGAGATCAAGACGAAATTATGACAGATGAAACAAGGGTCACGTAGTCTGAATGAGTATTATCTTGAGAAGATGGTACTCTGACAAGAGCTGGATCTCAATAATGAAGAAGACTGGCGCTGCTCTGATGATGCCGCTAAATTTTGTAAGAGAATTGATAAAGAAAGGCTGTTTGAATTTCTAGCAGGTCTAAATAAAGAACTTGATGCTGTGCGAGGATGAATTTTGAGTCATATCCCACTACCCTCTGTCCAAGAAGCCTTTGCAAAAGTGAGGAGGGAAGACTCACGACTAAAAGTGATGCTCAAAAATGAAAATCACCCTCAAGCACCTACTTCTGAACCATTTGCATTGGTAACTTGTTCATCAGATTGTTCATCAGACTTGAAGCCTTCTAAAGGAAAGCCTGTATGTGATCATTGTAAGAAAAGTGGTCACACAGGATACCTGTTGGGATATTCATGGTAAACCTCATGACTGGAAACCAAAGAAGGGAAAAGGTCGGAGCTATCATGCCACTACGAGTGGGAGTCTAGACAAATCAGAAGAATTCTCTCCCTCAGCCTCCATCCCAAAATGATCAGCTTGGAAAAATTTTAGAATTATTAACTGCAATACAGAATACAAGGCAACCCCAAAGAAAACATCCTGTTGCTACAGTAGTCCATAGAGGTAAATTCCTACAAACCTTATCTACTATTAAAGGTTTTTGTACTAGCAACTGCTGGATTGTTTGCTCTGGAGCTTCAGACCACATGACAGATAATTATACATTATTTTCTTCTTATACTCCTTCTGCTGGAAATCTTAAGGTCAAGATTATAGATGGCCCTTGGTCCACTGTTGCTGGAAAAGGGAGTATTAAGATTTCTTCCACACTTGCACTTCACTCTGCTCTTCATGTCCCCAATCTAAAGTGTAACTTAATATCTGTTAATCAATTGACCAAGGAGGAACGTTGTCATGTTGACTTCTCTGCTACTCATTGTGTGTTTCAGGATCTGTTTCAGTTTGGATCATATAATGGAAATCGGAGTCGATATCAATTTCCAACTAAGTTTTCAAAGATTGAATTTCCTCAGTTCTATGGTTTTAACTTTAAAGGTTGGGTTCTGCATTGCAACCAATTCTTCTATATCAATGAGACCCCAACGGAACAGAGAATGAAGCTAGTTACCATGCATTTGGCAGGCAAAGCTCTTCAATGGCATCAAAGCTTTATTAAAAATTGAAAGATTGGAGACATTAGATGGCCAAAGTATCTTGACAGTTTGAGAAGCCGAGTTGGAGACATCTTTCAAAGTGATTTGATGACAGAGCTCACAAAGTTGAAACAAGAGGGAGCGATAGTCAATTATCAAGAGAAGCTTGAGGAATACCTATCTGAGATTGATATTTCCAAAGAAATCGCCATTAGTTGTTTTCTCAGTGGGCTTAAAGCTGAAATAGAGAATCAAGTGAGGATGTTTAAGCCTGTGACCTGGGCTCATACAATGTACTTAGCAAGGTTGCAAGAGGCATCCTTCACAACTCTCCACAATCAGCAAGTGGCTTAGCCCAAGAAACTCCATACGTCCTATAGCCTAGTCCAATCAGCCAATTCCAATAAATACTCCTCTGGTGCTTCCTCTTTTAAGAATTCAATTACAACTGCTCCTTATAAGGGTCCCATTCATAGAGGTACTTAAGTATCTCCTCTGATTTTTCTAAGCCTGAAGCTGTAGCTCCTTCTAAATCATTAGCTAGTACCACTTTTGAAAAACCAGTTAAACAATTATCTAAGAGAGAGATGGATGAAAGGAGGAGGAAGGGGCTTTGCTATTGGTGACTTGAGAAGTTTAGCTTCAATCATCGTTGCAAGAACTACCAGTTTTACATGCTAATGGTAAATGAGAGTGAATCAAGGAATGCAATGGATATTAATGAAGAGAACATCAGTAGCAATGAAGGAATGGCCAATCTCCCTGAATGTCATCACTGGTTCTATATTGGATTTTAAGGAATACTTAACTATGTAGGTGTAAGGAACCATTAAGAGACAACGTATTGTGGTACTTCTGGATATAGGAAGTACTCACAAATTTCTAGATATGGGAGTAATAAAAAAATTGAAGCTGAAGACACATCAATCGCTAGGAGTTAAAGTTTCAGTAGCTGATGGGAATCAAGTACATATACAACAGCAATGTAGAAATTTACAGTGGATTATAAGGAGTATTACATATGAATTGAATTTCATAGTCATGAATTTGATGGGGTATGATATAATTCTTGGAGTGCAATGGTTAATGACATTGGGCAACATTACATGGAATTTGAAAGCTCATTCTATGCACTTCTTGCTTAATGGTCAGTATTGTGAACTCCATGGGATAAATCATGCATCTATAATGGTAAAGATAAGGAAGCTACTAGGGGTTAGTGTATGGGAGCTGGCCAATTATGCTTTATTCAGTGTAAACCTCAAAATCAGGAGGTTACTTCTAATTTAGGTATGCTCAATCCAAACTTGACAATAGAATAGCAACACTCCTTGAATCAGCTGCTGGAAGAATTTGTGGGTGTTTTCGGAGAGCCTAAACCTTACCACCTTCTAGAACTTTTGACCATAAAATACCTCTTAAAGAGGAAACACCAGTCAACTTGCAACCTTACCGATATGGCCCTATCCAAAAAGATGTCATAGAAGAATTGGTTAAAGAGATGCTCACAAATGGCATCATCAGACCCAACACCAGTGCCTTTGCTTCCCCTATGGTCCTTGTTTAAAAAAAAAAGGATAACTCTTGGTGGTTTTGTGTGGACTACCGAAGGCTCAATGCTCAAACAGTGAAGCATAAGTTTCCTATTCCCATTGAGAAGGAATTGATTGATGAGTTGAAAGGTTCAAAATACTTTTCAAAGTTAGATTAAGGGCAGACTACCATCAAATTAGGATAGATTCCAATGATGCACATAAATCAGCTTTCAAGACTCATGAGAGCCTCTCTGAGTTCCCTGTTATGCCTTTTGGTCTTAGTAATGTCCTGGCTACTTTTCAAGGGTTGATGAACTCCATTTTTAAACCTTTTTTGAGGAAATACATATTAGTATTTTTTGATGATATCTTGATTTACAGTAAATCATGGAAGCTCCATTTGCAAATCTTCAAAGTACACTTGAACTATTGAAAAGGCATCATCTCTATCCTAAGCTTAGCAAATGCACATGTGGGGCTAATGAAATTGAACATTTGGAACATATAATATCTATCTCTGGAATTAAGGCTAATGAAAAGAAAGTAGCAACCATGCAAGAATGGCCTACACCCCTTAATATCAAATCCCTTCGAGGTTTCCTTAGACTTACGGGATATTACCGCCGGTTTGTCAAAAATTATGGATCCAGTAGTCGTCCCCTGACTGAATTACTGAAAAAGGGGGCCTTCACTTGGCATGAGGAGGCTGACATAGCTTTTATCAGACTTAAGGAGACCATGTCATCCACCCCTATACTAGCTCTACCTGATTTCTCTCTTCCTTTTGTTATAGACTGATGCTTCTGATGTAGGGTTTTGAGCTGTTCTTTCTTAAAAGAGTCATCCTATTGCATATGTTAGCAAGTCACAATCTCCTAATAAGAGGCATTTGTCTGCCTATGAAAAGGAGTTGATTGCCTTAGTGTATGCAGTCCAACATTGGAGACAACATCTTGAGAGACATCTTACAATCACAATAGATCATTTGCCTCTGAAACATTTATTGGAGCAAAGGAATGTTTCTCCTGAACAATTCAAACGGCTTAATAAGCTGTATAGGCTATAGTATGATATTGTGTATCAAAAGGGCAGAGACAATGTGGTGGCTGATGCACTTTCACAGCAATACTCAATGGTGAATGGGGCCAATTCTAGTTCCAGTTGCAATGTTGTCATCTCCATAATTTCAAGCCCTAATGAGAAGGTCAGGAATTCTTGGATGACTAACACAAACCTTCAGTGTTTAATTGCTAAATTGGAAAAAGATCTGACTTCCCATCCTAAATACACTTGGACCCGTGGCATTCTGAAATATAAAGGACGATTGGTAGTGGGTAATGACAAGATCTTGCAACAACAGCTCTTGCATCATTTTTATTGTGATCTTGCAGGTGGTCATTTGGGTATTCATCCTACCTATAAACAATTGGCTTCTGTCTTACTGGAAAGGAATGGAAAGGGCTGTGGAGAGGGCTGTGAGGGCAAGTATGAAACCGTAGCTTCACCTAAGTTGTTGCAATCATTACCCATTTCTTCCCAATTGTGGTCAGCTATTAGCATGGACTTTATTGTAGGTCTGCTCAAATCCTACGATAAGACAATGATTATGGTTGTTATGGATAGATTCACCAAGGCAACACACTTCATGGCTTTGCAGCACCCTTTTATAGCCTTGGAAGTGGCTCAGGCCTTCCTTGACAATGTTGTTAAGTTGTATGGCTTCCCCAGGCTTCCCCAACTTTGTTGTTACTGATAGAGACCTCATTTTTTGTGGGAAATTTTGGTGTGCTTTGTTTAAAATCAACGAGGTCTAGTTGCTTCATTCTTCTGCCTATCATTCCCAAACAGATGAGCAAACCAAAATTCTAAATCGTGGTTTGGATTGCTATCTGAGGTATATGACAAATGATTACCCAAAAGAGTGGGTTAAGTGGCTTCCTTTAGCTGAATTTTGGTATAACACCTCCTACCATTCCTCCTTAAGCATGTCACCATTTAAGGTGATGTATGGAGTGCCACCCCCACCACCCCCAACTCACATGCCATATAGTGATTGTGACAATGCCTTGGTGGAGCATAGTTTAAGAGACAGGGAAGCTACTTTATAGCTGCTAAAATACCATCTATCTAGAGCCCAACAACAGATGCAACATATGGCAAATAGAAATAGAAGCGAGAGGTCCTTTGAGGTGGGAGTTAAGGTCTACTTGAAGCTTCATCTTTCTGCCAAAACACCCTCAATAATTCTGCTCTCCACAAGCTTGCAGCTCACTACTTTGGAACCTGTCTAGTGGCTCAAAAAATCGAGTCAGTTGCCTATCAGTTGGAGCTTCCACCAAACACCAAATTACATCCTATTTTTCATGTCTCTCTCCTTAAGAAACATGTAGGTTTAGCTATTCCAATCAGTTCTTTGTTACCTTCAATGGCTGAAGATGGTTATTTTTCTATGGAACCTAAGCACATCTTAGCTAGGAAGGTGGTCAAGCCCAGGAATTTGCTTGTCACCAAAGAGCTGGTTCAGTGGAAAAACACCAGCCCTGAAGATGCCACTTAGGAACCGTTGGTTGCTCTTCAGCAGCAATTTCCTAAGTTTGACACCATGGCTCCAACTCATCCTTGAGGAAAAGAATGTTTTATGGGGGGAATAATTGTTACGTGGTAATAGAGGATAGGGCACGTGAATAGCACGTGCATTGTTGTCTTTTTGTTATTCTATTATATTGATGTCAATTCAGTAGACCATTAAAGAAAGTTAGGAATTCTGTTATCAAGAAAGGGGAAGGAGGAATGTATAAGAATAGTAACAAATAGAAAAGAGAATGAGAAGTGATTAGTATTGAGACCTATTTTACAAAAACTCTATACCAATTGCTCTCATTTCTAGCCACTGGAACCAATTCAAAGCTTTCCCTTTCCTGCAAATTGCTACAACATCCATCCTTTTAGGCTCTATGATTCCGTTGACAATGAAATAACGCTCTACTTTAAGTAACCAGCCTATAGGATCCTCCCCTGAGAATATGGGAAGTTTCAGTCGTCTATACTTCCCCATTTCCTTGTCCACAGCATTGTTGGCCATTCCCACACCTCGGTTCTCATTCATCCCTCCTATTGGCACATTTTGTGCCACTTCCACCTCTAGAATAGTAAGCTTTGAGCCTGTTGGTACATTTTCCTGTGGTTCACTGGCCAAACGCTGCCCGAAAATCACCCAACTGCTCCTGTAACTCCATCACAGTGAGCTACAACGCCAATAGCTCTTCTTTTTTTTTTTTGGTCTCTCCTTAGCTTCTTTGCATCCACACCATGCTCCTTTCTATGGTATTGACTCTTCCTTCCATCCTCATGCCAACTATTCCCCAACCATAATAGGCTCTGATGCCAAAAATGATGGCAACCCATTCTCTAATTTTTATTTAAATATGGAACTATGAACTTCTTGTCCCCATTCGAGAGAAAGAAGTAGCAATTACAACCAAAAAAAGAAGATTAATCAGGGAACAACAACGAGAAAAAGAACTCAACAATCTCCCGGTATTCAAGAGACCAGGACCTCTCCCACTTCTCTCATAAAATTCTCCTCCTCTCCCCCTGTAACATCCCTCAACAATATTCACCCCCACACTCGTGCTAGCTCCTGCCACCTACACTACCCGACAAAGTTAGTTACATTGGTATTTCATTATTTTGCCCTTGCTCTACCATGTCACCTTTCACTACTCCCTGGGCCAAATTTTTATTCCTCACTCTTCTCTCATAGACCCTTCCCCACTTCTTTTGGGCCCTTTTCCTTCTTCTTACATAAACTCTATTGATGTTGTTAGCACACCCATCATAAGTATGCATACTTGCACAAACTACAAGTGCATAAACATTTCACAAAGTAAAGTCACATTCATAAAACAATATTAGCAACTTTAAAAGATGTAGCAGCAACTTTGTAGAGTGTTAAACAATAACTACCATGTTTTGCCAAGAAAATTTACATGTTTTACAAAAGTTATTACCATATGTCATAAAGATACCATTACTAACATGTTTTATGAAAGTCACCATACTTTATACTCGACTCACTCCTTTCATCAACCAATTTGTGTCACTATATGGACTTTGAAACAAGATAAAAACTAAGGCATCTAGCAAACATGTAGTAAATATGCTTTCCATATATTATGCTAACTAGACTTCCATAGTTCAGCAATCTGATAGATATTGGAAAGTTGAAAATTAATGTTTTAATGTTCAGAAACATGGCACAAGTTGCTGCAACATAACACGATCTTCCCCAGAGTCTAATCAATTAATGAGTACCAAAGAGAATACATCCAGATGGCACGACCAATTACTGCATAGTCTTTATGATGAACATTATTTTCAAAAGTTCAGATGAGTCAAAATGTTTTCTGATGAAGTACCATGAAGTTCCTATGACCACCTTCAAGGAAACAATGCATGGCATGACCATCAAGAAAAGTTTGGGCAAATTGCTGAACATATGAGACATGATTTGGGACATGTAGAGCATGATGTTGAAGCTGAAATGAAATCTGAACATAGAGGCTAAGGAGCTGAACGAAATTCATCTATTAAAGTCCAGGAATTCAAGTCCAATATTCCTAAAATTCCATTACAAGGTGTTGGAGGCCCAATATAAAAAGCAAGGTCCAAAGCAATGAAAGAAGCTCTTAATTGTTTGATCCATGAATTCCAAGACTTAGAGCCCATCTATAAGAATCTGATGGCTGCCCAAAGAACTCTAAGTGGCATGTTAATATGCTCTCAAATAGCCCAAGATTCCGCTGAAGTTAAAGGCCCAAAAAGAGTCCGATTGGAAGAGCTCACTTAAAGTTTCATGTGACTAGCATGTGATCATCAATTTCCAGACCATGTAAGAGGTTTCTATTTTAGTTGTTTAAATAAGGTCATATGGTCAAAACTTATACTTAAAGAATAAGTTAGTTTTTTCCCTTTTTTTTTTTTTGTTGCATCATTCTTAACCTTCCAAATTCATGTAATAAATGGTGCCACCTTTAAGGAATTATTTTTAGAAATTTTTAGGTCTCCCATTGCCTATATAAAGGCCTCATATGTTTTCCTTTGTCTTTGTTAATCCTTGTTGATTTCAAGTCTTTTAGTTCATTCTTTTCTGCCTAGTTTCATTTAGTATCTTTGTAATCTTAGTGTTGCTATTCTATTTTGTGTTTTCCCTATTTAAAAAAAAAAAAAAAAGAGTCAGATCCCCTCTAAAAAAAAAGATAAAAGAATTTGAAAATTTCAATGCTGAACATTTAAGGTTGCAAATTATTTGGCAAGCTTCCTATTTTTGGCTGAAGTAAGTCCCAAGTTGCTGCTGCTTTTCTATTTGCATTCAAGTGAGGAAGTATCCTTAAGCGAAGAACTTACATTACAAATCACAAGAAGTTTTCTAATTCTATTAACTTCGGTGGTAAGTTTCCAAACTTTCCTATTTCCCTACTTTTCTGAATTCCTTACTTTTCCTTTTCCATTACTTTCCTATTTTGATTCTTTCCTAATCCATTTTTCTTGAGTTTCAAGTTTGTTACTTTCCTAATCTCTCCATTAAGGTAACAACTTTCCTAAACTCAATTTCTTTCCTATTCTGTCTTGTTTCCAAGTTTTTCTCACCTTCTTATTTTGTTTCAAACTTGTTGAGCGTTCCTCTTCTCTCCTCCTTCCTCCAAGCTATCCACTCCTTCCTCCTCAAGTCCAGGTTTTTTTTTTTCATTTTCTTTCTTCCACTCACTTGTCACGTGTTCCTTTCCTTCTTCTCCTCCTCTTCTTCCCTTCGCTGCCTAGAATTTTGCCCTTCCAACTCGTCTTCCCTTCTTCTTTCCCTTTAATTTACACACTCCTTTTTTTCCTTTTGTGTTTGATTCATTGGGAATTTGAATTTTGGGATTCTAGTTTTTTTGTGATTGCCAATTTTACTAATTGCTCCTTTTGACCAGTTGTGATTTGATTAAGAACACTCTAAGAAGAAAGTTGAGTGGTAAAATGCAAGAGACTTTACATTAGAGAAAAAGCCACTTACTAGAGCAAAACATGAGTGAATTAACATCTTTGAGTGTAAACCCGTGTAGAAGAGTGGTGAGGTCCTATTTGCTTTATTTGCACTAACCTTATTTTGTAGGTATGTCTCAAACTAGTGGGCCCCACTTTGATCCAAAGGCTTTTATGCAAGCCATAGAAAGCAAGATGGAGAAGTTGTTGAATGACAAGATTAATGCCATCCAATCCCCATCAAGCTCTAGACAACTTGAGGGCAAGGCTTATGTTGCTAAAAGAGAGAGTGGAGATGATGAATCCGACTTTGAAGAGTCCATTGTTAGAAGAGGAAAGCAAGCTCCTTCCCGCAATGAGGTTAGGAACATCAAATTGAGAATTCCCTCTTTCCAAGGGGAAAAATGAACCTAAACTTTATTTAGAATGGGAAAGAAAAATGAAACATGTATTTAAATGTCATTCTTATTCTGAAGAAAAAAAGATTAAACTTGTTGCTATTGAATTTTCAGATTATGCTAGCATTTGGTGGGACCAATTGCAAATTGATAAGAGGTGGAATGGTTAAAGACCAATACGAACATGGCAAAAGATGAAGACCATCATGCGAAAACTTTGTCCCTAGTCACTACTATAGGGACTTGTTCAAAAGACTACAAAGATTGAGGCAAGACTCCATGAGTGTTGGGGGAGTATCACCAAGAGATGGAGATCTTCATGATTCGAGCAAACATTGACGAAGATGCGGAACCAACCATGACAAGATTCATTGAAGGATTGTATCCCGAGATAGCTAGAGTAGTTGAACTACAAAACTACCTTGACATGAATGAGTTGTTGCACGAAGCCATCCAAGTGGAAAGGCAACAAAAGAAAGCAGTGATTGGTTCAAGTTCATGGAGGCAACATTTGAAGGATCCCAAAACTTCCTTCAAATCCAAAGGTGAAACCAAGCCAAAGGAAAAGAACAAGTTGAAAATTGCTACCCGACCTCCTAAGGGTAAAAATGACTGTAAACCTTCTTCCTCTTCTATTCCATCTAAAAATATATGTTTTAAATGTCAGGGTTTTGGTCATATTACTTCACAATGTCCAAATAAAAGAATCATGATTTTGCTTGAGAATGTGATGTTGTCAATAAAGATGATAGTGATGATGAAGATTATGATGATATGCCTCCTTTGGTGGAAGCCTCCAACAAGGAATTTGATGTTGAAATTGGTAAAGCCCTGGTCGCTAGGCGAGCTCTTAATATCCAACCGAAAGAAAACCTTGAAGAAGAGCAACATGAGCACATCTTCCATACTATTTGTCTCATCAATGGTAAAGTATGTAGTATGATTATTGATGATGGCAACTATACCAATGTTGCAAAGTACTTTGCTTGTGGAAAAATTGAATTTGCCTACTTTGAAACATCCTAAGCCTTACAAGTTGCAGTGGCTAAATGATTGTGGTGAAATTAAAGTTACCAAACAAGTTATGGTTGCATTTTCTATTGAAAAATATCATGATGAAATTTTATGTGATATAGCACCTATGTATGCTAGATATCTTTTGCTTGGTAGGCCTTGGCAATTTGATAGAAAAGTTAGACATGATATTTATAAGAATTGTTATTCTTTTCCTTTCAGTGGTAAAAATGTTGTACTCAAACCTCTTAGGCCCATTCAAGCTTATGAGGATCAAGTGAGAATAGAGAGAATGCAAAATGAGAGAAAAAGAAAAGAAAGAGAGAGATGGCATGTTAGAGAGAGAAAAGAAAGAGAATGGTGGGTTGAGTGAAAAGAGAGTGCAAAAGATAGAAAAGAAAGTGAGTGAAAAGAAAAAGTATGAAAGTGAGAAAAATGATAAAGAGTGATTTTGTTTGCTGGAAAAGGAGAGACCAAGAGAGCTTTGTTAAGTGAGGAATCTTATGTACTTCTGTATAAAGATGTTTATCTAACCATTAATGATCTTGATCAATCTTTGCCTCCTAGTGTTATGTCTTAGTTGCAGGAATTTGGTGATTTGTTTTAGGAAGAAATTCTCGATGGCTTGCCCCCATTGAGAGGCATTGAGCACCACATTGACTTCCTAGCCGGAGCTTCTATCCCAAATGGACCAACATATAGAGCCAATTCGAAAGAAACAAAAGAGATTCAATGACAAGTTGAAGAATTGATGAGAGAAGGCTTTATGAGAAAAAGCTTGAGTCCATGTGCTGTACTAGTTATTCTTGTGCATAAGAAAGATGGCAAGTAGAGAATGTGTGTTAATTGTAGAGTCATCAACAAAATAACAATGAGATATCATTACCCTATCCCTCGTTTAGATGATATGCTTGATGAATTGTATGGTACTTCTATCTTTTCTAAAATTGATTTTAGAAGTGGGTATCATCAAATTCGCATAAAAGAGAGTGATAAATGGAAAACTACTTTTAAAACTAAATTTGGATAATATGATTGGTTAGTTATGCCATTTGATTTGACTAATGCACTTAGCACTTTTATGAGCTTAATGAACCACGTGTTTCATCCCTTTATTGGCAAATATGCAGTGGTTTATTTTGATAATATTCTTGTTTATTCTAGGAGTTTAAATGACCATGTAAAGCATTTGCATGATGTGTTTGTTACCTTGAGAGAAAATAGACTTTATACAAATTTAGAAAAGTGTTTTTTTTGCATAGATACTGTTGGGTTTCTTGGTTTTGTTGTAGGTGCTAAAGGAATTCAAGTTAATGAAGAAAAAGTCAAGGAAATTAAAGAATGGCCTACACCCAAGAATGCAAATGAGGTGAGGAGCTTCCATGGCTTGGCAAGCTTCTATAGAAGATTTGTGAAAGACTTCTCCACCATTGTTACACCTTTAAATGAATTGGTGAAAAAGAATGTGACCTTCAAATGGGGTGAAGCACAAGAGAAAAAGGCTAACTTTGTGCAGGAGTTGCATGCTAAAGTGAGAGCCAACATTCAGAGAAAAAATGAAAGCAAGCTAATAAAGGCTGGAGGCATGTTGTATTTGAGCCCGATGATTGGGTTTGGGTGCACTTGGGAAAGGAAAGATTTCCAAAACAAATGAAATCCAAATTGCAACCAAAAGGAGATAGCCCTTTCCAAGTTTTAGAAAGGATTAATGACAATGCTTATAAAATTGATTTGCCTAGCTCCTATGGTAATGCTAGTGTAACATTTAATGTGACTAATTTATCCCTCTTTGATGCTACAGATTTGAGGACGAATCCTTTCGAGATGGGAGGAAATGATGGAGTACCATGGAGCTCCTATGACAACCTTCAAGGAGACGATGCATGGCGTGACCATCAAGGAAAGTTTGGGCAAGTTGTTGAACATGTAAGACATGATTTGGAATATGTAGAGCATGATGTTAGAATTGAAATGAAGTATGAACATGGAGGCCAAGGAGCTGAACGAAATTCATCTATTCAAGTCCAAGAATTCAAGTCCAATGTGCCTAAAGATCCATTACAAGGTATTGAAGGCCCAATGACAAGAGCAAGGTCCAAAGCAATGAAATAAGCTTTTAATTGTTTGATCCATGAATTCCAAGACTTAGAGCCCATCTATGAGAATCTGATGGCTGCCCAAAGAACTCTAAGCGGCATGTTAATATGCTCTCAAATAGCCCAAGATTCCGCTGAAGTTAAAGGCCCAAAAAGAGTCTGATTGGAAGAGCTCACTTAAAGTTTCATGTGACTAGCATGTGATCATCAATTTCCAGGCTATGTAAGAAGTTTCTATTTTAGTTGTTTAAATAAGGCCATATGGTCAAAACTTATGCTTAAAGAATAAGTTAGTTTTTTTCTTTTTTTTTCTTTGTAGCACCATTCTTAACCTTCCAAATTCATGTAATAGATGGTGCCATCTTTAGGGAATTATTTTTAGAAAGTTTTAGGTCTCCCATTGCCTATATAAAGGCCTCCTATGTACTCAGAAAAATAATAAGAATTATATATTTTTTATATTGTGCGAGAGTTCTCTTGCATTCCTTATGTTCTTAAAAGAATACTTGACTTATCAAAAGAGTGGTCATCCTTTGTGGCGTCCCAAAACTAGGGTTCTAACAAACAGGTTCTCTTAGGCTTTTACCCCTTGACCTATGTTAAATCTTTTGTTTGTGTGTTTCTTGTTTCTAGCCAAACCCAAGTGCGGTACAAATTATTGGAGGTTTTCCTGTACAAGTTCCTAATGGGTCTTGCATCATTTTCTTTCCAGTTGTTATCTGAACAGAAGTATCAAATGCACCTTTGGTGACTAAAATTTGACCCACTTTTATGGTTTGACAAACATACTCTACATTGTTTCAGTTAGGTATTCTAAATTCCTTCACTGTTTCCCCTGCTTTTCCAATTTGACTCAACTTTGAGCAGAAAAAACCATCCTGTTAGAGACAGAAAATGATGAAGATTTATGTATCTTTTTAAAAAATATTTTCCCTTCTTCAGTGAAACTGTGACACCTTCATCAGGATTTGTAGAAGAAAAGTTCCTAAGAACCCAGTTGAAAAGTGAGACCAAACATACATTTCTTACAAAAATAAAGTAAATTTAGTTACAATATTAACAGTAATAAATAGCATACAAACATGAGGCCTTATAGCCATTCATTCAATATATATTAACGGCACTGCAGAGTACAAAAATAAAGCAGTGTAAATGTAACTTAAAATACTCCAATCTGCTGATTAAAATAAAATTTTGATTGTCCTTCTTTCTGTCACCTTAAGATCATAATTCAAACCTAACATCTTCCCCAACTCCAGCCACAAATTAAGACAAATAAAAGTGTGGAAATAACAAAACCAAAAGCAATAAGAAATTCTAAAACTAAATCTTATACAAAGTACAGACCACATAATAGAAAACCCACAACTCACCATAAGTCAATGAATTCATCAACAACTTCAGGAGAAGTTTCCTTGTACAGTTCTATTATTATAGAGCCTTTAGATGTATTTAAAACCTATTATATGAAACAAAAGATTAAGCATGTTAAAAGATTAAATTTCATATAATAATTTCAACGAACTAGCATTTTCAAGATCTTCAAAGAAAAATTAAATCTAATATTGACTAAATAATTTGCAAAAGAAAGGAAGTAATGCAGCTTGGTGAATGAAACTTACAGCATATCCAGGTAGCTCAGATTTTTTTGAGTCCACAAAAGTATTTTCAGCCTTCAGAAAACAACAGGACACTAGAAAAGTCAGGAATTTAAGAAAAATTAACGTTATTAACAAATGCAAAAACACTTGACCTTATAGCACCTGATTTCCACAGGAAAAACCACATACAGTTTATACATTACACCTTTTAATCAAGAATGAATAAGAGACATGGCAAGGGTATTATTAGATGACAAACAAAACAAATATAAGCCGAACAAAGAATTGTGAAAGCTATGCTGAATGAATCTAAAGTTGTACCTCAGAGACTACCATTTGGTTCTCTGATCGAAATCTCGACCTGAATGCAGGCAAGAAAACAAATTGTTAGGGAACAGACGATGCTCTTCCCAAGTCCCAAATTTATATAAGAAAATGAGGCATGTCCTGTCAAAAATCAATACTCATCATCATATACTATAATGAACTTCTCATAACCCATATATTACCAATACTTGTTTCACATGCATACACCTTGATAATGACCATCAATTAAAAGTCTGATGCAAAATGGAAAAACTAACATGCATTTTCAAAGGGGAAAAATTCTACCCAGTATGAACCATACACTTTTTTATAAGTGACATTATAATTAAACTAAAGGTGAAGTCACCACAAAGTTGGAAAGAATTTAAACATAGTAGGGAAGTGAAAGTGCAATTATTGGGCTTTCCTCTATCTGGTAGTATAATCAATCTTCAAGTTCATGCTGAATTATTCCAAATGATTCTCACAAAAGTTAGAGTTCAATTTCACCAAATAAGAGCTTTTATCAAATTTATTTTATTATATACGTTTATCGTGATGTATACATATTGCAACTGTGAATCTGCTTTCATAAGTAGAAAAGAAAATATTTAACTAACCTGTGGGACCAATGTCCATACGACGTGAATAGTAAAAACAAAATCAAGACAAGAATTAAGGTGTAAAATATAATAGTTGTTGCACTTATTCGGGAGGGCCCCTTCTTTCTCTTGCTTTGCTGTAGTAGAGCTTGAGGTTTAATCCTCGCCATTTTCAGATTCAAATTCCCAATTATCAGGATGAAAGCAATGCCTAGAAATGGAGGAAAAGAAACCAAAAGGAACTGACGACAAATATGATTACCATAAAAAATAAACAATTCTCATTACTAACTTATATACGAATAGAAAACACCATCGAAACTCCGTCGTTTAAATTTTCAAAATCTAAACATGGGTGAAAGACTTCAGATCAATCAACAGCAAGATTTTTCCTCCCAAACTCAATCAGCACCCAAAGCAGCCATATAATCGCACACAAATTAAGATCGAACTAATCAAGCAAATTCAGAGCCAGTTTCATCCCCTAAGATTTGAGTTACGAAATTGCCCAAAAACCCTGGGAAAAAAAAAAGGAAAAAAAACACCCAGAAAGAATTAAAAATCGGCCAAGGCATAATCCTCTCCTGCTAGAGTTTAAAAGGACGACATCGAAACAAGAGCAAAAGCAAATTTTGGAAAGAAAAAAAAAAGAAAGAACAAAACAAACCTCCCAAAGCGCGAGTCTCCTTCGCAGAATAGTGAAGGAGCCTGAACTATCACGGTCGGGCCCAGAGTTGGGTCGATCACAAAGAACGCAGCCAGTGAATGAAACGGAGACGGTGGTTTTTCTTTTCTTTTTTTTTCTTCTCTTTTTTGGGGCTAATGGAGATGGTGGATGATTTGTAGCCCCAATTGACGGATGAGCAAAGCACATCAGCGAGTGCTTATTTTCAACGAAGTTTCGAACAGCAAGTTGGGCGAGCCCTCCAGTGGGTGAAAAGAGAAAGCGAGAGTTATGTGTGCAATTAACTTTGTTTCGCTATTTTTTTTTTTCCATCATATTACCAATTATATAAGAAAGATTCACACTATTTATAAATCATAAACAATGCATGAGTTGCATGCAAACATTTTTTTTTCCAACACCTTTTTAAATTTGAATGATGGGGGTACGAAGGTCCACCTAGTTTTTTTAAGATAGATGAAGAAAATAAATTTTGTCAATGATTTTTAAAATAAATTGATAAACCAACTTAATTATTTATTTATATTATTTTTACTCTATAATATTATGATTTTATTACTATCATTCACATAATTTGATATTTTAAACTATATTCTGTGTCAACGCAAATCTCAAGTTCAGAACATTTTCTTGTTTTCTTTTTCATGGGGGTTATTTAGTCTTTAGTATTAACTAAACAATTGAAAATAATATTATTTAGATGGGAAATAGCTAGGTTTCATCATGTCACAAAGATGTAATGTTGTATTTAATTATATTTTCAAATAATTCAGGGACAATATTTATGTGATAGGATATAGAATTGGAGAGAATAACTTGGTCTAATAACTACATTAGAGCAACAATGTTCCTTCAATTGAAGTTAAAAAGACGCAATTGTTTTTCAGAACAATAGACAAAGGTGCAATGGTGGACTTTATAAGAGATTCTTTGTTTTTTTTTTTTTTCAACAGAAAATGACATAAGATTAACTTTAATTGACAGGATATTAATTAATCCTTCCTTTCTCACGAGCGCATGTATATATATTAGATCAAAATGCACTAGGAAAGCAGCATTTGCATTAGGAAAGATTTCCTGATGAAGAGTAATGCTGAGGCAAGTCCCGCGAGAGGTAACAATAACATGTCGAGGAAAGTAGGCAACAGTTGATCAGGCTTCATCACCACAATCAATGTTTTTGTTTGAAGATGATTGAGCATATCCCTTGTTGGAGTTTATGGCTGAGACTGATAATGATCCACCCTCACTGTTGCTTCTGTATGAGATCCTTTCCATTTGCCGTCTCTTGGAGCGCTCCTTAACTTCCTCTTCTTTCTCATCTGCAAATGACAGGAATGTCCGGAGGTGCGAAGATACTGAGCTTCGGCCAGAAGACTCGAGTTCCTCACAGTAGTGTTTGTTGTACTGCCTCATCATCTGTATCAAATAGATGAGGAGAGCAAGCAAGCAAGCCAGCCCACATACCAAATAAAGGCCCCAGAAGGCTTTAAGATCGAGTCTGTCCACTTCAAGCTTTGCACCTTGCGCTAGGCAAGCCCTACTCAAAAGCCATTTGTCATGGATCCTTTGAAGATCTCCATTCTCTGCCAGTTCAAGAATGGCAGTTGACAGGTCAACTGCTAAAGGAGAGTCTCTTGGAAAGGCCTGAAGAAAACAAATAACAATTCATACGACAATGATAACAAATTTAAATACAAAAACCGACAAGAACAAGCTGAACTCTTTTAAGATCCTATTAAGTCCCACATTGGTTTGGTTAGCATGAGATACCAAAGTGAGTTTATAAGTCTAAAGGCTCTACCTTCTTACCAATCTAGTATTTTGGGCCAGTTTAGTCTTTGGGAAAGATTTTCTCTTGGCTTGTGACAAACTCATTTCAGTAATAGAAATAAATTGGCTAAGGAAAGCTGCTTTTTATTATCATATATGGCAGGAAGAAACTCAAAACAATTCAGAGTGAAAACTGCTAGAGGGAAACTGCTGGTGAACATGCAGCCTCAGTCTCTTTGCTACTTGTTTAAGAATACAGTTTAGTGCTTTATTAATATATTTCTTAATTCTTAATTTTGATAGTTGTAATATTATGAAATTAATGTTCAGTTTGCCAGTTGTAGTATAGGAGCGATATACACTTGCATGCTATGAATGTATTGCTCTCAGATTTTACGGAGAATTAGTGGCCTAGACAACATGAACTGCAGAACAAAGCATGAAATGAATAGTCATTTTGAGAAATATAAATGAGAGTTTTAAAGTGAAGCCCAAGCAGCAAAAAAGAAAAAGAAAACCATTAGTGTATAGATACTTACAAATCCCCAACCATTTCGGGTGAACTCTTGACCTACAATAGTAAAATCACACCGGCTTGAAAGGAAGAGCTCTACGTAAGCACGCTCATCAACATATGCAGCAACACCACCCTTTTTTGGACCATCTTTCAATGCTTTAGCAGTATCATCTGCTGTTTTTAGAGGAACAAGTCTTGATTCATGAATACCAACTTCCTCAACTAAATAATCTCGAGTGAAAGAACCCTGCAAGTAGCCAACAGGCTCTTTGCTATTTATTAAACTTTCAATGCCTTTAATGGGGGAAGAAAGCTGTTGTACTGTGAGGATTGAGGTCAGACTTGCTGTGTAACTCGAATTAATTATAAGAACCACAAATAGCCATATAAGTAGCACGAAGCGACCAAGTGTGCTCACTGTATTTTCCCCTACATAGTAAATAGAAGGGTAACTTACTAACTCAAACGAAAGATACAATTTAGAGCATAGCTGTTACAGAATACAAAGAACCAGCACTTACTGTGGGCAAAGAACATTGTTGAAAAACTAAACCTGCCAAATACAATATAAATAGAAGTTACAGATCTACCAGAGTTCTAAGTGAATCTAGAGGGAAAAATTGTAACCTAGTATTATTCTATGCATCAATAACATACTTTGATTCCAGATATGGTTTAAAGGATAGGGAACACAGATTTCCTCACCACAAAATTGTCACAACTTGTTTTTTGGGAGGACCCCTAAAATCATCATTCAGCCTATGCTCCAAGATCCAAACAACAGCTCCCACTACTAAGAAAAAGATTGCTGTGACACACCACATCATTGGCGTAAATGGCCTCAGAAAGGCCCATGCATTAGATTCCAACTTCCTAACTGGTGCTACTACTACTAGACCAGACTCAATAAATGGCTGAGTAAAATCCACCATCTTTGTTCTTTCTGTAGTGATTGTAACGTCACCTACTGCAGCATCAAAGACCTGTATGGGAAGAAGAAAAGTAGTCACACAGAATATTATAAAACATTCAAACTCCACATACAAGTATTGGTCGGGATACTTACACCCGCTGTGATCAGACGAACAAGTTCAGTGTTACTAGGATTGCTATGACCATCCCCAAATGGGATAAATTTATAGGGGACGGCATAGGGCAGTAAGTTCACAGCAGAAAGAAATACATCAATGCAGAATCCCTTAAACATGTCAGTGCCTGGTACCTGTGAGACAAATTCTCGGTAACTAACCCTTTTTGGTATTACAATTCTTAATTGCCTTCCACTGTTTGGGAAAACCCAACCACGGGGCTTCTGGGTTGTTTCTCCAGGCCAAATCACAGGGAGTAGCTTTTGATTCGCACTGGAACGATTGGCTGGTTTTGAATAAAGTGCTTCTGGAGGAACAACTGATAATCCAGAGTAATTAGACCAATAACCAATCCTCCGTGCACCTGTTCCTATCACATTGATGATTTCAAATGATGGATTAATAAGGTTGCCATCAGATGTATACTTAATTTCACCTGTTACACCAGTCATGTTAACCCCATAAATACTTTTACGTAACAGATTTCCCTGATCAAAGACGTTCACTGCATCAAGATGCAAGGTGTCTCCACGGAGTTGAGATAACTTTGAATCATAAGAGAACGTGATTTGGTTCCCTTGTTTGAAAAATGTACTGAGTGCACGAGCAAGCACATAGACAGTATCATATGCAAAGAGACCAAAAGTGCTCAATCCGAGGGGGACATTAGCAGCCATTCCACTAGTCAGGTTTTTCCACCTAGAAAAGAACCTTCTCTTGTGCTCTGAATCTGGTGTGTGCACACGTAGGGTAAGAACTCCTTGAATTTCATCCATTTGATCCAAAGGGAGGGGACTCTCTGTATCCAGCAGAGTAGTGAGAAAGTTCGTGGCTATCCAGACATACCCAGTTCCCATCATACCAAGATATTTTGCCACATTAAACACCTTGGGGCCCCAGGCAGCATTAGTGTGAAGAACTACAATCCGAGATTCAGCAAGAGCCACTTGAACAAGCACATCAGTAATCTCCTCCCTAGTTGCTTCAGGGCTCATAGGTGCTTTATATGAGATTTTACAACGTCTCTCCGCAAGTTTATCCCCTAATGCACCAATTCCACTCCTCCCATGGTCATCATCAACATAAACTGCAATAACCTCTCTCCACCCATAGAAGTCTACCAGCTCAGCAATTACTGTCATCTGATAAATATCACTAGGAGCAGTTCTAACAAAGAATGGGAATTGAAGCGAAGAAAGGGTGGGGTCTGTGGCTGAAAATGATAGCAGTGGAACTTGGAGCTCGTTTGCAACATGAGATATGACATGCGCCGTTATAGACGTCTGGGGGCCAATTATAGCCACAGTGTGTCTTGACATGAGCTGCAACGCTGTTACACAATGGTAATTTAATTAAATGACAAAAAACTATAGTGTACAAGAGTTGAAGTAACTTTAACTGAAAATATGACACAAGAACGAGGTTACTGCAAAGGACCTACCCTCAGCAATGCTCAAAAAACCTCTGTATTTGGAGTCCTCTTGCATTGAGACCCTCAGCTTAGTTTTACCAAGAATGGAAGGATCAGAATTTACATCTTCAACTGCTGCATCAATAGCTATTTTTACAATTCTGCCAACAGTGGTATTGAAAGAGAAAAGAGCCCCAATATTTACAAATTCAGGTATTGCTGAATGATTCATGCCAGCCCCAGACGAAGAAAGCCCATTAGAGAGGATCATTAACACCACAAGGCAAACTCGAATCATGGTTGGAAGTTACCTAAACACAAGCCACTAGTTTATCACCCTGCACAGCAAAACAGTCAAGAAGCACCCTCGACTGTAGGAAAGTTATTTAGAAAATCAACAACCAAACACTCCTATGACTAAAGCTCTCAATCAAGAAATTCGTTGTAACTTAAAATAATGCTTGATTTCCCCTTTTTCCCCACCGTTCCGAAACTCTGAATAATTTAGATGCAATACTAAGTTGGAGGCCAAGAAAACCGATTTGTTGTTGTTGGAGGAGGAGGAGGAGGAGAAGAAGAGGGGGGGGGGGTACACAAAAGCATTAAGTCACAGACATAGACCCATAACGGCATAACCAAAGGTTTACAGCTTAAAAATCAAAAGCAAAAAAATTCCTCAAGAGAAGCAAAGAACACCTCATATACACGACCACGACGAGAAAGAATAAAGTACCAAAGTTCGGGCCTTTAAAGCAAAGGTAGCAGATTGCTCGAGTTATCAACTCAATGGGACTTTATTCAAAAAATTAATGTACTGGCAGTGAAAACGGACATGACCGTAGATTCACTATGTAGAAGCAAGCATCAATGACTGCAGAAGATTAACCTGTAGATTCACTATGTAGAAGCAAGCATCAATGACTGCAGAAGATTAACCTGAAAGTTAGGTTCAAATTGGGATCAACTCCAACCAGAGCAAGCCCATGAACATTCTGGAATATCTGGGCACTGAAGAAAATGGAAGAAATTTGAGAAAGAACAGCAAAATATACGAATATCATAAATAAGGTAGCCTTAATGATGATGAGAATGTTACCATAAATGCTATCCCCACCTGGATATGTTCTTGCCCTTTCCTTTTCCCGTAAGGCCAAAAGCTATTACTCTTTGCATCTATAGCTTTAGGGTTATTATGAAGCCACCTCGTGGGAGAATATCTTCGTTCACTTTGAAGATAAGTAATTGTCACTACATCGTATATGCACCAGCAACGGTGTGGAACCCTGGCCAGTGGATGGATTATTATGGGTTTGAACAAGACAAGAAAAAGAGGGACACCACTGGGTGTCATGAGAGACGGGCTTCAATGACGTGGACTTTCAGTGGAAATTGTTAGAAAAGATATAGTTGTATTCACCAGACAAAAGGGAATAATTCCAGAGAACCCCGAAATGAGATGAAAAATGTGAAAATAACATGGTTGTTAGCCGCTTAAAAAGCAGATGGGCCCCACTTTTCATTTATGCACTGCAGGGGCTCTCTCCAACCGGAAATAGACGTTAATAAAATCGAAACAAACTAATTAAATTAAATTAAATTATCAAAAATTAATTTAATTTAATTTTTTTAATTATAAAATTAATTAAATCAATTTAATTATCAATTTTTTTTATATTTGATTCATTTAACTGAACCAAATCAAATTATTAAATTTATAATTAATTAAAATTTAATTTTTTTAGATTAATAAGATCTTTTGTTAATTAAACTTATATCAAAGTTATATTCTTTATGTAGTTTAAAAAATATATAAATTATTTATATTATTTTATTATAAGATATTGCTTTTATTTTCTTTTTTTCACTTTTTAAAGCTTTTTTTGTGAATGTATAAAATTTTCTTAGAAAAAAAAAGAGATAAAAATAATAAATTATTCCAAAGTTATTAGTAGTCAAAATTTTAAGAGATATAGGATATTAAAAGTTAAATTTTATATATTACAAGAAATAAATTTTAAAAAAAAATTACTTTTAGCCAAAAAAAAATGAACCGAACCAGACTAAATCGAACTAAACCAATTAGAATTTAAAACCGACAAAGTCCAACAAAATACTAAACCGATTAGGTTGGTTCGATTTGATTTTTACTCAAAATCGAATCAAACCAAACCTTTGAACGCCCCTAATATACAGTGCCTCTTCTTATGAAAGAACAAAAATTTTGCTAATTTTTAAAATTGGTATATAATAATAAAATATTATTTATTATAAATTGTAAACAAATTAAGCCACTAAAAACTCAAGCTTTAAAAAAGTTCAATTTTTTTTTATAACAGAGCCTAAAAAATAAATAGTGCCCCTTTGACATCAATGTTGCAGACTTTTTAAGCAATACGTTATTACGTAAAATGTTTCTTTTATTTGTGTAATTAAAGAAAGAAAAATTGAACAGAATGTAATGATAAAAAAATTTTTTAATCAAATTAAATCTTTTATAGATATACTGTTGTATAGTCCAATAAAATGGAATAAACAAGAGTATATAAAATTTATTTTTTATATTCATTTTTTTTTCTAACTATATTACATGCATCATAGATCCAGATTGCTCTAACTGTTAATTTTGAAAGCCACTCTATTTCACACTTTTAATTTATCTTCTTCTAACTGTACATTATATATTTATTTACAAAATATAAATGATTTCGATTATTTATGGATGATTCATATGGGGAAATTTAGAGGACCAAAAAATGTCTAGATCAAATCAGACCGGCCTTTCTGAAAGAATAAATAGCCCACTTGTCGAATGAGAAACAAAACAAAACAAAAATCCGCTCGCTCGTTTCACCGCATAGTGACCCGTCTGTTTACTGTCTGTTTTCCTTAACCTGTGGCAAAAAAAAGAGAAGGAGAAAAATAAAAACCACATATAGGCAAAAAAAATAAAAAGAGAAAAAGGTAAAGAAATAAAGAAAATGAAAAATTATTAAAGGAAAGAAAAGAGAATGATCAAAAAATTTGTAGTTTAGAGAGAAAGGATATTTTTAAAAAAAATGAGTAAAATGGATAAAAAGTTAATAAAAAAGTGTGAAATAATAATTAAAATTTAAAAGGGAGAATAGATCAAATAATTACTTTATAAATTTATAATAAAATATCCAAAATGATTAAGAATTTATGGGAAAAATAATCATATTAAAAAATAGGAGAAATAAATGAGTAATGAAAAAATAATTATATTAAAAAAATTAGAAGAAATAAATAAGTAATGCATTTTGAAAATTATCTTATAGTGAAGAGAAGGAATTTTTGGAAATTATATATGTAGTTTTTAGTTTTTCAAAAAAAATGCAAATAAATAAGTAATGAAAAAACAATTATAATGATGCCTAATGCATCTTAAAAATTACATTATATTGTTATGGGTTTAGGAAATGTATGAAGATATGTTGGAGGTGAAGAAAAGTTAAAAAGATAAAAAGAAAGTGTAGGAAAAGATAATTATATTTAGAAATTAAATGTGATACATAAATAAGTAATGAAATATATATTAGAATTAAATATGAGGATTATTAAATGAAATTGTGAATATAGGAAATCAAATGACAATAAGAAATGAACTTGTTTGCATTTATGTAAATGGGAGAATTTTCGATAGTGTTCAAGGTACAACATTCCAATGCCTTATCTCAAAATATATAACAGTTAGCATTGAAATCACATTAGATACACTAAAAGATGCAGTGAGTCAGAAACTACGCCTTTCCTCTAATCAAATTATGACTGAATTGATATATAGACTTCCAACGTCATTAAATCCTACATGGTATTAATAGATTATTTTAGAGGATGATTTTAATGTTCAGAAGATATGGTATGCTCATTCAAGTTTCTCAAGGTAATTGAATGCAATTAAATTATATGCAAAGACCTCACTTACTAACTTATAGGTGAGCTTAGAAATGTAGCCAATCTCTTTGCAACAATATCAAATCATATCGATGGAGACTATTTCTAAACCAAGTTTCTCCCATCTCGCTCTTTGCTTTGCTAGACCTCTTTCTCTGAATGGCTCTGAAGATAATGTGTTAGAGGATTTTGAAAATAAAGATGAATATAATATTGAACTCAACCTTAACTATAATGATGATGAGAATGATCATGGTGATAACGATGATCGTGAGACTAATGAATTAGAAAATGATGTTGGATCAAAAGCCCGATATGTAGACCCTGCTGCTGCTTTCTTCTCCCAGGTTAATATGGCCTTAACTAGTGGGGATGGATTTGAGGAGGTTTGGGATAACACAAACTTGAGCATGTAAAACTTGTATATTAGATTGCAATATCTGAGCCAAAAAGCATTATGTTGTGCCATTAAATTGTACTCTATGAAAGCACATCACTTTTTTAAAAAATATTTGACATCTAACAAGTATGAAGCATTCTGGTGTGTTAGTTATGGGAAAGGTTATAGCTGGCGGGTAAGGGCCGGCAAAAAAGGCAATGGAAAAAGTTCGCACTGGCAAATAACAAAATATGATGGTCACTATACATGTTTGTCTGCGACCTTATCATAAGACCATCCGAAATTGGATTTTGATATTATATCATCATGTATTATTAGCATGGTAACTGAGACACCTTAAGGACGTGGCTATATAGTTAGGCTTACCATGCGATGGAGACCCTATTCCTGAAGCAACAAATTGGCCGTAGGCATATATATGTGAGTGACTTCTTGGTATTCGACCACCAGCTGAGAAGATTGATGGTCAACAGCTCACTATTACTTGGTTGGGTAAGAATTTTGCTCTCCTATTATTGACAAGCCATTTGATCACATCTTAGTACATGAGATGGTATTGGCAATGAACTTGGCGATGAATCCACCCCCTTACCACTGCAATTAGCTATGCGGTAAATTTTTTAGCTACTACTACTAACGGGTCTGAGAGGTTCTATTGCATAACTCTCAAAATAAAACTAGGTTGGATATTAAATGCAATATAGGGCATAACCTAGGTCATCTCCCTTGGAAATGGAGTTCAATGCTTAATTGAGTTTCTAAGTGTTAAAGGATCCTAAAAGCTATCTAATTTATGCGTTTTTGATTGAATTAAACTAAGTAAAATTAAAATTGAATTAAAATGACTAACTACCTAATTGGATGAATTAATGGGTGAATGATGGTCTTATGACTAGCTTTGGAATCGTCCTTTGGTATCCACTATCCTTATCTTAATCCAATTGTGATTAATTCTGGTCTAAGAATCCCTAATTGTGCTTATTGGCAAATGATCTTGAATTACCACTCAAAATTCAAAAACCTAATAATTTGATGTTAATTGAGACCTCAACTACCATTAAATTACTAATTCTTGTTATTAAGATCTGTGAACACTTGAATTGGATAATTAATTGATCAATTAGACTCTGAATTAACACTCTAGGATATTTAATTAACCAACCAAACTCTAAGAAATTCTTAGATCAAACAATTAAGCACACTAATTCTCACAAGCATTTTATCAAACACCTTGATTGCACACTTAGAAAATTGTAGGAAAATGAAAATCTAACACTTAATTCATACAATTAATCAGCCAATATCTCTCCTAATCAATGTCTAACCAGCCATCAATCATGAACTACATCAATTTCAATCACTTACAAGCTCAACCAAGTATATAAAATAATTAAAATTGGTATAGAAAGAGAGGAAAATAAAATGAAATTCTTAGCCTAAAATTCTGATTCTAATTCTTGGATTCAGGCTTGCACCAAGGGTCTTCCTCCTAGCTAGCCTCAAGGTGGATTAGAGCTTCATTGGAGAATGGATGGAGGTGAGAATGGAGGAGATGGCGTGGTGGATGGCTCTGGACAAAGGGTGGACGACGATGAAAATGAGTGAATCACGTGATAAAAATGAAGCATGGAATATATGATGATGGATGGATTTGATGGCGTTGGATGAATGGCGTCCTCTCACGTGATTTCCTTGCCTTTTTTTTTTTCCTTGTGTATCTTTTAATTAAATCACGTGCTTCATCTTTTATTCCAATTTCCTGAAGCTCCTTTGTGTATGTATAAATGTGGGCCCCACTTAATTTTGTATTATAATATTCCATGTAAAACTCGAGCTGCATAGCTTCTGAATGCACGTAGCTTCTTCTTCTTTTTAAAGCATTAGAACCCGTGGCTTATTCTTCGTAAATGAATCACATGGCTGCTCCATTTTAGTTTCTTCTGTTTCTACTCGCTAACTTGTAGCTCTTCGTGTTCTATTTGCTTTGTTCTACTGGCTCAAAGCTTCTTCCAACCCCACGTCAGCTTTGCATGTGTTTGGAGCCTTTATCACGTAAATCCCACGCTCTTCCAGCTCGTTTTCTATGTTGTTCTTCAACTCATTTTCCCATCGTATTTTTATAATGCTAGCTCCCAGCTCAGCGTCTCTTCATCGTGATGTTCTCGACTCGTCTCATCACATGCTACTTTATGTTGCTCCTTTGCTTGCTTTTCACGTCCTATGCAGCTGCTGTCTAGACTTCAGCTTGTGTTGTTCATTCTTAGCTTTAGCTTCTTCTTCTTTTCAAATACCTAAGCTCTCTTCCTCTTAACCAGAAGCATATTCTTCCACAGTTTCACACTTCTCATGCGTTGCTTCCTCTGTTTAGCCACGTCTCTTCCCACATGAGCTACTTTTGTTTTGCTCTTCCTCACTTCCATGACAAAGAATCATCCACGTTCTACCCAGCCTATGGATACCTTCACTTCAAACGCTATCCTTGTTGCTGTCTACGTGGGCCATGCATGCATGTAGTTGACTTGAGCTGCCCTTTCCTTGAGTGTTACGTGGAGAGGAAAGTGTTTGTGTGAATGTGCTTGTCCTCCTTTTTCTGTTCAAGTCTCCAAAACCAAGGCCTTGTCTCACACAATAACCCTTATCTTCTTCAAACCAATTTATCATTCAAAGTTCCAATTGCCTAACAAAATCTACACAAAAGAATGGAAAGTGTTAAGTAAAAATACCCACAAAATTATTTAAAAGAAATTCATGCATTAAAACTCAATAATTTTGCAAATTAACTCATAAAGTGTATAAAATGGCTAACGAAATTAAATTCTACCTAATTAAACTCCTAAAGCCATATTTGGACACTAAAATACTTAAGATAAGGAGAATAATATGTATAAAAATCATGCTTATTAGGGTCTAGCAACCCTCAAAATAAAACTAGGTTAGATTAATATATAGCTAGTTGCACAACCTAAGTCATTTTCCTTGCAAATGGAGTTTAATGTTCAATTAGGTTTTCTAAGTGTAAAAGATCCTAGAACTATCTAATTAAGGGGAGGTTTTAATCTAATTAAATTAAGTAAATTGAAATTAAAATAAAATTCCTAATTGCTACCTAATTGTATGAATTATGGGTGAATGATGGTCTTGTGACTAACTTTGGATTTATCCCTTGATATCCATTATCCTTATCCTAATCCAATTATAAGTGATTCTAGTCTAAGAGTTCCTAATTATGTTCATTGGCAAGAGATCTTGAATTACCACTCAAGATTCAAGAAACTAGCAACTTGATGTTAATTGAGACCTTAACTTTCATTAAATTACTAATTCTTGTGATTAAGATATTTGAACACTTAAATGAGTGATTAATTGATCAATTAGCCCCTGAAGTAACACCCTAGGATGTTTAATTAACCAATCAAACTCCAAGAAATCTTCAAATCAAACAATTAAGAACACTAATTCTCACAAGCATTTTATCAAACACCTTGATTGAACACTTAGAAAAATGGTAGGAAAATGAAAATCCAACACTTAATTCATGCAATTAATCATTCCAAATTCTCCTAATCAATGTCTAACCAGCCATCAATCATGAACTACATCAACCTCAATCAAATCATTTACAAGCTTGACCAAGCAAATAAAATAATTAAAATTGATATAGAGAGAGAAGAAAATAAAATGAACTTTTAGCTAAAAATCCCTTGAATAACTCCATAGATTCAAGCTTCCACCAAGAGCCTTCTTCCCTGCTAGTCACAAATGGAGGATTAAAACTTCATTGGATGGAAGAATGGAGGGTGAGAGAATGGGAAATGGCGTGGTGTGGAGTGGATGTGAGTGATGATGGGAGCGTCTAGATGTTAGAATCAATGAATGGACGATGGTAGCTTATTTTTTATTCGATGGATTGGATGCAATCTTTTCTCCTTGAGCTTCCCCAAGTGTATTTTAATGATTCACGTGCTTCCCTTATGCCTTGTTCTCACGTGCTCAACTTCTACTTTTTTGAGTGTCATGCTCCCTTCATGTGTGTATAGGTGTGGGCCCCAACTTGTCCTGCTGAAGTGTTGAATATAATAAAATAAAATCTATGCTTCATGCTACCTTCAAGTTACTTCTTTTCTACTTGATCTTCACATCATCCTGTGGCTTCATTGCATCATCTCCACATGAGATTTCTTCATTTAAATCTTCCCTCATCATCCCATCGCGCTCTTCGTTTATCAGCTCGTTCTGCTTCTTACTCAAGTCCTTTATTCCACTCTTTGCCTACAGCATTGTTCTTCTTTTCATTTTGCCCAGACTTTCCTTTTAATGAGTCATGAGCTTGCATGTGCATATGAGTGTGCTTGAGGCTTCTTCTCTTTAATCTCCAGCTCACACTTCTGTTCGAGCGAGCTTCTTCATGTGTTTTCATCTTCATATTCTTCATGTCAGCTTTGCATGCAATTCCATGTTAGCTTCTGTGTGTCTTTTATTATTCTCATCCTCCTATGTAGCACACAGAACCATCATTTCCATTTAGCTTATGCTTCATTTATTCATAGCTTGCTTTGTTATTAAGCTCCTTTGCATTTTGACGTCTTTGCAATTCTCCTTTTCACCTCGTTATGCCCCTAGTCAGCATATTGTTTATTGTGTTGCTTCCAAGCTCCTTCACGCAGCTTCCTTCACTCACTCTCTTTTGCATTCGAGCCTCTCAACTTGTGGTCTCATTTTCCTTCACCAACTCGTAGCTCATTTATGCTCTGTTTAGCATGTGTGTGTATTTGTATCCAAGCTCCTTTCCACGTGCAGCTTCTTCTTCCCATCCATTATCATGAACTTGATGATGTGGATGGTTGTAGCTTCATGCATGCGAACAAGCGAAGTGGATGTGTGGTTCTAATTTGGACTCCACCAAGAATGCCTCCCTTTGATGTATACATTACTTCCACAAGAAGAGCCAGCTACCATTAATTCATCTTTATTTTAAATTCTTTTTCTATAAAAATTTGCATAAGAAAATAAAATAAAATGAAGTGAAATAAAACAAAACAAAATATTAAGAAGGAAGAATTCACAAAGGAAATGTTTTAATGAAATTTATGCATTAAAATTCAAAATTTTGTAAATAAAATTCCTTCAGTGCAAAAATGGCTATTAAAATAAAATCTCATCTAATTAAAATCTAAAAGCCATATTTAATCATTAAAAACCCAAAATTAGGAGGATTCATGTATATAAAACTAGCATTCATCAACTACCTTTACTCTCTTGCTTATATATATATATATATATTTATTTTACTTTATTGTTATGTTGACATTCAAATGCTCCTTTCTTTCCATACAGGCTAATTTAGTAGAATGCCTTTATCGGATGCACTTGCAAGACCCTGCAAGATTGTTAGCTGAGACACTAGAAATATATTATTGACTTTTAGTGAATAATGCTTCTCGTTGTTCTCCCAACCTACTGAACCGACACCTGATTTGCCTCGACCTCAAATTTTAATGGGTTGATCGGGTAAACAATGTCAAAGCTACTTATCATCTTAGCAGCCTACTGTTACAGAACACAAGTAGCAAATGGAAGAGCCAATGCAATGGGATATTGGCAGTAGCATGGCCGATCCATCTACATATATTTCGACTCTAGTGCCTCAAGATATTGGTGTAGCTAGTCTATCTTTTTCTATCCCAACCAACCAATTTGCTGACTTTGTAGGATCTAATCCTTCATATTATCTACCTTCATCACCTATGTCTCAATTTAGAATACTTGAGTAGCAACCAGGAGGATTATTCATTGACCTTTTGTTTGATACATCTGTATTTAGTGCTAGGTATGCCAGTAGCTCTTTTAACCCTATGGAATCATCACAAGCAGGATTTGTGACACACATGAGCCGATTTCTCCAACTAATTTCCCATGCGTTAATTTAAATTCTTTACCCACTGTATCAAAGCAACAACAATTTGAAGAAGTGAGACAACAACAACCATAACTCAAAGAAGAAGGCCTCGTTGTGATATTAGTAGTCATTTTTTATAGTATCTTTTTAAAAAATATTTATGTAATTTACCATTACATATTTTATAAATTTCTTAGCAATATTGTATGTTATTTTATTTCTTTTATCTTTATCAATTTAGTCTAATATTTACTAATAATTTAGTTTTTTAAATATAAGTATTTATTTCTTATTTTTAAATATTTACGCAATTTATTATCACATTTTTTTTATAAATTTCTCAAAAATTATTATATGTTGTTTTATTTCTTTTATCTTTATTTACTTTTAATGCTTTCTTTTATCTTTGTTATTTTTATCTTATAATTTTCTTCTTTCAAACATATATTTATTAAAGAGATAATTATTTATTTTTTATTTCCATAATTATTTATATTTAAAAATTAATTTCAGTTACAATTTTTTAAAAATTTATATTTTTAAATTTTGGTTAAAAAATAATTAAATAAATTGAACTCAGATTGATTCAATCCGAGTTCAATTTTTTCGTAAAAAAAAAATTAAATAAATATGAAACTTGGATTGGTATAGTCTAAGTTTTATTAAACTCGGACTCTACCAATTTGAGTTTGGTTTTTTTATTGTTTTTTGAACAATTACTTTTTCTCTTATTGTGTTTTAGTTATAATTAATTTTTTCTATTATTTTTCCATACAACGGCCCTAAAGAGATAGTTAAGATCTAGTTATTCAAATATTAATTTTTTATAATGTTGACATATATAATCATGTAATTTACATTATTCTATTTGACAAACTCACTCACCAGATGATTTTGAAAATAATAAAAGTCAAGACAAAAAATTGCTTCTCTATTTTTTTAACGAATTTTAGAAATTAGTTAGAGATCCGTACCTCATATGGGATATTTAATTTTTTTTTTTTGAATTAATTACATATATATACACACACACATATATATATATATATATATATGCTCTATTTGTAAGTTCTTAACTTATTGAAAATATTTAGTCATAAATAAAAGGCAAGTATTTAATCTCATATTTGGTAACATCTTGTTACAACATTATACAATAAATCTATGAGACAGTATTCTTGATAAGGAAAAGATCCATATGCTACCTATACTTGTATTGGGAATTGCTAACCTTCTTTGATATTGTTATGCCTTTAACATATAATTTATTTCTCTAAATATTTATTTGACCTACCTGTTATTTTAGTTTAGACCCAAAATAAAATGACTAAGATATGGTCAATTTGAAATTTAGTTCACTCCTTAGACAAAGCAATGCAAAAAAAAAATGAAAATAGGACAATCAATAATAGGGAAGCTATACAAAATAACTGGTTGGAATCACTGAGCAAAGAATTGTAAATATTTGAAATAAGAAAGAGCAGCCAAATTGTTACATCTGATTGAAATACCAAATTCTTGAATAAAAATTGTATATGCACGACGTATATATGTTAAATGCATTAGCACTACACTATGTAAGAGCCATAGATACAATAAACATGCATCTGTAAAACTTCGTGCATTGCTTTTGTTGTAATCAAATTTAACGTGTAGGCAATCTCATTTGAAGAACTAATTCCATATTCTTCTTCTTCCTTCATTTTATATATTTTGACTTTGAAGGAGACTTCAAGTAGTAAATGACTAAATTATTTGACCAAGAAGTTCAACTTTCATGCCACTGATAAATTTTTTTCTCGTGTTGGTTTCATTTAATATGAATATGCCACTAGGGAGTCAATTATTTTGAGAAAAACTAGTCTTTGACATATAATAAATAATAGTAAAAACATCAACAAATAAAATATCTTCCCAACAATGTTTTCTTGACTTGAAAAAGTGGAGCCAAAACTATTTGGCCATTCGCTTTTATATTCAAACCTACCAAGTTAACCAAAAAAAAAACCAATGCTTGTTAATAAAATTCACATTATAGAGACTCAATAATTGTAATAAAGACCAATCCTATGACTAAACAGTATTAAGCCTACAAATCAACTAATGGGTTCATGTTACGATGGGATTATCAACACTGATTATTATTTTTGTTATCGGTTTCCATACTGATAAACTATTGTACAATCAAATTGATTCAAAGTTATTAGAATCTTTTAACAAATCCATTTAGCTCCATTATTTTATCATCATCTGCATCCGTTATAAAATAAGCTTGCCATGAATTATGAAGATACATATAGAATTTTGGTTCAACACCATTAGCACTATACACATCATCATCATCATATATCGTAAGCACCATTTTTGTAATAACTGCTAAAAGAAATTTTAGAATTTCAATAATTAAAATTTAAAATAAGGAAAAATAATTACATTAAAAGAATAATTTAAAAATAAATAGATCAATAAATACAATTAAAAAAACAGTTTAAGATAATAAATTTATATAGCCACGAAATTTTTGAGTAGATAATAAAAATATTTAGAATGAAGAATAGTCACCAAATGTGCCATTGTCTGGTGGTTGTAAGCTTGAAAAGCAACTTAGGGGACCAACGTTTGACACCTCTTAAAGTCAAACTATTATTATTATTATTATTATTATTATTATTATTATTATTATTATTATTATTATTATTATTATTATTATTATTATTATGTTCTGCACTTGAGACCTCAATTTGTGAAATTGTAACTGATCTCTAAATCTTCTCATTTTTATTATTGGGTCCTTTTGCTAGAGAGAGAGAACCATAAAATTCTTAAAGCTTCTTTCCTCTCTCCATTTTCATGATTTCTGCCTTGTCCTTTGTAACATTCGGCCTTTCCATAAATGTGAGAAACATAATGTTCGGTTTCTACGTAAACAGCAGAAATATGGCAGATACAAAAGGAAGTCTCTGAAACAGAAGGGATTGGGGCCAACCAAAATTATGATAAAATTTTAAATATTAGAAAATGAGAACTTGAGCCTTGAGTTGCCCAGAAATCAAAGCCAGAGTGATTCGAAAAATTTGTCAAAAGGCCAGTGGCATTTTCGTAATATAGGCACTTTTTGAAAAACACACAGAAGGGCTTTTTAAATGAAAGTTTTGAATTTTCCAGGGTTCTCAGAGGCTCTAAAAACTATGAAAAGCCCCAGGATAGCTAAAGCCCCTCCGGTGGACGTTTTCCAACGTCAGTGCGTTGGAACTTTGACGGATTTGTTCAGAAAGGTTTTAGCTCCAATTTGAGTGATTCCAAAGACATTTTACTTGTTTGGGAACCTAAATTTTATAATGGAAAATACGGTTCTGAAAAAGGAGCTAAAATGAAAGAGAAACATAAATGTAAAGTATGAAGGGCAAAATGGGAATTTTTGAAAAGTGTAACTTATTCCCACCTATATATATGATGCACCCTTCTCCTCCCTTCATTATGCACGACCAAGTTCTGCCTAAGACCAGAAGAAAACCTTAGGGGATGGGGCTCACAAGAGGGGGAAGAAAATGAGGAGAAATCAAAGGCTTAAGGTATGGAAATTAGTAGTTTTTGATGCTCTTTCTCTTCCAAACCTCTTCTCCTCCATTCTCCTTTGTTTTCTATGATTATAATGAAGTTTATAAATCTATTTTAAGGGAGAAATTGAGGAGAAAGTTCAGATTTGAAGAGAGGAGCTCAAAGAACACAAGATTCAAATGAGAAAAAGCAAGAAAACAAGGTAATTTCTCTTCCTATTGTTGTCATTTTTGGTCCCCTTCTCCACCATTTCGCCCCACTTGAGAAAACCTAGGAGGAGATGATTTTTAGGCAGAACTAAGCATGAATCTAAGGAAAAAAGGTGTGGAGATTAAGAATATGCAAGGGGAATTATCAAAAAGCCATTAGATTTCAAGATACAAATTCTAGGGTTTCAATTGCACTTTGTAAAATCTGACTTTGTATGATGATTCCTATGCCTAAGTAAGAGTTTAAATGAGCTCCCAAGATCCCTAAGAGGCTCCCCATATGCTTCTTCCCTTGAGAAAACAAAGAAAGCTCCATGGAACCCAATATGCTTCATAGCCTCGGCCTAGATTGGTTCTCCTAGCTAGGGAGAGTTTTAAATTTTTCTAAGGCATTCTTAAGTCATATTTGATGAATGAAAGTAAGGGGAGGCCTTGGAAAAAATTTAGAACTCATAGAAAGTGATTTGGTGCCTTAGATTCCATATTATGACCTAAAGAAGCAACATGGTACTAGGCCTTTTGTTTTGATGATGTGATGACTCCAAGAGGCTTAAAAGGAGTCAAGAATCATATTTGAAAAGAAAGAATGAGGCCTAGAAATCATTTGAGAGGTGTTGCTTCATTAGGTGCCAATATGGACCATAATGGGGGTTATAGAGCAATCTAGCATCTAAGCAAATTGTATGATCTTAGAGATTGTTTCATGAACCTAATTGGCTCCTATATATTGTATTTAGGCCAAGAGAAACCATCACCAATTTTTGGGTGTGTGGCCGAAAGAGGAGGCTTGAATCCTAAAGGAAAAGTGTGTGTTTGTATACAAGGTAGCTCTCTCCACCTTCTCTCATGCATGGATGTGTGTTTAGCTTGTTTTAGAATGTGTGTATGTATAATTTTAAGCTTTGAAAAGTATGCTAGCATGCCTTTACATTCCATGATGCTTGATGCTATGTTATATTTTTAAATGATTACATGATGTTTGTGTGAGTTTGCTTGGGTGTGGAGAGGCCAAGAACTCTTCCCTTGGGTGAGAATGAGCCAAGAACCCTTGAGTTTGGTTGAGACAAAGTAAAGAGTCTCCCAAAAGCAAAGTGGGCTTCCAAGAGTATGGTTGAATCCAAGGTGCTCAAAGAATGGGTGGGGCAAGTCCAAAATCCATGAGGAGAAGTGTGAGGCCAATCCAAACACTTAGTGAGCTCTTGAATGTCTTGTATGATTGATTCACATGCCAAGATTGTTTTTAAAATATGCATGTCTTCTATTTTCACCATGCATGCATTTGAAGAGCTTGCTTTGCACATATTATGTATGATTGAATGGGAGATGAGCTATTGGGATTCTTTGAATCTCATCCCCTTCTCTCCAATGATCTAACATGCTAGGTGAACCAAGTGGATATGCTAATAGGAGCCAACAATACTAAAGGAAGGAGATTGACAATCATGTGTTTAGCTTTTGTCACTTTAAGACCATGATTGTACCATATGATATATATGATGTAGTAAATGGGCTATGACCCTTGAGACATGTGTAAATATGATATTATATGATGTTTAAATGTATGGATATGATGTATGACCTCTAGAATCTATTTTGAGTATGTAATGCCATAGTGTGCAATATGGAAGTTTGTTGGAAATATGCATAAGTGTAAGTTGAATGGCCAAAATGAGATGTATGAGGTTTGGGACCATTTGGACAGCTTACACAAGTCTTAAATAAGCTTTTAGACTTACCCAAAAGGTGCCACAACCAAGGGAAGGCCATTTGGCAAATTTGGTACCTCATATGGAGCCAAATTTGACTATAATGGAACCCTATGTCACTTTTTGGCCAAATAAGTTAGTCTTGCTCTGAGATTTGGCATGAAATTAGGTCTCATTGAGATCTTTTTGTGAAGCTAAAGATCATAATTTTTGGAGATCTAGAGAATATTTGATGAATTTTCAAAGTTGGGATTTTTCATAGATTCTGGTATGGGTACTGTTTATACTGGCAGTTTTGAATTATGTGTCACCCGATGGCCAAATGATGTCCAATACTTATGAAATTTTATATGCATAAACTAGAGGTCATAAGATTTCTGTTTCCACCAAGATCACCTCATTTGGAGGTCTGAGCAGAGAGTTATGCATGTTTGAAGTTAACTGTCAGTATCAGTAGCGCCCCAGGAGCTCAGTTACTGTTCTATCAGTTCCAGATGTCTCCACATATCTGTTTCATTCTGGAATTATTTTTAGTGTCAAGTTAACATTTGTAGCTTTCCAGAATGACCACATGTGTGTGATTTTGAGTTTTATAGAATTAGTTATGAATTTTTGAAGTTGGTATCAGTAAACTGAACAACAGCCCAGGTAGTCAGCAACCTCAGTAGCTTTTTGGATGTCAAAAGTCCTGTGTGATAATGTTTGTGACCTGGAAGTATTTGTAGTGTGAAGGAGACATCCTAAGATTTCCAGAATGACTAAGATTTCATGATTTCGAATTTTCTAAATTTAGTTATGATTTTCCAAATTTGGGTCAGAAAATGGAGCAAATCTGGCCGAAAATATGCTTGTTTATTTTGAGTTCCATTTCGGTTTCCATGGGTTGTAGGCATATTTTTGTGATGCAAATGAGTTGTAATAATGGAATTAAATATGAGGAAGTATAGTATAAGCTCACACGGTTCACGTGACACTGAATTGAATTTTTTAGATATGACGCAACGCGAAAATAATTATTATTTCTTTAGCGTTTCCATGGAATATCAATATGATTCATGATATTATGCCACTTGAAAGCATGAGATGAGCTAGAATTTATGGTGTTACATCCTTCCTTGTTGATCAAAAAATTTCCTAGCTACTCTAAAACTCCTCTTCCTCTTTGGCAAGCAACTTTTGATGAGGTTCTTGTGTGTCTTCTTATGCAGTTGGTTTCTCCCTTTTCCCTCTGTTGTTTGAAGCTTCCTAGCATTAGGTATTTTGCCAAATTCTTGCTCTTTCTCCCTCATGGTTTTGCTTTGTTTTAGCCATTACCATTAGCTGATTTTCAGCCTTCATTTTCCAACATTTTTTTGTGTTGTGGAGGCCATTTTTGTTCTTCACTCAATCCATAACAAGCATTATGTTTCTTGTTGCTAATTGCTCCATAGAGATGTGATATGCATAGCTGATTCTTGCATTATAGTTTAAGTTTTACTCTCTTTTTCTTCTCCCTTGCATATTCCTCAAGTCAAGTAATTTTCCTTGCTTGCTTGCCTCTTTGCTCTAAAATTTTTAGCTGCTTATTAACCCATTTGTGATAATTCTTTAAACTCTTTTTTATCTTGTTGGCTATGGCTATATTGAGCAATATTGTGTGGTTTGCTAGTTAAGGGATTGAGAAAACTAGAACCATCACTAACTTTAGGTAGGTTGCCTCTTTTACTATTAAAATTCCCATGGCCAACCTCAAGAAGAAATTTATTATCAATTATGTGTTCTAATCGAGCATAAGTTACAGTGTATAAATTTGGAGATTCTTAACTAAAAGATTTTGGTTATAGTTGTAACATCCAAAAATTAGTTAAGCGAAATTGTGAAAATTAAGGAAAATAAGAATTTTAAAGGAAAATAATTATTTGGGCATTTTCTAGGTAATAATTATTTGGTATTTTTAACAAAAAAAAATTCAATTATAGAATTTAAATTTATTTGGATGAAATCAATCAAGGGCATTTTAGAAAATTAATTTAAAGCCTAATAATTAATTTGACTTTACTAAAAATAATTTTTAAGAGTTTAAACTAAGTTACAAGCTAAGACTCAGTCTATTTAAACATAGCAAACCAAAGTCTAATACCTATATACAAGCCTAATAGAATAAATACTCTAGGTTAACCCAAGCCCTTACTTAAACTCATAAAATGCTAAACCTTCCCTCCATATGCTGAAGCATACCATTTTGGATAGTAAGAGAGGAAGTCACACTGAAGAAGAGAAAATGTTAAGGTTCATTAACTTTGTGGCTCCAACCTGTTAGGTTTGAGGAATATTTAGCTAAGGTGAGTGTTAGGAAAGTTGTTCCTCTTATCTTCCTCTACATTTTAATCTAATTAATTTTTCATTTTGGTAATTTCCATCCAAATTCTAGGTCTAAAATTTTGTGTTTTAGGGTGTTTCTTGCATAATTTTCAAAACTTGAAGCTAGAGGAACTAATAGGTAAGTATTCCCCTTCATTTTATGATGTGTATGTGCTTAAATTTTATCATTTGCATTGGTTTTTGGTATATGGTTGTCACATGTGTGAAAATTCAAGACGAATGATGAGTCATTTTATAACTTAGTTAAGTAAGCTCAAATTAGTGCTCTAAACGACTTAAGAGTTTAGGTATTCATTGGGTAAATGTTTCCCTTCATTTTGTAATGTTAAAGTGTTGAAATTTTATTATAAGGACTGATTTTTGGTATAGGTTGTGCATATGTGTGAAAATTCAACTATGTGAGGTGACCCATCAATTGTTATTGGTTGTTGAAACTTAAATCAGTATATTTAACTCTTTGGAAAGTTGGGTAAGTGATTTCTAATAGATTCTTAATGAAATTAATTAATCGGTATAAAGCCCTCTTGTTAATAATGGGTGTATAATAACTGTTTATGCTTTTCTTAGGCTTGATGGGCCTTTTGAGACAAGTTGATAGCTAGAAAAAGAATAATTAGGCTTTATTGAGGTAACTGGAGGTCAATTCCATGAAAATGTGTAATTTTGATCATATGTTTGCTTATATGTGTTATGTTGACAACTAATGATTAGTTTGACCATTGAATGTATAGGCAGTTGAATCAGGTTACCATTATGAATAAGTAGCCACTACCTAGAATATATGACTTGTTAGACCAGTTAGCAGGAACTACTATTTTCGCCAAAATAGATTTGAGATTAGGGTACCTTCAGTTAAGGATCAAAACTAAGGATATTCCTAAAACAACATTTAGGATTAGGTATGGTCACTATGAGCTTTTAGTTATGTCATTTGGTTTGACTAATGCTTCAACAATCTTTATAGACTATATGAATAGGATTTTTAGACCCTACATAGATCAATTTATGATTGTTTTCATAGATGATATCCTTATCTACTTTAGAACCCTTGAGGAACATGAGAGATATATAAGGATAGTGCTTTAGGTTTTAAAAGAGAAATCGCTCTATGTCAAGTTTAGTAAAATATGAGTTTTGGCTAGTGAGATTAGGTTTCTAGGACACATTATCTAGATAGAAAGGGTATTAGTTCATCTTAGTAAGTTGAAGCCATTATAAACTAGGAGAGGCCAAAGTTAGTGACTGAGATTAAAAGTTTCTTGGGTTTATCTAGGTACTATCGAAGGTTCATTAAACGATTTTACCAATTAGTTATACCTTTGACTAAGGTAACTAAGAAAGATAAGTGTTTTGAGTAGGAAAATAAGTGTGAGGAATGCTTTTAGGAGCTAAAGGTTAGGTTAACTTCCATCCTGGTATTGACTATTCTTGACCTATAAAAGACCTTTTGTAGTGTATAGCGATATGTTTAAGAAAGATTTAGGGTGTGTGATGATACAATAAGGAAAGATGGTAGCCTATAACTCTAGACAATTTAGACCACACAAGGAAAATTATCCTACCCATGATATAGAATTAATAGTTGTAGTCTTTGCTTTAAAAATTTGGAGACACTAGTTATATAGATCATAAGAGTCTTCAGTATATGTTTGATCAGAAAAAAACTGAATATGAGATAGAGGAGATAGGTAGAATTCTTTAAAGATTATGACTTTGTTTTTAAGTATCACTTGGTAAAGCTAATGTGGTAGCGAATACTTTTAATGACAAATGCCATTTTTTTTATATATTTTATTTCCCTTATTTGAACTTTTTAAAGATGGATTATGGCTGAGTGGATTTAATTAGGTGAGATTTGATTTTATTAGCCATTTGTTGCATCTTAGGAATTAATTTGCAAATTCTTGGTTTTTAATGCATAAATTTCTTTTAAAATAATTTTGCAAATATTTCTACTTAATAGTTTTTATTCATTTTATGTAGATTTTGATGGACAATGGGAATTTAAAGGATGAAAATTGATTTGGAAAAGAAGTGGAAGTTGCAAGATTGAATCAAAGGCTAAAAATTTGAGAATGAAGCTTCCTATATGCAAGACCAAGTTTGAAAGAATTTTAGAGAATGGAAAAATGAGAAATAAATTGAAGGGGACATGTGATTGAGAATAGAGGGCCATGGGTTTCATGTGAGAATGATGCACACATACATATGGGCACTCATACATCTAGACTTATGGAAATAAGAATAGATGATTCACGTCCCTTTATTCAATCATACATCCACTCATTCATACACAAGAGAACACACACGAATCCACGTCACATGCACATGGGCAGCTTCATACATATCCACGGCATTGACACATATGGATCACAAGGAAAGCACACAAGTTAATCATGCATAAGGTTGGCCCACATCACACAAAGAGCTTGCATGAGCTCATGTTCATGGAAAAAATAAAATACACACTGCACATATAAAAAGCACATGGACTCATACCTTCCATTCACTCACATCACTTATTCATCCACTCTCCCTCAATTTAACTCGGACGTGGAAGCATAGAATGCTCAGTCAAACAAACATATGCAAAAGAAGCAAATTGATTGACATGTAAGATTACTAATGCTGATGGGAGGAATGAAGAATCATGTGTCTTCTAGCTGAGAAAAATGAGGCACGAGCAGAACGTGAAAGAAACATAGGAATGAATGAAAACAAAAAAATAAACACGTGAGAAGCATGAGGGGAGGAAAAAGGGAAAAACACATAACAAAAGAAGGAGCACGAGTCATGTTTGGGGGGAGGTAGGAACATGAAATGAAGAGAAGATGTCATTAATCATCCATTTTTCCATTAAGCTTCATGGTCATGGGTTCTTTCTTCTATTGTCCTTCATCCATCTCTTCAATGGAAGCTTAAATTTAATTGGGTAGCTAGCTAAGAATGTGACATCCATGGATGAAGATTGAGCTCTAAGATGCATCCCCTAGTTTGGCTAAATTCTCTTCTCCCTATCTTTTACTTTTAGCATTAATTTCTTTGTTTAATTTGGCTAGATTTAGCTTGTTAAATGGAGATTTTGGTAGCTGAATGTATTGGATTAAATTGCTCTATAATTTTGATTGTAATTTCACATTTGGAACTTGTTGTAAAGTCTAAGTGTAACACTATAATTTCTAACTCATTTCTATCACATTTGCATACTCACATGATACATTTCATGAGGGGAAGTAAGAAAATCCATTAAAATAATGCAATTCTTTGCGTTGTGTCATGTATAAAAATTTCATTATGTGTCACGTGGACTGTGTGAACTCATACAACACATTTACATATTTAAATACATGGATACAACTCATTTGAATCATCAAAAGTGGCCTACATCTCAAAAAACTCGAAGGGAGGCTCAAAATATGCATATTAAATTTCGGCCAGAATTTGCCCCTTTTTTGTCCCAACTTTGGAAAATCATAACTAATTCTAAAAAAATCAAAATCATATATTCTTGTCCATTCTAGAAATCTCAACATGTATACTTTAGGCTAAAAATATGTTCAGATCATAACATCTAACATAGAGGACGTTTGACATGCGAAATGGTCCAGAGGTCAGATTGTCTACTAGTGCTATCATAGAATTCTATAGCAAACTTCAAAAATATCTAATTAATTCCATAAAAATCCAATCAAAATGTTAGCTAGAGGGGAAAAATAACTCTAGACAAGCCCAAGTATTCCAAGACCTCGAAATCCAATCAAATAGTAATGGAGGTCGGTTGGAATTTCTCATACTGGACAGAATCTTTGAAAATTCATATTTCCCTCTTTAGACATCCAAATGAGGTGCTTCTAGTTGGAACGAGTCACTATGAATATATAGTTTCCCTATATAAAATTTTATGACAATTGGACATCATTTGAACCTTGTGTGATAGATTTCATTTTTAGACCTAAGTGAATAGTGACATGACTAAAACCAGAAAATTTGCTAACTTTGAAAATTCATCATTTATTCTGGAGGCCTCTGAAAATTACGTTCTTTAGCTTCCTAAAAAACTCTTAATGAGACCTAATTTTTTGCCAAATTTAGATTAAGAAGAGCTCATTTGGCCAAAAAGTGACATAGAGTTCCATTATGGTCAATTTTGGCTCCTTATAGGGTACCAAAATGTCCAAATGGTTTTCCTTGAACTTTGGCACCTTTTGGGTAAGTCTAAAAGCATAATTAAGACTTGTGTGAGCTATCTAAATGGTCCCAAACTCTATGCAACCTGTTTTAGCCATTTCATGCATACATATGCATAGTTCCAACATACCATTCATGAAGTTACATTACCATAATATACTCAACTTACATTCCATCATTTACATAACATATTCTTTCATTTCTACATCATATAATATCATAATTACATATGTTCCAAAGGTCATAGACTATTTACAATAATGATATATATCATTAAGGATCATTATGGCTTTAAAAGGCAAAAGCTAGGCATATGGGTATCAAGCTCTCTTCTTCAAGGTGGTTAGCTTCTATTACCTTATCCACTTGGTCTACCTAGCATATTAGATTATTAGAGAGGAAGGAATGGAATTCAAAGAATCCCAATAGCTCATCTCCCTTTCAATCACACATAATATATGCAAAACAAATCTTGAAAATGCATGCATGGATATAATAGAAGTCATGAACATTCAAGAAGCAAGCTTGGCATGTGAATAAGTCATACAAGACATTCAAAAGCTTGCCAAGTGAATGTATTAGCCTCACCCTTTTTCTCATAGATTTTAGATTTGCCTCACCCATTCTTTAAGAGATTCTTGGACTCAATCATACTCTTGAGAGCCTACTTTGCTTTTGGGAGACTCTTTGCTTTGTCTCAACTAATCTCAAGGGTTCTTGGCTCATCCTCACTATGGTTATGGCCTTTCCACACTCAAGCAAACTCAAACAAATATCATAATATCATTTAGAAACATAGTATGTTATCATGAAATTATGGCATATAAAATCATGCTAGCATACTTTTCATGACTTGAAAATACATATACACACATTCTAAGACAAGCAAAACACACATCCATGCATGAAAGAAGGTGGAGAGAGCTACCTTGTACACAATCACACACTTTTCCCTTTGAAAGAATGCTCCCTTTTTCAGCCACACACACACACAAAAGTGCGGGGGATGCTTTCTCTTGGTCTAGACACAATTCATGGAAGCTAATTAGGTTTATGAACTCAATTTTTAGGCCATGCAATTTGCTTAGATACTAGGTTGGCTTATAACCTATAGTCCATAATTGCATCTAATGAAGTAACACCCCTCAAATAAATTCTAGGTTCCATTCTTTCCTTTCAAATATGATTCTTGACTCCTTTTAAGCCTCATGGAGTTATCGCACAATTAAAACAAAGAGCCTAACTACATGTTACTTCTTTAGGTCATAATATGGAACCTAAAGCACCAACTCACTTTCTATGGGTTCTAAATTTTTTCCAAGGCCTCCCTTCATTTTCATTTATCATATATGACTCAAGAATAGGTTTAGAAAAATTTAAAACTCTCCCTAGCTAGGAGAACCCCTTTAGGTCGAGACAAGGAGCATTTTTGGCCTCATTGGAACTTTTTTTGTTTTCATAAAGGAGGAAGCATATGGGGAGACTTCTAAGGACCTTAGGAGCTCATTTAAACTCTTATCTAGGCTTAGGAATCATCATACAAAATTAGATTTCACAAGGTGCAATTGAAACCCTAAGTTTTGCATCTTGAAATCTAATAGTTTTTTGTTAATTCCCTTTGCATATTCTTAATCTCCACACCCTTTTTCCTTAATCCTTGGTTCTGCCTAAAAATCAGATCCTACTATGGTTCTTAGGGTTAGGCGAAATGGTGAAGAAGGGAGGATTAAGATAGCAACCATAGGAAGAGAAATTACCTAGTTTTTTTACTTTTTTTTTTTGCTTGAATCTTGCTTTCTCCAAGCTCCTCTCTTCAAAATTAGCATCCCATAAGAATTCACTAGTAGTAAGTGGTAGTTGCTTTTTAATGTTAGCATGAGAAAGAGTAAGAGTATGAGGATTAGTCATTAGGTCGAAGAGTTATATAAGCCCTCTCTCGAGTGAATAAAGAGAGTAAAACAAAGTTCAGGCTTGAAAAGGCAAGAGTTAGAGTAAGAAATAAGATTGGGATGATTGAGAATAACAGCCCTTTGAAAAGGAGCTATGATCCTAGTAAGTGATACAACTATGAGGCTTATGATAGAAAGAAATATGATAATAAATATGAGATGAGTTAATGAATATGGTGTTACATTTACCACGATGTGTCAGGATCTTAAGAAGATATTTTGGTAGCCTAGTACGAAGTTATATATATCTAGATATATGTCCGAATGTTTAACTTATTTGAAGGTTAAGAAAGAACATTAAAAGGCTGTGGGAATGCTATAACCTTTAAATATAATTGAGTAGAAATTGGATGATATTTCTACAGATTTTATGAAGGGTTTACCTAGGACTTCTTTAAGATATGATACAAATTGGATAGTTATGAATAGCTGACTAAGTTTGCCTAATTCTTATCAATTAAGTTTACTTACCCTTTAGACAAATTAACATAGCTCTAGATCAGAGAAATAGTGAGCCCTCATGAGATACCTAGTAGCATAGTGTCTGATAGAGATCCTAGGAATGCATATAAGTTTTGGAAGTCTCTTCAAAAAGCTTTAAGAATTAAGTTGAATTTTAGTACAACTTATCACCTTCAGTGAGATGGACAAACTAAACTGACTATCAAACTTTAGAAGATATGTTAAGGGTGTTTGTATTAGATTTAAAAAGGAATTGGGATATGTACCTACCACTAGCAGAGTTTGCCTACAATAATAGTTACCATTCTAATATTCAAATATCATTCTTTGAGGCTTTATATGGAAGAAAGTGTAAATCACCACTTTAGTAGATTGAATTGGGAGAAAGAAGTTTGATAAGCTCAAATATTATAGATCAAACCTCAAAACATATTGAACTTATTAAGAAAAGGTTGCTTACAGTCCATAGTAGGCAAAAAAAAAAAAAGTACAGATAAGAAGAGAAGACCTTTAGAATCTGAGCTTGGTGATCATATGTTCCTTAAAGTCTCTCTAGTCATGGGTATAGGTTGATCTTTGAGATCTAGAAAGCTCAATCTTTAGTATATAAGTCTATTCTAAATTCTTAATTGGGTCGAGCTAATGGCCTATCATATTGCATTACGACCCAGTCTTTCTCAAATTCACAATGTTTTCCATATGTCTCAACTTAAGAATATCATCTTAACCTTTCTCATGTCATTGAATTTAAGTCAGTGCATTTACAAAATGATTTATCTAATGTGGTTGTATTAGATATAGTTATTGACTATCGAGTTAAGCAATTAGAAACAAAGTTATTCTGCTAGTTAAAGTAGTCTGAAAGGGGTTATCCCTGGGAAAAGTAATTTGGGAGACTATTGAAGACATGAGGAAATCCTACCTAGAATTGTTTGATTGAGTTAAAAAAATTTTAAGGACAAAAATTTTTAAAAAGGGAGAAATGTAACATCTTGAATTATTAAAATTAATATTTGGAAAAAATAGCTAAATAGTAATTTTTTATTTAAAAAATAAATAATATATATTAATAATATTGAAGGTTTGAGGTATGATATAGGGAGATTAATTAGTATTTTGTTAAAATTATGATTTAACATGTAACAAAACTTTTGGAGTTAGCAATGAATAAATAGTAATAAATTTCAAGAAAGGTGTATTTGAGGATTTAATAGGAAGTAGTTAACTATTTAATTAGAAAAATATAAGGATTTAATTATATGTTGGTTCATTAAATTTGGTTAGTGGGCTTATAATTTTGGAGTAGGTTGGATTTAAAAGAATATAGGAAAAAGAGTAAGAGCCCAATCTAAAATCTTATCCCAACTAAAATAAAAAGAAGTAAGAGAGCCCAATAAGTAAATCAAAATTGTTATTTAATAAATAGCAAAAAGTAACCTTTTAAGTAAATTAGTATTATCCATGATGAATTAATAGATATTAACCTATACCTATACCCACGACCCTCACCCATACCTAATTCATTAGAAATTATCCAAGTCATCAAATAAAGCTTTCATTTCCCTCACATTTTCTCATAGTTGTTGCTTAGCTCAAAAAAGGGATCTCCATTTTTGCATTTCATTAAGTTGGAAGCTCCATTTAAGACATCTCTAGGAGGTTTTAGCCAAGGCACATGGAAGAAAAATTGTTCTACTCTCTTTTAGCTTCATTTTAAAGTAATTAGAATTTAAAATAAATGATGTTAAATCTTAGGATTTGACAATTGGGGATTTTTAGGAATTTGGCAATTAACGTTGAAATTCGTTAACTAAAAATGTAATTAAACTTTTAGTAACACAAGGGGGTTGATTAGAATATTAATTAGGTATTAATTGTTGTTAGTTTTTAAAGTTACACACTAAATATTTGATGAAATGCCTAGATAGGAAATTGTCCTTTTTCTAGGAGTAGAATCTAGGTAAGTTTACTATTCCATAATTATTTATATTTATAATTAATGCTACTAAATTAATTTGGAAGCTTAATTCATTGTTTTGATGTGCAATATGGAAGACAGAGTGTGGACAAGTGGAGATGTGAAGTGTTAGACTAGTTGTGTGCTTGTAAAGTGTTGACCATTGTGGTAAGAAAATAAGATAAGATAGATTTAATTAGTTAAAAAATATTATTTTATGTATATATGATATTAAATATATTTTATTGATATATTATATACTTCTAACTCGAGGGTAGGGATGGTGGCTTGGCAAATGTGCACTTGAATTCATATTAAGGTAGCTAGTATCTATAAATATAATTCTAATTCTGTCTCATATTTCTTTAAATGAGTTTTTATAAAATGTGTTTCATATTTCAAGAGTTGTTGGAAACTACTGTTGGAAATTATTGTTGGAACTTGTTGAATATTGCCATTTGAAATGATGTTGACTATTAATGAAATGTTGTTGATGAAATATATGAAAAATAATTGTGTGATGACTCCAAGGAGTCTAAATGGAGTCAAGAATCATAGATTGAAGGAGAGAAGGGAGCCAAGATCATAAATTCTTATAGTTACTTCATTAAGTGCCTTATGGAAGCATAATGGAGCCGTAGACCAAAGTAGCATCATGTAAAGTGTGTATAATGCCAAGGCTTGTTCCCATGAGTAATTCATATTTCTTTTGGTATATTTAGGCCAAGAGAAGTTAATGCTCCCTAAGCTTTTGGTTGGGCTGAGAAGAAGGAAGGGAAATTTAAAGAAAAAGTATGCTTGTATAACCAAGGTAGCTCTCTCTACATTCTCTCGTGTATGAATGTGTGCTTACCTTATCTTTGGATGTGTGTATGTGTGTTTTAAGTCATGAAAAGTGTTCTAACATATGCCTTTGTTCCATGTACCATGATGTTGTAATATATTCTCAAATGATGCCTAGTATGTGTGCTTGGTTTTATTTGAGTGTGGTGAAGCTAATAATTCTTAGCCATGGTGAGGATGAGCCAAGAACCCTTAGAAATGGTTGAGATAAAGTAAGGAGTCTTCCAAGAGTGAGGTTGAATTAAAACCTCTTAGAGTAATTAGGTGAGGCAAGTCTAAAATCCATAAGAGAATGGGTGAGGCTAATCCACTTACTTGGTAAGCCTATGTATATTTTGTGTGACTTGTTCAAATGCTAAAAATGCTTCTTGAATGATTACACATTCTATTATATCCATGCATATATTTTCAAGACTTGTATTGCATTTTTTATGTGTAATTGAAAGGGAGATGAGCTATTGGGATTCCTTGAATCTCATTTCTTCCTCTTCAATATCTTAACATGCTAGGTGGAGCAAATGAACAAGGTAATGGAAGCCACCAAGTAGGGAGATAAGAGATTGACATCAAAGTATCTAGAATTGCCTACTTCTTTTGTAGCCATAAACATGGCATATGATGTAATACTATAATGGAAAGGTTGTATAATCATTTGAACATATGTACTTACTCATATATTTTATGTATGTTTGAGGTTTGATGCCATATGAATGATAATGTAGTTTTTGAACCTTGGATGGCAATGTGAAGCATATGTAATCTTGTGTATGGCATGGGGTGAGAGAGTGAGTTTTCAATTTCTGGGTTTATGCACCTTTAAGACAAGTTCAAAAGGTCATTTTGGTGCATTTCCATGTGCTCAAGTGGCCATGGTTGCCTTAGAAGCAATTTTGGACCATTTGGACCCCTTTGATGACACAAAATAGATCATTTCACAACTCAATATCAAGATCTAACCAAGTGAATGAATTTGCCCATGAAATTTGACATACACATAGATATTATCCAAATATTTTTCAAAAGTCAAAGATCATATTATTTGGAGCTCTGTGGAATTAATTATGAATTTCTAAAGTTGACATTTTTCTACTGAATTGATGTATACACTGTTCATATGGTTAGTAACTTGGGCTATGTCATTCAAGAGCCAATGCTATTTAATACTCATAAAATTTTATAGGCATAAACTAGACATAATAATCTTTCCATGGCCACTAAGATCACCCCAATTAGACCTCTGAGTAGGAAGATATAAATTTTTGAAGTTGGAGGATAATACCAATAATGACAGTTGACCTCTGGTACTGTTCCATCAATTTTCGGTGACTAGCAGCCTCTGTTGTGGCCTGGATTTATTTTTAGCATAAAGTAGACATTTGTAACTTTCCATAATGGTAAAGTATACATGATTGCAATTTTTTTAGAATTAGTTATAATTTTTCAAAGTTTATGACATTAAGCTGGAAATTCTGGTCAAGGCTACCTATTGTTTTTATGTATTCCATCTATTTGCACGAGTTCTAGGCCACTTCTTGAGATGTTTTGAGTTGCATTTGTGTATTTAAATATGAGAATGAGATGGATGAGTCCATATAGCTCATGAAACACCGAATGAAAATAATGTAATTTAATGAATATTTTTAATGATTTTCCTTAGCAAACTTGTATGATCCAAAGAAGGGAACTTAGAAATGAGGTAAGATGAGCTTAGTAAATATGGTGTTACATCAATCATCTTCTTTTTATTGGCTTTAATATCTATTAGACCCCTTTTTAACACCCTGCATCTCTTGATAAGCTCATCAAAATTGTAGATTTCGAGTGGCATAATCTTGTCCTTCAATTTCAACTTAAAATTTATCTCAAATTTGATGGCCTTCCAAGGCTCATTGTAAAATTGATTTAGATATAAAGAGAAATGAGATAGTTGGATGAACTTTACAACAAACTAATTTACCATCATTTCTCCTTGTTCAAGAAAATTGAATTCAGCCTCTTTATTGGCCATCACTGGGGGTGGAACTCAAAGACCATCTAAAAGTTCTCCTAAGTTAGAGTTGCTCCCTTTGACATTAATAACCTAGTTACATTGTGTTATTATTACTCCACCTCACCCTCTAACTTATAGATGGCTAATTTTGTTTTTTGCTCAGTGGTGCAAGTCATAACTTTAAAATTTTTCTCTAGTTGCATAAGTCACCTCTTTGCTTTGTTAGCATCCAACTCCCTTAAAATGCATAAGGATCAACCTTTCTAAATTTGGCTAATACTATGGAGATATCACCTTTGTCCCTATGGTGCCTGTACCTAGGTTTTGGTTCTCACTAACAGGATTATCTCTAGGCAGATTCTAATGTTGCTTGTTAAATGACTTCTATATTTGTTATAGCACTTGAGCAGTGGCTACATCAGCCTCAGCTTATTCTTGAAGCTAGTTAGTCATAGCCTTCACAGCAACCTCATTGGCCTTCATCTATTATTGCATATAGTTAGCCATTTTGGTCATGGCCTCACTTTTCTTAACATTTTAACTATTTCCCAACATGCAACTATCGTACCTTGCAATGCTACAAGCATAATAATAGGCTCCTCATTAAGCTACATCTACAAGAGCAAGTTTAAGTAGAATTTCATCCACAATTTATACTGGTAAGAGTAATCTTATCAGGTTAGCATAATCTTACTCGCAGTATGCATGCATCATAATTACCAAGTTTCTAACCACAACTTTAAATTTAGCAAAGTTATCTTGAATTATTGCTCTAATAACAAATGTAACAACCTTAAACTCCAATTAAGCTAAATAAAGTAGTTAAGTTCTAAATTATTTGTTATTGATGTGAAAGATTGATTGATGAATCACTAAGATACAAAAATATGGAAAAAGTTAAAACTTTTATCCAACAAGTTACACTACTAAAACCAAATAAAAAATTTATGTTCATTTAACTTCATAACCTTCATTAACCCTAATTAGCTCTCTTTAATACCTTTTAGAAGGATTAAAATAAGTTGAGTTCCTAACCTATATTCATCAATAACAAAAGGTAAACAAGCTTCAAGAAGTTGCATATGAATTTTAAGATTCAAGTCACAACTTAAAATGATTAATTGTGACTTAATTTGCCTTTGGAATGTTATAAAACACTAAGGACCATTTTACACCATGACTTGGGAAAACTTCATTATGACTTGACTCAAGATCTAGGCAAAAATATATGAAATTCACAATTCATGCCATGACTTAAAACACTTGAGTCCTGACATAAATCATTCCTAAACTATTTTCTCTTTATTTTCATGATTGCACTATAACTTAAAAACTTGGGTCATAGCACAATTCCTCTTTAGAAGTGATCCTACTTATTTTGGCCATGATTTGAGAGGCCAAGTCATGACTTAAATGCTCTTTGAAGTCTTACAAGCTTGAATAAGCCATGCACCAAGTTGCTACCAATCCCTGATTGATTCTAGAGTCTTTCAAGGCTAAAAGGCAAGACTTCATGATAGTTTACATTCCTAAAATCATCACCCAAACATCTCATATAACTTAAGAAATAAAACTACCAAAACTAAACCATACTTCTATATAACAGCAACTAGACCTCTCTATGATAATAGAAGGGAGGGAAGTGGCATCAAGTGGCAACTCCAAAATCCAATGTACACCTTTTAGATTCATCTAACAACTTTGACCAAGTTTTAATTGGTAATTTAAGTTTATCCAAACACCCAAAACCATGAAACAACCTCGAACTCAGAATATGATCATGCCATATCCTAAATCATCTAATTAATGACTCATCACAATAAACTAAGCTATGGTAATGCAAAAGATGATTCAACTTCACATTTCACATGGCTAAGATACCAAATAAACTTCCCTAAGGCTTTTACACCATTACCAAATCTAGAGCTACAATTATTAAGGGATTAACATTCACATTACACTTTACATAACAACTAGATTCTTCATTTGATAGTAACTAATTCATTATGAAAGGCAAGTGCGATATCGAATTTCATCTTTTGATATAAAGATCCATCATACAACCATAACAAGTCATCATTAGTCATCTACAAGTAAAATCATCATGTTAGATATAAATTAAGGTCTATCCTATGGCATCCATCCCAAATAAAAAAAATATTAAAATGACTACACTTAGCAATAAATAAGTGTAGCATGATGCTATATAAGGTTCAGCTCATAAAAGAATAACATTTACAACTAAACCAAACTGTCCAAATATAAAATCTTGCACAAGGTCTCAAACTTGAGATTGACATATGATAGCTTCTCTTTGTCTTCAGTAGAAGAACCTTGATTAAAAATATTAACCCACAATAAGAGTGATATATAAATGTTAATAAACAAAAGAAATTCTAGTTATATGTTGTATAGATACTCAAATAAATAAGTTTGATTGCAAGTGACTATTATCATAAATTAGTAATCACATACAACATATTATTAGCAAAAAACAAAAGGGAAGGGATACGATCATGGCACAAACTCCTCATTGAGTATGATTATTCTGGTCTTATAGAAACTAAATTGAAACTGATAAAATGATATGAGAGCACCCTAAAGCAAGGAAAATTAAGGCTAACTAAGAATAGGATGTTAATTAGAACATCTAAAAATGTGGTTAGAAGCCTAAGATAACCTAGAAATGGAGCAAAAATAGATGAACGAATTAAAGGATAAACATAGGGCAAAATTATAATTTTAGATAACTTTTGAAAACTCAAAGGAGAGAGCTTTAAATGATAAATTTAAACTCATTAAGGTTTTCAGAGGCCCAGAAAATCATAAGAAATATCAAAATGGTTAAAATCTTTCTGATTTATAATTTCTGTGATTAGTTAACTGAACGTTGATTCGATCATTTAGGGTTGTTTTGAATCTAATTAATTTGAAGCCAAATGTATTTAATGAATTAGAGGACTTAAATTTTATGATAGAAAAGACAGTTCTAAAAAAAGACTTAAAATGGGCTCAAACCACGAAATTAAAGAATAGGGGCAAAATTGAAAATTTTTCTTTAAAGAAACCCTAACTTCTCTATATAAAAGGCCACCCCATCTCCTTCCCCACACTTTGTTCAAAATTCTCAGCTCCCAAATCAGACCTAAGGACGTCCCAAGAGCCACCAAAAATCAAGAGAGATTGAAGCAACCTAAGGTAAGAAATTTTAAGGAATTTGCCTATGATACTCTTTTTGCCTAGTTTCTACTTTTTCTCTTCTCTTTCTTCATGGTTTTGAAATCTCAAAAGATGGAGTTTTGGGTCTAAACTCATGGGGGAAAGGGCTTTAAACAAGGAACCAAATACATCAAAATAACCACCATGAATAGCTTTTTCACTTGATGTATAACTCATGGCATGGGAGAAGCATTCTCTTGGTTTTCTATTACCTTATGTGTTCAACTAGCCTGGGGGGATATAGGAGGAGTTGGCTTTTCATTGTACCATGCTAGGAATTAAGGTTTTGGAATGTAGAGATTAAGATTTTTCCATTACAACAAAGTAAGAAGTTATGGAATGCATAAATGGACACTTAGGGTTTTTATTTCACCTTAGGAAATGTGAGGTCTTAGAATGATGTTTTAAGCCATACAAGAGTATCACTAAGTTAAGAAGAGGCTAATGATTTCATTTAGATGCCAATTTCCCATGAAAGAAAATAAAAACTCCATGTAAGCTAATTAGAGTGCATGTCTTAGCCATGAACTATATAAAGCACCTAGGGAGAGTTTTCTTTAATTCTAAAAATAAAAATAATCTAGATATGAATTATAAATACCAAATGAATCATTAGTTTGAATTTAGAAGCCTTATTTCGAAAGGTGAAAGTTTAAGGTTCCATTATATATAAAGAAACAACTTGGTGCTAAGCTCTTTGATTTGAGTTTGTGATAACTCTAATAAGTTTAAATAGAGTCATATGACCTATATTGAGTGAGAAATTGGAGCTAAAATAATAAATTATATGAGTTGCTTTATTATGCCACTAAATAAAGCTATATGGAAGCCTAAAACTAGAGTTAACTTATGTAAGGCTTATGTGAGTCTAGAGATAGTCTCATTGATGTATTTGTGTCTTGTTTAATATGTTTAGGCTAAGCAAGTCAAATTTCTTCCAAGTGTATTTGTGAGGCCGATAAAGGGAAGTGAGAACCAATGAGGGAATTTGTGTTTCTCGAGTAAAGGCAGCTCTTCATCGTTCTTGTATGCTTATATTGGTTGTTTAATTATATAGGCTAAGCAAGTCAAATTTCTTCCAAGTGTGTTTGTGAGGTTGATAAAGGGAAGTGAGAACCAATGAGGGAATTTGTGTTTCTTGAGTAAAGGTAGCTCTTCATCGTTCTTGTATGCTTATATTAGTTATTTAATTATCATCGTTCTTGTATCCATACACACATACAAGTGTATATGTGTATAGATTATGAAAAATGTCTATTGTTGTTGGTATGATGATTTGATGCAATTATGTTACCTGAAATGCATTTGAAATGTGGAATGACTCTTAATGGATGAAGTTGTGCCAAAAATCCCTTGATTTGGGTAAGGTGAAGCTAAAAGTCCCTAAGTATAGGTAAGACAAAGCTAAAAGCCTCAATAATGAGTAAGGCTAAGTCAAAAGTTCCTAAAAATAGGTAAAACTAATCCAAAAGTCCCAAATAATTGAGTGAGGCTAGACCAAAAGTCTTTAAAACTTATTTTTACTTTGATGGATCTATATAACTTCAAATATTTGATTATATTTGATATTTGAATGCCTATCATGCATGCTTGCTCTCTTTGACATGATAATATGCCTTATAAGTGTGCTTGAAGGGTGAATGAGCTATTGGAGTTCATAATGTAATGCCTTAGCTACCTTACTTTCTCATCCCATTACCAAGGCTTAGTTTATATACTTTACACGAAGAGCAATATTTTTAATAGCATTATTTTGTATTATATAAGGCCTAAAAATTTTGTTTCATGCTTTGAAAACTACGTGAACTCATCCATATCATTTTGTACCCATATTACATCTATACAAGTCATAAACATCACCATTCGTCTCATATATCTTGAGCTAGGAACCATACATTATATAAACCAGATTTTGGCCTCGGGTTTATTGTTCCAGTTTACTAATATGAACTTATTCAAATGGTTACATCTCATATACATCATATAAATATAATTCTTGACATCAATATGCTATTAAATTGCCTAATTCTTTACTCCTTTGTCAAAGTGCCATGATTAAAGACCTTTGGCCTCTATTCTTTAGTCCTTTTGGCTCACCTATGCAGAATTAGGCATATAGAAGGGAAGAGTGAGATTTAAAGAATCTCAATAGCTCTTTACCCTTTCAAACATACATAATAGACACTAAAACATGTCAAAGAATGCATGCATAGTATATGGACTACTAGTGAACATACATAAAGCAATTTCTATGTCCAAGAAACTTATACATAACATACATAGGCTCTTAAGAGCAGTGGTCTAACCTCACCCATTTTTCTTGAGATTTTTAGACTTGCCTCACCCATTTTTAAGGGACTTTTGACTAAGCCTCACTCTTCTTAAGACTTTTGGCTTTGTCTCACCCAATCCTAGGGACTTTTAACTTATCCTCACCCTTGCTAAGGGACTTTTAGCATCATCATACCTATTCAAGCTAAAACACATTCATAAACTCATTTTAAGATGCATAATGGTACCATAGCAAGTAAGCAATAATTAGCAACATGTTTCATAATTCAAACATACATACAAGTATTCAAAGATAAGTACATATCCAAGCCATGCATGTAAGAAAGGTTAGAGAGCTACCTTGGAGCCAATGTCACCCACTTTTCCCTTGTAACTTGTCTTCCCCTTTTTGGCCAACCTTATGGAATTAGGTGGCACTTGAATCTGTTAGCTTAGACACATCAAATGAGACATTAATCACTTATGGGAACAAGCTTTAGCCTTATGCAACTCTATGCAAAGCTACTTTCTCATATGGCTCCATTATGCTTCAATAATAGACATAATGAATCAACTATTGGAATTCATGATCTTGGCTCTATTTACTTCTTCAATCTAGGTCTCTTGACTCTATTTAGACTTCTTGGAGTTATCACAAATTCATTTTAAGGAGCCTATCTATAAGTTGCTTCTTTATGTCTCATTATAGAGCCTACACCTCTATCTCACAATCCAAGGCTTTAACATTTTTTTCAAGGCTTCCTTTGATATTTTTCTATCATATCTAGTTCTATTCTAGGCTTAGAACAATTTAAAACACTCCCCAGGTAGCCAGACCTCTCTTGGTTGAGACTATGCATTAGTTTAGGACCCATTGGAACTTGCTTTATTTTCTTGAAGCGAATGACTCATATGTGTAACGAATGTAATTTGTGTAAAATGATGAAATGAGCCATATAAAAGTAAGTCCTCTGAAATAACCTAGGTAATGTCCCAAAAAATTTGGATTGAGTCCTAAACTCCTAAAAATAATAATTCTAGACTCAGACGGAAAGAAAAATAGAGTAAGGATGGAAAAATAATTTACGACGAAAACTGACGAAATGTAATGGCATTTTTATAAATAAGTGCAACTTTTGGAAAACCACATAGAAGGGCTTTTTAAATGAAATTTTTAGTTGCCCAAGGTTCTCAGAGGCTTCAAAAACTATGGGAAGCCCCGAGACTGGTAAAGCCCCTCTGGTGTATATTTTTCAACATCAGTTGATCCGAACTTTGACCCAATTCATTTGGTAAGGTTTTAGCTCCAATTGAGTGATTCCAAATAAATTTTATTAAATTAGGAACCTAAATTTTATAATAGAAAAGATGATTTTAAAAAAGGAGCTAAAACGAAGCCGAAACGAAATTGCTATTATGAAAGGACAAAATTAGAATTTTTGGAAAAGTATTCTTCTAGAAACTCCCACAAACTTCTCCTTTCTTCTTCCACCTTTTTAAACACAAAATTTTTTACCCAAAATACAGAATTTGGTCTGCTCTCTTGGGCATAACAAAAAGGGGAAGAAAAGGAGGAGAAAAATCAAGGAAAAAGTAAAGAAACTTGTAGATTTTCATGCTCCATCTTCCTCTAATCTTGTTTCTCTCCTTTCCTCTTCTCTTTCTATGGTTTAGTTAAGCTTCTGTTTTAGGTCCAGAACCAAGGAGAGGATTTCAAATTTTCCAAGAAGAAGAGAATCAAGGAGAAAGACACTTGAAAGCTCACTTGAATCCTAGGTAATCTTTGCTTTTTATTGCATCTTCTCTTTTCCTGCCTTTGTGTGCATTTTAGCCAAGAACAGAGCCAAAGGAGGGGAGGATGTTCTGTTCAAATACAAGGAAGGAACAAGGGTTTTTGGCTATGGAGAGATGGAATATGGCAAGAAATTCCAGGAAAAACCAATAGAAAACAAGTTAGAAAAGTGTAGTGTTTTCTAAGGTTTTGCAAAATCTGATTTTATGTGAATATTTCCTTGGCTATTTGAATATTCCCTTGAGCTCTTAAAACCTCTAGAAAGCCTCCCAAGTGGCTCTCCCATCAAGGAAAAATCACAAAGTACATAAACCTTCATTATGGTGCATATTTCGGCTAAGCTAGGTTCATTAGGCTAGGGGATGTTTTAATTTATTCTAGCCTTGGTTTGGGACATTATATGATATTAGAAGATGGGAGAAACTATTGGAAAAAATTTAGGAGCCATAGATTGAGAGATGGAACAATAATGTCCATAATGGTACTTTGTGAAGCAACTTGGTTTTCCAATTGTGCAATTGAATGTGTGATGGATCCAAGGACCTTAAATGAGTCCAAAAAGCCTAGAAATAACAAAAGAATGGAGCCTAGAACTTGAAATGCAAGAGTTGCTTCATTAGGCCAACTATGGAACCATAATGCCAAGTATGAAACCAAGTGTGTGTTTAAGCTTTAGTTTAATGTCTTGGCTTACTTCAATTATGTGATTGTGTACTCCTTATGATGTCTAGGCCAAGAGAACAATCAACCATTTAAGTGCTCTTGTGAAATCAAGGAGGGGAAGGAATTAGCAAAGTAAAGCTTGCATTAATTGAAAGGTAGCTCTCCACCTTATTTTCTTGTATTCTTGTGTGCATATGTATGCTTTTGTGTGCTTATGTATGCTCTTGTGATTTGAGAACATGCCACTTGATGTCTTGAGGTTGCATTGGTACCAATGTGTTGTTTTGAATGCCATTGATTGTGAGAATGACTCTCAAGGGTGAAGTGATGCTAAAAGTCCTTTAAAGTGGGTGAGAATGTGCCAAAAGTCTTAAGACATGGTTGAGACTAGACCAAAAGTCCCTTGGATGGGTGAGGCTAGGTCAAAAATCCTAAGACTAAGAGTGAGGCAAATCTAAAAGTCCTAGAAATGGGGTGAGGCAAAACCAAAAGTCCCTAGAGCATAAAAATGGCTTGATGTGGAAATATGGTATGGAAATGTAATATTATACACTTTATGTTTACACACTTGAGATTTTGATGTATGTATGTTTTGAATGTAAGTGTGAATGGATGTGTGAGTTATTGAGATTTTAGGAATCTCACTCCCCTTCCCTCTATTATCTTGAAATGCCTAGGTGATGTTCAAGAAACAAGGAATGCAAGCTAAAGACCTTGAGAGATTGTATTTTATATATTATGTAACTTTACTTGTATTTGGATGTCAAAGTGAGCTTGTACATATTATTTTTGTGATGTAAGCTCCAAATGTAAAATGATGTATGAATATGATGTAGACCTTATGTGACACTAAATCCATGGAATTATGCAAATTGGCTCTTGGATGGCTTGATGCAACTATGTATTCTTGGATGTGGAATAACCAAATTTAGATGCATGTGGTTTGGGACCATTTGGGCAGCTCTAACAAGTCATAATTATGCTTTTAAACTTGCTCAAGAGGTGTCAAACTCAAGAGGAAGCCATTTGGACTAAAGTGACTCTTGATAGGGAGCAAAAATAACTATTTTATGAGGCTATGTCACTTTTTTGTCCAAATGAGCTCTTCTTGGTCTAAAATTTGGCATGCATCTAGAGCTTTTTGTGAAGCTAAAGTTGGTAATTTTTGGAGGTCTGTGGAATATTTGGCGAATTGTTGAAGTTAGAAATTTTTCTGGTTTTGATTATTGGTACTGTAGCACTGGTCTGAAATTAAATTCTATCACTCATGGGGCAAATGATGTCCAATTGCCACAAAATTCTATACAAAGAAATTAGACATTCCTAGTGACTTGTAAAAACTAGAAGCACCTCATTTAGAGGTCCAGAGAAGGAGATATGAGTTTTTGAACATTCTGTCCAATATCAAGAGTTTTGCCCGACCTGAGTTACTGTTCTATTAAATTCTAAGGTCTGAGCATGATGAACTGATCTAAAGATATTTTTCCTCTTTATTTAACATCTATAGCTTTCTAGATTGGTATAATTTACATACATTAGATTTTTGTAGAATTAATTAGACATTTTTAAAATTTGTTGCAGAATTTTGTGATAGTTCCAGAATGTAGTTCGACCCTTGGACCTTTTCAGATATCAAACATCCTCTATAATGAATGTTATAGTCTAAACATATTTTTAGCATGAAGGATACATTTGTAGCTTTCTAGAATGACCAAGAATGTATGTTTTCTATTTTTTTTAGAATTAGTTTTGATTTTTCAAAATTTGGACATAAAAGAGGCAAAATCTGTCCAAAAATAAACCCCCATATTTTATGTTTCATTTCAATTTTCTTGAGTCGTGGGCCATATTTTATGATAAAAATGAGTTATGTCCATATAATTAAATATGGGAATGTATTGTATAAGCTCACACAGTTCACGAGACACTGGATGAAATTTTTATATACGACGCAATGCAAAAATAATCAATATTTTAATGTCATTTTCTTGCCTCTCATATGAATTGATTGATATGAGGTATAAAGATAGCACAGAATGAGCTAAGAAATTATGGTATTACACTATGCAACTTCTTAGAGGTCTAGGGGACTCATGCCAAGTCTTACATAAGTCTAATTGATCCTAGGAAAAATCAGATTTGAAGATTTCTCTCAAAACCCCTAAGTTGTACAACTTGAATTTTAAGGCTCCCTTTTTGTTTTCAATTGCATAGTCTTAATTCTCACACTCCATAACCCTTCTTCTTACCTTAGTTTGGACAGAAATCCTTCCCTCTTGATTGGGCCCATGCCTGGCCGAACATATACATACAAGAGGAAGCAAGGAGAAGCAACAAAAGTAATGAGTTCTTACCTTGTTTCAAGTCCATTTCAAGAGCACTTCCCATTGTTTCAAGCTCCTCCTTGAAATTATGAGTTTTCTCCTTTGGACCAGTCCTAAAATAGCCCATATGAGTCATGAAAACCATAAAAAGGAAGAGGAGAAGGAGAGGAATAACATTAGTGAAGGAAGAACCATGAAAATCCAAGGTTTTCTTACCATTTTTTGCCTTGTTCTTCCTTCTCTCTCTTCCCCCTTTTAGACACCATTCTAGATCTGTTTGGAGTTGCTTCAGGTTGTGGAGAATGAGGATGAAGTGGCTGGATATGATTTATGAATAAAAAAGGTAAAGTTATTCACTTTTTCAACTTTTCATTTTAGTCTCTAAATCATGGTTTGTCTGTTTGGCCTCATTTCAACTCCTTTTTGAGAATCATTTTTTCCATCATAAAATTTAGGTCCTTTAACTTATCAAATGCCTTTGGTTTCACTAAAATTAGGTTTGAAACCGTTTCGAACCATTCAATCAACTGACAACCAAAATCACTTACTGGAAGGGTTTCAATTATTCTAGAGGTTCCTATGGTTTTTAGGGCCTCTAAGAACCCCAAAAAGCTCAAATTTTTTGTTTAAAAAGCCTTCTGGTAAGTTTTCTAAAATTTTCAAAAATTAAAAAAATTCCCTAACTTTCTTTCACATACTTTTTCTAGCTTAACTAGCTCCGTTTTCAAGGCACCTCTGGCTTTGGATCTTTATTATTTAATGTTTAAATTATTGCTCTAATTTTATTTGACCTTAAATAATTCTATTTTGGGGACTTCCTTTCATATTTGGTAAGTTTTGTACGTTTATGGAGTGTGAACACCGTATTTTGTCCGGACCAATTACAAAAATAATAAAATTAAGAAAAAAAAGAAAATATAAAATTAAGAGAAAACGAAAGAACAAACAAATGAAAAAATAAAAAAAATAAATTAAAAAACGGGAGCTTAAGAAAACAATTAAAAAAAATCAATCAAAAGAAAAAGAAAAGAAAAAGGCCCAAAGCCTTAAAAAAATGTAAAAAGATTTAGAAAATGAAAAAATTTATTAAAATTAAAAAAAAATCAAATCAAATCAAAAGAACAAAAAAAGAAAAAAAGAAAAAAAAACTCCAAGATTTTTGTAAGGGACTAAAAAGAAAAAAGTGGCCTAATTTAAAGCCTAATCGATAAAATTGTAAGGGACTAAAAATGGCCCAATCTAAGGCCCAATCCCTTGTTCTCCAGTAGCAACCCATCAGCCCAATCCCTACGGTAGACCTTATTTTGCTATAGCCTTTCTAGCTCAAAACAAAAGCCCACAAAGCTGTTGAAGTCAAACGAAGCAACCCATCAGCCCAATCTTTTTAGGTTTGGTCTGTTAACTCAGAAATAAAAAGAAAAGAAATAAATAAAAACAATAAAAAAACAATAAAAAAATATAATAAAAAATAATTAAAAAAAAGCTGAGTTCAAAACGCAGGAACCTTGCGTTTTGACCCCAGCCTCCTCCCTGTCACACCTTGCTCTCTGCCACCAGCGAAAAAGGAAGACCACACACAGGAAAAGAAAAAGGGCAGACGTAGATACAGAAAAAGCGGACAGAGGACAGAGAGCGAGAATGGAAAGAACTGGAAGAGAAAATGATGCATCAGGCAGAGGAAGAACAGAGGGCGAAAAAGAAATGGGGGAGACAGAAGGGATTCGAGAGAAAGGGACGAAAAACTAAGGGGATTTCGAGAAGGGGAAACGGGAAAAAAAAGAGCTGAGATGGAGGAAGAGGGATTGGATTTGGAGAACAGAGGGGTTTGAGGTTTTGGGAGAGAGAAAGATGGAGGTTTTGAAATGAAAAGGCTGGGGAAGCAGAGTGGGAGAGATCAAAAAACAACTAGGAGGGAGAAGAATCACAGAGAGGGGGGCGAAGAACGAAGGCATCAGAGGGAGAGAGGGAAAATTGATTTCGGATAGGAGAAAAACCGAAAAAAATTGAGAGAGAGGGATTCGAAGAAATCAGTAGACATGGAGAGGAGAATGAAAAATAGAGAGTGAAGAGGAGCTTTTGAAGATTCGGGAGGAGTTTCGAGAACAAAGGGAGATCGATGGAGCAGAGAACGACCAAAAAAATTGAGAGAGAGGGGGATTTGGCCGAATTGCAGTAGAGGGAGAGGAAGAGGTCATCACAATCAACATCCTAAAAGAAGCACTCAACTGGTCAGGTAAATTGATTTACTGGAAGTCATTTTGGGTTGCTGTGATTCTCGGTTTCTTTGGAAACTAGAGAATAGAACAAGGTTAATTGCTTCATGCTCGTTTAGGCTATATGGCTATGATTGAACATGAGATTCTGAACCTTAGTATGCTGTAAGTTAAGTGCTAGTCTTGTTTGGGTGCTCTGTGTTTATAGCTTTTGCTTAATCGTTGATTGATGAGGTAGGAGTTTTTATACTTAGGTTGGTAGCTCTACTGGTCTTTTAGTTTCTGCGTAACTAAAAGCTGATTATGGAAATGAGATATGATGTGCTCTGTTATACCTAAACGTCATGAACAAATTGATTCTGTTCAATATTACTGGTAGCTTCATAAGTTTGCTGTTCATACTTGTGACTGCGTTTTGGATTCTAGGGAATTGAAAGAAATTTTTTCTCTTATTGTTGTTGCTTTTTTTTTTTTCCATTCACAGCAAGTCAATAAACTAAATAGTGTAGCATTGCCAGATGCTTCACAATCCTTACTTTTTTTTTGTTTGTCCGGGCTTCGTGGTTTCACCTAGTAAGATGAAATAGATAGAGAACTTTATTCCCTTCTTCTGTGTGTTCATGTTTCTGCGAGATGAAGAAAATATGTTCTACTGGCTGTGCCTGTTTTGACATGTCTAATGTAATGATTTAGCCTTATGGTCCTTAGATTACTCTTTGGATTGGAATGCATGATTTCCGTCTCAAAGGCTGAGTATACATTGCCAATGTTGTTGCTTGCATCTTGCTGGTTAATCAGTATCTGTTGAAATAGAATAAAAGGGTTTTACCTTGATAGGCCATATGCGGTATGCTCAAAGGAGTAGTTCTCTATTATTGATAGAGTTCTGTTTCTAATAAAAAGGATTCGAATAAAGTTTTGCTTACTACAGTAGTTCGTTTCTGGACCTTTATGCTATTCTTATAAACTCGAGCAATGTGACATGCATCTCATTACTTGGTATGTGAGTTTATAAAATCATCATTTGTCAAGTGCTTTTTTTGGGTGCACGAGCAAAAACCTATCCATGACAAAGATCGTGGCAAAGAATGCAAGAAGCTGAGATGTGAAGGTTAATGACTTGATATAAACGGATGAGGAGCAATATAAAAAGGAGGTGTGAAGAGATATCATATTCTCATTATTTGTACTTTGGAATTAAAATGCACATGTAGTTTGAATGGAATGATTTGGATTAGACACAAAAGCTGTTATCATATACTATTCACATGTTTTTGTTTCATTTGTTATGTATTTTACTTTAAGAGTTGCCGTGTGAGGTCTTGTACCTCTTCAGGTGTATAGAGGTCATCAAAAGCTGTGTGCGACAATAAGTCTCCTCAGTCATATGATTGGGTCATCAAATGTTTTTTTCATAAATTGTGGGATTCAACAATTAATACATTAAAAAAAAAAAAACACACACACACACACACACATATATATATATATATAAAAAGAGAGCAAATTTCCAAAAAAGGAGTTTCAAAACAAACTAAGTAGTTTTTTTTTTAAAAAGCAAAGGGTGTTTCTTTTCAAATTAAAAAAAAAGGAGAGTTCAAGAATTAATAAAAACATATAATCTTTGAAAAATCAAATAAGTTTTACAAATCAAATAAAAAAAAGAAAAAGGAAAAGCAGAACAAAAAGAAAGTGACTTTCAAAAGTTAAAAGAAAAGAACAAGGAAAAATAAATTAAATGTTTAAAAACTCTCTCTTTTAAAAGAAAGGCTTATAAAAAAAGAAATCAATTTGAATTTTAAAGATTTATCCTTTTTTGAAGGTTTCTTGCTAAAAATCAAAAATAACAAAGCAAAATAAAAAATTCAAAAAAAAGGGAATTAAAAAAAAAATCACAAAAAAATGAATTAAAATAAAATTGAAAAAAAACAATAAATTAAAAAGAAGGGAACAATGAAAAACAAAAAGAGAAGAAAAATAAAAAATGTAGAAACCAAAAAAAAAAAAAGATAAGTAAATTAATTAAAAGCTAAAAAATAGGAGTTTTCTCTATAAATAATAAAATTTTTCAAATTTAAAATGGAATTTTTCTTTTCTTGAAAAGTTTGCTAAAACCAAAAGGAATTGATTAAAAATAAACAAAAAACAAAATAATAATAATAAAAAAAACCAAAATGAAAAAAATCAAAAATCAAAATGAAAGGAAAGATTAAGAAATGGGAGTAATCCAGATTTTGCAAATGGAAACGCACAAATTAACTCCAAAATTGTTTAAATTGCAAGAGTTTAAATTATTTTTATCTTCCCTTCCCTTTCAACCAAAACATAAATAAATAAATAAAAATAGAGACAAAAAAAAAAGGAAAGAAGTAAAATTGGTTCTGCCTTTTGCAAATAAAAACACCTCAACTAACTTCAAATTTGTTTTGTTTGCAAAAGTCTAAACCTAAAAAAAAAATAGTAATAATAAAAAATCAAACGAAAGCCAAATATAAAAAAAACAAAACAACAAAACAACAAAACAAACAAAAAGAAAAAAACAAACAACCGAACTATGTGGACTTTGATCCCTCTCAGAGGGTACGTAGGCTCTAGGCTTTTATCCTAGGTCAAATCTGCCATTGTAAATAAATTTTCTTTTCAATTTTTACTTTTTTAATTTCTCTTATTTTGCTTTTCTAATTTTTTTTGTTTAATTTCTTTCTTCCTTTTTCTTTTAATTTTATTTCCTTCATTTCTGTTTCTTATCTTGTATATGATTTGTTAGGAGAATTAAAATATATTAAAGGCCATATTGATTTTGCACAACTGACTTAGGGTAACCGTTCTTAGTAACGGGTGTAGTGGGGTGCCTAACACCTTTCCCACTCACAACTGACTCCCGAACCTATTTTCTAGTTCGTAGACCATTTTTCTTATTTTCCAAATAAAAAGGCTTTTCCAAAGTTTTGCCTTTTCAAAAATTAAAATTTTGGTGGCGACTCTACTACTTGTCTTAATTTCGATTTCAGTTCTCATTTTCTTTGGTAATTGAATCGAAATTTCTTCTTTTTAAAATTTCTTTTTAAAAGCGCCACGCGGTCGCATTTTCAGGTGTGACATGGAGAAACCAGATGTTACATATAAAATCTCACTCTCTTATATATTATATCTAATCATATTTAGGGAATTCTTAAGGAGCCAAGAATGGTGATCAACAAGCTTGAATAGCATTACTTTGACAATAGTTTAGGTTTTTATGTAATATAGGGCACATAAGATATTGTACATATTATTTTTGTGATATAAACATTCTCACATATGTAAAAGTATGAGATTGTTATGTAAATATCATTTTTGAATATATATATGTACAAGAATGTGCAATTTGACTAAATATTTGCCTTAAAAAGTAATGTATATTGACAAGTGGGTGAGTCATTTTGAGATACACAGTGTTTGAGACCTAATAAAATTGTCATATAAATTGTATTTTATGTTTGGGACGTGCGCAAATGATCACATGCATTGAAAAGCTCATTTTGAACTATTTGGACCCAATTATATGCCATTTTGAACCATATTTTGTTCCTGAACCAAAATTAGACCAAATGAATGAATTTTTAGATGAAATTTGTTAAGCATTTAGATCTCATTTAAGGATTTTCACAAAACTAAATAATATAATTTTTAGAACTCTATAGAACTTATTATGATTTTTCAAATCTGGCTGAAAATTACAGAATTGTCTAGGTATTGTTCATATAGTTAGTTTTAATTTTTTAGGTATTTGAAGGGCCAAATGAACTCCAATGATTATGAAAGTATGCAAGAATATATTTTGCATTATAAATTTTTCATAAACATCAAGTTTGCATAAAACGAAGCTATGTGGCCAAAGATATATGTGTTCAAAGTTTGGGTTTTGATATAGGTCCAAAATCTAATGTAGTTACCATTCTATGAGATTTTTGTAAACCAAATGGACTTTTTTTTATTTGAAATTTTTATAGCATGTAGTTCATGTCTTGAGTTTTCCATAGAGTCCTAATTTACACCAATCGGATTATGCTAGCCTAAGATATGAATTTTTAAATTTAATATCTAATATGAGCACTTATGTGAAATTGTGCAATTGTCATAGCTAAAGCATATAACTTGAAACCTGAAATCTTATGATTCTTTCTATGATGTTTCATGTTGAATAAGCTTGTTTAGTATGGATTTTAAGATTAATATGTTGAAGTTACTCATTTATGTAAATTTGTATAAGCTGGGCCTTTAATGTCAGTATTTTCCACTGCTGAAAGCATAAAGGATAAGAAATTGATGTTATAAGCATGTTGTGATGTAAAATATGTGCTATTTCTTTATGGTATGATAAGTGTACCCCTATGATGACTCGATGCATGAACATGGCGTAATGCAAAGTGGAAACACGGCCACAACTCCACATAAAGACACAATCATAGTCTACAAACAACAAATAGCCAAACTCATTATGTATCATAAAAATTGCATATGCTGCAAACATATGATTAACATTAGACATATACATAGAATTTAAAACCTATGATTACCTCACTTAGACTTTCCAACTCTTTCAATAGCTATCAACAAGTACCAAGAGCACCCAAAAATTGTAAACAAGCTAAAACACCAATTTAGCCATCATCTACTAAAGGGGTTACATATCCATTCAACCAAAACATTATGAATCACTTAGAAAGCACTTACTTAAACTTAGGTTGTGTGAGTTGGTTTGAGCATTCAAAACCAAAAGACAAAAATGCATTACTACAACTTCTCCCATTTTCACACTTCGACACATCCCAAAATAAAAGTTAGTCATAGGATCCAATTTTCAGCATATTAATGCATCAAAATAGGGGGGAATATTTACACAATAGTTCCTCTAGCCTCCTATTGTAAAAATCATGCACAAAACATCAAAAACATCAATTTTCAAGCTTAGGGTTTGGATGAAAATTTACCAAATGGAAACAAAATTGGACCAAAATGAAGAATAAGATGAAAGGAATAACTTTTATAACACTCACCTTTGCCAAATCTTCATCTAACCTAGTAAATCAGAGCCACAAAGCTAAAGAACCCTCGCATAGTTTGCTCCTTGCATTTTTCTCCTTGCAAAGACTATCTAAAAGTTTCAGCTCAACAAAAATGGAATGTTATGCCTAACATGGACTTTAGTGAGTGTATGGCTAACTTAAGAGTATTTTTGTCCATTAGACTTGTATCTAGATATTAGGCTTTAGTTTGCTAAGTTTGACTAGGTTAGGTCTCAGTTTAAAACTTAATCTGGGCTCTTAAAAATCATTTTAAGTAGTGCCAACCTACTTATTGGGCTGTAAATAAATTTATCAAAATTCTTCTAATTAATTTCACCTAAGTAAATTTAAATTCTACAAGTAAATTTATTTTTTGCTAAAAATTACTAAGTAATTACTAAATACCTAAAAAATTATTTTCCTTAAGAATCCTTATTTTTCATAATTTTTTCTTAATTGTCATGATAATTTCATTATTTACCAAAATTAAATTCTTAATTTTTCATAATTTCGCTTAACTAATTTCAAGATGTTATAAAGGAGCCTAGTAATTTGATATTAGCCTTAAGGGCTAGGAGGTTACTGAGAAAAGGATGCCAAGGATACTTGGTTGTAATTAGAAATATAGATGCACAAGAGTCAACCTTGGAACAAGTTCTAGTGGCTTGTGAGTTTATTAATGTTTCCATAAGATTTTCCAAGTTGCCATTAGATAGAGAGATTGAATTCAGTATTGGCATAATTCTAAGCACTCACCAATTTTAATTCCATCTTATAGGATAGTGCCCTTTGAATTGAGGGAATTGTAGAGTCAATTGTAGGGCTTGTTAGATAAAGGTTTCATTTAATCAAGCACTTCTCCTTGGGGTGCTCTAATGCTTTTCATTAAGAAGAAAGATGAATCCTTGAGATTATGTATTAATTACATACAACTTATTAAGGCAATAGTGCAAAACAAGTACCCTTTGCCTTGCATTCATGATCTTTTTTATTAGTTTCAAGGCGCTCAATGTTTCTTTAAGATTAATTTATATTCTAGGTATCATCAATTGAAGATTAAGAAGGAAGATACACCAAAGATAGTTTTTAGAACCCATTATAGTTATTATGAGTTTCTAGTGATGTTTTTCAGGTTAACTAATGCTCCTATAACATTTATGGATTAATAAGTTGGGTATTTAAATTGTTCCTAGATAGATTCATCATAGTATTTATTGATGACATGTTGGTATATTCCAAAAGCAAAGAAAAACAAGAGTAATACTTACAATTGATGTTGCAAAGGTTGCGGGAAGAACAACTTTATGCATGGTTTTTTGTGAGCTTTGGTTAAACCATGTAGCCTTCCTAGGCCATGTTGTATCAAAGGATGGTATTCAAATTGACCCTAGTAAAGTGAAGATAGTCCAAAATGGTCTAGGTTGACCATATTCAAAGAAATGTGTAGCTTTTTTGGACTAGCAAGATATTATCGCCATTTTGTGAAGGACTTTTCACAAAATAGTAGCTCCATTAATGAAGTTAACTTAGAAAAATGTTAAGTTTCAATGGTTAGATGTATGTGAAGAAAGTTTCAAGAAGTTGAAAGAGTATTTAACCTCAGCTTAGGGCCTATGTGATGTATTGTAATGCCATAATGATTGGATTGGATTAGGATGCATTCTCATGCAATGTAGGCATGTAATTGCTTATGCCTTAAGACAACTTAAGAAACGCGAGTAAAACTATCTTACTCATGATTTAGAGATGGCAATAGTAGTGTTTGTCTTTAAGATTTGGTGACACTATTTATATGGTGAAACTTGTAAGATATATACGGATCATAAAAGCCTCAAGTATATCTTTCAACAAAAGGATCTTAACCTTAGGCAACATAGATAGATGGAATTGTTTAAGGATTATGATTATACTATCCTCTATCATCTTAGTAAAGCAAATTTGGTGGTGGATGCCTTAAGTAGAATATCACATTCTAAATTTTTTGTAACTGTTAATGTAACCAAAGTAATGAAAGAAGAATATCAAGGCATAACTTTAAGTAAGTATTAGGAAATTACTCCATGTTAATTAGGAGCTAATTAATTTAATTAGTACAAAAACGAAATTATATGTTAGGAAGCCTTCATGAGACATTTGCATGACAATTTATTTAGTATGAGAGCATATAACCATGGGGCAAGATGAGCTTGCAACCATTCTCATCATAATTTCTTCGTTATCTTCACATATAGGAATATATCTAAGCATGGTATTCAGTCAAGTAGCAGCCCCATTAATCGTGTATACCACAAGCTAAAACCTATATAAATCTTGGAATGCGTCTTGGAAATCATTAGGACATGCATGGCTGAACAAGTAGGGTAGGAAGAAACCAATAAATTAAAGGATAATAAGATAAAAAAATGACACCTTGATATCCCATTCATTCACAATAGACATTAATTATTCAGTCAATGCATGATGCTCCATTAAGCCGTGGGGAGGAATAGGAATTTACATGAAAGTGAATAGCTTACACAATATAAAAAGGAAGCATTTAGCTTAGATGGTAGTGTGGGGCCATGGAAGAAAGGAATTTTTATAAAACAAAGTACACACACACCTTATGCTTCACTATGCAAATATATATATATATATATTTATATAAAATAACATACAATTAATGGCAATTGTGTGTCCAGCCATGGGAGTTAAATACTATTTTTATATAATGCTTAGGTGGGAATGAAACACATATACATTGCCATCTTGTCTAGCATCAAATAGGAAGTAATAAGAAATGGATTGTTAATTACCTTAAGTGCATCCACATTAGGTTAGTAAGCATGAGATGTCTATTGTAATAGCCTTCACCCACCTTAAGTCATTGAAGCCAAGAATGATAGTTGAAGGAAGGAAAGAGAGCTTAGACAGCCATAGGAATGAAAGGAAGAGAAAATAAACTATATATGCCAAGGACTTCATCAAAGGTGAGAATGAAAATTCAGCCTATCTTTAACTGCGTTCAACTCCACTTAGTTAAAAATTTCTGAATTGGAATACTTGACCATTGTTGGACAACCATAGAATATTGAAGAAGCAAACACTAGAGGAGTTGAGGAAGAAGCTATAAATATTTGAATGTGAGTGCTTGAACTTTCTCCTTTAAAATAAATAAAACTGAGAAAAGGAGTAGAATGGAAAGGGAATTATGTATGCCTAATTAGATAGGGAGTTAACACCTTAAGAATGTCTTTAATTAGATTATAGAAATGGCACAAAAGGGGTAGTATGTATATGGGGTATTTAGACACTAGATGGAACTATGTAATTGAATGTTATACAAGGTGTGTACATATAATTGCTATAATTTGAAATGGATGTACCGAGGCTAGGAAAGTTAGTGATTAGGGACTAAATTATAAGGCCTTGGACTACACATAATTAATTCAGATAGTATGTAACTAATGAGAAGAAAGGAAAATAAAAATGTGATTACTGACAATTAGAAATTCCAATCTCCAACTCACGGAGAGAATTAGGAATTACATACGGGAAATTAGTAGCTTAATTAAGATGCAAATATTAACCATGACTTGTTTTAATTAAGGCAATGTATGTCTGAAATTTAGGGAATCAATTAGGACAACAAAGGCTAAGGAATAACTTGATAGAACAGCAGTAACGAAATAGGTAGATGACATTGCATTCTTTCAATTTATGCACGTAATTACACTAGATAATTCCTGAATTTCCTATACTATGTATGGTTGCATGTATGTCTACTAAAGACTCTTATGAGTATTAGATCACTATTATTGGCCAATGACCGAAGCACATTAACCTAATGAACGAATGTACACTGCTGTATGGACTTAGCTGCTCCTACACTGAATTGTACATTGAATGTATTCTGAGTATTGTTCAATGCTATTTATGCGTATACTCCTTGAATACATTGTTATCTACTGAGGTTGTATCTCATTACGAAGCTAACTATTTTTCCAGGTATTAATTCTACCACAAACGGATGCAAACAAGCAAAAAGCAAAATTCTCAAAATAATGTTAAATGTTAAAGTATGACTTTAATTTTAAGAATATACAATGGTTTTTTTAATCCTGTATTTTATATTTGTATGATAATGACAGGTAAGGAACTTCCCATACAATTTGACGTCAATGTCTGACAGATGTGTGGAACTATATGTTAAAGTAACCTTAGTTACTATTTTTGTATGAAATTAATTATCATTATCTTGAGATTAATGTAGGAGTAAGGGTCTATGCTTAATTGATGTTAAGGAGACCATTTTAGAGTTTATGTATAAATTCCCTGAGTTCGTTGAAAAATGACAGAATATATTCAGCTTGATAAGTCATCATTATTATGTACTTTTTAGGTGTTTGATGTGTGCCATTTGTAGAAATAGTTGGAGGGGAAATTTTAAGCCCAAATTTTTATCATGAGTCCTTCATCCTTTGAACTTAATATTTGGATAGTTATAGAATTTTTAGAATAAGCTAAGTCCTAAGAACAATGTGCTAATTCAACTTAACCTTTGTGCAGGATAGCTTTGAGTGGGATTTATAATAAATTATGTTATATAGGTCAATGAATGAATTATTGCACGAAATTTTATAGGAAGATAGCTAGAACATATAAACTTAGGACTAGAAAGTTTTAGAATTTTTAGAGTTTTTTTAGTAAGGTAACAAAGTCAGAAATAGAAGGGATAGTGTGCAGCAAGTTCAAATAGGGCAGTAGTCTAAATAGCATTGGTTAAGGGGCCATCCATGGGAATTTTTGAAAAATATTTTAGTGGCTTATAAATAACATAATAAGGAGTCATGTTACCAATTTTTATGATTTTTGGATGATATTTGATAGGGGAAAGAAATTTCACAAAAATAGGTTCAGAAACTCAAACAAATTGTAACTATAGTAGCTTCCGATTCTTCACAACGGGACGAGAATTTGTATGATAAAGAGGGGGACAAAGTTATGAACTTGTGCTTTCTTTTAACCTTATTAGGAATTCCCTAGGTATGACAATTTTTTTCCCCAATTATGGCATAGAAAGTATATAGGTAGTTTGGCCTATATTATGGAGTCTTAGAAACCATTAATGGAAGAAATTCATGAATTGGAAAGAAATGGGGTAAGCTCTAAAATAATTAAACAAGGAGCATTTCTAGCTCACCTATAGGCTTGCTTGCCTCTTATGGAGAAGGTAAAGATTGTAACACCATAAATTCTAACTCATTTCATGCTATTTTTATGCTTCTCATTAGACATCTCATGGAAGAATCAAAGAAATAGCATAAAAATAATGAATATTTTCGCGTTGCGTCGTGTATAAAAATTCTATTTAATGTCACATGGACCGTGTGAGCTCATATCATACATTCTTATATTTAATTACATGAATATAACTTAGTTGCAGCATAAAATATGGCTCACAACTCAAGAAAACTGAAATGAAGCATAAAATATGGAGGTTTATTTTCGGCCAGATTTTGCCTCTTTTCTATCCAAAATTTGAAAAATCATAACTAATTCTAAAAATATCAAAATCATACATTCTTAGCCATTCTAGAAAGCTATAGATGTCTACTTCATACTAAAAATATGCATAGACCATAAAATCTATCACAAAGGGTGTTTGACATCCGAAAAGGTCTAGAGGTCAAACTGCCTCCTGATGCTGTCACAGATTTCTATAGTAAATTTTGAAAATATCCAATTAATTTCAAAAAAATCCAATCTATACAAATAATACTAATATAAAAATTTGTAGATGTTAGCTAGAGGGAAAAAATATTCCTAGACTAGCTCAAGTAGTCGAGACCTCGAAATTCAATGGAACAGTAACTCAGGTCAACTAAATTCCCTGATACTGGATAGAATCTTCAAAAATTCATATCTCCCTCTCTAGAGATCCAAATGAGCTGCTTCTAGTTGGTTCAAGTCACTGTTAATGGCTAGTTTTTCTGTATAAAATTTCATGACAATTGGACATTATTTGAGTCTTGTGTGATAGATTTTATTTTCGGACCAAATGAATAGTGCAGCAGACCAAAATAAAAAACATTGCTAACTTTGAAAATTCACTAATTATTCTGTAGACCTCCAAAAATTATGGTCTTTAGCTTCCCAAAAAGCTTTCAACAAGCTCTAAATGTCTACCAAATCTTAGATCAAGAAGAGCTCATTTGGATAAAAAGTAACATAGGGTTCCATTATATTCATTTTTAGCTCCATATGGGATACCAAAGTGACCAAATGATTTTCCTTTGGTCTTGGCACCTTTTGGGCAAGTCTAAAAGCACATTTAGGACTTGTGTGAGCTGTCCAAATGGTTCCAAACCTCATGCATCTCATTTTGGTCTTTTCATCCATACTGATACATATTTCCATAAAGTCATTCATGAAGCTATAATGCCATAACATACTCAATTTACATTCCATCATTCACATAACACATTCTTTCATTCCTACATCACATAATATCATAATTACATATGTTTCAAGAGTCATAGACCATTTACACAATAGTATACCTCATTCAGCATCATTATGGTTCTAAAAAGGCAAAAGCTAGACATATTGATGTCAATCTTCTTTCTTCAAGGTAGTTGGCTCCCATTGTCATGTCCACTTGGTCCACCTAACATATTAGATCATTAGAGAGGAGGGAATGAAATTCAAAGAATTCCAATAGCTCATCTCCCATTCAATCATACATAATATATACAAAGCAATCCTTAAAAATGCATGCATAAATAAAATGGAAGTCATGAACATTCAAGAAGCAAGCTTGGCATGTGAATAAGTCATACAAGACATTCAAGAGCTCACCAAGTGTTTGGATTAGCCTCACACTTTTCGTCATGGATTTTGGACTTGCCTCACCCATTCTTTAAGAGATTCTTGGACTCAACCACACTCTTGGGAGTCCACTTGCTTTTGGGAGACTCTTTGCTATGTATCAACCAATCTCAAGGGTTCTTGGCTCATCCTCACCATGGTTAAGAGTTCTTGGCCTCTCCACACTTAAGCAAACTTAAAAAACATCATACATCCATTTGAAAACATACTATGTCATCATGAAATCATGGCATATAAAATCATGCTAGCATACTTTTCATGACTTGAAAATACACATACATAGATTCTAAGACAAGCTAAACACACATCCATGCATGAGAGAAGGTGGAGAGAGCTATCTTGCACACAATCATATACTTTTTCCTTGGAATTCAAGCCTCCTCTTTCGGCCACATAGCCATAAATTTGTGGAGATGGTTTCTCTTGGCCTAGATACAATTTTTGGTAGCCAATTAGGTTCATGAAACAATTTCTAAGGCCACACAACTTACTTAGACACTAGATTGTTCTATAAACCCCATTATGGTCTATAAATATACCTAATGAAGCAACACCCCTCAAATAAATTCTAGACTCCATTCTTTCCTTTCAAATATGATTCTTGACTCTTTTTAAGTCTCTTGGAGTCCTCACACAATTAAAACAAAGAGCCTAATGTCATGTTCTTCTTTAGTTCATAATATGGAACCTAAAGTACCAATTCACTTTTTATGAGTTCTAAATTTTTTCCAAGGCCTCCCCTCATTTTCATTCATCAAATATGACTCAAGAATGGCCTTAGAAAAATTTAAAACTCTCCCTAGCTATAAGAACTCCCTTTGGCCGAGACATAAGGAAATTTTGGCCTTCATGGAGATTTCTTTGTTTTCTTGAAGGAGAAAGCATGTGGGGAGCATCTTAAGGATCTTAAGAACTCATTTAAACCCTTAATTAAACCTAGAAATCATCACACAAGGTCAAATTTTACAAGGTGCACACAAAACCCTAGAATTTGCATCTTGAAATCTAATGGTTATTTTGTTATTTTCTTTGCATATTCTTGTCCTTCTCCTTCAAATGCCTAAGATTCATGCTTGATTAGGTTTGAAAATCAGAGCCTCCTAGGGCTCCTTATGTGTGTTGAATTGGAGAAGAAGAGGAATCAAGAATAGCAACCATAGGATGAAATTTTACCTAGTTTCCTTATTTATTTTGGCTTGAATCTTGCTTTCTCCAAGCTCCTATCTTCAAATCCGAAATTTTCCTTGAATTTCTCCCTTGAATCAGATTTATAAACTCCATTTTAATTAAAGGAAACAAAAGAGAAGGGAGGAGAGGAGGTGCGGATGAAGAAAAGCATGAAAAATCACCATGGAAACATACCTTAAACTTGGATTTTCTTCTCGTCTTTTCCCTCCTTTGGTACACCTCTCTCCTAGGGTTTTTCTTCTAGTTTAGGGCTGAATAATCTGAAGTTAAATGGGGGAGAGTGTGAGGCGCCACCTATATATAGGTGTAGGAAAGTGACTTTTTCAAAAATTCTAATTTTGCCCTTCGTTCTTTGCATTTTTGTTTCTCCTTCGTTTTAGCTCCTTTTTGAGAACTGTCTTTTCTATTATAAAATTTAGATTCCCAATTAAATAAAATACCTTTGGAATCACTTAAATCAGAGCTAAAACCTTTCCAAATGAATCCATCAAATTTTGGATACACTAACGTTAGAAAACGTCCACTGGAGAGGATTTAACTGTTTCGGGGCTTCCCACAGTTTTCAGGGCCTCTGAGAACCCTGGAGAACTCAAAACTTTCATTTAAAAAGCTCTCCTATGTGAACTTCAAAATTTGCCCAAAATTACAAAAATACCATTATGTTTCGTAAGTTTTTCGTTAAAATTTGTTTCTTTATTGTAACTCTGTTTTTCCTTCTATTTGAGGCTAAAATTCTCATTTTTAGGAGTCTAGAATGTCACTCAAATTTTTTGGGACCTTAACTAATTCATTTAAGGGGACTTGCTTTGAAAACATGCCCATTTCCATCGTTTAACGAAAATTGGACATTACAAAGATAGCCCAAGGCCTAGACTCGAGATTGAGTAAGTTGATAATAGAAGTGGAGAATGGGAAGAGTGGTGAATTTATGGTTAGCTCTGATAGGGTATTAAGATATAACAATAGATTATGTGTGCCTAATGTAAAAGACTTGAAAAAGGAGAGTTTAGAAGAATTTAATCATTCAACTTATATTATCCATCCAGAGTCAACAAAAATGTATTAGGATTTAAAGTAATTCTATTGGTGGGATGATATGAAAAGAGACATAGTTGAGTTTGTTTCTCATTGTTTAACATGCCAATAGGTTAAAGCAAAGCATGAAACCTTCTTCTAGAGAGCACATGACTTTGGCTGTCTGAAGAGACGTGACCCGTGTAGCTTGCGACTTCCTTACATAACCTATTCATGATCCCATATATTTGATTTGTTTTCCAAAGTTTGGACGGCTAGTGTAACATTATAAATTCTAGCTCATCTCATACTTTTAAATGGCATAATATCATGAATCATATTGATTTTCCATAGAAAAGCCAAATAAATAATGATTATTTTCGCGTTGCGTCGTATCTAAAAATTCATTTTAGTGTCACGTGGACCGTGTGAGCTCATGCTATGCATCCTCATATTTAATTACATCATTACAACTCATTTACATCCCAAAAACATGCCTACAACTCATGGAAACCAAAATGAAGTATGGAAAATGGGAGTTTATTTTCGGCCAGAATTGGCCTCTTCCCTGGGAAAACTTTGGAAAATCATAACTAAATCTAGAAAAATTGAAAACATGTGTTCTTGATCATTCTAGAAATCTTAGTATGTCTGCTTCACACTATAAATATTCCCAAACCATAATATTCATCATTGAGGATGTTTGACATTTGAAAACTACTGAGGTTACTGGCTGCCTGGGCTGCTGTTCAGATTACTAATACAAACTTCTAAAATTCATAACTAATTCTATAAAAATAAAAATCACACAAATTCAGTCATTCTAGAAACCTACAAATGTTATCTTGATACTAAAAATAATTCTAGAATGAAACCGATATGTTAACTATTGGAATCCTATGGAATAGTAACTAGACTCCTGGGGCGCCACTGCTACTGACAGCCAACTTCAAAAATGCATAACTCTTTGCTTAGACCTCCAAATGAGGTGTCTTAGTGGCCACAGAAAGCTTATGACCTATAGTTTATGCTTATAAAGTTTCACAAGTATTGGACATCATTTGACTATCGGGTGATACAAAACACAAATCTGCCAGTGTGAACAGTGCACATACCAGAAAAATAGAAAATCCCAACTTTGAAAATTCATCAAATATTCTCTAGACCTCCAAAATTTATTTTCTTTAATTTCTCAAAAAGCTCTCAATGAGACCTAATTGCATGCCAAATTTCAGAGCAAGACTAATGTATTTGGCCAAAAAGTGATATAGGGTTCCATTATGGTCAATTTTGGCTCCATATTGGGTACCAAAGTTGCCAAATAGATTTCCCTTAGTCTTGGCACCTTTTGGGTAAGTTTAAAAGCTTATTTGAGACTTGTGTGAGCTGCCCAAATGGTCCCAAACCTCATGCATCTCATTTTGGCCATTCAACCCACACTTATGCATATTTCCATCAAACTTTCATAATACATAATTGGACATTCAAAACTCAAATTGTATTCTAAAGCTCATACATCATATCCATGGCTTTAAACATTACATAACAGTATATTTACATATGTCTCAAGGTTCATTGTACATATACAATATCATACACAATATGAACCATCATTATGGTTCCAAAATAAACAAAACCATGCATAAGCTTATCAATCTTTCCTCTTCATGGTTGTTGGCTCCCTTCACCATAATTACTTGGTCCACCTAGCATGTTAGATCATTGGAGAGGAGGGGATGAGATTCAAAGAATCCCAATAGCTCATCTCCCATTCAATCAGACATAATATGTATAAAGCAAACTTTTCAAATGCATGCATGGTGAAAATGTAAGACATGCATATTTTAAAAATAATCTTGGCATGTGAATCAATCATACAAGACATCCAAGAGCTCACCAAGTGCTTAGATTGGCCTCACACTTCTCCTCATGGATTTTGGACTTGCCTAACCCATTCTTTAAGAGCTTTGGATTCAACCATACTCTTGGGAGCTCACTTTGCTTTTGGGAGACTCTTTACTTTTTCTCAACCAAGTTCAAGGGTTCTTGGCTCATCCTCACCTAAGGGAAGAGTTCTTGGCCTCTCCACACTCAAGCAAACTCATACAAACATCATGTAATCATTTGAAAACATAACATGGCATCAAGCATCATGGCATAGAAAGGCATGCTAGCATACTTTTTAAAGCTTGAAAATACACATACACACATTCTAAAACAAGCTAAACACACATCCATACATGAGAGAAGGTGGAGAGAGCCACCTTGCACACAATCACACACTTTTTCCTTGGATTTCAAGCCTCCTCTTTCGGTCACACACCCATAAATTGGTGGAGATGGTTTCTCTTGGCCTAGATACAATTTATAGGAGCCAATTAGGTTCATGAAACACATTCTAAGGCTACATAACTTGATGAAACACTAGATTCCTCTATAGGCTCTATTATGGTCCATAATTGTACCTAATGAAGCAACACCCCTCAAATGATTTCTAGGTTTCATTCTTTCCTTTCAAATATGATTCTTGACTCCTTTTAAGCCTCTTGGAGTCATCACACCATTAAAACAAAAGGCCTAGCACCATGTTGCTTCTTTAGGTCATAATATGGAACCTAAGGCACCAAATCAATTTCTATGAGTTTTAAATTTTTTCCAAGGCCTCCCTTCATTTTCATTCATCAAATATGACTCAAGAATGGCCTTAGAAAAATTTAAAACTCTCCCTAGCTATGAGAACCCTTCTTGGCCGAGACATTGAAGCATATTAGGTTACATGGAGCTTTCTTTGTTTTCTCAAGGGAACAAGCATATAGGGAGCCTCTTAGGGATCTTAGGAGCTCATTTAAACTCTTATTTAGGCCTAGGAATCATCATACAAAATCAAATTTTACAAGGTGCAATTGAAACCCTAGAACTTACATCTTGAAATCTAATGGTTATTTTGTTGTTTTCTTTTTATATTCTTAATCTCCACACCCTTTTTCCTTAGATTCATGCTTGGTTTTGCCTAAAAATCATCTCCTGCTAGGGTTTTCTCAAGTGGGGTGAAATGGAGGAGGAGGGAACAAAAAATGACAACCATAGGAAGAGAAATTACCTTGTTTTCTTGCTTTTTCTCACTTGAATCTTGTGTTCTTTGAGCTCCTCTCTTCAAATCCGAATTTTTCCCTCAATTTCTCCTTTAAAAAAGATCCATATACTTCATTATAATCATAAGAAATAAAGGAGAATGAAAGAGAAGAGGTTTGGAAGAGAAAGAGCATGAAAAACCATGAAAATCCATACCTTTCTACCTTGAATTTCTCCTCCTTTTCTTCCTCCTCTTGTGTGCCTCATCCCCTAGGCTTTTTCTCTAATTTTGGGTAGAACATGGTCCTGCATAATGAAGGGAGAAGAAGGATGCATCATATATATAGGTGGGAATAAGTTACACTTTTCAAAAATTCCCATTTTACCCTTTGTTCTTGGCATTTTTGTTTCTCCTTCATTTTAGCTCCTTTTTGAGAAATGTCTTTTCCATTATGAAATTTAGGTTCCCAATTTAGTAAAATGCCTTTGGAATCACTCAAATTGGAGCTAAAACCTTCATGAATGAAATTGTCAAAGTTCGGGCACACTGATGTTGGAAAACGTCCATCGGAGGGATTTTAACTATTTCGGGGTTTTCTATGGTTTTTAGGGCCTTTGAGAACCCTGAAGAACTCAAAACTTTCATTTAAAAAGCCCTCCTATGTGAATTCTAAAAATTTGCTCAAAATTACGAAAATGCCATTATGTTTCATAGGCTTTTCGTAAGAAATTGTTTCTTCATCCTAGCTCCATTTTTCTTTCCGTCTAAGCCTAGGATTCTCATTTTTAGGAGTCTAGAATGCTTCCCAAATTTTTTGGGACCTTAACTACATCATCTTGGGGGACTTCCTTTTATATCCAGTGAGTTTCATTCGTTAACGGAAAAACTATACATTACATTTCTCACGTTTTTTTTCGTTTTTAGAGAATCGGATGTTACAGCTAAGGCCCTGCAATTAGACATGTATACATGGCCCTAGCTGTGTGCATCACTTAAAACTCAATTTGGTAGCGGAATTTTTAGGGATAGAGGATTGGAAAATAAAATTAACTTTGATTTTTCATCCATATATAAGGATACCTAGAGATTAGAAAAACATGTACAATTAGAAGAAGAACTCTAAGCTACCACTACCATAGTGTTATTCTTCTAATGAAAGTCTTTTGAAGAAGTTTTAGTATCATTTGATTAGTTTTTTTTTCTTCCATACTTTTCTTGTTATGAACTCACTTAATTCTATTTTTAGGATTTTGATTTTGATTGTAAGTAGCTAAAATTTTTAGGTTTGAGGTTTAGATGACTTTATTTATTGGTTAAGTCTTATTAGGATTCTCTTGTAAGGTTTTTGTTCAACTTTAATCTATTGGTTTATTTTAACTTGCACATGAATAGCTAGCTATTGTTTATAATTGATCTATTATGAAAGGGACTAAAAAATGAATTATAGGAGGGGATCACTAGAGTAATAGACTTAGGTATTAATTTTATAGACATATACATTTTGCCTAAATAATATGTAGATTGTGTGCATGCTAAATTGCTATATATAGGCTTTTGTTAATTTGTTCTGCTTAATGGGTTTATGTTAAGAATGTAACTACAAATGTAAACATAGGCTTAGCATGAATACATATGAATTATCTTCAAAAAGAATTTCATATAATTTAGAAACTTGTCATTAATTCGAGTAAATGCAATTACAAAAGTTAATTTTAATTTAGGGTTAAGAAGTAAATAGAGGATTCCATACTCTAGACTATGTCATAATTAATTTAATAATCAATTTCATTGTTAATTTAGTTAGATTAGTGCCTTTAAATTACAAGCCACTTTTAGTTGTTAGTTAGTTTAATTTCTATTTTTAATTGTTCTAAATAATAAGAATAATTAAAAAATTGGTAATTGATTAACCTTCCTTCTGGGATGACTTTGAACTCACTTTTGTATTATTTGTTTGATCCGTACAATTATAGATTTTACATAACACAAGGCCAATTTTCATATTAGAAAATGCTACTTTCTCATTCACAATAAGGAGTTTTATGGCAAAAACAATCCTCTTGACATAAGAAATTTTTTCATATAATTTCCTAGGTAAAATATGAGAATTAGACTAAAAAGTAGTACTCATAATGATAGACCTACTAAATAGTAATAAAACACATATTTTCTTGTTGTAATAGCCAACTGCCTACTTTTAAGACTACTCAATAGTGATATTTATAGAAACACTTACTTTTTAGATTATTTTCTTGATTTGCTATAAGAGTCATCAAATGTTACATGGAAACACACCTAAATTAAATAAAATGATTCAAAAATATAATAAAAATGTTCATAATTAAATTTGATACCACCTTGATTTTTAAGAGTTCATTTCCTTTAATGTACCTGATAAGATTGCTCTACTTGGGCTTAGACCCCATGTTGGACTTGGACTTGGGCCCTAAATTGGCTAAAAGCTTCTTAAAATGCATAACAAGTGTTGTGTAAAGTTTCTTGGTCATAAAACGTGTAATTGGCCTAAAGGTAGGACTTAGGTAAGCTCTTTTGTTGCCTCGATGCTCATCAATGTCCTAAAAAAATGGTATGTCCTAATAAAAACATCATCAATGATGAATTATCTTTAATACAATAGCCTTACTTGACATAGATACTTATGTCAATTATCTAGGAATGACAAATACCCACAAGATACTTTGAAAAACCATAGAATGATCAACCTTAGCTAATGGATCAAAGTTACTCATTAAAAGTTTTTTGTTGCCATTGTAGATAACTATGGCTTGAAAATCAAAAGATCCTTTCTCTTAGTAAAAAAGAAAAAAAAATCTCAAATATGGTCATCTTAGGGTCATCCTTCATCAAATAGATAATGCCCTTCTCCTTGTAGTTAAAGGAATTATCATAGAATCTTTTAGTAAAAAAATCACCTTTCAATTTGTCAAAAGCCTATTTTTGAAAATCTTAATACCGTTGAAAACAAGCAATTGAAAATAAATTATCACAAAGAGGAAATCTTCTACAAACACATTGAAGCTTAGCTTGCCAATCCCATTACTTAAGCAAAGATCTAATCTATACTAACAAAATTAAAACTCAGATATGCTTTGATCTTCCAAATGCTTTTTGGAGAAGAAAGCAACATAAAGTTGATCTTCCTTATGAAAAGGATATTAATACAAAACAAATCCCTACTAAGACACACTTTGTCTAAATGAATCAAGAAATGCTCAAATTCAACTAAAAAGAAAAAGGATACCTCTTCTCAAAAGGAATCATCAGGAAAAGCAAGAGCCTATGGTCCTATTATACTTTTTACATCAATAAAACTACAAAAATAAAATGAGGGCTAGCCACATAAGACACGTATTTACATATGAAGTTATCAACCATATTGCTCAATACTATTATATGAGTAATATTGTCTTTTACTTTTCAATAAAAAATTTCTAGATCTCTTTTTCACCAAGTTGTATTTTCATATTTAAACTCTTATACGACAATTTTCAATAGTTTCTTAGCATGTTATTCTTTAAAGAAGATTTAAAAACTTTACATTGTCAAAAATTCCTAGTTGATACCATCTAACTCCTTACTAAGTATGTGTGTCTACATATATATATATATATATTTGTAATAAAATTTGATTAGACCAATAATGACATTTTTAGATTCATGATTGGAAGTCTACATTTTTCTTACTTCCATCACATGTATCTTAAGATTGTTGTTATCTTTTTTGTTAAATTTATCTGCAAATATTATTTAAATTATAATTCTCAAATGAGCTTTAAAGTACTAATCTAAGGACACCCACTTGATAGAGTATTTCTTTTATTTAATTATTTAAGTGTAGTTCTTAGATGAGTCTAAGTTTATCAATTTAAGAACTTCTACTTAATAGTGTATTTCTTAAATTTCAAATTCAATGTAGACTTATATTTCATTAATAATCAAGATCACATCTTAAAAGGATATTTTATCTTCTCATAAAATCTTCTCTTCGACGATCAAAGGTTTGGGTCCAATTATAAGGGTACACTCCATTTATATTGAAAATTACACTTACATGTTTGATCAATCTCTTACAATGAATACTCTTTTCATGTGCACTATGTCCAAAATATTTTTTTTAGGGCCATATTTGAAAATGAGAAAACAAAGTAGCTTGCTAACATTCGTAATAATATGATGTTCTTCAAGGAGCTTTATTTCAAATATACATTGATTAAAGGACAAACTCTTTATTTTATTTGGTTTTCTAAATTTCTCTCTAAGGTTCTCCTTAATTGATATATAATACTCATCATCTAAGAGTATATTGATCAAGTTAAAGACTATAAGAAGTGATTTTCATCTTTAGATTAGTTAAAAAGGTCTCTTATGTGTTCAATGTACATTTGAAAACTACCAAACTTGTCCAAATATAGCCATACCATATCCCAATATGTAGAGTATGATTTTAAGAATAAAAATTATAATACCTTAGCTCTCTAGCTTTTACTCTATATCTCATAGGCTTCTTGTTACACAATTCCAAGAAAATAGCATATTTAATGGGATAAAATTATGTTATGTAGGGCCCAATTAATTCGTTTTATGCTTCATGGATCATATGAACTCATCAATATCATTTTTCATTCATAACATACCTATTCAAGTCAAAAACATCACATTTTATCTCAACATTCATAGGTTTGGAACCATATCATATTAGAATTTTTAGCCTCAAGTAGTTGCTATAAATTTTTTATATGAACTTTGGAAATTTATAACTAATTCTAGAAAAATTGAAATCATGCATATGATACTTTCTAAAAAGCTCTAGATGTTAACTAATGATAAAAATAGTTCTAGATCAAGAAAATGGCATTTAGCCCACAAAAATTGATAGAACAATACCAAAGGTCAAGCTGTATTACTAGTACTATGATGCAATTTTAAAATTTTGATTCTCCCTCTACAAAGTTCTAAATTTTCTATTCTTTAGTTCTATGAAAAGATCTAGATGAGCTCTATAAGTGTGCCAAATTTCATGTCAAGACTAGTCCATTTGGCTAAATTTTGGTTCAGGGTTAGTTTATGGTCAAATTTTTCTTCTAAATGGCTCTAATGGGTACCAAATGATCTTCTTATGATTCCATGTCCACTTAAGCACATCCCAAAGTACAATTACAGTCTAAGGAAGCATATCAAATGGTTCAAATCATCATAAAGCTCCATTTCACCATGCCACTCCCATTTATACACATGTATATACTAGCACATGAGTGGCAAAAACTTACATATTCATTCATATGGTTCCAAAATAGGTACATACATCATATCTACATACTTTTGAACATGCTTAATGGTCTACATTATATATATATATATATATATATATCATATGGTTACATTTCTTGACATCAAAATACTAGTAAAATGCCTATTTTCCTTCGTCAAAGTGCCATGCTTCAAGTGTAACATCCGGTACCTCTATAAACGTGAGAAACGTAATGCCTGGTTTCTCCATAAACGTATATAATTCACTGGATACAAAAGGAAGTCCACTAGATAGAATGATTTGAGGTCCAATAAAATCAGAGTGATAATCTAGACCTCAAATAATGAGGATCCAAGGTTAGGGGTGCTCTAAAACCAAAGTCAAAATAACCAGACAGAATTTAATGAAAATGCAACAGAATGTAATGGTATTTTTGTAATTTTGGGCACTTTTAGAAAACTCCAAAGATGGATTTTTAAATGGGAAAAATGAGTTTTTTGGGATTCTTAGAGGCCCTAAAAACCATAGGAACCCTTAGAATTAGGGGTGTTCATTGGCCCAGTTAGCCCTAGGGGCCCGTCCTAGCCCGGCCTAATCGGGTCGGGTCGGGTCGAGCTAAAAATATAAATAGGCAGAACTTTAAACAAAACTATATCGGGCCGGGCCGGGCCACAGGCAAAGACATTCTGCCCAACTTGCTCTAATATATTTTTTTTAGATATTAATATCTTGTCATCTTATATATATATATATATTTATGTTTATTTTATCTAATTCTCTTTACATACTGTAACTTTCATTATCTATTTAAACTCTCTCTATTTCTTAATTATTTTTATTATTGATGTACATGCTTACTGACATTTCTTTTATTGAATAATAAAAATACACATATTTACCTAAAGCTAAATTATGTTAGTATAACTTATATTTTGTTTGATAATACTAAGCTATTTTTTTATTATTGATAAAAATATGAAAGTTCCAAAAGCCTATTGTTTTGAAGTATATGCCTATGAGTCTACAAAAAAATATTTTTATATTAAGTATCAATTCATAAAAAAAAAATTTCGGGCGGCCTTAAACCGCCCTAACCTGCCCTAAAATCTGGCTTGTTTTGGATCGGGCTGGACCACGGGTATAAAAATAAACTCGATGTCTTAATCGGTCCGAGCATCGGGTATACTAAATGTCCCGCCCGACCCTGCCCATGAACACCCCTACTTAGAATGATTTAAACCCTTCCAGTTTATGTTTTAGAGTGTTGATTGACCTGAACTTTGACCAATTTGTTTAGAAAAATTTTAAATTCAATTTGGATAAACTAAAGCATTTTATAAATTAGAGGACCTAAATTTTATGATGGAAAGGATGGTTCTCAAAAAGGAGTTAAAATAAGCCTAAACGGAGCAAATAGGCATGTAAGGGCAAATGGTCATTTTGAAAAATTGTAAAAGAGGCTTCTTAAGTAAGACTACATCTCATCACCTTCTCCAAGCTTCCATTTGCAAAAATTTGAGCAGCCATGGTGTAACATTAAGAGGGGAGAGAGAAAAGAAGTTTAAGCTTCCATTTAGGTAAGTAAACGGGCCCGGTTCATCCCGCGCTAGTTAGGAAAGTTGTTCCTCTCTAAGAACTCTCTAATGGTGGTTTTATTTTCTTGAAAACTTGAAGATTCAGGTTTGACTCAAGCCAAAAAGGAACTCTTTTCAAGAAACCAATTGGTACAAAATAATTTACACGAAGAGAGCTTTGTTTTAAGGTAAGACTTTCTTGAAACGCTTGCAAAATCTTGTTATTCCAAGCCATTTAAGCTTTGGTCTAGAGAGAGAAAGTGAGGAGGAGAGTTTTTCTTCATGTGTTCTTGATAGATCTAAGGGTTTTGTGTAACATCTAGTCCCTCCATAAACGTGAGAAACACAATGTTTGATCTCTCCATAAACGTCAAAAATGGGCCTAATATAAAAGAAAGTCCTCGAAATAGAAGGAATTTGGGCCAACTAAAATTATGATAAACTTTTAAATATTAGAAAATGAGGATTTGGTTTAAGATGCCCAAAACCAAAGCCAAAAGAGCTCAAAAAAATTTCCTGAAGAAAGTAAGGGCATTTTTGTAATTTTTGAAAAATTTAGAAAACTCATAGGAGGGATTTTTAAACAAAAAATTTAATCTTTCCAGGGTTCTTAGAGGCTCTAAATACCATGGGAATCCCTAGAACAATTGAAACCCCTCCGGTGAGCGATTTCTGCTATTGGTTGATCGAAACTTTGACCGAATAGTTCGGAATGGTTTTAGATCCTTTTTGAGTGATTCCAAAGGCAATTCTTATGATTAAGAGCCTAAGGAATATGATGGAAAAGATGGATTTCAAAAAAAAGTTAAAACGAGCCCAAACGAACAAAACTATGAAGAGGGACTAAATTACAAAATTTAAAAGTTGCTTAAATGAATCCCTAGCTTATAAAAATGCCCTTCCTCTGCTCAGATCTCCTCACCCACTCTCTCACATGTTAAAATAGAATTAAGAAGGGATGAGAGTGGTGCATAAGAGGTGAGGCCAAGGAAGGAAGAAGAAGCTTTGAAAAGTGCAAGTTTTAGCAACTTTTTCCTACTCCTTGCCTTGTTAAACTTTTTCCCCTCTTTTCCTCCTCTCTTCCTATGGATTTAGTGAGATGTTTGGTTCTATTTTGAGCCCAGAACTAAGGGGGAAATTTCGAAATTCAAGGAGAGGGTTGAAGCAAGGAAGAGAGCTCTTGAGATAAGCTTAGAATCAAGGTGATTTTTCTATCTTGGTTGCTTCCTTTTTCTTACCCTTTGTGTGTGGAGTTCTGCAAAATAGAACCATCTTAGGGGGAGGATTTTTGTCCAAAAATAAGAAGGAATTGTGGGTTTTAGACCATGAGGAGTTAGTAGATGTAAAGAAATTGGAAGAAAAGCTAATAAAAATTAAGTTAGGAAAGTGTAGAGCTCTTGGACACTTTGTAAAAAATGATTTAATCCATGAATTTTCTTGCATGTGTAAATGTTTATTTGAGTTTCTAAGACCCCTAGGAAGCCTTCCAAGTGTCTCTCCCATCAAGAAAAAATCAAAAAGCCCATGGACTTCTCCTCCCTCCATCAATTCAGCTAAGACAGAACTATTAGGCTAGGGGTTGTTTTAATTTGTTTTAGCCTTAGTTTGGGACTTCTTATGATGGTAGAAGGTAGGAGGAACCCTTGAAAAAAGTTTAGAACTCCTAGAAATTGATTTGGTGCCTTAGGTTCCATATTATGACCTAAAGAAGCAACATGATGCTAGGCCCTTTGTTTTAATGATGTGATGACTCCAAGAGGTTTAAAAGGAGTCAAGAATCATATTTGAAAAGAAAGAATGAGGCCTAGAAGTCCCTTGAGGGGTGTTGCTTCATTAGGTGCCATTATGGACCATAACAAAGTCTATAGAGTAATCTAGTGGTTCATCAAGTTATGGAGCCTTAGAATGTGTTTCATGAACCTAATTGGCTCCCATAAATTATATCTAGGCCAAGAGGAACCTTCCCCACACTTTTGTGGTTGTGTAGCTAAAAAGAGGAGCTTAAATTCAAAGGAGAAAGCATGTGAATTGGTGCAAAGTAGCTCTCTCCACTTTCTCTCATACATAGATGTGTGTTTAGCTTATTTTAGAATGTGTGTATGTGCATTTTCAAGCTATGAAAAGTATGCTAGCATGCCTTTATATTCTAGGATCCTTGATGCCATATTGTGTTTCAAATGAGCACATGATGTTTGTATGAGTTTGCTTGAGTGTGGAGAGGCCAAGAACTCTTCCCTTTGGTAAGGATGAGCCAAGAACCCTTGACCTTGGTTGAGATAAAGCAAAGAGTCTCCCAAAAGCAAAGTGGGCTCCCAAAAGTATGGTTGAGTCCAAAGTGCTCAAGAAATGGGTGAGGCAAGTCCAACACCTATGAGGAGAAGTGTGAGGCCAATCCAAACACTTGGTGAGCTCTTGAATGATTTGTATGAGTTGTTCACATGCCAAGTTTGTTGTTAAAATGTCCATGGCTTTTATTTTCTCTATGCATGCATTTGTAAAGCTTGCTTGCACATATTATGTATGATTGAATGGGAGATGAGCTATTGGAATTCTTTAAATCTCATCCCCTCCTCTTCAATGATCTAATATGCTAGGTGGACCAAGTAAGAGCAAAGATTGACAAGCTTATGTCTTGTTTTGTCTATATTGGAACCATAATGATGATTCATAATGTATATGATGTTGTATATGTATTGTGAACCTTGAGACATGTATAAAGATGCTACTATGTGATGTTTATAGCTATGGATATGATGTATGAGTTATAAAATACAATTTGAGTATCTAATACCCAAATATGCACTGTGGAAGTATGAAGTAACTGTGCATAAGTGTGGGTGAGAAGGCCAAAATGAAATGCATGAGGTTTGGGACCATTTGGCAATTTTGGTACCCAATATAGAGCCAAAATTGACCATAATGGAACCCTATGTCACTTTTTGGCCAAATGAGTTAGTCTTGCTCTAAAATTTGGCATGCAATGAGGTCTCATTGAAAACATTTTGGGAAGCTAAAGAGCATAATTTTTAGAGGTCTAGAGAATATTTGATAAATTTTCAAAATTGGGATTTTCTATTGTTTCTGGTATGGGCACTATTCATATTGGCAGTTTTGTGTTTTGTGTCACCCGATAGTCAAATGGTGTCCAATGCTTGTGAAATTTTATAAGCATAAACTAAAGGTTATAAGATTTCTGTGGCCATTGAGATCACTTCATTTGGAGGTTTGATCAGAGAGTTATGCATTTTTTAAGTTGACTGTCAGTGCTAGTGGCGCCCCAGGAGTTTAGTTACTGTTCCATAGGATTCTAATGGCCAAACGTATCTGTTTAATTCTGGAATTATTTTTAGCATAAAGATAACATTTTTAGATTTCTAGAATGAATGAATGTGTGTAATTTTGATTTTTATAAAAATAGTTATGAATTTTAGAAGTTTGTGTGACGACCCTAAATTCTAACATCAGTAATTATAGTTAAATACATGATTAATAAATAATGATCAAGGTTTGGACTCGTTGCAGCTAATCACATTAATAAAATATAGAGAAATTTAAACCTTGATACTACTAGGATCATCAATTAATAACCATAATGGGAACATGCATAAAGGGTTTGTACCCTTATTAAAGGTTTAGGATTCACCCATTAATCAATTTCAACCCACAAAACGTCTCACCAATGTCCCCATACCATACCCTAACATTAGCCTTACTGAATTTAGGGTTTCTAGGTCAAATATAGGAGTTTGGGGACCTGCGCCGCGGCCTGGAACCTTTCCGCCGTGGCTAAGTTAGGTTCTGGAGCTCGAAAACTGAGTTTTTAAACTTGCGCCGCGGCCAAGTTGCTCTCTGGAATTTTCCTGACTTTCACCGCGGCGAGTTGGATCTGTGCCGCGGCCAACCTATATGGCGCCGCGGCGAGTTTTGCTACTATAACCTCCCTAATTAATTTCCTCGACTCGCGCCACGGTGAGACTTCTTGCGCCGCGGCGAGGTTACGTTCTGTCACCTCCTGGGCGATTATTTTCACTCCGCGCAGCGGCGTCCCTCGCCACTGTCACTTCCTTGGCCGCGGCAAAGCCTTCCTGGCCGCGGCGTGATTCCCTTTTGTCACTGTTTTCACTATATTTCGCCCTCTACACTCTATTTCTCTTCTTAGGGACACTCTAAGGTCACTTCCCCTCATTTTATATGGCTCAAATGGTATTTATCTACCTTATTTACTTAGCTATGCTTCCATTACAAATTCAAAACTTATATGCCCATTTCCGTTCTCTAATTACCCTCTATAAGCAAGTTTACAAAGTAGCAACAACAGAATATACAAGAATTACCAGCAGCTATCCTTTAATACTCAATAAATGGGGGGTTCCATACATTAGGGGTTCATATCAATATCTTAAGGGTTACATTTCCATTAATAAGCCATATCATAGGTCAACATAATTTTCAGCAGATATCATGAATCCATACAACAATTATCAAGTTAAGATAAAGTCTAGCCTTTCAGTACATACATTCTCAATAAATCAAATGTTCAAGCCTACACTTGGCAATATAGATACATGATGATGCTATACATTAAGGAATACAAAATTAGCATCTATACTAGCTAAGCCAGCCTAGGTGTAGCCATCTCCCCATAGGTGGGAACTCATGGATTCTCATCCACCTGCTTACCCTTATCCTTACCCGAGGAACTTTCACCTGAAATATTAATCCCATAACACGGGGTGAGATATAAATCTCAGTAACTAAAGCAATTCCATCATATAATCCAGTTTAATCAACATATATGCATGAAACAAAATCCATATCAGAATCATATCAGTCATTTCAGCAAATGAAACAATTAGGCTATCATGATTACTATCCCATACTAGCAATCATATATTTAACATGTTAAAGGCTATTAACACTGGGAGAGGCTCGTCCACGGCACCTACTCCCCATTGAGCACAACCAGGGCTCAGTGCATCTGGGGTTGATCATACCCGGTGCTCGATCGTAGCACATGCACGGGTGGCAGCCGCACCACAGCTCCACCATAGACTCATAAGGTCCAATCATAATACAATAGATAGCCAACCAATTCATTCAGCATTTCAAATTATTCATATACAGCAAATATGGAATTAAAATAGATACATGCATGGAATTAATGTAAACCCCGGTTACCTCACTTGTAGACAAATTCGCAACAGCCACCACAAATCCCAAATTCGGATTCAAGTATCTCCCACCAGAATTCTCAATGTGTCACCCAAAATCCTAAGCAAATTCGTACCAAATTAATACCCATAATATAAATAAGCTATGGGGGTCTCAAACTATCAAAGAAAGCATCAAAATGAGGGTTTAAACTCATCTAATATCAGCCCTAACCTCAACCTACGAATTTCATCAAGAAAATCCCCAAATAACCACATTTCAGATTTTGGGTGAAGTGAAAATCCTCTAAATGAAAAACTAATTGGACCAAATTAAAGACAAAGATGAGGGGGTTAAGTTCTATAACTATTACCTTGGCCAAATCTTGCTCTAAGTGTGTGAAAATGCAGAATCTTTGCCTCAAACCCTAGCCTCCTTCTCCACCTCCGAATTTCACTTTTGAGTTTCAGCAAATGGGATAAGTGGCTGAAGTGTAACACCCCGAAATTAATTAAGGTGTTAATTATGGATTAAGATTAATTAAGGATAATTAATAGAGCATAATTGGGCAAGTTAGTGAATGGGTATTCTAGAGAGATAAATTGTTAATATGGGTTGAGAATTTATTTAGGATGGAGATTTATATCTAGGCCCAAATTAATTAAATCATGGTGAGAGGCTAATGGAGGCCCAATGAATTGGAGGTAAACCCAAACTAATTTAATGAGATAGAGGCCCAAGATTTATCTTGTATAGGCTCAATTAAGTGGCCCAATTACCCTTGTGCAGACCCAAGCCCTTGAGCCCTTCAAATTAGGCCCAAAACCTATTAAACTTCAGCAACCCAATGAGTGAAAACTGGCCCAACAGAATTATGCAGCCCAACACTTAAAAACTGGCCCAATAAGTAAAATCTGAAACCCAATTGGATTTGGACTTGGAGCAACCCATGACCCGGCCTTTTGACCCAACTTAAACCCATCTAAACCCTAATGCTTCAGCCACACTTTCATTTTTCTGAAACTCAAGAGGCAACTTCGGAGGTTGAGAAGGAGGCTAGGGTTTGGGGCAAAGATTCTGCATTTCCACACACTTAGAGCAAGATTTGGCCAAGGTAATAGTTATAGAACTTAACCCCCTCATCTTTCTCTTTAATTTGGTCTGATTAGTTTTTCATTTGCAGAGATTTCATTATACCCAAAATCTGAAAAGTGAGTGTTTGGAGGTTTTCTTGGTGAAATTCGTAGGTTGAGGTTGGGGTTAGTATTAGGAGACTTTAAACCCCCCATTTTGATGCTTTCTTTTATGGTTTGAGACCCCCATAGCTTATTTGTATTATGGGCATTAATTTTGTACGAATTTGCTTAGGATTTTGGGTGACACATAGAAAATTCTGGTGGGAGATACTTGAATCCGAATTTGGGATTTGTGGTGGCTGTTGCAATTGTCTGCAAGTGAGGTAACCGGGGTTTACAATAATTCCATGCATGTATCTATTTTAATTTCATATTTGCTGTATATGAATGATTTGAAATGCTGAATGAATTGGTTGGCTATCTGTTATATTATGATTGGACCTTGTGAGTCCATGGTGGAGCTGTGGTGCGGCTGCCACCCGTGCATGTGCTACGATCGAGCACCGGGTATGATCAACCCCAGATGCACTGAGCCCTGGTTGTGCTCAATGGGGAGTAGGTGCCATGGACGGGCCTCTCCCGGTGTTAATGGCCTTTAACATGTGATTATATGATTGCTAGTATGGGATAGTAATCATGATAGCCTAATTGTTTCATTTGCTGAAATGACTGATATGATTCTGATATGGATTTTGATTCATGCATATATGTTGATTAAACTGGATTATATGATGGAATTATTTTGGTTACTGAGATTTATATCTCACCCCGTGTTATGGGATCAATATTTCAGGTGAAAGTTCCTCGGGTAAGAATAAGGGTAAGCAAGTGGATGAGAATCTATGAGTTCCCACCTATGGGGAGATGGCTACACTTGGGCTGACTTAGCTATTATAGATGCTAATTTTGTATTCCTTAATGTATAGCATCATCATGTATCTGTATTGCCAAGTGTAGGCTTGAACATTTGATTTATCGAGGATGTATGAACTGAGGGGTTAGACCTCATCTTAATTTGGTAGTTGTTGTATGGACTCATGATTTTTGTTGTAATTGGTGCTGACATGTAATATTGCTTATCAATGGAAATGTAACCCTTGAGACATTGATATGAGCCCCTAATATATGGAACCCCCATTTATTTTGTATTAAAGGATAGCTGCTGGTAGTTCATATATATTTTGTTGTTGATACGTTATGAACTTGCTGATGGAAGGTAATTAGAGGAAAGAAATGGGCATATAGGTTGTGAGTTGGTAATGGAAGTATAACTAAGTAAATAAGGTAGATAAATGCCATTAAAGCCATATAAAATGAGGGAAAGTGACCTTAGAGTGTCCCTAAGAAGAGGAATGGAGTGTAGGGGGCGAAATAGAGGGAAAATAGCTACAGGAGGGAGTCACGCCGCGGCCAAGAAGGCTTCGCCGTGGCCTAGAGAGTGACAGTGGCGAGGGACGCCGCGGCTTGAGAAATCTCGCCGCGGCGCGGAGTGAAAATAATCGCCCAGGAGGTGACAGAACGTAACCTCGCCGCGGCACAAGAAGTCCCGCCGCGGCGCGAGTCGAGGAAATTAATTAGGGAGGTTACAGTAGCAAAACTCGCCGCGGCGCCACATAGCTGGGCCGCGGCGCGAGAGTTCTAGGCCACGGTGCAAGTTTAAAAATGTGGTTTTTGAGCTCCAGAACCTAACTTAGCCGCGGCGGGAAAGTTCCAAGTCGCGGCGCAGGTCCCCAAACTCCTATATTTGACCTAGAAACCCTAATTTCAGTAAGGCTAATGTTAGGGAATGGTATGAGTACATTGGTGGGATGTTTTTGTGGGTTGAAATTGATCAATGGATGAATCATAAACCTCTAATGATGGTATAAACCTTTCTTATGCATGATCCCGTTATGGTTGTTATTTGATGATCCTAGTAGTATCAAGGTTTAAATTTCCCCTATATTTTCATAATGTAATTAATTGCGATGACTCCAAACCTTGATCATTATCTATTAATTGTGTATTTAGCTATAATCACTGATATTAGAATCTAGGGTCGTCACATGAAGTATTAGGGTTTTAGATGGGTTTAAGTTGGGTCAAAAATGGGTTATGGGTTGCTCCAAGGTCCAAGTTCAAATGGGCTTCAGACTTTAGCTTATTGGGCCAATTTTCACTTGTTGGGCTGCAGAATTATTTTAGGCCAGTTTAATACATTGGATTGCTAAAGTTTTTTGGGTTTTGGGCCAAACTTGAAGGGCTCAAGGGCTTGGGTTTGCACAAGGGTAATTAGGCCACTTAATTGAGACTATACAAGATAAATCTTGGGCCTCTATCTCATTAAATTAGTTTGGGTTTGCCTCTAATTCATTGGGCCTCCATTAGCCTCTTATCTTGATTCATTAATTTGGGCCTAGGTGAATTTTCTATCCCAAATAAATTCTTAACCCAGATTAACAATTTATCTTTCTAGAATACCTATTCACTAACTTGCCCAATTATCATCTATTAATTATCCTTAATTAACCTTGATCCATGATTAACACCTTAATTAATTTCAGGATGTTACAGTTTGTATTAGTAATCTGAACAGCAACCCAAGCAGCCAGCAACCTTTGTAGCTTTTCGAATATCAAACGTCCTCCATGATGCGTGTTATGATCTGGGCACATTTTTAGTATGAAGTAGACATCCTAAGATATCTAGAATGACTAAGATTGCATTGTTTCTATTTTGCTAGATTTAGTTATGATTTTCCAAAGTTTTCCCAGAAAAGAGGCCAAGTCTGGCCAAAAATGAATTCCCATTTTTCATGCTCCATTTTGGTTTCCATGGGTTGTAAGCATGTTTTTGGGGTGTAAACAAGTTGTAATGATGTAATTAAATATAAGGATGCATAGCATGAGCTCACACAGTCCACGTGATATCAAAATGAATTTTTAGATACGACGCAACGCAAAAATATTCCTTATTTTCTTGCCCTTTTCATGCAAAGCTCAAATGATTTATGATATCAAGTTATGTAAAGACATGGGATGAGCTAGAAATTATGGTGTTACATTATGGAGTGTGAGGAATAATATGCAAAGAAATCTAAGAAAGAACCATTGATTTGCAAGATATCTAGCCTAGGATTTCACTTGCACCTTAGTTTGTAGGAAGCTTTCTAGCCATGATTTAAGGTGTCTAAGAGTTTGTGTGAGTTCCTAAGACATCAAGGAAGCCTCCCACATTCTTCTCCCATCAAAGAAATCAAACAAACTCCATTGGTGCTAATTGAAAGTATAGCCTTGGCCTAAAGGGGTTCATACACCTAGGGAGTGTTTTAATTTCTTCCAAGCTTAGTTTTGCATCATGTATAATGGAAAAGTATGAGAGTAAGCCTTGAAAAAATTTTAGAAAGCCTAGAAGGTGTAATGGAGATATAGGTTCCATATTATAGCATAATGAAGTAACGCCTACCTAGACTCCTTAAAATGATTGTGTGATGACTCCAAGAGGTCTAAATGGAGTAAAGAGTTATAAATTAAGGGAAAGAATGGAGCCAAGATTATGTTTTTCCAAGGTTGCTTCATTAGGTACCTTATGGAACCATAATTGAACCATTTGAGCCATCTAGCTTTTCAAGAGCATTTATAGCTTTAGAAATTATTCCAAGAATGTAATTGGCTTCCATGTAATGTGTTTAGGCCAAAGGAATCAAGTTCCACCTTCTTGTGAGTGCTTGGCCGAGGGAGAGGAACCATTTTCAAGGAGAAAAGTGTGTTGTTGTGCACCGAGGTAGCTCTCTCTTCTTTTTTTCATGTATGAGTAGGTGTTTATCTTATTTTTGAATGTATGTATGTGTGTTTCAAGCCATGAAAAATATTTTAGCATGTATTTATATGCTATGGTACCATAATGTTATGTTATGCATTCAAATGATACTTTATAAACATGTCGTAGTTTGCTTAAGTGTGGTGAAGCCAAAAAGTCCCATAACTAGGGTGAGGATGAGCCAAAAGTCTCCAAGATTGTTAAGACAAAGCCAAAAGTCTCCCAAGAGTAAGACTTAATTAAAAGCCTTTAAGAAAATGGGTGAGGCAAGTCCAAAATCCCCCAAAGAGATTGGATGAGGCTAAACTACTTGTTTAGCAAGCCTATGTATGTTTTATATGATTTCTTGAATGCTAGAGATGTTCCATAAATAATTACATGTTCCATGATATCCATACATGCATCTTTGGACATAGATTTGCATTCTTTATATATGGTTGAAAGGGAGAAGAGCTATTGGGATTCCTAGAATCTCATCCCTTCCTCCCTATTGTCTAACATGACTAGGTGGACCAAGTGAGCCAAGAAATGGGAGCCATCAAGCTTGAAGGAGAGAGTTTAACAACCAAGTGTGTGAAAATGTCCATTTTGTAGCCATATGAGTAACATATAATGAAATCCAATGTTATATATGATTATATTGTGTATATATGAGATTGGATGCCATATGTATGTTATAACAACTTTTAGGCATGGAATGGCAAGATAGAGCATATGTGTTCTTATGTATACCTTTGGGTAAGAGTGTGAGTTTGTAAAATCTAGGTTTGTGCACCTTTGATACATGTTTAGTAGACCATTTTGGTGCTTTTTGACATGCTCAAGTTGTAACGTCTGGTTTTCGTTAAATGGACACGTTTTCAAAGCAAGTCCCCTGAAATGAATTAGTTAAGGTCCCAAAAAATTTGAGTAACATTATAGATTCCTAAAAATGAGAATCCTAACCTCAGACAGAAGGAAAAACAAAGATAGAATAAAGAAACAAATTTTGATGAAAACCTTACGAAACGTAATGGCATTTTCGTCAATTTGAGAAAATTTTGGAATTCACACAAGAGGGTTTTTTAAATGAAATTTTCAAGTTCTCTGGGGTTCTCAGAGGCCCTGAAAACCATGGAAAACCCTGGGATAGTTAAATCCTCTTTGGTGAACGTTTTTCAATGTCGGTGTACCTAAACTTTGATGGATTTGTTCGGGAAGTTTTTAGCTCCAATTTGAGTGATTCCAAAGGCATTTTATTTAATTGGGAACTTAAATTTTATAATGGAAAAGAAGGTTCTCAAAAAGGAGATAAAACAAAGGAGAAATGAAAATGCAAAGTATGAAGGACAAAATTGGAATTTTTGAAAAAGTTATTTTTCCCTACCTATATGTAGGTGGTGCCTCACACTCTCCCTCATTTAGCATCAGATTTCTCAGCCCCAAAATAGAATCAAAACCCTAAGAGAGAGGTGCCCAAAAGAGGAGGAAGAAGAAGGAAGAAATCCTAGCCAAAGGTTTATTTTTATGGTTGTTTTTCAAGCTTTTCTCCATCCACATCACCTCTCCTTCATCCTCCTTGATTTTATTTGATTAAAATGAAGTTTATAAATCTTATTCAAGGGAGAAATTCAAGGGAAATTTCGGATTTAAAGTGAGGAGCTTGAAGAAAGCAAGATTTAAGCCAAACTAAGCAAGGAAACAAGGTAAAATTGTATCCTATGGTTGATATCTTCCATCACCCTTCTTCTCCATTTCACCTAACCCTAGGAGCCATAGGAGGATCTGATTTTCAAGCTCAACCAAGCATGAATCTTAGGTATTTGATGGAGAAGAACAAGAATATGTAAAGAAAACAACAAAATAACCATTAGAATTCATGATGCAAATTCTAGGGTTTTATGTGCACATTCCAAATTCTGATTTTGTGTGATGATTCCTAGGGCTAATTAAGAGTTTAAATAAGTTCTTGAGATCCCTAAGATGCTTCCTACAAGCTTCCTCCTTTAAGAAAAATGAAGAAATCTCCAAGGAGCCCTAAATCATGTTATGTCTCAGCCAAAGCATGTTTATATAGCTAGGGAGAGTTTTAAATTTTTTTAAGGCTATTCTTGAGTCATATTTGATGAATGAAAATGAGGGGAGGCCTTGGAAAAAATTTAGAACTCATAGAAAGTGAATTGGTGTCTTAGGTTCTATATTATGACCTAAAGAAGCAACATGATATTAGGCTCTTTGTTTTAATTGTGTGATGACTTCGAGAGGCTTAAAAGGAGTCAAGAATCATATTTGAAAGGAAAGAATAGAGCTTAAAATTTTTTTGAGGGGTGTTGCTTCATTAGGTGTATTTATGGACCATAATGGAACTTATAGAGTAATCTAGTATCTAAGCAAGTTGTATGACCTTAGAGATTGTTTCATGAACCTAATTGGCTTCCATAAATTATATCTAGGTGACGGGCTTGTCATGCAACCCTCAAAATAAAACTAGGTTGATCTAAAAATATAGCAAGTGGCACAACCTAGGTCATCTCCCTTAGAATTGGAATTCAATGTTCAATTAGGTTCTCTAAGTGTTTTAAGATCCTAGAACTATCTAGTTTGGGGGTTTTTGAATGAATTAAACTATCCTAAACTGAATTGAAACAAATTTCCTAATGTCTACCTAATTAGATAAATTGTGGGTGGAGAATGGTCTTGTGACTAGCTTAGGAATCATCTCTTGGTATCCACTATCCTTATCCTATTCCAATTGTGATTAATTATGGCCTAAGAATTCTTAATTATGTTCATTAGCAAATGATCTTGAATAACCATTCAAGATTCAAGAGATTAATAATCTAATATTGAATTGAGACCTCAATCCCGCATTAAACCGTTAACTCTTGTCTTTAAGATCAATGAACATCCAATTTGATTGATTAACTAATTAATTATCTTATGATTCATCATCCAAAAATGTTTAATTAACCAACTAAACACTAAGGAATTCTCAAATCAAACAATCAAGCACAAAATCTCACTCATGCAATTCATCGAACACCTTCGTGGCATACATGGGAGATTAAAGAGAATAATGAAAAATCAAATTCAAATCCAACCAATTAATCAACAAAAAAGGTTTTCTAATCAGTGTCTAACCAGCCACTAATTAATTACACCAATTCCTAATCAAATATAACTTAACCAAGATTATACAGAATAAGAAAAAGTGTAGGAAAAATAAGAAAATCTTAGCCAGAATTTTGCATTCTTCCAAGGATTCAAGCTTCTACTCAAGAGTTTCCTCCCTTGCTAGCCTCAAGATGAATGAATTAGATCTTCATTCGGTGGATGGATGATGGAGTATGGAATGGAGAGATGGATGTGTGGATGGAGGCGTTGTTGAATATGGAGGCGAGCGTTTGTGTGGAGGCGAAGGATGGGCGAATCATGATGGCTAGGGCTTGAGCGTATATAAAGAGACGATGGAATGGGTGAATGGACGAGAATGACGTATGTTTAATGGGCTGGGCGAATGGAATGGGCGTGTATTTCTCCTCTGCCTTCAGCCTCATTCTCACGTGGATCTTTTATTAATTCCACGTGTTTTTCTTCGTTCAAGTGCTGCCTCTTCCCATTATTTGAAGTTAAATGCATGTGATATAAGGTGTGGGTCCCAGTGCTCTTATTTTATTATAATCTATGTGATTTCCACTGTAGCTTCTGCATGTTCTGTCCAGACGTGATCTCCAGCTCCCTCTTCTTCATGCATTTCTCTGGTTCTGCCCCGTCGTTCTGCTCGTTTTCTTCATGCGTTTATATTTCTTCTCCAACTCGTGGCAAGCTCCTTCATCCCAAGCCTCCAGCTCCAGCGTCTTTTCCTCTGTTTCTGCTGTTGAACTTGCATGACAGCTGCTGTTTGCTTGCTCGAAAGCTCCTTTCCACTGTTCAGACTTACAAACCAACCCGAGAGTGGTTCCACGTGATTAGCTTCATTTGCAGGACTTCATATCTGCTTGTTTCCTCGAGTTCCAGTGTTTAGCTCTTTCATTCTGCAGCTCATTCCAACCTTCAACTCGTTATGTTTCTCAGCTCTTGCTTCGTTGTGCTTGTTTCTGTTCACGTCCCTGGAGCTTTACTTGTTGCTGTCTCTGTTTCAGCTGGCACAGCTTCTTCGTTCTGCTGCATGTGAGTTGCTGCACTTCCTTCAATGTAAACCCAAGCTTAAACTTCTATTGACAGCAACTAAACTCGAGCTTCTCACGTTGGCTACTGTAGTTTCTGCATTCATGTTCACGTCTTGCCTTCTCTTCAGCTTGTAACATTGGAACCAAAGCTTCTTCCTCCCATATATACATGCCTTCATCTCTTCTTCTTCTTTTCTTTAAATCAAATACTCATTTAAGCTATTTGTCCTTCACAAGTCTGCACAAATAATAAAAATAATTCAATAGGAAAATTCATAAAATCATTTAAAATAAAATTGAGCATTAATATTTCAAAGTTTTGCAAATTAATTCCTAAAGTGCAAAAATAGCTCTTAAAATCAATTTCCATTCAATTGCATTCATTAACCCACATTTATTTATTAAAATGACTAAGTTAGGAGGGATAAATTGTATAAAAATCATGCTTATCACTAGGCCAAAAGAAACTATCTCCTCAAGTTTGTGGGTGTATGGCCAAAAGAGGAGGCTTGAATTCCAAGGGAAAAGTGTGTAATTATATGCAAGGTAGCTCTCTCCACCTTTTCTCATGCATGGATGTGTGTTTAGCTTGTCTTAGAATGTGTGTATGTGTATTTTCAAGCCCTGAAAAGTATGCTAGCATGATTTTATATGCCATGATTCATGATAACATAATATGTTTTCAAATGAGTGCATGATATTTGTTTGAGTTTGCTTGAGTGTGGAGAGGCCAAGAACTCTTAAGCATGGTGAGGATGAGCCAAGAACCCTTAAAATTGGTTGAGACAAAGCAAAAAGTCTCCTAAAGAAAAGTGGGCTCCCAAGAGCATGGTTGAATCTAAAGTTCTTAAAGAGTGGGTGAGGCAAGTCCAAAATCCATGAGAAATAGTATGAGGCCAATCTAAACACTTGGTGAGCTCTTGAATGACTTGTTCACATGCCAAGTTTGCTTCTCGAATGTTCATGACTTCTATGATATCCCTACATGCATTTTTAAGGCTTGCTTTGCACATATTATGTATGATTGAATGGGAGATGAGCTATTGGGATTCTTTGAATCTCATCCCCTCTTCTCCAATGATCTCACATGCTAGGTGGACCAAGTGGATATGCTAATGGGAGCCAACAACATTGAAGGAAGAAGAATGACATCCATATGTTTAGCATTTACTTTTTTAAAACCATAATGAACCATAATGTGTATATGATTGTTGTAAATGGCTTATGACCCTTGAGATATATGTAATTATGATATTATATGATGTAGAAATGAAAGTATGTGTTATGTGAATGATGGAATGTGAGTTGAGCATGTATGGCAAGGATAGCTTTATGAATGAGTTTATGGAAATGTGCATATGTGTGGACAGAAAGGCCAAAATGAGATGCATGGGGTTTGGAATCATTTGAGCAGCTCATACAAGTCCTAAATGTACTTTTAGACTTACCCAAAAGGTGCCAAAACCAACGGAAAGCCATTTGGCAATTTTGGTATCGTATATGGAGTCAAAATTGCCCATAATGGAATCCTATGTCACTTTTTAGCCAAATAAGTTATTCTTGATCTGAAATTTGACATGCAATTAACTCTCATTACGAATTTTTTGGGAAGCTAAAGACCATAATTTTTGGAGGTCTATAAAATATTTGATGAATTTTCAAAGTTGACAATTTTTATAGTTTTAGTCTGCTGCAGTATTCATTTGGTCCAAAAATGAATTCTATCACACGAGGCTCAAATAATGTCCAATTGCCATGAAATTTTATACAAAGAAACTAGACATTCACAGTGAGTCGTACCAAGTGGAAGCACCTCATTGGGATGTCTAGAGGGAGATATGAATTTTTGAAGACTTTATCCAGTATCAAAGAATTCAGCCGACCTGAGTTACTGTTCTATTGAATTCTGAGGTCTAGGCTACCTGAACTGATTTGAAAATATTTTTTCCTTCTAACTAACATCCACATATTTCTAGATTGGTATCATTTTCATATATTGGATTTTTGTGGAATTAATTGGACATTTTCAAAGTGTTCTACAGAATTTTGTGACAGTTCTAGAATGCAGTCTGACCTTTGGACCATTTTGGATGTCAAACATCCTCTATGATAGATGTTATGGTATTGGCATATTTTTAGTGTGAAGTAGACATCTGTAGCTTTCCAAAATAGCCAAGAATGCATGTTTTTAATTTTTATAGAATTAGTTATGATTTTCCAAAATTTGGTCAGAAAAAGGACCAAATCTAGCCGAAATTAAACAATCCCATTTTATGCTTCATTTTGATTTTCATGAGTTGTGGGTATAATTTTGTGATGTAAAAGGGTTGTATTGATGTAATTAAATATGATAATGTATAGCATGAGCTCACACAGTCCACATGACACCAAATGAAAATTTTGAACATGATGCAATGCAAAATTAGTCATTATTTTACTCTCTTTTTCTCTGCACTTTCATGAAATTGATGATGTGAAGCCCATGAATGTCATGAAATGAGCTAGAATTTATGGTGTTACACAAGTGACCATGGGCGCCTTAGAACCAAATTTGACCTTCTTGAGACCTAATAACAAACTTAAAAGAGCATTTTGGCAACCCAATATCAAGATCTGACCAAATGAATGAATTTACCTAGGAAATTTGGCATGCATATAGATTTTATCCAGAGATTTTTGGAAAGCCAAATAACAGATTATTTGGAGCTCTATGGAATTAATTATGATTTTTCAAATTTGCCATTTTTCTGCTATTCTAGTATAAGCACTATTCATATTGTCAGTTTTTTATGCTATGTTATTTAAGGGCCAAATGATGTCCAATGCTTATGAAAATTTACAAAAATAAACTAGATATGATAAGATTTCTATGGAAACCAAGATCACCCCAATTGAATGCTTGACCAGGGAGATATGAATTTTTGAAGTTTAGTGATAGTATCAATAGCGATAGACGACCTTGGTCACTGTTCCATCAATTTCTAACGGCTAGACTTCCCTGTTTTGTCTCAAGTTTTTTTAACATAAAGTAGACATCTGTATCTTTCTAGAATGGTATAGTGTGCTTGATTTTGATTTTTCCAGAATTAGTTATGATTTTTTAAAGTTCATGACAGAAAGCTGGACCATGAACCCGATGTTGCACATGTAAATTTTGTGCATATGCTTCATGAAATTGAGTTCTTGGCCACTTCTTGAGATTGTTATGAGTTTTATTTGTGTATTTAAATATGAAAATGAGATGGATGAGTTTATATGGTTCACGAGATATGGAATGAATATATTTATTGCTTTTCTTGAGTAAATGTGCTAGACAAAGGAAAGGCAAGTTAGAATGATATGAGATGAGGTAAATAAATATGGTGTTACATCAAGACCTTTGGCCTTCATTTATTAGTCCACTTGGTTTATCTAGACATAATGAAGCACATAGAGGGAAAGAGTGAGATTCAAAGAATTTTAATAGCTCTTTACCATTTTAAACATACATAATAGATGCATATATATATCAAAGAATGCATTCATGTCATACGAATCTCTCATGAACATACATAAAAAATTTTCTTAGTCATGTGAACTCATACATATTAAACATAGGCTTTCAAGGGTATTGGTCTAGCCTTACCCAACTTTCTAGGGACATTTAGATTTGCTTCACCCATTTTCAAGGGACTTTTGACTAAGCCTCACTCTTTTTAAGACTTTTCACTTTATCTCACCTAATTTTAGGGACTTTTGGCTCATCCTCACCTATGTTAAGGGACTTTTGGCATTACCATACCCATTCAAGCCAAAATACATTCATAAACTCATTTTAAAGAACATAATGGTACCATAACATGTAAGTATTGGCAAGAAACATTTCTTATAGCTCAAACATATACACAAGTAAGTACTTAATGACAAAAAATCAACTAAGCAATGCATATGAGAAAGGTTAGAGAACTACCTTGAAGTAAGAACATCACACTTTTCTTTTGAACTCTTCTTCCCTTTTTCGGTCAAGCTCATGCAACTAGGTAGCACTTGATTTTCTTGGCCTAGACACATCAAATGAGGTATGATTCAATCATTGGAACAAGTTCTAGCTTTATATAAATTCTATGGAGGTCTACTTTCTCATATGACTACATAATGGTTCCATACAAAACACAATGAAACAACTATTAGAATTCATGATCTTGGCTCTATTTTTTCCTTCAATATAAGTCTCTTAACTTCATTTAGACTCCATAGAGCCATCCCAATTTCATCTCAAGGAGCTTATCTATAAGTTACTTCTTTATGTCTCATTGTAACACCTGGTTTGTCGAAAAAGGGCTAAAAATGTGAGAATTCAAAAGGAAGCCCTCTGGATAGAGAGGTTTAACACCAACTAAAATTTGGATAAAATTTTAAATAATGAAAAATTTGGATTTAAGCCTTGAGTTATCCAAAAATTGGGGCTAGAGTGATTAAAAAAAATGCCAAAAGGCTAATGGTATTTTCATAAATATAGGCACTTTTTGAAAAATTTATAGGAGGGCTTTTTAAATGAAAAATTTGAGCTTTTCAGAGTTTTTAGAGGCCCTAAAAATCATGGAAAGCCCCGAGACAATTGAAACCCCTCCTGTGTATGTTTTCCAATAACAGTGAATTCGAATTTTGGCGAATTTGTTCGGGAAGGTTTTAGTTTTGAATTGAGTGATTCTAAAGGTATTTTATACAATTGGGAACCTAATTTTTATGATGGAAAAGACGGTTCTCAAAAAGGAAATAAAACAAAGCTAAAACGAAAATGTCAATTACAAGAGACATAAATGGAATTTTTCAAAACACTTTTCTTCCTTTTTGGCTTTATATTAGGCATCCCATCTTATGGCTTCTTCTCACTGACTTTGCATAGTTCAAATAGAGGGAGAGGTTGCCAAGAAAAAGATGCACAAGGAGAAGCACAAGAGAAAGGAAAAGAAAGCAAAGAAAGATAGGTACATTCAAGGAATTTCATGACTTTCTCTTCTTTAAAGTTGTTCTCCTCTCTTTGCTCCATCTTTCTATGGTTTTGGATGCTTAAATGGTTCTATTTTGGCCTTGAATTACAGGAGAACAGTTAGAAATTCAAGGAAAAGAACAAAGCAAGGGAAGAACCTCTTGGAAAGAGCTTGATTTAAAGTAATTTTCTTACGAGATGTTACTTCTTTTCCCTAGTTTTTTCTCTTATGTTTTAGCCCTATACAAAACCATGATAGGGGGAGAGTTGCTATTGTCAAACCAGTGAGAACTCATTAAATTAGGCTATAGGAACTTGGATTATGTAAAGAGATCGCAGGGAAACCTAATGAATTTTAAGTTTGGAAAGTATGGAACTCATGAACACAATGTAAAAACTGATTTAATTCTTGAATTTCCTTGCATGTGTGAGTGTTTACTTGAGCTCCTAAGACCTCTAGGAAGCCTCCCAAGTATGTCTCCCATCAAGGAAAAATCAAGAAGGCCATGAACTCTTCTTCCCCTCATGTCTCAGCCTAGGCTACTTGAATAGGTTAGGAAGTGTTTTAATTTGTTCTAACCTTGGTTTGGGACTTCATATGATGGTAGAAGGTAGGAGGAACCATTAGGAGAAATTTAGGAGCCATAGATTGGGAGATGAGGCCATGGCTTCTATAATGTGACCTTATAAAGCAATTTGTGTCTAAGCTTTTGTAAATGAATATGTAATGGCTCTAAGACCTTAAATGAGGTCAAGAGGCCTAGAAATGATAAGAGAATGGAGCTAAGAACTTGAATCATGATGGTTGCTTCAATAGGCCATTTATGGAACCATTATGTGACTTATGGAACTAAGTATGATCTTAAGAGTAAATTGAATGCTTTGGCTTGCTTCAAGAATATAATTAAGTGTTATTAATGATGTTTAGGCCAAGGAAACCAAACCCTACCTAAGTGTTCTTATGGAACTGAAAAAGGGAAGGAGTAAGGCAAAGTAAAGCTTGTATAGATAACAAGGTAGCTCTATCTTTTTATGTATTTAAATGATGTTTTGTGTATTTGCCTTAGGTTACTTAAGTTTGGTGAAGCCAAGAACCCACTAGCTCTGGTGAGGATGAGCTAAGAATCCTTAAAAATGGTTGAAATAAAGTTTAGAGTCTCCTAAGAGTAAGGCTTAGTTTAAAGCCTTTAAGAAAAAGGGTGAGGCAAGTCCAAAATCCTCAAAGAGAATGGGTGGGGCTAAATCACTTACTAGGCAAGCCTATGTATGTTTTGTATGACTCTTTGAATGCCAATAATGCTTCTTAAATGATTACCTACTCCATGATGTTCATGCATACATTGTTAGACATGGATTTGCATTCTTTATATGTGATTGAAAAGGAGAAGAGCTATTAAGATTCCATGAATCTTATCCCTTTCCTTCTCCTATCTCATATGGCTTAGGTGGAACTCAAGAGCCAAGGAATAGAAGTAATGAAGTATGAATAGCATGGTTTTGACAATGATGTAGTTTATGTAATCTTAAAGTGTGTAGGAATGTCAAAATATTCATGTACACATTATCTTTGAGTTGTAGACTAATGAGCAAATGTAATATTATATGTAAATGGTGTATGAACATTGTATGGTACCAAGATAATGAGAATATGAATTTTGAACACTTGGATGCCTACTTGGGCGCATGTATTGTTAAGTGTGGGATGGACAATTTGAAATGCATAGGGTTTGGAACCACTTAGGCAGTTCACACAAGTCACAATTATGCTTTAAAACTTGCCCCCAAGAGGTGCTAAATACTAAAAGGAGCCATTTGGACCAAAGAGTTCATTATGAGAAGAAAAAATGACCATATTGGTGGGCTATGTCACTTTTTATCCAAATAAGCTCTCCTTAATTTGAAATTTGGTATGTATTTAGAGCTTGTTAAGAGCTTTTTGGGAAACTAAAGTGTAGAATATTTGGAGGTCTATGGAATTTTTGGCAAATTTCTGAAGTTGGGAAATTTTTTGGTTTTGGTCAGAGTTACTATTCATATAGCCCGAAATGAAACTCTGTCACTCATGAGGCAAATGAAGTCCAATTGCTATGAAATTTTATAGAGAGAAACTAAACCTTTCCAGTGACCTGTGCCAATTAGAAGTATCTTAATTGTATGTATAAAGAGGGAGATATGAATTTTTGAAGTTACTGTTATGTTCTTAGTGCACCTCCAGACCTATGTTATTGTTTGATTGATTTTTGGAGTCTGAATGCCCTTGGATTGGTTTAGAACTATTTTTTCCTCTAGTTAACATCAGTAGATTTCCAAATTGGTATAGATTGCGTTGGATTTTTATGGAATTATCTATGAATTTTCAAAGTTTATATCAGTAAGCTGTATTAGATTTCTGGACAATTTGACCTTCCTACTTTTTCTAATGTCAAGTGTGGTGCAGATGCGATTTTCAAGGTTGGGAATTATTTTTAGTGTATAGTTAACACTCAAAGATTTCCAGAAAGCTATGGTATGAAAATTTTTGATTTTTTTACATTTAGTTATGATTTTTCAAAGTTACCCTTAAAATCTGCCATATGCTGTCTGAGGAAATGAGTGAAAAATTCAGGGTTTTCTCCATGAAATCCGTGGATTATGTGTTATTTTGGATTACTTGTGAATCATATGATTGATAACTAATTGTAGAATGATGCTAGAAAATCAACGAGACCCATGTAAGGTGAATTAGAATTTTGAACCCTGACGTAATGTGAAAAAGTGTATTAAATAATGGATTTTTCTTGCTTATTTCCTAAGAATTTGTGTAATTCCCCATGAATAAGAATGTATGATAATGGAAAGTACATGGTATGACATGTAATCCACCTTGAATGTGTAAGGTGATATTAGAAATAATATGGTATGACACTCATTATGGAGCCTACACCTCTATCTTATAACCCATGCTTTCAAAATTTATTCCAAAGTCTCCTTTGATATTCTTTCATCATATTTAGCCCCTTTCTAGCCTTAAAACAATTTAAAACACTCCCCAAGTGCATGGGGTTGCTTAGGCCGAGACACACACCACCAATGACACCCATGGAGTTTCACAACTTTTTTTTGAAGGGAATGGCTCATATAAAACTTTCTAGAGGTCTAAGGAACTCATACCATATCTTACATAAGCTAGAATATCTCTAAGAAAAATCAGATTTTGTCAATTGTTTCAAAATCCCAAGTAATGCCAACTTGAATTCCTTTTCTTTTTTATTCCACTTGCCTATTCTAAATTCCTATACTCCAAAAAACTTGTTCTTCTCTTGATATGGTCAGAATTCAATTCCTCCTACTTGGGCTAGGTCTGACTGAAACTTCAAGGAAGAAGAACAAACAAAAGAAGCATGAAAGGCCATGGAATTACCCTGTATTCAAGCCCTTTTAAGTGTGCTTTTCAAAACTTCAAAGCTTCTTGATGATCGTGTCGTGCAATCTCAAATAAAACTAGGTAGCAAAGTAAATTTGTAGATAATGGTGCAACCTAGGTCATCTTCCCAAGGAGTTTGTGCCTTAAATTGTTTATGGAAGAATATTCTAAGTATTACTACTAGGATCTAATTTGGGGGTTTGATATGCTAGAATTTAATTGAACTAAAATTAATTGACAAGAATTAGAAATCTAAAACTAAGTTCAAGTGATTTATCAAGTAAATGAGGTAACTAGCTTTCAATTAGATTCCCTAGAGTTCAATTATCCTTGCTCTATTTAGCTTACCAATTTAGGATTAAGTTCTTGCTCTTTAGTGCATTCCTCATAAGGTTCTTGAATAACCATCCAAGATTCAATTCATCAATTGTTCAAAGAATTTTGCAACCACAAGAAACCTTAAACAACTAATTAATTGGATTAAGAATAAGAACACACTACACTAAATTTGATTAATTTATGAAAGCTACTGCACAATTCACTCAAGATGCTAATTCATCAATTAGATTAATTAACCCCTCAAGCAATTAATTGCACAAAAGTTCCAGCTAACTAACCCAATAACCATTGCATCAATTAGCCTAAAGTCAAGAGGAATTTAGAGTTCAATTGCACAGCATTAATTCTGGAAATTTTTCCAAACACATGATGATAAAAAATAATTCCAAAATTCAAATTAAGTTCAATCCAAGACTTAATTCAATCCAGTAATTCTAGCAATTAAATTCCTAAACCAAAAAGCTAAACCTAGACAAATTGATGAAGGAAATAATGCTAAAATCAAAAGATTGGGCAAGAGAGTTTTATCCAAATTCAATAGGAGATGTAGAGCTCAAATCTTCATCTAGGAGAATTCAATCTTCAGCTAGCCACCACAAGGAATTCAAGCTGCCATGGAAGGATCAAATGAAGGAGAATCAATCAAAGAGGCAGCCATCGAGAGGAAAAAAAAAAAACTCCTTTTCTTCAACGGTGGAACCTCCCTTTTTGTTTCTGCCGTCTTGCCTCTTCAGTTCGATGTCTCCCGAGCGTTTTTCTCTTCTAGGTTTTTATTTTCACCTCTCCTCGTTGTTCACGTCTCCCTCCTTCTGATTTAGCACGCTGAAATCCCGCAAATAATCCTCATCCTCCAGCTTAATTCCCACGTTAGCCAGTAGCCTCCTTAATTCCACGTGCTCAGCTCTCTTAATCCAAATCTGAAGCTCCTTCATGTGTGTATAGAGTGTGGGCCCCATTCTTTTATTTTATTATTTTGTTTCATATATTCTGTTTCATGCTTTCCACTTTTCACGTAGCTTCCTTCTTGTATTTCTATTCCAGTAGCTCGAGTTCTGTTCGTGTTGCTTCTTGCATGGTTCTCATCAACTCTCCAACTCGTCTTCCTCTTTTCTCAAATCCCAGCCACGTTGCTTCTGCATGTATTCAGAGCTTCTTCATTCAGCCCATAACTCTTCTTGTTTTCTCTTAAACTTGTGGCCTTCATCATGCAGCTTCGTCTTTGTTCAGTCACATTCTGCCATGTTGCTTCGTGCATGTTTAGCTACTGCCCCCACGTGATTTTCATGTGAAGCTCCAGCGTTCAGCTTTCTTCATCCGAGGCTCCTCTATTCATTCGTGTTCTGCTTAGGTTCACGTCCAGCTCCAGCGTCTTTTTGCAGCTTCATTTAATCCTTCATCAATTCGTGTTGCTGCTACGTTACTCCTCCCCTGTTTCTGTAGCTTCTTTAAGTGGCAGCCTCTTTCTCTTTGTGTTCTCGAGTTGTAAGCTGCTGCATGTTACTGTTTCAGTTCCTGGATGCACGTGAGCTCTATTCAAGTGCTTTTCTACGAGTTTCCTCCTCCATTCAGACTTACAAACCAGCTCGAGAGTGCTTCCACGTTCTGCAGCTTAATGAATCACACACTGCCTCCCATATCTTTTCTTTTTTCTCAGCTTGCAACGTAGGAAACCGAAGCCTCTTCCTACAGCTTATGCATGTTTGCATTCCTCTGTTCCAGCTTCTCTTCTTCATTTAAACTCCCTCCAACATTGTTCTTCTCTGTTTGGCTACTTGTGTGTGTTGCTGTCCCTTTTCGAGCCAAAACCATGCCTTTCTTCCTTTGCCACGAGTTTCCTTTCAAGCTTCCCTTCATGCAGCTCCATTCATTGTGTTGCCTCTTCTTTATTCCAGCCACTTAGGATTGCATGGTGTTTTAGACCTCATACCTTCTCCAATTCAATTTTCCATCCAAGCTTTAATTGTCCATTGAAATTCTACACACAAAAATTGGAAGGTATTAAGTGGAAATATTCAGAATTTATTTAAGATAAATTTAAGCATTAAGAATCAATAATTTGCAAATTAATTCCTCATTTGTAAAAATGGCAAATTAAAATCAAATTCCACTTAATTAAATTCCTAAAGCCATAATTGGATACTAAAACACCTAAATTAGGGGATTAAAATATATAAAATATCATGCTTATCACTTCCCCTTTTGTAACATCTAGTTATCTGAAAATAAGAGAAAACGTGAGAAACATAATGTACGATTTCTCTGTCAACGAACGAAATTTGTCAGACACAAAAGGAAGTCTCCTGAAATGATGTAGTTAAGGTCCCAAAAAATTTGGAAAGCATTTTAGACTCCTAAAAATGACAATCCCAGGCTCAGACGGAAAGAAAAATGGAGCTAGAATGAAGAAATATTTTCTTACAGAAAAAATATTAAGGGCATTTTTGTCATTTTGAGAAAATTTTGGAATTTACACAAGAGGACTTTTGAAATAAAAGTTTTGAATTCCCTAGGGTTCTCAGAGGCTCTGAAAACTATGGAAAGCTTTGGGACAGTTAAAACCCCTCCGATAGATATTTTCTAACGTCGATGCACCCGAACTTTGACAGATTCTTACAGGAAGGTTTTAGCTCTAGTTTGAGTGATTCCAAAGGCATTTTACTAAATTGGGAACCCAAATTTTATAATAGAAAAGATGGTTCTAAAAAAGGAGCTAAAATGAAGGAGAAACGAAAATGCCAAGAACGATGGGTAAAATAGGAATTTCTGAAAAGTGTTTCTTTCATCCCTTATAAATAGGTGGCGCCTCACTCTCACACTCACATAGCTTCAGATTGTTTTGCCCAAATTTAGAGGAGAAACCCTAGGAGAGTGGCACACCAAGGGAAGAAGAAGAGGAGAAGAAATTCAAGCTTAAGGTATGGTTTCTTGGTTGTTTTTCATGCTTTCTTCCATCAAAACCTCCTCTCCTTCATTCTCCTTTGTTTCCTTTGATTAAAATGAAGTTTACAAAATTTTTTTAAGAGAGAAACTTAGGGGAAATTTCGGATTTGAAGAGAGGGGCTTGGAGAAAGCAAGATTAAAGTGAGAAAAATTAAAAAAAACAAGGTAATTTCTCCTCCCACAGTTGATACCTTTGGTTCCCTCCCTCTCCATTTTGCCTAACCTAAGAAATCGTAGGAGGATTTGATTTTTAGGCAGAACCAAGGGTGAATCTAAGGAAAAAGGGTGTGAAGATTAAGAATATGTACAGGGAATTAACAAAAAACCATTAGATTTCAAGATGCAATTTCTAAAGTTTCAATTGCACCTTGTAAGATCTGACTTTGTACAATGATTCTTATGTTTAAATAAGAGCTTAAATGAGTTCCCAAGATCCCTAGAAGTCTCTCCATGTGCTTGCTCCTTCAAGAAAACTAAGGAAAGTCCAAGGAGTCCAAAATCATGTGTAGTCTCAGCCTAGAAAGGTTAAGGTAACTAGGGAGAGTTTTAAATTTTTCTAAGCCCATTTTTGAGTCATATATGATGAATGAATATGAGGAGAAGCTTTGGAAAAAATTTAGAAACCATAAAAAGTGAGATGGTGCCTTATGTTCTATAATGTGACCTAAAGAAGCAACATGTAGTTAGGCCCTTGGTTTTGATTGTGTGATGACGCCAAGAGACTTAATAGGAGCCAAGAATCATATTTAAAAAGAAAGAATGGAGCCTAAAATTTATTTGAGGGGTGTTGCTTCATTAGGTGCATTTGTGAAACCATAATGAGGTTTATAGACCAAGCTTGAGTCTAAGTAAGTTTTGTGGCCTTAAAATTAATTTCATGAACCTAATTAGCTTCCATAAATTGTGTCTAGGCCAAAAAGGAATGATCTCCACCTTCTTGGGTGTGTGAGGTCAAGGGAGAGGATTCAAGGCTTAAGGAAAAAGTGTACAAATGTTATCAAGGTAGCTCTCTCCATCTTCTCTCATGCATGATTACTTGCTTTACTTGCCTTTGAATGTGTGTATGTATATTTCAAGCCATGAAAAATGTTCTAGCATGAGCTCTTACTCCATGGTACCATGATGATGCATTATGTGTTCCAAATGATATTTATGATATTTGCTTTAGTTTGCTTGAGTGTGGTGAGGCCAAGAACCCTTAGCCATGGTGAGGATGAGCTAAGAACCCTTAAGATTGGGAAACTTGTAATATACTAACGATAGTGGCTCTGAGCTCAGTCATGAAGTGTGGGTGTATTAGTATTTGATGTTATAGTTTGCTTGCAACAATGGTTACATGATATTGAGTTTGGCCTACCCAATAATAATGTGGCTTAAGTGTATAGCAAATGATAACATCAATCGTTAAAGTATTTCGATAATTGAAGGGTATTAATTAGCTAGATAATGAGATGAGTCAGAAAAGAGAAGTAAAGGAATTCCAAGAATATCAAAATAGTAAGAAAAGCACGCAGAAAGGAGTCCCTATTTAGATTCAATATGCATAGCCCGAGTCCCTTACAATATATGTAAATGAAATGAATGGGGACCAGTATATAGCCTCTCTCCTACTAGAAATGTTAACCAAACTTAGTGTGTGAGATGCCCTAGTGCTAAAGCACTTAAAATAGAACATGGGCATAGTTAGAAACTACAGGATATGAGAGAAGGACTAGAACGAGTATATGTAAAGTAAGTAAGTCAATAAAGTAAGAAAAGAAAGCCCAAGCAAAAAGGGGTTGAAGTGAGAATCTGAAGATCCCATGAGGAGCGATGAATGAAAATTAAGATGCTCCTAAGTATCAGTATGATGGGATCCTAGAGAAGTAAATGACACAGAACCCACTTCGCACGAAGAGCACGATGTACCTCTAAGTTTAGCCTCAGCTATTATGGGCGATAGTTATCGAACTTAGTGAGTACGTGTTTTACTGTCAGATACGATGATCTTAGGCTTTGATATCTCTCAGAGATGGATTGCAGTAGATCCTAACATAGCACAGTGGATTGTAGTAGACCTAGCAAGGCTCTGAGAGGTCACAGTAGACTTGGGGGTCGCAATAGATCCCACAGAGTTACAGAGAGCCCTAGCCATAACATGATAGTTCTCTTATAAGATGACAGCTTAAGATAGTTTTTATAGAGTAATTAATCTCAGAGACCAGTACAATTTCAGTTAACTTTTGTCTTAAAGACTAGAAACCTCCTGAGTCTGATAGACCATTGCCACAGAGACATGAAGGCTTTACTCAGATAGTTAGACCACTGACTAGCTCTTGAGAGATGAACATAATCTATAGGATGAGGAAAATAAGAAATTAGCTTTCTAGAGCTAGAGCCAGAGCCAGATGAACCATTACCCCGTAGATAGTAGCTTTGACCGAGGGATAAAAAGATCCCCACATGCTAGCTTATATATTCAAAAAGAGGCTAGGTGCAATTTTTATATGAGGTAAGTGGTACAATATATCTCTAGTGAGTAAAATTATGAGAATAGCTAGCATCTCATCAAAACTCAGTAATAATCAGTGGTAGTTGCTCTTCGATGCCAGTATAAGACACGTATATTAAGCCTATTAGTGTTGAAATGAGGGACTATAAAATGCCACTGTAAGTGAGCAAAGAAAGTAAAGAAAAGTCCCAGCTTACAGAGACAGATGTAATAGTACACAAAGAAATTGGGATTGTTAAAAGTAGAATCTCCTCAAAAGAGTTACAAATCCCAGTAAGTAATTGTGATGTGAGGCTTATGATAGAAAGAAATGTGTATTGTAATCATGGGATGAGCTGGTAAGAAAGAACATAGCGATTAAACAGTGGACAGTATATTTTAAAATAGTAGCTAGACATAAACCTTTGATGGCTCTAATGATTAGAAAAGATGATAAGATGTTATAAGAAGCCATTGAGAGAGGACATGAGAGACTTAAAACAAAATGAATTACCTCCCTAGATGTGTAAATAAGTCCACTGAAAGAAACGTTAATCCCTACGACCGGGTTAAGACTAACCCGATAAGATAGGCCTCTAGAGCCAGAAATTTCTTTCCCTTATGAGAAAGAACTAGCTAGTACGCCATGGCAATAAAGCCCTCATTAAAAGCTAGTATGAAAATTCCCTAGTTGAGAAAAAAATTCAAACGAGCAAAATCGCTAAGAAAAGCATAGAGAGCCGGGAATAAGGGAAAGAAAAGTGCAGTTAGCCAGAAAAGAAAAGAGTATACCCTAAATCTTGAGGATGAAATTTATTTAGGGGGGAGAAATGTAACATCCAGTTCTCTAAAAACAAAAGAAAGTATGAGAAACATAACGTACAGTTTCTCCGTCAACAAATAAAATTCGCTGGATACAAAAGGAAGTCCCCGAAATGATGTAGTTAAGGTCCCAAAAAATTTGAAAAGCATTCTAGACTCCTAAAATGAGAATCCCAGGTTCAGACGGAAAGAAAAATGGAGCTAGAATGAAAAAAATAATTTCTTACGGAAAACTTACGAAACATAAGGGCATTTTTGTCATTTTGAACAAATTTTAGAATTTTCATAAGAGGGATTTTTAAATGAAATTTTTGAGTTTCCCAGGGTTCTCATAGCCCCTGAAAACCATGGAAAGCCCTGGGACAATTAAACCCTTCTGGTGGACATTTTCCAACGTCGATGCATCTAAACTTTGATAGATTCGTTCAGGAAGGTTTTAGCTCCGATTTGAGTGATTCCAAAGGTATTTTACTAAATTGGGAACCTAAATTTTATAATGGAAAAGACGGTTCTAAAAAAGGAGATAAAACAAAGGAGAAACGAAAATTCCAAGAACGAAGGGTAAAATAGAAATTTTTGAAAAGTATTTCTTCCTTCCCCTATAAATAGGTGGCGGCTCACTCTCACACTCACATAGCTTTAGATTGTTCTGGCCAAATTCAAAGGAGAAACCCTAGGAGAGTGGCGCACCAAGAGAAGAAGAAGAGGAGAAGAAATTCAAGCTTTAAGGTATGGTTTCTTGATTGTTTTTCATGCTTTCTTCCTTCCGAACCTGCTCTCCTTTATTCTCCTTTGTTTCTGATAAGTATGATTTTTATACAATTTAATTCTCTTAACTTGGGCATTTTGACAATGGAATATGGTCTTAAAGGTTTAATTAGATTCAATTTGAATTCATTAGCCCCTTATGCACTTTGTGAATTAATTGGCAAAATTATTGAGTTTTAATATATGAATTTCTTTTAAATAATCTTGTGGATAATTCTACTCAATAATTTTCATTCTTTTGTGCAGTTTTTTTTGTTGGGCAATTGGTATTTGAATAAGAGATTGTTTTTGGAGAAGAAGTGGAGGTTTGCCAAGTCCAAGGAAGCCATGCATTCTATCTTTTCATTCTCACATCTCTCACCCACTTGGTCTGCACATACATATCATGTATGGGCCTTCATCTATGGAGCATCAACACGTTGTGGCAAGAGAGAACAGAGCTGAAACAATGTGGCTGAAACAGAGAAGAAGCCTGCTGACAGTAACGTGAAATTAACGTGAAGAAAAGAGAGAAGAAACAGCAGCTGGACGAAGCAGATCTGAAGCCACGAAATGAAGTTGCTGGTTTGAATGAAGATGCTAGACCTAAGGAAAAGAGGACGTGACTTTCAGCGCTAGAATACAGAGCTGGGAGCTTCGTGCTTGGCTGAGGAAGAAACGAGAAAATGAGTTGCAGAACCACGTAATAGCTGCAGAATAGAGAAGAAGCCACATGCAGAAACAAGAAAGAATAGAGCTACGAGTTAGCAACACAAACACAGAACACATGCAGAAGCTTTGAGCTGAAAAATGAAGAAACACATGGAGCAGCAGCAGGGCAGAACCAAAGCAACACACACATGCAGAGAGAGGAACGTGGAACATGACGTGAACAGTGAAGAAGAGATGCGAGTCTATGTCTGGAATGCATGTGGATTATAATAAAATAAAAAGCAATGGGTCCCACGTTTACCCACACAAAAGAAGCTTCAGATAATGGGAATGGAGGCTGAGCACGTGAAGTCATTAAGGGATTCACGTGAGAAGGGGATCACGCCATTCATTCGCTCATTCCGTCTAATTCCATCGTCTCACATCATACCACATTCCAGCAACACAACGTCGTCATTCGGCCTAGCCCATTCAACATACGTCATTCTCGTCCATTCACTCATCCCTATGCCTTATAAATCCTCAAGCCCTAGCCGTCATTATTCATCCATCAATACCCACGCCTCCATTCACCACACGCCTCCATCCACGACTCCACCCCATCCCCTTCGTCCACACCACACAGGACGCTCCACTCCATCTCCATTCCATCGTAATATGAAGATTTAATTCATCCATCTTGAGGCTAGCAAGGGAGGAAGCTCTTGAGTAGAAGCTTGAATCCTTGGGGAAGAAGCAGAATTCTGGCTAAGATTTTCTTATTTTTCCAGCACTTTTTCTTTTTCTTGTATAATCTCGGTTGAGTTATATTTGATTAGGAAATTGTGTAATTAATTAGTGGTTAGTTAGACACTGATTAGGAATTATTTTTGTTGATTAATTGGTTGAATTTGAATCTGATTTTTCATTATTCTCTTTAATCTCCCATGTATACCACGAAGGTGTTCGATGAATTGCATGAGTGAGGTTATGTGCTTAAATGTCTATCTGAGAATTCCTTGGTGTTTAGTTAGTTAATTAAACATTTTTGGATGATGAATCAGAAGATAATTAATTAGTTAATCAATCAAATTAGATGTTCATTGATCTTAAAGACAAGAGTTAACGGTTTAATGCGGGATTGAGGTCTCAATTCAACATTAGATTGTTAATCTCTTGATTCTTGTGTGGTAACTCAAGATAACTTGTAATGAACTTAATTAGGAATTCTTAGGCCAGAATTAATCACAATTAGAATAGGATAAGGATAGTGGATACCAAGAGACCATTCCTAAACTAGTCACAAGACCATTCTCCACCCATAATTCATCCAAATATGTAGTGTTTAGAAATTTTGATTCAATTTAGTTTTAGGATAGTTTAATTCAACCAAAACCCCCCAAACTAGATAGTTCTAGGATCTTGGAACACTTAGAGAACCTAATTGAACATTGAATTCCAATTCCAAGGGAGATGACCTAGGTTGTGCCACTTGCTATATTTTTAGATCAACCTAGTTTTATTTTGAGGGTTGCACGACAAGCTCGTCAGTTTCCTTTGATTAAAATGAAGTTTACTAATATTTTTTAATGGAGAAACTTAGGGGAAATTTCAGATTTGAAGAGAGAGGCTTGGAGAAAGCAAGATTCAAGTGAGAAAAAGCAAGAAAACAAAGTAATTTCTCCATTTCGCCTAACCTAAGAAACTCTAGGAGGATTTCATTTTTAGGCAGAACCATGGGTGAATCTAAGGAAAAAAGGTGTGGAGATTAAGAATATACAAAGAGAATTAACAAAAAACTATTAGATTTCAAGATAAAATTTCTAGGGTTTTAATTGCACCTTGTAAAATTTGACTTTGTACAATGATTCCTATACTTAAATAAAAGTTTAAATGAGTTCTCAAGATCCCTAGAAGTCTCCCAATGTGCTTGCTCCTTCAAGAAAACCAAGCAAAGTCCAAGGAAGCCAAAATGATGCATAGTCTCACCCTAGAAAGGTTAGGGTAGTTAGGGAGAGTTTTAAATTTTTCCAAGCCCATTTTTGAGTCATATATGATGAATGAATATGAAGGGAAGCTTTAGGAAAAATTTAGAAACTATAGAAAGCGAGATGTTGCCTTATGTTCCATAATGTGACCTAAAGAAGCAACATGTAGTTAGGTCCTTGGTTTTGATTGTGTGATGACTCCAAAAGATTTAAAAGGATCCAAGAACCATATTTGAAAAGAATGAAGGGAGCCTAGAATTTATTTGAGGGGTGTTGCTTCATTAGGTGCATTTGTGGAACCATAATGAGGTTTATAGACCAAGCTAGAGCTAAGTAAGTTGTGTGGCCTTAGAATTAATTTCATGAACCTAATTGGCTTCTATAAATTGTGTCTAGGCCAAAAAGGAATTATCTCCCCCTTCTTGGGTGTGTGAGGTCAAGGGAAAGGATTCAAGGTTTAAGGAAAAAGTGTACAAATGTTATCAAGGTAGCTCTCTCCATCTTCTCTCATGCATGATTGCTTGCTTTACTTGCCTTTGAATGTGTGTATGTGTATTTCAAGCCATGAAAAATGTTCTAGCATGAGCTCTTACTCCATGGTACCATGATGATGTTTATGATGTTTGCTTTAGTTTTCTTGAGTGTGGTGAGGCCAAGAACCCTTAGTCATGGTGAGAATAAGCCAAAAACCCTTAAGATTGGTTGAGACAAAGTAAAGAGTCTCCCAAAAGTGAGGTTAACTCCCAAGAGTATGGTTGAGTCCAAAAACCTCTTAAAAAATGGGTGAGGCAAGTTCAAAATCCACAAGTAAATGGGTGAGGCCAATCCACTTGCTTAGCAAGCCTTTGTATGCCATGTATGACTTGCTCAAATGATGAAAATACTTCTTGAATATTTACACATAACAATATGCTCATGCATGCATTTGTAAGACTTGTTTTGCATGCTTTATGTATGATTGAATTGGAGATGAGATATTGAGATTCTTTGAATCTCATCCCCTCCTTTCCAATGTTCTAATATACTAGGTGGATCAAGAGACCAAAGGAATGGAAGCTAACTCCATGAGAAATGAGAGTATGACACTAAAGTGTTGGAATTTTATTCTTTAAGGTCATATTGATGTCAAATGATGTAATCCCTAGTTTTATATGACCTATAATGTTATAAGCATATATAATTATGTTAATGTATTGTGTAAAAATGAGAGCTAGGGTTATATGTATGAAAATACTCATCTTGGTCATGTTATGACAATTTTGCATTATGGAATTTCATGTATGAATGGAAGTAAAATAGCCAAAATGAGATGCATGAGCTTTAGAATCATTTGGGCAGTTCACACAAGTCCTAATTATATTTTTAGACTTACCCAAGAGGTGCCAAACCCCAAGGAAAGCCATTTGGACATTTTGGTATCCCATATGGAGTCAAAATTGATCATAACGGAACCCTATATCACTTTTTGCTCAAATGAGCTTTTCTTGATCTGAGTTTTGGTATACAATTAGATCTTGTTAAGAGCTTTTTGGAAAGTGAAAAAACATAATTTTTCGAGATCTACAAAATATTTGATGAATTCTTAAAATTGAAAAATTTTTTAGTTTTGGTTATGTCACTATTCACTCAAGTTTGAAAATAAAATTTGTCACATAAGGCCCAAATGATATCCAATTGCCACGAAATTTTATACAAAGAAACTAAACATTTCCAATGACTTGTGCCAACTAGAAGCACCTTATTTAGATGTCTAGAGAGGGAGATATGAATTTTCAAAAAATCTGTCCAGTATCAAGAACTCCACCCGACCTCAGTTACTGTTTGATTGAGTTTCTTAGTCTAGGCATGCCTGAATCGGTATGGAGTTATTTTTCCCCTCTAGCTAACATCACAAATTTCTAGATTGGTATCATTTGCATGGATTGAATTTTTGTGGAATTAATTGAACATTTTTAAAATTTGCTACATAATTCTGTGACAGCATCAATGGACAATTTGACCTCTGGACTATTTCACATGTCAAACGTCCTCTATGTTGGATTTTATGGTCTGGACATATTTTTAGCCTAAAGTAGACATGTAGCTTTCTAGAATGGCCAAGAATGGATGATTTTAATTTTTCTAGAATTAGCTATGATTTTCCAAAGTTGGGACAGAAAATGGGCAAAAGCTGGCCGAAAATATATGTATTTATTTCATGCTCCCCTTTGAGTTCCTTGAGATGTAGGCCACTTTTGATGATACAAATGAGTTGTATTCATGTAATTAAATATGAGAATGTATTGTATGAGATCACATGATTCATGTGACATCGAATAAAATATTTATACGCGACACAACGCAAAAATAATCAATATTTTTAATGCCTTTTCTTTGAGAGTTCTTATGATTCTTGGAAATGTGGTATTTAAAGGCATGAAATAAGCTAGGAAATTTATGGTGTTACACCCTTCAATTCCTCTCCTCCTCCCATTGAATCAGACATATATCAGCTTCAATTAACTTATCAAAATCATGGGGAAAGAGAGGAGAAAGAGGAAGACAAGGTTAGGGAAGAAAGAAGCATGAAATTGTCTTGTATTTTTACCTTTTCCTTAGTCTTTCTTCTTTTTCTTCTTTCCTTTCCTTGTTAAGCACCCTTGAAGGCCTTTCTCAGTTCTATCCAAACTAGCAATACATTAGTGGAGAGAGTGGAGCAAGTGATTGGACGTTTTTAAGACGCAAAAAATAAAGTTAATACACTTTTTCAACCTTTTGTTTTAGTCCCTAAATCATGATTTTTTTTCATTTGGCCTCATTTCAACTCCTTTTTGAAAATTATCTTTTCCATCATAAAATTTAAGTCCTATAACTTATAAATTGCCTTTGGTTTCACCTAAATTGGATTTAAAACTATTCTAAACTATTCGGTCAAAGTTTTGGTCAATCCTTTGCCGAAATCGCTCACCAAAAAAATTTTAACTATTCTAGGGGTTCCTATAATTTTTAAGGTCTTTAAGAACCTCGGAAAACTCAAAATTTTCATTTAAAAATCTTTCATTTGAGTTTTCAAAATTTTCAAAAATTACAAAAAATGGCCTAACTTTATTTCACAAATTTTCTTAGCTTTTTCTGGTTCAGGTTTCCAAGCAACTCAAGCATCCAATCTTTATTTTTAGGGGTCTAGATTATCACTTTAATTTTATTTGGCCATTATCTCCTTATTTTAGAGGGCTTCCTTTGAAAAATGGCACATCTTTTAACTAATTTTTGGCAAATCGAGGGTTACAAAAATCATCCAAAAAGGATGAGGAATGAGGAGGTGCTCTTTGCCCCTGTTTGCCAAAATCATCACCTCTACATTGAATTATCCAATTTTTTTAATTCCAAAAAATAATTTTTATAATTTTTTTATAACTCTTCCATTTAAAATTGAAAGATTAAGTTATTTGACACTAGTTTAGGTGGCTAGGTAAATAAAATTGAGCCTGCATCTTCTATGATGGGGCTACAGCTCCCCCCAAAAATGAGAGACGTTCCATTTTGTTCTTTTATTTTTATTTTTATTTTTTTTAAACATCTCCTATTGCACAGCACGTGTGCTATGTAGTAGAAAATTTGTTTTCAAAATTTTGAGGGCATAAATTCAATTTTTTTCACTCATACAACAAAAAAAAGGTTAAAAAATTCTTACACACATATAACAAACGCATGATAATTTAATAAAACCAAGCTAACTCATTCACAACTCCAAAAACCAAGTTGGTCAGGAAATTATTTATGAGCAGCTTATTTTCTTAGACTATATTTTACACAGATTAATTGTATTAAAAGTTTCCTAAAATGTAGAATTTATATACCTAAGTAGACAACTTTGGAAGTATTGATGTGAAAATGGAACACAACATAGTCACAAATACAACAAAATCTAAATTATTTATTTATACTTTATAATATCATGTTGTATTAAATATAAACACGACTTTTTTTAAAAAAAAATTGTAATTTATAATAGACAACTCTTGTGTTATTATTTCTTATTTATAATCAAATTATCTATTTAAATTTATGTCTACAAATTGATTAGTATTGTATGGTTTAAATATACTTCTGATCATTTTAGTTTTATAGAAATTTTAATTTGGTCCCTGTACTCTAAAAATAGACAACATTATTATTCTACAACTTTTAAAATGATCCAATTTTGTCACTTTGTCTCATAATCTAATCCAAAATTTATTACCTAATTTTACAATATGTTGATTTAGATTTCAAATTTTTGTGTGAGTTATATCGAGCAAATAAATAATGTTAAAGTCAGTAAATGATTAAGTTTATATAGTGTTAAATTTTGTATAAATTGTGAGACAGAAGAGCAACATTATTTGTTCTTAGATTAGGGAAACTAAATTAAAACTTTTATAAAATAGAGATCTAGAGTGTACTTAACCCTAGTATTATATTTCAAAGCTTAGTAAACTTTATAATTTACATAGCATTTATACATTGGATGCTCATTAAGAACATATATGGTATCGTATTTAATTTTCATTAAACTACTAGTGGGGCATAGAGGGGAGCACATGAGCCTGTTAACACTGGGAATCAATTTCATAATGAGCACTACCATTTGAGCCCTCCATTGACGACCCATCTTCATGCACTACCTTCCGGCTTCTCTTTCGCCTCCTGCTCTTCTTGTCAACCTCTTCCTTTTCATTGACAAAGGAAATAAACGAGCGCAGCCGAGCCGAGTGCGATGAGGCGTCCAAGTTGCGATCGGAGTGGCGGCTGAAACGGTAGGCCATCCGAATCACATAACAAAGAAGAGCCATGAAACAGGCTATACCGCACAAAAGGAATAGACCCCAGAAGCTCTTGAGTTCCAGTCTGTCTACGCCTTGCTTTGCACCTTCTGAGCTGCATGCACTTCTTGAAAGCCATTTGTCATGTATTCTTTGGAGATCACCATTCTCTGATAGTTTTAAGATTGCGGTTGATACATCAATTGCTAAGGGAGAGTCCCTTGGGAAGGCCTGTAATTTAACGTGCAAAACATGGCCAAGCAAAGATGCTGTCAATAGCCAATCTACGTTCATGTAGCTCAAAATGCATCCTGTACAAGCTACAGTAAGATAAAAAGATTGAATAGTTTTCAATGTTAAAACTCTTTTTCATTAAAAATTGCTTGAACCTCCATCTTTTAATTTATCTCTTTTTAATTGTAAATGTTATATTTACTCGATGAATCCAGAAGATCCAAATTACGTATAACTATAATAAATATATACATTGAGCAATTGCATGTTAGTATTTATATTAAAAGAGTTTAAATTTATTAATAAGTATTAAGCTTATATATATTTAAAACCTGATTTTGGTTCGGATTGGATGACATATTTCATTAATTTTTTTATTCTGTAAATTTTATATTGTATAAATTATTTGTTCTCATATATTAATTATATTTTCTTTTTGAATGTCTTATTTTTATTTTTTAGTCTATAGATTTTATTTTTTTAATAAATCAAACATGACAAAGGTACATTTACTTAAGAAAGTTTCCAGATTAAATTTTTTTAACAATTTAGATAAAAAATATCTTTTATTTGTGAAAATTGTCAAATCGAGTCAAAGAAATTCATTTTTAAAATCTAAAACAAAAAACTACATATTTATACGCAAATAAATATGAGCTAGCTTCATGCTTTACCTATAGACTTGAGTTATATTAGGCTCCACTGATGAGTCTAAATTTTTACAAAAAAGCTTAATATCTAAAAAACGGTTGAGTTTTCGTTCAAATTCGACACACAAATCTTTTATAAAGTGTACAAAAAAATAGCACCATTCATCATTTAGGGGTCTCCCCCTTCTCTCCTTTTTTTCTTTTAATTATTATTATTAATTTTTTACGGTGCTTTCTCTGTGTTCACGGGGCCAGAATAGTCAGTATAAAATTATATAGAAAAGGAAAGCATAAAGGCGCTTACAAAACCCCAACCCATTTTGGTGAACTCTTGACCAACGATGCCGAATTCACATCTGGTTGCAAGGAAGAGCTCCATGTATGCACGTTCATCTATTATTGCTGCAACACCGCCATTGGCAGGCCCATCCTTCAAGGCCTTTTCATATTCTGATGGAGAATTAAGGGGAACAAGCCTTGATTTCAGTATGTTGAGCTCCTCAGTTAGATAATTTTCTGCAAATGAACCTCGCAGAAAACCAATGAGTTCGTTGCTTGTCACTAAGCTTTCAATTCCCTTCACTGGGGAAGATAACTGTTCCACTGTAAGAATGGAGGTCAGACTTGCTGTATAGCTCGAGTTCAGAATTAGAACCACAAATAGCCATATGATTAGCACTAAGCGACCAAGGGTGCTCACAGTTTTCTCTCCTGCAAAGAGTTAAGATGGCAAGTGATTGGACACATTAACAAACTGATTGATAGAAGTTTAACAATGGGAACTACATAAATTTTTTTTAAAATTATAAGATTCTAACTATAAAATTTTTAACTACAAGAAAGAAATTAAAAGTTAAATGAATCTGCTGCAGGCTATCACTTACTATGTGCGAAAAACAGGGTTGAAAAGCTAAACCTGCAAAGAGAAACTTCACATGTTAGCAACAGAATATACGGTATATACACTGTGGTTTAGTGATTTATGAACCAAAAAGGGATCTTGAACTGTTTATTCTTTAACACTCACCATATAATGGTGACAAACTGTCTTCTAGGAGGGCCCCTAAAATCATCGTTTATCCGCCGCTCTAAAATCCACACAACTGCTCCCACAACAAAGAAAAACATACCAGTCACAAACCACATCATTGGAGTAAATGGTCTCAGGAAAGCCCAAGCACTAGAGTTCAGCTTCCTGATAGGGGCCACAACAACTAGCCCAGACTCAATATATGGTTGTGTGAAATCCACTATCTTTGTCCTGTTTGTGGTAATGGTAATGTCACCTACCACAGCATCAAAATCCTGCATATGTAAAGGAAGAGTCTCAAAATACAGCGGAACTGATAAAACACAAGAAGATGCAACAAGGTCATGAGAAAGAAGTTGTGTATTATTTATACTCACACCAATTGTAATTCTGTGCAGAAGCTCTGAGTTTAATGGGTTAGTTCGACCATCCCCGAATGGAATAAACTTGTATGGAACTGGATAAGGCAACAAGTCCAGTGCAGCAGTGAACACATCTACACAATAACCACCGAACATTTCAGATCCTTCGATTTTCGACACGAATTCGCCGTAACTGATTCTGAGAGGCACCCCAATTCTCAGTTGCCTTCCATTGCTAGCAAAAACCCAACCACGAGGTGTTAGAGTTGTTTGACCAGGCCATATCACACCATAAAGCCCTTTCCTTGAATTTGAATGATCAGGTGCTTGTTCAGTGTGGAGGCCAGAGGAATTGGACCAAAAGCCAATCCTCCTAACCCCAGTACCTATCACATTAATGATTTCATATGCAGGATTCATAAGTTCCCCATCTGAGCTAAACATCATTTGGCCTGTTAAACCAGTTCTATTGACCTTCCTAGTCTTTTCCAGCAATAAACTACCATTAGCAAAGACCCCTATAGTATTTAGATTCAGGCTATCCCCTTTTAATATGTTCAGACTTGAATCATTTGAAAATGACAAGGTTCCTCCACTATTGAAAAATGAATCAAGTGCATATGCAAGGACCCAGACAGTGTCATAGGCATAAAGGCCATAAGTGTTCCACACAAAGGGACCCTGATCAGGAGCTTCTCCCTTTGTTAAATTACTCCACCTGGCAGTGAAATTTCTTTTGATTTTAGAATCTGGTGTGTACATTCTCAAGGTTATAACACCTTGGATGTCATTCATGTGTGAGGAGGACCCAGATGGATCAGTATCTAGTACGGTAGAAAGCCAATCAGTGGCCAACCATACATACCCACTTCCCATCATGCCAAGTGACTGAGCCACATGAAGTACACCAAGACCAAAATCAGGGTATGTGTGCAGGACTATAACCCTGGACTCCATTAAAGCTACCTTAACTAATGCATTGTTTATCTCTTCCCTGCTTATGTTATTATTAGGCCTAAGGGGTGCTTTATATGAGATTTTACAACGTTTCTCAGCTAGCTTATCCCCTAATGCGGCTATCCCATTTCTTCCATGATCGTCATCGATGAAGATCGCTATCACATCTCTCCACTGATAGTAGTTAACAATTTCTGCCACAGCAGCCATCTGAAACAGATCACTCTGTGTTGTCCTAACAAAATATGGGAATTGAAGAGAAGACAAAGTAGGGTCTGTTGCTGCAAAAGATAGTAAAGGTACTTGCAGCTCATTTGCTATGTGTAAAATCACATGAGTCGTAACTGAGTACTGAGGGCCAATTATGGCTACTGTATCATTCTCCATCAATAATAATGCTGCCAATACAAATTAACATAGCCATTAGCGAGTATGGAAATTTGCTGTAGAAAAACGAATAAAAAAGAAAAACATGTCTGACAAGCACCTACAATCATTAGTTTTTAAAAAAAAAAGGATTAAAAAAGAAAAAAGACAAGGACCTACAATCAATGATGCCTAGAAATCCAGTGGAGAATTTTGTGTCCTGGAATGAAATATTGAGTGTAGTTCCAGGGAGAACCGATTGATTTGAGTTTATATCATCCTTTGCAGCATCTATTGCAACTTTTGCCACTTTGCCAATGGTTGAATTGAAAGATATAATTGCTCCAATGTTAACGGAACTGGGTCGTGGAGCAACGCCACTTAATCCGTTTGAATATGTGCCGCAGTACAAAATCACAAGCGCAAGAAGCCAAATTTTCTTCATGTTGCGTTGTACTGCAAACACAAACAGAAAACAAACTCGTAACATATCACTCTGAAAAGGGGAAAAAAAAAAGATAAGTAAAAATATTGACTTACTTTTTATTAAAAGTGGAAGGGAGCTAAAAGCTACGAGATTGAAGAAATCGAATACTTTTCCTTCGTCACGCTTTATACTGAAACAGCTAGTTGTCGTCTAAGCATGCCCAAATGAAGCGTACATGAAATCCCTTTATATAGGAAGTGGCCAAGCTGAGGGTCATGAGTTATAACCTGTTTTATTATCTCATTGCTCCTTTTTCATTTTTTAACAAAGTAAATCAAATAGATTTCTTTTGAATTTTATTAAAATTATATGAAATATTACTCTATTTTAAAAAAATATATAAAAATTTCCTGAAACAAAAAATTGTGCTATACTTAATTTAATTTTTAATTTTTGTAACTAAAATTCCTTCTATTATAATCTATATATATATATATTTTAACTAAAATACTTTTATTTTGGTTAAAATTTTTGAAATTTAATTAAAGTATATATTTTAAAATAAAAAATTCATATAATTTCAGCCAAATTCATTATAATTTACTCTTGTTTTAAATTTTTTTAAAAATTCTTTTAAAAAGTGCAGATAAGGGGAAAAAAATAAGATTTGTTAAAGAGAAGACAAAATGGCAATAATTTCCTAATTTAGTGTCTGTACTTGCTTGTAAGCATTTTACCTGAGGCAGCCAAAACCTACACACATTTTTTGAAACTCACCAATGATTGGTACTTGAGTTTTACGGATAACATAATAAAATTTTAGTAGGTACAATGTGGTAAGTGTAATATCCATTATATTTTTGGGAAGGAAAAATAAAATTTTCAATTGTAAAAATTATTTTTAAAAGAACTTAATTATAACTCATAGAAAATATGATTGTGACAAGGCCTTTTCTTTGTAAATTTTATAAATTAAAAAACCTTATTGGTAATTTGACCCCTAGACAAGATTGTGTGTGCAGTCCTATAAGCACTTTTTTAGTGCTTTTTTTTTTTTGAATATTGAAGCAGTGGCATTCATTATGGCTGATTGACGAAATAGGAGTGAAGAGTGGCATTAAGTGATGATTTTTTAGGGAATAAATTACCCCAAGTGTCATTTTTTTATGGGGAAAAAATTCGCAATTTTTTTTACCATTCGAAACTTTGTAAGTGTTTTTTGAGTTTTTTAAGAAAAACAATTTAATTCTTCAAAGCTCGAATTTCCAGATAAGTTATCAAGTAAACTTGCGCTGTATAAAACTCGACATATGTAAATTTTATTATTTTCCAGGGCTATATAAAATAAAGAAATTATATATAATTTTTTATATCTTTGTTATTAAGATTTTTTAATAAAAATATAACTAGTGTATGATTTTTTAATAACAACATGACAGATATATAATCTATGCAAATAACTATATATTTCTTAATTAAATTATATACTTATCATGTTATTATTAAAAAATTATACAAAAACCTAACATTGGAGTATATAAAAAAAAATTTGATAAAAATGACATATATTTAATTATATAAAATTTGTATATATATTAATGAAAATTTCACAATTTAGGGTGTGGGAAGGCTCCTCCTAGCTAAGCCCTTGAATATAGATCTTCTTGATCTTCATTTTCTATTCACTTGCTATATGTACACAGATCTATTCAAGAATAGTTCTCACAAATCTAACTTTTGTAGTGATTTTTTTTTAAAATAATATAATTTAGTTAGTAATTATCAATAATATTTTATCATTTAAAGTATAATATATATTAAACTAATATGTTTTTCATTTTTTATCAACTATTAATTATATTTTTATTTCTCACATAAAAATATATTTTATTATGACTAACTTTTTTTTCCTATATTAATATAGCAGTTATGCGAAAACTTTATTTTCGAAAGCACTATATGTAAATTTTATTATTTTTAAAGAATACATAAAATATATACACATACACACATATATATATTAATGAGCTTTTTCAAAATTTAGCTTGGGAGGAGGGGAGGATTCCTCCTAGCTATGCCTTTGAATATAGATTTACTTAGTGTTGATTTTTTATTCGCTTGGTATATGTACATAGGTCTGTCTAAGAATATAGCTCTCACAATTTTAAATGTTGTAAAAGACTTTTTTTTTTTCTTATGAAAAAACTCTGTTATAGATTACTGTAAATTACTCTATATAATCTTTTTGAGAAATGTTTTAATTATATAATTATTCTTTATATTATAAAAAAATTATATAAACTTCCTTGAAGCCAAAAAATAAGCTATAACGAAATATTTTTTTACAGAATATACCTCAATGATTTGATTAATTTTTCATTAAAAATATTATTTATTTAAAAAAAATATTATTTCATTGTTATTTATTTTGTGTTAAAGATAATAAACAATTTATTTTTTTCATTTATAATATTTCTTGTATTGATTAAATATATGTTTAATGTACATATTATTAATATTGTTGAAATTAAATATTTTTAATTATTTTCTTTTGGTTGATTAATTTTCTTTTAAAAATCATTTGTGAACATGCTCTGTGTTTCTAATAATTATTTATTTTATTAAATTATTTTAAATTTACTAAATATTAAAAAGTAATTACTTTAATTTAATTATAGCTTAAGTTATGTTTGAAAGTTTATGGCATAGATTTACCGACCCTTATTTGAGAATTTAATACAGAAATGGATGGAAGTTACCTCCTCTTTATTTGGGAGTAATACTAAACGTGAATGAAACGGTAAGCCTAAATTGCAAATTACTATATAGTCATTTTACTGACATAATGATACCATATTGCCTTGAGGCTAACCAATATTCTTTTATGCTTTTCTTTTTTTTTTTTCACCATTTTTGCAGGTAAACAATATACCAGTATTTGAATGTAATTTCAACAGAAGAGAAATAAAAACCAAATAGTTCCGAAATTAGAAAAGTGACAAGAATTTTATATGAAAATTTAAATATGGAGATGATAGTTTTATATTCATAATTAGATTTGTGTGAAGGAATTGAGTAGAAATTACCTACTTGGATAGTAAATCAACAACGCAATAGGTTAGGAGCAAAAATATGAATTAAAGATAAAGGATGATAAAAAAAATAGGTTATAAAATCAAAAAATAAATATGTCAATTAATTCAAAATAAAATTTGGCGTTTCCTCCTTTTACCCCCCAATTTGAGAGAGAACAAAAATTTGTATTTTAAAGAAAAAGGAATGGAAACATTTCTCCTCCTATTCCATTTCATTTCTTTATTTTTAAAACTTCAAAATAAAAAAAGTTTTATTTCTAATGTTTTTCTTTTATATTCCTTTGATTCTTATTTATCCAAACATATTTGGATTCAATAGAATTGTGTTATTCGTTATAATAAATGAATGGCATGTAATAATTAATTAAAGGGCAATTTACCCTTCAATATTGAGAAGCATATCTCAAATCAACACCAAGCAGGGTCCGATTTCTTTGCATTTCCTAAATCTTAAACATGTATTATTTTGAGAAGTAATCTAGATCCTCTAGATTTGATCAGGTTGGTCCAGATTTGAATTTTTTATTTTTTATTTAAAATATAATTTTTTTTTCAAATTGTATAGTTAAGAGATTTATTTTACTTTATATTTTTTTAATTTTTAAAATAATAAAAATATTAAAATTAAAAAAAATAAAAATAGATCTAAGTCATCCAAATTTAATATAGACTGTCTAGATCAAATCTGAATAGTCCAAATCAGAAGTGCACTCTTGGAAAGTGCAGGGAATTGGTTAATATATCCCTCTTTGGGTAATTGTTATATATAGTGCCATGCCACCCCCCGCCAATGGCCATTTCTTAATGACTTTCAAGTCTTTACCAATCAAAGTCCCTCCACTTCAAGTCGTGTAAAAATAATAATTAACTCTCAATTTTGCTTGGAAATGTTCCTATGGCTTAAATTAGCCAGTAGCGACAACTACATAAAATTAATGCGACAAAATGATGGCTCTTTTTGGAGTGAAAGAAATTATAGATAGATTATTCGTAGTATTGTATAAGATGTAGTAAAATAAATTAAATAACTTTTAATATTAAAAATTTTTCTATCTATGAAACTATTTAGCTCTACATCTCTTAATTTATTTCTTTCTAGTTATATTATATAATTTACTCCGTACAGAAGATGTAGATTAAAAGAAACTTTCCAAGTGCCGTTGTACAGGTGGTGCCATTACTTAACAAACGACAAAGACTGAAGATATCTTTTTGGTCTAAGTTGATTTCTTAGTCAACAAATCATTCAATAAGTCACTAAATCAGCTGCAAAAGATTGAAGTCAAAGCAGTGTTACACGTTTTTACGCGCGTTCAAATTGTTTGGAAGCAGAGAATTTTCTGAGAAAAATTCCATGATTTTAAGGGAAAAAGAGGCTGGAAGGATGCCCATTGGGAATGTGGAGAGCTCCACGTGTTTTCACAAATCCATTTATATCCCACAAACACAGAAATTTCTCTGGACTACTTGTGTGAACAAGTTCTCAACTTCCTAGTCCCAGCAGCCAAAAAGAAGAAAATGAAAGTGATCCAACCAACTAACAAGCACGCTTTTGGCCCTTTTTGATTGGGTGAAAATAGCAAGTTACTTTTCTATTCTTTTTTTTCTTTTTACCCCATTGTTCACTTTTAACACATACCATTGGGGTTTTATGAAAAGAACCTCGTTTTATATGAGCTAATTATATCTTCTCTACCATTATAATGATACTAATGTTATTAAAAAGATCATAAATGTTCTCACTTTTGACCCTTTTTTATTAGGTGAAAATAGTAAGTTAACTTTCTTTTTCATTTATTTATTTTTATTTTCACCCCATTTTTCTCTTACATACTATTGGTGGTTTTATAAATGAAAAGATGCTCCAATTATATCATAATTCTGTGAGCTAATTAGATCTTATCTGCCATTTTAATGATACTAATTTAGTTTTATTAAAATATCATAAAATGTTCTCACTTTTGGCCCTTTTTTATTTGGTTAAAAGTAGTAAGTTACTTTTCTTTTCTAATTTTTTAACCCCATTTTTCTCTTTTAACACATACCATTGGTGGTTTAATGAAAAGAACCTCCAATTATATCTTAGTTCTGTGATTTAATTAGATCTTATCTACCATTTTAATGATAATAATTTTTATTAAAGGATTATGAATGCTCTTTTGACCCTATTTTGATTTGGTGAAAATCTTAAGTTACTGTTCTTTTATGTTTTTTAACCCCAATTTTCTCTTTTAACACATACGATTCGTGGTTTTATGAAAAGAACCTCCAATTAAATCATAGTTCTGTGAACTAATTAGAATAATTATCTACCATTTTAATAATACTAATTTTATTTAAAAAGATCTTAAAATGCTCCAATAACATCTATAGATTCCAATGAGGAGTTATCTCTAATTGATTTGGTTGACAAAGTCCATATCTAGTTGATCATCGTGAGGTTCCTAGCTATCTCCTTGGCATTAAACTCTGGTTGGCAAGAATTAATTAGTGCTTCGATCACATGCCTAAATCTATAGTATCCCAGTGCTTGATGTATCATTGTTCACTAATATCTAATGCGTAGATGATATTAATTAGACAAATCTTTATCTCTTTTTATGTGTAATCTTGCAAGTGTCTGACATTATGACAATTCTATTTATTCAACCATCTCAATTTTGCTTTCATTATAGACTGATCGATAGTAGAAGTTATAACATGTATAGACTACGGTATTTGTCCTCGTATATTTTATGCGCTATCTTTTAAACTTCTCCAAGTCTGCCATCTCATTGACTGCGTTTCTATCATTTCTTTTTCTTCTACAAATGAGGCAAAGGAATAATGAACTGTAGTATGTAGATCACAAGTTCAAACTAGAAGACTGTGAGACCGCTATTAATTATGCTTTATACAATTGGTAAAGTATATCTGAATAAACAGTAAAGCATGCTATTGCTAAGCCTCATAGGAAGAAAGAGCAGACCAGGCCCTTTGCATTTAGGGAATAAATGCATGACGTATAATTGAAAGAAAATAAATTGAAGGGTGTGGAGTTAAGTAACTTTTAACGCTGAAAGCCCTTCAATCTTTCTGTCTAAGTATATCCTGTGCAATTTTATAAAAGATTCATTTGCAAAAAGAAGCCCTAAAAGCTTTTAAGCCGAAGCCATCTAATTCTTGATTTACACCTTTTGTGCTGCAAGAACTTTGCCTTAGCCATTTGTCTGAAATTCTCTGAGACCTTTGGGATGGAAGTTGAAATGTTTACTGCAGGTGGCGAATCCCTTTGAAAGTCATAATTACAAATGAAAAATTAAAAGACAAAAGCATGTAAACACTTTAAAGGGGAAAAAAAAAATAACGTGCGTAAACATGAATACTTGTTTCTCATGAAAGGGAGATGCCATTTGATGGAAAAGAGAAGTATTCTTACTCCATGTATGTGTCCATATAAAAGGAGCGGTTTTAGCAACATTTCTAAACTATTTATGGCCAGGAACGAGGGACCTTTCTGAATTTGAAATATATTTCATTTCCATACAGATTGTTTTTTGGATTGTAAAATATCATCCCATTCATTCATTTCACCATGGTATTGCTTGTAAAACAAATGGTTAAGTTTCTTTTAGTACCTTGGTAAAAATGCAGATGATTCCTATGGGTGTTGATATAACATACTTAACAAAACACCTCTTTTTTTTGTTTTAAATTGACGCTTCAAGGTCCAGATATGAGAAAATAAACATGTCACTCTAGTCTTGAAATGGAAATATATCTTAATTCCTGGTAGGAATTACAACAACCATACCATACTAATGTATGGTGGGTGGTGATTGGAATGTCACCTACCACAGCATCATAGAACTAAAAGGAAGAAACCCAAAAGCATGAATAGAGGATTCACATTATATAAATGTATTGGAAGCAAGAAGTTTATATATTTTATAGCTATAAATAGTTGAGTTGTGACAATATGCTGAAGCTTATAGCTATTTGAGTAATGATGACTATCAACACTTGGAACAAAAATGATATATATATATATATATATATATATGGGATGCTATATGGCAAAATTCCCACTGCTGCAGTAAGCACATGATCACATCAACAGGATGACTTAATAACCATAATGTTCATATATATGTCAATGCCTTCCACCTAATAAAGAATTTCCAGTGGGAAAAAATATATATTTGCCGTACTCATTCTCAAATATTTTATGGGTAGATTCACCTAATGGGCTTCCCTTCGCTGTTGTTTGTCCAAGCCGAACTAGTCAAGTAGTTTCTGAGTACACTGGTAATAATCCTGAACTGAAAGGACCGAATTCGTATGCACAAGATGAAATACAAAAGGATTCATTGGGATTGCACTTAATTATTTTTCTCTTTGGTGTACAAAGAAGAACAAAGCAACAGAAAAAAAAAAAAAGCAAGGTTAATAAACAATACTCTCAACACAGGTCTGGTTGGCATGTGTGTAGATTGAGATGCCCACATTAAATAGTTAAAGTAAGTTAATCTCCTTTGGCTTATTTATATCATTTTTCAGATTTTGAATCAAAATCAAGAGCTTTCTGTGTTTAGTTAGTTCAATATGAAATTCAGAACTTGATTTGGTGGGTTAGTGGCAAGCTACTGTAGCGGAACCTTTCCCGCAAAAAATTAATTTAATATCGTTTGAGTCAATAGCCCACGTATCAGATATTAAACTGATGAGAACAGACACTACCCTTAACCGAAAGGCCGAGAAAGGTATGCTTTGCTTCAGTAGAATCCAAGAGTTTTTATACGCAACTCTTCGGCTTTTTGTTCTTTTCTTTGGCAGTCTGGGACTCGATAAACGACATCTCTCTTTCCTATTCCCACCTCATACGAAAGACTTGCCATTTCGTTCATGTACTTCCTCAGCAGTACTTGAATTATTTGAAAATGGGCAAAAGTCCATTTTTAAACTTTAAAGTTCTATTCAGGTTTTGTTTTAGTACTAAAAATGTATTTTAGATCAATAAAGTTTCAAATTAATATTGTCCGTTTTTCTAATACCTATTTACCCAAGTTTAAACTTATGCAATGTTCACTCAATCAATGATGGCGCATTCGAGTGAATCAAACCCAACACATAACCTCAAGAAATTTCTCTCTCCTTCCCAAGAAGGTAAAACAACATTGATGAAAAAAAATAATAAATTTTTTGGCATTAGAATAATTAAAAAAGCAAAATGGTGTAACATAAATCTAAAAGTTGGATTATAAATCGTCATATTAATATCTTTAGTCAATATTTATTAAGTTGTGTATAACGTCAGATCAGACATTTTTTACTAACAAATTATGAATAAGACAATTATTGAACTATTTTTAAAATTTTGAAGATTATATTAAATTAAAAAAAAACTTTTGAAAATCAAACAAAACTTGAGTAAAATTTTAGGTCTAAAAATGAACATTTACCTTAGAAAATATCGAAATTAAGATATTAATTTATTATTATTAAAAATGGTTCTACATGAAATTACTGGAATATCTATTTTTTTTCCTTTTAGTTCTATTCTTCTAATTAAAAAGTAACTTTCCATCAGCCTTTCTTTCACTTAAAAAAAGGTCAAATAACAATGAATTAGTGATGGATGGGTGAGCGCAATAGCTCTTGCTTCCCGCGATATACAAACTGGCAAAGGATAACACTTGCAAAAATTTCTCACTGTTTTTTTTTTGGGAGGCTGTTTCCCACAACCCAACGTTATTTTTTCTTGCTATGTTATGAAATCTTATGCTATTTTCTAGAGCATGTCAAACCCTATTTTAAAAATCCCTTGCCGATCTTTCGTCATTCCTTATTTCCTTGTCATCTCTTGCTATTCCTTCGATATTTTATCAGTCTCATCCTTCTTGTTAGAATGCAACATTATAGAAAATAACACAGTTTAAAAATAAAATTTAGAAATTATATATTACCAAAATTAACTTATGAAACACAATCTTAGATAGTATTAATATGTGTTCTAGTTTTTGTTATATTTTTCAGATTTTTTACAACTTTCAAATGGAACTATTCTTCATTCCTAGGGAGATGATTTAATAAAAAAAGTTTTTTTAGGTAAAAATAAATAATAGAGTAAAATAATTCAACATCCCTCACAATAAGAAAATTGTAAAATAGTGAGGGACACCTTGCTTTGCCTATAGATCCTTTCTTGTGGGAGAGAGATAAAGACTATAGGGCCCATCTCCCCATCTCTCTATCTCTCTCACATATGGTTCTCCCTTCCTTTGCTAACCATTGAAGGATTAATGAGGATATGCAAATACCTTGCTAATTCGCTAGAATGTGAAAAAAAGGTAAATACTCACACAAAATTTTATGACCACTTCAGAGAGAGATTAGCAAGGATAATTTTCCTCAATAATTCAAATCCCTTGCTAAACTTTTGGTGAAGAGCCCAAAAATCAAAAGCTACTTGCTTAGTGCCTCTTCCTCTCTATTTCTCTCACCTTTTTCCACACTTCTGTGTTCACCTCTAGTCATCATTTGTTCAAAGCTTCATTTGTCCATCTTTGTCAACAACTCCATTAGCTTGAAGCTCCATTTGTCTATTTGTTAGAGAGAGAGAGAGAGAGAGAGAGAGAGAGAATGTAATATTTGTTTCTTCTAAAACTGAACTGGAACTAGTAAGATAATAAAAGAGAACCCTAGAATAAAATGAATTAAGGTTAAGAAAGGATAGAATATTACTTAAAACATCCCAAAGTAAGAATAAGAAACCATGGATGGCCTGATACCAAAGCTAAAACAACTAAATAAATTAAAGTGCATCCACAATGGCAAAATCATAATTTCATGAAAATTTTAAAAGCTCAAAGAAAGAAGTTTTAAATGCTAAAATTGATTTTACTAGAGTTTTCAGAGGTTTTAAAAACTATATAGACCATTAGAATATTGGTTGACCATAACTTCGACAAAATTTTTTAGGATGATTCTAAATTTCAAAATTTCAAAGTAAATATTTTTAATAAATTAGAGAGCCTTAATGTTTATATGGAAAAGACAATTTTTGAAAAGGATACAAAATGAGCTCAAACGGAGGAAATTAAATGAAGGGACATAATCAATATTTTTAAATTTGTTATAAAAATCTCTCCACCTTCTTATTATAGCCATGCCACCTCCTTCTCTTCTCCAAACTGACCTAGAAGCCTCTAAACTAGTGACCATGGTGTCCAAAATATGGGAGGAGAGAGAGAGAAAAGAGAAGCTAATGAGGTAAGGAAACATGCCAAATTTCATGCCATGGTAGTTAGCAAACTTAGTCTCCTCTCTAAGCTTATTCTAATAATGGTCTTGGCTTCTTGAAAGGATGAGTTTGATGGCTGACTACTTGAAGAAAAGAGGAGATTTGGAGCAACCAATTATGCCACAAAAATCTCCATTTGGAAAAGGATTCAAACAAGACATGTATTACCTAAAGAAAATTAATTTTCTTTAAATTCTAAGACTATGGTGGGTTTGGCCTAGAGAAAGAAGAGGAAGAGGAGACTTTAGCTTGATGAAAACTTGAGAGAAATAAGGGTTTTGAAAGGTGTAAAGTAAGTTTATGCAAGTAGAATGCAATGAAAAGCTATAGAACTCAAGTTAGACCACCTAGGGTTCAAATTGCACCTTGAAAGTTTTAGAACCCTAGAAAAATGTTTCAAGCCATGTAAGATCATATTTAAACTAGTGAGGAACCAAGGCAACTCCATATGTGCCAAATTCCCAAGAGAAATGACAAAATTCCATTAGGTTTATATTATGGTATAAGTCTAGCCAAGGCATACCTAGAGTAGTTGGGAAGAGCTTTCATGGATTCTAAATTTATAAATGATCTAAATATGAATTATAAACACTAATGGAATTATTGGATTAAATTTAAAAACTTTATTTTGAAAGGTGAATTTTTTCAAGCACATAAAAGGCCTAAAGAGCCACTTGGTCTTAAATTTGTTAAATAATGTGTGTGATGGCCCTAAGGAGTTCCATTAGAGTTATATAACTCATAGCAAGTGGGACTTTGGAGCCTAGAAAATGAAATCTAAGAGTTGCTGCTTAAGGGACTTAAAATGGTCTAAAGTGGCATAATAAAATCTAATAGAGTTAAGTACAAATGATAAGAGCTAGAATGGATCCTAATAAGTTATTTTGCATTGTAACTTGACATATTTAGGCCAAGCTAATGCAATTCCTTATGGGGTGTGTATGAACCCGACAACGGATAAGGCAAGGAACCAAATAAAAAGAAGAATTTGGTAGTTAGTGGTAGTTTAAGACTGTTATGCATTTAAATGTTTGGATAAGTTAAGATTCTTGTATGTTTGGTAGCTTAAGGAACCACAAGATAACTTTATCTCCTTATCTTGCATGCATTTAAATGTTTGGATAAGTTAAGATTCTTGTATGTGTGGTTGCACAAGGTATTCATGAGTTATGCTTTGCTATAGTTTTTATTATGAGTTTTATGCATGAGTATTGTATGGTTTTAGCTCCTAGCTTCTTATTTTAGCTCAGTAGCTCTTCCTTGACCTAGAGTTGGCTTAGTTGAGCCTAACTAGTATGTTTAGATGCCATGGCTTAATAAGAATTGAGTTTTTATGCTAGAAGTTGAGTTTGAGTTACATGATACATATTAATTGCATACTCGCATCACATGCTTTACATTTTCTCATGTTATTCTTGTATGCATTGATATGGTTGATATTTGCTATTGAGATTCTCCCCAGAATCTCATCAATGTACCTCTCACTAACCATTTCAGGGTCTTCAAGCACGGAGAAAGAAAATGAGAAGCATTAGAGTTTAGAAACAATATATTAGGAACTTTTGTTGTAATAATGTAATTGGTTATGTATGAGACACATTAGAAGTAGATTGTTTTGTATATGACAAGGATTTGTAATGGTAATGTAATATCCGATTCTTTGAAAATGAAAGAAAATGTGAGAAACATAACGCACAGTTTCTTCGTTAATGAATGAAACTCACTGGATACAAAAGGAAGTCCCAAAAAATGAGATAGTTAAGGTCCTAAAAAATTTAGGAAGCATTCTAGACTCTTAAAAACGAGAATCTTAGGCTAAGAAGGAAAGAAAAATGGAGCTAGAATGAAGAAGCAATTTCTTATGAAAAGCTTATGAAACGTAATGATATTTTCATAATTTTGAGTAAATTTTGGAATTTACACAGGAAGGCTTTTTAAATGAGATTTTTGAGTTTTCTAGGGTTCTCAGAGGCCTTGAAAATCATGGAAAGCCTCGAGACAGTTAAATCCCTTCCAGTGGACGTTTTCCAACATCGGTGTACCTAAACTTTCACAAATTTTTTTAAAAAAGTTTTAGCTCCGATTTGAGTGATTCCAAAATAATTGTACTAAATTGGGAACCTAAATTTCATAATGGAAAAGACGGTTCTAAGAAAAGAGCTAAAACGAAGGAGATACGAAAATGCAAAAAGCGAAGGATAAAATGAAAATTTTTGAAAAAGTGCTTCTTTCTCCCTTATAAATAGGTGATGCCTCACACTCTCCCTCATTTAGCTTCAGATTTTTCTGCCCAAAATCAAAGGAGAAACCCTAGGAGAATGGCACACCAAGGGAAGAAGGAAAGGAGGAGAAAATCCAAGCTTAAGGTATGAAAATTTGCTTATTTTTCATGCTTTTCTTCATCCACACCTCCTATCCTCCCTTTTCCTTTGTCTCCTTTGATATAAATGGAATTTATAAATCTAATTCAAGGGAGAAATTCAAGAGAATTTTCGGATTTGAAGAGAGGAGCTTGGAGAAAGCAAGATTCAAGCAAGAAAAAGTAAGGAAACTAGGTAATTTCTCATCCTATGGTTGATATCTTCACCCACCCTTCTTCTCCATTTCGCCTAACCCTAGGAGCTATAGGAGGATCTGATTTTTAAGCCCAACCAATCATGAATCTTAGGTATTTGAGGGAGAAGAATAAGAATATGCAAAGAAAACAACAAAATAACCATTAGATTTTAAGGTGCAAATTTTAGAGTTTTGTGTGCACCTTGTAAAATTTGACCTTGTGTGATGATTCCTAAGTCTAATTAAGAGTTTAAATCAATTCTTGAGATCCCTAAGATGCTCCCCACATGCTTCCTCCTTCAAGAAAACAGAGAGAATTCCAAAGAGGCCAAAAAGGGGCATAGTCTCGGCCAAGCAAGGTTGGGGTAGCTAGGGAGAGTTTTAAATTTTTTTAAAGCTATTCTTGAGTCATGTATGATGAATGAAAATGAGAGGAGGCCTTGGAAAAAAATTAGAACTCACAGAAAGTGATTTGGTGCTTTAGGTTCCATATTATGACCTAAAGAAGCAACATGTAGCTAGGCTCTTTGTTTTAATTGTGTGATGACTCCAAGAGGCTTAAAAGGAGTCAAGAATCATAATTGAAAGGAAAGAATGGGGTCTAGAATTCATTTAAGGGGTGTTTCTTCATTAGGTGTATTTGTAGACCATAATGGGGTTTATAGAACAACTTAGTATTTAAGCAAGTTGTGTCTCTAATTGGCTTCCATAAATTGTGTTTAGGCTAAGAAAAACCTTCCTTACATTTTTGTGTGTGTGTGGCAGAAAGAAAAGGCTTGAATTCTAAGGAAAAAGTGTGTAATTGTATGTAACGCCCTAAAATTAATTAAGGTATTAATTATGGATTTAGAGTAATTAAGAATAATTAATAAAGGATAATTGGGCAAGTTAGTGAATAGAAGTTTTGGAGGGATAAATTACTAATATGGGTTTGAGGATTTACTTAGGATAGAAATTGCATCTATGCCTAAATTAATGAAACATGATGAGAGGCTAATGGTGGCCCAATCACCCTTGTGCAGACCCAAACCCTTGAGCCCTTCAAATTAGGCTCAAAACCCATTAAACTTCAGCAACCCAATGTATAAAACTGGCCCAATGAAATTCTGTAGCCCAACAATTGAAAACTAACCCAATAAGCAAAATCTAAAACCCAATTGGGTTTGGACTTGGAGCAACCCATGACCCAGCCCCTTGACCCAACTTAAACCCACCTAAAACCCTAATGCTTCAGCCACTTTCCCCCCATTTGCTGAAACACAAAGAAAATTCGGAGGTTGAGAAGGAGGCTAGGGTTAGGGGCAAGAATTCTGCATTTTCACACATTTAGAGCAAGATTCAGCCAAGGTAATAGTTATACAACTTAATCCCCTCATCTTTCTCTTTAATTTGGTCTGATTAGTTTTTCATTTGGAGAGTTTTCATCATACCCAAAATCTGAAATGTGGGTGTTTGGGGATTTTCTTGATGAAATTCGTAGGTTGAGGCTAGGGCTAACATTAGGTGAGTTTAAACCCCTCATTTTGATGCTTTCTTTGATGGTTTGAGACCCCCATAGCTTATTTATATTATGGGTATTAATTTGGTATGAATTTGCTTAGGATTTTGGGTGAAACATTGAGAATTCTGGTGGGAGATACTTGAATCCGAATTTGGGATTTGTGGTGGCTATTGCGAATTTGTCCACAAGTGAGGTAACCGGGGTTTACATTAATTCCATGCATGTATCTATTTTAATTTCATATTTGCTGTATATGAATGATTTGAAATGCTGAATGAATTGGTTGGCTATCTATTGTATTATGATTGGACCTTGTGAGTCCAGGGTGAAGCTGTGGTGCGGCTGCCACCCGTGCATGTGCTACGATCGAGCACCGGGTATGATCAACCCTAGATGCACTGAGCCCTGGTTGTGCTCAATAGGGAGTAGGTGCCGTGGACGGGCCTCTCTCGGTGTTAATGGCCTTTAACATGTGATAATATGATTGCTAGTATGGGATAGTAATCATGATAGCCTAATTGTTTCATTTGCTGAAATGACTGATATGGATTTTGATTCATGCATATATGTTGATTAAACTGGATTATATGATGAAATTGCCTTGGTTACTGAGATGTGTATCTCACCCCGTTTTATGGGATTACAATTTCAGGTGAAGGTTCCTCGGGTAAGGATAAGGGCAAGCAAGTGGATGAACATCCATGAGCTGAGGCCTAATGTGGGGAGGCTGCACTTGGTTTAAGTGTAATAGGGTAGATGCTGAGTTTTGTTTAGTTTCATATAGCATCATCATGTATCTGTATTACCAAGTGTAGGCTTGCACATTTGACTTATTGAGGATGTATGTATTGAGGGGTTAGACCCCATCTTAATTTGGTAATTGTTGTACAGACTCATGATATCTGCTATAAATGATGTTGACCTATAATATTGCTTATCAATGGAAATGTAACCCTTGAGATATTGATATGAGCCCCTAATATATGGAACCCCCATTTATTGTGTATTAAAGGATAGCTGCTGGTAGTTCATGTATATTTTGTTATTGATACTTTATAAACTTGCTGATAAAAGGTAATTAGAGGAAAGAAACGGGCATATAAGATTTGAATTGGTAATGGAAGGATAGCTAGGTAAATAAGGTAGACAAATGCCATTAGAGCCATATAAAATGAGGGGAAGCGACCTTAGAGTGTCCTTAGGAAGAGAAATGGAGTGTAGGGGGCAAAATAGAGGGAAAACAGCTACAGAAGGGAGTCACGCCGCGGCCAGGAAGGCTTCGCCGCGGCCTAGGGAGTGACAGTGGCGAGGGACACCGCAGCTTGAGAAATCTCGCCGCGGCGCGAAGTGAAAATAATCGCCCAGGGGGTGACAGAACGTAACCTCGCCGCGGCGCGAGTCGAGGAAATTAATTAGGGAGGTTACAGTAGCAAAACTCGCCGCGGCGCCACATAGGTTGGCCGCGGCACAGATCCAACTCGTCGCGGCTATTGCCATGGCGAAAGTCAGGAAATTTTCCGAGAGCAACTTGGCCGCGACGTAAAAGTTCTGAGCTGCGGCGCAAGTTTAAAAACTTAGTTTTCGAGCTCCAGCACCTAACTTAGCCGCGGCGGGAAAGTCCCAGGTCGCGGCGTAGGTCCCCAAACACCTATATTTGACTTAGAAACCCTACTTTCAGTAAGGCTAATGTTAGGGAATAGCATGAGTACATTGGTGGGATGTTTTGTGGGTTGAAATTGATTAATGGATGAATCCTAAACCTTTAATAATGGTACAAACCCTTTTATGCATGTTCCCGTTACAGTTGTTAGTTGATGATCCTAGTAGTATCAAGGTTTAAATTTCCCCTATATTTTCTTAATGTAATTGATTGCAACGACTCCAAACCTTGATCATTATTTATTAATCATGTATTTAACTATAATTACCGATGTTAGAACTTAGGGTCATCACATTGTATACAAGGTAGCTTTCTCCACCTTCTTTCATGCATGGATGTATATTTAGCTTGTCTTAAAATATGTGTATGTGTATTTTCAAGTCATGAAAAGTATGCTAGCATGATTTTATATGCCATGATTCATGATGACATATTATGTTTTCAAATGAATGTATGATGTTTGTTTGAGTTTGCTTGAGTGTGGAAAGGCTAAGAATTCTTAACCATGGTGAGGATGAGCCAAGAATTCTTGAGATTGGTTAAGACAAAGCAAACAGTCTCCTAAAAGCAAAGTGGGCTCCCAAGAGTATGGTTGAGTCCAAGAATTCCTTAAAGAATGGGTGAACCAAGTCCAAAATCCATGAGGAAAAGTGTGAAGCCAATTCAAACACTTGATGAGCTCTTGAATGTCTTGTATGACTTGTTCACATGCTAAGCTTGCTTCCTGAATGCTCATGACTTCTATTTTATCTATGCATGTATTTTCAAGACTTGCTTTGCATATATTATGTATGATTGAATAGAAAATGAGCTATTGGGATTCTTTGAATCTCATTCCCTCCCCTCCAATGATCTAATATGCTAGGTGGACTCAAAGAGTAAGGTAATGGGATTCAACCATATGAGAGATGAAGCAATGACATTGAAATGTGGAAATTTTGTTACTTTAAGGCTATAAGAATGGCAATTGATGTATTCAATGGATGTATATGTAGTATAATATTATGAACATATGTACTTATGATATCATGATATGTATGAATGAGAGAATATGCTATGTGACCATTGGAACTGAATTTGGACATGTTATGGCATTGTAGCTTCCTTAATGACAATATGGAATTATGCATAAGTGTATATGAGATGGCCAAAATGAGAAGCATGGAGTTTGGGACCATTTGGGTAGCTCAGACAAGTCTTAATCATGCTTTTAGACTTGCCCAAAAGGTGCCAAAACCCAAGGAAAGTTATTTAGTCATTTTGGTACCTTATATGGAGCCAAAATTGACTATAATGGAACCTTATATCACTTTTTAGCCAAATGAGCTCTTCTTGATCTAAGATTTGGCATGCAATTAGAGCTTGTTGAGAGGTTTTTGGGAAGCTAAAGATCATAAATTTTGGAGGTCTACAGAATATTTGATAAATTTTCAAAATTGGTAAATTTTCTGATATTGGTCTGTTGCACTATTCATTTGGTTCGAAAATGAAATCTATCACACAGGGCTCAGATGATGTCCAATTACTACAAAATTTTATACAAAGAAACTAAATATTCCCAGTGAGTTGTGCCAACTAGAAGAACCTCATTTGGAGGTCTAGAGAAGGAGATATGAATTTTTAAAGAATCTATCCAGTAATAGGAGTTTTACTTGACCTGAGTTACTATTCTATTGAATTCTGAGGTCTGGGTTGGCTGAACTAGTTTGGAACTATTTTTTCCCTCTAGTTAACATTCAAAAATTTCTAGATTGGTATCATTTTCATGGATTGGATTTTTCTGGAATTAATTGGATATTTTGAAATTTGCTGCAGAATTCTATAATAGTATTAGGAGGCAATCTGACATCTGGAACTTTTTAGATATCAAATATCCTATATGATAGATGTTATGGTCTAAACATATTTTTATTATGAATTAGACATATGTAGCTTTCTAGAATGACTAAGAATACATGTTTTTTATTTTTTAAAATTAGTTATGATTTTCCAAATTTGGTCAGAAAAGAGCCAAATCTGGCCAAAAATAAATATTTATATTTTATGCTCCATTTCGATTTTCTTGAGATGTGGGCCACTTTTGATGATTCAAATGAGTTGCATTCATGTAATTAAATATGAGAATGTATTATATAAGCTCATGGTCCACATGATGCCAAATGAAATTTTTATACACGATGCAACGCAAGAAAATGTATTATTTTAATGGACTTTTCCCATTTCTTTCATGGAATGTGTCATATAAGTATTTAAATGTGATAGAAATGAGCTATGAATATATGGTATTATAGGTAACATCATGTGAGCTTGACAACATCATCATATTCTATTTGTATGCTGGAGATGGTCTTTAGTACATGGTGTTACATATGCAATGCCTTATAGTCTATATGCATAATTAAGTGTAGAGTGGTTAATTTTTTATATAAGCCATTTTTTCATGTAATGGATTTGTTGGAAAGGAAGATAAGATGGATTAAACTTGCTCAAAATGAGAGAATGCAATTTACGAGCCAAATAGACCAATTTATAATTAATTTTTAGTTTAAAAGTGCCATAAATCGCATTTCTATCCTTGACAGCTCAAATGTTCTAATTTGGGCTAAAATTTGGCATATAATTAGAGAATTTATAGAGTTTTCTAACAAGTTAAAAGTGAAAATTTCTAAAGTTATACATAATATTTTATGAATTTTTAAAGTTAGCTAAATCATGCAAATTTACATTGTTATTTTTCATCTATAGTAGTCTTAGATTTTTGTGTTTTTTAGGGGCCAAATGAATTTATTTTTATTTGAATTTTTTATAACATAAAGTTCAGATTACAAGCTTTCCATAGACACCTAGTTTGCCTAAATTGGAGTTATATAGCCAAAATTATGAATTTATAAAGTTTAGGCCTTAATATGTCAAAGGTGACCAAATATGGTTATATGATTCCTATAAGCAAATGAGGTTTATGAATTGGTTTTATGGATCAAAACAAATTTTCCTATCATAAAAAAGAGTGAAAAACAAATGGAATTCGAAATTAGATGGCTATTGTTCCATATGGTGTGTGAAACGATTCAGGTCGCTGCTAAAAGTTTGGTAACTCTTAAAATTTTGTTACTGCAAATATGGAATAATATGAGATTAGCTATATAATATTTGTTATGACACTTTTGGGTATTAGAGCTAAGGTTTAGTGAATTTACCTCTGGTTAGGGCTTAAGGGTGAGGGATACGTGTGTCAAGGGTTGGTTTTGGTGGAAGTCTGGGTGTGTAAGTTGTGGCGTATAGGTAAGTTATGTATTAAGATTTCTCGTTGGCCCAAATAGTATGACGACTAGAGCAGAGTATGCACACGCTAAGCTAGCAACTCTGTGGGGTATAATGGTTTGCCTAATGTAATAATAGGCAATGATGCAGCATAGTAGGAAGTAAGACAACAGTTGCAATAAAGATTAGTTTAGAAGGGAATTGAGAGAGTTACTCCCCTCATCTATAATACCTAGTTATGTGGATAAACTAGATAGTTCAAAAACTATCCCCTTAAGAGAGAACCACATATATCACTCCATAGGGCCCTGTCTAGCCTCAATCTACCATTTGGCTAATGAATGATTAATATAGAATGTAAAATACCCTAGCCTTAATAGTGGGCTGAATATGGATAAAGCTGAGGCCTGGATTAGGTTATTAGAAAGGATATTCAGGGTAATAGAGTGTAACTTGAAGTAAAAGGCTTTGTTGGCCATATTCAGGCTAATGAGAAAGGTAGATTATTATGGGTGAAGTGGAAAAGGAGAAAGTTAGAGACCTCTAGTTAGAAAAAAAGGGAAGGATACATGAATGATGGGTTTAATAGGCTAATAGTGAATAGATAAGAGACAAACGAGAAGTAAAGGTTGTAAAGGTCACCCTAAGGTGTTGACTCCAACCTAGAATGTTACCCTAATGAGCTAATGGTATAAATAGACAAATGTAAAACATGTTGTAAGTATATGTACAAAGTAATGATATAAGTGCATAAAGAATGTTAGGGGTATCAAGGAAGGGTGCACCTTAGAGGTGTTGTATCTTAGAAAAAATATGATCAGTTCAGTGTTAGATATTTAGGGAATTTTGACACTCAATATGACACTGAAGTTGCTAAAGTCCACTGCTAGATTTAGAAAAGAGAAGAAAATTGTAATGTCCAGTTTTCGTTAAACGACGGAAACGGGTATGTTTTCAAAACAAGTCCCCTGAAATGAATTAGTTAAGGTTCCAAAAAATTTGAGTGACATTTTAGCCTTCTAAAAATAAGAATTCTAGCCTCAGACAGAAGGAAAAATGGAGCTAGAATGAAGAAACAAATTTTGACGGAAATCTAATAAAACGTAATGGCATTTTTGTAATTTTGGGTAATTTTTAGAATTCACACAGGAGGGCTTTTTAAATCAAATTTTTTAGGCTTTCAAGGTTCTCAAAAGCCTTGGAAACCATGGGAAGCCCTGGGACAGTTAAATGCCCCCTGGTGGACGTTTTCCAACGTTGGTGTTCCTGAACTTTGATAGGTTTGTTCGGAAATGTTTTAGCTTTGATTTGGGTGATTCCAAAGCCATTTTTCTTAATTGGAAACCTAAATTTTATAATGGAAAAGATGGTTCTAAAAAAAGATCTAAAATGAAGGAAAAATGAAAATGCAAAGTATGAAGGGCAAAATTAGAATTTTTGAAAAAATCACTTTGCCCTAGCTATATATAGGTGGTGCCTCATACTCTCCCTCATTTCACTTCAGATTTTCCAGCCCTAAATTAGAAGCAAAGCTCTAGGAGAGTGGCGCACCAAGAGAAGGGAAGAAGGAGGAAAAATTCAAGTCTTTAGGTATGGAAATTTGCTTGTTTTTCATGCTTTCTCCCCACCAATCTCTTCTCCTCTTTTTCCCTCTTCTTCTCCATGATTTTTCTGAAGTTTTAAGGGCTGTTTTGAAGGAAGAATAGAGGGGAATTTTCGGATTTGAAGAGAAGAGCTTAGAGAAACCAAGATTCAAGCCAAACTAACCAAGGAAACAAGGTAAAAATGGATTCTATGGTAGGTATGTCAATGTGCCTTTCTTCTCCATTTTGACCTACACTAAGAATCCTAGGAAGATCTGATTTTCAAGCCCAACCAAGCATGATTCTTAGGTATTTGATAGAGAGGAATAAGAATATGCAAAGAAAACCATGAAATAGGCATTAGGATTCAAGATGTAAAACCTAGGGTTTCTAGTGCACCTTTCAAATTTTAAACTTATGTAATGCTTCCTAAGTTTAATTAAGAGTATAAATGAGTTCTTGAGATACCTAAGATGCTCCCCACAAGCTTCCTCCTTCAAAAAAACTAAGAAAACTCTAAGTGGCCCAAGAATGCTCATGGTTTCGGCCAAGGAGGGTTCTATGTGTGGGGGAGAGTTTTAAATTTTTCTAAGGCCATTCTTGAGTCATATTTGATGAATGAAAATGAAGGGAGGCTTTGGAAAAATTTTAGAACTCATGGAAAGTGATTTGGTGTCTTAGGTTTCATATTATGACCTAAAGAAGCAATGTGATGCTAGGCCTTTTATTTTAATGGTGTGATGACTCCAAGAGACTTAAAAGGAGTCAAGAATCATATTTGAAAGGAAAGAATAAGGCCTAGAAATCAATTGAAGGGTGTTGCTTCATTAGGTGTAATTATGGACCATAATAGAGCCTATAGAGCAATCTAGTGTTTCATTAAGTTATGTAGCCTTAGAATATATTTCATGAACTTAATTGGCTCCCACAAATTGTATCTAGGCCAAGAGAAACCATATCCACCAATTTCTAGGTGTGTGGCCAAAAGAGGAGGCTTGAATTTCAAGGAAAAAGTGTGTGAGTGTACATAAGGTAGCTCTCTCCACCTTCTCTCATGCATGGATATGTGTTTAGCTAGTTTTAGAATGTGTGTATGTGTATTTTCAAGCTATGAAAAGTATGCTAGCATGCCTTTATATGCCATGATTCTTGATGCCATGTTATGTTTTCAAATAAATACATGATATTTATATGAGTTTGCTTGACTATGGAGAGGCCAAGAACTCTTCTCTTTGGTAAGGATGAGCCAAGAACGCTTGAGCTTAGTTGAGACAAAGTAAAGAGTCTCCCAAAAGCAAAGTGGGCTCCCAAGAGTATGGTTGAATTCAAAGCTCTTAAAGAATGGGCGAGGCAAGTCCAAAATCCATGAGGAGAAGTGTGAGGCCAATCCAAACACTTGGTGAGCTCTTGAGTGTCTTGTATGATTTGTTCATATGCCAAGTTTGCTTTTAGAATATCCATGACTTCCATTTTCTCTATGCATGCATTTGTAAAGCTTGCTTTGCACATATTATGTATGATTGAATAGGAGATGAGCTATTAGGATTCTTTGAATCTCATCCCCTCTTCTCCAATGATCTAACACGCTAGGTGGACCAAGTAATTATGGTGAAGGGAGCCAACAACAATGAAAAAGGGAGATTGACAAGCTTATGCTTTGTTTTGTCTATTTTGGAATCATAATGATGGTTCATGATGTATATGATGTTATAAATGTACTATGAATCTTGAGACATGTGTAAATATTATATTATGCAATGTTTAAATGTATGAGCTATAGCATATATTTTGAGTATGAGTTGCCAAAATATGCAATGTCAAAGCATGATGGAAATGTGCATAAGCGTGGGTTGAATGGTCAAAATGAGATGCATGAGGTTTGAGACCATTTGGGTAGCTCACACAAGTCTCAAATGTACTTTTAGACTTGCCCAAAAGGTGCCAACACTAAGGGAAAGCCATTTGGCAAATTTGGTACCTCATATGGAGCCAAATTTGACCATAATAGAACCCTATATCACTTTTTGGCCAAATGAGGTAGTCTTGATCTAAACTTTGGCATGAAATTAGGTCTCATTGAGAGATTTTTGGGAAGCTAAAGATCATAATTTTTGAAGGTCTACAGAATATTTGATGATTTTTCAAAGTTGGCAAAATTTATGGTTTTAGTCTACTGCACTATTCATTTGGTCCGAAATTGTTTTCTATCACACGAGACTCAAATGATACCCAATTACCATGAAATTTTATACAAAGAAACTAGGTAATCACAATGACTCATGCCACTAGAAACAACTCATTTGGAGGTCTAGAGAGGGAGATATGAATTTTTGAAGTTTCTATCCAGTATCAGTAATTTTGCCTGACCATAAGTACTATTCCTTTGAATTCTGAGGTCTGGGCTTGATGAACTGATCTATAGATTTTTTTTCCTCTCTAGTTAACATCCACAGCTTTTCATATTGGTATCATTTGCATGTATTGGATTTTTTTGGAATTAATTGGACATTTTCAAAGTTTTCTGCAGAATTCTGTGACAGTTCTAGGATTCACTCAGGCCTTTGGACCATTTTGGATATCAAACATCCTCTATGATAAATATTATGATCTAGACATATTTTTAATGTAAAATAGACATCCTAAGCTTTCCATAATGACCAAGATTATATGATTTCAAGTTTTTTAGATTTAGTTATGATTTTCCAAAGTTTGCTCAGAAAAGAGGCTAATTTTGGCCGAGAATAAACTTCCATTTTCCATAACCCATTTTGGTTTCCATGAGTTGTAGGCATGTTTTTGAGATGTAAATGAGTTATAATGATGTAATTAAATATGAGGATACATAGCATGAGCTCACACGGTCCACGTGATGTCGAAATAAATTTTTAGATATGACGCAAAGTGAAATTAATCCCATTTTCTTTGCTTTTTCTATGGGAGACCTATATGGATCATAATAGAATGCTTAAGAATGACATGAGATGAGCTAGAATTTATGGTGTTACAAAAAGCCTAAGAGAGTCCAGTGGTAGTATATAGTAAACCCATGTGAGCTAGCTGGATCCATGGTAAGTTGCTACTTGGGAAATTATAGGAAACCTTTAGCAAAGAAAAGTGTCTTAGGTTGAGTTGTAAATTGAAGCCTAAGAAGAGTAATGAGTATAGATTCATATGTAAGATGAGATAAGTAGAAAAGAGAAACTTAGTCTTAAGAGAAAGTAGTTTAGAAAGATAATTAGAGGAAGATTCTCTCTTATCTAATAAGAAGAAAGCAAGATGTAATGAGTTGGAAGATCAATCAGTTAATGGTTAGTATCTCTCCAAGGGATAAGGCCCTTGAATTAGTAATTATAGAGATAGAGAGAAATGAGAAAGAATTGAGAAATACATACATAAAACAAAGAAAATACCTTACTTTAGTGGTGACTAAAGGAGAGTTGATAAATTAAGTATTGTAAAAGTAGATGCAAAATAACAGTTAGAACCCAATAGATGTAAAAGATAGGAATTCACCACTGAGCTAGATGAGGTTCCTTCATATGAAATAAGTGCAATATAAATGCACATGAGTGGTAAAGTTGGTATGTGAAGCATAGAATTGCTAATAAAGTAAATTCAGGACTGTTGAACATATGTGATAAGAATGATGAAGGGATTTAAGGCAAGCAATTAGTGCCTCAGTGCTCCTTGGGAAGTTAGAGAAAGTTAAAAGCTACCTCAATTGGTGAGATCCAAGACATAGAAGAATAGCTATATAAGCTTAAGAGTTTTGAGAAAGATAAGCTCTGGAGTTCATATAGAATAAAGTACCTTCCAAGAGGAAGAGTCCAATTAAAGATTAGAGGATGAGATTGAAATGAAGTAGACCCCCTTTAATCCTTTCGATTATAGATAAGTAAAGAACAAATGAGAAATTAAATAGGTAAGGGATAGCCCTTTGATATGGGTAAAGTAATAGTAAAAGTCATAGAGAAAGAATGTGGCAACTTTAGAGCCAAGGATCTAATACAGTTGAGGATAGAGGAAAAGATAGTACAAATGAGTGCACTAAAGAGCATTGTTGTCTTTGGTATGGTTGTCTATAAAGTATGATAGGATGCCTTAAGTAGAGATAACTAGGTAGAAGAAGACAATCATGGGATAATACGGTTATCATTAAAAAAAGATTAGAGAAAGAGTTCCCTTTCCCTTCAAATGCCACATGATATAAAGGAAGATATAGAAAAGTATAAGAATGGTACTTTAGATTATTGGGAAACTTGTACTATATTGGCAATAGTGGTTTAAGCTCGATCATGATGCACTTGTGTATTAGTGATTGATGTTGTGATTTGCTTATTGTGGTAGTTACGTGATAATGGGTCTAAGCAACTCAATGGTACTGTAACCTAAGTTCATATCAACTATACAGAGCATCTTAATGATAAAAAAGTATCCTAGTTAGTTAAGTTGAAAAGATATGCTAAGGAAAAGAAAGCTAAGGGATTTTAGTAATGTTGAAATTATAAGAAAAAGTATTAATGAGGAATCCCCAGTATAAAGTGATGTAAAAAGAATGTAAATATAATGTTAGAATCTTAAAAATTAAGCAATACGAATTTAGTATATGTAGCATGAGTCCCTTATAATATAACTAAATGAAATATTAAACGGCCTAGCATATGGTACTTATCTTATGAGAGAAGTTTGACACACTTGATGCATAAGATGCCCTATGAGTTACAGAGCACACTAGTGCTAAAGGCATTTGGGTGTAGAATATGGGCATAGTTAGAGACTATAGGATAAGAGAGAATAGATAGAATGAATACATGTAGAATGTAAATCTAATTTACATCACTCATCAGAGAAAGTAAAGCAAGGTAAAGTAAGGTAAGCTAACAAAAGAAAGAAGGAAAAAAAAAAAAGAAGAGAGAAAGAAAGCATAATGAGGTTAGAAGTGGGAAGCTAAGACCATAAGGAGTAGTGAGTAAATGCCAAAATACTCCTGAGTATCATTATTATAGGACTGTTATAGAGATGCAAATGTTCTAGAACCCACTTCATATGAAGAGCATAGTATGCATTTGGATTTAGCCTTAGAGATTATGACTAATAGTTTCCAAACTTAGTGAGAATGAGTTTTATTTATAGAGACAGTGATCTTGGGCTCTAAAATCTCCCAGAGATGAATCTTAGTAGATTTTAGCATAGCACAGTGGGTTATAGTAAACCTTATAAGGGCTTTGAGAGGTCGTAGTAGACTTAAGGGTCACAATAGATCTTACAGAGTTATAAAAAAATCATAGTTACATTACAGCAATTCTCTTGGGAGATGATAACCTAAGATAGTTTTAATATATCAATTTAGCCTCTTTGACTAGTTTAGTTTCAAACAATTTTTGTCACAGAGACCAAAGATTTCCTAGGTTTGACAAACTATTATAACAAAAATATTAGGACTTTACTTAGATAGGAAATCCACTAACCAAATTTCCTTGATAAATGAGTATAATATGTTGGACAAGAAAAGCACGAGAGTAACTTTCCAAAGTTATAGATAAGTGAACCACTAGCTAACAGTTATTAAGCCTAACCAAGGGAGAGAGACATCCCTATATATTAAATTGTGTATCCAAAAAAGAGGTCAGGTGTAGTTCTTCATGATAAGATAAGTGGTAGAATTTTCCTCTAGAAGCTAAGGCTATGAAAAGTCAATGTCCCACATGAGTATAATGTTAGTTAGTGGTAGTAGCTCTTCAATGCTAGCGTAAAAGAGTTAATGATTATAAAAAGTCAAAAGTAAAGTTAAGAATGTGAATAATGCTTACTCTCAAGTAAATAAAGAAAGAATAGGAAATTTCAGGCCTAAAAGACAAGTATAGAAGTAAATAAAGGAACTAGGACAATAAAAAATATGACCTCATTAGAGGAGCTATGATCCCAGTAAGTGGTTAGTGTATAAGGCCTAAGATGGGAAAAGATATAAACTTTTATCATGGGATAAGCTAGTAACAAAGAATGTAAGGGTAAATTGTGGATTAAACATTTAAGCAAATTAAGTTAGACAGCAAGAAATCTCTAATGGCTTGGAATAAATAAAGAAAAATAGAGAGATTGTGCAGAAAGCCCTTAGAATATGGTATTAGAGATTTGATACTAGTAAGATATCTTTAATCATAGATGTGGGTAAGTCCATTAAATAAAAGAGTTAAACCCTGTATGAATTGGTCTTGGACTAATTAGATACATAATGATATGCTCTCCCAATGATAGGTTAAATTTGTTAGAACATATTTTAGTATCAATAAATAGTCCCTCACCTAATGAGAGTTAAGAGAAGAAATAGTGAGCAATTCATATGCTCTGTAGAAATAACACTAGAGGAAATAGAATAGTTACAATAAGATTTGAACTTAAAGTGAGAAGAACTCTTTGGTGAGAAAAAGGTCTAGGAAGGGATTAGTCCTTGGGAGAAGTAAATAAAAATAGATAAGTGAAAAGGAAAGACTGACTAGAAAAGTATAACGAATCAAAGGTAATAACTATATCCCCCAAATTTTAAGGACAAAATTTTATTTAAAAAGAGATGTAACATTTGGTCCTTCTAAAACTGAATTAAAACAACTAAGATAATAAAAAAACACTCCATAATAAAATGAATTAAGGTTAAGAAGGGATATAATATTACTCAAAACATCCTAAAATGAGAATAAGAAATTATGGATGGCCCGAAACTGTGGCCAAAATGGCTAAACGGATTAAAGTGCATATATAGTGGCAAGATCATAATTTTGGACAAAACTTTAGAAGCTCAAAGAAATAAGTTTTAAATACTAAAATTAAGCTTATTAGGGTTTTCAAAGGTTCTGAAAATCATAGGGACCATCAAAATAGCTAAAACTCCTACGGTATATGATTTAGGATATTAGTTGACTATAATTTAGATCGAACTTTTTGAGATGATTTTAAATCCAAAAAAATTGAAAATAAATTTTTTTAATAAACTAGAGAGCCTCAAATTTTGTGCGAAAAGACGATTTTTTGAAAAGAATATGAAATGAGTTCAAACAAAGGAGATTAAGTGAAAGGACATAATATTTTTTCTAAATAAATGGTAATTTATTGTGAGAATTAAAAAATTATAATTTTTTTTATTCTCATGTTAAATTACTGTGAGAATTGAAACATATTTTTCCTTTGAAATTTTGTAAATTTTTTTTGAAATTCTCACAATAAATTACTATGGCAATAAAATTTTTTTAATTTTTTTAATTTTCATGGTAAAATATCATGAGAATTCAAAAAAATTGCACAATTTTTTTTTTCATTTTCACGATAATTAATTGTGAGAATCACCATAATATTAATAATATTGGTAAGTAATTTTTTTTCACTATTCTCATGGTAAATTATCCAGTGAATAAAACAATTTTTAAAATTTTCTATTCTCATGATAATTTAGAATGAGAATAGTAAAAAAAAAAAACATTTGCTCCATGATAACACAATCATGCTAGGAAATTTATTTACTATTCTCATGATAAAATGTTGTGAGAATAGAAAAAATTTCAATTGTTTCTTTTTCATAAAATTTTAACTTAAGAATAGTAAAAAAAAAATTTGTGATTTATTTCTCTATAATTTTTATGGTTTTTTTGGCAAAAATTAAAAAAAATTGTTAATTCTTTTCATAAAAAAAATTGATAAAAATTATTGGCACCTTATTTTCATTATGTTATGACAGTTTTTTTCACATTATTTCCCTTTAATTTTTCTAAAAAATTCTTATGAAAGAAAACATGGGAATGTAGTGAGAAATAACATTCTAAAATTTTCAAGTGAAACACACTTGTTGGGCTTTCCAATTTTTTTTAATTTTTTTTTCAATTCTTATGATAAATTTTCATGAAAATAAAAAAAATGTAAATTTTATTTTTTTATTTTTATGATAAATTACTATGAGAATTAAAATACATTTTTCTTCTTAAATTCTGTAAAAATGTTTGAAGTTCTCACAATAAATTATCATGATAATTAAAAAATATCAAAATTTTTATTATCACAATAATTAACAATGAAAATGATTATAATATACATGATATTGGTTAGCAAATATGTTTTACTATTCTCATGGTAAATTGCAGTGTGAATAAAAGAAATTTTTTTTTTCATCTTAATTTACCATGAGAATAGCAAAAACATTTGCTCCATAGTAACCCAATTGTGTTAGGAAATTTCTTTACTATTCTCATGCTAAAATATCATGAGAATTAAAAGAATTTCGATTTTGTTCTTTTCTCACTGCATTTTATTGAATAATTAAAAAAAATTTAACGTTTATTTCTTTATAAATTTTATGGTATTTTTCCACAAAAATGGAAAAAAAAAATTCTCTCAAAAAATTTTTTTCTCATGAAAAAATTTTGCAAGAATCATTGGTACCTCATTCTCGCCATATTGTAGCCTTTTTGACATGGTATTTCTCTTGGAATTCTTTCAAAATAATTCTCATAGAGGAAAAAAGGCCATAAGAATTTAGTATGATAATTGGAAAGGATTTGGAAATTGTGACAAAGTCCATTAGAATTTCTCTCCACACAAATTCTACGAGAATTTTCCACAAGTAAAACTCTGATTTCTTGTAATGTCATATACAATGTAAATAATATATCTGCTTCATAAAGAATTTCTCCATAATGGCTACTGGGAAAAGAAAAATAAATAAAAAATTAAGATCATGAGTACTTATTTGCAGTGGATAACCTTTCTCAAATTACTACTTCATGCAGTATGATTGCTATCATACACTAGACTAGGTTCACATTAGAAACACCTTAAATCCTTTCTCTAAGCTTTATATGAGTATAATATTTTTTCTAATTTATTTGGGGTTCTGCCCCAATCTTCTATTTATAGACCTCTTAAATAAAGTCTTAATATGATATAACTCTTATCCAACTAATAAGATATATATTTCCATTTTAACTTCAAATATTAATTATCAAATAATTAATTATCTCAACTACTTTTAAGATAATGACAAATTATCCTAAGAATTAATTATCTAATATCTTATTCAAAATTAAGAGATTCAATTGGATTAGAATTTATTTTATCGCGAGTGGAGAAATCTAAGGTCTTCTACTCATATGTGATTGGATGAATTCACATAGAGTATTTCCTCTTGGGTTTTCATATAAAGTGCCTACTATGACTACTTAAGCACTCTGTTTAGAAGTTCCCATACTAGTAATCCTTTTCAAGACCAACATAAGAAACTATTACCCTTAAATATATGTGACGTACTTATTTATGTGCCTTAGTTACCTAGATTCACTCATATACATTATACTCTTAGCAAATCTAATCCCTATGGTTTTAGTACTACTCATAGGTCTTTCTTGTAAGCATAGTATTTATGTTTATAATGTTACCAAAATAATTTTATAATGGATATATCTTAAGCACTAGCATAGTTATGTGTTATACCCTTAAAGAATGTGTACACATTTTATATCATGTTCTTCTTATACCATCAATTTTTCATTTTGAAGACTTTTAGTAGTGGATATTATTGTTATTAAAGGCCCAAAATTTCCCACATAATTATATAAATTCAAATAAAAATCCTCAGATTCACACCTAATCAGTTTGTTAAATTTAGAATCTCACAAAAATGAGCAAAATCTTTGGATTTCATGCTATATGTTTCAAAGCACCACATTTGTTCATATTAAATGCCAAATTTAAAAATTTATATCTTCAGCTAAAAAATTTCGATTTGCACAAATTAGGTATCTATAGAAAGTTTAGGATGTAGACTACATACTATAAAAATTTCAAGTGAAAATAAGTTCATTTGAGTCACAAATTTCCAATGAAATAGTAATTGATACATCAATCAAGCATAAACTAGAGCTAAAACTTTAGAAATGCATGTCTTTGGCTACACAACTCTAATTTACACAAACTTTGTAGATGTGGAAAGCTTATAATGCTAGTTATATGCCTGTAAAATTTCATAAGAATTGGAGTTAACTGGCCCTTTAAATACACAAAAACAACCACTTGAAGCATATGAATAATGCATAAGAGTTTTAGTCAACTTTGAAAATTCATAATAAAATTTATAGATCTCCAAAAATTCTATTCTTTGTCTCTTTAGAAGGCTTTAAAGAAAATCTAAATTCTTGCCATGGCTTTGTGGAAAGCTCTAATCTCCATGCTTCAAAACCCCATTTCCGATTAAGTTTAAGCCAAAACCAAACTCCCTCTACTCTACCCTTGGTCTGACCTGATTAAGAAGAGCATGAAAGAATAAAGGAAAGAAAGTTTGACATGTGAAATCATACCTTAATCAATTCCTTGTCAATTGGTGATTCTTGTGCTACCAAAGATTTCTCCAAATTCTCTTCTTTTCCTATTGGTTTAGCCACAAAATTTCACCTTTCAAAATGTTAAAACAATATAAAGAAAGAGGAGAAAAATATTTACAAAGGCAAAAGAGGCAATTTCTCCATGTATGCATACCTAAAAGGCCTTGATTTCCTCCCTTTTTCTTCTTCTCTTCTCCCACATTTTAGGTGCTGGTTTTGTAACACCCTAAAATTTAATTAAGGTGTTAATCATAGATTTAGAGTAATTAAGGATAATTAATAAAGGATAATTGGGCAAGTTAGTGAATAGGTATTTTAGAGAAATAAATTATTAACATGGGTTTGAGAATTAATTGGGATAGAAATTTCATCTAAGCCCAAATTAATAGATCATGATAAAAGGCTAATGGTGGCCCAATTACCCTTGTACAGACCTAAACCCTTAAGCCCTTCAAACTTGGCCCAAACCTAATTAAACTTCAGCAACCCAATGTATAAGAACTAGCCCAATAAAATTCTGCAGCCCAACACTTTAAAACTGACCCAACAAACTAAAATCTGAAACCCATTTGGAGTTGGACCTTGGAGTAACCCATGACCCATCTTTGACCTAACTTAAACCCACTTAAAACCCTAATGCTTCAGCCACTTTCTCATTTGCTGAAACTCAAGAAGCAAAATTCAGAGGTTGAGAAGGAGGCTAGGGTTGGGGGCAAGAATTCTATATTTTCTCACATTTAGAGCAAGATTCAGCCAAGGTAATAGTTATACAACTTAATCCCCTCGTATTTCTCTTTAATTTGGTCCGATTAGTTTTTTATTTAGAGTATTTTCATCATACCCAAAATCTGAAATGTGGGTGTTTGGGGATTTTCTTGGTGAAATTCGTAGGTTGAGGTTAGGGCTCGTATTAGGTGAGTTTAAACCCCCCTTTTGATGCTTTCTTTGCTAATTTGAGACCCCCATAGTTGATTTATAATATGGGTATTAATTTTGTACAAATGTGCTTAGGATTTTAGGTAGAATATTGAGATTTCTGGTAGAGGACACTTTAATCCGAATTTAGGATTTGTGGTGGCTGGATAAGTGTTCTTTAGGTAGTTAGTAACATTTAAATTCCTTGGGTACTTGTTGTAACTGTTAATGATGAATTAGAGTAGTAATTATCTGATGCTATGATTATAGGGAGACTTTGTACCATTGGTGGCTGTTGCAAATTTGTTTACAAGTGAGGTAACCGGGGTTTACATTAATTCCATGCATATGTCGGTTTAAATTTCATACTTGCTGTATATGAATGATTTGAAATGTTGAATGAATTGGTTGGCTATCTATTGTATGATGATTGGACCTTGTGAGTCCATGGTGGAGCTGTGGTGCGGCTGCCACCCGTGTATGTGCTTCGATCGGGCACTGGGTTATGATCAAACCCAAGATACACTGAGCCCTGGTTGTGCTCAATAGGGAGTAGGTGCCGTGGACGAGCCTCTCCCGGTGTTAATGGCCTTTAACATGTTAAAATATGATTGCTAGTATGGGATAGTAATCATGATAGCCTAATTGTTTCATTTGCTGAGATGACTGATATGATTTTGATTCATGCATATATGTTAATTAAACTAGATTATATGATGGAATTGCCTTGGTTACTGAGATTATTATCTCACCCCGTTTTATGGGATTACAATTTCAGGTGAAGGTTTCTCGGGTAAGGATAAGGGCAAGCAAGTGGATGAACATCCATGAGTTGAGGCCTAGTGTAGGGAGCTACACTTGGTCTGAGTGTAATAGAGTAGATGCTAATTTTGTTAAGTCTTGTATAGAATCATCATGTATCTATATTGCTAAGTGTAGGAGTCTGTATTTTGATAATATGATGTGTACCTATTGATGAGTAGGCCTTACTTTAAATTGATATTTGATGTATGGGTTTATGATATATGTTATAAACCTTATTGAACTTATGATATGACTTACCATTTGGGAATGTAACCTTGAGATATTGATATGAATCACTGATGTATGGAACCTCTAATGGAAAGTGCCTCTAATGGAAAGTGTATCTAATGTTAAATGTCAATGGTGCATGATTTGTGTTGTTATTATTCCCTGAACTTGCTGATATAGGGTAATTAGAGAAAAGAAATTGACCCTTGAATCTTGAACTAGAGAGGAGAGATTAGCTGGATGAATTAGGCTAATGAAAGCTATTTGAGCCCCACAATTAAGGTAGAGGAACCCTAGGGTGAGATTGGAGGGAGAAAGGAGAGTATGAGTCTAGATTTTCAGAGTATAGGACCAGAAGGTACTTCGCCGCGGCTAAAATAGAGTTGGTCGCGGCTAATAGAGGCGAAGTTGCCCAGGGAGAGTGCCAGAGAGGAACTTGCCATGGCGAAATATGAAGGGTCAAACTAGAAGTCATCCAGAGAGAAATTTGCCGTGGCGAATTAGGGAATTGGCCGCAGTGAACCTTTTAGGAAAATGTCCCCGGCATTCCAGAGAGGAATTGGCTGTGGCGGAAGGAGGAATTGGCCGCGACCATTATCGAGAGGCGAGCGAGGAAGTTCCAAGAGGCTTCTTTGCCGCGGCGCCATGTAGGTTGGCCGCGGCGAAGGTAGCTGCGGTGAAACTAGTGATGAAGAAAAGGGTAAAATAGAAAGGAATTGGCCGTGGCTAAGAGTAGTTAAGCCACGGCGAACACGCTGAAACACTTATAATACCTAGGAAAACTTGGATTTTCATATGGTAATCTCAAGAGATGATTTAGAGACATTGGGATGAGTTATAATTGATGGGTAATAGAATTAAAGGCTTATAAACAAATGTTTATCTCCCTTATGAATATAAGTGCTTGTAATTGTATGATTGATGACTCTAATCATATTGATGTTCAAATTTCCCTATATTTTCATAATGTAATTGGTCATTATTTTCATAATGTAATTGGTCATAACGCCTTGTAACTCCAACTTATGATTATTAATCACGTGGTTAACCTTAATTATCGAGATTAGAAATTAGGGTCGTCACAGGTTTAGTTCTATTTTAGAGCAAAATTAAGTCTGTTAGGCTAAGGGAGAGAGGATGGTGTGATTAAAATGGAGAAAAATGGCTTTTATAACTTTTCTAAAATGCCCATTTTGCCCTTTCATCTAAATTTTTTTGTTTGAGCTCATTTTAATTCTTTTTTAAGAACCATCTTTTTCATCATAAAATTTAGGTCTTTTAATTCATTAAAAGCATTTAGTTTCAAATTAATAGGATTTAAAACCTTATTGAACTATCTGGTAAAAGTTTAGGTCGACTGACGACTTAAATTATACATTGAAAGAATTTTAACCATTTTAACGATTTTTATGATTTTTTTGGGCCTCTAAAAAGCCTAATTAACTCAATTTTAGTATTTAAAACTCATTTCTTTAAGTTTTTAAAAAGTTACCTAAAATTATGATTTTGCGACTGACCTTTAGTTCATCTTATTTAGCTGTTTTGGCTTTAGTTTTAAGCTATTCTCAGTTTTTTTAACGATATCTTTAGATGTTATAATTAACATCCCATTCTTACTTGGTTTCAATTTGCTTTACTTTAGGGTCTTCTTATCATCGTATTGATTTTGGTTTAGTTTCTTAAAAACCAGTTATTACATTATGCATATCTTATGTGATCTTCTTTTTGATCATATATCACTTAGATTAAAATTAGCTGCTTTCCTCGCATTGGTCCTTTAGGTCAAAATTTATTATAACCATAAGACATATGATAAAATAGGAAACACTAACTCATTTTTTTATGATATTGTTAAAGTCATAAGGGCATATATGAAAGGATCTACTCCTTTTTGGGACTTACACCAATGTAGTAGTTATCTATTCACTTGCTTCTTAATTATAGTTCTTAAGCACATGCTGTATAGATGGCATGCTATGGTGTTTTCTCTTACCTTGTAAGAGTGTATGCTATTTTTATTTATAGGTTAACACCATACAAATTTTAATCTAGATACATACAGTATTTAACTCAAATTTTATTGTTCCACTTATCTCCCAGGGATTCTTGAAGAAAACTCAAATCTAGCTATAGGTATTGTGAAAAATGGGATTTCATAATTCAATTAATAAAATTATACTTTTTGCTTCTCATCTTAAGTTACTCCTTTTCTTTTTGTTGAGGCAGTATATTTCTATTTTTTGTTCTTTCCTTATCACATAAATGCCTTCACTGCCTAATAATTACTAATTTTTATATATTTTATTCCTCTAATTTAGACATTTTAATGATAAATTGTGGCTTAATAGATTTAATTGGAGGATATTTGATTTTATTTGCCATTTTTGTATTTTAGGCATTTATTTACAAAATTATTTAATTTTAATGCATAAATTTCTTTTAAATAATTTTGTGAATTTTTCTAATTCTTTTTGGGTAGATTATGGGCAAATTAAATCTAAATATTGAAAAAAAAAGTGGAAGTAGCTCATACCATACACACACATGCACTCCATTCATGTGGGTCCCTCCTGGAATCATTCTCACACTGCCACATATTCATACATTCTTTCCATGCATCATACTCCCACGTCACAAGAAGCAGCTCTAAGTTTTCCATTTACACACATAAATCCACGTTAGCATGCATGGCTTCTTTAATGCTCACACATCCAACTCATTAAAATCACATTTCCACATGCGCTCATACATTCATGAAATTGCATACACAACGTGAACTCTCTCTCTTTCTTACACCTTCTTCCACATAGCAAGCATTCTACATCACACATGTAGGCTCAAGTTTTTGTTTATGTCATTCATGTTGTAGCACACTTTGACCCTAATTCTTAATTACCATAATTAGCCTTAATAGCATAATTAGTAATCACAAATCAAGGTCTATAGTCATTATGATTAATTAAAATAGGAGAACGTAGGGAAAATTTGAACCTTGATATTATTAGGATTATTAGCTAAACAACTACAACTAATCAAGTCCACAAGTGATCATAGCTATCATTTAAAACTTTAGATTCATCTTGCTACTAATTTCAACTCACAAAAGCCTCATATAAAGACTCATAAATTATTGCACAATATTAACATAGTGAAATTCAAAGTTTCTAAGTAAAAAATAATAGATTAGGACCCTTTACCATGGCTTAGACCTTCCCCGTCACAGTTAAGTTGGTTATTGGAGCCTAAAAACCAAGTTTCGCATCTTGCATCATGCCTAAGATTTTTGTGCTATGGCAAAGTTACTCTCAGGTTCAACTTCTCATATTTTTGTAGATCTTGTCGTGGCGGGCCTATGTGGCACTATAGTGGAAAGACACCTTGGAACCTACTGTAGTAAATTTCCAGATTCGCGTTGCAGTGGGTTACACTTGTGCCGTGGCAAAACTAGTTACTAGGATACTCATTACTTGATTTCCTCGACTTGCGTCATAGTGAGGTTGCTCTTTGTCACCCTCCTTGGGCAACATTTTCATTTTACGTTACAGCACTCCTTGCCTCTACTTGACACTTGGCCATGGTGTGACCCTCTTCTGCACCATTTGATATAATACTAGTAGGCATGCCCATTGGAGCACAACAAGTTCAAGAAGCAATCATCCATCAAGAAACCCAAATCATTCAAAAGGACATGATTCAGGTCTGAATGGCTCATGAAGGGATGGCTTATGCTTAAGAGGCCTAAATTGTGCTAGTATATGTCTAAGAAATTCAAAGAGCTTAAGATAATCTCTCTGTTAGATGTCGACCCAAGTTTAGAGTCCAAGATCCATATTTGATCAATTTAGAACATGTTGGACATTACTCAATTTTGGTGAATTCTTTCATCATCATTTAACAAAGTTTTTAAATGATTAATAGGTCAATCTTGAATCTTAAGCTCTCAGCCTTCACTTCATTTTGGAATCATCCTTATTGGAGCTTCCAAACACGAGATAGAGCTAGTAAGAAGTAACATGTCAAGCATGCTGATCTTATAGCTGAATTGGTCTTTGGATAGGAGATCTCTTTAAAGATGCAAAAGTGGAAGTCCAAGTAGAAGCCCAATGTCCTAAGAAGAGTCTATGGAGTGACTAGAGTCAATATCCAACATGTTGAAAGCCCAATGTAGTTATGCACATATGGAAGACTCCAAAGAAGCCTTAATTGTGATGACCCTAACTTTTAATCCCAGTAATTATGGTTAAATACATGATTAATAATTAATGATCAAGGTTTGGAGTCATTACAATTAATTATATTAAGAAAATATAGGAAAATTTGAACCTTAATGTTATTAGGGTCATCAACTAAACAACCATAAATGGGAGAATGCATAAAAGGAATTGCAATATCATCCATCCATCAGTTTCAACACACAAAAACCATCCACAAGTATTCCTATATCATTTCCTAGCATTACTATTGAAGAAATTAGGGTTTCTAGGCTAAAGGTGGGAGTTTGGGGACCTGCGCCATGACTTGAAACCTTCCCGCCGCGGCTAAGTAGCTCTCGGGAATCACTGGGTAACTTATGTAACACCCCAAAATTAATTAAGGTGTTAATCATGGATTCAGATTAATTAGGGATAATTAATATGGGATAAGTGGGCAAGTTTAGAGAATGGTAATTTTGAGAAAATAAATTAATAATATTAGTCGAGAATTAATTGGGATAGAAACTATATCTAGGCCCAAATTAATGTAGGGGGATCATGAGAAGAGGCTTATAAAAGCCCAATGATTCTAGATGCAAGCCTAACTCCTTATCATGAGACTTGGGCCGAGAGGGATCCCCTAGCAATAGCCCAATTTGACTTAGTGAAATAAAGGCCCAATACCCAATTTACATGAGCTCTTATAGTGGGCCCAACATGTGACGACCCTAGATTCTAATATCAGTGATTATAGCTAAATACACAATTAATAGATAATGATCAAGGTTTGGAGTCATCGCAATTAATTACATTATGAAAATGTAGGGAAAATTTAAACCTTGATACTACTAGGATCATCAACTAACAACCATAACGGGATCATGCATAAGAAAGGTTTATACCATCATTAAAGGTTTATGATTTATCCATTGATCAATTTCAACCCACAAAAACATCCCACCAATGTACTCATACCATTTCCTAGCATTAGCCTTACTGAAACTAGGGTTTCTAGGTCAAATATAGGAGTTTAGGGACCTGCGCCGCGACTTGGAACTTTCCCGCCGCGGCTAAGTTAGGTTCTGGAGCTCAAAAACCACATTTTTAAACTTGCGCCGCGGCCCAGTTACTCTCTGGAATTTTCTTGACTTTCGCCGCGGCGAGTTGGACCTGCGCCGCGGCCAACCTATGTGGCGCCGCGGCGAGTTTTGCTACTGTAACTTCCCTAATTAATTTTCTCGACTCGCGCCGCGGCGGGACTTCTTGGGCCGCGGCGAGGTTACGTTCTGTCACCTCCTGGGCGATTATTTTCACTCCGCGCCGCGGCGAGATTTCTCAAGCCGCGGCGTCCCTCGCCACTGTCACTCCCTAGGCCGCGGCGAAGCCTTCTTGGCCGCGGCGTGACTCCCTCCTGTAGCTATTTTCCCTCTATTTCGCCCCCTACACCCCATTCCTCTTCTTAGGGACACTCTAAGGTCACTTCCCCTCATTTTATATGGCTCTAATGGCATTTATCTACCAGATTTACTTAGCTACACTTCCATTACTAACTCAAAACTTATATGCCCGTTTCTTTCCCCTAATTACCTTCCATCAGCAAGTTCATAAAGTATCAACAACAAAATATACATGAACTACCAGCAGCTATCCTCTAATACACAATAAATGGGGGTTCCATATATTAGGGGCCCATATCAATATCTCGAGGGTTACATTTCCATTGATAAACAATACTACATGTCAGCACCAATTACAACAGAAAGCATGAGTCTATACAACAACTACCAAATTAAGATGAGGTCTAACCCCTCAATTCATACATTCTCAATAAATCAAATGTTCAAGCCTACACTTGGCAATACAAATACATGATGATGCTATACATTAAGGAATACAAAATTAGCATCTATACTAGCTAAGTCAGCCCAAGTGTAGCCATCTCCCCATAGGTGGGAACTCATGGATTCTCATCCACTCGCTTACCCTTATCCTTACCCGAGGAACTTTCACCTGAAATATTAATCCCACAACACGGGGTGAGATATAAATCTCAGTAACCAAAGCAATTCCATCATATAATCCAGTTTAATCAACATATATGCATAAATCAAAACCCATATCAGAATCATATCAGTCATTTCAGCAAATGAAACAATTAGGCTATCATGATTACTATCCCATACTAGCAATCATATAATTAACATGTTAAAGGCCATTAACACTGGGAGAGGCCCGTCCACGGCACCTACTCCCCATTGAGCACAACCAGGGCTCAGTGCATCTGGGGTTGATCATACCCGGTGCCCGATCGTGGCACATGCACGGGTGGCAGCCGTACCACAGCTCCACCATGGACTCACAAGGTCCAATCATGATACAACAGATAGCCAACCAATTCATTCAACATTTCAAATCATTCATATATAGCAAATACGAAATTAAAGCAGATACATGCATGGAATTACTATAAACCCCGGTTACCTCACTTGCAGACAATTGCAACAGCCACCACAAATCCCAAATTCGGATTCAAGTATCTCCCACCAGAATTCTCAATGTTTCACCCAAAATCCTAAGCAAATTCGTACCAAGTTAATACCCATATTATAAATAAGCTATGGGGGTCTCAAACCAACAAAGAAAGCATCAAAATGAGGGTTTAAACTCATCTAATATCAGCCCTAACCTCAACCTACGAATTTCCTCAAGAAAATCCCCAAATAACCACATTTCAGATTTTGGGTAAAGTGAAAATCCTCTAAATGAAAAACTAATCGGACCAAATTAAAGAGAAAGATGAGGGGGTTAAGTTCTATAACTATTACCTTGGCCAAATCTTGCTCTAAGTGTGTGGAAATGCAGAATCTTTGCCCCAAACCCTAGCCTCCTTCTCAACCTCCGAATTTGCCTCTTGAGTTTCAGAAAAATGAAAGTGTGGCTGAAGCATTAGGGTTTAGATGGGTTTAAGTTGGGTCAAAAGGCTGGGTCATGGGTTGCTCCAAGTCCAAACCCAATTGGGTTTCAGATTTTGCTTATTGGGCCAGTTTTTAAGTGTTGGGCTGCATAATTCTGTTGGGCCAGTTTTCACTTTATTGGGTTGCTGAAGTTTAATAGGTTTTGGGCCTAATTTGAAGGGCTCAAGGGCTTGGGTCTGCACAAGGGTAATTGGGCCATTTAATTTAGCTTATACAAGATAAATCTTGGGCCTCTATCTCATTAAATTAGTTTGGGTCTACCTCTAGTTCATTGGGCCTCCATTAGCCTCTTATCATGATTTAATTAATTTGGGCCTAGATATAAATCTCCATCCTAATTAAATTCTCAACCCATATTAACAATTGATCTCTCTAGAATACCTATTCACTAACTTGCCCAATTATGCTCTATTAATTATCCTTAATTAATCTTAATCCATAATTAACACCTTAATTAATTTCGGGGTGTTACACAACACACATTATGCAGACCTAAGTTGGATTGACTCTTGGAATTTAGCCTAACCCAATCAAATTGTTGTAGCCCAATTCATGAAGCAAAGCCCAACAAGTGCAAAAATCTGAACCTACAAGGAATTGGGCCATTGGGTCAGCATACCTCACTTAAACTGAAATTGTTCTATAGCCCACTTCACCAAACAAAAGCCCAATAAGCATACATCTGAACCTAAGTGGATTTTGGGCTTTAGGGTTGACCCAAACTCATCTAAAACCCTAACCCTTCAGCCTCTCCTTCATTTTGCTGAAACTCAAGAGAGGAAATTCGGAGGTTTGAGGGAGGCTAGGGTTCCACCAACATAGAGGCTCTATTTCTCACTTCTAGAGGATGATTTAGCCAAGGTAAGTTATATATAACTTGACCCTCTCATCCTCCTCTTCATTTTGGTCCGATTAATTTCTGGGTTTGAGCATTTTCATCTTCATCTCAAATCTAAAATTTGGTGTTGGGTGATTCCTTGCAAGATTTTTGGACTTGGAGGTTAGAGGGAGGATTAGGTAAGCTTTTCCTTTCCATTTTGTGAATCACTTTGCTGGAAAATGCCCCTAAGGATGTATTATCATAATGGGTTCTGTTATTGTGTGAGATTACAAGGAGAAAATGGTGGAAAACTGAATTGCTGGGCTTGATGATTGAAATGCGATTTTTTGTGCTTCCATGGTGGATTTTCGGAGGTGAGGATATGGGTGTTATTAAGTGAGGATCTCCTTCTCATTTTGATGCATTTTCTATTAGTTTGAGACCCCTATAGTTGACCTATGATATGGCCTTTGGTTTCATGTGAAATTACCCAGAAATTGGAGTGAACTATGGCAATTTCTGGTGTGGGAAAGTTGGAATCCGAAATTAAATCCCTTGGTAATTAGGTGAGTAACCTCTAGTCTGTCGTTTATAGTTCAACTCTCTGGATATTTGATTGTGATTAAAAATGATGATAATTATGCTTGTTATAGGCTTGGTGTGCATTTGGATTATTATGGTAGCTAGGGGAAGAGTAATTGGCTTCATTGAGGTAACTGGGTTATTTTCCTAATTCCATGTATATGCTCATGTTAATCTGCTATTTGTTACACATGCTTGATTTTGAAATGTTAAATGACTGGTTGACTACTTGATTGTTATTGTGATTGGACCTTGTGAGTCCATGGTGGAGCTGTGGTGCGGCTGCCACCAGTGCATGTGCTACGATCGAGCACCAGGTATGATCAACCCTAGATGCACTGAGCCCTGGTTGTGCTCAATAGGGAGTAGGTGCCGTGGATGGGCCTCTCCCGGTGTTATTGGCCATTAACATGTTATGTATGATTGCTGGTATGGGACAGTAGTCATTGGTATCTCAACTAGTTCATTTGCTAATTGAATTGATGATTCTGATATTGATGACATGAGATTGTCTTGGATTGATTGACTTGTACATATATATGGAAATTTCCTTTTGTTACTGAGATTGTATATCTCACCCTGTTGTAGGCTAACATTTTCAGGGATCGGACCTCTTAGTGGCAGGGAGAAAATTTACGAGAGCTTGTTAAATGGTTTGGTAGCACATAGGTCTAGGAGCTTTGACAAAATGTATTGTAATTAAATTGTTAGTTTTGTATCATTGCTGCATTGCATCATGAGTTGCCAAGTATAGAGATTGTATATGTAATTCGATTATCATGGAATTGAACATTATGATTGTAATTGGCTAATAATGGAGAGTGTATCTAATGTTAAATATCAATGGTGCATGATTGGTGTTGTTCTTATTCCCTAGACTTGCTGATATAGGGTAATTAGAGGAAAGAAATGGACATATAAGTTTTGAATCGGTAATGGAATTATAGCTAAGTAAATAAGGTGGATGAATGCCATTATAGCCATGTAAAATGAGGGGAAGTGACCTTAGAGTGTCCCTAAGGAGGAAAATGGAGTGTAGGGGGCGAAATATAGGGAAAACAGTGATAGAAGGGAGTCCCGCCGCGGCCAGGAAGGCTTCGCCGGGACCTAGGGAGAGACAGTTGCGAGGGACGCCGCGGCTTGAGAAATCTCACCGCGGCGCGGAGTGAAAATAATCCCCCAGGGGGTGACAAAACGTAACTCGCCGCAGCGCAAGAAGTCTCACCGCAGCGCGAGTCAAGAAAATTAATTAGGGAGGTTACAGTAGCAAAACTCGCCGCGGTGCCACATAGGTTGGCCGCGGCGCAGATCCAACTCGCCGTGGCTATCACCGCGGCGAAAGTTAGGAAAATTCCAAAGAGCAACTTGGCCGCGGTGCAAGAGTTTCAGGCTGCGACGCAAGTAAAAAAACTTGGTTTTCAAGCTCCAGAACCCAACTTAGCCGCGGCGGGAAGGTTCCAAGTCGCGGCGTAGGTCCCCAAACTCCTATATTTGACCGAGAAACCTTAATTCCAGTAAGGCTAATGTTAAGGTATGGCATGGGGACATTGGTGAGATGTTTTGTGGGTTGAAATTGATTAATGGGTGAAGCCTAAACCTTTAATAATGGTACAAACCTTTTATGCATGTTCCCGTTATGGTTGTTAGTTGATGATCTTAGTTGTATCAAGGTTTAAATTTCCCCCCATATTTTCTTAATGTGATTAGTTGCAATGACTCCAGACCTTGATCATTATTTATTAATCATGTATTTAACTATAATTACTGGTGTTATAATCTAGAGTCGTCACAACTTATGCCGCGACGAGTTGGATTTGCACCGTGGCCAACCTACGTGGCACCGTGGCGGAGATGCCTCCTGGAGCTATTGTTTGAAGTCCCATGATTCTCGTCTCGGTGGAATATATTCGTGTCGCAACAAGTTTTGCTACTGTACTCTCTTTAATTAGTTTCCTCGACTTGTGCCGCGGCAGGACCTACTGCACCGTGGCGAGGTTTCATTCTGTCACCCTCCTATTTTTTTTGCACTGTGTTGCAGTGATAATTCTCAAGCCACGGCGTCCCTCGCCACTTCACTCTTCAGGCCATGGTGAGGCCTTCCTAGCTATAGCGTGACTCCCTCCTGTAACTATATCTCTTACATTTTGTCCCTCCAATTCTCTTCTTAGAAACACCCTAGGACCACTTCCTCCTATTTTATATGACTCTAATGGTATTTATCTACCCTATTTACCCACCTATTCTACCATTACCAATTCAAAACTTAAATGTAATTTCCACTCCTCCAACTACCCTATATCAGCAAGTCCATAGAGTAATAGCAACAAGAATTCATGCACTATTGACAATTAACATTTGATACACATTCCGTTAGAGGTCTCATACATCAATGATTCATATCGATATCTAATACATCACATAATTATATTTCCAACAGTATACCATACCATAAATTCAATAAAATTCATACATAAGGTGTTATGGGATTCATACATCTAATATAAGTTATGATGAGGCCTAAACCTCCTAAGTAATCAAAATATAAAAGCCTATACTTGGCAATATGATTACATGATGATGCTATACAAAAAGGAATATAAAATTTAGTATCTATTCTAAATAAACCAATCTTAGTGTAGCCTTCTCCCTATACGGTTGGAGCTCATGGATTTTCATCCACTTGCTTCCCCTCATCCTTACTCGAAGAACCTTCACCTGAAATATTTAATCCCATGAAACGGGGTGAGATGCGAATCTTAGTAACTAAAACAAATTCCATTCATATATTCTAGTTTAATCGACATATATGCATGATTTCGTATAAACATAAGAAAACATACCAGTTATACCAGTAAATGAAACAATTAGGCTATCATGATCATTATCCCATACTAGCAATCATATTTTCATATGTTAAAAGCCAATAACACCAAGAGAGGCCCGTCCACGGCGCCTACTCCCTAATGAGCACAACTAGGGCTCAGTGCATCTGGGGTTTGATTATAACTTGGTGCCTGATCAAAGCACATGCACGGGTGGCAGCCGTACCACAGCTCTACCATGGACTCACAAGGTCCAATCACAACACAATAGATAACCAACCAATTCATTTAGTATTTCAAATCATTCATATACAGAAAACATGAAATTAAAATAGATATATGCATGGAATTAATATAGTCCCAGTTGCCTCACTTGTAGATAAATTGCAAAAGCCACTAATAGTACAAAAATCTTCATAGCCACTATAAATTCCCAAAATTCGGAATGGAAGTGTCTTCTACCAAAAACTTCAATATATCACCTTAAATCCTAAGCAAATTCATGAAAAATTAATACCCATACTATAATCCCATCATTGGGGTCTCAAACCAGTAGAAATACATCAAGAAGATGAGTTTATACTTACGTAATGTTAGCCTTAGCCTCAACCTACGAAATTTCATCATGGAAACATCAAATGGCAAGTTTCAGATTTTGGGTGTGGGTGAAAGTGCTCTAATTGGAACATTAATCAGGTCAAATTAAAGAGAAAGATGAGAAGATTAAGTTATATAACTATTACATTGGCTGAATCTTGCTCAAAAAGTAGGAAAATGTGGAAACATGCCAAGAACCCTAGCCTCTCCTTTAAACCTCCGAATTTTGTGTGTGTCTCTTGTAGTTCTGCAGAAGGGGGGTGGCGAGGTTAGTTTTTAGGGTTTAAGTTGGATTTTCTATGGGTTATGGGTTGCTCCAAGATCCAACTCCAAATGAGCTTCAGATTTTAGCTTTGTTGGGCTAGCTTTAAGGTGTTGGGCTGCAGAATTTCATTGGGCCAGACCTAGTTTTAAGAACTCCATTATTTTGGGTCTGCACAAAGTTTATTGGGCCATTTATAAGAGCTTATGAAAGTTGGGTCTTGGACCTTTAATTCATTAAATCAGATTCGGTCTGCACCTAACTTATTAGGCCTCCATTAGCCTCTTATCAAGATCTCCTACATTAATTTGGGCCTAGATGAAGTTTCTATCCCAATTAATTCTCAACTCATATTATTAATTTATCTCTCAAATTTTTCATTCACTTAACTTCCCCGATTATTCCATATTAATTATTCTAAATTAACCTAAATCTATGATTAGCACCCTAATTAGTTTTGGGATGTTACATTAATCATGTCAACTGGAGCCCAAATGCATGGTGTATGGATCCATGGGAGTTCCAGAATGTGATACATCTTAATGCAAGCCCAAATGGATGCCCAAAGAAGCCATGGAAGTTTGTGACCGTGAATAGTAAATGCCAACACTTGTTAAAGTTGTGCTTACATGGAAAATGTCTTACAGGGCGGATGATATGGATGATTGCCTATGTGGCATATGACATGGCATGTGAAGTGGCATTCTTGAAGACACACTAGCTTGTGACATGGAGTTGCTAATTACATTAATTAGTTTGCATTTTATTAGTTGCTTAGAACTTGCCGTTTAAGTTATTATGTTTTCAGAAAGTTTTAGTTAGATTTTATTTGTTACCTTTTTACTGATTATATGGTGTCATTCTTAGCTCATATTATTTCCAAATTCTTGTAAAAGATGATGCCATCATTAGGATAGTAATTTAGAAAGTTTTTAGAGTTCAATTGCTTATATAAAGGCCCCCTATTATGGTAAAAAAAAAAGATGAATAATAATTTCGTTTTTCTTTTCACATTATGTGAGAGTTTATTTTGTTATCCTTGTGTTCTTGTGAGAATGCTTGGCTTATCAAAGGAGTGGTCTTCCTTTGTGGCGTGTTGAGGCTAGGGTTCTAAGCGATGGGTTCTTTTAGGGTTTTTCCTTTGACCAATATTCTTATTTTCTAGCCAGTTCTGGGCAAAGTATCATCTTGTTAAAAGTTCCTAGGACTTATTTCTACAGAGTCTCTCAAAGGAAGACCACTCCTTTGATAAGTCAAGCATTCTCATAAGAACATAAGGAGAACAAGATAAACTCTCACACAATGTGAAAAGAAAAACAAAATTCTTATTCATCTTTTTTTTTTTAACCATAATAGGAGGCCTTTATGTAGGCAATTGAACTCTAAAAACTTTCTAAATTACTATCCTAATGATTGCATCAACTTTTACAAGAATTTGGAAATAATATGAGCTAAGAATGACACCATACAATTAGCAGCAAGGCAACAAATAAAATCTAACTAAAACTTTCTAAAAACATAATAACTTAAACTGCAAGTTCTAAGCAACTAATAAAATGTAAACTAATTAATGTAATTAGCAACTCCATGTCACAAGCTAATGTGTCTTCAAGAATGCCACTTCACATGCCATGTCATATGCCACATAGGCAATCATCCATATCATCCGCCCTGTAAGACATTTTCCATGTAAGCACAACTTCAATAAGTGTTGGCACTTACTATTCATGTTCACAGATTTCCATGGCTTCTTTGGGTATCCATTTAGGCTTGCATTAAGATGTATCATGTTTTGGAACTCCCATGGATCCATACACCATGCATTTGGGATCCAATTGACATGATTAAGGCTTCTTTGGAGTCTTCCATATGTGTACAACTACATTGGGCCTTCAACATGTTGGATATTAACTCTAGTCACTCCATGGACTTTTCTTAGGACATTGAGCTTCCACTTGGACTTCCACTTTTGCATCTTTAAGGAGATCTCCTGTCCAAAGTCCAATTCAGCTCTAAGATCAGCATGCCTGACGTGTTGCTTCTTACTAGCTCTATCTCGTGTTTAGAAGCTCCGATACAGATGATTCCAAAATAAGGTGAAAGCTGGGAGTTTAAGATTCAAGATTGACCTATTAATCATTTGAAAACTCTGTGAAATGATGATGAAAGCATTCACCAAAATTAAGTGACGTCCAGCATGTTCTAAATTGATCAAATATGGATCTTGGGCTCTAAACTTGGATCAACATCCAACATAGAGATTATCTTAAGCTCCTTGAAACTCTTGGACATATACTTGCACAATTTGGGCCTCTTGAGCATGAGTCATCCCTTCATGAGTCATTTGGATTTGAATCATGCCTTTTTAAATGATTTGGGTTTCTTAATGGATGAGGACTTCTTGAACTTCTTACTCTCCAATGGGCATGCCTATTGGTATTGTATCATTCCCTCCCTATTTGAAAAGATTCATCTTCGAATCTCCATTTGTATCATATGGAAATAAATTAGTCCTTCCAAAAATAATGATAACACTATATTCATCAAGTGGAAGAATCTTGTAAACTAAAGGGCTCCTTTCAAAGAGATCATCAATTCTTTGAGACAACTTAGAATACTCTAAGTTAGGAAACTCTTTGAACTCACTTTGAGTTAGGAAGTATTTCTTTCTTACATGCACCCAAATATAAATGATAATTTTGATCCCACATGTACTTGCAATAAATCCAAAGGCCATAACAAAATCCAAGCAACACGATAATCTTTTAACCATAAAATTAATGTAATATGAATTCCTAACAGCTACAAAATTCATGAAACAATTAAAACTCAATGTGTGGTGCTCAATGCTTTTGAAAGACAATAATTCATCAGGAATAAAAAAATTTATGCAATCAAAACACTTTTGAAAGCACATTAAAGATTGGAAACCATCAGGTGGTTTCTTAGGAAACAAATCTAGGCAATCATAACTCTTTTCAATGCTAGTTGAAGATGAGGGTCTATTGGGTGGCTTCTTTGAAAATAAATCTCCACATACTTGTAAGAAGCTGGAACCAACAATAGGTAAAGATAGGTTAAGATTGTTAGTAGATAAACAAAAATCCTTACAGACACTCTCAACCTTTCTTTTTTCGTTAAGCAAGCTTACACTTATGCTATTCTCACTTTTCTCATAACTCTCTTGCTCTTTCTTTTCAGTCACACTCTTTTCCTTTTCAAATTCTTCTTTTTCTCTCTCTAACTCATGTTCTCTCTCTTTTTCTTTTTCTCTCCCTTTTTCTTTCATTTTGTATACTTGTGCTATTCTCATTTGATCTTTATAAGTATCCATAGGATTAAGAGGTACCAATACATGATTTTTTTCATTGAATACAAATGAATAGCAATAGTAATATCTGTGCTTATGCTTAACACATTTAGCTTTTCTAACATGTTTCCATGGTTTACCAAGCATAATATGTCCATCATACATAGGAGCTATATCACATAACACTTTATCATGATATTTACCAATGGAGTAAGAAATCAAAACTTACTTATTAACCATAAATTCAGCATTACCCTTTAACAATGTATAGGGCCTAAGATGCTTCATAGTAGGCAAGTTTAATTTCTCAACAAATACGGTACTAGCAACATTTACATAGTTACTATTATTAATAGCCAAGCTGCAAACTTTCTCTTTGATAAGGCATCTAGTATGGAAATCAGGGGATGACTTTTCCTCATCTTATCTTGTAAAGTTGGAATTGGATTGGAATGCATCTAACCATGCATAAGTTTGCTTGAATTACTCTTTGTTAGCCTCTTTAAGGAATTTGTACTCATTGGACATCTTGTCACCTAAAAAGTTAGTCAAAGAAGGAAAGAGGGATAAGACCTCACACACTCTTCTCACGTGTTTACACTCAAAAGATGATAAGTTCACTCGCGTTTAACTCTCTTTTTGGCTTTTTCTTTAATGTTAATTGCACTCTTGCCTTTTACCACTCAAGCTTGCTTCCTATAGTACTCTTAATCAAATTAAGACAAATCAAAAGGAGCAATAAGTAAAAGTGGCAATCTATAAAACAAGAATCCTAAAATGCAAATTCCTAAAGAATCAAATAAAGGAGAAATAGGGATGTGTAACTAAAAGGGAAAGAGGAAAGGAAAACAAGTAAGAAGGGGAAGAGGAGGAACAAAATTCTAGACAACAAAGGGAAGGAGAGGAAATGCAATGAAGAAGAAGGAAAGGAACACGTGACAAGTGAAGGGAAGAAAGAAAAATGAAAACCTTGACTTTGAGGGGAGTATTTGGATGGCTTGGAAGGAAGGAGAAGAAAAGGGAAAATCTAAAAATAAGAATAGAAAAGTCAGCTTAAAAGAAGGTTTAGGAAATGAATCAAAATAGGAAAGTTTAGAAACTTACCATCCAAGTTTAAAAGATTAGGAAAGTACGTGTGACTTGAAATGTAAGTTCTACAAAATAAGAAACTTCCTACAACTTGCAATCTAAGGAGTCAAAATAAGAAACTTTAAGAATAGCAAACTACTTAGGAACCAAGTTAATCAAAATAGGAAACTACTTGCAATTCAAGTTTAAAACAATTAGGAAAGAAAATTTTTACTTGAATGCAAACAGGAAAGTAGATAACTTGGTAGCTATTCAATCAATCAAATTAGGAAACTAACTCTAAGTTTTAAGTTTTCAACTTTAGATTTGCACAACTTGCAATTTTGAATTCTACAATCTGAATCTTTTTCTTTCTTTTTTTCACTTTTTTTTGAATTTTTTTCAAAAATTTTTTTCAAAATTTTTTTTTGAAGTATCACACTCTTTTTTTTTTTGAACAAAACAAAAAAATGAAAATCTGGAAAAAGAAAAAAAGGGACAAAACTCACACAAGTTAGCAAATCACAAGAAAAGCAAACTATGGATGGTAAGAAAAAGAGGATGGAGGCACACAACAATGGAAGAAGGAAGAAGATGGAAGACAAAGGCAAAGATGAAAAAGGTAACACAAATGGAAGGAGAGAAAGTATGAAGAACAGCGAAAGGGAAACGCAAAGATATACCTTACACTAGCGAACTAAAGCTCTAATACCAAATAACGAAAGACCCATTATGAATAAGTCCTAGGAACTTTCAACAAGATGACACTTTGCCCGGGACCGGCTAAAAAACTAGAATGTTGGTCAAAGGAAAGACCCTAAGAGAACCCATCTCTTAGAACTCTAGCCTCAAGACGCCACAGAGGAAGATCACTCCTTTGATAAGTCAAGCATTCTCACAAGAACACAAGGAGAACAAGATAAACTCTCATACAACGTGAAAAAAAAAATGAAATTCTTATTCATCTTTTTTTTTTTTACCATAATAGGGGGTCTTTATGTAGGCAATTGAACTTTAAAAACTTTATAAATTCATTTCTCCCTAAGTTTCATCCCATACACTCTAACTCTCCCTCTAGTAACACTCCAAGGCCAGTCTACTTTAATTTGTGAGGCTCTGATAACTTTTATCTACCTGATTCACCCAACATACCTATCATTACCAATTCAAGACTTAAGGGTTGATTCTTACTCATCAAACCATCATGCATCAGTAAATTCATAGAGTATTGACAGCAACAAGATCCATAAGCAACTAATATTATCATTCATAGAGATATAAAAGCATACTCTCAAGAGTCAAGTCATACATTCATACTAGAGGGTTCCATATTAGATATAAATAAATACATAGACCACATGCCACATTTGTATAAGGCCTAACTCCTTATTAGATACATCATAGGTTAATAAAACACATAATACTTATACTTGGTAATATGATTACATGATGATGATGCTATACAAAAGAATAACAAAAATTAGCATCTATCCTAAATTAGATCCATCCAAGTGCAAAACTTCCTACACATGGTCTTAGCTTATGGATTTTCATCCACTTGCTTTCCCCTATCCTTATTTGAAGAGCCTTCACTTGAAAGTATCATCCTATGAAACGGGGTGAGATGTAAATTTTAGTAACCAAAGGCAAATTCCCTTAATATATTCTAATTTAATTAATATATGTGCATGAAATCAGATGAGCATCATAAAAATATACTAATCATATTAGTAAATGAAACAATTGGACTTTCAGTGACTACTACCCCATACTAGCAATTGCATTTCATATGTTAAAGGCTATTAACACTGGAAAAAGCCCGTGCACGACACCAACTCCCTTATGAGCACAACTTGGGCTCAGTGCATACAAGGGTCTGATCATAACTCCAACCTGATCAAAGAATAATACACAAGTGGTAGCCACACCATAGCTCTACCATGGACTCACAAGATTCAAACACAATATATCAGATAACTAACCATTCATTATGTATTTCAAAATCATACATGTACATTAGATATAAAATTAAAGTAGACATATGCATAGAATTTAACATTAACCCTGGTTACGTTACTTGTAGATAATTCCTTGAGAGTCAATGACAATGCTACCTTTGCAACCTCCAGTTTTCTAAAAACGAGAGAAATGTGAGAAACGTAATGTATGATTTTCCCGTGAACGAATGAAATTTACCAAATATAAAAGGAAGTCCCTTGGAATGAGATAGTTAAGGTCCCAAGAAATTTGGAAAGCATTATAGACTCTTAAAAATGAGAATTCCAGGCTTAGACGAAAGGAAAAATGGAGTTAGAATAAAGAAACAAATTTTGACGGAAACCTTACGAAAGTAATGACATTTTTGTAATTTTGAGAAAATTTTGGAATTTACACAAGAGGGATTTCTAAATGAAAGTTTTGAGTTCTCTAGGGTTCTCAGAGGCTCTAAAAACCATGGGAAGCCTTGGGATAACTAAAACCCCTTCGGTGGATGTTTTTCAACGTCGGTGTACCCAAACTTTGACATATTTGTTTGGGAAGGTTTTAGCTCGGAATTGAGTGATTTTAAAAGCATTTTATTTAATTGGGAATCTAAATTTTATAATGGAAAAGATGGTTCTCAAAAAGGAGCTAAAACGAAAAAGAAACGAAAATGCCAAGAACGAAGGGCAAAATGAAAATTTTTGAAAAAGTGCTTCTTCCTCCCTTATAAATTGGTGGTGCCCCACACTCTCCCTCACTTAACTTTAGATTATTCTGCCCTAAATCAGGAGAAGAACCCTAGGAGAGTGGAGCACCAAGGGAAGAAGAAAAGGGAGAGAAAATCCAAGCTTAAGGTATGTTTTCATCATAGTTTTTCATGCTTTTCTTCATCCACACCTCCTCTCCTCCCTTCTCCTTTGTTTCCTTTGATTAAAATGAGGTTTATAAATCTGATTCAAAAGATAAATTCAAGGAAAAATTCGGATTTGAAGAAAGGAACTCAAAGAACACAAGATTCAAGTGAGAAAAAGCAAGAAAACAAGGTAATTTCTCTTCCTATGGTTGTCATCTTTGGTTCCCTTCTCCACCATTTTGCCCCACTTGAGAAAACCCTAGGAGGAGATGATTTTTAGGCAGAACCAAGCATGAATCTAAAGAAAAAAGGTGTGAAGATTAAGAATATGCAAAGAGAATTATCAAAAAACTATTAGATTTCATGATGGAGGTGAGCTAATAGACTTGAAAGAGCTTGAACAAAATCAAGAACTTGAAAACAAAAGGGCTAGACGTAACTCTAAAAAATGGCCAACTAAAAATCCATTGCAAGGTATGGGAGGCCCATGCACAAGATCAAGAGCCAAAGCTATGAAGGAGGCCTTGAATGGAGTGATCCAAAAACTAATAGACTTGGAGCCTATAGTCTTAGCTGAATATGAAGCCTAAAAGGAACAAAATGGCATGAAGATTATTTCATATCTACAAGATGCTAGCCCAAGCCAGAAAGGAGCTTAATTGAAGGAGCCCAGCCATTTTCCACAAAATTCTCTTAGTTTTATTTTGTTTTAATTTGATTGTTTCTGTTTCAGATTTTTTTAGCTTTATTAGGCGCCATTCTTGGTGAATTTGTCCAGACTTAAATTTCTTTTATTTTCCCGCCATGTAAAAGGTGCCACCTAGGAGTTATTTTGTGTTTAGGGTTTTATTTTTCAAATGCCTATATAAGGCCCACTTGTACTCCAAGAATTGGTAGATTGAATGAATTCTCTTTTCAGAATCTTTTCTGACTTGTGAGGTTTCTCTTGTGGCCTTTGTGTGCCGGAGAAAATCTTTGACTTATCAGAGGAGTGGTTTCCTTTGTGGCATCCCAAATTAGAGTTCTAAGAGACGGGTTCTCTTAGGGTTCAATTCCATTGACCAATATCTCTTCTTTCTTCTTCTTAGTTCCTTTCTTTGTTCTTTGTTGCTTGTTGTTCTGATCTGTCGATTTTCTTGTTCTTGTATTGCATGCCAAATTTCGATCACTGATCCGTGTTATTTGGGGTTCCTAGAACGGGTTTCAAAAGCATGTATGAATGTGATGCTGACTTTGCTGAAACTTGAAAGTTGTGTGAAAAACATGGTGCTCATGATTTTTTTAGATTTGATGGTTTCTTATTTAAAGGAAATAAATTGTGTGTGCCTGTTTGTTCTATGCGTGAGCTTTTGGTTAAAGAATCTCATGGGGGTGGTTTGATGGGGCACTTTGGCATAGAAAAGACTTTATCCATGTTGAAAAAACATTTTTATTAGCCTCATATGCGTAGGGATGTGATTGCTGTGTGTAAAAAGTGCATTGTATGCAAGCACGCTAAATCTAAAGTGCAACCACATGGCTTGTATACTCCCTTACCTGTTCCTTCTCATCCTTGGGTCGATATTTCAATGGATTTTGTGCTTGGATTGCCTAGAACATCTAGTGGAAAGGATAGCATATTTGTTGTTGTTGATCGATTTAGTAAAATGGCTCATTTCATTGCTTGCTAAAAAACAAATGATGCTGTCCATATTTCTGATTTGTTTTTCAAGGAGATTGTTAGATTGCATGGTTTGCCTCGATCTATTGTGAGTGACCGTGATGTTAAATTTGTTGGTCACTTTTGGAAAACTTTATGGGCTAAGTTGGGTACAAAGCTTGTGTTTTCTACGATTGCACATCCTCAAACGGATGGACAAACCGAAGTGGTGAATCGAACACTTTCTTCCTTATTGCGTGTTGTAATTCAAAAAAATTTAAAGAATTGGGAAAAGTGTTTGCCTCACATTGAGTTTGCATATAATTGTGCCTTGCATTCTACAACTGAGTTTTCTTCTTTTGAAATTGTATATGGTTTTAATCCTTTGACTCCCTTGGATTTACTTCCTTTGCCTTGTAATGAGTTTGCTAACCTTGATGGTGCAAAAAAAGCTAAGTTTGTGCAGGATCTTCATGCTAAGGTTAAGGCGAACATTGAGCGCAAGAATGAGCAATATGCTCAACATGCTAATAAAGGTCGAAGGAAGGTTATCTTTGAACCAGGAGATTGGGTGTGGGTTCATTTGAGGAAAGAAAGGTCTACTGAACAAAGGAAGTCCAAATTACACCTAAGAGGCGATGGTCCTTTCCAAGTGTTGGAAAGAATAAATGATAATGCATATAAAATTGATTTGCCTAGTTCTTATGGGAATGTAAGCGCAACTTTCAATGTAACTGACCTTTCTCTTTTTGATATTGCAGATTCGAGGACGAATCCTTTTCAAGAGGGAGGGAATGATGGAGGTGAGCTAATAGACTTGAAAGAGCTTGAACAAAATCAAGAACTTGAAAACAAAAGGGCTGGGCGTAACTCTAAAAAATGGCCAACTAAAGATCCATTACAAGGTATGGGAGGCCCATGCACAAGATCAAGAGCCAAAGCTATGAAGGAGGCCTTGAATGGAGTGATCCAAAAACTAATGGACTTGGAGCCCATAGTCTTAGCTGAATATGAAGCCCAAAAGGAACAAAATGGCATGAAGATTATTTCATATCTACAAGATGCTAGCCCAAGCCAGAAAGGAGCTTAATTGAAGGAGCTCAGCCATTTTCCACAAAATTCTCTTAGTTTTATTTTGTTTTAATTTGATTGTTTCTGTTTCAGATTTTTTTAGCTTTATTAGGCGCCATTCTTGGTGAATTTGTCCAGACTTAAATTTCTTTTATTTTCCAGCCATGTAAAAGGTACCACCTAGGAGTTATTTTGTGTTTAGGGTTTTATTTTTCAAATGCCTATATAAGGCCCACTTGTACTTCAAGAATTGGCAGATTGAATGAATTCTCTTTTCAAAATCTTTTCTAACTTGTGAGGTTTCTCTTGTGGCCTTTGTGTGCTGGAGAAAATCTTTGACTTATCAGAGGAGTGGTTTCCTTTGTGGCGTCCCGGATTAGGGTTCTAAGAGACAGGTTCTCTTAGGGTTCAATTCCATTGACCAATATCTCTTCTTTCTTCTTCTTGGTTCCTTTCTTTGTTCTTTGTTGCTTGTTGTTCTGATCTGTCGATTTTCTTGTTCTTGTATTGCATGCCAAATTTCGATCACTGATCCGTGTTATCTGAGGTTCCTAGAACGGGTTTCTACGGAGTTTCACATCATTTCAAGATACAAATTCTAGGGTTTTGTGTGCACCTTCCAAAATCTCATTACATATGATAATTCTTAGGCCTAATTAAGAGTTTAAATGAGCTCTTAAGATCCCTAAGATGCTCCCCACATGCTTCCTCCTTTAAGGAAATAAAGAGAATTCCAAGGAGGCCAAAAAGGGGCTATGTCTAGGCCAAGCATGGATGGAGTAGCTAGGAAGAGTTTTAAATTTTTCCAATCCCATTTTTGTGTCATATATGATGAATGAATATGAGGGGAGGCCTTGGAAAAAGTTTAGAACTCATAGAAGGTGAATTGGTGCTTTAGGTTCTATATTATGACCTAAAGAAGCAACATATTATTAGGCTCTTTATTTTAATTGTGTGATGACTCCAAGAGACTTAAAAGGAGTCAAGAATTATATTTGAAAGGAAAGAATGGACCTTAGAATTTATTTGAAGGGTGTTACTTCATTAGGTGCATTTATGGATCATAATAGGGTTTATAGAGCCACCTAGTGTCTAAGCAAGTATGTAGCCTTAGAATTGAGTTCATGAACATAATTGACTCCCTTAAAATGTGTATACGCCAAGAAGAAGCATCTCCACAAGTTTGTGGGTGTGTGGCCGAAGCAAGGGACGGAATTTTAAAAGGAAAAGTGTGTGATTGTGTTTAAGGTAGCTCTCTCTACCTTCTCTCATACATGGATGTGTGTTTAGCTTGTCTTAGAATGTGTGTATGTGTATTTTCAAGCCATGAAAAGTATGCTAGCATGATTTTATATACCATGATTTTATGATGACATATTATATTTTCAAACGAACGTATGATGTTTGTTTGAGTTTGCTTGAGTGTGGAGAGGCCAAGAACTCTTAACCATGGTGAGGATGAGCCAAGAACCCTTGAGATTGGTTGAGACAAAGCAAAGAGTCTCCTAAAAGCAAAGTGGGCTCCTAAGAGTATGGTTGAGTCCAAAAATCTCTTAAAGAATGGGTGAGGCAAGTCTAAAATCCATCAGAAAAAGTGTGAGGCCAATCCATCCACTTGGTGAACTCTTGAATGTCTTGTATGACTTATTCACATGTCAAGCTTGCTTCTTGAATGTTCATGACTTCTATTATATCCATGCATGCCTTTTTAAGACTTGCTTTGCACCCATTATGCATGATTGAATGGCAGATGAGCTATTGGGATTCTTTGAATCTCATTCCTTCCTCTCCAATGATCTCACATGCTAGGTAGACTAGGTAGACATGGTAATGGAAGCCAACCACCTTGAAGGAAAGAGTTTGATAACAAAGTATTGGAGTTTTGTCACTTTAAGGCCATATTTGTGTCCAATATTGTAATCCAATGATGTATATGGTCTATGACTTCTTAAACATGTGTAATTATGATATTATATGATGTATAAATGTATGGATATGATGTATGAAACTTAGAATAGAATTTGGGTATGTAATGCCAAGGTATGCAATTTGGAAAGTTTGATACAATGTGCATATGTGTGGATGAAAAGGCCAAAATGAAATGTATGAGGTTTAGGACCTTTTGGGCAGCTCACACAAGTCCTAAATATGCTTTTAACTTTCCCAAAAAGTGCAAAAACTAAAGGAAATCCATTTGGCAATTTTGGTACCCTATATGGAGCCAAAATTGCCCATAATGGAACCCTATATCACTTTTTAGCCAAATGAGCTCTTCTTGATATGATATATGCAAATAGGGTTCATTGAGAGATTTTTAGAAAGCTAAAGAGCATAATTTTTGGAGGTCTACAGAATATTTGATAAATTTTCAAAGTTGGCAAATTTTTTGAATTTGGTTTGATGTACTGTTCATTTTGTCTGAAAATGAAATCTATTACACAGGGCCCAAATGATGTCTAATTACCATGAAACTTTGTACAAAGAAACTAAGAATTTACAGTGACTTATGCCAACTAGAAGCACTTCATTTGGATGTCTAGAGAGGGAGATATGAATTTTTGAAAATTTTATCCAGCATCAAGGAATTCAGCTGACCTGAGTTATTGTTCTATTGAATTTAGAAGTCTGGGCTACCTGAAATGGTCTGAAAATATTTTTTTCCCTCTAGCTAATATCCACAGCTTTCTAGATTAGTATCATTTACATGGATTAGATTTTTGTGAAATTAATTGGACATTTTCAAAGTTTGCTGCAAAAATCTATGATAGTTCTAGCATACAATTTGACCTCTGAAGTTTTTTGGATGTCAAACATCCTTTGTGATGGATGTTATGGTTTGGACATATTTTTAGTGTGAAGTAGACATCCATAGATTTTCAGAATAACCAAAATTGCATGTTTTTTTTTTAGAATTAGTTATGATTTTCTAAAGTTTGGACAGAAAAGAGGTAAAATTTGTCTGAAAATAAACATACATATTTTATCCTTCATTTCAGTTTCCTTGAGATGTGGGCCACATTTTATGATCCAAATGAGTTTTACTCATGTAATTAAATATGGAAATGTATTGTACAAGCTCACATGGTCTACGTGACATCAAACGAAATTTTTATACACGACACAACGCAAGAAATTGAATTATTTTAACTCCTTTTCTTGCTCCTTCATAGAAATTATGAATTTGAGACATGTAAATGTTGTGATATGAGCTAGAAATATATGGTGTTACAACCTCAGCCTATGAACACAAAATCAGACCATTACTATTCCTATTCATTAATTATAGTAGCAACCTAATACTCAAAAAATTAAACTACCAATAGCTATCTAGAGGACACTTACCTAGCTACTATAAGAACAAAATTTGAATTGGATGTTTCCCCTACCAATAACTTTAGAGTATCTCCCTAAATCCTAAGTAAATTCATACAAAATTAATACCCATGTTACAAATCAACTATGGGGGTATTAAACCAATAAAAAAATGTATCAAAATAAGGAGTTTACACTTACCTAATATCCCTTCTAGCCTTAATCTCCGAAAATCCTTCAAGAAAATATCAAATAATCCATATCAGTTTTTGGGTGTGGTGAAAATACTCCAAATAAGAAACTAATTAGGTCAAATTAAAGAGAAAGAGGAGAGGATTAAGTTATATAATAATCACCTTGGTTGATTTTGACTTTAAAAGTGGGAGAAGATGGATTTTTGCCAAGAATCTTAGCCTCTCTCCAAAACCTCTGAATTTTCTTGTGCTTCTTATGTGTTTTGTTTCTGCAAAATGGGGGAGGGGCTACTGAGGGTTTAGGGTTTAAGTTTGGGCTTAGGTTGACCCAAATGCCCAATTCTAAGTAGGTTCAATTTTATCCTTGTTGGGCCATGGATTATAAGATTACATGGGTTATATATGATAGTTAGGCCAAGCTAAAAAAGGTCTATTAACATTTGGATTTACACAAATAAATATTGGGCCTCTAAGAAATAGAATTAGATCTCCCTAAGGCTAAAATTGAGCTTCTACACTTAAATCCAAAGAGTAATTAAATTAACCATAAGGCCTAAATTAATGTCCACCTCTCTTAAGTAATTTTTTAATTAAACTCATATTAGTCCTTAATTAAACTCATATTAATCCCTAGTTAATCATGATTATCCTTAATTAATTTTGGGGTGTTGTACACTTACTTAAAGCTTCACACACTAACAAGTAGCACACATATTGGAGGAATAAATCACATGTGTAGCAAAGGAAAAAGAGAGGAGGTGGCATAAGTTTATGAGTCTAGGAGATTGAGGAAGCAACACACAACACACATGCCCATCCATGTGAACCTTTTCTTACATCTATCATTCAAACACTCAACCATAGTAACACGAGACACACAAGAGTAGCACATGGAAACATTTATACGTTGGCTTCATTCTCACATCTCACATGGTAGAAACACACCATAAGCACAGGATCATCACACTCTATACATGCACTATTTCCATTCATGAGTCCATCCACTCCTTCACATTCTCAGGTTCCATCAGAAACACATACATCCACAGCTCTCTCTTCCATCTCCATTCAACACGAAGTATTAATCACTCCATAAACACGCACACAGATGCATGTAAGCTATAGGTTAGAAAAAGCTACGGTTTTAGGAGAACAGAGCTATGAGAAGCATAAGGAGAACATGATGAAGAAGCTACGAGTTTGTGAAGATAGGAGAAGAAGCTTAGGTATAGAACATGGGCAGAAGTTATGTGAGAAGCCACAGGTTTAGGAGGTCTAAAGCAAGAGAATAGGAAGACACGTGAATAGGAGAGGAAGAGTTTCATGCTTAGATATTTAGAGGGGGATGGTCACATGGGGAATGAATGAAAGAGAGGAGGCTCGTGCAGGTTGCAGAACATGATTAGAATGATTGAAGAAGTTACGTGAGAAGTATGGGTAGCAGGAAACAAGTGAAGCCATAGAGCATGTAAAGGAGATAAAAAAGAGCAAGTGAGAAACAAGGAAGAAATTCACATGATGAATGAAGAAACACACATGCAGATTCTGACGTGGAAATCATGTAGGGCAGCAGTAGAAAAGTAGACCAAGTGAGCACGTGAAGGGCACTGGTTTTGAAAATGAAAAGAGGAGAACATACTGAGAGCTGGGTAGAGTGAATTATAGGGAGAACATGTAATGTCCCGTTTTCATTAAACGATGGAAATGGGCACGTTTTCAAAGCAAGTCCCCTGAGATGAGTGATTCAAGGCCAAATAAAATTTGTATAAAATTTTAAATAATAGAAAATGAGGATTTGAGCCTTGAGTTGCCCAAAAACCGGGGTCGGAGCGATTTGAAAAATTTACCGAAAGGTTAGTGGCATTTTCGTAAATAAGTGTAATTTTGGAAAAGCACCTAGGAGGGCTTTTTAAATGGAAATTTTAAGTTGCCCAGGGTTCTCAGAGGCCCCAAAAACCATGGGAAGCCCCGGGACCAGTAAAGCCCCTCCGGTGTACTCTTTCCGATGTCTATTGACCCGAACTTTGACCGATTCGTTCGGGACGGTTTTAGCTCCGATTTGAGTGATTCCAAAGGCATTTTATTAAATTAGGAACCTCTTTGTTATGATGGAAAAGACGGTTCTCAAAAAGGAGCTAAAACAAAGGAGAAACGAAAATGCTAAGAACGAAGGGCAAAATTGGCATTAAAGTGTTAAAAGAAACTTCTTTCTTCTTCTTTATATGCCACGTTCTGCCTCCCCCTCTCCAAACCGACTTGCTTCTGCCCATTTTCAGAGGAGAACTCCAGCTCCTTAGGCGCACAAGAGGAGGAGGATTTTGGAGGAAGAAATTCAAGAAAAAGGTAAGAAACTTTAAGACATTCCATATCCTTCCTTCTTGGACTTTGCTCCTCTCCTCTTAAGCTTTCTTTCTATGGTTTTAATGGAGAGTTTGGTGCTGTTTTTGGGGCAGAACAGAGAGGGGAATTTCGAAAATTGAGGGAGTAAGCCAACCAAGTGGAAGAACAAGCCAAAGGAAGCAAGAAAACAAGGTAAAACTTCAATTCTTTGGTAGTTTCTCCCTCCCCCTTCCTCTTGCACGAATTTGACCACCATGAGCCCAATTCTTAGGGGCTGTTTTCTGTCCAATTTATGGAGGGATTAGAGGTTTTAGATGGCAAGGATTAAGAATGAACCAATAGAATCAAGAACGGAGCATTAGGAAACAAAATGGAATCATTAGGGATCCAAATGCTCCCTTGCAAATCTGATTTTATATAAATGTTCTTAGGCTTAAATGAATGTTTAAATGTGCTCCTAAGATCCCTAAGAGGTCCCCCATATGTCTCTTCCTCCATAAAATGAACAAAACCCCATGGAAAGTCATGAACCTAAAAGTTAGAAAAGTGTAGAGCACTTAAGGGGATTGTAAAAACTGATTTAATCTATAAGTTCCCTTGGTTGTTTAAGTGTTTCCTTGACCTCCTACAACTCTTAACAACCTCCCTAAATGGTTCCCCCATCAAGGAACAATCAAGAAGCCATGAAATCCCATTTATGCTCTAACTTTTGGCCAAGTAGGGATGGCATAGTTAGGGAGAGTTTTAAATTTTTTCAAGCCCATTTTTGAGTCATACATGATGAATGAATGTGAGGGGAAACCTTGGGAAAAATTTAGGAAGCTTAGAGAATGAGTTGGTGCTTTAGGTTCCATATTATAACCTAAGGAAGCAACATAATGTTAGGCCCTTTGTTTTAATTATGTGATGACTCCAAGAGGCTTAAAAGGAGTCAAGAATCATGTTTGAAAAGAAAGAATGAGGCCTAGAAATCATTTGAGGGGTGTTGCTTCATTAGGTGCCTTTATGGACCATAATGGGGATTATAGAGCAATCTAGTACTTAAGCAAGTTGTATGGCTTTAGAGAATGTTTCATGAACCTAATTGGCTTCCAAAAATTGTATTTAGGCCAAGAGAAACCATCTCCACCAAATTGTGGGTGTGTGGCCAAAAGAGGAGGTTTAAAAGCTAAGGAAAAAGTGTGTACTTGCATACAAGGTAGCTCTCTCCACCTTCTCTCATGCATGGATGTGTGTTTAGCTTGTTTTAGAATGTGTGTATGTGTATTTTCAAGCTTTGAAAAGTATGCTAGCATGCCTTTATATGCCACGATGCTTGGTGCCATGTTATGTTTTTAAATGAATCCATGATGTTTGTATGAGTTTACTTGAGTGTGGAAAGGCCAAGAACTCTTCCCTTGGGTGAGGATGAGCCAAGAACCCTTGAGCTTGGTTGAGACAAAGTAAAGAGTCTCCCAAAAGCAAAGTGGGCTCCCAAGAGTATGGTTGAGTCCAAAGTACTTAAAGAATGGGTGAGGCAAGTCCAAAATCCATGAGGAGAAGTGTGAGGCCAATCCAAACACTTAGTGAGCTCTTGAATGTCTTGTATGATTGATTCACATGCCAAGGTTGCTTTTAAAATGCCTATGATTTCTACTTTCTGCATGCATGCATTTGTGAAACTTGCTTGCACATATTATGTGTGATGGAATGGGAGATGAGCTATTGAGATTCTTGAATCTCACTCCCTCCTCTTAAATGTCCTAATATGCTAGGTGGACCAAGTGGACATGGCAATGGGAGCCAACCACCTTGAAGAAAGAAGATTGCCATCCTTATGCTTGATTTTTGGTCTTTTGATAGACTTCATGATGTATATTATTATTGTAAATGGTCTATGACCCCTTGGACAAATGTAAAAATGATATTATGTGATAGATAAATGAATGAGTATGGTGTATGTACTCTAGAACATAAATTGAGTGTTTATGCTAATGTATACACTTGAGAAAAGTTTGGTGTAATGTGTATAAGTGAGGGTGAAAAGGCCAAAATGAGATGCAATTGGTTTGGAACCATTTAGGCAGCTTCCCCAAGTCTTAAACATGCTTTTAAACTTGCCCAAAAGGTGCCAAGACCAAAGGAAATCCATTTGGCAATTTTGGTACCCAATATGGAGCCAAAATTGACCATAATGGAACCCTATGCCACTTTTTGGCCAAATGAGTTAGTCTTACCCTGAAATTTGGCATGCAATTAGGTTTTGTTGAAATCTTTCTAGTAAGCTAAAGATCATAATTTTCGGAGACCTAGGGAATATTTTGTGAATTTTCAAAGTTGGGATTTTCTATGGTTTCTGGTATGTGCACTGTTCATACTGGCAGATTTGATTTTCGTGTCACTTGATGGCTAAATGGTGTCCAATGCTTATGAAATTTTATGTGCATAAACTAGAGGTCATAAGCTTTCTGTGGCCACTGAGATCACCTCATTTGGAGGTCTGAGCACAGAGTTATGCATTTTTGAAATTTGCTGTCAGTAACAGTGGCGACTCCAGAGCTCAATCACTGTTCCATCAGTTCCAGATACCTAAACATATTTGTTTCATTCGAGAATTATTTTTAGTGTCAAGTTAACATTTGTAGCTTCCCAGAATGACTGAATGTGTGTGATTTCGATTTTTGTAGAATTAGTTATGAATTTCAGAAGTTTGCATCAGTAACCTGAATCATAGCCCAGGCAGCCAGCGAGTCTGTAGCTTTTTGGATGTCAAACGTCCTGTGTGATGAATTATGTGACTTGGACGTATTTTTAGTGTGAAGTAGACATCCTGAGCTTTCCATAATGACAAATAACACATGATTTCTATTTTTCTAGATTTAGTTATGAGTTTCCAAAGTTTGTGACAGAAAAGAGGAAATTCTGGACGAAAATGCAAACATGAATTTAATGTGTTCCTTTGCTTTCCACGAGTTGTAGACCAAATTTGATGATGGAAATGAGCTATATTCATGTATTTAAGTATGAGAATATGATAGATGCATTCATATGGCCCACGGGACTTTGAAAGAAAAATTTTACCCGTAGAGAAATGCATTTTAATTCATAACTCCCTATGCCACTAGATTGTTTCCATCGAACAAACATAAGATGAGGCATGGAAATTGCATGAATTGAGTCCTAGAAGTATGGTGTTACAGAACACATTACATTACAAGAGCTCCAAGGATGTGAAATTAGGGATTGATTCATTATTCATCCATTAAGCTTCCATGGCCATGAATTCTTCCTTCCATTTTCCTCCATCCATCTCCTTAATGGAAGCTTAAATTTGCTTGGGTAGCTAGTTGAGGATGTGACTTCCATGGATGAAGATTTGAGCTCCAATATGTGTAACACCCCAAAATTAATTAAGGTAGTAATCATGGATTTGGGTTAACTAAGAATAATTAATATGGAATAATCGGGTAAGTTAAATGAATGGAAATTTTAAAGAGATAAATTATTAATGAGTTTGAGGCTTAATTGGGATAGAAACTTCACCTAGGCCCAAAATAATGTAGGAGATCATGATAAAAGGCTAATGGAGGCCTAATAAGTTAGGTGCAGACCTAATCTGATTCAATGTGATAGAGGCCCAAGATCCACCTTTTATAGACTCTTATAATGGGCCCAACAACCTTTAAGTAGGCCCAAATCCTTTAAGCTCTTAAAACTAAGCCTAACCCAATTAAAACCTAATAGCCCAACACATGGAAGCTAGCCCAACAAGCTTAAGTCTAAAGCCCATTTGGAGTTAGATCATTGGAGCAGCCCATAACCCATAGAAAACCCCACTTAAACCCTAAAACCTAACCTAGCCACCCCCCATTCTGCAGAACACAGACACAAAAGAAAAATTTGGAGGTTTGAAGGGAGGCTAGGGTTTGGGGCAAGAAATCCATCATTTCCTACTTCTAGAGTAAGATTCAGCCAAGGTAATAGTTACATAACTTAATCCCTTTCTCTTTCTATTCATTTTGGCCTGATTAGTTTTTTATTTGGAGTATTTTCACCATACCCAAAATCTGAAATGTGATTTTTGGGGTTTCCATAGGAAATTTCATAAGTTGAGGCTAGGACTAACATTAGGTAAGTATAAACTCTCCATTTGGATACATTTCCTACTAGTTTAAGACCCCCATAGTAGACTTATAGTATTGGCCTTAATTTTGTGCGAGTTTTCCTATGATTTGGAGTGATATATTGATTTTTCTGGTTTAGGGAAGGCAAAATCCAAAATTTGAGGCTCTTGGTGGTTAGGTATGTATCCCTTAGGTAACGATTGGTAACTTAATTCTTTGAGCATTGGGTTATTACCACAAATGTTGAATGAGATAGTAATGGACTAATAAAAATGATCATTTTCTATATTCTGCTTTTAGGAGGATTTTGGTATTACTGTAGCTTCCTAACTTGTCTACAAGTGAGGTAACCGGGATTATATTAATTCCATACATTTATCTGCTTTAATTTCATATTTGCTGTACATGAATGATTTGAAATATTGAATGAATTGGTTGGCTATCTATTGTATTGTGATTGGACCTTATGAGTCCATAGTGGAGTTGTGGTGCAGTTGCCACCCGTGCATGTACTTTGATCGAGCATTGGGTTATGATCAAACTCCAGAAGCACTGAGCCCTGGTTGTGCTCAATGGGGAGTAAGTGCCGTGGATAGGCCTTTCTCAGTGTTATTGTCCTTTAACATGTGGAAATATGATTGCTAGTATGAGATAGTAATCATGATAGCCTAATTGTTTTATTTACTGATATGACTAGTATGTTTTTTGATGCTAATGTGAAATTATGCATATATGTTAATCAAACTGGAATGTATGATGGAATTTACCTTGGTTACGTAGATTTACATCTCACCTCATTTTATGGAATTACAATTTCAGGTGAAGGTTCTTCGAGTAAGGATAAGGGCAAGCAAGTGGATGAACATCCATGAGCTGATGCCCGATGTGGGGAGCTACACTTGGTCTGAGTGGAATAAAGTAGATGCTAAATTTTGTTAACCTTTGTATAGCATCATCATGTATCTGTATTACCAAGTGTAGGAGTTTGTATTTTGATAACCTAGAATGTAACCAATGAGAAATAGGCTGCATATTAGTTGTTGATAGATGTATGAGTTTATGACATTTATTATGGTTTGTAAACCTATGTTTTAATTGACTATTTTAAGTTATGAAAGCATGTGATGTCTGAATTGTGGATTTAGGTTGGAAATGCATGAAACTATCCAATGAAAACATGATTGAATGACCATTGTGAGAAATTTATAAATTTGCCCATATAAGACCTATGAATGAGTAGAAGAATCCACCTTTAAATGTGGGATGGGTAATGAAATAATGGTTAGGGCAAATCAGCGAGATGGATGCTATTAGAAGCTTATAATAGGTGGAAAAGTGGCCCTAGAGAGACCCTAGATAGAGAGTGGAAAGTATGAGATAAGATTTTAGGAGTTGTAGGATTAGACGACATTTAGCCGCGGCCAAAATGGGGTTAGCCGAGGCCAATAGAGGCGAAGTTGCCCAGGGAGAGTACCAGAGAGCAATTCGCCGCGGCGAAATGTGAGAGGCAAAGCTGGGAGTTGTCTAGAGCGTAATTCACCACGACTAAATGGGAATTAGCAGCGGCGAACTTTTGTAAGAATTTGTCGAGCGTTCCAAAGAGGAATTAGCCACGACAAAAGGAGGAATTGGCAGCAGCCAATAGTGAAAGGCGAGCGAGGTAGGTTCCAGGAGGCTTCTTCCCCGCGGTGCCATGTAGGTTAGCCGCGGCGAAATCAATGACAATGCAAGGAGTCAACCTGAGAGGAATTGGCTGCGGCGAACATCCTAAAACCTTTATATTAGCTAGAAAATCTTGGTTTTTCATATGGTAATCTCAAAGGATAACTTAGAAACATTAGTAGAAGATTCTTGTGAGTTGGAATTAATAAGTAATAGAATCAAAGGCCTATAAATGAGCATTTGTTTCCCTTGTGTACATGAATCCTTGTAGTTAGTATGGTTGGTGACTCTAATAACATTAAAGTTCAAATTTCCTCGCATTTTCAGAATATAATTAGTCTTAATGACTTTTAATCCCGATTTTAGATTGTTAATCGTGTATTTAACCTTAATTACAATGATTAGAAGTTAGGGTCGTCATACCCTATAAACATATACTATACTTTCTCATATCTAATTACATGAATACAACTCCTTTTCATCATAAAATCATGCCCACAATTCATGGAAACCGAAATGAAGCATGGAATATGGAAGTTCATTCTCAGCCAGATTTGCTCCATTTTTTGACCAAATGTTGAAAAATCATAACTAAATCTAGAAAACTCAAAATCATGCAATCTTGGTCATTATAGGAAGCTATAGATGTCTACTTCATACTAAAAATATGCCCAGATCATAACATTTATCACAGAGGACGTTTGACATCCAAAATGGTCCAAAGGTCCAACTATATCCTGGAACTAATACAAAATTCTACAGAAAATTTTGAAAATGTCCAATTGATTCCACAAAAATCCAATCCATGCAAATGATACCAATCTAGAAAGATATGGATGTTAACTAGAGAGGAAAAATATCTCCAGATTAGTTCATTAAGCCCAGACCTCGAAATTCAATGGAACAGTACTTCTGGTTGGGTAAAATTATTGATACTGGACAGAAATTTCAAAAATTCATATCTCCCTCTCTAAACCTCTAAATGAGGTGCTTCTAGTTGAAAAGAGTCATTTTGATTATCTAGTTTCTCTGTATAAAATTTCATGGCAATTAGACATCGTTGGGTCTCATGTGATAGAATGTAATTTCGGACCAAATGAATAGTGCAGCAAACCAGAAACTATGAAAATTTCTAACTTTGAAAAATCATCAAATATTCTGTAGACCTCCAAAAATTATGATCTTTAGCTTCGTAAAAAGCTCTTAATGATACCTAATTTCATACCAAATTTTAGAACAAGAATAACTCTTTTGGCTAAAAAGTGACATAGAGTTCCATTATGGTCAATTTTGGCTCCATATAGGGTACCAAAATTGCCAAATGGATTTTCCTTGGTCTTGGTACCTTTTGGGCAAGTCTAAAAGTACATTTAAGACTTGTGTGAGCTGTCCAAATGGTCCCAAACATCATGCATCTCATTTTAGCCATTCAACCCACACTTATACACATTTCCATTAAACTTCCAATCTAGCCGTTGGATCCCTCAACTCTGCTCAAAGTTAACTCTGCTCAAGCTACTCTAGAGGCCCCTCTTTCTCAGTGTCCACTAATTACTCTAAGACCATTCTACAACTTACTTATCATGAATAAAGCCACAAACTATTCTCCTGCACCCAAGATGTCTCATATAGGACTTTTTATAGTCATACAAGCCTTTTACAAAGCCCAGTGGCTACATCCTCAAGCCAAATCCAATCCGAGAGAGCCTGGAACTTTACTTTGATACCAATAAATGTAATATCATAATTTCTAGCTCATCTCATACTTTTAAATGACATAATATCATGAATCATATTGGTTTTCCATAGAAGAGCCAAAGAAATAATGATTATTTTTGCGTTGCGTCGTATCTAAAAATTCATTTCGGTGTCACGTGGACCGTGTGAGCTTATGCTATGCATCCTCATATTTAATTACATCACTACAACTCATTTACATCCCAAAAACATACATACAACCCATGGAAACCGAAATGGAGCATGAAAAATGGGAGTTTATTTTCGGCCAGACTTGGCCTCTTTTCTGGGCAAATTTTGGAAAATCATAACTAAATTTAGAAAACTCGAAATCATGTAATCTTGGTCATTATTGAAAGCTTAGGATGTCTACTTCACACTAAAAATATTTTAGACCATAACATGCATCATGGAGGACGTTTGACATCCAAAATGCTACAGAGGTTGCTGTTGCTTGGGCTGCTGTTTCAGATTACTGATACAAATTTCTAAAATTCATAACTAATTCTATGAAAATCAAAATCACACACATTTAGTCATTTTGGAAAGTTACAAATGTTAACTTGATACTAAAAATAATTCTAGAATGAAATAGATACGTTTAGCCATTGTAATCTTATGGAACAGTGACTCAACTCTTGGGGCGCCACTGCTATTGACAGCCAACTTAAAAAATGCATAACTCTTTGCTCAGACCTCCAAATGAGGTGATCTCGGTGGCCACGACCTCTAGTTTATGCCTATAAAATTTCACAAGTAGTGGACACTATTTGTCCATCGGGTGATACAAAACACTAATCTGCCAGTGTGAACAGTGCACATACCAGAATCAATAGAAAATCCCAACTTTGAAATTTCATCAAATATTCTCTAGACCTCCAAAAATTATGTTCTTTAGCTCCCTAAAAATCTCTCAACAAGATCTAATTGCATGGTAAATATCAGATCAAGACTAGCTCATTTAGCTAAAAAGTGAAATAGGGTTCCGTTATGGTTAAATTTGGCTCCATATGAGGTACCAAATTTGCCAAATGGCTTTCCCTTGGTTATGACACCTTTTGGGCAAGTATAAAAGCATATTTAAGACTTGTGTGAGCCACCCAAATGGTCCTAAATCTCATGCATCTTATTTTGGCCATTCAACCCACACTTATGCATGTTTTTATCAAATTTCCACATTGCATACTTTGGCATTTCATACTCAAATTGTATTCTAAAGCTCAAACATCATATCCATAGTTATAAACATCACATAATAGCATATTTATACATGTCTCAAGGTTCATAGACTATCTACATCATCATATACATTGTGAAGCATCATTATGGATTCAAAAAAAATAAAACTAGGCATATGCTTGTCAATCTCCCTTCTTCATTGTTGTTGGCCCCCTTCATCATAATTACTTGGTCCTAGCATGTTAGAGCATTGGAGAGGAGGGGATGAGATTCAAAGAATCCCAATAGTTCATCTCCCATTCAATTATACATAATATGTGCAAAGCAAGCTTTACAAATGCATGCATGGAAAAAATGGAAGTCATGGACATTTTAAAAGCAAACTTGGCATATGAACAAATCATACAAGATATTCAAGAGCTCACCAAGTGTTTGGCTTGGCCTCACACTTCTCCTCATGGATTTTGGACTTGCCTCACCCATTCTTTGAGAGCTTTGGACTCAACCATACTCTTGGGAGCCCACTTTGCTTTTGGGAGACTCTTTACTTTGTCTCAACTAAGCTCAAGGGTTCTTGGCTCATCCTCACCAAAGGGAAGAGTTCTTGGCCTCTCCACACTCAAGCAAACTCATACAAACATCATGTGCTCATTTAAAAACATAAGATGGCATCAACAACCATAGCATATAAAAGCATGCTAGCACACTTTTCATAGCTTGAAAATACACATACACATATTCTAAAGCAAGCTAAAAACACATCCATGCATGAGAGAAGGTGGAGAGAGATACGTTGCACACAATCACATACTTTTTCCTTGGATTTCAAGCCTCCTCTTTCAGCCATACACCTACAAATTGGTGGAGATGGTTTCTATTGGCCTAGATACAATTTATGAGAGCCAATTAGGTTGATGAAACATATTCTAAGGCTACATAACTTACTTAAACACTAGATTGCTCTATAACCCCCATTATGATCCATAAAGGCACCTAATGAAGCAACACCCCTCAAATAATTTCTAGACCTCATTCTTTCCTTTCAAATATGATTTTGACTCCTTTTAAGCCTCTTGGAGTCATCACACCATTAAAATAAAAGGCCTAGCACCATGTTACTTCTTTAGGTCCTAATATGGAACCTAAGACCCCAAATCACTTTCCATGCGTTCTAAAATTTTTCCAAGGCCTCCCTTCATTTTCATTCATCAAATATGACTCAAGAATGGCCTTAGAAAAATTTAAAACTCTCCCTAGCTATGAGAACCTCTTTAGGCCGATGCTATAGAGCTTAATGGCCTTCATGGAGTTTTCTTGAAGGAGGAAGCATGTGGGGAGCATCTTAGGGATCTTAGGAGCTCATTTAAACTCTTATTTAGGCATAGGAATCATCATAAAAATTAGATTTTACAAGGTACAATTGAAACCCTAGAATTTGTATCTTGAAATCTAATGATTTTTTGATAATTCCTTTGCATATTCTTAATTTCCACACCCTTTTTCCTTAGATTTATGCTTGGTTCTGCCTAAAAATAATCTCCTCCTAGGGTTTTCTCAAGTGGGGGGAAATGGAGGAGGAGGGAACCAAAGATGACAACCATAGGAAGAGAAATGACCTTGTTTTCTTGCTTTTTTTCGCTTGAATCTTGTGTTCTTTGAGTTCCTCTCTTAAAATCCAAATTTTTCCTTCAATTTCTCCCTTAAAATAGATTTATAAACTTCATTTTTAATCATAGGAAACAAAGGCAAATCGAGGACAAGAGGTGTGGAAGAGAAAGAGCATGAAAAACTACTAATTTCCATACCTTAAGCTTTTAATTTCTCCTTCTTTTCTTTCCCTGCGTATGAGCCTCATCCCCTAGGGTTTTCTTTTGGTTTTAGGTAGAAAATGGTCGTGCATAGTGAAGGGAAAAGAAGGGTACATCATATATATAGGTGGGAGTAAGTTACACTTTTCAAAAATTCTCCTTTTGCCCTTTGTTCTTGGCATTTTCGTTTCTCCTTCGTTTTAGCTCCTTTTTTAGAACCGTCTTTTCCATTATAAAATTTAGATTCTCAATCAAGAAAAGTGCCTTTGGAATCACTCAAATTCGAGTTAAAACCTTACCGAATGAACCAGTCAAAGTTTGGGTCAACTGATGTTGGAAAACATCCACCGGAGAGGATTTAACTATCCCAGGGCTTTCCATGGTTTTCAGGGCCTCTGAGAACCCCAGAAAATTTAAAACTTTCATTTAAAAAACCCTCTTGTGTGAATTCCAAAATTTGCTCAAAATTACGAAATGCCATTACGTTTCGTAAACTTTTCGTAAGAAATTGTCTCTCCATTCTAGCTCTATTTTTCTTTCTATCTGAAGCCTGTGATTCTCATTTTTAGGAGTCTAGAATGCTTCCTAATTTTTTAGGACCTTAACTACATTATCTTGGGGAACTTCCTTTTATATCCGGTGAGTTTTGTTCATTTACGGAGAAACCGTACATTACGTTTCTCACGTTCTCTCTAGTTTTCAGAAAATCGGATGTAACACCCCCACTACAAGAACCCTCTTTGGCTAAGACTATGGGCTTCCTTGGCCTTCTTGGAGTTCTCTTGGTTTTTGTGAAGGACGAAACTTATGGGGAGCATCTTAGGTGTCTCAAGTACTCATTTAAACTCTTAATTAAGCCTAGGAATCATCATACAAAATCAGAATTTGGAAGGTACACATAAAACCCTAGAATTTGCATCTTCATTTTTAATGGTTATTTTGTTGTTTTCTTTGCATATTCTTAATCTCCACACCCTTTTTCCTTAGATTCATGCTCTGTTCTACCTAAAAATCATCTCCTCCTAGGGTTTTCTCAAGTGGGGCGAAATGGAGGAGGAGGGAACCAAAGATGACAACCATAGGAAGAGAAATTACCTTGTTTTCTTGCTTTTTCTCACTTGAATATTGTGTTCTTTGAGCTCCTCTCTTCAAATCCGAATTTCTCCTTAATATCTCCCTTAAAATAGATTTATAAACTTTATTATAATCATAGGAAAGAAAGGGGAATGGAGAAGGAGAGGTTTGGAAAGGAGAAAGCCTGAAAAACCATGAAATTCCTTACCTTTTCCTTGCTTTTTCTCCTCCTTTCTTCTCCTCCATGGTGTGCCTAAGAGAGATGGTGTTTTCTCTAGTTTTTGGGTAGAATGGGTCATGCAAATGGAGGGGAAAAGGAAAAAGAAACTTAAAGTGTGTTCAAGAAACTTTCACTTTCTCAAAAATTCCAATTTTGCCCTTCGTATTTTGCATTTTCGTTTCTCCTTTGTTTTAGCTCTTTTTTAAGAATTGTATTTTCTATTATAAAATTTAGGTTGCCAATTAATAAAATGCTTTTGGAATCACTCAAATAGGATCTAAAACCTTACCAAATGAACCAGTCAAAGTTTGGGTCAACCGATGTTGGAAAAATATCCATCGGGAGGGGATTTAACTGTCTCGGGGCTTCCCATGGTTTTCAAGGCCTCTGAGAACCTCAGAGAACTCAAAATTTTTATTTAAAAAGCCCTCCTGTATGAATTCCAAAATTTACTCAAAATTACAAAAATGCCATTATGTTTCATAGGCTTTTTGTAAGAAATTGTTTCTTCATTCTAGCTCTATTTTTCTTTCTGTCTGAGCCTGAGATTCTCATTTTTAGGAGTCTAGAATGCTTTCCAAATTTTTTGGGACCTTAACTACATCATCTTAGGGAACTTCCTTTTGTATCTAGTAAATTTCGTTCATTTACGGAGAAACTGTATGTTACGTTTCTCACGTTTTCTTTCGTTTTCAGAGAACCAGATGTTACAAAGAGATCCGATATTATTTATGAAGAAGAAAGATGGTAACTTGAGATTATGTGTAGATTATAGAGAATTGAATAAAGTTACCATCAAGAATAAGAATCCTTTCCCTAGAATAGATGATTTGTTAGATCAGTTGGCTAGGGCATCTGTATTCTCTAAGATAGATCTTAAATCTAGGTATCACCAGCTGAAAGTGAAAGTTGAAGACATCATAAAGATGGCCTTCAAAACTAGATATAGGCATTATGAGTTCCTTGTGATGCCATTTAGGCTGACGAATACGCTCGTAATGTTTATGGATTATATAAATAGGGTATTCAGACCGTATCTAGATAAATTTATTGTGGTCTTTATTGATGATATTTTAGTGTACTCTAGACCTTTTGAGGAGCATGAGAGGCATCTGAGATTAATTCTAAAAACTCTGAGAAGTAAGAGATTATATGCCAAACTGAGTAAATGTGAGTTTTGGCTAATCGAGGTGAAATTCTTAGGTCATGTGATCTCATGAGATAGGGTCGCGATAGATTCCCATAAAGTTGAGGCTATGTTACAATAGGATAGGTGACGGGTTGTGTCGCACAACCTTCAAAATAAAACTAAGTTGGATTAAATTTTATAATTAGTGGCACAATCTAGGTCATCTCTCTTGCAAATGGAGTTCAATATTTAATTGGGTTTTTATGCGTTAAAGGATCCTAAAAATTTCCTAACTAAGGGGGGTTTGATTGACTTGAACTAATTAAAATGAAACTGAATTCAAATTCATAATTGCTACCTAATTGTATGAATTATGGTTGAATCGACTTGTGACTAGCTTTGGATTCGTCCCATGATATCCATTGTCTTTATCATAATTCAATTATGATTAATTCTGGTCTAAGAGTCCCTAATTGTGTCCAATACAAATTATCTTGAGTTACCACGCAAGAATCAAGGGACTAATAATTTAATGTTAAATTGAAATCTCAATCCTGTATCAAATTTCTAACTCTTGTTATTAGGATCAATAAACACTTGAATTGAATTATTAATTGATCAATTAGCCTTTGAATTAACACCCTAAGATGTTTAATTAACTAATCAAACTCCAAGGAATCCTCAAATCAAACAATTAAACATGTAATTTCACTCATGCATTTCATCGAACACCTTCATGGCATACATGGGAAATTAGAGGGAAATGCAAAATTTAGTGTTTAATCCAATCAATTAATCAACAAAAAATATCCTAATTAGTGTCTAACTAGCCATTAACTATAGACAACACATATTTCTAATCAAATATAATCTTAAACACGATAATATAAGAAAAGAAAAGTGCTGGAAAAATAAGAGGATCTTAGCCTAAAAATCCTTTGTTATCTCCAATGGACTCAAGTTTCTCCAAGGTTGTCTTCCAAGCTAATCACAAGATGGAGATTAGAGCTTTATTAGAATGGAGGAATAGAGGAAAATGGATGAAGATGGCTCTTGGTGTAGAGTGGAGTGGACGAAGGAGTGTTTGGATGGTGTGAGTCGATCCCCTCTTGCCTTCTGGAGCTTGCCTGAATTAATTCCCCTTCCTTATGTGGTCATTTAATCATTTCATGTGCTCCTCTACAAATCAGCCCTTATCTCCTTCTGACGTGGATGAATTGATGCATAGACTTCCTTTGTGAATGGATGATGATTCTTCAGCAGCCTATGTTCTGTCCGTGTGTATTTCTTTCATCTCCTCACATGGCTTACTTTCACGTACTCCAAAAAATCAACCTACAGCTTCTTCCTCATTCTACCTGCGTGTTCTCTTATTGGTACATGCTTCTCATTCCACATGGTTACAAATCAATCCACAGCTCCTTCTCTCATCATTTTTCACGTTGCTATCTAGCCCTTAGCTGGTGTTATTATTTTTCCCCCCAGCTTCAGCGTTCACGTTATTTCATGTCTTTCTGCATGTTCTCCACGTGAGCTTCTTCATTTAAAGACCTTATGCCCATCTCGTTGCTTCTTCTTTACGTGGCTTTAATCCTTTTAGTTTATGGCTCTCCTTCCTCTATTTCTACCTTGTAAACCATTGCTTCTAATGATGCTGCTGCTGCCTATGCTTCTGTTCACATTAAAGGTCTTCCATTCCTTCCTCTTAACTCAAGACCTCTTTCAACTCCAACCTCAATTTCTTACGTGATTTCCATCTTTATATTCTTCATGTTAGCCCCCAAGTTCTACCTTTGCATGTGTGTGTATTTAAGCTTCTTTATTCGATCTTCTTCTCCTCAAGAGCCTTGCCACTATTTTGCTGCTCTTGCCCATGTCAACTTCTTTATGGGTGGCTGGATGTGATGCAACGTGGAAGTGTAGTGGCTGTAGCATTCTTCTTCTCTCATGTGTTCACCTTCTGTTTGAGTGTATTTTATTTGTGCTCTATTCTGCTCCTTTTCCATATGCAGTTGCTCTCTTCTTCCATTATAACGTAAAACCTAAGCCTCATATGTGTTGTGTTCTCTTCATGCAAGGCCTAACCTGTAGTTGCTTCTCCTATTTATGCTGCTGTTCTATGTGTTCAATCCTTTTCTCACATCAAAACCATAGCTTCTCTTCTCTCCATACTCTGCCAGTCCAAAATTAGGCTGCTTTCTTCTTCTCGTAGCTTCTTCTTTGTGTTAACCTCTTCTTAGCTTCATCTCTTATGTGATGAACTTGAATGTGCATCTCAATCTTGGAAAACCTACCTTTTCCAATTTTTTCTCCAGCTTAAAATTTGATTTGCCAAAAAAATTTGAATAAAAACAAATGAGAAAATTAAGTAGGAATATTCCTAAAATTCATGCAAAAATAATTTATGCATTAAAATCCATCATTTTGCAATTTAATTCCTAGAGTATAAAAAATGGCTACTAAAATCAATTATCCACCTAAGTAAATCCATTAATTCTTATTTTAACTATTAAAATGCTTAAGCTAAGAAGAATAAAATATATAAAAATTATACTTATCAAATTCCTCCACACTTAAACCTTTGCACTCTTAGGCAAAGCTTAAAATCCAAGAAAAAAGAATGAATTGAAACACCAGGCTAGTAAAATGGCAAGTGGAAAATGAAAAATAGAAAGGAAAGTGTAAAAATCACAAGCTTAGAGACTAATCACAACTTTTCATCACTCAACAATCCAAGCTAACTTCACTTGCATCAAGAAATAAGCTCTATGGCAATTCATTTGAAAAGAATGAATCAAAAGTGCGTAGCCCCTCTCATGGGTTAGTTGTTTACTTTCAACTCTCAAGTGGTTAAGGTATGTGTATCACTCAAGTTCCACCTATCAAAGTTCACTACCATAAGCTTGTCAAGCTCCTAAATCTCCACCACCCATGTCAAATACAAGACACCAATCAAAGGACTTTATTCAGGGTTATAATGAGGCTAGGAAATGAAATGAATGGATAACAAGAAAAGATAAACAAATAGATACCTTAGAACTTTAAGAGCAATAAAAGGGAAACCTAGGATAGGGAATTTCTAGGCCTTATTTCCAACTAGTACTTTAAGGGAAACCTAGGATAGGGAATTTCTAGAACTTTAAAAGCAATAAAAGATAAACTAATGGTATTTATCTACCTTATTTACCCAGCTATTATACCATTATTAACTCAACACTCAAATAATAATTCTCACTCACCCAACCACCATATGTCAGCCTTTCCATGGGTTAATGACAGCAAGGATTTATATACTATCAACAATTAACATCTCATACACATTTTGCTAGAGGTTTCATGCATCAATGATTCATATCAATTTCTAATACATCACATGATTAGGTTTCCAACAGTATACCATACCATAAGCTCAGAGAAATTCATACATCAGATACTATAGGTTCATACAACTTAAACCAAGCCATATTGAGACTTAACTTCTTAATGAATACATTTCAACTAATCAAAATATAGACTCCTACACTTGGCAACATGAATACAAGATGATGCTATATAATAAGGATTACAAAATTTGCATCTATACTAACTAAACCAGCCTAAGTGTAGCCGTCTTCCTAACATGTTGGAGCTCATGGATTTTCATCAACTTGCTTCGCCTTATCCTTACCTGAAGAACCTTCACCTGAAATTGTAATCCCATAAAATGGGGTGAGATACAAATCTCAGTAACCAAGGCAATTCCATCATATAATCCAGTTTAATTAGCATATATGCATAAATCAAAATCAACATCAGAATCATATCAATCATATCAGTAAATGAAACAATTAGGCTATCATGATTATTATCCTATACTAGCAATCATATTATCACATGTTAAAGGCCATTAACACCGGGAGAGGCCCGTCTACGACACCTACTCTCACTTGAGTACAACCAGGGCTCAGTGCATCTGGGGTTTGATCATAACTCGGTGCTCGATCGAAGCACATGCACGGGTGGCAGCCACACCACAGCTCTACCATGGACTCACAAGGTCCAAATCATAATACAATAGATAGCCAACCAATTCATTCAGCAATTTCAAATCATTCATATATAGCAAATATGAAATTAAAATAGATACATGCATGGAATTAATGTAAACCCCGGTTACCTCACTTGTAGATAACTTGCAATAGCCACCAATGGTACAAAAATCCCGATAGCCATAGCATCAGAAAATTACCACTCTAATTCATCATTAACAGTAGCAATAAGTACCCAAGGAATTTAAATGTTAATAATTACTTAAATAACACTTACCTAGTCACCACAAATCCCAAATTCGGATTAAGGTGTCCTCTTCCAGAAATCTCAATATTTCACCCAAAATCCTAAGCAAATTTGTACAAAATTAATACCCATATTATAAATAAGCTATGGAGGTCTCAAATTAGCAAAGAAAGCATCAAAATGGAGGGTTTATACTTACCTAATGTCAGCCCTAACCTCAACCTACGAATTTCACCAAGAAAACCCCAAATAACCACATTCCAGATTTTGGGTAAGGTGAAAATACTCCAAATGAAAAACTAATCAGACCAAATTAAAGCAAAAGATGAGGGGATTAAGTTGTATAACTATTACCTTGGCTGAATCTTACTCTAAATGTGAGAAAATGCATAATTCTTGCCCCCAACCCTAGCCTCCTTCTCAACCTCCGAATTTTGCTTCTTGAGTTTCAGCAAATGAGAAAGTGGCTGAAGCATTAGGGTTTTAAATGGGTTTAAGTTAGGTCAAAGATGGGTCATGGGTTGCTCCAAGGTCCAACTCCAAATGGGCTTCAGATTTTAGTTTGTTGGGCCAGTTTTAAAGTGTTGGGTTGTAGAATTTTATTGGGCCAGTTCTTATGCATTGGGTTGCTGAAGTTTAATTAGGTTTGAGCTAATTTTGAAGGGCTCAAGGATTTGGGTCTGTACAAGGGAAATTGGGCCACTTATAATAGTCTATACAAGGTGGATCTTGGGCCTCTATCACATTAAATTGGGTTGGGTCTGCACCTAACTCATTGGGCCTCCATTAGCCTCTTATCATGATCTATTAATTTAGGCCTAGATGAGGTTTCTATCCCAATTAATTCTCAAACCCATATTAATAATTTATCTCTCTAAAATTCTTATTCACTAACTTGCCCAATTATCCTCTATTAATTATTCTTAATTACTCTAAATCCATGATTAACACCTTAATTAATTTTAGGTTGGTACATGGACCATAATGGGGGTTATAGAGCAATCTAGTACTTACACAAGTTGTATGGCTTTAGAGGATGTTTCATGAACCTAATTGGCTCCCAAAAATTGTATCTAGGCCAAGAGAAACTATCTCCACCAATTTGTGAGTGTGTGGCCAAAAGAGGAGGCTTGAATCCAAAAGGAAAAATGTGTAATTGTGTGCAAGGTAGCTCTCTCCACCTTCTCTCATGCATGGATGTGTGTTTAGCTTGTTTTAGAATATGTGTATGTGTATTTTTATGCTATGAAAAGTATGCTAGCATGCCTTTATATGCCATGATTCTTGATGCCATGTTATATTTTCCAATGAGTATATGATGTTTGTATGAGTTTACTTGAGTGTGGAGGGGCCAAGAACTCTTCTCTTTGGTGAGGATGAGCCAAGAATCCTTGAGCTTGGTTGAGACAAAATAAAGAGTCTCCCAAAAGCAAAGTGGGCTCTTAAGAGCATTGTTGAGTCTAAAGCTCTTAAAGAATGGGTGAGGCAAGTCCAAATTCCATGAGGAGAAGTGTGAGGCCAATCCAAACACTTGGTGAGCTCTTGAATGTCTTGTATGATTTGTTCATATGCCAAGTTTGCTTTTAAAATGTTCATGACTTCCATTTTCTCCATGCATGCATTTATAAAGCTATTAGGATTTTTTGAATCTCATCCCCTCCTCTCCAATGCTCTAATATGCTAGGTGGACTAAGTAGCTATGGTGAAGGGAGCCAACAACAATAAGAGAAGGAGATTGACAAGTATATGCCTAGTTTTATTCTTTTAGAATCCATAATGATGCTTCACAATAAATATGATGTTGTAAATGCTCTATGACCCTTGAGACATGTGTAAATATGCTATTATGTGATGTTTATATGTATGGATATGATGTATGAGCTTTAGCCTGTATTTTGAGTATGTGATGCCAAAGTATGCAATGATAAAGTATGATGTAAATATGCATAAGTGTGGGTTGAATAGCCAAAATGATATGCTTGAGGTTTGGGACTATTTGGGCAGTCCAAATAAGTCTTAAATATGCTTTTAGACTTGCCCAAAAGGTGTCACAACCAAGGGAAAACCATTTGGCAAATTTGGTACCTTATATGGAGCCAAATTTTACTATAATGGAACCTTATGTAACTTTTTGGCCAAATGTGTTAGTCTTGATCTGAAATTTAGCATGAAATTAGGTCTCATTGAGATATTTTTTAGAAGTAAAAGATCATACTTTTTCAAGGTCTACAGAATATTTGATGATTTTTCAAAGTTGGCAAAATTTATTGTTTTGGTCTGCTGCACTATTCATTTGGTCTGAAATTGTTTTCTATTACACAAGGCTCAAATGATGTCCAATTGCCATGAAATTTTATACAGAGAAACTAGGTAATCTCACTGACTCATGCCAACTAGAAGCACCTCATTTAGAGGTCTAGAGAGGGAGATATGAATTTTTGAATTTTTTGTCCAGTATCAGCAATTTTGCTCGACTACCATTGAATTTCGATGTGTTGGGCATGATGAATTGATCTAGAGATATTTTTCCTCTCTAGTTAACATCCACAAGTTTCTAGATTGGTATCATTTGAATGGATTGGATTTTTTTGAAATTAATTGGACATTTTCAAATTTTTCTACAGAATTCAGTATTAGTTCCAAAATGCATTCTGACCTCTGGACCATTATGGATATCAAACGTCCTTTGTGATGAATGTTATGGTCTGGGTATATTTTTAGTATGATTTAGACATCCATAGCTTCCCAAAATGACCAAGATTGCATGTTTTTGAGTTTTCTAGGTTTAGTTATGATTTTCCAAAGTTTGACTAGAAAAGAGGCCAATTTTGGCTTAGAATGAACTTCCATTTTCCATGCTCCATTTCAGTTTCCATGAGTTGTGGGCATGATTTTGTGATGTAATTGAGTTTTAATGATGTAATTAAATATGAAGATGTATAGTATGAGCTCACACGATCCACATGACATCGAATGAAATTTTTAGATATAGCGCAATGCGAAAATAATCCCATTTTTCCTTGCTTTTCTATGGGAATCCTATATATTTCATGATATCATGCCACTCAAAAGCATGAGATGAGATAGAATTTATGGTGTTACATTTATTGGTATCAGAGCAAAGTTCCAGGGTCTCTCGGATTGAATTTGGCTTGAGGATGTAGCAATTGGGCTTTGTAAAAGGCTTAAATGGATAGGTAGAACCTTGTATGAGACATGTTAGGTGTATGAGTATAGTTTGTGGCTTATTTAGGATGAGTAAGTGGTAGAATGGTCTTACAGTAGTTAGTGGACACCGAGAAAGAGTGGCCTCTAGAGTAGCTTAAGCAGAGTTAAGTTTGAGCAAAGTTGAGGGATCCAATGGCTAGAGCCTGATGAGATATGATAGCTTGCCAGGATCAGTGGCAAGCCCTAGATATAAATAATGATAAATGATCTCATTGATATAAAGAGGCTTGCTAGAGAGAGTGTGTAAGGCCTAATTCTCCCTGGTAGTCATACTCAGGCCATTCCGAGATGTCTAGCGTAATGCAGAGACAAGTAGGATGCAGCGCGGTATGAAATGAGGCTATGGCTGCACAGGACCAGTTTAGAGGGAAATATGAAAGAGAATTATCCCCTAGCCACAACACCCAAATGTCTAGATGAATTTTAGAGCCCAAAAAGGCTAATTCCCTCAGGCCAAAGGTTAAGTTACAAGCTACACCCTAGAGCCCTAATAGCCCGGAGATAATAGCTAGTTATGTATGAAGGAAGCAAGAGGTGGATCCCTCTAGCTTGATGATAGGCTAGATATAGAGGCAATGAGGCTTGGGTTGGTAGCTAAAGATGAAAATCAAATCCCTGGAAAAATAAGCCAATCAGAGGCTGTTAGTTGTGGCCAATTAGTTGCTTAACCGTGGCCAATTATTCCATAGAAATAGTAAGGCAATCCAAAGAGTTCCTTGCCCCGGCCAATTGAGATGTTAACCACGGCCAATACTCAGATAGGAAAATTAAGGGGAACTCAAGGCTGATTAGTCATGTCAAATGATGTGTTAGCCGCGGTGAATGGTATCATGAATGCCTTGTTGGTTATATTCAAGCCAACTTGAAAAAGGAACTGATAAAGGGTTAGATAACCCACAGAGAGTGGGAACCCCTAGTATAATTTGAGGAAAATAATAGTTATGAAAGATTAGTAAGAAATCCGTGGGCCTAGTAAATGAAACTGAGGAAGTTGGACAAGGGGTAATGAGGTTGTTGAGAGCAGCCTATGAAGCATTGACTCCAACTAGAGTGCTACCTAGTGGGACACTGAATGGTAGAATACTAGTGTAGCCTCGAAACCACACTGAATGATAGAATACTAGTGTAGCCTCGAAATAACGTAAGATAAGACTACCAGTAGTAAGGCACATAGCAAGTGGCCTAGAAAGGTGTACCTCATAGGTAACACCTAAAGGTAAGTATGAGTAGCCTTATAATAGAAGCTTAGAAAAAAAAGGATAATTAGTAAGATACAGGTCAGATGAGATGGCTAGCTAGGCTGAGGAAAAGCTAAAGCCTGGAGAAGATGACCAGTAGCATCGTTTCAGGTGAGATATGTAAATAAAAAGCTAAGTGAAAGTTCTCCCTAGATCAAGAAAGAAGAGATGAGACATTCTAAGTCAGGAAAAACTACCCAGTAGTGGTTAGTAAAATTCCCTTAGATAGACCCCCTGATTATAGAGCATAGTAATAAAGGAAGCAAGAAAGAGTTGAGAAATTAGCTACAAAAAAGATACCCTCACTTTAGTCATGATTAAATGAGTAAGCTAAACCCATAAAGGTAAATAAATAGGGGTCTGAAAATTAGTCAAACGAGCTCCCTAATATGAGAATGATATAGGGTTAAGGCACGTGCATGATTAGAACACCCAGTAAAGCATAAGCTTTCAGTAAGGTAGAATTTAGATATTAAGAGTACATGTTCTAGATTGGGTTAGCAGAACCTTAAAAATAATATATGATGCTCTTAGGAATAAAGCTAAAGGGGTTGAATAGAGAGAAAGCCTAGCTCTGATCTAAACATAGAAACGAGCTAAGACAAACAGTTAGTGCCTTAGTACCCTCAGGGAAGCTTGAGGAAGTTAGAGAGTGCCTAAGAAGGTGAGCCTCATTTTATATAGAGAAGATGAAAGCACCGTAGAATAAAATTCTTAAGATTATATGAAATAGAATCCTTTTTACCAAGGGATAATCTAGCTAAGAGCGGAATAAGAGTATGAGCAAAAGGTAAACCCCCTTGATATTACAGAAAGTGAATAAGTGGAGGAACCCCAGGAAAATGTAGGTGTTCTTGAGTGTAAAGAAACCTGAATTAGCAATAGAAACAGCCAGTAGTAAATATCATTTTACCTAGGTAAGAGGATAAGAAAGGTAGAAAGAGCAGATATGATAGTGTTCAAGCAGAGGACCTATTATATTGAGAATAGATATTCAGTTAATGTGCTTAAGTACTTAAAAAGGCATATCTGTCCTTGGCATAGATGCCCTTTAGCATGATACTGCCTGAAGTAAAATAGCTGGGTAATATAGAAAGATCTTAGGATGTAGTAGAGGAAGAATCCTACTTTTCCCGAGTACTCTACGAAAATAAGGTAGATAGAGAAAAGTAAGAAAGGGATACTTTAGATTAATGCGAAACTTGTAATATACAGGCGATAGTGGCTTTAAGCTCTTGGTCATAAGGTGCTTGTGTATTAGTGTTTGATGTTATGGCTTGCTTGCAATAATGGTTACATGATATTAGGTCTGGCCAACCTAGTAGTAACGTGGCTTAAGTGCATAGCAAATGACAACATCAATCACCAAGGTGTGAATAATCGAAAGGTATCCTAGTTAGTTAAAGAAAGAAATAAGTTAGAAAAGAGAAGTAAAGGGATTCTGAAAATACCGAAATAGTAAGAAAAGCATACAGAAAGGAATCCCAAGTAAAAAATGCTCAAATTCAGTATGCATAGCCTAAGCCCCTTATAATATATATAAATGGAATGAATAAGGACCAGTGTATAGCCTCTCTCCTGCCAAAGATGTGTACCACACTTAGTGTGTAAGATGCCTTAGTGCCAAAGCACTTAAAAGCAGAATGTGGGCATAGTTAGAAACTGCAAGATATGAGAGGAGAGCTAAATTACTCATATGTAAGTAAGTAAGTCAATATAGTAAGAAAAGAAAGCCCAAGCAAAAAGGGGCTGAAGTGGGAATCTAAGGATCCTATGAGGAGCGATGAATGAAAACTTAAAACCTCGCGAGTATCAACATAATGGGATCCTAAGGAAGCAGATAACACAGAACCCACGTTGCACGAAGAGTGTGATATACCTCTGAGTTTAGCCTCAGTACTATGGGTGATGGTAACCAGACTTAGTGAGCATGTGTTTTACTGTCAGATACAGTGATCTTAGGCTTTGACATTTCTCAAAGATAGATCGCACTAGATCCTAGCATAGCACAGAGGGTTGTGGTAGACCCTATAGGGCTCTGAAGGGTCACAATAGATCCCACAGAGTTACAGAGAGCTCTAGCCACAGCATGATAGTTTTACAAATAGTTAGTCTTAGAGACCAGTATAAGTTTCAGTTAGCTTTTGTCTCAAAGACTATAGACCTCCTGAGTGTGGCAGACCATTGCTGCAGAGATATGAGGCTTTACTCAGACAGTTAAATCACTGACTAGCTCTCTTTAAAGATGAGCATAGTGTATGGGATAAGGAAAGTAAAAAAATAAGCTCTCCAGAGTTAGAGCTAGATGAACCACTACCTAGCAGGTAGTAGCCCTAACTGAGGGATAGAGAGATCCCCATATGTTAGCTTATGTATTCAGAAAGGGGTCAGGTGCAGTTCTTATATGAGGTAAGTGGTACAGTATATCTCTAGCGAGCAAAACTGTGAGACTAGCTAGCATCCTATCAGAGCCTAGTAGTAGTCAGTGGTATTATGTTTTCGGTGCTAGTATGAGATATATGCTAGGCCAAGAAGAAGGGACTATAAAATGCCACTGTAAGTGAGCAAAGAAAGTGAGAAAAAGTCCCCGCCTATAGAGATAGATGGAGTAGTAAATAGAGAAGTTGGGATTATTGAAAGTAGAAACTCCTCAAAGGAGTTGTAATCCCAGTAAGTAACTAAGATGTGAGGCCTATGACAGAAAGAAATGCAAATTATAATCATAGGATGAGCTAGTAAGAAAGAACGCAAAGATAAATAGTAGATAGAACTTGCAAAAAGTAAGTAGGCACACAGAAACCTCCAATGGCTATAATGATCAGAAAAGATGATGACTTTATGAGAAGCCATTGACAGAGTAAATGGGAGACATAATACAAATGAGTTATCTCCCTAGATGTCTAAATAAGTCCACTGAAAGAAACGTCAATCCTGTGAATGGGTTAACATTAACCAGTCATGATAAGTAAGCTCTCCCAAGATAGGCCTTCGGAATCTGAAATTTCTTTCCCTTATGAGAGAGAGAACTAGCTTGTATTTTATAGCAATAGAACCCTTATTAAGAGCTAGTAATAAAATTTCCCTAGCTAAGAGAAAATTTGAAAGAATGAAATTGCTGAGAAAGCGTATAGAGCCAAGAAGAAGGGAAAAAAAAATAGTTAGCCAGAAAAGAAAAGAGTAAGAGAAAGTGTATCCCAAATTTTGAGGATGAAATTTATTTAAAGGGGGAGAAAAGATATCTGGTTCTCCGAAAACTAGAGAAAACGTGAGAAACGTAACGTACAGTTTCTCCGTAAACAAATAAAATTCACCAAATACAAAAGGAAGTACCCCAAGATGATGTAGTTAAGGTCCCAAAAAATTTTGGAAGCATTCTAGACTCCTAACAATGAGAATTTCAGGCTCAAACAGAAAGAAAAATGGAGCTAGAATGAAGAAACAATTTCTTACAAAAAGCTTACGAAACGTAATAGCATTTTCATAATTTTGAGCAAATTTTGGAATTCATACAGGAGGGCTTTTTAAATGAAATTTTTGAGTTCTTCGGGGTTTTTAGAGGCCTTAAAAACTATAGAAGCGCCCAGAATAGTTAAAACCCCTCCTGTGGATGTTTTCTAACGTCAGTGTGCTCGAACTTTGATGGATTCATTCGAGAAGGTTTCAGCTCCAATTTGAGTGATTCCAAAGATATTTTTCTTAATTGGGAACCTAAATTTTATAATGGGATAGACGGTTCTAAAAAAGGAGCTAAAACGATGGAGAAACAAAATTGCAAATTATGAAGGGAAAAATGGAAATTTTTGAAAAGTGTAACTTATTCTGACCTATATATATGATGCACCCTTCTCCTCCCTTCATTATGCACGACCATGTTCTGCCTAAAACTAGAAGAAAACCCTAGGGGATAAGGCGCACAAGAGGAGGAAGAAAAAAAGGAGAAATTCACGGTAGAAAGATATGGATTTTCATGGTTTTTCATACTCTTTCTCTTCCAAACCTCTTCTCCTTCATTCTCCTTTATTTCGTATGATTATAATGAAGTATATCGATCTTTTTTAAAGGAGAAACTGAGGGGAAAATTCGGATTTGAAGAGAGGAGCTCAAAGAACACAAGATTCAAGTGAGAAAAAGTAAGAAAACAAGGTAATTTCTCTTCCTATGGTTGTCATCTTTGGTTCCCTCCTCCTCCATTTCGCCCCACTTGAGAAAACCCTAGGAAGAGATGATTTTTAGACAGAACCAAGCATGAATCTAAGGAAAGAGGGTGTGGAGATTAAGAATATGCAAAGAAAACAACAAAATAACCATTAAAAATCAAGATGCAAATTCTAGGGTTTAATGGGCACCTTCCAAATTCTGATTTTGTATGATGATTCCTAGGCTTAATTAAGAGTTTAAATGAGTTCTTGAGACACCTAAGATGCTCCCCACAAGCTTCCTCCTTTAAGAAAACTAAGAGAACTCCAAGAAGGCTAAGGAAGCCCATAGTCTCGACCAAAGAGGGTTCTTATAATGGGGGAGAGTTTTAAATTTTTCTATGGCCATTCTTGAGTCATATTAGATGAATGAAAGTGAGGGGAGGCCTTGGAAAAAATTTAGAACTCATAGAAAGTGATTTAGTGTCTTAGGTTCCATATTATAACCTAAAGAAGCAACATGATGCTAGGCCCTTTGTTTTAATGGTGTGATGAATCCAAGAGGCTTAAAAGGGTCAACAATCATATTTGAAAGGAAAGAATGAGGCCTAGAAATTATTTGAGGGGTGTTGCTTCATTAGGTGCATTTATGGACCATAATGAAGGTTATAGAGCAATCTAGTACTTACACAAGTTGTATGGCTTTAGAGAATGTTTCATGAACCTAATTGGCTCCCAAAAATTGTATCTAGGCTAAGAGAAACTATCTCCACCAATTTTTGAGTGTATGGCCAAAAGAGAAGGCTTGAATCTAAAAGGAAAAATATGTAATTGTGTGCAAGGTAGCTCTCTCTACCTTCTCTCATGCATGGATGTGTATTTAGCTTATTTTAGAATATGTGTATGTATATTTTCATGCTATGAAAAGTATGCTAGCATGCCTTTATATGCCATGATTCTTGATGCCATGTTATGTTTTCCAATGAGTACATGATGTTTGTATGAGTTTACTTGAGTGTGGAGGGGCCAAGAACCCTTGAGCTTGGTTGAGACAAAGTAAAGAGTCTTCTAAAAGCAAAGTGGACTCCCAAGAGCATGGTTGAGTCCAAAGCTCTTAAAGAATGGGTGAGGCAAGTCCAAAATCCATAAGGAGAAGTGTGAGGCTAATCCAAACACTCGGTGAGCTCTTGAATGTCTTGTATGATTTGTTCATATGCTAAGTTTGCTTTTAAAATGTCCATGACTTCCATTTTCTCCATGCATGTATTTGTAAAACTTGCTTTGCACATATTATGTATGATTGAATGGGAGATGAGCTATTGGGATTCTTTGAATCTTATCCCCTCCTCTCCAATTCTTCAACATGCTAGGTGGACCAAGTAGCTATGGTGAAGGGAGCTAACAATAATGAGAGAAGGAGATTGATAAACATATGCCTAGTTTTTTTCTTTTTGAATCCGTAATAATGCTTCACAATGTATATGATGCTGTAAATGGTCTATGACCCTTGAGACACATGTAAATATGCTATTATGTGATGTTTATATGTATGGATATGATGTATGAGCTTTAGCCTATATTTTGAGTATGTGATGCCAAAGTATGCAATGATAAAGTATGATGTAAATATGCATAAGTGTGGGTTGAACAGCTAAAATGAGATGCTTGAGGTTTAGGACCATTTGGGCAGTCCAAATAAGTCTTAAATATGCTTTTAGACTTGCCCAAAAGGTGCCACAACCAAGGGAAAACCATTTGGCAAATTTGGTACCTCATATGGAGCCAAATTTTACTATAATGGAACCTTATGTAACTTTTTGGCCAAATGTGTTGGTCTTGATTTGAAATTTGGCATGCAATTAGGTCTCATTGAGATATTTTTGGAAAGCTAAAGATCATAATTTTTGGAAGTCTATAGAATATTTAATGATTTTTCAAAGTTGGAAAAATTTATGATTTTGGTCTGCTGCACTATTCATTTGGTCCGAAATTGTTTTCTGTGACATGGGCTCTAATGATGTCCAATTGCCATGAAATTTTATACAAAGAAACTAGGCAATCATATTGACTTGTGCCAAGTAGAAGCACCTCATTTAGGTTCTAGAGAGGGAGATATGAATTTTTGAAGTTTCTATCCAGTATCATTAAATTTGCCCAACCAGAAGTACTGGTCCATTGAATTCTGAGGTTTGGGCTTGATGAATTGATCTAGAGATATTTTTCCTCTCTAATTAACATCCACAACTTTCCAAATTAGTATTAGTTACATGGATTGGATTTTTTTGGATTTAATTGGACGTTTTCAAATTTTTTTGCAGAATTATGTATCAATTCCAAAATGCATTCTAACTTTTGGACCATTGTGGATGTCAAACATCCTCTGTGACAAATGTTATGGTCTGGGCATATTTTTAATATGAAGTAGACATCTATAGCTTCTCAAAATGACCTTGATTACATGTTTTTTTAGCTTTCTAGATTTAGTTATAATTTTACAAAGTTTGACCAGAAAAGAGGCCAATTCTGGCAGAGAATGAACTTCCATTTTCCATGCTCCATTTTGGTTTCCATGAGTTATGGGCATGATTTTGTGAAGCAATTGAGTTTTAATGATGTAATTAAATATGAGAATGTATAGTATGAGCTCACATGGTCCACATGACACTGAATGAAATTTTTAGACATAGTGCAATGCGAAAATAATCCCATTTTTTCTTACTTTTCTATGGGAATCCTATATATTTCATGATATCATGCCACTCAAAAGCATGAGATGCACTAGAATTTATGGTGTTACAATAAGCAGAGAAAAAGAATAGTGAATAGTTATGAAAGGTTAGTAAGGAATTAGTAGGTCTAGCAGTTAAGACTGGGAAAAGAGCTCAGCATAGAGAAAGTTAGACACAGGGATGATAAGGTTGTTGAGACCCGCCTTTAAGGCATTAACTCCAACCTAAGGCGCTAGCCTATGAAATACTAAATGGCAAAATGTAAATGTAACCTTGAAATTTACATAAGGTAAGGCTACTAGTAATAAAGCATATAGTGAGTGGCCCAGAAAGGTGTACCTCATAGGTACCACCTAAAGATAAGACATTCTGAGTCAGGGAGACCACGCAGTAGTGGGCAGTGAATTCCCCTAGATAGACCCCTCTAAATTGTAGAGCACAATGATAAGGGAAGCAAGGAAAGGCTAAGAAACTAGCTAAAGAAGAGATGCTCTCACTTTAGTAATGACTAAATGAGTAAACCGAGCCTAGAAAAATAAACAGATAGGGGTCCAATAGCTAGTTAAACAAGCTCCCTAATATGAGAATGATTTAGGGTTAAGGCACGTGAGTGATTAGAGTACCCCATAGAGCATAAGCTTTCAGTAAGGTAGAATCCAAACATTGAGAATACGTGTCCTAGATTGGGTTAGTAGAACCCTAATATCAATATACTGTGCTCCTAGGGATGAGGCTAGAGAGGCTAAATAGAAAGAAAGCCTAGCTCTGATCTGAATGTAGAAATAAGCTGAGACAAACAGTTAGTGAAGTACCCTCAGGGAAGCTCGAGGGAGCTAGAGACTGCCTAAGAAGGTAAGCTTTGCATTCTCCAAAGAAAGAGTGTAAGCCAAGAGCACCATAGAATGTAATTCTTGGGATTACATGAAATAGAATTTCTCCTATAGAGGGATGGTTTAGTTAAGAGCAAAGCAAGAGTATAAGAAAGTAGACCCCTTTAATGTTAGAGAAAGTGAACAAGTAGAGGAGCTCAAGAAAAATACAGATACTCTTGAGCATAGAGAAACCTAACCTGGTAATAGAGACAACCAGTAGTAAAATATCCTTTTACTTAAGTAAAAGGATAGTAAAGGTAAAAGAGAAAGAAGATATGACAGTGTTCAAACCAAGGATGTAGTAGATTGAGAATAGATATTGAATTGATATGCTTGAGTACTTGAGAAAGCACACTTGTCCTTGGCATAGATGCATTTCTTGTATGATAGTGCTCGAAGTAAAGAACAGTCAGGCAATGTAATATGATCTCAGGTTGAAGTAGAGGAAGAGTCTTATTTTCCCCGAGCATCCTACGTGAATAGGGCAAATAAAGAAAAGTACGAGAGGAATACTTTAGATTGTTGGAAAACTTGTAATCTACAGGCGGTAGTGGCTTTGAGCTCAGTCATAAGGCACCTATATATTAATGTTTGATGTTATGATTTGATTGCAACAAAGGTTACATGATATTGGGTTTGGCCAACCTAATAGTAATGTGACTTGAGTGTGTAGCAAATGATGGCATCAATCACTAAAGTGTCCTAATAATTGAAAGGTATTCTAGTTAGTTAAATTATGAGATAAGTCAGAAAAGAGAGGTAAGGGGATTCCAATAATATTAGAATGATGAGAAAGACATATAGAAAGAAATCCCTAATAAAGAATGTTTAGATTCAGATAACATGAATTTGGTATGCATAGCTTGAGTCCCTTATAGTATATGTAAATGAAATGAATAGGGACTAGTGTATAGATTTCTCTTGCCAGAAATGTTAACCACACTCAGTGTGTGAGATGCCTTAGTGCCAAGGCACTCAAAAGCAAAGTATGGGCATAGTCAGAAATTACAAGATATAAGAGGAAAAGATTGTTGAGTACAACTAGAGTAAAAAGAGAAAGCCCAAGTAAAAATAGGTTGAAGTGGGAATCTAAGGATCTCATGAGAAGTGATAAATAAAAATTAAGATACTCTTAAGTATCAATATGATGGGATCCTAGAGAATTAGATGACACAGAACCTACTTCGCACAAAGAGCACAATGTACTTCTGAGTTTAGCCTCAATTATTATGAGCGATGGTCATCGAACTTAGTGAGTATGTGTTTTATTGTCAGATATAGTAATCTTAAGCTTTGACGTCTCCCAGAGATGGATTGTAATAGATCCTAGCATAGCACAGTGGGTTATAGTAGACCCTTGTAGTGTAATGTCCCGTTTTCAGTAAACGATGGAGTGCTCTAAGAGGTCGCAGTAGACCTAAGGGTTACAGTAGATCCTACAGAGTTACAAAGAGCCCCCAGTTACAATATGATAGTTCTCTGATGAGATGACAGCCTGAGATAGTTTTTACAAAGCAATTAGTCTCAGAGACCAGTATAGTTTCAATTAGCTTTGATCTCAAAAACTAGAGATCTCTTGAGTCTAGTAGAGCATTGCCACAGAGATATGAAGGCTTTACTTAAATAGTTAGATCGCTTACTAGATCGCTTAAGAGATGAGCATAGTGCATAGGATGGGGAAAGTAAGAAAGTAGCTTTCCAGAGCTAGAGCCAGATGAACTACTACCTAGCAGATGTTAGCCCTAACCAAGGGATAGAGAAATCCCTACATGTTAGACTATGTATTTAAAAAGGGGTTAGGTGCAGTTTTTACATGAGGTAAATGGTATAGTATGCCTCTAGTGATCGAAATTATGAGTATAATTAGCATTCCACCAGAATTTAGCAGTAGTCAGTGGTAGTCACTCTGTGATGCTAATATGAGGAGTATCAGTTAGGCCTATTAGTGTAGAGATGAAGCACTATAAAACACCCATTTCCAAGTAAGTAAAGATAGTAAGAACAAATCTTGGCCTAAAAAGACAAGCGCAATAGTAAACAGAGAAACTAGGATTATCAAAAGTAAAAAACTCCTTAAAAGAGCTGTAATCCCAGTAAGTAATAGAGATATGAGGCCTGTGATAGAAATAAATGTGAATTTTAATCATAAGATAAGCTAGTAAGAAAGAACGCAGAGATGAATAGTGGATAGTATAAGTAAATAAGTAAATAGATCAACAGAAATCTCTAAGGGCTATAATGATCAAAAAAAGATGATGAGACTTTATAAGAAGCCATTGGGAGAAGATATGGGAGATTTAATATGAAACAGGTTACCTCCTGAGATGTGTAAATGAATCCACTGAAAGGAACATTAATCCAATGAACGGGTTAAGACTAACCCAATATGATTAGTAAGCTCTCCTAGGATAGGCCTCCAAAGTCAAAATTTCTTTCCTTTACGAAAAGAACTAGCTAGTACTCTATAAAAATAGAGCCCTCATTGAGAGCTAGTAATAAAAATTCCCTGGCTAAGAGAAAAACTAGATAGAGTGAAATTGCTGAGAAAGGATATAGGACTAGGAAGAAGGGAAAGAAAAGAAGCAGTTAGCTAGAATATAAAAGAGTAAGAGAAAGTGTACCCCAAATTTCAAGGATAAAATTTATTTAAGGGGGAAGAAATGTAATATCCAATCCTCTAAAAACGAGAGAAAATATGATAAACATAACGTACGATTTATCCGTAAACAAACAAAATTCACCGGATACAAAAGCAAGTCCCCTGAAATGACTTAGTTGAGATCCCAAAAAATTTGGAAAGCATTTTAGACTCCTAAGGATGAGAATCCCAGGCCCAGATAGAAATAAAAATGAAGCTAGAATGAAGAAACAAATTTGTCGAAAGGTTAACGAAATGTAAGGGCATTTTTTTCATTTTGAGCAAATTTTGGAATTCACACAGGAGGGCTTCTAAATGAAAGTTTTAAATTCTTCGAGGTTCTCAGAGGCCCTAAAAACCATGGGAAGCCCTGAGACAATTAAAACGCCTCCGTGGATGTTTTCCAATATTGGTCGACCTGAACTTTGACAGATTCGTTTGGGAAGGTTTTAGCTCCGATTAGAGTGATTCCAAAGGCATTTTATTAAATTGGGAACCTAGATTTCATAATGGAAAGGATGGTTTTCAAAAAGGAGTTAAAGCGAGTTAGAAACAAAAATGCTAAGAATGAAGGGCAAAATTAGAATTTTCAAGAAAGTGGAAGCTTCTTGAACACTCTTTAAGTTTCTTATTTCTTCTCCCCCTTTATTTGCACGACTTGTTCTGCCCAAAAACCAGAAAAATACTAGCTCTCTTAGCCACACCAAGGAGGAGAAGAAAGGGGGAGAAAAAGCAAGAAAAAGGTAAGGAATTTCATGGATTTTCATGTTCCTTCTTCTTCCAAACTTGTTCCTCTCTTCTCAAGCTTCCTTTCCATGGTTTTAATGAAGTTTTGATGCTATTTTGGGGGCAGAACAAAGAGAGTAAATTCGTGTTTAAGGTGAGGAAGCCAAGAAAGATGAGAAACAAGCAAGAAGAATCAAGGAAACAAGGTAAAATCTCACTTTTATGGTAGCTTCTTTCTCCCCCCTCTTGTCTGGTTTGGCCACCATGGAGCCCAATCCCTTGGGGATGATTTATATCCAAACCAAAGAGGAACTAAGGGTTTTAGAGTGCAAGGATTAAGAATATAAAATTAGAATCAAGTAAAAAGCATTAAAGAACAAGATGCACCACTTAGGGATTTAAGTGCTCCCTTGAAAATCTGACTTGGTGTAATTTTTCCTAGGCTTAAATAAGTATTTGAATGAGCTCTTGAGATCCCTAGAATGCTCCTCATATGCATCTTCCATCAAGAAAGTGAATCAAACCCACTTCGTGTTCATATAGTGCATAATTTCAACCTAGGCTAGATGAAGCACCAAGGGGTAGTTTTAATTTGTTCCAAGCTTATTTTTGTGTCATATATGATGGAAGAGGATGAGATGAAGCCTTAGAAAAATTTTAAAAGCTATGAATAGTAAGATGGTATCATATGTTCCATATTATGGCTTAAAGAAGCAACACCTAACTAAGCTCCTTGATTTGATTATGTGATGACTCCAAGAGGTTTCAATGAAGTTAAGCATCATAAATGAATGAAAATAATAGGACCATGATGATGTTTTCTTAAGATTTCTTCATTAAGTGCATTATGGATCTATAAAAGAGCCTTATGAGTCACCTAACTTTTCTAAATATATGGCCTTAGAATTTAATTCAAGAGTATGATTGGCTTCCATATGATGTGTTTAGGCCAAGAAAAATGATCTCCACCTCCTTGGGTGTATGAGGTCAAGGGAGAGGACTTAAGTCTCAAGGAAAAAGTGTGTGAATGCAAGAAAGGTAGCTCTCTCCACCTTTTCTCATGCATGAATCTGTGCTTACATTGTCTTTACATGTATATATATATGTTTTGAGCTATGAAAAGTATTTAAGCATGAACTTTTATTCCATGATATCATGATGATGTTTTATGCATTCAAATCATGTTTTATATGCTTTCCTTGGCTTGCTTAAGTGTGAAGAAGCCAAGAACCCTCTAGCCATAATGAAGATGAGCCAAGAACCCTTAAACTTGGCTGAGACAAAGTAAATAATCTTCTAAGAGTGAGGTTGACTCCCAAAAGTAAAGTTGAGTTAAAACCTTAGAGAAAATGGGTGAGGCAAGTCCAAAATCCATAAGTGAATAGGTGAGGCTAATCTACTCACTTTGCAAGCCTATGTATGTTATGTATGACTTGTTCAAATACTAAGAATGTTTCTTGAATGCTCATACATTTCAATATGCCCATGCATGCATTTTCAAAACTTGTATTGCATACTTTATGTGTGATTGAAAGGTAGATGAGCTATTGGGATTTTTTTATTCTCATCCCCTCCTTTATGATGTTTTAACATGCTAAGTGAATCAATTGAGCAAGGTAATGGAAGCCACTAAGCCAAAGAGAAGGAGATTGACATTAAAATGTATGAAATGACCTAGTTATATCTCTCTTGTAGCTATACACATGGCATATGATGCAATTCCATGATGAAATTGTTATGTAATCATATGAACATATGTAATTATCTAAATGTATGATGTGTAAATGAAATTTGATGCCAAATGTATGAGTGGGTATTGCATGGCAAGAGCTAGCATGTGTAACCTTGTCTATATCATGGAGTGAATGAGTGAGTTTGAGAAATCTGGGATTATGCACCTTTGAAACAAGTTTAAAGAGTCATTTTGGTGCCTTCCTATGTGCTCAAGTGGCCACACAAGCTTGGAAAGAAAAATTGGACACTTTGATGCTTGTTGAGACCATAAAAATGACCAAACTAGAACTCTATAGCACAAACTAACCAAATGGATGAATCTTCCCATGACATTTAGCAAACATGTGGAGCTCATTGAGAACTTTTTGGGAAGCTAAAGTGCAAAAAAAAAAAAAAATGGAGCTCTACAGAATTATTTATGAATTTTCAAAATTAGGACTTTTCTACTATTCTGGTGCATGTACTATTCATATGGTCAATTTTGTTTTCTATATCATTTGATAGCTAAATGGTGTCCAATGCTTATCCAATTTTACAAGCATAAACTAGAGGTTAGTGGCCACCAAGATTACCTCATTTGGAGGTCTGAGTAGAGAGTTATGAATTTTTGAAGTTTAATGTTAGTACTAGTAGTGCCACTTGACCTCTAGTACTCTTCCATCATAATTTAGTTCTTAAATGGACTTGTGTGGTCTAAATATATTTTTCCCTTAAATTTAACATCTATAGCTTCTTAGATTGACCAAAGTTGTAGGATTTGAATTTTTGTAGAATTAGTTATGAATTTCCAAAATTTATGATAGTAACTTGTGATAGTAGCCTAGATAGTTGAGACCTTGGGTACTTTTTGAATGTCAAACGTCTTCTGCTTGATGTCTCATGATCCAAAACTATTTTTAGTATAAAGTAGACTTCTTTAGCTTTCTAGAATTTTAAAGAATGCATGATTTCAATTTTTCAAGAATTAGTTATGATTTTTCAAAATTTGTGACAAAAAGCATGCAATTCTGGGCGAGGCTACACTATGGAATTTTGTGTTTCTTGCACTTGCGCGAGTTCTTGGCCACTTTTGGTGATGGATTTGAGTTTTATCTATGTAATTAAATATGATAATATGATACATGAGCTCACATAGTCCACGAGACATCAAATGAAAAAATTATACACTACTCAATGCTAAAATATTCATTATTTCAATGCCATTTTATTGCCTCCTTTGTAAGGTACATGGTTTAAGGCATGAGAATAGCTAAGACAAGCTAGAAATTTATGGTATTACAAAAAATCTCTTAGAAGGGTGAGGCCAAGTCAAAAGTCCCTAGGCCAAGTCCCTAGGCCAAGGGTGAGGCAAATCCAAAAGTCCTAGAAATAGGGTGAGACAAAACCAAAAGTCCTTAGAACATGTTCTCAATTTGAATGTGAATACGTGGCATAGAAATTGTGACCTTGCAAACTTTATAGTTGTTAAACCTTCCATACATATGATTTGATGTGTATATGCCATGAATGTGTGTGTGAATGGGTTTATAAGGTATTGAGATTCTAGGAATCTCACTCCCCTTCCCTCTATTATCTTGAAATGCCTAGATGATGTTCAATAAGCAAGGAGTGCAAGCCAAAGACCTTGAGAGATTGCATTTTGTCTATTATGTAAACTTATTTGTAGTTAGATGTCAAAGTGAGTTTGTATATATTATTTTTGTGATGTAAGACCAGGAGCTAATGAAAAATGATGAATGGATACTATATATACTTTATGTAGCCCTAAATCAATGAAATCATAGAAATTGCCTCTGGTATGGTTATGGTTAATTATGTATTATTGGATGTGAAATGGTCAAATGAAGATGCATGGGGTTTAGGACCATATGGCCAGTTCACTCAAGTCATATTCATACTTTTAAACTTACTCAAGAGGTGCCAAACACTAATGAAGGCCAATTGGACAGATTTGGTATCTCATGCAGAACAAAAATGGCCACTTTGGTAAGCTACATCACTTTTTGTCCAAATGAGCTCTTTTTGGTCTAAAATTTGGTATAAATCTAGATCTTGTTAAGAGATTTTTGGAAAGCTAAAGTTTTTATTATCTAGAGGTCTACAAAAGTTTTGGCAAATTTTTTAAGTTGGCAAAAATTCTAGTTTTGGTTAGTGTACTATTCATATAATCCGAATTTTGATCTCCATCATTCATGGAGAAAACGATGTCCAGTTGCCATAAAATTTTAGAGAAAGAAACTAGACCTTCCCAATGACCTTTAAAAACTAGAAGAACCTCATTTGGATGTCTAGAGATAGAGATATAAATTTTTGAATTTGTTATTCTGTTCCAGGCACACCTCCAGACCCATGTTACTGTTTGATTGATTTTTGGGGTTTGATACTCTTTCATTGGTCTAGAACTATTTTTTCCTCTAGTTAACATCTGTATCTTTCCATATTGGTATAGATTGCATAGATTGGAGTTGTTTAGAATTAATTATAAATTTCCAAAATTTATATCAGCAAGTTGCACCTGATTTCTAGACACTTCAACCTCCTTATTCTTTCTGTTGTCAAACATGGACCAGATGAGCTTTTCGTGGTAGGGGCTTATTTTTAATGTAAATTTAACATCCAAAGATTTCCAACAAGCTATGTTTTATATGATTTCAATTTTTCTAAATTTAGTTATGATTTTTCAAAGTTGCCCCTGAAATTTATCATTGTACAACTGCGAAGAATGAAGGGAATTTTGGGGATTTTGACTCTTGATCCGTGGTTTGTGCTAAGTTTTGAGAATGTCATGATTTGTATGAATGGGAAATAATTAGTGAATGCTGTTGATGAGTTAATAGGGTCCCACAGGCATAAAATGAAACATTTATCTGCTACGTAATGCATTCTAATTCATTATTTTAATGTCTTTTCTTGGAATTTCTTTGAAGAATTATATAATCCCACTTGTACATAAGAGGATCAATGTTAGAAATAATATAGTATTACACGATAAACTTCAACTAGACCAAAAATGACATTATTAGATTCATGATCGAGAGTCTACTTTTCTCTTACTTCCATTAAATGTACCCTAAAAATGTCATCAATTTTTTCTCAAATTTATGTGCAAATTCCCCTCTTTTTTAAAGTTATAATCCTTAGATGACCCTTCATCAATTGGTCTGAAAAATCCCACTTAAATAGGAATTCTACACTTTAACAACTTATAATTATACAATTAAATAAAGAATGCTATACAATAGTTTATAATAAAATAAAACATAAAAATTGTATTTGTTAAATAATAAAATACATCATCTTAATCACATTCACATTAATTGTCTCTAATAATAATTTTCATCTACCTTACATTGAAACAATCCCTATAATTATTAAGTGAACTATATAGAGGTTTGTATAAAGACTTGGCATGTCTAATCAACCCCTTTATGTGAATCGCCGTTTCACATGGACTGTATCTAAATTTTTGTGCACTTCTCACATTGGAAAATAGTGAGAGGAGAACTAATTATCTAACATTTACCATAATGCAATGTTCTTTTACAAGTCAATCTAAACAGGAAATAGGTAAAAATTTAAACCTCTCTAGCCCATTATCTTATTAGGCTTATATTTTGCTTTTAGTTCTTCCTTGACTGGTGTCCAATAATGGTCATCAAGAAGTGAGTTGATCAATCCTAAAGCCCATTTGTGGGATGGAGTCTTGGGGTTTAGCCTTTTCTCATCGAGCCAAAGGTATCTCATATGACTAATATGGTATTGCAAATTATGGTTTAAGTTCATTTTGTAATTCATGTATGTCTCTTAGTTCATTTTGACTTAAAAGAGCATAAATAAAAATATTAATTAAAAAATTAAATATTTTAATAATATTTTTATTTTTTAATGAATTTTTTAATGCATGAATTCATCATTCAAAGGCCTTTTAATTACTGTAAAATGGTTAATTTGTACCCTAACATAGGAAAACTATATATTAGATTAAAGCTTATGAATTTAAGAGATTTTAGAGCCAAAAGTCAACCTTAAAAACCTATGCATGTGCCCTCACATGCCCTTATAAGCTTATGACTATAAAAGAAATTCAAACAAATAAGGAGGACAAAAGCTTTACATGAGCTAAGGATAGCACGTGTAGGCCATACACCACCATGCACGTTGATGCTGGTGATGGTGACACCAATGTTGCCTTTCTCTTGTCTTGCTCATTCTCTTAGTACCAAGATTTAGTTGAAAGGGATTAGAGGTTAGCCACATGTTCCACCCAGTGTGTGGGCATTTGTAATGTCTAATTTTTCATAAAAACAGTGGAAATGGATACATTTTGGAAGTAGATCCTCTGAAATAAATTAGTTAAGGTCCAAAAAAATTAAAATAATGATATAGACATTAAGTAATGAAATTAAAAGGTCAGAGGTGCCCTGAAACATAGGCTAAAATAACTAGATGGAAATTAATAGAATAGTTATGTAATGTAATGGTATTTTCGTAATTTTGGACAAATTTTAGAATTCTCATAGGAGGGAATCGAAAATTTGAGTTCTCTGGGGTTCTCAGAGGCTTTGAAAATCATGAGAAGCCACGGAATAGTTAAAACCCCTCCGATGTACATTTTTTAAAGTCAATTGGCCCGAACTTTGACCCCTTCATTTGGAAAGGTTTTAGCTCCAATTTTAGGTATTCCAATGGCATTTTTATAAGATTGATCACTAAATTTTATGATGGAGAAGAAGGTTCTCAAAAAGGAGCTAAAACGAACAGGAATAAAAAATGCTAAGATTAAGGAACATAATTGAAATTTTTGGAAGCAAATCTTTGAACTCTAACTATATATATAACCATGCCCCACTCTTCCCATCACTTAGTCCATTTTATTTCTACCCTAAACCAGAGAAAGAAGCAAGAGAGTGAGGCGTACAAGGGAGAGGAGAAAAGGAAGAAAAAAAGCAAGGAAAAGGTATGGTTTTTCATAGATTTTCTTGGTTTCTCTTTAGCAAATTCCTTCTTCCCTTCTTTCCTATGGTTTTATTAAAGCTTTTGGGTCTTTTTTGAGGTCAGACCAAGGAGGGAATTTTTGACTTTGGAGAGGAGAAGCCAACCAAAGAGAAGAACAAGTAAAAGAAAGCTAAAAACCAAGGTAATTTGCCATGCTTCAAGCTTGACATCTCTTGTTCTTCCTCTTGTGATTTTCGACCCATATGAGACCAGCCCTAAGGAGTTAAATTTCTAGCCAAACCGAGAGTGAATCTTAGAAAAATGAGGGAGAAGAACAAGAATATGCAAAGGAAACAATCAAATAACCATTAGATTTCAAGATAGCAAAGTTAGGGTTTCAAGTGTTCCTTTAAAACTCTAATTTGATGCAAGAGTTCCTAGGCCAAAATGAGTGTTTGAATGAGCTCTATAGATTCCTAAGAAGCTCCTCACATGCATCTCTCATCAAGAAAACAAGACAAACTCATTTGGTGCTTCTTTGGGCCATAGCCATGGCCTAGAGAGGAAGGAGCACTAAGGGGTAGTTTTAATTTATTCCAAGCTTGATTTTGAGCCATATATGATGGGAGAGGATGAGAGGAAGCCTTGGAAAAATTTGAGAAGCCATAGATAGTGAGATGGTATCATAAGTTCCATATTATGGCTTAAAGAAGCAACACCTAGCTAGGGTCCTTAAATTAATTGTGTGATGACTCCAAGAGGCTTAAAAAGAGTCAAGAATCATAAATGGATGAAAAGAATAGAGCCAAGATCATGTTTTCCTAAGGTTGCTTCATTAGGTGCATTATGGAACCATAAATGAGACATAAGCATAACCTAGCTTTTGAAATGAATATGTGGCTTTAGAATTTGTTCTAAGAGTATAATTGGCTTCCATATTGTGTGTCTAGGCCAAAGGAACCAAGTCTCACATCCTTGTGAGTGTGTGGCCATGGGAGAGGAAGCATTTCAAAAGAAAAAAGTATGTTGTTGTAACAAAGGTAGCTCTCTCTTCTTTCTCTCATGCATGAATGGATGTTTATCTTGTCTTTGAATTTGTGTATGTATGTTTTAAGCCATAAAAAATGTTTTAGCATGTGTCTAAATATCATGGTACCATGATGTTATGTTATGTATTCAAATGATGCTTTGTGAAATTGTTTTGATTTGCTTGAGTGTGGTGAAGCCAAAAGACCCCTAACCATGGTGAGGATGAGCCAAGAACCCTCAAGAATGGTTGAGACAAAGCCAAAAGTCTCCTAAAAGTAAGGCTTAGTTAAAAGCCTTTAAGAAAATGGGTGAGGCAAGTCCAAAATCCCTAAATAGGTAAACCTAAACCACTTGCTTGGCAAACCTATGTATGTTTCATATGACTTCTTGAATGCTAGAAATATTCAGTGAATGATTACATATTCCATGATATCCATGCACATATTTTTAGACTTGGATTTGCATTCTTTATGTATGGTTGAAAGGGAGAAGAGTTATTAGGATTCCTAGAATCTCATGCCTTCCTTCCAATTTGTCTAACTTGACTAGGTGGACCAAGTGAGCCAAGAAATGGAAGCCACCAAGCATAAAAGGGGGGAGATTGACAACAAAGTATGTGGAAATGTCCATTATGTAGCCATATGAATGGCATATGATATAACCCAATATTGTATATAATGTATGACCTTATGAACACATGCAAATATATGAATATATTGTGTATGAATGAGATTTGATTGCATATGTATGATATAGCAAGTTTTAGGCATTCAATGGCAAGATATGGCTTATGTATTTTTGTGTATACTTTGGGGTGAGAGTGAGTTTGTGAAATTTGGGTTTGTGCACCTTTGACATATATTTAATAGACTATTTTGGTACTTTCCCAGGTGCTCAATTGGCCATGGATGTCTTAGAAGTTGTTTTGGACCATTTAAGACCTATTGAAGACATAAAAATGACCATTTTGGATGCCAATATCAAGATCTAACCAAATGAATGAATTTACCCATGAAATTTGGCATGTATATAGATCTCATTTAGAGTTTTTGGAAAGCTAAAGACCAGATTATTTGGAGCTCTATGGAATTAATTATGAGTTTTCAAATTTGTCATTTTTTTGCTATTTTGGTATAAGAACTATTTATATGGTCAGTTTCTCGTGCTGTATCATTTGAGGGCCAAATAGTGTCTAATGCTCATGAAATTTTATAGATATAAACTAGACATGATAATCTTTCTATGGCCATGAAGATCACCCCAATTGGATGTTTGACCAGGGAGATATGAATTTTTGAAATTCTATGATAGTACTAGTAGTGACAGGCAACCTTGGTTACTATTCTATCAATTCTCAATAGCTAGACATCCTTGTTATGGTCTAGACTTATTTTTACCATAAAGTAGACATCTATAGCTTTTCAAAATAGTATAGTGTGCTTGATTTTGATTTTTCTAAAATTAGTTATGATTTTTCGAAATTCATGACAAAAAGTTAAAATACCAACCCGAGGCTGTACATGCTATTTTTATGTATATACTTCATTAGCTCGAGTTCTTGGCCACTTCTTAGGATGATTTTAAGTTATATTTATGTATTTAAATATGAGAATGAGTTGGATGACTTCATATGGTCCATAGGATATGAAATGAAAAATTTATCCATTATGTAACGTGAAAATAATCTAGTATTTTAATTCCATTTTTCTTGAGAAAGTGGCTTAGCCAAGAAAAATGAATGAGAAGTGAGATAAGATGAGGTAAGTGAATATGGTGTTACAACATTACTCTTTGTAACCCTTTTACCTATTATGTACCAATTAATTTGACCATAGGTGAATTATTTGTAGTGGAAGTCATTTAATTTATGTTAATAGAGTTGTAACATGGTAAAATGGGTTATGTAACTTATAACATAATAACTTGGTTATCATAAAATTTGAAGTTTTAGTTATTTAGGTAAACAACCTAAAGTAGGGTTTTCACGTTAATACACCATAAATAAAACTAGTAGTTAATCAATACCCATGACCATATATTTACATATACACATAAAAAGATATCCCAAGTTATCATAAATGATTAGCTTGGGGAGCATATATATAATAAAAAAGGATCCATATTAGTTGCATCCTAAACCATCAAGGGACCTAGTGATTAAGATCTAGCATGAACAAGGAGGGACGAGTTATGTCTCCTTAGTCACTATGGTGGTCTTATCAATAATCACCTTCACTAGTCTGATGCCTAATAACTCTATTACCATACACTTGATTTCAACTAAATATCTGCAGTAAGCATCTTGATTAATTGAATACATTATTACACAAATATGAGAATAATAAAAATCCTCAATAAGATAGTAATTTGAAAATAGGTAATATAACTAAAATGAAATGCATGGTGAAATCTATCCTAGCAAGTCAATATAAGTTAGTTAGCAAAAATAAATAAGCCATGCATATCAACTATCATTAACATCTCTCAATAATTAGAGCATCTTACTAATTAGCATATTGCGTAATTATCATAATCTCAGCTTCTAGAAACATAACTCTACCATCCTAAAAAATATGGTGGGGAAAATTTGAGAATATTCATAAGAGTTACATCTAGTGTGCCATGCCACTGAACGTAAACATAAGTTTATAAAATTACTATATAACTAGGAATAAAAGATCATTTTCCTTTTTCATATATACAAAACATAACCTTTAGAGTATCTATTAATAATTAAAAATTCAATCATAAACATGTAAGGCATCCTTTATAGTGGATCCACATCAGATGCATGGCTAATGTTTTCTAATTCATCTTCATAAAGAAGCTAACCATCCTTTTTGAGAATATGGCCATCTCATATGAGAAGCTAAATCTATCTCTAAAGAGGAACTGACCATGACATAGGGAAGCCAAATTTATCCTCATAAGGAACCTAACCATCATATATGAAAAGCTATGGAGATTATCCCTATTATACGATCAAGAAATGTATATATATCTCATACCAAATCCTTTTATAATAATAATTTCTCATATTAATATTTTAGCCAATATAATTTACCACTATTAAAGCATCAATTTCTCTAATTGTGCCCAAATAATTATTCTCATCATAGAAATTCCCAAGTTCATGCCAAACAAGTTTGTTAGGCTTAGAATATCACATGGAGAAGATCGGAATTAGGATATTGCCTTATATGCACAAATTCACAATTTTGGCATATATTAGATATCAAACTTTGAAAAGTCATAATTTGAACTACACAACTTTGATTTGCACAAAATCAATGGTTATAGAAAGCTTAGCATGTCAAATTTATGTCTGTAAAATTTCATAAGCAACTAAGCTCGTTTGGCCCGTAAAAAACATAAAACCAGAATTAGACCAAATGAACATTACCAAGGACTAATCTGCATAATTTAGCTAACTTTGAAAATTTATAAAATATTTTACAAGGCTCTAAAAATTATATTCTTTAGCTTTATGGAAAGTTCTAGATGAGCTCCAGATGCCTACCAAAGTTCACCTCAAAATTCTTCCATTTCGTTTGACTTTGGTACAAGGACATTTTGGGGCTAAAAAGTGTTAAATTTGGTCCTAAATGGTTCATTTTGAGCCATATCATGCTATGTCATGATTTGAGCAAGTTTTAAATGATAAATGTAGCATATATGGCTAGTTTAACATGTCCTAAAAGTTATGCAACTCAAAATCACTTGTCCACTTGTTATTATACACACTTACATCATAGAACTCATATGGTCATATTACTTGATATCACATATTTACATCTAAAAATGGTTTATACATCATTGTCTCATGTTTTTGGGTGTGTGGGAATGATTACATCTCATAATATATGTATACACGACATGTGCCAAATTACACATCAAAATTCAAACTAGTGTCAAAGTGGTGCTTCTCATGCTCTTTGCTTATCATTTTTGCCTCTATGAGGATTACCTAGACATGATTAGGGAAAAGATAGGGAGAGATAAGATTCAAAGAATCCTAATAGCTCATTCATCATTCAAGCACATATATATGGCATATTTAAGGTCAAGGAGAGTAAGTATGCATGTTACATAATCCAAAATCAATCATGTTCATGCATGAGGGATCACATGGCTCTACCAAGAGCGAAACAAATTCTAGGGTCTTTTGGTTTAGTCTCACCCATATTTAGGGACTTTTGGCCTCACTTCATCTAATTTTAGGGACTTTTGGCATGACTTCACCCATTCAAGAGGCAAACCAATTCTAAATGTAATCAAAACTTATGCAATTGCATATTATCATCAATCAATCAATAACATACATAATTAGTAAGTAAGATATACAAGCAACCCAAGACTAATCAAACAGCCAACATACATATGCAAAAATAGATGAAGAGCTACTTTAATACAAGAGTTCTCTCAATCCCTTTTGCTTCTTGCCTTGGTCTTTTGGTCTCACACCTATACTATAGGGAGATATTGTAATATCCTGTTCTCTGAAAACTAGAGAAAACGTGAGAAACATAACATACAATTTCTCCATCAACGAATAAAATTCACCGGATACAAAAGGAAGTCCCCCAAGATGATATAGTTAAGGTCCTGAAAAATTTGGAAAGCATTCTAGACTCTTAAAAATGAGAATTTTAGCCTCAAACAGAAGGAAAAATAAAGCTAGAATGAAGAAAAAATTTCTTACGAAAAGCCTACAAAATGTAATGGTATTTTCCTAATTTTGAGAAATTTTTGGAATTCACATAGGAAGGCTTTTAAAACCAAATTTTTGAGTTCTTCGGGGTTCTCAGAGGCCCTAAAAATCATGGGAAGCCCCGGGACAATTAAATCCCCTCCGGTGGACATTTTCCAATATCGATGTGCCTAAACTTTGACAAATCTGTTCGGGAAGGTTTTAGCTCTGATTTGAGTGATTCTAAAGGTATTTTTCTTAATTGGGAACTTAAATTTTATAATGGAAAAGACAGTTCTCAAAAAGGAGCTAAAACGATGGAGAAACGAAAATGCCAAAAGTAAAGGGCAAAATGGGAATTTTTGAAAAGTATAACTTACTCCCACCTATATATATGATGCACCCTTCTTCTCCCCTCATTATGCATGACCAAGTTCTGCCCAAAACTAGAAGAAAGCCCTAAGGGATGAGGCACACAAGAGGAGGAAGAAAAGGAGGAGAAATTTAAGGTAGAAAGGTATGGATTTTCATGGTTTTTCATGCTCTTTCTCTTCCAAACCTCTTCTCCTCCATTCTCCTTTGTTTCCTATGATTATAATGAATTTTATAAATCTATTTTAAGGGAGAAATTGAGGGGAAAATTCGGATTTGAAGAGAGGAGCTCAAAGAACACAAGATTCAAGTGAGAAAAAGTATGAAAACAAGGTAATTTCTCTTCCTATGGTTGTCATCTTTGGTTCCCTTCTCCACCATTTCTTCCCACTTGAGAAAAACCTAGGAGGAGATGATTTTTAGGCAGAACCAAGCATGAGTCTAAGGGAAAAAGGTGTGGAGATTAAGAATATACAAAAGGAATTATCAAAAAACCATTAGATTTCAAGATGCAAGTGCACCTTCCAAAATCTGATTTCATATGATAATTCCTAGGCCTAATTAAGAGTTTAAATGAGCTCCTAAGATCCCTAAGATGCTCCCCACAAGCTTCCTCCTTCAAGAACACAAAGCACACTCCAAGGAACCCTAAATTATGCATAGTCTTGGCCTAAGCAAGTTCTCATAGCTAGGGGAGTATAAAATTTTTCTAAGGCCATTCTTGAGTCATATTTGATGAATGGAAATGAGGGGAGGCCTTGGAAAAAAATTAAAGCTCATGGAAAGTGATTTGGTGTCTTAGGTTCCATATTATGTCCTAAAGAAGCAACATGATGCTAGGCCCTTTGTTTTAATGGTGCGAGACTCCAAGAGGCTTAAAAGGAGTCAAAAATCATATTTGAAACGAAAGAATGAGGCTTAGAAATTATTTGAGGGATGTTACTTCATTAGGTGCATTTATAGACTATAATGGGGGTTATAGCGCAATCTAGTACTTAAGCAAGTTGTATGACTTTAGAATATGTTTCATGAACCAAATTAGCTCCTTTAAATTGTATCTAGGCCAAAAGAAATCATCTCCACCAATTTGTGGGCGTGTGGCTGAAAGAGGAGGCTTGAAATCCAAGGAAAAAGTATGTGATTGTATACAAGGTAGCTCTTTTCACCTTCTCTCATACATGGATGTGTGTTTAGCTTGCTTTAGAATATGTGTATGTGTGTTTTCAAGCTATGAAAGTGTGCTAGCATGCCTTTATATACTATGATTCTTGATACTATGTTATGTTTCTAAATGAATACATGATGTTTATTTGAGTTTGCTTGAGTGTGGTGTAACACCATAACCTATTATCTCTATCTAGCCTCCCTCTGGGCTCGGTTCTATATGAATTCCAAAGAACCAGTACCAATCCGTGGCATTTTCATGCTATAAAACGGGATTTTAAACACTCATCTTCTACCCCATGGGTCTTGTGAACCCATCATTCACATTCTCTACTCACTCTCCATTTATACAACTCATACATAGCATAAAACAAGTCATAAGCCACGGGTATGGAGTCAAAAACTAGAAAAATACAATTTCTCACATTCACCCAAAAGTCTGATTTTTTGCTCTACTTTGGAAAATCATAACTAATTATAGAAAAATGAGAATCTAGTAAACTCTAGCTTCGTGGAAATGTCTAAGTGTTAAATTTACACTAAAAATAATTCCCAATCGTAATCTCAGCCTTTGGACTATGTTTGACATCAAAAATGGGACAGAGGTCCGGCTGTCTCTGTTTCTGGTGCAGCTTACTGTCATGAGCTTCTAAAATTCATAACTAAATTCAAAAAAATCCAATTTGGGCAAACTACACCAATTTGAAAAGCTACAGATGTCTACTAGAGGAGATAAGTACAGATCAGTTCAGTAGCCTTTAGGCCTCGAAAATTGATGGAACAGTGACAGAGGTCAGGTGGGCTCCCTAATGCTGATACAGAACTTCAGAAGGTTCATTCTCTCTCTATAGACCTCCGATTTAGATGATTCTAGTTGGTACAAGTCACTGTGGTTGTCTAGTTTATGTGTATTAAATTTCACAACATTTGGACTTCATTTGGTCCATGCATGACAAGGTTTTATTTTCGGACGAGCTACACAGTGCCATGACCAAACCATCAACTTTTCCCAATTTCAACAATTCGCCAAATGTTCTCTAGACCTCCAAATATTACCCACTTTAGCTTTCCAAGAAGCTCTCTACAAACTCTAGAGGCATGCAAAATTTTATGACAAGAGGAGCTCATCCAGTCATACTTTGACGGAGCTTACAAAATTACCAGTTTTGGCACCCAAAATGGTTCAAATGGGTCCAAATGGCCTCTTGCACATTCTCACTCCTCGTGGACAAGTTTGAAAGCATAAAAATAGTCTATATAACATGTCCAAGTGGTCCAAATCATCATACATCTCAAACTCATTATGCTACGGGCCAAAATACACTATCACATACATTCAACAAAAGGGGCGAAACCCACATTTCCATTAATTTGGCTCTATGCATAGTTTGTACATCATATATCCATACATTTACACTTGCTATAACATTTACATCTCAAAAATGGTAAGTGCATATACATTTTGGCAGCACTTTACATCAAAAAGACCAAAATAAGCTATCATCTAGCTATACATGCTTCTAGGCTCCTTGGTGTGCACTCGGTTCTCCTTGAGCTCCACCTAGCATGTTAATATGGGAGGGGAAGGGGTGAGATTCATGAAATCTCAGTAGCTCATGAACTCATTCATGTAAGCAATCAAGGCATATAACAAGTCAAAGCATATAATTTGGCATCCAACCACCCTCAATCACATAATTCATGTTGTACATGCTATAGAAATCACAACAATGCCACAAGTAAGCTCTAGAGACTTTTGGTCTAGCCTCACCTGAGTTTAGGGACTTTTGGATGGCCTCACCCGAGTTTAGGAACTTTTAACTTGGCCTCACTCGGTTATGAGACTTTTGGCCTTGTCTCACCCATCTTAAGGGACTTTCGGTTTCACCTCACCCATCTCAAGGGACTTTCGGCACTACCTCACCCGAGCAATTCTCACAATCCAACACACAAGTACATTGGTAACAATGCATCATGGTAATACATATGGCATATCTCACACATCAAGCATATACATAAACATACAATGACTATTACATCCAAGAATGCAACAAGAAAGAGTGGAAAGAGAGCTACCTTTTGAGCCAATACAAGCCTTCCCTTTCAATTTCTCTTCTCCCTTCTTAGGTTCACAATCACACCTTGATGGAGGTGCTTCACTTGAGCCTAGGCACAATCAAGAACATGGAATTACTCTCTTAGAATGTAATCTTCAGAGCAACCCTCCTAACATACAAGAACTTAGGGTTCTCTCTCTCTCTCTAGAATGCCATCAACTCTTCCTCTTTCTCAAGCTCTTATGGTAGTGGAAACAACATTTTCAAAGAAAACAAAGAGATTCAAGGGTGTTTTCCACTTTCCCTCTTCTGACCCATGCCCAAAATCCAACTAATCTCACAAACAAAACTATAGGAAGAGAGGGCAAAGAGAGGAGATCAAGATTCTAAGTAGAAATGAGAGGAACTTGCTTACCTTTCCTTTGTTCTTCCTCTTTCTCTTGGTCTCTCTCACTCTCCACGCCTCTTTTCTCTCCTTGGGTCGAAGTCTAGGGCAAAAATGAGAGAAAGAATGAGTTGGGTCATGTTAAGAAGTCATTTTCTTGCCTTTTACTCTTTTTCGAACTGACCCTCGCTATGGCGAAAATTAACCTTCGCTACAACGAGCTCGTATTAATCACCTTCGCTATGGCGAGGTTTAACTTTCGCTATGGCGAGCATGTATAAATTACATTCGCTATGGCGAGGTTTAACCTTCGCTATGGCGAGCTTGTGTCAGTTCCAGACCTCCACTCTCGCTATGGCGCACGCTATGGCGCACGCTACGGCGCACGCTACGGCGCACGCTACGGCGAGCAGCCCCCTGGTTTTTATATGGAATGCCTGCACTCGCTATAGCTAGAATCACTTTCGCTATTGCGAACAGGCACTCTCGCTGTAGCGAGACCATTTCTCGCTATTGTAAGTAGACTTAGCAAAATTTCTGGATTTCGAAAATTTCTAACTTTCTTCTTTCTTTTCCTTTTCTTTTTCCTGGTTGTTACATGTGGAGGGGCCAAGAACTCTTCCCTTTGGTGAGGATGAGCCAAGAACCCTTGAGTTTGATTGAGACAAAGTAAAGAGTCTCCCAAAAGCAAAGTGGGCTTCCAAGAGTATGATTGAGTTCAAAACTCTTAAAGAATGGGTGAGGCAAGTCCAAAATTCATGAGGAGAAGTGTGAGGCCAATCTAAACACTTGGTGAGCTCTTGAATGTCTTGTATGATGTGTCCATATGCTAAGCTTGCTTTTTGAATGCTCATGAATTGTATTATGTCCATGCATGCATTTGTAGAGCTTGCTTTGCACATATTATGTATGATTGAATGGGAGATGAGCTATTGGGATTCTTTGAATCTCACCCCCTCCTCTCCAATGCTCTAACATGCTAGGTGGACTAAGTAGCTATGGTGAAGGGAGCCAACAACAATGAGAGAAGGAGATTGACAAGCATATGCATAGTTTTATTCTTTTTGAATCCATAATGATGCTTCACAATGTATATGATGTTGTAAATGGTCTATGACCCTTGAGACATGCAAATATGCTAATATGTGATTTTTAAATGTATGGATATGATGTATGACCTCTAGAACCTATTTTGAGTATGTAATGCCTAAGTATGCACTTTGGAAGTTTAATGAAAATTTGCACAAGTGTGGGTTGAATGGCCAAAATGAGATGCATAAAGTTTGGGACCATTTGGACAGCTTACACAAGTGTTAAATATGCTTTTAGACTTTCCTAAAAGGTGCCACAACCAAGGGAAAGCCATTTGAAAAATTTGGTACCTCATATAGAGCCAAATTTGACTATAATGGAACCCTAGGTCACTTTTTAGCCAAATGAATTATTCTTGATCTGAGATTTGGCATAAAATTAGATCTTGTTGAGAGCTTTTTGGGAAGCTAAAGAACATAATTTTTGGAGGTCTAGAGAATATTTGATGAATTTTCAAAGTTGGGATTTTCTATTGATTCTGGTATGTGCACTATTCACACTGGCAGATTTGTGTTTTGTGTCATCCGATGGCAAATGGTGTCCAATGCTTGTGAAATTTTATAGACACAAACTAGAGGTCATAATATTTCTTTGGCCACCAAGATCACATCATTTGGAGGTATGAGCAAAGAGTTATGCATTTTTGAAGTTGGCTATCAGTAGTAGTAGCACCCCAGGAGTCCAGTCACTGTTTTATAGAATTCCAAAGACTAAACATATTTGTTTCAATTTGGAATTATTTTTATATCAAGTTAACATTTTATCTTTCCAAAATGACCAAATTTGTGTGATTTTTATTTTTATAGAATTAGTTGTGAATTTTAGAAGTTTGTAGCGACCTCAGTAGCTTTTCGAATTTTAAACACCTTCCCTTTAATGATTCATGAACCAAAATTATTTTTACCATGGGGTAGATGTTCAGAGATTTCTAGACTGGTAAAGCTTGCTGGATTTCAATTTTTGTGGATTTAGTTATGAATTTTTGAAATTGTGATAGAAAAATTGAAATTCTGACTATGGCAAATCCATGGGAATTAATGTGTTTCACCCACTTGTATGAGTTCCAACACACTTTCTTGAATGGTTATGAATTGTATTAGTGTAATTAAATATGAGAATGTGTAGTATGAGCTTGCACAATCCACGTGACACTGAATGAAAATTTTTAAGTATGACGTAACATAAATAAACTCATTAGTTTCATTCCCTTTCTCATGTGCTCTCATGGGAATGATGATGTGAAGCTTATTATTGGTACGAAATGAGCTAGAATTTATGGTGTTATAGATATCACTTTCTTGACCTAGAAACATCAAATGAAGCACAAAATTATCAATGGAACCATACTTAGACTCATTTAAGCCTTATACAAACTAATTAGAACTATTGGTTCTCATATGGTTCCATTAAGTGGCATAATGAAGCAACTCCTATAAATCAATATCTTGGCTCCAAAATCTCATCCAATATAAGTTATATGACTCCATTTAAACTCTTTAGAGTTATCACAATCTCAATTCAAGGAGCTTAATACCAAGTTACTTCTTCATGCATAAAGGAATCCTAAATTTTTACTTTTCAAAATGAGTCTTCTAAATTCAAACCAATAGTTTTTTTGTGTGTTTAAAATTCCAAAATTGCTCGGTTTTGCATCAAATGCTAAAATGACACACTTACTAAACCATTCGAAGCAGCAACACCAATCAAAACTCCTAAGAAAAAATTTAATTTACCAAAACTTCCAAAATCTAACATAGCCAAGACCAATTATAACACCAAATACTCTTATCTATAAAATAATACAATTCCTTAATGATATAATCTCTTGGTAATGAACTGTGAAGCTAAAATGAGCAATTTATAATGTAACTCCAATATGTAATTCCCAAAGTAAAATCTTAGATAACCATGTAATAATAAAACTTAATAGTAAATGTAAATGATGTTATAAACAATCTCAGTTACCATATTCTCTTATTATATCATCATGGGTCATATTACAACTTTTATTAAACCAATCTAACTAAGGTATTCATTATTTGGCTTCTCCTTGCCAACCACAGCTCTTCATCCTAGAAATGCTATTAACAAAATGTGAGATAAAATCCTAATAGCTAGTGAAGTTCAAAATTTTGCATTTCCAGCCATAAATATAAATACTTTCTTTTAAATAGAAGTAATTAGTAAAAAAAAAAGAAAATAAATAAAGTAATGCATGCAAAGGAAAAAACCTTTAAGGAACATTCATTAGCCATAAAAATCAAGAACTTCCAATCCATTTTCATAAATCATTGAAAAAGGTTTCAAACATTTAATACAAATCAATTTATTGAATAAACCTTAATTTAGAAAACCATATGCTTGGTAGTACTTACAGGTAGGATTTCACTACCATAATCCTTACTTTCCATCTAGTAGCATTTGCAGTGTGAGCTGACTATACCATTCACTCATCTGTCTTACACCAAATGAAATCTATAACCTTAAGTTTGGTTCGTAGCTAATAGTGATCACTCACTAGAGTGCAGGTGTGCACATCTCACCCAGCAACATGGCCCATTGGCCAAACAATTAATAGTATCAAATCTAATCTTACAATTATAATCATAATAATCAAGTAAATATTCATCTTTGGGTTTTCAACCACATGGTTCAATTGCAAAGACAACAAAACAAGAATATGTTTAAAAACAACACTTATTAATTCCAAAACCATTTCATCCCAAAAGTCAATTATACATTAATCAATCACTTTTCATTTCTAGTAAATAGCGACCCCAGTACAAGAATAGTTCAATCTCGAAGTATACATACATAATTCATCATTTCATAATATGATTCCATCATTTCATAAGAGTCACAACACCATCTCAAATAGTTCAAATTTCTCAAATACTTTAAGGGTGCATCAAACATTGCATAAATTTATTTTATAAATTATAAAAATGCATTAGAATTATATTTATGGACATTAGCTACCTTGATATGAAGCCAAATGTACACTTGCCAAGCCACTATCACTATCTACAAGCGTGAAATCTACAATATATTAATAAAATACCATTACTATCATATATACACAAAATAATTTTTTTATCTAATTAAATCTATCTTATTTTATCTACTTACCATGATGATCAATAGTTCACAAGCACCCAACAAGTTTAACACTTCACATCTCCACTTAGGTTCACACTTTGTCTTCCACATTTCATACAAAAATAATGAATTAAGCTTCCAAATTAATTTAGTAATATTAAATGTAAATATAAATAATTAAAAAGGTCCATTTCCCACCTAGGTATTTTATCAAACATTTAGTATGCAACTTTAAAAATTATCAACAATTAACACCTAATCAATATTCTAATCCATCCACTTGCATTATTAGAATCTTAATTACATTTTTAATCAACCAATTTCAACCTTAATTGCCAAATTTCCCAAATCCCTAGTTTTCAAAACCAAGGATTTACGTAGTTTAATTTAAATTCTAATTGGTTCAAAATGAAGCTAAGAATAAGTAAAATTTTTTCTTTTTCTTCATATACCTTAGCCAAATCTTCAAGCTAGTGCCTCAATTGGAGCTTTCAAGTGAAGAAGAAGAAAATGAAGTCTCCTTTTCCTATGAATGGCTTTGACTTCATAAGGGATAGTGAGGGAGTGTGTTTTGATTTGATGAATAAGGTAATTTTAAAGTAAATAGGGATAGGTTAGGGTCATGGATATGCATAATGATTAATATCCATTAAAATTTACCTAAGGTAATAGTAATTCATTAAAAGAGTTAATTTTGCTATTTAATAATAAAAAATTCTGATTCTGATAATAGGCTTTTTTGTTTTCATTTATTTTATTTAGGTTAAGTGTAACTATTTAGGCTTGTATCCTTTTCCTATCATATTTTAAAACCCAAAATACTAAAATAAATTGACCCACTAACTTAAAGTTTAATATTTCACTAAATAATATATTTTCCTAATATTTATTTATTATATAAATATTAATTACTCACTAAATCCTCAAATATCCATTAATAACATAAACTCTCAATTACCCACTAATACCATAAAGATTAATGCTTAACATGTAAAACCCATGAATAATAATTTCCAATAATTAAATAAATATTATACATCATCTAAACATGTCCCAATAATTAATTTAATAATTAATTATATTTTAATTTAATTATTAATTCAATATGTTACACCTAGATCCTTTTAGATCAGAATTTGATCTAGTGACTTTGTAAGCTTTCTAGACTAACCTATAGACTAATACCATAATCCATCTTTAAAACATTATCAAAATAAAAACTATGATAACTAGTTCCACTTAATCATTTTCATATTTGTTTCATCAAATGCAATAAAATATAACCATGCAAGACTTTCTGCATTGGTATTTAGCCCTTTACTACCTCAAGTGAAGTCATGGGGCCAAAGCTAAAATTTCTTTCCTTTTTTACTTTATAACTTCCATATACATAATTGTTTTGATCCACTTAATTATAAGATAAACCTCAATTACATAAGAGAGTTATATAGCTTATTTTGACCTCTTTTGCTATATTAAAGTCTAAACTTCAAAATTTTATAACTTTGGTTGTACAACTCTAATTTATGAAAATTAGGTGTTTATAGAAAGCTTATAATCTAAACTTACTACTATAAAAATTTCAAATTAAAATGAATCCATTTGGCACCTTAAAAGTCATGAAATTTAAGAGCTATGCTAAATAAATAGTATCTTATATTTGATAAATTTTTGGGACCAATTTCAAAAATTCACCAAATATGCTCTATAGATCCAAAAAAATACGAACTTTATCATGTTGGAAAGCTCTATATGTCTCCTAATTGTCTGCCAAATTTTAGTACCAAACTAGGTCATTTGGGCCATCAAGGGTAAGGTTACATTTTATAGCTCATTTGGGCTAAATTTTGAGAATGAAATTTATTTAAAGGGGGGAGAAATGTAACATCTGATGCTCTGAAAATGAAAGAAAATGCGAGAAACGTAATGTACGATTCTCTGTAAATAAACGAAATTCACCGGATATAAAAGTAAGTCCTCCAAAATGACTTAGTTAAGGTTTAAAAAAATTTGGGAAGCATTCTAGACTCCTAAAAATGAGAACCCTAGGCTCAGATAAAAAGAAAAACGAAACTAGAATAAATAAACGAATGGTGATGAAAGATTGATGAAACGTAAGGGCATTTTTGTCATTTTAAGCAAATTTTGGGATTTTCACAAGAAGGCTTTTTAAATGAAGGTTTTGAGTTCTCCAGGGTTCTTAGGGGCACTGAAAACCATGGAAGCCCTAGGACAGCTAAAGCCCCTCCGGTGGACGTTTTCCAATGTCAGTTGACCTGAACTTTAACTGATTCATTTAGGAAGGTTTTAACTTTGATTCGACTGATTCTAAAGGCATTTTACTAAATTGGGAACCTAAATTTCATAATGGAAAAAATATTTCTCAAAAAGGAGCTAAACTAAACCAGAAACAAAAATACCAAGAACGAAGGGCAAAATGAAAATTTTTGAAAAGTCCTTCTTCCTCCCACCTATATATATGATGCACCCTTCTTCTCCCCTCATTTTGGTCAATCAAGTTCTGCCTAAAAACCAGAGAAAGGCCAAGGGAAGGAGGCACACAAGAATAAAGCAAAGGAGAAGGCAAAATTTCAAGAAAAGGTAAGAAATTGTTGAAATTTTCTAGTCTTTTCCTTAGGAAAATTTTCTCCTCCTTCTTCCCTTTTTCCTTATGGTTTTCTTAAAGTTTTTGGTGCTGTTTTAAGGTTAGAACAAGGAGGGAAAATTCAGATTTGAAGAGAGAAGGCCAAAGAAAGGAAGATTCAAATGAGAAAACAAGGAAAAACAAGGTAAATCTTCCATCCCATGGTAGATACTTCCTTCCCTTCCTTCTCCCTATTTCGCCCCATGTATGTAGCTATAGGAGGGATAGAAATTTGAGGAGAACTAAGGGTGATTTCTATGAATTTAAGGGATAAGAGTAAGAATATGCAAAGAAATCTAAGTAGAAACCATGAATTTTGCAAGATAGAAAGGTTAAGGTTTTGATTGCACCTTGAACTTTATCATGAATCCTAGCCATATTTTATGATATTTAAGTGTGCATATGAGTTCCTAAGACACTAAGAGATCTCCCTACATGATTCTCCCATTAAAGAAAGCAAGGAAACTCAATTGGTGCCTTATGGAAGCAAAGCTTTGGCCAAGGAGAGTCTATGCACCTAGGGCGTGTTTTAATTCCTTTCAAGCTTAGTTTTATATCACGTATGATGGTAGAGTATGAGAGGAAGTCTTGGAAAAAGTTTAGAAGCCATAGAAAGTAAGATGGCCTTATATGTTCCATATTATGGCTTAAAGAAGCAACACCTAGCTAGACTCCTTGAATGGATTGTATGATGACTCCAAGAAGTTTAAATAGAGTCAAGAATCATAAATGAATAGATAGAATGGAACTAAGATGATGTTTTCTTAAGGTTTCTTCATTAAGTGCATTACAAAACTATAAAAGAGCTTTATGAATCACCTAACTTTTCTAGTGAGTGTGTGGCCTTACAATTTGATTCAAGAGTATAATTAACTTTTATACAATGCGTGTAGGCCAAGAAAAATGATTTCCACCTTCTTGGGTGTGTGAGGTCAAGGGAGAGGATTCAAGACTTAAGGGAAAGAATGTGTAAATGCAAGCAAGGTATCTCCCTTCACCTTCTCTCATGTATAGATGTGTGCTTACATTGTCTTGAATGTGTGTATGTGTATTTTAAGTCATGAAAAGTATTCTAGCATGATTTTATATGCCATGGTACCATGATGATAGATTATGTTTCTAAATGATGTTTATGATGCTAACTTTAGTTTGCTTGAGTGTGGTAAAACCAAAAACCCTCTATCCATAGTGAGGATAAGCCAAGAACCCTTATAATTGGCTAAAACAAAGTAAAGAGTCTCTCAAAAGTGAGGTTAACTCCTAAGAGTAAGGTTGAGTCCAAAAACCTCTTTAAGAAATGGGTGAAGCAAGTCCAAAATCCACAAGTGAATGGGTGAGACTAATCCACTTACTTGGCAAGCCTATGTATGTTATGTATGATGTTTTCAAATGTCAAGAATGCTTCTTAAATGATTACATATATTAATATGCCCATGCCTGCATTTGTAAGACTTATATTGCATGCTTTATGTATGGTTGAATAGGAGATGAGTTATTGGAATTCTTTGAATCTCATCCCCTCCTCTCTAATGTTCTAACATGCTAGGTGGACTAATAGGAGAAGGAAATAGAAGCCAACTACTTGAAAGATGAAAGTATGACATTGAAATGTATGGCATTTTTTTCTTTAAGGCTATATAAGTGGCAAATGTTGTAATCTATGGTTGTATATATCCCATGATGCTATGAACATGTATAATTATGCCAATGTATTATGTACAAATGAGACTTGAGGCTATATGTACAGAAATGTGTATTTTGGTTATGTAATGACAAGTTTGGCTCTTGAATGGTTTGATGGATTAGTGTAATAATAGACGTGGAATGAATAAATTGAGATGCATAAGATTTGAGACCACTTGGGCAATTCATACAAGTCATATTCATGCTTTCAGATTTGCCCAAGAGGTGCCCAACACCAAGGGAAGTTATTTGGACACTTTGGTATCTTATATAGAGTAAAAATTGACCATATTGGAAACCTATACCGCTTTTTGTCCAAATGAACTCTTCTTGAATTAAGATTTGGTATACATCTTGTTGAGAGCTTTTTGGGAAGCTAAATTTTAGAATTTTCAGAGGTCTATGGAATATTTGATGAATTTTTAAAGTTGAAAAATTCTCTGATTTTGGTCAAGGGTACTGTTCACTTAGGTCTAGAAATGAATTTTGTTACTCAGAGGGAAAATGATGTCCAATTGTTACAAAATATTATAAGGAGAAACTAGATATTCCTAGTGACTTGTGCTAACTAGAAGCACCTCATTTGGATGTCTAGAGAGGGAGATATGAATTTTGAAGTTTCTGCCAAGCATCAGGTGTTCAAACAGACCTCAGGAAAGGTTTGATTGGTTTTTGAGGTCTAGACATACATAAGCTGATTTAGAGTTATTTTTTTCCTCTAGTTAACATCTTTATATTTTCAGATTGGTATAACTTGTATGTATTGGATTTTTTTGGAATTAATTGGACATTTTTGAAATTTGTAGCAGAAACTTATATCAGTACTAGTAGCTAGCTAGACCTCTACCATTTTTCAAATGTCAAATGCCTTCTGTGTGGTGATTCATGGCCTGATCATATTTTTACATAAAGTAGACATGTGTAGCTTTCCAAAATAGTGAAGAATACATATTTTTGATTTTTCTAGAATTAGTTATGATATTTCAAAATTTGTGACAGAAAAGCCAAAATTCTGGCTGAGACTACAATGATGAATTTCATGTGTTCTCTTGCTTTGCACGACCTTTGGCCTAATTTTGGTTATGGAAATGAGTTGTATCTATGTAAATAAATATAAAAATGTGATATATGAGTCCATGTGGCCCACAAGACTCGAAAGAGAAAATTTTATTTGTGGCAAAGTACATGTATATTCTTTGTTCTAATGCTATCCTCCTTGCTTCATGGTGAAATGCATGGGATGAGACCTTGAAATGACATGAGACAAGCTAGATAAATATGGTGTTACACATAGAACCATACACTTCTCATATATCATAATATGTCCTATTTACAAATTTTGACATCAAAGTAGCATATACACATGCTCTCAAACTAATACATGGAAAGCTATCACAACTCATCATCTTATATATCATAGTTTACTACTAGTTTATTCCAAAATATACATCAACAATTATATATGCTTCAAAAGTTTCCTATTACACATATTAGGCTCTAAATCTTCTTTGATTCCTTTTCTTTTCTAGATGTACTTGTTATAGTTAGTAGGAAATAAAGAGGGTGGGATTTTTAGGAGAATTTCAGTAGCCAAACTCATTCCCAATCAGTGCGCATAAGGGATGATCATTAGGATGTAAGTGTAAGGAATCAACCAACTTAAACATGAAATTGGCATGCAACTCTTGTACTTATCTGGCCATGGCATGAGACATACTATCTAGATTTAACTAAGCTCAACTCTAGGTTAAGGAAGAACTTCTATAATATTCTATAATTTAGAAATTCAAAATAATTCTTACATAGTAGAATAAAGTATTTACAAGGGGTCATAAGTGTAACACCATATTTATATAGATTTTAACACATAGCACAATTGGCTTATATCATTTATTTTGAAGAAATGATTACCTTTAGCAGCGGAAAGTACCATTGTTAAAAGCCAAAATAATTCTTTTTCTACTTGATTATCTAGTCGTGTGTCTCTTCCTTCCATTTTCCACTCAAGCGTTACCTCTTCTATTTATTCCTAGCTTCTCCATGGTTGAGCACACCATTTAAGTTAATCAAATGCCATCTACACACATATATGTACACGTTTCACATAAGGAAGCATGAGGTGTCAAGGGAGGTTGTGATTTAATTGCCTTACTTCTCTTTCATTGCCTATCCATCCATGCGTGCTAGGTGTCTCTCCTTTAACTTATGCCAACCCTTATATTACATGCACTTCTCATTATTCTCCATAGCTGGACATAGGGTATTATTATAACCGAATTCTATCTACCCATGTATATTTATTATATACATATTTTTGTTTTCTTTTGGATCGTACATATGAAGAAGGGGTGCAAGTATGTTATCCATTGAGATTCTCCCATCTTGATCCCACTTCACCATCCCTTAATGTCTCCTCTCAATTTTTGTTTAGGCTATCTTAAATTTCCATGTAACTCCTTACTAATTCCCCTGGTTAGATAAATTACCGCACCATGACTGAATAGTGAATGTGTATTGTGAGGGAATGAAATGTCAATGTGTCACTATCTTGGCTTTCTTATCATTGGTTTGTTGTTTCTTCCTTCTTGATTTATTCAATATTACCACCAAGACTCCTTTTTGCACTATTCAACTTAGTTAATTCATAATTATCAAGGTAGTTTCTACTATTTGCTTAAGATTGTTCCTTGTTATCTTTCCTCTGTTATTTTTATTACAGTTGCAAAATTTTAGGATATGACAATTCCTCCCCCCTAAAAATAATTTTATCCTAAAAAATTTATGTACCTTATGAAAATAATGTCAGATAATGCTTCCTCATGTCTTATTCAGTTTCCCAAGTAGCTTCATCCAAGGATAGCCCTTTTTAGACCACTTTGATAAGGAGATACTCTTGTTCCTTAATTGTTTGATCTGCCTATCTATTATTTCCTTTGGTTCTACAACATAGGACAAATTGTGTTACAAATACAGTAATTCATGCTCTATGATGTGCAAAGGATCTGTTTGATATTTCTTTAATTGAGAGATATGGAAGCATTATGAATCTAGAAAGATTTGGAGGAAGGGCAAGTCTATAAGCAACTGGTCCTATTTGATCTAGAATTTGGAAATGACCTATGCAACGGGGGATGAGTTTCTTAGATTTTAAGGATCTACCCACTACTATGATTGGAGTTACTCTAAGAAATACATGGTCACCAGTTTCAAATTCTAGGGGTTGTCTTCTTTGGTCTGCATAGCTCTTCTGCCTACTTTGGGCAGCTAGCAATCTTTTCCTGATAATTTCTATGTGTTTGGATGTCTGGTCCACTATTTCTGGCCCTAAAAATCTCCTTTCTCCTAGTTCAACCTAACATAAGGGGGACTTATAGTTCCTCCCATAAAGGGCTTTGAATGGGGCTATTTGGATATTAGAACGGTAACTATGATTGTATGCAAACTCTACTAAGGGTAAGTATACATCCCAGTTCCCTTTAAACTCCAGGACACAGGACCTAAGCATATCCTCCAAAGTTTGAATGGTTCTCTCTATTTGTTCGTCTATTTGAGGATGATAAGCCATACTAAACTTCAATTAGGTGCTTAAAGCTTGGTGAAGAGACATCCAAAATTTAGATACAAACTTAGGGTCTCTATCTGAAATAATACTAATAAACATGATCTTTATATATTTTATCCTCCTTAGTTTAAGCTTTTTAATGATTAAATATGGCTTTTAGATTTTAATTAAATGAGATTTTATTTTAATAGCCATTTCTGCACTCAAGGAATTTTATTTACAAAACTTTGAATTTTAATGCACAAATTTCATTGAAATATTTCCTTTGTGAATTCTTCCTTCTTAATATTTTGTTTTGTTTTATTTTACTTCATTTTATTTTATTTTTTTTGTGTAGATTTTAATGCAAAAATATTTAAAGTGAAAATGAATTGATGGCATGTGGAAGAGTAGAGAAGGTACAAGCTCACATGATAGAGTGCAAGGGAATGAGAATCAGCATATGAACCTCACTAACACGAGCTAGAACAAAATTGGAAGAAGCATGGGATTCACGTTGAACACACAAGACCAGTAGCTAAGCAAAGTATGAGCAAAATCTGCATGAAGAAGAAATGTGAAAAGAAGTTGCATGGGAATCATTGCAAGCTCGAGCTACTCGAATAAAAACACAAGAAGAAAACTACGTGGGAAGTGAATGAAAAGGATGCAGCAACTTAAGGGTAGGAAACACAACGTGGAAGAGCTGCATGATTCGAAGAAAAGCCACGTGGAAGGTACGTGGGTTGAGCTGGGCAAAAAGCAACATGTTAGGATAATTAAATAATTCTCACGAGGAAAGCACATGTGGAGAGAAGAAGAGAATACACTCAGACATCATCTCATTCTTCAGCACGTGAATAATGCATTAATCCATCAACCATGCTTCATCTAAATATGTGGATTGCTACGGACAATTGGCACAAGGTTAGCATGTGAAAATGAGCCTGAGAGGGGCATATGACTTCTTAAAACACGCTAGACACACCTTTGGGCAAAGGCAGGAGAATAAAAGATATATCCATTCATTCCATGCTTGATTTATTACGTCATTCATCCATTCACCTCTCACGCCCATTCCCTTCGTCTTTTTCCATTGACAGAACTCATCCCTTTTGCCGTAGCACACCATGCCATTCCATTCCATCTTCCATTCTTCCACTTCCATAAAGCTCTAATCCATCTTGAGGCTAGCTAGCAGGAAGAACCTTGGCTGAAGCTTGAATCCCTTAGAGAAGAATGCAGAATTTTGGCTAAGACATTCTCAATTTCCTAAACTTTTTCTTTTTCTTGTACAATATTGGTTAAGTTATATTTGATTAGAAATTTGTGTAATTGATTAGTAGCTAGTTAGATACTAATTAGGAAAGCAATTGTTGTTTTAATTGATTGGTTTCAGTTCTGAATTGTTCATTTTCCTCCATTTTTCCAAGTTTGCAATCAAGGTGTTTGATGAAATGCTTGTGAGAGTTGGTGTGCCTAATTGTCTATTTGTGGATTCCTTGATATTTAGTTGGTTAATTAAACATCTTTGGATGATGATTCAAAGGCTAAATTAATTAGTTAATCAATCAATTTGAGTGTTCAAAGATCTTAATCACAAGAATTAGTAATTTAATGGGAATTAAGGTCTCAATTAACATCAAATTGCTAATCTCTTGATTCTTGCGTGGTAACTCAAGATACACTTATAATGAACACAATTAAGGACTCTTAGACTAGAATTAATCATAATTGGATTAGGATAAGGATAGTGGATACCTAGGGACAAATCCAAAGCTAGTCACAAGACCATTCTCCACCCATAATTCATCCAATTAGGTAGTTAGTCATTTTAATTCAATTTTAATTCTAGTTAGTTTAATTAGATCAAAAGCCCCCTTAGTTTAGAAATTTTTAGGATCTTTTAACACTTAAAAACTCAATTAAGAATTGAACTCCAATTCCAAGGGAGATGACCTAGGTTGTGCCACTAGCTACATATTTAGTTCAACCTAGTTTTATTTTGAGGGTTGTGTGATGAGCCCATCAAATACTAACAAGCACTCCATGAAGCCTCACAATCTCACCCATATAAAGCTAAGCTAGTTTGTATGTAGTGTAGGTAGACTTAAATGGTAAGAAGCGAGCAGATTTGGTTAATCTGTCCACTCTTACCCAAATAGAGACATGTCCTAAGGATGTCCTAGGTAAGCCCATAACAAAGTCCATAAAAATACTATCCCATTTACACTCAGGGATTTCTAAGGGTTGTAACACTCCTATAGGTCTTTGGTGTTCTACCTTCATTCTCTAACAAACTAAGCACTTAGACACATATTGGGCAATTTCTGATTTCATGCTAGGCCACCAAAAATCTTTTTAAGATCTTGATAAATCTTTGTGGTGCATATGTGTAAAGTGTATTTGCTTCTGTAGGCTTCTGCCAAGATAGTGTCCCTCAATTCTCTTTTCTTGGGCACATACAATCTACCCTTGTACTAAATCAGTCTATCCTCAGATTCTTAAAATTCTTTGGATTTCCTTTGGGTTATATGTTTCTTAATCTTTTCTAAGAACTCATAAAAAACTTGAGCATATTTAATTTGGTCTCGTAGGTCACTTTGAAACCTTAGCTCACTCATTTAAAGGTTACCAAGGTGTAGGGAGATGGAAAGGTTTAGGTCTCTGAAATCCTCTATCATTTTTTGTTCCCTAAGCATCATAAGTGACACATGTATAGACTTTATGCTTAAGGCACTGCAACTACATTCGCTTTGCTTGGGCGATACTTAAGGGTGAAATCATAATCTCTAAGAAATTCCATCTACCCCCTCTATCTCATGTTCAATTCCTTCTGGTCAAAAAGGTATTTTAAACTCTTATGATCACTGTAAACCTGAAATGTTACCCCATATAATTAATGTCTTCAAATTTTTAGGGCAAACATGATGGCTGCTAATTCCAAGTCATGAGTAGGGTAGTTCTCCTTATAGGGTCTTTGTAATGAATGTCATTTTCGTAAAATGACAAAATGAGTCATACAAAAGCAAGTCCTCTTAAATAACCTAGATAATATCCTAAAAAATTTGGGTAGAATCCTAGACTCTTAAAATGATAATTCTAGGCTCAGACGGAAGGAAAAATGGAGTTAGGATAGAGAAACAATTTGTGACAGAAACTAATAAAATGTAATGACATTTTCATAAATAAGTGCAAATTTTGGAAAAAAATATAGGAGGCCTTTTTAAATAAAATTTTTGAATTGCCTAGGTTTCTTAGAGGCCCCAAAAACTATAGAAAGCCTCGGGATTGGTAAAGCCCCTCTAGTGTACGTCAACATCAGTCAACCCAAACTTTGACCGGTTCATTTGGTAAGGTTTTAGCTTTAATTTGAGTGATTGCAAAGGTATTTTATTAAATTGGGAACCTAAATTTTATAATGGAAAAGACGGTTCTAAAAAAGGAGCTAAAACGAAGCTGAAACAAAATTGCCATTACAGAAGGACGAAATTAGAATTTTTGAAAAAGTGTGTTTCTAGAAGCTCCTACACACTTCGCCTTTCTTCTCCCACCTTCTTAAGCACGACATTTTCTGACCAAAATATAGAAGTTGATCTGCTCCTTTAGGCACACCAAAAGGGGAAGAAAAAGAGGAAGAAAACTAAGGAAAAGCTAGGTAATTTCATGAAATTTTATGCCTCTTCCTCTTCCAATCTTATTCTCCTCTCTTCCTCCTCTCTTTCTATAGTTTAGTTGAGCTTTTTGGTTCTGTTTTAGGTCCAGAACCAAGGTGAAAATTTTGAATTTTCCAAGGAGAAAAGAACCAAGGAAGAAAGGCTTTGGAAACAAGCTTAGAACCAAGGTAATTTTCCATTCTTGATGCTTCATCCTTGTTGCTCTTCTTTGTGCTATTTTCAGCCAACATAAGGAGGGGTAGGAGGAGATGAATTTTGGGTAAAAGCAAGGGAGGAACTTAGGAAAAAGAGTGCAAGGATTAAGAATATGGCAAGAAATTCAAGTAAAAACCAATAGAAATCAAGATAGAAAAGTGTAGGCTTCCTTAGGGTTTTGTAAAATCTAATTTTTGTGAGAGTTTTATTGGCTATTTAAATGTTTCCTTGAGCTCCTAAAACCCTTAGAAACCTCCCCAAATTGCTCTCCCATCAAGGAAAATTCAAAAGCTCTAAGAACCCTATTTTATAGAGGGTGTCTCGGCCAAGCTAGGAAGAAGGAGCTAGAGGATGTTTTAATTTGTTCTAGCCTTAGTTTGGAACTTTATAAGATGTTAGAAAATAGAAGAAACCATTGGGAAAAATTTAGGAACCATGGATTGGGAGATGGGACAATGGTGTCCATAATGGTGCTTTATGAAGCAACTTGGTTTTTCAATTGTGCAATTGAATATGTGATGGCTCCAAGGACCTTAAATGAGTCCAAGAAGTCTATAAATAACAAGAGAATGGAACCTAGGAATTGAATTCCAATAGTTGCTTCATTAGGCTAATTATGGAACCATAATGCCAAGTATGAAACCAAGTGTATGTTTAAGCTTTAGTTTAATGTCTTGGCTTGCTTCAATTATGTGATTGTGTTCCTTGTGATGTCTAGGCCAAGAGAATAATCAACCACCTAAGTGCTCTTGTGAAATCAAGGAGGGGAAGGAATTAGAAAAGTAAGCTTGCATAAATTGAAAGGTAGCTCTCCACCTTATTCTTCATACTTTCTTGTATGCATATGTTTGTCATGGTGTGCTTGTATGTGTTCTTATGATTGGGTAATATGCCATGTGATCTCTTGAAATTGCATTGGTGTCAATGTGTGATCTTGAATACCTTTGAATGTGAGATTGATTCTTAAGGGTGAGGTGATGCCAAAAGTCTCCTAAGGTGGGTGAAGATGTGCCAAAAGTTTTAAAGCATTGGTGAGACTAGACCAAAAGTCCGTTGGATGGATGAGGTTAAGTCAAAAGTTCCTAGGCCAAGAGTGTGGTACTTCCAAAAGTCCTAGAAATGGGGTAAGGCAAAACCAAAAGTCCCTAGGCTATGGAAATGGTTTAATGCATTAATGTGGCATGGAAATATGGCTTTACACACTTTATGCTTGCATAATTGTATTCTTGATGTATGTATGCTTTGAATGTGTGGATGAATGGATGTGTAAGCTATTGAGATTCTTGGAATCTCACTCCCCTTTCCCTCTTATACTTGAAATGTCTAAGTGGTGCTCAAAACCAAGGAAATGCAAGCCAAGAGCATTGAATGGCTACACTTTGTTCATTTTGTAGTCTAACTTGTAATGGAATGTCAAAGAAGCTTTGTATATATTATTTTTCATAATGTAAGACCTTGAACACTTGTAACATGATGTATAGACTTCATGTAAACCATATGTGAAATTAAATCTATGAATTTATGGATTTGGACCCTAGAATGACATGTATGTTTAGTGTATTAATGGATGTTGAATAGCCAAAATGAGATGTATGGGGTTTAGGACCACTTGGGCAGTTTACCCAAGTTATAATTATACTTTTAAACTTGCCCAAGGTGTGCCAAACTCAAGAGGAGGCCATTTGAACTAAAGTGACTCTTGATAAGGAGCAAAAATGACCATTTGATGAGGTTATATCACTTTTTGCCCAAATGAGCTCTTCTTGGTTTGAAACTTGGCATGCATCTATAGCTTATAGAGAGCTTTTTAGGAACCTAAAGTATGTAATTTTTGAAAGTCTGTGGAATATTTGGTGAATTATTGATGTTGGAAAATTTTTTGGTTTTGGTTACAAGTATTATAGCATTGGTCCAAAAATGAAATCTACCAAACAGGGCACAAATGATGTCTAATTTCCAAGAAATTGTATATAGAGAAACTAGACATTCTTAGTGACTTGTGACAACTAGAAGCACCCCATTTGGATGTCTAGCTTGGGAGATATGAATTCTGAAAGAATCTGTCCAATACTAGGCACTCCAACTGACCTCAATTACTATTTGATTGTGTTTTAAGGTCTGTGCATGCCTGAAATAGTGTGGAGTTATTTTTTTCCTCTATCTAACATCCACATCTTTCTATATTGGTATCATTTGTATGAATTGGATTTTTTTAGAATTAATTGGATATTTTTTAAGTTTGTTACAGAATTATGTAATAGCACCAGTGGACAGCTTGACCTCTGAACCATTTTGAATATCAAACGTCTTCTGTGTTGGATGTTATGGTTTGGACATATTTTTATCATAAAATAGACATGTATAACTTTTCAGAATGTCCAAGAATGTATGATTTCTATTTTTTTAGAATGAGTTATGATTTTCCAAAATTTATGATAGGAAAGAGGAAAATCTGGCCGAAAATATATATGTATTTTATGCTTCCCTTTGAGTTCCACGAGATGTAGGCCACTTTTGATGATGTAAATGAGTTTTATTCATGTAATTAAATATGAGAATATGATGTATGAGCTCACATGGTCTATGTGATACCGAATGAAATTTTTATACGTGACACAACGCTAGAAAATACATTATTTTTATTCCCTTTTTCTTGCTCTTTCATGAAATGTATGATATAAAGCATGAAAATGTGATGTAATAAGCTAGAAATATAAGGTGTTACATTTATTGGTATCAAAGGGAAGGTTCAGGCATTTTTGCTCTATATTTGGCTCTTGAGTGGTGAGATTCCTTGATTTTGGGTGGAATATCTATGTATCTGTGTTTAAATTGTGTTATGGGCTAAAGCTGTGGCTCTATTTTTTAGTGAAAATGGTTGAGACAAGGGCAGACTGGCTAGGGGCTTGAAGGTTGAACCTGAGGACCCTTAGAGACTTGTCATGGAACGGCTCAATAGATTTGAAAATGTAATGACTCAAAAATAGTATATGATTAAGCAGCAGCATGAGATGATAATGCAACTGCAGGAATCCCTGGCTAGATAGGAGGAAGCTAGGAGAGAGATCCCTCCACCTCAACCTTCTACTTCTACCACCCCATAGCCTTCCACCTCAGGTGGTCCACCTCAGCCTCCCCAAGAGCCAGTCCAGACTTCGCCTTCAATTCAGAAACAATTAAATCAATTCAGGAAGAATAACCCGCCAGTGTTTAATGAGGAATTAGATGCCAATAAGGCCGAGGCCTGGGTGATAGAGATAGAGACAATGTTTACAATAATAGATTACACCTCAGAGCAGAAAGCTCAATTGGCTGCCTTTATGCTACGAAAAGAGGCTGATAAACGGTGGTGTAGTACGAAGTCCCTAATGGAGACTAGAAATTTGCAGATTTCCTAGGATAACTTTCTACTATAGTTCTATGAAAAGTGTTTCCCTATTTTATAAGAAAACAGAAAGATGTGCAGTTTATGGGGTTAAAGCAGACTAATGACATGACTATAGACCAGTACGTGGCCAGATTTATAGAATTGTCTCAATATTCTTCCAACCTTCAGAGATATGACGATAAGCCCTGGAGGTGCGAGCAGTTTTAGCTCGGGTTGAAACACAAAATCAGAGATAAGGTGACCTCATACAGAATCTGAAAGTTCAATGCTATTGTGGAGATCAGCAGGGTAATCGAGAATAATTTGAAAGAGATTATGCCTGTTGTCACAGCATCTGGTCAGAAGGGAACCCTGGAGTTGAAAAGACCGAGATCAGAGGAAGGAACCAGCTTCGTACCTACTAGTAAAAAGAAGAGAAAGGTGTAGTAGAGCAGGAGGCCACTAAAAGGAAAGAAGGTACAGCCTCAGAGGACTCAACCATCCATACAACAATCCACAGTGACACGATTATCCCTTCCTTCCCGGCTCGTGGGTCTTTGACCTTACCTTCCCGGTCCGTTGGGGTTTGTCCTTTCTCGTAGGAAAAGTATGCTCGTGAGGGGGAGGATTTTCCCCACTTATATAGGCTAGCCACAGGCCCATTCTAGCCGATGTGGGACTTTACAATCCACCCCCTTTTAGGTCGACCCGTCCTCGAGTTGCTCATGGGCCAGGATTACTCTGATACCAACACATACAGGGCCCTTACGAGTATTATCCCTTCTTTCCCGGTTCGTGGGTCTTTGACCCTGCCTTCCCGGTTCATTGGGGTTTGTCCTTTCCTATAGGAAAAGCATGCTCGTGAAGGGGAGGATTCTCCCCACTTATATGGGTTAGCCACAGGCCCCTTATAGCCGATGTGAGACTTTACACCCCCAGGTAGATTCAGTGCCTCCATTTAGACCACCTCCTCCTAGGCCATAGATTCAGGGCAGGGTGTTTGTCCTTTCTCAGCAGGAGGCTAGTGTGTCTCCCAATCTTATTCAAGATACACTTATAATGAATGATTTTTCTATAACTGCTATGTTTGATTTAGGTGCAAGTAACTCATTTATACCCTATGACTGTGTGAGACGTTTGGGTTTGGCTATTAGTACTTTACCATTTGATTTGTTTATCACCACACCCACTGAAGGCCACGTTGTTACTTCCCATGCTTACCTAAATGTCACTATATAGTTTAACTATTGTTAAACTACCATTGATTTGATTTGTATTCCTTTTCATGCTATTGATTTGATTGTTGGCATAAACTGGATGACTGCTAATAATGCCGTCCTTAATTGTGAACACTGCACTATATCTGTACCTTCTTATGGGACCATACCTAGGATAGAGGTCGAATTATCCTTTATGACTACTGCCTAGGCTGAGAGACACTTAAAACATGGCTGCTAGAGGTTTCTAGTTTTTTTCTCTATTCAGGCCAAGGTAAAAGAAGGGATAGAGGAGATCCCGATAGCTAGGGAATTCCCGAAGGTCTTCCCTAAAGATTTTGATTTTAGTGGCTTACTCCCTGAGAGAGAGATAGAGTTCCTTATAGATATAGTGCTTAGGGCTAGACCAGTGTCCAAGGCTCCTTATAGGATGGTTCCAACCGAGCTTGCTAAATTAAAAGCTGATTGAGGAGTTGTTATACGCCCTAATGTGTCACCTTGGGGAGCTCTAGTATTGTTTATGAAAAAGAAATAGGGTAGCTTGAGATTGTGTATAGATTATAGAGAACTAAATAAAGTTACCATCAAGAATAAATATCCTTTCCCTAGAATAGATGATTTATTAGAACAGTTGGCTGGGGCATCAGTATTCTCTAAGATAGATCTTAGATTTAGGTATCACCAGTTGAGAGTGAGAGCTGAAGACATCCCAAAGACGGCCTTTAGAACTAGATAGGGGTATTATGAGTTCCTTGTGATGCCATTCGGTCTGATGAATGCACCTATTGTGTTTATGGATTATATGAACAGAGTATTCAGACCATATCTAGATAAATTTGTTATGGTCTTTATTGATGACATCTTAGTGTACTCTAGATCTTTTGAGGAGCATGAGAGGCATATGAGATTAGTCCTAGAGACCCTGAACAATAACAAATTGTATACCAAACTGAGTAAATGTGAGTTTTGGCTAACCAAGGTGAAATTCTTAGGTCATGTGATCTCACGAGATAGGGTCACAATAGATCCCCATAAAGTTGAAGCTATGTTACAGTAGGATAGGCCTAAGATGATCATCGAGGTTAGGGCTTCCTTAGTTTAGCAGAACACTACAGATGATTTATTCAGGGCTTTTCTCAGATGGCCTTGCTACTCACAAGGCTGACTCAGAAGGATACACCATTCGTGTGGGATGATAAATGTGAGAGAAGTTTCCAGGAGTTGAAACTTTGATTGACCACTGCCCCTGTGCTAGTTATTCCTAACCCTAGTGTACCATTTGTAGTATATAGTGATGCTTCAAAAAGAAGGTTAGGATGTATGCTGATGCCGTAGGGTAGGGTAGTGGCATATGCCTCTTGGTAGCTGAGGCCTCATGAGGAGAATTATCCCACATATAACCTAGAGTTAGCTGCCGTAATATTTGCTCTCAAGATTTGGAGGCACTATTTGTATGGTGCGAGTATAGAGATTTATAGTGACCATAAGAGTCTGAAATACCTATTCAACTAGAAGGAACTCAATATGAGGTAGAGGAGATGGATGGAGTTTTTGAAAGATTATGATTATATGTTAAAATATCATCTAGTTAAGGCCAACGTGATGGCCGATGCCTTAAGTAAGAAATCCATCCATGTTGCCTATATGATGATTAGGGAGCAGGAGCTCCTAGAGAAGTTTAGAAATTTCAACCTCTCTTGCCAGCTGGTACCAGGTAGATTATACTTAAGTGAGACCCAGATTGAGAATGAGTTGAGAGTCTAAATCTTAGATGCCTAGAGAGAGGATGAATTCTTAAGACAAATTAGGAGTGAGATCTCCTAGGGTAGGACCTCAGATTTCAAAATATCTGAGGATGGTGTGATAGTATACCGAGATAGAATTTGTGTGCCTAGTAATAATGATTTTAAGAAAGAAAATTTTAAAAGAGGCACACAAGAGTAAATATACTATCCACCCAGGGGCCACTAAGATGTATCAAGACTTGAAAAGAATTTTCTGGTGGCCAAGAATGAAGAATGATGTCACAAATTATATGGCAAGGTGTTTGGTGTGCTAGAGGGTTAAGATAGAATATTAAAGACCTACTGGGTTATTGCAACCCGTAGATATCCCAGAGTGGAAATGGGATAGCATAGCTATAGATTTCATTATGGGGTTACCCAGAACATCCTCTGGACACAATGCTATTTGGGTAGTTGTAGATAGATTGACATAGTCTTCATACTTTTTAGCGATTAGAGCTACTTATTCATTAGATAGATTAGCCTAGTTGTATATACGCAAGATAGTACGACTTCACAGAGTACCCAATAGCATAGTATCTGATAGAAACCCCAGGTTCACAACGAACTTCTGAAGGTCGTTACAGCATGCTTTAGGGACCAGGTTATAGTTTAGCACTGCTTACCACCCCCAGATAGATGGTCAGACTGAGAGGACCATTCATACCTTAGAGGACATGTTAAGGGTGTGTGTATTAGAGATGAGGAGTAACTAGGATGCGTATCTGGCACTAGCACAATTCGCTTATAATAATAACTACCATTCCATTATCTAGATGGCCCCTTATTAGGCTCTGTATGGGAGAAAGTGTAGATCTCTATTGTGTTAGGTTGAGCTAGGTGAAAAGAGCCTCATAGGACCCGAATTAGTGGACCAGACTACCCAGCTGATAAAATTAATTAGGAAGAAACTCCTTATGGCCCAAAGTAGACAGAAGAGGCCGATAGAAGAAGAAGGCCATTAGAGTTTGAGATTGGAGACCATGTATTTATCCGGGTGTCTCCAATGACTGGGGTAGGTCAGTCTATGAGGGTAAGAAAGTTCAGTCCTAAGTATATTGGTCCATTTGAAATCCTTGAGAAAATTGGACCCGTGGCCTACCTATTGCCTTACCTCTAAGCCTAACCCAAACCCATAATGTTTTTCATGTCTCCTAACTGAAAAAGAATTTACCAGATCCCTCACATGTCATAAAATATAAGCATATTCAATTGTAGGAAAATCTTTCCTATGTAGTGAGGCTAGAGAGGATTGTAGATGCTAAACTAAAACAGCTGAGAAATAAGAACATCCCTCTAGTGAAAATGGTCTGGAAGGATCTGACATATGAGGAAGCAACCTAGGAGCTAGATGATGAGATTAGACAGAAATATCTAGCACTATTTCCCTAAGGTACGTACTTAAATTTCGAGGATGAAATTTATTTTAAGGGGGGTGGAAAATGTAATGAAGGTAATTTTCATAAAACAACGAAATGAGCCGTGTAAAAGCAAGTCCTCTGAAATGACCTAGATAATATCCCAACAAATTTAGGTAGAGTCCTAGACTCTTAAAAATGATAATTCTAGACTCGAAAGGAAGGAAATACAGAGTTAGGATGGAGAAACCATTTGTGACGAAAACTGACAAAATGTAACAGCATTTTCGTAAATAAGTACAACTTTTGGAAAAACGCACAGGAGGGCTTTTTAAATCAAAGTATTAAGTTGCCCTGGGTTCTTGAGGCCCCAAAAATCATGGGAAGCCCTGAGACTAGTAAAGCCCCTCTGGTGTACGTTTTTCAACGTCAATTGACCCAAACTTTGACTAATTCATTCGGTAAGGTTTTAGCTCCAATTTGAGTGATTCCAAAGGCATTTTATTAAATTGGAAACTTAAATTTTATAATGAAAAAGCAGGTTCTCAAAAAGGAGCTAAAACAAAGCCAAAATAAAATTGCCATTACGGAAGGACGAAGAATTTTTGAAAAAGTATATTTCTAGAAGCTCCCACATACTTCTCCTTTCTTCTCCCACCTTCTTAAGCACGAAATTTTCTGCCCAAAATATAGAAGTTGATCTGCTCTCTTAGGCACACCAAAAGGGGAAGAAAAAGAAAAAAAAACTAAGGAAAAGCTAGGTAATTTCATAGAATTTTATGCCTCTTCCTCTTCCAATCTTGTTTTCCTCTCTTCCTCTTCTCTTTCTATGGTTTAGTTGAGTTTTTTGGTTATGTTTTAGGTCCAGAACCATGGGGAAGGTTTTAGCTCTGCTGGATTTTTTTCAACGTCGATTAACCCGAACTTTGATTGATTCGTTTGAGAAGGTTTTAGCTTCGATTCAAGTGATTCCAAAGACATTTTACTAAATTAGGAACCTAAATTTTATAATGGAAAAAGATGGTTCTCAAAGAAGAACTAAAATGAACTGGAAACAAAAATGCCAAGAATGAAGGGTAAAATAAAAAATTTTGAAAAGTGTTTCTTCCTTCAACCTATATATATAATGCACCCTTCCTCCCCCTTCATTTTAGTTGACCAAGCTCTACCTAAAAACCAAAGAAAACCCTAGGAGAGTGGCACACAAGAGGAAGAAGAAGAGGAGGAGAAATTCAAGCTAAAAGGTATAGAAATTTTGTAGTTTTTTATGCTTTCTCCTTTTCAAACCTGTCCTTCTCCATTCCCCTTTCTTTCTTATGATTATATTGAAGTATATGGATCTATTTTAAGGGATAAATTAAGGGGGAAATTTGGATTTGTAGAGAGAAGCCCAAAGAAGACAAGATTCAAATGAGAAAAGCCATGAAAACAAGGTAATTTTTCCTTCTATGGTTACTATTCCTTGCTCCTCCTTGCTCCCTATTTCGCCCCACTCAAGAAGCCATGGGAGGGCCAAAATTTTGAGGAGAACCAATGGTGAATTTTATGAATTCAAGAGAGGAGAGTAAGAAAATGCAAAGAAAACCAAGTAGAAACCATGAAATTTGCAAGATAGAAAAGCTAGGGTTTTGATTGCACCTTGAACTCTATCATGAACCCTAACTATATTTTATGATGTTTTTGTTCATATGAGTTCCTAAGACACTAAGAGAGCTTCCTACATGATCCTTCCATCAAAGGAAGTAAGGAAACTCTATTGGTGCCTTATAGAAGCATAGCTTCAGCCAAGGAGAGTATGGGCACCTAGGGAGTATTTTAACTCCTTCTAAGCTTAGTTTTATATCATGTATGATGGGAGAGTATGATAGGAAGTCTTGGAAAAAGTTTAGAAGCCATAGAAAGTAAGGTAGCCTTATTCATAATCTGGCTTAAAGAAGCAACACCAAGCTAAACTCATAGAATCGATTATGTGATGACTCTAAGAGGTTTAAATAGGGTCAAGAATCATAAATAAATAGATAGAATGAAGCTAAGATGATGTTTTCTTAAGGTTGCTTCATTAAGTGCATTATAGAACCATAAAAGAGCTTTATGAGTCACTTAGTTTTTCTAGTGATTGTGTGGCCTTAGAATTTGATTCAAGAGTACAATTAGCTTCCATATAATGTGTCTAGGGCAAGAGGAATGATCTCCACCTTCTTGGGTGTGTGTGGTCAAGGGAGAGGATTCAAGGCTTAAGAAAAAAGTGTGCAAATGCAAGCAAGGTAGCTCTTTCCACCTTCTCTCATGCATAGATATGTACTTACATTGTCTTAAATGTGTGCATGTGTGTTTTAAACTGTGAAAAGTATCCTAGCATAATTTTATATGCCATGGTACCATGATGATGCATTATATTTCTAAATTATGTTTATGATGCTTGCTTTGGTTTGCTTGAGTGTGGTAAAGCCAAGAACCCTTACCCATGGTGAGGATAAGCTAAGAACCTTTAGAATTGGTTGAGACAAAGCAAAGAGTCTCCTAAAAAGTGAGGTTGACTCCCAAGAGTAATGTTGAGTCCAAAAACCTTTAAAGAAATGGGTGAGGCAAGTCTAAAATCTATAAGTGAATGGGTGAGGCCAATCCATTTGCTTGGTAAGCCTATGTAGGACTTTTTCAAATGCCAAGAATGCTTCTTATATGATTGCACATGTTAATATGCCCGTGCATGCACTTGTGAGACTTATATTGCATGCTTTATGTGTGATTGAATGGGAGATGAGCTATTAGGATTTATTGAACCTTATCCTCTCCTCTCAAATGTCTTAACATGCTAGATGAAACAATTGAGCAAGGTATTGGAGGCCACCAAGCTTAGAAGAAGAAGAAGAAGATTGATATCAAAGTATATGAATATGCCTAGTTTTGTCTTCTTTTTAGCCATACATAAGGCATATAATGTAATCCCTTGATGAAATTATCATGTAACCATATGAGCATGTATAATTATGTTAATGTATCATGTATAAATGGAAGCTAAAGTTGTATGTATGGAAATGCTCATTTTGGACATGTAATGGTAGTTTTACCTTATGGAAATATATGCATAAATGGGAGTGGAATGGCCAAATTGGGATAAATGGGGTTTAAGACCACTTGGACAGCTCACATAAGTCATATTCATACTTTTAGACTTGTCCAAGAGAAGGCCATTTGGAGCAAAGTGACTCTTGATAGGGAGCAAAAATGACCATTTCATGAAGCTATATCACTTTTTGACTAAATGAGTTCTTCTTGATCTAAAATTTGGCATGAATTTAGAGCTTATTGAGAGATTTTTAGAAAGCTAAAGAATAGAATTTTTGGAGGTCTAGAGAATATTTGATGAATTTTCAAAGTTGGAAAATTTTCTAAATTTGGTATGTTGTATTGTTCACTTAGGTCCGAAAATAAAATATGTCATTCAAGGGGAAAATGATGTTGAATTGCCATAAAATTTTATAGAGAGAAACTAGACACTTCCAGTGACTTGTGTCAACTAGAAGCACCCCATTTAGATTTCTAGAGAGGGAAATATAAATTTTTGAAATTTTTGTCTAGCATTAGGGGTCCAGACTGACCTCAGGTACTATTTAATTAGTTTTCAATGCCTAGACATGCCTAGAATGGTCTAGAGTTATTTTTCCCTCTATCTAACATCTACATCTTTCTATATTGGTATCATTTGCATAGATTGGATTTTTTTGGAATTAATTGGACATTTTTTTAATTTGCTGCAGAAACCTGTGATAATACCAATAGAGAGCCAGACCACTATCCTTTCTTGAATGTCAAATGTCTTCTATGTGATGATTCATAGTTTGATCATATTTTTAGTTAAAAGTAGACATGTGTAGCTTCTCAGAATTATAAAGAATGAATGTTTTCAATTTTTTTTATAATTAGTTATGATTTTTCAAATTTTGTGACAAAAAAGGGAGAAATTTGGCCGAAAATGCAAACATGGTTTTATGTGTTCCCTTACTTTCCACGAGTTGCAAGCTAAATTTGATGATGGAAATGAGTTATATTCTTGTAGTTAAGTATGAGAATGTGATAGATGAGTTCATATGGCCATGGGAATCTAAAAGAAAAATTTTACCTGTGTAGAAATGCATCTTGAAACTTAGTCCCTATACTGTTGTGTTGCTCCCCATAGAAATTATATGAGATGAGGCATAGGAATTGTATGAATTGAATCTTAAAAGTATGGTGTTACAAAAAGCATAGGTGACTATCCTACCCTCTTGCTTTAAGACACATCCCAACCCTTTCTTGGAACTATCACTATATACTACAAAAGGTTTCTAGGGGTTTGGTATCACTAAGATAGGAGTGGAAGTCAATCTGGTTTTCAACTCCTGAAATCTCTCCTCACATTTATCATCCAAATTAAATGGTTGATCCTTCTGGGTTAATCTAGTCAAAGGTGTAACTAACTAGGAAAATCCTTTAATGAACCTCCTATAGTACCCTGCTAATCCCAAGAAACTCCTAACCTTTAAGGTGGTTTTTGGCCTTTCCCAATTCACTCTATTTTGTTAGGGTCCACTGCTACCCCTCTTTCAAAAATTTCATGCCTTAAGAATTGTACTTCCCTTAACCAAAACTCACACTTACTGAGTTTAGCAAATAGTTGTTTCTCTTTCAAAATTTGAAGGACAATCCTAAGGTGTTTCTCATATTCCTTTACACTCTTGGAATAAATGAAAATATCATTTATGAAAATAACCACAAATTGGTTCAGGTAGGGCCTAAAAATCTTGTTCATGTAATCCAAAAAGATAGCTAGGGTGTTGGTCAGACCAAAAGGCATAACAAGAAATTCATAATGCCCATACCTAGTTCTAAAAGCAATTTTTGGAACATCCTCAGCTTTGATTCTCAATTGGTGGTATCTTGACCTTAAATCTATTTTATAGAAAATGGAGGCTCTTGCTAGCTGATTTAAGAGGTCATCTATCATAGGTGGTGGATACTTATTCTTGATAGTCATTTTGTTCAACTACCAATAGTCTATGCATAATCTCATGCTCCCATCTTTCTTCTTTACAAATAAGACTAGCACACCCCATGAAGACACATTAGGTCTAATGAAACCTTTTTCTAATTGTTCCTCTAGTTGCTTTTTAGTTCAGCTAACTCAGTTGGGGCTATCCTATAGGGCATTCTAGATATGAAACTAGTTCCAGGCACTAGATCAATGGAAAATTCTAATTCTCTATCAGGAGGAAGACCACTAACTTCAGTAGGAAATGCTTTAGGGAAGTCTTTAACCACTAGTATATATTTTATTCCCTCTTCTACCTCAACTCGCAAAGAAAAGAAGACTAAAAACCCTAGATAAACTTTCCTAAGGTAACTCTCAGCCTGGGCCGTGGATAATATAGGAAACTCATTAGAAGGTTCAGAATTAAAAACACAAATAGGTAATGAGACCAATTTATGAGAACAATCAAGTATATCATTATTTGCAGATAACCAATCCATGCCAATAATAAGATTAATACCAGTCATGGGAATGCATACTAGGTCAAGAGTAGTGGACCGTTTATCAAATTGAATTGCACAATTTAAACATACATAAGAAGTAACAGATCTACCTGTGGGGGTAGTTATAGACAACGAAAATGGTAACATGCTAACTCTCAAATCTAAACTCTTAGCATGATCATATGAAATGAATGTGTAACACCATAAATTCTAGCTCATTTTATACTATATCTATGCTTCCCATTATGCATCTCATGGAAGGACCAAGAAAATAGCATAAAAATAATGAATATTTTTGTGTTGCGTCATGTATAAAAGTTTCATTCGGTGTCCTGTGGACCATATGAGCTCATAAAATACATTCTTATATTTAATTACATGAATAAAACTCATTAACATCATCAAAAGTGGCCTACACCTTAAGAAACTCGAGGAGAAGCATAAAATGTACACATTCAATTTTAGCCAGATTTTGCCTCTTTTCTACTATAATTTTGGAAAATCATAACTAATTCTAGAAAAATCAAAATCATACATTCTTGGTCATTATAGAAATCTACAAATGTCTACTTCATATTAAAAATTTGTTCAGACCATAAAATCCATTATAGAGGACGTTTGACATTCGACAGTGTTCAGAGGTCAAGCTATCCACTAGTGCTATCACAGATTTCTGTAGTAAACTTAAAAAATGACCAATTAATTCCAAAAAAAATCTATTCCATGAAAATGATATCAATCTAAAAAGCTATGGATGTAAGATAAAGGGAAAAAATAACTCTAGACCAGCTCAGGCACGTCCAAAGGTCAAAATACAATCAAACAATAACAGAGGTCGATTGGAAATCCTGATACTGGACAGAATATTTAAAAATTCATATCTCTCTCTTTAGACATTCAAATTAGGTTCTTCTAGTTGCACGAGTCTTTGTGAATGTCTAGTTTCTTTATATAAAATTTCATGGCAATTATACATCATTTCTAGAAAATATTTGATGAATTTTCAAAGTTAGAAAATTTTCTAGTTTTGGTCATGTCACTATTCATACTAGTCCAAAAATAAAATCTATCACACAGGGCTCAAATGATGTCCAATTACCACAAAATTTTATATAGAGAAATTAGACATTTACAATGACTTATGGAAGCACTTCATTTGGATGTCTAGAGAGGCAGATATGAATTTTTAAAGATTTTGTCCAGTATCAGAAACTCTAACCAACCTCTGTTACTGTTTGATTAGATTTTAGGGTCTGGACATGCCTGAGTTGGTCTAGAGTTATTTTTTTCCTCTAGATAATATCCACAGCTTTCCATATTGGTATCATTTATATGGATTGGATTTTTTTAGAATTAATTAGACATTTTCAAAGTTTGCTACAGAAATTTGTGATAGCACCAGTAGACAGTTTGACCTCTAGACCTTTTCTAGATGTCAAACGTCCTATGTAATGGATATTATGGTCTAGACAAATTTTTAGTATGAATTAGACATCTGTAGCTTTCCAGAATGACCAAGAATGCATGAATTTGAATTTTTTAGAATTAGTTATGATTTTCCAAAGTTTATGGCAGAAAAAGGGGCCAAATCTGGCCGAAAATGAATATGTATATTTCATGCTTCCCTTCGAGTTCTTTGAGATGTAGGCCACTTTTGATTATGTAAATGAGTTGTATTCATGTAATTAAATATAATAATGTGTTGTATGAGTTCACATGGTTCACGTGACATTGAATGAAATTTTCATACACGACACAATGCAAAGAAATGCATTATTTTAATGGATTTTCTTACTTACACTCATGGAATGTATCATGTGAGTATGAAAATGTGATAGAAATGAGCTATAAATTATGGTGTTACACCTTCAATCCAAGAAAATTTTTGTCCATGGCCTTCAAGATGGGAAAATGGTGTCCTTATGATGGAAAAGGGAGGAATAGAAGGATATATGAAGAAAAATGGAAGAATGGAGGTGGAATGGAGGAAAATGGTGAAGAAATGAAGAAGAATGGTGAAGAGACCTTCAAGAGATGGAAGAAGTAAGGAAAAGACATCTTACACTTGGCTAAGAAGAAGAATGTCATCCCCCCCTCTTGGTTTTTGCTTCTTGGTGAATAGAATTGAGGTTTAGGAGGTGATGTGGATTAGTGAATGTGAGGTGGACCAATAGGGAGAAGGCTTGAGACACTTAGACTAAAAGAAACTTAAGAGAATGGTGAGATGGATTAGTAAGTCCAAATGGATGATTAAGCGACTATGGTTATGAGATGGAGGTGAGGTGGATAAGTAAAGGCTCAGATGGACCAATGACATTAAAACAAGTTAATGACATAGATTAATGAATGCCACATAAGCATGCCACGTCATCACCCCATGAAAAGTCAAGTTTGTCCTCCATTGAAATGACCAAGTTACCTTCTAATGAGCCATGTAACCTATAAAAATATGACCCCAAAATAGATTATGTAGCAAAATAAAATAAAATAAAATGATTAATCACATAATTAGATAGCATTAATAATTAATTAAATGAATTAATCCAATTAAACCCTATTGAAGACTAATGGAGGGATAAAAATTAAACACAAATGGAGAGAATATTGGACTAAAATTATGATAAAGAAACAAACAAAAAAACCTGAAGAAATTCACAAAAAAATTTATTTTTCTATATAAATGACTATTTTATCCCTAGTTAGATCAACTTTAATCCCTTTTACTAATCACATCCTTGATCAAATGACCCAACTTTAACCAGTAATCTCATGGAATTAATTGCCTAATAATTGTATGAAACGATCAAATCAAAATTTATTAATGAAAAATCCAAGGAGTCCCTATGTAGGGTATTTTAGGAAAGTGAAAAATGGTAAAGATAGTGAAATTTTGGGTTCAACATAAAATGAAAACTAATGATATGGAATGGAGGGAATCATCACATAGATGAAGGAATAAACATTTCTTAAAAGAAACTCACTAGAAAACATCTCGAATTGCATGATTAATTACCCAGTAAAGTACAATTAGGCATGAAATCACAGCGCAATGTATGGATTAGGTAAGATAGAAAGAATTGAGCCCTAAGATTAATTGAATCACATAATATACACAATATGAATACAATCTTAAAGACTTAGCCCAAAAGGCCATCAAATAAAAAATTTGTCCAAAATCATGAAAATCATCTAAAAATATCTAATTAGCCAAAACCATATGTTAAAATCACCAAGAATGAGAGATAAAAATCATGAAAATATAAGAGTAATCAAAGGAGAGATTGGAAGCTTTAGAAAGCTCCTTGGAAAAGCTTGAAAACAACCTAAGATATAATGGCTTTCTTGTTTCTTCTTGGTTGTTCTTCCATGCTCATGTTTCGGCTAAACCTAGGCCCACCTAGAAGGGTATGAATTCTAGTCATAGCAAGGTAGGAACAAGGGTTTTGAAACATAAGAAGTAAGAATATGCAATTGGAACTAAAAGAGCACCTTTAGAAATCAAGTTATGATGCCTAGGGTTCTTGTTACACCTAACAAATTTTAAAACTTTCCAATGATAATCTTGCTTATATAAGAGTATGTATGAGTCCATAAGAGGTTTAGGAAGCTTCATGGATGCCAAAACCCCTAAGAAATTGAATGAAACTCCATGGGCTCTTTACTTACTACATGTCTCGACCAAGGAGAAGAATAAGCACCCAAGGAGATTTTTCTTTGATTCCAAGAATAGAAATAGCTTAGATATGATTAATAAATACCAAGGGAACCATTGGTTTGAATTTAAAAACTATGGTTTATGATATGAGAGTTTAGGTTCTTTTTTAAGGCATAAAGAAGCAACTTGATATTTAGCTCCTTGAATTAAGTTTGTGATGATACTAATGAGTTTAAATGGAGTCATGAGACTTAGATTGAATGAGAAGTTAGAGTCAAGATCATGAATTATGTAGGTTGCTTAATTTTACCTTTTTATAGAACCATAACTATACCATAAGTTAGAATATATTTGCATAGAGTTTATGTAAAGATAGAATTGGTTCCAATGATGTATTTGTATCTTATTTGATGTATTTAGGCCAAGCAAATCAAGCTCCACCTAAGTGTGTGTGTGTGAGGCAAAGAAGGGGAAAGAAAAATCCAAGGAAGAAAGCTTGTGTTTCTTATCTTAAGGTAACTCTCTATCTTTTCTTATATGCAATTCTTGGTTGTTGATTACCATTGGATGCTTATGTGAATGTTTGAATCATGAGTTATGCTTATAGCCATTAGTTAAATGCTATGATACCATTATGTGTCTTAAAACATGTTTTGAATGTAAGATGGCTCCTAATGGGTGAGGTTGTGCCAAAAGTCTCTTAGAATGTGTAAGGAGAAGCCAAAAGTCCTTAAGAATAGGTGAGATAAAGCCAAGAGTCTCAAGAAAGAGTGAGGGTAAGTCAAAAGTCCTTAAAAGTGATGAAGCAAATCCAAAAGTCTTAAAGCAATTAGGTGATGATAGACTAAAAGTCCTTAGGGGCTATGTTTGATTTGAATAAGTTTATGTGACTTGAAAAATGATTGTGTATGTCTACTAGAAGCTTTCTATCACATTCTCAAATTTTGCAGCTATAATAAAAATAACAGAGGAAGGATAATAAGGAATAACCTTAAGCAAATAGTACAAACTACCCTGATAATTATGAATCAACTGAGTTGAATAGCACAAAAAGGAGTCTTGGTGGTAATATTGAATAAATAAAGAAGGGAGAAACAACAAACCAATGATAATAAAGCCAAGATTGTGACACATTGACATTTCATTCCCTCATAATACACATTCACTATTCAGTCATGGTGTGGCACTTTATCTAGCCATGGGAATTAGTAGGGAGTTACATGGAAATTTAAGGTAGCCTAAGCAAAAATTGGGAGGAGACATTAACAGATGGTGAAGTGGGATCAAGAAGGGAGAATCAAAATTGATAAAATACTTGCACACATTCTTCATATGTATAGTACAAAAGAAAACAAAAATATGTATATAATAGATGTACATGGGTAGATAGCATTCGGTTATAATAACAACTTATGTCTAGTCGCAGAGAGTAATGAAAAGTGCATGTAATATAATGGTTGGCATAAGTTAAAGGAGAGACACCTAGCACACATGGATGGATAAGCATTGGAAGAGAAGTAAGGCAATCAAATCACAACCTCCCTTGACACCTTATGCTTCCTTATGTGAAACGTGTACATATATGTGTATAGATGGCTTTTGATTAACTTAAATGGTGTGTTCAGCCGTGGAAAGGCTAGGAATAAATAGAAGAGGTAGTGCTTGAGTGGAAAATGGGAGAAAGAGACACATGGCTAGATAATCAAGTAGAAAAGCAAGTAAGAAAAAAATTTAATTGAACATCCATTCTTGCCACCTCATGCTTCACCGCCCCACAATCTATATATATGTGCCTATAATTGCATTTAGTTAGGGCCATATTTTGATTTGACCGTGAAAGCTAAACAATATACCTAATATGTGTCTTAGATAAAGATAATACACCCATATGCTGCCACCTAGCCTTGCACCAAATGAATGATGAGAAGATGGAATTGTAAATGGTTTGATAACATCCAAATAGCGGTGGAAGTATAAGCTACCCGTTGCAAAAATTATCATCCATCTTAACTTCAAGAAGGCAGGGATAAATGGTGATATGAAAAGAAGGAAAACTCAGATAGCCATAAAAGAGGAGAAACGAGGAGGTAAACCAAGGTACCAAGATTCTATCAAAGGTGAGAATAGAAATTGTAGCATGTTCATAAGTTGCTTCCTTTTACATAGTGGAAATTTTGAATTTGGAATAATTTGCAATGGTTAAATAGCCATAAAAGCATGAAAGAGAGAACATCAAAGATGTTATGAGGTTATGATATTTGTATGAGTTTGCTTAAATATGGAAAGGCCAAGAACTTTTAACCATGGCAAGGATGAGCCAAGAACCCTTGAGATTGGTTGAGACAAAGCAAAGAGTCTCCCAAAAGCAAAGTGGGCTCCCAAGAGTATGATTGAGTCCAAAAATCTCTTAAAGAATGGGTGAGGCAAGTCCAAAATCCATGGGGAAAAGGGTGAGGCCAATCCATCCACTTGACAAACTCTTGAATGTCTTGTATGACTTATTCACATGCCAAGCTTGCTTCTTGAATGTTCATGATTTCCATTATATCCATGCATGCATTTTCAAGACTTGCTTTGCATATGTTATGTGTGATTGAATGGGAGATGGGCTATTGGGATTCTTTGAATCTCATCCCCTTTTCTCCAACGTTCTAATATGCTAGGTGGACTAAGAGAGCAAGGTAATAGAAGCCAACCACCTTAAGGATGAGAGGATGACAACAAAGTGCTTGAATTTTGTTACTTGAAAACCATACAATTGGCATATGTTGTAATCCATGGATGTATATGTCGTATGAAGTTATGAACATGTATAAATATGTTGATGTATCATGTATAAGCAAGAGATTATGGTATATAAATCCTAGAAAAGTGAGTGGTTGGGGGTTTCCTTGGTGAAATTCGTAGGTTGAGGTTGGGGCTGGTATTTGGTGACTTTAAACCCCCCATTTTTATGTTTTCTTTGTTGGTTTGAGACCCCCATAGCTTATTTATATTATGGGTATTAACTTGGTACGAATTTCCTTAGGATTTTGGGTGAAACATTGAGAATTCTGGTGGGAGATACTTGAATCCGAATTTGGGATTTGGGGTGGCTGTTGCAATTGTCTGCAAGTGAGGTAACCGGGGTTTAATTAATTCCATGCATGTATCTAATTTAATTTCATATTTGCTATATATGAATGATTTGAAATGTTGAATGAATTGGTTGGCTATCTGTTGTATTATGATTGGACCTTGTGAGTCCATGGTGGAGCTGTGGTGTGGCTGCCACCCGTGCATGTACCACGATCGGGCACCGGGTATGATCAACCCTAGATGCACTGAGCCCTGGTTGTGCTCAATGGGGAGTAGGTGCCGTGGACGGGCCTCTCCCAGTGTTAATGGCCTTTAACATGTTAAATATATGATTGCTAGTATGGGATAGTAATCATGATAGTTTAATTGTTTCATTTGCTGAAATGACTGATATGATTCTAGTATGGATTTTGATTCATGCATATATGTTGATTAAACTGGATTATATGATGGAATTATTTTGGTTACTGAGATTTATATCTCACCCCGTGTTATGGGATCAATATTTCAGGTGAAGGTTCCTCGGGTAAGGATAAGGGTAAGCAAGTGTATGAAAATCCATAAGCTTCAACATATGGGGAGATGGCTACACTTGGGCTGACTTAGCTAGTATAGATGCTAATTTTGTATTCCTTAATGTATAGCATCATCATGTATCTGCATTGCCAAGTGTAGGCTTGAACATTTAATTTATTGAGAATGTATGTACTAAAGGGTTAGACCCCCTCTTGACTTAGTATTTGATGTATGAATTCATATGATCTGCTGTAAACTTTGTTGACCTATAATATGGTTGTCAATGGAAATGTAACTCTTGAGATATTGGTATGAACCCCCATTGTATGGAACCCCTATTGATTGAGTATTAAAGGATAGTTGCTGGTAATTCATGTATATTCTGTTGTTGCTATTTTATAAACTTGCTAATAGAGGGTGATTAGAGAACAGAAATGGGCATATAAGTTTTGAATTGGTAATGGAAGAATAGCTAAGTAAATAAGGTAGATAAATGCCATTAGAGCTATATAAAACGAGGGGAAGTGACCTTAGAGTGTCCCTAAGAAGAGAAATGGAGTGTAGGGGGCGAAATATAGTGAAACTAGTGACAGAAGGGAATCATGCTGCGGCCAAGAAGGCTTCGCCGCGGCCTAGGAAGTGACAATGGCGAGGGACGCCGCGGCTTGAGAAATCTCACCACGGCGCGGAGTGAAAATAATCGCCCAGGAGGTGACAGGACGTAACCTCGCCGCGGCGCAAGAAGTCTCACCGTGGCGCGAGTCGAGAAAATTAATTAGGGAGGTTACAGTAGCAAAACTCGCCGCGGTGCCACATAGGTTGGCCGCGGCAAAAATTCCCGAGAGCAACGTGGCCGCGGCGCAAGTCTAAAAACTCAGTTTTCAAGCTCCAGAACCTAGCTTAGCCGCGGCGGAAAAGTTCCAAGTCGCGGTGCAGGTCCCCAAACTCCTATATTTGACCTAGAAACCTTAATTTCAGTAAGGCTAATGTTAGGGAATAGTATGAGTACATTGGTGGGATGTTTTTGTGGGTTGAAATTGATTAATAGATGAATCTTAAACCTTTAATGATGGTACAACCCCTTTCATGCAAGTTCCCGTTATGGTTGTTAGTTGATGATCCTAGTAGTATCAAGGTTAAAATTTCCCTTATATTTCCCTAATGTAATTAATTACAATGACTCCAAACCTTGATCATTATTTATTAATCGTGTATTCAGCTATAATCACTGATATTAGAATCTAGGGTCGTCACAGAATCACTCAAATCGGAGCTAAAACCTTCCTAAACGAATCAAAGTTCGGGTCTACCGACATTAGAAAATATCCACCAGAGGGGATTTAGCTATCTCAGGCCTTTGAGAACCTTGGAAAACTCAAAAATTTCATTTAAAAAGCCCTCCTATGTGAATTCCAGAATTTGCTCAAAATTACAAAAATGCCATTCCGTTTTATAAGGTTTTCCGTAAGAAATTGTTTCTTCATTCTAGCTCCATTTTTCTTTCCGTCTGAGCCTGGGATTCTCTTTTTTAGGAGTCTAGAATGCTTCCAAAATTTTTTGGGACCTTAACTAAGTCATTTCGGGGGACTTCCTTTTGTATCTGATGAGTTTCATTTGTTGACAGAGAAACTGTACGTTACGTTTCTCACATTTTCTTTCATTTTTAGAAAAGCGGATGTTACACTTTATGTCTTAAAAAGGAACCTAAACCTCTATCTCACAAATCACAATTTCTAGACTCAAACCAATGCTTGCTGTAACACCATATAGTTTTAGCTCATTTCATCACATTTCCATGCTTTGCTTCATAAATTCCATGAAGGAAGTAAGAAAAATCCATTAAAATGATGCATTATTTAGCATTGCGTCGCATATAAAAATTTCATTCAGTGTCACGTTGACCATGTGAGCTCATGTATCACATTCTCATATTTAATTACATGAATAAAACTCATTTGCATTATCAAAAGTGGCCTACATCTCGTGGAACTCATGGGAAAGCATAATATGCATACATATATTTTCGGCCAGATTCTTCCTCATTTCTATCAAAACTTTGGAAAATCATAACGAATTCTTGAAAAATCTAAATCATGCATTCTTGGTCATTCTGGAAAGCTACACATCTCTACCTTAGGTAAAAAATACATTTAGACCATAATATCCAACACAAAGGATGTTTGACATTTGAAATGGTCTAGAGCTCAGGCTGTTTACTAGTGCTATTACAAAATTCAGTAGCTAATTTCAAAAATGCCCAATTAGTTCTAAAAAACTCCAATCCATGCAAATGATACCAATTTGGAAAGCTATGGATGTTAGTTAGATGGAAAAAATATTCAGATCAGTTCAGGCATGCCTAGACCTCGAAACCCAATCAAACAGTAACTGAGGTCAGGTGGAGTGTCTGGTACTAGATCGGAGTTTTGAAAATTCATATCTCCCTTTCTAGACCCCCAAATGAGCTGCTTCTAGGAATGTCTAGTTTTTCTGTATAAAATTTTGTGACAATTAGACATCATTTGTGCCCTGTGTGAAAGATTTCCTTTTCGGACCAGAGTGAATAGTAACATGACTAAAACCAGAAAATTTGCCAACTTTGAAAATTCATCAAATATTTTGTAAACCTCCAAAAATTCTATTTTTTAGCTTCCCAAAAAGCTCTAATTGCATGCCAAATCTCAAATCAAGAAGAGTTCATTTGGACAAAAAGTGACATAGGGTTCCATTATGGTCAATTTTGGCTCCATATAGGATACCGAAATGTCCAAATGGCTTTCCTTGGGGTTTGGCACCTCTTGGGCAAGTCTAAAAGAAAAATTAGGACTTGTGTGAGCTGTCCAATTGGTCTCACACCTCATGCATCTCATTTTGGCTATCTCACTTGCAATTATGCACAATTACATAAACTAAATCAAGAAGTCACATTGTCATAACATACTCAAATTGCATTCTAATGATCTCATAATGTTTTCTCCCATCTACACATGACATAATATCATAATTACATATGTTCATAACATCATAGTACATATACATCTATTGATTACATCATTTGCCAATTGCATGGTCTTAAAGTAGCGAAATTCAAGCACTTTAATATCATCTCCTCATATTCAAAGTGGTTGGCTTCCATTACCTTGCTCGCTTGATCCACCTAGCATGTTAGAACATTGGAGAGGAGGAGATGAGATTCAAAGAATACTAATAGCTCATCTCCTATTCAATCATACATAATGGATGCAAACAAGTCTCATAAATGCATGTATGGTCATGTTGACATGTGCAGACATTCAAGAGGCATTTTCATCATTTGAGAAAGTCATACATAGTATACAAAGGCTTTCCAAGAAAGTGGATTGATCTCACCCATTTACTTGTGGATTTTGGACTTACCTCACCCATTCTTTAAGAGGTTTTTGGAGTCAACCTCACTTTTGGGAGACTCTTTACTTTGTCTTAACCAATCTTAAAGGTTCTTGGCTCATCCTCACCATGGCTAAGGGTTCTTGGCCTCACCATACTCAAACAAACCCAGGCACACATCATATGAAAGCATATTGTAACATCATGGCACCATGGAATCAAAGTCATGCTAGAACACTTTTCATGGCTTAAAAATGCACATACACACATTCAAAGACAAATAAAGCAAACAATCATGCATGAGAGAAGGAGGAGTGAGCTACCTTGAAAGTAATTACACACTTTTTCTCTTTAATTAAAGCTCCCTCCTTCGGCCACACACACAAAAAAGTGTGGAGATGATTTCTCTTGGCCTAAACACAATTTATGGAAGCCAATTAGGTTTATGGAATTAATTCTAAGGCCACACAATTTGCTAAACACTAGTTTGATCTATAAACCTCATTATGGTTCGGTAAATGCACCTAATGAACCAACACCCCTAAAATAAATTCTAGGCTCCATTCTTTCCTTTCAAATATGATTCTTGACTCCTTTTAAGACTCTTGGAGTTATTACACAATCAAAACCAAGAGCCTAATCACATGTTGCTTCTTTAGGTCTTATTATGGAACATAAGGCACCTTTTTCACTTTCTTTGGTTTCTAAATTTTTTCCAAGGCTTCCCCTCATATTTATTCATCATATATGACTCAAAAATGGGTTTAGAAAAATTTAAAACTCTCCCTAGGCACCTAAACCTATCTACGGCAAAACTATGCATGATTTTGGCCTCCTTGGACTTTGCTTGGTTTTCTTGATGGAGGAAGTACATGGGAAGACTTCTAGGGATCTTAGGAACTCAATTAAACTTTTATTTAAACATATGAATCATTGTACAAAATTAGATTTTAGAAGGTACACCTGAAACCCTAATAATTGCATCTTGAAATCTAATGACTAGTTTGTTGTTTTCTTTGCATATTCTTGTTCTTCTCCCTCAAATTCCTAAGATTCACCCTTGGTTTAGTTGAAAACTTGACTCCCTAAGGCTGACCATATATAGGTCAAAATACTCACAAGAGAGGGGAGGAAGAAGATCAAGTGGAAAAATTGCATGATACCTTGATTTCCTTAGTTTTTCTTGCTTGTTCTTCACCTTCCTTGGCTTCCTCACCTTAATTTTGAAATTTCCCCTTTATTCTTCCTTCAAGCAGCCCTAAGAACTTCAAGAAAATCATAGGAAAGAAAGGGGGAAAAGGAGGAGAAGAGATTGGCCAAGAGAAAGTATAAAAAAAATCAAATTTTCATACCTTATGTCTTGAATTTCTCTTTCTTCTTCTCTCCCTTTGGTGCACCTAAACCCTAGCTTTCTTCTCTGAATTTAGGCAGAAAAATATGAGACTAAATGAAGGAGAGGGTGGGGCGGCTCCTATTTATAGGTGGAGGAAGAAACACTTTTTCAAAAATTCCTGTTTTGCCCTTCATTCTCAGCATTTTTGTTTCTCATTCGTTTTAACTCCATTTTGAGAACTGTCTTTTCTATTATAAAATTTAGTTTTCCAATTTAGTAAAATGTCTTTGGAATCACTCAAATTGGAGCTAAAATCTTCTCGAACGGATCTGTCAAAGTTTGGGTACACTGACGTTAGAAAACATCTACTGGAGGGGATTTAACTGTGCCGGGGCTTTCCATGATTTTTAGGGCCTCTAAGAACCCCAAAGAACTCAAAACTTTCATTTAAATAGGCCTCTTGTGTGAATTCCAAAAATTATTCAAAATTACAAAAATGCCATTACGTTTCATAAGATTTTCGTCAAAATTTGTTTCTTCATTCTACTTTATTTTTTCTTTTCATCTAAGCCTGGGATTCTTATTTTTAGGAGTCTACAATGTTACTCAAATTTTTTAGAACCTTAACTAGTTCATTTCGAGGGACTTGCTTTGAAAGCACACTCGTGTCTGTCGTTTAATGAAAACTGAATGTTACAATTCTCCCCCTTTAAAAAATTCCATCCTCGAAATTTAGATAACATACCTTATGGGAAGAGTTTCGAATATTTCTTCCTTATATCATCCTCTAGCTCCCAGGTAGCCTCTTTGGGAGATAACCCCCTCCAAACCACTTTCACTAGTTATATTGTCTTATTCCGTAGCTACTTGAGTCTAACATCCATGATCTGATCTAGTGATACTATATATGACAGATTATCCTGTAACTGCACATTCTCATATCCTATGACATGTGAGGGGTCGGGTTAGTACTTTTTGAGCTGTGAAACATAGAATACATTGTGGACTTAGCTTAAGTTTGAGGGAAGGGCTAGTATTTAGGCCACAGGTCTTACTTTATTAAGAATCTGGAAAGGACTTATGTATATTGGACTGAGCTTTTTCCCTTTTATGGACTGACCTATCCCTGTGACTGGAGACACTCTAATGAAAATATGGTCTCTAATCTCAAACTCTAACCACCATCTACATTTATCAGCATAATTTTTCTGTCTACTCTGGGTCGTCAGGAGTTTCTTTCTAATGGTTTCAATTTGTCTAAAAGTCTAGTCCACTAACTCTGGGCCTATAAGGCTCCACTCCCCTGGCTCAACCTAACACATCGAAGACCTACACATCTTTCCATACAATGCCTCATACGGTGCCATCTGTATACTTGTATGATAACTGTTATTATAGGCAAACTCTGCTAGAGGCAAGTATGTATTCCAGTTTCCTTTCATTTCTAGCATACACGCCCTCAACATGTCCTCTAGGGTTTAGATGGTTCTCTCCATCTGTCCATCCATTTGGGGATGATAGGCTGTGCTAAATCTAAGTCTAGTACCTAAATTATCCTGTAATGATCTCTAAAAATTCAATATGAATCTAAGATCTTTATCTAAAACTATGCTCCTAGGCACACCATGTAGTCTAACTATCTCCCTAATATACAGCTAGGCTAACTTATCTAGGGTATAAGTGGCTTTCATAGGTAAGAAGTGCGCTGACTTTGTTAACCTATCCATTATTACCCATATTGCATCATGCCCAAATGATGTTCTGGGTAAACCTATGACAAAATCCATAGCTATGCTATCCCATTTCTATTTTGGGATATTTAGGGGCTGAAGTAACTTAGCTGATTTTTGGTGCTATATTTTAATTCTTTAGTATACTAGACATTGAGAGACATATTCTATTATGTTTGTTTCCATTCCAGGCCACCAGAACATTTTCTTTAAATCCTGGTACATTTTATTACTGCCTGGATGAATGGTGTATTTACTCTTATGTACCTCATCTAATATTCTTTCCCTGATTTCTATATTTTTAGGTATATACAACCTATCCCTATATCTTACTATGTCATCCTCGGATAGATTGAACTCCTGAATGCTACCCTAAGCTATTTAAGTTCTAATTTTACTTACACAATCATTTGCCTATTGAGCTTCTCTTATCTAATCCTTCAGGTCAGTTTCTATTCGAGTTTCACTTATTAATAACTTCCCTGAATACACTTCGCAGGAGAGACTCATGTCTCTGAATCTCTCAATCAATTCCTACTCTTGGATCATCATACAGGCCATGTGCATGGATTTTCTACTTAGGGCATCAGCTACCATATTAGCTTTATCGGGATGGTATTTTAATGTGAAATCATAGTCTTTTAAAAATTCTAACCATCTCCACTGTCTTATATTTAACTCTTTCTGTTTAAATAAATATTTAAGGCTCTTGTGGTTGCTATAAATTTCTATAGCTGCCTTATACAAGTAGTGTCTCCATATTTTCAAAGTAAACACCATTGCGGCTAACTCTATATCATGTGTAGGGTAGTTTTCCTCATGAGATTTCAATTGTCTAGACACATAAGCTACCACTCGGCCTTTTCTGCATAAGCATGTATCATAACCCTTTCTTTGAGGCATCACTATAAACTATAAGAGTTTCTCTAGGGTCAGGGAGTATTAAAACTAGGGCCGTGGTCAACTTGTGCTTCAAATTTTAACAACTACTCTCATATTTCTCATTTCATACAAATGGCACATTCTTTCTAGTAAGTCGGGTCAGGGGCATCGCTATCTGAGAAAAACCCTAAAGGAATCTCCTATAATAACCTATTAAACCTAGGAAGCTCCTGATCTCTGTCACTGTCCTAAGTCTCTCCCATTGTAACATTGCCTCTATCTTATGGAGATCTACTACAACCCCTACCTAGGAGATCACATGACCTGAAAATTGAACTTCAGTGAGTCAGAACTCATATTTACTAAGTTTAACATACAATTATCTCTCTCTCAAGGTCTACAAGGTAAATCTCAAGTGCTGCTCATGTTCTTCTCTACTTTTTGCATAGATGAATATGTCATCTGTGAAGATAACTACAAATCTATCTAAGTATGGCCTAAAGACTTTGTTTATATAATCCATGAATACTGTGAGTGCATTCGTCAACCTGAAGGGCATAACTAAGAATTCATAATGCCCGTATCTTGTTCTAAATGCTGTTTTGGAAATATCCTTAGCCTTTATTCTAAGCTAATAGTATCTCGATCTAAGGTCTATCTTAAAAAATACTGACGATCCTACTAACTAATCTAGGAGGTCATCTATATGAGGGAGAGGGTACTTATTCTTAATGGTTATCTTATTGAGTTCCCGGTAATCTATACATAGCCTAAGGCTCTTATTTTTCTTCTTTACAAATAAGACTGGAGCTTTTTATGGCGAGACACTGGGTCTGATAAAACCCTTCTCTAAGAGCTCTTCTATCTATTTCTTAAGCTCAGCTAGCTCAGTGGGAGCCATCCTGTATAAGGCCTTAGACACTAGACCTACCCCAGGTATAATGTCTATAAGAAACTCTACCTCTCTCTCTAGGGTAGTCCACTGATCTCTCTAGGGAATAACTTTAGGAACTCCCTCACTATGGGGATCTCATCTACACCCCCTTCTACCTCAACTTGAACTGAAAAGAAAACTATATATCCCTAATAATGAGGTGTTCATGACAGATAACTCAGTCCTCATACTAGGCACAATCCTACACTCAGGTAAAGTAATACATCTATGGCTACAATCTGGTGTAGCATTATTTAAAGACATCTAGTTTATGCCAATAATCACATCAATATCAATAAGGGCCATACAAATCAAATCAAGGGGGTATGGCAATGATTAAACTGGATCACACAATTTAAACAAGTATGGGAGGTAATGGCTCAGTTTCCTGTAGGGGTAGATACATGCAAATCATATGGGAGTGTATGCATATTTAGACCTAACCTCCTAGCATAATCATATGATATGAAAGAATGGCTAGCACCCAAATCAAATAATACAGTTACAAAAAAATCATTTATTCTAATAGTACCTTGAATCAAACTCGGGGATCAGCTAGCCTCCTGCTGTGATAAGGCAAAGACTCTACCCTGGGTCTATGGTTTGGGAGGAGGAGCCATCTCCCTTTACTGTGTAGCCTGTGGAGGAGCCTGTGTGCAATCTCTGGCCATGTGTCTTGGCCTACCACACCTAAAGCATACATTCTGTCCTGCATAACATGATCTATTTCTGTGGTTCTTGCCATACTGGGGACATGTAACGGGTGTGAAGCTACCTCTGCTGGACTGAGCCCTCCTCTTCTTACCTCTTTGGCTCCATTGGCCTCTGCCACCTCTCTGGCTAGTCTTTGTAGCCTGTGATCCCTCTCTAGGTCTCTTAGGCTCAGGGAGGAGTGGTGTAGCACTGGAAGTAGGCTGCATCATTCTGAGATTCGTCTCTATCACTCTGCATACTTCAAAAAAGGTGTTAAAGTGCCTGATTCTCTGTGGCACTACCCGATCTCTAATCTCAAGAAGCAAGCCTTTCTCTAATCTATCCGCTCTCCACCTCTCATCATCATGTCCCTATAAGTAGGAGGAATATAGGGAGAGCTCTACAAATTTTGCCATATATTGGTCCATGGACATCCCTTCAGTCTATTTCAGAAGGATAAATTCTGACTCTTTCTCGTCTCTAATTGAACTAGGGAAATATTTCTCATGGAATACCTAGAGGAACGCCTCCCATGTGATCGAAAGGTTCCTCGCCCTCAGAATAGGCTCGGTACCCTTCCACCAATAGTCTGCTTCTTTTTGCAACTGGAATATAGCTATCTTGGCTTTTTGCTCAAACATGCACTCCATCATCTCGAATATCTTTTCTAACTACATAATCCAGGCATCAGCTTTATCTAAATTCATCTCATCATCATAGGTGAGAGGCTTAAACTTTCTAAACTAGGTGATGATCTTTCTGGATGGAATAGGGGCAACCATCTATGCATGTGGCTGTGGATCTAAGTGAGTCGCCCTGAGTGCTCGGAATGATCTGAGTGGTGAGGTGGTTGTAGAGGAGTAGGTGTAGGGCCCTGGCTATCTCGCTCAACAAGCTGTTCCTGTAACTGCATAATAATGGCCTGTTGCTGATCCAAGTGAGCCATAATAGATTGTAGGGCTCTAGCAACTAGATCACAAGGCCCGACTCTATGATCAGCACGAGCCTCTTTAGAAGGCTGACCTTTCCTATAATTCACCATCTTGATGAAACATCATAAAAAACTTTAACATGAATAAGGGAACACTTTCACACCATCACACACTCAATTCATCCATAACATAGCTCATATGCATCCAAGCAACTTATAAACACAAGCCATAACCCACAATAAGAGCTTGAACCTTTGCTCTAATACAAAAAATGTAACACCATATAATTCTAGCTCATTTCATCACATTTCCATGCTTTGCTTCATACATTCCATGAGGGAAGTAAGAAAAATCCATTAAAATAATGCATTATTTAGTGTTGCGTCACGTATAAAAATTTTATTCGATGTCATGTGGACCATGTGAGCTTATATATCACATTCTCATATTTAATTACATGAATAGAACTCATTTGCATAATCAAAAATGGCCTACATCTCGTGGAACTCAAGGGAAAGCATAATATGCACATATATATTTTTGGCCAGATTCTCCCTCATTTCTATCACAATTTTGGAAAATCATAACTAATTCTAGAAAAATTAAAATCATAAATTCTTAGCCATTCTGGAAAGCTAACATGTCTACATTAGGCTAAAAATATGTCTAAATGATAACATCCAACACAGAGGACGTTTGACATTCAAAATGATCCAGAGGTCAAGCTGTTCACTAGTGTTATTATAGAATTCTATAGCAAATTTAAAAAATGTCCAATTAATTCCAAAAAATTTCAATCCATGCAAATGATACCAATTTGGAAAGCTATAGATGTTAACTAAAGGAAAAAAAAACTCTATACTAGTTTAAGCACACCTAGACCTTAAAACCTAATCAAATAGTAACTGAGGTTAGGTGGAGTGTTGGTACTACATAGGAATTTTGAAAATTCATATCCCCCACTCTAGACCTTTAAAGGAGGTTCTTCTAGTTGGCGTAAGTTACTAGGAATGTATAGTTTCTCTGTATAAAATTTTGTGGCAAGTGGACATCATTTGGGCCCTAAGTGATATATTTCATTTTCAGACTTGAGTGAATAGTAACATGACCAAAACTAGAAAATTTGCCAACTTTGAAAATTCATCAAATATTCTATAGACCTCCAAAAATTCTATTTTTTTAGCTTCCTAAAAATATCTCAATAACCTCTAATTGCATGCCAAATCTCAGATCAAGAAGAGCTCATTTGGACAAAAAGTTATATAGGGTTCCATTATAGTCAATTTTGGCTCCATATAGGATACCAAAATGTCCAAATAGCTTTCCTTGGGGTTTGGCACATCTTGGGCTAGTCTAAAAGTATAATTAGGACTTGTGTGAGCTGTCCAATTAGTTCCAAACCTCATTATCTCATTTTGGCTATGCCACTTGTAATTATGCACAATTACATAAACTCATTCAAGAAGTCACATTGTCACAACATACTCAAATTGCATTCTAATGATCTCATCATGTTTTCTCCCATCTACACATGACATAATATCATAATTACATATGTTTATGCCAATTGCATGGTCTTAAAGTAGCAAAATTTAAGCACTTTAATATCATCTCCTCATCTTCAAAGTGGTTGGCTTCCATTACCTTGCTCTCTTGGTCAACCTAGTATGTTAGCACATTGGAGAGGATGGAATGGGATTCAAAGAATCCCAATAGTTCATCTCACATTCATTCATACATAATGGACGTAAACAAGTCTCATAAAAACATGTATAGTCATGTTGACATGTGCAGACATTCAAGAGGCATTTTCATCATTTGATAAAGTCAGACATAGTATACAAAGGTATGCCAAGCAAGTGGATTGGCCTCACCTATTTACTTGTGGATTTTGGACTCACATCACCCATTCTTTAAGAGGTTCTTGGACTCAACCATGCTTGTGGGAGTTAACCTCACTTTTGGGAGACTCTTTACTTTGTCTCAACTAATTTTAAGGGTTTTTGGCTCATCCTCACCATGGCTAAGGGTTCTTGGCCTCACCACATGCAAGCAAACCCAAGCACACATTATAAACATCATATGAAAGCATATTATAACATCATGGCACCATGGAATTACAACGATGCTAGAACACTTTTCATGGCTTAAAAATACACATACACAAATTTAAAGACAAGTAAAGCAAATAATCATGCATGAGAGAAGGAGGAGCGAGCTACCTTGAAAGCAATTACACATTTTTTTTCCTTGAATTAAAGCTCCCTCCTTTGGCCACACACACACAAAAGTGTGGGGATGATTTCTCTTGATCTAAACACAATTTATGGAAGCCAATTAGGTACATGGAATTAATTCTAAGGCCACACAACTTGCTAGACACTAGTTTGATCTATAAACCTCATTATGGTTCCATAAATGCACCTAAAGAACCAACACCCCTTAAATAAATTCTAGACTCCATTCTTTCATTTCAAATATGATTCTTGACTCCTTTTAAGCCACTTGGAGTCATTACACAATCAAAACCAAGAGCCTAACCACATGTTGCTTCTTTAGGTCTTATTATGGAACATAAGGCACCATCTCACTTTCTATGGTTTCTAAATTTTTTCCAAGGCTTCCCCTCATATTTATTCATCATATATGACTCAAAAATGAGCTTAGAAAAATTTAAAACACTCCCTAGGCACCTAAACCTATCTAGGCCGAGACTATGCATGATTTTGGCCTCTTTAGACTTTGCTTAGTTTTCTTGATGGAGGAAGCACATGGGGAGACTTCTAGGGATCTTAGGTACTCAAAACTTTTATTTAAGCCTAAAAATCATTGTACAAAATTAGATTTTACAAGGTACACTTGAAACGCTAACAATTGCATCTTGAAATCTAATGGCTAGTTTGTTATTTTCTTTGCATATTCTTGTTCTTCTCCCTCAAATTCCTAAGATTCACCCTTGGTTTAGTTGAAAACTTGATTCCTTAAGGCTGACTATATATAGGTCGAAATACTCACAAGAGAGGGGAGGAAGAAGATCAAGTGGAAAAATTGCATAACACCTTGATTTCCTTAGTTTTTCTTGCTTGTTCTTCACCTTCCTTGGCTTCCTCACCTTAATTTTGAAATTTCCCCTCTGTTCTTCCTTCAAAACAACCCCAAGAACTTTAGCAAAATCATAGGAAAGAAAGGGGGAAAAGGAGGAGAAGAGATTGTCTAAGAGAAAGCATAAAAAAAATCAAATTTTTATACCTTATGTCTTTAATTTCTCCTTCTTCTTCTCTCCCTTTGGTGTGCCTAAACCCTAGCTTTCTTCTCTAAATTTGGATAGAAAAATATGAGACTCAAAGAAGGAGAGAGTGGGGCGGCTCTTATTTATAGGTGCAGGAATAAACACTTTTTCAAAAATTCCTATTTTGCCTTTTATTCTCGGCATTTTTTTCCTCATTCGTTTTAGCTCCTTTTTAGAATCGTCTTTTCTATTATAAAATTTAGGTTCTCAATTTAGTAAAATACCTTTGGATTTACTCAAATCAGAGCTAGAACATTCTCGAACAGATCTATTAAAGTTTAGGTACACCTATGTTTGAAAACGTCCACCGGAGGGGATTTTATTATCTTAGGGCTTTCCATGGTTTTTAGGGCCTTTGAGAACCCAAAGAACTCAAAATTTTCATTTAAAAAACCCTCCTGTGTGAATTTTAAAAATTGCTCAAAATTATGAAAATGCCATTACGTTTCGTAAGATTTCCGTCCAAATGTGTTTCTTCATTCTAGCTTTATTTTTCTTTTTGTCTTAGTCTGTGATTCTCATTTTTAGGACTCTAGAATATTACTCAAATTTTTTAGAACCTTAACTAGTTCATTTCGAGGGACTTGCTTTGAAAACGCACCCATTTCTATCGTTTAACAAAAACTGGACGTTACACTTCCCTTAATATTTATTAATGATATCTAGGTCATTCCCATCCTTATAATTAATTAAAACTCTCCCTTGGTGCTACTTCTAGCCTTGGCCAAGACATGCTCAAGGAATTGGACCTATGAAGTTTATTTGATTTTTCTGTGGAAATTGGCACTTGTAAAGCTTCCTAGATGTTTTAGGATCTTATATATACTCTTACATAGCCTAGACTATCCTTGGAAAGCTTCAAGAATGGCTAGGTGCAACAAAAACCCTAAGTTATACAACTTGAATTCTAAAACTTTTCTTTTAAATCTAATTGCATATTCTTATTTGGCATGCTTGAAAACCCTTGTCTTTATCTTGTTTTGGCTTGAATTCATTTCCTATTAAGTGGGCTTAGAGTTGGCTAAAACTACCATGAGAAGAGTAAGCAAGAGGAAGCAACAAAAGGCCATGGTTTCTACCTTATTTCAAAACATTTTCAATAAGCTTTCAAGTGCTTCTAGTTTCTCCTTCCAATTCTAACTTTCTCCTATTGAACTAGCCATAACTCAATCCCAAATCAGTCACCAAAACCATAAGAGAAGAGAGGAGAAAGAGAGGAAGAAGATTAGTGAAGGAGAAGTGTCATACCACATATATTCCATTATCATATTCTTCCATTCAAGGTTATCATATCCAATTTCCCCATGAAATTGCAAGAAAAGCATGAAAATAATGTACTTTTATAATGCAATGTCAGGGTTAAATTTTCAATTTGCGTCATATAGGGCCCGTGGATGTTCCAACATCATTCTCTACTCATTTATCACTTGTACAAGTCATAAAAAATCTAAAACATCAAGCAACCTACGGATTTCAGGCATAGAACCATGGATTTTTCTTCATTCACCTCGGATAGCATATGGCAAATTTTAAGGGCAACTTTGAAAATTCATAATTAAACGTAGAAAAATTGAAATCTACCCTACTATAGCTTCCTAGAAACCTCTGAGTGTTAATGTTATATTAACAATAATTTCAAGTGATGAACATAGCATTTGGACCATGTTTGATATCGAACAAGGCAGAAAGGTCCAACTAGCTACTGGTAATGATATGGATTTCTAATATAAATTTCAAAAATATCCAATTAATTCTAAAAAACTCTAATCTATATAAATGATACCAATCTAGAAATATATGGATGTTAGCTAGAGGGGAAAAATCATTCCAGGTTCATTTAGACCACGAAAATTAATCAAACAATGACATAGGTCTGACTAGATGCCTGGTACTGGATAACAACTTTGAAAATTCATATCTCCCTTTGTAGACTCCAAATGGGGCGATTCTAGTTGGCACAAGTCATTAGGAAAGTCTAGTTTCTACCTATAAAATGTCATAGCAATTGGACATCATTTGCCTCATGGTTAACATAGAACAATTTTTAGACCAAAGCTACATTAACAGTAACCAAACTAGAAAATTTTTCCAATTTCAAAAATTCATCAAATATTCTGTAGACCTCCAAATAATACCCACTTTAGCTTCCTAAAAATGTCTCAATAGGCTCTAGATGCATACCAAATTTTAGACTAAGAAGAGCTCATTTGGATAAAAAGTGATAGCTCACAAAATTAGTCACTTTTGCTACATATGAGATACCAACTTAGTCTAATTCTCCTCCTTGAATGTTTGGCATCCCTTGGGCAAGGTTAAAAGCACAAATATGACTTGTAGGAATTGCTCAAGTGGTTCCAAACACCATGTATCTCATTTTGACCATTCCACATCTAAGATTACATAAACATCTCAAGCCATCAAAAAGTCAAAATCCATATTTACATTGATTTAGTGTCACATAAGATTTACATGGCATCCATACATCATATTACATTTGCTAAAGGTCTAACATCATAAAAATAATATGTACAAAGCCCTTTTAACATTCAACTACAATTTAGAATACATAATAGGCAAAGTAAGGCTTTTCATTATTCTTGGCTTGCACTTATCACAAGTGTGTAAACATAAGGTGTGTAATGCCACATTTCCATGCCACATTTACACATCAAACCATTCTTATGCTTTATGGATTTTTAGATTTACCTCACCCTATTCCTAGGACTTTTGGATTTGCCTTACCCTTGGGCTTGGGACCTTTGACTTAGGCTCACCCATCCAAGGGACTTTTGGCCTAGTCTCACCCATGCCTTGAGACTTTTGGCACATCCTCACCTATATTAAGAGACTTTTGGCATCACCTCACCCTTATGAGCCAATTCTCACAACCAAACCATTTAAGAATACACATTGGTACCAACACAACATCAAGACATCAAGTGGCACGTTATCAAATCACAAAAGTACAAGCAAACACATAATGACATACATATGCATACAAGAATGTATGAAGAATAAGGTGGAGAGTTACCTTTCAATTGATGCTTTGCTTTACTCCCTCCCTTTGTCGGCCTCACAAGGAAACTTAAGTGGTGGAATGTTCTCTTGGCCTAAAGATTATAAATAACACACAATCACATACTTGAAGCAAGCCAAGACACAAAACTAAAGCTTGAATATACACTTGGTTTCATAAATGGTATAATGGTTCCATAATTAGCCTAATGAAGCAACTCTCACATTTCAAGTTCTAGGCTTTCATCTCTTCCTATTTCTAGACCTCTTGAATTTAACTAAGGTCCTTAGAGACCTCACATAATCATTTACACAATTGGAAAACCAAGTTGCTTTATAAGGCACCATTATGGCCACCATTGTCCCATCTCCCAATGTATGGCTCCTAAATTTTTTCAATGGTTTCTCCAATCTTCTAACATCATATAAAGCTTTAAACCAATACTAGAACAATTTAAAACATCCTCTACCCTATCCAACCTAGCTTGCCCGAACCTATGGACAAGAATAGGGTTCATGGGGTTCTTGATTTTTCCTTGATGGGCAAGCCACTTAGGGAGGTTTTTAGGAGTCTTAGGAGCTCAAGCAAACATTCAAATAGCCAAGGGAATTCATAGATTAAATCAGTTTTTACAATTACTTCAAATGCACTACACTTTTCCAACTTGATTTTTACTAGCTTTTCATGTGATTTCTTGGCATGTTCCATCTTCCAAAGCCTAATTCCCTTGTTCCCCTCTTGTTTTGGACAAAACTCCCTCCCCCCTTCATGGTTCTGGTTTGGCCGAACATACACCCAAAAGGAGAGCAAAAGAGTAAAGCAACTAGGAACAAGATTTACCTTAGTTTCAAGCTTACTTCCAAGGCTTCTTCTTCTTGGTTTTCCCTTTCTCAAGCAATTTGAACTCTTTCCTTATGTTTTGGACCAAAAATAGAACCATTATATTTAAGTTAACTGCACAAAGAGAGGAGAAGAGGAGGGGAATAAAGTAGAAAGAGGAAGAAGCATGAATTTCTTAAGTTTTTCGTACCTTTCTTGACTTTCCTCCCTCCAAAATTCCCTTCCTCTTGTGTGCCCAAAATTTTGCTTGTCCTTTCTATTTTTGGTAGATGCAAAGTCTGTCTAAGGAGATGGAAGGAGGGACATGAGCTTTAAAGAAGAATTAAGAAGCTTTTTTTTTTTTAAATTGTTCTCAATTTTGCCCTTTCGTAATGGTATTTCTGGTTTGATTTTGTTTTAGCTCCTTTTTGAGAACCATCTTTTCCATCAAAAAATTAGGTTTCCAATTTAATAAAATGCCATTGGAATAACTCAAATCAGAGCTAAAACCTTCTTGAACGGATCCATCAAAGTTCTGGCGTATTGCCTTTGGAAAATATACACCACAGGGGCTTTACCGGTCTCAAGGCTTTCCATGGTTTTTGGGGCCTTTGAGAACCCTGGGTAACTCAAAATTTTCATTTAAAAAGCCCTCCTATGTGTTTTTCCAAAAGTTACACTTATTTACGAAAAACGCCACTGGCCTTTTATCAAAATTTTCAAATCACTTCGGCCTCGGTTTCTGGGCAACTTAAGGCTCAAATCTTCATTTTTCATTATTTAAAATTTTATTCAATTTTTATTTATCCTTGAATTGCTCATCTCAGGGGACTTTCTTTTCAAATTGACTCATTATAGTATTTTTACAATGTACCAGATGTTACAAAAAGACATAAAAATCCATGAAATTCTTACACTTTTTGCTATGTTTTCTCTTTTCTTTGCTCTTCCCTTGGTATGCCTCCTCAAGATGGTCTCCCTTCTATTTTAGAGCAAAATTAGGTTAGTTAAGAATGAAGGAGGAGGTGGGTCATGCAAATAAGACACAAAGGGGCTCATTTAAGACTTTCAAAATTTTAATTTTGTCCATTCTCTTGATTCTTTCCATTTAGGGTCATTCAACTCCTTTTTGAGAACTGTCTTTTCTATTATAAAATTTAGGTCCTCTAATTCATAAAATGCCTTTAATTTCACCCAAATTGGATTAAAAACCTTTTTGAATGGATCGGTCAAAATTTTGGTCAACTGATACTTTAAAATGTAAACCGAAGGGGTTTGAACCATTCTAGGTGTTCCTATGGTTTTTAAGGCTTCTAAGAACCTCGAGAAACTTAATTTTTCCATTTAAAGATCTCTTCTTTAAGTATTCTAAAAGTTGGTCAAAATTATAGAAAATGACACTATTTTTGTTAATTTTTGTTTAGCTATTCTGGCTCTAGTTTCTGAGCATCTTAAACCTTGTGTCCCTATTTCTAATTATCTAGATTATTTTTCTAATTTTATTAGGCCTCTAATCATTCAACTCAAAGGACTTCCTTTAGTAATCCTCTTACTTTACAGCTTTTAGAACAATGGATGTTACAACCTGCTCATGTTAATACTGATAATAATGTTCCTGCTAGGACCATTAAAGAGTTAGTTTCACTTGATTTGCATTTTCAAAATTGGTGCATTAATTATCCTAACATTAATACTGATCCTGAGTTGAAGCCTAGATTTATACACTTACTTCCTAAATTTAATGGCCTTATAGGTGAAGATCCATACAATCACTTGAAGACTTTCCATATAATTTGCACTACCATGAGACCTAATAGTGTGTCTGAGGATCAAATTAAGATGTGAGCCTTCCCTTTTTCCTTAAAAGGGTCTGTTAAGAATTGGTTGCTTTGACTACCCCTTGGATTTATCACCACATAGTGCCAGCTTAAGAAATTATTTTTGGAGAAAATTTTCCCAGCACATTACACTTCTTTTATCAGGAAAGACATTTATGGCATTCAGCAAATTTCTGGGGAGTCCTTCTATGAGTTTTAGGAGTGATTTATGATGCTGCTATCTAATTTCCCCCAGCACCAAATCCCAAATATTTATTGAGACAATATTTTCAAGAAGGTCTCCTTCCTCTAAAGAGAGATTTATTAGACTCTGCTGCTAGAGGTGCTTTGCTTGACTTGACTATTGATGCTGCTTGGGAATTGATAGAGAAGAAAGCATAGAATACCTAACAGTTTGGTATTAGATAGCAAGCCAGAATAAATGAAGTTAGGTTGCATTCCTTATTCCCTAAGTCTTGCCTTGGGAGCAAGATAGATCAGATGACATTTGTTATGCAGAAAGTGGCTATGCTTCAACTTCAATCTTCTACTAATGTTGTTAATTCTATGGAATCTTCTACCTCTTTGATCCCACACTCTAGTTCTTTAGCTTTGATCAGCCTACTTTGTTCTATTTGCTCATTTGCTACTCATACTACTTATGCTAGCCCACTCTTGAATGATAAAGCTGAGCCTTGCAATGCAGTGTATTCTTCTAAGTTGATGAATCAAGTTGGCCAAAAATATAATCCATATACAAATACATAAATCCTAGATGGCATGATCACCCAAACTTTAGATATAGTGGTATCTAACCTCAACAGCCATAGTTCAATCAAGGTGCTAGCTTTAGGGGTCAGGTGTTTTAACTAGTTAGGCAACTTGCACCTATTCAAGATGAGAGTTCAAAATTAGAGAGCAAGTTGGATACTATGATAAAGCTTCTGGTGGATAGGTTAAACTAGACAGAGAGGGAATAATAACAAAAGGATTTACAATATAGACAAGAGATACAAACTCTCTAGACTCATATTAGGCAGTTGTCTAATATAATTAGTAACATGTAGAGTTCAGGTTCAAGGACGTTGCCATCACAAGTGGTAGTCAATCCTAATGTTGGGTGTAACATCCAGTTTCTTAGTAAACATGAGAAATGTAACGTCTGGTTTCTCTATAAATGTACAAAACAAACTAGATATAAAAAGAAGTCCCTCATATAGAATGATGTAAGATCCAATAAAATTAAAGTAATAATCTAGACCTCAAATACTAAGGATCCAAGGTTAGAGGTGCCCTGAAAAGGGAGCCGAAATAATCAGATAAAATTTAACGAAGATGCAGTAGCATTTTCATTATTTTGGGTGCTTTTTAGAAAACTCAAAAGAGGGATTTTTAAATGGAAAAAATGAGTTTTCTAGAGCTCTTAGAGGACCTAAAAACCATAGGACCCCTAGAATGGTTTAAACCTCTTTGGTTTATATTTTAAAGTATCAGTTGACCCAAACTTTAACCAATTCATTCAGAAACATTTTAAATCCAATTTGGATGAAGTCAAAGGCATTTTAGGAATTAGAGTACCTAAATTTTATGATGGAAAAGATGATTCTAAAAAAAGAGTTAAAATAAGCCTAAACAAAGCAAACAGGTGCGTATGAGCAAAATGGTTATTTTGAAAAATTGTAAAGGAGGCTTCTTAAGTAAGATTACACCTCATCATCTTCTCCAAGCTTCCATTTTCAGATTTTTAGAGAGCTATGGCATGACACTAAGTGGGGAGAGAGAGAAGAAGTTTAAGCTTTTGTTTAGGTAAGTAAACGACCCTGTTTCATCCTGCACCAGTTAGAAAAGTTGTTTCTCTTTCTAAAAGCTCTCTAATTGTGGTTTTCTTTTCTTGAAAACTTCAAGATTCAGGTCTGATCCAAGCCAAAAAGGAACTCTTTTCAAGAAACCAATCGATGGAAAATAATCTACGCGAACAGAGCTCCGTTGTAAGGTAAGACTTTACTTAAAACACTTACAAAATCTTGTGTTTCCAAGATATTTAAGCTTTGGTCTAGAGAGAGAAAGTAAGGAGTAGAGTTTTTCTTCATGTATTCTTGATGGAACCAAGGGTTTTGGAGTATGAGGATTAAGAATATACAACTAGAATTTAAAAGGAAGCTTTAGAATGCAAGTTATAGAATTTATAGATTTGGTTGCACCTTGGCAAATATAAAGCTTCCTAATGATAATTTAAGTTGTCTAAGAGTATGAATGAGTTCTCAAGACACCTAGGAAGCCTCATATATGCCATTTCCCTAAATGAAATGAAGCAAACTCCATGGATGCTCTAAGCCTCCATAGTCTAAGCCTAACCCACTTCATACACCTAGGGAGTGTTTTAATTTGTTCTAAGCCTAGAATGGGACTAAATATGATAGAAAAGCATTAGTGGAAGCCTTGGAAAAAATTTAGAAGTTATGGAATGTGAGATGGAGGTGTAGGCTCCATAATATAACATTATGAAGCAATTTATAGCGGGCTCCTCAAAATGAATGTGTGATGACTCCAAGGAGTATAAAGGGAGTTAAGAGACCTAAAATGAATGAGAAATGAGAACCAAGACCATGAACTCTACTAGTAGCTTCATAAGGTCTTGTATGGAAGCATAATGAAGCCATAGAACAAAGTAGCTTCATATAGAGAGTGTATGATGCCAAGACTTGCTTCCATGAGTGATTTATGTCTCTTTTAATGTGTTTAGGCCAAGAGAACCAAGGGCCACCTAATTGCAAGGCTTAGACAAAAAAGGGGATGAAGAATTTCAAGATAAAGTATTGTGTTCTTGCTTCAAGGTAGCTGTTTAACCTTTCTCTTATGCATGGCTTAGATGTTTGCTTGTTCTTAAGGGCTTGCATGTGTGTTTAAGTCATGAGAAGTGTTTCTAGCCTATGTTTACATGTTATGGTACCATTATGTTACTTGAAATGTGATTATGATTGCATAATGCCTTGCACGGGTTTAGTTGTGCCAAAAGTTCCTTAGCAAGAGTGAGGATGTGCCAAAAGTCCCTAGAAATGGGTGAAACAAAGCCAAAAGTCTCAAGAAGAGTGAGGTTTAGTCAAAAGTCTCTTGAAAATGGGTAAGGCAAATCCAAAGGTCCCAAGAAAGATGGGTAAGGCTAGACCAATGCCCTTGAGAGCTTATGTTTGTTATGTATGGGTCTATATGACAAGGAAAATGCCTTATACATGCTCATTAGTTGCATGAATATCATGCTTGCATTCTTTGACATTTTTTAGCATCTATTATGTATGTTTGAAAGGGTTAAGAGCTATTGGGATTCTTTAAATCCCACTCTTCCCCTACACATGTCTAACTATATTTAGGTGAGGCAAGTAGATAAGGAAATGGAAGCCAACAAGCATGAGAAGCAAGATCTTGACAAATGGATAGAGAAATGAGCTTTTTATTTTTATTTTGATTTCTGACTATGTAACCATGAGATGTATCTATGATGTAGACCCTTGAGCATATTCTAATATATGTACAAATAGTGTATGTATCTATGTAGAAGCTAGATGAATGAGAATGTAAGATTTTGCCACTCCTTTGCTATTATATGACTTGATGTTCTTGTGTATATATGGATCTCGCAAGATGAGATTGAACTTCATGGTGATTTGAATCATTTGACAAGCTCTTATGTATGGTGTTTATGCTTTTAAACTTACCTAAGTGGTTGTGGAAAGCAAAAAGGGCCATTTGGTGCATTGAGATGCCATTTAAGACTTTAAAATTGACTAAATGGAGAGCTGAACCAAAGTATGATCAAATGAATGATTTTTTCCATGAAATTTGGCCAACAAGTATGTCTCATCTAGAGCTTTTCAAAAAGCTAAAGAGAACTCAATTTGAAGCTCTATAGAATTTATTATGATTTTTTAAATTTAACCAAATTATGCAGAAATGGTATGGTTACTATTCATTTGGTTAGTTTGCTTCTCTGTATCACACATGGACCAAATAAAATTTAATGCTCATGAAATTTTAAAAGCATAAACTAGACACCATAAGCTTTGGATTTTTGTAGAAGGAGATATGAATATTTGAAATTGCATGATAATACTAGTAATATAGCCTAACCTATGTTATTGTTCCATGAATTTCTAGTAGCTTAAGGCTACTGCATTGGTCTAAAATTATTTTTAGTCAAAAGTAGACATCCATATATTTCTAGAATGGTATGGTTTGCTTTATTTCAATTTTTCTAGAATTACTTATGAATTTCCAACCTTTATATCATAAAACTAAAATTAGAACCTGAGAGCAAACCATGAGCTTTGTGTGATGTAGCTTTAAACCCAAAATGAATGAGGTCAATCATAATGTGTTTGACTTGTATGGATGTGTTTATGACTAGAAATTGATGTTGATGGGTTTATATGGTTTATGAAGCATAAAATGAGAAATTAGGATCTTACGTAACACAATTAATTCCATTAATCTAATGCCTTTTCCATGGGAAATGTTGGCTTCTTTATATGATTATGCTCCAATCCATATGAAATGCATTCAGATGGATAATGAGACCATGGTAAAATAGCTAAGAGGTCAAGGTATTACATTGAGACCTAGCAAGATCCTAATCTTGGTGCAGTTAATGTTATCTCTCTCAGAAGTGGCAAGATAGTCGCCTTTGAAGATCCTATTGCCACCTATGCTTCTAAAAACAAGGAAGTTATCATTAATAGTTCTCCTTCCACCTCCATATCACAAGATAAGCCTATTTTATCAAAAACACAAGTGGCATCATAGAAAGAGCAAGAAAAAGATAACGAAGAGAAGGAAGTGAGCAAATAGGTTTTACCCTTTCCTACTAGGGTAGCTAAGCCTAGAGGAGAAATAAGGGAGCAGAGATGTTTAAAGAGATCTATGACATCTTTAGGACAGTAGTGATCAATATTCCCCTAGTTGACCTAGTTGCATAGGTGCCCAAGATGCAAAGTTCCTGAAGGATTTGTGCACCACAAAAAGAAGGCTTAAGCATAAACGTTAAGTTGATTTAAGAGTAGTTATCTCTTCGCTCTATTAGTTACCAATGCCAGTGAAGTGCAAGGATCCTGGTAGTTTCTTCATACCATGTACCATTGGTGACATTGAGTTCTCAAATGCTTTGGCAAATTTAGGAGCAGCTATTAATGTTATGTCAAAATTAGCCTTTTCTCAGCTTTGAGGAGTGGATATCAAGCCAAACAACCTAATTGCCTCCCTTGTTGATAAACGTTGTATGGTTCCAGAAAGAGTTTTGGAGGATGTTTTGGTTAAGGTAAAAGATATTATATTCCTTATAGATTTTTATGTTATTGATATGGATGATAGTTGGTTTAGGCAATAAGGACCTTCACCTTTGATTTTAGGTAAACCTTTCTTAAAAATTGCTAAGGTTGTGATAGATGTACATGCTAGTACTTTGACTATGGAATTTGTTGGAAATATCATTATATTTAATGTACTTGATTCTATGAGATATCCATCTAATGATTGTGCTAAGATAGGAGTTAGTCTCATTGATGTGCTTGTTGATGATGCTGTTGCGGATTTTAGAGATAGCATGCTGAGTAGATCATGTGATATTGTTGGTTTAGATGATTCTATCGCTTGTGCATATTCTAAAATTGGTGGTTGTGATGTATATACTGGTCTAAATCTTACGAACATTAATATTTTCACTAATTTTATTGAGATTGCTAGACATTCTAGAGATGATGTTTCTATGCCTATTCATGGCAGTAGTGGTTTTAATGATTATTTATCTAATACTTCTGTTGATTCATCTAGATTTTCTCAGTTACTTAGTGTGATTGATGCTATGGATAAAGTTGATTTGTCTTCATTACCTGATTTTGAGTTATTAATTAGCATTAATCATGTTTCTGTTATATATATTGGATCTACTGACATTGTAAATATGCATGATGATTATGGTAGTTCCAAAGTTTCACATGTTGATGATTTAGATAGTTCTATTTTGGTTGTTCATTCTTTTTCTAAGAGACACATTAGTACTATGGATGTAGATGCTTTTGTAGTTAGCACTTATATGAGTTTAGAGATTTTTTATTCTGATGCTGTTTCTAATATAAGTACTATTGATGGCATTACTTCTGTTGATGATTTTATAGATTATGATGTATTTCTTGATTCTTCTGCTAATACTATTTTTACTAATAATTCCCAAGGTGGGAAAGTCTCCTTTTCCATTTATGAGTATTTAGTGTAGGTTTCTAGTTTGATTGACATTGATCTGAAGCTGCTTATGCCTTTAGTTAAGCAAGCTACTTCCTTAAAATTGAAGCCACTTCTTGACTCACTGAAATGTGTTTATTTGAAGGAAGGTGAGAAGCTACCAATGATCATAGCTAGTGACATATCTATTAAGGAGGAAATTCACTTTTTGGAGGTGCTTAGGTGAAGGATGAAGGCCATTGGATGCACCCTTGCTGATATCCCTGGGATCTGCCCTGATGTATGTATGCTTCGGATTTTGCTAGAAGATGGTGCCAAAGCTATGCGACAACCACAGAGATGACTCAACCTATTGATCCTTGATGTGGTGATGAAAGATGTTTTAAACTTCTTTCTACAAGTATAATCTACCTTATTTCTGATAATCAGTGGGTCAGTTAGGTTCAAGTAGTCTTGAAAAAGGTTAGTATTATTGTGATGTGTAATGATGAAGGTGAGTTAGCTCTAACTAGGGTCCAAAATAGTTGGAGGGTATGTATAAACTATAGTAAACTAAATTCTTTAACTAAGAAGGATCACTACCCGCTCCCTTTTATAGATCAGATGCTAGAGAGACTTGCTGGTAGATCCCATTATTGCTTTTTATATGGGTTTTTTGGTATTTTCATATTTGTATTGCACCAGAAGATCAAGATAAGATAACATTCACTTGTCCATTTAGAATTTTTGCATATAGACATATACTATTTAGCCTTTGTAATGCACTAAGCACTTTTCAGCGTTACATGGTTTCCATATTTTTTTATTTTCTTGAGCATTGCATGCAGATATTTATGGATGATTTCATAGTCTATGGTGATTCTTTTAATGCATGCTTAGCTAATTTGGATAGGGTTTTGGAAAGATGCATTAATTATAATCTTGTGCTAAATTTTGAGAAATGCCATTTCATGGTTAAGAGAGGAATTGTTTTAGGACATGTTTCATTTGATGGCATTGAGGTAGATAAAGTAAGGTTGACATCATTTCATCTCTTCCATATCCCTTATGTGTGAAAGATGTGCATTCTTTTCTTAGGCATACTATATTTTATAGGAGATTCATTAAAGATTTCAATAAAATAGCATTGCCATTATCTCGTTTACTATAGAAAGATGTGAGTTTTGTTTTTGATGATACTTGTAGGTGTGCTTAAGACAAGTTAAAGAATAAACTCAATACACCCCTTATCATTCAGCTACCTGATTGGAACCCTCCATTTAACCTCCTGTGTGATGCTTCAAACTATGCACTGGGTGTAGTCTTTGCTTAGAGGGTGGAGAAAACGCAACATGTCATAGCCTATACCTCGAGGACATTGGATGCTACTCAAGCCAATTATACCACCACAGAGAAAGAGCTATTTGCAATTGTCTTTGGGCTAGAGAAATTTTGATCTTACATCCTCTATATGAAGGTAATCGTCTTTATAGACCATTTAGCTATCGAGTCCTTGTTCAAGAAGTCAAACTCCAAACCCTACTTGATTAGATGGTTAATGCTGACACAAGAGTTTCATGTGGTAATTCATGACAAGAGCAGTGCAAAGAATATGGTAGCTAATCACCTGAGTAGGATTAAGACTCTTGTGGTAACATTTTCTTTACCCTTAGATGATTTTCTTAATGATAGGCTTTGTGTAGTTGGTATGTCTGTTCCTTGCTATGTTGATATTGCTAACTATCTAGCTACATTTGTTTTGCTTGCTCATATGAATAAGTATCAGTTAAATAAATTTAAGAGAGAGGCTAGATATTATATCTAGGATGATCCTGATTTATGGTGCATCTGTGGTGATTAGGAGATGTGTGCCTTAGCATGAGCATGATTCTATATTGCATTTTTGTTATACATTAGCTTTTGGAGGTCACTTTTCATCACAATACACTGCTAAGAAGGTTTTAGATTCTAGATTGTACTAGCCCGCTCTGTTTAAGGATGCACATGAGTTTTGTAAAAGTTGTGATAGGCGTCAACACACTGGTAGTATTTCTAGGAGGAATGAGATGCCTCAATAGTCCATTCTGTTTTGTGAAATATTTTGTATTTTAGGGCATTGATTTCATGGGCCCTTTCCTTGTCTCTTTTGGTTTTTCATATATATTGCTAGCTGTGGATTATGTCTTTAAGTAGGTGGAGGCAAAAGCCACCTGTACTAATGATTCCTCTATAGTTACGGATTTTGTTAGGTCTTACATATTTTGCAGGTTTAGAGTTTCCAAAGCAATCATTAGTGACCATGGTAGTCATTTTACAACCAGACCATGCAAGCACTTTTGAGGAAATATAGAGTGATCCATAAAGTTGCTACCTCTTACCATCCACAGACCAATGACCAAGCAGAGGTGTCAAATAGAGAAGTGAAATGGATTCAAGAAAAGACAGTACAACCTAATAGAAAATATGAGAGTAAGAGGCTAGATAATGCATTATGAGCTTATCGCATTGCTTACAAAACACCAATTAGGATGTCACCATTCAAACTAGTCAATGGGAAAGCATGCCATCTACCAGTGGAAATAGAGCATAAAGCCTATTGGGCAATCAAGCAATGCAATGTGAACTTGCAAGCTAGAGTACATAGAAAGATGTAATTGCAAGAGTTGGAAGAGCATAGGAGAGATTCATATGAGAGTTCTCGAATTGACAAAGAGAAAATCAAAGCATTTCATGATTGAGCCATTATAAGAAAAGAGTTTCAAGAGGGTGAAAAAGTGTTATTGTATAAGTCTAGAATGAACTTGATGCATGGGAAGCTTTAGTCTAAGTGGGAAGGTCCTTACATAGTCTCTTGAGTCTTTCCATTCAATATGGTTAAGCTATAAGATATGGTGAGCAAGACAAAGTTTAAGGTGAATGGACATCAACTCAAGCACTACTTTGAGTGAGTACCTCGGCATGAACATAAGGAACTCCAATTTTGAGACGCTCCCTAAACAGGTTGCTTCTATCCTTTCCCCACCCTTTTCATTTTGCATTTGTCTTTATCATTAATTGGTTTATCTGGATTTTTAGTTGGCTTGATGCATTGAGGACAATGCAATGCATGAGATTAAGTGTGGGGGAAGGGCTTATTAAAAAGTAGGTTTTAATTTAAAAAATAATAATGAATTTTGGATTGAGAACTTATATACTAAAGTTGATTAATACATGATTATCTTGAAATGAAAGGTGTTTTAATTATCATTGCATGCATTAAACTAAGTGGCAAAGTGCTTAATCTAGGGACTTTAAGTTGAAGGTCCTTTACCCTAGTGAGTTTTTGGGCCTAATTTTTGTTTTTCCTTTCAAAGTGTATCCTTTTATTTAGTTTTCAATCTAGAATTTGGCTTATGTCTTGTTCAAGATTACATGCATTGTTAGTTGCACTTACATAGATATGATAAAGGCATTTATTTCTTACATTTAACCCATGGCTAAATATGTTATGCCTTGTTCAAGATTACATGCATTATTAGTTGCACTTGCATAGATATGATAAAGGCATTTATTTCTTACATTTAATGTCACACCATACTTTATTAGACTCCATATCCCCATATTTAAGGTAACTTTCATGTGCAAGCAAAGAAAATCACAGAAAGAGAATAGAATAATGTCATTTCTTTGTGTTACGTGTAATGCTTGATTTTCATTAAACGACAGAAACGGGTGTGTTTTCAAAGCAAGTCTTCTTAAATGAATTAGTTAAGCTTCCAAAAAATTTGAGTAACATTCTAGCCTCCTAAAAATGAGAATTCTAGTCTCAGACAGAAGGAAAAATGGAACTAGAATGAAGAAACAAATTTTAACAGAAATCTTACAAAACGTAATGGCAATTTTGTAATTTCAAGCAATTTTTGGAATTAACATAGGAGGGCTTTTTAAATGAAAATTTTGAGTTCTCTGAGGTTCTAAGAGGCCCTGAAAACCATGGGAAGCCCAAGGATAGTTAAATCCCTTCCAGTGGACGTTTTCCAATGTCAGTGTGCCTTAACTTTGACAGATCCATTCAGAAAGATTTTAGCTATGATTTGAGTGATTCCAAAGGCATTTTTATTAATTGGCAACCTAAATTTTATAATGGAAAAGATGGTTATGGAAAAGGAGCTAAAACGAAGGAGAAACAAAAATGCAAAGTATGAAGGGCAAAATTGAAATTTTAGTCATTTTTCCCTACTTATATATAGGTGGCGCCTCACACTCTCCTTCATTTAGCATCAGATTTTCCAGCCCCACATCAGAAGCAAAACCCTAGGAGAGTGGCGCACCAAGGGAAGAGAAGAAGGAGGAGAAATTCAAGCTTTTCGGTATGGAAATTTGCTTGTTTTTCATGCTTTCTCTTAGCCAATCTCTTTTCCTCTTTTTCTCTCTTCTTCTCCATGATTTTTATGAAGTTTTGAGGGCTGTTTTAAAGGAAGAACATAGGGGAAATTTTGGATTTGAAGAGAGGAGGTTGGAGAAAGCAAGATTCAAGCCAAACTAAGCAAGGAAATAAGGTAAAATTACATACTATGGTTGCTATATTGAGCTCCCTTTCTTCTCCACTTTGACACACACCAAGAACCCTAGGGGGATCTGACTTTCAAGCCTAACCAAGCATGAATCTTAGGTATTTGATGGAGAAGAACAAGAATATGCAAAGAAAATAACAAACTAGCCATTAGAAATCAAGATGCCAAACTTAGGATTTTATGTGTACCTTCTAAAATCTGAATTTGTATGATAGTTCCTAGATTTAATTAAGAGTTTAAATGAGTTCTTGAGACACCTAAGATGCTCCCTACAAGCTTCTTCTTTCAAGAAAACAAAGAAATCTCAATTTAGGCCAAAGATGCCCTATGTCTTGGCCAAAGGGGGTTCTTGTAGTGGGGAAGAGTTTTAAATTTTTCAAAGGCCATTCTTGAGTCATATTTGATGAATGAAAATGAAGGGAGGCCTTGGAAAAAATTTAAAACTCATAGAAAGTAATTTGGTGTCTTAGGTTCCATATTATGACCTAAAGAAGCAACATGATGTTAGGCCCTTTGTTTTAATGTTGTGATGACTCTAAGAGGCTTAAAAGGAGTCAAGAATCATATTTGAAAGGAAAGAATAAGGCCTAGAAATTATTTGAGGGGTGCTATGTAACACCTCGAAATTAATTAAGGTGTTAATCATGGATTAAGGTTAATTAAGGATAATTAATAAAGGATAATTGGGCAAGTTAGTGAATAGGTATTTTAGATAGATAAATTATTTATATGGGTTGAAGAGTTAATTGGAATAGAAACTTCATTAGGGCCCAAATTAATAAATCATGATGAGAGGTTGATGGAGGCCCAATGCATTAGAGGTAGACCCAAACTAATTTAGTGAGACAGAGGCCCAAGATTTATCTTGTATAGGCCCAATTAAGTGGCCCAATTACCCTTGTGCAGACCCAAGCCCTTGAGCCCTTCAAATTAGGCCCAAAACCCATTAAACTTTAGCAACCCAATGTGTGAAAACTGGCCCAACAGAATTATGCAGCCCAACAATTAAAAACTGGCCCAACAAGGAAAATCTGAAACCTAATTGGATTTGGACTTGGAGCAACCCATGACCCAACCCCTTGACCCAACTTAAACCCACCTAAAACCCTAATGCTTCAGCCACCTTTCCCTTCATTTGCTGAAACACAAAAATAGAAGAGAAATTCGAAGGTGAGGAGAGGAGGCTAGGGTTCTTGACTTAATTCCATCTTTTCTCACATTTGGCCAAGGTAATAGTTATACAACTTAATCCCCTCATCTTCCTCTTTAATTTGGTCCGATTAGTTTTTCATTTGGAGAGATTTCATTATACCCAAAATCTGAAAAGTGAGTGGTTGGGGGTTTCCTTGGTGAAATTCGTAGGTTGAGGTTGGAGTTGGTATTTGGTGACTTTAAACCCCCCATTTTGATGCTTTCTTTGTTGGTTTGAGACCCCCATAGCTTATTTATATTATGGGTATTAACTTGGTATGAATTTGCTTAGGATTTTGGGTGAAACATTGAGAATTCTGGTGGGAGATACTTGAATCCGAATTTGGGATTTGTGGTGGCTGTTGCAATTATCTGCAAGTGAGGTAACCGGGGTTTACATTAATTCCATGCATGTATCTATTTTAATTTCATATTTGCTATATATGAATGATTTGAAATGTTGAATGAATTGGTTGGCTATCTGTTGTATTATGATTGGACCTTGTGAGTCCATGGTGGAGCTGTGGTGCGGCTGCCACCTGTGCATGTGCCACGATGGGGCACCGGGTATGATCAACCCCAGATGCACTGAGCCCTGGTTGTGCTCAATGGGGAGTAGGTGCCGTGGACGGGCCTCTCCCAGTGTTAATGGCCTTTAACATGTTAAATATATGATTGCTAGTATGGGATAGTAATCATGATAGCCTAATTGTTTCATTTGCTGAAATGACTGATATGATTCTGGTATGGATTTTGATTCATGCATATATGTTGATTAAACTGGATTATATGATGGAATTGTTTTGGTTACTGAGATTTATATCTCACCCCATGTTATGGGATCAATATTTCAGGTGAAGGTTCCTCGGGTAAGGACAAGGGTAAGCAAGTGGATGAAAATCCATAAGCTTCAACCTATGGGGAGATGGCTACACTTGGGCTGACTTAGCTAGTATAGATGCTAATTTTGTATTCCTTAATGTATAACATCATCATGTATCTGCATTGCCAAGTGTAGGCTTGAACATTTGATTTATTGAGAATGTATGTACTAAAGGGTTAGACCCCCTCTTGACTTAGTATTTGATGTATGGATTCATATGATCTGCTGTAAACTTTGTTGACCTATAATATGGTTGTCAATGGAAATGTAACTCTTGAGATATTGGCATGAACCCCCATTGTATGGAACCCTTATTGATTGACTATTAAAGGATAGTTGCTGGTAATTCATTTATATTATGTTGTTGCTATTTTATAAACTTGTTAATAGAGGGTGATTAGAGAACGGAAATGGGCATATAAGTTTTGAATTGGTAATGGAAGAATAGCTAAGTAAATAAGGTAGATAAATACCATTAGAGCTATAAAAAAATGAGGGGAAGTGACCTTAGAGTGTCCCTAAGAAGAGAAATAGAGTGTAGGGGGCGAAATATAGTGAAACTAGTGACAGAAGGGAATCACGCCGCGGCCAGGAAGGCTTCGCCGCGGCCTAGGAAGTAACAGTGGCGAGGGACGCCGCGGCTTGAGAAATCTCGCCGTGGCGCGGAGTGAAAATAATCGCTCAGGAGGTGACAGGACGTAACCTCGCCGCGGCGCGAGTCGAGAAAATTAATTAGGGAGGTTACAGTAGCAAAACTAGCCGCGGCGCCACATAGGTTGGCCGCGGCGCAGGTCCAACTCGCCGCGGCGAAAGTCAGGAAAATTCCAGAGAGCAACTTGGCCGCGGCGTAAGAGTTCCAGGCCGCGGCGCAAGTTTAAAAATTTGGTTTTTGAGCTCCAGAACCTAACGTAGCCGCGGCGGAAAAGTTCCAAGTCGCGGCGTAGGTCCCCAAACTCCTATATTTGACCTAGAAACCTTAATTTCAGTAAGGCTAATGTTAGGGAATAGTATGAGTACATTGGTGGGATGTTTTTGTGGGTTGAAATTGATTAATGGATGAATCCTAAACCTTTAATGATGGTACAACCCCTTTCATACATGTTCCCATTATGGTTGTTAGTTGATGATCCTAGTAGTATCAAGGTTTAAATTTCCCCTATATTTCCCTAATGTAATTAATTGCAATGACTCCAAACCTTGATCATTATTTATTAATCGTGTATTCAGTTATAATCACTGATATTAGAATCTAGGGTCGTCACATGCTACTTCATTAGGTGCAATTATAGACCATAATAAGGGTTATAGAGTAATCTAATGTTTAACCAAGTTATGTGGCCTTAGAATATGTTTCATGAACCTAATTGGCTCCCATAAATTGTATCTAGTCCAAAAGAAACCATCTCCACCAATTTGTGGGTGTGTGGCCAAAAGAGGAGGCTTGAATCCAAAAGGAAAAGTGTGTAATTGTGTGCAAGGTGGCTTTCTCTACCTTCTCTCATGCATGGATGTGTGTTTAGCTTATCTTAGAATGTGTGTATGTGTATTTTCAAGTTATGAAAAGTATACTAGCATGATTTTATATGCCATGATTTCATGATGTCATGTTATATTTTCAAATGAATGTATGATGTTTCTTGAGTTTGCTTGAGTGTGGAGAGGCCAAGAACTCTTCACCATGATGAGGATGAGCCAAGAACCCTTGAGATTGATTGAGACATAGCAAAGAGTCTCCCAAAAGTAAAGTGGGCTCCCAAAAGTATGGTTGAGTCCAAAGCTCTTAAAGAATGGGTGAGGCAAGTCCAAAATCTATGAAAAAAAGTGTGAGGCCAATCCAAACACTTAGTGGGCTCTTGAATGTCTTGTATGATGTGTTCATATGCCAAGCTTGCTTTTTAAATGTTCATGACTTCCATGATAACCATGCATGCATTTTTAAGGCTTACTTTGCATATATTATGTATGATTGAATGGGAGATGAGCTATTGGGATTCTTTGAATCTCATTCCCTTATCTCCAATGATCTTACATGCTAGGTAGACCAAGTGGATGTGCTAATAAGAGCCAACAACACTAAAGGAAGAAGATTGACATCCATGTGTTTAGCATTTACTTTTGAAAGCCATAATGAACTATAATGATGTATATTATTGTTGTAGATGGCTTGTAATCCTTGAGACATATATAATTATGCTATTATATGACATAGAAATGAAAGCATGTATTATGTGAATGATGGAACATGAATTGAGTATGTATGGCAAAGGCAGCTTTATGAATGGCTTGATAGATGTAACACCATGAATTTTAGCTCATTCTAACTCATCTCATGCATTTACATAACTTAATATCATGAATCATGTGAGGTTTGCATGAAAAAGGCAAGGAAATAATGCTCATTTTAGCATTGCACTAGGTCTCAAAATTCCATTCGATGTCACATGGACCATGTAAGATCATATTATGCATTATCATATTTAAGTCCATCATTATAACTCATTTACATCACAAAAACATGCCTACAATTCATGGAAATAGAAATGGAGCTCAAAATAAGCAAACATATTTTCGGCTAGATTTGCTCCATTTTCTGACCCAACTTTGGAAAATCATAACTAAATCTAAAAATTTGAAATCATGTAATCTTGGTTATTCTGGAGAGCTTAGGATGTCTAATTCACAATAAAAATATGCCCAGGTCACAAAATTCATCACACAGGATGTTTGACATCCAAGAAGCTACAGAGGTCGCTGGCTGCCTGGGTTGCTGTTCTGTTTACTGATACAAATTTTTGAAATTCATAACTAATTATATAAAAAAATAAATCACACAAATTTGGTCATTTGGAAAGCTAAGACTTTTAGATTGATACTAAAAATAATTCTAGAATGAAATAGATACGTTTAGCCATCAGGAACCTATAGAACAATAACTGAACTCCAAGGGCGCCACTAGTACTGATAGTCAACTTCAAAAATTCATAACTCTCTGCTTAGACCTCTAAATGAGGTGATCTTGGTGCCCAAACAAAGCTTATAACCTCTAGTTTATTCTTATAAAATTTCACAAGCATTGGAAACCATTTGGCCATCGTGTAACATAAAATACAAAATAGCCAGTATGAACAGTGCCCATATGTGAAACAATAGAAAATCCCAACTTTGAAAATTCATCAAATATTCTCTAGACCTCCAAAAATTATGTTCTTTAGCTTTCCAAAAATATCTCAATGAGACATAATTGCATGCTACATTTTAGAGTAAGACTAACTCATTTGGCCAAAAAGTGATATAGGGCTCCATTATGGTCAATTTTGGCTCTATATTAGGTACCAAAGTTGCCAAATGGATTCCCCTTGGTTTTGGCACCTTTTGGGCAAGTTTAAAAGCTTATTTGAGACTTGTGTAAGCTACCCAAATGGTCCGAAAACTTATACATCTCATTTTGGCCATTCAACCCTGACTTATACACATATCCATCAAACTTTCAATTCTCATACTTTGGCATTAGATACTCAAAACATATGCTAGAGGTCATAAATCATATCCATACATATAAACATCACATAATAGTGTATTTATACTTGTCTCAAGGGTCATGGTACATTTACAACATCATATACTTTGTGAAGCCTTATTATGGATTCAAAAAGAATGAAAGCTAGTCCTAGGCTTGTCAATCTCCTTCCTATAGTGTTGTTGGCTCCCATTAGCATATCCACTTGGTTCACCTAGCATGTTAGATCATTGGAGAGGGGGGAGTGAGATTCAAAGAATCCCAATAGCTCATCTCCCATTCAATCATACATAATATGTGTAAGCAAGCTTTATAAATGCATGCATGGAGACAATAAAAGTCACGGACATTTTAGAAGCAAAGTTGGCATGTGAACAACTCATACAAATCATTCAAGAGCTCACCAAGTGTTTAGATTGGCTTCACACTTCTCATGAATTTTGGACTTGCCTCACCTATTTCTTAAGCACTTTGGACTCAACCATACACTTGGGAGCCCACTTTGCTTTTAGGAGACTCTTTGCTTTGTTTCAACCAAACTCAAGGGTTCTTGGCTCATCCTCACCAAAGCGAAGAGTTCTTGGCCTCTCCACACTCAAGCAAACTCACACAAACATTATGCACTCATTAGAAAACATAACATGGCATCAAGGATCATAGCATATAAAGGCATGCTAGCATACTTTTCAAAGCTTGAAAATACACATACACACATTCTAAAATAAGCTAAGCACACATCCATGCATGAGAGAAGGTGGAGAGAGCTACCTTGTATACAAACACACACTTTTTCCTTAGCTTCCAAGTCTCCTCTTTCGGTCACACACCCATAACTTGGTGGAGATAGTTTCTCTTGGCCTAGATACAAATTATAGGAGCCAATTTAGTTCATGAACCACACTCTAAGGCTACACAACTTAATGAAACACTAGATTGCTCTATAGGTTTTATTATGGTCCATATTGGCACCTAATGAAGCAACACCCCTCAAGTGATTTCTAGGCCTCATTCTTTCTTTTCAAATATGATTCTTGACTCCTTTTAAGTCTCTTGGAGTCATCACATCATCAAAACAAAAGGCCTAACACCATGTTGCTTCTTTAGGTCATAATATGGAACTTAAGCCACCAAATCACTTTCTATGAGTTCTAAATGTTTTCTAAGACCTCCCCTCACTTTCATTCATCAAATATGACTTAAGAATGGCCTTAGAAAAATTTAAAACTCTCCTTAGCACCATGGAACATGCTTGGCCGAGACTGTGGCATTATTTGGGCTTCTTGGAGTTCTCTTAGTTTTCTTGAAGGGAGAAGCTTGTGGGGGCATCTTTGGTGTCTCAAGAACTCATTTATACTCTAACCTAGACCTAGGAAGCATTACATAAATTCAGAATTTGAAAGGTGCACTTGAAACCCTAGGTTTTACATATTGAATTCTAATGCCTATTTCATAGTTTTCTTTGCATATTCTTATTCCTCTCCATCAAATACCTAAGAATCATACTTGGTTAGGCTTGAAAATCAGATCTTCCTAGGGTTCTTAGGCTAGGTCAAAATGGAGAAGAAGTGTGATGAAAAGGTATCAACCATAGGATGCATTTTTACCTTATTTCCTTGCATAATTTGGCTTGAATCTTGATTTCTCCAAGCTCCTCTCTTCAAATCCAACTTTAACATGAATATCTCCCTTGAATCAGATTTATAAACCTCATTTTAATCCAAGGAAAGAAAGGATAAGGAAGGAGAGGATGTGTGGATGAAGAAAAGTAAGGAAAATCATCATGAAAACATACCTTAAGCTTGGTTTTCTTCCTCCTTCTTCTTCCTCTTTTGGGCACCTCTCCCTTAGGGTTCTTCTTCTGATTTGGGGCTGGAAAATCTGAAGTGAAATGAGGGCAAGTGTGACGCGCCACCTATATATAGCTAGGGAAAAAGGACTTTTTCAAAAATTCTCATTTTGCCCTTCATACTTTGCATTTTTATTTCTCCTTTGTTTTAGCTCCTTTTTTAGAACTGTCTTTTCCATTATAAAATTTAGGTTCCCAATTAAGAAAAATGGTTTTAGAATCACTCAAATCAGAGCTAAAACCTTTCTGAACAAATTTGTCAAAGTTCGGACACACTGACGCTAGAAAATGTCCATCGGACGGGATTTAACTGTCCCGGGGCTTCCCATGGTTTTTAGGGGCTTTGAGAACCCCAGAGAACTCAAAAATTTCATTTAAAAAGTCCTCCTGTGTGAATTCTAAAAATTGCTCAAAATTACGACAATGCCATTATGTTTCATAGGCTTTTCGTAAGAATTTATTTCTTCATTCTAGCTCCGTTTTTTCTTCCGTCTGAGGCTAAAATTCTCATTTTTAGGAGTCTAGAATGGTTCCTAAATTTTTTCAAGATCTTAACTACATCATCTTGGGGGACTTCCTTTTGTATCCGGTGAATTTCGTTTGTTTACAGAGAAACTATATATTACGTTTCTCACATTTAATGTGCATAAGTGTGGGTTAAATGGCCAAAATGAGATGCATGAGGTTTGGGACCATTTGGGCAGCTCACACAAGTCTTAAATGTACTTTTAGACTTGCCCAAAAGGAGCCAAGACTAAAGGAAATCCATTTGGCAATTTTGATACCCTATATAGAGCTAAAATTGACCATAATGGAACCCTATGCCACTTTTTAGCCAAATGAGTTAGTCTTGATATGAGATTTGGCATGAAAATAGGTCTCATTAAGAGCTTTTTGGGAAGATAAAGATCATAATTTTTGGAGGTCTATCGAATATTTGATAATTTTTCAATGTTAGCCATTTTTATTATTTTGGTTTGCTGCACTATTCCGTTGGTCCAAAAATGAATTCTATCACACAAGGCTTAAATGATGTCTAATTGCCATAAAATTTTATACAAAGAAACTAAACATTCACAATAACTCATGCCAACTAAAAGCACCTCATTTGGAGGTCTAGAGAGGGAGAAATGAATTTTTGAACATTTTGTCTAGTAACTCGTGCCAGCCTGAGTTACTGTTCCATTGAATTCAAAGGTTTGGGCTTGATGAACTAGTCTAGAAATATTTTTCTCCTTAGCTAAAATTCACAGATTTCTAGATTGGTATCATTTATATGGGTTGTATTTTTGTGAAATTAATTGGACATTTTCAAAGTTTTCTACAAAATTCTGTGACAGTTCCAGAATCCAATTTGACCTCTAGACCATTTTGGATGTCAAACATTCTCTGTGATAGATGTTATGGTCTAAGCATATTTTTAGTGTGAATTAGACATCCGTAACTTTCCAGAATGGCTAAGATTGTATGATTTCAATTTTTCTAAAATTAGTTATGATTTTTCAAAGTTTAGTCAGAAAAAGGGCCAAATCTGGCCGAAATTAAACAAGCCCCTTTTATGCTTCATTTAAGTTTCTATGAGTTGTGGGCATGATTTTATGATACAAATGAGTTGTATTGATGTAATTAAATATGAGAATGTATAGTGTAAGCTCACACAATCCACATGACATCGAATGGAATTTTTAAGTTCAACGCAATGCAAAGAAAGTCATTATTTTATTTCCCTTTTTCTTATACTTTCATGAATAGAATGATGTAAGGTATGTGTATATGATGAGATGAGCTCAAATTTATGGTGTTACATTACGTTAGGGTAAAAAGTTTAAATTTTAATCTGTGGACCCTAGAAACTTACTAATAATATTCTCTAACTATTTTTCATTCATACAATTTATAAACATCTCAAAACTTCACATGAACCATGTAACATCTGGTTCTTCTAAAAATGAGAGAAAACGTGAGAAATGTAACCTACGATTTCTCCATTAACGAATGAAATTTATCGGATATAGAAGCAAGTCCCCTGAAATGAATTAGTTAAGATCCCAAAAAATTTGGAAAGCATTCTAGACTCCTAAAAATGAGAATCCCAGGCTCAGATGGAAGGAAAAATGGAGCTAGAATGAAGAAACAAAATGTAATGAATAAATGACGAAATGTAAGGGCATTTTTGTCATTTTGAGCTAATTTTATAATTTTCATAGGAGGCCTTTTTAAATGGAAGTTTTGAGTTTTTCGAGGTTTTCAGAGGCCCTGAAAATCATGGGAAGCCTCGAGATAGTTAAAACCCCTCCAGTGGATGTTTTCCAATGTCAGTTGACCTGAACTTTGATTGATTTGCTCGAAAAGGTTTTAACTCCAATTTGAGTGATTTCAAAGGTATTTTATTTAATTGGGAACCTAAATTTTATGATGAAAAAGACGGTTCTAAAAAAAGGAGTTAAAATGAGCCTAAATAGAGTAAATAAGCGTGTAGGGGAAAAATAGTCATTTTGAAAAATTATAAAAGAGACTTCTTAAGTAAGATTACACCTTATCACCTTCTCCAAGCTTCTATTTGTAGAAAAATGGATAGCAATGGCATGACATTAAGAGGGGGGAGAGAGACAAAGTTTAAGCTTCCGTTTAGGTAAGTAAACGGCCCCGTTTCATCTCGCGTCAGTTAGGAAAGTTGTTCCTATCTCTAAGAGCTCTCTAATAGTGGTTTTCTTTTCTTGAAAACTTAAAGATTTAGGTATAACCCAAGCCAAAATGGAACTCTTTTCAAGAAATCAATTTGTGGAAAATAATCTATGCCAAGAGAGCTCTGTTTTAAGGTAAGACTTCACTTAAAACACTTGCAAAATCTTGTGTTTCCAAGCCATTAAGCTTAGGTCTAGAGAGGGAAATTGAGAAGGAGAGTTTTTATTTATGTTTTCTTGATGGAGCCAAAGGTTATAGAGTGTGAGGATTATGAATATACAACTAGAATTGAAAATAGAGCTTTAGAATGCAAGTTATGGAATTTAGGGTTTTGATTGCACCTTAAACTCTACCATGAACCCTAGCTATATTTTATGGTGTTTAAGTATTCATATGAGTTCCTAAGACACCAAGAGAGCTTCCTACATGATTCTCCCATCAAAGGAAGCAAAGAAACTCTAAGGATGTCAAGAAGAATATATGCTTTGGCTTAGAGTAGAAATGGCACCTAGGGGTAGTTTTACTTCATTCTAAACTTATTTTTGAGTCATGCATGATGGGAGAGTATGAGAGGAAGCCTTGCAAAAATTTTAGAAACTATAGAAAGTGAGATGGCCTTATATGTTCCATATTATGGCTTAAAGAAGCAACACCTAGTTAGACTCCTTGAATTGATTGTGTGATGACTCCAAGAGGTTTAAATGGAGTCAAGAATCATAAATAGATGGAGAGAATGGAGCCAAGATTATGTTTTCTTAAGTTTGCTTCATTAAGTGCATTATGGAACCATAAAAGAGCCTTATGAGTCACCTAACTTTTCTAGTGAATGTGTGGCCTTAGAATTTGATTTAAAAGTATAATTAGCTTCCATATAATGTGTCTAGGCCAAGAGAAGTGATCTCCACCTTCTAGGGTGTGTGAGGTCAAAGGAAAGGATTCAAGGCTCAAGAAAAAAATGTGTAAATGCAAGCAAGGTAGCTCTCTTCACCTTCTCTCATGCATGATTGTTTGCTTTACTTGTCTTTGAATGTGTGTATATGTATTTCAAGCCAAGAAAAATGTTCTAGCATGGGCTTTTATCCCATGGCACCATGATGATGCGTTATGTTTTCTAAATGATGTTTATGATGTTTGTTTTGGTTTGTTTGATTATGGTGAAGCCAAGAACCCTTAACCATGGTGAGGATGAGCCAAGAACCCTTAGAATTGGTTGATACAAAGTAAAGAGTCTCTCAAAAGTGAGGTTAACTCCCAATAGTAAGGTTGAGTCCAAGAACCTCTTAAAGAAATGGATGAGGCTAATCCACTTACTTGGTAAGCCTATGTATGCTATGTATAACTTTTTTAAATGTCAAGAATGTTTCTTAAATAAGTGCACATGTTAATATGTCCATACATGTATTTTTAAGACTTGTATTACATCCTTTATGTGTGATTGAAAGGGAGAAGAGCTATTGAGATTCTTTGAATCTCATCCCCTCCTCTCCAATGTTCTAACATGCTAGGTGGACCAAGAGAGCAAGAAAATGGGAGCCATCCACTTGAGAGGTGAGAATATGACAAGAAAATGTCTTGAATTTGTTACTTTAAGGCTTTATGAATGGCAAATGATGTAACCTATTATTGTATATGACGTATGACCTCTTGAAATATGTATAATTATGCTATTATATGATATATAAATGTGAAGTCATGTTATGTGACCATTAGAATGTATATTGAGTATGAAATGACAAATTTTGCTTCTTGGAAGTTTGGTGCATTAGTATATAAGTGGAAGTAGAATGGCCAAACCAAGATGGATGAGATTTGGGATGACTTGGGTAGCTTATATAAGTCATAATCATGCCTTTTAGACTTGCCCAAGAGGTGTCAAATATTAAAGGCAGCTATTTGGACATTTTGGTATCCTATATGGAGCAAAAATTGACCATTTTAGGTTCCTATACGACTTTTTATACAAATGAGCTTTTCTTGCTTTGAGATTTGGCATGCAATTAGAGTTTGTTAAGGACCTTTTGGAAACCTAAAGAGCATAATTTTCAGATGTCTAAAGAATATTTAATGAATTTTAAATTTGAAAAAAATTTTGATTTTGGTCATGTTATTATTCATACTAGTCCAAAAATGATTTCTATCACTTAGGGCTTAAATGATATCCAATTAACACGAAATTTTATAGAGAGAAACTAGACATTCCTAGTAACCTGTGTCAACTAGAATCACTTCATTTGGATATTTAGATATGGAGATATGAATTTTTAAAGATTCTATCAACAAGCTGACCTTAGGTACTATTTGATTGGTTTTCGATGCCTGAACATGCTTAAATTGGTCTGGATTATTTTTTTTCCTCTAGCTAACATTTGTAGCTTTCCATATTGGTATCATTTACATGGATTGGATTTTTTTTTGAATTAATTTGACATTTTTTAAATTTGCGCCAGACTTTTGAACCTTTTTGAATGTCAAACATCTTCTTTGTTATGTTTCATGATGTAGAAATATTTTTACCATAAAGTAGACATGTGTAGCTTTCTAGAATGCCAAGAATAAATTATTTTTATTTTTTTTATAATTTGTTATGATTTTTCAAAAATTTGTGATAGAAGTGAGGAAATTTTGGCCAAAAATGCATATATGTGTTTTATGCTTCCCTTTGGTTTCCACAAGTTTTAGGCCACTTTTTGGGGATGGAAATGAATTGTAGCTATGTAATTAAATATGAGAATATAATACATGAGCTCATATAGTCTATGTGACACCAAATGAAAACATTATACGCGACGTAATGCTAAGAAATGCATTATTTTAATGCCTTTTTCTTGCCTCTTATATGAATTATTTGATGTGAGGCATAGATATAGAATGAAATAAGTTAGAAATATATGGTGTTACAAATCACAGACCAAGAGCCAAAAATCACAAATTCTCACATTTTGTCTCGTGTTCCATGATGGTAGATTTTTATGGCAACTTTGAAAAATCATAACTAAATCTAGAAAAATTGAAATAAAAAAACCATAGCTTTCTGGAAAGCTTTAAATATTAACTTTACACTAAAAATAGTTTTAAGCCAGAAAAATCTCTTTTAGGCCATGTTTGACTACAAAAAAAGTACAAAGATCATACTACCCAAAATTACTAATAGAAACTTTGAAAACTCACAATCAATTCAAAAAAAATCCAATTCATGCAAACTGTGCTAGTTTGGAAAGCTACAGATGTTAACAAGAGGAAAAAAATAGTAGATCAATCTAATAGGATTCAAACTTTGAAAATCAATGGAACAGTGCTAGAGGTCAGACTATGCGCTTGAAACAAAACAAAAACTTCAAAATTTTATATTTTCCTCTCTAGACATCCAAATGAGGTTCTTCCAGTTGGCATAGGTCACTGGGAAGGTCTAGTTCCTCCCTATAAAATTTAGTACAATTAGACATCATTTTCCCCATGAGTGACAAAGATTCATTCTCTAACTAAATGAATAGCACTAATAGCAAATTTTGAAATTTCAGCCAACTTCAAAATTTTGCCAAAAATTTTGTGGACCTCCAAATATTATGCACTTTAGCTTCCCAAAAATTTCTCAACAAGATCTAAATTCATGCCAAATTTTAGACCATGAAGAGCTCATTTGGATAGATTTTGCCATAGCTCACCATTATAGTCATTTTTGCCTCTTATAAGACACCAACTTGGTCCAAACAGCTTTCCTTTATATTTGGCATCTCTTGGGCAACTTTAAAAGCATAAGTGCAACTTGTATGAACTACCCAAGTGGTCCCAAACATCATGCATTTCATTTTGGCTATCCCACATCCATGAATATACTAGCAAATGCAAGCCATCAAGTAATCAATTCTCACATTTCCATTGATTTTGCACGAAAAGTGGTTCATACATCATTCATGCATGCTATTACATTTGCTCATTGGTCTACAACTCAAAAATAATATGCACATAAGTATTTTAGCATTCCTACATACTTTAAAATTACATAGGCTATATCATTGTCAAAACAATGTTATTTATACTTCATTGCCTCCATTCCTTGGCTCTTGAGTTCTACCTAAGCCATATGGGATAGGAGAGGGAAAAGGGTGAGATTCATGTAATCTCAATAGCTCTTCTTCCTTGCAATCACACATAAAAAATGCAAATCCAAATCTAAAAATGCTTGCATAGATATCATGGCTTTCATAATCATTCATAGAACATTTTTAACATCTAAGAAGTCATATAAAATTTACATAGGCTTGCCAAGCAAGTAGTTTAGCCTCACCGATTCTCTTTTAGGATTTTGGACTTACCTCACCACTTTCTTAAAGGCTTCTAACTAAGCCTTGCTCTTGGGAGACTCTTGGCTTTGTCTTAACTATTTTTGAGAGATTTTGGCTCATCCTCACCATTATTAGAGGGTTTTTGGCTTTACCACAACCAAAGTAAGTTCACAAAGCATCATTTAAAGATATAATGTAATGTCATGGTACCATGGCATATAGATGCATGCTAAAACATTTCTCATGGCTTAAAACATACATACACACATTCAAGACAAGGTAAACATCCACCATGCATGAGAGAAAGAAGAGAGAGCTACCTCTGTTACAACAACATACTTTCTTCCATGCACCTGGATCCTCTCCCATGGCCACACATTCACAAGAAGGTGGAACTTGGTTCCTTTGGCCTAGAGACAACATATGGAAGCCAATTACACTCTTGGAACAAGTTATAAAGTCACACACTCATTAGGAAAGCTAACTTGCTTCTAAGGTTCATTTATGGTTCCATAATGCACCTAATTAAGCAATCCTAGGAAAACATCATCTTTGCTCCATTCTTTCCATCCATTTAAGTTTCCTAACCCCATTGAAGTCTCTTGGAGCCATCACACATTCATTTGATGGAGCCTAACTAGATGTTATTTCTTTAAGGCATAATATTTACCTATGATACCATCACACTATCCATGGCTTCTAAAATTTTTCCAAGGCTTCCTCTCATCCTCTTCTATCATATATGACTAAAAAATAAGTTTGGAACAAATTAAAACTACCCTATGCTCTTGTTCTGCTTTAGGCCGAGGTGATGAACACTAAAGGGGAACAAGGAGCTTGCGTTGTTTTCTTGATGAGAGATGCATGTGGGAAGGATATTAGAGATCTCTAGAGCTCATATAAACATTCATTTAGGCTTAGGAATTCTTATATCAAAATATAATTTTAAGGGAACACATAAAATCCTAACTTTTCTATCTTGCAATTTCATGGTTCTTACTTTGTTCTCTTTGCATATTCTTAATTCCCACATCTTAATTCCTAAGATTCATTCTTGGTTCTATCCAAAAACACTTTCCCCTTGGCTAGCCATATGGAGGACAAAATACACAAGAAGAGAAATAAGGAAAAAAAGGCATGGAACTAAGGATTTTTACCTTGAATTCAAGCTTTTCTTGAATGCTCTTCCTTTTCCTTTAGCTCTCCTCCTAAATTTTGAAATTTCTCCCTTTGGTTTGAGCTTAAAATAGACCTAAAGACTTCAACAAATTCATAAAAAGAAAGACGAGAAAGAGGAGAAGAAGATTGGTGAAGGAGAAAGCATGAAAAACCATGAATTTCTTACACTTTTTTATAGGTTTCTCTCCTCCTTCTTCCCTCCATCTTATGCACCATTCTCATTTGCCCTTGGTTCTATTTTAGCCCATAAAAGTTGATCATAAGGAGTGGGGCAGAAGTGGGGACGTTTTTATAAGCCGAGGAGTTCATTTAAGTAACTTCTAAAATTTACAAGTTAGTCCCTCTTCTAAGTTTTATCCATTTGGGATTATTTCAACTTCTTTTTGAGAATTGTCTTTTCCATCATAAAATTTGGGTCCTCTAATTCATAAAATGGCTTTGGTTTCACCCAAATTAGGTTTAAAACTATTCTGAATCATTCAGTCAAAGTTTCAGTCAACCGACAGCCAAAATTACCCACCGAAGGGGTTTAATTGTCTCGAGGCTTTCCATAGTTTTCAGGGCTTTTGAGAACCCTAGAAAACTTAAATTTTTCATTTAAAAAGCCCTCGTATGAGTATTCTAAAAATTGCCAGAAATTACGAAAATACCATTACATTTTATTGCATTTTTGTTAAAATTTGTTTGGCTTTTCTAGCTCTGATTTCAAGGCACCTTTGGCCTTGAATCACCATTATTTGAGGTTTAGAATATTATTCTAATTTTATTAGACCTCAAATCATGCCATCTAGGGGACTTCTTTTTGTATCCAGTGAATTTCATATATTTACAAAGAAATTGCATATTACGTTTCTCACGTTTTCTCATATTTTCAAGGAGCTAGATATTACAATATTCATTAGGTAGTTGGTACCATAGATAGGCCTCTTCTAGTGATAATGGCCTTTAACATGTGAAATTATGATTGCTAGTATGGGATAGTAGTCACTGATAGCCTAATTATTTTATTTGCTGATATGAATGATATGATTTCTTATGCTCATCTTAATTCATGCATATATGTTAATTAAATTAGAATATATGAATGGAATTTATCTTTAGTTACTAAGATTTGCATCTTACCTTATTTTATAGGATAATACTTTCAAGTGAAGGCTCTTCGGGTAAAGATAAGGGGAAGCAAGTAGATAAAAATCTATGAGCTCCAACCATATGTGGGGAAGGCTACACTTGGATGGATCTGAGTAGAGTAGGTACTAAATTTTGTATTTCTTCTTATATAGCATCATCATGTAATCATGTTGCCAAGTGTAGAAGTTTGTATTTTGATTACTTAGAATGTATCTATTGAGGAGCCTAGGCCTCATATTAAATTGGTATTAGATGTATGAACTTATAACATCTGATATGAACTTTGTTGATCTATGATATGGTTTACTATTTGGAAATGTAATCATGTGATACATTAGATGTTAACTTGACCTAGTGATACATGGAACCTTTTATGAAATATTATTTGAATGATAATTGTTAGTACTTTATGAATCCTTACTATCATTAATCCATAAACTTGTTGATATATAGTAGTTAGATGAGTAGAAATTTACACTTAAGTCTTGAATTAATAATGATAGATAAGTTAGGTAAATTACGTAGATAAAAGCTATTAAAGCCTCACAAATTAAGGTAGAATGGCCTTGGAGTATTGCTAAAGAGAGAGTTAGAGTATATGAGATAAAACTTAGGAAGAATTGGTGTAAAAGAGGGTCACACAGTGGCCAAGAAGAGCTAAGCTGTAGCCAGGAGAGTGATAGAAGCAAAGAGCTCTACAGCGCGTTATGTCTCATTGCGATGTAAAATGAAAAAGTTTCCTAGGGAGGTTAACAGAGAGCAACCTCACCACTGCACAAAATTTTCAGCCATGACGTAGGTCGAGGAATCAGGTGACGGGTGTTCCAGTAGTTAGTGGCAAAGTAGATTGATAGTTAACTAAGGTTCAGGAGATCTTGAATGAAGCGAAGAAAAGTGGGCTTGAGCGTAAGGGAAAGGATAAGCAGTGCTTATAGCTTACTATCAACAATTCCTCGCCTACTCAAGAAGCTAGGTTTTTTATTTAATTAAGTTAGTGATTGAAATCAAAGCAAGGTCCATGAAGTCAATGAAGTTGCAAAAGCTGAATGAAGTATGGGTGAATTCGTTCCCTTGACCTCGCTACCATTTCTGCTTGTCTGAAATTGGCCGTCAACGACAGATCATTGTCCAGAAATTCATTACAGTAGGTTCCAACGAGTTTTTTTGCCATGATGCCACATAGGCTCATTATGTCAAGATTTGTGAAAATGTGAGAAGTTGAACCCGAGAGCAACTTCGCCATAGCCTAAGCTAATCTTAGGCTATGTCGTAAGATGTGAAACTTGGCTTTTAGGTTCCAATAACAAACTTAGTCGTGGCGGGGAAGCTCTAAGCCACGGCAAAGGTTGTTAAACTTCTATTTTTTACTTAGAGACTTTGAGATTTGCCATGATAATGTTGTGTAATGACTTAAGAATATTTATAAGAGGTTTTTGTGAGTTGAAATCAGTAGTAAGATGAATCAAGTATGATAACTTGTGGATTGGGTTAATTGTGGTTGCTTAGCTAATGGCCCTAATGATATTAAGGTTCAAATTTCCCCACTTTCTCCTATTTTAATTAATTATAATGATGTTAGACCTTAATTTACAATTACTAATTGTGCTATGAAGTCTAACATGGTAATTAAGAATTAGGGTCATTACATTTGGTATCAGAGCAATGGTTCAGGAAATTATGTTAGATTTAAAACCTTGTGGTTAGAAAACTTAGCAATCATGATGCATGCATGTTAAGAATAAGAGAATTATGATTTGGTGATGACTCTTATACTTATATATACCTGTTATAAATAGAGTTATGTTTGGATTGCCTTTGGACTGTAGTTTAATGGGGGATGCTTTTGGTTGTGCTTGTGGCATTGTAGAGTGATATGGTTGCACGTAAAGAAACTACTGAGATGTTGAGAGAAGTGTAAGAGACCATGACTGCAATGACCAATTGTATGAGGAAACAAGTTGAGGCCCATGAAGCTATAGCTAGGGCATTGACTGATCAGCTTCCAGAGCAAGCTGAGACCTATGTAGACATTGTTCAAGTATTGAAACAATTACATGAGACCATGAATAAGTAAAATCAGGAAGTGCCAGTGGAGAACTGTGTTAGTGCTAGTCAAAACCTTGGTATGGGACACTAAGGGAAGAATGATGACCTCTTAGTTTTGTTATCCAAGTTTAAAAAGGCTTATCCTCCAATGTTCATGGAGTTGTTAGACATTAAGAAGGCTAAAAGGTGGCAAATACAACTAGAGAAAATTTTTGAAGTCATGACTTGCATCATCGAGCAAAAGGCAAAATTGGCCATTGTAATGTCCCGTTTTCATTAAACGATGGAAATGGGCACGTTTTCAAAGCAAGTCCCCTGAGATGAGTGATTCAAGGCCAAATAAAATTTGGATAAAATTTTATATAATAGAAAATGAGGATTTGAGCCTTGAGTTGCCCAGAAACCGGGGTCAGAGCGATTCGAAAAATTTGTCGAAAGGCCAGTGGCATTTTCGTAAATAAGTGTAATTTTGGAAAAGCACCTAGGAGGGCTTTTTAAATGGAAATTTTGAGTTGCCCAGGGTTCTCAGAGGCCCCAAAAACCATAGGAAGCCCCGGGACCAGTAAAGCCCCTCCGGTGTACTCTTTTCGCTGTCAGTTGACTTGAACTTTGACCAATTCGTTCGGGACGATTTTAGCTCCGATTTGAGTGATTCCAAAGGCATTTTAGGAAATTGGGAACCTCTTTGTTATGATGGAAAAGACGGTTCTAAAAAAGGAGCTAAAACAAAGGAGAAACGAAAATGCTAAGAACGAAGGGCATGCAGAAAGTCAGAAGTTGATCAAAAGGTATCTTAGTTGGCTAGATAACGAGATAAGTCAGGAAAGACAGGTAAAGGGATTCCATTAATATCAGACTAGTAAAGAAAGCATGTAGAAAAGAATCCCCAATAGAAAATGTTCAGATTCAGTATGCATAGCCCGAGTCCCTTATAGTATATGTAAATGAAATGAATAGGAACTAATGTATAGTCTCGCTCCTGCCAAAGATGTTTACTACATTCAGTGTGTGCGATGCCCTGGTGCCAAGGCACTTAAAAGCAGAATGTGGGCATAGTGAGAACTGTAGGATAAGAGAGGAGGGCTAAAACAAGTATATGTAAGTAAGTAAGTAAGTCAATAGAGTAAGAAAAAAAAGCCCAAGTGAAAAAAGGGCTGAAGTGATCCTATGAGGAGCGATGAACGAAAATTAAAACGCTCCCTAGTACTAGTATGATTCTCTAGATGACACGGAACCCACTTCACACGAAGAGCATGATGTACTTTTGAGTTTAGCCTCAGCTATTATGAGTGATGGTAACTGGACTTAGTGAGCATGTATTTTACTGTCAAATACAGTAATTTTAGGCTTTCACGTCTCCCAGAGATGGATCGCAGTAGATCTTAGCATAGCACAGCGGGTTGTAGTAGACCCTAGCAGGGCTCTGAGAGGTCGCAGTAGACCCAGGGGTCACAGTAGATCTCACAGAGTTATAAAGAGCCCTAGCCACAGCGTGATAGATCTCTGGTAGAGATGACAGCCTGAGATAGTTTTTACAAAGTAGTTAGTCTCAGAGACCAGTACAGTTTCAGCTAGTCTTTGTCTCAGAGACTATAGACCTCCTGAGTCTGGTAGACTGTTGCTACAGAGATATGAAGGCTTTACTCAGACAGTTAGATCACTGACTAGCTCTCGTTAGAGATGAGCATAGTATATGGGATGAGGAAAGCAAGAAATAAGCTTTCCAGAGATAGAACCAGATGAACCACTACCTAGCAGATAGTAGGCCTGACTAAAGGATAGAGAGATCCTTGTATGATAGCTTATGTATTCAGAAAAGGGGTCAGGTATAGTTTTTATATGAGGTAAGTGGTACAGTATGTCTCCAGTGAGTAAAACTGTGAGAACAGCTAGCATCCCATCAGAGCCCAGCAATAGTCAGTGGTAGTAGCTCTTCAGTGCTAATATGAGACATACAAGTTAGGCCTATCAGTGTTGAAATGAGGGACTATAAAATGCCACAGCAAGTGAGCAAAGAAAATGAGAAAAGTCCCGGCCTATAAGAAATTGGGATCATTAAAAGCAGAAACTCCTCAAAGGAGTTGTAATCCCAGTAAGTAACTAAGATGTGAGGCCTATGCATCATGGGATGAGCTAGTAAGAAGAACGCAGAGATGAAAAGTGGACGAAATATGTAAATAAATAAGTAGACAGATAGAAACCTCTGATGACTCTAATGATTAGAAAAAGATGATGAGACCTTATGAGAAGCCATTAGGAGACGGTACGGGAGATTTGATACGAAATAAGTTACCTTTCAAGATATGTAAGTGTGACGACCCTAGATTCTAATATCAGTGATTATAGCTGAATACACGATTAATAAATAATGATCAAGGTTTGGAGTCATTGCAATTAATTACATTAGGGAAATATAGGGGAAATTTAAACCTTGATACTACTAGGATCATCAACTAACAACCATAACGGGAACATGCATGAAAGGGGTTGTACCATCATTAAAGGTTTAGGATTCATCCATTAATCAATTTCAACCCACAAAAACATCCCACCAATGTACTCATACTATTCCCTAACATTAGCCTTACTGAAATTAAGGTTTCTAGGTCAAATATAGGAGTTTGGGGACCTGCGCCGCGACTTGGAACTTTTCCGCCGCGGCTAAGCTAGGTTCTGGAGCTTGAAAACTGAGTTTTTAGACTTGCGCCGCGGCCTAGAACTCTATCGCCGCGGCGAGTTGGACCTGCGCCGCGGCCAACCTATGTGGCGCCGCGGCGTGTTTTGCTACTGTAACCTCCCTAATTAATTTTCTCGACTCGCGCAGCGGCGAGACTTCTTGCGCTGCGGCGAGATTACGTCCTGTCACCTCCTGGGCGATTATTTTCACTCCGCGCCGCGGCATCCCTCACCACTGTCACTTCCTAGGCCGCGGCGAAGCCTTCCTGGCCACGGCGTGATTCCCTTCTGTCACTAGTTTCACTATATTTCGCCCCCTACACTCCATTTCTCTTCTTAGGGACACTCTAAGGTCACTTCCCCTCATTTTATATAGCTCTAATGGCATTTATCTACCTTATTTACTTAGCTATTCTTCCATTACCAATTCAAAACTTATATGCCCATTTCCGTTCTCTAATCACCCTTTATTAGCAAGTTTATAAAATAGCAACAACAGAATATACATGAATTACCAGCAACTATCCTTTAATACTCAATCAATAGGGGTTCCATACAATGGGGGTTCATACCAATATCTCAAGAGTTACATTTCCATTAACAACCATATTATAGGTCAACAAAGTTTACAGCAGATCATATGAATCCATACATCAAATACTAAGTCAAGAGGGGGTCTAACCCTTTAGTACATACATTCTCAATAAATCAAATGTTCAAGCCTACACTTGGCAATGCAGATACATGATGATGCTATACATTAAGGAATACAAAATTAGCATCTATACTAGCCAAGTCAGCCCAAGTGTAGCCATCTCCCCATAGGTTGAAGCTTATGGATTTTCATCCACTTGCTTACCCTTATCCTTACCCGAGGAACGTTCACCTGAAATAATGATCCCATAACACGGGGTGAGATATAAATCTCAGTAACCAAAACAATTCCATCATATAATCCAGTTTAATCAACATATATGCATGAATCAAAATCCATATCAGAATCATATCAGTCATCTCAGCAAATGAAACAATTAGGCTATCATGATTACTATCCCATACTAGCAATCATATTTTAACATGTTAAAGGCCATTAACACCGGGAGAGGCCCGTCCACGGCACCTACTCCCCATTGAGCACAACCAGGGCTCAGTGCATTTGGGGTTTGATCATAACCCGGTGCTCGATCGTAGCACATGCACGGGTGGCAGCCGCACCACAGCTCCACCATGGACTCACAAGGTCCAATCATAATATAACAGATAGCCAACCAATTCATTCAGCATTTCAAATCATTCATATACAGCAAATATGAAATTAAAATAGATACATGCATGGAATTAATGTAAACCCCGGTTACCTCACTTGTAGACAACTTGTAACAGCCACCACAAATCCCAAATTCGGATTCAATTTATCTCCCACCAGAATTCTCAACGTTTCACCCAAAATCTTAAGCAAATTCGTACCAAATTAATACCCATAATATAAATAAGGTCTCAAACCAACAAGGAAAGGATCAAAATGGGGGGTTTAAAGTCACCAAATACCAGCCCCAACCTCAACCTACGAATTTCATCATGAAAACCCCTAAACACTCACTCTTCAGATTTTGGGTATTATGAAAACTCTCCAAATGAAAAACTAATCAGACCAAATTAAAGAGAAAGATGAGTGGATTAAGTTGTATAACTATTACCTTGGCCAAATCTTGCTCCAAATGTGAGAAAAGATGGAATTAAGTCAAGAACCCTAGCCTCCTCTCCTCACCTTCGAATTTCTCTTCTATTTTTGTGTTTCAGCAAATGAAGGGAAAGGTGGCTGAAGCATTAGGGTTTTAGGTGGGTTTAAGTTGGGTCAAGGGGTTGGGTCATGGGTTGCTCCAAGTCTAAATCCAATTGGGTTTCAGATTTTCCTTGTTGGGCCAGTTTTTAATTGTTGGGCTGCATAATTCTGTTGGGCCAGTTTTCACACATTGGGTTTCTAAAGTTTAATGGGTTTTGGGCCTAATTTAAAGGGCTCAAGGGCTTGGGTCTGCACAAGGGTAATTGGGCCACTTAATTGAGCCTATACAAGATAAATCTTGGGCCTCTATCTCATTAAATTAGTTTGGGTCTGCCTCTAGTTCATTGGGCCTCCATTAGCCTCTTATCATGATTTAATTAATTTGGGCCTAGATGTAAATCTCTATCCTACATAAATCCTTAACCCATATTAACAATTTATCTCTCTAGAATACCTATTCACTAACTTGCCCAATTATGCTCTATTAATTATCCTTAATTAATCTTAATCCATAATTAACACTTTAATTAATTTTAGGGTGTTACAGTAAGCTAGTCCACTGAAAAGAATGATAACTCCTACGACGGGTTAAGACTAACCCGATGTGATTAGTAAGCTCTCCCAGGATAGGCCTCCAGAGTCAGAAATTTATTTCCCTTATGAAAGGAACTAGCATGTACTCTATAATGATAGAGCCCTCATTAAGAGCTAGCAATGAAAATTCCCTGGCTGAGAGAAAACTTAAACAAGCAAAACCAGAGAGAAAAATATATGGAGCCAGGAAGAAGGGAAAGAAAGGAATAGTTAGCCAGAATATAAAAGAGTAAGAGAAAGTATGCCTCTAAATTTCAAGGATGAAATTTTTAAAAAGGGGAGAGAATTGTAATGTCCGTTTTCATTAAACGATAGAAATGGGCACGTTTTCAACGCAAGTCCCCTGAGATGAGTGATTCAAAGCCAAATAAAATTTGGATAAAATTTTATATAATAGAAAATGAGGATTTGAGCCTTGAGTTGCCCAGAAACCGGGGTCGGAGGGATTCGAAAAATTTGCCGAAAGGCCAGTGGCATTTTCGTAAATAAGTGTAATTTTGGAAAAGCACCTAGGAGGGCTTTTTAAATGGAAATTTTGAGTTGCCCAGGGTTCTCAGAGGCCCCAAAAACCATGGGAAGCCCCGGGACCAGTAAAGCCCCTCCGGTGTACTCTTTCCGATGTCAGTTGACCCGAACTTTGACCGATTCGTTCGGGATGGTTTCAGCTCCGATTTGAGTGATTCCAAAGGCATTTTAGGAAATTGGGAACCTCTTTGTTATGATGGAAAAGACGGTTCTAAAAAAGGAGCTAAAACGAAGGAGAAACGAAAATGCTAAGAACGAAGGACAAAATTGGCATTAAAGTGTTAAAGGAAGCTTCTTTCTTCTTCTTTATATGCCACGTTCTGCCTCCCCCTCTCTAAACCGACTTGCTTCTGTCCATTTTCAGAGGAGAACTCCAGCTCCTTAGGCGCACAAGAGGAGGAGGATTTTGGAGGAAGAAATTCAAGAAAAAGGTAAGAAAGTTTAAGGCATTCCATATCCTTCCTTCTTGAACCTTGCTCCTCTCCTCTCAAGCTTTCTTTCTATGGTTTTAATGGAGAGTTTGGTGCTGTTTTTGGGGCAGAACAGAGAGGGGAATTTCAAAAATTGAGGGAGTAAGCCAACCAAGTGGAAGAACAAGCCAAAGGAAGCAAGAAAACAAGGTAAAACTTCCATTCTTTGGTAGTTTCTCCCTCCCCCTTCCTCTTGCACGAATTTGACCACCATGAGCCCAATTCTTAGGGGCTGTTTTCTGTCCAATTTATGGAGGGATTAGGGGTTTTAGATGGCAAGGATTAAGAATGAACTAATAGAATCAAGAAAGGAGCATTAGGAAACAAAATGGAATCATTAGGGATCCAAATGCTCCCTTGCAAATCTGATTTTATATAAATGTTCTTAGGCTTAAATGAATGTTTAAATGTGCTCCTAAGATCCCTAAGAGGTCCCCCATATGTCTCTTCCTCCATAAAATGAACAAAACCCCATGGAAAGTCATGAACCTAAAAGTTGGAAAAGTATAGAGCACTTAAGGGGATTGTAAAAACTGATTTAATCTATAAGTTCCCTTGGTTGTTTAAGTGTTTCCTTGACCTCCTACAACTCTTAACAACCTCCCTAAATGGTTCCCCCATCAAGGAAAAATCAAGAAGCCATGAAATCCCATTTATGCTCTAACTTTCAGCCAAGTAGGGATGGCATAGTTAGAGAGAGTTTTAAATTGTTTCAAGCCCATTTTTGAGTCATACATGATGAATGAATGTAAGGGGAAACCTTGGGAAAAATTTAGGAAGCTTAGAGAATGAGTTGGTGCTTTAGGTTCCATATTGTGACCTAAGGAAGCAACATAATGTTAGGCCCTTTGTTTTAATTATGTGATGACTCCAAGAGGCTTAAAAGGAGTCAAGAATCATGTTTGAAAAGAAAGAATGAGGCCTAGAGATCATTTGAGGGGTGTTGCTTCATTAGGTGCCTTTATGGACCATAATGGGGATTATAGAGCAATCTAGTACTTAAGCAAGTTGTATGGCTTTAGAGAATGTTTCATGAACCTAATTGGCTCCCAAAAATTGTATTTAGGCCAAGAGAAACCATCTCCACCAAATTGTGGGTGTGTGGCCAAAAGAAGAGGTTTAAAAGCTAAGGAAAAAGTGTGTACTTGCATACAAGGTAGCTCTCTCCACCTTCTCTCATGCATGGATGTGTGTTTAGCTTGTTTTAGAATGTGTGTATGTGTATTTTCAAGCTTTGAAAAGTATGCTAGCATGCCTTTATATGCCATGATGCTTGGTGCCATGTTATGTTTTTAAATGAATCCATGATGTTTGTATGAGTTTACTTGAGTGTGGAAAGGCCAAGAACTCTTCCCTTGGGTGAGGATGAGCCAAGAACCCTTGAGCTTGGTTGAGACAAAGTAAAGAGTCTCCCAAAAGCAAAGTGGGCTCCCAAGAGTATGGTTGAGTCCAAAGTGCTTAAAGAATGGGTGAGGCAAGTCCAAAATCCATGAGGAGAAGTGTGAGGCCAATCCAAACACTTAGTGAGCTCTTGAATGTCTTGTATGATTGATTCACATGCTAAGGTTGCTTTTAAAATGCCTATGATTTCTACTTTCTCCATGCATGCATTTGTGAAACTTGCTTGCACATATTATGTGTGATGGAATGGGAGATGAGCTATTGAGATTCTTGAATCTCACTCCCTCCTCTTAAATGTCCTAATATGCTAGGTGGGCCAAGTGGACATGGCAATGGGAGCCAACCACCTTGAAGAAAGAAGATTGCCATCCTTATGCTTGATTTTTGGTCTTTTGATTCATAAGGAGACTTCATGATGTATATTATTATTGTAAATAGTCTATGACCCCTTGGACAAATGTAAAAATGATATTATGTGATAGATAAATGAATGAGTATGGTGTATGTATTCTAGAACATAAATTGAGTGCTTATGCTAATGTATGCACTTGAGAAAAGCTTGGTGTAATGTGTATAAGTGAGGGTGAAAAGGCCAAAATGAGATGCAAATGGTTTGGGACCATTTGGGCAGCTTTCCCAAGTCTTAAACATGTTTTTAAACTGGCCTAAAAGGTGCCAAGATCAAAGGAAATCTATTTGGCAATTTTGGTACCCAATATGGAGCCAAAATTGACCATAATAGAACCCTATGCCACTTTTTGGCCAAATGAGTTAGTCTTGCCCTGAAATTTGGTATGCAATTAGGTCTTGTTGAGAGCTTTCTGAGAAGCTAAAGATCATAATTTTTGGAGACCTAGGGAATATTTTGTGAATTTTCAAAGTTGGGATTTTGCATGGATTCTGGTATGGGTACTGTTCATACTGGCAGTTTTGAATTCTGTGTCACTCGATGGCCAAATGGTGTCCAATGCTTATGAAATTTTATATGCATAAACTAGAGGTCATAAGATTTCTGAGGCCACCGAGATCACTGCATTTGGAGGTCTTAGCAGAGAGTTATGCATGTTTAAAGTTAACTGTCAGTATCAGTAGCGCCCAGGAGCTCAATCATTGTTCCATCAGTTCCAGATGCCTAAGAGTATCTATTTCATTCTGAAATTATTTTTAGTGTCAAGTTAACATTTGTAGCTTTCCAGAATGACTGAGTGTGTGTGATTTTGATTTTTTTAGAATTAGTTACGAATTTCAGAAATTTACATCAGTAACCTGAATCACAGCCCAGGCAGCCAGCGAGTCTGTAGCTTTTTGGATGTCAAACGTCCTGTGTGATAAATTCTATGACTTGGACGTATTTTTAGTGTGAATTAGACATCCTAAGATTTCCAGAGTGACAAATATTGTATGATTTCCAATTTTCTAGATTTAGTTGTGATTTTCCAAAATTGGGTCAGAAAATGGAGCAAATCTGGCCGAAAATATGCTTGCTTATTTTGAGCTCCATTTCAGTTTCCATGAATTGTAGGCATGTTTTTGTGATGAAAATGAGTTGTAATAATAAAATTAAATATGAGGAAGTATAGTATAAGCTCACACGGTCCACGTGACACCGAATTAAATTTTTTAGATATAGCGTAATGCGGAAAAAGTTGATTATTTCTGTCCCCTTTTTTATGTGCCCTCATGGAACTCTTGATGTGAAGCTTATAAATGGCATGTAATAGAGCTAGAAGTTATGGTGTTACATTTATTGGTATAAGAGTAATCCTGGCCCATGTACGACCCGAGGAATGGTCGGCCCCAAAAGGGGGGTGAATTATAAAGTCCCACATTGACTGGAAGGGGCCTGTGGCTAGCCCATATAAGTGGGGAGAATCCTCCCCCTCACGAGCGCACTTTTCCTAGGAGCGCGGGCAAAGGCTCAGCGACCAGGAAGGGACAAACACCCAGGAAGCGTGGTTCGCTGAACCTGCGACCGGGGGACAATACTCGTGAGGGCTCTGTATGTGTTGGTATCAGAGCTGGCCGTTCGCATGTGCGACCCGAGGACAGGTCGACCCCAAAAGGGGGGTGGATTGTAAAGTCCCACATCGGATGGTTTGGTCCTGGGAACGGCCCACATAAGTGGGGGCAAAGCTTCCCCCACCAGACGCGTGTTTTCCCGTGAGTTAAGCGGGCAAGCGACAAAACCCACTGAACCGAGAAGGCTGGGTCAAAGACCCTCGAACCGGGAAGGATGGGACAATACGTCTGGTGGCTCTGTGTGGTGTTGGTATCAGAGCAATCCTAGCCCATGTGTGACCCGGGGACAGGTCGGCCCCAAAAGGGGGGTGAATTGTAAAGTCCCACATCGGCTGGAAGGGGCCTGTGCTGAGGGCTTATAAGTGGGTGCGAAGCTCTCCCCACCAACGGCGCACTTTTCCTGGGAGTGCGGGCAAAGGCTCAGCGACCAGGAAGGGACAAACAACTTACAGAGCCCCCAAACATATTGTCTCCCTGCTCGCAGGTTCAGCAAATCGCGCTCACTGGGCCTTTGTCGCTTTCCCGCGCTCACCCTTCGGGTTCATTGAGAAAACGCGCGTTCAGAAGAGAGCGCTTCGCACCCCTTTATAAGCGCTCAGCACAGGCCTCTTCCAGCCGATATGGGACTTTACAATTCACCTCTCTTTTGGGGCCGACTCGTCCTCGGGTCGCACATGGGTCAGGATTGCTCTGATACCAAACAACTTACAGAGCCCCCGAACGTATTGTCTCCCTGCTCGCAGGTTCAACGAACCGCGCTCACAGGGCCTTTGTCGCTTTCACGCGCTCACCCTTCGGGTTCGTTGAGAAAACGCGCGTTCAGAAGAGAGCGCTTCGCACCCCTTTATAAGCACTCAGCACAGGCCCCTTCCAGCCGATGTGAGACTTTACAGCCATCTACAAGCTAAAGGGTGAGGCTGAACACTGGTGGTGGAGTGCTTCTAGATTCTTGAGTTCAAGGGGGATACCTTTAATTTGGGAAAGTTTCTAAGATGCCTTTGAGGGCAAATATTTCCCACCTTCAGTAAGGACTGACAAGGAAGCTGAGTCTAATTTCCTTGAGCAAAAAGAAATAAGTGTAGATTAGTATGTAGTCAAATTCATCCAATTGTCTTATTTCTCCTCTTACTTGAGACAATTTGATGATGAACCATAGAAGGCCAATAAATTTGAAAGAGGCCTAAAATCGAAATTGAAAAACAAGATAGCATCCCTATAGATCCGTAATTTTGAGGAATTGGTAAAGTGTAGTGTGATGGAGAGGGCTATGATTGAAAGTGAGGCCAAAAGGAAGAAGACTATAGAAGGCAAAAGTTATCGAGGCATGAAGCCTTTTAGTGGCAAACGTAAGAAAAGAGCCAGTAGTGGTTGTGGCTCTTGAGGTAGGAGACCACCCCCAAGAAATATTTCTCAAAGAAGGAGTATGGGATAGTCAAAGAGTGTAGCTAGTGCCCCACCAACTTGTGTTAAATGTGCGAAGAGCCATGGTAATGGACTATGCCCAGTATGTTACAATTGTGGGAAACTTGGACACTATGCAAGGTGTAATGTCCTATTTCATTGAAACAGTAAAAACTGATATGTTTTCAAAGTGGCTCCTTTGAAATGAATTGGTTAAGGTCCAAAAAATTTAAAACAATAATCTAGACCTCAAATAATGAAATTAAGAGGCCAGAGGTACCCTAAAATAGAGGTTAAAATGGCCAAATGGAAAGTAACGAAATAGCTAAGTAACGTAATGGCATTTTTGTAATTTTGGGAAAATTTTATAATTCTTACAGGAAGGCTTTTTAATTGGCAAATTTGAGTTTTCTGGAGTTCTTAGAGGCCTTGAAAACCATGGGAAGCCCCAAGACAATCAAAACTCCTTCGATATACGTTTTTAATGTCGGTTGACCCAAACTTTGACATTTTCTTTCGAGAAGGTTTTAGCTTCAATTTGAGTGATTCCAAAGGCATTTTATAAGATTGAAGACCTAAATTTTATGATGGGAAAGATGGTTCTCAAAAAGGTGCTAAAACAAGCCAAATATGAAAATGCCAAAATTGAGGGACATAAATGGAATTTTTAAAGCAAATTGTTTCTTGAACTTTCTATAAGTGTCATGCCCTTTCTTCTCCTTCCTTCACTCAATTTATTTCTATCCAAAAATCTGAGAAAACTCAAGAGAGGGAGGCGCACAAGAACAAGGGGAAAAGAGGAAGAGAAAAGCCAAGAAAAGGTGAGAAATTCATGAAAGTTCTTGTTCTTCCTTTAGTAAACTTCTTCTTCTCCTTTCCTCCTCTCTTCCTATACATTTAGTAAGATGTTTAGGTTTGTTTTAAGGGCAGAATAGAGGGAAGATTTTTGAATTCAAGGAGAAGAAGCCAAGCAAGGTGAAAAGCAAGCAAAAGAAGCTAAGGAAACTAAGTATTTTGCCATTCTTATGCTAGATCCTCCTTGTTCCCTCTCTTGTGCATGTTTTGCCGTATGTAAGACCAGCCAAGAGGGGTTAGATTTCTAGCTAAACCAAGGGTGAATCTTAGAAAAATGAGGGAAGAGAACAAGCATATGCAAAGGAAACAATAAAAGAACCATTAGATTTCAAAATAGAAAAGTTAGGGTTTCAAGTGTTCCTTTAAAATTATATTTTGATTCAAGAGTTCCTAGGCTTAAATGAGTGTTTGGATGAGCTCTTGAGATCCCTAAGAAGCTTCCCACATGCATCTTCCATCAAAAAAACAAAGCAAACTCATATAATGCTCTCTTGGAATATGGTTTCGGCCTAGGCTAAAAAGTGTACCAAGGGATAGTTTTAAATTGTTCCAAGCTTGATTTTGAGTCTTATATGATGGAAGAGGATGAGAGGAAGCCTTGGAAAAATTTTAGAAGCCATGGATAATGAGATGTAGTTATAGGTTCCATATTATGGCTTAAAGAAGCAACACCTAGCTAGGCTCCTTGAATTAATTGTGTGATGACTCCAAGAGGCTTAAATGGTTAAGAATCTTAAATGGATGAAGAGAATGGAGCAAAGATCATGTTTTTATAGGGTTGCTTCATTAGGTGCATTATGGAACCTTAAAAGAGCCATATAAATTACCTAGCTTTTCTAGTGAATGTGTAGCTTTAGAATTTGGTTCAAGAGTATAATTGGCTTCCATATTATGTGTCTAGGCTAAAAGAAACAAATTCCACTTTCTTGTGAGTGTGTGGCCATGGAAGAAGAACCAAATCCAAGAGGAAAATTATACTTATGCAATAAAGGTAGCTTTCTCTCCTTTTTCTCATGTATGAGTAGATATTTATCTTGTCTTGGATGTGTGTATGTATGTTTTGAGCCATGAAAAATGTCTTAATATGTATCTACATGCCATGGTATCATGATATTGCATTGTCTTCAAATGATTCTTTGTGAACTTGTTTTGGTTTGCTTAAGTGTGGTGAAGCCAATAATCCATTATCCATGGCAAGGATAAACCAAGAACCCTTAAGAATGGTTGAGACAAAGTTTAGAGTCTCCCAAGAGTAAGGCTTAGTTTAAAACTTTTAAGAAAAAGGGTAAGGCAAGTATAAAATCTTTGAAGAGAATGGGTGAGACTAAACCACTTACTTGGCAAACCTATGGATGTATTGTATGACTCTTTGAATGCTAAAAATGTTTTTTAAATGATCACATGCTCCATAATGCTCATGCATGCATTTTTAGATATGGATTTGCATTCTTTATGTATGGTTGAAAGAGAAAAGAGCTATTGGGATTCCTAGAATCTCATCCCTTCCTCCCCGCATGTCTAACATGTCTAAGTGGACCAAATGAGCCAAGAAACAAGAGCCACCAAGCTTGAAGAGGAATGTTTGACAACCAAGTATGTGAAAATGCCAATTTCTAGCCATATGATGTAATCCCTTATTGTATATTTTGTATGACCTCATGAACATATGTAAATATATAAATATATTATGTATAAATAAGATTTGATGCCATATGTACAATATTGCATGGTTTAGAATTGAAAGGCAAGAAGTAGTATATTTGCTCTTGTGTATATCTTAGGGTGAATGAGTGAATTTGTGAAATCTTAGTTTGTGTACCTTTCAGACATGTTTAGTAAACCATTTTGGTTCTTTTCCACGTACTCAAGTGGTCATGGTTGCCTTAGAAGCTAAAATGGACCATTTGGAACCCTTACATGATACAAAAAGAGCATATTTGTAACCCAATGTCAAGATCTGACCAAATGAACGAATTTGCTCATGAACTTTGGCATGCATATAGATCTCATCTAGGGCTTTTTGATAAGCCAAAGGCTAAATTATTTAGAGCTTTTTGGAATTAATTATGATTTTTTAAAGTTGGCATTTTTCTACTATTCTGGTATAAGCACTATTCATACAGTCAATTTCTTGTGTTATGTCATTTGGGGGCCAAATTGTGTCTAATGCTCATGAAATTTTATAAGTACAAACTATACATGATAATATTTGCATGATCACTACGATCACCCTAATTGGACATCTGAGCAAGGAGATATGAATTTTTGAAGTTTATGGATAGTACCAGTAGCGATAGGCGACCTTGGTTATTTTTCCGTTAATTTCTAGTGGCTAGACGTCCTTGTTGTGGTTTGGAATTATTTTTATTATAAATTAGAAATATGTAGATTTCTAGAAAGGTATAGTGTGCTTGAGTTTGGTTTTTCTAGAATTAGTTATGATTTTTCAAATTTCATGACAAAAAATTAAAATTTTAGTCTGAGGCTACACACATTATTTTCATGTATATACTCCATTAGCTCAAGTTCTTGGCTACTTCTTGAGATGGTTTTGAGTTGTATTTGTGTATTTAAATAATGTGTGCCAAGAACTCCATATGGTCCACAGGACATGAAATGAAAAATTTATCTATAATGTAATGCAAATTTAATTGATTTCTTAATGGACTTTTCCTGGAAAATTTGTATAATCCAAGGATATAAGCTTAGAAATAACATGAGATGCACCTAGTAATTATGGTGTTACACAAGGACTTGCTCAGTGTCGAGAGAGTCAGCCTTATCTGTTAAACCACCTTCACAAGGAAGTGTGTTTGCACTTACGTAGCAAGAGGCTAGTAGATCCCCTAGCCTGATTTGAGGTACTTTATTTGTCCATAATCATGTTGCAGATGCATTATTTGACTTGGGTGCTGTAACAAACATAATTTTTGTAAAATGACAAAATGAGCCATATAAAAATAAGTCCTCTAAAAATGAGCTAGATAATGTCCCAGAAATTTTGGGTAGAGTCCTAGATTCCTAAAATGATAATTCTAGACTCAGATGAAAATAAAAATGGTGCTAGGACGATGAAACAATTTGTGATGAAAACTGACAGAACATAATGGCATTTTTGTAAATAAGTGTAAATTTTGGAAAAACATATAGGAAGGCTTTTTAAATGAGAAATTCGACTTGCCCAAGGTTCTCAGAGGCCCAAAAATGTTAAGAATCATGGGAGGCATATAGTGGAAACATTTAAAATTTTTAATCCCGATTCCCACCAAGGATCTGTCAAAATTGCTTAAACCGAATAGGTTCAAAAAATTACATTTTCTGTTGATTGAGTTTGTTGTTTACTCTTCGTCTGGATCACAGGAACTGACCACAGATTGGCTCCCTCTACTGGTATCCACACGAACGGGGTTCAGCAACTCGAACGGTATGCTAGCACTTGTCCGTATGACGTCCGTACAGCTCCGTACAACGTCCATACACTGTCCTTCTCTCTTGAGTTTTTGGAGGTAGCTCTAGAATTACTTTTCTGATATGAAAAACCTAATCAAATTTTTTATAAAATTTTATAGACTAGGGTTTCAAATATATTTAATTAATCAAAATTAATTAAATATATCATTAAATATATTTATTAGTTTAAATTCAAATCTATCCTATAGTTTAAATTTAAATCTATCTAATAGAATCAAATTTAAACTAATTCATATATATATAATATCAAATATAATATATATATAATATATTTCAAATTTAATTATTTATATATATAAATAGTTCCTCCATCCTATATTTAAAAATTAAATTTATTGAATCTAGGCACATTTCTGATTCAATGAATATGGACATTTTAGCTCGAGTTGGTCCGTTCTTGTGTGCAACCCTGCAGGCCCATATGATGTTGGCAGTGAGCCAATTACACTGTTTGACCCACAAGTCACAAGCGGCCTCTAGCAAGACATTGTGACTACCCAAATCATATGGGATCGGTGATCTGATGTAACCTATCTTACAACCCTATCATATCATTTTTGTCACACGACATCTAGATCGAGTATGAGGCATGGAAATGTCATCCTCAACTTGCTTGATTGTAACTTTCTCGATCTCCGAGCAGACTGATATAAGATGGAACCCTTTCCATCTAAGCATAGCTATGCATTTTTCAGTCACACTCATCGAGGGGCCCAGGGATATCTCTCTATTAATTAGATGGACAAATTCTATTTTGACCACTCATCTTCCTCTGCATGGATTCCACTATACTCGATCATAACCTTTATAATCACCCGGTTAAAGGTGACATTAGACTATGCCAAAGTACATTGTCCTTCATATAGGAATCTATGGTAATCTCAGGTTCAAGGGATCAATGACACGGTTATATATGAGATAAACTTATGACCTAATCCATGTAGCTTATCTCATGATGGGTCTATCCAACGTCCTGTTCTCTAACACACGCCTATGATTTTGATTCATATCATCATGCATGATTAACACTTAATCAATCAAAATTATACTAGTCTTAATTCATCGTTGTTCCCACAAAGATGATTGACTAGAGACAATTTGGATAATCCAAAAAATGATTTGTCCATGGATATTATTATATATAAACATGCAAATAATATAATAATGTAATAAAAGAAAACTCTGATTTCGTAATAAAAACAATGTTCACAATAAAATGATTGGCCTAGGGTACAATCTCCAACAAAAAAACCATAGGAAGCCCCGAGACTAGTAAAGCCCCTTGGTGTATGTTTTTTAACATGGATGAGCCCAAATTTTGATGGATTCATTCGACAAGGTTTTAACTCTAATTTGAGTGATTCCAAAGGCATTTTATTAAAGTCAGAATCTAAATTTTATAATGGAAAAGATGATTCTAAAAAAAGAGCTAAAACAAAGCAAAAATGAAAATGCTATTATGGAAGGACGAAATTGAAAATTTTAAAAAAGTGTGTTTCTTGAAGCTTCCACACACTTCTCCCTTTCTCTCTCGCCTTCTTAAGCACGACTTCTTCTACCAAAAATACAAAAATTGATCTATTCTCTTAGGCCCACAAGAAGAGGAAGAAAAGGGGAAAGAAAAAGGCAAGAAAGATAGGTAAATTTATGAAATTTTATGCTTCTTTCTCTTCTAATCTTGCTCCCCTCTTTCTTTGCTTTCTTTCTATGATTTTCTTCAGATGTTTGGTTCTATTTTTGGTCCAAAACTTAGAGGGGTAGTTCAAAAATTTTAAAGAAAGACAAACCAAGAAGAAGAAGCCTTGGAAGCATACTTGAAACTAAGGTAAAAGCTTATTGTGGTTGCTTCTTCTCCTTGCTCCATGGATGTGTGTAATTCAACCAAGAATAGAACCATATAGAGAGAGGATTTTTTGTCTAAAAGCAAGAGAAGAACTAGGGTTTTAGATATGAAGAAGAGGAATACGGTGAAAAATTCCAAAAAAAACTAATGGAAATCAAGTTAGGAAAGTGTGGTATTTTCTAGGGTTTTGTGAAATTTGATTTTGTGTGAATACTTCCTTAGCTATTTGAATGTTTCCTTGAGCTCCTAAGACCCCTAGAAACCCTCCTAAGTGGCTCTCCCATCAAGGAAAAATTAAGAACTCCATGAACCTTCCTTGGTGTGCATATTTAATCTAAGCTAGTGAGTGTTTTAATTTGTTCTAACATTAGTTTGAGAATTTATATGATGTTAGAAGATAGAAGAAACCATTGGAAAAAAACTTAGGAGCCATAGAATGGGAAATGGGACAATGGTGTCCATAATGGTACCTTATGAAATAACTTGATTTTCCAATTGTGCAAGCGAATGTGTGAAGGCTCCAAGGACCTTAAATGCATCCAAGAATTCTAAAACAAACTAGAGAATGGAGCCAAGAACTTAAAATGTTAGAGTTTCTTCAATAGGCCATTTATGGAACCATTATGCCACTTATGGAATCAAGTGTGTGTTCAAGAGTGAGTTTAGTGTCTTGGTTTCCTTCAAGTGTGTAATTGTGTGTTGTTTATGGTGTTTAGGCCAAGAGACCATACATCCACCTAGGTGTGCTTGTGGGACTGAAAAAGGGAAGGAAAAGGATTAAGAAAAGTTTGCATAAATCTAAGGTAGCACTCCACCACATTCTCATTGCATTCTTGTGTGCATATGTATGTAATTATATGCTTGGGTGTGCGCTTGTGATTTGAGAACATGCCACTTGATGTCTTGAGATTGAATTAGTACCAATGTGTTGTCTTGAATGCCATTGATAGTGAGAATGGCTCATAAGGGTCAGGTGATGCCAAAAGTCCCTCAATATAGGTGAGGAAGTGCTAAAGTCTCATGGCATAGGTGAGACTAGGTCAAAAGTCTCTTGGATGAGTAAGGCCAAGTCAAAAGTCCCTAAGCTAAGAGTGAGGCATATCCACAAGTCCTAGAAATGGGTGAGGCAAAACCAAAAGTCCCTAGAGCTCTTTGATGGCTTGATTATGAAAGTGTGGCATGAACATTTTGTAAATGAGCATTTATGGTTCTAGTAACTTGTTCATTTGCACACTTGATGTATGTATGCCTTGAATGTGTGTATGAATGGGTGTGTGAGCTATTGAGATTCAAGGAATTTCACTCCCCTTCCCTCCATTATTTTGAAATGCCTAAGTGATGTCCAAGAAGCAAGGAAGGTAAGCCAAGAGCATTGAAAAGTCATATTTTGTCCATTATGTAGCTTGTTATGTAATTGAATGCCCAAGGTTGCTTTGTACATATTATTTTTGATATGTAAGCTCATGGCCAAATGTAATATGATGTATGACTCTTGTATAGACCATATGTGGCATGAAATCAATAGAAATAAAAATTTCAGCTTCTTGATGGCTTGATGTATTAGTGTATTAATAGAAGTGAAATGGCCAAATTAAGATGCATGAGGTTTAGAACCACTTGGGTGGTTCATACAAGTCATATTTGTAACAACCAGAAAAAAAAAGAAAAAGAAAAAAGAAAGCTGAAAATTTTTGAAATCCTAAAATTTTTCTAAGTCTGTTAGCTATAGCCTAGCTATAGCGAATGTACCTGTTCGCTATAGCGAGAAATGGTCTAGCTATAGTGAGAGTAGCTGTTCGCTATAGCGAAAATGCTTCTAGTTATAGCGAGTGCGGGCGTCCCATACAAAAACTAGGGAGCTGCTCGCCGTAGTGCGCACCATAGCGAAAACGGGGGTCTGGAACTGATACGTGCTCGCCGTAGCGAAGGTTAATTCTCGCTATAGCGAGGGTTAGTCCAGAAAAGCATAAAAAGAGAGAATTTGACTTCTTTAAATGTCCCAACTTATTCTTTCTCTTCTATCTGACCTAGGCTTTGACCCAATGAGAGAAAAGAGGCATGGAGAGTAAGAGAGACCAAGAGAAAGGAGGAAGAACAAAGGAAAGGTAAGCAAGCTTCTCTCTTTTCTTCTTAGCATCTTGTTCTTCTCTCTTTATCCTCTCTTTCTATGGTTTTGCTTGTGAAATTCGTTGGGATTTAGGCATGGGTCAGAAGAGGGAAAGTGGGAAACCACTCTTGCATTTCTTTACTTTCCTTGATTAGAGCTTGAGAGTGAAGAAGAGGTGGTGAAATTCTAGAGAGAGGGAGGAAGTCTGACCTAGAATGAACAAGAAACCCTTGTGTTAAGTTGAGAAATGGAAAGAACTAGAAGAAGGTCTAGTAAAGTTTAAGAAGGGAAGAAGTAGGGCTTTAATCTCCTAGCCTTGTGAAGGTTTATTTGCATGAGAGTAATTCCATGCTCTTGATTGTGTCTAGGCTCAAGTGAAGCACCTCCATCAAGGTGTGATTGTGAAACCAAGAAAGGAGAAGAGAAATTAAAAGGGAAGGCTTGTGTTGGCTCAAAAGGTAACTCTCTACTCTTTCTTGTTGCATTCTTGGATGTAATAGTCATTGTATGCTTGTGTTTATACTCATTGTGTGATACATGCCATATGTTATTGCCATGATGCATTGGTACCAATATGCTTATGTGTTGGATTGTGAGAATTGCTCGGGTGAGGTAGTGCCAAAAGTCCCTTGAGATGGGTGAGGTAGAGCCAAAAGTCCCTGAGGTTAGGTGAGACAAGGCCAAAAGTCTCATAACCGAGTAAGGCCAAGTCAAAAGTCCTTAAAATTGGGTGAGACCATCCAAAAGTCCCTAAACTTGGGTGAGGTTAGACTAAAAGTCCTTGGAGCCCATCCTTGGCATTGATATGGTTTTCATGGCATGTACAACATGTATTGTATGATTGTGAATGGTTAGATGCTTGGTTACATGCTTTGACTTGTTTATATACCTTGATTGCTTCCTTGAATGAGTGCATGAGCTACTGAGATTCCATGAATCTCACCCCTTCCCCCTCCCATCTTAACATGCTAGGTGGAGCTCAAGGAGAATCAAGTGCACACCAAGGAGCCTAGAAGCATGTTTAGCTAGATGTTAGCTTATTTTGGTTCTTTTGATGTAAAGTGGTGCCAAAATGAATATGCACCTACTATTTTTTAGATGTAAATGTGGTAGCAAGTGTAAATGTATGAAAATATGATGTACAAACTATGTAGAGAGCCAAAGTAATGAAATTGTGGGTTTTGCACTTTTTGTGGATGGTATGTGATAGTGTATTTTGGCCCGTAGCATAGTGAGTTTGAAATGTATGATGATTTGGACCACTTGGATATTTCATATATGCTATGTTCATGCTTTTAAACTTGTCCATGAGGTGTGAGAACATGTGGGAGGCTATTTGGACCCACTTTGAACCGTTTTGGGTGTCAAAACCACCAAATTTGTGAGCTCCGTCAAAGTATAACCAAATGAGCTCTTCTTGATATGAATTTTTGCATGCCTCTAGAGTTTGTAGAGAGATTCTTGGGAAGCTAAAGTGGGTAATATTTGGAGGTCTAGGAAATATGTGGTGAATTGTTGAAATTGGGAAAATTTGATGGTTTTGGTCATGGTGCTGTGTCATTAGCCCGAAAATAAATCCATGTCATTAATAGACCAAATGGAGTCCAAATATCATGAACTTTTATAGGTATAAACTAGACAATCACAGTGACCTCTACCAACTAGAATCACCTAAATCGGAGGTCTGTAGAGGGAGAACGAACCATCTGAAGTTCTGTATCAGTATCAGGGAAGCCATCTGACCTCCGTTACTATTCCATCCGTTTTTGAGGTCTAAGGCCTACTTAACTGATCTGAACTTATTTTTCTCCTCTATTTAACGTCTGTATCTTTCCAAATTGGTATAGTTTTCCCAGATTTGAGTTTTTTGGATTTAGTTATGAATTTTTGAAGTTCATGACAGTAAACTGCACCAGAAACAGGGACGGCCGGACTGCTATCTCATTTTTGATGTCAAACATGTTCCAAACACTGGGATTGTGGTTGGGAATTATTTTTAGTATAAATTTAACACCTAAAGCTTTCCAAAAAGCTATGTTTTGCTAGATTCCCAATTTTCTCTAATTAGTTATGATTTTCCAAAGTTAGAGCCAAAAATCTAACTTTTGGGTCCTTTTAAGAAAAAGTACTTTCTTGGTTTTCGGCTTCATATCCCTGGTTTATTGCTTGTTTTATGATATGTATGAGTCTTATATATGGAGTTTGAGTAGAGAATGTAAATGATGGGTTCACAGGACCCACGGGGCAAAAGATGAGTGTTTGAAATCTCATTTTATAGCATGAAAATGCCACGATTTGTACTGATTCTTTAGAAATCATATGGAATCGAGCCCAGAGGGAGGCTAGACAGAGTTAGTACATTATGATGTTACATTTTTTGTATCAGAGCAAAGGTTCAAGCACACTTTTGCTTGATGTTAGGCTCTTGAATGATATGATTTACTTGTGTTTGGTGTGAATGGCCATAGAAGTGGTAGCATCCATATGCATATGTGCTTGTGATATTATTGTGAACTGAGGGTTGCTACTTCTTTCAGACATGGTTGAGACTAGACAGGGCAGGGGTAAAGGCAGACCACCCAGGGCTCAAAGTGCTGAGCTAGAGGTTCCTGTTGCGCTTGAGGATCCTCTGCGGGCCATCATGGAGAGGCTTGATCGGTATGAGGCCATGATGGGCCAACACCAAGAGATGCTGGAACAACAGAGGTATATTGCCCAGCAACAGAATGATATGATCATGTATTTATAAGATACCCTGGCCAGGCAAGAAGAAGACAGGAGAGAAGCCCCTGTACCTCAGCCATCCACATCCAGCATTCCACCTGCACCTCCCCAAGAGCCTGTTGCTCCATAGACCCAGACGCCTATCCAGAAAGTGTTAAAGTAGTTTAGGTGGAATAATCCACCCTCGTTTGACAGGGAGTTGGATGCGGATAAGGCGGAGGCTTGGGTTATATAGCTAAAGAAAATATTCTCGGTGATGGATTGTACCACCGAGCAGAAAGCTTAGCTAGCCACTTTCGTGTTACAAAAGGAAGCTGATAGATGGTGGTGTAGCACGAAACCCCTGATGGAGACCAAGAACATACAAATAACTTGGGAAAGCTTCTTGGTCGAGTTTTATGAGAAATATGTCCCTAGTTAGGTGAGGAAGAAGAAAGAGATGGAATTTATAGGCTTAAGATAGACGGATGAGATGACTGTGGACCAATATGTGGCCAAGTTCATTGAGTTGTCTCCGTATTCCTCTTACCTCCAGAGGTATGATGATGAACCCTGGATATATGAGCAATTTGAGACTGGGTTGAAGCCCCTGATTAGCGATAGAGTTACTCCACAGCGGATCAGGAAGTTCAATACTCTTGTGGAGGTCAGCAGGGTGATTGAGACTAACCTGCGAGTTATTATGCCTGCTACGCCTACAGCTAGTTAGAAGGGGTTTTCGGGATTGAAAAGGCCAAAACCAGAAGAGGGTTCTAGTTTGACACCTAGTACTAAGAGGAAAGGCAAGGGGCCATGGAATAGAAGGCCACAGCGGAGTATGCCACCTCCTCAGAGCCAGTCATCCTTCCAGCAGTCTCCGATGACATGTTTCAAGTGTGGGAAGTCAAGGCACATTGCTAGACACTGCCCTTAGATGGATACAGCGCCTCCTCCTAGGCCACAGACCCAGGGCCGAAGTTCGCCCTCACTAAGCAGGAAGTCAGTGCATCTCCCAGTTTGATTCGAGGTACGTTGATAGTGAATAGCTTTCCTGTAATAGCTATGTTTGATTCGGGTGCTAGTCACTCGTTTATATCCTATGATTGTGTGAGGCAATTGGGTCTGGTCATTAGTGTCTTGCCATTTGACTTGTCTGTCACTACACCCACTGGAGGCCACGTGGTTACTTCCCACACCTGCTTAAATGTCATTGTTCAATTTAACCATTGTCATACCATTATTGATTTGGCTTGTATGCCCTTCCATGATATTGACTTAATTATTAGCATGAACTGGTTGGCTATGAATAATGCAATACTTGATTGTGAACACCGAACCATTTCCCTACCTGCTTGTGGGACCATACCTAGGGTAGGAGCTAAGTTATCCTTTATGACTACTGCCTAGGCTGAGAGATATTTAGAGTGTGGATGTCAAGGGTTTCTAGTCTTTTTCTCTATTCAAGCTGAGGTAGAAGAAGGGATAGAGGAGATCCCAGTTATTAGGGAATTCCCGGAGGTTTTCCCTAAAGAGTTTGACTTTAATGGCCTACCCCCTGAGAGAGGATTAGAGTTCCTGATAGACTATGCCTGGGGCTGGACTGGTGTCCAAAGCTCCTTACAGGATAGCTCCCACCGAGCTTGCTGAGTTGAAAGAGCAAATAGAGGAATTGTTAGAAAAAGGGTTTATCCGCCCTAGTATTTCACCTTGGGGAGTTCCAGTGTTATTTGTAAAAAAGAAGGATGGTAGCTTGTATTTGTGTATAGATTACAGAGAGTTGAATAAAGTTACCATTAAGAATAAATATCCTCTCCTTAGAATTGATGATTTGTTAGATCAGTTAGCTAGGGCATCTGTGTTTTCCAAGATAGATCTTAGATCTGGGTACCACCAGTTGAGAGTGAGAACTGAAAACGTCTCCAAGATAGCCTTCAGAATGAGATATGGGCATTATGAGTTCCTTGTGATGCCATTTGGGTTGACGAATGCACCCGCTGTGTTTATGGATTACATGAACAGGGTATTCAGACTGTATCTAGATCAGTTTGTGTTGGTCTTCATTGATGATATTTTAGTGTACTCCAGATCCTTTGAAGAGCATGAGAGGCATTTGAGATTAGTCCTAGACACCTTGAGAGAGAAAAAGTTATATGCCAAACTTAGTAAATGTGAGTTTTGGCTGACCGAGGTGAGATTCTTAGGTCATGTGATCTCACGAGACGAGGTCGCAGTTGATCTCCATAAAGTTGAGGCTGTGTTACAGTGGGATAGACCTAGAACGATCACCAAGGTTAGGAGTTTCCTAGGTTTGGCAAGATATTATAGACGATTTATTCAGGGCTTTTCTCAAATGGTCTTACCACTGACGAGGCTAACTAGGAAAGAGACACCTTTTGTGTGGGATGATAGATGCGAGAAGAGTTTCCAAGAGTTGAAACTCTGTCTGACCACTACCCCTGTACTGATTATCCCTGACCCTAGTAAGTCATTTGTGGTTTATTGTGATGCCTCGGGCAAAGGGTTAGGATGTGTGTTGATGCAGCAGGGTCGAGTAGTGGCATATGCCTCTAGGCAGTTGAGGCCTCATGAGGAGAATTATCCCACCCATCACCTAGAGTTAGCCGCCGTAGTGTTTGCTCTTAAAATTTGGAGACACTATCTGTATGGTGCTACCATAGAGATTTATAGTGACCACAAGAGTCTGAAATACCTGTTTGACCAGAAAGAACTCAATATGAGACAGAGGAGATAGATGGAGTTCCTGAAAGATTATGATTATGTGTTGAAATATCATCCTGGCAAGGCCAATGTGGTGGCGGATGCCCTGAGTAGAAAATCCATCCATATAGCCCATATGATGATTAGGGAGCAAGAGCTCTTAGAGAAGTTTAGAAACTTGAACCTCTCTTGTTAGGTGGTATTGGGTAAATTGTATCTGAGTGAAACCCGAGTTGAGAATATATTGAGAACCCAGATCTTAGATGCCCAGAGGGAGGATGAATTCCTAAAACAGATCAGGAATGAGATTTCCTCAGGTAAGACCTCAGATTTCAAGGTGTCTGAGGATGGTATGATAGTATATCGAGATAGAATCTGTGTGCCTAGTTAGACTGAGTTGAGAGAAAACATTTTAGAAGAGGCACATAAGAGTAAGTATACTATCCACCCAGGTGCCACCAAGATGTATCAAGATTTGAAAAGAATTTTCTGGTGGCCAGGGATGAAGAATGATGTGATGGATTATGTGACTAGATGCCTAGTGTGTCAGAGGGTAAAGATAGAACATCAAAAGCCGGCTGAGTTGTTGCAACCTCTAAATATCCCTAAGTGGAAGTGGGATAGTATAGCCATGGACTTTGTTATGGGGTTACCCAATACATCCTCTAGACACGATGCTATTTGGGTAGTTGTGGATAGACTGACAAAGTCTGTATACTTTTTAGCTATCAAGGCTACTCATACACTAGATCGATTAGCCCAGTTGTACATTAGAGAGATAGTGTGACTTCATGGAGTACCCAGTAGCATAGTTTCGGATAGAGACCCCAGGTTCACATCAAACTTTTAGAGGTCATTGCAGCATGCCTTAGGGACTAGGTTGCGGTTTAGCACTGCATATCACCCCCAAACAACAGATGGTCAGACTGAAAGGACCATCCAAACATTGGAAGACATGTTGAGGGCATGTGTGCTAGACATGAGGGGTAACTAAAATGCATATTTACCGTTAATAAAGTTTTCGTATAATAACAGTTACCATTCCAGCATTCAGATAGCCCCTTATGAGGCTTTGTATAGGAGAAAGTACAGATCCCCTCTGTGTTAGGTTGAGCTAGGTGAGAGGAGTATGATAGGACCTGAGATTATGGACCAGACCACCAGAAAAATAAAATTAATTAGAAAGAGACTCCTCACGGCCTAGAGTAGGCAAAAAAGCTATGCTGATAAGCGAAGGAGGCCGTTAGAGTTTGAGATTGGAGACCATGTGTTCATTTGAGTATCTCCAATGACGGGAGTAGGTCGGTCAATGAGGGTAAGGAAGCTCAGTCCTAGGTATATTGGTCTATTTGAAATCCTTGAGAAAATTGGACCCGTGGCTTATCCAATAGCCTTACCTCCTAACCTAGCCCAATTCCACAATGTTTTTCATGTCTCCCAGTTGAAAAAGTATTTACCAGACCCCTCACATGTCATAGAATATGAGCATGTGCAATTGCAGGAAGATCTTTCCCATGAAGTGAGACCAGAGAGAATTGTGGATGCTAAGCTGAAACAGCTAGGAAGCAAGAACATTCCTCTGGTGAAAGTGATATGGAGAGGTCTGACATCTGAGGAAGCAACCTAGGAATTGGAGGATGAAATGAGGCAAAAATATCCAGAGTTATTCCCTTGAGGTATGTCTTTAAATTTTGAGGATGAAATTACATTTAAGAGGGGTAGAAATGTAAAAACCAGAAAAAGAAAAGAAAAAGAAAGAAGAAAGTTGAAAATTTTTGAAATCCTGAAATTTTTCTAAGTCTGCTAGCTATAGCCTAGCTATAGCAAATGTACCTGTTCGCTATAGCGAGAAATGGTCTAGCTATAGCGAGTACGGGCATCCCATACAAAAACCATGGAGCTGCTCACCGTAGCGCATGCCATAGCGAAAACAGGGGTCTGGAACTGATACGTGCTCGCCGTAGCGAAGGTTAATTCTCGCTATAGCGAGGGTTAGTCCAGAAAAGCATAAAAAGAGAGAATTTGACTTCTTTAAACGTCCCAACTTATTCTTTCTCTTCTATCTGACCTAGGCTTCGACCCAAGGAGAGAAAAGAGGCATGGAGAGTAAGAGAGAGTAAGAGAGACCAAGAGAAAGGAGGAAGAACAAAGGAAAGGTAAGCAAGCTTCTCTCTTTTCTTCTTAGCATCTTGTTCTTCTCTCTTTATCCTCTCTTTCTATGGTTTTGCTTGTGAAATTCGTTGGGATTTAGGCATGGGTCAGAAGAGGGAAAGTGGGAAACCACTCTTGCATTTCTTTGCTTTCCTTGATTAGAGCTTGAGAGTGAAGAAGAGGTGGTGAAATTCTAGAGAGAGGGAGGAAGTCTGACCTAGAATGAACAAGAAACCCTTGTGTTAAGTTGAGAAATGCAAAGAACTAGAAGAAGGTCTAGTAAAGTTTAAGAAGGGAAGAAGTAGGGCTTTAATCTCCTAGCCTTATGAAGGTTTATTTCCATGAGAGTAATTCCATGCTCTTGATTGTGTCTAGGCTCAAGTGAAGCACCTCCATCAAGGTGTGATTGTGAAACCAAGAAAGGAGAAGAGAAATTAAAAGGGAAGGCTTGTGTTGGCTCAAAAGGTAACTCTCTACTCTTTCTTGTTGCATTCTTGGATGTAATAGTCATTGTATGCTTGTGTTTATACTCATTGTGTGATACATGCCATATGTTATTGCCATGATGCATTGGTACCAATATGCTTATGTGTTGGATTGTGAGAATTGCTCGGGTGAGGTAGTGCCAAAAGTCCCTTGAGATGGGTGATGTAGGGCCGAAAGTCCCTGAGGCTGGGTGAGACAAGGCCAAAAGTCTCATAACCTAGTGAGGCCAAGTCAAAAGTCCCTAAGATCGGGTGAGACCATCTAAAAGTCCCTAAACTCGGGTGAGGTTAGACCAAAAGTCCCTGGAGCCCATCCTTGGCATTGATATGGTTTTCATGGCATGTACAACATGTATTGTATGATTGTGAATGGTTAGATGCTTGTTTACATGCTTTGACTTGTTTATATGCCTTGATTGCTTCCTTGAATGAGTGCATGAGCTACTGAGATTCCATGAATCTCACCCCTTCCCCCTCCCATCTTAACATGCTAGGTGGAGCTCAAAGAGAATCAAGTGCACACCAAGGAGCCTAGAAGCATGTTTAGCTAGATGTTAGCTTATTTTGGTTCTTTTGATGTAAAGTGGTGCCACAATGAATATGCACCACTATTTTTGAGATGTAAATGTGGTAGCAAGTGTAAATGTATGGAAATATGATGTAGAAACTATGTAGAGAGCCAAAGTAATAAAATTGTGGGTTTTGCCCTTTTTGTGGATAGTATGTGATAGTGTATTTTGGCCCGTAGCATAGTGATTTTGAAATGTATAATGATCTGGACCACTTGGATATTTCATATATGTTATGTACATGCTTTTAAACTTGTCCATAAGGTGTGAGAACATGTGGGAGGCCATTTGGACCCACTTTGAACCGTTTTGGGTGTCAAAACTATCAAATTTGTGAGCTCCGTCAAAGTTTGACCAAATGAGCTCTTCTTGATATGAAATTTTGCATGCCTCTAGATTTTGTAGAGAGCTTATTTGGAAGCTAAAGTGGGTAATATTTGGAGGTCTAGGGAATATTTGGTGAATTGTTGAAATTGGAAAAATTTGATGGTTTGGTCATGGTGCTGTGTCATTAGCATGAAAAGAAATCCATGTCATTCATAGACCAAATGGAGTCCAAATATCATGAAATTTTATACGTATAAACTAGGCAATCATAGTGACCTATACCAACTAGAATAACTTAAATCGGAGGTCTGTAGAGAGAGAACGAACCGTCTAAAAGTCTGTATCAGTATCAGGGAAGCCATCCGACCTCTGTTACTGTTCCATCAGTATTCAAGATCAAGGGCTAGTAAACTGATCTAAACTTATTTTTCTCCTCTATTTAACATCTTTATATTTCCAAATTAGTATATTTTTCCTAGATTAGATTTTTTTGGATTTAGTTATGAATTTTCGAAATTCATGACAGTAAGTTGCGCCAAAAACAGGGACAGCCGGACCTCTGTCTCATTTTCGATGTCAAACATGGTCCAAACGCTGAGATTGTGGTTGAAAATTATTTTTATTGTAAATTTAACACCTAGAGCATTCCAAAAAACTATGTTTTGCTAGATTCTCATTTTTCTCTAATTAGTTTTGATTTTCCAAAATTAGAGCCAAAAATCTGACTTTTGGGTCCTTTTAAGAAAATGTACTTTCTTGGTTTTTGGCTTCATATCCGTGGTTTATCGCTTTTTTTATAATATGTATGAGTCTTATACATGGATTTTGAGTAGATAATGTGAATGATGGGTTCACAGGAGCCACGGGGCAAAAGATGAGTGCTTGAAACCCCGTTTTATAGCATGAAAATGCCACGATTTGTACTGGTTCTTTGAAAATCATATGGAATCGAGCCCAGAGGGAGGCTAGACAGAGTTAGTACATTATGGTGTTATAATATTCATGCTTTTAAACTTATCTAAGAGGTGCTTAACATTAAAGGAGGCCATTTAGATACATTTGATATCTCATATAGAGCAAAATTGACCATTTGATGAGCTATACCACTTTTTATCCAAATGAGCTCTTCTTGGTCTAAAATTTTGGCATGAATCTTAAGCTTGTTGAGATATTTTTGAAAAGATAGAGTACAGAATTTTTGGAGGTCTATGGAATATTTGGTGAATTTTTAAAATTGAGAATTTTTTTTGTATTGGTTTAGTGCACTATTTATCCTGGTCTGAAATGAAACTCTGTCACTTATGGTGCAAATGATGTCCAATTATCACAAAGTTTTATAAGGAGAAACTATACTTTCCCAGCAACTTGTGCCAATTGAGATTGCCTCATTTGGATGTCTAAAGAGGGAAATATTAATTTTTGAATTTACTGTCTAATACCAGGCGATTAGTCATACCCGTGTTACTATTTGATTGATTTTTCGGGTCCAAACATTCTTGGATTAGTTTGGAGTTATTTTTTCCCTCTAGGTAGCATCTATAGCTTTCTAGATCATTTGCATGGATTGGATGTTTGTGGAATTAATTAAATATTTTTGAATTTCATGGCAGTAAACTGTATCAATATTAGGTGGCAGTCAGACCTTTATGGCTAGTTCATTGTTAAACATGATCCAGATGGAATTTTCGTGGCTGGAAATTAGTTTTAGTGTAAATTTGACATCCAAAGATTTCTAGAAAGCTATGGTTTGTGTGATTTTAATTTTTCTACATTTAGTTATGATTTTTCAATTTTGCCCCTAAAATATGTCACTGTATAGCCATGATGAATGATGAAACTTTTAGGGTTTTTGACCCTTGATCTGTGGTTTTATATGGAATTTTGAGATTGTTAAGATTTAAATGGATAGAAAATAATTAGAGAATGATATTGGGGAACTTATGGGTCCATATAACATGAATTGAAAAATTTCACCCCGATGTAACGTGATAAAAGTATATTATTTTCATACTTTTCCTAATTCTTTGTCTTGTAAAGTGTGCCAATTGCGCAGAATGGAAGAGTATGATAATAGAAAAATATGGTATTACAGGTGCGACCCATTCGTTCATCTTATACAACTGTGTTATGCATCTGGGTCTTAAAATTAGTCTGTTGCCATTTGAACTATCTGTGTCCACCCCTATTGGATATTCTATGATTACATCTGATGTGTGCTTGAATTGCTTTGTGTAATTGGATAGCTATTGTACTACCCTTGACTTGATTTGTATCCCTTTATGTGACTTTGATGTAATCATTGGTACGGACTAGTTGTCAACTAATAATATGATACTTGATTGTAGTCGTAAAACTATTTCCTTACCTGCAAATATATTAAGAACTTATCCTATGATTGAACTTACTTGTGTGTCTACCGCCCAAGCTGGGAGGTACTTTAAGTGTGGTTGCCAAGGGTTTCTAGTGTTCTTTTCACTGCATATTGAGGTTGATGATGGGTTAGAAGATATACCTATGATTAGGAAGTTCCCTGAGGTTTTTCCTAAGGAGTTTAATGGACTACCTTCGGAGAGAGAGTTAGAATTCTCCATTGATTTGGTACTCTGTACAGGTTCGATTTCTAATGCCTATATAGAATGATGCCTATTGAGTTGGTTAAGTTGAAGAGTCAATTAGAGGAGTTACTTGAGAAAGGATTTATTAGGCCAAGTGTGTTTCTGTGGGGAGTACCGATATTAGTTGTCAAAAAGAAGAATGGTAGCCTTAAGCTTTGTATTAACTATAGGCAATTAAACCAAGTGACCATCAAGAATAAATATCCTTTGCCTAGAATTGATGATTTACTTGACTAATTAGTTGGAGTATCGATCTTTTCAAAGATTGATTTTAGATCATGATATCATTAACTTAGAGTCAAGGCTAAGGATGCACCTAAAACTGCCTTTAGGACTCGATACCGCCATTATGAATTTCTAGTCATGCCTTTTGGGTTAACCAATGCCCCTACCATTTTCATGAATTACATGAATAGGATCTTTAGGCCCTATCTTGACTGATTTGTGGTAGTGTTCATGGATGATATCTTTATATACTCTAAGACTAATGAAGAGCATAAAGAGCATCTTAGGATAGTTCTTCAAACCTTAAGGGAGCATAAGTTGTTTGCTAAGTTGAGTAAGTGCGAATTTTGGCTACGAGAAATTAAATTCCTAGGTCATGTGATATCAGAACAAAGGGTAGTGGTAGATCCTAGTAAGGTAGAAATAGTACCTAATTGGGAGAGACCCAAGATGATGACCAAAATCTATAGTTTCCTTAGTCTAGTTGGCTACTATAGTAGATTCTTTAATGGATTTTCTTAGTTAGCTATGCCTTTGACTAAGTTGACTAGGAAAGACCAACCGTTTATGTGGGACTCCAAATGTGAGAATGCCTTTTAGGAACTTAAAGATAGGCTAACCATCGCACTTGTATTAGTGATCCCTGACCCTAAAGAGACCTTTACGATCTATAATGACACTTTTAAAAAGGGATTGGGGTGTGTTTTGATGCAATAACATAAGGTGATAGCCTATACCTCGAGACAACTTATACCCCATGAGGAAAATTATCCCACCTATGACCAAGAGCTAGCAGCTGTAGTTTTTGTCCTTAAAATTTGAAGGCACTATTTCTATGGTACACAATTTGAAGTGTGTAGTGACCATAAGAGTTTGAAATATTTGTTTGACTAGAAGGAGTTGAACATGAGGTAAAGAAGATTGATGGAATTTTTTAAGGACTTCTCCTTAAAGTGTCATCTAGGAAAAGCAAATGTTGCTTATAACACTATAATCCTATGACTCATCTTATACCATATATATGTTTATTTCCTTAAATTACATAGAGTTCTCAAGAGAAATTATAAAAATAATCAATTAAAGTTACGTTATGTCACAAATAAATTTTTCATTCGGTGTCCCGTGGACTATATGAAGTCATCCATTTCATTCTCATATTTAGTTACACAAATAAAACTCATAACCATTCCAAGAAGTGGCCTAGAACTTGTGCAAGTAGATGGTATACATGTAAATCAATGATGCAGCCTCGGGTTGAAATTCTAGAATTTTGACATGAACTTTGAAAAATCATAACTAATTCTAGAAAAATCAAAATCATGTACACTAGACCATTTTGAAAAGCTATAGATGTCTATAATTTTAAACCACAACAGAGACTGCTAGCCACTGGAAATTGATAGAACAGTACTAGAGGTCGCCTGTCGCTATTAGTACTATCCTCCAACTTCGAAAATTCATATCTCTCAGCTCAGAGGTTCAACTGGGGTGACCTCAGTGGCCATGAAAATCTTATTATGTCTAGTTTATGCTTGTAAAATTTTATGATCATTAGACACCATTAGCCCTTGAATGACATAGCCCAAGCAACTGACCAAATGAACAGTATCTGTATTAGTTCAGTAGAAAAATGTCAATTTTGAAAAATCATAATTAATTACACAGAGTTCCAAATAATCTAGTCTTTGCTTCCCAAAAAGTCTATATAAGATCTATATTCATGCTAAATTTCATGGGCATATTCGTTCATTTGGTCATATTTTGCTATTGGGTTATGAAATGATCACTTTTATATCTCATAAGGGGTCCAAATAGTCCATTTTAGTTTCTAAGGCAATGATGACCACTTGAGCAAGTGGAAAAGTACCAAAATGGTCTACTAAACTTGTCTCAAAGATGTACAAACCCAAAAATTAAAACCTCACTCTCTCACCCCATGTCATACATAAGAATGCATACACTTGAAATTACCATTCACTACCCAAAATGTACATTACAATTCATTTGGCACTAAAACTCATACATACATCAAATATTTGGGTAATTATACATGTTCAAATAATTATACAACCATTTCATCATAGGATAATATCATATGCCATTCATATGGCTACAAAAGAAGCAAAACTAGGCACTTTGTTGTCATGCTTTTATCTCCTAACTTGATGGCTTCCATTACCTTGCTCATTTAGTCTACCTAGCATGTTAAGACATTGGAGAGGAGGGAATGAGATTCAAAGAATCCCAATAGCTCATCTCCCTTTTAATCACACATAAAGAATGCAATTCAAGTCTTAAAAATGCATGCATAGGCATAATGGAAAGTATAATCATTCAAGAAGCATTCTTGGCATTTGAACAAGTTATACAAAACATATATAGGCTTGCCAAATAAGTGGATTAGCCTCACCTATTCTCTTCAAGGTTCTTGGACTTGCTTTACCCTTTTTCTTGAAGTCCTTGAACTAAGCCTTACTTTTGGGAGACTCTAGACTTTGTCTCAACCATTCTCAAGGGTTCTTGGCTTCACCATACTCAAGCAAACCAAAGTAAACATAATAAGCATCATTTGAAACATAATACAACATCATGGTTCCATGGGGTGTAGGCATATGCTAGAACACTTTTCATGGCTTAAAACACACACATTCAAAGACAAGGTAAGTACACATTCATGAATAAGAGAAAGTGGAGAGAGCTACCTTTGTTACACTTGTAAACCTTTCCCTTGAATCTTGAATCCTTTCCCTTGGCCTTACACACACAAGGGTGTGGGGTTTGTTCCTGTTAGCCTAAACACAATATATGGAAGCCAATTAAGTTCTTGGAATCATTTCTAAAGCTACACATCTTCCTTAAATACTAACTTGGTCTAATAGCTCCTTTATGGTTCCAAAATGCACCTAATGAAGCAAAACCCATCATTTGAGTTTTAGGCTCCATTCTTTTCTTCCATTTATGACTCTTGACTCTTTTTAAGCTCTTAGATTCATCACACAATTTAAACAAGGAGCCTAACTACATATTGCTTCTTTAGATCATATTATGGAACCTATGATGCCATCTCTCTTTCTATAGTTTCTAAAATTTTTCCAAGGCTTTCTCTCATCCTCTTCCAATATATATGACTCAAAAACAAGCTTGGAAAAAATTAAAACTACCCCTAGGTGCTCCAAGTCCCTTATGCCGAGGCTACGCTCCTTCTTGGCACCTTTGGAGTTTTCTTTGTTTTCTCCTCCCTTTCTTCTCCTTCTTGTGCACCTCAAACCCTAACTCTCTTCTTTGGTTTTAGGTAGAGACAAAATGAGCTAAATGAAGGAGGAGGTAAGTGTGGTATATATAGCTAGGTTAAGAAGAAATTTTGAAAAATTCCAATTTTGCCCCTTTGTCTTGGCATTTTTGTTTTTAGTTTGTTTTAGCTCCTTTTTGAAAATCATCTTTTCTATCATAAAATTTAGGTTGCCAATTTTATAAAATGCCTTCAAAATCACTCAAATTGGAGCCAAAATCTTCTTAAACGAATCTGTCAAAGTTCCAGTTAACTGACATTGGAAAATGTCTACCGGAGGGGTTTTAGCTATCCTAAAGCTTTCTATGGTTTTTAGGGCCACTGAGAACCTCAAGGACTCAAAAATTTTATTTAAAACACCTTCCTATGAGAATCCAAAATTTTCCTAAAATTATGAAAATATCATTATGTTTCGTTAACTTTACATTACAATTCGTTTCTTTATTCTAGTTTTGTTTTTCTTTCTATCTGAGCCTGGGATTCTAATTTTTAGGACTCTAAAATGTTATTAAAATTTTTTGAGACCTTAACTAATTTATTTCGGGGGGCTTGCTTTGAAAACGTATCTATTTTCGTCGTTTTGAAGAAAACTGGACATTATAATTCTCCCCCTTAAATAAATTTTTTCCTTGAAATTTAGATAACATACCTCATGGAAAAAGCTCTGGATACTTCTTTCTCTTCTCTTCCTCTAGCTTTTAGGTAGCTTCTTCAGGAGATAACTCCTTTCAAACCACTTTTACTAGTGGTATCATCTTATTCCGTAACTGCTTGAGTTTAACATCCACGATCTGATCTGGTGATACTATATATGACAGATCATCCTGTAACTGCACATTTTCATACTCTATGACATGACATTACAATTCTCCCCCCTTAAATAAATTTCATCCTTGAAATTTAGATAACATACCTCATGGAAAGAGTTCTGGATACTTCTTTCTCATCTATTCCTCTAGCTCTTAAGTAGCTTCTTCAGGAGATAACCCCTTTCAAACCACTTTCACTAGCGGTATCATCTTATTCCGTAACTATTTAAGTCTAACATCCACGACCCAATCTGGTGATACTATATATGACAAATCATCCTGTAACTATACATTTTCATACTTTATGACATATGAGAGGTTGGGTTGGTACTTTTTGAGCTGGGATACATAAAATACATTGTGTACTTGGCTCAGGTTTGGGGGAAGGGCAAGTATGTAGGCTACAGGTCCTACTCTATCAAGAATTTGGAACAAACCTATGTATTTTGGACTGAGCTTTTTACTTTTAATGGACCGACCTATCCTTATAACTAGAGACACTCTAATGAAGACATAGTCTCTAACCTTAAACTCTAATAGCTATCTACGTTTATCTGCATAACTCTTCTGTCTACTCTGGACCATTAGCAGTTTCTTTCTTATGGTCTTAATTTGTCTGAAGCTCTGGTCCACTAGTTTTAGGCCTATCAGGCTTTACTCTCTTAGCTTAACCCAACACATCAAAGACCTACACTTCCTCCTATACAATGCCTCATATGGTGCCATCTGTATACTTGCATGATAGCTATTTTTATAACCAAACTCTGTAAGAGGCAAGTATGTATCCCAATTTTCTTTCATTTCTAAGACATATGCCCTCAACATGTCCTTTAAGGTTTGGATGGTTCGCTCCATTTGTCTGTCTGTCTGTGGGTGATAGGCTGTGCTAAATCTGAGTTTAGTACCTAGAGCATCCTGTAATGATCTCTAAAAGTTTGAAGTCAACTTGGGATCTCTATCTAACACTATGCTCCTAGGTATACCATGTAATCTAACTATCTCCCAGATGTATAGCTAAGCTAGTTTATCTAGGGTATAAGTGGCTTTCATTTCTAAAAAGTGTGTTAATTTTGTTAATCTATCCACTATTACCCATATTGCATCATGCCCTGATGATGTCTTAGGTAAATCCAAAGATACACTATCCCATTTCCACTCCAAAATATCTAGGGTTAGAAGTAACCCAACTGGTTTCTGGTGCTCTATTTTAACTCTCTGACATACTAAACATCGAGAGACATATTCTACTATATCTATTTTCATTCCAAGCCACCAAAACATTTTCTTTAAATCATGATACATTTTGTTGCTGCTTGGATGAATGGTGTATTTACTTTTATATGCCTCGTCTAATATTCTCTCTCTGATCTTTGTATTTCTAGGCATATACAGCCTATCCCTATACTTCACTATGTCATCCTCAGATAGATTGAACTCTTGGATGCTACCTTGGGCTATCTAGGATCTAATCTTACTTACTTGATCATCTAATTGCTGGGCTTCACTTATCTAATCTCTCAGGTCATTCTCTATTCGGGTTTTGCTCATCAATAGCTTCCCTGAATGCACCTTACATTAGAAATTCATATCTCTAAATTTCTTAATTAACTCCTACTTTTTAATCATCATACAGGCCATTTGTATGGATTTCCTACTTAGGGCATCAACTACCATATTAGCCTTGTTGGGATAGTATTTCAAAGTGAAATCATAATCTTTCAAAAATTCTAGCCATTTTTGCTGTCTCATATTCAATTATTTCTGTTTAAATAAATATTTAAGGCTCTTGTGGTCACTGTAAATCTCTATAGCTACCCCATATAAGTAGTGCCTCTATATTTTCAAAGCAAATACCATCACAGCTAGGTCTAAGTCGTGTTTAGGGTAATTTTCTTCATGAGGTTTAGTTGTCTAGAAGCATAAGCTACCACTTTGGCCTTTCTATATAAGCATACATCTTAACCCTTTCTTAGAAGCATCACTATAGACTACAAAAATCTCTCTAGGGTCAGGAATTACTAAAACTGGGGCCATGGTTAACTTATGCTTCAACTCCTGAAAACTCTTCTCACACTTCTCATCCCACACAAATGGTACATTCTTTTCTGGTAAGCCAGGTTAGTGGCATCTCTATTTGGTAAAGCCCTAAATAAACCTAGGAAGCTCTTGATCTCTATCACTGTCCTAGGTCTCTCCCACTATAACACTACCTTTATCTTATGGGGATCTACTATGACCCCTACTTGGGAGATCACATGGCCTAGGAATTGAACTTTAGTGAGACAAAACTCATATTTACTAAGTTTAGCATACAATTGTTTCTCTCTCAGGATTTCTAAGGCTAATCTCAGGTGCTGCTCATGTTCTTCTCTACTTTTTGAATAGATGAAAATGTCATCTATGAAGACAAATACAAATCTATCTAAGTATGGCCTGAATACTCTGTTCATGTAATCCATGAACACTATAGGTGCATTCGTCAACTCGAAAGACATAACTAAAAATTCATAATACTTGTATCTAGTTCTAAATGCTATTTTGGGAATATCCTCAGCCTATATTCTAAGCTGGTGATATCTCGACCTGAGGTCTATCTTGGAGAATATTGATGCTTCTACTAACTAATCTAGGATGTAAGGAAGAAGGTACTTATTCTTAATAGTTATCTTATTGAGTTCCCTATAATCTATACATAGCCTAAGACTCCCTTCTTTCTTTTTTACAAATAAGATTGGAGCTTCCCACGACAAGACACTAGGTCTGATAAAACCCTTCTCTAAAAGCTCTTGTATTTGCTCTTTAAGCTCAGCTAGCTCTGTGGGAGCCATTTTATATGGGGCCTTAGACGTTGGACCTGCCCCAGGTACAATGTCTATAGGAAATTAGACCTATCTTTCTAGAGGTAGTCCACTAATCTCTCTAAGGAATACCTCTGGGAACTCTTTTACTATTGGGATTTCCTTTATACCCTTTTCTACCTCAGCCTGAACTAAAAGAAAACTGGGTATCCCCAACAACCATGCCCTAGAGACCTCTTAGCCAAGGAGGTGGTCATAACAGATAACTCAGTCTTTATACTAGGTATAGTCCCATACTCAAGTAAAGTAATACATTTGTAGATACAATCTAGTGTGGCATTATTAGTCGACATCTAGTTCATGCCAATGATTAAATCAATATCAATAAGGGGCATACATATCAAATCAAGTGTGGTATGGCAATGATTAAACTGGACTATACAATTCAAACAAGCATGGGAGGTGATAGCTCAGTTTCCTGTAGGGGTAGATCCATGCAAGTTATCACATTCTAAATTCTTTGTCACTAATAACGTAACCCAACTAGGTAACAGAGAACATCAAGGAAGGCATTAAAGAACTAACCCGAGTTAACTAGGAACTAAGGAATTTAATTAAGACTACAAAGGAAGGTATGTGTTAGGAAGCTTAATTCAGACATCAACTTAACCATTTAGTTAACATGGAAGTGTAAGTAGGTACATGTGACCATGGGTTAGCCATTCACCTAGCTTTGTATATTAAGGGCAAAGACCTAAAGAAACACCTAAGTTAATCTAAGTCCCATAAGCATTTTGCATGACCAAGAATGTGGTGTAGGAATAGATATATGTACATGAGTGGGTGGCGTTTTAGAACATTAGGACTAAACACTTAATCAAGCTATCTCTTATTTGTATATATATATATATATGTATGTGTCAGATGTACAAATGGAATAGCTACCCACATGGATTGCTAAATGCTCCATTTGAATTAATAAGATAAGAGTAGGACTTAGCATAAACGGTGGGAGACATAGGGAAGAGACACCTAGCAAGCAACTAAGGAGAACTAATGAAAGTCCTAAATAAATAGATTTCATGCATCTAACCATTATGCTTTCACTGGATCATATAAATGTATATGGTATTTAGTGTTCCTAAATTCTTTAGCCAGAAGGATCAGAATGGATTACATCTATTAAATGGCTTATATAATATAAGGAAGAACACCTAGCATGGATGAGAGTGTGGAGCCATGGAAAGAAGGGATTACAATTGACAAAACACCTACACATCATACTTCACCAAGCAAGATATATATATATATATATATACATATATGGTAATTTGTTATGGCTTGCTTCCTTGTGACATGGGAGAGCTAAGAATTGATATGAGATACCACACTTGATTGTAAATATGAGATGAAGACACCTCACCAAGACAATCGAATAGAAGTGGGATGTTAAAAATTTAAATAAGCAAGTCTTGCCACCTCATGCTTTCACCATCCAAACTTGATGTATATAGGTACAAATAGCATTTGGTCATGACTTCACCTTACATGCAGTCATGGGGTAAATAAAGAGAGTGTAGAGTGCAACGTGTGAGGATAGAGACACCTAGATAGACAATTGGGTGAAGGCAAGAAGCTAGGAAAATAATTAACCAAAAACTCCTTGACACCTCATGCTTCCACCACCCAAGCTATATACATGTATAGGTAAATGGCATTCATCCATTATTTTCACCCTTCTAGTCATATGGATTAAAGGTCAGCTATGCTTAGGAGGGAGGGAAGAGTATATTTATATGTTGCCACTTAGCAAGATCAACGAATGACATGAAATAAGATAAAATTTTAATTACTTTGTTATATCCACTTACGGTTAGGCAATGGGAAGTGGGTAATACAATAACTCCCTACACTAAAACTCCATTAGGCCAAAAGAAAAAGCAAGAGAAGAAAGCATAAGCCTTGGTTAAGCCTTGGTATTGGAGGGTAGGAAGGAACCATGAAAGGAAGAAGAGGATTTCAAGGAGGCTCATGAAGGTAAGCATAGAAAACCATCTAAACTCATTAACTACTCCCATTGAACAGATTAAATTGCTTAAATGGGATGTCTTTTTATTATTGGACAGCCATGGAACACCGAGGAACCAACCACTATAGGAATTTGGGGGAAAAAGCTATAGACAATTCAAGGTAAATGCTAAAACTATCCCTTTGAAATCATGTAAGCCGAGAATGGGAGTGGGGTGGATAGAAAATTCTATATATTTAGTAGCCATGGGAATAGCACCTTGAGAATGGCACAAATTGAATAAAATGAATAGCACAAAAGAACTGAATATATGATGAGTGTTTAGGCACCAAACAGAACCATGTAACTAGCCACAAATCTGAAATGGTGGTACCAAGGCTGGGAAAGTGTTAATTAAGGATTAAGTATCATAAGCACCTAATGTTTGCCTTTAGTAGAATTAACTAGAAAAGGATTTTTAAGTCCAAAATTTTATAATAGGTTCTCCATTTCTTATTCTTGAAATCTGGAAAATTATAGAATTTTTGGGACAAGATAGACAAAGAAACAACATACTAACTCAACCCAGCTCCTGGATGAGACAGCTTAGGATTGATTTCATAACAAATCTTGTTAAATGGGTAAATGAGGGAATTAGTGCATTAAATTTCTTGAGAAGGTAGCTAAGATGTATAAACTTAGATCTGAAAGGTCTTAGAATTTTCCGAGCTCATTTGGTAGGGTAACAAAGCGAGAAACAGCAAGGACAGTGTACAGCGAGCTCAACTGAGGTAATGGACAAAATAGTAGGAGTTTTGGGGTTATCCTTGGGAATTCTCAAAAACTATTTTTTTGGCTTATAATTAACATAATAAGGGGTCATTATACCAATTTTTATGATTTTTGGAGGTCATTTAATATAGGAAAGAAATTTCACAAAAATAGGTCCGAAAATGTAGTTGAATTGAGACTATGGTAGTTTTCGTCTTTTGCTATTGTAGTGTGAATTTGTATAGTAAATTAGAGAATCAAGCTTGAAAATAAGGACTAAGGACTTAACTTTGAAGCACTAGACCACACATGAACAACTTAGGTAGTAACTAATCAATGAGAAGGAAAAGAAAACGAAGATGTGATTGTTTACGGTTAGGAATTTCAATCGTCAATTAACAAATAGGGTTTAGGAATTTTGTACGGGGGGATTAGTAGTTTAATTGTAATATAAATATTAATCATGACTCATTCTTAATCAAGGTAATGTGTGATTGAATTTTAGGAAGGCAATTGGGATAGCAAGAGCTAAGGAATAACGTGACAGAACAATAGTGATGAAATAGGTAGTTAACACTGTATTCATTTTGCTATTTATGTTATTATACTGGATGAATTCCCGAAGTCCCTATGCTATGTTTGGTTGCATGTATGTCTACTAAGATGGTTCTTATGAGTACTAGATTACTGTTATTGGCCAATAACTGAAGCATGGTAGCGTAATGAATGTATGCATCGAATGTATCCTGGATAGTAATTTGTACTATCTATATGTATGTTTCTTGAATACATTATTAGCTACTGGGATTTTATCTCATTGTGAACTAACCATTTTCCAAGTATTAACTATGCTACAAATGGTGCTAGACAAATAGAGAATGAACAAACCAACTAATAGGTTACGTACTGACTGTAATTGGTCTTAAGTAAGTGTTGAATGTAATGTCTGACTTCAGTGAGGATGTAACATTGTAATGTTAATCTCTCTTTTGATCTATATGAATATAGTGCATGAGAAACTTTCGGTATGACCTAACGATTACATTTAATAGAAGTGTTTAACGTTATATAAAAGTAAATTTTGATTATTATCTTTACATGAAAAGATGATAAGATGTACTTAAGTTAGTGTTCAAAATTGTCTAGATAGGTCAGTATAGATCTCCTAGGTCTAGGATCTTTTTGACAAGATCTTGGACTCTACACCATGGAATTAAAAACCTTGTCAACAGGATCTTAGATTTTGCTTTGTGAAACTTAAGACCTTGTCAACAAGGTCTTCTGAGGGTAGTACAAGATCCTTCAATACTATGAGTTAAAACATATGAGAAAGGTAGGTGTGACACAAGTCATAGGATAATGTATGCATACTCAAACCCAACCTCCTAGCATAGTTATATGATATGAAAGAATGTCTAGCACCTAAATCAAATAATGTAGTTATAGAAAAATATTTATCTTAATAGTATCTTGGATCAGACTCGGGGATCGGCTAGCCTCTTGCTGTGACGGGCAAAGACTCTATCCTGGGTCTGAGGTCTGGAAGTAGGAGCCATCTCCCTCTATTGAGTGAATTACTAATGAGCTTGCATGTAGACCCTAGCCATGTGCTTGGCCTAACACATCTATAACACACATTCTGCCTTATGTAACATGGTCTATTTCCATGGTTCTTGCTATACTGGGGACATGCTGTAGGCACAAAACTGCCTCCACTAGACTAAGTCCTCCTTCTCTTGCCTCGTCTGTTTCACTGGCTTCTACCACCTATCTTGCTAGAAGCTATGGCCTGTGTTTCCTCTCTAGGTCTCTTGGGCTCAGAGAGGGGTGGTATGGCACTGGAGGTAGGCTATGTAACACCATGAGTTTCTAGCCTTTCTCATGCAAATTCTATGCCTTATGCCATGCAGGTCTCAAGAATCACAAGAAAATGGCATATAAAATAATAAATTTCTTTGCGTTGCGTAAGGGATGAAATTTTTTTTTGGTGTCACGTGGACCATGTGAGTTTATGTATCACATTCTCATATTTAATTACATAGATACAATGAATTTCCACACCAAAAGTGGCTTAGAACTCGTGCAAAGGCAAGAGACACAGAAAATCTCATTAAGTAATTTTGGCCAAGATTTTCCCTTTTCTGTCACAAACTTTGGAAAATCATACTAATTATAGAAAAATTAAAATTATGCATTATCTACCATTCTAGAAAGCTACACTTGTCTAATTTATGCTAAAAATATGACCAAGCCATGAAATAATATACAAAAGATGTTTAACATTCAAAAAGGGGCAGAGGTCTAACTGGCTATTGGTACTGATACAGCTTTCTACTGTAAACTTCAAAAATGTCCAATTAATTCACAAAACTCCAATTCATGCAAATGATACCAATATCAAAAGCTACAGATGTTAGATAGAGAAGAAAAATAACTTTAGACCAATTTAGGCACATCCAGACCTCGAAAAGCAATCAAATAGCACCTGAGGTCTTTCTAAATGCTTGATATTGGGCAGAAATTTTAAAAATTCACATCTTCCTCTCTAGACATCCAAATGGGGTGCTTCTAGTCGGCACAAGTCAATGGGAAGGTATAAGTTCTCTCTATAAAATTTCATGGCAATTGGACATCATTTTCCCTATGAGTGATAAAATTCATTTTTAGATTAGTATGAACAGTACCTTGACCAAAATCAAAAAAATTTCCAACTTTAAAAATTCATCAAATATTCCATAGACCTCCAAAAATTATACACTTTAGCTTCCCAAAAAGCTATTAACAAGTTATAAATGTATGAAAAATTTCATATCAAGAATAGCTCATTTGGATAAAAAGTAGTATAGGTTTCCAATATGGTCAATTTTGGTCCATATTATATACCAAATGTGTCCAAATGACTTCCCTTAGTGTTTAACACCTATTGGGCAAGTTTAAAAGCATGAATATGACTTGTATGAATTGCCCAAATGGTTGCAAACCTCATGCATCTCAATTTGGCCATTCCACTTCTATTTATGCATACATTTCCATAATGCTAGTTTGCCATTACATGTCCAAATTGCACTTTCCATATATATAACCTTAACTCTCATTCATACATGATACATTAACATAATTATACATGTTTATAACATCATAGGACATATACAACCATGTGTTACAACATTTGCCACTCATATAGCCTTAAAGAGACAAAATTTATACACTTTAATGTCATGCTCTCATCTCTTAAGTGGTTGGCTCTCATTTCCTTCTTTTCTTAGTCCACCTAGCATGTTAAGACATTGGAGAGGAGGAAATGAGATTCAAAGAATCCCAATAGCTCCTTTCCCATTCAATAAAGCATGCAATACAAGTTTTGAAAATGCATGCATGGATATATTTACATAAGTGAGCACTTAAGAAACATTCTTAGCATTTGAACAAGTCATACATAGTATACATAAGTTTGCCAAGTAAGTGGATTAGCCTTACCCATTCACTTGTGGATACCTTACTCTTGAGAGTCAACTTCACTTTTGGGAGACTTTTTATTTTGTCTCAATCAACTTTAAGGGTTCTTGGCTCATCCTCACCATGGCTAGAGGGTTTTTAGCTTTTCCACACTTAAGCAAACCAAGGTAAGCACATAAAAGCATCATTTGAATGCGTAAGACATCATCAGGGTACCATGGAATACAAGCTCATGTTAAAATACTTTTTATAGCTTAAAACATATATACACACATCTAAAGACAATGTAAGCACACATCCATGCATGAGAGAAGGTGGAGAGAGCTACCTTGCTTGCATTTAGACACTTTTTCCTTGAGTCTTGAATTCTCTCTCTTGACCTCACACACCCAAGAAGGTGGAGATCATTTCTCTTGGCCTAGACACATTATATGGAAGCTAATTATACTCTTAAAATTAATTCTAAGGCCACACATCTTGGTTTATTAACACCTTTATGGTTCCAAGAATGCACCTAATGAAGCAACATCCATCAAATGAGTTCTAGGCTCCATTCTTTCCTTTCAAATATGATTTTTGACTTCTTTTAAGCCTCTTGGAGTTATCACATAATTAAAACAAAGAGCCTAACTACATGTTGCTTCTTTAGTTCATATTATGGAACCTAACACACTAATTCATTCTCTAGGCCTCTTAAATTTTTCCAAGATTTCCCTTCATTTTCATTCATCATATATGAGTCAAAAATGGGCTTAAAAGAATTTAAAACTCTCCCTAGGTGTTTCAACCCCCTTTGGTCGAGATTATGCACCATTTAGCCTCCATGGAAGTTTGCTTTGTTTTCTACATGAAAGATGCATATGGGGAGACTCTTAAGGGTATTGGGAACTCATTTAAACATTTATTTAGGCCTATGGATGATTACTTTAAATTGGATTTTCAAGGGAACCTATGAAACCCTAAGTTTGCCACCTTGAAAATCCATAGCCTTTTCTTGAATTTTTTTGCATATTCTTACTCTACTCCCTTAAATTCATAAAATTAATCCTTGCTTCTCTTCAAAATTCCAACCCTTCTATGGCTTATTGAGTAGGGCAAAATATGGAGAAAAGAGGAGCAAGGGGTAGCAACCATGGAAGCAGAAATTACCTTGTTTCCCCTTGTTTTCTCACTTGAATCTTATCTTCTTTGGCCTCTTCTCTTCAAATCCAAATTTTTCCCTTAATTTCCTCCTTAAAAAAAAAATTCATATACTTCAATATAATCACAAGAAAGAAAGGAAAATGAAGGAGAAGAGGTTTGGAAAGGAAAGAGCATAAAGAACACCCAAAAATTCATACTTTTTACCTTGTCTTTCTCCTTCCTTCATCCTCCTCTTGGTGGGCCTCATCCCTTAAGGTTTTCTTCTGGTCTAGGGCAGAAGCATAATGGGTTAAATGAATGAGGAGGTAGGGTGCCACTTATATATAGGTACGAAGAAGAAAGACTTTTCAAATTCCTGTTTTGCCCTTCATTCTTGGCATTTTTGTTTTTAACTCGTTTTAGCTCCTTTTTGAGAATTTTCATTTCCATTATAAAATTTAGGTTCCCAATTTAGTAAAATGCCTTTGAAATCACTCAAATTAGAGCTAAAACCTTTTCGAATGAATCAGTCAAAGTTTGGGTCAATCGACATTAGAAAACATCCACTGGAAGGGGTTTTAGCTGTTCTAGGGCTTTGCATGGTTTTCAGGGCCTCTGAGAACCCTAAAGAATTCAAAACTTTTATTTAAAAAGCCCTCTTATGTGAATTTCAAAATTTGCTTAAAATGACGAAAATGTCTTTACATTTCATCAATCTTTCGTCACAATTTGTTTCTTTATTTTAGCTCCATTTTTCTTTATATTTGAGCTTGAGATTCCTATTTTTAGGAGTCTAGAATGTTTTTCAAATTTTTTGGGACCTTAACTAAGTCATTTCAGGGGACTTCTTTTTGTATCTAGTGAATTTCGTTCGTTACGGAGAAACCATATGTTACATTTCTCATGTTTTCTCTCCTTTTCGAAGAACTGGATATTACAGGCTGTATAGTTTTAAGGTTTGCTTCAGTCACTCTGCATATCTCAACTACGGTATTAAAGTTCTTGATTCTTTATGGAACTACCTTGTCTCTAATCTCTGAAAGCAAACCTTTCTCTAATTTGTCTACTCTCCAGCATTCATCATCATGCCTATGTAAATATGAAGAATATCTGGAGAGCTCTACAAATTTAGCCACATACTGGTCTGCAAACATACCCTCTGTCTATTTCAAGAGTATTGATGTAACACCCCAAAATTTAATTAAGGTGTTAATCATAGATTTAGAGTAATTAAGGATAATTAATAGAGGATAATTGGGCAAGTTAGTGAATAGGTATTTTAGAGAAATAAATTATTAACATGGGTTTGAGAATTATTTGGGATAGAAATTTCATCTAGGCCCAAATTAATAGATCATGATAAGAGGCTAATGGAGGCCCAATGAGTTAGGTGCAGACCCAACCCAATTTAATATGATAGAAGCCCAAGATCCACCTTGCATAGACTCTTATAAGTGGCCCAATTACCCTTGTGCAGACCCAAACCCTTAAGCTCTTCAAACTTGGCCCAAACCTAATTAAACTTCAGCAACCCAATGTATAAAAATTGGCCCAATAAAATTCTGTAGCCCAACACTTTAAAACTGGACCAACAAGCTAAAGTCTGAAGCCCATTTGTAGTTGGATCTTGGAGCAACCCGTGACCCATCTTTGACCTAACTTAAACCCACCTAAAACCCTAATGCTTCAGCCACTTTCTCATTTGCTGAAACTCAAGAAGCGAAATTCAGAGGTTGAGAAGGAGGCTAGGGTTGGGGGTAAGGATTCTACATTTTCTCATATTTAGAGCAAGATTCAGCCAAGGTAATAGTTATACAACTTAATCCCCTCATCTTTCTCTTTAATTTAGTCCAATTAGTTTTTCATTTGGAGAATTTTCACCCTACCCAAAATCTGAAATGTAACCATTTGGAATTTTCTTGGTGAAATTCGTAGGTTGAGGTTAGGGCTGACATTAGGTAAGCATAAACTCTCCATTTTGATGCTTTCTTTGTTAATTTGAGACCCCCATAGTCGATTTATAAAATGGGGATTAATTATATACGAATTTGCTTAGGAATTTGAGTGATATAGCGAAATTCTTGTAAAGAACATACTTAATCTGAATTTAGGGATTTGTGGTAATTGGGTAAGTGTTATTTAGGTAGTTATTAGCATTTAAATTCTTTGGGTACTTATTGCTACTGTTAATGATGAATTAGAGTGGTAATTTTCTGATGCTATGGTTATAAGGATTTTTGTACCATTAATGGCTGTTGCAAGTTGTCCACAAGTGAGGTAACTGGGGTTTATATTAATTCCATGCATGTATCTATTTTAATTTCATATTTGTTGTATATGAATGATTTGAAATGCTGAATGAATTGGTTGGCTATTTATTGTATTATGATTGGACCTTGTGAGTCTATGGTGGAGCTGTGGTATGGCTGCCACCCGTGCATGTGCTTCGATCGCGCACCGGGTTATGATCAAACCCCAGATGCACTGAGCCCTGGTTATGCTCAATAGAGAGTAGGTGCCGTGGATGGGCCTCTCCCATTGTTAATGGCCTTTAACATGTGATAATATGATTGCTAGTAGGGGATAGTAATCATGATAGCCCAATTGTTTCATTTACGGATATGATTGATATAATTCTGATGTTGATTTTGATTCATGCATATATGCTTATTAAATTGGGTTATATGATGGAATTGTCTTAGTTACTGAGATTTATATCTCACCCCATTTTATGGGATTAATATTTCAGGTGAAGGTTCCCCGGGTAAGGATAAGGGCAAGCAAGTGGATGAACATCCATGAGCTGAGGCCTAGTGTGGAAAGCTACACTTGGTCTGGGTGTAATAAGATAGATGCTAATTTTTGTTAAGTCTTGTATAGCATCATCATGTATCTGTATTGCCAAGTGTAGGCTTTCATATTTTGATCACTGAGAATGTATGTATTGAGGGGTTAGACCTCCCCTTAATTTGGTATTTGATGTATGGATTTATGATATCTGCTGTAAACTCTGTTGAACTATAATATGGCTTATCATTTGAAATGTAACCTTTGAGATATTGAGGTGGATTATTGATGCATGAAACCTCTAGCATAATGTGTATGAGATGTTAATTAGTGATAGTATATGAATCCTTGCTGTCATTAACCCATGAAAAGGGTGACGTGGTGGTTAGGTGAGTGAGAATTAGTACTTGAGTGTTGAGTTGATAATGGTGGAATAATTGGGTAAATAATGTAGATAAATACCATTAGAGCGACATACAATGAGGGAAAGTGGTCCTAGGGTGTCCTTAGGAAGAGAATTAGAGTATAGGGGATGAAATGTAGGAGATATTGCTATAGGAGGGAGTCACACCGCGGCTAGGAAGGCCTCGCCGCGGCATGAATAGTGACAGTGGCGAGAGGTGCCGCGGCTTGATAGATCTTGCCACAGCACAAAGCGAAAAAAATCGCCCAAGAGGGTGACAGAATGAAACCTTGCCGCGGCGCAATAAGTCCTGCTGCGACACGAGTTGAGGAAATTAATTAAGGGGGTATAGTAGCAAAACTTGCCGTGGTGCCACGTATGTTGGCCACGGCACAGATCCAACTCGCTGCGCGCAAGAAAGTTACCCAGTGATTCCCGAGAGCAACTTAGCCACGGCGCAAAAGGTCTGGGCCACGGCGCAAGGTTAAAAACTTAGTTTTTGAGCTCCAGGACCTAACTTAGCTGCACCGGGAAGGTTTCAGGTCACGGCGGAGGTCCCTAAACTCCCACCTTTGACCTAGAAACCCTAGTTTCTTTAAGGCTAATGCTAGGAAATGATATAGGAACACTTGTGGGAGGTTCTTGTGTGTAGAAATCGATGCATAGATGAATCACAAACCTTTAATGGTGGTACAAACCTTTTTTCTACATGTTCCCATTTATGGTTGTTTAATTGATGGCCCTAATAACATCATGGTTCAAATTTCCCTATATTTTCTTAATGTAATTAATTGTAATGACTCCAAACCTTGATCTTTAATTATTAAACGTGTATTTAACTATAGTTACCAATATTAGAAGTTAGGGTCGTCACAATTGATGAAGGCTATTTTTATATATTTTAATCCTCCTAACTTAGGTATTTTAATTTCCAAATATAACACCATAATTTCTAGCTCATTTCTATCACATTTGTATGCTCACATGATACATTTCATGAGGGAAAGTAAGAAAATCCATTAAAATAATACATTTTTTTGCATTGCATCATGTATAAAAATTCCATTCTGTGTCACGTGGACCGTGTGTGTGACGACCCTAATTTTTAATCAGTGTAATTAAGGTTAACCATGTGATTAATAATCATAGATTGGGTTATAAGGCATTAGATCAATTACATTGTGAAAATACGGGGAAATTTGAACCTTAATGTTATTAGAGTCATCAAACATACAATTACAAGCACTTATATACATAAGGGAAATAAACATTTATTTATAAGCCTTTGATTCTATTACCCATCAATTATAACTCATCCCAATATCTCTAAATCATCCCTTGAGATTACCATATGAAAAACCAAGGTTTCCTAATTAATATAAGGGTTTCAGAACGTTCACCGTGGCCAAATTACACTTAGCCACGGCCAATTCCTCTCGATTTCACCCTTTACTTCATCACTAGTTTCGCCACGGCTAACCTACTTAGCGTTGCGGTAAGGAAGCCTTCTGGAACTTGCCTCACTCACCTCTCACTATTGGCTGCGGCCAATTCCTTTGTTAGCCGCGGCTAATTCCTCTTTGGAACACCTGGGACATTTTCGCAAAGGTTTGCCGTGGCCAATTACCCTTTTCGCCGTGGCGAATTTCCCTCTGGACGACTCCCAGTTTAGCCTCTCACATTTTGCTGCAGCTAATTATGCATTTTACTGCAGCGAATTTCTCTTTGGACTCCCTCTGGGCAAATTCACCTCTATTGGTCGTGGCTAATCCCGATCTGGTTTCATACTCTGAAACGATAACTCTGAAAATCTGGTTTCATACTCTCCACTCTCCTTCCAATATCACCCTAGGGCCATTCTACCTTAATTTATGCAACTCTAATGGTAGTTATGTACCTTAATTACCCAGCTATTCTACCATTACCAATTCAAAACTTAAATGTAAATTACCACTCCTCCAACTACCCTATATAAGCAAATCCATGGAGTAACAACAACAAAATTCATGCAATATTGACAATTAACACTCGATATACATTCCGTTAAAGGTTTCATACATCCATGGTTCATATCAATATCTAATGCATCACGTGATTACAATTTCCCAAGTGGTAAGCCATATCATAAGTTCAACAAGGTTTATATATCAGATACTATAAGTTCATACATCTAATACCAAGTTAAGATGTGGTCTAACTCCTCACTAAATACATCTTAAGTAATTAAAAATAAGAGCCTACACTTGGTAACATGAATACAAGATGATGCTATACAATAAGGAATACAAAATTTAGCATTTATATTAAATAAATCAGCCTAAGTGTAGCCTTCTCCCCATATGTTGGAGCTTATGGATTTTCATCCACTTGCTTCCCCTTATGCTTACTCGAAGAACCTTCACTCGAAATATTAATCACATGAAACGAGGTGAGATATGAATCTCAGTAACCAAGGAAATTTTCATTCATTATATCTAGTTTAATTAACATATATGCATGAATCAAAATCAACATCAGAATCATATTAGTCATATCAGTAAATGAAACAATTAGGCTATCATGAATATTATCCCATACTAGCAATCATATTTTCACATGTTAAATTACAATAACACCGGGAGAGGCCAGTCCATGACACCTACTCCCCATTGAGTATAACCAGGGCTCAGTGCATCTGGGGTTTGATCATAACCTGATGCTCGATCGAAGCACATGCACAGGTGGCAGCCGCACCACAGCTCCACCAAGGACTCATAAGGTCCAATCATAATACAATAGATAGCCAACCAATTCATTCAGCATTTCAAATCATTTATATACAGCAAATATGAAATTAAAACTGATATATGCATATAATTAATGTAACAAGCAAGCAACATGTAACAAAAGAAGAATGAGGTAGCTTACGTGTTGAGAAAAGAAGCATGCAAACAGCAGCTAGAGTGAACAGTAGCTAAAGTGAAGAATGAAGAAGGGAAACAAAGCCATGCATGTAGGGGCAGCAACACACACAAGTAGAAATAGAGAGGAAGCAACTCGTGAAGTACATGAGAAACAAAGGAGCTAACGTGGGAGCTGCAAGATAACATGACCACCACGTCTGCTAGAAGTAGCTCTGTTTTGGAAGGAAATAAAACATGATAGCATAGAGAAAAGAAAGTGAGAAGCTTGAGTAAAGCTACAGGGAAGCCCATGAATAGAAGCTTTAAGTTGGATGAAGCAGAAACACGAAGAGAAAGAGGCTGCCACGTGAACTCCCACTAATGTAGAAACAGATGAGAACTCGCTAGAGCTAAAAACATATGAAGAAAGCGAGTTGGAGGCGAAGAAAAACACGAATAAGTGTTAGGCTGGAATGAGCTGCATGAAGAAGCAGAAATGAGAAAATAAGTGTGGAAGATAAAGAATCCTGTGAGCAGAATCTGCACGAAGGAGAAACACACAAAGCAGCAGAGAAGAATCCACAGGGCAGAACCAAAGTAACACAAGAAGCAATCACATGGAGAAGGAATTCACGTGGAAATGAAGAGTAACACGAGGAGCTGTCCAAGATGCCAAATGAAGCCATGAAGCATGAGCTAGGAGCTGGCGAGTCGAGAGGTCTGAATGTGGAGCTGAATCACATGGGGAGCTTAGGCAAAATGCTTAAGCAAAATGTTAAATATTATATCTAGCTTTAAAATGGGGCCCATGTTATATTGAAGCTTCGGGTAATTGGCAAGGTCAGAACATGATAAAATATGAAGCACGAGGAGAGGGCTGAGCATGTGACAAATTAATAAACCACGTGAAAAGGGGAATCACGTCATACACACTCGGGCAGACGTCCATTCCATTTATTCCATGTTGATTCATGTCATCCATAAAGAGAACCATTCATCCACCCCTTCGTCTTTTCCACACACAAAACCATCCACTCCTCCATTCTCCACTCCACTTCCTCCATTTCCATCCACCGAATGAAGCTTTGATTCATCCTCGTGGCTAGCTAAGAGAAGTACGTTGGCTGAAGCTTGAATCCTTGAAGAAGCAAAATTTTGGCTAAGAATTTCTATTTTACTATTTTTTTTCTCTTTCATCTATTGTCTTGGTTAAGTTGTATTTGATAGAGAATTTATGTAATTGTAATTAGTGGCTGGTTAGACACTAATTAGGATGTTGTTTGACTGATTATGTGATTGAATTAGTACTGAATTTTTCAATTTCCTATAATTATCCAAGTGTGCAATCAAGGTGTTTGATGAAATGCTTGTGAGAATTGATGTGCCTAATTGTCTATTTGTGGATTCCTTGGTGTTTAGTTAGTTAATTAAACATTTTTGGATGGTGATTCAGAGGCTAATTAATTAATTAATTAATCAATTCAAGTGTTCAAAGATCTTAATCACAAGAATTAGTAATTTAATGGGAGTTGAGGTCTCAATTTACATTAAATTGCTAGTCTCTTGAATTTTGAATGGTTATTCAAGATTATTTGCTAATGAAAACAATTAGGAACTCTTAGGCCAGAATTAATCACAATTGGATTAGGATAAGGATAGTGGATTCCAAGGGACGAATGCAAAGCTAGTCACAAGATCATCTTCCACTCATAATTCTCTAATTAGATAGAATTTAGGAAATTTAATTCAATTTAGTTTTAGGTTAGTTTAATTCAATCAAAAACCCCCAAATTAGATAGTTCTAGGACCTTAGAACACTTAGAAAACCCAATTGAATATTGAACTCCATTTCCTAGGGAGATGACCTAGGTTGTGCCCTATATTGCATTTAATATTCAACCTAGTTTTATTTTAAGGGTTGCACGACGAGCCCGTCACTCCTCTTTCGGCCACACACCCACAAATTAGTGGAGATGGTTTTTCTTGGCCTAGATACAATATATGGGAGTCAATTAGGTTCATGAAACAATTTCTAGGGCCATGCAACTTGCTTAAACCCTTGATTACTCTACAACCTCCATTATGGTCCATATTGGCACCAAATGAAGCAACACCCCTTAAATGATTTCTAGGCCTCATTCTTTCCTTTCAAATATGATCCTTGACTCCTTTTAAGCCTCTTGGAGTCATCACATCATTAAAACAAATGGCCTAGCACCATGTTGCTTCTTTAGGTCATAATATGGAACCTAAGACACCAAATCACTTTCTATGAGTTCTAAATTTTTTCCAAGGCCTCCCTTCATTTTCATTCATCAAATATGACTCAATAATAGCCTTAGAAAAATTTAAAACTCCCCCCACCTACAAGATCCCCTCTTGGTCAAGACATGCTTAGGTTTTAGGCTTTATGGAGTTTTCTTTGTTTTCTTGAAGGAAGAAGCTTGTGGGGAGCATCTTTGGTGTCTCAAGATCTCATTTATACTCTAACTTAGACCTAGGAAGCATCACATAAATTCAGAATTTGAAAGGTGCACTAGAAACCCTAGGTTTTGCATCTTGAATTCTAATGCCTATGTCATGGTTTCCTTTGCATATTCTTATTCCTCTCCATCAAATACTTAAGAATCATGCTTGGTTGGGCTTGAAAATTAGATCTTCCTATGGTCCTTACGCTAGGTCAAAATGGAGAAGAAGGGCCATAGGATGCATTTTTACCTTGTTTTCTTGCTTAGTTTGGCTTGAATCTTGATTTCTCCAAGCTCCTCTCTTTAAATCCGAACTTTCCCTTGAATATCTCCCTTGAATCAGATTTATAAACCTGATTTTAATCCAAGGAAACAAAGGAGAAGGGAGAAGAGGAGGTGTAGATGAAGAAAAGCAACGAAAATCACCATGAAAACATACCTTAAGCTTAGTTTTCTTCCTCCTCTCTAGGGCACCTCTCCCTTAGGGTTTTGCTTTTGATTTGGGGCTAGAAAATCTGAAGAGAAATGAGGGCAAGTGTGAGGCACCACCTATATATAGGTAGGGAAAAGTGACTTTTTCAAAAATTCTAATTTTGCCCTTCATACTTTGTATTTTTGTTTATCCTTTGTTTTAGCTCCTTTTTTAGAACTATCTTTTCTATTATAAAATTTAGGTTCCTAATTAAGAAAAATGCTTTTGGAATCACTCAAATCGGAGCTAAAACCTTTCTAAACAGATCCGTCAAAGTTCAAGCACATTGACATTGGAAGACGTCCACTGAAGGGGATTTAACTATCCCGGGGCTTCCTATGGTTTTTCAGGGCCTTTGAGAACCTCAAAAAACTCAAAAATTTGATTTAAAAAGGCCTCCTGTGTGAATTCCAAAAATTTCCTGAAAATTACGAAATGCCATTACATTTCGTAAGGTTTCCGTCAAAATTTATTTCTTCATTCTAGCTCTGTTTTTCCTTCTGTTTGAGGCTAGAATTCTCATTTTTAGGAGTCTAGAATGTTACTCAAATTTTTTGGTACCTTAACTAATTCATCTCGGGGGACTTGCTTTGAAAACACGTCTGTTCCTATCATTTAACAAAAACTGAACATTACAGACAGGCCTAACTTGTATGTCTCATACTGGCACTAAAGAGCTACTACCACTGACTACTGCTGGGCTGTGATGGAATGCTAGCTATTCTCATAATTTTGCTCACTGGAGACATATTGTACCACTTACCTCATATAAAAATTGCACTTGACTCCTTTCTGAATATATAAGCTAACATGCAGGGATCTCTCTATCTCTTGGTCAGAGCTATTGTTTGCTAGGTAGTGGTTCATTTAGCTCTAACTTTGATAAGCTAATTTCTTGCTTTCTGCATCCCATATACTATGCTCATCTCTAAAGAGAGCTGGTCAGTGGTTTAATTGTCTGAGTAAAGTCTTCATATCTCTGCAGCAACAGTCTACCAGACTCGAGAGGTCTCTAGTCTCTGAGAGAAAGCTAATTGAAATTGTACTGGTCTCTGAGACTAACTATTCTATAAAACTATCTCAGGCTATCATCTCTACCAGAGATCTATCATGATGTAGCTAGAGCTCTTTGTAATTCTGTGGGATCTATTGTGACCCTTAGGTCTACTGCGACCTCTCAGAGCCTTTCTAGGGTCTACTGCAACCTGTTGTACTATGCTAAGATCTACTACGATCTATCTCTAGGAGACGTCAAAGCCTAAGATCACTATATTTGACAGTAAAATACATGCTCACTAAGTCTAGTTACCATTGCTCATAATAGCTAAGGCTAAACTCAGAAGCACATCATGCTCTTCGTGCGAAGTGGGTTCTGTGTCATCTTATTCTCTAGGATCCCATTATACTAATACTAGGGAGTGTTTTAATTTTCATTCATCGCTCCTTATAGGATCCTCAGATTCCCACTGCAGTCCCCTTTTCACTTAGGCTTTCTTTTCTTACTCTATTGACTTACTTACTTACATATACTCATTTTAGCCCTCCTCTCATATCTTGCAGTTTCTAACTATGCCTACATTCTGCTTTTAAGTGTCTTGGAACTAGGGCACCTCACACCCTAAGTGTGGCTAACATATCTAGTAGGAAAAAGGCTATGCACTACTCCCTATTCATTTCATTTACATATACTATAAGGGACTCGGGCTATGCATACTGAATCTGAAAATTTTCTACTAGGGATTCCTTTCTATATGCTTTTCTCATTATTCTGATATTATTGGAATCCCTTTACCTTTCTTTTATAACTTACCTCATTATCTAGCTGACTAGGATACCTTTTGATTATCGGGACACTTTGATGATTAATGCTATCATTTGCTACGCACTCAAGTCACATTACTACTGGGTTGGTCAGACCTAATATCATGTAACCATTGTTGCAAGCAAACCATAACATCAAACACTAATACACAAACGCCTCATGACTGAGCTCAAAGCCACTATCACCTGTCTATTACAAGTTTCCCAATAATCTAAAGTATCCATTTCTTACTTTTCTCTATCTGCCCTATTTTTGTAAAGTACTCGAGGAAAGTAGGATTCTTCCTCTACTACATCCTGAGATCTCTTTGTATCACCTAGCTATTTTTTACTTTGGGTAGTATCATGCTAGAAAGGCATCTATACCAAGAACAAGTGTGCTTTCTTAAGTACTCAAGAACATTAACTAAATATCTATTTTCAATCCAATATGCCTTCGGCTTGAACACTGTCATATCTTCTCTTTCTACCTTTCTTATCCTCTTACTTAAGTAAAAAGATATTCTACTATTGGCTGTTTCTGTTGCCAGTTCAGGTTTCTTTATGCTCAAGAGCATCTATATTTTTCTAAGATTCCTTTACTTATTCACTTTCTGTAACATCAAGGGGGCCTATTTTTCACTCATACTCTTACTCTGCTCTTAGCTAGGCCATCCCTTGGTAAGGAGGATTCTATTTCATATAATCCTAAGAATGTCATTCTATGGCACTCTTGGCTTATATTCTTTCTCTATAGAATATGAGGTTCGCCTTCTTAGGCAGTCTCTAGCTTTCTCAAGCTTCCTTGAGGATACTAAGGCACTAACTGTCTATCTCAGCTTATTTGTCTTAACTTATTTCTACATTTGGATCAGAGTTGGGCTTTTTCTCTATTTCATTTCTTTAGATTTATTGCCAGAAGCATCATATATCATTTTTAGGGTTCTGCTAACCTAAGCCAGAACATGTACTCTCAATGTTTGGATTCTACCTTACTGAAAGCATATGCTCTACTGGGTGCTCTAATCATTCGGGTGCTTTAACCCTATATCATTCTCATATTAGGAAGCTCGTCTAACTAACTATTGGACCCCTATCCATTTATCTCTCTGGCTCAAAGCGAGGGCATCCTCTTTGTAGCTAGTTTCTCAACTCTTCCTCGCTTCTTTTCCTATTATGTTCTACGATCAAGGGGGTCTATCTAGGGAAATTCTAACCACTACTAGGTGGTTTCCCTAACATGAGGATGTCTCATCTATCCTTTTTTTAATTCAGGGAGAACTTTCACTGAGCCTTACATTCATATATCTCACCTGAAACAATGCTACTAGTCATCTCATCAGACCTGTAGCTTACTAACTATCTTTATTCCTTTCTGAGCCTCTGTTTATAACATCCAGTTTTCTAAAAATGAGAGAAAATGTGAGAAATGTAACATACGGTTTCTCCATAAATGAACAAAACTCACTGGATATAAAAAAGGTCCCCCAGAATGAGATAGTTAAAGTCCTAAAAAATTTTGGGAAGCCTTCTAAACTCCTAAAAATGAGAATCTTAGGTTTAGACAGAAAGAAAATTGGAGCTAGAATGAAGAAACAATTTCTTATGAAAAGCCTACGAAACGTAATGGCATTTTCGTAATTTCAGGCAATCTTTGGAATTTCCACAAGAGAGTTTTTTAAATGAAAGTTTTGAGTTGTCCAGGGTTCTTAGAGGCCTTGGAAACCATGGAAACCTCCATGACAGTTAAAACCCCTTCGGTAGATGTTTTCTAATGTCAGAGTGCCCAAACTTTGACAGATCCGTTCGGAAAAGTTTTAGCTCCGATTTAAGTGATTCCAAAGGCTTTTTTCTTAATTAGGAACCTAAATTTTATAATGGAAAAGACGATCCTAAAAAAGAAGCTAAAACGAAAGAGAAACAAAAATGCAAAGTACGAAAGGCAAAATTGAAATTTTTGAAAAAGTTATTTTTCCCTACCTATATATAGGTGGCGCCCCACTTTCCTCCCCATTTGGAATCAGAAAATTTTGCATAATTTCAGAAGGGAGAGCTAGGGTTTTGGGTGTACCAAGAGAGATGGAGAAGAAGAAGAATTTCCATTCTTAAGGTATGTTTTTATGGTTATTTTCCATGCTTTTCTCCATCTCCACCACCTCTCGTTCATCCTCCTTTATTTCCTTGGATTAAAATGAAGTTTAAAAATATGATTCAAGGGAAAGTTTGGATTTGAAGAGAAGAGCTAGGAGAAATCAAGATTCAAGCCAAACTATGCAAGGAAACAAGGTAAAAATGTATCCTATGGTTGATACCTTCCATCACTCTTCTTCTCCATTTTGCCTAACCCTAGGAATCATAGGAGGATCTGATTTTCAAGCCCAATCAAGCATGAATCTTAGGTATTTGATAGAGAAAAACAAGAATATACAAAGAAAACAACAAAATAACCATTAGATTTTAAGATGCAAAATCTAGGGTTTCTAGTGCACCTTTCAAATTCTGAATTTATATGGTGCTTCCTAGGTCTAATTAAGAGTTTAAATAAGTTCTTGAGACACCTAAGATGCTCCCCATAAGCTTCTCCCTTCAAGAAAACAAAGAAAACTCCATGGAGCCCTAAACCTAGGCATGACTCGGCCAAGCATATTCCATGGTGCTAGGGAGAGTTTTAAATTTTTCTAAGGCCTTTCTTGAGTCATATTTGATGAATGAAAATGAAGGGAGGCTTTGGAAAAAATTTAGAACTCATGGAAAGTGATTTGGTGTCTTAGGTTCCATATTATGACCTAAAGAAGCAACATGGTGCTAGGCCTTTTGTTTTAATGATGTGATGACTCCAAGAGGCTTAATAGGAGTCAAGAATCATATTTGAAAGGAAAGAATAAGGCCTAGAAATTATTTGAGGGGTCATGCTTCATTAGGTGCCTTTATGGACCATAATGGAGGCTGTAGAGTAATATAGTGTTTCACCTAATTATGTGACCTTACAATGTGTTTTATGAACCTAATTGGCTCCCATAAATTGTATCTAGGCCAAGAGAAATCATCTCCATCAATTTGTGGGTGTGTGGCCGAAAGAGGAGGCTTGAATTTCAAGGAAAAAGTGTGTGAGTGAACACAAGGTAGCTCTCTTCACCTTCTCTCATGCATAGATGTGTGTTTGGCTTGTTTTAGAATGTGTGTATGTGTAATTTCAAGCTTTGAAAAGTATGCTAGCATGCCTTTATATGTTATGTCCCGTTTTCATTAAACGATGGAAATGGGCACGTTTTCAAAGCAAGTCTCCTGAGATGAGTGATTCAAGGGCAAATAAAATTTGGATAAAATTTTAGATAATAGGAAATGAGGATTTGAGCCTTGAGTTGCTCAGAAACCAGGGTCGGAGCGATTCAAAAAATTTGCCGAAAGGCCAGTGGCATTTTCGTAAATAAGTGTAATTTTGGAAAAGCACCTAGGAGGGCTTTTTAAATGGAAATTTTAAGTTGCCCAGGGTTCTCAGAGGCCCCAAAAACCATGGGAAGCCCCAGGACCAGTAAAGCCCCTCCGATGTACTCTTTCCGATGTCAGTTGACCTGAACTTTGACCGATTCGTTCGGGATGGTTTTAGCTCCGATTTGAGTGATTCCAAAGGCATTTTATTAAATTGGTAACCTCTTTGTTATGATGGAAAAGATGGTTCTAAAAAAGGAGCTAAAACGAAGGAGAAACGAAAATGCTAAGAACGAAGGGCAAAATTGGCATTAAAGTGTTAAAGGAAGCTTCTTTCTTCTTCTTTATATGCCACGTTCTGCCTCCCCCTCTCTAAACCAACTTGCTTCTGCCCATTTTCAGAGGAGAACTCCAGCTCCTTAGGCGCACAAGAGGAGGAGGATTTTGGAGGAAGAAATTCAAGAAAAAGGTAAGAAACTTTAAGACATTTCATATCCTTCCTTCTTGAACCTTGCTCCTCTCCTCTCAAGCTTTCTTTCTATGGTTTTAATGGAGAGTTTGGTACTATTTTTGGGGCAGAACAGAGAGGGGAATTTCGAAAATTGAGGGAGTAAGCCAACCAAGTGGAAGAACAAGCCAAAGGAAGCAAGAAAACAAGGTAAAATTTCCATTCTTTGGTAGTTTCTCCCTCCCCCTTCCTCTTGCACGAATTTGACCACCATGAGCCCAATTCTTAGGGGCTATTTTCTGTCCAATTTCTGGAGGGATTAGGGGTTTTAGATGGCAAGGATTAAGAATGAACTAATAGAATCAAGAAAGGAGCATTAGGAAACAAAATGGAATCATTAGGGATCCAAATGCTCCCTTGCAAATCTAATTTTATATAAATGTTCTTAGGCTTAAATGAATGTTTAAATGTGCTCCTAAGATCCTTAAGAGGTCCCCCATATGTCTCTTCCTCCATAAAATGAACAAAACCCCATGGAAAGTCATGAACCTAAAAGTTGGAAAAATGTAGAGCACTTAAGGGGATTGTAAAAACTGATTTAATCTATAAGTTCCCTTGGTTGTTTAAGTGTTTCCTTGACCTCCTACAACTCTTAACAACCTCCCTAAATGGTTCCCCCATCAAGGAAAAATCAAGAAGCCATGAAATCCCATTTATGCTCTAACTTTCGGCCAAGTAGGGATGGCATAGTTAGGGAGAGTTTTAAATTGTTTCAAGCCCATTTTTGAGTCATACATGATGAATGAATGTGAGGGGAAACCTTGGGAAAAATTTAGGAAGCTTAGAGAATGAGTTGGTGCTTTAGGTTCCATATTGTGACCTAAGGAAGCAACATAATGTTAGGCCCTTTGTTTTAATTATGTGATGACTCCAAGAGGCTTAAAAGGAGTCAAGAATCATATTTGAAAAGAAATAATGAGGCCTAGAAATCATTTGAGGGGTGTTGCTTCATTAGGTGCCTTTATAGACCATAATGGGGATTATAGAGTAATCTAGTACTTAAGCAAGTTGTATGGCTTTAGAGAATGTGTCATGAACCTAATTGGCTCCCAAAAATTGTATTTAGGCCAAGAGAAACCATCTCCACCAAATTGTGGGTGTGTGGCCAAAAGAGGAGGTTTAAAAGCTAAGGAAAAAGTGTGTACTTGCATACAAGGTAGCTCTCTCCACCTTCTCTCAAACATGGATGTGTGTTTAGCTTGTTTTAGAATGTGTGTATGTGTATTGTCAAGCTTTGAAAAGTAAGCTAGCATGCCTTTATATGCCATGATGCTTGGTGCCATGTTATGTTTTTAAATGAATCCATGATGTTTGTATGAGTTTACTTGAGTGTGGAAAGGCCAAGAACTCTTCCCTTGGGTGAGGATGAGCCAAGAACCCTTGAGCTTGGTTGAGACAAAGTAAAGAGTCTCCCAAAAGCAAAGTGGGGTCCAAAGAGTATGGTTGAGTCCAAAGTACTTAAAGAATGGGTGAGGCAAGTCCAAAATCCATGAGGAGAAGTGTGAGGCCAATCCAAACACTTAGTGAGCTCTTGAATGTCTTGTATGATTGATTCACATGCTAAGGTTGCTTTTAAAATGCCTATGATTTCTACTTTCTCCATGCATGCAATTGTGAAACTTGCTTGCACATATTATGTGTGATGGAATGGGAGATGAGCTATTGAGATTCTTGAATCTCACTCCCTCCTCTTAAATGTCCTAATATGCTAGGTGGGCCAAGTGGACATGGCAATGGGAGCCAACCACCTTGAAGAAAGAAGATTTCCATCCTTATGCTTGATTTTTGGTCTTTTGATTCATAAGGAGACTTCATGATGTATATTATTATTGTAAATAGTCTATGACCCCTTGGACAAATGTAAGAATGATATTATGTGATAGATAAATGAATGAGTATGGTGTATGTATTCTAGAACATAAATTAAGTGCTTATGCTAATGTATGCACTTGAGAAAAGCTTGGTGTAATATGTATAAGTGAGGGTGAAAAGGCCAAAATGAGATGTAAATGGTTTGGGACCATTTGGGCAGCTTCCCCAAGTCTTAAACATGCTTTTAAACTTACCCAAAAGGTGCCAAGACTAAAGGAATATGCCCTCATGGAAATCATGATGTGAAGCTTATAAATGGCATGTAATAGAGCTAGAAGTTATGGTGTTACATTATATGCCATGATCCTTGATGCCATGTTATGTTTCTAAATGAGTACATGATGTTTGTTTGAGTTTGCTTGAGTATAGAGAGGCTAAGAACTCTTTCCTTGGTGAGGATGAGCTAAGAACCCTTGAACTTGGTTGAGATAAAGTAAAGAGTCTCCCAAAAGCAAAGGGGCTTCCTAAGAGTATGGTTGAGTCCAAAGCTCTTAAAGAATGGGTGAGGCAAAATCCATGAGGAGAAGTGTAAGGCCAATACAAGTACTTGGTGAGCTCTTGAATGTCTTGTATGATTTGTTCATATGCTAAGTTGGCTTTTAAAATGTCCATGACTTCTATTTTCTCCATGCATGCATTTGTAAAGCTTGCTTTGCATATATTATGTATGATTGAATAGGAGATGAGCTATTGGGATTCCTTGAATCTTATACCCTCCTCTTCAATCATCTCACATGCTAGGTGGACCAAGTGGATATGCCAATGAGAGACAACAACAATGAGGAAGAGAGATTGACAAGCTTATGTCTTGTTTTGTTCATTTTGGAACCATAATAATGTTTCATGATGTATATGATGTTGTAAATGTACTTCGAACCTTGAGACATATGTAAATATACTATTATGTAATGTTTAGATGTATGAATATGATATATAACCTCTAGCATTTATTTTGAGTATGTAATGCCAAAGTGTGCAATGTGGAAGTTTCATGAATATATGCATCAGTGTGGGTTGAATGGCCAAAATGAGAGGCATAAGGCTTGGGACCTTTTGGGCAGCTCATTCAAGTCTTAAACATGCTTTTAGACTTGCCCAAAAGGTGCCACAACCAAGGGAAAGCCATTTGGCAAATTTGGTACCCCATATGGAGCCAAATTTCACCATAATGGAATCCTATATCACTTTTTAGCCAAATGAGTTAGTCTTGATCTAAAATTTAGCATGAAATTAGGTTTCATTGAGAGCTTTCTGGGAAGCTAAAGACTATAATTTTTGAAGATCTATAGAATATTTGATGATTTTTCAAAGATAGCAAAATTTATGATTTTGGTCTGCTGCACTATTCATTTGGTCCGAAATTGTTTTCTGTCACATGAGGCTCAAATGATGTCTAATTGCCATGAAATTTCATACAAAGAAACTAGGCAATCAAAATGACTCGTGCCAGCTAGAAGCACATCATTTGGAGGTCTAGAGTGGGAGATATGAATTTTTGAAGTTTCTGTCCAGTATCAGTAATTTTTCCCAATCAGAAGTATTGTTCCATTGAATTTCGGAGTTTAGGCTTGATGAACTAATCTAGAGATATTTGTTCTCTCTACTTAACATTCATAGCTTTCTCGATTAGCATCATTTGCTTAGATTGGATTTTTGTGGAATTAATTGAACATTTTCAAAATTTTCTGCAGAATTCTATGACAGTTTCAGATTTTAGTCAGACCTTTGGACCATTTTGGATGTCAGACGTCCTCCACAATTAGTGTTATGATCTGGACATATTTTTAGTGTAAAGTAGATATCCAAAAATTTCCAAAATGACTAAGAACACATGTTCATCCACATAAGTTTCCCATAGAAAAAGTAAGGAAAATGGGATTAATTTCGCTTGTTGTCATATCTAAAAATTCATTTTGGTGTCACATGGACCGTGTGAGCTCATGCTATACATCCTCATATTTAATTACTTCATTATATTTCATTTGCATCACAAAAACAAACCTAAAACTCATGGAAACCGAAATGGAGCATTGAAAATGGAAGTTCATTCTTGGCCAGAATTGGCCTCTTTTCTAGGCAAACTTTGGAAAATCATAACTAAATCTAGAAACATCGAAAACATGTGTTCTTGGTTATTTTGGAAATATTTGGATTTCTACTTTACACTAAAAATATGTCTAGATCATAACACTCATCATGAAGGACGTTTGACATCCGAAATTGTCCAAAGGTTCGACTGAAATCTGGAACTGTCACAGAATTCTGTATAAAATATTGAAAATGTCCAATTAATTCTACAAAAATCCAATCCAAGTAAATGATACTAATCTAGAAATTTGTGGATGTTAACTAGAGGTTAAAAATATCTCTAAATCAGTTCATCAAGCCCAAATGCCAAAATTCAATGGAACAATACTTTTGGTCGGGCGAAATTACTGATACTGGATAGAATTTCAAAAATTCATATCTCCCTCTCTAGACCTCTAAATGATGTGCTTCTAGTTGTCACGACTCATTGTGATTTCCTAGTTTCTTTGTATAAAATGGCATGGCAATTGGACATCATTCAAGCCTCGTGTGACAAAAAACAATTTCAGACCAAATGAATAGTGCAGCAGACAAAACCTATAAATTTTGCCAAATTTGAAAAATCATCTAATTTTTTGTAGACTTCCAAAAATTATGATCTTTAGCTTTCCAGAAAGCTCTCAATGACAACTAATTTCAGATCAATACTAACTCATTTAACTAAAAAGTGACATAGGGTTCCATTATGGTCAAATTTGGCTCCATATGGGGTACCAAATTTGCCAAATGGCTTTCCCTTGGTTGTGGCACCTTTTGGGCAAGTCTAAAAGCATATTTAAGACTTGTATGAGCTACCCAAATGGTCCCAAACCTCATGCCTCTCATTTTAGCCATTCAACCCACATATATGCACATTTCCATCAAACTTCCATGCTGCACACTTTGGCATTACATACTCAAAATAAATGTTAGAGGTCATATATCATATTCATACATCTAAACATCACATAATAGTATATTTACACATGTCTCAAGGTTCATAGTACATTTACAACATCATATACATCATAAACCATCATTCTGGTTCCAAAATAGATAAAACAAGGCATAAGCTTGTCAATCTCTCTTCCTCATTGTTATTGGCTCTCATTGGCATATCCACTTGGTCCACCTAGCATGTGAGATCATTGGAGAGGAGGGAATGAGATTCAAAGAATTCCAATAGCTCATCTCCCATTCCATCATACATAATATATGCAAAGCAAGCTTTATAAATGCATGCATGGAGAAAATTGAAGTCATGGACATTTTAAAAGCAAACTTGGCATATGAACAAATCATACAAGACATTCAAGAGCTCAGCAAGTTATTGGATTGGCCTCACACTTCTTCTCATAGATTTTGGACTTGCCTCACCTATTCTTTAAGAGCTTTAGACTCAACCATACTCTTGGGAGTCCACTTTGCTTTTGAGAGACTCTTTACTTTGTCTCAACTAAGCTCAAGGGTTCTTGGCTCATCCTCAACAAGGGAAGAGTTCTTGGCCTCTCCACACTCAAGCAAACTTAAATAAACATCATGTACTCATTTAGAAACATAACATCGCATCAAGGATCATGGCATATAAAGGCATGCTAGCATACTTTTCAAAGCTTGAAATTACACATACACACATTCTAAAACAAACTAAACACACATCTATGCATGGGAGAAGGTAGAGAGAGCTACCTTGTGTACACTCACACACTTTTTCCTTGAAATTCAAGCCTTCTCTTTCGGCCACACACCCACAAATTGGTGGAGATGATTTCTCTTGGCCTAGATACAATTTATAGGAGCCAATTAGGTTCATGAAACACATTGTAAGGTCACATAACTAGGTGAAACACTAGATTACTCTACAGCCCCCATTATGGTCTATAAAGGCACCTAATGAAGCAACACCCCTCAAATGATTTATAGTCCTCATTCTTTCCTTTCAAATATGATTCTTGACTCCTTTTAAGCCTCTTGGAGTCATCACATCATTAAAACAAAATGCCTAGCACTATGTTGCTTCTTTAGGTCATAATATAGAACCTAAGACACCAAATCACTTTCCATGAATTCTAAATTTTTTCCAAGGCATCCTTTCATTTTCATTCATCAAATATGACTCAAGAATGGCCTTAGAAAAATTTAAAACTCTCTCTAGCACTATGGACCATGCTTGGCCGAGACATGCCTAGGTTTAGGTCTCCATGGAGTTTTCTTTGTTTTCTTGAAGGGAGAAGCTTATGGGGATCATCTTAGGTGTTTCAAGAACTCTTTTAAACTCTTAATTAGACCTAGGAAGCATCACATAAATTCAGAATTTGAAAGGTGCACTAGAAATCCTAGATTTTGTATCTTGAAATCTAATGGTTATTTTGTTGTTTTCTTTGCATATTTTTGTTCTTCTCCATCAAATACCTAAGATTCATGCTTGATTGGGCTTGAAAATCAGATCCTCCTATGACTCCTAGGGTTAGACGAAATGGAGAAGAAGAGCGATGGAAGGTATCAACCATAGGATGCATTTTTACCGTGTTTCCTTGCTTAGTTTGGCTTGAATCTTGATTTCTCCAAGCTCTTCTCTTCAAATCCGAACTTTCCCTTGAATTTATCCCTTGAATCAGATTTGTAAACTTCATTTTAATCCAAGGAAATAAAGGAGGATGAAGGAGAGGTGGTTGAGATGAAAAAAAGCATAGAAAACAACCATAAAAATATACCTTAAGCTTGGAAATTCTTCTTCTTCTCCTTCTCTCTTGGTGCACCCAAAACCCTTGCTCTCCCTTCTGAAATTATGCAAAATTTTCTGATTCCAAATGGGGAGGAAAGTGGGGCACCACCTCTATATAGGTAAGGAAAAGTGACTTTTTTAAAAATTCCAATTTTGCCCTTCGTATTTTACATTTTCATTTCTCCTTCGTTTTAGCTCCTTTTTTAGGACCATCTTTTCCATTATAAAATTTAGATTCTCAATTAAGAAAAATGCCTTTGGTATCACTCAAATCAGAGCTAAAACCTTTCTGAATGGATTTGTCAAAGTTCAGAAACACTGGCTTTGGAAAACGTCTATTGAAGGGGTCTTAACTGTCATAGGGGTTTCCATGGTTTTCAAGGCCTTTGAGAACCCCGGGGAACTCAAAACTTTCATTTAAAAAGCCTTCCTATGTAAATTCAAAAAATTACCTGAAATTATGAAAATGCCATTACGTTTCATAGGCTTTTCGTAAGAAATTGTTTCTTCATTCTAGCTTCATTTTTCTTTTCGTCTGAGCCTGAGATTCTCATTTTTAAGAGTCTAGAATACTTCCTAAAATTTGTTGGGACCTTAACTATCTCATTCCGGGGGACTTCCTTTTGTATCCAGTGAGTTTCGTTCATTTACGGAGAAATCGTACGTTACGATTCTTACATTTTCTCTCATTTTCAAAAAATCAGATGTTACAATCTCACTCATGTATTTCATTGAACACCTTGATTACATACATGAAAAATTATTGAACACCTTTATTGCATACCTGAAAAATTGGAGAATAATGAAAAATTGAGTACTTAATTATTTAATTTGAGAATTCCTTGGAGTTTGATTAGTTAATTAAATATCCTGGAGTGATGATTCAGAGGTTAATTAATTGTTTAATCAATCAATTTTAAGTGTTCATTGATCCTAAAGGCAATAATTAATGATTTTGTATGGGATTAAGGTTTCAATTCAACATTAGATTGTTAATTTCTTGAATCTTAAATGGTAATTCAAGATCATTTGCTATGAACACAATTAAGGATTCTTATACCACAATTAATTGCAATTGAATTAGGATAATGATAGTGGATACCAAGGGATGAATCCAAAGCTAGTCACAAGACCATCACTTGCCTCATTAGTTCATGCAATTAGGTAGTGATTAGGACTTTAATTGAATTTAATTTTAGTTATATAAATTTAGGCAAAACCCCCCTTAAATTAGGTAGTTCTAGGATCCTTATACACTTAGAAAACCCAACTGAACATTGATTTCTATTTCCTAAGGAGATGATTTAGGTTGCAACACTAACTATATATTTTTCAACCTAGTTTATTTTGAGGTTGTGTGATACAATAGTCAAGTACAAACTCTGACTCCTTCTCATCTCTAACAGAGCTAGGAAAATATCTCTCATAAAAGACTTGGAGGAATGCCTCCTATATAATCGAAAAGTTCCTCGCCTTCAAGATAGGCTCAGTGCCCCTCTACTAGTAATCTGCTTCCTTCTCTAGCTGAAAAATAGCCATAATGGCTTTCTGCTCAGATGTACACTCCATTATCTAGAAGATCTTTTCTAATTGCATAATTGTAAACATGATTTTTTATACATTTTATTCTCCTTATCTTAGGCATTTTAATGATCAAATATGGCTTTTGAGATTTACTTAGGTGGATAATTGATTTTAGTAGCCATTTTTTGCACTCTAGGAATTAAACTGCAAAAGGATGGATTTTAATGCATGAATCATTTTGAATGAATTTTGTGAACATTCCTACTTAATTTTCTCATTTGTTTTTATGCAGATTTTGGGCAAATCAAATTTAAAAGTTGGAGAAAAATTTAGAGGAGGAAGGTTTTCCAAGATTGAGATGCATATTCAAGTTCATCACGTGGGAAGAGAAAGTTTTAAAGTAGCTGGCTAAGGAGGTGACATGGGAGATGAAGCTAAAAGGAGGTTAACACGAAGAAGAAACCACGGGGCCTATATGCATCATTCACACACACTCTATGTAGCTTCATACACTTCAAACATGTCCACATAGCTTCAATTCTCTTGCATCAACACGTTAGTTAAATAAAAAAGCTAACACACATGGATTGAGCAAGAAACTATAATTTTTGCTAAGAGATGAACCAAGTTACAACACAAAGCAATAGGTTAACATGCGAGAAAAAGCAACACGTAGAGCTCACTTCTTACATTTACTCAAAGAAACAAATGAGGAAGCATGTGATCAAGTAGCCATAGGTAAGGGAAGAAGAAGCTATGTGTTGAGATAAGAAGAAGCATGTAGTAACCACATGGAGCTGACATGAAAAGTGTAAGGCTGAAATCATGTAAAGAAAATGGAAAAAGTAGGGAGCATATAATCAGATAAAGGCAACATGAAAGAAGGAAGTAGCCTCTATTTTGGAGAGCAAAAAGCGAAGAAGAGGGAGATGGACTGGAGATTATATAGAGCAGGACAACATTTGAAGAGAAGGAAGAATGAAAAGGGCTCAAGTTGATGGTTCCATGGGTTCTGGTGCTTTTGGAGAACAACGCTGGACAGAATGTGTAATGTCCCGTTTTCATTAAACGATGGAAATGAGCACGTTTTCAAAACAAGTCCCCTGACATGAGTGATTCAAGGCCAAATAAAATTTGGATAAAATTTTAAATAATAGAAAATGAGGATTTGAGCCTTGAGTTTCACAAAAACTGGGGTCGGAGCGATTCGAAAAATTTGCCGAAAGGCCGGTGGCATTTTCGTAAATAAGTGTAATTTTGGAAAAGCACCTAGGAGGGCTTTTTAAATGGAAATTTTGAGTTGCCCAGGGTTCTCAGAGGCCCCAAAAACCATGGGAAGCCCCGGGACCAGTAAAGCCCCTCCGGTGTACTCTTTCCAATGTCGGTTGACCCGAACTTTGACCGATTCGTTCGGGACGGTTTTAGCTCCGATTTGAGTGATTCCAAAGGCATTTTATTAAATTGGGAACCTCTTTGTTATGATGGAAAATACGGTTCTCAAAAAGGAGCTACAACGAAGGAGAAACGAAAATGCTAAGAACGAAGGGCAAAATTGGCATTAAAGTGTTAAAGGAAGCTTCTTTCTTCTTCTTTATATGCCACGTTCTGCCTCCCCCTCTCTAAACCGACTTGCTTCTGTCCATGTTCAGAGGAGAACTCCAGCTCCTTAGGCGCACAAGAGGAGGAGGATTTTGGAGGAAGAAATTCAAGAGAAAGGTAAGAAACTTTAAGACATTCCATATCCTTCCTTCTTGAACTTTGCTCCTCTCCTCTCAAGCTTTTTTTCTATGGTTTTAATGGAGAGTTTGGTGCTGTTTTTAGGGCAGAACAGAGAGGGGAATTTCGAAAATTGAGGGAGCAAGCCAACCAAGTGGAAGAACAAGCCAAAGGAAGCAAGAAAACAAGGTAAAACTTCCATTCTTTGGTAGTTTCTCCCTTCCCCTTCCTCTTGCACGAATTTGACCACCATGAGCCCAATTCTTAGGGGCTGTTTTCTGTCCAATTTATGGAGGGATTAGGGGTTTTAGATGGCAAGGATTAAGAATGAACCAATAGAATCAAGAAAGGAGCATTAGGAAACAAAATGGAATCATTAGGGATCCAAATGCTCCCTTGCAAATCTGATTTTATATAAATGTTCTTAGGCTTAAATGAATGTTTAAATGTGCTCCTAAGATCCCTAAGAGGTCCCTCATATGTCTCTTCCTCCATAAAATGAACAAAACCCCATGGAAAGTCATGAACCTAAAAGTTGGAAAAGTGTAGAGCACTTAAGGGGATTGTAAAAACTGATTTAATCTATAAGTTCCCTTGGTTGTTTAAGTGTTTCCTTGACCTCCTACAACTCTTAACAACCTCCCTAAATGGTTCCCCCATCAAGGAAAAATCAAGAAGCCATGAAATCCCATTTATGCTCTAACTTTCGGCCAAGTAGGGATGGCATAGTTAGGGAGAGTTTTAAATTGTTTCAAGCCCATTTTTGAGTCATACATGATGAATGAATGTGAGGGGAAACCTTGGGAAAAATTTAGGAAGCTTAGAGAATGAGTTGGTGCTTTAGGTTCCATATTGTGACCTAAGGAAGCAACATAATGTTAGGCCCTTTGTTTTAATTATGTGATGACTCCAAGAGGCTTAAAAGGAGTCAAGAATCATATTTGAAAAGAAAGAATGAGGCCTAGAAATCATTTGAGGGGTGTTGCTTCATTAGGTGCCTTTGTGGACCATAATGGGGATTGTAGAGTAATCTAGGGTTTAAGCAAGTTGCATAGCCCTAGAAATTGTTTCATGAACTTAATTGGCTCCCATAATTTGTGTCTAGGCCAAGTGAAACTATCTCCACCAACTTGTGGGTGTGTGGCTAAAAGAGGAGGCTTGAAAGCTAAGGAAAAAGTGTATGTTTGTATACAAGGTAGCTCTCTCCACCTTCTCTCATGCATGGATGTGTGTTTAGCTTGTTTTAGAATGTGTGTATGTGTATTTTCAAGCTTTGAAAAGTATGCTAGCATGCCTTTATATGCCATGATGCTTGGTGCCATGTTATGTTTTTAAATGAATCCATGATGTTTGTATGAGTTTACTTGAGTGTGGAAAGGCCAAGAACTCTTCCCTTGGGTGAGGATGAGCCAAGAACCCTTGAGCTTGGTTGAGACAAAGTAAAGAGTCTCCCAAAAGCAAAGTGGGGTCCCAAGAGTATGGTTGAGTCCAAAGTGCTCAAAGAATGGGTGAGGCAAGTCCAAAATCTATGAGGAGAAGTGTGAGGCCAATCCAAACACTTAGTGAGCTCTTGAATGTCTTGTATGATTGATTCACATGCCAAGTTTGCTTTTAAAATGCCTATGACTTATATTTCCTCCATGCATGCATTTGAGAAGCTTGCTTTGCACATATTATGTATGATTGAATGGGGGATGAGCTATTGGGATTCTTTGAATCTCACTCCCTCCTCTCCAATGCTCTAACATGCTAGGTGGACCAAGGAGTTATGGTGAAGGGAGCCAACAACCATGAAAGAAAGAGATTGACAAGCCTAGGCCTAGCTTTCATTCTTCTTGAACCTATAATGAGGTTTCACAAAGTATATGATGTTGTAAATGTACCATGACCCTTGAGGCATGTATAAATACACCATTCTATGATATTTATATGTATGAATATGATGTATGACCTCTAGCATATGTTTTGAGTATCTAATGCCAAAGTATGAGAATTGAAAGTTTGATGGAAATGTGTATAAGTGAGGGTGAAAAGGCCAAAATGAGATGCAAATGGTTTGGGACCATTTGGGCAGCTTCCCCAAGTCTTAAACATGCTTTTAAACTTGCCCAAAAGGTGCCAAGACCAAAGGAAATCCATTTGGCAATTTTGGTACCCAATATGGAGCCAAAATTGACCATAATGGAACCCTATACTACTTTTTGGCCAAATGAGTTAGTCTTGCCCTGAAATTTGGCATACAATTAGGTCTTATTAAGAGCTTTCTGGGAAGCTAAAGATCCATAATTTTCGGAGACCTAAAGAATATTTGATGAATTTTCAAAGTTGGGATTTTCTATGGTTTCTGGTATGTGCACTGTTCATACTGGCAGATTTGATTTTCGTGTCACTAGATGGCCAAATGATGTCCAATGCTTATGAAATTTTATGTGCATAAACTAGAGGTCATAAAATTTCTGTGGCCACCGAGATCACCTCATTTGGAGGTCTGAGCACAGAGTTATGCATTTTTGAAAATTGCTGTCAGTAACAGTGGCGACTCCAGAGCTCAATCACTGTTCCATCAGTTCCAGATACCTAAACGTATCTGTTTCATTCGGGAATTATTTTTAGTGTCAAGTTAACATTTGTAGCTTCCCAGAATGACTGAATGTGTGTGATTTCGATTTTTGTAGAATTAGTTATGAATTTCAGAAGTTTGCATCAGTAACCTGAATCATAGCCCAGGCAGCCAGTGAGTCTGTAGCTTTTTGGATGTCAAACGTCCTGTGTGATGAATTTTGTGACTTGGACGTATTTTTAGTGTGAATTAGACATCCTGAGCTTTCCAGAATGGCAAAGAACACATGATTTCGATATTTCTAGATTTAGTTATGATTTTCCAAAGTTTGTGACAGAAAAGAGGAAATTCTGGACGAAAATGCAAACATGAATTTTAATGTGTTCCTTTGCTTTCCACGAGTTGTAGACCAAATTTGATGATGGAAATGAGCTATATTCATGTATTTAAGTATGAGAATGTGATAGATGCATTCATATGGCCCACAGGACTCCGAAAGAAAAATTTTACCAGTAGAGAAATGCATTTTAATTCATAACTCCCTATGCCACTCGAGTGTTTCCATAGAACAAACATAAGATGAGGCATGGGAATTGCATGAATTGAGTCCTAGAAGTATGGTGTTACAGAATGCACATGTGAGAGAAGATTTCCACATGAGAAAAGAGAAGGAGCTACAATTTTAATGTGAAGAGTTGAGAAGAAAAGGAGAGAAGGGTTGTTAAACACACATATGCAGAAACAGGGACTGAAGCTACTACATGTAGCCACATGTTTGTTGAAATAGAGGGAAGCTACAAGGTTTAGGAGAAGAAAATGAAGCAACACGAGTAGAATGAAAGAGAAGAAATGGGTTAGCAAGACTTTGACATAGGAATAAAGAGAAATGAGAGCAACAAATGTCACGTAGAGAAGAGAAGCTATAGGATTTATGTAGAAGCTACAAATAAGTAGAACGTGTTGGAAAGAAGAACGGGAACTTATATACACACAACAGCTAACATGGGAAACTTATGGCAAGGGAGAAATGATGAAGATGCAGCTGGAGTAGCATGTGGAATGTTACAAAAGAAAAAAAAAATGGGGCCTATACTCATATAAGCAAAGGCAGTTAAACACGTCAATTAATGAATTAAAAATGAAGCACGATGGGCACATGATTTTTAATGAAGGGCGTTGGATCCATTCATCTAGGAGAAAGCCATGTAATTCTGATAAGCATGATTTTTATACACTTTATTTCTCCTAACTTAACCTTTTTAATAATTAAATGTAGCCTAATAAATGCAATTAAATGGAAATTGATTTTAATAGCTAGTTTTGCACTTTAGAAAACAATTGACAAAATAATGAATTTTAATGCATAAATTCTTTAAAATGAGTTTTGTGAATCCTATCCTACTTAATATTGTTTATCATTCTTGCAGAATTTTTGTGGGTAAATGCATTTGAATAGAGGTTGGTTTGGAGAAGAGGTAGCATGCATGGAGTGGGGAAGGAGAAAATAAAGAGAAACAGCAACGTGAAGGATATGAAGCTGGACCACGATGAGGAGCTGTCCAGGACACCAAATGAAATGCATGAAGAAGCAGCCAACGTGGAAAAGCTGCAGAGGAGCAGAAACAAACCCAACATGAATAAAGCGAGCTAACATGAGGAATGTGCAGCAGAAATAAAGAAGAAGAAGCCACGAAAAGAAGCTGCAGAAACAGAGGAACTGAACAACAAAACAAACAAGCAGAACACGATAAAGCACTAGCTCAAGAAGGTGGGTCTTGACGTGGAAAATTCATGGAAGCTACAAAGATGAAGCTACAGGGCTGGAAGAGCAAGTTACACAAGCTGAGCAGAACAAAACAGAAGCAGCTCATGCAGATATGAAGTCGTGGAGAAGCAACTGGACAGCAACGTGAAAACAAAAGCTGTATAAGTTCCACGCAAAAGCAATGTGAAAAAGAGCTGCTGAACAGAGGTGAAGAACGTGAGAAACTCTAGTTGCAGATGAAGCCACTCTCTAGAACGAAGAAGAAAACGAAGAAGCCACAGTTAGCAAGTTTTAAACGTGGCTAGAACTCGAGGGAGCATGAAGAAGTCATGATGGACAGCAGCTGCAGAATGGGCAGGAAACAAACTCGAAACAGATGAGGAAACATGGCCACATGAACTCCCACTAATGCAGAAATAGAAAACCAGCTACAGCGTGGGGAAGAATAGAGCTACAAGCTAGCGACAGAAACACACACACATGCAGTGGCTGGAGCTCGAGTTCTGGTCTGTGAAGAGAAGAGTCACACATGAAGAAGAAAGCTACGTAAAGATACATGCAGAAGCTACAGTTTGCATATGGATTATTATATTGAATGGGACCCACACCTTATTTCACATGCAATTAGCTACGGAAAATGGCAAACAAAGGAATAACACGTGAATATCTAATGGAATTAAAGCTGAAGCACGTGAAAGGGGAAGAGAAATACACATCCAGACGTTGCTTTGGGCTGACGTGGGAATTAAGATGAAGATGAGGATTAGTTGAAACAGAAGGAGAGAAACAGAAGGAGAGAGACGTGAACAAGGAGGGAAGGAGAATATAAAAACTTAAGAGGGGACGCTGGGAATGACACAACGAGGAGAACGTAAAAATAAAGGCTGGAGACATCGAGAGGAGGAGAATTTCCAGCGTTGAAGAAGAAGAATTTTTTTTCTTTTCTCGATGGATGCTTCTTTGATTGATTCTCCTTCATTTGATCCTTCCATGGCAGCTTGAATTCCTTGTGGTGGCTAGCTGAAGATTGAATTCTCCTAGATGAAGATTTGAGCTCTACATCTCCTATTGAAATTGGATAAAACTCTCTTGCCCAATCTTTTGATTTTAGCATTAATTCCTTTATCAATTTGTCTAGGTTTAGCTTTTTGGTTTAGAAATTTAATTGCTAGAATTACTGGATTGAATTAATTCTTGGATTGAACTTGATTTGAATTTTGGAATTATTTTTTGATCATCATGTGTTTGGAAAAAATTCCAGAATTAATGCTGTGCAATTGAACTCTAAATTCCTCTTGACTTTAGGCTAATTGATGCAATGGTTATTGCGTTAGTTAGCTGGAACTCTTGTGCAATTAATTGCTTGAGAGATTAATTGATCTAATTGGTGAATTAGCATCTTGAGTGAATTGTGCAGTAGCTTTCATAAATTAATCAAATTTAGTGTAGTGTGTTCTTATTCTTAATCCAATTAATTAGTTGTTTAAGGTTTCTTGTGGTTGCAAAATTCTTGAACAATTGATGAATTGAATCTTGGATGGTTATTCAAGAACCTTATGAAGAATGCACTAAAGAGCAAGAACTTAATCCTAAATTGGTAAGCTAAAAAGAGCAAGGATAATTGAACTTTAGGGAATCCAATTGAAAGCTAGTTACCTCATTTTCTTGATAAATCACTTGAACTTAGTTTTAGATTTCTAATTCTTGTCAATTAATTTTAGTTCAATTAAATTCTAGCATATCAAAACCCCTAAATTAGATCCTAATAGTAATACTTAGAATATTCTTCCATAAACAATTTAAGGCACAAACTCCTTGGGAAAATGACCTAGGTTGCACCATTATCTACAAATTTACTTTGCTACCTAGTTTTATTTGAGATTGCACGACACGATCATCAAATTCCATCATATTAATCCATCCATCGTCATTTGTATACATACCAATTTTTCATTCGTATTGATACTAGACCACACACCCATCCACGCTGTGGCCAATCCAACTCAGTTCCTCCGTTATCCATCCATCCAATGAGAGCTTAATTGAAAATTGTGATTAGCTTGGAAGAAGGCTCTTGGAGAAGTTTGAATCCATGGGGATAATAAAGGAATTTTGGCTAAGATTTTCTCTTTTTCTTACATTTTCCCCTTTCTTGTATTATCTTGGTTAAGGTTGTATTAGATTAGGAATTTGTATTGTTTACAATTAGTGGCTAGTTAGGCACTAATTAGACACTAATTAGGATACTTTTTGAATGATTATTTAATTGATTTAGTGTTGGATTTTCATTATTCTCTAATTTCCCATGTATGCCATCAAGGTGTTCAATGAAATGCATGAGTGAAATTGTGTGTTTGATTGCTTGATTTGAGGATTCCTTGGAATTTTATTGGTTAATTAAACATCCTAAGATGATGATTCAGAGGCTAAGTAATTGTTTAATCAATCAAATTAAATGTTCATTGATCTTAAAGGCAAGAATTAATAATTTGATGTAGATTGAGGTTTCTGGTTAACATTAGATTGTTAATTTCTTGAATCTTGGATGGTAATTCAAGATCATTAACCATAAACTCAATTCGAGACTCTTAGACCAAAATTAATTACAATTGAATTAAGATAAGGATAGTGGATACCAAGGGACAATTCTAAAGCTAGTCACAAGTCTATCATTCAACCATAATTCATGCAATTAGGTAGTAGTTAGTCATTTTATTTCAATTTAATTCTAGTTAGTTTGACTAGACCAAAACCCCCTAAATTAGGTAATTCTAGGATCCTTATACACTTAGAAAACCCAATTGAACATTGAATTGTATTTCCAAGGGAGATGACCTAGGTTGTGCCACTAACTATAAACTTTAATTCAACCTAGTTTTATTTTAGTGGTTGCACAAAACAACTGCCAATAATCCAGGCCTTGACTTTCTCTGTATTCATCTCACCATCCAAGGTGGGAGGCTCAAATTTTCTGAACTATGTGATGATCTATCTAGTAGAGGGCTGCTCTGGGGCTAGAGGTGTCTGAGCTGGTGGAGCAAGAGCAACTATCTGTATGTATGGTTGCAGATCTAGGTGAGTTGCTTCTAAATGCTCAGGATGATCTGAGTGTTATGGTGGCTGTGAAGGAAGAGGTGTAGGGCCCTGGCTATCTCTCTTAGTAAACCATTCTTGTAACTATATGATCATAGCCTGCTGCTAATCTAGGTAAGCCATAATAGCCTAAACGGCTCCAGTTACTGGATCACTAGGCTTCGCTCTATCATCTACACAAGCCTCTCTAGAAGGCCTACCCCTTCTAGTGTTCACCATTGCACTAAAACATTATAACAAACTTTAACATCAAAGGGAACACACTCACTACCATCACACTTAATTCATCCCAGAATAACTCATATACACAAGGTAACTCATATGCACAAGCCACAACCTACATCAAAGAGCTTAAACCTTTGCTTTGATACTAATAAAATGTAACAACATAATCCTATGACTCATCTCATACCATATCTATGTTCATTTCCTTGAATTACATAGAGTTCTCAAGAGAAATCAAGAAAATAATCAATTAAAGTTATAGTACGTCACCGATAAATTTTTCATTCGGTGTCCTGTAGGCCATATGAAGTCATCCATTTCATTTTCATATTTAATTACACAAATAAAACTCATAACCATTCTAAGAAGTAGCCTAGAACTCGTGCAAATGGATGGTATACATGAAAATCAATGATGCGGCCTCGGGTTGGAATTCCAAAATTTTGATATGAACTTTGAAAACCCATAACTAATTCTAGAAAAATCAAAATCATACACACTATACAATTTTGGAAAGCTACAAATGTCTATCTTATGTGAAAAGTAATTTCAAACCACAACAGAGATTGGTAGCCACCAAAAATTGATGAAACAATACCAGAGGTTGCTATCACTACTGATACTATCCTCCAACTTTAAAAATCCATATCTCTCAGCTCATATGTCCAATTGGAGTGATCTTTATGGCCATGAAAATTTTATTATGTCTAGTTTATGGTTGTAAAATTTGATGAGTATTGGACACCATTTGATACTCGAACAACACAGCTCAAGTAATTGACTAAATGAATAATGTCTGCATCAATTCAGTAAAAATATGCCAACTTTGGAAAAACATAATTAATTATACAGAGTTCCAAATAATCTGATCTTTAGCTTTCCAAAAAGCTATATAAATGATCTATATTCAAGCCAAATTTCATGGTCAAATTCGTTCATTTGGTCATATTTTGACATTGGGTTGTGAGATGGTCACTTTTATGTCTCTTAAGGGGTCCAAATGGTCCATTTTGGCTTCTAAGGCAACCATGACCACTTGAGCAAGTGGGAAAGCACCAAAATAGTATACTAAACTTGTCTCAAAGGTGTACAAATCCAAAAATTAAAAGCTCACTCTCTCACCCCATGTCACACACAAGAATGTATACACTTGAAATTGCCATTCACTACACAAAATGTACATTACCATTCATTTGGCACTAAAACTCACACAAACATCAAATATTTCGGTAATTACACATGTTCAAATGATTATACAACTATTCAATCATAGGATTATATCATATGCCATTCATATGGCTACAAAAGAAGCAAAACTAGGCACTTTGTTGTCATGCTTTCATCTCCCAACTTGATAGCTTCCCATTTGGTCCACTTAACATGTTAAGACATTGGAGAGGAGGGAATGAGATTCAAAGAATTCCAATAGCTCATCTCCCTTTCAATCACACATAAAGAATGTAATTCAAGTCTTAAAAATGCATGCATAGGCATAATGGAAAGTATAATCATTCAAGAAGCATTCTTGGCATTTGAACAAGTTATACAAAACATGCATAGGCTTGCCAAGTAAGTGGATTAGCCTTACCCATTCTCTTTAAGGTTCTTGGACTTGCCTCATCCTTTTTCTTAAAGGCCTTGAACTAAGTCTTACTCTTGGGAGACTTTAGACTTTGTCTCAACCATTCTTAAGGGTTATTGGCTTCACCATACTCAAGCAAATCAAAGCAAACATACTAAGCATCATTTGAAAACATAATACAACATCATGGTATCATGGGGTATAGGCATATGCTAAAACAATTTTCATGGCTTAAAACACACATACAGACATTCAAAGACAAGATAAGCACATATTTATGAATGAAAGAAAGTGGAAAGAACTACCTTTATTACACTTGCAAACCTTTCCATTGAATCTTGAATCCTCTCCCACGGCCTTACGTACACAAGGGTGTAGGGTTTATTCCTCTTGGCCTAAACACAATATATGAAAGCCAATTAAGTTCTTGGAATCATTTCTAAAGCTACACATCTTCCTTAAACACTAACTTGGTCTAATAGCTCATTTATGGTTCCAAAATGCACCTAATGAAGCAACACCTTTCATTTGAGTTCTAGGCACCATTCTTTTCTTTCCTTTATGACTCTTGACTCCTTTTAAGCTCTTGGAGTCATCACACAATTAAAACAAGGAGTCTAACTACATGTTGCTTCTTTAGGTCATATTATGGAACCTATGGTGCCATCTCACTTTCTTTGATTTCTAAAATTTTTCCAAGGCCTTCTTTCATCCTCTTCCATCATATATGACTCAAAAATAAGCTTGGAACAAATTAAAACTACCCCTAGGTGCTCTAATCCCTTAGGCCGAGGCTATGCTCTTTCTTGGCATGTTTGGGGTTTTCTTTGTTTTCTTGACAGAAGATGCATGTGAGGGGTCTTCTAGGGATTTTAAGAGCTCATTCAAACACTCATTTAGACCTAGGATTCATTTTACCAATTCAGAATTTAAAAGGGACACTTGAAACCCTAGGTTTTCTATCTTGAAATATAATGGCTAGTTTGTTGTTTCCCTTGCATATTCTTATTCTTCACACTCAATTCCCTAAGTTTCACCCTTGGTTATACCCAAAATCCATGTCTTCTTGAAGTTCCCTAGGTGGAACGAACCAAGGAGAAGAAGGGAACAAATAATAGCCACCATGGAATGAAGATTTACCTTGTTTTTCCTTAGTTTCTTAGATGATTCTTCCTTTTCTTATCCTCAAATCCGAAAATTCCACCATTGTTTTGCCTTTAAAATAGATCTAAGAACTTTAATAAAATCATGGGAAAGAAAGGAAGATGGAGAAGGAGTTTGCTAAAAAGAAAGTATAAAAATTAAGAAAATCCATACCTTTTTCCTTGTTTTTCTCCTCCTTTTCTTCCTTCTTATGCGTCTCAAATCCTAGCTCTCTTATCTGGTTTAGGCAGAAACAAAATGAGCTAAATGAAGGAAGAGGTAGGGCATGGTCTATATATAGCTAGGTTAAGAGGAAATTTTCAAAAATTCCAATTTTGTCCTTTCATCTTGGCATTTTTGTTTCTAGTTTGTTTTAGCTCCTTTTTTAGAACTGTCTTTTCCATCATAAAATTTAGGTACAAAATTTTATAAAATGCCTTTAGAATCACTCAAATCAGAGCTAAAATCTTCCCGAACAAATCCGTCAAAATTCAGGTTAACCAATGTTGGAAAATATCCATAAGAGGGGTTTTAACTGTCCCAAGGCTTCCTGTAGTTTTCAGGGCCTTTGAGAACCCAAGAGAACTAAAAATTTTCATTTAAAAAGGCCTCCTATGGGAATTCAAAATTTGCCCAAAATTATAAAAATGCCATTATGTTTCATCAACATTTCGTTACAATTCGTTTCTTCATTCTAGTTCTATTTTTATTTTCTTTTGAGCTTAGGATTCTCATTCTTAGGAGTCTAAAATGCTACTTAAATTTTTTGGGACTTAAATTTTTTGGGACCTTAATTAATTCATTTCAGGGGACTTTCCTTGAAAACGTATTTGTTTCTATTGTTTTGACGAAAATTAGACATTATATTGTTATTGATGCCTTAAGTAAGAAATCTATTCATATGGCAATGATGATACTTAAGGAGCAAAAGTTGATTGAGGAATTGAGGGATTTGAATTTTTTCTTCTCAATACATCCTACTAGCCTTCTTTTGGGAGAATTAAGGATGGAAAATGACTTTAGGAAGAGGATTAAAGAGGCCTAAGACCTAGATGAACACTTGGGAAGGATTAGAGAGCAACTAGGGAATTGAGAGGTCAGAAACTTTGACCTATCAGAGGATGGTTTGGTAAGGTACCAGAGTAGATTGTGCATACCCAAGGATGAAGAGTTAAGGAACATAGTGTTGTCTAAAGCTCATAAGAGTAGGTACACCCTTCATCCAGTCACCACTAAGATGTATAGGGATTTTAAGAAGAGTTTTTGGTGGCCTAGGATAAAGTCAGACATAGCTAAGTTTGTTGCTAAATGTCTAGTTTGTCAAAAGGCTAGGATTGAACATCGAAGACCCATAGCTTTATTATATCCTTTAAAGATTTTGGAATGGAAATGGGATAGCATATCCATGGATTTTGTGATAGGTTTTCCTAGAACATCATGAGTTATGATGATATTTGGGTGATTATGGATAGATTGACAAAGTCTACCTACTTTCTACCTATTAGAGCCACTTATCCTTTAAATAAACTAGCTCAACTATACATCTGTGAGATTGTGAGATTACATATGTCTCCAATAGTACTGTGTCAGATAGAAACCCAAGGTTACGTTGAAATTTTGTAAGTCCCTACAAGAAGCTTTAGGCACTAGTCTCAATTGTAGTATCACCTATCATCCTTAGTCAAATGGACAAACTGATTGGACCATTTAGACCCTTAAGGATATGCTTAGAGCTAGTGTGTTAAAGTTGAAAGGGAACTAGGATGTGTACTTGCCTTTAGCTGAGTTTGCCTACAATAATAGTTAGTATTCTAGTATTTAGATGGCACCATTTGAGGTACTTTTGGGAGGAAGTTTAGACTATAACATCATATATTTCTAACTCATTTCAAACAATCTCTATGTCTCACATCAAGCAATTCACAAAGAGATCAGGAAAAATAGCATTAAATAATGCATTTCTTAGTGTTACATCGTGCAAAAAATTTTCCTTCAAAGTCCCGTGGGCCATATTGACTCATGTATTACATTCTCATATTTAATTACATGAATACAACTCATTTCCATCACTAAAAGCAGCCTACAACTCATGGAAACCAAAGGAAAGCATAAAACTCATACTTATATTTTCGCCCAGGATTTTGCCATTTTTGTCACAAACTTTGGAAAATCATAACTAATTCTAGAAAAAATTGAAATCATGCACTCTTAGCCATTCAAGAAAGATACACATGTCTACTTTATGTAACAATACCTTTAGACCATGAAACATAATACAAAAAATGTTTGACATTCGAAAAGTTCTAAAGGTCTAGCTATCCACTAGTACTATCACAAAATTCTACAGCAAATTTCAAAAATATCTAATTAATTTCAAAAAACTCCAATCTATGGAAATAATACCAATATGGAAAGATATGAATGTTAGCTAGAGGGAAAAAATTACTCTAGACTAGTTCAGATACACCTAGACCTCAAAACCTAATTAAACAGTACCTAAGGTTAGTTAGGGCACCTGATACTGGGTAGAATCTTTAAAAATTCATATCTCCCTCCCTTGACCTTTAAATGAGGTGCTTCTAGGTGATATAAGTTACTGGGAATATCTAATTTCTCTATATAAAATTTCATGGCAATTGGACATCATTTGTGCCCTATGTGATAGATTTCATTTTCGAACGTAAGTGAACAGTAACATGACCAAAACCAGAAAATTTGCCAACTTTGAAAATTCATCAAATATTCTATAGACCTCCAAAAATTTGACTCATTTGAGCTTTCTCTTGGCTAGGGGATTTTCATTACTAGCTCTTAATGAGGGCTTTATTATTATAATGTATTAATTAGTTCTTTTCATAAGGGAAAGAAATTTCTAACTCTAGAGGCCTATCCTGGAAGAGCTTACTAGTCATATCAAGTTAGTCTTAACCCATTTACAGGGATTAATGTTTCTTTTAGTGGACTCATTTACACATATGGGGAGGTAATTTATCTCTTATCATGTCTTATGTATCCTCTCTCAATGGCTTCTCATAACGTTTCATCATTTTTTTTCTGATCATTAGAGCCATTGGAGGTTTCTGTTTGTCTGTTTACTTATTTACATGTACTGTCCATTGTTCATCCCTCTGTTCTTCCTTACTAACTCATCCTATGATTACAATTCATATTTCTTTCTATCATAGGCCTCACATTACAACTGCTTACTAGGATTACAACTCCTTTAAGGAGTTTTTACTTTAATAATCCCAGTTTCTCCATGTACTATTATATCTGTCTCTGTAGGCTGGAACTTTTCCTCACTTTCTTTACTCACTTACAGTGGCATTTTATAGTTCCTCATTTCAACACTGATGGGCTTAACATATATGTCTCATACTGGCATTGAAGTGACTACTATTGAGCTCTGGTGGGATGCTAGCTATTCTCATAATTTTGCTCACTGGAGATATATTGTACCACTTACCTTATGTAAAAACTACACCTGACCCCTTTCTGAATACATAAGCTAGCATGCAAAGATCTCTTTATCCCTCGATCAGGGCTACTATTTATTAGGTACTGGTTCATCTAGCTCTAGCTCTGGAAAGCTATTTTCTTGCTTTCCCCATCCCATATGCTATGCTCATCTCTCAAGAGAGCTAGTCAATGGTTTAACTATCTGAGTAAAGCCTTCATATCTCTATGGCAATGGTCTACCAGACTCAAGAGGTCTCTAGTCTTTAAGACAAAGCTAATTGAAACTATATTGGTCTCTGAGACTAACTGCTCTGTAAAACTATCTCAAGCCATCATCTTACCAAAGAATTACCATACTGTAGCTAGGGCTCTCTGTAACTCTGTTAGGTCTATTGTGACCCCTGGGTCTATTGCGACCTCTCAGAGCCCTACTAGGATTTACTGTAACCCGCTATGATATGCTAGGATCTATTGCGATCCATTTCTAGAAGACGTCAAAGCCTAAGATCACTGTATCTGATAGTAAAATACATGCTCACCAAGTCTGGTAACTATCGCCCATAATAAATGAGACTAAACTCATAAGTACATCGTGCTCTTTATACGAAGTAGGTTCTGTGTCATCTGATTTTCTAAGATCCCATCATACTGATACTAGGGAGCATTTTAATTTTCACTCATCGCTCCTCATAGGATCCTCAGATTCTCACTTAAGGCCTTTTTGCTTGGGCTTTCTTTTCTTTACTCTATTGACTTACTTACTTTACATATACTCATTCTACCTCCTCTCATATCCTACAGTTTCTAACTATGCCCATGTTCTGGTTCTAAGTGCTTTGGCATTAAGGCATCTCACACATTGAGTGTGATTAATATCTCTGGCAAGAGAGAGGCTATACACTGATCCCTGTTCATTTCATTTACACATACTATAAGGGACTCAAGCTATGTATGCTGGATCTGAACATTTTCTACTAGGGATTCCTTTCTATATGCTTTTCTTACTATTATGATATTATTAGAATTCCTTTACCTCTCTTTTTTGACTTATCTCATTATCTAGCTAACTAGGATACCTTTTGATTATCGCGACACTTTGGTAATTGATGTCGTCGTTTGCTACGCACTCAAGTCACATTACTATTAGGTTGATCAAGCCTAATATCATGTAACCATTATTGCAAGCTAGCTATAACATTAAACACTAATACACGGGGGCCTTATGACTAAGCTCAAAGCCACTACTGCCTATATATTACAAGCTTTCCAATAATCTAAAGTATTCCTTTCGTACTTTTCTTTATCTGTCATATTCTCGTAGGATACTCATGAAAAACATGATTTTTTTCTCTACTTCATCCTAAGATTACTATACATTGCCCGACTCTTTTTACTTCAGGCACTGTCATATTAGAAGGGCATCTATGCCAAGGACAAGTGTGCTTTCTTAAGTACTTAGGCACATTAACTGAATATTTATTCTCAATCTAGTATGTCATCGGTTTGAACACTGTTATATCTTCTCTTTTTACCTTTCTTATCCTTTTACTTAGATAAAAGGATGTTCTACTACTAGCTGTCTCAGTTGCCAGTTTGATTTTCTCTACGCTCAAGAGCACTACACTTTTCCTGGGTTCTTCTATTTATTCACTCTCTATAATATCAAGGGGGTCTAATTTTTTTATACTTTTGCTTTGCTTTTAACTAGACTATCCCTCGGTAAGAGAATTTTTATTAGCTATAACCTTAGGAATTATATTCTATGGCACTCTCGGCTTATACTCTTTCTCTACATAATGCAAGACTCACTTTCTGAGGTAGTCTCTAACTTCCTCGAGCTTCCTTTGGGGTGCTAAGGCAATACCTGTCTGTCTCAGTTTGCTTCTATGTTCAGATCAGAGCTAAGCTTTCTCTCTATTTAACCTCTTTAGCTTAACTCTCAGGAGCACAATATACTAATTTTACGGTTCTATTGACCCAATCTAGGGCACGTACTCTCACTATCCAAATTCTATCTTACTAAAAACTTATGCTCTACTGGGTGCTCTAATCATACATATGCCTTAACCCCTACATTATTCGTATCTTAGGGAGCTCATCTGACTAACTATCAGACCTTTCTGGGCTTAGTCTATGCATTTAGTCATTACTAAAGTGAGGACATCTTTTCTATAGCTTATTTCTCAACTCTTCCTCACTTCTTTTATCACTATATTTTATGACTCAGGGGGGGTCTATTTAGGGGAATTTGCTAACCACTATTGGGTGCAGGGAGAACTTTCACTGGGTTTTTCATCTTTCTTTTCTTGATCTAGGGAGAACTTTTACTGGGTCTTTCATTCACATATCTCACCCAGAATGATGCTATTAGTCATCTTCTCCAGGCTTTAGTTTATGCTCAGCCCAGGCTAGCCATCTCATCGAACCTTAGCTTACTAACTATCCTTATTCTTTTCTAAGTCTCTATTACTGGGCTACTTATACTTACCTCTAGGCATTACCTATGAGGTCCTGTAGGTGCTACCTATGAGGTATGCCTTTCTAGGCCACTCGCTATGCGCCTCACTACTAGTAATCTTATCTTATGTTATTTTAAGGCTACACTAACATTTTATCATTCAGTGTCTCACAGGGTAGCACCCTAAGTTGGAGTCAATGGCTTAAAGGTAGATCTCAACAACCTTATCATCCCTATGTCTAACTTTCTCTATGCTGAGCTCTCCTCTCATTCTCATTTACTAAGCCTACGGATTTCTTACTAATCTTCCATAACTATTCACTACCTTTTTTTTTCTCTTTATACTAGGGGTTCCCTCTTTCTATGGGTTATTTGATCCCTTATCAACTTATTTCTCAAGTTGGCTTGAATATGACCAACAAGGCATTCATACTGCCATTCATCACAGCTAATTAGCCTCGGGTTCACCCTAGTCTCCTATCTAAGTATTGGCCGTGATTAATTTCTTAATTGAGCATGGTGAGGAACTCTTTTGATTGCCTCGCTACTTCTTGGAAAAATTGGCTACGACTAAGCAATTAATTGGGAGCAGTTGTAACATCTGGTTTTCTAAAAATGAGAGAAAATATGAGAAACGTAACATATGGTTTCTTCATCAATGAATGAAACTCACTAGATATCAAAAGGAAGTCCCTCAAAATGATGTACTTAAGGTCCCAAAAAATTTAGGAAGCATTCTAGATTCCTAATGAGAATCCCAGGCTCAGACAGAAAGAAAAATAGAGCTAGGATGAAGAAACAATTTCTTATGAAAATCTTATGAAATGTAATGGCATTTTTGTTATTTTGAGCAAATTTTGGAATTTATGTAGGAGGTCTCTTTAAATGAAAATTTTTAGTTTTTTAAGATTCTTAGAGGCCCTAAAAACCATAGGAAGCCCTGGGACAGTTAAATCCCTTCCGGTGGACGTTTTCCAACGTCAGTGCACCCGAACATTGACAGATTTGTTCGAGAAGGTTTTAAAGGAGAAATTGAGGGAAAAATTCATATTTATTTCCTATGATTATAATGAATTATATGGGTCTATTTTAAAGGAGAAATTGAGGGGAAAATTCGAATTTGAAGAGAGGAGCTCAAAGAACACAAGATTCAAGTGAGAAAAAGTAAGAAAACAAGTAATTTCTTCTTCCATGGTGGATGTCTCTTCTCCCCTTCTCCACCATTTCACCCTCACTTGAGAACACCAAAGAAGATTTGATTTTTAGCTAAAAAGGGTGATGCTTAGGAAAAAGGGTGTGGAGATTAAGAATATGCAAAGAGAATCAACAAATAACCATGGAAATTTAAGATGCAAAGTCTAGGGTTTCATATATTCCTTGCAAAATTTGATTTGATACCTTGATTCCTATGTCTAAATGAGAGTTTAAATGTACTCCTAATATCCCTAAGAGGCTCCCCATATGCTTCTCCCTTTAAGAAAACAAAGAAAGCTTCAAGGAGACCAAAAATGCTCTTTGTCTGAGCCTAAAGGGGTTCTCCTAGTTAGGAAAAGTTTTAAATTTTTCTAAGCTCATTCTTGAGTCATATATGATGAATGAAAATGAGGGGAGGCCTTGGAAAAAATTTAGAACCCATAGGAAGTGATTGGTGCTTTAGGTTCCATATTATGACCTAAAGAAGCAACATGTAGATAGGCTCTTTGTTTTAATTGTGTGATAACTCCAAGAGGTTTAAAAGGAGTCAAGAATCATATCTGAAAGGAAAGAATGGAGCCTAGAATTTATTTAAGGGGTGTTGCTTCATTAGGCACAATTATGGACCATAATAAAGTTATAAGCCAACCTAGTGTCTAAGCAAATTGCATGGCCTTAGAATTGAGTTTATGAACCTAATTGGCTTCCATAAATTATTTATAGGCCAAGAGAAATCATCCCCACACTTTTGTGTGTGTGTGGCCGAAGCAAGGAAAAGGAATTCAAAAGGAAAAGTGTGTGATTGTGTACAAGGTTGCTCTCTCCACCTTCTTTCATGCATGGATGTGTGTTTAGCCTACCTTAGAATGTGTGTATATGTATTTTCAAGCCATGAAAAGTATGCTAGCATGATTTTATATGCTATGATTTCATGATGAAATAATATGTTTCTAAATGATGCTATGATGTTTGTTGAGTTTGCTTGAGTGTGGAAAGGCTAAGAACTCTTAACCATGGTGAGGATGAGCCAAGAATCCTTGAGATTGGTTAAGACAAAGCAAAGAGTCTCCCAAAAGCAAAGTGGGCTCTCAAGAGAATGGTTGAGTCCAAGAATCTCTTAAAGAATGGGTGAAACAAGTCCAAAATCCATGAGGAAAAGGGTGAGACCAATCAATTCACTTGGCATGCTTTTGAATGTCTTTTATGACTTATTCACATGCCAAGCTTGCTTCTTGAATGTTCATGACTTCTATTATATCCATGCATGCATTTTTAAGACTTTTTTTTGCATATATTATGTGTGATTGAAAGGGAGATGAGCTATTGGGATTCTTCAATCTCATTCCCTCCTCTCTAATGACCTAATATACTAGGTGGACCAAGTGGATAAGGTAATGGAAGCCAACCATCTTGAAGAGGAGAGCTTGACACCAATATGCCTAGCTTTTGCCTTTTAAGGCCATAATTGTGTCAAATTATGTAATCCATGGATGTATATGTACCATGATGTCATGAACACATGTAATTAGGATAATATGTCATGTATGAATGGGAGAATGTATTATGTGACCACTAGAATGCAAATTGAGTATGTATGGGTAATGTAGCTTCTTGAATCAATTTATGGAATTATGCATATGTGTGGATGAGATGACCAAAATGAGATGCATGAGAGTTGGGACCATTTTTGTAGCTCGCACAAGTCCTAATTATGCTTTTAAACTTGCCCAAAAGTTGCCAAACTCTAAGGAAAGCCATTTGGTCATTTTGGTATCCCATATGGAGTCAAAATTAGCTATAATGAAAACCTATATCACTTTTTAGCTAAATAAGATCTTCTTAATCTAAGACTTTGCATGAAATTAGAGCTTTTTGAGAGATTTTTGGAAAGCTAAAGAATAGAATTTTCAAAGGTCTACAGAATATTTGGTGAACTTTCAAAGTTGGCAAATTTTTTGGTTTTGGTCATGTCACTGTTCACTCAGGTCCGAAAATGAAATCTGTCACACAGGGCTCAAATGATGTCCAATTACCATAAAATTTGATACAAAGAAACTATAAATTCATAATGACCCATTTCAACTAGAAGCACCTCATTTGGATGTCTAAAGAGGGAGATATAAATTTTTAACGATTCTGTCTAGTATCAGGAATTCTAGCCGACCTTTGTTACTATTCCATCAACTTTTAAGGTCTGGGTATGCCTGAGTTAGTCTGGAGTTATTTTTTACCTCTAAATAACATCCACAACTTTCCATATTGGTATCATTTACATGGATGAGATTTTTTGGAATTAATTGAATATTTTTGAAATTTACTGTAGAATTCTATGATAGCATCAAATGATAGTCTGACCTCTGAACCATTTCACATGTCAAAAGTCTTTTGTGTTGGATGTTATGGTCTAGACATATTTTTAGCCTAAATTAGACATGTTGATCTTTGTAGAATGCCAAGAATGCATGATTTTAATTTTTGTAGAATTAGTTATGATTTTCCAAAATTGTGACAAAAAAGAGGCAAAATCTGGCCAAAATTAAATGTGTACATTTTATGCTTCTCCTCGAGTTTCATAAGGTGTAGGCCACTTTTGATGATTCAAATGAGTTGTATCCATGTAATTAAATATGGGAATGTTTTGTATGAACTCACACAGTCCACATGACACCGAATGAAATTTTTATATACGATGCAACATGAAAATATTCATTATTTCTATTGCCTTTTTCCTTGAGAGCTTGTATAATTCTTGAAAATGAGATATCTAAAGGCATGAGATGAGCTAGAAATGATGGTGTTACAATAGCTAACGGCCTCTAATTGGTTTGTTTTTCCATAGATTGGAATTTCATCTTTAGCTACCAACCCGAGCCTCATTGCCTCTATATCTAGCCTATCATCAAGTTAGAGGATTCTACCTCTTTCTTCATTCATGCATAGCTAACTATCACCTTTAAGCTATTGGGGTCTAAGGGGTGTAGCTTGTAACTTAAATCTCTAGCCTAAGGGAATTAACCTTTCAAGTTTTGGAATTCATCTAGACATTTGGGTGTTGTAGCTAGAGGGTAATTCCTTTTCTCACTTCCCCTCTTAACTGGTCCTGTGCAGCCACAGTCTTATCCCATACCGCACTGCATCATTACTTATCTCTACATTATGTGACATATCTCAGAATGGTCTGAGTATGACTACCAGGGAGAATTAGGCCTCATGTACTCTCTCTAGCAAGTCTCTTTGTAATATCCGATCCTCTGAAAACCAGAGAAAACGTGAGAAACGTAATGTATGGTTTCTCTGTAAATGAACGAAATTCACCGGATACAAAAGGAAGTCCCCCAAGATGATGTAGTTAAGGTCTCAAAAAATTTGGGAATGAGAATTGTAGCCTCAGATGGAAGAAAAAATGAAGCTAGAATGAAGAAATAAATTCTTACGAAAAGCCTACGAAACATAATGGCATTTTTGTAATTTTGAGTAATTTTTAGAATTAACACAGGTGGGCTTCTTAAATGAAATTTTTTAGTTCTCTAGGGTTCTTAGAGGCCCTAAAAACCATGGAAAGCCCCGAGACAACTAAAACCCCTCTGGTGGACGTTTTCCAATATCAGTGTGCCCAAATTTTGACAGATTCGTTCGAGAAGGTTTTAGCTCCAATTTAAGTGATTCCAAAGGCATTTTACTAAATTAGGAACAAAAATTATAATGGAAAGACAGTTCTAAAAAAGGAGCTAAAATGAAGGAGAAACAAAAATGCAAAGTATGAAGGGCAAAATGAGAATTTTCGAAAAGTGTAACTTATTCCCACCTATATATATGATGCACCCTTCTCCTCCTTTCATTATGCATGACCATATTCTGTCTAAAACTAGAAGAAAATCCTAGGGGATGAGGCTCACAAGAAGGGAAAGAAAAGGAGGAGAAATCAAAGGCTTAAGGTATGAAAATTAGTAGTTTTTCATGCTCTTTCTCTTCCAAACCTCTTCTCCTCCATTCTCCTTTTTTTTTTCTATGATTAAAATGAAGTTTATAAATCTGTTTTAAGGGAGAAATTAAGGGGAAAATTCGGATTTGAAGAGAGGAGCTCAAAGAACACAAGATTCAAGTGATAAAAAGCAAGAAAACAAGGTAATTTCTCTTCCTATAGTTGTCATTTTTTGTTCCCTTCTCCACCATTTCACCCCACTTGAGAAAACCCTAGGAGGAGTTGATTTTTAGGTAGAACCAAGCATGAATCTAAGGAAAAAGGGTGTGAAGATTAAGAATATGCAAAGGGAATTATCAAAAAAGCCATTAGATTTCAAGACGCAAATTCTAGGGTTTCAATTGCACCTTGTAAAATCTGATTTTATAGAATGATTCCTAGGCCTAAATAAGAGTTTAAATGAGCTCCTAAAATCCCTAAGAGGCCCCCCATATGCTTCTTCCCTTGAGAAAACAAAGAAAGCTCCATGGAACCTAATATGCTTCATTGTCTTGGCCGAGAAGGGTTCTCATAGATAGGGAGAGTTTTAAATTTTTCCAAGGCCATTCTTGAGTCATATTTGATGAATGAAAGTGAGGGGAGGCCTTGGAAAAAATTTAGAACTCATAGAAAGTGATTTGGTGTCTTCAGTTCCATATTATGACCTAAAGAAGCAACATGGTGCTAGGCCTTTTGTTTTAATGGTGTGATGACTCCAAGAGGCTTAAAAGGAGTCAAGAATCATATTTGAAAGAAAATAATGAGGTCTAGAAGTCATTTGAGAGGTGTTGCTTCATTAGGTGCCAATATGGACTATAATGGGGGTTATAGAGCAATCTAGTACTTAAGCAAGTTGTATGGCTTTAGAGAATGTTTCATGAACCTAATTGGCTCCCAAAAATTGCATCTAGGCCAAGAGAAACTATCTCCACCAATTTTTGAGTGTGTGGCCAAAAGAGGAGGCTTGAATCCAAAAGGAAAAGTGCGTAATTGTGTGCAAAGTAGCTCTCTCCACCTTCTCTCTTGCATGGATGTGTGTTTAGCTTGTTTTGGAATGTGTGTATGCGTATTTTCAAGCTTTGAAAAGTATGCTGGCATGCCTTTATATGCTATGATCCTTGATGCCATGTTATGTTTTCTAATGAGTGCATGATGTTTGTATGAGTTTGCTTGAGTGTGGAGAGGCCAAGAACTCTTCCCTTTGGTAAGGATAAGCCAAGAACCCTTGAGCTTGGTTGACACAAAGCAAAGAGTCTCCCAAAAGCCAAGTGGGCTCTTAAGAGTATGGTTAAGTCCAAAGTGCTCAAGAAATGGGTGAGGCAAGTCCAAAACCCATGAAGAGAAGTGTAAGGCCAATCCAAATATTTGGTGAGCTCTTGAATGACTTGTATGAGTTGTTCACATGCCAACTTTGCTTCTAAAATGTCCATGGCTTTTATTGTCTCCATGCATGCATTTGTAATGCTTGCTTGCACATATTATGTATGATTGAATGGGAGATGAGCTATTGGGATTCTTTGAATCTCACTCCCTCCTCTCAAATGCTCTAACATGCTAGGTGGACTAAGTAGTTATAGTAAAGGGAGCCAACAACCTTGAAAGAAGGAGATTGACAAGCCTAGGCCTAGCTTTCATTCTTTTTGAATCCATAATGAGGCTTCACAAAGTATATGATGTTTTAAATGTACCATGACCCTTGAGATATGTATAAATACACCATTATGTGATGTTTATATGTATGGATATGATGTATGACCTCTAACATATATTTTGAGTATTTAATGCCAAAGTATGAGAATTGAAAGTTTGATGGATTGTGTATAAGTGGGGGTTGAATGGCCAAAATAAGATGTATGGGGTTTGGAACCACTAGGGTAGCTCACATAAGTCTTAAATATACTTTTAGACTTGCCCAAAAGGTTCCAAGACGAAGGAAAATCCATTTGGCAACTTTGGTACCCTATACAGAGCCAAAATTGACCATTATGGAACCCTATGTCACTTTTTGGCCAAATGAGTTAGCCTTGCTTTGAAATTTTACATGCAATTAGGTCTTATTGAAAGATTTTTGAGAAGCTAAGGGACATAATTTTTAGAGGTCTAGAGAATATTTGATGAGTTTTCAAATTTGGGATTTTCTATTGTTTCTGGTTTGGGTACTGTTCATACTAGCAGTTTTGTATTTTGTGTCACCCGATGGCCAAATGGTGTCCAATGCTTGTGAAATTTTATAGGCATAAACTAGAGGTTATAATATTTCTATGGCCACCAAGATCACCTCATTGGAGGTCTGAACAGAGAGTTATGTATTTTTGAATTTGACTGTCAGTACCAGTGGCACCCCAGGAGTTCAGTCACTGTTCCATAGGATTCCAATGGCCAAATGTATCTGTTTCATTCTGGAATTATTTTTAAATCAATTTAACATTTTTCATTTTCTAGAATGACTGAATTTGTGTGATTTTGATTTTTATAGAATTAGTTATGAATTTCAGAAGTTTGTATAAGTGAACTGAACAATAGCCCAGGCAGCCAGTGACCTCTGTAGATTTTTAGATGTCAAACGTCCTGTGTGATGAATTTTGTGACCTAGGAGTATTTTTAGTGTGATTTAGGTATCTTAATATTTCTAGAATGACCAAGATTGCATGATTTCAAATTTTCTAGATTTAGTTATGATTTTCCAAAGTTGGATCAGAAAATGGAGCAAATCTAGCCGAAAATATGCTTGCTTATTTTGAGCTCCATTTCGGTTTCCATGAGTTGTAGGTATGTTTTTGGGATGTAAATGAGTTGTAATGATGTAATTAAATATGAAGATACATAGAATGAGCTTACACAGTTCACGTGACACTGAATGAAATTTTGAGACCTAGCGCAACACTAAAATGAGCATTATTTTCCTTGCCTTTTTCATGCAAAACTTACATGATTCATGATATTAAGTTATGCAAAGGCATGAGATGAGTTAGAATGAGCTAGAATTTATAGTGTTACACTCTTCATATTAACGAGATCATTTTTCATTATTCATGCCTAGGGCTTGCTACTAATCCTGGCGAGCTATCATATCTCACAGAGCTCCAGCCGTTGGATCCCTTAGCTCTGCTTGAGCTTAGCTTTGCTTAAGCTACTCTAGAGGCCAACCTTTTCTAGTATCCACTAACTATTCTAAGACCATTTTACAACTTACTCATCATGAAACAAGACACAAACTATACTCATACACCCAACATGTCTCATACAATACTTCACCTATCCCTTCAAGCCTTTACATAGCCCTATAACCACATGCCCAAGCCAAATCCAATCTGAGAGAGCCTGAAACTTTGCTTTGATAGTAATAAATGTAACACCATATATTTCTAACTCATTTCATACCATCTCTATGTCTTATATCAAGCAATTCACAAAAAGGCAAGGAAAAATAGCATTAAATAATGCATTTCTTGGCGTTGCATCGCGTGTAAAATTTTCTTTTGGAGTCTCGTGGGCTATATGGACTCATGTATCACATTCTCATATTTAATTATATGGATACAACTTATTTTCATTACTAAAAGTGGCCTACAACTCGTGGAAACCAAAGGGAAGCATAAAACTCATACTTATATTTTCAGTCAAGATTTTGCCATTTTTGTCACAAACTTTGAAAAGTTACAACTAATTTTAGAAAAATTAAAATCATGCACTCTTAGCCATTTTGGAAAGATAGACATGTCTAATTTATGTAAAAATATGTCCAGACCATGAAACACAATACAGAAGACGTTTGACATTCGAAAAGGTCTAGAGATTTGGCTGCCACTGGTACTGGCACAGAATTTTGCAGTAAACTTCAAAAATATCTAATTAATTCCACAAATATCCAATCCATGAAAATGATACCAATTTGGAAATTTTTGAATGTTAACTAAAGGAAAAAAATAACTCTAGACCAGTTCAGGCACGCCTAGACCTTGAAACTCAATCAAACAGTACTTGAGGTCAATTGGGACGTCTGATATTGGGCAGAATCTTTAAAAATTCATATCTCCTTCTCTAAACCTCTAAATGAGGTGCTTCTAGTTGACACAAGTCACTGGAAATATCTAGTTTTGGACATCATTTGAGTCCTGTGTGGCAGATTTCATTTTCAGACCTGAGTGAATAGCAACATGACCAAAACCAAAAAAATTGCTAATTTTGAAAATTTATCAAATATTCTATAGACCTCCAAAAATTATGTTCTTTAGCTTCCCAAAAAGCTCTTAATAATCTATAATTGCATGCCAAATCTCAGATCAAGAAGAGCTCATTTGGGCAAAAAGTGACATAGGGTTCTATTATGGTTAATTTTGGCTCCATATAGGATACCAATATATCCAAATGACTTTCCTTGGAGTTTGGCATCTCTTAGGTAAGTCTAAAAGCATTATTAGGACTTGTTGAGCTGTCTAAATGGTCCCAAATCCCATGCACCTCATTTTGGCTATCTCACTTATACTTATACATAATTCCATAATACCATTTAAGAAGCTAATTTGCCATATCATACTCAAATCACATTCTAAGGGTCATATATCATATTCTCCCACTTATACATAACATACTATCATAATTACATATGTTCATAACATCATAGTACATATACAACCATTGATTCCATCAATTGCCATTTTGTATGGCCTTAAAGTAGCAAAAATCATGCACTTGAATGTCATACTCTCATCTTCAATGTGGTTGGCTTCCATTACCTTGCTCCCTTGGTCCACCTAGCATGTTAGAACATTGAAGAGGAGGGGATGGGATTCAAAGAATCTTAATAGCTCATCTCCCATTCAATCATACATAAAAGCATGCAAAACAAGTCTCACAAATGCATGCATGGCATATAGACATGTGGAATCATTCAAGAAGCATTCTTAGCACTTGAAAAAGTCATACATAGGCTTTCCAAGCAAGTGGATTAGCTTTACCTATTTACTTATAGATGTTAGACTTGCTTCACCCATTCTTTAAGAGGTTATTGGACTCAACCATGCTCTTAGGAGTCAGCTTCACTTTTTGGAGACTCTTTACTTTTTGTTAACCAATCTTAAAGGTTCTTGGCTCATCCTCACCAGGGTTAAGGGTTCTTGGCCTTACCATACTTAAGCAAACCAAAACAAATATCATGAATGTCATTTAAAAGCATATTGCATCATTATGGTACCATGGAATAAGAGCTCATACTAGAACATTTTTCATGGCTTAAAATACACATACACACATTCAAAGACAAGTAAAGTAAACAATCATACATGAGAAAAGGTGGGGAGAGCTACCTTACTAACATTTGTACACTTTTTCCTTAAACCTTAAATCCTCTCCCTTGACCTCACACACCTAAGAAGGTGGAGATCATTCCTCTTAGCCTAGACACAATTTATGGAAGCCGATTAGGTTCATTGAATTAATCCTAAGGCCACACAACTTGCTTAGACTCTAGCTTGGTCTATAAACCCCTTTATATTTCCAAGAATGCATCTAATGAAGCAAAACCCATCAAATAAATTCTAGGCTCTATTCTTGACTCCTTTTAAGCCTCTTGGAGTCATCACACAATTAAAATAAAGAGCCTAACTACATGTTGCTTCTTTAGGTCATATTATGGAATATAAAGCATCAACTCATTCTCTAGACTTCTTAAATTTTTCTCAAGGCTTCCCCTTATATACATTCATCATATATGACTCAAAAATGGGCTTAGAAAAATTTAAAACTCTCCCTAGCTATGCTATCCCCTCTTGGACGAACCCATGGAAGGTTTTAGGCTTCATGGACTTTACTTGGTTTTCTTGACGGAGGAAGCACATGAGGAGACTTCTAGGGATCTTGGGAGCTCATTTAAACTCTCATTTAGACATGGGAATGAAGGTATCAAATTAGATTTTTCAAGGAACATATGAAACCCTAGACTTTGCATCTTGAATTTCCATGGTTATTTGTTAATTCTCTTTACATATTCTTAATCTCCACACCCTTTTTCCTAAGAATCACCCATGGTTTAAAAATCAAACCCTCCTATGGTTTTTTTAGTAGGGCGAAATGGTGAAGGAAGGGGAGGAAGAGATAGTAACCATGGAAGAAGAAATTACCTTATTTTCCCTCTTTTTCTCACTTGAATCTTGCTTTCTTCAAGCTCGTCTCTTCAAATCCGAAATTTTTCCTCAATTTCTCCTTTAAAATAGATTTGTAAACTTCATTTTAATTAAAGGAAATAAAGGAGAATGGAGGAAAAGAGGTTTAGAAGGAAGAAAGCATGAAAAACTACTAAAATTCCATACCTTTTTGCTTAAATTTCTCCTCCTCTTCTTCTTCCTCTTATGTAACTCATCCTAGGGCTTCTTTCTCTAGTTTAGGGCAAAAACATATGAGGCTACATGAGGGTGAGAGTGGGGCACCACTTATATATATATAAGGGAGGAAGAAGAATTTTTCAAAAATTTTTGTTTTGCCCTTTGTTTGTTTCTAATTCATTTTTCACCTTTTTTAGAACCATCTTTTCCATTATAAAATTTATGTTCCTAATTTAATAAAATGCCTTTGGAATTACTCAAATCAGAGCTAGAACTTCTCGAATGAATCTGTCAAAATTCAGGTATATCGATATTAGAAAACATCTACCAGAGGGGATTTAACTGTCTCAGGCTTTCCATGATTTTCAGGACCTCGATAACCTCGAAGAACTCAAAATTTTCATTTAAAAAGCTCTTCTATGTAAATTCCAAAATTTGCTCAAAATTACAAAAATGCCATTATGTTTCGGAAGTTTTTCATCAAATTTCATTTCTTCATTCTAGCTTCATTTTTCTTTCCGTCTGAGCCTGGGTTTCTTATTTTTAGGAGTCTAGAATGCTTTCTAAATTTTTTGGGACCTTAATTACATCATTTCAAGGAACTTGCTTTTTGTATCTGGTGAATTTCGTTTATTGACAGAGAAACCGTACGTTACGTTTCTCATATTTTCTCTCATTTTCAAAAAATCGAATCTTGCACAGATCACCCTTATGTTGGGTAGAGCTTAGTGAGAAGAGTTTCTTAAGTTCGGACATAGTGACCAAACCACCTATCAAATATAACTCATTAGGAAGAAGTTGTTCACTGCCCAGAATAGGTAGAAAAGCTATGCTAATTAGAGAAGGAGAGCCTTAGAATTTGAGGTAGGAGACCATGTGTTCCTTAAGGTTACTTTGATAATAAGGGTAGAACGATCTATCATGACAAGAAAGCTCAGTCCTCATTATCTTAGTCCTTTCCAAATCCTTGAAAGGATAGGATTTATAGCCTATAGAGTCACTTTACCTCCAAACTTGACTAGATTACATGATGTGTTTCATGTGTCCCAATTAAAAAAGTATCACCCGGATTATTCACATGTCATTAAGCATGAGAATGTGCATCTACAAGATGATCTATCTTATGAGGTTGAGCCAGAAAGGATTATGGACTCAAAGTAAAACAGTTGCATAATAAGGATAGCCTCTTGGTAAAGATGGTATGGAAGGGACTTACTTTAGATGAAGCAACTTGGAAGACAGAGGAAGCAATAAGGAAAGATTATCCTACATTATTTGAGTAAGGTATGTCTAATTTTGAGGACAAAATTTCTAAAAGGAAGAGAGAATATAAAACCCCAAAAATAATTAAGGTATTAATCATGGATTTAAACTAATTAAAAATAATTATTATGGAATAATTAGGCAAGCTATATGAATAGAAGTTCATGGAGAAACAAATAATTAATATAGGTTTAAGATTCAATTAGGCTAAAACTTAATTTAGGCCTATAATTAATTTAAGTAGGTCATGGATAAAGACTAATAGAGGCCCCATAATTTTAGATGTAAACCCAACTTCCTATTGTGAGATTTGGCCCAATCTAGTTTAGTGAGTTAGAAGCCCAAAATCATACTAAAATGCTAGAAATTCTATAGCCCAATTCCTAAAGTCTGGCCCATTAAGCAAAATCTGAACTCCAAAAGGACTTGGGCTTATAAGTCAGCCTATAATCTAACTAAACCTATATAAACCTAAAGTTCCTTCAGCCCTTCCTTTTCCTTATGTAGAAACATAAGAGACACAAGGCATTTTTGGAGGTTTAAGGTGGAAGCTAGGGTTTTCCACACATTCTCATTATTTCCCACTTTTAGAGTCAAAACTAGCCAAGGTTGTTATCATATAACTTAATCATCTTCTCTTTCTCTTCAATTTAACCCAATTGGTTTCTTATTTGGAACATTTTCACCATACCCAAAATCTAAAATGTGTTATTTGGTGTTTACTTGAAGGATTTTATGAGATTAAGGTTAGATGTGTTGTTAGGTAAATATTTCCTTTCCAATTTGCAGTAGTTTCTACTGGCTTAAGACCCTCGTAGTTGATTTGTAGTACGGGTATTAATTTTGCACAAATTTGCCTTTGATTTAAGGTGATATTCTGAAGTTACTGGTGTAGAAACAATCAAATTTGAAATTAGAGACTTGTAGTGGCTGGGTAAATGTTCTCTAGGTAGCCATTAGTATTTTAATTCTTTAGGCACCTATTTGCAACTATAAATGATAATTTAGAGTAGTAATTTTTTGATGTTCTAGTTATAAGGGGATTTTAGTACTGTTGGTAGCTTTTCAAATTGTCTATGGAGTGAGGTAATTGGGGGTTAATGGTAAATTCCATGCATATGTCTACTTTAATTTTATATCTACTATACATGAATGATTTTAAAATGCATAATGAACAGTTGGCTATTTGATATGTTATGTTTAGACCTTGTAAGTCCATGGTGAAGCTATGGTGTGGGTACCACTTGTGTATCATGCTTTAATCAGGCACCAAATTATGATTAGACCCTTATATGTACTGAGCTCAGGTTGTGCTCATTGGGGAGTTGATGCCATGGACGAAGCCTTTCCTAGTGTTAATGGCCTTTAACATTTGAAATTGTGATTGTTAGTATGGGATAGTAGTCGCTGATAGCCTAATTATTTCATTTGCTGATATGACTGATATAATTTCTGATGCTCATCTTATTTCATGCATATATGTTAATTAAATTAGAATATATGAATGGAATTTGCCTTTGCTTATTGAGATTTGCATCTCACCCCATTTCATGGGATAATACTTTCAAGTGAAAACTCTTTGGGTAAGGATAAGGGGAAGCAAGTAGATAAAAATCCATGAGCTCCAACCATGTGTGGGAAGGCTACACTTGGACAAATCTGAGTAAAGTATATGCTAAATTTTATATTTCTTCTTGTATAACATTATCATGTAATCATGTTGCCAAGTGTAGAAGTTTGTATTTTGATTACTTAGAATGTATCTATTAAGGAGATAGGCTTTATATTAAATTGGTATTAGATGTATGAATTTATAACATTTGATATGAACTTTGTTGATCTATGATATGGTTTACTATTTGGAAATGTAATCATATGATACATTAGATGTTGACTTGAACTAGTGAAGCATGGAACCTCTAATGGAATATGTATTTGAATGATAATTGTTGGTAGTTTATGAATCCTTTCTGTCATTAATCCATGAACTTGCTGATATATAGTAGTTAGATGATTAGAAATTTACACTTCAATCTTGAATTGGTATTGTAGATAAGCTGGATAAATTAGGTAGATGAAAGCTATTAGAGCCTTACAAATTAAGGTAGAATGGCCTTAGAGTATTGCTAGAGTGAGAGTTGGAGTGTACAGGATAAAACTTCAGAAGAATTAGTGCAGCAAATCACACCGTGGCCAATAAAAGCAGAGTAGTGGCCAGGAGAGTGACAGAAGCGAGGAGCGCCATAGGCAATGTGTCTTGCCATGACATAAAATGAAAAAGTTTCCCAGGAGAGTAACAAAGAGTGTAACACCATACTTCTAGGACACAATTCATGCAATTCACATGCCTCATCTTATATTTGTTCGATGGAAACAATCTAGTGGCATAGGGAGTTATGAATTAAAATGCATTTCTCTACGGGTAAAATTTTTCTTTTGGAGTCCCGTGGGCCATATGAATGCATCTATCATATTCTCATACTTAAATACATGAATATAGCTCATTTCCATCATTAAATTTGGTCTACAACTCGTGGAAAGCAAAGGAACACATTAAATTCATGTTTGCATTTTCGTCCAGAATTTCCTCTTTTCTGTCACAAACTTTGGAAACTCATAACTAAATCTAGAAAAATCGAAATCATGTGTTCTTTGTCATTATGGAAAGCTCAGGATGTCTACTTCACACTAAAAATACGTCTAAGTCACATAATTCATCACACAGGACGTTTTACATCCAAAAAGCTACAGACTCGCTGGCTGCCTGGGCTATGATTCAGGTTACTGATGTAAACTTCTGAAATTCGTAACTAATTCTAAAAAAATCTAAATCACACAAAATTGGTCATTCGGGAAAGCTAAAAATGTTAACTTGACACTAAAAATAATTTCAGAATGAAACAGATACTTTTAGGCATCTGAAACTGATGTAACAGTGATTGAGCTCTAGAGATGCCACTGTTACTGACAGCAAACTTCAAAAATTCATAACTCTCTACTCGGACCTCCAAATGAGATGATCTCAGTGGCCACAGAAAGCTTATGACCTCTAGTGTATGCATATAAAAGTTCATAAGCATTGGACACCATTTGGCCATCGAGTGACACGAAAATCAAATCTGCCAGTATGAACAGTGCACATACCAGAAACCATAGAAAATCCCAACTTTGAAAATTCATCAAATATTCTCTAGGTCTCCGAAAATTATGATCTTTAACTTCTCAGAAAGCTCTTAATAAGACCTAATTGTATGCCAAATTTTAGGGCAAGACTAACTCATTTGGCCAAAAAGTAGTATAGGGTTCCATTATGGTCAATTTTGGCTCCATGTTGGGTACCAAAATTGCCAAATGGATTTCCTTTGGTCTTGGCACCTTTTGGGCAAGTTTAAAAGCTTATTTGAGACTTGTGTGAGCTGCCCAAATGGTCCCAAACCTCATGCATCTCATTTTGACCATTCAACCCACACTTATACACATAACCACCAAACTTTACATTCTCATACCATGGCATTTCATACTCAAAATATGTGCTAATGGTCATACATCATTTCCATACTTCTAAACATCATATAATAGTATGTTCACATATGTCTCAACGTTCTTAGTATATATACAACTTCATATACATGATGAACTATCATTATGGTTCCAAAAAGGAGCAAAATAACACATAAGCTTGTCAATTGTCTCTCTTTAAGGTTGTTGGCTCCCTTCACCACAATTGCTTGGTCCACCTAGCATGTTAGATCATTGGAGAGGAGGGGATGAGATTCAAAGAATCCCAATAGCTCAGCTTCCATTCAATCATACATAATATGTGCAAGGCAAGTTTCATAAATGCATGCATGGAGGAAATAAAAGCCATAGATATTTTAAAAGCAAACTTAGCATGTAAATCAATCATACAAGACATTCAAGAGCTCACTAAGTGTTTGGATTGGCCTCACACTTCTCCTCACGGATTTTGGACTTGCCTCACCCATTCTTTGAGCACTTTGGACTCAACCATACTCTTGGGAGCCCACTTTGCTTTTGGGAGACTCTTTACTTTGTCTCAACCAAGCTCAAGGGTTCTTGGCTCCTCCTCACCCAAGGGAAGAGTTCTTGGCCTCTCCACACTCAAGTAAACTCATACAATCATCATGGATTCATTTAAAAACATAACATGGCACCAAGCATCATGGCATATAAAGGCATGCTAGCATACTTTTCAAAGCTTGAAAATACACATACAAGCATTCTAAAACAAGCTAAACACACAGCCATGCATGAGAGAAGATGGAGAAAGCTACCTTGTATACAACCACACACTTTTTCCTTAGCTTTCAAGCCTCCTCTTTTAGCCACACACCCACAATTTGGTGGATATGGTTTCTCTTGGCCTAAATACAATTTTTGGGAGCCAATTAGGTTCATGAAACATTCTCTAAAGCCATACAACTTGCTTAAGTACTAGATTGCTCTATAATCCCCATTATGGTCCATAAAGGCACCTAATGAAGCAACACCCCTCAAATGATCTCTAGGCCTCATTCTTTTTTTTCAAACATGATTCTTGACTCCTTTTTAAGCCTCTTGGAGTCATCACATAATTAAAACAAAGGGTCTAACATTATGTTGCTTCCTTAGGTCACAATATGGAACCTAAAGCACCAACTCATTCTCTAAGCTTCCTAAATTTTTCCCAAGGTTTCCCCTCACATTCATTCATCATGTATGACTCAAAAATGGGTTTGAAACAATTTAAAACTCTCCCTAACTATGCCATCCCTACTTGGCCGAAAGTTAGAGCATAAATGGGATTTCATGGCTTCTTGATTTTTCCTTGATGGGGGAACCATTTAGGGAGGTTGTTAAGAGTTGTAAGAGGTCAAGGAAACACTTAAACAACCAAGGGAACTTATAGATTAAATCAGTTTTTACAATCCCCTTAAGTGCTCTACACTTTTCCAACTTTTAGGTTCATGACTTTCCATGGGGTTTTGTTCATTTTATGGAGGAAGAGACATATGGGGGACCTCTTAGGGATCTTAGGAGCACATTTAAACATTCATTTAAGCCTAAGAACATTTATATAAAATCAGATTTGCAAGGGAGCATTTGGATCCCTAATGATTCCATTTTGTTTCCTAATGCTCCTTTCTTGATTCTATTGGTTCATTCTTAATCCTTGCCATCTAAAACCCCTAATCCCTCCATAAATTGGACAGAAAACAGCCCCTAAGAATTGGGCTCATGGTGGTCAAATTCGTGCAAGAGGAAGGGGGAGGGAGAAACTACCAAAGAATGGAAGTTTTACCTTGTTTTCTTGCTTCCTTTGACTTGTTCTTCCACTTGGTTGGCTTACTCCCTCAATTTTCGAAATTCCCCTCTCTGTTCTGCCCCAAAAACAGCACCAAACTCTCCATTAAAACCATAGAAAGAAAGCTTGAGAGGAGAGGAGCAAGGTTCAAGAAGGAAGGATATGGAATGTCTTAAAGTTTCTTACCTTTTTCTTGAATTTCTTCCTCCAAAATCCTCCTCCTCTTGTGCGCCTAAGGAGCTGGAGTTCTCCTCTGAAAATGGGCAGAAGCAAGTCGGTTTAGAGAGGGGGAGGCAGAACGTGGCATATAAAGAAGAAGAAAGAAACTTCCTTTAACACTTTAATGCCAATTTTGCCCTTCGTTCTTAGCATTTTTGTTTCTCCTTCGTTTTAGCTCCTTTTTTAGAACCGTCTTTTCCATCATAACAAAGAGGTTCTCAATTTAATAAAATGCCTTTGGAATCACTCAAATCGGAGCTAAAACCGTCCCGAACGAATCGGTCAAAGTTTGAGTCAACCGACATCGGAAAGAGTACATCGGAGGGGCTTTACTGGTCCCGGGGCTTCCCATGATTTTTGGGGCCTCTGAGAACCCTGGGAAACTCAAAATTTCCATTTAAAAAGCCCTCTTAGATGCTTTTCCAAAATTACACTTATTTACGAAAATGCCACTGGCCTTTCGGCAAATTTTTCGAATCACTCCGACCCTGGTTTCTGGGCAACTCAAGGCTCAAATCCTCATTTTCTATTATTTAAAATTTTATCCAAATTTTATTTGGTCTTGAATCACTCATCTCAGGGGACTTGCTTTGAAAACGTGCCCATTTCCATCGTTTAATGAAAACGGGACATTACAAAGAGCAATCTCACAGTGGCACAAAATTTTTAGCCATGACACAGGTCGAGGAATCAGGTGATGAGTGTTCCAGTATCTAGTTTTATCGTGGCATAAGTATATCCTATCGCGATGCAAATCAAAAAATTTGCTATAGTAAGTTCCAAGGATTTTTTCTATCATGACACCACATAGGCTCCCCGTGGCGAGATTTGTAGAAATGTGAGAAGTTGAACCTGAGAGTAACTTCGTCATAGCATGAAAATCTTAGGCCACGGCACAAGATGCGAAACTTGGCTTTTATGTTCCAATAACCAACTTAGCCACGGCGGGGAAGGTCAAAGCTACAATGAAGGTTCCCAAACTCCTATTTTTGACTTAGAGACCTTGAGATTTGCTATGATAATATTGTGCAATGACTTGGAAATATTTATAAGAGGTTTTTGTGAGTTAAAATCAATAACAAGATGAATCAAAGGTCTTAAATGATAAGTATGATCACTTATGGATTTGGTTAATTGTGGTTACTTAGATAATGAACTTAATGATGTCAAGGTTCAAAATTTCTCACTTTTTCCTATTTTAATTAATTATAATGATGTTAGACCTTGATTTGTAATTACTAATTGTGCTATTAAGTCTAATCACAATAATTAAGAATTAGGGTCATTTCCTTCTTCTCTCTTTTCTTATGATTTTAATGTTTGATTTGGGATTGTTTTGGCACTGGTTTAGTCGGAGAGAGTTAAAGATTGAAGGAGAGGGTTAAGGCATAAGAAAGCTCCTTGGAAAAGCATTCAAATGGTAACTTCCATGGCTCTTCTTGCATATCTTGGTTGTTCTTCATGGGGGTAGTTTCAACCAACTATAGAACACCTAGAAGGGAATGAGTTTTGACCAAAACCAAGCAAGGACCAAGGGTTTTAGAGTATGAGAATTAAGAATATGCAATTGGAATTGAATAAGAAGCATTAAAAATCAAGTTGTAAAATCTAGGGATTTAGTTGCACCTTGATAAATATGAAGTATCTTAGTAGTAATTTAAGTTGTCTAAGAGTGTGTATGAGTTTCTAAGACATCTAGCAAGTCTCACATGTGCCAATTCCTTAAAGAAAATTTGCAAAACTCCATGGATCCATAACCATGTGCATGTCTCGGCTAAGAAGACTTGAAGCACCTAGGGAGAGTTTTAATTAATTTTAAGGCTAAAAAGGGACTAAATATGATTAGCAAAAATCAAAGGAAGCATTAGAATGAATTTAGGAATCATGGTTTGTGAGATGAAGGTATAGGCTCCATTTTGAGACATAAAGAAGTAACTTATATCTAGGCTCCTTGAATTGAAATTGTAAGTCAAGAGACTTAAATTGAATGAAAAATGGGAGCTAAGATTATGAATTCTAAGTGTTGGTTCATTGTGTCGTGTATGAAACCATAATGGAGTCATATGAGAGAATAGGCATGCATAGAGTTTTTATAATGCTAGAGCTTGTTCCAATGATTGAATCATGTCTTATTTGATGTGTCTAGGCCAAGAGAATCAAGTCTCACCTAATTGCAGGTGTTTGGCTAAAAAGGGGAAGAAGTATTAAAAGGAAAGGTTTTGTAATCTTACTTCAAGGAAACTTTCTAACTTTTCTCATATGCATTGTTTGGATGTTTACTTGTTATTGAGTGCTTCTGTGTATGTTTAAACTATAACATATGTTTCTAACATTAGTTATTTGTGATGGTACCATTATGCTTCTTGAAATATGTTTATGAATGCAAAGTGGCTTGGATGGTTATGCCAAAAGTCCCTTAGTATGGGTGAGAATGAGCCAAAAGTCCCTAGGAATGGGTGAGACAAAGCCAAAAGTCTCAAGAACAGTGAGGCTAAGTCAAAAGTCCCTTGAAAGTGGTTAAGGTAAATCTAAAAGTCCCAAATAAATTAGGTGAGGCTAGACCAATGCTCTTTAAAGCCTATGTTTGATATGTATGAGTTCATATGACAAGGAAAATAATTTATGTGTGTTCATTAGTAACTTAAATGCCATGCATGCATTCTTTGACATATAAATGCATCCTTTATGTATGTTTGAAAGGGCAAAGAGCTATTGAGATTCTTTGAATCTCACTTTTTCGCCCACATATGTCTAACCATATCTAGGTGAGCCAAGTGGACCAAGAAATGGAGGCTAAACATCTTGAAGAGCAAGACTTTGACAATGGAATAGATATTTAAGCATTTTGATGTCAAGATTTGTAACCACATGATGTAAATGTGATGTAAACCTTTGAGCATATTCAAATGTATGTAAATATGATATATATCTCCATTTTGGAACCATATGAATGAATATGTGAGTTTTTGCCATTCATATGCCATTATGTTGATGTGTATAAATGCAAGTGGTAAGGTGACGATGAGCTTCATAATTGCTAATTTCATACATTTTATATCCCTTAATTTGGATATTTTGATGAATAACTATGGCTTAATGAGTTTTATTAGGTGGATAATTGATTTTAATAGCCATTCTTTGCACTTTAGGAAATATTTTACAAAACTTTGGGTTTTTAATGCATAAATTTCTTTAAATAATTTTACAATTTTTCCTACTTGATTTTCTTTTCCATTCTTAGTGTGTAGATAATTGGGCATTCTTAGTTTCATACATGGACTGGACTTCCACATGTGGCTCCATTTGTAGCAAACACACACTTATACGTGGAGAAGAGAAATGAATGAGAAAAAGCTATATGAAGATGCACATGAGCATGAGGCAATTTTAGGTTGGGCAGAATGTTATAAGGCATAGGTTTCATGCATGGCTCCAGATTGATTCATGGCTAGCATCCGCTTTCCAATTCACACTCACGTGTTTAAGCCACCCTTTCACATTGATGCAATTCACTCACTCTCTCTACATTTTACACATACCAGTTCACATCACATCACAAGAGCTCTTCCTCACATCCACTTACAAGCCACACAGTCCACATGCATCATTCACACACCCTCCACGTAGCTTTATACACTTTAAACACACAACACGAGCCAGCCATCATTTGCTCCATTCCATTCACTCATGGTCCAGCCATGTCAAACACATCACACACATCAGCTCACATAGGTCTGGAAGAGGCAAAAGTACGTGGAAAGAAGCTGAGATTTGAAGCTATCTCTAAGCTATAGGTTATGGAAGGATTAAAAAAGAAAGAGAGGCTTGAGTTGAAGAAGAAGTTAAATGAGTAGGACACAAGCTAAGAATGAAGAAAGCAAGCCATGGGTTCTATTCTTTGAGAGGGGGAGAGAAATCTCACGAAGCTAAAAGAAGAGGCAGAGTGTGTATGTGGGAGGAAGAAGTAGAGAAAGGAGAGAAGGGAAGTCATGGATTAGCAAGATTTTAACATGGATGATGCTTTGTTTTGGGTATAGAAGCAGATAGCCATGGGTTAAAGAAGAAGAATATGGGTTCTAGTTTGAAAAGAAAAAGAAATATAAGACATAAACCACAGGTTTAGAGGGCTACGTAGCTGCATGAGATTCACGAATGAGCATGCTGCAAATTACAGCTACAGTGGAAGAAATTCAGTCAAAAAGCTAAGCTCCCATGGAAGAGATGAACCTACGTTTTGGATTCAAGAAGAAGCTACAATTTAGTGAGGAGAAAAGTAAACTGGAGCTGAGAACAAAGTATACAGCAGCCACTTACACATTTAGCTCCACCACATTAATACACACTTGCATGACAAGTAAACACAAGGAAGCCACGTGGAGCTGACATGAAGAGTGTAAGGCTGCAAAACACGTGAAGGAAAGAATATAAGCTATAGGTTCACAAGAATTGAAGCTAGAGAATAAGCTTATTAGAAGCCCTAAGATCATGAAGCTGAGCTGGAAAAGAAGTGTGAGCAGAAGTATAGGATTATATCAAGAAGAAGAACCTTTTGTGGAAACAATAAATGGGAATCAATGGATGAAGGCAACTCATGTGGAAGATGATTATTATATTTGCTTTAGGGCCCACACTTATACATACAGAGAAGAAGAAGCTATGGGCAATTGGTAAAAAAAGGAGCACGTGAAACTATCAAGAAAACACATCACAAGGGCATCTATTTGATACATTAATCCATTGAATAAAAAAAAAGAATCGATGGTCATTTTTATGCTGCAATCCACACTCTATTCGAGAACACACATCCACTCTCCATGGTAGAGCCATTCCTCTATTCCTCCACCACCATGAAGCATTAATTCTCCCCTGTGGCTAGCTTGGAAAAGGACCTTGGAGAAGCTTGAATCCATGGAGATAATAAAGGAATTTTGGCTAAGCTTTTCTCTTTTTCTTGCATTTTCCCCTTTCTTGTATTATCTTGGTTAAGGTTGTATTAGATTGGAAACTTGTATTGTTTACAATCAGTGGCTGGTTAGGTACTAATTAGGATAATTTTTGTTCATTAATTGATTTAATCAAGCACTGAATTTTTATTATTCTCTAATTTCCCATGTATACCATCAAGGTGTTTGATGAAATACATGAGTGAGATTGTATGTTTAATTATTTGATTTAAGAATTCCTTGGAGTTTAATTGGTTAATTAAACATCTTAAGGTGATAATTCAAATGCTAATTAATATATTAATCAATCAAGTTAAGTGTTCATCAATCCTAATGACAAGAATTAATGATTTAATACGGGATTAAGATTTCAATTCAATATTAAATTGTTAATCTCTTAATTCTTGGGTAATAACTTAAGATACATTGTTATGAATACAATTAGGAACTCTTAGACCAAAATTAATTACAATTGAATTATGATAAGGATAGTGGAAACTAAGGAACAATTCCAAAGCTAGTCACAAGTCTATATTTTACCCCATAGTTTATGCAATTAGGTAGCAATTAGGAATTTTGTTTCAATTTCATTTTAGATAGTTTAATTAGATCAACAACCCCCCTAAATTAGGTAGTTCTACGATCTTTATACACTTAAAAAATCTAATTAAACATTGAATTCTAATGCCAAGGGAGATAACCTAGGTTGTGCCACTAACTATAAAATTTAATCCAACCTAGTTTTATTTTGGAGGTTGTACGACACAACCTCTCAGAGCTCCATGATGAAGTGAACCATTTGGCATGCTTTTATAGGTTGTAGTTATGCTTTTAGACTTGTTCAAGTGGTTGTGGAAAGATAAGAAAGGCATTTGATGCATGTTGAACCCATTATGGACTTCAATTTTGACTATTACTTGAGCTGAATCAAAATCTAACCAAATAGATTCATTTTTGCATGGAATTTGGCCATCAAATAGGTCTTATCTAGAGCTTTTCATAGAGCCAAAGATCACTTAATTTGGAGCTCTAAAGAATTTATTATGATTTTTTAAAGTTGGTCAAATTATACAAAATTGTTAAGGTTACTCTTCATATGGTTAGTTTGCATTTCTATGTCACTCGTAGGTCAAATGAAGTCCAATGCTTAATAAATTTTACATCATAAACTAGATATCATATGCTTTCCATAGCCACTGAAAGCACCTCATTTGGAGCTTTGTAGAAGGGGAAATAAATTTTAAAAGTTCCAAGACTTGCAGTTATCTGAGAACATGACCTTATATACTGTTCCATTATTTTTCAAGGGCTATGTCACACCATATTAATTCTAGCATCAATTTCCTTTATCCAAGTGGGATTTCACAATTTATCAAGAACTACCAAGAAAATGCATTAGAACAATACAATTAATGGCATTATGTCGGGACTAAAAATTCAAATTTTAATCCATAGACCTCAAAAATTTACCAACAACATTCTTGAATTATTTTCCATCCATACACATCATAAACATCTCAAAACTTCACATAAGCCATGGACTAAGAGCTAAAAATCACAAATTCTCACATTTTGCCTCGGGTTCCATGGTGACAGATTTCTGAGGCAACTTTGAAAATTCATAACTAAATCCAAAAAAATCAAAATCAAGAAACTCATAGCTTTCTAGAAAGCTTTGGATGTTAAATTTACACTAAAAATAATTTCTAACCACAAAAATCTCATCTAGGCCATGTTTGACAATACAAAAGGCATAAGGGTCAGACTATCCAGAATTATTGAAACAATTTACTGATATAAATTTTGGAAATTCACAATTAATTCTAAAAAAGTATAATTCATGAAAACTATACCAATTTGGAAAGGTGTGGATGTTAACTAGAGAGGACAAATAGTTTCAGATCAATCCAAGAGCATTTGGACCCTAAAAATCAATAGAACAATGATGAGGGTCTGGCTCTGTGCCTGAAGCAGAATAGAAATTTCAAAAATTCATATCTCCCTCTTTAGACATCCATATGAGGTGCTTCTAGTTGGCATAGGTTGCTGGGCAAGTCTATTTTCTCTCTATAAAAATTCACAGCAATTGGACATCATTTGCCCTATGAATGATAGATATCCATTATAGACCAAATGAACAGTACTAGTAGCAAATTCTGAATTTGTAGCCAACTTTAGGAATTCACTAAAAATTATGTATACCTCCAAATATTACCTAATTTAGCTTTCCAAAGAGCTCTTAACAAGGTCTACATGAATGCCAAATTTTAGACCAAGAAGAGCTCATTCAGACCATTTGTGCTATAGCTCACTATCATAATCATTTATGCATCATATAAGGTATCAAGTTGGTTCATATGGCTCTCCATGGTGCTTGGTGTTGGAGATTATACCCTAGGCCAATTATTGTATTGCAAACATTATACTTTATTAAGAAATAAAAGTTTTCTTTTATTATATTATTATATTATTTGCATGTTCTATATAATAATATTCTTAGATAAATTATATTTATTATCCTAAATATCTCTAGTCGATCATCTTTGTGGGAATGATGATACTAAGACTAGTATGATTTTGATCGTTAATTATGTATTAATCATGTATATAGATATGAATCAAAATCATAGGCACTTGTTAGGGAACAAGATGCTAGATCAACCTGCTATGAGATAGCTATATAAATTAAGTCATAAGCGTATCTTATATATAACTGATGATTGTATCTCGCAATCTCAAATAAAACTAGGTAGTAAAAATAAATTTTGTAGGTAATGGTGCAACCTAGGTCATTTCCTAAGGAGTCTTTATGCCTCAATTTGTTGTGAAAGAGTATTCTAAGTATTACTAATTGGAACTTGTTTAGGGGGTTTTGAAATGCTAGAATTTAATTGAACTAAATTTTAAATGACAAGAATCAAAAACTTAAGACTAAAATGAAGTGAACAATTAAGAAAATATGGTGGCTAGCCTTGTATTGGACTCCCTAGAATTCAATTATCCTTGCTCCCTTTTTAGTATACCAAATTTAGATTTAATTTCTTGCTCATTAGTGTATTCCCCATAAAAACTCTTGAATGACTATCCAAGATTCAATTCATCAGTTATTCAAGGAATTTACAACCAAAAGAAACCTTGAAAAATTAATTAATTAAATTAAGAACATGAACACACTATAACCAATCCTAATTGATCAATAAAATCTATTGCACGATCCACTTAAGATGCTAATTAACCAATTGGATTAATAAATTCCTCAAACAATTAATTGTACAAAAATTCCAGCCACTTAATCCAATAACCATTGCATCAATTGGCCTAAAATCAAGAGGAAATTAAAAGTAATTTGCACAGCACTAATTCTTGAATTTTTACAAATATGTAATGATCACAAATAATATTCCAAAGATTAAATTATACTCAATCCATAAATCAAACCAATCCAATAATTTCTAGCAATTAAATTCCTAAATTAATAAATTAGACCTAGTCAAATTAATAAAAGAATTAATCCTAGAATTAAAAGAGTAAGCAAAGAAAACTTTATCCAATTTGGTGAGGAAATATGGAGCTCAAATCTACATCTGGGAGTGTTCAATCTTTAGCTAGCCACCAAGGAAGATTCAAGCTACCATAGAGAGTTTAAACGGAAGAGAATCGATGGAATGAGTAGCAGCCATTGAGAAACCAATGAGAAAATGCTTCTTCGTTCCCTCTCTGGAGCTTCGGCCTTTTACGTCGTGTTATCACTTTTTTCCCCCTAGCTCCCAGCTTGCTTCTTTTCCATGTTGAGGTCATGCCCCCCGATGAATGCTTCAGCATTTTTCCTTAATGAGTCACGTGCCCCTTAGCTCTCGTTCTTTCTCACTGAATGCCTCACGCTGTATGCATTTTATTTTCTTCTTCCAGCTCACGTTTTCTTTAATACATGTCAGCCCATAGCTACATTAATCTCTAACTCTCTCCCTGTCAACTTCATTTGCGTCATTTCCACATGATTTATAGCTTCTAATCCAACTCGTGCAAGCTTTTTCGTCCAGCCCAGCATGTAGAACTCGAGCTCTCTTCTCACGTTGATCTCTATGTTGCTGCCCAGCCTTGCTTCTTTTCATTTAATCCTTCATCCACGTCAACTTTGCATGCTCCAGCTTCTGTTCATAGCACCTAAACTCGAGCTTCTCACTTTTTCCTTATGCATCTTCTTCTTTGCATTTTGCTCTCTGTTTCTTCCATGTCTAACCCAAGTTCTGCCTTTCCATGTGTGTGTTTTCATGGCCTGAACTTCTCCCCACAAGTAGCTCATTCTACACTCTATCCAGCTCTCCTAGCTATAACCCATTACTTCACACGTAAATCTCCATTCCATCCTCTCTTTAAGTAGCCAGCTGAACTCATGCTCTTCTTGTCATTCTTGTAAAACCCGTGGCTTATACTCTATTTTCCTTTTATGTAGTTACTGTGAAGTGCTACATGTTTCTTCCATTAACTAAAGCTCATGGCTTTATCTTCAACCCAAGCTCTTCCATATCATTTGCTTTTATATATGTGTGCCCTTTTAGCTTGAGCCTTCTTTCCATGCATCTTTTGTCTTGCTCTACTTACTTGAAACTTGAGACTCCTCTTACATCAACAGCTCATGTGATGTGGCTTCTTGTTCCTTCGATTTCCATGTGATTCCTCTACTTAAGCTGTTGCATGCTTTTCATTTGCTTCCCATGTGGTCTCTTTCCAACCTCAGCTTGTAAGCTTCTTCTCTTCTTCATTTAGCTAGCCCATCCAACTCATGGCCAGTATGTGATTGAATTCTGTTAGTGAAACAGAGTGAAGTGATGGAATAGACTCATGGCTTCCTTCTTAAGTCATGCATGTGTGTCATGGTGTGAATGAAGTAAGTGAAACAATGCTACAAGTAAATAAGGGAATGGATGAGAGTGAATATCCATGCAAGCTACGTGGGGTGAATGGAAAGCAAAGTAACGAGGTCCCATGCATGCAAGTGTGTGCTTGGACTCGTGGTTATGGAAGAGTAGAAGGTGAAAAAGTTTTATGTGAGTGAAACCTTGTATAATGAGTGAAGTTTAAAGCTCCTAATGTGGAATGTGCATGACTAAGATGGATGATGATGATTGTGGCCCCCCTTTTTATTCTCTTGTTTTTAAACTTTATTTTCTAAGAAACTTGCACACTTAAAGCTCCATTTCTCCCTCAATTCAATTTCCCATTAAAGCTTCAATTTTCATAAAAAATCTGCACAAAAGAATGGAAAAGATGAAATAGGAATATTTACAAAATTCATTTAAAAAGATTTGTGCATTAAAATTCCAAAATTTTGCAAATTGATTCATAAAGTGCATAAATGGCTAATGAAATCAAATTCTGCCTAATTAAACCCCTTAAAGCCATATTCCATCATCAAAATGCCTAAGTTATGTGGATTAAAATGTATAAAAATCATGCTTATCAAATTCCCCGACACTTAAACCTTTGCACTCCTGGGCAAAAGAAAACTAAAACTTTAAGAAAGAGATAATTGAAAGGAAATCAAGAAAAATGGAATTGTGTAGGTCACTTATAGCACAAGGAAGCTCAACGCAAATCAATAGCTCAATTCTCCAAGTCATATCACTTTCATCAATGCAACAAGTACCATGTTAATACACTTAATAAAAAATGAAATGCAATGAAAGTCCCTCACTTGGATTAGTGTTTATCACTCTATTCTTTAGTGTTTAGGATGAAGTGCTTACTCTCAAATTCTATCCTATCTAACTTTACTGCCATAAGCTTGGCAATTATCTACATCTCCACTACCAAAATCACATGCCAATGAATGAATCAAAAGGTCTTTATTATAGTTGTGATGTAGGCTATGGTACGAAACAAGTGGTAAACAAAAGAATAAGGAAAATTCAAAAAGCAAATTGGATGCTTAAAAATCATCAAGAGCATTAAAATAAGAATAGGGATGGAATGAAAGTGCATCTTAAGGCCTTACTTACCACAAACAAAAATATGCGCTAAGAGAACAACTTTCCTTTCTCTTTTTTTTTTTTTTCTTTTTCTTCTTTTTTTTTTTTAATTTCAAATGCTTTTCTTTTGCTTTGCTTCTTTTCCTTTTTTTTCATTTTATTATTATTTCTTTTTCTTGGAATATTTTCAAAGAAGAACAAACAAATGGCCTATAAATGATGTGAAAAATGCACCTCCACTAACCTTAACAAAATACAACGCCCTTAATAATCAAAAGCATCCTAATCAAGGTAGGAAGAACATTTATTTGGTTTTCATCGCTAAAAGGCTAAAAAGGAAATATATATGGCTCAAAAAGGGTAAAGCAAATGGATTAAACACATGTAGGGTAGCTCTTTGGCTCTAGTTAAAACAAAACAACAATGAACGCCTTAATCCTTTTCATGCATGGCAAATGAATAAATGTGGCCTTGAATAAGATTCAAGCCAAGTTCTAGAGTAAAATCAAGATAGGGGATACACACTAGAAATAAATAAGCAATTGGTTCAAACATCTCACAAGGTAGATTGACCATCATAAAATTTCATTAAAGCAAAGCTAATTGCCACTTAACTTGCAATCTTAACATAAGGTCAATTCCCTATTAAATTAAGATATATAAAAGCTATGATCCCTTTAATACTAGTAACTTACACAAAAGCGTATATATATATTTTTTTGAAAACTAAAAATTAACATAAAACTTCAACAATTCAAAAATAAAACAAAAGATTAAAAACCTAGAAACTAGAAAAACTACTAACCAAAACAAAACAAAACCAAAAATTTTATTTGTATCCCCCCCACACTTAAACATTGCATTGTCCCCAATGCCAACACACAATCCAGAAAATAGAAAAGACAACACAATTGAAAAGGGGAAAGGGAAAGAGTACAATCGGGGATCAGGGTGGGTCATGAAGTTGGAGTTACTCTTTGTCATCCCTTGGAACTCCTTCATGAAAGTGCTTGAGCCAATATCCATTAACTTTAAATTTAGCTCCCATCTGCTCATTTAACAGCTCAACTGCACCAAAAGGAAAAACATCAGAAACTATGTAAGGACCTTTCCATTTAGAATGAAGTTTACCTAGTATAAGCTTTAAGCAAGATTTATAAAGTAGAACTTTTTGGCCAATGACAAACTCTTTTCTTGCAATCATCTTGTCATGGAATGCCTTTGTCTTTTCTTTATAAATCCTTGCATTATCATAGGCTTTCAATCTAATCTCTTCAAGCTCTTGGAGTTGGAATTTTCTATGAGACCCCACTCTATTCAAATCCAAATTGCATTTCTTCATAGCCCAGTAAGCTCTGTGCTCCACATTTACTGATAAGTGACAAGCTTTTCCAAATACCAGCTGATAGGGTGACATGCCAATAGGAGTCTTATAGGCAATTCTATAGGGCCAAAGTGCATTATCTAGCCTCTGACTCTAATCTTTCCTATTCAGCTACACTATTTTCTCCAAAATTTACTTCACCTCCCGGTTAGAAATTTCTGCCTAGCCATTTGTTTGACGGTGGTACATAGTAGCTACTTTATGCACAACACCATACTTGCTAAGTAAGCTGTGCATACTCCAGTAGCAAAAATAAGTGCCTTGGTCACTAATAATGGCTCTGGGAATTCCAAACCTGCTAAAAATATGAGAGCAAACAAACTCTACAACCACAGAAGAATCATCAGTCCTAGTGGGTTTTGCTTCCACCGACTTTGAAGCATAATCAACAGCTAATAAGATGTATGAAAAGCCAAAAGAAGTAGGAAAAGGTCTTATAAAATCAATGCCCCATACATCAAAGACTTTACAAAACAAAATAGGATACTGTGGCATTTCATTTCTCCTAGATATACTACTTGTTTGTTGACACCTGACACATCTTTTACAAAAATCAAAGGCATCACGAAACAAAGTAGGCCAATATAATTAACTATCTACAACCTTTCTAGTTGTGTGTTTTGGACTAAAGTGACCTCCACATGCAAGTGTGTGACAAAAATTCAAAATAGAATCAAATTCTATGTTAGGCACACAACGTCTAATCACTTGGTCACTGTATAGTCTCCACAAGTATGGATCATCCCAAATATAATACCTAGCTTCACTCCTAAACTTATTCAACTGATGTTTATTCAAATCAATAGGCAGTTTAGAAGCAGCTAGATAATTCACTAAATCTGCATACCAAGGATAGAAACTATGCACAACAAACAAATGCTCATAAGGGAAATCATCATCAATAGGTAAGGAATTTACCCTTGGAGCTTCAATTCTACTCAAGTGGTCTACTACCAAGTTTTTAGCTCAACTATTATCTCGGATGTCAATATCAAATTCCTGAAGTAGAAGCATCTATCTAATCAATCATGGCTTTGCATCAGGCTTCTTCAGCAAGTACTTCAAAGTTGTATGATCAGTAAAAACAATGTCTTAAGTATCAAGCAAATAAGATCTAAATTTATCCAAAGTAAAAACAATAGCAAGAAACTCTTTTTCTGTGGTTATATAATTTGCTTGGGCCCTATCCAAGATCTTGGACACATAAGCTATCACATAGGACCTCTTATTCACTTTCTGGCTCAAAACTGCACCTACAGTAAAATTAGAATCGTCACATAAAAGTTCAAATGGGAGGTTCCAATCAGGGAGTTCAATAATAGGTGGGGAGGTCAATCGTTTCTTAAGATCATTAAAAGCTATTTTACATGCATCATTAAAATGGAAATCAACATCTTTTTGTAACAACTTAGATAATGGCAAAGCGATTTTACTAAAATCTTGAATGAATCTTTTATAGAAACCTACATGACCTATAAAAGACCAGACCTCCCTAACATATGTCCGGTATGGTAGAGAAGTGATAACATCTATCTTAACTTTATCAATCTCTATGCCCTGTTTAGATATAATATGACCCAATACAATGCCTTTTCAAACCATAAAATGGAACTTTTCAAAATTAAGTACAAAGTTCTTGTCTATGCATGTAGCTAGGACTCTATCCAGACTACACAAGCAATCATCAAAAGAGCTCCCATATACAGTAAAATCATCCATACAAATTTCTATACAATGTTCTAGGAAATCACTAAAAATAAAAACCATGCACCATTGGAAAGTTCCAGGGGCATTGCAAAGACCAAAAGGCATTTGTCTGTAGGCATATGTTCCAAATAGGCATATGAATGTCGTCTTCTCTTAATCCTCTGGGGTTATACATATCTGGAAATACCCTCAAAATCCATCCAGAAAACAATAATGAGATTTTCCAGCTAAACACTCAAGCATCTGATCAATAAAAGGAAGGGAGTAATAATCCTTTCTAGTGACTAAACTAAGCCTCCTATAGTCAATGCAAACCCTCCAACTATTTTGTACACAGGTGGGCAATAATTCATTATTCTCATTTCGGACAACTGTGATCCCTGATTTCTTTGGAACCACCTGCACAGGACTAACCCATTGACTATCAGAAATAGGATATATAATACCAGTAGATAAAAGTTTAGAAACTTCCTTTTTAACCACATCCAGAATAAGTGGGTTCAGTCGCCTTCGCCTTTGAGGTTGCCTTACTGGCTTTGCTCCATCCTTCAACAAAATTTGGTGCATACATGTATCAGGGCTAACACTAGGTATGTCAGCTAAGGTCCACCCTACTGCTTGTCTTCTCCTCCTTAAGACCTCTAGAAGCTTTTCCTCCTCCTCTAGAATAATGTCACTAGCTACAATCACCGGAAGCTTCTCATCTTTCTCCAAATAGGTATACTTGAGATTGTCTGGTAGTGATTTAAGCTCTAAGGTAGGGGCTTGCTCAACTGAAGGTATGAGTCATTTGATTTCAACCTCATCCATTCCAAATACTTATTGAGACAACTCATAGATAGAAAAAACAACTTTCCTATCTTTAGGAACATCAGCAAAAGGAATATCAACAAGAGAACCAATAACAGTAACAACATCAGTATCACTATTAGATGAACTAGTTACACAACATCTAATACCACTATCAATAAGCAAGGGAAGAGTGGATATAGATGAACTAGCACAATTAACATTTCTAGAAGTGACATCAACATGCAATATATCCTGAGAATCAGTAAATCCAGTAACATCAAAATAATCAGGGAAAACAACAGCAAGCATATCACCTCTAGAACAAGAAGATTGACCAAAACAGTATAATCATCCAAATCAGTCACAGGCTGACTAATAGTGAAATCAGAACAAAAGGAAGAGGTCTCAAAATCATGATAATCAATACATGTAAGGAACTCACTATTCTCAATAAAAGCACTAATCTGGGTACATCTGTGACATATAGTAGTTCTAGAACATATACAATCAAAAGAATCATCCAAGTCAGCAATATCACATGAATCAGTCAATAAGCTATCCCTAAAATTAGCACTAGCACTGTCAACTAGCATATCAATTAGGTTGATACTAAAAATAGAGTTATCATCATAGGGATATTTCATAGCATTAAATATATTAAATTGTATCACATTACCAGCAAACTCTAATTGAAAAGTACCATCATGCACATTTATATTTGTTTTTGCAATTTTTAAGAAAGGTCTACCTAAAATGAGTGGGGCATGTCCACTAGATCTATATCTATCATCTTCTATGTTAAGGACATAAAAATCAGCTGGAAAAATCAAATCCTTTACCTTAACCAGAACATCCTCCAAAACTCTTGAAGGATAGGCAATGCTCCTGTTTGCCAACTGCACAACCACTCTAATAGGTTTCAGCTCTCCTATCTACAAAGATGAATAAATAGATTTAGGTATAACATTTATAGTAGCACCAAGATCAATCAAAGCATCAGAAAACTCAAAATTCCTAATAGTGCATGGAATTGTAAAAGTCCCCAGATCTTGACACTTAGTGGGCATTGTTGGCTGTATGAGTGCTAAAACATTCTTGCCAAAATTGACTTTTTTCATTCCCTCTTAGATGCCTCTTGTAAGTATATATTTCCTTAAGAAACTTAGTGTATTTAGGGATAGTCTTGATTACCTCCAAGAAGGGTATATTGACCTCAACCTTCTTGAAAGTCTCAAGAATTTCTTTTTCAATATCTGCTTCAGTTTGCCTCTTTCCTAAGGTAGGTCTATATGGGAAAGGCAAGATCTTCTTTGGCTTCTCTTCTTTGTTAGGCTCATTTGGTATGACATGTATTTTTTATGACACCGACTTATCCATGGTAGTGGTATTTGAGGATCCCTGAACCTCTTTTCCACTCTTAAGAGTGATAGTACTAACATTGCTACTATTTTTTGGATTGACAATAGTCTGCAAAGGTAATTGTCCTAATCCTTGGCTTTTTAGCTCACTGAGAGAGCTAGGTAACTAACTAATCACATTCTCCATATTCCTGTTCTGAGTTTTCATGTTGTCCATTTCTTGTTTGTGTCTAGCCTCACTCTGTTCCATCTTTTCCATCTTTTTCATGAGTCATTTCATCATAAACTCTATACTGTTATCTTTTCTGGGTTCCTCTTGGATAGGAATTGATTGCCTAATAGGTTGGAAAGACTATGCACTAGGTCCTGCAACGTTGTATCTATTTTACTGTTGCCCTCCCCCATATCTCAAGTTGGGGTGATCCCTCCATCCTAGATTGTATGTATTAGAATAGGGATCATATTTTTGTTACCCTTGTTGCATTGGCCTAACTAGAAACATCCCAACATAAGTCTCTACCCTGTCCTCTAACATAGGGCACTGATCAGTAGCATGTGTGGCCAAATAGTATATATCACACAGGGGTCCCACCAACGTAGTAAAGGTAGATGTCTGCTCAGGTGCATAGCACTGTGGATAAGAATGTATCTAAGTAGAGTAGGACTGTAGTGCACAAGTCTGAGATGGAGTAGAGGATGACTGTGGCTGCTGCTAATCTAAAGCAAGCTGTTAGAGCACAGAAGACATTACATCAATCTTGCTCTCAATTCTCTGACTATAGCCTGAAGCATACAATTCACTAACTCTTATTATTGTTTGCATTGATCTGGACCCAAATTGCTAAGCATTCTGAGCCATCCTATCAATCAAGTCCCAGGCCCTTGTAGGTGTCAGATCACTTAAGGCTCCACCAAAGGCAGCATCAATCATGTTTCTGTCCATGTTCATTAGCCCCTTATAGAAGTACTGAATAAGCAACTGATCAGAAATTTGATGGTGAGGACAACTAGCCAACAACCTCTTGAATCTTTCCCAATACTCATACAAAGTCTCTCCACCATTTTGTCTTATCCCACATATTTCCTTCCTTATTGATGCAATGCGAGATGCAGGAAAGAATTTTTCCAAGAATAGCCTCTTTAGTTGGTCCCAAGAAATGATGGCACCAGGAAGTGGATAGTACAACTAGTTCTTAGCTAAACCATGCAGGGAAAAACGAAATGCTCTGAGCTTAATTTGTTCTTTTGAGAGTCCCTGTGGCTTTATTGTAGAGCAGACAACATGGAATTCCTTCAGATGTTTGTGAGGATCATCTCTTACAAGTCAATGAAACTTAGAAAGTAAGTGAATCAAACCAGATTTAAGCTTAAAATTTGCATCTAATTCTAGGTATTATATACAAAGATTTTGATAATGCACATTAGGAGCTATCAATTCTCTAATGGTTCTAGCACGCATGTTATCATTCAAATTTGCATTTACATTCAAGTTAGCCTGAACATGCATATTTATGTTAGCATTCATTTGATCTTGTTTAGCCATATTATCACTAGCAAATTAAAGTAGACAATCAAAAGCAAAAGAAATAGGACAACTAATTCCTACACTATCTTTGTTCTTCTTAAGCCTTGCTTGTCTTCTAAAGGTTCTTTCAATTTTCGAATCTAAATCAATTAATTTTTCACCAAAGCTCCTTGTCATAAACTAATTAGACAAGTAAAAACTAAAAAGGAATGCAAGAATCAACAAAGAAAAATTAAAACAATAAATCTAGAAAAATTAGAAAAAATCCTAGAAAATTCAAAAAAATACTAAAAAATTAGAAAAAGTGTCTTAAACGTTGGATTTTGGCCAAAAAAGTGTGCATCAAATAGCTATGCTATTATTTTTGCTTAAAACACCTAAAAACCTTGGAAAACAAAGTTTGAGAATTTTTTGGGCACTTTAAACAAAAATTCCAACAAGCGGCAAAATCAGATCAAGCAACCAAAATGTCCAAAATCCAATTTCAAAATAGGGGAGAAAAAGAACAAAAATAGAGTAAAAATAGGGCAAAAATACTAAGAAACCCTTTCAAACAATTAAGAAACTAAACTCCTCGGCAATAGTGCGAAATTTAATGATTGTGTCATGCAATCTCAAATAAAACTAGGTAACAAAAATAAATTCTGTAGGTAATGGTGCAACCTAGGTCATTTCCCAAGGAGTCTTTGTGTCTCAATTTGTTGTGAAAGAGTATTTTAAGTATTACTAATTAGAACTTGTTTAGGCAGTTTTGAAATGCTAGAATTTAATTGAACTAAATTTTAAATGATAAAAATAAAAAACTTAAGACTAAAATGAAGTGAACAATTAAGAAAATGTGGTAGCTAGCCTTGTATTGGACTCCCTAAAATTCAATTATCCTTGCTCCCTTTTTAGTGTACCAAATTTGGATTTAATTTCTTGCTCATTAGTTTATTCCCCATAAAAGCTCTTAAATGAGCATCCAAGATTCAATTCATCAGTTATTCAAGGAATTTGCAACCACAAAAAACCTTGAAAAGTTAATTAATTGAATTGAGAACAAAAACACACTATAACCAATCCTAATTGATCAATAAAATATATTGCACAATCAACTTAAGATGCTAATTAACCAATTAGATTAATGAATTCCTTAAACAATTAATTGCACAAAAATTCCAGCCACTTAATCCAATAACCATTGGATCAATTGGCCTAAAATCAAGAGGAAATTTAAAGTAATTTGCATAGCACTAATTCTGGAATTTTTACAAACATGTAATGATCACAAATAATATTCCAAAGATCAAATTATACTCAATCCATAAATTAAACCAATCCAATAATTTACAGCAATTAAATTCCTAAATTAATAAAATAGACCTAGTCAAATTAATAAAAGAATTAATGCTGAATTAAAAGAGTAAGCAAAGAAATCTTTATCCAATTTGGTGAGGAAATGTGGAGCTCAAATATGCATCTGGGAGTCTTCAATCTTCAGCTAGCCACTAAGAATGATTCAAGCTCCCATTAAGAGTTTAAATGGAAGAGAATCGATGGAATGAGCAGTAGCCATGGAGAAACCGATGAGAAAATGCTTCTTCATTCCCTCTCTGGAGCTCTAGCCTTTTACGTCATGTTATCACCTTTTTTCCCCCAACTCCCAACTCGCTTCTTTTCCACATTGAGGTCATGCCCCCCAATGAATGCTTCAACATTTTTCCTTAATGAGTCATGTGCCCCTCAGCTCATGTTCTTTCTCGCTGAATGCCTCACATTGTATGTATTTTATTTTCTTCTCCTAGCTCATGTTTTCATTAATACATGTCAGCCTAAAGCTACATTAATCTCTAGCTCTCTCCCCATCAGCTTCATTTACGTCATTTCCACGTGATCTGTAGCTTCCAATCCAACTCGTACAAGCTTCTTCATCCAGCCCAACACGTAGAACTCGAGCTCTCTTCTCATGTCGATTTACATGTTGCTGCCTAGCCCTACTTCCTTTCCTTTAATCCTTCATCCATATTAACTTTGCATGCTCTAGCTTTTATTCACAGCACCTAAACTTGAGCTTCTTACTTGTTCCTTATGCATCTTCTTCTTCGCGTTTTGCTCACTGTTGCTCCACATCTAACCTAAGTTCTGCCTTTGCATGTGTGTGTTTTCGTGGCCTAAATCTCCCCACAAGCAGCTCATTCTATACTCTATCCAGCTCTCCTAGCTTCAGCCTATTACTTCACACATAAATCTCCAGTCCATCCTCTCTTTAAGTAGCCAGCTGAACTTGTGCTCTTCTCTTCATTCTTGTAAAACCCATGGCTTGTACTCTATTTTCCTTTCATGTAGTTGCTGCGAAGTGCTACATGTTTCTTCCTTTAACTTAAGCTTATGGCTTTATCTTCAACCTAAGCTCTTCCACGTCATTTGCTTTTATATATGTAAGTCCCTTTAGCTCGAGCCTTCTCTCCATGCATCTTTTGTCTTGCTCTGCTCATGTGAAACTCAAGATCTCCTCTTACATCAATAACTCTTGTGATGTGGCTTCTTGTTCCTTCAGTTTCCACGTGATTCCTCCACTTAAGCTGCTACATGCTTTTCATTTGCTTCCCACATGGTCTCCTTCCAACCTTAGCTTGCAAGCTTCTTTTCTTCTTCATTTAGCTCACCCATCCAACTCATGACCAGTGTGTGATTGTGTTCTATTAGTGAAATAGAATGAAGTGATGGAATGGACTCATGGCTTCCTTCTCAAGTCATGCATGTGTGTCATAGTGTGAATAAAGTAAGTGAAAGAATGCTATGAGTGAATAAGGGAATGGATGAGGGTGAATATCCATGCAAGCTATATGGGGTGAATGGAGAGCAAAGTAACGAGGTCCTATGCATACAAGTATGGCTTCCTTCTCAAGTCATGCATGTGTGTCATAGTGTGAATAAAGTAAGTGAAAGAATGCTATGAGTGAATAAGGGACTGGATGAGGGTGAATATCCATGCAAGCTATATGGGGTGAATGGAGAGCAAAGCAACGAGGTCCTATGCATGCAAGTGTGTGCTTGGACTCGTGGTTATGGAAAAGTAGAAGGTGAGGAAGTTTTATGTGAGTGAAACCTTGCATAATGAGTCTAGTTTAAAGCTCATATCGTGGAATGTGCATGACTAAGATGGATGATGATGATTGTGGCCTCTCTTTTTATTCTCTTGTTTTTAAACTTTATTTTCTAAGAAACTTGCACACTTGAAGCTCCATTTCTCCCTCAATTCAATTTCCTATTCAAGCTTCAATTTTCATAAAAAATCTGCATAAAAAGAATGGAAGAGATGAAATAGGAATATTCACAAAATTCATTTTAAAAGATTTGTGCATTAAAATTCCAAAATTTTGCAAATTGCTTCATAAAGTGCATTAATGGATAATGAAATCAAATTCTTCCTTATTAAACCCTTAAAGCCATATTCCATCATCAAAATGCCTAAGTTAAGAGGATTCAAATGTATAAAAATCATGCTTATCAATAACTGTGTCACCGAGCCCTTAGACTTGAGATCACCATAGTTTTTAACATGAAAAACACTATGTTTTGGCATAGTCAAAAGTCATCTTTAACTGGGTGATCATAAAGGCTATGATCGGGCATAGTATAATTCATGTAAAAGAAGATGAGTGGTCAAGATAGAATTTGTCCCTGTGATTAATAGAGAGACATCTTTAGGCTCCTCGATGAGTGAGACTGAGAAATGCATGATTATACTTGAATGGAAGGGTTTCCATTTGTACTACCAGTCTACACATAGATCGAAAAAGTGACAATCGAGTAAGATAAAGATGACATTTCCATGCCTCATACTTGATCTAGATATCGTGTGGATGTGATAGGGTTATATGATAGGTTACATCGGATCACTGATCCCTATATGATTTAGGCAGTTACAAGTCTTGTTAGAAGCCGCTTATGACTTATGGGTCAAATAGTGTCATTACCTAACTGCCAATGTCATACGGGCCTATAGGGTCACACACAAGAATGAGTCAACTCGAGTTAGAATGTCCAAATTTATTGAATCTGAATGACAAAGAAAACAAACCCTAGAGAGAGAAAGCATACGAGCACTATGCAGACGCCTAGAGAGAGAAAGAAGAGAGTGTTGATAAACACATATTTTATCTATTTTCATCCTCCTAACTTAGTCATTTTAATAATCAAATGTAGCTTAATGCATGCAATTGAATGGAAATTGATTTTATTAGCCACTTTTGCACTTTAGGAATTAAACTGCAAAATTCTTGAATTTTATTGCTTGAATTCCTTTTAAATAATTTTGTAGGTATTTCTACTTAACACTTTCCATTCTTTTGTGTAGATTTTAATGGGCTTTGAACACAATCTTGAAAGCCACGAGTTGGAGAGTAAAAGAGAATAAAAATTAAATATATTAGAAGCAAACAAGAAGGAGAAGCATGTGCAGATTTTGAGAAGGTTTCTTGTGGTATGAACAGAGGGGAAGCAAACGAGAAGCTGCTAAACAACACACAGAAGCAACATGTGGTATGAAGAGAGGGCTTGACCAGAACGTGAAGAGTTGGAGTCAACGCAAGGAAGAAGCTCGAGTTCTATGTGCTGTGAATAGAAACAGAGACAGCAATGAGTAAAGCTCCAGGGACGTGAACAGAAACAAGCACGAAGAAGCAGAAATGGAGGAAAGAGCTTGAAGAAGCAGCTGGAACGAAGAAGAGAGCACGAACAGAAAACACATAGCAGTTGAACGAAGATGCTAGAGCTGAAGCTTGGTTTTAACGTGAAAAGGAGAGCTGCATGATTCAAGGAAGCAACACGAGCTAAGAAAGAAGCAAAAGCTGGGTTAAAGGAGATGGAAACAAAATACAAACCAACAGATGATGAAAAAGAAGATACATGAAGGAACTAACGTGGAGCTATCCAAAACACATGAATGAAAGCTACAGAATAAATGTGATGAAGGCTCCAAATACATGCAGAATTTACGTGGGGCAGGAGCTAAATATGCACAAAACCACAAGAACAGAAACGCTGAAGCAAAATGTGGATTATTATATTAACGTTGGGGCCCACATTCACATAAGCAAAGATGGAAAATAACTTTGGGCAATTGGCAAATAAGAGAGCACGTGAATGATTAAAGCTGAAGCACGTGAAAGGGAGGAGAAATACACATCCAGACACTACATTTGGGCTGACGTGGGAATTAAGATGAAGATGAGGATTAGTTGCGGGATTTCAGCGTGCAGAATCAGAAGGAGGGAGACGTGAACAACGAGGAGAAGGTGAAAATAAAACCTAGAGGGGACGCTGGGAGATAGGAGAGAAGAGGAGAACGTAGAAGGAGAGACGGCAGAAAAAGAGTGCGAGAAATTCCAGTGCTGGACGAGGAAGCAGTTCTGGCTAAATTCTCCATGATTATGGCTTCTTTGATCGATTCTCCTTCATTTGATCCCTCCATGGCAGCTTAAATTCCTTGTGGTGGCTAGCTGAAGATTGAGTTCTCCTAGATGAAGATTTGAGCTCTACATCCCCTATTGAATTTGGATAAAACTCTCTTGCCCAATCTTTTGATTTTAGCATTATTTCCTTTATTAATTTGACTAGGTTTAGTTTATTAGTTTAGGAATTTAATTGCTGGAATTACTGGATTGAAATAAATTTTTGGATTGGTTTTAAATTGAATTTTGGAATTTTATTTGTGATCATTATCTGTTCATAGAAATTCCAGAATTAATGCTGTACAATTGACCTCTAAATTCCTCTTGACTTTAGGCTAATTGATGCAATGGTTATTGGGTTAGTTAGCTGGAACTTTTGTGCAATTAATTGCTTGAGGGGTTAATTAATCTAATTGGTGAATTAGCATCTTGAGTGAATTGTGTAGTAGCTTTCATAAATCAATCAGAATTAGTGTAGTGTGTTCTTATTTTTAATTAAATTAATTAGTTGTTTGAGGTTTCTTGTGGTTGCAAAAATTCTTTGAACAATTAATGAATTGAATCTTGGATGGTTATTCAAGAACCTTATGAGGAATGCACTAAAGAGCAAGAACTTAATCCAAAATTGGTAAGTCAAAAAGAGCAAGGATAATTGAACTCTAGGGAATCCAATTGAAAGCTAGTTACCTCATTTACTTGATAAATCACTTGAATTTAGTTTTAGATTTCTAATTCTTGTTAATTAATTTTAGTTCAATTAAATTCTAGCATATCAAACCCCAAGTTAGATCATAATAGTAATACTTAGAATACTCTTCCATAAACAATTTAAGGCACAAACTCCTTGGGAAGATGACCTAGGTTGCACCATTATCTACAAATTTATTTTGCTACCTAGTTTTATTTGAGATTGCGCGACACGATCATCAAGTGTCATCTCTAGCAAGAACATGTATGGACATTGGTTAGAGCCGCTAGCACGCTGTTCAAGTTGAGCAACCATTCGTGTGGATACCAGTAGAGGAAGCATATCTGAAGATCAGTTCTCGAGATCCAACAGTAAAAAAAATATCACGTAACAAAGGTAAATATTTATAGATCTACTCGATTTAAATGACATTGATGGATCCACAGGAAGGAATTCAAGGTTTATAAATTTTAATTTTCCATTACGTGTCTTAGAATTTCCATCATTTGGCTCCTCTTGGGCAAGTTTAAAAGCATGAATATGACTTATATGAACTACCCCAGTAGTCCCAAACCTTATGCATATCATTTTGACCATCCCACATCTAATAATGCATTAGTAACTATAAGCCATACAAAAGGCAAATTATACATTTCTGTTAGTTTAATGCTACATAAGATCTATACAATATCCATACATCATTTTACAATTGTTCATGGTCTTACATCCCAAAAATAACATATACATAATCACTTTGACATTCAATTACAAAATAAAGTACATAATAATCCAAATATAGCTTTTCAACTCCCTTGGCTTGCATTCTTTGGTTCTTGCCCACCACCTAGACATATTAAGATAGAAGAGGGAAGGGGAATGACACTCATGGAATCTCAATAGCTCACACACACATTTGTGGCATATACATATCAAAGGCATAAGTTTGAAAAGTAGCACAATCATAAAGTATGCAAAGTCATAATTTCATGCCATCAATTCACATTTAATTCAAGACTATGCTCTAGGAACTTTTGGTTTTGCTTCACCCCATTTCTAGGACTTTTGGATTTGCCTCACCCTTGGCCTAGGGACTTTTGACTTGGCCTCACCCATCCAAGAGACTTTTGGCCTTGTCTCACCCATGCCATGATACTTTTGGTATCTCCTCAACTTCATTAAGGGACTTTTGACATCACCTTACCCTTATGAGCCAGTTTCCATAGTCAATCACATTCAAGACAACACATTGGTACCAATACAATCTCAAGGCATCAAGTGGCGTGTTCTCAAGTTATAAAAGCATACACATGCACACAATAACATATATATGCAACCAAGCATGCAAGAGAATGAGGTGGAGAGCTACCTTGAATTTTATGCAAGCTTTTCTTTGTCTTATTCCTTCCCTTTTTGATTTCACAAGCACGATGAGGTAGGTTGGGATTCTTTTGGCCTAAACATTATAAATAACACACAATTATACTCTTGAAGTAAGTTAAGATATTAAATTCACTCTTAAGAGCATACTTGGTTCTGTAAGTCATATAATGGTTCCATAAATAGCCTATTGAAGCAACCCTCATAATTCAAGTTCTTGGCTCCATTATCTTCTCATTCTTAGGCCTCTTGGCCTCATTCAAGGTCCTTGGAGCTATCACAGATTCACTTACATGAGCTTAACACACATGTTGCTTTATAAGGCTCCATTATGGAAACCATTATCTCATCTCCCAAACCATCGCTCCTACATTTTTTGTAAGGGTTCCTCCTACCTTCTCCCATCATATAAAGTGCCAAACCATGTCTAGAACAAATTAAAACACACCCTAACCTATTTATCTAGCCTAGGCCAAAGCATATTCACCAAGGGAGGTTCATGGATCTTTCAATTTTTCCTTAATGGGAGAGTAATTTGGGAGGCTTCCTAAAGGTCTTAGGAACTTATTGGAACATTAACATAGCCTAGGAAATTCATGTATCAAAATAGATTTTACAAACCTTTAAAGAACCCTACACTTTGCTAACTTGAATTCCATTGGTTTTTCTTGCAAATTCTTGGCATATTCCACTTCCCCATGGTCTGAAACCCTAGTTCCTCTCTTGTTTTTTAATAGAAAATCTTCCCCTCAGATGGTTCTATTCTTAGTCGAAAAGTGCACAAAGGAGAGCAAGGAGATGAAGCAACAAGAAAAAAGAAATACCTTAGATTCCTAGCTCCCTTTTGATGCTTCCTCTTTTGCTTGAATGTTCCCTTAAATTTTTGAACCCTTCCCCTCTATTTTGGCCTCAAAATAGAACTATTTCATTCAATAAAATCATATAAAGAGAGCTTGGAAGGAGAGAAACAAGATTGGAAGAAGAAGGAGCATGAAAATCCATGAAATTCTTACCTTTTTCTCCCTTTTTCTTCTCCTTTTTTCTCCTCCTTGGTGTGCCTAAGCGAGCTAGTCTTTTTTCTATTTTTTAGGCAAAGGGAGTTGACTTAAAGAAGGGAGGAGAAGGGGCATGAAATGTGTGGAACATTCAAGAAGCAATTTTTTCCAAAAAAATTCAATTTCATCCTTTCGTAATGGCAATTTCATTTTAGCTTTATTTTAGCTCCTTTTTTAGAACCATCTTTTCCATTATAAAATTTAGATTCCTAATTTAATAAAATATCTTTGGAACCACTTAATTTGGAGCTAAAACTTTTCTGAACGAATCTATCAAAGTTCAGGTTCACCGACATTGGAAAATGTACACCGGAGGGGCTTTATCAGTTTTAGGGCTTCCTATGGTTTTTGGGGCCTTTAAGAACCCTGGGCAACTTAACTTTTCCAGTTAAAGAGTCTTCCTATGAGTTTTTCCAAAAGTTTCACATATTTACAAAAATACAACTATGTTTCGTCAATTTCGTAACAATTTCGTTTCACTATCCTAATTCCATTTTTCTTTCTATTTGAGCCTAGAATTATTATTTTTAGGAGCCTAGGACACTATCCAAATTTTGTGGGACATTGTCTAGCTCATTACAGGGGACTTGTCTTTATACAACTCATTTCATCATTTTACAAAATTTACTATTCGTTACAGGCTAAATGCTATTGCCTTGAGCCTGAACTATTTTTAGCCATTATTTAACATCTAGAGATTTCTAGAAAGCTATCATATGTATAATTTTGATTTTTCTAGAATTAGTTATGAATTTTCAAAGTTCATATTAGAAATTTGGAACACTAACTCGAGAGCAAAATTCTAGTTTTGTGAAATATGGCTCCAAATCCAAGATTCTTGAAATGAATCTTGATGTTTCTAATGTGAATGGATATGTTATGGATGGAAAATAAAATTTGTAAATCCACATGGTCCCTAAAGCCAAGAATGATGTAAATGGGTTTTCAATTATGCAAATTCCCCATACACAAAGTGCTACTTTCATGTAGTTGCATTAAGATAAGCTTATATGATAGGATTTAAAGGCTAGGAAGCTAAGGTATTACAATAACCATAGCCACCTAAGCATCTATTTGGACTTACTAATCCATCTCACCATTCTCTCAAGCTTCTATTGGTACAAGTGTCTCAAGCCTTTACCCTATTAGTCCACCTCACATTTACTAATCCACATCACCTCCTAAACCCTAATTCTATTCACTAAGAAGTAAAAACTAAGAGGGCGGATAACATTCTTCTTCTTAGCCAAGTGTGATATGTAATGACCCTAACTTCTAATCATGGTAATTAAGCTTAAACATGCAGTTACTAATTATAAATCAAGGTCTATAATCGTTTAAATTAATCAATTTAAGAAAAAGTGAAGAAATTTGAACTTTAATATTATTAGAGTCATTAACCCAACATTTACAAGCATTCATATACATGAGTGAAATAATTCTCCAATTAAAAGCCTTTAAATCTATTACTCGTTGATTTTTAACTCACAAAAACCTTCCACAAGTGTCTCTAAATTATTCCTTAGCATTACTATAGGAAAAACCAAGGTTTCTAAGTTAATTAAGAAAATTTTGGACCTTAACTGCAACTAAATTCCTCTTCGCCATAGCCAATTGCCCTCAGGTTCACTCTACTCAACTTCATGGACTTTGCCGCGATTAATTTAAAGCTTCGCTGTGGCTAAATGACCCTTTGAAGCCTTCCCAAGTTGCTCATCGATATTGGCTGTGGCCAATTCTACATTTTACTGTGGCTAATTACTTTCTGGAACACCACCATACTTGACTCTCATATTTAGCTGCGGCCAATTTATTTTTCACCACAGCCAATTCCTCTCTGTTTCCTTTCCTAGGCAACTTCGTCACTTTTGGCCTAGGCCAATTAAATTTTAGCCACGACCCATTCTCTTCTATACCTAAAATTCTTAAATTTTGTCCCATACACTCCAATTCTCCCTCTAGGAACACTTTAGGACCACTCCCCTCAATTTGTGAAACTCTAATGGTGTTTATCTACTTGATTTACCTAGCTAAGTCATTTCAGGGGACTTCCTTTTGTATCCAGTGAACTTTAATTGTTTACAGAGAAATCATACGTTACGTTTCTCACGTTTTCTCTCATTTTCAGAGAATTCGATATTACATTTCTCCTCCCTTAAATAAATTTCATCCTTAAAATTTAGGGTATGCTTTCCTCTTACTCTTTTCTTTTCTAGCTAACTATTTTTTTTCTTTCCCTTCTTCCTGGCTCTATACGCTTTTCTCAGCAATTTTACTCTTTTGAATTTTCTCTTAACCAGGAAATTTTTTTCATTACTAGTCCTTAATGAGGGCTCTATTATTATAGAGTACTAGCTAGTTCTTCTCATAAGGGAAAGAAATTTCTAACTCTGGAGGCCTATCTTAGGAGAGCTTACTAATATATCGGGTTAGTCTTAACCCATTCACAGTGGTTAATGTTTCTTTCAATGGACTCATTTACACATCTTGAGAGGTAACTCATTTCGTATCAAGTCTCTCGTATGCTCTCCCAATGGCTTTTCATAAAGTTTCATCTTGTTTTTTGATCATTATACCCATCGGAGGTTTTTGTTTATCTGTTTACTTATTTACATATACTGTCCACTGTTTATCTCTGTATTCTTTCTTGCTAGCTCATCCCATGATTACAATTCATATTTCTTTCTATCATAGGCCTCATATCTCAATTACTTAATAGATTACAACTCCTTTGAGGAGTTTCTACTTTTAATGACCTCAATTTTTCTATTTACTACTACATCTATATCGATAGGCCGGGACTTTTCCTTACTCTCTTTGCTTACTTATAGTGGCATTTTATAGCCCCTCATTTCAACACTGATAGGCCTAACTTATATTTCTCATACTAATATGAAAGAGCTACTACCACTGACTACTACTAAATTCTAGTAGGATGCTCGCTATTCTCACAGTTTTTATCACTAGAGATATACTGTACCACTTACCTTATTTAAACTGCACCAGACCCCTTTCAAAATACATATTCTAGTATGTAGAAATTTCTCTATCCCTCGGTCAAGGGCTAACATCTGCTAGGTAGTGGTTCATCTAACTCTAGCTCTAAAAGGTTATTTTTTTGCTTTCCTTATCCCATGTACTATGCTCATCTCTCAAGAGATCTAGTCAATGGCCTAATTGTTTGAGTAAAGCCTTCATATCTCTATGGCAATAGTCTAGTAGACTCAAGAGGTCCCTAGTCTCTGAGATAAGAGCTAACTGAAACTATACTGGTCTCTAAGACTAACTGCTCTGTAAAAACTATCTCAAGCTGTCATCTCACCAAAGAATTATCATACTGTAACCGGGGGCTCTCTGTAACTCTGTGGGATCTACTGTGAACCCTAGGTCTACTGCGACCTCTTAGAGCCCTGCTAGGGTCTACTGTTACCCCCTATGCTATGCGATCTACTGCGATCCATCTCTAGAAGATGTCAAAGCTTAAGATTACTATATCTAATAGTAAAACACATACTCACTAAGTCCAGTAACCATCGCTCACAATACTGAAGCTAAAATGCAAAGTGGGTTCTATGTCATCGAATTCTATAGGATCTCGTCATACTGATACTTAGAAGCATCTTAATTTTCATTCATCATTCCTCATAGGATCCTCAGATTCCCACTTCAGCCTTTTTTTACTTAGGCTTTCTCTTCTTACTTTAGTTGTACTCAACTATCTTTTCCTTTCATATCCTACAATTTTTGACTATGCCTATACTCTGCTTTTGAGTGCCTTGGCACTAGGGCATCTCGTACATTAAGTGTGGTTAACATCTCTGGCAGGAGAGAGGCTATACACTGGTCCCTTTTCATTTCATTTACATATACTATAAGGGACTCAGGCTATGTATACTGAACTCATACTATCTGAATCTGAACATTTTCTACTGGGGGTTTCTCTCCTCATGCTTCTCTTACTATTTTAGTATTCCTGGAATCCCTTTACCTCTCCTTTCTGACTCATCTTATTATTTTACTAACTAGAATACCTTTTGATTATCAGGACACTTTGGTGATTAATGTCATTGCTTGCTACGCACTCAAGTCATATTACTACTAGGTTGGCCAGACCCAATATCATATAACCCTTGTTACAAGCAAACCATAACATCAAACACTAATATATGGGCGCCTCATGACTGAGCTCAAAGCCACTATTGCCAGTATATTGTAAGTTTCTCAATAATCTAAAGTATTCCTCTCATACTTTTATTTATAAGCCCTATTCTCGTAGGATAATTGGGGAAAATAAGATTCTTTCTCTACTTCATTCTGAGATCACTTTACATTGCCCAACTGCTTTTACTTCAGGAACTATCATGCTAAAAGAGTATCTATGCCAAGGGCAGTGTGCTTTCTCCAGTGCTCAAGTACATCAACTTGATATTTATTCTTAATCTATTATGTTCTCAACTTGAACACTATCATATCTTCTCTCTCTCTTACATTTCTTATCCTTTTACCTTAGGTAAAAGGATTTGTTACTACTGGTTATTTCTATTGCCAGTTCAAGTTTCTTTATGTAACATTCAGTTCTCAAAAAATGAGAGAAAATGAGAGAAATATAATGTACAGTTTCTCCGTAAACAAATGAAATTCACTGGATACATAAGGAAGTCCCCCGAAATGAATTAGTGAAGGTCTCGAAAAATTTAGGAAGCATTCTAGACTCCTAAAAATAAGAATCTTAGGCTCAGATAGAATGAGAAATGGAGTTAGAATGAAAAAAAAACAAAATGTAATGAAAGAATGACGAAACATAAGGGCATTTTCGTCATTTTGAGAAAATTTTGGAATTCCCACAAGAGGGCTTTTTAAATGAATGTTTTGAGTTCTCTGAGATTTTCATAGGCCCTGAAAAATCATGAGAATCCCCAGGATAGTTAAAACCCCTCTAGTGGATGTTTTCCTATGTCAGTTAACCTAAACTTTGACTGATTTGTTCGGGAAGGTTTTAGCCTGATTTGAGTGATTCTAAAGGCATTTTATTTAATTAGGAACCTAAATTTTATGATGGAAGCATAGCTTCAGCTAAGAAGAGTTCACGCACCTAGGGAGTATTTTAATTCCTTCCAAGCTTAGTTTTGTATCATGTGCGATAGAAGAGTATGAGAGGAAGACTTAGAAAAGTTTTAGAAACTATAGATAGTAAGATGGCCTTATATGTCTATAATATGACCTAAGGAAGCAACATGTAGTTAGACTCTTTGTTTTGATTGTGTGATGACTCCAAGAGGGTTAAAAGGAGTCAAAAATTATATATGAAAGGAAAAAATGGAGCTTAGAACTCATTTAATGGATGTTGCTTCATTAGGTCCATTCTTAGAACCATAAAGGGGTTTATAGATCAAATTAGTGTTTAAAGAAGATGTGTGGCCTTAGAATTAACTTCATAAACCTAACTAGCTTCCATGAATTATGTTTAGGCTAAGAGAAATGATCTCCACCTTCTTCGGTGTGTGAGGTCAAGGGAAAGGATTCAAGACTCAAGGAAAAAAGCATGTAAATATAAGCAAGGTAGCTCTCTCCACCTTCTCTCATGCATGAATGTGTGCTTACATTGTCTTTGGATGTGTGTATATATGTTTTAAGCCATGAAAAGTGTTCTAGTATGATTTCATATGCCATGGTACCATGGTGATGTCTTATGCATTCAAATGATATTTTATGTGCTTGCTTTGGTTTGTTTAAGTGTGGAGAAGTCAAAAACCCTCTAACTATGGTGAGGATGAGCCAAGAACTCTTAAAGTTGGTTTAGACAAAGTAAAGAGTCTCCTAAAAGTGAGGTTGATTCCCAAGAGTAAGGTTGAGTCAAAAACCTCTTAAAGAAATGGGTGAGGCAAGTCCAAAATCTACAAGTGAATGGGTAAAGTTAATCCACTTACTTGGCAAGCCTATGTATGCTATGTATAACTTGTTTTAAATGCTAAGAATATTTCTTGAATGCTCACTTCTATTAATATGTGCATTGTGACATCCAGTCCTTCTGTAAACATGAGAAACGTAATGTTTAGTTTCTCCGTAAATGGTAGAAATAGGCCAAATACAAAAGGAAGTCCCTGAAATAGAAGGAATTGGGGCCAACTAAAATTATAATAAAATTTTAAATATTAGAAAATAAGGATTTGATCCTTGAGTTGCTCAGAAATCAAGGCCAGAGTGATTCGAAAAATTTGCCAAAAGGGCAGTGGCATTTTCATAAATATAGGCACTTTTTGAAAAACACATAGGAGGGTTTTTTTAAATGAACGTTTTGAGTTCTACGGGGTTCTCAGAGGCCCTGAGAACCATGGGAAGCCCTAGGACAGTTAAATCCCCTCCGGTGGACGTTTTCCAATATCGGTGTGCCCGAACTTTGACGAATTCATTCAAAAAGGTTTTAGCTCCGATTTGAGTGATTCCAAAGGTATTTTTCTTAATTGGGAACCTAAATTTTATAATGAAAAAGACGGTTCTCAAAAAGGAGCTAAAACGAAGGAGAAACGAAAATGCAAAGTATGAAGGGCAAAATGAGAATTTTTGAAAAGTGTAACTTATTCTCACCTATATATATGATGCACCCTTCTCCTCCCTTCATTATGCACGACCATCTTCTGCCTAAAACTAGAAGAAAACCCTAGGGGATGAGGCTCACAAGAAGGGGAAGAAAAGGAAGAGAAATCAAAGGCTTAAGGTATGGAGATTAGTAGTTTTTCATGCTCTTTCTCTTACAAACCTCTTCTCCTCCATTCTCCTTTGTTTCTTATAATTATAATGAAGTTTATAAATCTGTTTTAAGGGAGAAATTGAGGGGAAAACTCGGATTTGAAGAGAGGAGCTCATAGAACACAAGATTCAAGTGAGAAAAAGCAAGAAAACAAGGTAATTTATCTTTCTATGGTTATCATTTTTGGTCCCCTTCTCCACCATTTCGCCCCACTTGAGAAAACCCTAGGAAGAGATAATTTTTAGGCAGAACCAAGCATGAATCTAAGGAAAAAGGGTGTGGAGATTAAGAATATGCAAAGGGAATTAATAGAAAACCATTAGATTTCAAGATGTAAGTTCTAGGGTTTCAATTGCACCTTGTAAAATCTGACTTTGTATGATGATTCCTAGGCCTAAGTAAGAGTTTAAATGAGCTTCCAAGATCCCTAAGAGGCTCCTTATATGCTTCTTCCCTTGAAAAAAACAAAGAAAGCTCCATGGAACCCAATATGCTTCATAACCTTGGCCTAAATGGGTTCTCCTAGCTAGGGAGAGTTTTAAGTTTTTCTAAGGCCATTCTTGAGTCATATTTAATGAATTAAAGTGAGGGGAGGCCTTGGAAAAAATTTAGAACTCATAGAAAGTGATTTGGTGTCTTAGGTTCCATATTATGACCTAAAGAAGCAACATGGTGTTAGGCCTTTTATCTTGATGATGTGATGACTCCAAGAGGCTTAAAAGAAGTCAAGAATCATATTTGAAAAGAAAGAATGAGGCCTAGAAATCATTTGAGGGGTGTTGCTTCATTAGGTGCCAATATAGACCATAATGGAGGTTGTAGAGTAATCAAGGGTTTAAGCAAGTCGCATGGCCCTAAAAATTGTTTCATGAACTTAATTGGCTCCCGTAATTTGTATCTAGGCCAGGAGAAACTATCTCCACCAAGTTGTGGGTGTGTGGCCGAAAGAGGAGGCTTGAAAGCTAAGGAAAAAGTGTGTGCTTGTATACAAGGTAGCTCTCTCTACCTTTTCTCATGCATGGATGTGTGTTTAGCTTGTTTTAGAATGTGTGTATGTGCATTTTCAAGCTTTGAAAAGTATGCTAGCATGCCCTTATATGCCATGATGTTTGATGCCATGTTATGTTTTCAAATAATTACATGATGTTTGTATGAGTTTACTTGAGTGTGGAAAGGCCAAGAACTCTTCCCTTGGGTGAGGATGAGCCAAGAACCCTTGAGCTTGGTTGAGACAAAGTAAGGAGTCTCCCAAAGGCAAAGAGGGCTCCCAAGAGTATAGTTGAGTCTAAAGCTCTTAAAGAATGGGTGAGGCAAGTCCAAAATTCATAAGGAGAAGTGTGAGGCCAATCCAAGTACTTGGTGAGCTCTTAAATGTCTTGTATGATTGATTCACATGCCAAGATTGTTTTTAAAATGTGCATGTCTTACATTTTCACCATGCATGCATTTGAAAAGTTTGCTTTGCACATATTATGTATGATTGAATGGGAGATGAGCTATTGGGATTCTTTGAATCTCATCCCCTCCTCTCCAATGATCTAACATGATAGGTGAACTAAGTAGATATGGTAATGGGAGCCAACAACACTAAAGGAAGGAGATTGACAAACTTATGCCTTGGTTTTAGCCATTTTGGAACCATAATGATGGTTCATCATGTATATGATGTTGTATATGTACTATGAATGTTGAGACATGTGTAAATATACTAATATGTGATGTTGAGATGTATGATTCTCATATATGACCACTAGCCCATGTTTTGAGTATGTAATGCCATAGTATCAAAGTTTAAAGTTTGAAGGAAATATGCATAAGTGTGGGTTGAATGGCCAAAATGAGATGCATGAGATTTGGAACCATTTGGGTAGCTCACATAAGTCTCAAATAAGCTTTTAGACTTGCACAAAAGGTGCCAACACTAAGAGGAGGCCAATTGGCAAGTTTGGTACCTTATATGGAGCCAAATTTGACCATAATGGAACCCTATATCACTTTTTAGCCAAATGAGTTAGTCTTGATCGAAAATTTGGCATGCAAGTAGGTCTCATTGAGAGATTTCTGGGAAGATAAAGATCATAATTTTCGGAGGTCTAGAAAATATTTGATGAATTTTTACAGTTGGGAATTTCTATGGTTTCTGGTATGTGCACTGTTCATACTGGCAGATTTGATTTTTGTGTCACCTGATGGCCAAATGGTATCCAATACTTGTGAAATTTTATATGCATAAACTAAAGGTCATAAGATTTTTGTGGCCATTGAGATCACCTCATTTGGAGGTCTGAGCAGAGAGTTATGCATTTTTGAAGTTTGCTGTCAATAACAGTGGCGTCTCCAGAGTTTGGTTACTGTTCCATAAGTTCCCAATAGCTAAACGTATCTTTTTCATTTTAAAATTATTTTTAGTATCAATTTAACATTTGTAGCTTTCTATAATGACTAAAAGTGTGTGATTTTGATTTTTATATAATTAGTTATGAATTTTATAATTTTGTATCAATAATCTGAACAGCAGCCCAGGCAGCTAGCGACCTCAGTAGCTTTTCGGATATCATACGTTCTCCATGACGAATTTTGTGGTCTGGGCATATTTTTAATGTGAATTAGACATCTGAGGCTTCCCAGAATGACAAAGAAAACATGATTTTAATTTTTTTAGAATTAATTATGATTTTCCAAAATTTGTGACAGAAAAGAGGAAATTCTGGGCGAAAATGTAAACATGGATTTTATGTGTTCCTTTGCTTTCCACGAGTTGTAGGCCAAATTTGATGATGGAAATGAGCTATACTCATATGTTTAAGTATGAGAATGTGATGGCTACATTCATATAGCCTATGGGACTCCGAAAGAAAAATTTTGCCCGTAGAGAAATGCATTTTAATTCATAACTCCCTATGCCACTATATTGTTTCTATAGAACAAACATAAGATGAGGCATGGGAATTGCATGAATTGAGTCCTAGAAGTATGGTGTTACATGCATGCATACATTTTTAAGGCTTGTTTGCATACTTTATATGTGATTGAAAGGGAGATGAGCTATTGGAATTCTTTAGATCTCATCCCCTCCTCTTCAATGGTCTAACTTGCTAGGTGGACCAAAAGAGCAAGGAGATAGAAGTCAACCACTTGAGAGATGAGAGCAGACATTGAGATGCATAAAATTTGCTTCCTTAAGGCCATCAGGGTGGCAAATGTTGCAATCTATGGTTGTATATGACCTATGACCTTATAAGCATGTATAATTATGCTAATGTAACATGTATAAATGAGATTTAAAGTTATATGTATGGAAATATGTATATTGGTAATGTAATAGCAAGTTTAGCTCTTGAATGGTTTGATGTATTAGTGTATATATGGAACTAGAATGGCTAAAATGAGATACATGAGATTTGGGACCACTTGGACAGTTCATACAAGTCATATTCATGCTTTTAACTTGTCCAAGAGGTGTCAAACGCCAAGAAAGACCATTTGGGCACACTTGGTATCTAATATGGAGCAAAATTGACCATATTGGAAACCTATACCACTTTTTGTCCAAATGAGCTCTTCTTGACCTGAGATTTGGTATGCAATCAGAGCTTATTGAGCACTTTTTGGGAAGATAAAGTACAGAATTTTTAGAGGTTTAGGGAATATTTGATGAATTTTCAAAGTTGGGAAACATTCTGAAATTTGTTAGGTTACTGTTTATACTGGTATGAAATTAAATTCTATCACTTAGGGGCCAAATGATGTCCAATTGCCACAAAATTTCATGGAAAAAAACTAGATATTTCTAGAGACTTGTGCTAAAAGAACCATATTTAGATTTCTAGAGAGGGAGATATAATTTTTTAAAGATTCTACTTAGTATCAAGCGCTCAAACTGACCTCAAGTTCTATTTAATTGGGTTTCGAGGTTTGGTCATGCTTAAACTAGTCTGGAGTTTTTTTTCCTCTATCTAACATGTGTAACTTTCTATATCAGTATCGTTTGCATGGATTGGATTTTTGTGGAATTAATTAGACATTTTTGAAGTTTATAGTAGAAATCTGTGATAATACCAGTAGCCAGCCAGACCTCTACAAACTTTTAAATGTCAAACGTCTTCTGTGTGGTGTCTCATGGTCTAGACATATTTTTAGCATAAAGTAGAAATATCTAGCTTTCCATAATGGTAAAGAATGTATGATTTTAATTCTTATAGAATTAGTTATGATTTTTCAAAGTTTGCGATAGAGAAAAGGAAATTTTGGCCAAAATTGCATTCATGAATTTTATGTATCCCCTTGCCATACACGAGCTCTGGGCTAATTTTAGGGATGGAAATGAGTTGTATCCATGTAATTAAATATGAGAATGTGATACATGAGCTCACATAGTCCGCGGGACATCGAATGAAAATTTTATATGAACACAATGCTAAGAAATATATTATTTAATGTCATTTTTCTCGCCTCCTATGTGAGTAGTATGGTTTTAGGCATGAGAATAACATGAAATGAGTTAATAATTTATGGTGTTACACTTTACACTCAATAGCACCTGTATTTTCCTAGGGTTCTTTTAATTATTCACTCTTTGTAACATCAAGGGGGTCTACTGTTTCTCATACTCTTTCTTTGCTTTTAACTAGACCATCCCTCGCTAAGAAAATTTCTATTACTTGTAACCTCAAGAATTACATTATATGACGTTCTCGGCTTAAACTCTTTCTTTGCATAATACAAGACTCACTTTTGACCATATTAGAAACCTATACCACTTTTTGTCCAAATGAGCTCTTCTTGATCTGAGATTTGGTATGTAATTAGAGCTTATGGAGAGCTTTTTGGGAAGCTAAAGTACAGGATTTTTGGAGGTCTAGGAAATATTTGATGAATTTTCAAAGTTAAAAAAAATTCTAAAATTGGTTAGGTTATTATTCATACTGGTCTGAAATTAAATTCTGTCACTCAAGGGCCAAATGATGTCCAATTGCCACGAAATTTGATAGGAAGAAACTAGACATTTCTAGAGACTTGTGCCAACTAAAAGAACCCTATTTGGATTTCTGGAAAGGGAGATATAATTTTTTAAAGATTCTGCCTAGTATCAGGCACTCAAACTAACCTTAGGTACTATTTAATAAGGTTCCGAGGTTTAGGGGTGCTTAAATTGGTATGGAGTTATTTTTTCCCTCTATCTAACATCTGTAACTTTTTAGATCAGTATCATTTGCATGGTTGCATAGATTGAATTTGTTTAGAATTAATTAGATATTTTTGAAGTTTAGAGTAGAAATCTGTGATAGTATCAGTAGCTAGCTAGACTTCTACAAACTTTTGAATGTCAAATGTCTTTTGTATGGTGTCTCATAGTCTAGAAATATTTTTAGCATAAAGTAGAAATGTGTAGCTTTCCATAATGGTAAAGAATACATGATTTCAATTTTTATAGAATTTGTTATGAATTTCCAAATTTTACCACAGCGAAAGGGAAATTCTGGCCGAAATTGCATTCATGAATTTTATGTATCCCCTTGCCATACACGAGCTCTGGGCCAATTTTGGGGATAGAAATGAGTTGTATCCATATAATTAAATATGAAAATGTGATACATGAGCTCACATAGTCCATGGGACATCAAATAAAAATTTTATATACGACGTAATGCTAAGAAATGCATTATTTAATGCCATTTGTCTTGCCTCCTCTGTGAGTAGTATGGTTTTAGGCATAAGAATAGCATGAAATGAGCTAAGAATTTATGGTATTACACTTTATGCTCAAGAGCACCTATATTTTCCTGGGGTTCCTCTACTTATTCAGACTTTGTAACATCAAGCGGGTCTACTGTTTCTCATACTCTTGCTTTGATTTTAACTAGATTATCTTTCGATAAGACAATTTCTATTACTTGAAACCTCAAGAATTATATTCTGTGGCACTCTCAGCTTACACTCTTTCTCTGCATAATAAAAGACTCACCTTTTTAAGTAGTCTATAGCTCCCTTTGTTTCCTTGAAGGTTCTAAGGCACTAACTATTTGTCTTAACTCATTTCTATATTTAGATCAGAACTAGGCTTTCTCTCTGTTCAACCTCTTTAGCCTCATCCCCATGAGCATAGTATACTGATTTTAGGGTTCTACTAATCCAATCCAGGATACATACTTTCAATGTCTGGACCCTACTTTACTGAAAACTTATGCTCTACTGGGTGCTCTAATCACTCACGTACCTTAATCTCATATCATTCTCATATTAAGGAGCCCATCTGACTAATTATCGGACCCTTATCTATTTACTTTTTTGGGCTCAGTCTATGCATTTAGTCATTTCTAAAGTGAGGGCATCTTTTCTATGGCTAGTTTCTCAGTCTTTTCTCGCTTCCTTTATCACTATATTTTATGTTGCATCTGGTTCTCTGAAAACAAGAAAAAATGTAAGAAACGTAATGTACAGTTTCTCCGTCAACAAACGAAACTCACGGGATACAAAAGGAAGTCCCCTGAAATGATATAGTTAAGGTCTCAAAAAATTTAGGAAGTATTCTAGACTCTTAAAAATGAGAATCCTAGGCTCAGACGGAAAGAAAAATGGAGCTAGAATGAATAAACAAATTTTCACGAAAACCTTACGAAACGTAATGGCATTTTTGTAATTTTGAGCAAAATTTGGAATTCACATAGGAGGGCTTTTTAAATGAAAGTTTTAAGTTCTTCAGGGTTCTCAGAGGGCCTGAAAATAATGGAAACCCCCGGGACAGTTAAAACCCCTTCGGTGGATGTTTTCTAACGTCAGTTGACCTAAATTTTGATTGATTTGTTCAGGAAGGTTTGAGCTCCAATTTGAGTGATTCCAAAGGCATTTTACTAAATTGGGAACCTAAATTTTATAATGAAAAAGACAGTTGTCAAAAAGGAGCGAAAACGAAGGAGAAACGAAAATGCCAAGAACAAAGGGCAAAATGAGAATTTTTGAAAAGTGTAACTTATTCCCACCTATATATCTGATGCACCCTTCTTCTCCCTTCATTATGTACAACCATGTTCTGCCCAAAACCAAAAGAAAACCCTAGGGGATGAGATGCACAAGGGGAGGAAGAAAAGGAGGAGAAATTCAAGGTAGAAAAGTATGGATTTTCATGGTTTGTCATACTCTTTCTCTTCCAAACCTCTTCTTCTTCATTCTCCTTTATTTCCTATGATTATAATGAAGTATATGGATCTTTTTTAAAGGAGAAATTGAGGGGAAAATTCGGATTTGAAGAGAGGAGCTTAAAGAACACAAGATTCAAGTGAGAAAAAGCAAGAAAACAAGATGATTTCTCTTCCTATGGTTGTCATCTTTGGTTTCCTCCTCCTCCATTTAGCCCCACTTGAGAAAAAAACTAGAAATAGATGATTTTTACACTGAACTAAGCATGATTCTAAGGAAAAAGGGTGTGGAGATTAAGAATATGCAAAAAAAAAAACAACAAAATAACCATTAGAAATCAAGATGCAAATTCTAGGGTTTTATGTGTACCTTCCAAATTCTGATTTTGTATGATGATCCCTAGGTTTAATTAAGAGTTTAAATGAGTTCTTAAGACACCTAAGATGCTGCTCACAAGCTTCCACCTTCAAGAAAACCAAGAGAACTATAAAAAGGCTAAGGAAACCCATAGTCTCAGACAAAGAGGGTTCTTGTAGTGGGGGAGAGTTTTAAATTTTTATAAGGCCATTCTTGAGTCATATTTGATGAATGAAAGTGAGGGGAGGCCTTGGAAAAAATTTAGAACTCATAGAAAGTGATTTGGTGTCTTAGGTTCCATATTATGACCTAAAGAAGCAACATGACACTGGGCCCTTTGTTTTAATGGCATGATGACTCCAAGAGGCTTAAAAGAAGTCAAGAATCACATTTGAAAGGAAAGAATGAGGCCTAGAAATTATTTGAGGGGTGTTGCTTCATGAGGTGCATTTATGGACCATAATAGGGGTTATAGAGCAATCTAATACTTAAGCAAGTTGTATGGCTTTAGAGAATGTTTCATGAACCTAATTGGCTTCCATAAATTGTATCTAGGCCATGAGAGACTATTTCCACCAATTTGTGAGTGTGTGGCCAAAAGAGGAGGCTTAAATCCAAAAGAAAAAGTGTGTAATTGTGTGCAAGGTAGCTCTCTCCACCTTCTCTCATGCATGGATGTGTGTTTAGCTTGTTTTAGAATGTGTGTATTGTGTATTTTTCAAGCTATGAAAAGTATGCTAGCATGCCTTTATATGCTATGATTCTTGATGCCATGTTATGTTTCTAAATGAGTACATGATGTTTGTTTAAGTTTGTTTGAGTATGGAGAGGCCAAGAACTCTTCCCTTTGGTAAGGATGAGCCAAGAACCCTTGAACTTAGTTAAGACAAAGTAAAGAGTCTCTTAAAAGCAAAGTGAGCTCCCAAGAGTATGGTTGAGTCCAAAGCTCTTAAAGAATGGGTGAAGCAAGTCCAAAATCCATGAGGAGAAGTGTGAGGCCAATCCAAACACTTGGTGAGCTCTTGAATGTCTTGTATGATTTGTTCATATGCTAAGTTTGTTTTTAAAATGTCCATGACTTCCATTTTCTCTATACATGCATTTGTAAAGCTTACTTTGCACATATTATGTATGATTGAATGGGAGATGAGCTATTGGGATTCTTTGAATCTCATTCCCTCCTCTCCAATGATCTAACATGCTAGGTGAACCAAGTGGATATGCTAAGAGGAGCCAACAACACTAAAAGAAAGAGGTTGACAATCATATATTTAGCTTTTGCCACTTTAAGACCATGATTGTACCATATGATGTATATGATGATGTAAATGTACTATGACCCTTAAGACATGTGTAAATATGCTATTATGTGATGTTTAAATGTATGGATATGATGTATAACCTCTACAACCTATTTTGAGAGTGTAATGCTTAAGTATGCAATTTGGATGTTTAATGGAAATGTGCATAAGTGTGGGTTGAATGGACAAAATGAGATGCATGAGGTTTGGGACCATTTGGGCAACTTACACGACCAAGGGAAAGCCATTTGGCAAATTTGGTACCTCATATGGAGCCAAATTTGACCATAATGAAATCCTATGTCATTTTTTAGCCACATGAGTTAGTCTTAATATGAGATTTGGCATGCAATTAGGTCTCGTTGAGAGCTTTTTAGGAAGCTAAAGATCATAATTTTTGGATGTCTATAGAATATTTAATGATTTTTCAAAGTTAGCAATTTTCATGGTTTCTGGTTTGCTGTACTATTCATTTGGTCTAAAATTAAACTCTGTCATCAGAGGCTCAAATGATATCCAATTACCATGAAATTTTATACAGAGAACTTAGACAATCACAGTGACTCAGGTCAACTAGAAGCACCTCATTTTGAGGTCTAGATAGGGAGATATGAATTTTTGAAGTTTCTATCCAATATCAGTAATTTTGCTTGACCAGAAGTACTATTCCATTGAATTCTGAGATCTAGGGTCTGGAGATATTTTTCCTCTCTAGTTGACATCCACAGATTTCTAGATTGATATCATTTGCATGGATTGAATTTTTGTAGAACTAATTGGACATTTTCAAAGTTTTTTGCAGAATTCTATGACAGTTCTAGAATTTAGTCAGACCTTTGAATAATTTTGGATGTCAAACATCCTTTGTGATGAATTTCATGATCTGGGCATATTTTTACTATGAAGTAGACATTAAAAGCTTTCCAGAATGACCAAGAGCACATGTTTTTTATTTTTCTACATTTAGTTATGATTTTCCAAATTTTGCCCAACAAAGAGGCCAATTCTGGCCGAGAAAGAACTCCCATTTTCCATACTCCATTTCGATTTCTTTGAGTTGTGGGCATGATTTTGTGATGCAAATGAGTTATTTGGATGTAATTAAATATGAAAATATATAGTATGAACTCACACGATTTACATGACACTTATTGAAAATTTTTAGTATGATGCAACATGAATAAACCTGTTATTTTCGATCCCCTTTTTATATGCTCTTATGGAAATGATAATTGTAAGGCTTATGAATATTATGAAATGAGCTAGAATTTATGGTGTTACATTTTACAACTCAGAGGGTCTGTCTAGGGGAATTTGCTAACCACTACTAAGGATGTCTCATCTTTTTTTTCTCGATCTACGGAGAACTTTCACTGAGCTTCTTTTCAAATTAATTTCTCTTTTTACTCATCTCACCTAGATGATGCTACTAGTCGCTTCCTATAGGCTTAAGCTCATACTTAGTCTGAGCTATCTATCTCATCAGACTTGTAGCTTGCAATAACTTAGTGTTTTTTAAGCTATCTTCATTCTTTTCTGAGCTTCTATTGCCAGGCTACTTATACTTATCTCTAGGTGTTACCTATGAGGTACACCTTTCTAGGCCACTTACTATGTGCCTCACTACTAGTAGCCTTATCTTACGTAAATTTTAAGGCTACATTAACACTCCGTCGTTCAGTGTCTCACAGGGTAGCACCCTAGGTTGGCGTCAATGCCTTAGAGGCAGTTCTCAATAACCTCATTATTCCTATGTCTAACACTTTTTTTAACGTTGAGTTCTTTCTCAATCTCATCTGCTAGGTCTACTAATCACATACTACTTACAAATCTTTTATGACCATTTACTATTCTCTTTCTTTACTTATACTTGGGGTTCCCACTCTCTATGGATAGACTAATCTTTTATCAGTTTATTCCTAAGTTGGCCTGAATATGACCAACAAGGTATTCATACTGTTATTCGCTATGGCTAACACATCATTTGCCATGGCTAATTAGCCTCGGGTTTATCCTAGCTTCCTATTCAAGTATTAGACGCGGTGAGGAATTCTCTGGCTTGCCTTATTGCTTCATGGAATAATTGGCCGCGGCTAATAGCCTCTGATTGGCTTGTTTTTTCATGAATTGAAATTTCACTTTTAGCTACAAACCTGAGCCTTATTACTTCTATATTTAGTCCGTGATCAAGCTAGAGGGTTCCCCCTCTTGCTCTGTTCATGTATAACTAACTGTCACCTTCGAGCTATCAGGGCTCAATGGAGTGTAGCTTATAACTCAAACCTTTGGCCTGAGGGAATTAATCTTTCAGGTTCTAAACTTCATCTAAACATTTAGGTGTTATGGCCAGGGGGTAATTCTTTTTCCCACATCCCCTCTAAGCTAGTCCTGTGCGGCCGCAGTCTCATCTCACACTGTACTGCATTATTACTTATCTTTGCATTATGCGAGATATCTTAGAATGGTCTGAGTATAACTACCAAGAAGAATTAGGCCTCACATATTCTTTCTAGCAAACCTCTTAATATCAACAAGATTATTTCTCATTATTCATACCTAATGCTTGCCACTAATTCCGGAAAACTATCATATCTCATGAAACTCTAACTGTCAGATTACTTAGCTTTGCTTAAATGACTCTACAGGCCAATCATTTCCAATGTTCACTATCTACTCCAAGACCATTTTACAACTTACTGGTCATGAACATAGCCACAAACTAATTTTACACACCCAAAATATCTCATACAAGACTTTACATATCTATACAAGCCTTTGCATGGCTTTATTACTACCTCCTCAAGCCAAATCCACTCTGAGAGAGCTTAGAACTTTGTTTTGATACCAATAAATATAACACCATTTATTTCTAGCTTTGCCGCATGCTAATTTTAAGTCTCATGCCAAGCATTACATAGGGAAGAAAGAAAAATGATATTAAAATATTAAGTTTTCTTGCATTGCGCTATGCATAAATTTTTCTTTCAGAGTCTCATGGGCCATATAGACTCATGTATAACATTCTTATATTTAATTACATAGATACAACTCAATTCCATCACCAAAAGTGACCTAGAAATCATGCAAGCCAAGAGACACACAAAATTCTATAAGGTAGCCTCGGCCAGAATTTCATACTTTCTATCACAAATTTTGAAAAATCATAACTAATTTTAGAAAAATTTAAATCATGCATTCTTTACCATTATAGAAATTTACAAATTTTGACTTTATGCTAAAAATAATTCTAGGTCATGGAACATTAAGTAGAAGACGTTTGACATTTGAACAATACCCAAGGTCTCAGTTGTCTGGGCTACTATCACAACTTACTGTCATAAACTTTGGAAATTCATAACAAATTCTAAAAAAATCTAAATCATGAAAATTTTTTTCAATATGAGAAGCTAAAAATGTTAAATTTAGGGGAAAAATGTCTCCAGACCATGCCAAGACCATCTGGAAACTAAATTATGATTGAATAATACTGGAGGTCCAGTGGCATTATTGGTACTGACATTAAATGTAAAAAATTCATAACTCTCTACTCAGACCTCCAAATGTGGTGATCTTGGTGGCCACAAAAATCTTATAACCTCTAGTTTATGTTTATAAAAGTTCACAAGCATTGGACACCATTTGATCATTAGATGACACAAAACACAAAAATAACCATATGAATAGTACATGCACTAGAATAGTAGAAAAGTCCCAATTTTGAAAATTCATAATTAATTTTGTAGAGCTCCAATTTCTCTACAATTTAGCTTTCCAAAAAGCTCTCAATGAGCCCTACATGTCTACAAAATTTCATGGGAAGATTCATCCATTTGGTCAGTTTGTGCTATAGGACTCTAGTTTGGTCATTTTTATGGCTTTTACTAGCATCAAAGTGTCCAATTTTGTTTCCAAAGCTTGTGTGCCCACTTGAGTACGTGGGAATGCACCAAAATGACATTATAAACTTGTCTCAAAGGTGAAAAAATCCAGATTTCTCAAACTCACTTATCCACCCCATGATATACATAAGCATTCATAAGTCTAGTCTTGCCATTCCATACCCAAAATGCACTATATCATACATATAGCATTAACTTTCATACATGCATCATATATATGAGTATTTACACATGTTCAAATGATTACATAATCATTCTATCATAGTATTACATCATGTGCCATTAGTATGACTACAAAAGAGGCAAAACTAGGCATTTTCATACACTTTGATATCAATCTCCTTCTTTTAGAATTAGTTATGATTTTTCAAAGTTTGTAACAAAAAGTGTGAAATTCTAGCTGAGGCTACCTTATGAAATTTTATATGTCTCTCGCCTTGGACGAGTTTTAGATCACTTTTGGTGATAGAATTGATTTGTATCTATATAATTAAATATGAGAATGTGATACATTAGTCTATATAGCCCATGGGACTTTGAAAGAAAAATTTATGCATAGCGCAATTTAGGAAAACTTAACATTTTAATGCCTTTTTTCTTTCTTCCCTATGTAATACTTGGCATGAGACTTAAAATTAACATGAGGCAAAGCTAGAAATCTATGATGTTACAACTACCACCCTTGTATGTACTTCAATTGGGCACCAAATTATGATCAGACCTCAGATGCACTGAGCCCTGGTTGTGCTCATTGGGGGGTAGGTGTCATGGATAGGCCTCTCCTGATATTATTGGCCTTTAAGATGTGGAAATGTGATTACTAGTATAGGGTGGTAATTGTAGTAGCCTAATCATTTCATTTGTTGATATGACTAATATAATTCTGATGCTCATTTTGATTCATGCATATATATTAATTAAATTAGATTATATGAATGGAAATTACCTTGGTTACTGAGATTTCCATCTCACCTTGTTTCATGAGCTAACCATTTCAGGTGAAGGTCCTTCGAGTAAGGATAAGAGGAAGCAAATGGATGAGAATCCATAAGCTCCACCATGTGTGGGGGAGGCTACACTTGGGCTAAGTTGAGTAGAGTAGATATTAAGTTTTGTATTTCTCCTTGTATAACATCATCATGTAATCATGTTGCCAAGTGTAGAAGCTTTATGTTTTGATAACTTATGATGTATCTAAAAGGAAGTTAGGCCTTATACAATCTAGTATTTGATGTATGTGCTTGCGTATCTAATTTGAGACCTTGTTGACCCTGTGACATGGTTTGCTATGTGGAAATGTAATCATGTGATGCCTTGATGCTAACTCAAAGTAATGATGTATGAAACTTCCAATTGGATATGTATCTGAATGATAATATTGGTTGTTTATGAATCTAGATGTTCATTAGTATCACATGGAACTTGCTTATATGTGGTAGATTGACGAGTAGGAATCAATACCTAAATCATCAAGTGGATAATGATAGATTAGCTAGGTAAATCAAGTAAATAAATGCCATTAGAGTTTTACTAATTGAGAAAGAATGGTCTTAAGTTGTCATTAGAGGGAGAGTTGGAGTGTACGAGAAAAAATTTCAAAAGTTGTAAGACCAAAAGGTGTTTTGCCACAACCAAAATAGTCTTAGCCATAGCCAATAAAGGTGAAGTTGCCCAGTGAGGGTAACAGACAGGAATTTACTGTGGCGAGAAGTGAAGTTAGTCACAGCAAAATGCAAGAGGCAAGGCTAGTTGAGTTCCAAAGGGTAATTCACCATGGTGTAAGGGATATTTAGCCATGGTGAATTTTGTGAAAATGTGTTAAGTGATCCTGAGAACAGTTGGCCATGGTGCGATGGGTATTTAGTCACAGCGAAAGTACTCAATTCCTTATGATGACCTAGAGGCCTTAGTTTTCTCTATGGAAATGTTAAGGAATGATTTGGGAACACTTGTATAAGGTTCTTATGAGTTTGAATTAATGGATAAATGGATTAAAGGCTTATAATTATGAGTTTGATTCCCTCATGTTCATAATTGGTTATGAGTAACTAATTAATGACTTTACTAGCATTAAGATGTAAATTTCGGTACTTTTTCCTAATGTAAGTAATTGAAATGACTTCAAACCTTAAATTATGATTATTAATTACGTCTTTAATCCTAATTATCATGATTTGAAGTAAGGGTCATTACATTTGGTATCAGAGCAATGGTTTACGCAATTGTGTTTAATTTACAACTTTGTAGTTAGAAAACTTGGCAATCGTGATGCATGCATGATAGGAATAGGAACATTTTGACCTGGTAATGACTCCTATACTTGTATATACCTACTCTGGGTGGAGTTGTGTTTGAATTATCCTTGGATTATAGCTTAATGTAGGATGCTTATGGTTGTGCTTGTGGCATTGTAGAGTAAGATAGCTGTACATAGAGAAATGCAAGAGGCCATGGCTATTATGGCCAACTGAATCAGAGAATAAACTGAGGCCAATGAAACTATAGTTAGGGCAATGATTGACTGGCTTCAAGAGCAAGCGAAGACTAATGCAACAATTGCTCAAGTGTTGCAATAGCTTCATGAAACCATGAATAACCAAAATCAAGAGTGCCAGTGGAGAACCATGTGGGTGCTGGTCAGAACCTTGGTGTAGGACACTAAGGGAAGGATGGTAACCTCTCTGTTATGTTAGCCAAGTTTAGAAAGGCTAATCCTCCACCATTTTTAGGGGAGTTAGACACTGAGAAGGCTGAGAGGTGGCTGATGTAACTAGAAAAGATCTTTGAGGTCATAACATGCACCATGGAGCAAAAGGTAAAGTTAGCTATATATAAGTTAGAAGGTGAGGCTGAGCATTAGTGAAGGAGTGCCTTTAGGCTATTGACATCAAGGGGGATAACCTTGACTTATGAGAGTTTCCAAACCACCTTTGAGAGCAACTATTTCCTACCTTCAGTGAGGGCTGATAAGGAAGTCAAGTTTAACTTCCTTGAATAAGGGGACATGAATGTAGATCAGTATGCAACGAAGTTCATTCAATTGTCTAGCTTCTCCTCCTACTTGAAATGATTTGATGATGAGCATGGAAGGCTAAAAAATTTGAAAGAGGACTAAAACTGGAGTTGAAGGACAAAATTATATCCCTATAAATCCATAATTTCGATGAATTGATGGAAAAGTATAAAGTAACAGAGAGGACTATGATGAAAAGTAAGGCCAAGAAGAAGAAGACCATGGAGGGTAAGTGCAATCGAGCATAAAGCCTTTTAGGGGCAGAAGTAAGAAGGGAGCTAACAGTGGGAGTGGCTCTTGGGGTAGGAGACCACCACCAAGAAATGTTCCCTAAAGAAGGAGTATGAGACCCCCAAAGTGTGTAGTTAGTGTCCCATCAACTTGTGTCAAATGTGGGAAGAGCCATGGTAATGGACCACGTTAGTGTGCTATAATTATAGGAAACCTGGACATAATGCAAGGACTTGCTCGATGTCAAGAGAGTCAGTCTAATCTGTTAAGCCACCTACCCAAGGAAGGGTGTTTGGACTTACGCAGTAAGAGGCTAGTAGATCTCCTAGTCTGATCCGAGGTACTTTACGTATCCATAATCATGTTGTAGATGCATTGTTTGACTCGGGTACAACCCACTCATTCATCTCATATGACTGTGTTAAGCGTCTGGGTCTTAAAATTAGCCTGTTGGGATTTGAACTATTTGTGTCCACCCCTACTAGATATTCTATGATTATATATGATGTATGCTTGAATTGTACTGTACAATTGGATAGCCATTATGCTACCCTTGACCTAATTTGCATCCCTTTATGTGATTTTAATGTAATCATTGGTATGGATTGATTGTCAGCTAATAATGTAATACTTGATTATAAATGTAAGACTATTTCTTTACCTAACAATATACCTAAAACTTATCTTGAGGCTGAGCTTCCTTGTGTGTCTACCGCCTAACCTGGGAGGTACCTTAGGCTTGTTTGCCAAGGGTTTTTAGTGTTCTTTTCATTGCATGTTGAAGTTAATAATGGGTTAGAAGATATACTTGTGATTAGGGAATTTCCTGAAGTTTTCCCTATAGAGTTTAGTGGACTACCTCTAGAAAGAGAGTTAAAATTCTCCATTGATTTGGTACTTGGTACAGGTTCAATTTCTAAGGCTTCATGTAGAATGGTGCTTGTTGAGTTGGTTGAGTTAAAGAGTCAATTAGAAAAGTTCCTTGAGAAAGGGTTTATTAGGCCAAGTGTGTCTCCGTGGGGAGCACCGGTATTGTTTGTCAAGAAGAAGGATGGTAGCCTTAGGCTTTGTATTGACTATAGGCAATTAAACTAAGCAACCATCAAGAATAAATACCCTTTGCCTAGAATTGATGACTTGCTCAACCAATTAGCTAGAGCGTTGGTCATTTCAGAGATTAAAGATTAACCTTAGATCAGGATATCACCAAATTAGAGTCAGGGCTGAGGATGTACCTAAAATTTCCTTTAGGACTCGATATGGCCATTATGAGTTCTTAGTTATGCCTTTTGGGTTAACCAATGCCCCTGCCATTTTCATAGATTTCATGAATAGAATTTTTAGGCCCTATCTTAACCAGTTTGTGGTAGTGTTCATTGATGACATCCTTATCTACTCTAAAAGGAGTGAAGAACATCTTAGGATAGTTCTTCAAATATTGAAAGAATGTCAATTGTATACTAAGTTGAGCAAGTTTGAGTTTTGGTTGTGAGAAGTTAAATTCCTAGGTCATGTGATATCGAAATAAGGGGTAGCGGTAGATCCTAGAAAGGTAGAAGCGGTACTAAATTGGTAGAGACCTAAAACAGTGACCAAAATTCGTAGCTTTTTAGGTTTAGCTGGTTACTATGAAAGATTCATTAAGGGATTTTCTCTATTAGCCATGCCTTTGACAAAATTGACTAGGAAGGACTAACCATTTTTTGTGGGATGCCAAGTACGAGAATGCCTTTCACAAGCTTAAGGATAGGCTTGCCACCGCACCTGTGTTAATAATACCCAACTTTAAAGAGACATTCACAGTCTATAGTGATGCTTCTAAGAAGGTATTAGGGTGTGTCTTATGTAATAAGGTAGGGTGATAGCTTATCTTCTAGACAAATTAAATCTCACAGGGAAAATTACCCCACCCATGACCCAGAGCTAGCTGTTATAATTTTTGCCCTTAAGATTTGGAGGAACTATCTCTATGGTGTACAATTTGAGGTATATAGTGACCACAAGAGTTTGAAGTATCTGTTTAACCAGAAGGAGTTGAACATGAGGCAAAGAAGGTGGATGGAATTCCTTAAGGACTATGATTTCCTCTTAAAGTATCATCCAGAAAAGGTGAATGTGGTCGCCGATGCCTTGAGTAGGAAATCTATTCATATGGCAATGATGATGCTTAAGGAGAAAAAGTTAATTGAGGAATTGAGAGATTTGAACTTATCCGTTTTAGTATATTCTAGTAGCCTTCTTTTGGGAGAATTGAGGGTAGAAAATGACCTTAGGAAAAGGATTAAAGAGGCCCAAGAATTAGATGAATACTGGGGAAGAATTAGAGAGCAATTGGGGAGTGGTGAGGTAAAAGATTTTGACTTATCAGAAGATGGCTTAGTGAGGCACCAGGATAGAGTGTGCATACCAAGGATGAGTAGTTGAGGAATATAGTGTTGTCAAAAGCTCATAAGAGCAGGTACACCATTCATCTAGGAACCACTAAGATGTATAGGGATCTTAAGAAGAGTTTTTAGTGGCTTGGGATAAAGTTAGACATAGCAGAGTTTGTTGCTAGATGTCTAGTTTGTCAGAGAGTTAAGATTGAACACCAAAGACCCACAAGTTTGTTACACCCTTTAGAGATTTCAAAATGGAAATGAGATAACATATCCATGGATTTTGTGATGGGTTTGCCTAGAACATCCTCAGGTTATGATGTTATTTGGGTGATTGTGGATATATTGATAAAGTCTGCCTAGTTTTTACCTATTAAAGCCATTTATCCTTTAGATAGATTAGCCCAATTATATGTTTGTAAGATTGTGAGATTACATGGTGTCCCTAATAGTATTGTGTCAAATAGAGACCCAAGGTTCACATCAAAATTTGGGCAGTCTCTACAAGAAGTTTTAGGTACTAGTCTCAATTTTAACACTGCCTATTATCCTCAGTTAAATGGACAAATAGAGAGAATCATTCAAACTCTTGAGGACATACTTAGAGCTAGTGTGTTAGAATTGAAGGGGAACTGGGATGTGTACTTGCCCTTAGCTAAATTTGCCTACAATAATAGTTACCATTCCAGTATCCAAATGGCACCATTTGAAGCACTTTACAAGAGAAAGTAAAGGTCACCCTTATGTTAGGTAAAGCTTGGTGAGAGGAGTCTTTTAGGACCAAACATCATGGACTAAACCATCTGCCAAATAGAACTCATCAGAAAGAAGTTATTTGCTACCCAAAGTAAGCAAAAGTGTTATGCGAATAAGAGATGAAGACCCTTAGAATTTGAGGTAGGAGATCATGTGTTCCTTAAGGCTACTCCAATGATGGGTGTAAGACGGTCTATCAGGACAAAAAAGCTTAGTCCTTATTATCTTGGTCCTTTCTGTAATACCATAATTTTCTAGCCTTTCTCATACCATTCTCATACTTTAAACCATGCATTTTACCTAAGGAGCAAGAAAATGGTAACAAAATAATGAATATTTTAGTGTTGCATCGCGTATAAATTTTTTATTTGGTGTCCCATAGACCATGTGAACTCATATATCATATTCCCATATTTAATTACATAGATACAACTCAATTCCATTATCAAAAGTGGCCTAGAACTCGTGCAAGGCAGGGGAATACATAAAATTCATAGTTTCCATTTCGACCAGAATTTTCCCTTTTCTGTCACAAACTTTGGAAAATCATAACTAATTCTATAAAAATTTAAATCATACATTCTTTACCATTATGGAGAGCTACAGATATTTAATTTATGATAAAAATATGTGCAGGCTATAAAACATAACATAGAAGATGTTTGACATTTGAAAAGGTGCAGAGGTCTGACTGGCTACTGGTACTCATATAGGTTTCTGTTATGAATTTCAAAAATGTCCAATTAATTTCAAAAACATCCAATCCATGCAAATAATATCAATTTGGAAAGCTACAAATGTTAGCTAGAGGAAAAAAAATAACTTTAGACTAGTTCAGTCATGTTCAAGAATAAAAAACTAATCAAATAGTAACTTGGGTTAGTTTGGACGCCTAATACTAGATAGAAAATTTAAAAATTCATATCTCCTTCTATAGACATCCAAATGGGGTGGTTCTAGTTAGAAAAAGTTATTAGTAATGTCTAATTTCTCTCTATAAAATTTCATGGTAATTGGACATTGTAACACCCTAAATTCTAGCTTATTTCATGACATTCATAAGCTTCACCTCATTATTTCCATAAGAGCATATAAAGAGGGAAATGAAAAGAATGGGTTTATTTGCGTTACACTATACTTAAAAATTTGCAAACGGTGTCACGTGGATCGTGTGAGCTCATGTTATGTATCCTATTATTTAATTCCATCATTATGACTCAGTTACATAACAAAAACATGCCTACAATTCATGGAAACCGAAATGGAGCTCAAAATAAGCAAGCATATTTTCAGCCAGATTTGCTTCATTTTCTGACCCAGTTTTGGAAAATCATAACTAAATCTAGAAAATTTGAAATAATTCAATCATAGTCATTCTAGAAAGATTAGGATGTCTACTTTACATTAAAAATGTGCCTAGATCATAAAACGCATCATGGAGGAAGTTTGACATTCGAAAAGCTACAGAGGTCGCTGGCTACCTAGGCTGCTGTTCAAATTACTAATACAAATTTCTAAAATTCATAACTAATTCTATAAAAATCAAAATCACATACATTCAGTAATTCTAAAAAGCTACAAATGTTAAATTGATATTATAAATAATTTTAGAATAAAACAGATACATTTAGCCATCGGGAACCTATGGAACAGTAATTGAACTCCTAGGGCGCCACAGGTACTGACAGTCAAATTCAAAATTGCATAACTCTCTGCTCAAACCTCCAAATGAGGTGATCTCAATGGCCACAGAAAGCTTATAACCTCTAGTTTATGTCATAAGCATTGAATATCATTTGGCCATCGGGTGACACAAAACACAAAACTACCAGTATGAACAGTGCCTAAACCAAAAATAATAGAAAATCCCAACTTTGAAAATTCATCAAATATTCTCTAGACCTCCAAAAGTTATATTCTTTAGCTTCCTAAAAATCTTTCAATGAGATCCAATTGCATGCAAAATTTTAGAGCAAGGCTAACTCATTTGGCTAAAAAGTGACATAGGATTCCATAATGGTCAATTTTGGCTCCATATAGGGTACCAAAGTTGCCAAATGGATTTCCCTTGGTCTTGGAACCTTTTGTGCAAATCTAAAAGTATATTTAAGACTCTTATAAGCTACCCAAATGGTTCCGAACCTCATACATCTTATTTTGGCCATTCAACCCCCACTTATACACATATCCATCAAACTTTCAATTCTCATACTTTGGCATTAGATACTCAAAACATATGCTAGATGTCATACATGATATCCATACATATAAACATCACATAATGGTGTATTTATACATGTCTCAAGGGTCATGGTACATTTACAACATCATATACTTTGTGAAGCCTTATTATGGATTCAAAAAGAATGAAAGCTAGGCCTAGGCTTGTCAATCTCCTTCTTTCATGGTTGTTGGCTCCCTTCACCATAACTACTTAGTCCACCTAGCATGTTAGAGCATTGGAGAGGAGGGAGTGAGATTCAAAGAATCCCAATAGCTCATTTCACATTCAATCATATATAATATGTGCAAGCAAGCTTTACAAATGCATGCATGGAGAAAATAAAAGCCATAGACCTTTTAACAGCAAACTTGGCATGTGAACAACTTATACAAATTATTTAAGAGCTCACTAAGTGTTTGGATTGGCCTCACACTTCTCCTCATAGGTTTTGGATTTTCCTCACCTATTTCTTGAGCACTTTGGACTTAACCATACTCTTGGGAGCCCACTTTGCTTTTGGGAGACTCTTTGTTTTGTCTCAACCAAGCTCAAGGGTTCTTGGCTCATCCTCATCAAAGGGAAGAGTTCTTGGCCTCTCCACACTCAAGAAAATTCATACAAACATCATGCACTCATTAGAAAACATAACATGGCATAAAGGATCATAGCATATAAAGGCATGCTAGCATACTTTTCAAAGCTTGAAAATACACATACACACATTCTAAAATAAGCTAAACACACATCCATGCATGAGAGAAGGTGGAGAGAGCTACCTTGCTTGCATTCACACACTTTTTCCTTAAGCCTTGACTCTTCTCCCTTGACCTTACACAACCAAGAAGGTGCATATCATTTCTCTTGGCCTAGACACACCAAAAGAAGCATGAATTACTCATGAAACAATTTCTAAAGTCACACCACTTGCTTAGACACTAGGTTATCTTATAAACCTTATTATGGTCCATAAAGGTACCTAATGAAGCAATACCAATTAAATTCTAGGCTCCATTCTTTCTTTTCAAATATGATTCTTGACTCCTTTTAAGCCTCTTGGAGTCATCACATGATTAAAATGAAAAGCCTAAACACATGTTGCTTCTTTAGGTCACATAATGGGGTCTATGGCACCAATTCACTTTCTTTGAGTTCTAAATTTTTTCTAAGGCCTCTACTCATCTTCACTCATCACATATGACTCAAGAATGGCCTTAGAAAAATTTAAAACTCTCCTTAGCTATAGGAACTTGCCTAGGCTGAGACTATGGGGGAAGAAGAGTTTATGGCCTTCTTGATTTTTCCTTGATGGGAGACACACTTGGGAGGATTCCTAGAGGTCTTAGGAGCTCAATCAAATACTCACACATGCAAGGAAACTCATATATCAAATCAGTTTTTACAAGGTATTCAAGAGCTCTACACTTTTCTAACTTGGAATTCCTTGGTTTTGCTTGCAATTTCTTGGCATATTCCAAGTTCCCACACTCCAATTTCATGGTTTCTTATTAGTTCTAGGTCAGAACTTTCCTCCCCTAGATGGCTCTATTTTTAGGCGTTATACACACAAGGAAGAGCAAGAAGGAAGAAGCAACAAAAAGCAAGAAATTACCCTGGGTTCAACCTTCTTTCAAGAGTGTTTCTTCTTGCCTTAGCTTCCTCTTTGGATTTCTAACTTTTCCCCTTTGGTTCAAGGCCAAAAAAGAACCATTTCATTCACCAAAAACATGGAAAGATGAAGCAAAGAGAGGAGATAAAGGTTTTAAGAAGAAAGACTATAGAAATCTTTATCTTTTGTTAGCCTTTTCTTCCTTCTCTTGAGCTCTCTCAGTGCATCTCTTTCCCTTGGTCTCATGCTCTATTTTGGGCAAAAAGAAGGTTGGTTAATCAGAGGCCAAAGGAAAACGTGCTTTAAGAAGGTGAAGAGTCCACTTTATGCACTTTTCTATTTTGCATTTTAGTCCCTATTCTTTGTTCTTATCATTTTGGCTCAAATCAACTCCTTTTTGAAATCCATCTATATTCCTTAGGCTCTTAATCATAATAACTGCCTTTGGAATCACTCAAAAAGGATCTAAAATCATTCAAAACCGTTCGGTCAAAGTTTTGATCAACTGACAGCCGAAATTACTCACTGGAGGGTTTTCAACTATTCTAGGGGTTTCCATAGTATTTAGGGCCTCTGAGAACCTTGGAAAGCTCAAATCTTTCATTTAAAAAGCCCTCCTATGAGTTTTCAAAATTTTCTAGAAATTACAAAAATGCCCCTATTTCTCTTGGTAAATTTTCTGATCTCTTCTGGCTCTGGTTTTTGGGTATCTTAAACCTCAAATCCTTGTTTTCTAATATTTAAAATTTTATTATAATTTTAGTTGGCCCCAATTCCTTCTATTTCGAGGACTTCCTTTTATATTTGGCCCATTTCTAACGTTTACAGAGAAATTGAATATTGCGTTTCTCATGTTTATGAAGGGACTGGATGTTACAGACATCATTTTCCTTCTTAGTGATAGAATTTATTTTTAGACCTGAGTGAACAGTACCCTAAACCAATTTTAAAATTTTTTCCAACTTTGAAAATTCATCAAATATTCCATAGACCTCCAAAAATTCTGTACTTTAGCTTCCCAAAAATCTCTCAAAAAGTTCTAAATGCCTGGAAAATCTCAAATAAAAAAGGCCTCATTTGGACAAAAAGTGGTATAGGTTTCTAATATGGTCAATTTTGGTCCATATTAGAGACCAATTGTGTCCAAATGACTTCCCTTGGTATTTGGCACCTTTTAGGTAAGTTTAAAAACATGAATATGACTTGTATGAACGGCCCAAGTGGTCTTGAATCTCATGCATCTCAATTTGGTCATTCCACTTCTACATATACACTAATTCATTAAGTTTATAAGAAGCTAAAGTTGCCATTACATGCTTAAATTACATTCTAGTATTCACATAACATAATCTCTCATTTATACATAACATATTAATATAATTACACATGCTCAAGAGGTCATAAGACATATACAATAATAGATTACATCATTTGCCATTCATAAGGCCTTAAAGCCAAGCATACATTCATGCATGAGAGAAGGAAGAGTGAGCTACCTTGGATGGAGCCACACACTTTTTCTCTTGAATTTGCTCTCCCTTCTTTGGCCTCACCCACACAAAGGTGTGGGAATGATTTCTCTTGGCCTAAACACAATTTATGGAAGCCAATTAGGTTTATGGAATTAATTCTAAAGCCACACATCTTCCTTAAATACTAACTTGACCTATAAACCCTTTTATGGTTCCAAAAATGCACCTAATGAAGCAACACCCATCAAATAAATTCTAGGCTCTATTCTTTCCTTTCATATAAAATTCTTGACTCCTTTTAAGCTTCTTGAAATAATCACACAATTAAAATAAAGAGCCTAACTACATGTTGCTTCTTTAGGTCATATTGTAGAACATATAAGGCCAACTCACTTTTTATGGTTTTTAAATTTTTTCTAAGGCCTCCCTTCATCTTCATCATCATATATGACTCCAAAATAGACTTGGAATAAATTAAAACTATCCTTAGGTACCTAAACCCCTCTTGGCCGAAACTAGGAAGCATTATGGCATCAATGGACTTTGCTTTGTTTTCTTAATGGAGGAAGCACATGGGGAGACTTCTAGAAGTCTTAGGAGATCATTTAAACATTCGTTTATGCATAAAAATTAAAGTATCAAATCAGATTTAATAAGGAGCACAAGAAACCCTAAAATTTGCATCTTGAATTTCCATGGTTATTTATTAATTTTCTTTATATATTCTTATTCTCCACACTCTTTTTTTCTAAGAATCACCCTTGGTTCTGCTTAAAATCCAAGCCTTCCCATGGCCTCTTGAGTGCGGCGAAATATGGTGAGAAGAGGAGCAAAGGGTAGCAACCATGGAAGAAGAAATTACCTTGTTTTTTCTTATTTTCTTACTTGAATCTTGTCTTCCTTGGCCTCTTCTCTTCAAATCCGAGTTTTTCCCTTAATTTCTCTCTTAAAATAGATTCATATACTTCAATATAATCACAAGAAAGAAAGGAAAATGACGGAGAAGTGGTTTGGAAAGAAAAGAGCATGAAAAACTACCAAAAATCCATACTTTAAGCCTTTGATTTCTCCTCCTCTTCCTCTTCCTCTTCCTCTTGTGCTCCACCCTCTTAGGGTTTTCTCTCTAGTTTAAGGCAGAAACATATGAAGCTATGTGAGTGAGGAGATGGGGTACCATTTATTTATGGGTAAGAGGAAGAAACACTTTTCAAAAATTTTCATTTTACCCTTCATTCTCAACATTCTTGTTTCTAGTTCGCTTTAGCTCGTTTTTTAAAACCATCTTTTTCATTATAAAATTTAGATTCCTAATTTAGTAAAATGCCTTTGAAATCACTCAAATCAGAGCTAAAACCTTCCTGAACGAATTTGTCAAAGTTCGAGTATACTGATATTGGAAAATGTCCACCGGAAGGGTTTTAACTGTCCCAGGGTTTCCTATAGTTTTTAGGGCCTCTAAGAACCCCAAAGAACTCCAAAATTTCATTTAAAAAGCCCTCTTATGTGAATTCTAAAATTTACACAAAATTTCGAAAATACCATTATGTTTCATAAGCCTTTCGTCAAATTTTATTTCTTCATTTTAGTTTCATTTTTATTTTCATCTAAGCCTAGAGTTCTCATTTTTAAAATTCTAAAATGTTACTCAAATTTTTTGAGACCTTAACTAATTCATTTTGGGGAACTTGCTTTGAAAATGCACCAGTTTTTGTTGTTTAACAAAAATCAGATATTACAATTCTCTCCTTTTTTTAAAATTTTGTCCTTAAAATTTAGATAAGATACCTCATGGGAAGAGTTTTGGATATTTTTTTCTCATATCATCCTCTAGCTCCCAGGTAGCCTCTTTGGGAGATAACTCCTTCCAAATCACTTTCACCAGCGATATCATCTTATTCTGTAACTGCTTGAGTCTAATGTCTACGATTCGATCTGGTGATATTATATATGATAAATCATCTTGTAACTGCACATTCTTATATACTATAACATGTGAGAGGTTGGGCTGGTACTTTTTGAGCTATGAAACATGGAATACATTGTGTACTTGACTCAAATTTGGGGGAAGGGCTAGTTTGGAGGCTATAAGTCTTACTTTATCAAGAATTTAGAATGGACCTATGTACTTTAGACTGAGCTTTTTACTTTTAATGGATCAACCTATCCCTGTGACTGAGCTATAAGGCTCCGCTCTCCTAGCTCAACCTTACACATCGAAGACCTACACTTCTTCTTATACAATGCCTCATACGGTGCCATCTGTATACTTGCATGATAGTTGTTATTATAGGCAAGCTCTGCTAGAGGCAAGTATCCTAGATTCCTTTCATCTCTAACACATATGCCCCCAACATGTCCTCTAGGGTTTGGATGGTTCTCTTTGTCTGTCTATCTATCTGGGGGTGATAAGCTGTGCTAAATCTAAGTCTGGTACCTAGAGTATCTTATAATGATCTCCAAAACTTCGAAGTGCATATGGGATCTCTATCTGAAACTATGCTCTTAGGCATACCATGTAATCTATGTGACGACCCTAAGTTCTAATATCGGTGATTATAGCTAAATACACAATTAATAGATAATGATCAAGGTTTGGAGTCATCGCAATTAATTACATTATGAAAATATAGGGGAAATTTAAACCTTGATACTGCTAGGATCATCAACTAACAACCATAACGGGATCATGCATAAGAAAGGTTTATACCATCATTAAAGGTTTATGATTCACCCATTGATCAATTTCAACCCACAAAAATATCCCACCAATGTACTCATACCATTCCCTAACATTAGCCTTACTGAAATTAGGGTTTCTAGGTCAAATATAAGAGTTTGGGGACCTGCGCCGCGACTTGGAACTTTCCCGCCGCGGCTAAGTTAGGTTCTGGAGCTCAAAAATCACATTTTTAAACTTGAGCCGCGGCCTAGAACTCTCGCGCCGCGGCCCAGTTACTCTCTGGAATTTTCTTGACTTTCGCCGCGGCGATAGCCGCGGCGAGTTGGACCTGCGCCGCGGCCAACCTATTTGGCGCCGCGGCGAGGTTAGCTACTGTAACCTCCCTAATTAATTTTCTCGCCTCGCGCCGCGGCGGGACTTCTTGCGCCGCGGCGAGGTTACGTTCTGTCACCTCCTGGGCGATTATTTTCACTCCGCGCCGCGGCGAGATTTCTCAAGCCGCGGCGTCCCTCGCCATTGTCACTCCCTAGGCCGCGGCGAAGCCTTCTTGGCCGCGGCGTGACTCCCTCCTGTAGCTATTTTCCCTCTATTTCGCCCCCTACACTCCATTCCTCTTCTTAGGGACACTCTAAGGTCACTTCCCCTCATTTTATATGGCTCTAATGGCATTTATCTACCTTATTTACTTAGTTATGCTTCCATTACCAACTCAAAACCTATATGCCCGTTTCTTTCCTCTAATTACCTTCCATCAGCAAGTTCATAAAGTATCAACAACAAAATATACATGAACTACCAGCAGCTATCCTTTAATACAAAATAAATGGGGGTTCCATATATTAGGGGCTCATATCAGTGTCTCAAGGGTTACATTTCCATTGATAAGCAATATTACATGTTAGCACCAATTACAACAGAAATCATGAGTCCATACAACAACTACCAAATTAAGATGAGGTCTAACCCCTCAGTTCATACATCCTCAATAAATCAAATGTTCAAGCCTACACTTGGCAATACAGATACATGATGATGCTATACATTAAGGAATACAAAATTAGCATCTATACTAGCTAAGTCAGCCCAAGTGTAGCCATCTCCCCATAGGTTGAAGCTTATGGATTTTCATCCACTTGCTTACCCTTATCCTTACCCGAGGAACTTTCACCTGAAATATTAATCCCACCACACGGGGTGAGATATAAATCTCAGTAACCAAAGCAATTCCATCATATAATCCAGTTTAATCAACATATATGCATACATCAAAACCCATATCAGAATCATATCAGTCATTTCAGCAAATGAAACAATTAGGCTATCATGATTACTATCCCATACTAGCAATCATATAATCAACATGTTAAAGGCCATTAACACCGAGAGAGGCCTGTCCACGGCACCTACTCCCTATTGAGCACAACCAGGGCTCAGTGCATTTGGGGTTGATCATACCCGGTGCCCGATCGTGGCACATGCACGGGTGGCAGCCGCACCACAGCTCCACCATGGACTCACAAGGTCTAATCATAATATAACAGATAGCCAACCAATTCATTCAACATTTCAAATCATTCATATATAGCAAATATGAAATTAAAATAGATACATGCATGGAATTACTGTAAACCCAGGTTACCTCACTTGCAGACAATTGCAACAGCCACCACAAATCCCAAATTCGGATTCAAGTATCTCCCACCAGAATTTTCAATGTGTCACCCAAAATCCTAAGCAAATTCGTATAGAATTAGTACCCATAATATAAATCAGCTATGGGGGTCTCAAACCAACAAAGAAAGCATCAAAATGGGGGGTTTAAGTTCACCTAATACCAACCCCAACCTCAACCTACGAATTTCACTAAGAAAACCTCCAAACACTCACTTTTCAGATTTTGGGTATAATGAAATCTCTCCAAATGAAAAACTAATCAGACCAAATTAAAGAGAAAGATGAGGGGATTAAGTTGTATAACTATTACCTTGGCCAAATCTTGCTCCAAATGTGAGAAAAGATGGAATTAAGTCAAGAACCCTAGCCTCCTCTCCTCACCTCCGAATTTCTCTTCTATTTTTGTGTTTCAGCAAATGGGGGGAAAAGTGGCTGAAGCAATTAGGGTTTTGATGGGTTTAAGTTGGGTCAAAAGGTTGGGTCATGGGTTGCTCCAAGTCCAAACCCAATTGGGTTTCAGATTTTGCTTATTGGGCCAGTTTTTAAGTGTTAGGCTGCATAATTCTGTTGGGCCAGTTTTCACTTATTGGGTTGCTGAAGTTTAATAGGTTTTAGGCCTAATTTGAAGGGCTCAAGGGCTTGGGTCTGCACAAGGGTAATTGGGCCACTTAATTGAGCCTATACAAGATAAATCTTGGGCCTCTATCTCATTAAATTAGTTTGGGTTTACCTCTAATTCATTGGGCCTCCATTAGCCTCTTATCATGATTTAATTTAATTTGGGCTTAGATGTAAATCTCCATCCTAAATAAATCCTCAACCCATATTAACAATTTATCTCTCTAGAATACCTATTCACTAACTTGCCCAATTATGCTCTATTAATTATCCTTAATTAATCTTAATCCATAATTAACACCTTAATTAATTTCGGGGTGTTACAATCTAACTATCTCCCGTATGTATAGATGGGTTGGCTTATCTAGGGTATAAATGGCTTTCATAGCTAGAAAGTGTGCTAACTTTGTTAATCTATCCACTATTACCCATATTGCATCATGCCCCGATAATGTCCAAGGTAAACCTAGGACAAAATCTATAGTTATGCTATCCCATTTCCATTATGGGATATCTAGGGTCTAAAGTAACTTATCTAGTTTTTGGTGTTCTATTTTGACTTTCTGACATACTAGATATCAAAAGACATACTCTGCTATGTTTGTTTTTATTTTAGGCCACCAAAATATTTTCTTTAAGTTCTGATACATTTTATTACTGTTTGGATGAATGGTGTATTTGCTCTTATGTGTCTTATCTAATATTTTCTCTCTGATTCCTGTATTTCTAGGCACATATAGCCTATCTCTATATTTTACTATATCATCCTTAGACAAATTGAACTCTTGAATACTACCCTGGGCTATCTGGGCTCTAATCTTATTTACATGGTCATCTATTCACTGGGCCTCTCTTATTTGCTCCCTCAGGTCACTTTCTATTCGGGTTTCCCTCATTAATAACTTTCATAACTGCACCTCACATGAGAGACTCATATCTCTGAATCTCTCAATCAGTTCCTGCTATACAGGCCATGTGTATAGATTTTTTGCTTAGGGCATCATGTAACACCCCAAAATTAATTAAGGTGTTAATCATGGATTTAGAGTAATTAAAAATAATTAATAGAGGATAATTAGGCAAATTAGTGAATAGAGATTTTAGAGAGATAAATTATTAATATGGGTTTGAAAATTAATTAGGATAGAAATCTCATCTAGGCCCAAATTAATAAATCATGATAAGAGGCTAATGGAGGCCCAATGAGTTAAATGCAGGCCCCAATCTAATTTAATGTGATAAAGGCCCAAGATCCACCTTGTATAGACTCTTATAAGTGGCCCAATAACCCTTGTGCAGACCCAAATTCTTGAGCTCCTCAAACTTAGCCCAAAACTTAATTAAAATCCTGCAGCCCAACACCTTAAAAACTGGCCCAACAAAGTTAAAAAATACGAAGCCCAATTGGAGTTGGACCTTGGAGCAACCCATGACCCATATTTGACCTAACTTAACCCCACTAAAACCCTAAAAACTGACCAGCCACCTCCCCTATTCTGCAAAACACAAAGACACAAAGAAAATTCGAAGGTGAAAGGGAGAGGCTAGGGTTCTTAGCATAATTCCACATTTTCTCACATTTGGAGCAAGATTTAGCCAAGGTAATAGTTATACAACTTAATCCCCTCATCTTCCTCTTTAATTTGGTCCAATTAGTTTTTCATTTAGAGCATTTTCACCATACCAAAAATCTAAAATGTGGTTGTTTGGTGTTTCTATGGTGGAAATTCATAGGTTAAGGTTAGGGCTGGCATTGGGTAAGTATAAACTATCCATTCTAGTGTATTTTCTGCTGGTTTAAGACCCCTATAGTTGATTTATATTATGGGTGTTAATTATGTATGAATTTGCTTAGGAATTTGAGTGATATATTGAAGTTTCTGGTAGAGGGCATACTCAATCCCAATTTGGGGATTTGTGGTGATTGGGTAAGTGTTCTTTAGGTAGTTATTAGCATTTGAATTCCTAGGGTACTTTTTGTAACTGTTAATGATGAATTAGAGTAGTAATTATTTGATGCTATGATTATAGGGAGACTCTGTATCATTGGTGGCTGTTACAAATTTGTCTACAAGTGAGGTAACCGGGGTTTACATTAATTCCATGCATGTATCTGCTTTAATTTTATATTTGCTGTATATGAATGATTTAAAATGCTGAATGAATTAGTTAGCTATCTATTATATTATGATTGGACCTTGTGAGTCTATGGTGGAGTTGTGGTGCGGCTGCCACCCGTGCATGTGCTTCGATTGAGCACCGGGTTATGATCAAACCCCAGATACACTGAGCCCTGGTTGTGCTCAATGGGGAGTAGGTGCCGTGGACGGCCTCTCTCGGTATTAATGGCCTTTAACATGTTAAAATATGGTTGCTAGCATGGGATAGTAATCATGATAGCTTAATTGTTTCATTTGCTGAGATGACTGATATGATTCTGATGTTGACTTTGATTCATGCATATATGTTAATTAAACTAGATTACATGATAGAATTTCCTTGGTTACTGAGATTTATATCTCACCCTATTTCATGGGTTAAACATTTCAGGTGAAAGTGCTTCGGGTAAGGATAAGGGTAAGCAAGTGGATGAACATCCATGAGCTGAGGCCCGGTGTGGGGAAGCTACACTTGGTCTGAGTAGAATAGAGTAGATGCTAACTTTGTTAAGTCCTGTATAGCATCATCATGTATCTGTATTGCCAAGTGTAGGAGTTTGTATTTTGATAATATAATGTGTACCTATTGAGGAGTAGGTCTTACTTTAAATCGATATTTGATGTATGGATTTATGATATCTGCTATGAGCCTTGTTGAACTCTGATATAGCTTGTTATTGGAAATGTAATCTTGACATATTGCTATGAACCCCTATTGATTGGATATCAAGTGATAGCTACTAATAGTTTGTGAACTCATGTTATTGTTATTTTACAAACTTGCTGATATATGGACTTGCTGATATAGGGTAATTAGAAAAAAGAAATTGACCCTTGAGTCTTGAACTAGTAAGGATAGATTAGCTAGATAAATTAGGCTAATGAAGGATATTTGAGCCCCACAATGAAGGTAGAGGGGCCTTAGGGTGTTAATGAAGGAAGAGTGGAAAGTATAAGACTAGATTTTCGGAGTGTAGGACTAGAAGGCACTTCGCCGTAGCTAAAATGGAGTTGGCTGCTGCCAAGAGAGGCGAAGTTGCCAAGGGAGAGTGCTAGAGAGGAATTCGCCGTGGCGAAATATGTAATTGGCCGTAGCGAAATGCGAGAGGTAAAACTGGGAGTCGTCCAGAGGGAAATTAGTCGCAGTGAAATTTTGCAAAAATGAGCTAGGCATTCCAGAGAGGAATTGGCCGCGACAAAAGGAGTTATTGGCCACGGCCAATATCAAGAGGCGAGCGAGGAAGTTCCAGGAGGCTTCTTCGTCGCGGCGCCATGTAGGTTGGCCGCGGCGAAGGTCTAACTCACTGTGGCGAAACTAGTGATGAAGAAAGGGGTAAAACATAAAGGAATTGGTCGCAGCTAAGAGTAATTAGGTTGCGGCGAACATGCTAAAACACTTATATTAACTAGAAAACATTGGTTTTTTTTTATATGTTAATCTCAAGGGATGATGCAGAGATATTAGGGTGAGTTATGTATGATGAATAATGGAATCAAAGACTAATAAATGAATGTTTGTTTCCCTTACGATCATAAGTGTTTATAATCGTATGATTGATGACTTTAATCACATTAAGGTTCAAGTTTCCCCGTATTTTCATAGTGTAATTAGTCTTAATATCATGTAACTCTGGTTTATGGTTATCAATCATATATTAAACCTTAGTAATTGGGATTAGAAATTAGGGTCGTCACACATCAGCTATCACATTAGCCTTACCGGGATGGTATTTCAATGTGAAATCATAATCTTTAAAAATTCTAACCATCTCCATTGTCTCACATTTAGCTCTTTTTGTTCAAATAAATATTTAAGGCTTTTGTAGTCACTGTAAATTTTTATAGTTGCCCTATATAAGTAATGTCTCTATATTTTCAAAGCAAATACCATCGCAGCTAACTCTAGGTCATGTGTGGGATAATTTTCTTCGTGTGGTTTTAATTGTTTAGAAGTATAAGCTACCACTCGGTCTTTTTGCATAAGCACACATCCTAACCCTTTCATTGAGGCGTCACTATGGACTACAAAATTCTCTCTAGGTTTAGGGAGTACTAAAACTGGGGCCATGGTTAACTTGTGCTTTAACTCCTGAAAAGTACCCTCATATTTCTCATTCCACACAAACAGTACATTTTTTCTAGTAAGTTGAGTTAGTGGGATCACTATCTAAGAAAAGCCCAGAATGAACCTCGTATAATAGCCTAATAAGCCTAGGAAGCTCCTGATCTCTGTCACTGTCCTAGGTCTCTCCTACTGTAACACTACCTCTACCTTGTAGGGATCTACTACGACCCCTACCTGTGAGATCACATGGCCTAGGAATTGAACTTCAATGAGCCAAAACTCACACTTACTAAGTTTAACATACAACTGTCTCTATGAGGACTACTACAAATCTATCTAAATATGGCCTAAAGACTCGGTTCATGTAATCTATGAATATTGCTGGTGCATTCATTAACCCTGAAGGGCATAACTAAAAACTCGTAATGCCCGTATCTAGTGCTAAAAGTTGTTTTAAGAATATCCTTAGCTTTTATTTTAAGTTGATGGTATCCCGACCTAAGGTCTATCTTAGAGAATATTGACACTTCTACTAACTAATCTAGGAGGTCATCTATGTGAGGGAGAGGGTACTTATTCTTAATAGTTATCTTATTGAGTTCTCGGTAATCTATACATAGCCTAAGGCTCTTGTCTTTCCTCTTTACGAATAAGATTGGAGCTCCCCACGATGATACACTAGGTCTGATAAAACCCTTCTCTAAGAACTCTTCTATCTATTTTTTAAGCTTAGCTAGCTCAGTGGGAGTCATCCTATATAGGGCCTTAGACATTGGACCTACCCCAAGTACAATGCCTATAGGAAACTCGACCTCTCTCTCTAAGGATAGTCTGCTAATCTCTTTAGGAAATACCTCTGGGAACTCTTTAATTGTTGGAATCTCATCTATACCCTCTTCTACCTCAACCTAGACTGAAAAGAAAACTAAGTACCCCTGATAACCATGCCCTAGAGATCTCTCAGCCTGAAAGGTGGTCATAACAGACAACTTAATCCTCATACAAGGTACAGTCCTACACTCAGGTAAAGTAATACATTTATGGCTACAATCTAGTGTGACATTATTTGCAAACATCTAGTTCATGCCAATGATCAAATCAATATCAATAAAAGGCATATAAATCAAATCAAAGTTGGTAAGGTAGTGATTAAACTAGACCACACAATTCAAACAAGCATAGGAGGTAATGGCTCAGTTTCTTGTGGGGGTAGATACATGCAAATCATATGGTATTGTATGCATACTCAGACTAACCTCCTAGCACAGTCATATGATATGAAAGAATGGCTAGCACCCGAATCAAATAATGCAGTTACAGAAAAATCATTTATTCTAATAGTACCTTGGATCAGATTTAGGGACCGGCTAGCCTCCTGCTATGACAAAGCAAAGACTTTACCCTGGGTCTGAGGTCTGGGAGTAAAAGCCATCTCCCTCTGCTATGTAAACTATTAAGGAGCCTGGGTGCAGTCCCTAGCCATGTGTTGAAGTCTACCACACCAGAGGCATATATTCTATCCCGCATAGCACGGTCTGGTTCTGTGATTCTTACCACACTGGGCACATGTCATGGGTGCAGAGCTACCTTTACCAGACTAAGTTCTCCATTTCTTGCCCATTTGGCTCCACTAGCTTTTGCTAGTAACTGCAACTTGCAATCCTTCTCTAGGTCTCTTGGGTTTAGGGAGGGGTAGTCTAGCACTGGAGGTAGGCTACATCGTTTTGAGGTTCACCTCCGTCACTCTGCATATCTCAACCAGAGTGTTAAAGTGCTTGATTCTCTGTGGCACTACCCTATCCCTAATCTTAGGAAGCAAACCTTTCTTTAGCCTATCTACTCTCCACCATTCATCGTCATGCCTTTGCAAATAAGAGGAGTATCAGGAGAGCTCTACGAATCTAGCCATATACTGGTCCATGGACATCCCCTCTGTTTGTTTTAGGAGTATAAATTTTGACTCCTTCTCATCCCTAACTAAACTGAGGAAATACCTCTCATAAAATGCCAGGAGGAATGCCTCCCATGTAATCAGAAGTTTCCTTACCTGCAAGATAGGCTCAGTGCCTCTCCACCAATAATATACTTCTTTCTCTAGTTGAAAAATAGCCATAGTGGCTTTCTGCTCAAACGTATACTCCATCATGGGGAAGATTTTCTCTAGCTCTATAATCCAAGCCTTGGCTTTCTCTGTATTCATCTCACCATCAAAGGTGGGAGGCCCGAATTTCTTAAACTGGGTGATAACCTAGCTAATAGAATGTTGCTTCTAGGCTAAAGGCATTTGAGTTGGTGGAATAGGGGCAACCATCTGCACGTGTGGCTGCGAGTCTGAATGAGTCCCCCTTGAATGCTCAGGATGATTTGAGTGGTGAGGTGGTTGTGGAGGAGGTTTAGGGCCTTGGCTATCTCTCTCAGCAAGTCGTTCCTGTAACTGTATAATCATAGCCTGTTGCTGATCCAGGCAAACCATAATAGACTATAAGGCTCTAATTATTGGATCACTAGGCTCAACTCTATCATCTGTGTAACATCCCGAAATTAATTAAGGTGTTAATCATGGATTAAGATTAATTAAGAATAATTAATATGGGATGTTTGGGCAAATAAAGTGAATGGGGATTTTTAAAGAGATAAATTATTAATATGGGTTTGAGAATTAATTGGGGTAGAAACTTCACCTAGGCCCAAATTAATGAATCATAATAAGAGGCTAATGGAGGCCCAATGAGCTAGATGCAGACCCAAATTAGATTGGCTTTTGAAATTTGGCTAGCCCAACCACAACCCTAAAGCCCAACTCATGAGATTCAGCCCAACTTATGAGATAAGGCCCAACAAGTATAAAATCTGGACCCACAAGGAATTGGGCCATTAGGTCAGCACATTCCACTTGTAGCTCTAAACTTTCTACAGCCCATTCATTAAACCATGGCCCAATCACTAAAGATGAGCCCAATTGGACCTTGGGCTGATGGGTCAGCCCATTTATCATTAAAAACCCTAAAGGGTCAGCCACCTCCTTCCCCATTCAGCAGAAAACACAAGAGGCAAGGGAGAAAATTCGGAGGTTTGAGGGAGGCTAGGGTTCTACCAATATGGAGGCTCCATTTCTTACTTCTAGAGGATGATTTAGCCAAGGTAAGTTATATATAACTTGACCCTCTCATCCTCCTCTTCATTTTGGTCAGATTAATTTCTGGGTTTGAGCATTTTCATCTTCATCTCAAATCTGAAATTTGGTGTTGGGTGATTCGTTGCAAGATTTTTAGACTTGGAGGTTAGAGGGAGGATTAGGTAAGCTTTTCCCTTCCATTTTGTGAATCACTTTGCTGGAAAATGCCCCTAAGGATGTATTATCATAATGGGTTCTGTTATTGTGTGAGATTACGAGGAGCTAATGGTGGAAAACTGAATTTTCTAGGCTTGATGATTGAAATGCGAATTTTGGTGCTTCCATAGTGGATTTTCGGAGGTGAGGCTATGGGTGTTGTTAAGTGAGTATCTCCTTCCTATTTTGATGCATTTCTTATTAGTTTGAGACCCCTATAGTTGACCTATGATATGGGCTTTGGTTTCATGTGAAATTACCCAGAAATTGAAGTGAACTATGGCAATTTCTGGTGTGGGAAAGTTGGAATCCGAAATAAAACCTCTTGGTAATTAGGTGAGTAACCTCTAGTCTGTCATTAGTAGTTCAACTCTTTGGATATTTGATTGTGATTAGAAATGATGATAATTATGCTTGTTATATTATTATGGTAGCTAGGGGAGGAGTAATTGGCTTCGTTGAGGTAACTGGGTTATTTTCCTAATTCCATGTATATGCTCATGTTAATCTGCTATTTGTTACACATGCTTGATTTTGAAATGTTAAATGACTGGTTGACTACTTGATTGTTATTGTGATTGGACCTTGTGAGTCCATGGTGAAGCTGTGGTGCGGCTGCCACCCGTGCATGTGCTATGATCGAGCACCGGGTTATGATCAAACCCCAGATGCACTGAGCCCTGGTTGTGCTCATGATGGAGTAGGTGCCGTGAACGGGCCTCTCCCGGTGTTATTGGCCATTAACACGTTATGTATGATTTCTGGTATGGGACAGTAGTCATTGGTAAACTAGTTCATTTGCCAATTGAATTGATGATTTTGATATTGACGACATGAGATTGTCTTGGATTGATTGACTTGTACATATATATGGAAATTTCCTTTTGTTACGGAGATTGTATATCTCACCCCGTTGTGGGCTAACATTTTCAGGGATCGGACCTCTTAGTGGCAAGGAGAAAATTAATGAGAGCTTGTTAAATGCTTTGGTAGCACATAGGTCTGGGAGCTTTGACAAAATGTATTGTAATTAAATTGTTAGTTTTGTATCATTGCTGCATTGCATCATGAGTTTCCAAGCATAGGGATTGTATATGTAATTCGATTATCATGGAATTGAACATTATGATTGTAATTGGCTAATAATGGAAAGTGTATCTAATGTTAAATATCAATGGTGCATGATTGGTGTTGTTATTATTCCCTAGACTTGCTGATATAGGGTAATTAGAGGAAAGAAATAGGCATATAAGTTTTGAATTGGTAATGGAAGCATAGCTAAATAAATAAGGTAGATAAATGCTATTAGAGCCATATAAAATGAGGGGAAGTGACCTTAGAGTGTCCTTAAGAAGGGAAATGGAGTGTAGGGGGTGAAATATAGGGAAAACAGCTATATAAGGGAGTCACGCCGCGGCTAGGAAGGCCTCGCCGCGGCCTAGGAAGTGACAGTGGCGAGGGACGCCGCGGCTTAAGAAATCTCGCCGCGGCGCAGAGCGAAAAAGTCACCCAAGAGGGTGACAGTAGCCAAACTCGCCGCGGCGCAAGTCAAGAAAATTAATTCAGGAAGATACAATAGCCAAACTCGCCGCGGCGCCACACAGGTAGGCCGCAACGCAGATCCAACTCGCCGCGGCGATTACCCAGTGATTCCCAAGAGCAACGTGGTCGCGACTCAAGAGTTCCAGGCTGCGGCGCAAGTTTAAAAACTTAGTTTTCGAGCTCTAGAACCTGACTTAGCCGTGGCGGGGAAGTTCCAGGTCGCAGCGCAGGTCCCCAAACTCTCATATTTGACCTAGAAACCCTAATTTCCTTAAGACTAATGTTAGGGAATCGCAGGAGTACATTGGTGGGAGGTTGTCGTGGGTTGAAATTGATTAATGGATGAATCATAAACCTTTATTGATGATACAAAACCCTTTTACGCATGTTCCTGTTATGGTTGTTAGTTGATGACCTTAACGATATCAAGGTTTAAATTTCTCTATATCTTGTTAATGTGATTAGTTGCAGCGACTCCAAACCTTGATCATTATTTATTAATCATGTATTTATCTATATTTACTAATATTAGAATTTAGGGTCGTCACAATCTGCATGAGTGTCTCTAAAGGGCCAACCTCTCCTAGTGTTCACCATAGCTCTAAAATATCATAATAAACTTTAACATGAAAAGGGAACACTTTCACACACTAAATTCATCCACAAAATAGCTCATATACATCTAGGCAACTCATAACCACAACCTACATCAAGAGCCTGAACCTTTGCTCTGATATCAATAAATGCAATACCATAATTTTCTAGCCTTTCTCATACCATTCTCATGCTTTAAACCATGCATTTTACATAAGGAGCAAGAAAATGGTAATAAAATAATGAATATTTTAACATTGTGTCACATATAAATTTTTTATTTGGTATCTCATGGACCATGTGAGCTCATATATCAAATTCTCATATTTCATTACATAGATACAACTCAATTCCATCATCAAAAGTGGGCTAGAACTCGTGCACGGCAAGGGAATACATAAAATTCATTGTTTCCATTTAAGCTAGAATAGTCCCTTTTCTATCACAAACTCTGGAAAATAATCACTAATTCTAGAAAAATTGAAATTATGCATTCTTTACCATTCTAGAGAGATATAGATGTCTACTTTGTGATAAAAATATGTCTAGTCCATGACACATAACACAGAAGATGTTTGACATTTGAAAAGGTGTAGAGGTCTAACTGACTATTGATACTAATATAGGTTTCTGCTATAAATTTCAAAAATGTCTAATTAATTTCAAAAAAATCTAATCCATACAAATGATAACAATCTAGAAAGATACAGATGATAGCTAGAGGGAAAAATTAACTTTAGACTAGTTCGAGCATGTCCAGGCATAAAAAATGAATCAAACAGTAACCTGGGTCAATCTTGATGCCTAGTACTAGATAGAAAATTTAAAAATTCATATCTCCCTCTTTGGACAACCAAATGTGGTGCTTCTAATTGGAACAAGTCTCTAGGAATGTCTAGTTTCATGTTATAAAATTTTGTGGCAATTGGACATCATTTGCCCCTTGAGTGACAAAATTCATTTTTGGACCTGAGTGAATAGTACCCAGAACCAATTTCAGAATTTTTTCCAACTTTGAAAACTCATCAAATATTCCGTAGACCTCTAAAAATTCTATATAGCTTTTTGAAAGGCTCTTAATGAGTTCTAGATGCACACCATATCTCAAATCAAGAAAAGCTCATTTGGACAAAAAGTGGTATAGGTTTCTAATAAGGTCAATTTTGGTCCATATTAGAGACCAATTGTGTTTAAATGACTTCCCTTGGTATTTGGCACCTCTTGGGCAAGTTTAAAAGCATGAATATGACTTGTATGAACTGCCCAAGTAGTCTCAAACCTCATGCATCTCAATTTATCTATTCCACTTCCACTTATGCACTAATGCATTAAGTCTTTAAGAAACTAAAGTTGCCATTACATGCTCAAATTACATTCTAGTATTCATATAACATAATCTCTCATTTATACATAACATATTAATATAATTACACATGATCAAAAGGTCATAGGCTATATAAAATAATAAATTACATCATTTGCCATTCATAAGGCCTTAAAGTAACAAAATCTATGCACTTCAATGTCAAACTTTCATCTCTTAAGTGGTTGGCTTCCATTTCCTTGTTCTCTTGGTCCACCTATCATGTTAAAACATTGGAGTGGAGGGGATGAGATTCAAGGAATCCCAATAGCTTATCTCCCTTTCAATCACACATAAAAGATGCAAAGTAAGTCTTGAAAATACATGCATGGACATATTACATAACATGAACATTCAAGAAGTATTCTTAGCATGTGAGTAAGTCATACAATCCATAGGCTTGCTAGGTAAGTGGATTAGCTTCACCCATTCACTTATGGATTTTGGACTCACCTATTTCTTTAAGAGGTTTTTGACTCAACCTTACTCTTGAGAGTCAACCTCACTCTTAGGAGACTCTTTATTTTGTCTCAACCAACTTTAAGGGTTCTTGGCTCATCCTCACCATGGCTAAGGGTTCTTGGCCTTTCCACACTCAAGAAAATGTCATAAACATCATTTGAAAACATAATATATCATCATGGTACCATGGAATAAAAGCTCATGCTAGAACATTTTTCATGGCATAAAACACACATACACACATTAAAAGACAAGCCAAGTATACATTCATGCATGAGAGAAGGAGCAGTGAGCTACCTTGGATGTAACCATACATTTTTTCTCTTAAATTTGCTCTCCCTTCTTTGGCCCCACACACACAAAGGTGTGGGAATGATTTCTCTTGGCCTAAACATAGTTTATGGAAGCCAAATAGGTTCATGGAATTAATTATAAGGCCACACATCTTCCTTAAACGCTAACTTGACTTATAAACCCTTTTATGGTACCGAGAATGCACCTAATAAAGCAACACCCATCAAATAAATTCTAGACTCTATTCTTTCCTTTCATATATGATTCTTGACTCCTTTTAAGTCTCTTGGAGTAATCACGCAGTTAAAATAAAGAGCCTAACTACATGTTGCTTCTTTAGGTTATATTATGGAACATATAAGGTCAACTCACTTTTTATGGTTTCTAAATTTTTTCCAACACCTCCCTTCACCTTCATTCATTATATATGACTCAAAAATGGACTTAGAATAAATTAAAACTATTCCTACGTACCTAAACCCCTTTTGGCTGAAACTAGGAAACATTATGGTGTCAATAGAGTTTGCTTTATTTTCTTGATGGAGGAAGCACATGGGGAGACTTCTAGGGGTCTTAGGAGCTTATTTAAACATTCATTTAGATATAGAAATTAAAGTACCAAATCAGATTTTATAAGGAGCACATGAAACCCTAGAATTTGCATCTTGCATTTCCATGGTTATTTGTTAATTTTCTTTGCAGATTCTTATTCTCCACACTCTTTTTCCTAAGAATCACCCTTGGTTCTACCTAAAATCCAAGCCCTCCTATGGCCTCTTGAGTAGGGTGAAATATGGAGAAGAGGAGCAAGGGGTAGCAACCATGGAGGAAGAAATTACCTTATTTTTCCTTGTTTTCTTACTTGAATCTTGTCTTCCTTGGCCTCCTCTCTTCAAATCCGAATTTTTTCCTTAATTTCTCTCTTAAATAGATTCATATACTTCAATGTAATCACAATAAAGGAAGGGAAATGAAGGAGAAGACGTTTGGAAAGGAAAGAGCATGAAAATTACTAAAAATTCAAACCTTAAGCCTTTGATTTCTCCTCCTCTTCCTCTTCCTTTTCCTTTTGTGCACCACTCTACTAGGATTTTCTCTCTAGTTTAGGGCAAAAACATATGAAGCTATGTGAGTGAGGAGGTGGGGCGCCATTTATTTATAGGTGGGAGGAAAAAATACTTTTCAAAAATTCTCATTTTACCCTTTATTCTTGGTATTTTCATTTTTAGTTTTTTTAGCTCCTTTTTGAGAACCATCTTTTCCATTATAAAATTTAGGTTCCCAATTTAGTAAAATGCCTTTGGAATCACTCAAATCAGAGCTAAAACCTTTCCGAATGAATCCATCAAAGTTCAGGTATATTGATGTTAAAAAACATTCACCGAAGGGGTTTTAACTATCCCAGGGTTTCCCATGGTTTTTAGGGCCTCTGAGAACCCGAGAGAACTTAAAATTTTCATTTTAAAAGTCCTCCTATGTGAATTCCAAAATTTGCCTAAAATTACAAAAATGCCATTATGTTTCATAGGTCTTTCGTCAAATTTTGTTTCTTCAACCTTACTCTATTTTTCTTTCCATCTAAGCCTAGATTTCTCATTTTTAGGAGTCTAAAATGTTACTCAAATTTTTTGAGACCTTAACTAATTCATTTCAAGGGACTTGCTTTGAAAATGCACCCGTTTCCACTGTTTATTGAAAATCAGATATTACACTTTCCAAATCCTTGAAAGGATAGGACCTATGGCCTATAGAGTTGCTTTACCTCCAAACCTGGCCAAATTACATGATGTTTTCCTTGTGTCCTAATTGAAAAAGTATAACGCTGACCCTTCGCATGTCATTGAGCATGAAAGTGTGCATTTATAAGATGACTTGCTTATGTGGTTAAGTTGGAAAGGATTGTGGTCTCAAAAGTCAAATAGCTGCATAATAAGGACATCCTCCTGGTAAAAGTGGTATGGAAGGGACTTGCTCAAGATGAAGCAACTTGGGAGATGGAAGAGGCAATGAAAAAGGATTATCCTACATTATTTGGGTAAGGTATGTCTAATTTTAAGGACAAAATTTCTAAAAGGAGGGGAGAATGTAACACCCCAAAATTAATTAAGGTGTTAATCATGAATTGGGGTAATTAAGAATAATTATTATGGAGTAATTGAGTAAGCTATAAGAAGGGGAATTTATAAGGAAATAAACTATTAATATAGGTTGAAGATTTAATTAGGTTAGGAACTTCATTTAAGTCCAAATTAATTTTAGTAAGCCATGGTTAAGAATTAATGGAGGCCCAATGATTTTAGGTGTAAACCCCAACTCCTTATTATGAGACTTGGTGTAACATCCTGTCCTGCTGTAAACGTGAAAAACGTAATGTTCGGTTTCTCTGTAAATGGTAGAAATGGGCCAGATACAAAAGGAAGTCCTTGAAATAGAAGGAATTGGGGCCAACTAAAATTATAATAAAATTTTAAATATTAGAAAATGAAGATTTGAGCTTTGAGTTTCTTAGAAATCAAGGCCAGAGTAATTCAAAAAAAAAATTTTGCCAAAAGGCCAGTGGCATTTTCGTAAATATGGGCACTTTTTGAAAAATACACAAGAGGGCTTTTTAAATGAAAGTTTTAAGTTCTCCGGCGTTCTTAGAGGCCCTAAAAACCATGGAAAGCCCCGGGACAGCTAAAGCCCCTCCGGTGGATATTTTTCAATGTCAGTATGCTCGAACTTTGACGGATCCGTTCGGAAAGGTTTTAGCTCCAATTTGAGTGATTCCAAAGCCATTTTTCTTGATTGAGAATCTAAATTTTATAATGGAAAAGACGGTTCTCAAAAAGGAGCTAAAACAAAGGAGAAACGAAAATGCAAAGTGTGAAGGGCAAAATGGAAATTTTTGAAAAGTGTAACTTATTCCCACCTGTATATATGATGCACCCTTCTCCTCCCTTCATTATGCACAACCATCTTCTACCTAAAACCAGAAGAAAACCCTAGGGGATGAGGCTCACAAGAAGGGGAAGAAAAAGAGGAGAAATCAAAGGCTTAAGGTATGGAAATTAGTAGTTTTTCATGCTCTTTCTCTTCCAAACCTCTTCTCCTCCATTCTCCTTTGTTTCCTATGATTATAATGAAGTTTATAAATCTGTTTTAAGGGAGAAATTGATGGGAAAGTTCGGATTTGAAGAGAGGAGCTCAAAGAACACAAGATTCAAGTGAGAAAAAGCAAGAAAACAAGGTAATTTCTCTTCCTATGGTTGTCATTTTTGGTGCCCTTCTCCACCATTTCGCCCCACTTGAGAAAACCCTAGTAGGAGATGATTTTTAGGTAGAACCAAGCATGAATCTAAGTAAAAAGGGTGTGGAGATTAAGAATATGCAAAGGGAATTATCAAAAAGCCATTAGATTTCAAGATGCAAATTCTAGGGTTTCAATTGCACCTTGTAAAATCTGACTTTGTATGATGATTCCTAGGCCTAAGTAAGAGTTTAAATGAGCTCCCAAGATCCCTAAGAGGCTCCCCATATGCTTCTTCCCTTGAGAAAACAAAGAAAGCTCCATGGAACCCAATATGCTTCATAGCCTCGGCCTAGATGGGTTCTTCTAGCTAGGGAGAGTTTTAAATTTTTCTAAGGCCATTCTTGAATCATATTTGATGAATGAAAGTGAGAGGAGGCCTTGGAAAAAATTTAGAACTCATAGAAAGTGATTTGGTGCCTTAGGTTCCATATTATGACCTAAAGAAGCAACATGGTGCTAGGCCTTTTGTTTTGATGATGTGACAACTCCAAGAGGTTTAAAAGGAGTCAAGAATCATATTTGAAAAGAAAGAATGAGGCCTAGAAATCATTTGAGGGGTGTTGCTTCATTAGGTGCCAATATAGACCATAATAGAACCTATAGAGCAATCTAGTATTTCATTAAGTTGTGTAGCCTTAGAGTGTGGTTCATGAACTTAATTGGCTCCCATAATTTGTGTCTAGGCCAAGAGAAACTATCTCCACCAATTTGTGGGTGTGTGGCCGAAAGAGGAGGCTTGAGTCCAATGGAAAAAGTGTGTGATTGTGTGCAAGGTAGCTCTCTCCACCTTCTCTCATGCATGGATGTGTGTTTAGCTTGTTTTAGAATGTGTGTATGTGTATTTTAAAGCTTTGAAAAGTATGCTAGCATGCCTTTACATGTCATGATCCTTGATGCCATGTTATGCTTAAATGATTTCATGATGTTTGTATGAGTTTGCTTGAGTGCGGAGAGGCCAAGAACTCTTCCCTTAGGTGAGGATGAGCCAAGAACCCTTGAGCTTGGTTGAGACAAAGTAAAGAGTCTCCCAAAAGCAAAGTGCGCTCCCAAGAGTATGGTTGAGTCCAAAGTGCTCAAAGAGTGGGTGAGGCAAGTCCAAAATCCATGAAGAGAAGTGTGAGGCCAATCCAAACACTTAGTGAGCTCTTGAATGTCTTGTATGATTGATTTACATGCTAAGTTTGCTTTTAAAATATCTATGACTTCTATTTCCTCCATGCATGCATTTATGAAACTTGCCTTACATATATTATGTATGATTGAATGGGAGATCAGCTATTGGAATTCTTTAAATCTTATCCCCTCCTCTCCAACGATCTAACATGCTAGGTGAACCAAGTGGATATGCTAATGGGAGCCAACAACACTAAAGGAAGGAGATTGACAATCATGTGTTTAGCTTTTATCACTTTAAGACCATGATTGTACCATATGATATATATGATATAGTAAATGGGCTATGACCCTTGAGACATGTGTAAATATGATATTATATGATGTTTAAATGTATGGATATGATGTGTGACCTCTAGAACCTATTTTGAGTATGTAATGCCAAAGTGTGCAATATGGGAGTTTATTGGAAATATGTATAAGTGTGGGTTGAATAGCCAAAATGAGATGCATAAGGTTTGGGACCATTTGGGCAGCTCACACAAGTCTTAAATTTACTTTTAGACTTGCCCAAAAGGTGCCACAACCAAGGGAAGGCCATTTGGCAATTTTGGTACCTCATATGGAACCAAATTTGACCATAATGGAGCCCTACATCACTTTTTGGCCAAATGAGTTATTCTTGTCCTAAAATTTGGAATACAAGTAGGTATCATTAAGAGCTTTTTTAAAAGCTAAAGATCATAATTTTCAGAGGTCTATAGAATATTTGATGAATTTTCAAAATTAAGATTTTCTATGGTTTCTGGTATGTGCACTGTTCATACTGCAGATTTGATTTTTGTGTCAGTTGATAGCCAAATGGTGTCTGATGCTTATGAAATTTATATGCATAAACTAGAGGTCATAATCTTTCTGTGGCCACCGAGATCACCTCATTTGGAGGTCTGAGCAGAGAGTTATACATTTTTGAAGTTTGCTGTCAGTAACAGTGGCGTCTCCAGAGCTCAATCACTGTTCCATCAGTTCCAGATGTCTAAACGTATCTGTTTCATTATGGAATTATTTTTAGTGTCAAGTTAACATTTTTAGTTTTCTAGAATGACTGAATGTGTGTGATTTCGAATTTTGTATAATTAGTTATGAATTTCAGAAGCTTGTATCAGTAAACTGAGTAACAGCCCAGGCAGTCAGCGACTCTATATCTTCTTGGATGTCAAACGTCCTGTGTGATGAATTTTATTACCTGGTCATATTTTTATTATGAAGTAGACATCCTAAGCTTTCCAGAATGACCAAGATTGAATGATTTTGAATTTTTTAAATTTAGTTATGATTTTCCAAAATTTTCCCAGGAAAGAGGCCAATTCTGGCCGAAAATGGATCTCCAAATTTTCATGCTCCATTTCGGTTTCCATGGGTTGGAGGCATATTTTTGGGATCTAAATGAGTTTTAATGATGGAATTAAATATGACGATGGATAGTATGAGCTCACATGGTCCATGTGACACCGAAATGAATTTTAGACATAGCGCAAATACGAAAATAATCCCACTTTTCTCGCTTTTCCCATGGAAATCCTACATAGTTCATGATATTATGCCATTCAAATGTATGAGATGGACTAGAATCTATGGTGTTACACTCGGGCCAAGAGAGATCACCTAGCAATGACCTAATTTGATTTAATGAGATAGAGGCCCTAGACCCAATTTACATAAACCCTCATAGTTGGCCTAACACACATTATACAAATACAAATTGGATTGACTCTTGGAACTTAGCCTAACTCAATCAAATTTCTACAGCCTAACTCATGAAATTTGGCTCAACAAGTATAAAATCTGAACTTATATGGATTTGGGCCTTTAGGTTAACCCATAACCCATTCAGGATCCAATGTAAATCCAACTAAACCCTAAATACACTCAGCCTCCTCCCCATTCTACAGAAAAAACACAAGAGGTAAAGCAAAATTCGGAGGTCTTAGAGAGAGGCTAGGGTTCTTGAAAAATTTTCACTATTTCTCACTTATAGGCTTTAAATTAGCTAAAGTAGTTGTTATATAACTTAATTCTCTCCTCTTTCCCTTCAATTTGAACTAATTAATGTTTTGTTTAGAGCATTTCACCCACACCCAAAATCTGAAACTTGCTATTTGGTGTTTTCAGGGTGAAATTTCGTAGGTTGGGGCTAGGGGTGTTGTTAGGTAAGTATAAACTCCTTATTTTGATACTTTTTCTGCTAGTTAGAGACCCCATTAGCTGACTTATGATATGGGCTCTATTTCTCTATGAAAATAATCATAATGTAGGGTGATATTTTGAGGTTACTGGGCTAGGGAAGGCAAAATCCGAAATTGAGTCTCTTGGTAGCTGGGTAAGTGTCCCTTAGGCAAGTATTGATGGATTAATTCTTTGATTATTAGGTTGTTACCATAATTAATGAATGGGGTAATAAACTGACTTAGAGTGGCAATTTTCTAATGTTGTGATTATAAAAGGATTTTGGTACTGCTGTTAGCTTCCCAAATTGGCTATAAGTGAGGTAATCAGAGATTATGTAATTCCATGCATATATCTACTTTAATTTTATATTTTCTGCACATAAAAGATTTGAAATGCTAAATGAATTGATTAGCTATCTGTTGTATTGTGTTTGGACCTTCTGAGTCTACGGTGGAGTTGTGGTGCGGCTGCCACTCGTGCATATGCTTCAATCGAGCACTGAGTTATGATTATACCCTATATGCACTGAGCCCTAGTTGTGTTAATTAGCGAGTGGGTGCCGTGGATGGGCCTCTCCTAGTGTTATTGGCCTTTAACATGTGAAAATATGATTGTTAGTTGGGATGGTAATCATAGTAGCCTAATCATTTCATGTATTGATATGACTGATATAATTCTGATGCTCATTTTGATTCATGCATATATATTAATTAAATTGGATTATATGAATGAAAATTACCTTGGTTACTAAGATTTGCATCTCACCTCCTTTCATTGGCTAACCATTTCAAGTGAAGGTCTTTCGGGTAAGGATAAGGGGAAGCAAGTGGATGAGAATCCATAAGCTTCACCATGTGTAGGGAGACTACACTTGGGCTGAGCTGAATAGAGTAGATGTTAAGTTTTGTATTTCTCCTTGTATAGCATCATCATGTAATCATGTTTCCAAGTGTAGGAGCTTTACATTTTGGTAACTTGTGATGTATCTAATAGGAACTTAGGCCTTATACAATCTAATATTTGATGTATGTGCTTTGTGTATCTGATTTGAGACCTTGTTGACCTTGTGACATGGTTCGTGATTTGGAAATATAATCATGTGATGCCTTGATGCTAACTCAAACTAATGATGTATAAAACTTCTAATGAGATACATATTTGAATGATAATAATTGGTTGTTTATGAATCTAGATGTTCATTAGTATCACATAGAACTTTCTTATATATGGTAGATTGATGAGTAGAAATCATTACCTAAATCTTCAAGTAGATAATGATAGATTAGCTAGGTAAATCAAGTAGATAAATGCCATTAGACTCTCACTAATTGAGGGAGAATGGTCCTAGGGTGTCACTAAAGGGAGAGTTGGAGTATATAAGATAAAATTTCAAAAGTTGTAGGACCAAAAGGTGTTTTGTCGTAGCCAAAATAGTCTTAGCCACAGCCAATAGAGGTGAAGTTGCCCAGGAAGGGTAACAGATAGGAATTTACTGTGGCAAGAAGTGAAGTTAGCCACGGTGAAATGTGAGAGGTGAATTTGGTTGAGTTCTAGAGGGTAATTTGTCACGGCCAAATTTTGTGAAAATATGTCAAGTGATCCTGAGACCTGTTGGTTGCGGCGAGAAGGGTATTTAGCCATGGCAAAGGTATACAATTCCTCATGATAACCTAAAAGCCTTGGTTTTCTTTTTGGAAATGTTAAGGAATGATTTAGGAACACTTGTAAAAGGTTCTTGTGAGTTAGAATTAATGGATGAATGGATTAAAGGCTTATAATTACGGGTTTGATTCCTTCATATTCATAATTGGTTATGAGAAACTAATTAATGACTCTAGTAATATTAAGATTTAAATTTCACTAATTGTTCCAAATGTAAGTAATCGAAATGACTTTAAACCTTAAATTATGATTATTAATCACGTCTTTAACCCTAATTACCATGATTAGAAGTTATGGTCATTACACTTAGAATCAATGAAATAACTTCCTAGGTATGCAAACTCAAGCTAGGCCAAAACACACCTTATAAATGGCTTCCATGGAGTTTTGTTTGCAACTTAAGGAATTTGTTGGTTTTAGGATTTTCATGATTCATTTCTCATTCAATTATAATATTAGAGGGGTTAAAACATTCTCCTAGGGCTTTGAATTTCTCAATAACAATGTCAAACCCCAGGTGAAACTATATGGCATTCAAGTGGTTCTTTATCAATTCTTATTGCATATTCTTGTTCTTCACCCCCTTAAACCCTTGTTTTCACCCAACTCTCATCAAGTTCAAGCCTCCTTTCCTCACCCTCTCTCTTGGCTGAAAAAGGGATGGCTAGGGTTCCAAAATTACATAGGTCTTCCAAACTTAAAGCACACATCATTTAAAAGTACTTTTGAAGGATATTATTTTAGTATAATTGGTTTCCTTAAAGGAGTTTCTTCATTTAAGAGTTGAACCACAAAACTCACTTTTTTAAGGAAACCAAAATCATAGAAAGAAAGAGTAGAAAAAGGTTCATAATAACATCATAGGCAAATTTAGCGTGTTTACTTACCCTTAAATGACTTTCATTTCCTTCTTTTCTTTTTTCTTTGTCATACCTCCAAGAGAGCTCCAATGGTTACCTTAGGTTGACTAAAATGAAGAAGAAGGACTGAGGCACTAGGGTTTTATAATTTTTGAAATTTCAATTTTAGCCTTACAACTTTGTTGTTTGAGCTCATTTCTTCTTATTTTAAAAAAACTAATAGCTTCCTAATAAAATTTAGGGTAAACTCTTCATTAAAAACATCTATTTTGACATTACAAGAACTTAAAACAATTAAAAGAAGTTTGATCAAAGTTATGGTTAACCAAAGCCCTAAATTGTACACTATTAATCAAACTAACCTCATCTGATTATTCTAGTAACCTTATTTCATCATATTATGATGAGAAATATTAAATTCTCAAGCCAATTTTTATATTTCCTAAATCTTTGAATTTTTGTCAATTAGGGCCGTATCTGTTCCTTTTAATTCTAATTAGCCTTTCTTAGCTGTGTAACCCCCTTTTTAGTGAATTCATTTTGTTCTTTAGGGACTACATTAGTTTATAAAATATAAAATATTACATATCTAATACCCACGATGCAGGAGCAAATACATTAATTTTTATAATGAAAATACCTAAAGTGGAAGTCTCACTTCTTTTCTTCTTCAGATCTTCTAGGTAAATTATACAATTCCTCTCCCTATTTCCAGTCACACCATAAATGGAAGCATTTCCCTTCCTTAGCCATACCATCCTTAGGCTTTAATGCAAAAGACTTAGGCTTGGGCTTGGGCTTATCCTTGGATTTAGAATGCTTTTTGTTTTTACCATTACCCTTGCCTTTGCCTTTACCCTTTTAAACCATCATTACAACATTAGGTTTTGCTTTTTGCAAATTTTGTTCAATAGCTCTTAACATGCTTAATAGCTCTAATAGTGTCTTGTCAATTTCATTCATGTTATAATTCATGATAAATTAACTATATCTTCATGGCAACGATTACAGAATTACATCAGTGTCTAACTCTTGGCCTAGGGAAAGCATAATCTCTCAAGTTTCTCAATATACCTAATCATTATCAGTACATGACGCTCAACAAGATTTTCTTCTACCAATTTGCATGGAAATAATGCTTTGGAAATATCAAACTTCTCATGCCAAGCTTGTCCTTGATGCAACTCTTTAAGATGTTCAAGCATGTCATAAGCTTCCATGTTCTTATGTTGTTTCTAAAGCTCAGAGTCCATGGTAGCCAACATAAGGCAATCGAAATCCAAAGCATTATCATGATGCTTCTTATAAGCATCTTTCTTAGCATGAAGGTCACCAATTTTAGATGGCTAAGGAACAAGTTCCTTTTGGACATAGAGATTTTGCTTATGTTTAAGGACTATCCTAAAATTCTCATACCAGTCCAAAAAGTTAGTCCAAGTTAACTTGTCCTTCTTAAGGATTGATCACAATGATAGATTATCTATCGTGTTTGTCATTGGAAATCTATAATAGAAATGTGCAAAGTAAACATTACATTCAAAAATATTTGATAAGGTCTTTTATTAAATACTTCTCATACTATTTTATTCAAACTAGTAACCCTTACTATTCATTTAGAAAATCATATCATATAGACTTCGTAATAGGCAAAGATCCATATTTCATTTGGTCTTGAGTCAACTTTGGCTAATCCTTAAAATTAGACTATTTAGGTAGGCAACTCTTGCCAATTACATCACATATGACTCTTGGATAGTTAGGTGAACAATACCTGATCTAGTCCATCTTGTGAGCTAAAGCCTAACTCTATGCCTTTAAGTCCTAATTCTATTAAGATTTCTTAGTTAAGTCACACCCAACATTGGCAAATGGATATCACTATTATCCTATTGTGCCTTAATAAGGTAAATGAGGTACTTTGCTTTGGCAAACCCACCCTACATTGATTGAGGTCTTGATGAGTGCCAATCAATGGAAGGCATCACATATTATTAATGACTTAATATTTTCATTGAGGGATTTATAATTAATTTAGATCTCACCATTATTGACCTGTTATTCATGCATCTAATGTATCTTATACATCATATGTTATGCATGCACCATATATGACATATATCATAATCATAAGATGCATAAAATTAAATGTGACATAGTATGGCCCAAATTGCTTAGATCCTCCTAAGCAATGAGAGGATTAACTACATAATACAAGCTACATAGCTGCTTATTGAAGTCATTTCTTTAGTTATCATCATATGGCCTCCAAATTGTCCTCCCTTTGTCATTCTTCATCATATATATATATATTATTATGATTCATAAGGAAACCTCGAGTTACATTCGAGAGGAGTAAGATGAGAAGAGAATGTACAAACCAGAAAATAAGAGAGAGGCATGACATTTTAAAATTACATCAAAATAAACAATCTTATTGATTTATTGGGCCATACTATGCAATATAAAACATGCAATACATAAAGTTAAGCAAAATCAAAAGATACATAAAATTAAATCCTTAATTCTCTAGCCTAACTTCCTTAATTAAAGCAAGTCTTTCTTCATGTAAGGTTATCTTGTAAAATCCCATGTTTTGGTAATTAAAATAGTCCTTAAGGAGTGGAATGAATTATGTAAATAGGGTTATAGGACAAGAGAAAGGCAGTCAGAGTAGGAAAAGAACCAAATTAAAACTATTATATTAATGAAAGAGGACCCCATGGTAAAGTGAATTGAGGCAAATCAAAGATAGAATACTAAATAGAGCACTAGAAATGAGATGAATGGCCTGAAATCGTAGCTAAAATGACTAAACAAAAAGAATTAGAATCATAGTGACAAAATCATAATTTTGGACAATATTTTAGAAAACTTAAAGGAAGAAGTTTTTCAATGGCAAAGTTAAGCTCACTAGGGTTTTCAGAGGTCCTAAAACCTATAGGAACTATTAGAATGGCTAAAACCCTTCTGGTGTACCAATTACAATGTTAGTTAATTGAAACTTTAATTGATCTATTCAGAATTGTTCTGAATCTTAAAAATTTCAAAATAAATATTTTTAATAAACTAAAGAGACTTTATTTTATGATGGAAGAGATGATTCTAAAAAATGATTTAAAATAAGTTTAAACAAAGGAATTAAATTTTAGAGATGTAATTGGTAATTTATGAATTGTTTTAAAATCTTTCTTTTTCCTTTATATATGTTCAACCATGTCATCCCAGCCTTATAATCGACTAGTGAGTTTCAAGTTAACTCCTTTCTCCCTTTAACTCTTAGTTTATTAGCAATAGCTCCTAAACGCTTAGTCTAACTTTCTTCAATAGATAACATCAAGAGTTACAGGAGAATTCCACTTATTTCATAATGAGGTTTCACTCGTACTTTACTTAAGGTAACCTCACTCTTCTCTAGCCTAACTTCCTTAATTAAAGCAAGTCTTTCCTTTTGTAGGGTTATCTTGTAAATATCCTATATTTTGGTAACTAAAATAGTCCTTAAGAAGTGGAATAAATTACATAAATAGGGTTATAAAGAAAGAGAAGGGCAATCAGAGTGGAAAAAAGAACTGAATTAAAATTGTTATATTAATGAAAGAGGACCCTAAAGTAAAATTAATTGAGGTAAATTAATGATCGAATGCTAAACATAGTATTTAGAAAATGAGATTAAGAAATCAAGAATGACCTGAAACTATAGTCAAAATGACTAAATGGAATGAATCAAAATCGTAGTGGCAAAATCATAATTTTGGACAAAATTTTAGAAAACTTAAAGGAAGAAGTTTTTAAATGGCAAAGTTGAGCTCACTAGGGTTTTCAAAGCGAATTAGGATATTGGCTTATTAAAACTTTGATTGATCTATTCAAAATTGTCTGAATCACAAAAATTTCAAAATAAATATTTTTAATAAACTAAAGAGCCTCTATTTTATAATGGAAGAGATGATTCTAAAAAAGGATTTAAAGTGAGTTCAAACAAAGGAATTGAAGTTTTGATAGGAATTGTCTTACAATCTTTCTTTTTTTCATTTATATATGTTCAACCATGCTATCCTTATAATAACTGTCCTTTTAGAAATTGAATTAGAATTGATAAATTAATATGAGATCACATTAAAGCATGGAAAATTGAGACTAAACAAAATTAGGATGTTAAATAAAATATCTAAAATGTAAGATTAGCCCGGAATTAGAGCCAAAGGCCAATGAAAAAATTATAATTTCAAGCAATTTTTTAAAAACTCAAAGGAAGGAGTTTTAAATGATAAAATTAAACTCACTAGGATTCTCAAAGGCTTAACAAATCATAAAAACTACTAGAATGGTTAAAACCCTTCTAGTATATGATTCAGTTTACTAGTTGATCAAAACTTTGACCGAATGATTTGGTAAGGTTTTAAATCTAATTAGTATGAAACCAAAGGCATTTAATGAATTAGAGAACTAAATTTCATGATAGATAAGATGATTCTTAAAAAAGAATTGAAATGAACTCAAACAGATGGATTAAAGTAAAGGGGCATAATGGGCATTTTGAAGAATGTTATAAAATACCCTTTTCCTTCTTATATCAGGCTAGCACGTCCCATAGGCCCCTAAAACCAACTTTCTTCACTCTAAACTAAAACTAAACTTAGCTCTAAGAGGTGCACAAGAGGGAGAAGTAATCAAGAAAACAAGGTAAGAAAATGCTTTCTTTTCATGCTCTTCTTTTTACAAATGTTCTTTTATCTTCCCATGGTTTTGAAGTTTTGAATAGTGGTGTTTTATGGCTAGTTTAATAGAGGGGAGGAAGAGTTTAGAGAAAACCTTGGAAGCCTAAGAAAGCTCACTTGGCAAGGAAGCAAATAAGGTATATCTCTTCTTGAATAACTTACTTCCTTGGTTCTTTTATGGAGTCCTTAGTTCGGCCAGCCTAGGAGACCATGAAGGGAGTTTTATTTTGGTCCAAACTTGATAGTAAATAAGGTTTTGAAGTATGGAGAATCATATGGAACTAAAAGAATTATAAAAGAAGCCATTAGTAGTAAGTTATGGGAATTAGGGTTTTGATTACACCTAGGAAAATATGAGACCTTAGTAGACCATGTAAGAGTATAATTAAGTTAAGAAGAGGCTAAGGAATTCATATGAGTGCTAAATTCCCTAGAAGAATGAATGAAATTGCATGGGCTCGGGCAAAGCTCCAAATGAAATACCTAAGAAGAGTTTTTTTTTTTTTTTTTATTTAGAAAGATAGAAATGGTCTAGATATGAATTATAACCACCAAAAGAATCATTGGTTTGAATTTAGAAGTCTTACTTTGAAAGGTGAAAATTTAGGGTTTCATTATGCATAAAGAAGCAACTTGATGTTAGGCTCCTTGAATTAAGTTTGTGATGACTTTAGTGAGTTTAAATGGAGTCATATGACTTGGAGTGAGTGAAAAATTAAAGCCAAGATGATGAATTATATAAGTTGTTTCATTTTTTGACTAAATGAAGCTATATGGAAGCTTAAAGCTAGAATTGGATTATGTAAAGCTTATGTGAAGCTAGAGATTACTCCATTGATGCATTTGTGTCTTGTTTGATGCGTCTAGGCCAAGCGAGTCAAGCCTCTCCCAAGTGTGTGTGTGAGGCCAAGAAGAAAGACTAAGGAACCAAGAAAGGAATTTTGCACTTCTTAAGAAAGGTAGTTCTTCATCCATTCTTACCTAATTATCTTAGTTGTTTGATTATCATTAATCACTTGTGTGTGTATTTGGATTATGACTATGCCTATTGCCAATGGTTTGATGATTTTATGTAATTTTATGACATTAAATGCACTTAGAATTTAGAATGGCTTTTAATGGGTGAGGTTGTGCCAAAAGTCCCTTAGTTCTGGTGAGGTGAAGCCAAAAGTCTCTAATTAAGAGTAAGACAAGGCCAAAGGTCTCAAAAATAAGTGAGGCTAAGTTAAAAGTCCTTAAACGTAGGTGAGAAAATATAAAAGTCTCAAATTGGGTGAGGCTAGACTAAAAGTTCCTAGAGCTTGCCTTTGACCTTGATGGATCCATATGATTTCATAAATATGATTATGTTTGATATTTGGATGCCTTTGATGCATGCTTTCTTTCTTTGACATAATAAGATGCCTTAAAAGTATGCTTGAAGGGTGAATGAGCTATTGAGATTTTTAAAATCTATAATACCTTAACTTTCTAACCTTTAAACAAATGTCACATAGGCTATCTTAACACATACTTGGCATATAGGTACACATTTGTTTGAATATGGCATTTTTATAGATGGTTAATTGCATAATTGGAAGTCATATACATCATTCTTGGCTTTAAGGACCATGTGGACTTATGAATATCATTTTCCATCCATAACATATTCATTAAAATCATAAACATCACAATTCATCTCAAGAATCTCAGATTTAGAACCATATTTCAAGAAAACTAGAATTTGCACTTGGGTTGGTGTTCTAGATTTCTGATATGAACATATAAAAATTCATAACTAATTTTAGAAAATCAAAATCATACATATGATCACTTTCTAGAAAACTTTAGATGTTAACTAATGACTAAAAATAGTTCTAGACCAATACAATAGGATTTAACTTATGAAAAATAATAGAATAGTACATCAGGTCTATTCTCGGACAACTATAGGATTGGAAACTTTAAAAATTTGTTTTTCCCTCAATAGAGCTCCAAATGAGGTGCTCTCAGTGGCTATACAAGCTTATGGTTTCTAGTTCATGCTTGTAAAATTTCATAAGTATTAAACTTCATTTGACCTATGAGTAACATAGAAATGTAAACTAACCATATGAACAGTAACTTTGTCAATTTTGCATAATTTGGCCAAATTTGAAAAATCATAATAAATTATCTAAAGCTCCAAATTAAGTACTTTTTGATTCTATGAAAAGCTTTAGATGAGACCTATTTGCTGGACCAATTTAATATAAAAAATCATCCATTTGTCAGACTTTGGTTCAGCTCAAGAAAATAGTCAAATTTGAAGTCCATAATGGGATAATAAGGTACCAAATGACCTTCCTATGGTTCCATAGTCACTTGGGCATGTCCAAAAGCACAATTACCACATTTATGAGCATGCCAAATGGTTCAAATCATCATAGGGCTCATTCTCACCTTGCTACTTGCAATCATACACATAGACATAATGGCATATGGATGGTAAAAACTCACGTATTCATTAATTTAACTTCAAAATGGATACATACATCATATTTACATATGTCTGAACTTACTCAAAGGTCTACATCATATATACAACATATGATTACAAATATTGACATCAAAATGCCTAATATTCTACTTCATTGTCAAAGTTTTATTCTTTAAGATGTTTGGCCTCCATTTTTTAGTTCACTTGATTTACCTAGACATGGTTAGCAATATATGGGAAAAGAGTGAGATTCCAAAAATTTCAATAGCTTTTTACCCTTTCAAACATACATAATGGATGCATTTATATGCCAAAAAATGCATGCATGTCATTTAAGTTACTAATAAACTTACATAAATCATTTTCATTATCATACGAACTCATACATATCAAACATAGGCTTTAAAGGGCATTGGTCTAGCCTCACCCAATTTCTTTGGGACTTTTGGATTTGCTTCACCCACTTTCAAGGGACTTTTGATTTAGCCTCACTCTTCTTGAGATGTTTGGCTTTGTCTCACCTATTCCTTGGGACTTTTGGCTCATCCTCACCCATATTAAAGGACTTTTGGCATAACCATACCCATTTAAGCCACATTGTATTCATAAAACATCTTTCAAGAAGCATAACAATATCATAACATGTATTTAATGCCTAGAAACATTTCTTGTAATATCTGGTCCTCCAAAAACGTCAGAAAACATGAGAAATGTAACATTTAATTTCTCCGTAAACATACAAAACTCATCGGATACAAAAGGAAGTCCCTCAAAGAGAAGGATTTGATATCCAATAAAATTAAAATAATATTCTAGATTTCAAATAATGATGATCTAAAGTCAGAGGTGCCCTAAAATCGAAGTTAGAATAACCATACATAATTTAATGAAAATGCAATGAAATGTAATGACATTTTCATAATTTTAGGCACTTTCTAGAAAACTCAAAGGAGGAATTTTAAATAAAAAAAAAATAAGTTTTCCAGGATTCTCAGAGAACGGTTGATGTTTTACAATATCAGTAGATTGAACTTTGACTGGTTCATTCGAGAAGGTTTTTAATTCAATTTGGATGAAACCGAAGGCATTTTATGAATTAAAGGATTTACATTTTATGATGGAAAAGATGATTCTAAAAAAGGACTTAAAATGAGCCTAAATGGTGCAAATAGGCATGTAGGGACAAAATAGTTATTTTGAAGAATTCTAAAAAAGGCTTCTTAAGTAAGATTACACCTTATCACCTTCTCTAAGCTTCCATTTTCAAAAATTTGAGTAGCCATAGTGTGACATTAAGAGGGGAGAGAGAGAAGAAGTTTAAGGCTCCGTTTAGGTAAGTAAACGCCTCGGTTCATCCCATGCCAGTTAGGAAAGTACTTCCTCCCTCTAAGAGCTCTCTAATGGTGATTTTCTTTTCTTGAAAACTTGAGGATTCAAGTATGACCCAAGCAAAAAAGGAATTCTTTTCAAGAAACAAATTGGTGGAAAATAATCTACGTGAAGAGAGCTCCATTTTAAGGTAAGACTTTACTTCAAACAGTTGTAAAATTTTGTATTTCCAAGCCATTTAAGCTTCAGTCTAGAGAGAGAAAGTGAGGAGGAGAGTTTTTCTTTATGTGTTCTTAATGGAACTAAGGGTTATGGAGTGTGAGGATTAAGAATATATAACTAGAATTGAAAAGGAAGCTTTAGAATGCAAGTTATAAAACTTAGGGATTTAATTGCACCTAGGCTAAGATAAAGCTTCCTAGTAGTAATTTAAGTTTTCTAAGAGTATATATAAGTTCTTAAGACATCTAGGAAGCTTCACAAGTGTCAATTCACTAAAAGAAAGCAAGCAAACTCTATAGGCAAATAATGCTCTTCTTGTCTCAGCCTAACCCACTTCGTGCACCTAGGGAGTGTTTTAATTTGTTCTAAGCCTAGAATGGGACTAAATATGATAGAATAACATTAGTGGAAGTCTTGAAAAAGTTTAGAAGTCATGGAATATGAGATAGAGGTGTAGGCTCCATAATGCGACATTATGAAGCAACTTATAGTAAGGCTCCTTAAAATGAATGTGTGATAACTTCAAGGAGTCTAAAGGGAGTCAAGAGACTTAGAATGAATGAGAAATGGGAACCAAGACCATGAATTCTCCTAGTTGCTTCATAAAGTCTTGTATGGAAACATAATAGAGCCATAGAACAAAGTAGCTTCATATAGAGTGTGTATGATGCCAAGGCTTGTTTCCATGAGTGATCTATGTTACTTTTAATGTGTTTAGGTCAAGAGAACCAAGGCCTACCTAATTGCAAGGCTTAGCCAAAAAACGGGAAGAAGAATTTCAAGAGAAAGTGTTGTGTTCTTATTTCAAGGTAGTTCTTTAACTTTTCTTTCATGCATGGCTTGGATGTTTGCTTGTCCTTGAGTGCTTGTATGTGTGTTTGAGCTATGAGAAGTATTTCTAGCCTATGCTTACATGTTATGGTACTGTTATATTTCATGAAATGTAATTATGATTGCATAATGGCTTGCATGGGTTTAGTTGTGCCAAAAGTCCTTTCTTTAGCAAAGGTGAGGATGAGCCAAAAGTCCTTAGAAATGGATGAGACAAAGCCAAAAGTCTCAAGAAGAGTAAGGCTTAGTCAAAAGTCCCTTGAAAATAGGTGAGGCAAATCCAAAAGTCCCAAGAAAGATGAGTGAGGCTAGACCAATGCCCTTAAGAGCTTATGTTTATTATGTTTGAGTTTATGTGACAAGGAAAATGCCTTATGTCATACCTTACTATATAATGCTTTTCCTACTGCAAATACCTCATATAGAATTTAGAAGAATCAATGGAAACCTGAACTGATTAAAATTTTTCCTTTAAAACTTCCTCATACAATTTTACTATTCATTTGGTCATTTCTAGAATTTTGTCCAACTTTGAAAATACATAATTAATTATAAAAAAATCGTATGAGGTTGGTTTAAGGTGCTAATTCCAACTCTCTAAGTCCTTTATAAGGAAAAAATACTTATTCATTGGAATGCATATAAATTCATGTCAAAGTATCCCTACAAAAAATGAACAATTTTACCCTTCACTTGACATATTATTATTATTTTGCCTTTATATAAGCACATGAATCTTTGCATTTTAGGCACGTTAGTCATATTCTTTTTACCTAAATGTTGAGTCTATACATGGATATCTATTACATACCCTATTACCATACGATATCATAACACAACTCATACATATCATAATCCAAAGATATTTAATTACATAACAAAATGTGATGCATAAAAGTAAAATCCTCGATTTATGCCTCCACACCATTTTCCTTTCTTTGCTTGAACTCGGACCTAGCATAGGTTATATTTGGAGTGAGATTATGAAATCTCAGTAATAGTAAGCCAATCTCATTCATAAGCGAGTATGTAAGTACATAACATAATGCCAATCAAGGTGCCACATACCATATAGTAATACAAGGAATTTCATACAAGGCCAAGCACAATCCGAGCATACATGTCTCATCTTATAGCATAAATGACAACTTGATAAAGCGTAACACTCATCATAATACAAACATACAAGATTAAAGAAAGAAAAAAGAAAACTACTACCTTAGCAACCTTTGCTCCACAAGCCTTGAAACTCGGTCTACTTGCTTTTGAAGTTCCCAAACAAATGTCAAACCCTATAATCCTAATGATAATTTATTACAATCAACACATAAATCTTAACTTCTAAAGTAATATGACCCTTTTAAACTCAATGGAACCATTGGAATTGGAAAAATCCAACTCTTTACCTTCCAATCCACTATGGCTGAATAGTGTGCCTTTCTTGGCCAAAAATTAGTAATTTTATTCTATGAGTTTTAAGGGCTTTCCCACAGGCATTACTAGCTAAAAATTCCCTTTTGAATCTATTAGAAAGCTTAAATTTATCAAATTCTAGCCCCAACAACACGTTTTGGTCATAACATAACCTAGCTACGTTTTAAGTCTAAAATTGAGTTTCTTTGGTTCTAAAAAGTCCATAGCCTCTTCCTTTATGTTTTAGGACTTGAAATTTGGTATACATGACTCTAGGACATTAAGAAAACACCATAAAAATTTTTAGAAAATTCAAACAGCATCTCCCCATAATTTCTATTTTCCAAAAAATTATAATCTTTGTGTTTTTCAAAGTTTCAACACATAACAACAATGAGTAAGCTCATGTGGCCTCCATAGTCAATATATATAAACTCCATCATTAGACCTTCATATTCAACATATAAACTACATTTTTAATCATCCATATGCAGTCCAAAAGTGACCCATAACTAGGGTTTAACAAAACTAACCTAAACCATGTGATTTTCAAGTGCAAAGTGGGGAAAACTTACTCTTTAAGCTTAATTCTTGCTTCCTTTGCTTTTCTCACACTAAAATCCCTTCTTTTCCCTTTTAGACCAACATACCACCTTGAAGAAAAGATGAAGATGCAGTTGCCCTTTGGAGAAAATGATTGGAGAATGAGGAAGATGAAGGAATTTGATGAAGAATGGTGGTAGTTTTGCTTGATTTCACTTCTTCCACCTTTCCTCCCTCTCTCTCTCTCTCGTCACATTTTTCTCTCCCTCTTCCTTGTGTGTAGCATGAAATTGGTGGGATGGGGAGGAAGAAGATGAACTTAAATGAAGTTAAATGGTCATACCAAGTTTGGACCTTTGGATAAACCTTTTCAAGATAAAATCTTAGCCTTCTATTCTTTTTTCTTTTGATTTTATAATTTCATGACTAAATATCTTCTTAAAATTCCTTAGCTACACACTTGGATGTTCTTTTTTAGCCCTTAAGTTATGGTGATTTGATGGTTGATAACCATGGTTAAATTTTTTAACTTAACCATGGTCAATTTCTAACCTAATCATGGTTAGTCCTTTAAACTAACCAAAAACTCCTTTCTTTCTTTCCTCTTTATTTTATATTTATATTCTCTAAAACCCTAATTATACTTGCTTTTCTCGTATTAGGCCTTTAGAATTGGCTATTGGGCCTTACAGCAGTCCAAAATTGATGTCTGGGCCCGATTTAGATTTTACAGTATAATGTATACCTTTAGACTTTTTAAAATTTATAAATATTATTTTCTTTACTACCTGGCCATACTAAGCCTCAAACGTGAATCAAGGGCCCTTAACCTCAATCCTTATAAATTTTGGTGTCAATCAAATATCCAGGTCTTTAGGTGTAATTTTCACTGTTCTGTATTATGATTATGCCTTAAAGTTTTTATTTATTACAATTTAGTCCCTAAAACTCCTTCAAGGTTGCCTAGCCCTTTAGCTATTCTTATTTCCATGGGTGTTACAACCTCTTCTTTCCATTTTCTCATGGCTACTAATCAGGCAAACTGGATCCCACCCAGCCATCTGGATAAGCGGCATCGTCAGACCCGTATTATCAAACAGAGTTTAACCGTGGGTTACAAATTTTTGAGATTCCAGCCCAATTTTTTGTTATTCATGCCTAAACCCATGAATAAGAGGTGAAATTAGGTTTCCCAGAACTTTCAGTCAATCTATACATTTTGCTCAGCTCATAACTTTTCTTTGCATTTAAGTCCCTAGCTCCTTTATACTTAGCCTTAGAGACTTTTCGGGACCTTTTTTTAATCTCTTTTTTTTTCATCTATTTTGGCCATATCAACTCGATCATAAGCCTTTCTTCTTCTTCTTTTCCATTCTAGCCTCTCTCTTCTTTTTTTTTCTATCATTAGCCCTATTTTAGCTAATTTTTAGTGGTGGATGTTATAATTCTCCCCCCTAAATAAAATTTTGTCCTTGAAATTTCATAACCATACCTTAATCAAGTAGCTCTGGATGCTTTTCCTTCATTTTGTCCTCTATTTCCCAAGTAACTTCACTAGGCAACGAGCCTTTTCAGATCACTTTGACTAGTAAGATGTTCTTATTGTTGAGTTGTTTGACCTTTCGGTCTATAATCTGCTCTGGTCTAATCTCAAAAGATAAGTTATCTTGTAAGATTAATCCTTTATATTCTATAACATGTACTAGATTTGGTTGGTATTTCTTTAGTTAGGAAACATAAAAGGCATCATGAATTTGATTGAGGTTAGGGGGTAGGGCTACTTTATAAGCTATAGGTCCAACTCGAGAAAGTACCTAAAATGGTCTGACATACTTAAGGCTTAGTTTCTTGGATTTGATAGATTGACTAATTCCTGTGGTTAGAAATACCTTGAGAAAAACATAATCTCTGACCTCAAACTTTAACAGTCTCCTTTGAGTATTAGCATAGCTCTTTTGTCCGCTATTTATTATCATATTTCCTTTTATCGTAGGCCTCATAGTTGTATCACTTACTGGGATCATAGCTCCTTCTCAAAAGGGCTATTATTCTTAATTGTCCTAGCCTCATTTCTTACTCTGACCCTTGCCTTTTCAGGCTTGAACTGTGTTTTACTCTCTTTATTCACTCAAGAAAGGGCTTATATAACTCTTTGGCTTAATGACTGATCATCATACTCTTCTCTTTCTTGTACTAACATCAAAGAGCAACTACCACTAACTACTATTGAATTATTGTGGGATGCTAATTTTTCATAATCTCTACTGCTAGAGACATGGTTTACCACTTACCCCATCAAGACAACTATACCTAACCCCTCTCTGGATATATGCCTTTGGTATATAGGGGTTTCTCTATCTCTAAGTCAGGTCTAATATCTATTGGGTAGTGGTTCATCGAGCTATAATACTGGAAAGCCACTTTCTTGCTTTTCTCATCCCATACACTATGCTTGTTTTTTAAGAGATTTAGTCAATGGTCTAACTATTTGAGTAGAGCCTTCATATCTCTGTGGCAATAGTCTACCAAACTTAAGAAGTCTCTAGTCTCTGAGACAAAACTATCTGAAACTATACTGGTCTCTGAGACTAATTGATCTGGGAAACTATCTCAGGCTGTCATCTCCCTAAAGAACTGTTGTACTGTAACTGTAGGCTCTCTGTATCTCTATGGGATCTACTATGACCCCTAGGTCTACTGTGACCTCTTAGAGCACTGCTAGGGTCTACTGCAACCTACTATACTATGCTAAGATCCATTACAATCTGCTTCTAGGGGATGTCAAAGCCTAAGATCATTGTATTAGACCGTAAAATACATACTTACTAAGTCCCGTAACCATCACTTATAATAGCTAAGGCTGAACTAAGATGTCCACTATGCCCTTCATATGAAGTGGGCTCTACATTGCTTATTTCTCTATTGATCCTATTGGAACAATACGTAGGAGTATTTTGATTTTCACTCACAACTATTTATGGGATCCCTGGGTTCCCACTTTAAGTCTTTCCACTTAAACTTTTTTTTTACTCTTACTGGCTTATTCTGTACTCTTTTTGTCGTTCCTCTCATATCTTGCAATTTTCTAATTATGCCCATGTTCTACTTTTAATTACCTTCAGCACCAGGGCATCATATATATCGAGTGTATTTAACATCTCTCGCAGGGATAGAGGTTGTAGGCTAGTCCCTTTTCACTTCATTTAGTCATATCGTAAGGGACTCTGACTTTTAACCTTCCACTATTGTTAGCATGTTCCCTTTTTCATTATTGTTCTTTACTGAAGATTCCATTTTACATATTTTCCTTATTATTCTAATATTACTAGAATCCCTTACATCCCTTCTTTAGCTTATCTCTTTATTTAACTAACTAGGATACTCTTCGATTATTGGGACACTCTTTATGGTTGATGCCATTATTTGCTATGCACTTAAGTTATATTACCACTGAGTTGGCTAAACTCAATATGATGTAACCATCATTGCAAGCAAACCATAGCATCAATCACTATTACACATGCGTATCATGACCGAGCTTAAACCACTATCGCCAGTATAATATGAGTTCCTCAACAATCTAAAGTACCCTTCTGTTACCATGCTATATCTCTTTTTATTTCAAATGACACTCGGGGAGACAGAACTCTTCCCCTGATTTCTCATGTTATTTACTGCACTACCCTGAAGTCATTTATATTGTCCAATTACCTTTATTAGGGCCTTTCATCATGTTTCACTAACATTTGTACCAAGGACAATAGTACTTACTAGTACACTCATTCATATTATCTATTTGTCTATTTTTGATTCATTATGTCCTTGGTTCTGATATCATCACATATTTTCTTTATGCTCAAAAGCATGTTTATTCCTCCTGGGTTAATTTTTACTTACTTGCTTTCTATAAAGTGGGGGAAGGATCTAATTCCTCTCGTTCTCTTGCTCTAATTTACTCACTCGAGGGGTCTTATTCTCTGTACCTTGTCTGACCCTTTAATAGTTTATTTCTCATATTTATCTAAATATGACCAACAAGGCCTTTCATATGGTAATACACTCCATCATCACTAGTACTTCCATTCTAGCTATATGATGCGAGCCTCTATTGCCTTTGTGTTTAGACCCTTGTATTATTCATGTGTAGCCAATTGGTGCATCTGGGATGTCAGGCTTGATGGAGTGTTACCTATAGACTCTGGCCTTTGGCTTGAGGAATAACTTTCTAAACTTTCTAATTCATCTAGACGTTTGGGTTTCATGGTTGGGGGGTAGCTCTCTCTCATTTCTCTTCTAACTGATTCATGGGTAACAATAATCTCATCTCATATTACGCTATATCATTGCCTGTCTTTGATCTTGGCCTCCTATAGCCTAACACAGTTGTTCCATCATTTGTTGTTGTGATCTAAACGATCTAAAATTACTTGCATCTAATCAACTTATGGTCCTCCCTAATTGCCAGTACTACTGCTAGCACCTCTAGCACTAGTACTAGCACCTCTAGCATCATTGTTAGCACCTCCCTTTGTTCTTAGCATTTTGAGAATTTCTTAATCCAGGGAAAGAAAAACATACATATTAGCATTTCTTTATTTATTCATTCTTATTTAATGAGGACAATGGGAGAAGGTGTGATAAGGCTTGCTCAATTGATCCTATCTAACATTTACATATATTTCATATTGCATCTAATTACATCATATTAGTCATAGTCATTACAAATCAAAATATTGTACGGCTAACTCTGTACGTCACTAGTGATCATAACCTATCATTTACATATCACCAAAACATCAATCACTAGCTCTATTTGTTATTAGTCATAGCCATCTCTAGCTAACTGCCATCTGTAGGGACTATCATGGCCTAAGATCCTGTTATGAGCAAGGGTGTCAATCTCCTTGTAGCATAAGGCAAAAATCCTATCATAACATCCTACTCTAATCTCTGATCTAATATAATCTTCGACATCACCTTGCTTTGAGAGATAACTCAGTAAGGCGTCTACCCACTCATATTCCTCATAATCCTTCTGATCTATAATGGTGGCAACATAGATAGTGTGTGCCTCCCATGTATAATGGTAATACCTCTCTAAAAGAAAATCCTTCTTTATGACTGCTTCCTTAGAGATTAACCTAAACTTAGGTTTAATCTCATATACTGAATTCATGCTATACCTGCCATGTACTTCTATAAGTGCTCTTTGAAAAAGCTCTGTCTCCCACTCAGTAAACTGCTTTCTCACCAAAATGCCATTGGAGGACACTGACTCCCTGTTCTCGTCTAGGATCTTAGGTGGCACTGTGTCTATAAGCTCCACAGATGCAATATTATCATAGTTGAGATCCTCCTCCAGATCCTCCTCTATGAGATCATGCTCCTCTTGCACTGCTGGCACAACCTGAAACTCATCTAATCTAGGATCTCAAACTATCCTCCTCTTAAATGGAAGGTCACTCCACCTCTGAAGTTCCCCAGCAGTCTCATCATGGGCACAGGAGTCGCTAAAATCCCTAGAGAAATACTGTCTTTCTAAACCTTAAACTATTTCCTTTAATCGGTGCTCCTAAGATACCTTTATGCTCCTCTCAGACATCTTATAGAGAAAATGTCTCTGAGTGAGTCTAAGTAGGTAACTAAACTTAATAAGGAAGAACTAACTTAAACAAAGGAAAACACTAAACTTGCAATCCTTGTTAAGCAAAAGGTTATAGATCATAACTGTACACCATGAGAAGACCTTTTGCTCTGATACCACAAATGTTATACCTTACTATATAATGCTTTTTCTACTACAAATACCTTATATAGAACTTAGAAGAATCAATGGAAACCTGAACTGATTAAAATTTTTCCTTTTAAAACTTCCTCATACAATTTCACTATACATTTGGTCATTTCTAGAATTTTGTCTAACTTTGAAAATACATAATTAATTATAGAAAAATTGTATGAGGTTGGCTTAAGGTGCTAATTCCAACTCTCTATGTCCTTTACAAAGGGAAAATATTACTCAGCAGAATGCATATAAATTCATATCAAAGTGTCCCTACAAAAAAATGAACAATTTTACCCCTCACTTGACATATTATTATTATTATTTTGCCTTTATATAAGGACATGAATCTTTGCATTTTAGGCACTCTAGTCATATTCTTTTTACCTAAAGGTTGAGTCCATACACAGCTTTCTGTTACATACCCCATTACCATACAGTATCATAGCATAACTCATACATACCATAATCCAAAGATATTTAATTACATAACAAAATATGATGCATAAAAGTAAGGTCCTCGATTTATGCCTCCATACCCTTTTCCCTTTCTTTGCTTGAACTCAGACCTAGCATAAATTATATTTGGGGTGAGATTATGAAATCTCAGTAGTAGCAAACCAATCTCATTCACAAGTGAGTGACGATCGTATCACGCAACCTTTAAAATAAAATTAGGTTGGATTAAATTTTATAGTTAGTGACACAACCTAGGTCATCTCCCTTGGAAATGAAATTCAATGTTTAATTGGGTTTTCTAAGTATTAAAGGACTCTAAAAATTACTTAACTAAGGGGGTTTGATCTAATTAGACTAACTAAAATTTAATTGAAATAAAATTTCTAATTGCTACCTAATTGTATGAATTAAAGAGTGAATGATAGACATGTGACTAGCTTTGGATTTGCCCCTTGGTATCCACTATCCTTATCCTAATTCAATTGTGATTAATTCTAGTCTAAGAGTCCCTAATTATGTTCATAACAATGTATCTTAAGTTACCATGCAAGAATCAAGAGATTAACAATCTAATGTTGAATTGAAACCTCAATCTCACACTAAATCATTAATCCTTGCCATTAGGATCAATGAACACTAAATTTGATTGATTAATGGATCAATTAGTCTTTAAATTATTACCCTAAGATGTTTAATTAACAAATTAAACTCTGAGGAATCCTCAAAATAGACAATTAAGTACTCAATTTCATTCATGCATTTCATTAAACACCTTGACTGCATAGATGGGAAATTGGAAGATAAAGAAAAATTCAGCACTTGAATCAATTAATTAATCAACAAAAAGTATCTTAATTAGTGTCTAACTGCCACTAATTACAACTACACAAATTCCCAATCAAATACATCTTAACCAAGCATGTACAAGAAAAAGAAAAAGTGTAGGAAATTAGGAAAATCTTAGCCAAAATTCTATTTATAATCTATGTATTCAAGCTTCTCCAAGGGCCTTCTTCCAAGCTAATCACAAGTTAAGAATTAATGCTTCATGGTGGTGGAGATGGAGATGGGAAAATGGAGAAGGTTGGATGGAAGAATGTTATGGTGTGGAGGTGTGGAGTGTGGATGAAAATGACGATGGAATGTTCTCTAGATTGTGTGACTCCCTAGATGATGAATTATGCCTCTACTCGAGTGTGTTTTGATCCAGCCTCACATGCTTAATTTGTTTTTCATGTGCCTTATAACGTGAGTTTACTCTCTTGATGAATGGATAAGATAGATTTCCTTCAATAACATTTTTCCTGTATGTGTTTAATGAATCACGTGCTCTTCTCTTATTAAAACTCATGTGTTCTTTTCTCAAGCTTAACATTGTTATTTAGCCAACCTCTAACCATTTTTCATGTTTATTTGGTCCATCCTTTTTCCTATGTCTTACCCCCTTCATCACATGCTGCCTTCATGCTTCATTTAATCTATTCTGTCACATGTTCTCTGCCTTTAGAATCAGGAGCTTCATATATTCCTGTGGTTTTTGCTTGTGCTACTCATTTACTGCTCCTTCTTCTTCATGTGTTCTATACATGCTCCATTCACTTCTTTAATGTTTCTCCTTCATGTTTCTTCTCTTCAAACCATCCCACGTTGCTCCTTTATTTTCAACTCATTCTTTACTATTCATTGTTTGTTTCTTCTTCATCCACCAGTTTGTTCCACATCAGGCCCAGGTTAATTCTTTTATTCTTTAAAAGCTTATTCTTCTCTCAAATGTTGTCCTGAGCTTCCTCTCCACATAGATACGTGCCTTCTAATGCTTTTGCTTCTCTTCATTCTCATAAACCCATGGCTATATGCTTCTGTACCTAAGCCTCCTCTTCGCATTTTTCTCATGTCTCTTCTTTTATGTTTTTTCCACATTGGCTCCCCTCATGCTTCTTCTCTTTCTCTCATTTAGCTCCAGCATCTTTTTCTCCCATGTGTTCACATTCTGTTTAAGTGTGCTTCTTAATGCCTCCTTTAGCCTATTTGTATGAAGAGTGAAGTTGCTTTCCTCTTAAGCCACGTTAGTGAGCTGAAGCTGCATGAATGTGTGTAAGTAATGCACGTGGAAGAGGCACATGCATATATATGCTTTGACTTAGTCTTGTGCCCTGTGTGTGCTAACCCATGTAAGCTCTTGTGTGAGTGTGTGTTAATGTTGGGTGAGCTAGATGAGGATATCTTAGTGAATGAGGGAGTATGCTGAATAAGTGAGTGACTCATGAGAGATGTGCTGTATGTGTGTGTGGTAAGTCTAGAGCCCATGCATCAACGTGTAAGAAAACCTAAGTGTGTATATGGAAATGAAACTCGTGACATGCTAGATGAGTGCTTTGTGTGAGTGACCACATGGAAAAATAAGAAACCATGCTTGCTACATGGAGATGAAGGTGTAAGAAAGAGAGATCGCTTAGTGAAGTGGATGAGAGTGTTTCTTCTTTAATCAGAATGTTGTGCACAAGTTAGCAAGCAAGTTCCTCTTATATGATTCATTCCATCCCCATTTCTTTTCTTTTCATGTTCTTATTTTCCTCAGATTTCATTAAACATGTAGACCATCATTCTCTCCTTAAAGTTGCACACTTTTAGCTTTCAATTGAATTTCTCATTCAAGCTCCAATTTCCATTGAGAATCAGCACAAAAGAGTGAGAAAAGTTAAGTAGGAATGTTTGCAAAATTATTTAAGAGAAATTTATGCATTAAAATCAAACAATTTTACAAATAAATTCTTAGAGTGTAAAAATGGCTACTAAAATCAATTATCCAATTAATTAAATCCCTAAAGCCATATTTCATCATTAAAATGCTTTAATTAGGAGATTTAAAATATATAAAAATAGCCTTCATCAGCGAGCATGTAAGTACATAACATAATGCCAATCAAGTTGCCACATACCACATAGTATACAAGGAATTTCATACAAGGCCAAGCACAATCCAAGCATACATGTCTCATCTTATAGCATAAATGACAAGTTGATATAGCATAATTGTAACATCTGGTTCTCTAAAAATGAGAGAAAATGCAAGAAACATAATGTATGGTTTCTCCGTCAATGAATGAAATTCACCGGATACAAAAGGAAGTCTCCCAAAATGATGTAGTTAAGGTCTTAAAAAATTTGGGAAGCATTCTAGATGCTAAAAAATGAAAATCCTAGGCTCAAACAGAAAGAAAAATGAAGCTAGAATGAAGAAACAAATTGTGACGAAAGATTAATGAAACGTAAAGGCATTTTCGTCATTTTGAGCAAATTTTAGAATTTTCATAGAAGGGCTTTTTAAATGAAAGTTTTAAGCTCTCCAGGGTTCTAGGGGCACTAAAAACCATGGGAAGCCCCGTGATAGTTAAAACCCCTCCGGTGAATGTTTTCTAATGTCAGTTGACCTAAACTTTGACTGATTCGTTCGGCAAGGTTGTAGCTCCGATTTGAGTGATTCCAAAGGCATTTTACTAAATTGGGAACCTAAATTTCATAATGGAAAAGACAATTCTCAAAAAGGAGCTAAACCAAACCAAAAATGAAAATGCCAAGAACGAAGGGCAAAACAAAAATTTTTGAAAAGTCCTTCTTTCTCCTTCCTATATATAAGTGGTGCCTCACCATCACACTCATGTAGCTTTATATTTTTCTACCCTAAACTAGAGCGAAAACCCTAGGAGAGTTGCACACAAGACGAAGAAGAAGAGAAGGAGAAATTCAAACTAAAAGGTATAAAATTTTGGTAGTTTTTCATACTTTCTCCTTTCCAAACCTCTCCTTTTCCATTCCCTTTTCTTTTTGGTGATTGTATTGAAGTATATGAACCTGTTGTAATGGAGACATTAGGGGGAAAATTCAAATTTGAAGAGAGGAGGCCAAAGACGACAAGATTCAAGTGAGAAAAGCTATGAAAACAACGTAAAATCTCTATCTTATGGTAACTATTCCTCCCCCTTCCTTCTCTCTATTTTGCTCCACTCAAGATGCCATAGGAGGGCTAGAATTTTAAGGAGGACCAAGGATAAATTATATGAATTTAAGGGAGGAGAGTAAGAATATGCAAAGAAATTCAAGAAAAGATCATTGATTTTCAAGGTGGCAAACCTAGGGTTTCATGGATTCCCTTAAAAATCTGATTTGATGTGATTATTCTTAGGCCTAAATGAATGTTTAAATAAGTTCCCAAGATCCCTAAGAGTCTCCCTATATGCATCTTCCAGGTAGTAGAACAAAGTAAACCTCCATGGAAGCTAAATGATGTATGGTTTTAGCCAAATGGGGTTGAGACACCTAGGGAGAGTTTTAAATTCTTTTAAGCCCATTTTTAAGTCATATATGATGAATGAAAATGAAGGGGAATCTTGGGAAAAATTTAGGAGGCCTAGAGAATGAATTAGTACTTAGGTTCCATAATATGACCTAAAGAAGCAACATATAATTAGGCTCTTTGTTTTAATTGTGTGATGACTTTAAGAGGCTTAAAAGGAGTCAAGAATCATATTTGAAAGAAAAGAATGGAGGTTCAAACTCATTTGATGAATGTTGCTTCATTAGGTGCATTCTTGGAACTATAAAGGAGCTAATAGACTAAGTTAGTGTTTAAGGAAGATGTGTGGCCTTAGAATTAATTTCATGAACCTAATTGGCTCCCATATAATATGTCTAGGCCAAGAGAAGTGATCTCCACCTTCTTAGGTATGTGAAGTCAAGGAAGAGGATTCAAGACTTAAGGAAAAAGTGTGTAAGAGCAAGCAAGGTAGTTCTCTCTGCCTTTTATCATGTATAGATGTGTGCTTACATTGTCTTGATTGTGTGTATGTATTTTTTAAGCCATGAAAAGTATTCTAGCATGATTTTATATGCCATGGTACCATAATGATGGATTATGTTTCTAAATGATGTTTATGATTCTTGCTTTGGTTTGCTTGAGTGTGGTGAAGCCAAGAATCCTTAGCCATGGTGAGGATGAGTCAAGAACCCTTAGCATTGGTTGAGACAAAGTAAAGAGTCTCCCAAAAGTGAGGTTGACTCCTAAGAGTAAGGTTAAGTCCAAGAACCTCTTAAGGAATGGGTGAAGTAAATCCAAAATCCACAAGTGAATGGGCAAGGCTAATTCATATACTTGGCAAGCCTATGTATGCTATGTATGACTTTTTCAAATGCCAAGAATGCTTCTTAAATGATTACACATGTTAATATGTCCATGCATGCATTTGTAAGACTTGTATTGTATGCTTTATGTGTGATTGAATGAGAGATGAATTATTGGGATTCTTTAAATCTAATCCTCTCCTCTCCAATGTCTTAACATGCTAGGTGGAGCAATTGAGCAAGATATTAGAGGCCACCAAGCCTAGAAGAAGAAGATGGCATCAAAGTATATGAATATACCTAGTTTTGCTTCCTTTTTAGCCATACACATGGTGTATGATGTAATCTATAATGCCATAATTTCCTAGCTCAGTCCATGCTACTTCCATATCTCATGTCATGAATTGTACAAGGGAGTAGGAAAAATGACATTAAAATAATGCATTATTTAGCATTGCGTCGGGTATGAAATTTTCATTTAGTGTCATATGGACCATTTATGCTCATACATTGCATTCTAATATTTAATTACATGAATACAACTCATTTGCATCACCAAAAGTGGTCCACAACTTGTGGAAACCAAAAGGAAGCATAAAACTCATACTTGTATTTTCGACCAGAATGTTGCCATTTCTATCACAAACTTTGGAAAATCATAACTAATTCTAGAAAACTTAAAATCATACATTCTTGGTCATTCTAGAATGCTACACATGTCTAATTTATGCTAAAAATAAGTACAGACCATGAAACACAACAAAAAAGATGTTTGAGATTTGGAAAGGTCTAGAAGTCTAGCTGTCCATTGGTGCTATCACAAAATTCTGTAGCGAATTTCAAAAATGTCCAATTAATTCCACACAAATCCAATCTATGTAAATGATACCAATATGAAAAGCTATGGATGTTAGCTAGAGGAAAAAAATAACTCTAGACCATCTTACATACGACAGACCTCAAAACCTAATCAAACCATGCCTAAGGTTAGTTGGAGCACTTGATACTGAGTAGGAACTTCAAAAATTCATATCTCCCTCTCTAGACATCCTAATGAAGTGATTTTAGTTGTCATGAGTCATTGGGAATTTCTAGTTTCTCTGTATATGTCATGGTAATTGGACACCATTTGAGCCCTGTGTCATAGATTTCATTTTTCGAACCTGAGTGAACAGTAACATGACTAAAACCAAAATTTTTGCGAAATTTGAAAATTCAACAAATATTCTCTAGACCTCTGAAAATTTTGTTCTTTAGCTTTCCAAAAAGTTCTCAATAAGCTCTAATTTCTTCCCAATCTCAGATCAAGAAGAGCTCATTTGGATAAAAAGTGACATAGGATTTCAATATAGTTAATTTTGGCTCCATATAGGATACCAAAATATCCAAATGGCTTTCCATGGGGTTTGACACCTTTTGGGCAAGTTTAAAAGCATAATTAGGACTTGTATGAGCTACCCAAATGGTCCCAAACCCCATGCATCTCATTTTGGCTATCTCACTTACACTTATATACAATTACACAATGTCATCCAAGAAACTAGTTTGCCATAACATACTCAAATTGCATTCAATGGTTACATAACATATTCTCCCATTTATACATGACATATTATCATAATTACATATGTTTATAACATCATAGTATATATACAACCATTGATTATAGCATTTTCCATTTGTATGGCTTTAAAGTAGCAAAATTTCAACACTTTAATGTCATCCTCTCATTTCTCATGTGGTTGGCTCTCATTCCCTAGCTCTCTTAGCCCACCTAGCAAGTTAGAACATTGGAGAGGAGGGGATGAGATTCAAAGAATCCCAATAGCTCATCTCTCATTCAATTATACATAAAAGATCCAAAACAAGTCTTACAAATGCATGCATGGCATATGGACATGTGCAATCATTCAAGAAGCATTTTCAACATTTGAGTAAGTCATACATAGCATACAAAAGCTTGCCAAGTATAATATCTAGTTCTTCAAAAACAAAAGATTATGTTATGTGACCTTTAGAATGTATATTGAGTATGAAGCATGGCAGCATACTAAGTCAATTTAAGGGCTGAGATAACATCTCATCACCTAGGTCGAAGATCTTTCGACAAGATCCTGTAATCTGTAGTGCAAATTCTAAGACCTTGTCGATAAGGTTTTCACTAGTAAGTACAAGGTCTTCTTATATAATGTGTTAAAACTTGTATGGTATGGAATTGGGTTGGAAGGCTTTTTAAATAATAGTTTTAAGTTCTCCAAGGTTCAGAGAGGCCCTGAAAACCATGGGAAGCCCCGAGACATTTAAAGCCCCTCTGATATACATTTTCCAAGTTGGTGTACCTAAACTTTGAAAGATTTATTTCAAGAAGGTTTTAGCTCTGATTTGAGTTATTCCAAGGGCATTTTACTAAATTGGGAACCCAAATTTTGTAATAGAGAAGACGATTCTAAAAAAGGAATTAAAACAAATTAGAAACGAAAATGCCAAGAACAAAAGGCAAAATAGGGATTTTTGAAAAAGTCCTTCATAAACCCATATATATATGAGGCATCCTTCTTCTCCCTTCATTTTGATCGACCAAGTTCTGCCCAAAAACTAGAGAAAGCTCAAGGGAAGGAGGCACACAAGAATAAGATAAAGAAGAAGGGAAAATTTCAAGAAAAAGGTAAGAAATTATTGGAATTTCCTAGTCTTCTCCTTAGGAAATCTTTCTCCTCCTTTTCCCCTTTCTCCCTATCATTTTCCTAAAGTTTTTGGTGCTATTTTAAGGTCAAACCAAGGAGGAAAAATTCAAATTGGAAGAGAAAAAGCCAAAGGAAGTGATAATCAAGCAAGAAAATAAGGAAAAATAAGGTAAATCTTCCATCCCATGGTAGCTACTTCCTCTCCCTCCTTCTCATTATTTTGCCCTACGTGTGTAGCCATAGGAAGGCTAGAATTTTGAGGAGAACCAAGGGTGAATTCTATGAATTTAAGGGAAAAGAGTAAGAATATATGAAGAAATCCAAGTAGAAACCATGAAATTTGCAAGATAGAAAAGTTAGGGTTTTGATTGCACTTTAAACTCTATCATGAACTTTAGCCATATTTTATGATGTTTAAGAGTTCATTTGAGTTCCTAAGACACCAAGAGAGCTTCCTACATGATTCTCCCATCAAAAGAAGCAAAGAGACTCCATTGGTGCCTTATGGAAGCATAGCTTCAGCCAAGGAGAGTCAATGAACCTAGGGAGCATTTTAATTCCCTCCAAGCTTTGTTATGCATCATGTATGATGGGAGAGTATGAGAGGATGCCTTGGAAAAAGTATAGAAACCATTGAAAGTGAGTTGGCCTTATATGTTCCACAATATGGCTTAAAGAAGCAATACCAAGCTAGGCTCCTAGAATTGATTATGTGATGACTCTAAGAAGTTAAAATAGAGTCAAGAATCATGAATGAATAGATATAGTGGAGCCAATATGATGTTTCCTAAAGGTTGCTTCATTAAGTGCATTACGGAACCATAAAAGAGTCTTATGAGTCACCTAGTCTTTCTAGTAATTGTGTGGCCTTAGACTTTGCTTCAAGAGTATAATTAGCTTCCATATGATGTGTCTAGGCCAAGAGGAATGATCTCCACCTTCTTGGGTGTGTGAGGTCAAGGGAGAGGATTCAAGACTTAAGAAAAAAGTGTGTAAATGTAAGCAAGGTAGCACTCTCCACCTTCTTTCATGCATAGATGTGTGCTTACATTGTCTTGATTGTGTGTATGTATGTTTTAAGCCATGAAAAGTATTCTAGCATGATTTTATATGCCATGGTACCATGATGATGGATTATGTTTCTAAATAATGTTTATGATTCTTGCTTTTCCTTAAGTGTGTTGAAGCCAAGAATCCTTAGCCATGGTGAAGATGAGCCAAGAACCCTTAAAATTGGTTGAGACAAAGTAAAGAGTCTCCCAAAAGTGAGGTTGACTCCTAAAAGTAAGGCTGAGTCCAAGAACCTCCAAGGAAATGGGTAAGGCAAGTCCAAAATCCATAAGTGAATGGGTGAGGTTAATCCACTTTCTTGGCAAGTCTATGTATGCTATGTATGACTTTTTCGAATGCTAAGAATGCCTCTTAAATGATTGCATATGATAACATGCCCATGCATGCATTTGTGAGACTTGTATTACATATTTTATGTGTGATTGAATGGGAGATGGGCTATTGGAATTTTTTGAATCTCATCCCCTCCTTTCCAATATCTTAACATGCTAGGTGAAATAATTGAGCAAGGTAATGGAGGCCACCAAGCTTAGAAGAAGAAGATGTGCATCAAAGTATATGAATATGCCTAGTTTTGCCTTTTTTTTTAGCCATACATGTGACATATGATGTAATCCCATGATGAAATTGTTATGTAATCATATGAACATATGTAAATACCCAAATGTATAATGTATGAATGAAATATGATGCTTAATGTATGAGATAACATGTTTTGGGTATTGAATGGCAAGTTTAGCTCTTGAATAGTTAGATAGATTAGTGTAATAATGGAAGTGGAATAGCCAAATTAAAATGCATGAGCTTTAACACTACTTGGGCAGTTCATACAAGTCATATTCAGACTTTTAAACTTGCCCAAGAGGTGCCAAACTCAAGAGGAGGCCATTTGGACTAAAGTGACTCTTGATAGGGAGCAAAAGTGACCATTTCATGAGGCTATGTCACTTTTTGACCAAATGAGCTTTTCTTGATCTGAGATTTGGCATGCATTTAGAGCTTGTTGAGAGATTTTTGGAAAGTTAAAGTGTATAATTTTCAGAGGTCTAGAGAATATTTAATAAATTTTCAAAATTTAGGAATTTTCTAGTTTTGGTCTAGTGTACTATTCACTCATGTCCAAAAATGAAACTATCACTCAAGGGACAAATGATGTCCAATTGCCATGAAATTTCATAGGGAGAAACTAGACACTCCCAGTGACTTATTCCAACTAGAAGCACCCTGTTTGGAGGTCTAAAAGGGGAGATATGAATTTTTAAAATTCTACCCAATATTAGGCATCCAGACTGACCTTATGTATTGTTTAATTAGGTTTTGATGCCTAAACGTGCCTGAACTGGTCTAGAGTTATTTTTTCCCTCTAGATAACATCTGTATCTTTCTATATTGTTATCATTTGTGTGTATTGAATTTTTTTGGAATTAATTAGATATTTTTTAATTTTGCTACAGAAACTTGTAACAATACTAGTAGCCAGCCAGACCTCTGCTCCTTTTCGAATGTAAAACGTCCTCTGTACAATGATTCATAGTCTGGTCATATTTTTAGAATAAAGTATACATGTATATATTTCTAGAATGGTAAATAATATATGTTTTTTCTTTTTCTAGAATTAGTTATGATTTTCCAAAGTTGGTGACAGAAAGGGACAATTTCTGGTCGAAATTGTAAGTATATGTTTTATTCTTTCCTTTGCCTTATACGAGCTCTAGACCATTTTTGGTGATGGAAATGAGTTGTATCTATGTAAATAAATGTGACAATGTGATAGATGAGTCTATATAGCCCATGAGACTCTGAAAGAAAAATTTTACTTATAGAGAAATGCATTTTGAGTTTAAGTCCCTATACCATTATGTTGCCTCCCAAAGAAATTATATGAGATGAGGCACATGAATTGCATGCATTGAGTCCAAAAAGTATGGTATTACACCAAGCAACTGGATTGACCTCACCCATTTACTTGTGAATTTTAGACTTGCCTCACCCATTCTTTAAGAGGTTTTTGGACTCAACCTTGCTCTTGGGAGTCAACCTCGCTCTTGGGAGTCAACCTCACTTTTGGGAGACTCTTTACTTTTTCTTAACTAATCTTAAAGGTTCTTGGCTCATCCTCACCTTAGTTAAGGGTTTTTGGCCTTACCACACTCAAGAAAACCAAGACAAACATCATAAACATTATTTAGAAACACAATGCATGATCATGGTACCATGGAGTAAGAGCTTATACTAGAACATTTTTCATAGCTTAAAATATTCATACACACATTCAAAGAGAAGTAAAGCAAGTAACCATGCATGAGAGAAGGAGAAGTGAGCTACCTTGGATATAAACACACACTTTTCTCCTTGAATCAATGCTCCCTTTTTCGGCCTCACACACACAAAGGTGTGGGGATGATTTCTCTTGGCCTAAACAAAATTTATGGAAGCTAATTAGGTTCATAAAATTAATTCTAGGGCCACACAACTTGCTTAGACACTAATTTGACTTATAAACACTTTTATGGTTCCAAAATGCACCTAATGAAGCAACACCCCTCAAATAAATTGTAGGCTCCATTCTTTCCTTTCAAATATGATTCTTGACTCCTTTTAAGCCTCTTGGAGTCATCACACAATTAAAACCAAAAGTCTAAATACATGTTGCTTCTTTAGGTCATATTATGGAACATAAAGCACCAACTCATTCTCTAAGCTTCTTAAATTTTTTCCAAGGCTTCCCCTCATATTCATTCATCATATATGAGTTACAAATGGGTTTAGAAAAATTTAAAACTATCCCCAGCTAGGCTAACCCCTCTTGGCTAAACGTATGTTAGGTTTTAAGCTTCATGGACTTTGCTTTATTTTCTTGATGGAGGAAGCACATGGGGAGATTTCTACGGATCTTAGGAACTCATTTAAACACTTATTTAGACATAGGAATTAAGAGATCAAATCAAATTTTGTAAGGAACACTTGAAACCCTAGAATTTGCATCTTGCATTTCCATGATTTTTTGTTAATTCTCTTTGCATATTCCTAATCTCCACACCCTTTTTCCTAAGAATCACCCTTGGTTCTGCCTAAAAACTAAGTCCTCCTACGGTTTCTTAAGTGGGACGAAATGGTGGAGGAAGAGGAGCAAGGGATAACAACCATGGAAGAAGAAATTACTTTGTTTTCTTGCTTTTTCTCACTTGAATCTTGTCTTCTTTGAGCTCCTCTCTTCAAATCTAAATTTTTCCCTTGATTTCTCCCTTAAGAGGAGAAGAGGCTTAGATGGAAAAAAGTATGAAAAACTACTAAATTTCCTTACCTTAAAGCCTTGCTTTCTCTTCTCCTTCTTCTTCCCTTGGTACACCACTCTCCTAGGGTTTCTCCTCTGGTTTAGGGTAGAAAATTATGAGACTAAATGAATGGGAAAGTGGGGTGCCTCATATATATAGGTGGAGGAGAATAGCTTTTTTAAAAATTCCTGTTTTGCCCTTCGTTTTTGGCATTTTCGTTTCTAAATCATTTTAGCTCCTTTTTTAGAACTGTCTTTTCCATTATGAAATTTAGGTTCCCAATTTAGTAAAATGCATTTGGAATCACTCAAATCAGAGCTAAAACTTTTTCAAATAAATTCATCAAAGTTCGGGTACCTCGATATTGGAAAACATCCACCGAAGGGGATTTAACTGTTCCAGAGCTTCCCATGGTTTTCAAAGCCTCTGAGAACCCCGGAAAACTCAAAACTTTTATTTAAAAAGGCCTCCTATATAAATTCCAAATTTGTTCAAAATTACAAAAATGCTATTACATTTTGTAAGTTTTTCATCAAATTTCATTTCTTCATTCTACCTCCATTTTTCTTTCCATCTGAGTTAGAATTCTCATTTTTTGGAGTCTAGAATGTTACTCAAGTTTTTTGGAACCTAAATTAATTCATTCCGAAGGACTTGCTTTGAAAATGTGCCCATTTCCATCATTTAATGAAAATCAGACATTACATAATCCCTTGATGAAATTGTTATTTAATCATATGAGCATGTGTAATTATGTTAATATGTTATGAATAATGAGAGCTAAGGTTATATGCATGAGAATGTGCATTTTGGATATCTAATGGGTTACTAGCATTATGGAAATATATGTATAAATGGAAGTGGAATAGCCAAATTGAGATGCATGAGGTTTGGGACCGCTTAGGTAGTTTCTACAAGTCCTATTTATGCTTTTAAACTTTCCCAAGAGGTGCCAAACACCAAGAAAGACCATTTGGGCACACTTGGTATCTAATATGGAGCAAAATTGACTATATTGGAAACTTATACCACTTTTTGTCCAAATGAGCTCTTCTTGGCCTGAGATTTGGCATGCAATTAGAGCTTATTGAAAGATTTTTGTGAAGCTAAAGTACAAAAAATTTTGAGGTCTATGGAATATTTGATGAATTTTCAAAATTGAAATTTTAGTCAAGGGTACTATTCACTCAAGTCCGAAAATGAATTCTGTTACTCAAAAGGCAAATGATGTCCACATACCACAAAATTTTATAAAAAGAAACTAAACACTCCCAATGACTTGTTCCAACTAGAAGCACCTCATTTGGATGTCTAAAGAGGGAGATATGGATTTTTGACATTTATGTCTAGCATCAGGCATCCAGATTGACCTTAGGTACTATTTGATTAGTTTTTAACATCTACATATGCCTGGACTGATCTAAAGTTATTTTTTCCCTTTAGCTAACATCTGTAACTTTCTAGATTGGTATAATTTTTATAGATTGGATTTGTTTGGAATTAATTGAAAATTTTTCAAGTTTATAACAGAAACTTATATCAGTATTAGTAACTAGCCAGACTTCTGCACCTTTTTGAATGTCAAAAGTTTTTTGTGTGATGTTTCATGGCCTAATCATATTTTTAGCATAAATTAGATATGTGTAGCTTTCCAGAATTGTAAGAAATGTATGATTTTGATTTTTCTAGAATTATTTATGATTTTCCAAAATTTGTGACAGAAATGGAAAAATTTTGGCTGAGGCTACGTTGATGTATTTTATGTACTCCCTTGCCTTGCATGAGTTGTAGACCAATTTTAGTGATGAAAATGAGTTGTATCTATGTAGCTAAATATGAGGATGTGATACATGAGTCCATGTGGTCCATGGGACTCGAAAGAGAAAATTTTATCTATGGCAAAATGCATGTGTATTCTTTGTTCTCATGCTATCCTTCTTGCTTCATAGTAAAATACATGGAATAAGACCTTGAAATGGTATGAGATAAGCTAGATAAATATGTTGTTACATTTATTAGTATCAAAGCAAAGTTTTAGGTTCTCTTAGATTGGATTTGGCTTAAGGATGTAGTAATAAGGCTATGTAAAGGCTTGAAGAGATAGGTAGAGTTTTATATGAGACATTTTGGGTGTGTGAAAATAGTTTGTGACTATGTTCATGACAAATAAGTTGTAGAATGGTTTTAGAGTAGATAGTGAACATCAGGAATGATTGGCTTCTAGAATAGCTTAAGCAAAGTTAAGCTTAAGCAGACCAAAGTGATCTAACGACTGGAGCTCTGTGAGATATGATAGCTCGTCGAGATCAATAGCAAGCCCTAGGTATGAATAATGAGAAATGATCTCATTGACATAAAAAGGCTTACAAGAAAGAGTACGTGAGGCCTAATTCTCCTAGTGGTCATAGTTAGACCATTCTGAGATATCTTGTGTAATGCAGAGATAAGTAGGATACAACACAATATGAGATGAGATTGTGGCAACACGAGATTAGTCTAGAGGGGAAGTAAGAAAAAGAGTCATCCCTAGCCACAACACCCAAATGTTTAGAAAAGCTCCAGAGTCTGAAAGGTTAATTCCCTTAGGCCAGAAGTTTGAGTTACAAGCTACATCCCTTAGAGCCCAATAACCCAGAGGTGACAGCTAGTTATGCATGAACGAAGCAAAAGGTAGAACCCTCTAACTTGATGATGGGCTAGTTATAGAGGCAATAAGGCTTGAGGTGGTAGCTAAAGATGAAATTCCAATCCATAAAAAAGTAAGCCATTCAGAGGCCATTAGCCACGGCCAATTAACTACTTAGCCACGACCAATTATTCCATAAAAAGCAGTAAGGCAATCCAGAGAGTTCCTCGCCACAGCCAATTAAGAAGTTAGCCGCAACTAATACTTAGACAGGAAACTAGGGTGAACCCGAGACTAATTAGCCATGGCGAATGATGTGTTAACCATGGTGAATGATAGTATGAATGCCTTATTAGTCATATTCAGGCCAACTTGAAAAAAGAAATGATAAGGGATTAGTCAATCCATAGAGAGCGAAAACCCTAGTATTAGTAGAGAAAGAGTAGTAAATAGTTACATAAGATTAGTAAGAAATCAATGAGCCTAATAGTTGAGATCGAGGAAAGAACTCAACATAGAGAAAGTTAGATACAGGGATAATAAGGTTGTTGAGATCCGCCTTTAAGGCATTAACTCCAACCTAGGGTGCTACCCTATGAGACACTGAATGATAGAATGTTAGTATAGTCTCGAAATAATATAAGGTAAGGCTAGTAATAACGAGGCATATAGTAAGTGACCTAGAAAGATGTACCTCATAGGTAACACCTAGAAGTAAGTATGAGTAGCCCGGTAACAGAAGCTCAGAAAAGAATAAGGATAGTTTAGAAAGCATTAAGTTATTATAAGCCTATAAGCTAATAGGGCTTATAGTAAGCTACAAGTCTAATAAGATGGCTAGCCCAGGCTGAGCATAAGCTAAAGCCTAGGGGAGATGACTAGTAGTATCGTCTAGGTGAGATATGTAAATGAAAGGCTCAGTGAAAGTTCTCCCTGGATTGAGAAAGGAAAGATGAGACATCCTGAGTCGGGGAAACTACCCAGTAGTTGTTAGTAAATTCCCTTAGATAGATCCCCCTAAATTGTAGAATATAGTGATAAAGGAAGCGTGGAAGAACTGAGAAACTAGATATAGAAGAGATGCCCTCGCTTTAGTAATGACTAAATAAGTAGACTGAATACAAGAAAGTAAACAAACAGGGGTCCAATAATTAGTTAAACGAGCTCCCTAACATGAGAACGATGTAGGATTAAGGCATATGTGTGATTAGAGCATCAGTGGAGCATAAGTTTTTAATAAAGTAGAATCTGGACATTAAGGCTACATGTCCTAGATTAGGTTAGTAAAACCCTAAAATTAATATACTGTGCTCCTAGGGATGAGGCTAAAGAGGTTGAATAAAGAGAAAGCCTAACTTGATCTGAACATAGAAATAAGCTAAGACAAATAGTTAGTGCCTTAGTACCCTTAAGGAAATCTAAGGGAGCTAAAGACTGCCTCAGATATTATGCAGAGAAAAAGTGTAAGCTGAGAGCGCTATAGAATGAAATTCTTAGGATTATATGAAATAGAACTCTGCTTACCGAGAAATGGTTTAGTTAAGAGTAGAGTAAGAGTGTGAGTGAAAGTTAGACCCCCTTGGCATTCTAAACAGTGAACAAGTAGAGGAACCCCAGAAAAATATAAGTGCTCTTGAGAGTAGAAAGACCCGAATTGGCAACAAAGATAGCCAGTAGTAGAATATACTTTTTACAGAAGTAAAAGGATAAGAAAGGTAGAAAGAGAGAGAAATGATGTCAATGTTCAAGCCAAAGACATAGTAGATTAAGAATAAATGTCTAGTTGATGTGCTTGAATACTTAAGGAAGCACAAGTGTCCTTAGCATAGATGCCCTTCTAGTATGATGGTGCCCAAAGTGAAAACAGTCGAGCAACGCAGAGAGACCTTGGGATAAAGTAAAGGAAGAATCTTGTTTTCCCCGAGTACCCTATGAGAATAGGGTAGAAAGAGAGAAGTAAGAAGTGAATACTTTAGATTGTTAGGAAACTTATAATATACTGGCGATAGTGGCCCTAAATTCAGTCATGAAGCACCGGTGTATTAATGTTTGATGTTATGATTTTCTTGCAACAATAGTTACATAATATTAGGCCTAATCAACCTAATAGTAATATGACTTAAGTGCGTAGCAAACGATGACATCAATCATAAAGTGTTGCGATAATCGAGAGGTATCCTAGTTAGTTAAAGAAAGAGATAAGTCAGAAAAAAGAGGTAAAGGGATTCCAGGAATACTAAAATAGTAAGAAAGCATACAGAGAGGAATTCCTAGTAGAGAATGTTCATATTTAGTATGCATAGCCTGAGTCCTTTATAGTATATGTAAATGAAATGAATAAGGACCAGTGCATAGCCTCTCTCCTATTAGAAACGTTAGCCACACTCAATGTGTGAGATGCCCTAGTGCCAAAGCATTTAAAAGCAGAACATGGGCATAGTTATAAATTGCAGGATATGAGAGAAAGGCTAAAGTAAGTATATGTAAAGTAAGTAAGTCAATAGAGTAAGAAAATTAAGATACTCCTAAGTATTAGTATGATGGGATCCTAGAGAATTAGATGACACATAACCCACTTCACACAAAAAGCATGATGTACCTCTGAGTTTAGCCGCAACTATTATGAGCAATGGTTATGGGACTTAGTTAGTATGTGTTTTGCTATCAGTTACAGTAATCTTAGGCTTTGACATCTCTCAGAGAAGGATCATAGTAGATCCTAGCATAGCATAGTGGGTGGCAGTAGATCTTAGTAGGGCTCTGAGAGATCGCAGTAGACCCAGGGGTCACAGTAGATCCCACAGAGTTACAGAGAGTCCCTAGTTATAGTATGACAATTCTCTGGTGCCTAAGATAGCTTTTACAGAGCAGTTAGTCTTAGAGACCAGTACAGTTTTAGTTAGATTTTGTCTCGGAGACTAGACATCTCTTGAGTCTGGTAGATCATTGCCACAGAGATATGAAGGCTTTCCTCAGGTAGTTAGACCACTGACTAGATCTCTTGAGAGATGAGCATAGTATATGGGATAAGAAAAGCAAGAAATTGGCTTTCCAAAGCTAGAGCTAGATGAACCACTACGTAGCAGATAATAGCCCTGACTGAGTGTAATACCATATATATTTAACCCCATTCATGGCATTCATAAGCTCCCTAACATCATTTTCATAAGAGTATATGAAAAAGGAACCAACAATAATAGATTTAATTGTGTTGCATCATACTTAAAAATTCTAAATCAGTGACATGTGGACCGTGTAGGCTTATACCATGCATTCTCATATTTAAATACATTACTACAACCCATTTTCATCATAAAATGTGCTCATAACTCAAGGAAACCGAAATGGATCATGAATTGAACTCATTGAATTTCGGCCAAATTTGCCACCATTTTGTCCAAAATTTGGAAAATCATAAGTAAATCTAGAAAAATTGAAATCATATGATCTTGGCCATTTGAGAAAGCTTGGGATGTATAATTTATGCTACAAATAGGTACAAGTCATAACATCCCACACACCAAGCATTTGACATGTGAAATGGTCTAGAGGTTGGACTGGGTCCTAATGCTGTCACAGTTTACTGATATAAATTTAAAAAATGTCCAATTAATTCCAAAACATTACAAATCAAGTGAATGATACCAATATAGAAATTTAAGGATGTTAGCTAGAGGGGAAAAATAACTCTAGACCAGTTCAAACTCATCCAGACCCTGAATTTTGATCAAATATTGACTAAGGTCTGGTTAGATGCCTGACACTAGATTGAATCTTTGAAAACTCATATCTCCCTCTCTAGACCTCCAAATTAGGTGATTTGAGTTGAAGCAAGTCACTAGGAGTGTCTAGTTTCTTTGTATAAAATTTCATGGCAATTGGGCATCATTTGCCCCATGAGTGATAGAGTTTAATTTTGGACTAGTGCTACAGTACCAAGAACCAAAACCAGAAAAATTTGTAACTTCAATAATTTTCCAAATATTCCACAAACCTCCAAAAATTACCAACTTTAGCTTCACAAAAAAGCTATTATTAAGCTCTATATGTTTGCCAAATTTTAGACCAAGAAGAGCTCATTTGGACAAAAAGTGAGATAACCTCATGAAATCGTCATTTTTTCTTCCTATCAAGAGTCACTTTGCATTAAATGGCCTCTTCTTGAGTTTGGCACCCCTTGAGCAAGTTTCAAAGCACAAATATGACTTGTAGAGACTGCCCAAATGATCCCAAATCTCATGCATCTCATTTTGGTCTCTCAACATCCATTCGTGCATAGTTACATCAAACCATCAAAGAGCCAATTTGCACAATTCCATTAATTTAGTGTCATATAAAGTCTACATCATATTCATACATCATTTTACACTTGTTCATGGGCTTACATCACAAAAACATTACATGCATCATTACTTTGACATTCAACCACTACTTAAAGTATATAATACACCAAAATAAAGATGTTCAATGTCCTTGGCTTGCATCTCCTTGCCTTAGAACACCATCTAGACAATTCAAGGATGAAGGGGAAAGGGGAGTGGGATTCCAAGAATCTCAATAGCTCACACACCCATTCATAGCACATTCAAGGCATACATACATCAAATTCATAACTATACAAGTATAAAGTGTGCAATAAATTCCATTCCATGCCACATTCACATGTTAAGACCACTTTCATACTCTTGGGACTTTTGGTTTAGCCTCACCCCATTTCTAGGACTTTTGGATTTGTCTCACTTTTGGCCTAGGGACTTTTGACCTAGCCTCCCCCATTCAAGGGACTTTTGGCCTTGTCTCACCCAAGCCATGACACTTTTGGCATATCCTCACCTTCATCAAGGGACTTTTGGCATCACCTTACCCTTATGAGCTCTTTCAACATCCATAATCATTTAAGACACCACATTGCTACCAATGCACAACAAAGATCAAGTGGGATGTTATCAAGCATCAAGAATGCATGCAAGCACACTAAGACATACATATGCATACAAGAATGAGGTAGAGAGCTACTTTTAAATTTATGCAAGCTCAATTTGCAATTTCCTTCCCCTCCTTGGTTTCACAAGAGCACTTAGGTGGAGTAAGGTTCTCTTGACCTAGACATCACAAATAACACACAATCGCATCCTTGAAGCAAGCCAAGACATTAAACTAAAGCTTATCACATACTTGGTTCCATAAATGGCCTATTGAAGCAATTCATATCATTCAAGTGTTAGGCTCTATTCTCTTGTTATTTCTAGACTTCTTGGACTCATTTAAGGTCCTTGGAGCCATCACCAATTCAATTGCACCATTGGAAAACCAAGTTGCTTCATAAGGCACCATTATGGAAACCATTGTCCCATCTCCCAACCTATGGCTCCTAAAATCTCCCCAATGGTTTCTCCCATCTTCTAACATCATATAAGGTCTCAAACCAAGGCTAGAATGAATTAAAACATCCCCTAGCCTAATGAACCTAGCTTAGCCAAACAATGCACCATAATGGGGGTTCATGGACTTTGTGATTTTTCCTTGATGGGAGAGCCACTTGGGAGGCTTTCTAGAGGTCTTAGGAGCTCAAAGGAATATTCAAATAGCCAAGAAAACATTCACACAAAATTAGATTTTGCAAAACCCTAGAAAGCACTACACTTTTCTAACTTGTTTTCCTTTAGTTTTTACTTGAATTTCTCACCATATTCTTAATCATTGCACTCTTTTTCCTAGGTTTCTCTCTTGGTTCAACCCAAAATCCAGCCCCTCCTATCCCATCCTAGGTTGGCCGAAACATGCAAGAAGAAGGGACAAGAAGAGGCTACCATAGGAATGAGATTTTACCTTATTTTTCCTTAGTTTCTTGGATGTTTCTTCCCTTGCTTGGCTTTTCTTCTCTAAACATGAAACTTCCCTCCATGGTCTGACCTAAAAAAAAAACCAAATCATTCAAAAAATCCATGGAAAGAAAGGAGGAAGAGAGGAGAACAAGATTGGAGGAAGATAGAGTAAGAAATTCCATGAAATTACCTAGTTTCTCCTTGGCTTTCTTCCTCATTTTCTCCTCCTTCTTGTGTACCTAAGAGAGCTGAAGATTTTTTGTATTTTGGGCAGAAAGGGTCATGCTTATTAATGAGGAGAAGAAGGGATAAAAGTGTGGAACTCTTTAGAACATTCAAGAAACTATAAATTCCAATTTTGCCCTTCCATAAGAGCAATTTTGTTTTGGCTTCGTTTTAGCTCCTCCTTGAGAACCGTCTCTTCCATTATAAAATTTAGGTTTCCAATTTAATAAAATACCTTTGGAATCACTTAATTTGGAGCTAAAATCTTCCCGAACGAATCTGTCAAAGTTCGGGCTCACCGCCATCAGAAAAATTATACCAGAAGGGCTTTATCGGTCCTGGGGCTTCCCATGGTTTTCAGGGCCTCTGAGAACCTTGGGCAAGTCAAAATTTTTATTTAAAAATCCTTCCTATGAGTTTTCCAAAATTTTCACGTAATTACGAAATTGCCATTACGTTTTGTCAATTTTCGATGAAATTTTGCTTTCCATCCTAGCTCCATTTTTCTTTTCGTTTAAGCCTAGGATTATCATTTTTAGGAATTTAGGACTCTACCTAAATTTTTCTTGACATTTCCTAGCTCATTTCAATGGCCTTGTTTTTATACAGCTTATTTCATGTTTATTACGTTTTTCATCATTTGTTACACCGAGGGATAGAGAGATCCCCACATGCTAACTTATGAATTTAAAAAAAGGTCAAGTGCAATTTTTACCTGAGGTAAGTTGTACAGTATGTCTCCAGTGATTGAAACTACGAGTATAGTTAATATTCCACCAGAGCTCAGCAGTAGTCAGTGGTAGTAGCTCTTCGATGCCAGTATGAGACACACATGTTAGGCCTATCAATATTGAAATGAGGGACTATAAAATGCCACTATAAGTAAGCATAGAAAGTAAGGAAAACTCCCGACCTACAGAGACAGATGTAGTAGTAAATAGAGAAACTGAGATTAGAAAAAATAGAAACTCCTTAAAGGAGTTGTAATTCCAGTAAGTAATTGAGATGTAAGGCTTATGATAGAAAGAAATGTGAATGGTAATCATAGAATAAGCTAGTAAGAAAGAATGTAGAGATAAACAATGGACGATACACGTAAACAAGTAAGTAGATAGACAGAAACCTCCGATGGTTGCAATGATCAAAAAAGATAATGAGATGTTATGAGAAGCCATTGAGAGAGGACACGGGAGATTTGATATGTAATAAGTTATCTCCCGAGATGTGTAAATGAGTCTACTAAAAGAAACATTAACTCTTACGAATGGGTTAAGACTAATCCAAGATGAATAGTAAGCTCTTTTAGGATAGGCCTCCAAAGTTAGAAATTTCTTTCTCTTACGAGAAAGAACTAGCTAGTACTTTATAGCAATAAAGCCCTCATTAAGGACTAGTAATAAAAAAATTCCTAGCTGAAAGAAAATTCAAATGAGTACAATCACTAAGAAAAGTGTAGAGAGCCAAGAAAAAGGGAAAAAAAGATCAGCTAGCTAGAAAAGAAACAAGTAAGAGGAAAGCATACCCCAAATTTCAAGGACAAAATTTATTTAAGGGGAGAAAAATGTAACATCTGGTTCTCTAAAAATGAGAGAAAATGCGAGAAACGTAACATGTCATTTCTCCGTCAACGAACGAAATTTATCAGATACAAAAGGAAGTACCCCGAAATGATGTTATTAAGGTCCTAAAAAATTTGAAAACCATTTTAGACTCCTAAAAATGAGAATCTCAAGCTCAGATGGAAAGAAAAACAGAGCTAGAATGAAGAAATGAATTGTGACAAAAGATTGACGAAACGTAAAGCATTTTTGTCATTTTGAGCATATTTTGAAATTTTCAAAGAAGGGATTTTTAAATGAAATTTTTAAGTTCTCCAGGGTTCTCAATGGCACTGAAAACTATGGGAAGCCTTGAGACAACTAAAGCCCTTCCGGTGAATGTTTTCCAACATCGATTGACCCAAACTTTGATTGATTCGTTCGGGAAGGTTTTAGCTCTGATTTGAGTGATTACAAAGGTATTTTACTAAATTGGGAACCTAAATTTCATAATGGAAAAGGCAGTTCTCAAAAAGGAGCTAAAACGAACCGGAAACAAAAATGCCAAGAACAAAGGGTAAAATGAGAATTTTTGAATAGTCTTTCTTCCTCCTTCCTATATATAAGTGATGCCTCACTCTCACACTCATGTAGCTTCATATTTTTCTACCTTAAACCAGAGAGGAAACCCTAGGAGAGTGGCATACAAGAGGAAGAAGTAGAGGAGGAGAAATTCAAGCTAAAAGGCATGAAATTTTGGTAGTTTTTCAAGCTTTCTCCTTTCCAAACCTCTCCTTCTCCATTGCCTTTTCTTTTTTGTGATTTTATTGAAGTATATGAATCCATTTTAAGGGATAAATTAAGGGAAAAATTCGAATTTGAAGAGAGAAGGACAAAGCAGACAAGATTCAAGTGAGAAAAGCTATAAAAACAAGGTAAAATCTCTATCCTATGGTAACTATTCCTCCCCTTTCCTTCTCTTTATTTTACCCTACTCAAGAAGCCATAAGAGGGCTAGAATTTTGAGGAGAACCAAGGATGAATTCTATGAATTTAAGGGAGGAGAGTAAGAATATGCAAAGAAATTCAAGAAAAGATCATTGATTTTCAAGGTGGCAAACCTAGGGTTTTATGGATTCCCTTGAAAATATGATTTGATGTGATTATTCCTAGGCCTAAATGAATGTTTAAATGAGTTCCTAAAATCCCTACGAGTCTCCCGATATGCATCTTCCATGTAGAAAACAAAGCAAACCTCCATGAAAGCTTAATGATGTATGGTTTTGGCCAAATGGGGTTAAGACACCTAGGGAGAGTTTTAAATTCTTTCAAACCCATTTTCAAGTCATATATGATGAATGAAAATGAGGGAGAATCTTGGGAAAAATTTAGGAGGCCTAGAGAATGAATTAGTATCTTAGGTTCCACAATATGACCTAAAGAAGCAACATGTAGTTAGGCTCTTTTTTTTAATTGTGAGATGGCTCCAAGAGGCTTAAAAGGAGTCGAGAATTATATTTGAAAGGAAAGAATAGAGTCTTAAACTCATTTAATGAATGTTGCTTCATTAGGTACATTCTTGGAACCATAAAGGGGCTAATAGACCAAGTTAGTGTTTAAGAAAGATGTGTGGCCTTAGAATTAATTCCATGAATCTAATTGGCTCCCATATAATGTGTCTAGGCCAAGAAAAGTGATCTCCCCCTTCTTGGGTGTGTGAAGTCAAGGGAGAGGATTCAAGACTTAAGGAAAAGTGTGTAAATGTAAGCAAGGTAGCTCTCTCCACCTTTTATCATGCATAGATGTGTGCTTATATTGTCTTGAATATGTCTATATATGTTTTAAGCCATGAAAAGTATTCTAGCATGATTTTATATGCCATGGTACTATGATGATACATTATTTTTCTAAATGATATTTATGATGTTTGCTTAGGTTTGCTTGAGTATGGTGAAGACAAGAACCCTTAGCCATGGTAAGGATGAGCTAAGAATCCTTAGAATTGGTTGAGACAAAGTAAAGAGTCTCTCAAAAGAGAGGTTGACTCCCAAAAGTAAGGTTGAGTCCAAGAACCTCTTAAAGAATGGGTGAGCAAGTCCAAAATCCATAAGTGAATGGGTGAGACTAATCCATGTACTTGGCAAGCCTATCTATGCTATGTATGACTTTTTCAAATGCCAAGAATGCTTCTTAAATAATTGCACATATTAATATGTCTATGCATACATTTGTAAGACTTGTATTACATACTTCATGTGTGATTGAATGGGAGATGAGCTATTAGGATTCTTTAAATATAATCCCCTCCTCTCCAATGTCTTAACATACTAGGTGGAACAATTGAGCAAGGTATTAGAGGCCACCAAGCTTAGAAAAAGAAGATGGCATCAAAGTATATGAATATGCCTAGTTTTGCTTCCTTTTTAGCTATACACATGGCATATGATGTAATCCCTTGATGAAATTGTTATGTAATCATATAAGCATGTGTAATTATATTAATATGTTATGTATAAATGAGAGCTAGAGTTATATGCATGAGAATGTGCATTTTGGATATCTAATGGCCAACTAGTATTATGGAAATATATGTATAAATGGAAGTGGAATGGCCAAATTGAGATGCATGAGGTTTAAGACCACTTGGGCAGTTATACAATTCCTATTTATACTTTTAAACTTTCCCAAGAGGTGCCAAACACCAAGAAAGACCATTTGGGCACACTTGGTATTTAGTATAGAGCAAAATTGACTATATTGGAAACCTATATCACTTTTTATCCAAATGAGCTCTTTTTAGTTTAAAATTTTGCATGTAATTAGAGCTTATTGAAGGATTTTTGGGAAGCTAAAGTACAAAATTTTGGGAGGTTTATGGAATATTTGATGAATTTTCAAACTTAGAAAATTTTCTACTTTTAGCCAAGGGTACTGTTCACTCAGGTCCGAAAATGAATTCTATCACTCAAGAGGTGACGGGCTTGTCGTACAACCCTCAAAATAAAACTCGGTTGAATTAAAAATATAGCAAGTGACACAACCTAGGTCATCTCCCTTGGAAATGGAGTTCAATGTTCAATTAAGTTTCTAAGTGTTAAAGAATCCTAAGAGCTACCTAATTTGGGGGTTTTGGTTGAATTAAACTAATCTAAAACTAAATTGAATCAAAATTCCTAAATTCTATCTAATTGGAGAATTATGGGTGATAATGGTCTTGTGACTAGCTTAGGAATCGTCTCTTGGTATCCACTATCCTTATCCTAATTCAATTGTGATTAATTCTGGTCTAAGAGTCCCTAATTGTATTCATTAGCAAATGATCTTGAATAACCATTCAAGATTCAAGAGATTAGCAAGTTAATGTTGAATTGAGACCTCAATCCTACACCAATTCATTAACTCTTGTCTTTAAGATCAATGAACATTTAAATTGAATGATTAATTGATTGATTAGCTACTGAATTAACACCCTAGGATGTTTAATTAACCAACCAAACTCCTAAGAATCCTTAAATCAACAATTAAGTATATCAATTCTCACAAGCATTTCATCAAACACCTTGATTGCACACTTAGAAAATTGTAGGAAAATGAAAATCCAGCAACTAATTCATACAATTTATCAGCCAATATCTCTCCTAATCAATGTCTAACCAGCCATCAATCATGAACTACATCAATTTCAATCACTTACATACTCAACCAAGCATATAAAATAATAAAAATTAATATAGAAAGAGAGGAAAATAAAATGAAATTCTTAGCCAGAATTCTGATTCCAAATCTTGGATTCAAGCTTCAACTCAAGAGCTTCCTCCTAGCTAGCCTCAAGATGGATTAGAACTTCATATTGGCGTGGAGATGGAGGTGGAGAATGGAATGGAGGAATGGATGTGGTTCTGTGTAGAAATGGACGAAGGGGATGGAATGGTCGAATGATGTGTGGTGAATGGGCGAATGAATGGAATGGGCGAAGTGGAAAAAGGCGTGAATCCACGTCGTGAAAATGAATGAAAGCTGATCTAGTGTGTGCTGCCTCCTCTCACGTGGATTTTTTATTTTTCACGTGCAGCTCTTCACCAGCCCCTTACCCGAAGGCTTCATTCTTCTTTGCTTATGTGCATGTGGGCCCCATTGAATATATTAATCATCCACGCGAGCTACGTCTTCTCCCACACTGCAGCTGGTTCATTTAATTCTCATTCATTTGCTGGAGTTTCTCCTGCTGCATATTCCTCGTGCTTTGTAGTTCTGCGTAGCAATGCACGTTTTGCTCAAGCGTGGCTCTTCATTCATGTTTACATCGAGTTCCACATTGCTGCTCTTCATTTAACACAGCCCTCGAGTTCAACTTCTACATGTGTGTGTATGGTGCTTTGTTCTGCTCACCTTCCTCGTCTCAAAGCTTATCTTTTCAACTCAAAGCTATCCAGACCTCATGCAGCATCTTAACGTTCTTCACGTGGCTTTCTCCTTCCATGCTCTGCATTTTCTGTTCGTGTGTATTTGTGCAGATTCTGCTCACTTGTTCTGGACATGTTGCCTCGTGCTACTTCACTGGGAATGTCTTCTTCGACTTCAGAACTGCATGCATGTTTCTCCACGTTAATTCTGCCTTCACTCTCAATTCTGCATGTGCATAGCTTCTTCTTCTTTGCAAAGCATCAGAACCTGTGGCTGCCTTCTTTTTCTGCCCATTCAGCTCAAGCAAGTTCTCCTTTTCATGTTTCCTTTCCTCTGCTTTGTGTATTCTGTATCAGCTCAAACTCCACCTTCTCACGTGGAGTTCTCCTTCATTTTTCAGCTTGTTCCAGCCCTTCTTCTCTCTGTTCTGGAGTTGCTTCCTTGAGCAAAGCCATGTGCATCCTGGTCCTTCCTAATATATTCATCCAAAGATCCATGCATGTTCACTTCAACTCCATTCCTTCTTCAAATAAATTTCCTCCTTTAAATTCCATTGCCCAAAATCTGCATAAAAACAAAGGAGAAAAATCACAAAGTTCATTTAAAATGATTTATGTATTTAAAATTAATTATTTGCAACTTAATTCCTTAAATGTAAAAATAGCCAATTAAAATCAAATTCCATTCAATTGCCTTCATTAAGCCACATTTAATTATTAAAAAGGTTAAGTTGGGAGGAATAAAGTGTATAAAAATCATGTTTATCAAATTCCCCCACACTTAAACCTTTGCACTCCTGGGCAAAGCTCAAAATCCAAGTTAAAAGAATGAATTTGGAACACCCGGCTAGAAGAATGGTAAGTGGAAAATGAAAATGAAAAAGGAGTGTAAGAATCACAAGCTAGAGACTAATCACAACTCTTCAACACTTCAACAATCTAAGCTAATTTCACTTGCATCAAGAAATCAAATTCCATGGCAATTTCATTCGAAAAGAATGAACTGAAATGCATAGCCCTCACATGGTTTAGTGTTTGCTCTCAACTCTCTAGTATTTAGGGGCAATGTGTTTCACTCAATTTCCACCTATCCAAGGTTCACTACCATAAGCTTGTCAAGCTTCTAAGTCTCCACCACCCATGCCAAATGCAATGCATAAATCAATAGGACTTTATTTTTTGTTGTAATGGGGCTAAGGAAATGAAATGAATGGATACAAAAATAAAGGGAAAACTAAACAAAATGAATACCTTAGAACCTCAAGAGCCTTCAATGGAGATTGAGGATAGAGAAAAGTGTGCATTCAAGGCCTTATTTCCTATCACTATAGGCAACTACAACTTAATTTGAAAAATTTCTTTGTTTTGATTTTCTATGGCTTCGTTTTCTTTCTTTTTTTTTTTTTTTTGCTTTTCTTTTGCTTTTCTTTTTGCTTTTCTATCTCTTCTTTTCATTGCATTTTTTTTCTTTCTTTAAACAAATTCTTTGAATCACAATGGCCTTAATGGATGCAAAGCACACATTCACCTATCCTATTTAGATGTAATGCTCCTTAAAGTCCCTAAGGCATCCTAAAACAGGGTGGGAAAACATTTTTAAATGGCTTTGGCTAACGAGAAAAGAAAATACAAAGTTCAAAGTGGCTAAACAATTGATAAAATGAATATAGGGTTGGCTTTTTGGCTAACTAGCTAGAAAAGAAATGAATGCCTTATCATTTTCATGCATGCAAATGCAAATGTGGCCTCAACAAAGAATTAAGACAAGTTCTAGAGTGAAACAAAGATAGGTGAATACACACTAGAATTGAACAATTATGGCTCAAATCCTCACCAGCTAATGGCTATCAAATAATTCATTAAAATCAAACTCATTGCCACTTCACTTGAATCAAGACACAAGATCCATCACTTATCATGCCTAAGTGAATCCAAGCTAGTGATCATCTCAACTTGCAACTTTCACAGGAAAACTGAAAAAAAAATCACGTTATTTTTCAAAAAATTGCTCAAAAAATTTTTAGTTTTAGTTTTTTTTTTTAACAAAGCAAGGAAAAGATGGATGGAATAGATGGAATGAAATGACTCTCCCCCCCCACACTTAAATATTGCATTGTCCTCAATGTCAGCACACAGTCTAGTAAACAGATAAACAACACAATATAAAGAGAGTGAAAGGAGAGAATACAACCGGATGGACTTGAATATGGAAAGTCTCAAGGGTGGCTAAGATTTCCTTTATAGCTGGCTAGCAATCTTTTATTACCTACAAAGTAAAAACAAAACAAACTATAATGTAGAAAAGAAAAGAAAAGGAAATCATAAACTAAAAAGAACTCCATAAAAGACTAACTAATCATAAGTATCAAAAATCAAAATTAAACCAACTTTATTCCTACTTAACTAAACAAATTTAAGTCTAACTACTTTAAAATATTTTGATTGATCATGCAATGATGACCCATGGACTTCCTCAACCATCAGTAGTCTCAGAAAGTCATTTTCAGCAAATTCTGGAAATTAAAAGAAGAAAAATCAAATTTAAGACAATTAAAACTAAAGAAAGAAAATTTAAAATCAAATTTAAACTTTGAACTTTCTAGAAATTTATCAAAACCAATAAAATCTACTTGACTCTCATCAGTAAGAGTCACTGCATCAATGGGAAAATTAAATTGCAACTTCTCATAGCCCTTTGAGTTCAAGATATCCAAGGTATCTGGCAGTTGTTTTTCCTCAGCTAGGAGAGTCTGTGGCTTGTTGGGAACTACTTCACTAACTTCAAGAATTTGTTCAGCACTCTCAACAAGAGAAACAATATCTTCCCTGACCAAAAAGACATCAGTAGGCTCACAAAATTCTAAACAATTATCTACAACAGAATTCAGTCTCTCACTAGTATCAATAACAGCACAAGAATCAATAGGATATTCAATATAAGCACTATCATTATGCATGCCCTCATCAATACTAGTATGATCAGAAGAATCAGTCTTATCAATAATTCCAGTGCAACCAAAGGATTCCATAGATTTAACAAACTTATCAGACCTCAGAAACTCATTCATCTCAGTGCACATAGGACATGTATGCAATTCATCACATAAGCATTTAAAAGTAGAGTCTGATTCATCAACAAGCTGTCCAACATTTTCAATGTCTATATCATTATCACCACATGCTACATCTATCGCTTTATCAGCCATATCAGCACATGGTAGTGAGGAATCATGATGATCAAAATATGTGAGAGACTCACTAGTCTCAATGGAAACATTAATCTGGGAGCATTCATCACATATATCAGATTCAACACACATACAATCAAGAGATGCATCCAAATCAGCTATGTCACATGGTCCAGATGGTAGACTATCCCTAAACTCAATAGATGCATCATTAATAGGCTTCTCAACCAATTCTATACCAGGAATAGCATGATCATCACATTCCAAGTCACCCCTACACCTATCTACTACCCTAGACTCAAGAGATTCATCATTAACAGGCTCAGAAATAGAATTATCACTAAGATCACAGCTAGGTGTAGACATACCAAGTGCATCAGTACACAAGGATTCATGAACATCACAAAATGTGTCAATTTTGTTCAATGAGCTACCACAATCAACCATATCAGGAGATTCAATAATAATATCCTCATCAACAACACCATCATGCAACTCAGAATCAACAACATTATATGCATCAGTAGTCACAGTGCTATCAGGCAAACTAGAGTCAGTTCCAACAAATTGTAAAACATTAGAAGATGGAAGGATATTACCTAATGAATAGGACTCTTCCTCCTCTATACATTCTCTTCTAATTTGCTCTTCAATTGATTCATTGGCATTTGAAGTCGGTTGATTCGATTGAATTCCCAAATCCTTTATTTGTTGGTCAAAGAGTTGCAACCGTTCAGTTATCCGTTGGGCTGTTTGCTGCATTTGCTGCATTTGCTAGTGTTGAATATCATAAGCTTCCATTAGCTGCCTCATCCTTTCTTCTGAACTTGGTTCCCTCTGGGACTCTTGTTGCATGTACCCCTCATAGTAATTGTAAGGATGATAGTTTTGCTCTTGCATATGGTAATCATGATATTGCTCTTGCATATGGAAGTTATGATATGGCTCATGATGATGGTGGTAATTTGGGTGAATCTCATATGGATGGTGGTATGGTTGGTAGCTGGGGTGAACTTCATAGGAATGATGGTGTGGTTGATAGCATGGTTGTTGGACTTGTTGATATTGTTGTGCTTGTTGCTTTTGTCTTTGTCTTTCAAGCATGCCTTGAAGCATTGTCTTAAGATCATCCAACTGCTTGGAAATCCCATTATTTGCATAAGAATTATAAACACCTTGATTAGAATAATATGGATCCATTTAAAGCAAAGAAAAAATGAGAAGCACAATTAAATTCAGTACAAAACAAATCACAAACAAATTAACTCAAAATTAAGAAAATAAAATTCAAATGAAGATAAGAAGTTCCTAACAATCTAAAACACTCTAAAACAGAGGCTAATCACACAAAATAAACTCACAAAAAATAAAGAAAATAAATCCAGAAAAATTGAAAAATTTCTAAAAAATTCAAAACAAAAATACTAAAAAATTCGAAAAAGGCCTCAAACGTTGGAATTTGGCCAAATAATGGTGCACCTAATAGTAATGCTATTACTTTTGCTCAAAACACCCAAAAACCTTGAAAAATAGAGTTTGAGATTTTTCTGGGCACTTTAAACGAAAATTCCAGCAAGCAGGACACTTAACGCGCAACACCGAAATTACCCGATTCCAAGTTCAAAACAGAACAAAAATTAAACTAAAACAGAACCAAAACAATGCTAAAACAGAATGAAAACACTTTGAAAACTTTCTCAAACAATTGAAACTCCAAATTCCCCGGCAACGGTGCCAAATTTTGACGGGCTTGTCGTACAACCCTCAAAATAAAACTAGGTTGAATTAAAAATATAGCAAGTGGCACAACCTAGGTCATCTCCCTTGGAAATGGAGTTCAATGTTCAATTAAGTTTCTAAGTGTTAAAGAATCCTAAGAGCTACCTAATTTGGGGGTTTTGGTTGAATTAAACTAATCTAAAACTAAATTGAATCAAAATTCCTAAATTCTATCTAATTGGAGAATTATGGGTGATAATGGTCTTGTGACTAGCTTAGGAATCGTCTCTTGGTATCCACTATCCTTATCCTAATTCAATTGTGATTAATTCTGGTCTAAGAGTCCCTAATTGTATTCATTAGCAAATGATCTTGAATAACCATTCAAGATTCAAGAGATTAGCAAGTTAATATTGAATTGAGACCTCAATCCTACACCAATTCATTAACTCTTGTCTTTAAGATCAATGAACATTTAAATTGAATGATTAATTGATTGATTAGCTACTGAATTAACACCCTAGGATGTTTAATTAACCAACCAAACTCCTAAGAATCCTTAAATCAACAATTAAGTATATCAATTCTCACAAGCATTTCATCAAACACCTTGATTGCACACTTAGAAAATTGTAGGAAAATGAAAATCCAGCAACTAATTCATACAATTTATCAGCCAATATCTCTCCTAATCAATGTCTAACCAGCCATCAATCATGAACTACATCAATTTCAATCACTTACATACTCAACCAAGCATATAAAATAATAAAAATTGATATAGAAAGAGAGGAAAATAAAATGAAATTCTTAGCCAGAATTCTGATTCCAAATCTTGGATTCAAGCTTCAACTCAAGAGCTTCCTCCTAGCTAGCCTCAAGATGGATTAGAACTTCATATTGGCGTGGAGATGGAGGTGGAGAATGGAATGGAGGAATGGATGTGGTTCTGTGTAGAAATGGACGAAGGGGATGGAATGGGCGAATGATGTATGGTGAATGGCGAATGAATGGAATGGGCGAAGTGGAAAAAGGCGTGAATTCGCGTCGTGAAAATGAATGAAAGCTGATCTAGTGTGTGCTGCCTCCTCTCACGTGGATTTTTTATTTTTCACGTGCAGCTCTTCACCAGCCCCTTACCCGAAGGCTTCATTCTTCTTTGCTTATGTGCATGTGGGCCCCATTGAATATATTAATCATCCACGCGAGCTACATCTTCTCCCACACTGCAGCTGGTTCATTTAATTCTCATTCATTTGCTGGAGTTTCTCCTGCTGCATATTCCTCGTGCTTTGTAGTTCTGCGTAGCAATGCACGTTTTGCTCAAGCGTGGCTCTTCATTCATGTTTACATCGAGTTCCACATTGCTGCTCTTCATTTAACACAGCCCTCGAGTTCAGCTTCTACATGTGTGTGTATGGTGCTTTGTTCTGCTCACCTTCCTCGTCTCAAAGCTTATCTTTTCAACTCAAAGCTGTCCAGACCTCATGCAGCATCTTAACGTTCTTCACATGGCTTTCTCCTTCCATGCTCTGCATTTTATGTTCGTATGTATTTGTGCAGATTCTGCTCACTTGTTCTGGACATGTTGCCTCGTGCTACTTCACTGGGAATGTCTTCTTTGACTTCAGAACTGCATGCATGTTTCTCCACGTTAATTCTGCCTTCACTCTCAATTCTGCATGTGCATAGCTTCTTCTTCTTTGCAAAGCATCAGAACCTGTGGCTGCTTTCTTTTTCTGCCCATTCAGCTCAAGCAAGTTCTCCTTTTCATGTTTCCTTTCCTCTGCTTTGTGTATTCTGTATCAGCTCAAACTCCACCTTCTCACGTGGAGTTCTCCTTCATTTTTCAGCTTGTTCCAGCCCTTCTTCTCTCTGTTCTGGAGTTGCTTCCTTGAGCAAAGCCATGTGCATCCTGGTCCTTCCTAATATATTCATCCAAAGATCCATGCATGTTCACTTCAACTCCATTCCTTCTTCAAATAAATTTCCTCCTTTAAATTCCATTGCCCAAAATCTGCATAAAAACAAAGGAGAAAAATCACAAAGTTCATTTAAAATGATTTATGTATTTAAAATTAATTATTTGCAACTTAATTCCTTAAATGTAAAAATAGCTAATTAAAATCAAATTCCATTCAATTGCCTTCATTAAGCCACATTTAATTATTAAAAAGGTTAAGTTAGGAGGAATAAAGTGTATAAAAATCATGTTTATCAAGAGGCAAATGATGTCCAATTGCCATGAAGTTTTATAGGAAAAAACTAGACACTCTCAGTGACTTGTGCCACTAGAAGCACCCCATTTGGATGTCTAAAGAGGGAGATATGAATTTTCGATGCTTAGATGTGCCTGGACCGATTTAAAGTTATTTTTCCCCTCTAGCTAACATCTATAGCTTTCCAGATTTGTATTATTGTCATGGATTGGATTTTTGTGGAATTAATTAGTCATTTTTTAAATTTGTAGCAAAAACTTGTATCAATACTAGTAGCCAGTTAGACCTCTGCCCCTTTTCGAATGTCAAACATTTTCTGTGTGATGTTTCATGGCCTAGTCATATTTTTAGCATAAAGTAGACATGTGTAGATTTCCACAATTTAAAGAAATGCATGATTTATATTTTTATAGAATTATTTATGATTTTCAAAAATATGTGACAACAATGGCAAAATTCTGGCCAAGGCTACATTGATGTATTGTATGTACTCCCTTGCCTTGCATGAGTTGTAGACCAATTTTAGTGATGAAAATGATTTGTATCTATGTAGTTAAATATGAGAATGTGATACATGAGTCCTTGTGGGCCACAGGACTTGAAAGAGAAAATTTTATCTGTGGCAAAATGCATGTGTTTTCTTTGTTCTCATGCTATCCTTCTTGCTTTATAGTAAAATGCATGGAATAAGACCTTGAAATGGCATGAGATAAGCTAGATAAATATGGTGTTATAATAACACTCATCATTATACAAATATACAAGCTTAAAGAAAGAGAAAGGAAAACTACTGCCATAGCAAACTTTGCTCCTCGAGCCTTGGAACTCGGTCTACTTGCTTTTGGAGTTTCTAAACAAATATCAAACCCTATAATCATAATGAAAATTCATTACAATCAATACATAAATCTTAACTTATAAAGTAATATGACCCTTTTAAACTCATTGGAACCATTGGAATTGGAAAAATCCAACTCCTTCCCTTCCAATCCACCATGGCCAAATAGTGTGTCTTTCTTGGCAAAAAATTATTAATTTTATTCCATGAGTTTTAAGGGCTTTCCCATTGGTATTCCTGGCTAAAAACACCCTTTTAAATCTATTGGAATGCTTAAATTTATCAAATTCTAGCCCCAATAATGAATAAGCTCATGTGGCCTCCATAGTCAATATATATAAACTTCATCCTTAGGCCTTCACATTCAACATATAAACTCCATTTTTAATTATCCATATGCAATCCAAAAGTGACCCATAACTAGGGTTTAACAAAACTAATCTAAACCATGTGATTTTCAAGTACAAAGTGGGGAAAACTTAGTCTTTAAGCTTAATCCTTACTTCTTTTGCTTTTCTCACACTAAAATCCCTTCTTTTCCCTCTTAGACTAACATACCACCTTGAAGAAAGGATGAAGATGCAGCTGCCCTTTGGAGAAAATGATTGGAAAATGAAGAAGATGAAGGAATTTGATGAAGAATGGTGGTAGTTTTGCTTGATTTCACTTCTTCTTCCACCTTTCCTCCCTTTCTCTCTCTCTCTCTTCACATTTTTCTCTCCCTCTTCCTTGTGTGTAGCGTGAAAATGGTGGGATGGGGAGGAAAAAGATTAATTTAAATGAAGTTAAATGGTCATACCAAGTTTAAACCCTTGGATCAACCTTTTCAAGATCAAACCTTAGCCTTCCATTCTTTTTTCTTTTGATTTTATAATTTCATGACTAAATATCTTCGCAAAATTCCTTAGCCACACACACTTGGATGTTCTTTCTTAGACCTTAAGTTATGGTGATTTGATGGTCAATAAGCATGGTTAATTTTCTTAACTCAACTATGGTCAATTTCTAACCTAACCATGGTTAATCCTTTAAGCTAACTAAAAAATCATTTCTTTTCTTTCCTCTTTATTTGATATTTATATTTGGGTTTCATATTCTCTAAAACCCTAATTATACTTGCTTTTCTATTATTAGGCCTTTAGAATTGGCTATTGGGCCTTACAATAGTCCAAAATCGGTGTCCAGGCCCGATTAAGATTTTACAGTACAATGTATACCTTTAGACTTTCTAAAATTTATAAATGTTATTTCCTTTACTTTCTAGGCATACTGAGCCTCAAACGTGGATCAAAAGCCCTTAACCTCATTCTCATAAATTTCTGTCTCAATCGGATATCCAGGTCTTTAGGTGTAATTTCCACCATTCTATATTATGATTGTGCCATGAAATTTTCATTTGTTACAGTTTAGTCCCTGAAACTTCTTCAGGGTTTCCTAGCCCTTTAGCTATTTTTATTTCCATGGGTGTTATGACCTCTTCTTTCCATTTTACTCATGGGTACTGATTTGGCTAATCAGATCCCACTTGGCCATCCGGATAACATGGTGTCATCGGACCCGTCTTATCAAACAAAGTTTAACCATGGGTTACGGATTTTTGAGATTCCTGCCTAATTTTTTCATATTCATGCCTAAAGCAATGAATAGGAGGTGAAATTAGGTTTCCCAGAACTTTCAGGCAATCTATACATTTTTTTCGGCTCACAACTTTTCTTTGCATTTTAGTCCCTAACTCCGTTATACTTAGCCTTGGAGACTCTTTAGGACCTTTTTTCTAATCTCTTTTTTTTCATCTATTTTGGCCTTATCATCTCAGTCTTAAGCCTTTTTTTCTCTGTTATTGCCTCTCTCTTCTTGTTTTTTTTTTTCTATCGTTAACCTTATTTTAGCTAATTTTTAATGGTGGATATTACACCTTATACATGTTCATTAGTTGCTTGAATATCATGCTTGCATTCTTTGACATGTTTTAGCATCTATTATGTATGTTTAAAAAGATTAAGAGTTATTGGAATTCTTTGAATCTCACTCTTCCCCCACATATGTCTAACCATGTCTAGGTGAGCCAAGTGGACAAGGAAATGGAAGCCAATAAGCATAAGAAGCAAGATCTTGACAAATGGATAGAGAAATGAGCTTTTTGTTTGAATTTTGATGTCAAAATATGTAACTATAAGATATATACATGAAGTAAACCCTTGAGCATGTTCTAATTTATGTATAAATAGTGTGTATATCAATATGGAAGCCAGATGAATGGGAATGTGAGATTTTGCCACTATGTGACTTGATGTTCTTGTGTATATACGGATATGGCAAGGTGAGATTGAGCTCTATGGTGATTTGAATCATTTGGCATGCTTTTTGTAATACTCGATCTCTCAAAAATGTAAGAAAACGTAAGGAAATGTGAGAAACGTAACATACGGTTTCTTTGTCAATGTATGAAATTCACCGGATACAAAAAGAAGTCTCCAAAATAAAATAAATTGAGGTCTAAAAAAATTATAATAATATTCTAGACCATAAATAATGATGAGTCAAGGCTAGAGGTGCCCTAAAATTAGGCCAAAATAAAGGGAAAAAAAGGGGGTCCCAAAGAGTCTCCAAAGTTAAGTAAGAAAGTGCCAGGGACTAAAATGTAAAGAAAAGTTATGTTCTGGGCAAAATGTATAAATTACCTAAAAATTTAGGGAACCCTAGTTTCACCCTTTATTTGTGGCTTTAGGCCTGAATATCAAAACATTGGGCAAGAATCTCAGAAATCCACGGCCCACGTTGAAACTCCGTTCAGTGAGACGGGTCCAATGACGCCATATTGTCCAGAAGGCCAGGCGAGATCCAGACTGGGATCAGATTATCCCGATCAGTAGCCATGAGCAAAATAGAAAAAGGAAGTTGTAACAACTATAGAAATAGAAACAGATAAAGGGCTAAGAAACCTTGAAGGAGTTTCGAAGACTAAATTGTAATAAATGAAAATTTTATAGCACAATCATAATACAGAATAGTGAAAATTACACCTAAAGACTTGGGTGTTTGATTAACACTAAAATTTATGAGGATTGAGGTTAAGAGCCCCTTATCCATGTTTGAAGCTCAGTATGACCAGAAAGTAGAGGAAATAATGTTTATAAATTTTAGAAAGTCTAAAGGTATGTATTGTACCGTAAAACCTTAATCAGGCCTGGACACCGAATTTTAGACTGCTGAAAGGCCCAAAAGCTTATTCTAAAGGCCCAAAAGAGAAGAGAAGATATAACTAGGGTTTTAGTGAAGATGAAACCCAAATATGAATATAAAATAAAAAGGAAAGAAGAAAAGAATTTTAGTTATTTTAAAGAATTAACCATGGTTAAGTTAGAAACTAACTATGGTTGAGTTAAAAGTTGACCATGGTTGAGTTAAGCAAATTAACCATGGTTACTATCCATAACTTTTAAGGCTCAGAAAAGGCATCCAAGTGTGTGGCCAAGGAATTTTGGAAGATATTTAGTTATAAAATTAGAAAATCAAAAGAAAAAGGAATGGAAGGCTAAGATTTGATCTTGAAAAGGTTGATCCAAGGGTCCAATTTTGGCATAACCATTTAACTTCATTTAAATTCATCTCCTTCACCTCCATTCCACCATTTTCATGCCACAACAAGGGAGAAGGAGAGAAAAACATGAAGAGAGAGAGAGAGAGAGGGAGAAAAAGTGGAAGAAGAAATCAAGCAAAACTACCACCATTCTTCACCAAATTTCTTTATCTTCTTCATCCTCTAACCATTTTCTCCAAAGGGCAGCTACATATTAATCTTTTATGCAAGGTGGAATGTTTCTATATGTAGGAAGAGAAGGGATTTTAGTGTGAGAAAAGCAAAGGAAGCAAGGATTAAGCTTAAAGAATAAGTTTTCTCCACCTTGCACTTGAAAATCACATGGTTTAAGTTAGTTTTGTTAAACCCTAGCTATGAGTCACTTTTGGGCAGCATATGGATCACTAGAAATGGAGTTTATATGTTGAATATGAAGGCCTTGAGATGAATTTTATATGTTGAACATGAAGGCCATATGAACTTAGTTATTGTTGTTATGTGCTAGGACTTTGAAAAACACAAAGATTGTAATTTTTGGGAAAATAGAAATCATGGGGAGATGCTGTCCAAATTTTCCCCAAACTTTTATGGTATTTTCTTAATGTCTTAAAATTATGTATACCAAATTTCAAGTCCTAAAACATAAAGGAAGAGGCTATGGAATTTTTAGAACCAAAGAAACTCACTTTTAGGCCTAAAATGGAGCTAGGTTATGTTATGACCAAAACATGCTGTTGGGCTTGAATTTGATTATTTTATCCATCCTAATAGATTTAAAAAGGGTGTTTTTAGCTAGGAATATCTATGGGAAAGCCCCCAAAAATCATGGAATAAAATTTCTACATTTTGGCCAAGAAATGCATACCTAGTGAATGGAAGGGAATGAGTTGGATTTTTCCAATTCCAATGGTCCCATTAAGTTTAAAAAGGTCATACTATGTTAGAAGTTAAGATTTATGTGTTGATTATAATGAATTATCATTATGATTATAGGGTTCGATATTTGTTTTGGGAACTCCAAAAATAAGTAAATCGAGTTCCAAGGATTGAGGAGCAAATTTTGCTACGGTAGTAGTTTTCCTCTCTTTTTCTTTAAGCTTGTATGTTTGTATAATGAAGAGTGCTATGCTATATCAAGTTGTTATTTATGCTATAAGATGAGACATGTACGTTTACACTGTGCTTGGCCTTATATGAAATTCCTTGTATTCTTATATGGTATGTGGCACCTTGATTGGCATTATGTTATGTACTTGCATGTTAGCTTGTGAATGAGATTGGTTTACTACTACCGAGATTTCATAATCTCACCCCAAATATAACCCATGCTAGGTCCGAATTCAAGCAAAGAAATGGCAAAGAGTGTGGAGTTATAAATTAAGGACCTTACTTTTATGCATCATATTTTGTCATGTAATTAAATACCTTTGGATTATGGTATGTACGAGTTGTATTATAATGTTGTATGATAATAGGGTATGTAACAAAAAGCCATGTATATACCCAACCTTGAAGTAAAAGAAATTATTAATTAGTTCAGGTTTTCATTGACTCCTCTAAGTTCTATATGAGGTATTTGTAGTGGGAAATGTGTTATATAGTAAAGTATGACATTTGTGGTATCAGAGCAAAGTTCTAGGCTTTTTAAGGTTGTATATGGCTTGAGGATATAGCTATAAGGCTATGTAAAGGTTTATAGAGTTATGAAAAGCCTTATATGAGGTATCTTGGGTGTGTAAAGGTGACTTATATTCTTATTTATACTAAATGAGTTGTGAATGGTCATGAGTAAGTGGTAAGTTGTGGGTGATATTGGCCTTTAGTTCTAGAATAGAGTTAGGTGATCTAACGGCTAGAACTCTAATTTATAGTGGCTCGCCGGGATCAATGGCAAGCTCTGTGTATTAGCTACTAGTGAGGCTTGCCTAGAGAGCTTATAATAGGCCTAATCTCCCTGAATGCAACACTCAGACCATTTAGGGATGTCTTGCCCAATGTAGGAGCAAGTAGGGAGGTAGCACAATATGCGGTAAAGCTGCTACTGCACAGAGTGAGGGTTAAGAAAGTTATTTCCCTCTAGCCATGACACTCATATATTATGATGATGTGAAGAGCCCAGAAATGCAATTGCCTCAAGCTAGAGGTTTGAGTTATAAGTTACACTCGATAGAGCCTCGACAGCCCAGAGGTGGTAGTTAGTTATGTATGTGTATGAGTAGAGCAAGAGGTGGAATCCTCTAACTTTGATGATAGGCTACAAACAGAGATTGTGAGGCTTGGATCACATAGCTAAAGAAAAAGCTCCTAGTTATAGCGAAGTGTACTATGACATGAAAGGCCTTGTTGGTCATATTCAGGCTAATCTAAGGAATGAACTACTATGGGTCAATTGATGCATAGAAAGTGGGGACCCCTAGTATGAGTAAAGAAAAAGAATAGTAAATGGTCACGAAAAAATTCAGTACGTGACATGTTATTAGTGGGCTTAGTAGTTGAAACTGAGAAGGGAACTCTTAGATAATATCAAACACAAGAACAATAAGGTTGTTAAGACCTGCCTATAAGGTGTTTACTCCAACATAGGATGCTACCTTGTGAAATTCTAAATGATAGACTAATATGATGAGTTTAAGACCATGTAGACATGGTCAGGAAAACCTTGTTGACAAGGTCTTGAATTTTGCACTGCAATATATGAGATCTTATTGATGAGATCCTGGACCTATTGACGGGATATTCATGTAGCCTTGAAATTTACATAAGGTAAGACTACCAGTAGTGAGGAATATAGTGAGCGATCTAGAAAGGTGTACCTCATAGGTAACACCTAAAAATGAGTATGATTAGCCCAGTGACAGAGATTCAGAAGAGAATAAGAATAGTTTAAAAAGTACTAAGTTCATCATAAGTCCATAGGAGTTAATGGGACTTATTGTGAGCTACAGATCTGATGAGATAGGCAGCTCAGACTAAGTATAAGCTAAAACTTAAGAAAGGTTACCAGTAGCGAGCTAAAACTTAAGAAAAGTGACCAGTAGCATCTTCTAGGCGAGGTGAGATGTGTAAAAAGAGAACACAGTATAAAAGGAGAAATTAATTTGATTGAAAGCTCAGCAAAAGTCTCCCTAGATCGAGAAAGGGAAGATAAGACATCCTGAATTGGGGAGGTCACTAAGGAGTGGTTAGCAAATTCCCCTAGATAAACCCCCTAGAATTGTATAGCATAGTGATAAGAGGAGTGAGGAAAAGCTAAGAAACTAGCCATAGAAGAGATGCCCTTACTTTAGTAATGACTAAATAAGTAGACTGAGCGTAGAAAAGTAAACAGACAAGGGTCCAATAGTTAGTCCAACGAGCTCCCTAATATGAGAATGATGTAGAGTTAAGGCACATGAGCAATTAAAGCACCCAGTAGAGCATAAGTCTTCAGTAAGGTAGAATCCAGACATTGAAGGTGCGTGTCTTGAATTGGGTTAATGGAACCCTAAAATCAATATACTGTGCTCTTGGGGATGAGACTAAAAGGTTGAACAAAGAGAAAGCCTAGCTCCGATATGAAAGTAAAAACGAGTTGAGACAAAAAGTGAGTGCCTTAATATCCTCAGAGAAACTTAAGGGAGCTAGAGACTGCCTGAGAAGGTGAGTGTTTGCGTTATATAGAGAAAGAGTGTAAGTCAAGAGCGCCATAGAATGTAATTCCTGGGATTTCATAAAATAGAATTTTCCTACAAAGGAATGCTCTAATTAAGAGCAAAGTAAGAATGGGAGTGAAAAGTAAACCCCCTTGATGTTATAGAAAGTGAATAAGTAAAGGAACTCGGGAAAATGTAGGTGCTCTTGAGCATAAAGAAACTTGAACTGGCAACAGAAATAGCCAGAAGTAGAACATCCTCTAACCTATGTAAGAGGATAAGAAAGGTAAAAAGAAAAAGAAAATATGACAGTGTTCAAGCCGAGGATATAATAAATTGAGAATAGATATTGAGTTGATGTGCTTAAATGTTTAAGAAAGCACACTTGTCCTTGGCATAGATGCCCTTCTAACATGATACTGCCCGAAATAAAAACAATCAAGCAATGTAGAGAGATCTCAGGAAGTAGTAGAGGAAGAATCCTACTTTCCTCGAGCACTCTACGAGAATAGGGCAAATAAAGAGAAGTGAGAGAAGGATACTTTAGATTATTGGAAAATTTGTAATATACAGCCGATAGTGGCTTTGAGCTCAATCATAAGGCGCCGTGTATTAGTGTTTGATGTTATGGTTTGCTTGCAACAATGGTTGCATGATATTAGGCCTGATCAACCTAATAGTAATGTGACTTGAGTGCGTAGCAAACAATGACATCAATCACCAAAGTGTCATAATAATTAAAGGGTATCCTAGTAGTTAAATAACGAGATAAGTCAAAAAAGAGAGGTAAAGGGATTCTAGTAATATCAGAATGATGAGAAAAGCATGCAGAAAGGAATTCTTAGTAAAGAATGTTCAGATCCAGATAGCATGAGTTTAGTATATATGATTTGAGTCCTTTATAGTACATGTAAACAAAATGAGTAGGGACCAATATATAGCCTCTCTCCTACCATAAATGTTAACCACATTCAGAGCGTGAGATGTCCCAGTGCCAAGGCACTCAAAAGTAGAGTATGGGCATAGTTGGAAATTACAGGATATGAGAGAAAAAGATAGCTGAGTACAGTTAAAGTAAGTAAGTTAATAGAGTAAGAAAGGAAAGAGGTTAAAGTGGGAACCTGAGGATCCTGTAGGAAGCAATGAACGAACATTAAGATGCTCCTAAGTATCAACATGATGGGATGCTAGAGAATCAGATCACACAAAGAGCCTCTAAGTTTAGCCTCAGCTATTATGGGTGATAGTCATTGGACTTAGTGAGCATGTATTTTACTGTCAGATATAATGATCTTAGGCTTTGACATCTCCCAGAGATGGATCGCAATAGATCTTAGCATAGCACAATGGGTTACAGTAGACCCTAACAAGGCTTTGAGAGGTCGCAGTAGACCCAGGGGTCACAGTAGATCCCACAGAGTTATAGCAAGCCCTAGCCACAGCATGATAGTTCTCTGGTGAGATGACGGCCTGAGATAGTTTTACAGTGCAGTTAGTCTCAAAGACTAGTGTAGTTTTAGCTAACCTTTTTCTTAAAGACTACAGATCTCCTGAGTCTGGTAGACCATTGCCATAGAGATATAAAGGCTTTATTCAGACAGTTAGACCACTAGCTAGCTCTCTTTAGAGATGAGCATAGTGTATAGGATGAGGAAAGCAAGAAAGTAGCTTTTCAAAGCTAAAGCAAGATAAACCACTGCCCAGCAGACAGTAGCCCTGATTGAGGAATAGAGAGATCCCTACATGCTAGCTTATATATTCAGAAAGGGGTCAAGTGTAGTTTTAAATAAGGTAAGTGGTATAGTATGTCTCCATTAATCGAGACTATGAGTATAGTTAACATCCCACTAGAATTTAGAAATAGTCAATGGTAGTTGCTCTTCGATGTTAGTACAGGAAAGAGTAAGAGCATAATGATCAGTTATTAAGCCGAAGAGTTATATAAATCCTATCTCAAGTGAATAAAGAAAGTAAAACACAGTATAGACCTAGAAAGACAAGGGTAAGAAAAGAACAATTAGCAAGGATATAAGAAAGGTCAGATGAGAATATACTCCAAATTTAAAGGAGGAAATTTATTTAAGGGGGGAAGAAATGTAATATACGATCTCTTGAAAATGTAAGAAAACGTAAGGAAACGCGAAAAACATAACATATGGTTTTTCTATCAACATATGAAATTCACTAGATACAAAAGGAAGTCTCCTAAATAGAGTAAATTGGGATCCAATAAAATTAGAATAATATTCTAGACCACAAATAATGAGTTCAGGCCATAGGTGCCCTAAAATTAGGGCTAAAATAGATGGAAAAAAAAGGGGTCCTGAAGAGTCTCTGAAGTTAAGTATGAAAGTGCTAGGGACTAAAATGAAAAGAAAAGTTATATTCTGAAAAAAATGTATAAATTGCCCAAAAATTCAGGGAACCCTAGTTTCACCCTTTATTTGTGGGTTTAGGCACAAATATCAAAAAATTGGGAAAGAATCTCATAAATCCATGACCCACGGTTAAACTCCATTCAATGAGACAGGTCCAATGACGTCATGTTGTCTGCATGGCCGGGCAAGATCTAGTCCAAGATCCAATTATCCTGATTAGTACCCATGAGAAAAATAGAAAAAGGAAGTTGTAACAACTATAGAAACAAAAATAGATAAAGGGCTAAGAAACCCTGAACGAGTTTCGAAGACTAAATTGTAATAAATGAAAATTTAATAGCACAATCATAATATAGAACGGTGAAAATTACATCTAAAGACTCAGGTGTCCGATTGACACCGAAATTATGAGGATTAAGGTTAAGGGCCCCTAATCCATGTTTGAAGCTCAGTATGGCCAGAAAATAGAGGAAATAATATTTATAAATTTTAGAAAGTCTAAAGGTATGTATTGTACTGTAATACCTTAATTGGGTCTGGACACCGATTTTTATATTGCTGAAAGGCCCAATGGCTGATTCTTAAGGCCTAAAAGAGAAGAGAAGATATAATTAGAGTTTTAGAGAAGATGAAACCCAAATACAAATATAGAATGAAAAGGAAAGAAGAAAAGGATTTTAGTTATTTTAAACAATTAACCATGGTTAAGTTAGAAACTAACTATGGTTGAGTTAAAAGTTGACCATGGTTAAGTTAAGAAAATTAACCATGGTTACCATCCATAACTTAAGGGCTCAGAAAAGGCATCCAAGTGTGTGGGCAAGGAATTTTGAAAGAAGATATTTAGTCATAAAATTAGAAAATCGAAAGAAAAAGGAATGGAAAGCTAAGATTTGATCTTGAAAAGGTTGATCCAAGGGTCCAAATTTAGCATGACCATTTAAATTCATCTCCTTCACCTCCATTCCACCATTTTCATGCCATACGCAAGGGAGAAGGAGAGAAAAACGTGAAGAGAGAGAGAGAGGGAGAAAAAGTGGAAGAAGAAGTGAAATCCAGCAAAACTACCAAATTTCTTCATCTTCTTCATCCTCCAACCATTTTCTCCAAAGGGCAGCTACATATTCATCTTTTCTTCAGGGTAGAATGTTGCTCTATGTAGGAAGAAAAGGGATTTTAGTGTGAGAAAAGCAAAGGAAGCAAGGATTAAGCTTAAAGAGTAAGTTTTCTCAACCTTGCACTTGAAAATCATATGGTTTAAGTTAGTTTAGTTAAACCCTAGCTATGAGTCACTTTTGGACAGCATATGGATCATTAGAAATGGATTTTATATGTTGAATATGAAGGCCTTGAAATGAAGTTTATATGTTGAACATGAAGGCCACATGAACTTAGTTATTGTTGTTATGTGCTGGGATTTTGAAAAACACAAAGATTGTAATTTTTGGGAAAATAGAAATCATGGGGAGATGCCGTTTTAATTTTCCCAAACTTTTTATGGTGTTTTCTAAATGTCTTAAAATCATGTATACCAAATTTCAAGTCCTAAAACATAAAGGAAGAGCCTATGGAATTTTTAGAACCAAAGAAACTAACTTTTGGGCCTAAAATAGAGCTAGGTTATGTTATGACCAAAACGTGTTGTTGGGGCTGGGATTTGTTGATTTTATCCATCCCAATGGATTTAAAAGGGTTTTTTTAGCTAGGAATATCTATGAGAAAGGCCCCAAAACTCATGGAATAAAATTTCTAAATTTTGGTCAAGAAATGCATATTATTCGGCCCTAATGAATGGGAAGGGAAGGAGTTGAATTTTTCTATTTCCAATGGTCCCATTAAGTTTAAAAGGGCCATACTACATTAGAAGTTAAGGTTTATGTGTTGATTGTAATGAATTATCATTATGATTATAGGGTTCGATATTTGTTTTGGGAACTCCAAAAACAAGTAAGTCGAGTTCCAAGGATTAAGGAGCAAATTTTGCTAAGGTAGTAGTTTTCCCTTCTCTTTCTTTAAGCTTGTATGTTTGTATAATGGTGAGTGTTATGCTATATCAAGTTGTTATTTATGCTATAAGATGAGACATGTATGTTTAGATTGTGCTTGGCCTTGTATGAAATTCCTTGTATTCCTATATGGTATGTGGCACCTTGATTGGCATTATGTTATATACTTTCATGCTATCTTGTGAATAAGATTAGTTTACTACTACTAAGATTTCATAATCTCACCCCAAATATAACCTATGCTAGGTCCAAGTTCAAGCAAAGAAAGGGCAAAAAGTGTAAAGGTATAAATTGAAGACCTTAATTTTATGCATCACATTTTGTCATGTAATTAAATATCTTTGGATTATGGTATGTACGAGTTGTATTATAATGCTGTATGATAATAGGGTATGTAACAAAGAGCCATATATATACCCAACCTTGAAGTAAAAAGAAAATTTTAATTAGTTCAAGTTTTCATTGACTCCTCTAAGTTCTATATGAGGTATTTGTAATGGGAAATGTGTTATATAGTATGGTATGACACTTTTATGTATGGTTTTTATGCTTTTAAACTTGCCCAAGTGGTTGTGGAAAGCCAATAGGGTCATTTGGTGTCTTGAGATGCCATTTGAGACTTCAAAATTGACCAAATGGAGAGCTAAACCAAAGTACAACCAAATGAATGATTTTTTTCATAAAATTTGGCCAGCAAGTAGTTCTCATCTAAAAATTTTCCCAAAGCCAAAGAGCACTCAATTTGGAACTCTAGAGAATTTATTATGATTTTTCAAAGTTGGCCAAATTATGTAGAAATGGTATAATTACTATTCATTTGGTCAGTTTGTTCTCTATGTCACAAGTGGATCAAATAAAGTCCAATGCTCATGAAATTTTACATGCATAAATGAGACATCATAAGCTTTCCATAGCCATTGAGATCACCTCATTTGGAGTTTTGTAAAGGGAAATATGAATTTTTGAAGTTGCATGATAGTACTAATAATGCATCATGACCTATGTTACTATTACATTGATTTCTGGCGGCTAAGGCTACTGTATTTCTCTGGACTTATTTTTATCATAAGTAGACATCCATAGATTTCCAAAATGATATGATTTTGTTGATTTTGATTTTTTTAGAATTAGTTATGAATTTCTAAAGTTTGCATCAAAAAATTGAAACTAGAACCTAAGAGCAAGCCATGAGCTTTGTGTGATGTAGCTTCAAACTCAAAATGAATGAGGTCAAATATGATGTGTATGACTTGTATAGATGTGTTATGAAGAAACGAATTGTGATGAAAGATTGACAAAATATAAGGGTATTTTTGTAATTTTGAGTAAATTTTAGAATTTACACAAGAGAGCTTTTAAAATGAAATTTTTAAGTTTCCCAGGGTTCTCAGAGGCCCTAAAAACTATAGGAAGGCCTAAGACAGCTAAAGTCGCTCCGGTGGATATTTTCAAACATCAATTGACCCAAACTTTAACTGATTTATTCAGGAAGGTTTTAGCTTTGGTTTGAGTGATTCAAAATCCATTTTACTCAATTGGAAACCTAAATTTCATAATGAAAAGGACATTTTTAGAAAAAGAGCTAAAATGAGTTAGAATCGAAAATGCCAAAAATGAAAGGTAAAATTGGAATTTTTGAGAAAGTGGAAACTTCTTGAACACTCTTTTAAGTTTCTTATTTCTTCTCCCTTTCATTTGCATGACCCATTCTGCCCAAAAACCAAAGAAAACACTAGCTCTCTTAGGCGCACCATGGAGGAGAAGAAAGGAGGAGAAAAAACAAGGAAAAGGTAAGGAATTTTATATATTTTCATGCTCCTTCTTCTTCCAAACCTTTTATCCTCCATTCTCCTTTGTTTCCTATTATTATAATGAAGTTTATAAATCTGTTTTAAGGGAGACATTGAGGGGAAATTTTGGATTTGAAAAGAGGAGCTCAAAGAACACAAGATTCAAGTGAGAAAAAGCAAGAAAACAAGGTAATTTCTTCTTCCATGGTTGCTACCCTTGCTTCCCTTCTCCACGATTTCACCTCACTTGAGAAGACCTAAGAGGATTTGATTTTTTTTCAGAAACAAAGGTGATTCTTAAGAAAAAAATGTGTGGAGATTAAGAATATGCAAACAGAATTAACAAATAACCATGGAAATTCAAGATGCAAAGTCTAGGGTTTCATATTTTCCTTGTAAAATATGATTTGATACCTTGATTCCTATGTCGAAATGAGAGTTTAAATGAACTCCTAAGATCCCTAGAAGTCTCCCCATGTGCTTCCTCCATTAAGAAAACAAAGTAAAATCCATGAAGCCTAAAGCCTTCCATAGGTTTGCCTAAGAGGGGATAGCATAGCTAGGGATAGTTTTAAATTTTTCTAAGCCCATTTCTGAGTCATGTATGATGAATGAATATGAGGGGAAGCCTTGGAAAAAATTTAGAAATCTTACAAAATGAGTTAGTGCTTTATGTTCCATAATATGACCTAAAGAAGTAACATGCAGTTAGGCTCTTTATTTTAATTGTCTGATGACTCCAAAAGGCTTAAAAGGAGTCAAGAATCATATTTGAAAGAAAAGAATGGAGCCTAGAATTTATTTGATGGGTGTTGCTTCATTAAGTGCATTCTTGGAAACATAAAGGGGTTTATAAATTAAGCTAGACTCTAAGCAAGTTGTGTGGCATTAGAATTAATTCCATGAACTTAATTGGCTTCCATAAATTATGTCTAGGCCAAAAGGAATGATCTCCACCTTCTTGGATGTGTGAAGTCAAGGGAGAGGATTGAAGGCTTAAGGAAAAAGTGCACAAATGCTAGCAAGGTAGCCCTCTCCACCTTCTCTCATACATGATTGCTTACTTTACTTGTCTTTAAATGTGTGTATGTGTATTTCAAGTCATGAAAAATGTTCTAGCATAAGCTCTTGCTCCATGGTACCTTGGTGCTGCATTATGTTTTTCAAATGATGTTTATGATGTTTGCTTAAGTATGGTGAGGCCAAAAACCCTTAACCATGGTGACGATGAGTTAAGAACCCTTAAGATTAGTTAAGACAAAGTAAAGAGTCTCCCAAAAGTGAGGTTGACTCCTAAGAGCATGGTTGAATCCAAGAACCTTTTTAAGATTGGGTCAGGCAAGTCTAAAATCTATAAATAAATGGGTGAGGCCAATCCACTTGCTTGGCAAGTGTATATATGCTATGTATGACTTTTTCAAATGCTAAGATTGCTTCTTGAATGATTGCACATGTCCATATGCCATGCATGCATTTGGGAGACTTGTTTTGCATGCTTTATTTATGATTGAATGGAAGATAAGCTATTGGAATTATTTAAATCTCATCCCCTCCTCTCCAATGTTCTAACTTACTAGATGGACTAAGAGAGCAAGGGAATAGAAGCCAAGCACATGAGAAATGAGACTATGACATGAAAGTGTTTGAATTTTGCTACTTTAAGGCCATATAAATGGCAAATGATGAAATCAATAGATGTATATGTCTTATGATATTATGAACATGTATAACTATGTTTATGTGTCATGTATAATTGAGAGCTAAGGTTGTATAAATGGAAATGTACATTTTAGTCATGTAATGACAAGTTTACATAATGAAAATGTATGTATAAAGGCAAGTGAGATGTCCAAATTGAGATGCATGAGGTTTGGGACAATTTGAGCAGCTTATACAAGTCCTAATTATGCTTTTAGACTTGCCCAAGAGGTGCCAAACCCGAAGGAAAGTCATTTGGACATTTTCGTATCACATATGGAGCCAAAATTGACCATAATAGAACCCTACATCACTTTTTTTTTCAAATGAGCTCTTCTTGATCTAAGATGTTATATACAATTAAAGCTTCTTGAGAACTTTTTAGAAAACTAAAGAACAGAATTTTTAAAGGTCTAGAGAATATTTGATTAATTTTCAAAGTTAGGAAATTTTATAGTTTTGGTCATATCACTGTTCATACTAGTCTAAAAATGAAATCTATCATACATAGCTCAAATGATGTCCAATTGCCATGAAATTTTGTACAGAGAAACTAGACATTCCTAGTGACACTAGAAGCACCCTATTTGGCAATCTAGAGAGGGAGATATAAATTTTTAAAAATTCTATCTAGTATCAGGAACTCTAACTGACCTTAGATACAATTTGATTGATTTTTGATGCCTGGACGTGCCTAAGCTTATTTGGAGTTATTTTTTTTCCTCTAGCTAACATCCATAACTTTCTAGATAGATATCATTTGCATGGATAGGATTTTTTTTGGAATCAATTGGACATTTTTTAAATTTGCTACAGAATTCTGTGATAGCACCAGTGGATAGCCTGACCTCTGGACATATTTTTGTAACACCATAACTTCTAGCTCTATTACATGCCATTTATAAGCTTCACATCATGATTTCCATGAGGGCACATAAAAAAGGGGACAGAAATAATCAACTTTTTCCGCATTGCGCTATATCTAAAAAATTCAATTCGGTGTCACGTGGACCGTGTGAGCTTATACTATACTTCCTCATATTTAATTTTATTATTACAACTCATTTTAATAACAAAAACATGCCTACAATTCAAGGAAACCGAAATGGAACTCAAAATAAGCAAGCATATTTTCGGCCAGATTTGCTCCATTTTCTGACCCAACTTTGGAAAATCATAACTAAATCTAGAAAATTCGAAATCATACAATATTTGTCACTCTGGAAAGCTTAGGATGTCTACTTCACACTAAAAATATTTCCAAGTAACAGCATTTATCACACAGGACGTTTGACATCCCAAAAGCTACAGACTCGCTGGCTGCCTGGGCTATGATTCAGGTTACTGATGTAAATTTCTGAAATTCGTAACTAATTCTAAAAAAATTGAAATCACACACACTCGGTCATTCTGGAAAGATACAAATGTTAAATTGACACTAAAAATAATTCTAGAATGAAACAGATACTTTTAGGCATCTGGAACTGATGGAACAGTGATTGAGCTCCTGGGCGCTACTGATACTGACAGTTAACTTTAAACATACATAACTCTCTGCTCAGACCTCCAAATGAGGTGATCATGGTGGCCACAGAAATCTTATGACCTCTAGTTTATGTATATAAAATTTCATAAGCATTGGATACCATTTGGCCATCGAGTGATACAGAATTCAAAACTGCCAGTATGAACAGTACCCATACCAGAATCCATGCAAAATCCCAACTTTGAAAATTCACAAAATATTCCCTAGGTCTCTGAAAATTATGATCTTTAGCTTCCCAGAAAGCTCTCAACAAGACTTAATTGCATGCCAAATTTCAAGGCAAGACTAACTCATTTGGCCAAAAAGTGGCATAGGGTTCCATTATGGTCAATTTTGGCTCCATATTGGGTACCAAAATTGCCAAATAGATTTCCTTTGGTCTTGGCACCTTTTGGGCAAGTTTAAAAGCATGTTTAAGACTTGGGGAAGCTGCCCAAAAGGTCCCAAACCATTTGCATCTCATTTTGGCCTTTTCACCCTCACTTATACATATTACACCAAGCTTTTCTCAAGTGCATACATTAGCATAGGCACTCAATTTATGTTCTAGAATACATACACCATACTCATTCATTTATCTATCACATAATACATTTGTCCAAGGGGTCATAGACTATTTACAATAATAATATACATCATGAAGTCTCCTTATGAATCAAAAGACCAAAAATCAAGCATAAAGATGGCAATCTTCTTTCTTAAAGGTGGTTGGCTCCCATTGCCATGTCCACTTGGCCCACCTAGCATATTAGGACATTTAAGAGGAGGGAGTGAGATTCAAGAATCTCAATAGCTCATCTCCCATTCCATCACACATAATATGTGCAAGCAAGTTTCACAAATGCATGCATGGAGAAAGTAGAAATCATAGGCATTTTAAAAGCAACCTTGGCATGTGAATCAATCATACAAGACATTCAAGAGCTCACTAAGTGTTTGGATTGGCCTCACACTTCTCCTCATGGATTTTGGATTTGCCTCACCCATTCTTTGAGCACTTTGGGCTCAACCATACTCTTGGGAGCCCACTTTGCGTTTGGGAGACTCTGTACTTTGTCTCAACCAAGCTCAAGGGTTCTTGGCTCCTCCTCACCCAAGGGAAGAGTTCTTGGCCTCTCCACACTCAAGCAAACTCATACAAACATCATGGATTCATTTAAAACATAACATGGCATCAAGGATCATGACATGTAAAGGCATGCTAGCATACTTTTCAAAGCTTGAAAATACACATACAAGCATTCTAAAACAAGCTAAACACACATCCATGCATGAGAGAAGGTGGAGAGAGCTACCTTGTATGCAAGTACACACTTTTTCCTTAGCTTTTAAACCTCCTCTTTTGGCCACACACCCACAATTTGGTGGAGATGGTTTCTCTTGGCCTAAATACAATTTTTGGGAGCCAATTAGGTTCATGAAACATTCTCTAAAGCCATACAACTTGCTTAAGTACTAGATTGCTCTATCATCCCCATTATGGTCCACAAAGGCACCTAATGAAGCAACACCCCTCAAATGATTTCTAGGCCTCATTCTTTCTTTTCAAATATGATTCTTGACTCCTTTTAAGCCTCTTGGAGTCATCACATAATTAAAACAAAGGGCCTAACATTATGTTGCTTCCTTAGGTCACAATATGGAACCTAAAGCACTAACTCATTCTCTAAGCTTCCTAAATTTTTCCCAAGGTTTCCCCTCGCATTCATTCATCATGTATGACTCAAAAATGGGCTTGAAACAATTTAAAACTCTCCCTAACTATGCCATCCCTACTTGGCCGAAAGTTAGAGCATAAATGGGATTTCATGGCTTCTTGATTTTTCCTTGATGGGGGAACCATTTAGGGAGGTTGTTAAGAGTTGTAGGAGGTCAAGGAAACACTTAAAAAACCAAGGGAACTTATAGATTAAATCAGTTTTTACAATCCCCTTAAGTGCTCTACACTTTTCCAACTTTTAGGTTCATGCCTTTCCATGGGGTTTTGTTCATTTTATGGAGGAAGAGACATATGGGGGACCTCTTAGGGATCTTAGGAGCACATTTAAACATTCATTTAAGCCTAAGAACATTTATATAAAATCAGATTTGCAAGGGAGCATTTGGATCCCTAATGATTCCATTTTGTTTCCTAATGCTCCTTTCTTGATTCTATTGGTTCATTCTTAATCCTTGCCATCTAAAACCCCTAATCCCTCCATAAATTGGACAGAAAACAGCCCTTAAGAATTGGGCTCATTGTGGTCAAATTCGTGCAAGAGGAAGGGGGAGGGAGAAACTACCAAAGAATGGAAGTTTTACCTTGTTTTCTTGCTTCCTTTGGCTTGTTCTTCCACTTGGTTGGCTTACTCCCTCAATTTTCGAAATTCCCCTCTCTGTTCTGCCCCAAAAACAGCACCAAACTCTCCATTAAAACCATAGAAAGAAAGCTTGAGAGGAGAGGAGCAAGGTTCAAGAAGGAAGGATATGGAATGTCTTAAAGTTTCTTACCTTTTTCTTGAATTTCTTCCTCCAAAATCCTCCTCCTCTTGTGCGCCTAAGGAGCTGAAGTTCTCCTCTGAAAATGGGTAGAAGCAAGTCGGTTTAGAGAGGGGGAGGCAGAACGTGGCATATAAAGAAGAAGAAAGAAGCTTCCTTTAACACTTTAATGCCAATTTTGCCCTTCGTTCTTAGCATTTTCGTTTCTCCTTCGTTTTAGCTCCTTTTTGAGAACCGTCTTTTCCATCATAACAAAAAGGTTCCCAATTTAATAAAATGCCTTTGGAATCACTCAAATCGGAGCTAAAACCGTCCCGAACGAATCGGTCAAAGTTTAGGTCAACCGACAGCGGAAAGAGTACACCGAAGGGGCTTTACTGGTCCCGGGGCTTCCCATGGTTTTTGGAGCCTCTGAGAACCCTGGGCAACTGAAAATTTCCTTTTAAAAAGCCCTCCTAGGTGCTTTTCCCAAATTACACTTATTTACGAAAATGCCACTGGCCTTTCGGCAAATTTTTCGAATCGCTCCGACTCCGGTTTCTGAGCAACTCAAGGCTCAAATCCTCATTTTCTATTATTTAAAATTTTATCCAAATTTTATTTGGCCTTGAATCACTCATCTCAGGGGACTTGCTTTGAAAACGTGCCCATTTCCATCGTTTAATGAAAACGGGACATTACATTTTTATCATGAAGTAGACATGTGTAGCTTTCCAAAATGGTGAAGAATGTATGATTTCTATTTTTCAATAATTAGTTATGATTTTCCAAAATTTGTGACAGAAAAGAGAAAAATCTAGCCAAAAATATATATGTGCATTTTATAGTTTCCTTTGAGTTTCACAAGATGTAGGCCACTTTTCATGATGCAAATGAGTTGTATTAATATAATTAAATATGGAAATGTGATGTATGAGTCCATATGGCCCACGTGACTCCAAAAGAAAATCTTATACGGGATCCAATGCTGAAAATGTATTAAAATAATGCCATTTTCTTGCCTTTTGTATGAATTGCTTGATGTGAGGCATAGATATCGTATGAAATGAGATAGAAATTTATGGTGTTTCATTTGTTGATATCAGAGCAAAGGTCCAGGCTCGCTCGAATTAGATTTGGCTTGAGGATGTGGTATTAGGGCTACGTAAAGGATTTGTATAGCTATGTAGAGCTTTATATGAGACATGTTGAGTAAATGAGGATAGTTTATGGCATTATTCATGATAAGTAAGTTGTAGAATGGTCTTAGAGTAGTGAGTGGACACTGGAAAAGAGTGGCCTTTAGAGTAGCTTGAGCAGAACTAAGCTTAAGCAAAGTTAAAGGATCCGACGGCTAGAGCTTGATGAAATGTGATAGCTTGTCGGGATCAGTGGCAAGCCCTAGATATAAATGATGAGAAATGATCTTGTTGATAGAAAGAGTCTTGCTAGAGAAAGCAAGTGAGTCCTAATTCTCCTTGTTAGTCATACGTAGACCATTTCAGGATGTCTTGTGTAATGCAGAGACAAGTAGTGATGCAGCGCGGCATGAGATGAGACTGCGGCTGCACAGGATTAGTTTAGAAGGGAAGTGAGAAAAGGAATTACCCCCTAGCCATAACACTCAAATGTCTAGATGAATTCTAGCTCATTCTAACTCATCTCATGCCTTTACATAACTTAATATCATGAATCATGTGAGTTTTGCATAAAAAAGGCAAGGAAAATAATGCTCATTTTAACGTTGCACTGGGTCTCAAAATTCCATTCGGTGTCACGTGGACCATGTGAGATCATAAATATGCATTCTCATATTTAATTACATCATTATAACTTAAATGCATCATAAAAACATGCCTACAACTCATGGAAACCGAAATGGGCCATGAAAATTAGAGATTCATTTTTTGCCAGAATTGGCCTCTTTTTTGGGCAAACTTTGGAAAATCATAGCTAAATCTAGAAAAATAAAAAACATGTGTTCTTGATCATTATGAAAATCTTAGGATGTCTACTTCACATTACAAATATTTCCAGACTATAAAATTTATCATGGAGGACGTCTGACATCCGAAAAGCTACTGAGGTCGTTGGCTGCTATTCAGAATACTAATACAAACTTCTAAAATTCATAACTAATTCTATAAAACTATAAATCACACAAATTAGGTCATTCTGGAAAGATACAAATGTTAAATTGATGTTAAAAATAATTTTAGAATGAAACAGACATATTTAGGCATTGGAATCCAATGAAATAGTAACTAAACTCCTGGGGCACCACTGCTACTGACAGCCAACTTCAAAAATTCATAACTCTTCGGTCAGACCTCCAAATGATGTGATCTCGATAGCCACAGAAAGCTTATGACCTATAGTTTATTTATATAAAATTTCACAATCATTAGATACCATTTGGCCATCAGGTGACACAAAAATCAAATCTGCCAGTATGAACAGTCACATACCAGAAACCATAAAAAATCCCAACTTTGAAAATTCATCAAATATTCTCTAGACCTCTGAAAATTATGTTCTTTAGCTTCCTAAAAATTTCTCAATGAGACCTAATTGCATGCCAAATTTCAGAGCAATACTAACTCATTTGGCTAAAAAGTGACATAGGGTTCCTTTATGGTCAATTTTGGCTCCATATTGGGTACCAAAGTTGCCAAATGGATTTCCCTTGGTCTTGGCACCTTTTGGGCAAGTTTAAAAGCTATTTGAGACTTGTATGAGCTGCCAAAATGGTTCCAAACCTCATGCATATCATTTTGTCCATTCAACCCAAACTTATGCATATTTCCATCAAACTTCCATAATGCATAATTGGACATTCAAAACTCAAATTGTATTCTAAAGTTCAAACATCATATCCATGGCTCTAAACATTACATAATAGTATATTTATATATGTCTCAAGGTTCATTATACATATACAACATCATATACAATATGAACTATTACTATGGTTCCAAAATGAACAAAACCATGCATAAGCTTGTCAATCTTTTCTCTTCATGATAGTTGGCTCCCTTCACCATAATTACTTAGTCCACCTAGCATGTTAGATCATTGGAGAGGAGGGGATGAGATTTAAAGAATTCCAATAGCTCATCTCCCATTCAATCATACATAATATATGCAAAGTAAGCTTTTCAAATGCATGCATGGTGAAAATGTAAGACATGCACATTTTAAAAAACAATCTTGGCATGTGAATCAATCATACAAGACATCCAAGAGCTTACCAAGTGCTTAGATTGGCCTCACACTTCTCCTCATGGATTTTGGACTTGCCTCACCCATTCTTTAAGAGCTTTGGACTCAACCATACTCTCGGGAGCCCACTTTGCTTTTGGGAGACTCTTTACTTTGTCTCAAGCAAGCTCAAGGGTTCTTGGCTCATCCTCACCTAAGGAAAGAGTTCTTGGCCTCTCCACACTCAAGCAAACTCATACAAACATCATGTAATCATTTGAAAACATAACATGGCATCAAGCATCATGGCATATAAAGGCATGCTAGCATACTTTTCAAAGCTTGAAAATACACATACACACATTCTAAAATAAGCTAAACACACATCCATGCATGAGAGAAGGTGGAGAGAGCTACCTTGTGTACACTCACACACTTTTTCCTTGAAATTCAAGCCTTCTCTTTTGGCCACACACCCAAAAATTGGTGGAGATGGTTTCTCTTGGCCTAGATACAATTTATGAGAGCCAATTAGGTTCATGAGACATATTCTAAGGCTACATAACTTAGTGAAACACTAAATTACTTTATAGGCTCCATTATGGTCCATAATTGCACCTAATGAAGCAACACCCCTCAAATGATTTCTAGGCTCTATTCTTTCCTTTCAAATATGATTCTTGACTTCTTTTAAGCCTCTTGGAGTCATCATACAATTAAAACAAAGAGCCTAACATCATGTTTCTTTAGGTCATACTATAAAACCTAAGGCACCAAATTACTTTCTATGAGTTCTAAATTTTTTCCAAGGCCTCCCCTCATTTTCATTCATCAAATATAACTTAAGAATGGCCTTAGAAAAATTTAAAACTCTCTCTAGCTAGGAGAACCTATCTAGGCCAAGGCTATGAAGCATATTGGGTTCCATAGAGCTTTCTTTGTTTTCTCAAGGGAAGAAGCATATGGGGAGCCTCTTAGGGATCTTAGGAGCTCATTTAAACTCTTACTTAGGCCTAGGAAGCATCACATAAATTCATAATTTGAAAGGTGCACTTGAAACCCTAGGTTTTGCATCTTGAATTCTAATGCCTATTTCATGGTTGCCTTTGCATATTCTTACTCCTCTCCATCAAATACCTAAGAATCATGCTTGGTTGGGCTTGAAAATTAGATCTTCTTATGGTTCTTAGGCTAGGTCAAAATGGAGAAGAAGGAGACATTAACATAGCCACCATAGAATGCATTTTTACCTTGTTTCCTTAGTTAGTTTGGCTTGAATCTTGCTTTCTCCAAACTCTTCTCTTCAAATCCGAAAATTGCCCTCTTTTCTTCCTTCAAAACAGGCCTCAAAACTTCAGAAAATTCATGGAGAAGAAGAGGGAAAAAGAGGAGGAGAGATTGGTGGAGAGAAAGCATGAAAAACAAGCAAAATTCCATACCTAAAGTCTTAAATTTTTCCTCCTTCTTCTCTTCTCTTTGTGCACCACTCTCCAAGGGTTTTGCTTCTGATTTGGGGCTGGAAATTCAGAAGTGAAATGAGGAGAGTGTGAGGTGCCACCTATATATAGCTAGGGCAAAGTGACTTTTTTAAAAATTCCTATTTTGCTCTTCATACTTTACATTTTTGTTTCTCCTTCATTTTAGCTCCTTTTTTAGAAATTTATTTTCCATTTTAAAATTTAGGTTCCCAATTAAGAAAAATAGCTTTGGAATCACTCAAATCAGAGCTAAAACTTTTCTGAATAAATCCGTCAAAGTTAGGGCACATCGACGTTGGAAAATGTCGACCGGAGGGGATTTAACTGTCTCGGGGCTTTCCATGGTTCTTAGGGCCTCTGAGAATCCCAAAGAACTCAAAACTTTCATTTAAAAAGCCCTCCTACGTGTTTTTTCAAAAAGTACCCATATTTATGAAAATGCCACTAACCTTTTAGCAAATTTTTCGAATAACTCTGGCCTTGATTTCTAGGCAACTCAAGGCTCAACTCCTTATTTTCTAATATTTAAAATTTTACCATAATTTTAGTTGGTCCCAATTCCTTCTATTTTAGGGACTTCCTTTTGTATCTGGCCCATTTTTGCCGTTTACGAAGAAACTGAACATTGCGTTTCTCACGTTTACGAAGGGACCGAATGTTACAAATTCTAGAGCCTAAAAGGATAATTCTCTTAAGCTAGAGGTTGAGTTACAAGCTACACCCTAGAGCTCAACAGCCCAGAGATGACAATTAGTTATGTATAAGTGAAGTAAGAGGTAGAACCCTCTAGCTTGATGATAGGTTAGATATAGAGACAATGAGGCTCGGGTTGGTAGCTGAAGATGAAAGTCCAATCCCTAAAAAGTAAACCAATTAGAGGCCATTAGCCGTGGCCAATGTCATATCCAGTTCTTCGAAAATGAGAGATTATGTTATGTGACCATTAGAATGTATATTGAGCATGAAGTATGGCAATGTACCAAGTTAATTTAAGGGCTAAAATAACATCTCATCATCTGGGTCGACAATCATGTCAACAAGATCTTGTAATCTGTATTGCAATTTCTAAGACCTTGTCGAGAAGGTTTTTGCCAGCAAATACAAGGTCTTCTTGTATAATGTGTGAAAACTTGTGTGGCCTAGAATTGAGTATGGAGGGATTTTTAAATGAAAATTTTGAGTTCTTTGGGGTTCTTAGAGGCCTTGAAGACTATAGAAAGCCCCGAGACAGTTAAATCCCCTCTGGTGGATGTTTTTCAATGTCGGTTGACCTGAACTTTGATTAGTTTGTTCGGTAAGGTTTTAGCTCCGATTTGAGTGATTCCAAAGGAATTTTACTAACTTGGGAACCAAAAATTTATAATGGAAAAGACTATTCTCAGAAAGGAGCTAAAATGCTTTAGAAACAAAACTACTAAGAACAAAGGACAAAATGAGAATTTTTGAAAAAGTCCTTCTTAAACCTATATATATATGAAGCGTGCTTTTGCTCCCCTCATTTAGATTGACCAAACTCTACTTGAAAACTAGAGAAAGCTCAAGGAAAGGAGGCACACAAGGACAAGACAAAAGAGAAGGGAAAAACTCAAGAAAAAGGTAAGAAATCATTAGAATTTCCTAGTCTTCTCCTTAGGAAATCTCTTCTCCTCCTTCTCCCCTTTCTCCCTATGGCTTTCTTAGAGTTTTTGGTGCTATTTTAAGGTTAGGCCAAGGAGGGAAAATTCGGATTTGAAGAGAGGAAGTTAAAGAAAGTGAGAATCAAGTGAGAAAATAAGGAGAAACAAGGTAACTCTTCCATCCCATGGTAGATACTTCCTCCCCTTTCTTCTCCCTATTTTTCCCCATATATGTAAATGCAATAGGGCTAGAATTTTGAGGATAACCAAGGGTGAATTCCATGAATTTGAGGGAGGAGAGTAAGAATATGCAAAGAAATCCAAGTAAAAACTATGATTTTGCAAGATAGAAAAGTTAGGGTTTTGATTGCACCTTGAGCTCTATTTTGAACTCTAGCCATATTTTATGATGTTTAATCGTTCATATGAGTTCCTAAGATACCAAGAGAGCTTCTTGCATGATTCTCCCATCAAAGGAAGCAAGGAAACTCCATTGGTGTCTTCAGCCAAGGAGAGTCCATGCATCTAGGGAATGTTTTAATTCCTTCCAAGCTTAGTTTTGTATCATGTATGGTGGGAGAGTATGAGAGGAAGGCTTGGGAAAAGTTTAAAAATCATAGAAAGTAAGATAGCCTTATATGTTCCATAATATGACTTAAAGAAGCAACACCTAGCAAGACTCTTAGAATTAATTATGTGATGACTCCAAGAGATTTAAATGGAGTCAAGAATCATGAATGAATAGATAGAATGGAGCCAAGATGATTTTTTCTTAAGGTTTCTTCATTAAGTGCATTATGGAACCATGAAAAAGTTTTATGAGTCACCTAGCTTTTCTAGTGAATGTGTAGCCTTAGACTTTGCTTCAAGAGTGCAATTAGCTTCCATATGATATGTCTAGGCCAAGAGGAATGATCTCCACCTTCTTAGGTGTGTGATGTAACACCATACTTCTAGGACTCAATTCATGCAATTCCCATGCCTCATTTTATGTTTGTTATATGGAAACAATCTAGTGGCATAGGGAGTTATGAATTAAAATGCATTTCTATACAGGTAAAATTTTTCTTTCGGAGTCCCGTGAGCCATATGAATGCATATATCACGTTCTCATACTTAAATACATGAATATAGCTCATTTCCATAATCAAATTTGGTCTACAACTCGTGGAAAGCAAAGGAACACATTAAAATTCATGTTTGCATTTTCGTCCAGAATTTCCTCTTTTCTGTCACAAATTTGGAAAATCATAACTAAATCTAGAAAAATCGAAATCATGTGTTCTTTGTCATTCTGAAAAGCTCAGGATGTCTAATTTACACTAAAAATACTTTCAAATTCATCACATAGGATGTTTGACATCCAAAAAGCTACAGACTCACTAGCTGCCTGGGCTGTGATTCAGGTTACTGATGCAAACTTCTGAAATTCATAACTAATTCTACAAAAATTGAAATCACACACATTCAGTCATTCTAGGAAGCTAAAAATGTTAAATTGACAATAAAAATAATTCTAGAATGAAACAGATACGTTTAGGTATCTAGAACTGATATAACAGTGATTGAGCTCTAGAGTCGCCACTGTTACTGACAGCAAATTTAAAAAATGTATAACTCTGTGCTCAGACCTCCAAATGAGGTGATCTTGGTGGCCACAGAAAGCTTATGACCTTTAGTTTATGTACATAAAATTTCATAAGCATTGGACACCATTTAGCCATCGAGTGACACGAAAATCAAATCTGCCAGTATGAACAGTGCACATACAAGAAACCATAGAAAATCCCAACTTTGAAAATTCACAAAATATTCCCTAGGTCTCCGAAAATTATGATCTTTAGCTTCCCAGAAAGCTCTAAACAAGACCTAATTGCATGCCAAATTTCAGGGCAAGACTAACTCATTTGGCCAAAAAGTGGAATAGGGTTCCATTATGGTCAATTTTGGCTCCATATTGGGTACCAAAATTGCCAAATGGATTTCCTTTGGTCTTGGCACCTTTTGGGCAAGTTTAAAAGCATGTTAAAGACTTGGGGAAGCTGCCCAAATGGTTCCAAACCATTTGCATCTCATTTTGGCCTTTTCACCCTTACTTATACACATTACACCAAGCTTTTCTCAAGTGTATACATTAGCATAAACACTTAATTTATGTTCTAGAGTACATACACCATACTCATTCATTTATCTATCACATAATATCATTTTTACATTTGTCCAAAGGGTCACACACACTCAGTCATTCTGGAAAGATACAAATGTTAAATTGACACTAAAAATAATTCTAGAATGAAACAGATACTTTTAGGCATCTGGAACTGATGGAACAGTGATTGAGCTCCTGGGCGCTACTGATACTGACAGTTAACTTTAAACATACATAACTCTCTGCTCATACCTCCAAATGAGGTGATCGCGGTGGCCACAGAAATCTTATGACCTCTAGTTTATGTATATAAAATTTCATAAGCATTGGATACCATTTGGCCATCGAGTGATACAGAATTCAAAACTGCCAGTATGAACAGTACCCATACCAGAATCCATGCAAAATCCCAACTTTGAAAATTCACAAAATATTCCCTAGGTCTCTGAAAATTATGATCTTTAGCTTCCCAGAAACCTCTCAACAAGACTTAATTGCATGCCAAATTTCAGGGCAAGACTAACTCATTTGGCCAAAAAGTGGCATAGGGTTCCATTATGGTCAATTTTGGCTCCATATTGGGTACCAAAATTGCCAAATAGATTTCCTTTGGTCTTGGCACCTTTTGGGCAAGTTTAAAAGCATGTTTAAGACTTGGGGAAGCTGCCCAAATGGTCCCAAACCATTTGCATCTCATTTTGGCCTTTTCACCCTCACTTATACATATTACACCAAGCTTTTCTCAAGTGCATACATTAGCATAGGCACTTAATTTATGTTCTAGAATACATACACCATACTCATTCATTTATCTATCACATAATACATTTGTCCAAGGGGTCATAGACTATTTACAATAATAATATACATCATGAAGTCTCCTTATGAATCAAAAGACCAAAAATCAAGCATAAAGATGGCAATCTTCTTTCTTAAAGGTGGTTGGCTCCCATTGCCAAGTCCACTTGGCCCACCTAGCATATTAGGACATTTAAGAGGAGGGAGTGAGATTCAAGAATCTCAATAGCTCATCTCCCATTCCATCATACATAATATGTGCAAGCAAGTTTCACAAATGCATGCATGGAGAAAGTAGAAATCATAGGCATTTTAAAAGCAACCTTGGCATGTGAATCAATCATACAAGACATTCAAGAGCTCACTAAGTGTTTGGATTGGCCTCACACTTCTCCTCATAGATTTTGGATTTGCCTCACCCATTCTTTGAGCACTTTGGGCTCAACCATACTCTTGGGAGCCCACTTTGCGTTTGGGAGACTCTGTACTTTGTCTCAACCAAGCTCAAGGGTTCTTGGCTCCTCTTCACCCAAGGGAAGAGTTCTTGGCCTCTCCACACTCAAGCAAACTCATACAAACATCATGGATTCATTTAAAACATAACATGGCATCAAGGATCATGACATGTAAAGGCATGCTAGCATACTTTTCAAAGCTTGAAAATACACATACAAGCATTCTAAAACAAGCTAAACACACATCCATGCATGAGAGAAGGTGGAGAGAGCTACCTTGTATGCAAGTACACACTTTTTCCTTAGCTTTTAAACCTCCTCTTTTGGCCACACACCCACAATTTGGTGGAGATGGTTTCTCTTGGCCTAAATACAATTTTTGGGAGCCAATTAGGTTCATGAAACATTCTCTAAAGCCATACAACTTGCTTAAGTACTAGATTGCTCTATCATCCCCATTATGGTCCACAAAGGCACCTAATGAAGCAACACCCCTCAAATGATTTCTAGGCCTCATTCTTTCTTTTCAAATATGATTCTTGACTCCTTTTAAGCCTCTTGGAGTCATCACATAATTAAAACAAAGGGCCTAACATTATGTTGCTTCCTTAGGTCACAATATGGAACCTAAAGCACTAACTCATTCTCTAAGCTTCCTAAATTTTTCCCAAGGTTTCCCCTCGCATTCATTCATCATGTATGACTCAAAAATGGGCTTGAAACAATTTAAAACTCTCCCTAACTATGCCATCCCTACTTGGCCGAAAGTTAGAGCATAAATGGGATTTCATGGCTTCTTGATTTTTCCTTGATGGGGGAACCATTTAGGGAGGTTGTTAAGAGTTGTAGGAGGTCAAGGAAACACTTAAAAAACCAAGGGAACTTATAGATTAAATCAGTTTTTACAATCCCCTTAAGTGCTCTACACTTTTCCAACTTTTAGGTTCATGCCTTTCCATGGGGTTTTGTGTGACGACCCTAGTTTCTAATCTCAATAATTAAGGTTAAACATGCTATTAATAATTAATGATCAAGGTTTGGGGTTGCTACAATCAATTACTTTGCAGAAATATAGGGAAAATTTAAACCTTGATACTACTAGGATCATCAACTAACAACTATAACGGAATCACGCATAAGAAGGGTTTATACCATCATTAAAGGTTTATGATTCATCCATTGATCAATTGCAACCCACAAAAACATCTCACCAATGTACTCATACCATTCCCTAACATTAGCCTTACTGAAATTCGGGTTTCTAGGTCAAATATAGGAGTTTGGGGACTTGCGCCGCGACTTGGAACTTTCCCGCCGCGGCTAAGTTAGGTTCTGGAGCTCAAAAACCACCTTTTTAAACTTGCGCCGCGGCCTGGAACTCTTGCGCCGCGGCCCAGTTACTCTCTGGAATTTTCCTGACTTTCGCCGCGGCGAGTTAGACCTGCGCCGCGGCCAACCTATGTGGCGCCGCGGCGAGTTCTGTAACCTCCCTAATTAATTTCCTCGACTCGCGCCGCGGCGGGACTTCTTGCGCCGCGGCGAGGTTACGTTCTGTCACCTCCTGGGCGATTATTTTCACTCCGCGCCGCGGCGAGATTTCTCAAGCCGCGGCGTCCCTCGCCACTGTCACTCCCTAGGCCGCGGCGAAGCCTTCTTGGCCGCGGCGTGACTCCCTCCTGTAGCTATTTTCCCTCTATTTCGCCCCCTACACTCCATTCCTCTTCTTAGGGACACTCTAAGGTCACTTCCCCTCATTTTATATGGCTCTAATGGCATTTATCTACCTTATTTACTTAGTTATGCTTCCATTACCAACTCAAAACCTATATGCCCGTTTCTTTCCTCTAATTACCTTCCATCAGCAAGTTCATAAAGTATCAACAACAAAATATACATGAACTACCAGCAGCTATCCTTTAATACAAAATAAATGGGGGTTCCATATATTAGGGGCTCATATCAGTGTCTCAAGGGTTACATTTCCATTGATAAGCAATATTACATGTCAGCACCAATTACAACAGAAATCATGAGTCCATACAACAACTACCAAATTAAGATGAGGTCTAACCCCTCAGTTCATACATCCTCAATAAATCAAATGTTCAAGCCTACACTTGGCAATACAGATACATGATGATGCTATACATTAAGGAATACAAAATTAGCATCTATACTAGCTAAGTCAGCCCAAGTGTAGCCATCTCCCCATAGGTTGAAGCTCATGGATTTTCATCCACTTGCTTACCCTTATCCTTACCCGAGGAACTTTCACCTGAAATATTGATCCCATAACACGGGGTGAGATATAAATCTCAGTAACCAAAACAATTCCATCATATAATCCAGTTTAATCAACATATATGCATGAATCAAAATCCATATCAGAATCATATCAGTCATTTCAGCAAATGAAACAATTAGGCTATCATGATTACTATCCCATACTAGCAATCATATAATTAACATGTTAAAGGCCATTAACATCGGGAGAGGCCCGTCCACGGCACCTACTCCCTATTGAGCACAACCAGGGCTCAGTGCATTGGGGTTGATCATACCCGGTGCCCGATCGTGGCACATGCACGGGTGGCAGCCGCACCACAGCTCCACCATGGACTCACAAGGTCCAATCATAATACAACAGATAGCCAACCAATTCATTCAACATTTCAAATCATTCATATATAGCAAATATGAAATTAAATTAGATACATGCATGGAATTAATTAAACCCCGGTTACCTCACTTGCAGACAATTGCAACAGCCACCACAAATCCCAAATTGGATTCAAGTATCTCCCACCAGAATTTTCAATGTGTCACCCAAAATCCTAAGCAAATTCGTACAAAATTAATGCCCATAATACAAATAAGCTATGGGGGTCTCAAACCATAAAAGAAAGCATCAAAATGGGGGGTTTAAAGTCTCCTAATACTAACCCCAACCTCAACCTACGAATTTCACCAAGAAAACCTCCAAACACTCACTTTTCAAATTTTGGGTATAATGAAATCTCTCCAAATGAAAAACTAATCGGACCAAATTAAAGAGAAAGATGAGGGGATTAAGTTGTATAACTATTACCTTGGCCAAATCTTGCTCCAAATGTGAGAAAAGATGGAATTAAGTCAAGAACCCTAGCCTCCTCTCCTCACCTCCGAATTTCTCTTCTATTTTTGTGTTTCAGCAAATGGGGGGGAAAAGTGGCTGAAGCAATTAGGGTTTTGATGGGTTTAAGTTGGGTCAAAAGGTTGGGTCATGGGTTGCTCCAAGTCCAAACCCAATTGGGTTTCAGATTTTTGCTTATTGGGCCAGTTTTTAAGTGTTGGGCTGCATAATTCTATTGGGCCAGTTTTTACTCATTGGGTTGCTGAAGTTTAATAGGTTTTGGGCCTAATTTGAAGGGCTCAAGGGCTTGGGTCTGCACAAGGGTAATTGGGCCACTTAATTGAGCCTATACAAGATAAATCTTGGGCCTCTATCTCATTAAATTAGTTTGGGTTTACCTCCAATTCATTGGGCCTCCATTAGCCTCTCATCATGATTTAATTAATTTGGGCCTAGATGTAAATCTCCATCCTAAATAAATTCTCAACCCATATTAACAATTTATCTCTCTAGAATACCCATTCACTAACTTGCCCAATTATGCTCTATTAATTTTCCTTAATTAATCTTAATCCATAATTAACACCTTAATTAATTTCGGGGTGTTACATTCTCCCCTCCTTTTAGAAATTTTGTCCTCAAAATTAGACATACCTTACTCAAATAATGCAGGAAAATCCTTCCTCATTGCTTCTTCTATTTCCCAAGTTGCTTCATCCGGAGTAAGTCCCTTCCATACTACCTTTACCAGGAGGATGTCCTTATTACGCAGCTGTTTGACTTTTGAGTCCACAATCCTTTCCGGTTCAACCACATAAGACAAATCATCTTGTAGATGCACATTCTCATGCTCAATGACATGCAAAGGGTCCGGGTGGTACTTTTTCAGTTGAGACACATGGAATACATCATGCAATCTGGCCAGGTTTGGAGGTAAAGCAACTCTATAGGCCACTGGTCCTATCCTTTCAAGGATTTGGAAAGGACCAAGATAACGTGGACTGAGCTTTCTTGTCCTGATAGACCGTCCTACCCCCGTCACCGGAGTAGCCTTAAGGAACACATGGTCCCCTACCCCAAATTCTAAGGGTCTCCTTCTCTTATCTGCATAACTCTTCTGCCTACTCTGGGCAGCCAACAATTTCTTTCTGATGAGTTCTATCTGGTGGGTGGTTTGGTCCACTATGTCTGGACCCAAGAGACTCCTCTCACCCAACTCTACCCAACACAAGGGTGACCGACACTTTCTCCCATAAAGTGCCTCAAATGGTGCCATCTGAAGGCTGGAATGGTAACTATTATTATAAGCAAACTCAGCTAAAGGCAAGTACACATCCCAACTCCCTTTCAATTCTAGCACACTAGCTCTCAGCATGTCCTCAAGGGTTTGAATGGTCCTCTCAGTCTGTCCATCAGACTGAGGATGATAGGCAGTGCTAAAGTTAAGACTAGTGCCTAAAGCTTCTTGTAGAGACCGCCAAAATTTTGATGTGAATCTTGGGTCTCTATCTGACACAATGCTATTAGGAACGCCATGTAACCTTACAATCTCACGAACATACAATTGAGCTAGTCTATCTAGAGGATAAGTAGCTCTAATAGGTAGAAAGTGGGCAGACTTCGTCAATCTATCCACAATCACCCAAATAGCATCATACCCCGAGGATGTTCTAGGCAAACCCATCACAAAATCCATGGATATACTATCCCATTTCCATTCTGGAATTTCTAAAGGCTGTAACAAACCTGCGGGTCTTTGGTGCTCAATCTTAACCCTCTGACAAATTAGACACCTAGCCACAAACTCTGCTATGTCTGACTTCATTCCAGGCCACCAAAAGCTCTTCTTTAAATCCCTATACATCTTAGTGGTGCCCGGATGAATGGTGTACCTGCTCTTATGAGCTTCTGATAACACTATGTTCCTCAACTCTTCATCCTTAGGTATGCACACCCTACCTTGGTACCTCACCAAACCATCTTCTGATTGGTCAAAATCCTTGACCTCACCACTACCCAGTTGCTCTCTAATTCCTCCCCAGTAGGCATCTAACCCTTGGGCCTCTTTAATCCTCTTTCTAAGGTCATTTTCTATCCTCAATTCTCCCAAAAGAAGACTACTAGGGTTCACTGAAATTGATAAATTCAAATCTCTCATCTCCTCAATCAACCTTTGCTCTCTAAGCATCATCATTGCCACATGAATAGATTTCCTACTCAAGGCATCGGCGACAACATTCGCCTTCCCCGGATGATACTTTAAGGAAAAGTCGTAGTCCTTAAGGAATTCCATCCATCTCCTTTGCCTCATGTTCAACTCCTTTTGGTCAAACAAGTACTTCAAACTTTTGTGATCACTATACACCTCAAATTGGGCACCATAGAGATAGTGCCTCCAAATCTTAAGGGCAAAAACTACAGCCGCTAGCTCTAGGTCATGGGTAGGATAATTCTCTTCATGGGGTCTAAGCTGTCTAGAAGCATAGGCTATCACCCTACCTTGTTGCATTAAGACACACCCTAATCCTTTCTTAGAAGCATCACTATAGACTGTGAATGTCTCTTTAGGGTCAGGTATCACTAACACAGGTGCGGTGGTAAGCTTATCCTTAAGCTCTTGAAAAGCATTCTCACACTTAGCATCCCACACAAATGGTTTGTCCTTCCTAGTCAATTTGGTCAAAGGCATGGCTAACTGAGAAAATCCCTTAATGAATCTTCTATAGTAGCCGGCTAGACCTAAGAAGCTACGGATTTCGGTCACCGTTTTGGGTCTCTCCCAATTCAGTACCGCCTCTACCTTGCTAGGATCTACCGCTACCCCTTGTTCTGTTATCACATGACCTAGGAATTTGACCTCCCGCAACCAAAACTCACACTTACTCAACTTAGCATACAACCGATGCTCTCTCAAGGTTTGAAGAACTATCCTAAGATGCTCTTCATGCTCTTCACTACTTTTAGAGTAGATGAGAATGTCATCAATGAATACTACCACAAACCGGTCAAGATAAGGCCTAAAAATCCTATTCATGTAATCCATGAAAATGGCAGGGGCATTGGTTAACCCAAAAGGCATAACTAGGAATTCATAATGGCCATATCGAGTCCTAAAGGCTGTCTTAGGTACATCCTCAGCCTTGACTCTAAGTTGGTGATATCCCGATCTAAGGTCAATCTTTGAAAAGACCGACGCTCCAGCTAATTGGTCAAGCAAGTCATCAATTCTAGGCAAAGGGTATTTATTCTTGACAGTCGCTTGGTTCAGTTGCCTATAGCCAATGCAAAGTCTAAGGGTACCATCCTTCTTCTTGACAAATAGGACTGGTGCTCCCCATGGAGACACACTTGGCCTAATAAACCCTTTCTCAAGTAACTCTTCTAATTGACTCTTTAACTCAACCAACTCAGCAGGCGCCATTCTATACGGGGCCTTAGAGATTGGACCAGTACTGGGTACCAAATCAACAGAAAATTCCAACTCTCTCTCTGGAGGTAGTCCACTAAACTCCTTAGGGAAAACCTCAGGAAACTCCCCAATCACAGGTATATCCTCTAACCCATCCTCAACTTCAACATGCAATGAAAAGAATACTAGAAACCCTTGGCATCCACGCCTAAGGCACCTCCCGGCTTGGGCGGCAGACACACAAGTAAGCTCAGTCACAGGACAAGTTCCAGGTATGTTTGCAGGTAAGGAAACAGTTTTACGGTTGCAGTCCAGTATCACATTATTAGCAGACAACCAGTCCATACCAATGATTACATCAAAATCACACAAAGGAATACAAATCAAATCAAGGGTAGTACAACGGCTATCCAATTGTACTGTGCAATTTAAGCATACATCAGATGTAATCATAGAATATCCAGTAGGGGTGGACACAGACAATTCAAATGGCAACAGGCTAATTTTAAGACCCAGACGCTTAACACAGTCATATGAGATGAATGAGTGGGTCGCACCCGAATCAAACAATGCATCTACGACATGATTATGGACAAGCAATGTACCTCGGATCAGGCTAGGGGATCTACTAGCCTCTTGCTGCGTAATGGCGAACACCCTTCCTTGGGTAGGTGGCTTAATTGATGAGGCCGACTCACGTGACACTGTGCAAGTTCGCACATAGTGTCCCGGCTTTCCACAATTGTAACACACGGGACAAGGCCCGTTCCCGTGGTTCTTCCCACATTTGGCACAAGTGGGTGGGGCACTCATTGCAATTCTTGGTGGTCCCATACTTCTTCTTTGAGGGACATTCCTTGGGGGTGGTCTCCTTCCCCAAGAGCTACTCCCACTATGGGTTCCTTTCTTGCTCACACCCCTAAAGGGCTCCATGCCCCGGTCCCGTTTTCCTTCCAGGGTCTTCTTTCTCTTGGCCTCAGTCTCCATCATGGCCCTCTCTGTCACTCTGCACTTCTCCACTAGTTCATCAAAATTACGGATTTATAAGGATACAATCTTATCCTTGATCTCCAGTCTCAGGCCTCTCTCAAATTTCTCAGCTTTCCAGGGCTCATCATCAAACCTTTTCAGGTAGGAAGAGAAGCGGGACAACTGAATAAATTTGGCCGCATACTGGTCTACATTCATATCCCCTTGCTCAAGGAAGTTAAACTCAGCTTCCTTGTCGGCCCTCACTGATGGGGGAAAATATTTGCTTTCAAATGCTGTCTGAAAGCTCTCCCAGGTCAAGGGTATCTCCCTTGCAACCAATAATCTAGAGGCACTCTTCCACCAGTGCTCTGCCTCACCTTCCAACTTATAAATGGCCAGCTTTGCTTTTTGTTCGGTGGTGCAAGTCATAACCCCGAAGATCTTCTCTATTTGCATTAGCCACTTCTCGGCCTTCTCAGTGTCTAACTCCCCCAAAAATGATGGAGGATTAGCCTTTTGGAACTTAGACAACACCACAGAGAGGTCACCATCCTCTCCCACACCAGGGTTTTGACCAGCCCCCACACGATTTCTCACTGGCACCTCTTGGTTTTGCTTACTCATATTCTCATGAAGTTGTTGCAGCACTTGCACAGTCGCTGCATGGGCCACGGCTTGCTCTTGAAGCCGATCAGTCATTGCCCTCACTGTAGTTTCATGGGCCTCAGCTTGTTCCTTCATTCGGTTGGCCATGGCAGCCATGGCCTCTTGCATCTCTCTTAACATCTCAGTGGTTTCTCTACGAGTAGCCATTTAACTCTTCAAAGCTACAAGCACAACCACAAGCATTCCCCATTAAGCTACAGCCCAAGGCAACCAAAACACACTCCACCCATGGCAGATACATAGATATATATATAGGTATGAGAGTTATCATCAGGCCACAATGTTCCTATTCCTATCATGCATGCATCATGATTGCCAAGTTTTCTAATAACAAAGATGTAAATCAAACACACATGCCTGAACCATTGCTCTGATACCAACTGTGACGACCCTAGTTTCTAATCTCAATAATTAAGGTTAAACATGCTATTAATAATTAATGATCAAGGTTTGGGGTTGCTACAATCAATTACTTTGCAGAAATATAGGGAAAATTTAAACCTTGATACTACTAGGATCATCAACTAACAACTATAACGGAATCACGCATAAGAAGGGTTTATACCATCATTAAAGGTTTATGATTCATCCATTGATCAATTGCAACCCACAAAAACATCTCACCAATGTACTCATACCATTCCCTAACATTAGCCTTACTGAAATTAGGGTTTCTAGGTCAAATATAGGAGTTTGGGGACTTGCGCCGCGACTTGGAACTTTCCCGCCGCGGCTAAGTTAGGTTCTGGAGCTCAAAAACCACCTTTTTAAACTTGCGCCGCGGCCTGGAACTCTTGCGCCGCGGCCCAGTTACTCTCTGGAATTTTCCTGACGCCGCGGCGAGTTGGACCTGCGCCGCGGCCAACCTATGTGGCGCCGCGGCGAGTTTTGCTACTGTAACCTCCCTAATTAATTTCCTCGACTCGCGCCGCGGCGGGGTTACGTTCTGTCACCTCCTGGGCGATTATTTTCACTCCGCGCCGCGGCGAGATTTCTCAAGCCGCGGCGTCCCTCGCCACTGTCACTCCCTAGGCCGCGGCGAAGCCTTCTTGGCCGCGGCGTGACTCCCTCCTGTAGCTATTTTCCCTCTATTTCGCCCCCTACACTCCATTCCTCTTCTTAGGGATACTCTAAGGTCACTTCCCCTCATTTTATATGGCTCTAATGGCATTTATCTACCTTATTTACTTAGTTATGCTTCCATTACCAACTCAAAACCTATATGCCCGTTTCTTTCCTCTAATTACCTTCCATCAGCAAGTTCATAAAGTATCAACAACAAAATATACATGAACTACCAGTAGCTATCCTTTAATACAAAATAAATGGGGGTTCCATATATTAGGGGCTCATATCAATGTCTCAAGGGTTACATTTCCATTGATAAGCAATATTACATGTCAGCACCAATTACAACAGAAATCATGAGTCCATACAACAACTACCAAATTAAGATGAGGTCTAACCCCTCAGTTCATACATCCTCAATAAATCAAATGTTCAAGCCTACACTTGGCAATACAGATACATGATGATGCTATACATTAAGGAATACAAAATTAGCATCTATACTAGCTAAGTCAGCCCAAGTGTAGCCATCTCCCCATAGGTTGAAGCTCATGGATTTTCATCCACTTGCTTACCCTTATCCTTACCCGAGGAACTTTCACCTGAAATATTGATCCCATAACACGGGGTGAGATATAAATCTCAGTAACCAAAACAATTCCATCATATAATCCAGTTTAATCAACATATATGCATGAATCAAAATCCATATCAGAATCATATCAGTCATTTCAGCAAATGAAACAATTAGGCTATCATGATTACTATCCCATACTAGCAATCATATAATTAACATGTTAAAGGCCATTAACATTGGGAGAGGCCCGTCCACGGCACCTACTCCCTATTGAGCACAACCAGGGCTCAGTGCATTTGGGGTTGATCATACCCGGTGCCCGATCGTGGCACATGCACGGGTGGCAGCCGCACCACAGCTCCACCATGGACTCACAAGGTCCAATCATAATACAACAGATAGCCAACCAATTCATTCAACATTTCAAATCATTCATATATAGCAAATATGAAATTAAATTAGATACATGCATGGAATTAATTAAACCCCGGTTACCTCACTTGCAGACAATTGCAACAGCCACCACAAATCCCAAATTCGGATTCAAGTATCTCCCACCAGAATTTTCAATGTGTCACCCAAAATCCTAAGCAAATTCGTACAAAATTAATGCCCATAATACAAATAAGCTATGGGGGTCTCAAACCATAAAAGAAAGCATCAAAATGGGGGGTTTAAAGTCTCCTAATACTAACCCCAACCTCAACCTACGAATTTCACCAAGAAAACCTCCAAACACTCACTTTTCAAATTTTGGGTATAATGAAATCTCTCCAAATGAAAAACTAATCGGACCAAATTAAAGAGAAAGATGAGGGGATTAAGTTGTATAACTATTACCTTGGCCAAATCTTGCTCCAAATGTGAGAAAAGATGGAATTAAGTCAAGAACCCTAGCCTCCTCTCCTCACCTCCGAATTTCTCTTCTATTTTTGTGTTTCAGCAAATGGGGGGGAAAAGTGGCTGAAGCAATTAGGGTTTTGATGGGTTTAAGTTGGGTCAAAAGGTTGGGTCATGGGTTGCTCCAAGTCCAAACCCAATTGGGTTTCAGATTTTTGCTTATTGGGCCAGTTTTTAAGTGTTGGGCTGCATAATTCTATTGGGCCAGTTTTTACTCATTGGGTTGCTGAAGTTTAATAGGTTTTGGGCCTAATTTGAAGGGCTCAAGGGCTTGGGTCTGCACAAGGGTAATTGGGCCACTTAATTGAGCCTATACAAGATAAATCTTGGGCCTCTATCTCATTAAATTAGTTTGGGTTTACCTCCAATTCATTGGGCCTCCATTAGCCTCTCATCATGATTTAATTAATTTGGGCCTAGATGTAAATCTCCGTCCTAAATAAATTCTCAACCCATATTAACAATTTATCTCTCTAGAATACCCATTCACTAACTTGCCCAATTATGCTCTATTAATTTTCCTTAATTAATCTTAATCCATAATTAACACCTTAATTAATTTCGGGGTGTTACATTTTGTTCATTTTATGGAGGAAGAGACATATGGGGGACCTCTTAGGGATCTTAGGAGCACATTTAAACATTCATTTAAGCCTAAGAACATTTATATAAAATCAGATTTGCAAGGGAGCATTTGGATCCCTAATGATTCCATTTTGTTTCCTAATGCTCCTTTCTTGATTCTATTGGTTCATTCTTAATCCTTGCCATCTAAAACCCCTAATCCCTCCATAAATTGGACAGAAAACAGCCCTTAAGAATTGGGCTCATTGTGGTCAAATTCGTGCAAGAGGAAGGGGGAGGGAGAAACTACCAAAGAATGGAAGTTTTACCTTGTTTTCTTGCTTCCTTTGGCTTGTTCTTCCACTTGGTTGGCTTACTCCCTCAATTTTCGAAATTCCCCTCTCTGTTCTGCCCCAAAAACAGCACCAAACTCTCCATTAAAACCATAGAAAGAAAGCTTGAGAGGAGAGGAGCAAGGTTCAAGAAGGAAGGATATGGAATGTCTTAAAGTTTCTTACCTTTTTCTTGAATTTCTTCCTCCAAAATCCTCCTCCTCTTGTGCGCCTAAGGAGCTGAAGTTCTCCTCTGAAAATGGGCAGAAGCAAGTCGGTTTAGAGAGGGGGAGGCAGAACGTGGCATATAAAGAAGAAGAAAGAAGCTTCCTTTAACACTTTAATGCCAATTTTGCCCTTCGTTCTTAGCATTTTCGTTTCTCCTTCGTTTTAGCTCCTTTTTGAGAACCGTCTTTTCCATCATAACAAAAAGGTTCCCAATTTAATAAAATGCCTTTGGAATCACTCAAATCGGAGCTAAAACCGTCCCGAACGAATCGATCAAAGTTTAGGTCAACCGACATCGGAAAGAGTACACCGAAGGGGCTTTACTGGTCCCGGGGCTTCCCATGGTTTTTGGAGCCTCTGAGAACCCTGGGCAACTCAAAATTTCCATGTAAAAAGCCTTCCTAGGTGCTTTTCCAAAATTACAGTTATTTACGAAAATGTCACTGGCCTTTCGGCAAATTTTTCGAATTGCTCCGACCCCGGTTTCTGGGCAACTCAAGGCTCAAATCCTCATTTTCTATTATTTAAAATTTTATCCAAATTTTATTTGGCCTTGAATCACTCATCTCAGGGGACTTGCTTTGAAAACGTGCCCATTTCCATCGTTTACTGAAAACGGGACATTACATGTGAGGTCACAGGAGAGGATTTAAGACTTAAGGAAAAAGTATGCAAATGCAAGCAAAGTAGCTCTCTCCACCTTCTCTCATGCATGGATGTGTGTTTAGCATGGTTTAGAATGTGTGTGTGTATAATTTTGAGCTATGAAAAGTATGCTAGCATGCCTTTATGTATCATGATTCTTGATGTCATGTTATATTTTTAAATGAGTACATTATGTTTATTTGAGTCTTCTTGAGTGTGGAGAGGCCAAGAACTCTTCCCTTTGGTAGGCTGAGCCAAGAACCCTTGAGCTTAGATGAGACAAAGTAAAGAGTCTCCCGAAAGCAAAGTGGGCTCCTAAGAGAATGGTTGAGTCCAAAGCTCTTAAAGAATGGGTGAGGCAAGTCCAAAATCCATGAGGAGAAGTGTGAGGCCAATCCAAGCACTTGGTGAACTCTTGAATGCCTTGTATGAGTTGTTCACATGCTAAGCTTGCTTTTAAAATGTCCATGATTTCTATTTTTCTCCATGCATGCATTTGTAAAGCTTGCTTTCCATATATTATGTATGATTGAATGGGAGATGAGCTATTGGGATTCTTTGAATCTCATTCCCTCCTCTCCAATGATCTAATATGCTAGGTGAACTAAGTAGCTATGGTGATGGGAGCCAACAACAATGAAGAAGGGAGATTGATAAGTTTATAACTAGCTTTACCCATTTTGGGAACCATAATTATGTTTCTTGATGTGTATGATGTTATGACCCTTGAGACATGTGTAAATATACTATTATTTGATGTTTAGATGTATGAATATGATGTATGACCTCTAGCATTTATTTTGAGTATGTAATGCCAAAGTGTGCAATGTGGAAGTTTGATGGAAATGTGCATAAGTGTGGGTTGAATGGCTAAAATGACATTTATGAGATTTGGGACCATTTGGGCAGCTCACACAAGTCTTAAATATACTTTTATACTTGCCCAAAAGGTGCCAACACTAAGGGAAAGCCATTTGGCAACTTTGGTACCCTATATGGAGCCAAAATTGATCATTTTAGAACCCTATATCACTTTTTGGCCAAATGAGTTATTCTTAATCTGATATTTGGCATAAAATTAGGTCTTATTGAGAGCTTTTTAGGAAGCTAAAGATCATAATTTTTGAAGGTCTACAGAATATTTGATGATTTTTCAAAATTGGCAATTTTCATGGTTTCTGGTTTACTGCCCTATTCATTTGGTCCGAAATTGCATTCTGTCACACGAGGCTTAAATGATGTCCAATGGCCATGAAATTTTATACAGAGAAACTAGACAATCACAGTGACTTGTGCCAACTAGAAGCACCTCATTTGGAGGTCCAGAGAGGGATATATGAAATTTTGAAATTTCTATCCAGTATTAGTAGTTTTGCCCTACTAGAAGTACTGTTCCATTAAATTTCGAGGTTTGGGCTTGATGTAATGATCTGGAGATATTTTTCTCTCTAGTTAACACCCACAAATTTCCATATTTGTATTATTTGCATAGATTGGAGTTTTTTGGAATTAATTGGACATTTCCAAAGTTTTTTGCAGAATTCTATGACAGTTCCAGACTTCAGTCTGACCTCTGGACAATTTTGGATGTCAAACTTCCTCTGTCATGAATGTTATGACTTGGTCATATTTTTAGTGTGAATTATACATCCATAAATTTCCAGACTGACCAAGCTTGTATGATTTTAATTTTTCTAGAATTAGTTATGATTTTCCAAATTTTGGTCAGAGAAAGGAGCAAATCTGGCTGAAATTACACTTAGTGATTTTGAGTTCCATTTCGTTTTCCATGAGTTGTGGACATGATTTTATGATACAAATGAGTTGTATTGACGTAATTAAATATGAGAATGTATAGCATGAGCTCACACGGTCCACGTGACATGAAATGAAATTTTCAGATATGACGCAGTGCAATTAAGCTCATTTTTTAAAGAAAAATTTTCTACTTCCTTTATGGCATTGATGATATAAAGCTTATGAATGTCATGAAATGAGCTATAATTTATGGTGTTACAGCCAATTATTTCATGAAGCAGCAAGGCAATATAGAGAGTTCCTCGCCATGGCCAATACTCAGATAAAAAAACTAGGGAGAACCCGAGGCTGATTAGCTGCAGTGAATGATATATTAGCCTCGACGAATGGCAGTATAAATGCCTTGTTAGTCATATTCAGGCTAACTTGAGAAATGAACTGATGAGGGGTCAATTGACCCTCAGAAAGCAAAAGCCCCTAGTATAAGTAGAGAAAAGTGTAATGAATAGTCACGGAAGATTAGTAAGAAATCCGTAGGCCTAGTTGTTGAGACTGAGGAAAAGAGTTTAACATAGAGAAAGTTAAACACATGGATGATAAGGTTGTTAAGACCCACCTTTAAGGCATTGATTCCAATCTAGGGTGTTACCCTATGAGACGCTGAATGATTGAACGCTCGTGTAGCCTCAAAATAATGTAAGATAAGACTACCAGCAGTGAGCCACATAGTGAGTGGCCTAGAAAGGTGTACCTCATAAGTAACACCTAGAGGTAAGTATGAATAGCCCAGTGACAAAGACTCAGAAGAGAATAAGAATAGTTAGTATGCTACAGGTTCGATGAGATGGCTAGCCTAGGTTGAGCATAAGCTAAAGCATGGGGGTGATGACCATTAGCATCATTCCATGTGAGATATGTGAATGAAAGGCTCAGTGAAAGTTCTCCCTGGATTGAGAAAGAACAGATGAGACATCCTAATGTCAAGGAAACCATCTAGTAGTGGTTAGCAAATTCCCCTAGATAGACCCCCTGAGTGGTAAAGTATAGTGATAAAGGAAGCGAGGAAGAGCTGAGAAACTAGCTATAGAAAGGATGCCCTCACTCTAGTAATGATTAAATAAGTAAACTTAGCCAAAAAGGTAAACAGATAGGGGTCCGACAATTAGTTAAATGAGCTCCCTAATATGAGAATGTAAGGGTAAGGTACATGAGTGATTAGAGCACCCAATAGAGCATAAGTTTTTAGTAAGGTAGAGTCTGGACATTGAGAATACGTGTCCTGGATTGGGTTAGCAGAACCCTAGAAATAGTATACTGTACTCCTGGGAATGAGACTAAAGAGGCTGAATAGAGAGAAAGCTCAGCTCTGATCCAAACGTAGAAATGAGCTGAGATAAACAGTTAGTGCCTTAATACCCTCAAGGAAGCTTAAGGGAGATAAAGACCACCTCAGAAGGTGAGTCTTTTTATTATGTAGAGAAAGAGGGTAAGCCGAGAGTACCATAGAATGTAATTGCTGAGGTTATAGATAATAGAACTCCGTTTACTAAGGGATCGTCTAGTTAGAAATAAAGTAAAAATATGAGAAAAAGTAGACCCCTTTGATGTTACAAAGAGTGAATAAGTAAAAGAACCCCGAGAAAATGCAGGTGCTCTAAAGAAAGCTGAACTAGCAATAGCCAGTAGTAGAACATCCTTTTACCTAAGTAAGAGGATAGGAAAGGTAAAAAGAGAAAAAATGATAGTGTTCAAGCCAAGGACATACTAGATTGAGAATAAATATTCAGTTAATGTGCTTAAGTATTTAAGAAAGCACATTTGTCCTTGGCATAGATGCCCTTTTTCCATGATAGTGCTTGAACTAAAAATAGTCAGGTAATGTAAAGGAATCTCGGGATAAAGTAGAAGAAAAATCCTATTTTCCCTGAGCACTCTATGAGAATAGGGCAAATAGAGAAAAGTACGAGAGGAATACTTTAGATTATTGTGAAACTTGTAATATACAGGCAATAATGGCTTTGAGCTCAGTCATTAGGGGCTTGTGTATTAGTGTTTGATGTTATGGTTGCTTGCAACAATGGTTACATGATATTGGGTCTAGCCAACCCAGTAGTAATGTGGCTTAAGTGCATATCAAACGACAACATCAATCACCAAAGTGTCCCTATAATCGAAGGGTATCCTAGTTATCTAGATAATGAGAATGTTAGCATGAATTTAGTATTCATAGCCTGAGTCCCTTATAATATATATGAAATGAGAAGGGACTAGTACATAGCCTCTCTCTTGTCAAAAATGTTAACCACAGTCAGTGTGTGAAATGCCCTAGTGCCAAAGCACTTAAAAGCAAAATATGGGTATAGTTAGAAACTGTAATATATGAGAGGAAGGCTAGCATATGTAAAGAAAGTAAGTCAATAGAGTAAGAAAAGAAGCCTAAGCAACAGAGGTTAAAATGGGAATCTGAGGATCCTATGAGGAGCGATGAATGAAAAATTTAAAATGCTTCCTAGTATCAGTATGATGGGATCCTAAAGAATGAAATGACATAGAACCCACTTTGCACGAAGAGCACGATGTACTTTTAAGTTTAGCCTCAGCTATTATGAGCAATGGTAACCGAACTTAATAAGCATGTATTTTACTATCATATATAGTAATCTTAGGCTTTGACATCTCCTAGAGATGGATCACAATAGATCCTAGTATAGCATGGTAGGTTACAGTAGACCCTAGCAGGGCTCTGAGAGGTCACAGTAGACCAGGGGTCATAGTAGATCCCACAGAGTTACAGAGAGCTCTAGCCACAACATGATAGTTCTCTGGTGAGATGACAACTTGAGATAGTTTTACAGAGCAGTTAGTCTCAGAGACCAGCATCGTTTTAGTTAGCTTTCATCTCAGAGACAAGAGACCTCCTGAGTCTGGTAGATCATTTGCCACAAAGATATGAAGGCTTTACTCAGATAGTTAGACCACTGACTAGCTCTCTCAAGAGATAAGCACAGTGTATGGGATGAGAAAAATAAGAAATTAGCTTTCTAGAGTTAGAACCAAATAAACCACTACTGAGCAGATATTGCCTGACCGAGGGATAGAGAGATCCCCGCATGCTAGCTTATGTATTCCAAAAAGGGTCAGGTGCAATTTTTATATCAGGTAAGTGGTACAGTACATCTCCAGTGAGCAAAACTATGAGAATAGCTAGCATGCCACTAAAGCTCAACAGTAGTAAGTGGCAGTCGCTCTTCGATACTAGTATGAGACACATATGTTAGGCTTATCAATATTGAAATGAGGGACTATAAAATGCCACTATAAGTGAGCAAAGAAAGTGAGAAAAAGTCTCGGCCTATAGAGACAAATGTAGTAGTAAACACAGAAACTAGGATCGTTAAAATTGAAAACCCCTCAAAGGAGCTATAATCCTAGAAAGTAATTGAGATGTGAGGCCTGTGATAGAATGAAATGTGAATTGTAATCACGGGATGAGCTAGTAAAGAAAAAACGCAGAAATGAACAGTGGACGGTACATGTAAATAAGTAAATAGATAGACAGAAACCTCCGATGGCTGTAATGATCAGGAAAGATGATGGGACGTTATGAGAAGCCATTGAGAAAGGACATGGGAGATTTGATATGAAATAAATTATCTAAGATGTGTAAATGAGTCCACTAAAAAGAATGTTAACCTCTACAAACGGGTTAAGACTAACCCAATATGATTAGTAAGCTTCCAAGATGGGCCTCTAGGGCCAGAACTTCTTTTCCTTATGAGAAAGAATTAGCTAGTACTCTATAGCAAAAAAAACCTTACTAGGAGCTAGCAAAGAAAATTCCCTGGCCAAGAAAAATTTAAACGAGCGAAATCACTGAGAAAAGTGTATAGAGCTAGGAATAAGGGAAAGAAAAGAGCAGTTAGCTAGAAAGGAAAAGAGTAAGAAAAAGTGTACCCCAAATTTCAAGGACGAAATTTATTTAAGGGGGAGAAATGTACCAGCTGGTTCTTTGAAAACCAGAGAAAACGTGAGAAATGTAATATACAGTTTCTCCATAAATAAACGAAGTTCACCAGATACAAAAGGAAGTCCCCTGAAATGATGTAGTTAAGGTCCTAAAAAATTTGGGAAGTATTATAAACTCCTAAAAATGAGAATCCTAGGCTCAAACGAAAAGAAAAATAGAGCTAGAATGAAGAAACAAATTGTGACGAAAGATTGACAGAACATAAAGGCATTTTCATAATTTTGAGCAAATTTTGGAATTCACACAAGAGGGCTTTCTAAATGAAATTTTTGAGTTGCCTAAGGTTCTCAGAGGCCCTAAAAACTATGGGAAGGCCTGGGACAGCTAAAGTCCCTTCGGTGGACATTTTCTAACATCAATTGACCCGAACTTTGACTAATTCATTCGAGAAGGTTTTAGCTTCGACTTGAATGATTCCAAAGGCATTTTACTAAATTAGGAACCTAGATTTCACAATGGAAAAGATGGTTCTCAAAAGAAGCTAAAACAAGTTTGAACGAAAAATGTCAAAAACGAAGGGCAAAATTAGAATTTTTGATAAAGTGCAAGCTTCTTGAACATTCTTTAAGTTTCTTATTTCTTCTCCCCTTCATTTGCATGTCCCATTCTGCCTAAGAACCAGAGAAAATACTAGCTCTCTTAGGCACACCATGGAGAAGAAGAAAGGAGGAGAAAAAGTAAGAAAAAGGTAAGAAATTTCATGGATTTTCATGCTCCTTCTTTTAAACCTCTTCTCCTCCATTCTCCTTTGTTTCCTATGATTATAATGAAGTTTATAAATCTGTTTTAAGGGAGAAATTGAAAGAAAAATTCGGATTTGAAGAGAGGAGCTTAAAAAACACAAGATTCAAGTGAGAAAAAGCAAGAAAATAAGATAATTTCTTCTTCTATGGTTGCTACCCTTGCTTCCCTTCTCCAACATTTCTCCCCACTTGAGAAGACCTAAGAGTATTTCATTTTTAGGTAGAATGAAGGGTCATTCTTAGGAAAAAGGGTGTGGAGATTAAGAATATGCAAAAAGAATTAACAAAGAACTATGGAAATTCAAGATGCAAAGTTTAGGGTTTTATATGTTCATTCCAAAATTTGATTTGATACCTTGATTCCTATGTATAAATGAGAGTTTAAATGAACTCCTAAGATCCCTAGAAGTCTCCCCATGTGCTTTCTCCATCAAGAAAACAAAGTAAAAAACATGAAGCCTAAAACCTTCCATAAGTTTAGCCAAGAGGGGATAGCATAGCTAGGGATAGTTTTAAATTTTTCTAAGCCCATTTTTTAGTCATGTATGATGAATGAATATGAGGGGAAGTGTTAGGAAAAATTTATGAAGCTTAGAGAATGAGTTGGTGCTTTATGTTCTATAATATGACCTAAAGAAGCAAAATGTAGTTAGGCTCTTTATTTTAATTGTGTGATGACTCCAAAAAGCTTACAAGGAGTAAAGAATCATATTTGAAAGAAAAGAATGGAGCCTAGAATTTATTTGATGAGTGTTGCTTCATTAGGTGCATTCTTGGAAACATGAAGGGGTTTATAGACTAAGCTAGACTTTAAGCAAGTTGTGTGGTATTCCATGAACTTAATTAGCTTCCATAAATTGTGTCTGGGCCAAAAGGAATGATCTCCACCTTCTTGGGTATGTGAGGTCAAGGGAGAGGATTCAAGGCTTAAGGAAAAAGTGTACAAATGCTAGCAAGGTAGCTGTCTCCACCTTCTCTCATGCATGATTGCTTGCTTTACTTGTCTTTGAATGTGTGTATGTGTATTTCAAGTCATGAAAAATGTTCTAGCATGAGCTCTTGCTCCATGGTACTATGATGATGCATTATGTTTTCCAAATGATGTTTATGATATTTACTTTGGTTTTCTTGAGTGTAGTGAGGCTAAGAACCCTTAGCCATGTGAGAATGAGCTAAGAACCCTTAAGATTGGTTGAGACAAAGTAAAGAGTCTCCCAAAAGTAAGGTTGACTCCTAAGAGCATGGTTGACTCCAAGAGCCTCTTAAAGATTAGGTGAGGCAAGTCCAAAATCCATAAGTAAATGGGTGAGGCTAATCCACTTGCTTGACAAGCCTATGTATGCTATATGTGACTTTTTCAAATGCTAAGAATCCTTCTTGAATGATTGCACATATCCATATGCTATGCATGCATTTGTGAGACTTATTTTGCATGCTTTATGTATGATTAAATAAAAGATGAGCTATTAGGATTCTTTAAATCTCATCCCCTCCTCTCCAATGTTCTAACATGCTAGGTGGACCAAGAGAGCAAGAGAATGGAAGCCAAGCACATGAGAAATGAAAGGATGACAAGAAAGTGTTTGAATTTTGCTACTTTAAGGCCATATGAATGGCAAATGATGAAATCAATGGATGTATATGTCTTATGACGTTATGATCATATATAACTATGTTTATGTGTCATGTATAATTGAGAGCTAAGGTTTTATGAATGGAAATGCACACGTTAGTCATGTAATGGCAAGTTTACATTATGAAAGTATATGTATAAATGCAAGTGAGATAGCCAAATTGGGATGCATAAGGTTTGGGACAATTTGGGTACCTTATGCAAGTCCTAATTATGATTTTAGACTTGTCTGGAGGTGCTAAACCCCAAGAAAAACCATTTGGACATTTTGGTATCCTATGTGGAGCCAAAATTGACCATAATAGAACCTTATATCACTTTTTGTCCAAATGAGCTCTTTTTGATCTAAGATTTGGCATGCAATTAGAACTTGTTGAGAGATTTTTGAGAAGTTAATTAATAGAATTTTTAGAGCTCTAGAGAATATTTGATGAATTTTCAAAGTTGAGAAATTTTTTAGTTTTGGTCATGTCACTGTTCATAGTGGTCCGAAAATGAAATCTGTCATATAGGGCTCAAATGATGTCCAATTGCCATGAAATTTTGTACAAAAAAACTAGACATTACTAGTGATATGTGCCAACTAGAAGCACCCCATTTGGAGTCTATAGAGGGAGATATGAATTTTTAAAAATTCTATCCAATATCAGGAACTCCAACTGATCTCAGGCATTATTTGATTGATTTTCAATACCTGGACATGCTGAAGCTAATTTGGAGTTATTATTTCCCTCTAGTAACATCCATAGCTTTCCAAATTGGTATCATTTGCATGGATTGGATTTTTTTGGAATCAATTGGACATTTTTGAAGTTTGTTACATAATTCTGTGACAGCACCAATGGATAGCTTGACCTCTGGACTTTTCTGAATGTCAAATGCCCTTTGTGTTAGAATTTATGGTCTAAACGTATTTTTACCATGAAGTAGACATGTGTAGATTTCCAAAATGGTCAAGAATGCATGATTTCTATTTTTTTAGAATTAGTTATGATTTTTCAAAGTTTGTAACAGAAAAGTGAAAAATCTAGTCAAATATATATATATACATTTTATGCTTCCCTTTGAGTTCTATGAGATGTTGGTCACTTTGGATGATGTAAATAAGTTGTATTCATATAATTAAATATGGGAATATGATGTATGAGTCCATATGGCCCACGTGACTCCAAAAGAAATTTTTTTACGTGACATAACGCTGAAAAATACATTAAAATAATGTCATTTTCTTGCCTCTTGTATGAATTACTTAATGTGAGGTATAGATATAGTATAAAAGGAGATAAAAATTTATGGTGTTACATAGTTCATATCATGCGCCTTTCATAAAGTCCTAATTTGTAGAAATTAGAATTTTCTAGCTCAAGATATGAATTTTTGGAATTAATGACTGAATATGTATCTATGTGAAATTATGGAGTTGTGGTAGTTGATGTGCATGACTTGAAACCCAAATTTGCTCCTTTTTATGATGTTTCTGGTTGGGCAAATTTGTTGAGGATGAATTTTGAAATATATATGCAAAAGTCAAGTGTTTATGCTCAAATATAGAATTTAAGCCATTAATGTTGGTTTATTCCACTACTAAAAGTCTTAGAAATAAGAAAATTGATGTTGTAAGCACATCATAATGTAAATTGTAAAACCTTATATTTCTAGCTTATTTCACAATATTTCCAGGCTTTACATTCATAGATTCCATGAAAGAGCAAGAAAACAGAATTAAAATAATGTATTTTCTTGCGTTGCGTTGCGTATGAAAATTCCATTCGATGTCACTGGACCATATGAGTTCATACAATATATTCTCATATTTAATTACACGAATGCAACTCATTTGCATCATGAAAAGTGGTCTACACCTCTAGAATCACGATGGGAAGCATGAAATATTCATATCTATTTTTGTCCAGATTTGGCTTTTTTCTTACCAAACGTTGGAAAATCATAACTAATTCTAAAAAAATTAAAATTATGAATTTTTATCCATTCTGGAAAGGTACAGATGTCTACTTCATGGTCAAAATATGTCTAGACCATAATATCCATCACAGAGGATGTTTGACATCTGAAAAGATCCAGAGGTCAAGCTGTCCACTGGTATTATCCCAAATTTCTACAGCAAATTTTGAAAATGCCCAATTAATTCTAAAAAAATCTAATCTATGTAAATGATACCAATATGGAAAGCTTTGGATGTTTGATAGAAGAAAAAAATAACTCTAGACCAGTTCAAGCATGCCAGACCTCAAAATGCAATAGAACAGAAACTGAGGTCAGGTGAAGTTCTTAATACTAGATAGAATTTTAAAAATTCATATCTCCCTCTCTAAACATCTAAATGAGATGCTTCTAGTTGGTACAAGTCACTATAAATGTCTAGTTTCTCTGTATAAAATTTCATGGCAATTGGACATCATTTGAGCCCAAGGTGACAAATTTTATTTTTGGACCAAATGAATAGTGCAACAGACCAAAATCAGAAAATTTGCCAACTTTGGAAATTCATCAAATTTTTTGTAGACCTCCAAAAATTATGTTCTTTAGCTTCCTAGATAGCTCTCAATGATCCTTAATTACATGCAAAATCTTAGATCAAGAAGAGCTTCATGTGGCTAAAAAGTGACATAGGGTTCCATTATGGTCAATTTTGGCTCCATATAGGGTACCAAAATGTCCAAATAGCTTTCCTTTGGTTTTGGCACCTTTTGGGCAATTCTACAAGCATATTTAAGACTTGTGTGAGCTACCCAAATTGTCTCAAACCTTATGCATCTCATTTTGGCCATTTTATCCACACATATGAATAATTCCATAATGCCATTCATGAAGTTATATTACCATAATATACTCAATTTGCATTCCATCATTCACATAACACATTCTTTCATTTCTATATCATATAATTACATATGTTCCAAGGGCCAAAGACCATTTATAATGATAATATACATCATTAAGCATCGTTATGGCTTTAAAAGACAAAAGCTAGGCATATTGGTGTCAAGCTCTTCTCTTCAAGGTGGTTGGCTTCCATTACCTTGTCTACTTGGTCCACCAAGCATATAATCTCATTGGAGAGGAGGGAATGAGATTCAAGGAATCCCAATAGCTCATCTCCCATTCAATCATACATAATGGATGCAAACAAGTCTCATAAATGCATGTACGGTGATGTTGACATGTGCAAACATTCAAGAAATATTTTCATCATCTAAGAAAGTCATACATAGCATACAAAGGCTTGCCAAGCAAGTGGATTGGCCTCACCCAATTTCTTGTGGATATTGGACTTGCCTCACCCATTCTTTAAGAGATTCTTGGACTCAACCATACTCTTGGGAGCCCATCTTGCTTTTGGGGCACTCTTTGCTTTGTCTCAATCAATCTCAAGGGTTCTTGGCTCATCCTCACTATGGCTAAGGGTTCTTGACCTCACTATACTCAAGCAAACCCAAGCACATATCAAAAATATCATATCAGAGCATATTGTAATATCATGGCACCATGGAATCAAAGTCATACTAGAACATTTTTCATGGCTTAAAAATACACATACATACATTCAAGACAAGCTAAGCACACATCTACACATGAGAGAAGGTGGAGAAAGCTACCTTATACACAATTACACACTCTTTCCTTCGAATCCAAGCTCCCCTTTTCGGCCACACACACACAAAAGTGTGAAGGAGTTTTCTCTTGGCCTAAAAACAATTTATGGAAGCCAATTAAGTTCATGAAATAAATTTTAAAGCCACACAACTTGCTTAGATACTAGGTTGTTCTATAAACCCCATTATGGTCCATAATTTCACCTAATGAAGCAACACCCCTCAAATAAATTCTAGGCTCTATTCTTTCCTTTCAAATATGATTCTTGACTCCTTTTAAGTCTCTTAGAGACATCACACAATTAAAATAAAGAGCCTAACAATATGTTGCTTCTTTAGGTCAAAATATGGAACATATAAGGCCACCTCACTTTCTATGGTTTCTAAAATTTGTCCAAAGCTTCATCTCATATTCTCCCATCATACATGATGCAAAACTAAGCTTGGAAGAAATTAAAATAGTCCTTAGATGCATGAACCCTCCTTGGCCAAAACTATGCTTCCATAAGGCACCAATGGAGTTTCTTTGCTTCCTTTGATGGGAGGATTATGTAGGAAGCTCTCTTGGTGTCTTAGGAACTCATGTGAACATTTAAACATCATAAAATATGGATAGGGTTCATGATAGAGTTCAAAGTGCAATCAAAACCCTAACTTCCATAAGTTGCATTCTAAGGCTCCCTTTTCAATTCTAGTTGTATATTCTTAATCCTCACACTCATAACCTTTGGTTCCATAAAGAACACATAAAAAAAAAATCTCCTCCTCACTTTCTCTCTCTATACCTAAGCTTGAATGGCTTGGAAACATAAGATTTTATAAGTGTTTCAAGTGAAGTCTTACCTTAAAACAGAGCTCTCTATGCGTAGATTATTTTCCACCTATTGATTTCTTGAAAGAGTTCCTTTTTGGCTTGGTTTAGACCTAAATCTTCAAGTTTTCAAGAAAAGAAAATGACCATTAGAGAGCTCTTAGAGTGAGGAACTACTTTCTTAACTAGCATTGGATGAAACGGGGCCATTTACTTACCTAAACAGAAGCTTAAACTTCTTCTTTCTCTCCCCTCTCAAAGTCATGCCATTGATGTCCATATTTCTGCAAATGGAATCTTAGAGAAGGTGATGAGGTGTAATCTTACTTAAGAAGCCTCTTTTACAATTTTTCAAAATGACCATTTTGCCTCTACGCCTCTGTTTGCTCCATTTAGGCTCATTTTAACTCCTTTTTAAAAATCATCTTTTCTATCATAAAATTTAAGTTCCTAATTAAATAAAATGCCTTTGGAATCACTCAAATCAGAGCTTAAACCTTCCCAAATGATTCAATCAAAGTTCAGGTTAACTAACATTAGAAAACGTCCACCGAAGAGGCTTTAGCTGTCTCGGGCTTTCTAATGGTTTTAAGGGCCTCTAAAACCCTAGGGAACTAATAAGCATGATTTTTATACATTTTAATCCTCTTAACTTAGGCATGTTGATGACGGAATATGGTCTTAGGGGTTTAATTAGATACAATTTAATTTCATCAGCCACTTATGCACTTTGTGAAATAATTGGCAAAATTATTGAGTTTTAATGCATGAAATTCTTTTAAATAATTTTATGGATAATTCTATTGAATATTTGCCATTCTTTTGTGTAGAATTTTTGATGGGCAAATAGCTTGGGTGGGAAATTGAATTGAGAAAGAGATGAAGGCTTCATGTGTACAATTTGATGAGGAAAATTTACAAGAGAAGCTTGAATTTCACGTGGCAGGCAGCGGCAGGAAGAAAATGCACATGAGTAACACGTGAATGACATGAAAAGAGCAAAACAAAGCATGTATGGGCTCACATAATCTATACACATATATCACACTTTCATCTCCACGTAACGCTCAAGTAAGAGACAGCCACAATGAAGAGAATGCAGTAGCTGAAACAAGAAGCATGGAGGAGTGAACTCGAGCTTGTGTGGAAAGAAAAGAGGAAGCAACATGTGGTATAAAAAGAAGGCTTGAGCTGAACGTGTAGAATGGAGGAAGAACAAGCAAAATAGAGTAGAAGCCACTGCTTGAGAGAAGAAAGAAGCTCGAGTTGAAGGAGCTTGTAAGGATAAGGAAGAGTGTGGGTTTTGGTCTATGAAGAGAAGAGCTGCATGTGAGAAGAAGGTTGTATAGAGAAAACATGAGGAACAACCACGTAAAGAATGAACAAAAGCAAAGTAGAGTGAAGAAGCAGCTTCACCAAGGGAGTGCCACAAGCTGGATGAAGAATAACGTGGGGGCTTCTCGAGTAGAAATCAAGCAAAACAGAGGAGAAGCATGCATGAGCTACATGGGAAAAAAGGAATGCTACGGGTTCATCAAGAAAGCAAGCTAAATGTGGTTAAACAAAGATGAAGCTACATGAGGGGAGCCAATGCAAAAAATATAGAGTGTCTTGAGAGCTGGAAATAGAGCATGGATGGAGGAAAAGCTAAGGTGGGAAAAATGTAATGAAATAAGCTAAATGAGTAAAGAGGCAGCCCATGATGGAGAAGCACTGAAGCCACGTCATTCATGGGCTCACGAAGCTTGTGTGAGCGGAGAAGATGTTACGGGTAGGAGAGAAGAAGTGAAGCTATAGACCACGTGGAAAAGGAAGAAGAAGCTCAGGCAATTTACATACACAGAACATGTGAGCAGCTGACGTGGGAAGCTTGAGCTGATTTTAAATAAGCATGTGAAGAAGACGTGAAGAACTTGCAGTTGGCTGAAGAAAAGAAACGACCTAGAAGAATAATGTGGACTAGCTGGAATAACGCGAGGAAGAAAAGCCACAAGGAAGGAGCTTGCTCGAGCTACTGGTTGTGCATGTATAAGCTGAATGAGTGAGTCATGCAAAGGAACACATGGGCTAATGTGGGAATAAATGAGCTGAATAAGCTGACCACATTAAAGCTGGATGAGAAGTTGAGCTGACGTGAGAGCAAAACATATAGGATTAATGAAAGCGTGAGCGTGGGTATTCGCGTGAGAGTGAGCTGAGGGGCACATGATTCATTAAGAAAAAAAAACGCTGGAGCTGAGGGAAGAAAAATGTGACTTCAACGTAAAAAGAAAGTGAGCTAGGGGCTTGGAGAGACAAACAACACGACGTAAAATGAGAGCTCCAGGGAGAGGAGAAAAATTCATTTCTCCATGGATGAAGCTCTGATGATCAAATTCCTTCTGATTAAATCATCCATGGCAGCTAAATCATTCATAGTGGCTAGCTGAAGCTTGGAAACTCTCAGATGCAGATTTGAGCTCCACATTTTCTCACCAAATTAAATAAAAATTCCTTGCTTACTCTTTTAATTCCAGCATTAATTCTTTTGTACTAATTTGACTAGGTCTAGTTTATTAATTCAGAAATTTAATTGCTGAAAATTATTGGGTTGGTCTGTTTATGGATTGAATATAATTTGATTTTTGAAATTTTAATTGTGATCATCACATGTTTGTAAAAATTCCAGAATTAGTGCTGTGCAAATCACTTTTAAATTCCTTTTGATTTTAGGCTAATTGATGTAATGGTTGTTGGATTAATTGGCTGGAATTTTTGTGCAATTAATTGTTTGAGGAATTAATTAATCTAATTAGTTAATTAGCATCTTAAGTGAATTGTGCAGTAGATTTTATTGATCAATTAGGATTGGTTTTAGTGTGTTCTTGTTTTTAATTCAATTAATTAATTTTTCAAGGTCTCTTGTGGTTATAAATTCCTTGAATAATTGATGAATTGAATCTTGGATGGTTATTCAAGAGTCTTTATAGGGTATACACTAAAAAGCAAGAAATTAAATCCAAATTTGGTAACTTAAAAAGGGCAAGGATAATTGAATTCTAGGGAGTCCAATACAAGGCTAGCTACCACATTTTCTCAACTGTTCACTTCATTTAGTTTTAAGTTTTTGATTCTTGTCAATTAAATTTAGTTCAATTAAATTCTAGCATTTCAAAACCCCCAAAACAAGTTCCAATTTGTAATACTTAGAATACTTTTTCACAATAAATTGAGGCACAAACTTCTTGGGAAAATGACCTAGGTTGGAAGAACTATCTACGGGGCAGACGTATGAAGCAAGAGCTAGAGCTGGAGAAAGCGAGCAAATAGAGATGAAGAAAACAACACACAAAAGTAGCTCATGTAGGAAGAGACATGGCTCAACAAGGAAGCAACACGTGAGAAGCATAAAACCATGGAAGAATATGCTTCTGGTTGAGAGGAAGAGAGCTTGGGTATTTGAAAAGAAGAAGAAGCTGAAGCTAAGAATAAACAACACGAGCTGAAGCTGGGGGCTGTGTTAAATGAAGAAGCATCGAGTGAAGGAAGCAACAAGCTGAAGTCTGGACAGCAGCTGCCGAGGACGTGAAAAGTAAGTAAATGAGCAACATAAAATAGCACATGATGAGCTAAAAAGAAGGAAGCATGTGGAATATTATAATAAGAAGCATTACGTTGGGGCCCACCTTATATACATATGAAGAAGCTGACGGGGAGAAAGCTGGAGATTAATTTTGTGGTTGTAACACCATAGATTCTAGTCCATCTCATACCTTTACATGGAATAATATCATGAACTATGTAGGATTTCTATGGGAAAAGCAAGAAAAGTGGGATCATTTTCGCATTGCGCTATGCCTCAAAATTCATTTCGGTGTCGCATGGACCATATGAGTTCATATTATGCATCATCATATTTAATTGCATCATTACAACTCATTTAGACCCCAAAACATGCCTCCAACCCATGGAAACCAAAATGGAGCATGTAAATTTGGAGATCCATTTTCGGCCAGAATTGGCCTCTTTCCTGGGAAAACTTTGGAAAATCATAACTAAATCTAGAAAACTCAAAATCATGCAATCTTGGTCATTCTGGAAAGCTTAGGATGTCTACTTCACACTAAAAATACGTCCAAGTCACAGCATTCATCACACAGGACGTTTGACATCCAAAACAATACAAACTCGCTGGCTGCCTGGGCTGTGATTCAGGTTACTGATGTAAACTTCTGAAATTCATAACTAATTCCAAAAAAATCGAAATCACACACATCCAGTCATTCTGGAAATCTACAAATGTTAACTTGACACTAAAAATAATTCCAGAATGAAACCGATACGTTTAGATATCTGGAACTGATGGAACAGTGATTTAGCTCTGGAGATGCCACTGTTACTGACAGCAAACTTCAAAAATTCATAACTCTCTGCTCAGACCTCCAAATGAGGTGATCTCGGTGGCCACAGAAAGCTTATAACCTCTAGTTTGTGTGTATAAAATTTCATAAGCATTGGACGCCATTTGGCCATCGAGTGACACGAAAATCAAATCTGCCAGTATGAACAGTGCACATACCAGAAACCATGAAAAATTCCAACTTTGAAAATTCATCAAATATTCTCTAGGTCTCCGAAAATTATGATCTTTAGCTTCTCAGAAAACTCTTAATGAGACCTAATTGTATGCCAAATTTCAGGACAAGACTAACTCATTTGGCCAAAAAGTGGCATAGGGTTCCATTTTGGTCAATTTTGGCTCCATATTGGGTACCAAAATTGCCAAATGGATTTCCTTTGGTCTTGGCACCTTTTGGGCAAGTTTAAAAGCATGTTTAAGACTTGGGGAAGCTGCCCAAATGGTCCCAAACCATTTGCATCTCATTTTGGCCTTTTCACCCTCACTTATACACATTTCCATCAAACTTTACATTCTCATATCATGGCATTTCATACTCAAAACATGTGCTATTAGTCATACACCATACTCATTCATTTATCTATCACATAATATCATGTTTTCATTTGTTCAAGGGGTCATAGACTATTTACAATAATAATATACATCATGAAGTCTCCTTATGACTCAAAAGACCAAAAATCAAGCATAAGGATGGCAATCTTCTTTCTTCAAGGTGGTTGGCTCCCATTGCCATGTCCACTTGGTCCACCTAGCATATTAGGACATTTAAGAGGAGGGAGTGAGATTCAAGAATCTCAATAGCTCATCTCCCATTCCATCACACATAATATGTGCAAGCAAGTTTCACAATGGCATGCATGGAGAAAGTAGAAATCATAGGCATTTTAAAAGCAACCTTGGCATGTGAATCAATCATACAAGACATTCAAGAGCTCACTAAGTGTTTGGATTGGCCTCACACTTCTCCTCATGGATTTTGGATTTGCCTCACCCATTCTTTGAGCACTTTGGGCTCAACCATACTCTTGGGAGCCCACTTTGCTTTTGGGAGACTCTTTACTTTGTCTCAACCAAGCTCAAGGGTTCTTGGCTCCTCCTCACCCAAGGGAAGAGTTCTTGGCCTCTCCACACTCAAGCAAACTCACACAAACATCATGGATTCATTTAAAACATAACATGGCATCAACGATCATGACATGTAAAGGCATGCTAGCATACTTTTCGAAGCTTGAAAATACACATACAAGCATTCTAAAACAAGCTAAACACACATCCATGCATGAGAGAAGGTGGAGAGAGCTACCTTGTACACAAGCACACACTTTTTCCTTATCTTTCAAGCCTCCTCTTTAGCCACACACCCACAAGTTGGTGGAGATGGTTTCTCTTGGCCTAAATACAATTTTTGGGAGCCAATTAGGTTCATGAAACATTCTCTAAAGCCATACAACTTGCTTAAGTACTAGAGTGCTCTATAATCCCCATTATGGTCCATAAAGGCACCTAATGAAGCAACACCCCTCAAATGATTTCTAGGCCTCATTCTTTCTTTTCAAATATGATTCTTGACTCCTTTTAAGCCTCTTGGAGTCATCACATAATTAAAACAAAGGGCCTAACATTATGTTGCTTCCTTAGGTCACAATATGGAACCTAAAGCACCAACTCATTCTCTAAGCTTCCTAAATTTTTCCCAAGGTTTCCCCTCACATTCATTCATCATCTTTGACTCAAAAATGGGTTTGAAACAATTTAAAACTCTCCCTAACTATGCCATCCCTACTTGGCCGAAAGTTAGAGCATAAATGGGATTTCATGGCTTCTTGATTTTTCCTTGATGGGGGAACCATTTAGGGAGGTTGTTAAGAGTTGTAGGAGGTCAAGGAAACACTTAAACAACCAAGGGAACTTATAGATTAAATCAGTTTTTACAATCCCCTTAAGTGCTCTACACTTTTCCAACTTTTAGGTTCATGACTTTCCATGGGGTTTTGTTCATTTTATGGAGGAATAGACATATGGGGGACCTCTTAGGGATCTTAGGAGCACATTTAAACATTCATTTAAGCCTAAGAACATTTATATAAACTCAGATTTGCAAGGGAGCATTTGGATCCCTAATGATTCCATTTTGTTTCCTAATGCTCCTTTCTTGATTCTATTGGTTCATTCTTAATCCTTGCCATCTAAAACCCCTAATCCCTCCATAAATTGGACAGAAAACAGCCCCTAAGAATTGGGCTCATGGTGGTCAAATTCGTGCAAGAGGAAGGGGAAGGGAGAAAGTACCAAAGATTGGAAGTTTTACCTTGTTTTCTTGCTTCCTTTGGCTTGTTCTTCCACTTGGTTGGCTTACTCCCTAAATTTTCGAAATTCCCCCCTCTGTTCTGCCCCAAAAACAGCACCAAACTCTCCATTAAAACCATAGAAAGAAAGCTTGAGAGGAGAGGAGCAAGGTTCAAGAAGGAAGGATATGGAATTTCTTAAAGTTTCTTACCTTTCTCTTGAATTTCTTCCTCCAAAATCCTCCTCCTCTTGTGCGCCTAAGGAGCTGGAGTTCTCCTCTGAAAATGGGCAGAAGCAAGTCGGTTTGGAGAGGAGAGAAAGAACGTGGCATATAAAGAAGCTTCCTTTAACACTTTAATGCCAATTTTGCCCTTCGTTCTTAGCATTTTCGTTTCTCCTTCGTTTTAGCTCCTTTTTGAGAACCGTCTTTTCCATCATAACAAGGAGGTTCCCAATTTAATAAAATGCCTTTGGAATCACTCAAATCGGAGCTAAAACCGTCCCGAACGAATTGGTCAAAGTTCGGGTCAATCGACATCGGAAAGAGTACACCGGATGGGCTTTACTGGTCCCGGGGCTTCCCATGGTTTTTGAGGCCTCTGAGAACCCTGGGCAACTCAAAATTTCCATTTAAAAAGCCCTCCTAGGTGCTTTTCCAAAATTACACTTATTTACGAAAATGCCACTGGCCTTTCGGCAAATTTTTTGAATCCCTTTGGCCTTCGTTTCTGGGAAACTCAAAGCTCAAATCCTCATTTTCTAATATTTAAAATTTTATCATGGTTTTAGTTGGCCCCAATTCCCTCTATTTCAAGGACTTCCTTTTGTATCTGGCCTATTTCTGCCATTTACGGAGAAACCGAATATTGCGTTTCTCACGTTTACGAAGGGACTGGATGTTACATTCCTCCCCCCTTAAATAAATTTCGTCCTCGAAATTTGGGGTACACTTCTTCTTACTCTTTTCTTTTCTGGCTAACAGTTCTGTTCTTTCCCTTCTTCCTAGCTCTATACGCTTTCTCAGCGATTTCATTCTTTCAAATTTTCTATCAGCCAGGGGACTTTTGTTACTAGCTCTTAATAAAGGCTCTACTGCTATAAGATACTAGCTAGTTCTTTCTCATAAGGGAAAGAAATTTCTGACTCTAGAAGTCTATCCTGGGAGAGCTTACTAAGCACGTCGGGTTAATGTTAACCCAATCGCAGGATTAACATTCTTTCAATGGACTCATTTTCACATCTCGGGAGGTAACTTATTTCATATCACGTCTCCCGTATCCTCTTTGAATGGCTTCTCATAACATCTCATCATCTTTTCTAATCATTAGAGCCATCGGAGGTTTCTGTCTATCTACTTAGTTATTTACATATTCCGTCCACTATTTATCTCTGTGTTCTTTCTCACTAGCTCATCCCATAATTATAATTTGCATTTCTTTTTAGCATAGGCCTCATATCACAACTGCTTACTGGGATTACAGCTCGTTTGAGGAGTTTCTGCTTTTAATGATCCCAATTTCTCTATTTATTACTATATCTGTCTTTGTAGGCTGGGACTTTTTCTCACTTTCTTTGCTCACTTATAGTGGCATTTCATAGTCCCTCATTTTATTACTGATTGGCCTAATCTATGTATCTCATACTGGTATCGAAGAGCTACTACCACTGACTATTGCTGGGCTTTGATGGGATGCTAGCTATTCTCACAGTTTTGCTCACTGGAGACATACTGTACCACTTACCTCATATAAGAACTGCACCTGACCCCTTTTCTAAATACATAAGCTAGCATACAGGGATCTCTCTATCCCTTGGTCAGGGCTACTATCTGCTAGGTAGTGGTTCATTTAGTTCTATCTCTGGAAAGCTTATTTCTTGCTTTCCTCATCCCATATACTATGCTCATCTCTGAAGAGAGCTAGTCAGTGGTCTAACTGTCTGAGTAAAGCCTTCGTATCTCTGTAGCAACGGTCTACCAGACTCAGGAGGTCTATAGTCTCTGAGACAAAGACTAGCTGAAACTGTACTGGTCTCTGAGACTAACTGCTTTGTAAAAACTATCTCAGGCTGTCATCTCTACCAGAGATCTATCATGCTGTGGCTAGGGCTCTCTATAACTTTGTGGGATCTACTGTGACCCCTGGGTCTACTGGGACCTCTCAAAGCCCTGCTAGGGTCTACTGCGATCCATCTCTGGGAGATGTGAAAGCCTAAGATTCCTGTATCTGACAGTAAAATACATGCTCACTAAGTCCAGTTACCATCGCTCATAATAGCTGAGGCTAAACTCAAAAGTACATCATGCTCTTCGTGTGAAGTGGGTTCTGTGTCATCTAGAGAATCATATTAATACTAGGGAGCATTTTAATTTTCGTTCATCGCTCCTCATAGGATCATTTCAGCCCTTTTTTTTTTCACTTGGGCTTTCTTTGTTTTAGCCCTCCTCTCTTATCCTGCAATTCTTATTATGCCCACGTTATGCTTTAAAGTGCTTTGGCACCAGGGCATCTCACACACTGAATGTAGTAAACATCTTTGGCAGGAGCGAGACTATACATTAGTCCCTATTCATTCATTTCATTTACATATACTATAAGGGACTCGGGCTATGCATACTGAATCTGAACATCCTCTACTAGAGACCCCTTTCTACATGCTTTCCTTACTATTCTGATATTACTAGAATCCCTTTACCTTTCTTTTCTGACTCATCTCTTTCTCTAACTAGGATACCTTTCGGTTATCGGGACACTTTGGTGATTGATGTCGTCGTTTGCTATGCACTTAAGCCACATTACTACTAGGTTGGCCAGACCTAATATCATGTAGCCTCTGTTGCAAGCAAACCATAACATCAAACACTCATATACGGGCGCCTCATGACTGAGCTCAAAGCCATTATCGCTTGTATATTGCAAGTTTCCCAATAATCTAAAGTACCCTTCTCTTACTTTTCTCTATCTGCCCTATTCTCATAGAGTACTCAGGGAAAGTAGGATTCTTCCTCTACATAAGACGAGGCTCACCTTCTTAGGCGGTCTCTAGCTTTCTCAAGCTTCCCTGAGGGTACTAAGGCACTAACTGTTTGTCTTAACTTATTTCTACATTCGAATCAGAGCTAGGCTTTTTCTCTGTTCAGCCTCTATAGCCTCATCCCCAGGAGCATAGTATGCTATTTCTAGGGTTCTGCTAACTCAATCCAGAGTGCATATTCTCAATGTCTGGATTCTACCTCGCTGAAGCTCATGCTCTACTGGGTGCTCTGACTACGTATGTGCCTTAACCCTGTACTATTCTCATATTAGGGAGCTCGTCTAACTAACTATCAGACCCCTATCCGTTTACTTTTCTAAGCTTAATCTATAGATTTAGTTGTTACTAAAGCGAGGGCATATCTTCTATGGTTAATTTCTCAGTTCTTCCTCATTCTTTTCTGAGCCTCTATTATTGGTTACTCATACTTATCTCTTGGTGTTACCGATAAGGTACACCTTTCTAGGCCACTCACTATATACCCCACTATTAGCAACCTTACCTTATATAAGTTTCAAGGCTATATAAATATTATGTCAACAGGGTTTAAGATCTTGGCAACAAGGTCTCGTATATTGCCATGAGAAATTTAAGACCCTGTTAACAAGGTTTTTCCTAGCAGTGTCTATATGGCCCTAAGCTCATCATATTAGCCCATCGTCGTTTTCACAGGGTTGACATTCTAGGTTGGGGTCAATGCCTTATAGGCGGGTCTCAACAACCTCATTAGCCCTGTGTCTAACTTTCTCTGTATTGGGCTCTTTCCTCAGTCTCATTTACTAGGACCACGGACTGCTTACTAATCTTTTTTTTTCTACTTATACTAGGGGTGCCCATTCTCTGTGGGTTCCAGGGTATAGCTTATAACTCAAATCTCTGGCCTGAGGGTTAACCTTTCGGGCTCTAATACTTATCTAGACATTTGGGTGTTGTGGCTAGGGGGTGACTCTTTTTCTCACTTCCCCTCTAGACTGGTTTGGTAAAGTCGCATCCTCATCTCATACCGCACTGCATCATTACTTGTCTCTGCATTATGCAAGACGGCTGGGAATGGCCTGAGTATGACTACCCGAGAGAATTAGGCCTCACATACTCTCTCTAGCAAGCCTCTTTCTATCAACGAGATCATTCTCATCATTCATATCTAGGGCTTGCCACTGATCCCGGCGAGCTATCATATCTCATCAAGCTCTAGCCATTGGATCCCTCAACTCTGCTCAAGCTACTTTAGAGGCCACTCTTCTCGGTGTCCCCTAACAACTCTAAGACCATTCTACAACTTACTTATCATGAATAAAGCCACAAACTACTCTCACACACCCACAATATCTCATAAAGGACTTTACCTATCCATTCAAGCCTTTTACATAGCTCTATTACAACATCCTCAAGCCAAATCCAATCCAGGAGAGCCTGGACCTTTGCTCTGATACCAATAAATGTAACACCATAGATTCTAGTCCATCTCATACCTTTACATGGAATAATATCATGAACTATGTAGGATTTCTATGGGAAAAGCAAGAAAAGTGGGATCATTTTCGCATTGCGCTATGCCTCAAAATTCATTTCGGTGTCGCATGGACCATATGAGTTCATATTATGCATCATCATATTTAATTGCATCATTACAACTCATTTAGACCCCAAAACATGCCTCCAACCCATGGAAACCAAAATGGAGCATGTAAATTTGGAGATCCATTTTCGGCCAGAATTGGCCTCTTTCCTGGGAAAACTTTGGAAAATCATAACTAAATCTAGAAAACTCAAAATCATGCAATCTTGGTCATTCTGGAAAGCTTAGGATGTCTACTTCACACTAAAAATACGTCCAAGTCACAGCATTCATCACACAGGACGTTTGACATCCAAAACAATACAAACTCGCTGGCTGCCTGGGCTGTGATTCAGGTTACTGATGTAAACTTCTGAAATTCATAACTAATTCCAAAAAAATCGAAATCACACACATCCAGTCATTCTGGAAATCTACAAATGTTAACTTGACACTAAAAATAATTCCAGAATGAAACCGATACGTTTAGATATCTGGAACTGATGGAACAGTGATTTAGCTCTGGAGATGCCACTGTTACTGACAGCAAACTTCAAAAATTCATAACTCTCTGCTCAGACCTCCAAATGAGGTGATCTCGGTGGCCACAGAAAGCTTATAACCTCTAGTTTGTGTGTATAAAATTTCATAAGCATTGGACGCCATTTGGCCATCGAGTGACACGAAAATCAAATCTGCCAGTATGAACAGTGCACATACCAGAAACCATGAAAAATTCCAACTTTGAAAATTCATCAAATATTCTCTAGGTCTCCGAAAATTATGATCTTTAGCTTCTCAGAAAACTCTTAATGAGACCTAATTGTATGCCAAATTTCAGGACAAGACTAACTCATTTGGCCAAAAAGTGGCATAGGGTTCCATTTTGGTCAATTTTGGCTCCATATTGGGTACCAAAATTGCCAAATGGATTTCCTTTGGTCTTGGCACCTTTTGGGCAAGTTTAAAAGCATGTTTAAGACTTGGGGAAGCTGCCCAAATGGTCCCAAACCATTTGCATCTCATTTTGGCCTTTTCACCCTCACTTATACACATTTCCATCAAACTTTACATTCTCATATCATGGCATTTCATACTCAAAACATGTGCTATTAGTCATACACCATACTCATTCATTTATCTATCACATAATATCATGTTTTCATTTGTTCAAGGGGTCATAGACTATTTACAATAATAATATACATCATGAAGTCTCCTTATGACTCAAAAGACCAAAAATCAAGCATAAGGATGGCAATCTTCTTTCTTCAAGGTGGTTGGCTCCCATTGCCATGTCCACTTGGTCCACCTAGCATATTAGGACATTTAAGAGGAGGGAGTGAGATTCAAGAATCTCAATAGCTCATCTCCCATTCCATCACACATAATATGTGCAAGCAAGTTTCACAATGGCATGCATGGAGAAAGTAGAAATCATAGGCATTTTAAAAGCAACCTTGGCATGTGAATCAATCATACAAGACATTCAAGAGCTCACTAAGTGTTTGGATTGGCCTCACACTTCTCCTCATGGATTTTGGATTTGCCTCACCCATTCTTTGAGCACTTTGGGCTCAACCATACTCTTGGGAGCCCACTTTGCTTTTGGGAGACTCTTTACTTTGTCTCAACCAAGCTCAAGGGTTCTTGGCTCCTCCTCACCCAAGGGAAGAGTTCTTGGCCTCTCCACACTCAAGCAAACTCACACAAACATCATGGATTCATTTAAAACATAACATGGCATCAACGATCATGACATGTAAAGGCATGCTAGCATACTTTTCGAAGCTTGAAAATACACATACAAGCATTCTAAAACAAGCTAAACACACATCCATGCATGAGAGAAGGTGGAGAGAGCTACCTTGTACACAAGCACACACTTTTTCCTTATCTTTCAAGCCTCCTCTTTTAGCCACACACCCACAAGTTGGTGGAGATGGTTTCTCTTGGCCTAAATACAATTTTTGGGAGCCAATTAGGTTCATGAAACATTCTCTAAAGCCATACAACTTGCTTAAGTACTAGAGTGCTCTATAATCCCCATTATGGTCCATAAAGGCACCTAATGAAGCAACACCCCTCAAATGATTTCTAGGCCTCATTCTTTCTTTTCAAATATGATTCTTGACTCCTTTTAAGCCTCTTGGAGTCATCACATAATTAAAACAAAGGGCCTAACATTATGTTGCTTCCTTAGGTCACAATATGGAACCTAAAGCACCAACTCATTCTCTAAGCTTCCTAAATTTTTCCAAGGTTTCCCCTCACATTCATTCATCATCTTTGACTCAAAAATGGGTTTGAAACAATTTAAAACTCTCCCTAACTATGCCATCCCTACTTGGCCGAAAGTTAGAGCATAAATGGGATTTCATGGCTTCTTGATTTTTCCTTGATGGGGGAACCATTTAGGGAGGTTGTTAAGAGTTGTAGGAGGTCAAGGAAACACTTAAACAACCAAGGGAACTTATAGATTAAATCAGTTTTTACAATCCCCTTAAGTGCTCTACACTTTTCCAACTTTTAGGTTCATGACTTTCCATGGGGTTTTGTTCATTTTATGGAGGAATAGACATATGGGGGACCTCTTAGGGATCTTAGGAGCACATTTAAACATTCATTTAAGCCTAAGAACATTTATATAAACTCAGATTTGCAAGGGAGCATTTGGATCCCTAATGATTCCATTTTGTTTCCTAATGCTCCTTTCTTGATTCTATTGGTTCATTCTTAATCCTTGCCATCTAAAACCCCTAATCCCTCCATAAATTGGACAGAAAACAGCCCCTAAGAATTGGGCTCATGGTGGTCAAATTCGTGCAAGAGGAAGGGGAAGGGAGAAAGTACCAAAGATTGGAAGTTTTACCTTGTTTTCTTGCTTCCTTTGGCTTGTTCTTCCACTTGGTTGGCTTACTCCCTAAATTTTCGAAATTCCCCCCTCTGTTCTGCCCCAAAAACAGCACCAAACTCTCCATTAAAACCATAGAAAGAAAGCTTGAGAGGAGAGGAGCAAGGTTCAAGAAGGAAGGATATGGAATTTCTTAAAGTTTCTTACCTTTCTCTTGAATTTCTTCCTCCAAAATCCTCCTCCTCTTGTGCGCCTAAGGTGCTGGAGTTCTCCTCTGAAAATGGGCAGAAGCAAGTCGGTTTGGAGAGGAGAGAAAGAACGTGGCATATAAAGAAGCTTCCTTTAACACTTTAATGCCAATTTTGCCCTTCGTTCTTAGCATTTTCGTTTCTCCTTCGTTTTAGCTCCTTTTTGAGAACCGTCTTTTCCATCATAACAAGGAGGTTCCCAATTTAATAAAATGCCTTTGGAATCACTCAAATCGGAGCTAAAACCGTCCCGAACGAATTGGTCAAAGTTCGGGTCAATCGACATCGGAAAGAGTACACCGGATGGGCTTTACTGGTCCCGGGGCTTCCCATGGTTTTTGAGGCCTCTGAGAACCCTGGGCAACTCAAAATTTCCATTTAAAAAGCCCTCCTAGGTGCTTTTCCAAAATTACACTTATTTACGAAAATGCCACTGGCCTTTCGACAAATTTTTTGAATCCCTTTGGCCTTCGTTTCTGGGAAACTCAAAGCTCAAATCCTCATTTTCTAATATTTAAAATTTTATCATGATTTTAGTTGGCCCCAATTCCCTCTATTTCAAGGACTTTCTTTTGTATCTGGCCTATTTCTGCCATTTACGGAGAAACCGAACATTGCGTTTCTCACGTTTACGAAGGGACTGGATGTTACAGTTGTGGGCTGACGTGGATTAATGAAAGTGTGAGCTGGGAGAAGAGAATAAAATGTTTGCAGCATGAGTATTCAGTGAAAGGGAGAAAATGCGAGATGAGGGGCACATGAGGATTAAAAAAAATGCTGAAGGTTTCGTGGAGAAGAATATGACTTCAGCGTGACAATAAGGAACGCCAGTTGGAGCTCAAGGGAGAAAACACGATGTGAAAATGCGAGAGAGCTCCAGGAATGAGGGAGGAAGAATTTTCTCATTGAATCATCCATGGTTGCAGCTCATTTCATCAATTTTCCTTTGATTAAAATCTCCATGGTAGCTTTAATTCTCCTTGGTGGCTAGTTGAAGATAAGATTCTCCTATATGCATATTTAAGCTCCACATCTTCTCACTAATTTGGATAAAAATTTCTTTGCTCAATCTTTTAATTTCAGCATTATTTCCTTTATTAATTTGACTAGGTTTAACTTATTGGTTTAGGAATTTAATTGCTGGAAATTACTAGATTGAATTGATTTTTAGATTAAGTGTAATTTAATATTTAAATCTTAATTATGCTCATTACATGTTTGTAAAAATTCCAAAATTGGTGCTGTGCAATTTACTTTTAATTTTCTCTTGATTTTAGGCCAATTTATGCAATGGTTATTAGATTAAGTAGCTAGAATTTTTGTGCAATTAATTGTTTGAGGAATTTATTAATCTAATTGGTTCATTAGTATCTTAAGTAAATTGTGCAATAGATTTTATTGATCAATTAGGATTGGTTTTAGTGTGTTCTTATTCTTAATTCAATTAATTAATTTTTCAAGGTTTCTTATAGTTGCAAATTTCTTGAATAATTGATGAATTGAATCTTGGATGGTCATTCAAGAGCTTCTATGGGGAATACACTAATGAGCAAGAAATTAAATCCAAATTTGGTCCACTAAAAAAAAAACAAGGATAATTGAATTCTAAGGAGTCCATCTGAAGGCTAGCTACCATATTTTCTTAACTGTTCACTTCAATTTGGTCTTACGTTTTTAATTCTTGTCAATTAAATTTTAGCTCAATTAAATTCTAGTATTTCAAAACCCCCTAAACAATTTTCATTTAGTAATACTTAAAATATGGTTTCACAACAAATTAAGGCACAAACTCCTTGGGAAATGACCTAAGTTGCACCATTATCTACAAAATTTATTTTGCTACCTAGTTTTTATTTGAGATTGGGTGACACAATCATCAAATTTCACCAAGGGGTAGTTTTAATTTGTTTCAAACTTGATTTTGAGTCATATATGATGGAAGAGGATGAGAGGAAGCCTTGAAAAAATTTTAGAAGCCATGGATAGTGAGATGTAGTTATAGGTTCCATATTATGGCTTAAAGAAGCAACACCTAGCTAGGCTCCTTTTATTAATTGTGTGATAACTGTAAGAGGCCTAAAAGGAGATAAGAATCATAAATGAATGAGAAAATAGAGCCAAGATGATGTTTTCTTAAGGTTGGTTCATTAAATGCATTATGGAACCATAAAAGAGCCATATGAACCACCTAGCTTTTCTAATGAATATGTAGCTTTAGAATTTGGTTCAAGAGTATAATTAGCTTCCATATGATGTGTCTAGGCTAAGAGAAACAAATCCCACCTTCTTGTGAGAGTGTGGCTATGGGAGAGGAATCAAATCCAAGAGGAAAAGTGTGCTTGTGTAATAAAAGTAGCTCTCTTTTCTTTCTCTCATGCATGAGTGGATGTTTATCTTGTCTTTGAATGTGTATATGTATGTTTTGAGCCATGAAACATGTCTTAACAAGTATCTAATTGCCATGGTACCATGATGTTGCATTATGTCTTGAAATGATACTTTGTGACTTTGCTTGAGTGTGGTGAAGCCAAGAACCCTTTAGCTATGGTGAGGATGAGCCACGAACCCTTAAGAATGGTTGAGACAAAGTTTAAAGTCTCCTACGAGTTAGGCTTAGTTCAAAGCCTTTAAAAAAAAGGCTGAGACCTATTCAAAATCCTTAAAGAGAATGGTTGAGGCTAAACCACTTACTTGGCAAGCCTATGTATATTTTGTTTGACTCCTTGAATGCCAAGAATGCTTCTTGAATAATTACATACTCCATGATAGTCATGCATACATGTTTAGACATAGATTTGCATTCTTTATGTATGGTTGAAAGGGAAAAGAGCTATTGGGATTCCTAGAATCTCATTCCTTCCTCCCCACATGTCTAACATGTTTAGGTGGACTAAGTGAGCTAAGAAATGGGAGCCACCAAGCTTGAAGAGGAAAGTTTAACAACCAATTGTGTAAAAATGCCAATTTGTAACCATATGAGTGACACATGATGTAATCCCTTAGTGTGTATGTTGTATGACCTCATAAATGTATGTAAATATGCAAATGTATCACGTACAAATGAGATTTGATGCCATATGTACAATATTGCATGATTTGGGCATTGAATGGCAAAAACTAGTATATGTGCTCTTGTGTATATCTTAGGGTGGTTGAGTGAGTTTATAAAATCTGGGTTTGTGCAGCTCTGAGATAAGCTTAGTAGATCATTTTGGTACTTTTGCACGTGCTCAAGTGACCATGGGAGCCATAGAACCAAATTTGACCCTCTTAAACCACTTATGAGATGTAAAAATAACCATTTTGCAACCCAACATCAAAATATGACCAAATGAATGAATTTACTTATAAAATTTAGCATCCTAATAGTTCTTATTCAGAAATTTTTGGGAAGCAAAAGACTAGATCATTTGGAGTTCTGTGGAATTAATTACAATGTTTCAAAGTTGGCATGTTTTTTTTGCTATACTAATACAAACACTATTGATATGGTCAGTTTCTTATGCTGTGTCATTCAAGGGGCTAGTGGTGTCTAATGCTTATGATATTTTATAAATATAAACTAGATATGATAAGCTTTTTATGGCCACTGAGATCACTCCAATTGGACATTTGAGGAGAGAGATAAGAATTTTTGAAGTTAAAGGATAGTACTAGTAGTGATAGACAACCTTTGTTACTATTCCATCAATTTTTGGTAGATAGATGTCACTGTTGTGGTCTGAAATTATTTTTAACATAAGTTAGACATCTATATATTTCCAAAATAGTATAGCATGCTTGATTTTGATTTTTTTATAATTAGTTATGATTTTTCAAAATTCATGATAGAAATTTGGAATTTCAGTCTGACGCTGCAACTTTATTTTCATGCATATACTTCATTAGCTCGAGTTCTAGGCCACTTCTTGGGATTGTTATGAGTTTTATTTGTGTATCTAAATATGAGAATAAGATGGATAACTTCATATAGTCCACAGGATACAAAATATAAATTTTATACGTGATGTAACGCAATTAAAATGAATATTTTTAATGACTTTCTTTGGCAAGCTTGTATGATCTAAGGAATTGAACTTAGAAATGATGTAAGATGAGCTAGAGAATTATGGTGTTATGACATGGACATTTACCATAACGTCCATCATTTCCCTTAAACCAAGTGGGTTCACTTTTGGTCAAACAGGCCATATGGGCTCACCAACACTTTCTTCTATCCATCACATATCAATACAAGTCATAAGTATCATAAAATATCTCATACATCTCATATTGGAAGCCATGCATAAGAAAAATGAAAGTTTTCTCTTAGGTCACTGTTCTAATTTTTTGATATAAACTTTGAAAATTCATAACTAATTATAAAAAAATCAAAATCAAGAAAATTATACCATTCTATAAATCTTTGGATGTTAAATAATGACTAAAAATAATTCCAAAACCATTGCAATGGCCATAAACCTATGAAAATTAATGGAATAATACTAGAGGTACATTTGTCATACCATATACTTTCCATTATCATACATTCTCATTCATGGGGAATTGCACAAATTCTTAGGAAATGAGCAAGGAAAAATCCATTATTTAATACACTTTTTTCGTGTTACATCGAGGTTCAAAATTTCAATTTGCATTACATAGGTCCCGTGGATTTTCCAACATCATTTTATAGTCATTTACCACTTATAGAAATAATAAATAATCCAAATCAACACATAATCCATGGATTTCAAGGTGAAAACCCCAAATTTCCCCTTATTCTTCTCGAACAGCATATGGCAGATTTTAAGGGAAATTTTGAAAAATCATAACTAAATCTAAAAAATTCAAAATCAAGCAAAACATAGCTTTCCCAAAAGCTTTGGATGTTAGATTTACAATAAAAATAACTCCCAATCATGACAATCTCATATGGACCACGTTTGACATTGGAAAAAGTAGGAAGGTTAGGCTGTCTAGAATTCTAATATAGCTTACTGATATAAAATTTGAAAATTCATAATTAATTTCAAAAAAATCCAATCTATGCAAAGTATACCAATTTGGAAAGCTACTAATGTTAACTAGAGGGAAAAAATAATTCCAAACCAATTCAGATGCATTCATACCTTGAAAGCCAATAAAACATTAACAGAGGTTTGATTGAGTGCCTAGGCAAGACTAGAAAATTCAAAAATTCATATCTCCCTCTCTTGATATTTAATTGAGGTGATTCTAATTGTAACAAGTCACTAAGAGAGTATAGTTTCCCTCTGTAAAATGTCATGGCAATTGGACTTCATTTGGCCCATGAATGACAGAGATTCATTTCGGACCAAATGAACAGTACCAGCAACAAATTTGGGTTTTTCAACTAACTTCAAAAATTCACCAAAAATTCCACAGACCTCCAAATATTATCCACTTTATCTTCCTAACAAGCTCTAGATGCATGCAAAATTTTAGACCAAGAAGAGATCATTTGGATAGAAAGTGGTATAGCTCACCAAAATGGTTTATTTTGCTTCATACGAAGTACCAAATCTGCCCAAATGGTTTCCTTTATTGTTTGGCACCTCTTGGACAAGTTTAAAAGCACAAATATGACTTGTGTGAACTATCCAAGTGGTTTCAAATCTCATGCATCTTAATTTGGCTATTCCTTATCATTTAAGGCACTACATACATCAGCTATCCAAGAAGGAAAATTCCATATTTACATTGATTTAAGGTCACATATAGTGTACATAACATCCACATATCATTTTACATTTTTTCATGGTCTTAGATTACAAAAATAATATCTCCAAGCTTACTTGGACATTTAATTACAGTTAGAACTACATAATGAATAAAGTATGGCTTTTCAAGGCTCTTGGCTTGCATTCCCTTAACCTTGGGTATCACATAAACATTTTAAGAGCAAAGGGAGAAAGGGTGTGAGACTCCTAGAATCTTAATAGCTTACACACCCATTCACACACACATTCAAGGCATACATACATCAAGAACACAAATATGAAAGGTGCCTTAAGCATAAAACATATGAGACCACATTTCCATGCCACCATCTCACATCAAACTCAAGGAAGAGCTTTAGGGACTTTTGGTTTTGTCTCATCCTATTTCTAGGACTTTTGGATTTGCCTCACTCTTGGGCTAGGGACTTTTGACTTGGCCTCACCTATTCAAGAGACTTTTGGCCTAGTCTCACCCATGCCTTGAGACTTTTGACATCTCCTCACCTACATTAAGGGACTTTTGGCATCACCTCACCCTTATGAGCAACTTCCACAAGCAAAGCCATTCAAGAACACACATTGGTAACAATGTAATATCAAGACATAAAGTGGCATTCTATCAAGTCACAAGAGCACACATAGGCACACAATGACATACAAGAGTGCAAGGAGAATGAGGTGGAGAGCTACCTTGAATCTTGCAAGCTTTATTGGTCTTATCCCTCCCTCGTTTTGGCCTCACAAGTGCACCTAGGTAGTTGGATGTTCTCTTGGCCTAAACATCATAAACAACACACAATCACATACTTGAAGCAAGCCAAGATACCAATTGCACTCTTAAACACACACTTAATCCTATAAGTGACATAATGGTTCCATAATTGCCCTATGGAACCAAACTTCAGAATTCAAACTCTAGACTCCCATTTCTTTCCATTTCTAGGTTTTTTGGCCTCATTCAAAGTCCTTGGAGACCTCACATATTCATTTACAAGAGCTAAAAACCAACTTGCTTCATAAGGCACCATTATGGCTGCCATCGTCCTATCTTCAAATCCATGACTCTTAAATTTATTCCAATTGTTTCTCCCATCTTCTAACATCATATGAAGTCCTAAACCAAGGTTAGAAAAAATTAAAACACTCCCTAACCTAATGCTCTTGCCTTGGCCAAGACATGTCCACCAAAGGAGGTTCTTGGAGTTTCAAAATTTTCCTTAATAGGAGAGCCTCTTGGAAAGGTTTTTAGGAGTCTTAGGAGCTCAATGGAACACTTAAATGGTCAAGGAAACACAAGCACAAAATTAGATTTGATAATTCCCTCAAGGACACCACACTTTCCTATCTTAGATTCTTTTGATTTTTCTTGCCATAGACCTTTTCTCTATGGCATAAAACATTAGTTCCTCTCTTGTTTTTAGATAGAATTCCCACCCCTCTCATGGTTCTATATAAGGCCAAAACACACACCAAGGATAGGCAAGAGGAGAAAGTAACATAAACAAGAGTTTACCTTAGATTCATGTGTGTTTTCAAGGCTCATCCTTCTTGGCTTGTTCCTCCTCAAGTAATTTGAACTCCTCCCCTAAGTTCTGGACCAAAAATAGAACCATTCATCTCAAATAAACCATAAAGAGAGAGGAGGAAAAGAGAAGAATGAAGTTAGAATAGGAAAAAGCATGAATTTCTCCAAATTTTCTTACCTTTCTTGGCTTTTCTTCCCCCTTCTTCTCCCTCTCTTGGTGTGCCTAATGGAGCTGCTTCTTTTCTATACTTTGGGTAGAAGAAGATTGTCCAAGAAGATAAGAAGAAGTGGTGTGAAGGTGGTGGAACGTTCAAGAAATATACTTTTTCAAAAATTTCAATTTTGTCCTTCTGCAATGGCAATTTCATTTCGACTTCATTTTAGCTCCTTTTTTAGAACTTTCTTTTCCATTATAAAATTTAGGTTCCCAATTTATTAAAATTCCTCTGGAATCACTCAACTTGTAGCTAAAACCTTCTCGGAGGGGCTTTACCGATCCCAAGGCTTCCCATAGTTTACATGGCCTCTAAGAACCTTGGGCAGCTCAAATTTTCTATTTAAAAAATTCTCCTATGTATTTTTACAAAAATTGCACTTATTCACGAAAATGCCATTATGTTTCATTAGTTTTGTAACAATTTCATTTCTTTGTCCTAGCTCAATTTTTCTTTCTGTCTAAGCCTAAGATTATCATTTTTAGAAGTGTAGGACTCTACCCAAATTTTCCTGGACATTTCCTAGCTCATCCCAATAGAATTTCTTTTATATGGTTCATTTCATCATTTTACAAAAATTACATTCGCTATAATATTACTGGTACTATCATACAACTTTAAAAATTTGGTTCTCCCTCGACAAAGCTCCAAGTGGGGAGATCTTAGTGGCTATGAAAAGCTTATGGTGTCTAGTTTACTTTTATAAATTTTCATGAGTATTTGACTTCATTGGATCCACTTGTGATATAAAAACATAAACTAATCATATGAATAGTGCTACTGCCATATTAGCAAAATTTTTCCAACTTTCAAAAATCATAAAAAATTCTTTAGATCTCTAAATTGGGTGCTATTTAGCTTTATGAAAAGCTCTTAATGAGACCTATATTCATGCAAAATGTCATGGGGAAATTCATCTATTTGGTTAGTTTGGGGTTCAACTCAAGTTTTGGTCACTTTTAGTGTAATATCTAGTTCCTCGAAAATATGATAAAACGTGAAAAACATAACATACAGTTCCTCTGTAAATATACGAAATTCACCAGATACAAAGGAAAGTTCCTTGAATAGAGTGATTTGATGTCCAATAAAATTAGAATAATACTCTAGATCTCAAATAATGATGAGTTAAGCTAGAGGTACCTTGAAATTGGAGCCAGAATAGCCCAATAGATGTTAACGAAAAGGCAACGAAATGTAATGGCATTTTTCTAATTTTAGGAAATTTTTAGAATACTCACAAGAGGGCTTTTTAAATGGAAAATTTAAATTCTCTAGGGTTCTCAAAAGCCTTAAAAACCATGGGAAGCTCTGGGATAGTTAAAACCCCTTCGGTGTATGTTTTTTAACATCAGTTGACCCAAACTTTGACCCCTTCGTTCGAGAAGGTTTTAACTCTAATTTGAGTGATTCCAAAGGAATTATATAAGATTGAGAACCTAAATTTTATGATAGAAAAGACAGTTCTAAAAAAGGAGCTAAAACGAAGCTATAACGGAAATACCACGAACGTGGGACATAAATGTCATTTTTAAAACAATTGTTTCTTAAAGCTTCCTTTATAAAAATGCCCCCACTTCTGCCCTACTCCTTATGAATAAATTTTCTAGGCTAAAATAGAACCAAGGGCAGATGAGGATGGTGCACAAGATGGAGGGAAGAAGGAAGAGTGAAAGCTAGCAAAAAGTGTAAGAATTTTATAGTTTTTCATGCTTTCTCCTTCACCAATCTCTTTCTCCTCTTTTGCCTCTTTCTTTCTATGGTTTTGTTAATCTTTTTGGGTCTGTATTGAGGGTAGAACACAGGTGTAAATTTCAAAATTCAAGGGAGGAGACCAACCAAGTGAAGAACAAGCCAAGAAAAGCAAGAATCTAAGGTACTGACGGGTTCGTCGTGCAACCTTCAAAATAAAACTAGGTTAAACTAATTATGTAGCTAGTGACATAACCTAGGTCATCTCCCTTGGAAATGGAGTTCAATGTTCAATTGGATTTTCTAAATGTTGAAGGTCCTAAAAGCTATCTAACTTAGGGGTTTTTGATCTAATTGAACTAAGTAAAATGAAATTGAATTAAAATTCCTAATTCCTAGTTGCATGAACTAATGAGGTGAATGATAGACTTGTGACTAGCTTTGGAATCATCCCTTGGTATCTACTATCCTCATCCTAATCTAATTATGATTAATTCTGGTCTAAGAGTCCTTAATTGTGTTCATTGGCAAATGATCTTGAATTACCATTCAAGATTCAAGAGACTAGCAATTTGATGTTAATTGAGACCTCAACTCCCATTAAATTACTAATTCTTATGATTAAGATCTTTGAACACTCAAATTGGTTGATTAACTGATTAATTATCCTCTGAATCATCATCCAAAGATGTTTAATTAACTAACTAAAAACCAAGGAATCTACAAATAGACAATTAGGCACACCAATTCTCACAAGCATTTCATCAAACACCTTAATTGCACACTTGGATAATGGCAAGAAAATGAAAATTTTAGTGTTTAAACCAATCAATTAATCAATAAAAAAGTAGCCTAATTAGTGTCTAACCAGCCACTAACTATAGATAATACACATTCCAAATCCAATACAATCTTAACCAAGAGAATATAAGAAAAGAAAAGTGCTAGAAAAATAAGAAAATCTTAGCAAAAAATGTTGCTCATCCATAGATTTAAGCTTCAGCCAAGGTTCTTCCTCCTAGCTAGCCTCAAGATAAAGATTAAAGCTTCATTATGGTGGTGAGATGAAGATGGAAAATGGAGGAAGTGGTGTGGAGAGGATGGACGCTGGATGGAGAAAATGGATGAAGGGATCGTGTGAATGGTGAATGGATACGATATGGACCAAGGGATCCTTGAATACTGATGGTGTGATTCATGTCTCATGTGCTATGCCTGTGCCTCACTTAATCCATTAATTGACATATTCTTGGACTTGTGGAATGAATTGATACGTGGCTTCATCTTTTCATTTAAGTGATCACATGCCCAGCTCGTGTTTCTTGTTTCTACTGGGGCCTATGACTTCTTCACGTCAGCTCTACGTGGCTACTGCATGCCTCTTCGTCTTTATGTAGGCTTCAGTGTACTTCTTTCTCTTTTACTCATCACATAGCTTGCATTTCGAATCTGGCTGCTTCTCTTCTTTGTGTTTGCTTCTAAGCTTCTTCATTTCTCTTCCTCTCTTTCACTTTCATATACACATGTTTCTGCTGGTTCTTTATGCAGCTTCTTTTTCTTTCTATGTCTTGCTTTCAGCCTATGCGTCTTTGTTCAGCTCATTCCTCTTCATTCTTCATGACCAGCTTCGTTTAAACTTCTTCTTTCTCAAACTAGAAACTTGAGCCTCTCTTTCCTTCTCCTTCAACATAAACCTAAGCTCAAGCTTCTCACGTGGCTGTGGTTTCCTTCTTGAGCTCAAGTTATTCCACGTCTTCATCTGCTTCTCTTCCACATTAGCTTTACATGTGTTTTGAGCCTTCATCACGTAAACCCTCTTCTTGTGAATCTTTGTTCTGCTCGAGTGTTTGTTCTGCTCAAAAGCTTTAACCTTCTCTATTTCAACAGTGTTTCTTTGTTTCAGCTCCTCGTGAGTTCAACATACAACTCTTCTCCTTCATTCCTTCACACACTCCTTGCTTATTTTCTCTTCATTCAGCCTGTGACAATCTAGCTCGTGTATGTTTCTTAAACTCAAAGCTTATGTTGCTTCCTTTGTTTCTGCATGTGTGTGTTACATGGAAGGTGTGTGTTTGTGTGCTACAACATGGAGTAACCCATGGCTACATATAGTGAAGTTAAGTGAGAGTGAGTGAATGTGCTCGAGTGAGAGAAATGGTGTGAATGGTGGGCTGGCTTGTGTTGATATGTGAGTGCATTCCACATGTAAACAAGGGAGCTGGAACTTGTAGGGACGTGTTTCTTTTTGCTGTACATGAGAGTTGCCATTCTTTTTCCATGAACCATGAACCAAAATCAAGAGATATGCAAAATGCTTCCAATTAAATTCCATCTGAGTTCCATTTACTAAGAAAAATCTGCACAAAGAGTAGGAACAATTCAATAGAAAAATTCACAAAATAATTTAAAGAAATATATGCATTAAAATCAATCATTTTGAAATTTAATTCTTAAAGTACAGAAAATGGCTACTAAAACAAAATTCCATCTAATTAAACCCCTAAAGCCATATTTGGAACTAAAATGTCTAAGTCAAGGAGAATAAAATATATAAAATTCATACTTATCAAGTACTTTTGCTACTTCCTAAGCTTAAGCCTCCTTGTTCTTCTTCTCTCCATTTTGCCTCATGTAAGACCAGACCTAAGGGGTTGGAATTCTAGCTAAACCAAGGATGAATCTTAGGAAAATGAGGGAGGAGAACAAGAATATGTAAAGGAAACAATTGATAGCCATTAGATTTCAAGATAGCAAAGTTAGGGTTTCAAGTGCTCCACCAAAAGTTTGATTTGATACAATAATTCCTAGGCCTAAAAGAACGTTTGGATGAGCTCTTGAGACCCTTAGAAGGCTCCTCATATGCATCTTCCATCAAGAAAACAAAGAAAATTCAATTGGTGCTCACATGCTCCATAGCTACGGCCTAGAGAGATTGGAGCACCTATGGGTTGTTTTAATTTGTTTCAAGTTTATTTTTGAGTCATATATAATAGAAGAGGATGAGAAGAAGGCTTGAAAAAATTTTAGAAGGCATAGATAGTGAGATGGTATCATAGATTCCATATTCTGGCTTAAAGAAGCAATACCTAGTTAAGCCCCTTGATTTGATTTTGTGATAACTCCAAGAGGCCTAAAAGGAGTCAAGAATCATAAATGAATGAAGATAATGGAGCAAAAATCATGTTTCCATAAGATTGCTTCATTAAGTGCATTATGGAACTATAAAAGAGTCATATAAACCACCTAACTTTTCTAATAAACGTGTAGCTTTAAAATTTGGTTCAAGAGTATAATTAGCTTCCATATTATGTATATAGGCCAGAGGAAACACATCCCACCTTCTTGTGAGTGTGTGGCTATGGGAAAGGAACTAAGTTCAAGGAAGAAAGTGTGCAAGTGTGACAAAGGTAGCTCTCTCTTCTTTCTCTCATACATAGATGAATGTTGTCTTGTCTTTGAATGTGTGTATGTATGTTTTAAGCCATGAAAATGTGTTCTAGCATGATTTTATATGCCATGGTACCATGATGTTGTTTTATGCATTCAAATGATGCCTTATGCACTTGCTTTGGTTTACTTGAGTGTGGTGAAGTCAAGAATCCTCTAGCCATGATAAGGATGAGCCGAGAACCCTCAAGAATGATTAAGACAAAGCTTAGAGTCTTCTAAGAGTAAGACTTAGTTCAAGACCTTTAAGAAAAGGGTGAGGCAAGTCCAAAATCCTTGAAGAGAATGGGTGAGGCTAATCCACTTACTTGGCAAGCCTATGTATGCTAGTATGACTTTTCAAAATGCCAAGAAAGCTTCTTGAATGATCACATGTTCCATAGTAGTCATACATGTACTTGTAGACATAGATTTGAATTATTTATGTGTGATTGAAAGGGAGAAGAGCTATTGGGATTCTTAGAATCTCGTTCCTTCCACCCCACATATCTAACATGTCTAGGTGGATCAAGTGAGCAAAGGAATGGAAGCCATCAAGTCTAAAGGAAGGAGAGTGACAATAAAGTATGGGAATGTGCTAAATTCTAGCCATATGATTGGCATATGATGTATCTTCTTATTGTATATATTATATGACTTCATGAACACATGTAAATATGTAAATGTATTATGTATGAATGAGATTTAATGCCATATGTATGAAATAGCATGATTTGGACATTGGATGGCAAGACTTGGTATGTATGCTCTTGTGTATATCTTGGGGTGGATGAGTGGGCTTTTGATTTCTAGGTTTATGCACCTTTGAGACATGTTTATTAAACCATTTTGGTGCTTTCCCACGTGCTCAAGTGGCCATGGCTGCCTTAGAACCCAAATTGGACCATTTGGACCCCTTATAAGACATAAAAGTGACCATTTTGCAACCCAATATCAAAATCTAACCAAATGAATGAATTTACTCATGAAATTTGGTATGCATATAGATCTCATCAGATCATTTTGGGATACAAAAGACCAGATTATTTGGAGATCTTTGGAATTAATTATGATATTTTAAAGTTGGCATTTTTTTGCTGAACTGATGTAGACACTATTTATTTGATCAGTTGCTTGGGTTATATCATTGGAGAGCCAAATGGTGTCCAATGCTCATGAAATTTTGTAAGAATAAACTAGACATGGCCACTGATATCACCCCAATTGGACATCAGAACAAGAAGATATGAATTTTTGAATTTATAGGATAGTACTAGTAATGACATATGACTTCTGGTACTGTTCCATCAATTTCTAGTAGCTAAACATCTCTATTTGGTCTGAAATTATTTTTAGCACAAAGTATACAACTGTAGCATTCCATAATGGTATAGTTTGTAGAATTTTGATTTTTCTAAAATTAGTTATGATTTTTCAAAATTTAAGTTAGAATTTTGGAATTCCAACCCGATGCTGCACACTCTATTTTTATGTATACCTTCCACTTGCATGAGTTTTAGCCACTTCTTGAGCTTGTTATAAGTTTTATTTTAGTATTTAAATATGAGAATAAGATGGATGAATCTATATGGCCCATGAAACAAGGAATAAAAATTTATGCATGACATAATGCAAATTTATTGATTTATTTTCAATGGCCTTTCTTTGAGAATGTTATGTAATTTATGGGAATGAGCCTACAAATGGTATGAGATGAGCTTAGTTACATTTAGAATTATAATTGGGTCAAAGAGGCACTAGATGGTCTTCTTAATATACCACAGGCACTTGAGCACATGCCATTGCAAAACACAGCCTAGGAAAGCCTCTCAAATGGTCCAAAATATCATCGAGCTCAAACTCACCATGCCACTTGCATTCATACACAAACATATACTAGCACAAGAGTGGCAATTTCTCACATTTCCTTACATTTGGCTTTAAGATTCATACATATATCAAATATATATATATTCAAACTTGTTCAAATGGTTTCATCTCATATACACCATATGTATACACTTATTGACATCAATATATCCTTAAAACAACTATTTAACTACTTCTTTATCAAATTATCATACTCCAAGGCATTTGGTCTCCTTTCCTTAGACTCTTTGGCTCACCTAGATATGAATAAGCATATGGAAGGGAAAGAGTGAGATTCAAAGAATCTCAATAGCTCTTAACCCTTTCAAACATATATAATGGATGCATTTATACATCAAAGAATGCATGCATGGCTTTCAAGCTATAAGTGAACATATACATAGCATTTTTTATATTCAAGAAACTCATATATAACATACATAGGCTCTCAAGAGCATTGGTTTAGCCTCACCTAATTTTTTTGAAACTTTTTAATTTGCCTCACCCATTTTTAAGAGACTTTTGACTAAGCCTCACTCTTCTAGAGACTTTTGGCTTTGTCTCACCCAATCCTAGGGACTTTGGCCTCATCCTCACCTTTGCTAAGGAACTTTTGTCATCACTATACCCACTCAAGCCAAAACACATTTATAAAATATATTTTAAGAATATCATGGTACCATAGCATGTAGGAAATAGCTAGATACATATCTCATGGCATAAACATACATACACACATCCAAAGACAATAAAACATCTAAAAATGCATGGGGGAAGGTTAAAGAGCTAACTTGGAGCAAATGAACACACTTTTATCTTAGGATTCTTCTCCCTCTTCTTGGTCAAGCCTTGCAACTAGGTGGCCCTTGGTTCTCTTGGCCTAAACGCATCAAAAGAGATATAAATCACTCATGGAAACAAGCTTTGGCATCATACACACTCTATGTAAAGCTACTTTATTCTATGGCTCATTATATTTCCAAACAAGACCTTATGAAGCAACTATGAGAATTCATGATCTTGGCTCCCATTTCTTATTCATTCTAGATCTCATAACTCCTTTTAGACTCCTTGGAGTCATCACACATTCATTTTAAAGAGCTTAGCTATAAGTTGCTTCCTAATGTCTCATTATGGAGCCTACACCTTCATCTCATATTCCAAGGCTTTTAAATTCTTTTCAAGGCTTCCTTTGATGTTCTTCCATCATATCTAGTCCCATTTTAAGCTTAGAACAAATTAAAACACTCCCTAGGTGGCCATACTCCTTTGGCCCAGACATGACTATGCTTTGGCACTCATGGAGTTTGCTTCACTTTCTTGAAGGGGATGCCACTTATGCAACTTCCTAAAGATCTAAAGGACTCATACCAAGTCTTACATAATCTAGAATACCTCTCAAAAAAATTAGATTTCATCAATTGTTTGAAAGCTCCAAGTTGTGCCAACTTAATTTATAATGCATCTTAGTAGGAATTATTTGCATATACTTATTCTTCACACTCCAAAACCTAAGTTTGTTCCCTTGCTAGGACCAGAATTTAGTCTCCCTTGTCTGGGCTCTGTCACACCCAAAAATGTGATTGTGTGGAACCTTTAAAAGAAATGAATTTCAAAAAGAAATTTTGATTTGAATTTTTGAAAATGAAAATAGAAACCAAATAGTAAAATAGTAAAAGTAGGTTCAAGAGTTGTCATACCTTACTATATAAATCATTTCTTACTACAAATACCTCATCTAGAACTTAAAGGAGTCAATGGAAGCTGAATTGATTAAAATTTTCTTCATACTTCAAGGTTGGGCATATACATGGCTTTTTGTTACATGCCCTATTATCATACAACATTATAACACAATTCATACATACCATAATCTAAAGATATTTAATTACATAACAAAATTTGATGCATGAAAGTAAAGTCCTCAATTTATACCTCCACACCCTTGGCCCTCTCTTTGCTTGAACTCAGACCTAGCATGGGTTATATTTGGGGTGAGATTATGAAATCTCAGTAGTAGTAAACCAATCTCATTCACAAGCTAGCATGTAAGTACATAACATAATACCAATCAAGGTGTCACATATCACTTAGGAATACAAGGAATTTCATACAAGGCCAAGCATGATCTAAGCATACATGCCTCATCTTATAGCATAAATAATAACTTGATATAGTATAACACTCATCATTATACAAACATACAAGGTTAAAGAAAGAGAGAGGAAAACTACTACCTTAGCAAACTTTGCTCCTCAATCCTTGGAACTCAATTTACTTGCTTTTGGAGTTTCCAAAACAAATATCCAACCCTATAATCATAATGATAATTCATTACAATCAACACATAAATCTTAACTTATAATGTATTATGACCCTTTTAAACTTAATGAAACCATTGGAATAGGAAAAATCAAACTCCTTCCCCTTCCATTCACTATGGGCGAATAGTATGAATTTCTTGGCCAAAATTTAGAAATTTTATTCCATGAGTTTTGGGGGCTTTCCTATAGATATTCCTAGCTAAAAACACCCTTTTAAATCCATTAGGATGGATAAAATTATCAAGTTCTAGCCTAAACAACACGTTTTGGTCATAACATAACCTAGCTCCATTTTAGGCCCAAAAGTGAGTTTCTTTGGTTCTAAAAATTCCATAGCCTCTTCCTTTATGTTTTAGGACTTGAAATTTGGTATATATGACTTTAAGACATTAATAAAAAACCATGAAAAGTTTGGGAAAATTATGACAGAAGCTCCCCATGATTTCTATTTTCCCAAAAATTACAATCTTTGTGTTTTTCAAACTCCTAGCACAAAACAACAATAACTAAGTTCGTATGGCCTTCATGTGCAACATATAAACTTCATTTCAAGGCCTTCATATTCAACATATAAACTCCATTTCTAATGATCCATATGCTGTCCAAAAATGACTCATAGCTAGGATTTAACAAAACTAACTCAAACCATGTGATTTTCAAGTGCATGGTGGAGAAAACTTACTTTTTAAGCTTAATCCTTGCTTCCTTTGCTTTTCTCACACTAAAATCCCTTCTCTTCCTACTTAGAGCAACATTTCACCTTGAATAAAGGATGAATATGCAGTTGCCCTTTGGAGAAAACGGTTAGAGGATGATGAAGATGAAGAAATTTGGTGAAGAATGGTGGTAGTTTTGCTTGATTTGACTTCTTCTTCCACTTTTTCTCCCTCTCTCTCTCTCTTCACATTTTTCTCTTCTTATCCCTTGTGTGTGGCATGAAAATGGTGGAATGGAGGTGAAGGAGATGAATTTAAATAAAGTTAAATGGTCATGCCAAATTTGGACCCTTCGATCAACCTTTTCAAGATCAAATCTTAGCCTTCCATTCCTTTTTCTTTTGATTTTCTAATTTTATGACAAAATATCTTCTTCCAAAATTCCTTGGCCACACACTTGGATGCCTTTTCTTAGCCCTTAAGTTATGGATAGTAACCATGGTTAATTTTTTTAACTCAACCATAGTTAGTTTCTAACTTAACCATGATTAATTCTTTAAAATAACTAAAATCCTTTTCTTCTTTCCTTTTCATTTTATATTTATATTTGGGTTTTATCTTCTCTAAAACCATAATTATATCTTCTCTTCTCTTTTAGTCCTTTAAAATTAGCTATTGGGCCTTACAACAGGCTAAAAATTGGTGTTCGCGCCTGATTAAAGTTTTACGGATACATACCTTTAGACTTTTTAAAATTTATAAATATTATTTCCTCTACTTTCTGGCCATACTGAACTTCAAACATGGACTAGGGGCCCTTAACCTCAGTCCTCATAAATATCGGTGTCAATCGGACACCTGGGTCTTTAGGTATAATTTTCACCATTCTATATTATAATTGTGCTATAAAATTTTTATTTATTACAATTTAGTCTTTGAAACTCCTTCAGGGTTTCTTAGCCCTTTATCTATTTCTATTTCTATAGTTATTACAACTTCCTTTTTCTATTTTGTTCATGGCTATTGATCTGGCTAACCTAATCTTGGATTGGATTCTGCCCAGCCATCCGGACAACATGGCGTCATTGAACCCTTCTCATCGAACCGAGTTTAACCATGGGTCACGGATTTATGAGATTCTTGCTTATTTTTTGATATTCGTGCCTAAAGCCACGAATAGAGGGTGAAACTAGGGTTATCTGAACTTTTGGGCAATTTATACATTTTGCCCTGCACATAACTTTTCTTTGCATTTTAGTCCCGGACTCCTTCATACTTAACTTTGAAAACTCTTTGGGACCTTTTTTTTTCTTTAATATATTTTTACCTCAATTTTAGGGCACCTTTGGCCTTGACTCATCATTATTTGCAGTCTAGAATATTATTCTAATTTTATTGGACCTCAATTTACTTTATTTGGGAGACTTCCTTTTGCAATTAGTGAATTTCGTATGTTGATGGAGAAACCGTATATTACGTTTCTTGCGATTCCTTACATTTTCTTGCATTTTCAAGAGACCGGATATTACATTTCTTCCCCCTTAAATAAATTTCATCCTCGAAATTTAGAGTACATTCTCATCTAACTTTTCTTATATCCTTGCTAACTAATCTATTCTTACCCTTGTCTTTTCAGGTCTAAACTGTGTTTTACTTTCTTTATTCACTTGAGAGACGACTTATATAACTCTTCGGCTTAATAACTGATCATTATACTCTTACTCTTTCTTGTACTAACATCGAAAAGCAACTACCACTGACTACTACTGAATTCTAGTGAGATGCTAACTATACTCACAGTCTCAATTAATGACATATTGTACCACTTACCTTATTTAAAATTGTACCTGACTCCTTTCTAAATACATAAGCTAGCATGCAGGGATCTCTCTATCCCTCGGTCAGGGCTACTGTCTGTTGGGTAGTGGTTTATCTGGCTTTAGCTCTGAAAAGCTACTTTCTTGCTTTCCTCATCCTATACACTGTGCTCATCTCTAAAGAGAGCTAGTCAGTAGTCTAACCATCTGAATAAAGTTTTCATATCTTTGTGGCAACGGTCTACCAGACTCAGGAGATCTGTAGTCTCTGAGATAAAGGCTAGCTGAAACTGTACTGGTCTTTGAGACTAACTATGATATATAACTATCTCAGGCTGTCATCTCACCAGAGAACTATCATGCTGTGGCTAGGGCTCTCTGTAACTCTGTGGGATCTACTATGACCCCTGGGTATATTGCGACCTCTCAGAGCCCTGCTAGGGTCTACTGCAACCTACTGTGATATGCTAGGATCTACTATGATCCATCTCTGGAGATGTCAAAGCCTAAGGTCACTGTATTTGATAGTAAAATACATGCTCACCAAGTTTGGTGACTATCGCCCATAATACCTGAGGCTAAACTCAGAGGTGCATCATACTCTTCGTGTAAAGTGGGTTCTGTGTGATTTGATTCTTTAAGATCCTGTCACGATGATACTTAGGAGCATCTTAATGTTCATTCATTGCTCCCCACAAGATCCTCAGGTTCCCACTTCAGCCTCTTTCTTTTCTTACTCTATTAACTTACTTACTTTAACTGTACTCAGCTCTCTTTTTCTTTCATATCCTGCAATTTCCAACTATGCCCATACTCTACTTTTGAGTGCTTTGGCACTGGGGCATCTCACATTCTGAGTGTGGTTAACATTTATGACAGGAGAGAGGCTATATACTGGTCCCTACTCATTTTGTTTACATGTACTATAAGGGACTCAAATCATATATACTGAACTTATGCTATCTAGATCTGAACATTCTTTACTAGGGATTCTTTTCTACATGCTTTTCTCATCATTTTGATATTATTGGAATCCCTTTACGTTTCTTTTTTGACTTATCTCATTATTTAACTAACTAGGATACCCTTCAATTATCGGAACACTTTGGTGATTGATGTCGTTGTTTGCTACGCACTCAAGTCACATCACTATTACGTTGATCAGGCCTAATATCATGCAACCATTGTTGCAAGCAAGCCATAACATCAAAAACTAATACACAGACACCTCATGAGTAAGCTCAAAGCCACTATCGCCTATATATTACAAGTTTCCTAATAATCTAAAGTATCCCTCTCTTACTTCTCTCTATTTCCCCTATTCTCGTAGAGTACTTGGGGAAAGTAGGATTCTTCCTTTACTACATCCTGAGATCTCTCTACATTGCCTGACTATTTTTACTTTAGGCAATATCATGCTAGAAGGGCATCTATGCTAAGGACAAGTGTGCTTTCTTAAACACTTAAGCACATCAACTCAATATCTATTCTCAATTTATTATATCCTCGGCTTGAACACTGTGATATTTTCTTTCTCTTTTTACCTTTCTTATCCTTTTTACTTAGGTAAGAGGATGTTCTACTACTGGCTATTTCTGTTACCAGTTCAAGTTTATTTATGCTCAAGAGCACCTATATTTTCTCGAGTTCCTTTACTTATTCACTCTCTATAACATCAAGGGGGTCTACTTTTTGCTCTTACTCTTGCTTTGCTCTTAACTAAAGCATTCCTTTGTAGGAAAAATTCTATTTCATGAAATCCCAGGAATTACTTTCTATGGTGCTCTTAACTTACACTCTTTCTCTATATAATGCAAAGACTCACCTTCTCAAGTAGTCTCAAGCTCCCTCGAGCTTCTCTGAGGGTATTAAGGCACTCACTATTTGTCTCAACTTGTTTCTACTTTCATATTAAAGCTAGGCTTTCTCTCTATTCAACCTCTTCAATTTCATCCCCAAGAGCATAGTATACTGATTTTAGGATTCCATTAACCCAATCCAAGACATGCACCTTCAATATCTAGATTCTACCTTACTGAAGACTTATGCTCTACTGGGTACTTTAATTATTCATGTGCCTTAACCCTACATCATTCTCATATTAGGGAGCTCGTTGGAGTAACTATTGAACCCCTGTCTGTTTACTTTTCTATGCTCAGTCTACTCATTTAGTTATTACTAAAGCAAGGGCATCTCTTCTGTGGCTAGTTTCTTAGCTTTTTGCCGCTCCTCTTATCACTATACTCTACAATTCTGGGGGGTCTATCTAGGGGAATTTGCTAACCACTACTGAGTGGCCTCCCCAATTTAGGATATCTTATTTTCCCTTTCTCGATCCTGGGAGACTTTCACTGAGCTTTCAATCAAATTAATTTCTCTTTTTACACTGTGCTCTCTTTTATACATCTCACCTAGATGATGCTAATAGTCACTTTTCTTAAGTTTCAACTCATACTTAGTTTGAGCTACCTATCTAATAAGATCTGAAGCTCACAATAAGTCCCATTAACTCATATGGACTTATGATGAACTTAGTACTTCTTAAACTATTCTCATTCTCTTCTGAATCTCTGTCATTAGGCTAATCATGCCCATTTTTAGGTGTTACATATGAGGTACACCTTTCTAGATTGCTCACTATATTCCTCACTACTGGTAGTCTTACTGTATGTAAATTTTAAGGCTATATGAATATCCCGTCAACAGGGTCTAAGATCTCGTCAATAAGATCTCATATATTGTAGTGCAAAATTTAAGACTCTATCAACAAGGTTTTCTTGACCATGTCTCCATGGTCTTAAACTCATCATATTAGCCCGTCATTTAGTGTTTTACAGGGTCGCATCTTAAGTTGGAGTGAATGCCTTACAGGTTGGTCTTAACAACCTTATGGTCCTTGTGTTTAACTTTCTCTAATGCTGAGCTCTTCTCACTCTTAACTATTAGGCCCACTGATTTCTTACAAATCTTCCATAACTGTTCACTACCTTTTTTTCTAATTATACTAGGGGTTCTCGCTTTCTGTGCATCAATTGACCCCATAGCAGCTCATTCCTTAGGTTGGCCTGAATTTGACCAACAAGGCCTTTCATGTCACAGTACACTTTGCTATAACTAGGAGCTTTTTCTTTAGCTATGTGATCCGAGCCTCACCATCTTTGTTTGCAGCCTATCATCAAAGTTAGAGGATTCCACCTCTTGCTTTACTCATACACATACATAACTAACTACTACCTCTAGGCTGTTAGGGCTCTATGGAGTGTAACTTATAACTCAAACCTTTGGCTTGAGGGAATTTCTTTTCTGGGCTCTTCACATCATCATAATATCTGGGTGTCATGGCTAGGGGGAAATAACTCTCTTAACCTTTACTTTGTGCAGTAGCAGTTTTACCACATATTGTGCTACCTCACTACTTGCCCCTACATTAGGCAAGACATCCCCAAATGGTCTGAATGTGGCATTCAGGGAGATTAGGCCTCTTATAACCTTTCTAGGCAAGCCTCTCTAGTAGCTACACAATCCTCTCTTACTGCCTAATACACAGAGCTTGCCACTGATCCCAGCGAGCCACTATAAATTAGAGAGCTCTAGCCATTGGATCACCTAACTCTATTCTAGAACTAAAGGCCAATCTCACCTACAACTTACCACTTACTCACAACCATTCATAACTCATTTAGTATAAATAAGAACATAAGTCACCTTTACACACCCAAGATACCTCATATAAGGCTTTTCATAACTCTATAAACCTTTGCATAGCCTTATAGCCACATCTTTAAGCCATATACAACCTTAAAAAGCCTGGAACTTTGTTTTGATACCACAAATGTCATACTTTACTATATAAAGCTTTTCTTACTACAAATACCTCATATAGAACTTAGAGGAGTCAATGGAACCTAAACTAACTAAAATTTTCTTCATACTTCAAGGTTGGGCATATACATGGCTTTTTGTTACATGCCCTATTATCATACAACATTATAACACAATGCATACATACCATAATCCAAAGATATTTAATTACATGACAAAATCTGATGCAGGAAAGTAAAGTCCTCAATTTATACCAGCACACTCTTTGCCCTTTCTTTGCTTGAACTCAGACTTAGCATAGGTTATATTTAGGGTGAGATTATGAAATCTCAGTAGTAGTAAACCAATCTCATTCACAAGCTAGCATGTAAGTATATAACATAATGCCAATCAAGGTGCCACATATCACTTAGGAATACAAGGAATTTCATACAAGGCTAAGCACGATCCAAGCATACATGTCTCATCTTATAGCATAAATAACAACTTGATATAGCATAACACTCATCATTATACAAACATACAAGCTTAAAGAAAGAGAGAGGAAAACTACTACCTTAGCAAACTTTGCTCCTTAATCCTTGGAACTTGGTTTACTTGCTTTTGGAATTTACAAAACAAATATCGAACCTTATAATCATAATGATAATTCATTACAATCAACATATAAATCTTAACTTCTAACATAGTATGACCCTTTTAAACTTAATGGGACCATTGGAATTGGAAAAATCAAACTCCTTCCCTTCCCATTCACTATGGGCGAATAGCATGCATTTCTTAGCCAAAATTTAGAAATTTTATTCCATGAGTTTTGGGGGCTTTCCCATAGATATTCCTAGCTAAAAACACCCTTTTAAATCCATTGGGATGGATAAAATTATCAAATTCTAGCCTAAACAACACGTTTTGGTCATAACATAACCTAGCTCCATTTTAGGCCCAAAAGTGAGTTTCTTTGGTTCTAAAAATTCCATAGCCTCTTCCTTTATGTTTTAGGACTTGAAATTTGGTATACATGACTTTAAGACATTAAGAAAACACCATAAAAAGTTTGGGAAAATTCGGACAGCATCTCCCCATGATTTCTATTTTCCTAAAAATTACAATCTTTGTGTTTTTCAAACTCCCAGCACTTAACAACAATAAGTAAGTTCATATGGCCTTCATATTCAACATATAAACTCCATTTATAATGATCCATATGCTGTCCAAAAGTGACTCATAGCTAGGGTTTAACAAAAATAACTCAAAACATGTGCTTTTCAAGTGCAAGGTAGAGAAAACTTTCTTTTTAAGCTTAATCCTTGCTTCCTTTGCTTTTCTCACACTAAAATCCATTCTCTTTCTACTTAGAGCAACATTCCACCTTGAAGAAAAGATGAATATGCAGCTGCCCTTTAGAGAAAATGGTTGGAGGATGAAGAAGATAAAGAAATTTGGTGAAGAATGGTGGTAGTTTTGCTTAATTTGACTTCTTCTTCCACTTTTTCTCCATCTCTCTCTCTTCACATTTTTCTCTCCTTTTCCCTTGTGTGTGGCGTGAAAGTGGTGGAATGGAAGTGAAGGAGATTAATTTAAATGAAGTTAAATGGTCATGCCAAATTTGGACCCTTGGATCAACCTTTTCAAGATCAAATCTTAGCCATCCATTCCTTTTTCTTTTGATTTTCTAATTTTATGACAAAATATCTTCTTCCAAAATTCCTTGGCCACACACTTGGATGCCTTTTCTTAGCCCTTAAGTTATAGATAGTAACCATGGTTAATTTTCTTAACTTAACCATGGTCAACTTTTAACTTGACCATAGTTAGTTTCTAACTTAACTATGGTTAATTCTTTAAAATAACTAAAATTCTTTTCTTCTTTCCTTTTCATTTTATATTCATATTTGGGTTTCATCTTCTTTAAAAACCTAATTATATCTTCTTTTCTCTTTTGAGCCTTTAGAATCAGTATTAGGCCTTACAACAGTCTAAAAGTCGGCGTCCAGGCCCGATTAAAGTTTTATGGTACAATACATACCTTTAGACTTTTTAAAATTTATAAATATTATTTCCTCTACATTCTGGCCATATTGAACTTCGAACATGGATTAAGGGCCCTTAACCTCAGTCCCTATAAATTTCGGCATCAATCAGACACCCGGGTCTTTAGGTGTAATTTTCACCGTTCTGTATTATGATTGTGCTATAAAAGTTTCATTTATTACAATTTAGTCTTTGAAACTCTTTCAGGGTTTCTTAGCCCTTTATCTATTTCTATTTCTATAGTTGTTACAACTTCCTTTTTCTATTTTGCTCATGGCTACTGATCTGGCTAACCAAATCTCGGATTGGATCCCGCCGGGCCATCCGGACAACATGGCATCATTGGACCCATCTCATTGAACTAAGTTTAACTGTGGGTCACGGATTTATGAGATTTTTGCTCGATTTTTTTTATATTCATGCCTAAAGCCATGAATAGAGAGTGAAACTAGGGTTATTTGAACTTTCGAAAATTTATACATTTTTCCCTGCACATAACTTTTCTTTGCATTTTAGTACCTGACTCCTTCATACTTAACTTTAGAGACTCTTCAAGACTTTTTTTTTTCTTTAATATATTTTTGCCTCAATTTTAGGGCACCTCTCGCCTTGACTCATCATTATTTGCGGTCTAGAATATTATTCTAATTTTATTGGACCTCAATTTACTCTATTTGGGAGACTTCTTTTTGCATCTTGTGAATTTCATACGTTGACGGAGAAACTGTATGTTACGTTTCTCGCGTTTCCTTACGTTTTCTTGCATTTTTGAGAGACTAAGTATTACAGGAGTTGCCACCAAAATTTTTATTTTTAAAAGGTAAAACTTTGGAAAAACTTTTTATTTGAAAAACAAAAATGGTCTACGAACCAGATAATGGATTCGGGAGTCAATTATAAGTGGGAAAAGTGTTAGGCACCTCACTACACCCTTTACTAAGGTGGTTACCCTAAATTAGTTGTGCAAAATTAATATGGCCTCTATTTTATTTTTAATTCTCCCTAACAAATCACATGCAAAATAAGAAAGAAAGAGATTAAGGAAATTAAATTAAGGGTAAAAAGAAGGAAAATAACTTAAAGAAATAAAATTAAAAGTAAAATAAAAGAAAAGAAATTGAAAGAAAATATTTATTTACAAGGGCAGACTTGACCTAGGATAAGAGCCTAGGGCTTACGTACCCTTGGGAGGGATCAAAGTTCACGTAATTCGAAAAAAAAGTTTGATTGTTTATTTAGTTGTTTTGTTTTACTTTTTTTTTTGGGTCTTTTTCCTTGTTTTTATTTTTGTCCCTTTTTTTTGTGTTTGGTGTTTTTTGTTTTGTTTTGCTTTTTGATTTGATTTTTTTTAATTTTATGTGTTTTTGTTTTAATTCTTGTTTTTGTTTGTTTGTTTTTTTTAATTTTCATTTATTTTTGTTTGTTTTTTTGTTTTATTTATTTATTTATTTTATATTGTGTTTTGTTTTGTTTGTTTTTTGTGTATTTTGTTTTATTTTGTTGTTGTTGTTGTTTTTTTCTTTTTTAAGTTTTGTGTTTTCAATTTTTTTTTTAAGTTTTTTGTTTGTTGTGTTTTTTATTGTTATTTATTTTGTGTTGTTTTTTTGGGTTTTGATCAATTTTTGTTGTTGTTTTTTTTTATCATTTAAGATTTTTTTATTATATATTTTTTATTATATTTTATTATTTTACAAATTTTTATTTTTCTTAATCTTCTTAATTTGTTTATTTTTATTTAAGTAAAAACATTAAATTTTGAAATCACATTTGTGTTTAGGTGCAAGAATTTTTTCTTCTTTTTTTTTTTTAAAGAGAAATGTTCTTTTCTTTTTTTTTTCTTTTGACCTTTTACTTTCTTTAAATGTTTTTTATGTTTTATTTATTTTCTCTTTTTTTTTCCTTGATTAAACCTCTTTTCCTTTGCTTTTTTTTTTTATTATTTCTTTTATTTAAAAAAAGACCAACTCTAAAAGAAAAATTTACTTTTGGATTTTAGAACATCATTTTTTTCAATTTTTGTGAAAGACCCTTTAAGAAAGGGTAAATCTTTAAGACTCAAAATAATTTTTACTGAAAATTTAATTTTCTTCTACTTTTTGCTGTTTTTTTAAAAAAATTTTAAAGGTTCTTTTGAATGGGGCCATTGAAGCCCAAAATATTAAAATGTAAATTCGAAAAGACACCAAGGAGGCTTTATTGCTACACATAGCCTTTTGGTTTATTCCTATGTGCTTGAGGGGATATAAAATCTCACATGGCTATTCTAATGCAAAAATTGACGAAAGAAATAAAGAAAAATAAGAAAAAAAAATTTACAAACAAGATAGTAATTTGCAAGTGTGTGCTAAGTGTTTAGCAATGATTCACTATATCATTTTTTTTAACATATTTAAAAGAAAAAAAAAATACAGATTATGAATCCCTTACAATATCTTTCCCTTCTTCTAAGTGAATAAGAAAAGCAATCCCCTGTGCATTGCGAATCCAGGCTCCATTATTTGGTCCATTAACATGTTGATTCATTAAACAAACATCATACAGAAATCTAGCAAAAGCATTTTTGAGTAAACATCTTGAAACCATTTTGGAGCTAAATCAGAATAACACAAGGTTCATTATCTCAAGTTATTAATCCAATGTATTTCTCAAGCATTTCATCAAACATTTGCCAAGCGTTCCTTAGGAAATATATATAGGTTGGATTTCACACTCACCATTCCCACTCACTGAATGATCATTAGGGGGCTCAGAGCTTAGGACTAAATAGTGCATTTCAAATAATAAGGAAATATTACATGGGTTTCATCTATGTTAAATTGTCCCAATTGCTACCTTCCTATTGACTCTATCCACCCCCTAAGAATAAATCCTAGACACATATCATCAGTAAGTAGAAATGAAGCCAAATGAAATGGTGACGAGGCTATTCTTTAAAAATAGTTAAATTTACAGGGATGAAACTAGTTATCAATGCATTCTTCAACTATCCTATATGAACCAGCACCTGCCTCAGAGAATGAACTGGAATTAAGCTAACGTAAACGAAGTAGAGAAGAGACAATCAATGACTACTCAGTTGAATGAAATCAATAGCATGTTATTCAGTAATCTAAAACCAGAGATGAAACCAATTGTCAATGCGTTATTCAACAATCCAAACGTAATCAGAATAGGTCTCAGAAGCAAACTAGAATCAAGCCAATCAGAAATGAAATAGAGACCATACTTTCATGTTAAAATGGCTAATCGATTGAACAAAACTAATAATGCCTCACCTAGCAATCTAAGACCAACCAATTTATACCTTGAAAATGAAATGAGATGGAATTAATATCTAACCTATATCTTTGCTAAAGTCTGGAATGCCTCACTCACCTTTGAACTACACCCAGCTCCTTTCTTTCCTGTTTCTCAACCTCGGGTTTCTCCTTCTGTCTATCTCTCGTACCGATCTTCTCCTCCAAATTGAACAATCTCAAATTTTTCTCTTTTCCTCGCTGAATCTCACTCTCAGACTTTCCCTCGAAAATCAAATTACTAGAACTTCTTCGTCTTCCTCTCCAAAAAAGAAAAGAAACTAAAAGTCCTCTTCCCCTTGTTCTTCGTCACCCTCCTGTATATTAGAGCTTGAAAACCTCCTTCCTTCACCTCTCTTCACCCTAAATTTTCCATTTATGTCTCACACTTACCCTCCAATCCTTCCTCTCTAATCCGAAAAGAACCTCAAAAACAAAAGAGACTCTCCCCCCTCTAAAAAAAATCTCCTCAGAAACTCCTCCTCTCCTCACTTTTATAGACATTCTCGCGTGGTCCCTCGTCTCCATACCTCTCTGCTCCACTAATTCTAGTGTGTGTTTGCTCTGTCCCCTTTTGCCTGGCTTGTTTTCAGCCGCTGAGGGTTGTACAAATTGTGTGTAAGAGTGCTTGCTGCTGGAAGACACAAGAGTGAGAATGCCATAGAGGGAAGGGACCACGTAGCTAGGGTTTTTTGTGTTATTTCATTTTTTTTATTTCACCTTTCTTTGGTCTTAGGCATGTGGGCTTTAGACTTAGGTTAGAGGTTGTTGGGTTAAACGAGTGGGCCTCTGCCCTTTTTTTTTTTTGCTTTGCTTTTAAGCCCATTTTCCATTTCAATGTTTGGGCCTTTGGGTTTAGAGGAATTGGACTGGAACTCCACTTCTTTGCTTTAGTCGTTTTTTTTTTTTTCTGGACAAGTTCTATTATTATTATTATTATTATTATTATTATTATTATTTGGTATTGGCCTTTTGTTTAGAGGAAAAAGAAACAAGCTTTAGGTTAGGGTTCATTTTATTTATTTATTTATTTATTTGTTTGTCTTTTTTCATTTTTGGTATTGTGTTTTTTTTTTTTTTGATTGGGTCATCTTGTGTTGGTAGATACTATGGGCTTTCTTCTTTTTTCTTTTTAATTTTATTTTTTTTCACTTTTTGGTTCTCTAACTTATTATTATTTTTGTATTTTGATTGATTTTTGTTTTTATTTGATCCTCAATTTTCATTATTTTTCCTTCTTTTTTTTTTCTTTTTGGATTGAAGGGAAAAGATGAGGATATCTCTCTCTCTCTCTCCTCTCTTTTTTTTAATATAGCTTTAATTTTTGATTGGGAAAAGAAATATGACTTTCTCTCTTCTTTTTTTTGTTTGATTAAATATCCTTGATTGTCTGGGTTTTGATTGATTTTTTTTTTGTATTTTAATTATTTTTATATTATATTTATTCATTTATTATTTTTTTTTTTGAAAATTTTCTGTTATATATTTTTTTCACTAATTTGATTTTGCTATTATTTCCTATAGCCTGCCTGGACAAAATATGATGTTCACAGTTGCCCCTCTTTACTTGTTTCTTAGGCAAAGAAATTGAAAATGTAATTTTGACTATTCTTGCGTAAGAAATAAGTAAAGATAAGAACAAGTATTTTGTCTAGGGTGATTTGATTGCCTTCTAACTATAAACAAGAGGAAAGAGTGACCCAAACAAAATATAGTGTTTATAGGTTGCTCCTCTTTATTTATTCTTTAGGTGAGGAGATCAAAAATGTAATTTTGGATATCTTTAGCTTAAGAATAAGTAAAGATGGAAACATATATTTGTTTGGGGAGTTAACTTACTTGGAAGTGTTGGAACTTGATAAAAGATGCTTGCAAGTACAAGGTTTTTGAGCGTATGCTCAGTTTAGCAAAGTTTTTTTTTTGGGTACTTGTCTGTACAGGATTTGAAGGGTACTTGGTCTATGCAGAGCTTTAAAAGGGTATCTGGTTTATGTAGGGCTTAAAAGGGTGCCTGGTCTATGCAAGGCTTTAAGGGTCTCTGGTCTGTGCAAGGCTTTAAGGGTGCTTGGTCTATGCAGGGCTTTAAAAAGGTGCTGGGTCTGTGCAGGGCTTTAAGGGTACCTGGTCTGTGCAGGGCTTTAAAAAGGTGCTTGGCCTGTGGAAGGCTTTAAAGGTGGGGCCTGGTCTATGCATGGCTTTAAGAGTGCTTAGGAGGTGCAGGACTTTAAAAAGGTACTTGGTATGTGCAGGGCTTTAAGGGTGCCTGGTCTGTGCAAATCTTTAAAAAGGTGCCTGGTATATGCAGGGTTTTAAGGGTGCCTAGTCTATGGAGGGCTTTAAAAGGGTGCCTGGTCTGTACAGGGCTTTAAAAGGGTGCCTGGTTTATGCAGGGCTTTAAAAGGGTGCCTGATCTGTGTAGAGCTTTAAAAGGTGCCTGGTCTATGTAAGGCTTTAAGGGTGCCTGGTGTGTGCACGGCTTTAAAAGGGTGCTTAGTCTGTGCAGGGCTTTAAGAGTGCTTGGTAGATGCAGGACTTTAAAAAGCTACCTGGTCTGTGCAGGGCTTTAAGGTGCCTGGTTTGTGTTGAGCTTTAAGAGTGCCTAGTAAGTGCAGGACTTTAAAAAGGTGCTTGGTATATATAGGGCTTCAAGGGTGCTTGGTTTGTGCAGGGCTTTAAAAAGGTGCCTGGTATGTGCAGGACTTTAAAAAGGTACCTAGTATGTGCAGGGCTTTAAGGGTACCTGACCTATGTAGGGTCTTAAAAGGGTGCCTAGTCTGTGCAGGGCTTTAAGGGTGCTTGGTATGTGCAAAGCTTTAAGGGTGCTTGGTATGTGCAGGGCTTTAAGGGTGCTTAGTCTGTACAAGGCTTTAAAAGGAGTGCCCGGTCTATGCAAGGCTTTAAAAAGGTTGTCTGGTATATGCAAGGTTCTAAAGGGGCCTAGCTTATGCAGGGCTTTAAAAGGGTGCCTGGTCTGTGCAGGGCTTTAAATGGTGCCTGGTCTATACAGGGCTTTTAAAATGGTGCCTGATCTGTGCAGGGTTTTAAAAAGGTGCTTAGTCTATATTGGGCTTTAAAAAGGTGCATGGTCTGTGCAGGGCTTTTAAAAAGCTGCCTGGTCTATGCAGGGCTTTAAAAAGGTGCCTAGTCTATGCAGAACTTTAACGATATTTTTTTGTGTGACTTTTTCTAAGTTTAAAAACTTTACTTTATTTACCTAAGTTTTATGTAAGGTAATGCACCTATATGAACTGCGCAATGCATGTAAAATGCTTGACTTTTGAGCTTAACAACTCAATTTTGCCCCAATATAAATTGGAGTCATTGTAGGTATTGGTAGTATAAAGTATGTGGGATACTGCAATTTATGGAATGCACATTTTTTGTTTTTTCTTTGCCCTAATGTGAACTTGAGGTCCACATAATGTATGCCCAGGTGAAATGCAAGAAGCATATAAGATGCTTTATAAAATGCAAAATGTTTGTTTTCACTTGCCCTAGCATGAACTAGGGTCTATCTAATGTATGCAAGTGTGGGATGCATGAAACATGTGATGCTTTATGTTATGAAATACAAATCTTCCTTTTGCTTGCCCCAGTATAAACTAGAGGTTTTGTGATGTATGCAAATGTGGGGATGTATGAAACATGTGATGCTTTATGTTGTGAAATGCAAATCTTCCTTTTGCTTGCGCTAGTATAAACTAGAGGCTATGTGATGTATGTAAGTGTAGGGATGCATGAATGGGAGCTTGGTTTAGTGTCGTGTAAATTCTGACTTTCACTTGTCCCAATATGAATATGCACATGATAGTTGTATTTTTTTAATATTATTTTTGCATTCTTTAATTTTCAACATTTAATTTTCTTTCTCCCTCTTATTTTCTTTTTCTTCTCACTCTAAAAGTGCTAGTTTGAAGGTATTACCAAAAGTAAAATAAAATAAAATGTTAATATTTTAACTGGTCAATCTTAGAAGGAGGGTGTGTTGTACTTCCAAAACATGGCATCCATTTAACCAGACCATTAATACTTTGGCTTGCATCCAATTGGTAAGTCTTGATTTTTCATCAGCGGAGGATTTTGTAAGGTATCATTGAATCCATAGTTGTCCCTTTTATCACCATGCATATCATTCATGAATATCCTGATGAGTTTAAGATAAACATGATATTTGGTTATTGGTGTCTGGTATTTGGCCCCAGCCTATTTTCCAGTAATGATTAGGATAACTGATCCACAAAAGATATGAAGGTCACCAAGTAATTGTTTTGATAAATGTTGTTCCTGAGTTGTTAATTTGCCATCTAAAGCATGAATGCAGTGGTTGTGATATAAATGAGTAATGAAATGAAGTTAAGACGAATGAGAAATTATCAAAAGAATAACCTTAGAAAGAATTTTTCAAATAAAGCACATAGGAGTTAAGACAATAAGCAAAAAGGAAACATCAAAGACCGGATTCAACAAGTCTTCTTTGAAGAACGTCCTCTACAATCGATCCTGTATGCCCTCATAAGGTGATTTTTTGTGCCAAATAGAGATATGCATTTCATCAAATCTAAATTAAGACTCATTGTTCCCTCATTTCTGCCCATCTTGAAGTTCAAACTTGCCCCATCTTTTGCCTAGGCATTTTCTTATATTATCCAGCAGACTTTCCATTTTGTTGTCTTTCCCCACTTCCTTCTTTTTCTTCCCTTTCTTCTTTTTTTTTTCTCTTTTCTTTTTTCTCCTTTTTTTTTAGCTCTAACTTTTGCCTAAGCTACCCTTTCGAGTTTTCAACTTAGTGAGCTTTTATTATGCTCTAATTTTTGCCTAGGCCTACCTTTTAGGGTTTTCAACCTAGCGAGCTTTTCCTTTTATGCAAAATATTTTTTAACTGCATCTGTATTGAAGGGCTTAGTCAATTCACGATAGTCCATATCCACTAAAACTAATGCCTCGCCTGAGAAAGCATGCTTCACAATGTAAGGCCCTTCATAGATAGGAGCCCATTTGCCCCGAGCATCATCCTGGTTTGGCATTCACTAGCTTTGAACTCTCTAGGACGAAGCTTTTTGTCGAAAGCTCATGCCACCCTCTTTTGATACAACTAGCCATGGCATATAGTGGTGAGTCTTCACCCCTTAATCATATTCAACTGCTCATACTGAGCCCTCACCCAATCACTTTCGTCTAAATTGGATTCAATTAATACCCTTGGGGATGGGATTTCAACCTTAATTGGCACGACAGCTTCCATTCCATAAACTAGAGAGTACGGAGTTGCTCCAGTCGAGGTACACAAGTTGTGTGGTAACCATGCAATGCATACAGAAGTTGTAACACCATAAATTTCTCTCTCATTTCATACTATATCTATGCCTCACATCAAGTAATTCATACAAGAGGTAAGAAAATGGCATTATTTTAAAGCATTTTTCGTCGTTACGTCGCGTATAAAATTTTCTTTTAGAGCCATGTGGGCCATATGGACTTATACATTATATTCTCATATTTAATTATATGAATACAACTCATTTGCATCATCAAAAGTGACCTACATCTCGTGGAACTCAAAGGGAAGCATAAAATACATGTGTATGTTTTCAGCCAGAATGTGCTCATTTCTGTCACAACTTTGACAAATCATAACTAAATCTAAAAAAATCTAAATCATGCATTCTTGGCTATTTTGAAAAGTTACAGATGTCTACTTCATACTAAAAATATTTCTAGATCATAACATCCATCACAGAGGATATTTGACATTCCAAATAGTCCAGAGGTCAAACGATCATCTGATGCTATCACAGAATTCTACAGCAAATTTCAAAAATGTCCAATTAATTTTAAAAAAATACAATCCATCAAATGATACCAATCTGCAAAGTTGTGGATGTTATCTAGAGGAAATAAATAACTTTAGACCAGCTCAGGCACGCCCAGACCTCGAAAACTAATGGAACAATAACAGAGGTCAACTGGAATTCTTAATACTGGATAAAATCTTTAAAAATTCATATCTCCGTCTCTAGACATTTAGTTGAGGTGCTTCTAGTTGGAACGAGTCATTTTGAATGTCTAATTTCTCTATATAAAATTTTGTGGCAATTGGACATCATTTGTGCCCTGTGTGACAGATTTTATTTTTGGACCAAATGAATAGTGCATCAAACCAATATAAAAAAATTTTGCCAACTTTGGAAATTCATCAAATATTCTGTAGACCTCCAAAAATTATGATCTTTATCTTTCCAAAATGCTCTCAATAATCTCTAATTTTATACCAAATCTCATATCAAGAAAAGCTCATTTGGCTAAAAAGTGATATAGGGTTTCATTATGGTCAATTTTAGCTCCATACAAGGTACCAAATTGACCAATTGGCTTTCCTTGAGGTTTGGCACCTTTTGGGTAAGTCTAAAAGTATAATTAGGACTTGTGTAGGCTTCCCAAATGGTCCTAACCCTCATGCATCTCATTTTAGCCATCTCATCCACACATATGCATAATTCCATAAACTAGTTCAAGAAGCTACATTGCCCATACATACTCAATTTGCATTTTAGTGGTCACATAATACATTCTCTCATTCATACATGACATATTATCATAATTACATGTGTTTATGACATCATGGTACATATACATCCATGGATTACATCATTTGCCAATTGTATGGTTTCAAAGTTACAAAATTCAAGCACTTTGTTGTCATCCTCTCATCCTCAAGGTGATTGGCTTCCATTACTTTGCTCTTTTGGTCCACGTACCATGTTAGAACATTGGAGAGAAGAAAATGAGATTCAAAAAATTCCAATAGCTCATCTCCCATTCAATCATACATAATGGATGCAAACAAGTCTCATAAATGCATGTATGGTCATGTTGACATATGCAAACATTCAAGAAGCATTTTTATCATGAGAATGTTATACATAGCATACAAAAGCTTGCCAAACAAATGGATTGGCCTCACCCAATCTCTTGTGAATATTGACTTGCCTCACCCATTCTTTAAGAGATTCTTGGACTCAACCATACTCTTGGGAACCCATCTTACTTTTGGGAGACTCTTTGCTTCGTCTCAATGAATCTCAAGGGTTCTTGGCCTCACCACACTCAAGCAAACCTAAGCACACATAAAAAACATCATATAAGAGCATATTGTAACATCATGGCACCATGAAATTAAAGTCATGCTAGAACAATTTTCATGGCTTAAAAATACACATACATACATTCAAGATAAGCTAAGCACACATCCATGCATGAGAGAAGGTGGAGAGAGCTACCTTGTACACAATTACACACTTTTTCCTTTGAATCTAAGCTCCCTTTTTTGGCCACACACACACACACAAAAGTGTGGGGAAGTTTTCCCTTGGCCTAAACACAATTTATGGAAGCCAATTAGGTTCATGAACTTAATTCTAAAGCTATAAAATTTGCTTAGACATTAGGTTAGCTTATAACCTCATTATGGTCCACAATTGCTCCTAATGAAGCAACAATCCTCAAATAAATTCTAGGCTCTATTCTTTCCTTTCAAATATAGTTCTTGACTCCTTTTAAGCCTCTTGGAGTCATCACACAATCAAAACCAATAGCCTAACTACATGTTGCTTTTTTAGGTCTCATTATGGAACATAAAGCAGTAACTCACTTTCTATGGTTTCTAAATTTCTCCCAAGGCTTCCCCTCATATTCTTTCATCATATATTACTAAAAAATGGGCTTAGAAATATTTAAAACTCACCCTAGCTACATAATCCCTTTTAGGTTGAGGCTATGGAGCTTATTGGCCTTCATGGAATTTAGTTTGTTTTCTCAAGGGAGGATGCATGTGGGGAGCCTTTTAGGGATCTTGGGAGCTCATTTAAACTCTTATTGAGGCCTAGAAATCATCATACAAAATCATATTTTAAAAGGTGCAATTGAAACTTTAGAAATTGCATCTTGAAATCTAATGGTTTTTTGTTAATTCCCTTTACATATTCTTAATCTCCACACCCTTTTTCCTTAGATTCATCTTTGGTTCTACCTAAAAATCAACTCCTCCTAGGATTCCTCATGTTAGGCGAAATGGAGAAGGGAACCAAAGATGACAACCATAGGAAGAGAAATTACCTTGTTTTCATGGCTTTTCTCACTTGAATCTTGTCTTCTTTGAGCTCCTCTCTTCAAATCAGAATTTTCCCTCAATTTCTCCCTTAAAATAGATTTATAAACTCCATTATAATCATAGGAAACAAAGGAGAATGGAGGAGAAGAGGTTTGAAATGAAGAAAGCATGAAAAACCATGAGAATCCCTACCTTTCTACCTTGAATTTCTCCTCCTTTTCTTCCTCCTCTTGTGCACCTCATCCTCTAGGGTTTTCCTCTAGTTTTGGGCAAAACAATCAGAAGCTAAATGAGGGAGAGTGTGAGGTGCCACCTATTTATAAGGGAGGAGGAAACACTTTTTTAAAAATTTCCATTTTGCTCTTTGTTCTTGACATTTTCGTTTCTCCTTTATTTTAGCTCCTTTTTCAGAATTATCTTTTCCATTACAAAATTTAGGCTCCCAATTTAGTAAAATGCCTTTGGAATCACTTAAATCGAAACTAAAACCTTCCTTAATGAATCAGTCAAAATTTGGGTCAATCGACGTTGGAAACATCCATCGCATTGGCTTTAGCTGTCTCGGGCCTTTCCATGGTTTTTAGGGCCTCTGAGAACCCTGGGAAACTTAAAACTTTCATTTAAAAAGCCCTCCTATGCGAATTCCAAAATTTGCTCAAAATTACGAAAATGCCATTATATTTCGTAAGCTTTTCGTAAGAAATTATTTCTTCATTCTAGCTTTATTTTTCTTTCCATCTGAGCCTGGGATTCTCATTTTTAAAACTCTAGAATGCTTCCCAAAATTTTTGGGACCTCAGCTATCTCATTTCAGGGGACTTCCTTTTGTATTCAATGAATTTCGTTTGTTTACGGAGAAACCGTATGTTACGTTTCTCATGTTTTCTTCGATTTTCAAAAAATTGGATGTTACAGAAGTGTATCATGCCAATCCTTGTAAGTGATTATCATTTTAGCGATGATCTTCTTTATGTTCTTATTTGTTGCCTTCACCGCCCTATTCATTTATGGTCGATAGGGTGCTGAATTATGGTGCTTGATCTTAAACCGTTCATAGAGTTTAGAGAGTTCTATTCCATTCAGGTTTGTAGCATTATCCGTAATGATCCTTTCAGGTAGCCTATACTGATAAATGATGTTTGTTTTGAGGAACTTGCAGAAAGCTTTTTGAGTGACACTGGAGAAAGAATTAGCTTCTACCCACTTAATGAAATAATCAATAGCAACTAGGATAAAATGATGTCCATTTGAAGCCTTAGGATTAATTAGGCCGATTACATCAATGTCCCGCATGGAGAATGGCCAAGCCACCAAATTATGTAACAAAACTGGTGGTGCATTGATTTTGTCCGAGTATATTTCGCATTTGTGACACTTCGAACATATTCAATGCAATCTTTCTCCATTATTAACTAAAAATACCCACATCTCTAGATCTATTTGGCCAACATAAGACCATTTGTATGTGTACCACATATTCCTTCGTGAACTTCTATGACTATCTTCTGGGCCTCCCTCACATCCACACATCGTAACAGTGTGCCATCATGACTTCTCTTGTACAAGATCCCATTGCTGATAAGGAAGTTCATGGCTAGACACTGGATAGCCTTTTTATCACTTTTAGTAGCCTCAATTTAGGTATTTCCTGCTTGTCATATAAGTTTTAATATCATAATACTAAGGTTGCCCATCATGCTCTTCTTCTATGTTTAAGCAATATGCTGGTAAATCTCTGGCTTTCACTCGGAGTAGCTGGACTTGTACTCCATAGTCGAGTCAGATCATCACTGCTAAGGTGGCTAAAGCATTAGCAAATTAGTTCTTGTCTTGAGTGACATGATGAAAATTGATTTCTTCAAATTGTTTGATTTATTGAATGAGAAATTTTTGATATGGAATTAGTTTTGAATCCTTAGTTTGCCATTCTTCAGTGACTTGATGAATTATAAAAGCTAAGTTGCCAAAAACTTTGAGACTTTGTATACTAAGAGTTATGGCAGCATTTAGCCCATTAATGCAAGCTTCATATTCAGCTACATTATTGGTGCATTCAAACTCTAATTTAATGGTCACTGGGAATTTTTTCCTTCAGGGGATATAATTACAGCTTTAATACCATAGCTGTACATGTTTGCAGCTCTATCAAAATACATCTTCCACTGTCCATCATTATCACCTCCATCATCTTCATCATCCTCTATAGCCAATATGCCTTCGTCAAGGAAATGGAAATCCAATGGTTGGTATTCATCCAAAGAATTCTTAGCCAAGTGATTCGCTATGACACTCCCTTTTACAGACTTTTGAGTCATATATTTGACATCATACTCGGATAGAATCGCTTGCCACTTAAAAACTCTCCCAGAAATGTGTGGGCTTTAAAAAATATATTTGATAGGATCTATTCGAGAGATTAACTAAGTGGTAAATGACGATTATGTCGCGCAATCTCAAATAGAAACTAGGTAGCAAAATAAATTCTATAGAGAATGGTGCAACCTAGGTCATTTCCAAAGGAGTTTGTACCTCAATTTGTTTATGAAAGAGTGTTCTGAGTATTACTAAATGAAAATTGTTTAGGGGGTTTTGAAATGCTAGAATTTAATTAAACTAAAATTTAATTGACAAGAATAAAAAACTTAAGACTAAATTGAAGTGAACAGTGAAGAAAATGTGGTAGTTAGCCTTGTATTAGACTTCCTAGAATTCAATTATCCTTGCTCCCTTTTTAGTGGACCCAATTTGGATTTAATTTCTTGCTTATTAGTGTATTCCTCATTAAAGCTCTTGAATGACCATCCAAGATTCAATTCATCAATTATTCAAGGAATTTGCAACCACAAGAAACCTTGAAAAATTAACTAATTGAATTAAGAACAAGAACACACTAAAACCAATCCTAATTGATCAATAAAATTTGTTGCACAATCTACTTAAGATGCTAATTAACTAATTAGATTAATGAATCTCTCAAACAATTAATTGCACAAAAATTCCAGCCACTTAATCTAATAACCATTGCATCAATTGGCCTAAAATCAAGAGCAAATTAAAAGTAAATTGCACAGCATTAATTCTAGAATTTTTACAAATATGTAATGATCAAAATTGAAATTCCAAAGATCAAATTATAATCAATCTACAAATTAAACCAGTCCAGTAATCTTCAGCAATTAAATTCCTAAATCAATAAACTAACCTAGTTAAATTAATAAGGAAAATAATTTTGAAATTAAAAGATGGAGCAAAGAATGTTTATCCAATTTGGTGGGAAAATTAGGAGCTCAAATCTGCATCTGGGAGTTTCCAAGCTTTAGCTAGCCACCATGGATGATTCAAGCTACCATAGAGAGTTTAATCGGAGGAAAATTGATGAAATGAGCCGCAGCCATGGATGATTCAATGAGAAAATGCTTTCCCATTCAGCTTCTGGATTCTGTAGGGAATTGAAATGAGCTGTATCCATAGATGATTCTTAATGTTAAGAAAAAGTGTACGAAATTAAGAATCGTCAAAATTTGGCACTGTTGTCGAGGAATTAGATTCTCAATTGTTTGAAAACATTTTCTAAGTGTTTTTGTTCTATTTTAGCTCTATTTTGGTTCTATTTCAGCTTAGTTTTTGTTCTATTTTGAACTTGGATTTGGATCATTTCGGTTGCTTGATATGATTTTGCCGCTTGCTGGAATTTTTGTTTAAAGTGCCCAGAAAATTCTTAAGCTTTGTTTTCTAAGGTTTTTAGGTGTTTTACGTAAAATTAATAACTTAGCTATTAGGTGCACCATTTTTTTGCCAAATTCCAACGTTTAAGGTACTTTTTCTAATGTTTTAGTATTTTCGCGAATTTTTTTAGGAATTTTTCAATTTTTCAGGATTTAATTTCTTTATTTTTTGTGAGTTTGTTTTATGTGATTAACCTCTATTTAGGAGTGTTTTTGATAGTTAGGAAGTTCTTAGCTTCATTTGATTTTTTATTTTCTTGATTTAGGATTAATTTTAGTTATAATTTGCTAGTGATTTGTTTATGCTGAAATTAATTGTGCTTCTCATACTTTTTGCTTTAAAATGGATCCATATTATTCTAATCAAGGTGTTTATGATTCTTATGCAAATGATGGGATCTTCAGGTAGTTGGATGATCTCCAGACAATGCTTCAAGGCCTGCTTGAACAATAAAGACAAGAACAACAAGCTTAACAGTGCCAATAAGTCCAACAACCATGCTACCAACCACACTATCATTCTTGTGAAGTTCATCCCAGCTACCAACCATACCACCATCCAAATGAGATTCACCCTAATTACCACCATCATTATAAGCCATACCACAACTTCCATATGTAAGAGCCAGAATATCATCCTTACAATTATCATGAGGGATACACACAACAAGAGGTCTAGAGGGAACCAAGTTAGGAAGAGAGGATGATGCAGCTAATGGAAGCCTTAGATCTTCGAATCCAACAAAATAATGGCTACCATCTTTAATCCCAATAAGAAAATGAACGGTGACATCTTGAAAGTCAACAAAGGCTTGATAACATTATAAAGGATTTGGGAATTCAAATGAATCAACCGACTTCAAGTGCTACTGAATTAACTGAAGAGCAAATTAGAAGGGAATGTATAGAGGAGGAAGAGTCCTATTCACTGGGTAACATCCTTCCATCTTCTAATACTTTGCAATTTATTGGAACTGAATCTAGTTTGTTTGATAGCATTGTGACTACTAATGCATATAATGTTATTGATCTGAATTGCATGATGATGTTGTTGATGAAGAAATTGTTGTTGAATCTCCTGATATGGTTAATTATGGTAATGCATTGAGCAAAACTGATACTTCTTGTGATGTTCATGAACCCTTGTGTACTGATGCACTTGGTATGTCTACACCTAGCTGTGATTATAGTGATGAATTCATTTCTAAACTAATTAATGAATTTGTTGAGCCTAGGGTAGTAGATAAGTGTGGGGGTGACTTAGAATGTGATGATCATGCTATTCCTAGTCTAGGATTAGTTGAAAAGCTTGTTGTTGATGCATCTTCTGAGTTTAGGGACAGCATACCATCAGGACCATGTGATATATTTGATTTATATGATTCTGTTGATTGTATGTATGCTGGATCCACTGTATGGGATAGATGCTCTCAAATTAATTCTTTCATTGAGACTAGTGAGTTCCTCACATATTCTGATCAATATGATTCTTCACTAGCTTGTGATGGTATAACTACTGAAATAATAGATGTAGCATGTGAAAAGGACATAGATAGTGAAATTATTGAATGTTGTTAATGAATCAGACTCTAATTTGAAATGCTTATGTGATGAATTGCATACATGTTCCATATGTGTTGAGATTAATGAGTTTTTGAGGTCTGATAAGTCTATTGCATCCATAGGGTCCTTTGTTTGCACTGAACCTATTGATAAGACTGATTCTACTGATCATACTAGTATTGATGAGAACATGCATAAAGATAGTGTTGATATTGAAAATTTTGTTGATCCTTGTGCTGTTGTTAATACTAGTGAGAGACTAGATTCTGTTGTTGATCATTATTTAGAATCTTGTGAGCCTACTAATGTCTCTTTGGTCAGGGAAGATGTTATTTCTTTTGTTGAGAGTCCGAAATTGATTCCTAAAGTTGTTGAGCTAGTTCCCAACAAGCCACAGACTCTTCCAACTGAGAAAAAGCAACTATCAGACACTTTGAACTCAAGGGACTGTGAGAAGTTGCAATTTAATTTTTCTGTAGATGCAGTGACTCTTACTGATGGGAGTCTCGTAGATTTCATTGGTTTTGATAGATTTTTAGAGAGTTCAAAGTTTAAATTTGATTTCAAATTTTCTTTCTTTAGTTTCAAATTTCCTAAATTTGATTTTTCTTCTTTTATTGTTCTTGAAAATGCTAAATATGACTTTCCAAAACTACTGATGGTTGAGGAAGTCCATGAATCCACATTGAATGATCAATCAAAATGCTATAAAGTGGTTAAACTTAAATTTATCTAGTTAAGAAGGAATAAAGTTGTTTTAATTTTGGTTTTCGATACTTATGATTAGTTAGTCTCTTATAGTTTTCTCTTTAGTTTAAGATGTAGTTTTCTTTTTCTTTTCTACATCACAGTTTGTTTTGTTTCTATTTTGTAGGTAATAAAAGGTTGCTAACCAGCTACAAATGGAAATTTGAGCCACCCTTGAAATCTTCAATTCAAGTTCATCCAATTGTATTCTTTCCTCTCACTCTTTATATTGTGCTATTTATTTGTTTACTGGATTGTGTGCTGACTTTAAGGACAATGCAATATTTAAGTGGGGGGAGGGGAAAGTCATTTCATTTCATCTTCTATCTTCTCTTTGTTTTCTTGAAAAAATAAAAACTGAAATTTTTTTAAAAATAGTATGATTTTTTTTCAATTTTTCTGTGAAAGTTGCAAGTTAAGATGATTATAGCTTGGATTCACGTAGACATGACAAGTGATGGATCTTGTGTTTTGACTCAAGTGAAGTGGCAATGAATTTGATTTCAATGAATTATTTGATAGCCATTAGCTGGTGAGGATTTGAGCTGTAATTGTTCATTTCTAGCGTGTACTCACCTATCTTTGCTTTCACTCTAGAACTTGTCCTAATTTTTTGTTGAGACCACATTTGCATTTGCATGCATGAAAAATGATAAGGCATTCCTTTCTATTATAGCCAATGAGCCAGAAAACCAACCATACATTCATTTTATCCATTGTTTAGCCACTTTGAACCTTGATTTTCTTTTCTTGTTGAACCATAGCTGTTAAAAATATATTCCCACCTTGTTTTAAGATGCCTTAAGAATTTCAAGGAGCATTACATCTAAGTAGGATAGATGAATGTATATCTTACATCAAGTTAGGCCATTGTTATTCAAAGTTGAAGAATTTGTCTTGAAAAAAAATTACAAAAGAAAAGAAGAGATGGAAAAGTTAAAGAAAAGCAATTAAAAAAAAAGGAGAAAAGTAACAAGAAATTAAAAGAAAGAAGTGTTTCAAATTGAGTTTGTAGTTGCTTATTGCTAGCTGAAAATAAGGCCTTGAATTACACATGTTCTTCCCTATCCTAGGTATTCTTTTGATTACTTTTGAAGTTCTAAGGTATCTAACTATTGTCTATTTTTCCTTTGATCTTATATCCATTCATTCCATCTCCTTAACCCCATTGCAACCCTAAATAAAGTCCTATTGATTTGTGCTTTGCATTTGTCATAGGTGGTGGAGATTTAGAAGCTTGACAAGCCTATGGCAGTGAAGCTTTGATAGGTGGAAATTGAGTAAAATACATTCCCTTAAATACTTGAGTGTTGAGAATAAACACTAATCCATGTGAGAGGCTATGCATTTTAATTCATTCTTTTCAAATGAAATTGCCATGGAATTTGATTTCTTGATGCAATTAAAGTTAGCTTTGATTGTTAAAGTGTTGAAATGTTTTGATCATTCTCTAGCTTGTGATTTCTACATGTCATTCTCTGTTTTGCTCTTCTCATGTCATTCACGTGTTACTCATGTGCATTTTCTTCCTGCAGCTACCAACCACGATTTCCACATTAGCTTCATTTCATTCTTGCTCTCATACTTCATTCATTCGTAGCCTCCATACTTTTGTTCCAGCCATGTGAAATTCAAGCTTCTCTTGTAAATTTTTGTCATCAAATTGTACACATGAAGCCTTCATCTCTTTCTTAATTCAATTTCCCACTCAAGCTATTTGCCTATCAAAATTTTTGTATAAAAGAATAGAAAATATTCAATAAAATTATCCATAAAATTTTTTAAAAGAATTTCATGTATTAAAACTCAATAATTTTGCCAATTAATTCACAAAGTGCATAAGTGGCTGATGAAATCAAATTGTATCTAATTAAACCCCTAAGACCATATTCCATCATCAACATGCCTAAGTTAAGAGGATTAAAGTGTATAAAAATCATGCTTATCAAATTTCCCTACACTTAAACCTTGGCACTCCTGGGCAAAAGAGAACTAAAGCTCCAAGAAAGAGATAATGGAAAGGAGATCAAGAAAAATGGAGTTGTGTAGGTCACTTAGCACAAGGAAGCTCAAAGCAAGTCAATAGCTTAATTCTCCCAAGTCATATTACTTGCATCAATGCAACAAGTACCATGGCAATACACTTAATCAAAAATAAAATGCAATGAAAGTCCCTCACTTGGATTAGTGTCTAGCACTCTACTATTTAGTGTTTAGGACAAAGTGCTTACTCTCAAATTCCATCCTACCCAACCTTACTACCATAAACTTGGCAATCATCTACATCTCCACCACCAAAATCAAATGCCAATGAATGAATCAAAAGGTCTTTATTATGGTTGTAATGTAGGCTAAGGTATGAAACAAGTGGTAAACAAAATATGAAGGAAATTTAAAATGCAAATTAGATGCTTAAAATCATCAAGAGCATTAAAATTAGAATAAGGATGGAGTGAAAGTGCATCTTAAGGCCCTATTTACCACAAACAAAAATATGCACTAAGAGAACAACTTTTCTTTCCTTTTTCTTTTTTTTTTCTCTTTCAATTTTTTTTTTAAATTTCCAAATGCTTTTCTTTTGCTTTGCTTCTTAACTTTATTTTTTTTAATTAATATTTTTTATTTTTATTTTTTTAATTAATATTATTTTTTCCTTAGAATATTTTCGAAGAAGAACAAACAAATGGCCTAAAAATGATGTGAAAAATGCACCTCCACCAACCTTAACAAGATACAATGCCCTTAATAATCAAAAGCATCCTAATCAAGGTAGGAAGAACATTCGTTTGGTTTTCATGGCTAAAAGGCTAAAAAGAAAACATATATGGCTCAAAAGGGGCAAAGTAAATAGATTAACACATGTAGGATGACTTTTTGGCTCTAGCTAAAACAAAATAACAATGAACGCCTTAATCCTTTCCATGCAAGGCAAATGAATAAATGTGGCCTTGAATAAGATTCAAGCCAAGTTCTAGAGTAAAAGCAAGATAGGGGATACACACTAAAAATGAATAAGCAATAAGTTCAAACATCTCACAAGGTAAATTAACCATCATTAAATTTCATTAAAGCAAAGTTAATTGCCACTTAACTTGCATTCTTAACACAAGGTCAATTCCCTATCAAATCAAGATATATCAAAGCTATGATCCCCTCAATGCTAGTAACTTACATAAAAGCATAGTTTTTTTTTTCAAGAACTGGAAAATAACACAAACTTCAACATTCCAAAGATAAAACAACAGACTAAAAACCTAGAAACTAGAAAAAAGAATCAACTAACCAAAACAAAACAAAACTAAAAATTTTATTTGTATCCCCCCTCACACTTAAACATTACATTGTCCTCAATGTCAGCACACAATCTAATAAACAGATAAAGACAACACAATATAAAAGAGGAAAAGGAAAGAGTACAACCGGGAATCAGGGTGGGTCATAAAGTTGGTGCTCCTCCTTGTCATCCCTTAGAACTCCTTCATGAAAGTGTTTGAGCCAATGTCCATTAACTTTGAATTTAGCTCCCGGCTGCTCATCCAAAAGCTTAACTGCACCAAAAAGGAAAACATTAGAAACTATGTAAGGACCTTCCCATTTAGAACAAAGTTTACCTGGCATAAGCTTCAAGCGAGATTTATAAAGTAGAACTTTTTGGCCGACAACAAACTCCTTTCTTGCAATTATCTTGTCATAGAATGCCTTTGTCTTTTCTTTATAGATCCTTGCATTATCATAGACTTCCAATCTAAGTTCTTCAAGTTCTTGGAGTTAGAATTTTCTGTGAGATCCTGCTCCATTCAAATCCAAATTGCATTTCTTCATAGCCCAGTAAGCTTTGTGCTCTACTTCTACTAGTAAGTGACAAGCTTTTCTAAATACCAGCCAATAGGGTGACATGCCAATAGGAGTCTTATAGGCAGTCCTATAGGCCCAAAGTGCATCATCTAGCCTCTTGCTCCAATCTTTCCTATTTGGTTGCACTATTTTCTCTAAAATTTGCTTCACCTTCCGATTAGAAATTTCTGCCTGGCCATTTGTTTGAGGGTGATATGGAGTAGCTACTTTATGCACAACACCATAATTGCTAAGCGAGTTATGCATACTTCGATTGCAAAAATGAGTGCCCTGGTCACTGATAATGGCTCTAGGAATACCTAACCTGCATAAAATTTGAGAGCAAACAAACTCTACAACCACAGAAGAATCATTGGTCCTATTGGGTTTAGCTTCCACCCACTTCGAAATATAATCAATAGCCAATAAGATGTATGAAAAGCCAAAAGAAGTAGGAAAAGGTCCCATAAAATCAATGCCCCACACATCAAAGATTTCACAAAACAAAATGGGATGCTGTGGCATTTTATTTCTCCTAGATATGCTACCTGTTTGTTAACACCTAACACATCTTTTACAAAAATCAAAGGCATCATGAAACAGAGTAGGCCAATACAATCCACTATCTAGAACCTTCCTAGCTGTGCGTTTTAGACTAAAGTGACCTCCACATGCAAGTGTGTGACAAAATTTTAAAACAGAATCAAATTCTATATTAGGCACACAACGTCTAATCACTTGGTCACTGCATAGTCTCCATAAGTATGGATCATCCCAAATATAATACCTAGCTTCCCTTCTAAACTTATTCAATTAATGTTTATTTAAATCAACAGGCGGTTCAGAAGTAGCTAGATAGTTCACTAAGTTTGCATACTAAGGATAGAAACTATACATAGTACATAAATGCTTATCAGGGAAATCATCATCAATAGGTAGGGAGTTTACCTTAGGAGCTTCAATTCTGCTCAAATGGTCTGCCACCAAGTTTTCAGCTCCACTTTTATCTTAGATTTCAATATCAAATTCTTGAAGTAAAAGCATCCATATGATCAATCTTAGCTTTGCATCAGGCTTTTTCAGCAAGTACTTCAAGGCTGCATGATCAGTAAAAACAATGACTTTTGTATCAAGCAAATAAGATCAAAATTTATCCAAAGTAAAAATAATGGCAAGAAACTCTTTTTATGTGGTTGTATAATTTGCTTGGGCCCCATCCAGAGTCTTAGATGCATAAGCAATCACATGGGACCTCTTATTCACTCTCTGGCTCAAAACTGCACCAACAGTAAAATTAGACGCATCACATAAAAGCTCAAATTGAAGGTTCTAATCAGGGGGTTGAATAATGGGTGGGGAAGTCAAGCATTTCTTAAGACCATCAAAAGCTGTTTTACATGCATCATCAAAATGGAAATCAACATCTTTTTGCAACAGCTTAGACAATGGCAAAGTAATTTTACTAAAATTCTGAATGAATCTTCTATAGAAACCTGCATGACCTAGAAAAGATCAGAACTTCTGAACACATGTCGGGTATGGTAAAGAAGTGATAACATCTATCTTAGCTTTATCAACCTCTATGCCTCATTTAGATATAATATGACCCAATACAATGCCTTTTCGAACCATAAAATGACACTTTTCAAAATTAAGTACAAGGTTCTTCTCTATGCATCTAGCTAGGACTCTATCCAGACTACACAAGTAATCATCAAAAGAGTTCTCATATACAGTGAAATCATCCATAAAAATCTCTATATAGTGTTCAAGGAAATCACTAAAAATGGAAACCATATATCGCTGGAAAGTTCCAGGGGCATTGCAAAGACCAAAAGGCATTCGTCTGTAGGCATATGTTCCAAATAAGTATGTGAATGTCGTCTTTTCTTGATCCTCCAAGGCTATGCATATCTGGAAATAACCTAAAAATCCATCTAGGAAACAATAATGAGATTTTCCAGCTAAATGCTCAAGCATCTAATTAATAAAAAGGAGGGGGTGATGATCTTTTCAAGTGACTAAATTAAGCCTCTTATAGTCAATGCAAACCCTCCAACTATTTTGTACACGGGTGGGCACCAATTTATTATTCTCATTCCGGACAACTGTGATCCCTGATTTCTTTGGAACCACCTGCACAGGATTAACCTACTGACTGTTAGAAATAGGATATATAATACCAGCAAATAAAAGTTTAGATACTTCCCTTTTAACCACATCCAGAATAAGTAGGTTTAGTTGCCTCTGAGGTTGCCTTACTAGCTTTGCCCCATCTTCCAACAGAAATTCTGTGCATGCATGTATCAGGGCTAATGCCAGGTATGTCAGCTAAGGTCTACCCTATTGCTTGTTTTCTTCTCCTTAAGACCTCTAGAAGCTTCTTTTCATCCTCTGGAATAATGTCACTCGCTACAATCACCAGAAGCTTCTCATCTTTCTCCAAATAGGTGTACTTGAGATTGTCTGGCAGCGGTTTGAGCTTTAAGGTAGGAGCTTGCTCAACTGAAGGTATAAGATATTTGATTTCAATCTCTTCCATGACAAATACCTGTTCAGACAACTCATAAATAGAAGAAACAACTTCCCCATCTTTGGGAATATTAGTAAAATAAATATCAACAAGAGAACCAATAGCAGTAGCAACATCAGTATCACTATTGGATGAACTAGTCACACAGCATCTAATACCACTATCAATAGGCAAAGGGAGAGTGGACATAGATGAACTAGCACAATTAACATGTCCAGAAATGACATCAACATGCAACATATCCTGAGAATCAGTAAATCTAGTAACATCAGAATAATCAGGGAAAACAATAGCATGCACATCATCTCTAGAACAAGAAGATTGACCTAGACTAGTATAATCATCCAAATCAGTCATAGGCTGACCAACAATGAAATCAGCACAAAAAGAAGAGGTGTCAGAACCATGATAATCAATACATGAAAGGAACTCAATATTCTCAATAAAAACACTAATCTGGGTACATCTATGACATATAATAGTTCTAGAACATATACAATCAAGAGAATCATCCAAGTCAGCAATATCACATGAATCAGTTAATAAACTATCCCTAAAATCAGCACTGGCACTATCAACTAGCATATTAATCATACTGATACTAAAAATAGAGTTATCATCATAGGGGCATTTCATGGCATCGAATATATTGAATTGTATCACATTACTAGCAAACTCCATTTGAAGAGTACCCTCATGCACATTTATAATTGTTTTAGCAGTTTTTAGGAAAGGTCTACCTAAAATGAGTAGGGCATGTCCACTAGATCTATATCTATCATCCTCCATGTTAAGGACATAAAAATCAGCTGGAAAAATCAAATCCTTTACCTTAACCAGAACATCCTCCAACACTCCTAAAGGATAAGCAATGCTCCTGTTTGCCAGCTGTATAACCACTCTAGTAGGTTTCAACTCTCCCATTTGTAAAGATGAATAAATAGATTTAAGCATAACATTTATAGCAGCATTAAGATCAATTCAAAGCATCAGAAAACTCAAAATTCCCAATAGTGCATGGAATTGTAAAAGTGCCTGAATCTTGACACTTAATGGGCATTATTGGCTGTATGAGTGCTGAAACATTCTTGCCAAAATTGACTTTTTCATTCCTTCTTAGATGCCTCTTATTAGTACATATTTCCTTGAGAAACTTGGTATATTTAGGGATGGTCTTGATTGCATCCAATAAGGGTATGTTGACCTCAACCTTTTTGAAAGTCTCAAGAATTTCTACTTCGGTTTGCCTCTTTCCCAAGGTAGGTCTATGTGGGAAAGGCAAAATTTTATTTGGCTCCTTTTCTTTGTTAGGCTCATGTGGTGTAACACCATACTTCTAGGACTCAATTCATGCAATTCCCATGCCTCATCTTATGTTTGTTCTATGAAAACAATCTAGTGGCATAGGGAGTTATGAATTAAAATGCATTTCTCTACGGGTAAAATTTTTCTTTCAGAGTCCTGTGGGCCATATGAATGCATCTATCACATTCTCATACTTAAATACATGAATATAGCTCATTTCAATCATCAAATTTGGTCTACAACTCGTGGAAAGCAAAGGAACACATTAAAATTCATGTTTGCATATTCGTCCAGAATTTCCTCTTTTCTGTTACAAACTTTGAAAAATCATAACTGAATCTAGAAAAATCGAAATCATGTGTTCTTTGTCATTATGGAAAGCTCAGGATGTCTACTTCACAATAAAAATACGTCCAAGTCACAACATTCATCACACAGGACGTTTGACATCCAAAAAGCTACAGACTCACTGGCTGCCTGGGCTGTGATTCAGGTTACTGATGCAAACTTCTGAAATTCATAACTAATTCTACAAAAATCGAAATCACACACATTCAGTCATTATGGGAAGCTAAAAATGTTAAATTGACACTAAAAATAATTTCCAAATGAAAAAAATATGTTTAGGTATCTGGAACTGATGGAACAGTGATTGAGCTCTGGAGTCGCCACTGTTACTGACAGCCAATTTCAAAAATGCATAACTCTGTGCTCAGACCTCCAAATGAGGTGATCTCGGTGGCCACAGAAAGCTTATGACCTCTAGTGTATGCACATAAAATTTCATAAGCATTGGACACCATTTGGCCATCTAGTGACATGAAAATCAAATCTGCCAGTATGAACAGTGCACATACCAGAAACCATAGAAAATCCCAACTTTGAAAATTCATCAAATATTCTCTAGGTCTCCAAAAATTATGATCTTTAGCTTCCCAGAAAGCTCTTAATAAGACCTAATTGTATGCCAAATTTCAGGGCAGGACTAACTCATTTGGCCAAAAAGTAGTATAGGGTTCCATTATGGTCAATTTTGGCTCCATATTGGGTACCAAAATTGCCAAATGGATTTCCTTTGGTCTTGGAACCTTTTGGGCGAGTTTAAAAGCATGTTTAAGACTTGGGGAAGCTGCCCAAATGGTCCCAAACCATTTGCATCTCATTTTGGCCTTTTCACCCTCACTTATACACATTTCCATCAAACTTTCAATTCTCATACTTTGGCATTAGATACTCAAAACATATGCTAGAGGTCATACATCATATTCATACATATAAATATCATAGAATGGTGTATTTATACATGCCTCAAGGGTCATGGTACATTTACAACATCATATACTTTGTGAAACCTCATTATAGGTTCAAGAAGAATGAAAGCTAGGCCTAGGCTTGTCAATCTCTTTCTTTCATGGTTGTTGGCTCCCTTCACCATAACTCCTTGGTCCACCTAGCATGTTAGAGCATTGGAGAGGAGGGAGTGAGATTCAAAGAATCCCAATAGCTCATCCCCCATTCAATCATACATAATATGTGCAAAGCAAGCTTCTCAAATGCATGCATGGAGGAAATATAAGTCATAGGCATTTTAAAAGCAAACTTGGCATGTGAATCAATCATACAAGACATTCAAGAGCTCAATAAGTGTTTGGATTGGCCTCACACTTCTCCTCGTGGATTTTGGACTTGCCTCACCCATTCTTTGAGCACTTTGGACTCAACCATACTCTTGGGAGCCCACTTTGCTTTTGGGAGACTCTTTACTTTGTCTCAACCAAGCTTAAGGGTTCTTGGCTCATCCTCACCCAAGGGAAGAGTTCTTGGCCTTTCCACACTCAAGTAAACTCATACAAACATCATGGATTCATTTAAAAACATAACATGGCACCAAGCATCATGGCATATAAAGGCATGCTAGCATACTTTTCAAAGCTTGAAAATACACATACACACATTCTAAAACAAGCTAAATACACATCCATGCATGAGAGAAGGTGGAGAGAGCTACCTTGTATACAAACATACACTTTTTCCTTAGCTTTCAAGCCTCCTCTTTTAGCCACACACCCACAAGTTGGTGGAGATAGTTTCACTTGGCCTAGACACAAATTATGGGAGCCAATTAAGTTCATGAAACAATTTCTAGGGCTATGCAACTTGCTTAAACCCTAGATTACTCTATAATCCCTATCATGGTCCATAAAGGCACCCAATGAAGCAACACCCCTCAAATGATCTCTAGGCCTCATTCTTTTTTTTCAAACATGATTCTTGACTCCTTTTAAGCCTCTTGGAGTCATCACATAATTAAAACAAAGGGCCTAACATTATGTTGCTTCCTTAGGTCACAATATGGAACCTAAAGCACCAACTCATTCTCTAAGCTTCCTAAATTTTTCCCAAGGTTTCCCCTCACATTCATTCATCATGTATGACTCAAAAATGGGCTTGAAACAATTTAAAACTCTCCCTAACTATGCCATCCCTACTTGGCCGAAAGTTAGAGCATAAATGGGATTTCATGGCTTCTTGATTTTTCCTTGATGGGGGAACCATTTAGGGAGGTTGTTAAGAGTTCTAGGAGGTCAAGGAAACACTTAAACAACTAAGGGAACTTGTAGATTAAATCAGTTTTTACAATCCCGTTAAGTGCTCTACACTTTGCCAACTTATAGGTTCATGACTTTCCATGGGGTTTTGTTCATTTTATGGAGGAAGAGACATATGGGGGACCTCTTAGGGATCTTAGGAGCACATTTAAACATTCATTTAAGCCTAAGAACATTTATATAAAATCAGATTTGCAAGGGAGCATTTGGATCCCTAATGATTCCATTTTGTTTCCTAATGCTCCTTTCTTGATTCTATTGGTTCATTCTTAATCCTTGCCATCTAAAACCCCTAATCCCTCCATAAATTGGATAGAAAACAGCCCCTAAGAATTGGGCTCATGGTGATCAAATTCGTGCAAGAGGAAGGGGAAGGGAGAAACTACCAAAGAATGGAAGTTTTACCTTGTTTTCTTGCTTCCTTTGGCTTGTTCTTCCACTTGGTTGGCTTACTCCCTCAATTTTCGAAATTCCCCTCTCTGTTCTGCCCCAAAAACAGCACCAAACTCTCCATTAAAACCATAGAAAGAAAGCTTGAGAGAAGAGGAACAAAGTCCAAGAAGGAAGGATATGGAATGTCTTAAAGTTTCTTACCTTTTTCTTGAATTTCTTCCTCCAAAATCCTCCTCCTCTTGTGCGCCTAAGGAGCTGGAGTTCTCCTCTGAACATGGACAGAAGCAAGTCGGTTTAGAGAGGGGGAGGCAGAACGTGGCATATAAAGAAGAAGAAAGAAGCTTTCTTTAACACTTTAATGCCAATTTTGCCCTTCGTTCTTAGCATTTTCGTTTCTCCTTCGTTTTAGCTCCTTTTTGAGAACTGTCTTTTCCATCATAACAAAGAGGTTCCCAATTTAATAAAATGCCTTTGGAATCACTCAAATCGGAGCTAAAACCGTCCCGAACGAATCGACCAATGTTCGGGTCAACCGACATCGGAAAGAGTACACCGGAGGGGCTTTACTAGTCTCGGGGCTTCCCATGGTTTTTGGGGCCTCTGAGAACCTTGGGCAACTCAAATTTTCCATTTAAAAAGCCCTCCTAGGTGCTTTTCCAAAATTACACTTATTTACGAAAATGCCACTGGCCTTTCGGTAAATTTTTCAAATCGCTCCGACCCCGGTTTCTGGGCAAATCAAGGCTCAAATCCTCATTTTTTATTATTTAAAATTTTATTCAAATTTTATTTGGTCTTGAATCACTCATCTCAGGGGACTTGCTTTGAAAACGTGCCCATTTCCATCGTTTAATGAAAACGGGACATTACAATTAGTGACCTACAGAGCCTCCAACGGTATTGTCCTGGCCTTCCCGGTTCGAGGGTCGCAACCCAGCCTTCCCGGTTCAGTGGGGTTTGTCCCTTCCTGCTTAACTCACAGAAAAAGCGCGCCGTTGGTGGGGAGAGCTTCGCACCCACTTATAAGCCCTCAGCACAGGCCCCTTCCAGCCGATGTGGGACTTTACAATCCACCCCCCTTTTGGGGCCGACCCGTCCTCGGGTCGCACATGGGCTAGGATTGCTCTGATACCAAGTGACCTACAGAGCCTCCAACGGTATTGTCCCGGCCTTCCCGGTTCGAGGGTCGCAACCCAGCCTTCCCGGTTCAGTGGGGTTTGTCCCTTCCTGCTTAACTCACAGGAAAAGCGCGCCGTTGGTGGGGAAAGCTTCGCACCCACTTATAAGCCCTTAGCACAGGCCCCTTCCAGCCGATGTGGGACTTTACATGTGGCATGACATATGTTTTTAATGATGCCGGCTTATCCATGGTAGGGGTATCTAAGGATCCCTAAACTTCTTTTCAACTCCTAAGAGCGATGGCACTAACATTGCTACTATTCCTTGGATTGACAATAGTTTGAGAAGGTAATTGCCCTTATCCTTAGCTTTTATCTCATTAAGAGAGCTAGCTAACTGACTAACCATATTCTCCAAATACTTCTTCTGAGTTTTCATGTTAGCCATTTCTTATTTGTTTCTAGCCTCATTTTGATCCATCTTTTCAATAAGTTGCTTCATCATAAACTCTATGCTGTTATCTTTTTTGGGTTCCTCTTGGATAGGAACTGATTGCCTAATAGGTTGGTAAGACTATGCACTAGGTCTTGCAACATTATATCTATTTTGCTATTGCCTTTCCCCATATCTCAGGTTGGGGTGATCCCTCCATCCTAGATTGTATGTATTAGAATAAGGATCATATTTTTGTTGCCCTTATTGCATTGGCCTGACTAAAAACATCCCAGCACATGTCTCTACCCTATCCTCTAACATAAGGCACTAATCAGTAGCATGTGTGGCCAAACAGCATATATCACACAGGTGTCTCACCAAGGTAGTAGAGGTAGATGTCTGCCCAGGTGCATACCACTGTGGATAAGAATGTGTCTAAATAGGGTAGGACTGTGGTGCATAAGTCTGAGACGGAGCAGAGGATGACTGTCGTTGCTTCTAAGCTAAAGTAAGCTGACGAACTATAGTGGTTAGCTCATTCAACTGACTCTTAACTTCAGTATCATATTGTGGAGTACCTAACTCATTTTTTCCTCTTGCCATTTGCATTGATCTAGAACCAAATTGTTGAGCATTCTAGGCCATCTTATCAATCAACTTCCAAGCCCTTATAGGTGTCAGATCACTTCAGGCTCCACCAGAGGCAGCATCAATCATATTTCTATCTATGTTCAATAGCCCCTTATAGAAGTACTGAATAAGCAACTGATCAGAAATTTGATGGTGAAGACAACTAGCCAACAATCTTTTGAATCTTTCCTAGTACTCATACAAAGTCTCTCCATTATTCTGTCTGATCCCACATATTTCTTTCCTTATTAATGTAGTGCGAGATGTAGGAAATAATGTTTCCAAAAAGAGCCTTTTCAGTTGGTCCCAAGAAGTGATGGCACCGGGAGGTAGATAATACGACCAATCCTTGGCTAAACCATCCAAGGAAAAAGGGAATGGTCTGAGCTTAATTTGTTCTTCTGAGATGCCCTGTGGCTTCATTGTAGAGCATACAACATGGAATTCCTTCAAATGTTTGTGAGGGTTATATCCCATAAATCCATGAAATGTAGGAAGTAAATGAATCAAACCAGATTTAAGCTTAAAATTTGCATCTAATTCTGGATATTGTATACAAAGATTTTGATAATGCACATTAGGAGTTGTCAATTCTTTAATGGTTCGGGCATGCATGTTATCATTCAAATTAGCATTTACATTCAAGTTAGCCTAAACATGCATATTTATGTTGGCATTCATTTGATCTTGTTCAGCCATATTATCACCAGCAAATTGAAGTACACAATCAATTCCTTGCACACAATCAAAAGCAAAAGAAATAGAACTACTAATTCTTACACTATCCTTGTTTTTCTTAATCCTTACTTGTCTTTAAAATGTTCTTTCAATTTCTAGATCCAAATCAATTAATTTTTCACCAGAGCTCCTTGTCATAAACCAATTAGACAAGCAAAAACTAAGAAGAAACAAAAAAATCAACAAAGAAAAATTAAAACAATAAATCTAGAAAAATTAGAAAAATCCTAGAAAATTCGAGAAAATACTAAAAAATTAGAAAAAGTGCCTTAAACATTGGAATTTGGGCAAAAACTGGTGCACCTAGCAGCTTTGCTATTACTTTTGCTTAAAACACCTAAAACCCTTGGAAAAAAAAGTTTTAGAATTTTCTGGGCACTTTAAACAAAAATTCCAGCAAGCGGCAAAATCAAATCAAGCAACCAAAATGTCCAAAATCCAAGCTTAAAACAGGGGAAAAAAAGAACAAAAACAGAGCAAAAAAAGGGCAAAAATACTAAAAAAAAACCCTTTCAAACAATTAAGAAACTAAACTCCCCGGTAATGGTGCCAAATTTGACGATTGAGTCGCGCAATCTCAAATAGAAACTAGGTAGCAAAATAAATTCTGTAGATACACACCTAGGTCATTTCCCAAGGAGTTTGTGTCTCAATTTGTTTATGAAAGAGTGTTCTGAGTATTACTAAATGAAAATTGTTTAGGGGGTTTTGAAAAGCTAGAATTTAATTGAACTAAAATTTAATTGACAAGAATAAAAAACTTAAGACTAAATTGAAGTGAACAGTTAAGAAAATGTGGTAGCTAGCCTTGTATTGGACTCCCTAGAATTCAATTATCCTTGCTCCCTTTTTAATGGACGAAATTTGGATTTAATTTCTTGCTCATTAGTGTATTCCTCATAAAAGCTCTTGAATGACCATCCAAGATTCAATTCATTAATTATTCAAGAATTTGCAACCACAAGAAACCTTGAAAAATTAATTAATTGAATTAAAAACAAGAATACACTAAAACCAATCCTAATTGATCAATAAAATTTGCTACACAATCTACTTAAGATGCTAATTAACCAATTAGATTAATGAATCCCTCAAATAATTAATTGCACAAAAATTCCAGCCACTTAATCTAATAACCATTGCATCAATTGGCCTAAAATCATGAGCAAATTAAAAGTAAATTGCACAGCATTAATTTTGGAATTTTTACAAACATGTAATGATCAAAATTGAAATTCCAAAGATCAAATTATAATCAATCTACAAATTAAACTAGTCCAGTAATTTTCAGCAATTAAATTCCTAAATCAATAAACTAAACCTAGTCAAATTAATAAGGAAAATAATTTTGAAATTAAAAGATGGAGCAAAGAATGTTTATCCAATTTGATGGGAAAATTGGGAGCTCAAATATGCATTTGGGAGTTTCCAAACTTTAGCTAGCCACCATGGATGATTCAAGCGTCCATGGAGAGTTTAATTGGGAGAAAATTGATGATAATCATTGCAACTATGGAGAAAGATGATGGATGAATTTCTTCATTCGTCTCTGGAGCTCTCGCCTTTTACGTCGTCTAATTTCCCCCTTTCCCTCAGCTCCCAGCTCATTTATTGTCACGCTGAAGTCACATTTTCCTTGATGAAACCTTTAGCATTTTTTTTTTCTTAATCCCTCATGTGCCCCTCAGCTTGTGCTTTTCTCCCTTTCACTGAATTCTCACACTGCACGCGTTTTATTCTCTTCTTCTAGCTCACACTTTCATTAATCCACATCAGCCCATAGCAAAATTAATCTCTAGCTCTCTCCTCGTCAGCTTTTTCAATTTAGATTCATACAAAACCATGTGATCTTCACGTCAGCCTGTAGCGTTTCCTTTTCCAAATACCTATGCAGCTCATTCTTCTCGTGCTACTGCCTCTTCATCTTTATGTGGCTTCTTCTGTGTTCTGGTTCTAGCTCCAAGTGTAACTTCATGCTGTACATGTGCCTTATGTATTTATTCCTTCCTGCTTCTCACCAAAGTAGAACCATCGAGTCTCTCACCTTCCTACAAACTGTAACTTCCTTCTTCCTAGCCTCTTCTCACATGAAACTCCCACGTTCTGTTCACATGCTCTATTCTGCTAGCTCGACCTTCCTTCATTTCTTCACGTTCAGCTTAAGCCTTCTCTTCATACCACATGTTGTTTCCTTTGTTTCTGCTCGTGTTTATAGTGATCACGTTGCTTTTTCTTCCCACATGCAACTTGAGTTCACTCCTCCATGCTTCTTGTTTCAGCTACTGCATTCTCTTCATCGTGGCTGTCTCTTACTTAAGCAATACATGGAGATGAAAGTGTGAGATATATGTGAAGATTATATGAGCCTATGCATGCTCTGTTTTGCTCTTCTCATGTCATTCATGTGCTACTCATGTGCGTTTTCTTCCTGTAGCTGCCAGCCATGATTTCCATATTAGCTTTATTTCATTCTTGCTTTCATGCTTCATTCATTCGTAGCCTCTACACTTTTGTTCCAGCCACGTGAAATTCAAGCTTCTCTATTAAATTTTCCTTGTCAAATTGTACACATGAAGCCTTTATCTCTTTCTCAATTCAATTTCACACTCAAGCTATTTGCCCATCAAAAATTCTGCACAAAAGAATGGAAAATATTCAATAGAATTATCCAAAAAATTATTTAAAAGAATTTCATGCATTAAAACTCAATAATTTTGCCAATTAATTCACAAAGTACATAAGTGGCTGATGAAATCAAATTATATCTAATTAAACCCCTAAGACCATATTCCATCATCAACATGCCTAAGTTAAGAGGATTAAAATGTATAAAAATCACGCTTATCAGTAAAATAAAAGCATGTACTACCGCAAACGTCTAGTGGTCCATGCTAACCTACAACAAGTCTTCTCAATCAATGGGTAGCGAACTTCATATTTATTAAATTTCTTACTCAAGTGATAAATTACTTTCTCCTTCTTTCTGGAGGTATCATGTTGCCCTAATGCAGCCCCTATCGATCTCGGCAAGATAGTCAAATAGAGGATCAAAGGCCGTCCTTGTGTGGGTGGAACCAAAATTGGGGGATTTAATAGATAATTTTTAATTTTGTCAAAAGCTTGCTGACAGTTACTATCCCATCCTCTAATGTAGTTCTTTTTCAACAATTTAAAAATTGGCTCACAGGTTGTAGTTAAGTGGGCAATGAACCTTGCTATGTAATTTAGCCGACCTAAAAAACTTTGCACCTTCTTTTCTATTTAGGGAGATGCCATTTCCCAAATTGCTTTTATTTTATCAGGATCCACCTCTATTCCCTTCTAGCTCACCATGAAGCCCAACAATTTTCTAGTTAAGGCCCAAAGATACACTTTAGGGTTTAAACAGAGTTTGTATTCATGCAATCTTTCAAATAACCTTCTTAAAACTGCCATGTGGCTCTCCCTTTCTCTAGATTTAGCCATCATATCATCGACATACACTTCCACCTTTTTGTGCATCATATCATGAAAGAGTGCCATCATGGCCTATTAATAAGTTGCTCCTGCATTCTTTAATCCGAATGGCATTACTTTGTAGCAATATGTTCCCCATGGCATGATAAATAGAGTCTTCTCTTTATGGTCTTTATGCATAGGGATCTAATTGTACCTAAAGTAACTATCCATGGAGGAATATCAATAGGCTCATGCAGTATTATTAAATAAAACATCAATATGGGGTAATGGGAAATCTTCTTTTAGACTTTCTTTATTCAGATCCCTATAGTCAACACACATGCGGACCCTCCCATCCTTTTTAGGGACAGGTATGATGTTTACTACCCATTGAGGATATGTCATTTATCTTCAGAGACATGTCGGGGTTCATTCTTCTTAATTTTTGCTTCTTTGGCTCGACATTTGGAAATAAAGGAATCTTATAAGAAGTGATTTTTGGATTGAGTCCAAGCATGTCCTGATAAGACCATGCAAAGACGTCCATATACTCCTTAAAGAGTTGGATCATTTCTTCTCTTTCCAAATTATCCACCATTTTAATCTCCCTTTTATCTTCTTCGATGCCCAAATTAATATTTTTAATTATTTCTCTGTGTGGGCCTATTCCTTTATTTTCAGAATCTAGCATTTTTTCAAAGATTTGGGTCAATTCTTCATTATCAGATTTAGAATCATGCACATCTATAGTAACACATAAATCACTCAATGGGGGCTCAGAAACCTCTGTGTTAGACAAGAGTTCCAAGGAAAGTAATTTCCTGGAGGAAAAGATAAAATGGAATGAACAAATAGAAAAGGAAAGTAAAAGAAAAGGCAAGATGTCCAAGAAATTTCAACTTCATTCATGAAATGTCATTGTCATTAATAACCCATGATAAGTATGGTTTGAAATTGGAAAGAAAGGTACTTTTAGACAAATTAAAAACAAAAGAATAAAACAATCAAAATGATTACTCTAAAGCTATGACATTAGGGATATCCTTCATTTCCTAATTATTCAATCTTTTCTCAGAATCGTCAACTAAGATCCAAGTTTTGACTCCTCGCACAGCTCCATCATCAACCATTGAAATACTTAACCAGTTCATAACTTTTGAAAGAGTCAAGAAACTTTCTCTGATATGGGGAATCTTCAACTTCTCTTACTTTTTGCTTCCTTTTACGCTTGGTTGTTCCTTCACTTGGTCTGAAAGCAAGGGCCTAGTCCTTGGCGATTGGGGTTTTTTGGAAGAGTAATAGGTTGTTCAACTCCTTGCAGCTTTATTCCTAATTGTGACGACCCTAGCTTCTAATATCAGTGATTATAGCTAAATACACAATTAATAGATAATGATCAAGGTTTGGAGTCATTGCAATTAGTTACATTAAGAAAATATAGGGGAAATTTAAACCTTGATACTACTAGGATCATCAACTAACAACCATAGTGGGGACATGCATAAAAGGGGTTTGTGCCATCATTAAAGGTTTAGGATTCATCCATTAATCAATTTCAACCCGCAAAAACATCCCACCAATGTACTCAAACTATTCCTTAACATTATCCTTACTGAAATTAAGGTTTCTAGGTCAAATATAGGAGTTTGGGGACCTGCGCCGCGACTTGGAACTTTCCTGCCGCGGCTAAGTTAGGTTCTGGAGCTCAAAAACCACATTTTTAAACTTGCGCCGCGGCCTAGAACTCTCGCGCCGCGGCCCAGTTACTCTCTGGAATTTTCTTGACTTTCGCCGCGGCGATAGCCGCGGCGAGTTGGACCTGCGCCGCGGCCAACCTATGTGGCGCCGCGGCGAGTTTTGCTACTGTAACCTCCCTAATTAATTTCCTCGACTCGCGCCGCGGCGGCTTGCGCGCCGCGGCGAGGTTACGTTCTGTCACCTCCTGGGCGATTATTTTCACTCCGCGCCGCGGCGAGATTTCTCAAGCCGCGGCGTCCCTCGCCACTGTCACTCCCTAGGCCGCGGCGAAGCCTTCTTGGCCGCGGCGTGACTCCCTCCTGTAGCTATTTTCCCTCTATTTCGCCCCCTACACTCCATTCCTCTTCTTAGGGACACTCTAAGGTCACTTCCCCTCATTTTATATGGCTCTAATGGCATTTATCTACCTTATTTACTTAGTTATACTTCCATTACCAACTCAAAACCTATATGCCCGTTTCTTTCCTCTAATTACCTTCCATCAACAAGTTCATAAAGTATCAACAACAAAATATACATGAACTACCAGCAGCTATCCTTTAATACAAAATAAATGGGGGTTCCATATATTAGGGGCTCATATCAATGTCTCAAGGGTTACATTTCCATTGATAAGCAATATTACATGTCAGCACCAATTACAACAGAAATCATGAGTCCATACAACAATTACCAAATTAAGATGAGGTCTAACCCCTCAGTTCATACATCCTCAATAAATCAAATGTTCAAGCCTACACTTGGCAATACAGATACATGATGATGCTATACATTAAGGAATACAAAATTAGCATCTATACTAGCTAAGTCAGCCCAAGTGTAGCCATCTCCCCATAGGTGGGAACTCATGGATTCTCATCCACTTGCTTACCCTTATCCTTACCCGAGGAACTTTCACCTGAAATATTAATCCCACAACACGGGGTGAGATATGAATCTCAGTAACCAAAGCAATTCCATCATATAATCCAGTTTAATCAACATATATGCATAAATCAAAATCCATATCAAAATCATATCAGTCATTTCAGCAAATGAAACAATTAGGCTATCATGATTACTATCCCATACTAGCAATCATATAATCAACATGTTAAAGGCCATTAACACTAGGAGAGGCCCGTCCACGGCACCTACTCCCCATTGAGCACACCAGGGCTCAGTGCATCTGGGGTTTGATCATAACCCAGTGCCCGATCGCGGCACATGCACGGGTGGCAGCCGCACCACAGCTCCACCATGGACTCACAAGGTCCAATCATGATACAACAGATAGCCAACCAATTCATTCAACATTTCAAATCATTCATATATAGCAAATATGAAATTAAAGCAGATACATGCATGGAATTAATGTAAACCCCGGTTACCTCACTTGCAGACAATTGCAACAGCCACCACAAATCCCAAATTCGGATTCAAGTATCTCCCACCAGAATTTTCAATGTGTCACCCAAAATCCTAAGCAAATTCGTATAGAATTAGTACCCATAATATAAATCAGCTATGGGGGTCTCAAACCAACAAAGAAAGCATCAAAATGGGGGGTTTAAGGTCTCCTAATACTAACCCCAACCTCAACCTACGAATTTCACTAAGAAAACCTCCAAACACTTACTTTTCAGATTTTGGGTATAATGAAATCTCTCTAAATGAAAAACTAATTGGACCAAATTAAAGAGAAAGATGAGAGGATTAAGTTGTATAACTATTACCTTGGCCAAATCTTGCTCCAAATGTGAGAAAAGATGGAATTAAGTCAAGAACCCTAGCCTCCTCTCCTCACCTCCGAATTTCTCTTCTATTTTTGTGTTTCAGCAAATGGGGGGAAAAGTGGCTGAAGCAATTAGGGTTTTGATGGGTTTAAGTTGGGTCAAAAGGTTGGGTCATGGGTTGCTCCAAGTCCAAACCCAATTGGGTTTCAGATTTTGCTTATTGGGCCAGTTTTTAAGTGTTGGGCTGCATAATTCTGTTGGGCCAGTTTTCACACATTGGGTTGCTGAAGTTTAATGAGTTTTGGGCCAAACTTAAAGGGCTCAAGGGCTTGGATCTGCACAAGGGTAATTGGGCCACTTAATTGAGCCTATACAAGATAAATCTTGGGCCTCTATCTCATTAAATTAGTTTGGGTTTACCTCTAATTCATTGGGCCTCCATTAGCCTCTTATCATGATTTAATTAATTTGGGCCTAGATGTAAATCTCCATCCTAAATAAATTCTCAACCCATATTAACAATTTATCTCTCTAGAATGCCTATTCACTAACTTGCTCAATTATGCCCTGTTAATTATCCTTAATTAATCTTAATCCATAATTAATACCTTAATTAATTTCGGGGTGTTACACTAATTCCTTTCTAGATTTGAACCCGCTTCTTTCTAACATCTTCATCACAATCTGATTGACATTCCCGATAGCAACTTTAGGTTCATCCATTTCCAGACTTTGAAACGGCATTTTCATGTCTCTTTCAGCAGCTTCTATATATAGTAAGGAATTAGGCTTACTCAACATTATTGCCTCTTCTCCCTTAATAGTGATTATCCTTTCATTATCAATGAACTTGACTCATTGATGAACAATGGAAGGAATAGCACTAGCAGAATGGATCCATAGCCTTCCCAGCAACATTGTATAAGATGAATCAATATCCATTACCTGAAAATCTACTGCAAATGTCTTTGGCCTAATTTCCAAAGATAAACATATAGTACCAATCACCACTTGTAATATCTGGTTTTCCAAAAACCAGAGAAAACGTGAGAAATGTAGAGTACAGTTTCTCTATAAACAAACAAAATTCATCGGATAAAAAAGGAAGTCCCCTAAGATGATGTAGTTAAGGTCCCAAAAAATTTGGAAAGCATTCTAGACTCTTAAAAATGAGAATTCTAGCTTCAGATGGAAGGAAAAATGGAGCTAGAATGAAGAAACAAATTTTGACAGAAAACCTACGAAATATAATAGCATTTTTGTAATTTTAGGCAATTTTTAGAATTCATATAGGAGGGCTTTTTAAACCAAAATTTGAAGTTCTCTAAGGTTCTCAGAGGCCCTGAAAAACCATGGAAAGTCCTAGGACAATTAAAACCCCTCCGGTGGATGTTTTCCAACGTCGGTGTACCTGAACTTTGGCCAGTTTGTTCGGTAATGTTTTAGCTCCAAATTGAGTGATTCCAAAGGAATTTTATTAAATTGGGAACCTAAATTTTATAATAGAAAAGACGATTCTAAAAAAGGAGCTAAAACGAAGGAGAAACAAAATTGCAAAGAACGAAGGGCAAAATGGGAATTTTTGAAAAGTGTAACTTACTCCCACCTATATATATGATGCACCCTTCTTTTCCCTTCATTATGTACGACCAAGTTTTGCCCAAAACCCTAGGGGACGAGGCACACAAGCGGAGGAAGAAAAGGAGGGAAAATTCAAGGTAGAAAGGTATGGATTTTCATGCTCTTTCTCTTCCAAACCTCTTTTTCTTCATTTTCCTTTATGTCCTATGATTATAATGAAGTATATGGATCTGTTTTAAAGGAGAAATTGAGGGTAAAATTCTGATTTGAAGAGAGAAGCTCAAAAACCACAAGATTCAAGTGAGAAAAAGCAAGAAAACAAGGTAATTTCTCTTCCTATGGTTGTCATCTTTGGTTCCCTTTTCCACCATTTCGCCCCACTTGAGAAAGCCCTAGGAGGAGATGATTTTTAGGCAGAACCAAGCATGAATCTAAGGAAAAAGTGTGTGGAGATTAAGAATATGCAAAGGGAATGATAAAAAAAACCATTAGATTTCAAGATGTAAATTCTAGGGTTTCAATTGCACTTTGTAAAATCTGATTTTGTATGATGATTCCTATGCCTAAATAAGAGTTTAAATGAGCTCCTAAGATCCCTAAGATGCTCCCCACATGCCTCCTCCTTCAGGAAAACCAAGCAAACTCCATGAAGGCCATTAAGCTTCATAGCCTCAGCCTAAAGAGGTTCTCATAGCTAGGGAGAGTTTTAAATTTTTCTAAGGCTATTCTTGAGTCATATTTGATGAATGAAAATGAAGGGAGGCCTTGGAAAAAATTTAGAACTCATAGAAAGTGATTTGGTGCCTTAGGTTCCATATTATGACCTAAAGAAGCAACATGATGTTAGGCTCTTTGTTTTAATTGTGTGATGACTCCAAAAGGCTTAAAAGGAGTCAAGAATCATATTTGAATGGAAAGAATGGAGCTTAAAATTTATTTGAGGAGTGTTGCTTCATTAGGTGCATTTATAGACCATAATGGAGCTTATAGAGCAATCTAGCATCTAAGCAAATCGTGTGGCCTTAGAATATGTTTCATGAACCTAATTCACTCCCATAAATTGTATCTAGGCCAAGAGAAACCATCTCCACCAATTTGTGGGTGTGTGGCTGAAAGAGGAGGCTTGAATCCAAAGGAAAAAGTGTGTGATTGTGTGCAAGGTAGCTCTCTCCACCTTTTCTCATGCATGGATGTGTGTTTAACTTATTTTAGAATGTGTGTATGTATATTTTCAAGCTATGAAAAGTATGCTAGCATGCCTTTATATGCTATGATTCTTGATGCCATGTTATGTTTCTAAATGAGTACATTATATTTGTTTGAGTTTGCTTGAGTGTGGAGAGGCCAAGAACTCTTCTCTTTGGTGAGGATGAGCCAAGAACCCTTGAGCTTGGTTGAGACAAAGTAAAGAGTCTCCCAAAAGCAAAGTGGGCTCCCAAGAGTATGATTGAGTTCAAAGCTCTTAAAGCATGGGTGAGGCAAGTCCAAAATCCACGAGGAAAAGTGTAAGGCCAATCCAAACACTTGGTGAGCTCTTGAATGTCTTGTATGATTTGTTCATATGCCAAGTTTGCTTTTAAAATGTCCATGACTTCCATTTTCTCCGTGCATGCATTTGTAAGGCTTGTTTTACACATATTATGTATGATTGAATGGGAGATGAGCTATTGAGATTCTTTGAATCTCATCCCCTCCTTTCCAATGATCTAACATGCTAAGTGGACTAAGTAATTATGGTGAAGGGAGCCAACAACAATGAAGAAGAGAGATTAACAAGCTTATGCCTTGTTTTGTTCATTTTGGAACCATAATAATGGCTCATGATGTATATGATGTTGCAAATGTACTATAAACCTTGAGACATGTGTAAATATACTATTATGTGATGTTTAGATATATGAATATGATATATGACCTATAGCATTTATTTTGAGTATGTAATGCCAAAATGTGCAATGTGGAAGTTTGATGGAAATGTGTAAAGTGTGGGTTGAATAGCCAAAATGAGGTACAAGAGGTTTGGGACCATTTGGGTAGCTCATACAAGTATTAAATATGCTTTTAGACTTGCCCAAAAGGTGCCAACACCAAGGGAAGACCATTTGGCAAGTTTGGTACCTCATATGGAACCAAATTTGACTATAATGGAACCCTATGTCACTTTTTGGCCAAATAAGTTAGTCTTGATCTGAAACTAGGCATGTAATTAGGTCTCATTAAGAGATTTTTGAAAAGTTAAAGATCATAATTTTTAAAGGTTTACAGAATATTTGATGATTTTTCAAATTTGGCAAATTTTATGATTTTGGTCTGCTGTACTATTCATTTGGTTTGAAATTGTTTTCTGTCACACGAGACTCAAACGATTTCCAATTGCCATGCAATTTTATACAGGGAAACTAAACAATCACAATGACTCGTGACAACTAGAAGCACCTCATTTGGAGGTTGAGAGAGGGAGATATGAATTTTTGAAGTTTCTATCCAATATCAGTAAATTTGCCTGACAAGAAATACTATTCCATTAAATTCTGAGGTTTGGGCTTAATGAACTGATCTAGAGATATTTTTTCTCTCTAGTTAACATCCATAGCTTTCCAGATTGATATAATTTTCATGGATTATATTTTTTTGGAATTAATTGGACATTTTCAAAGTTTTCTACAAAATTCTATGATAGTTCCAGACTTCAGTCTGACCTTTGGACCATTTTGGATGTCAAACGTCCTCTGTGACGAATGTCATAATCTGGGTGTATTTTTATTGTAAAGTAGACATCTCTAGATTGTATGATTTTGATTTTTTTAGAATTAGTTATGATTTTTTGAAGTTTGGTCAGAAAAAGGGGCAAATCTGGCCGAAAATATACTTGCTTATTCCATGCTCCATTTCGATTTCCATGAGTTGTGGGTATGATTTTGTGATGCAAAGGAGTTGTATTAATGTAATTAAATATGGAAAAGTATAGTGTGTGCCCATATGGCCCACAGAACTCTGAAAGAAAAATTTATACATAGCGCAATACAAGGAAATGCCTTATTTTAATGCCATCTTCTCTTATTCTTGTGTAATTCATGGCATGAGACTTAGAAGTAGTATAAGATAAAGCTAGAAATTTATGGTGCCACACTGCTCATTTAGAGCCATTAAAGGCTCTAATCATCATGTTATTTTGTTCAATATGTGATGCTTCTGTTGCCAACTGCTCAAACGTAGTTATTGATAGCACATTTAGTGCTGACCTTCCATCAATAAGGACTTTCACAATTATGAATCCGTTACTATTCAAAGTTATGTATAGGACCTTAGGCTAATTGGCAGACGTTCCTACAATCTCCTCCTCAGAAAATGAGATGGCAGATGTAGACTTGATGATATTCAGCATACTAGCTACCTTTTCTGGGGTAACGTCAGGTTGCACATATGCATCCTCCAAGACCTTTTGCAAAGCTTGTAATGTACCTCCGAGCTCATGACTAAAGCCCACATTGAAATTTAGGTTAGAGTTTTCTTCAATTGTTCCACCACGTGATATTCACTTTGCTTCATGATTCGTAGGAACTCTTTATCAGTGTTATCTTCCTTCCTTTCTTTCTTCCAGTTATCACTATCAATTCCTTTCCCCTTCCTATGCTTGTCAATATTCGTTAGGAGATAGGCCCTACCACTTTGGGTGATACCTCCTACTCCAACCATACTTGTGATAGGTTCTCCTTTTGCCTTAGCAATCACCACCTGAGTTAAGGGATAGTTAAAGGTTTCTTCATATCTCCATGGTACCGCATGGTCGCTTTGATATGGGAATGGAGTTGGCATGTTGATAACCACTAATGGTTGCCTTGAGGAAGGGGAATGAGATGACAACATTATCGCAAAAAGCTCTTCAACAGTCAGAGTAACCATCTTTGGCTGTCTAGTGGGAATAACGATGTCAATATACTTTTCTTCTTCTGACTTCTCTATAACTACAACCCCTAGTGCCATTAATTTCTTTAAAGCTTCTCAAAACTGCACGCAATTCTCGATGTCATGGTCCATATTTTGCTAATAAAAGTCATAAAATTTAACTAGTAGCCCAACAATAGTCCCAACAATCCTTTCCTTTGGTAATTCTAACACATACCCGGCCAATTGAAGATTAACTAACAGAGTTTTCATTGACAACTTAATGGCATTAGGATTCTTGGAAAACCCTGACTCTTTTTCAATAATGTTCACCTGTCCCCTATGACTACGTAAAGGGTTAATGGTAATTGTTGAATCTTCTCTAGGTTTAAGTTGGATATAGTTGGACTTAATCAGATCCATGTTGGATATAGTGGCTGCATTGGCTTTATGTGTCGAGGCCCTAAAAGCTTTGCGTCCAGTAACTTCTTATACAATTTAGCATTGGTGGAATTAAAATTGGGCTAAGGACGATTATCTTTTGGTCACACATAAGTCATTCTCTCATGCTTCCCTTGTCTATTCATAACTGACACAAATGGGGTTTGTCCTTGATTTTCTCTACTTATTTGATAGGGGATGGGTTGTTGTGAATACGGTCTCGTAGGTTGGACATAATTTATGTCCCACTCTTTCTTCTTCAATCCTTGACTCTTTTTGAAGCTATTTTCTGCCTGAGGGGATGAAAGTTTTCCATCTCTGACATCTGCATCTATCCTCCCCCAATTTCAATAAGGTCAACAAAGTCCTTTTCAGCCAAGCTATGCATGTGAGACAAGTTAAAGAGTAAGAAAACAACCAAGCTATACATGTAAGAAAAGTTAAAGAGCTACCTTGAAGCAAGAACTCAGCACTTTTTCCTTGGCTATTCCTCCCCCTTTTCAGCTACACATTTGTAATTAGGTGGGGCTTAATTTCTTTAGCCTGAACACATTAAACAGGACACAATTACATCATGGAAGCAAGCTTTAGCATCACACACTCTCTATGGAAGCTCACTTTATTCTACAGTTACATAATGGTTTCATATAAGACCTAATAAAGCAAGTGCTAGAATTCAAAATCTTGGATCCATTTTCTCCTTCCATTTAGGTCTCTTGACTCTATTTAAGCCTCTTGGAGTCGTTATGAATTAATTCCTAAGAGCCTAAGTTGCTTCTTTAAGTCTCATTATGGACCTATACCTCCATCTCACAAACCAAGGTTTTTAAATTTTTTCCTAGGCTTCCTTGATATTCTTTCATCATATTTAGTCCCTTTCTACCTTTAAAAAAATTTAAAACTCTCCCTAGGTACTTGAAGGAGCTTAGGCTAAGACTAAGGAGGCTTTTTGAACCCATGGAGCTAGCTTTGTTGTCTTGAAGGAAATGGCACATGTGAGGCTTTCTAGGTGTCTCAAGAACCCATATACACTCTTAGACAATTAGAAATACCACTGGAAAGCTTCATACATACCAAGGTGCAATAAAAACCCTAGGTTTTGGAATCTTATTTTCTAATGCTTCTTTTTGGAGTTTCTTTACATATACTTGTTTCTTAGCCTTAAAAACCTAGGTTTCATACTTGGTTTAGGTCATATTTTGGTCCCTCTTGGTTGTTTTATATAAGGTCGAAACTACCTCTTAAGGAACAAGGAGAAGAAAGCATGGAAAGCTATGATTCCTACCTTGATTCAATCCTTTACCAAGAGTCTTCTCCTTTGCCTAAGCTCTTCCTTGGATTTTTGAACTTCTCCCCTTTGAACATGGCTCAAAACAGATCCAAATAACACACCAAAACCATGGAAAGAAAGAGGAGAAGGAAGAGAACAAGTTTGCTAAAGGAAGGAGCTTGAAATTTCAAGAATTTACTTACCTTAGGCTTTTCTCCTCCCTTGAAGCTCCCTCTTGTACACCATTCTTAGCAGAACTTCTCCCTGGTTTTAAGCAAAAATTAGTTAGGCTAAATATGAGGGAGAAGTGGGGCCCCACCTATATATAGCTAGGGATCCATTAAAAGCTTTTCAAAATGCTAATTTTGCCCTTCATTCTTGGCTTTTTCATTTTTAGATCATTTTAAATCCTTTTCAAAAATCATCTTTTCCATCATAAATTTTAGGTTCTCTAACCTATAAATGGCCTTTGGAATCACTCAAATTGGGTCTAAAACCTTCCCAAATGAAAGGGTCAAAGTTTGAGTTCATCAGTATTCTAAAACTTAAACCGGAGGGGTTTTCACTGTTCTAGGGATTTCTATAGCTTTTATGGTCTTTAAGAACCCTGAAAAACTCAAAATTTTCATTTAAGGATCCCTTCTTTGAGTTTTCAAAAAGTTGCCCAAAATTACAAAAATTCCACTGCATTTTGTCAAATTTTCTTTAGCCACTCTAGCTCCAATTTTTGGGCATTTGAAGCCTTGATTCCTTGCTTTCTATTATTTAAAATTTTATTCTAATTTTATTCGGCGTTAATTGATTCGTTTTAGAGGGCTCTCTTTTATATCTAACCCGTTTCTGTTATTTTTACGAAAACTGGGTGTTACACTTTCAAGAGCTCTTCTACTTGCTTTAAGCCCCTCCTTCAAACTCTAATCTCCTCCCTCTGAACTAGACCCAAAATAGTCCCATATGAGTCATGAGAACTATAGAAAGTAAGAGGAGAAGGATAGGAATAATTTTCCTAAGGGAAGAAGCCTTAATTCCTTACCATTTGCAAGCTTTTTCCCTCTTCCCTTGCTCCTCCCTTGGATGCCTCTTGGAGTTGGTCTCTCTTCTATTTTGAGGTAAAGCATATGTTGTTCTAAGATGGGAGAAGAATGGGATGCCCCTTAAGAAGCCAAGTGTCTTAAAAATTGTTCATTAAAAATTCCCTTTATGTCTTTTTTCTTGCTACTTTCTTTTAGGTTCATTTGAACTCCTTTTCGAGAACCATCTTTTTCATTATAAAATTTATGTTCTCTAACTTATAAAATTCCATTGGAATGACTCAAATTGGATCTAAATCTTCTTGAACAAACCAATTAAAGTTCAGGTTAACTAACATTGTAAAATTTCAACTGGAGGAGTTTGAGACATTCTGGGGGTTCTTATGGTCTTCAGAGCCTCTGAGAATCCCGAGCAACTCAATTTTTTCATTTAAAAATCTCTTCTTCGAGTTTTTTTTAAAAAACACCTGAAATTATGAAAATATCATTACATCTGAGCTAATTTTTATCTAATTATTTTGGCACCATTTTCAAGGCACCTCTTGTAACATCATAATTCTAAGACTCAACTCATGCAATTTTTATACCTTATCTCATGCTAGTTTTATAGAAGGTAACATAATAGCATTGGAAATCATGGATAAAGTTGCATTTTGTCATGGGTAAAATTTTCATTCAATGTCCATGGGTCATATGGACTCATCCATTCCATTCTCATATTAAAATACACAAATACAACTCATAACAAGCTCAAAACGTGACTGATAGCTCAAGCAAAGGGAGTAGATAACAAAATACAATGGTGCAGCCTTGGACTGATTTTCTAAATTCTATGCCTAAATTTTGAAAAATCATAACTAATTCTAAAAAATTGAAATTAGGCACACTATACCATTCTAGAAAGCTACAAATGACTACTTTATGTTAAACATAAATTTAGACAACAACAGAGGCTTCTAAGCATCAAAAACTGATGGAATAGTTCCATAAGTCAATTGTCATTATTGGTACTAACCTCTAACTTCAAAAATTCATATCTCCTCATTCAGAGGTCCAATTGGGGTAATCTTAGTAGCTATAGAAACCTTATCATGTCTTGTTTATGCTTATAAAATTTCATGAGCATTAGACATCATTTGCCCCACGGATAACGTAGCTTAAATTTCTAACCATATGAACAGTACTTGTATTAGTTCAACAGAAAAATGAAAATTTTTGAAATTGATAATTAATTCCATAGAGCTCTAAATAATCAATTCTTTGGTTTCCCAAAAAGCTCTAGATAACATCTACATGTGTACTAAATCTCATGGCTCATTTTGTGTCATATATGGGGTCTAAATGGTCCATTTCAAGTTCTAAGGCAACCATGACTACTTGAGTACGTGAGACTGCAGCAAAATGGCTCTCTAAACTTGTCTCAAAGGTGCATAAGCCTAAATTTCTCAAACTCACTCACTCACCCTATGATATACACAAGATTACACATGCTAGCTTTGGCCATCCAATACCCAAATCATGCTATCTCATACATTTGGCATTAAATCTCATTCATACATCATACATTTAGGTATTTACACATGTTTATATAATTAAATAACAATTTCATCATGGGATTATATCATATACCATGTGTATGGCTATAAGAGAGACAAAACTAGGCCATTTCATACACTTTGATGTCAATCTCCTTCTTCTAGGCTTAGTGGTCTCTATTATCTTGCTCAATTGCTTCACCTAGCATGTTAAAATATTGGAGAGGAGGGAATGAGACTCAAAGAATCCTAATAACTTATCTCCTTTTCAATCACACATAAAGTATGCAATACAAGCCTTGAAAATACATACATGGGCATATTGAAATGCCTGAGCATTTAAAAAACATTCTTGGCATTTGAACAAGTCATACATAGTATACATAGGCTTGCCAAGTAAGTGGATTTGCCCCACCCATTCACTTATGGATTTTCGACTTGCCTCGCCCATTATCTCTAAGAAGTTTTGATTTAACCTTACTCTTGGGAGTCAACCTCACTCTTGGGACACTTTTTACTTTGTCTCAACCAAGTTTAAGGGTTCTTGGCTTATCCTCACCATGGCTAGGGGGTTCTTGGCTTCTCCACACTCAAGCAAACCAAGGCAAGCATATAAAATATCATTTGCATGCATAAAACATCATCATGATACTATGGCATATGAAATCATACTAGAACACTTTTCATTACTTAAAGCATACAGACACACATCCAAAGACCATATAAGTACACATTCATGCATTAGAGAAGGTGGAGAGAGCTACCTTGGCCATACAAGTATACTCTTTCCTTGAGCCTTGAGTCCTCTCCCTTGACCTCACACACATAAGGAGGTGGAGATCATTTCTCTTAGCCTAGACACATCATATGGAAGCCAATTATATCTTAAATCATATTCTAAAGCCATACATCCACTAAAACAGCTAAGTGGTTTAATAACTCTTTTATAGTTCTATAACGCACTTAATGAAGCGACCTTAAGAAAATATCATCTTGGCTCCATTCTCTCCATCTATTTATGTTTTTTGGACTTCATTTAAACCTCTTAGAGTCATCACACAATCAAATCAAAGTGCTTAGCTAGGTGTTGCTTCTTTAAGCCATAATATGGAACCTATGATACCATCTCACTATTCATGGCTTCTAAAATTTTTCCAAGGCTTCCATTCATACTTTCCCATCATACATGATGTAAAACTATGGTTGGAAGGAATTAAAATACTCCCTAGGTGCATGAATCCTCCTTGGTCGAGGCTATGCTTCTATATGACACTAATGGAGTTGTTTTAATTTCTTTGATGGGAGAAGCATGTGGGAGGCTCTCTTGGTGTCTTAGGAACTCATATATACTCTTAGACAACTTAAATTACTACTAGGAAGCTTCATCTTAGCCTAGGTGCAACTGAATCTCTAAATTCAATAACTTGCATTCTAAAGCTTCTTTTTCAATTCTAATTATATACTATTAATCCCCATACTCCATAACCTTTAGTTCCATCAAGAACACATAAAGAAAAACTCTCCTCCTTACTTTCTCTCTCTAGACTGAAGCTTAAATGGCTTGGAAACACAAGATTTTACAAATGTTTCAAGTAAAGTCTTACCGTAAAAAAAAGCTCTCCTTGCGTAGATTATTTTCCACCGATTGATTTCTTGAAAATAGTTCCTTTTTGGCTTGGGTTAGACTTGAATCTTAAAGTTTTCAAGAAAATAAAACCACTATTAAATAGCTCTTAAAGAGAAGAACAACTTTCCTAATTGGTAGGGGATGAAATGGAGCCGTTTACCTACCAAAATGAAAGCTTAAACTTTTTCTCTCCTCCCTACTTAATATGATGCCATGGATACTCAATTTTTTGCAAATGGAAGCTTAGAGAAGGTGATAAGGTGTAATTTTACTTAAAAAGCCTCTTTTACAATTTTTTAAAATGACCATTTTGCCCTGATGTGCCTGTTTGCTCTATTTAGGCTCATTTAAACTCGTTTTTGAGAACTGTCTTTTCCATCATAAAATTTAGGTCCTCTATTTCATAAAATGCCTTTGGTTTCATCCCAATTGAATTAAAAACCTTTCCGAATGAACTAGTCAAAGTTTGGGTCAACTAATATTGGAAAATATCCACTGGAGGAACTTTAACTGTTCCGAGGCTTCTCATGGTTTTTAGGTCCTTTGAGAACCCTAGAGAAATCAAAACTTTCATTTAAAAGCCCTTCTATGAAGATTCCAAAATTCACTCAAAATGATGAAAATGCCTTTACGTTTTGCAACTTTTCGTTACATTTTGTTTCTTCATTCTAGCTTTATTTTTCTTTCCATCTGAGCCTGGGATTCTCATTTTTAGGAGTATATAATGTTACACAATTTTTTTGGGACCTCAAATCACTCTATCTAAGGGACTTTCTTTTGTATTCGGTGAATTTTATTCGTTTACAGAGAAACCGTATGTTACGTTTTTCATGTTTTTTTATCATTTTTAGAAAATCAGATATTACATTTCGCCCCCTTAAATAAATTTTGTCCAAAAATTTGGGGTATACCTTTCCCCTTACTCTTTTCTATTTAGGCTAACTGCTCTTTTCTTTCCCCTCTTTCTAGCTTTATACACTTCTCTCAGTGATTTCACTCTTTTGAGTGTTCTCTCAGCCAGGAATTTTCATTACTGGCTCTTAATGAGGGCTCTATTATTATAGAGTACTAGCTAGTTCTTCTCATAAGAAAAAGAAGTTTCTAACTCTAGAGGCCTATCTGGGAGAGCTTACTAATCATATCAGGTTAGTCTTAGCCTATTTGTAGGGTTAATATTTTTTTAAGTGCAACTTATTTACATATCTCGGGAGGTAACTTATTTTGCATCAAATCTCCCGTATCTACTCCCTATGGTTTCTCATAAAGTCTCATCATCTTTTTCTGATCATTATAGCCATTAGAGATTTCTGTTTATCTACTTACTTATTTATATATATCGTCCACTGTTTATCTCTGCATTCATTCTTACTAGCTCATCCTATAATTACAATTCATATTTCACTTGCTTACTCGGATTACAACTCCTTTGGGGAGTTTTCCACTTTTAACGATCTTAGTTTCTCTGTTTACTACTACATTTGTCTATTTAGGTCGGGACTTTTCTTTACTCTTTTTGCTCACTTATAGTGGCATTTTATAGTCCTTTATCTCAATACTGATAGGCCTAATGTATGTTCCTCATACTGGCATTGAAGAGCAACTACCACTAACTATTACTGAATTCTGGTAGGATGCTAACTATACTCATAGTTTTGCTTATTGGAGGTGTATTGTACCACTTACCTCATTTAGAACTGCACCTAACCCCTTTCTAAATACATAATCTACATATAGGGATCTCTTTATCCCTTGGTCAAGGTGAATGTCTGCTGGCTAGTGGTTCATCTGGCTCTAACTCTGGAAAGCTACTTTCTTTCTTTCCTCATCCCATGCACTATGCTTATCTCTCAAGAGATCTAGTCAGTGGTCTAACTACCTTAATAAAGCCTTCATATCTCTGTGGCAATGGTCTACTAGACTCAAGAGGTCTCTAGTCTCTGAGACAAAAGCTAACTGAAACTGTACTGGTCTTTGAGATTAACTACTCTGTAAAAACTATCTCAAGCTATTATCTTACCATAGAACTATCATGCTGTAATTGGGGCCTTTCAGTAACTCTGTAGGATTTATTATAGCCCCTAGGTCTACTGTGACCTCTCAGAGCCTTACTAGGGTCTATTGTAACCCGCTGTGCTATTCTAAGATCTACTGCGATCTGTCTCTAGGAGACGTCAAAGCCTAAGATCACTGTATCTTATAGTAAAACATATACTCACTAAGTCTAGTAACGATTGCTCATAATAACTGAGGCTAAACTCAGAAGTACATCATGCTCTTCATGCGAAATAGGTTCTATGTCATATGATTATCTAGGATCCCATTATATTGATACTTAGGAGCATTTTAATTTTTATTCATCACTCCTCATGGGATCCTCAAATTCTCATTTAGCCCTATTTTGCTTAGACTTTCTTTTCTTACTCTAATTGTACTTGGCTATCTTTCCTCTTATATATTGCAATTTCTAATTATGCCCACATTCTGCTTTTGGATGCCTTAGCACCTGGGCATCTTGATAACCATGATATTTTATATTTTAATCCCCTAACTTAGGCATTTTAATGTCCAAGTATGGCTTTAAGACTTTAATTATATAAGATTTCATTTTAATTTGCCATTTTTTACATTTAAGGAATTAATTTGCAAATTATTAATTCTTAATGCTTAAATGTATCTTAAGTCATTTTTGGATATTTCCACTTAATACTTTCCATGCTTTTTATGCAGATTTTAATGAGCAAATGATGCTTGATGAGAATTTGGGTTAAAGAAGTGAAGAACCTCTCATATCCAGCACATGACACATGGATTCCATTTGAGGGAAATGAAGAACAGAGCAAGCCATTGATTCGTGAAGCAGACCGTGATCATTAAATGGAAATAATGCAAAGGAAAAGAAACACGTGAAAAAGCAAAGGGGATCCATGAGGAAGGAAAAGAAGAAGCATGGTACTGATTAGAAGACGTGCAGAATCGTGTGAATAGCAAATAAAAGAGACTTCAATGGCTTTATTTTGTGAGCAGAAGAAAAACGTTAAGTCGCATGCAAAGGTACAGAAGCATAAGAGGGTTCTTACATGGAAGAATGTGGATTCTAATGCTTTGAGATAGAGTAGCGAGCTGAAGATTAACACAGAAAAAGACGAGAAAAGAGGAATCAACGTGGAAGATAAAGAAGCTTATGAGCAGAACAACCACTTCTTCTCCTTCAGCAACACACACATGCCACGGGTTCTGGTGCTTTGAGAAGGGGAAAGAAAGACACGAAGCAAGAAGAAGAAGCTGTGCCAGCAAAAACAGAGAGAAGAACCACGCAAAGATGAAGCAATGCAGAGCAAGAATTATCTACGAGCTGAACAGGGAAGCAGCCAACATGGAAAACATCACGATGAGGAGACGCTGAACTGGGTTTGCATGGCTGGTAGCAGAACGAATGAAAAGATGCTAGAGCTACGTCTGGACAGCAGTAGAATAAAAGAGAAGGAGCTGGAAGCAAAACATAAACCAGCTTTGAAATGAAGGAGTCAGGCAGCTCGAGTTAAGCGAGAAGAAGCAGAAGAGAACATGGAACCCGACGTGAACATGAGTGCAGAAGCTACAGTAGCCAACGTGGATTATAATAAATAAACGCAATGGGGCCCATCTCATGCATAATGGCTTCAGATAATGCAAAGAGGGAGCACGTGAAAAATAAGTTGCTCACGTGAAAGGAGAATCACGCCTCATAAATCCCAACACACATCATACCATTAGGTCATTCGCCCACACCTCCGTATATATATACATACCCATTCGCCCATTCTCAACACGCCGTCATTCACCCACGCCTCCATACACAGAACTTCATCCATCTCTCCATCTCCATTCCACGCCAACATGAAGTTCTGATTCATCCTTGAGGCTAACTAGGAGGAAGCTTTTGGCTGAAGCTTGAATCCTTGGGGAAGAAGCAAAATTTTGGCTAAGATTCCTTGATTTTCCTACACTTTTTCTTTTTCTGTACAATCTTGGTTAAGTTGTATTTGATTAGGAATTTGTGTAATTAATTAGTGGCTGGTTAGACACTGATTAGGAAACCTTTTTTGTTGATTAATTGGTTAGATTTAATTATGATTTTTCATTATTCTCTCTAATCTCCCATGTATGCCACGAAGGTGTTCGATGAAATACATGAGTGAGGTTATGTGCTTAAATGTCTATCTGAGAATTCCTTGGTATTTAGTTGGTTTATTAAACATTTTTGGATGATGAATCAGAAGATAATTAATTAGTTAATCAATCAAATTAGATGTTCATTGATCTTAAGGACAAGAGTTAACGGTTTAATGCGGGATTGAGGTCTCAATTCAACATTAGATTATTAATCTCTTGAATCTTGAATGGTTATTCAAGATCATTTGCTAATGAACATAATTAGGAATTCTTAGGCCAGAATTAATCACAATTGGAATAGGATAAGGATAGTGGATACCAAGAGACGATTCCTAAGCTAGTCACAAGACCATTCTCCACCCACAATTTATCTAATTAGGTAGACATTAGGAAATTTGTTTCAATTCAGTTTAGGATAGTTTAATTCAACCAAAACCCCCCAAACTAGATAGTTCTAGGATCTTAGAACACTTAGAGAACCTAATTGAACATTGAATTCCAATTCCAAGGGAGATGACCTAGGTTGTGCCACTTGCTATATTTTTAGATCAACCTAGTTTTATTTTGAGGGTTACACGACAAGCCCGTCAAAATTTGGCGCCGTTGCCGGGGATTTGGAGTCTCAATTGTTTGAAAAAGTTTTCTAAGTGTTTTTGTTTTGTTTTATCTTTGTTTTAGTTCTGTTTTGATTTGATTTTCGTTCTGTTCTGAACTTGGAATCGGTTAATTTCGGTGTTGCGCGTTAAGTGTCCTGGTTGCTGGAATTTTCGTTTAAAGTGCCCAGAAAATTCTCATACTTTGTTTTTCAAGGTTTTTGGGTGTTTTGAGCAAAAGTAATAGCTTAGCTATTAGGTGCATCATTTTTTGGCCAAATTCCAACGTTTGAGGCACTTTTTCTAATTTTTTAGTATTTTCTCGAATTTTTTAGAAATTTTTCAATTTTTCTGGATTTATCTTCTTTAATTTTCGTGAGTTTGTTTTGTGTCATTAGGCTCTGTTTTAGAGTGTTTTTCATTGTTAAGAACTTCTTATCTTCATTTGATTTGATTTTCTTAATTTTTAGTTAATTTTAGTTATAGCTGTTTGTGATTTTGCTTTGTGCTAAAAGTAATTGTACTTCTCATTTTATTTTTGCTTTTAAATGGATCCCTATTATTCTAATCAAGGTGTTTATGATCCTTATGCAAATGATAGGATTTCCAGAAAGTTGGATAATCTCAATACAATGCTTCAAGGCTTGCTTGAACAACAAAGACAAGAACAGCAAGCCCAACAATACTAACAATTCCAACCACCATGCTATCAACCACACCACAATCCATATGAAGTTCACCCCAACTATCAAACATACCATAACCCATATGAGATTCACCCAAATTACCACCATCATCATGAGCCATATCATACCTTCCATAGGCAAGAGCCACAATATCATCCTTACAATTACTATGAGGGGTACATGCAACAAGAGCCCCAGAGGGAACCAAGTTTGGAAGAGAGGATGATAGAGCATTTAAAGGCCTATAATCTTTGAATCCAACAAAGGGATGCCGAACATCTTCAATTCAAACAAGAACATGAACGGTGGTATCTTGAAATGCAACAAAGGCTTGACAACATGATGAAGGATTCAGGAATTCAATTGAATCAACCGACTTCAAGTGCTAATGAATCAATTGAAGAGCAAATTAGAAGGGAATGTATAGAAGAAGAAGAGTCTTATCCATTAGGTAATATCCTTCCATCTTCTAATGTTTTACAATTTATTAGAACTGAATCTAGTATGCATGATAGCACTTCGATTCCCAATGCATATAATGTTGTTGATTCTGAATTACATGATGATGTTGTTGATGAGGAATTAATTGTTGAATCTCCTTATGTGGTTAATTGTGGTAATTCATCGAGCAAAATTGATGCAATTGTTGATGTTCATGAACCCTTGTGTACTGATGCACTTGGATTGTCTACACCTAGCTGTGATTATAGTGATGAATTCATTTCTAAGCCTGTTAATGATGAGTCTCTTGAGTCTAGGGTAGTAGATAAGTGTGGGGGTGACTTGGAATGTGATGATCATATTATTCCTAGTGTAGAATTGGGTGATAAGCCTATTGATGATGCATCTATTGAGTTTAGGGACAAAATGCCATCGGGATCATGTGACATAGCTGATTTGGATGCATCTCTTGACTGTGTGTGTGTTGAATCTGCTATATGTGATGAATCCTCCCAAATTAATTCTTTCATTGAGACTAGTGAGTCTATCACATATTCTGATCAACATAATTCCTCACTAGCATGTGCTGATATGGATGATGAGACAGTGAATGTAGCATGTGATAATGATATAGACATTGAATTTGTTGGACAGCTTGTTGATGAATCAGACTTAACTCTTAAATGCTTGTGTGATGAATTGCATACATGTCCTATGTGTGCTAAGATTAATGAGTTTCTGAAGTTTGATAAGCCTGCTAAATCCATGGAATCCTTTGCTTGCATTGAAATTATTGATAAGATTGATTCTTCTGATCATACTAGTGTTGATGAGGGCATGCATAGTGATAGTGCTGATATTGAACATCTTGTTGATTCTTGTGCTATTGTTGATACTAGTGAGAGACTGAATTTTGCTATTGATCACTATTTAGAATTTTGTGAGCCTACTGATGTCTCTTTGGTCAGGAAAGATATTATTTCTCTTGTGGAGAGTCTAAAACAGATTCCTAAAATTGTTGAGCTAATTCCTAGCAAGCCACAGATTCTCCCAACCGAGATGAAGCAATTGCCAGATACCTTGAATATCCTGAACTCAAAAGGCTGTGAGAAGTTGCAATTTAATTCTTCTGTAAATGTAGTGACTCTTACTGAAGGGAGTCAAGTAGATTTCATTGGTTTTGATAGATTTTTAGGGAGTTCAAAGTTTCATTTTGATTTTAAATTTTCTTTCTTTAGTTTTAATTGTCTTAAATTTGATTTTTCTTCTTTTCTTATTTCTAAATTTGCTGAAAATGACTTTCCTAAACTACTGATGGTTGAGGAAGTCCATGGGTCATCACTGAATGACCAATCAAAATGTTTTAAAGTAGTGAGACTTAAATTTCTTGAATTAAGAAGGAATAAAGTTGTTTTGATTTTGGTTTTCGATACTTATGATTAGTTAGTCTTTAATAAAGTTCTTTGTAGCTTAGGATGTAGTTTTCTTTGTCTTTTCCATATTACAGTTTGTTTTGTTTCTGTTTTGTAGGAAATAAATTGCTAACCAGCTACAAGGGAATCTTAGCCACCCTTGATATCTCCATATTCAAGTTCATCCGGTTGTATACTTTCCCTTTCTACTCTTTATATTGTGTTGTTTATCTATTTACTGGACTGGTGCTGGCATTGAGGACAATGCAATATTTAAGTGTGGGGGAGAGAGTCATTTCATTCCATCCATCTTTTCTTTATTTTGAAAAAAAAAAAATCTAAAAATTTTTTTTAGAAAATTTTTGAAAAATAGCGTGATTTTTCTTCAATTTTTCTGTAAAAGTTGCAAGTTGAGATGATTATAGCTTGGATTTGCTTAGACATGACAAGTAATGGATCTTGTGTCTTGATTCAAGTGAAGTGGAAATAAATTTGATTTTAATGAATTGTTTGATAGCCATTAGCTGGTGAGAATTTGAGCCTTAATTGTTTAATTCTAGTGTGTATTCACCTATCTTTGTTTCACTCTAGAACTTGTCTTGATTCTTTGTTGAGACCACATTTGCATTTGCATGCATGAAAATGATAAGGCATTCATTTCTATTTTAGCTAGTAAGCCAAAAAGTCAACCTACATGCATCTTTATCCGTTGTTTTAGCCACTTTGAACTTGTATTTTCATTTTCTTGTTAGCCTATAGCCATTACATATATTCCCACCTTGTTTGAAGATGTGTTAAGGACTTTAAGGGACATTACATCTAAATAGGATAGGTGAATGTGTGCTTTGCATCCATTAAGGCCATTGTGATTCAAAGAATTTGTTCTAAGAAGAAAAAAAATGCAATGCAAAGAAAAGAATAGAAAAGCAAAAAGAAAGCAAAAGAAAAGCAATGAAAAAAAAAAAGAAAAAAAGAAAAAAAGAGAAAAAAAAAAAAGAGAAAAAGTTATTGAAAATCAAAAGAAAGAAGTAATTTAGATTGAGTTTGTAGTTACCCATTGTTAGTTGGAAATAAGGCCTTGAATGCACATTCTTACCTATCCTAGATTGTCATTGATTGCTCTTAAAGTTCTAAGGTATCCTTTTGTTTAGTTTTTCCCCTTGTTCTTGTTATCCATTCATTTCATTTCCCCTAGCCCCATTACAACCCTAAATAAAGTCCTTTGATTTGTGTATTGCATCTAGCATAGGTGGTGGAGACTTAGAAGCGAGACAAGCTTATGGTAGTGAGCTTTGATAGGTGAAGTTTGAGCGTAACACATCCCTTTAAACACTGGAAAGTTGAGAGTAAACACCAATCCATGAGAGGCTATACATTTTAATTCATTCTTTTCAAATGAAATTGCCATGGAATTTGATTTCTTGATACAAGTGAAATTAACTTTGATTGTTGAGGTGATGAAGAGTTGTGATTAGTCTCTAGCTTGTGATTCTTACACTCCTTTTTCATTTTTCATTTTCCATTTACCATTCTACTAGCCGGGTGTTTTCATTCAGTCTTCTCTCTTAGATTTTAAGTTTTGCCCAGGAGTGCAAAGGTTTAAGTGTGGGGGAATTTGATAACCATGATATTTTATATATTTTAATCCCCTAACTTAGGCATTTTAATGTCCAAGTATGGCTTTAAGACTTTAATTATATAAGATTTCATTTTAATTTGCCATTTTTTATATTTAAGGAATTAATTTGCAAATTATTAATTCTTAATTCTTAAATGTATCTTAAGTCATTTTTGGATATTTCCACTTAATACTTTCCATGCTTTTTGTGCAGATTTTAATGAGCAAATGATGCTTGATGAGAATTTAGGTTAAAGAAGAGAAGAACCTCTCATATCCAGCACATGACACATGGATTCCATTTAAGGGAAATGAAGAACAGAGCAAGCCATTGATTCGTGAAGCAGACCGTGATCATTAAATGGAAATAATGCAAAGGAAAAGAAATACGTGAAAAAGCAAAGGGGATCCATGAGGAAGGAAAAGAAGAAGCATGGTACTGATTAGAAGACGTGCAGAATCGTGTGAATAGTAAATAAAAGAGACTTCAATGGCTTTATTTTGTGAGCAGAAGAAAAACGTTAAGTCGTATGCAAAGGTACAGAAGCATAAGAGGGTTCTTACATGGAAGAATGTGGATTCTAATGCTTTGAGACGGAGTAGCGAGCTGAAGATTAACACAGAAAAAGACGAGAAAAGAGGAATCAACGTGGAAGATAAAGAAGCCTATGAGCAGAACAACCACTTCTTCTCCTTCAGCAACACACACATGCCACGGGTTCTGGTGCTTTGAGAAGGGGAAAGAAAGACACGAAGCAAGAAGAAGAAGCTGTGCCAGCAAAAACAGAGAGAAGAACCAAGCAAAGATGAAGCAATGCAGAGCAAGAATTATCTACGAGCTGAACAGGGAAGCAGCCAACATGGAAAACATCACGATGAGGAGACGCTGAACTGGGTTTGCATGGCTGGCAGCAGAACGAATGAAAGACGCTAGAGCTACGTCTGGACAGCAGTAGAATAAAAGAGAAGGAGCTGGAAGCAAAACACAAACCAGCTTTGAAACGAAGGAGTCAGGCAGCTTGAGTTAAGCAAGAAGAAGCAGAAGAGAACATGGAACCCGACGTGAACATGAGTGCAGAAGCTACAGTAGCCAACGTGGATTATAATAAATAAACGCAATGGGGCCCATCTCATGCATAATGGCTTCAGATAATGCAAAGAAGGAGCACGTGAAAAATAAGTTGCTCACGTGAAAGGAGAATCACGCCTCATAAATCCCAACACACATCATACCATTAGGTCATTCGCCCACACCTCCGTATATATATACATACCCATTCGCCCATTCTCAACACGCCGTCATTCAACCACGCCTCCATACACAGAACTTCATCCATCTCTCCATCTCCATTCCACGCTAACATGAAGTTCTGATTCATCCTTGAGGCTAACTAGGAGGTAGCTTTTGACTGAAGCTTGAATCCTTGGGGAAGAAGCAGAATTTTGGCTAAGATTCCTTAATTTTCCTACACTTTTTCCTTTTCTGTACAATCTTGGTTAAGTTGTATTTGATTAGGAATTTGTGTAATTAATTAGTGGCTGGTTAGACACTGATTAGGAAACCTTTTTTGTTGATTAATTGGTTAGATTTAATTATGATTTTTCATTATTCTCTCTAATCTCCCATGTATGCCACGAAGGTGTTCGATGAAATACATGAGTGAGGTTATGTGCTTAAATGTCTATCTGAGAATTCCTTGGCATTTAGTTGGTTAATTAAACATTTTTGGATGATGAATCAGAAGATAATTAATTAGTTAATCAATCAAATTAGATGTTCATTGATCTTAAGGATAAGAGTTAACGGTTTAATGTGGGATTGAGGTCTCAATTCAACATTAGATTATTAATCTCTTGAATCTTGAATGGTTATTCAAGATCATTTGCTAATGAACATAATTAGGAATTCTTAGGCTAGAATTAATCACAATTGGAATAGGATAAGGATAGTGGATACCAAGAGATGATTCCTAAGCTAGTCACAAGACCATTCTCCACCCACAATTTATCTAATTAGGTAGACATTAGGAAATTTGTTTCAATTCAGTTTAGAATAGTTTAATTCAACCAAAACCCCCCAAACTAGATAGTTCTAGGATCTTAGAACACTTAGAGAACCTAATTGAACATTGAATTCCAATTCCAAGGGAGATGACCTAGGTTGTGCCACTTGCTATATTTTTAGATCAACCTAGTTTTATTTTGAGGGTTGCACGACAAGCCCGTCACATCTCATACACTGAGTGTGCCTAACATCTTTAGTAGGAGAGAGGTTATATATTGGTCCCTTCTCATTTCTTTTACTTATACTATAAGGGACTCAGGCTATGTATACTAAACTCGTGCTATTTGAATCTGAACATTCTTTACTATTAGCACGTTCTGTTCTATATTACTATTCTTTACTCGGGATTCCTCTCTACATACTTTTTTTACTATTCTAATACTACTAGAACCCTTTTACCTTTCTTTTCTAACTTATCTCATTATTTAACTAACTATAATACCTTTCAATTATTAGGACACTTTGGTGATTGACGTCATCGTTTGCTATGCACTCAAGTTACATTACTACTAGGTTGGCTAGACCTAATATCATGTACTATTATTGCAAGCAAACAATAATATTATACACTAATACACTGGCACCTCATGACTGAGCTTAGAGCCATTATCGCCAGTATATTACAAGTTTCCCAATAACCTAAAGTATTCTTCTCTTACTTTTCTTTATCTGCCCTATTCTCGTAGGATACTCAGAGAAAATAAGATTCTTCCTCTACTTCATCCAAAGATCACTTTACATTACCTGACTATTTTTATTTCAAGCACCATCATACTAGAAGGGCATCTATGCCAAGGACAAGTGTGCTTTCTCAAATACTCAAGCACATTAACTCGATATTTGTTCTCAATCTGTTATGTCCTTGGCTTGAACATCATCATGTATTCTCTCTATTTTTACTGGCTGTCTCTGTTACCAGTTCAAGTTTCTTTACGCTCAAGAGCACCTACATTTTTCCTAGATTTCTCTATTTGTTCACTCTCTGTAACATTAAAGGGGTCTATTTTCTCTTATATTTTTGCTTTGCTTTTAACTAGGCCATCTCTCGGTAAGAACAATTCTATTTCTTGAAATCTCAGGAACTATATTCTGTGCCACTCTTGGGTTACATTTTTTCTCTGCATAATGCAAGACTCGCCTTCTCAGGTAGTCTCTAGCTTTCTCGAGCTTCCCTGAGGGTACTAAGATACTAACTATTTATCTCAAATTATTTCTATGTTTGGATCAAAGCTAGGCTTTGTCTCTGTTTAACCCCTTTTACCTTAAGGCAGGTTTCAACAACCTTACTATCCCTGTGTCTAACATTCTCTAATGCTAAGTTCTTTCTCAGTCTCAACTGCTAAGCCCACTAATTTCTTACTAATCTTTCATGACCATTGACTACTCTTTTTCTTTATTGATACTAGGGATTCCCACTCTCTATGGATTGACTGATCCATTAGTAACTCATTTATCAGGTTGGCCTGAATATGACCAACAGGGCCTTTTATATTGCCATTCACCGCGGCTAACACATTGTTCACCGCAGCTAATTAGCCTTAGGTTTACCCTAGTTTCCAATCTAAGTATTGGCTACGGCTAACTTCTTAATTGGCCATGATGAGGAATTCTCTGGATTGCCTCATTACTTTATGGAATAATTGGCTATGACTAAGTGGTTAATTGGTCACAGTTAACTTCCTCTGATTGATTTGCTCCTTCATGAATTGGGAACCTTTAGCTACAAAACCCAAGCCTCATCGCCTCTGTATTCAGCCTATCATCAAGCTAGAGGGTTCTACCTCTTGCTTCATTCATGCATAATAAATTGTCATCTCTAGGCTGTCGGTGTTCTACGGAATGTAGTTTGTAACTCAGCTTTTGCCCTAAGGGAATTAACCCTTCAGGTTCAGGAACTCATCTAGATATTTAGGTGTTATGGCTAGGGGGTAATTCTTTTTCTTACTTCCCCTATAAACTAGTCCTGTGTAGCCACAGTTTCATCTCATACTGTATTGCATCACTACATATCTCTGTATTATGCAAGACATCTCAGAGTGGTCTGAGTATGGCCATAAGGAGAATTAGGCCTCACATACTCTCTCTAGCAAGTCTTTTCACATTAACAAGGTCATCTCTCATTGTCCATACCTAGGGCTTGCTATCGATCCCAGTGAGCTATCATATCTCATCAATCTCTAGCCGTCAAATCCCTTAGCTCTGCTATAGCTATTCTAGAGGCTGGCCTTTCTTGATGTTCACTATCTAGTCCAAGACCATTCTACAACTTACTCATCACACACCCAAGATGTCTCATACAAGGCTTTACATGACTATACAAACCTTTATGTAGCCTTATTGCCATATTGTCAAGCTAAATCTAACCTTAAAGAGAGCTTGGAACATTGCTCTGATACTAATAAATGGAACACCATAATTCTAAGACTTAACTCATGCAATTTCTATGCCTTATCTCATGCCAGTTCTATAGGAGGTAACATAATGGCATTGGAAATCATTGATAAAGTTGTATTTCGTCACGGGTAAAATTTTCATTCAGTGTCTCATAGGTCATATGGACTCATCCATCTCATTCTCATATTTAAATACATAAATACAACTCATAACAAGCTCAAAAAGTGGCTTATACCTTGAGCAAAGGGAGTAGATATACAAAATACAATGGTGTAACCTCAGGCTAATTTTCTAGATTTTGTGCCTAAATTTTGAAAAATCATAATGAATTTTAGAAAAATCAAAATTAGGCACACTACACCATTATGGAAAGCTATAGATGTCTACTTTATGCTAAAAATAAATCCAGACTATAGCAGAGGCTGATAAGCACCAGAAACTAATGGAACAGTATCAGAGGTCAATTGTCATTACTGATATTGACCTTCAAATTCAAAAATTCATATCTCCTTGCTTAGAGGTCCAATTGGGGTGATCTTAGTGATGTCTAGTTTATGATTGTAAAATTTCATGATCATTGGACATCATTTGCCCCATGAATGACACAGCCTAAGTTTCTGACCATATAAATAGTACCTGTATCAGTTCAATAGAAAAATTACAATTTTGGAAATTCATAATTAATTCCACAGAGCTCTAAATAATTAGTTCTTTGGCTTCTCAAAAAGCTGTAGGTAAGATCTACATGTGTACTAAATCTCTTGAGCAAATTCGTTCATTTGGTCAGATCTTGATATTAGGTTGCAAAATAGCTCATTTTATGTCATATATGGGGTCTAAATGGTCCATTTCAAGTTCTAAGGCAACCATGACCACTTGAGCATGTCGGAATACACCAAAATGGCTTTCTAAACTTGTCTCAAAGGTACATAAACCCAAATTTCTTAGACTCACTCATTCACCCTATAATATACATAAGATTACACGTGGTAGCTTTGGTCATTCAATACCCAAATCTTGCTATCTCATACATTTGGTATTAAATCTCATTCATACATCATACATTTGGGTATTTACACATGGTCATATAATTACATAATAATTTCATAATGGGATTACATCATATGCCATGTGTATGGCTACAAGAGAGACAAATATAGGCCATTTTATACACTTTAATGTCAATCTCCTTCTTCTAGGCTTGGTGGTCTCCATTACCTTGCTCAATTCCTCCACCTAGTGAGTTAAGATATTGAAGAAGAGGGAATGAGATTCAAAGAGTCTCAATAGCTCATTTCCCTTTTAATCACATGTAAAGTATGCAATACAAGCCGTAAAAATGCATACATGGGCATATTGAAATGCCTGAGCATTTAAGAAACATTCTTGATGTTTGAACAAGTCATACATAGTATACATAGGCTTGCCAAGTAAGTGGATTTGCCTCACCCATTCACTTATGGATTTTCGACTTGCCTCACCCATTATCTCTAAGAGATTTTGACTCAACCTTACTCTTAGGAGTCAATTTTACTCCTGGGAGACTCTTTACTTTGTCTCAACCAAGTTTAAGGGTTCTTGGCCCATCCTGACCATGGCTAGCGGGTTCTTGGCTTCTCCACACTCAAAAAACCAAGGCGCATATAAAACATCATTTACATGTGTAAAACATCATCATAGTACAATGGTATATGAAATCACACTAGAACACTATTCATCACTTAAAGCATACATACACACACCCAAAGACAATGTAAGCAAACATTCATGCATGAGAGAAAATGAAGAGAGTGACCTTTGTCATAAAACTATTCTTTTTCCTTGAGGCTTGAGTCCTCTCCACTGCTGTCATGCACACAAGGTGGAGGAGATCATTTATCTTGGCCTAAACACATCATATGGAAGCCAATTATACTCTTGAATCATAATCTAAGGCCATACACCCACTAGAAAAGCTGGATGGTTCATATAACACTTTATGGTTCCATAATACACTTAATGAAGTAACCTTAAGAAAAAATCATCTTGGCTCCATTCTCTCTATCTATTTATGATTCTTGACACCATTTAAACCTCATGGAGTCATCACACAATCAAATCGAGGAGCCTATCTTGGTGTTACTTCTTTAAGTCATAATATGGAACCTATGATACCATCTTACTATCCATGGCTTCTAAAATTTTTCTAAGGCTTCCTCTCATACTCTCCCATCATACATGATGCAAAACTAAGCTTAGAAGGAATTAAAACACTCCCTAAGTGCATGAATCCTCCTTGGCTAAAGCTATGCTTCCATATGACACCAATGGAGTTGTTTTAATTTCTTTGATGGGAGAAGCATGTGGGAGGCTCTCTTGGTGTCTTAAGAACTCATATATACTCCTGGACAACTTAAATTACTACTAGGAAGCTTCATCTTAGCCTAAGTGCAATCGAATCTCTAAATTCAATAACTTGCATTATAAAGCTCCTTTTTCAATTCTAGTTGTATACTCTTAATCCTTGCACTCCATAACCTTTAGTTCCATCAAGAACACATAAAGAAAAACTCTCCTCCTCACTTTCTCTCTCTAGACCGAAGCTTAAATGGCTTGGAAACACAAGATTTTGCAAGTATTTCAAGTAAAGTATTACCTTAAAACGGAGCTCTCTTCGTGTAGATTCTTTTTCATTGATTGATTTCTTAAAAAGAGTTCCTTTTTAGCTTGGGTTAGACCTAAATCTTTAAGTTTCAAGAAAAGAAAACCACCATTAAAGAGCTTTTAGAGAAAAGAACAACTTTTCTAACTGGCGCAGGATGAAACAGGGCCGTTTACTTACCTAAATAGAAGCTTAAACTTCTTTTCTCTCTCCCCTCTTAATGTCATGCCATGGCTGCTCAATTGTTTGCAAATGGAAGCTTGGAGAAGGTGATGATGTGTACTATTACTTAAGACGCCTCTTTTACAATTTTTCAAAATGACCATTTTGCCCCTATACTCCTCTTTGCTCCGTTTAGGCTCTTTTAAACTCCTTTTTGAGAACTATATTTTCCATCATTAAATTTAGGTCCTCTGATTCATAAAATGCCTTTGGTTTCATCCAAATTGAATTTAAAAGCTTCCCGAACAAATTGGTCAAAGTTCGAGTCAACTGATATTAGAAAACATCTATTGAAGTGGCTTTAATTATCCCGGGGCTCCTTATGATTTTTAGGGCCTTTGTGAACCCCAAAATTTGCTCAAAATAACAAAAATACCCTTACGTTTTGTCAACTTTTCGTTACATTTTGTTTCTTCATTCTAGTTCTTTTTTTTTTCTTTTCGTTTGAGCCTAGGATTCTCATTTTTAGGAGTCTAGAATGTTACACAAATTTTTTGAGACCTTAAATCACTCTATCTAGGGGACTTTGTTTTATATCTAGTTAATTTCGTTCGTTTACAGAGAAACCATACATTTTTTATGTTTTCTCTCCTTTTTAGAAAATCAAATATTGCACCTTTGCCCTTAGATCCTTATTATTTAAGGTCTAGATTATTTTTATAATTTTATTTAACCTCAAATAATTCTATTTAGGGGACTTCCTTGTATATCTAGTACGTTTTGCATGTTTTCGGGGAAATTGGACATTCACGTTTATGAAGGAATCAGATGGTATAATTAGAGGCCAAATAAAATTAGAATGATAATATAGGCATCCAAAAATGAGAATACAAACCTAAATATGCCTAAAAATCGGAGCTCGAATAGCTATGCAAAATTGGCGAAAGGGTAGTGGCATTTCTATAATTTTAGGTAACTTTTAGAAAACTCCAAGAAGGGATTTTTAAATGAAAAAATTGAGTTTCCTAGGGTTCTAAAAGGCCTTAAAAACCATAAGAACCCTTAGAATGGTCAAAACCTCTCCAATTTACATTTTAAAGCATTGATTGACTAAATCATTTAGTGAGGTTTTAAATCCAATTTGGGTGAAACCAAAGACATTTTATGAATTAGAGAACCTAAATTTTATAATGGAAAGATGGTTCTCAAAATGAAGTTAAAATGAACCCAAATGGAAAGAACAAAAAAAAAAAGGACAAAATTGAAATTTTGAAAAAGTGTTATAACTTGGCTTAGCTTCTTTTATATCATGTCCCACACTCTCCTCTCATTTCCACTGACTTTGCTCTACCTCAAACCAGACTCTAAGACACCTTGAAGTGGTACATAAGAAGGAGAAAGGAAGGGAGGAAAATTCAAGCAAAATGTGTAAGAAATTCAAGAGTTTTCATACTTTCTCCTTCTCCAAACTTCTTATCCTCTTTCTCCTCTTTTCTCTCATGGCTTTGATGACTTATTGACGATCGTGTCGTGCAAGCTCAAAATAAACTAGGTTGAAAGATATGTAGCTAGTGGTGCAACCGAGGTTATCTCCATTGGAATTGGAATTCAATGTTTACTTGAGCTTTCTAAGTGTTAGAGAACTCTAAAAATTTCCTAATTAAAGGGGGTTTTGATCTAATTAAACTAAATAAAATGAAATTGAAGTAAAATTCATAATTTCTACCTAATTGCGACTAGCTTTGGATTCATCCCTTAGTATCTACTATCCTTATCCTAATTCAATTGTGATTAATTTTGGTCTAAGAATCCCTAATTGTGTTCATGGAAAAGCATCTTGAATTACCATTTAAGATTCAAGAAATTAATAAGATAATATTGAATTGAAACCTCAATTTAACACTACATTATTAATTCTTGCCTATAGGAACAATGAACACTTGACTTTTATTGATTAATCGATCAATTAGCCTCTGAATTATCACTCTAAGATATTTAATTAACCAATTAAACTCTAAGGAATCTTCAAAATTAGGCATTCAAGCACTCAACCTCTCACATGCATTTCATCAAAGACCTTGACTGCATACATGGATAATTGTAGGAAATTGAAAATCTAACACTTAAGTCGTGCAATTAATCATTCAATACTCTCCTAATCAATGTCTAGCCAGCCATTAGTCATAAACTACATTAACTTCAGTTAATTACGAGCTTAACCAAGCAAATAAAATAACAAAAATTAATGTAGAGAGAGAAAATAAAATAGGAAATTCTTAGCCTAAAATCCCTTACAAATCTCTTGATTCAAGCTTCAACCAAGGTCCTCCTCCTAGCTAGCCATAATCTTCAATTAAGCTCTCATGAAGGTGGAAGAAAAATAGAGGAAATGAGTTGGAGTGTCTACGACATCAATGGAGTGTGGTCTCTGGATGGAGTGAATAAAAATGAATGATGATGGATGAATGATTTATTTGCTGGAATATGGATTTTTTCCTAACGTGCTGCCCCTTCTTTTTAATTCCCCTCACGTGCTTCTTTAATTTGTCACATGTTTTTAGCCTTTGTTTATATGAGTGTGGGCCCTATTCCTTCCATGTGTGCATCTGTATAAATGTGTATGCTCCATTCGTAGCTTCTCATGTGGCTTTTTTAATGATCAAAATTGCTTTCCAACCTTGCTTCCTTTCCACAAATGAATCACGTGTCTTCTTCTTGCTGAAAATTATGGGCCCAAACATTTTTTCCATGTGAGCTTTATCTAATTATTTATTTCTGCTCCTCAATGCTCTCAACCCAAGATTGTTTCATGCATGGCTTTGGATTGTCGATGGAATTGAATGAATGATGGGTGGTTGAATGGATGAGTTCCTTTTTTTTCTTCTATGAATCCAGCTTCCACATGCTTGCTTTTTTTCTGCCATTCACATGTCTCTGCATGTGTTTTGTTTCCTTCATTTAATCCCTCACACATTCTTCTCTTCCACGTCAACTTTGCATGCATGAATAAACCATTAAATCTGCTGCTCGAGGCTGCTTCATTCTTTTCTCTTCTACTTTTGCTACATCGTCCCTCTATCAGCTCCTTGTTTCTTCATCTAATCCCATCAAACTCGTGGCTTGTTATGTGCTCTTCTTCTCTCTCCAAACCAGAGTGTGTTTATACCTGAGCTTCTTCTTTGTTTCCACCACATTAGCTTCTCTTTTCTTCTTACATGCTCAACGTGATTGTTGCCCCCTACTTCTTACCAAAACAAAACATTATCCACATTTTATCCAGCCTAACACATAGCTTCTTCTTCTTACTTTATGCATTATTCTGCCACGTGAGATATAGTTGCTCAAGCTTCTTACATAAATCATGTCTTGTGTATGTTTGTGAGTGAAGTGGCAGTAGCTTTCTTCTTTTCAAGCTCAACTTTATGACCTTATGTTTGTATGAACCCCTACCTCATTTGTTTCTTCTTTTAACTCTCTACATGTTCCACCCCCTTTCTCATGCTTTAAACCCATGCTCTTCCTCTGTTTCTACTGTTGTAGTTTCCTTCAAAACCCGTGGCTTTCTCCATCTTTTGCTTCATCACTCAAGCTCAAGTTTACTTCTTCCCTCGTGCTCATGCTTTTATGTGTGTCTTAGCTTCAACTTTCTTCACCAATAACCTGTAGCTTCTCTCAATATGACAACTTGTGCTTCCTTCTCTTCTCAACACGTGAGTTGTTGCCTGAGTGTTGGTGAGACCTAAGAGAGGTAATGCTTATGTGTATGCTAGCCCAATCCATGCATGAAATTGAGAAAGCCCAATTGGATCTGCACACAAAGAATGGAAACAATTAAGTAGGAACAATTTACAAAATTATTTAAAAAGATATTTATGCATTAAAAATCCAAAAATTTGTAAATTATTTCTTAAAGTGTAAAGAATGGTTAATAAAATCGACTATATTCTAATTAAATCCATTAAACCTTATTTAATTATTAAAATGCCTAAATTAGGGAAAAGAAAATATATAAGAATGGCCTTCATCACTTATTTAGAGCTATTTCATGGCTGATTTAGTAGGATGAAAAGATAATTTAAAGGAGAGATTGGAAGCTTTAGAAATCTCCTTAGAAAAGCTTGTAAACATGGTAAGATATCATAGCCTTTCTTGCTTTTCTTAGTTGCTTCTTCTCTTGTGAGTTTTGGCCAGACCTAGGCCCCTTAAGGAGAGAAGGAATTCAGGTCATAGCAAGGTAGGAACAGAGGTTTTAGAGCATGAGAAACAAGAATATACAATTTGAATTAAAAAAAGCTTTAGACTTCAAGTTATGATACCTAGGGTTCTTGTTGCACCTAGCAATTTTTTAAGCTTTCTAAAGATAATATAGCTTATATAAGAGTATGAGTCCATAAGAGGTCGAAGAAGCTTCATGGATGCCAAAACCCCTAGGAAATTAAATGAAACTCCATGGGTTCTTCACGTAGTGTAAGTCTTGGCCAAGGAGAGGATTATGCACCTAGAGAGATTTTTTTTTATTCCAAAAATAGAAATGGTCTAGTTATAATTAAAAAACACTACGACAACTATTGATTTGAATTTAGAAACCATAGTTTATAAGATGGAAGTTTGGTTCCTTTTTAAGGCATAAAGAAGCAACTTAATGTTTAGCTCTTTCAATTGAGTTTGAGATAGCTCTAATGAGCTTAAATGGAGTCATGAGGCTTAGATTGAATGAGAAGTTAGAGCCAAGATCATAAATTATGTAGGTTGCTTCATTGTACCTTTGTATGGAACCATAACTATACCATAAGTTAGAATATGTTTGCATAGAGTTTATGTGAGACTAGAATGAGTTCCAATGATGTAATTGTATCTTATTTGATGTATGTAGGCCATGCAAATCAAGCTTCTCGTAGGTGTGTGTGACGATTGTGTCACGCAATCTCAAATAAGACAAGGTAGCAAAATAAATTTTGTAGATAATGGTGCAACCTAGGTCATTTTCCCAAAGAGTTTGTGCTTCAATTTGTTGTGAAAAAGTATTCTAAGTATTACTAATTAGAACTTGTTTTAGGGGTTTTGAAATGTTAGAATTTAATTGAACTAAATTTAATTGACAAGAATAAAAAACTTAAAACTAAATGAAGTGAACAGTTGAGAAAATGTGGTAGTTAGCCTTATATTGGACTCCCTAGAATTCAATTATCCTTACCCTTTTTAGTTTACCAAATTTGGATTTAATTTCATACTCTTTAGTGTATTCCTTATAAAGACTCTTGAATAACCATCCAAGATTCAATTCATCAATTATTTAAGGAATTTGCAACCACAAGAGACCTTGAAAAATTAATTAATTGAATTAGGAATAAGAACACACTAAAACCAATCCTAATTGATCAATAAAATTTGCTACACAATTCACTTAAGATACTAATTAACTAATTAGATCAATTAATTCCTTAAACAATTAATTGCACAAAAATTCCAGTCACTTAATCCAACAACCATTGCATCAATTGACCTAAAATCAAGAGGAAATTAAAAGTAAATTGCACAGCACCAATTTTGGAATTTTTACAAACATATAATGATCACAATTAAAATTACAAAAATCAAATTAAGCTAAATTCACAATTCAACCAAATCTAGAAATTTCCAGTAATCAATTCCTCAATTAATAAACTAAACCTAGTCAAATTAATAAAAAAAATAATTTTGAAATTAAAAGATGGAGCAAAGAATGTTTATCCAATTTGGTGAGAAAATATGGAGCTCAAATTTGCATCTGGGAGTTTCCAAGCTTCAGCTAGGCACCATGGATGATTCAAGCTACCATGGAGGGTTTAATTGGAAGGAAATTGATCATCGGAGCTTCAGCCATGGAGAATTGAATTTTTATTCCTTTCCCTGGAGCTCTTATTTACATCGTCTTTTTCCTGTCTCTCCCCTGGAACCCATAGCTCGTCCTTTTCACGCTGAATCACCTCCCTTTTTTTATGCTTCAGTGCCTTTTTTCATTATTTAATCACGTGCCCCTCAGCTCCTCATTTTGCACACTGAAGTCACATTTTACTCACTTCTCCCAGCTCACTAACTCTCTAGCTCGCTTCATTAATCTACGTGTTCAGCTCATTAATTCCCATATTAGATTTTTCAATTCATTTTCATATCCACGTGGTCTATAGCTAATAATTTAAGTCGTGCAAGCTTCATTAATAGACGTCAGCCATACTTTTCAGCTCCAGCCTTTTCTCGCTGACGTTCTTCATGCATGGTTCTGCTTCCAGCTCTAAGTGTAACTTCATGTTGTACTCATGCCTTATTCCCCTTTCTTAGCTCTTTAATACTCTATGCTTTAACGTAGCCAGCTCATTCAGCTCATTTATGTACAACCAGTAGCTCGAGCAAGCTCCCTCCTTGTGGCTTTTCTTCCTCACATTATTGTAGCTAGTCCACATTATTCTTCCACATCATCTTAGCTCGCACAAGCTTCGTCTCTTCTTATCATGTTTGTTCTTGCTGCATTTAACTCGTGCTTTCTGCACTTGCCTCCACGTGCTCATTCTTCTTGAATTCACGTCAGCTTTATGTCTTCATTTGTTTTCTCCAACTTACAACATTGTTCTTCTTGATGCTTTCCACGTCTCGAGCTTCCACGTGTAACCCGTAGCTTCTTTATGTGTCATTTTCCATGTTCTCTTCTTCATTCAAACTTAGCTCCAGCTCCTCCTCTAACTCATGGAACTTCAACTCGCTGCATGCTACGTGGATGGATCTATTTTGCTCTTTCTCCATGTTAGAACTAAGAACTCAAGCTTCTCAACATGGCTTCATTTTCCATTCAAACTAAAACCCATCTCCCCAGTTTTTGCTCTATATAACCTTCTTTGTACAGCTCGTGTTACTCATTCGTTGCTCCTTCTTCCTCTATTTTGCTTGTTTTCTACTTGAGAAGCCCCCACGTTATTCTTCATCTAGCCCGTGGCACTCCCTTACTGAAGCTGCTTCTTTGTTTACATCAAGTGAGGGAAGGGAACCTATGCAAGCTACTACATTATACATGGAGCTGTGGAAACATATTGGACAAGTGCATGAGTGTGTGTCTTCCATGAGAGAAACAAATGAACTGGAGCTTGCTTCATGTTGCTCAACTCGAGAGTGCTTCCAAGCTCCTTCAACTCAAGTTTCCTTCTTTCACTTTGCTTTTGTTCATTCTTCATGTGGCTGTTCCTCATGTTTTCTCCATACAACCTTCTTCTCTATATACCACATATTTCTTCCTTGCCACGAGTTTTCTTCTACATTAGCTTTAGCGTTTCTTCATCGTGGTACTGTTCACATGCACATTCTTTAACTCTGTTCATGCTCTGTTCTGCTCGAGTTTGTGAACTGTGGCCCGTGGCTTCTTCCTCACACACACACTGAACTTTTCTCCTTTCCATGCAATTAAGGAAGCCTAATTAAATCTGCACCCAAGGAATGGAAGCAATTAAGTAGGAACAAATTACAAAATTATTTAAAAAGAGATTTATGTATTGAGAATTCAAAATTTTGTAAATTAATTCCTAAATTGCAAATATGGGCGATAAAATCAAATTTCATTCAATTAGATTCCTTAAGCCATATTTAATTATTAAAATACCAAAATTAGGAGAATGAAAATGTATAAAAATTATGCTTATCAGTGTGCGCGAGGCCGAGAAGGGGAAAGAGAAATTCAAGGAAGAACGCTTGTATTTCTTGTCTCAAGGTAGCTCTCTATCCTTTCTTATATGCATTTATTAGTTGTTGATTATCATTGGATGCTTGTGTGAATGTTTAAATTATGAGATATACTTATGGCCATTAATTGAATGCTTCGGTACCATTATATTTCTTAAACCATGTTTTGAATGTAAGATAGCTCCTAATGGGTGAGGAAAAGCCAAAAGTCCTTAAGAATAGGTGAGCAAAGCCAAAAGTCTCAAGAAAAAGTGAAGCTAAGTCAAAAGTCCTTAAAAGTGGGCAAGGCAAATCTAAAAGAACCAAAGGAATTGGATGAGACTAAACCCAAAGTCCTTAGGGCCTATGTTTTATTTGAATGAGTTATGTCACTTGAAAAATGATTATGTATGTCTACTAGAAGCTTTCGTTGCATGCTTACATTCTTTGACATGAAAATATGCCATGTACATATGCTTGAAAGGGTAAAAGAGCTATTGAGATTCATTGAATCTCACTCTTCCCCACTTTATGTCAAACCATGTTTAGGTGAGCCTTATGGAGCAATAAGTGCAAGTCAAGGAGCTTGAATAATAGGACTTCAACAACAGAATATGAATTTATGTAATTTGATATCAAAGTTTGCATATATATGAAGTTTATGAGATGTAAGCCATTGAGCATGTGTAAAAGTATGTAGTTATGATATATGAATCAAATTTGGAACCAAATGTATGAGTATGTGAGCTTTTGACATGTATAAGCCTTAGTGTACATATGCATAAGAACAAGTGGATAAGTGATTTTGATTTCCATGATAGTTTGGACCTATTTTGATGCTTTTATATGCTATAATGTAAGTGTTGGATGTGCTCAAATGGTCATGGTTTAAGAGGAAAGTTATTTTGAACCATTGGAAGCCATTATATGACCATTTTGAGCCATTTTCTTACCCTGAACTAAAGTTTAACCAAATGGATGAGTTACTACATGAAATTTTGGCAAGCATATAAATCTTATCTAGAGCTTTTCACAGAGCCAAAGAGCACTATTTTTAGATCTCTAAAGAATTTATTAGGATGTTTCAAAATTAGGTAAATTATGCAAAAATTGTCACTGTTACTATTCATATAGTAAGTCTAGTTTTCAGTGTCATTCAAGAGCCAAATGAAGTCCAATGTTCATGAAATTTTACAAGAATATAAAAAACATCATACGCCTTTCATAACCACTGAGAGCACTTAATTTAGAGCTCTGTAGAGGGAGAAATGAAAATTTGAAGTTCTAGGTTGGTTGTAGATCGTCCACCAGACCTGAAGTACTATTCCATTAAATTTTATGGGTTAAACGTGGTTGTTTTCATCTAAAATTTTTATGGTAGTTATAAGATGCCTTGAACCTTCCAAAAAGTCATAAGTTGCATGATTTTGATTTTCCTAAGATTAGGTATGAATTTCTAAAGTTCATATTAGAATATGAAATTCAAGGGAAATTGTAAGTGAAATGTGATTTTGTGATATATGCCTCAAACTAGAAATTTACGGTGCAACTTGTGATATTTTTTATTGAAAAAATGTTTTATGGATGAAAAATAAGTTTGATAAGTCCACATGGTCCATTTAGCAAAAAATGAATTACTTTGGCTTTTAACAACGGTACTTTCTACTACTATAGGTAATCATTTCTTAAAAATGAATGCTATAAGCCAATTGTGCTATGAGTTAAGATCTATAAAGATATGGTGTTACAATAAGCATAGTTTCATTGTTGATTTTGTGTTTTATTTGATGTGCATGAGCCAAACAAGTGAATTTACATCCAAGTGTGGGAGTAGGGCTGTGGAAGAAGAAAGAGTCATCAAAGGGAACTAATTAGTATTCTTATGTCAAGATAACTTTTCATTCATTCTTGTATATGTATGTGTGGTTTGCTTAAGTGTCTTTGATTACTTGTATGCATTATTTGAAAATTATGTATTGTTAATTACATGATGTATTTGAGATTAGATTGGTACTAGTATTGGTGAGGTTGTGACAAAAGTCCCTTAAGTGAGTGAGGTGAGGCTAAAAGTCCCTTAGTAATGGGTGAGACTAAGCTAAAGTTTCTAATGATAGGTGAGACTAAGTTAAAAGTCCCTAAAGTGGATAAGGCTAACCAAAAGCCCTTAAATATTAGGTGAGGCTAAACGAAAAGTGCCTAAAGGCATAAAAGTGTTCTTGATAGAGCCATGGCATCCCTAAAGCATAAATATAATTTAACTATGGTTTTATGATATGCATAGTTGTATCTTGATCTTGAGTGAGCCATATATATATATATGTTTGAATGTTGGATTAGCTATTGGGATTATTTAAATCTCAATTTTGCCCTATTTTTGCTAACTATGGTTAGGTGACTCTTAAGGAAGGAAGAATTATGAACAAAAGGACTAGGGAGAGCAACTTTGACAATGGAATTTGCTTTAAAGCATACTTTTGATCATATGATTATGTACTCTTATATTTTGCTATATGAAAATGCAAACACATTTTAATGTGCTAGATTATGATATAGAGACCATTTATGAATTATAATATGTGATATAATGCAATTTGGTATCTCCAATTCCTATATGTAAATATGGATTCTTGCATGTAAAAAGGTGATTCTAAGTTGCATGGCAAATTTGACAAGATGGATCAGTCCTATTTGTCACTATAACGAACTTTGATAATTTTTCTAGAAGAATGAGGAATTAATAACTAGCCTAATATATATATATGTATGTATCAATAGTTAGGAAATAATACACAGAAAATTATAAAATTCATTTTGTAAAATACTAAAATTGTTATGATTAGAAAATTGCTCCAAATGATGTAAGGTAGCCATTTTCATAAAATTAGCACCTTTAGTAGTAGGAAGTATTGTTATTAAAGCCAAAAAAATTCATCTTTGGTTAAATGGACCCTTTGGGCTTGCCAAACTTATCTTCCATCTGTAACACTTATTCAAGAAGAATCATCACAATTTGAAGCATGCATTTTGGGTTTGAGGCATACATCACAAATTCAATATCATACTTGCATTTGCCATATGCTCCATAATCTGACACAATTTTTGAAACTATATAACTAAATCTAGAAAATTCTAAATCGTAGAAATTAGGACTTTCTAGAAAATCAGGATATCATCTAGCTACTGTAAAAATTTCAAGTCAAAAAAATATCATTTGATCTACGAAAACTAATGGAACAATAACTAGGTCGAGATTTCAGACAGTAGCAAACCTGAAATTTAAAATATTCATATAAATTTCATAGGAATTAAACTTCATTTGGCCCCTCAAAAACCCAAAAAATCATACTAACCAAATGAGCAGCACATAAGCATTTTCTGCTAAAATTAGCCAGCTTTAAAAATTATAATAAATCCTTTGGAGCTCCAAAAATTTTGTCTTTTAGCTTTGTGAAAAGATCTAGATGAGATCTAAATGTCTACCAAATTTTATGCCAAAATTCATCCATGTGGTTTAGTTTTGGTTCAAGGCAAAGTTATGGTAAAAATGGTGTCAAGTAGTATCAAATGGTCCAAAATGACTTCCTACATAAACCATGACCATTTGAGGACTTCCAAAAACTCAAACACTACATATAAAAGCATCATAATAAGCCTAAATCATCATGGAGCATAATTTCTCCATTCCACTTGTTCATATAGACATGCACACCATGGCTTAAGAATGTCAAAATCTTACATTTTCATACATTTGGATCAATCTTTGGTTCATACATCATATTCATAAACTTTTACACATGATCGAAGGTTTACATCTCATAAATAGCTTATACATGTATACTTTGAGATCAAATTACATCAAAAGCTATTCTAGCATCACAGTAATACAAATTACACTCCTTGGCCTCTCTTCTTGGTTCTATGAGCTTCACCTAAACAAGATTAGATAAAGAGCAGGGAAGAGTGAGATTCAAAGAATTCTAATAGCTCATTCACCCTTCTAAGTAGGCATATATGGCATGTTATCATCTCAAAGAACACAATAATGCATCAAATGCTTCTAAGAACCAAACATAAACATGTTTTCAAGGTCATATAAACATATCAAAATCAAAATCAAACTTTAAAGACTTTTGGTCCATCCTCACCCTATTATTTGGGACTTTTGGATTAGCCTCACCCACTTTCTAGGGACTTTTAAGTTAGCTTCACTCATTCTTGAGACTTTTAGCCTTGTCTCACCCATTCTTATAAAATTTTGGCATAACTTCACCCATCAAGAGCAATCTCACATTCAAAAGGCATAATGGTACCAAAGCATCAAACCAATAGCTATAGGCATATCTCATTATTCAAACACATATACAAGCATCCAATGACAATCAAACTACCAAGAATGGATGAAGAGCTACCTTGAGTCAAGAAACACAACTTTCCCTTTGATTCCCTTAGCCTCTTAGTTTGGCCTCACACACATACTTGAAGAAGGCTTAGTTTTCTTGGCCTAGACACATCAAACAAGTCACAAACACATCATCAATGGAGCCATCTCTAGCCTTACATAAAGCTTACACAAGCTACTTTTAACTTATGGCATACATATAGTTCCATACAAGGGCATAATGAAACAACTTATATAATCCATGATCTTGGCTCTAATTTCTCAATCAATTTAAGTCACATGGCTTTATTTAAACTCATTAGAGTTATCACTAACTTAATTCAATGAGCTTAATACCAAGTTACTTTTTTATGCATAATGGAATCTTAAACTTTCAACTTTCAAAATACAGTTTCTAAATTTAAACCAATGGTTCCTTTCATGTCTCAACTTCATATCCAGACTATTTCTATCATTGGAATCAAAGAAAACTCTCCCTAGGTTTCTCTTTCCTTCCTTGGCTGAAATATACACCATATTAGGAACCCATAGAGTTTTGTTGATTTTCCTAGGGAGTTTGTCATCCATAAGGCCTCTTAGGTCTCTTATGAACTCATATATATTCTTATATAAGGCATATTACTACTAGAAAGCTTTAAAAATTCCTTGGTGTTACTAAAACCCTAAGTAACATAACTTGAATTCTAAATCTTTTTGTTTTTGTTCTAATTGCATATTCTTAAACTTCATGCTTTAAAACCCTTGTTCTTACCTTGTTATGACTTGAACTCATCCTCTCCTAGATGGGCCTAGGTTTAGCTGAAATTCACAAGGAAGGAGGAGGCAAGGTGAAGCAAAACTATACCATAAAACTTACTTTGTTTAAAAACCTTTCAAGAGAACTGTCTAAAGCCTCCAAGCTTTCCTTGAATTCCTCTCTTCCTGGTACTAAACCAGCTATGAAACATGTCCAATTAAGACACCAAAACCTTGAAAAGAGAGAAAAGAAAGAAAAGAAGAAGTTTAATGAAGCAAGAAGCATGAAAAAGTAACATATTCTTACACTTTGCTTGATTCTCTTCCCTTGCTCCTTCTTTTTGTGCTTTAAGCTGCTCTTGGATTTGTTTTGGACCAAAGAAAAGTTGGTTAGGGTGCTGGGTAGAAGTGAGACGTTATATAAGGACCAAAAGGGCTTAATTATAATATTTTTTAAAATTCCAATTTTGTCCTTAAAATTGGTTCTTTCCATTTGGGCTCATTTTAACTTCTTTTTTGGAAATTTCTTTTCCATCATAGAATTTAGGTCATTTAATTCATAAAATACTTTTGCTTTCACCTAAATTGGATTTAAAACCTTACTAAACCATCCAGTTAACGTTTTGGTCAACTAATGACCAAAAATGCATACCGGAGGGGTTTTGGCTATTCTAGAAATTCTTATGGTTTTTAAGGCCTTTAAGAACCTTGGAAAACTTAATTTTCCTATTTAAAGTTTTCTCCTTTGAGTTTTCTAAAAGTTGCTTAAAATTATAGTTTTGCCACTACATTTTTTTGTTCATTTGTTTTGCCATTTTAAGCTCTTTTGAGACTCTTAACCATATTTTTAGATGTTCTAATTAACATACAAATCTTAATTGGCCTCAATTCACTTCACTTTTAAGTCCTCATTCATTTACTAAACAATTCTGATTCTAATTTCTCATAATTCATACTGGTCTTTGCTAAGCCCATGATGCCTCGTAAGTAATTTCTTCCACTCTTTAAGAATTATTATAATTTTCTAAATCATATGATATTATATTTCACCCTCTAAAATAAATTTTGTCCTCAAAATTTAGGACATACATCAATTAAACCATTATGACCTGTTTAGGTCATTTTTTACTAGAGAAACATTCTTATTTTCTTAACCATCTAATTATGGTATCAACCAATCTCTAGTGTTACAATCATAGAAAGATTGTCCTACCATTGAAATTGAACACCCGTCATTCTAAAAGCCGTAAACTAAGCAGATTATAAAAGGAAGCCCCCTAAATTGAATGATTAGGGACAAATAAAATTAGAATGATAATCTAGACATCTAAAAATAAGGATATAATGCTAGAGATGCCCAGAAACCGAAGCAAGATAGCTAAGCAAAATTTGACAAAAATGGAGTGGCATTTTCTATAATTTTAAGAAACTTTTAGAAACTCAAAAGAGAGATCTTTAATGGAAAAGTTGAGTTTCCTAGGTTTCTCAGAGGCCCAAAAAATCGTAGAAACCCCTAGAATGGTTAAAACTCTTTTGGTTTATATTTTAGAGCATTAGTTAACCAAAACTCTGACCAATTCATTCGAGAAGGTTTTTAATCCAATTTAGATAAAACCAAAGGTATTTTATGAATTAGAGGACCTAAATTTCATAATAGAAAAGATGGTTCTAAAAAAAAAGTTGAAATGAGTCCAAATGGAAAGAACCAAGAAAAGGGACAAAATAGAAATTTTGAAGAAGTATTATAACAGCCTACCCCTTTATATATCATGCCCCACTTCTCCCTTATGCCTAAATTGACTTTGCTCTACCTCAAACTAGGCTCTTAGACACCTAGAAGTGGCGCACCAAAAGGGAGGAAGAAGGAAAGAGAAATTCAAGCAAAGAAGTAAGAAAATCTATAATTTTTCATGCTTCTCCCTTCACCAACCTTGTTCTCCTCTTTCTCCTCTCTTTTCCTATAGTTTTGATGATTGATTTGAGGTTGATTCATGACTTGTTCAATAAGAGGAGGAGAGAATTGAAGCAAGTGAAAGTGCTCTTGAAAAGGCTTGCAACCAAGGTAATTTTCATAGCTTTCTTTTCTTCTTCTTGCTTGTTCTTCTTGGACAAATTTCAACCAACCCTAGGCCATTTAAGAGGGGATGATTTCTAACCAAACGAAGGAAGAAACAAAGGTTTTAGAGTATGAAAAACAAGAATATGCAATTAGATTTAAAAAGAAGCTTAAGAATTCAAGTTGTAAAATCTAGGGATTTTGTTGCACCTAACCAATTTTAAGGATAGTCTAGCCTATGTAAGAGTATGTACGAGTTCTTAAGGCATCTAAAAAGCTTTACAAGTTCCATTTCCCTAAGAAAAAGAATGCAAACTCCATGGATCCTTCACCTTGCACATGTCTTGGCCAAGAAGACGTTAAGACACCTAAGGAGATTTTTCTTTAATCTTAAGGATAGAAATGATCTAGATATTATTAATAAACACTAAAGGAACTATTGGTCTAAATTTAGAAACTATAATTTGTGAGATGAATGTTTAGGTTCCTTTTCAAGACATAAAGAAGAAACTTGAGTTTAGACTCCTTGAATTGAATTGGTCATGACTCTAATGAGTTCTAATGAAGTCATGAGATTTAGATTAAATGAAAAATTAGAGCCAAGATCATAAACTCTAGGGGTTGCTTCACTATGCACTTCTATGGAACCATAATTATGCTATAAGATAAAATAAGCTTGTATAGAGTTTATGTGAGGTTAGAACTTGTCTTAATGATGTAATTGTGTTTCATTTTATATGTCTAGGCTAAGTGAATCAAGCTTCTCCTAGTTGAATGTGTGTGGCCGAGAAGGAGAAGGAGAAACTCAAGGAGAAAAGTGTACTTCTTGACTTGAGGTAGCTGTCTATCCTTTCTTATATGCATGTCTTGGATGTTTGATTATCATTGGATGCTTGTGTGTATGTTTGAACCATGATATATATTTATAGCCATTATATATTTATTATTACATGCTTCCATTAATGTCTTGGGTAACTCTATGATAGCATCCACATCTATATTATCTCTTTGTCATACTTAGGGATATCTAGATAGTTTAATGACTCAATTCACCCTTGAATAATTAACCATAACTTCCTGTCACATCAAATATCTAGTCACATATTGGCTAAATTTGTATTCATTTTCAGTCACTGACTACTTTTTTTAAAATTCTAGCATGCTTTGGTGACTTCTGATCACATTATATATTTATTATTACATGCTTCCATTAATGCTTTGGGTAACTCTATGATAGCATCCACATCTATATTATCTCTTTGTCATACTCAGGGATATCTAGATAGTTTAATGACTCAATTCACCCTTGAATAATTAACCATAACTTCCTGTCACATCAAATATCTAGTCACATATTGGCTAAATTTGTATTCATTTTCAGTCACTGACTACTTTTTTCAAATTCTAGCATGCTTTGGTGACTTCTGATCACATTATATATTTATTATTACATGCTTCCATTAATACTTTCCTATCAATTTATCTATATTCAGTATATGAGCTTTATTGTAACACTATATATATATAGCTCTTAACTCAAGGCAAGATTGGCATAAGATACTCATTTGTATGAAACTAGCACTTTTTGCGATGGTATTTGTAACACCATAAATTCTAGCTCATTTCATGTCATTCTTAAGCAGTATATCATGATCCATATAGGTCTCCCATAGAAAAAGCAAGGAAAATGGGATTAATTTCGCGTTGTGTCATATTTAAAAATTCATTTCGGTGTCACATGGATCGTATGAACTTATGCTATGCATCCTCATATTTAATTACATCATTACAACTCATTTGCATCACAAAAGCATGCCTACAACTCATGGAAACCGAAATGAAGCATGAAATGGGTTTGTTTAATTTCGGCCAAATTTGCTCCATTTTCTGACTAAACTTTGGAAAATCATAACTAAATCTAGAAAAATAAAAAACATGCAATCTTGGTCATTTTGGGAACTAAAAATATGCCCAGACCATAATATCCACCATAGAGGATGTTTGACATCCAAAATGGTCCAAAGGTCCGACTGAATTCTGGAACTATCATAAAATTTTGTAGAAAACTTCGAAAATGTCCAATTAATTCCACAAAAATCCAATCCATGCAAATGATACTAATCTAGAAAGCTATGGATGTTAACTAAAGAGGAAAAATTTCTCTAAATCAGTTCATTAAGCCCAGACTTCGGAATTCAATGGAACAGTATCTCTGGTTAGGCAATTTTACTGGTACTGGATAGAAATTTCAAAAATTCATATCTCCTTCTTTAGACCTCCAAATGAGGTGCTTCTAGTTGGTGACGCCTGCCCAGTGCTGGAACGTCAAGGAAGTTGGTGACCTGATGACAGGGGAGCCGGTGTAACACCCCAAAATTAATTAAGGTGTTAATAATGTATTTGGACTAATTAAGAATAATTATCATGAAATAATTGGGCAAGCTTTATGAATGAAAATTTATAGAGAAATAAGTTCGTAATATAGGTTTAAGATTTCATTTGGGTTAAAGCCTAATTGGGGCCCAAGATTTAATTTGAATAAGTCATGGATAAGGATTTATGGAGGCCCAATGATTCTAGATGCAAGCCTAACTCCTTATCATGAGACTTGGGCCAAGAGAGATCACCTAACAATAGCCTAATTTGATTTAATGAAATAGAGGCCCAAGACCCAATTTACATGAGCTCTTATAGTTGGCCCAACACACATTATGCAGACCCAAGTTGGATTGACTTTTGGAACTTGGCCTAACCTAATCAAATTTCTATAGCCTAACTTATGAAATAAGGCCCAAAAAGCATAAAAATCTAAACCTACAAGGAATTGGGCCATTGGGTCAGCATACTTCACTTAAACTCAAAATGTTATGCAGCCCACCTCACCAAACAAAGGCCCAACAAGCACACATCTGAACCTAAGTGGATTTTGGGCTTTAGGGTTGACCCAAACCCATCTAAAACCCTAACTTACTCAGCCTCTTACCCTCTATTCTACAGACTAACTCAACCTTAGGCAAAGGAGAACTCCATTTTCGCATAGGAAGAGAGGAGGCTAGGGTTTTTTGCATTCCTCCACCATTTCTCACTTCTAGAGGATGATTTAGCCAAGGTGAGTTATATATAACTTGACCTTCTCATCCTCCTCTCCATTTTGGTCAGATAAATTTTTGGTTTTGAGCATTTTCATCTTCTTCTCAAATATGAAACTTGGTGTTGGGTGATTGCTTGCAAGATTTTCGGAGTTGGAGGTTAGAGAGATGATTAGGTAAGCATTTCCCTTCCATTTTGTGTATTACTTTGCTGGAAAATGCCCCTAAGGATGGATTATCATAATGGGTTCTGTTATTGTGTGAGATTACAAGGAGATAATGGTGGAAAATTGAATTTTCTAGGCTTAATGATTGAAATGCGAATTTTGGTGCTTCTATGGTGGATTTTCAGAGGTGAAGCTATGGGTGTTATTGAGTGATTATCTTCTTCCCATTTTGATGCATTTTCTATTAGTTTGAGACCCCTATAGTTGACCTATGATATGGGCTTTGGTTTCATGTGAAATTACCCAAAAATTGGAGTGAACTATGGCAATTTCTGGTGTGGGAAAGTTGGAATCCGAAATTAAATCCCTTGGTAATTAGGTGAGTAACATCTAGTCTGTCATTAGTAGTTCAACTCTTTGGATATTTGATTGTGATTAGAAATGATGATAATTATGCTTGTTATAGGCTTGGTATGCATTTGGATTATTATGGTAGCTAGGGGAAAAGTAATTGGCTTCATTGAGGTAACTGGGGTTATTTTCCTAATTCCATGTATATGCCCATGTTAATATGCTATTTGTTACACATGCTTGATTTTCAAATGTTAAATGACTGGTTGACTACTTGATTGTTATTGTAATTGGACCTTATGAGTCCATGGTGGAGCTGTGGTGCGGCTACCACCTGTGCATGTGCTTCGATCGAGCATCGGGTTGTGATCAGACCCCAGATGCACTGAGCCATAGTTGTACTCATTATGGAGTAGGTGCCATGGACGAACCTCTCCCGGTATTATTGGCCATTAACATGTTGTGTATGATTGCTGGTATGGGACAATAGTCATTGGTAGCTTAACTAGTTCATTTGCAAATTAAATTGATGATTCTGGTATTGATGACATGAAATTGCATTGGATTGATTGACTTGTACATATATATGGAAATTGCCTTTTGTTACTGAGATTGTATATCTCACCCCATTGTAGGCTAACATTTTCAGGGACCGGACCTCTTAGTGGCAAGGAGAAAATTAATAAAAGATCATTAAATGGTTTGGTAGCACATAGGCTTGGGAGTTTTGACAAAATGTATTGTAACTAAATTGTTAGTTCTGTATCATTGCTGCATTGCATCATGAGTTGCTAAGTATAGGGATTGTATATGTAATTTAATTATCATGAAATTGAACATTATGATTGTAATTGGCTAATAATGGATAAGTGATTTGATTTTATATGAACATTAAGCATTTACCTCATGCACCTTGTGACCATAATACATTTGTTGTCATTAATCTATGAACTCACTAGTTTATGGTAGCTAGAGGGTTAAAGATCCACATTTGAATTTTAAATGTATAATGATAGATGTGTTAAGTAGATTAGGTGAAAGAAAGACATTAAATCTTCACAAACTAAGTTAAAGTGGCCTAGAGGGTTGCTAAAGGGGGAATTGGAGAGCATGAGATGAAATTTTGGGAGTTATAGGAACAGAAGGGAATTGACCGCGGCCAACATTTAATTGGCCTAGGCCAAATAGAAACAGAGAAGAATTAGCCGCGGCCAACAATTAATTGGCCTCGGCCAAATGTGGCGAACTTGCGAGGGAAGAAAATAGAGATAAATTGGCCGCGATGAATAGTGATGTCGGCTGCGGCTAAGCCTGGGAAACAAGTTTGGGGGTGTTCCAGAGGGTATTTGGCCGTGGCGAAAGGGGTATTTGGCCGCGGCAAAATGCGTGAAATTTATGGATGTGTAAGGACTTGAATCCGAGAGTAATTGGCCGTGACGCTCAATTTCTCATATTCACTTAGAAACTTTAATTTCTTTTATGGTAATACTAAGGAATGATTTAGAAACACTTGTAAGAGGTTTTTATGAGTTGGAATTAATGGATGGGAGAATCAAAGGCTCCTTATTAATGATTAAATTCACTTGCACTTTTGAATAATTGTGGTTGCCTAATTAATGACCCTAATAACATTAAGGTTCAAATTTCCTAACATTTTTCGAATATAATTAGTTGTAATGACTTTTAACCCTAATTGAAATTTTATAGTTAGTAATCACGTACTTAACCTTAATTATGATTATTAGAAGTTAGGGTCGTTACAGTTGGTATCAGAGCAATGGTTCAAGACAACCGTTTTAATTTAAATTCTATGACTAGAAGCTTGGCAATCATGATGCATATTTGGCATGGTATTAGCTCATGAGAATAGCTAATTAGGCAAACATATAATTTTATGTGCTGGAAAGAAGTATAGAGGAATCATGAGATAAGGCTTGTAATACTTGATTGAAATGACTGTTTCTTGAATTTTATTTAGAGCATCACCTATTACAATAAGTATACCTTAGAGAATAATAGAATATAGTTAGATTTTACCTCATAACACTTTAGTAATGCTAATTTTGAGACTTGAGGTTGTTAATGCCAATGAAAAGATTAGAATTTTGCCTTTCTTTCCTTCGGATATTGGGTTATTGGTCTCAGTCTAGATAGATAACTGGTTGAGGCTTGTTACCAACTGGCTACGCAATAGATGCACCAGCCACTCGCTATGAGGCACCAGTTGACTGAATGAATGAGCCCAAGTAACTGATAAGGATGATAAACAAAGCTACTAATAACATTTATGACCAGTTGACTGCCATTTATTAAGCAAGTCAATTGGGTACGGCTGACCAATTGACTGGCCTATCGAAGTAGTCAACTAATCACAACAAGAGTAGCAATTCTTTACCTAAGTGAAATTCTAAACTTTTCAAGGGTTATCTAGAGTGATGTTGAGAACTTAGGAGGCAACAAAATAGAGTAAAACACTTAACTAGCTATGAGAACCTTACGGAAGAGTAAGATGTAAACCTTACTTGCAATCAGGAAATTGATAATGGAACTAGTGTGTAATAAATAAGTGTGATTGATTAAATATATGAAGTAATGCACAATCCATAATGAGTTAGTATTACGTAGACTTTGAAAGGTCCCCAAGGTTAAGGCTTTATAGGTATAGAGGTCCTAACCCATTTGCTTGATCCCAGTTTACAAAGAATGCAATTACTCGATCCTAGCTACCACAATTTGGCCTAATGAATAAGCGCGATAAGAGCTAAAGAACATTTCAAATAGTTTTATTCAAACTATTAGAGTGAGTAAGCCATCTTCAGTTAATGATGACAAGAAATAGGGCAAGAAAAACCTTAGGATTGTCGAATCCATTTCTAAATGTGTATAGTGACTTTAAAGCAAGAGATTAAGGGAGATGATGTTCTGAAAGGAATCTTGAGAGCTTTGAGGCTCCTCCTTTAGTGTACTAAGGCAAAAAGAGAGATTATGACAAGAGGAAAGACAACCCTTTAGTGTGATAAGGGTGAGGTGCACTGGTATGGGGTGCTTGCGCATGTTATCTCTTGTGTAATTTTGTTTACTTATGCTCTGTGTTGACGTGCATTTGGGTGGTGGTGAGAGGCACTTTATGTGCATGATACACTCTGAGAGTGTAAGGTAAGATTCTACAGCACTCTGGTGCTAGAGGCACGTGGGACATGCTTATTTATCAGCACTTCGGTGCTAAAGGCATGCGGGGCATGTCACTTATCATATGATTTGATGAATTTCGACCACCCAATTTGGCGTCAAACTAGACTAAGTAGACTTTCTTTCTAGAAGGTAAAGAGGAGATCTTTATGGTAAGGACCCACCTAAAAAGGGAATAAAATTGTACCTGTGTGAGCACAAGTGGTTGAGATATAGTCATCATGGGGTGATGAGCATGTATATGGCCACCGAAAAGCATTTCTTGCTAATATTAAAGGCAAAGCCTAATTTCACCACTAGTAGTTTCATTGTCATGTGTCACGTGTGGTGTGATTAAGGGGATAGAGATAACATTGGGAAATTGAGATAGACTAGTACTTATGATGGTAGTAAAACTCCCTAATTTTGAAAGAGGACTCCCTAATCTAGAATAATAACATGGGGGGAAAAGAATGAGAGGTGGTAGTAATGCAATTAACCTATATTATTACAATAAAACCTTAGTATAATGATTGACAAGGAAGGGTAAAACACTAGTGGTAAATGATACTTGAGTTCTCTCACTAGGAATCCCCACTTGATCTAGTGATAATTAGGGAATGTTTAATAATGAAAAGACTCATTGAGTCTCCTTATTATGTTAATTTAACTCCCAATAGTCAGGCATGAAATTGAGGCCTAAAAAACTTTTAGGGGAGTGAAGGAGTTAGTTGGGGTTGGCATAGGCCATTGTGTAAGGACAGAAACTGTCATACCATAACGTATGGTCAAAAGACCTTGTACTTGCTGTCAGAGAACCTTATTGACAAGGTCTCAGATTTCACATTAATGAATACAACATCTTGTAGATAGGATCTTAAACCTTGTTGGCAAGATATTATTTCATTACTCTTTAGGGAATTATTATGAATTTCCAAACTAGAGAATATTAAAAAAAAAAGGAAAAAAAGGGGTATGCTAGTTGAAGAATGACTATACTTGTATGAAAATATCTTAGTTAGGGTTAGAAGATATGGAATTGCAGTCCTTTGGGACTATATAATGACATAAAACCCAAAAAGATGTTCAATTGACATTAAATGAGTAGAGATGCCATTAAGTTGACTACTAAAGCTTGTAGTAACTGAGTATTAAATGAGACATTAGGATCTATTGATCATGGGAATCTTTAAAGTCACATGTATGTAATTGTGGTAATGCCTTTGCAAGTGCAAAAAAAAAAAAAAAGAGAGAGGAAAACAAAAAAAAAAGAAAAAGAGAGAGAGGGAAGAGATCTATTAAGGATTTTCCTATGTTGGTTACCCCTGAGGGAAAATGATCAGGTTGTCTATAATTAACCATCATCAGGAGCCAAAAAGAAAATTCTTAATGTTGTGGGCAAGTGATGGAAATTATGTTCTCTAATAAACCACTCACTGAAATTACGACTTGTAAGATTTAAAGAAATTCATTCCTAAGTCCTACCGGATTACCTTGATGCTCTGGACAAGGTATTCTCACCCTTGAGATTAGGTCTTATTAGAAAATATAATCTAGACCTGGAATATATGTTTATTTTTTACCTGACAGATTATGTTTGATTTTGACTATGTAGAAGGTGAACCTAAAGTGTTTAGGTGCCTTCAAGAGATTAATGGTGAGATCAGACTTCATATTAGTTTTAACCCTTAGGAATCTCGACAAACGAGAAGGAGTAATCTTGGCACTAATTGAAAATGAAAGGGGAATTTTATACGTCTAATGGAAATAATGAACTGTCTACTAATGGATAATAAATGAGGATAATGTGTGCAATAATTTATGAGATAGTTGAATGTAAGACTTGAAAACTTAAACTAGATGAACCTGTAAAAGGCAAAACCCATTTTAGTTAAGAAGGTTGGACTAAAGAAATGTAAGGGTAATCTAAGTGAAGGACAAATGGAACTTCATTATGAAATAAAGTCACTTACCTATGTTGCTATTAGTGAAATAGATACTAAAACAACTGACTAAGTGGAATTCCTTGTAGTTCTTGGTATCAACTATTAGGGAGAGTTAAGTTAAAGTATCTAGGAGTTATCTCTTAAACGGATCGAGAGTTAAGCAGGAAAGGAAATTAACATGAACATGTAATGATCGGCTACTAGAATGACAACCAAAAAAAAGAATGAGAGAGGAGAGAAAGAAGAGAAAAAAAAAGAGGGGAGGAAAATATAAAACAGAACTAAACAAAATGCTATGAAGGAAGAGAAAATTGGGATGTATTTGAGCTAGGTATTAAAAGCTTGCTATAAGATGATCAAGTGTGGCTTGGTCAGGATATCTTTAGTTGTGGACAAAGAAAGAATATGGAATATTCGGGTTGGTATGTCATTTGACATAGGTTAACTAGAGGAAATAGAGTGGTGATTATGAAGTGAAGTGGTAACATGACAAGAACGTCCTCCCCAGGAAAGTAGTAAGAGGGGACTAGTCTCAGGTAAGACTATCTGAGTTATCAAGGAGGAGGTTATGAGGAGGAATTGTCCAACATCAATTGAGTAAGGTATGATTAATTTTGAGGACAAAATTTCTAAAAGGAGGGAAGAATGTAACACCCCGAAATTAATTAAAGTGTTAATAATGTATTTGGACTAATTAAGAATAATTATCATGAAATAATTGGGCAAGCTTTATGAATGAAAATTTATAGAGAAATAAGTTCGGAATATAGGTTTAAGATTTCATTTGGGTTAAAGCCTAATTGGGGCCCAAGATTTAATTTGAATAAGTCATGGATAAGGATTTATGGAGGCCCAATGATTCTAGATGCAAGCCTAACTCCTTATCAAGAGACTTGGGCCAAGACAGATCACCTAGCAATAGCCTAATTTGATTTAATGAAATAGAGGCCTAAGACCCAATTTACATGAGCTCTTATAGTTGGCCCAACACACATTATGCAGACCCAAGTTGGATTGACTTTTGGAACTTGGCCTAACGGAATCAAATTTCTATAGCCCAACTCATGAAATAAGGCCCAACAAGCATAAAAATCTAAACCTACAAGGAATTGGGCCATTGGGTCAGCATACTTCACTTAAACTCAAAATGTTATGCAGCCCACCTCACCAAACAAAGGCCCAACAAGCATACATCTAAACCTAAGTGGATTTTGGGCTTTAGGGTTGACCCAAACCCATCTAAAGCCCTAACTTACTCAGCCTCTTACCCTCTATTCTACAGAACAACTTAACTTTAGGCAAAGGAGAACTCCATTTTCGCATAGGAAGAGAGGAGGCTAGGGTTTTTTACATTCCTCCACCATTTCTCACTTCTAGAGGATGATTTAACCAAGGTGAGTTATATATAACTTAACCCTCTCATCCTCCTCTCCATTTTGGTCGGATAAATTTTTGGTTTTGAGCATTTTAATCTTCTTTTCAAATCTGAAACTTGGTGTTAGGTGATTGCTTGCAAGATTTTTGGAGTTGGAGATTAGAGAGATGATTAGGTAAGCATTTCCCTTCCATTTTGTATATTACTTTGCTGTAAAATGCCCCTAAGGATGGATTATCATAATGGGTTCTGTTATTGTGTGAGATTACAAGGAGATAATGGTGGAAAATTGAATTTTCTGGGCTTAATGATTGAAATGCGAATTTTGGTGCTTCCATGGTGGATTTTCGGAGGTGAGGCTATAGGTGTTATTAAGTGAGTATCTTCTTCCCATTTTGATGCATTTTCTGTTAGTTTCAGACCCCTATAGTTGACATATGATATGGGCTTTGGTTTCATGTGAAATTACCCAGAAATTGGAGTGAACTATGGCAATTTCTGGTTTGGGAAAGTTGGAATCCAAAATTAAATCCCTTGGTAATTAAGTGAGTAACCTCTAGTCTGTCATTAGTAGTTCAACTCTTTGGATATTTGATTGTGATTAGAAATTATGATAATTATACTTGTTATAGGTTTGGTATTCATTTAGATTATTATGGTAGCTAGGGGAAGAGTAATTGGCTTCATTGACGTAACTGGGGTTATTTTCCTAATTCCATGTATATGCCCATGTTAATATGCTATTTATTATACATGCTTGATTTTGAAATGTTAAATGACTGGTTGACTACTTGATTGTTATTGTAATTGGACCTTGTGAGTCCATGGTGGAGCTGTGGTGCGGCTGCCACCTGTGCATGTTCTTCAATCGAGCACCGGGTTGTGATCAGACCCTAGATGCACTGAGCCCTAGTTGTGTTCATTATGGAGTAGGTGCCATGGACGGACCTCTCCCGGTGTTATTGGCCATTAACATGCTGTGTATGATTGCTAGTATGGGACAGTAGTCATTGGTAGCTCAACTAGTTCATTTGTGAATTAAATTGATGATTCTGGTATTGATGACATGAAATTGCATTGGATTGATTGACTTGTACATATATATGGAAATTGCCTTTTGTTACTGAGATTGTATATCTCACCCTGTTATGGGTTAACATTTTCAGGGACCGGACCTCTTAGTGGCAAGGAGAAAATTAATAGAAGATCATTAAATGGTTTGGTAGCACATAGGCTTGGGAGCTTTGACAAAATGTATTGTAACTAAATTGTTAGTTCTGTATCATTGCTGCATTGCATTATGAGTTGCCAAGTATAGGGATTGTATATGTAATTTGATTATCATGGAATTGAATATTATGATTGTAATTGGCTAATAATGGATAAGTGATTTGATTTTATATGAACATTAAGCATTTACCCCATGCACCTTGTGACCATAATACATTTGCTGTCATTAATCTATGAACTCATTAGGTTATGGTAGCTAGTGAGTTAAGGATCCACATTTGAATTTTAAATGTATAATGATAGATGTGTTAAGTAGATTAGGTGAAAGAAAGACATTAAATCTTCACAAACTAAGTTAAAGTGGCCTAGAGGGTTACTAGAGGAGGAATTGGAGAGCATGAGATGAAATTTTGGGAGTTATAGGAATAGAAGGGAATTGGCCATGGCCAACATTTAATTGGCCTAGGCCAAATAGAAATAGAGAAGAATTGGCCGCGGCCAATAATTAATTGGCCTCGGCCAAATGTGGCGAACTTGCCCGGGAAGAAAACAGAGAGAAATTGGTCGCGGCAAATAGTGATGTTGGTCGCAGCTAAGCCTGGGAAACAAGTTTGGAGGTGTTCCAGAGGGTATTTGGCCGCGGCAAAATGTGTGAAATTTATAGAGGTGTAAGGACTTGAATCAGAGAGTAATTGGCCGCGATGAAGGTGCTCAATTTCTCATATTCACTTAGAAACTTTAATTTCTTTTATGGTAATACTAAGGAATGATTTAGAAACACTTGTAAGAGGTTTTTATGAGTTGGAATTAATGGATGGGAGAATCAAAGGCTTCTTATTAATGATTAAATTCACTTGCAGTTTTGAATAATTGTGGTTGCCTAATTAATGACCTTAATAACATTAAGGTTCAAATTTCCTAACATTTTTTGAATATAATTAGTTGTAATGACTTTCAACCTTAATTGAAATGTTATGGTTAGTAATTACATACTTAACTTTAATTATGATTATTAAAAGTTAGGGTCGTTACAGCCGGCGACCGAAGCCCCGGTGAATAGCAACTGTAAGTGCTTCGCAAACTCAGTAGACCCTGTGTGTGAGATTATCTAGTTTCTCTATATAAAATTTCATGGCAATTGGGCATCATTTGGGCCTTGGGTGGTAGAAAGTAATTTCGGACCAAATGAATAGTGCAGTAAACCAGGAACCATTAAAATTGCTAACTTTAAAAAATCATCAAATGTTCTATGGACCTCCAAAAATTATGATCTTTAGCTTCCCAAAAAGCTCTCAATGAGACCTAATTGCATGCCAAATCTTAGATCAAGACTAACTCATTTGGCCAAAAAGTGACATAAGGTTCCATAATGATCAATTTTGGCTCCAAATAGGGTACCAAAGTTGCCAAATGGATTCTTCTTGGTCTTAGCACCTTTTGGGCAAGTTTAAAAGTACATTTAAGACTTGTGTAAGCTGCCCAAATGGTTCCAAAACTTATGCATCCCATTTTGGCCATTCAACCCCCACTTATACACATATCCATCAAACTTTCAATTCTCATACTTTGGCATTATATACTCAAAACATATGCTAGAGGTCATACATCATATTCATACACATAAACATCACATAATATCATATTTACACATGTCTCAAGGTTCATAGCACATTTACAACATCATATACATCATCAACCATCATTATGGTTCCAAAATGGACAAAACAACGCATAAGCTTGTCAATCTCCTTTCTTCATTGTTGTTAGCTCCCTTCATCATAATTACTTAGTCCACCTAGCATGTTAGATCATTGGAGAGGAGGGGATGAGATTCAAAGAATACCAATAGCTTATCTCCCATTCAATCATACATAATATGTGCAAAGCAACCTTTACAAATGTATGCATGGAGAAAATGGAAGTCATGGACATTTTAAAAGCAAACTTGGCATATGAACAAATTATACAAGACATTCAAGAGCTCACCAAGTGTTTGGATTGGCCTCACACTTCTCTTCGTGGATTTTGGGCTTACCTTACCCATTCTTTAAGAGCTTTGGACTCAACCATACTCTTGGGAGCCCACTTTGCTTTTGGGAGACTCTTTACTTTGTCTCAACCAAACTTAAGGGTTCTTGGCTCATCCTCACCAAAGGGAAGAGTTCTTGGCCTCTCCACACTTAAGCAAACTCAAACAAACATCATGTACTCATTTAGAAACATAACATGGCATCAAGAATAATAACATATAAAGGCATACTAACGTACTTTTCATAACTTGAAACTACACATACACACATTCTAAAACAAGCTAAACACACATCCATGCATGAGAGAAGATGGAGAGAGCTATCTTGCACATAATTACACACTTTGTCTTTTGGATTCAATCTCCTCTTTTCGACTACACACCTACAAAAGTGTGGGGAAGGTTCCTCTTGGCCTAGATACAATTTATAGGAGCCAATTAGGTTCATGAAATATATTCTAAGACTACATAACTTAATGAAACACTAGATGGCTCTATAACCCCCATTATGGTCCATAAATGTACCTAATGAAGCAACACCTCTCAAATAAGTTTTAAGCCTCATTCTTTCCTTTCAAATATGATTCTTGACTCCTTTTAAGCCTCTTGGAGTCATCACATTATCAAAACAAAAGGCCTAGCATCATGTTGCTTCTTTAGGTCATAATATGGAACCTAAGACACCAAATCACTTTCTATGAATTCTAAATTTTTTCCAAGGCCTCCCCTCATTTTCATTCATCAAATGTGTCTCAAGAATGACTTAGAAAAATTTAAAACTCTCCCCTACTACAAGAACCCTCTTTGGCCGAGACTATGGGCTTCCTTGGCCTTCTTAGAGTTTTCTTTATTTTCTTGAAGAAGGAAGCTTGTGGGGAGTATCTTAGGTGTCTCAAGAACTCATTTAAACTCTTAATTAGGCCTAGGAATTATCATATGAAATCAGAATTTGGAGGGTGCACATAAAACCCTAGAATTTTCATCTTGAAATCTAATAGTGTTTTGATAATTCATTTTGCATATTCTTAATCTCCACACCTTTTTTTCTTAGATTCATTCTTGGTTCTGCTTAAAAATCATCTCCTCCTAGGGTTTTCTCAAGTGGGGCAAAATGGAGGAGGAGGGAACCAAAGATGACAACCATAGGAAGAGAAATTATCTTGTTTTCTTGCTTTTTCTCACTTGAACCTTATGTTCTTTGAGCTCCTCTCTTCAAATCATTAATTTCTCCTTTAAAACAGATCCATATAATTCATTATAATCATAGGAAATAAAGGAGAATGAAGAAGAAGAGGTTTGGAAGAGAAAGAGCACGAAAAACTATGAAAATCCATACCTTTCTACCTTCAATTTCTCCTCCTCTTCTTCCTCCTCTTGTGCACCTCATCCCCTAGGGTTTTCCTCTGGTTTTGGGCAGAACTTGGTCATGCATAATGAAGGGAGAAGAAGGGTGCATCATATACATAGGTGGGAGTCAGTTAGACTTTTCTAAAATTCCCATTTTGCCCTTCGTTCTTTGAATCACTCAAATTGGAGCTAAAACCTTCCTGAATGAATCCGTCAAAGTTCAAGCACATCGACGTTGAAAAAGGTCCACCGGAGGGGTTTTAATTGTCTCGGGGGTTTCCATGGTTTTTAGGGCCTCTGAGAATCTAGAGAACTCAAAATTTTGGTTTAAAAAGCCCTTCTGTGTGAATTCCAAAAATTGCCCGAAATTATGAAAATACTATTATGTTTCGTAGGCTTTTTGTAAGAAATTGTTTCTTCATTCTAGCTCCATTTTTCTTTCCTTTTGAGCCTAGGATACTCATTTTTAGGAGTCTAGAATGCTTCCCAAATTTTTTAGGACCTTAACTACATCATCTTGGGGACTTCTTTTTGTATCCAGTGAATTTCATTCGTTTACAGAGAAGCCGTACATTACGTTTCTCATGTTTTCTCTGGTTTTTGGAGAACCAGATATTACCGTATTTAGTGCAATTGAACACTTAATTAATTCATTCTTGGCTTTAGGAACTGTGTGGATTTACCAATTCCATTATCCATGCATAACATATCCATTCATATTAGAAACATTACAATTTAATGCCCAAAGCTCTGATTTTAGACATGCTTCACAATATCAAATTTTTGCTCTCGGGTTATAGGGCCAATTTTTTATATGAACTTTGAAAATTTATAGCTAATCCTATAAAAATCAAAATCATGCATGCTATAGCTTTCTAAAAAGTTCTAAATGTTAACTAATGACAAAAAATAATTCTAGACAAAAGCATTTAACCCATGAAAATCAATATAATAGTAACCTAAGTCATAAATCTCTCTATACTAATCCAAATTAAGTGTTCTTTATGACTATGGAAAGCTTATGATATCTAGTTTATGCCTATAAAATTTCATGAACATTGGACTTCATTTAGCCTATGAGTGACTTAGGAATGCAAATTGATTGTATGAATAGTACTCTTGACAGTTTTTATATAATTTGGCCAACTTTGAAAAATTATAATAAATTCTCTAGAGCTCTAAATTTAATGCTCTTTAGACTTGTGAAAAGCTATAGATGAGACCTATTTTCTTGCCAAATTTCAATAAAAAACCCACCCATTTGATTAGACTTTGATTTAGCTTAAGAAAATGGTCAATTTGAAGTCCATAAAGGGATCAAAAGGCACTAAATGGTCTTCTACTCAATCCACCTCCATTTGAGCATGTCCAAAAGCATAAACATAGCCTATGAAAGCATCATAAATGGTCCAAATCATCATGCACCTCAAAATCACAATCTTAGTTGTTCTTATACATATGAGCATCAAAGCATATGGATGTCAAGAACTTATGATCATTCATTTGGTTCCAAATTCTATTATACATCATATTTACATGTATTTGCTTGTGTTCAATGGTTTACATCACATGTGCACCATCTAGATATAGATGTTGACATCAAAATACAAAATTTTCCTATTCTTTTATCAAGAGTCCATGCTTCAAAGTACTTAGCGTCTATTTCTTGCTCCACTTAGCTCACTTAGACATGGTTAGACATATGTAGGAGAAAAGTTAGATTCTAAGAATCCCAATAGCTCTTTACCCTTTCAAACACATATATATGATACATTTACATGTTAAAGAATGAATGCATGGCATAAAAGCTACTAATGAACATATATAAATCAATTTCCTTATCATGTGAACTTATACATGTTAAGCACAGGATCTAAAGGGTGTTAGTCTAACCTCACTCAATTTCTTTGGGACATTGAGATTTGCCTTACCCACTTTAAAGGGACTTTTGACTTAGTCTCACTCTTATTGAGACTTTTGGCTTTATCTCACCCATTCTTAGAGACTTTTGGCTCATCCTCACCCATGTTAAGGAACTTTTTGCATAGCCATACCCATTCAAGTCACTGTGCATTCAAATTCACATTTCAAGAAGTATCATGGTACCATAACATGTAATCAATAGCTAGGAACATATCTCATAGTTCAAACATGCACACAAGCATCCAATGATAAGCAAATATCTAAGGAATGCATGTAAGAAAGATTAGAGAACTACCTTGAAGTAGAATACAACTTTTTTCCTTGATTACTCCTTTCCCTTTTCAGCCACACACATGCAACTAGATAGAGCTTGATTCACTTGGCCTAGACACATCAAATGGCATAATTACGTCATTAAAGCAAGCTCTAGCTTCACATAAACTCTATGAAAGCTTACTTTGTTCCAAGATACCATTATGGTTCCATATAAGACATAATGAAGCAACTCTTGGGATTCATGATCTTGGCTCTAATTTATCATTCATTCTAGGTCTCTTGACTCTATTTAGACCCCTTAGAGTCATCGAAATTTTAATTCAAGGAGTTTAGATTTAAGTTGCTTCTTTATGTCTTACAAAAGAACTTAAACCTCTATCATATCTAGTGTGGTCCAACAAAATTCAAGGAGTTTAGAAACGTAACATTCGGTTTCTCTGTAAACGTAAAAAACTCACTGGATACAAAAGAAAGTCTCCTAAAGAGAAGGATTTGAGGTCCAACAAAATTAGAATAATATTCTAGACTTCAAATAGTGATAATCTAAGGCAAGAGGTGCCTTGAAACTGAAGTCAGAATAACCAAATGGAATTTAATGAAAATGCAACGAAATGTAATGGCATTTTTATAATTTTGGGCACTTTTTGGAAAAATCATAGGAGGGATTTTTAAATGGGAAAAATGAGTTTCTCAGGGTTCTTAGAAGCCCTAAAAACTATAGAAATCCCTAGAATAGTTAAAACCCCTCTGATTTATGATTTAGAATGTCGGAGGACCCGAACTTTGACCATTTCATTCAAGAAGGTTTTAAATCCAATTTGAGTGATTCCAAAGGAATTTTATAAGTTAGAGAACCTAAATTGTATGATGGAAAAGATGGTTCTAAAAAAGGAGTTGAAATGATCCTAAAATGAAAAAGCCAAGAACAAATGGCAAAATTGGAAATTTGAAATGTCTTAAATGGGTCCCTAGCCTATATATAGCATGCCCCACTTCATCCTATCACCTTGGCTGACTATCCTCTACACCAAAATAGAACCTTAAGCTTCTTGAAGTGGCACACCAAAAGGGAGGAAGAAGGGAAGAGAAAACCAAGCACAAAAGTAAGAAAATCCATGGTTTTTTATGCTTCTTCGTTTACTAATCTTGCTCTCCTCCTTCTCCTCTTTCTCCTCTTTCTTTCTATGGATTTAATGATATATTTAGTTCTGTTTTAAGGTCATACCAAGGGGGGAAATTTTGAATTTCAAGAGGAGAATCCAAGCAAAGGAAGAAGTATCCAATAAAAGCTAGGAAAACAAGATATTTTGCTACTTTTATGTTTGATCCTACTTGTTCCTCTTCTTGAGTATTTCACCCCATATATGGACAGGCAAGAGGATTTGAATTTCTTACCAAACCAAGGATCAATCTTAGGGAAATGAGTAAGGAGAATAAGAATATAGAAAGGAAACAAAGAAAGAACTATAATTTTCCAAGATGCACAACCTAGGGTTTTAGTTGCACCTTGGTTTGTACGACGAGTTCTAGCCATATATTAAGATGTTTAAGAGTTCAAATGAGTTCCTAAGACATCAAGGAAGCCTCCCACATGCTTCTCCCATTAAAGTAATCAAACAAACTCTATTGGTGCCAATTGGAAGCATAGCCTCAGCCTAAAGGGGTTCATGCACCTAAGGAGTGTTTTAATTTCTTTTAAGCTTAGTGTTGTATCATATATGATGGGAGAAGATGAGAGGAAGCCTTGGAAAAATTTTAGGAAGCATAAGAAGTGAGATGGTATCATAGGTTCCATATTATGACCTAAAGAAACAACATGTAGTTAAGCTCCTTAAATTAATTGTGTAATGGCTCCAAGAGGCTTAAATGGAGTCAAGAACCATAAATTGATGGAAAGAATATAGCCAAGATCATGGATTATGGGTGTTGCTTAATTAAGTGCATTATGGAACCATAAATGAGCTATAGGAACAATCTAGCTTTTGAAATGAATGTGTGGCCTTCGAAATTGTTCCAAGAGTATAATTGGCTTCCATATTATGTGTTTAGGCCAAAGGAAGCAATTCTCACATCCTTCTGAGTGTGTGGCTGAGGGAGAGAAACAAAATTCAAGGAGAAAAGTGTGTTGTTGCACACCAAGGTAGCTCTCTCTTCTTTCTTTCATGCATGAGTGGATGTTTATCTTCTCTTTGAATTTGTGTGTGTAAGTTTTAAGCCATGAAAGATATTTTAGCATGTATCTATATGCCATGGTACCATGATACTTTATTATGCACTTGGTTGATGTTTTATGAACATGTTTTGGTTTGCTTGGGTGTGGTGAAGCCAAAAGTCCCCTAGCAATGGTGAGGATGAGACAAAAATGCCCAATAATGAGTGAGACAAAGACAAAGATCTCTAAAGAGTGAGGCTTAGTCAAAATTTTATTAAGAAAATGGGTGAGGCAAGTCCAAAATCCTCAAAGAGAATGGTTGAGGGTAAACCACTTACTGGCAAGCCTATGTATGTTTTGTGAATAATTACATCCATGTTATCTATGCATGCTTTTTTAGACTTAGATTTGCATTCTTTATGTATGGTTGAAAGGGAGAAGAGCTATTGGAATTCCTAGAATCTCATTCCTTCCTCCCCATTGTCTAGCATGTCTAGGCGGACCAAATGAGCCAAAGAAGCCATCAAGCTTGAAGAAGAGAGATTGACAAGAAAGTGTGCTATTTTGCTTACTTTGTAGCCATATGAATGACATAAGATGTAATTTAATGTTGTATATGATGTATGAGCTTATGAATACTTGTAAATGTATGGATATATTATGTATGTATGAGAATTAAAGTTATATGAATGATATTACTTGTTTTTGACATTGAATGGCAAGATGAGGCTTGTATGTTCTTGTGTATATCTTAGGGTGGAAGAGTGAGTTTATGAAATCTGGATTTGTGCACCTTTGAGACAAGTTTAATAGACCATTTTGGTGCCGTCCCATGTGTTCAAGTGGGCATGAAAGCCTTGGGAGCAAAATTGGACAATTTGAGACCATTAGGAGGCAAGAAATTGTCCATTTTGGAGCCCACTGTGCTGACCAAATAAATAAATTTTCTCATGAAATTTGGCTAGCATATAGATCTCACCCAAACTTTTTGGTAAGTTAAAGATCAGATTATTTAGAGGTCTGTGGAATTAATTATGAATTTTCAAAGTTGCCAAATTTTAGTTGTTCTGGTATAGTTACTATTCATATGGTCAGTTTTTCTCCTTTGTCATTCTATGAACAAGTGGTTTCCAATGCTCTTGCTGTTTTTCAGACATAAATTAGACATGATAATCTTTCTATAGCCACTAAGATCACCCCAATTGGATGTCTAAGTAGGGAGATATGAACTTTTGAAGTTCTATGATAGTACTAGTAGCACTAGCTGAGTTAGGTACTATTCCTCCAATTTCTAGTTGCTAGACATTCCTTTTTGCCCTAGAATTATTTTCAAAATAATGTAGAAATCTTTAGCTTTTGAGAATGGTATAATGTGCTTGAGTTTGATTTTTCTAGAATTAGTTATGATTTTTCAAAGTTTATGACAGAAACTTAGCACATGAACCCAAGGCAGTCTTTCATTATTTTGTGTATAAGGTTCATGAGCTTGAGTTGTTGGCCACATTTTAAGATGGTTTAAAGTCGTCTATGTGTATTTAAATAGGAGAATGAGATGGTTGAGTTCATATGGTCCACAGGACACAAAATGAAATTTTTATTCGTGACATAATGCAAAATAATTGAATATTTTAATTGAGTTTTCTTGGAAAACTTATGAGGCTAATGGAAAGAAGCTAGAATATAGATAAGGAAGGCTAAATAAGTATGGTGTTACAACTTCCATCTCACAAACCATGATCTCTAAATTCATACCAATGCTTCCTTTGATGTTTATTAATCATATTTAGTCCTTTTTTAGCCTTAGAATTAATTAAAACTCTCTCTAGGTGCTTGGAGTGCTCTTGACCGAGACCTATGCACCATTCAAGAGCCCATGGACTTTGTTAATTTTCTTTAGGGAGTTGATACATGTGAGGCTTCTTAGATATCTTAAGAACTTATACACACTCTTAGACAACCTAAATTACCATTAGAAAGTCTCATATTTGCCAAGGTTCAACAAAATCCCTAGTTGCCATAAGTTTCTTTCTAAGGCCTCTCATTCCATTGTAATTGCATATTCTTAATTCCCACACTCTAGAACCCTTACTTCTACCTTAGTTTCAATGAAAACTCATTCCATCTTTGGTGGTCTATAGTTGGCCGAAACTCACCCTATAAAGAACCGTGGAAGTTACCTTGTTTTGATGCTTTTCCAAGGTGCTTTTCTATGCCTCCAAGACCTCTTGCAAACTCTCCCTTCTTCTTGCTAAACCAACCATAGAACAACTCTAATTCAATCATCCAAACCATGGGAAAAGAGAGGAGAAGGAGGAGAACTAGCTTGCTATAGGAAGAAGTAAGGAAAAAGCTTTAAATCATGACCTTTTCGCTAAGTTTTTCCTTCCTCCTTTGCTCCCTTCTTGTGTGTCTCTCTTGGCTAGTCTCTTACATGGTTTGAAGTAAAACTAAAGTTGGTTAGGAGAGGAGGAGAGGTGGGGCGTGTTTTATAAGAAACAAGATTACTTAATACTCTTTTAAAAATTCCCATTTTGTTCCCTTTCCTTGGTTCTTTCCATTTGGGTTCATTTTAACTCCTTTTTGAGAATCGTCTTTTTTATCATGAAATTTAGGTCCTCTAATTCCTAAAGTGCCTTTGATTTCATCCAAATTGGATTTAAAATCTTCTTGAATGATTGGTCAAAGTCTTAGTTAACCGACGCTCTAAAACATAAACCAGAGAGGTTTCAACCATTCTAGGGGTTTCTATAATTTTTAGGGCTTCTAAAAACCCCAGGACATTTAATTTTCGCATTAAAATATCTCTCATTTATTTTTTTTAAAAAGTACCCAAAATTATAAAAATGTCACTTGTAACGTCCGATATGTTGTAAAGACACAGAAATAGGCCGGTTTGAAAAGTAAGTCCCCTGAGATGAGTGATTCAAGGCCAAATAAAATTTGCATAAAATGTTAAATAATAGAAAATGAGGATTTGAGCCTTGAGTTGCCCAGAAACTGGGGCCGAAGTAATCCAAAAAAATTGCCGAAAAGCCAGTGGCATTTTTGTAAATAAGTGCAATTTTGGAAAAACACATAGGAGGGCTTTTTAAATGGAAATTTTGAGTTGCCTAGGGTTCTCAGAGGCCCCAAAAACCATGGGAAGCCTCGGGACTGGTAAAGCTCCTCCGATGTGCTCTTTCCGACGTCGGTTGACCCAAATTTTGACCGGTTCGTTCGGGAAAGTTTTAGCTCCAATTTGAGTGATTCCAAAGGCATTTTATTAAATTTGGAATCTAAATTTTATCATAGAAAAGACGGTTCTCAAAAAGGAGCTAAAACGAAGGAGAAACGAAAATGCTAAGAACGAAGGGCAAAATTGGCATTAAAGTGTTAAAGGAAGCTTCTTTCTTCTTCTTTATATGCCACGTTCTGCCTACCCCTCTCTAAACCGACTTGCTTCTGTCTAATTGCAGAGGAGAACTTCAGCTTCTTAGGCGCACAAGAGGAGGAAGATTTTGGAGGAAGAAATTCAAGGAAAAGGTAAGAAACTTTAAGAAATTCCATATCCTTCCTTCTTGAAACTTGCTCCTCTCCTCCCAAGCTTTCTTTCTATGGTTTTAATGGAAAGTTTGGTGCTGTTTTGGGGGCAGAACAGAGAGGAAAATTTCGAAATTTGAGGGAGTAAGCCAACCAAGTGGAAGAACAAGCCAAAGAAAGCAAGAAAACAAGGTAAAACTTTCATTCTTTGGTAGTTTCTCCCTCCCCCTTCCTCTTGCACGAATTTGGCCACCATGAGCCCACTTCTTAGGGGCTGTTTTCTGTCCAATTTATGGAGGGATTAGAGGTTTTGGAGTGCAAGGATTAAGAATCTATCATTGGAAGCAAGTAAAAGCCATTGAATTTCAAGTTGAAAAAGTGTAGGGTACTTGAACATGATTTAAAATCTGGGTTGATTTAAGACTTCCCCATCATATGTGAGTGTTTGTTTAAGTTTCTAAGACTCCTAAGGAGCCTCCCAAGTGCCCCATCCATCAAAGAAAAATCTCAAACTCCATAGGTCTTTAATGTAGGCATAAATCGATCAAAACCCTAAGTGATAGCTAGGGGATGTTTCAAAGAGTTCCAAGCTTGATTTGGGACTTTATATGATAAAAGAAGATAGGGAAAACCCTTGGGAAAAATTTAGAAGCCTTAGGTTGGGAGATGAGGCAATGGCTTCCATAATGTAACCTTATGAAGCAACATGGACCTAAGTGTGTGAAAGTGAGTGTGTGATGGCTTCAAGGACCTTAAATGAGGTCAAGAGGTCTAAATATGGTAAGAGAATGGAACCAAGAATTTTACTTGTGGTAGTTGCCTCATTAGGTCATTAATGGAACCATATTGTGACAACTAGAACAAAGTGTAGTCTTAAGAGTGAGTTGAGTGTTCTAACTTGTTCCAAGAGTATAATTAAGTTTTGTTTATTGTGAATAGGCCAAAGAAATCCAACTCCACCTCCTTGTGGTTGTGGAACCGAAAAGGGGAAGGAACAAGCAAAGTAATACTTGAATTTGCCCCAAGGTAGCTCTCCACCTTTTCTTGTTGCATTTTCTTGTTGCATATATGTCATTGTATGCTTGTGTGTATATTTGTATGTTTGAGACATGCCACTTGATGCTATGTTGCTATTTTGGTATCAATATGCTTTCTTGAATGTCTTTGAATTGTGGAATTGGCTCACAAGGGTGAGGTAGTGCCAAAAGTCCCTTAATATGGGTGAGGAGATGCCAAAAGTCTCATGGCATGGGTGAGACAAGGCCAAAAGTCCCTTTGATGGGTGAGGCTAAGTCAAAAGTCCCAAGAACCAAGAGTGAGGCAATCCAAAAGTCCTAGAAATGGGGTGAGGCCAAACCAAAAGTCCCTAGAGCTCATTCTTATGCTTGACATGAGTTTGAGACACCAAAAATGTGAAAGTGGAATGCTTCATGAATTGATTGATTGCATACTTGCGCCTTTGACATGTTGTATGTCTTGAAAATGTGCTTGGATAGGTGTATGAGCTATTGAGGTTCAATGAATCTCACCCCCTCCTTTCTCTCATCTCATATGATCTAGGTGGAGTCCAAGATCCAAAGGATGGAGGCCAAGGAGCTTAAATCTCCATCTCTTGGCACATTTTGCTAGTTTTGGTGTATTAGAATGTCAAAGAATATATGTATATGTTATTTTTGAGCCATGACACTTTGAACAAGTGTAAAACTATGTAAAGTTAGTGTATGTATCAAGAATGGAGTTTAATGTATAGAATTGTGTGTTTTGACCACTTGGGAGCCCACTTATGCATGTATGTGTATGGAAGTGGAATGGTAAATTTGAGTTGTATGAGGATTCAAACCTTATGAGAGACTTATTTGTGCTCTAGTTATGCTTTCTAAGTTGCTCAAATGTGTGTGGAACCATGAATGGCCCATTGGAACCAAATTTGCCCCTTTATTGGAACTAAATTGCCATAATCTTGAGCTATGGCAAAGTCTGACCAAATGACCTCTTCTTGACTTGAACTTTTGCATGCACTTAGATCTTGCCTAGATCTTTTTGGCAAGCTAAAGATCAGGTCATTTGGAGGTCTTTGTAAGTTTCTATGATTTTTCAAAGTTGGCACCAGAATTTCGGATTTGCACCAGTACTGTTCATTTGGTCAGTTGTGAAATTGTGTCATCCGAGGGGCAAACGTGGTCCAATGGCTACGAAATTTTGTAGGCAGAAACTAGCCATTTAGAGTGACTTGTAGCAACTGGAAGCACCTCATTTGGAGGTCTGAGCTAAGAGATATGAATTTTTGAATTTCTGGAACAGTAACAGTAGCACAGCACGACCTGAATCACTGTTCCATTGAATTTCAGTGGCTAAACGTGCTTTCTATGGTCTGAAACTATTTTTACCATAAATTTAACATTCATAGCTTTCCAACTTGATATAATTTGCTTGGATTGGAGTTTTGTGTAATTAATTGGACATTTTCAAAGTTTATAGCAGACACTTGCATCAGTACCAGTATCAATCCGAACCTCTGCCCCTTTTCGCATGTCAAACGCTTTCTGTGTTATGTTTCATAGCCTGGACGTATTTTTGTCATAAAGTAGACATGTGTAGCTTTTCAAAATGGCAAAGAATGCATGATTGCCATTTTTGTGGATTTAGTTATGAATTCCTGAAGTTGTGACAGAAAAACTGAGTTTCTGGCCGAAAATAATAGAGTGAATTTGAGGTTTCCTTTTGCATTCCACGAGTTGTGGGCCAATTTTGGTGATACAAATGAGTTTTTTGTATGTAATTAAATATGAGAATGTGATGTATGAGCTCATATGGTCCTTGTGACACCGAATGGAATTTTCATACGCGACGCAACGTGAAATAAGGCATTATTTTAATGCCACTTTTCCATTCCCTTTTATACAATTCATCATGTGAGCCTTAGAAATGATAAGAAGTAAGCTAAAAATGTATGGTGTTACATCACTAGTTTTTATCTGATTTTATTTCACTACTCTATCTCTAGTTTTTATCTTAAGCCTTATATCCTCATTTCAATTTTTTAGATTATTGTCCTAATTTGATTTGGCCTCAAATCTTTTCCATTTAAGGGACTTCCTTTTATAATTGGTTCATTTCTAACATTTTTAAGAAAATCATATATTACATTTATCATGGTACATTACCATACCATCTTCAGACACTCTAGGTTCTAAGGTCTTACCCTGGGGAATTTCATTCTTGACCTAGTTCGAAAACCATCCTCTCTTTCTCTAGGTATCCTTTATCTAGGTTCTAAATCATTTTCTACTTAGGTTTCACTTAAAATGATTTACTCAATACCCTATGGCAAGAAATATTCATATTTATAAATTCCTCTATGAGTTCCTATTTCTAGATCATATGTGTTGTCTATATATGGACATTCTACCCAAAGTATCGACCATCCCATTGGCCTTACTTGGATAGTATTTGTTTAAGAATCCTATCTATCTTTTCTGTTTCACGTTTAGCTCTTTCTAATCAGATAGGTATTTCAGACTTTTGTGGTCATTATGTATTCCTTGTAACGAACATAATTTCTATAAAATGACGAAATAAGTCGTATAAAAGCAAGTCCTCTAAAATGAACTAGATAGTGTCGTAAAACATTTGGATAAAGTCCTAGACTCCTAAAAATGATAATTCTATGCTTAGACAAAAAGAAAAATAGAGCTAGGATGGTGAAACAATTTGTGACAAAAACTGACAAAATATAATGGCATTTTCATAAATAAGTGCAACTTTTAGAAAAACAAATAAGAGGGCTTTTTAAATGGGAAATTTAAGTTGCCTAAGGATCTCAAAGGCCCCAAAAACCATGGGAAGCCTCGAAACTAGTAAAGCCTCTTTGATGTATGTTTTCCAACGTTAGTGAGCCTGAATTTTGACAAATTCATTCGGTAAGGTTTTAGCTCCAATTTGAGTGATTCCAAAGGCATTTTATTAAATCAGGAACCTAAATTTTATAATGAAAAAGACAATTTTCAAAAAGGAGATAAAATGAAGCCGAAATGAAATTGCCATTATGAAAGGATGAAATTGAAATTTTTGAAAAAGTGTATTTCTTAAAGCTTCCACACACTTCTCCCTTTTTCTCCCACCTTCTTAAGCATGACTTCCTATGCCCAAAATATAGAAAATGACCTGCTCTCTTAGGCACACAAGAAGAGGAAGGAAAGGGGGAAGAAAAAGGCAAGAAAGATAGGTAAATTTATGGAATTTTATGCTTCTTTCTTTTCCAATCTTGCACCCCTCCTTCTTTCCTTTCTTGAGATGTTTGGTTCTATTTTTGGTCTAAAACTTATAGGGGTAGTTCAAAAATTTTAAAGAGAGACAAACCAAGAAGAAGAAGCTTTGAAAGCACACTTGAAACCAAGGTAAAAGCTTCTTGTGATTGCTTCTTCTCCTTGCTCCACGAATGTGTGTAATTCGGCCAAGAATAGAACCGTATAGAAGAAGGATTTTTTGTCCAAAAATAAGAAAGGAACTAGGATTTTAGACCATGAGGAAGAGGAATATGGCAAGAAATTCTGAGAAAAACTAATAGAAATCAAGTTAGGAAAGTGTGGTGTTTTCTAGGGTTTCAGAAAATCTAATTTTGTGTGAGTAATTCCTTGACTATTTGAATGTTTCCTTAAGCTCCTAAGACCTCTAGTGTAACACCATAATTTTCTAGCCTTTCTCATATAAATTCTATGCATCATGCCAAGCACTTCTCAAGAAGTACAAGAAAATAGCATTTAAAATAAAGAATTTATTAGTGTTGCTTCGCATATAAATTTTCCATTCGGTATCCCGTGGACTGTGTGAGCTCATATATCATATTCTTATATTAAATTACATAGATACAACTCAATTCCATCATCAAAATTGGTCTAGAGCTCATGTAAGGCAAGGAAATACATAAAATCAATGGTAACTATTTTGGCCAGAATTTTCCCTTTTTTGTCACAAACTTTGGAAAATCATAACTAATTCTAGAAAAATTGAAATCATGCATTCTTTAGCATTATGAAAAGCTACACCTATCTACTTTATATTAAAAATATTGTTAGGTTATGAAACATCACACAAAGGATGTTTGACATTTGAAAAGGGGTAGAGGTCTAACTAGCTATTGGTATTGATATAGGTTTCTATAGTAAACTTAAAAAATATCTAATTAATTTCACAAAAATCCGATCCCAACAAATGATACCAATTTGGAAATCTACAGATGTTAGCTAGAGTAGAAAAAGAATTTTAGACTAGTCCAAGCACCTCTAGGCCTAAAAAACCAATCAAACAGTACCTGGGTTTGTCTGAACGCTTGATACTAAGCAAAAAATTTAAAAATTCATATCTCCCTCTCTAGACATCTAAATGGATTGCTTCTAGCACAAGTCACTATAATGTCTAGGTTATCCCAATAAAATTTCATGGCAATTGGACATCATTTGCCCCTTAAGTGACAGAATTTATTTTCGGATCAGTATGAATAGTACCTTTGACCAAAATCAAAAAATTTCCCAACTTTGAAAATTCATCAAATATTCTATAGACCTCCAAAAATTCTATATTTTAGCTTTCTTGTTAAATGCATGCAAGTTTTAGAACATGAAAAGCTCATTTGGACAAAAAGTGGTATAGATTTCTAATAAGGTCAATTTTGGTCCATATTAAATACCAAATGTGTCCAAATTGCACAAGTTTAAAAGCATAAATATGACTTGTATGAACTGCCCAAATGGTCCCAAACCTCATGCATCTCAACTTGGCCATTCCACTTATATTTATACATACATTTCTATAATACTAGTTTGCCATCACATGTCCAAATTGTACATTTTCATACATATAACCTTAGCTCTCATTTATATATGATACATTAACATAATTATACATGTTCATAACATCATGGGACATATACAATAATGGATTAAACATTTGCCACTTATATGGCTTCAAAGAGACCAAATCTATGCACTTTGATGTCATGCTCTCATTTCTCAAGTGGTTGGCTCCCATTTCTTTATTCTCTTAGTCCACCTAGCATATTAGAACATTGGAGAAAAGGGAATGAAATTCAAAGAATCCCAATAGCTCATCTCCCTTTCAATCACACATAAAGGATGCAAAACAAGTCTTACAAATGTATGCATGGACATATTGACACGTGCAATCATTCAAGAAGCATTCTTAGCATTTGAAAATGTCATACAAGGTATACATAGGCTTGCCAAGTAAGTGGATTAGCCTCACCCATTCACTTATGGATTTTGGACTTGCCTCACTTATTTCCTCAACAGGCTTTTGACTTAACCTTACTCTTAGGAGTCAACCTCACTTTTGGAAGACTCTTTACTTTGTCACAATAAAATTTTAAGGGTTCTTAGCTCATCCTTACTATGGCTAAGGGTTCTTGGCTTCATCACACTCAAGCATACATCGTTTAGAAACATAATGCATCAACATGGTACGATGGCATATAAAATCATGCTAAAATACTTTTCATGGATTAAAACACATATACACACATTCAAAGACAAGCCAAGCATACATTCATGCATGAAAGAAAGAGAAGTGAGCTACCTTGCTTACATTCACACACTTTTTCCTTAAATCTTGAGTCCTTTCCCTTGACCTTACACACCAAAAGAGGTGGAGATTATTCCTCTTGGCCTAGACATATTAAATGGAAGCTAATTATGCTCTGAATTACATTTTAAAGCCACACATTCACTAGAAAAGCTAGGTGACTCATAAGACTCTTTTATGGTTCCATAATACACTTAATGAAGCAACCTTAAGAAAACATCATCTTGGCTCCATTCTATCTATTCATTTATGATTCTTGACTCCATTTAAATTTCTTGGAGTCATCACACAATCCATTCAAGGAGCCTAGCTAGGTGTTACTTTTTTAAGCCATAATATGGAGCATATAAGGCCATCTTACATTCTATGGCTTCTAAAATTTTTCCAAGGCTTCCTCTCCTACTCTCTCATCATACATGATGCAAAACTAACCTTGGAACATTTTAAAACTACCCCTAGGTGCCATTTCTACTCTTGGCTGAAGCATATGCTCTTCTTAGCATCCTTAGAGTTTCTTTGCTTCCTTCGATGGAAGAATTATGTAGGAAGCTCTCTTGGTGTCTTAAGAGGCTATATGAACTCTTGAATATCATAAAATATAGCTAGGGTTCATGGTAAAGTTCAAGGTGCAATCAAAACCCTAACTTTTTTTCTTGCAAATTCATTGTTCTTACTTGGATTTCTTTGCATATTCTTACTCTCCTCCCTTAAATTCATAGAATTCACCCTTGGTTCTCCTCAAAATTCCAGCTCTCCTATGGCTTCTTAAGTGGGGCAAAATATGGAGAGAAGAGGAGTAAGGGGTAACAACCATGGAAGAAGAAATTATCTTGTTTTTCCTTATTTTTTCACTTAAATTTTGTCTTCTTTGGCCTCCTCTCTTCAAATCCGAATTTTACCCTTAATTTCTCCCTTAAAACAGATCTATATACTTCAATATAATCATAAGAAAGAAAGGTAAATGGGGAAGAAGAGGTTTGCAAGGGAAATAGCATGAAACCTACCAAGAATCCATACCTTTTAGCTTTGATTTTTCCTCCTCTTCCTCTTCCTTTTGTGCACCACTCTCCTAAGGTTTTCTCTCTAGTTTAGGGTAGAAGCATATGAAGCTAAATGAATGGTAGAGTGGGGCGCCATCTATTTATGGGAGGAAGGAATAAAAACTTTTCAAAAATTTCTATGTTGCCTTTCGTTCTTGGCATTTTCATTTCTAATTTGTTTTAGCTCCTTTTTTAGAATCATCTTTTCCAATTATAAAATTTAAGTTCTTAATTTAGTAAAATACCTTTACAATCACTGAAATCAGAGCTAAAAATTTTCTGAATGAATCCACCAAAGTTCAGGTACATTGATATTGGAAAACATCTACCAGAGGGGTTTTAATTGTCTCGGGGCTTCCCATAGTTTTCAGAGCCTTTGAGAACCCTACGAAACTCAAAACTTTAAGGCCTCTTATGAGAATTCCAAAATTTGCTTAAAATGATGAAAATGCCCTTATGTTTCGTCAACCTTTCATTACATTTCATTTCTTCATTCTAGCCCCGTTTTTCTTTCTGTTTGAACCTAGGATTCTTATTTTTTGAAGTCTAGAATGCTTTCCAAATTTTTTGGGACCTTAACTACATCATTTCGAGGGACTTGCTTTTATATTCAGTGTATTTTGTACATTTATAGAGGAACTATACGTTACGTTTCTCACGTTTTCTTTTATTTTTAGAGAGCTGGATATTACATTTCTTCCCCCTTAAATAAATTTTGTTCTCAAAATTTAGGGCATACCTTTCTCTTATTCTGTCCTATCCTGGCTAATTGCTCTTTTCTTTCCTTTCTTCCTAGCTTTATATGCTTTTCTCAACGATTTCACTCGTTTGAATTTTCTCTCAGCCATGGAATTTTTCATTACTAGCCTTTAATGAGGGCTCTATTATTACAGAGTACTAGCTAGTTCTTCTCATACGAAAAAGAAGTTTTTGATTCTGGAGGCCTATCCTATGAGAGCTTACTAATAATATCATGTTAGTCTTAACTCGTTTGCGGGGGTACATTCTTTTTAGTGGACTCATTTATACATTTCAGGAGGTAACTCATTTCATATCAAATCTCTTGTATTTTCTCTCAATGGCTTCTCATAATATTTCATTGTCTTTTTTATATCATCATAGCCATTAGAGATTTCTGTCTATCAGCTTACTTATTTGGATGTATTGTCCATTGTTTACTCCTATAATTTTTCTTACTAGTTCATCTCATAATTACAATTCACATTTCTTTCTATCATAGGCCTCACATATAGCTTTTTTGTGGAGTTTCCACTTTTAATGATCCCAATTTTTTTGTTTACTATTACATCTATCTTTGTAGAATAGAACTTTTTCTCACTTTTTTTGCTCACTTATAGTAGTATTTTATAGTCCCTTATTTCAATAGTGATAGACCTAACATATGTGTCTCATGCTGGCATTGAAGAGCTACTACCACTGACTAATGTTGAGCTCTAGTGGGATGCTAACTATACTCATAGTTTCAATCACTAGAGGTATACTGTACCACTTACCTCATTTAAAAACTGTACTTAACCCCTTTCTGAATCCATAGGCTAGTATATGGGGATCTTTCTATCCCTTGATCAGGGGAAATGTTTGCTAGGTAATGGTTCATCTAGTTCTAACTTTAGAAAGCTAATTTTTTGCTTTCCTCATCCAGTACACTATGCTCATCTCTTAAGAGATCTAGTCAGTGGTCTAACTATCTGAGTAAAGCTTTCATATCTCTGTAGCAATAGTCTACCAACTTAGGAGATCTCTAGTCTCTGAGACAAAAGCTAAGTGAAACTGTACTGGTCTCTAAGACTAACTGCTCTGTAAAAACTATCTCACACCATCATCTCACCAAAAAACTATGATGCTATGACTGAGGCTCTCTCTAACTCTATGGCATCTACTGTGACCCCTGGTCTACTGCTACCTCTCAGAGCCCTACTAGGGTCTATTGCAACCTGCTGTGATATGTTAAGATCTACTGTGATCTATCTCTGGGAGATGTCAAAGCCTAAGATTACTGTATCTGACAGTAAAACACATACTCCTAAGTTTGGTCACTATCGCTCATAATAACTAAGGCTAAACTCAGAAGTACATCATGCTCTTCGTGCGAAATGGGTTCTGTGTCATCTAATTCTTTAGGATTCCATCATACTGATACTCAGGAGCATCTTAATTTTCGTTCATCACTCCTCATAAAATCCTTAGATTCCTACTTTAGCGTTTTTTTTCTTGGGCCTTCTTTTCTTACTCTATTGACTTACTTACTTCACATATACTCGTTCTAGCCTTCCTCTCATATGCTGCAGTTTCCAACTATGCCTACATTCTACTTTTAAGTGCCTTGGCATTATGGCATTTTACACACTGAGTGTGGTTAATATCTCTAGTAGGAGAGAGGCTATGCTCTGGTCCCTACTCATTTTATTTATATATACTATAAGGGACTCAGATCATACATACTGAACTCATGCTATCTGAATCTGAACACTCTTTTCTAAGAATTCCTTTCTACATGCTTTTCTTAGTATTATGATATTATTGGAATCCTTTTACCTTTCTTTTCTGACTTATCTTGTTCTTTAATTTACTAAAATACCTTTCAATTATCAGGACACTTTGGTGATTGATGTCATCGTTTGCTATGCACTTAAGTCACATTACTACTAGGTCAATCAAACCCAATATTATGTAACCATTGTTGCAAGTAAACCATAACATCAAACACTAATACACGGGTGCCTCATGATTGAGCTCAAAGCCACTATCGCTGGTATATTACAAGTTTCCCAATGATCTAAAGTATTCTTTTTGTACTTTCCTTTATCTGCCCTATTCTCATAGGATATTCAAGGGGGTTTACTTTCTTATACTTTTGCTCTGTTTTTAACTATACCATCCCTCAATAAAAAAAGTTCTATTTCATGAAATCCTAGGAATTACATTTTATGGCGTTCTTAGCTTATACATTTTCTTTACATAATGTAAGGCTAGCCTTCTTAGGCAGTCTCTAACTCCCTCGCGATTCCCTGAGGATACTAAGGCACCAACTGTTTATCTTAGCTCATTACTACGTTCGGATTAGAGCTAGGCCTTTTCTCTATTTAGTCTCTTTAGCCTCATTCTTAGGAGCATAGTATACTAATTTTAGGGTTTTACTAACCTGATCTAGGACATGTACTCTCAATGTCTGGATTCTACTTTACTAGAACTTATACTTTACTGGGTGCTCTAATCATTCACGTGCCTTAACCCTATATCATTCTCATATTAAAGAGCTCATCTAACTAGCTATTTGACCCCTATCTGTTTACTTTTTCTATGCCCAGTTTGCCCATTTAGTCATTATTAAAGCGAGGGCTTCTCTTCTGTAGCTAGTTTCTCAACTCTTGCTCACTTTTGTTATCACTATATTTTACGACTCAAGGGGGTCTATCTAGGGAAATTTGCTAACTACTACTAAGTGATCTCCCCAATTTAGGATGTCTCTTCTTCCTTTCTCGATCCAGGGAGAACTCTCACTAAGCTTCTTGTCAAATTAATTTCTCTTTTTATAGATCTCACCTGATGATGCTACTAGTCACTTTCTGTAGGCTTTGGCTCATACTTAGCCTGAGCTGCCTATCTCATTAGACCTTTAGCTTGTAATAACTTAGTGGTTTCTAAGTTATCCTCATTCTCTTCTGGGCTTCTGTTACTAGGCTACTCATACTTATCTCTACGTGTTATCTATGAGGTACACCTTTCTAGGCTACTCACTATATGCCTCACTACTAGTAGCTTTACTTTATGTTAGTTTCAAGGCTACATTAACATTCCGTTGTTCAATGTCTCATGTAATGTCCCGTTTTCATTAAACGATGGAAATGGGCACGCTTTCAAAGTAAGTCTCCTGAGATGAGTGATTCAAGGCCAAATAAAATTTGGATAAAATGTTAAATAATAAAAAATGAGGATTTGAGCCTTGAGTTGCCCAGAAACCGGGGTCGGAGTGATTTGAAAAATTTGCCGAAAGGCCAGTGGCATTTTCGTAAATAAGTGTAATTTTGGAAAAGCACCTAGGAGGGCCTTTTAAATAGAAATTTTGAGTTGCCCAGGGTTCTCAGAGGCCCCAAAAACCATGGGAAGGCCCGGGACCGGTAAAGACCCTCCGGTGTAAGTTTTCCAATGTCGATTGACCCGAACTTTGACCGATTCGTTCGGAAGGGTTTTAGCTCCGATTTGAGGGATTCCAAAGCCATTTTTATTAAATTGGGAACCTATTTGTTATGATGGAAAAGACGGTTCTCAAAAAGGAGCTAAAACAAAGGAGAAACAAAAACGCAAAGTATGAAGGGCAAAACGGGAATTTTTAAAAAAAGTCATTTTACCCTAGCTATATATAGGTGGCACCTCACACTCTCCTTCATTCACTTCAGAATTTCCAGCCCTAAATCAGAAGCAAATCCCTTGGAGAGTCATGCACAAAGAGAAGGGAACAAGGAGGAAAGATTCAAGACTTTAGGTATGGAATTTTGCTTGTTTTTCATGCTTTCTCTCCTCCACTTTCTTCTCCTCTTTTTCCCTCTTCTTCTCCATGATGTCTCTGAAGTTTTGAGGGCTGTTTTGAAGGGAGAACAGAGGGGAAAGTTCGAATTTCAAGTAAGGAGGCCAAGGAAAGCAAGAACAAGCAAAGAAATCCAAGGAAAACAAGGTATTTTGCAATTCTTCCACTTGGTCTTCTTCCTCCCTTCCATGACCATTTCGACCTACACTTGGACAGAGCTTAGGATTCAGATTTTGAACCAAACCAAAGGTAATTCTTAGGTATTTGATGGAGAGGAATAAGAATATGCAAAGAAAACTAAGAAAATTGCATTAGAAAGCAAGATGCAAAACCTAGGGTTTCAAGTGCACCTTTCAATTTTTGAATTTGTAGGATGCTTTCTAGGACTAAGTTAGAGTATAAATGAGTTCTTGAGATGCCAAAGATTCTCCCCACGAGCCTCCCCCTTTAAGAAAACCAAGCAAACTCCATGAAGGCCATTAAGCTCCATAGCCTCGGCCTAAGGAGTTTCTCATAGCTAGGGAGAGTTTTAAATTTTTCTAACGCCATTCTTGAGTCATAATTGACGAATGAAAATGAGGGGAGGCCTTGGAAAAAATTTAGAACTCATGGAAAGTGATTTGGTGTCTTAGGTTCCATAATATGACCTAAAGAAGCAACATGGTGCTAGGCCATTTGTTTTGATGATGTGAGGACTCTAAGAGGCTTAAATGGAGTCAAGAATCATATTTGAAAAGAAAAAATGAGGCCTAGAAATCATTTGAGGGGTGTTGCTTCATTAGGTGCCAATATGGAGCTTATAGAGCAATCTAGTGTTTCATTACATTGTGTAGCCTTAGAGTGTGGTTCATGAACTTAATTGGCTCCCATAATTTGTGTCTAGGCCAAGAGACACTATTTCCACCAACTTGTGGGTGTGTGGCTAAAAGAGGAGGTTTAAAAGCTAAGGAAAAAGTGTGTACTTGCATACAAGGTAGCTCTCTCCACCTTCTCTCATGCATGGATGTGTGTTTAGCTTGTTTTAGAATGCTTCCATGTGTATTTTCAAGTTTTGAAAAGTATGCTAGCATGCCTTTACATGTCATGATCCTTGATGCCATGTTATGTTTTAAATGAATCCATGATGTTTGTATGAGTTTGCTTGAGTGTGGAGAGGCCAAGAACTTTTCCCTTGGGTGAGGAGGAGCCAAGAACCCTTGAGCTTGGTTGAGACAAAGTAAAGAGTCTCCCAAAAGCAAAGTGGGCTCCCAAGAGTATGGTTGAGCCCAAAGTGCTCAAACAATGGGTGAGGCAAGTCCAAAATCCATGAGGAGAAGTGTGAGGCCAATCCAAACACTTAGTGAGCTCTTGAATGTCTTGTATGATTGATTCACATGCCAAGGTTGCTTTTAAAATGCCTATGATTTCTACTTTCTCCATGCATGCATTTGTGAAACTTGTTTGCACATATTATGTGTAATGGAATGGGAGATGAGCTATTGAGATTCTTGAATCTCACTCCCTCCTCTTAAATGTCCTAATATGCTAGGTGGACCAAGTGGACATGGCAATGGGAGCCAACCACCTTGAAGAAAGAAGATTGCCATCCTTATGCTTGATTTTTGGTCTTTTGATTCATAAGGAGACTTCATGATGTATATGATTATTGTAAATAGTCTATGACCCCTTGGACAAATGTAAAAATGATATTATGTGATAGATAAATGAATGAGTATGGTGTATGTATTCTAGAACATAAATTGAGTGTTTATGCTAATGTATGCACTTGAGAAAAGCTTGGTGTAATGTGTATAAGTGAGGGTGAAAAGGCCAAAATGAGATGCAAATGGTTTGGGACCATTTGGGCAACTTCCCCAAGTCTTAAACATGCTTTTAAACTTGCCCAAAAGGTGCCAAGACCAAAAGAAATCCATTTGGCAATTTTGGTACCCAATATGGAGCCAAAATTGACCATAATGGAACCCTATGTCACTTTTTGGCCAAATGAGTTAGTCTTGCCCTGAAATTTGGCATACAATTAGGTCTCATTAAGAGCTTTCTGGGAAGCTAAAGATCATAATTTTTGGAGACCTAGAGAATATTTGATGAAGTTTCAAAGTTGGGATTTTCCATGGTTTCTGGTATGTGCACTGTTCATACTGGCAGATTTGATTTTCGTGTCACTCGATGGCCAAATGGTGTCCAATGCTTATGAACTTTTATATGCATAAACTAGAGGGCATAAGCTTTCTGTGACCACCGAGATCACCTCATTTGGAGGTCTGAGCAGAGAGTTATGAATTTGTGAAGTGTGCTATCAGTAACAGTGGCATCTCCAGAGTTCAATCACTGTTTCATCGGTTCCAGATGTCTAAACCTTTCTGTTTCAGTCTGGACTTATTTTTAGGTTCAATTTAACATTTGTAGATTTCCAGAATGACTGAATGTGTATGATTTCAATTTTTGTAGAATTAGTTATGAATTTCAGAAGTTTACATCAGTAACCTGAATCACAGCCCAGGCAGCCAGCGAGTCTGTAGCTTCTTGGATGTCAAACGTTCTGTGTGATGAATTTTGTGATGTGGGCATATTTGTAGGGTTAATTAGACATCCTAAGCTTTCTATAATGACCAAGATTGCATGATTTTGAATTTTATGGATTTAGTTATGAGTTTCCAAAGTTGGGTCAGGAAATGGAGCAAAGCTGGCCGAAAATATGCTTGTCTATTTTGAGCTCCATTTCGGTTTCCATGAATTGTAGGCATGTTTTTGTGATGGAAATGAGTTGAAATAATGAAATTAAGTATGGGGAAGTATAGTATAAGCTCACACGGTCCATGTGACACCGAATTGAATTTTTTGATACGACGCAACGCGAAAAAAATCATTATTTCTTTAGCGTTTCCATGGAACATCAATATGATTCATGATATTATGCCATTTGAAAGCATGAGATGAGCTAGAACTTATGGTGTTACATTTATTGGTATCGATTGTGAAGTCCCATATCGGATGGTGCGGTCCTGGGAAGAGCCCATATAAGTGGGGAGAATCCTCCCCCTCATGAGCGTGCTTTTCCTACGGGAAAGGACAAAACCCATTTGAACCGGGAAGGCTGGGTTGACGACCCTCGAACCAGGAAGGACGGGACAATACTCATGGGGGCTCTGTGTGGTGTTTGGTATCAGAGCTGGCCATTCGAGTGTGCAACCCGAGGACGGGTTGGCCCCAAAAGGGGGTGGATTGTGAAGTCCCACATCGGATGGTGCGGTCCTGGGAAGAGCCCATATAAGTGGGGAGAATCCTCCCCCTCATGAGCGCGCTTTTCCTACGGGAAAGGACAAAACCCATTTGAACCGGGAAGGCTGGGTCGACGACCCTCGAACCGGGAAGGACGGGACAATACTCATGGGGGCTCTGTGTGGTGTTTAGACATTCTAAGCTTTTTAGAATGACCAAGATTGCATGATTTTGAATTTTATGGATTTAGTTATGATTTTCCAAAGTTGGGTCAGGAAATGGAGCAAAGCTGGCCGAAAATATGCTTGTCTATTTTGAGCTCCATTTCGGTTTCCATGAATTTTAGGCATGTTTTTGTGATGGAAATGAGTTGAAATAATGAAATTAAATATGGGGAAGTATAGTATAAGCTCACACGGTCCATGTGACACCGAATTGAATTTTTTGATACGACGCAACACGAAAAAAATCATTATTTCTTTAGCGTTTCCATGGAACATCAATATGATTCATGATATTATGCCATTTGAAAGCATGAGATGAGCTAGAACTTATGGTATTACATTTATTGGTATCAGAGCAAAGGTTCAGGCTCTCATTGTGGGTTGTGCCTTGTGTTTTTGAGTTGCCTATATGCATATGAGCTTGTTTGGATGAATTAAGTGTGTATGATGGTGGAAGTGTTCCCTAGCTCATGTTACAGTTTGTTATGATGTTTCAATACGATGGTGAACACTAGGAGAGGTCGGCCCTCTAGCCAGGCTCGTGCTGATGAAGCTGGGCCTAGTGATCCTGTGACGACCCTAGCTTCTAATATCAGCGATTATAGCTAAATACACAATTAATAGATAATGATCAAGGTTTGGAGTCATTGCAATTAGTTACATTAAGAAAATATAGGGGAAATTTAAACCTTGATACTACTAGGATCATCAACTAACAACCATAGTGGGGACATGCATAAAAGGGGTTTGTGCCATCATTAAAGGTTTAGGATTCATCCATTAATCAATTTCAACCCGCAAAAACATCCCACCAATGTACTCAAACTATTCCTTAACATTATCCTTACTGAAATTAAGGTTTCTAGGTCAAATATAGGAGTTTGGGGACCTGCGCCGCGACTTGGAACTTTCCTGCCGCGGCTAAGTTAGGTTCTGGAGCTCAAAAACCACATTTTTAAACTTGCGCCGCGGCCTAGAACTCTCGCCGCGGCGCGGAGTGAAAATAATCGCCCAGGGGGTGACAGAACGTAACCTCGCCGCGGCGTAAGAAGTCCCGCCGCGGCGCGAGTCTAGAAAATTAATTTGGGAGGTTACAGTAGCAAAACTCGCCGCGGCGCCACATAGTTTGGCCGCGGCGCAGGTCCAACTCACCGCGGCGATAAAATTCCAGAGAGTAACTGGGCCGCGGCGCGAGAGATCTAGGCCGCGGCGCAAGTTTAAAAATGTGGTTTTTGAGCTCCAGAACCTAACTTAGCTGCGGCGGGAAAGTTCCAAGTCGCGCCGCAGGTCCCCAAACTCCTATATTTGACCTAGAAACCCTAATTTCAGTAAGGCTAATGTTAGGGAATGGTATGAGTACATTGGTGGGATGTTTTTGTGGGTTGAAATTGATCAATGGGTGAATCATAAACCTTTAATGATGGTATAAACCTTTCTTATGCATGATCCCGTTATGGTTGTTAGTTGATGATCCTAGCAGTATCAAGGTTTAAATTTCCCCTATATTTTCATAATGTAATTAATTGTGATGACTCCAAACCTTGATCATTATCTATTAATTGTGTATTTAGCTATAATCACTGGTATTAGAATCTAGGGTCGTCACAGTTGGTATCAGAGCAATGGTTCAGGCAATTGTGTTTGATTTACATCTTTGTTGTTAGAAAACTTGGCAATCATGATGCATGCATGATAGGAATAGGAACATTGTGGCCTGATGATAACTCTCATACCTATATATCTATGTATCTGCCATGGGTGGAGTGTGTTTTGGTTGCCTTGGGCTGTAGCTTAATGGGGAATGCTTGTGGTTGTGCTTGTAGCTTTGAAGAGTTAAATGGCTACTCGTAGAGAAACCACTGAGATGTTAAGAGAGATGCAAGAGGCCATGGCTGCCATGGCCAACCGAATGAAGGAACAAGTTGAGGCCCATGAAACTACAGTGAGGGCAATGACTGATCGGCTTCAAGAGCAAGCCGTGGCCCATGCAGCGACTGTGCAAGTGCTGCAACAACTTCATGAGAATATGAGTAAGCAAAACCAAGAGGTGCCAGTGAGAAATCGTGTGGGGGCTGGTCAAAACCCTGGTGTGGGAGAGGATGGTGACCTCTCTGTGGTGTTGTCTAAGTTCCAAAAGGCTAATCCTCCATCATTTTTGGGGGAGTTAGACACTGAGAAGGCCGAGAAGTGGCTAATGCAAATAGAGAAGATCTTCGGGGTTATGACTTGCACCACCGAAGAAAAAGCAAAGCTGGCCATCTATAAGTTGGAAGGTGAGGCAGAGCACTGGTGGAAGAGTGCCTCTAGATTATTGGTTGCAAGGGAGATACCCTTGACCTGGGAGAGCTTTCAAACAGCATTTGAAAGCAAATATTTTCCCCCATCAGTGAGGGCCGACAAGGAAGCTGAGTTTAACTTCCTTGAGCAAGGGGATGTGAATGTAGACCAATATGCGGCCAAATTCATTCAGCTGTCTCGCTTCTCCTCCTACCTGAAAAGGTTTGATGATGAGCCCTGGAAAGCTGAGAAATTTGAGAGAGGCCTGAGACCAGAGATTAAGGATAAAATAGTGTCTCTACAAATCCGCAACTTTGATGAGTTAGTGGAGAAGTGTAGGGTGACAGAAAGGGCCATGATGGAGAGTGAGGCCAAAAGAAAGAAGACCCTGGAAGGAAAACGTGACCGGGGCATGGAGCCCTTTAGGGGCGTGAGCAAGAAAGGAACCCATAGTGGGAGTGGCTCTTGGGGAAGGAGACCACCCCCTAGGAATGTCCCTCAAAGAAGAAGTATGGGACCACCGAGAATTGCAATGAGTGCCCCACCCACTTGTGCCAAGTGTGGGAAGAACCATGGGAACGGGCCTTGTCCTGTGTGTTACAATTGTGGAAAGCCGGGACACTATGCGCGGACTTGCACAGTGTCACGTGAGTCGGCCTCATCAATTAAGCCGCCTATCCAAGGAAGGGTGTTCGCCCTTACGCAGCATGAGGCTAGTAGATCCCCTAGCCTGATCCGAGGTACATTGCTTGTCCATAATCATGTCGTAGATGCATTGTTTGATTCGGGTGCGACCCACTCATTCATCTCATATGACTGTGTTAAGCGTCTGGGTCTTAAAATTAGCTTGTTGCCATTTGAATTATCTGTGTCCACCCCTACTGGATATTCTATGATTACATCTGATGTATGCTTAAATTGTACTGTACAATTGGATAGCCGTTGTACTACCCTTGACTTGATTTGTATCCCTTTGTGTGATTTTGATGTAATCATTGGCATGGACTGGTTGTCTGCTAATAATGTGATATGGACTGCAACCGTAAAACTGTTTCCTTACCTGCAAACATACCTGGAACTTGTCCTGTGACTGAGCTTGCTTGTGTGTCTGCCGCCCAAGCCGGGAGGTGCCTTAGGCGTGGATGCCAAGGGTTTCTAGTATTCTTTTCATTGCATGTTGAAGTTGAGGATGGGTTAGAGGATATACCTGTGATTGGGGAGTTTCCTGAGGTTTTCCCTAAGGAGTTTAGTGGACTACCTCCAGAGAGAGAGTTGGAATTTTCTGTTGATTTGGTACCCGGTACTGGTCCAATCTCTAAGGCCCCGTATAGAATGGCGCCTGCTGAGTTGGTTGAGTTAAAGAGTCAATTAGAAGAGTTACTTGAGAAAGGGTTTATTAGGCCAAGTGTGTCTCCATGGGGAGCACCAGTTTTATTTGTCAAGAAGAAAGATGGTAGCCTTAGACTTTGCATTGACTATAGGCAACTGAACCAAGCGACTGTTAAGAATAAATACCCTTTACCCAGAATCGATGACTTGCTTGACCAATTAGCTGGGGCGTCAGTCTTTTCAAAGATTGACCTTAGATCGGGATATCACCAACTTAGAGTCAAGGCTGAGGATGTACCTAAGACAGCCTTTAGGACTCGATATGGCCATTATGAATTCCTAATTATGCCTTTTGGGTTAACCAATGCCCCTGCCATTTTCATGGATTACATGAATAGGATTTTTAGGCCTTATCTTGACCGGTTTGTGGTAGTGTTCATTGACGACATTCTCATCTACTCTAAAAGTAGTGAAGAGCATGAAGAGCATCTTAGGATAGTTCTTCAGACCTTGAGAGAGCATCAGTTGTATGCTAAGTTGAGCAAATGTGAGTTTTGGTTGCGGGAGGTCAAATTCCTAGGTCATGTGATAACAGAACAAGGGGTAGCGGTAGATCCTAGCAAGGTAGAGGCGGTACTGAATTGGGAGAGACCCAAAACGGTGACCGAAATCCGTAGCTTCTTAGGTCTAGCCGGCTACTATAGAAGATTCATTAAGGGATTTTCTCAGTTAGCCATGCCTTTGACCAAATTGACTAGGAAGGACAAACCATTTGTGTGGGATGCTAAGTGTGAGAATGCTTTTCAAGAGCTTAAGGATAGGCTTACCACTGCACCTGTGTTAGTGATACCTGACCCTAAAGAGACATTCACAGTCTATAGTGATGCTTCTAAGAAGGGATTAGGGTGTGTCTTAATGCAACAAGGTAGAGTGATAGCCTATGCTTCTAGACAACTTAGACCCCATGAAGAGAATTATCCTACCCATGACCTGGAACTAGCTGCTGTAGTTTTTGCCCTTAAGATTTGGAGGCACTATCTCTATGGTGCCCAATTTGAGGTGTATAGTGATCATAAAAGTTTGAAGTACTTATTTGACCAAAAGGAGTTGAACATGAGGCAAAGAAGGTGGATGGAATTCCTTAAAGACTATGATTTTTCCTTGAAGTATCACCCAGGGAAGGCGAATGTGGTCGCCGATGCCTTGAGTAGGAAATCTATTCATGTGGCAATGATGATGCTTAGAGAGCAAAGGTTGATTGAGGAGATGAGAGATTTGAATTTATCAATTTCAATGAACCCTAGTAGTCTTCTTTTGGGAGAATTGAGGATAGAAAATGACCTTAGAAAAAGGATTAAAGAGGCCCAAGAGTTAGATGCCTATTGGGGAGGAATTAGAGAGCAACTGGGTAGTGGTGAGGTCAAGGATTTTGACCTATCAGAAGATGGTTTGGTGAGGTACCAAGGTAGAGTGTGCATACCTAAGGATGAGGAGTTGAGGAACATAGTGTTATCAGAAGCTCATAAGAGCAGGTACACCATTCATCCGGGCACCACTAAGATGTATAGGGATTTAAAGAATAGCTTTTGGTGGCCTGGAATGAAGTCAGACATAGCCGAGTTTGTGGCTAGGTGTCTAATTTGTCAGAGGGTTAAGATTGAGCACCAAAGACCCGCAGGTTTGTTACAGCCTTTAGAAATTTCGGAATGGAAATGGGATAGTATATCCATGGATTTTGTGATGGGTTTGCCTAGAACATCCTCGGGGTATGATGCTATTTGGGTGATTGTGGATAGATTGACGAAGTCTGCCCACTTTCTACCTATTAGAGCTACTTATCCTCTAGATAGACTAGCTCAATTGTATGTTCGTGAGATTGTAAGGTTACATGGCGTTCCTAATAGCATTGTGTCAGATAGAGACCCAAGATTCACATCAAAATTTTGGCGGTCTCTACAAGAAGCTTTAGGCACTAGTCTTAACTTTAGCACTGCTTATCATCCTCAGTCTGATGGACAGACTGAGAGGACCATTCAAACCCTTGAGGATATGCTGAGAGCTAGTGTGCTAGAATTGAAAGGGAGTTGGGATGTGTACTTGCCTTTAGCTGAGTTTGCTTATAATAATAGTTACCATTCCAGTATCCAAATGGCACCATTTGAGGCACTTTATGGGAGGAAGTGTCGGTCACCCTTGTGTTGGGTAGAACTTGGTGAGAGAAGTCTCTTAGGTCCGGACATAGTGGACCAAACCACCCACCAGATAGAACTCATCAGAAAGAAATTGTTGGCTGCCCAGAGTAGGCAGAAGAGTTATGCAGATAGGAGAAGGAGACCCTTAGAATTTGAGGTAGGAGACCATGTGTTCCTTAAGGCTACTCCGGTGACGGGGGTAGGACGGTCTATCAGGACAAGAAAGCTCAGTCCTCGTTATCTTGGTCCTTTCCAAATCCTTGAAAGGATAGGACCAGTGGCCTATAGAGTTGCTTTACCTCCAAACCTGGCCAGATTGCATGATGTATTCCATGTGTCCCAACTGAAAAAGTACCACCCGGACCCTTTGCATGTCATTGAGCATGAGAATGTGCATCTACAAGATGATTTGTCATATGTGGTTGAACCGGAAAGGATTGTGGACTCAAAAGTCAAACAGCTGCGTAATAAGGACATCCTCCTGGTAAAGGTAGTATGGAAAGGACTTACTCCGGATGAAGCAACTTGGGAAACAGAAGAAGCAATGAGGAAGGATTTTCCTGCATTATTTGAGTAAGGTATGTCTAATTTTGAGGACAAAATTTCTAAAAGGAGGGGAGAATGTAACACCCCGAAATTAATTAAGGTATTAATTATGGATTAAGATTAATTAAGGATAATTAACAGGGCATAATTGAGCAAGTTAGTGAATAGGCATTCTAGAGAGATAAATTGTTAATATGGGTTGAGAATTTATTTAGGATGGAGATTTACATCTAGACCCAAATTAATTAAATCATGATAAGAGGCTAATGGAGGCCCAATGAATTAGAGGTAAACCCAAACTAATTTAATGAGATAGAGGCCCAAGATTTATCTTGTATAGGCTCAATTAAGTGGCCCAATTACCCTTGTGCAGATCCAAGCCCTTGAGCCCTTTAAGTTTGGCCTAAAACTCATTAAACTTCAGCAACCCAATGTGTGAAAACTGGCCCAACAGAATTATGCAGCCCAACACTTAAAAACTGGCCCAATAAGCAAAATCTGAAACCCAATTGGGTTTGGACTTGGAGCAACCCATGACCCAACCTTTTGACCCAACTTAAACCCATCAAAACCCTAATTGCTTCAGCCACTTTTCCCCCCATTTGCTGAAACACAAAAATAGAAGAGAAATTCGGAGGTGAGGAGAGGAGGCTAGGGTTCTTGACTTAATTCCATCTTTTCTCACATTTGGAGCAAGATTTGGCCAAGGTAATAGTTATACAACTTAATCCTCTCATCTTTCTCTTTAATTTGGTCCGATTAGTTTTTCATTTAGAGAGATTTCATTATACCCAAAATCTGAAAAGTGAGTGTTTGGAGGTTTTCTTAGTGAAATTCGTAGGTTGAGGTTGGGGTTAGTATTAGGAGACCTTAAACCCCCCATTTTGATGCTTTCTTTGTTGGTTTGAGACCCCCATAGCTGATTTATATTATGGGTACTAATTCTATACGAATTTGCTTAGGATTTTGGGTGACACATTGAAAATTCTGGTGGGAGATACTTGAATCCGAATTTGGGATTTGTGGTGGCTGTTGCAATTGTCTGCAAGTGAGGTAACCGGGGTTTACATTAATTCCATGCATGTATCTGCTTTAATTTCATATTTGCTATATATGAATGATTTGAAATGTTGAATGAATTGGTTGGCTATCTGTTGTATCATGATTGGACCTTGTGAGTCCATGGTGGAGCTGTGGTGCGGCTGCCACCCGTGCATGTGCCGCGATCGGGCACTGGGTTATGATCAAACCCCAGATGCACTGAGCCCTGGTGTGCTCAATGGGGAGTAGGTGCCGTGGACGGGCCTCTCCTAGTGTTAATGGCCTTTAACATGTTGATTATATGATTGCTAGTATGGGATAGTAATCATGATAGCCTAATTGTTTCATTTGCTGAAATGACTGATATGATTTTGATATGGATTTTGATTTATGCATATATGTTGATTAAACTGGATTATATGATGGAATTGCTTTGGTTACTGAGATTCATATCTCACCCCGTGTTGTGGGATTAATATTTCAGGTGAAAGTTCCTCGGGTAAGGATAAGGGTAAGCAAGTGGATGAGAATCCATGAGTTCCCACCTATGGGGAGATGGCTACACTTGGGCTGACTTAGCTAGTATAGATGCTAATTTTGTATTCCTTAATGTATAGCATCATCATGTATCTGTATTGCCAAGTGTAGGCTTGAACATTTGATTTATTGAGGATGTATGAACTGAGGGGTTAGACCTCATCTTAATTTGGTAGTTGTTGTATGGACTCATGATTTCTGTTGTAATTGGTGCTGACATGTAATATTGCTTATCAATGGAAATGTAACCCTTGAGACATTGATATGAGCCCCTAATATATGGAACCCCCATTTATTTTGTATTAAAGGATAGCTGCTAGTAGTTCATGTATATTTTGTTGTGGATACTTTATGAACTTGCTGATGGAAGGTAACTAGAGGAAAGAAACGGGCATATAGGTTTTGAGTTGGTAATGGAAGTATAACTAAGTAAATAAGGTAGATAAATGTCATTAGAGCCATATAAAAGGAAGGGAAGTGACCTTAGAGTGTCCCTAAGAAGAGGAATGGAGTGTAGGGGGCGAAATAGAGGGAAAATAGCTACAGAAGGGAGTCACGCCGCGGCCAAGAAGGCTTCGCCGCGGCCTAGGGAGTGACAGTGGCGAGGGACGCCGCGGCTTGAGAAATCTCGCCGCGGCGCGGAGTGAAAATAATCGCCCAGGGGGTGACAGAACGTAACCTCGCCGCGGCGTAAGAAGTCCCGCCGCGGCGCGAGTCGAGAAAATTAATTTGGGAGGTTACAGTAGCAAAACTCGCCGCGGCGCCACATAGTTTGGCCGCGGCGCAGGTCCAACTCACCGCGGCGATAAAATTCCAGAGAGTAACTGGGCCGCGGCGCGAGAGATCTAGGCCGCGGCGCAAGTTTAAAAATGTGGTTTTTGAGCTCCAGAACCTAACTTAGCTGCGGCGGGAAAGTTCCAAGTCGCGCCGCAGGTCCCCAAACTCCTATATTTGACCTAGAAACCCTAATTTCAGTAAGGCTAATGTTAGGGAATGGTATGAGTACATTGGTGGGATGTTTTTGTGGGTTGAAATTGATCAATGGGTGAATCATAAACCTTTAATGATGGTATAAACCTTTCTTATGCATGATCCCGTTATGGTTGTTAGTTGATGATCCTAGCAGTATCAAGGTTTAAATTTCCCCTATATTTTCATAATGTAATTAATTGCGATGACTCCAAACCTTGATCATTATCTATTAATTGTGTATTTAGCTATAATCACTGGTATTAGAATCTAGGGTCGTCACAGATCCTGTTGCTGGAGCCCTTCAGTCCATCATGGCTCGCCTGGATCAGCAGCAAGCCGTCATTATGCAGCTTCAAGAATAGCTTGCTGTGAGAGATAGCCAGGGCCCTACACCTACTCCTCCTCAGCCACCTCCACACTCAGATCGTCCTGAGCATTCAGGGGTGACTCACCTAGATGCACAGCCACACGCACAGATGGTTGCCCCGATTCCACCAGCTCAGACGCCTCCTGTACAGCAACCCTCGACCGAAAAGGTGATTACACAATTTAGAAAATTCGGGCCTCTTACCTTTGATGGTGAGATGAATGCAGATAGAGCTGAGGCCTGGATTATGGAGCTAGAGCAAATCTTCGAGGTGATGGAGTGCACGTCTGAGCAGAAAGCCAAGATGGCTGCATTCCAGTTCAAGAAAGAAGCAATTTACTGGTGGAAGGGCACTGAGCCTATTTTGAGAGCGAGGAACGCCCCAATCACTTGGGAGGCATTCCTCAAGGTGTTCCACGAGAAGTATTTCCCCGATTCGATCAGAGATGAGAAGGAGTCAGAATTCATTTTATTTAAGCAAACTCCGGGGATGTCCGTGGACCAGTATGTGGCAAAGTTTGTTGAGTTCTCCAGATATTCCTCTTACCTGTAGAGACATGATGATGAGAGATGGAGGGCAGATAGATTAGAGAAGGGCTTGCTCCCTGAGATTCGAGACAGGGTTGTGCCACAGAGAATCAGGAACTTTAATACCCTAGTTGAGGTATGCAGAGTAACGGAGACGAATCTCAGGATGATGCAGCCCAGTTCTAGTGTTAGACCACCCCTTCCTCTCCCTGAACCCAAGAGACCTAGAGAGGGTTCCCAGCCTGCAGTGACTAGCCGAAGAGGCAGAAAGAGTCAGTGGAACTAGAGAGGTAAAAGACGGAGGACTCAGTCCAGCAAAGGTAGTGCTCCACCTATCACTTGTCCCCAGTATGGCAAGAATCATGGTACCAGATCGTGCTATGCGGGGCAGAATGTGTGCTTCAGATGTGGCAGGCCGGGGCACATAGCTAGAGATTGCACCTAGATTCCTCCACAGGCCCTTTTGCAGATCACACAGCCGAGGGAGATGGCTCCTCCTCCTAGACCACAGACCCAGGGTAGAGTCTTTGCCCTATCCCAGCAGGAGGCTAGTAGGTCCCCGAGTCTGATTCAAGGTACTATTAAAATTAATGATTTTTCTGTAACTGCTTTATTTGATTCAGGTGCTAGCCACTCTTTCATATCATATGACTGTGCTAGGAGGCTGGGTTTGAGTATGTCTGTATTGCCATATGAGTTGCATGTATCTACCCCTACAGGAAACCGAGCCATTACCTCCCATGCTTGTTTAAATTGTGTGATCCAGTTTAACCATTGCCTGACCACCCTTGATTTGATCTGTATGCCCCTTGTTGATATTGATGTGATTATTGGCATGAACTGGATGTCTGCAAATAACGCCACACTAGATTGTAGCCACAAGTGTATTACTTTACTTGAGTGTGGGACTGTGCCTAGTACTAGGGCTGAGTTATCTGTCATGACTACCTCCCAGGCTGAGAGATCTCTAGGGCATGGTTGTCAGGGATATTTGGTCTTCTTTTCAGTTCAGGTCGAGGTAGAAGAGGGTATAGAAGAGATTCCCATAGTGAGGGAGTTCCCAGAGGTATTTCCTAAAGAAATTAGTGGACTACCCCCACAGAGAGAGGTAGAGTTTCCCATAGACATTGTACCTGGGGTAGGTCCAGTATCTAAGGCCCCGTATAGGATGGCTCCCATCGAGCTAGCAGAGCTTAAGAAACAGATAGAAGAGCTGTTAGAAAAGGGTTTCATTAGACCCAGCGTCTCACCGTGGGGAGCTCCAGTCCTATTTGTAAAGAAGAAAGACGGGAGCCTTAGGCTATGTATAGATGACCAGGAACTCAATAAGATTACGATAAAGAATAAGTATCCTCTCCCTCGCATAGATGACCTCCTAGATCAGTTAGTGGGAGCGTCAGTGTTTTCTAAGATAGACCTCAGGTCAGGATACCATCAACTTAGGATAAAGGCTGAAGATATCCCCAAAACAGCCTTTAGAACTCGATACGGGCACTATGAGTTTCTAGTTATGCCCTTCGGGTTGACGAATGCACCCGCAGTCTTTATGGATTACATGAACAGAGTTTTCAGGCCATACTTAGATAGATTTGTAGCGGTCTTCATAGATGACATCCTTATCTACTCAAAAAGTAGAGAGGAACACGTGCAGCACCTGAGATTAGCCTTGGAGACCTTGCGAGAGAGACAATTGTATGCTAAACTTAGTAAATGTGAGTTCTGGCTCACTGAGGTTCAGTTTCTAGGTCATGTCATATCCCAGGCAGGGGTCGCAGTAGATCCCTATAAGGTAGAAGCAGTATTGTAGTGGGAGAGACCTAGGACAATGACAGAGATCAGGAGCTTCCTAGGTTTAGCAGGGTATTATAGGAGGTTCATTCAGGGCTTTTCTCAGATAGCGATGCCACTGACCCGGCTTACGAGAAAGAATGTGCCGTTTGTGTGGAATGAGAGATGTGAGAGTAGTTTCCAAGAGCTAAAGCACAAGCTGACCACGGCCCCAGTTTTAATACTCCCTGACCCTAAAGAAACTTTTGTAGTGTACAGTGATGCCTCAAAGAAAGGGTTAGGATGTGTGCTTATGCAGAAAGGCCGAGTGGTAGCTTATGCTTCTAGACAGTTGAAACCTCATGAGGAAAACTACCCCACACACGACTTAGAGTTAGCCGCAGTGGTATTTGCTTTGAAAATATGGAGACACTACTTATATGGGGCAGCAATAGAAATTTACAGTGACCACAAAAGCCTCAAATATTTATTTGAACAGAAAGAATTGAACATGAGGCAACGGAGATGGTTAGAATTTCTGAAAGATTATGATTTCACATTGAAGTACCATCCCGGTAAAGCTAATGTGGTAGCTGATGCCCTAAGTAGAAAATCCATACACATGGCCTGTATGATGATCCGAGAGCAGGAATTGATTGAGAGATTTAGAGACATGAGTCTCTCCTGCGAGGTGTATTCAGGAAAACTATTAATGAATGAGATCCGAATAGCAAATGACCTAAGGGATCAGATAAGAAAGGCCCAGCAGACACATGATCATGTAAATAAGATTAGAGCCCAGATAGCCCAGGGTAGTGTCCAGGAGTTCAATCTGTCTGAGGATGACATAGTAAGATACAGGGATAGGCTGTATGTGCCTAGAAACACAGAAATTAGAGAAAAGATATTAGATGAGGCACATAAGAGTAAGTACACCATTCATCCGGGCAGTAATAAAATGTACCAGGATTTGAAGAAAATGTTCTGGTGGCCCGGAATGAAAACAGACATAGCAGAGTATGTCTCCCGATGTCTAGTATGCCAAAGAGTAAAAATAGAACATCAAAAACTAGTTGGGTTGCTTCAGCCCCTAGATATCCCAGAGTGGAAATGGGATAGCATAGCTATGGATTTTGTCATGGGTTTACCCAGGACATCATCGGGGTATGATGCAATATGGGTAATAGTGGATAGGTTAACAAAGTCAGTGCACTTTTTACCTATGAAAGCCACTTATACCCTAGATAAGTTAGCCCAGCTGTACATCAGGGAGATAGTTAGACTGCATGGTGTGCCTAGGAGCATAGTGTCAGATAGAGATCCCAGGTTCACATCGAATTTCTGGAGATCATTACAAGATGCTCTAGGCACCAGACTTAGATTTAGCACAGCCTACCACCCTCAGACGGATGGACAGACAGAGAGAACCATCCAAACCCTAGAGGACATGTTGAGGGCATGTGTATTAGAAATGAAAGGGAACTGGGATACATACTTGCCTCTAGCGGAGTTTGCCTATAATAACAGTTATCATGCAAGTATACAGATGGCACCGTATGAGGCATTGTATGGGAGGAAATGCAGATCCCAAGTGTGTTGGGTTGAGCTAGGAGAGTGGAGCCTCATAGGCCCGAATTAGTAGACCAGACCTCTAAACAAATAGAGACCATTAGAAAGAAACTTCTGACGGCCCAGAGTAGACAGAAAAGTTACGCAGATAAACGTAGGCGGCCGTTAGAGTTTGAAATTGGAGACCATGCCTTCATTAGAGTGTCTCCAGTCACAGGGATAGGTCGGTCCATCAAAAGTAAAAAGCTTAGCCCAAAGTACATAGGTCCTTTCCAGATTCTTGATAAAGTAGGACCTGTGGCATACAGACTAGCCCTTCCTCCGAACCTAAGCCAAGTCCATAATGTCTTCCATGTTTCCCAGTTGAAAAAGTACCGGCCTGACCCCTCACATGTCATAGAATATGAGAATGTGCAGTTACAGGATAATCTATCATATATAGTATCACCAAATCGGATCGTGCACGTTAGACTCAAGCAGTTACGGAATAAGACGATATCGCTGGTGAAAGTGGTTTGGAAAGGGTTATCTCCTGAGGAAGCCACCTGGGAACTAGAGGATGCTATGAGAAAGAAATATCCACAACTCTTCCCATGAGGTATGTTATCTAAATTTCGAGGACGAAATTTTTAAAAGGGGGAGAGAATTGTAATGTCCCGTTTTCATTAAACGATGGAAATGGGCACGCTTTCAAAGTAAGTCCCCTGAGATGAGTGATTCAAGGCCAAATAAAATTTGGATAAAATGTTAAATAATAAAAAATGAGGATTTGAGCCTTGAGTTGCTCAGAAATCGGGGTCGGAGTGATTTGAAAAATTTACCGAAAGGCCAGTGGCATTTTCGTAAATAAGTGTAATTTTGGAAAAGCACCTAGGAGGGCTTTTTAAATAGAAATTTTGAGTTGCCCAGGGTTCTCAGAGGCCCCAAAAACCATGGGAAGGCCCGGGACCGGTAAAGACCCTCCGGTGTAAGTTTTCCAATGTCGATTGACCCGAACTTTGACTAATTCATTCGGAAGGGTTTTAGCTCCGATTTGAGGGATTCCAAAGCCATTTTTATTAAATTGGGAACTTATTTGTTATGATGGAAAAGATGGTTCTCAAAAAGGAACTAAAACAAAGGAGAAACAAAAAGGCAAAGTATGAAGGGCAAAACGGGAATTTTTAAAAAAAGTCACTTTACCCTAGCTATATATAGGTGGCACCTCACACTCTCCTTCATTCACTTCAGAATTTCCAGCCCTAAATCAGAAGCAAATCCCTTGGAGAGTCGTGCACAAAGAGAAGGGAAGAAGGAGGAAAGATTCAAGACTTTAGGTATGGAATTTTACTTGTTTTTCATGCTTTCTCTCCTCCACTTTCTTCTTCTCTTTTTCCCTCTTCTTCTCCATGATGTCTCTGAAGTTTTGAGAGCTGTTTTGAAGGGAGAACAGAGGGGAAAGTTCGAATTTCAAGTAAGGAGGCCAAGGAAAGCAAGAATAAGCAAAGAAATCCAAAGAAAACAAGGTATTTTGCAATTCTTCCACTTGGTCTTCTTCCTCCCTTCCATGACCATTTCGACCTACACTTGGACAGAGCTTAGGATTCAGATTTTGAACCAAACCAAAGGTAATTCTTAGGTATTTGATGGAGAGGAATAAGAATATGCAAAGAAACTAAGAAAATTGCATTAGAAAGCAAGATGCAAAACCTAGGGTTTCAAGTGCACCTTTCAATTTTTGGATTTGTAGGATGCTTTCTAGGTCTAAGTTAGAGTATAAATGAGTTCTTGAGACGCCAAAGATTCTCCCCACGAGCCTCCCCCTTTAAGAAAACCAAGCAAACTCCATGAAGGCCATTAAGCTCCATAGCCTCGGCCTAAGGAGTTTCTCATAGCTAGGGAGAGTTTTAAATTTTTCTAACGCCATTCTTGAGTCATAATTGACGAATGAAAATGAGGGGAGGCCTTGGAAAAAATTTAGAACTCATGGAAAGTGATTTGGTGTCTTAGGTTCCATAATATGACCTAAAGAAGCAACATGGTGCTAGGCCATTTGTTTTGATGATGTGAGGACTCTAAGAGGCTTAAATGGAGTCAAGAATCATATTTGAAAAGAAAAAATGAGGGCTAGAAATCATTTGAGGGGTGTTGCTTCATTAGGTGCCAATATGGAGCCTATAGAGCAATCTAGTGTTTCATTACATTGTGTAGCCTTAGAGTGTGATTCATGAACTTAATTGGCTCCCATAATTTGTGTCTAGGCCAAGAGACACTATTTCCACCAACTTGTGGGTGTGTGGTTAAAAGAGGAGGTTTAAAAGCTAAGAAAAAAGTGTGTACTTGCATACAAGGTAGCTCTCTCCGCCTTCTCTCATGCATGGATGTGTGTTCAGCTTGTTTTAGAATGCTTCCATGTGTATTTTCAAGTTTTGAAAAGTATGCTAGCATGCCTTTACATGTCATGATCCTTGATGCCATGTTATGTTTTAAATGAATCCATGATATTTGTATGAGTTTGCTTGAGTGTGGAGAGGCCAAGAACTCTTCCCTTGGGTGAGGAGGAGCCAAGAACCCTTGAGCTTGGTTGAGACAAAGTAAAGAGTCTCCCAAAAGCAAAGTGGGCTCCCAAGAGTATGGTTGAGTCCAAAGTGCTCAAACAATGGGTGAGGCAAGTCCAAAATCCATGAGGAGAAGTGTGAGGCCAATCCAAACACTTAGTGAGCTCTTGAATGTCTTGTATAATTGATTCACATGCCAAGGTTGCTTTTAAAATGCCTATGATTTCTACTTTCTCCATGCATGCATTTGTGAAACTTGCTTGCACATATTATGTGTGATGGAATGGGAGATGAGCTATTGAGATTCTTGAATCTCACTCCCTCCTCTTAAATGTCCTAATATGCTAGGTGGACCAAGTGGACATGGCAATGGGAGCCAACCACCTTGAAGAAAGAAGATTGCCATCCTTATGCTTGATTTTTGGTCTTTTGATTCATAAGGAGACTTCATGATGTATATGATTATTGTAAATAGTCTATGACCCCTTGGACAAATGTAAAAATGATATTATGTGATAGATAAATGAATGAGTATGGTGTATGTATTCTAGAACATAAATTGAGTGTTTATGCTAATGTATGCACTTGAGAAAAGCTTGGTGTAATGTGTATAAGTGAGGGTGAAAAGGCCAAAATGAGATGCAAATGGTTTGGGACCATTTGGGCAACTTCCCCAAGTCTTAAACATGCTTTTAAACTTGCCCAAAAGGTGCCAAGACCAAAAGAAATCCATTTGGCAATTTTGGTACCCAATATGGAGCCAAAATTGACCATAATGGAACCCTATGTCACTTTTTGGCCAAATGAGTTAGTCTTGCCCTGAAATTTGGCATACAATTAGGTCTCATTAAGAGCTTTCTGGGAAGCTAAAGATCATAATTTTTGGAGACCTAGAGAATATTTGATGAAGTTTCAAAGTTGGGATTTTCCATGGTTTCTGGTATGTGCACTGTTCATACTGGCAGATTTGATTTTCGTGTCACTAGATAGCCAAATGGTGTCCAATGCTTATGAACTTTTATATGCATAAACTAGAGGGCATAAGCTTTCTGTGGCCACCGAGATCACCTCATTTGGAGGTCTGAGTAGAGAGTTATGAATTTGTGAAGTGTGCTGTCAGTAACAGTGGCATCTCCAGAGCTCAATCACTGTTTCATCAGTTCCAGATGTCTAAACCTTTCTGTTTCATTCTGGACTTATTTTTAGGTTCAATTTAACATTTGTAGCTTTCCAGAATGACTGAATGTGTGTGATTTAGAGTTTTTTAGAATTAGGTATGAATTTCAGAAGTTTACATCAGTAACCTGAATCACAGCCCAGGCAGCCAGCGAGTCTGTAGCTTCTTGGATGTCAAACGTTCTGTGTGATGAATTTTGTGATGTGGGCATATTTTTAAGGTGAAGTATACATCCTAAGCTTTCTATAATGACCAAGATTACATGATTTTGAATTTTATGGATTTAGTTATGAGTTTCCAACGTTGGGTCAGGAAATGGAGCAAAGTTGGCCGAAAATATGCTTGTCTATTTTGAGCTCCATTTCGGTTTCCATGAATTGTAGGCATGTTTTTGTGATGGAAATGAGTTGAAATAATGAAATTAAATATGGAGAAGTATAGTATAAGCTCACACGGTCCATGTGACACTGAATTGAATTTTTTGATACGACGCAACGCGAAAAAAATCATTATTTCTTTAGCGTTTCCATGGAACATCAATATGATTCATGATATTATGCCATTTGAAAGCATGAGATGAGCTAGAACTTATGGTGTTACATCTCATAGGGTAGTACCCTAAGTTAGAGTCAATGCCTTAAAGGTAGGTCTCAACAACCTTATCATCCCTGTATCTAACTTTCTCTTTGCTGAGCTCTTTCTCAATCTCAACTGCTAGGCCCACGAATTTCTTACTAACCTTCTATGGTTACTTACTACTCTTTTTCTCTACTTGTACTAGGAGTTCTCACTCTATGTGGGTCAACTGATCCCATAATAGTTCATTTCTCAGATTAGCCTGAATATGACCAACAAAGCATTCATACTACCATTCATCATGACTAACACATCATTCACCCCAGTTAGTTAGCCTCAGGTTCACCTTAATCTCTTATTTAAGTATTGGCCATGGCTAACTTCTTAATTGGCCATGACGAGGAACTCTCTGGATTGCCTCGCTATTTCATGGAATAATTGGCCGCAGCTAAGCAGTTAATTGGCTGTGGCTAGTGGCCTCTGATTAGCTTACTTTTTCATGGATTGAAATTTCATCCTTTTAGCTACAACCTGAGTTTCATTGCCTCTATATCTAGCCCATCATCCAGCTAAAGAGTTCTACCTCTTACTTCATTCATGCATAACTAGTGTCACCTTTATGTTATCGGGCTCTAGGGGTGTAGCTCATAACTCAACCTCTAGCTTGAGGGAATTAACCTTTTGGGTTTTAACACTTATCTAGACATTTGGGTGTTGTGGCTAGGAGGCAACTCTTTTCTTACCTCCCCTCTAAACTAGTCCTATGCAGCCGTAGTCTCATCTTATACCGAGCTACATCATTGCTTATAGCTGTATTATGCGAGACATCTCAGAATGATCAGAGTATGACCACTAGGAAAATTAGGCCTCACATATTCTCTCTAGCAAGCCTCTTCATATTAACATGATCACTTCTCATCGTTCATACTTAGGGCTTGCCACTGATCCTGGTGAGCTATTGTAATGTCCAGTTTTTGTTAATCAACGAAAATAGGCATGTTTTCAAAGTAAGTCCCCTGAAATAAATTAGTTAAGGCCCCAAAAAATTTGAGTAATATTCTAGACTCTTGAAAATGAGAATTCTAGCCTCAGAAGGAAGGAAAAACGGAGCTAGAATGAAGAAACAAATTTTGACGAAAACTTTACGAAACATAATGGCATTTTCATAATTTTAAGTAAATTTTAGAATTCACATAGGAAGGCTTGAAAGTTTTGAGTTCCTCAGGGTTCTCAGAGGCCCTAAAAATCATGAGAAGCCCCAGGATAGTTAAATCCCTTCCGGTGGACATTTTCCAACGTCAGTGTATCTAAACTTTGACAGATTTGTTTGGGAAGGTTTTAGCTCCGATTTGAGTGATTCCAAAGGCATTTTATTTAATTGGGAACCTAATTCTATAATGGAAAAGACAATTCACAAAAAGGAGCTAAAACGAAGGAGAAATGAAAATGCAAAGAACAAAGGGCAAAATTGAAATTTTTGAAAAAGTCACTTTCCTACACCTATATATAGGTAGCGCCTCACACTCTCCCTTATTTAGCTTCAGATCATTCAGCCCCAAACCAAAAGAAAAACCCTAGGAGAGAGGCGCATGAGAGAGGAAGAAGGAGGAGAAGAAAATCCAAGTTTAAGGTATGTTTGGATGGTGATTTTTCATGCTTTTCTTTATCCACACCTCCTCTCCTCCCTTCTCCTTTATTTCCTTTGATTAAAATGGAGTTTATAAATCTGATTCAAGGGGTAAATTCAAGGGAAATTTTTGATTTGAAGAGAGGAGCTTGGAGAAAGAAAGATTCAAGCCAAAATAAGCAAGGAAATTAGGTAAAATTTCATCCTATGGTTGCTATTCTTGATTCCTCTTCTTCTCTACTTCGACACACAGAAGGAAACCTAGGAGGGTCTGACTTTCAAGCCTAATCAAGTATGAATCTTAGGTATTTGAAGGAGAAGAACAAGAATATGCAAAGAAAATAACAAAATAACCATTAGATTTCAAGATACAAATTCTAGGGTTTTGTGTGCACCTTGTAAAATCTGACCTTGTGTGATGATTCCTAGGTCTAATTAAGAGTTTAAATGAGTTCTTGAGATCCCTAAGATGCTTACCATGTGCTTCCTCCCTCAAGAAAACAAAGAAATCTTCATGAAGGCCAAAATTGCCCTATGTCTCGACCAAAGGGAGTTCTTATAGCTAGGAGGAGTTTTAAATTTTTCTAAAGCCATTCTTAAGTCATATTTGATGAATGAAAATGAGGCGAGGCCTTGGAAAAAATTTAGAACTCAAAAACTAATTTGGTGTCTTAGGTTCCATATTATGACCTAAAGAACCAACATGATATTAGAACCTTTGTTTTAATTGTGTGATGACACCAAGAGATTTAAAAGGAAAGAATGGAGCCCAGAAATTATTTAAGGAGTGTTGCTTCATTAGGTGCAATTATGGACCATAATGGGGTTTATAGAGCAACCTAGTTCTAAGCAAGTGTGTGGCCTTAGAATTTTGTTTCATGAACCTAATTGGCTTCCATAAATTATATCTAGGGCAAGAGAAACCATCTCTATGAGTTTGTGGGTGTGTGGCCAAAAGAGGAGGGTTGAATTCAAAGGAAAAAGTGTGTGATTGTATACAAGGTAGCTCTCGCCACCTTCTCTCATGCATGGATGTGTGTTTAGCTTGTCTTAGAATGTGTGTATGTATATTTTCACGACATGAAAAGTATGCTAGCATGATTTTATACGCCATAATTCATGATGACATATTGTGTTTTCAAATGAATGTATAATATTTGTTTGAGTTTGCTTGAGTGTGGAGAGGCCAATAACTCTTAACCATAGTGAAGATGAGCCAAGAATCCTTGAGATTAGTAAAGACAAAGCAAAGAGTCTTCTAAATCCATGAGGAAAGGTGTGAGGCCAATCCAAACACTTGGTGAGCTTTTAAATATTTCACATGACTTGCTCACATGCCAAGTTTGCTTCTTGAATGTTCATGACTTCCATTTTATTCATGCATGCATTTTTAAGGCTTGCTTTGCATATATTATGTATGATTGAATAGGAGATGAGCTACTGGGATTCCTTGAATCTTACCCCCTCCTCTCCAATGATCCAATAGGCTAGGTGGACTAAGTGGACATGGCAATAGGAGCAAACCACCTTGAAGAAAGAAGATTGACATTAATATATCTAGCTTTTTCTTTTTTAGAACCATGATGATGCTTCATGATGTATAATATTGTTGGAAATGGTCTATGACCCTTGAGACATATGTAATTATGATATTATGTGATGTAGGATTGAACAAACGTGTTATGTGAATGATGGAATGTAAATTGAGTATGTTATGACATTATAGCTTCATGAATAGCTTTATGGAAATATTATGGATGAAAAGGCTAAAATGAGATGCATGAGGTTTGAGACCATTTGGACAGCTCACACAAGTCCTAAATGTGCTTTTAGACTTGCCCAAAAGGTACCAAGACTAAAGGAAAACCATTTGGTCACTTTAGTATCCCATATGGAGCTAAAAGTGACCATAATGGAACCCTAAGTCACATTTTGGCCAAATGAGCTCTTCTTAATCTGAGATTTGGCAAATATTTAGAGCTTGTTAAGATATTTTTGGGAAGATAAAGACCATAATTTTTGGAGGTTTATAGAATATTTGATGAATTTACAAAGTTGGCAATTTTTTTGGTTTTACTCTTCTGTATTATTCATTTGGTCTGAAAATAAAATCTGTTACACAGGGCTCAAATGATGTCCAATTGCCATAAAATTTTATACAGAGAAACTAGGAATCCACAATGACTCATGCCAACTTGAAGCACCATATTTGGATGTCTAGAGAAGGAGAAATGAATTTGTGAAGATTCTGTCCAGTATGAGGGAATTCAGCCGACCTGAGTTACTGTTCCATTGAATTTTGAGGTCTGGGCTGCCTGAACTGGTCTAGAAATATTTTTACCTCTAGTTAACATCTACAAAATTCCATATTGGTATCATTTGTATGGATTGTACTTTTTTGGAATTAATTAGATATTTTCAAAATTTGTTACAAAAATTTGTGAAAGCATCTGGAGGCAGTTTGACCCCTGGACCTTTTCGGATGTCAAACGCCCTCTGTGATGGATGTTATAATTTGGGTGTATTTTTAGTGTGAAATAGACATTCGTAACTTTCTAGAATGGCCAAGAATATATAATTTTGATTTTTTTGGAATTAGTTATGATTTCCCAAATTTTGGTTAGAAAAGGGGCCAAATCTAGCCGAAAATAAACCTCCATATTTTATACTTCATTTTCGATTTTCTTGAGTTGTGAGCTACATTTTATAATGAAAATGAGTTGTATTCATATAATTAAATATGAGAATGTATGGCATGAGCTCACAGGGTCCACGTGACAATTAATAGAATTTTTATACACGACGCAATGCGAAAAAATTCATTATTTTTATGCTATTTCCTTGATTCTTCCATGAGATGTCTAATGGGAAGTATAAAGATAGCATGAAATGAGCTAGAATTTATGGTGTTACATTTATTATATCTCATAGAGCTCCAACTATCAGACCACTTAGCTCTGCTCAAGCTATTCTAGAGGCCAACCTTTCCCGCTATTCACTATCTACTCCAAGACCATTCTACAACTTACTTATCATAAATATAGCCACAAACTATCCTCACACACCCACAATGCTTTATATAACTATACAACCCTTTGCATAGCCTAATTGCTACATCCTTAAGCCAAATTCAATCTGAGAGAGCCTAGAACTTTGCTCTGATACCAATAAAAGTAACACCATAATTTTCTATCCTTTCTCATGCAAATTATATGCATCATGCCAAGCACTTCTCAAGAAGTACAAGAAAATGGCATATAAAATAAAGAATTTCTTAGTGTTGCTTTGCATATAAATTTTCCATTTGGTATCCCATGGATGGTGTGAGCTCATATATCACATTCTCATATTAAATTACATAGATACAACTCAATTCCATTATCAAAATTGGTCTAAAGCTTGTGTAAGGCAAAGGAATACATAAAATCAATGGTAACTATTTCGGTCAGAATTTTCCCTTTTCTGTGACAAATTTTGGAAAATCATAACTAATTCTAAAAAATAAAATCATGCTTTCTTTAGCATTATGGAAAGTTACACCTATCTACTTTATACTAAAAATATGATTAGGTCATGAAACATCACACAGAGGACTTTTGACATTTGAAAAGGGGCAGAGGTCTGACTGGCTACTAGTACTGACACAAGTTTCTGCAGTAAACTTCAAAAATGTTTAATTAATTTAAAAAACATATAATTCATAAAAATGATACCAATATGGAAAGCTACGGATGTTAGCTAGAGGGAAAAAATAATTTTAGTCCTCTAGACCTCATAAACCAATCAAATTGTGCCTAAGGTCTATCTGAGTGCCTAATACTGGGTAGAAATTTTAAAAATTCATATCTCCCTCTCTAGACATCTAAATTAGGTTCTTCTAGCTAGCACAAGTCACTGGGAATGTCTAGTTTTTTCTTATAATATTTTGTGGCAATTGGACATCATTTTCCCCATAAGTGACAAAATTTATTTTTTCGATCAGTATGAATTGTATCCTTGACCAAAATCAAAAAAATTCCCAACTTTGAAAGTTCATAAAATATTCTATGGACCTCCAAAAATTCTGCACTTTAGCTTTCCAAAAAGCTCTCAATCTCTAAAGGCATGCCAAATTCTAGATCAACAAGAGCTCATTTGGACAAAAAGTGGCATAGGTTTTCAATATGGTCAATTTTGGTCCATATTAGATGCCAAATGTGTCCAAATGACTTCCCTTGGTGTTTGGCACCTCTTGGGCAAGTTTAAAAGCATGAATATGACTTGTATAAACTTCTTAAGTAGTCTCAAACCTCCTTCATCTCAACTTAGACATTCCACTTATGTTTATACATACATTTCTATAATACTAGTTTGCCATCACATGTCCAAATTGCACATTTTCATACATATAACCTTAGCTCTCATTTATATATGATACATTAACATAATTATACATATTCATAATATTATGGGACATATACAATAATCGATTACAATATTTGCCACTCATATGGCTTCAAAGAGACCAAATCTATGCACTTTGATGTCATGCTCTCATTTCTGAAGTGGTTAGCTCCCATTTTCTTGTTCTCTTAGTCCACCTAGCATGTTAGAACATTGGGTAAGAGGGAATTGAGATTCAAAGAATCCTAATAGCTCATCTCCCTTTCAATCACACAGAAAAGATGTAAAATAAGTCTTACAAATGCATGCATAGACATATTGACATGTGTAATCATTCAAGAACCATTCTTGGCATTTGAAAAAGTCATACTTGACATACATAGGCTTGCCAAGTAAGTGGATTAGCCTTACCCATTCACTTGTAGATTTTGGACTTGCCTCACCCATTTTCTTAAGAGGTTTTTGACTTAACCTTACTCTTGAGAGTCAACCTCACTCTTGGGAGACTCTTTACTTTGTCTCAACCAAACTTTAAGGGTTCTTAGTTCATCTTCACTATGGCTAAGGGTTCTTGGCTTCATCACACTCAAGCAAACCCAAGCAAACATCATAAGCATTATTTAGAAACATAATGCATCATCTTGGTACCATGGCATATGAATTAATGCTAGAATACTTTTCATGGTTTAAAACACACATACACACATTCAAAGACAAGCCAAGCAAACATTCATGCATAAGAGAAGGAGAAGTGAGCTACCTTGCTTGCATTCACACACTTTTTCCTTAAACCTTGAGTCCTTTCTTGATCTTATACACCCAAGGAGGTGAGATCATTCCTCTTGGCCTAGACACATTAAATGGAAGCTAATTATTTTCTTGAGTTACATTTTAAGGCCACACATTCACTAGAAAAGCTAGGTGACTCGTAAGGCTCTTTTATGGTTCCATAATGCACTTAATGAAGCAACCTTCAGAAAATATCATCTTGGCTCCATTCTATCTATTCATTTATAATTCTTGACTTCATTTAAATTTCTTGGAGTCATCACACAGTCCACTCAAGGAGCCTAGCTAGGTGTTGCTTCTTTGAGCCATAATATGGAACATATAAGGCCATCTTACTTTCTATGACTTCTAAAATTTTTTCAAGGCTTCCTCTTATACTCTCTCATCATATATAATTCAAAACTATGCTTGGAACAATTTAAAACTACCCATAGGTGCCATTTCTACTCTTGGTCAAATCATATGCTTTTCTTGGCATCTTTGGAGTTTCTTTGCTTCTTTTGATGGGAGAATTATGTAGGAAGCTCTCTTGGTGTCTTAAGAGTCTATATGAACTCTCAAACCTCATAAAATATGGCTAGGGTTCATGGTAGAGTTCAAGGTGCAATCAAAACCCTAACTTTTCTATCTTACAAATTCATGGTTTTTAGTTAGATTTCTTTGCATATTCTCACTCTCCTCCCTTAAATTCATAGAATTCACCCTTAGTTATCCTCAAAATTTCAGCCCTCCTATGGCTTCTTGAGTGGGGCAAAATATGGAGAGAAGAAGAGCAAGGGGTAACAATCATGGAAGAAGAAATCACCTTGTTTTTCCTTGTTTTCTCACTTGGACCTTGTCTTTTTTGGCCTCCTCTCTTCAAATACGAATTTTTTCCTTAATTTCTCCCTTAGAATTGATCTATATACTTCAATATAACCATAAGAAAGAAAGGGAAATGGAGAAGAAGATATTTACAAGGGAAAGAGCATGAAAAAACTGACAAGAATCCATACCTTTTAGCTTTGATTTCTCCTCCTTTTCCTCTTCCTCTTGTGTGCCACTCTCCTAGGGTTTTCTCTTTGGTTTAGGGCAGAAACATATGAGGCTAAATGAATGGGAGAGTGAGGCGCCATCTATTTATAGGAGGAAGGAATAAAGACTTTTCAAAAATTCCCATTTTGCCCTTTATTCTTGGCATTTTTGTTTCTAATTTATTTTAGTTCCTTTTTGAGAATTGTCTTTTCTATTATAAAATTTAGGTTCCTAATTTAGTAAAATGCCTTTGGAATCACTCAAATCGTAGCTAAAACCTTCTCAAACAAATTCATCAAAGTTTAGGAACATCAACATTGGAAAACATCCATTGGAGGGGTTTTAATTGTCCCGGGGCTTCCCATAGTTTTCAGGGTCGGTGAAAACCTTAGAAAAGTCAAATCTTTCATTTAAAAAGCCTTCCTATGAGAATTCCAAATTTTGCTCAAAATGACAAAAATGCCTTACATTTTGTCAACCTTTCATTACATTTCATTTCTTCATTCTGGCTCTGTTTTTCTTTCCATCTAAACCTGGGATTCTCATTTTTAGGAGTCTAGAATGCTTCCCATATTTTTTAGGACCTTAACTACATCATTTTCGAGGGACTTGCTTTTTATATATGATGTATTTCATATGTTTATGAAGGAACTATACATTACATTTCTCACATTTTCTTTCTTTTTCAAAGATTCAGATATTACATCTAGAAAACCTCCCAAGTGGCTCTCCTATTAAGGAAAAATTAAGAAGTCCAAGAACCCCATTTATGGTGCTTGTCTCGCCCTAAGCTAGTTCTATGGGTTAGGGAGTGTTTTAAATTGTTCTAACCTTAGTTTGAGACTTTATATGATGTTAGAAGATGTAACACCATCATTTCTAGCTCATCTCATGCCTTTAGATATCTCATTTTCAAGAATCATAAAGCTCTCAAGGAAAAAGGCAATAGAAATAATGAATATTTTCACATTGCATTGTATATAAAAATTTCATTTAATATCATGTGGATCGTGTGAGCTCATATAACATATTCCCATATTTAATTTTATGGATACAACTCATTTGAATCATTAAAAGTGGCCTACACCTCAAGAAACTCGAAGAGAAGCATAAAATGTACACATTTTATTTCGACCAGATTTTGCCTCTTTTCTACCTCAACTTTGGAAAATCATAACTAATTCTGAAAAAATTAAAATCATAAATTCTTGGCCATTCTAGAAAGCTACGGATATCTACTTCATATAAAATATGTACAGACCATAACATCCATCACAGAGGACATTTGATATTCAAACAATAATTGAGGTTGGGTGGGGTTCCTAATACTGGACAGATTTTTTGAAAGTTCATATCTCCCACTCTAGACATCCAAATGAGGTGCTTCTAGTTGACACGAGTCATTGGGAATGTTTAGTTTCTTGGTATAAAATTTCATGGCAATTGGACATCATTTGAGCCATGTGTGATAGATTTCATTTTATGACCTTAGTGAATAATGATATGACCAAAACTAGAAAATTTGCCAACTTTGAAAATTCATCAAATATTCTGTATACCTCTAAAAATTATGTTTTTTAGCTTCCTAAAAAGATCTCAATAAGCTATAATTGTATGCCAAATCTCAAATCAAGAAGAGCTCATTTGGCTAAAAAGTGATATAGAGTTCCATTATGGTCAAATTTGGCTCCATATAAGGTACCAAAGTAACCAAATGGCTTTTCTTAGGGTTTGGCACCTTTTGGGCAAGTCAAGCATAATTAGAACTTGTGTGAGCTGTCCAAATGGTCCCAAACCTCATGCATTTTCATTTTGCCCATTTTATCCACACATATGCATAATTCCATCAAACCATCAATGAAACTAATTTGCCATCATATACCCATTTCACATTTTAATGACTACATAACATATTCTCTTGTTCATACATAGCATAATATCATAGTTACACATGTTTAAGAGGTCATAGACCATATACATCATTGGATTACATCATTTGACACAATTATGACCTTAAACAACTAAAACTATGCATTAGGTTGTCAATCTCTCATCCTCAAGGTAGTTGGCTTCCATTACTTTGTCCACTTGGTCCAACTACCTAATGCATAGTTTTGGTTGTTTAAGAGCTTATCTCAATAGCTTATCTCCCATCAAACCATCAAAGAATCCCAATAGCTTATCTCCCATTCAATCATACATAATATGTGCAAAGCAACCTTTACAAATGTATGCATGGAGAAAATGGAAGTCATGGACATTTTAAAAGCAAACTTGGCATATGAACAAATTATACAAGACATTCAAGAGCTCACCAAGTGTTTGGATTGGCCTCACACTTCTCTTCGTGGATTTTGGGCTTACCTTACCCATTCTTTAAGAGCTTTGGACTCAACCATACTCTTGGGAGCCCACTTTGCTTTTGGGAGACTCTTTACTTTGTCTCAACCAAACTTAAAGGTTCTTGGCTCATCCTCACCAAAGGAAAGAGTTCTTGGCCTCTCCATACTCAAGCAAACTCAAGCAAACATCATGTACTCATTTAGAAACATAACATGGCATCAAGAATTATAGCATATAAAGGCATACTAACGTACTTTTCATAACTTGAAACTACACATACACACATTCTAAAACAAGCTAAACACACATCCATGCATGAGAGAAGGTGGAGAGAGCTATCTTGCACATAATTACACACTTTGTCTTTTGGATTCAATCTCCTCTTTTCGACTACACACCTACAAAAGTGTGGGGAAGGTTCCTCTTGGCCTAGATACAATTTATAGGAGCCAATTAGGTTCATGAAATATATTCTAAGACTACATAACTTAATGAAACACTAGATGGCTCTATAACCCCCATTATGGTCCATAAATGTACCTAATGAAGCAACACCTCTCAAATAAGTTTTAAGCCTCATTCTTTCCTTTCAAATATGATTCTTGACTCCTTTTAAGCCTCTTGGAGTTATCACATTATCAAAACAAAAGGCCTAGCATCATGTTGCTTCTTTAGGTCATAATATGGAACCTAAGACACCAAATCACTTTCTATGAATTCTAAATTTCTTCCAAGGCCTCCCCTCATTTTCATTCATCAAATGTGTCTCAAGAATGACTTAGAAAAATTTAAAACTCTCCCCTACTACAAGAACCCTCTTTGGCCGAGACTATGGGCTTCCTTAGCCTTCTTAGAGTTTTCTTTATTTTCTTAAAGAAGGAAGCTTGTAGGGAGTATCTTAGGTGTCTCAATAACTCATTTAAACTCTTAATTAGGCCTAGGAATTATCATATGAAATCAGAATTTGGAGGGTGCACATAAAACCCTAGAATTTTCATCTTGAAATCTAATAGTGTTTTGATAATTCCTTTTGCATATTCTTAATCTCCATATCTTTTTTCCTTAGATTCATTCTTGGTTCTGCTTAAAAATCATCTCCTCCTAGGGTTTTCTCAAGTGGGGCGAAATGAAGGAGGAGGGAACCAAAGATGACAACCATAGGAAGAGAAATTATCTTGTTTTCTTGCTTTTTCTCACTTGAACCTTATGTTCTTTGAGCTCCTCTCTTCAAATCATTAATTTCTCCTTTAAAACAGATCCATATACTTCATTATAATCATAGGAAATAAAGGAGAATGAAGAAGAAGAGGTTTGGAAGAGAAAGAGCACGAAAACAAGAATCCCAATAGCTCATCTCCCATTCAATCATACATAATGGATGCAAACAAGTCTTATAAATGCATGTATGGTTATGTTGACATGTGCAAACATTCAAGAAACATTTTTATCATTTGATAAAGTCATACATAGCATACAAAGGCTTGCCAAGCAAGTGGATTGGCCTAATCCAATTTTTTGAATTTTATGTAATCCCTTCACTTACACGAGTTCTAGGCCACTTCCTTGGATGGTTTTAAGTTGTATTAGTGTAATTAAATATGAGAATGAGTTGAGTGAGTTCATATAGTCCATGAGACACTGAATGAAAAATTCATCCCCTATGTGGCTCAAATTTATTCATTATTTTTATTGCTCTTTCCTTGGAAACTTGTGAAATTCTTGGAAATGAGCTTAGTTAAGGAATGAGATGAGCTATATAATGGGAATCTAAATTAATTGGGAACCTAAATTTTATAATAGAAAATACGGTTCTAAAAAAGGAGCTAAAACAAAGGAGAAATGAAAATGCAAAGAACGAAGAACAAAATTAGAATTTTTGAAAAAGTCACTTTCCTACACCTATATATAGGTGGCGCATCACACTGTTCCTCATTTAGCTTCAGATTATTCAGCCCCAAACCAGAAGAAAAACCTTAGGAGAGAGGCGCATAAGAGAGGAAGAAGAAGGAGAAGAAAATCCAAGCTTAAGGTATGTTTCCATGGTTATTTTTCATGCTTTTCTTCATCCACACCTCCTCTCCTCCCTTCTCCTTTGTGTTCTTTGATTAAAATGGGGTTTATAAATCTGATTCAAGGGAGAAATTCAAGGGAAATTTCGGATTTAAAGAGAGGAGCTTGGAGAAAGCAAGATTCAAGCAAAAATAAGCAAGGAAATTAGGTAAAAGTTCATCCTATGGTTGATATCTTCACCCACCCTTCTTCTCCATTTCGCCTAACCCTAGAAGCCATAGGAGGATCTGATTTTCAAGCCTAATCAAGCATGAATCTTAGGTATTTGAGGGAGAAGAATAAGAATATGCAAAGAAAACAACAAAATAACCATTAGATTTTAAGATGTAAATTCTAGGGTTTTGTGTGCACCTTGTAAAATCTGACCTTGTATGATGATTCCTAGGTTTAATTAAAGGTTTAAATGAGTTCTTAAGATCCCTAAGATGCTCCTCACATGCTTCCTCCTTCAAGAAAACAAAGAAATCTCTATGAAGGCCAACAAAGCCCATAGTCTCGGCCTAAGTAAGTTCTTATAGCTAGGGAGAGTTTTAAATTTTTCTAAGGCCATTCTTGAGCCATATTTGATAATGAAAATGAGGGAAGGCCTTGGAAAAAATTTAGAACTCATAGAAAGTTATTTGGTGCTTTAGGTTCCATATTATGACCTAAAGAAGCAACATGATGTTAGACTCTTTGTTTTAATTGTGTGATGACTCCAAGAGACTTAAAAGGAGTTAAGAATCATATTTGAAAGGAAAGAATGGAGCCTAAAAATTATTTGAGGGGTGTTGCTTCATTAGGTATATTTATGGACCATAATGGGGTCTATAGAACAACATAGTGTTTAAGCAAGTTGCGTGGCCTTAGAATTTGTTTCATGAACCTAATTGGCTTCCATAAACTCTATTTAGGCCAAGAGAAACCATCTCCACAAGTTTATGGGTGTGTGGCCGAAGAGAGGAGCTTGAATCCAAAGGGAAAAGTGTGTAATTGTGTGTAAGGTAGCTCTCTCCATCTTCTCTCATGCATGGATGTGGGTTTAGCTTATCTTAGAATGTGAGTATGTGTATTTTCACACTATGAAAAATATGCTAGCATGATTTGATATGCCATGATTTCATGATGACATAATATATTTTCAAATGAATGTATGATGTTTGTTTAAGCTTGCTTGAGTGTAGAGAGGTTAAGAACTCTTAACCATGGTGAGGATGAGCCAAGAATCCTTGAAATTGGTTGAGACAAAGCAAAGAGTCTCCCAAAAGCAAAGTGGGCTCCTAATAGTATGGTTGCATCCAAAGCTCTTAAAGAATAGGTGAGAGCAATCCAAACACTTGGTGAGCTCTTGAATGTCTTGTATTACTTGTTCACATGCCAAGCTTGCTTCTTGAATGTTCATGACTTCCATTTTATTCATGCATGCATTTTTAAGGCTTGCTTTGCATATATTATGTATGATTGAATGGGAAATGAGCTATTAGGATTCTTTGAATCTCATCCCCTCCTCTCCAATGATCTAATATGCTAGGTGGACCAAATGGACATGGCAATGGGAGCTAACCACCTTGAAGAAAGAAGATTGACATCAATATGTCTAGTTTTTGCCTTTTTAGAACCATAATGATGCTTAATGATGTAAATTATTATGTAAATGGTCTATGGCCCTTGAGACATATGTAATTACGATATTATGTGATGTAGAAATGAAAGAATGTGTTATGTGAATGATGAAATGTAAATTGAGTATATTATGACATTATAACTTCATGAATAGCTTTATGGAAATATCTATAAGTATGGATGAAAAGGCCCAAATGAGATGTATGAGGTTTAGGACCATTTGGTTAGCTCACACAAGTCCTAGATATGCTTTTAGACTTGCCCAAAAGGTGCCAAGACCAAAGGAAAACCATTTGGTCACTTTGGTATCCCATATGGAGCTAAAAATGACTATAATGGAACCCTATGTCACTTTTTTGCCAAATGAGCTTTTCTTGATCTAAGATTTGGCAAACACTTAGAGCTTGTTGAAAGCTTTTTGGGAAGCTAAAGATAATAATTTTTGGAGGTCTGCAGAATATTTTATGAATTTCCAAAGTTGGCAATTTTTCTAGTTTTGACCTGTTGCACTATTCATTTGGTCTAAAAATGAAATCTGTCACATAGGGCTCAAATGATGTCCAATTGCCATGAATTTTTATACAAAGAAACTAGGTATTTACAATGACTCATACCAACTAGAAGCTCCTCATTTGAATGTCTAGAGAAAGAGATATGAATTTTTTGAAGATTCTGCCCAGTATTAAGGAATTCAGCTGACCTGAGTTACTATTCCATTGAATTTCGAAGTCTGGGCTGCTTGACCTGGTCTAGAAATATTTTTCCCCTCTAGCTAACATCATCTTTCTAGATTGGTATCATTTTCATGAATTGAGTTTTTGTGAAATTAATTGGACATTTTCAAAATTTGCTACAGAAATCGATGGCAGCATAGGGGGTAGTTTGACCTCTGGACCTTTTTAGATATCAAACACCCTCTGTGATGGATGTTGTGGTCTAGACATATTTTTAGTATGAAGTAGACATCTGTAGCTTTCCTGAATGGCCAAGAATTTGTCATTTTGATTTTTCTAAAATTAGTTATGATTTTCCAAAGTTTGGTCACAGAAGGGGCCAAATCTGGCCGAAAATAGACTTGATTATTTTGAGCTCTCCTCTAATTTCCATGAGTTGTGGGCATGATTTTATGATGCAAAAGAGTTGTATTGATGTAATTAAATTTGATAATGTATAGTATGAGCTCACACGATCCACATGACACTGAATGAAATTTTTATACACGATGCAGCTCAATTAAATGCATTATTTTAATAGATTTGCTACTTCTCTCATGAAATTTAATGATGTGCAGCACATGAATATCATGTAATTAGCTAGAATTTATGGTTTTACACAACATGAAGGGAGAAGAGGGGTGCATCATATATATATAGATAGGAGAAAGTTACACTTTTCAAAAATTCTCATTTTGCCTTTTGCTCTTTGCATTTTTATTTCTCCTTCATTTTAGCTCCTTTTTTAGAACTCTCTTTTCCATTATAAAACTTAGGTTTCCAATTTAGTAAAATGCCTTTGGAATTACTCAAATAAGAGCTAAAACCTTTCCGAATGAATTAGTTAAAGTTTAGGTCAATCGATGTTAAAAAACATCCACTGGAGGAGTTTTAACTGTCTTAAGGCTTCCATGGTTTTCAGGGCCTCTAAGAATCTTGGAGAACTCAAAATTTTCATTTAAAAAGCCCTCCTATGTAAATTTCAAAATTTGCTCAAAATTACAAAAATACCATTACGTTTCGTAAGTTTTCCATAAGAAATTGTTTCTTCATTCTAGCTCTGTTTTTCTTTTTATCTGAGCCTGGGATTCTCATTTTTAGGAGTGTAGAATGCTTTTTAAATTTTTTTGGACCTTAACTACATCATTTCTAGGGACTTCCTGTAACACCATAACTTCTAGCTTATTTCATGTCATTTATAAGCTTTGTATTATCAATTCCACAAGAATATATAACATGGCATCAAGAATCATAGAATGTAAAGGTATGCTAGCATACTTTTCATAGCTTAAATACATACATTCCAAAACAAGCTAAACACACATACATGCATGAGAGAAGATGGAGAGAGCTACCTTGTACAAATCTACACACTTTTCTCCTTGGATTTCCCTCCTTTGCCTCGGCTATACACCCATAATTCGGTAGAGATGGTTTCTCTTGGCCTAGACATGATTTAAGGGAACTAATTAGGTTCATGAAACATATTCTAAAGCTATACAATTTGCTTAAGCCCTAGAGTACTCTATAGTCTTCATTATGGTCCATAATGGTGCCTAATGACTTTCCTCATGAAATTTAATGATGTTCAGCATATGAATATCATGCAATTAGCTAGAATTTATGGTTTTACACAACATGAAGGGAGAAGAGGGGTGCATCATATATATATAGATGGGAGGAAGTTACACTTTTCAAAAATTCCCATTTTGCCTTTTGTTCTTTGCATTTTTATTTCTCCTTCGTTTTAGCTCCTTTTTTAGAACTCTCTTTTCCATTATAAAACTTAGGTTCCCAATTTAGTAAAATACTTTTGGAATTACTCAAATCAGAGCTAAAACCTTTGTGAATGAATTAGTCAAAGTTCAGGTCAACCGATGTTAAAAAACATCCACTGGAGGGGTTTTAACTGTCTTGGGGCTTCCATGGTTTTCAGGGCCTCTAAGAACCTCGAAGAACTCAAAATTTTCATTTAAAAAGCCTTCCTATGTAAATTTCAAAATTTGCTTAAAATTATGAAAATACCATTACGTTTCGTAAGTTTTTCATAAGAAATTATTTCTTCATTCTAGCTCTATTTTTCTTTTTATCTGAGCCTGAGATTCTCATTTTTAGGAGTCTAGAATGCTTTTTAAATTTTTTGGGACCTTAACTACATCATTTCTGGGGACTTCCTGTAACACCATAACTTATAGCTTATTTCATGCCATTTATAAGCTTTGTATTATCAATTCCACAAGAGTATATAACATGGCATCAAGAATCATGGAATGTAAATGTATGCTAGCATACTTTTCATAGCTTGAAAATACATACATTCCAAAACAAGCTAAACACACATCCATGCATGAGAGAAGATGGAGAGAGCTACCTTGTACAAATCTACACACTTTTCTCCTTGGATTTCCCTCCTTTGCCTCGGCTATACACCCACAATTTGGTGGAGATGGTTTCTCTTGGCCTAGACATGATTTAAGGGAACTAATTAGGTTCATGAAACATATTCTAAAGCTATACAATTTACTTAAGCCCTATAGTACTCTATAGGCTTCATTATGGTCCATAATGGTGCCTAATGAAGCAACATTCCTCAAATAACTTCTAGGCCTCATTCTTTCCTCTCAATTATGATTCTTGACTCCTTTTAAGCCTCTTGGAGCCACCACACCATTAAAACAAAGGGCCTAGTACCATGTTACTTCTTTAGGTCATAATATGGAACCTATGATCGCAATTCACTTTTCTTGGGCTCTAAATTTTTCCCAAGACCTCTAATCATCTTCATTCATCAAATGTGACTCAAAATTGGCCTTAGAAAAATTTAAAACTTTCCCTAACTATGCCATCCCTACTTAGCTGAAACCTAGTGCATAAATAGGATTTAATGACTTCTTGATTTTTCCTTGATGGGGGAACCATTTAGGGAGGTTGTTAAGAGTTGTAGGAGGTCAAGGAAACACTTAAATGGCCAAGGGAACTTATAGATTAAATAATTTTTTACAATCCCCTTAAGTGCTCTACACTTTTCCAACTTCTAGTTTCATAGATTTCCTTGGAATTTCTTAGTATCTTCCATCTTCCTCTAACTTAATCTCACTAATTCTTGATGGTTCTTGAACAAAAACCCTTCCCTCTCCTTGGGTCTATTTTGGCAGAAATATGGGAGAAGAACTAAGGAAAAAGAAGCAACATCTTGCATGGAAAGTACCTTGAATCAAGCTCTTCCAAGAAGGCTCTTCCTTTGCTTGGCTTGCTTCCTCAAATTTTGAAATTCCCCCCTCTATTCTTCCCTCAAAACAGCACCAAACTCTCCATTAAAATCATAGAAAGAGAGCTTGAGAGGAGAGGAGCAAGTTTCAAGAAGGAAGGATATGGAATTTCTTAAAGTTTCTTACCCTTTTCTTGAATTTCTTCCTCCAAAATCTTCCTCCTCTTGTGCACCTAAGAAGCTGGAATTTGCCTCTGAAAATGGGCAGAAGCAAGTTGTTCTTAGAGAGGAGAGAAAGAACGTGGCATATAAAGAAGAAGAAAGAAGCTTCTTTTAACACTTTAATGCCAATTTTGCCCTTCGTACTTAGCATTTTCGTTTCTCCTTCATTTTAGCTCCTCTTTGAGGACTGCCTTTTCCATTATAAAATTTGGATTCCTAATTTAATAAAATTCCTTTGGAATCACTCAAATCAGAGCTAAAACCTTTCTGAACGAAACAGTTAAAGTTTGGGTCAACTGACATCAGAAAGAGTACACCAGAGGGGCTTTGTCGGTCCCAGGGCTTCCCATGGTTTTTGGGACCTCTATGAACCTTGGGCAACTCAAAATTTCCATTTACAAAGCCCTCTTAGGTGCTTTTCCAAAATTACAGTTATTTATAAAAATGCCACTAGCCTTTCGACCAATTTTTTGAATCACTTCGACCTCAGTTTCTGGGCAACTCAAGGTCAAATCCTCATTTTTTATTATTTAAAATTTTATCCAAATTTTATTTGGCCTTGAATCACTCATCTCAGGAGACTTGCTTTGAAAACGTGCCCGTTTCCGTCATTTAACGAAAACTGAACATTAGACTTCCTTTTGTATTCGATGAGTTTTGTTCGTTGACAAAGAAACTATACATTATATTTCTCACATTTTCTCTCCTTTTTAGGGACCTGGATGTTACACTGAGAATGAAAGAGAAGCTTGGGATCAATATAGGAAAGAGCCACGAGCTGACGTGGGGTTGGAAACACATAAAGGAATGTGAAAGCATGAGACAGCCATGGGTTTACATTCAAGAAGGCAACAGACTTGTGATGAATTGAATAAGGCTATGAACAGAATGTGTAGAGAGGAAAGAAGAGGAAACCTGAGAAGAAGCAAGCTCGAGCTTAGGTAGGTGAAGTAATGTAGAAGAAACACATTACAGGTTTGGAGCTGATACAGAACATGTAGAACAGAACCATGCATGAAGCACTCTCGAGTTAAGCAACATGTAAGGCAATTGGGAAAAAGAAGTCATGTACACATAAAAGAACACGTGGGTAGAATGTGGAAGATGATGTGGGCTAAAGAATGCAGAATTGCACGTGGGCAAAGGAAGAGAATGAAGCATGCAGCTCGAGTCTAGGAAGAAAAGTATGGAGCACTGGTTCATCAAGCTGAACGTGGCTGAAATGTGGAAGATGAAGCTAGGAAATAGGAGAACCAACCACGGGGTAGCATGTTAATCTATCTAGACCATTCATCCATGCTCATATCATCTCGTCCATCCATCCAAGAAGCATGCATGGATTTTTAAAAAATGGATACATGAAGAGAGGAATAAAGTTTCGGGCAAGGCAGCATCCAGGGAGAATACACGTGATCATTAAAAAAAAGGCACGTGGGGGAGTGTGAGATTTAACCACTCGGGGAGGGAAGGATCCACAGATTAATTAACCCATCCAGAGAAGAATACATCCAGATGCTACACTCGGTCAACATCCATCCCATTCATTTTCCATGTTGAGCATGTGCTTACTAAAAAGAAAAAGCCACGTGATTGGAAAGAGCGTAGAGAATGATGCGATGAAAAGAACGTGAAAGAGAATAACACGAGGGAAGGTGAGCTGGATAGAATGTGAATAACATGATGGAAATATATTGTGAGCTCCAGAGGGGAACGAGAGAATTTGAGTCATTATCTTCTCCACATGGTTGCAGCTCCTACCATCGAAATTCCTCCATTTATCTCCTCCATGGCAGCTTGATTTCCTTTTGGTGGCTAGCTAAAGAGTAGACCTTCCTAGATGCAAATTTAAGCTCCCAATTGCTTCTCCAATTTGGATTAATCCTTCCTCCTTTATCTTTTAAATTTCAGCATTGATTCTTTTATTAATTTGACTAGGTTTAGTCTATTAATTTAGGAATTTACTAGAATTTGATAGAATAATTTGGATTGTGGATTGGTTGTAATTTCCTATTTGGTTGTTAATTGTGATCACTATATGTTTGTGAAAATTTCAGACTTAGTTGCTGTGCAATTTGCTCTTAATTTCCTCTTGATTATTGGCTAATTAATGCAATGGTTGTTAAATTAAGTAGCTGAAATTTTTGTGTAATTGATGTGTTGAGGAATTCATTAATCTAATTGGTTAATTAGCATTCTAAGTGGATTGTGCAGTAGATTTTTATGAGCATTTAGGATTGGTTGTAGTGTGTTCTTATTCCTAACTTAATTGATTAATTCTTCAAGGTTTCTTATGGTTGCAAATTCCTTGAATTATTGGTGAATTGAGTCTTGGATGGTAATTCAAGATTTCTTATAGAGAATACACTAATGAGCAAGAATTTAAATCCAATTTTGGTACACTAAAAAGAGAGCAAGGATAATTGAATTCTAAGGAGTCCATCTAAAGGCTAGCTACCACATTTTCTTAATTGTTTACTTCATTTAGTCTTAAGTTTTTTATTCTTATCATTTCAAATTTAGTTTAATTAAATTTTAGTAATTCAAAATTCCCTAAACAATTTTCATTTAGTGGTACTTAGAATACTCTTCCATAAACAATTAAAGGCAAAAAACTCCTTGGAAATGACCTACGTTGCACCATTACCTACACATTTAATTTTTCACCTAGTTTTATTCGAGATCACGCATCACAATCATCAAATTTGGCACCATTGCCGGGGAGTTTAGTTTCTTAATTTTTTGAAAGGGTTTCTTAATATCTTTTCCCTATTTTTGCTCTATGTTTTGTTCTAGTTTTCCTCTATTTTGATGTTGGATTTTGGACATTTTGATTGCTTGAATTGATTTTGCTGCTTGTTGGAATTTTTGTTTAAAGTGTCCAGAAAATTCTCAAACTGTGTTTTCCAAGGTTTTTGGGTGTTTTAAGCAAAAGTAATAGCATAGCTATTTGGTGCAACATTTTTTGGCCAAATTCCAACATTTTAGCCACTTTTTCTAATTTTTCAATATTTTCTCGAATTTTCTAGGATTTTTCTAATTTTTTTAGATTTATTGTTTTAATTTTTCTTTGTTGATTTTTTGCATTCCTTCTTAGTTTTTTCTTGTCTAATTGGTTTATGACAAGGATCTTTAGAAGGAAATTAATTGATTTGGATCCAAAAATTAAAAGAACCTTTAGAAGACAAGTAAAGATTAAGAAAAATAAAGATAGTGTAGGAATTAGTAGTTCTATTTCTTCTATTTTTGATTGTGTGCAAGGAATTGATTGTGTACTTCAATTTGCTAGTGATAATATGGCTAAAAAAGATCAAATGAATATGCATGTTCTGGCTAACTTGAATATAAATGCAAATTTGAATGATAACATGCATGCATGAACCATTAGAGAATTGACAGCTCCTAATGTGCATTATCAAAATCTTTGTATACAATATCCAGAATTAAATGCAAATTTTGAGCTTCAATCTGGTTTGATTCATTTACTTCCTAAATTTCATGGACTTGTAAGAGATGACCCTCATAAGCATCTAAAGGAGTTCCACATTGTTTGCTCTACAATGAAGCCACAGGGAGTCTCAAAAGAACAAATTAAGCTCAGAGCATTTCCTTTTTCCTTGGATGGTTTAGCCAAAGACTGGTTGTACTATCTACCCCTTAGTGCTATCACTTCTTGGGATCAACTAAAATGGCTCTTCTTAGAAAAATTCTTTCCTGCTTCTCATACTGCATCAATAAGGAAGGAAATATGTGGGATCAGATAGAATGGTGGAGAGACTTTATATGAGTTATGGGAAAGATTTAAGAGATTGCCGGCTAGTTGTCCTCACCATTAAATTTCTCATTAACTACTTTTTTAGTACTTTTATAAGGGATGATTGAACATGGATAGAAACATAATTGATGCTGTTTCTGGTGGAACCTTAGGTGATCTGATACCTACAAGGGCCTGGGAGTTGACTGATAAGATGGCTCAAAATTCACAACAGTTTGGTATAAGATAGACAGTAAAAGGAGTTAGTGAGTTGTATGTTCCACACTACGATAAGAGAATTGAGAGCAAGATTGATGTAATGTCTTCTGTGCTCTAATAGTTGTCATAGCTTAGCAGTAGCTACAGTCATCCTCTACCCCAACTCAGACTTGTGCACCACAGTCCTACTGTAATGTCCAGTTTTCATTAAACGATGGAAACGGGCACGCTTTCAAAGTAAGTCCCCTGAGATGAGTAATTCAAGGCCAAATAAAATTTGGATAAAATGTTAAATAATAAAAAAAGAGGATTTGAGCCTTGAGTTGCCCAGAAACCAGGGTCGGAGTGATTCGAAAAATTTGTCAAAAGGTCAATGGCATTTTTGTAAATAAGTGTAATTTTGGAAAAGCACCTAGGAGGGCTTTTTAAATAGAAATTTTGAGTTGCCCAGGGTTCTTAGAGGCCCCAAAAACCATGGGAAGCCCCGGGACTGGTGAAGACCCTCCGGTGTAAGTTTTCTAATGTCGATTGACCCGAACTTTGATCGATTCATTTGGAAGGGTTTTAGCTCCGATTTGAGTGATTCCAAAGCCATTTTTCTTAATTTGGAATCTAAATTTTATAATGAAAAAGACGGTTCTAAAAAAGGAGCTAAAACGAAGGAGAAACAAAAAGGCAAAGTATGAAGGGCAAAATAGGAATTTTTAAAAAAGTCACTTTACCCTAGCTATATATAGGTGGCACCTCACACTATCCTTCATTCACTTCAGAATTTCTAGCCCCAAATCAGAAGCAAATCCCTTGGAGAGTGGTGCACAAAGAGAAGGGAAGAAGGAGGAAAGATTCAAGACTTTAGGTATGGAATTTTGCTTGTTTTTCATGCTTTCTCTCCACCACTTTCTTCTCCTCTTTTTCCCTCTTCTTCTCCATGATTTCTCTGAAGTTTTGAGGGCTGTTTTGAAGGGAGAACAGAGGGGAAAGTTTGAATTTCAAGTCAGGAGGCCAAGGAAAGCAAGAACAAGCAAGGAAATCCAAGAAAAACAAGGTATTTTGCAATTCTTCCACTTGGTCTTCTTCCTCCCTTCCTTGAGCATTTCGACCTACACTTGGACAGATCTAAGGATTCAGATTTTTAACCAAACCAAAGATGATTCTTAGGTATTTGATGGAGAGGAATAAGAATATGCAAAGAAAACTAAGAAAAAGGCATTAGAAAGCAAGATGCAAAACCTAGGGTTTCAAGTGCACCTTTCAATTTTTGAATTTGTAGGATGCTTCCTAGGTCTAAGTTAGAGTATAAATGAGTTCTTGAGACACCAAAGATTCTCCCCACAAGCTTCCCCCTTCAAGAAAACTAAGCAAACTCCATGAAGGCCATTAAGCTCCGTAGCTTTGGCCTAAAGAGTTTCTCATAGCTAGGGAGAGTTTTAAATTTTTCTAAGGCCATTCTTGAGTCATAATTGATGAATGAAAATGAGGGGAGGCCTTGGAAAAAATTTAGAACTTATGGAAAGTGATTTGGTGTCTTAGGTTCCATAATATGACCTAAAGAAGCAACATAGTGCTAGGCCTTTTGTTTTAATGATGTGATGACTCCAAGAGGCTTAAAAGGAGTCAAGAATCATATTTGAGAGTAAAGAATGAGGCTTAGAAATCATTTGAGGGGTGTTGCTTCATTAGGTGCCAACATGGACCATAATAGAGGTTGTAGAGTAATCTAGGGTTTAAGCAAGTTGCATGGCCCTAGAAATTGTTTCATGAACTTAATTGGCTCCCATAATTTGTGTCTAGGCGAAGAGACACTATTTCCACCAACTTGTGGGTGTGTGGCTAAAAGAGGAGGCTTGAAAGCTAAGGAAAAAGTGTGTGCTTGCATACAAGGTAGCTCTCTTCACCTTCTCTCATGCATGAATGTGTGTTTAGCTTGTTTTAGAATGTGTGTATGTGTATTTTCAAGGTTTGAAAAGTATGCTAGCATGCCTTTATATGCCATAATGCTTGATGCCATGTTATGTTTTTAAATGAACCCATGATGTTTGTATGAGTTTGCTTGAGTGTGGAGAGGCCAAGAACTCTTCCCTTGGGTGAGGATGAGCCAAGAACCCTTGAGCTTGGTTGAGACAAAGTAAAGAGTCTCCCAAAAACAAAGTGGGCTCCCAAGAGTATGGTTGAGTCCAAAGTACTTAAAGAATGGGTGAGGCCAATCCAAACACTTAGTGAGCTCTTGAATGTCTTGTATGATTGATTCACATGCTAAGGTTGCTTTTAAAATGCCTATGATTTCTACTTTCTCCATGCATGCATTTGTGAAACTTGCTTGCACATATTATGTGTGATGGAATGGGAGATGAGCTATTGAGATTCTTGAATCTCATCCCCTCCTCTCCAATGATCTAACATGCTAGGTGGACCAAGCAATTGTGGTGAAAGGAGCCAACAACCTTGAAGAGAGACAATTGACAAGCGTATGTCTTGTTTTGTCTATTTTGGAACCATAATGATGGTTTATAATGTATATTAGGTTGTATATGTACTATGAATGTTGAGACATATGTAAACATACTATTATGTGATGTTTAGATGTATGGAAATGATATATGACCATTAGCACATGTTTTGAGTATGTAATGTCATAGTATGGAGGTTTAAAGTTTGATGAATAAGTGTATAAATGTGGGTTGAATGGCCAAAATGAGATACATGAGTTCTGTGACCACTTGGACAGCTCACACAAGTCTTAAATAAGCTTTTGAACTTGCCCAAAGGGTGCCAAGACCAAGGGAAATCCATTTGGCAATTTTGGTACCTAATATGGGGCCAAAATTGACCATAATGGAACCCTAACCACTTTTTAGCCAAATGTGCTAGTCTTGATCTGAAATTTGGCATGCAATTAGGTCTCATTAATGGCTTTTTGGGAAGATAAAGATCATAATTTTTGGAGGTCTAGAGAATATTTGATGAATTTTCAAAGTTGGGATTTTTCATGGATTCTGGTATGGGTACTGTTCATACTGGCAGTTTTGAATTCTGTGTCACCCAATGGCCAAATGGTGTTCAATGCTTATGAAATTTTATATACATAAATTAGAGGTAATAAGATTTCTTTGGCCACCGTTTGGAGGTCTGAGCAGAGAGTTATGCATGCTTGAAGTTAACTGTCAGTATCAGTAGCACCCCAGGAGCTCAGTTACTGTTCCATCGGTTCCAGATGTCTAAACGTATCTGTTTCATCCTAGAATTATTTTTAGTGTCAAGTTAACATTTTTAGCTTTCCAAAATGACTAAGTTTGTGTGATTTCGAATTTATAGAATTAGTTATGAAGTTTTGAAGTTGGTATCAGTAAACTGAACATCAGCCTAGGCAGTCAGCAACCTTGGTAGCTTTTTGGATGTCAAACGTCCTGTGTGATGAATGTTGTGACCTGGAAGTATTTTTAGTGTGAAGTAGACATCTTAAGCTTTCCATAATGACTAAGATTTCATGATTTTGAAGTTTCTAAATTTAGTTATGATTTTCCAAAGTTGGGTCAGAAAATGGAGTAAATCTGGCCGAAAATATACTTGTTTATTTTGAGCTCCATTTCAGTTTTCATGAATTGTAGGCATGTTTTTGTGATACAAATGAGTTGAAATAATGAAATTAAATATGAGGAAGTATAGTATAAGCTCACACAGTCCATGTGACACCAAATTGAATTTTTTAGATATAGCGCAACGCAAAAAAGTCTATTATTTTTATCCTCTTTCTCATATATTCTTGTGGGATTGATGATATAAAGCTTATAAATGACATAAAATGAGCTAGAAGTTATGGTGTTACACCTACCCTACTCAAACACATTCTTATCCACAGTGTTATATGCCTAAGCAGCCGCCTACCTCTAGCCTTGGTGGGACCCCTGTGTGATATATGCTGTTTGGCCATACATGCTACTTATAAACACCTTATGTTAGAGGATAGGGTAGAGACTTGTGCTAGAATGTTTCCAGTCAGGCCAATACAACAAGGGTAGCAAAAGTACAATCCTTATTCTAATACATATAATCTAGGATGGAGGGATCACCCCAACTTGAGATATGGGGGAGGGCAACAGCAAAATAGATACAATGTTGTAGGACCTAGTGTACAACCTTTCCAACCTATTAGGCAATTAGTTCCTATCCAAGAAGAACCTAGAAAGGATAACAGCAAGGAGCTTATGATGAAGCAACCTTTGGATAAGATGGAACAGAGTGAAACTAGACACATATAAGAAATAGAGAACATAGAAAATAGAATACAAACTCAAAATAGGAATGTGGAGAATATGATTAGTCAGTTGGCTACCTCTCTTAATGAGGTAAAAAGCTAAGGATTAGGGCAAATACCTTCTTACACTATTGTCAATCTAAGGAATAGTAGCAATGTTAGTGTCATCACTCTTAGGAGTGGAAAGGAAGTTTAGGGATCCTCAGATACAATTACCATAGATAAGCTAGTGTCATAAAAAACACATGTCGCATTAGATGAGCCTAAGAAAGAAGAGGAGCTAAAGAAGATTTTGCCTTTTCCATATAGACCTACCTTGGGAAAGAGGCAAACTGAAGTAGAAATTGAAAAAGGAATTCTTGAGACTTTCATGAAGGTTAAGGTCAATATGCCTTTGTTGGATACAATCAAGACCATCCTTAAATACGTAAAGTTTCTCAAGGAAATATGTACTAACAAGAGGCGGCTAAGAGGGAATGAGAAAGTCAATTTTGGCAAGAATGTTTCAGCACTTATATAGCCAACAATGCCTACTAAGTGTCAAGATCTGGGCACTTTTACGATCCTATACACTATAGGGAATTTTGAATTTTCTGATGCCTTGATTGATCTTAGTGCTGCTATAAATGTTATGCCTAGATTAGTGTATTTATCTTTGCAGATGGGATAGCTGAAACCTTTTGGAATGGTTGTGCAGCTTGTAAACAAGAGCATTGCTTATCCTTCAAGAGCATTGGAGGATGTTCTGCTTAAGGTAAAGGATTTGATTTTTCTAGCTGATTTTTATGTCCTTAACATAGAGGATGATAGATATAGGTCTAGTGGACATGCCCCACTCATCTTAGGTAGACCTTTCTTAAAAACTACAAAGACAATTATAAATATGCATGAGGGTACTCTTCAAATAGAGTTTGCTAGCAATGTGATACAATTTAATATATTTGATGTCATGAAACACCCCTGTGATGATACCTCTATTTTTAGTGTTAGCCTAATTGATATGTTAGTTAATAATGCCAGTGCTGATTTTAGGGATAGTTTATTGACTGATTCCTATGATATTGCTGACTCAGATGATTCTCTTGATTGTATATGTTCTGGAATTTCTATATGTCACAGATGTACCGAGATTAGTGGTTTTAGAGATTAGTGGTTTTATTGAGAATAATGAGTTCCTTGCATGTACTAATTATCATGATTCTATGACCTCTTCTTTTTGTGATGATTTCACTGTTAGTCAACCTGTGATTGATTTAGATGATTATACTGGTTTAGATCACTCTCTTGTTCTAGAAATGATGTGCATGCTATTGTTTTCCCTGATTGTTCTGATGTTCCTAGATTTACTGATTCTCAGGATGTGTTACATGTAGATGTCACTTTTAGATATGTTGATTATGCTAGTTCATCTATGTCCACTCCTACCTTGCCTATTGATAGTGGTATTAAATGCTGTATGACTAGTTTACTCAGTAGTAATACTAATGTTACTATTACTATTGGTTCTCTGGTTGATATTCATTCATCTAATGTTCCCAAAGATGGGAAAGTTATTTCTTCTATTTGTGAGTTTTTTGAATAGGTATTTGGCATAGAAGAGATTGAAATCAAACCACTCATACCTTCGATTGAGTAAGCTCCTACCTTAGAGCTCAAACTACTACTAGACAATCTCAAGTATACCTATTTAGAGAAAGATAAGAAGTTTCCGGTGATTGTAGCTAGTGACATTATTCTAGAGAAGGAAGAGAAGCTTCCAGAGGTCATGAAGAGGAGAAGACAAGCAATAGGTAGACCTTGGCTGACATACTTGGCATTAGCCCTGACACATGCATGCATAGAATTTTGTTAGAAGATGGGGCAAAACTAGTAAGGTAACCTCAAAGGTGACTGAACCCACTTATTCTAGATGTTGTTAAAAAGGAAGTTTCTAAACTTTTATCTGCTGGTATTATATATCCTATTTCTGATAGTCAATGGGTTAGTCCTGTGTAGGTGGTTCTAAAAAAATCAGGGATCACAGTGGTTCGGAACGAAAATAATGAGTTAGTGGCCACCCATGTACAGAACAGTTGGAGGGTTTGCATTGATTATAGGAGACTTAATTTAGTTACTACAAAGGATCATTACACCTCCCTTTTATTGATCAGATGCTTAAGCGTTTAGCTGGGAAGTCTCACTATTACTTTTTGGATGGATTTTTAGGTTATTTCCAGATATGCATAGCCTCAAAGGATTAAGAGAAGATGATGTTCACATGCCCATTTGGAACATTTGCCTACAGATGAATGCCTTTTGGTCTTTGCAATGCCGTTAGGACTTTCTAGCAGTGCATGGTTTTCATTTTTAATGATTTTCTGGACCATTGTATAGAAATTTTTATGGATGATTTCACTTTACATAGAAACTCTTTTGATGATTTCTTGTGTTGTCTAGATAGAGTCTTAGCAAGATGTATAGAGAAGCACCTTGTACTTAATTTTGAAAAGTGTCATTTTATAGTTTGAAAAGGCATTGTATTGGGTCATGTTGTATCTAAACAGGGCATAGAGGTTGGATAGGATGGAATTGAAGAGTAAGCACTTCACCCTACACACTAAATAGTAGAGTAATAAACACTAATCCAAGTGAGGGACTTTCATTACATTTCATTTTTGTTAAGTGTATTGCCATGGTACTTGTTGCATTGATGCAAGTGATATGACTTAGAGAATTAAGCTATTAATTTGCTTTGAGCTTCCTTGTGCTAAGTGACCTACACAATTCCATTTTTCTTGATTTCCTTTCCCTTATCTTTTTCTTGAAGTTTTAGTTTTCTTTTGCTCGGGAGTGCAAAAGCTTAAGTGTGGGGGAATTTGATGATTGCCAATTTCCATATACTTTTTCCCTTTTAATTAGGTATTTTGATAATAAATTTTGGCTTAAAAGATTTTAATTAGAGGGTAATTGAGTTTATTGGTCATTTTTACATTCTAGAAATTGATTTACAAAATTTTAGAATATTAGTGCATAAATCTTTTTAAATGAATTTGGTGAATATTTCCTACTTCATCTCTTCCATTCTTTTATGTCAAACATGGCAGTAGGACAGCACACTTCACTCATTAACCCACTCAATTGCACACATAGTAGCCACCTATTCATATGAAGTCATGTTGCCATCCACCATCTGCACTAAGGAGAAGCTACAAAAGTAGAAGCTGCAATTTTGCTGTGATTTGAGAGAGAAGAAATGAAGCTGGATAAGCAACAATAGGGTATGCAGTCTTTGGTTTTAAAAAAGAAGAGCATGGGTTTTAAACATGAGAAAGGGGATGCCAAATGCATACACGCATTTGATCTTAAGGAAGCATAAAGAACCAACTACAGGACGAGTAAAGGAATGAAGATGTTGGAATGAGTAGGAAGGAGTTTGAGGAGGTAGCACACTTGAGAAAATGGAAAGGAATGAGCTAGCCACAGTTTTAACATGAAAGAGCTGAGTTAGAGAAAGAGTTACAGAACAAACACATCAAAAGGGTTTCACTCATTACCTTACAAAGCATCATGTATGGCCAGCCACATTAAACACAAGCTAGCCACAAGCTGCATTCATTCACTCCTAGCTGGGAAGAAGAGAGAAGAAAACTAGCATTGAGAACAAAAGAGAAGCTTGGGATCAATAGAGGAAAGAGCCACGAGCTGACATGGGGTTGCAAACATGTAAAAGAACGTGGAAAGAAGCATGAGACAGCCATAGGTTTACACTCAAGAAGGTAGCAGACTTGTGATGAATTGAATAAGGCTGTGAATAGAACATGTAGAGAAGAAAGAAGAAGAAACTTAAGAAGAAGCAAGCTTGAGCTTGGGTGGGAGAAGTAATGTAGAAGAAACACATCACATCACACTTGGAAGAAGGAGTCATGCACACATAGAAGAACACGTGGACAGAACATGGAAGATGACGTGGGTTGAAGAATGCAAAATTGCACATGATCAAAAGAAGAGAACAAAGCATGGAGCTCAAGTCCAGGGAGAAAAGCATGGAGCACTGGTTCATCAAGTTGAACATAGCTGAAACGTGGAAGATGAAGCCAGGTGATAAGTATGATTTTTATAAAATTTAACTCTCTTAACTTGGGCATTTTGACGATGGAATATGGTCTTAAAGGTTTAATTAGATTCAATTTGAATTCATTAGCCACTTTTGCACTCTAGGAATTAAAATTGCAAAATTCTTGAATTTTAATGCATAAATCATTTTAAATGAATTTTGTGAATTTTCTATTCCATCTCTTTCATTCTTTTATGCAGATTTTTGTTGGATAATTTGAGCTTTGAAGGAAAACCACAAACCAAAAGGGTTGTAGCCACATAAAGAAGAAGCAAGGAAGAAAGAAGCAAAGTCACGTGAGAAGCTTAAGCTTGGGTTTACGTTGAAAGAGAAGGAAAGAAAGGTATGAGTTGGGTTCTGCATGAGGAGAATAAAGAGCAACTCGAGGGAGCATGAAGAAGTCATGATGGACAGCAGCTGCGTGAAACGAGTTGAAGCCTGTGAGCAGAATCTGCAAAATGTGGAAAAACAAACACACAAGAACAGAACACGTTTTCATGAAGAAAGTAAGCTGGATCTAGCTACTGGTTGAGCAGAAACAGAAAAGAAGACGTAAAAGTCTGGGCTGAGAGACAAAGAAGCTGCAGAACGTGGAAGAACAATGCAGAACAGAGCATGGAGCAGAATACGCTGGAGCTGAGGAAGAACGTGAAACCAGCATGAAAACAATGAGCTACAACACGTACTGCACAAAGAGAAGGAGCTGGAAGCAAAACACAAACCAGCTTTGAAACGAAGGAGTCAGGCAACTCGAGTTAAACGAGAAATAAAAACACACATGCAACAGAGGACAGTAGCTGTCCAGGACGCCAAATGAAACGCATGAAGCATGAATTAGCAAGGCTGCAACGTGGAAGAACCATGCATGGGCAGAACCAAATGAAGCAACGAGGAAACTAGAGAAAACAAGAAGAGATGAGGCTGGACAGTCATGTGAGAAGCTCGAGTTTTTTGTGGAGAATATGCAGAACAGAACGTAACAGCAACACGAATTGATGAAGGATTAAATGAAGCTGCAAAAAGATGCTGGAGCTTCGCATGAAAATCACGTCTGGACAGCAGCAAATGAAGAGAAGAATCAGACTCGAAATACAAAAGCCACAGAATGCAGAAGCTACGTGAAAAGTGGGAAGCATGAATCAGAACATGCAGAAGCTACAGTGGAAATCACATGGATTATAATAAAATAAGAGCACTGGGACCCACACCTGATATCACATGCAATGCAAGCTTCAGATGATTGAAATGGGAAGGGGGAGCACGTGTTTCTCACAAGGGAATTAAGAGAATGTGTTCCAGCGATTGAGTTGAGCAAGCACGTGAAAAATAAGACATTCACGTGAATGGAGAAAACACGACGTCGCACACTCCGCATTATTCATTCGTCCATTCACACACGTAACTTCATTCAGCCCAGCCCATTCAACACACATTCCATTAGGTCATTCGCCTATTCAGCCATTCAGAACCACGCATCATCAACGACTCATCTCGCCTCCATCCATTCACCCACGCCTCCATTCATCCATCTCCCCATCCCTTTCGACTACATCCATTCATCCATTCACTTCACATCTCCATTCCATCTCTCCATCTCCATCTCCATCCACCGAATGAAGATCTAATTCATTCATCTTGAGGCTAGCAAGGGAGGAAACTCTTGAGTAGAAGCTTGAATCCTTGGAAGAATGCAGAATTCTGGCTAAGATTTTCTTATTTTTCCTACACTTTTTCTTATTCTGTATAATCTTGGTTAAGTTGTATTTGATTAGGAATTTGTGTAATTAATTAGTGGCTGGTTAGACACTGATTAGGAAACCCTTTTTTGTTGATTAATTGGTTAAATTTGAATTTGATTTTTCATTATTCTCTCTAATCTCTCATGTATGCCACGAAGGTGTTCGATGAATTGCATGAGTAAGGTTATGTGCTTAAATGTCTATCTGAGAATTCCTTGATGTTTAGTTGGTTAATTAAACATTTTTGGAAGATGAATCATAAGATAATTAATTAGTTAATTAATCAAATTGGATGTTCATTGATCTTAAGAACAAGAGTTAACGGTTTAATGCGGGATTGAGGTCTCAATTCAACATTAGATTATTAATCTCTTGAATCTTGAATGGTTATTCAAGATCATTTGCTAATGAACATAATTAGGAATTCTTAGGCCATAATTAATCACAATTGGAATAGGATAAGGATAGTGGATACCAAGAGAAGATTCCTAAGCTAGTCACAAGCCCATCATTCATCACAATTCATCCAATTAGGTAGACATTAGGAAATTTGTTTCAATCCAGTTTAGGATAGTTTAATTCAATTAAAAAATCCCCCAAATTAAATAGTTCTAGGATCTCAGAACACTTAGAGAACCTAATTGAACATTGAATTCCAATTCCAAGGGAGATGACCTAGGTTGTGCCACTTGCTATATTTTTATATCAACCTAGTTTTATTTTGAGGGTTGTACGACAAGCCCGTCAAAATTTGGCGCCGTTGCCGGGGATTTGGAATCTCAATTGTTTGAGAAAGTTTTCTAAGTGTTTTTGTTTTGTTTTATCTTTGTTTTAGTTCTGTTTTGATTTGATTTTCGTTCTGTTTTGAACTTGGAATCGGTTAATTTCGGTGTTGCACGTTAAGTGTCCTGGTTGCTGGAATTTTCGTTCAAAGTGCCCAGAAAATTCTCATACTTTGTTGTTCAAGGTTTTTGGGTGTTTTGAGCAAAAGTAATAGCAAAGCTATTTGGTGCACCATTTTTTGGCCAAATTCCAACGTTTGAGGCACTTTTTCTAATTTTTTAGTATTTTTTTGAATTTTTTAGGAATTTTTCAATTTTTCCAGATTTAATTTCTTTAATTTTTGTGAGTTTATTTTGTGTGACTAACCTCTGTTTAGGAGTGTTTTCCATAGTTAAGTAAGTCTTAGCTTCATTTGATTTTATTTTCTTGATTATTGAGTTTATTTTAGTTATAATTTGTTAGAATTTTATATGTGCTGAAATTAATTGTGCTTCTCATTTTTTTTTTTTCTCTTTGCTTTAAATGGATCCTTATTATTCTAATCAAGGTGTTTATGATCCTTATAGAAATGAAAGGATTTCCAGAAAGTTGGATGATCTCAATACAATGCTTCAAGGCTTGCTTGAACAACAAAGACAAGAACAACAAGCCCAACAATACCAACAAATCTAACCACCATGCTACCAACCTCACCATCATTCTTATGAAGTTCACCCCAACTATCAACCATACCACCATCCATATGGAGTACACCCAAATTACCACCATCATCATGAGCCATATCATAACCTCCATATGCAAGAGCCATATCCTGATTACCATAGGCAAGAGCCACAATATCATCCTTACAATTACCATGAGGGGTACATGCAACAAGAGCCCCAGAGGGAACCAAGTTTGGAAGAGAGGATGAAAGAGCATTTAAAGGCCTATAATCTTCGAATCCAACAAAGGGATTCTGAACATCTTCAATTCAAACAAGAACATGAACGGTGGTATCTCGAAATGCAACAAAGGCTTGACAACATGATGAAGGATTCAGGAATTCAATTGAATCAACCGACTTCAAGTGCTAATGAATCAATTGAAGAGCAAATTAGAAGGGAATGTATAGAAGAAGAAGAGTCTTATCCATTAGGTAATATCCTTCCATCTTCTAATGTTTTACAATTTGTTGGAATTGAATCCAGTTTGCCTGATAGCACTATGATTCCTGATGCATATAATGTTGTTGATTCTGAATTACATGATGATGATGTTGTTGATGAGGAAATAATTGTTGAGTCTCCTGATATGGTTGATTGTGGTAATGCATTGAACAAAACTGATACAATTATTGATGTTCATGAACCCTTGTGTACTGATGCACTTGGGATGTCTACACCTAGCTGTAACCTTAATGATGAATTCATGTCTGAACCAATTGATGAATCTATTAAGTCTAGGGTAGAAGATCAGTGTGGGGGTGACTTGGAATGTGATGATCAAGCTGTTCCTAGTGTAGAATTAGTTGATTTAGATGCATCTCTTGATCATGTGTATGTTAAATCTGCTATATGTGATGAATACTCTCAGATTAATTCTTTCATTGAGACTAGTGAGTTCCTCACATATACTGATCAACATGATTCCTCACTAGCATGTGGTGGTATGACTGATAAAGTGACAGATGTAGCATGTGAAAATGATATAGACATTGAAATTGTTGGACAGCTTGTTGATAATTCAGACTCTAATTCACAATGCTTTTGTGATGATATGCATGCATGTCTTATATGTGTTGAGATTAATGAATTTTTGGAGTCTGATAAGTCTATTGAATCCATAGAATCCTTTGTTTGTGCTGAAATGATTGATAAGACTGATTTCTCTGATCATACTAGTAGTGATGAGAATATGCATAAAGATAGTGTTGATATTGAACATCTTATTGAATCTTATCCTATTGTTGATGCTAGTAGGAGACTTGATTTTGTTGTTAATCATTGTCTAGAATTTTGTGAGCCTACTGATGTCTCTTTGGTCAGGAAAGATGTTGTTTCTCCTATTGAGAGTCCGGAACAGATTCTTGAAGTTGGTGAGCTAATTCCCAACAATCAGCAGACTCTCCCAACTGAGAAAAAGCAGCTGTCAGACACCTTGAACTTAAAGGATTATGAGAAGTTGCAGTTTAATTTTCCTATTGATGCAGTGACTCTTACTGATGAGAGTCCTATAGATTTTATTGGTTTTGATAGATTTTTAGGAAATTTTGATTTTAAATTTTCTTTCTTTAGTTTTAAATGTCCTAAATTTGATTTTTCTTCTTTTCTTATTTCTAAATTTGCTGAAAATGACTTTCCTAAACTACTGATGGTTGAGGAAGTCCATGGGTCATCACTGAATGATCAATCCAAATGCTTTAAAGTAGTGAGACTTAAATTTGTTCAGTTGAGAAAGAATAAAGTAGTGTTAATTCTTATTTTTGATACGTATGATTAGTTAGTCTTTGATAGAGTTCTTTGTAGTTTAGGATTTAGTTTTCTTTTTCTTTTTTACATTACAGTTTGTTTGTTTTTATTTTGTAGGTAATAAAAAGTTGCTAACCAGTTACAAAGAAATCCGAGCCTACCTTAAGACCTTCCATTTTCAAGCTCATCCGGTTGTACACTCTCCTTTCTACTCTTTATCTTGTGTTGTTTATCTGTTTACTGGACTGTGTACTGACATTGAGGACAATGCAATATTTAAGTGTGGGGGGGAGAGTCATTTCATTCCATTCCATCTTTCTTTTCCATTCCATCCTTTCCTTGTTTTGAAAAAAAAAAAAAAAAAAATTTTGAGAAAATTTTTGAAAAAAATAGCTTTATTTTTTTCAATTTTTCTGTGAAAGTTGCAAGTTGAGATAATTGTAGCTTGGATTTGCTTAGACATGACAAGTGATAGATCTTTTGTTTTGATTCAAGTGAAGTGGCAATGAATTTGATTTCAATGAATTATTTGATAGCTATTAGCTGGTGAGGATTTGAGCCATAATTGTTCAATTCTAGTGTGTATTCACCTATCTTTGTTTTACTCTAGAACTTGTCTTGATTCTTTGTTAGGCCACATTTGCACTTGCATGCATGAAAATGATAAGGCATTCATTTCTATTTTAGCTAGTAAGCCAAAAAGTCAACCTATATGCATCTTTATCCATTGTTTAGCCACTTTGAGCCTTGTATTTTCTTTTCTTGTTACTCATAGCCAAAAAAAAAAAAAAAGAGATATATATATATATATATTCCACCTTGTTTTAAGATGCCTTAAGGACTTTAAGAAGCATTACATCTAAATAGGATAGGTGAATGTGTGCTTTGCATCCATTAAGGCCATTGTGATTCAAAGAATTTGTTCTAAAAAAAAAAATTGCAATGCAAAGAAAAGAATAGAAAAGCAAAAAGAAAGCAAAAAAAAAAAAAAGAGGAAAAGTTATTGAAAATCAAAAGAAAGAAGTAATTTAGATTGAGTTTGTAGTTACCCATTGTTAGTTGGAAATAAGGCCTTGAATGCACACTCTTCTCTATCCTAGATTATCATTGAATACTCTTGAGGTCCTAAGGTGTTCTATTTGCTGTTTGTTTTTCCCTTTATTTTTGTTATCCATTCATTTCATCTCCCCTAGCCCCATTACAACCCTAAATAAAGTCCTTTGATTTGTACATTGCATTTGGCATGGGTGGTGGAGATTTAGAAGCTTGACAAGCTTATGGTAGTGAGCTTGGATAGGTGGAACTTGAGTGAGACACATCCCTTTAAACACTGGAAAGTTGAGAGTAAACACTAATCCAAGTGAGAGGCTATGCATTTCAATTCATTCTTTTCAAATAAATTGCCATGGAATTTGATTTCTTAATGCAAGTGAAATTAACTTAGATTGTTGAAGTGTTGAAGAGTTGTGATTAATCTCTAGGTTGTGATTCTTACACTTTTTTTTTTTCATTTTCATTTTTCACTTGTCATTCTACTAGCCGGATGTTTCAATTCATTCTTTTAACTTGGATTTTGAGCTTTGCCCAGGAGTGCAAAGGTTTAAGTGTGGGGGAATTTGATAAGTATGATTTTTATAAAATTTAACTCTCTTAACTTGGGCATTTTGACGATGGAATATGGTCTTAAAGGTTTAATTAGATTCAATTTGAATTCATTAGCCACTTTTGCACTCTAGGAATTAAAATTGCAAAATTCTTGAATTTTAATGCATAAATCATTTTAAATGAATTTTGTGAATTTTCTATTCCATCTCTTTCATTCTTTTATGCAGATTTTTGTTGGATAATTTGAGCTTTGAAGGAAAACCACAAACCAAAAGGGTTGTAGCCACATAAAGAAGAAGCAAGGAAGAAAGAAGCAAAGTCACGTGAGAAGCTTAAGCTTGGGTTTACGTTGAAAGAGAAGGAAAGAAAGGTATGAGTTGGGTTCTGCATGAGGAGAATAAAGAGCAACTCGAGGGAGCATGAAGAAGTCATGATGGACAGCAGCTGCGTGAAACGAGTTGAAGCCTGTGAGCAGAATCTGCAGAACGTGGAAAAACAAACACACAAGAACAGAACACGTTTTCATGAAGAAAGTAAGCTGGATCTAGCTACTGGTTGAGCAGAAACAGAAAAGAAGACGTAAAAGTCTGGGCTGAGAGACAAAGAAGCTGCAGAACGTGGAAGAACAATGCAGAACAGAGCATGGAGCAGAATACGCTGGAGCTGAGGAAGAACGTGAAACCAGCATGAAAACAATGAGCTACAACACGTACTGCACAAAGAGAAGGAGCTGGAAGCAAAACACAAACCAGCTTTGAAACGAAGGAGTCAGGCAACTCGAGTTAAACGAGAAATAAAAACACACATGCAACAGAGGACAGTAGCTGTCCAGGACGCCAAATGAAACGCATGAAGCATGAATTAGCAAGGCTGCAACGTGGAAGAACCATGCATGGGCAGAACCAAATGAAGCAACGAGGAAACTAGAGAAAACAAGAAGAGATGAGGCTGGACAGTCATGTGAGAAGCTCGAGTTTTTTGTGGAGAATATGCAGAACAGAACGTAACAGCAACACGAATTGATGAAGGATTAAATGAAGCTGCAAAAAGATGCTGGAGCTTCGCATGAAAATCACGTCTGGACAGCAGCAAATGAAGAGAAGAATCAGACTCGAAATACAAAAGCCACAGAATGCAGAAGCTACGTGAAAAGTGGGAAGCATGAATCAGAACATGCAGAAGCTACAGTGGAAATCACATGGATTATAATAAAATAAGAGCACTGGGACCCACACCTGATATCACATGCAATGCAAGCTTCAGATGATTGAAATGGGAAGGGGGAGCACGTGTTTCTCACAAGGGAATTAAGAGAATGTGTTCCAGCGATTGAGTTGAGCAAGCACGTGAAAAATAAGACATTCACGTGAATGGAGAAAACACGACGTCGCACACTCCGCATTATTCATTCGTCCATTCACACACGTAACTTCATTCAGCCCAGCCCATTCAACACACATTCCATTAGGTCATTCGCCTATTCAGCCATTCAGAACCACGCATCATCAACGACTCATCTCGCCTCCATCCATTCACCCACGCCTCCATTCATCCATCTCCCCATCCCTTTCGACTACATCCATTCATCCATTCACTTCACATCTCCATTCCATCTCTCCATCTCCATCTCCATCCACCGAATGAAGATCTAATTCATTCATCTTGAGGCTAGCAAGGGAGGAAACTCTTGAGTAGAAGCTTGAATCCTTGGAAGAATGCAGAATTCTGGCTAAGATTTTCTTATTTTTCCTACACTTTTTCTTATTCTGTATAATCTTGGTTAAGTTGTATTTGATTAGGAATTTGTGTAATTAATTAGTGGCTGGTTAGACACTGATTAGGAAACCCTTTTTTGTTGATTAGTTGGTTAAATTTGAATTTGATTTTTCATTATTCTCTCTAATCTCTCATGTATGCCACGAAGGTGTTCGATGAATTGCATGAGTAAGGTTATGTGCTTAAATGTCTATCTGAGAATTCCTTGATGTTTAGTTGGTTAATTAAACATTTTTGGAAGATGAATCATAAGATAATTAATTAGTTAATTAATCAAATTGGATGTTCATTGATCTTAAGAACAAGAGTTAACGGTTTAATGCGGGATTGAGGTCTCAATTCAACATTAGATTATTAATCTCTTGAATCTTGAATGGTTATTCAAGATCATTTGCTAATGAACATAATTAGGAATTCTTAGGCCATAATTAATCACAATTGGAATAGGATAAGGATAGTGGATACCAAGAGAAGATTCCTAAGCTAGTCACAAGCCCATCATTCATCACAATTCATCCAATTAGGTAGACATTAGGAAATTTGTTTCAATCCAGTTTAGGATAGTTTAATTCAATTAAAAAATCCCCCAAATTAAATAGTTCTAGGATCTCAGAACACTTAGAGAACCTAATTGAACATTGAATTCCAATTCCAAGGGAGATGACCTAGGTTGTGCCACTTGCTATATTTTTATATCAACCTAGTTTTATTTTGAGGGTTGTACGACAAGCCCGTCACCAGGAAATAGGAAAACCAACCATAGGGTAGCACATTTGTAACACCATAATTTCTAGCTTATCTCATAATATTCTCATGCATCACATCATCAAATCCATGACGGAAGTGGAAAAGGTCTATTAAAATAATGTATTTAATTGGGCCGCGTCGTGTATAAAAATTTCATTTGGTGTCATGTGGATCGTGTGAGTTCATACTATGCATTCTCATATTTAATTACATGAATACAACTCATTTACATCAAAAAATATGGCCCACAACTCATGGAACTCAAAGGAAAGCTTATAATATTCATACATATTTTCAGCCAGAATTTTGTTCATTTTTTACCCAATTTGGAAAATCATAACTAATTCTAAAAAACTTAAAATCATACATTCTTGGCCATTCTAAAAAGCTAAAGATGTCTACTTCCTACTAAAAATATGTTCAGATCATAACATCTATCACAGAGAACATTAGACATCTGAAAATGTCCAGAGGTCAAACTGCCTCCTGGTGCTGTTATAGATTTCTGCAGCAAATTTTGAAATTGTCCAATTAATTTCAAAAAAATCCAATCCATGCAAATGATACCAATCTAGAAATATGTGGATGTTAGCTAGAGGATAAAAATAACTCTAGACTAGTTTAGGCAACCTAGACCTCAGAATTCAATGGAATAATAATAAAGGTTAGCTGAAATCTATAATACTGGATAGAATCTTAAAAAATTCATATCTCCCTCTCTAGAAATCCAAATGAGATGCTTCTTATTGGCATGAGTCATTGTAAATGTCTAGTTTCTTTGTATAAAATTTCACAGTGATTGGGCATCATTTGGGCCCTGTGTGACATATTTCATTTTTTGGACCAAATGAATAGTGCAGTAGACCAAAACCAAAAAATTTGTCAACTTTGGAAATTCATCAAATATTCTATAGACCTCTGAAAATTATGTTATTTAGCTTTCCAAAAAGCTCTCAACAAGCTCTACATTTTTACCAAATATCAGATCAAGAGGAGCTCATTTGAATAAAAAGTGACGTAGGGTTCCATTATGGTTAATTTTGGCTCCATATATGGTACCAAATTGACCAAATGGCTTTCCTTGGGTTTTGGCACCATTTGGGCAAGTCTAAAAGCATAATTAGGACTTGTGTGAGCTTCCCAAATGGTCCTTAACCTCATGCATCTCATTTTGGCCATTTCATCCATAGATATGCATATTTCCATGAAGCCATTCCTGAAGTTGCATTTCCATAATGTACTCAAATTACATTCCATCATTCACATAATACATTCTTCCATTTCTACATCATATAATATTGTAATTACATATGTCTCAAGGGTCATAGACCATTTACAACAATAATATACATCATTAAGTATTATTATGGCTTTAAAAGGCAAAAGCTAGGCATATTGGTGTTAAGCTCTCTTCCTCAATGTGGTTGGCTTCTATTACCTTATCCACTTGGTCCACCTAGTATATTAGATCATTGGAGAGGAGGGAATGAGATTCAAAGAATCCCAATAGCTCATCCCCCATTCAATCATACATAACATATGCAAAGCAAGTCTTGAAAATACATGCATGAATATAATGGAAGTCATGAACATTCAAGAAGCAAGCTTGGCATATGAATAAGTCATACAAGACATCCATAAACTTGCTAAGTGGATGGATTGGCTTCACCCTCTTCCTCACAGATTTTGGACTTGCCTCACCCATTCTTTAAGACATTCTTGCACTCAACCATACTCTTGGGAGCCCACTTTGCTTTTGGTAGACTCTTTGCTTTGTCTTAACCAAACTTAAAGGTTCTTGGCTCATCCCCACCATGGTTAAGAGTTCTTGGCCTCTCCATACTCAAGCAAACCCAAGCAAACATTATAACATCATTTTGAAACATAATATGTCATTATGAAATCATAGAATATAAAATCATACTAGCATACTTTTCATGGCTTGAAAATACATATGCACACATTCTAAGACAAGTTAAACACACATCCATGCATGAAAGAAGGTGGAGAGAGCTACCTTGCACATAATTACACACTTTTTCTCTTGAAGTCCCCTCCCTTGCTTCTGCCACATACACATAAACTTGTGGAGATGCTTTCTCTTAGCCTAGACACAATTTATGGAAGCCAATTAGGTTCATGAAACAATTTCTAAGGCCACACAACTTGCTTAGACACTAGGTTATTCTATAAACCCCATTATGGTCCATAAATGCACCTAATGAAGCAACACCCCTCAAATAAATTCTAGGCTCCATTCTTTCCTTTCAAATATGATTTTTGACTCCTTTTAAGCCTCTTGGAATCATCACACAATTAAAATAAAGAGCCAAACTACATGTTATTTTTTTAGGTCATGATATGGAACCTGAAGCAAACTCACTTCCTATGAGTTCTAAATTTTTCCCAAGGTCTCCCCTCATTTTCATTCATCATATATGACTCAAGAATTTAAAACTTTCCCTAGCTACCCCAACCTTGCTTGCCCGAGACTATAGAGCTTATTAGGCTTTATGGAATTTGCTTGACTTTCTTGAAGGAGGAAGCATATGGGGAGCATCTTAGGAATCTTAGGAACTCATTTAAACTCTTATTTAGGCCTAGGAATTATCATACAAAATCAAATTTTACAAGTTGCACACAAAACCCTGGAAATTGCATCTTAAAATCTAATGATTTTTTGTTAATTCCCATTGCATATTCTTAATCTCCATACTCTTTTTCCTTATATTCATCCTTGATTCTGATTAAAATTAAACTCCTCCTAGGGTTCCTAGGGTTAGGCAAAATGGAGAAGGAGGGAGGATCAAGATATCAACCATAGGAAGAGAAATTACCTAGTTTCCTTGCTTATTCTTACTTGAATCTTACTTTCTCCAAGCTCTTCTCTTTAAATCCAAAAATTTCTTTAAGTTTCTCCCTTGAATTAGATTTATAAACTCCATTTTAATCAAAGCAAACAAAGGAGAATGAAGAAGAGGTGGTGTGGATAGAGAAAAGCATGAAAAACTACCATGGAAACATACCTTTAAGCTTGAATTCTTCTTCCTTTCTTATGTGCCCAAAACCTTAGCTCTCTCCTCTGAAATTAGATAGAAATTTATGATTCCAAATGAGGGAGAAAGTGGGGTGCCACCTATATATAGGGGTAGGAAAGTGACTTTTCAAAAATTCCCATTTTACCCTTTGTTCTTTGCATTTTTGTTTCTCCTTTGTTTTACCTCCTTTTTTAGAGCCGTCTATTCCATTATAAAATTTAGGTTTCCAATTTAATAAAATGTTTGTGGAATCACTCAAATCAGAGCTAAAACCTTCCCAAATGAATTCATCAAAGTTTGAGAACACCAAAGTTAGAAAATGTCCACCGAAGGGGATTTAACTATCTCGGGGCTTCCCATGATTTTCAGGGCCTCTGAGAACCCCGGAGAACTCAAAAATTTCATTTAAAAAGCCCTCCTATATGAATTCTAAAATTTGCTCTAAATTACAAAAATGTCATTACGTTTCGTAAAATTTCTGTCAAAACTTATTTCTCCATTCAAGCTTTGTTTTTCCTTCTGTCTGAGGCTAGAGTTCTCATTTTTAGGAGTCTAGGATGTTGCTCAAATTTTTGTGACCTTAACTAATTCATTTTAAGGGAATTGCTTTGAAAACATGTCCATTTCTGTCGTTTAACAAAAATCAGACATTACAATGTTAATCCATCCAGGCCATTCATCCATGCTTCATATCATCTCGTCCATCCATCTAAGAGGAGCATGTGCATGGATCTTTGAAAAAATGGATACATGACGAAAGGAATAAAGTTTTGGGCAAGGCAGCATCTAGGGAGAACACATGACATCATGAAAAAAAGGGTGTAACATCCAGTTCTTTGTAAACGAGAGAAAACGTGAGAAACGTAATGTACGGTTTCTCTGTCAACGAACGAAACTCACCTGATATATAAGGAAGTCCCTTAAAATGATGTAGTTAAGGTCCTAAAAAATTTGGAAAGCACTCTAGACTCCTGAAACTGAGAATCCCAGGCTCAAACAGAAAGAAAAATGGAGCTAGAATGAAGAAACAATTTCTTATAAAAAGCTTATAAAACATAATGGCATTTTTGTAATTTTTAGCAAATTTCAAAATTCACACAAGAAGGCTTTTCAAATGAAATTTTTGAGCTCCTTAGGGTTCTCAGAGGCCCTAAAAACCATGGGAAGGCCTGGGACAACTAAAGCCCCTCTAGTGGATGTTTTTCAACGTCGGTGTGCCTGAACTTTGACAGATTCGTTTGGAAAGGTTTTATCTCCAATTTGAGTGATTCTAAAGGAATTTTACTAAATTGGGAACCTAAATTTTATAATGGAGAAGACAGTTCTAAAAAAGGAGCTAAAACAAAGGAGAAACAAAAATACCAAAAACGAAGGGCAAAATGGAAATTTTTGAAAAGTTTAACTTCCTCCCACCTGTATATATGATGCACCCTTCTTCTCCCCTCATGTTGCACGACCAAGTTCTGCCCAAAACTAGAGGAAAACTCTAGGGAGAGTGGTGGATAAGAGGAGGAAGAAAAGGAAGAGAAATTTAAGGTAGAAAGGTATGGATTTTTATGGTTTTTCATGCTTTCTTCATTCCAAACCTCTTCTCCTCCATTCTCCTTTATTTCCTACAATTGTAATGAAGTTTATAAATCTGTTTTAAGGGAGAAATTGAGGGTAAAATTCGGATTTGAAGAGAGGAGCTCAAAGAAGACAAGATTCAAGTGAGAAAAAGCAAGAAAACAAGGTAATTTCTCTTCCTATGGTTGTCATCTTTGGTTCCCTCCTCTTCCATTCTGGCCAACATGAGAAAACCCTAGGAGGACTTGATTTTTAGGTAGAACCAAGGGTGAATCTAAGGAAAAAGGGTGTGGAGATTAAGAATATGCAAAGGGAATTAATAAAAAACTATTATATTTCAAGATGCAAGTTCTAGGGTTTTAATTGTACCTTGTAAAATCTGATTTTGTATGATAATTCTTAGGCCTAAATAAGAATTTAAATGAGGTCCCAAGATCCCTAAGAAGCTCCCCATATGCTTCTCCCCTTGAGAAAACAAAGAAAGTTCTATGAAGGCTAATAAGTTCCACAGTCTTGCCCAAGCAAGGAAAGGGTAGCTAGGGAGAGTTTTAACTTTTTCAAAGCCCATTCTTGAGTCATATATGATGAATGAAAATGAGGGGAGGCCTTGGGAAAAATTTAGAACTCGTCGAAAGTGAATTGGTGCTTTAAATTCCATATTATGACCTAAAGAAGCAACATGTTGCTAGGCTCTTTGTTTTAATTGTGTGATGACTCCAAGAGGCTTAAAAGGAGTCAAAAATCATATTTGGAAGGAAACAATGGAGCCTAAAATTTATTTGAGGGGTGTTACTTCATTAAGTGCAATTATGGACCATAATGAGGTTTATAGAACAACCTAGTGTCTAAGCAAGTTGAGTGACCTTAGAAATTGTTTCATGAACCTAATTGGCTTCCATAAATTATGTCTAGACTAAGAGAAAGCATCTCCACAAGTTTGTGTGTATGTGGCCAAAGTAAGGGAGGGAATTTCAAAAGGAAAAGTGTGTGATTCTGTGCAAGGTAGCTCTCTCCACCTTCTCTCATGCATGGATGTGTGTTTAGCTTATCTTAGAATGTGTGTATGTGCACTTTCAAGCCATGAAAAGTATGCTAGCATGATTTTATATGCCATTCTTTTATGATGACATATAATGTTTCAAAATGATGCTATAATGTTTGTTTGAATTTGTTTAAGTGTGGAAAGGCCAAGAACTCTTAACTATGGTGAGAATGAGACAAGAACCCTTAAGATTGGTTGAGATAAAGCGAAGAGTCTCCTAAAAGCAAAGTGGGCTCCCAAGAGTATGGTTGAGTCCAAGAATCTCTTAAAGAATAGGTGAGGCAAGTCCAAAATCCATGAGGAAAAGGGTGAGGCCAATCCATCCACTTGGTGAGCTCTTGAATGTCTTACTTGAATGTCATGTATGACCTACTCATATGCCTAGCCTACTTCTTGAATGTTCATAATTTGTATTGTGTCCATGCATGTATTTTCAAGACTTGCTTTACATATGTTATGTATGATTGAATGGGAGATGAGCCATTGGGATTTTTTGAATCTCATTGCCTCCTCTCTAATGATCTAATATGCTAGGTGGACCCAAAGAGCAAGGTAATGGGAGTCAACCACATGAGAGATGAAGCAATGACATTGAAATGTGGAAATTTTGTTACTTTGAGGCTATAATGGTGCGAACCCACAAGGAATTGAATCCCCTTGAACCCATAACCGATCTGAAATATACACACCCCAAGAAAGCTAAATCAAGTCTGAACGATCCACTTGGAACCCTTAAACACGAAGAGACAAGGACCCCGAGTGTTGGAAGATGCCACAAGGTTGATCAAGCCTTGATAAGTCTACAAGTTCAATGAAGAACCCTAGAGAGCACTCCTCTCAATTCTGGGATTTCCAGAAAATATGATTTCTATTCATTCAAATCTAATTACAATGGGAGGTAGAATACAATTATATAGTGTGCAAGTCAAATCTGCCTTCAATGCTCATAGAAAAGGAAAACTAGGGAAATTAATGGCAAATTTCCTAATTAATGGCCTATGGAATCAGAATTATAAAAGTCAAATTCTCTCAAAAACTAAAAAGGAAATAAATCCCCCTAAATAAGCTAATTTCGTCTAAATAATTAGGGTTCTAGAAATCAGCCTATTAAGCCCAAAATAGCATTATTTAGCCCTAAATGAGCCCACCAATGGATGGTCCATGGTTTAAGAACTTCAATTTATGATGTTTTGGGCCAATCTAGCCTCAGCAGCTCCATCTTCAGCCCATATGATGTTGAGGACGCCCACATTGGAAATGTCCATATCTTGCTTAACTTTTGTTGCTCCAATTGCTATTTGCTTAGTCCAGGTCTCTTGAACAAGTCCACTTAAAGCTTCCCTCATTCTTTTAGCTCGTGCTCTTGTCATCGGGCCACTTGGAATTTGCAGAGGATCATTCCAAGCATTTGAGACAGCTTGCTCCCTTTGATGGATCGCATCATATAAGAATGACAATTGACGTATTCAATAGATGTGTATGTAGTATCAGGTTATGAATATATGTAATTATGATATTATAACATGTATGAATGAGAGAATATGCTATGTGACCACTAGAACGAAATTTGGACATGTTATGGCATTGTGGCTTCATTAATGATAACATGGAATTATGTATAAGTGTGGATGAGATAGCCAAAATAAGAGGCATGAGGTTTGGGGCCATTTGAGTAGCTTATACAAGTATTAGTTATGCTTTTAGACTTGCCCAAAAGGTGCCAAACCCTAAGGAAAGCCATTTGGTTACTTTGGTACCCTATATAGAGCCAAAAATGACCATAATGGAATCCTATATCGCTTTTTAGCCCAATGAACTCTTCTTGATCTAAGCTTTGGCATGAAATTAGAGCTTGTTGAGAGCTTTTTGGGAAGCTAAATAACATAGTTTTTGGAGGTTTACAGAATATTTGATGAATTTTCAAAGTTGGCAAATTTTCTGGTTTTGGTCATATCACTGTTCATACTGGTCTGAAAATGAAATCTGCCACACCGGGCTCAAATAATATCCAATTGACATGAAATTTTATACAGAGAAACTAAACATTCACAGTGACTCATGTTAACTAGAAGTACCTCACTTGGATGTCTAGAGATGGAGATATGAATTTTTGAAAATTCTATCCAGTATTAAGAATTTCACTCGACCTCTGTTATTGTTTGTTTGGATTTTGAGGTGTGGCGTGCCTGAGCTAGTCTGCCGTTATTTTTACCCTTTAGCTAACATCCATATCTTTCCAGGTTGACATCATTTGGATGGATTATATTTTTAGGACATTTTCAAAGTTTTTTGTAGAAAGTTGTGATTGCATCAGGGGATAACTTGACTTTTGGATTTTTTCGAATGTCAAAGGTCCTCTATGATGGATGTTATGGTCTAAAAATATTTTTAGTATGAAGTATACATCTGTAGCTTTCCATAATGGTCAAGAATGTATTATTTCAATTTTTCTAGAATTAGTTATGAGTTTCCAAATTTTGGTCAGAACATAGCCAAATCTAGCCGAAAATGGATATAAATATTTCATGCTTCCCTTCGTGATTCTTGAGGTGTAGGCCACTTTTCATGATGCAAATGAGTTGTATTCATGTCATTAAATATGAGAATGTGTTGTATGAGCTCATATGGTCCACATGACATCGAATGGAATTTTCATACACAACGCAACGCAAGAAAATGCATTATTTTAATTCCTTTTCTTGCTCTTTCATGGAATCTATGAATATAAAGCATGGAAATGTTGTGAAATGAGCTAGAAATATAAGGTATTTTATTTATTGGTATTAGAGCAAAGTTCCAGGCTCTCTCGGATGGGATTTGGCTTAAGGATATAGTAACAAAACTATGTAAAGGGCTATATAAAGGCTTGAATGGATAGGTAGAGCCTTGTATGAGACATGTTGGGTGTGTAAGGATAGTTTGTGGCTTTGTTCATGATGAGTAAGTTGTAAAATGATCTAGGAGTAGTTAGTGGACACTAAGAAAGAGTGGCCTCTAGAGTAGCTTGAGCAGAGCTAACCTTGAGCAGAGTTGAGTGATCTAACGGCTATAGCTTGATGAGATGTGATAGCTCACCAGGATTAGTGGCAAGCCCTAGACATAAACGATGAGAAATGATCTTATTGATATGAAGAGGCTTGCTAGAGAGAGTATGTGAGGCCTAATTCTCCATGGTAGTTATACTCAGACCATTCCGAGATGCTATGCTTAATACAAAGACAAGTAATGATGCAGCACGGTATGAGATGAGACTACAGCTGCATAGGACCGAATATTCGGGTATCAAATTGAATAATATCAAAGTATATTGTCTTCTACTTAGACTGATAAATCTAAAAGAAATTGATATAGCCTCTATTCAAAGAGGAGAACTAAGTCTAAATATTATGAAAATTCAGAATCAGAAGGATTTCACTCTTATAAAATTGAAAGCTAATGAATCATGGAAGTAGTAAATACCACTTTCAATTGTCTCAACAACTATATTAGACTGAAGATGAAAAATAGATTCTAGCCATAACACCCAATTGTCTAGATAAGTATTAGAGCCTGAAAGGTTAATTCCCTCAGGCCAGGAATTGAGTTATAAGCTACACCCTTAGAGCCTGATAGCTCAAAGATGATAATGAGCTATGTATGAATAAAGCAAGAGGTGAAACCCTCTAGCTTGATAATAGGCTAGATATAGAGGTAATGAGGCTCAGGTTGATAGCTAAAGATGAAATTCCAATCCATGAAAAAGCAAGCCAATTAGAGGTCGTTAGCTGTGGCTAATTATTCCAGATAGCAGCGAGGCAATCCAGAGAGTTCCTCACCGCAACCAATTAAGAAATTAGCCATTGCTAATACTCAAATAGGAAAGCTAGGGTGAACCTGAGGCTAATTAACCACAACGGATGATATGTTAGCCACAGCGAATGGTAGGGTGAAATGCCTTGTTGGTCATATTCAGGCCAACTTGAGGAATAAATTGATAACGGATTAGTCGATCCATAAAGAACGAGAACCCCTAGTATAAGTAGAGAAAAGGGTATTGAATAATTACAAAAGATTAGTAAGAAGTCTATGGGCCTAGCAAATGAGATCAAGAAAAGAGCTCAACATAAAGAAAGTTAGATATAGGGATGATGAGGTTGTTGAGACCCACCTTTAAGGTGTTGACTCCAACCTAGGATACCTCCCTGTGAGACACTAAATGATAGAATGTTAGTATAGCCTTGAAATAACATAAGATAAGACTACCAGCAGTGAGGCACATAGTAAGTGGCCTAGAAAGGTGTACCTCATAGGTAATAGTTAAAGGTAAGTATACGTATTCTAGTAATCGAGGTTCAGAAAGGAATAAGGATAGTTATAAGCTACAGGCCCTATGAGATGGCTAGTCAGGCTGAGCATAAGCTGAACCTTAAGGGAGATAACCAGTAGTATCGTCCAGGTGAGATATGTGAATGAAAGGTTCAGTGAAAGTTCTTCTTGGATCGAGAAAGAAAAGGGGAGACATCTTGATGCCAAGAAAATCACCCAGTACTGTTTAGCAAATTCCCCTAGATAGAACCCCCTGAGTCATAAAGTATAATAATAAGGGAAGCGAGGAAGAGCTAAGAAACTAGCTACAGAAAATATGTCCTCGCTTTAGTAACGATTAGATGAGTAAACCGAGCTAGAGAGGTAAATAGATAGAGGTCTAATAGTTAGTTAGACGAGCTCTCTAATATAAGAATGATGTAAGGTTAAGGCATGTGAGTGATTAGAGCACCCAGTAGAGCATAAATTTTAGTAAGGTAAAATCTAGACATTAAGAGTATGTGTCTTGGATTAGGTTAGCAGAACCCTAGAAATAGTATACTATGCTCTTGGGGATGAGACTAAAGAGGCTGAATAGAGAGAAAGCCCAGCTCTGATCCAAACATAGAAATAAGCTGAGACTGACAGGTAGTGCCTTAGTACCCTCAAGGAAGCTTAAGAAAGCTAGAGACTGCCTAAAAAGGTGAGCCTCGTATTATGTAAAGAAAGAGTGTAAGCCAAGAGTGTCATATAATGAAATTCCTGGGATTATATGAAATAGAACTCTTCTTACTAAGGGATGGTCTAGCTAAGAGCATAGTAAGAGTATGAGTGAAAAATAGACCCCCTTGATGTTACAGAGAGTGAATAAGTGGAGGAACCCTGGGAAAATGCAGGTGCTCTTGAGCATAAAAATACCTAAATTGGCAATAGAAACAGCCAGTAGTAAAACATCCTTTTACCTAAGTAAGAGGATAAGAAAGGTAGAAAGAGAATATATGATAGTGTTCAAGCCGAGGACATATTAAATTAAGAATAGATATTCAGTTAATGTGCTTGAGTACTTAAGAAAGCACACCCATCCTTGGCATAAATGCCCTTCTAGCATGATAACACCCGAAGTAAAAATAGTCAGGCAATATAGAGATATCTTGGGATAAAATAGAGGAAGAATTCTATTTTCCCCGAGCACTCTACGAGAATAGGGCAAATAGAGAAAAGTAAGAGAGGAATAGTTTAGATTATTGGGAAACTTGTAATATACAGGCGATAGTGACTTTGAGCTTAGTCATGAGGCATTTGTGTATTAGTGTTTGATGTTATGGTTTGCTTGCAATAGAGGCTATATGATATTAGGTCTGACCAACCTAGTAGTAATGTGGCTTAAGTGCATAGCAAATGACAACATCAATCACCAAAGCATCCTAATAATCAAAGGGTGTCCTAGTTAGCTAAATAATGAGATAAGTCATAAAAGAGAAGTAAAGGGATTCCAGGAATACCGAAATAGTAAAAAAAGCATGTAAAGAGAAATCCCCCAGTAAAGAATGTTCAAATTCAGTATGCATAGCCTGAGTCCCTTATAGTATATGTAAATGAAATGAGTAGGGACCAGTGCATGGCCTCTCTCTTGCCATAGATGTTAGCCACACTCAGTGTGTGAGATGCCTTAGTGCTAAGACACTTAAAAGCAGAATATGGGCATAGTCAAAAACTGTAGGATATGAGAGGAGGACTAAAACGAGTATATGTAAAGTAAGTAAGTCAATAGAGTAAGAAAATAAAGCCCAAGAAAAAAGGGCAGAAGTTGTAATCTAAGGATCCTATGAGGAGCAATGACTGTAAAATTTAAAATGCTCCCTTATGCCAATATGATGGGATCCTAGAAAATTAGATGACATAGAACCCACTTCGCACGAAGAGCATGGTGCACTTCTGAGTTTAGCCTCATTTATTATGTGCGATAGTTACCAGACTTGGTGAGCATGTATTTTACTATCAGATACAGTAATCTTAGGCTTTGACGTCTCCCAGAGATAGATCACAATAGATCCTAGCATAACACAATGGGTTTCAGTAGGGCTCTGAGAGGTCACAGTAGACCCAGGGGTCAAAGTAGATCCCACAGAGCTACATAGAGCCCTAGCCACAATATGATAATTCTCTGGTGAGATGATGGCCTGAGATAGTTTTTACAAAGTAGTTAGTCTCAGAGACTAGTACAGTTTCAGGTAGCTTTTGTCTCAGAGACTAGAGACCTCCTGAATTTAGTAGACCGTTGCCACAGAGATATAAAGGCTTTACTTAGATAGTTAGACCAGTGACTAACTCTCTTTAGAGATGAGCATAATGTCTGGGATGAGGAAAGTAAGAAATTAGCTTTCCAGAGTTAGAGCCAAAAAAACAACTACCTTGCAAATAGTAGCCCTGACCAAGGAATAGAGAGATCCTCATATGCTAGCTTATGTATTCAAAAAGGGGTTAGGTGCTGTTTTTATATGAGGTAAGTAGTACAGTATATCTCTAGTGAGTAAAATTGTGAGAATAGCAAGCATCCTACCAGAACTCAGTAGTAGTCAGTGGTAGTAGCTCTTCAGTGCTAGTATAAGACACACATATTAGGCCTACCAGTGTTGAAATGAGAAACTACAAAATGCCATTGTAAGTAAGCAAAGAAAGTGAGAAAAAGTCCCAGTCTATAAAGACAAATGTAGTAGTAAACAGAGAAACTAGGATCATAAAAGCAGAAACTCCTCAAAAGAGCTATAATCCCAGTAAGTAATTGAGATGTGAGGCTTGTGGCAAAAAGAATTAGAATTGTAATTATAGGATGAGCTAGTAAAGAAGAACATAGAGATAAGTAGTGGACGACACATGTAAATAAGTAAATAGACAAACAGAAACCTCCGATGGCTATAATGTTCAGAACAGATGATGAGACATTATGAGAAGCTATTGAGAGAGGATACGGGAGATGTGATATGAAATAAGTTACCTCCTAAGATATGTAAATAAGTCCACTGAAAAAAGATATTAATCCCTGCGAACAGGTTAACATTAACCTGATATGATTAGTAAGATCTCTCAGGATAGGCCTCTAGAGTTAGAAATTTCTTTCCCTTATGAAAAGAATTAGCTAGTACATTATAGTAATACAGCTCTCATTAAGAGCTAGTATGAAAATTCTATGGTTGAGAAAAAAAATTTGAATGAGTGAAATCGCTAAGAAAAGTATATAAAGCTAGGAAGAAGGGAAAGACAGTAATAGTTAGCCAGAAAAGAAAAAAGTAAGAAAAATTATACCCCAAATTTCGAGGATGAAATTTATTTGAGGGGGGGAAAGGTAGCATCCTGTTCTCTGTAAACAAGAGAAAACGTGAGAAACGTAACGTACGGTTTCTCTATTAACAAATGAAACTCACCAGATATAAAAGAAAGTCTCCCAAAATAATGTAGTTAAGGTCCCAAAAAGTGAGGAAGCATTCTAGACTCCTAAAAATGAGAATCCCAGGCTTAGATGGAAACAAAAATAGTGCAAGAATAAAGAAACAATTTCTTACGAAAAGCTTACAAAACATAATGACATTTTTGTAATTTTGAGCAAATTTTGGAATTCACATAAGAAGGCTTTTTAAATGAAATTTTTAAGTTTCCCAGGGTTCTCAGAGGCCCTAAAAACCATGGGAAGGCCGAGGACAACTAAAGCCCCTCTGATGGACATTTTTCAATGTCAGTATGCCTGAACTTTGATGAATTCTTTTAAGAAGGTTTTAGCTCCAATTTGAGTGATTCCAAATGTATTTTACTAAATTGGGAATCTAAATTTTATAATGGAAAAGACGGTTCTCAAAAAGGAGCTAAAACAAAGGAGAAAAGAAAGTACAAAGAACGAAGGACAAAATGGAATTTTTTGGAAAGTGTAACTTCCTCCCACCTATATATATGATGCACCCTTTTTCTCCCTTCATGTTGCACGACCAAGTTCTACCCAAAACCATAGGAAAACCCCAGGGAAAGTGTCACATAAGAGGAGGAAGAAAAGGAGGAGAAATTCAAGGTAGAAATGTATAGATTTTCATGGTTTTTTATGCTTTCTTCATTCCAAACCTCTTCTCTTCCATTCTCCTTTGTTTCCTACAATTATAATGAAGTTTAGAAATCTATTTTAATGGAGAAATTGAGGGGAAAATTCGGATTTGAAGAGAGGAGCTCAAAGAAGACAAGATTCAAGTGAGAAAAAGCAAGAAAACAAGGTAATTTCTCTTCCTATGGTTGTCATCTTTGGTTCTCTCCTCCTCCATTTCACCCAACATGACAAAACCCTAGGAGGACTTGACTTTTAGGTAGAACCAAGGGTGAATCTAACGAAAAATGGTGTGAAGATTAAGAATATGCAAAGGGAATTAATAAAAAACTATTAGATTTCAAGATACAAGTTCTAGGGTTTTAATTGCAGCTTGTAAAATCTGATTTTGTATGATGATTCTTAGGCCTAAATAAGAGTTTAAATGAGCTCCCAAGATCGCTAAGAGGCCCTATATGCTTCTCCCCTTAAGAAAACAAAGAAAGCTCCATGAAGGCCAATGAGCTCCATAGTCTTAACCAAGTAAGGAAAGAGTAGCTAGGGAGAGTTTTAACTTTTTATAAGGCCATTCTTGAGTCATATATGATAAATGAAAATGAGGGGAGGCCTTGGGAAAAATTTAGAACTCATAGAAAGTTAATTGGTGCTTTAGGTTCCATATTATGACCTAAAGAAGTAACATATTGTTAGGCTCTTTATTTTAATTGCGTGATGACTCCAAGAGGCTTAAAAGGATTCAAAAATCATATTTGAAAGGAAAGAATAGAGTCTAAAATTTATTTGAGGGGCGTTGCTTCATTAAGTGCGATTATGGACCATAATGGGGTTTATAGAACAACCTAGTGTCTAAGAAAGTAATGTGACCTTAGAAATTGTTTCATGAATCTAATTGGCTTCCATAAATTGTGTCTAGGCTAAGAGAAAGCATCTCCACAAGTTTGTGTGTGTGTGGCCAAAGCAAGGGAGGGAATTTCAAAAGGAAAAGTGTGTGATTCTGTGCAAGGTAGCTCTCTCCACCTTCTCTCATACATGGATGTATGTTTAGCTTATCTTAGAATGTGTGTATGTGTACTTTCAAGCCATAAAAAGTATGCTAGTATGATTTTATATGCCATGATTTCATGATGACATATTATGTTTCAAAATGATGCTATGATGTTTGTTTGAGTTTGCTTGAGTGTGGAGAGGCCAAGAACTCTTAACCATGGTGAGGATGAGACAAGAACCCTTAAGATTAGTTGAGACAAAGCAAAAAGTCTCCCAAAAGCAAAGTGGGCTCCCAAGAGTATGGTTGAGTCCAAGAATCTCTTAAAGAATGGGTAAGACAAGTTTAAAATCCATGAGGAAAAGGGTGAGGCCAATCCATCCACTTGGCAAGCTCTTGAATGTCTTATATAACCTACTCACATGCCAAGCCTACTTCTTGAATGTTCATGATTTGTATTATGTCCATGCATATGTTTTCAAGACTTCCTTTGCATATGTTATGTGTGATTGAATAGAAGATGAGCTATTGGGATTCTTTGAATCTCCTTCCCTCCTCTCCGATGATCTAATATGCTAGGTGGACCCAATAAGTAAGGCAATGGGAGTCAACCACATGAGAGATGAAGCAATGACATTGAAATATGGAAATTTTGTTACTTTAAGGCTATAAGAATGGCAATTAATGTATTCAATAGATGTATATATAGTATAATGTTATGAATATATGTAATTATGATATTATGACATGTATAAATGAGAGAACATGCTATGTGACCACTAGAACGAAATTTGGACATGTTATGGCATTGTGGCTTCCTTAATGATAATATGGAATTATGTATAAGTGTGGATGAGATGGCCAAAATAAGAGGTATGAGATTTGGGACCATTTGGGGGGCTTATACAAGTATTAATTATGCTTTTAGCTTGCCCAATAGGTGCCAAACCCTAAGGAAAGCCATTTGGTTACTTTGGTACCCTATATGGAGCTAAAAATGACTATAATCGAACCCTATGTCACTTTTTGGCCAAATGATCTCCTCTTGATCTAAGATTTGGCATGAAATTAGAGCTTTTTAGGAAGCTAGAGAATATAATTTTCAGAGGTCTACAGAATATTTGATGAATTTTCAAAATTGACTAATTTTCTAGTTTTGGTCATGTCACTATTCATACTGATCCAAAAATGAAATCTATCACATAGGGCTCAAATCATGTCCAATTGTGGTGAAATGTTATATAAAGAAACTAGACATTCACAATGACTCATGTCAACTAGAAGCACCTCAGTTAGATATCTAGACATGGAGATATGAATTTTTGAAAATTCTATCTAGTGTCAGGAATTTCAGTTGACCTCTATTATTGTTTGATTTGATTTCGAGGTCTTGGCGTGCCTAAGCTAGTCTGGAGTTATTTTTACCCTCTAGTAACATTCACAGCTTTCCATATTAATATCATTTATATAGATTGGATTTTTTTGGAATTAATTGGACATTTTCAAAATTTTCTGCAAAAAGTGTGAAAGCCCCAGGGGATAGCTTGACCTCTGGACCTTTTCAAATGTCAAATGTTCACTGTGATGGATGTTATAGTCTAGACATATTTTTATTGTGAAGTATACATCTGTAGCTTTCCACAATGGCCAAGAATGTATGATTTAACTTTTCTGTAATTAGTTATGATTTTCTAAAATTTGGTCAGAAAAGAGCCAAATCTGGCCAAAAATGGATATGAATATTTCATGCTTCCCTTTGTGATTCTTGAGGTGTAGGCCACTTTTCATGATGTACATGAGATGTATTCATATAATTAAATATGAGAATGTGTTGTATGAGTTCATATAGTCTATGTGATATCGAATAAAATTTTCATACACGACACAACACAAGAAAATGTATTATTTTAATTCCCTTTTCTTGCTCTTTCATGGAATTTATGAATGTAAAGCATGGAAATGTTGTGAAATGAGCTGGAAATATAAGGTATTAAAAGGGGCACATGAGGGAGTGTGAGTTTTAATCACTTGGGGAGAGGAGGATCCATGGATTAATTGACCCATCTAGAGAAGAATACATTCAGACACTACACTCGGTCAACATCCATCCCATCCATTTTCCATGCTGAGCACGTGCTTACTAAAGAGAAAAAGTCGCATGATGGGAAGGAGTGTAGAGGATGACGTGATGAAAAGAACATGAAAGAGAATAACACAAGGGGGCGAGTTGGATAGAATGCGAATAACACGACAGAAAGATGCTCTGAGCTCCAGAAGTGAACAAGAGAATTTGATCCAGTATCTTCTCCACATGGTTGCAGCTCCTACCATCGAAATTCCTCTATTTATCTCCTCCACGGCAGCTTGATTTCTTCTTGGTGACTAGTTGAAGAGTGGACCTTCCTAGATGTAGATTTGAGCTCTAAATTCCTTCTTCAATTTGGATAAATTCGTCCTCCTTTATCTTTTAAATTTCAGTATTAATTCTTTTATTAATTTGACTAGATTTAATCTATTAATTTAGAAATTTCATTGTTGGAATTTGCTAGATTAATTTGGATTATGGATTGGTTATAATTTCCTAGTTGGTTGCTAATTGTGATCACTACATGTTTGTGAAAATTCCAGACTTAGTTGCTATGCAATTTGCTCTTAGTTTCCTCTTGATTATTGGCCAATTAATGCAATGGTTGTTAAATTAAGTGGTTAGAATTTTTGTGCAATTGATGTGTTGAGGAATTCATTAATCTAATTGGCTAATTAGCATTCTTAGTAGATTGTGCAGTAGGTTTTTATGAGCGTGTAGGATTGGCTATATTGTGTTCTTATTCCTAACTCAATTAATTATTCTTCAAGTTTTCTTATGGTTGCAAAATCCTTGAATTATTGGTGAATTGAGTCTTGGATGGTAATTCAAGAATTCTTATGGAGAATACACTAATGAGTAAGAATTTAAATCCAATTTTGGTATACTAAAAAGATAGCAAGGATAATTGAATTCTAGGGAGTCCATCTAAAGGCTAGCTATCACATTTTCTTAATTGTTTGCTTTGTTTAGTCTTAAATTTTTTATTCTTGTCATTTCAAATTTAGTTCAATTAAATTTTAGTAATTCAAAATCCCCTAAACAATTTTCATTTAGTGATACTTGAAATACTCTTCCACAAAAAATTAAAGGCAAAAACTCCTTGGAAAATGACCTAGGTTTCACCATTTCCTACAAATTTAATTTTCCACCTAGTTTAATTTGAGATTGTGTGACATAATCATCAACCCCATATAAACCTCTTGGAGCCATCACACAATTAAAACAAGGAGTCTAACTAGGTGTTGCTTCTTTAGGCCATAATATGGAACCTAGACTACCAATTCATTCCCTAAGCCTCCTAAATTTTTTCCAAGGCTTCCCTTCATCATCATCCATCATATATGACTCAAAAATGAGTTTGGAGCAAAGTAAAACTACCCCTAGGTGCCTTGAACCCTTTAATCTGAGGCATGCTCCCTTCTTGGTACCCTTGGAGTTTTCTTTATTTTCTTGATGGAAGATGCATTTGAGGAGCTTTCTAGGGATCTTAAGAGCTCATTCAAACACTCATTTAGGCCTAGAAATTATTGTATCAGATTAGAATTTACAAGGGATACTTGAAACCTTAACTTTTTCATCTTGAAATCTAATAGTTCTTAATTAATTTCCTTTGCATATTCTTATTCTCCACACTCAAATTCCAAAGATTCACCCTTGGTTTAGATAGAAACTTAACCCCTTAGGGCTGGCCTTACCTAGGTCGAACCACCTACAAGAGGAGGAAGAAGGAATATTAAACATGGAGATGGCAATATACCTTAGTTTCCTTGATTCCCTTTGCTTGTTTCTCACATTTCTTAGCCTCCTCTCCTTAAATTCAAAATTTTCCCTTTGTTCTACCCTTAAAATAGATTCAAGAACTTCAACAAAACCATAAGAAATAAGGGAAGATGGAGGAAAAGGAGTTTGCTAAAGAGAAAGCATGAAAATCCATGAAAAAGCATACTTTTTCCTTGCTTTTTCTCCTTCCTTTTTTCTCCTTCTTGTATGCCTCAATCCCTTGCTATCTTCTATGTTTTAGGGCAAAAAAAAAAAGTGGCTAAGAGAAGGAGGGGGTAGGATGTGTTCTTATATATATGTGGTTTAAGAAATAATTTCCAAAACTTCTAATTTTATCCTTTTGTCTTGGCATTTTTGTTTTTGGTTCGTTTTAGCTCCTTTCTTAGAATCATCTTTTCCATCATGAAATTTAGGTTTCTAATTTTATAAAATGTATTTGGAATCACTCAAATTAGAGCTAAAACCTTCCCAAACAAAAAGGTCAAAGTTTGGGTCAATCGATGTTAGAAAACATACATTGGAGGAGTTTTAACTGTCCTAGGGCATCCCATTGTTTTTAGGGCCTTTGTGAACCCTGGCAACTCAAAATTTCCATTTAAAGAGCCCTCCTATGAGTTTTTCAAAAATTGCACGTAATTACAAAAATGCCATTATATTTCGTCAACCTTTCGTAAAAATTTGTTTCTTCATTCTAGCTCTATTTTTCTTTCCTTTTGAGCCTGAGATTCTTATTTTTAAGAGTCTAGAATACTATTTAAATTTTTTAGGACCTTAACTAATTCATTTTAGGGGACTCACTTTGAAAATGTATTCATTTTGTCATTTTGACAAAAACTGGATATTACAGGAATTTCAAAGGTCCAAAGGGAAGGCTAGGGTTAGCTGTAAAATTCCATCATTTCTTACTCCTAGGGCAGGATTTAGCCAAGGTAACTTATATATAACTTAATCCTCTCTTCTTCCTCTTCAATTTAAACTGATTAGTTTCTCATTTGGAGCATTTTCATCTTTCATCTAAAACTGAAACTTATTGTTTGGTATTTCCATGGTGGATTTTTGGAGGTTGAGGCTAAGAGTGCTGTTAGGTAAGCATAAACTCCTCATTTTGATGCATTTTTGTTAGTTTAGGACCCCCATAGTTGATTTATAGTATAGGTATTAATTTTGTGCGAATTTACCTAGAATTTGAAGGGATATTCTAAAGTTACTGGTGTGAGAACAATCAAATCCAAAAATTAGAGACTTATAGTGGCTGGGTAAGTGTCCTCTAGGTAGCCGTTACTATTTTAATTCTTTGGGTACCTGTTTGCTACTATAAATTGATGACTAGGAATGGTAATGGTTTAATTTTATGTTCATAGGCTGAGTAACATTGTTATTAACTTTCAAGGAATTTCCCACAAGTGAGGTAACTAAGATTAATGTTAAATTCCATGCATATGTCTACTTTAATTTTATATCTACTGCACATGTATGATTTTGAAATGCATAATGAATGTTAGATATCTAATATATTATATTTGGACCTTGTAAGTCCATGATGGAGCTATGGTACGGTTGCTATCGATGTATTGTGCTTCAATCAGGTATCGGATTATGATCAAACCCTTGTATGCATTGAGCCTAGGTTGTGCTCATTGGGGAATTGGTGTTATGGATGGGCCTCTCTTGATTTTAATGGCCTTTAACATGTAGAAATGTGATTGCTAGTATGAGATATTAGTCACTAATAGCCCAATTGTTTCTTTTGCTAATATGACTATTATTTCTTATACTTATTTGATTAATTGCATATATGTTAATTAAGTTGTAACATATGAATGAAATTTGCCTTTGGTTACTGAGATTTACATCTCACCCCGTCTCATGAGTTAACTATTTCAGGTGAAGGTCCTTCGGGTAAGAATAAGGGAAAGCAAATAGATGAACATCCATGAGTTAAGGCCTTGTGTGGGGAAGCTACACTTGGACTGAGTTAATTTAGGGTAGATGCTAATTTTATTGTTCTTTCGTATAGCATCATCATCATGTAATCATATTGCCAAGTGTAAGTATTTTGTGTTTTAATAACCCATGATGTATCTAATAAGGAATTAGGCCTTATACAAATCTGGTATATGATGTATGTAATTATTTATATCTGATATGGAACCACGTTAGTATGAATGTATGGCTTGACTCTTGAGAGCATGCTTTTATATCTCCATGAATGATAATATTAGTCACTTATGGATCTTGATGCTATCAATACTTCATGAATTTACTGATGCATGATAGTGTGATGAGTAGAAATCAATCGACCCCGAAGTTTTGAATTAGTAATAATAGGTGTGTTGGGTAAATCAAGTAGATTACTGTCATTAGGGTAGCATCTGTCATTTTTTAAGGCTAAAAATTAGTTAAAATAGGACTAAAAATAGTAAAAATGAGGCCAAGACCCAAAAAAAAAGAGAGAGGCTTAAGAACGAGATGATACGGCTAAAATAGAGAAAAAAGGATTAGAAAAAGGTCCTGAAGAGTCTCAAAGGCTAAGTATAAAGGAGTTATGGACTAAAGAACAAAGAAAAGTTGTGAGTTAGGCAAAATGTAAAGATTGCCCAAAAGTTTGGGGAGCCCTAATTTTACCCCCATTCGTGGCTTTAGGCACGAATATAAAAAAATCTGACAAGAATTTTAGAAATTTGTGACCCACAATTAAACTCTATTTGACAAGACGGATCCGATGCCGCCAAGCTATCCGAATGCCCAGGTGAGATTCAGTTAGGTCGATTAGTAGCCATGAGCAAAATGAAAAGAGGAAGTCGCAACACACATGGAAATAGGAATAGCTAAAGGACTAGAAAACCCTGAAGGTGTTTCAGGGACTAAATTGTAATAAATAAAAATTTTATGGCATAATCATAATGCAGAATGGTGGAAATTACACCTAAAGACTCATGTTTAATTGACACCAAAATTTACGAGGATCGAGGTTGAGGGCCCCTAATCTATGTTTGAGGTTCAATATGGACAAAAAGTAAAAAATAATATTTATACATTTTAAAAAGTCTAAAGTATACATTGTATCGTAAAACCTTAATCAAGCCTGGACACTAATTTTGGACTGCTGTAAGGCCCAACAAGAGAAAAGAAAGTATAATTAGGGTTTTAGAGAAAATAAAACCCAAATATAAATATAACATAAAAAGGAAAGAAAAAAAAGGATTTTTGGTTAGTTTAAAGGATTAACCATGGTTAGGTTAGAAATTGACCATGGTTGAGTTAAAAAGATTAACCATGGTTACCAACCATCAAATCATCATAACTTAAGGGCCAAGAATGGACATCCAAATGTGTGCCCAAGAAATTTTGTGAAGGAGATATTTAGTCATGAAATTAGAAAATAAAAAGAAAAAGAATAGAAGGTTAAGATTTGATTTTGAAAAGGTTGATCCAAGGGCCCAAATTTGGTATGAACACTTAACATTATTTAAGTTCATCTTCCTCCTCTCCATTCAGCCCTATTCACACAACACATAAGAAAAAGAGAGAGAAAAATATGAAGAGAAAGCAAGAGAGAAAACATGGAAGAGGAAGTGAAATCAAGTAAAAATACCACCATTCTTCACCAAATTTCTTCATCTTCTTCATCCTCCAATCATTTTCTCCGAAGGGTAGCTACATCTTCATACTTTCTTCAAGGTGGCGTGCTAGTCCAAGGGGTAAAAGAAGGGACTTTAGTGTGAGAAAAGCAAAAGAAGCAAGGATTAAGCCTAAAGAGTAAGTTTTCTCCACTTTACACTTGAAAATCACATGGTTTAAGTTTTGTTAAACCCTAGTTATGGGTCACTCTTGGATAGTATGAGGATGATTAGGCATGGAGTTTATACATTGAATATGAAGGCATAGCAATTGAGTTTATATGTTAACTATGAAGGCCATATGAGCTTATTCATTGTTATTATGTGTTGAAACTTTGAAAAACACAAAGATTGTAATTTTTGGGAAAAATGGAAATTATGGAGAGATGTTGTCTGAATTTCCTCAAAATTTTTATGGTATTTTCTTAATGTCCTAGAGTCATGTATACCAAATTTTAGGTCCTAAAATTTAAAGGAAGGGGCTATGGAATTTTTAGAACCAAAGAAACTCAATTTTGAGCCTAAAATAGAGCTAAATTTTGTTTTAACCAAAATGTGTTGTTGGGGTAGAATTTGATAGTTTTAAGCATTCCAATATATTCAAAAGGGTGTTTTTAGCTAGGAATACCTATAGGAAAGCCTCCAAAACTTATGGAATTAAATCACTAAATTTTTTGCCATGAAATGCACACTATTTGGCCATCATGGTTTAGAAGGGAAGGAGTTGGATTTTTCCAATTTCAATAGGTCCAATGAGTTTAAAAGGGTTATATTAATTTAGGAAGTGCCCTTGGAATGATGAGAAAAGGCCTAGAATAAAAGTCAAACTTTACCCCCTTATCTTTGTAAAGTGCTTACCAAAACACATTTCTCATAGATGCGGTGTGTTTTTTCCAAAATCTAAGTTTATAGATGAGTTTAGCATGTCCAAATTAGGGGGGAAGGGTCCAAGAATGACTTTTGGGCTTCTAAATAAAAAGTTAAAGTTGAGCCTAAAAGTCAACTCTTGGTTAAAATAAAGGAATTAAAGGGATTTAAGCAATTTTAAGGATTTAAGGTATATGTGATTATTATAATGAATTATCATTATGATTATAGGGTTTGATATTTTTTTGGGAACTATAAGAGCAAGTGGACAGAATTCCAAGGCTTGAGAAGCAAAATTTACTAAGGTAGTAGTTTTCCTTTTTCTTTCTTTAGGCTTGTATGTTTGTATAATAATGAGTGTTATGCTATATCAAGTTGTCATTATGAGACATGTACGCTTGGATTGTACTTAGCCTTGTATGAAATTCCTTGCATTACTATGTGGTATATGGCACCTTGATTGGCATTATGTTATGTACTTACATGCTTGCCTGTGAATGACATTGGTTTACTACTATTGAGATTTCATAATCTTATTCCAATATAACCCATGCTAGGTCCATTCAAGCAAAGAAAGGGTAAAGGGTGTGGAGGCATAAATCGAGGACTTTACTTTTATGCATCCCAATTTGTCATGTAATTAAATATTTTGGATTATTGTATGTATGAGTTATGTTATGATACTGTATGGTAATAGGGTATGTAATAGAAAGCCATATATATACTCAACCCTTAAGTAAAAAGAATATGACTAGGGTGCCTAAAATGCAAAGATGCATGTACTTATATAATGGCAAAATACTAATAATAATATGACAAAGGAGTGAAATCATCCAGTCTTTTTAGGGACAACTTTATATGAATTAATATGTATTCTGCTGAGTAAGTATTTTTTCCTTATAAAGGACTTAGAGAGCTTGAATTAGAGCCTTGAACCAACTTCATACGATTTTTCTATAATTAATTATGTATTTTCAAAGTTGGATAAAATTTTGGAAATGACTAAATGAATAGCGAAATTTTATGAGGAAGTTTTTTAAAGAAACATTTTAATTAATTCAGGTTTCCATTGACTATTCTAAATCCTGTATGAGGTATTAGTAGTAGGAAAGGCATTATATAGTAAGGTATGACAATTAGAGCCCCACAAATTAAGGTAGAGTGCCTTGGAGTATTACTAGAAGGAGAGTTGGAGTGTATAAGACGAAACTTAAGGAGAAATGGTGCAGTAAAGGGTCACGCTGTGGCCAAAATGGGCTAAGTTGCGACTAGGTATTAGGTTGAGGCGAGGAGTGCCAAGACGCAATGTAAAACAAAAAAGTTTCCTAATGAGGATAATAGAGAGCAACCTCATCGCTGCACAAAACTTTTAGCCACAGTGCAAGTCTAGGGAATCAAGTGATGAGTGTTCCAATAGCTAGTTTCGCAGCGGCGTAGGTATAGCCCGCCACAGCATGAATTAAGAAATTTTCTATAGCAGATTTTAGGGTGTTTTTCCACCGCTGTGCCATATAGGACTATTTTGGCAAAAACATGAATAGTAGTTCCCCGAGAGCACTCTGCCACAATGCAAAGAACCCAGGCCATCGCACAAGGTGTGAAATTTCAGTTTTAAGTTACAGTAGCCAACTTAACCATGGCGAGGAAGGTCCAAGTCACGAAGAAAGTTCCTAAACTCTTATTTTTTACTTAGAAACCTTGCGTTTCACTATGTTAATGTTGTGTAATGACTTGGGAGTCTTTATATGAGGTTTTTGGTGGGTTAAAATTAATAGCAAGATGAATCAAAGGTCTTTAATGATAACTATGATCTCTTATAGATTTGATTAGTTGTGATTGTTTAGCTAATGAGCTTAATGACATCAAGGTTCAATTTTTCCCTACTTTCTCCTATTTCAATTAATTATAATGAATTTATACCTTGATTTATGATTACTAATCATGCTATTAAACCTAATCACGATAAATAAGAATTAGGGTTGTTATATTTGGTATCAGAGCAATGGTTTAGGAAATTATGTTAGATTTAGAACCTTAAGGTTAAAAAACTTGGCAATCATGATGTAACACCATAATTTCTAACTCATTTCTATCACACATTGCATGCTCATATGACACATTACATGAGGGAAAGTAAGAAAATCCATTAAAATAATACATTTCTATGCGTTGTGTCGTATATAAAAATTTTATTTGATGTCAGGTGGATCATGTGAGCTTATACTATACATTCTCACTTTTAATTACATGAATATAACTCATTTGCATCATAAAATGTGGACTATAACTCAAGAAAATCGAAACGAAGCATAAAATATGGATGTTTATTTTTGGCCAAATTTGGTTCTTTTCTGACCAAATTTTGGAAAATTATAAATAATTATAAAAAAATAGAAATCATACATTCTTGGTCATTATAGAAAGCTACGGATGTCTACTTCATAATAAAAATATGTCCAGATAATGAAATCCATCACATAAAACATTTGACATGCGAAATGGTCCAGAGGTCAGACTGCCTCCTAATGCTGTCAAATAATTCTGTAGCAAATTTCAAGAATGTCCAATTAATTCCAAAAAAATCCAATACATGCAAATGATACCAATATAGAAATCTGTAGATGTTTGCTAGAGGAGAAAAATAATTCTAGACTAGCTTAGGTAGCCAGACCTTGGAATTCAATGGAATAGTAACTCAGGTCGGGTAAAACTCCTAATATTGGATAAAATGTTTAAAAATTTATATCTCCCTCTCTAGACTTCCAAATGGGGTGCTTCGGACTAGATGAACAGTATATCAGACCAAAATCAGAAAAATTGCCAACTTTGAAAATTCATCAAATATTCTGTAGACTTCCAAAAATTATGATCTTTAGCTTCCCAAAAAGTTCTCAACAAGTTCTAAGTTTATGTCAAATCTCAGATCAGAAAGAGCTCATTTGGATATAAAGTAACATAGGGTTCCATTATGGTCAATTTTGGTACCCTATCTATATAGGGTACCAAAATTGCTAATTGGCTTTCCTTTGGTTTTGGCACCGTTTGGGCAAGTCTAAAAGCACATTTAGGACTTGTGTGGGTTACCCAAATGGTCCCAAACCTCATACATTTCATTTTGGCCATTTCATCCACACATATGCACATTACATCAAACTTTCCAAAATGCATACCTTGGCATTACACACCGAAATTCTATTCTAGGGTTCATACATCATATCCCTATATTTTTACATCACATAATATCCTAATTACACATGTCTAAAAAGTCATAAACTATATACATTAAGGGATTACATCATTTGACACAATTATGACCTTAAAGAACCAAAAACTATGCATTAAATTGTCAATCTCCTTTCTTCAAAGTGGTTGGCTTCCATTACCTTGTCCACTTAGTCCACCTAGCATATTAGATCCTTCGAGGGGAGGGAATGAGATTCAAAGAATCCCAATAGCTTATTTCCCATTCAATCATATATAATATATGCAAAGTAAGTCTTGAAAATGCATGCATGGATATCATGGAAGTCATGAACATTCAAGAAGTAAACTTGGCATGTGAATAAGTCATACAAGACATCCAAGAGCTTGCCAAGTGGATGGATTGGCCTCACACTTTTCCTCAAGGATTTTGGACTTGCTGATAAACTCATATTTTATCTATTTTTATCCTCCTAAACTTAGACATTTGAGTTCCAAATATGGTTTTAAAGGTTTAATTAGATACAATTTTCTTTTAGTTGCCATTTTCTGCACTTTCAGAATTAAATTGTAAAATGATTGATTTTAATGCATATATTTCTTTAAATTAATTTGTGAATTTTTCTATTGAATTACTCCTATTTTTTGTGCAAATTTTTGTTGGGCAATTGGAGCTTTGAAGGAAAGCCACAAACTAAATGGGTTGTAGCCACGTAGAAAGGAAGCATGAGACAGTCACGATTTGGGGGACTGAAGCTAGGAGAAACGAAGTGAACTTGAGCTTGTGTGTAAAGAAAAGTGAAGCTTGAATTCCACGGACTGGACTCGAGTAGAAAACAAGCAAAAAAGAGGCAGCAACTCGTCCAGCACGTTGCCACGGATTCTGCACTCACACAAGAAGCTGCAGCACTTACAAGAGCCAACGTGGAACTGCACAAAGAGAATGAACTGGAGATTGAAGAAGTGCAGTAGCTGAACAGAGAAGAGAAGGAGAATGGGAGCTAAGAAATGAAGATTACGACGGGGCAGAACGTGACTAGTAAGGACGAAGGCAGCTCGAGTTAAGCGTAGAACGCGAGGAATGAAAAGAAGCCACGAAAGTAGCTGGAACAGAGTGGAAGAATAAACATGCAGAAGTTAATGTGAAACCAACGATGAAGAGACGCTGAACTGGGTTTGCATGGCTGGCAGCATGAACAGAGGAAGAAAAGCACTTACAAGAAGCCACGAGTACAGAGCATGGGCAGCAGTAGTAGCTGGACGAAGCAGAATCAAGCAAAGAAACACGAAGAAGAGAAGCTGGAAATCACGTCTGGACAGAACATGCGGATGCTACAGTAGAAATCACGTGGATTATAATAAAATGAAAGCAATGGGGCCCACACTTTATACACACATGAAGGAGCTTCAGACTTGGAATAAGAGAGGGCAGCACATGTGATTAGCAAATGGAAATAACACAAGAAGGAAGAGCGTGATTCATTCGTGGAGAAGCGCTGAAGAGGACTCGTGAAAAATAAAAAGAATCACGTGAGAACAAGGCACGTGGGTAGCACATCAGGAAGAGGAAGGATTCATCGAATAAAAGAGCACGTGACTCATTATTCACGTGGTCCAGAACCATTTATTCCATTCATCTCACGACGCATTCACCCCATTCCATCGTCATTCTACCCATCCATACGCCCATTCCATTTCACCACGCACACGCCCTTCGTCCATTCCCATCCCCTTCGTCCAGAACCACATACCACGCCGCTTTTCCTCCATTTTCATCCATTAATGAAGCTCTAATTCATCCACCTTGAGGCTAGCTAGGAGGAAGCTCTTGGAGAAGCTTGAATCCATGGATACAATTAAAATTTTGGCTAAGATTTCTCAATTTCCTACATTTTTTTCTTTTTCTTGTACAATCTCGTTTGAGTTGTATTTGATTAGAAATTGGTGTAATTAATTAGTAGCTGGTTAGGTACTGATTAAGGAGATAATTGTTGTTTTAATTGATTAATTTTAGTTCTGAATTGTTCAATTTCTTCTAATCTCCCATGTATGCCCCGAAGTTGTTCGATGAAATGCATGAGTGAGATTATGTGCCTAATTGTCTATTTGTGGATTCCTTGATGTTTAGTTGGTTAATTAAACATTTTTGGATAATGATTCAGAGGCTAGATTAATCAGTTAATCAATTAATTCAAGTGTTCAAAGGTCTTAATCACAAGAATTAGTAATCTAATGAGAGTTGAGGTCTCAATTAACATTAAATTGCTAGTTTCTTGAATCTTGAATGGTTATTCAAGATCATTTGCTAATAAACACAATTAGAAACTCTTAGGCCAGAATTAATTATAATTAGACTAGGATAAGGATAGTGGATACCAAGAGATGATTCCTAAGCTAGTCACAAGACCATTATCATCCATAATTCTCCAATTAGATAGAATTTAGAAATTTTGATTCAATTTAGTTGTAGGTTAGTTTAATTCAATCAAAAACCCCCCAAAATCAAGTAGCCTTTAGGAATTTTAACACTTAGAGAACCAAATTAAGCATTGAACTCTATTTCCAAGGGAGATGACCTAGGTTGTGCCACTTGCTATATTTTTAGTCAACCTAGTTTTATTTTGAGGGTTGTACGACAAGCCCGTCACTTGCCTCACCCAATTTTTAAGAGATTCTTAGACTTAAACAAACTCTTGGGAGCCCACCTTGCTTTTAGTAGACTCTTTGCTTTGTCTTAACAAATCTTAAGGGTTCTTGGCTCATCCTCACTATGGTTAAGAGTTCTTGGCCTCTCCACACTCAAGCAAACCCAAACAAACATCATACCTTCATTTGAAAACACAATATGTCATCATGAATCATGGCATATAAAATCATGCTAGCATACTTTTCATGGCTTGAAAATATACATACACACATTCTAAGACAAGCTAAACATATATCCATGCATGAGAGAAGGTGGAAAGAGCTACCTTGTATACAATTACACATTTTTTCCTTGGAATTTAAGCCTCCACTTTTGGCCACACACCCAAAAACTCATGGAGATGGTTTCTCTTGCCCTAGATATAATTTATGAAAGCCAATTAGGTTCATGAAATAAAATTATAAGGCCACACACTTGCTTAGACACTAGGTTGTTCTATAAACCCCATTATGGTCCATAATTGCACCTAATGAAGCAACACCCCTTAAATAATTTCTAGGCTCCATTCTTTCCTTTCAAATATGATTCTTGACTCCTTTTAAGCCTCTTGGTATCTTCACACAATTAAAACAAAGGGCCTATCATCATGTTGCTTCTTTAGGTCATAATATGGAACCTAAAGCACCGACTCACTTTCTATAGGTTCTAAATTTTTTCCAAGGCCTCTTCTTATATTCATTCATCAATTATGACTCAAGAATGGCCATAGAAAAATTTAAAACTCTCCCTAGCTACTCCATCCATGCTTGGCTGAGACAACCCTTTTTTGGCCTCCTTGGAATTCTCTTTGTTTTCTTGAAGGAGGAAGCACGTGGGGAGCATCTTAGGGATCTTAGGAGCTCATTTAAACTCTTAATTAGACCTAGGAATTATCATATAAAATCAGATTTTGGAAGGTGCACACAAACACCTAGAATTTGCATCTCGAAATCTAATGGTTATTTTGGTGTTTCCTTTGCATATTCTTGTTCTTGTCCCTCAAATACCTAAGATTCACCCTTGGTTTGGTTTAAAACTTAACTCCCTAAGGTTGACCATACAGAGGTCGAAATACCCATAAGAGAAAGGAGGAAGAAGGTCAAGTGGAAGAATTGCATGATACCTTGATTTCCTTAGTTTTCTTGCTTGTTCTTTGCTTTCCTTGGTTTCCTCCCTTGAATTTTGAACTTCCCCTTCTATTATTCCTTCAAAAAAGCCCTCAAAACTTTATAGAAATCATGGATAAGAAGAGGGAAAAAGAAGAGAAGAGATTGGCTAAGAGAAAGCATGAAAAATAAGCAAATTTCTATATCTTAAGCTTGAATTTTCTTCTCCTTCTCTCCTTCCCTTAGTGCACCACTCTCCTAGGGTTTTTCTTCTGACTTTGGGCAGAATAATCTAAAGCTAAATGAGGGAGAGTGTGAGGCACCACTTATTTATAAGGGAGGAAGAAGCACTTTTTCAAAAATTCCCATTTTGCCTTTCGTTCTTGGCATTTTCGTTTCTCCTTTGTTTTAGCTCCTTTTTGATAATCGTCTATTTCATTATGAAATTTAGATTCTCAATTTAGTAAAATGCATTTGGAATCACTCAAATAAGAGCTAAAACCTTCTCGAATGAATCTGTCAAAATTCTGGTATACCGGCATTGGAAAACATGTACTGGAGGGGATTTAACTGTTTCGGGGCTTTCTATAGTTTTCTGAGCCTCTAAGAACCTCGTAGAGCTCAAAATTTTCATTTAAAAACCCCTCCTATGTGAATTCCATAAGTTACTTAAAATTATAAAAATGCCATTACGTTTCATAAGCTTTTCATAAGAAATTGTTTCTTTATTCTAGCTCCATTTTTCTTTCCATTTGAGCTTAGGATTCTTATTTTTAGGAGTCTAGAATACTTCCCAAATTTTTTGGGACCTTAACTATCTTAGTTCGAGGAACTTCCTTTTGTATCCAGTGAATTTCGTTCGTTTACGAAGAAACCATATATTATGTTTCTCATGTTTTCTCTTGTTTTCAGAAAATTGGATGTTACACATAATGCATGCAAGTTAGGAATAAGAACATTATGATCTGGTGATGACTCTTATACTTATATATACCTGCTATGATAGAGTTATGTTTGGATTGCCTTTAGATTGTAGCTTAATAGGGAATGCTTTTAGTTATGCTTATGGCATTGTAAAGTGATATGGTTGCACATGGAGAAACCACTCAGATGCTGAGAGAAGTGCAATAGGCCATAACTGCAATGGCTAATCATATGAGAGAACAAGTTAAGGCTCATGAAGCTATAGTTAGGCCAATGACTAACTGACTTCAAGAGTAAGCTAAGGCCCATGTAGCCACTATTCAAGTGTTACAACAATTACATGAGACCATGAACAAGCAAAATCAGAAATTATTGATAGACAACTGAGTTGGTGTAATGACCCTAACTTCTAATCATCATAATTAAGGTTAAGTATGTGATTAATAGCCATAAAATTTAAATTAGAATGTTGAAAGTCATCACAACTAATTATATTCAAAAGATGTTGCGAAATTTGAACCTTAATGTTATTAGGGTCATTAATTAAAGAACCATAATTATTCAAATGTGCAAGTGAATTTAATCATTAATAAGGAGCCATTGATTCTCCCATCCATCCATTCCAACTCATCAAAACCTCTTATAAGTGCTTCTAAATCATTTCTTATTATTACCATAAAAGAAACTAAGGTTTCTAGGTGAATATGAGAAATTAAGCACCTTCGCCGCAGTTAAATTCTCTTTTGCCACAGCTGATTACTCCCAGTTTAACTCTTTACACCTCCACAAATTTCATACATTTTGCCACGGCCAAATACCCCTTTCGCCGCGGCCAAATACCCTCTGGCACACCCCTAGACTTGCTTTTCAGACTTAGCCGCGGCTAACCTCACTATTCACCACGGCCAATTTCACTCTGTTTTCTTCGCTGGCAGGTTCGCCACATTTGGCTGAGGCTAATTAAATGTTGGCTGCGGCCAATTCCTCTCTGTTACCATTTGGTTATGGCCAATTCCCTTCTGTTCCTATAACTCCCAAAATTTCATCTCATGCTCTCTAATTTCCCCTCTAGCAACCCTCTAAGCCACTTTAACTTAGTTTGTGAAGATTTAATGTCCCTCTTTTACCTAATCTACTTAACACATCTATCATTACACATTTAAAACCTAAATGTGGATCTTTAACCCTCTAACCACCCTAAACCAGTGAATTCATAAATCAATGACAGCAGGTGTATTCTGGTCATAAGGTGCATGGGGTTAATGCTTAATGTTCATACCAGATGAAATCACTTATCTATTATTAGCCAATTACAATCAAAATGTTCAATCCTATGGTAATTAAATTACATATACAGTCCATATACTTGGCAACTCATGATGCAATGTAGCAATGATACAAAACTAGCAATCTAATTACAATACAATTTGACAAGGCTCCTAAACCTATGTGCTACCAAACCATTTAATAAGCTTCCATTAATTTTCTCCTTACCACTAAGAGGTCCGGTCCTTGATGGGTCATGGGTTGCTCCAAGGTCCAACTCCAAATGGGCTTCAAATTTTTACTTTGTTAGGCCAGCTCTTATGTATTGGGCTGCTGAATTTTAATCAAGTTTGGGCTAAGTTTGAAGAGCTCAAGGATTTAGGTCTGTACAAGGGTTATTGGGCCACTTATGGGAGCCTATACATGGTGGATCTTGGGCTTCTATCACATTGAATTGGATTGGGCCTGCACTTAACTCATTGGGCCTCTATTAGCCTCTTCTCATGATCTCTTACATTAATTTAGGCCTAGATGTAGCTTCTATTCCAATTAATTCTTAACTCATATTATTGATTTATTTCTCAAAATTACCATTCACTTAACTTACCCACTTATCCCATATTAATTATTCCTAATTAATCTAAATCCATGATTAACACTTTAATTAATTTTGGGTTGTTACAATTGGTTTGGTCAGAACCTTGGTGTGGGACACCAAGGGGAGAATGATGACCTCTCTATTATATTAGCAAAGGTTAGAAAGGCTAATCCTCCATTGTTTATGGGAGAGTTAGATGCTAAGAAGGTTGAGAGGTGGCTGATACAACTAGAGAAAATTTTTGATGTTATGACATGCACCACAGAATAAAAGGCAAAGTTGGCCATCTATAAGCTAGAGGGTGAGGTTGAACATTGATGGTAGAGTGCCTTCAAATTGTTGATTTCAAGGGGGATAGGCAAGTATTTCTAACCTTCAGTAAGGGCTAACAAGGAAGTTGAGTTTTATTTCCTTGAGTAAGAAGAAATGAGTATGGATCAGTATGTAGCCAAATTCATCTAATTGTCCCCTTTGATGAAGAACCAATGAAGGCCGATAAATTTGAAAGAGGCCTGAAACTAGAATTGAAGGACAAGATACTATCCTTATAGATCTATAATTTTGATGAATTGGTAGAGAAGTGTAGGGTAATAGAGAGGGCCATAATTAAAAGTGAGGCCAAATGGAAGAAGACCATGGAGGATAAGCATGACTGGGACATAGAGCCCTTTAGGGGCAGAAGTAAGAAAAGAGCTAGCAGTGATAGTGGCTCTTGGTGTAGGAGATCACCCTCAAGAAAAATTCCTCAGAGAAGGAGTATGGGACCTCCAAAGAGCACAGTTAGTGTCCTATAGTTAGTGGTAAATATGGAAAAAGCCATGGTAATAGACCATGCCCAGTATGTTATAATTGTGGGAAGCCTAGACACTATGCATGGACTTGCATGATGTCAAGAAAGTCGACCTTATTTGTTAGACCTCTTACATAAGGACAGGTGTTCGCACTTATGTAGTAAGAGGTTAATAGATCCCCTAGTTTAATTTGATGGACTTTACTTGTCCATAGTCATGTTGTAGATGCATTGTTTGATTTATGTGCTACCTACCCATTCATCTCATATGATTGTATTAAGTGTCTACATCTTGAAATTAGCCTATTGCCATTTCAACTATCTGTGTCCACCCCTATTGAATATTCTATGATTACGTCTGATATGTGCTTGAATTGTATTATACAATTAGATAGTCATTATACTACCCTCGACCTGATTTGTATGCCTTTGTGTGACTTTAATGTAATTACTGGTATGGATTGGTTATCAGCTAATAATGTGATACTTGATTGTAACTATAAGACTGTTTCCTTACCTGTAACTATACCTAAAACTTGTCTTATGGCTAAACTTGTTTGTGTGTCTATTGCCCAAGCTAAGAGGTACCTTAGGTATAGTTGCTAAGGGTTTTAAACATTTTTTTCATTACATGTTAAGGTTGATGATGGGTTGCAAGATACACCTATGATTAGGGAGTTCCCTAAGGTTTTTCATAAGGAGTTCAATGGACTACCTTTGGAGAGAGAGTTAGAGTTTTTCGTTGATTTGGTACCAATATAGGTCTAATCTCCAAGGCTCCTTATAAAATGGTGCCCATTGAGTTAGTTGAGTTAAAAAGTCAATTAGAGGAGTTACTTGAGAAATGATTCATTAGGCCAAGTGTGTCTCCGTAGGGAGCACGGGTGTTATTTGTCCATAAGAAGGATGGTAGCCTTAGGCTTTGTATTGACTATAGGAAATTGAACTAAGTGACCATCAAGAACAAATACCCTTTGACTATAATTAATGATTTGCTTGACCAATTAGCTAGAGCATCAATCTTTTCATCTTAGACCAGGGTACCGCTAACGTAGAGTCAGAGTTGAGGATGTACCTAAAACTACCTTTAGGACTCAATATTGATATTATGAATTCTTAGTTATGCCTTTTAGGTTAACAAATGCCCCTGCCATTTTTATAGATTACATGAATAGGATCTTTGGGCCTTATCTTAACTAGTTTATGGTAGTGTTTATCAATAATATTCTCATTTATTCTAAGAGTAGTGAAGAGCATGAAGAGCATCTTAAGATAGTTCTTCAAACCTTGAAGGAGCATCGGTTGTATGTTGAGTTGAGCAAGTGTGAATTTTGGTTACGGGAAGTTGAATTCCTAGGTCATGTGATATCAGAACAAGGGGTAGCGATAGATCCTTGTAAGGTAGAAGTGGTACTTAATTAGGAGAGACCTAAGATGGTGATTGAAATTTGTAGCTTCTTGGCTACTATAGGAGATTCATTAAGGGATTTTCTCAGTTAGCTATGCCTTTGACTAAGTTGACTAGAAAAGACCAACTGTTTGTGTGGGATTCCAAATGTGAGAATGCCTTTCAAAATCTTAAGGATAGGCTAACCATTACACATGTATTATTGATCCCTGACCCTAAAGAGACCTTTATGGTGTATAGTGATACATCTAAGAAGGGATTAGGGTATGTTTTGATGCAATAAGGTAGGGTGATAACCTATACCTCTAGGTAACTTAGACCTTATGAGGAAAATTATCCCACCTAGGACCTAGAGTTAGTAGCTGTGGTTTTTGCCCTTAAGATTTGGAGGCACTATCTCTATGGTGCACAATTTGAGGTGCATAGTAAACTTAAGAATTTGAAGTACTTATTTGACCAGAAAGAGTTGAACATGAGGCAAAAAAGGTGGATGGAATTTCTTAAGGATTATGACTTCCCCTTAAAGTATCATTCAGGAAAAGTGAATGTTATCGCTAATGCCTTACAAGAAATCTATTTATATGGCAATGATGATACTTAGGGAGTAAATGTTAATTGAGGAGTTGAGAGATTTGAATTTCTCCATTTCAATATATCTTAGTAACCTTCTTTTGGGAGAATTGAAGATAAAAAATGACTTTAGAAAAAGAATTAAAGAGGCCCAAGAGTTCGATGAACATTTGGGAAGAATTAAAGAATAATTAGGGAATGGAGAGGTTAGAGACTTTAACCTATCAGAGGATGGTTGTAACACCTCGAAATTAATTAAGGTGTTAATCATGGATTAAGATTAATTAAGAATAATTAATATGGGATGATTGGGCAAGTTAAGTAAATAGGGATTTTAGATAGATAGATTATTAATATGGGCTTGAGAATTAATTGAGATAGAAACTTCACTTAGGCCCAAATTAATGAAATATGACTAGAGGCTAATGGAGGCCCAATGAGTTAGTTGTAGACCCAACCCAATTTAATGTGAGAGAGGCCCAAGGTCCACCTTGTATAGGCTTTTATAAGTGGCCCAATAACCCTTATGCAGACCCAAACCCTTGAGCTCTTCAAACTTGGTCCAAAACCCATTAAAACTTCAGCAACCCAATGTATGAAACTGGCCCAATAGAATTTTGCAGCCCAACACTTCAAAACTGGCCCAACAAGTTAAAATCTGAAACCTAATTGGATCTGGACCTTGGAGCAGCCCATGACCCATCCCTTGACCTAACTTAAACCCAGCTAAAACCCTAATGCTTCAGCCACTTTCTCATTTGCTGAAACACAAGAAGCAAAATTCGGAGGTTGAGAAGGAGGCTAGGGTTGGGGGCAAGAATTCTTCATTTTCACACAGTTAGAGCAAGATTCAGCCAAGGTAATAGTTATACAACTTAATCCCCTCATCTTTCTCTTTAATTTGGCCTGATTAGTTTTTTCGTTTGGAGAGTTTTCATCATACCCAAAATCTGAAATGTGGGTGTTTGGGGATTTTCTTGGTGAAATTCGTAGGTTGAAGTTGGGGCTGGTATTAGGTGAGTTTAAACCCCCATTTTGATGCTTTCCTTGTTAGCTTGAGACCCCCATAGCTGATTTATATTATGGGTATTAATTTTGTACGAATTTACTTAGTATTTTGGGTGGAATATTGAGATTTCTAGTGGAGGACACATTAATCCGAATTTAGGATTTTTGGTGGCTGGGTAAGTATTCTTAAGGTAGTTGATAGTATTTAAATTTCTTGGGTACTTGTTGTAACTATTAATGATGAATTAGAGTAGTAATTATCTGATGCTATGATTATAGGGAGACTCTATACCATTGGTGGCTGTTACAAGTTGTCCACAAGTGAGGTAATCGGGGTTTACATTAATTCCATGCATATGTCGGTTTAAATTTCATACTTGCTATATATGAATGATTTGAAATGTTGAATGAATTGGTTAGCTATCTATTGTATGATGATTGGACCTTGTGAGTCCATGGTAGAGCTGTGGTACGGCTACCACCCGTGCACGTGCTTCGATCGGGCACTGGGTTATGATCAAACCCCAGATGCACTGAGCCCTGGTTGTGCTCAATGGGGAGTAGGTGCTGTGGATGGGCCTCTCCTGGTGTTAATGGCCTTTAACATGTTAAAATATGATTGCTAGTATGGGATAGTAATCATGATAGCCTAATTGTTTCATTTGCTGAGATGACTGATATGATTATGATGTTGAATTTGATTCATGCATATATGTTAATTAAACTGGAATATATGATGAAATTGTCTTGGTTACTGAGATTTATATCTCACCCCGTTTTATGGGATTATAATTTCAGGTGAAGGTTCCTCAGGTAAAGATAAGGGTAAGCAAGTGGATGAACATCCATGAGCTGAGGCCTGGTGTGGGGGAGCTACACTTGGTCTGAGTAGAATAGCATAGATGCTGATTTTTGTTAGGTCATGTAGAGCATCATCATGTATCTATATTGCCAAGTGTAGGATTCTGTATTTTGATAATATACTGTATACTTATTGAGGAATAGACCTTACTTTAAATTGGTATTTGATGTATGGATTTTTGTTATCTACAATAAGCCTTGTTGAACTTTGATGTAGCCTATTTTTGGAAATGTAATATTGACATAAGTGATATCTATTGATGGTTCATGAACTCTTGTTATTGTCATTTTACAAATTGCTGATAAATGCACTTGCTGATATAGGGTAATTAATGGAAAGAAAATGACCCTTGAATCTTGAATTAATAGAGGATAGATTAGTCGAATAAATTAGTCTAAGGAAAGCTATGCGCGCCCCAAAATTAAGGTAGAGGGGCCCTAGGGTGAGATTGGAGGGAGCGAGGAGAGTATAAGTCCAGATTTTCAGAGTATAGGACCAAGAGGTACTTCGCTGCGGCTAAAATGGAGTTGGCTACGGCCAATAGAGGCGACATTGCCTAGGGAGAGTACCAGAGAGGAATTTGCCACGACGAAATGTGAGAGGTCAAACTGGAAGTCACCCAGAGAGAAATTCGCCGCGGCGAATTATAGATTGGCCGCAGCGAACTTTTAGGAAAATGTCCCCAGCATTCCAGAGAGGAATTGGCCGCAGCAAAAGGAGGAATTGGCCGTGGCCAATATCGAGAGGTGAGCGAGGAAGTTCCAGGAGGTTTCTTCACCGCGGCGCGATGTAGGTTGGCCGCGGCTAAGGTCCAACTCGCCACGGCGAAACTAGTGCTAAAGAAAGGGGTAAAATAGAAAGGAATTGGCCGCGGCTAAGGATAATTTGGCCACGGCTAACACGCTGAAACACTCATATTGACTAGAAAATCTTGGTTTTCCATATGTTAATCACAAAGGATGATCTAGAGTCATTAGGATGGGTTATGACTGATGAGTAATAGATCCAAGGCTTATAAATAGATATTTAATTCCCTTATGAACATAAGTGTATGTAATTGTAACATTGATGACTCTAATCAAATTAAGGTTTAAATTTTTCCATATTTTCATGACCTATAGTGATTAATCATGTACTTAACCTTAATTATGATAATGAGAAATTAAGGTCATCACAATGGTTTGGTAAGGTGCCAGGGTAGAGTGTGCATGCCTAGGGATGAAGAGTTAAGGAACATAGTGTTGTCTAAAGCTCATAAGAGTAGGTACACCTTTCATTCGGTCACCACTATGATGTATAGAGATTTTAAGAAAAGTTTTTGGTAGCCTAACATGAAGTCAGACATAGCTGAGTTTGTTGCTAGATGTCTAGTTTGTTAGAGAGTTAAGATTGAACACCAAAAACCTACAGGCTTGCTACACCTTTTAGAGATTCTAGAATGGAAATGGGATAGTATATCTATAGATTTTGTGATAGGTTTGCCTAGGACATCCTTAGGTTATAATGCTATATGGATAATTATAGATAGATTGACAAAGTCTATCCACTTTCTTCCTATTAGAGCCACTTATCCTTTAGATGGGCTAGCCTAATTGTATGTTCTTGAGATTGTAAGATTACATGGTGTCTTCAATAGCATTGTGTTAGATAGAGAACCAAGGTTTATATTAAAATTTTGGCAATCTCTATAAGAAGCTTTAGGCATTAGTCTAAATTTTAGCACTGCCTATCATCCTCAGTCAAATAGAAAAACTGAGAGGGCCATTTAGATCCTTGAGGATATGCTTAGAGCTAGTGTATTGAAGTTAAAGGGAAACTTGGATGTGTACTTGTTTTTAGCTAAGTCTACCTATAATAATAGTTACCATTCTAGTATACAGATGACACCCTTTGAGGCACTTTATGGGAGGTAGTGTAGATCACCCTTGTGTTAGGTAGAGCTTAGTGAGAGGAGTCTCTTAGGTCTAGACAAAGTTGACTAAATAGCCCGTCAAATAGACCTCATTAGGAAGAAGTTATTAGTTGCCCAGAGTAGGCAGAAGAGCTATGCTGGTAAGAGAATGAGACATTTAGAATTTGAGGCAAGAGACCATGTGTTCCTTAAGGTTACTTCGGTGATGGGTGTAGGATAGTCTATCTGGATAAGAAAGCTCAGTCTTTATTACCGTGGTCCTTTCCAAATCCTTGAAAGGATAGGACCCGTGGCCTATAAAGTCACTTTACCTCCAAACCTAGCTAGATTGTATGATGTGTTACATGTGCCCCAATTAAAAAAGTACAACCCGGACCTTTCACATGTCATTAAGCCTGAGAATGTGCATCTACAAGATGATTTGTTTTATGTGGTTGAGCTAGAAAGGATTATGGACTCAAAAGTCAAACAGTTGCATAATAAGGACATCCTCCTTATAAAAGTGGTATGGAAGGGACTTACTCTGAATGAAGTAACTTGGGAGATGGAGGAAGCGATGAGGAAGGACTATCCATCACTATTTGAGTAAGGTATGTCTAATTTTGAGGACAAAATTCCTAAAAGAAGGGGAGAATGTAACACCCATAAATTAATTAAGGATAATCATGATTAATTAGGGATTAATACACTTTTAATTAGGAAATTAGTTAAAAGAGGTGGATATTAATTTGGGCTTTATAGTTAATTTAATTATGCCTTAGGTTAAGTGTAGAAGCCCAATCTTAGGCTTAGGGAGATCTAATTCCATTTCTTAGAGGCCCAATATTTATTTATGCAGACCCAAATCTTAATGGACCTTTTCAACTTGGCCCAACTCTCATATATGACCCATGTAACCTTATAATCCATAGCCCAACAAGTGTAACATCCAGTTTTTGTTAAACAATGGAAATGGGCGCATTTTCAAAGCAAGTCCCCTGAAATAAATTAGTTAAGGTCTTAAAAAATTGGAGTAATATTCTAGACTCCTAAAAATGAGAATCCTAGCATCAGACAGAAGGAAAAATAGAGTTAGAATAAAGAAACAAATTTTCATAGAAATCTTATGAAACCTAATGGCATTTTCGTAATTTTGAGTAATTTTTGGAATTCACACAGGAGGGCTTTTTAAATGAAATTTTTGAGTTCGTTCGGGTTCTCAGAGGCCCTAAAAACCATAGGAAGCCCCAGGACAGTTAAATCCCCTCCGGTGGACGTTTTCTAATGTCAGTGTACTCAAACTTTGACAAATTCGTTTAGGAATAGTTTAGCTTCGATTTGGGTGATTCCAAAGACATTTTACTAAATTGGGAACCTAAGTTTTATAATGAAAAATGCAGTTCTAAAAAAAAAGCTAAAACGAATGAGAAACAAAAATGCTAAGAACAAAAGATAAAATGAGAATTTTTGAAAAAACCATTCTCCTTCACCTATAAATAGGTGGTGCCACCCCTCTTCACTCATTTAGACACAATTGTTTCTGCCTAAATTTAGTGAAGAAGGCTAGGATTTAGTCACACCAAGAGAAGAAGAAGGAAAAGAGAAATCAAGGCAAAAAGGTATGGTTTCTTGGTAGTTTTTCATGTTTCTTCCATCCAAACCTCCTCTCCTTCATTCTTCTTTGTTTCCTCTGATTAAAATGAAATTTACAAATGTATTTTAAGGGAGAAATTTAGGAAAAATTTTGGATTTGATGAGAGGAGCTTGGAGAAAGCAAGATTCATATGAGAAAAAGCAAGAAAACAAGGTAATTTCTTCTTCCATGGTTGATATCTTTTCCTCCCCTTCCTCCACCATTTCGCCCCACTCAAGAAACCCTAGGAGGGTTTGATTTTTAGGTAGAACCAAGGATAATTCTAAGGAAAAGGAATGTGGAGATTAAGAATATGCAAAGGGAATAAACAAAAACCATGAAATTTCAAGATGTAATTTCTAGGGTTTCAAGTGTTCCTTCTAAAATTTGATTTTGTACAATGATTCCTAGGCTTAAATAAGAGTATAAATGAGTTTTTAAGATCCCTAGAAGTTCCTCCATATGGATCTTCCCTTGAGAAAATAAAGAAAACTCCATGGAACCCATTATGCTCCATTGTCTTAGCCTAAGAGAGATAGCATAGCTAGGGAGAGTTTTAAATTTTCTCAGCACATTTTTGGGTCATATATTATAATGTCCAGTTTTGTTAAACGATGGAAAAGGACGCATTTTCAAAGTAAGTCCCTTGAAATGAATTAGTTAAGGTTCCAAAAAATTTGAGTAACATTCTAGCCTCCTAAAAATGAGAATCCTAGCCTCAGACGAAAGGAAAAATGGAGCTAGAATGAAGAAATAAATTTTGACGAAAATCTTACGAAACGTAATGGCATTTTTGTAATTTCAGGTAATTTTTTGGAATTTACAAAGGAGGGCTTTTTTAACCAAAGTTTTGAGTTTTCTAGGGTTCTCAGAGGCCCTAAAACCAATGGAAGCCCCAGGACAGTTAAATCCACTCCGATGGACGTTTTCCAATGTCGATGTGCCTGAACTTTGATAGATCCATTCAGAAAGATTTTAGCTCTGATTTGAGTGATTCCAAAGGCATTTTTCTTAATTGGGTACTTAAATTTTATAATGGAAAAGATAGTTTTCAAAAAGGAGCTAAAACGAAGGAGAAACGAAAATGCAAAGTACGAAGGGTAAAATTGGATTTTTGAAAAAGTTACTTTTCCCTACCTATATATAGGTGGCACCTCACACTTGCCCTCATTTCACTTCAGATTTTCCAGCCCCAAATCAGAAGCAAAACCATAAGGGAGAGGCGCCCAAGAGAGGCAGAAGGAGGAGGAAGAAATCCAAGTGTAAGGTATGTTTTCATGGTGATTTTCTTTGCTTTTCTTCATCCACACCTCCTCTCCTCCCTTCTCTTTTATTTCCTTAGATTAAAATGAGGTTTATAAATCTGATTCAAGAGAGATATTCAAGGGAAATTTCGGATTTGAAGAGAGGAGCTTGGAGAAAGCAAGATTCAAGCTAAACTAACTAAGGAAACAAGGTAAAAATGCATTCTATGGTAGCTATATTGACCTCCCTTTCTTCTCCACTTAGACCTACATATGGTCTGCCCTAGGGAGTTAAATTTTCAACAAAACCAAGGGTGAATCTTAGGTATTTGATGGAGGAGAATAAGAATATGCAAAGAAAACCATGAAATAGCCATTAGGATTCAAGATGCAAAATCTAGGGTTTTATGTGCACCTTCCAAAATTTGAATGTGTATGATAGTTTCTAGGTTTAATTAAGAGTTTAAATGAGTTCTTGAGACACTTAAGATGCTCCCCACAAGCTTCCTCATTCAAGAAAACAAAGAGAACTCCAAGTGGCCCAAAGATGCTCATAGTCTCGGCCAAGGAGGGTTCTAGGAGTAGGGGAGAGTTTTAAATTTTTCTAAGGCCATTCTTGAGTCATATTTGATGAATGAAAATTAAGGGAAGCCTTGGAAAAAATTTAGAACTCATGGAAAGTGATTTGGTCTCTTAGGTTCCATATTATGACCTAAAGAAGCAACATGATGCTAGGCCCTTTGTTTTAATGGTGTGATGACTCCAAGATGCTTAAAAGGAGTCAAGAATCATATGTGAAAGGAAAGAATGAGGCCTAGAAATTATTTGAGGGCTGTTGCTTCATTAGGTGCAATTATGGACCATAATGGAGCTTATAAAGCAATTTAAGGTTTAAGCAAATTGTGTAGACTTAGAATGTGTTTCATGAACCTAATTGGCTCCCATAAATTGTATCTAGGCCAAGAGAAACTATCTCCACCAATTTGTGGGTGTGTGACTGAAAGAGGAAGCTTGAATTTCAAGGAAAAAGTGTGTGAGTGTACATAAGGTAGCTCTCTCTAACTTCTCTCATGCATGGATGTGTATTTTCAAGCTATAAAAAGTATGCTAGCATGCCTTTATATGCCATGATTCTTGATGCTATGTTATGTTTTCAAATGAATACATGATGTTTGTATGAGTTTGCTTGAGTGTGGAGAGGCCAAGAACTCTTCCCTTTGGTAAGGATGAGCCAAGAACCCTTGAGCTTGGTTGAGACATAGCAAAGAGTCTCCCAAAAGCAAAGTGGGCTCCCAAGAGTATGGTTGAGTCCAAAGCCCTTAAAGAATGGATGAAGCAAGTCCAAAATCCATGAGGAGAAGTGTGAGGCCAATCCAAACACTTGATGAGCTCTTGAATGCCTTGTATGATTTGTTCATATGCCAAGTTTGCTTTTAAAATGTCCATGACTTCCATTTTCTCCATGCATGCATTTGTAAAGCTTGCTTTGCACATATTATGTATGATTGAATGGAAGATGAGATATTGGGATTCTTTAAATCTTATCCCCGCCTCTCCAATGCTCTAACATGCTAGGTGGACTAAGTAGTTATGGTGAAGGGAGCCAACAACAATGAAAGAAGGAGATTGACAAGCATATGCCTAGTTTTTTTCTTTTTAGAATCCATAACGATGTTTCATAATGTATATGACGTTGTAAATGGTCTATGACCCTTGAAACATGTGTAAATATGATATTATGTGATGTTTAAATGTATGGATATGATGTAGGACTTCTAGCATATATTTTGAGTATGTAATGCCAAAGTATGCAACTTGAGAGTTTGATAGAAATGTTCATAAGTGTGGGTTGAATGGCCAAAATGAGAGGTATGAGGTTCTAGACCATTTGGACAGCTCACACAAGTATTAAATATACTTTTAGACTTGTCCAAAAGGTGTCAAGACCAAGGGAAAGCCATTTGACAAGATTGGTACCCCATATGGAGCCAAATTTGACTATAATGGAACCCTATGTCACTTTTTAGCCAAATGAGTTAGTCTTGATATGAAATTTGGCATGAAATTAGATCTCATTGAGAGCTTTTTGGGAAGCTAAAGATCATATTTTTTAGAGGTCTACAGAACATTTGATGATTTTTCAAAGTTGGCAATTTTCATAGTTTCTGGTTTGCTGCACTATTTATTTGGTCTGAAATTACATTCTATCACAGAAGGCTCAAATGATGTTCAATTGCCATGAAATTTTATATAGAGAAACTAGACAATCACAGTGACTCATGCCAACTAGAAGCACCTCATTTGGAGGTCTAGAGAAGGAGATATGAATTTTTGAAGTTTTTGCCCAATATCAGTAATGTTGCCCGACCAGAAGTACTATTCCATTGAATTTCAAGGTCTGGGCTTGATGAACTGATCTAGAGATATTTTCTCTCTAGTTAATATCCATAGATTTTCATATTGATATCATTTTCATGGATTTTATTTTTTTGCAATTAATTAAACATTTTCAAATTTTTTTGCAGAATTTTATGACAGCTCCAGAATTCAGTCAGACCTTTGGATCATTTTGGATGTCAAACGTCCTCTGTGATGGATTTCATGATCTGCGCATATTTTTAGTGTTATGTAGACATCCAAAGCTTTCCATAATGACTAATATTTCTTGATTTCAATTTTTCTAAATTTAGTTATGATTTTTCAAAATTTGGTCAGAAAAAGGGACAAATCTGGCCAAAATCCAATAAGCCCATTTCATGCTTCATTTCGATTTCCATGAGTTGTAGGCATGATATTGTGATGCAAATGAGTTTTGATGATGTAATTAAATATAAGAATGCATAGTATGAGCTCATGTAGTCCACATGACACCGATTGCAATTTTTAGATATGACGCAGAGCGAAAATAATCTCATTTTTCATACTTTTTCTATGGGAAACCTATATGGTTCATGATATTATGCCATTCAAAAGCATGAGATGAGATAGAATTTATGGTGTTACATATATGATGAATGAATATGAAAGGAAGCCTTGGAAAAAATTTAGAAACCATAGAAAGTGAGATGCTGCGTTAGGTTTCATAATATGACCTAAAGAAGTAACATGTAGCTAGGCTCTTGGTTTTGATTGTGTGATGACTCCAAGAGACTTAAAAGGAGTCAAGAATCATATTTGACAAGAAAGAATAGAGCCTAGAATTTATTTAAGGGGTGTTGCTTCATTAGGTACAATTATGGAACCATAATGAGGTTTATAGATCAAGTTAGTATCTAAGCAAGTTGTGTGGCCTTAAAATTAATTCCATGATCTTAATTGGCTTCCATAAATTGTGTTTAGGCAAAAATAAATTACCCCTATACTTTTGTATGTGTGTGGCCAAAGGAGGGAGCCTTGATTCAAGAGAAAAAGTATGTAGTTGCTTCCCAGGTAGCTCATTCCACCTTCGCTCATACATGATTGTTTGCTTTACTTGTCTTTGAATGTGTGTATGTGTATTTTTAAGTCATGAAAAGTGTTCTAGCATAATTTTATTCCATGTTTGCACATGTTAATATTACCATACATGCATTTATGAGACTTGTTTGCATCCATTATGTATGATTGAATGGGAGATGAGCTATTGGGATTCTTTGAATCTCATTCCTTCCTCTTTAATGTTCTAACATGCTAAGTAGACCAAGAGAGCAAGGTAATGGAAGCCAACCACTTTGAAGATGAGGAGATGATATTAAAATGCTTGAATTTTATTACTTTAAGACCATGCAATTGGAAAATGATGTAATCAATAGATGTATATGTACTATGATGTTGGGTATGTTATGGCAATGTGGCTTCTTGAATGATATTATGGAATTATGTATAAGTATGAGTAAGATGACTAAAATGAGATGCATGAGGTTTGGGACCATTTAGGTAGCTCACACAAGTCCTAATTATGCTTTTAGACTTGCCCAAAAGGTACCAAATCCCAAGGAAAGCCATTTAGACATTTTGGTATCCCATATGGAGCCAAAATTGACTATAATAAACCCTAAATCACTTTTTGCCCAAATGAGCTCTTCTTGATCTAAGATTTGACATGAAATTAGAACTTGTTGAGACCTTTTTGGAAAGCTAAAGAATAAAATTTTTGGAGGTCTAGAGAATATTTGATGAATTTTCAAGTTGGGAAATTTTTTGGTTTTAGTTATATCACTGTTCATATTAGTCTGAAAATGGAATCTATCACACAGGGCACAAATGATCTCCAATTGCCATAAAATTTTATACAGAGGAACTAGACATTTCCAATGACTTGTTCTAACTAGAACCACCCCATTTGGATGTCTAGAGAGGGAGATATGAATTTTTAAAGATTCTATCTAGTATCAAGAACTCCAATTGATCTCAGGTATTGTTTGATTGATTTTCGATGCCTAGATGTGTCTGAGCTAGTCTAGAGTTACTTTTCCCTCTAGCCAACATCCACACCTTTGCAAATTGGTATCATTTGCATGGATTTAATTTTTTTGGAATTAATTAGACATTTTTAAAGTTTTCGACAAAATTTTATGACAGCACCAGTAAATAGCTTGACCTCTGGACCTTTTCAAATCTCAAACATCTTTTGTGGTTGATGTTATAGTCTGCACATATTTTTAGCATGAAATATACATGTGTAGCTTTCCAGAATGTTGAAGAATGTATGATTTTGATTTTTTTAGAATTAGTTATGATTTTCCATAGTCTTGTTATAGAAAAGAGGAAAATCTGGCCTAAATATATATATATATATGCATTTTATTCTTCCCTTTGAGTTCCATGAGATGTAGGCCACTTTTAATGATGCAAATGAGTTGTGTTCATGTAATTAAATATAAGGATGTAATGTATGAACTCACATGGTCCACGTGACACCGAATGAAATTTTTATACGTGATGTAGTGCTCAAATATTCATTATTTTATGCTATTTTCTTTACTCCTCCATGAGTTACATGATGTGAAGCATGGAAATAGCATGAGATAAGCTAGGAAGTTATGGTGTTACATTTATTGGTATCATAGCAAAGTTCTAGATTTTTAGCCAGATTTTCCTCTTTTCTGTCACAAAATTTGGAAAACCATAACTAATTCTATAAAAATAAAAATCATACATTCATGGACATTCTGGAAAGATACACATGTCTAGTTCATATTAAAAATATTTTTAGACCATAACATCTAACACAGAGGATGTTTGAAAGTCGAAAAGGTCTAGAGGTCAAGCTATTCACTGGTGCTGTCACAAAAAATCTGTAGAAAATTTCAAAAATGTCCAATTAATTCCAAAAAAATCCAATCCATGCAAATGATACCAATATGGAAACCTATAGATGTTACATAGAGTTAAAAAATAACTCTAGGCTAGCTCAGGGACATTTAGGCATCAAAAATCAATCAAACATTACCTAAGAACAAAAACTATACATGTTGATGTTAAGCTCTCTTCTTCAAGGTGGTTAACTTCCATTACCTTACTCTCTTGGTCTACCTAGCATGTCAGAATATTGGAGAGAAGGGAATGAATTGAAAGAATCCCAATAGCTCATCTCCCATTCAATCATACATAAAGATGCAAACAAGTCTCCTAAATGCATGTATGGTTATGTTGGCATGTGCAAATATTCATGAGACATTTTCATCACTTGAGAAAGTCATACATAGCATACAAACACTTACCAAGCAAGATTTTCAGAGTTGGAGGTTAGAAGGATTATTAGGTAAGCATTTCTCATCCATTTTATGTATTATTTTGCTAGAAAATATCCCTAAGAGTTGATTTTCATAATGGGTTCTACTATTGAGCAAAATTACAAGGAGATAAAGGTGACAAACTAAATTTTCTGGGCTTAATGACTCAAATCCGAATTTGGCAATATCCCATGATGTGTTCTTAGTAGTTAAGGCTTAACTCAGTCCATTTGACCTATTGGGTGTATGGGTAAGTGTTCCCTCTTCTCTTGTGAGGTGTATGTGCTGAATTCCCAGATTTTGAATTGACTTTTACTGCCTGGTTTGTACATGTGCGAAAATAAAGTTGTGGGGAGTGAATCATGGTGAGTTTTGATGTATGGACCCTAAATTAATGTAATAGATCATTAGGAACCTCAGGTAAGAAGCTCTCAATGAACTTTTGTTAAGATTAATCTGTGGATAGGGAAATTCCTAACTAATGATAGTTAAATGATGATTATTATGCTTATGTTAGGCTTGGTATGCTTTGAACTATGGTGATAGCTAGAGGAAGAGTAATTGGCTTCATTAAAGTAACCGAGGTTAATTTCCTAATTCCATGTATATGTTCATGTTAATCTATTATTGTTGGCACATATATGATTTTGAAGTGCTAAATAATTGGTTGACTACTTGAATTATTATTGTGATTGGACCTTGTGAATTCATGGTGGAGCTATGGTGCAGCTACAACCTGTGCATGTGCTTCGATCAGGCACCAAGTTGTGATCAGACCCCAGATGCACTAAGCTCTGGTTGTGCTCATTATGGAATAGGTGCCATGGATAGACCTCTCCCAGCATTATTGGCCATTAATATGTTGTGCATGATTGCTGGTATAAGGCAATAGTCATTGGTAGCTCAATTAGTTCATTTGCAAATTGAATAATGGTTCTAGTATTGATGATATGAAATTGCATTGTATTGATTAATCTGTACATATATATGGAATTTGCCTCTTGTTACTGAGATTGTATATCTCACCCCAATTGTGGGCTAACATTTTCAAGGACCGGACATCTTAGTGGCAAGGAGAAAATTAATGGAAGCTTATTATGTGGTTTAGTGGTAGGTAGGTTTAGAAACCTTGTCAGATTGTATTCGTATAACTAGACTACTAGTATTATGTAATTATTGCATCACATCATGAATTGCCAAACATTGGGACTATAACCATTTGATACATCAAATGTTAACTTAAACTAGTGATGTATAGAATTTCTAATGGGACTTATGTTTAAATGGAAATGTAAGTAGTGTATGAACTCTTTGCTGTCATTGATTTATGAACTCATTAGTTTATGGTGGCCAGAGGGTTAAGGATCCACATTTGAGTTTTGAATAGGTAATGATAGATGTGTTAGGTAGATTAGGTAAAAGAAAGACACTAAATCTTTACAAACTAAGTTAAGGTGGCCTAGAGTATTGTTAGAAGGGGAATTAGAGAGCATGAGATGAAATATTAGGAGTTATAGGAACAAAAGGGAATTGGCCACAGCCAAAATTTTATTGGCCGAGGCCAAATGGTAACAGAGGGTAATTGGCCCTGGCCAAAATTTAATTGGCTTTGACCAAATGTGACAGAGTTGCTAGGAAAGAAAACAGAGAGGAATTGGCCGCGGTGAACAGTAAAGTTAGCCACGAGGAAGTGTGAGAAGCAGGTTTGGTGGTGTTTTAGAGAGTAATTTGCCGCGGTGAAAGGGATATTTGGCTGTGGCAAAATGTGTGAAATTTGTGAAGGTGTAAAGAGTTGAACCCGAGAGTAATTGGTTGTGGCACGAAAGAATTCAACCATGGCGAAGGTGCTCAATTTCTCATATTATCTAGAAACCTTAGTTTCTCTTATGGTAATACTAAGGAATGATTTAGAAACACTTGTAGGAAGTTTTTATGAGTTGGAATTGATGGATTGAAGAATCAAAGGCTCCTTATTGATGATTAAATTCACTTGCACATTCGAATAATTGTAGTTATCTAATTTATGACCCTAATAACATCAAGGTTCAAATTTCCTTGCATTTTTCAAATATAATTATTTGTAATGACTTTCAACCTTGATTTATGATTATTAATTGCATACTTAACCTTAATTATGATGATTAAAAGTTAGGGTTGTTACATTTGTTATCAGAGCAATAGTTTAGGAAAACCATTCTAATTTAAATTTTATGGTTTGAAGCTTGGCAATCATGATGCATATTTGCTGTAGTATTAGCTCAGAAGAATAGATAATTATGTGAGCATATAGTTGTTGTGCTTTATGTTCTAGAAGGAAATATAGAGGAATAATGATATAAGGCTTGTAATGCTTGATTAAAATGGTTGTTTCTTGAATTTTATCTAGAACATCACCTATCACGATAAGTATGCTCTGGAGAATAATAGAGTGTAGTTAGATTCTACCTCATAACACTTTAGTAATACTAATTTTGAGACTTGAGGTTGTTAATGCCAATGAAAAGACTAGAATTTTGCCCTTCTTTTCTTCGGAGAATGGATTACTGGTCTCAATCTAGATAAACAACTAGTTGAGGTTTGTTGCTAACTAGTTACGTGATAGATGCACCAGTTACTCGCTGTGAGGCACCAGTTGACTGAATGAATGAGACCAGGTAACTAATGAGGATGATGAACAATGCTACTAATAGTATTTATGACCAGTTGACTACCATTTATTAAGCAAGTCAATTGGGTACGGCCGACCAGTTGACTAGCTTATCGAAGTAGTCAACTGATCTTAACAAGAGTAGCACTTCTTTATCTAAGCAAAATTCTAAACTTTTCAAGGGCCATCTAAAGTAATGTTAAGAACTTAGAAGGCAACAAAACAGAGTAAAATGCCTGACTAGTTATAAAAACATTATAGAAGGGTAAGATGTAAACCTTACTTACAATTAGGAAATTGATAATGGAAGTTTGGGAACTAGTGTATAATAAATAAGTGTGATTAACTAAATATATGAAGTGATAAACAATCCATACTAAGTTAAACTATGTAGACTTCAAAAGGTCCCCAAAGTTGAAGCTTTATAGGTACAGAGGTCCTAACCCACTTGCTTGATCCTGGTTAATAAAGAATGCAATTACTTGATCCTAGCTACTGCAATTTAGGCTTAAAGAATAAGGGCAATAAGAGCTAAAGAACATTTTAAATAGTTTTATTCAAACTATTAGAGTAAGTAAGCCATCTTTAGTTAATGATAACAAGAAAGGAGGGCAAGAAACCCTTAGGATTGTCGAATCTATTTCTAAATGGGAGATAGTGACTTTAAAGTAAGAGATTAAGGGAGATGATGCTTTGAAAGGAATCTTGAGAGGGCTTTAAGGCTCCTCCCTTAATGTACCCAGACAAAAGAGGAATTTGTGATAAGGGAGAGAAGCCCTAGTGTAATAAGAGGGAGGTGTATAGGCACGTGGTGCTTAAGCATGTTGTCTCTTTTGTATGATTCAATTTACTTATGCTATGTGTTGACGTGCATTTGGGTGGTGGTTAGAGGCACTTACGTGTATGTTACACTTAAGGACTATAAGGTAAGATTCTATAGCACTTTGGTGCTAGAGGCACGTGGGATGTGCTCATTTATCGACACTTCAGTGCTAGAGGCACGTGGGACGTGCTCACTTACCGGCACTTCGGTGTTAGGGGCATACAAGGCGTGCCACTTACCATATGATTTGATGAATTTCGACCACCAAATTGGCGTTAAACTAGACTAAGTAGACTTTCTACCTAGAAGGTAAAGAGGAGATCTTGATAGTAAGGATCCACCTAAAAAGAGAATAAAATGGTACATGTGTGCATACAAGTGGTTGAGATATAGTCATCATAGGGTGATGAGTATGTGTATGGCCATAGAAAAGAATTTCCTACTAATATTGAAGGCAAAGTCTAATTCCGCCGTCAGTAGTCTTATTGTCATGTATCACATGTGGTGTGATTAAGGAATGGAGACAACATTGCGAATTCGAGATGGACTAATATTTGCTCTAGCAGTAAAACTCCCAAATTTTGAAAGAGGACTCCTTGATCTAGAATAATAGCTTGGGGGAAATGAATAAGAGGTGGCAATAATGCAATTAACTTATGTTATTACAATAAAACCTTAGTGTAATGACTGACGAGGAAGGGTGAAACACTAGTGGTAAATGATACTTAAGTTCTCTCACTAGGAATCCCTACTTGATCGGTTGATAATTAGGGAATGCTTGATAATGAAAAGACTCACTAAGCCTCCTTGTTATGTTAATTTAACTCCCAATAGTCAGGCATGAATTGAGGCCTAAAAACTTCTAGAGGAGCGAAAGAGTTAGTTGTGGTTGGCATAGGCCATTGTGTAAGGACGAAAACTGTCATACCATCTCATATTACATGCTATAACTTATGGTCAAAAGACCTTGTACTTGCTGTCAAAGAACCTTATTGACAAAGTCTTGGATTTTATATTAATGAATATAAGATCTTGTTAATAGGATCTTAAACCTTGTTAACAAGATATTATCTCATTACTCTTTAGGAATTATTATAAATTTCCAAACTAGAGAATATATATAGAAAAAAAAAACTTAGTTGTATGTGAAAAGGTTTGAGAGAATTTAGAGTATCATGAAAAAAAAAAGGTAAGAAGTATGCTAATTGAAGAATGACTATAGTTGTATGAAAATATCTTAGTTAGGGGTAGAAGATATGAAAGTGTAGTCCTTTGGGACTATATAATGACATAAAATCCAAAGAGACGACTAGTTGATTTCAAACAAGTATAAAATGCCATTAAGTTAACTACTAATGCTTGTAGTAATTGAGAACTAAGATGAAACACTTGGATTTATTAACCATAGTGGTCTTAGGGACCATATGTATGTGTTTGTGATGCTGTCCTCACAAGTGCCAAAAAAAAAAAAGAGAGAGAGTGAGAGAGAAAAGGGCCACTAAGGGTTATCCTATGTTGGTTACACCTACGGATAATGATGAGATTACCTATAATGAACCAACAACATGAATTGGAAATTTTAATGTTGTAGGCAAGTTGTTGAAGCTATGTCATCTAATAGAACACCCACTTGAACTATGGACCTGTAAGATTTAAGGAAACTCATTCCTAAGTCTTAAAGGATTACCTTGATATTTTAGACAAGGTATTTTCACCCTTGAAATCAGGCCTCATAAGGAAATATAACTTAGACTTAAAGGATCATATTGATTTTCGCTTAAAGGATTATATTCGGTTTCAATTAGGCAAAAGGTGACCTTAGAGTGTCTGAATCCCTTACATAGATTAGTTGTAAGATTAGACTTTATATTAATTCCAACCTTTGGAAAATCTTGATGAATAAAAAAGGGGAAACTTGGGTAATAACTAGAGATAAGAAGAGAATTTATGTCTAATGGAAATAATAGACCTTTTACTGATGAACCATAAATGAGGATATAATATATGCAATGATTTTATGAGATAATTGAACACAAGACTTGAAAACTTAGATTAGATTACCCTATAGGAGGTAGGACCCACTTCAATTGGGAAGGTTAGGCTAAGGAAATGTGGGGGTAATCTAAGTGAAGGACGAATGAAACTTCATTATGAAATAAGGTTACTTACCTATGTTGCTATTAGTGGAATAAATACTAAAAAGGCTAACTAAGCGGAATTCTTTATAGTTCTTGGTATCAACTATTAAGGAGAGTTAAGCTAAAGTACCTAAAAATTATCTCTTAAATGGATTGAGAGTTAAGAAGGAAAGGAAGTTAGCATGAATATTCAATGGTCGACTGTTAAGAAAAAAAAAATGAAAGTGGATCAGGAGAAGAAAAAGAAAGAGACAGAATAGAATAAAACAAATGCTACAAAGGGAAAGAGATTTTAAGATTTATCTAACCTAGGTGCCTAGACTTGCTATAAGGTGATCAAGCGTAACTTAGTCTAGATCTCTTTAGTGGTGGACAAGGGAAGAAGACAGAATATTTAAGTTAGTGTGTCGTTTGACTTAGGTTGACAAAGAAGAAATAGAATTGTAGATAATAAGTAAGGTAGTAATATAATAAGGACATCTTTTACAGGAAATTAGTGGGGAAAGGACTAGGTTCTTGTGAAATTTTGAAAAAAATAAGATAGAAGCTATAAGGACTGATTATCCAGCACTAAGTGAGTGAGGTACGACTAATTTTGAGGACAAAATTTCTAAAAGGAGGGGAGAATGCAACATCCCAAAATTTAATTAAGATGTTAATCATGGATTTAGACTAATTAAGGATAATTATTGTAGAATAATTGGGTAAGTTATATGAATGGGAATTTATAGATAAATAAGTTATTAATATGGGTTTAAGATTTCAATTGGATTAAAGCTTAAGCTGGGCCTAAAATTAATTTGAGTAAGCCATCGATAAGGATTTATAGAGGCCCAATGATTTTGGGTGCAAGCCTAACTCTCTATCATGATATTTGGGCCAAGAGAGATCACCTATCAATGACCAAATCTGATTAATGAAATAGAGGCCCAAGACCCAATTTACATGAGCTCTTATAGTTAGCCTAACACACATTATGTAGACCCAAATTGGATTGATTCTTGGAACTTGGCTTGACCCAATCAAATTTCTGCAGCCCAACTCATGAAATAAAGCCCAACAAACATAAAAAAATCTAAACCCATGAGAATTTGGGCCTTTGGGTCAACCCATAACCCATTTAAGACCTAACTTAAATCTAACTAAACCCTAAATACACTCAGCCTCCTCCCCATTCTGCAGAAAAAAAATAAAAGGCAAAGTAAAATTCAGAGGTTTAGAGGGAGGCTAGGGTTTTTCTACATTCTTCTACCATTTCTCACTTTTAGAGGAAGATTTGGCCGAGGTAATCTATGTAAAACATGTCCCTCTCATTCTCTTCTTCATTTTGGTCCCATTGGTTTGTCATTTTGAGAATTTTTCATCTCTTCTTAGGATGAAATATGGTTCTTGGATGATTGTTGCAAGATTTTTAGAGTTGAAGGTCAAAGGGATTATTAGGTAAGCATTTTCCTTCCATTTTGTGTATTATTTTGCTGGAAAATGTCCCTAAGGGTTGATTTTCCTAATGGGTTATGCTATTGTGCAAAATTATAAGGAGATGAAGGTGAAAAATTGAATTTTCAGGGCTTGATAACTCAAATCCGAATTTGGGAATGTCCCATGGTGTGTTCTTAGTAGTTGAGGCTCAACTCAGTTCATTTGACCTCTTGGGTGTATGGGTAAGTGTTCCCTCTTCTCTTGTGAGGTGTATGTTCTTAATTCCCACATTTTAGATTGACTTTTACTGAATGGTTTGTACATGTGTGAAAATGGAGTTGTGGGGAGTGAATCATGGTGAGCTTTGATGTATAGACCCTCAATTAATGTAATAGATCATTAGGAACCTCGGGTAAGAAGCTCTCAATGAACTCTTGTTAAGATTAATTTGTGGATAGGAAAATTCCTAACTAATTATAGTTAAATGATTATGATTATGCTTATGTTAGGCTTGGTATGCTTTGGACTATGGTGGTAGCTAGAGGAAGAGTAATTGGCTTCATTGAGGTAACCGAGGTTAATTTCCTAATCCCATGTATATGTTTATGTTAATCTATTATTGTTCGCACATATATGATTTTGAAATGCTAAATGATTGGTTAACTACTTGAATTGTTATTGTGATTAGACCTTGTGAATCCATAGTGGAGCTGTGATGTAGCTACCACTCGTGCATGTGCTTTGATTGGGCACCGAGTTATGATCAGACCTCAGATGCACTGACTCTGGTTGTGTTCATTATGGAGTAGGTGCAGTGGACGGACCTCTCCTGGCATTATTGGCCATTAACATGTTGTGCATGATTGCTGGTATGGGACAGTAGTCATTGGTAGCTCAACTAATTCATTTGCAAAGTCAATTAATGATTCTGGTATTGATGATATGAAATTGCATTATATTGATTAATCTATACATATATATGGAATTTGCCTCTTGTTACTGAGATTTTATATCTCACCCCAATTGTAGGCTAACATTTTCAAGGACTGGACCTTTTAGTGGCAAGGAGAAAATTAATGGAAGCTTATTATGTGGTTTAGTGGTAGGTAGGTTTGGAAACCTTGTCAGATTGTATTCCTATAACTAGACTACTAGTTTTATGTGAATTGCCAAGTATAGGGACTATAATCATTTGATACATAAGATGTTAACTTAAACTAGTGATGTATGAAATTTCTAATGGAACTTATGTTTGAATGGAAATGTGAGTAGTGTATGAACTCTTTACTATCATTGATTTATGAACTCATTAGTTTATGGTGGCCAGAGGGTTAAGGATCCACATTTAAGTTTTGAATAGGTAATTATAGATGTGTTAGGTAGATTAGGTAAAAGAAAGACACTAAATCTTTACAAACTAAGTTAAAGTGGCCTAGAGTATTACTAGAGGGGGAATTGGAGAGCATGAGATGAAATCTTGAGAGTTATAGGAACTGAAGGGAATTGGCCGCGACCAAAAGTGATGAAGTTGCCCAAGGAGGGTAACAAAGGGAATTGGTCACAGTCAAAATTTAATTGGTCTCAGCCAAATGGTAACAGAGGGTAATTGGCCTCGGCCAAATGTGACAGAGTTACCAGGAAAGAAAACAGAGAGCAACTGGCTACGGCGAATAGTAAAGTTAGCCATGGCAAAGTGTGAGAGGTAGGTTTGGTGGTGTTTTAGAGGGTAATTTGCCACGGCAAAAGGGGTATTTGGCCATGGCAAAATGTGTGAAATTTGTAAAGGTGTAAAGAGTTAAACCCGAGAGTAATTGGCTGTGGTGCAAGAGAATTTAGCTATAGCAAAGGTGTTCAATTTCTCATATTCACCTAGAAATCTTAGTTTCTCTTATGGTAATACTAAGGAATGATTTAGAAACGCTTGTAAGAAGTTTTTGTGAGTTGAAATTGATGGATGGAAGAATCAAAGGCTCTTTATTGATGATTAAATTAACTTGCACATTCGAATAATTATGGTTGTCTAAGTTATGACCCTAATAACATCAAGGTTCAAATTTTCCTGCATTTTTCAAATATAATTAGTTGTAATGACTTTTAACCTTGATTTATGATTATTAATTGCATACTTAACCTTAATTATGATGATTAAAATTTAGGGTTGTTATAGTTTTCTTGCTTCCTTTGATGGGAGAATCATATAGGAAGCTCTCTCAGTGTCTTTAGAGCCTATATGAACTCTTAAACATCATAAAATATGGCAAGGATTCATGATAGAGTTCATGGTGCAATCAAAATCCTAACTTTTCTATCTTGTAAATTCATAGTTTTTACTTGGATTTCTTTACATATTCTTATTCTCCTCCCTTAAATTCCTAAGATTCAACCTTGGTTCTACCCAAAATTCAAGCTCTCCTACATCTACATATATGGGGCGAAATAGGGATAAGAAGGGGGAGGAAGTAGCTACCATGAGATGGAAGATTTACCTTATTTTTCCTTATTTTCTTGCTTGATTCTCACTTTCCTTGGCTTCTTCTCTTTAAATCCAATTTTTTTTCTATGTTCTTCCCTCAAAACAGATATAAAAACTTCAATAAAATCATAGAAAGAGAGCTCAAGAGGAGATGAACAAGTTTGGAAAAAGAAGGAGCATGAAAATCCATGAAATTCCTTACCTTTTCCTTGCTTTTTCTCCTCCTTTCTTCTCCTCCATGGTGTGCCTAAGAGAGCTAGTGTTTTCTCTAGTTTTTGGGTATAATGGGTTGTGCAAATGAAGGGGAGAAGAAATAAGAAACTTAAAGTGTGTTAAAAAAGCTTCCACTTTCTTAAAAATTCTAATTTTGCCTTCGATTTTGGTATTTTCATTTTTAACTCAGTTTAGCTCCTATTTTATAATTATCTTTTTCATTATGAAATTTATTTCTCAATTTAGTAAAATGCCTTTGGAATCACTCAAATCAGAGCTAAAACCTTCTCAAACGAATCAGTCAAATTTCAGGTCAACTGACATTACAAAACATCCGTCGAAGGGGTTTTAAGTATCCTGAGACTTTTCATGGTTTTCAGAGCCTCTGAGAACCCTAGCGAACTCAAAACTTTCATTTAAAAAGCCCTTCTATGTGAATTCCAAAATTTGCTCAAAATGACAAAAATGCCCTTATGTTTCGTCAATCTTTCGTCAAAATTTATTTTTTCATTCTAGCTTTGTTTTTCTTTCCATATGAGCCTGGAATTCTCATTTTTAGGAGTCTAGAATACTTCCCACATTTTTTGTGACCTTAACTACATCATTTCGGAGGACTTACTTTTGTATCCGGTGTATTTCATACGTTGATAGAGAAACCGTATGTTATGTTTCTCACATTTTCTCTCACTTTTAGAAAATCGGATGTTATAATATGAACATATGTAATTATGATATTATGTCATGTATAAATGGAAGAAAGCATTATGAGATCATTAGAATGCAATTTGAGTATGTTATGACAATGTGACTTCTTGAATGAGTTTATGTAATTGTGCATAATTGCAAGTGGCATAGCCAAGATGAGATGCATGAGGTTTGGGACCATTTAGGAAGCTCACACAAGTCTTAATTATGCTTTTAGAATTGCCTAAAAGGTGCCAAACCCCAAGGAAAACTATTTGGACATTTTGGTATCCTATATGGAGCCAAAATTGACCATAATAGAACCCTATATCACTTTTTATCCAAATGAGCTCTTCTTCATTTGAGATTTGGCATGAAATTATAGCTTGTTGAGAGCTTTTTGAAAGCTAAAGAATAGAATTTTCTAAGGTCTACAGAATATTTTATAAATTTTCAAAGTTGACAAATTTTCTGATTTTGGTCATGTTACTGTTCACTCAGGTCCAAAAATGAAATCTATCACATAGGGTACAAATGATGTCCAATTGACACAAAATTTTATACAGAGAAACTAGACATTTGTAATGACTTGTGCCAATGAGAAGCACCTCAATTAGATGTTTAGAGAGGGAGATATGAATTTTCAAAGAATCTATCTAGTACTAGGTGCTCCACCTAACCTCAGTTACTATTTGATTGAGTTTCGAGGTCTGGATGTACCTGAACTATTCTAGAGTTATTTTTTCCTCTAGTTAATATCTATAACATTCTATATTCGTATCAATTGTATGGATTGGATTTTTTTGAAATTAATTGGACATTTTTGAATTTTGTTGCAGAATTCTGGAACAGCACCAGTGAATAGCCTGATCTCTAGAATATTTTGAATATCAAACATCTTCTATGTTAGATGTTATGGTCTAGACATATTTTTAGCCAAAATTAGACAGGTGTAGCTTTTCAAAATGACCAAGAATGCATGATTTTGATTTTTCTAGAATTAGTTATGAGTTTACAAACTTATGATAGAAATGAGGAAGAATCTGGCTGAAAATATATATATATGTATATTATGCTTTCCCTAGAGTTCCACGAGATGTAGGCCACTTTTGATGATGAAAATGAGTTGTATTCATGTAATTAAATATGAGAATGTGATACATGAGCTCACATGGCCCATGTGACATTGAATGAAATTTTTATATGCGGCACAACGCTAAATAATGCATTATGTTAATGGATTTTTCTTACTTCCTTCATGGAATGTATGAAGCAAAGCATGGAAATATGATGAAATGAGCTAGAATTATATGGTGTTACAACAACCATATAACTAAACCCACTTAGATTTTAGGCCCTTGGGTCAGCCCATAACCTATCTAAACCCTAAGTTTACTTCGACCTTCCTCTTCCATTTTGCAGAAAATACAAGAAGAGAAGGGAAATTTTGGAGGTCCAAAGGGGATGCTAAGTTTAACAGCAAAATTCCATCATTTCCCACTCCTAGATCAAGATTTAGCCAAGGTAACTTATATATAACTTAATCCTCTCTTCTTCCTTTTCAATTTAAAATGATTAGTTTCTCATATGGAGCATTTTCATCTTCCACCCAAAACTAAAACTTTTTGTTTGGTGTTTCTATGGTGGATTTTCAGAGGTTGGGACTAGGAGTATTGTTAGGTAAGTATAAACTCCTTTTTCTTTTATGCATTTTCTACTAATTTAGGACTCCTATAATTGATTTATAGTATAAGTATTAATTTTGTACGAATTTACCTAGAATTTGAAGGGGTATTTTGAAGTTACTGGTGTGAGAACAATCAAATCCGAAATTAGAGACTTGTAGTGACTGGGTAAGTGTCCTCTAGGTGGCCATTAGTATTTGAATTCTTTGGGTACTAGTTTGCCGCTATAAATTGATGAAAAGGAATGGTAATGGTCTAATTTTGTGTTCATAGGTTGAGTAGCATTGTTATTAGCTTTTAAGGAATTGCCTACAAGTGAGGTAACCAGGGTCAATGTTAAATTCCATGCATATGTCTACTTTAATTTTAAATCTGTTGCACATATATGATTTTGAAATGTATAATGAATAGTTTCTATATGATATATTGTGTTTAGATCTTGTGAGTCCATAATGGATTTGTGGTGCCACTACCAACCATGCATTGTGCTTTAATTGAGCACCGGGTTATGATCAGACCCTTGTATGCACTAAGCCTAAGTTGTGCTTATTAAGGAGTTGGTGCCTTGGATGGGCCTCTCCCAGTGTTAATGGCCTTAAACATGTGGAAATGTAATTGGTAGTACGAGATATTAGTCACTGATAGCCCAATTGTTTCATTTGTTGGTATGATTGTTATTTTTTATACTTATTTGATTAATTACATATATGTTAATTAAGTTGGAACATATGAATGGAATCTGCCTTTAGTTACTGAGATTTGTATTTCACCCCATCTCATAGGCTAACTAATTCACATGAAAGTCTTTTAGGTAAGGATAAGGGAACGCAAGTGAATGAATATCCATGAGTTGAAGCCTTGTGTAGGGAAGCTACACTTGGACTAAGTTAATTTAGGATAGATACTGATTTTGTTGTTCTTTTATATAGCATCATCATCATGTAGTCATGTTACCAAGTATAGGTATTTTGTGTTTTGATAACCTGTAACACCTTAATCTACTATCTCTTCCTAGCCTCCCTCTGGGCTCAGTTCCATATGAATTCCAAATAATCAATACTATCCATGGCATTTTCATGCTATAAAACGGGGTTTCAAACACTCATTTTCTGCTCCGTGGGTCCTGTGAACCCATCAGTCACATTCTCTACTCACACTCCATTTATACAACTCATACAACTCATACATAGCATAAAACCAACCATAAGCCACGGGTATGGAGTCAAAAACCAGAAAAATGCAATTTCTCACATTCGCCCAAAAGTTTGATTTTTGGCTCTACTTTGGAAATTCATAAAGAATTATAGAAAAATGGGAATCTAGTAAACCATAGCTCAATAGAAATCTCTAAGTGTTAACTTTATAATAAAAATAATTCCCAATCCAAATCTCGGTGTTTAGACTATGTTTGACATCAAAAATCAAGTAAAGGTCCGACTGTCTCTGTTTCTGGCCTAGTTTACTGTCATGAACTTCGAAAATCCATAATTAAATCCAAAAGAACCCAATCTAGGAAAACTATACCAATTTGAAAAGCTACAGATGTCTACTAGAGGAGAAAAATAAGTTCAGATCAGTTCAGTAGCCCCTAGACCCCGAAAACCGATGGAACAGTGACGGAGGTCAGGTGGGCTCCCTGATGCTGATATAGAACTTCAGAAGATTTATTCTCTCTCTACAGACCTCCAATTTAGATGATTCTAGTTGGTACAGGTCACTGTGTTTTTCTAGTTTATGTGTATAAAATTTCATGACATTTGGACCCCATTTGGTCTATGTATGACTTGGATTTCATTTCTGACCTATAGGAACAGTATATGACCAAACTACCAAATTTTCCCAACTTCAACAATTCGCTAAATATTCTCTAGACCTCTGAATATTACCCACTTTAGCTTCTCAAGAAGCTCTCTACAAACTATAGAGGCATGACAAATTTCATGGCAAGAGGAGCTCATCTGGTCATATTTTGACGGAGCTTACAAAATTACCTGTTTTGGCACCCGAAATGGTTCAAATGGGTCCAAATGGCCTCTCACACATTCTCACTCCACATGGATAAGTTTAAAAGCATGAAACTAATATATATAACAAGTCCAAGTGGTCCAAATCATCATACATTCCAATTTCACTATGTTACGGCCAAAAATACACTATTAATTCATTCAACAAAAGGGGCAAAACCCACATTTCCATTAATTTGGCTCTCTACAGAGTTTGTACATCATATTACCATCCATTTACACTTGTTACAACATTTACATCTCAAAAATAGTGGGTGCATATTCATTTGGCACCACTTTACAACAAAATAGCCAAAATAAACTATCATCTAGCTAACATGTTCCTAGGCTCCTTGGTGTGCACTTGCTCCTCCTTGAGGTTCACCTAGCATGATAATATGGGAGGGGAAGGGGTGAGATTCAGGAAATCTCAGTAGCTCATGCACTCAATCAAGTAAAAAATCAAGGCATATAATAAGTCAAAGCATGTAATTTGGCATCCAACCATTCTCAATCACAATATATATGTTGTACATGCTATAGAAATCACAACAATGCCAAAAATGGGCTCCAGGGACTTTTGGTCTAGCTTCACCCGAGTTTAGGGACTTTTGGATGGCCTCACCCGAGTTTAAGGACTTTTGACTTGGCCTCACTCGATTATGAGACTTTTGGCCTTATCTCACCCATCTCAAGGGACTTTCGGCACTACCTCACCCGAGCAACTCTCACAATCCAACACACAAGCACATTAGTATCAATGCATCAAAGCAATAGCATATGGCATATTCCACACAATAAGCATATACATAAATATACAATGACTATTACATCCAAGAAAGCAATAAAAAAGAGTGGAAAAAGAGCTACCTTATCAGCCAACACAAGCCTTCCCTTTCAATTTCTCTTCTCCCTTCTTAGGTTCACACTCACACCTTGATGGAGGTGCTTCACTTGAGCCTAGACACATCAAAGAGCATAAATTACTCTCTCATAACTTAATTCAGAGCAACCCTTTTATCAGATAAAAAACCTAGGGTTCTCTCTCTCTCTAGAATGTCATCAATTCTTCCTCTTTCTCAAGTTCCCATGGTAGTGGAAATAACACATTCAATGAAATCAAAGAGATTCAAGGGTGTTTTCCACTTTTCCTCTTCTGACCCATGCCTAAAATCTCACTAAACTCACAAACAAAACCGTAGAAAGAGAGGGCAAAGAGAGGAGATCTAGATTCTAAGGAGAAATGGGAGAAACTTGCTTACCTTTCTCTTGCTCTTCCTCCTTCTCTTGGTCTCTCTCACTTTCCACGCCTCTTTTCTCTCCTTGGGTCAAAGTCTAGGGCAAAAATGAGAGAAGGAATGAGTTTGAACGTTTAATGAAGTCATTTTCTCGCTCTTTACTCTCTTCTGGACTGACCCTCACTACGGCGAAAATTAACCTTCGCTACAGCGAGCTCGTGTCAGCTGCCTTCGCTATGGCGATGTTTAACCTTCGCTATGGCGAGAACGTATCAGTTCCCTTCGCTATGGCGAGTTTTAACCTTCGCTATGGCGAACTCACGTCAGTTCCAGACCTCTACTCTCGCTATGGCGTACGCTACGGCGAGCTGCCCCCTGATTTTTGTATGGAATGCTCGCACGCACTCGCTATAGTTAGAATCACCTTCGCTATTGTGAACAGGCAATCTCGCTATAGCGATACCATTTCTCGCTATTGCGAGGAGACTTGGAACAATTTCTGGATTTCGAAAATTCTAGCTTTCTCCTTTCTTTCCCTTTTCCCTTTTCCCGGTTGTTACATAACCCATGATGTATCTAATAGGGGGCTAGGCCTTATACAAATTGTATATAGTGCATGTAATTATTTATATTTGATATGGAACCTCATTAGTATGAATGTGTGACTTGACTCTTAAGAGCATACTTTTATATTTCCATGAATGATAATATTAGTCGCTTATGGATTTTGATGCTATTAATACTTTATGAATTTACTGATGCATGATAGTGTGATGAGTAGAAATCAGCCCCTAACTCTTGAATTGGTAATGATAGGTGTGTTGGGTAAATCAGGTTGATTAATGTTATAAGAGCCCTACAAATTAAGGTAGAATGGCCTTGGAATGTTACTAGAGGGAGAGTTAGAGTGTACGAGATGAAACTTAGGGAGTAATAGTGTAGAAGAGGGTCACGTGCAGCCAAAATGGACTGAGTCACGGCCAATGTCAGGCAGAGGCATGGAGCACCATGGCATAAAATGAAAAAGTTGCCCAGTCAGGGTAATAAATGGCAACCATGCTGTAACGTAAAATTTTCAACTATGGTGTAGGTCGAGGGAATCCGTGATGATTGTCCTAGTAGCTAGTTTCGTTGTGGCACAAGTATAGCCTATTGCAGTGCGAATCGACAAATTTTCTAAATTAGGTTTTAGGGTGTTTTTTTACTGCGTTGAAGGTCCAACTATCACGAAAATGTGAACAGTAGGTCCTCGAGATCACTTTGTCACTACACAAAAAAACCCAAGTCTTGGCACAAGGTGCAAAATTTTAGTTTTAAGTTACAGTAGCCAACTTAACCATGGCGGGGAAGGTTCAAGTCGTAGCGAAAGTTCCTAAACTCTTATTTTTGACTTAGAAGCCTTGAGTTTCACTATTTTAATGTTGTGCAATGACTTAGGAGTCTTTATATGAGGATTTTGGTAAGTTGAAATCAGTAGCAAGATGAATCGAAGGTCTTAAATGATAAATAAGATCACTTGTGGATTTGATTAGTTATGGTTATTTAGCTAATGACCCTAACGATATGAAGGTTCAAATTTTCCCCACTTTCTCCAATTGTAATTAATTATAATGACTTTAGACCTTGATTTGCGATTACTAATCATGTTATTAGGCCTAATCATGGTAAATAAGAATTAGGGTTATTTCAAAAAAGCCAAAGCTAAGCTGAGTTTCATGGCTATGATTGAGTATATTATAAACATGTATGACATTTGTACTAGTTTTATATGACCATGTATACTTGCATTATTCCTGCTTGACTATCTCATGCTCATTTTGGGTAATTTGAGTATAGTTACTAAGATTTTCCTAAATCTCAACCCCATCTCTATTTTTCCACTAACCAATTCTAGGTAGAAGTCCTAGTGCTAACAAAGGAAAAGAGAAAGAATGATATTTGGATTTGCAGAATAATATGAATGTTTTGTATCTAAACTTTGTTGTAATATACAAAGAATGTATATGGATTATATTTAACTCTATCATGATGTATTATGTATATTAGTACACCATAATTAGTGATATATAACTCTAGCTTGAGTTATTTAGTTTTAGTTGATATTTTATGCCCAGGTGGCAGTATATAACATTGTTATTATCTATATTTTTCTATGTCTATGAGTTTGGGTTGTAATGTTACCATTTGATTAGTCTGGATGGTCAATTTTATAAAAAGAAACTCTGCTAGATTTTCTTTAGAATATTATGTACATTTACTTTTGATTGTTAAATTGTTTGGACTTGGAAATTATGAAAAAGGCAAGTACATAAATTTTAGAAATTTTAGATTCAATATTTTTCTTTCATCAGTAAATGGACTTATAGTTGAATCATATAAGCTAAATAAGAGCTAGAAAGCTAAAGTGTTACAATACCAACTTCTCAACCTCGTCTTCTGGAGGCATACTTTATCACTTACCCTATCATGAAGAACTGTACCTAACCACTTTTTCTGGATACATAACTCCAATACACAGAGATTTCTTTTTCTCTTAGCCTGGTGTAATAATTGTTAGGTAGTGATTCATCTAACTATAACTCTAGAAAGTTACTCTCTTGCTTTCATCATCCCAAATACAGTACTAATCTATCGAGGAAGTCTAGTTAGTGGTTTAGCTATTTGAGTAAAGCTTTTAATAACTTTATTGTAATAGTCTACTAGATTTATAAAATCTCTAGTCTCTAAGATAAAAACTATATGAAACTATACTAGTCTCTGAGACTAATATAATCTATAAAACTATCTTAGGCTATCATCTACCAAGAAAACTACCATACTATAACTATGGGCTCTCTGTAACTCTGTGGGATCTACTATGACCTCTCAGAGATCTACTAAGGTTTACTACAACCCACTATACTATGCTAGGATATACTATGATCTATCTTTAGGAGATTTTAGAGTATAAGATCACTATGTTTGTAAATAAAATTCATATTCACTAAGTCTGGCAATTGTTACTTATGATCTCTAAAGTGAAACTCAGATGTCTACTATACTCTTCATGTAAAGTGGGTCCTATAACCATTTACATTTCTATAACAACCCTATAGTAATGACACTGAAGAGTATTCTGACATTTACTGACTACTCCTTATGCAATCATTAGTTTCCCACTTCTAGTCTCATCATACTTTATCTCTTTCTTTTCCTTATTAGCTTACCTTGCTTCGCTTTCTTTACTCTTACTAGCTTATTTTACTTTACTTTCTTTGCTTATTAATGTGAACTAATCTTATACTTTACATATATTCATTCTATCGTTTCTCGATTATCCTAAAATTTTATCAGGCCCAGACCTTAAACTTAAGTTCCTTTAACACTAGTGTGCTCTATATCTTATAAGGCATTTTACTCATTAAGTGTGTCTAAGTTCTCTCATAGGATAAGTACTATATGCTAGTCCTTTTAACATTTTGTTTGCTTATATTACAAGGGACTTATATTATATATGTTAAACTTGTGCCACTCAATTTTTTTTTTAAGATTCTAGTGTTATAGGCACGTTCCCCTTACATCGCTTTGTATTAAGGATTCCTTCCTTATAGTTTTACTACTACTAATCCTTTTACTTTCTTTTCTTTAGCTTATCCTTTAATTAAATTGACTAGGATACTCTTGGATCATCAAGATGCTCTTTATGGTTAATACTATCATTTGCTATGCACTTAAGTTACATTACCATTGAGTTGGCTAGACTCAATATCATTCATGCCAAGCAAATCATAACATCAATCACTAATACCAAGTGCAATATAATCAAGCTCAAGCCACTATCACCAAAATTTTACAAGCTTTTAATAGTCTAGAATAGCCTTCTCTTACTTTTATGTTGCTTCTTTATATTATGTAACAACTATAAGGACAAAAAAGAACTCTTTCTCTAAATTTTTTCTATTACTCATTACCTTATCTCTAGGATGTCTTCTCCTATCTCATTGTCTCTACTCAGGGCACTATATCATACTGTATAGATAGCCATATCAAGGACAATAGGGCTTTTGAATGCACTAAACTATATGGCTTTTTTACTTGTTCTTAACTATATAAAGTTCTTGGCTTTGAAGTTGCCATCTTCTTTCTTATTTAATTCCTTATTGGTCTTTTACATATCTATAATCAAGAGCTTTCCTTTATTTTTTAGGTTTTCCTTGACTTACTTGCTTTCTATAAAGATTGAGGGGTCTCTGATTCATCACAATCTTATTCTCTAATATTAGTTAGATTGTCCCTTTTTAAAAAGGACTTTATTCAATGTGAGCCTTAGAGCTTATTTCTCTCAAGACTCTTAAGCTTATATAGTTATACTTCTATGACTTGGAACTCACTAACCTAAGTCCCTTTTAACTTGTTATAGCTTTTCTGATAGTGCTAAGGCACTAACTACTTGCCTCAATTCTGTTATTTCTTATAATCAAAGACTAGATAATATTTTGTTTTCTAGACTTTTTGCTTTTATCATTAGGAGCATAATTTACTAGTCTTAGGGCCTTATGGACCTAATTCAGGCTAAATGTAATCAACCATCCTGAATCAACTTTACTAGCAATTATATACTCCACATACTAATTTTATTGCTCCTGTGCTTTTATATTACCCCTATTTCATACTAGGGAAAATAATCTAACTCAGTGGTAAATTCCTTATCTTTACATTTATTAAGTGCTAACTTCTATTTTGTATATGCTTTTACTATACTTAATCTATTAACTCTTTTCTAAAGTGAGCATTTTTCTTTCCATGTACTAATTTCTTAACTCTTCCCTGCTTTTTCTATGTCCTTGTAATTGATAATTTATGAGCATTATCTGTAACACCATAGAAAATGCATCTGTTTCCATCATTTAACGAAAATCGAACATTACATTATCTCTTAGAGAGTTACTGACCACTAACTAAGTGATCTTCAACCTTATTACTTCTCATCCTCTTCTTTTAGACTAAGGAAAACCTTTCTCTAGTTACTTTCTAGGCATTTCCCCTTTTAAATTATGTTTTCTTTTTTGCTCATCTCATCTTGTCTATAAGTTTCTATTCATTATTTTTCTCAAGTTACAGCTCATAATTTAGCTTAAGACACTTTGCTTATTAAGGGTTTCTTGAAATCTCTAAGTAGCAACTTACTATGGATCCCACTAGCTCACCTGGACTTATTGTATATTATCACTATACTCTCTTAGACTTTGCTTTTCTAGTCTTATTCTCTTTTCTATATCTAACTATGGGCCTTAGCAACTTTAGTGTCATATTCGTTTTTTGAATTCCTTACATATCTAACACTAAACTAATCACAGTTTTTCTAAAGTACAACCTTACTAGATGCTTCTAACATTCTCTAGCCTTGTCTTTTTCTTTTATATATATGTATACTCAAAACATTTTTTGTATGTCTTGGATTGATACTGTTGACCCATCCACCATTATCATATAAAGTAGCTTTTTAGGTTGGAGTCAACATCTCAAGGCAGCCTCCACAACCTTTACTACTAATGCACACTCATTTTAAAGTACAACTATTTCTTAATTACTCTTGGCTCACTGAGCCTTGTGGATATTGTCCCCAATAGTGGCTTCTCCCATTAGCTTTGTGGTTTTGTTCTTCCTAGAAGATGGCTTCTCCCATTAGCTCCCAGTAAAATGCGTCCACGTGGGGAAAGTACTACTCCCACTTATAAGGCCCTAGCCAAGTCCCTCCTTTCTGATGTGGGACTTTACAATCCACCCCCTTTTTTGGGCCAATCGGTCCTCAAGTTGCACATGTGGCTTGGGCAACTCTAATACCAAACATGTAATACCTTATATTTCTAGCTTATTTCATCACATTTCCATGCTTTACATCATACATCCCATGCAAGAGCAAGAAAAAGGAGATTAAAATAATGCATTTCTTAGCGTTGTATCGCGTATAAAAATTTGATTCAGTGTGATGTAGGCCATATGAGCTCATGTATTATATTCTCATATTTAATTGTATGGATACAACTCATTTGCATCACTAAAAGTGGCCTACAACTCGTGAAAACCGAAAGGAAGCATAAACCTCATGCTTATATTTTTTACTAGAATTTTGCCATTTCTATCACAAACTTTGGAAAATCATAACTAATTCTAAAAAAATCAAAATCATGAATTCTTGGCCATTATAGAAATTTATACATGTATACATTATGCTAAAAATATGTCCAACCATGAATCACAACATACAAGATGTTTGACATTTGAAAAGATACAGAGCTCTGACTGTCCACTGGTGCTGTAATAGACTTTTGTAGCAAATTTCAAAAATGTCAATTAATTCTAAAAGAATTCAATCCATGCAAATGATACCAATCTAGAAAGATGTGGATGTTAGCTAGAGGAAAAAAATAACTCTAGACCAGATCAGGTACACCCAGACTTTTAAACCCAATCAAATATTACCTAAGGTCAGCTTGAGTGCCTGATACTTGATATGATATTTAAAAATTCATATCTCCCTCTCTAACATCCAAATGGGGTGCTTCTAGCTGGCACAAGTCACTAGGAGTGTCTAGTTTCTCTGTATAAAATGTCATAGCAATTGGACATCATTTGAGCCATGTGTGATAGAAATCATTTTCAGACCAAGTGAACAGTACATCAGACCAAAACTAGAATTTTTGCCAACTTTGGAAATTCATCAAATATTCTCTAGACTTCTGAAAATTTTGTTCTTTAGATTCCCAAAAAGCTCTTAACAATCTTTAATTGCATGTCAAATCTCAGATCAAGAAAGGCTCATTGGGATAAAAAGTAATATAGGGTTCCAATATGGTCAATTTTGACTCCATATGGGATACCAAAGTGTCCAAATGTTATCTCTTAATGTTTGGCACCTCTTGGGTAAGTCTAAAAGCATGATTATGACTGGTATGAGCTACCCAAATGGTCCTAAACCTCAAGTGTATTATTTTGGCTACTCCACTTCCATTTATATACATACTTCCATAATGCAAATTTGCCATTACATAACCAAAATGTGCATATCTATACATACAACCTTAGCTCTTATTCATACATCACATATTAACATAATTATACATGTTCAAGTAGTCATAGGTCATATACAATAATGAAGTACATCAATGGCCATCCATAAGGCTTTAAAGTAAGAAAATCTAGAATGTTAAGCTCTTATGTCTCATGTGGTTGGTTTCCATTTTCTTGATCTCTTGATCCACCTAGTATATTAGATCATTGGAGAGGAGGGGATGAGATTCAAAGAATCCTAATAGCTCATGTCCCATTCAATCATATATAAATGATGCAAAACAAGCCTTACAAACACATGCATAGATATTTTACATAACATAAACATTCAAGGAGCATTCTTAGCATGTGAATAAATAATACAAGGCATCCATAGGCTTGCTAAGTAAGTGGATTAGCCTCACCCATTCACTTATAGATTTTGAATTTGCCTCACCCATTCTTTAAGAGGTTCTTGGACTCAACCTTGCTCTTAGGAGTCAACCTCACTTTTGGGAGACTCTTTACTTTGTCTCAACCAATCTTAAGGGTTCTTGCTCATCCTCACCATGGCTAAGGGTTCTTGGCCTCACTACACTCAAGCAAACTAAACAAACATCATAAACATCATTTGGAAAATATAATGCATCATCATGGTACCATGGAATAAGAGCTTATGCTAAAACATTTTTCATGGCTTTAAATACATATACACACATTCAAAAACAAGTAAAGCGACTAATCATGCATGAAAGAAGGTGGAAAGAGCTACCTTGGATACAACCACACACTTTTCTCCTTGAATCAATGCTCCCTTTCATGGCCTCACACACACAAAGGTGTGGGGATGATTTCTCTTGGCCTAAACAAAATTTATAGAAGCTAATTAGTTCATGAAATTAATTTTAAAGCCATACAACTTGCTTAGACACTAGCTTGACTATAAACCCTTTTATGGTTCTAAAATGCACCTAATGAAGCAATACCCCTCAAATAAATTCTAGGCTCCATTCTTTCCTTTCCAATATGATTTTTGATTCCTTTTAAGCCTCTTATAGTCATCATACAATCAAAACTAAGAGCCTAACTATATGTTGCTTCTTTAGGTCATATTATGGAACATAAAGCACTAAATCTTTTTTTACGCTTCCTAAATTTTTCCTAAGGCTTCCCCCCATATTCATTCATCATATATGAATCAAAAATGGGTTTAGAAAAATTTAAAACTATCCCTAGCTATATGAACCTCTCTTGGCCGAACCTATGGAAGGTTTTAGGCTTCATGGAGTTTGCTTTGTTTTCTTGATAGAGGAAGCACATGGGGAGACTTCTAGAAATCTTAGAAGTTCATTCAAACACTTATTTAGGCATAGAAATTAAGAGATCAAATCAAATTTTGGAAAAAACACTTGAAACCCTAGAAATTGCATCTTGAATTTATATGATTTTTTGTTCATTCTCTTTGCATATTCTTAATCTCCATACCCTTTTCCTAAGAATCACCCTTGGTTCTACCTAAAAACCAAGCCCTCTTAGGATTTCTTAAGTGGGGCGAAATGGTGGAGGAAGAAGAGCAACGAGTAGCAACCATGGAAGAAGAAATTACCATGTTTTCATGCTTTTTCTCACTTTAATCTTGTCCTCTTTGAGCTCCTCTCTTCAAATCCAAAATTTACCCTTAATTTCTCCCTTGAAATAGATTTATAAACTTTATTATAATCAAAGGAAACAAAAGAGAATGGAGGAGAAGAGATTTAGATGGAAGAAAGCATAGAAAACTACCAAGAATCCATACCTTTTTACCTTGATTTCTCATTCTTCTGCTCTCCCTTTGGTGCGCCTAAAACCTAGCTCTCTCGTCTGAATTAGGGTAGAAACAATTGTGTCTAAAAGAGTGAGGAGGTGGGGCACCACTTATATATAGGTGCGAGAAAGAAACACTTTTCAAAAATTCTCGTTTTACCCTTCGTTTTTGGCATTTTTGCTTTTAATTTGTTTCATGCAGGCAAATGCAAATGTGGCCTCAACAAAAAATCAAGATAAATTCTAGAGTGAAAGCACTGATAGGTGAATACACACTAGAATCAAACAATTAAGGCTTAAATCCTCACCAGCTAATGGCTATCAAATAATTCATTGAAATCAAATTCATTGCCGCTTTCACTTGAATCAAGACACCAGATTTATTACTTATCATGTCTAAGTGAATCCAAGCTACAATTATTTCAACTTGCAACTTTCATAGAAAAACTGAAAAAAAATCACGTTATTTTTCAAAAATTTTTCTTAAAAATTTTTCAATTTTTTTTTTTAACAAAGGAAGTAAAGAGAAGACAAAATGGAATGAAATGACTATCCCCCCATACTTAAATATTGCATTTTTCTCAATGTTAGCACATAATCCAGTAAACAGATAAACAACACAAGATAAAGAGTGAAAAGAGAGTGTACAACCGGATGAACTTGAAAATGGAGAACTCAAGGTTAGCTCAAATTCCTATGTAGATGGTTAACAACCTTTTATTACCTACAAAATAGAAACAAAACAAACTGTAATGCAGAAAAGAAAAAGAGAAACTAAATCCTAAACTAAAAAAGAACTCTATTAAAGACCAACTAATCATATGTATCAAAAACCAAAATTAAAATAACTTTATTCCTTCTTAACTGGACAAATTTGAGTCTCACTACTTTAAAGCATTTGGATTGATCATGCAATGATGACTCATGGACTTCCTCAACCATCAGTAGTTTAAGAAAGTCAGATTCAGCAATTTTAGGAGCAAGAAAAGAAGAAAATTCAAATTTAGGACATTTAAAACTAAAGAAAGAAAATTTGAAATCAAATTTAAAAACACTAGACTTTGAACTCTCTAAATATCTATCAAAACCAATAAAATCTATTGGACTCCCATCAGTAAGAGTCACTGCATCTACAGAAAAATTAAATTGCAACTTCTCACAATCTTTTGAGTTCAAGTCCTCTAAGGTATCTAGCAGTTGCTTTGTCTCAGCTTGGAGAGTCTGTGATTTGTTAGGAACTACGTCACCAACCTCATTAATTTGTTCAGGACTCTCAATAGGAGAAACAATATTTTCCCTAATCAAAGAGACATCAATAGGCTCACAATGTTCTAAACAATGATCAATAATTAAATCTGCTAGTATCAACAATAGCACAAAGATTAACAAAATTTTCAATATCAACACTATCTTTATGCATGTTCTCATCAATACCAGTATGATCAGTAGAATCATTCTTATTAGTAATTTCAGTGCAAACATAGGACTCTTTGGACTTAGCAGACTTATCAGACTCCAGAAACACATTAATCTTATCACACATAGGACATGTATACATATCATCACATAAGAATTTAAGAGTTGGGTCTGAATTATTAACAAGCTGTCCAAAAATTTCACTATCTATATTCTCATCACATGCTACATTCATTATTTCATCAGTCATACCATTACATGCTAGTGAAGAATCATGTTGATTAGAATATGTGAGGAACTCACGAGTCTCAATGAAAGAATTAATTTGAGAGCATCTATCACATATAGTGGATCCAACATAAACATAATCAAAAGATGCATCCAAATCAGCTATGTCACATGGTCCAGATGGTATGTTGTCCCTAAACTCAGAAGATGCATCATCAACAGACTTATCAACTAATTCCACACCAGGAACAGAATGATCATCACATTCTAGGTCACCCCCACACTTATCTACTACCCTAGACTCAAAAGAATCATCATTAATAGGTTTAGAAATGAATTCATCATTATGATCATAGCTAGGAGTAGAAATACCAAGTGTATCAGTACACAAGAATTCATGAACATCCAAAAATGTGTCAATTTTGCTTAATGAGTTACCACAATCAATTAAATCAGGAGATTCAACAATAATTTCCTCATCAACAACATCATCATGCAATTCAGAATCAACAACATTATATGCATCAGTAGTCACAGTGCTATCAAGCATACTAGATTCAGTTCTAACAAATTGCAAAGTATTAGAAGATGGAAAGATATTACCCAGTGAATAGGATTCTTCTTCCTCTATACATTCCCTTCTAATTTGCTCTTCAATTAATTCAATAGCACTTGAAGTAAGTTGATTCATTTCAAATCTTGAATCCTTCATGAGGTTATCCATCATTTGTTGGTTTTGGAGTTGCAACCATTTAGTTTCCTGTTGGACCATTTGCTGCATTTGTTAAGTTTGAAGATTATAGGCCTCCATTAGCTGCATCATCCTCTCTTCCCAACTCGGTTCCTCCTGGGCCTCCTGTTGCATGTACCCCTCATGGTAATTGTAAGGATGATATTCTGGTTCTTGCCTATAGTAATCATGGTATGGCCCATAACGATGGTGGTAATTGAGGTAGGTTTCATATGGATAGTGGTATGGTTCAATGGAATTGGTGTGAACTTCATAGGGACGGTGGTATGGTTGGTAGCATGGTTGTTGGACTTATAGGTATTGTTGGACTTGTTGTTCTTGTCTTTGTCGTTCAAGCAGGCCTTGAAGCATTGTTTGGAGATCATCCAATTGCCTGAGGATCCCATCATTTGTATAAGAATTATAAACACCTTGATTAGAATAATAAGGATCCATTTAAAGCAATTAATATGAGAAGTTCAATCACTTTCAGCACAAGAAAAAAATCACTAGCAAATTATAACTAAAATTAACTTAAAATCAAAAAAATAAAAATTCAAATGAAGATAATACCTACCTAACAATAAAAAACACTAAAAAATAGAGGTTAATCACATAAAACAAACTCACAAAAAATAAAGAATTAAATCTAGAAAAATTAAAAAATTCCTAAAAAAATTTGAAAAAATACTAAAAAATTCAAAAAAGTGCCTTAAACATTGAAATTTGGCCAAAAAATGGTGCACCTAATAGCTTTCCTACTAGTTTTGCTCAAAACACCCAAAAACTGGAAAACAAAGTTTGAAAAATTTCTGGGCACTTCAAACAAAAATTCCAACAAGCAAATCAATTGACGCGTAACACCAAAAAGTCCAAAATCCAAGTTCAAAATAGAACAAAAACCAAACAAAAATAGTGCTAAAATAAAGTTAGAATACTTAGAAAACTTTTTCAAACAATTGAGAATCCAATTCCCTGGCAACGACGCCAAATTTTGACGGTTCTATCGTGCAACCCTCAAAATAAAAATAGGTTGAATTAGATTTTATAGTTAGTGGTACAACCTAGGTCATCTCCCTTGGAAATGGAGTTCAATGTTCAATTGGGTATTCTAAGTGTTAAAAGATCGTAGAACTATCTAATTAAAAGGGGTTTTTGATTGAATTAAACTAAGTAGAATAAAATTGAATTAAAATGACTAACTACCTAATTGGATGAATTAATGGGTGATAATGGGCTTGTAACTAGCTTTGGATTCATCCATCGACATCCACTATCCTTATCCTAATTCAATTGTGATTAATTCTAGTCTAAGAGTCCTTAATTGTGTTCATTGGCAAGGGATCTTGAATTACCACTCAAGATTCAAGAAACTAGCAACTTAATGTTAATTAAGACCTCAACTCCCATTAAATTACTAATTCTTGTAATTAGGATCTATGAACAATTGAATTGAATAATTAATTGATCAATTAGCCTCTGAATTAACACCCGAGAAGATTCAATTAACCAATTAAACTCCAATGGATTCTCAAATTAGACAACTAAACACTCAATCTCTCACATGCATTTCATCAAATACCTTGACTGCATACATGGATAATTGGAGGAAGGTAAACAATTTAGAACTTGATTCAATCAATTAATCAACAAAAATAATCTCCTAATTAATGTCTAACCAGCCACTAATTAAAATTACACAAATTCCTAATCAAATGCAACTTAACCAAGCTTGAACAAGAAAAAGAGAAAGTAGAAATTAAAGAAATCATAGCCAAAATTCTGAGTTCCTCTCCTTGGTTCAAGCTTCGACCAAGAACTTCTTCCTTCTAGTCACAGATGGAGATTAGAGCATCATTGGAGGTGAAATAGAGTGGAAGATTAGATGGGAAATGGCATAGAGTGGCTCTAGATGAAGGGTGGACGAAAGACGTACGAATGGAATGATAGGGTGTAGCGTCAATGACATGATTTATTCAAATGGAATGTATTGATACTGAATTGTGCATTATGGATGATTGAAATATGCTCCCTTTCACATGCCCCCATTTTTTATGATTTATGTACTCTTTATGTGCTTGCTGCTTACTTAATTTCTATTATTCCCAGCTACATATTTTTTTACATTTTTTTACTTTTCTTTCCACATTGGCTCGCTTCTTTTGTCTGCCCACATGTTCACGTGATTCAGCTCACAATTACATTCTCCAGCTTGGCTTCACCTTCAGCTCCAAGTTTCTCATGTCAGCTCCTTCACTACTAGTCTCGCGTTGTTCTTCTACATTTTCCATGTTGGTTCCCCTCATTCACTACTAGATGTTGCCTTGCCCACACCTTTATTCCTCTCTTCATGTATTCATTTTTAAGAGTCCATGCAAGCCTCGTGGGACATAGGAGTTGCTTGCTCTTTGTTTCAGCTTTTTCCTCTCTTTTGTTTTGTGTGTTTTGTATCAGCTCGAGACCCGTGGCTTTTCTTCATGTTGAAAAATCATGTTGCTTCTATTTATTTAGATCATTCTAACCCTTAAGTTCTACCTCTGCATGTGTGTATATTTCTGCTTGCCCTCTCCTCCACTTTCCAGCTCTACATATGTCTCTTCTTCTTAATTCATCTACCAAAGCTCGAGACTTCTTCCATCTTGCAGCTACTTCTTTGCTTTGTGGCTTTATGTCTGTTCAGCTGCTCTTCCTTTTACTTGTTCCATGTTCTCAGCTCCACATAATTTTGATGTACAACCAGCTCCTTCCAGCTCATACATCCTTAATTATTCCTATGTGGCTGCTCCTTCATTCATTCATCTTGCTTCTATTGTTTCTACAGCTGTCTTAGCTTCCTTTCCATGTTAAAACCAAGTCTCTTCTTAATCACATGTCTCTCTTAAAATCTGCGCATGCTTCTTCATTCCCACATTAGCTTTGCATGCTTTTTTTCTCTTCACTCTTCCCATATAGTCTCTTGTAAATTTTCCTCACAAATTGTACACATGAAGTCTTCATTTCTCCTTTAATTCATTTTCCATTCAAGCTCCAATTTTCATTGAAAATCTGCACACACAAAATGGAAATTATGAAATAGGAATATTCACAAAATTCATTTAAAAAGATTTATGCATTAAAATTCCATAATTTTGCAAATTAACTCCTAAAATATAGAAATGGCTAATAAAACAAAATCTTATCTAATTAAAGTCTTAAAGCCATATTTCATTATTAAAATGCCTAAGTTTAGGAGAATAAAATAGATAGAAATATGTGTTTATCACTACCCCATACAAGTAGTGTCTGTGTGGGGTAGTTTTCCTCGTGAGGTTCCAATTGTCTAGAAGTATAAGCTACCACTCAGCCTTTCTGCATGAGCACACACCCTAACCATTTCTTAGAGGCATCACTATAGATTACAAAAGTCTCTTTAAGGTCAAGGAATACTAGGACTGGGGCCGTGGTTAACTTGCGCTTCAACTCCTGAAAACTACTCTCATATTTTTCATTCCATATAAATAGCACATTCTTTTTAGTAAGCCAGGTCAGTGGCATCGCTATCTGAGAAAAGCCCTGAATGAACCTCTTATAGTAACCTATTAAACCTAGGAAGCTCCTAATCTTTATCACTATCTTAGGTCTCTCCCATTGTAATACTGCCTCTACCTTATGAGGATCTACTGCGACCCTTCCTTGGGAGATCACATGACCTAGAAATTGGAGTTCAGTGAGCCAGAACTCATATTTACTAAGTTTAGCATACAACTATCTCTCTCTTAGGGTCTCCAAGGCTAATCTCAGGTGTTGCTCATGTAAGACAACTACAAATCTATCTAAGTATGGCTTGAAGACTTTATTCATGTAATCTATAAATACTGAGTGCATTCGTCAACTTGAAGGTCATAACTAAAAACTCATAATGCCTGTATCTAGTTCTAAAAGCTATTTTAGTAAAATCCTTAGCCTTTATTCTAAGTTAATGGTATCTCGACCTGAGGTCTATTTTAGAAAATACTGACACTCCTATTAACTGATTTAGGAGGTCATCTATGCGAAGGAGAGGGTACTTGTGCTTAATAGTTATCTTATTGAGTTTCCTGTAATCTATACATAACCTAAGGCTCCTGTTTTTCTTCTTTATGAATAAGACTAGAGCTCCCTATAGTGAGACATTGGGTCTGATAAAATCATTCTCTAAGAGCTCTTCTATCTATTTCTTAAGCTCAGTTAACTCGGTGGAAGCCATCCTATACGGGGCCTTAGACACTGGACCTACCTCAGGTACAATGTCTATAGGAAATTCTACTTCTCTCTCTAGAGGTAGTCTGCTAATCTCTTTAGGGAATACCTCTGGAAACTCTCTCACTAGAGAAATCTCATCTATACCCTCTTTTATCTTAACCTAAACTAAAAAAAAAAAACTAGATACCCCCAATAACCATGCCCTAGAGATCTCTCAGCCTAGGAGGTAGTCATAATAGATAACTCAGTCCTCATACTAGGCACAGTCCCACACTTAAGTAAGGTAATACATTATGGCTACAATCTAGTGTGGCATTATTTGTAAACATCTAGTTCATTCTAATAATTACATCAATATCAATAAGGGCCATACAAATCAAATCAAGGATGGTAAGGTAGTTATTAAATTGGATCACACAATTTAAATAAGCATGGGAGGTAATGGCTTGATTTCCTGTGGGGGTAGATATATGCAAGTCATATGGTACTGTATACATACTCAGACCTAACCTCCTAGTATAGTCATATGATATGAAAGAATGGCTAGCACCCGAATCAAGTAATGCAGTTATAGAAAAATCATTTATTCTAATAGTATCTTAGATCAGACTTGGGGACCGACTAGCCTCTTGCTGTGACAGGGCAAAGACTCTACCCTAGGTCTGAGGTTTGGGAGCAAGAGCCATCTCCCTCTATTATATGGACTATGGAAGAGCCTGTGTGTAATCCTTGGCCATGTGTCCTAGCCTACCACACCTAAAACATACATTCTACCCCTCGTAACATGGTCTGGTTCCATGGTTCTTGCCATACTAGAGACATGTGCTAGGTGTGAAACTACCTCTGTTGGACTGAGTCCTCCGTTTCTTGCCTCTTTGGCTCCGATGACTTTTGACACCTCTCTTGCTTATAACTATAGCCTATGATCCCTCTCTAGGTCTCTTGGGCTCAAGGAGGAGTGGTCTGGTACTAGAGGTATGCTGCATCATTCTAAGGTTCACCTCCGTCACTCTGCATATGTCAACTAAGGTATTAAAGTGCCTAATTCACTGTGGCACTACCTTATCTCTAATCTCAGGGAGTAAACCTTTCTCTAATCTATCTACTCTCTACCTCTCATCATCATGTCTTTGTAAGTAAGAGGAATATCAGGAGAGCTTTACAAATTTTGCCAAATACTGATCCATGGACATTCCTTCTGTCTGTCTCCAGAGAATAAATTATGACTTCTTCTCATCCCTGACTGAACTAGGGAAATGTTTCTTGTAGAATACTTAGAGGAATGCCTCCCACGTAATCAGAAGGTTCCTCGCCCTCAAAATAGGCTCTGTGCCTTTCCACTAATAATCTACTTATTTCTGCAACTGAAAAATAATCATCTTGGCTTTTTTCTTAGACGTGCATTCCATCACCTCAAAGATCTTCTCTAACTACATAATCTAAGCCTCAGCTTTTTCTAAATTCATCTCTCCATTAAAAGTGGGAGTTTCAAACTTTCTAAACTATGTGATGATTTTTTTGGTTGAGGGCTGCTTCTGAACTGGAGGCATCTGAGTGGGTGGAATAGGGGCAACCATCTGTGCATGTGGCTGCGAGTCTGAGTGAGTCACCCTTGAGTGCTTGGGATGATCTAAGTGGTGAGGTGGCTAAGGAGGAGGAGGTGTGGGGCCCTGGCTTTCTTTCTCAGCAAGTTATTTTTGTAACTATATAATAATGGCCTGCTACTGTTCTAGGTGAGCCATGATAGACTGTAGGGCTTCAGCAACCAGATCACTAGGCTCAGCTCTATCATCTGTGTGAGCCTCATTAGAGGGTTAACCTTTCCTAGTGTTCACCATCTTGCTGAAACATCATAACAAACTTTAATATGAAAAAGGGAATGCTTTTACACCATCACACACTCAATTCATCCATAAACAAGCTCATGTACATCTAAGCAACTCATAAACACAAGCTACTACCCATATCAAGAGCCTGAACCTTTGCTTCAATACCAAAAATGTAACACCTTATATTTCTAGCTTATTTCATCATATTTCCATGCTTTACATCATACATCCCATGAAGGAACAAAAAAAATGAGATTAAAATAATGCATTTGTTAGCATTGTGTCGTGTATAAAAATTCCATTTGGCTGTCTAGAGAAGGAGATATGAATTTTTAAAGGTCCTGTCCAATATCAGGCGCTCAAGCTAACCTCAGGTACTATTTGATTAGGTTTAAGGGTCTAGATGTACTTGAACTAGTCTAGAGTTATTTTTCTCCTCTAGCTAACATCCACAACTTTCTAGATTGATATCATTTGCATGGATTGGATTTTTGTGGAATTAATTGGGCATTTTTGAAATTTGCTGCAGAATTTTGTGACAACACCAGTGGATAGTCAAACCTCTGGACCTTTTTGAATGTTAAACATCTTCTATGTTGTGATTCATGGTCTAGAAATATTTTTAGCATAAAGTAGACATGTGTAGCTTTCTAGAATGGCCAAGAATGTATGATTTTGATTTTTCTAGAATTAATTATGATTTTTCAAAATTTGTGACAGAAATGGAAAAATTCTAGCCGAAAATATAAGCATGAATTTTATGCTTCCTTTCGGTTTCCACGAGTTGTAGGCCACTTTTAGTGATGCAAATGAGTTGTATCCATGCAATTAAATATGAAAATATGATACATGAGCTCATATGATCCACGTGACACCGAATGAAATTTTTATACGTGATGCAATCCCCTTTTTCTGCTCCTTCATGGGATGTATGATGTAAAGCATGGAAATGTGATGAAATAAGCTAGAAATATGAGGTGTTACATAGAGTGTATTACCATAGAGAAGGCCTTGTTGGTCATATTTAGATTAATATGAGAAATGAATTGTTATAGGGTCAGACAAAGCCTAAAGACTAAGACCCCTAATGTGAGCATGATGAAAGAGAGATGAATAACCCACTAGTAGATGCTGAGAATAATTAAGTAATAGATGAGCAGCACGCTTAGTACATGAGTCTAAGAAAGAGACTATCCTAGCTTATGAATAAGCCTGAGAATGTTTAAGATTGAGTAGCACCTAGAGTTAGCTTGTTAGACGTAGAAATAGAAAGGTTGTTGTGACCCCCCCATAAGGCGTTGACGCTAACCTAAAATGCTATTCTATATGTTAGTGAACAACGGGCTTTTCACTGTGAGCTTATGCAAAGCATGCTATAGGTATATGTGTAAAGGAAGGATACATCTATGTAAAGGAACAAGTGTCATAGCCCAATATATTATTTGTTATTAGTCACTGTTTAAAGATTTTGTACTCACTAGTAGGAAAACCCTGTTGACAAGGTCTCAAAATTTACATCACAAAATGCAAGACCTTGTTGACAAGATCCTAGATCTTGTGATAGGATGTCCTCATAGCCATTGAATCGACATGATTTAGTGCTAATAACATCAAGAATGTAGCAAGTTTACAAGGAGGCATATCTCTGGGATGATACCCTAAAACAAAAATGAAATGTAATGAGATAGAGGACCACCTATTTAGGGTCACTAACTCTCCAAGGGCTAAATGCCTAATTTAGTAATTTCAAAAATATAAGAAAGTGAGGAGACATTGAGAGAGTAATACCTAGAAAAGGGTACCCTCACTGTAATAGTGATTAAAGGAGAGTTAATCAAATAAGTGTAGTGAAAGTAGCAAGATAAGAGTTTAGCACTTAGTTAGATGAGCTTCCCTAGCATGAGACTCATATAATGTGAAAGCTCATAAGTACTAAGAGTACTAAAAGGAGCATGGAGTTACTGGTAAAATAAATTCAAGACATTGAGAAGATGTGTGACCTAAATCAAGTTAGTGTAACCCTATAATTAGTAAAATGTGCTCCTAGCGGTAGAAGCAGAAAGTCTAAGCAAAAAAAGAGTACACCTAGCCCCTAATTAGAATGCAGAGGGGAGTAAGGTTACAGCAAGTAATAAATGCCTCAGCACTTCTAGGGAAGCTAAAGAAAATTAAAAGCCACCTAAGAAGGTGAGCTCCAGGATTATGTAAAGTAGTAAGGTAAGCCATGAGCTTTAAAGATAGCAAACTCTAGGGTTCACAGGGAACAATTCCTTATAGAGGAATGATCTAGTTAAGAATAAAGCAAGAGAATAAGAAGAATTAGACCTTTCCCCTTTTATAGAAAGTGAGCAAGTAAAAGTGAACTCAGGAGGAATAAACATGCTCTTAAGCATAGAGAAAGTGTGTGACAATGTCAGAACCAAGGATGTAATGAATTAAAAATAAATGAACAGATAACATGAATGAGTGCATTAGCAAACACGGTCGTCCTTGGTACAGATGCCAATGAAGTATGATGTAATGCCAATTGGGCAATATGAATAACCTCAGGGTAGTATAGTAAATGATGTAAGAAATTAGAGAAAGAGTTTCCTCTTCCTAAGTGTCATTTGAAATGAGAGAGATGGAGCAATGGTAACAGAAGGGTACTTTAGATTGTTGGAAAACTCGTAATATACTGCGATAGTGATGTGAGCTTGATCATGATGCGCCTGTGTATTAGTGGTTGATACTATGGTTTGCTTGCAATGATGGTTACATGATATTGAGTTTGGCTAACTCAGTAGTAATGTAACTTGAGTACATAGCAAATTGTAATGTCCGGTTTTCATTAAACGACGGAAATGGGCGTGCTTTTAAAGCAAATCCCTCGAAATGAATTAGTTAAAGTCTCAAAAAATTTGAGTAACATTCTAGACTCCTAAAAATGAGAATTATAGGCTCAGACAGAGAGAAAAATGGAGCTAGAATAAAAAAAAACAAATTTTGACGAAAAACTTACGAAATGAATGGCATTTTCGTAATTTTGAGTAAATTTTGGAATTATACAAGAGGGCTTTTTAAATGAAAGTTTTGCGTTCTCCAAGGTTCTCAGAGGCCTTGAAAACCATGAGAAGCCTCGGGACAGTTAAAACCCCTCCGGTGGACATTTTCCAACGTTGGTATACCTGAACTTTGACGGATTCATTTAAGAAAGTTTTAGCTCCAATTTGAGTGACTCCAAAGGCATTTTACTAAATTGGAACCTCAATTTTATAATGGAAAAGATAGTTCTCAAAAAGGAGCTAAAACAAATTAGAAAAAAAAATGCCAAAAATGAAAGGCAAAACAGAAATTTTTGAAAAAAACCATTTTCCTCCACCTATATATATTGGGTGTGTAATGTCCAATTTTCGTTAAACGATGGAAACGGATATGCTTTCAAAACAAGTCCCCTGAGATGAGTGATTCAAGGGTAAATAAAATTTGGATAAAATTTTTAATAATAGAAAATGAGGATTTGAGCCTTGAGTTGCCCAGAAATCGGGGTCGGAGTGATTCGAAAAATTTACCGAAAGGCCAGTGGCATTTTCGTAAATAAGTGTAATTTTGGAAAAGCACCTAGGAGGCCTTTTTAAAAGGAAATTTTGAGTTGCCCAGGGTTCTCAGAGGCCCCAAAAACCATGGGAAGCCCCGAGTCCAGTAAAGCCCCTCTGATGTACTCTTTCCGATGTCGGTTGACCCAAACTTTGACCGATTCGTTCGGAAAGGTTTTAGCTTCGATTTAAGTGATTCCAAAGGCATTCAAGAGCTCACTAAGTGTTTGGATTGCCCTCACACTTCTCCTTATGGATTTTGGACTTGCCTCACCCATTCTTTAAGCACTTTGGACTCAATCATACTCTTGGGAGCCCACTTTGTTTTTGGGAGACTCTTTACTTTGTCTCAACCAAGCTCAAGGGTTCTTGGCTCATCCTCACCCAAGGGGAGAGTTCTTGGCCTTTCCATACTCAAGCAAACTCACACAAACATCATGTAATCATTTGAAAACATAACATAGCATCAAGCATTATAGCATATAAAGGCATGCTAGCATACTTTTCAAAGCTTGAAAATACACATACACACATTCTAAAATAAGCTAAACACATATCCATGTATGAGAGAAGGTGGAGAGAGCTACCTTGTATACAAGCACATGCATTTTCCTTAGCTTTCAAGCCTCCTCTTTTAGCCACACACCCACAAGTTGGTGGAAATATTGTCTCTTGGCCTAGACACAAATTATGGGAGCCAATTAAGTTCATGAAACAATTTTTAGGGCCATGCAACTTGCTTAAACCCTAGATTACTCTACAACCTCCATTATGGTCCATATTAGCACCTAATGAAGCAACACCCCTCAAATAATTTCTAGGCCTTATTCTTTACTCTCAAATATGATTCTTGACTCCTTTTAAGGCTCTTGGAGTCATCACATCATTAAAACAAAGGGCCTAACATCATGTTGCTTCCTTAGGTCACAATATGGAACCTAAAGCACCTACTCATTTTCTAAGCTTCCTAAATTTTTCCCAAGGTTTCCTCTCACATGCATTCATCATGTATGACTCAAAAATGGGCTTGAAACAATTTAAAACTCTCCCTAACTATGCCATCCCTACTTGGCCGAAAGTTAGAGCATAAATGGAATTTCATGGCTTCTTGATTTTTCCTTGATAGGGGAACCATTTAAGGACGTTGTTAAGAGTTGTAAGAGGTCAAAGAAACACTTAAATATCCAAGGGAACTCATGAATTAAATCAGTTTTTACAATCCCTTTAAGTGCTCTACACTTTTCCAACTTTTAGGTTCATGACTTTCCATGGGGTTTTGTTCATTTCCATGGAGGAAAAGGCATATGGGGGACCTCTTAGGGATCTTAAGAGCAAATTTAAACATTCATTTAAGCCTAAGAACATTCATATAAAATCATATTTGCAAGGGAGCATTTGGATCCCTAATGATTCCATCTTGTTTCCTAATGCTCATTTCTTGATTCTATTAGTTCCTTCTTAACTCTTGCCATCTAAAACCTCTAATCCCTCCATGAATTAGGCAGAAATCAGCCCATAAGACTTGGGCTCATGGTGGTCAAATTCGTGCAAGAGGAAGGGGGAGGGAGAAACTACCAAAGAATGGAAGTTTTACCTTGTTTTCTTGCTTCCGTTGGCTTGTTCTTCCACTTGGTTGGCTTGCTCCCTCAATTTTCGAAATTTCCCTCTCTGTTCTGCCCCCAAAACAGCACCAAACTCTCCATTAAAACCATAGAAAAAAAGCTTGGGAGGAGAGAAGCAAGTTTCAAGAAGGAAGGATATGGAATTTCTTAAAGTTTCTTACCTTTTTCTTGAATTTCTTCCTCCAAAATCCTCTTCCTCTTGTGCGCCTAAGAAGCTGGAGTTTTCTCTGAAATTGGGCAGAAGCAAGTCGGTCTTAGAGAGGATAGAAAGAACGTGGCATATAAAGAAGTAGACATCCTAAGCTTTCCAGAATGACAAAGATTGCATGATTTAGAATTTTCTAGATTTAGTTATGATTTTTCAAAGTTGGGTCAGAAAATGGAGCAAATCTGGCCGAAAATGTGCTTGTTTATTTTGAGCTCCATTTCGGTTTCCATGGATTGTAGGCATGTTTTTGTGATGCAAATGAGTGGTAATAATGAAATTAAATATGAGGAAGTATAGTATGAGCTCACACGGTCCACGTGACACTGAATTGAATTTTTTAGTTATAGTGCAATGCGAAAAAAGTCTATTATTTTTATCTTCTTTCTCATATGCTCTTGTGGGATTGATAATACAAAACTTATAAATGGCATGAAATGAGCTAGAAGTTATAGTGTTACAGGGTGCCCCAATCTCCTATTCACTCAGCCTCATATTTTTCTACCCGAAACTAGAGAAGAAACCCTAGGAGAGTGGTACACTAGGAGAAGAAGAGGAGAAGGAGAAATCAAGGCTTGAAAGTAAGGAAATTTAGTAGTTGTTCATGTTTTTTCTGTCCAAACCTCTTCTCCTCCATTCTCTTTTGTTTTCTATGATTATAATGAAGTTTATAAATCTATTTTAAGGGAGAAATTAAGAGGAAAATTCGGATTTGAAGAGACGAGGCCAAATAAGACAAGATTAAAGTGAAGAAACAAGGAAAAACAAGGTAATTTCTTCTTCCATGGTTGCTACCTAATGAATGCTAGTTTTATATACATGAATCCACCTAATTTTGGGTTTTTAATGAATAAATATGGCTTTTAGATTTTAATTAGATGAGATTTTATTTTAATAGCCATTTCTGCACTCAAAAAATTTATTTACAAAATTTTGAATTTTAAAGCACAAATTTCACTGAAATATTTCCTTTATTAATATTTTATTTTGTTTCATTCTACTTTATTTTATTTCTTGTGCAAATTTTAATGGAAAAAGATTTAGAATGAAGATGAATTGATGGCATGTGGAAGGCTCTTTAGGAGGCACAAGTTATCAAACACAAAGCCATGAGTTTGATGGAAGGATAAAGCAAAAAAAGAAGTTGCCAAGGGATTTTTCCACTCATGGGACAGAACATACTCCTCCACGTAGCAAGTATCAAGTCACACAACCACAAAAATCTGCATGCAGCCCACACACTAACATGAAGTCATATTGCCATCCACCAAATGGTTCATTCTTTCCATTCACACTCCACATAAACATGAAGTAACATGTAGGTTTTGGCTACGAGATAAAGCAAGTTTATACAATGCCACGGGTCTAATGATGTGGGAGAAATGAAACTCAGGTAGAACGTGGGCTAGAAGATACAAGAAGCAACATGAGCAGAACATAGAAAAGTTGAGGAATCATGTGGAAGAATACATAATTGAGTAGCCTTTTACTTAACATTAACACACATGCATGACTCAAGAAGGAAGCCACACGTCTAGCTAATAGCCAACTCTCATAACCACAGGCATGTAAAGAAAGTGAGGAAGAAACATGCAATGGAAAAAATGTGCATATGAGAGGAGGTTTCCAATGAGAAAAGAGAAGGAAGAAGCCATGGGTTTTAAAGGAAACTACAACACCAGAAACAAAAACAACATTAAGAGGAAGAAGCTCCACATAGAGAACAAGACACATACCTACGGGTTCATCAAGAAGATGCGTTGAATGAGCTAAGAGTCCAGGCAGAAGTTACGTGGAGAAACATGTTGATAAGTGCTAATTTTCATATATTTTTTTCCACATTTATTATTGTTATTAATGATTAATTTGAGCTTAAATGGATTTATTATACAATATTTGAATTTTTGGTCAATTTTGGAAAATAAAATAATTTTGAATTAATTAGGAGAATTTTTGGATTCAAATTGCCCATATTTTATTTTCCATATTTCTTTGAGGGATTAAATTTTTCTAATCTCTAAAATGTTTATTGATTTTGTGCAGAATTTTTGGGCAATTAAATTGAAAATTAAAGATAGATCAAAGAAAAAAAGTGGAGTAGAATTCTTGTTATTTTTATTATTTAGCTTGATGGCATTTTTGTAATTATGAAATTAGGTTTAATTTTGTTTTGTTTTTCTTGTAAGGAGTTAGCTGCTGAATGAAGGGGGAGACGCCAAAATACTGGAGCAGGGAGGAGGACTGTTTCATTCATTCGGCTGGCTCTGGTTCTGTACGTGTAGAGGCAGCTGAAGCTCATTCTTCTTCATTTCTCCTTCGGACTACTCAGCACCGAAAGACCTGGAGCTGCTGCTTGATTCTTATTCATTGATTCTTCAGGCTGCTGGATATGAAAATATAGATGCCTAGAGCTTCTTCGGACCTCACAGTGGAGGCGCGCGAGAAGAGCAAACTGTTTCATTATTCTTCTCTCTTGCTGGACGCTGGACACTGGAGTAGTTTCATTTATTCACTATTCTTTAGCTCTGAACTGACGCAGAGGATGCCTGAAGGGAGGAGGCTACTGTTTTATTGATTATCCAACCTGCCTTCTTCGAACTTGACTTGGAAGCTACCTGGACCAAAGCTTTGTTGCTTCATTCATTCATTCACCAACACGTCTCCCTCCTAGCAGAATCATCACCAGCAATTTCTAATCTCCTTCATCATCTCTTCATGGCAGCAAGAATGAGGGAGTTTAGAGAAACCAATTTCATGGAAGCTTAATTAAGGGGATGGCACCAAGGTGGAGCAAGGAGGAAGATGGTTTGAGCTCTGAATTTTAAATGGATTGAAGACCATTGGGGAGTTTATTTTTCCTACCTTCTCCTCTTTCAATTTCAAGAACTTAGAGATTTTCTAGTTCTAGGAATTTCTATGTGGATTTAATGTTAAGACCTAGTTTTAGGTTGGATAATAATTTTATCTTAAATTATAATTGGAATTGGTATTATTTGGGACTGAAATTATGTTTTGTGATTGCTGGAATTTTAGTTTTTAGACCTTATAATGTTAATTGGATTGATGTTTGAGTTCTCTTGCATTAATTTGATTAATGTTATGATTTTAATTGCATATCTTGGTCTCTTATGCTACTTGATTGTTGAATTAGGTAGTATAATTGCTTAATTGTTCAATTAGGTAATTGAAACCAAAAATTCTAGAATTAATTGAATCTAATTGTTGAAAGATTTAATGAAGTTTAATTGGCTTAATTACTTGCAAATTGCTTGAATTAGCTATGGGTTTCCTAGTTAAGTCAAGTGATGGGCATTTGAGCTTAGGTTTCCTATCCTCGGATTAAGTTAATTAAATTCATTGGTCTATTGTTTAATTACTTCTCTTGGTCTCAATCAATCTTTGGTGAATAATGAGAGCCGAAATCCCCTTGCAAAACCTTGGTTGCCTCCTTGTTAGTTCTTTGCATTTTCACAACCATTTTTATTTTAATTTAGAGTATTCTAGTTTAATTACTTGTTTCATTTTTTCTCCTTTAGTTGAATTTAAATTTCTCAATCTCAAATCCCCCATTGGCATACACTTTTAAGTATCAAATAAACACCTAAATTCAATCTTGCTAGCCCCTAAATTGCTCCTTGGGAAGAATGACCTAGGGTTGATTTATACTGCATTAAATCAATCTTAGTTTAATTGAGTACCTAAGCGACTAAGGCAACATCAATTTTGGCGCCGTTGCCGGGGAGCAATGGTTTAGGTTTGAGTTTTTAGGTGTTTTCTCCTATTTTCTAGTGTGTATTAAGTCTTTTAGGTTGTTTTGAATTTATTTCTTTGGCAGTTTGAATATTTTGCATTTTTTTATATTATTTACTACTTTAATCCTACTTTGTTTGATGTTGTATGACTCGATCCTCTTTTGAAAAGTTGTTTGAGTTTGATCCTGAAATTGAGAGGACATTTCATCAGCAAAGAAGAGTTAAAGTTAGAAATCTTGTAGGTAGTAGTTCTTCTAAATCTTGTTCTGTTGAGTCATTTGTTGATTCTTCTGATTCTGACACTAAAATGGAAGATAATGAGGGAAATGTGAATAATCAAGCATGTTTAAAGCATGCTGATGTCAATGTTGATAATAATATTCCTGCTAGGACCATTAAAGAGTTAGTTTCACCTGATCTACATTTTCAAAATTGGTGTATTAATTATCCTGATATTAATACTGATCTTGAGTTGAAACCTGGATTTATAGACTTACTTCTTAAATTTAATGGACTTGCAAGTGAGGATCCATACAATCATTTGAAGACTTTTCATATGATTTGCACTGCTATGAGGCCTAGTGGTGTGTCTGAGGATCAAATTAAGATGCGTGCCTTCCTATTTTCTTTAGAGGGGTCTGCTAAGAACTGGTTGCTTCGACTACCCCTTGGATTCATAACTACATGGGACCAACTCAAGAAGATGTTTTTGGAGAGGTATTTCCTAGCATCTCGCACTTTCTCTATTAGGAAGGAAATATGTGGTTGCAGACAAATGTCTGGGGAGTCCTTACATGAGTATTGGGAGCGGTTTAAGACGTTGCTATCTAGTTGCCCTCATCACTAGATCCCAGATACTTTGTTGATACAGTACTTTCATGAAGGTCTTTTGCCTTTAGAGAGAGATTTATTAGATTCTGCTGCTGGAGGTGCTCTTCTTCACTTAACTGTCAATGCTGCTTGGGAATTGATTGAAAAGATAGCTGAGAATACTCAATAATTTGGTACTAGACAACAAGTTAGAGTAAATGAAGTTGGGTCATATTCTTCAAATTCTGAGTCTCGTCTTGAGAGCAAAATAGATAGGCTTGCATCTGTTATGGAGAGAATGACTATGCTCCAATTGCATAATCCTTCCAACATGGCCAATTCTATGGGGTCTTCTACTTCTTTCACCCCGTAACTAAGCTTTTCAGCTTTGATTGGCCCACTTTGCTCTATTTGCTCATTAGCTACTCATGTTACTGATGCTTGCCCATTCTTGAATGATAAAGCTGAGCCTTACCATGATGTGTATCCTTCTAAGCCTATGAATCAAGGTGTCCAGAAATATGATCCATATTCTACCACATATAATCCTGGATGGCATGATCATCCAAACCTTAGATATGGTAGTGGCCAACCTCAGTAACCTCAGCAACCACGGTTCAATCAGGGTGCTAGTTCTAGTGGTCAGATGTTCCAACCAGTTAGGCAAGTTGTGCCTATTCAAGAATAGAGTTCAAGGTTAGAGAACAAGATGGATACTATGATAAAGCTTTTGATGGATAGGCTAGACCAAACAGAGAAGGAACATTAACAAAAGGATTTGCAACATAGACAAGGGATTCAAACTCTTCAGACTCAGATTGGGCAGTTGTCTAATGCAATTAGTAACATCTAGAGTCAAGGTTTAGGAAATCTTCCATCCCAAGTGGTAGTTAATCCTAATGTTGGGACCCAACAGAATCCTAATCATGGTGGAGTTAATGCTATCTCTCTTAAAAGTGGCAAGATGGTCACCTTTGTAGATCCTGTTGCCACCTATGCTTCTAAGGACAAGGATGCTATCATTAATGATTCTCCTTCCACCTTTATATCACAGGATAAGCCTACTTTAGCAAAAACACAAGTGGCACCATAAATTGAGCAAGAGAAGAAAGAGGAGGAATTGAGCAAATAGGTTCTACCCTTTCCTGCTAGGGTAGCTAAGACCGAGAGGAAAAAGAAGGAAGCAGAGATGTTTAAAGAGGTCTATGATATTTTCAAAAAGGTGGTGATCAATGTTCCATTAGTTGACTTAGTTGCACAAGTTCCTAAGTATGCAAAGTTTTTGAAGGAGTTGTGCACCACAAAAAGAAGGCTTAAGCATGATGGTAAAGTTGATTTGGGAGCAGTTGTCTCTTCTCTTTATCAGATGCCAATGCTAGTAAAGTGTAAGGATCCTGGTAGTTTTTTCATACCATGCACCATTGGTGACATTGAGTTTTCAGATGCTTTAGTAGATCGAGGAGCAGCAATCAATGTTATGCCAAAATCAGTCTTTTCTCAACTTCAAGGAATAGATCTTAAGCCAACTAGCCTGATTATGTCCCTTGCTGATAGACGCTGTGTAGTCCTAGAAGGAGTCTTGGAGGATGTCTTGGTTAAGGTCAAAAATTCCATATTCCCTGCAGACTTCTATGTTCTTGATATGGATGACAGTAGGTTTAGGCAAAAGGGACATTCATCTTTGATTTTAGGTAGGCCTTTTCTTAAAACTGCTAGGGCTGTGATAGATGTACATGCTGGTACTTTGACTATGGAATTTGTTGGGAATATCATTAGATTTAATGTGTTTGACTCTATGAGACACCTCATGGATGATTGTGCTGAGCCAGGGGTTAGTCTTATTGATGTGCTAGTTGATGATTCTGCTATGGACTTTAAAGATAGCATGCTGAGTAAATCATGTGATATTGTTGGTTTAGATGATTCTATCTCTTGTTCATGTCCTGAAATTGATGGTTGTGATGCTTGCACTGGTATAAATCTTGCTGATATTGATATTTTCACTGATTTTGTTGAGAGTGCTAAGCATGCTAGAGATGATGTTTCTATGCCTATTCATTATAGTGGTGGTACTAGTGATCATTTGTCTACCACTTCCATTGATTCAGATGGATTTTCTCAATTACTGAGTGTGATTGATGCTATAGATGAAGTTGATATGTGTTCATTACCTGATTCTGAGTTGTTAATTAATATTGATCATGCTTTTGATGTAGATGTTGTTTCTGATTCTGTTTTGGATTTGAGTGCTACTGATGGCACACTTTTATTGATAATTCTGTGGATTGTGATGTATTTCCTGATTTTTCTGCTATCACTATTGCTACTGATGATTTCCAAGTTGGGAAAGTCTCTTCTTCTTCTGTTTATGAGTCTTCAGTGCAGGTTTCTACTTTGGTTGACATTGATCTGAAGCCGCTTATACCTTCAGCTGAGCAAGCTCCTTCTTTAGAGTTAAAGCCACTTCCTGACTCATTGAAGTATGTCTATTTAGAAGAAGGTGAGAAGTTACCAGTGATTGTAGCCAGTGACATAGCCATGGAAGAGGAAATCCGCCTCCTTGAGGTGCTGAAGCGAAGGATGAAAGCCATTGGATGGACCCTTACTGATATTCCTATGATCAGCCCTGATGTATGCATACATCGAATTTTGCTAGAGGATGGTGCCAAAGCTGTACGACAGCCACAGAGGCGACTTAACCCATTAATCCTTAATGTGGTAAAGAAAGAGGTTTCTAAACTTCTTTCTACAGGTATAATCTACCCTATCTCTGATAGTCAGTGGGTCAGCCCAGTTCAAGTAGTCCCGAAAATGACTGGTCTTACTGTGATGCGTAATGATGAGGGTGAATTAGTTCCTACTAGGGTCCAGAATAGTTGGAGGGTATGTATAGACTATAGGAAATTGAATTCTGTGACTAGGAAGGACCATTACCCCCTCCCTTTTATTGATCAGATGTTAGAGAGACTTGCTGGTAGATCCCATTATTGCTTTCTGGATGGTTTTTCAGGATATTTTCATATTTGTATTGCACCTGAGGATCAGGATAAGACCACATTTACATGTCCATTTGGAACCTTTGAATATAGACGCATGCCATTTGGCCTGTGTAATGCACAGAGCACTTTTCAGCATTGCATGGTTTCCATATTTTCTGATTTACTTGAGCATTGCATGGAAATTTTTATGGATGATTTCACTATCTATGGTGATTCTTTTGATGCATACTTAACTGACTTGGATAAGGTTTTAGAAAGATGTATTAAATATAATCTTGTGCTGAATTTTGAGAAATGCCATTTCATGGTAAGGAAAGGAATTGTTTTAGGACATGTTTCTTATGATGGCATTGAAGTTGATAAAGCTAAAGTTGATATCATTTCATCTCTTCCATATCCTTCTTGTGTGAAAGATGTGCGTTCTTTTCTTGGGCATGATGGATTTTACAGGAGATTCATTAAGGATTTTAGTAAGATAACATTGCCATTATCTCGTTTACTACAGAAAGATATGGGTTTTAATTTTGATAATGCTTGCAGGTGTGCTTGGGATAAGTTGAAAAAGAGACTTACTACACCTCCCATCATTCGGCTGCCTGATTGGAACCTTCCATTTAAGCTCTTGTGTGATGCTTCAGATTATGCACTAGGTGCAGCTCTTGCCCAAAGAGTGGAGAAACAACATCATGTCATAGCCTATGCCTTAAGAACATTGGATGCTACTCAAGCTAATTACACCACCACAGAGAAGGAGTTATTTGCAATTGTCTTTGGGTTAGAGAAATTCCGATCCTACATCATCCACATGAAGGTGATTGTCTTTACAGATCACTCAGCTATCAAGTACCTATTCAAGAAGCTGGACTCCAAACCCCGCTTGATTAGATGAGTGGTATTGATACAAGAGTTTAATGTGGAGATTCATGACAAGAGTGGTGTAGAGAATATGGTAGCTGATCACCTGAGTAGGATTGAGACACCTCTGGTAACATCTTCTCCACCCTTAGATGATTTTCCTGATGATAGGCTCTGCGTGGTTGGTATGTCTGTTCCTTGGTATGCTGATATAGCCAATTATCTAGCTGCTTCTGTTTTGCCTGCTCAATTGAATAAAAACCAGTTAGATAAATTTAAAAGAGAGGCTAGGTACTATATCTAGGATGATCCTAATTTGTGGCATATAGGTAGTGATCAAGTGATTAGGCGATGTGTTCCAGAGCATGAGTATGAGTCCATATTACATTTTTGTCACACTCTTGCATGTGGGGGGCACTTTAGTGCTAAGCGTACCACTAGAAAGGTATTAGATAGCAGATTATTTTGGCCTACCCTATTCCATGATGCCCATGTGTTTTGTAAAAATTGTTCAAGATGTCAATTTGTGGGTAATATTTCTAAGAAGCAAGAGATGCCTCAACAACCTCTTTTGTTCTGTAAAGTTTTTTATGTTTGGGGTTTAGATTTCATGGGGCCTTTCCCTATTTCATTTGGCTATCTATACATTCTGTTGGCTGTGGATTATGTGTCAAAGTGGGTTGAGGCAATTGTAACACCATACTTCTAGGACTCAATTCATGCAATTCTCATGCCTCATCTTATGTTTGTTCTATGGAAACAATCTAGTGGCATAGGGAGTTATGAATTAAAATACATTTCTCTACAGGTAAAATTTTTCTTTCGGAGTCCCGTGGGCCATATGAATGCATCTATCATATTCTCATACTTAAATACATGAATATAGCTCATTTCCATCATCAAATTTGGTCTACAACTCGTGGAAAGCAAAGGAACACATTAAAATTCATGTTTGCATTTTCGTCCAGAATTTCCTCTTTTCTGTCACAAACTTTGGAAAATCATAACTAAATCTAGAAAAATCAAAATCATGTGTTCTTTGTCATTCTAGAAATCTCAGGATGTCTAATTCACACTAAAAATACGTCCAAGTCACAAATATCATCACACAGGACGTTTGATATCCAAAAAGCTACAGACTCACTGGCTGCCTGGGCTGTGATTCAGGTTACTGATGCAAACTTCTGAAATTCATAACTAATTATACAAAAATCAAAATCACACACATTCAGTCATTCTGGGAAGCTAAAAATGTTAACTTGACACTAAAAATAATTACCAAATGAAACAGATACGCTTAGGTATATGGAACTGATGGAACAAAGATTGAGCTCTAGAGATGCCACTGTTACTGACAGCAAACTTCAAAAATTCATAACTCTCTGCTCGGACCTCCAAATGAGATGATCTCAGTGGCCACAGAAATCTTATGACCTCTAGTTTATGCATAAAATTTCATAAGCATTGGACACCATTTGGCCATCGAGTGACACGAAAATCAAATCTGCCAGTATGAACAGTGCACATACCAGAAACCATGGAAAATCCCAACTTTGAAAATTCATCAAATATTCCCTAGGTCTCCGAAAATTATGTTCTTTAGCTTCCCAGAAAGCTCTTAATAAGACCTAATTGTATACCAAATTTCAGGGCAAGACTAACTCATTTGGCCAAAAAGTGGCATAGGGTTCCATTATGGTCAATTTTGACTCCATATTGGATACCAAAATTGCCAAATGGATTTCCTTTGGTCTTGGCACCTTTTGGGAAAGTTTAAAGGCATGTTTAAGACTTGGGGAAGCTGCCCAAATGGTCCCAAACCATTTGCATCTCATTTTGGCCTTTTCACCCTCACTTATACACATTACACCAAGCTTTTCTCAAGTGTATACATTAGCATAAACACTCAATTTATGTTCTAGAGTACATACACCATACTCATTCATTTATCTATCACATAATATCATTTTTACATTTGTCCAAGGGGTCATAGACCATTTACAATAATAATATACATCATGAAGTCTATCAAAAGACCAAAAATCAAGCATAAGGATGGCAATCTTCTTTCTTCAAGGTGGTTGGCTCCCATTGCCATGTCCACTTGGTCCACCTAGCATATTAGGACATTTAAGAGGAGGGAGTGAGATTCAAGAATCTCAATAGCTCATCACCCATTCCATCACACATAATATGTGCAAGCAAGTTTCACAAATGGCATGCATGGAGAAAGTAGAAATCATAGGCATTTTAAAAGCAACCTTAGCATGTGAATCAATCATACAAGACATTCAAGAGCTCACTAAGTGTTTGGATTGGCCTCACACTTCTCCTCATGGATTTTGGACTTGCCTCACCCATTCTTTGAGCACTTTGGACTCAACCATACTCTTGGGAGCCCACTTTGCTTTTGGGAGACTCTTTACTTTGTCTCAACCAAGCTCAAGGGTTCTTGGCTCATCCTCACCCAAGGGAAGAGTTCTTGGCCTTTCCACACTCAAGTAAACTCATACAAACATCATGGATTCATTTAAAAATATAACATGGCACCAAGCATCATGGCATATAAAGGCATGCTATCATACTTTTCAAAGCTGGAAAATACACATACACACATTCTAAAACAAGCTAAACACACATCCATGCATGAGAGAAGGTGGAGAGAGCTACCTTGTATGCAAGTACACACTTTTTCCTTAGCTTTTAAACCTCCTCTTTTGGCCACACACCCACAATTTGGCGGAGATGGTTTCTCTTGGCCTAAATACAATTTTTGGGAGCCAATTAGGTTCATGAAACATTCTCTAAAGCTATACAACTTGCTTAAGTACTAGATTGCTTTATAATCCCCATTATGGTCCATAAAGGCACCTAATGAAGTAACACCCCTCAAATGATTTCTAGGCCTCATTCTTTCTTTTCAAATATGATTCTTGACTCCTTTTAAGCCTCTTGGAGTCATCACATAATTAAAACAAAGGGCCTAACATTATGTTGCTTCCTTAGGTCACAATATGGAACCTAAAGCACTAACTCATTCTCTAAGCTTCCTAAATTTTTCCCAAGGTTTCCTCTCACATTCATTCATCATGTATGACTCAAAAATAGGCTTGAAACAATTTAAAACTCTCCCTAACTATGCCATCCCTACTTGGCCGAAAGTTAGAGCATAAATGGGATTTCATGGCTTCTTGATTTTTCCTTGATGGGGGAACCATTTAGGGAGGTTGTTAAGAGTTGTAGGAGGTCAAGGAAACACTTAAACAACCAAGGGAACTTATAGATTAAATCAGTTTTTACAATCCCCTTAAGTGCTCTACACTTTTCCAACTTTTAGGTTCATGACTTTCCATGGGGTTTTGTTCATTTTATGGAGGAAGAGACATATGGGGGACCTCTTAGGGATCTTAGGAGCACATTTAAACATTCATTTAAGCCTAAGAATATTTATATAAAATCAGATTTGCAAGGGAGCATTTGGATCCCTAATGATTCCATTTTGTTTCCTAATGCTCCTTTCTTGATTCTATTGGTTCATTCTTAATCCTTGCCATCTAAAACCCTTAATCCCTCCATAAATTGGACAGAAAACAGCCCCTAGGAATTGGGCTCATGGTGGTCAAATTCGTGCAAGAGGAAGGGGGAGGGAGAAACTACCAAAGAATGGAAGTTTTACCTTGTTTTCTTGCTTCCTTTGGCTTGTTCTTCCACTTAGTTGGCTTACTCCCTCAATTTTCGAAATTCCCCTCTCTGTTCTGCCCCAAAAACAGCACCAAACTCTCCAATAAAACCATAGAAAGAAAGCTTGAGAGGAGAGGAGCAAGGTTCAAGAAGGAAGGATATGGAATGTCTTAAAGTTTCTTACCTTTTTCTTGAATTTCTTCCTCCAAAATCCTCCTCCTCTTGTGCGCCTAAGGAGCTGGAGTTCTCCTCTGAAAATGGACAGAAGCAAGTCGGTTTCGAGAGGGGGAGGCAGAACGTGGCATATAAAGAAGAAGAAAGAAGCTTCCTTTAACACTTTAATGCCAATTTTGCCCTTCGTTCTTAGCATGTTCGTTTCTCCTTCGTTTTAGCTCCTTTTTGAGAACCGTCTTTTCCATCATAACAAAGAGGTTCTAAATTTAATAAAATGCCTTTGGAATGACTCAAATCGAAGCTAAAACCGTCCTGAACGAATCGGTCAAAGTTCGGGTCAACCGACATCGGAAAGAGTACACCGGAGGGGCTTTACTGGTCCCGGGGCTTCCCATGGTTTTTGGGGCCTTTGAAAACCCTGGGAAACTCGAAATTTTCATTTAAAAAGCCCTCCTAGGTGCTTTTCCAAAATTACACTTATTTACAAAAATGCCACTGGCCTTTCGGCAAATTTTCGAATTGCTCTGACCCCGGTTTCTGGGCAACTCAAGGCTCAAATCCTTATTTTCTATTATTTAAAATTTTATCCAAATTTTTTTTGGCCTTGAATCACTCATCTCAGGGGACTTGCTTTGAAAACGTGCCCATTTCCATCGTTTAATGAAAACGGGACATTACAGCAATCCCCACTCGTACTGATGGTTCTTCTGTAGTGGTTTCTTTTGTCAGGTCTTACATTTTTTGTAGATTTGGGATTCCAAAAGCCATCATCAGTGATTAAGGCACTCATTTTTGCAATCGGAGTATGCAAAGCTTGCTTAGCAAGTATGGTGTGATGCATAAGGTGGCTACTCCGTATCACCCTCAAATGAATGGCCAAGCAGAGATCTCCAATAGAGAAGTCAAGCTCATTTTAGAGAAGACTGTGCAACCCAACCAAAAGGATTGGAGCAAGCAGTTAGATGATGCACTTTGGGCATATCGCACAGCATATAAGAGCCCTATTGGAATGTCACTATACCGAATAGTCTTTGGGAAAGCATGTCACTTACCGGTAGAGGTGGAGCACAAGGCATATTGGGCAGTTAAGAGGTGTAACCTAGATCTTGCCAGTGCTGGTGTTGAAAGAAAATTGCAATTACAAGAGCTTGAGGAGATCAGAAGAGAAGCCTATGAAAATTCTAAGATCTACAAGGAAAGAACCAAGGTTATCCATGACAAGTTTATAGTGAGGAAAGAATTTCAAGTGGGCCAAAAAGTGTTGCTTTATGTTTCTAGATTGAAATTAATGCCTGGTAAGCTCCGCTCTAGATGGGAGGGCCCTTTTGTTGTTACTAATGTCTTTCCTTATGGAGTTGTAGAGATCCAAAGGGAGCCAACCGGGAGATGCTTCAAGGTCAATGGGCACCACTTGAAACCATTCTATGAAGGATACCCCATTCAAGCAGTAGAGGTTACTGCATTGCAGGATGTCACATAGGCCTGGTCGTATTCCTTCCCTTTACTCTTTTTACTCTGCATTGTCATATTGCTGAGCTGGGCTGTGCTGGTTGTTAATTGTCCATTATTTTCTTTGTTTGTTATGCATTGAGGACAATGCATTATTTAAGTGTGGGGGAGGGATGATTTGTAAATAGTTTTGTTAAGTTTTTGGTTTGTTGAGTTTTTGGTGTTATGCAAATTTTTGAAAAAAAAAAGAAAAAAATATAGAAACTTTTTTGGAAATTTATAAAAATTTTGTTTTGAATGTGACAATTGCAAGTTTTAAGTGGCTTGGATATGATACATCCTTGATTTGAAGGGTAATTGATAATGTTTTAAGTAGATAAAGCTAAATGGCAATTGTTCTGACTTAGGTAGATCAAGGCTAGTAGTTATGACCTAGTGAGATTTTTGGGCCTATTACATATTTCTTTTCATGTGTGTCTGGCACCTATCTATTTCTTGCTCTAGAGTTTGGCTTAAATCTTGTTTGAGACCACATTTTGTGCATTTGCATGCATAGAAATGATAAAGGCATTCAATTTGTTTTTTTGCCTTGCTAAAAACAAAATTATTACCCATTCATGCATTTTATCCCTTGTTTTACCCCCTTTGAGCCTTTATTTGCTTTCTTTCTTTTAGCCCAAACCTATAGCCATTATAAATAAATATTTTTCCCACCTTTGTTGAATGTCTTGGGAGTTGATTAGCATGTCAATTTACTTGTTTTGGATGAAAGAACATGGAAATAGTTAGAACTTGGGTCTTTAAAAAACTATATATATATAGTTGAAAGAAAACAAATATATACAAAATAGAAAAACAAACAAACAAACAAAGAATAAATGTATATATTCAAAGAACAGAAAAGAAATAAAAAAAAAAAGAGAAAAAGAAAAAAAGAATAAAGGCCCCATCCAAGTTGTGTTTGTTTTGTTTCTTTCATTCCATACTCTCTTATTTGGCATTGCTTTTCATTCTCCTAAGGTATTCAATTTTGGCTTTCCCTTTCATTTGACCCTTTCCTTTTTCTTGCCTTTAGCCCAGCGCAACCTAATAAAGTCCTTTTGATTTATGTTTGCATTTGCTTGTTAGTGGTGGAGAGCTTCAATTTTTGTCAAGCTTTTGAAAAGAGATTTGGATAGGTTGGTTTTGAGTGCACATACAAGCCTAAACACTTTTGAGTGAGAGTGATATATACATTACCTTTGGTAAGGGATTGCTAGCTTGGGTTTTCCCTTGTCAAGTTAATTGCCATGATGTCTTTAATCTTATTGCATGTAATGATTACTTGGATAAGAAAGATATTAAATATTCTGGTTTACTTTTGGCTTGTGATTAGAGCGTTTTTTTTTTTTGCAGTTTTGTTTTATTCCTCTTATTTTTCCTTGATTTTGTTTCATTTTGCCCAGGAGTGCAAAAAGATAAGTGTGGGCGAATTGATAAGTGCTAATTTTCATATATTTTTATCCACATTTATTATTGTCTTTAATGATTAATTTGAGGTTAAATGGATTTATTATACAATATTTGAGTTTTTGGTCAATTTTGGAAAATAAAATAATTTTGAATTAATTAGGAGAATTTTTGGATTCAAATTGCCAATATTTTATTTTCCATATTTCATTGAGGGATTAAATTTTTCCAATCTCTAAAATGTTTATTAATTTTGTGCAAAATTTTTGGGCAATTAAATTGAAAATTAAAGATAGATCAAAGAAAAAAAAATGGAGTAGAATTCTTGTTATTTTTATTATTTAGCTTGATGGCATTTTTGTAATTATGAAATTAGGTTTAATTTTGTTTTGTTTTTCTTGCAAGGAGTCAGCTGTTGAATGAAGGGGGGAGACGCCGAAATACTGGAGCAGGGAGGAAGACTATTTCATTCATTCGGCTAGCTCTAGTTCTGTACGTGTAGAGGCAGCTGGAGCTCATTCTTCTTCATTTCTCCTTCGTACTACTCAGTGCCGAAAGACCTAGAGCTGCTGCTTGATTCTTATTCAATGATTCTTTGGGCTACTGAACGTGAAAATATAAACGCCTGGAGCTTCTTCGGACCTCACAGTGGAGGCACGCGAGAAGAGCAAACTGTTTCATTATTCTTCTCTCTTGCTGGACGCTGGATGCTGGAGCAGTTTCATTTATTCACTATTCTTCAGCTCTGAACTGACACAGAGGATGCCTGAAGGGAGGAGGCTACTGTTTTATTGATTATCCAACCTACCTTCTTCGAACTTGACTTGGAAGCCGCCTGGACTAAAGCTTTGTTGCTTCATTCAGTCATTCACCAACACGTCTCCCTCCTAGCTGAATCATCACAAACAATCTCTATTCTCCTTCATCATCTCTTTATGGCAGCAAGAATGAGGGAGTTTAGAGAAACCAATTTCATGGACGCTTAATTAAGGGGATGGCACCAAGGTGGAGCAAGGAGGAAGATGGTTTGAGCTCTGAATTTTAAATGGATTGAAGACCATTGGGGAGTTTATTTTTCCTACCTTCTCCTCTTTCAATTTTAAGAACTTAGAGATTTTCTAGTTCTAGGAATTTCTATGTGGATTTAATGTTAAGACCTAGTTTTCGATTGGATAATAATTTTATCTTGAATTGTAATTGGAATTGGTATTATTTGGGACTGAAATTATGTTTTGTGATTGCTGGAATTTTAGTTTTTAGACCTTATAATGTTGATTGGATTGATGTTTGAGTTCTCTTGCATTAATTTGATTAATGTTATGATTTTAATTGCATATCTTGGTCTCTTGTGCTACTTGATTGTTGAATTAGGTAGTATAATTGCTTAATTGTTCAATTAGGTAATTGAAACCAAAAATTCCAGAATTAATTGAATCTAATTATTGAAAGATTTAATGAATTTTAATTAGTTTAATTACTTGCAAATTGCTTGAATTAGCTATGGGTTTCCTAGTTAAGTCAAGTGATGGGCATTTGAGCTTAGGTTTCCTATCCTTGAATTAAGTTAATTAAATTCATTGGTCTATTGTTTAATTACTTCTCTTGGTCTCAATTAATCTTTGGTGAGTAATGAGAGCCGAAATCCCCTTGCAAAACCTTGGTTGCCTCCTTGTTAGTTCTTTGCATTTTCACAACCATCTTTATTTTAATTTAGAGTATTCTAGTTTAATTACTTGTTTCATTTTTTCTCCTTTAGTTGAATTTAAATTTCTCAATCTCAAATCCCCCATTTGCATACACTTTTAAGTATCAAATAAACACCTAAATTCAATCTTGCTAGCCCCTAAATTGCTCCTTAGGAAGAATGACCTAAGGTTGATCTATACTGCATTAAATCAATCTTAGTTTAATTGAGTGCCTAAGTGACTAAGGCAACATCACATGCATGCAGTTTTGAATTCAAATAAGACGTTCCTATTCAGCAAGAAGCATGAGATTGAATGAATGAATAACCACGTGCTTCTCACAGGCAGCTCACATGGAGAGGAGGCAAAACGTGCTTATGAGGGAGACCAACGTAAATAGCAACTCGAAGAGAAAAAGGGATCCACGAGGAATGAAAAGAAGCAGCTAGATGGATCCTACACAGATGAACACACGAGTCTGGTGGAAGATCATTATTATATTCACAATGGGGCCCACAATACACAAATGGAGACTCTTATATGAGAAGGCAAATGGAAGAACAAATACTCAGCAGAATGCGTGATTAAGCTTCCCATGTGAAAAGTGCAACGTTAAGCTGTGGGTTGAGATAAACAAGTCATCTCGTGTTGAAGGAATGAAGCAATAAAATGCTACGGGTTGACGTGGAAGATTTAATTGAACATGTGATGAAGGAGGCTAGCTGACTACCAACGCTGAACTTGAAAAGAGAACACATGAGTTTTAATGAGAGATGAGCATGTGATTCATGAAGAAATACTAGCCATTAGATCATTTTATCAATCCATCTCATGCATCTATTATTGAAGAGGAGGAATACATTCAAGCAGCACATCATCTAGCAGACACATTCCATTGATCGAATAAATATACATTTACATACTTCGTCCAGAGCCATATCGTAGCCATTTTTTTTCCATTCCACCTCTAATGAAGCTCTAATCTCCAACTTATGATTAGCTTGGAAGACAACCTTGGAGCAACTTGAATCCATGGATTATAATCATATTTTTGCGCTAAGATTCTTATCTCTTTCTACACTTTTTCTTTTTTCATGTACATCCTTGGTTGAGATGTATTAGATTAGTAATGGTGTAGTTTGTAATTAGTGACTGGTTAGAAACTAATTAAGAGAGTAATTGATGTTTTAATTGATTAATTTTAGTGCTGGATTTTTATTTTCCTACCATTTCCAAGTGTGCAATCGAGGTGTTTGATGAAATGCTTGTGAGAATTAGTGTGCTTAATTGTCTAATTTAAGGATTCATTAGAATTTAATTAGTTAATTAAACTTCCTAAGGTGTTAATTCAGAGCCTAACTGATCAATTAATCATCCAATTCAAGTGTTCATTGATCCTAATGACAAGAGTTAGCGATTTGATGCGGGATTAAGGTTTTAATTCAACATTAGATTATTAATCTCTTAATTCTTGTGTGGTAACTCAAGACACATTGTCATGAACATAATTAGAGACTCTTAGACAAGAATAAATGACAATTGAATTAGGATAAGGATATTGGATACCAATGGACAAATCTAAAGCTAGTCACAAGTCCATCATTCATTCATTAGCTTATGCAATAAGACAATTAGGAATTTTGTTTCAATTTCATTTTAGATAGTTTAATTAAATCAAAAACCCCCAAAATTAGGTAATTCTAGGATTCTTATACACTTAGATATTGAATTTTATTTCCAAGGGAGATGACCTAGGTCGTGCCACTAACCATAAAATTTAATCCAACATAGTTTTATTTTGAGAGTTGCGTGATACGACCCGTCAAAATTTGGCACTGTTGCTAGGAAATTGGTTTCTCAATTGTTTGAGAAAGTTTTCTAACTATTTTTCCTCTATTTTAGCTCTATTTTGGTTTTTTTTTTTCTATTTTGGACTTGGATTTTGGACATTTCAATTGCTTGAATCAAGAGATTACTTGCTGGAATTTCTGTTTGAAGTGCCCAGAAAATTCTTAAACTTTGTTTTCCAAGGTGTTTGGGTGTTTTAAGCAAAACTAATAGCAAATCTATTAGGTGCACCATTGATTAGCCAAATTCCATCGTTAAGGGACTTTTTCTAATTTTTTAGTATTTTCTCAAAATTTCTAAGGATTTTTCAATTTTTCTAGATTTAATTTCTTTATTTTTTGAGTTTATTTTGTGTGTTTAACCTCTGCTTTTAGTGTTCTTGATTGTTAAGTAGGTCTTATCTTCATTTGATTTTTATTTTCTTAATGTAAAGTTAATTTTAGTATAGTTTGCTAGTGATTTGTTTTATGCTTAAAGTGATTGTACTTCTCATTTTATTTGCTTTAAATGGATCCATATTATTATTCTAATCAAGGTATCTATGATTCTTGTGCAAATGATAAGATTTGCCGGAAGTTGGATGAAGCCATTTCAATATGTCGTGGCATTCTTGAACGACAAAGACAAGCACAACAAAGCCAACAATACCAATAATTCCAACCACCATGCTACCAACCATATTATAATCCATATGAAGTTCACCCAAATTACCACCATCATTATGAGCCATACCACAACTTCCATGTGCAAGAGCTAGAATATCATTCCTACAACTATCATGAGGGATACATGCAATAAGAGCCCCAGTGGGAGCTAAGTTGGAAAGAAAGAAGGATGCAGCAAATGGATGCCTATAATCTTCAACTCTAACAAGAAACTGAATGGTTGCATCTTGAAAATCAATAAAGGTTTGACAACCTCATAAAGGATTTGGGAATTCAAATGAATCAACCGACTTTAAGTGCTACTGAATTAACTGAAAAGCGAACTAGAAAGGAATGTATAGAGGAGGAAGAATCCTATTCATTAGGTAATATCCTTCCATCTTCTAATACATTGCAATTTGTTAGAACTGAATCTAGTTTGCTTGATAGCACTATGACTACTGATGCACATAATGTTGTTGATTCTGAATTGCATGATGATGAAGTTGATGAGGAAATTGTTGTTGAATCTCTTAATATAGTTAATTGTGCTAATGCATTGAGCAAAATTGATACATTTATTTATGTTCATGAACCCTTATGTGCTGAGGCACCTGGTATGTCTACACCTAGCTGTAACCATAGTGAAAATTTCATTTCTAAACTAATTGATGAATCTATTGAGTCTAGGGTAGTAGATAAGTGTGGGGGTGACCTAAAATGTGATGATCATTCTGCTCATGGTGTCGAATTGGTTGATAAGTGTAACATCTAGTTTTTTGAGAATGAAAGAAAATATGAGAAACATAACGTACAGTTTCTCAGTCAATGAACGAAATTCACCAGATACAAAAGGGTGTCCCCCAAAATGAGATAGTTAAGGTCCCAAAAAATTTGGGAAGTATTTTAGACTCCTAAAAATGAGAATCCCTGGCTCAGACAGAAAGAAAAATGGAGCTAGAATGAAGAAACAATTTCTTATGAAAAGCTTACAAAACGTAATGGCATTTTCATAATTTTGAGCAAATTTTGGAATTCACACAGGAGGACTTTTTAAATGAAATTTTCTGAGTTCCCCAAGGTTCTCAGAGGCCCTAAAAACCATGGGAAGCCTCGGGACAACTAAAACCCCTCCAGTGGACATTTTCTAATGTCAGTATATCCAAACTCTAACGGATTTGTTCGGGAAGGTTTTAGCTTCGATTTGAGTAATTCCAAAGGAATTTATTTAATTGGGAACCTAAATTTTATAATGGAAAGGACAGTTCTAAAAAAGGAGCTAAAACAAAGGAGAAACAAAAATACAAAGTATGAAGGACAAAATTGGAAATTTTGGAAAAGTCATTTTCCTACACCTATATATAGGTGGCGCCCCACTTTCTCCCTCATTTGGAATCAGAATTTTTTGTATAATTTCAGAGAAGGGAGCTAGGGTTTGGGCACACAAGAGAGGAAAAAGAAGAAGGAGAAATTCAAGCTTGAAGGTATGTTTCCATGGTAGTTTTTCATGCGTTTCTTCATCTACACCTCCTCTCCTCCCTTCTCCTTTATTTCCTTTGATTAAAATGGAGCTTATAAATCTGATTCAAGGGAGAAATTCAAGGAAAAAATCGGATTTGAAGAGAGGAGCTCAAAGAACACAAGATTCAAGTGAGAAAAAGCAAGAAACAAGGTAATTTCTCTTCCTATGGTTGTCATTTTGGTTCCGTTCTCCACCATTTCTCTCCACTTGAGAAAACCCTAGGAGGAGATGCTTTTTAGGTAGAACCAAGCATGAATCTAAGGAAAAAGGGTGTGGAGATTAAGAATATGCAAAGGGAATTATAAAAAAAAAAAACCATTAAATTTCATGATGCAAATTCTAGGGTTTTGTGTGCACCTTCCAAAATCTGATTTCATATGATAACTTATAGGCCTAATTAAGAGTTTAAATGAGCTTCTAAGATCCCTAAGATACTCCCCACATGCTTCCTCCTTCAAGGAAACAAAGAGAATTCTAAGGAGGAAAAAAATAGGCTATGTCTCGGCCAAGCATGGATGGAGTAGCTAGGGAGAGTTTTAAATTTTTCCAAGCCCATTTTTATGTCATACATGATGAATGAATATGAGGGGAGGCCTTGGAAAAAATTTAGAACTCATAGAAAGTGAATTAGTGCTTTAGGTTCCATATTATGATCTAAAAAAGTAACTTATTATTAAGCTCTTTGTTTTAATTGTGTGATGACTTCAGGAGGCTTAAAAGGAGACAAGAATTATATTTGAAAGGAAAGAATGGAGCATAGAATTTATTTAAGGGGTGTTGCTTCATTAGGTGCATTTATGGACTATAATGGGGTATATAGAGCCACCTAGTGTCTAAGCAAGTATGTGGCCTTAAGTTTGAGTTCATGAACCTAATTGACTCCCATAAAATGTGTCTAGGCCAAGAGGAAGCATCTTCACAAGTTTGTGGGTGTGTGGCCAAAGTAAGGGAGGGAATTTCAAAAAGAAAAGTGTGTAATTGTGTGCAAGGTAGCTCTCTCCACCTTCTCTCATGCATGGATTTGTGCTTAGCTTGTCTTGAATGCATGTATGTGTGTTTTTAAGCCATGAAAAGTTTTCTAGCATGACTTTAATTCCATCGTGCCATGATGTTACAATATGCTCTTATATGATGTCTTTGATATGTGCTTGGGTTTCCTTGAGTGTGGTGAGGCCAAGAACCCTTAGCCATGGTGAGAATGAGCCAAGAACCCTTGAGACTGGTTGAGACAAAGCAAAGAGTCTCCCAAAAGCAAGATGGGCTTCTAAGAGTATGGTTGAGTCTAAGAATCTCTTAAAAAATGGGTGAGGCAAGTCCAATATCCACAAGAAATTGGGTGAGGCCAATCCACTTTTTTAATAAGCCTTTGTATGCTATGTATGACTTTCTCAAATGATAAAAATGTCTCTTGAATGTTTGAACATGTCCACATGACCATACATGCATTTATGAGACTTGTTTGCATCCATTATGTATGATTGAATGGGAGATGAGCTATTGGGATTCTTTGAATCTCAATCCCTCCTTTCTAATGCTCTAATATGCTAGAAGGACCAAGAGAGCAAGAGAATGGATGCCAAGAACATGAGACATGAGAGGATGACATGAAAATGTTTGAATTTTGTTACTTCAAAACTACAAGAATGGCATATGTTGAAATTCATAGATGTATATGTCTTATGAAGTTATGAACATGTATAAATATGTTGATGTATTATGTATAAGCAAGAGATTATGACATGTGAATACTAAAATGTAAAATAAGCTTCTCATGTCAATGTAGCTTCTTGAATGTTAGTATGGAAATGTGTATATGTGAGGATGAAAAGACCAAAATGAGATGTGTGAGGTTTAGAACCATTTGGGCAGCTCACACAAGTCCTAAGTGTGCTTTTAGACTTGCCCAAAAGTGCCAAAACCAAAGAAAAGCCATTTGGCAATTTTGGTACCCTATATGGAGCCAAAATTGACTATAATGGAACCCTATGTCCCTTTTTAGCCAAATGAGCTCTTCTTGATCTAAGATTTGGTATGAAAATAGGGTTCATTGAGAGCTTTTTGAAAAGCTAAAGACCATAATTTTTAGAGGTCTACAAAATATTTGATGAGTTTTCAAAGTTGGCAAATTTTATGAATTTGGTTTGATGTACTGTTCATGTAATCTGAAAATGAAATCTATCACATAGGGCTCAAATGATGTCTAATTGTCATGAAATTTTATACAAAGAAACTATACATTCATAGTAACTCATTCCAACAAAAGTATCTCATTTAAAGGTCTAGAAAGGGAGATATGAATTTTTGAAGAATCTATCCAGTATTAGGAGTTTTACCTAACCTGAGTTACTGTTTCAATGAATTCTAAGGTCTAGGCTGCCTAAACTAGTCTAGAAATATTTTTCCCTCTAGCTAACATCCACAACTTTCCAAATTGATATCATTTACATGGATTGAATGTTTTTGGAATTAATTGGACATTTTCAAATTTTACTGCAAAAATTTGTGATAGTTCCAGAAGGCAGTTTGACCTTTGGACCTTTTTAAATGTCAAAAGTCCTCTGTGATAGATGTTATGGTCTAGAAATATTTTTTGTATGAAGTAGACATCCGTAGCTTTCTAAGATGACCAATAATACATGTTTTTGAGTTTTTTAGAATTAGTTATGATTTTTCAAAATTTGGACAGAAAAGAGGCAAAAGCTGGCCAAAATTGAATGTCCATGTTTTGTGCTTGATTTCGGTTTTCTTGAGTTGTGAGCCACATTTTATGATGAAAATGAGTTTTATTCATATAGTTAAATATGAGAATGTGATGTATGATCTCACATGGTTCACGTGACACCAAATGGAATTTTCATACATGACACAACGCCAGAAAATACCTTATTTTAATTCCCTTTTCTTGCTCTTTCATGGAATCTATGAATGTAAAGCATGAGAATGATGTGAAATGAGCTAGGAATATATGGTGTTACAATAAGCCCATTGTTGATGCATCTTCTTAGTTTTGGGAGCATCTACCATCTGAACTGTGTGACATAGTTGAATTGAATGCATCTCTTGATTGTGTTTGTGCTGAAACAATTACATGTGATATATTCTCCCAAATTAATTCTTTCATTGAGACTAGTAAGTCCCTCATATATTTTGATCAACATGATTCCTCACTAACCTGTGATGATATGACTAATGAAGCAGTGAAAGTAGCATGTGATAATGATATAGACAGTGAAATTGTTGAGCAGCTTGTTGTTGATAAATCAGACTTTAATTTGAAATGCTTATGTGATAACATGCATGCATGTCCTGTATGTGTTGAGATTAATGAGTTTCTAAAGTCTGATAAGTCTATTGAATCCATGAATTCTTGTGTTTACACTAAAACTATTGATGAGATTGATTCTATTGATCATACTAGTATGCATAGTGATATTGAAAACCCTATTGATGCTTGTGCTATTGTTGATACTAGTGAGAGACTGAATTTTGTTGTTGACCATTATTTAGAATCTTGTGAGCCTACTTATGTCTTTCTGGTCAAGGAAGATCTTTTTTCTCCTGTTAAGAGTCCTAAACAGATTCTTGAAGTTGGTGAGCTAATTCCCAACAATCAACAAACTCTACCAACTGAGATGAAGCATTTACCAGATACCTTAGAGGATTCCAACTTAAAGGACTGTAAGAAGTTACAATCTAACTTTTCTGTTGATGCAATGACTTTCACTTATGAGAGTCCAATAGATTTCATTGGTTTTGATAGATATTTAGAGAGTCTAGAGTCTAGTGTTTTTAAATTTGATTTTAAATCTTCTTTCTTTAATTTTAAATGTCCTAGATTTGATTTTTATTCTTTTCTTGCTTTTGAATTTGCTTAATATGACTTTCTAAGACTACTGATGGTTGAGGAAGTCCATGAATCATCCTTGCATGATCAATGAAAATGCTTCAAACTAGTGAGACTTAAATTTGTTGAACTAAAAAGAAATAAAGCTGTTTTAATTCTGGTTTTTTATACTTATAATTGTTTAATCTCTGATAATGTTCTTTTTAGTTTAGGATTTAGTTTTTGTTGTCTTTTCTGTATTATTGTTTGCTCTGTTTCTATTTTGTAGGTAATAAAAGATTGCTAACTAGCTACATATGAATCTGAGCCACCCTTGAGATCTTCGATTCATGTTTATTTAGTTGTATACTTTCCCTTTCTACTCTTTATATTGTAATGTTTATCTGTTGATTGGACTGCGTGGTGACATTGAGGACAATGCAATATTTAAGTGTGGGGGGAGAGTCATTTCATTCCATTTCATCTTCTCTTTGTTTCCTTTGTTTAAAAGAAAACTGAAAATTTTTTAAAATTTTGAAAAATAATGTGATTTTTTTAAAAAAAATTTCCTATGAAAGTTGCAAGTTGAGATGATTATAGCTTGGATTCACTTAGACATGATAAGTTATGGATCTTGTGTCTTGATTCAAGTGAAGTGGCAATGAATTTGATTTCAATGAATTATTTGATACCATTAGCTGGTGAGAAATTGAGCAATATATGTTCAATTCTAGTGTGTATTCACCTATCTCTACTTTCACTCTAGAACTTGTCTTGATTCTTTATTGAGACCACATTTGCATTTCCATGCATGAAAATGATAAGGCATTCCTTTCTTTTGTAGCTGACCAAAAAGCCAAGCTTAACATACACTTTATCCATTGTTTAGCCACTTTGGACTTGATTTCATTTTCTTGTTAGCCATAGCTATTAAAAATGTTTCCCACCTTATTTTAAGATACTTTAGAGATTTCAAGGAGCAATACACTTTTTTAGGATGAGAGAATTTATGCTTTGCATCCATTTAGGCCATCGATACTAAAAGTTAAGGAATTTGTTCTAAAAGAAATACAATGAAAATGAAAATAAATAAAAATAAAAATAAAAGAACGAAAATCAAAAGGAAGAAGTCTTTTGAATTGAGTTTGTAATTGCTTATACTTGTTGGAATAAGGCCTTGAATGCACATTATTCCCTATCCTAAATCTCCATTGATTGCTCTTGAGGTTCTAAGGCATTCGTTTGTTTATCTTTTCTTGTGTATCCATTCGTTTCATTCCCTAACCCCATTATAACCCCGAATAAAGTCCTATTGATTTATGCTTTGCATTTGGCATGGGTGGTAGAGATTTAGAAGCTTGACAAGCCTATGGTAGTGAGGTTTTGATAAGTGAAGTTTGAGTGAAAGACATTGCCTAAACACTTGAGAATTGAGAGTAAACACAAACCTATATGAGGGGCTATGCATTTCAATTCATTCTTTTCAAATGAAATTGCCATGAAACTTATTTCTTGATGCAAGTGAAGTTAACTTAGATTGTTGAAGTGTTGAAGAGTCTTGGTTGTTCCTTAGCTTGTGATTTTTCACTTTCATTTTTCCACTTGTCATTCTCTTAGTCTTCCTTTGATTTTGAGCATTGCCTAGGAGTGCAAAGGTTTAAGTGTGGGGGAATTTGATGAATGTTACTTTTATATACATGAATCCTCCTAATTTTGGGTTTTTAATGATTAAATATGGCTTTTAGATTTTAATTAGATGAGATTTTATTTTAATAGCCATTTCTGCACTTAAGGAATTTTATTTACAAAATTTTGAATTTTAATCTACAAATTTCACTGAAATATTTCCTTTGTGAATTCTTCTTTCTTAATATTTTGTTGTGTTTCATTCTACTTCATTTATTTCATTTTTCTTATGCAGATTTTAATGGAAAAAGATTTAAAATGAAGATGAATTGATGACATGTTGAAGGCTCTTTGAGAGGCACAAGTTATCAAACACAAAGCCACAAGTTTGATGGAAGGATGAAGCAAAACAAGAAGTTGCCAAGGGATTTCTCCACTCATGGACCACAAAAATCTGCATGCAGCCTACACACTTACATGAAGTCACATTGCCATCCACCATATAATTCATTCTTTCCATTCACACTCCACATAAACATAAAGTAACACATAGGTTTTGGCTGGGAGATGAAGCAAGTTTATATAATGCCATGGGTCTGATGATGTGGGAGAAATGAAACTCAGGCAGAATGTGGGGCTGGAAGAGACAAGAAGCAACATGATCAGAATGTAGAAAAGTTTAGGAATCATGTGGAAGAATACATACTCAAGCAGCCCTTCACTCAACATTAACACACATGCATGACTCAAGAAGGAAGCCACACGTCCAGCTTACAGCTAACTCTCACACCAGCCATGAGCAGGTGAAGAAAGTGGGGAAGAAACATGTGATAAGCAGAACGTGCATGTGAGAGGGGGTTTCCAATGAGAAAAGAGAAGGAAGAAGCCATGGGTTTTAAAGGAAACTATAACATGAGAAACAAAGGCAGCATTGAGAAGAAGAAGCTCTTTATAGAGAACAAGACACACACCCACGGGTTCATTAAGAAGACGGGTTGAATGAGCTGGGAGTCCAGGCAGAAGTTACATGGAGAAACACACATGCAATTTTGAATTCAAATAAGATGTTCCCATTTAGCAAGAAGTATGAGATTGAATGAATGAACAACCACATGCTTCTCATAGGTAGCAAACATGGAGATGAGGCAAAACGTGCTTATGAAGGAGACCAACGTAAATAGTAACTCGAAGAGCAAAAGAGATCCACAAGGAATGAAAAGAAGCAGCTAGATGGATCCTGCACATATGAACACACGAGTCTGGTGGAAGATCATTATTATATTCATAATGGGGCCCACATATGCACAAATGGAGACTCTCACGTGAGAAGGCAAATGGAAGAACAAATACTCAGCAGAATGTGTGATTAAGCTTCCCTTGTGAACAGTGCAATGGTAAGTTGTGGATTGAGATAAACAAATTAGCTTACATTGAAGGAATGAAGCAATAAAATGCTACGGGTTGACGTGGAAGATTTAATTGAACACGTGATAAAAGAGGTTGGTTGAATACCAACGCTGAGCTTGAGAAGAGAACGTGTGATTCATGAAGGAATACCAACCATTGGATCATTTTATCAATCTATCTCACGCATCCATTATTGAAGAAGGGGAATACATTCGGGCAGCACATCATCCAGCAGACACATTCCATTCGTGGAATAAATATACATTTGCATACTTCATCTAGAGCCACGTTGTAGCCATTTTTTTTTCACTCCATCATCTTCCATTCCACCTCCAATGAAGCTCTAATCTCTAACTTGTGTTAGCTTGGAAGATAACCATGGAGAAGCTTGAATCCATGGATTATAATCAAATTTTTGGGCTAAGATTCTTATCTCTTTCTACACTTTTTCTTTTTCTTGTACATGCTTGGTTAAGATGTATTAGATTAAGATTAGTGTAGTTTGTAATTAGTAATTGGTTAAACATTAATTAGGAGAGCAATTGATGTTTTAATTGATTAATTTTAGTGCTAGATTTTCATTTTCCTACCATTTTCCAATTGTGCAATCGAGGTGTTTGATGAAATGCTTGTGAGAATTAGTGTGCTTAATTGTCTAATTTAAGGATTCATTGGAGTTTAATTAGTTAATTGAATCTCCTAAGGTGTTAATTCAAAGGCTAATTGATCAATTAATCATTTAATTCAAGTGTTCATTGATCCTAATAATAAAAGTTAGTGATTTGATATGGGTTTGAGGTTTCAATTCAACATTAGATTATTAATCTCTTGATTCTTATGTGGTAACTCAACATACATTATTATGAGCATAATTAGGGGCTCTTTGATTAGAATAAATGACAATTGAATTAGGATAAGGATAGTGGATACCAATGGACAAATCCAAAGCTAGTCACAAGTCCCTCATTCATTTGTTAGCTTATGCAATTAGGCTATTAAGAATTTTGTTTTAATTTCATTTTAGATAGTTTAATTAAATCAAAAACCCCTAAAATTAGGTAATTCTAGGATTCTTATACACTTAGAAAAACCAAGTAAACATTGAATTCCATTTCCAAGGGAGATAACCTAGGTTGTGCCACTAACTATAAAATTTAATCCAACCTAGTTTTATTTTGAAGGTTGTGTGACACGACTCGTCACTACCCTTTCCTTTCCTTCTCCCTATGGTTTGTCCCTTTCAAGAAGTCCTAGGAGGGCTTAATTTTTAAGCAGAACCAAGGATGATTCTTAGGAAAAAGGGTATGGAGAATAAGAATATGCAAAGAAAATTAACAAATAATTATGAAAATTCAAGATGCAAATTTTAGGGTTTCATATGTCCCTTGTAAAATCTAATTTGATACTTTAATTTCTATGCCTAATGAGAGTTTAAACAAGCTCCTAAGACCCCTAGAAGTCTCCCCATATACTTCCTCCATCAAGAAAAAAAAGTAATGGTTTTAGGCCTATCCCATTGTAACATAGCTTCTCCTTTATGGGGATCAACCGCAACCTCCGCCTGTAATATCACATGACCTAGGAATCTCACTTATGTTAACCAAAACTCACACTTACTATTTAGCATACAACCTCTTATTTCTGAAAGTTTTTAAGACTATTCTCAGATGTTCCACATGTTCCTCAAAAGACTTAGAGTACACCAAAATATCATCAATAAAGACTATTATAAATTTATCCACAAACGGTCTGAATATACTATTCATATATTTTATAAAAACAATAAGCACATTTGTTAAATCGAACGGAATCATTAGGAACTTATAATGTCCATATCTAGTCCTGAAAGCTATCTTTAGGATGTCTTCTGCTCTAACCCTCAATTAATGGTACCCATATCTAAGATCTACCTTAGAAAATACTGATGCCCCTACTAACTAATCTAAAATATCATCTATTCTAGGGAGAAGATACTTATTATTAATGATAACCTTATTAAATTCTTTATAATCTATACATAATCTTAGGCTAGCATCTTTTTTTTTTCACAAACAATATCGTAGCTCCCTAAGGTGACACACTAAGGCATATCTTTAGTAATTCCTCAATCTATCTTTTCAATTTTGCTAGCTCAGTGAAAGCGATCCTATAAGGAGCTTTAGATATCGATCTACACCCAGGCATTATATTAATAAGGAATTCTATCTCTTTCTCTGGTGATAGGCTACTAAAATCACAATCTTTAGAGAAAACCTCTAAGAATTCCTTAATTATGAAGATCTCTTCTATCCCTTCTTCTACCTCTATCTGTATAGAGAAGAAGACTAGAAACCCTTGACATTCATGTTTTAAACATCTCTCAGCTTGAGTGTAGTCAAGAAAGATAATTTAGCATCAGTACTAAGTGTGGTCCCACATTTCTAACATTTAGTTCTCTACAAACGAGAGAAAACGTGAGAAATATAATGTACAGTTTCTCCATCAACGAATGAAACTCACCAGATATAAAAGGAAATCCCCTAAAATAATGTAGTTAAGGTCCCAAAAAAATTAAAAAGCATTCTAGACTCCTAAAAATGAGAATCCCAGGCTCAGATGGAAAGAAAAATAGAGCTAGAATGAAGAAACAATTTCTTACGAAAAGCTTACAAAACGTTATGGCATTTATGTAATTTTGAACAAATTTTGAAAATCACACAAGAGGGCTTTTTAAATGAATTTTTTAGTTTTCCAGGGTTCTCAAAGGCCCTAAAAGCCATGGAAAGGCCCAGGACAGCTAAAGCTCCTCCGGTGGATGTTTTTCAACGTCGGTGTACCCTAACTTTGACGAATTCATTCAGGAAAGTTTTAACTCCAATTTGAGTGATTCCAAAGGAATTTTACTAAATTGGGAATATAAATTTTATAATAGAAAAGATGGTTCTCAAAATGGAGCTAAAAGGAAGGAAAAACAAAAATGCCAAGAACGAAAGGGCAAAATGGGAATTTTTGAAAAGTGTAACTTCCTTCCTCCTATATATATGATGCACCCTTCTTCTCCCTTCATGTTGCACGACCAAGTTCTGTCCAAAACCAGAGGAAACTGCTAGAGAGAGTGGTGCACAAGAGGAAGGTGTAATATCCAGTTCTCCGAAAACTAGAGAAAACGTGAGAAACGTAACGTACGGTTTCTCCGTAAACGAATGAAATTCACATGATACAAAAGGAAGTCCCCCAAGATGATGTAGTTAAGATCCCAAAAAATTTGAGTAACATTTTAGCCTCCTAAAACTGAGAATTTTAGCCTCATACGGAAAAAAAACAGAGCTAGAATGAAGAAATAAATTCTTATGAAAAGCCTATAAAACATAATGGTATTGTCATAATTTTGAGAAATTTTTAGAATTCACATAGGAGGGCTTCTTGAATGAAATTTTTGAGTTCTCCGGGGTTCTCAGAGGCTCTAAAAACCATGGGAAGCCCTGGGATAGTTAAATCCCCTTCGGCGGACGTTTTCCAATGTTGGTGTGCCCAAACTTTGACAGATTCATTCGGAAAGGTTTTAGCTCCGATTTGAGAGATTCCAAAGCCATTTTTCTTGATTGGGAACCTAAATTTTATAATGGAAAGGATGGTTCTAAAAAAAGAGCTAAAACAAAGGAGAAACGAAAATGCAAAGTATGAAGGAAAAAATTGGAATTTTTGAAAAAGTCACTTTGCCCTAGCTATATATAGGTGGCACCTCACACTCTCCTCATTTCACTTCAGATTTTCCAGCCCAAATCAGAATAAAAATGCTAAGGGAGAGGCACCCAAGAGAGGAAGAAGAAGGAGGAAGAAAGCCAAGTGTAAGGTATGCTTTCATGGTGATTTTCCTTGTTTTTCTTCATCCACACCTCCTCTCCTCCCTTATCCTTTGTTTCCTTGGATTAAAATGAGGTTTATAAATCTGATTCAAGGGAGATATTCAAGGGAAAGTTCAAATTTGAAGAGGGGAACTTGGAGAAATCAAGATTCAAGCCAAACTAAGTAAGGAAACAAGGTACAAATGCATCCTATGGTTGATATCTTCCATGGCCCTTCTTCTCCATTTCGACCTAGCCTAAGAATCATAGGAAGATCTGATTTTCAAGCCCAACCAAGCATGATTCTTAGGTATTTGATGGAGAGGAATAAGAATATGCAAAGAAAACTATGAAGTAGGCATTAGAATTCAAGATGCAAAACCTAGGGTTTCAAGTGCACCTTTCAAATTCTGAATTTATGTGATGCTTCCTAGGTCTAAGTTAGAGTACAAATGAGTTCTTGAGACACCAAAGATGCTCCCCATAAGCTTCTTGATGATCGTGTCGAGCGATCTCAAATAAAACTAGGTAGCAAAATAAGTTTTGTAGATAATGGTGCAACCTAGGTCATCTTTCCAAGGAGTTTGTGCCTTAAATTGTTTATGGAAGAGAGTTCTAAGTATTACTAATTAAGATTTAACTTGGGGGTTTGATATGCTAGAATTTAATCGAACTAAAATTAATTGACAAAAATTAGAAATCTAAAACTAAGTTCAAGTGATTAATCGAATAAATGTGGTAACTAGCTTTCAATTGGATTCCCTAGAGTTCAATTATCCTTGCTCTTTAGTGCATTCATCATAGGGTTCTTGAATAACCATCCAAGATTCAATTCATCAATTGTTCAAAGAATTTTGCAACCACAAGAAACCTTAAACAACTAATTAATTGGATTAAGAATAAGAACACACTACACTAAATTTGATTAATTTATGAAAGCTACTGCACAATTTACTCAAGATGCTAATTTACCAATTAGATTAATTAACTCCTCAAGCAATTAATTTACACAAAAGTTCCAGCTAACTAACCCAATAACCATTGCATCAATTAGCCCAAATTCAAGAGGAAATTAGAGTTCAATTGCACAGTACTAATTCTGGAATTTTCACAAACAGATGATGATCATAAATAATTCCAAAATTCAAATCAAGTTCAATCCAAGAATTAATTCAATCCAGTAATTCTAGCAATTAAATTCCTAAACCAAAAGCTAAACCTAGTCAAATTAACAAAGGAAATAATGCTAAAATCAAGAGATTGAGCAAGAGAGTTTTATCCAAATTTAATAGGAGATGTAGAGCTCAAATCTTCATCTAGGAGAATTCAATCTTCAGCTAGCCACCACAAGAAATTCAAGCTGCCATGGAAGGATCAAATGAAGGAGAATCAATCAAAGAAGCAACCATCGAGAAAGAAAGAAAAAAATTCTTCTTCTTCAGCGCTGGAAATTCTCCTCCTCTTGATGTCTCCAGCCTTTATTTTTCTACGTTCCCCCGTTCTCCTTTTCCCAGCGTCCCCTTCAGGTTTTTATTTTCTCCTTCCCTCCTTGTTCACGTCTCTCTTCTTCATTCACGTCTCTCTTTTTTCATTCACGTCTCTCTTCCCCTTTCACGTCTCTCTTCCCCTTTCACGTCTCTCTTCATTAATCACGTCTCTCTTCCCCTTTCACGTCTCTCTTCATTAATCAATTCACGTGCTGGCTTCGGCTTTTCTTTCTGCATGCTGAAACCAAGTTTAGTTTTCTTTTATTATGCATGGGTGTGGGCCCCATTGTGGATATAATAATCCACGTTTTTGCTCCAGCGTTTCTGTTCGTGTTTCCCACATTATTCTCCCCAGCTCTTTGCTTCTTCTTTTCAGATCATGCATCGAGCAACCAGTAGCTTTCTTCTGCAGTTCCTGTTCGTGTGTATTTGCAGATTCTGCTCAGCTCTGTACAAGCTTTTCTTCATCACGCTGTAGCTGGTTCTCTGATCAGAAGCTTCATTTCGTTTCACTGTGCATTCCTTCTGCTCTTCGAATTGCTGTCCAGTCCAGAGATGAATGAATGAAATTGTTCCTCGTCCAGCTCCAATGTTTTCTCAAGCTCCAGGCGTGCTCCTGCTGTCCAGTTCGAGTCCAACGTCCAGTCTCTGTTTCAGCGTCTCTTCATCTTGATTTCAGCTCATGCAAGCATTCGACGCTCTTTCTTCCATTTCTGTTCAGCTACTGGATGTTCTGCACGTCCAGCAGCTTTTCCACGTTAATTCTGCCTCTCTTTCATGTGTACTTCGTGGCTTCATTCTGGACCTTAAACCCGAGACTAGCTCCTTCTCTGTTCAGATCAACGTTTGTTCCTTGCTTCAGCTTGCTTTTCTCCCATGCAGCTTCTTCGTTCTGCCTCGTGTTGCTTCCTTGTTTTGCTCAAGCTATATGCTGCTGCCCAGACTTCAACTTGTGGCTTCTCTTCATTGTTTTGCTGCTGTTCTGCATGTGCTTGCCCTTAGCTTCAGCGTTTTAAACTCATGCATTCTCACTTGGCTCTAAGCTCCTTTGAACTCGATGCTCTTCCTTGTGAACTTTCTTGCTTTGCTTCATCCTTCCATCAAACTCATGGCTTTGTGGATGGTTCTCTTCAACTCTCCAACTCGTGGCTTTCTTCTCCCCTCATCTTCAAAACAAATTCTCCTTCAAAGCTTCAATTGCCCAACAAAATCTGCATAAAAGAATGAAAGAGATGGAATAGAAAATTCACAAAATTCATTTAAAATGATTTATGCATTAAAATTCAGGAATTTTGTCAATTGTTTTCTAAAGTGCAAAACTAGCTATTAAAATCAATTTCCATTTAATTGCATTTATTAGGCTACATTTAATTATTAAAAAGGTTAAGTTAAGAGAAATAAAGTGTATAAAAATTATGCTTATCAAATTCCCCCACACTTAAACCTTTGCACTCCTGGGCAAAACTTAAAATCCAAGATAGAATGATTTGAAACACCCGGCTAGTAGAATGATAAGTGGAAAATGAAAATGAAAAAGGAGTGTAAGAATCACAAGCTAGAGATTAATCACAACTCTTCAACACATAACAATCTAAGTTAACTTCACTTGCATCAAGATTTAAGCTTCATGGCAATTTCATTTGAAAAGAATGAACTGAAATGCATAGCCCTCTCACATGGTTAGTGTTTACTCTCATCTCTCAAGTATTTATGGGAAATGTGTTTCACTCAAATTCCACCTATCCAAGCTCACTACCATAAGCTTGTCAAGTTTCTAAGTCTCCACCACTCATGCCAAATGCAATGCACAAATCAAAGGACTTTATTAAGGGTTGTAATGGGGCTAAGGGAGATGAAATGAATGGATACAAAAAGAAGGGGAAAAACTAAACAAATGGATACCTTAGAACCTCAAGAGCACTCAATGACAATATAGGATGAGGAAGAGTGTGCTTTCAAGGCCTTATTTCCAACAAGTATAAGCAACTAAAAACTCAATCTAAATTACTTCTTTCCTTTGATTTTCAATAACTTTTCCTTTTTTTTTTTACTTTTTCTTTCTTCTTTTTTTTTTTTTTTTTTTTTTTGGAACAAATTCTTTGACTAACAATGGCCTTAATGGATGAAAAGCACAAATTCACCTATCCTATTTGGATGTAATGCTCCTTAAATTCCTTAAGGTATCTTAAAACAAGGTGGGAATATATTTAATGGCTATAGGCTAACAAGAAAAGAAAATCAAGTCCAAAGTGGCTAAACAATGGATAAAATGAATGTATGGTTAGCTTTTTGGCTCTCTAGCTATAAAAGAAATGAATGCCTTATCATTTTTATGTATGCAAGTGCAAATGTGGCCTCAACAAAGAATCAAGACAAGTTCTAGAGTGAAATAAAGATAGGTGAATACACACTGGAATTGAATAATTAAGGCTCAAATCCTCACCAGCTAATCGCTATCAAATAATTCATTGAAATCAAATTCATTGCCACTTTACTTGAATCAAAATACAAGATTCATTACTTGTCATGTCTAGGTGAATCCAAATTATAATCATCTCAACTTGCAACTTTCACAGGAAAACTGAAAAGAATCATACTATTTTTCAAAAATTTTTCAAACATTTGTCATCATTTTTTTTTTATTTTTTTTTTATTTTTGGAAAATAACATAAAACTAACTAAAAACCTAGAAACTATAAAATAAACTAACCAAAATAAAACAAAACTAAAAATTTATTTGTATCCCCCCCCACACTTAAACATTGCATTGTCCTCAATGCCAGCACACAATGTAATAAACAGATAAAGACAACACAATATAAAAGGGGAAAGGGAAAGAGTACAACCGGGGTTTAGGGTGGGTTATGAAGTTGGAGCTCCTCCTTGTTATCCCTTGGAACTCCTTCATAAAAGTGTTTGAGTCGATGTCCATTAACTTTGAAATTAGCTCCCGTTTGCTCATCCAAAAGCTCAACTGCACCAAAAGGGAAAACATTAGAAACTATATAAGGACCTTCCCATTTAGAACGAAGTTTACCTGGCATAAGCTTCAGACGGGATTTGTAGAGTAGGACTTTTTGGCCGACAACAAACTCTTTCCTTGCAATCATCTTGTCATGAAATGCTTTTGTCTTCTCTTTATAGATTCTTGCATTGTCATAGGCTTCCAATCTGATCTCTTCAAGCTCTTGGAGTTGGAATTTTCTGTGAGATCCTGCTTCATTCAAATCCAAATTACATTTCTTTACGGCCCAGTAAGCTTTGTGCTCCACTTCCACCGGTAAGTGACATGCTTTTCCAAATACCAGCCGATAGGGTGACATGCCAATAGGAGTCTTGTAGGCAGTCCTGTAAGCCCAAAGTGCATCATCTAGCCTCTTGCTCCAATCTTTCCTATTCGGCTGCACTGTTTTCTCTAAAATTTGCTTCACCTCCCGATTAGAAATTTCTGCTTGGCCATTTGTCTGAGGGTGGTATGGAGTAGCTACTTTATGCACAACACCATACTTGCTAAGCAAGCTATGCATACTCCGGTTACAAAAATGAGTGCCCTGGTCACTGATAATGGCTCTAGGAATACCAAACCTACAGAAAATGTGAGAGCGAACGAATTCTACAACCACAGAAGAATCATCAGTCCTGGTAGGTTTGGCTTCCACCCACTTTGAAACATAATCAACGGCTAATAAAATGTATGAAAAGCCAAAAGAAGTGGGAAAAGGTCCCATAAAATCAATGCCCCACACATCAAAGACTTCACAAAATAAGATAGGGTGTTGTGGCATTTCATTTCTCCTAGATATGCTACCTGTTTGTTGACACCGAACACATCTTTTACAAAAATTAAAGGCATCACGAAACAGGGTAGGCCAATACAATCCACTATCTAGAACCTTCCTAGCTGTGCGTGTTGAACTAAAGTGACCTCCACATGCTAGTGTGTGACAAAAATTTAAAACAGAATCAAATTCTATATCAGGCACACAACGTCTAATCACTTGGTCACTACATAATCTCCACAAATATGGATCATCCCAAATATAATACCTAGCTTCACTCCTAAACTTATTCAACTGATGTTTAGTCAAATCAACAGGTAGTTCAGAAGCAGCTAGATAATTCACTAAGTCTGCATACCATGGAGAAAAACTATGCACAGCACATAAATGCTCATCAGGGAAATCATCATCAATAGGTAAGGAATTTACTTTGAAGCTTCAATTCTGCTCAAGTGGTCTGCCACCAAGTTTTCAGCTCCACTTTTATCCCGGATGTCAATGTCAAATTCTTGAAGTAGAAGCATCCATCTGATCAATCTTGGCTTTGCATCGGGCTTCTTCAGCAAGTACTTCAAGGCTGCATGATCAGTAAAAACAATAACTTTAGTATCAAGTAAGTATGATCTAAATTTATCTAAAGCAAAAACAATAGCAAGAAGCTCTTTTTCTGTGGTTGTATAGTTTGCTTGGGCCCCATCCAAAGTCTTGGATGCATAAGCAATCACATGGGACCTCTTATTCATTCTCTGGCTCAAGACTGCACCTACAGCAAAATTAGATGCATCACATAAAAGCTCAAATGGGAGGGTCCAATCAGGGGGTTGAATAATGGGTGGGGAAGTCAAGCATTTCTTAAGTTCATCAAAAGCTGTTTTACATGCATCATCAAATTGGAAATCAACATCTTTTTGTAACAACTTAGACAATGGCAAAGCAATTTTACTAAAGTTCTGAATGAATCTTCTATAAAAACCTGCATGACCTAGAAAAGATCGGATCTCCCGAACACATGTTGGGTATGGTAGAGAGGTTATAACATCTATCTTAGCTTTATCTACCTCTATGCCCTGTTCAGATATAATATGACCCAATACAATGCCTTTTCGAACCATAAAATGACATTTTTCATAATTAAGTACAAGGTTCTTCTCTATGCATCTAGCTAGGACTCTATCCAGACTACATAAGCAATCATCAAAAGAGTTCCCATATACAGTGAAATCATCCATAAAAATTTCTATACAATTTTCAAGGAAATCACTAAAAATGGAAACCATGCACCGCTGGAAGGTCCCAGGGGCATTGCAAAGACCAAAAGGCATTCGTCTATAGGCATATGTTCCAAATGGGCATGTGAATGTCGTCTTTTCTTGATCCTCCGGGGCTATGCATATCTGAAAATACCCTGAAAATCCATCCAGAAAACAGTAGTGAGATTTACCAGCTAAACGCTCAAGCATCTGATCAATAAATGGGAGGGGGTAATGATCTTTTCTAGTGACTAAATTAAGCCTCCTATAGTCAATGCAAACCCTCCAACTATTCTGGACACGGGTGGGCACCAATTCATTATTTTCATTCCGGATCACTGTGATCCCTGATTTCTTTGGAACTACCTGCACAGGACTAACCCACTGACTGTCAGAAATAGGATATATTATACCAGCAGATAAAAGTTTAGAAACTTCCTTTTTAACCACATCCAGAATAAGTGGGTTCAGTCGCCTTTGAGGTTGCCTTACTGGTTTTGCCCCATCTTCCAACAAAATTCTGTGCATGCATGTATCAGGGCTAATGCCAGGTATGTCAGCTAAGGTCCACCCTATTGCTTGTTTTCTCCTCCTTAAGACCTCTAGAAGTTTCTCTTCTTCCTCTGGAATAATGTCACTAGCCACAATTACTGGAAGTTTCTCATCTTCCCCCAAGTAGGTGTACTTGAGATTATCTGGCAGTGGTTTGAGCTCCAAGGTGGGAGCTTGCTCAACCGAAGGTATGAGTTGTTTGATTTCAATCTCTTCCATGCCAAATACCTGTTTAGATATCTCACAGACAGAGGAAACAACTTTCCCATCTTTGGGAATATCAGCAGAAGGAGTACCAACAAGAGAACTAACAGCAATATAGACATCAGTATCACTATCAGATGAACTAGTTACACAGCATCTATTACCATTATCAATAGGCAATGCAAGAGTGGAAATAGATGAACTAGCATAATCAGCATATCCAGAAGTGATATCAATATGCAACATATTCTGAGAATCAGTAAGTCCAGCAACATTAGAACATTCAGGGAAAGCATCAGCATGCACATCATCTTTAGAACAAGAAGATTGACCTAAATTAGTATAATCCTCCAAATCAGTAAAAGGCTGACCATCGGTGAAATTAGCACAAAAAGAGGAGGTCTCAGAACCATGATAGTCAATACATGGAAGAGACTCACCATTCTCAATGAAAGCATTAATCTGGGAGCAATTATCACATATAGTACTTTCAACACATGTACAGTCAAGAGAATCATCCAAGTCAGCAATATCACAGGAATCAGTCAATAAACTATCCCAAAATTCAGTGCTAGCATTATCAACTAACATATCAATCAGGCTGATATTAAAAACAGAGTTATCATCACAAGGATATTTCATGGCATCAAATATATTAAATTGTATCATATTGCCAGCAAACTCCATTTGAAGAGTACCTTCATGCACATTTATAATTGTTTTAGCAGTTTTCAGGAAAGGTCTACCTAAAATGAGTGGGGCATGTCCACTAGATCTATATCTATCATCTTCCATATTAAGGACATAAAAATCAGCTGGAAAAATTAAATCCTTTACCTTAACCAGAACATCCTCCAACACTCCTGAAGGATAAGCAATACTCCTATTTGCCAGCTGCACAACCACTCCGGTAGGCTTCAGCTCTCTCCCACCTGCAAAGATGAATAAACAGATTTAGGCATAACATTTATAGCAGCACCAAGATCAATTAAAGCATCAGAAAACTCAAAATTTCCAATGGTGCATGGAATTGTAAAAGTGCCCGGATCTTGACACTTAGTGGGCATTGTTGGTTGTATGAGTGCTGAAACGTTTTTGCCAAAATTGACTTTTTCATTCCCTTTCAGACGCCTCTTGTTAGTGCATATCTCCTTGAGAAACTTAGCATATTTAGGAATGGTCTTGATTGCTTCCAACAGGGGTATATTGACTTCAACCTTTTTAAAAGTCTCAAGAATCTCTTTTTCTGCATCTGCTTCAGTTTGCCTCTTTCCCAAGGTAGGTCTATGTGGGAAAGGTAAACTTTTCTTTGGCTCCTTCTCATTATTAGGCTCATTTGGTGCGGCGTGTGTTTTTGGTGACGCCGACCTATCCATGGTGGTGGTATCTAAGGATCCCTGAACTTCTTTTCCACTCCTAAGGGTGATGGCACTGACATTGCTACTATTCCTCGGATTAACAACTGTCTGTGAGGGTAATTGGCTTGATCCTTGGCTTTTTATCTCATTGAGGGAATTAGCTAATTGGCTAACCATATTTTCCAAATGCTTGTTCTGATTTTTCATGTTAGTCAATTCTTGTTTGTTTCTAGTCTCATTTTGATCCATCTTTTCCAAGAGTTGCTTCATCATAAACTCCATGCTGTTATTTTTTATGGGTTCCTCTTGGATAGGAACTGATTGCTTAAGAGGTTGGGAATACTGTGCATTTGGTCCTACAGCATTGTATCTATTTTGCTGTTGTCCTCCCCCATATCTCAGGTTAGGGTGATCCCTCCATCCTGGATTGTATGTATTAGAATAGGGATCATATTTTTGTTGCCCTTGTTGCATTGGCCTAACTGGAAACATCCCAGCACAAGCCTCTACCCTGTCTTCTAACATAGGGCACTGATCAGTATTATGTGTGGCCAAAGAGCATATATCACACAGGGGTCCTACCAAGGTAGTAGAGGAAGATGTCTGTCCAGATGCATAACACTGTGGATAAGAATATGTCTGAGTAGGGTAGGATTGTGGTGCACAAGTCTGAGAAGGGATGGAGGATGATTGCTGCCGATCTAAAGCAAGCTTTTGGAGCACAGTAGACATTACTTCAAGTTTGCTCTCAATTCTCTGACCATAATCTGGAGTACACAATTCATTGACTCCTCTTGCTGTTTGTATTGATCTGGACCCAAATTGCTGAGCATTCTGAGCCATCTTATCAATAAGCTCCCAAGCTCCTGTAGGTGTCAGATCACCTAAGGCTCCCCCAGAGGCAGCATCAATCATATTTCTATCCATGATCAACAGCCCCTCATAGAAGTACTGGATAAGCAACTGATCAGAGATTTGATGGTGAGGACAACTAGCCAACAATCTTTTGAATCTTTCCCAGTACTCATATAAAGTCTCTCCACTATTCTGTCTGATCCCACATATCTCCTTCCTTATTGATGCAGTGCGAGATGCAGGAAAGAATTTCTCCAAAAATAACCTCTTCAGTTGGTCCCAAGAAGCAATGGCACCGGGAGGTAGATAGTACAACCAATCCTTGGCTAAACCATCCAAGGAAAAAGGGAATGCTCTGAGCTTGATTTGTTCCTCTGAGACACCTTGTGGCTTCATTGTAGAGCATACAACATGGAATTCTTTTAGATGTTTGTGAGGGTCATCTCCTGCAAGTCCCTGAAACTTAGGAAGTAAGTGAATCAATCCGGATTTAAGCTCAAAATTTGCATCTAATTCTGGATATTGTATGCAAAGATTTTGATAATGCACATTAGGAGCCGTCAATTCTCTAATAGTTCTAGCATGCATGTTATTATTCAAATTTGCATTCACATTCAAGTTAGCCTGAACATGCATATTCCTGTTAGCATTTATTTGATCTTGTTCAGCCATATTATCACTAGCAAATTGAAGTGCGCAATCAATTCCTTGCACAGAATCAAAAGCAGATGAATTAGAGCTATTAATTCCTACACTATCTTTGTTTTTCCTAATCCTTACTCGTCTTTTAAGGGTTTTTTCAATTTCTGGATCCAAATCAATTAATTTTTCACTAGAACTTCTTGTCATACACCAATTAGACAAGCAAAAACTAAGAAGGAACACAAAAATTAACAAAGAAAAATTAAAACAAAAATTCCAGAAAAATTAGAAAAATCCTAGAAAATTCGAAAAAATACTAAAAAATTCGAAAAAGTGCTCTAAACGTTGGAATTTGGCCAAAAAATGGTGCACCTAATAGCTATGCTATTACTTTTGCTCAAAACACCCAAAAACTTTGAAATACAGAATTTGAGAATTTTCTGGGCACTTTAAACGAAAATTCCAGCAAGTAGGCAAATTAATATGCAACACCGAAATTATCAAATTCCAAGCTCGAAACAAAGCAAAAATTCAACTAAAATAGAATCAAAACAGAGATAAAACAAAATAAAAATACCTAGAAAACTTTCTCAAACAATTAAGAAACTAAACTCCCCGGCAACGGCGCCAAATTTGATGATCGTGTCGAGCGATCTCAAATAAAACTAGGTAGCAAAATAAGTTTTGTAGATAATGGTGCAACCTAGGTCATCTTTCCAAGGAGTTTGTGCCTTAAATTGTTTATGGAAGAGAGTTCTAAGTATTACTAATTAAGATTTAACTTGGGGGTTTGATATGCTAGAATTTAATCGAACTAAAATTAATTGACAAAAATTAGAAATCTAAAACTAAGTTCAAGTGATTAATCGAATAAATGTGGTAACTAGCTTTCAATTGGATTCCCTAGAGTTCAATTATCCTTGCTCTTTAGTGCATTCATCATAGGGTTCTTGAATAACCATCCAAGATTCAATTCATCAATTGTTCAAAGAATTTTGCAACCACAAGAAACCTTAAACAACTAATTAATTGGATTAAGAATAAGAACACACTACACTAAATTTGATTAATTTATGAAAGCTACTGCACAATTTACTCAAGATGCTAATTTACCAATTAGATTAATTAACTCCTCAAGCAATTAATTTACACAAAAGTTCCAGCTAACTAACCCAATAACCATTGCATCAATTAGCCCAAATTCAAGAGGAAATTAGAGTTCAATTGCACAGTACTAATTCTGGAATTTTCACAAACAGATGATGATCATAAATAATTCCAAAATTCAAATCAAGTTCAATCCAAGAATTAATTCAATCCAGTAATTCTAGCAATTAAATTCCTAAACCAAAAAGCTAAACCTAGTCAAATTAACAAAGGAAATAATGCTAAAATCAAGAGATTGAGCAAGAGAGTTTTATCCAAATTTAATAGGAGATGTAGAGCTCAAATCTTCATCTAGGAGAATTCAATCTTCAGCTAGCCACCACAAGAAATTCAAGCTGCCATGGAAGGATCAAATGAAGGAGAATCAATCAAAGAAGCAACCATCGAGAAAGAAAGAAAAAAATTCTTCTTCTTCAGCGCTGGAAATTCTCCTCCTCTTGATGTCTCCAGCCTTTATTTTTCTACGTTCCCCCGTTCTCCTTTTCCCAGCGTCCCCTTCAGGTTTTTATTTTCTCCTTCCCTCCTTGTTCACGTCTCTCTTCTTCATTCACGTCTCTCTTTTTTCATTCACGTCTCTCTTCCCCTTTCACGTCTCTCTTCCCCTTTCACGTCTCTCTTCATTAATCACGTCTCTCTTCCCCTTTCACGTCTCTCTTCATTAATCAATTCACGTGCTGGCTTCGGCTTTTCTTTCTGCATGCTGAAACCAAGTTTAGTTTTCTTTTATTATGCATGGGTGTGGGCCCCATTGTGGATATAATAATCCACGTTTTTGCTCCAGCGTTTCTGTTCGTGTTTCCCACATTATTCTCCCCAGCTCTTTGCTTCTTCTTTTCAGATCATGCATCGAGCAACCAGTAGCTTTCTTCTGCAGTTCCTGTTCATGTGTATTTGCAGATTCTGCTCAGCTCTATACAAGCTTTTCTTCATCACGCTGTAACTGGTTCTCTGATCAGAAGCTTCATTTCGTTTCACTGTGCATTCCTTCTGCTCTTCGAATTGCTGTCCAGTCCAGAGATGAATGAATGAAATTGTTCCTCGTCCAGCTCCAATGTTTTCTCAAGCTCCAGGCGTGCTCCTGCTGTCCAGTTCGAGTCCAACGTCCAGTCTCTGTTTCAGCGTCTCTTCATCTTGATTTCAGCTCATGCAAGCATTCGACGCTCTTTCTTCCATTTCTGTTCAGCTACTGGATGTTCTGCACGTCCAGCAGCTTTTCCACGTTAATTCTGCCTCTCTTTCATGTGTACTTCGTGGCTTCATTCTGGACCTTAAACCCGAGACTAGCTCCTTCTCTGTTCAGATCAACGTTTGTTCCTTGCTTCAGCTTGCTTTTCTCCCATGCAGCTTCTTCGTTCTGCCTCGTGTTGCTTCCTTGTTTTGCTCAAGCTATATGCTGCTGCCCAGACTTCAACTTGTGGCTTCTCTTCATTGTTTTGCTGCTGTTCTGCATGTGCTTGCCCTTAGCTTCAGCGTTTTAAACTCATGCATTCTCACTTGGCTCTAAGCTCCTTTGAACTCGATGCTCTTCCTTGTGAACTTTCTTGCTTTGCTTCATCCTTCCATCAAACTCATGGCTTTGTGGATGGTTCTCTTCAACTCTCCAACTCGTGGCTTTCTTCTCCCCTCATCTTCAAAACAAATTCTCCTTCAAAGCTTCAATTGCCCAACAAAATCTGCATAAAAGAATGAAAGAGATGGAATAGAAAATTCACAAAATTCATTTAAAATGATTTATGCATTAAAATTCAGGAATTTTGTCAATTGTTTTCTAAAGTGCAAAACTAGCTATTAAAATCAATTTCCATTTAATTGCATTTATTAGGCTACATTTAATTATTAAAAAGGTTAAGTTAAGAGAAATAAAGTGTATAAAAATTATGCTTATCACTTCTCCCTTCAAGAAAACCAAGAGAACTCCAAGAAGCCCAAATAATGCCATAGTCTCGGCCAAGCATGTTCCATGGTGCTAGGGAGAGTTTTAAATTTTTCTAAGGCCATTCTTGAGTCATAATTGATTAATGAAAATGAAGGGAGGCCTTGGAAAAAATTTAGAACTCATAGAAAGTGATTTGGTGTCTTAGGTTCTATATTATGACCTAAAAAAGCAACATAATACTAGGCCATTTGTTTTAATGATGTGATGACTCCAAGAGGCTTAAAAGGAGTCAAGAATCATATTTGAAAGGAAAGAATGAGGCCTAGAAATCATTTGAGGGGTGTTGCTTCATTAGGTGCCAATGTGGACCATAATGGAGGTTGTAGAGTAATATAGGGTTTAAGCACGTTATATGGCCTTAGAAATTATTTCATGAACCTAATTGGCTCCCATACCTTGTATTTAAGCCAAGACAAACCATCTTCACCAATTTGTGGGTGTGTGGCTGAAAGAGGAGGCTTGAGTCCAAAGGAAAAAGTGTGTAATTGTGTGCAAAGTAGCTCTCTCCACATTCTCTCATGCATGGATGTGTGTTTAGCTTGTTTTAGAATGTGTGTATGTGTATTTTCAAGCTTTGAAAAGTATGCTAGCATGCCTTTATATGCCATGATGCTTGATGCCATGTTATATTTTCAAATGATTACATAATATTTGTGTGAGTTTGCTTGAGTGTGGAGAGGCTAAGAACTTTTCCCTTGGGTAAGGATGAGCCAAGAACCCTTGAACTTGGTTGAGACAAAGTAAAGAGTCTCCCAAAAGCAAAGTGGGCTCCCAAGAGTATGGTTGAGTCCAAAGTGCTCAAGAAATGGGTAAGGCAAGTCTAAAACTCATGAGGGGAAGTGTGAGGCCAACCCAAACACTTGGTGAGCTCTTGAATGATTTGTATGAGTTGTTCACATGCCAAGTTTACTTTTAAAATGTCCATGGCTTTTATTTTCTCCACGCATGCATTTGTAAAGCTTGCTTGCACATATTATGTATGATTAAATGGGAGATGAGCTATTGGGATTCTTTGAATCTCATCCTTTCCTCTCCAATGATCTAACATGCTAGGTGAACCAAGTGGATATACTAATGAGAGCCAACAACACTAAAGGAAGGAGATTGACAATCATGTGTTTAGCTTTTGCCACTTTAAGACCATGATTGTACCATATGATATATATGATGTAGTAAATGGGCTATGACCCTTGAGACATGTGTAAATATGATATTATATGATTTTTAAATGTATGGATATGATATATGACCTCTAGAACTTATTTTGAGTATGTAATGCCAAAGTGTGCAATATGGAAGTTTGTTGGAAATATGCAAAAGTGTGGATTGAATGGCCAAAATGAGATGCATGAGATTTGGGACCATTTGGACAGCTCACACAAGTCTCAAATAAGCTTTTAAACTTGCCCAAAAGGTGCCAAGACCAAGAGAAATCCATTTGGCAACTTTGGTACCCAATATGGAGCCAAAATTGACCATAATGGAACCCTATGTCACTTTTTAGCCAAATCAGTTATTCGTGCTCTAAAATTTGGCATGCAATTAGGTCTCATTGAGATATTTTTGGAAAGCTAAAGAACATAATTTTTAGGGGTCTAGAGAACATTTGATGAATTTTTAAAGTTGGGATTTTTTATGGATTCTGGTATATGCACTATTCATACTGGCAGTTTTGTGTTTTGTGTCACCCAATGGCCAAGTAGTGTCCACTACTTCTGAAATTTTGTAGAAATAAACTAGAGGTTATAAGCTTTCTGTGGCCACTGAGATCACTTCATTTGGAGGTCTGAGCAGAGAGTTATGCATTTTTGAAGTTGACTGTCAGTACTAGTGGCGCCCCAGGAGTTTAGTTACTGTTCCATAGATTCCCAATGGCTAAAAGTATTGGTTTCATTCTAGAATTATTTTTAATATCAAGTTAACATTTTTATTTTTCCAGAATGACTGAATTTGTGTGATTTTGATTTTTATAGAATTAGTTATGAAATTTAGAAGTTTGTATCAGTAATCTGAACAGCAGCCCAGGTAGCCAGCAACCTCTGTAGTTTTTCAGATGTAAAACATCATACATGATGTTTGTTATGATCTGGGAATATTTTTAGTGTGAAGTAGACATCATAATCTTTCCAGAATGATCAATAAAACATGTTTTCAATTTGTTTAGATTTAGTTATGATTTTCCAAAGTTTGCCAAGAAAAGAGGCCAATTCTGGCCGAAAATATGCTTGCTTATTTTGAACTCCATTTCGGTTTCCAGAATTGTAGACATCTTTTTGTGATATAAATGAGTTATAATGATGGAATTAAATATGAGAATGCATAATATGATCTTACATGGTCCACATGACATCGAATGGAATTTTGAGACCCAGCGCAATGCTAAAATGAGCATTATTTTCCTTGCCTTTTTCATGCAAAACTCACATGATTCATGATATTAAGTTATGTAAAGGCATGAGATGACTTAGAATGAGCTAGAATTCCTGGTGTTACAGGAGGCAAAGAGGAGGAGAAATCAAAGGCTTAAGGTATGAAAATTAGTAGTTTTTCATGCTCTTTCTCTTCCAAACCCCTTTTCCTTCATTCTCCTTTATTTCTTATGATTATAATGAAGTATATGGATCTGTTTTAGAGAAGAAATTGAGGGAAAAATTAGGATTTAAAGAGAGGAGCTCAAAGGATACAAGATTCAAGTGAGAAAAAGCAAGAAAACAAGGTAATTTCTCTTCCTATGATTGTCATCTTTGGTTCCCTCCTCCTCTATTTCACCCAACATGAGAAAACCCTAGGAGGACTTGATTCTTAGGCAGACCCAAGGGTGAATCTAAGGAAAAAGGGTGTGGAGATTAAGAATAAGCAATGAGAATTAACAAATAACTATGGAAATTCAAGATACAGAGTCTAAGGTTTTATATGTTCCTTGCAAAATCTGATTTGATACCTTGATTCCTATGTCTAAATGAGAGTTTAAATGAGCTCCTAAGATCCCTAGAAGTCTTCCCATGTGCTTCCTCCATCAAGAAAACAAAGTAAAGTTCATGGAGAGCAAAATGCTTCCTAGGTTCGGCCAAGAGAGGTTAGCATACCTAAAGAGAGTTTTAAATTTTTCTAAGCCCATTTTTTAGTCATATATGATGAATGAAAATGAGGGGAGACCATGGGCAAAATTTAGAACTCATAAAAAGTGAGTTGGTGCTTTATGTTCCATATTATGACCTAAAGAAGCAATATATAGCTAGGCTCTTGGTTTTGATTGTGTGATGACTCAAAGAGGCTTAAAAGAAGCCAAGAATTATATTTGAAAGGAAAGAATGGACCCTAGAATTTATTTGAGGGGTGTTGCTTCATTAGGTGCAATTATGGAACTATAATCAGGTTTAAAGATCAAGCTAGAGTTCAAGCAAGCGTGTGGCCTTAGAATTAATTCCATAAACCTAATTGGCTTCCATAAATTATGTTTAGGCCAAGAAAAGATAATCGCTACACTTTTGTGTGCGTGTGGCCAAAAAGGGGAGCTTGGATTCAAAGGAAAAAGAGTGTAATTGTGTACAAGGTAGCTCTCTCCACCTTCTCTAATGTATGGATGTGTGTTTAGCTTGTCTTGAATGTATGTATGTGTATTTCTAAGTCATGAAAAGTGTTCTAACATGACTTTAATTCTATGGTACCATGATATTACAATATGCTCTTATAAGATATTTTTGATGTGTGTTTGGGTTTGCTTAAGTGTGGTGAGGCCAAGAACCCTTAGCCATGGTGAGGATGAGCCAAGAACCATTGAGATTGGTTGAGACAAAGCAAAGAGTCTCCCAAAAGCAAGATAGGCTCCCAAGAGTATGGTTGAGTCTAAGAATCTCTTAAAGAATGGGTAAGGCAAGTCCAATATCCATAAGAAATTAGGTGAGGCCAATCCACTTGCTTGGCAAGCCTTTGTATGCTATGTATAACATTCTCAAATAATAAAAATGCTTCTTGAATGTTCGCATATGTCAACATGACCATACATGCATTTATGAGACTTGTTTGCATCCATTATGTATGATTGAATAGGAGATAAGCTATTGGGATTCTTTGAATCCCATTCCCTCCTCTCTAATGTTCTAACATGCTAGGTGGACCAAAAGAGCCAGGAGATGGAAGCCAACCACTTGAGAGATGAGAGTATGACATTGAAATGTATAAAATTTACTTCTTTAAAGCCATCAAGGTGGCAAATGTTGCCATCTATGGTTGTATATGACTTATGACCTCTTGAACATGTGTAATTATGTTAATAAGTGATGTATGAATGAGAGTTAAAGTTATATGTATGAATATGCACATTTTGGTTATGTATTAGCAAGTTTTCATTATGGAAGTATGTGTATAATTGGATGTGACATAACCAAAATGAGAGGCATAGAGTTTGGGACCATCTGGGTAGTTCACACAAGTCCTAATTATGCTTTTAGACTTGCCCAAGAGGTGTCAAATCCAAAGGAAAGCTATTTGGACATTTTGGTATCCTATATGGAGCCAAAATTGACCATAATAGAATCCTATATCACTTTTTAGCCAAATAAACTCTTCTTGATGTGAAATTTGGCATGCAATTAGATCTTGTTGAGAAATTTTTACAAAGATAAAGAACATAATTTTTGGAGGTCTACAGAATATTTGATGAATTTTCAAAGTTAAAAAATTTTTTGGTGTTGGTCATGTTATTGTTCACTCAAGTCCAAAAATGAAATCTGCCACACAGGGGTTAAATGATGTCCAATTACTATGAACCTTTTTACAAAGAAACTAGACATTTTCCAGTGACTTGTGACAACTAGAAGAACCTAATTTGGAGGCTTGGAGAGGGAGATATAAATTTTTAAAGATTCTATCCAGTATTAGGAACTTCACTCGACCTCAGTTACTATTTGATTGAATTTTGAGGTTGGACGTGCCTGGGATGGTCTGAAGTTATTTTTCCCCTTTAGCTAACATCCATAGATTTCCATATTGGTATCATTTTCATAGATTGAATTTTTTTGAAATTAATTAAACATTTTTGAATTTATTACAAAATTCTGTGACAGCATCAGATGACAGTCTGACTTCTAGACCATTTTGCATGTCATATGTCCTCTATGTTGGCTATTTTTGTCTGGACTTATTTTTAGCATAAAGTAGACATGTGTACTTTCAAGAATGGCCAAGAATTCATGATTTCAATTTTTCTAGAATTAGTTATGATTTTCCAAAATTTGGTCAGAAAAGAGCCAAATCTGGCTGAAAATAAATATCCATATTTAATGCTCCATTTTGGTTTTCTTGAGGTGTGGGCCACTTTTGATGATGCAAATGAGTTGTATTCATGTAAGTAAATATGAGAATGTTTTGTATGAACTTATATGGTCCACGTGACATCGAATGAAATTTTCATACATGACACGACGTAAGAAAATGCATTATTTTAATTCCCTTTTCTTGCTCTTTCATGGAATCTATGAATGTAAAGCATGGAAATGCTGTGAAATGAGCTAGAAATATAAGGTATTACATTTATTGGTATCAAGGCAAAGTTTTAGGCTCTCTCAGATTAGATTTGACTTAAGGATATAGCAAAAGGGCTATGTAAGGCTTGAATGGATAGGTAGAACCTTATATGAGACAGTTTGGGTGTGTGAAGATAGCTTGTGGCCTTGTTCATGATTAAGTAAGTTGTATGATGGTCTTAGAGTCGTTAATGGATATCGAGAAAGAGTGGCCTCTAAAGTAGCTTGAGCAGAGCTAAGCTTAAGCAAAGTTAAGTGATCTGATGGCTAGAGCTTGATGAGATATGATAGCTCACGCGAGATTAGTGGCAAGCCCTAAATATAAATGATGAGAAATGATCTCGTTGATAGGAAGAGGCTTGCTAGAGAGAGTATGTGAAGACTAATTCTCCCGGTAGTCATACTCAAGCCATTATGAGATGTCTTGCTTAATGCAGAGACAAGTAGTGATGCAGCGAGGTGTGAAATGAGATTGCAGCTACATAGGACCAATATAAAAAAGAATGAGAAAGAGAATTATCCCCTAGCCACAACACCCAAATGTCTAGATAAGTTCCAAAGCCCAAAAGGCTAATTCCCTCAGGCTAGAGGTCAATTTATAAGCTACACCCCTATAGCCTAATAGCTTAGAGATGACAATTAGTTATGTATGAGTGAAGTAAGAGGTAGAATCCTCTAACTTGATGCTGGGCTAGATATAGAGGTAATGAGGCTCAGGTAGGTAGCTAAAGATGAAAACCTCAATCCTTGAAAAAGTAAGCCAATCAGAGGACGTTAGCTACAGCCAATTAGTTGCTTAGCCGCGGCCAATTATTCCAGATAGTAGCGAGGCAATCCAGAGAGTTCCTTGCCGTGGCCAATTAAGAGGTTACCCGTGGCTAATACTCAGACAAGAAAACTAGGGTGAACCCGAGGGGCTAATTAGCCACGACGAATGATATGTTAGCCATCACAAATGGCAGTATGAATGCCTTGTTGGTCATATTCAGGCCAACTTAAGGAATGAGTTGATAAGGGATCAGACAACCCACAGAGAGCGGGAACCCCTAGTATAAGTAAAGAGAATAAGTTGAATAGTTACAGAAGATTAGAAAGAAATCCATAGGCCTAGCAAATGAGACTGAGAAAAGAGCTTAGCATAGAAAAAGTTAGACACAAGAATGATAAGGTTGTTAAGACCTACCTTTAAGGCGTTGACTCCAACCTAGGATGCTACCCTGTGAGACATTGAATGTTAGAATGTTAGTATAGCCCTAAAATAACGTAAGATAAGACTACCAGTAGTGAGGCACATAGTGAGTGCCGTAGAAAGGTGTACCTTATAGGTAATACTTAGAGGTAAGTATAAGTAATTCAGTAACTAAGGCTCGAAAGAGAATGAGAATAGTTAGTAAGCTATAGGTCCGATAAGATGGCTAGCCTAGGCTGAGCATAAGCTGAAGCCTGGGGAAGATGACTTGTAGCATTGTTCCAGATGAGATATGTAAATGAAAGGCTTAATGAAAGTTCTCTCTGGATCAAGAAATGAAAGATGAGATATTTTAAGTTAGGAAAACCACCTAGTAGTGGTTAGCAAATTCCCCTAGATAGATCCCCCTGAGTCGTAAAATATAGTAATAAAGGAAGCGAGGAAGAGCTGAGAAACTAGATATAGAAAAGATGCCCTTGCTTTAGTCATGATTATATGAGTAAACTGAGTCAGAGAGGTAAACAGATAAGGGTTTGATAATTAGTCAAACGAGCTCCCTAGTATGAGAATGATATAGGGTTAAGGCACGTGAGTGATTAGAGCACTCAGTAGAGCATAAATTTTAGTGAGGTAAAATCCAGACATTGAGAGTACATATCCTGGATTGGGTTAGCAATACCTTAGAAATAGTATACTGTGCTCCTGGGGATGAGGTTAAAGAAGTTGAATAGAGAGAAAGCCTAACTCTAATATGAACATAGAAATAAGCTGAGATAGACAGTTAGTGCCTTAGTATCCTCAAGGAAGCTCAAAGGAGCTAAAGACAACCTAAGAAGGTGAGCCTCGTGTTAAAAAAAAAAGTAACTCGAAAGGGCCATAAAATGAAATTCTTAGGATTATATGAAATAGAATTCTTCTTACCGAGGGATAGTCTAGCTAAGAGCAGAGTAAGAGTATGAGCAAAAAGGTATACCCCCTTGATGTTACAGAGAGTGAATAAGTAGAGAAATCTTGGGAAAAGATAGGCACTCTTGAGCGTAAAGAAACCTGAATTGGCAACAGAAACAGCCAGTAGTAAAATATCCTTTTACTTAAGTAAGAGGATAAGAAAGGTAGAAAGAGAAGATATGACAGTGTCCAAGCTGAGGACATACTAGATTGAGAATATATGTTCAATTAATGTGCTTGAGTATTTAAGAAAGCACACTTGTCCTTGGCGTAGATGCCCTTCTAACATGATAGTGCCCGAAGTAAAAATAGCCAGATGATATAGAGAGATCTCGAAATGAAATAGAAGAAGAATCTTATTTTCTCGAGCACTCTACGAGAATAGGGTAGATAAAAAAAGTATGAGAGGAATACTTTAGATTATTGGGAAACTTGTAATATACTGGTGATAGTGGCTTTGAGCTCAGTCATAAAGAGTCAGTGTATTAGTGTTTGACATTATGGTTTTCTTGCAATAAAGGCTATATGATATTAGGTCTGGCCAACCTAGTAGTAATATGGCTTGAGTGCGTAGTAAACGACAACAACAATTACCAAAGCATCGCGATAATCGAAGGGTATCCTAGTTAGCTAGATAATGAGATAAGTCAAAAAAGAGAAGTAAAGGGATTTCATAAATACTGAAATAGTAAGAAAAGCATGCAGAGAGGAATCCCTAGTAGAGAATGTTCAGATTCAGTATGCATAGCTTGAGTCCTTTATAGTATATGTAAATGAAATGAGTAGGGACCAGTGCATGGCCTCTTTCCTGCCATAGATGTTAGCCACACTCAGTGTGTGAGATGCCCTAGTGCTAAGACACTTAAAAGCAGAATGTGGGTATAGTCAGAAATTGTAGGATATGAAAGGAGAGCTAAAATGAGTATATACAAAGTAAGTAAGTCAATGAAGTAAGAAAAGAAAGCCCAAGAAAAAGAGGCTGAAGTGGGAATTTGAGGATCCTATGAGGAATAATGAGTGAAAAAGTTTAAATGCTCTCTATTGTCAGTATGATGAGATCCTAAAGAATCAGATGACACAAAACCCACTTCGCACGAAGAGCACAATGTACTTCTGAGTTTAGCCTTAGCTATTATGAGCGATGTTAACTGGACTTAGTGAGTATGTATTTTACTATCAGATACAGTAATCTTACGCTTTGACATCTCCCAAAGATGGATCGTAGTAGATCCTAGCATAGCACAGCAAGTTGCAGTAGACCCTAATAGGGCTCTGAGAGGTCGCAGTAGACCCAGGGATCACAGTAGATCCCACAGAGTTACAGAGAGCCCTAGCTACAGCATGATAATTCTCTGGTAAGATGACGACTTGAGATAATTTTACAGAGCAATTACTCTCAAAGACTAGTACAGTTTTAGCTAGCTTTTGTCTCAGAGACTAGAGACCTCCTGAGTCTAGTAGACTGTTGCCACAGAGATATGAAGGCTTTACTCAGACAATTAGACCACTGACTAGCTCTATTTAGAGATGAGCATAGTGCATAGGATGAGGGAAGTAAGAAATTAGCTTTCCAGAGTTAGAGCCAGATGAACCACTACCTAGCAAATAATAGCCCTGACCAAAGAATAGAGAAATCCCTACATGCTAGCTTATGTATTCAGAAAGGGGTCAGGTGCACTTTTTATATGAGGTAAGTAGTACAGTATATCTCCAGTAAATAAAACTATAAGAATAGCTAGCATCCCACCAGAACTCAGTAGTAATTAGTGGTAGTAGCACTTCGGTGCTAGTAATAAACACACATGTTAGGCCTATCAGTGTTGAAATGAGGGACTACAAAATGCCACTGCAAGTGAGCAAAGAAAGTGAGAAAAAGTCCCGGCCTACAAAGACAAATATAGTAGTAAATAGAGAAACTAGGATCATAAAAGCAAAAATTCCCCAAAAGAGTTATAATCCTAATAAGTAATTGAGATGTGAGACCTGTGACAGAAAGAATGTGAATTGTAATCATGGGATGAGCTAGTAAGGAAGAACACAGAGATAAGGAGTGGACAATACATGTAAATAAGTAAATAGACAAACAAAAACCTCCGATGGCTATAATGATCAGAACAGATGATGAGACATTATGAAAAGCCATTGAGAGAGGATACGGGAGATGTGATGTGAAAGAAGTTACCTCCCAAGATATATAAATAAGTCCACTGAAAGAAATATTAATCCTTGCGAATGGATTAACATTAACCCAATATGATTAGTAAGCTCTCCCCGGATAGACCTCCAGAGTTAGAAATTTCTTTTCTTTATGAAAAGAATTTGCTAGTACATTATAGTAATATACTGCTCATTAAGAGCTAGTATGAAAATTCCATGGTTGGGAGAAAAAATTTGACCGAGTGAAACCGCTGAGAAAAGTGTATAGAGCCAGGAAGAGGGGAAAGAAAAAAGCAGTTAGCCAAAAAAGAAAAAAGTAAGAGAAATTGTACCATAAATTTCGAGGACAAAATTTATTTAAGGGGGAGAAATGTAACATTTGGTTCTCTACAAACGAGAGAAAATGTGAGAAACGTAATGAACGGTTTCTCCATCAATGAATGAAACTCAGTGAATATAAAAGGAAATCCCCTAAAATGATGTAGTTAAGATCCCAAAAAATTTGAGAAGCATTCTAGACTCCTAAAAGTGAGAATCCTAGGCTCAAACGGAAAGAAAAATGGAGCTAAAACAAAGAAATAATTTCTTACGAAAAGCTTAAAAAATGTAATGGTATTTTTGCAATTTTGAACCAATTTTGGAATTCACACAATAGGACTTTTTAAATGAAAGTTTTAAGTTCTTTAGGGTTCTCAATGGCCCTAAGAACCATGGGAAGGCTCGGAATAGCTAAAGCCCCTCCAGTGGATGTTTTTCAACGTTGGCGTGCCTTAACTTTGACAAATTCATTTGGGAAGGTTTTAGCTCTAATTTGAGTGATTCCAAAGTTATTTTACTAAATTAGGAACCTAAATTTTATAATAGAAAATATAGTTCTCAAAAAGGAGCTAAAAGGAAGAAGAAACAAAAATGCCAAGAACGAAGGGCAAAATGAGAATTTTTGAAAAGTGTAACTTTCTCCCACCTATATATATGATGCACCCATCTTCTCCCTTTATGTTGCATGACCAAGTTCTGCCTAAAACCAGAGGAAACCTCTAGGGAGAGTGGCTGATAAATGCTATTTTTATATCTTTTATTCCTCCTAACTTAGTTATTTTAATGATCAAAAAGGGTTTTAGGGGTTTAATTAGATACAATTTGATTTCATTAGCCATTTTATGCACTTTTGTGAATTAATTGGCAAAATTATTGAGTTTAATGCATGAATTTCTTTTAAATAATCTTGTGGATAATTCTATTGAATATTTTCCTTTTTTTGTGTGCAGAATTTCAATGGGTAATTGGAGCTTTAAATGATAAATTGATCTGAAGAAGAGAATGAGAAGAATTCAAGTGGCAAAATGGAGGAAGCAACACTAGTTCATTCCCAAGCACAAAACACACTCAAGGGACCAGAAGAGAAGAGTTTTTGTACAAGACAAGACTTGGGTTTTGGAGAATTGAACAGAGGAGGGAGGAATAAGGCTGCACATTCAATTGAGGTCCACTAACTCACATATCACTCACAAGTTTAGCCCATCAATCACACAATGCCATTCACTCCATTTTCTAGCTCAACTCACGTGGTTTCTCATTTATCCATGCACTTGTCCAGCCATTCATTCACACTCTCACACTTTCACTCACAAGAACACATACTCGAGCAAAACAGAGGAGAAGCCATGGTTTTGAGAGAAGAGGAAGCTATGGAGATTAATATGACTAAAATGATTAACTCGGGCAACTCTAGGATCATCTATACTCCATTCACATTGCAGTGTAAATCCATTATCCATATAGATGGGTTTCATGCATGGTTCCACATAGTAGCATATCCCCACATCAAGAGGAAGCAGCTCAAATTTGGAGGCTTGAGTTTCTGTTTAAGAAAGAAGGAAGCAACGTGGCTAGAATAGAGGAAGCAATGCGTGAAGAATATAAAGAAGAGAGAGCTTTGAGAATGGGTTTGTGAGCAGCATAGAGAAGAATCACATACATTCCGTGTAGACAGCAACAAAGACAGCATTTGAAATGAAGGTATCCATGGGCTAGGTAGAACGTGGATAATGCTTTGTTGTGGAACAGCAGAGGTGATTCTTTGGGTCTGGATTGAGAGATGAGCAGTAAAATACGTGAGGTGAAAGTGGCAGGATAAAGAAGTTGAGCTTGAAAGAAGCGAGGGAAGTTGAAGTTTAAATGAAGAAGCTTGGTGCTAACATAAAGAGGAAGCGTGAGTAAAAAATACATGCAGACCACGTGAGCAAGACGTGCAAGAAGCAGAGAGCATAATGTGAGTTGGGAGAGGGGAATAAGGTAAGCTGAAGGCGTCTGGACTTGAAGATAGCACAAAGCAAGGAAAAATTCTTTTATATTATACTCCAATGCATCAACCATTCACAGCGGGGCCCATACCTATATGCACAAAAATAATCCACTTGAATAGTGATAGAGCTTGAGCTGAAGAAGCACGTGAAAAAAACATGAGAAGTTACAGGAAATTGAAGTAAGGGAAGAGAAGAGGCTTCATTTATGCGTGTCTTATGTGCTGCCCACGTAGCTTCCAGTATACACTCCTCATGTGATGAAGTGGATTAGGGCCCACAAGAAGGAAAAGAACATGCTAAGGTCAGGAGAGGCAAAAGGGGGTAGCATGTCACGTGACTTTTAATGAGGGGCTGGAGGCATTGATCCATCGAATAAAAATCACTTCATTCAGATGCACAGGAGGATCGTCAATCCATCATCATTCATTTATGCCTCTTTGTCCAGAGACCACACTCCACACCATTTTCATCCACTTCCTCCATCTCCTTCCATTCAAATGAAACTCTAATCTCCATCTGTGACTAGCAAGGAAGAAGTGTGACATACAGAGCCACCAGCGGTATTGTCCAGCACCTGTGGCTAGCACCACACAGCACTGGGTTTGTCCTTTCCCTTCTGATCCTTCATCTCCTTCGGGAAAAGCGCGCCGTTGGAGGGGAGGGATTCTCCCCCACTTATATGCACCTTTGCCCCAGATCTCCTACTCGATGTGGGACTTCACAATCCACCCCCCTTGGGGCCAACCCGTCCTCGGGTTGCACACTCGAGTAGTTGCTCTGATACCAATTGTGACATACAGAGCCACCAGCGGTATTGTCCAGCACCTGAATGTAACACCCCGAAATTAATTAAGGTGTTAATTATGGATTAAGATTAATTAAGGATAATTAATAGAGCATAATTGGGCAAGTTAGTGTATAGGTATTCTAGAGAGATAAATTGTTAATATGGGTTGAGAATTTATTTAGGATGGAGATTTACATCTAGGCCCAAATTAATTAAATCATGATGAGAGGCTAATGGAGGCCCAATGAATTGGAGGTAAACCCAAACTAATTTAATGAGATAGAGGCCCAAGATTTATCTTGTATAGGCTCAATTAAGTGGCCCAATTACCCTTGTGCAGACCCAAGCCCTTGAGCCCCTCAAATTAGGCCCAAAACCTATTAAACTTCAGCAACCCAATGAGTGAAAACTGGCCCAACAGGATTATGCAGCCCAACACTTAGAAACTGGCCCAATAAGCAAAATCTGAAGCCCAATTGGATTTGGACTTGGAGCAACCCATGACCCAACCCCTTGACCCAACTTAAACCCATCAAAACCCTAATTGCCTCAGCCACTCTTTTCCCCCATTTGCTGAAACACAAAAATAGAAGAGAATTTCGGAGGTGAGGAGAGGAGGCTAGGGTTCTTGACATAATTCTGCATTTTCTCACATTTGGAGTAAGATTTGGCCAAGGTAATAGTTATACCACTTAATCCCCTCATCTTTCTCTTTAATTTGGTCCGATTAGTTTTTCATTTGGAGAGATTTCATTATACCCAAAATCTGAAAAGTGAGTGTTTGGAGGTTTTCTTAGTGAAATTCGTAGGTTGAGGTTGGGGTTGGTGTTAGGTGAACTTAAACCCCCCATTTTGATGCTTTCTTTGTTGGTTTGAGACCCCCATAGCTGATTTATATTATGAGTACTAATTCTATACGAATTTGCTTAGGATTTTGGGTGACACATTGAAAATTCTGGTGGGAGATACTTGAATTCGAATTTGAGATTTGTGGTGGCTGTTGCAATTGTCTGCAAGTGAGGTAACCGGGGTTTAATTAATTCCATGCATGTATCTAATTTAATTTCATATTTGCTATATATGAATGATTTGAAATGTTAAATGAATTGGTTGGCTATCTGTTGTATTATGATTGGACCTTGTGAGTCCATGGTGGAGCTGTGGTGCGGCTGCCACCCGTGCATGTGCCACGATCGGGCACCGGGAATGATCAACCCCAGATGCACTGAGCCCTGGTTGTGCTCAATGGGGAGTAGGTGCCGTGGACGGGCCTCTCCCGGTGTTAATGGCCTTTAACATGTTAATTATATGATTGCTAGTATGGGATAGTAATCATGATAGCCTAATTGTTTCATTTGCTGAAATGACTGATATGATTCTGTTATGGATTTTGATTCATGCATATATGTTGATTAAACTGGATTATATGATGGAATTGTTTTGGTTACTGAGATTTATATCTCACCCCGTGTTATGGGATCAATATTTCAGGTGAAAGTTCCTCGGGTAAGGATAAGGGTAAGCAAGTGGATGAAAATCCATAAGCTTCAACCTATGGGGAGATGGCTACACTTGGACTGACTTAGCTAGTATAGATGCTAATTTGGTATTCCTTAATGTATAGCATCATCATGTATCTGCATTGCCAAGTGTAGGCTTGAACATTTGATTTATTGAGGATGTATGAACTGAGGGGTTAGACCTCATCTTAATTTGGTAGTTGTTGCATGGACTCATGATTTCTGTTGTAATTGGTGCTGACATGTAATATTGCTTATCAATGGAAATGTAACCCTTGAGACAATGATATGAGCCCCTAATATATGGAACCCCCATTTATTTTATATTAAAGGATGGCTGCTGGTAGTTCATGTATATTTTGTTGTTGATACTTTATGAACTTGCTGATGAAAGGTAATTAGAGGAAAGAAACGGGCATATAGGTTTTGAGTTGGTAATGGAAGTATAACTAAGTAAATAAGGTAGATAAATGCCATTAGAGCCATATAAAATGAGGGGAAGTGACCTTAGAGTGTCCTTAAGAAGAGGAATGGAGTGTAGGGGGCGAAATAGAGGGAAAATAGCTACAGGAGGGAGTCACGCCGCGGCCAAGAAGGCTTCGCCGCGGCCTAGGGAGTGACAGTGGCGAGGGACGCCGCGGCTTGAGAAATCTCGCCGCGGCGCGGAGTGAAAATAATCGCCCAGGAGGTGACAGAACGTAACCTCGCCGCGGCGCAAGAAGTCTCGCCGCGGCGCGAGTCGAGAAAATTAATTAGGGAGGTTACAGTAGCAAAACTCGCCGCGGCGCCACATTCCAGAGAGTAACTGGGCCGCGGCGCAAGAGTTCCAGGCCGCGGCGCAAGTTTAAAAAGGTGGTTTTTGAGCTCCAGAACCTAACTTAGCCGCGGCGGGAAAGTTCCAAGTCGCGGCGCAAGTCCCCAAACTCCTATATTTGACCTAAAAACCCTAATTTCAGTAAGGCTAATGTTAGGGAATGGTATGAGTACATTGGTGAGATGTTTTTGTGGGTTGCAATTGATCAATGGATGAATCATAAACCTTTAATGATGGTATAAACCCTTCTTATGCGTGATTCCGTTATAGTTGTTAGTTGATGATCCTAGTAGTATCAAGGTTTAAATTTTCCCTGTATTTCTGCAAAGTAATTGATTGTAGCAACCCCAAACCTTGATCATTAATTATTAATAGCATGTTTAACCTTAATTATTGAGATTAGAAACTAGGGTTGTCACAAGAAGGACCTTGGAGAAGCTTGAATCTATGGAATTACAAGTAGAATTTTGGCTAAAGATTTCTCCTTTCCTACACTTTTTTCTTTTTCTTGTATAAGCTTGCTTAAGTTGTATTTGATTAGGAATTTGTGTAATTGAAATTAGTGGCTAGTTAGACACTAATTAGGAAGCCTTTTTGTTGATTAATTGGTTAGATTAGACACTAAACTTTACACTTTCCTTTAATTTCCCATGTATGCCACAAAGGGATTTGATGAAATGCATGAGTGAAATTATGAGCTTTGTTGTTTGATTTAAGGATTCCTTGAAGTTTTATTGGTTAATTAAACATCTTAGGGTGTTAATTCAGAGGCTAATTGATCAATTCAAGTGTTCATTGATCCTAATGACAAGAATTAGCGATTTGATATGGGTTTGAGGTTTCAATTCAACATTAAATTGTTAATCTCTTGATTCTTGAGTGGTAACTTAAGATAATTTTTATTGGACACAAATAGGGACTCTTAGACCAGAATTAATTACAATTGAATTAGGATAAGGATAATGGATACCAAGGGACGAATCCAAAGCTAGTCACAAGACCATCATTCACCCACAATTCAAACAATGAGGTAGCAATTAGGAATTTTATTTCAATTAGATTTTACTTAGTTTAATTCAATCAAAAACCCCCTTAATTAGATAGCTTTAAGGATCTTTTAATGCTTAGAAAACTCAATTGAACATTGAACTCCATTTCTAAGGGAGATAACCTAGGTTGTGCCCTATATTACATATAATATCTAACCTAGTTTTATTTTGAGGGTTGTGCGACAGACCCATCAGTGGCGCACAACAGGAAATCAAAGAGAAGGAGAAATCAAAGGCTTAAAGTATGGAAATTAGTAGTTTTTCATGATCTTTCTGTTTCAAACCTCTTCTCCTTCATTCTCCTTTATTTCCTATGATTATAATAAAGTATATGGATCTATTTTAGAGAAGAAATTGAGGAAAAAATTCGGATTTGAAGAGAGGAGCTCAAAGAATACAAGATTCAAGTGAGAAAAAGTAAGAAAACAACGTAATTTCTCTTCCTATGGTTGTCAACTTTGGTTCTCTCCTCCTCCATTTCGCCCAACATGAGAAAACTCTAGGAGGACTTGATTCTTAGGTAGAACCAAGGGTGAATCTAAGGAAAAAGGATGTGGAGATTAAGAATATGTAAAGAGAATTAACAAATAACCATAGAAATTCAAAATGCAAAGTCTAGGATTTTATATGTTCCTTGCAAAATATGATTTAATACCTTGATTCCTATGTCTAAATGAGAGTTTAAATGAGCTCCTAAGATCCCTAGAAGTCTTCCCATGTGCTTCCTCCATGAAGAAAACAAAGCAAAGTTCATAAAGAGCAAAATGCTTCCTAGGCTCAGCCAAGAGAGGTTAGCATACCTAGGGAGAGTTTTAAATTTTTCTAAATCCATTTTTGAGTCATATATGATGAATGAAAATGAGAGAAGACCTTGGGAAAAATTTAGAACTCATAGAAAGTGAGTTGGTGCTTTATGTTCCACATTATGACCTAAAGAAGCAACATATAGCTAGGCTCTTAGTTTTGATTGTGTGATGACTCAAAGAGGCTTAAAAGAAGACAAGAATTATATTTGAAAGGAAAGAATAGACCTTAGAATTTCTTTGAGGGGTGTTGCTTCATTAGGTGCAATTATGGAACCATAATGATGTTTAAAGATCAAGGTAGAGTTCAAGCAAGTGTATGGCCTTAGAATTAATTCCATGAACCTAATTGGCTTCCATAAATTGTGTTTAGGCCAAGAGAAATCATCCCCACACTTTTGTGTGTGTATGGCTGAAAAAGGGAGCTTGGATTCAAAGGAAAAAGAGTGTAATTGTGTACAAGGTAGCTCTCTCCACTTTCTCTCATGCATGGATGTGTGCTTAGCTTATCTTGAATGTATGTATGTGTATTTTTAAGTCATGAAAAGTGTTCTAGCATGACTTTAATTCCATGATACCATGATGTTACAATATGCTCTTATATGATGTTTTTTATGTGTGCTTTGGTTTGCTTGAGTGTAGTGAGGCCAAGAACCCTTAGCCATGGTGAGGATGAGCCAAGAACCCTTAAGATTAGTTGAGACAAAGCAAAGAGTCTTCCAAAAGTAAGATGGGCTCCCAAGAGTATAGTTGAGTCTAAGAATCTCTTAAAAAATGGGTGAGGCAAGTCCAATATCCACAAGAAATTGGGCGAGGCCAATCTACTTGCTTGGCAAGCCTTTGTATGCTATGTATAACATTCTTAAATAATAAAAATGTTTCTTGAATGTTTGCATATGTCAACATGACCATACATGCATTTATAAGACTTGTTTACATCCCTTATGTATGATTGAATAGGAGATAAGCTATTGGGATACTTTGAATCTCATTCCCTCCTCTCCAATGTTCTAACATGCTAGGTGGACTAAAAGAGCCAGGAGATGGAAGCCAACCACTTGAGAGATGAGAGTATGACATTGAAATGTATGAAATTTACTTCTTTAACACCATCAAGGTGGCAAATGTTGTCATCTATGGTTGTATATAACCTATGACCTCTTGAACATGTGTAATTATGTTAATAAGTAATGTATGAATGAGAGTTAAAGTTGTATGTATGAATATACACATTTTAGTTATGTATTGGCAAGTTTTCATTAGGGAAGTATGTGTATAATTGTATGTGGCATAGCCAAAATGAGAGGCATAGAGTTTGGGACCATTTGAGCAGTTCACACAAGTCCTAATTATGCTTTTAGACTTGCCCAAAAGGTGTCAAATCCCAAGGAAAGCCATTTGGACATTTTGGTATCCTATATGGAGCCAAAATTAACCATAATGGAACCCTATATCACTTTTTAGCCAAATGAGCTCTTCTTGATGTGAAATTTGGCATACAATTAGACCTTGTTGAGAGCTTTTAAAGAAGTTAAAGAACATAATTTTTAGAGGTCTACAAAATATTTGATAAATTTTCAAATTTGGCAAATTTTCTGGTGTTGCTCATGTCACTGTTCACTCAAGTCTGAAAATAAAATTTGTCACACAGGGGCGAAATAATGTCCAATTGCCATGAACTTTTCTACAGAGAAATTAGACATTTTTAATGACTTGTGCCAACTAGAAAAATCTTATTTGGAGGTCTAGAGAGAGAGATATAAATTTTTAAAAATTCTATCCAGTATCAGGAACTTCACTCGACCTCAGTTACTATTTGATTGAATTTCAAGGTCTGGACGTGCCTGGGATGATTTGAAGTTATTTTTTCCCTCTAGCTAATATCCATAGACTTCCATATTGGTATCATTTTCATAGATTGGATTTTTTTAGAATTAATTTGACATTTTTGAATTTGTTGCTGAATTCTGTGATAGCATCAGATGACAGTCTGACTTCTGGACCATTTTGCATGTCATACGTCCTCTATGTTAGTTGTTTTTGTTTGGACTTATTTTTAGCATAAATCAGACATGTGTACTTTCCATAATGGCCAAGAATTCATGATTTCAATTTTTCTAGAATTAGTTACGATTTTCCAAAATTTGGTTAGAAAAGAGCCAAATCTGGCCTAAAATAAATATCCATATTTTATGCTCCATTTCGGTTTTCTTGAGGTGTGAGCCACTTTTCATGATGCAAATGAGTTGTATTCATGTAAGTAAATATGAGAATGTGTTGTATGAATTCATATGGTCCACATAACATCGAATGGAATTTTCATACATGACGCAATGCAAGAAAATGCATTATTTTAATTCCCTTTTCTTGCTCTTTCATGGAATCTATGAATGTAAAGCATGGAAATACTATGAAATGAGCTAGAAATATAATGTATTACAACAAGTAAGGTGATGGTTTTATATTCACAGTCAAGTGCAATATTGTTAGTAGCCATCCAATTCATGCCAACAATCATCTCAATATCATGGAAAGGCATACAAATCAAATCAATGGTAGTATAATAATAGTTAAACCATATAATGACAATCAAACAGACATGGAAAGTGATCACATGGCCTCTAGTAGAGGTAATAAAAGATAAATCATAAGGTAGAGTACCAATAACGAGACCTAATTTTCTCACCCAATCATAGGATATGAACGAGTGACTAGCACCATAAATCAAATATAGCAATTACAAGAAAACCATTCACTATGATCGTACCTTTAATTATAGAGAGACACACTAGCCTCCTACTAAGTGAGGACAAACACTCAATCCTGAGCCTGTGGTCTAGATGGAGGCACCATTTTTGTCTAAGAACAATTCCTGGCTATGAGCCCTATCTTCCTACATCTTAAACATGTCATCAAGGGTGGTTGTCCTTACTAGGTTTCACTTTCTTCTTGTTCTATGCCTTTTAATTCCACTAGACGTCACCCTTCTTCTTGTTGCTAGTAGGTACAATAAAATTATCTTCCTATCTCGATCTCTTTAGTTTTAGGGTTTCCTTCTAGCTAGCCTCAGTGACTGCTAGCAAAATATCTCATAAGTTATTCTCTATTACTTATTAATCTCCATAGGAGCCTTAAAAGTTTTGATTCTTTATAGAGCTGTCCTATCTCTAATCCAAGGCTTAAAACCTTTGTTAAACCATTTATATCTCTAGTTTCATCATCACATTTCTAAATATAAGAGGAATATTGAGATAGCTTTGCAAATTTTGTCACGTACTAATCAACAAGCATCTCTGTTTACTTCAAATTTATAAATTCCATCTCTTTTTTATCTAGGATGGAACTGGGAAAATATTTCACATAAAATTCTACTAAGAAGTTCTCATAGGTGATAGGAATATTATTTGTTTACATAGCTACTTTTGTACTACGCCACTAGTGATTGACTTCCCTTTCTAGCATAAAAGTGGCAAGCATTGCTTTCTGCTCAGATGTATAGTCCATTACTCTGAAGATCTTTTCTAACTGCATAATCCACACCTTTACTTTCTCTACATCAAGTTCTCAATCAAACGAGGGTTGATGGTTCTTCCTTAATTGATTCATCAGTTGTTAATGGGTTAGCTAGGCCTATACTTGATTCTAAGGGGGTACTGGTAGGTTGTCAAGAGCTGGTGGCTATGGCTCAGGGGCATTACCCCTATCATCCTCTCTCTTGGCTGGGGGATAATTGCAATACCATTTCCTACTACTGTTGCATAATTTGTCTCTATTGTTCTATCATGGCATGTTACTTGTCTAAGTGGTCCATGATGATTTGCAAAGGATCCTCTGGCTTAGCCCTAATTGGTCTGCCCTTTCTGGTATTCACCATGATGTCTAAAAGGAACCACAACCTTAGTATAGCTATACAAATTCAATGGCACATACAATTATTCTAACTGGTTTACTGATAAGCACATCGCAAACATAATTTATTCAAACATTCCAAAATCCAAACATAGAATTAGATTGCCTAAACCATGGCTCTGATACTAACAAATGTCATACCATAAAAGAATATGCATAAAACTTATTCCACATTTCTTCTATAACAACAATTATTCATAATAATATTTTTGGCAATGGAATTTACTGTTATTAAAACACCAATTCCTCTAATTATGCCTAAATAATTATTCTTGTCATACCATCACATATATCATATGCTATAACTTACCACTAAAATACCTTGTACTACTAATAGAAAACCTTGTTGACAAGGTCTCAGATTTTATATTATAAAATATAAGATCTTATCAAGAAGATCTTGGACTTTGTTGACAAGATATTATCTCAGTCTTTAATTTGACTTGATTTGATGCTAACCCATCCTAATTAGACTTGCTCAACTATAAATGTCATAAAAAAAACATGGAAAATAGGTTTGAGGTTAAGCATCACAAGTTAGCACAAGTACACCATTCCATGCAATTCCGTAATTTTGCCATTAGTTTCAAAAATTCATAACCTAAACTAGAGAACTTCAAATCATGCAAATAAGGACTTTCTGGAAAGCTCAAGACATCATCTAACTACTATAAAAATTGTAGATTAAGAAAAAATCATTTGACACATAAAAGCTAATGGAACAACAACTAGGGTTTGTTTCTCATACTATAATAGACATGCAACTTTAAACATTCATATCTCATTGTACAAAGCTCCAAATTGAGTGCTCTCAATGGCTATCGAATGCTTATGATGCCAACTACATGGCTATAAAAATTTCATAAGTATTGGACTTCATTTGATACTTCAAAGACACTGAAAATAAGACTATCTAGAAGTACAGTACCATGACAATTTTTGCATAATTTAACCAATTTTGAAAAATCATAAGATATACTAAAAAGCTCTAAAAACCATGATCTTTAGCTCCATGAAACACTCTTAATGAGATCTAGATGCCTGCCAACTTTTATGCCAAAACTCATTCATTTGGTCTAGTTTTGGTTCAGGGGGAAAATATGGCTTAAAATAGTAATCATGTGGCTCCAAATGATACCAAATGGCCTCCTAGATGAGCCATGACTGTTAGAGCAAGTGCAAAAGTTCAAATACAGCATATAGAATCATCATAACAAGTCCAAATCCTCATGGAACTCAAATTGACCATCCAACATGCTTTTATACACAAATACACCATGACTTAAGGACACCAAAATCATGCATTTCATATATTTGGCTCCAAATTCATTACATATGACATATTCATATACTTTTATACATGTTCAAAAGATTACATCTTATAAATAACTTGTACATACATACTTTAACATTAATTTTTATAAACAACTATACTATTCTCAAAGTATCATTATAACGTTCAGTTTTCGTAACAATGATAGAAATGAACCAGTTATAAAAGAAAGTCCCCTAAATAGAAAGATTTAAGGTCCAATAAAATTAGAACAATAATCTAGACCTCAAATAATGAGGATCTAAGGCTAGAGGTGCCTTGAAAATGGAGCCAAAATAACTAGACGAAATTTAACGAAATTATAGTGGCATTTTTATAATTTTTGGTAGTTTTTAGAAAACTCAAAAGGAAGGATTTTTAAATTGAAAAAAAATGAGTTTCTCTAGGTTCTTAGAGGCCCTAAAAACCATAAGAACCCTTAGAATAGTTGAAACCCCTTCAGTTTATGTTTTAGAATATTGATTGATTCGAACTTTGACCCTTTTATTTAGGAAAGTTTTAGATCCAATTTGAGTGATTGCAAAGGCAATTTATAAGTTAAAGGATCTAAATTTTATGATGGAAAAGACGGTTCTCAAAAAGGAGTTGAAATGAGCCTTAAGGGAAGAGACCAAGAATGAAGGACAAAATTGGCATTTTGAAAAGCTCTTAATGGATCCCTATATAGGTTGCGACCCACTCTTCTCTTCATTTTAGTTGACCTAGTTTCTACCCAAAATAGAGGAAAATTTAGCAAGAAAGGGTGCACAAGAGGAGGGAAAAATGGAAAAGAAAAAACCTAGGAAAAAGGTAAGAAATCTTTGCTTTTTCAAGCTCTTTCTTTTAACAAATTTATTCTCCTCCTTCTTCTCTCTTTCGTATGGTTTTGGTGTGTAATTTGGGACTATTTTGAGTTATTTTTAGAGGGAGGAAGTTCAAAATTTCATGGAAAAGCCATAGCAAAGAAGAGAGCTCTTGAAAAGACTATAGAATCAAAGTAATTTCATGGCTTTTCTTGCTTCCTTCTTCTTGTTCCTCCATAGGTGTTTTTTGGCCTCATATAGAACAACGAAGAAGGAGTACATTTTGACCTAAACTAAGTATGAAACCTAGGTTTTTGAGGGTGAGAAACAAGTATATGCAAATAAATTCCTAAAGGAAGCATTGGAAAATAAGTTTCTAAAATCTAGGGTGTTTGTTGCACCATAGTATGTATGAAGCTTTCTAGTGGTATTTTAGTTGTCTAAGAGTATATATGGGTTCTTGAGACACCTAGAAAGCTTCACATGTTCCATTCCTTCAAGAAAAAAAAGCTTCCTTCATGGGTCTAAAACTTGGTGTTTATCTCAGCCTAGACAAGAAGAAGCACCTAGGGAGAGTTTTAAATTTTTCTAAGGGTACAAAGAGACTAAATATGATGGAAGCACATCAAAGGAAGCCTTGGAAAAAATTTAGAAGCCTTAGTTTGTGAGATTGAGGTGTAGGCTCTATAATGAGACTTAAAGAAGCAACTTGTATCTAGGCTCTTGGGAATGAATTTGTGATGACTCCAAGAGGTTTAAATGGAGTTAAGAGACCTAGATAAAAGGAGAAAATAGAGCCAAGAACATAGATTCTAGTCATTGCTTCATTAGATCTTGTATGGAACCATTATGTAACTATGAGAAAGTGAGCTTCCCTAGAGTGTGTCTGTGATGCTAAAGCTTGCTTTAATAATGTAATTATGTCCCATTTGATGTGTTTAGGCCAAATGAATCAAGCTTCACCTAGTTACAAGTGTGTGGCCAAAAAGGAGGAGCAATAACCAAGGAAAATGTGTGTGAATCTTGCTTCAAGGTAGCTCTCTAACCTTTCTCTCATGCATAACTTGGATGTTTACTTATCTTTGAGTGCTTGTGTGTATGTATGAATCATGAGAAATGTTTTTTATCAATGCTAATTTTAGATATATTAATCCTCTCAAACATAGGTATTTTAGTGTCCAAATATGGCTTTAGGGGTTTGATTAGGTGGAATTTGATTTTAGTGGCCATTTCTGCACTTTAGGAAATTATTTACAAAATTATTGAATTTCAATGCATCAATTTCTTTTAAATAATTTTGCAGATATTTCTACTTAATATTTTCCATTCTTTTGTGTAGATTTTAATGGGTAAATGAAATTTAATGCGAGAGATGGATTTGACGGAGAAATGTAAAAGGTTGGAAGAATGGAAGAGAAGAAATGTGTTGTTTCCATGGAATCACACACATGGCATTTTCACAAGGCTCCATGTAGCATGCATCCATCTTCATGAACTCAAGTTCTTCCTTCCCCTCACTTGAACACAGTTACACTTAATCATTTATCTATTATCCATGTTGATTCACTTCAGCCACATTAACACACTCATACAAGGGGCATGTTGACTCCTTCACATTTACGGGTTACAAGCATTCATTTTTCATCAACACTCAATTACACATATAACAGCCACATCAACACATTCACTCACTTCTTAGGTTTCATGCAAGTAGATACACACTCACCTCACACAACTTACTCATCCACCTCCCTACATCCACACACACATGCATGGCTGATTCAAGTAGGATAAACATTAAAAGCTACGAGTTGAAGGAGATGGCAGATGAGGGAAAATCATCCACACCTTCAAAACACATAAGCAATCACCTATTTCACACACTTTAAATGTACCAGTAGCCACCCATTCATATGAAGTCATGTTTCCATCCACCATCTGTACGTAAGAAGAAAAGTGATGAAGGAGTTGCATGAAGATAGCACACCTAAGCTTGTAGAGAAGGAACGAAGAGAAGTTACATAAGGAGCTTGAGTTAAACAAAGCAAGAAGCATGTAACTTACATGGAGAAGGAGCAGAACATGAGAGATGATAAGTCTCAAATGCAAAATAGAAAGGGTAGCAGTGAATGAGGGGAATAAAAATGCGAAGAAAAGGTGGAGCTGGTGTGGAAGAAAATACGTAGAAGGCTGACATGTTTACTACAGGCTGGATAGAACGTGGAAGAAGCCTTTACGTGAAAGAGTTGGGAATATGAATGACGTGGAAATAATGCATGTGACCATAGGTTCATGTATTCTGTTCATGTACAGCTGAGGCAACATGTAAATGGGTAGAACATGGAAATGAAGAAGCCTATAAGCAGATGATAATTCTGATTTAGACACATAGTTAACATGGAAGAATTAAATGAAAAAGCATGATAGAGAAAACACGTATGAAGAAGCACGTGAAGGGCATGGATTGCTAAAAAATAAAAAGAGAAGCTATGGGCAGAATGTGATGAAGGCTGAAGTAATACATATAGGCATGTGAAGGAAAATGAGAGGCTTCATTTATGTGTGCCTTGTGTGCTACCCACGTTGCTTCTAGTACACACTTCTTATGTGATGAAGTGGATTAGGACCCACAAGAAGGAAAAAAATGTGCTAAGGTATGGGCAAAGGTAGAAGGGCGAGTCACGCAATCCAAAAACCACTCATCGTCTCATTCCTCCACCCTCCTCACCATGCAATAGCCATTCCTCACTCTATTTCCACCATTTTTCCACCTCCATGAAGCATTAAATCTCTATCTTGTGGCTAGCTAGCAGAAGGTCCTTGATGGAAGCTTGAATTCAAGAAGAAGAACAAGGGATTTTGGCTAAGCTTCCTATTTTTATTTTCTCTTTCTACATTAATTTTTGTTATTTTATTTGCTTGGTTAAGCTTGTAAATGATTGAAATTGATGTAGTTTATGATCGATAGCTAGTTAGACATTGATTAGGAGAGAATTTGTTGGTTAATTGATTAGATTAAGCATTGAATTTTGTATTTTCCTTTAATTTCCCATGTATGTCATCAAGGTGTTCGATGAAATGCATGAGTAAAATTATGTGCTTAATTATTTGATTTGAGGCTTCCTTGGAGTTTAATTGATTAAATAAACATCTTAGGGTGATAATTCGGAGGCTAATTGATCCATTAATCAATAAATTTAGTGTTCATTGATCCTCATGACAAGAATTAATGATTTGATGCGGGATTGAAGTTTCAATTCAATATTAGATTGTTAATCTCTTGATTCGTGCTTGGTAACTCAAGATACATTGTTATGAATACAATTAGGGACTCTTAGACCAGAATCAATGACAATTAAATTAGGATAATGATAGTGGATACCAAGAGACAAATTTAAAGCTAGTCACAAGTCCATTACTCGCCTTATTTATTCATGGAATTAGGTATTAATTAGGAATTTTATTTCAATTTCATTCTAGTTAGTCTAATTAGATCCAAAATCTCCCTAAATTAGGTAGTCTAGGATCCTTTTACACTTAGAAAACCCAATTAAACATTGAATTCCATTTCCAAGGGAGATGACCTAAGTTGTGCCACTAACTATAAAATTTAATCCAAACTAGTTTTATTTTGAAGGTTGTGCGAAACAACCTTCAGTTTCTAGCTATTTCTTACAATCTATAGTACCATTATGCTTATTGAAATGTGTTTATATATGCATTATAGCTTGAATGGGTTTGGTTGTGCTAAAAGTCCTTTAGCAAGGGTGAGGATAAACCAAAAGCCCCTAGAAATAGGTGAGATATAGCCAAAAGTCTTAAGAAGAGTGAGGCTAAGTCAAAAGTTCCTTGAAAGTGGGTGAAGCAACTCTAAAAGTCCCAAGAAAGATGGGTGAGGCTAGACCAATGCCCTTGAAAGCTTATATTTGCTATGTATGAGTTTATGTGACAAGAAAAATGTTTTATGTATACTTATTGATAGCTTGAATGTCATGCATGCATTCTTTGACTTGTATATGCGTTCATTATGTATGTTTAAAAAGGTTAAAAGCTATTGGGATTCTTTAAATCTCACTCTTCCCCCATATATGCCTAACTAAGTGTAGGTAAGCCAAGTGGACAAAGAAATTGAGGCCAACAATCTTGAAGATCTAGACTTTGACAAAGGGTTATGAAAAATAGGCATTTTGATGACATATTGATGTCAAACTATGTAACCATGAGTTGTATACATGATGTAAACCCTTGAACATGCTCTAATGTATCCATAAATGGTGTATGTATTAATGTGGAAGCTAAATGAATGAATATATATGTTCTTGCCACCAAGGAGCCTTTATGAGATGTGATATCTATGTGTATGTGTGCAAGTGGCAAGGTGAGATTTGTAACACTATAATTATATAGCTCATCTCATTCCTTGTCTAAGCTCATTTCCAAGAATTTCACAAGTTTCCAAAGAAAGAGCAATAAAAATAATAAATAAATTTGTGTCACATAGGGGATGAATTTTTCATTCAGTGTCCTATAAACCATATGACCTCACTCAACTCATTCTCATATTTAATTACACTAATACAACTTAAAATCATCCAAGGAAGTGGCCTAGAACTCATGCAAGTGGATGGAGTACATGAATTCAAGAGTGCAGCCTAGACTAGAAATTTTAGTTTACTATCATAAACTTTGAAAAATCATAATTAATTCTAGAAAAATTGAAATCATCCATTTTTTACTATTCTAGAAAGCTACAGATGTCTACTTTATGCTTACTAGAAATTAATAGAATAGTACCAGAGGTCAACTGTCATCCCTAGAACTGACCTCTAATTTCAAAAATTCATATCTCCCTTCTCAGAGGCCCAATTGGGGTGATCTCAATGGTCATGGAAAGCTTATCATGTCTAATTTATGCCTGTAAAATTTCATGAGCATTGGAAATTATTTGGCCCTCTAATGATACAGCCCAAGTTTTTAATCATATGAACAGTACTTGTATCAGTTCAATGGAAAAATGCCAATTTGAAATATCATAATTAATTTCATAGAGCTCTAAATAATTTAGTATTTGGATTTACAAAAGGCTCTAGATGAGATCTACATGTGTGCCAAATTCAGGAATAAATTCATTCATTTGGTTAGTTCTTGACATTTGGCTGCAAAATGGCTCATATTGTGTCTTAGAAAGGGTCCAAATAGTCCATTTTAAGTTCCAAGGAAACCATAACCACTTGAGTACGTGGGAATGCACCCAAATAACATTATAAACTTGTATTAAAGGTGCACAAATCCAGAATTTGGAAACTCACTCTCTCACCCCATGCCATACACAAGAACATACAAGGCTAGTCTTGCCATTTTATACCCAAATTGCACTACACCATTCATATAACATTAAATCTCATTTGTACATGATACATTTGCATAATTACACATGTTCATAAGGTCATAGGATGTATGAAATAACAGGTTACAACATTTTCAACTCATATGGCTATAAAGAAGCAAAATCTAAGCACTTTGTAGTCAAACTTTCATTTTTCAACTTGATGGCTCCCACTACCTTGCTCACTTGGTCCACCTAGCATGTTAGGACATTAGAGAGAAAGGGATGAGAGTCAAAGAATCCCAATAGCTCATCTTTCTTTCAATCATACATATAGAATGCAAAATAAGTCTTGAAAATGGATGCATAAGCATAATGGATGACATGATCATTCAAGAAGCATTCTTGACATGTGAGTAAGTCATACAAAGCATCTATAGGTTTACCAAGTAAGTGGATTAGCCTCACCCATGACTTGCCTCACCCATTTTCTCTTAGAGGTTTTGGCTCAACCTCACTATTGGGAGACACTTTGCTTTGTCTCAACCATTTCTAAGGGTTCTTGGCTCATCCTCACCATGGCTAAGAGTTCTTGGCTTCTCCACACTCAAGCAAACCCAAGCAAACATTTTAGGCATCATTTGAAAACATAATGCATCATCATGGTACCATGAGAAAAGAGCTCACGCAAGAGTACTTTTCATAACCTAAAACACATATACACACATTCAAAGACAAGTCAAGCATACAGTCATGCATGGAAGAAGGAGGAGTGAGCTACCTTTAGTGCAACCACACACTTTTCTTCTTGAAACAATGCTCCTTTCCTCGGGCTCACACACACAAGGGTGTGGAATTGGTTTCTCTTGGCCTAAACGCAATATATGGACACCAATTAGGTTCATGGAATCAATTCTAAGGATACATATCTTCCTTAAATACTAGCTTGGTCTAATAACCTTTTTTATGGTTCCAAAATGCACCTAATGAAGCAACATTCATCGATTAAGTTTTAGGCTCCATTATTTCCTTTCATTTATGATTCTTAACTCCTTTTAAGCCTCTTGGAGTCATCACACAATTAAAACAAAGAGCCAAACTAGGTGTTGCTTCTTTAGGTCATATTATGGAACATATAAGGCCATCTCACTTTCTCTAATTTCTAAATGTTTTCCAAGGCTTCCCCTCATCTTCACTCATCATATATGACTCAAAAATGGGCTTGAAACAAATTAAAACTATCCCTAGGTACCCTAACTCTTCTAGGCTGAGACTAGGCCTTTTTTAGGCACCCATGGACTTTGTTTCATTTTCTTAGTGGAAGATGCATATGGAGAGCCTCTTAGGGATCTTAGGAACTCATTTAAAAATTCATTTAGGCCTAGGAATCATGGCATCAAATCAAATTTGACAAGGAACACTAGAAACCCTAACTTTGCTATCTTGATTTTTCATAGTTGTTTTGTTATTTTTTTTGCATATTCTTATTCTCCTCTTTTAAATTCCTAAGATTCATCCTTGTTTTAGCTAGAAATTTAACTCTCTAGGGCTGGCCATATGTTGGTCGAACCAAGGAAGAAATGGGAGAAGAAGCAGCTACCACGGGATAGAACTTTTACCTTATTTTTCCTTGTTTTCTTGCTTGATTCTTCCTTTCTTTGGCCTTCTTCTTCAAATCTAAATTTTCCCCTATGTTCTTCCCTCAAAACAGATCCATAAACTTCAATAAAACCATTGGAAATAAGGGGAAATGGAGAAGGAGAGATTTACTAAAGAGAAAACATGAAAAAAAACTAAGAAATCCATACCTTTCTACCTTGTATTTATCCTTCTATTCTTCTCCTCTTGGTATGCCTCACTCTTAAGGTTTTTCCTTTAGTTTAGGGCAAAAACTAAATGAGCTAAATGAGTGAGGAGGTGGGGCACCATATATATATAGGTGGGTTTAAGGAAGACTTCTCAAAAATTTTAATTTTGCCCTTTCATCTTGGCATTTTCATTTTTGATTTATTTTAGTTCTTTTTTTAGAACCATCTTTTCCATTATGAAATTTAGGTCTTCAATTTAATAAAACACCTTTGAAATTGCTCAAATTGGAGCTAAAATCTTCCCGAATGAATCTGTCAAAATTCAAGTCAACCGACATTAGAAAATGTCCACTAGAGGGGTTTTGACTATCTCAGGGCTTCCCATGGTTTTTAGGTCCTCTAAGAACCCCAAAGAACTTAAAACATTTAAAAAGCCCTCCTGTGAGAGTTTTAAAATTTGCTTAAAATTACAAAAATGTCATTACATTTCGTTAGCCTTTCATTCAAATTCGTTTCTTTATTTTTGCTCTATTTTTCTTTCCATCTAAGTATGAGATTCTTATTTTTAGGAGTCTAAAATGCTACTTAAATTTTTTGAGACTGTAACTAATTTATTTCGGGGGACTTACTTTGAAAACATACTTATTTTTGTCGTTTAACAAAAATCGAACATTACAAGATTAAACTCCATGATGATTTGAATTATTTGGCATGCTTTTATCTGTTGTAATTATGCTTTTAGACTTGCCCAAGTGGTTGTGGAAATTAAAGAAAAGCATTTGGTGCCTTGAGATGCCCATTTAGACTTCAAATTTGACCATTTTGTTTGCTGAATCAAAGTCTAACCAAATGAGTGATTTTTTCCATGAAATTTGGCTGGAAACTAGGTCTCATCTAGAGCTTTCTGTAAAGTCAAAGATTACTCAATTTAGAGCTCTAAATATTTTATTATGATTTTTCAAATTTGGCTAAATTATACAGAAGTGGTATGGTTATTGTTCATTTGGTCAGTTTGATTCTTTGTGTCATACATGGTCCAAATGAAGTCCAATGCCCATGAAATTTTATAAACATAAACTAGACACCAAAATATTTCCATAGCCACTAATATCACCTCATTTGGAGCTTTGTAGAGGGAGAAATAAATTTTTGAAATTGTATGATAGTACTAGTAATGCAGCTTGACTTGAGCTACTATTCCATTAATTTTTATGAGTTAAAAGGCATGACATTGGTCTAGAACTATTTTTAATCTTTAGTTAACATACAAATCTTTCCAAAATGTTATGATTTTCTTGATTTTAATTTTTCTATAATAAGTTATTAATTTTTGAAATTTATATCAGAATTCTAGAAAATGAACCTGAGAGCAAAATATTGATTTTATGGGATGTGACTTAAACCCAAGGTTCTTAAGATGTTTGGTGATGTTTATGACTTGTATGGATATGTTATGAATAAAAAATAATATTGATGAGTTCACATGGTCTATGAGGCATAAAATGGTGAAATAAGGCCTTACGTAACACAATTTAATACCATTATTTATACATCATTTTCATATAAGTGATGGAAGCTAGGCCTTGTAATGGAATAAGTATGTTAAGGTATTACAATCATCAATCATGCTCCTTGGCTCCTATTCTTTACACCATGAGCTTTACCCTTTCAAAGAATTCTAATAACTCTTTCACCCTTTCAAGTAGGAATAAATGGCATATTATCATGTCAAAGAACATAAGCATGCACCAAAGCTTCCAAGAATCAAACATAAACATGTTTTCAAGATCACATAAACATGTCAAGATCAAAATCAAGCTCTAAGGACTTTTGGATTAGCCTCACACATTTTTTAGAAACTTTTGACTTAACCTCACTCATTCTAAGAGACTTTTGGACTTGTTTCACTCATTCTTAAGGACTTTTGGCTTTACCTCACCCAATCTAAGGGACTTTGGGCATCACCTCACGCATCAAGAGCAAAGTCACATCCCAAACATAATTCATGAAGCATAATGGTACCATGGCATCAAACAAATAGCTAGAAGCATGTTTCATGATTCAAACATACATACACGCATTTAATGACAATCAAACAACTAAGAGATGCATACAAGGAAGGATGGAGAGCTACCTTTCTCAAGAAGTACCACTTTTCTTCCTTAGTTTCTCACTTTCCTCTCTTAGCCTTACAAGCATACTTGCGAGAGACATGATTTGCTTGGCCTAGACATATCAAACAACACAGAAGGGTATCAATGAAACCATCTCTAGCCTCACACAAGCCTTATATAAGCTACTTCTAGCTTTAGACATCCATATGGCTTCATATAGTAGCATAATGAAGCAACTCACACAATTCATTATCTTGGCTCTAATTTCTCACTCAATCTAAGTCACATGACTCCATTTAAGCTCATTAGAGTTATCTTAAACTCAAATCAAGGAGTCTAACACCAAATTGCTTCTTTATACATAATGGAACCTTAAACTCCTAACTTTCAAATTATGGTTCCTAAATTCAAACCAATGGTTCTTTTCTAATTCATATATAGACCATTTCTATCCTTGGAATCAAAGAAAACTCTTTCTAGGTATCACAAAGACCCTTTAGCTGAGACATGCATACATAAAAAAGCCCATTGAGTTTTGCTTGTTTTCTTACGGAATTTGCCACTTGTGAAGTTTCCTAAATGTCTTGAAAACTCAAACATACTCTTACATAAGCTGAATTATCCTTAAAAAGTTTCATAAATTCCTAGGTACAATCAAAAGCCTAATTTCATAACTTGTTATCTATAACCTCTTTTTGAGTTCTATTGCTTCCGCATGATTCCTTAGGCTCCAAAACCCCTTTCTATATCATGTTGGGACCAAAATCAAACTCCCTACATGGTGCTCTAACTTTGGCCAAAACACTCAAGCAAAAGAGAACCAAGAAGAAGCAAATTAGGTCATGGTTTCTTACCTTATTTCAAAGCTTGTTAAGAGAGCTTTCTTAAGATTCCAAAGTTTCCTCCAAACTCTTCCTTCCCTTTACTAAACTAATCATAGAACACCTCCTTTCATAAATTAAAACCATGAGAAGAGAGAGAAAAAGAACTTTAGTAAAGGCAAGAGCATGAAAAAGTAGCAAAATCTTATCCTTTTGGCTTTGTTTTCATCCTCCTTTTCCTCCTTCCTTGGTACGCAACTTAGGGTTGGTTATATTTCTATTTTATAGTGAAATTGAGCTGATTAAGATGAGGGAGAGAAGTGGGACGTGATTATAAAGGGTGGAGCTCACTTATAACATTTTCCAAAATTCTAACTATGTCCCTAAACTTTCGTTTCTTTGCTTGAGCTTATTTCAAATCCTTTTTTAGAACTATCTTTTTCATCATAAAATTTAGGTTCTCTAATTGATAAAATGACTTTGGTTTCATCCAAATTGGATTTAAATCTTTACCGAATGGTCTGGTCAAAGTTGCGATGAACCAATGCCTTAGATCGCATACCGGACAGGTTTTGATCATCCTAGGGGCTCTTATGGTTTTTGGGACCTCTGAGAATCTTGGAAAGCTTAATTTTCTCATTTAAAATGACCTCCTTTAAGTTTTCTAAGAGTTGCCCAAAATTACAATTTTGCCACCAACTTTCGTATCTCTTCGTTTGGCCGTTTTAACTCTGATTTTCTGCTATCCTGAAGCTCTTAACTACATTTTTAGATGTTCTAATTAACATACAAATCTCAATTAGCCTTAGTTCACTTTACTCTACAGTCCTCATTCATTAATCAAACAATTTTGATTTTGATTTCTCATAGTTCATACTGGCTTTCGCTAGGCTCGTGACCCTTTATAAGTAATTCATTCCACTCTTTACGAATGATTTTGAATTTCTAAATCATAGGATATTACAATTCTCATAATAGAATTTGCTAAATTCATTCCAAACAAGTTTTTTAGGCTTAGAATATCAAAAGAGAAGCTCAAAATTAGGATATTTCATGATATGCACAATTTCACAATTTTAACACATATTAGACATTAAACTTTGAAGAATCATAACTTTAGCTTCACAACCCTAATTTGCAAACTTAGTAGCTACAAAAAGCTTAGGATGTCAACTTTAGCCTTGTAAATTCATAAGCAAGTAAGCTTGTTTGACCCCCTTAAAACTATGAAAAACCAGATCTAGACCAAATAAATAGTACCAAGGACCATACTACAAAATCTATAGAACTTTGGAAATTCATAAAATATTCTACAAAGCTCCAAAAATTATGTTTTTTACCTTTACAAGAAGCTTTAGATGAGCTCCAATTTCCTACCACATTTCAGCTATAAATTCATTCATTTGATTGGTTTTTGGTACAAGCATAATTTATGGCTCAAAAGTTTGTCATTTTTTGTCCCAAGTGATTCATTTTGAGTCATTTTATGCCAAGGATGATTTCAAGGGATTAGGAAGTTGTTCAACAGATTCTTGGGCTATGGATAGTCTTAAAATGATACAAGAACAATAAGAGAAGCATTAGTTTGAATTTAGAAGCTAGAATTTGAAAGTTAAAAATTTAGAAGTTAAGAAAGAGCATTATGAGAACAATTGACATTAAGCTTGTGTGACCTAGCATGGAATGCTTCTAATCAATCCTAATGTGGCTATATGAATCATGTATGGCAAGATTTTGAATCATAAAAGTTGAATTTTTGAAGTTTCCCCGTAAGGCTTAAGGTTCCACAAAGAGTTCCATTATGTAGAAAAGTAAAAATACCAAATAAATAGTGATAATGACCAAATGAATAGTAAACATGAAATTTGTTGCTTGAATTGTGAATCCTAAAAGTATTAGTTGGCATAGGATTCAAGCTTAGTGAAATCCCTAACCTAAAGCCTAAGTGTTGAACCAATCATGGGGAGCTAAAATCTATAGGAAATTACACAAATTTAAACTCTTGAATATGGTCAAATTTAAGCATTTTAAATGATCAAATTATCACCTAATAAGTATGTATTTTTGAAGGTCTGTAAAAGAGGGTTTTAAGTGCACTTAAGTGGCCTAAAGTATAGATAAAGGTCATAGATACTTAAGAGAAGTAGTTATGAGCATGAGATATTGATGATATGTTTATGTGTTATTTCTAGGACAAACTAGTGAGGCTCTACCTCATTGTAAGTGTAGAGCTGAGAAAGAAAAAGAGACAGAGCTAGAAACAAAATAGAGAAATTAGAGATTTTTATTCGGTTTTATTACCTATCCAAGGTAGCTTACTCTTTCCTAGCTAGTTGCATGCAAACTTGTTTGAGCTTGATATGCATTGTATTGTATTTGCTGTTCATGACAATATATGCCATATTGTCTTGGATCAGTTATATGGCATGTTTTACATTTTATGTTCGATAAGCTAAGGCTAAAAGCTAAAAAGGGGTACTGGAAATGAACACTGTGGTTCTCCAAAGCCCAAGAGAAAAGCCTAAACTAAGTTGTGTTTCATTGCCATGATTGAGTAAATTCCAAACATATAAGCATTTATGTAATTTTATATGACCATCCATACTTGCATCATTCTTGCTTGACTGTCTCATACTTACTTTGGGTGAATTGAATATAGCTATTAGGATTCTCTAGAATCTTACCCCAATCTTTATTTTTCCACTAACTAGTACCAGGTGGAAGTACCAGTGCTTGCAAAGAAAAAGAGAAAGAATGATAGTTGAATTTCCAAAACTATATGAATATTTTGTATTTAATTTTGTTATGTGCAAAGAATGTATATGGATTATGTTTAACTCCATCATGACATAATACATATATTAGTGCACTATAAATAGTGATGTATAACTCCAGCTTGAGTTATCTAGTTTGAGTTGATGTTTTATGCCTAGATAGCTATAATGTGACCATTTGAGTGGTCAGAATAGTCGATTTTATAAGGGAAACTCTGGCAAATTTTCCTTAGAATATTATGTACATTTTATCTTTAATGGTTAAGTTGTTTGAACATGAAATTTATGAACATGACAAGTATATAAATTCCAAAAATTTTAGATTCAATATTTTTTTATCATCAGTAAATGGACTTATTGTTGATCCATAATAATTATATAAGAGCTAGATAGCTAAAGTGTTGCATTTTTTGTATTAAAGCAATGGTTTTGGCATTGATATTCAATGATGGATAAGAATGTCTATCTTTTTTGGAAAACTTGATATATGTGCTTTGATTGAAGAATATTGGAATGATTTAGATATTTGTGATATCTATGGAATGTTTAGTGTCATACCTTACTATATAATTCCTTTCCTACTACAAATACCTCATATAGAACTTAGTGGAGTCAATGGAAACCTGAATTGATTAATTTTCTTTCTACTTCAAGGTTGGGTATATACATGGCTTTCTGTTACATACCCTATTATCATACAGCATTATAACATAACTCATACATACCATAATCCAAAGATATTTAGTTACATGACAAAATGTGATGCATAAAATTAAGGCCCTCAATTTATGCCTCCACACCTTTGCCCTTTCTTTGCTTGAACTCGGACCTAGCATGGGTTATATTTGGGGATGAAATCTTAGTAGTAGTAAACCAATCTCATTCACAAGCAAGCATGTAAGTATATAATATAATACCAATCAAGGTGCCACATACCATATAGTAATACAAGGAATTTCATACAAGGCCAAGCACAATCTAAGCATACATGTCTCATCTTATAGCATGAATGGCAACTTGATATAGCGTAACACTCATCATTATGCAAACATCCAAGCTTAAAGAAAGAGAAAGAAAAACTACTACCTTAGCAAACTTTTCTTCTCAGGCCTTGGAACTCAGTTTACTTGCTTTTAGAGTTCCTAAACAAATATCAAACCCTATAATTATAATGATGATTCATTACAATCAACACATAAACCTTAACTTCTAAAGTAGTATGACCCTTTTAAACTCATTGGAACCATTGGAATTGAAAAAATCTAACTCCTTCCCTTCCAATCCACTATGGCTGAATAGTGTGCATTTCTTAGCCGAAATTTAGAAATTTTATTCCATGAGTTTTTAAGGCTTTGCCATAGGTATTCCTAGCTAAAAACACCCTTTTGAATCCATTGGAATGGATAAAATTCAAACTCTAGCCCCCATAACACATTTTGGTCATAACGTAACCTAGCTCTACTTTAGGCCCAAAAGTGAGTTTCTTTGGTCCTAAAAATTCCATAACCTCTTCCTTTATGTTTTAGGACTTGAAATTTGCTATACATGACTCTAGGACATTAAGAAAACACCTTAAAAATTTTAAGAAAATTAGGACAGCATCTCCCCATAATTTTTATTTTCCCAAAAATTACAATCTTTGTGTTTTTCAAAGTCCTAGCATATAACAACAATGACTAAGCTCATATGGCCTTCATGTAATTTCTGGTTTTCGTTAAACGACGGAAACGGACACGTTTTCAAAGCAAGTCCTCCAAGATAAATTAGTTAAGGCCCCATAAAATTTGAGTAACATTTGAGCCTCTTAAACATGAGAATTGTAGCCTCAGATGAAAGGAAAAATTGAGCTAGAATAAAAAAACAAATTTTGACGGAAACCTTACGAAATGTAATGGCATTTTCGTAATTTCAAAAAATTTTTGGAATTCACATAGGAGGGCTCTCTAAATCAAAGTTTTGAGTTCTTCAAGGTTCTTAGAGGCCCTAAAAACCATGGGAAGCCCCGGGACAGTTAAATCCCCTCTGGTGGATGTTTTCCAACGTCGATGTACCCAAACTTTGACAGATTTGTTCGGAAAGGTTTTAGTTCCGATTTGATTGATTCCAAAGCCATTTTTCTTAATTGGGAACCTAAATTTTATAATGAAAAATATAGTTCTCAAAAAGGAGCTAAAATGAAGGAGAAACAAAAATGCAAAGTATGAAGGGCAAAATGGGAATTTTTGAAAAAGTCACTTTGCCCTAGCTATATATAGGTGGTGCCTCACACTCTCCCTCATTTCACTTCAGAATTTCTAGCCCCAAATCAAAAGAAAAACCCTTGGAGAGTGGCGCACAAAGAGAAGGGAAGAAGGAGGAAAAGTTCAAGGCTTTAAGTATGGAATTTTGCTTGTTTTTCATGCTATCTCTTCACCAATCTCTTCTCCTCTTTTTCCCTCTTCTTCTCCATGATTTTTTTGAAGTTTTGAGGGCTGTTTTGAAGGGAGAACAGAGGGGAATTGTCGGATTTGAAGAGAAGAGTTTGGAGAAAGCAAGATTCAAGCCAAACTAACCAAAGAAACAAGGTAAAAATGCATTCTATGGTAGCTATGTTGATGTCTCCTTCTTCTCCATTTCGACCTAGCCTAAGGACCATAGGAAGATCTGATTTTCAAGCCCAATCAAGCATGATTCTTAGGTATTTGATGGAGAGGAGTAAGAATATGCAAAGAAAACCATGAAATAAGCATTAGAATTCAAGATGCAAAACCTAGGGTTTCAACTGCACATTTCAAATTCTAAATTTATGTGATACTTCCTAAGTCTAAGTTAGAGTATAAATGAGTTCTTGAGACACCAAAGATGCTCCCCATAAGCTTCTCCCTTCAAGAAAACCAAGAGAACTCCAAAAAGCCCAAATAATGCCATAGTCTCGGGCAAGCATGTTCCATAGTTCTAGGGAGAGTTTTAAATTTTTCTAAGGCCATTCTTGAGTCACATTTGATGAATGAAAATGAAGGGTGGCCTTGGAAAAAATTTAGAACTTATGGAAAGTGATTTGGTGTCTTAGGTTCCATAATATGACCTAAAGAAGCAACATGGTACTAGGCCTTTTGTTTTAATGATGTGATGACTCCAAGAGGCTTAAAAGGAGTCAAGAATCATATTTGAAAGGAAACAATAAGGCCTAGAAGTTATTTGAGGGGTGTTGCTTCATTAAGTGCCTTTATAGACCATAATGTGGGTTTTAGAGCAATCTAGTGTTTTACCAAGTGATGTAGCCTTAGAATATGTTTCATAAACCTAGCTCCCATAAATTGTATCTACGCTAAGAGAAACCATCTCTACCAAATTGTGGGTGTGTGGCTGAAAGAGGAGGCTTGAAAGCTAAGGAAAAAGTGTGTGCTTGTATACAAGGTAGCTCTCTCCACCTTCTCTTATGCATGGATGCGTGTTTAGCTTGTTTTAGAATGTATGTATATGTATTTTCAAGCTTTGAAAAGTATGCTAACATGCCTTTATATGCCATGATGCTTGATGCCATGTTATGTTTTCAAATGATTACATGATGTTTGTGTGAGTTTGCTTGAGTGTGGAGAGGCCAAGAACTCTTCCCTTTAGTGAAGATGAGCCAAGAACCCTTGAGCTTGGTTGAGACAAACTAAAGAGTCTCCCAAAAGCAAAGTGGGCTCCCAAGAGTATGGTTGAGTCCAAAGCTCTTAAAGAATGGGTGAGGTAAGTCCAAAATCCATTAGGAGAAGTGTGAGGCCAATCCAAGTACTTGGTGAGCTCTTGGACGTTTTGTATGATTGATTCACATGTTAAGATTGTTTTAAAATATGCATGTCTTCCACTTTCACCATGCATGCATTTGAAAAGCTTGCTTTGCATATATTATGTATGATTGAATGGGAGATGAGCTATTAGGATTCTTTGAATCTCATTCCCTCCTCTCCAATGATCTAATATGCTAGGTGAACCAAGTGGATATGCTAATGGGAGCCAACAACACTAAAGGAAGGAGATTGACAAACTTATGTCTTGGTTTTAGCCAATTTGGAACCATACTTATGTATCTTAATGTCTATGATGTTGTATATGTACAATGAATCTTGAGACATATGTAAATATACTATTATGTAATTTTTAGAGCCATGAATATAATGTATGAGCTTTAAAATACAATTTGAGTTTTGAATGTCCAATTATGCATTATGAAAGTTTGATGGAAATATGCATAACTGTGGGTTGAATGGCCAAAATGAGATGTATGAGATTTAGGACCATTTGGACAGCTCACAAAAGTCTCAAATAAGCTTTTAAACTTGCCCAAAAGGTGCCAAGACTAAGGGAAATTCATTTGGCAATTTTGGTACCCAATATGGAGCCAAAATTGACCATAATGGAACCCTATGTCACTTTTTAGCCAAATGAGTTAGTATTGCTCTGAAATTTGGCATGAAATTAGGTCTCTTTAAGATTTTTTTGGGAAGCTAAAGAACATAATTTTTAGGGGTCTAGAGAATATTTGATAAATTTTCAAAGTTGGGATTTTTGATGGATTCTGGTATGGGCACTGTTCATACTGGCAGCTTTGTGTTTTGTGTCACCTGATGGCCAAATGGTGTCCAATACTTTTGAAACTTTATAAAATAAACTAGAGGTTATAAGCTTTCTATGGCCATCGAGGTCACCTCATTTGGAGGTCTGAGTAGAAAGTTATGCATTTTTTAAGTTGACTATCAGTACCAGTGGCGCCCCAGGAGTTCAGTTACTGTTCCATAGGTTTCCAATGGCTAAACGTATTTGTTTCATTCTAGAATCATTTTTAGTATCAATTTAGTATTTGTAACTTTCCATAATGACTGAATTTGTGTGATTTCAATTTTTATAGAATTAGTTATGAATTTTAGAAGTTTGTATCAGTAATCTGAACAGCAGCCCAGGCAGCCAGCAGCCCAGGCAGCCAGCAACCTCTGTAGCTTTTCAGGTGTCAAACGTCCTCCATGATGCGTGTTATGATATGGTAATATTTTTAGTGTGAATTAGACATACTAATATTTCCATAATGACCATGATTGCATGATTTTTAATTTTTGTGATTTAGTTATGATTTTCCAAAGTTGGGTCAGAAAATGGAGGAAATATAGCCGAAAATATGCTTGCTTATTTTGAGCTCCATTTCGGTTTCCATGAATTGTAGGAATGTTTTTGTGATGTAAATGATTTATAATGATGGAATTAAATATGAGAATGCATAACATGAGCTCACACAGTTCACGTGACACTGATTGCAAATTTTTAAGTATAGCGTAACGCAAATAAACCCAGTATTTTCATTCCCCTCTTTATATGCTCTTATGGAAATAATGAGGTGAAGCTTATGAATGTCATGAAATGAGCTAGAATTTATGGTGTTACACTTCACATTCAACATATAAACTTCATTCCTAGGCCTTCACATTCAAAATATAAACTCTATTTTTAATCATCCATATGCTGTCCAAAAGCAACCCATAACTAGGGTTTAACAAAACTAACTTAAACTATGTGATTTTCAAGTGCAAGGTGGAGAAAACTTACTATTTAAGCTTAATCCTTGCTTCCTTTGCTTTTCTCACACTAAAATCCCTTCTTTTACCACTTATAGCAACATGCCATCTTGAAGAAAGGATGAAGATGCAGCTGCCCTTTGGAGAAAATGATTGGAGGATGAAGAAGATAAAGAAATTTGGAGAAGAATGGTGGTAGTTTCATTTGATTTCACTTCCTCTCCCACCTTTTCTCCCTTGCTCTCCTTCTTCATGTTTTTCTCTCTCTCTCCCTTGTGTGTGGTGTGAAAATGGGAATGGAGGTAAAGGAGATGAACTTAAATGTAGTTAAATGGTCATACCAAATTTGGACCCTTGGATCAACCTTTTCAAGATCAAATCTTAGCCTTCCATTCCTTTTTTTCTTTTGATTTTCTAATTTCATGACTAAATATCTTCTTCCCAAAATTCCTTGGGCACACACTTGGATGTTTATTCTTAGCCCTTAAGTTATGGCGATTTGATGGTTACTAACCATGGTTAATTTTTTTTACTCAACCATAGTTAATTTCTAACCTAACCATGGTTAATTCTTTAAACTAACTAAAATCTTTTCTTTCTTTCCTTTTCATTTTATATTTATATTTGGGTTTCATCTCCTCTAAAGCCCTAATTATATCTTCTTTCCTCTTATTGGGCCTTAAAATCGGCTATTGGGCCTTACAACAGTCTAAAAATCGATGTTTGGGCCCGATTAAAGTTTTATAGTACAATACATACCTTTAGACTTTCTAAAATTTATAAATATTATTTCCTCTACTTTTTGGCCATAATGAGCCTCAAACATGGATCAAGGGCCCTCAATCTCAATCCTCATAAATTTTGGTGTTAATCGAAGATTCGAATCTTTAGGTATAATTTTCACTGTTCTGTATTATGATTATGCTCTAAAATTTTCATTTATTTCAATTTAGTCCCTGAAATTCTTTTAGGGTTTCTTAACCCTTTAGCTATTTCTATTTTCATGGTTATTATAGCTTCCTCTTTCTATTTTGTTCATGGCTACTAATTCGGCTCATCAGATCCTGTTCGGCCATTCGGATAATGTGGCGTCATCAGACCCATCTCATCAAACGGAGTTTTACTGTAGGTCACGAATTTATGAGATTCCTTCTCGATTTTTTGATATTCGTGCCTAAAGTCAAGAAAATATGGTGAAACTAGGGTTCCCTGAAATTTTGGGCAATCTATACAATTTGTTCGGCACACAACTTTTCTTTGCATTTTAGTCTCTAGCTCTTTCATACTTAACCTTGGAGACTCTTCGTACCTTTCTTTTGTCCATCTATTTTGGCCTTAATTTTGGGGCACCTCTGTCCTTGACACATCATTATTTATGGTATAGAATATTATTCTAATTTTATTGGATCTTAATTTATTCTATTTGGGGTACTTTCTTTTGTATTTGGTGAATTTCGTACGTCGAGGGAGAAACTGTACATTACATTTCTCGCATTTTTGAGGGACCAGATATTACATGTAACACCCCGAAAATAATTAATAATAATTTTTGGGATTATGAAATTATTAAGAGGGATTTAAGAAAAAAATATAAAGAGATAGGAGTCTTGAGGAAAATAACAAATTTGAATGTCCTAACATAATAATTATTAATCGGATCATTTAAGGGAAAGTAAAATAATATTTATGGCTTTAAATATGATTTGGGCCCATGATTAATTTATATGTGCCAAGAATATTATTAGAAGCCCATTCTTCTTCCTATTAAAGCCCAACTTCATCTTAATATGACCCAACTCTACTCTTATTAAAGCCCAACCCATTTTGAACTCAATTAACCCATATAGCCTAGCCCAACTTGTTAAGCATCAGCCCACTTGAAACATACTACCCATTGGACCCACCAACATGCACTGAACCTTAAAGAGCCTATTTGCATTTCATTTAGATGTTGAAAACATAAAGTTCTATAGAATAAGGGGAAAATTCGTACATATGAGAAGGGTGCTAGTGTTCCTCACCTTCTAGGCTCTGATTAGCAAGTTTAAAAGGAGATTTAGCTAAGGTGAGTTATACATAAGTTGATCTTTTCTTCTTCTTTGACATTTTGGTTTGATTGGTTTGTCATTTGGGGATTTTCATCTCTCCTTAATAGGAAATCTGGTCTTTAGATTATTATTACAAAATTTTCGGAGTTAGAAGTTAGAGGGATGATTGGGTAAGCATTTCCCTTCCTTTTTATATCTTATTTTACTGGAGAATGTCCCCAAGGAGCATCATGGGTTCTACTATAATGTGAAAATACAAAGAGATAGAAGTAAACACTATAGTTTCTAGGCTTGATGACTTAAATCAAAATTTTGGAACTCATTAAAGGAACGTGTGAGTGTCTCCTACCATTTTGTGATGTGTGAATGCTGAAATTTTATCATTTGGATTGATTTTTGGTGTATGGCTTTTGCATGTGCGAAAATAGAGATGTTAGGAGTGGCCTATTATAGATTCTTGGTATTTTGACGTTAAATTAGTGCTACGAATGCTTTGGGAACTTAGGTGAGAAATTCTCAATAGATTCTTGATGAACTTGATCAATGGATAGGAAATTTCTTACTAATGATAGTTAAATGATGATGACTATACTTGTTTTAGGCTTGGTGTGCATTTTAATTATAATAGTAGCTAAAGAAGGAGTAATTGGGCTTCATTGAGGTAACTGGGGTTAATTTGCTAATTCATGTATATGCTTATTTTAATCTGATACTTGTTGTACATGTATGATTTTGAATGCTAAATTAATGGTTGACTATTTATTATGTTGTGATTAGATCTTGTGAGTCTATGGTAGAACTATGGTGCAGCTATCATCTATGCATCGTACTTCGATCAGGCACCAGGTTGTGATTAGACCCCTAAATGCACTAAGCCTAGGTTGTGCTTATTGGGGGAGTTGGTGTCGTAGATAGCCTCTCCCGGTATTATTGGACATTAACATGTTGTATGTGATTGCTGGTATGGGACAATAGTCACTAGTAGTTTAACTAGTTCATTTGCTAATTGAATTGATAATTTTGGTATTTGATAAGATGAAAATGCATTATGTTGATTAATATATATATATATAGAGTTTGCCTCTTGTTACTGAGATTGTAAATCTCACCCCAGCTGTGGGCTAACATTTTCAGGGACTAGACCTCTTAGTAGTAAGGAAAAGTTAATGGAAGGTTACTAGGATAGTTTAGTAGTGTATAAGCTTGAATGTCTTGTTTAAATGGGTTTGTATAGTATGTATTCTAGCATTGTTATTTGTGTTGTATGATTGCCATTTTGCATCATGTATTGCCAAGTATAGGAACTAATTTTATGATATGAGACATTATAGAATTGGTACTTGTGATTGTATTTGGATGATTATTAATGAGCACCTTGATATTCAATGACGTCTACACAATTAGTATTTTAAAATTGATGTTTGAGTTATTGGTATAAAGGATTTGAAGGTTTGGGCTAGTTTAAATGTGTTCTCTACACCTACTCAAGGTGTTTAGAGGAATTTAGAAGCCATTTTTTGGGTTTTGAGTTGTCACTTGAAAGCTTTAGAAGCAACTCTTTGTTTTTGCTATCATTATAGTCATTTTGTTGTCATGAGAAGTCATTAGGTGATTTTATGGATGTTGCATAGTCATATGTTGCATCTAAGGTTGTTCTAGGGATAGGGACATGTTTATTTGGTTCATTGAACCTTGTTCAAAGTGGTATAAGGTCAATTGGTAGGAAAAATACATTTTTAAAGTTGTCACTTATGGCTTCATGTACCTTTGCTGTTATAATTGAAGTTAGAATGATTGGATTAGTTTCTAATCCTTGAGTTAGGTAAGACAATTGGATGGAGATTTTAGGAATATAAACTCTTTAATAACCTTGCCTTTTAGCCATCAAAAGACCATAGGATTGATCTTGAAGTGGTAGTAAGTTATTAGTTCATTTTTTTAAATGTTTTAGTGCAGTATGTTTCTAAGTCATGGCCAAGTTTTCCCATGTCACGACCAAAATGAGCTAATTGTGTTTCAGTAGCGATTTTGGCCCCAACACAAAAATTTTTTGCCTCAACACAAGCACTTTGCCACGACACAAAATCATCTAGCTGCTAATTTGGCCACGACATAAGTATTTTGGCCATGATGCAAGCAGTTGGCCGCGATGCAAATCATCTCTATGTCAAAATTTGATCTAAACCCAAGTTTAACCACAACGTAACTTCTTTAAGTTGCAACATAAGTGTAGAATTCAGCTTTTAGAGATTTCAGAGACCAAGTTGGCCGCGGCATAACCATTCTAAGTAGCAGCCTAAGTCTTAAAACCTCCAATTTAGTTATAAATCCATAATTTCAATATGTTAGTGATGAATAATGACTTTTAGTGCAACATATATAAGTTTTTAGGCTTCTTAGAGGTATTTTGGTTGAGACAAAATTGTTAATAAAAGTTTTGAATAACTAGAAACAATAATCTCATTACACAATTTAATGGTGAATATTGATTATTTAGAGGTTCAAATTTTCCCATATTTCCATTCATGGCTAACTCATTAAATAACTTAGAGTTTAAGTATGATTAAGAACATAGTTATGCTTAATTAACTTCATTAGTGGTTAGGGTTGTTACAAAATGTGTGTTGAAACCTTTGATTTTTCATATGGTAACAATAAGAAAAGGTAGTGGTAGGCCAGCTAGGGTACTACAACACCATGTCTATCTAGCATTTCATTTATAGCGTTACTAGCTAAAAGTATCCAGTTTCACAAATTAATTACCTTTAGCAGTGAAAATTACTATTATTAAAAACCAAAATAATTCATCTTTGGCTAAATGGGTCATGTGGGCTTACCATAGTCATCTTCCATCCATAACACACTTATTCAACCAAAAACATCATAATTTGAATCAACAATCTCCAGTTTAATGCATACATCTCAAATTGACATTCACACTTGCATTCTTCCGCATGTTCCATATTTTGATGCAAATTTTGAAAATTCATAATTAATTCTAAAAAATTCCAAATCATGGAAATTATAGTTTTCTATAAAGCTCAAGACATTATCTAACTATTAAAAATTTTAGATCAAAATAATATCATTTGGCCCACAAAATGATAATGAAACAATAATTGGTTAAAACTTTGGACAATAACAGACCTAGAACTTCAAAAATTTATATCTCTCTCTACATAGATCTAAATTGAGTACTCTTGGTGATCATCAAAAGCTTATATTTCCATCTATATGCTTATAAACTTTCATAAGCATTAGACCTCATTTGGCCCCTCAAAGACACCAAAAACTAGACTAACCATTTGAACAGTAGCAATGACAATTGTTGCATAATTTCATAATAAATTTTCTAGAGTTCTAAAAATTATGTTCCTTGGCTTTGTTAAAATCTCTATATGAGATCTAAATGCTGGCCAAATTTCATGTCAAAACTCATCCATTTGTTCTATCTTTGATTTAAGGGTAAAATATGGCTCATTGTGAGATTTAAGAAGCACCAAAATAGTTCAAATGAAGTTCCTTAAGGTAGGGGACCATTTTGACACATCCATAAGTTCAAACATAGCATATAGAAGCATTATAATGGGTCCAATTCATGATAGAACTCAAAGCCATCACTCTACTTGTTTTTATACATATGCACACTGAGATTCTAAGATGTCAAAATCTTATATTCTCATACATTTGGCTCCATATCCATTACATACATCATAATCATATACATTTACATATGATCAAAGGTTTACATCTCATAAACATCATATACATATATACTTTTACATTACATTACATAAAATTCTATTCTATTGTCAAAGTATCATCATTCATGCTCCTTGGCTTCCATTCTTTGCTCCATGAGGCTTACCTATACATGGTTAGACATAAAGTGGGGAAGAGTGAGATTCAAGAAATCCTAATAGCTCATTCACCCTTTCAAGCATACATATATGGCATATTTTTATGTTAAAGAATGCAAACATGCTATAAATACTTCTAATAAGCATACATAGTCATATTTTCAAGTCACATGAAGTCATTCCAATTCAAACATGAGCTTTAGGGACTTTTGGTCTAGTCTCACCCACTTTTAGGGACTTTTGACTTAGCCTCATTCTCTCTTGAGACTTTTGGCTTTGTCTCATTTATTCTTAATAACTTTTGGCTTCTCCTCACCCATTCTAAGGGACTTTTAGCATAATCTCACCCATTAAGAGCCAATCACATGCAAATTGTCATTTAAGAAATATAATGGTACCAAAGCATTAAACTAATAGCCATAGGCATATCTCATGATTTAAACACTCATACAAGCATCCAATGACAATCAAGCTACCAAGTAATGCATACAAAAAAGCATGGAAAGCTACCTTGAGTCAAGAACCACAAACTTTCTTCCTTAAGTTCTCTTTCCCCTTCTTGGCCTCACACACACACCTAGGAGGAACTTGATTTGCTTGGCCTAGACGCATCAAATAAGACAAAGACACATCATTATGACCACTTCTAACCTCACATAAACTCTATAGAAATATATTCTAGTTTATGGCATGGTTATGGTTCCATACAAGGGCATAATGAAGCAACTCCTATGATTTATAATCTTGGTTCCAATTTCTCACTCAATCTAAGTCTCATAACTCCATTTAAATTCATTAGAGTCATTACAAACTCAATTCAAGAAGCCAAGCACCAAGTTGCTTCTTTATGCCTAAAAAGGAACCTAAACTTCCATCTTATAAAATATGTTTCTAAATTCAAACTAATAGTTCCTTTGGGGTTTATTATTCATATCTAGACCATTTCTATCCTTGGAATCAAGGAAAAATTCTCCTTAAGTTCTTGTTCCCTCTCTTGGTTGAGACATGTAGCAAATAAAGAGCTATGGAGTTTCATTCAATTTCCTAAGGGTTTTGACATCTATGAAACTTCTCAGACCACCTATGAACTTAGATATACTCTTATATAAGCTAGATTATCATTAGAAAGTTTCAAAATTTCTTAGGTGCAACTAAAACCCTACTTACCATAACTTGATTTCTAAAGCTTTTCTTTTAATTCTAATTGCATATTCTTATTCCTCATGCTCTAAACCCTTGTTTCTACCTGGCTATGACTAGAATTCATCCTTTCTTAGATGGGCCTAGGTTTGGCTAAAACATGAGCATGGAGCAACATAGGACATGGTATCTGACCTTATTTTCAAGCTTTTCAAAGGAACTTTCTAAAGCTTCCAAGCTTTCCTTCCATTCCTCTCTTCCTCCTACTGAACCATCCATGAAAGAGCCCCAAAGAAGTCATCCAAATCATGAGAAAAGAGAGAGAAAGAGGATAAGAAGTTTAATGAAGCATGAAGCATGAAAAGGCGGTGATTTCTTACACTTTCAAGCCTTGGTTTCCTTCTTCTAACTCCCTCTTCTTGTGTGCCTCTTAAAGCTTGCTTGGGTTCTGTTTGAGACTAGATGGAAGTCGATTAAAAAAGTGGAGAAGAGAGGGTTATGGTTTTAAGAAGCTAGGGATCCATTTATGACACTTTTTCAAAATTCTAATTTAGTCCTTAAACTGGGTTCCTTCCATTTGGGCTCATTTCTACTCCTTTTTTAGAACTATCTTTTCTATTATAAAATTTAGGTTTTTTAATTCATAAAACACCTTTAGTTTCACTCAAATTAAATTTAAAATCTTACTGAACGATCTAGTCAAATATTTGGTCAATTGACACTCCAAAATACATACCGGAGGGATTTTGGCCATTTTAGGGGTTCCTATAGCTTTTAAACCCTCTGAGAACTCTGTGAGACTCAATTTTTTCAATTAAAAATCTCTCCTTTGAGTTTTCTAGAATTTTTCCAAAATTACAAAAATGTCACTATCTTTTAGCATAATTTTATTTAGCCATTCTGGCTCCGATTTTAAGGCATATTTAGCTTTATATTCTCATTTTTAGATGTCTAGATTATTACTCTAGTTTTATTTGGCCTCTAATCATTTAAATTAAGGGACTTCCTTTGGTAATTTCTTAGTTTCAGGTCTTTCTAGAACTACCAGGTACTATAGGTACCACTAAGATAAGAACTAGAAGATCCTATAGTAGGAACTTTATGAGAGATTGTAAAATGCCTGGATCAGTAACAAGCAATGTTGTTGCAATAATAGGAAGTGATCCAGCAAGTTTAAGAGACCCGAGCAAAGAGAGAAAATGAAATAGAAAGCAAACCTCAAAGGTAGCATCCATCAGTACCCATTGGGAAAGTTCCTTCAAGACAGGTGCCACGTTCACCTGAACCTAAACCTCAACCTATAAGATCCCAAATAGCACTCCCACCTTATCCTATTTAGCCCCAGCTTACTTCCCAACAAGCCATTCAGCAGTTCAAAAATTATAATCCTTTTACATTTGATGGTGACTTTGATACACAACAAGCCGAGGCATGGGTTATGCAATTAGAGAAGATCTTCAAGATGATAGAGTGTACGTCAGAGTAAAAGGCAATGATGGCTGCATTTAAGCTTGAAGGACAAGCTGATGTTTGTTGAAGGAGTACAAAAATGATTTTGTAGACCAAGAACATCCTAATCACTTAGAAAACTTTCTTGAATCAATTTCATGAGAAATATTTTTAAAGTTCAATCAGGGATGAAGGGAATTAGAATTTATTTTGCTAAAACAAATAGAAGATATGTCTATTAATTAGTACGTGACAAGATTTGTAGAGTTATCCAAATATTCCTCCTACCTACAGAGATGTGATGATGAGAGATGGCAAGTGGAAAGGCTTGAAAGGGGATTGTTACTAGAAATTAGAGACAGAGTTGTGCCATAGAAGATTAGAGGAGATACCCATAGTTAGAGAATTCCCTGAGGTATTTCCTATAGAAATTAGAGGGTTAGCATCTGAAAGAGAAATAGAGTTCTCTATTGACTTAGTAACCAATATCTAAAGCACCCTATAAAATGGCTCCATAAAAATTAGTAGAGTTAAAGAACCAAATAGAAGAACTTTTAGAAAAAGGTCTTATCAGACCTAATGTTTCACCCTAGGGAGCAACAATTTTATTTGTAAAGAAAAAGGATGGGGGTCTGAGGCTTTGTATAGATTACAAAGAATTAAATAAAGTCACAGTTAAGAATAAATACCCTCTACCTAGAATTGATGACCTTTTAGACCAATTAGCAGGAGCATTAGTATTTTCTAAGATAGACTTAAGGTCAAGATATCATTAGTTGAGGGTTAAGGCCAAGGATATCCCTAAACTTACTTTTAGGACTAGGTATGGGCATTATGAATTTTTTAATCATGCCATTTGGTCTCATGAATGCACCTGCAATATTCATGGATTACATGAATAGAGTCTTTAGGCTATATCTAGATCAGTTTTTATGGTCTTTATAGATGATATACTTGTCTACTCTAAAACTATAGAAGAGCATGAGAGGCATTTGAGGATAGTCTTAGGAATCTTAAGAGAAAAATAGCTTTATGCTAAACTTAATAAGTGTGAATTCTAGCTCATGGAGGTACATTTCCTAGGTCATGTTATTTCTCAATCAGGGGTTGCAGTAGATCCTTACAAGGTAGAAGCTATTATACATTAGGAAAGACCTAGGACAATCACATAAATTAGAAGTTTGAGTGGGATGATAAATGTGAACAGAGTTTTCAAGAGTTGAAACATAGGTTAACCACGTGCCTCATATTCATTATACCTGACCCAAAGGAAACATTTATAGTGTATAGTAATGCATCCAAGAAGGGGTTAGGTGTGTTTTGATTAATGTAGAAGGGTAGAGTGGTAGCCTATGCCTTTAGATAGTTGAGGCCACAAAAAGAAAACCATCCCATCTATGATCTAGAGTTAGTAGCAGTGGTTTTTACTCTTAAGATCTAGAGGCGCTACTTATATGGTGATAATGTAGAAATTGTAATGACCCTAACTTCTAATCATTGTAATTAAGCTTTAACATGCGATCAATGATCATAAATCAAGGTCTAGAACCATTTTAACTAATAAATTTAGGAAAATGTAAGGAAATTTGAACTTTGATGTTGTTAGAGTGATTAACCAAATAATCACAACTATTTATGCATATAAGTGAATCTAGCCCTCAATCAAAAACTTTTTAATTCATTTATCCATTGACTCCAACTCACAAAAACCTCTTACAAGTGTTTCTAAATCATTCCTTAACATTAACATAGGGAAAACTAAGGTTTCTAGGCTAAAAGTAGGAATTTAGGGACCTTTGTCGCGACTTGAAACCTTCCTGCCACGGCTAAATTGGCTACTGGAACTTAAAAACCAAGTTTCTCATCTTATGCTGTAGGTTAGGATTTTTACACTGCGGTGAAGTGGCTCTCAGGTTCAAGCTCACATTTTTGCAAATCATTATCATGGTGAGTTGGACCCTTACTATGGCAAAATGACACCCTCAAAATCTACTATAATAAATTTCCTGATTTGCGCTGCAGTAGCTATACCTATGTCACGACAAAACTAGCTACTAGAATGCTCATTCCCTTATTTCCTCTACCTGTGCCATGGATGAAAAGTTTGCACTGTAGTGAGGTCACCTTTGTTACCCTTCCTGAGCAACTTTTCATTTTACGCCGCGGTGAGACACTTCGCGCCACAGTGCTCCTCGCTTCTATTTGACTCTTGGTCTTGACTCAATCTGTTTACCCATAGTATGACTCTCTTCTGCACTAATTCACCCTAAGTTTCATCCCATGCACTCCAACTCTCCCTCTAGCAACATTCTAAGGCCACTCTACCTTATTTTGTAAGATTCTATTAGCTTCTATCTACCTTGTTTACCTAGCTAACCTATCATTACCAATTCAAGACTTAAATGTCGATTCTTACTTATCTAACTGCCATGTATCAGCAAATTGATGGATTAATGATAACAAGGATTTATAAGCTACCAACATCTATCATTCAAATACATATTCTAGTACAGGTTTCATACATCACTTGTTTAAGTCAACATCTAATGTATCACATGATTTCATTTCCAAATAGTAAATCATATCTAGGTTCAACAAAGTATATAGCAAATGTTATAAGTTCATACATCTAATACCAAGTTAATATGAGGCCTAGCTCTTTAATAGATACATCCTAAGTAATCAAAATATAAACTCCTAAACTTGGCAACATGATTGCATGATGATGCTATATAATAAGAAATACAAAATTTAGCATCTACTTTACTCAAATCAGTCCAAGTGTAGCCTTCCTCACACATGGTTGGAGCTCATGAATTTTCATCCACTTGCTTCCTTATCCTTACCCAAAGAGCCTTTACCTGAAAGTATTATCCCATGAAAAAGGGTGAGATGCAAATCTCAATAACCAAAGACAAATTCCACATATATTCTAATTTAATTAATATATATGCATGAATTAAGATGAGCATCAGAAATTATATCAGTCATATTAGCAAATAAAATAATTAGGCTATCAATGACAACTATCCCACACTAGTAATCACAAATCTACATGTTAAAGGCTAATAATATTGGGAGAGACCCATCCACGACACCTACTCCCTAATGAGCACAACCAAGGCTCAGTGCATTTGAGGTCTGATCATAACCCAGTGCTTAATTAAAGCACATGCATGGATAGCAGCTGTACCACGGTCCACCATGGACTCACAATGTCCAATCATAATATAATAGATAGCTAACCAATTCATTTAGCATTTCAAAAACATAATTGTGCAGCAGATATAAAATTAAATTAGAAAAATGCATGGAATTTAACATAATCCTTAGTTAGCTCACTCCGTAGATAATTTGGAAAGCTACTAGCAGTACCAAAATCCTCCTATAACCACAACATCAGAAAATTACTACTCTAAGTCATCATTTATAGTAGTAAATAGATATCCAAAGAATTAAAATACTAATAGCTACCTAAAGAACATTTACCCAGCTACTACAAGTCTCCAATTTTGAATTTGATTGTTCCTACACCAGTAACTTCAAAATATCACCTTAAATCCTAGGCAAATTTGTGCAAAATTAATACCTATACAACAAATCAACTAGAAGGGTCTTAAACTAGCAAAAACTACCTCAAATTGGGAAGGAAATACTTACCAAACAACACCTCTAGCCTCAACCTCTAAAAATCCTCTAAGAAAACATTAAGAAACACATTTCAGATTTTTGGTGTGGTGAAAATGCTCTAAATGAAAAACCAATCTAGTCAAAATGAAGAGGAAGAGGAGATAATTAAGTTACATAACACTCACCTTGGCTGATTTTAACACTAGAAGTAGGAAAAGATGAATTTATGCTGCTAGCCCTAGTCTCTTACTTCAAAGTGCGAAAATAGACTTTTGTTTTCTGCAGCACAAGTGTTTGGCTTCCAATTTCTTAAACTGTGGCTGCAGAATAGGGAATAGGGCTGACTAGATTAAGGTTGTAGATGGGTTTGGGCTAACCCAAAAGCCTAAATCCACATGCGGTTCAGATTTTTCTTTTTTTGCTTGTTGGGCCATGTAATGTTTGGTTTTTATAAAAGCAATGGAAATAGATGCATTTTAAAAGTAAGTCCTTTAAAATAAGTTGGTTAAGGTCTAACAAAATTAGAATAATGATCTATACATTAAGTAATAAAATTAGGAGGCCAGAGGTACCTTGAAACAGAGGCTAAAATATCCAAACAAAAATTAATGAAATTGTTATGTAATGTAATGGTATTTTCATAATTTTAGGCAAAATTTGGAATTCTCATAGGAGGGCCTTTTAAAAGGAAAATTTAAATTCTTTGGGGTTCTCAAAGGCCCACTAGGACAGTTAAAAACCCTCAGGTGTACGTTTTCTAATATCGATTGACCAAAATTTTGACCCTTTCATTCGAGAAGGTTTTAACTCCAATTTGAGTGATTCCAAAAGCATTTGATAAGAGTGGGGACCTAAATTTATAATGGAAAAAAAGGTTCTAAAAAAGGAGCTAAAACGAACTAGAAACAAAAATGCCAAGATTAAGGGACATAATTGGAATTTTTGAAAACAATTCTTGAAACCTAGCTGTATATACCCCATGCCCCACTCTTCTCTTCATTTGGCACATTTTATTTCTACCCTAAATGCAATATTTAGTTCTCCAAAATTGAAAGAAAATATGAAAAACGTAACGTACGGTTTCTCCGTAAATGAATGAAATTTACCAGATACAAAAAGAAGTTCCCCAAAATGACTTAGTTAAGATCCTGAAAAGTTTAGGAAGCATTCTAGGCTCCTAAAAATGAGAATCCCAAGTTCAAACAAAAAAAGATGCTAGAATGAAGAAATGAATTGTGACAAAAGATTGATGAAACATAAGGGCATTTTTGTCATTTTGAGCAAAATTTGAAAATTTCACAGTAGGGCTTTTAAATGAAATTTTTGAGTTTTCCAAGGTTCTCAAGGGCACTGAAAACCATGAGAAGTCTCGAGACAGCTAAAGCCCCTCTGATAGATATTTTCCAATGTCGATTGAGTTTTCCAAAGGCATTTTACTAAATTGGGAACCTAAATTTCATAATGGAAAATATGGTTCACAAAAAGGAGCTAAAATGAACTAAAAACAAAAATGCCAAGAACGAAGGGCAAATAGAAATTTTTGAAAAGTTCTTCTTCCTCCTACCTATATATATGATGTGCCCTTCTTCTCCTTTCATTTTGGTTGACCAAGTTCTGCCCAAAAACTAGAGAAAACTCAAGGGAAGAGGGCACACAAGGATAAGGCAAAGGAGAAGGAAAAAATTCAAGAAAAAGGTAAGAAATTGTTGGAATTTCCTAATCTTCTCCTCAGGAAATTTCTTCTTCTCCTTCTCCCCTTTCTCCCTATGGTTTTCTTAAAGTTTTTGGTGTTGTTTTAAGGTTAGATCAAGGAGGGAAAATTCGGATTTGAAGAGAGGAGGCCAAAGAAAGGATGATTCAAGTGAGAAAACAAGGAAAAACAAAGTAAATCTTCTATCCCACGGTAGATATTTCCTCCCCCTCCTTCTCCTTATTTTGCCCCATGTATATAGCTATAGGAGGGCTAAAATTTTGAGGAGAACTAAGGGTGATTTCTATGAATTTAAGGGAGGAGAGTAAGAATATGCAAAGAAATTCAAGTAGAAACCATGAATTTTGCAAGATAGAAGAGTTAGGGATTTGATTGCACCTTGAACTCTATCATGAACCCTAGCCATATTTTATAATGTTTAAGTGTTCATATGAGTTCCTAAGATACCAAGAAAACTCCCTACATGATTCTCCCATCAAAAGAAGCAAGGAAACTCCATTCGTGCCTTATAAAAGCATAGCTTTGGCCAAGGAGAGTCCATTCACTTAGAGAGTGTTTTAATTCCTTCCAAACTTAGTTTTGCATCATGTATGATGGGAGAGTATCAGAGGAAGCCTTGGAAAAAGTTTAGAAACCATAGATAGTGAGATGGCCTTCTATGTTTCATAATATGGCTTAAAGATGCAATCCCTAGCTAGGCTCCTCGAATGGATTGTATGATGACTCCAAGAGGATTAAATGGAGTCAAGAATCATAAATGAATAGATAGAATGGAGCCAAGATGACATTTTCTTAAGGTTGCTTCATTAAGTGTATTATGGAACCATAAAAGAGCCTTATGAGTTGCCTAACTTTTCTAGTGAATGTTTGGCTTTAGAATTTGATTCAAAAGTATAATTACCTTCTATATAATGTGTCTAGACCAAGAGAAGTGATCTCCATCTTCTTGGGTGTGTAAGGTCAAGGGAGAAGATTCAAGAATTGGTTAAGACGAAGTGAAGAGTCTCCCAAAAGTGAGGTTGACTCCCAATAGTAAGGTTAAGTCCAAGAACCTTTTAAAGAAATGGGTGAGGCAAGTCCAAGATCCACAAGTGAATGGGTGAGGCTAATCCACTCACTTGGCAAACCTATGTATGCTATGTATGACTTTTTCAAATACCAAGAGTGTTTCTTAAATAATTGCACATGTTAATATGCCCATGCATACATTTGTAAGACTTGTATTGCATGCTTTATGCGTGATTGAATGGGAGATGAGCTATTCAAATTCTTTGAATCTTATCCCCTCCTTTCTAATATTCTAACATGCTAGGTAGACTGAGAGATCAAGAAAATGGGAGCCAACTACTTGAGAGAAAGAAGTATGACATTGAAATACATAGAATTTGCTTCTTTAAGGGCATCAATGTGGCAAATGTTGTAACCTACTATTGTATATAACTCATGACCTCTTGAACATGTATAAATATGTTATTGTATCATGCTTAAATGAGAGCTAAGGTTGTATATATGGAAATGCTCATGTTAGACATGAAATGGCAATTGTGCATTATGTAAATGTATGTATAAATGGAAGTAAAATGGCCAATTAAGATGCATGAGGTTTGGAATCACTTGGATAGTTCATACAAGTCATATTCATGCTTTTAAACTTGCCCAAGAGGTGCCAAACATCAAAGGAGACCATTTGGACATAATTGGTGTCTCATATAGACTAATATTGACCATATTGGAAAGTTATACCACTTTTTGTTCAAATGAGTTCTTCTTGATCTATAATTTGGCACGAATTTAGATCTTGTTAATGGCTTTTTAGGAAGCTAAAGTATAGAATTTTTGGAGGTCTATGGAATATTTGATGAATTTTCAAATTTGGGAAATTTTTTTATTTTGGTCAAGGGTACTGTTCACTCAGGTCCGAAAATGAATTCTGTCACTCATGGGGAAAATGATGTCCAATTGCCACAAAATTTTATAGATAGAAACTAGACACTCCTAATGACTTGTGTCAACTAGAAGCACCCCATTTAGATGTCTACAGAGGGAGATATGAAATTTTGAAGTTTCTGTCCAGCATTAAGCATCCAAACTAACCGCAGGTACTGTTTGATTAGTTTTTTATGCCTAGATGTGCCTAGACCAATTTAGAGTTATTTTTCCCCTCTATATAACATCTTTATCTTTTAAATTGGTACCATTTTCATGGATTGGATTTTTTAAAATTAATTGGATGTTTTTGAAGTTTGTAGTAGAAACTTGTGATAGTACCAGTGGCCCGCTAGACCTCTGCCCCTTTTTGAATGTCAAACGTCTTCTATTTGATGTTTCATGGCTTGGTCATATTTTTAACATAAATTATACATGTGTCACTTTCTAGAATGGTAAAGAATGCCTGATTTTAATTTTACTAGAATTAGTTATAATTTTCCAAATTTTGTGATAGAAAAGCCAAAATTTTGGCCGATGCTACAATGATGAATTTCTTGTGTTCTCTTGCCTTGCACATGTTCTAGGCCAATTTTGGTGATGAAATGAGTTATATATATGTAATTAAATATGAAGATGTGATACATGAGTCTATATGACCCACGGGATGCCGAATGAAAAATTTTACATAAAGGGAATTACATTCTTGACTCATGAATCCCTAAGCCACTATATTGCTTCCATAGAAATTATATGAGATAAGGCATGAGAATTGTATAAATTGAATCTTAAAAGTATGGTGTTACACTAAACCAGAGAAAGAACTAAGAGAGTGAGGCACACAAGGGAGGAGAAAAAGGGAGAAGAAATAGCAAAAGAAAGGTATGGATTTTCATGATTTTTCTTAGTTTTATCTTAGCAAACTTCTTCTCCTTCTTTTTCTCTTCTTTCCCATGGATTTATTGAAGATTTTGGGTTTATTTTGAGGTCAGGCCTAAGAGAAAAATTTTGAAATTTAAGAGAAGAAGCTAAGCAAAGTGAAGAGCAAGCAAAGGAAGCCAAGAAACCAAGGTAATTTGTTATGTTTCAAGCTTGTTCTTCCATTGCTTTTCTTTGTGTGTTTCGCCCCATATAAGACCAGTCAAGATGGGTTAAATTTCTAGCTAAAACAAGAGTGAATCTTAGGAAAATGAGTTAGGAAAACAAGAATATGCAAAAGAAATAGTTAAATAACCATAAGATTTTAAGATAGCAAAGTTAGGGTTTCAAGTGCTCTACCAAAATTCAATTTTGATGCAAGAGTTCCTAGGCAAAAATGGATATTTAGATGAGCTCTTATGATCACTAGAAAGCTTCTCACATGCATCTCCCATCAAGAAAGAAAAGAACATTCTATAGCTCCCTTAATGGTGCATAGCTTCAGCCTAGGCTAGAAGGAGCACCAAGAGGTAGTTTTAATTAATTCTAAGCTTGATTTTGTATCATATATGATAGGAGAGGATGAGAGGAAGCCTTGGAAAAATTTTAGAAGCCATGGATAGTGAGATAGTATCATAGGTTCCATATTATGACTTAAAGAAGCAACACCTAGTTAGGCTCCTTGAAATGAAGGTGTGATGGCTCCAAGAGACTTTAATGGAGTCAAAAACCTTAGATGGATGGAAAGAATGGAGCCAAGATTATGTTTTCCAAGGTTGCTTCATTAGGTGCATTATGGAACCATAAATGAGCCATAAGAACAATCTAGCTTTTGAAATGAATATGTAGCTTTAAAATTTATTCCAATAGTGTAATTGGCTTCCATATTATGTGTCTAGGCTAAAGGAAACAAGTTCCACCTTCTTGTGAGTGTGTGGTCAAGGGAGAAGAACCAAGTTCAAGGAGAAAAGTGTGTTGTTGTAACAAAGGTAGCTCTCTCTTCCTTCTCTCATGCATGAGTGGATATTTATCTTGTCTTTAAATGTGTGTACGTATGTTTTAAGCCATGAAATATGTTTTAACATATATCTATATGCCATGGTACCATGATGTTATGTTATGAACTTAAATGATGACTTATGAACATGTTTTGGTTTGCTTGAGTATGGTGAAGCCAAAAGTCCCTTAGTTAGGATAAAGATGAGCCAAAAGTCCCTAAGAATGGGTGAGATAAAGCCAAGAGTCTTCAAAGAGTGTGACTTAGTCAAAAACCCTTTAAGAGAATGAGTGAGGCAAGTCCTAAATCCCCCAAGAAGTGGGTAAGGCTAAACCATCTTCTTAGCAAACCTATGTATGTTTTACATGACTTCTTGAATGCTAAAAATGTTCCATAGATGATTATGAAAGCTATGATGACCATGTATGCATTTTTAGACTTGGATTTGTATTCTTTATGTATGGTTGAAAGGGAGAAAGCTATTGGAATTCCTAGAATCTCATCCTTTCCTCCTTATTATCTAACATGTCTAAGTGGACCAAGTGAACCAAGAAATGGGAGCCACCAAGCTTGAAGGAGGGAGATTGACAACAAAGTGTGTGATTTTGTCTATTTTGTAGCCATGTGAATGGCATATGATGTAATCACATGATAAATATGATGTATGAGCTTATAAACATATGTAATTATATGAATATTTGATGTATGAATGAGATTTGATGCCATGTGAATGTTGTAGCAAGTTCTTAACATTGAATGCCAAAGATAAGCCTATATATTCTTGTGTATACCTTGGGCTAAAAGTGTGAGTTTGTGAAATGTGGGTATGTGCACCTTTGAGACATATTTAGTAGACCATTTTGGTGTTTTTCCATGTGCTCAAGTGGTTATGAATGTCTTAGAAGTTATTTTGGACCATTTGAGACCCATTGAAGACATAAAATTGACCATTTTGGAACCTAATGTCAAGATCTAACCAAATGAACGAATTTACTCATGAAATTTGTCATGCATATAGATCTCATCTAGAGATTTTTAAGAAGCTAAATACCAGATTATTTAGAGCTATATGGAATTAATTATGATTTTTCAAAGTTGCCAAGTTTTAGCTGTTTTGGTATGATTACTGTTCATATGGTCAGTTTCTTCTCCTATGTCATTTAAAGCCAAATGGTGTCTAATTCTCTTTTACAAGCATAAAATAGACATGATAAACTTTCTATTGTTACTAAGATCACCCTAATTGGATGTCTAAGTAAGGAGATATGAATTTTTAAAATTATATGATAGTACTAGTAGCACTAGGCGAGTTTGGTTAGTGTTCCATCGATTTCCCAAAGCTAGACATCACTATTTTGATCTGGAATTATTTTTATCATAAAGTAGACATCAGTATATTTCCATAATGGTATAGTGTTCTTGATTTTAATTTTTCTAAAATTAGTTATGATTTTTCAAAATTCATAACAAAAAGTTGGCACACTAATCTGAGGCTACACATGCAATTTTTATGTATATGTTCCATGAGCTCGAGTTTTTGGCCACTTCTTAAGATGGTTTTGAGTTGTATTTGTTTATTTAAATATAAGGATGAGATGAATGAGTTCATATGGTCCATGAGACATGAAATGAATATTTTATACATGATGTAATACAAAAATAATCTAATATTTTAATGCCATTTTCTTGAGCATGTGTGCTTGGCTAAGGAAATGGAAGCTATAATGGCATGAGATGAGGTAAATCAATATAGTGTTATAGGCTGGAGCTTAAGGATTAGGCTACAGAATTTCTAAGATTTTAGTATGGTTTTGGGCTTTCAACTCACTAAACCAGATTGAGGCATTGCCTAGGTGGTCTCTCTTGGGCCAAGTCCCACAATGAGAAGTTAGGTCTGTACCTAAAATTATTGGGTCTCTATTAGTCTTTAACTATGACATACTTAAATTAGTTATAGGCTTAAAGGAAGTTTCTAACCCAATTGGATCTTAAATCTATATTAATAATTTATTTCTCCATAAATTCCTATTGATATAGTTTGCCTATTTATTTTATAATAGTTATTCTTAATTAGTTCAAATCTACGATTAATTCCTTAATTAATTTTAGGGCATGACAGAAATATACAGACCATAAAAGCCTAAAGCACTTGTTTGACCAAAAAAAGTTAAGTATAAGGCAACGAAGGTAGATGGAATTCCTAAAAGATTATGCGCTTACTGTGAGATACCACCTGGGCAAAGCCAATGTACTGGTTAATGCCTTAAGTAGGAAATCCACCCACGTAGCCATGTTAATGTTAAAAGAGCAAGAGTTAATAGAAAGCTTTAGAGATATAGTCTTATATGCCAAGGGCAACCAAGTAGTTTGTTTATGAATGAGACTAAAATAGAAAGTGACGTTTATGATTCAAGTAAAGGAGGCTTAAGAAAGAGATGTCTATGTAAAGGAAATTATGAGTCAACTCTCCCAAGGTAAGAACTTAGAGTTTAATATTTCAGAGGATGGTATTTTGAGATACCGAGATAGGTTGCATACTCCCCCTAAGTTAGAATGAGAGAAAGAATCTTAAAAGGATCCTATAAAAGTAAATATACTCTTCATCCTAGTAGTACCAAGATTTAAAAGTAATGTTTTGGCAGCCTGGGATGAAGAAAGACATAACTGAATATGTGTCTAGAGTGCCAAAAAGTTAAGATTAAGCATCAAAAACCAATAGGGCTACTTAAACCCTTAGATATTCGTAAATGGAAATGGGATAGCATTTCCATGGATTTTATTACAGGTTTACCTAGGACATCTTTAAGGAGTGATGTTATTTAGGTGATAGTGGACAAACTCCAAGTCTGCTATTTCTTGCCAATTAAAGCCACATACACCCTAGACATAGTAGCACAATTGTACATAAAAGAAATAATAAGATTACATGGAGTGCCTAACAATATAGTGTCAAATTGAGATCCTAGATTTGCTTCCAATTTTTGAAAGTCATTACAAGAAGCTTTAGGGACTAAGTTAAGATTTAGCATAGCATACCACCCTCAAACAGATGATCAAATAAAAAGAATCATTCAAATTTTAGAAGATATGTTAAGGGCTTATGTGTTAGAAATAAAAGAAAACTAGGATGTGTATTTACCATTAACAGAGTTTGCTTACAATAATAGTTACCATTCCAGTATAGAAATGGCCCCGTATGAATCACTTTATGAAAGAAAGTATAGGTCCCCATTATGTTAGGTTGAACTAGGAGAAAGGAACTTTATAGGTCTTGATATAGTGGACACACCACCAAGTACATAGAGATGATTAGGAAAAAACTTTTAATGGCTCAAAGTAGACAGAAAAGTTGTAATATCTGTTTCTCTAAAAACGAGAGAAAATACAAGAAACGTAACGTATAGTTTTTTCGTAACAAACAAAATTCACCGGATACAAAAGCAAATTCCTTGAAATGAATTAGTTAAGGTCCCAAAAAATATAAATAACATTCTAGACTCCTAAAAATGAGAATCTAAGACGCAAACGGAAAGAAAAATAAAGGTAAATGAAAAAATGAATTCAAATGAAAGGCTGACGAAACATAAAGGCATTTTTGTGGTTTTGAGCAAATTTTGGGATTCCTACAAGAGGGCTTTTTAAATGAAATTTTTGAGTTTTCCAGGGTTCTCAGAGGCATTGAAAACTATGGGAAGCCCCAAGACAGTTGAAGCCCCTCCAGTGGACGTTTTCCAACAGTGGTGAGCTCGAATTTTGATAGATTCATTCAGGAAGGTTTTAACTCTAATTTGAGTGATTCCAAAGGAATTTTATTAAATTGGGAACCTAAATTTCATAATGAAAAATATGGTCCTAAAAAAGGAGCTAAAATGAGTTAGAAGCGAAAATGCCAAAAATAAAGGACAAAATTAGAATTTTTGGAAAATGAAAGCTTCTTGATACCTCCTTATATTTCTCCCTTCTTCTCCCCTCTTCTAGATTGACCTAATTCTGCCCCAAAACCAGAGAAGAGAGTTAGCTTCTATAAAGACCAAGAGAAGAAGCTTTGGAGGGAGAAAAGGCCAGGAAAAAGTAGGAATTTTCATGGAATTTGAAGCTCTTTCTTTAGCAACATGTTTCTCCTCCTTCTCCCTTTTCTCCCTATGGTTTTCTCAAAGTTTTTGGTACTATTTTGAGGGTAGAACAAAGGGAAAAAATCGGATTTGAAGAGAGGAGGCCAAGGAAAGTGAGAAACAAGCAAGAAAAGCTAAGGAAACAAGGTAAAATCTTCACCCTATGGTAGCTATTCCTTCTCCCTTCTTCTCCCTATTTTGCCCCATGTATGTAGTTATGAACGGGCTTGAATTTTAGGTAGAACCAAGGGTGAATCCTAGGAATTTAAAGGAGAAGAATAAGAATATGAAAAGAAATTCAAGTAAAAGCCATTGATTTTCAAGATAGCAAACCTAGGGTTTCATAGGCTCCCTTGAAAATATGATTTGATGTAATTATTCCTAGGCCTAAAGGAGTGTTTGGATGAGCTCTTAAGATCCCTAGGAGGCTCCTCATATGCCTCTTCTATCAAAAGAATGAAGTAAATCCACTTTGTGCTCATATGGAGTATGGTTTCGACCTAGGCTAGAAAGAGTACCAAGAGGAAGTTTTAAATTGTTCCAATCTTAGTTTTGAGTCATGTATGATGGAAGAGGATGAGAGGAAGCCTTGGAAAAATTTTAAAAGCCATAAAAAGTGAGATAGTATCATAGGTTCCATATTATAACTTAAAGAAGTAACACCTAGCTAGGCTCCTTGATTTGATTATGTGATGACTCTAAGAGGTTTAAATAGAGTCAAGAATCATAAATAGATGGAGAAATGGAGCCAAGATGATGTTTTCTTAAAGTTGCTTCATTAAGTGATTTATGGAACCATAAAAGAGCTATATGAACCACCTAGCTTTTCTAGTGAATGTATGGCCTTAGAATTTGGTTCAAGAGTATAATTGGCTTCCATATGATGTGTCTAGACCAAGAGAAATGATCTCCACCTCCTTGTGTGTGTGAGGTAGAGGAAGAGGACTCAAGGCTCAAGGAAAAAGTATGCTTGTATAGCAAAGGTAGCTCTCTCCATGTAACAACTAGAAAAAGAAAAGAAAAAGAAAGAAGAAAGTTGAAAATTTTTGAAATCCTGAAATTTTTCTAAGTCTGCTAGCTATAGCGAGAAATGGCCTAACTATAGCGAGAAATGGTCTAGCTATAGTGAATGTACCTATTCGCTATAGCAAAAATACTTTTAGCTATAGCGAGTGCAGGCATTCCATACAAAAACCGGGGAGTTACTCATCGTAGCACGTGCCATAGCGAAAATGGGGGTCTGGGACTGATACGTGCTCACCGTAGCGAAGGTTAATTTTCACTATAGTAAGGGTTGGTCCAGAAAAGCGTAAAGAGGGAGAATTTGACTTCTTAAAATGTCCCCATTTATTCTTTCTCTTTTATCTGACCTAGGCTTCAACCAAAGGAGAGAAAAGGGGCGTGGAGAGATAGAGACCAAGAGAAGGAAGGAAGAACAAAGAAAAGGTAAGCAAGCTTGAGATTTTCCTCTCTTTGCCCTCTCTTTCTATGGTTTTGCTTATGAAATTAGTTGGGTTTTTGGCATGGGTCAGAAGAGGGAAAGTGGAAAACCACTCTTGAACTTCTTTGCTTTCCTTAAGTATGTTGATTCTACTACCATGAGAGCTTGAGGGAGAGGAAGAGTTGGTGAAATTCTATAGAGAGAGAGAGAACCCCTAAGTTCTTATATGTTAGAAGGGTTTGCTCTGAAGAACCCCTAAGAGTTGTTGAGTTATGAGAGAGTAATCCATGCTCTTTGTTGTGTCTAGGCTCAAGAGAAGCACCTCCATCAAGGTGTGATTGTGAAACTAAGAAGGGAGAAGAGGAATTGAAAGGAAAGGCTTGTGTTGGCTCATAAGGTAGGTCTGTCCACTCTTTCTTGTTGCATTCTTGGATGTAATAGTCATTGTATGCTTGTGTATATGCTTGTTGTGTGAGACATGCTATATGTTATTGCCTTCATGCATTGGTACCAATATGCTTATGTGTTGGATTATGAGAATTGCTCGGGTGAGGTAGTGCCAAAAGTCCCTTGAGATGGGTGAGGTAGAGCCGAAAGTCCCTGAGGCTGGGTGAGGCAAAGCCAAAAGTCTCATACCTAAGTGAGGCCAAGCCAAAAGTCCCGAAACCAAGGGTGAGGCCATCCAAAAGTCCCTAAACTCGGGTGAGGCTAGACCAAAAGTCCCTAGAGCCCATTCTTGGCATTGATATGGTTTCCATGGCATGTAAATCATGTATTGTATGATTATGAATGGTTAGATGCCTATTTGCATGCTTTGACTTGTTTATATGCCTTGATTGCTTCCTTGAATGAGTGCATGAGCTACTGATATTCCATGAATCTCACCCCCTTCCCTTCCCTATCTTAACATGTTAGGTGGAGCTCAAGGAGATTCAAGTGCACACCAAGGAGCCTAGGAGCATGTTGAGATAGATGTTAGTTTATTTTGGTTCTTTTGATGTAAAGAGGTGTCAAAATGAATATTCACCTACTATTTTTGAGATGTAAATGTTGTAGCAAGTGTAAATGTATGGAAAAATGATGTATAAACTATGTAGAGAGCCAAAGCAATGAAAATATGAGATTTGCCCCTTTTGTGGTTTGTATGTGATAGTGTATTTTAGCCCGTAGCATAATAAGTTTGAAATGTATGATGATTTGGACCACTTGGATATTTCATATATGCTATATTCATGCTTTAAAACTTGTCCATGAGATACTAGAACATGTGGGAGGCCATTTGGACCCACTTTGAACCGTTTTGGGTGCCAAACCGCCAAATTTGTGAGCTACATCAAAGTATGACCAAATGAGCTCTTCTTGATATGAAATTTGTTATGCCTCTAGAGTTTGTAGAGAGCTTCTTGAGAAGATAAAGTGGGTAATATTTGGAGGTCTAGGAAATATTTGGCGAATTATTGAAATTAGGAAATTTTGATGGTTTGGTCATGGTACTGTGTAACTGGTCCGAAAATAAATCCATATCATTCATTGAACCAATGGAGTCCAATTGTTATGAAATTTTATAAGCATAAACTAGATAACCACAGTGACCTATACCAATAGGAATCACCTAAATCGGAGGTCTGGAGAGAGAAAATGAACCTTCTGAAGTTCTGTATCAGCATCAGGGAAGCCATCCGACCTTCGTTACTGGTCCATCAGTTTTCGAGGTCTAAGAGCTGCTCAACTGATCTGGACTTGTTTTTTTCCTCTAGTTGACATCTGTATCTTTCCAAATTATTATAGTTTTCCTAGATCGGATTTTTTTGGATTTAGTTATGAAGTTTTGAAGTTCATGATAGTAAGTTGCACTAGTATCAGGGATAGCCGGACCTCTGTCTCTTTTTTTATATCAAACAAGGTCCAAACATTGAGATTGTGGTTGGAAATTATTTTTAACATAAAGTTAACACCTAGGGCTTTCCAGAAAGCTATGATTTTCTCGATTCCCATTTTTCTATAATTAGTTATGATTTTCCAAAGTTAGAGCCAAAAATCATACTTTTGGGCCCATTTAAGAAAATGCACTTTCTTAGTTTTTGGCTTCATATCCGTGGTTTATGGCTTGTTTGATGCTATGTATGAGTCGTATAAATGGAGTTTGAGTTAAGAATATGAATGATGGGTTCACGGGACTCACGGGGCAAAATATGAGCGTTTGAACCCCGTTTTATAGCATGAAAATGCCACGGTTTGTACTTATTCTTTGGAAATCATATGGAATCGAGCCCAGAGGGAGGCTAGATGGAGTTAATATATTATGGTGTTACACTCCACCTTCTCTCATACATGAATGTGTGCTCACATTATCGTTGGATGTGTGTATGTGTGTTTTAGGGAGTGTTCTAGCATGATTTCATATGCTATGATACTATGATGATGTTTTATGCATTCAAATGATGTTTTAGATATTTGCCTTGGTTTTCTTGAGTGTGGAGAAGCCAAAAACCCTCTAGCCATGGTGAGGATAAGCTAAGAACCCTTAAACTTAGTTGAGACAAAGTAAAGAATATCCTAAGAGTGAGGTTGACTCCCAAAAGTAAGGTTGAGTCAAAACCTCTTAGAGATAATAGGTGAGGTAAGTTCAAAATCCATAAGTGAATGGGTGAGGCTAATTCACTTACTTGGCAAGCCTATGTATGACTTGTTCAAATGCCAAGGATGTTTCTTGAATGCTCATACATGTCAATATGCCTATGCATACATTTTCAAGGCTTGTATTGCATACTTTATGTGTGATTGGAAGGGAGATGAGGTATTGGGATTCTTTGAATCTCATCCCCTCCTCTCTAATGTCTTAACATGCTAGGTGAAGCAATTGAGCAAGGTAATGGAAGCTACCAAGCCTAGAAGAAGGAGATTGACATCAAAGTGCATGCGAATGCCTAGTTTTGTTTCTCTTATAGACATACACATGGCATATGATGTAATCCCTTGATGAAATTATTATGTAATCATTTGAACATATGTAAATACGCATATATTTTATGTATGAATGAGGTTTGATGATAGATGAATGATAATTTAGTTTTTTGGTATTGAATGGCAAGAGAAAGTGTATGCATGCCGGTGCATGGCATGGGGTGAGAGTGTGAGTTTGAGAAATCTGGGCTTATGGACCTTTGATAAAAGTTTAGAGAGCCATTTTGGTGCATTCCCACATACTCAAGAGGTCATGGTTGCCTTAGAACTCAATATGAAACATTTGGACCCCTTTGATGACATAAAATGAGCTATTTTGCAACCTAATGTCAAGATCTAACCAAATAAACGAATTTACACATGAAATTTGGCAAACATGTAGATCTTATCTAGAAATTTTTGAAAAACAAAGACTGGATTATTTGGAGCTCTGTGGAATTAATTATGAAGTTTCAAAGTTGGCATTTTTCTGTTAAACTGATGCAGACACTATTCATATGGTCAAAAATTTAGGTTGTGTCATTCATGGGTCCAATGATATCCAATGCTCATGAAATTTTATGGAAATAAACTAGACATGATTATCTTTCCATGGCCACTAAGATTACCCTAATTTGACCTTTGAGCAGGGAGATATGAATTTTTGAAGTTAGAGGTCAATACCAGTAATGGCAGTTGACCTTTAGTACTATTCCATCTATTTCCAATGGCTAGTAGCCTTTATTGTGGTCTAGATTTATTTTTACCTATGGAGCTTTCCAAAATGGTATAGTGTGCCTAATTTTGATTTTCCTAGAATTAGTTATAATTTTTCAAAGTTCAGGCACAAAATCTAGAATTATACTCGAGGCTGCACCATTGTGTTTTTTGCATCCACTCCCTTTGCTTGAGGAATAGCCACTTCTTGAGCTTTTAAGAGTTGTATTTGTGTATTTAAATGTGAGAATGAGATGGATAAGTCAACATGGCCCATAGGACACTGAATGATAAATTAACCTGTGACGTAATGTAATTTAATTGTATTTCTCCATGACTTTTTCTTGTGGAATTCATGTGCTTCATGGAAATAAGTCTATATTTGATATGAGATGAGTCATATAATTATGGTGTTACAAAAGTTATGCAGATACTAGAAGAAAGCCATTAAAATTTGAGGTTGGAGATCACATTTTTATTAAAGTATCTTTAGTAACTAGCATGGGTAGGTCTATAAAGGCAAAGAAGCTCAGCCCAAAGTATTTAGGTTTGCTCCAAATTCTCTTTAGAGTCAGACTAGTAACTTACAGAACAGTCTTACCTCCTAATCCAGCCCAACTTCATGATGTCTTCCATGTATCCCAATTGAAAATATATCAGCCAAACCCTTCACACGTCATAGAATATGAAAACATAGCATTATAGGATAATCTTTCATTTGTCGTGACACTAGAAAGAATTATAAATATTAAAGTTAAGTAGCTGAGGACTAAAAGCATTCCTCTAGTGAAAGTGGTCTGAAAAGGGCTAACTCTAGAAGAAGCTACTTTGGAGATGGAAGCAGACATGAAGAAGAAATATCTAGAGCTTTTTCTATAAAGTACATTCTAAATTTTAAGGTTGAAATTTTTATTTACGAGGGGTGAAATGTAACAATCGACTTTTTAACTGAATTAGGACTAGTTTGTTAATGAAAGAGGACCCTAAAGTAAATTGAATTAAGGCTGAATAAAGGTAAAATATTAATCAGCACATAGAGAAATAGGGATAGGAAATCATTCATGGAAAGAAAACGAAGCTAAAACAGCAAAACAAAGAAAAAGGGCTTATCGGTGGCAAAATTATAATTTTAAGCAAATTTTAATAAACTCAAGGAAAAAAGTTTTAAAGCCAAAAATTATTGTTACTAGGGTTTTCAAAGGTCCTGAATAAGAACAATCAAAATTAGCTAAGGCCCTTCTGAGGTGCTAAAAAGGTCAAACAGTATTGAAACTTTAGGTGGAGCTATTTTTCACCATTTTAAGCCATTCAAACCCCAAAATTAATGTTTTTATGTGAAAGAGCATCCTAAATTTTGTAAGGAGTGGTCAGATCTTGAAAATCCTAAAAAACAAGTTCAAACAGAGTAAACAAACATATAGAGACAAAATGGTTATTTAGAAAAATTATAAAAGAGGCTTCTTAAGTAAAATACTCCCCATCATCTTCTCCAAGCTTCCATTTTCAAAATTTTAGACTAGCCATAGAGTCACATTAAGGGAAAGGAGAGAGAAAAAGTTTAAGCCTCTATTTAAGTAAGAAAACTTTAAGATTCAGGTATGACCCAAGCCAAAAAGGAACTCTTTTTAAAAAATCAATCAATGGAAATTAATCTAAGTGAAGAGAGCTTTGATTTAAGGTAAGATTTCACTTGGAACAATTAAAAACCTTGTATTTCTAGTCTATGATAGCTTTGGCCTAGAGAGAGAAAGTGAGGAGGAGAGTTTTTCTTTCATATGTTCTTAATGAAACTAAGGGTTTTAGCATGCAAGGATTCTATATCTAACATGATTTTCCATTGAATCACAAAAGAAAGCAAGTTAGACTATGTTATGTGATGTTGTGGCCAAGGCTAGATTCAAGGGGAAATCATGTTATTTTCCATTATTAATTAGTGTATTTAGATGTTATTTGATGCAAGGAATAAGAATCTAAACTTAAAATTGATTAAAACCTTGAAATGTACAAGTTAGGGCTTTATGGTTCCATTTTTAACCAAGGATAGTTTCAATAGATTAGGAAGTTGTTCAATGGATTTCTAAGCTATAAAGTTCAATGGATTCCTGGGCTATGAATAGTCTTAAAAAATGATATAAGAACAATAATGGATGTATTAGATTGAAATTAAAAGCTTGAATTTGAAAGTTAAAAATTTAAAAGTAAAGAAAGAGCATTATGAAAACAATTGACATTAGGCTTGTGTAACCAAGCTTGTAATGCTTTTAATCAATCCTAATGTGGCTATATGAATCATGTATGGAAAGATTTTGAATCCTAGAAGTAGAACTTTTGAAGTTTCCTCTTGAGGCTTAAGGATCCATAGAAAGTTCCATCATGTAAAAAGTGAAAATACCAAATGAATAGTGCCATGACTAAACGAATAGTAAATATGGAATTTGTGGCTTGAATTGTGAACTCTAGAAGCATAAGTTGGTATAGGATTCAAGCTTAGTGAAATCCCTAAACTAAAGCCTAGGTGTTGAACTAATCATAGGGAGCTAAAATCCAAAGAGAATTACACAAATTTAGACCCTTGAATATATTCAAATTTAAGCATTTCAGATGATCAAATTACCACCCAATAAATATGTATTTTTGAATGTGTGTAAACGAGGGTTTTAAGTGCACATAAGTGACCTAAGGTCTAGATAAAAGTCATCGATATTCAAGAGAAGTAGTTATGAAAATGAGATATTGATGATATGTTTATGTATTATTTCTAGGACAAACTAGTGAGGCTTCGACCCATTGTAAGTGTAGAGTTAAGAAAAAGAAAAAAAAAGATGAAGCCAGAAACAGAATAGAGAAATTAAAAATTTTTATTGGGTTTTATCGCCTATCTAAGGTAGCTTACTCTTTCCTATCTAGTTGCATGCAAACTTGTTTGAGCTTGATATGCATTATGTTGTATTGGTTGTTCATGACAATACGTGCTATATTGAAATGCATCAGTTATATGGCATGTTTTACATTTTATGTTAGATGAGCTAAGGCTAAGAACTAAAAAGGGGTAATGGGAATGAAAACAATAGTTCTCCTAAGCCCAAGAGAAAATCCTAAGCTAAGTTGGGTTTTGTATTACCATATTATTCATGTTTTCATACTCTCCTATTTAGGGCAAATTGTGCAAATTCACGGGGCAAAAGCAAGGGAAAGTATGAAAATAATACACTTTTCTTGCCTTATGCCAGGGAAAATTTTTCCATCTCATGTTATGTGGGACTCATGAATTATCCAACAATAATTCTATGGTCATTTACCATTTATATGAATCATACATAACTCAAAACATCACATAATCCACTCAAACCTCGAATTTTCACCAATCCTTCTCGGACAGCAAGTAGTAACTTTTAGGGGTAAATTTAAACATTCATAACTAAATGTAGAAAAATTAAAATCACCCAAACCATAGCTTTTTGGAAAGATTTAGATATTAAATTCAAACTAAAAATAACTTTAGGACATGAATATAGCATGTGGACCACGTTTGACAACAAAATAGCTATAAAGGTTTGGTAATCCCTAGTACTGATGTAGTTTACTGTCATAAACTTCCAAAATATCCACTTAACTCCATAAAAATCCAATACATGCAAATGATATCAATTAGAGAATATAAAGATGTTAGATAGAGGGGAAAATAGTTCTAGGCCAAGCCAAGAGCTTCAAGCCTAAAAAACTAATCAAAAAATAACATAGGTCTGACTGGTCGCTTGATACTAGACAGTCACTTCAAAAATTAATATCTTCCTCTCTAGACATCCAAATGAGGTGTTTCTAATTATCACAAGTCACTGGAAAGGTCTAGCTTCTTTAAGTAAAATTTTGTGGCAATTAGACATCATTTGGCCCATGAGTGATAGAATTTCATTTTGGACCAGAATGAATAGTGCACCGAACCAAAACCAAAAAAATTCCCAATTTTGAAATTTTACCAAATATTCCATAAACCTCTAAAAATTCTGCACTTTACCTCCCCAAAAATCCCTCAACAATACCTAGATGCATACCAAATTTTAGACTAAGAAGAGCTCATTTGGGCAAAAAGTGACATAGCCCCACAAAATAGTCACTTTTGCTCTATATGAGGTACCAACTTAGTTCAATTGGCCTCCTTTAATATTTGGTACCTCTTGGGCAATTTTTAGAGCATGAATATGACTTGTATAAACTGCCCAAGTGGTCCCAAACCCTATGCATCTCATTTTGGTTATTCCACATCCAAGAATGCATAGTTACATCAAGTCATCAAAGAGCCAAATTCTACATTTGCAATGATTTAGTATCACACATAGGCTATACAAGAGTCATACATCTTATTACATTTGTTCATAGTCTTACAACACAAAAAATAATATGTACAAGGCCACTTTGACATTCAATTACAATTTAGACTACATAATAGGCAAAGTAAGGCTTTTTATTGTTCTTGGCTTGCATTTCCTTGTCTTTGAGCACCACCTAGACAATTCAAGAGTGAGAGGAAAGGGGAGTGAGATTCCAAGAATCTCAATAGCTCACACATCCATTCACATATACATTCAAGGCATGCATACATCAAGAACACAAATATGCAAGGTTCCTCAAGCATATAACACATAAAACCACATTTTTATGCCACCATCTCATATTAAATTCAAGGAAAAGCTCTAGGGACTTTTGGTTTTGCCTTACCCCATTTTTAAGACTTTTGGATTTGCCTCACTCTTAGCCCAGGGGCCTTTGACTTAACCTCACCCATCCAAGGGACTTTTGGCCTAATCTCACCTATGCCTTGAGACTTTTAGTATCAACTCACCCTTGTGAGCCATTTTGACATGCCAAGGCATTCAAGAACACACATTGGTATCATTACAATCTCAAGGTATCAAGTGGCATATTCTCAAGTCATATAAGCATGCACAAGCACCCAATAACATACATACATACAAGAATGCAAGGAGAATGAGGTGGAGAGCTACCTTTCAATTGATACAAGCTTTCTTTGCTTTATTCCCTCCCTTTCTCGGCTTCACAAGGACACTTAGGTGGTGGGATGTTCCCTTGGCCTAAACATTACAAATAACACACAATCATATACTTGAAGCAAGCAAAGACACTAAACTAAAGCTTGAATACACACTTGGTTTCATAAGTGGCATAATGGTTCCATAATTGGCCTATTGAAACAACTCTTACATTTCAAGTTCTAAGCTCCATTATCTTGTTATTTCTAAACTTCTTGAACTTATTTAAAGTCTTTAAAACCCTCACACATTCACTTGCACAATTAGAACCACAAGTTGCTTCATGAGGCACCATTATGGACACCATTGCTCCATCTCTTAGTCCATGGCTCCTAAATTTTTTCCAATGGTTTCTCCCATCTTCTAACATCATATAAAGTTCCAAACCAAGGCTAGAACAAATTAAACACTCCCTAGTCCTACAAACTTCATTTGGCTGAGACATAAGCACAAAAAGGGGTTCTTGGAGTTTCAAAGTTTTCCTTGATGGGAGAGCCACTTGGGGAAGTTTCTAAAGGTCTTAGGAGCTTAAGGAAACATTCAAATAGCCAAGGAAACACTCACACAAAAATCAAATTTTACAAAACTCTAAAGAACTCTACACTTTTCTATCTTATTTTCTATGGGTTTTTCTTGGAATTTCTTGCCATATTCCATCTCCCCATGGCCTAATTCCCTTGTTTCTCTCTTATTTTTGGATAGAACTCCCTCCCCTCTACTATTTTTGTACAAGATCGAAACCACCCTCAGGAGAAGCAAGAGGAGAAAGAAGATAAACAAGAGTTTACCTTAGGTTCAAGCTTCTTTCCAAGTGCTTCTTTTCTTGGTTTACCTCTCCTTAAAATTTTTGAACTGCTCCTCTAAGTTCTGGACCAAAAATAGAACTAAACATCTCGAGAAAATTGTAGAAAGAAAGCATAGAAGGAGAGGAGCAAGGTTGGAGGAAGAAAGAGCATGGAATTCCATGGATTTCTTACATTTTCTTGGCTTTTCTTGTAACGCCTCTTCTAACTACCATTCTTTAGCTATACATTTTTTAGGAATTCCTTATTTGAATTTAATTACTTTTTCTGTGGTAATTATCCTTTCATAATAGATTCTAATTAATGGTGTAGCGAACTATGACAATAACGAAAATACACTATAATTTATACAAACTAGTTTAAGAGTTCCCTCATAAGGGAACGGGGTCATACAATTCACATCACCTCAAAAGGAAATCTATCATATAATCATTTAAAAAGAAAGTCCCCAGATAACAAAAGGGTCAGTATTAGTGATTGGGCCTCTGTTCATGTAAACGGAGGAGCAAGAGGGTCAACTCCACCCACTGGGAATGTATGGGACTCCAGCTCTCCCGGGGACATAAATTACACTGGTACAGCACGAACAACATCATCACATGATATGATGCGTATATTATAGATGACGAAGACCCATCCCCTGAGTGGGAACTGGATCCACTCCGCTTGGAGTTCTAGGGTCACTTGATAAATAGGCATCTAGGAAAAGTATCAACCACAATAGAGTGAGAAATAATTTTCTCAGTAACATAGACAGGATTAATATCACACAATACCCATGAAGAAGAGTCAAGTACTTTTAATAGACAACAAGTAATATAATGGCAAGATAGGTAATTTACTAAACAATATAAGCAGAGAGATATACCTGTCAGCAATATCTAACGTGAATATGAAATTGCAAAGTGGATAGGCATATTACATCTAAAGATAAAACATGGATGAATACAAGAATTGTCTCAACATAATTGATACTCAAAAGTGGCAAGGCATTCATGAGATTTTTGCATATATATAGAATATAGAAAATATTGCAAACAATATTTATTCTCTCTTGACCATTAGGCCTTAGAGACTACCAAGCCCAACACTCAGACCGTGTCGCACTAGCTTCGGCAGGCTCAAGCCTAGCTCATCTTGCACTGCCATGACATAGCAGGCTCACCCCTACTTCCTTTACTGAGGCGTCCCCCAGTAGGTACCCAAAGAAAGTCATATAAAATATCACAATAATATGTCATCCAAGCCATCATTTGATTAGGGCATATAGGTATATTTAGGAAAGAACTGCCTTTACACAACTCTGTGCATAAATAATCTCGATAGCATGACCACGTATTAGAGTCTGAAAATTAGTGGTTTAGATATGTTTAAATATCTTTGAGATTAGACATCCAGCACAACAACAACTACCCAATGGTCAACTCTAGCATATACATAGGGCTCACCCCCTATCCACCCTATACATTGGCCAGTTCTTTAGGCTCATCCCTTATCCACCCTATATATTAGCCAGTTCTTTACCAAATAACCCATGCTCATATAATCAGACAGTAGCATATTATCTATGTGAAGAAATCAGGCAATATATTAGCATGGCAAATAGTGTAATTCCAGAACATATGTTATCACATATTCCATTCTTAACATAATGCTGCATAATTTTCCAACTATTCCAAATGGGCTCCAAAATTCACAAAATAAATATTAGCATAATCCAAGCAGCATGTATAATATAATATACTAGCCTTCAAAAGTCATCCAGAACATGTCAAATAACAGCAAGAAAAATTCAAGAACATCTTAGTTAACACTTTTTCTTAAAAAATTGACTTTTTATACAATGATCCATAATTCAGCAAAATTTCACCACAGGTCTTATTTTTCATGTAGATTAACCTAATTTAGTTAGATTTAAGAAAATTCTTCCCTAGGTATATGTACATGTGTTGGCCGAACCTATGTATCCAAAAAGACATGTGATTTTGCTTCATTTTCATGTCACCAAATAGCCACACATACATATTCAAGGATGATAAACAAAAGCCCTCAATCAATTTCTAGAGATTTCATATGTATTCTACAATTTTCTCAAGTTAAGATTCTAGGGTTCCTTGCCAATTTCTTTATGAAAATCAAAGTTGTATTAATTTTCCTCTTCCTTAGGCTTTCTTCCATCACTTCCCCTTTTATTTTCTCTTCAATTTATTCCATGGCATCTTGAAATACAAAGCTTCTTGATTTGTAGAAAGATTGCCAAGAATAGGAATTTTCTTGAATCACATGAATCCATAAGCCATATATACGATTTCTCCATCTTTTCTTGGCTAGAATCCATGGAAACAACAAAATTTCCCATCCCCTCTTGCCATGGACGAAAATTAAGGAAAAAGAGAAGAGAAAATTCTTGGAGAAAAATAGAAGAAAAATGAAGAAGAAGAAAGGCTATCTATGTTACCTTAACTCTGTGGTGTTTGATTTTCCCTCAGTGGCTTTTCCTTCTCTCTTCCTTCTCCCTTCTCTTCTTCCTTAGGCCGAGCTCCTTCTCCTTCTCCTTTTCTTTGTCTTGGCCAAATTTTGGTGTGTATTTTTATGTGAGAGAATGGCATGAAAGTGTGTGTGTGGTTCATATATATACTAGTTATGAATGGTTAAGATTTAATTAACTTTAAGGTGGCAGATCTTGGCCTTTGGATTACATCAATAGTCAAGATTTAACCTTGAAATAAGAGATAAAATGTAGGCCTTTAAATTAGATCAAAGGTGGTGGTTTGATCTTAAAAAGGTGAGGAAATCTAAGCCATTAGATTGCATCAATGGTCTAGATCATATCACGTTTTATGGACAAATATTAACTGTTGGATTACCTTTATTACTTTTTCATAATGTGTGAAGATAAGATTGCATTTAATGCCGCTAGTCAGCATCTATGTCATGCTAAAGTCAAGCGGTAACTTTTTCGTAATGCGTGAGATTTCTAAGATTTGTTGATACAAGCCTGTGTAATTGCTCCGTAGCTCGTGCAGCTTTTAGAATTCTCTTCCAGCTTCCAGCTTCTTCTTCACACATGGCGCCACATCATCTTTCTCTTTTCTACATGGCACCACATCAGCACCTTCCCAGCTCCCTAGTGCCACATAAGCTTTTCCCCGGTTAGACTTACAAAATGGCCACTGTTTTCTTAGGTTTTCTATAATATCTTATTTAATCTGCATTTTCTAAGTTCTCTACTATATTTTAATATTATTTGGCCCTATGTGGGTCTTGTTTAATGTTTCCAATCATATATTTAAATAATATTTATTCTCCTAATATTTTATTATTTTAAAGTCCAAATGACCGTTTTGCCCCTAGTAGTGACGTGACAGACAAGCACCTCTATTCGTTTTTCACTTATATCTTCTTCGTAACTCTATATTTTTGGATTCTATCACCACTACCTGGTAGATTTTTCTGCATAGAATTTCTTGAGGTAGCTAACACGGGTTTAGGGTTTTAGTTCATCTCTGTATAAGCTTAAAATCGTTTTGGACTATTTTTTAGCCCTAACGAATCCAGAATTTCATGCAACGAATTTTATAATTTTCTTCACATTATTTTCTAACTATTGATATATATATTGGACTAGTTCTAAATTTCTCTTCCTTCTAGAAAAATTATCAAAGTTCGTCCAGGTGACAAATGATAATTTTACCCCTGGACCACCTTGGACCCCTAAAATCTCAAAATTCCTATAGGTCCTATTCAGCTTATACTTCTTATATACGAAGCTATTTCGTTCAAATTCTTCTTATTAAAGCTTAATAAATTCATTACATAAAATACTAAATAATTAGAAAATCTTAATTTGAGGGATGTTACATTTCTCCCCCCTTCTTCTTCCTCTTCTTGTGTGCCTAAGAGAGCTATTATTTTTCTGTAATTTAGGCAGAGGAAGTCATGCTTAAGAAGGTAGGAGAAGAAGGGAGAAGTGTGTGGAAGCTTCTAGAAACACACTTTTTCAAAAATTCTAATTTTGTCCTTCCATAATGGCAATTTTGTTTCAACTTCGTTTTAGCTCCTTTTTTAGAACCATCTTTTCCATTATAAAATTAGGTTTCCAATTTAATAAAATGCCTTTGGAATTACTCAAATTGGAGCTAAAACCTTCCCGAACGAATCTATCAAAATTCAGGCTTACTGTTGTTAGAAAATGTACATCGGAGGGGCTTTACAAGTCCCAGGCTTCCTATGGTTTTTAGGGCCTCTGAGAACCTTGGGCAACTCAAATTTCCCATTTAAAAAGCCCTCCTATGTACTTTTCCAAAAGTTACATTTATTTATAAAAATGTCATTACGTTTTGTCAGTTTTCGTCACAAATTGTTTTATCATTCTAGCTCCATTTTTCTTTCCGTCTAAGCCTAAAATTATCATTTTTAGGAGTCTAAGACTCTACCCAAATTTTTTGAGATATTTTCTAGCTCATTTAAGAGGAATTGCTTTTATACAGCTCATTTTATTATTTTGTAGAAATCACATTCATTACAAGTTTCATGGCCATGATTGAATAAATTGCAAACATGTAAGCATTTATGTTAATTTTATATGATCATGCATACTTGGATTATTCTTACTTGATTGTCTCATACTTACTTTGGGTGAATTGGGTATAGCTACTGAGATTCTCTGAAATCTCACCTCAATCTCTATTTGCCCACTAACTAGTACCAGGTGGAAGTATCAGTCCCCACTAAGGAAAAGAGAAAGAATGATAACTAAATTTATAAAATTATATGAATATTTTGTATTTAATTTTGTTGTAATGTGCAAAGAATGTATATGCATTATGTTTAACTCCATCGTGATGTAATATGTATATTAGTGCATTATAAATAGTGATGTATAACTCCAACTTGAGTTATCTAGTTTTAGTTTATGTTTTATGCCCAGATCGCAATATATGACATTGTTATTATCTATATTTTCTTATGTCCATGAGTTTGGGCTGTAATGTGACCATTTGATTGGTCTGGATAGTCAATTTTATAAAGGGAAACTTTATTAAATTTTCCTTAAAATATTATGTACAATTTATCTTTAATGGTTAAATTGATTGAACATGAAATTTATGAACAAGACAAGTATATAAATTTCAGAAATTTTAGATTCACTATTTTTTTGTCATCAGTAAATGGACTTACTGTTGATCCATAGTAATTAAATAAGAGCTAGATAGCTAAGGTGTTATAGAAATAATAAAATAGGCACTAAATCCTTAAATTTCAAATTAATTAAATACTCCAATATTAATATTACATGTCCTTCACCTATAAATACTTATTGAATCCTTAATAATTCTCTAATTTTTTTTATTTTAGATAATTTATTAATTTGGGATGTTACATTTAACCTTATATCCTATCGTGAATTATTTAACTCTTAGATCTAATAGTAAGTCCCATATGAGTTTAACCAAGGGTTAAAAACTCGAGTCCCAATCTTTGATAAGAAAAATGTAAGAAAATTTGTGAAAATTGTGTTAGTCATTTGGGACCTCTTAAGGTCAAATGTAATTTTGTAATTAACTAAATTATAAGATAATGGACTATTTTGTATGTCCTTTTAGCTTTAGCTTGTTCTAAATCTAACTTTTTTAACATCACTCTTATTCTTGATATTTGGTTTTTGATGTTATTTTTCATGTTGGAATTTGTTTATACAGCCAAATGAAAACATAAAGCAAAGCGAAAATGTTACACAAGCTATCCCTGTAATACCCAATTTTTCTAAAAACATCTAAAATGAACTAGTTACAAAAGGAAGTCCCCTAAATGGGAAGATTTGAGGAAAAAAAAAAATTATGATAATAATCTAGACCCCCTAAAAATGAGAATAAGAGCCTTAAGATGCCCAAAAACCCGAGTCAAAATAGTTAAGAAAAAAAGGAAACAAAGCTAGTGCCATTTTTGTAATTTTAGGTAACTTTTAGAAAACTCAAATAAGAAATTTTTAAATGGGAAAATTAAGTGTCCTGGAATCTTTAGAGGCCTTAAAAACTATAAAAATCCTAGAATGATTAAAACCCCTCCATTATCCATTTTAGATGTTAGTTGACTAATAATTTGACTGATTCATTTGGGAAGATTTTAAATCCAATTTTAGTAAAACCAAAGACATTTTATAAATTAGAGGATCTAAATTTCATGATAGAAAAGATGATTTTCAAAAAAGAGTTGAAATGAGTCCAAATGAAGAAACCAAGGAGAGGGACTAAATTGTAATTTTGAAAAGTTATGTAAATGAGCCCCTAGCCCTCTAAAACATGTCCCACCTCTACCCCTTCTTCACAACTGACTTTCTCTAGTCTAAACCAAATCCAAACTCTACTCAAGGAGGCACACAAGAAGGGAGGGCAAGGGAGGAAGAAAGCAACTTTGAAAAGGTAAAATTTGGTCATTTTTTCATGTTCCTTCCTTTACCAAACCTCTTCTCCTCTTTTCTCCTATGGTTTTGATGACTTATTTGGAGATGTGTCATGGCTAGTTCAGTAGGAGGAAGAGACAAATTGAAGGAGGAAGTGGAAGCATAAGAAAGCTCCTTAAAAAAGCTTGCAACTAAGGTAACTCTCACGGCCTTTCTTGCTTTCTCTTGGTTGTTCTCCTTGTGTGTGTTTTTTACCAGACCTAGGCCCATCAAGGAGGTAAGGAATTCAAGCCATAGCAAGGTAAAGGCAAGGGTTTTAGACCATAAGGAATAGGAATATGCAATTAAAACTAAAAAGGAAGCCTTAGAATTTAAGTTGTATAACTTAGGGTTCTTGTTGCACTTAGCTAATTTTGAAGCTTTCTAAGGATAATTTAGCATATGTAAGAGTATCTATGAGTTCATAAGAAATCTAAAAAGCTTTACAAGTGCCAATCCCCTAAGGAAACTTAACAAAACTCCATAGGTCCATTACCTTGTATATGTCTAAGCCAAGGCATGCTTCAAGCACCTAGGGAGAGTTTTAATTAATTCTAAGGATAGAAATGGCCTAGATATGATTAGTAAACACTAATGAAATCATTAGTTTGAATTTAAAAGCCATGGTTTATGATATGGGAGTTTAGTCTCTATTTTAAGGCATAAAGAAGCAACTTGTGTTTAAGCTCCTTGAAATAAGTTTGAGATGACTCTAATGAGTTTAATTGGAGTCATATGACTTAGATTAAATGAGAAATTAGAGCCAAGATCATGAATTCTAGAGGTTGCTTAATTATACCCTTTTATGGAACCATATTAATGTCATACAATAAAGCAAGCTTGTATAAAGTTTAAATATAGCTAGAATTGGTTCTAATGATTGAATTGTATCTTATTTGATATGTCTAGGCCAAGCAAACCAAGATCCCCCTAGGTGTAAGTGTGTGGCCGAAAAGGGAAAGTAAGAAAGCAAAGAAGAAAGTTGTGTTTCTTAGCTCAAGGTAGCTCTCTAACCTTTATTGCATGTATTTCTTGGATGTTTAATGGTCTTTGGATGCTTGTGTGTATGTTTGAACTATGAGATATGTCTAGAGCTTTTGATTTAGTATTTTGGTACCATTATGCTTCTTGAATGGAATTTGAATGCAAAATGGCTTGAATTGGTATGGTTATACCAAAAGTCCCTTGGAATGGGTGAGGATGAGCCAAAAGCCTTTAAGAATAGGTGAGACAAAGCCAAATGTATCAAGAAAGAGTGAGCTAAGTCAAAAGTCCTTTAAAGTGGGTGAGGCTAGACCAATATCCTTTAGGGTCTATGTTTGGTTTGTATGAACCTACGTGACATGGAAATATGCTTATGCATGTTCTTAGAAGTTTTTATGACATGCTTGCATTCTTTGACTTAAGAACATGCTTTCTATATATGCTTGAAAGGGTAAAAGAGCTGTTGGGATCCTTTGAATCTCACTCCTCCCTATATTATGTCAAACCATGTCTAGGTGAGCCAAGTGGAGCAAGAAATGGAGGCCAAACATCTTGAAGAACAAGACTGTGACAATAGAATAGAAATTTAGGCATTTTGATGTCAAAGTTTGTAACTATATGATGTATATGTGACGTAGACCTTTGAGTATATTTAAATATAATGAATGAGTATGTGAGAATTTGACATCATAGAGCCTTGATGCATGTATGTATAAAGTCATGAAGGAAAGTGGTTTTGAGATATATGATGATCTAGATGCTCTCATAAGCTGTGTTTATGCTTTTGGATATGCTCAAATGGTTGTGGAATGATTAGAAGAGCATTTGGTGTAATTCTGACTCCTTTGTAGTTCCAAAATTGACATAATTTTGATTTGAACCACAAACTAACCAAATGGATGATTTCGTGCATGAAATTTGGCATGATTATAAGTCTCATCTAGAGCTTTTTTGATGCGATCCATCAAAGGGAGCAAGCTGTCTCAAATGCTTGGAATGATCCTCTGCAAATTCTAAGTGGCCCGATGACAAGAGCACAAGCTAAAAGAATGAGGAAAGCCTTAAGTGGACTTGTTCAAGAGACTTGGACTAAGCAAATAGCAATTGGAGCAACAAAAGTTAAGCAAGATATGGACATTTCCAATGTGGGCGTCCTCAACATCATATGGGTTAAAGATGGAGCTACTGAGGTTAGATTGGGCTAAAACATTATAAATTGAAGTGCTTGAACCATGGATCATCCATTGGTGGGCTCATTTAGGGCTAAATAATGCTATTTTAGGCTTAATAAGCTGATTTTTAGAACCCTAATGTATTTAGACGAAATTAGCTTATTTAGGGGGATTTATTTCCTTTTTAGTTTTTGAGAGAATTTGACTTTTATAATTCTGATTCCATAGGTCATTAATTAGGAAATTTGCCATTAATTTCCCTAGTTTTCCTTTTCTATGAGCATTGAAGGCAGATTTGACTTGCACACTATATAATTGTACTCTGCCTCCCATTGTAATAAGATTTGAATGAATAGAAATCATATATTCTGGAAATCCCAGAATTGAGAGGAGTGCTCTCTAGGGTTCTTCATTGAACTTGTAGACTTATCAAGGCTTGATCAACCTTGTGGCGTCTTCCAACACTCGGGGTCCTTGTCTCTTCATGTCAAGGGTTCCAAGTGGATCGTTCAGACTTGATTTAGCTTTCTTGGGGTGTGAATATTTCAGATCGGTTGTGGGTCCAAGGGGATTCAAGTCCTAGTGGGTTCGCACCATTTTTATAGAGTTAAAGATTACCTAATTTGGAGCACTAGAGAATTTATTATAAATTTTTAAAGTTAGCCAAATTATGCAAAATAGTCCTGTCACTATTCATATAGTTAGTTTGCATTTTTGTGTCATTAATGGGTCAAATGAAGTCTAATGCATATGAAATTTTACAAGTATACACTAGACATCATAAGATTTCTATAGCCACTAAGAGCATCCTATTTGGAGCTCCGTATAGGGAGATATGAATTTCTGAAATTTGGATTTAGCTACAGAACACATTAGTAACCTAATGTATTATTTCATTAGATTTTGTGGGGCAAACCTGGTTGTTTTCATTAAAATTTTTATAATAGTCAGAGGACATCCTAAGCTTTCTAGAATGGTATAATTTGCATGATTATAATCTTTCCAAAATTACTTTTGAATTTTTGAATTTCACATTAGATTATGGACCCAAGGAAAAATTGCAACTTCACTTTGAAATTGTGTTGCTTGTATTAAATGTAACATTCGGTTCACTGAAAACAAGAGAAAACGTGAGAAACGTAACGTGCGATTTCTTCATAAATGAATGAAACTCACTGGATACAAAAGAAAGTCCCCTGAAATGATGTAGTTAAGGTCCCAAAAAATTTGAGAAGCATTCTAGACTCCTAAAAATAAGAATTCCAAGCTCAGACAAAAGGAAAAACGAAGCTAGACTGAAGAAACAATTTCTAATGAAAAGCTTACGAAACATAATGGCATTTTCGTAATTTTGAGCAAATTTTGGAATTCACATAGGAGAGCTTTTTAAATGAAAGTTTTGAGTTCCCCAGGGTTCTCAGAGGCCCTAAAAATGATGGAAAGCCCAGGACAGTTAAAATCCCTCCGGTGGACATTTTCCAACGTCAGTGTGCCCGAACATTAACGGATCTATTCGGGAAGGCTTTAGCTCCGATTTGAGTGATTCCAAAGGAATTTTCCTTAATTGGGAACCTAAATTTTATAATGGAAAAGATGGTTCTAAAAAAGGAGCTAAAACGAAGGAGAAACAAAAATGCAAAGTATGAAGGGCAAAATGAAAACTTTTGAAAAGTATAACTTATTCCCACGTATATATAGGATGCACCCTTCTCCTCCCTTCATTATGCATGACCATGTTCTGCCTAAAGCCAGAAGAAAAATCTAGGGGATGAGGCTCACAAGAAAGGGAAGAAAAGAAGGAGAAATCAAAGGCTTAAGGTATGGAAATTAGTAGTTTTTCATGCTCTTTCTCTTCCAACCCTCTTCTCCTCCATTCTCCTTTATTTTCTATGATTATAATGAAGTATATGGATCTGTTTTAAAGGATAAATTGGGGGAAAAATTCGGATTTGAAGGGAGGAGCTCAAAGAACACAAGATTCAAGTGAGAAAAAGTAAGAAAACAAGGTAATTTCTCTTCCTGTGGCTGCCATCTTCGGTTCCCTTCTCCACCATTTTGCCCCACTTGAGAAAACCCTAGGAGGAGATGATTTTTAAGCATAACCAATCATGAATCTAAGGAAAAAGGGTGTGGAGATTAAGAATATGCAAAGAAAATAACAAAATAACCATTGGAAATTAAGATGCAAATTATAGGGTTTTATATGCACCTTCCAAATTTTGATTTTGTATGATAATTACTAGGCCTAATTAAGAGTTTGAATGAGCTCCTAAGATCCCTAAGATGCTCCCCACAAGCTTCCTTCTTCAAGAAATAAAGAAATCTCCATGTAGCCTAAATGATGCGTATGTCTCGGCCAAGGAGGGTTCTAGTAGTGGGGGAGAGTTTTAAATTTTTCTAAGGCCATTCTTGAGTTATATTTGATGAATGAAAGTGAAGGAAGGCCTTAGAAAAAATTTAGAACTCATGGAAAGTGATTTGGTGCCTTAAGTTCTATATTATGACCTAAAGAAGCAACATAGTGCTAGGCCTTTTGTTTTAATGGTGTGATGACTCCAAGAGGCTTAAAAGGAGTCAAGAATCATATTTGAAAGGAAAGAATGAGGCCTAGAAATTATTTGAGGGGTGTTGCTTCATTAGGTGCATTTATGGACCATAATGGAGCCTATAGAGCAATCTAGTGTTGAAGCAAGTTATATAGCCTTAGAATATGTTTCATCTACCTAATTGGCTCCTATAAATTGTATCCAGGCTAAGAGAAACTATCTCCACCAATTTGTGAGTGTGTGGCAGAAAGAGGAGGCTTGAATCCAAAAGGAAAAGTATGTGATTATGTGCAAGGTAGCTCTCTTCACCTTCTCTCATGCATAGATGTGTGTTTGGCTTATTTTAGAATGTGTGTATGTGTAATTTCAAGCTTTGAAAAGTATGCTTGCATGCCTTTATATGCTATAATCCTTGATGCCATGTTATGTTTCTAAATGAGTACATGATATTTGTTTGAGTTTCATTGAGTGTGGAGAGGCCAAGAACTCTTCCCTTTGGTGAGGATGAGCCAAGAACCCTTGAGCTTAGTTAAGACAAAGTAAAGAGTCTCCCAAGAGCATGGTTGAGTCCATTTGACCATAATGGAACCCTATATCACTTTTTAGCCAAATGAGTGAGTTTTGATCCAAAATTTGGCATCTAATTAGATCTTATCGAGAGCTTTTTGGGAAGCTAAAGATCGTAATTTTTGGAGGTCTATAGAATATTTGATGATTTTTCAAAATTGGCAATTTTCATGGTTTCTGGTTTGCTGCACTGTTCATTTGGTCTGAATTTGCATTCTATCACTCAAGGCCCAAATGATGTCCAATTGCTATGAAATTTTACACAAAGAAACTAGACCATCACAGTGACTTGTGTCTACTAGAAGCACCTCATCAGGAGGTCTAGAGAGGGAGATATGAATTTTTGAAGGTTCTGTCCAGTATTAGTAATTTTGCCTGACCAAAAGTACTGTTCTATTGAATTTCGAGGTCTGGGCTTGATGAACTAATTTGGAGATATTTTTCTTCTCTATTTAACATCCACAGCTTTCCATATTGGTATCATTTCTATGATTTGTAGTTTTTTGGAATTAATTGGACATTTTCAAAGTTCTCTACAAAATTATGTATTAGTTCCAGAATTTAGTCTGACCTTTGAACCATTTTAGATGTTAAACGTCCTCTGTGATGAATTTTATGGTCTAGCCATATTTTTAGTGTGAAGTAGACATCTAAAGCTTTCCATAATGACTAAGATTGCATGATTTTGATATTTCTAAATTTAGTTATAAATTTTCAAATTTTGGGCAGAATAGGAGGCAAATCTGGCCGAAATTTAATAAGACCATTCCATGCTCTATTTCGGTTTTCATGTGTTATGGGCATGATTTTGTAATGTAAATGAGTTGTAATGATGTATTTAAATATGAGAATGCATAGCATAAGCTCACACAATCCATGTGACACTGAATGAAATTCTCAAATGCGACGCAATGTAATTAAGCTCATTATTTTAAGAAAATTTTTCTACTTCCTTTATAGAATTGATGATATAAAACTTATGAATGTCATGAAATGAGTTATAATTTATGGTGTTATATTTATTGGTATCAGAGCAAAGTTCTAGGCTCTTTTGGATTGGATTTAGCTTGAGGAAGTAGCATTAGGGCTATGTAAAGACTTGAATGGATATGTATAGCTTTGTATAAGACATTGTAGGTGTGTGAAAGTAGTTTGTGGATTTATTCATGATAAGTAAGTTGTAGAATGGTCTTAGAGTAGTTAGTGGACACCGAGAAAGAGTGGCCTCTAGAGTAGTTTGAGCCGAGTTAACCTTGAGTAGGGTTGAGTGATCCGACGGCTAGAGCTTGATGAGATATGATAGCTCGCCAGGATCAGTGGCAAGCCCTAGATATGAATGACGAGAAATGATCTCGTTGACATGAAGAGGCTTGCTAGAGAGAGCATGTAAGGCCCAATTCTCCCTAGTAGTCATACTCAAGGCATTCTGAGATGTCTCGCATAATGCAAAGATAAGTAGGATGCAACGCGGTATGAAATAAGACTGCGGTTGCACAAGACTAGTTTAGACGGAAATGAGAAAGAGAATTGCCCCCTTACCACAACACCCAAATGTTTAGATAAATTTCAGAGTCTAAAAAGCAAATTCCCTCAAGCCAAAGGTTAAGTTACGAGCTATGCCTTAGAGGCCGACAGCCCTGAGATGACAATTAGTTATGTATGAATGAAGTAAGAGGTAGAATCCTCTAACTTGATGGCGGGCCAATTATAGAGGCAATGAAGCTCGGGTTGGTAGCTAAAGGTAAAAAACCAATCCCTAGAAAATAAGCCAATCAGAGGCCTTTAGCAGTGGCCAATTAGTTGCTTAGCCTTGGCTAATTATTCCATAGAAACAGCGAGGCAATCCAGAGAGTTCCTCGCTGCGGCCAATTAAGAAGTTAGCCGCGGCCAATAGTCGGACAAGAAAACTAGGGCGAACCTGAGACTAATTAGCCACAGTGAATGATGTGTTAGCCGCGGCAAATGGCACCATGAATGCCTTGTTGGTCATATTCAGGCCAACTTGAGAAAGGAGTTAATAAGGGGTTAGATAAACCACAGAGAGCAGGAACCCCTAGTATAAGTAGAAGAAAAGAATAGTTATGAAATATTAGTAAGAAGTCCGTGGGCCTAGTAAATGACACTGAGAAAAGAGCTCAGCATAGAGAAAGTCAAAAACAGGGATGATAAGGTTGATGAGACCCGCCTTTAAGGTGCTGACTCTAACCTAGAGTGCTACCCAGTAAGACACTGAATGATAAAATGGTAGTATAGCCTCGAAATAATGTAAGATAAAACTATGAGCAGTGAGGCACATAGTGAGTGTCTTAGAAGGGTGTACCTCATGGGTAACACCTACAAGTAAATATGAGTAGCCCAATAACCAAGGTTTGGAAGAGAATAAAGATAGTTAATAAGCTACAGGTCTAATGAGATAGATAGCCCAGGCTATGCATAATCTAAAGCCTAAGGGAGATGACCAGTAGCATCATTCTAGGTGAGATATGTGAATGAAAAGCTAAGTGAAAGTTCTCCCTAGATCGAGAAAGAAAAGATGAGACATTCTAAGTCAGGGAAGACTACCCAGTAGTGGTTAGTAAAATTCCCCTAGATATACCCCTTTGAGTTATAAAGTATAGTAATAAGGGAAGCAAGGAAGAGTTGAGAAACTAGCTATAAAAAAGATGCCCTCGCTTTAATCATGATTAGATGAGTAAATTGAACTAGAGAGGTAAACGGATAGGGGTCTAATAGTTAATTAGACGAGCTCTCTAATATGAGAATGATATAGGGTCGAGGCACGATAGTGATTAGAGCACCCAATAGAGCATAAGTTTTCAATAAAATAGAGTCCGGGCATTTAGAGCACATGTCCTGGATTGAGTTAGCAGAACCCTAGAAATAGTATACTGTGCTCCTGGGGATAAGGCTAAAGAAATTAAACAGAGAAAAAGCCTAGCTTTGATTCGAATGTAGAAATAGCTGAGAGGGATAGATAATGCCTTTGTACCCTCAAAAAAGTTCGAGGGAGCTAGAAACCGCCTAAAAAGGCGAGACTCGTTTTATGTAGAGGAAGAGTATAAGCCGAGAGCACCATAGAATGAAATTCCTAGGATTATATGAAATAGAATCCTCCTCACCAAGGGATGGTCTAGCTAAGAGCAGAGTAAGAGTACGAACGATAAATAGACCCCCTTGATGTTACAGAGAGTAAATAAGTGGAGGAACCCTGGGAAATGCAAGTGCTCTTAAGCATAAAAAAACTTGAACTGGCAACAGAAACAGCCAGTAATAGAATATCCTTTTACCTAAGTAAGAGGATAAGAAAGGTAGAAAGAGAAGATATGATAATGATCAAGTCGAGGACATATTAGATTGAAAATAAATATTCAGTTAATGTGCTTGAGTACTTAAGAAAGCACACTTGTCCTTGGCATAGATGCCCTTCTAGCATGATACTGCCCAGAGTAAAAATAGCTGGGTGATACAGAGAGATCTCAAGATGTAGTAGAGAAAGAATCCTATTTTCCCTGAGTACTTTACGAAAATAGAGTAGATAGAGAAAAGTAAGAAAAGGATACTTTAGATTATTGGGAAACTTGTAATAGACAAGCGATAGTGGCTTTGAGCTCAATTATAAGGCGCTTGTGTATTAGTTTGATGTTATGGTTTGCTTGCAACAATGGTTACATGATATTGAGTCTGGCCAACCCAATAATCCTACTTTCCCTGAGTACTTTACGAAAATAAAGTAGATAGAGAAAAGTAAGAAAAGGATACCTTAGATAATTGGGAAACTTGTAATAGACAAGCGATAATGGCTTTGAGTTCAGTCATAAGGTGCTTGTGTATTAGTGTTTGATGTTATGGTTTGCTTGCAACAATGGTTACATGATATTGGGTCTGGCCAACCCAGTAGTAATGTGACTTGAGTGCGTAGCAAACGATGACATCAATCACCAAAGGGTCCCAATAATCGAAAGGTATCTAGGTTAAAGAACGAGATAAGTCAAAAAAGAAAGGTAAAGAGATTCCAATAATATCATAATAATGAGAAAAGCAAGCAGAAAGGAATCCCCAGTAAAAAATGTTCAAATTTAGTATGCATAGCCTGAGTCCTTTAAAGTATATGTAAATGAAATGAATAGGGACTAGTATATAGCCTTTCTCCTGCCAGAGATGTTCACCACACTCAGTGTGTGATATGCCCTAGTGCCAAGGCACTTAACAGCAGAATGTGGGCATAGTGAGAACTGCAGGATATGAGAGGAGGGCTAAAACAAGTATATGTAAGTAAGTAAGTCAATAGAGTAAGAAAAGAAAGCCCAAGTGAAAAAGGGGCTGTAACACCATACTTCTAGGACTCAATTCCTGCAATTCCCATGCCTCATCTTATGTTTATTCTATGGAAACAATCTAGTGGCATAGGGAGTTATGAATTAAAATGCATTTCTCTACGGGTAAAATTTTTCTTTCGGAGTCCCGTGGGCCATATGAATGCATCTATCACATTCTCATACTTAAATACATGAATATAGCTCATTTCCATCATCAAATTTGGTCTACAACTCGTGGAAAGCAAAGGAACACATTAAAATTCATGTTTGCATTTTCGTCCAGAATTTCCTCTTTTCTGTCACAAACTTTGGAAAATCATAACTAAATCCAGAAAAATAGAAATCATGTGTTCTTTGTCATTCTGAAAATCTCAGGATGTCTACTTCACACTAAAAATACGTCCAAGTCACAAAATTCATCACACAGGACGTTTGACATCCAAAAAGCTACAGACTCACTGGCTGCCTGGGCTGTGATTCAGGTCACTGATGCAAACTTCTGAAATTCATAACTAATTCTACAAAAATCTAAATCACACAAATTCAGTCATTCTGGGAAGCTACAAATGTTAACTTGACACTAAAAATAATTCCCAAATGAAAAAGATACTTTTAGGTATATGAAACTGATGGAACAGTGATTGAGCTCTGGAGTCGCCACTGTTACTGACAGCAAATTTCAAAAATGCATAACTCTGTCCTCGGACCTCCAAATGAGGTTATCTCAGTGGCCACAGAAATCTTATGACCTATAGTTTATGCACATAAAATTTCATAAGCATTGGACACCATTTGGCCATCGAGTGACACAAAAATCAAATCTGCCAGTATGAACAGTGCACATACCAGAAACCATAGAAAATCCCAACTTTGAAAATTTATCAAATATTCTCTAGGTCTCCGAAAACTATGATCTTTAGCTTCCCAGAAAGCTCTTAATAAGACCTAATTGTATGCCAAATTTCAGGGCAAGACTAACTCGTTTGGCTAAAAAGTAGTACAGGGTTCCATTATGGTCAATTTTGGCTCCATATTGGGTACCAAAATTGCCAAATGGATTTCCTTTGGTCTTGGCACCTTTTGGGCAAGTTTAAAAGCATGTTTAAGACTTGGGGAAGCTGCCCAAATGGTCCCAAACCATTTGCATCTCATTTTGGCCTTTTCACCCTCACTTATACACATTTCCATCAAACTTTCAATTCTCATACTTTGGCATTAGATACTCAAAACATATGCTAGAGGTCATACATCATATTCATACATATAAACATCATAGAATGGTGTATTTATACATGCCTCAAGGGTCATGGTACATTTACAACATCATATACTTTGTGAAACCTCGTTATAGGTTCAAGAAGAATGAAAGCTAGGCCTAGGCTTGTCAATCTCTTTCTTTCATGGTTGTTGGCTCCCTTCACCATAACTCCTTGGTCCACCTAGCATGTTAGAGCATTGGAGAGGAGGGAGTGAGATTCAAAGAATCCCAATAGCTCATCCCCCATTCAATCATACATAATATGTGCAAAGCAAGCTTCTCAAATGCATGCATGGAGGAAATATAAGTCATAGGCATTTTAAAAGCAAACTTGGCATGTGAATCAATCATACAAGACATTCAAGAGCTCACTAAGTGTTTGGATTGGCCTCACACTTCTCCTCGTAGATTTTGGACTTGCCTCACCCATTCTTTGAGCACTTTGGACTCAACCATACTCTTGGGAGCCCACTTTGCTTTTGGGAGACTCTTTACTTTGTCTCAACCAAGCTCAAGGGTTCTTGGCTCATCCTCATCCAAGGGAAGAGTTCTTGGCCTCTCCACACTCAAGCAAACTCATACACACATCATGGGTTCATTTAAAAACATAACATGGCATCAAGCATCATGGCATATAAAGGCATGCTAGCATACTTTTCAAAGCTTGAAAATACACATACACACATTCTAAAACAAGCTAAACACACATCCATGCATGAGAGAAGGTGGAGAGAGCTACCTTGTATGCAAGTACACACTTTTTCCTTAGCTTTTAAACCTCCTCTTTTGGCCACACACCCACAATTTGGTGGAGATGGTTTCTCTTGGCCTAGACACAAATTACGGGAGCCAATTAAGTTCATGAAACAATTTCTAGGGCTATGCAACTTGTTTAAACCCTAGATTACTCTCCAATCCCCATTATGGTCCATAAAGGCACCTAATGAAGCAACACCCCTCAAATGATTTCTAGGCCTCATTCTTTCTTTTCAAATATGATTCTTGACTCCTTTTAAGCCTCTTGGAGTCATCACATAATTAAAACAAAGGGCCTAACATTATGTTGCTTCCTTAGGTCACAATATGGAACTTAAAGCACTAACTCATTCTCTAAGCTTCCTAAATTTTTCCCAAGATTTCCCCTCACATTCATTCATCATGTATGACTCAAAAATGGGCTTGAAACAATTTAAAACTCTCCCTAACTATGCCATCCCTACTTGGCCGAAAGTTAGAGCATAAATGGGATTTCATGGCTTCTTGATTTTTCCTTGATGGGGGAACCATTTAGGGAGGTTGTTAAGAGTTGTAGGAGGTCAAGGAAACACTTAAACAACCAAGGGAACTTATAGATTAAATCAGTTTTTACAATCCCCTTAAGTGCTCTACACTTTTCTAACTTTTAGGTTCATGACTTTCCATGGGGTTTTGTTAATTTTATGGAGGAAGAGACATATGGGGGACCTCTTAGGGATCTTAGGAGCACATTTAAACATTCATTTAAGCCTAAGAACATTTATATAAAATCAGATTTGCAAGGGAGCATTTGGATCCTGACGAGCTTGTCGTACAACCCTCAAAATAAAACTAGGTTAACTAAATATATAGCAAGTGGCACAACCTAGGTCATCTCCCTTGGAATTGGAATTCAATGTTCAATTAGGTTCTCTAAGTGTTCTAAGATCCTAGAACTATCTAGTTTGGGGGATTTTTGAATGAATTAAACTATCCTAAAACTAAATTGAATCAAAATTCCTAAATTCTACCTAATTGTGTGAATTGTAAATGGATAATGGTCTTGTGACTAGCTTAGGAATCGTCTCTTGGTATCCACTATCCTTATCCTATTCCAATTGTGATTAATTATGGCCTAAGAATTCCTAATTATGTTCATTAGCAAATGATCTTGAATAACCATTCAAGATTCAAGATATTAATAATCTAATGTTGAATTGAGACCTCAATCCCGCATTAAACCGTTAACTCTTATCCTTAAGAACAATGAACATCCAATTTGATTGATTAACTAATTAATTATCTTCTGATTCATCATCCAAAAATGTTTAATTAACCAACTAAACACCAAGGAATTCTCAGATAGACATTTAAACACATATCCTCACTCATTTATTTCATCGAACACCTTCGTGGCATACATGGGAGATTAGAGAGAATAATGAAAAATCAAATTCAAATTTAACCAATTAATCAACAAAAAAGGTTTCCTAATCAGTGTCTAACCAGCCACTAATTAATTACATAAATTCCTAATCAAATATAACTCAACTGAGATTATACAGAATAAGAAAAAGTGTAGGAAAAATAAGAAAATCTTAGCCAGAATTCTGCTTCTTTCCAAAGGATTCAAGCTTCTACTCAAGAGCTTCTTCCCTTGCTAGCCTCAAGGTGAATTAAAGCTTCATATTGGCATGGAATGGAGATGGAGAATGGAATAATGGATGTATGAGACGTGTGGAGAGTGCTGGACGAAGGGATGGATGTGTGGATGGAGGCATGATGAGTGGTTCATGAGGCGTAGGTGTTTGTATGAATAAATAGACGATGGAATGGGGAGAAGACGTGAATGGGCTGGAATGTGCATGGAGGCGTGTGATGAATGGAGACGTCTGGTGAATGGAGATGTGATGATAAATAACCTCCCCCGAATGTAGCGTCTGGATATGTATTTCTGCTCCCTTTCACGTGTTATTCATTAATCAATTCACGTGTTCAGTTTTTGTTCCGTTTGCCTGAAGCTATTATGCATGAGATGGGCCCCACTTTATTATTCAGCTCATTCACCCACGTTACTGCTTTCCAGACGTAACTTCTGCAGCTTCTTCGTGGCTTTGGTTCTGCATGACTTGTGGCTTTCTTCCTCAGCCAAACGTTAAAGTCGTAGCTTCAGCTCTGTTCAGCAGCTTCATTCCTTCTCAAACCAGACTTGCACCGTGGCTCTGCATGTGTTTTAAGTGTATAAACGCGGGACCCACTGTGAATATAATAACCCACATTTTGCTGCAGCGTTTCTTCGTTCGTTGCTGTCCAGATTTTCTCTTCATGCAGCTGCTCTTTGTTGCTCTGTAGCTGCTGTACAGACTTCAACTCATTGCCTTTCATTCTTAGCTTCAGCTGCCTCTTCGTTGCCTCTCTTTGTTCTGCCCAGCTCGTCACTTTCACCACGTGTTTGTTCTGTTCTGCATGAAAGCTCCTTCTCTCATCTTTCTTCCTCATCCAGCGCTGAAGCTTCTCGCGTTTCTCGTTCTCTCCCTTGTTCTGCCTTTTGCTTCGTGCATGTTTAGCTACTGCCCCCATGTGATTTTCTTCCTCTTTTCTTTTCGTGTTTCTGCTTCGCTGTTTTCGTGCTTCTTCCTCAAACCAGAAACCACAGCTTCTCTCTCCTTCTCCTTCAACGTCAGCTCCTTGCTCTTCTTTAAACAGTGTCTTCCATGGTTCTGTTGCCAGCCATGCAAACCCATGCTTCATACTTCTTTATTCTTTGTTCACGTTGGCCTTGGCTTCCCTTTCCAGCTATTGTTGCTTCGTCTAGCTTAATCTGAACCCATGGCTTCTTCTCTCCAACACCATTTGTTTTTGCATGGTATGAAGCTCGTTGTTTCTTCTCAAAGAACCAGAACCATTAGCTTCTTCATTTATTCTATGTTGCTCCTGAACCTCCTCTGTTTATTCATTCCATCTTCATGCTGCCTTGAGCAAAGACATGTGCTTCCTGGTCCTTCTTTGATATATTCATCCAAGGATCCATGCATGATCACTTCAACTCCATTCCTTCTTTTCCATTGCCCAAAATCTGCATAAAAACAAAGGAGAAAAATCACAAAATTCATTTAAAATGATTTATGCATTTAAAATCAATTATTTTGCCAATTAATTCATAAACTGTAGAGAATGGCTACTAAAATGAAATTCCATCTAATTGAACCCCTAAAGTCATATTTGGACACTAAAATACTTAAGTTAGGAGAATAAAATAGATAGAAATACATGTTTATCAAATTCCCCCACACTTAGACCTTTGCACTCCTGGGCAAAGCTTAAAATCCAAGATAAAAGAATGATTTGAACACCCGGCTAGTAGAATGGCAAGTAGGAAATGAAAATGGGAAAGGGAGTGTAAAAGTCACAAGTTAAAGACTAATCATAACTTTTCTTCACTTCAACAATCCAAGCAAACTTCAATTGCATTAAGAAATCAAATTCCATGGCAATTTCATTTGAAAAGAATGAATTGAAATGCATAGCCTCTCACATGGATTAGTGTTTACTCTCAACTTTCCAATGTTTAAAGGGATGTGTTTCGCTCAATCTTCACCTATCCAAGCTCACTACCATAAGCTTGTCAAGCTTCTAAATCTCCACCACCCATGCTAGATGCAATACATAAATCAATAGGACTTTATTTAGGGCTGTAATGGGGCTAAGGAATGAAATGAATGGATAACAAAAACAAGGAAAATACAAAACAAATGGATACCTTAGAACCTCAAGAGCACTCAATGACAATCTAGGATAGAGAAGAGTGTGTATTCAAGGCCTTATTTTCCACTAGAACAGCAACTATAATCCCAATTTGAAACACTTTTTTTTTTTTTTTGACTTTCTATGGCTTCTTTTTTTTTTTTCTTTGTTTCTTTGCCTTTCTTTTTCCTTTTTTTTTTTTTTTGAAAGAACATATTCCTCAACTCTTATTATCAATGGCCTAACTTGATGTAAAGCATACATTCTCTCATCCCAAACAAGTGCAATGCTCCTTGAAATCTTTAAGGCATCTTAAAACAAGGTGGAAAAACATATTTAATGGCTATGGGTAACAAGAAAAGAAAACCAAGGCTCAAAGTGGCTAAACAATGGATAAAATAAATGTATGGTTGGCTTTTTGGCTCACTAGCTGAAATAGAAATGAATGCCTTATCATTTTTATGCATGCAAATGCAAATGTAGCCTCAACAAAGAATCAAGACAAGTTCTAGAGTGAAACAAAGATAGGTGAATACACACTAGAATTGAAAAATTAAGGCTCAAATTCTCACCAGCTAATGGCTATCAAATAATTCATTGAAATCAAATTCATTGCCACTTCACTTGAATCAAAACACAAGATCCATCACTTATCATGTCTAAGTGAATCTAAGCTATAATCATCTCAGCTTGCAACTTTCACAGGAAAACTGAAAAGAATCATACTATTTTTCAAAAATTTTCCTAAAAATTTTTAAAATTTTTTTTTTTCAAAATAAAGAAAAGATGGATGGAATGAAATGACTCTCTCCCCCACACTTAAATATTGCATTGTCCTCAATGCCAGCACCAGTCTAGTAAATAGATAAACAACACAATATAAAGAGAGTGAAAGGAGAGAATACAACCGGATGAACTTCTCAATGGTAGGCTTAGATTTCCTTTATAGCTGGTTAGCAATTTATTTCCTACAAAACCAAAACAAAAGAAACTGTAATACAAAAAAGAAAAGAAAACTAAATCCTAAACTAAAAAGAGCTTTATTAAAGATGAACTAATCATAAGTATCAAAAACCAAAATCAAAACTACTTTATTCCTTCTTAACTGAACAAATTTGAGTCTCACTACTTTAAAGCATTTTGATTGATCATTTAGCGTTGACTCATGGACTTTCTCAACCATCAGTAGTTTAAGAAAGTCATTTTCAGCATATTCAAAAGTAGGAACAGAAGAAAAATCAAATTTAAGACAATTAAAACTAAAGAAAGAAAATTTAAAATCAAATTGAAAATTTGAGCTTCCTAAAAATCTATCAAAACCAATAAAATCTATAGGACTCTCATCAGTAAGAGTCACTGCATCTACAGAAGAATTAAATTACAACTTCTCACAGCCTTTTGAGTTCAGGATATTCAAGGTATCTGGCAATTGCTTCATCTCGGTTGGGAGAATCTGTGGCTTGCTAGGAATTAGCTCAACAATTTTAGGAATCTGTTTCGAACTCTCCACAAGAGAAATAATATCTTTCCTGACCAAAGAGACATCAGTAGGCTCACAAGATTCTAAACAATGATCAACAGCAAAATTCAGTCTCTCACTAGTATCAACAATAGCACAAGAATCAATAAGATGTTCAATATCAGCACTATCACTATGCATGCCCTCATCAACACTAGTATGATCAGAAGAATCAATCTTATCAATAATTTCAATGCAAGCAAAGGATTCCATGGATTTAGCAGGCTTATCAGACTTCAGAAACTCATTAATCTCAGTACACACAGGACATGTATGCAATTCATCACACAAGCATTTAAGAGTTAAGTCTGATTCATCAACAAGCTGTCCAACAAATTCAATGTCTATATCATTATCACATGCTACATTTATTGTCTCATCAGTCACATCATTATATGCTAGTGAGGAATCATGATGATCAGTATATGTGAAAGACTCACTAGTCTCAATGGAAGAATTAATCTGAGAGTATTCATCACATATAGCAGATTCAATACACACACAATCAAGAGATGCATCTAAATCAGTTATGTCACATGATCCAGATGGCATGTTGTCTCTAAACTCAATAGGTGCATCATCAACAGACTTATCAACTAATTCCACACCAAGAATAGCATGATCATCATATTCTAAGTCACCCCTACACTTATCTACTACCCTAGACTCAAGAGATTCATCATTAACAGGCTCAGAAATAGAATTATCACTAAGATCACAGCTAGGTGTAGACATACCAAGTGCATCAGTACACAAGGATTCATGAACATCACAAAATGTGTCAATTTTGTTCAATGAGCTACCACAATCAATCATATCAGGGGATTCAACAATTATTTCCTCATCAACAACATCATCATCATGTAATTCAGAATCAACAACATTATATGCATCGGGAATCGAAGTGTTATCATGCATACTAGATTCAGTTCTAACAAATTGTAAAACATTAAAAGATGGAAGGATATTACCTAATGGATAAGACTCTTCTTCTTCTATACATTCCCTTCTAATTTGCTCTTCAATTGATTCATTAGCACTTGAAGTCGGTTGATTCAATTGAATTCCTGAATCCTTCATCATGTTGTCAAGCCTTTGTTGCATTTCAAGATACCACCGTTCATGTTCTTGTTTGAATTGAAGATGTTCGGCATCCCATTGTTGGATTCGAAGATCTAAGTCTTCCATTAGCTGCATCATCCTCTCTTTCGAACTTGGTTCCCTTTGAGGCTCTTGTTGCATGTACCCCTCATGGTAGTTGTAAGGATGATATTGTGGCTCTTGCCTATGGTAGTCATGGTATGGTTCATGATGATGGTGGTAATTTAGGTGAATCTCATATGGATGGTGGTATGGTTAGTAGTTGGGGTGAACTTCATAGGAATGATGGTGTGGTTGGTAGCATGGTGGTTGGACTTGTTGGTATTGTTGGCTTTGTTGATTTTGCCTTTGTCTTTCAAGAACGCCTTGAAGCATTGTCTTGAGATCATCCAACTGCCTGGAAGTCCCATTATTTGCATAAGGATCATAAACACCTTGATTAGAAAAATATGGATTCATTTAAAGCAAAAATAAAATGAGAAGTACAATTACTTTTAGCACAAAGCAAAATCACAAATAATTATAACTAAAATTAACTCAAAATTAAGAAAATCAAATCAAATGAAGATAAGAAGTTCCTAACAATGAAAAACACTCTAAAATAGAGCCTAATGACACAAAACAAATTCACAAAAATTAAAGAAGATAAATCCAGAAAAATTGAAAAATTCCTAAAAAATTCGAGAAAATACTAAAAAATTAGAAAAAGTGCCTCAAACGTTGGACTTTGGCCAAAAAATGGTGCACCTAATAGCTTTTCTATTACTTTTGCTCAAAACACCCAAAAACCTTGAAAAACAAAGTATGAGAATTTTCTGGGCACTTTGAACGAAAATTCCAGCAAGCACTCAAATTAATACGCAACACCGAAATTACCCGATTCCAAGTTCAGAACAAAACGAAAATCAAATCAAAACAGAACTAAAACAGAGATAAAACAAAACAAAAACACTTAGAAAACTTTCTTAAACAATTGAGACTCCAAATCCCCGGCAACGGCGCCAAAATTTTGACGAGCTTGTCGTACAACCCTCAAAATAAAACTAGGTTAACTAAATATATAGCAAGTGGCACAACCTAGGTCATCTCCCTTGGAATTGGAATTCAATGTTCAATTAGGTTCTCTAAGTGTTCTAAGATCCTAGAACTATCTAGTTTGGGGGATTTTTGAATGAATTAAACTATCCTAAAACTAAATTGAATCAAAATTCCTAAATTCTACCTAATTGTGTGAATTGTAAATGGATAATGGTCTTGTGACTAGCTTAGGAATCGTCTCTTGGTATCCACTATCCTTATCCTATTCCAATTGTGATTAATTATGGCCTAAGAATTCCTAATTATGTTCATTAGCAAATGATCTTGAATAACCATTCAAGATTCAAGATATTAATAATCTAATGTTGAATTGAGACCTCAATCCCGCATTAAACCGTTAACTCTTATCCTTAAGATCAATGAACATCCAATTTGATTGATTAACTAATTAATTATCTTCTGATTCATCATCCAAAAATGTTTAATTAACCAACTAAACACCAAGGAATTCTCAGATAGACATTTAAACACATATCCTCACTCATGTATTTCATCGAACACCTTCGTGGCATACATGGGAGATTAGAGAGAATAATGAAAAATCAAATTCAAATTTAACCAATTAATCAACAAAAAAGGTTTCCTAATCAGTGTCTAACCAGCCACTAATTAATTACATAAATTCCTAATCAAATATAACTCAACTGAGATTATACAGAATAAGAAAAAGTGTAGGAAAAATAAGAAAATCTTAGCCAGAATTCTGCTTCTTTCCAAAGGATTCAAGCTTCTACTCAAGAGCTTCTTCCCTTGCTAGCCTCAAGGTGAATTAAAGCTTCATATTGGCGTGGAATGGAGATGGAGAATGGAATAATGGATGTATGAGACGTGTGGAGAGTGCTGGACGAAGGGATGGATGTGTGGATGGAGGCATGATGAGTGGTTCATGAGGCGTAGGTGTTTGTATGAATAAATAGACGATGGAATGGGGAGAAGACGTGAATGGGCTGGAATGTGCATGGAGGCGTGTGATGAATGGAGACGTCTGGTGAATAGAGATGTGATGATAAATAACCTCCCCCGAATGTAGCGTCTGGATATGTATTTCTGCTCCCTTTCACGTGTTATTCATTAATCAATTCACGTGCTCAGCTTTTGTTCCGTTTGCCTGAAGCTATTATGCATGAGATGGGCCCCACTTTATTATTCAGCTCATTCACCCACGTTACTGCTTTCCAGACGTAACTTCTGCAGCTTCTTCGTGGCTTTGGTTCTGCATGACTTGTGGCTTTCTTCCTCAGCCAAACGTTAAAGTCGTAGCTTCAGCTCTGTTCAGCAGCTTCATTCCTTCTCAAACCAGACTTGCACCGTGGCTCTGCATGTGTTTTAAGTGTATAAACGTGGGACCCACTGTGAATATAATAACCCACATTTTGCTGCAGCGTTTCTTCGTTCGTTGCTGTCCAGATTTTCTCTTCATGCAGCTGCTCTTTGTTGCTCTGTAGCTGCTGTACAGACTTCAACTCATTGCCTTTCATTCTTAGCTTCAGCTGCCTCTTCGTTGCCTCTCTTTGTTCTGCCCAGCTCGTCACTTTCACCACGTGTTTGTTCTGTTCTGCATGAAAGCTCTTTCTCTCATCTCTCTTCCTCATCCAGCGCTGAAGCTTCTCGCGTTTCTCGTTCTCTCCCTTGTTCTGCCTTTTGCTTCGTGCATGTTTAGCTACTGCCCCCATGTGATTTTCTTCCTCTTTTCTTTTCGTGTTTCTGCTTCGCTGTTTTCGTGCTTCTTCCTCAAACCAGAAACCACAGCTTCTCTCTCCTTCTCCTTCAACGTCAGCTCCTTGCTCTTCTTTAAACAGCGTCTTCCATGGTTCTGTTGCCAGCCATGCAAACCCATGCTTCATACTTCTTTATTCTTTGTTCACGTTGGCCTTGGCTTCCCTTTCCAGCTATTGTTGCTTCGTCTAGCTTAATCTGAACCCATGGCTTCTCTCTCTCCAACACCATTTGTTTTTGCATGGTATGAAGCTCGTTGTTTCTTCTCAAAGAACCAGAACCATTAGCTTCTTCATTTATTCTGTGTTGCTCCTGAACCTCCTCTGTTTATTCATTCCATCTTCATGCTGCCTTGAGCAAAGACATGTGCTTCCTAGTCCTTCTTTGATATATTCATCCAAGGATCCATGCATGATCACTTCAACTCCATTCCTTCTTTTCCATTGCCCAAAATCTGCATAAAAACAAAGGAGAAAAATCACAAAATTCATTTAAAATGATTTATGCATTTAAAATCAATTATTTTGCCAATTAATTCATAAAGTGTAGAGAATGGCTACTAAAATGAAATTCCATCTAATTGAACCCCTAAAGTCATATTTGGACACTAAAATACTTAAGTTAGGAGAATAAAATAGATAGAAATACATGTTTATCAGATCCCTAATGATTCCATTTTGTTTCCTAATGCTCCTTTCTTGATTCTATTGGTTCATTCTTAATCCTTGCCATCTAAAACTCCTAATCCCTCCATAAATTGGACAGAAAACAGCCCCTAAGAATTGGGCTCATGGTGGTCAAATTCGTGCAAGAGGAAGGGGGAGGGAGAAACTACCAAAGAATGGAAGTTTTACCTTGTTTTCTTGCTTCCTTTGGCTTGTTCTTCCACTTGGTTGGCTTACTCCCTCAATTTTCGGAATTCCCCTCTCTGTTCTGCCCCAAAAACAGCACCAAACTCTCCATTAAAACCATAGAAAGAAAGCTTGAGAGGAGAGGAGCAAAGTCCAAGAAGGAAGGATATGGAATGTCTTAAAGTTTCTTACCTTTTTCTTGAATTTCTTCCTCCAAAATCCTCCTCCTCTTGTGCGCCTAAGGAGCTGGAGTTCTCCTCTGAACATGGACAGAAGCAAGTCGGTTTAGAGAGGGGGAGGCAGAACGTGGCATATAAAGAAGAAGAAAGAAGCTTCCTTTAACACTTTAATGCCAATTTTGCCCTTCGTTCTTAGCATTTTCGTTTCTCCTTCGTTTTAGCTCCTTTTTGAGAACCGTCTTTTCCATCATAACAAAGAGGTTCCCAATTTAATAAAATACCTTTGGAATCACTTAAATCGGAGCTAAAACCGTCCCGAACGAATCGGTCAAAGTTCGGGTCAACCGACATTGGAAAGAGTACACCGGAGGGGCTTTACTGGTCCCGGGGCTTCCCATGGTTTTTGGGGCCTCTGAGAACCCTGGCTAACTTAAAATTTCCATTTAAAAAGCCCTCCTAGGTGCTTTTCCAAAATTACACTTATTTACGAAAATGCCACTGGCCTTTCGGTAAATTTTTCAAATCGCTCCGACCCCGGTTTCTGGGCAACTCAAGGCTCAAATCCTCATTTTCTATTATTTAAAATTTTATCCAAATTTTATTTGGCCTTGAATCACTCATCTCAGGGGACTTGCTTTGAAAACGTGCCCATTTCCATCGTTTAATGAAAACGAGACATTACAGGGGCTGAAGTGGGAATCTGAGGATCCTATAAGGAGCGATGAATGAAAACTAAAATGCTCCCTAGTATCAGTATAATAGGATCCTAGAGAATCAGATGACACAGAACCCACTTCACACGAAGAGCATGATGTACCTCTGAGTTTAGCCTCAACTATTATAGGCGATGGTTACCAGACTTGGTGAGCATGTATTTTATTGTCAGATATAGTGATCTTAGGCTTTGACGTCTCCCAGAGATGGATTGTAGTAGATCCCAACATAGCACAGTAGGTTGTAGTAGACCCTAGCAGGACTTTGAAAGGTCGCAATAGACTTAGGGGTCACAATACATCCCACAGAATTACAGAGAGCCCTAGCCACAGCATGATAGATCTCTAATAGAGATGACAGCCTGAGATAGTTTTACAAAATAGTTAGTCTCAAAGACCAGTACAGTTTTAGCTAGCTTTTGTCTCAGAGACTAGAGACCTCCTGAGTCTTGTAGACTGTTGCTACAGAGATATGAAGGCTTTACTCAGATAGTTAGACCACTAACTAGCTCTCTTTAGAGATGAGCACAGTGTATAATATGAGGAAAACAAGAAATAAGCTTTTCAAAGTTAGAGCCAGATGAACCACTACCTAGTAGACATTTAGCCTAACTGAAGGATAGAAAAAAACCCCTACATGCTAGCTTATATATTCAAAAAAGGTCAAGTGTAGTTTTTTTATGAGGTAAGTGGTACAGTATATCTCCAGTGAGCAAAATTGTGAGACTAGCTAGCATCCTATCAGAGTCCAGTAGTAGTCAGTGGTAGTAGCTCTTTGGTGCCAGTATGAGATATATGCTAGGCCAATCAATATTGAAATAAGGAACTATAAAATGCCACTGTAAAGGAGCAAAGAAAGTCAGAAAAAGTCTCGGCCTATAGAGATAGATGTAGTAGTAAACAAAGAAGCTGGGATTATTGAAAGTAGAAACTCCTCAAAGGAGTTGTAATCCCAGTACATAATTGAGATGTGAGGCCTGTGACAAAAATAACGTGAATTGTAGTCATGGGATGAGCTAGTAAGAAAGAACGCAAAGATGAATAGTAGATGGAACATGTGAAAAGTAAACAGACAGACAGGAACCTCCTATGGCTGTAATGATCAGAAAAGATGATGACTTTATGAGAAGCCATTAAGAGAGGATATGGGAGACATAATACAAAATAAGTTACCTCCCAAAATGTGTAAATGAGTCCACTAAAAGAAACGTTAATCCTACGAACGGGTTAACATTAGCTCGATGTGATTAGTAAGCTCTCCCAGGATAGGCCTCCAGAGTCACAAATTTCTTTCCTTTATGAGAAAGAATTAACTAGTATTTTATAGTAATAGCCCTTAATAAGAGCTAGTAATAAAAGTTCCCTGGCTGAGAGAAAATTCAAAAGAATGAAATCGCTGAGAAAAGCGTATAGAGCTAGGAAGAAGGGAAAGAAAAGAGCAGTTAGCCAGAAAAGAAAAGCGTAAGAAGAAAGTGTACCCCAAATTTTGAGGACAAAATTTATTTAAGGGGGGAGAAATATAACATTCAGTTCTCTGAAAACAAGAGAAAACGTGAGAAACGTAACGTATGATTTCTCTATAAACGAATGAAACTCACCGGATACAAAAGGAAGTCCCCTGAAATGATGTAGTTAAGGTCCCAAAAAATTTGGAAAGCATTCTAGACTCCTAAAAATGAGAATTCCAGGCTCAGACAAAAGGAAAAACGAAACTAGACTGAAGAAATAATTTCTGACGAAAAGCTTACGAAACATAATGGCATTTTCGTAATTTTGAGCAAATTTTGGAATTCGCATAGGAGAGATTTTTAAATGAAAGTTTTGAGTTCCCTAGGGTTCTCAGAGGCCCTAAAAACGATGGAAAGCCCAGGACAGTTAAAACCCCTCCGGTGGACATTTTCCAACGTCAATGTGCCCGAACATTAACGGATCTATTCGGGAAGGCTTTAGCTCTGATTTGAGTGATTCCAAAGGAATTTTCCTTAATTGGGAACCTAAATTTTATAATGGAAAAGATAGTTCTAAAAAAGGAGCTAAAACGAAGGAGAAACAAAAATGCAAAGTATGAAGGGCAAAATGGGAATTTTTTAGAAGTGTAACTTATTCCCACGTATATATATGATGCACCCTTCTCCTCCCTTCATTATGCATGACCATGTTCTGCCTAAAGCCAGAAGAAAAATCTAGGGGATGAGGCTCACAAGAAGGGGAAGCAAAGAAGGATAAATTAAAGGCTTAAGGTATAGAAATTAGTAGTTTTTCATGCTCTTTCTCTTCCAACCCTCTTCTCCTCCATTCTCCTTTATTTCCTATGATTATAATGAAGTATATGGATCTGTTTTAAAGGAGAAATTGGGGGCAAAATTCGGATTTGAAGGGAGGAGCTCAAAGAACACAAGATTCAAGTGAGAAAAAGCAAGAAAACAAGGTAATTTCTCTTCCTGTGGTTGCCATCTTCGGTTCCCTTCTCCACCATTTTGCCCCACTTGAGAAAACCCTAGGAGGAGATGATTTTTAGGCAAAACCAATCATGAATCTAAGGAAACAGGGTGTGGAGATTAAGAATATGCAAAGAAAATAACAAAATAACCATTGGAAATTAAGATGCAAATTCTAGGGTTTTATGTGCACCTTCCAAATTTTGATTTTGTATGATAATTACTAGGCCTAATTAAGAGTTTAAATGAGCTCCTAAGATCCCTAAGATACTCCCCACAGGCTTCCTTCTTCAAGAAAATAAAGAAATCTCCATGTAGTCTAAATGATGCGTATGTCTCGGCCAAGGAGGGTTCTAGTAGTGGGGGAGAGTTTTAAATTTTTTTAAGGCCATTCTTGGGTCATATTTGATGAATGAAAGTGAGGGAAGGCCTTAGAAAAAATTTAGAACTCATGGAAAATGATTTGGTGCCTTAAGTTCTATATTATGACCTAAAGAAGCAACATAGTGCTAGGCCTTTTGTTTTAATGGTGTGATGACTCCAAGAGGCTTAAAAGGAGTCAAGAATCATATTTGAAAGGAAAGAATGAGGCCTAGAAATTATTTGAGGGGTGTTGCTTCATTAGGTGCATTTATGGACCATAATGGAGCCTATAGAGCAATCTAGTGTTGAAGCAAGTTATATAGCCTTAGAATATGTTTCATCTACCTAATTGGCTCCTATAAATTGTATCCAGGCTAAGAGGAACTATCTCCACCAATTTGTGAGTGTGTGGCAGAAAGAGGAAGCTTGAATCCAAAAGGAAAAGTATGTGATTATGTGCAAGGTAGCTCTCTCCACCTTCCCTCATGCATAGATGTGTGTTTGGCTTGTTTTAGAATGTGTGTATGTATAATTTCAAGCTTGGAAAAGTATGCTAGCATGCCTTTATACGCTGTAATCCTTGATGCCATGTTATGTTTGTAAATAGGTACATGATATTTGTTTGAGTTTGCTTGAGTGTAGAGAGGCCAAGAACTCTTCCATTTGATGAGGATGAGCCAAGAACCCTTGAACTTGGTTGAGACAAAGTAAAGAGTCTCCTAAAAGCAAAGTTGGCTCCGAAGAGTATGGTTGAGTCCAAAGCTCTTAAAGAATGGGTGAGGCAAGTTCAAAATCCATGAGGAGAAGTGTGAGGCCAATCCAAGCACTTGGTGAGCTCTTGAATGTCTTATATAATTTGTTCATATGCCAAGTTTGCTTTTCAAATGTCCATGATTTCTATTTTCTTCATGCATGCATTTGTAAAGCTTGTTTTACACATATTATGTATGATTGAATGGGAGATGAGCTATTAGGATTCTTTGAATCTCATCCCCTCCTCTCCAATGATCTAACATGCTAGGTGGACCAAGTAACTATGATGAAGGGAGCCAACAACATTGAAGAAGGGAGATTGACAAACATATGGCTAGCTTTATCCATTTTGGAACCATAATGATGCTTAATGTTATATATTGTTGTTGTAAATAGCATATGACCCTTGAGACATGTGTAAATATGATATTACATGATGTATAAATGGTTAGATATGATATATGAATTCTAGAATAGAACTTGAGTATGTATGGCAAAGATGGCTTCATGAATGACTTAATAAAAATGTGCATAAGTGTGGGTTAAGAGGACAAAATGAGATGCATGAGGTTCGGGACCATTTGCGTAGCCCACACAAGTCTTAAATATGCTTTTAGACTTGCCCAAAAATTGCCAACTCCAAGGGAAAGCCATTTGGTAAGTTTGGTACCCCATATGGAGCCAAATTTGACTATAATAGAACCCTATATCATTTTTTGGCCAAATGAGTGAGTCTTGATTTGAAATTTTTCATACAATTAGGTCTCATTGAGAGAATTTTGGGAAGCTAAAGATCATAATTTTTGGAGGTCTACAGAATATTTGGTGATTTTTCAAAGTTGGCAATTTTCATGGTTTTTGGTTTGCTACACTATTCATTTGGTCCGAATTTGCATTCTATCACACGAGGCACAAATGATGTCCAATTGTCATGAAATCTTATACAACAAAACTAGACCATCACAGTGACTTGTGCCAACTAGAAGCACCTCATTTGGAGGTTTAGAGAGGGAGATATGAATTTCTAAAATTTCTTTCCAATATCAGTAATTTTGCCTGACCAAAAGTACTATTCCATTGAATTCTGAGGTCTAGACTTGATGAACTGATCTAGAGATATTTTTCCTCTATATTTAACATCCACAGATTTCTAAATTGGTATCAGTTGCATGATTTTGATTTTTGTGGAATTAATTGGATATTTTCAAACTCCGTAGAATTCTGTATCAGTTCCAAAATTCAGTCTGACCTTTGGACCATTTTGGATATCAAACATCCTCTGTGATAGATTTTATGATCTAGGCATATTTTTAGTGTGAATTAGACATCTAAAGCTTTCCATAATGACCAAGATTGCATGATTTATACTTTTCTAGATTTAGTTATGAATTTCTAAAATTTGGGCAAAATAGGAGGCAAATCTGGCCGAAATTTAATAAGCCCATTCCATGCTCTATTTCGGTTTGCATGCATTATGGGCATGATTTTGTATTGAAAATGAGTTGGAATGATATATTTAAATGTTAGGATGCATAGTATGAGCCCACACGGTCCACATGACACTAATTGAAATTTTTAGATATGATGCAACGTGAAATTAATCCCACTTTCCTTGCTTTTTCTATGGGAAATCCATATGGATCATGATATTATGCCATTTAAAAGCATGAGATGAGCTAGAATCTATGGTGTTACATAAACCCAAAATGCAAGCTTGGAATTGTGATGTTTCTTGTCCATTAAATGTGTTATGATGGAAGAAAATGTTAGTAAGGCCAAATGGTCCATATGATTAAAATTGAATTTTTTTTAGCTTATAATTACTGTAAATTCCATTGCCAAAAGTGCTAAATCTATGAAAATGAACATTTTTAGCCAAGTGTGATGTAAAGTACTAGCTATGTATGGTGTGACAATCCTTCTATGTAAGAGTAACTGAGAAAGTGTGCCCAAATGCCATTTTGAGATTTACGGGGTAGCACTCATAGTTACTCCACATGATGCTAAATAGCCAAATATAATTTAAAAGGCTTTCTCATGTCTTACTAAGGAAAAATAGATTAGAGAAATAGAAGAAGAAATAGATTTTATGAAGATAAACAAAGTTTGGGACTTAGTTAATATACCATTTTGCTTAAAGGTAATTAGGAACAAATGGATTCTCAAGATTAAAAAGGAAAGTAGATAGGTCTATTAAAAGATATAAGCCTCGCTTATTTGCTAAGGGGTATACAAAATAAAAAGGTATAGATTATGAAGATACTTTCTCACCTATTATCTGATTTAATTTAGTTAGACTAATCCTTAGTTGCAAGTTTAGTCTTGGAACTACATCAGATGGATACAAAACCTTCATTTTTAAATGGAAAACTAGATGAAGAAATTTATATAGGACAATCATTAGGTTTTATTGAAAAAGGATTGGAGCAAAAGGTTTGTGGGCTCCAAAGGTTTACTTATAAGATGAAATAATCATCTAAACAATGGTATTTGAAATTTAATCGACTAGTAACCTCACATGAATTCTAAATGATTGATGAAGACCATTATGTTTATATTAAATGGTTTGAAGAAAATGTTGAAATATTATCCCTTTATGTGGATAATATACTATTAGTTAAGAATAGTTTAGATCAATTTTACCTATTAAAGAATAGCTATCCTCACCTTTTAAAATGAAAGATATAGGTGAAGTAAAGTATATTTTTAGAGTTAAAATCCACACAAATCACTTAAAGAAATTAATTTCTCTTTGCAAAAGAGTTATATCAAGAAATTCTTGAGCAATTTAACATTAGAGTTGCACACTCACAAATAGCCCTATAATAAGAGCTAGGGTCTAATTCATGAGATGTGTCCTCAAACTAAATTCAAAAAGAAAGTCATGGAAAGAGTCCCTTATTACTCCAGTGTTTTTGGCAACTTAATGTATGCAATAATGTGTACAAGACCAAATATTTGTTATGGAGTTAGCCTTTTAAGCTGATAATAGTCAAATCCAAGTCAAAAGTATTAGAAAACTATTAAGTGAATCATGAGATACTTGAAGGTTATAATGAACTATGCATTATTTTATCAAGGAAGTAATTTGTGCTCGGTAAAATACTCCAATGCAAATTAGGCAAAGATCTTGGTGAGGAAAAATCAATATTTAGATATACATTCTTGCTTAATAATGGAGCTATATCATAGAGCAGCAAGAAGCAAACATGCATCGCATTATCTACAATGGTTGCAAACTTCATAGCATGTTTGTAGTGGTATAAGGGGTTATATGGTTGAAGATATTTATGGAACATCTGTAGATCACTAGTGGAACGATGATTCCAATATTAGTGAATTGTTATTGTCAAGCAACCATAGCCTACATAAATGACTTTAAGTATCATTGCAAGATGAAACACATAGACATAAAGTATAACTTTGTTAGAAAAGCAATAGCATTGAAAATTGTTGCTATACAATACATTACTACACATAAAATGTTAGCAAGTCCCTTGGCAAAGCCTATACCTAGAGATGTGTATATAGAACATGTAAAGTCTCTTGGTATGCATAGAATCTCTTAGTATGGATAGAATATAAAGTAATACAACCTATCTAAGATCTTATTGATGAATGAATTAAATGTACTCATTTTGTAATATCCCGTTATTCTAAAAGCCCTGAAACTAAGGAAATTACTAAAGGAGGTCCCCTAAATTAAATAATTAGAGGCCAAAGAAAATTAGAGCAATAATTTAGACAATTGAAAATGAGGATACAAGGCTAAAGATACCTGAAAATAGGAGCCAGAACAGTTAAATAAAATTAGATAAAAAGTAGTGATATTTTCATAATTTTGGGAAACTTTTAGAAAACTTAAAGGAGGAATCTTTAAATGGAAAAATTGAGTTTCTTGGGGTTCTCAGAGGCCTTAAAAATCATAGGAACCCTTAGAATGGACAAAACCCTTCCAGTATGCAATTTAGCATGTCGATTGAATGAAACCTTGACTGACTCATTCGGGAAGGTTCTAAATCCAATTTGGGTGAAACCAAAGACAATTTATGAATTAGAGAGCCTAAATTTCATGATGAAAAAGATAGTTTTTAAAAAGTAATTGAAATGAGACCAAATGGAAAGAACCAAGATGAAGACTAAATTGGAATTTTAAAAAAGTATTAAAATGAACCCCCTTACTTCTTATTTTAACAAGCCACCTCCTCTCTTCATTTCCCACCGACTTCATTCTACTCCAAAATAAAACTTAGACAAGCTTAAGGAGGCACAGAAGAGGGAGAACAAGGAAGGAAGAAACTAAGTAGAAAAGTGTAAGAAATTCATGGTTTTCGTGCTCTTTCTTTCTTCCAACTTCTTTTCTTCTTTCTCCCCTTTTCTCTCATAATTTTGATAACTTATTTAGAGCTATTTCATGGCTAGCTTAGTAAGAGGAAGAGAGAATTTGAAGGAGAGATTGGAAGCTTTAGAAAGCTCCTTGGAATAACTTACAAATAAGGTAAGAAACCATAGATTATTTTGCTTCATCTTGCCTCCTTCTTTCATGTGTGTCTCGGCTAGACCTAGGCCCATTGAGAAGAAGATGATTTCTGGTCATAACAAGGTAGGAACAAGGGTTTAAAAGCATGAGGAGTAAGAATATGTAATTGGAACTAAAAGAAAAGCTTTAGAAATTAAGTTATGTCACCTAGGATTCTTGTTGCACCTAGTAATTTTTTGAAACTTTCTAATGATAATCTAGCTTATGTAAGAGTATATATAAGTTTATAAGGGGTCTAGGAAGCTTCATGGATGCCAAAACCCCTAGGAAATAACTCCATAGTCTTGGCTAAGAGAGGATTATACACCTAGGGAGATTTTTTTGTTGATACCAAGAATATAAATAGTCTAGATATGATTTATAAATACCAAGGAAACCATTGGTTTGAATTTAGAAACCATGGTTATGAGATGGAAGTTTAGATTCCTTTTTAAGGCATAAAGAAGCAACTTGAGTTTAGGCTCCTTGAATTGAATTGGAGATAACTCTTGTAATATCCAATTCTTTGAAAACGAGAGAAAATGCGAAAAATGAAACATAACGTACAGTTTCTCCGTAAATGAACGAAATTCAACGAATACAAAAGGAAGTCCCCCAGATAGAATGATTTGAGATCCTGAAAAATTTGTGTAGCATTCTAGACTCCTAAAAATGAGAATCCCAAGCTCAGACGGAAAGAAAAATAGAGCTAGAATGAAGAAATGAAATGTAACAAAAGGTTGATGAAATATAATGGCATTTTCATAATTTTGAGCAAATTTTGGAATTCTCACAGGAGAGTTTTTTAAATGAAAATTTTGAGGTCTCTAGGGTTCTTAGAAGCCCTAAAAACCATAGAAAGTCCTAGGACAGTTAAAACCCTTCTGGTGCACGTTTTTCTAATATGGTGAGCCTAAACTTTGACAGATTTGTTCGGGAAGATTTTAGCTCCGATTTGAGTAATTTTAAAGGCATTTTATTAAATTGGGAACCTATATTTCATAGTGAAAAAGACGGTTCTAAAAAAAGAGCTAAAATAAATTAGAAACGAAAATGCCAAAAACAAAGGGCAAAATTAGAATTTTTGAAAAAGAAGCTTAAAGAAACCCCTTCTTAAATCATGTCCTCTTTCTTTCCCTCTTAGAATCAACCTTATTTCTGTCCAAGAATAGAAGGGAGAGCAAGGGGAAATGGCACATAAGAGGAGGCAAGAAGAAGAGGAAAAGCAAGGTAAGAAAGGTATGAAAATCTTAGTTTTTCAAGTACTTTCCTTCACCAAACTTCTTTTCCTCCTTCTCCTCTTTCTTTCCATGGTTTTATTAAGGTTTTTAGTGTCGTTTTGAGTTAGGCCAAAGGCAAAAATTCAGATTTGGAGAGGAGAGCTAGAAGAAAAGGGAAAGCATTCAAGAAAAGCTTGAAATCAAGGTGAAAATCTTAGTCTCCATGTTTTACTTCTCTTAGCCTTCTTGTGTGCAATTCATCCTCCTTATAGCCAGCCAAGGGGAGAGTGTTTTTGGGTAGAACCAAGAATGAATCATATGAATTGAGGTGTGGAAATTTAGCATATGCAAAGAAATTAAAGTAAAAGCCATTGATTTTCAAAATAGCAAACCTAGGGTTCCATGGGCTCCCTTGAAAATCTGATTTGATGTAATTGTTCCTAAGCTTGAATAAGTGTTTGGATATGCATCGTCCATCAAGAAAATGTATCAAACCCACTTGGTACTCATATGAAGTATAATTTCGGCCTAGGCTAGCAAGAGTACCAAGAGGAAGTTTTAATTTGTTCTAAGCTTATTTTTTATTCATGTATGATGGAAGAGGATGAGAGGAAGCCTTGGAAATATTTTAGAAGCCATAGAAAGTGAGATGATATCAAAGGTTCCATATTATGGCTTAAGGAAGCAACACCTAGTTAGGCTCCTAAAATAAATTGTGTGATGACTCCAAGAGATTTAAATAAAATCAATAATCATAAATGAATAGAGAAAATGGAGCCAAGATGATGTTTTCTTAAGGTTGCTTCATTAAGTGCATTATGGAACCATAAAAGGATTATATGAACCACCTAGCTTTTCTAGTGAATGTATGGCCTTAGAATTTGATTCAAGAGTACAACTAGCTTCCATATGATGTGTCTAGGCCATGAGAAATGATCTCCACCTCTTTGGGTATGTGAGGTTGAAGGAGAGGACTCAAGACTCAAGGAAAGAGTATGCTTGCATGGCAAAGGTAGCTCTCTCCACCTTCTCTCATGCATGAATGTGTGCTTACATTGTCTTTGAATGTGTGTATATATGTTTTGAGCTATGAAAAGTATTTAGCATGAGATTTTATTTTGTGATACCATGATGATGTTTTATGCACTCAAATGATGTTTTATATGCTTGCCTTGGTTTGCTTAAGTGTGGAGAAACCAAGAACCCTCGAGCCATGGTGAGGATGAGCTAAGAACCCTAAACTTGGTTGAGACAAAGTAAAGAGTCTCCCAAGAGTGAGGTTGACTCTCAAGAATAAGGTTAAGTCAAAACCTCTTAGAGATAATGGGTGAGGCAAGTCCAAAATCCATAAGTGAATGGGTGAGGCTAATTCACTCACTTGACAAGCCTATGTATGCTAGATGTGACTTGTTCAAATGCCAAGGATGTTTCTTGAATGCTCATACATGTCAATATGCCCATGCATGCATTTTCAAGGCTTGTATTGTATACTTTATGTGTGATTGAAAGGGAGATGAGCTATTGGAATTCTTTTAATCTCATTCCCTCCTCTCCAATATCTTAACATTATAGGTGAAGCAATTGAGCAAGGTAATGGAAGCCACCAAGTCTAGAAGAAGGAGATTGACACCAAAGTGTATGAAAATGCCTAGTTTTATTTCTTTTGTAGCCATACACATGGCATATGGTGTAATCCCCTGATTAAATTCTTATGTAATCATTTGAACATGTATAAATATTGAAATATATGATGTATGAATGAGAATTAATGGCATGTACATGATATAGCATGATTTGGGTATAGAATGACAAGACTAAACATATGCATTCTTGTGTATATCATGGGGTGGATGAGTGAGTTTGAGAAATTTGGATTTGTGCACCTTTGAGACAAGTTTATAATGTCATTTTGGTGCATTTCTGCATGCTCAAGTGGTCATGGTTGCCTTAAAACTTGAAATGGACCATTTGGACCCTTTTGATGACACAAAATGAGCCATTTTGCAACCCAATGTCAAGATCTAACCAAATGAGCAAATTTGCCCATGAAATTTGGTACACATATAGATCTTATCTAGAGATTTTTTGGAAGCTAAGGACTAGATTATTTGGAGCTCTATGGAATTAATTATGAATTTCCAAAATTGGCATTTTTCTACTAAACTAATACAGACACTATTCATATGGTCAAAAACTAGGTCTATATCATTAGTAGGACAAATGATATCTAATGCTCATGAAATTGTACAAACTTAAACTAGACATAATAAGCTTTCCATGGCCATTAAGATCACCCCAATTGAACCTCTGAGTAGGGAGATATGAATTTTTGAAGTTGGAGGTCAGTACCAGTAATGATAGTCGACCTCTGGTACGCTTCCATCAATTTTCAATGGCTATCAGCCTCTATTGTGATCTGAATTTTTTTAGTATAAAATAGATATATGTAGCTTTCCAGAATGGTATAGTTTTCCTGATTTCAGTTTTTCTAAAATTAGATATGATTTCTTAAAATATAGGCACAAAATCTAGAAATCCTACTTGAGGCTGCAAACTATGTTTTTGTGTATCTACTCCTTTTGCTCGAGGTATAGGCCACTTCTTGAGCTTGTTATGAGTTGCATTTGTGTATTTGAATATGAGAATGTGATGGATGAGTCTATATGGCATACAAGACACTGAATGAAAAATTTTACCCGTGATAAAATGCAACTTATCCATGATTTTCAATGCCATTACATTGTTTCCTATAGAATTAGCATAAGATGAGGCATGGAAATTGCATGAGTTAAGTCATAGAAGTATGGTGTTACAACTCTAATGAGTTTAAATAGAGTCATAAGACTTAGATTGAATGAAAAATTGGAGCTAAGATCATAAATTCTAGCAATTGCTTCATTATGCTCTTATATGGAACCATAACCATGCCATAAGTTAAGACAAGCTTGCATAGAATTTATGTGAAGCTAGAATTTGTTCCAATGATGTAATGTATCTTATTTGATGTGTCTAGGCTAAACAAATCAAGCTCTTCCTAGGTGTGTGTGAGGCTGAGAAAGGGAAGGAAAATTCTAAGAAGAAAGCTTGTGATTCTTGACTCAAGGTAGCTCTCTATCCTTTCTTGTATACATTTCTTAGATGTTTGATTTTTATTGGATACTTGTATGTATGTTTGAACCATGAGATTTGTTTATAGCCATTAATTTAATATTATGGTACCATTATACTTCTTGAAACATGTTTTGAATACAAGATGGCTCCTAATGGGTGAGGTTATGCCAAAAGTCTCTTAAAATAGGTAAGGAAAGCCAAAAGTCCTTTAAAATGGATAAGGAGAAGCCAAAAATCCCTAAAAATGGGAGAGACAAAGCCAAAAGTCTTAAAAAAGAGTGAGGCTAAGTTAAAAGTCTCTAAAAGTGGGTAAGGCAAATCTAAAAGTCCCAAAGAATTAGGTGAGGTTAGACTAAAAGCCCTTACAGCCTAAATTTGACTTAAATGAGTTTATGTGACATGAGAAAATACTTATGTATGTTTATAAGAGGCTTTTATTTCATGCTTGCATTCCTTGACATAAAAATTTGTCATACATATATGCTTGAAAAGGTAAAAGAGCTATTGGGATTCTTTGAATCTCACTCATCCTCATATTATGTCTAACCATATCTAGGTGAGCCACATAGAGCAAGAAATAGGAGCTAAGCAACTTGAAGAATGAGGCTTTGATAATAAAATAAGAATTTATGTATTTTGATGTCAAAGTTTGTATTTATATAATGTTTATGAGACGTAACATTTGAGCATATATAAAAGCATGTAATTATCATGTATGAATAGAATTTGGAGCTAAATGTATAGTAATGTGAATATTTGACATCCTAGAGCCTTGATGCAAATGTATGTAAGATCAAGTGAAAAGTTGATTTTGAGTCCTAGGGTGGTTTAGACCTATTTTGATGTTTCTATATGGTGGAAATAAGGTGTTGGACGTGCTCAAATGGTCACAATTCAAGAGGAAGACCATTTGGCATCATTTGAACCCATTATGATTCCATTTTTTGCCATTTTGAAGCCCTGAACCAAAGTTTAACTAAATAGATGAATTTCTGCATGAAACTTGGCAAGAATATAGGTCTCATCTAAAGCTTATCACAGAGCTAAAGAGCACTATTTTTTTAGCTCTAGGGAATTTATTATGATTTTTCAAAGTTAGCTTAATTATACAAAAACTGTCATTATTACTATTCATATGGTCAATTTGATTTTTGCTGTCACTCAGGGGCCAAATGAAGTCCAATACCCATAAAAGTTTATCATAAGCTTTCCATAGCCACCGAGAGCACCTAATTTAAAGCTTTGTAGAAGGAGAAATGAATTTTTGAAGTTCCAGGTTTGTTACAGAATGACCACCAGACCCAAAGTACTGTTCCATTAGATTTCATGAGCTAAATGTGGTTGGTTTGATCTAAAATTTTTATGGTAGCTAGAAGACATTTTAAGCTTTCCAGGAAGCTATTGTATGCATGATTTGGATTTTTCTAAAATTAATTATAATTTTCCAAAGTTTATATCAGAATATGGAATTCAATGAAAATTGCAAAGTGTAATGTGATTTTGAGATGTATGCCTTGGACCCAAGTTTTGAGCTTCAAATTGGGATATTTTTTATTAAACAAATGTGTTAGTGATAGAAAACAAGTTTGGTAAGCTCACATGGTCCATTAAGCCAAAAATGAATTAATTTAGCTTTCAATGATGGTAAATTTCGCTACTAAAAGTAATTCTTTCATATAATTTGATACTTTTAGCTATCCATGATGCAAATTCAATGATAGCTATCTATGGTATGACACATTTCATTCTAAAATATATCATCATAATCATATACAATATATACATAATGTACATAATGTGATAATATGTCATTTGGGCTGATAAGTTTAGCTCTCTCACATATGTAACTGCCTTTGGTGCTCACATTAAGTAAGCAAATATGAGACATTTATGTTCACTATGCTAGGTAGCAGAAGTGCCAATATGACCTAAAAAAAGGCACAAAATAGAAATATGTGGCTCAACAAAAGAAAAATGAATAGGTTGAGATGAGATCTAAAAATATAATTATATGGATTGAATTATAGAATGTCATCATCATAATACATGTAGCTAGATATGAATTCTCTTCTAAAGTGCCATAGGAGGCAAATGGAATGGTAAATTTTGAGTTAGATACTGTGTGTATCTATACTAAGATCTATATAGTGTTAATGGACAAATTAAATCAACATACACATTTATAAGATAAGAGAAATATTGTAGCATACAATTCATATTGCATGTGCTTAATAACTACAATTGAGAAGCAAGTGAATAAATCCTTGTTTTATTATTGTGTGAGTCCTAAAAAGGAATAAATCTTTTTATAGATACCCTTATGACTTTGACAATATCATAAGGAGATGAATTAGTGCTTACTATTTTAGTATATATCTTATGGTTAAAATAAATTTAATCTAAAAGATTAATGCTAGGAAAGTGATTGATTCTAATTTAAGTGAGATATAGGAAAAAAGAAGATCACCTGAGATATACATGACTATGCTAGTGTCTAAGACATGTTCTTTATGATGTTAATTTAGTAATATCATAAGCACGGATATTATGCATATGAGGAGACAATTTGAGTAATACTAAAACTTTAGAAGGGATTAGATTTGTCATGAGTAAAATGTATATAGGTGAATCTAAAGCATGAAAGGCACATAATAATTGTGTAACATATATCCAAGAGTAGTAGGATTTTATGCTAGTCTTATAATAGGATTTCTAGTATAAAAGCTCTTTAATGTAGTGCTCAAGCGATCATAGCAGAGCAACTAATATGAAAGTCTAAAAGGGATAAAAAGTCCTATGTTGTTGATCCTATCATATGCAAGTGGAAGATATTAGATTACTAAATCATCTATGATGGGTTGACCAAAATTTATAAATAGAGCCCAAAATTGATTAATTAATTAATATTCAAAATTTTTTTTTTTTAATTTTGAAATTTGAAATGGTTAATGAATTTAGTAGGAAATGTAAAAAAAATAACTAAATAAGATTTTAGTTTATTGTGTGAGAGAGAATAGAACACACACAAAAGAAAAACTTCTTTAGAGAGTTTTTCTAAGGCACAAAGTAAAAACGCATAGACTTTAGAAAACTCTTCCTTTTTTTTTATTCTCCTCTAGAAATTTAGTGCCTCTTGTGACGACCCTAACTTCTAATCCTGGTAATTATGGTTGAATACATGCTTAATAATTAAAGATCAAGGTTTGGAGTCATTACAATCAATTACATTAAGAAAATATAGGGAAATTTGAACCTTGATGTTATTAGGGCCATCAATTAAACAACCATAAATGGGAACATGTATAAAAGGGTTTGTGATTCATCCATCCATCGATTTCAACACACAAAAACCTTCCACAAGTGTTCCTATATCATTTCCTAGCATTAGCATTAAAGAAATCAGCGTTTCTAGGTCAAAGGTGGGAGTTTGGGGACCTCCGCCGTGACATAGAACCTTCCCGCCACGGCTAAGTTAGGTCCTGGAGCTCGAAAACTAAGTTTTTAACCTTGTTTCATGGCCCAGACCTTTTACACCACAACTAAGTTGCTTTCGGGAATCACTGGGTAACTTTCTTGTGGCGAGTTGGATCTGCGCCGCGGCCAACCTACGTGGTGCCGCGACGAGTTTTGCTACTATATCCTCCTTAATTAATTTCCTCGACTTGCGCCACGGTGAGGTTTTATTCTATCACCCTCCTGGGCATTTTTTTTCACTCTACGCCATGGCGAGATTCCTTAATGCGACGTTGATAAGTGTTAATTTTTATATATTTTTGTCCACATTTATTATTGTTTTTAATGATTCATTTGAGCTTAAATGGATTTATTATTCAATATTTGAATTTTTGGTCAATTTTGGAAAATAAAATAATTTTGAATTAATTAGGAGAATTTTTGGATTTAAATTGCTAATATTTTATTTTCCATATTTCTTTGAGGGATTAAATTTTTCCAATCTCTAAAATGTTTATTAATTTTGTGCAGAATTTTTGGACAATTAAATTGAAAATTAAAAATAGATAAAAAAAATGGAATAGAATTATTGTTATTTTTATTATTTAGCTTGATGGCATTTTTATAAATATAATTTTAGATTTTATTTTGTTCTTTTTGGTAGGAGTCAGCCGAAAGAAAAGACCAGGGGGCTACTGTTCATTGGGAATCTTGCCTCTGCATATACACACAGCGCCGCGAGACCTGGAGCTCATTCTTCTTGCTGCTGGACTTCACGAAGAGGCTGAAAACGCTGGAGCATTGGAGAGCTACTGTTTTCATTTCATTCCTCTTGCCTCTAGTGCTACAGACGTGAAAACGGATAGGGAGGCGCTGAAAAAGAGAGGTACTGTTTCATTCTTTTGGTTCTTCGGGTGAGAGGCTAAACGAGGAAGAGAAGCTTATCGCTGGACTTCAGAAAGAGGAGGCGCTGAAAAAGGGATTGGCTTCTTCATTCATTCAGGAGCTTCTGCATTCACAGACGCTAGGAGAACGAGCAGCTTCTTCATTTCTCCTTCGGACTACACAGCAGAGGACGCTTGAAGCTTGAGAAGACGCCAGCTGAACGAGGAACAATTTCATTCATTCATCTCTGGACTGGACAGCAGGGAGGACGCACCTGGAGGCAGAGTCAGCGCAGAACCATCATCACTCTTTTCTCCTCTCACCAGCACGTTGGCCTTCCAGTTCAGAATCATCATTCATCCAACAAGCTCTATTCTCCTTGGTCATATCTTCATGGTAGCAAGTTTGAAGGAGTTTAGAGAAACTAAATTCATGGAAGCTTAATTAAGGGGTGGCACCAAGGTGGAGCAAGGAGGAAGATGGTTTGAGCTCTGAATTCTAAATGGATTGAAGAACCATTGGGGAGTTTATTTTTCCTACCTTTTCCTATTTCAATTTCAAGAACTTAGAGATTTTCTAGTTTTAGGAATTTCTATGTGGATTTAATGTTGAGACCTGGTTTTAGGTTGGATAATAATTTTATCTTAAATTGTAATTGGAATTAGTATTATTTGGGACTGAAATTATGTTTTGTGATTGCTGGAATTTTAGTTTTTAGACCTTATAATGTTGATTAGATTGATGTTAGAGTTCTCTTGCATTAATTTGATTAATGTTATGATTTTAATTGCATATCTTGGTCTCTTTTGCTACTTGATTGTTGAATTTGGTAGTATAGTTGCTTAATTGTTCAATTAGGTAATTGAAACAAAAAAATTCCAGAATTAATTGAATCTAATTGTTGAAAGATTTGATGAAGTTCAATTAGCTTAGTTGCTTGCAAATTGCTTAAATTAGCTACGGGTTTCCTAATTAAGTCAAGTGATGGGCATTTGAGTTTAGGGTTTCCTATCCTCGGATTAAGTTAATTAAATTCATTAGTCTATTGTTTAATCACTTCTCTTGGTCTCAATCAATCTCTGGTGAGTGATGAGAGCCGAAATCTCCTTGTAAAATCTTGGTTGCCTCTTTGTTAGTTCTTTGCATTTTCACAACCATTTTTATTTTAATTTAGAGTATTCTAGTTTAATTACTTGTTTCATTTTTCTCCTTTAGTTGAATTTAAATTTCTCAATCTCAAACCTCCCATTTGCATACACTTTTAAGTATCAAATAAACACCTAAATTCAATCTTGCTAACCCCTAAATTGCTCCTTGGGAAGAATGACCTAGGGTTGATCTATACTGCATTAAATCAATCTTAGTTTAATTGAGTGCCTAAGCGACTAAGGCAACATCAGACGTCCCTCGCCACTGTCACTCTTCAGGTCGCAGCAAGGCCTTCTTAGCCGTGGCGTGACTCCCTCTGTAACTATATCTCCTACATTTCATCCCATGCACTCCAAGTCTGTTCTTAGGAACACCCTAGGACCACTTCCTCCCTTTTTATATGACTCTAATGGTATGTATCTACCTTATTCACCCTGCTATTCTTCTATTACCAATTCAAAACTTATGTGTCCATTTCTTTTCTCTAATTACCCTCTATCAGCAAGTTTGTAAAGTAACAATAATAGAAATACATGAACTACCAACAGCTATCCTTTGATACACAATCAATGGGGGTTCTGTACATTAAGGGTTCATATCAATATCTCAAGGGTTACATTTCCAATGATAAGCCATATTATAGTTCAACAAAGTTTACAGCAGATATCATAAACCCATACATCAAATACCAAATTAAGATGAAGTCTAATCCCTCAATACATACATCCTCAGTAATCAAAATATGAAAGCCTACACTTGGCAATACAGATACATGATGATGCTATACAAGACTTAACAAAAATTAGCATCTACCCTATTACACTCAGACCTAGTGTAGCTTCCCATACTAGGTCTCAACTCATGGATGTTTATCCACTTGCTTGCCCTTATCCTTACCTGAGGAACCTTCAACTAAAATTGTAATCCCATAAAACGGGGTGAGATACAAATCTCAGTAACTAAGGCAATTCCATCATATAATCTAATTTAATAAGCATATATGCATAAATCAAAATCGACATCAAAATCATATCAGCCATATCAGTAAATGAAACAATTAGGCTATCATGATTACTATCCCATACTAGCAATCATATTTTCACATGTTAAAGTCCATTAACACCGGGAGAGGCCCGTCCACGGCACCTACTCCTCATTGAGCACAACCAGGGCTCAGTGCATCTGGGGTTTGATTATAACCCAATGGCAGATCAAAGTACATGCACGAGTGGCAGCCGCACCACAGCTCCACCATGGACTCACAAGGTCCAATCATAATACACTAGATAGCCAACTAATTCATTCAGCATTTTAAATCATTTATATACAGCAAATATGAAATTAAATTAGATACATGCATGGAATTAATGTAAACCCCGATTACCTCACTTGTAGACAATTTGCAACAGCCACCAATGGTACAAAAATCCCTATAACCATAGCATCAGAAAATTACCACTCTAATTCATCATTAACAGTAGCAATAAGTACCCAAGGAATTTAAATGCTAATAACTACCTAAATAACACTTACCCAGTCACCACAAATCTCTAAATTCGGATTGAGTATGTCCTCTACCAGAAACTTAATATACCACTCAAATTCTTAAGCAAATTCATACATAATTAACACCCATAGGGGTCTTAAACCAGCAGAAAATACACTAGAATGGATAGTTTACACTTACCTAATGCCAGCCCTAGCCTCAACCTACGAATTTCCTCTAGAAAAATACCAAACAACTCTATTTCAGAATTTGGGTAGGGTGAAAATACTCCAAATGAAAAACTAATTAGACCAAATTAAAGAGAAAAATGAGGGGATTAAGTTGTATAACTATTACTTTGGCTGAATCTTGCTCTAAATGTGAGAAAATGTGGAATTCTTGCCCCAAGCCCTAGCCTCCCTCTCAACCTCTGAATTTTGCTTCTTGAGTTTCGGCAAAATGAGAGAGTGGCTGAATCATTAGAGTTTTAGTTGGGTTTAAGTTGGGTCAAAGATGGGTCACGGGTTGCTCCACGGTCTAACTCCAAATGGGCTTCAAATTTTAGCTTGTTGGGCCAGTTTTAAAGTGTTGGCCTGCAGAATTTCATTGGGCCAACTCTTATGCATTGGGTTGCTGAAGTTTAATTAGGTTTGGGCCAAGTTTTGAAGAGCTCAAGAATTTGGGTCTGCACAAGGGTTATTGGGCCACTTATAAGAGTCTATGCAAGGTGGATCTTGGGCCTCTATTAAATTAATTGGGCCTACACCTAACTTATTGGGCCTCCATTAGCCTCTTATCATGATTTATTAATTTGGGCCTGATGAGATTTCTATCCTAATTAATTCTCAAACCTATATTAATAATTTATCTCTCTAAAATTTCTATTCACTAACTTACCCAATTATCCTCTATTAATTATTCTTAATTACTCTAAATCCATGATTAACATCTTAATTAATTTTGGGGTGTTACAACAATCATAAGCCATACAATGTACAAATCTCATACTTGCATTACTTTAGTGCTAATTATAGCTCTTACAACATTCATACATGATTTTACATTTGTTCAAGTCTTCACAACTAAAAATAATATGTACAAGTTCACTTTGACATTCAATCATAAGTAGAACTACATAATTGTCAAAGTGTAGCTTATCAAGTCCCTTAGCTTGCATTTCTTGCTTCATGAGTGCCACCTAGACATATTAAGATGGAGGAGGGAAGGGGAGTGAGATTCATGGAATCTCAATAGCTCACACATACATTCACATGCATATTCATGGCATACATACATCAAAGGCACAAGTATAGAAGATGGATCAATCATAAACATATAAAACCACATTTCCATGCCACAATCTCATATCAAATTCCACCATGAGCTCTAGGGACTTTTGGCTTTGCCTTACCCCATTTCTAAGACTTTTGGATTTGCCTCACCCTTGGCCTAGGAACTTTTGACTTGGCCTTACCCATCCAAGAGACTTTTGGCCTTGTCTCACCCATGCCTTGAGACTTTTAGCATCTCCTCACCCATATTAAGGGACTTTTGGCATCACCTTATGTAACATCCAATTCTCTAAAAACAAGAGAAGACGTGAGAAACGTAATGTGCGGTTTTTCTGTCAACAAATAAAATTCATCGGATACAAAAGGAAATCCCCTTAAATGAAGTAGTTAAGGTCCTAAAAAATTTGAAAAGCATTCAAGACTCCTAAAAATGATAATCTCAAGCTCAAATGGAAAGAAAAATGGAGCTAGAATAAAGAAATAAATTGTAATGAAACACTGAGGAAATGTAAGGGCATTTTTGTCATTTTGAACAAATTTTAGAATTCACACAGGAGGGCTTTTTAAATGAAATTTTTGAGTTCTCTGGGGTTCTCAGAGGCCCTGAAAACCATGGAAAGTTCCAGGATAGTTAAATCCCCTCCAGTGGATGTTTTCCAAAGTTAGTGTACCCAAACTTTAACGGATTCGTTTAGGATGGTTTTAGCTTCAATTTGAGTGATTCCAAAGGCATTTTACTAAATTGGGAACCTAAATTTCATAATGGAAAAGATGGTTCTCAAAAAGGAGGTAAAAGGAAAGAGAAACAAAAATACCAAGGACGAAAGGCAAAATGAAAAGTTTTGAAAAAGGCATTGTTCTCCACCTATAAATAGGTGGTGCCACCCTTCCTCACTCATTTAGACCGAATTGTTTCTGCCCAAATTTAGAGAAGAAGGCTAGGGTTTAGGCTCACCAAAGAGAGAGAAGAAGAAGGAGAAACCAACGTGAAAAGGTATGATTTCTTAGTAGTTTTTCATGCTTTCTTCCATCCAAATCTCCTCTCCTTCATTCTCCTTTGTTTCCTTTGATTAAAATGAAGTTTAAAAATCTGTTTCAAGGGAGGAACTTAGAGAAAATTTTGGATTTGAAGAGAGGAGCTTGGAGAAAGCAAGATTCAAGTGAGAAAAAGTAAGAAAACAAGGTAATTTCTCCTTCCATGGTTGCTACCTTTGGTTCCTCTCCTTCTCCATTTTGCCTAACCTAAGAAACCCTAGGAGAATTTGATATTTTAGGTAGAACCAAGGGTGAATCTAAGGAAAAAGGGTGTGGAGATTAAGAATATGTAAAAGAAATTAACAAAAAACCATTAGATTTCAAGATGCAAATTCTAAGGTTTCAGTTACACCTTGTAAAATCTAATTTTCTATGATGATTCCTAGGCCTAAATAAGAGTTTAAATGAGTTCCTAAGATCCCTAAAAGTCTCCCCATGTGCTTCCTCCTTCAAGAAAACTAAGCAAAATCCATGAAGGCCAATAAGCTTCATGGTCTTGGCCTAAGGAGGTTAGGGTAGCTAGGGAGAGTTTTAAATTTTTCTAAGGCCATTCTTGAGTCATATATGATGAATGAATATGAGAGGAAGCCTTGGTAAAAATTTGGAAACCATAAAAAGTGAGTTGGTACTTTATGTTCCATAATATGACCTAAAGAAGCTAGTTAAGCTCTTTATTTTAATTGTGTGATGACTCCAAGAGGCTTAAAAAGAGTCCAGAATCATATTTGAAAGGAAAGAATGAAGCCTAGAATTTATTTGATGGGTGTTGCTTCATTAGGTGTATTCTTGGAAATATAAAGTGGCTAATGAGCCAAGCTAGTGTTTAAGCAAGTTGTGTGGCCTTAGACCTTGCTTCAAGAATATAATTAGCTTCCATATGATGTGTCTAGGCCAAGAGGAATGATCTCCACCTTCTTAGGTGTGTGAGGTCAAAGGAGAGGATTCAAGGCTTAAGGAAAAAGTGTACAAATGCTAGCAAGGTAGCTCTCTCTACCTTCTCTCATACATGATTGGTTGCTTTACTTCTCTTTGAATGTGTGTATGTGTATTTTAAGCCATAAAAAATGTAATGTCCGATTTTCATTAAACAATAGAAATGGGCACATTTTTAACACAAGTCCCCCGAAATAAATTAGTTAAGGTCCCAAAAAGTTTGAGTAACATTCTAAACTCCTAGAAATAAGGATTCTAGCCTCAAATGGAAGGAAAAATAGAGCTAGAATGAAGAAATAAATTTTGACAGAAACCTTACGAAATGTAATGGCATTTTTGTAATTTTGAGTAAATTTTGGAATTCACATAGGAGGGCTTTGTAAAAGAAATTTTTTAGTTCTCTAGGGTTCTCAGAGGCCCTGAAAACCATGGGAAGCTCTGGGACAGTTAAATCTCCTCTGGTGAACATTTTCCAACGTCAGTGTGCCTGAACTTTGACAGGTTCATTCCGAAAGGTTTTAGCCCCGATTTGAATGATTCCAAAGGCATTTTATTTAATTGGGAACCTAAATTTTATAATGGAAAATATGGTTCTAAAAAAGGAGCTAAAACAAAGGAGAAATAAAAATGCAAAGTATGAAGGGCAAAATTAGAATTTTTGAAAAGTCACTTTCCTACACCTATATATAGGTGGCACCTCACACTCTCCCTCATTTAACTTCAGATTATTCAGCCCCAAACTAGAAGCAAAACCCTAGGAGAGAGGCGCACAAGAGAGGAAGAAGGAGGAGGAAGAAATCTAAGCTTAAGGTATATTTCCATGGTGATTTTTCATGCTTTTCTTCATCCACACCTCCTCTCCTCCCTTCTTTTTGGTTTGCTTTGATTAAAATGAAGTTTATAAATCTGATTCAAGGGAGAGATTCAAAGGAAATTTCGGATTTGAAGAGATGAGCTTGGACAAAGCAAGATTCAAGCCAAAATAAGCAAGGAAACTAGGTAAAACTTCATCCTATGGTCAATGTCTTCACCCACCCTTCTTCTCCATTTCTCCTAACCCTAGGACACATAGGAAGATCTGATTTTCAAGCCCAACCAAGCATGAATCTTAGGTATTTAAGGAAGAAGAACAAGAATATGCAAAGAAAACAATAAAATAACCATTAGATTACAAGATGCAAATTATAGGGTTTCAAGTATTCCTTCCAAATTCTGATTTTGTATGATGATTCCTAGGTTTAATTAAGAGTTTAAATGAGTTCTTGAGATCCCTAAGATGCTCCCCGCAAGCTTCCTCCTTCAAGAAACAAAGGAATCTCTAAGGAGGCCAAAAAACCCCTATGTCTTGGCCAAAGCAAGTTCTCATAGCTAGGGAGAGTTTTAAATTTTTCTAAGGCCATTCTTGAGTCATAAATGATGAATGAAAATGAGGGGAGGCCTTGGAAAAAATTTAGAACTTATAGAAAGTGATTTGGTGTCTTAGGTTCCATATTATGATCTAAAGAAGCAACATGATGTTAGGCTCTTTGTTTTAATGGTGTGATGACTCCAAGAGGCTTAAAAGGAGTCAAGAATCATATTTGAAAGGAGAGAATGGAGCCTAGAAATTATTTGAGGGGTGTGCTTCATTAGGTGCATTTATGGACCATAATAGGGTTTATAGAGCAACCTAGTGTTTAAGCAAGTTGTGTGGCTTTAGAATTTGTTTCAAGTACCTAATTGGCTTCCATAAATTGTATTTAGGCCAAGAGAAACCATCTCCCCAAGTTTGTGGGTGTGTGGCCGAAAGAGGAGGTTTGAATTCCAAGGAAAAAAGTGTGTAATTGTGTGCAAGGTAGCTCTCTCCACCTTTTCTCATGCATGGATGTGTGTTTAGCTTGTCTTAGAATGTGTGTATGTGTATTTTCAAACCATGAAAAGTATGTTAGCATGATTTTATATGCCATGATTTCATGATGACATAGTATGTTTTTAAATGAATGTATGATGTTTATTAAGTTTGCTTGAGTGTATAGAGGCCAAGAACTCTTAACCATGGTGAGGATGAGCCCAGAACCCTTGAGATTGGTTGAAACATAGCAAAGAGTCTCCCAAAAGCAAATGAGCTCCCAATAGTGTGGTTGAGTCCAAGAATCTCTTAAAGAATGGGTGAGGCAAGTCCAAAATCCATGAGGAAAAGTATAAGGCCAATCCAAACACTTGGTGAGCTCTTGAATGTCTTGTATGACTTGTCCACATGCCAAGCTTGCTTCTTGAATGTTCATGACTTCTATTTTCTTCGTGCATGTATTTTTAAGGCTTGCTTTACATATATGATGTATGATTCAATGGGAGATGAGCTATTGGGATTCTTTGAATCTCATTCCCTCCTCTCCAATGATCTAATATGCTAGGTGAGCCAAGTGGATATGGTAATGGAAGCCAACAACATTGAAGAAAGAAGATTGACATCCATATGTCTAGCATTTACCGTTTAAAGCCATAATGAACCATAATAATGTATATTATTGTTGTAAATGGTCTATGACCCTTGAGACATATGTAATTATGATATTATGTGATATATAAATGAGAGAATGGGTTATGTGAATGATAGAATGTAAATTGAGTATGTTATAACATTATAGCTTCATGAATGACTTTAGGGAAATATGCATAAGTGTGGATGAAAAGGCCAAAATGGGATATATGAGATTTGGGACCATTTAGGCAGCTCACACAAGCCCTAAATGTGCTTTTAGACTTGCCCAAAGGTGCCAAGACTAAGAGAAAACCGTTTGGCAATTTTGGTACCCTATGTGGAGCTAAAAATGACTATAATAGAACCCTATATTACTTTTTATACAAATGAGCTATTCTTGATCTAATATTGGGTAATCATTTAGAGCTTGTTGAGAGCTTTTTGGGAAGCTAAAGATCATAATTTTTGGAGGTCCACAGAATATTTGATGATTTTTCAAAGTTGGTAATTTTTCTAGTTTTGGTCCACTACACTATTCATTTGGTCTGAAAATGAAATCTGTCACACAGGTTTCAAATGATGTCCAATTCTTATGAAATTTTATATAGAGAAACTAGGCATTCACAGTGACTAGTACTACTAGAAGCACCTCATTTAGATGTCTAGAGAGGGAGATATGAATTTTTAAAGATTCTGTCTAATATCAAGGAATTCAGCCAACCTGAGTTACTATTCTATTGAATTTCGAGGTCTGGGCTACCTAAACTAGTCTAGAAATATTTTTTTCCTCTAGCTAACATCCACAGATTTCTAGATTGGTATCATTTGTATGGATTGGAGTTTTTTGGAATTAATTGGACATTTTCAAAATTTGCTGCAAAAATCTGTGACAACATCAGGAGGCAGTTTGACCTCTAGACCTTTTTCGATGTCAAACGCCCTCTGTGATGAATGTTATGGTCTTGGCATATTTTTAGTATGAAGTAGACATCTGTAGCTTTCCAAAATAGGCAAGAATATATGATTTTGATTTTCTAAAATTAGTTATGATTTTTCAAAATTTGGTCTGAAAAGGGGCCAATTCTGGCTGAAAATGCACTTCATTATTTTGAGCTCTCCTTTGACTTTCATGAGTTATAAGCATGATTTTATGATTTAAAAGAGTTGTTTTGATGTAATTAAATATGAGAATATATAATATGAGCTCATACAGTCCACATGACACTGAATGGAAATTTTTATGCACGACGCAGCACAATTAAATGCATTATTTTATTAAACTTTTCCTACTTCCTCCATGGATTTGAGAATATGATGCATGAGAATGTTATAAGATGAGCTAGAAATTATGGTGTTACAAAAAATGTCCTAGCATGAGCTTACTCCATGGTACCATGATGATGCATTATGTTTTTCAAATTACGTTTATGATGTTTGCTTTGGTTTGCTTGAGTGTGGTAAGGCCAAGAACCCTTAGCCATGTTGAGGATGAGCCAAAAACCCTTAAGATTGGTTGAGACAAAGTAAAGAGTCCCCAAAAGTGAGGTTGACTCCCAAGAGTATGGTTAAGTCTAAGAACCTCTTAAAGAATGGGTGAGGCAAGTCCAAAATCCACAAGTAATGGGTGAGGCCAATCTACTTGCTTGGCAAGCCTATGTATACTATGTATGACTTTTCAAATGGTAAGAATACTTCTTGAATGATTGCACATGTCCATATGCCATGCATGCATTTGTAAGACTTGTTTTGCATGCTTTATGTATGATTGAATGGGAGATGAGCTATTGGGATTCTTTGAATCTCATTCCCTCCTCTCCAATGTTCTAACATGCTAGGTGAACCAAGAGAGCAAGAGAATGGAAGCCAAGCATATGAAAAATGAGAGGATGACATGAAAGTGTTTGAATTTTGCTACTTTAAGGCCATATGAATGGCAAATGATAAAATTAATGGATGTATATGTCTTATGATGTTATGAACATGTATAACTATGTTTATGTATCATGTATAATTGAGAGCTAAGGTTGTATGAATGAAAATGCACATTTTAGTCATGTAATGGTAAGTTTACATTATGAAAGTGTATGTATAAATGCAAGTGAGATGGCCAGATTGAGATGCATGAAGTCTGGGATCATTTAGGCAGCTACACAAGTCCTAATTATGCTTTTAGACTTGCCAAGAGGTGCTAAACCCCAAGAAAAGCCATTTGGATATTTTGGTATCCTATATGGAGACAAAATTGACCATAATAGAACCCTACATCACTTTTTATCCAAATGAGCTCTTCTTGATCTAAAATTTGGCATACAATTAGAGTTTATTGAGAGCTTTTTAGAAAGTTAAGGAACAAGATTTTTGGAGGTTTAGAGAATATTTGAAGAATTTTCAAAGTTGAAAATTTTTTTGGTTTTGGTCATACCACTGGTCATACTGGTCTGAAAATGAAATCTATCACACAACACTCAAATGATGTCCAATTACCACCAAATTTTATACAGAGAAACTAGATATTCACAGTGACTTGTGTAGAAGCATCTCAATTGGATGTCTAGAGAAGGAGATATGAATTTTTAAAGATTCTGTCCAGTATCAAGAACTCCAACTGACCTCAGGTACTATTTGATTGATTTTTTATGCCTAGATGTACCTGAGCTAGTCTGGAGTTATTTTTCCCCTCTAGTTAACATCCACATCATTCCAGATTGGTATGATTTGAATGGATTAGATTTTTGTGGAATTAATTAGACATTTTTTTGTGACAGCACCAGTGAATAGCCTGACCTCTAGACCTTTTCGAATGTCAAACGTCCTCTATATTGGATGTTATGGTCTAAACATATTTTTAGCATGAAGTAGACATGTGTAGCTTTCTAGAATGAATGTATGATTTTGATTTTTCTAGAATTAATTATGATTTTCTAAAGTTTGTGATAGAAAAGAATAAAATTTGGCTGAAAATATACACATGTATTTTATGCTTCCCTTTGAGTTTCACGAGATGTAGGCCACTTTTGATGATGCAAATAAGTTGTATTCATGTAATTAAATATGAGAATGTGATGTATGAGCTCACATGATCCATGTGACACTGAATGAAATTTTTATGTGACGCAACACTCAAATGTTCATTATTTCATGCTTATTTTTTTGCTCTTCAATGAGTTACATGATATGAAGCATGAAAATAGAATGAGATAAGCTAGAAAATTATGGTGTTACACCTTACCCTTAGGAGCTAATTTCACAATTCAAACACATTCAAGAAAGCATATTGGTATCATTGCAATATCAAAACATTAGGTGGCATGTTCTCAAATCACAGAAGCACACACAAGCACACAATGACATATATAGACTCAAGAATGCAAGTAGAATGAGGTGAAGAGCTACCTTGAAACTTATGCAAGCTTTTCTTTGTCTTATTCCTCCCCTTTTTTGGTTCCACAAGCACAATAAGGTGGGTTAGGATTCTCTTGGCCTAAACATTCTAAATAACACACAATTATACTCTTGAAGCAAGCCAAAATAGTATATTTACTTTTAAGAGCACAAATGGTTCCACAGGTTACATAAGGATTCCATTAGTGGCTTATTGAAGAAACTTTGACAATTCAAGTTCTAAGCTCTATTCTTTTCTTATTTCTAGGCCTCTTGACCCTATTTAAGGTCTTTGAGGCCATCACACACTCATTTACATAAGTCTAGATATATGTTGCTTCATAAGGTTCCATTATGGAAACCATTATCTCATCTCCCAAACCATGGCTCCTAAATTTTTCCCAAGGGTTCCTCTAACGTTCTACCATCATATGAAGCCCTAAACCAAAGTTAGAAAAAATTAAAACACTCATTAACCTAGCCATCTAGTCTTGGCCGAACCATGCACCTTAGGAAGAGTTCATGGAGCTTTTGATTTTTTCTTGATAGAAGAGTCACTTGGGAGGCTTTCTAGAGGTTTTAGGAGCTCAATTGAACACTTACATATGCAAAGGAATTCTTATACCAAATCAGTTTTTACAAAACCTTCAAGAGCTTTACATTTTTCTAACTCAATTTTCATTAGTTTTTCTTGCAATTTCTTGGCATATTCTACTCCCCTATGGTCCAAAACCCAAGTTTCTCTCTTGTTTTTTGACAAAAAATCTTTCCCCCATATGGTTCTGGTTTGGGCCAAAATGTACACAAAGAAAGAGCAAAAAGAAGAAGCAAGTTACTAAGACATCTACCTTAGATTCAAGCTTGCTTTCAAGAGCTTTTTCCCTTGGTTAGCTTCTCCTCCAAAATTTCAAACTATCCCCCACTATTTTGGACTCAAAACAAAACCAAACAACTTAACAAAACCATAAAAAAAAAAAAAAGCTTGGAGGGAGAGGAACAAGGTTGCAAGAGGAAGAAGCATGAAATTTCTTAAATTTCCTACCTTTCTTGGCTTTTTCTTCCTCCAAATTCTCCTCCTCTTGTGCGCCCTAGTTGTTGCTCTTCTTTTTTGTTTTTGGAAAGAACAAAGTCAGTCTAAATGTGTCACACCATACTTTATTAGACTCCATATTCCCATATTCTAGCTAGCTTTCGTGTGGAAGTAAAGAAAATCATTAAAGAAAATAAAACAATACCATTTCTTTGCGTTACGTCGGGGTTAAAAATTCAAATTTCGATTAGTGGATCCTAAAAACTTACTAACAACATTTTCTAATTATTTTTCATTCATAAAAATCATAAGCATCTTAAAAATTCACATAAACCACAGACCAAGAGCTAAAAATCACAAACTCTCACGTTTTGGCTCAGGTTCCTTGGTGGTAGATTTCTAAGGTAACTTTGAAAAATTATAACTAAATCTAGAAAAATCAAAATCATGTGAACCATAGCTTGCTAGAAATATCTGGATGTTAAATTTACATTAAAAATAATTTCTAGGCATGAAAATATCATCTAGACCACATTTGACAATAGAAAAGGCACAAAGGTCAGACTATCCAGAATTACTGATACAACTTACTGATATAAATTTTGAAAATTCATAAGTAATTCCAAAAAACTTTAATTCATTCAAAATGTACCAATTTGGAAAGGTGTGGATGTTAGATATATGGAAAAAATAATTTCATATCAATCCAAGAGCATTCAGACCCTAAATATTGATGGAATAGTGATAAAGGTCTAACTGTGCACTTGAAACAGAATAGAAATTTTAAAAATTAATATCTCCCTCTCTAGACATCCAAATAAAGTGCATCTAGTGGGCACAGGTCACCAGGAAGGTTTAGTTTCACCTTGTAAAATTTGACAACAATTGAACATCGTTTACCCCATGAATGACAGAGATTAAAATTTAGACCATATGAATAGTACCAGGGCCAAAACTAGAAAATTTGCCAAATTCAAAAATTTGCCAAAAATTCTGTACACCTCCAAATATTACCTACTTTAGCTTCCCAAAAAGCTCTTAATAAGATCTAGATGTGTGCTAAATTTTAGACCAAGAAGAGCTCATTTGGATAAATTTTGCTATAGCTCACCATTATGGTTAAATTTGCGCCATATAAGGGATCAACTTGGTCCATATTGTAACACCCCAAAATTAATTAAGGTGTTAACCATGGATTTGAGTTAATTAAGAATAATTGGGTAAGTTAAGTGAATGGAAATTTTAGAGAGATAAATTATTAATATGGATTGGAGATTTAGTTGGGATAGAGACTTTATCTAGGCCCAAATTGATATAGGAGATCATGATAAGAGGCTAATGGAGGCTCAATAAGTTAGGTGCAGACCCAATCTGGTTCAATATGATAGAGGCCCAAGATCCACCTTTTATAGGCTCTTATAGTTGGCCCAATAACCCTTGTGTAGACCCAAATCAATTGAGTTATTCAAACTTGGTCAGGCCCAATTAAATTTCTGTAGCCCAAGAGATTAAAGCTAGCCCAACAAGGTTTAAATCAGAACCCACTTGCAATTGGACCCACCTTTAACCCAACTAAAACCCTAAACACTTCAGCCCTTCCTCATTTTGCTGAAACACAAGAACACAACCCATTTTCGAAGGTTTGAAGAGAGGTTAGCGTTTGAGGCAAGAAATCCACTATTTCTCACTTCTAAGCTCAAAATCAGCTAAAGTAATAGTTATATAACTTAATCCTCTTCTCTTTCTCTTTATTTTGGCCTGATTAGTTTTTCATTTGGAGTGTTTTCACCATATCCAAATTTTGAAACTTGCCATTTGATGTTTCTATGGTGAAATTTTATAGGTTGGGACTAAGGGTGTTGTTAGATAAGTATAAACTCTCCATTTTGATGCTTTCTTTGCTAGTTTGAGACCCCTATAGTTGATTTATAATATGGGTATTGTTTTTATGTGACGTCACTCATAATTTGAGGTGTTGTTTTGAGGTTTTTAGGGTATGCTCAACCAAATCCGAATTTGGTTTAGTGGTGATTGGGTAAGTATTTCTGAGTAGTCCTATATAACTTAACTCTTTAAATGATAGGTTTGCTTATACAAATTGTGATTAGGGATAGTAATAGCTTGGTTTTGTGTTCATAGGCTGAAATAGCACTCAATTGGCCCTTAGAGGATTGACTACAAGTGAGGTAATCAGGACTATATTAATTCCATGCATATATCTGCTTTAATTTCATATTTGTTGTACATGAATGATTTGAAATGCTGAATGAATTGGTTGGCTATCTATTGTATTGTGATTGGACCTTATGAGTCCATGGTGGAACTGTGGTGTGGCTGCCACCCATGCATGTGCTTCGATCAAGCACCGGGTTATGATTAAACCCAGATGCACTGAGCCCTGGTTGTGCTCATTAGGGAGTGGGTGCTGTGGACGGGCCTCTCCCGGTGTTATTGGCCTTTAACATGTGAAAATATGATTGCTAGTATGGGATAGTAATCATGATAGCCTAATTGTTTTATTTACTGATATGAATGGTATGTTTTATGATGCTTATGTGAAATTATGCATATATGTTGATTAAACTAGAATATATGATGGAATTTTCCTTGATTACTGAGATTTGCATCTCACCCTGTTTCATGGGATTAAACATTTCAGGTGAAGGTTCTTTGGGTAAGGATAAGGGCAAGCAAGTGGATGAACATCCATAAGCTGAGGCCTAGTGTGGGGAGCTACACTTGGTTTGAGTGGAATATAGTAGATACTAAATTTTGTTAACCTCTATATAGCATCATCATTTATCTGTATTGCCAAGTGTAGGAGTTTGTATTTTGATAACATAGAATGTAACCAGTGAGAAATAGGCTTCATATTAGTTGTTGATGGATGTATGAGTTTATGACACTTATTATGGTTTGTAAACCTATGTTTTAATTGACCATTTAAGTTATGAAAGCATGTGATATATAGATTGTGGATTCGAGCTAGTGATGCGTGAATTATCCGATGAAAACATGACTGAATGACCATTGTGAGAAATTCATAAATTTACCGATATAAGACCTATGAATGAATAGGAGAATCCACCTTTAAATGTGGGATGGGTAATGATATAATGTTTGGGACAAATTAGCTAGATAGATGCTATTAGAATCTCATAACAAGTGGGAGAGTGATCCTAAAGAGCCCCTAGATAGAGAGTGGGGAGTATGAGATAAGATTTTAGGAGTTGTAGGATCAGAAGGCATTTAGCAGTAGCCAAAATTGTAACACCATAACTTCTAGCTCTATTACATGCCATTTATAAGCTTCATATCATGATTTCCATGAGGGCACATGAAAAAGGGGATAGAAATAATCGACTTTTTCCGCGTTGCGCTATATCTAAAAAAAATTCAATTCGGTGTCATGTGAACCGTGTGAGCTTATACTATACTTCCTCATATTTAATTTTATTATTACAACTCATTTTCATCACAAAAACATGCCTACAATTCATGGAAACCGAAATGGAGCTCAAAATAAGCAAGCATATTTTCGGCCAGATTTGCTCCATTTTCTGACCTAACTTTGGAAAATCATAACTAAATCTAGAAAATTCGAAATCATACAATCTTTGTCACTATGGAAAGCTTAGAATGTCTACTTCACACTAAAAATACGTCCAAGTCACAAAATTCATCACACAGGACGTTTGACATCCAAAAAGCTACAGACTCGCTGGTTGCCTGGGCTGTGATTCAGGTTACTGATGTAAACTTCTGAAATTCGTAACTAATTCTAAAAAAATAGAAATTACACAAATTCAGTCATTCTGGGAAGCTACAAATGTTAACTTGACACTAAAAATAATTCCTGAATGAAACAGATACGTTTAGGCATCTGGAACTGATGGAATAGTGATTGAGCTCTGGAGTCGCCACTGTTACTGACAGCAAACTTCAAAAATGCATAACTCTCTGCTCAAACCTCCAAATGAAGTGATCTCAGTGGCCACAGAAATCTTATGACCTCTAGTTTATGCATATAAGATTTCATAAGCATTGGACACCATTTGTCCATCGAGTGACACAAAAATCAAATCTGCCAGTATGAACAGTGCACATACCAGAAACCATGGAAAATCCCAACTTTGAAAATTCATCAAATATTCTCTAGGTCTCCAAAAATTATGATCTTTAGCTTCCCAGAAAAATCTTAATGAGACCTAATTGTATGCCAAATTTTAGGGCAAGACTAACTCATTTGGCCAAAAAGTGACATAGGGTTCCATTATGGTCAATTTTGGCTCCATATTGGGTACCAAAATTGCCAAATGGATTTCCCTTAGTCTTGGTACCTTTTGGGCAAGTTTAAAAGCTTATTTGAGACTTGTGTGAGCTGCCCAAATTGTCCCAAACCTCATGCATCTCATTTTGACCATTCAACCCACACTTCTACACATAACCACCAAACTTTACATTCTCATACCATGGCATTTCATACTCAAAACATGTGCTAATGGTCATACATCATTTCCATACATCTAAACATCATATAATAGTATGTTCACATATGTCTCAACGTTCTTAGTACATATACAACTTCACATACATGATGAACTATCATTATGGTTCCAAAAAGGAGCAAAATAACACATAAGCTTGTCAATTGTCTCTCTTCAAGGTTGTTGGCTCCCTTCACCACAATTGCTTGGTCCACCTAGCATGTTAGATCATTGGAGAGGAGGGGATGAGATTCAAAGAATTCCAATAGCTCATCTCCCATTCTATCACACATAATATGTGCAAGCAAGTTTCACAAATGCATGCATGGAGAAAGTAGAAATCATAGGCATTTTAAAAGCAACCTTAGTATGTGAATCAATCATACAAGACATTCAAGAGCTCACTAAGTGTTTGGATTGGCCTCACACTTCTCCTCATGGATTTTGGACTTGCCTCACCCATTCTTTGAACACTTTGGACTCAACCATACTCTTGGGAGCCCACTTTGCTTTTGGGAGACTCTTTACTTTGTCTCAACCAAGCTCAAGGGTTCTTGGCTCATCCTCACCCAAGGGAAGAGTTCTTGGCCTCTCCACACTCAAGCAAACTCAGACAAACATCATGGGTTCATTTAAAAACATAACATGGCATCAAGCATCATGGCATATAAAGGCATGCTAGCATACTTTTCAAAGCTTGAAAATACACATACACACATTCTAAAATAAGCTAAACACACATTCATGCATGAGAGAAGGTGGAGAGAGCTACCTTGTATACAAGCACACACTTTTTCCTTAGCTTTCAAGCCTCCTCTTTTAGCCACACACCCACAAGTTGGTGAAAATAGTGTCTCTTGGCCTAAACACAAATTATGGGAGCCAATTAAGTTCATGAAACAATTTCTAGGGCCATGCAACTTGCTTAAACCCTAGATTACTCTACAACCTCCATTATGGTCCATATTGGCACCTAATGAAGCAACACCCCTCAAATAATTTCTAGGCCTCATTCTTTACTCTCAAATATGATTCTTGACTCCTTTTAAGCCTCTTGGAGTCATCACATCATTAAAACAAATGGCCTAGCACCATGTTGCTTCTTTAGGTCATATTATGGAACCTAAGACACCAAATCACTTTTCATGAGTTCTAAATTTTTTCCAAGGGCTCCCCTCATTTTCATTCCTTAATTATGACTCAAGAATGGCCCTTAGAAAAATTTAAAACTCTCCCTAGCTATGAGAAACTCTTTAGGCCGAGGCTATGGAGCTTAATGGCCTTCATGGAGTTTGCTTGGTTTTCTTGAAGGGGGAAGCTTGTGGGGAGACTCTTTGGTGTCTCAAGAACTCATTTATACTCTAACTTAGACCTAGAAAGCATCCTACAAATTCAGAAATTGAAAGGTGCACTTGAAACCCTAGGTTTTGCATCTTGCTTTCTAATGCCTTTTTCTTAGTTTTCTTTGCATATTCTTATTCCTCTCTATCAAATACCTAAGAATCACCTTTGGTTTGGTTAAAAATCTGAATCCTTAGATCTGTCCAAGTGTAGGTCAAAATGCTCAAGGAAGGGAGGAAGAAGACCAAGTGGAAGAATTGCAAAATACCTTGTTTTCCTTGGATTTTCTTGCTTGTTCTTGCTTTCCTTAGCCTCCTTACTTGAAATTCGAACTTTCCCCTATGTTTTCCCTTCAAAACAGCCCTTAAAACTTCAGAGAAATCATGGAGAAGAAGAGGGAAAAAGAGGAGAAGAAAGTGGTGGAGAGAAAGCATGAAAAACAAGCAAAATTCCATACCTAAAGTCTTGAATCTTTCCTCCTTCTTCCCTTCTCTTTGTGAGCCACTCTCCAAGGGATTTGCTTCTGATTTGGGGCTGGAAATTCTGAAGTGAATGAAGGAGAGTGTGAGGTGCCACCTATATATAGCTAGGGCAAAGTGACTTTTTTTAAAAATTCCCATTTTGCCCTTCATACTTTGCCTTTTTGTTTCTCCTTCGTTTTAGCTCCTTTTTGAGAACCGTCTTTTCCATTATAACATCTAGATTCCCAATTAAGAAAAATGGCTTTGGAATCACTCAAATCAGAGCTAAAACCCTTCCAAAAAAATCGGTTAAAGTTCGAGTCAATTGATGTTGGAAAACTTACACCAGAGGGTCTTTACCGGTCCCGGGGCTTCCCATGGTTTTTGGGGCCTCTGAGAACCCTGGACAACTCAAAATTTTCATTTAAAAAGCCCTCTTAGGTGCTTTTCCAAAATTGCACTTACTTACAAAAATGCCACTGGCCTTTCGACAAATTTTTCGGATCACTCCAACCCCGGTTTCTGGGCAACTCAAGGCTCAAATCCTCATTTTTTATTATTTAACATTTTATCCAAATTTTATTTGGCCTTGAATCACTCATCTCAGGGGACTTACTTTGAAAGCGTGCCCATTTCCATCATTTAACGAAAACGGGACATTACAAAAATAGGGTTAGCCGCGGCCAATAGAGGCAAAGTTGCCCAGAGAGAATACCATAGAGGAATTCGCCGCAGCAAAATGTGAGAGGCAATACTAAGAGTCATCCATAGGGTAATTTGCCACGGCTAAATGGGAATTGGCCGTAGTGAACTTTTGTGAGAATTTGTCAAGCATTCCAGAGAGGAATTAGCCACGACCAATAGCGAGAGGCTAGCGAGGTAGGTTCCAAAAGGGTTCCTCATCATGGCACCATGTAGGTTAGTCACGGCGAAGGTCCAACTCATCGCGACAAAATCAATGACAATGTAAGGAGTGAACCCGAGAGGAATTAGCCGTGGAAACATCCTGAAACCCTTAGATTCACCTAAAAATCTTAGTTTTTTATATGGCAGCCTCACGGGATCTCTTAGAAACATTGGTAAAAGATTTTTGAGAGTTGAAATTAATGGGTAATAGAATCAAAGGCCTATAAATGAGCGTTTGTTTCCTTTGTGTACTTGAATGCTTGTAACTAGATGGTTGATGACTCTAATAACATTAAGGTTCAAATTTCCCCGTATCTTCTGAATGTAATTAGTTGTAATGTCTTATAACCTCAATCCTTGAATATTAATCATGTATTTATCCTTAATTATAATAAATAGGAGTTAGGGTTGTCACATATATGGCTCTCCATGGTGTTTAGCTCCTCTTGGGAAAGCTTAAGAGCATAAATACAACTTATATGAACTGCCCAAATGGTCCCAAACTTCATATATCTCATTTTGGTTATTCCACATCCAAGAATACACTAATAATTCTAAACCATTACATAGTTAACTTGCATAATTGCATTGATTCGGTACCAACTATGGTTCATACATAATATTACATTTGTTCAAGTGTTCACAAACCAAAAAGTACATGTACATGTAAGAAAGCTACATAATGATCAAAGGATGGTCTCTTATGTCCCTTGGCTTGCAACTTTTGGTTCTTGAACACCACCTAGATATATTAAGATAAAGGAGGGGAGGGAGTGAGATTCTTAGAATCTCAATAGCTCACACACCAATTCACACACATATTCATGGCATATACACATCAAGGCACAAGTATGGAAAGTAAGACAACCATAAAGTATGCAAGGTCTTAATTTCTATGCCACCAATTTAAACCAAGTTCAAGAACATACTCTAGGGACTTCTGGTTTTGCCTCACCCTATTTCTAGGACTTTTGAATTTGCCTCACTCTTGGCCTAGGGACTTTTGACTTGACCTCACCTATCTAAGAGACTTTTGTCGTTGTCTTACCCATGCCTTGAGATTTTTGACATCTCCTCACCTTCATTAAGGGACTTTTGGCATTACTTCACCCTTATGAGCCATGTTATACAATTAATCACATTCAAGACAACACATTAGTACTAATGCAATCTCAAAGCATCAAGTGGCATGTTCTCAAATCACAAAAACATACACAAGCATACAATGATATATATACAACCAAAAATGCAAATAAAATGAGGTGAAGAGCTATCTTAAACTTATGCAAGCTTTTCTTGGTCTTTCTCCTTCCCTTTTTTGGTTCTAAAAGTACACCTAGGTGGGTTAGTGTTCTCTTAGCCTAAACATCATAAATAGCAAATAATTACACTCTTGAAGCAAGCCAAGATACTACACTTATTCTTAGAAACATAAATGGTTCCATGGTTCACATAATGGCTCCATTGGTGGCCTATTGAAGCAACTCATGTAATTTAAGTTCTAGCCTTCATTCTCTTTTCATTTCTAGGCCTCTTGACCTTATTCAAGGTCCTTGAAGCCATCACTTACTCACTCACACAAGCTTAGACACATATTGCTTCACAAGGCTCCATTGTGAAAACCATGGTCCCGTCTCTTAAACCATGGGTCCTAAATTTTTTTCAAGGGTTTCTCTAACCTTCTACCATCATATAAGGTCCCAAACCAAGGCTATAACAAATTAAAACATATCCTAACCTAATTAACTAGCCTAGGCCGAAATAGTAGGAGGAATGGGAGTTCATGAGCTTCTTGATTTTTCCTTGATAAAAGAGCCATTTAGGAGGCTTCTTAGAGGTCTTAGGAGCTTAATTATACTTACATAGCCTTAGAAATTCATGTATCAAAACAGATCTTACAAACCCTTCAAGAATCCTACACTTTGCTAACTTGAATTCCATTAGTTTTTCTTGCAACTTCTCGGCATATTCTACTTCCCCGTGGTCTGAAACCCTAGTTTCTCCCTTGTTCTTGGATAGAAAATCTTCCCCTCCCTTGGTTCTGGTTTAGGCCGAATACACACAAGGAAGGAGCAAGAGAAAGAAGCAACCAAAATAAGAAATTACCTTGGATTCCTAGCTCCCTTATGATGATTCTTCCTTTGCTTGAATCCTTTTCTTAATTTTCAAAAATTTTCCCTCTATTTTGGGCTCAAAACAAAACCAATTCATTCAATAAAATCATAGAAAGAAAGTTTGGAAGGAGAGGAACAAGATTGGAAGAAGGAGCATGAAAATCCGTGAATTTGCTTAACTTTTTCCTTGTTTTCTGCCTCCTGTCTCCTCCTTTGGTGCACTTAAATTGCTGCTTTTTTTTTTGTTTTTGGGCAGAAGAGTGTTAGCCTAAAGAAAGGTAGGAAGTGGCTTGAAAAGTGTGGAATATTCAAGAAGTAACTTTTTTCAAAATTTTTAATTTTGCCCTTCCGTTGTCTCATTTCCATTTTAGCTTTGTTTTAGCTCCTTTTTTAGAACCATCTTTTCCATTATAAAATTTAGTTTCCAAATTTAGTAATATGCCTTTGGAATCACTCAATTTGGAGCTAAAATCTTCCTAAATGAATCTATCAAAGTTCGAGCTCACCGTCATTGGAAAATATACATTGGAAGGGCTTTAACTGGGGCTCCCCATGATTTTTAAGGCCTCTAAGAACCCTAGGCAACTTAAATTTTTCATTTACAAAGCCTCCTTTGATTTTTTCCAAAAATTACGTGTATTTTTTAAAATGCCACTACGTCACTATCCTAACTCCTTTTTTCTTTTTATCTGAGCAGAGAATCATTATTTTTAGGAGCCTAAGATACTACCCAAAAATTTTGGGACATTATCTAGCTCATTTTAGGGACTTACCCTTATACAGCTCATTTCTTCATTTTACAGAATTTACCGTTCATTACAAAATGAAAGAGGAGAAGTGGTGTGATTTCTAAAGAAGGTTCAAGAAGCTACTTTTCTCAAAAATTTTATTTTTGCCCTTTTGTCATGGCATTTTCATTTTAGCTTTGTTTTAACTCCTTTTGAAGAATCATCTTTTCTATTATAAAGTTTAAGCTCCCAATTTAATAAAATGCCTTTGGAATCACTCAATTTGGAGTTAAAACATTCCCGAGCGAATCTGTCAAAGTTTGGGCTCGTTGTCATTGGAAAATGTACACCTAAAGGGCTTTAAGTATCGTGAGGCTCCCCATGATTTTCAGGGCCTCTAAGAACCCTAGACAACTTAAATTTTCCATTTAAAAAGCCCTTCTATGAGCTTTTCTAAAAATTATGCGTAATTATAAAAATACCACTATGTTTCGTCAATTTTCGTTACAATTTTACTTCACCAACCTAGCTCCATTTTTCTTTATGTTTGAGCTTGGGATTATTATTTTTAGGAGCCTAGGACACTACCTAAATATTTTAGGACATTATCTAGCTCATTTTAAATGACTTACTTTTATACAACTCATTTCATTGTTTTACAGAATTTATTATTCGTTACATATTGCTTCATTAGGTGCCTTATGGAACCATATGAGTGCCTAAGTCATTTTAATATGTGTGTGGTTTTGGTAAATATTCCAAAGGTGTAATTGGATCCCATTTCATGTGTTTAGGCCAAGGAAATCAAGCTCCACCTCTTAATAAACGTTTGGCTGAGGGAGAGGAAGAATTTCAAGAGATTAAAGTGTGTTCTTGCATGCAAGGTAGCTCTCTTCACTTCCTCTCATACATGTGTGGATGCTTTCTTGTCTTTGAATGTGTGTGCATATGTTTAAGCCATGAAATATATTTCTAGCAAGTATTTAAATGCCATGGTATCATATTGCTATGTTTATATGTTTGTAAGATGCTTTTATGTATGTTCTTAGCTTACTTAACTGTGGTGAGGCCAAAAGTCTCTTAGCAAAGGTGAGGATGAGCCAAAAGTCCCTAAAGGTTAGGTGTGACAAGCTAAAAGTCTCTAGAAACAATGAGGCTTAGTCAAAAGTCCCCTGAAAGTGGGTGAGGCAAGTCCTAAAATCCCAAAGAGAATGGGTGAGGCTAAACCATTATCTTGGCAAGCTTAAGTAAGATGAATATGTGTTCTTGAATGAAAGAAATGCTTTATGCATGATCATGATTTCAAGAAAGCCTTGTATGCACTTTTAGACTTGAATTTGCATCCATATTGTATGTTTGAAAGGGAGAAGAGCTATTGGGATTCCTAAAATCTCACTCTTCCCTTCCCATTACTTAATATATCTAGGTGGATCAAAAGAACAAGAAAATGGGAGCCACCACACTTGAAAGCAAAGAGATTGATGAAGAAGTTGAAACATGCTTGTATTATAGCCATATTGTTGTCAAACAATTTATCTCCATGGTGTATATGATGTATAAGCTTTTGAATATGTATAACTATATGAATATGTGATGTATAGATGAGAATTGGAAGCAAATAAATGATATTGCATTTGTTTGGTATTGTATGGCAAGAATGAGCATGTATGTGTCTTATGTATATCATCAAGTGAGGGAGTGAGTTTGTGAAATCTGGGTTGTTAAACCCTTAAGACATGTTTAATAGACTATTTTCATGCTTTTTTACGTGCTCAATGGCCCTAGAAAAGCTAGAAGCAAAAATGAACCATTTGTGACCCTTAAAAAGCATTAAACTAACCAATTTGCAACCCTATGTCAAGATTTGACCAAATGAATAAATTTTCTCATGAACTTTGGCATGCATATAGGGCTTGTCTAGAGCCTTTTGGCAAGCTAAAGTGCAAATTATTTGGAGCTCTAGATAATATTTGGTGAATTTCTAAAGTTGGCAATTTTCCATGGTTTCGTACTGTCACTGTGCAATTAGTCAGAATTTGCATCTCTGTCATGCATGGGGTAAATGGTGTTCAATGGCTATGAAATTTTACAGGAGAAACTACACACTCAAGTGACTTATGCCAACTAGAAGCATCTTAATTGGAGGTTTGTATAGGGAGAAATGATTTTCTAAAGTTCTATGTGAGTACCAGATATGCCAATAAACCTTGGTACTGTTCCATTCATTTTTTAGGTCTAAAGGCTTTTGAACTGGTCTAGACTTATTTTTTCCCCCTAGTTAACATATATAGCTTTCCAAATTGGTATAGTTTTCTTGAATTAGGTTTTTTTGAAATTAATTATGAATTTTTGAAATTTATATCATTAACCTATATCAGAAATGCTGGATAGTCTAACCTTTGGCACTGTTCTATCATCAAACATAGTCCATATGAGGTTTTCGTGCTTGAAATTATTTTTAGTATAAAGTTAACATCCATAGCTTTCTAGAAAGCTATGATTTGCTTCATTTTTATTTTTCTAAATTTAGTTATGATTTTCCAAAATGGCACTAGAAATTTATCAAGTTGGACCCAAAATGAACTTGTGTTATTTTGTGTATGTATACTATGAGCTTGAGTGTTTGGCAAGATTTTGAGATGGTTTTGAGTTGTATGCATGAGATGGATGAGTTTATATGGCCCATAGGATACAAAATCAAAATTTTATCCATTACGCAATGCAAAAATAATGTAATATTTTAATGGAATTTTCTTGGAACCTTGCCATATCAAGGAATGCAATTAGAAATGAGATAAGATGAGCTAATTAAATATGCTGTTACAATGATCAATCTAGAATCTAAACCAGATAGGGAACTTGAGTCCATGTTTGTATAAAACTCTTATTTGAATTTGTATTTTCATTTTTATTTTCTTTGTTTTTGTGTAATTATATCATTCTAATTTGATGATTTTAGTTGCATGAATTCTGATTCGTTTGATTTATCTGAGAACATGTTTTGATTTAATCGATTGATTAATCAATTAAATTTATTCTAAACTATGTTAGGATTTTGCATGTATCTCTAGTCAAGTGCGAAACATTTTGACTTTGTATTATTGACAGAAGCACGATCGCGTTCTAATTAGCAATACAAACCAATTAAAATCCTAAACCAATTATATTTTAGTAATAGTTTAAGAATATTAATTGAAATAACTAGAGGTATTTTTAGGTGAGGGAACTATCAGGGGAAGAATTTTGGATTAGTTACGCGTCATTTTGATTGAATTTCATTTTGTTTTATTTTTGTTTATTGATTTATTATTTGGATTAATTAGTGCGACTTCATATTTGAACCCCCAATCATCATAATTCTAGTTTTGTCATTCCTAAACTAATTGATTTGATTAAAAGCTCGGTGAGAGATGACCTGATAGGCATTATACTACAAACTAGCAAAAATCACTAATCTTGGCCAATTTAACAACTGCAAGTGAACAATAATTTCTTTACCACCTAACCCAAACTAAAGGCTTATTTGGAAGTTTTAAAAAGCGTAGGGTAGGGATGAGGTAGAGTGATTCTCACTCCATTGTTTAAAAGATTAATTAGTAAATATGTGGTAACTAGAACTATCAAAATAGGTTGCTTTGGCTAAACTCGACTAGTCCTTAATGACTTCATGTTTGATAGTTTAGGAGATGGCCTTGCCCCTTATAATGAAAAAGGCCCCATATAACTAGTTTAGTTTGACCCTTAGGATTATAGGATAAGGCAGGCTAGACTGCCAAATAAAATTACAATTGTATCTTAAATGATATTAAATTCAGTTATATTTAATTGTTTAAATTAAAAAACATTGTGTGCCAAACAAAATAATAAGGAAACAAATTATGTAAACATTAATAAAGTACAAATTCAAAGTGCATCATGCAATGAATCAAAACATGTAAAGTATCAGCTTAAAATGTCCACAAGGATATAAAGACTCTTTTCTTAAGAGAGAAAGTCCTCTTTCTCACTAATATAGGAGAGGATAGCTGAAGGTTTTTTGTCATCGTATTTTGTTCTTAGAAACTTGTAAGAATCACTCTTATGGAAGCCATAATGTTTTGTCTTCTTGGTACAATGGGTATTCTATTTGTAGCAAGTGTTCAATTAGCTGTGGGTTTTGCCTATCTTGTTTTAGGGTGTCAAAAAGGGTGTGCTTAGTTATCAAACAGTATGTGTCAACAGTTTCAACACTTAAAAGGCTATACATGGTCAAAGAGCAACAATAGAGGACATGAAACAATGGATACAAACTCAATTCAAGGTGAAGCAAGTAGTGTAAAAGGCCCTCTCCTCCAGTTGTCAAAGTAGGGTCTTTATATTTAATTTGATAATGTAAACCTGACATTATCTTAATAGTCTTATGATACATATTTATTAGGAATAATGATAGATATTAAAGAATTATCAATCCATAAGTTACAACACCTTATCAATTTATAGTGGCATCTTTAAGGGAGGATGATGGTAATTGGACATGACAAAAATATATACATCCAACGTTTTAAAGAAAGAGAAGACCAAAGATATTTGTCACAAAATAGGCCATCATGATAGAGAACTCCTTGATGGTGATAGAACATTGGACTAAATATGGTGCTTTCGAGGCTTTTACTATTGCAAATTCCAATCTAGGTGTAGTTATAAGGCTTTCCTTTGGAGTATTTTATTGAAAAGGTTGCTAAAGTAGTAGGAAACTATCTAGGAAATCTCAAAGCATATGATGCAATGGAAGGTCCTACTCATAACATTAGGCTCATAAGGATAAAGGTAATGGTTAACCCCACTTTGCTACTTTTAATGGCATTTCATGTCAACCTTTATAATGGTAGGAAAATTTGTGTAGATGGCCATTATGAAAGGCATTTTTCAATTTGTAATCAATGTGGACGCATAGGGAATATTGATAATCAATTTGACTGGGATATGAATGTTTTATAGCAAGCAATACAAACACATGAGGACAAAATATATGAATGATATAGCATTGTCTTTGTAAGAGATTTTTGTTATCTGCTAGTTTCAAAATTTAATCTAGCCTTCTATACAAAAGCTTAAATATAAAAAAACAAAAAAAAACAAAAATGCAGTGGTGGAAACTTCCAAATGGAGGTTTCTATACTATTTGTGATTACTCTTTAATATCAATTACTAAATTATCAAGCTCATGTCAAATGCCAGAAGGATTTGTAATAACGTTAATGAATCAGGGGCATTTAATGCATATGATATTGAAATAGACCTAAAAGAATATAAGAATTTTGAAACAAAGGATCCAATGGAAGTGCATAATGACTGTCATGATAACGATGATATAAATATTATGAGGTTCCATTTCTCTCCTAAGCAAGAAAATAGGGAGGCTTTGGAGAGTCAATGACCAGTTAACAATGATAACATAGATGAATTCATGATATCATTGGAGTGTTCTAAGTTACCCCTAAGTGTAACACCATACTTCTAGGACTCAATTCATGCAATTCCCATGCCTCATTTTATGTCTGTTCTATGGAAACAATCGAGTGGCATAGGGAGTTATGAATTAAAATGCATTTCTCTACTGGTAAAATTTTTCTTTCGGAGTCCCGTGGGCCATATGAATGCATCTATCACATTCTCATACTTAAATACATGAATATAGCTCATCAAATTTGGTCTACAACTTGTGGAAAGCAAAGGAACACATTAAAATGCATGTTTGCATTTTCGTCCAGAATTTCCTCTTTTCTGTCACAAACTTTGGAAAATCATAACTAAATCTAGAAAAATCAAAATGATGTGTTCTTTGTCATTCTAGAACGCTCAAGATGTCTACTTCACACTAAAAATACTTCCAAGTCACAAAATTCATCACAAAGGATGTTTGACATCCAAAAAGCTACAGACTCACTGGCTGCCTGGGCTGTGATTCAGGTTACTGATGCAAACTTCTGAAATTCATAACTAATTCTACAAAAATTGAAATCACACAAATTCAGTCATTCTGGGAAGCTACAAATGTTACTTGACATTAAAAATAATTCCCGAATGAAACAGATACGTCTAGGTATCTGGAACTGATGGAACAGTGATTGAGCTCTGGAGTCGCCACTGTTACTGACAGCAAATTTCAAAAATGCATAACTCTGTGCTCAGACCTCCAAATGCGGTGATCTCGGTGGCCACAGAAATATTATGACCTCTAGTTTATGCACATAAAATTTCATAAGCATTGGACACCATTTGGCCATCGAGTGACACGAAAATCAAATCTGCCAGTATGAACAGTGCACATACCAGAAACCATGGAAAATCCCAACTTTGAAAATTCACAAAATATTCCCTAGGTCTCCAAAAATTATGAACTTTAGCTTCCCAGAAAGCTCTCAACAAGACCTAATTGTATGCCAAATTTCAGGGCAAGACTAACTCATTTGGCCAAAAAGTAGTATAGGGTTCCATTATGGTCAATTTTGGCTCCATATTGGGTACCAAAATTGCCAAATGGATTTTCTTTGGTCTTGGCACCTTTTGGGAAAGTTTAAAAGCATGTTTAAGACTTGGGGAAGCTGCCCAAATGGTCCCAAACCATTTGCATCTCATTTTGGCCTTTTCACCCTCACTTATACACATTTCCATCAAACTTTCAATTCTCATACTTTGGCATTAGATACTCAAAACATATGCTAGAGGTCATACATCATATTCATACATATAAACATCATAGAATGGTGTATTTATACATGCCTCAAGGGTCATGGTACATTTACAACATCATATACTTTGTGAAACCTCATTATAGGTTCAAGAAGAATGAAAGCTAGGCCTAGGCTTGTCAATCTCTTTCTTTCATGGTTGTTGGCTCCCTTCACCACAACTCCTTGGTCCACCTAGCATGTTAGAGCATTGGAGAGGAGGGAGTGAGATTCAAAGAATCCCAATAGCTCATCTCCCATTCCATCACACATAATATGTGCAAGCAAGTTTCACAAATGCATGCATGGAGAAAGTAGAAATCATAGGCATTTTAAAAGCAACCTTAGCATGTGAATCAATCATACAAGACATTCAAGAGCTCACTAAGTGTTTGGATTGGCCTCACACTTCTCCTCATGGATTTTGGACTTGCCTCACCCATTCTTTAAGCACTTTGGACTCAACCATACTCTTGGGAGCCCACTTTGCTTTTGGGAGACTCTTTACTTTGTCTCAACCAAGCTCAAGGGTTCTTGGCTCCTCCTCACCCAAGGGAAGAGTTCTTGGCCTCTCCACACTCAAGCAAACTCATACAAACATCATGGATTCATTTAAAACATAACATGGCATCAAGGATCATGACATGTAAAGGCATGCTAGCATACTTTTCAAAGCTTGAAAATACACATACAAGCATTCTAAAACAAGCTAAACACACATCCATGCATGAGAGAAGGTGGAGGAGCTACCTTGTATACAAACACACACTTTTTCCTTAGCTTTCAAGCCTCCTCTTTTAGCCACACACCCACAATTTGGTGGAGATGGTTTCTCTTGGCCTAAATACAATTTTTGGGAGCCAATTAGGTTCATGAAACATTCTCTAAAGCCATACAACTTGCTTAAGTACTAGATTGCTCTATAATCCCCATTATGGTCCATAAAGGCACCTAATGAAGCAACACCCCTCAACTGATTTCTAGGACTCATTCTTTCTTTTCAAATATGATTCTTGACTCCTTTTAAGCCTCTTGGAGTCATCACATCATTAAAACAAAGGGCCTAACATTATGTTCCTTAGGTCACAATATGGAACCTAAAGTACCAACTCATTCTCTAAGCTTCCTAAATTTTTCCCAAGGTTTCCCCTCACATTCATTCATCATGTATGACTCAAAAATGGGCTTGAAACAATTTAAAACTCTCTCTAACTATGCCATCCCTACTTGGCCGAAAGTTAGAGCATAAATGGGATTTCATGGCTTCTTGATTTTTCCTTGATGGGGGAACCATTTAGGGAGGTTGTTAAGAGTTGTAGGAGGTCAAGGAAACACTTAAACAACTAAGGGAACTTATAGATTAAATCAGTTTTTACAATCCCCTTAAGTGCTCTACACTTTTCTAACTTTTAGGTTCATGACTTTCCATGGGGTTTTATTAATTTTATAGAGGAAGAGACATATGGGGGACCTCTTAGGGATCTTAGGAGCACATTTAAATATTCATTTAAGGCTAAGAACATTTATATAAAATCAGATTTGCAAGGGAGCATTTGGATCCCTAATGATTCCATTTTGTTTCCTAATGCTCCTTTCTTGATTCTATTGGTTCATTATTAATCCTTGCCATCTAAAACCCCTAATCCCTCCATAAATTGGACAGAAAACAGCCCCTAATAATTGGGCTCATGGTGGTCAAATTCGTGCAAGAGGAAGGGGGAGGGAGAAACTACCAAAGAATGGAAGTTTTACCTTGTTTTCTTGCTTCCTTTGGCTTGTTCTTCCACTTGGTTGGCTTACTCCCTCAATTTTCGAAATTCCCCTTTCTGTTCTGCCCCAAAAACAGCACCAAACTCTCCATTAAAACCATAGAAAGAAAGCTTGAGAGGAGAGGAGCAAAGTCCAAGAAGGAAGGATATGGAATGTCTTAAAGTTTCTTACCTTTTTCTTGAATTTCTTCCTCCAAAATCCTCCTCCTCTTGTGCGCCTAAGGAGCTGGAGTTCTCCTCTGAACATGGACAGAAGCAAGTCGGTTTAGAGAGGGGGAGGCAGAACGTGGCATATAGAGAAGAAGAAAGAAGCTTCCTTTAACACTTTAATGCCAATTTTGCCCTTCGTTCTTAGCATTTTCGTTTCTCCTTCGTTTTAGCTCCTTTATGAGAACCGTCTTTTCCATCATAACAAAGAGATTCCCAATTTAATAAAATGCCTTTGGAATCACTCAAATCGGAGCTAAAACCGTCCCGAACGAATCGATCAAAGTTCGGGTCAACCGACATCGGAAAGAGTACACCGGAGGGGCTTTACTGGTCCCGGGGCTTCCCATAGTTTTTGGGGCCTCTGAGAACCCTGGGCAACTCAAAATTTCCATTTAAAAAGCCCTCCTAGGTGCTTTTCCAAAATTACACTTATTTACGAAAATGCCACTAACCTTTCGGTAAATTTTTCAAATCGCTCCGACCCCGGTTTCTGGGCAACTCAAGGCTCAAATCCTCATTTTCTATTATTTAAAATTTTATCCAAATTTTATTTGGCCTTGAATCACTCATCTCAGGGGACTTGCTTTGAAAACGTGCCCATTTCCATCGTTTAATGAAAACGGGACATTACACTAAGCAAGTTAGAGAAGCAGAGGATGTGCACTTTGTCATACCATCAAGGAATATACATACATCTCATGCCATATTCCTTTTACAACAACAATTATTCATATTAATACTTTTGCCAGCAAAATTTATTATTATTAAAGCATCAATTTCTCTAATTGTGCACAAATAAATAATTTCATCATAGAAATTCCCAAATTTATGCCAAATAAGTTTGTTAGGCTTAGAATATCATAAAAAGAAGCTCAAAATTCAGATCTCACTTTATATGCACAATTTCACACTTTAGACACATAACATGCTCCAAATTTTAAAAAATCATAAATTGAACTACACAACTCTTATTTGTGTTAACTCAATGGCTAAGAAAAATCTTATAATGGGAACTATCTAGTGTGAAAATTTCATATAAAAAAAACTCATTTGGCCTTATCAAAGCCATGAAAACAGTAGCTAGACCAAATGAGCAGTAAACCATAAAATCTGTATAATTTAGCCAACTTTAAAAATTCATAATAAATTTTATAAAGTTTTAAAAATTATGTTCTTTAGTTTTGTGGAAAGCTTTAGATGAGCTCTAAATGCCTGCCAAGTTTTAGCCTAAAATTCGTCCATTTGTTCATACTTTAATTTAAAGATATTTATGACTCAAAAATGCAAAAATAGGATCCCAAATGGTCATATTTGAACCATACTATGCCATGTCTTCATTTGAGCAAGTTTTAAATGACAATTGTAGCACATGTAACTGGCCCAACATGTCTCAGAAACCATTTCAAAATCATACTTCCACTTGTCATTATATACATTTATAACATGGAACTCATATGGTCAATTTGCACAATATCACATATTTACATTAAAAAATGGTTTATACGTCATTATCTCATACTTTTGAGTGTGGGGGAATGGTTACATCTCATAATATACATATACATCATTGTGTGTGCAATAACATATATTAAAATTTAAACTAGTGTTAAAATTATGCTTCTCATGCTCTTTGCTCGCCATCTTTGCTTTCTTGAGGATTACCTAGACATGGTTAGGGAAAATATTGGAAAGAATGAGATTCAAAAGATCCCAATAGCTTATTCATTATTCAATCATACATATATGGCATACTCAAAGTCAAAGAGAGCAAGTATGGATGTTACACAATCAAATATCAATCATATTCATACATAAGAGATCACATGGCTCTATCAAGAGCAAAACAAGTTTTAAGAACTTTTGGTCTAGCCTTACCTAATAATTTAAGACTTTTGGTTTAGCCTCACCCACTTTTAGTGACTTTTGACTTACTTCACTCATATTTGTGACTTTTGGCTTAATCTCACCTACGTTTAAGGACTTTTAGCCTCACCTCACCCAATTCAAAGGACTCTTTATGACACCATATTTGTATAGCTCATCTCATATCATTTATAGATTCATATCCATGAATTACATAGTATCCTTAAGGAAATTACATCAAAATAATGAATTAACTTGCATTACGTTGTATATAAAATTTTTATTCGATATTTCGTAGACCATATGAACTTATCCATCTCATTTTCATATTTAATTATACAATTACAACTCAAAATCATCTCAAGCAGTGGCCTAGAACTCGTGCAAGTGGATGGCATACATGAAAATCAATGATGCAACCTCGGACAGAATTTCCAAAATTCTAACATGAAATTTGAAAACTCATAACTAATTCTAAAAAAATTGAAATCAAGCATACTTTACTATTCTAAAAATCTAAAAATGTCTACTTTATGCTAAAAATAATTACATACCAAAACAGGAACTACTAGCCACCAGAAATTTATGGAACAGTACCAGAGGTCACCTATCACTAATGGTACTGTCCTCCAACATTCAAAATTCATATCTCCCTACTCAAAGGTTCAATTGGGGTGATCTCAGTGGCAAAAGAAAGCTTATTATGTCTAATTTATTCTTATAAAAATTTCATGAGCATTGGACATCATTTGTCCCTTGAATGACACAGCCTAAGGAACTGACCATATGAATAGTATCTACATTAGTTCAACAGAAAAATGCCAATTTTGAAAAATTATAATTAATTCCATAGAATTCCAAATAATCTGGTCTTTGGCTTTCCAAAAATTTATGGATGAGATCTATATGCATGCCAAATTTCATAGACAAATTCGTTCATTTGGCCTAATTTTGATATTGGGTTCCAAAATGGTCACTTTTATATCTCATAAAGGGTCCAAATAGTCTATTTTGGGTTCTATGGCAACCATGGCCACTTAAGAAAGTGGTAAAGCACCAAAATGGTCTATTAAACATGTCTCAAAGGTGCATTAACCCAGAAATCAAAATCTCACTCTCTCATCCCATGCCATACGCAAGAATGCATTCCTTTATATTGTCATCCAATGTCCAAAAACTACAATGTCATTCATTTAACATCAAGTTCCATACATACATTAAACATATGAATATTTACATGTGTTCAAATGTTCATACAACATTTCCACTCTAGGATTACATCATATGCCATCCATATGTCTATAGAAGAAGCAAAACTAGACACTTTGTTATTAATCTTTCATCTTCCAACTTGGTGGCTCCCATTACCTTGTTCATTTGATCCACCTAGCATATTAAGACATTGGAGAGAAAGGAATGAGATTTAAAGAATTCCAATAGTTCATCTCCCTTTCAATCATACATAAATAATGCAATTCAAGTCTTAAAAATGCATGCATGAGCATAATGGAAAGTGTGATCATTCAAGAAGTATTCTTAGCATTTGAACAAGTCATACAAAGCGTACATAGACTTGCCAAGTAACTAGATTAGTCTCACCCATTCTCTTCAAGGTTATTAGACTTGCCTCATCCTTTTTCTTAAAGGCCTTAAACTAAGCCTTACTTTTGGGAGACTCTAATCTTTGTCTCAACCATTCTTGAGGGTTCTTGGTTCATCCTCACCATGGCTAGTGGGTTCTTGGTTTCACCACACTCAAACAAACCAAAGCAAATACACAAAGTGTTCTTTAAATGTATAAAAAAAACATCATGGTATTGTGGTATATAAATGCATGCTAAAATACTTTCTCATGACTTAAAACACACATACACACATTCAAGACAAGACAAACATTCATCCATGCATGAGGGAAACAAGAGAGAGCTATCTTTGCCACACAAGCACATTTTTTTCTCTTGGAAATGCACTTTCTTCCTTGGCCACACACTCACAATGATGTGAGGCTTGTTTCTCTTGGCCTAAACACATCATATGGAAGCCAATTATACCTTTGAACCAAATTCTAAAGCTACATATTTACTTGGAACACTAACTTTGTCTTATGGTTCATTTATGGTTCCTAAATGCACTTAATGAAGTAACATCCATCATTTGAGTTCTAGGCTCCATTCTTTCCTTCCATTTATGATTCTTGACCCTATTTAGACCTCTTGGAGCCATCACACAATTAAAACAAGGAGCCTAACTATATGTTGCTTCTTTAGGCCATAATATGAAACCTATGATGCTATCTCATTTTCTATGGTTTTTAAAATTTTTCTAAGGCTTTCTCTCATCCTTTTCTATCATATATGACTTAAAAATAAGCTTGGAACAAGTTAAAACTTCCCTTACGTGCCCTAAGTCTTTTAGGCCGAGGCTATGCTTCTTCTTAACACCCTTGGAGTTTTCTTTGTTTTCTTGATGGAAGATGCATGTAAGGAGCCTTCTAGGGATCTTAGGAGCTCATCTAAACATTTATTTAGGCCTAGGAATCATTGTATCAAATCACAATTTACAAGGAACACTTGAAACCCCAGGTTTTCTATCTTGAAATTTAATAATTCTTTTGTTGTTTTCTTTGCATATTCTTGTTCTCCTCCCTTAAATTCCTAAGATTCATCCTTAGTTTAGTTAAAAATTAAACCCCTTAGGGTTGGCCTTACGTAGGTCGAACCACCCACAAGAGGAGGAAGAAGGAAGATTAAGCATGGAGATGACAAAATACCTTGATTCCTTGATTCTTCTTGCTTATTTTTCACCTTCCTTGGCTTCTTCACCTCAAATCCAAAACTTCCCCTCTGTTTTACCTCAAAATAGATCCAAGAACTTCAATAAAATCATAGGAAATAAGGGAAGATGGAGGAAAAGGAGTTTACTAAAGAGAAAGCATGAAAAATCATACCTTTTACTTGCCTTTTCTCCTTCCTTTCTTCTCCTTCTTGTGCACCTCACTCCCTTGCTCTCTTCTTGGTTTAGGGTAGAAACAAAAGTGGCTAAGTGAAGGAGGAGATAGGGTGTGGGCTATATATATAGCTAGGTTAAGAAATAGTTTTCAAAAATTTCAATTTTGTCCCTTTGTCTTGGCATTTTTGTTTCTGGTTCGTTTTAGCTCCTTTTTAAGAACTTTTTTTTCCATCATAAAATTTAGGTCCTCAATTTAATAAACTATCTTTGGAATCACTCAAATTAGAGCTAAAACCTTCCTGAATGAAAGGATCAAAGTTTGGGTCAACTAATATTAGAAAACGTACATCGAAAGGGTTTTAGCTGTCCCGGGGCTTCCCTTGGCTTTCAGGGCCTCTGAAAACCCTGAGCAACTCAAATTTGCCATTTAAAAAGACATTTTGTGAGAATTCTAAAATTTGCCCAAAATTATAAAAATGTCATTATGTTTCATCAATGTTTCATTGAAATTCGTTTCTTTATTCTAGAACCATTTTTCTTCCCATCTGAGTTTGAGATTCTCATTTTTAGGACTCTAGAATGCTACATAAATTTTTTGGGACTTTAACTAACTCATTTCAGAAGACTTGCTTTGAAATGTATTCGTTTTCATCGTTTTGATGAAAATCGGACATTATACTTTTAGCACAACCTCACCCATTCAAGAGTCAAACCAATTCCAATTGCAATCAAATGTCATACAATTGCATATGATCATCAAGCAATCAATAACATAGATAAATAGCAAACAAAACATACAAGCTGTTAAAACACTCAAGCATCAAACATACATGTTCAAGAATGAATGAAGAGCTATCTTAACACAAAAGATCACTTAATTCCCTTTTGCTTCTTCATTTAGTCTTCCGGTCTCACACTTACACTTAAGGGAGATTTCACTTACTTAGCCTAGACATATCAAATGAAGTATAAAATTATCAATTGAACCATATTTATACTCATTTTAGCCTTATACAAATTAGTTAAAGCTTTAGGTTCCCATATAGTTTAATTAAATGGCATAATGAAGCATGTAACACCACATCTATGTAGCTCTTAACTTATGGCATAAATAGCATGTGGTACTTATTCACATGAAAATAACACTTTTTGGCATTGATTCATTGCATAATTAAAAGCCCAATTAATTCATTCTTAGCTTTAGGAACTGTGTGGGCTTACCAATAGTATTATCCATGCATAACATATACACTCATATTAAAAACATCATAATTCATCACAAAAATCTTGAATCTTGGACCACATTGCACAATATCATAATTTTGCTCTTGGGTTGCGGGGCCAATTTTTTTATATGAATTTTGGAAATTCATAACTAATTCTAAAAAAATCAAAATCATACATGATATAGCTTTCTAGAAATATTTAGATGTTAACTAACTAATAAAAATAATTCAAGACTAAGACAAAAGCATTTAGCCTATGAAAATTGATGGAATAATAACCTAGGTCATGCTCTTAGACTAGTACAGACCCTGAAATTCAAAACTTCATAACTCTCTCTACACTGATCCAAATTGGGTGCTCTTGATGGTTATGGAAAGCTTATGATATCTAGTTTATTATTGTAAAATTTCATAAGTATTAGACTTTATTTGTCCCACCAGTGACATAGGAATGCAAACTGACCATATGAATAGTACCCTTAACAGTTTCTGCATAATTTCACCAACTTTGAAAAATCATAATAAATTCTTTGGAGCTCCAAGTTGAGTGCTCTTTATCTCTATGAAAATCTCTTAATGAGACCTATTTGCTTGCCAAATTTCATACAAAAATTTATTCATTTGGTTAGACTTTGGTTTAGCTCAAGAAAATAGTCAATTTGAAGTCCATAAAGGGATAAAAGGGAACCAAAAGGTCTTCTTCTCAATCCACAACCATTTGAGCTTGTCCAAAAGCATAGACATAGCCGATGAGAGCATCCCAAATGGTCCAAATCCTCATGCATCTCAAAACCACCATCCTAGTTGCTAATATACACATATACATCAAGGCACATGGATGGTAAAAACTCACATAATCATTCATTTGGTTCCAAATTCCATTCACACGTCATATTTACATATATTTGCTTATGTTCAATAGTTTACATCACATGTACATCATATAGATATAAACTTTGACATCAAAATACATAAATTTCTATTACATTATCAAAGTCTCATGCTTCAAGATGTTTGGCCTCTATTCCTTGGTTCACTTGGCTCATCTAGACATGGTTAGACATATGTAGGGGAAGAGTGAGATTTAAAGAATCTTAATAGTTTTTTACCCTTTCAAACATACATATATGATGTATTTATATGTTAAAGAATGCAAGCAAGCCATAAACATTTCTCATGAACATACATAAATCAATTTCCTAATCATGTGAACTTATGCATGTCAAACTTAGGATCTAAAGGGTATTAGTCTAGCCTCATCTAATTTCTTTGAGACTTTTGGATTTGCGTCACTCATTTTTAAGAGATTTTTTACTTAGCCTCACTCTTCTTGAAGCTTTTGGCTTTTTCTCACCCATTCTTAAGGACTTTTGTCTCATCCTCACTCATGCTAAAGGATTTTTGGCATAACCATACCCATTCAAGCCACTTTGCATGCATAAATCACATTTTAAGAAGTATAATGATACCATATGATGTAATTAATAGCTAGAAACATATCTCATAGTTCAAACATACACACAAGCATCCAATGACAAGCAAACATCTAGGAAATGCATGCAAGAAAGGTTAAAGAGCTACCTTGAAGCAAAAACACAAACTTTTCTCTTTAGTTACTCTTTCCCCTTTTCTGCCACACACAAGCAACTAGGTGGGACTTGATTCACTTGGCCTAAATACATCATATGAGACATAATTCAATCATCAGAACAAGTCCTAGCCTTATAAAAAGTCTATGCATGCCTACTTTGTTCTAAGACACCATTATGGTTCCATACAAGACATAATGAACTAACCCTTGGGATTTATGATCTTGGGCCTAATTTCTCATTCAATCTAAGTTTCTTGACTCTATCTAACCTCTTTAGAGTCATTACAATTTCCATCCAAAGAGCCTAGACTTAAGTTGCTTCTTTATGTCTTAAAAAAGAACTTAAATCTCAATCTCACAAATCATGATTTCTAAATTCAAACCAATACTTCCTTTGATGTTTATTAATCATATCTAGGTCATTCTCATCCTTAGAAGTGATTAAAACTCTCCCTAGGTGGTTGAACATATCTTGACCGAGACACACTACCAAGGAAGAGCCCATAGAGTTTCATTCATTTTCTTTAGGAAATTGGCACTTTTAAAACTTCCTAGATATCTTAGGATCTCATACATACTCTTATATAGGCTAAAGTATCCTTGGAAAGCTTCAAGAATGGCTAGATACAAAAAAAAATCCTAAGTTATTCAACTTGAATTCTAAAGCTTTTCTTTAAAATATAATTGCATATTCTTATTTCTCATACTCTAAAACATTTGTTTCTTCCTTGCTAGGACCAAAAATCATCCCCCTTTTAGTGGTCTAAGGTTGGCTGAAAATTCACCCATAGAGAACAAGGAAGAAAAAGCAAAGGAAGCCACTTCCTTAGTTTTTCCTTCCTTCTCTCCTCCCTCTTGGTGCGTCACTTCAAGAAGCTTAGGGTTCTATTTTGGTGTAAAAGAAAGTTGGTCAAGGCGGATAAGGCTAGGATTCATTTAAAACTTTTCAAAATTTTAATTTTGCCTTTTGTTCTTGGTTCTTTCCATTTGAGATCATTTTAACTCCTTTTTTAGAACCATCTCTCCTATTATGAAATTTAGATTCTCTAATTCATAAAATACTTTTAGTTTCACCTAAATTATATTTAAAATCTTTTCGAATGAATTAGTCAAAGTTTAGTTCAACCGACATTCTAAAATATAAATCGAAGGAGTTTTAACCATTCTAAGAGTTCCTATGGTTTTTAAGGCCTTTGAGAACCCCAAGAAACTCAATTTTCCCATTTAAAAATCCTTCTTTTGAGTTTTCTAAAAGTTGCTTAAAATTACAAAAAAAATGCCACTGATTTTCATCTGATTTTATTTAGGTACTCTAACTCTAGTTTTTGAATATCTTAAGCCTTGAATCTTCATTTTCAATTTTCTATATTATTGCTCTAATTTTATTTGGTCTCAAATCTTTGTATTTAGGGAACTTTCTTTTATAACTGACTTATTTCTAATGTTTTTAAGAAAATCGAACATTACAAAACAACTATTATAAATCAATACCTTGGCTTCAAGATCTTACCCATTGAGCTATATGAGTCTATTAGAACTCATTAGAGCAATCATAAATTTAATTTAAGGAACCTAACACTTGTGACGACCCTAACTTCTAATATCGGTAATTATAGTTAAATACACGATTAATAAATAATGATCAAGGTTTGGAGTCATTACAGTTAATCACATTAAGAAAATAAAGGGGAAACTTAAACCTTGATACTCTTAGGGTCATCAACTGACAACCATAACGGGAACATGCATAGGAAGGTTTGTACCATCATTAGAGATTTATAATTAATCCATTTATCAATTTCAACCCACTACAACCTCCCATTAATGTACTCAAGCTATTCCCTAACCTTAACATTAATGAAATTAGGGTTTCCAGGTCAAATATGGGTGTTTGGGGACCTGCGCCGCAACCTGGAACCTTTCCGCCGCGGCTAAGCTAGGTTCTGGAGCTCAAAAACTAAGTTTTTAGACTTGCGCCGCGGCCTGGAACTCTTGCGCCGTGGCCTGGAACTCTTGCGCTGTGGCTAAGTTTCTCCCTGGAATTTTCCTGACCTTCGTCGCGGCGATAGCCGCGGCGAGTTAGATCTGCGCCGTGACTAACCTATGTGGCACCGCGGCGAGTTTTGCTACTGTAACCTCCCTAATTAATTTTCTCGACTGGCGTCGCGGCGAGACTTATTGCGCCGCGGCGAGGTTACGTTCTGTCAACCCCTGAGCGATTATTTTCACTCCGCGCCGCAGCGAGATTTCTCAAGCCGCGGCGTCCCTCGCCACTGTCACTCCCTAGGCCGCGGTGAAGCCTTCTTGGCCGCGGCGCGACTCCCTTCTGTAGCTATTTTCACTATATTTCGCCCCCTACACCCCATTTCTCTTCTTAGGGACACCCTAAGATCACTTCCCCTCATTTTATATGGCTCTAATGGCATTTATCTACCTTATTTATTTAGCTATGCTTCCATTACCCATTCAAAACTTATGTGCCCATTTCTTTCCTCTAATTACCTCCTATCAGCAAGTTTATGGAATAATAACAACACCAATCATGCAACGTTGATATTTAACATTAGATACACTTTTCATTATTAGCCAATTACAATCCTAAGGTTCAATTCCATGATAATCGAATTACATATGCAATCCCTATACTTGGCAACTCATGATGCAATGCAGCAATGATACAAAACTAACAATTTAATTACAATACATTTTGTAAAACTCCCAGACCTATGTGCTACCAAACCATTTAACCGGCTTTCGTTAATTTTCTCCTTGCCACTAAGAGGTCCGGTCCCTAAAAATGTTAGCCCACAACGGGGTGAGATATATAATCTCAGTAACAAAAGGTAATTCCCATATATATGTACAAGTCAATCAATCCAAGACAATCTCATGTCATCAATATCAAAATTATCAATTCAATTGGCAAATGAACTAGTTGAGCTACCAATGACTACTGTCCCATACCAGCAATCATACATAACATGTTAAAGGCCATTAACACTGGGAGAGTCCCGTCCACGGCACCTACTCCCCATTGAGCACAACCAGGGCTCAGTGCATCTGGGGTTGATCATACCCGGTGCTCGATCGTAGCACATGCACGGGTGGCAGCCGCACCACAGCTCCACCATGGACTCACAAGGTCCAAATCACAATAACAATCAAGTAGTCAACCAGTTATTTAACATTTTAAAATCAAGCATGTGTAACAAATAGCAAATTAACATGAGCATATACATGGAATTAGGAAAATAACCCAGTTACCTCAATGAAGCCAATTACTCTTCCCCTAGCTACCATAATAATCCAAATGTACACCAAGCCTATAAAAAACATCATTATCATCATTTCTGATCACAATCAAATATTCAAAGAGTTGAACTACTATTAACAGACTAGAAGTTACTCACCTAATTACCAAGGGATTTAACTTCGGATTCCAATTTCCCCACACCAGAAATTTCCATAGTTCACTCCAATTTCTGGGTAATTTCCCATGAAACCAAAGCCCATATCATAGGTCAACTATAGGAGTCTCAAACTAACAGAAAATGCATCAAAATGGGGGTTTAAACTCACCTAATACTAACCCCAACCTCAACCTACGAATTTCCTCAAGGAAACCTCCAAACACTCACTTTTCAGATTTTGGGTATAATGAAATCTCTCCAAATGAAAAACTAATCGGACCAAATTAAAGAGAAAGATGAGGGGATTAAGTTGTATAACTATTACCTTGGCTGAATCTTGCTCTAAGTGTGTGAAAATGCAGAAATCTTGCCCCAAACCCTAGCCTCCTTCTCAACCTCCGAATTTGCCTCTTGAGTTTCAGAAAAATGAAGGTGTGGCTGAAACATTAGGGTTTTAGATGGGTTTAAGTTAGGTCAAGGGGCTGGGTCATGGGTTGCTCCAAGTCCAAACCCAATTGGGTTTTCAGATTTTGCTTATTAGGCCAGTTTTCAATTGTTGGGCTACAGAATTTCATTGGGCCAGTTTTATACATTGGGTTGCTGAAATTAATGGTGTTTGGGCCCAATTTGAAGGGCTCAAGGGCTTGGGTCTGTACAAGGGTTATTGGGCCACTTAATTGAGCCTATACAAGATAAATCTTGGGCCTCTATCTCATTAAATTAGTTTGGGTCTACCTCTAATTCATTAGGCCTCCATTAGTCTGTTATCATATCTCATTAATTTGGGCCTAGGTGAAATTTTTATCTCAATTAATTCTCAAGCCCATATTAATAATTTATCTATCTAAAATCCCTATTTACTCAACTTGCCCAATCATCCCTATTAATTATTTTTAATTAATCTTAATCCATTATTAACACCTTAATTAATTTCGGGGTGTTACAACACTAAGTTACTTTTTTATGCATAATAGAACTTTAAATTTTTACCTTTCAGAATAAGGCTTCTAAATTCAAACCAATGGTTCTTTTAGTATTTATAATTCATATTTAGACTATTTATATCCTTAGAATCAAAGAAAACTCTCCCTAAGTATCATAAATAAGTCTTGCCCAAGACAATGTTCAAGATTGGCTTCCATAGTTTTTTGCTCATTTGTCTTGAGAAATTGACGCATATGAAGCTTCCTTAGCTTTGTCTTAGTTCAATTATGCTCTTACATAATTTGAAATACCATTCTAAGGCTTCATACTTCCTAAGGTGCAATTAAAACCCTAAGTTCCATACCATACAACCTATGGCTTGTTAGTTGTTTCTTTTGGTTCCATATTAACCTCCATGCTCTAAAACCCTAATTCCCTTCATGTTTCAATTAAAAACCAATTTCCTCTAGGATTCTTACATGTTGGCTGAACGTAGGGGAGGGAAGAGTTCAAGGAGGATGCATGTTTTCTAAGCCATAATATATACCAAATGAAAGAGCTCCTAATGGTGATTTATTGTGATGTATTTGTTTCCCATTAAAAAGCCTCTTTCTCCATAAGTTTAGCCACAAAACTCCATCTTTTAGAAACTCAAAACCATGGAGAGAAAGAGAAGAAAGAGTGGGAGAGAGATTATAATAAGATCATAATCAAATTTAGCACATAAATTTACCTAAAGGGAATTCTCTTTCCTTGGTCTTCCTCTTCCTTTGTCATGCCTCCAAGGGTGTCCTAAGAGCTGGTATAGTTTGGCCAAAATGGAGGAGAAAGGGTGGGTGTGCCTATTTATAAGAAAAAGTTAGGGTTTCATAAGGCTTTTCATTTCCAATTTTGCCCTTTCATTTCCCTTGCTCCATTTAAGCTCATCTTAAATCCTTTTTTATAACCATCTTTTCTATCAAAAAATTTTGGGTCCTCTAGCTTATCAAAAATATTTTTCTTTAAATTTGTGGGATTCAGAACAATCCTAAACTATCCAATCAAAGTTCGGGTCAACTGATGACGTAAATTATACATCAGAAGGGTTTTAACCATTCTAATTGTTCCTATAGTTTTCTAGGCCTTTGTAAACCCTAGTGAACTTGATTTTAGTGTTTAAAACTTACTTTTGTAAGTTTTCAAAAAGTTGCCCAAAATTATGATTTTACCACTGTGTTTTCGATTTATTTTATTTAGTCATTTTGGCTCTAGTTCTGGGCCATTCTTAGTTTCCTAACTATATTTTTAGATATTCTAATTAGCATTTTATCCTCAATTGGCTTTAATTTACTTTGCTTTAGAATTCTCTTATATCACAGTATCAGTTTTAGTTTAGTTTTTGGAAAATTAGATATTACACATGTGGACCAACTAAAGGTATTTGGCATTAATGAGTTGCTTGAGTTATTGCAATCAATTCACATCACCAAATGGAATTTTACTAAAGCTAATGGAGATGAAGCTATGCCAATAGTTACTTAAAAATAAGAAGATGATACAATGCTTTCACATCATTAAATTACCATTTACTTTTCAAAGAAGCAAGAGGAGGCATTAAATAGTTATGGACATTTTAAATGGATGGAAATGGAAGATAATGGCTATTATATGCATATAAGGAACCCATCCATTAAGATGGCCTAAATGGAGTAATGGTTTACTAGATTTTTTTTGTGGGCATGGATAAGGGAAATAGAATAGAAATTGGAAAGCCCTGTTGCACACTAAATAAGGATACCATTGACAGATACACTAAATGGGCTAGTAGGTTGTTGGTTTTAGGTCATCAATATGGTTTTAAATTGCAACATGTGTTTTATTATTATCAAAAGTCAAAATCTAGATGAAGAAGCAAGGGCAACATAGAATTCATCTTTGGGCCTTTAACCAATTTCATTTCTACTTGAAATGAATTAGGTTTAATGCCCATATCCTTATTTTACCCAAAATTAGTCTCAAGCTAGGTGACATATGAAATAAGTATGCAATTAGATTTCATGTAGTATGGGCCTGGTACTATTATGCAATTAGATTTCATGTAGCATGGGCCTGGTACTATTATAGCCCATTTAAAGAGATAGTGAATGGCTAGACATGTTATAGTATAGGAAGCTCCAATTTCATTAACAATGCAAATTCAAAGCCAATTAAAAAATGCAAAAGGTTGCAGGAGGGAGTAAGTCATTGCACAAGAAGGAAATTTGTCTCATCACTACCCATAGTATATATTAAGGAAGAAGAGGACAAGTCATCCACTCTAATATCAGAGGGGTTTCTAGATGCTTCTCTAGAAAAAAGCTTCCATAGTTGTCATGAAAAATACTTAGTAGGAACTATAATAGGCTTGATAAATCCATGATAATTCAAAGACTCCGTAGGTTGTTATGTACATATAACCTTGACTTTCTTTTTTTTTTATGGAAAGAAAACAAAAAATAAATAAAATAATTTGTAAGTTTAGGTCTTTTATCTAATGCTGTAGACAAGAGTGGCAGTTTGTTTTTACGCTGACTACAAAGAGGAGTATGATTGTCAATTAATAGCCGATTCTCCATATTAGTTGCACTTGCAAATGGTGGGCACTCAAGGTTAGTACTTGTTCATTACATTTGCCTATGGTTCTCCAAAACTATCTAATCATTATATTCTATAGGATTGGTTTTGATTAACTACACATACTATAAAAGGACCATAGGTTGTAGCTGGTGATTATAATAAGATAACATACACGAGAAAAAAAGTCGCATTTCTATGATTCATGGTGCAAGCCAATTTGAAGAGGCAATAGATGCTTGTTAATTTATAAACCTTAGACTCAGTGGAGGTTGGCTTATGTGGACTAACAATAGGCATGGTAATGATGCAATTTGGGCTTGGTTGGATCAAGTTTTATGCAATTTCTAGTGGCTAGAGTAGTTCCCACATTTGGGTATCTAGGTCCTATCATTAACAGCATCAAATTATACTCCTTTGTTTTTTTGTACCAGTATAACTATGACTATTAAGAAACAACACTTCTAGTTTGAAAACTTGTGGTTTTGTTTCCCTCATTATGAAAATATTATAAATAAAGTTTGGAATGAAAGGGTTGCTAGTTCTTGGGCTTATAAAGTAGTTGGAAACTTAATAATATGTGGTATGACTTATAAGACTAAAACAAAAATCAGGTTGGGCATATTCAAAAAAATATATTCCTTAAGTCTAAATGAATCCTCTAGCAACAGGTCTTGCCTTGTGTCTATTTATGCTACTATCAAAATTGTACTTGATGCTAAATATCCACTTACACCCAACAAGATGTTTTCCATGAGGAAGCTTGACCAGCTTCCATGTGTAGTTCTTCTTGAGTGCATTCATTTCCTCTTCAATAACTTTCCTCCATTCCTTGTGTCTTGAGGCTTCATAAATATCCTTGGGGAATTTTCTCATTGGAAATATTTGTAGTAAAAGTTTTGTAAGCAGTAAATAACTTTTCACAAGACATATTTCCCAATCAAGTGTTAAGTATAAGATCTAGTACCTTTCCTTAAGGCAGCAGGCTAATATAAATCCAAGTTTTCATCTATTTTTAGACTTGGGCAAGAGATATCTTGGTGCTACCCAAGAGGCAGTGAGGTAGCTGCTATCTCATAAGTATTCTTCCTTCTTGAATAAACTTACAACTGATCAGAATCTTGATTATTTTGTATATTCTATTGTTGCTGGTCAATACCAAGGACAAGGATGTTTTCAAGTTATTGATCATCATTAACGTTAAGGAAAGGAAAAACACTAGTTTTTGGTTCAAGAATAGTAAGGCTCTTAGGTTTAAGGACAATGATAGGAGGGGAAGAGCAAAATGTCCATTCATCATAAGTAGTCTTCCCTTGAAGTGAGGTTTTAGGGGAATAGGGTTATCTCTCAAACTAGGTGATCTGTGAAGACAAAATTTTTAGAGAGATAAAGAGTTATAGGTATAGCCTTTTTTAGATGAGGAGAATTGAACAAATATGCATTTATTGGCCTTTGGTTCAAGTTTATTCTCGTGATAAATGGTGGACAAATACACTACATCTAATGACTTTCATAGGTATGTTAGAAATGAGATGTATGGTAAGATATGTTTTGAGGAGACAATTGTAAGGAGTTTAGTAAGATAAGGCTTGGGTTTTCAATTTGGAGGCTTCCTATGAATTTTCTAGTAACTATCTCTAGTATGGGCACTCTTGTGATAGTGGTCAAACCACATTCTATCTAGTTGCTACTATTACCACTAAAAATTGCTATTGTCACTACTGCTTTGACTAGAGACATCACGAGTTGCAAAGCCAATTGCTTCATTTGGAATTGAATTGTGATTGCTTCCTTGCATTGCCTTCCTTATGTTTGTGGCTAGAATTCTTACCCAAAAAATCATCAAGATTGTTGTTAAGGCCCATAAAAAACTTGTATATGCATCTCTTCTTCATGATTTTCTTGAAATTTGCTGCATCGACTGTGCAGCTCCAGGTGTAACTTTCAAGTTGCCCAAGTTGTTGTTGATACTTTGAGAAAGTGTTAAAGTATTGATTGATAAGCATATCATCTTGCTTCAACTCATGAATTATGCACTCGATCTCAACCACTTCAGTAGCACTTTCTTGTGTGGAATAGGCTTCACAAGCTAATTCCCATATGTCATAGGCAATTTCATGGAATAGTTAATTCTCACCAATGTTGGTTTCCATTGAATTGATGAACCATGCCATGATTTGATGGTTTTCAACCTTACATGCCTTGTACTTCTAATCATCCTTCGCTGGCTAAGTTGTTTCTTTAGTTAAGTATCCCTATTTTTCTTTTTCCACAAATGTAAACCATAACAGATCTACTTAATTATGAGTAATTATACCCATTCAATTTATGTCTAATAATGCATACTAGAGCAGTGTTGTACATCCCTTGATTCAAATGGAATGCCATTTCTAGTGCAACTTTTGGAGGCTTAAAGGATGCTTGAAGGCTAAGTTTTGGCATAAAAGAGATCAGGGCAAAGTGGCTCTGATACTATGTGAATAATTCATGTATTTCATTAAGTAAAAACTACTTTTTGTACAACGGACACAAAGCACTTTAAATAGGAATGGTACCACTAAGAGATCGAACCCAGAAAAAGAAAGAAAAATCATATACCAATGACAAAACCAAATCAGGGATAGACACAAAACATAAATGCAAATGAATTGAAATAGTTGACAATCCTTAAAAGGGAAACTAGTAACTAGGAGCTGTTGGGTAATTATTACTGTGATCTTTGGAAATTACCAACACCTTTTTATGAATAGAAGGAGAAGCTGTGGTCAAAAGAAAGGGAAGTTAGGGTAATCCCCAAAAGCCTTGTTTAGGAATTTTCATTATCTTTGAAAATTACCAACACCTTTTTATGAAGAGAAGAAGAGGCTGTGGTCAAAAGAAAGGGAAATTGGAGTAATCCCCAAAAGCCTCCTTTAGGAATTTTCATTATGGTAAAACTGCATTGTTTGTTGTTGTTAATTTTTTTTAATTATTACTTTCATTAAACATTAAGAATATTAGTGGCCACTGGGGCGGGGACTCACTTATTTTGGCCGGTTTTAACAATGCTAGATAAATATACGTGGATGAATTTGATGTTGTGAAGCACCAACAGCATTAGATTAAAAAAAAATTAAAAAAATTAAAAAAAAAAAATCTGAACTCGCGTATAGAGGGTGTATGGAGGGTCAGGATCTCTGCAGCGTGGAGTAGAAAAGCCGGCAGCGTGGAGTAGAGAAGCCGGACGCATAAATATACCCCTGGTGAGCTCGTTGACTGACCGAAGCGGAGAGACTCTTCTTGGAGGCTTGAATGAACTAGATTTTGGTATACACTCTTCTTATCTTCTCAAGAAAGAAAAAATTTTCAACCTAGGTGGAGTCTTAACTATTATCATTTTCGCTGCCGAAGGTAGAGAGCTAGCGTCTCTTTATTCCTATCTAATTAAATCGAATTTTTCAGCTAATGTAGGAAGAACAGCACATATTTCTTAACCTGTTCGATTTCCTCTTAATTTTGCTACTGTATAAATTCTCTGTTTTTAGCCATCTGTCAACAAGTTTAACCAGCATGCTTTTCCTTATACCATTGACTAAATTTAGTTCTGAGAACAAATCAAAACTTGATTCTCTGGGGGATGTGTGCGCGAGAGAGGGACCAGACCTATGACCCATCACCCACACCGCATACCCCCCCTTCCCCACCACTTGAGCTACCCTCCAGTGGCTTGTGTGGGGTATTTTGATGTTCTTCAATGCTTCAAATCTTTCTGCGCTGCTAAAATTCTACTATATGTACAAATATTGAACAGAGATGGTTTTCTTGTGCTGGCATCGGCCGTCTCTCCAAGACCAGAGGGCCTGCATCAATAAGTAATTAAATATTGTTTGACTTATTTTTATGGATTTTTTAGGGAATTTGAAGCCTCTTTGGGCATTCTAATGTTCAAACTTTTTCCTCGTGGTTGTCAACCAGGTCTGGAACTTTCAACTATGACATTAAATATAGAGGAGCTACTGCTAAATCCTTGTCTTCCCTTAAAGAAGATGAGGGGTTCTCCAAAGACGGATTTTTACTAAATCATGCTCGTGTTTTGGTAGGTTCCGGTCTTGACACTTTTGAAAAGGGCAAGAGTGCTCTCAGAAGTTGGAGGTTTGCTGAGGTTACTTCTGTTTTCTAATGTATGTATTTATAGTGGCAAAATCCCTGAATCATGACTGATATCATTTGCAGGCATTTTAGATTGAATTGGGCATTTGTTGATCCAAAAACTCCAGTTCAACAGGGAGTGAAATTTTGTGTTTGTGTGAAGGAGTTCTTCCCATGGCTCATGATTCCTCTTCAGGTTGTGTATGTGAATGAAAGTAGAACCAAAAAGAACCGCAATGCCTCATTTGGTTTTGGAGGTGGCACTCTTGGTGGTCACTTACTGGTGAGTGTTTTCTTCTTGCTGCTTTTCTTTTCTTTGGGATCTGGGGTCGTAAGTGGAGTCTTAAATCTTTTAGTGATTAAGTTCTTTCGGCTCGAAGCTCCTCGTCCAATGCTTTCAATGCATTTATAGAAGCCAATATGTCTTTGGCGTTTCTTTTTTGGGAATCTAGCTCGTTGTAATTACCTTGCACTGCAGGCTGAGGCAGTGTTCCTTTAACTGTGTTCTTATGTTTTCTGAGACCTGAACTCATTTCTTTACTCATATCTAATTACGTAATGAGTACCTGAGGCTTTTCTTGAGAATTAGCAGCAATTACCAGCAGCAAGCAAAGAATCACTGCAACGGCAAGGGGGAAATGAAAGGAAAAGAAAAAAGGGGGGTGGGAAAAAACTCCCTAGTCTTCAAGGGCCTACATCTCCTATCATAATCTCCAAGTCCGCCTTATTTCTCCTCCACCTCCCCCCTTTATTCACTTCAGCATAGCTATCTCTTCTAGAGCCCCCCACGTGGCTCTCTTCCAGAACTTCCCTCCACCATTCTGGTCTTGCTCTCCTTTTTTCCTTAATTACCTCTCCCTTCAACCTGCATGTATATACTTTTGTAATTGAGGGTCTAACAATACCTCCAGCCCAACCCCAAAAAAGAAAGATGGGAAACTGCTGGTCATGGAGATCATACAGCTCCCAGGTACTTTTGTCATTGAATAAGAACTTCAGGATTTCCATTAGCAATCCGTCTCACAGCCTTGACTGCCTTTAACTGGACTATCAACTCTATATCTTCCGTAAGAGAAGTGGCAGTTATTGACATGGAGCTGTAGTTTAAGAGACTTTTTGGCTGTGACATATGGAGTACTGGACGTAAATGGGCAGTAGAAGATAAATTCAGCCGGTATGCCACCTTGCAACCTTCTAAAGGATTTCATAGATACCACAATACCTTGAGCTCAGCTTTCTATTACTTTTCCTGGCCAAAGAATTGAATTTGTAGGGCTATATTCCTGGTTATTCTTTTGGAGGTATCATTTTGTTTGTATGATTTTGGAGGTAGCATAGGACTTCATCTTATTTTGGACTCAAGCTAGATTGTCTTTCAATTGCTGTGCTAGCACTCCTTTCTCTCAACTGCTCTTTACCTTTTAGCCAATGAGAGCCCATCATCATACTTCAGAGGAGTGGGAGGGTTCGGCATAGAGGATCTTAAAGGGCATCATGCTTGTGGCTCCTTAGAATGTAATATTGAACCAATACTTGGGCCAAAGCTATCTACTCTGACCATTGCTGGGGTTTTCAGCCAATGAAGCACATTAAATAGGTATTCAAACTCAGTTGATCACTTCCTTTTTCTCATCTTGTTTGGGGATGATGAGTTGTACTTAACATCAATCTCTTTTGGGGTCATACTTGTAGCGGATGCTGCTTGTTTCCTTTCTTTAGTAAGACAACTGTTTCACGTACAACTTTAAATTCCTTCTAATGGACTATCACTGTTTTCTCCTGTCTGCGTGTTCTCATTGTTATATTCCAATGAGGTAGTAAGGCTGTAATTTGTGTTTTTCTCATTTAGAGTATGTTTGAATTGAAGACAATGGAGAGAATAGGAAGGAAGGAGAAATTTTTATTTGAACATTTTTTCTTTACCTAAATTTAGATAAATATTTCTTTTCTTCCCTCATTCACTCTCCTCATCCCAAACATTTCTAAGGGGGAAAAAATTAGATTTAAATCTAAATTCAAAAAAAAAAACTAAATTAAAATTTCTCTTGCCTTGACTTTCCTTTCCTTCTATCTCCTCAATCCATACATATCCTTAAATGCTGGTAACAAAAGGGGGATTCACTTTGGGATTGTTATAATTTCTGAAACACCATATAACTTGGTTACAACATCTCATGGCTACAACATATAACTTGGTTCTTTCTGCATACATAAGGATATTTATTTTTACTGGAGGTAACTGACCTAGAAAATGACGCAAACTTCATTATATTCCTCTTTTCTCTGACATCCATTTTTTATTGCTTTCAATAAGTTTGTTTTACACTTTGATATTACCATCATACGTTTTGAATATCTTGATAATTTGGCATGCACGAGTCAAAACTACTTAAATATAGACAATTTAACATATTAATATTTCTGCAGATGGCTTCAATAAGTTTGTCTTATCCCTGTTTTGTTTTGTCTGATATGTTAATCTCTCTGGAAACAGGCTGGAGAAGAGCGATTTTCAATTGAGATGGATGAGAACGGCCAGGTGTGGTATGAAATACTTTCTTTCTCAAAGCCTGCCCATATTTTGTCATTTGTTGGGTACCCGTATGTTTTGCTTAGGCAAAAGTATTTTGCTCATGAATCTACCAAGGGGATGCTGAAACATATCAATTCCTTAAAATCCTGATTTATATACTGTACCATTATTTTCTTATTTAGTTAAATATAGTTTTCTTCCTTTTCCCTGTTGTAATTCTGTTCTCTAATATATTTGTTCTTGAACGTTGTTAGTATGCTGTTATGTAAATTAAGCTGGGGGACGTGGAGCTCTATCTGTCTCCCTCGCCCCATTCCTAGCAAAAATAGGAAAGAAGAATTATTGATGATCGCTGGGTCATTATGAATATATTCATACTTCGTATTAGTGGAAAATGGAATTTCCGTTCATAAAGAGTGTTGAATGTTTGCATTGTAAACCCTTCCTTGTTAAGAGGGTATTTTTTATTCTACTCATTTCTTTGTTATACTCCTTTCTAAGGTGACAAAAAGTTTAGAAGCGATTCACTTTTCGTGAGCAAGTGAGAACCAACTTGATCATTATCGGTAACGAGCAAGTAAAAATCAACATTGTAAACCACTTTAGTGAGCATGTGAAAACCTCAACGATAAAGGGGAACAAGATAAACCAATCATTGTATGTGGTAGACGAAAACATACATTTGCATGGTAAAAAGCTCTCAGGAGGCAATGAAACTAGACGTGGGTCATTTGTTTGACCGAACTATGATAAATTTCTTTTGTCTAACTTTCTCTATCCTTTTCTCTTTACTTTAACCACTGCATTTCAGTTCTTGCTTTGTTAACTTCACTTACTCACAGTTTTGTTGACTCTTGCATACTGCTTTAGTGCATTGCTGTTATTACTGTTTTGAAATTATATTTACGTTGATTCATATACTGTTTTAACATCTATTTAGAATTACTGAATATTTGCTTATATTATATGCCTGTTAAAACTCTATTAAGCTTTAGTTCTTGGTATATTTCCCCCCAAAAAAAATTTCTCACTCAATTCACTACTCTTGGGTGTGGTTATCACTATCAATTTGGTATAAGAGATATCAAGTTATTTGTCAAATTTTATGTCAATGCTATGGAAAACAATCCAAATGAGTCCCAAAACAAGAAATAAGTCGAAGTAAAATTCTCCGGACCCGTTATGAAATCCAATATTGTAAACAAGATTTATGTTAAAAATCACAATGGTTATTGTAATGTTATGACGACTGTAGACGCTAAAACCGTATGTGAGCTTTATTGCTGCCTATATTGATTATTAGTGCATTCTTTATTTATATTATAATTGTCGCAATTTTAAAGACATCGCCACTAACTTAACTTTTAATCCCAAGTAAAAATTTTGATAGTAGCCATGCGGAATCAATTAACATTTTATGGGGATGTGTTGCAGATGCTAGGGAGGGCATTGGCTGAGTGTGTCCTCGGATATTTTTTTCGGCTTGCTGCTTAGTTGTCTTATTTGGTTTTTTTATTTACTGATTAGTCCTTTCATGTGTTTGTTTCTTAGTAATTTAGTCTTAGTCTTGCTGTATTTTTGTATGAAGCAGTAGTTTCTGTGCCTTTTTTGGGGGGTCTTGGTTCGCTTTACGGGTTTGTTTTCGGCTGTCAGTGTTTGTTTTTTGGTTTTGTTCTGCTGAGTTTGTATTTTGCTGTTGGTTTTGGTGAAATGAAATGAACATATTCAGATAAAAAAAAAAATCAATTAACATTTTATAGCATTTGACAAGAAAAAAAAAAATCTGTCTAACTCTAGATCCACAGAGTGGTTAATTTGGGTAAACGATTTTATTTTCCTAATATCTTCATATGCTTTATGTTAAAATTCTGGGGCTTATTCTCTCAAATTGTCTTCTACCTTCTCCCTCAACTCAACCTGTGTTCCTATCTTTTGCAACATATATGATAAGACTCAATTCAACAGCGCCTGTTAGCAATATATCGGTCATTGGATTAAAGTAACCAAAATCTTGATGCATTATTCAATTGTTTTACTCAAGCTAAGCAAATCTTAAAAACTATAGGTAAAATGATAATCAAACAGTTTTTTTTTTCCAACTTGCGAAAGTGGCAACTCCATTTGAAAACAATATTTTGAAAGTTACAAGACTGGCTGTCTTTATATGAAAATATTACGATTTTTAGTTCAACTTCATTTTTGTGCAAGTTTTTTGCATGGTAGGCTTTCCTTTTGACCTTTATTGAAAGAAGAAAACTTGCAATAGAGACTTCAGCTGTGGGAAGAATAAGCTTTTCTGAGACCAAAAGTAAAAGAAAAAACAGAATTCAAGGGTTTGTTTGGTAAGCAAATAAGTACGAATATCATTAAACTTGTTTGTTAGCTCAAAATATTTTTAAGATTTCATAACAGTCTTATTAATATTACATCCTCAAGTTTGGTTCAGTTACAATATCGTTAAAAATTGCAGTCAACTTTATAAACATACTCTTGATCTTCTTTCATGAATAAGTTACTTATAAAACATTAAAAAATTAATAGTAACATTGATATAATAAGTGACAACAAAATTGGTGATTATAAAAAATGACAACGGCGATGACAACAGTAATAGCCAGATTGAATCTTCTGAAGTAACCTCTTACATTTCCTCTCAAGTGTTTCACATATTCCTCTCTCTCTCTCTCTCCCTATATATATATTTTTCAATTTATAAGCCCCGCCTCCCCCTCACGTATCACTTCAGAGAATCCCCGGTTCCAGCAATAGCAATGGTAAAACTGTTGAGAAGTTTAAATAAAAAATGAATTGAGATTAGAACTCTTAAAATAAAAAGACAGATCACCAAAATCTAACATTCTATACCTCATTTCCGGAACACCCCCCCTTTCTTCCCTCAATCCACCCCCCTCGGCGGGGGGACGGCGGTTGGCGAAAACCAAAAAAAAATAAAAAAGAAAAACTCTCCCACAGGCTTATAATAGAAATGGGTAACTCCTAAAATAACCGAGAATACATACAATTGTATATAAAAGAAACCGCCATACAATCTAAAATTAAATTGGTTGTTCCTCTACTAACTCTGAACATAACACATTATGAGAAAAAGCTGCGTATGGGACATAACAATCTGCAACTTTAAATAAACACACACTATACTGTCTGCTAACAATATCCACAATTCCCATCAGATTTCAACTCATTCACCTTCTACCCATTGTAGCTTCAAGAAAAACGAGTGCAACATATTTGTTAATCATTACAATGACAAATTGATACTCATTCTCCTATTGATACTTAAAATATCACTACTCATTTATCATCAATAGATTAGGGCTAATGTACACCTGCATCGTATTCTTACCAATTTGTCCGGGTGACCAATCCTCTTTCTCCCATCTCTTGAAATGGTTCTAGCTTAGTACAAAAACAAAACAAGAGTGTGAATTTGAGGACGCAAAAATGGAAAATTTTCCTGTAGAGTCCATATTTTAACCCAACAAAATTGCAGATAATATCTCTCCCATGGTCTTCTCAGGCATGTCACCTTTATCATCCACCTCCATGCCCGACTCAAGGACCGCAGCATCCAATACAAGCTTTCTATTTGCAATCTCATATACATTTTCATCAACTGTACCCTTGGTCACCAGCCTGCAATGGAGTATATAGAAACATCAGTCCATCAAAGCATACAAAAGATTTATATTTATTAGGTTTACTACTTTTTCAATAACCAAGGGAGGGAATAGAAGAATAGAAGTGATGGATGAGTACCGATATATAGTTACAGGCTTCATTTGACCTATCCGATGACAACGATCTTCCGCCTGTCTATCGATCTGTGGATTGAAATCCATGTCATGAATTACAACAGTATCAGCTCCTGTCAAGTTCAAGCCTTGTCCTCCAGCTCTCGTGGAAAGCAAGCATGCAAATATTGAAGTATCATTATTGAACGTATCAACTATTGTTTGCCTCTCTGTTACCTGTGTACTGGCAATCAAAGTTGGATTCAGAGAGGAAGGAAAAGCTGCATCCAGTAGGCATACATCATCAAGGGAGCAAACTCAATTTCAGCGTGTACCTTCCATCAAGCCGTCTGTAGGTCAATCCAATGACATCCAGTGTCCACTCCAATATGTCAAGCATTGATGTCCACTGACTAAATATTAAAACACGATGACCTCCATTTTGAAGTGAAGGAAGAAGTTCTTCTAAGGCCTACATAATCAAGGGAGCAACTCAAATTCAGCATACCCAGCAAATAATTATGGTTGCCTCTGTATATTTGATAATTGCGGAATTTATTTAAGTCACTCAAATCATACCCGACATTTTGCAGAAAGCATAACACTTCTATCCGGAAGGATACCCTTTCTATCTGTGACACCATAATGAAGTAAAAGCTGCAAGGAATTCAAATATGAGACGGTTTAAATAGAAACGACTATTTACCCAAATATCTCATCTAATCATTTAGCCCAAGAGAAGTTAAAATTTGATATCTTTTCCCTTAGGATTGAAGAGAATGTTCAGAGATAATCTATACAAAATTAAAAAAAAAGGAAAATGGAATTTCCTTATTCCTTTTCAGAGGAAATTCAAACCAATGAATCATTGTAATGACACTTGTAGAATCCCCTGCCCTCATGTCTAGAGATTCTCCATCTTCTCTAACATCTATCAACCACATGCATGGTTCATATGAAATATGGAGAAAGGAGAGAAACCCTTGAATGAAATGTAGCCAGTGAATTCTGACCTACATGAAACTTTGTATTTATAGGAGAATGATACAAGACATTGAAGACTCGTAATTGCAAAATAATATCCTACTTAATTACACAATTATAACCTACCAAATATGAAATAAGACACATGCTAATATACACACACTATCTAGTCAGAATATTTACATTCCAACAATTCAAAGCAAAACATTTGGGGCTCTAAGTCAATACCCAGAGCTTTGGTGCTCATATATGAGTGGAGTGTTAGGAGAAAAGAGAATAGAGAGGATTAAGAGAACTGAAAACTTCATTGACTGTCATAACCTGCTTCCTATTTTTGTTACATGGCCATTTAATTAGTTAGTTGGAACTCTAATTAACTCCCTTAACAGCCATTCTATTGTTAACTACTTTCCCCTATATTCCTAACACACCTACCATTACGCCCCTCCCCAAAAGACCCTTGACCTCAAGAATGAATGCTAGAAAAATCTAAGATACATCCTTTGTTATTCTGCTGGACATTGATTTTCTGTTATAGCTAAATACTTCTTAACAATAGGGCGATTATTACAAAAATCAGGACACTTCTTGTTTTGGAAAAAAAAAATCATAACACTGGACCCAGTGGCATCCTCACCAACTTCCCTCTGTAGCAGAACATCATATTTAGTGAAGTCCCATTGCATAGACCCTCTTGATTTTAGCCATCACACCCCCTCTGTACCAGAACATCATATTCAGTGAGGTCCCATTGCATACACCCTCTTGATTTTAGCCATCGTATCTCAAGAACCCTATCACACCCATTTAGAGGAATAACAAATGCATCTATACTAAATTCCTTTCCTTGCATCTCCCTTTTGAACTCCTTGCAAACTCTTTGAATGGTCAATTTGCTTCATCCAGCGATTGTTACTTCTGCTTCCTCTATTTCTCCATTGGCCATCCCAGTTTCTTGACCATTTGTGAGTCTAAGAATTCAAGGTGCTGCCACTACCTATCAAAATCTATATAACCTTCCTTCCATAGTTTCATCTTCGTCTGGACAATTACTTTCTTCAACTTCCATCAAATGAATTTGCAACTTCTTTCTTTGACGACATTCATGGCCCTGACTATATTTTTCACAGCAAAAGTAACATGAGTTGTTTGCTCTATGCTTTTCAATCTTTTCTGGTATAAGCACTTTCTGCAACTCGAAACCTCCCTTAATTCCCTCTTGCTCCTCTTGCTTGTTATAAATCTGAGAACCTGTGGTAGTATTCTTTGTGACAAACAACCTTTCTTGATTACCATAAAACTTACGTTCTTCTGCCCCAGTTCTCACTACTCCATTAATTCCTTCATTTTTGCTTGAAGAATTGCAATTGAGCTCCTGTAACTTTGCAATCCTCATGGTATCAAGCAAGGTCCTGGGCCCGAATAATCTGACTTCTTCTGCCATGTCTTTCCTTAAACCAGCAATGTAGCAGCTAATCAAATAGGTCTGGTAATTTCAGCTAACAGGTCAAATTATTGAAGGCATCTTGGCAGTCACTAACACTACCTTAGTTGCATTAACTCCTCCCTTGGACCCTCATACACAGGTCCAAGCCTCCTCTACATTGCCTTTGAATACACCTCCATGAAATGCATTGCCCTTCTTGAATTCTGTCAACTGCTTTATGCCAACAAAAACTCTCCTCCTCAAGATGCAAACTAGCAAGGGTGATTTTCATGTTTTCTAGTGCCTCATCCAACAAAAAATATGTTTCACACTTTGATAGCCACCCAAGAACATCACCTCAAGGGGAGTTTTGGGAATTCTATTTTGGGTAGCTGGAAATCCTCCTCACGTTGCTGCTGTCCACTCTTGTTTCTCTCATTGTCACCCCTGTTTCTCTCACTGTTGTTCCATCCCATCAATTTCATCGTCTTCAACATTTGGGTCATCTGTGCTGACATCCCCTTCATTAATTCTTTGATGCCCAACATCCTTTGTTCCATCACCGTCATGCTCTGGTGCATTTGACTAGGTAAACTCTGCTCCAGTATCAAACAAACTCCGTCTTCAATTTCGCACAAGGGAGCTTGTGATTGTGTAGCCTCAGCCATGTCCAAGAATTGGTGGTTTTGATCGATTACACTCGCTGCTCTATATCAAACATTCGCTGATCAATCAAGTTCAACACTTGCTAGTTGATGCTTGTCCAAAGTCATTCTTCCATCTCTCATATTGAGTTGGTAGAAAGAAGAATGGTAGGATACAAGAGTTAGAACAAGAGAGAACGGAGAATCGGAATTTCAATTCATTATTCGCGTGCTAACTTGCAAACACATGGCGTCCATAGGTCAGAGGATAAGTGGCTCTGATACCACTGTTAGGAGAAAAGAGAATAGAATGATAGAAGAATAGAGAGGATTAAGAGAACTGAAAACTTCATTAACTGTCATAACCTGCTTCCTATTTTGTTACATGGCTATTTAATGAGTTAATTAGTTAAAACTCTAATTAACTAACTCCCTTCACAACCATTCTGTTATTAACTACTTTCCCCTACATTCCTATTACGCCTGTCAAATGCAGGAAGAGCTTTTAGGCCAAAGGGATACACTACTTATACATGGAATTGTCCATACTGTAAATAAATTCCACTGGCAGTAAACCTTTTTGGTATTTAAATAGAACTGATTCTCATGTCAAGAGAACATCAATAACGTGTGCAACAAATGGGCTATAACTCTTATGCTTTAAATGGATTTGCTTTAAGCAACAACTTGTTATATGCCTAGGCGACACCATTTGCTAACTTTACTAAGTGACGAACAACAAAACATGATAAAAGCTGAATTTCTTTTATTGTAAGGAATAGGATGTTCATGGCTGTACATTGTTAAGAGATATTAAAAGTTTAGGGGAGTCTTGCAAGTTAATAGAGTTTCTATACTAAGAGGTGCTGACAACGTAGAAAAGCACTATACATCAAGAAAATAGTTACGTGTAGTGCAAACAAAGTAAAAGGAAAAGTGTCTTTGTGTAGTGATAAGATTGGTATAAATAAAGGTTGAGGGACCAATCTTATACACATTGTTAATGTGCTGCTCAATAGTAACACTTTGGTACCTTCGTTTTATCTGTAACTTTTTCACTCTCTTTATTCTCAACATGGCATTAGAGCTCAAGTATCACCCACCTTGAATCCTAACTAAGGCTTCCACCAAAAAGAAAATCATCGACATGAGTTCTTTCATTTGGTTGTGTATTTCATGGAGGCTTTCCATTCTTGCATAGAATTTGTTGGAGTAATGTCTAGGTTCATTTGTTGGAATGATGTCTAGGTTTATAATGTCTAGATTCATTGTATATAGAGTTGTACTACACTAGTATTATACTTGTACTACACTTATTTTTTACCTATAAATAAAACACAATGGAAGGGGTTATACACACCTTATAATTCATTCATCTACTTCTCTCTCTAATTTCTCAGAATTCAAATCCAAGAAAGAATGGTCTTTATCTAATGGAGTTGTTGATGTTGAGTTTTACTGTGGTAATTATGGTTGTTTGGTTTTAGTATCTAGTGTTGCAGTAAAGGAAGTTGCAATCAAAGCTCTTAATACAACATGGGAGTCACAAGGATTGAGAATGGCACATTGAAGACTTGGCACTGTCAGGAAAATTATGTCTCGTTGGATTCCTTGGTAAGCAACCCAAGTAGTGGGAAGTCAACTAGGAGAAGGTTGAGGAATGAGTAGCCCAAGACTTCTAGGAGCTTTGTCATTGTGTCAAAAGATGTAGCCGAAGAGAGCAACTAGGGAAGTGTTGAGGATGGCACTTATGGGAAGTAGGTTAAAGTTTTGGGAAGCATTTGTAACAACTCTTTCATAATCTACAAGACTTTCTTAAGTTCTTTATATCTCTTAACACTTCCCATCAAGTTAAAGCTTAAAAAGCTCGCAGCATGTTACAAATAAAACCCAACTAGAGAAAAATATATCCAAACCTTAAGAGTTGCAATTCATTAGGTTGCCCACTTACACTATACCTGGGTTTCCTTCCAGTGCATCAATATCACAAGTAAAAACGAAGAACAATAACCAACTCAAATAAAATAGGGGAAGCTACAATTTTACTTCCTGAAGTAAGATCTAATTACAAAATTAGTTCATGAACTTTAAAATGTAACAGAACACCCCTTAAACTTAAGATCCCCTTTAAAAAATAAAGGCAAGAGGTCATGTGATTTTGACTGTGATGGCAATGCTTGGCTTATGCTCTATGCTGAACCAGCAGAAAGTTCATTTTTAGTTCCAAAAATTAAACAGGAGATTTTTGTTTCAGTCCAAAGTTCAAGGAATATTTTGTTACGTTCTGAAGTTTATGTACCAATTTTGTAGTTAAGCCTTAGTTCAAGTGGTAAAATGTAGTTTTCCCATTAAAATAACTCAAATATTAACTTTAGAGCTTAAGCAACTAGTACTTTCTCTAAAGACGTCCTTGGGCCATATTAAGAGGTATCAAGAACTTAGGAAGGCACTATAGACTAAGAAAATAGTTACCTGTAGTGCACCCAAAGTAAAGGGTGACTTTCTGCAGTCACAGTAAATAGAGATTGAGGTGTCAATGCTATACACACCGTTATTGAACCATTCAATAATATATTTTTTGGTATCTAAATTTTAGCCCTAACTTCCGCTCACCTCACCTTCACAACATACTTTATCTTATGATATATCAAATTAAGTAGCCTATCAGAACCATTTATTTTGTTTATGGGCTCTCTCCCCTTTTTTTTTGTGGGGGGGGGGGGTTTGTAATAGGCTGTCAAGTTAGCACACCCTTGTACAACTCATTGAACTTTGGGATAGACCTTTAAAAAGAATAGAACTATGCTATTTAGCAAGATAGGGCAACTTGAAAATTCAGTTTTGAAAACATTAGCCAATGCTCACGCTAGAGCATAAAAGGCAATGATCAACAAAGTAAAAAATTTTAATAAATCTCACCATAAAGCTTTATTAATGAAACCATACTTCCTATAGATGACCCAAGTGACAAAAACTCAACAAAAGAATCATCCTCTTGCTTACAATCTTTCTCTCCTTTCTATCTTCTCCGTCCTCAGTTTCCTCTTTACTTATATTATACATTTTTCTTTTAAATGGTATCATCACAGGTTCATCTGTTGTCGGGTTGGAGGCCAAAATTTTCAGTCTTTCTTGTCCTCTACCTCTCATCTCCACTATTACATGATTCTTATTTCTAACCTATTCCATCCTCCCTAAAATATATTTCTTGCACAAAATAAATAAACAAATGGGTCAACATCAGACAAGGCCAGCCTTTTTACATTTTTCAATTTTTCAACTCAAATGACATTCATTCCAGTGGTCAGAATTTTGATTGTGGTTCAAAACCTGTTGTTTGCTTGATTTTCAGATAAAACACCATCATTTTTGAAGAAAATAATAGAACAGAAGTGGAGAAATGGGTTCTTCTTATTTCACGGAGGAAGGGAGAAAACAATATCTAGGGACCATGGCTGCCATTCAAATCCCATGAGACAAGGCAATAAAAGCATAATGAACAATAAAGACAGAATAAAGGCAATAAAACAGAGATGCAAAATTAAGGAAATAAAAAAGGAAAAACAGTGTTGACTTGGTCCCATGAGATCAGGGACAGATCTGGGTGTGTAACAACTAGTATACCAACACTCTCCCTTAGGCTAGAGAGCAGATGTTAATCATCCCAAGCTTAACTCCAAGCACTTCAAACTTGACCCTAGTGAGGAGTTTAGTAAGGATATCAGCAACTTGTAGCATGGTTGGAGTATAACTAAGTTCAATAAGACCAGCGTCCACTTTTTCCCTTATAAAGTGCCAGCCAATTTCTACATGTTTGATTCTATCATGTTGCATAGGATTTCAAGCAATGCTAAGAGCAGCCAAGTTTTCACACAACACCCTCAGGTTCTCCACATTTAATTCTCATCTCAATAAGAAACCTCTTTAGCCACAATCCTTCCCAGATGCCTTGGGCTAATGCCTTGTATTCTACCTCTGGACTACTCTTTTTACTCCTTCAAGTGACCAAATTTCCCTAAACATAAGAGCAATAACCTAAGATAGATCTTCTATCTATTATGGACTCAACCCAATCAGCATCACAATAAATTTTAACACTACTATTTGCACCCTTTTGGAAGGAGATCCCCTTCTTTAGGGCCATTTTAAGATACCTTAGGATCCTGTAGGCAGCTTCAAGATGATCTTCAATAAATTTACTCATAAACTGATTAATGACACTTACAAGGAAGCTAACGTAATAAATGAGTTTACTTATGAGCTTTTGGTACCTCAATGTCAACTAGAAAGCTTTCTCATAAAAATATGTTTGTAGTTAGCCTCCATAGGTATGTTAGCTGGTCTACACCTCAACATTTCAGTCTCTTCAAAGAGGTCAAGAGTGTACTTTCTTTGAGATATCAAGATTCCTTTCTTTGATCTTGCTACCTCCATCCCTAAAAAATATTTTAGAATGCCAAGGTCTTTTATTTCAAATTCTTTGGCTAAAGCTTTCTTTAGGTGCTCAATTTCATCATCATAGTCTCTTGTAACAATGATATCATCTCCATACATAATTAAGACAATTATCTTCCCAATAGTAGCAAACTTAGTAAAAATTGTACAATAAGCCTGTCCTTGTGTATAACCTTTTCTTCCAACAATCATAGTAAACTCTTCAAACTAAGCTTTTGTTGGCTGGCCAAGACCATAGAGAGACTTGTTGACTTTACATACCTTCATATTTTTGTGATCTCCAAAGCCAAGGGATAATGACATATAGACTTCTTCCTTTAAGTCTCCATTAAGAAAGGCATTTTTTATATCAATTGATAGAGAGGCAAGTCCAAGTTAGTTGCCAGAGATAAAAGGACCTTTATGGAGTTGAATTTGGCCACAAGAGCAAAGTTCTCCTCATAATCAATCCAATAGGTCTGCTACCAATCTTGCTTTATATCTATTGATGCTCCCATCAAAGTTATACTTGATGTTAAATAGCCATTTACACCCAACAAGCCTCTTTCCTTTTGGTGGTTCCACTAATTCCCAAATGCCATTCTTTTCAAGGGCTTTCACCTTGTACAACATTCTTTCACTTATCCTGCTTGAGTGCTTCATAGATATTCTAATGAGCTTTTTCATTTGACATATTAGTCACAAAGGCTTGATAAGTAGGTGATAGTCTATCATAGGATACAAATTGACCAATGGATGCTTAGTGCATGATCTAATTCCCTTTCTTAAAGCAATAGGGACATCCAAACAATCATGCTCATAAAGAGTGATACCTAGACTTGGAATGGAGGAATTGTTCAACTTTGAAGGTGGGCCAGCCTCTGCCTCATAGGGCTTTTTCTTCTTGTAGTAGACAATAAGTTCTTTTTGCTAAGTAGAATTTTCCATGTTGGAATCTTGCCTTGATGGGCTCTCAAGCCTAGGTTCAAACTCATGTTCAAGGTTGACCAAAGGCTTGGGTTCAATGGGTTTAGTAGTAATGCTAGGCTTTGGTTCAAACGAAACAAGGACAAATCCAAGGTGGTTGGTCTCCAATGTAATGTGAGGAATTTCTTCAATGCAAAAACTCCATTCCTTTTTAGTGTTCTCCCCCTAAATGGATGTTTTTGGATAATCTAATTGATTTTCAAAGAATGTGACATCCATAGAAACCAAGAACTTCTATAAGTTAGGAAAGAAACATTTGCACCCCTTTTGAGAGGTTGAATACCCAACAAAAATACATTTGGTAGCCTTAGGCTCAAGCTTGTTGCTATTATGGAGTTGCACAAAGGTGGCACAACCAAAAATTTTGATAGGTAAAGTGGAGATCATAGGAGTATGAAGGAAGAACTTAAGAAGAGTGGTACAAGGAGCTTGAAAATTGAGAGCTTTGGTGGGCATTCTATTTACAAGATAGGCCGAGGTCAAAACAATCTCCCCCCTAAATTGTTTAGGCACATTCATGGTAAAACATAAGTGATCTAGCCAGCTCGAGGATATGCCTACTCTTTCTTTAAGCAATGCCTTGCAGGAACTTTGGTGGTAGATCCCATGTTTAAAGATGTAGGTTCCAAGGGGGTGTTAATATATTCTTGCCCATTATCACTTCGAAGAACTTTCATAAGTGTTTGGAATTGAGTTTGAATAAGTTGGAGAAAGGTTTGAAAAATGGAGGGAACTTCAAATATCTCCTTCATCAAATACACCCACATGAGCCTTCGTGGTCATCAAAAAAGGTGACAAACTACCTTGAACCAAAGACACTCTTAATCCTTGATGGTCTCCAAACATCACAACAAATCAATTGGAAAGGATGAGTTGGGTTATAGTTTTGTGAAGGGTGGGTATTTTTAGTGTGTTTTAGCAGCTGGCATGTTTCACATTGAAGAGAGGAAGTACTTTTATTAAATAAGGCAAGGTACATTCTCTTCATGTATTATAAATCGGGTTGTGTTGGTTTGTAAGAATGTAAAGGATAAGACTGTTTGACATGCTTTGAGAGTTGGCAAACTTCACATTGGAACTGAACAATTTTTATTGATTGAATTTGGGAACATTTGCTGCATATAACAAAAATTTGGGTGTCCTAACCTATAATGCCATAACATGATGCTATCACTTGGCATGTCAAAGGTAAACACGGCCTTATTCCTTTCTTTCTCAAGTCCATTGATGTAGTACAAACAAACATACTCTTTAGCATTGCCAATCCTCTTCCCTAGTTTCAAAACTTGGAAAACACAGCAATTAGAATAAAAATTAGTTATGCACTTTTGGTCCCTTGCTAGTTTGCTGATAAACAACGAGTTACAAGTTAACTTTGGGACAAAGAGGACATCCTTTAACATCAGGTCATCAGAAATTTTAACTACACCAATACCACAAACTTTGGTGAGTTCCATCGGCAATTCTTGTAGTTAGATTGTTTGAACAAGGAACAAACTCATCAAGTAGGGAAGCATTATCAAACATATGATTTGTCGCTCCAGAGTCAACAATCCAAGAATTGGACTTCTGAACTTGAGTGTTTTAAGCTGTGGAGAATGTACTTGACTGAGTTATTGTTCCAAGTGGCTGGTTCTCCTTCTCTATCATCCTTCTTAAAAAATCCATTTCTTCCTTGCTGAGGGTCATGGCTTTTGGTTCTGCCTTTTCCTCATTAGCCACCATGAAGCCTCGGGTTTCTGTCCTTTGCCTTGTTTCCAATTAGTAGGTTTCCCGTGTAATTTCCAACATACCTCCTTTGTGTGAATACTTTTGTAATAATGATCACACCAATGTTGCCCTTGCAGAACTTGTAATCAAGAACAAAACCACCTTTAGCAACTAGGGCAGATGATTTATGTATAAGTTGTGACTTTTGTTCCCCCATGGTCAATTGTTGTCTACTCTCTTCCCATTTGCCTCAAATACCTCTCTTAAGGGACGTAATGATCATGTGGCCATTATTCTTCTTCTTACATCTTCAAATATTGGATTTAGACCCAAGAGAAAATTATATATTCTCTCTTTTTCAACTAATTTCTTGAAATAAGCCGCATCAACACTGCAGGCCCAATGGTGGATTTCATACATATCAAGTTGCTGCTAGTACTTTACAAGAGCATTATAGGACAGGGTCACGTTGAAGTCACCCTATTTCAGCTCCTCCGGAAAGTCCCTCAATTTAAAATAATGCATTAGTATTCTCAACAATGGAGTATGACTTCTTCACTGCATGCCAAATCTCTTTCACATATTTGCAAAGAAGATAACTCTCTTCTTTCGAGACATTAACATATTGTTTTCTACAACCCATGATTCATACTTTGGATTTGTTTCACTTGGCTTGACAGCAGCTCCATTGACATGTTTCTCCTTCCCTTGGCATCTAATTGACATCAATACACTCTATGACCAGTAGATGTAGTTGTTTCCATTGAAGCAATGACCTGTGATCATCATTGGATGATTTTCGGCAGCCACATGAGTGAATGGACTAGAGTTGAGGATGTATGGCTAAGTGGAAGTCGGCTCTAATGAAGAGTTCTGGTTGTTAACATTGAGGGCTCTCATGGAGCCAAATGAAATCATCTTGAGGTTCAGGCCCTTATGGGCTTTGATACAATGTGGGAAAACAGAGTTTTGGCAGCTGAATTGCAAGTGTATTCCTCAAAGAAAGTTGATACATTTATACACGTTAGGAGGCAACAGGTCTGCCACTCAAAACCCATGAGACTTGCAAGGGTAAAAATTATTATCAATGCCCAGATCAGAATCGCACAAATGGAGAACCTAAAAAAAGAAAATACCATTTATAAATAAATACAAATGCCCTATGCTGAAACCGGTCAAACCATGTGTTAAAACCAGTCAGACCCATTAGGAAGAGCATGTCACTTGCAGAAAGAGTCACTGAACAGCAATAAGGCAGAACCTTCGAAATCCAACAAAGATTACTTATCAAAAGTAAACCAGAGAATTGTTGGAGAAGAAATGCATTGTCAAGGCTGGAAGATTTACCTGGTGAATAGAGAAGTCATTGTAACTTTTAAGTTCCTCAATAACTCTATCCAAAGTACATTCAAAGCCAAAAGCACCCACTTGATGTAACCTCTTAGCAAAGCAAATAACATCCTCATCACTATAGATTCGCCTAATTAACAAGGGATGGTTTGCAATCTGGAATAAGAAAACAGAAATATAAAAAACAATCAAAAGGAAGTAAGTTCAATGGGATAAAAGTTGAAGATAGCTGGATAATATATTAAAGCATAAATATGTACAGCATCCAGAACCTTGCGGAACTGAACAAAGTAGTTGTTAATCTGTCGACGAGGAAGAACTTCAAGAACATTATTCGAGTTAGGCCTCAAACATTTTGCCATTCGAGCTTGTGAAATACCACGATACTCCTCAATGGCTTCCTTATAAGCATTTTCCTGTTGCATTTCCATTACAACATATTCAACCTGCAGTAATACATTTTAGCCTAGTAAATGGCAAACTTATAATGAAGCAACAATATTAAATGAAATCAGCATTGAAGGGTGACCCACACACCCGTTGTATTTTAGGAACAAGTTGCCGCATCACATCAGATTTTAGCCGTCGCAAAATAAATGGGCCCAGGATGGACTTCATGCGGCCAACTAAATCTCCGTCTTCTGCATTCAGTAACTTTTTCAAGTCAACATCTTCAGTAGCAAAAATATCAGGCATCATAAACTCCAACAACGACCATAACTCCTGCAACAAATTCATCAAAAAATCACAAGGCTTTACTTGAAGAAACAAAATTGCAATAATGCTAGCACATTAATAGGCATTGAGAGATTGTTGCACAAGACTCATACATGCTTGGCACAATTTATCCGAGATAAGTTTTCTCTCTTTCTCCAAGTTCTAATTATTCTTACATAAGCCCATTAGACACTTTCAAAATGCTTCTTGAAAGCTGTATGTATCATATAATTGCCTCTTTTTTTTTGGGGGGGGGTGGTTGTTGTTTAAATCAGCACTACAGAAGCTTTTAAACACGGGACACCACAATTTCCCCAAACCTTTTCATTTGCAAATCAACATTATATAATGCATTTGCCTTGCCATTGACAACCTTCAGTTTTAATCGACAACATGCACAAAACAGCTATGTGAAATTACATTTTAAATATGGATGTATGAATCAGCATAGCCACACCTGCATACAAAATACAACTCAACCGCCTTGCAATCTTAAGTTAGTTTACCATTTGAATATTGCAAGCAACAGAATAAAATATAAGAATAAATAATTGGTAGAATTGCATGGTAATAGAAGAAGTCCTTGTTAGAATTCATGCATTAATTTTGGAACTGGGCCACATGATTTTAGCAATTGAAAGTTACAAATTCTGGGAATGCAATCAAATTTTAAAGCACAAAAATGGGTTGAGAAATTCATTAGAGTTTACTGCACAAAGACTTTTCCACAAATGTTTACCTAATACCCATCAGTGGCAAAAGCCATCATAAACTTTGATTTTTCTTTTGATAGAGAGAAACTTTGTTAGAAAGAAAGAGCATTACATGAAAGGAGAAGGCAGTCTCCTAAAAGAGAAGAAAGCAAAGATATAAAAAGATAAGAGCATTTGATTTTAAACAAATGGCAATGCTGCCTGATTATCTAAGCGCTTAGACATTTCTTGAACAACAGCAAGTATACTTTGGGTTACCCCCTAGAGAGATGCCCAGATATATTAGAGGCTCATTAAGAACTTGATAACCAGCAGGAGAAGACAAAGAAGAAAGAAGATTGTTGTCTGCATTCAGCCCTGCCAAGCCACTCTTTGACAAATGTACCTTTAACCCAGAGACAATCTCTAAAATGCAAATGATGAAAAGAACATTTTTAAACCTTTCCTATCCTTCATCAGAAAAAGAACTGTATAATCAAAAGCTCCATTAACAGCCCCAGAAAGCAATCTACTAAGCACATCAAGTCATCACCCACAAGAGTAAAAAGGAAAGGAGGTAAAGGATCCCCTTCTCTAATTCCTTACCAGCTGAAACAAAGATTTAGGCTCAAAATTAACAATTACCACAAAAGATGCCATAGAAAGATGATTGGACTACCCAACCTTGCAGACCACTCCTACCATAAAATCCTATATTAAGCAACCAAAAAGTACAGACATGACTAATGGGACTGTGAACAAGTCTGATGGGGCTGTAACCAGTGGACAAACTAATGGTATCAAGGGATATGCCAGAAGGGTCAGTGAAAAGGGAGACAGAAGGAGGACTTCTTGCTGCAAGAGTAGGAAGGAGTGGTTGGAAGTGGTTGGGGGGGAAAGTATTTGAGTGAAAACCAGCTGTTAGAGGAGAGGAGGAAGACTTTTGGTGGAAGGAAGTGGAAGAGTACTGGCCTCTCAAAAGCCAGCTTCATTGTTGCGTCTAGTCTCTGTTCCTGCTGTGTTGGTTTGTGTATGGTGCTGAGGTGTTGTGTGTTGGCTTACAACAACTCATGAGACATGTAACAGGCATCGTGATACTCTTATTCATTCTTGTCTAATTCCTTTTCTGAGTTTCCTCTGCTGTTTCATACTCCATTTGTATTCTTTGTGCTGTCAGTCTGTGTTGTATTGTACATGGTGTTGTTGTAATCAGTGTAAAGCTTGTGTGCTGTGATCTGGAGAGTATTTGTGTGAGTTTGGAGTGTTGTAACTGTTTTGTCCAATAAAAGTAATTGTGTTTCACTCTCCAAACCAGTAGCCTCTTGTACTCCCCGATCTATTTCTTGTAACATTATTGAGGTGTTCCATCAAAAGATAACTTGAAATGCATCCTCTCCAATTTTCCTAAAAACCCTTCCTATCAAAAATTTTATCAATAAAACTCCAACTAATGCCATTTAAGATTTTTCTAAATCCAATTTAAACAACATACTGTTACTCTCCTTTTTCTTAAGATCATCAATCACCTCATTTGCTATCAAAGCCACATCTAGAACCTGCCTGCCTGGGACAAAAGCATTCTGAGTAGCAAAGACTGTATCTAACAAAAGTTCACTAAGCCTACTAGAAAGGACTTTTGTAATGATTTTGTAAACACAAGTTACAAAACTTATTCGTCTATGATCTTTCACCACAATAGATCTATCTCTTTTCAGCACAATAGTGATAAAAGTTTAATTCCTACTTTTTCCAATCTTACCCTTTCGATGGAACTTTTCAAACACCTTTACGAGATCATTTTAAGTAAAACCCCAAAAACTCAGGAAAATTGAAAAAAAAAACCATGAGGACGAGTTATTTCTCCTTTCCCACATCCCAAGCAGCTTTCCTTACTTCCTTGTCATCAAAAGGTCTCCAAGAAAATTGTATTTTTATGTGTAATGGGATTCCAATCCGACCCCATCCTTCTATAAAAGTTCTATCAGGGTAATCATTAGAAAAGAGTCTATAATGATTACATTTACCTTTTCTTCCCTAACTACATGAAATGATAAATAATACTTAAATTACATGATAAAATGTACATGCGCTTGTGCATTTAAAATATACTTAAATACATTATAAAATAAAAACAAAGTAGATGTAAGTCAAATAGTCTCAAGCGTAAGTGCTTAACAAAATAAATTTCCCCTTCTACCCCTAACTTGGCGGGATCCGTATACACTAAAATCCCAATTTAACAAATTCCTCCCACCTAGTTGAGATTGTAAATTCACCCAACACCAAAAGGCAAAATAACTATGGTTTGTAGCTCAAGAGTTCAACCCATTTATGGTTGAACAGGTTCAACTCATGCCCATACAAGTTTGAAGCTTCAACTTGGTAGGGAGACCATTCAATTCAATAGTTGAATGCTCGTCAAGCCCTTATTACATTGATTGGCCAAACTATTGAAGAAAGGGAAGGAAAATGGGTTGGACATTTGGGAGATTGTATGCCAAGTCATATTCAGCCAAAAAGATGGCCTCCAATAGGTATGAAATCAGTTTCCACCTCGTAATTTTTCCTAATTTCATGTGTTTGGAGTGACCTCACCCTAAGCTCATCTAGTTGCTATTTGGGATGTGAATTCACTCAATTTAGGGGTCTAAACTCTCAAATTCGTATGATTTTATGAGTAAAATCATGAGTTTAACAGCCATGGCAATGTCCAATGTGCATACCAAATGAAAATAGCTAGACAAACTCAACCATTTAGTTACAAGAAGAAAACCTAGGAATTGAAGAGTGAGCAATTTCAATCAGAAATACTAGAAAGTGTGGAATTCCAGATTTTTTCTCCAACGATCATGGGCATTTGAATATTTTTATTGCTTTTTTTAGAGAGTCAACTTTGTTATTATTAGGCTCTTTGTTGTCTTTAATTCTATACAGAGTGTAAATAGTTTTGGCCCTCCTATTTATTGTATGCCCACTCCATGAAAGTTATTCAGAGAAATAATACACTATTTTGCTACAATCTTCATGGTACCAGAGCTCAAACTTTGATCTAAAAACTTTTTTTCTCATCATCTTCCCTTCATCACTATCCCTTGTTTTGTGACCTGTGAAAATGACTTCTGAGATTAGTCAAAACTCAAGGAAGCCCATTGGGCTTGAGTCCTCCAACCAGGTCACTGCAAAAGGCACCATTCAACTCATCACAGGTCACAAGCTGAATGGCGAAAATTATCTCCAATTGGCCAGGTCTATGATGATGTTTATCTCAAGCAAAGGGAAAGAAGATTACTTGACTGGAGCAGCTATTCCTCCATAAAAGAAGGACTCAAAGTACTCAATTTGGAGAGCAGAAAACAGCATGGTCATGTCCTGGTTAATCAACACCATGGACACTGACATAGGACAAAGTTATCTATTCTTCAACTCAACTTTTGAGATCTAGGAGGCAGCGAGAGAAGCCTAATCAAGAGAAGCCTAATCAGATTGAGAAAATATTATGGAACTTTTTGAGATCAAAAGCAAACTCCATGATCTCAAACAAGTGAGCTTTCGGTTCAACAATATTATAGTACTCTAACATGTCTTTGGCAACAATTAAATGTTTATAAGAACCCAAATTGGGATTGTAGTGGAGATGCAAAGAAGTATAGAGAACTCATCGAAAAGAAGAGAGTTTTTACATTCCACCTAGGCCTTAACAAATCTTTGGATGAAGGGGAAGGATCCTCGGCACTAGCCTTTATCATCCATTAGAAAAGCTTTCTCAAAGGCTCGAAGGGAAGAAAGTCGAAAGAAGCTCATGATGGGTGCTGCCACCATTGTTACTACCCCTGAAGGTTCTGCCCTCTTGACCAAGAATGCAAACCTGAACAATGAAGGCATGCAGAGGAAGAGAAGACCCTGGTGTGATCATTGTCGGCACCTAAGTCACACTCGTGAGACATGTTGGAAAATACACGGTAAGCCAGCTGATTGGAAACCCAATAAAGAGAGGGAGAACCGAGGCTATGTGGCTACTACAAAAGGATCTGAAAAAGTGCCCAATGTGCAAGGTATTTTCAGCAAGGAGTAGATCAATTGGCCACACAGATTTCTCAATCCAGGTCCATCAACTAACCCTAGTATTGGTTCTGGTTCTATTGCACAAAAAAGTACCTTCTTAAATGCTCTTCATACAAATATAGAAGATGCAACAGCTTTGATAATTGACTCAGGAGCCTCAGACCATATGACAGGGGATGCTTCATTATTGCATGAACGTAAACCTTGTAATAATAACTATCAAGTAAGAATTGCATATGGGACTTTGTCCAAGGTGACTAGAATTGGGAAAGTGATTATTTCAAAAGATTTAACTCTAAAATCTGTCCTTCTTGTCCCAAACTTATCATGTAGCTTGCTCTCCATTAGCAAGCTTACCTATGACTTGAATTGCATTGCTAAATTTTCCCTATCTGGTTGTTTGTTATAGGATTTGGATTTGGGGAGAATGATTGGCAATGCTAAAGCAGAAGAAGGCTTGTATCGAATCAAATCCAGCAATATTTCTCGAGCCATTCATGCAAACTGTACAGAGACTTTGGATGAGGAAAATAACATTATGTTATGGCACCAACGCCTTGGCCATATTAATTTTCTATACTTAGCCAAGCTATTTCCTTCCTTATTTATTAATAAAGATCCAAAGTCTTTGCAATGTGAAGTTTGTCATCTTACTAAGCATTGTCAAAGCTAATATCCCATTCATGATTACAAATCATCACATCCTTTTTCAATTATACATAGTGATATTTGGAGTCCCTCTCACATTCCTAGTATAACAGGTGCCCGATGTTTCTTATCCTTAATTGATGACCACACTTGTATCACATGAGTATTTCTTATGAAAGACAAGTCCGAATCTGTCTCCCTTGTTAAAAATTTTTTTGCTATGATTAAAACTCAATTTCAAACAAAAATACAAATTTTTCAAACAGATAATGCTAGAGATTATTTTAATTCTATCTTTGGGAGTTTTTTCCCTTGAAAATGGCATAGTTCATCAAAGCTTATATGCCAATACTCCTCAATAGAATGGGATAGCAAAAGGAAAAAATCGTCATCTCCTAAAAATAGTTAAATCACTTATGTTGACCACCAATGTACCTAAAGGTTACTGGAGGGATGCTATTTTAACAACTACATTCCTCACCAATAAGCTGCCTTCTAGAACACTGAAATTTGACACCTCGTATCAATTTTTCTCTAAAGCTTCTCCTCAAAACAGAATCATGACTGACCTTTCACTAAAGGTGTTTGGGTGTTCAGCCTATGTCCATATTCCACCTCAACAAAGGAGCAAACTTAATCCTAAATCCATCAAGTGTTTGTTCCTTGGGTACTCTCCTCATCAAAAGGGCTATAAATGTTACTCACCTTCCACCAAGATATTTTATACCTCCATGGATGTAACGTTTTTTAAGCAGGTACCATTTATCCCAAAACCCATATTCAAGGGGAGATTACAGCACATCAAGAGGAAGAAAATAAGTTTTGAGCCTTTTCCCCCCTTGAACCTGAGGTTGTTTCCCAGCCAATTCAGAACTCATCTAAACCCGAGGTTGAATCAGCTGCTGAACCAAAAGTTATAGATCAGAAACAGAGGGAAGATAAGGAGCCACAGGTCTATACAAGGCGCCCTAAGACCGTAGAGCATTGCCAAGTTGACTTAAATCCTCATCCCACTCAAGACTTTCAAGGTATTTCTGATTTCGAGTCTTCCAATGATAATGAAAGTTTATCGACTGATCTACATCTTCCTATTGCTTGTAGAAAGGGAACAAGATCATATACACAACACCCTATCTCTCACTTTGTCTACTATGAAAAACTCTCTAAAAGTTATAGTGCATTCATAGCAAATGTGGACAGCATTAAAATCCCTTGCTGTGTTGAAGAAGCTCGCAAGCATCCAAAATGGAAAGAAGCTATGAATGAAAAATTAAAGCCGCTATAAAAGAATGGCACTTGGGAGCTCACTCAAAAACCTCAAGGTAAACAATCGATGGGATGCAAATGAGTGTTTAATGTAAAGTATAAAGCAGATGGCAGCATTGAAAGATACAAAGCGAGACTTGTCGCTAAAGGTTTCACCCAAACATATGGAGTAGATTTTCAAGAAACTTTTGCTCCAATTGCCAAGCTCAATACCATTCGAGTCCTCTTATTCATAGCAGCCAACCTAGATTGGAAACTTCATCAACTTGATGTCAAAAATACATTCTTGAATGGTGATCTTAAGGAGGAAGTCTACATGGACATACCCCCTGGTTTGAAGCAACCTAATAATAAAAATCTAGTGTGCAAACTTCGAAAATTACTTTATGGCCTCAAACAATCCCCATGAGCCTGGTTTGAGAGATTTACCAAGGCAATGAAATAGTTAGGGTATACACAAGGACAAATAGATCACACCCTTTTTTATTAAAAAAGTAGTTGCTAATAAACTGACTATTCTTATAGTTTATGTGGATGACATCATTGTAAAAGGTAATGATGAGAAATAAGTAGCACATCTCAAAAGAGTCTTGAATAAAAAGTTTGAAGTAAAAGATCTCAGAGATCTAAAGTACTTCCTAGGGATGGAAGTGGCACGATCTAGCAAAGGGATTGTTATATCCCAAAGAAAGTACACACTAGATTTGCTCAAGGAGACCGGGATGCTAGGGTGTAAACCAACGAAAACACCAATGGACTCAACTAACAAGGTTGGATCAAAAAAAGCTTCAGCACCCATTGATAAAGAGACGTACCATAGACGGGCAGACAAACTAATATATCTAACACACACCAGACTGGATATTAGTTTTGCTATCAGTGTAGCAAGTGAATTCATGAATAGTCCTACTGAAGAACATCTTGAAGTTGTGAACCGAGTCCTAAGATACTTAAAGATGACATTGGGAAAGGGACTCGTATGCAAGAAGGGAATAAGTAGAGATCTAGGAGTTTTTTCTGATGCTGATTGGGCAGGGTCTCTAATAGATAGAAGGTCTACTTTAGGGTATTGCACCTATCTTTGGGGAAACCTTGTTACTTGGAGAAGTAAAATGCAATCGATAATCGCCCGAAGTAGTGCAAAAGCTAAATTTAGAGCTATGGCTCATGGAATTTGCAAAGAAATATGGCTAAAACAGCTACTTGAAGAGTTTCAACTATCACCACCAACATCAATGAAGTTGTTCTATGACAATCAAGCTGCAATAAGTATTGTTAAGAACCCGATTCATCACGATAGGACTAAGCATGAAGAGATTGATTGTCATTTCATCAAAGAAAAAATTGAACAAGGAGTGATTGAATTGATCTACATATCCACCCATCAACAAACTGTTGATGTTTTGATCAAATCCATTCTACAGGCTTAATTTGATATTCACTTATCCAAGTTGGGAATGGTAAACATATACTCCCAGCTTGAGGGGGAGTGTGGAATTCCTTATTTTTCTCCAAGAATCATGGGCATTTGAATATTTTTATTGCCTTTTCTAGAGAGTCAACTTTATTATTATTAGACTCTTTATTGTCTTTAATTCTATAGAATGTAAATAGTTTTTATTCAAATTCTTTCCTTCTTTGCAGCAAGAAATTAAGGAGCATTTACTCCTAATTATTTCAGTCCTCCTATTTATTGTATGCCCACTCCATGAAAGTTATTCAGAGAAATAATAAACTGTTTTGCTGCAATCTTCAGAAAGCAGTTTGTCAACAACTGTGTTTTCAAAAGAACACACCTCAGAAATGGAAGACTGACACCCAAAGCAAAGAAATACACAACATAATAAACCAATAACTTATCCGACAAAGATGAACATAAGAATTGAGAACAACATCATTACTACATGAAAATTTAGAAGGAAAGAACAATGCAATCTATGAACTCTGCTAATAACCAAAATCCACTTATTCTCGGAAGCTTTTAATATTGCCAATCAGCAATCACAGTAGTACAGTTCTAAGAGAATAAATAAGTCTACTAATATATGCAAAATGTTGTTGAATAAGAAGAAATCATTATATGTCAAATGAGCCACATCATCACATTGACATTCACTCCAATGAAAGTCATACATGGAGATCATTTTGAAGTGGTGTCCCTGTTAGCATCAAACGCTGGTTTGCATTTCGTGCAACAGACATCAGATTCTTCCACCTATAGCTATTTTTATCCTTCAAGGCATGTGCCTCATCCATCAAAATACAGCTCCACCTCCAACGCTTCAGAATCTTCCGATCATCTTTCTGCTGTGCACTAGAGTGAATATAAATTAAAAAATTTAACTAACATTCAAAAAACTTAGATTTAGCAATGTTGCATAAAGAAATCAACCTGTGCCGTTCAAAAAGTGAATAACACACAAGAAGAACATTAAATGGAGGAGGCAATCCTGCCTTGGACAAATAGTTCAACTCCTTGCAGTATGTTGTTCGTCCAGAGCCATGATATTGTAGAACAGAAAAGGATGGGCACCACCTTTGTAGCTCCCTTTCCCAATTTTCCAAAACAGAAGCAGGACATACTATAAGATGTGGACCAGGATCATTGTACAGGTGTTTCAACAAGGTTAAATATGTGATGGCCTGTTAGACAAGAACATCTCTTAATCTAATGAGTCAAGGATAAAATTCAAAATCACTGCTACATAAGCAATCCAAAGGGAGTACAACATACCTGAACTGTTTTCCCAAGACCCATTTCATCTGCCAATATAGCTGTATGACACATGAAACCAAATGTCAATTTTGACATTATAGAAATCTCTAATATAAACTTATACCCAAATGGAAACCAGAGAGATTTGAAAAAGTCTAAAGATATGATACAAATAAATGTGGTCACTTTGCCATTACATAATCATGTTTCAATAAGCATAAACTCAGGAGCTACCAAAGGCCAAAAACACAGAAGCAAGTCATTCTACAACATACTATGGATGGCCACAAAACTTACACAAAATAGAGATAGTCATAATGAAAGATCTATCCACTTGGCAAAATACCATCATATTACAAGGGACATATTCCCTTATGCATCTAAAATAAAGCCATGACCAAACAGATATCTATATAAATTGTTGATCCAAGAAAATGTCTATTTGGTTCAGCACTGGATAATATAATTAACACGAGGGGAGAGGATTTTCCCTCTAAACAGTACCAAACATTGTGTAGAGTAGACATATTAAACAATTCCAGTAACAATGGTGGTGTATAAGATAAACATTTGGGGGAAACAAAGGAGACATTCAATGCTTTCACTGTAATATCTCTTTCGAGGATACTGTAGTTATAGATAGTGCAATATATTAATCAGCACGAAGTCATTCGTTAAGTTCGAAAGACCATAGAAAGCTAGAAACCAATGCATGCTACGAACAGTGGACTCCCAGTAGTCAGAATAAGGAAACATACGTACCTCCTCCAATACCCTTCCGATACAACAGAAGCAGAAAGTTGACCCCAACCAGCTGATATCGCTTGAGGACGGGCTGAAAATCAGAATCCTCAGACCCACATGCCACATCAATATCATCCTATCAATTTCACACAATACGGTTGATGACATGTCATTTTAGTTCAATCAAGCTGACAGTACTCGGCAAACAGAAAAATAAGCTACGTACATTACGTCTCTGAATTCAAGTTTACCACAAATATTGTTTAGCAGGCTTGAACCAAAGCTCGAAAACAAATTAATAATTAATAATACAAATAAACTTCAGGCACCTGATTTACTATTCTCACTGAAGATGATTCCGCCTCAGAATACCGATCGCAAGCAGTCCCCGAGGACCCATATAGCTCTCTTTTCAATTCTGCAGATATTTTTGCACACTTGTGCAAAGCCCTACCCACCACGTCATTTTCATCCCCTTCCTCCTCTTCTCCTTCGTCCTCATCACTTGACCTTATTTCATAAACTTCCGCAACATCCCTATCGCTCTCCTCATCATCGATAACGAACCGACGGCCCCGATTTGCCACTGCCCCAGACTTGCCTCCCTCCAGCTCCACATCCTCATCCTCCAAATTTTCTGTCACTTGGACGCAATCATCGCTACTTTGGTCAGAATTCTGGGGCTTACCAGACCCAAAAGCAAAGGACTCTATAGAAGGCGGAGCAGAAGTCTGTGTTTTCTTGAGAACTCGAGAGGGCTTAAAGGAATGGCTCTCCCATTCGTCGTCGGAGATTTCGTAGAAATCGCGCTTCATCGCCGAAACTTTGATGTAGATGAAATGTGTGCCCTAGAAGAAGAGCTCAGAATGTTGAACAAAGACTTTGGTTTGGGCAGGAAGCCCCCATTTGTTTGGAGGGAGCGTTTCCAAGTCAGAAGGGGAAATAGAAATTGGAATTGAGGGAAAAAGGCGGCATACGAAAACGACGAGCGCGGGCATCGTTAGCATACCCGTTGTCAGTGCTAACTGTAGAGTCACTAGTCTGCCGACCGGTATTTAACATTTTTTTAAGTTAGAAATTATAATTTTTCATTAGAGTCTCCTACAAATTATTAAGACTTTTGTTAATTAAAATATGTGTTATAGTAATATTTTTTTAATACCAAAAAAGTAAGCTATAATAACATTTATTTTAACTAAAATATTTTATAATTATTACTTATATAATATAACAATTATTAGACATATATTTGCCTAACATAAAAATAATTCATAATTAAATTTAGACTAATTAAATTTATAAATATTAATACAAAATAAATAATATTAAAATTATTATAAATGCCTCATAGTCATTGAAACCTCTAATCAACCTACTTTTAGAAGGCCAAAACACTTTATAATTATAATTCACAAGTTACATATAAAGGACTAACAAAACATGTTGCCTAAATTAATTTGAACAAAATAATTATAACATGGCAAGTCAATCGGTCATTTTCTATAGCTCTGATAAACAATTTGATTTGATTAACATTATTAGCACGCAACTAAAAAAACTTATAAATAGAGATCCCCAAAAAGAGACAAAGGCAAGTAGGGATGCATGCATTCATTCCTTTGTTTGTTACCAAAGATTTTGTGAAAATCGCGCTTCATCATTGAGACTTAAATGTGAATGAAATGTGTGTCCTCGGGAGAAAGCTCAAAATGTTTTTTTTTCAGAAAAAAGATTGCAGCTTAGAGATGAAATTAAAGTGAAAGAAGGAAGCCCAATTTGTTTGGGGTAACATTTCCAAGTTAAAAGAGAAAAAAAAAAAATTAGAATGAAAGGGGAAAGGTGAAAACCACGAGAGTGAGTATCATCATAAGCATACATGTTATTAATTCAAACTACTAAGTCACTAATTTGTTGACTAATATTTAACTTTTGTTTTAGGAAGTTATAATTTTTATACATATTTTGTTGGGTTGAAAGAAAAATTATTCTCTTCTAAATGTTTAAATTATATAGATTTCTTTCTCTATTTCAATACTCTCTTATCTTAAAATTAAGATATGCATTAAGTAATCTTCCTTGCAACAAAATATGAGCTACAATGACATTTATTTTAACCAAAATACTTTTATATCTATTATTTATATAATAGAACAAGTATCAGATATATATTTAACTAACATAAAAATAGTTAATTTTTCAAATTCAAAATAAATTAAATTTATACTTTTAACACAAAATAAATAACATTGAAATAAAAATTAAAAATATATTTTTTAATATTTTTTATTTTTTTAAAGGTATTTTAATCATATTTTAATTTGAGAAAGTTTGTGTACATTTTTATGACAAAGAAAAGAATTATATAATTTAAATATCTTTTTGACAAAAAAGGTAATCTAATTATCTTTATTATGTTAATATAATTACATTTATTTTCTACATTAATTAAATCTAATGTGTATCTTGAGGGGCCTTGCTTTTAAATAATATATATAATTAATAATAAAATAATAAAATTAATATTAAAAAAGTAAAGACGAGAATAAATTTTTAACATAGATCACTTTCAATTTCCATCCTCAATAATATGAAGATTATATATATATAATGATTTTAAAAAAAATAAAAAGTAAAAGAGTAAATTTACACGCCTTTGGCTATAATCATGTCAAGCCACTAGTTATTAATGTGTCTGAAATTAATTGATATTTTGATTCATAATAAATCTTAAAATCTTTTGGTACTTAGAATGAGAATTTAAGAGATGATGATGATGATGATGATGATATCAATTTATAATAAAATATTAATAATTTATGGATATTAAATTGATAATTGGTGGTTATATAATTATTTAACTTTTAAGATAATTATTGGTCATATTGATAAAAAAAATATTATTTAGTTATATGTAGTGTTATGGGTGTTTCCTAATTATAAGAATTTGGTTAGCTCAACTTGGTCCTAGCCTAACTTTTAGAGGACGCAAAGTACTCAATAGCTACTACTCATTAAGTCTCATTTAAGGAATTGACACAGTAAATGATCTAAGTTGCTATGAATAGATCAATTCTAGCATGGTAAGCCACTTGCTCAGACAAGTTGTATGTCTCTACTAGGCAACTTAGCCTATCCGTTATCATCATTTCACTGTCTTTGAAGCTTATAAATAGAGACATTTACAACCTTACAAGGAGAGACTAATCTAGACATGCATTAGTACATTCATCCATAAATCAACATGCATTCTTGAGTACTTATAGCCCTTAAGCTTAGACTCTGTTGTCTTAGCTCTATATAATCATTGTATCACTATCTTTTTAAACCCCTTAATACAAGTTATCATCTCTTTATCATATCTCTCCATCTCAATTACTACCTTGGGACAATTTCAATCTATCATCATCATAAATTGTAGTTTCTAAGACCAATTTCCCAAGCCAAAATCATCCTAACTTACTCCCATCATCTTGTCTTTTGCAACCAATAATTAGAATCACATCCTTCAATTCATCTATGCCAAGAAATCCAAAAAAATTTCAAAACCTCCAATTCTATCATTATAATTTCATTTAGCTTATCTTGCTTTTGGTTATGAATTCATATAAATGCTTGCTTTTAGCTTATGTTAATTGTAATCCTTTTACTCATTTACTACTTGTTAAGTAATTATGCATTGCAAAACCTAAAGTGGCAAAATAAAGCAATATTAACGTAAAAAGATTACACATACATGAAACTATAACTTGTATGCACAGATGTTCTTGATATTTTTTGTTATATCATCGTGCATTTCTTGAGTCAAACTTATCCATATCAGTCTATCATGCCACCCTAATGGTCAAAATATTATTTTGTCAAATCATGGAGCCAATATTTACCTTTATACTAATAAAAGAAGCTCTATGATGTTGACATTAGCTAACTAGGTTCTTATGTTATGCTTATTGGGCCCTAAAGTACAAGTGTCTATTAGCACTCCTCATTGATTATAGACGTCTTAATGTTGACAATAACTGGGACTTGTCCTTCTCTTGAGACTTCAATATACATCCACTCAATCTTAATCATAGTAGACAGTTGGCATTTTCTTGATCTAGAATGGAACATATTACCTAAAAGTGGGAATTTGAAATTATCATTAAGACAATACAAAATTTTGAAAATAAATAATGGTCTAGCTACCATGTATGTAAAAAACACTTTTATATTTTAGCCCTTGTTTATTTGAGGAGAAGAAAGAATATATAAACAATTAGCATATATATACATATATATCACATCATTAGCATATGTAATTAATAGAGAAACTTACTCATTAGGTATAAATACAGGACAATTTCCTATGCAAGTATATAACTAATTACCAAAACTATATATAACATATCAATTGGGCAATTATTTAAAGAACCATGATTGATCATGTCTTAAAAATGCTAATGAGAGAGGAAAAGTTCCATAAGCCTTATATTAAATATCCCATACTACTTAGTACAAATCTAGGTTTTCAAATTTAAAGATCATACATTAAGTATCCCATACTATTTAAGGTGAAATCTAGGTTTTCAATAATTAAGTATCTACACCATTTTCCTTATTCTTGCATAAATTTGTTAGTACATTTAACATTCATAGTCATATATGCAAATATATATGTATATCAAGGAATCTTGATTGTAGATTAGGGTGTCCACTAGTGTGGATTGTAACACCCCGAAATTAATTAAGGTATTAATTATGAATTTGGACTAATTAAGAATAATTATTATGACATAGTTAGGCAAACCTATGTGAATAGGAGTTTATGAAGAAATAAATAATGTAGGTTTAAGATTCAATTGGGTTAGAACTTAATTTAGGCCCATCATTAATTTAAGGAGGTTATGAATAAAGATTAATAGAGACCTAATAATTTTAGGTGCAGACCCAATTCCCTATTATGAGACTTAGCCCAAGGGAGACCACTTAGCAATGCCCTAACATTCATTATGTAGACCCAAATTAGATTGACTATTGGAACTTGGCCTAACCCAATTAAAATTCCATAGCTTAACTCATGAAATATGGCCCAACAAGCATAAATCTGAAACCCACTTAGAATTGGCCTTTTAGGTCAGCCCAAACCCATCTAAACCCTAGACATATTTAGCCCCTTTTACCAATTTTGCAGAAACAAGAAACACAGGAAGCAATTTTCGGAGGTTTGGAGAAAGGTTAGGATTCTTAGTAAGAAATCTATCATTTCTCACTTCTAGAGCCAAAACGAGCCAAGGTGAGTGTTATATAACTTGGCCCTCTCCTCTTTCTCTTCAATTTAACCTGATTGGTTCTTCTTTTAGAGCATTTCACCATATCCAAAATCTGAAATGTGTTTGTTTGATATTTTCTTGGAGGATTTTCAGAGGTTGAGGCTAAGAGGGATATTAGATAAGTATAAATTCTTCATTTTGATGCATTTACTACTAGTTAGAGACCAAAATAGTTGACTTATGATATGGACTCTGTTTTTATGTAAAAATATCCATAATGTAGGGTGATATTTTGAAGTTTTTGGTATAACACCATAATACTTCTAGTCTTACTTTTGCCTTAGTGGGCTTTATACATGTTACATTAAGAAAATTGAGTGAAACAATGCAAATAAATATGTTGCGTAGGGCTTTAAAATCTTGTCTTTTATACTCTATAGATCCTATGATTTCTCAAACATCATCCTCTACTCATAATCTCTCTATACAAGTCATAAATATCATAAACCATCTCATGTAACTTAGATTTGAAGCCCCACACATCAAAAAATGCATATTCAATTTTGGGTCCATATTTCAGTTTTCTAGGGTAGATTTTGGAAATTCATAATCAAATCTAAAAAATTTGAAATCTAACAAATCATAGCTTTCTGGAAAGCCCAGCATGTTAACTTTATGCTAAAAATACTTTTAGGCTATAAAAACTGCATTTGGACCTCATTTGATAATAGGAAACTAACATAGGTCTAGCTATCCTGGAATACTAATACACTTTATTGATATAGATTTCAAAAATTCATAACTAATTCTACAAAAATCCAAATCGAGTAAACCATACCAATATAGAAAGTCACAGATGTCTACTTTAAGGAAAATTTAGTTCTAGATCTATAAAATGACAATAAGCTAATAGAAATTGATAGAATAGCACTTGAGGTCTTGCCATGTTACTGATAGTAAATTCTAATTTCAAAAATGCATATCTCTCTCTCTCTACACACCTCCAAATGAGGTGCTTCCAATGGCTACAAGTCACTGTAAGTGTCTAGTTTCTCCATATAAAATTTCAAGACCATTGGACCTCGTTTGATGTAATATCCAATTTTCGTTAAATGACGGAAATAGGCACGCTTTCAAAGCAAGTCCCCTGAGATGAGAGATTCAAGGCCAAATAAAATTTGGATAAAATTTTAAATAATAAAAAATGAGGATTTAAGCCTTGAGTTGCCTAGAAACCAGGGTCGAAGTGATTCAAAAAATTTGTTGAAAGGCCAGTGGCATTTTCGTAACGAAGTGCAATTTTGGAAAAGCACCTAAGAGGGCTTTTTAAATGGAAATTTTGAGTTGCCCAGGGTTCTCAGAGGCCTTAAAAACCATGGGAAGCCCCAGGACCAGTAAAACCCCTCCGGTGTACTCTTTCTGACGTTAGTTGACCCAAATTTTGACCGGTTCGTTCGAAAAGGTTTTAGCTCCGATTTGAGTGATTCCAAAAGTCAATTTTGGCTCCATATTGGGTACCAAAATTGCCAAATAGATTTCCTTTGGTCTTGGCACCTTTTGGGCAAGTTTAAAGGCATGTTTAAGACTTGGCATAGTTAGGAAAAGTTTTAAATTTTTCTAAGGCCATTCTTGAGTCACATTTGATGAATGAAGATGAGTAGAGGTCTTGGGAAAAATTTAGAACTCAAGAAAAGTGAATTGGAGTCATAGGTTCCATATTATGACCTAAAGAAGCAACATGGTACTAGGCCTTTTGTTTTAATGGTGTGGTGGCTCCAAGAGGTTTAAAAGGAGTCAAGAATCATAATTGAGAGGAAAGAATGAGGCCTAGAAGTTATTTGAGGAATATTGCTTCATTAGGCACCATTTATGGACCACAATGAAGCCTATAGAATAATCTAGGGCTTAAGCAAATTGTATAGCTTTAGAAATTCAGCGCCAGACCACCCCTTCCTCTCCCTGAGCCCAAGAGACCGAGAAAGGGTTCTCAACCTGCAGTGACTAGTTGGAGAGGTGGAAAAGGTCAGTGGAACTAGAAGGATAAGAGACGAAGAACTCAGTCTAGCAAGGGCAGTGCACCTACTACATGTCCTCAGTGTGGTAGGAATCACGGTACTAGACCGTGCTATGCGGGGCAGAATGTGTGCTTCAGATGTGGCAGGCCAGGGCACATAGCCAGAGATTGTACTTAGGCTCCTCTGCAAAGCTACGAATGTTAACTTGATACTAAAAATAATTCCAGAATGAAACAGCTACATTTAGCCATCGGGAACCTATGGAACAGTAACTAAACTCCTGGGGCGCCACTGGTACTGACAGTTAACTTCAAAAATGCATAACTCTTTGCTCAGACCTCCAAATGAGGTGATCTCGGTGGCCACAGAAAGCTTATGACCTCTAGTTTATGCATATAAAATTTCACAAGCATTGGATATCTTTGGCCATCAGGTGACACAAAACATAAAACTACCAGTATGAACAGTACCCATACTAGAATCCATGAAAAATCCCAACTTTGTAAATCTATGCTATTAATGAGTGAGATCCGAATAGAGAATGACCTGAGGGATCAAATAAGAGAGGCCCAGCAGACAGATGACCATGTAAATAAGATTAGAGCCCAGATAGCCCAAGGTAGTGTTCAGGCACATAAGATAAACCTATCTAGATACGACTTGAAGATTCTGTTCATGTAATCCATAAAGACTGCGGGTGCATTCGTCAACCCGAAGGGCATAACTAGAAACTCATAGTGCCCGTATCTAGTTCTAAAAGCTGTTTTGGGAATATTCTCAGCCTTTATTCTAAGCTGATGGTATCCCAACCTAAGGTCTATCTTTGAAAATATCGACGCTCCTACCAACTAATCTAGGAAAGTAGAGCCTCATAGACCCAGAGTTAGTGGACCAGACCTCCAGACAAAGAGAGACCATCCGAAAGAAACTTCTTATGGCCCAGAGTAGATAGAAAAAGTTACGCAGATAAACATGACGGCCGTTAGAGTTTGAAATTGGAAACCATGCCTTTATTAGAGTGTCTTTAGTCACAGGGATAGGTTGGTCCACTAAGAGTAAAAAGCTCAGTCTAAAGTACATAGGTCCTTTCCAAATTCTTGATAAAGTAGGACCTGGGGCATACAGACTAGCCCTTCCTTCGAACCTAAGCCAATTTCACAATGTATTCCACGTTTCACAACTTAAAAAGTACTAGCCCAACCCATCACACGTCATAGAATATGAGAATGTGCAGTTATAGGATGATTTATCTTACAGAGTATCACCAGATCAAATCGTGGACGTTAGACTCAAGCAGTTACAGAATAAGACGATACCGCTGGTGAAAGTGGTTTGGAAAGGGTTATCTCTTGAGGAAGCCACCTGGGAACTAGAGGATGATATGAGGAAGAAATATCCAAAACTCTTCCTATGAGGTATGTTATCTAAATTTCGAGGATGAAATTTTTAAAAGGGGGAGAGAATTGTAATGTTCGGTTTTTGTTAAACGACGGAAACGAGCACGCTTTCAAAACAAGTCTCTTGAGATGAGTGATTCAAGGCCAAATAAAATTTGGATAAAATTTTAAATAATAAAAAATGAAGATTTGAGCCTTGAGTTGCTTAGAAACTGAGGTCAGAGTGATTTAAAAAATTTATCGAAAGGCCAGGGCATTTTCATAAATAAGTGCAATTTTGGAAAAGCACCTAGGAGGGCTTTTTAAATGGAATTTTATTAAATTGGGAATCTAAATTTTATAATGAAAAAGACAGTCCTAAAAAAGGAGCTAAAATGAAGGAGAAACGAAAATGCTAAGAACAAAGGGCAAAATTGGCATTAAAGTGTTAAAGGAAGCTTCTTTCTTCTTTTTTATATGCCACGTTCTTTCTCTACTCTCTAAGACCGACTTGCTTCTACCCATTTTCAGAGGAAAACTCCAGCTTCTTAGGGGTACAAGGGGATTAAATGAATATATGATGTATGGTTGAGCTTACTTAAGTGTGAAGAGGCCAAGAACTCTTGACCCAACGCGAGTGCATAACATGAGTTCACACGGTTCACGTGACACTGATTGCAAATTTTGAAGTATAGCGCAATGCAAATAAATCAATTATTTTCATTCCCCTTTTTATATACTTTTATGGAAATAATGAGGTGAAGCTTATAAATGTCATGAAATGAGTTAGAAGCTATGGTCTTACATTTGACACTTAGATGACATGAAAACAATTTTGTCCAAATGAATAGTGACTGATACCAATATGCAAAATTTGTTGAATTTCGAAAAATTATAATAAATTTTATAGATCTCCAAATAATATAGTTCTTAGACCAGTAAAAATTTCTGTATGAGATCTATATGTATGTAAAATCTTAGCCTCAAAATCATTCATTTAGTTACTTTGTGACATAAGGTTGTAAAATGAAACTGTTAAGCCTTTATATGTGTTATTGGGGTACCAAATACTCTTCCAATATCATCATGACCTCTTGATCATGTGGAAAGACATAGAATCAACCCTTTAAAAATCCTCAAGGGGTTCAAATACTCATATATCACAAATTCACTCTCCTACTTGCCTTCATACAAGAGATCTTACATGCATATCTTTGCATTTCAATGACAAAAACATCCATTCTCATTCATATGCTTTCAATTTCCATACATACATCATATATACATATATATACATATATCTAAGGGGCTGTACATCATTTAAATCATTGCATTACATCACTTGACATCCATATGGCTATAATACAAGCATTTTATGACTTCTTTGCCAACCTTCATGTCTTCAAGTAGGATGGCTCCCCAATTCCTTGCTATTTTGCTCTACCTAGACATGTTAAGTAATGGGGAGGGAGTGAGATTCAAAGAATCTCAATAGCCCTATACACTTTCAATCATACATGATAGATGTAATTTCATGCAAAGGAATGCTATGCATGGTTTATAAGCTATATATGCATATCAAGAACATGGTTTCCATTTCATGAGTCTCAAATATATCAAGTAGACTCTCAAGACTTTGGTTAACCTAACCCACCTCTCTTGGGACTTTTGGACTTGCCTCATCCATTTCTTTTAGGACTTTTGACTAAATCTCACTCCACTTGAGACTTTTGGCTTGTCTCACCCACACTAAGGGACTTTTGGCTCATTCTCACCCTTATCAAAGGATTTTTGGCATTACCAAGTCTATTCAAGTCTTATGCACACATAAAAATAATTCAAGACACATAAGTGGCACCACATATATCTTTAATAGCTAGGCATGTTTTTCATAGTTCAACATACATAAAAGCACTAGCTAGGCATGCTTTTCATAGTTCAACACACATACAAGTATTCAAAGTAAGAAAACATCCACACACATACATGAGAGAAAGGTTGGAGGGCTACATTGTAATGAATCATAATGTTATTCTCTCAGAATTCTCTTCCCCTTCTTGGTCACACTCTTGTAAGGAGGTGGAACTTGTTTCTTGTTGCCTATAAACATCAATGGAGCATAACTAAGTCATTGAAATAAAACTTAGCTCCTTACAACTCAAGACTGGGCTACTTGACTCAAAGACCTCATTATGGTTTCATAGTGCACAAAGTGAGGCAACACATGTAGTTCTTGCACTTAGCCTCTATTTCTTGATCATTCTAGATCTTTTGACATAAATTAAACTCTTGGGAGTTATCACAACTTAATTCCAGGGGTGCTAGACTCACAATGCTCTTTGGATACCCATGGAGGTAGTCTTACTTTCTTTAGTAGGAGGTGCATATGAGAAGCTTTTTAGGGGTCTTAGAAACTCATACAAACATTTACATAAAATTTGCTATGAATGAACAAGATAAGTTAAAAAAGTAAGGTATTACACCCGCACCAAGAAATGCTCTCTTCCACTCATGGGTTTTGATGGATGAAGCATATTCCAGATCCAATTCACTACTTTCTCACACTCTCTATCATGCACGAATCCATAGTTGAATCCATATAAACACACACAAAACACGCATCATTGCATACATATATTCATATACCCATCCATTTACACATACACATAGCAGTTGCAGGTGCCTCTTCCACGTAGAAACACTTATTCAAGCATGAGGTCTAGAATGCACAAATGGTCAACTCTCTTTATCCATGTCTATTGCTCCCTCCACTTACATGTAGACACTCACACATTCACGCTTCACGTAGGAGGTACACCCACTTCATACAATCACACTCCATAGCCCATATAATCATACATTCACTCACTTTTCATGCACGAGCTCTCTCTTATATTACACACTTTATGGCTATTTTGGAGAGTAGAAGGCATGTGGTTACATTATCCCATCTGGAAGCACACATGAGAGGAGTAAATTCTGGTGATATTCATACACATGGAGGCTCGGGATGTAACATAGCATCACACTCATGTACACAAATCACATGATAAAGGGAGTTAACTCACATATGAAGGCACTCTCTCACGCATACTCATCCACATAGCAACACGAAGAATGGGTTACACCTCCAGCTCACTTTACTCGCACATGCACACTCACATATCCTTACATAGATCATTCACACAACATCACTTATTCATGTACAGTTGGCCTACATGTAAGAGAGAGGATGAAGGATTTATGTGGAAGAGGCTGGGAATTATTGAGGGCAGAATAGAAAACATATGATAGGAACAGCTCATATGGAAGATTCTCACGTGGATATATGAATGAGAGGCACAATTTTTTTCCATTCATCCATTCGCATGGGATATCTCTCACTTAACACATCTAGTAGCTACTCGTACTGCACACACGGACAGCTCTTTCCTCTATTTTCATTCAACATACTCTAATCTTTGACACGTAGGCATGGTAGCACGAGGTTTTGAATCACTCATCCATGCACACATTCCACATGATTAAAAGAGGCATGGGATTAAGGAGAAAAAGAAGAAGCACGTGATTTTTAGAAGGGGCTCACGTGGGAATGATTAAAAAGAGAGGCTCGGGAAAAGCATTAAGGTGAGGTGGAGATTATCATTCATTCATCATCCATTCATTCTCTCTATCAGCCATGACTCTACTCTATTTTCTCTTCCATTATTCTCCTCTAATGAGAGCTTAATTGAATCTTGTGGCTAGCTAGGATGAAGACCTTATATTGAAGCTTGAATCTATAAAGATTAGTAAGGGATTTTGGTTTAGATTTTCTATTCTATTTTCCCTCTCTTTCTACATTGCTTCTTGTTTATGTATTTGCTTGGTTAAGCTTATAATGAATTATAATTAGTGTTGTTTGTAATTAGTGACTGGTTAGACATCAATTAGGAAAGTATTTTAAAGACTAATGGATCAATTTAAGTGTTGGATTTTTCACTGATATTTAATTGTCCATGTATGCAATCAAAGTATTTGATAAAATGCATGTTAGAAATTGTGTGCTTGAATGTTTGATTTAAGGTGCCTATAGAGTTTAATTGGTTAATTGAATATCTTAGGATGAAAATTCAGAGGCTAATTTGATTGGTTAATTACTTAATTTAAGTGTTTAATAATCCTAATGACAAGAATTAATGATTCAATGTGGATTGAGGTCTTAATTCAACATCAAATTGTGAATGTCTTGAATCTTGTGTGATAACTCAAGATAAATTGCTATGAACACATATAGGAACTCTTAAACTAAAACCATTAATAATTAAATTAAGTTAAGGATAATGGATATCAAGAGATAAATCCAAAGTTAGTCATATGTCCACTTCTTGCTTGTTAATTCGTGCATTTAGGTAGTAGTTTGTATTTTTAGTTCAGTTAAATTCAATTAAAAACCCCCTCAGTTAGGTAGATTTTATATTCTCTTACATTTAGAAAACTTAATTAAATATTGAAATCTATTTCTAAGAAAACCAATCTAGATTGCACTCTATATTTCAAATCTTATTCAAGTTAGTTTATTTGAGGTTGCGTGACACAACTATCTGCAGCCATACAAGCTTTAATGGCTCAATGAATGTGAAGACTTAAGGGTAACAAAAAAAGTAAAGGTAATGCTTTCTATTGGCAAGTATAAAGATGACGTATTATGTGATGTTGTACAATGAAAGCATGCCATCTTTTGTTAGGTAGGCCTTGGCTATGATAAGCATGTTACACATGATGGTTTTCTAAACCGTTATTCTTTTGTACTTAGAGAGGAACCTATAACCCACCTTTCTATATCACTAAAGCAAGTATTAGAAGATCTAACTAAGAGAGAAAAGAAAAAAGAAAGTGAAAGTATAAAGGTGTCTGAAAAAGAAGACAATGAAAATGAAAAGCAACAGAGAGTAAGACAAGAGGAGAGAGATAGAAAAGAAAGAGAAATCTAAGGGCAAGAGAGAAAATGAGGGAGAAAAAGAGAAAAGTTTGTTAATGGAAAGAAAGAGTGAAATTAAGCAAGCTTTATTTTCTTAACAAAACCTCATTGTATTTATCTACAAAGAAGTTATATTAAACACTAACAACTTAACTTCTTCTTTGCCTAATGTTGTTAAATCTCTGTTACAGGAATATGAAGATGTCTTTTCCAAAGAGATACCACTCAGATTGTCACCAATTAGAGGGATAGAACATCAAATTAATTTTATTCATGGAACACCTCTACCAAACTGCCCGACATACTGCACCAATCCTGAAGAGGCAAAAGAGATTCATAAACATGTGCAAGAATTACTAGATAAGGGATATGCAAGGGAGAGCTTAAGCCTATGTGTGATACTGGACTGCTTATGTCGAAGAAAGATGGCACATGGAGGATGCGACTTGATTGTAGAGCCATCAATAATATAATAGTAAGATATTGTCATCTTATCCTTAGGTTAGATGATATACTTGATAAATTAAATGGCTCTACTATTTTTACTAAAGTTAATTTAAAAAGTGGCTACCATCAAATTAGAATGAAAGAAGGAGATGAATGGAAAATTGTATTTAATACTAAATATGGACTTTAATGAATAGTTAGTTATGTCTTTTGGTCTCACTAATGCACCTAGCATATTTATAAGGTTAATAAATCATATCTCATATGCTTTCATAAGCAAGTTTGTGGTAGTTTACTTTGATGATATTTTTATGTATAGTAAGACTTTACATGAGCATATATATCACTTAAGACAAGTCCTAAAAGCTCTAAGAAAAAAAAATTGTTTGGCAATTTAAAAAAGTGTGATTTTTGCACTAATAAAGTTATTTTTCCTTGTTTTGTTGTGAGTGTTGAGGGGATCGAGATAGATGAAGAAAAGATCAAAGCCCTTTAAAATTGGCTAACCCTTACCACTATCAAATACATGAAGAACTTCCATAGACTTACAAGCTTTTATAGAAGGTTTGCAACGGACTTTAGTATGTTGGTAGCCCTATTAAACAAGTTGACAAAGAAAAATGTTCTATTCAAATGGGGAAAAGCTTAAAAGAAAGCCTTCCAAACTCTTAAAGAGAAGCTCACCTATGCACCTTTACTAGCACTTCCAAATTTTGGTGAGATTTTTGAAGTAGAATGTGATGCAAATGGAATTGGCATAGGAGATGTACTTATGCAAGAAGGTAAGTTCATTGCATATTTCAGTGAAAAACTAAGTTGTCCTACTATTAACTATCCTATATATGATAAGGAGCTATATGCCTTAATTAGAATATTGGAGACTTAGCAATATTATTTGTGGCCTAAAGAATTTGTCATACATTCTAATCATGAGGATTTTAAACATAATAAGAGCCAATACAAATTGAATTAAAGACATGTTAAGTGGGTTAAATTCATTGAATCTTTCCTATATGTGACTAAGTATAAGAAAGGAGAATATTGCTGTTAATGCAATTTCATGTAGGTATGTTCTTCTTTCCATAATATATTCTAAAGTTTTTTGTTTTGAGTTCAATAAAGAATTGTATACTAATGCCATTAGCTTTGGTGAAGCATTTAGCCATTGCAAATCTCAACTTGGTTAGGACAAATTTTTCTTACACGATGGATTTTTATTTCATGTTGATAAGCTTTGTATTCTTAATAGTTCTTTGCCTATGTTATTAGTGAAGGAAGTGCATTTAGGTGGTTTAATGGGACATGTTGGCATTGCTAAAACATTTGATGTCTTGAATGAGATTTTTATTAGCCTAGGTTGCATAAGGATGTCAAAAAGTTTGAAGGCAGATATATTGCATGTCATAAAGGTAAATCTAAATTAAATCCTCATAGATTGTATACTCCCCTCCCTATTCCTAGTGTACTTTGGAAAGATGTTTCTATGGACTTTTGATAGGATTACCTAGGTCTAAGAGAGGGAGGGACTCCATTTTTGTTATTATAGATAGATTTTCTAAAATGACACACCTCATTGCATGTTATAAGGTTGATCATGCATCTAACATTGCCACTTTATTCTTTTAGGAACTTGTACAATTTCATGGGATGCTGAGGACTATAGTGTTTGATCAGGATGTTAAGTTCCTAAGCTATTTTTGGAAGACTTTTTAGCTTAAGACTAAATAAGCATTTTCTACTACGTACCACCCACAAACTGAGGTTGTGAATATAATACTTTCTTCTTTGTTACGGACAATTGTTAAGAAGAACTTAAAGAATTAAGAGAAGTTTCTATCACACATCGAATTTGCTTATAATAGAGCCATTCAGTCCACTATTAAATATTCACCTTTTGAGATTGTATATAGTTTTAATCCTTTTACACCCATTGTCTTAACTCCTTTGCCTTTGTAGGAAAGAGTCAATATGGATGGAAAGAAGCGTACTGAGTTTGTTAAGTAAATGCGTGAAAAGGCTAAGCAAAGCATTGAGAAGATGACTTAATAAGATGTAAACCATGCTAATAAGGGATGAAATAGAATTGTATTTGAGCCACGGGGCTTAGTTTGGTTGCACCATAGAAAAGAGAGATTTTTTGACAAAAGAAAGTCTAAGCTTGTGCCTAGAGGAAACAGATCTTTTCGAGTGTTAGAAAGGATCAATAATAATGCTTACAAGATTAATTTACTAGATAAGTAAGGCGTAAGTGCTACTTTCAACACTTCTGATCTTTCCCTTTATTTTGGTGTAGATTTTGAAGAGTAGAGGATAACTTCTTTTTAAGAGGGTCAAGATGACATGAATCAGGCTCATATAGAAAAGGATGTTGATGCAAATCATAGGATGAAATCAACTAACTCAAAAGAACAAGCTAATTCAAAATCTTTAAATGATTCTTTGCATCTTCCAATTAGACTTATCGCAAGGGCAGGGGTTGAAAGACTTAAAGAAATATTGAGTAGACTTGTTCAAAATATTTAAACCAAGTAAAATTTTGACAAATCTAATTCAAGTATTAGTTAAGACGTCCGCAATATTATTTAAGCTAAAGATAGAGTTGCTGAAACTATTCTTGGTTAGAATATTGCAAATTACAAAGCTTGGACCAAGGGCGATAGATTAACTCATTTAGACCTAAATAATGTTATTATAGGTTTAATATGCTGATTTCTAGAAGCCTTATGTATTTGAATGAAAATTAAAATTAATTAGGTAGATTCTCTTTCCTTTTCTATTTTTAAAAAGATTTGATTATTTTATATTCCTAATTTCTAGATCATTCAGTTAAGTTATGTAGTTAGTTTCTTAGTTTTCGTTCAACAAGCAGTCTTACTTACACTTTAAATACATATATTCTATCTCCATTTTCAATTAGATTAGAAGTAATAGAATTATTCTAAGTGATTCTCTAATTATGCAAATATTTTTCTTCCTTTGCTCTTATGAAGCCTTTGTCTTGTCAACCTATCATTGGGTGGGTGATTTAAGTTCCCAAAGGCCCCCAATTCATACTTCGACCTAAATGCATCATTATATGGGTTAGTTCATTGTGTTCGTGGTTGAACACGTTGTCTAAGTAGTTAGTCAATATTCCTATCATGTTGGTTGGCTATTTGCTTTCGTCAGGTCTCAAACCACCATCTATCCTTCAACCTATGCTGGGAACATCTGGCCACCCCTTGATTTTGCATCAGCATATGCCTTTCTAATTAAAAATGTCATTTAACAAAAATATAAGATAAAATCCTAGTAGCAAGTGAAGTTCTAAAGCAACATTCTTATCCATAAATATAAGCCCCTTTTTTGTTTAAAAAAATGTGTTTTGTGAAAAGTAATACATTAAGAGAAAATACCTTTAAGAAACATTTGTTAGTTATATGAAATAATCGTTTCCAATCTAACTTCATGAATCATTAGAAAAAGGCTAAAAACATTTAATACAAAACTATTTTCTCAAACAAACTTTCTTTAGAAAACTATATGCTTAGTGGTACTCGTATGCGGGATTTCACTACCATAGCCCCTACTTTTCATATGGTGGTATTTGTAGTGTGAGTTGACTATATGATTCACCCATCTATCTCACATTGAATGAGATCTATGACCTTAACCCTGGCCCTTGGTTAATAGTGATTACTTGTTAGAGTGCAGGCATGCATGTAACGTAATGTTCGATTTTCATTAAATGATGGAAACAAATGTGTTTTCAAAGCAAGTCCCTCGAAATGAATTAGTTAATGTAATACCCCAAAATTAATTAAGGTATTAATCATGGATTTAGATTAATTAAGAATAATTAATATGGGATGATTGGGCAAGTTAAGTGAATGGGGATTTTAGAGAGATAAATTATTAATATGGGTTAGGAATTTAATAGGATAGAAATTTCATCTAAGCTCAAATTAATAGATCATGATAAGAGGCTAATGGAGGCCCAATGAGTTAGATGCAGACCCAACCCAATTTAATATGATAGAGGCCCAAGATCCACCTTGTATAGACTCTTATAAGTGGCCCAATTAGCCTTGTGCAGACCTAAACCCTTGAGCTCTTCAAATTTAGCCTAAATCTAATTAAACTTCAGCAACCCAATGCTTAAGAGTTGGCCCAATGAAATTCTGCAGCCCAACACTTTAAAACTAGCCCAACAAGCTAAAATCTGAAGCCCATTTGGAGTTGGACCTTGGAGTAACCCATGACCCATATTTGACCCAACTTAATCCCACTAAAACTCTAAAAATTGACCAGCCACCTCCCCCATTCTGCAAAACACCAAGACATAAAGAAAATTCGGAGGTGAGAGGGAGATGCTAGAGTTCTTGGCATAATTTCACATTTTCTCACATTTGGAGCAAGATTTAGCTAAGGTAATAGTTATACAACTTAATCCCCTTATCTTTCTCTTTAATTTGGCCTGATTAGTTTTTCATTTGGAGTGTTTTCGCCATACCCAAAATCTGAAATGTGGTTGTTTGGTGTTTCTATGGTGGAAATTCGTAGGTTGAGGTTAGGGCTGACATTGAGTAAGTATAAACCCTCCATTTTGATGCTTTCCTTGTTAATTTGAGACCCCCATAGCTGATTTATAAAATGGGTATTAATTTTGTACGAATTTGCTTAGGATTTTGAGTAAAATATTGAGGTTTCTGGTAGAGGATACTTGAATCCGAATTTAGGACTTGTAGTGGCTAGGTAAGCATTCTCTAGGTAGTTATTAGCATTTTAAATTCCTTGGGTACTTGTTGCTACCGTTAATGATGAATTAGAGTGGTAATTTTCTGATGTTATGGTTATAGGGATTTTTGTACCATTGGTGGCTGTTACAAATTGTCTATAAGTGAGGTAACCGGGGCTTACATTAATTCCATACATGTATCTGTTTTAATTTCATATTTGCTGTATATGAATGATTTGAAATGCTGAATGAATTGGTTGGCTATCTATTGTATTATGATTAGACCTTATGAGTCTATGGTGGAGCCGTGGTGCGGCTGCCACCCGTGCATGTGCTTCGATCAGGCACCGGGTTATGATCAAACCCCAGATGCACTGAGCCTTAGTTGTGCTCAATGGGGAGTAGGTGCCGTGGACGGGCCTCTCTCGGTGTTAATGGCCTTTAACATGTGAAATTATGATTGCTAGTATGGGATAGTAATCATGATAGTTTAACTGTTTCATTTACTAATATGGCTGATATGATTTTGATTCATGCATATATGCTTATTAAACTTGCTTATATGATGGAATTGCCTTGGTTACTGAGATTTATATCTCACCCCATTTCATAGGTTAAACATTTCAGGTGAAAGTGTTTCGGGTAAGGATAAGGGTAAGCAAGTGGATGAACATCCATGAGCTGAGGCCCAATGTGGGGGAGCTACACTTAGTCTGAGTAGAATAGAGTAGATGCTAATTTTGTTAAGTCTTGTATAACATCATCATGTATCTGTATTGCCAAGTGTAGGAGTCTATATTTCGTTAATATAATGTGTACCTATTGAGGAGTAGGCTTTACTTTAAATTAGTATTTGATGTATGGATTTATGATATCTGCTATGAGCCTTGTTGAACTTTGATATAGCTTGTTATTGGAAATGTAATCTTGACATATTGCTATGAACCCCCATTGATTGGGTATCAAATGATAGCTACTGACAGTTTGTGAACTCATATTATTGTTATTTTACAAACTTGCTGATATATGGACTTGCTGATATAGGATAATTAGAGAAAAGAAATTGACCCTTAAGTCTTGAACTAGTAAGGATAGATTAGTTGGATAAATTAGGCTAATGAAGGATATTTGAGCCTCACAATGAAGGTAGAAAGGCCCTAGGGTGTTAATGAAGGAAGAGTGGAAAGTATGAGACTAGATTTTCAGAGTGTAGGACCAGAAGGCACTTCGCCGCGGCTAAAATAGAGTTGGCCGTGGCCAATAGAGGCAAAGTTGCCCAGGGAGAGTGCCAGAGAGGAATTCGCCACGGCGAGAGGCAAAACTGGGAGTCGTCCAGAGGGAAATTGGCTGCGGCGAAATTTTGCAAAAATGAGCCAGGCATTCTAGAGAGGAATTGGCCACGGCAAAAGGAGGTATTGGCCGTGGCCAATATCGAGAGGCGAGCGAGGAAGTTCCAGGAGGCTTCTTCGCCGCGGCGCCTTGTAGGTTGGTCACGGTGAAGGTCTAACTTGCCGCGGTGAAACTAGTGATGAAGAAAGGGGTAAAATAGAAAGGAATTGGCCACGACTAAGAGTAATTAGGTCGCGGCGAATATGCTGAAACATTTATATTAACTAGAAAACCTTAGTTTTTTTTATATGTTAATCTTAAGGGATGATGTAGAGATATTAGGGTGAGTTATGTATGATGAACAATGGAATCAAAGACTGATAAATGAATGTTTGTTTCCCTTACGAACATAAGTGTTTATAATTGTATGATTGATGACTCTAATCATATTAAGGTTCAAGTTTTCCCCGTATTTTCATAGTGTAATTAGTCTTAATATCATGTAACTCTGGTTTATAGTTATTAATCACGTATTAAATCTTAGTAATTGGGATTAGAGATTAGGGTTGTCATAGTAAAGATCCCAAAAAATTTGAGAAATATTCTAGATTCCTAAAAATAAGAATCTCAAGCTCAGACGGAAAGAAAAATGGAGCTAGAATGAAAAAATGAATTTTGACAGAAAACTTACGAAACGTAATGGTATTTTTGTAATTTTGAATAAATTTTGAAATTCACACAGGAGGACTTTTTGAATGAAATTTTGAGTTCTCTGGGGTTCTCAGAGGCTCTGAAAACCATGGAAAGCCTCGAGATAGTAAAACCCCTCCGGTGGATGTTTTCCAATGTCAATGTACCCAAACTTTGACGGATTCGTTTGGGAAGGTTTTAGCTCTAATTTGAGTGATTCCAAAGGTATTTTACTAAATTGAGAACCTAAATTTTATAATGAAAAAGATGGATCTAAAAAAGGAGCTAAAATGAATTAAAAATGAAAATGTTAAAAATGAAAGGCAAAATAGGAATTTTTGAAAAGTCATTCTTCCACCACATATATATATATATATATATATATATATAGGACGCCCCACTCTCCCATTCACTTAGCCTCATATTTCTTCCTTAAACCAAAAAAGAAACCATAGGAGAGTGGTGCACAAGAGGAAGAAGAAGAAGAGGAGAAATCAAGGCTTAAAGGTATGGAATTTTGGTTGTTTTTATGCTTTCTTCTTTTTAAACTTCTCCTCTATTCTCCTTTATTTCCTATAATTATAATGAAATTTACAAATTTGTTTTAAGGGAGAAATTAAGGGAAAAATTTGGATTTGAAGAGAAGAGGCCAAGGAAGACAAGATTCAAGTGAGAAAATAAGGAAAAACAAGGTAATTTCTTCTTCCATGGTTGCTACCCTTTGCTTCCCTTCTCCCTATGGTTCATCCCTCTCAAGAAGTCCTAGGAGGATTTGGTTTTTAGGCAGAACAAAGAGTGATTCTTAGGAAAAAGGGTGTGGAGATTAAGAATATGCAAAGAAAAGTAACAAATAACCATGGAAATTCAAGATGCAAATTCTAGGGTTTCATATGCTCCTTGTAAAATCTGATTTGATATCTTAATTTCTATGCCTAAATGAGAGTTTAAATGAGCTCTTAAGATCGTTAGAAGTCTCTCCATGTGCTTCCTCCATCAAGAAAATAAAGCAAAGTCCATGGATGCCATAATGCTTCCTAGGTTCAGCCAAGAGGGGTTTGTATACCTAGGGAGAGTTTTAAATTTTTTTATGCCCATTTTTGAGTCATATATGATGAGTGAAGATAAGGGAAGGCCTTGGAAAAAATTTAGAAACCATAGAAAGTGAGTTGGCCTTATATATTCCATAATATGACCTAAAAAAGCAACATGTAGTTAGGCTCTTTATTTTAATTGTGTGATGACTCCAAAAGGCTTAAAACGAGTCAAGAATTGTATATGAAAGGAAAGAATGGAGCCTAGAATTTATTTGATAAGTGTTATTTCATTAGGTGCATTCTTGGAAATATAAAGGGGTTAATGAGCCAAGCTAGTGTCTAAGCAAGTTATGTGACCTTAGAATTAATTCCATAAACCTAATTGGCTTCCATAAATTATGTTTAGGCCAAGAGAAATCATTTCCACACCTTTGTGTGTGTGAGGCCAAAGAAGGGAGAGGAAATTCAAGAAAAAAAAGTGTGTATTTGCTTCAAAGGTAGTTCACTCCTCCTTCTCTCATGTATGAATGTATGCTTAACTTGTTTTTGAATGTTTGTATGTATGCTTTAAGCCATGAAAAGTATGTTGGCATGGTTTCATATGCCATGGTACCATGATGATGCATTATATTTCTAAATGATGTTTATGATGTTTATTTTAGTTTACTTAAGTGTGGTGAGGCCAAGAACCCTTAGCCATGGTAAGGATGAGCCAAGAAGCTTTAGAATTGGTTAAGATAGAGTAAAGAGTCTCCCAAAAGCGAGGTTGATTCCTAAGAGTAAGGTTGAGTCTAAGAACCTCTTAAAGAATGAGTGAGGCAAGTCCAAAATCTACAAGTGAATGGGTGAGGCTAATCCACTTACTTAGCAAGCCTATGTATACTATATATGACTTTTTCAAATACTAAGAATGCTTCTTGAATGATTGCACATGTTAATATGCCCATGCACGTATTTGTAAGACTTGTTTTGCATCCTTTATGTATGATTGAATAAGAGATAAGCTATTGGGATTTTTTAAATCTCATCCCCTCTTCTCCAATGTTCTAACATGCTAGGTGGACAAAGAGAACAAGGAAATGGAAGCCAACCCTTTGAAAGATGAGAGTATGCCATCAAAGTGACCTCTTAAACATATGTAATTATGATAATATGTTATGTATAAATGAGAGATTATGTTATGTGACCATTAGAATGCAAATTGAGTATGTTATGGCAAATTGGCTTCTTGAGTGGCTTTGTGCAATTATGTATAAATAGAAGTCAAAATGGCCAAATTATGATACATGAGGTTTGAGACCACTTGGGCAGTTCATATAAGTCATAAACATGCTTTTAAATTTGCTCAGGAGGTGCCAAACATAAAGGGAAGCCATTTGGATATTTTGGTATTCTATATGGAGCAAAAATTGACCACTTTAGAACCCTATAACATTTTTTGTCCAAATGTGCTCTTCTTGATCTGAGATTTGGCATGCATTTAAAGCTTGTTGAGAGCTTTTTGGAAAGCTAAAGTGCAGAATTTTCAGAGGTCTAGGAAATATTTGATGAATTTTCAAAGTTGGAAAAATTCTGATTTTGGTTAGGTTACTGTTCATACTAGTCTGAAAATAAATTCTATCACTCAGGGCTCAAATGATGTCCAATCATGAAATTTTATAAGGAGAAACTAAACATTCCCAGTGATTTGTGCTAACTAGAAGCATCTCATTTGGATGTCTAGAGAGGGAGGTATGAATTTTTAAAGATTCTGTTCAGTATCAGACATTCTCGCTGACCTCAGGTACTGTTTGATTAGGTTTCGAGGTCTAGGCATGTCTAAACTGGTATGAAGTTATTTTTTCCCTCTAGCTAACATCTGTAGCTTCCCAAATTGGTATCATTTGTATAGATTGGATTTTTGTAAAATTAATTGGATATTTTTGAAGTTTGTAGCAAAAAGTTATAATGGTACCTGCAGCCAGCTAGACCTCTGCACCTATTCGAATGTCAAATGTCTTCTGTATTGTGTTTCATGGCCTGGACATATTTCTATCTTAAAGTAGACACGTGTAGCTTTCCAAAATGTCAAAGAATGCATGATTTTGATTTTTCTAAAATTAGTTATAATTTTCCAAATTTTGTGATAAAGAAAGGGAAATTCTGGTCGAAATAATATCTATGGATTTTATGTACTCCCTGGCTTTGCACAAGCTCGAGGCCAATTTTGGTGATGAAAATGAGTTGTATCTATGTAATTAAATATGAGAATGTGATAATTGAGCTCACTTGGTCCACGGGACACTAAAAAAAAAATTTATATGTGACGCAATGCTAAAATATTCATTATTTTTATACTATGTTCTTTGCTCTTCCTTGAGTTACATGATATGAAGCTTGAGAATAGCATGAGATAAGTTAGGAAATTATAGTGTTACACTTATTTTTATTGGTATTAGAGCAAAAGTTCAGGCTCTTAATATGGGTTATGGCTTGTGTTTATGAGTTGCCTAGATGTATATGAGCTCGTTTTGTGAATGAATTGAGTGTGTTAATGGTGGAAGTGTTTCCTTTTTTATGTTAAAGTTTGTTATGATGTTTCAGAACTATGGTTAACACTAGGAGAGGTCGGCCCTCTAGAGAGGCTTGTGTAAATGATAGAGTCGAGCCTAATAATATGGTTACTGGAGCCTTACAGTCTATTATGGCTCGCCTGGATCAGCAACAGGTCGTGATTATGCAGTTACAAGAATGGCTTGCTAAGAGAGTGAGTCAGGGCCCTACATCTCCTCCTCCATAACCACCTCACCACTCAGATCATCTTGAGCATTCAAGGGTAACTCACTTAGACTCGCAGCCACACATACAGACGATTGCTCCTATTCCACCAGCTCAGATGCCTCTAGCCCAGGAGTAACATTTTATTAGCCAGGTCATCATTCAGTTCAAGAAATTCAGGCCTCCTACCTTTGATGGTGAGATGAACATAGAAAAATTCAAGGCCTAGATTATGCAGTTAGAGACAACATTTTGGGTGATGGAGTGCACATCTAAGCAAAAAGCCACTATGGCTATTTTTTAGTTAGAAAAAGAAGCAGATTACTGGTGGCAGGGCACGGAGCCTATCTTACAGGCAAGGAACCTTTCGATTACATGGGAGGCATTCTTCCAGGCATTTATGAGAGGTACTTTCCCAGTTTAGTCAAGGATGAGAAGGAGTCAGAATTCATACTTCTGAAATAGACAGAGGGGATGTCTGTTAACCAATACGTGGCCATATTTGTAGAGCTCTCCCAATACTCCTCTTATTTACAGAGACATGATGATGAACGGTGGAGAGCAGATAGGCAAGAGAAAGGTCTACTTCCAAAGATTAGAGATAAGGTAGTGCCATAGAGAATTGGGCACTTTAATACCCTAGTTGAGATATGCAGAGTGATGAAGGTGAACCTTAGAATGATGCAGCCTACCTCCAGTGCCAGACCACCCCTTCCTGAGCCCAAGAGACTTAGAGAGGGATCACAGGCTGCAATTACTAGCAGGAGAGGTGGTAGAGGCCAATAGAGCCGAATGGGCAAGAAATGGAGGACTCAGTCCAGCAGAGGTAGCTTTACACCTATCATATGTCCTTAGTGCAGGAAGAACCATGGAACTAGATCATGTTACACTAAGCAGAATGTATGCTTTCGATGTGGTAGGCTAGGACATATGGCTAGGGACTGCACCTAGGCTCCTTCACAGTTCATACAATAGAGGGAGATGGCTCCTGCTCCCAGACCTCAGACCTAGGGTAAAGTCTTTGCCTTGTCATAGCAGGAGGCTAGCTGGTCCTCGAGTCTGATCCAAAGTACTATTAGAATAAATAATTTTTTTGTAACTGCATTATTTAATTCAGGTGTTAGCCATTCTTTCATATCATATGACTGTGCTAGGAGGTTGGGTCTGAGTATGCATACACTACCATATGACTTGCATGTATCTACCCCTACAGGAAATCGAGCCATTACCTCCTATGCTTGTTTGAATCGTATGATCCAGTTTAATCACTACCTTACCCCTTGATTTGATTTGTATGTCCCTTATTAATGTTGATGTGATCATTAGTATGAACTATATGTCTACAAATAATGCCACACTAGATTGTAGCCATAGATGTATTACTTTACCTGAGTGTGAAACTGTACCTAGTATGAGGATTGAGTTATCTGTTATGACCACCTCCTAGGTTGAGAGGTCTCTAGGGTATGGTTGTTAGGGATACTTAGTTTTCTTTTTAGTTCAGGTTGAGGTAGAAGAGGGTATAAATGAGATACCAATAGTGAGAGAGGTCCTAGAGGTATTCTCTAAAGAGATTAGTGGACTATCCCCAGAGAGAGAAGTAGAGTTTCCTATAGATATTATACCTAGGGCAGGTCCAGTGTCTAAGGCCCCGTATAGAATGGCTCCCATCGAACTAGCTGAGCTTAAGAAATAGATAGAAGAGCTCTTAGAGAAGGGTTTCATCAGATCCAGTGTATCATCGTGGGGAGCTCTAGTCTTATTCGTAAAGAAGAAAGACAAGAGACTTAGGTTATGTATAGACTACAGGGAACTTAATAAGATAACCATTAAGAATAAGTACCCTCTCCCTTGCATAGATGACCTTCTTGATTAGTTAGTAGGAGCATCCATATTTTCTTTGATAGACCTCAGGTCGGGATACCACCAGCTTAAAATAAAGGCTGAAGATATTCCCAAAATAGCATTTAAAACTAGATACAAGCATTACGAGTTTTTAGTTATATCCTTCAAGTTAACGAATGCACCGGCAATATTTATGGATTATATAAATAGAGTCTTCAGGCCATACTTAGATAGATTTATAGTTGTCTTCATAGATGACATCCTCATCTACTCAAAAAGTAGAGAAGAACATGAATAGCATCTGAGATCAGCCTTAGAAACCCTGAGAGAGAGAGAGACAATTGTATGCTAAACTTAGCAAATATGAGTTCTGGCTCATTAAAGTTCAATTCCTAGGCCATGTGATCTCCCAGGTAGAGGTCATAGTAGATCCCCACAAGGTAGAAGCAATATTATAGTGGGAGAGACTTAGGACAGTGACAGAGATCAGAAGCTTCCAAGGGTTAGTAGGTTACTATAGGAGGTTCATTCAGAGCTTTTCTTAAATAGTGATGCTAGTGACCTGGCTTGCTAGAAAGAATGTACCATTTATGTGGAATGAGAAATGTGAGGGCAGTTTTTAGGAGTTGAAGCAAAAGTTAGCCATAGCCCCAGTCTTAGTACTCCTTGACCCTAGAGAGACTTTTATAGTCTATAATGATGCCTCAAAGAAAGGGTTAAGATGTGTGCTTATGTAGAAAAGTTGAATGGTAGCTTATGCTTCTAGATAATTAAAGCATCATGAAGAAAATTACCCCACACACGATCTAGAGTTAGCAGTAGTGGTGTTTGCTTTGAAAATATAGAGACACTACTTATATGGGGCAGCTATAGAAATTTATAGCGACCACAAGATCTTTAAATATTTATTTGAACAAAAAGAGTTAAATATGAGACAGTGGAGATAGTTAGAATTTTTGAAAGACAACGATTTTACATTGAAATACCATCCTGGTAAGGCTAATGTGGTAGCTAATGCCCTGAGTAGAAAATCTATACACATAGCCTGTATGATGATTCGAGAGCAAAAATTGATTGAGAGATTTAAAGATATGAGTCTCTTGTGTGAGGTGCATTCAGAGAAACTATTAATGAGTGAAACCCGAATAGAAAATGACTTGAGGGAGCAAATAAGAAAGGTCTAGCGAATAAATGATCATGTAAATAGAATTAAAACTCAGATAGCTTAGGGTAGCATTCAGGAGTTAAATCTATCTGAGGATGACATAGTGAGATACAAGGATAGGCCGTATGTGCCTATAAATATAGAAATAAGAGAGAGAATATTAGATGAGGCACATAAGAGTAAATACACCAATTATATAGGTAGCAATAAAATGTATCAGGACTTAAAGAAAATGTTTTGGTGGCCTGGAATGAAAACAGACATAACAGATTATGTCTCTCGATGTCTAGTATGCCAAAGAGTGATAGAACACCAAAAACTAGCTAGGTTACTTCAGCCCCTTAGATCCCCAAGTAGAAATGGGATAGCATAGCTATGAATTTTGTCATGGATTTACCCAAGATATCATCGGGGCATGATGTAATATGGGTAATAGTAGATAAGTTAACAAAGTTAGCGTACTTCTTAGCTATGAAAGCCACTTATATCCTAGATAAGTTAGTCCAGCTGTACATACAGGAGATAGTTAGATTACATGGTGTGCTTAGAAGTATAGTTTCAGATAGATATCCCATATTCACTTTGAATTTCTAGAGATCATTATAAGATGCTCTGGGTACCAGACTTAGATTAAGCACAGCCTATTACCCTCAAACAGATAGATAGACGGAGAGAATTATCCAAATCCTAGAGGACATATTGAGGGTGTGTGTGCTAGACATGAAAGAAAACTGGGATACATACTTGCCTTTAGTAGAGTTTACCTTTAATAATAGCTATCATGCAAGTATACAGATGGCACTGTATGAGGCATTGTATAGAAGGAAGTGTAGGTCTCCGATGTGTTGGGTTGAGCTAGGAGAGTAAAGCCTTATAGGCTTAGAGTTAGTGGACCAGACTTCTAGATAGATTGAGACTATTAGAAAGAAACTACTAACAACCTAGAGTAGACAAAAGAGTTACGCAGATAAACATAGACGGCCGTTAGAGTTTGAGATTGGGGACCATGTCTTCATAATGTCTCCAGTCACAGGGATAGGTTGATCCATTAAAAGTAAAAATCTCAGTCTGAAGTACATAGGTCTATTTCAAATTCTTGATAAAGTAGGACCTGTGGCTTATAGATTAGCCCTTCCCTTAAATTTAAGCCAAGTACACAATATATTCCATGTTTCACAGCTCAAAAAGTACCAGTCTAACCCCTCACATGTCATAGAATATAAGAATATGTAGTTATAGGATGATTTATCATATATAGTATTACCAGATCGGATCATGGACGTTAGACTCAAGTAGTTACAGAATAAAATAATACTGCTGGTGAAAGTGGTTTGGAAGGGGTTATCTCTCGAAGAGGCTACATGGGAGCTAGAGGATGATATGAAAAAGAAATATCTAGAACTCTTCTCATGAGGTATGTTATCTAAATCTCGAGGATAAAATTTTTTAAAGAGGGAAGAATTGTAATGTCTGATTTTTATTAAACGACAAAAATGAATACGTTTTTAAAGCAAGTCCTCCAATGAATTAGTTAATGTCCCAAAAAATTTGAGTAACATTCTAGACTCCTAAAAATGAGAATCCTAGGCTCAGACGGAAAGAAAAATGGAGCTAGAATGAAGAAACAAATTTTGACATAAAACTTATGAAACATAATGATATTTTCGTAATTTTGAGAAAATTTTGGAGTTCATATAAAAGGACTTTTTAAATGAAAGTTTTGAGTTTTTCGGGGTTCTTAGAGGCTCTAAAAACCATGGGAAGCCCCGAGACAGTTAAAACCACTCCAGTGGATAATTTCCAACGTCGGTGTATCTGAACTTTGACGTATTCGTTCGAGAAGGTTTTAGCTCCGATTTGAGTAATTCCAATGACATTTTACTAAATTGGGAACCTAAATTTTATAATGAAAAAGATGATTCTAAAAAAGGAGCTAAAATGAATTAGAAACGAAAATACAAAAAATGAAGGGCAAAATAGGAATTTTTGAAAAGTCATTCTTCCTGCACCTATATTTATATACCCTGGCCCACTCTTCCATTCACTTAGCCTTATATTTTTCTGCCTTAAACTAGAGAAGAAACCCTAGGAGAGTGGCACACAAGAGGAAGAAGAAGAGGAGGAGAAATCAAGGCTTGAAGGTATAAAATTTTGGTAGTTTTCATGCTTTCTTTTTTCCAAAACTCTTATCCTCCATTCTCCTTTATTTCCTATGATTATAATGAAGTTTATAAATATATTTTAAGGGATAAATTAAGGAAAAAATTCGGATTTGAAGAGAGGAGGCCAAGGAAGACAAGATTTAAGTGAGAAAACAAGGAAAAATAAGGTAATTTCTTCTTCCATGGTTGCTACCCTTTGCTTCCCTTCTCCATATGGTTTGTCCCTCTCAAGTAGTCCTAGGAGGGTTTGATTTTTAGGCAGAACCAAGAGTGATTCTTAGGAAAAAGAGTGTGGAGTTTAAGAATATGCAAAGGAAAGTAACAAATAACCATGGAAATTCAAGATACAAATTTAGGGTTTCATATGCTCCTTGTAAAATCTGATTTGATACCTTAATTTCTATGCCTAAATGAGAGTTTAAATGAGCTCCTAAGATCACTAAAAGTCTCCCTATATGCTTCCTCCATCAAGAAAACAAAGCAAAGTCCATGGATGCCATAATGCTTCCTAAGTTCAGCCAAAAGGGCTTTGTATACCTAGGGAGAGTTTTAACTTTTTCTAAGCCTATTTTTGAGTCATATATGATAAGTGAAGATGAGGGGAGGCCTTGGAAAGAATTTAGAAACCATAGAAAGTGAGTTGGCCTTATATGTTCCATAATATGACCTAAAGAAGCAACATGCAGTTAGACTCTTTATTTTAATTGTATAATGACTCCAAGAGGCTTAAAAGGAGTCAAGAATCATATCTGAAATGAAAGAATGGAGCCTAAAATTTATTTGATGAGTGTTTCTTCATTAGGTACATTCTTGGAAACAAAAAGGGGTTAATGAGCCAGGCTAGTGTCTAAGTAAGTTGTATGACCTTAGAATTAATTCTATGAACATAATTGGCTTCCATAAATTGTATTTAGACCAAGAGAAATCATTCCCACACCCTTGTGTGTGTGAGGCCAAAGAAGGGAGAGGAAATTCAAGAGAAAAAGTGTGTGTTTGCTTCTAAGGTAGCTCACTCCTCCTTCTTTCACGCATGAATGTATGTTTAACTTGTCTTTGAATATGCACATGCATGCTTTAAGCCATGAAAAGTATGTTAGCATGATTTCATATGCCATGGTACCATGATGATGCATTATGTTTCTAAATGATGTTTATGATATTTGTTTTGGTTTGCTTGAGTGTGGTGAGACTAAGAACCCTTAGCTATGGTGAGGATGAGCCAAGAACTCTTAGAATTAGTTAAGACAAAGTAAAGAGTTTCCCAAAAATGAGGTTGACTCCTAAAAGTAAGGTTGAGTCCAGGAGCCTTTTAAAGAATGGATGAGGCAAGTCCAAAATCTACAAGTGAATGGGTGAGGCTAATCCACTTACTTGGCAAGCCTATGTATGCTATGTATGACTTTTTCAAATGCTAAGAATGCTTCTTGAATAATTGCATATGTCAATATGCCCATGCACGGATTTGTAAGACTTGTTTTGCATCTTTTATGTATGATTGAATGGAAAATGAGTTATTGGGATTCTTTGAATCTCATCTCCTCCTTTCCAATGTTCTAACATCTAGGTGGACGAAGAGAACAAGGAAATGGAAGCCAACCCTTTGAAAGATGAGAGTATGCCATCAAAGTACATGAAATGTGCTTCTTTAAGGCCATTTAAGTGGAAATTATTGTAACCTATTATTGTATATGACCTATGACCTCTTAAACATGTGTAATTATAATAATATGTTATGTATAAATGAAAGATTATGTTATGTAACTATTAGAATGTAAATTGAATATGTTATGACAAATTGGCTTCTTGAATGGCTTTGTGCAATTGTATGTAAATGGAAGTGGAATGGCCAAATTGAGATGCATGTTGTTTGAGACCACTTGGCCAGTTCATATAAATTATAATCATGTTTTAAACTTGCCCAAGAGGTACCAAAGATTAAGGGAAGTCATTTGGACATTTTGGTATCCTATATGAAGCAAAAATTGACCACTTTGGAACCCTATATCACTTTTTGCTCAAATGAGCTCTTCTTGATCTGATATTTGGCATTAATTTAGAGCTTGTTAAGAGCTTTTTGGGAAGTTAAAGTACAAAATTTTCAGAGGTCTAGGAAATATTTGATGAATTTTCAAAGTTAGAAAAATTCTAATTTTGGTTAGGTTACTGTTCATACTAGTTTGAAAATAAATTCTGTCACTCAGGGCTCAAATGATGTCCAATAGCCACGAAATTTTATAACAAGAAACTAAACATTCCCAGTGACTTATACCAACTAGAAGCACCTCATTTAGGTGTCTAGAGAAGGAGGTATGGATTTTTAAAGATTCTATCTAGTATCAAGCATTCTAATTGACCTTAGGTATTGTTTGATTAGATTTCAAGGTCTAAGGGTGTCTAAAATGGTCTAGAGTTTTTTTTCCCTCTAGCTAACATTTGTACCTTCCTAAATTGGTATCATTTGCATGGATTGGATTTTTGTGAAATTAATTGGACATTTTTGAAATTTGTAATAGAAAGTTATGGTAGTACCAATAGCCAGCTAGACCTTTACACCTTTTCGAATATCAAACATCTTCTATGTTGTGTTTCATGCCCTAGACATAATTTTACCTTAAAGTAGACATGTGTAGCTTTCCTGAATGGCAAAGAATGCATGATTTTGATTTTTCTAGAATTAGTTATGAGTTTCTAATGTCTGTGACAGAGAAAGGGAAATTCTGGTCGAAATAATATCCATAGATTTTATGTACTCCCTTGCTTTGCACGAGCTGTAGGCCAATTTTGGTGATGGAAATGAGTTGTATCTTTGTAATTAAATATGAGAATGTAATACTCTAGCTCACTTGGTCCATAGGACATCGAAAGGAAAATTTATATGCAACGCAATGCTAAAATATTCATTATTTTTTTTCTATTTTCTTTGCTCTTCCATGAATTACATGATGTGAAGCTTGATAATAGCATGAGATAAGTTAGAAAATTATGGTGTTACGCGTAATATCCTAAAATTAATTAAGAATAATTATGGATAATTAAGGGATTATTATGAGGAAAATTAGGCAAATTAGAAAAATGAGAATTTTGGAGAAAATAAAATATTATTATGGATTTAAATTTCAAATGGGTTAGAAATTTAATGATTAGGCCCTAAGATTAATCTATTTGTGCTGAGAGCCATAACTAAAGGCCCAATTACATTCTTATGCAGACCTAACTTAAATAAACCTCTTTAGCTTTGGTCTAATGCTTAGGAAGGGCCCAAATGGATCATAGGCTATTGGGTTAACCCATTTTTAACTTAAAGCCCTAAGGATTTAGTAACACACTAATTTATTGAGGACAAAACATTTGTTTCTACAGAGGGAAAGTGCATTTTCATATAGAGAGAGAGGAGGCTAGGGCTTTAGCACATTTCTACCATTCTCACTTCTAGAGGGTGATTTGGCTAATGTGAGTCATATAAAACTTAATCTTCTCCTCTTTCTCTTCAATTTGGCCTAATTAATTTTTTGTTAGGAAAAATTTTGTAACACCATATCTATATAACATTTAACTTATGGTACAAATAGCCTAGAGTGTGCATTTTCATCAAATTAACTCATCTTTGCTTAAATAGACCATTTAGGCTTATCAAAGTCATCTTCCATCCATAACACATTTATTCAACTAGAAACATCACAATTTGAAGTATATATTTTGGGTTTGAGGCATACATAGCAAATTCAACATCCTACTTGCATTTTCCTTAAGTTCCATAATCTAACCCAAGTTTTGAAAATTCATAACGAAATCTAGAAAATTCCAAATCATGAAAATTAGAACTTTTTGGAAAGCTTAGGATGTTATCTAGCTGTGGTAAAACTTTTAGATTAAAACAATATCATTTGTTCTATGAAAATAAATGAAATAGTAAATGGGTCAAAATTTCAAATAGTAGTAGACTTGGAATTTCAAAAATGCATATCTCTCTCTACATGTATCCAAATTGAGTGGTCTCAGTAGTAAGGGAAAGCTTATAATACCAACTATATGCTTATAACATTTCATAAGCATTAGGCCTCATTTAGCTCTTCGAAAATCCAAAAAACCAAAATGATTAAATGAAGAGAACTACTGATAGTTTCTGTATAATTTGGCCAACTTTGAAAAATCATACTAAATTCTTTTGAGCTCTAAAAATTCTATTCTTTAGGTCTTTGAAAAGATTTAGATGAGATCTAAATGCTTGCCAAATTTTATAACAAAAGTCATCCATTTGGTTTAGTTTTGGCTTAGGGCAAGATTATGGCTCAAAATAGTCTCAATATATCATCAAATGGTTTAAAATGGCTTGCCAGATTATCCATGACCATTTGAGCACGTCCAAATGCTCAAGCACAACATATAGAAGCATCATAATAGGCTTATATCACCATGGAAGTCAAAACCATCATTCCACTTATTCATATACACAAGCATAACAAGGCTCAAGAGTGTCAAGAACTTTCATTCTTATACATTTGGCTCCATATCCATTACATACAACATATTCATATACTTTTATATGTGATCAAAGGTTTATATCTTATAAACATCATATATATACATACTTTGATATTAAATCACATAAAAAATTATCCTATTGTCAAAGTATCATCATTCATGCTCCTTGGCTTCCATTCCTTATTCCATGAGGCTCACTAGACATGGTTGGATATAAAGTGGGAAATAGTGAGATTTAAAGAATCCTAATAGCTCACTCACCCTTTCAAGCATACATATATAGCATATTTTCATGTTAAAGAATGCAGGCATGTATTGAATACTTCTAGGAGACATACATAGTCACATTTTCAAGTCACATAAAATCATTCCAATTTAAACATAAGCTCTAGGGACTTTTGATCTAACCTCACCCAGTTCTTTGGGACTTTTGGATTAGTCTCACTCACTTTTAGGGACTTTTTACATAGCCTCACTCACTCTTGAGACTTTTGATTTTTTCTCACCCATTCTTAGGGACTTTTAGCTTCTCCTCACCCACTCTAAGGGACTTTTGGCACAACCTCATCCATTAAAAGGCATACATATTGAAATTGTCATTTAAGAAATATAATGGCACCAAAATATTAAACTAATAGCTATAAGTATATCTCATGATTCAAACAAACATACAAGCATTCAAAGACAATCAAATAACTAAGAAATACATATAAGAAAGGATGAAAAGCTACCTTGAATCAAGAAGCACAACTTTTTTCCTTGAATTCTACTTTACCTTCTTGGCCTCACACATATACACACCTAGGAGGAGCTTGGTTTTCTTAGCCTAGATACATCAAATGAGACATAAACACATCATTGGAACTAATTCTAACCTCACATAAACTCTACATAAACATATTCTAGCTTATGGTATGGTTATGGTTCTAGACAAGGGCATAATGAAGCAACTCACATGATTCATGATCTTAGCTCTAATTTCTCACTCAATCTAAATCATATAACTCTATTTAAACTCATTAGAATTATCACAAACTTAATTCAAGGAGCCAAACACCAAGTTACTTTTTTATGCATAAAAAGGAACTTAAACTTTCATTTTTCAAAGTATGATTTCTAAATTCAAACCAATGGTTTCTTTGGTATTTATTATTCATATCTAGCCCATTCCTATCCTTGGAATCAAAGAAAATTCTTCCTAGGTGCCTAATACCTCCTTTGGTCAAGACATAGTAAAGTGTGGGAGCCCATGAAGTTTCATTCAATTTCCTAGGGAGTTTGGCATCTATGAAACTTCCTGGACCTCTTATAAACTCATATATACTCTTAAACGAGCTAGATTATCATTAGAAAGTTTCAAAATTTCCTAGATACAACTAAAACCCTAAGTAACATAAATTATAAAGGCTTTCTTTTAGTTCCAATTGCATATTCTTATTCCTTATACTCTAAAACCGTTGTTCCTACCTTGTTATGACCTGAATTCATCCTCTCCTAGATAGGCCTACATTTGGTCGAAACATACAAGGAAAGAAAAAGCAAGATGAAGCAAAGTTGCACTATAAATCTTACCTTGCTTTCATGCCTTTCAAGGGAGCTTTCTAAAGCTTTTAAGCTTTCCTTGAATTTCTCTCTTTCTCTTATTGAACCAACCATGAAATAGCCCTAAATAAGTTATTAAAACCATGAGAAAAGAGAGGAGAAAGAGGAGAAGAAGTTTGGTGAAGAAGAAAGCATGAAAAATTCTTGAATTCTTACACTTTTTGCTTGGTTTTTCTCCTCCTTCTTTCCCCTACCTGGTGTGCTTCCTCAAGACTGTTTAGGTTCTATTTGGGGCTAGATGGAAGTTTGTTAGAAGAGTGGAGAAGAGAGGGACATGGAAATAAGAAGCAAAGGCTAAGTTATAATACTTTTTCAAAATTTCAATTTAGTCCCTCATTTTGGTTCCTTCCATTTGGGCTCATTTTAACTCTTTTATGAGAACTATCTTTTCGATCATGGAATTTAGGTTCTCTAATTCATAAAATACCTTTGGTTTCACCCAAATTGGATTTAAAATCTTACTAAATTGTTTGGTCAAAGTTTTAGTTAACGAATACTCTAAAATGCATACCGGAGGGGTTTTAACTATTCTAGGAGTTCCTATAGTTTTTAGGGCCTCTAAGAAGCTCTAGAAACTTAATTTTTCCATTTAAAGATTCTTCCATTAAGATTTTAAAAGTTACTCAAAATTACAAAAATGTCACTACCTTTTCATTTAATTTTATTTGGCCATTCTAACTCTGATTTCAAGGCACCTTTAGCATTGTATTCTCATTTCTAGATATCTAGATTATTAATCTAATTTTGTTTGGCCTCTAATCATTTGCATATAGGGACTTACCTTTGTAACTTAGTAGTTTCGAGCCTTTTTTTTTTTTTTTTAAAAATGGGTATTACAATTTTTACCTTCCACCCAAATTTTGGGTATTCTTGTATGATTTTTAGAGGTTGAGGTAAGGAGGATTGTTATGTAAGTATCTTCTCCTTATTTTGATGTATTCTCTACTAAATATTGGCCTTAATAGCTAACTTGTTTGGTAGGTTATGAATTTGCACCAAAATATCGAGATCCTTAAGTAGCATATTGTGTTTTCTAGCGTAGAGAAGATCTAATACGAATTTAAAGTCTCTTGGTGGCTAGGTAAGTATTTTCTAGGTTGCTATAGTGATTGGATCTTATAATGTTTGATTTATATTGCAATTAAGCATCTAATAATGTGCTTTGATTTGACTTAGGACCTCTAGAGTGTGGGAATTCATCTTTGGCTTCAGAATTTGACTTAACTAAGTAAGGTAACCAGGATTTGATTTAATTCCTTGCATATGTGTATTTGTAATTTGATATTTACTATACAATATATCTTTGCTTTGCTAAATGATTAGTTGGCTACATGAATTATTGTGTTCAGACCATGAGTGAGTCCTTGGTGGAGTTGTGGTGTGGCTGCCACTTGTGCATTGTGCTTCAATCGAGCACTGAGTTGTGATCAAATTCTTGAATACATTGAGCCCAAGTTGTGCTCATTTAGGAGTTGGCTCTATGTATGGGCCTTTCTCAATATTATTGGCCTTTAGTATGATGCTTGTGATTGCTAGCATGAGATGGTAGTTACTGGTAGTCCAACTAGTTCATTTATTAACCATGATGATGTTTTTGGTAAATACATTTCATTTGCATTTATTTGGATTAAATTATACATATGTGTGGGATTCTCCTTAGTTACTAAGATTCATATTTCACCCCATTTTATAGACTAGCAATTTCATATGAAAGTTCCTTAGATAAGGGAAAAAGGGAAACAAGCAGATGAGCACCCTTAAACTAGAGGCCATGTGTGGGCTTTCTGCACACTTCGACCATTTTGTTTTAGAGTAGATGCTATCATTTTTGTAATTCTTTTGTATAGCTTCATGATCCACTTATATGGCCAAGTGTAGGCTTTTTGATGTTCTGTAACAAAGATTGATTTTAGTAAGAAAGTGGACCTTGTAGTTGTTAGAATCTGATGTATGTACTTAATTATGTTTAGATGTGGATTATTGTTAATTAAGGATCATGATTTGTCACTTAAGAACACAACTATGTCTTGCCATGTGTGATCGATTTGAATATTGTTGTTTGGATTCTCAACTAGAATACCTTTTTTAATGAAGTTATTAGGACCTTGGGGTACTTATTACCTATTACTTAAAGTGGATTCCTCCTAAGTCTCTAAATAGTGAGGATTTGTGAATTAGGGTATTTGGGAGCTAGGAAATTTAGAAAGACCATGTAAGTTAGCTAGGGAGTCCTTGGAATTCATCTAGAGTTAGTGGGGAATGGCTAGGGAGTGTAAAAATAAGAGAATATGATTAGAGGAGAGTTAAGTCACAGCCAAGGGTCGTCCAAAGGATTAAAGCACTGCAATGCAAGACATTGAGTCACGGCGCAACCCAAGAAAAATAGGTGTAGGGGCTACCCGAGACCAATCTCGCCATAGCATAAGGAAAGCTCACCATGATAAGTGTTGGGTGAAATGGTTGGGAGAGCTCCAGGAAGCTCTCTCACTACGATGCCATGTAGGCTCGTTGCTAGAGCAAGACTCAGGAAAATTCTCCCTGGGAGTTCTAAAGAGGAACCTTACCGCGGTGTGAATAATTCAAGTCATGGCGAGGCTTAGGATTTTAGGAACAATGAACTCTCTAGAGCATTTTCATCACAGCATGGAAGGTCATGGCAACAGTGAGAAATGTGACACCTTAAACTACTACCGCTACCCAGCCTCTCACCGAGCTCGGTTCCACATAATTTCCAAAGAATCACTACTCTTCCGTGGCATTTGCATGCTATGAACCGGGGTTTTATATACTCATCTTTTGCCCCGGGGGTCCTGTGAACCCATCTCAAGTATCCTCAATTCAAACTTCACTTATACAACTCATATATAGCATAAAACAACCCATAAGCCATGGGTATAGAGCCGAAAACCATAAAAATTACATTTTTCTCACTTGGGCCCAAAAGTCATATTTTTGGCTCTAAGTTTGGAAAATCATAAGCAATTGTAGAAAAATGGGAATGCAGCAAACTTTAGCTTTCTGGAAATCTCTAAGTGCTAACTTTACACGAAAAATCATTCCCAATTAAAATCTCAGCATTTGGACCAAGTTTGACATCGAAAATGGGAGGAAGGTCTGGCTGTCACTGTTTCTGGTGCAGCTTGCTGTCATGACTTTCGAAAATTCATAACTAAATCCACAAAAATCCAATCTGGGCACATTATACCAATTCAGAAAGATACGGATGTCTACTAAAGGAAAAAAATAAGGTCAGATCAGTTCAGTAGCTCCTGCACCCCGAAAACCGATGGAACAGTGATGGGGGTCAGGTAAGCTCCCTGATGCTGATACAGAACTTCAGACGGTCCAATCTCTCTCTACAGACCTCCGATTTGGGTGATTCTAGTTCCTACAAGTCACTTTGGTTTTCTAATTTATGTGTATAAAATTTCACCACATTTGGAATCCATTTGGTCTAATAGTGCCACAGATTTCATTTTCTAGTTTAGATGAACAGTACATGACCAATCCATTAAATTCTCCCAAAATCAACAATTCCCCAAATATTCTCTAGACCTCCGAATATTACCCACTTTAGCTTTTCAAGAAGCTTTCTACAAACTCTAGAGACATGCCAAATTTCATGGCAAACGGAGCTCATCCGGTCATACTTTGACGGAGCTCACAAAAATACCGGTTTTGGCACCCCATAGGTCCAAAACGGGTCCAAATAGCCTCTCTCACATTCTCACTCCACATGGACAAGTTTAAAAGCATAAAACTAGTATATCTAACATGTCTATATGATCCAAATCATCATACATCCAAATCTCACTATGCTATGGCCAATTATGCACTATTCCATACATGCAAAAAAAGGGGTAAAACCCTCATTTCCATTCATTTGGCTATAAACATAGTTCATACATCATCCTTTCATATTTCTACACGTGTTACAAACTTTACATCTCAAAAATAATGGGCACATCTTCATTTGGCACCACTTTACATCATATTTACATCAAAATATCAAAACATAAACTCATAACTAGCTACGCATGCTCCTAGGCTCCTTGGTGTGTGCTCGGTTCTCCTTGAGCTCCACCTAACATATTAGTTGGGAGGGGAAAGGGGTGAGATTCGGAGAATCTCAGTAGCTCAAGCACTCAATCCAGCAAGCAATCAAGGCATATAACAAGTCAAAGCATGTGAATAAGCATTTAGCTATTCTCAAACATCCAACACATAATGTACATGCTATGGAATTCACAACAATGCCAAAAATGGGCTCCAGGGACTTTTGGTCTAGCCTCACCCGAGTCTAGGGACTTTTGGATGGCCTCACCCGAGTTTAAGGACTTTTGACTTGGCCTCACTCGTTTGAGACTTTTGGCCTTGTCTCACCTATCTCAAGGGACTTTCGGCTTCACCTCACCCATCTCAAGGGACTTTCGGCACTACCACACCCGAGCAATTCTCACAACTCATCACACAAGCATATTGACATCAATGCATCAACACAATAGCATATGGCATATTCCACACATTCAGCATATACATATCATACAATGACTATCATACCCAATAATGCAACAAGAAAGAGTGAAAGAGAGAGCTACCTTTGGAGCCAAAGTCAACACAAGCTTTTCCTTTCAATTTCTCCTTTCCTTCCTTAGGTCCACAATCACACCTTGATGGAGGTGTTTCTCTTGAGCCTAGACACACCAAAAGCATGCAATTACTCTCTTGTAATTTAATTTAGAGCAACCCTTCTATCACACACAACTTAGGGTTCTCTCTCTAGAATGCCATTACCCCTTTCTCTCTCTCAAGCTCCCATGGTAGTGGAAAACCTCATTTTCAAAAAGAACTCAAGGATTCAAAAGAGTTTTCCACTTTCCCTCTTCTGACCCATGCCCAAAATTCGTCCATTTTCACAATTAAAACTGCAGAAAGAGAGGGCAAAGGGAGGGGATCAGAGTTCTAAAGAGAAATGGGAGAAGTTACCTTACCTTCCCCTTGATCTTCCTCCTTCTCTTGATCTCTCATACTCTCCATGCCTCTTTTCTCTCTTTGGGTCGAAGCTTAGGGCAGGTATGAGAGAAGAAATGAGTTTGGGCGTTTAATGAAGTCTAAATCTCGCTATTTACTCTCTTCTGGACTGACTCTCGCTACGGCAAAACTAACCTTCGCTATAGCGAGCTCGTGTAATCTGGCTTCGCTATGGCGAGGTGTAGCCTTCGCTACGGTGAGATCGGGTCAGTTCCCTTCGCTATGGCGAGATTTACCATTCACTATGGCGAAATCGCATCAGTTCCAGACTTCACTTTCGCTATGGCACACTCTACAGCGAGCAATTCCCTGGTTTCTATATGAACTGCTGCCAGCACTCGCTATAGCTAGAATCACCTTCACTGTTGCGAACTAGCTCTCTCGCTGTAGCGAGACCGTTTCTCGCTATTGCGAGAGGACTTGGCAGAAATTCTGGATTCCAAAAATTTCCAGCTTTCATTTTCTTTCTTTCCCCTTTTCTTTTCTTTTTCCCGATTGTTACATTTCTACCCCTCTTAAAAGAAATTTCGTCCTCGAAATTTAAAAACTTACCTCAAGGGAATAATTCTGGATATTTCTGCCTCATCTCATCTGCCAATTCCCAGGTTGCTTCCTCAGATGTCAGACCTCTCCAGATCACTTTCACCAGAGGAATGCTCTTGCTTCTCAGCTGTTTAAGCTTAGCATCCACAATTCTCTCCGGTTTCACTACATAGGAAAGATCTTCCTGCAATTGCACATGCTCATATTCTATGACATGTGAGGAATCTGGTAAATACTTTTTCAATTGGGAGACATGAAAAACACTGTGTATTTGGGCTAGGTTAGGAGGCAAGGCTATTCGATAAGCCATGGGTCCAATTTTCTCAAGGATTTCAAACGGACCAATGTACCTAGGACTGAGCTTCCTTACCCTCATTGACCGACCTACTCCCGTCATTGGAGATATTCGAATGAACACATAGTCTCCAACCTCAAACTCTAACGGCCTCCTACGCTTATCAGCATAGCTTTTCTGTCTACTCTGGGCTGTGAGGAGCCTCTTTCTAATCAACTCTATCTGTCGGGTGGTCTGGTCCACAATCTCAGGTCCTATCATACTCCTCTCACCTAACTCAACCCAACACAGAGGGGATATGCACTTTCTCCCATACAAAGCCTCATAAGGGGCTATCTGAATACTGGAATGGTAACTGTTGTTATAAGCAAACTCTGCTAACGGTAAATACACATCCCAGTTCCCCTTCATTTCTAGCACACATGCCCTCAACATATCTTCCAATGTCTGGATAGTCCTTTCAGTCTGACCATCTGTCTGGGGGTGATATGCAGTACTAAACCGCAATCTCGTTCCTAAGGCATGCTGTAGTGACCTCCAAAAGTTCGATGTGAACCTGGGGTCTCTATCCGAAACTATGCTATTGGGCACTCCATGAAGTCGCACTATCTCTCTGATATACAACTGGGCCAATCTATCCAGTGTATAAGTAGCCTTAATAGCTAAAAAGTGTGCAGACTTCGTCAGTCTATCCACAACTACCCATATAGCATCGTGTCCAGAGGATGTCCTGGGTAACCCCATGACAAAATCCATTGCTATACTATCCCACTTCCACTTAGGGATATCTAGAGGTTGCAACAACCCAGCCAGTTTCTGATGTTCAATCTTTATCCTCTGACACACTAGGCATCTAGCCACATAATCCGTCACATGGCTCTTCATCCCTGGCCACCAGAAAACTCTTTTCACATCCTGATACATCTTGGTGGCACCTGGGTGGATAGTATACTTACTCTTATGCGCCTCTTCTAGAATGCTTTCTCTCAACCCATTCTGACTAGGCACATAGATTCTATCCCGATATACTATCATGCCATCCTCAGACAACTTGAAATCTGAGGTTTTTCCTTGGGTGATCTCATTCCTAATCTGTTTCAGGAACTCATCCTTTCTCTGGGCATCCAAGATCTGGGTTCTTAAGATATTCTCAATTCGGGTTTCACTCAGATATAATCTACCCGATACCACCTGACAAGAGAGGTTCAACTCTCTGAACTTCTCTAGGAGCTCCTGCTCTCTAATCATCATATGGGCTACATAGATGGATTTTCTACTCAAGGCGTCTGCCACCACATTGGCCTTACTCGGATGATATTTCAACACATAATCATAATCTTTCAAAAATTCCATCCATCTCCTCTGTCTCATATTGAGTTCTTTCTGATCAAACAGGTATTTCAGACTCTTGTGGTCACTATAGATCTCTATGGTCGCACCATACAGATAGTATCTCCAAATTTTAAGAGCAAACACTATGGCAGCTAACTCCAGGTCATGTGTGGGGTAATTCTCCTCATGAGGTCTCAACTGCCTCGAGGCATATGCCACTACTCTACCCTGCTGCATCAACACACATCCTAACCCTTTGCCCGAAGCATCACAATAAACCACAAATGGTTCACTAGGGTCAGGGATAATCAGCACAGGGGCAGTGGTCAAACAGAGTTTCAACTCCTGGAAACTCTTCTCACATCTCTCATCCCACACAAACGGTGTATCTTTCCTGGTTAGCCTCATCAGTGATAAGGCCATTCGAGAAAAGTCCTGAATAAATCGTCTGTAATACCCTGCCAAACCTAGGAAACTCCTAACCTCGGTGATCGTTCTAGGTCTATCCCACTGTAACACAGCCTCAACTTTATGGGGATCCACCGCAACCCCATCCCGTGAGATCACATGACCTAAGAATCGCACCTCGGTCAGCCAAAACTCACATTTACTCAGTTTGGCATACAACCTTTTCTCTCTCAAGGTGTCTAGGACTAGTCTCAAATGCCTCTCGTGCTCCTCAAAAGATCGGGAGTACACTAAAATATCATCAATAAAGACCATCACAAACTGATCTAGATACGGTCTGAATACCCTGTTCATATAATCCATGAACACTGCAGGCACATTCGTCAACCCGAATGGCATCACAAGGAACTCATAGTGCCCATATCTCGTCCTGAAAGCCGTCTTAGAGACGTCTTCAGTTCTCACTCTCAACTGGTGGTAACCAGATCTAAGATCTATCTTAGAAAACACAGATGCCCCAGCCAAATGATCTAACAGATCATCAATTCTAGGGAGAGGATATTTATTCTTGATGGTAACTTTATTCAACTCTCTGTAATCAATACACAAACGCAAGCTACCATCTTTCTTTCTCATAAACAATACCGGAGCACCCCAAGGTGAAACACTAGGGCGGATAAACCCTTTCTCTAATAATTCCTCTACCTGCGCTTTTAACTCAGCAAGCTCGGCGGGAGCCATCCTGTAAGGAGCTTTGGACACCGGTCCAGCACCAGGCACTATGTCTATAGGGAACTCTAATTCTCTCTCAGAAGGTAGGCCACTAAAATCAAACTCTCTAGGGAAAACCTCCGAGAATTCCCTGACAACTGGGATCTCCTCTATCCCTTCTTCTACCTCAGCCTGAATAGAGAAAAAGACTAGAAACCCTTGACATCTACACTCTAAATATCTCTCAGCCTGGGCAGTAGTCATAAAGGATAACTCTGCTCCTACCCTAGGTATAGTCCCACAAGCAGGTAAGGAGATGGTTCGGTGTTCACAATCAAGTATGGCATTATTCGCAGCCAACCATTTCATACCAATAATCAAATCAATTTCATGAAAAGGCATACAAACCAAATCAAGAGTGGTATGACAATGGTTAAATTGGACAGTGACATTTAAGCAAGTATGGGAAGTGACCACGTGGCCTCCAGTGGGTGTAATGACAGATAAGTCAAAGGCAAGACACTAACAACCAGACCCAATTTCCTCACACAATCATAAGATATAAACGAGTGACTAGCACCCGAATCAAACATAGCAACTATAGGAAAGCCATTCACTAACAGCGTACCTCGGATCAAACTGGGAGATGCGCTGGCTTCCTGCTGAGTAAGGGCGAACACTCAGCCCTGGGTCTATGGTCTAAGAGGAGGCACTGTCTCCATCTGAGGACAGTGTCTAGCAATGTGCCCCGGCTTCCCACACTTATAACATGTCACCGGAGACTGCTGGAAGGATGACTGGCCCCGAGGAGGTGGCACACCTCGCTGCAGTTTTCTATTCCATGGCCCCTTGCCTTTTTTCTTGGTACTAGGGGTTAAACTAGAGCCCTCTTCTGGTTTCGACCTCTTCAAATCCGGAACTCTCTTCTGACTAGCCGTAGTCACAGTAGGCATAATAACTTGCAGATTCGTCTCAATCACCTTACTGACCTCCACCAGAGTATTAAACTTCCTGATCCGCTGTGGAGTGACTCTATCACTAATCAGGGGCCTCAAACTAGTCTCAAATTGCTCACATCTCCAGGGTTCATCATCATACCTCTGGAGGTAAGAGGAATACCGAGACAGCTCTATAAACTTGGCCACATACTGGTCCACAGTCATCTCATCCGTCTGTCTCAAACTCATGAACTCCATCTCTTTCTTCTTCCTCACTGAACTTGGGACATACTTCTCATAAAATTCAACCAAGAATGTCTCCCAATTTATCTGTATATTCTTGGTCTCCATCAATGGTTTCGCACTCTCCCACCATCTATCAGCCTCCTTTTCTAGCATGAAGGTGGCTAGCTGGGCTTTCTGCTCAGTGGTACAATCTATCACTGAGAATATCTTTTTAAGCTGCATTACCCAAACCTCCGCCTTATCCGCATCTAATTCCCCGTCAAATGAAGGTGAATTGTTCTGCCTGAACTGCTTCAATACTTTTTGGATAGGCGCCTGGGTCTGTAGAGCAGCAGGCTCCTGGGGAGGTATAGGTGGAATGCTAGATGTAGATGGTTGAGGTCCAGGGGCATCTCTTCTGGCTTCTTCTTGCCTAGCCAGGGTGTTTTGCAGATGCATGATCATATCATGCTGCTGCTGGGCAATGTATCTCTGTTGCTCTAGCATCTCTTGGTGCTGGCCCATCATGGCCTCATATCGGTCAAGTCTATCCATGATGGCCTGCAGAGGAACCCTAGTCTCAGTAGGAACCTCTGGCTCATCTCTCTGAGCCCTAGGCGGTCTGCCTCTGCCTCTACCCCAGCCCCGTCTAGTCTCAACCATGTCTGAAAAGAAATAGCAATCCTCAGTTCACAATAATATCACAACACTTATGCAAGGATGCTATAACTTCCATGACCATTCACACCAATTACAAGTAATTCACATACTTTAAGAGCCTAAACTTGAGCAAAAGTGCCTGAACCATTGTTCTGATACCAAAAATGTGACACCTTAAACTACTACCGCTACCCAGCCTCTCACCGGGCTCGGTTCCACATGATTTCCAAAGAATCACTACTCTTTCGTGGTGTTTGCATGCTATGAACCGGGGTTTCATATACTCATCTTTTGCCCCGGGGGTCCTGTGAACCCATCTCAAGCATCCTCAATTCAAACTCCACTTATACAACTCATACATAGCATAAAACAACTCATAAGCCATGGGTATAGAGCCGAAAACAATAAAAATTACATTTTTCTCACTTGGGCCCAAAAGTTATATTTTTGGCTCTAAGTTTGGAAAATCATAAGCAATTGTAGAAAAATGGGAATGCAGCAAACTTTAGCTTTCTGGAAAGCTCTAAGTGCTAAATTTACATGAAAAATCATTCCCAATTAAAATCTCAGCATTTGGACCAAGTTTGACATCGAAAATGGGAGGAAGGTCTGGCTGTCACTGTTTCTGGTGCAGCTTGCTGTCATGACTTTCGAAAATTCATAACTAAATCCACAAAAATCCAATCTAGACACATTATACCAATTCAGAAAGATACGGATGTCTACTAAAGGAAAAAAATAAGGTCAGATCAGTTCAGTAGCTCCTGCACCCCGAAAACCGATGGAACAGTGATGGGGGTCAGGTAAGCTCCCTGATGCTGATACAGAACTTCAGACGGTCCAATCTCTCTCTACAGACCTCCGATTTGGGTGATTCTAGTTCCTACAAGTCACTTTGGTTTTCTAATTTATGTGTATAAAATTTCACCACATTTGGAATCCATTTGGTCTAAAAGGGCCACAGATTTCATTTTCTAGTTTAGATGAACAGTACATGACCAATCCATTAAATTTTCCCAAAATCAACAATTCTCCAAATATTCTCTAGACCTCCGAATATTACCCACTTTAGCTTTTCAAGAAGCTTTCTACAAACTCTAGAGACACGCCAAATTTCATGGCAAACGGAGCTCATCCCGTCATACTTTGACGGAGCTCACAAAAATACCGGTTTTGGCACCCCATAGGTCCAAAACGGGTCCAAATAGCCTCTCTCACATTCTCACTCCATATGGGCAAGTTTGAAAGCATAAAACTAGTATATCTAACATGTCCATATGATCCAAATCATCATACATCCAAATCTCACTATGCTATGGCCAATTATGCACTATTCCATACATGCAAAAAAAGGGGTAAAACCCTCATTTCCATTCATTTGGCTATAAACATAGTTCATACATCATCCTTTCATATTTCTACACGTATTACAAACTTTAAATCTCAAAAATAGTGGGCACATCTTCATTTGGCACCACTTTACATCATATTTACATTAAAATATCAAAACATAAACTCATAACTAGCTACGCATGCTCCTAGGCTCCTTGGTGTGTGCTCGGTTCTCCTTGAGCTCCACCTAGCATATTAGTTGGGAGGGGAAAGGGGTGAGATTCAGAAAATCTTAGTGGCTCAAGCACTTAATCCAGCAAGCAATCAAGGCATATAACAAGTCAAAGCATGTGAATAAGCATTTAGCTATTCTCAAACATCCAACACATAATGTACATGCTATGGAATTCACAACAATGCCAAAAATGGGCTCCAGGAACTTTTGGTCTAACCTCACCCGAGTCTAGGGACTTTTGGATAGCCTCACCCGAGTTTAAGGACTTTTAACTTGGCCTCACCTGAGTTTAAGGACTTTTGACTTGGCCTCACTCGTTTGAGACTTTTGGCCTTGTCTCACCTATCTCAAGGGACTTTCGGCTTCACCTCACCCATCTCAAGGGACTTTCGGCACTACCGCACCCGAGCAATTCTCACAACTCATCACACAAGCATATTGACATCAATGCATCAACACAATAACATATGACATATTCCACACATTCAGCATATACATATCATAAAATGACTATCATACCCAAGAATGCAACAAGAAAGAGTGAAAGAGAGAGCTACCTTTGGAGCCAAAGCCAACACAAGCTTTTCCTTTCAATTTCTCCTTTCCCTCTTTAGGTCCACAATCACACCTTGATGGAGGTGTTTTTCTTGAGCCTAGACACACCAAAAGCATGCAATTACTCTCGTAATTTAATTTAGAGCAACCCTTCTATCACACACAACCTAGTGTTCTCTCTCTAGAATGCCATTACCCCTTTCTCTCTCTCAAGCTCCCATGGTAGTGGAAAACCTCATTTTCAAAGAGAACTCAAGGATTCAAAAGAGTTTTCCACTTTGCCTCTTCTGACCCATGCCCAAAATCCGTCCATTTTCACAATTAAAACTGCAGAAAGAGAGGGCAAAGGGAGGGGATCAGAGTTCTAAAGAGAAATGGGAGAAGTTACCTTACCTTCCCCTTGATCTTCCTCCTTCTCTTGATCTCTCACACTCTCCACGCCTCTTTTCTCTCTTTGGGTCGAAGCTTAGGGCAGATATGAGAGAAGAAATGAGTTTGGGCGTTTAATGAAGTTTAAATCTCGCTATTTACTCTCTTCTGGACTGACTCTCACTACGGCGAAAACTAACCTTCGCTATAGCGAGCTCGTGTAATCTGGCTTCGCTATGGCGAGGTGTAGCCTTCGCTACGGCGAGATCGGGTCAGTTCCCTTCGCTATGGCGAGATTTACCATTCGCTATGGCGAAATCGCGTCAGTTCCAGACTTCACTTTCGCTATGGCGCATGCTACAGCGAGCAATTCCCTGGTTTCTATATGAACTGCTGCCAGCACTCGCTATAGCTAGAATCGCCTTCGCTGTTGCGAACTAGCTCTCTCGCTGTAGCGAGACCATTTCTCGCTATTGCGAGAGGACTTGGCAGAAATTCTGGATTCTGAAAATTTCCAGCTTTCATTTTCTTTCTTTCCCCTTTTCTTTTCTTTTTCCCGGTTGTTACAAGAAATGTGTATTTTGGTTTTTATGTTCCAGTAATTGACTTAGTTGTGGCAAAGCCATCCTAAGTCGTGTCTTAAACCTCCAAACTTCTATTTCATCTTAGAAACCTTAGTTTTCACTATAGTGATGACATGTATTGACTTGTAAACTACTGCAAATAAGTTTTATGTCTCTTTAGATCATCTAAGCGAGTAATGGAAGTTTGTCATGATAATTTGATTGCCCTTGATGATTAGTATTCTTGTCCTTATGAGTGGTGGTTTGGAATGATTAAAAAGGTTCAAAGTTTTCGTCGTATTTCCATTTCTAATGAATTATTAATAATGTTAACTCAAAGCACTAGAGACTAAGAGTTTAATTATGACTAATGAGTGTGATTAATAGTTAGGGATGTTACAGTGCATACCTCACCCAGTGTAATGTCTGGTTTTTATAAAAACGACAGAAACAGATACGTTTTTAAAGTAAGTCCTCTGAAATAAATTAGTTAAGGTCCAAAAAGATTAGAATAATAACCTAGACATTAAGTAATGAAATTAGGAGGGCAAAGGTACCCTAAAATAGAGGCTAAAATAACTAGACAAAAATTAACGAAATAGCTACATAATGTAATGGCATTTGCATAAGTTTTAGTAAATTTTGGAAGTCTCCTAGGAGGGCTTTTTAAATGGAAAATTTGAGTTCTTCGAGGTTCTTAAAGTGTAACACCCCCAAATTAATTAAGGTGTTAATATTAGATTTAGATTAATTAAGAATAATTAATATGGGATAATTAGGCAACTTAAGTGAATGGGGATTTTAGAGAGATAAATTATTAACATGGGTTTGAGAATTAATTGGGATAGAAATTTCATCTAGGCCCAAATTAATGAATCATGATAAGAGGCTAATAGAGGCCCAATGAGTTAGGTGCAGACCCAATCCAATTTAATGAGATAGAGGCCCAAGATCCACCTTGCATAGACTCTTATAAGTGGCCCAATAACCCTTGTGCAGACTCAAATTCTTGAGCTTTTCAAACTTGGCCTAAACCTAATTAAACTTCAGCAACCCAATGCATAAGAGTTGGCCCAATGAAATTCTGCAGCCTAACCCTTTAAAACTGGCCCAACAAGCTAAAATCTGAAGCCCATTTGGAGTTGGACCTTGGAGCAACCCATGACCCATCTTTGACCTAACTTAAACCCAACTAAAACCCTAATGCTTCAGCCACTTCCTCATTTTGCTGAAACTCAAGAAGGAAATTCGGAGGTGAGAAAGGAGGCTAGGGTTTGGGGCAAGAATTCCATATTTTCTTACATTTAGAGCAAGATTCAGCTAAAGTAATAGTTATACAACTTAATCCTCTCATTTTTCTCTTTAATTTAGTCTGATTAGTTTTTCATTTGGAGTATTTTCACTATACCCAAATTCTGAAATAGAGTTGTTTGGTATTTTCCAAGAGGAAATTCGTAGGTGAGGCTAGGGCTGGCATTAGGTAAGTGTAAACTATCCATTCTAGTGTATTTTCTGCTGGTTTAAGACCCCCATAGTTGATTTATAGTATGAGTGTTAATTATGTACGAATTTGCTTAGGAATTTAGGTGATATATTGAAGTTTCTGGTAGAGGAAATACTCAATCCAAATTTGGGAATTTACGGTGGCTGGGTAAGTGTTATTTAGGTAGTTATTAGCATTTAAATTCCTTGGGTATTTGTTGCTACTGTTAATGATGAATTAGAGTGGTAATTCTCTGATGCTATGGTTATAGGGATTTTTGTACCATTGGTGGCTGTTGCAAATCTATCTACAAGTAAGGTAATCGGAGTTTACATTAATTCCATACATGTATCTATTTTAATTTCATATTTGCTATATATGAATGATTTGAAATGCTGAATGAATTGGTTGGCTATCTATTGTATTATGATTGGACCTTGTGAGTCCATGGTGGAGCTGTGGTGCAGCTGCCACCTGTGCATATGCTTCGATCGAGCACTGAGTTATGATCAAACCCTAGATGCACTAAGCCCTGGTTGTGCTCAATGGGGAGTAGGTGCTGTGGATGAGCCTCTCCTGGTGTTATTGGCCTTTAACATGTGATAATATGATTGCTAGTACGGGATAGTAATCATGATATCCTAATTGTTCCATTTACTGATATGATTAATATGATTCTGATGTTGATTTTGATTCATGCATATATGCTAATTAAATTGGATTATATGATGGAATTGCCTTGGTTACTGAGATTCATATCTCAACCCATTTCATGGGTTAAACATTTCAGGTGAAAGTTCTTCGAGTAAGGATAAGGGTAAGCAAGTGGATGAATATCCATGAGCTGAGGCCTGGCGTGGGGGAGCTACATTTGGCCTGAGTAGGATAGGGTAGATGCTAATTTTGTTAACTCTCGTATAGCATCATGATGTATCTATATTGCCAAGTGTAGAAGTTTGTATTTTGTTAACATAGAATGTAACCATTGAGAAACATGCTTCATATTAGTTGTTGATGGATGTATGAATCCCCTAACACTTGATGTATGAATTTTACTAAACTTATGGTATGGTATACTATTGGAAACCTAATTATATGATGTATTAGAAATTGATATGGATCATTGATGCATGAAACCTCTAGCAAAATGTGTATGAAATATTAATTGTTGATAGCATATGAATTCTTACTGTCATTAACCCATAAAAAGGCTAACATGTGGTGGTTGGGTGAGTGAGAATTTGTACTTGAGTGTTGAGTTGGTTATGGTAGAATAGCTGGATAAATAAGGTAGATGAATACCATTAGAGCCACATAAAATGAGGGAAAGTGATCCTAGGGTGTCCCTAAGAAGAGAATTAGAGTGCATGGGGCAAAATGTGGGAGATATAGCTATAGGAAGGAGTCACGCCATGGCTAGGAAGGCCTCGCCGCGGCCTAAAGAGTGACAGTGGCGAGGGACACCGTGGCTTGAGAAGTCTTGCCATGGCATAGAGTGAAAACATGCCCAGGAGGGTGACAGAATGAAACCTCACCGTGGCACAATAAGTCCTGCCGCGGCGTAAGTCGAGGAAATTGATTAAGGAGGGTACAGTAGCAAAACTTGCCGCGGCGCCACGTAGGTTGGCCGCGGCGCAGATCCAACTCACCGTCGTGAACTTCGAACAAGTTACCTAGTGATTCTCGAGAGCAACTTAGCCGTGGCGCAAAAGGTATGGGCCGTAACGCAAAGTTAAAAACTTAGTTTTCGAGCTCCAGGACCTAACCTTACCACGGTGGGAAGGTTCCAGGTCGCGACGGAAGTCCCCAAACTCCCATCTTTGACCTAGAAACCCTAATTTCTTTAATGCTAATGCTAGGAAATGATATAGGAACACTTGTGGGAGGTTTTTGTGTGTTGAAATCGATGGATGGATGAATCACAAACCCTTAATGATGGTACAAATCCTTTTATACATTTTTCCATTTATGGTTGTTTAGTTGATGACCCTAATAATATCAAGGATCAAATTTTCCTAAATTTAATTAAAGTAATTAATTGTAATGACTCCAAACCTTGATCATTGATTATTAATCATGTATTTAACTATAATTACTGGGATTAGAAGTTAGGGTTGTCACATAAAGGCCCTAAAAATCATGGGAAGCCCCGGGACAGTTAAAACCCTTCCAGTGTACGTTTTCTAATGTTGGTTGACCTAAACTTTGACTTTTTCATTTGGAAAGGTTTTAGGTTTGATTTGAATGATTCCAAAGGCATTTTATGAGATTGAGGATCTAAATTTTATGATGAAAGAGATGGTTCTAAAAAAAGAGCTAAAATGAACTGGAAACGAAAATGCCAAGACGAAGGGACAAAATTAGAATTTTTGGAAACAACTTCTTAAACCTAGCTATAAATAACCCCACGCCTCACTCTTCCCTTCTCTTAACTCATTTTATTTCTACCCTAAACCAGAGAAAGAAGCAAGAGAGAAGAGAAAGGGAAGAGAAAAAGCAAGGAAAATGTATGATTTTTCATGGATTTTCTTGGTTTCTCTTTAGCAAACTCCTTCTCCTCCATCTTCCCTTCTTTCCTATGGTTTTATTAAAGCTTTTGGGCCTGTTTTAAGGTCAGACCAAGGGGGGAAATTTTTAATTTGGAGAAAAGAAGCCAACCAAAGTGAAGATCAAGCCAAGGAAACCAAGAAACCAAGGTATTTTGCCATGCTTCAAGCTTGATGTTTCTTGTTCTTCCTCTTGCATATTTCGACCCATATGAGACTAACCCTAAGGAGTTAAATTTCTAGCTAGACCAAGAGTGAATCTTAAGAAAATGAGGGAGAAGAACAAGAATATGCAAAGAAAACAACAAAATAACCATTAGATTTCAAGATAGAAAAGTTAGGGTTTCAAGTGTTCTCTTGAAATTCTGTTTTGATTCAAGAGTTCCTAGGCCTAAATGAGTATTTGAGTGAGCTTTAGAGATCCCTAAGAAGCTTTCCATATGCATCTCCTATCAAGAAAACAAAATAAACACACTTATTGTTCACTTGGTTCATAGCCACGGCTTAGGCTAGATGGAGCACCAAAGGGTAGTTTCAATTTATTCCAAACTTAATTTTGAGTCATATATGATGGGAGAGGATAAGAGAAAGCCTTGGAAAAATTTTAGAAGCCATGGATAATGAGATGGTATCATAGGTTTCATATTATAGCTTAAAGAAGCAACACCTAGCTAGGCTCCTAGAATTAATTGTGTGATGACTCCAAGAGGCTTAACAAGAGTCAAGAACTATAGATGGATAAAAATAATAGTGCAAAGATGATGTTTCATAGGGTTGCTTCATTAGGTGCATTATGGAACTATAAATAAACCTTAGAAACAAGCTAGCTTTTCTAATGGGTGTGTGACTTTATAAATTGTTCCAAAAGTGTAATTGGCTTCCATATTATGTGTCTAGGCCAAAGAAACCAAGTTCCACCTTCTTATGTGTGTGTGCTCGAGGACAAGGAACCAAATTCAAGAAGAAAAGTGTGCATTTGTGACAAAGGTAACTCTCTCTCTTCTTTCTCTCATGCATGAATGAATGTTTATTTTGTCTTTAAATGTATGTATGTCTGTATGTATGTATGTTTTGAGCCATGAACAATGTTTTAACAAGTGTTTAAATTCCATGGTACCATGATGTTATGTTATGCATTCAAATGATGCTTTGTGAATTTGCTTTAGTTTGCTTGAGTGTGCTGAAACCAAGAACTCTTTAGCCATGGTGAGGATGAGCTAAGACCCCTCGAGGATGGTTGAGATAAAGCCAAAAGTCTCCCAAAAGTAAGACTTAGTTAAAAGCCTTTAAAAAATGGGTGAGGCAAGTCTAAGATCCTTAAAGAGAATGGGTGAGGCTAAACCACTTTCTTGGCAAGCCTATGTATGTTTTGTATGACTCTTTGAATGCTAAAAATGTTTCATGAATGATTACATATTCCATGATAGCCATGCATGCATTTTTAGACATGGATTTGCATTCTTTATGTATGGTTGAAAGGGAGAAGAGCTATTGGAATTCCTAGAATATCCCTTCCTCCCCATTTGTCTAACATGACTAGGTAAACCAAGTGAGCCAAGAAATGGAAGCCACCAAGCATAAAGGAAGGAGATTGACAACGTGTGTGGAAATGTCTAATTTGTAGCCATATGAGTGGCATATGATATAATCCAATGTTGTATATGATGTATGAGCCCATGAACACTTGTAAATATTGAATATATTGTGTATGTATGAGATTTGATGCCATATGTATGATGTAGCCACTTTTGGACATTGAATGGCAAGAACTAGCTTATGTGTTCTTGTGTATATCTTGGGGTGAGAATATGAGTTTGTGAAATTTGGGTTTCTGCACCCTTAAGACATGTTTAGTAGACCATTTTGGTGCCTTCCTATGTGCCAAAATGGCCATGGATGTCTTAGAAACAATTTTGGACCATTTGAGACCCATTGAAGACACAAAAAGTGCCATTTTGCAACCCAATGTCAAGATTTGACCAAATAAATGGATTTGCTCATGAAAGTTGGCATGCATATAGATTTCATTTAGAGCTTTTTGGGAAGCCAAAGACCAGATTATTTGGAGCTCAATGGAATTAATTATGATTTTTCAAAATTTTCATTTTTCTATTGGTCTGGCATAAGCACTGTTCATATTGTCAGTTTCTTGTACTATTATTCGAAGGTCAAATAATGTCCAACTCATGAGATTTTACAAGTATAAACTAGATATGATAAGCATTCTATGGCCACCAAGATCACCCCAATTGGATGTCTGAGCAGGGTGATATAAATTTTTGAAATTTAATGACAGCACCAATAGTGACAGGCGATCTTAGTTATTGTTCCATCAATTTCTAGTAGCTAGACGTCTTTATTATGATCTGGATTTATTTTAGCATAAATTAGACATCGGTCATTTCCAAAATGATATAGTGTGCTTGATTTTGATTTTGATTTTTCTAGAATTAGTTATGATTTTTCAAAGTTCTGACAGAAAGCTGAAATACCAACCCGAGATTACACTTGTAAAATTTGTGTATATACTCTATGAGCTCGAGTTCTTGGCCACTTCTTAAGAAGGTTATGAGTTGTTCATGTATTTAAATATGAGAATGAGATGAATGAGTTCATATGGTCCACAAGACACAAAATGAAAAATTTATACACAACGTAACACAATTTTATTGTACTTTTTTTTTGGCTTTTCCTTGAGAACTTGTGTAACTCCAAGGAAATGAGTCCAGCAATGATGTGAGATGAGCCTAATGAATATGGTATTATACCCAGCAATTTGGCCTACTAGCCCAACAATCAATAGCATCAAGTTCAATATGATAATCATAATTATAACTATCAAATAAATATTCATCCTTAGGTTTTTAACTACAAGGTTCCATCTCAAAGACAACAAAGTGAGCATATGTTTGAAAACATCACATAACAATTCTAAAACCATTTCATTTCAAGAGTCAAGTGCAACATTAATCATTTTCCATAAACTCCATCAATAACATTTCATTAATAGTCAATATCATTTCCAATTAAAATTTCCAACAATAATTTTCAACAACAATTTTTAACAACTCTTGAAATATAAGATATATTTCATAAAAGTTCATTTCAATAAATAAAAGAATGCATTATAATTATATTTATAGACACTACCTACCTTGATATGAAATCAAATGCACACTTATCAACCCACCAGAACTAACTTTAAGCTAGGAATCTACAATATATCAATAAGGTACATTTAATATCAAATATATACAAAATAATATTTCCTATATAATTAAATCCATCTTATTTTATCTACTTACCACAATAACCAATGGTGCACAAACACCTAACAAGTCCAACATTTCACACCTCCACTCGGGTTCACACTTTACTTTCAATTATTCTAAGTAAAAGAAAGAATTAGATCACTACTATTAATTTAAATATCTTAATTTGTAAATTATGAATCATGGAGTCCTAAATTTACCCAAAATGTACTTTTAAAAAAAGTTAAATTTTTAACTAGGCATCATATCAAATATCTATAATCCATTAACTCAACAATTACCACATATACAATTTAAATCCTACCTAATTTAGCAATTGAGAGTAGATAAAGTAGAAGTTTTACTTCAATTAGTCCAATGTCACTTCAAGCACCTAAATCATGCCTCACTATACTCGGTTCAATACTTTATCTTCTATATTTCATACCAAAACAATGAATTAAGCTTCCAAATTAATTTAATAACATTAAATATAAATAGACATAATTATGGAACAGTAAGCTCAGCCAAATTCCATTCTTAGGGAAAGTCAATTTACTACATAGGCATTTCATCAAACATTTAGTGTGCAACTTTAAAGATTAATAACAATTAACACCTAATCAATGTTCTAATCAACCCACTTGCATTGTTAGAAGCTTAATTATACTTTTAATTAACTAATTTCAACATCAGTTGCCAATTTTCCCAAAATCCCTAGTTGTCAAATCTTAGGATTTACATCATCTCTTTTAAATTCTAATTAGTTCAAAATGAAGTTAAGAAATGTATAATATTTTTCTCTTCATATAACTTGGCCAAATCTTCAAATAGTGCCTTAAATAGAGCTTAAGTGAGGAAGATGAAAATAAAGTCTTCATGTCTTATGGGTGGCGTCATCTTCATGAGGGAGGAGAGAGCGTGTGCTTTGATATGATGAATGGGGTAATTTTAATGTAAATGGGCATGGCTTGGGTCATGGGCATAGGTAATGGTTAATATCCATCCAAATTTACTTAATTTAAAAATAATCCATTAAAAGGGTTACTTTTTGATATTTAGTAAATAAAAATTATGATTCTAATGTTGGGCTTTTCTATTTTCATCTCTTTTATTTGGACTAACTGTAGCTATGGGTCTTTATCTTTTTCCTTTCATTTTTTTGTAACCCAAAACACTAAACTAAATTAGTCTACTAACTAAAAGTCTAATATTTCACTAAATAATATATATTTCCAATATTTCTTATTTATATGAATATTAATTACTAAATTCTTAAATATTTATTATTAACATAAACTTCTAATCTTACACTAGTAACACCAAGATTTATGCCTAACATGTAAAACTCATGAATAATAATTTCTAAAAATTAAATAAATACTATACATCACTTAAACATGCCCCACTAATTATTAATTAATATTTAATTATATTTTAGTTTAATTATTAATTTGTGATGTTACATTTACTTCTTAATACTGCCACTTTAATTAAATGCTAGATAATTAATATAAATTGTCCAATAAGTAATTTTCACGTAAATAATGTATCTACATCCCTTTTTAATAAATTAATCCTTCATAGTATTTTTCAATTACTAAAATAATAAAATACCTAGAAAATCCTAAAGTTCCAAATTAATAAAATAATTAATTAAACATTCAAACCCTAAATTACATGTTCTTCACCATCTTAGAATACTAATTAAATTCCAATTAATTCTCTAATTAATTATTCTAACTAATTTATTAATTTGAGATGTTACATTTCTTCCATCCTTTTAAAAATTTTGTCTTCAAAATTTGTATATTATAGTCCATACACTATATGTGGATCTTATTAAGTTATGGACTTAAATACTTGGATAATTTATTCTAATCTTTCACATAATTGTGCCAAATCATACTAATTGTTACTCTCTTCCTATGGAGTCATTCACCTTTTATTGACTAATATATTTTCTTATATATGCCTCTCCACTAAAGACCAATCCTTAGTAAATATTTTTATACTAAAACTATTTCCTCAGCATAATCACAAACTTATAAATAATAATGAAGTTCTTCAGACATAACATAATCTTGAGTTTCATTTTTTTTATGCTTAAGAAGTATTTTTAATCATTTCAATACACAATCAAATTGATAAGCCTAAGGTTTTACTATCCTTGAACCAAATAATGATAGTTTGTTCTAGGTGGTTCATTTATCACAATTCTACACTATCTTCTTAAGAAAAGTTCTAGCAAACACTTAATAAGATCCTCAAATTTCCTAACACACCATTCTATAAGGAAATCCCAACTAAAGTCACCCAGAAATTGGGGTAGTAATCACTATAGTGAGCAAGCTCAATTAATAATATTTACATATTCTAATTTCCTTTTGAGTTTACCACATACTAGTCCTCAAAAGTAATTTCTATTTAATTGGATACCTCGAAAGCAAATCAATCTCTTGAATGATAACTTCCACTAACCTATCCCAAGATTAAGTGAATCTATTTGGCAATGAGTTGTTTAAGCACTATTCCTTAGTTTATATCAGAATCCTATGATATTCTAATTAAACTCCTCATAAAGTCCATGAAAAGTCATTTTGCCTTCTTATGGATATATTTAAGGTTTTTTTTTTAAACTGTAGATCTCAAGGTTATCTTAACAAGCTTCTTATACTCCAATGATGTGACTAACTCATAAATTTTTTTTAGGGAAAATTATGTTTAAGGACCAATAGATGAAGAAAATTATTCTTAAGGACTTTTATCATTAGGTTCAACGATTTGTTACTAAACTCAGTGGTAATCATTATAAAACAAGTGGTAACAGGTCCTTAAGAATAATTTTCTTCATCTTTGGGTCCTTTATTATAATTCTCCCTTGTTTTTATCCTAGATTAACACATTATTATCCTGATTATAATGCATTATTATACTTTTGGAAAAAAAGAGGCATAATTATTCATAAATGTTACTAGTAAACTACCCCTTGAGTTTTCAATAACATTTTCCACAATTTGTTACTCCACATTTACCTATAACATAATGCTTAACTCTTCTATAGGATATCCTCATACTTAACACAACTTTGTCTTATAAAGATTATACTTCTATCCTTAAAGAAACACACTATAAATCATTGAACTTCCTTTCAATCAAAGATGACTAAAACCATGACTTAACTAATTATCTCAATCATTCTTATGATCAATAAGTTACTCAAATTACTAATATATCTATTACCCCTTTCCTCGAGGTGGATTAAATAATCATCTCTACATAGTAGCATCAGTCTTCCTCACTTATTATCCTTTGCCAATTCTTAAAAGTCATAAGGAGCATTCCAAGTTTAGACAAGGTGTTCGTACTATGCTAGTCTACATAACCTGATGTTGTTTCAACAATATGTGGAACATTTGAAATATTTCTCTTGAAATAACTATAACAAATTATTAACTTCTTTCTTTGCTTTTGTTGCACTACTCTAATTATTATTATGATTATATAGATACACCCACACACACACACACACACACACACACACACATATATATATGTATATATATTTAAATTTCTCTTAAATGAATATTATTTCCATGTATCCTTCAATCTTACTAATTTAGTTGAGATTTTTTACAAGAAGTTTTAGAATTCCAACCTATTATTAATTAGTAAATCTATTATATTTCTTACTCTACTAAAAGATATGAATCACTTACTTTCCTTTAAAGAGTCTTAAGGTGTGTTTGGTTACGAGAATTGGATGGAATAGAAAGAAATAGAAAAGAATGTTATAATGCATAAAATCTGTTTGGTATGTCAAGGAAAGGAATATAAATATTTTCATATTTTTCATTTGGTTAGATGTAAATAAAGAGGGAATGGTTATCAAAAAGACCAAAATATCTTTAACAGATAACTAATAATGAAAAATACGTAATTTTTAATATTGCCCCTGCAACTATAGAGCTCATTCTAGTGTATAGTGACACTTTCCTTCCCACAATGGGATGATTTTGGTTTCCTTTATATGCTAGAAAGTAAGCTTCCCATGGAAAGATTTTTATTGCTTTTCTTACAACCAAATACATAGCACCATTGGAATGTGAGCTGATTTTCCATTCCTTGAATGGTATTCTCACAATCAAACGCAACCTTGGAGTCATTCTGAAATAACTTCTTACTTATCTAATAAACAAGTTCCAACCTTACTTGTTTGATAATTGTCTCCAACCTGACCACTTGGATTAGAACATAACCTTATTCATATTCAAAGTTTTTAATCATTTCTATTATTATTTTCATATTAATCTAGTCTAGAAATACTCTCATCCTCTTGTCACCCCTTTACTCATTGTAGATTTTACACCCTAAAATTTCTTTATTGTAGTATTGTTTATTTACCTAGTTAAGTTCTCTTAAATTGATCTGCTAGTTCTTAAAGATATAATATTGAAGTAACATCTCACAACAACAATTCTTTATTGAGAATTATATAGATATCACTAATCTCAAAATGAAACAATAAAAAATCCTTAAAAATTCACTTCTATCCATTCTTGTAGTATGAAAACAAAAGGCTAAGGTCAAGTGGCTACAAACTTTAGTGGTTTAAACTACATCTAATTACATGAATCTTATTAATGGTAGAAAACTTCAATCGTAAAAATATCATACCATCATCACAACTGAACTCATTTGCCAAGACAAGAAAAACAATCAGACATCACCAATATATTAAGTAAGAATCGTAAGATTATCATCACCAAAGGATGCTATCTAGCACTAACTTCCTATGGATTAAAATACCGTTACATTCTTCCTTATAATTATAATAATACTAATAAAATGTTCCATTGTCCTTATTTCGCTAAATTACAATTTCATGTTGCTTGACTATTCCACCACTTGACCATATAAATATTTAAATGTTAAAGGAGCGTGCTTGGTTATGCATCCCATTCATTTAGCCATGTAGATTACCATGAAATTCATTTAAATTAATAATATGGGAGTGTGACACTTAGCATAAATGGTGGTGTGGGGCCATGTAACGGAAAATAGGATAAACAAATCATAAACACCTATTCTTCTAATGCCTTCACTGTATATGTGCATGTGGGTTTGCATTCAATCATTTGCTAATGTATTCTTGAGTCATAATGAGTTGTGGAACATTACTTAGATATATTGCCTAGATGGGAAGGGGAAAAGGTGACACCTTGCATATCACCGAATGGTAAATGGAAGGAATGATTTTTTTATTCACTTTCATTGTATCTACTTTTGGATAGGAGCATGAAGTGGCACTTTTTCATGTTTTCTTCCCTTTAGTCTTAGCTAGGCCAGGAGCAATATTGAGTGATGGAGGTAAAGCTTTAGGTTAACCATGGAGTTTGGAAAATAAGGAAGGATTTATGGATACAAAGGGAAGGTTTTATGGAATTTCATCAAAGCCATAAATAATCGAGGAAAGGCCATTAGGGAGGCATAAGAGAAAGCAACAAGACTTCTTGAAGGGAAAGGCTTATGACAACAAAAGCTAGGGACTGAATTGATAGAACCGTGGTGATGGAACATGTAGTTAACACCATTTTTGTCTTTATATAGTTATTGTACATAGAATTGAATTCATGAAATAATCATACTGTGTTGTGCTTGGTTGCTTTTATGTCTATCTCTTGAATAGTGTAGGTGCTATGGTACCATCCCTTTTATTGTTGGCCAATGACCTAAGCATGATAGCCCAATAGAGGATTATAAACTGCTATTTGGCAATTGAGTGGTGTCTATTTTGAAACTGTGGATCGAATTTGATTTGAATATTGTTCAGTGTTATCTATATAGTCTCGAATATGATGTTAATTACTAGGATTATTATCTCATTTCAAAGCTAACTCTTCTTTCCAAGCATTAGTTTCGCAATTGACGAAGCCAAATCAATAGAAAATAAATAAGCGAAACGTTTAGTCTACGTACCATTTGTATAATTGACTTTCATAAACCTTTTAGGAAAATGTAAATATTAAAAAATTATCCTAGTTTTGGGGAATTTGGTTTTACTTATGTTTAGGTTTTGTGTTGCATTGATACAAAGGTAGCATTCTGTTTAGTTTGATAACCATATTTGACAGAAATGCAACATTGTGAATAAAAGTAATTTTAATTTTTGTCTTTGCATGAAATCAATTATCACAAATTTGGAATAGCTTTGAAATGTTGCCATAAACATAGCTACTATCTAAGAACCTAACTGGAATTCTATACAGGTATTATCTGGGTTTTAGTTAAACAAAATAGAATACACCAATATAGGACATTGAGTTAGCATGTAGTCCAAACTGTGTAATATTTGGCTTTAGTTAAGGTATTTAGAGAGGGATTTCTAATTCCAAATTTTTATGGTGAATACTTCAATCTTTGAGCTTAAATTCTAAAAAATTATAGAATTTTTGGAGTAGGTTAGATCCCTGAAACCATGCATTAACAGAACCATACTTAAGTACTTGATAACTTTAAGCACAATTCAAAATAAATTTAGTTAAATAAGTAAATAAAGAAATTAATGCACGAATTTTTATTGGAGAGTAACTGATACATATAAGCTAAAAGTTTAAAAATTGTGAGGATTTTTGGAGTTCATTTACTAGGCTAATTAAATTGAATTCAGAAAGGATAGTGTGCAGCAAGCTCAAACCAAGTAAGGTCCTAAATGGGTTTAGTTAAGGGGTCACCCATGGGAATTTTTAAAAACTATTTTAGTGGCTTTTAATTAATATTACGAGAGAGCATTCTACCAAATTTCATGATTTTTGGATGACATTTGATGGGGTAAAGAAATTTCACAAAAACAAGCTTTGAAATAAAGTTAATTATGCCTTTGTTAGTGCCAATATTTGACAACAGAAGGATATTTGTTAAGATAAAAGAAAAGTTATAAACCTACATTTTACATGATAATGTATTTATAACTCTTTAGGTATGACATTAACTACCTAAATATAATAGGTAGCCTCTCAGGGAAAATTAAAAACAAGTATGCATAATTAGAATTCTTAAGAAAAATTTAGATTCTTCCTTAAACATTTAGACTAAGCATTATCTCTTACATACCATATCCCTTAAGATAAACCCTTTTAGATCTTATTTTATGTGTGGGAAATTAAGACTAATCAAGTAAGACAAATACACAGCCTCAACATTTCTTTACCATTCTATTACTCTGTTAAACATTCTAGAATAATATTGTTAAACCTTAACTTGCATGATTTATAGCTTAGACGTTGGGATTACACAAAATAAGCAATATACCTAAAAATAACTTGAAACAACTTTTTGGCTTTCAACATGGCATGCCTATGCTTGTTTCAAGTTCTTATACCACAACTTCCAAATTTCACTAAACATGTATATCCTTAACCCATTCCTAAAGATATACATACATATATATATATATATATATATATAAAATATTTGTCTAGAACTCAATTAGACATAGCTTTAACATGATAACTGTAACATCCAATATTTTCTAAATGGCCTAGAACTCTTAATAAGTTAGAAGGACATGAGAAAAAGAATAAAAGGCCAATTAAGAAGAGAAAATAGAGGAAAAAGTAGAAAAAGAATGAGTTCAGAGGCATCTAAATAGAGGAATGACGTAAAAGTGAAAAATACAAAGATTTTAATAAAAATTTAATTAGAGTAAGTTAATATTATTTCCTATTATATATGAGTTAAATGAGCTAACTAGAAGATCTAAGAAGTTTAAAGTAGGTCAAAACATTGACAGTACAAAAAACGAGAAAACTAGTACTACAATGCCATTTTGAGTTATTTTTTGCATTTTTGGGCTCCTGTAACTCAAGATGAGTAGCCTAAGGGTTTAAAGACCTTTTAAATAAGAATACGAAGCTTAAATCTATAGAAAAATGAGCTAGAATACAAAAAATTATTGAGTCAAAGAAGTAAGGGCAAAATGGGGATAAAAGTCAAAAAGTCAACACTATAATTTCTTTATATATATATATATAATCTGGTTAGCTCTTTCTTCTAATGCCTTTAATTAGATTTGTAGACCTTCAAGTTACTTATCTGTGGCATCTTGAAGATAGAGGAGAGAGAAGAGAAAGAAGCAAGGAAATAGGTATATCTTTTACACCTAGTTAGTAAAAGTTTTTTCCTCCTATACTCTTCATTTTGGTGGTTTTAGAATTTGATTTATTGAAGGTTCAGCTACCACTAAGGGGGAAGAGAATACTCTTTTAAAAATTTTAATTGGAGGAAACTGAGGAGCACGAAACAAGCTTCGAATTGAGGTATATATTGTTATAGTTCAAGCTTTAGTTTTTGAGTTCCCTTCCATTCACCAGTGACGGGCTTGTCGTACAACCCTCAAAATAAAACTAGGTTAAATTAAAAATGCATCTAGTGGCACAACCTAGGTCATCTCCCTTGGAAATGGAGTTCAATGCCTAATTGAGTTTTCTAAGTATTCTAAGGTCCTAGAACTATCTAATTTGGGGGGGTTTGGTTGAATTAAACTAACCTAAAACTAAATTGAATCAAAATGCCTAATTCTATCTAATTGGGTGAATTATAGTGAATGATGGTCGTGTGACTAGCTTTGGAATTGTCCCTTGGTATCCACTATCCTTATCCTAATCCAATTATGATTAATCTTGGCCTAAGAGTTCCTAATTGTGTTCAATACAAATGTATCTTGAGTTACCACACAAGAATCAAGAAATTAACAAGTTAATGTTGAATTGAGACCTCAATCCTACACTAATTCATTAACTCTTGTCTTTAAGATCAATGATGTGACACCTTAATATACTACCGCTACCTAGCCTCTCTAGGGCTCGGTTCCATATGATTTCCAAAGAATCACTACTCTTCTGTGGCATCTACATGCTATGAATCGGGGTTTCCTATACTCATCTTTTTACCCTGTGGGTCCTGTGAACCCATCTCAAGCATCCTCAACTCAAACTCCATATATACGACTCATACATAGCATAAAAAAAACCATAAGCCATGGGTATAGAGCCAAAAACCAGAAAAATTACATTTTCTCACTTGGGCCCAAAAGTTATATTTTGGCTCTAACTTTGGAAAATCATAATTAATTGTAAAAAAATGGGAATCTAGAAAACTCTAGCTTTCTGGAAAGCTCTAAGTATTAAATTTATACTACAAATTATTCCCAACCACAAACACAGCGTTTGGACTAGGTTTGACATCAAAAATGGGAAGGAGGTCCGGCTGTCACTGTTTCTGGTGCAGCTTGCTGTCATGACTTTCGAAAATGCATAACTAAATCCACAAAAATCCAATCTGGGCACACTATACCAATTTGAAAAGCTACGGATGTCTACTAGAGGAAAAAAATAAGTCCAAATCAGTTCAGTAGCGCCTACTCCTCGAAAACTGATGGAACAGTAATGGGGGTCAGATGAGCTCCCTGATGCTGATACAGAACTTTAGACGGTTCGTTCTCTCTCTAAAGACATCCAATTTAGGTGATTCTAGTTCCTATAAGTTACTGTGGTTGTCTAGTTTATGTGTATAAAATTTCACCACATTTGGAATCCATTTGGTCTATGAATGCCATAGATTTCATTTCTGGTTTATATGAACAGTACATGACCAATCCATTAAATTTTCCCAAATTCAACAATTCGCTAAATATTCTCTCGACCTCCGAATATTACCAACTTTAGCTTCTCAAGAAAATTTCTACAAACTCTAGAGGTATGCCAAATTTCATGGCAAGAGGAGCTCATCAGGTCATACTTTGACGGAGCTTACAAAAACACCGGTTTTGGCACCCAAGAGGTCCAAAATGGGTCCAAATGGCCTCTCACATATTCTAACCACTCATGGACAAGTTTAAAAGCATACAACTAGTCTATATAACATGTTCATATGATCCAAATCAATATACATTCCAATCTCACTACGCTAAGGCCAATTATACATTATTCCATTCATTCATCAAAAGGGGCAAAACCCTCATTTCCATTCATTTGGCTATCAACATAGTCTATACAACATCATTTCATACATTTACACTTGTTACAACATTTACATCTCAAAAATCGAAGGTGCATATTCATTTTGGCACCTCTTTACATCAAAATTACATCAAAATACCAAAATAACCAAACACCTAGCTACACATGCATCTAGGCTCCTTGGTGTGTACTCGGTTCTCCTTGAGCTCCACCTAGCATATTAAGTTGGGAGGGAAAGGGGTAAGATTCAGGGAATCTCAGTAGCTCATGCACTCAATCAAGTAAGCAATCAAGGCATATAACAAGTCAAGCATGTGAATAAGCATTTAGCCATTCTCAAACATCCAACACACATTGTACATGCTATGGAATCACAACCATGCCAAAAATGGGCTCCAGGGACTTTTGGTCTAGCCTCACCTGAGTTTAAGGGACTTTTGGATGGCCTCACCCGAGTTTAAGGACTTTTGACTTGGCCTCACTTGTTTGAGACTTTTGGCCTTGTCTCACCTATCTCAAGGGACTTTCAGCTTCACCTCACCCATCTCAAGGGACTTTCGGCACTACCTCACCCGAGCAATTCTCACAATTTATCACACAAGCATATTGGCATCAATGCATCAAAGCAATAGCATATGGCATATTCTGTAACACCCCGAAATTAATTAAGGTGTTAATTATGGATTAAGATTAATTAAGGATAATTAATAGAGCATAATTGGGCAAGTTAGTGAATAGGTATTCTAGAGAGATAAATTGTTAATATGGGTTAAGGATTTATGTAGGATAGAGATTTACATCTAGGCCCAAATTAATTAAATCATGATAAGAGGCTAATGGAGGCCCAATGAACTAGAGGCAGACCCAAACTAATTTAATGAGATAGAGGCCCAAGATTTATCTTGTATAGGCTCAATTAAGTGGCCCAACTACCCTTGTGCAGACCCAAGCCCTTGAGCCCTTTAAATTAGGCCCAAATCTCATTAAACTTCAGCAACTCAATGTGTGAAAACTGGCCCAAAAGAATTCTACAGCCCAACAAGTGAAAACTGGCCCAATAAGCAAAATCTAAAACCCAATTGGATTTTGACTTGGAGCAACCCATGACCCAGCCTTTTGACCTAACTTAAACCCATCTAAACCCTAATGCTTCAACCACACCTTCATTTTTCTGAAACTTAAGAGGCAAATTCGGAGGTTGAGAAGGAGGCTAGGGTTTGGGGCAAAAACTCTGCATTTTCACACACTTAGAGCAAGATTTGGTCAAGGTAATAGTTATAGAACTTAACCCCCTCATCTTTCTCTTTAATTTGGTTCGATTAGTTTTTCATTTAGAGGATTTTCACTTTACCCAAAATTTGAAATGCGGTTATTTGGGGATTTTCTTGATGAAATTCATAGGTTGAGGTTAGGGCTGATATTAGATGAGTTTAAACCCTCATTTTGATGCTTTCTTTAATGGTTTGAGACCCTATAGCTTATTTATATTATGGGTATTAATTTGGTACGAATTTGCTTAGGATTTTAGGTGAAACATTGAGAATTCTGGTGGGAGATACTTGAATCCGAATTTGGGATTTGTGGTGGCTGTTGCAAGTTGTCTACAAGTGAGGTAACTGGGGTTTACATTAATTCCATGCATGTATCTGTTTAATTTCATATTTGTTGTATATGAATGATTTGAAATTTGCTGAATGAATTGGTTGGCTATCTATTGTATGATGATTGGACATTGTGAGTTTATGATGGAGCTGTGGTGCGGCTGCCACCCGTGCATGTGCCGCGATCGGGCACCGGGTTATGATCAAACCCCAGATGCACTGAGCCCAGGTTGTGCTCAATGGGGAGTAGGTGCCGTGGACGGGCCTCTCCCGGTATTAATGGCCTTTAACATGTTAAATGTATGATTGCTAGTATGGGATAATAATCATGATAGCCTAATTGTTTCATTTGCTTAAATGACTGATATGATTCTGATATGGATTTTATTTCATGCATATATGTTGATTAAACTGGATTATATGATGGAATTGCCTTGGTTACTGAGATGTGTATCTCACCCCGTTCTATGGGATTAATATTTCAGGTGAAAGTTCCTCGAGTAAGGATAAGGGTAAGCAGGTGGATGAGAATCCATGAGTTCCCACCTATGGGGAGATGGCTACACTTAGGCTGACTTAGCTAGTATAGATGCTAATTTTGTAGTCCTTAATGTATAGAATCATCATGTATCTATATTGCCAAGTGTAGGCTTGAACATTGGATTTATTGAGAATGTATGTACTAAAAGGCTAGACTTTATCTTACTTGATAATGGTTGTATGGATTCATAATATCTGCTGAAAATTATGTTGACCTATGATTTAGCTCATCAATGGAAATGTAACCCTTGAGATATTGGTATGAACCCCTAATGTATGGAACCCCCTATTTATTGAGTATTAAAGGATAGCTGCTGGTAATTCTTGTATATTCTGTTGTTGCTACTTTATAAACTTGCTGATAGGGGGTAATTAGAGAACGGAAATGGGTATATAAGTTTTGAATTTGTAATGGAAGTATAGCTAAGTAAATAAGGTAGATAAATACTATTTGAGCCATATAAAATGAGGAGAAGTGACCTTAGAGGGTCCCTAAGAAGAGAAATGGAGAGTAGAGGGCGAAATATAGTGAAAACAGTGACAGAAGGGAATCACGCCGCGGCCAGGAAGGCTTCGCCGCGGCCTAGGGAGTGACAGTGGCGAGGGACGCCGTGGCTTGAGAAATCTCGCCGCGGCGCGGAGTGAAAATAATCGCCTAGGGGGTGACAGAACGTAACCTCGCCACGGCGCGAGTCGAGAAAATTAATTAGGGAGGTTACAGTAGCAAAACTCGCCGCGGCGCCACATAGGTTGGCCGCGGCGTAGATCCAACTCGCCGCGGCGATAAGTTAGGAAAATTCTAGAGAGCAACTTGGCCACAGCGCAAGTTTAAAAATTTGGTTTTTGAGCTCCAGAACCTAACGTAGCCGCGGCAGGAAAGTTCCAAGTCGTGGTGCAGGTCCCCAAACTCCTATATTTGACCTAAAAGCCTTAATTTCAGTAGGGCTATTGTTAGGGAATAGTATGAGTGCATTGGTGGGATGTTTTTATGGGTTGAAATTGATCAATAGATGAATCATAAACCTTTAATGATGGTATAAACCTTTCTTATGCATGATCCCGTTATGGTTGTTAGTTGATGATCCTAGTAGTATCAAGGTTTAAATTTTCCCTATATTTTCTCAATGTGAATAGTTGCAACGACTCCAAACCTTGAACATTATTTATTAACCATGTATTTAACTATAATTATTGAGATTAGAAACTATGGTCGTCACATATTCCACACAACAAGCATATACATAAACATACAATGACTTTTACATCCAAGAATGCAACAAGAAAGAGTGAAAGAGAGAGCTACCTTTGAAGCCAAAGCTAACACAAGCCTTCCCTTTCAATTTCTTTTCTCCCTTCTTAATTTCACACTCACACCTTGATGGAGGTGCTTCACTTGAGCCTAGACACTCAAAAGCATGCAATTACTCTTTTATAACTTAATTCAGAGCAACCCTTCTATCACATAAAAACCTAGGGTTCTCTCTCTCTCTCTAGAATGCCATCAACTCTTTCTCTCTCTCAAGCTCCCATGGTAGTGGAAACAACATTTTCAAAGAAAATACAAAGATTCAGAGGTGTTTTCTACTTTCCCTCTTCTGACCCATGCCCAAAATCCAACCATTTTCATAAACAAAACCATGGGAAGAGAGGGCAAAGAGAGGGGATCAGAGTTCTAAGAAGAAATGGGGGAAGTTTCATTACCTTTCCCTTGCTCTTCCTCCTTCTTTTGATCTCTCTCACTCTCCATGCCTCTTTTCTCTCCTTGGGTCGAAGTCTAGGGCAGATATGAGAGAAGAAATAAGTTTGGGCATTTAATGAAGTCTAATTCTCGCCTTTTACTCTCTTCCGGACTGACCCTCGCTACGGCGAAAATTAACCTTCGCTATAGCGAGCTCGTGTTATCTGGCTTCGCTATGGCGAGGCTTAACCTTCGCTACGGCGAACTCGCGTCAGTTCACTTCGCTATGGCGAGTTTCGACCTTCACTGTGGCGAACTCGCGTTAGTTCTAGACTACCACTTTCGTTATGGCGTACGCTACAGCGAGCAACTCCTTGGTTTTTGTATGGACTGCTGCCAGCACTCGCTATAGCTAAAATCACATTCGCTATGGCGAGAAGACATTCTCGCGACGGCGAGAAGACATTATCGCGACAGCGAGACCATTTCTCGCTATTGCGAGAAGACTTAGCAAAAATTCTGAATTCTAAAAATTTCCAGCTTTCTATTTCCTTTCTTTTCCTTTTCTTTTCTTTTTCCTAGTTGTTACAAATGAACACCTAATTTGATTAATTAACTGATTAATTAGCCTCTGATTCATCATCCAAAAATGTTTAATTAATCAACTAAACATCAAAGAATTCTCAAATAGACAATTAAGCACATAATCTCACTCATGCATTTCATCGAACACCTTCGTGGCATACATGGGAGATTAGAGAGAATAATGAAAAATCAGATTTAAATCCAACCAATTAATCAACAGAAAGGTTTCCTAATCAGTGTCTAACCAGCCACTAATTAATTACACAAATTCTCAATCAAATATAACTCAACCGAGATTATACAAGAAAAAGAAAAAGTACTGGAAAAATTAAAGAAATCTTAGCCAGAATTTTGCATTCTTCTCCATGGATTTAAGCTTCTCCAAGGTTGCTTCCAAGCTAGCCTCAAGGTGGATGAATTAGAGCTTCATTAATGGATGGAAATGGAGGAAAAATGGTGTGGTATGTGGTTCTGGACGCAGGGGTGGATGGAAAAAGACGGAATGTGTGTGTAAGGTGTCGTGGAATGAATGGAATGTATGGACGAAGGGATGAAGGCGTCGTCAATTGGATTTGACGGAATGAGCAAATGAATGGCGTGATTTTGCTTTCACGTGAGCTTCTTTATTTTTCATGTGCTCAGCTCTTTGATTTCAATCGCCTGAAGCTCTTTTGTGTGTGCTCTTCACGTGCTAATCTGGTGCAAATACCCAAAGCATTTTCTCCAGCCTTTGTTTATGTGAGTGTGGGTCCCACTTTACTTTATATTATAGTTTATTCCACATGCATTCCAGCTTCAGTGTTTTCATTCAAACCAGCAGCTCGTGCCTCTTGTTTCCACGTTACTTTCTTCGAACCATGCAACTCTCCAGACTGCTACATTCATTCGCATTTTCTTCTTCGTTCCAGAGCGTGGCTTCATATTCTCATTTAAGCTATCACATGCTCAGCTCGTGTTTCTTATTCATGTTGCTGTCTTCTTGCCTTTAGCCCAAGCTTCCATGTCTTCTTCTCTATTTCTGCTGCTTCTTCGTTCTGTTTGTGTTTCTTTTTGTTGTACATGAGAGTTGCCATTCTTTTCTTAGCTCGAGCTTCTTCACGCTCTGTTCTTCCAGTTCTACACTACATCACACAAAACTCGAGCTTCTACTGTTCTGGAGCTGCATTCGAGGCTTTGTTCTGCATGTGTGTGTCTTCATTCATCACATGAATCTCCTCTTGTTTCTCATGTACTTTGTGGCTTCATTCTGGACCCTAAACCCGTAGCTTCAATGCTTTCTTTCTCTTCACACGTGAGCTGCCTCATTCGTCCTTCTCTCAAGAAATTCTTCTCCTCTGTTTTGCTCATAGTATTTCACATAGAACTCAAGCTTTTTATCCTCGAGAAGCCATCCCTTGTTACCCTTTCAGCTAAAACTCGTGGCTATCTTCTTCTGTCTTCTCCATGATATACTCCCATGCATGGTTCTCTTTTTTTAGTCCCAAGCCTTATCACGTTCTGTTCTTTGCCTCTTCTTTATGTGGCTACAACCTTTTTAGTTTGTGGCTTTCCTTTAAAGCTCCAATTGCCCAACAAAAATCTGCACAAAGAATAAGAACAATTCAACAGGAAAATTCACAAAATCATTTAAAATAAAATTGTGCATTAAAATTCCTAAATTTTGTAATTAAATTCCTAAAGTATAGAAATGGCTATTAAAATAAAATCTTATCTAATTAAAGTCTTAAAGCCATATTTGGAACTAAAATGTCTAAGTTTAAGAGGATAAAAATAGATAAAATATGTGTTTATCAACCAGCTTAGAGAGAGAAAAATATCTCTTTCTACATTCCTTTACATGTAGTTGATTATATGGAGCATGTAGAATTTTCATGGGTTGAAGAAATAAGGAGAAATTGCGAAAGGAAGCAAGAAAACTCCATATGGCACCATAAATGTATAGTCTTGGCTACCCCTAGGAAATGTGACCAAATGAGTTTGTTTTTAAGTTCTAATGAATTTAGAGGTGCTCTAGAGAATTATAAAGGTTAGAAGAATCATTATTCAAATTATAGAGGCTAATTGTGAAAGTTGAAATTTTTAAGTGTTTTAAGAAAACCTAACTCTAGTAAATGGCTATGTTTGTGTTTAGCATTGTATTTAAACATTCTAATAGGCTTAATGGAAGCATAAAAAGCTATCTAGGATGTTGGAATAAGGTCTTGAGGCATAAGAGTGAGTTTAGTAAAAATGGCATAAAGTTACTAAATATGTTAAAATAAAAAATGACCAAAGGAATATTGGAATGACCAAATGTATATTAAAAAACCAATTTTGGACTCAAAATAAGAATTCAGGGAGCTTGAGTTGTCTAGGAAAACTTACTTGTGAGAAACCTTAAATCTAGGCTTAGATAAAGGGCAAGTAGAAAGAGTTGGCTAGACAAGCTAATAAGAGAAGAACCGGGCCTTATTTTAAGCCAAATAGTGAAATAGTTGAGCCTTAGGAATATGGCTAATAAGTTAAGGAAGAAAAGTTTTAGGAAGAAAGTTCTAAAGTGTTTCAAAAAGGCTAGAAATGCATAAATCATGCATATCAAATCATATAGTTAGTATGTTAGAGCCTTGGCACTAATTTAAATATAATGTGATAGTGTAGGCTATCAAAATAGTAAAGAGCATCAATGTTAATGCTTGGCTAAGAAAGAGAAAGATCAAAGGGCAAAGAAGTCTGGTACTTATGGCATCAGGTGTAGACTCATAACAGGTAGCATTTTCAGCCTCTCTTTCATGATTTTAACTACTTGAGTGCTTTGGTTACTTATATGATGTGTTTGCTTTATGTTTGAATAAGTTATATTAGTTTTATGTGATTTCTATAAGTTTTGGCTTAGTAAGCAAAGCTTTACATGATGATGACTAAGAGAACAGAGTTAGAGAATTGAGTATAATAGTTCTTCCTTATGTTAAGTATCAGAGCCATTTAGGAGAGAGTTTAGTAAACTTGGCTAGTTTTCAACTACATGCATGCATATTTTCACATGTTTAGAAGGATTAGATGTTATAAAGTTGCATACATCCATACATGTATACCTATGTGCTTGAGTGGTTACTACATGTTAGAGTAAGATTATGCTATTGAGATTCTCTCTAGAATCTCATTCTTTTATCCATTAACCCCCTTGTTAGGTGAAACTAGTCGAGCAGACTAAGGAAAGTCCATAGCTCTATGAAGACATATATATAATTACCGTTGTATTTATATATATATATATATATATATTGTTAGACTATATTTGAGACTACTATGTATTTAATGATAATGATTATATATTTTGAGCCCAGACATGACAGTTTAAAGATGGATAGAAAGTGTATGACTAATAAAGTAAATGTTATCTGATGTATTTATAAGGATTTAATATTCTTAGTAGTTAGGGTTTAAGGGTTTGTTGATAATTGAGCCCTAAGACCTTTGAAATTAAGTATATTGTATGTAAGTTATATGCAGGCAATTGTTTTCATTAGAAGAGAGAGCCAAAGTGCCTGGGCAGCATCTAGTTTATTGCCATTATGCTGCCAAAATTTCCATAAACCAAAATGTTGGCCATATAACTTAAGTGTAGATATGGAGTTGAAATGTGATAATTGATTGCATAACGAGTGGAAGGTTTAGAGACCTAGAAGTAGTTTTAGACTATTGAAATCTACCTTTGGTTTAGACTCTATTCTAGTGTACCATTTGGGTATATAAAAGAGGTAGAATTATACATATATGATTGTTTATGGATAAAGAATTCATAGAAGAAAAGTTTGTGAATTTCCATATTTTTTCCATGCTTTGATGCTTGAATTAGTAATCATGACTATTCTATTGGTTTAAACTAGATCAGGATGTTAATGATAAGGACTAAACTAATAATTAAAAATAAAAGGCTAATAAAAGAGGTCTGACAATAACATCATCCCCATTGTACTACTTGATCTGATGCCTTGACTCCAAAGTTAGGCATTCTATCTAAGCAACATACAATCTCCAATGCTTGACTTGCCCATCAATACTAATACAATAACTTGAAGTTCATAGATAAATTAATAACTATTCCTTAAAATCCCTATTACACTATTCTTATAAAGGAGAAGTTGAGCTATTCACTATTCATGTAAACTACTCCTCAAACATACCAGTGAGTTATTCAAATAAATTTAATCCTCAAAATTACAAATAAACATGCAAATAAGTTAATCCTCAAATATATGAATATATCATACCCTCAATATCCACATAAATTCTTTAATTATAACATCTACCAATTATAATCAACCAAAATCTCATATTACTCTCTCTAATCATTCTTAACCTGTGGACATAAATATCATATTCTTAATATATAGTTTACCTTAATCAATATAGGTATTAATCCTTCCCATGTAGTTTAGTACATCCTTTAAAAACCTCAAATAGAGTAAACTAGATCCTTGAATGACCTTAATAGAGCATACAACAACCTAAAATAATCTTAAAGTACACTTATTTTCTATGGTTTTTGCCTAAATCATTGTTCTGATACAAAATTGTAATGTCTAAATTCTTAATTCTTAATTTAATACTAAAGTAAATAATAAACAACTCTTAACTATGGAAGTTTCTAAATAAATATTGTAATGAAATATTTTAATAAAATAATCCACATTTATCTTTAAGAATTGTTAACTAATTGAATCATAATATCAATAGCTTAACTCTTAACTACTTCATAAAATTCTATTAATTAAACTCTAATAAAATGTATACAAATAATATTCTATCCAACCAAGGGTTCCATCTCAGAGACAACAAAATGAGCATATGTGTGAAAACATCACATAGCAATTCCAAAACCAAATCATTTCAAGAGTCAAATGCAACATTAATCATTTTCCATAAATTTCATCATAACATTTCATCAATAGTCAATATCATTTCCAATAACAAATTCCAACAATAATTTTCAACAACAATTTCCAACAAGTTTTGAAATATAAGCTATGTTTCATAAAAGCTCATTTCAATAAATATGAGAAAGTATTAGAATTATATTTATGGACACTAACTACCTTGATATGAAGTCAAATGCACACTTGCCAAGCCACTAGCACTACCCTTAATCTAGGAAACTATAATATATTAATAAGGTACATTTAATGTCATATATATATATATAAAATAATGTTTCCTATATAATTAAATTCATCTTATTTTATCCACTTACTGCAATAGTCTATAGTCCATAAGCATTTAATAAGCCCAACATTTCACACCTTTACTTAAATCTACACTTTATCTTCAATTACTCCAACTAAAAGAAAGAATTCAACCACTACTATTAATTCAGATCACTTGATTATATAAATTTTGAATTATAGAGTCCTATGTAACACCCCAAAATTAATTAAGGTGTTAACCCTGAATTTGGGTTAATTGAGAATTGATTGGGTAAGTTAAGTGGATGGAAATTTTAGAGAGATAAATTATTAATATGGGTTTGAGATTTAATTGGGATAGAAACTTTACCTAGACCCAAATTAATGTAGGAGATCATGATAAGAGGCTAATAAAGGCCCAATAAGTTAGGTGCAGACTCAATCTGATTTAATGTGATAGAAGCCTAAGATCTACCTTTTATAGGCTCTTATAATTGGCCTAATAACCTTTGGGCAAGCCCAAATCCTTTGAGCTCTTAAAACTTGGCTTAATCTAATTAAAACCCAGTAGCCCAACACATGAAAGCTAGCCTAACAAAACTTAAGTCAGAAGCTCATTTGGAGTTGGATCTTTGGAGCAGCCTATAACCCATAGAAAACCCAACTTAAACCCTAAAAACTGACCTAACCAGCCCCCATTCTGTAGAACATAAAAACACAAAAGAGAAATTCGGAGGTTTGAAGGGAGGCTAGGGTTTGGGGCAAGAAATCCACCATTTCCTACTTCTAGAACAAGATTTAACCAAGGTAATAGTTATATAACTTAATCCCCTTCTCTTTCTCTTCATTTTGGCCTAATTAGTTTTTCATTTAGAGTATTTTCACCATACCCAAAATCTGAAACTTGCCATTTGATGTTTCCATGGTGAAATTTCGTATGTTGGGACTAAGGGTATTGTTAGGTAAGTATGAACTCTCTATTTTGATGTTTTCTTTGCTAGTTTGAGACCCCTATAACTTATATATAATATGGGTATTATTTTTATGCGAATTTACTTAGAATTTGAGATGTTATTTTGAGGTTTCTAGGATAGGCTCAACTAAATTCGAATTTGGTTTAGTGGTGATTGGTTAAGTGTTTTTTAGTAGTCCTATATAGCTTAACTCTTTAAATGATGGGTTTACTGATATAAATTGTGATTAGGGATAGTAATAGCTTGGTTTTGTGTTCATAGGTTGAAGTAGCACTCAATTGGCTCTTAGAGGATTAGTTACAAGTGAGGTAACTGGGACTATATTAATTCCATGCATATATTTGTTTTAATTTCATATTTACTGTACATGAATAATTTGAAATGCTGAATGAATTGGTTAGCTATCTATTGTGATTGGACCTTATGAGTCCATGGTGGAGCTGTGGTGCGGCTACCACCTGTGCATGTGCTTCAATCTGGTACCAGGTTATGATCAAACCCCAGATGCACTGAGCCCTGGTTGTGCTCAATGAGGAGTAAATGTCGTGGACGAGCCTCTCTCGGTGTTATTGGCTTTTAACATGTGGAAATATGATTGCTACTATGGGATAGTAATTATGATAGCCTAATTGTTTCATTTACTGATATGATTGATATGTTTTCTGATGCTTATATGAAATTATGCATATATGTTAATTAAATTGGAATGTATGATGGAATTTGCCTTGGTTACTGAGATTTGCATCTCACCCCATTTTATGAGATTAAATATTTCAGGTGAAGGTTCTTCGAGTAAGGATAAGGGTAAGTAAGTGGATGAACATCCATGAGCTGAGGCTTGGTGTGGGGAGCTACACTTGGTTTGATTGGAATAGAGTAGATGCTAATTTTTGTTGACCTCTGTATAGCATCATCATGTATATATATTGCCAAGTGTAGGAGTGTGTAATTTGATAACATAGAATGTAGCCAATGAAAAGTAGGCTTCATATTAGTTGTTGATGGATGTATGAGTTTATGACACTTATTATGATTTGTAAACCTGTGTTTTAATTGACTATTTAAGTAATGAAATCATGTGATATATTGATTGTAGATTTGAGCTAGCGATGCATGAACTATCCAATGAAAATATGATTGAATGACCATTGTGAGAAATTTATAAATTTGCTGATGTAAGACCTATAAATGAGTAAGAGAATCCACCTTTAAATGTAGGATAGGTAATGATATAATGGTTAGGGCAAAATAGCTAGATAGATGCTATTAAAAGCTCATAATAAGTGGGAGAGTGGCCCTAAAGAGACTTTAGATAGAGAGTGGAGAGTATGAGACAAGATTTTAAAAGTTGTAGGATTAGACAGCATTTAGCAGTGGCCAAAATGGGGTTAGCCGCTGTCAATAAAGGTGAAGTTGCCCAGGGAGAGTACCAGAGAGCAATTCACCATGGCGAAAAGTTGAATTAGCTGCGGTGAAATGGGAGAGGCAAAACTGGGAGTCGTCCAGAGGGTAATTCACTGCAGCTAAATGGGAATTGACTGCGGCAAACTTTTGTCAAAATTTTTCGGGCATTCCAGAGAGGAATTAGTCACAGTGAAAGGAGGAATTGGATGTGGCCAATAATGAGAGGCAAGTGAGGTAGGTTTCAGGAGGCTTCATTACTGCGGCACCATATAGGTTAGCCGCAGCGAAGGTCTAAGTCGCGGCGAAATTAGTGGCAATGTATGGAGTGAACTTAAGAGGAATTGGTTGTGGCTAAATGGGAATTGGCTGCGACGAACATCCTGACACCCTTATATTCACCTAGAAACCTTGGTTTTTCATATGGTAATCCAAGGGATGACTTAGAAACATTGGTAGAAGATTCTTGTGAGTTGAAATTAATAAGCAATTGAATCAAAGGCTTAGAATTGAGTGTTTGCTTCCCTTATGTACATGAGTGCTTGTAGTTGTATGGTTGATGACTTTAATAACATTAAGGTTTAAATTTTTTCGCATTTTCAGAATATAACTAGTCGTAATGACTTTTAATCCAGATTTATGATTGTTAATTGTGTATTTAACCTTAATTACAATAATTAGAAGTTAGGGTTGTCACATCCTAAGTTTATCTAAAATATACCTTTAGTAAAATTTAAATTTTCAACTAGGCATCATATCAAACACCTAGAGTCCATTAACCCAACAACTACGAAATACACAATTTAAACCTAATCCAATCTAACAATTGATAATAGATAAAGCAAAAGTTTACCTTAATTTCACTTTAAGCACTTAAATCACACCTCATTATACTTGCCTCAACACTTCATTTTCCACATTTCATACCAAAACAATGAATTAAGCTTCCAAATTAATTTAGTAACATTAAATATAAATATAAATATAAATATAAATAATTATGGAATATTAAACTTAGCCAAATTCCATTCCCAAAAAAAACTCAATTTCCTACCTAGACATTTCATCAAACATTTAGTGTGCAAATTTAAAGACTAATGACAATTAACACCTAATCAATGTTCTAATTAATCCACTTGCATTGCTAGAAGCTTAATTACACTTTTAATTAATCAATTTCAACATCAATTACTAATTTCCCCAAAATCCCCAATTGTCAAACAGTAGGATTTACATCTTGTATTTTAAATTCGAATTAGTTCAAAATGAAGTTATGAAGGAGTAGGATATTTTTCTCTTCATATACCTTGGTCAAATCCTTAAGTTAGTGCCTCAAATAGACTTACAAGTGAAGAAGATAAAAATAAAGTCCTCTTGCTTGATGGGTGGCATCATTTTCATGAGGAAAGTGAGAGAGTGTGCTTTGATTTAATATACTTTTAATGTAAATAGGCATGGGTTTGGATCATAGGTATGGGTAATGGTTAATATCCATCTAAATTTACTTAAGGTAATAGTCATTCACTAAAAGAGTTACTTTTTGCTATTTAATAAATAAAAATTCTGATTCTAATAGTGGACTTTTCTATTTTCATCTATTTTATTTATATTAAGTGTAACTATTTGGGCCTTTATCTTTTTCCTTTCATTTTTTCAAAACCCAAGACACAAAACTAAATTATCCCCCTAACTAAAAGTCTAATATTTCATTAAATAATATATTTTTGCAATATTTCCTATTTATATGAATATTAATTACTCACTAAATCTTCAAATATCTATTATTAACTTAAACTCCCAATCATCTATTAATAACACTTAGATTTATGCCTAACATGTAAAATCTATGGATAATAATTTTCAACAAATAAATAAATATTTTATATCACTTAAACATGCCCCACTAATTAATTAATAATTATATTTTAATTTAATTATTAATTTGCAATGTTACATTTACTTCTCAATATTTTCACTTTAACTAAATGCTAGATAATTAATATAAATTGTCCAATAAATAATTTCCATGTAAATAATGTATCTAAGCCCTTTTTTTATAAATTAATCCTCCTTAATTTTTTTCATTTACTAAAATAATAAAATACCTACAAAATCCTTAAAATCTAAATTAATAAAATAATTAATTAAACACTCTAACCTTACCTTACATGTTCTTCACCATTTTAGAATAGTAATTAAATTCCAATTATTCTCTAATTAATTATCCGAACTAATTTATTAATTTTGGATGTTACAAATAGGTTGTTTTTCTTTTCATACTTTTGATAGATATAGTTAATAGTTACCAATTCTATATTATTAACGGGTTTTTTATTTTCTTCTAATATCTCTTTTAATTTGAATAAATATTGATTTTTTATTTCTAGATCTTGAATTCTTTTGGTTCTTCTATTAATACTTTAATATTCTACTTACTTATTGTATTAATGGATTTTACACAATTTTCATAGATATAAGGATTTTGATAAGTATTCTCTTTTGAGTCTTAGCTTAATGTCTCATTGCTAGAGGTATGTTCTTGAATTGTATAAACATGCTTTTCTTCTTGTGAAGAATCTTTCTTTTCTTCTGAGGAGAAATCTTCATTTATCAAAATTTATATTAAAGCATTTTTTAATTATTTACTTAAGTTTAATTTCCTAATTTCTTCTTACATTGTATGTTTGTTTGAATAATGTCCAAATTTTCTGCACCTATAACAAACTATTTCCTTTTTGGATTGTTTATGTTTATGAGTGTTTTTTCTAAAGTTTTGCTTAATGTCTTTGTCATAGTTCTTTGGGTATTTTCTAGAATAATATTTCTTTGAATAAGCTTTGTATAATGGTTTATATTCTTTAGCATAAGTGTTTCTTTTTGAAATTTTCTTAGCTTTTCTCAAAGCAGCTCTAATTTTTTCAAATTTGTACTATTTATAGAAGTTTCCTAATTCCTTTCTTCCTAACTATTTTTGATAATGTAATATTTCTTGTAATTTAAAATCATTACACAACCTTACAATGTTAATAATATTGATTAATTACCTATCAATAATATTTTTGTAAGGAATTATTTCATTATTTTTGCCCTTGATTTCATCCTTAACTTTTTTTGCAAATAGTATTGGAGGTCTATATATATATATTTCTTTCTAAAATCTATGTTTATGTGTGGCCTAAGACAAACTTTTAGGATAAAATTATCTTTATACCACTTAAAATTGGATAAATTATGACAAATTAGATTCATAAGGATTTTAAATTATCTATCTTGGTATTGAGTAAGATCTCTTACAAAATGTTTAACTACAGTGTAAATTGTAATATCCTATATCTTGTAGACTAATATAGTCCCTAAAGAATGAAAAGAGGCAATTGAAAAGGGGTTCACAGGGAGAAAAGGACCAGCCAAGATTAAAAGAGCAGGATTGTGCCTAACTAAGGAAAAACTAGTGATTTAGAAAATATGAAAAATGACTTTAGAAATGTATATCCTTCATCACAATATTATGAAATAAGGTAAGCAAATTAATTAGATAGGGTTAGTTTGATTAAATCCTACGGTTTAGAACTTTTGGTGGCAAGATTTTAGTTAGAACCATTCTAGACTATTTTAAGTCATTATAAGCTCTAAGCAAAATTTTTAATGAAGAAGAGAGTCTAAAATTTGGTATGGAGTAGTCAAATTTTGGAAAAAAAAATTTAAAAATGAGTCCAAACAAAAGAAATAAAGTGTAAGGGCAAAATTGTTATTTTTTAAAAAATTATAAACCTTAGCTTTTTATAAGATAATTATAATACCCAATCCTTCTAAAAATGAATTGGAATCCTTAAGATATTAAAGGAGGACCCTCGAATAAAATAAATTAAGGCTAAGTAAGGATAGAGTAATAATCAGAGTACTAAAAAATGAGGATAAAAAACTAGGAATGGCTTGAAACTAGAGCCAAAATGTCATACCTAGTTTTATTTGATTCATTTATACCATTCATAGACATCAACAACAAAATTCACATCTATTACTAAGCTTTTAATGGAAAAAATCGGTCTATTTACATGCCAATCGGAGTTACAGGGGTCAAATTTTGAATTTTTGTTTTCCTTTATTCATGTTCATGGTAAACAAACTTGGTTTGATCCATTAAGTTAAAAAATATACATCAAAAGTCTAAGGGAGCTAAAGAACCCAAAATTGACCATATAACATATTATGCATCAAATTTCAAAAATTCATAACTTAGTTTATGTAACTCTAATTCATGCAAACTTGGTGGCTATAGAAAGCTTATAATGTGAATTTTATACTTATAAAATTTCATGAGCAATTGAATTAATTTGGCCCCTCAAAAACACAAAAAATAGAAACTAGTGCAGTATGAACAATGACATAACCATTCTACAAAATTCAGCCACTTTCAAAAATGTAACACTATATCTATATAGGTTTCAACTCAAAGCACAATTGGCATATAACACTTATTTTCATCAAAATAACATTTTTAGCAGCGGATAATTGCATCATTGTAAGCTAAATCAATTCATTCTTAGCTTAATGGACCATATGAGCTTACCCAATTTATTTTCCATCCTTAACATATTTGCTCAATTAGAAATATCACAATTTGAGGCTCAAAATTTGGGTCCAAGTCATAGAACACGAAATTGCATTATACTTTGTATTTTGCCATGAATTCCATATTCTGATATGAATTTTGGAAAATTATAACTAATTTTAAAAAAATCTAAATCATGCAAACTATAACTTTCTAGAAAGCTTAGGATGTCATTTAGTTTCCATGGAAAATTTAGATTAAAACAACTACATTTGGCCTATGAAAACTAATGGAACAATACTTTAGGTCTGATGGTCATTTTACAGTAAACCTAAAACTTCAAAAATTCATATCTCCCATTACAGAGCTCCAAATTAGTTGCTCTCGGTGGCTATAGGAAGCTTATGATGTCTACTATATATTTGTAAACCTTTATGAGTATTAAACTTCATTTGACTCCTGAGTAACATAGAAAACCAAACTAACTACATGAACAACAATAGTGACAATTTCTGCATAATTTGGCCAATTATGAAAAATTATAATAAATTCTCTAGAGCTATAAAAGTAGTGCTCTTTATCTCTATGAAAAACTCTAGAAGAGACCTATTTACTTACGAAATTTTATGCAAAAAATCATCCAGTTGGTCATACTTTGGTTCAAGTCAAGATTATGACAAATTTTGGAGGCATAATTGGGTCAAATGGTATCAAATGGCCTTCTAACCAAGCCATCACCATTTGAGCACGTCCCAAAGCATACATGCAGCATATGGAAACTTTCTAAATGGTAAAAATCATCATACATCTCAAAACCACCTTTCCACTTGGTTTCATACATATATACATCAAGGCACTAGGGTGTCAAATTCTCACATAATCATTCATTTACCTCCACATTCCATTCATACATGATAATTGCAGAATTTTATATATATTCAAAAGTTTACATCTTATAAACATGAAATAGTTACAAACTTTAACATTAAAATACATATATTCCTCTATTATTGTCAAAGTCACATTCTTCAAGTAGCTTGGCTCCCATTTCTTACTCCTTGAGCCTTAGTTAGACATGGATAAACATTTGTGGAGAAGAGTGAGATTCAAAAAGTCTCAATAGTTCTTTTTCTTTTCAAGTATACATAGCACATTTTCATGTTAAAGAATGCAAGCATATACTGCAAGCCTCTTGTAAGCATACATAAACATATTTTCATGTCACATAAACTCATACATGTCAAATATAAGCTCTAAGGGTTTTTGGTCTAGCTTCACCCAATTCTTTGGGACTTTTGGATTTTTCTTACTCACTTTTAAGGACTTTTGACTTAGTGTCACCCATTCTTAAGACTTTTGGCTTTGTTTCACCCACTCTTAGGGACTTTTGGTTTCTTTTCATGTATTTTAAGGGACTTTTGGTACAACCATACCCATTTAAGCCATCTTACATTCAAAATATATTTCAAGAAGTATATTGGTACCAATGCATTAAATCAATGGCTACAAATATATCTCATGGTTCAAACACACATACTAGCATTCGATGACAATCAAACATCCGAGAAATGCATACAAGAAAGGATTGAGAGCTACCTTTAGACAAGAATCACAAACTTTCTTCTTGGAATTTGCCTTCCCCTTCTCGGCCTCACACACACACCTAGGGGATCTTAATTTGCTTGGCTTAGACACATCAAATAAGCCACAATTATATTATTCGAATAAGTTCTAGCCTCACATAAACTCTATACAAGCTTGTATTAACTTATGGCATGGTTAGAGTTCCATATAAGTGCATAATGAAGCAACCCCTAGGATTTATGATCTTGGCTCCAATTTCTCATTCAATCTAAGTCATATGGCTTTATTAAAACTCATTACAGTCATCTCCAATTCAATTCAAGGAACTTAAACTAAAGTTGCTTTTTTATATCTTAAAAAGGAACCTAAACTTTCATCTTATAAACCATGGCTTCTAAATTCAAACAAATGCTTCCCTTGGTATTTATTAATCATATCTAGACCATTTCTATCCTTAGAATCAAAGAAAAATCTCTCTAGGTATCTAAAGCCCCTCTTGGTTGAGACATGTGCAAGGTGAAGAACCCATGGAGTTTGCTTAGCTTTCTTATGGAAATGACACTTGTGAAACTTCCTAGACCTCTCATGAACTCTTACATAGGCTAAATTATCCTTGGAAAGCTTTAAAAATTACTAAGTGCAACAAAATCCCTAAGTCTTACAACTTGAATTCTAAAGCTTCTCTTTTAAATCTAATTGTATATTCTTGTTTCTCATGTTTTTAAACCTTTGTTCCTACCTTGCTAAGACTAGAAATCATTCCTTCCTTAATGGGTCTAAGGTTAGCTGAAACATCCATAAAAGAAGACGACAAGATGAAGTAAGGAAAACCTTGATGTCTTACCTTATTTGCAAGTTTTTCTAAGGAGCTTTCAATTGCTTCTAGTCTCTAATTTAATTTCTCTCCTTCTCTTACTTTTCTACTTGGTTTTCTCTTCCCTTCTTCCTTCATTCTTGTATGCCACTTTAGGCTTGCTTGATTTTTGTTTTGGAGTAGATGAAATTTGGTTAAGAGAGTGGAAAAGAGAGGGACGTGATTTAAGGGCTAGGGGCTAGTTTAAGATACTTTTTCTAAATTTTCATTATGTCTTTAAAATGGGTTCCCTCTATTTCGGCTCATTTTGTAATATTTGATTTTTCGTTAAACGATGAAAATGGATATGCTTTCAAAGTAAGTCCCCTAAAATGAGTTAGTTAAGATCTTGAAAATTTTAAGTAGCATTCTAGACTCCTAAAAATAAGAATCCCAGGCTCAGACACAAAGAAAAACGAAGATAGAATGAAGAAACGAAATTAAACAAAAGACTTACAAAATGTAATAACATTTTTTAAATTTTGAACAAATTTTGGAATTCACATAGGAGGGATTTTTCAATGAAAATTTTGAGTTCTTTGAGGTTCTCAGAAGCCCTAAAAACCATGAGAAGCCCTAAGACAGTTAAAACCCCTTCGATGGACTTTTTCAATATCTGTGGACCTGAACTTTGACGAATTCATTCGGGAAAATTTTATTTTTGATTTGAGTGATCCCAAAGGCATTTTAGTAAATTGGAAATCTAAATTTTATAATAAAAAAGATGATTCTAAAAAAGGAGCTAAAACGAACTAGAAATGAAAATGTTAAGATGAAATGGCAAAATTGGGATTTTTGAAAAGTTTTTCTCAGACTCTACTTACATATATAGGGTGCCTCACCTCCTCACTCACTTAGCCACATATGTTTTTACCCTAAACTAGAGGAGGAACCCAAAGAGTGAGTTGCACAAGAGGGAAAGGAAAAGAAAGAGAAAGACAAGGCAAAAGGTATGGATTCTTGGTTGTTTTTCATGCTTTTTCTTTAGCAAACCTCTTCTCCTTCATTTCTCCTTCTTTCTTATGGTTATATAGAAGTTTATGGATCTGTTTTGAGGGAAGAACAGGGGAAAAATTTTGAAATTAAGGTGAGGAAGCCAAGGAAGGTGAAGAATAAGCAAGAAGAACTAAGGAAATCAAGGTATTTTGCCATATCTTCACTTGATCTTCCTCCTTCCTTCACTTATGGGTATTTCGACCTACATATGACCAGCTCCAAGGAGTGGAATTTTTAACTAAATCAAAGGTGAATCTTAGGAATTTGAGGGAGAAGAATAAAGATATGCAAAGAAAACAACAAACTAGCCATTAGATTTCAAGATATCAAATTTAGGGTTTCATGTGTTCCTTGTAAAATCTGATTTGATACCTTAATTTCTAGGCCTAAATAAGTGTTTGAATGAGCTCCTAAGATCCCTAGAAGGCTCTCTATATGCATCTTCCATCAAGAAAATAAAGCAAATTTTCATGGAGGCCAAATGGTACATAGTCTCGGCTAAAAGGGGTTGAGGCACTTAGGGAGAGTTTTAAATTTTTCCAAACCCATTTTTGAGTCATATATGATGAGTGAAGATGAGGGAAAATGTTGGGAAAAATTTAGAAGGCCTAGAGAATGAATTGGTGTCATTTTCTTCATAATATGATATAGGGAAGCAACATGTAATTAAGCTTTTTGTTTTAATTGTGTGATGACTCCAAGAGGCTTAAAAGAAGTTAAGAATCATATATGAAAGGAAAGAATAGAGTCTAGAACTTATGGGTGTTGCTTCATTAGGTGCATTTTTAGAACCATAAAGGGGTTATTAGACCAAGTTAGTGTTCAGAGAAGATGTGTAGCCTTAGAATTGATTCCATGAACCTAATTGGCTTCCATAAATTGTGTTTAGACTAAGAGAAACTAATTCCACACCCTTGTACATGTGAGGGTGAGGAATAGAGCATTTTTTTGAGAAGAAAAATGTGAAGTTACACTAAAGGTAGCTCACTCCTCCTTCTCTCATGCATGAATGTATACTTGACTTATCTTTGAATGTGTGTATGTGTGTTTTAAGCTATGAAAAGTAATCTAGCATGAGTTCTTATTCCATGGTACCATGATGATGTATTATGTTTTTTAAATATTCTTTTCTTGAGTTTGCTTGAGTGTAGAGAAGGCAAGAACTCTTAGCCATGGTGAGGATGAGCTAAGAACCTTTAGAAATAGTTGAGACAAGGGAAAGTGTCTCCCAAAAGTGAGGTTGAGCCAAAATCTCCTTGAAAAAATAGGTGAGGCCAGTCTAAAATCTATAAGTGAATGGGTGAGACTAATCCACTTACTAGGCAAGCCTATAGATGCTTTGTATGACTTACTCACATGTCAAGAATGCATCTCGAATGATCATGTCATCCATTATGCTCATGCATGCATTTTCAAGACTTGTTTTGCATTCTTTATGTATGATTGAAAGGGAGATGAGCTATTAGGATTCTTTGAATCTCATCGCCTCCTCTCCAATGCCTTAACATGCTAGGTGGACTAAGTGAATAAGGCAATAGAAGCCAACAAGTTAGAATATGAGAGTTTGACAACAAAGTGCCTTGATTTTGCTTCTTTATGGCCATATGAGTGGAAAATGTTATAATCCATTATTGTATATGTCATTTGACCTTATAAACATGTGTAATTATGCTAATGTATCATGTACAAATGAGATTTAATGTTATATGAATGGCATGGTGCATTTTGAGTATAGAATGGCAAGACTAGCATTATGTAATCTTGTGTATAGCATGGGGTGAGAGAGTGAGTTTTCAAATTTTGGGTTTGTGAACCTTTGAGACAAGTTTAGAATGTCATTTTGGTGCATTCCCACGAGCTCCAGTGGTCATGGTAGCCTTGGATCTCAATTTGGACGATTTGGACCCTTTTTAATGCATAAAAGTGACCATTTCACAGCCTAATATCAAGATCTGACCAAATGAACAAATTTGCTCATGTATCTAGAGCTTTTTAGGAAGGTAAAGACCAGATTATTTGTAGCTCTATGGAATTAATTATGAATTTCCAAAGTTTCCATTTTTCTGCTAAACTGATACAGGTACTGTTCATATAGTCAGAAACTTAGGCTGTGTCATTAATGGGCCAAATGATGTCCAATGCTCATGAAAATTTATAGGCATAAACTAGACATTATAAGATTTCCATGGCTAGAGAGATCAACCAAATTGGACCTCTAAGTAGGGAGATATGAATTTTTGAAGTTTAATGTCAGTACCAAGGATGATAGTCAACCTCTAGTACTATTCCATTAATTTTCAGTGGCTAGCAGTCCTTGTTAAGGTCTAGATATATTTTCACATAAAGTAGACATTTGCAGCTTTTTGGAATGGTAAAGAATACATGATTTTGATTTTTCTAGAATTAGTTATGATTTTTTGAAGTTTGTGATAGAAATTTAGAAACTTTGGTTGAGGCTACACTATGGTATTTTGTGTGTTTTTTTCACTTGCACGAATTCTAGACCACTTCCTTGGATGGTTTTGAGTTGTATTAGTGTAATTAAATATGAGAATGAGTTGAATGAGTTCATATGGTCCACGGGACTCTGAATGAAAAATTTATACGCTATGTAATGCAAAGAAATGGATTATTTTAATACCATTTTCCTTACTTCTTCATGAAATACATGATATGAGACATGGAGATACCATGAGATAAGCTAGAAATTTATAGTGTTACATTTATTGGTATCACATAAGAGTAAGTATACCATTCATCTAGGCAACAATAAAATGTACCATAATGAAAAAAAAAAAAAGTTCTAGTGACTTGGAATGAAAATAGACATAGCAGAGTATGTCTCTCGATATCTAGTATGTCAGAGAATTAAAATAGAGCACTAGAAACCAGCTGAGTTACTTCAGCCCCTAGATATCCCAAAGTGAAAATGGGATAGTATAGCTATGGGTTTGTCATGGGGTTGCCCAAGACACCATCGAGACATGATGCAATATGGGTAATAAAGGATAAATTAACAAAGTTAGCACATTTTTTAGCCATGAAAGTCACTTACACCCTAGATAAACTAACCCAGCTGTACATCAGGGAGATAGTTAGATTACATGGTATGCTTAGGAGCATACTATTAGATAGAGATCCCAGATTCACTTTGAATTTCTAGAGATTGTTACAAGATGCTTTAGGTACTAGACTCAGATTTAGCACAGCCTACCACCCCCAGACAGATGGTCAAATAGAGAAAACCATCTAAACCCTAGAGGACATGTTGAAGGCGTGTGTCTTAAAGATGAAAGGAAATTGAGATACATACTTGCCTCTAGCAGAGTTTGCCTATAATAATAGCTATCATACAAGTATACAGATGGTACCGTATGAGGCATTGTATGGGAGGAAGTGTAGGTCTCTGATGTGTTGAGTTGAACTAGGAGAGCGGAGCCTGATAGGCTTAGATTAGTGGACTAGACTTCTAGATAAATTAAGACCATTAGAAAGAAACTACTAACAACCTAGACTAGATAGAAAAGTTATACAAATAAATGTAGACAGCCGTTAGAGTTTGAGGTTGGAGACCATGTCTTTATTAGAGTGTCTCCAGTCACAAGGATATGTCAGTCCATTAAAATTAAAAAGCTTATTCCAAAGTACATAGGTCCATTTAAGATTCTTGATGCCTACAGACTAGCCCTTCCCTCAAACCTGAGCCAAGTACACAATGTACTCTATATTTCACAACTTAAAAAGTACCAGCCTGACCCCTCACATGTCATAGAATATAAGAATGTGCAGTTACAGGATAATCTATCATACATAGTATCACTAGATCGGATCATGGACGTTAGATTCAAACAATTATAGAATAAGATGATATCACTGGTGAAAGTGGTTTAGAAGGGGTTATCTCTCAAAGAAGCTACCTGGGAGCTAGAGGAAGAGATATTAAAGAAGTATCCAGAGCTCTTTCCATGAAGTATGTTATCCAAATTTTGAGGATGAAGTTTATTTAAAAGGAGGAGAATTGTAATATTAGGTTTTAGTTAAACAATGGAAATGAGTACACTTTCAAAGTAAGTCCTCTGAAATGAGTTAGTTAAGGTCCTAAAAAATTTAAGTGGCATTCTAGACTTCTAAAAATGAGAATCCCAAGCTTAGACGAAAAGAGAAATGAAGCTAGAATGAAGAAATGAAATAGAATGAAAGACTTACGAAATGAAATGGAATTTTCATAATTTTAAACAAATTTTGGAATTCACACAACAAGTCTTTTTAGATGAAAGTTTTGAGTTCTCCAGGGTTCTCAGAGGCCCTGAAAACCATGGGAAACCCAAAGACAGTTAAAACCCTTCTGGTGGACGTTTTCTAATGTCAATGGACCCGAACTTTGATGGATTCATTTAGAAAGATTTTAGCTCCAATTTGAGTGATTCCAAAGATATTTTACTAAATTGTGAACCTAAATTTCATAATGGAAAAGATGATTCTCAAAAAGGAGCTAAAACAAACTAGAAACGAAAATGCTAAGATAAAAGGGCAAAATTAAGATTTATTAGAAGTCTTTCTTAGACTCCACATATATATATAGGGCGCCCCACCTCCTCACTCACTTAGCCACATTTGTTTCTACCTTAAACTAGAGGAGGAACCCTAGGAAGAGAAGGAGAAAGACAAGGTAAAAGGTATGGATTCTTGGTTATTTTTCATGCTTTTTCTTTAGCAAACCTCTTCTCCTCCATTTCCCCTTCTTTCCTATGGTTATATTAAAGTTTATGGATGTGTTTTGAGGGAAGAATAAAGGAGAAATTTTGAAATTGAGGTGAAAAAGCAAAGTAAGGTGAAGAACAAGCAAGAAGAACCAAGGAAATCAAGGTATTTTGCCATATCTTCACTTGATCTTCCTTCTTCCTTCACTTATGGGTATTTCGACCTACATATGGCTAGCCCCAAGGAGTGGAATTTTTAACTAAATCAAGGGTGAATCTTAGGAATTTAAGGGAGAAGAACAAGGATATGCAAAGAAAAGAACAAACTAGCCATTAGATTTCAAGATAGCAAATTTAGGGTTTCAAGTGTTCCTTGTAAAATCTGATTTTATACCTTAATTTCTAGGCCTAAATAAGTGTTTAAATGAGCTCCTAAGATCCCTAGAAGGCTCCCCATATGCATCCTCCTTCAAGAGAAGAAAATAATTTTTCATGGAGGCCAAATGGTACATAGTCTTAGCCAAAAGGGGTTGAGGCATCTAAGGAGAGTTTTAATTTTTCCAAGCTCATTTTTGAGTCATATATGATGAGTGAAGATGAGGGGAAACCTTGGGAAAAATTTAGAAGGCCTAGAGAATGAATTGGTATGATAGGTTCCATAATATAATCTATGGAAGCAACATGTAGTTAGGCTCTTTGTTTTAATTGTGTGATGACTCCAAGAGGCTTAAAAGGAGTCAAGAATCATATATGAAAGGAAAGAATGGAGCCTAGAACTCATTTGATAGGTGTTGCTTCATTAGGTGCATTTTTAGAACCATAAAAGGGTTATTAGACCAAGTTCATGTTTAGGGAAGATATGTAGCCTTAAAATTGATTTATGAACCTAATTGGCTTTCATAAATTGTGTTTAGGCCAGGAAAAACCAATTCTCCACCCTTGTGTGTGTGAGGGTGAGGAAGGGAGCATTTTTTTAATAGGAAAAGTGTGTGGTTGCAATAGAGGTAGCTCATATCTCTTTCTCTTATGCATGAATGTATGCTTAACTTTTCTTTGAATGTGTGTATGTGTGTTTTAAGCTATGAAAAGTATTTTAGTATGAGCTTTTATTTTATGGTACCATAATGATGCATTATGTTTTCAAATTATGTCCAACATGTTTGCTTGGACTTTCTTGAGTGTGGAGATGCTAAGAACTTTTAGTTATGGTGAGGAGAGCTAAGAACCTTTAGAAATGGTTGAGACAAAGCAAAGTGTCTCCCATGAGTGAGGTTGAGTCAAAACCTCATAGAGAAAATAGGTGAGGCAAGTCTAAAATCCATAAGTGAAGGGGTGAGGCTAATCCACTTACTTAGTAAGCCTATGTATGCTATGTATGACTTATGTGATGACCCTAACTTCTAATCCCAGTAATTATGGTTAAATACATGATTAATAATTAATGATCAAGGTTTGGGATCGTTACAATTAATTACTTTAATCAAATATAGGGAAATTTGATCCTTCATGTTGTTAGGGTCATCAACTAAACACCCATAAATAGGAACATGTATAAAAGGGTTTGTACTGTCATTAAGGGTTTGTGATTCATCTATCCATCGATTTCAACACACAAAAACCTCTCACAAGTGTCCCTATATCATTCCCTAACATTAGCATTAACGAAATTAAGGTTTCTAGGTTAAAGGTGGGAGTTTAGGGACTTGTGCCGCGACCTGGAACCTTCCCGCCGTGGCTAAGTTAGGTCTTGGAGCTCGAAAACTAAGTTTTTAACTTTGCGCCGCGACCTAGACCTTTTACACTACAGCTAAGTTACTCTCAGGAATCATTGGGTAACTTACTCGAATTTCACCACGGCGATAGACGCGGCGAGTTAGATTTGCGCCGTGGCCAACCTACGTGGCGCCGTGGCGAGTTTTGCTACTGTACCCTCCTTAATTAATTTCCTTGACTTGCGCCACGACAGGACTTATTGCGCCGCAGTGAGGTTTCATTTTGTCACCTTCCTAGGCATTTTTTTTCACTCTGCGTCGCGGCATCCCTCGCCACTGTCACTCTTCAGGCCGCGGCGAGGCCTTCCTAGCCGCGGCGTGACTCCCTCCTGTAGCTATATCTCCTACATTTCATCCCATGCACTCTAATTCTCTTCTTAGGAACTCCCTAGGACTACTTCCTCCCATTTTATAAGACTCTAATGGTATTTATCTACCCTATTTACCCAGCTATTCCACCATTACCAACTCAACACTCAAGTACTAATTCTCACTCACCCAACCACCACATGTTAGCCTTTTCATGGGTTAATGACAGCAAGGATTTATATAATATCAACAATTAACATCTCATATACATTTCGTTGGAGGTTTTATACATCAATGATCCATATCAATTTCTATTACATCACATAATTATATTTCCAATAGTATACCATACCATAATTTCAGTAAAATTCATACAATAGATACTATAGATCCATACAACCTAAACCAAGCCATATTAAGACTTAACTCCTTAATAAATACATTCCAACTAATCAAAATATAGACGCCTATACTTGGCAACATGAATACAAGATGATGCTATACAATAAGGAATACAAAATTAGCATCTATTCTAACTAAATCAGCTTAAGTGTAGCCTTCTCCCCACATGTTGGAGCTCATGGATTTTCATCCACTTGCTTCCCCTTATCCTTACCTGAAGAACCTTCACCTGAAATATTAATCCCATGAAACGGGGTGAGATATGAATCTCAGTAACCAAGGCAATTCCATCATATAATCCAGTTTAATCAACATATATGCATGAATTAAAATTAATATCAAAATTGTATTAGTCATATCAGTAAATAAAATAATTAGGCTATCATGATTACTATCCCATACTAGCAATCATATTTCTACATGTTAAAGGCCAATAATACCGGGAGAGGCCCGTCCACGGCACCTACTCCCCATTGAGCACAACCAGGGCTCAGTGCATCTAAGGTTTGATCATAACCCAGTGCTCGATCGAAGCACATGCACGAGTGGTAGCCGCACCACAGCTCCACCATAGACTCACAAGGTCTAATCATGATATAATAGATAGCCAACCAATTCATTCAGCATTTCAAATCATTCATATACAGCAAATATGAAATTAAAACAGATACATGCATGGAATTAATGTAAACCCCGGTTACCTCATTTGTAGATAGATTTGCAACAGCCACCAATGGTATAAAAATCCCTATAACCATAGCATCAGAGAATTACCACTCTAATTCATCATTAACAGTAGCAACAAGTACCCAAGGAATTTAAATACTAATAACTACCTAAATAACACTTACCCAGCCACCACAAATCCCCAAATTTGGATTGTGTGTGTCCTATATCAAAAACTTCAATATATCACCCAAATTCCTGAGCAAATTCGTACATAATTAACACCCATACTATAAATCAACTATGGGGGTCTTAAACCAGTAGAAAATACACTAAAATAGATAGTTTACACTTACCTAATGCCAGCCCTAGCCTCAACCTACGAATTTTCTCTAAGAAAACACCAAACAACCATATTTCAGAATTTCAGTATGGTGAAAATGATCCAAATGAAAAACTAATCAGGCCAAATTAAAGAGAAAGATGAGGGGATTAAGTTATGTAACTATTACCTTGGTTGAATCTTGCTCTATATGTAAGAAAATGTGAAATTCTTACCCCAAACCTTGGCCTCCCTCCAAACCTCCGAAATTCCTTCTTGTGTTTCACAAAACTAGGGAAGAGGCTGAAGTGTTTAGGGTTTTAGTTGGGTCTAAGATGGGTCATGGGTTGCTCCAAGGTCTAACTCCAAATAGGCTTCAGATTTTAGCTTTGTTAGGCTAGTTTTAAGGTGTTGGGCTGCAGAATTTCATTGGACCAACTCTTATGCATTGGGCTGCTGAAGTTTAATTAGGTGTGGCCCAAGTTTGAAGAGCTCAAGAATTCGGATTTGTACAAGGGTTATTGGGCCACTTATAAGAGTCTATGCAAGGTGGATCTTGGGCCTCTATCTTATTAAATTGGATTGGGTCAGCATCTAACTCATTGGGCCTCTATTAGCCTCTTATTATGATTCATTAATTTGAGCCTAGATGAAATTTCTATCCCAATTAATTCTCAAACCCATGTTAATAATTTATCTCTCTAAAATCCCCATTCACTTGTCCAATTATCCCATATTAATTATTCCTAATTAATCTAAATCTATGATTAACACCTTCATTAATTTTGGGGTGTTACAACTTACTCATATGTGAAGAATGTTTCTTGAATGCTTACACATTCAAATATGCCCATACATGCATTTTTAAGATTGGAATGGCATATGTTATGTATGATTGAAGGGAGATGAGCTATTGGGATTTTTTGAATCTCATTCCCTCCTCTCCAATGCCTTAACATGGAATGTGGACTAAGTGAGTAAGGTAATGGAAGCCATCAAGTTGGAAGATGAGAGTTTGGCAACAAAGTGCCTTGATTTTGCTTCTTTATGGCCATATGAGTGGCAAATGTTGTAATACCTTATTGTATATGTCCTATGACCTCATGAATTGTTGGGAATTCTGGACACGCAGTGGAAAATTAAAACCCTAAATCCCTTCCCATGGATCCATCAATGTTGTTTAAATCAAGCAGATTTAAAAATATTTACCTTTCATCGTTGGATCTCAGGAATTGATCTTTAGATTTGCTCCTTTTACCGGTATCCACATGAACGGTTGCTCAACTCGAACAGCGTGCTAATGCTTGTGACTAACATTTTGTACATGTTCTTAGTAGAGAAGACCCTCTCCTCTTCCTCTCTCTAGGTGACCATACAGCGTCCGTACATTGTCAGTATGCTTTCTCTCTCTAGGGTTTTTCTTTTTTTTCTTTTTTCTGTTGTTCTAGGAAACCTAAGCCTCATCTTTTTTATTAGAGATATCTTATTAGGGTTTGAGATATATTTGATTAATTTAAAATATATTATTTGAAATTAAATCAAATCAAATATTTAATTAAATATATTAGATTAAATTTAACCAATCATATAATCTAAATCTAGAACTAAATTTAAATTTAATTTATCTCATAAATTAAATTTAAATTATTATAATAGTTTAAATTTAAATCTATCATATAGACTTGAATTTAAAACTAATTGATTTAAATTGATTAAAGGATATGTATATATATATTTCGAAATATAAATATATATATATATACATATATATTTCAAATTTTATAAATTATATATATATATCAAATATATATATTTATTTATTTATAAAATTCTTCCACTTAGATTGAACGTGACATTCATTGAATGTAGATGCAATTTCAGATTCAATGAATTTGGACATTCTAGTTTGAGTTGACTCGTTTTTGTGTACGACCCTGTAGGCCCATATGACGTTGGTAGTGGGCTAATGACACTATTTGACCCATAAGTCACAAGTAGCCTCTAGCAAGACATTATGACTACCCAAATCATATAGGGATCGGTGATCCAATGCAACCTATCATATAACCCTATCACATCCCTTTTGTCACACGATATCTAGATTAAATATGAGGCATAGAAATGTCATCCTCATCTTACTTAATCATCGCTTTCTAGATCTATGTGCAAACTGACAGTACAAATGAAAACCTTTTCATTCGAGCCCGGCCATGCATTTCGCAGTCTCACTCATCGAGGGGCCTAGAGATATCATTCTATTAATCAGAGGGATAAATTCTATCTTAACCACTCATCTTTTTTTACATAAATTCCACTATGCCCGATCATAGCTTTTATGATCACCCAGTTAAAAATGACTTTTGACTATGCCAAAACATAGTATTCCTCATGTTGGAAACTATGGTGATCTTAAGTCTAAGGGCTCTGTGACATGGTTATATATGAGATACGCTTGTGACTTAATCTATGTAGCTATCTCATAATGGATCGATCTAGCATCTTGTTTCCTAATGAGTGCCTATGATTTTGATTCGTATCTATATATATGATTAACACATAATCATCATTTAAAATCATACTAGTCTTAGTTCATCATCATTCCCATAATGATGATCAACTAAGGATATTTAGGATAATCAATATGATTTATCTAAGGATATTATAATATAGAACATGTAAACAATATAATAATATAATAAAAAACTCTTATTTCTTAATAAAATACAATATTTGCAATATAATGATTGGCCTAAGGCACAATCTCTAATGTAAACATATGTAATTATACAAATGTATCATGTACAAATGAGATTTAATGTTATGTTTATGATATAATGCATTTTGGGTATGGAATGGCAAGACTAGCCTTGTGTAACCTTGTATATGGCATGGGGTGAGAGAGTGAGTTTTCAGATTTTGGGTTTATGCACCTTTAAGACATGTTTAGAAGGTCATTTTGGTGCATTCCTATGTGCTCAAGTGATCATGGTTGCCTTGGAGCTCAAAATGGACCATTTAGACCCTTTGTAAGACACAAAATGAGCTATTTTGCAACCCAATGTTAAGATCTGACCAAATGAACGAATTTGCCTATGAAATTTGGCACAATTGTAGATATTATTAGAGCATTTTAGGAAGCTAAATAATATATTATTTGGAGCTCTGTGGAATTAATTAGGAATTTCCAAATTTGGCATTTTTCTACTAAACCAATATAGGTACTATTCACATGGTGAGAAATTTAAGTTGTATCATTCATAAGAAAAATGATGTATAATGCTCATAAAACTTTACAATAATAAACTAGACATTATAAGCTTTCTATGGCCACTGAGATACCCCAATTGGACCTCTGAACAGGGAGATATGAATTTTTGAAATTAAAGGACAGTACCAGTAACGATAGTTGATCTCTTGTACTATTCCATCAATTTCTAATAGTTAACAGCTCCTATTGTGGTCTATATATATTTTTGACATAAAGCATACATCTTTAGCTTTTTAGAATGGTAAAGAATGCATAATTTAAATTTTTCTAGAATTAGTTATGATATTTCAAAATTTATAATAGAAAGTTGGAAATTCTGGCCCAGGCTGCACTTAGTATTTTTGTGTATTCCATCCAGTTACACGAGTTTTGGGCCACTTGCTTAGATGGTTTTGAGTTTTATTAGTGTCATTCAATGTGAAAATAAGTTGAATGAGTTCATATGGTCCTTAGGACACCAAATGAAGAATTCATCCCCTACGCAACGCAAATTTATTCAATATTTTTAATGAGTTTTTCCTTCCTCTTCTTGTATGGTAATGGGAGGAACTTTAATAGTCATGTGAAATGAGCTCTAGAATTATGGTGTTACATTTATTGGTATCAAAGTAAAGGTTCAGGCTCTTGATGTGAGTTGTGGCTTGAGTTTATAAGTTACCTTAGTGTATATGAGTTATTTTCGGATGAATTGAGTGTGTGATAGTTGTGAAAGTGTTCCCTTTGATGTTAAAGTTTGTTATAATGTTTTAGAGCCATGGTGAACACTAGGAGAGGTCGACCCTCTAGAGAGGCTCATGCAAATGATAGAGCCGAGTCCAGTGCTCCAGTGGTTAGAGCCTTACAGGCTATTATGGCTCGGTTGGATTAGCAACAGACTGTGATCATGTAGTTACAGGAACGACTTGCTGAGAAAGATAGCCAGAGCCTCACACCTCCTCCTCCATAGCCACCTCACCACTCAAATTATCTCAAGCATTTAGGGGTGACTCACCTAAATCTACTGCCATATATCCAGATGGTTGCCCCTACTCCACTAGCTCAAATGCCTTCAACCCAGGAGCAGCCCTCTACTAGAAAGATTATCACTCAGTTCAGAAAGTTTAGGTCTTCCACCTTTGATGGTGTGATGAATTCAGAGAAAGCTGAGGCCTAGATTATGCAGCTAAAAAAGATCTTCTAGGTATTAGAGTGTACATTTGAGCAGAAAGCCAAGATAACTATTTTTCAGTTATAAGGAGAGGCCAATTATTAGTGGAGGGGCACTAAGCCTATTTTGAGGGCGAGAAACCTTCCAATTATATGGGAGGCATTCCTCCAGGCTTTTTATAAGAAGTACTTCCCCAGCTTAGTCAGAGATAAGAAGGAGTCAGAATTTATACTCTTGAAACAGACAGAGGGGATGTTAGTGGTCCAGTACGTAGCTAAATTCATAGAGCTCTCCAGATATTCCTCCTATTTATAGAGGCATGATGATGAACGTTGGAGGGTAGACAAGTTAAAGAAAGGTTTACTTCATGAGATCTGAGATAGGGTAGTTCCATAAAAAATCAAGAACTTCAATACCTTAATTGAGATATGCAGAGTAACGGAGGCGAACCCCAAAACTATGCAGCCTACCTTCAGTGCCAGACCACCCTTTCCTGAGCCCAAGAGACCTAGAAAAGAATCACAGGCTATAGCTACAAGTAGGAGAGGTGGTAGGAGCTAGTGGAATAAAAGTGGAAAGAGAAGAAGAACTCAGTCCAGTAAAGGCAGTTCTACGCCTATAGTATGTCCCTATGTGGTAGGAACCATGGAACCAGACCATGCTACTCGAGACAGAATGTATATTATCAGTGTGGTAGACCAGGACACATGGCTAAGGACTGCACACAGGCTTATTAATAGTTTGTACAGCTGAGGGAGATGGCTCCTGCTCCTAAACCTCAGACCCAGGGTAAAGTCTTTGCCTTGTCACAGTGGGAGGCTAGTCGGTCCCCGAGTTTGATCCACAGTGCTATTAGAATAAATGATTTTTCTATGACTATATTATTTGATTCGACCATTCTTTCATATCATGTGACTGTGCTAGGACGTTAGGTCTGGATATATATACACTACCATATGATTTGCATGTATCCAGCCCCATAAGAAACTGAGCCATTACCTCCCATGCTTGCTTGAATTGTGTAGTCCAGTTTAATCATTGCTTTACCACTCTTGATTTGATTTGTATGCCCCTTATTGATATTGATTTGATCATTGGTATGAACTGGATGTTTACTAATAATGCCAGACTAGATTATAGCCATAGATATATTACTTTACTTGAGTGTGGGACTGTACCTAGTATGAGAACTGAGTTATCTATTATAACCACCTCTCAAGCTGAGAGGTCTTTAGAATATGGTTGTTAGGGATATTTAGTTTTCTTTTTAGCTCAGGCTGAGGTAGAAGAGGATATAGATGGGATTCTAGTAGTAAGAGAGTTCCCAAAGGTATTCCCTTGAAAGATTAGCAGATTACCCCCAGAGAGAGAGGTCGAGTTTCCTATAGACATTGTACTTGTGGCAGGTCCAGTGTCTAAGGCCTCGTATAGGATAGCTCCCATCGAACTAGCTGAGCGTAAAAAATAAATAAAAGAACTTTTAGAGAAGGGTTTTATCAGATCCAGTATCTTGCCATGGGGAGCTCCTGACTTATTCGTAAAGAAGAAATACGGGAGCCTTAGACTGTGTATAGATTACAAGTAACTCAATAAGATAACTATTAAGAATAAGTACCCTCTCTCTCATATAGATGACCTCTTAGACTAGTTAGTCAGAGCATCAGTATTCTCTAAGATAGATCTCAGGTTGGCATACTATCAACTTAGAATAAAGGCTGAGGATATTCCTAAAATAGTATTTAGAACTAGATACGGGCATTATGAATTTTTAGTTATGTCCTTCAGGTTAACGAATGCACTTGTATTATTCATGGATTACATGAAAAGAGTTTTCAAGCCATACTTAGATAGATTTATAATTGTCTTCATAGATGATATTTTCATCCATTTAAAGAGTAGAGAAGAACATGAGCAGCACTTGAGACTAGCCCTAGAAACCTTGAGAGAGAGAGAGCTGTATGTTAAACTTAGTAAATGTGAATTCTACCTCACTAAAGTTCAACTTCTAAGCCACGTGATCTCCTTGGCAGGGGTCGTAGTAGATCCCCATAAGATAGAAGAAGTATTACAGTGGGAGAGACCTAGGACAGTGACAGAGATAAGAGAGGCCTAATGAACAGATGACTATATAAGTAAAATGAGATCCCAAATAGCCCAAGGTAGCATTCTGGAGTTTAATCTATCTGAGGATGACATAGTAAGATACATTAATAGGCTGTATATGCTTAGAAATACAGAAATTATAGAGAAAATATTAGATGAGGCACATAAAAGTAAATACACCATTCATCCAGGTAGTAATAAAATGTATTAGGACTTAAAAAAAATGTTCTGGTAGCTTGGAATGAAAATAGATATAGCAAAATATGTCTCTCGATGTTTAATATGCCAGAGAGTTAAGATAGAGCATCAAAAGCCAACTGGGTTACTTTAACCCCTAGACATCCCGGAATGGAAATGGGATAGTATAGCAATGGATTTTATCATGGGTTTACCCAGGAATCATCGGAGCATGATGCAATATGGGTAATAGTAGATAGATTAACAAAGTTAGTACATTTTTTTGCCATGAAAGCCACTTATACCCTATATAAGCTAGTGTAGCTATACATCCGGGAGATAGTTAGATTACATGGTATGCCTAAGAGCATAATACCATATAGAGATCCCAGATTCACTTTGAATTTCTGAAGATCATTACAAGATGCTCTAGGTGACTTAAGATTTAGCACAGACTATCATCTCCAAATAAATGGTCAAATGGAGAGAACCATCAAAACCCTAGAGGATATATTGAGGGCATGTGTCTTAGAAATGAAAGGAAACTGGGATATATACCTGCCTCTAGCAGAGTTTACCTATAATAACAGCTATCATGCAAGTATATAGATGGCATTGTATGAGGCATTGTATGGGAGGAAGTGTAGGTCTTCGAAGTGTTGGGTTGAACTAGGAGAGCAGAGCCTAATAAGCCCATAATTAATGGACTAGCCTTTTAGACAAATTGAGACCATTAGAAAGAAACTACTGACAGCCTAAAGTAAATAGAAAAGTTATACAACTAAACATAGATAGTCGTTAGAGTTTAAGGTTAGAGACCATGTCTTCATTAGAGTGTCTCCAGTCATAGGGATAGGTCAGTCCATTAAGAGTGAAAAGCTTAATCCAAAGTATATAGGTCCAATCTAGATTCTTGATAAAGTAGGACCTATGGCCTACAAACTTGCCCTTCCTCTAAACTTGAGCCAAGTACACAATGTATTCCATGTTTCATAGCTCAAAAAGTATTCGCCTAACCCCTCACATGTCACAGAATATGAGAATGTGTAGTTACAAGATGATCTATGATATATAGTATCACCAGATCAGATCGTGGATGTTATATTTAAGCAGTTATGGAATAAGATGATGCTACTGGTGAAAGTGATTTGGAAGGGATTATCTCCTGAAGAAGCTATCTGGGAGCTAAAGGAGGAGATACGAAAGAAGCATCTAGAGCTCTTCCCATAAGGTATGCTATCTAAATTTTGAGAATAAAATTTATTTAAAGAGGGGAAATTTTAATATCCAGTTTTCATTAAACGATGGAAACGGGTACATTTTCAAAGCAAATCCCCTGAAATGAATTAGTTAAAATCTCAAAAAATTTAAATAGCATTTTAAACTCTTAAAAATGAGAATCTCAAGCTCAGATGGAAAGAAAAATGAAGCTAGAATGAAGAAATGAAATTAGAAAAAAAGGTTAACGAAACATAATGGCATTTCGTAATTTTGAGCAAATTTTGGAATTCTCACAAAAGGGCTTTTTAAATGGAATTTTTAAGTTCTCTGGGGTTTTCAGAGGCCTTGAAAATCATGGAAGCCCTAAGACAGTTAAAACAAATCCGATGGATGTTTTCCAATGTTAGTAGACTTGAACTTTAACAAATTTGTTCGGAAAGGTTTTAGCTTCGATTTAAGTCATTCCAAAGGCATTTTACTAAATTAGGAACCTAAATTTTATAATGAAAAGGATGGTTCTAAAAAATGAGTTAAAATGAATTAGAAATGAACATGCCAAGACGGATGGGCAAAATTAGAATTTTTGAAAGGTCTTTCTTAAACCCACCTATATATATAGGGTGCCCCACCTCCTCACTCATTTAACTCATTTAGTTTCTACCCTAAATTAGAGGAAAAACCCTAAGAGTGAGATGCACCAAGAGGAGGAGAAAGGAAGGAGAAATATGAGGTAGAAAGGTATGTATTTTATGGAAGTTCTTGGATCTTTTTTGAGGGAGGAACAGAGGGAAAAATTCGGATATGAAGAGAGGAGGCCAAGGAAAAGAAGAATCAAGTAAGAAAACAAGGAAAAATAAGGTAAATCTTCCTTCCACGGTAGCTACCTCTTGCTCCCCTCTTCTCTTTGGTTCGTCCCACACATGGAGCTTCAACAAGGCTTAGATTTTAGGTAGAACCAAGGGTGAATCTTAGGAATTTAAGGGAGGAGAATAAGAATATGCAAAAAGAATTAACAAATAACCAAGGAAAATCAAGATAGGAAACCTAAGGTTTCAAGTAAAATATGATTTGATATAATGATTCCTGGGCTAAAATAAATGTTTAAATGAGTTCCTAAGATCCTTAAGAGACTCCCTATATGCATCTTCCACCATGAAAACAAAGCAAAATCCATGAGTGCTAAGAACATACATAGGTTCATTCAAGAGGATTCTATATACCTAGGGATAGTTTTAATTTGTTCTAAGCCCATTTTTGATTCATATATGATGAGTGAAGATGAGAGGAAGCCTTGGAAAAAATTTAGAAACCATAGAAAGTGAGATAGCCTTATATATTTCATAATATGACCTAAGGAAGCAACATGTAGTTAGGCTCTTCATTTTAATTGTGTGATGACTCCAAGAGGTTTAAAAGGAGTCAAGAATCATATAAAAAAGGAAATAATAGAGTCTAGAACTAATTTGATGGGTGTTGCTTCATTAGGTGTATTTAGGAATCATAAATGAACCATAAGGCAAAGCTAAAGTTCCAAGTAGATGTATGGCCTTATAAGTGAGTCCAAAAACCTAATTAGCTTCCACAAATTGTGTTTAGGCTAAGAGAAGCAAATACCATACCTTTGTATGTGTGAGGCCGAGGAAGGCGGAGCATTTTCAAGAGGAAAAGTATGTGATTGCAATAAAGGTAGCTCACTTCTCTTTTTCTTATGTGTAAATGTATGCTTGACTTGTCTTTGAATGTGTGTATGTGTGTTTTAAGCTATGAAAAGTATTCTAGCATGAGCTTTTATTCCATGGTACCATGATATTTTCAAAAAATGTCCAACATGTTTGCTTGGGCTTACTTGAGTGTGGAGAAGGCAAGAACTCTTAGCCATGGTGAGGATGAGCCAAGAACCTTTAGAAATAGTAGAGACAAGGGAAAGTGTCTCCCAAAAGTGAGGTTGAGCCAAAATCTCCTTGAGAAAATAGGTGAGGCAAGTCCAAAATCCATAAGTGAAGGGGTGAGGCTAATCCACTTACTTGGCAAGCCTATGTATGCTATGTATGACTTACTCACATGTTAAGAATATTTCTTGAATGCTCACACATTCTAATATGCTCATGCATGCATTTTTAAGACTTGAATAACATATTTTATATATGATTGAAAGGGAGATGAGCTATTGGAATTCTTTGAATCTCATTCTCTCCTCTCTAATGCCTTAACATGCTAGGTGGACCAAGTGAACAAGGTAATGGAAGCCATCAAGTTGGAAGATGAGACTATGGCAACAAAGTACCTTGATTTTGCTTCTTTATGGCCATATGAGTGGGAAATATTGTAATCCCTTATTGTATATATCCTATGACCTCATGAACATATGTAATTATGTAAATGTATCATGTACAAATGAGATTTAATGTTATGTGTATGATATAATGCATTTTGTGTGTGGAATGGAAAGACTAGCCTTGTATAACCTTTTGTATTGCATGGGGTGTGTAACACTATAAATTCTAGCTCATTTAATGCTATCTTTATGCTTTCTATTTGACATCTCATGGAAGAATCAAGGAAATAGCATAAAAATAATAAATATTTTCGCGTTGCGTTGTGTATAAAAATTCTATTTAGTGTCATGTAGACCATGTAAGCTCATATGATACATTTTCATATTTAATTACATGAATACAACTCATTTGCATCATAAAATGTGGCTCACAACTCAAAAAAATTGAAATGAAGCATAAAATATGGATGTTTATTTTCGGCCAGATTTAGCCCATTTTCTGTCCAAACTTTGAAAAATTATAACTAATTATAGAAAAATCAAAATCATACATTCTTAACCATTCTAGAAAGATGCCCATACCATAACATCCATTACAGAGGGTGTTTGAATTCCAGAAAGGTCCAGAGGTCAAATTGCCTCCTGATGCCGTCACAAATTTTTATAGCAAATTTTGAAAATGTTCAATTAATTCCAAAAAAATCCAATCCATCCAAATGATACTAATTTGGAATTCTATGGATGTTAGCTAGAGGAAAAAAATATTTCTAGACTAGCTTAGGTAGTTTAAACCTCGAAATTCAATGAAATAGTAACACAAGTCGACTGAATTCCTTGATACTAGACAAACTTTTCAAAAATTCATATCTCCCTCTTTAGACATCCAAATGAGGTGCTTCTAGTTGAAACAAGTCAATATGAATGCTTCGTTTCTTTGTATAAAATTTCATGGCAATTGAACATCATTTGAACCCTGTGTGACAGATTTCATTTTCGGACAAAATGAATAGTGTAGTAGACCAAAACCAGAAAAATTGCCAACTTTGAAAATTCATCAAATATTTTGTAGGCCTCTTCAAATTATGGTCTTTAGCTTTCCAAAAAGCTCTCAACGAGCTCTAAATTTTTGCAAAATCTCAGAACATGAAGAGCTCATTTGGTTAAAAAGTGACACAAGGTTCCATTATGGTCATTTTTAGCTCTATATGGGATACCAAAATGACCAAATGGTTTTCCTTTGGTCTTAGCACCTTTTGGGCAATTCTAAAAGCACATTTAGGACTTGTGTGAGCTGCCCAAATGGTCCCAAACCTCATGCATCTCATTTTGGCCTTTTCATCCATACTTATGCATATTTCCATAAAACCATTCATAAAGCTATAATGCCATAACATATTCAATTTACATTTCATCATTCACATGACACATTCTTTCATTCCTACATCACATAATATCATAATTACATGTGTCTCAAGGGTCATGACCATTTACACAATAATATACATCATTAATTATCATTATAGTTCTAAAAGGGCAAAAGCTAGACATATTGATGTCAATCTTCTTTCTTCAAGGTGGTTGGCTCCCATTACCATGTCCACTTAGTTCACCTAGCATATTAGATCATTGGAGAGGAGGGGATGAGATTCAAAGAATCCTAATAGCTCATTTCCCATTCAATCATACATAATATATGCAAAGCAAGCCTAAAAAATGCATGCACGAATAAAATAGAAGTCATGAACATTCAAGAAGCAAGCTTGGCATGTCATACAAGACATTTAAGAGCACACCAAGTGTTTGGATTGGCTTCACAATTTTACTCATGGATTTTGGACTTACCTCACCCATTCTTTAAAAGATTCTTGGACTCAACCACACTCATGGGAGCCCACTTGCTTTTGGGAGACTCTTTGCTATGTCTCAACTAATCTCAAGGGTTCTTGGCTCATCCTCACCATGGTTAAGAGTTCTTAGCCTCTCCACACTCAAGCAAACTCAAACAAATATCATAACATCATTTGAAAGCATAATATGTCATCATGAAACCATGGCATATAAAATCATGCTAGCATACTTTTCATGACTTGAAGATGCATATACACACATTCTAAGATAAGCGAAACACACATTCATGCATGAGAGAAGGAGCAGAGAGCTACCTTGCACACAATTACACACTTTTCCCTTGGGATTCAAGCTCCTCTCTTCGGCCACACACCCACAAATTTGTGGAGGTGGTTTCTCTTGGCCTAGATACAATTTATGGAAGCCAATTAGGTTTATGAAACAATTTCTAAGGTTACACAACTTGCTTAGACACTGGATGATTCTATAAACCCCATTATGGTCCATAATTGCACCTAATGAAACAACATCCCTAAAATAAATTCTAGGCTCCATTCTTTCCTTTCAAATATGATTATTGACTCCTTTTAGGCCTCTTGGAGTCCTCACACAATTAAAACAAAGAGCCTTATATCATGTTGCTTCTTTAGGTCATAATATGGAACCTAAAGCACTAATTCACTTCCTATGAGTTTTAAATTTTTTCCAAGGTCTCCCTTCATATTCATTCATCAAATATGACTCAAGAATGACTTTAGAAAAATTTAAAACTTTCCCTAGCTATAAGAACTCCCTTTGGTCGAGACATAAGGCAATTTTGGCCTTCATGGAGATTTCTTTGTTTTCTTGAAAGTGGAAGCATGTGGAGAGCATCTTAGGGATCTCAAGAACTCATTTAAACCCTTAATTAAACCTAGAAATTATCACACAAGGTCAGATTTTACAAGGTGCACACAAAACCCTAGAATTTACATCTTGAAATCTAATGGTTATTTTGTTATTTTCTTTGCATATCCTTATTCTTCTCCCCCAAATACCTAAGATTATGCTTGGTTTGGCTTAAAACTCAGATCCTCCTATGGCTCCTAGGGTTAAGCAAAATGGAGAAGAAGGGTGGGTGAAGATATCAACCATTGAAAGAGATATTACCTAGTTTCCTTGCTTTTTTTTTTTTTGCTTAAATCTTGCTTTTTCCAAGCTCCTCTCTCCAAATCCAAAAATTTTCTTGAATTTCTTGCTTGAATCAAATTTATAAACTCCATTTTAATTAAAAGAAACAAAGGAGAATGAAGGAGAGGTGGTGTGGATGGAGAAAAACATGAGAAACTACCATAGAAACATACGTTTAAGCTTGATTTCTTCCTCCTTCTTCTTCCTCTCTTGTGCACCTAAAATCCTAGCTCTCACTTCTGAATTTAGGCAGAAATTTCTGATTCCAAATGGGGGAGATAGTGGGGCACCACCTATATATAGGGGAAAGTTAATGGCTTTTTCAAAAATTCTAATTTTACCCTTTGTTCTTTGCATTTTTGTTTCTCTTCCATTTTTGCTCTTTTTTGAGAACCATCTTTTACATTATGAAATTTAGGTTCCCATTTTAATCGAATGGCTTTGGAATCACTCAAATCAGAGTTAAAACCTTCCTGAACAAATCCGTCAAAGTTTAGACATACCGACGTTGGAGAACGTCTATTGGATGGGATTTAACTGTCCTGGGGCTTTCCATGGTTTTTAGAGCCTTTGAGAACCCCGAAGAACTCAAAAATTTCATTTAGAAAGCCCTCCTGTGTGAATTCCAAAATTTGCTCAAAATTACGAAAATGCCATTACGTTTTGTAAAATTTCTGTCAAAATTTTTTTATTCATTCTAGCTCCATTTTTCCTTTTCGTCTAAGAGGAATTCTCATTTTTAGGAGTCTAGAATGTTACTCAAACTTTTTAGGATCTTAACTAATTCATTTTAAGGGACTTACTTTGAAAATGTGCTCGTTTCTGTCATTTAACGAAAATTGAACATTACAATTCTTCCCCCTTTAAAAAATTTCGTCCTCGAAATTTAGATAATATACCTCATGAAAAGAGATCTGGATATTTCTTTCTCATATTATCTTCTAGTTCCCAGGTGGCTTCCTCGGGAGATAACCCCTTTCAAACTACTTTCACCAGTAGTATCGTCTTATTCTATAACTGTTTGAGTCTAACATCCATGATTCGATCTAGTGATACTATGTATGATAGATCTTCTTGTAACTACACATTCTCATATTTTATGACATGTAAGGGGTTGGGCAGGTACTTTTTAAGCTAGGAAACATGGAATATGTTGTGTACTTGGCTTAGGTTTGGGGGAATGGCTAGTTTGTAAGCCACACGTCTTACTTTATCAAGAATCTGGAAAGGGCCTATGTACTTTGGACTGAACTTTTAACTTTTTATGGACCGACCTATCCCTATGACTGGAGACACTTTAATGAATACATGGTCTCCAATCTCAAACTCTAATGGTCTTATACGTTTATTTGCATAACTTTTCTGTCTATTCTGGGTTGTTAGGAGTTTCTTTCTAATGGTTTCTATCTATCTAGAAGCCTGGTCCACTAACTCTGGGCCTATGAGGCTCTGTTCTCCTAGCTCAAGCCAACATATTGGAGATCTACACTTCCTCCCATATAATGCCTCATACGATGCCATCTGTATACTTGTGTGATAACTATTATTATAGGCAAACTCTGCTAGAGGCAAGTACATATCCTAGTTTCCTTTCATCTCTAAAACACACGCCCTCAACATGTCCTCTAGGGTTTGGATGGTCCTCTCGGTCTGACCATCCGTCTGAGGGTGATAAGCTGTACTAAACTTGAGTCTAATGCCTAAAGCATCCTGTAATGATCTCTAGAAATTCGATGTGAATATGGGATCTTTGTCTGATACTATGCTTCTAGGCACACCATGCAGTCTAACTATCTCCCTGATGTATTGCTGGGCTAATTTATTTAGAGTATAAGTGGCTTTCATATGTAAAAAGTGTGCTAATTTGGTTAACGTATCCACTATTACCCATATTGCATCATATCCCGATGATGTCTTGGGTAGACCTATGATAAAATCCATCCATCTCTATACTATCCCATTTCCACTCTAGGATATCTAGGGCCTTGAAGTAACCCAGCTAGCTTCTGATGTTCTATTTTTACTCTCTGACATACTAGACATCAGAAGACTATATGTGTTTTCATTCCAGGCCATTAGAACATTTTCTTCAAATCCTGGTATATTTTATTATTGCCTAGATGAATGGTATACTTGCTCTTATATGCTTCATCTAGTATTTTCTCTCTGATTTCTGTGTTCCTAGGCACATACAGCCTATCTCTATACCTCACTATGTTATTCTCAGACAAATTAAACTCCTGAATGCTACCATGGGCTATCTGGGCTCTAATCTTATTTACATGGTCATCTATCTACTAGACCTCTCTTATTTGATCCCTCAGGTCATTCTTTATTTGGGTCTCACTCATTAATAGCTTCCCTGAATACACCTTGCAGGAAAGGCTCATATCTTTAAATCTCTCAATCAATTTCTGCTCTCAGATCATCATACAGGCCATGTGTATGGATTTTCTACTTAGGGCATCAACTACTACATTAGCCTCATCGGGATGGTATTTCAGTGTAAAATTATAATCTTTAAAAATTCTAACCATCTCCATTATCTTATATTCATCTCTTTCTGTTCAAATAAATATTTAAGACTCTTGTGGTCGCTGTAAATTTCTATAGTTGCCCTATATAAGTAGTGTCTCCATATTTTCAAAGCAAACACCACTGTGGCTAACTTAAAGTCATGTGTAGGGTAGTTTTCTTCATGAGATTTCAACTATCTAGAAGCATAAGCTACCACTCAGCCTTTCTACAGAAGCAAGCATCCTAACCCTTTCTTAGAGGCATCATTGTAGACTACAAAAGTTTCCTTAGGGTCAGGGAGTACTAAAACTGGGGCCGTGTTCAACTTGTGCTTCAATTCCTAAAAACTACTCTCACATTTCTCATTCCACATAAACAACACGTTATTTCTAGTAAGCCGGGTCAGTGGCATTGCTATCTGAGAAAAGCCTTGAATGAACCTCCTATAATAACTTGTTAAACCTAGGAAGCTCCTGATTTCTGTCACTGTCCTAGGTCTCTCCCACTGTAATACTGCCTCTACCTTGTGGAGATCTACTGCGACCCTTGCCTGGGAGATCACATGACCTAGAAACTGAACTTCAGTGAGCCAAAAGAGATCAGAAAATTTATCGAGGGAAGTAGGGGCATTGTTGTAATTTTTGAAAAATTTGAAAAACTCATAGGAGGGCTTTTTAAACAAAAAATTTGAGCTTTCTAGGGTTCTCAGAAGCCCTGAATACTATGGGAACCCCTAGAACAATTGAAACCCCTCCGGTGAACGATTTTGGCTGTCAGTTGACTGAAACTTTGACCAAACGGTTCGGAATGATTTTAGATCCTTTTTGAGTGATTCCAAAGGCAATTATTATGATTAAGAATCTAAGAAATATGATGGAAAAGAAGGATTTCAAATAGGAGTTGAAATGAGCCCAAACGAACAAAACTATGAAGAGGGACTAAATTGCAAATGTTAAAAGTTACTTAAATGAATCCCTAGCTTATAAAAACGCCCCTCCTTTGCTCAGATCTCCTCACCCACTCTCTCACACATTAAAAGAGAAGTAAGAAGGGCTAAAAGTGGTGCACAAGAGGGGAGGCCAAGGAAGGAAGAGGAAGCTTTGAAAAGTGTAAATTTTAGCCACTTTTTCCTACTCCTTGCCTTGTTAAACTTCTTCCCCTCCTTTCCTCCTCTCTTCCTATGGATTTAGTGAGATGTTTGGTTCTATTTTGAGCCCAGAACTGGGGGAAATTTTGAAATTCAAGGAGAGGGTTGAAGCAAGGAAGAGAGCTCTTGAGAAAAGCTTGGAATCAAGGTGATTTTTCTATCTTGGTTGCTTCCTTTTTCTTGGCCTTTGTGTGTGGAGTTCTGCCAGAATAGAACCATCTTGGGGGGAGGCTTTTTGTCCATAAATAATAAGGAATTGTGGGTTTTAGACCATGAGGAGTTAGTAGATGCAAGGAAATTGGAAGAAAAGCTAATGAAAATCAAGTTAGAAAAGTGTAGAGCTCTTGGACACTTTATAAAAACTAATTTAATCCATGAATTTTCTTACATGTGTAAATGTTTATTTGAGTCTCTAAGACCCCTAGGAAGCCTTCCAAGTGTCTCTCCCATTAAGGAAAAATAAAAAAGCCCATGGACTACTCCTCCCTCCATCAATGCAGCCAAGATAGAACTATTGGGCTAGGGGCTATTTTAATTTGTTTTAGCCTTAGTTTGGGACTTATTGTGATGGTAGAAGGTGGGAGGAACCCTTCAAAAAAATTTAGAACTCCTAGAAATTGATTTGGTGCCTTAGGTTCCATATTTTGATCTAAAGAAGCAACATGATGCTAGGCCCTTTGTTTTAAGGATGTGATGACTCCAAGAGGCTTAAAAGGAGTCAAGAATCATATTTGAGAGTAAAGAATGAGGTTTAGAACTCATTTGAGGGGTGTTGCTTCATTAGGTGCCAATATGGACCATAATGGAGGTTGTAGAGTAATCTAGGGTTTAAGCAAGTTGCATAGCCCTACAAATTGTTTCATGAACTTAATTGGCTCCCATAATTTGTGTAGGCCAAGAGAAACTATCTCCACTAACTTGTGGGTGTGTGGCTAAAAGAGGAGGCTTGAACGCTAACGAAAAAGTGTGTGTTTGTATACAAGGTAGCTCTCTCCACTTTCTCTCATGTGTGGATGTGTGTTTAGCTTGTTTTAGAATGTGTGTATGTGCATTTTCAAGCTATGAAAAGTATGCTAGCATGCCTTTATATTCCATGATCCTTGATGCCATGTTATGTTTTCTAATGAGTGCATGATGTTTGTATGAGTTTGCTTGAGTGTGGAGAGGCCAAGAACTCTTCCCTTTGGTGAGGATGAGCCAATAACCCTTGAGCTTGGTTGAGACAAAGCAAAGAGTCTCCCAAAAGCAAAGTGGTCTCCTAAGAGTATGGTTGAGTCCAAAGTGCTCAAGAAATGGGTGAGGCAAGTCCAAAACCCATGAGGAGAAGTGTGAGGCCAATCTAAACACTTAGTGAGCTCTTGAATGATTTGTATGAGTTGTTCACATGCCAACTTTGCTTCTAAAATGTCCATGGCTTTTATTGTCTCAATGTATGCGTTGGTAAAGCTTGCTTGCACATATTATGTATGATTAAATGGGAGATGAGCTATTGGGATTCTTTGAACCTCACTCCCTCCTCTCTAATGCTCTAACATGCTAGGTGGACTAAAGGAGTTATGGTGAAGGGAGCCAACAACCATGAAAGAAGGAGATTGACAAGCCTTGGCCTAGCTTTCATTCTTTTTGAACCTATAAGGAGGCTTCACAAAGTATATGATGTTGTAAATGTGCCATGACCCTTGAGGCATGTATAAATACACCATTATGTGATGTTTATATGTATGAATATGATGTATGACCTCTAGCATATGTTTTGAGTATCTAATGCCAAAGTATGAGAATTGAAAGTTTGATGGATATATGTATAAGTGGGGGTTGAATGGCCAAAATGAGATGTATGAGGTTTGGGACCATTTGGGTAGCTCACACAAGTCTTAAATATACTTTTAGACTTGCCCAAAAGGTTCCAAGACTAAGGAAAATCCATTTGGCAATTTTGGTACTCAATATGGAGCCAAAATTGACCATAATGGAACCCTATGTCACTTTTTAGCTAAATGAGCTAGTCTTGATCTGAAATTTGGCATGAAATTAGGTCTCCTTGAGAGATTTCTGGAAAGCTAAAGATCATGATTTTCAGAGGTCTAGGAAATATTTGATGAATTTTCAAAGTTGGGATTTTTCATGGATTCTGGTATGGGTACTGTTCATACTGGCAGTTTTGTTTTTTGTGTTACCTGATGGCCAAATGGTGTCCAATGCTTGTGAAAATTTATACGAATAAACTAAAAGTCATAAGCTTTATGTAGCCATCGAGATCACCTCATTTGAAGGTCTGAGCAGAGAGTTATGCATGTCTGAAGTTAACTATCTGTACTAGTAGCGCCCCAGGAGTTTAGTTACTGTTCCATAAGTTCCTGATAGCTAAACGTATCTGTTTCATTCTGTAATTATTTTTAGTATCAATTTAACATTTTTAGATTTCCAGAATGACTGAATTTGTATGATTTAGATTTTTTTAAAATTAGTTATGAATTTTAGAATTTTGTATCAGTAAACTAAACAACAGCCCAGGCAGCCAGCGACCTCTATATCTTTTTGGATGTCAAACGTCCTGTGTGATGAATTTTGTGACATGGGCATATTTTTAATGTGAAGTATACATCTTAAGATTTTCATAATGACAAAGATTGCATGATTTCAAGTTTTCTAGATTTAGTTATGATTTTCTAAAATTTGCCCAGAAAGGAGGCCAATTCGGGCCGAGAATGAAACCTCATTTTCCACCTTCCAATTTGGTTTCCATGGGTTGTAGGCATGTTTTTGTGATGCAAATGAGTTGTAATGATGTAATTAAATATGATAATGTATAGTAACACACAGTCCACGTGACACCAAATGAAATTTTTAGTCATGATACGGCGCAGAAAATGTGTTATTTTCAATAAAATTCTCACTTCCTTCTTACTATATATCACATGAGCATGTAAATGATGATGGATGTGAGCTAGAAACTATGGTGTTACATTTATTGGTATCAGAACAAAGTTCCAGGCTCTCTCAGATTGGATTTGACTTGAGGATGTTGTAATAAGGCTATGTAAAAGGCTTGAATGGATAGGGAAAGCCTTGTATGAGACATGTTGGGTGTGTGAGGATGGTTGTGGCTTTGTTCATAATGAGAAAGTTATAGGATGGTCTTAGAGTAGTGGTGGACGCTGGGAAAGAGTGGCCTCTAGAGTAGCTTGAGTAGAGTTAAGTTTGAGCAGGGTTGACGGATCTGACGGCTAGAGCTTGATGAGATATGATAGCTCGCCGGGATCAGTGGCAAGCCCTAGATATGAACGATGAGAATGATCTTGTTGATAGGAAGAGGCTTGCTAGAGAGAGTATATGAGGCCTAATTCTCCTTGTTAGTCATACTCAGGCCATTCCAAGATATCTTGCTTAATGCAGAGAGAAGTAGCAATGCAGCGTGGCATAAGATGAGATTGCGGCTGCACAGGACTAGTTTAGAGGGGAAGTGAGAAAGAGAGTCACCCCCTAGCCACAACACCCAAATGTCTAGATAATCATTGGAGCCCGAAAGGTTAATCTCCTTAGGCCAAAGATTGAATTCCAAGCTACACCCTTGAGAGCCCAATTGCCCAGAGATGATAAGTAGTTATGCATGAATGAAGCGAGAGATAGAACCTTCTAGCTTAATGATAGATTGGATATAGAGGCAATGAGGCTCGGGTTGGTAGCTAAAGCTGAAGATCTGATCCCTTAAAAATAAGCCAATCAGAGGTCATTAGCCATAACCAATTAGTTGCTTAGCCACGACAAATTATTCCATAGAAACAGTAAGGCAAATTAGCCGCGGTGAAGGATGTGTTAGCCGCGGCGAAGGGCACCATGAATGTCTTGTTGGTCATATTCAGGCTAACTTGAGAAAAGAGTTGATAAGGGGTTAGACAATCCACAACGAGTAGGAACCCTTAGTATAAGTAAGGAAAAGGAGTAATAAATAGTCACGGAAAGTTAGTAAGAAATCCGTGGGCCTAATAATGGAAACTGAAAAAGAACTCAACATAGAAAAAGTTAGACACAGGGATAATTAGGTTGTTGAGACCCGCCTATGAGGCGTTGACTCCAACCTAGGATGCTACCCTGTGAGACATTGAATGATAGAATGCTAGTGTAGCCTTAAAATAATGTGAGATAAGGCTACTAACGGTGAGGCACATATTGAGTGGCCTAAAGGGGTGTACCTCATGGGTAACACCTAGAAGTAAGTATGAGTAGCCAGTAACCAAGGTTGCACAATATACTATTTTTAGGGTTCTGCTAACTCAATCCAGAATGCATACTCTCAATGTCTGGATTCTACCTTATAGAAGTTGATGCTCTACTAGGTGCTCTAATCACTCACGTGCCTTATCCCTATATTATTCTCCTACTAGGGAGCTCGTCTGACCAATTATCTGACCTCTATCTGTTTATCTTTATGAGCTTAGCTTACTCAATTCGGTTTCCATGGGTTGTAGGCATGTTTTTATGATGCAAATGAGTTGTAATGATGTAATTAAATATGAGAATGTATAGCATGAGCTCACACAGTCCACGTGACACCAAATGAAATTTTTAGTTATGATGCGGCGCAAAAAATGTGTTATTTTCAATAAAATTCTCACTTCCTTCTTACTATATATCACATGAGCATGTAAATAATGATGGATGTGAGCTAGAAACTATGGTGTTACACTTGAGCCCTAAAAGTTCAACTTTCATAATGTGGCTTTTACATTCAATCAAATGCTTCCATTATAATTATTATTATATCATTTTAAGACTATCCATATCTATAGAATCAATTAAACAACTCGCTAGATCCCCTAAGCCTTTCATGGTTGAATAAGTGCTCTTAAAACCTTAACTTAGAGATTTTATGGTTTCATTTAATTTTAGACTTATATTATTATTCCTTGCATCATAAAACATCTAAACACAATAATTAGGGGTTAAAAATAACATGATTGCCCCCTTTTCCATGCCTTGGCCTAAATCATACCCATAGTGGTCTAATTTGCTTTCCTTCATGATTCAATGGAAATTAATTGTAGATCTAAGTTCCTTGCATGCTAAAACCCTTGGATACATCTAGAATAGATGAATAAAACTCCTCCCCCTATTTTTCTCTCTCATGGTTGAATGGTGTAAGGGCTAGAAACAATAAACTTTTCAAGCATTTTGTAAGGAAACTTACCTTAATGCAGAGTATTCTTTCACATCAATTGATTTCCATTGAACAGTATCCTGAAAGTAGTTATTTTTTGTATAGGGTAGGATCAAAATTTCACCTTTTCGTGAAAGAAAAAACTACCATTAGAAAGCCCTCAAAGAGTAGATTAATTTTCCTAACTAGCATGCAGTGTACCGTGTAATACCTTTTGATTTGGTAATTGAAAATAGTTCCTAAAGGGTTGCATAAATTATTTAAGTGGAATCATGGGCCTAGAAAAAGGAATTATGAATTAGGAGAAATTGAAATCAAAATTTCATAATTAACGAAAGAGGACCCTGGAGTAAAAAGAATTGAGGCAAAATAAGGCTAGGATGCTAAATAAAGCATTTAGAAATGAGGTTAGGAAACTACTGATGGCTCGAAATCGAAGCCAAAATGACTAAACGTAAGGAGCTGAAACCTAGTGGCAAAATTGTAATTTCAAGTAACGTTTTAGAAATTTAAAAGAGAAAGTTTTAAGTGGTAAATTGAGCTTACTAGGATTTTCAAAAACTTGAAAACCCATAAGAACCGTTAGAATAGTTAAAACCCTTTTAATTTGCAATTTAGGTCGTCAGTTGATTGAAACTTTGACTAGACAGTTAAGTAAGATTTTAAATCTCTAAATTTTTTCAAATATATGTTTTTAATAGACTAGAGGACCTAAATTTTATGATGAAAAAGACAGTTCTAAAAAAGGAGTTAAAATGAGTTCAAATAAAGGAATTAAGGTTAAGGGACATAATGGAAAGTTTGAAAAATGTTATAAAACACTCCTTTTCCCTTCATATATATTTAGCCACACCCTTTTACTATTATAACTAACTTAAAGCACCTTTGAACCAGCTCTCATAGTGGCATGAAGATGGAGGAAGAACAAAGGGAAGAAAGCCTTATATAGGTAAACAAATGTGAGAATTTTGCCCATGATGTTCTTATAAACTATTTCCTACTCTTTCTCCTCTCTCTTCATATGGTTTATGTTTTTTGAAAGATGGGGTTTTATGGTTGAACCCATGAAGGAAGAAGCTTCTTAAAGAGAAACAAATACACCATGAGAATCCCCATCCTTGCCTTTTCAAATGATGTATAACATAGTATAGAAAAGTTGCTTCTTCTTGTTGTCTCATTGCCTTCTAGGTTCAGCCAATCTAGGATGCATATGAAGGGAATTAGTTTTTGAACAAAGTATGATGGGAATTAGGGTTTTGGTATATAGAGATTAAGATGGAATCAAAAGAAACAATTAAGAACCTATACATTACAAGATATGGAAATTAGGGTTTTAATTGTACCATAAGAAGTTTAGAACCTTAAAAGAGTATTTCAAGCCATGTGAAACTATAATAAGACTAAGAAGAAGCTAAGGATAATACATATGCATCAAATCATCTAAAAGAAATAGCAAAATTCCAAGGAACCCATATCTATACATAAGTTCAGCCATGAGGGGAAATGAGTATCTAGGGAGCATTTCTAATGATTCTAAAGATATAAATGGTCTAGATATGAATTATAAATACTAAAGGTGTAACACCATATTCAACTAGGCTATCTCATATTATTTCTAAGCTCCCTTGCATGAATAGCACAAGATTTCCAAGAAATGGCAATAAAATATTGTATTATTTTCGCATTATGTCATGGACAAATTTTTCATTTTGTGTCCTGTGGACCATATGAAGTCATTCATCTCATTCTCATATTTAAATACACAAATAAAACTCAAAAACATCTCAAGAAGTGGCCAAGAACTCGAGCTAATGGAGTATATGCAAAAAAAATAACATGTGCAGCCTCAAATTGGTATTTCAACTTTCTGTCATGAATTTTGAAAAATTATAACTAATTCTATAAAAATTGAAATCAAACACCCTATACCATTATAGAAAACTACAGATGTCTAATTTATGTTGAAAATAAGTCTAGACTACAACAGGGACGTCTAGCTACTGGAAATTGATGGAACAGTAACCAAGGTTGCCTGACGCTATTGTACTATCATAGAACTTTTCATATCTTCCAACTCAGACATCTAATTGTGGTAATCTTAGCGGCCATAGAAAGATTGTCATGTCTGGTTTATACTTGTAAAATTTCATAAGTATTGGATACCATTTGGCCCTCGAATAATATAGGAGAAGTAATTGACCATATAAATAATAACTATACTAGAACAACAATTTTAAAAAATCATAATTAATTCCACAAAGCTCCAAATAATCTAATCTTTAGCTTCACAAAAATATTTGAATGAGATCTATATGTATGCCAAATTTAATGGGAAAATTCATTCATTTGGTCAGATCTTGACATTGAGTTCCAAAATGGTCATTTTTGTGTCTTTAATGGGTCTCAAATGGTCCAAAATAACTTCTAAGACATCCATGGCCACTTAAGCACATGAGAAAGCTCTAAAATGGTCTACTAAAAATGTATCAAAGGTGTATAAATCCATATTTCACAAACTCTCTCTCTCACCCCAAGGTATACATAAGAATACATAAGCTAGTTCTTACCATTCAATGTCCAAATCATACAATATCATACATATGGCATTAAATCTCTTTCATAAATCAAATATTCATGTAATTACATATGTTTATAAACTTATACATCATATAAAATATTTAATTATATCATATGCCATTCATATGGCTACATAATAGACATTTCCACACACTTTGTTGTCAATCTCCTTCCTTTTATGCTTGGTGGCTTCCATTTTTTAGCTCCTTTGGTCCACCTAGTCATGTTAAGTAAATGGGGAGGAAGGGATGAGATTTTAGGAATCCCAATAGCTCTTCTCCCTTTCAACCATACATAAAGAATGCAATTTAAGTCTAAAAATGCATGCATGGATATCATGGAACATGTAATCATTCATGGAATATTTCTAGCATTCAAGAAATCATATAAAACATACATTGGCTTGCCAAGCAAGTGGTTTAGCCTCCCTCATTCTCTTTAGGGATTTTAGACTTACCTCACCTATGTTCTACAAGGGCTTTTAACTAAGCCTTACTCTTGAAAGACCTTTAGCTTTGTCTCAACCATTCTTGAGGGTTCTTGGCTTATCCTCACCATGGCTACGGGACTTTTGACTTCACCATACTCAAGCAAACCAAAGCAATTTCACAAAGCATCATTTGAATGCATAACATAATATCATGGTACCATGGCATTTAAACACTTGCTAAAACATTTTTCATGGCTCAAAACATAGATACACACATTCAAAGACAAGATAAACATCTACTCATGCATGAGAGAAAGAAGAGAGAGCTACCTTTGTTACAACAACATACTTCCTTGAACTTGGATCCTCTCCCACAGCCACACATTCACAAGAAGGTGGGGATTTTTTCCTTTGCCCTAGACACATAATATGGAAGCCAATTACACTTTTGGAATAATTTCTAAAGCGACATATTCATTACAAAAGCTAGATGGCTCTTATAACACCCCAAAATTAAGTAAGGTGTTAATCATGGATTTAGATTAATTAGGAATAATTAATATGGGATAATTTGGTAAGTTAAGTGAATGGAGATTTTAGAGAGATAAATTATTAATATGGGTTTGAGATTTAATTGGGATAGAAGCTTCATGTAGGCCCAAATTAAATTGAGTAGGCCAAGGTTAAGACTAATGAAGGCCCAATAATTGTAGGTGCATACCAACCTATTTATTGTGAGACTTGGCCCAAGAGAGAGTACCTAGTGATGGCCCAATAACCCTTGTGCAGACCCAAATCCTTGAGCTCTTCAAACTTGGCCCAAACCTAATTAAAATTCAGCAGCCCAATGCATAAGAGCTAGCCCAACAAAGCTCAAATCTGAAGCCCATTAGGAGTTGGATCTTTAGAGCAACCCATGACCCATATTTGACCTAACTTAACCTAACTAAAACCTTAAACACTTCAGCCACTTCCCTATTTTTCTAAAGCATAAAGGAGAAAATCGGAGGTGTGAAGGGAGGCTAGGGTTAGGGGCAAGAATTTCACATTTTCTCACATGTAGAGCAAGATTCAACTAAGGTAATAGTTATATAATCCCTTCATCTTTCTCTTTAATTTGGCCCGATTGGTTTTTCATTTGGAGTATTTTCACCATACCCAAAATTTGAAATGTGGTTGTTTGGGATTTTCTTGGTGAAATTCATAGGTTGAGGCTAGGGCTAACATTAGGTAAGTATAAACCCTCCATTTTGATGCTTTCTTTGCTGGTTTGAGACCCCCATAGCTGATTTATAATATGGGTATTAATTTTGTACGAATTTGCTTAAGATTTTAGGTGAAATATTGAGGTTTCTGGTAGAGAACATTTCAATCTGAATTTGGGACTTGTAGTAGCTGGGTAAGTGTTCCCTGGGTAGTTATTAGCATTTTAAATTCTTTGGGTACTTGTTGCTACTATAAATGATGATAATCATGCTCATGTTAGGTTTGGTATGATTTGGATCATAGTGGTAGCTAGGGGAAGAGTGATTGGCTTCATTGAGGTAATTGGGGTTATTTTCCTAATTCCATATATATGTTCATGTTAATCTGATATTTGTTACACATGCTTAATTTTGAAATGCTAAATGATTGGTTAACTACTTGATTGTTATTGTAATTGGATCTTGTGAGTCCATGGTGGAGCTGTGGTGCAGCTACCACCTGTGCATGTGCTTCGATCGAGCACCGGGTTGTGATCAGACCCCAGATGCACTAAGTCTTGGTTGTGCTCATTATGAAGTAGGTGCCGTGGACGGACCTCTCCCGATGTTATTGGCCATTAACATGTTATGTATTACTGCTGGTATGGGACAGTAGTCATTAGTAGTTCAACTAGTTCATTTGCAAATTGAATTGATGATTTTGGTATTGATGACATTAAATTGCATTGGATTGATTAACTTGTACATGTATATGGAAACTGTCCTTTTATTACTGAGATTGTATATCTCATCCCATTGTGGGCTAACATTTTCAGGGACCGGACCTCTTAGTGGCAAGGAGAAAATTAACGGGAGCTTATTAAATGGTTTGGTAGCACATAGGTTTTGAAAGCTTGACAAATTATATTATCACCAGATTACAAGTTTTGTATCATTGCTGCATTGCATCATGAATTGCTAAGTTTAGGAGTTGTATTTTGTTAACATAGAATGTAACCATTGAGAAATAGGCTCCATGTTAGCTGTTGATGGATGTATGAACTTTGACACTTATTTTGGCTTGTGAATCTATGATATAATTGACTATTTGAGTAATGTAATCCTATGATATGTTGATTATAGACTTGACTATTGATGCATGTAATACCCAATGAAAGTATGATTGAATGAACATAATGGGAAATTATAAATTTGCTAATGTAAAACCCATGGATGAGTAGGGAAATCCACATTTAAATGCTAGATGGGTAATGTTACGATGGCTAGCGTAAAGCAGCTAGATAAATGCTATTAGAACCTCATAACAAGTGGGAGAGTGGCTCTAGAGAGTCCCTAGATAGAGAGTGGAGAGTATGAGGCAAGGTCTTAAGAGTAGTAGGATAAAAAGGCATTTGGCCACGGCCAAAACATTGTTAGCAGTGGCCAATAGTGGCAAAGTTGCCTAGGGAGAGTGCCAGAGAGTAATTGGCTGCGGCAAAATGTGAGAGGCTAAACTAGGAGTCGTCCAGAGGGAAATTTGTTACCGCAAAAGGGGGAATTAGCCGAGGTGAACTTTTGCAAAAAGGAGCCAGGCATTCCAGAGAGGAATTGGCTGCAGCGAAAGGAGGTATTGGCCGCGGCCAATAGTGAGAGGCGAGCGAGGTAGGTTCTAAGAGGTTTCCTCGCCGTGGTACCATGTAGGTTGGCCACAGTGAAGTCGCAGCAAAATTAGTAACGATGAGAGAGGTGAAGCCAAGGGGAATTAGCCGCGGCTAATGGGAAATTGGTCGTGACGAACATCCTGAAACCCTTATATTAGCTAGGAAATCTTTGTTTTTCATATGGTAACCTCAAGGGATGATTTATAAATAGTGATAGAAGGTTCATGTGAGTTGAAATTGATAGGTAATAGAATCAAGGCTTATAAAATGAATGTTTGTTTTCCCTTATGTACATAAGTGCTTGTAATTTTATGGTTGATGACTCTAATAACATTAAGGTTCAAATTTTCCCGTATTTTCATAATGCAATCAGTCATAGTGCCTTGTAACCCCAATCTATGATTATTAATCATGTATTTAACCTTAATTACAATGATAGAAGTTAGGGTCGTCACAGCTCTTATGGCTCTTTTATGGTTCCATAATGCACCTAATAAAGTAACCTTAGGAAACATGATCTTGGCTCCATTGTTTCCATCCATCTAAGGTTCTTGACTCCATTTAAACTTTATGAAGTTATCACACAATTAATTTAAGGAGTCTAGCTAGGTGTTGCTTCTTTAAGCTATAATATGGAACCTATAACTACATCTCACTTTCCATAGCTTTTAAATTTTTTCCAAGGCTTCCTCCCATCCTTTCCCATCATATATGACTCAAAACCAAGCTTGGAATAAATTAAAACTACCCCTTAGTACTCTAACCTCTTTAAGCTGTGGTTATGTATCAAGAAGGAACCCAGTGAGTTTGTTTTGTTTTCTTGATGGAAGATGCATGCGAGGAGCTTCTTAGGGATCTCTAGAGCTCATTCAAAAACTCATTTTGGTCTAGAAACTCTTGCATTAAAATATAATTTTAAGGGAACACTTGAAACCCTAACTTTGCCATCTTGAAATCTAATGGTTATTTAATTATTTCCTTTGCATATTCTTGTTCTTCTCTCTCTTTTTCATAAGATTCACTCTTGGTTTGCCTAGAAACTTAACTCCTTAGGACTAGTTTTATATAGGGTGAAAATCACAAGAGGAAGAACAAGAGAAATCAAGCTTGAAGCATGGCAAATTACCTTGGTTTCTTAGCTTTCCTTGAATGCTCTTCTCCTTGCTTAGCTTTTCTTCCAAAAATTTGAGCTATCCCCTTTTGTTCTGGACTAAAAAAAAAAAACCAAACATCTCACTAAATCCATAAGAAGAGAGGAAAAAAGGAGAGGAAGAAGTTTTCTAAAGGAAGAGCAAGAATTTCCATGAGTTTCTCACCTTTTTCTTGGCTTTTCTCCTCCTCTTTTCCCTTGTTCTTGTGTGCCCCCCTCTCTTGTGTTTTCTTTGGTTTTTGGACAAAAATGAAGTCAGTAGGAAAGGAGAAGAAGTGGCATGAAACATATAAAAGCTTCAAGAGGCAATTTGTTTTAAGAAATTTCATTTATGTCCCTTAATTTTGGCATTTTTGTTTCTGATTTGTTTTAGCTCCCTTTTGAGAATCGTCTTTTCCATAGGTCCTTAATCTTATAAAATGCCTTTTAAATCACTCAAATTAGAGCTAAAACCTTCCTGAACAAAAGGGTCAAAGTTTAGGTCAACCAATGTTAGAAAACATATACTAGATGGGTTTTAACTGTCCTGGGAGGCCTTTGAGAATCCAAGGAAACTCATTTTTCTAATTTAAAAATCCCTCCTATGAGTTTTCTAAAAAGTACCTGAAATTACAAAAATGCCACTACATCTTCGTTGAATTTCATTTGGTCATTCTGGCTCTGTTTTCAGGGCACATCTAACCCTGGATCCTCATTATTTGAGGTCTAGATTATCACTCTAATTTTATTGGACCTCAAATCATTCTATCTGGGGAACTTTCCTTTGTATCCTATGAATTACATACGTTTGCGAAGAAATGGGCATTACGTTTCTCACGTTTATAGAGGTACCAAATGTTACAAAAAGAACCATTGGTTTGAATTTAGAAGCCTTATTTTGAAAGGTGAATTTTTAGGGTTCAAATATGCCTAAAGAAGCAACTTAGTGCTAGGCTCCTTGAATTATGCATATGATGGCTCTAATGAGTCTTGTTAGGGTCATGTGGTTCCAAAATGAGATTTTGAAGCCAAGAAGTGAAATGATAAGAGTTCCTTCTTAAAGTACAAAGATATGGCCATAAACATGTCTAGAACCCTAAATTGTATATTCTAGTATGAACGTAAGGATAGTTCCATTGATTGTTTTGTGCTCTATTTGATGTGTCTAGGCCAAACAATTGAGAGCATATCTAAGTATGGCTATGGGGCTGTGGAGCCAAAAGAAGGAACCAAGGGGAATCAATGTAAATTTTGTGACAAGGTAGCTCTTTATCCATTCTTACATATGTATGTTGGTTGCTTAAGTGTCTTGGATTGCTTGTGTGTTATGGTTGCCATTTGTATGTATTGTTGATGATTTGATGAATATTTGATGGTTATATGTAATTGTATAGCATTTCATTGTATATGGAATTGGTTTGGCTCTTGATGGGTAAAGTTATGTCAAACATCCTTTGGAATGGGTGAGGTGAGACCAAAAATCCCTAAGTGTGGATAATATTAGGCCAAAAGTTCTAATTGTTAGTGAGGCTAAGTCAAAAATCCCTAAAAAAGGGTGAGACTAAACTAAAAGTCCCTAAAGCATAAAATTGCTCTTGGTGGAGCAATAAGGTTTCCTCATGCATGATTATAAATGATTTGTGATTATACAACATGCATGCTTGCTATCCTTGACATAGTGTGTGCCATGTATATGTGCTTGAATGGTGACTAAGCTATTAGGATTCTTTGAATCTCATTCTTTTCCTTATTTTTCCTAACCATGTCTAAGTGAATCTTAAGAAAGTAAAAATAATGACAACAAGGCATGAAAGGGGCAATTTTGACAATGAAGCTCATTTTGAGACATAATGATGTACATATGGCTATGCAATGTATAACTGGTTATGTGACTCTTCTAACATATTCAAAATTACAAAATAAGATGTAGGAACCATTTGTGAATGTTAATATGTAATATTATGCAATTTGACCCCTTGAGTTATTGTTTATATATGTGTAAAATGAAAAGTGAGAGGGTCATTTTGAGTTGTTTTGAGTTATATGATGATTAAAGCATGATGAACCAATCCTACATGCTTCATTTGACATTTAAAATATGCCCAAATGGTAATATGGCATAATGTGGCTCATTTTGAACCTTTTGGAACCTAAACCAGAATTTTATGAGCCATATTATGTCTATGCATCAAAGTTAGAACAAATGGATGAATTTTGGGTTGCAATTTGGTAGGCATTTAGAGTACATTAAGAGCTTTCCATAAAGCCAAAGATCATAATTTTTAGAGTTCTATAGAATATTTCATGAACTTCCAAAGTTAAAAAAAGTTACAGTTTGGTCCTTATACTATTTCTACTATCCAAATCTAATATTTCATGTCTTTAAGGGGTCAAATGAAATAGATGCTTATGAAATTTTATAGGCATGTATTTTATATCATAAGCTTTCCTTGGTCATCTAGTTTGCATAAATTAAGGTTATGTAGCCAAAGTTATACATTTTTTAAATTTGGGGTCTGTTATGTATGGGTTTGTTATTGTATGGCCTTTGTTTTTCATGTTTTTAGTAGATCAAATGGATTCATTTGCACTTAAAATTTTACAAGTATAAATTTTGTTTTCTAAGCTTTTCATAAACACCTAATATGTGCGAATTGGAGTTTTATAATCCCAGATATGAATTTTTAAAATTTGTGTAGAATTATGGTTTCCATATCAATTCAGGCTAAAGTTGCTCCTTAGGTGTCTCACATGTAATTCTTGATCAAATGAGCTAAATCAAGTTTTTTTATGATAAATATAAACAAAAGAAAAGAAATAACTAAGTTTGGAACCCTATATCTTTGTATGGCATATAAATAGGCCATTTACTTAAAATGTACATCATTTACTTACTTAAAACTGAGGTTCCTTCCTTGATCTCTCCTCACTAACCAAAAGGCCATCAGGGTTGCGCAAGTCTACAAGTGGAATGTGGTATAAGATGATGAGCTATGGCTTCCCTTATAAGCCACTTACACAATTTTTAAAAATGGCCATGTTGCCCCTAGTCTCAAATTCACTTCGTTTGGGCCCATTTTTCAAGCTTTTCAAGATCTAACTACTCCTTAAATAATTTTGAGTTCTATTTGACACAAAAACATTATTTTTGGGGTCTAAATGGCTTAAAATAGAGAAATCAAGCTCTGCTTAGGTTAGAATTTTGGCATTCTCATTTTTAGTACAAAAGGGGTTTAAACTAATTTTGACAATTCTTATGGTTTTTAGAGATTCTAAAAGCCCTAGTGAGCTTAATTTGAATTTTTAAAACTCTTTTCCTTGAGTTTTTAAAAGCTTGTTCAAAATTACAATTTTGCTATTGGTATGCCATTTTACTCCATTTAGTTGCTCCAATGTCATTTTAGCACAATAAGTAAATTCATAACCGCATTTCTTAATGTCCTAATTAACATTCTACCCTTATTTTACCTTATCTCATATTACTTTAAGGTCTTCTTTCATTAACATGCCCAGTACCTCAATGTTCCTTTAGATTACTATTTTGCCCTTATTCTACTATGGGCCATTTTCATACCATTTTTCATACTTTAAACCATCTATGGCTCTGCTTTCTCATTCTAAGTAGGCTTTTGGCCCTTTACGACTTAGCCTTAACCCTGGTCTTAGGGTTTAACTTGTTCTAAGAATGTTGGATGTTACATGTAGGTGTGGGATTTTTCTCATTTTCTTGTTCCAAATGGCTATTCATATATAATCAAGGTAGATATACAAAACCCCAAATCAATTTCTAAGAATTCCTTGAATTTTTCAAGCTTCCATCAAGGTAAAATTTCGAGGAACAACATGTCATAACTTCATGAAAATTAAAATTATATTAACCAATCTTCCACGTAAGCCTGCTTCCATCAATTTCCCATTTTTTTTTCTTCAATTCCTTCCATGGATTCATGAAAATCAGGGTTTCATAAATCATGGAAAAGTCTCCAAAAATTATGAATATTCTTGAAGTAAATGAATCCATTTGCTATATGTATAAATTCTTCATCTTTTCTTGGCAAGGATTCATGAAACATCAAGAACTCCCTTTTCTTTAGCCATGGCCAAAGCTTGGAGGAGGAAGAAAAGAAAAATCCATGGTGAAAACAATGAAAGAAAATCAAGAAGAAGAGAAACAATCTATGTTACCTTATTTCCATAGTGTTTCCTTCCCCTTTCTTTCGTCTTCTTCCTTTCTTTTTCTTCCCTTCTTCCCTTCCTTTTCTCCTTGGCCATGCTCTTCCTCTCCTTTTTCTCTCTTGGTTATGAGGTGTAGTGGTTTTTATATATGTTTTGTTTTTAATGAATGGCTAAGATTTAATGTTGTTTTATGATGAAAGATTGCAAGCCATTAGATAAGATGGATAGCTAAGATTTAATTTTGATATTAAGTAATAGATATGAGCCTTTACATTAGACGAATGGTTAGAATTTAATTTCTAAAAGTAAAAAGAATCTAAACCATTGGATTGTTTCAACGATTAATATTGCATCTTTCATTAAGGATTAATATCTACTATTGGATTTCCTTTTCCTAACGATTTAGTTATAATTTAACTATAGTTACCTTTCTATTCAATTAAAGTAGTTGAATCAGTTACTTTTATCCTAATTACTGTTGAAGTTAGCAACAACGTTCGTGGCTACTTTTTTTAGTAAATGTGCAATTACAATCTTTTACTAAGATTTGCTGAGGTCAATGTCATCATTGCTTTGTAATGCATGCATTATCTATAATTCCCTTTGCACATGGTGCCTATAACAAACATAATTTCTATAAAATGATGAAATGAACTATACAAAAGCAAGTCCTCTGAAATGGGCTAGATAATGTCTCAAAAAATTTGGGTAGAGTCCTAGACTTCTAAAAATGATAATTCCAGGCTCAGACGGAAAGAAAAACGGAGTTAAGACGGTGAAACAATTTGCGACAAAAATTGACGAAATGTAATAGTATTTTTGTAAATAAGTAAAACTTTTGGAAAAACACATAGGAGGGCTTTTAAAATGGGAAATTTGAGTTGCCCAAGGTTCTCAGAGGCCCCAAAAACCATGGGAAGCCCTGGGACTGATAAAGCCCCTCCGGTGTATGTTTTCCAATATTAGTGATCCCGAACTTTGACAGATTCGTTTAGTAAGGTTTTAGAGCCAATTTGAGTGATTCCAAAAGTATTTTTTATTAAATTGGGAACCTAAATTTTATAATGGAAAAGACAGTTCTAAAAAAAGAGCTAAAACGAAGTCGAAACGAAATTGCCATTACGGAATGACAAAATTGAAATTTTTGAAAAAGCTAGCTTCTTGAATGTTTCATAAGCTTCTTGTCTCTTCTCCTACCTTTTTAAGCACGACCCTTTCTATCCAAAACACAAAACAATTTTATCTCCTTGAGGCACACCAAGAGAAGGAGAAAAAGATGAAGAAGAAGGCAAGAAAGGTAAGGAAACCTAAGGAATTTCATGCTCCATCTTCTTCTAATTCTATTCCTCTCCTCTCCTCCTCTCTTTCTATGGTTTAATTAAGTGAATTGGTTCTGTTTTGAGTCTAAAACAAGGAGGAGCAATTTGAATTTCTTGAGGAGAAGAAAACCAAGGAGAAAAAGTCTTGAAGCCAAGCTTGAATCTAAGGTATTTCATGGTTTTGTTGTTTCTCCTCTTCGCTTCTTCCTTGTGTATGATTTCGGCCAAACCAGAACCATATGAGGGGGAGATGTTCTGTCTAAAACCAATAGAAGGACTAGGGTTTTAGACCATGAGGAAAAAGAATATGGCAAGAAATTGCAAGAAAACCTATGAAAAACAAGATAGAAAAGTGTAGGCTTCTTTAGGATTTTATAAAATTTGATTTTGTGTGAGTAATTACTTAGCTATTTGAATGTTTTCTTGAGCTTCTAAGACCCCTAGAAACTCTCCCAAGTAGTTCTTCCATCAAGGAAAAAGCAAGAAGCTTGTGAAGCTCCATTATGGTACTAGTTTCGGCCAAGGCAAGAATACTAGGTTAGGGAGTGCTTTAATTTGTTCTAGCCTTGGTTTGGGACTTTATATGATGTAAGAAGTCTAGAAATAACAAGAGAATGGAGCTTAGAACTTGAAATATGAAAGTTGCTTAATTGGACCAATTATGGAACCATTATGCCACTTATGAGACCAAATGTGTATTCAAGCTTTAGTTTAATGTCTTGGCTTGCTTCAAGTGTGTAATTATGTGTTCTTTATGGTGGCTAGGCCAAGAGAACATCCACCCACCTAGGTGCACTAGTGAGATCGAAAAAGGGAAGGAAAAGGATCAAGAAAAGCTTGTATAAATTCATGGTAGCTCTCCACCTCACTCTTCTTGCATTCTTGTGTATATATGTATGTTATTGTATGCTTGTGTGTGTTCTTGTGACTTGATGATATGCCACTTGATGCATTGAAATTACATTGGTACCAATGTGTCTTCTTGAATGGCTATGGTTATGGAAATGGCTCATAAGGGTGAGATGATGCCAAAAGTCTCATAATGAACGTGAGGAGAGGCCAAAAGTCTCATGGCATGGGTGAGACAAGGCCAAAAGTCTCTTGGAAGGGTGAGGCCAAGTCAAAATTCCTTAAACCAAGAGTGAGGTAAATCTAAAATTCCTAGAAATAGGATGAGGCAAAACCAAAAGTCTCTAGAGCATGGTCTTGGCTTGAATGTGAATAAGTGGCATGATAATTGTGACCTTACATATTTTATGATTGCCATACCTTTCATACATATGCTTTAATATATATTTGCCTTGAATGTGTGTATGAATGGGTGTATGAGATATTGAGATTCTTGGAATCTCACTCCCCTTTCCCCTTCCATCTTGAACTGTTTAGGCAGTTTACAAGAAGCAAAGAAAGCAAGTTAAGAACCTTGAAGGGCCATACTTTAAATCTTTTATAGTTTTCTTTTTGTATTAATGTGAGAGTGATATTGTACATGTTATTTTTTATAATGTAAGATCATGAACCCATGTAATATTATGTATGAATGATGTATGAACCTTGTATGGTGCCAAGACAATGAAAATATGGAAATTGAACATTTAGGTGCACACTTGAATGTATGTATTCTTGGGTGTGAGATGGTCAAAATGAGATGCATAGTGTTTAAGACCACTTAAGCAGTTCCTACAAGTCATATTCGTGCTTTTAAGCCTAAGAGGTGCAAAACTCAAAGGAAGGCCATTTGGACCAAAGTGATAACTTATGAGAGGCAAAATTTACTAAATTGGTGAGTTATGTCACTTTTTTATCCAAATGAGCTCTTCTTGGTTTGAAATTTGGCATGCATCTACAGCTTGTTAAGAGCTTTTTGGGAAGCTAAAGTAGGTATTATTTGGAAGTCTACAAAATATTTGATGAATTTTTTAAGTTGGAAAATTTTTTTGATATGGTCATTGCCACTATACACATGGTCCAAAAATTGTTCTATGTGAATTATCGATCAAATGATGTCTAATTGTAATGAAATTTTATAGTAGAAATTAGACCTTCCCAGTGACTTCTGTCAATTAGAAGCACCTCATTTGGATGTCTAGAGAGGGAGATCTTAATTTTTGAAGTTGTTGTCCAGTATCAGGCATCTAGTCAGACCTATGTCATTGTTTGATTAGTTTTCAAGGCTTGGACGTGCTTGTACTAGTCTATAGTTATTTGTTCACTCTAACTAACATTTATAGCTTTCCAAATTGGTATTATTTGCATGGATTGGATTTTGTGGAATTAATTGGACATTTTTGAAGCTTATGATAGTAAACTATATCAGTACTAGGGATAACCAGACCTTTGTGGTTATTTCATTGTCAAACATGGCCCACAGGCTATGCTCATGTCCTGAAATTATTTTTACTATGAAGCTAACATTTAGAGCTTTCCAGAAAGGTATGGTTTGTATGATTTCGAGTTTTCTACATTTAGTTATGATTTTTCAAAATTACCCTTGAATTCTGCCACTCTATAGCTCATGAAATGAAGAAATTTTAGGATTTTTGACCTTTGAGCTGTGGTTTGTGCCAATTTTTGAGAATGTTTATGACTTATATGTATGGAAAATAATTAGATAATGTTGTTGATGAATTCATAGGGTCCCAGAGACGCGAAATGAAAAAATTATCCTCTACACAATGCAATTAAATTCATTATTTTAATGTATATTTTGAGATTTCTTGAATGAATTGTATAATCTCACTTGTGAGAAGAGGTTCAATGTTAGAATATAATATAGTATTATAGTGCCACATCATCCCTATTTAGCCAGAATTTATGAAAATGCCACCGTTTTGCTGATATGTCCTTTTGTAGGTTTTTAATCATATTTTATTCCATCTGCGTTTTTATGTTTTCTATCATTTTTTAATATTATTAATGCCTATATGGGTCCCACCTAGGTTTTATAGTTATATATTTAATCGTTCAAAACTATTTTTCATCCTAACGATTTCCAAAAATGACAAAATAAATTTTAGAATTTTCTGCGCATTATTTCCTAACTAATAATATATATATATATATATATATATATATATATATATATATATATATATATATATATATATATATATATATATATATGATGTTAGTTCTTAATACTTTACCCCTCTAAAAAAATTATCAATGCCTGTTCAAATGACAAATGACAATTTTATCCCTGGACCCTATTTAACGCCAAAAATTCCTATAGGCCTATTTTAATCTCATACTCTTTATGTATGAAGTTATTTCACTCTAATTCATTCATTTTAAGGTTAAAATAAATTCATTTTATAAAATACTAAATAATTAAAAAATCTTAATTTTTAAGGATGTTACAAGGTTTATAATAGTCATAAGAACAACTTAATAAGGTCTAAAATGAAATATATATAGTCAAACTTACTTATGGCATCACATAAACACACTTATGCATATGCAAGTAATTAAACATGATTTCATGACAAATATGAATAGAATTACACCCTGATTACTTCTAATGATGTTTACAGCTTTCCAAATAGCTATTAACACCCTTTAAGTAGAAACTTAAGCCTAGAGCAACCATGAACAACAAGTATATACTTATTAATCCAAAGGGACCTATACTTGTAACAATTAGAAACCTAATAAATCAAATAATGTTACCTTTCTGAAGCTTCCCAAAGTCACAATACACTGATTTAAGCATAAGATTCCAAGCCTCCTTAATGGGTCTTGTAATATCAAGTTCTCCGAAAATCGAAGAAAATGTGAGAAACGTAACGTACGGTTTCTTTGTAAACAAACAAAATTCACTAGATACAAAAGGAAGTCCCTCGAAATGTGATAGTTAAGGTCCTAAAAAATTTAGGAAGCATTCTAAACTCCTAAAAATAAGAATCCCAGGCTCAGATAGAAAGAAAAACGAAGCTAAAATGAAAAAATAATTTCTTACAAAAAGCTTATGAAACGTAATGGCATTTTCGTAATTTTGAGCAAATTTTGGAATTCACATAGGAGGGTTTTATAAATGAAAGTTTTGAGTTCTCCAGGGTTCTCAGAGGCCCTAAAAACATGGAAAGCCCCGGGACAGTTAAAACCCCTCTGATGGACATTTTTCAATGTCGATGTATCCAAACTTTGACAGATTCTTTCGAGAAAGTTTTAGCTTCAATTTGAGTGATTCCAAAGGCATTTTACTAAATTTTTAACCTAAATTTCATAATAGAAAAGACGGTTCTGAAAAAGAAGCTAAAACGAAGGAGAAACAAAAATGCCAAAAATGAAGGGCAAAATAGGAATTTTTGAAAAGTGTAACCGCCTCCCACCTATATATATGATGTGCCCTTCTTCTCCCTTCATTATGCATGACCAAGTTCTGCCCAAGAGTAGAGGAAAACCCTAAGGAGAGTGGTGCACAAGAGGGAGGCAAAGAGGAGGAGAAATTCAAGGTAGAAAAGTATGGATTTTCATGGTTTTTCATGCTCTTTCTTTTCCAAACCTTTTCTCCTTCATCCCCCTTTGTTTCTTTTGATTAAAATGAAGTTTAAAAATCTGTTTTAAGGGAGAAATTGAGGGGAAAATTCGGATTTGAAGAGAGAAGCTCAAAGAACACAAGATTCAAGTGAGAAAAGCCATGAAAACAAAGTATTTTCTTCTTCCATGGTTGCTACCCTTTGCCCCCCTTCTCCACCATTTTGTCCCACTTGAGAAGACTTAATAGGAGTTGATTTTTAGGCAGAACCAAGGATGATTCTAAGGAAAAAGGGCGGGGAGATTAAAAATATGTAAAGAGAATTAACAAATAACCATGAAAATTCCAGATGCAAAGTCTAGGGTTTTATATGTTCCTTGCAAAATCTGACTTGACACCTTGATTCCTATGTCTAAATGAATGTTTAAATGAGTTTCTAAGATCCCTAAGAGGCTTCCCATATGCTTCCTCCTTCAAGAAAACAAAGGAAAGTCCACAAAGCCATTATTCCTCCATAGCCTCGGCCTAAAGGGGTTCTTATAGCTAGGGAGAGTTTTAAATTTTTCTAAACCCATTCTTGAGTCATATTTGATGAATGAAAATGAGGGGAGGCCTTGGAAAAAATTTAGAAATCATAGAAAGTGATTTGGTGCTTTAGGTTCCATATTATGACCTAAAGAAGCAACATGTAGTTAGACTCTTTGTTCTAATTGTGTGATAACTCCAAGAGGCTTTAATAGAGTCAAAAATCATATTTGAAAGGAAAGAATGGAGCCTAGAATTCATTTGAGGGGTGTTGCTTCATTAGGTGCATTTATGGACCATAATGAGGTTTATAGAACAACCTAGTGTCTAAGCAAGTTGTGTGGCCTTAGAATTTGTTTCATGAACCTAATTGGCTTCCATAAATTGTGTTTAGGCTAAGAGAAACCTTCCCTACACTTTTGTGGGTGTGTGGCCGAAGCAAGGGAGGAATTTTCAAGGGAAAAAGTGTGTAATTGTGTGCAAGGTAGCTCTCTCCACCTTCTCTCATGCATGGATGTGTGTTTATTGTCTTAGAATGTGTGTATGTGTATTTTCAACCCATGAAAAGTATGCGAGCATGATTTTATATGCCATAATTTCATGATGACATATTATGTTTTCAAATGAATGTATGATGCTTGTTTGAGTTTGCTTGAGCGTAGAGAGGCCAAGAACTCTTAACCATGGTAGATGAGCTAAGAACCCTTGAGATTGGTTGAGACAAAGCAAAGAGTCTCTCAAAAGCAAAGTGGGCTCCCAAGAGCATGGTTGAGTCTAAGAATCTCTTAAAGAATGGGTGAAGCAAGTCCAAAACCGATGAGGAAAAGTATGAGGCCAATCCAAACACTTGGTGAGCTCTTGAATGTCTTGTATGACTTATTCACATGCCAAGCTTACTTCTTGAATGTTCATGACTTCCATGATATCTATGCATGCATTTTTAAGACTTGCTTTGCATATATTATATATGATTGAATAGGAGATGAGCTATTAGGATTCTTTGAATCTCATTCCCTCCTCTCCAATGATCTCACATGCTAGGTGGACCAAGTGGACAAGGTAATGGAAGCCAACCATCTTGAAGGAGAGAATTTGACAACCAAGTGTTTGAGTTTTGTCACTTTAAGGCCATATTTGTGTCAAATGTTGTAATCCAATGATGTATATGACCCATGACCTCTTGGACATGTATAATTGTAATCATATGTGATGTATAAAAGAATGGATATGAGATGAGAACCCTAGAATGTAAATTGGGTATGTAATGTAAGGAAATGCTTTTTGAAAATTTAATGTGTGTGTATAATTGCATGTGGAATGGCCAAAATGAGATGCATGGAGTTTGGGACCATTTAGGTAGCTTACACAAGTCTTAATCATGCTTTTAGACTTGCCTAAAAGGTGCCAAACCCTAGGGAAAGCCATTTGGTTACTTTGGTACTTTATATGGAGCCAAAATTGACCATAATGGAACCCTATATCACTTTTTGGCCAAATGACCTCTTCTTGATCTGAGACTTGGCATACATTTAGAGCTTGTTGAGATATTTTTGAAAAGCTAAAGATCATAATTTTTGGAGGTCTACAGAATATTTGATGAATTTCCAAAGCTGGCAAATTTTCTGATTTTGGTCTGCTGCACTATTCATTTGGTCCAAAAATGAAATTTGTTACACAGGGCTTTGTCACACCCGAAAATGCGATGGCGTAGCGCCTTTTGAACCAGAATTAAAATTAAAAGTAACATGCGTTCAAATAAATAGGGTTCAGGAGTCACCACCAAAATTTTATTTTTGAAAGGCAAAACTTTGGAAAAGCCTTTTTAAATTTGGAAAAAGTAGTCTGCGAACCAAATCCGGATTCGGGAGTCGATTGTGAGTGGGGAAGGTGTTAGGCACCCCACTACACCCATTTCTAAGAACGGTTACCCTAAGTCAGTTATGCAAAATTAATATGGCCTCTATTCTATTTTAGTTCTCCCTAACCAATCACATGCAAAGAACAGAAGGAAAAATTTAAGGAAATAAAATTTAAGAGAAGAAAGAAAACTAAAAGCAAAACGAAAAGAAATTCAAAAAAAATAAAAAAAGGGAAGAAATTAAGGAATTAAAAATAAAATTAAAAGAAAATGTTTATTTACAAAAGCGGACTTGACCTAGGATAAAAGCCTAGGGCCTACGTACCCTTCGCAAGAGATCAAAGTCCACGTAGTTCGGTTGATATTATATTTGTTGGTTGGTTTATTTTTTCTTTGTTTTATGTTCCGTGTTTGTTTTTTTTTCCTTGGTTTTTTTTTATTTTTGTTTTTGTATTGTTTTTATTTTTGTTTTTGTTTTTTATTTTTTTTATTATTGTTATTTTTCGGGTTTGGGGTATTGTCTTCTTCTTTTTTTTTTTTGTGAAAAGAAAATAAATTACTTCTTCGTTTAACAAGTTTCGAAATTGGTTGATGTGTTTTGATTTGCTAAAGGAAAATCCAACTTAATTTTTCTTGCATTTTCAATTTTTCTCTTACTTATCATTTTTTGTTTTTCTATCATTTTCATTTGATTTTCTTGTTTGTTTTTTATTACCCTTTTTCATACATATTTTTTTTTGACTTATTTGTATTTGTTTTTGTTCTCTTTTTGTTTATACTTTTTTATTGTTTGTTTTTTTTTTCTTTTTCTATTTTTATTTCTTTTTGGTTTCTCTTTTTTTTTTTTTTTTTTTTACTTTTTGGTTTTGTTATTGTTGCTTTTTTTTTATTTCGGTTTTGTTTTCTATTTTTTTTTATTTCTATTTATTTTCATTTTGTTTTTTTTTGTTTTTTTAATTCTTTGGTACATTTTTTTAGTTTTTATATATATATTTTTATGTTTTTTTGTGTTTGGGTGTTTTTTTTTTTTTTATTATTATTTTTTAGAATTGACAAAAATAAATTACTTTTTTCTTAAGTAAAATGAGTTTTGAAATTAGTTGATGTGTTTTGATTCATTAAAAGAAAGTTTAATTTTACCTTAATTTTACTTTTCTTACATTTTTTTTTATCATTTTTATTTTGTTTGTGTGTTTGTTTTGTTTGTTATTTTTTCTTTAATATTTTTTCTTTTTGTTTTTGCTATTATCTTTTATTTTCTATCTTTGTTTCTCTTGTTTTTTTTTATATATTTTTATTTTATTTTGCTGCTTTTAGTTCTGCTTTATTATTTTTTTGTTTTCTTTTAATTGTGCACTCTTTTTTCTTAATAATTTTTTTTTTATGTTTTTTATTGGGTTGTTTTGTTTGGTCTGGTTCTTTTGTTTTGCCATTTTTTTTATATTTTTGTTTTTGTTTATTTCGTTTTTGTTTTTTTGTTTTTGTTATATATATATATATTTTGTTTGTTGTTGTTTTTTTTTTTATTATTTTGTTTGGTTTTGTTTTAATTAATTTTTTTTGTATATTTTTGTTTTTATATTATTATTTATTTTTTTGATTCTTTTATTTTTGTCTCTTGCTTTTGATTCTTTTCTTTCTTTCTTTTGTTATTTTTGTATTTTGTTTTATTTAATTCCTAGTTATATTATTATGTTTATCGATTATATCACCCTCTCCTCTTTTGAACATTTGATTCCCTTCACCAAACTTTCCCATTTGCGTGTTTGGTCTCTTTTTCCTTTTATTTTCTTATTTTTTCTTGTTCCATATTGGATTATCATTTTTTTATTTCACAATTTATTTTGTTTATTTATTTTTTTTTGCCTGCTTTATAACCCTTATTTTCTTATTCTGCTATTCATTCCATCTTTTCCTTATATTATTTCTTTTGTTATCTTAAATAAAAAACCAAAGTGCAATGTTTTCATTTTTTTCAGAAAAATCAAAAGGTTTAATAAGTGTTAAAAATTGATTTCCCACTAATTATTTTATCTTCCTTGTGTTTTGTCATTTTTTTTTGAAATTTTTTTTTGCGAAATTCTTTTGGTTTGAGGCTTTTGAAGCCCAAAAGATAGAAATGAAAAATCGAAACCCAAAAGCTACCAAGGAGGCTTATTGGCCACACATGATCTCTTGGTTTAACTAGGTGCCTAAGGAGATATAAAATCTCACACGGCAAAATCCTAAAAAAAAAAGAGAAAAACAACAATGATAAAAATAAAATGCAGAACAAGAGCGAGACCCAGAGGAAGAAAACAGATATCCATGCTTGTGTGTGCTAGGTGTCCAACCAAATTCACTACATCATTCTTGAGTGCCTTTACAGTATGAAAAACTGAAAAATAAATGTGCATATGGATTACAGATACATTGCAACATATCCTTCCCTTCTTCGGACTGAATCAGAATGGCATCTCGTGCATTGAAAACCTAACCTCCCCACATATTGCGTCAGCAGCACTTCCAAGTCCACAACCAGACCATATAATTCACAAAAACCAGCAAAAGCATGTAAAACTAAAACAGTGTGATTCTATCAGGTTTCAGGTATCAAATTAATGGCTCCACATATTCTCAAACACTATCGAACAATTGCGAAACTGAAACAAGTTGCTTTCTCTGATTGACATTACTAGGACCTCTAAGAAAGAATCCTAAATCTATGCCAGCGAGCAGAGATGAAATCTAAACAATAAATAACATATATATACACAGATACATAACTGAACTGGAGGTGGCTCGTTGAACTGGTTAAATATACAGAGATGAAATCAGCTGCCAATACATTATTCGACAATTTAGGAATAAACAGAACATGCTTCAGAAACAAACAAGAATCGAATGGCAAAAAGAAAGCACAGGGTAGGCAATCTGTGACTACTCGGTTGAATACAACCTTCAACATATTACCCAGCAATCCAACCAGAAATGAAACCAATCACAAATGCACTATTCGACAATCCAGGAATCAACAAATTAGGTCTCAAAAGCTAACTAGAATTAACCTAATGCCAAATGAAACTCATAATGTGTCATGCAGCAATCCGAGACTAACCTATGAAATTCTGAATTCATACCTGGCCGATGTCTTTGTTGAAGTTTAAGGGTTTTGTTCTCTGTCGGATCACTCCTAGCTCTCCTCTCTCGTGTGCCTCCCGTACTTCCTTCATTCTGCAATCTGAGATTCAACCCAGAATCTCTGGTTTCTTGTTTCTCACCTCTCCAGAAAGCCTCTCCGAACCTCTCCCTCGGTCTCTCTGAAAAGGAAAATTTCCTCTCGACTTTTTTTCTTTCCCTCGCAGAGACAGTTTCCCCGAGAGGATTCCTTCTCTCTCAACCTCTTGCACCTTTCGAGTTTTCTTCGATCCGAAAAAGAAAACCCTTCGGACCAAAATCCTCCCCCCTCTCTCTCATTCTCACGAATCTTTATAAGCATCCCTCCTGTGGTCCCCTTCTGTTCCCCTCTCCCGAAATCCTTCGCGATTTCCTGCTCCACTCACCTCCCTGTCCTCCTTGTACGATTAGGTTTTGTTTCCACGTTCTGGTGCATCGTGCGCTGTTGGAGGACATGGGAATCAGAAGACCAAGGGGGACCAGAGGGACATCTCGACATTTCTGAGTCGGGTAGGGTTTTCTTTCGTTAGGTTCCGTTTTGGGTCTTCATTCGGGTTAGTGAAGTGGGAGGATCCGGAATTGTGGGCTGAACCAGCTCCTTCCTAATGGGCTTCAATCCTTTGGGCCTCTTTTTTTCTGGTTATTTCTGGTCCAATTCTTTCCCTCTTTCTCTTTTTTTTTTTTTTGGTTTTATTGTTCATATTTTTTTCTTTTTCTCTTTTCTTCTTTGATTTTTCCTTTTGTTCTAATTTTAGGAGTAATGGGCCTTTGACTTGATCTATTTTTATTTTTCACTTTTATTGCTTTATTTATTTATTTATTTTTAATTTATTTTGATACTTTTTCCTTTAGTGCTCTCTTTTTTTTTTTTAGTATGTTAGGCTAAAAATGACTTCTTTGATTTTTGTCTTTCTTTTTTTTTTTTTTTTTTCTGTTTTCTATTTATATATCTTTTTTTATTTTTTTTCCTACTAATATTTTTTTTTTGATTTTGTCATTATTTTTGGAGTTTGCTCAGACAAAATACGGTGTTTATCTTTCTTTCTTTTTTCTGTTTTCTATTTATATTTTTTTTTATTTTTCTACTAATATTTTTTTTGATTTTGCCATTATTTTTGGAGTTTGCTCTGACAAAATACGGTGTTCACAGGCTCTAATGATGTCCAATTATCATAAAATTTTATACAAAGAAAATAGACATTCACAATGACTCATTCCAACTAGAAGCACCTTATTTGGAGGTCTAGAGAGGGAGATATGAAATTTTAAAAATTTTGTCTAGTATTAGGAGCCTTACCCGACTTCAGTTACTGTTCCATTGAATTTTTAGGTCTGGACTACCTAAACTGGTTTGGAGTTATTTTTATCCTCTAGCTAACATCCATAGATTTCTATATTTGTATTATTTGTTTAGATTGGATTTTTGTGGAATTAATTAGACATTTTCAAAGTTTGCTATAGAAATCTGTGACAGCATTAGTGGCAGTTTAACCTCTAGACCTTTTCAGATATCAAACATCCTCTGTGATAGATGTTATGGTTTAGGAATATTTTTTGTATGAATTAGACATCCTTAGCTTTCTATAATGGCCAAGAATGCATATTTTGGATATTTCTAAAATTAGTTATAATTTTTCAAAGTTTGGTCAGAAAAGGGGCAAATTTTTGCCGAATTTTAATATGCATATTTTAAGCTTCCCTTCATGACTCTTGAGTTGTGGGCCACATTTTATGATACAAATGATTTGTATTTATGTAATTAAATATTAGAATGCATGATATGAGCTCATACGATCCACGTGACATTGAATGGAATTTTCATATGTGATGTAACGCTAAATTATTCATTATTTTATGCTATTTTCTTTCCTCTTTTATGAGTTACATGATGTAAAGCATGAGAATAGCATGAGAAAAGATAGGAAATATATGGTGTTACAGGTCTCATATTTTTTGCACATGAAAGGACAACCCATATAAAATTAGACTTCAAGATGGACTTTAGGTAAAATAACATCACAAATGATAGGGAAACACTTACTTAAAGTGTGCTTTAACTTCTCCTTCCTCTTCTTCCCCAAAAACACTCTAAAAACTCCAACTTCAACAACCTAGGTTTAACAAACCACTACCAAATCACAAGATGTTTGCTTTAAAAGAAAGAAGGGAAGAAGGGGATCATTTTCCCAACACTCACTTGAGCCAAAGATGTCCCCTTCTTCTAAGATAAGAGCTCTAAAAGCCTTAAACCTTAAGCTCTTTTCTCCTTTGTAACTTATTTCCCTTATTCTATATTTTTTTCTTTTCTTTTGCTTCATGTATGTGCTGGCCAAAAAAAATGAGGGGGAAGTTAGGGCAAAAATTAGATATTTGAGTGAGCTAGGTTATGGGTCATATGTAAAACCTTAACTTTTACAATGCTACCAAACTAGTACATTTGTTAGAGTAATGAAATTCTAGTAGAAATTTAAAAATTTAAAAACTTTACGAACTTAATTTCCCTTCTCATTGTATCATCAAGTATCAAGACCATCTATAAATATAGATATTACATAATAGAGTTCAGACATCCCCTACCTTAGAATTACATATATTGCTAATAATGTCACTAAGTAACATCAATAATACTATAATATCAGCATAAAATGTACAACCCATTCCTAGCCTTAACTATTTAAAGTAGGAGAACATCTCCTAATACTTATTACAACCATTTGATATAAGAAATAAAGTCTTTGAGTTCTTATAATGCTACCTTTTAAATTCTAGATGGCAGGTATACTCCTAGCACTATAATCTATTGTTGGTGTAGCCTCAGTAGTACCAAGATCCTTATTTAAACACATTACCAAATGTAATAAGAATTTAAATTCTTAGTAAGAATATATAATAATTTGAAATCTAGTGATGGTCCAAGTACCACCTATGCATAAAACATTTTTCTTTGTTTGCTTGTCTAAGCATATAAGGATAGTAACATATCACAACATACAGAAGATATTCAATATATAAAACATATGTAGTGCCTTGATATAGTAGGCAACACCTTCAGACATGTCTATTTACTTAACCTACTAGGCTATAAAGAAACATTTTTGCATATGAGGAAATTATACTAAACTTACCTTGTCTAGGTATCTTGCATCTTATGACAGTTAGTATGTAATATTCGATTACTTTAAAAGGCCTGAAACTAACTAGTCATAAAAGGAAGTCCCTTAAAGGGAAAGAATTAAGGCTAAACAAAATTAGAGTAATGATCTAGATATCAAGAAATGAGAATACAAGGTTAAAGATACCCGAAAACTAGAGCTAGAATAGCTAAATAAATTTTAGCAAAAAGGCATTGGCATTTTCGTAAATTTATGCAACTTTTAGACAATTCAAAACAGGATTTTTAAATGAAAAATTGAGTTTCTTGAGATTTTCAGAAGCCCTAAAAACTATAGGAACACCTAAAATAGTCAAAATCCCTTTGGTTTGTATTTTAGAACGTCAGTTGACTAAAACTTCGATCGATCCATTCAAAAAGGTTTTAAATCCAATTTGGGTGAAACCAAAAGAATTTTGTAAATTAGAGGACCTAAATTTCATATTGAAAAATACGGTTATCAAAAAGGAGTTGAAATGAGCCTAAATGGAAGGAACCAAGAAAAGGGACTAAATTATAATTTTGAAAAAGTGTTAAATGAGCCCCTTTGCTTCTTATTTGCATGCCCTACCTCCTCCTTCTCTCTTGATAGACCTAATTCTACTCCAAAACAAAAGGGAGACTAGATTGAGGTGGTAGACCAAAGGATGAGCAAATGAGGGAGAAAACATAGTAAAAAGCATAAGAATTTCATGGATTTTTCATGTCTTCTCCTTCACTAACCTTATTCTTCTCTTTCTCCTCTTTTCTCCCACAGTTTTAGTGACTAATTTGGTATTGATTTTAGGGCTGGTTCAACGATAATTGTTAATTTTCATATATTTGTATTCACTAATTTGGACATTTTGATAAATATTTGATGATATTTTGAGCTTTAAATTAGATATTATTTAGTTCAGAAAATAATTTCATCTTTTAGAATTTTGTCAAATAATTTAGGATTTTTAATGATTTTACTTTATTTTATTTCATTTTCTTAGATGATGATTTTATTTTATTTTTGGGCTTTGATTTTTATTTTTTATTTTTATTTCTTTTTACTTAGGAAAATTTGCAAGGAAGAAGGCATCACGTGGTGGCAAAAAAACAAAGCTTCATCCTTATGTGGAATAGGCATGGTTTTAGAGTGGAGAAAGGAAGCACACAACAGCTTGCATCTCCAGCTCAGTCCACTAAAACATACACAAGCAGCAGCCAACACGTTGTCACACTCTAGTTTCTTACACGCACACGTGAGCCCTTCATACATTTATACACCAAAATAGAGCAAGCTAATATGGAATGCACTAAACAGAGAAGTCACGTGAACATGTGAATGAAATGTACACAGGCAGCAGTGAATGAAAGGAAGAGTATGGAGTAAGAATCACGTCATTCATGCATGCAGAAGCCACTCACTTAAGCTACGGGTTAGGGGAGATAAAGCTAAGAAAACAAGCATAAGTACCAGCAGCTACAGAACACTCACACATAAAGCAAAAAGAAGTACGTTCAGCTCACAAACACATTCACACATATCTTTAGCCACCTAAGAAGAAGCTGAACATGATCTGGAAGAGAACAAGAACTACAATGTATAAGAAGGAATTTGTGCAGAGGAAAAGCCACGGTTTAGTAGGGAGAAAAGCAAGCTGAATGGGCAGAAGAAGAAACTACATGAAGCACCAGTTGTAGCACGTGATGAAGGGGATTAAAGTAAAAAACGTGAAGAGAAAATCTACTGGATAACAACATGATGGACCACTCATGCATGGAGAAAACAAACACCACCAGTTCTGACAGAGCGACAGGGGAAAGAGCTTTACATTAACACACATAAAGTCGCTAGATAGAACGTGGAGAAAAAGCACATGAGAAGCTTGAGTTTCACGTGGCTGTGAACAGAAGCATGGATGAATCACGTAGAGAGAGGCAGAACATGGAATAGCATGTGAGATGCATGTGACCATGGGTTCATGAATTCAGCTAAGACAGCACGAAAAAGGGTTGATGTGGAAGGAGAAGAAATCACATAAGAAACTAAGGTTGGAGATGAAAGAGGTTGACATGAGGAATGAATATGTGAGGTAAGGGTGGAGCACGTGACACACAAAATGAAAGAGCACAACACGTGAAGAGGAAAGATTGAATTAAAAAAAATGCTTAGGCAACTCCAGAAAGTCAGAATGAATAGAAAGTTCAAGTGGAAATGATGCAAGGAAGGCACGTGATTTTTTTAATAAGGAGGTTGGAGGTAGAACCATACATTCATATCATTCCACCCTACTATCCAGAACACATTTTCATTTGTCTATTCCATTCACCATCCATGCTGTAGCATCTCCATCCCCATTCCATCAACCTCCATCTCCAATAAAGTTTTAATTCTTTTGTGACTAGCTTGGAGGAAGGCTCTTGGAGAAGCTTAAATCTATGGGATAATCAAGAGATTTTGGTTAAGAAATTCTTATTTTATTTCCTCTCTCTCTACATTAATTTTTGTTATTTTATTTGCTTGGTTAAGCAGCTGGTTAGACACTAATTAGGAGAGCAATTGATGTTTAATTGGTTAATTTTAGTGCTGGATTTTCATTTTCCTACTATTTTCTATGTGTGCAATCAAAGTGTTTGATGAAATGCACATTAGGATGTGCTTAATTTCTTAATTGTCTAATTTGAGGATTCATTAGAGTTTAATTGGTTAATTGAACTCATAGGGTGTTAATTCAAAGGCTAATTAATCAATTAATCATTCAATTCAAGTGTTCATTTATCTTAATGACAAGAGTTAGAGATTTGATGCGGGATTGAGGTTTTAATTAAACATTAAATTGTTAATCCCTTAATTCTTACGTGGTAACTCAAGATATATTGTTATAAACACTATTAGGGACTCTTAGACCAGAATTAATTACAATTGAATTAGGATAAGGATAGTGGAACCAAGGGATGAATCCAAAGCTATTCACAAGTCCATTATTTGCCTTTAAATCATGCAATTAGGTAGAATTTAGGAACTTTATTTCAATTTCATTTTAGATAGTGAAAGGTCTATTGTGCAACCTTCAAAATAAAATTAGGTTGAACTAAATATGTAGCTAGTGGCACAACCTAAGTCATCTCCCTTGGAATTGGAGTTCAATGTTTAATTGGGTTTTTTTAAGTATTAAAAGACTCTAAAAGCTATCGAAATTAATGGGGGTTTGGTTGACTTAAGCTAATTAAAATCTAATTGAAATAAAGTTCCTAAACTCTGCCTAATTAGATGAATTGTGAATGAATGATAAACTTGTGACTAGCTTTGGATTCATCCCTTGCTATCCACTATTCTTATCCTAATCCAATTGTGATTAATTCTGGCCTAAGAATCCCTATTTGTGTCAAATACAAATTATCTCGAGTTACCACACAAGAATCAAGGGATTAACAATTTAATGTTGAATTGAAACCTCAATCTCGCATCAAATTGCTAACTCTTGTCATTAGGATCAATGAACACTTGAATTGAGTGATTAATTGATTAATTAGCCTTTGAATTAACACCTTAGGATGTTTAATTAACCAATTAAACTTCAAGGAATCCTTAAATCAAATAATTAAGCACACTAATTCTCACAAGCATTTTATTAAACACCTTGATTGCACACTTGGAAAATGGTAGGAAAATGAAAATTCAGCATTTAATTCATGCAATTAATCATTCAAAATTCTTGTAATCAATGTCTAACCAGCCATCAATCATAAACTACATCAACCTCAATCATTTAAAAGCTTGATCAAGCAAATAAAATAATTAAAATTGATATAGAGAGAGAATAAAATAAAATGAACTCTTAGCCAAAAATCTTATTCTAATCTTTGGATTCAAGCTTCAACTTAAGAGCTTTCCTCCTAGCTAATCACAAGGTGGATTAGCGCTTCATTGGAGAATGGTTAGAGGTGAGGAAAATGGAGGAAAAATGGGGTGGAAGAGCGTGGAGTGGCTGCTGGATGAGGAATGGACGAAGAGCGTGAATGACTGATGGATGAATGTTGTGTGTGATATGATGGATGATGTGCGTCTGGATTGGTGTGATTTTATTCCTCATGTGGCCTTGCATGTGCTTCATTTAATCCATTAATTGATGTATTCTCTTGCCTTCTCATCAAGAAAACCCGCAGCTTTGTTTTTACTAAAAGATCACGTGGCTTCTTTTTGCTCTTACATGTGCTCTTCATTCCACATCAACCCATGCATTTGCATTTCTCTTAATTGCCATGTGAATTCTTTTCTACTGCCTCAAAGCTTCATCCATGTTTTAAATCCATGGCTTTCATTTTCTAGCTTATGTTTCTTTATCTCATTCATGTGTATGAATTGGTGGGCCCTAACTTGTCATGCTGAAGTGTTGAATATAATAAAAGATTCATTTATGCTTTATGTATCCTTCCACGTGCAACTCTTCCAAACTATAGCTTTTGCTCCATTCTCTTCATACATCTTTTACATATTCTACAGCTGCCTCTCTCTTCGTGTTTTCTCACATGTAGCTGCTCATTTCCATATAGGGTCTAAGCTCAAGTTTTCTTCTTCTTTCGTGTTGCTCAATGTCTATTCTAGCCACATTAAAACTTGTAGCTTTTATTCCACACATTTTGTGCATTGCTTGCTTGCTACTTATGTCTTATTTGCTCTGTTTTGCTCACGTAAACTTCTCCTCCAGGCACTTGCTTCATTCATTTGTTGCTTCTTTTTCATTCTACTCAGCGTTGTTCTTTAGCCTCAACACCCAAGCTCGAGACCTCACTTCCATGCTTCTTTTGTTTACAAGCTTCTTCTCCATGTGAGTTGCTTCTTCTCTGTTCTGCCTCTGCATGTGTGTATTTGGCAGCGTCTATTCACCAGAACAGAGCATTGTGAAGACGTGGCTGGTCATGAGTGTGAATGCATTAACTCAAGCAAATGTAGTGAGCTAAAATCTTTTCTCCAGCCCATGTTCTACTCTTGCCATATCTTTGTTTCCTGTAGCTACTTGCAAGACACAAGAGAAAGTTCTGCACCTAAGCCTTCTTCAACCCAGCCTTTTTTCCATGTTAAAACTAAGTCACTTCTTAATCATGTGTCTCCCTCATTTCTCCTTCATGTACTCTATAGTCTGTAGCTTTTCATTCTTTATTCTTGCTCACTCATTTCCACGTGATCTCTTTCCAACCTAGCTTTTTCATTTCCTTCCATGCATTTCTCTCTCCATCATTTTCTCTGAAGCTTCTTTCCTTCACAGACCCCGTGGCTAGTTCGTATGATTCTTCCACGTCAACCCTTGCTTCTTCCTCCCATACACACATGCCTTCTCATGCCATCAATTCATCTTCAATTTAAATCATTTTCCCATTAAAATATCACAAGAAAAATAAAGTAGAATAAAACAAAAACAAAAATATTAAGAGAGAAGAATTCACAAAGAAAATATTTCAAAGAAATTTGAGCATTAAAAATTCAAAAATAAGTAAATAAATTTCTAAAGTGCAAGTAATGGCCAATAAACTTAATTATCCACCTAACAAGGCCCATTAACCCTTATTTAATTATTAAAATGTTTAAATTAGGAGAATTAAAATGTATAAAAATCGCCTTCATCAAATTCCCCTACACTTAAACCTTTGCACTCCTGGGCAAAGCTCAAAATCTAAAGAAAAAGTCAATGAAATGACCAATGGAGAATGAGAATGGAAAAAGAAAAGTAAAAATCACAAGTTAGAGACTGATCAAAACTTTTCATTGCTTTAACAATCAAAGTTAACTTCACTTGCATCAAGAAATTAATTCCATGGACATTTTTTTTGAAAAGAATGAATTAAAATGGATAGCCCCTCACATGGGTTAGTGTTTATTCTTAATTCTCCAGTGTTTAAGGGCAATGTATATCACTCAATTTCCACCTATCAAAGTTCACTACCATAATCTTGTCAGGCTTCTAAGTCTCCACCATCAATTTCAAATGTAATACACAAATCAATAGGACTTATTCAGGGTGGTAATAGGGCTCAGGGAATGAAATAAATGGACATTCAAGGAAAGATAAGCAAATGGATACCTTAGAACCTCAAGAACAATCAATGAAAATCTAGGATAAGGAAGAATGTGTTTCAAGGCCTTATTTCCTATCAATATAGGCAACTACGAACTCAATTTGAAACACTTCTTTCTTTTGATTTTCAATGACTTTTTTTTTTCTTTTCATTGCTTTTCTTTAGCTTTCTATCTTTTCTTTTCTTTAACTTTGAACATTTTTCTCAACTTTTTCTATCAATGGCCTAATGGATGCATAGCACACAGTCACCTATCCTAATTAGATGTAATGCTCCTTGAAATTCCTAAGGCATCTTAAAATAAGGCGGGATGCAATTTTTTCTTTTTTTCATGGCTATGGGCTCAACAAGAAAATGAAAACAAGTCCAAAGTGGCTAAACAATGGATAAAATGAATGTATGGTTGGCTTTTTGGCTATCTAGCTACAAAAGAAATGAATGCCTTATCATTTTCATGCATGCAAATGCAACTGTGGTTTCAACAAAGAATTAAGACAAGTTCTAGAGTGAAAACAGTGATAGGTGAGTACACACTACAAATGAACAATCAAGGCTCAAATCCTCACCAGTTAATGGCTATCAAATAATTCATTGAAATCAAATTCATTCCACTTCACTTGAATCAAAACACAAGACCTATCACTTATCATGTTTTAGTGAACCCAAGCTACAATCATCTCAATTTGCAACTTTCATAGAAAAACTAAAAAAAAATCACGCTATTTTTCAAAAATTTTGTCAAAATTTTTCAAAATTTTTTTTAAAGTAAGAAAAAGATGGGTGGAATGAAATGATTTCCCCCCACACTTAAATGTTGCATTGTCCTCAATGTTAGCACACAATCTAATCAACAAATAAATAGCACAATATAAAGAGAGTGAAAGGAGAGAATACAACTGGGGATTAACTTGAATCGAAGATCTCAAGGGTGACTCAGATTTCCTTTGCAGCTGGTTAGCAGCTTATTTCCTATAAAACAGAAACAAAACAAACTGTAATGCAAAAAAGAGAAAGAAAACTACATCTTAAACTAAAGAGAACTCTATTAAAGACTAACTAATCATAAGTATTAAAAATCAAAATTAAAACAGCTTTATTCCTCCTTAGCTAAACAAATTTAAGTTTAACCACTTTAAAACATTTTGATTGATCATTCAGTGTTGATTCATGGACTTTCTCAACCATTAGTAGTCTTAGAAAGTTATATTCAGCATGTTCAGGAACAATGAGAGAGAAAAAATGAGATTTAGGATATTCCAACTAAAGAAAGAAAATTTAAAATCATATTTAAACTCTGAACTCTCTAGAAATCTATCAAAACTAATAAAATCTACTTGACATTCATCAGTAAGAGTCACTGCATCTACAAAAAAGTTAATTTGTAACTTCTCACAATCCTTTAAGTTCAAGGTGTCTGATAGTTGCTTTTTCTTAGTTGGGAAAGTCTCTGGCTTGTTGGGAATTAGCTCAACAACTTTAGGAATCTGTTCCAGACTCTCAATAAGAAAAATAGTATCTTCCCAGACTAAAGAGGCATCAGTAGGCTCACAAAATTCTAAACAATGATTAATAGCAAGATCAAGTCTCTTACTAGTATCAATAACAACATAAGCATTAATAGGATGTTCAATATTAGCACTATCTTTATGCACGTTCTGATCAATACTAGTATGATTAGTAGAATCATTCTTATTAACAACTTTAGTGCAAACAAAGGAATTCATGGATTCAACAGATTTATCGGACTTCAAAACTCATCAATCTCAACACATACAGGACATGTATGCATATCATCACATAAGCATTTCAAATTAAAATCTGAATTATCAACAAACTGTCTAACAATTTCACTGTCTCTATTCTCATCACATGCTAAATCTACTGTTTCATCAGTCATATCATTACATGCCAATGAATAATCATGATGATTAGAACATGTGAGAAACTTACTAGTTTCAATGAAAGAATTAATTTGGGAGCATCTATCACATATAGCAGATTCAGCACAAACACAATCAAGAGATGCATTCAATTCAGCTATGTCACATGGTCTTGATGGCATGCTATCCCTAAACTCAGTAGATGCATCATCAATAGGCTCATTAACCAATTTCACACTAGTAACAGAATGATCATCACATTTTATGTCACCCCTAAACTTATCTACTACCTTAGACTCAATAGATTCATCAATTGGTTCAGAAAAGAAATTTTCACTATAATCACAGCTAGGTGTAGACATACTAAGTGCATCAGTACACAAAGATTCATGAACATCAACAAATGTGTCAATTTTGCTCAATGAGTTACCACAATCAGCCAAATTAGGAGATTCAACAACAATTTCCTCATCTACATCATCATCATGCAATTCAAAATCAACAATATTATATGCATCAATAGTCACAGTGCTATCAAGCAAACTAGATTCAGTTCCAACAAATTGCAAAGTATTAGAAGATGGAAGGATATTACCCAGTGAATAAGATTCTTCCTCTTCTATACATTCCCTTCTAATTTGCTCTTTAGTCAATTCAGTAGCACTTGAAGTCAGTTAATTCATTTGAATTCCCAAATCCTTCAAAATGTTGTTAATATTTTGTTGATTTTTAAGATGCCACCGTTCAGTTTCTTGTTTAAATTGAAGATGGTAGGCATCCCTTTGCTGCATTCAAATATCAAAGGCTTCCATTAGCTGCATCATCCTCTCTTCCAAACTTGGTTCCCTCTGGACCTCTTGTTGCATGTATCCCTTATGATAATTGTAAGGATGATATTCTGGCTCTTGCATATAGAAGTTATGGTATGGCTCATAATGATGGTGGTAATTTGGGTGTACTTCATATGAATGGTGGTATGGTTAGTAGCTGGGTGAATTTCACAGGAATGGTGGTGTGGTTGGTAGCATGGTTGTTGGAATTGTTGGTATTGTTGGTTTTATTGCTCTTGTCTTTGTTATTCAAGAAGGCCTTGAACCATTGTCTTGAGATCATCCAACTGCCGAAGGATCCCATCATTTGCATAAGAATCATAATCACCTTGATTAGAATAATAATGATCCATTTCAAACGAAGAACATGAGAAGTACAGTTAGCACAAAACAAATCAGTGACAAATTAGAACTAATGTTAACTTTAAATCAAGAAAATAAAATTCAAATGAAGATAAGAACTTCCTAACAATAAAAAACACTCCAAAATAAAGGTTAATGATACAAAACAAACTCATAAAAAATAAAGAAATTAAATCCAGAAAAATTGGAAAATTTTTAAAAAATTCGAGAAAATATTAAAAAATTAGAAAAAGTATCTTAAACGATGGAATTTGGCCAAAAAATGGTGTACCTAATAGCAAAGTTATTAGTGTTTCGCAAAACACCTAAAAACATAGGAAAACGAAGTTTGAGAATTTTCTAGACACTTAAAAAAAAATTCTAGCAAGTAGGCAAGTTGATGCGCAACACCAAAATGATCCAAATCCAAGTTCAAAACAGAACAAAAACTAAGCTAAAATAGAACCAAAATAGAGCTAAAACAAAACAAAAAAACTTAGAAGACTTTCTCAAACAATTAATACTCCAATTCCCTGGCAACGACGCCAAATTTTGAAAGGTCTGTCGTGCAACCCTTAAAATAAAACTAGATTGAACTAAATATATAGCTAGTGGCACAACCTAGGTCATCTCCCTTGGAATTGGAGTCCAATTTTTAATTGTGTTTTTTTTAAGTGTTAAAAGACTCTAAAAGCTATCTAAGTTAATGGGGGGTTTGGTTGACTTGAGCTAATTAAAATCTAATTGAAATAAAGCTCCTAAACTCTGCCTAATTAGATGAATTGTGAATGAATGATGGACTTGTGACTAGCTTTGGATTCGTCCCTCGGTATCCACTATCCTTATTCTAATCCAATTGTGATTAATTCTGGCCTAAGAGTCCTTATTTGTGTCCAATACAAATTATCTTGAGTTACCACTCAAGAATCAAGGGATTAACAATTTAATGTTGAATTGAAACCTCAATCCCGCATCAAATCACTAACTCTTGTCATTAGGATTAATGAACACTTGAATTGAGTGATTAATTGATTAGTTAGCCTTTAAATTAACACCCTAGGATGTTTAATTAACTAATTAAACATAATCAAGCCCCTATCCTAGGTATGGTCCTATAAGTAGGTAAGAAAATGGTTATATGTTCACAATCAAGCATAGCATTGTTCCTAGCCATCCAATTCATGCCAACAATCAATTCAATGTCATGGAAGGGCATACAGATCAAATCAATAGTAGTATAATAATGATTAAATTGTACAGTGACATTCAAGCATGTATGAGAAGTAACAACGTGGCCTCTAATAGGTGTAGTAACAGATAAATTAAATAGTAAAGTACTAATAGCTAAACCCAATTTCTTCACATAATCATAAGATATGAACAAGTGACTAGCATTAGAACTTGGCCACTTACTAATCTAGACATTTCATCTATCTACTTCAACCTCATAAACTCCATCTCTTTTTGCTTTCTCATTGAACTTAGGGAAGTATTTTTCATAGAATTCTATCAAGAAGTTTTCCTAGTTAATCAAGATATTCTTAGTTTGCATCAAAGGCTTTGTGCTATGCCACCACCTGTCAGCTTCTTTTTCTAGCATAAAAGTGGCAAGCTGAGCTTTCTATTCAGATTTATAATTCATCACTGCAAATATTTTCTCAAGCTACATGACCCATGCCTCTACTTTCTCCACGTCCAACTCCCCATCAAAGGAAGGTGGAGTATTCTTTCTGAAATAATTTAGCAACTTCTGGATAGGCATTTAGGTCTGAGATAGCACCTGAGGGGTTGTGGGTGGAATACCAGTGGTAGATGGTTATGGTACAGGGGCCTCTCTCTTTATCTCTTTTTGCCTAGCTAAGGCATTCTGCAGTTGCATAATTATATCATGTTGCTACTATGCAATTTTCCTTTGTTGTTCTATCATGGCTTATTATCTGTCATGCCTTTCCATGATGGTACGTAGAGGGTCCTCAGGTTCAACCTTTTTAGCCCTAGGTGGCCCACCCCGTCTAGTGTTAACCATCTTATTTGAAAACAACCACAATCTCAGTATATAATGCAATCCAACAACAATTACTTATGCATTCCACAAGTTCCATGGCATACCACATCATAACATAAGCTATTTATACAATTCAAGAGCCAATCGCTGAGAGAAAATGCCTGAATCTTTGCTTTGATACCAATAAATGTCACGCCATATCAAGACATCTCCCAATTTATATCACAAATGGCATAAAACAATTATTTTCATGAATTTCACACTTTTGGCAACAAAAATAACCATTATCATAAGCCCAAATAATTTAATTTCAATTAAATGGGCCATATGGGTTTACCAATATCATCTTCAATCCACAACACACCTAATGGACCATAAACATCACAATTAAAACTTCCATTTTAGATTTAAGTCAAGCAACACAATTCTATAAGTAAAGTTGCAGATTTTTCTAGTTCCATATTCTAATACGAAATTTAAAACTTAATAACTAATTCTAGAAAAATTAAAAATCATGCAAATTATATTGTTCTAGAAAGCTTAGGATGTCCCCTAACCACCCTAAAAGTTTCATGTCAAAACAGCCATGTTTGACTTAAGAAGTTCAATGTAACAGTGCATCAGGTCTGGGTGTCATCCAACAACTAAACCAAAATTTCAAAAATTCATATCTCCCTCTTTACAAGTCCAAATGGGGTGCTCTTAATGGCTATGAAAAACTTAGGATACCTACTATATGCTATAAAATTTTATGAGCATTGGACTTCATTTGTCCTATGAATGACATAGAAATGTAAATTGACCATATGAACAGTGACAGTGATAGATTCTGCATAATTTGGCCAACTTTGAAAAATCATAATTAAGTCTCTAGAGTTCCAAATTAGATGCTCTTTGGCTTTATGAAAAATTCTAGATGAGACCTATATTCATGCCAAATTTCATGCACAAAATCATTCATTTGGTTAATTTGTAATTCAACTTAAGTACATGGCAATTTTTGATACCATAATAGGGTCAAATTGCACTAAATGGCCTCCCACACCATTCATGACCATTTAAGCACATCCCATAGCACTAATACTTCTTCCTCCCTTGGCTCTCCCCTTTTGTGAACCTTCAAGAGCAGATTTTGGATTTATTTTAGAGTGCAAGAGAGTCAGTCAAGAGAGAGGGCAGAAGTGAAACTTTTTTAAGAAGCCTAGAGGTCCATTTACAACATTTTCTAAAATTACAATTTAGTCCTTCATCTTGGTTCTTTCCATTTAGGCTTATTTCAACTCCTTTTTGAGAATCATCTTTTCCATCATAAAATTTAGGTCCTTTAATTCATAAAATAGCTTTGATTTCACCCAAATTGGATTTAAAACCTTACCAAACGATTCGATCAAAGTTTTGGTCAATCGATACTCTAAATTTCAAACCAGAGGAGTTTTAACTATTTTGGGGGTTCCCACTGTGACGACCCTAATTTCTCATTATCATAATTAAGGTTAAGCACGTGATTAATCACTATAGGTCATGAAAATATGGAAAAATTTAAACCTTAATGTGATTAGAGTCATCAATCTTACAATTACATACACTTATGTTCATAAGGGAATTAAACATCTATATATAAGCCTCGGATCTATTACTCATCAGTCATAACCCATCCTAATGACTCTAGATCATCCTTTGAGATTAACATATGGAAAACCAAGATTTTCTAGTCAATATGAGTGTTTCAGCGTGTTAGCCGCGGCCAAATTACCCTTAGTCGTGGCCAATTCCTTTCTTTTTTACCCCTTTCTTCATCGATAGCCGCGGCGAGTTGGACCTTAGCCGCGGCCAACCTACATGGCGCCGCGGCGAAGAAACCTCCTGGAACTTCCTCGCTCGCCTCTCGATATTGGCCGCGGCCAATTCCTCCTTTCGCCGCGGCCAATTCCTCTCTGGAATGTCGGGGACATTTTCCTAAAAGTTCGCCGCGGCCAATTCCATAATTTGCTACGGCGAATTTCTCTCTGGGTGACTTCCAGTTTGACCTCTCACATTTCACCACGGCTAATTCCTCTCTGGTACTCTCCTTGGGCAACGTCGCCTCTATTGGTCGCGGCCAACTCCATTTTAACTGCGGCGAAGTACCTCCTGGTCCTATACTCTGAAAATCTGGACTTATACTCTCCTCTCTCCCTCCAATCTCACCCTAGGGCCCCTCTACCTTAATTTTGGGGCGTACATAGCTTTCCTTAGACTAATTTATCCGACTAATCTATCCTCTATTAATTCAAGATTCAAGGGTCATTTTCTTTCCACTAATTACCCTATATCAGCAAGTCCATTTACCAGCAATTTGTAAAATGACAATAACAAGAGTTTATGAACCATCAATAGATATCACTTATGTCAATGTTACATTTCCAATAATAGGCCACATCAAAGTTCAACAAGGCTCATTATAGATAACATAAATCCATACATCAAATACCAATTTAAAGTAAGGCCTATTCCTCAATATGTATACAGTATATTATCAAAATACAGAATCCTACACTTGGCAATATGGATACATGATGATGCTATACATGACCTAACAAAAATTAGCATCTATGCTATTCTACTCAGACTAAGTGTAGCTCCCCCACATCGGGCCTCAGCTCATAGATGTTCATCCACTTGCTTACCCTTATCCTTACCCGAGGAACCTTCACCTGAAATTGTAATCCCATAAAATGGGGTGAGATATAAATCTCAGTAACCAAGACAATTCCATCATATATTCCAGTTTAATTAACATATATGCATGAATCAAAATCAACATCAGTCATCTCAACAAATGAAACAATTAGGCTATTATGATTACTATCCCATACTAGCAATCATATTTTAACATGTTAAAGGCCATTAACATCGGGAGAGGCCCATCCACGATACCTACTCCATTGAGCACAACCAGGGCTCAGTGCATCTGGGGTTTGATCATAACCTAGTGCTCGATCGTAGCACATGCACGGGTGGCAGCCGCACCACAGCTCCACCATGGACTCACAAGGTCCAATCATCATACAATAGATAGTCAACCAATTCATTCAACATTTCAAATCATTCATATACAGCAAGTATGAAATTTAAACCGACATATGCATGGAATTAATGTAAACCCCGGTTACCTCACTTATGGACAACTTGCAACAGCCACCAATAGTATAGAGTCTCCCTATAATCATAGCATTAGATAATTACTACTCTAATTCATCATTAATAGTTACAACAAGTACCCAAAAAATTTAAATACTATCAACTACCTTAAGAATACTTACCCAGCCACCAAAAATCCTAAATTCGGATTAATGTGTCTTTTACTAGAAATCTCAATATTCCACCCAAAATACTAAGTAAATTCGTACAAAATTAATACCCATAATATAAATCAGCTATGAGGGTCTCAAACCAACAAAGAAAGCATCAAAATGGGAGGTTTAAACTCACCTAATACCAGCCCCAACCTCAACCTATGAATTTCACCAAGAAAATCCCCAAACACCCATATTTCAGATTTTGGGTATGATGAAAACTCTCCAAACGAAAAACTAATTAGGCCAAATTAAAGAGAAAGATGAGGGGATTAAGTTGTATAACTATTACCTTGGCTGAATCTTGCTCTAAGTGTGTGAAAATGAAGAATTCTTGCCCCCAACCCTAGCCTCCTTCTCAACCTCCGAATTTTGCTTCTTGTGTTTCAGCAAATGAGAAAGTGGCTAAAGCATTAGGGTTTTAGGTGGGTTTAAGTTGGGTCAAGGGATGGGTCATGGGCTACTCCAAGGTCCAGATCCAATTGGGTTTCAGATTTTAACTTGTTAGGCCAGTTTTGAAGTGTTGGGCTGCAGAATTCTATTGAGCCAGTTTCATACATTGGGTTGCTGAAGTTTTAATGGGTTTTGGGCCAAGTTTGAAGAGCTCAAGGGTTTGGGTCTGCATAAGGGTTATTGGGCTACTTATAAGAGCCTATACAAGATGGACCTTGGGCCTCTCTCACATTAAATTGGGTTGGGTCTGCAACTAACTCATTGGGCCTCCATTAGCCTCTTGTCATATTTCATTAATTTGGGCCTAGGTGAAATTTCTATCTCAATTAATTCTTAAGCCCATATTAATAATCTATCTATCTAAAATCCCTATTTACTTAACTTGCCCAATCATCCCATATTAATTATTCTTAATTAATCTTAATCCATGATTAACACCTTAATTAATTTCGGGGTGTTACACCCATGGTTTTGGTCATTAATTTAGACATGTTTGGTGGCTAGTCTAGTGGAGAGAGGAGAGAAATTGGAAGAGCTCTTGAAAGCACAAGCAAGAGCACTTGAAAAAGCTTCCAAATAAGGTAATTTCTCATGACTAAAGCTTATTCCTCTTGCCTTCTCTTCTTCTCTACCATTTCAGTCAAAATAGGGGGAGGTGATAAAGACTTTTTCTTAACCTAAACTTGATAGGGATGGGGGGTTTTGAAGCCTAAGGAATCTAAGAAAGCAATTAGGATTCAAAAAGAATCATTAGATAATAAGTTATGGCAATTAGAGATTTTGTTGCACCTTGGCAAATAAGAAGCTTTCTAATGGTCATTTAGGATGTCTAAGACCATGAATGCGTTCACAAGACATCTAGGAAGCTTCATAGATGGCAAAATTCTTAGGAAATGGAATAAAACTCCATGGGTGCTTCACTTGATGTGTATCTCAGCCTAAGGGAGGAAGTAACACCTAGGGAGATTTTTCTTTGATTTCAAGGATAGAAATAGTCTAGATATGAATAATAAACACCAAAGGAACCATTGGTTTGAATTTAGAAGCCATATTTTGAAAGATAAAAGTTTAAGTTCCTTTTTAGGCATAAAGAAACAACTTAGTATTTGGCTCCTTGGAGTGAGTTTATGATGACTCTAATGAGTATGAATGGAGTCATATGACTTAGATTAAGTGAGAAATTGGAGCCAAGATCTTGAATTATATGAGTTGCTTCATTATGCCTTGTATTGAACCATAATGGTGGTATAAATTAGAGATAGCTTGTGTAGCATTTATGTGAGGTTAGAGATGGTTCCATTAATGTGTTTATGTCTTGTTTGATGTGTCTAGGCCAAGCAAACCAAGTTCCTCCTAGGTGTAGGTGTGAGGCCAAGCCAAGGTGATAAGAAAGTAAAGAGAAATTTGTACATCTTGAACCAAGGTAGCTCTCCACTCTTTCTTGTGTGCATTTCTTGGTTGTATAATTGTCATTGAATACTTGAATGTGTTTGAATCATGAAACATGCCATTTGCTATTGGTTTATTTCTATGGTACCATTATGCTTCTTGATTTGCTTTTGAAATGTCATATTGCTCTTTATGGGTGAAGTTGTGCCAAAAGTCTCTTAGATTGGGTAAGGTGAAGCCAAAATTCCCTAAACATGGGTGAGACAAGGCCAAAAGTCCCAAGAATGAGTGAGGCTAGGTCAAAAGTTCCTAAAAAGTAGGTAAGGCTAATCCAAAAATCCTAAATAATAGGGTGAGGCTAGACCAAAAGTCCTTAGAGCTTATTCTTGGCTTTGACATGTTTGTATGGCATGGAAATTATGATTTGAATGATTCTTGTAAGTGCTTATGGCATGCTTGTGTTCATTGACATAAATATATACCTTGTTTGCTTACTTGAAAGGGTGAAAGAACTATTGGGATTTCTTGAATCTCACTCTCCCCTATTTTCCATCTAACTATGTCTAGGTGAAGTCTAAGGAAGCAAAAATGGGAGCCAAGAAGCATAATTTACCATACTTTGACAATAGAATAGCTCTTGATGAAATTAAATGTCAATGTTTGTATGCATGGGTTATTTTTTAGATGTAAACCCTTGAGCAAATGTAAAAGTGTGTAAATATCATGTATGAATGGAATTTGGAACCAAATGTAAGCTTATGTGGACTTTTGACATCCCTATGCCTTGATATGAATGTGCATATATGCAACTAAAATGGAGGTTTTGAGATGTATGATGAATTGAATTATTTGGGAAGCTTATATATGTTGTGTTGGTGTTATGAGGACGTGCTCAAATGGTCATGGATGGTGTAAGAGGCCATTTAGTGCAATTTGACCCTATTATGGTATAAAAAATTGCCATATTCTTAAGCTAAACCACAAATTGACCAAATGAATAATTTTGTGCATGAAATTGGGCACGAATATAGGTTTCATCTAAAGCTTTTTATAGAGGCAAAGTATGAAATTATTTAGGTTTATGATAACAGTTATTTCTGCTGCCAAAAGTGTGAAATTCATGAAAATAGTTGTTTTATGCCATTTGTGATATAAATTAAGAAATGTCTTGATATGGCGTGACATATATGGCCTAATGGCAGTGCTAGAGGTATGTTGGATTAATGTTATTTGATTTTAATTGCTTAGTATTCATTTTAGATAGTAGGGTCGAGATATAGAATATAAAAACCATTAAATATTTGTGCATTGCAATAAAATATTTCATTAAAATAAACAAAACAACATTTGTCCTTTATTATGAATGAAAACACTTTTCTTGTCTAAACAAGAAACATAAATAATATTTCTCCTGATTACAAGCACAAAATATGTAACACCATAATTTCCTAACTTATTTCATGCCTTTAAATACTACATTGCCAAGAATCATAAAAATTCTCAAAGAAAAAGTATTAAAATAATGATTATTTTAGCGTTGCGTTGTGTATAAAAATTTCATTCAGTGTTACGTGGACCATGTGAGCTCATACAATAAATTCTCATATTTAATTACATGAATACAACTCATTTGCATAATCAAAAGTGGCTTATATCTCAAGAAACTCGAAGGGAAGCATGAAATATACAGATATAATTTTGACAAGACTTTGCCTCTTTTCTGTTCCAACTTTGAAAAATCATAACTAATTTTAGAAAAATTGAAATCATACATTCTTACCCATTCTAGAAAGCTAGATATGTCTATGTTAGGCTAAAAATACATCTAGACCATAACATCCAACACAAAGAACATTTGACATGTAAAATTGCCTAGAGGTCAGGCTGTCCACTAGTGTTGTCACAGAATTCTGCAGCAAACTTCAAAAATGTCCAATTAATTCCAAAAAAATCCAATTTATGTAAATGATACCAATCTGGGAAGCTGTGGATGTTAGCTAGAGGAGAAAAATAACTCCAAACCAGTTCAGGCATGCCTAGACCTCAAAATCCAACCAAATAGTATTTGAGGTTGGGTGGAGTTCCAAATGAGATGCTTCTCGTTAGCACGAGTCAATAAGAATGTCTAGGTTCTCTGTATAAAATTTCATGGCAATTGGATATTATTTGGGCTCTGTGTGATAGATTTCATTTTTGAACCAAATGAATAGTGCATCAGACCAAAATAAAAAAATTTGCCAACTTTAAAAATTCATTAAATATTCTGTAGACCTCCGAAAATTATGTTCTTTAATTTCTCAAAAAACTCTCAATAAGCTCTAATTTCATGCCAAATCTCAGATCAAGAAGAGCTCATTTGGGCAAAAAGTGATATAAGGTTCTATTATGGTCAATTTTGGCTCTATATGGGATACCAAAATGACCAAATGGCTTTCCTTAGGTTTTGGCACCTTTGGGGCAAGTCTAAAAGCATAATTAGGACTTGTGTGAGCTGCTTAAATGGTCTCAAATCTCTTGCATCTTATTTTGGTCATTTAACCCACACTTATACACAATTACATCAAACCATCAATGGGGCTAATTTGCCATCATATACTCAATTCACATTCTAATAGCTACATAACATATTCTCTCGTTCATACATGACATATTATTATAATTACATATGTTCAAGAGGTCATAGATCATATACAATGGTGGGGTACATCATTTGACATGAATATAGCCTTAAAGAACCAAAACCATGCGTTATGTTGTCAAGCTCTCTTCTTCAATGTGGTTGGCTTCCATTACCTTGTCCACTTGGTCCACCTAGCATGTTAGAACATTGGAGAGGAGGGGATGAGATTCAAAGAATCCCAATAGCTCATCTCCCATTCAATCATACATAATGGATGCAAAACAAGTCTTACAAATATATGCATGGCATGTGGACATGTGCAAACATTCAAGAGGAATTTTTATCATGTGAGAAAGTCATATATAGCATACAAAGGCTTGCCAAGCAAATAGATTGGCCTCACTAAATTTCTTATGGATGTTGTTGGACTTGCCTCACCCATTCTTTAAGAGATTCTTGGACTCAACCATCCTCTTGGGAGCCCATCTTGCTTTTGGAAGACTCTTTGCTTTATCTAAACCAATCTTAAGGGTTCTTGGCTCATCCTCACCATAGCTAAGGGTTCTTGGCCTCACCACACTTAAGCAAACCCAAGCACACATCAAAATCATTATATGAAAGCATATTGTAACATCATGACACCATGGAATAAAAGTCATGCTAGAATACTTGTCATAGCATAAAAATACACATATACACATTCAAAGACAAGTAAAGCAAACAATCATGCATGAGAGAAGGAGGAGTGAGTTACCTTTGCTACAATTACACACTTTTCCCTTTTGATCCAAACTCTCCTTTTTGGCCACACACACACACACACAAGTGTGGGAATGATTTCTCTTGGCCTAAACACAATTTATAGAAGCCAATTAGGTTCATGAAATTAATTCTAAGGCCACACACTTGCTTAAACTCTAGCTTGATCTATAAACCTCATTATGATTCCATAATGGCACCTAATGAAGCAATACCCCTCAAATAAATTCTAAGCTTCATTCTTTCTTTTCAAATATGATTCTTGACTCCTTTTAAGCCTCTTGGAGTCATCACACAATCAAAACTAAGAGCCTCGCTACATGTTGCTTCTTTAGGTCATAATATCGAACATAAAGCACCAACTTACTTTCTATGGGTTCTAAATTTTTTCCAAGGCCTCTCATTTTCATTCATCATATATGATTCAAGAATGGGTTTAGAAAAATTTAAAACTCTCCCTAGCTATGAGAACCTCCCTTGGCCAAACCTATGCTAGGTATTGGCATCCATGGACTTTGGTTTGTTTTCTTAAGGGGAGAAGCACATGGGGAGACTTCTAGGGATCTTAAGAGCTAATTTAAACTCTTATTTAGGCCTAGGAATCATCATACAAAATCATATTTTACAAGGTGCACTTGAAACCCTAGAATTTGCATCTTGAAATCTAATAGTTTTTTCTTAATTTCCTTTGCATATTCTTAATCTCCACACCCTTTTTCCTTAGATTCATCCTTGGTTTGGCCTAAAAATCAGATCCTCCTAGGGTTCCTTAGGTGTGTCGAATTGGAGAAGAGAAGGGAATCAAAGATAACCACCATAGGAAGAGAAATTACCTTATTTTTTTGCTTTTTCTCTCTTAAATCTTGCTTTCTCTAAGCTCCTCTCTTCAAATCCGAAATTTCCCCTAAGTTTCTCCCTTAAATCAGATTTGTAAACTTCATTTTAATCAAAGGAAACAAAGGAGAGGAGGTTTGGATGGAAGAAAGCATGAAAAACTACCATGAAACTATACCTTAAAGCTTGGATTTCTTCTCTTCTTCTTCCTCCCTTGGTGCGCCTAAACCCTAGCTCTTTTCTATGAAATTGGGTAGAAAATTCTGAGTCTAAATGAAGGAGAAAGTGGGGCGCCACCTATATATAGGGGGAGGAGGAAGCATTTTTTAAAAATTCCCATTTTGCCTTTCATTCTTTGCATTTTCATTTCTTCTTCGTTTTAGCTCCTTTTTGAGAACTGTCTTCTCCATTATAAAATTTAGATTCTAATTTAGTAAAATGTCTTTGGAATCACTCAAATTGGAGCTAAAACCTTTCTGAATGAATCCGTCAAAGTTTGGGTACACTGATATTGGAAAACATCAATCGGAGGGAATTTAACTGTCCCAGGGCTTCACATAATTTTTAAGGCCTTTGAGAATCCCAAAGAACTCAAAATTTTCATTTAAAAAGTCCTCCCGTGTGAATTCCAAAATTTGCTCAAACTTACAAAAATGCCATTATGTTTCGTAAGATTTCTGTTAAAATTTGTTTCTTCATTCTAACTCCTTTTTTCCTTTCGTCTAAAGTCTAAGATGTCACTCAAATTTTTTAGAACCTTAAATAATTCATTTTAGGAGACTTTCTTTGAAAATGCTCTCGTTTCCATCGTTTAACGAAAATCGGATGTTACAAAATAACAATCTTCTAATTCTAAAACTAAGTCCAAAGGTAATAACAGAGAATATGTTCCTACAACTAAGGCAGTGACTCTTGCTCCATTGCCAACTGATAGGTCCACTTCTCTTTTAGCCAAAGTCCTACTCCTTTTGAGTTCTTGTACATTAGTATAAATGTGAGAACCACATCCAATATCTAATACCTAAGATGTAAGAATAGATTAACTTTTATAAAAAAAAAATGCTTGAATAAAAGTCATACTTCTTTTCTTCACTTTTAGATCTTCCAAGTATATCTTGCAATTCCTTTTCCAATGTCCAATCTCATCATAATGGAAGCATTTCCTTCCTTTGCCACACCACCTTTAAGCTTTAGTGCTTTGGAAGTAGGCTTAGGTTTGTTTTGGGATTTGGAACCCTTTTTGTTTTTACCCTTGCCTTTGCCTTTATCTTTACCCTTTTAGATCATCATCATGTCCAAGGCTTTAACCTTTTGCAGGTTCAGCCTAATAGTTCTTAACATGCTTAATAGTTCTGGCAGTGTTTTGTCAATTTCATTCATATTATGGTTCATGATGAATCGATTGTAACTTGGCAGCAATGATTGCATAATTAAGTCAGTGGCCAACTTTTAACCAAGTGGAAAACCCAATCTTTCAAGGTTCTCAACATACCCAATCATCTTAAGCATGTGAGACCCAACAAGGCTTCCTTTTGCTAGCTTGCATTGAAATAATACTTTGGAAACATCATATCTCTCATAACATGCTTGTGCCTTATATAACTTCTTAAGGTGTTCGAGTATGTCAAAAGCTTCCATGTTCTCATGTTGCTTTTGAAGCTTAGAGTCCGTGGTTGGTAACATTAGACAAGCAACTTTTAAGGCATCCTTAGAGTGCTTTTTATAAGTATCTCGTTCAACATGGGATGCTCCCACTTCGGGTGGTGAAGGAATGGGTTCTTCTAGGATTTATAGTTTTCATTCATGTTTGAGGATTATCCTTAAGTTTTTGGACCATTCAAAAAAGTTTGTCCCATTTAGCTTGTCCTTCTCAAGAATGGATCGCAATGATAAGTTACTTGAAGTGTTGGCCATCTAATATCTACAACAGAAATATCCAAAGTATCACAATTTGAAAACATTTAATAAGGACTTTTACTAAATGCCACTCTCACTATTTTATTCAAATTAATAGCCCTCACTATTAATTTAGAAAATTATATCACATATATTTCTTTAGTGGGTCAAGATCCATATTTCATCCAATATTTAGTTAGCTTTAGCTAATCACCCAATATACACTATTTAGGTAGGCAACTTTTACCAATTACATCTCATGCAACTCTTAACAACTCTTTGCCCTAGTCTATTTAAATGAATTAAAACCCAACTCTATGTTTCTAGGACCCAATTTTATTGAGAACAACCTACTTAAGTCAGACCCAATATGGTAGGTGGATATCACTATTATCCTTTGCATCTCACTAAGATAGATAGGACACCTTGCTTTAGTAAGCCTATCCTTGGTCGATCAAGGCCTTAACAAGTGCCATATATTAGAAGGCATCATAATTTTTTTTTTACTTAATATTTTATTTAACGGATTTATTAATTTTTATGATCTCACCTTTACATTCATATACGTAATATATATTATTTAAGGTGTATTGTTTCAAGGTGGGACTTCTATCTTAAAAGATTAGATTACCTTCATTATATAAACATTTTAGTATATGGCCTACAGGTGCTTGTGTATATGAACATGAATATAAAATCATTTCATGCTTTATATATTGCATATATATCATATAATATACAACAAATATAACTATCACATAATTAAAACAATTATTATCACATCATAATTAAAATTAAAATTAGAATGTCGCATAATATAGCCTAAAATCTATTCCTAATAATATCCTAAGTTAACTCCTTAGCTTCTTCTTTCATCGCCTTCAATTATAATTACAAATTTAAACCAGAAATCTCGAGTTACATTTAAGGGGAGTGAGATGAGAAGAGAATGTACATCAACATAACATGTAGGTCATATTTAATATCCAACCATAAAAACCCCACAGGCCATACTATGCAACATAAGTATGAAATATCATAAATATGAAAAATTCATAATTAGCATGATAATTATATATTATAAAATCTTTGTTTAAAATTGCACTTTTAGATAAAAGGAAAATTTTCACCTATCGATCCATGCTATCTAATAGTGTGACCAGTGTGGTGCAATTTGTGTAATAACCAGTTTTTCAAAAATTAAACTAAAATCGATAAATTGATATAAGAATACCCCAAAGCAGAGCAATTTGAGGCTAATTGAGTAGTAAGGTAAAATAAAACTTCTACAAATATGGATAAGAGCCTAAAGATAGCCTGAAAACGGAGCTAAAACAACTGAACAAATTAAAGGAATATCATAGTGACAAAATTGTAATTTTGTGCAATGTTTTGAAAACTCAAAGGAGGGAGTTTTAAATGGAGCAATTGAGTTTTTCAAAGTTCTCAGAGGCCCTAAAAACCATAAGAACCTATAGAATAGCTAAAACCCCTCTGATGTATATTTTAGGTTATAGGTTGACTAAAACTTTAACTGGATGGTTCAGTAAGGTTTTAAATCCAATTTAGGTAAAACTAAAGATATTTTATGAATTAGAGGACCTAAATTTTATAATAGAAAAGACAATTCTAAAAAAGGAGTAAAAATGAGCTCAAAAAAAGGAAACATAGTTCAAGGGCTGTAACACCATACTTCTAGGACTCAATTCATGCAATTCCCATGCCTCATCTTATGTTTGTTCGATGGAAACAATCTAGTGGCATAGGGAGTTATGAATTAAAATGCATTTCTCTACGGGAAAAATTTTTCTTTCGGAGTCCCGTGGGCCATATGAATGCATCTATCATATTCTCATACTTAAATACATGAATATAGCTCATTTCCATCATCAAATTTGGTCTACAACTCGTGGAAAGCAAAGGAACACATTAAATTCATGTTTGCATTTTCGTCCAGAATTTCCTCTTTTCTGTCACAAATTTTGGAAACTCATAACTAAATCTAGAAAAATCGAAATCATGTGTTCTTTGTCATTATGGAAAGCTCAGGATGTCTACTTCACACTAAAAATACGTCTAAGTCACATAATTCATCACACAGGATGTTTGACATCCAAAAATCTATAGACTCGCTAGCTGCCTGGGCTATGATTCAGGTTACTGATGCAAACTTCTGAAATTCATAACTAATTCTACAAAAATCGAAATCACACACATTCAGTCATTCTGGGAAGCTACAAATGTTAACTTGACATTAAAAATAATTCCCGAATGAAACAAATATGTTTAGGTATTTGGAACTGATGGAACAGTGATTGAGCTCTGGAGTCGCCACTGTTACTGACAGCAAATTTCAAAAATGCATAACTCTGTGCTCAGAGTACATACACCATACTCATTCATTTATCTATCACATAATATCATTTTTACATTTGTCCAAGGGGTCATAGACCATTTACAATAATAATATACATCATGAAGTCTATCAAAAGACCAAAAATCAAGCATAAGGATGGAAATCTTCTTTCTTCAAGGTGGTTGGCTCCCATTGCCATGTCCACTTAGCCCACCTAGCATATTAGGACATTTAAAAGGAGGGAGTGAGATTCAAGAATCTCAATAGCTCATCTCCCATTCCATCACACATAATATATGCAAGCAAGTTTCACAAATACATGCATGGAGAAAGTAGAAATCATAAGCATTTTAAAAGCAACCTTAGCATGTGAATCAATCATACAAGACATTCAAGAGCTCACTAAGTGGTTGGATTGGCCTCACACTTCTCCTCATGGATTTTGGACTTGCCTCACCCATTCTTTAAGCACTTTGGACTCAACCATACTCTTGGGAGCCCACTTTGCTTTTGGGAGACTCTTTACTTTGTCTCAACCAAGCTCAAGGGTTCTTGGCTCATCCTCACCCAAGGGAAGAGTTCTTGGCCATTCCACACTCAAGTAAACTCATACAAACATCATGGATTCATTTAAAAACATAACATGGCACCAAGCATCATGGCATATAAAGGCATGCTAGCATACTTTTCAAAGCTTGAAAATACACATACACACATTCTAAAACAAGCTAAACACACATCCATGCATGAGAGAAGGTGGAGAGAGCTACCTTGTATGCAAGTACACACTTTTTCCTTAGCTTTTAAACCTCCTCTTTTGGCCACACACCCACAATTTGGTGGAGATGGTTTCTCTTGGCCTAAATACAATTTTTGGGAGCCAATTAGGTTCATGAAACATTCTCCAAAGCCATACAACTTGCTTAAATACTAGATTGCTCTATAATCCCCATTATGGTCCATAAAGGCACCTAATGAAGCAACACCCCTCAAATGATTTCTAGGCCTCATTCTTTCTTTTCAAATATGATTCTTGACTCCTTTTAAGCCTCTTGGAGTCATCACATAATTAAAACAAAGAGCCTAACATTATGTTGCTTCCTTAGGTCACAATATGGAACCTAAAGCACCAACTGATAAACACATATTTTATCTATTTTTATCCTCCTAAACTTAGACATTTTAGTTCCAAATATGGCTTTAAGACTTTAATTAGATAAGATTTCATTTTAATAGCCATTTCTATACTTTAGGAATTTAATTGCAAAATTTAGGAATTTTAATGCACAATTTTATTTTAAATGATTTTGTGAATTTTTCTGTTGAATTGTTCTTATTCTTTGTGCAGATTTTTGTTGGGCAATTAGAGCTTTGAAGGAAAGCCACAAACTAAAAGGATTATAGCCATGTAAAGAAGAGGCAAAGAACAGAACGTGATAAGGCTTGGGACTAAAAGAAGAGAATCATGCATAGGAGTATATCATGGAGAAGACATGAGAAGTTGGCCACGGGATGAGTAAAGAAATCACGTTTGAATGAAGAGCTGAAGCAACGTGATTTTGAAGAAGAAGATAGCCACGAGTTCTAGCTGAAGGGTAATAAGGGATTGCTTCTCGAGGATAAAAAGCTTGAGTTCTACGTGAAATACTATGAGCAAAACAGAGGAAAAGAATTTCTTGAGAGAAGGATGAATGAGGCAGCTCACGTGTGAAGAGAAAGAAAGCATTGAAGCTACGGGTTTAGGGTCCAGAATGAAGCCACAAAGTACATGAGAAACAAGAGGAGATTCATGTGATGAATGAAGACACACACATGCAAAACAAAGCCTCGAATGCAGCTCCAGAACAGTAGAAGCTCGAGTTTTGTGTGATGTAGTGCAGAACTGGAAGAAGCAGCAGAAACAGAGAAGAAGACATGGAAGCTTGGGCTAAAGGCAAGAAGACAGCGACATGAATAAGGTGAGCTGAAAATGGAATGCAGCAGAAGACGCTGGATCATCAAGCTACACGTTAGAATAGAAAAGGAAGCAATGCGTGAAGAATATGAAGAAGAGAGAGCCGGAAATCACGTCTGGATAGAACATGCAGAAGCTACAGTAGAACCATGTGGATTATTATATTAACAATGGGCTCCACACTCATGCATAGTAGAAGAAACTTAAACGTGGTTTCAGCGTACAAATGAGGAACAAAAGCTAAGCACGTGAATTGATAAATGAAGCACGTGAAAGAGAGGAGAAATATACATCCAGACGCTACATTCGGGGGAGGTTATTTATCATCACGTAATTCACGAAGTCTCCATTCACCACACGCCTCATTAACCCTCGTCTTGCCGTCATACAGGCCTTCACGCCTCCACTCACGTAACCACTCCATTCTCATCCATTCTCCACTTTTCATCCACCGAATGAGGCTTTAATTCATCCATCTTGAGGCTAGCAAGGGAGGAAGCTCTTGAGTAGAAGCTTGAATCCTTGGGGAAGAAGCAGAATTCTGGCTAAGATTTTCTTATTTTTCCAGCACTTTTTCTTTTTCTTGTATAATCTCGGTTGAGTTATATTTGATTAGGAAATTGTATAATTAATTAGTGGCTGGTTAGACACTGATTAAGAATTATTTTTGTTGATTAATTGGTTGAATTTGAATCTGATTTTTCATTATTCTCTCTAATCTCCCATGTATGCCACGAAGGTGTTTGATGAAATACATGAGTGAGATTTTGTATTTGATTGTTTGATTTGAGAATTCCTTAGTGTTTAGTTGGTTAATTAAACATTTTTGGATGATGAATCAGAAGATAATTAATTAGTTAATCAATCAAATTGAATGTTCATTGATCTTAAGGACAAGAGTTAGCAGTTTAATGCGGGATTGAGGTCTCAATTCAACATTAGATTATTAATCTCTTGAATCTTGAATGGTTATTCAAGATCATTTGCTAATGAACATAATTAGGAATTCTTAGGCCAGAATTAATCACAATTAGAATAGGATAAGGATAGTGGATACCAAGAGACAATTCCTAAGCTAGTCACAAGCCATTATCATTTACAATTCACACAATTAGGTAGAATTTAGGAATTTTGATTCAATTTAGTTTTAGGATAGTTTAATTCATTCAAAAACCCCCCAAACTAGATAGTTCTAGGATCTTAGAACACTTAGAGAACCTAATTGAACATTGAATTCCAATTCCAAGGGAGATGACCTAGGTTGTGCCACTTGCTATATTTTTAGATCAACCTAGTTTTATTTTGAGGGTTGCACGACAAGCCTGTCACCAACTCATTCTCTAAGCTTCCTAAATTTTTTCCAAGGTTTCCCCTCACATTCATTCATCATGTATGACTCAAAAATGGGCTTGAAACAATTTAAAACTCTCCCTAACTATGCCATCCCTACTTGGCCGAAAGTTAGAGCATAAATGGGATTTCATGGCTTCTTGATTTTTCCTTGATGGGGGAACCATTTAGGGAGGTTGTTAAGAGTTGTAAGAGGTCAAGGAAACACTTAAACAACCAAGGGAACTTATAGATTAAATCAGTTTTTACAATCCCCTTAAGTGCTCTACACTTTTCCAACTTTTAGGTTCATGACTTTCCATGGGGTTTTGTTCATTTTATGGAGGAAGAGACATATGGGGGACCTCTTAGAGATCTTAGGAGCACATTTAAACATTCATTTAAGCCTAAGAACATTTATATAAAATCAGATTTGCAAGGGAGCATTTGGATCCCTAATGATTCCATTTTGTTTCCTAATGCTCCTTTCTTGATTCTATTGGTTCATTCTTAATCCTTGCCATCTAAAACCCCTAATCCCCCCATAAATTGGACAGAAAACAGCCCCTAATAATTGGGCTCATGGTGGTCAAATTCGTGCAAGAGGAAGGGGGAGGGAGAAACTACCAAAGAATGGAAGTTTTACCTTGTTTTCTTGCTTCCTTTGGCTTGTTCTTCCACTTGGTTGGCTTACTCCCTCAATTTTCGAAATTCCCCTCTCTGTTCTGCCCCAAAAACAGCACCAAACTCTCCATTAAAACCATAGAAAGAAAGCTTGAGAGGAGAGGAGCAAGGTTCAAGAAGGAAGGATATGGAATGTCTTAAAGTTTCTTACTTTTTTCTTGAATTTCTTCTTCCAAAATCCTCCTCCTCTTGTGCGCCTAAGGAGCTGGAGTTCTCCTCTGAAAATGGGCAGAAGCAAGTCGGTTTAGAGAGGGGGAGGCAGAACGTGGCATATAAAGAAGAAGAAAGAAGCTTCCTTTAACACTTTAATGCCAATTTTGCCCTTCGTTCTTAGCATTTTCGTTTCTCCTTCGTTTTAGCTCCTTTTTGAGAACTGTCTTTTTCATCATAACAAAGAGGTTCTCAATTTAATAAAATGCCTTTGGAACTACTCGAATCGGAGCTAAAACCGTCTCGAATGAATCGGTCAAAGTTCGAGTCAACCAACATCGGAAAGAGTACACCGGAGGGGCTTTACTGGTCCCGGGGCTTCCCATGATTTTTGGGGCCTCTGAGAACCCTGGGAAACTTAAAATTTCCATTTAAAAAGCCCTCCTAGGTGCTTTTCCAAAATTACACTTATTTACGAAAATGCCACTGGCCTTTCGGCAAATTTTTTGAATCGCTCCGACCCCGGTTTCTGGGCAACTCAAGGCTCAAATCCTCATTTTTTATTATTTAAAATTTTATCTAAATTTTATTTGGCCTTGAATCACTCATCTCAGGGGACTTGCTTTGAAAACGTGCCCATTTCCATCGTTTAATGAAAACGGGACATTACAAGGGCAAAGTTAGAATATTGAAAAAATAAAACCCTAGCTCCTTCATATAAATAGCCCCTTCCACCTTCTTCTTCATTTGCATGAAATTTTCAGCTCTTAACCAGACCCAATGGACACCCCAAATAGCACTAAAACTTAAAGGAGATTGAAGCCACCTAAGGTGAGAAAAATTAAGGAATTTTCCTATGATGTTCTTAGTGGCTAGTTTCCATTCTTTCTCTACTTCTCCTCCATGTTTTTGACATCTCAAAGGAAGGTGTTTTGAATATGAACTCATGGAGAAAAGGGCTTTTAACAAGGAACCAAACACACAAAAGTAACCATCATGAAAAGTCATTTCATTTGATAGATGCTTTGGTATGGAAGATTACTCCTCTTTGCTTTTCCATCATCTTATAGGTTTGGCCACCGTGGGAGGAACATGGGAGGGGCTAGTTTTTCATTGAATCATGCCAAAAAGTAAGGTTTTGGAATGTGAAGATTAAGATTTTGCCATTAGAACAAAGTAAGAAGCCATGGAATGCATAATGGGAAAATTAAGGTTTTAGTTGCACCTTAAGGAATATAAAGCTTTCTAAGGATAATTTAACTTACTTAATAGTATAATTGAGTTCATAAGAGACCTAGGAAGCTTCACAAGTGATATTTCCCTAAGAGAAACAAACAAAACTACATGGGTGGCAAGTTATGTGCATGTCTCACCCATGGATAATTTCAACCACCTAGTGAGAGTTTTCTTTGATTCCAAAGATAGCAGTAGTCTAAATATGAATTATAAACACCAATGGAACTATTAGTTTGAATTTAGGAACCACATTTTGAAAGTTGAAAGTTTAAAGGTACCATTATGCATAAAAGAAGCAACTTAGTGTTAGGCTCATTGATTTGAGTTAGTAATGATTTTAATGACTTTAAATGGAGTCATGTGACTTAGATTGAGTGAGAAATTAGAGCCAAGGTGATGAATTATATGAGTTGCTTCATTATGCTACTAAATGGAGCCATATGGATGCCATAAACTAGAATTGGCTTATGTAAAGTTTATTTAAGGCTAGAGATGGTTCCATTCATACCTTTATGTGTTGTTTGATGTGTCTAGGCCAAGCAAGTCAAACCTCTCCCAAGTATGTATGTGAGGCCAAGAATAGGAGTTAGAAACCAAAGAGGAACTTTGTGCATTTTGAGAAAGGCAGCTCTTCATCTATTCTTCTATACTTATCTTAGTTGTTGGATTGTTATTGATTTCTTGTATGTGTGTTTGAACCATAATTTATGCTTATTGCTATTGGTTTGATGATGTGATATCATTATGGTTCTTAAAATGTTTTTGGAAAGTGTATGGCTCTTAATGGGTGAGGCTATGCCAAAAGTCCTTTGAATTAGGTGATCGGGAGCTAAAAGTCCTTAAGTAAGGGTGAGATAAGGCCAAAAGTCTCATAGAATGAGTAAGACTAAGTCAAAAGTTCCTAAAATGGGTGGGGCTAATCCAAAATTCCCAAATAATTAGGTGGGGCTTGACCAAATGTCTTTAGAGCTTGGTTTTAACTTACATGGATCTATTTGATTTTATAATGTGATTATGGTTAATGTTTAGTTGCCAATGAAGCATGATTGCTTTTTTGACTTGATAACATGCCATATAAGTGTACTTGAAGGATGATTAAGCTAATGGGATTCTTTTAATCTCACTCTCCCCCATGTTATTTCTAACCATGTTTAGGGAAATTTCAAGAGGCCAAGGATGGAGACCAACAAGCTTGATTTGTGCTACTTTGACAATAGAATATTATTTTGTGTAATATATTATCAAAGAGAACTTGTACTTATTATTTTTGTAATGTAAACCTTCTCACATGTAGCACTCAGTTTTCAAAAAAATAAAGGAAATGCACCAGATATAAAAGAGAGTCTTCTAAAATGAATCCTTTGAGGCCTAATAAAATTAGGATAAAATTCTAAATATTAGAAAACGAGGATCCAAGGCTTAGAATGCCAAAAACTAGAGCCAGAATAATTAAAGAAAATCTTGATGAAATATAATGGTATTTTCGTAATTTTGGATAACTTTTAGAAAACTCAAAGGAGGGATCTTTAAATAGAAAAATTGAGTTTCTCGCGGTTCTCTGAAGCCTTAAAAACTATAAGAACCCCTAGAACAGTTAAAACTCCTCTAGTTTACATTTTAGAATGTCAGTGAACCTAAATTTGACCTTTTTCTTTGGGAAGGTTTTAGACCTAATTTGAGTGATTCCAAAGGCTATTTAGAGGTTAGAGAACCTAAATTTTATGATGGAAAATATAGTTTTAAAAAATGAGTTGAAATGAGTGTAAAACAAAAAAGCCAAGAATGAGGGACAAAATTGGCATTTTGAAAAGCTTCTTAAGAATCCCTAGCTATATATAGGTGGCGCCCCACTTCTCCCTCACATTTGGTTAGCCTAAATTCTTTCTAAAACTAGGGAGAAGTTTTATAAAAAGTGGTGCACAAGAGGGAGCATTAAGAGAGGAGAAAAATCTAGGAAAAGGTATGAAAAATTAAGGCATTTCTTGCTCCTTCCTCCATTGAACTTGTTCTCATTCTTCTTCTCTTTGTTTTCATAGTTTTAGTGCATGATTTGGATCTATTTTGAGCCATGTTTAAAAGGGAAAAGTTTGAAATGCCAAGGAGGAGTGAAAGAAAAGGGGAAGGCTCTTAAAAAGGCTAAAGAATCAAGGTATTTCCATAGCTTCCCTTGCTTCTTCTTTCTTGTTCTTTCATAGCTAGTTTTGGCCACCTATAGAACATATGAGAGGGAGCAAAATCTGACCGAGACCAAGCATGAAACCTAGGATTTTAAGGGTGAGGAATAAGTAAATGTAAAAAGTTCCAAAAAAAAAACCATTAGTTTTCAAGTTCCCAAAACCTAGGGTTTTCTTTCCACCATAGTATGTATGAAACTTTCTAGTGGTATTTCTAAGTGTCTAAGAGTATATATGGGTTATTGAGATACCTAGAAAGCGTCACATGTGTCACTTCCTTCAAGAAAACAAAGCTAGCTCCATAGGTCTAAAATCTAGTGCATGTCTCAGCCAAGCATGGTTCTTGTACCTAAGGAGAGTTTTAAACTTTTCTAAGAGTAGAAAGAGACTAAATATGATGAAAGAACATCAATAGAAGGCTTAGAAAAACTTTAGAAGCCTTGGTTTGGGTAATGGAAGTGTAGCCTCCATAATAGGACTTAAGGAAGCAACTTGTGTCTAGGCTCTAAGAAGTGAGCTTATGATGACTCCAAGAGGCTTAAATAGAGTTAAGAGACCTAAGTAGAAGGAGAAAAGGGAGCCAAGACATTGAATTCTAGCACTTGCTTCATTAGGTCTTATATGAAGTCATTATGTAACCATGGCACAAAGTAAGCTTCCATAGAGATTGTGTAATGCCAGAGCTTCCTTCCATAATGTAATTGTATCCGATTTGTAGTGCTTAGGCCAAGAGAATAAAACTTCACGTAACACCATAATTTCTTAGCTTATTCTATGCCACTTCCATGTCTCATATCATGCAATGGAGTATCAAGAACATGCTATTAAAACAATGTATTGTTTAGCGTTACGTCGCGAATAAATTTTTCATTCAGTGTCACATGGACCATGTGAACTTATACATCACATTTTCATATTTAATTACATGGATAAAACTCATTTCTATCACCAAAAGTGGCCTACAACTCGTGGAAACCAAAGGGAAGCATAAAATACATATATGCATTTTCAGCAAGAATTTCCTCACTTTTGCCTCAAATTTTGGAAAATCATAACTAATTCTAGAAAAATCTAAATCATGCATTCTTAGCCATTATGGAAAGCTACACATGTCTACTTCATGGTAAAAATAAGTCTAGAGCATGAAACACTACACAGAAGGCGTTTGACATCTAGAGGTCTAAGTGGCTATTGGTGCTATTACAAGTTTCTGTAGCAAACTTAAAAAATATCCAATTAATTCTAAAAAAATCTGCTCCATGCAAATGATACCAATTTGGAAAGCTAAAAATGCTATATAAGGGGAAAAAAATAACTTTAGACTAGTTTAGGCATGCCCAGACCTCGAAACCCAATCAAGCAATACCAAAGGTCAGCTTGAGCGCCTGATAATGGGCAGAATCTTTAAAAATTCATATCACCCTCTCTAGACATCCAAATGGGGTGATTCTAGTTAGCACAAGTCACTAGTTTCTCCATATAAAATGGCATGAAAATTAGACATCAATTGTACCCTGTGTGATAGAAATCATTTTTGGACTAAGTGAACAGTATATTAGACCAAAACCAGAATTTTTGCCAACTTTGAAAATTCATCAAATATTCCCCAGACCCTTGAAAATTATATTCTTTAGCTTCCCAAAAAGCTCTCAATAACTCTAATGGAATTCCAAATCTTAGATTAAGAAGAGCACATTTGGATAAAAAGTGGTATAGAGTTCCAAAGCGGTCAATTTTTCCTCCATATAGGATACCAAAATATCCAAATGGCTTCCCTTGACGTTTGGCACCTCTTGGGTAAGTTTAAAAGCATGATTATGATTTGTATGAGCTAACCAAGTGGTTTCAAACCTCATGCATCTCATTTTGGCTATTCCACTTCCACTTATACACTAATGCATAAAACTTTTAAGAATCAAAATTTGTTATTTCATGCTCAATATACATTCTAATGATCACATATCATAATCTCTTATTTATACATCACATACTAATATAATTATACATGTTCAAGAGGTCATGGGTCTTATACAATATAGATTACATCAATTATCATTCATAAAGCCTTAAAGTAGCCAAATCCATGCACTTTAGTGTCAAGCTCTCATTTCTCATGTGGTTGGCTTCTATTTCCTTGGTCTCTTGGTCCACCTAGCATGTTAGAATATTGGAGAGGAGGGAATGAGATTCAAAGAATTCCAATAGCTCATCTCCCTTTCAATCACACATAAAGTATGCAAAACCAATCTTAAAAATGCATGCATGGGCATATTTCATAACATGAACATTCAAGAAGTGATCTTAGCATTTGAGAAAGTCATAAATGACATACTTAGGCTTGCCAAGTATGTGGATTAGTCTCATCCATTCACTTATGGATTTTAGACTTGCCTCACCTCTTCTTTAAAAGGTTCTCAGACTCAACCATGCTTTTGGGAGCCAACCTAACTTTTGGGTGACTCTTTACTTTGTCTCAACCAATCTTAAGGGTTCTTGGCTTATCCTCATGATGGCTAAGGGTTCTTGGCCTTACACACTCAAGTAAACCAAGAAAGCATAACAAATATAATTTAAAAACATAATAGATCATCATGGTACCATGGCATATGAAATTATACTAGAATACTTTTCATGGCTTAAAACATACATACACACATTCAAAGACAAGCCAAGCAAATAATTATGTATGAAAGAAGGAGGAGTGAGCTATCTTGGAAGCAAGAACACACTTTTTCTCTTGGATTTCCTCTCCCTTTTTTGGCTTCACACACACAAAGGTGTAGGGATGATTTCTCTTGGCCTAAACACAATTTATGAATGCCAACTAGATTTATGAAATTAATTCTAAGGCCACACAACTTGCTTAGACTCTAGTTTAACCTATAATCTCCTTTATGGTTACAAAAAATGCACCTAATGAAGCAACACCCATCAATTAAATTCTAAGCTCCATTCTTTCCTTTCAAATATGATTTTTGACTCCTTTTAAGCCTCTTGGAGTCATCACACAATTAAAATAAAGCCTAACTACATATTGCTTCTTTAGGTCATATTATAGAACATAAAGCACCAACTTATTCTCAAGGCTTCTTAAATTTTTTCCAAGGCTTCCCCTCATATTTATTCATCATATATGACTCAAAAATAGGTTGAGAAAAATTTAAAACTCCCTCTAGGTACACAAACCCTTAGGCTAAGACAATGGAGGATTTTAGGGTTCATGGACTTTACTTTGTTTTTTTTATGGAGGAAGCACATGGGGAGACTTCTAGGGATCTTAGGAGCTCATTCAAACACTTATTTAAGTCTAGGAATCATTCTATAAAATTAGATTTTGCAAGGAACACTTGAAACCCCTAGAATTTGCATCTTGAATTTTCATAGTTATTTGTTAATTCTCTTTGCATATTCTTAATCTCCACACCCTTTTTCCTAAGAATCACCCTTGCTTCTGCCTAAAAACTAAGCCTTCCTAGGTCCAATTAATTGGGGTGAAACATATGAAGAAGAGGGGCAAGGGATATCAACCATGGATGAAGAAATTACCTTATTTTTCCTTATTTTCTCACTTTAATCTTGTCGTCTTTGGCCTCCTCTCTTCAAATCCGAATTTTCCACTTAATTTCTCCCTTAAAACAGATTTATAAATTTCATTATAATCATAAGAAACAAAAGAGGATGGAGGAAGAGAGGTTTGGATGTAAAAAAGCATGAAAAATTACCAAGATTCCTTACTTTCAAGCCTTGATTTCTCTTCTCCTTCTTCTTCCCTTAGTGCACCACTCTTCTAGGGTTTCTTCTTTGGTTTAAGGCAGAAAAATATGAAGCTATGTGAGTGGGAGAGTGAGGCGCCATCTATTTATAAGTGAAAGAGAATGACTTTTTTGAAAATTTTCGTTTTACCCTCCATTTTTGCCATTTTTGTTTCTAATTCGTTTTAACTCCTTTTTTAGAACTGTCTTTTCTATTATAAAATTTAAGTTTCCAATTTAGTAAAATAACTTTGGAATCACTCAAATCAGAGCGAAAACCTTTATGAATGGATCCACTAAAGTTTGAGTACACTGACGTTAGAAAATGTCTACCAAAAGGGATTTAACTATCTCGGGGCTTCCCATGATTTTTAAGGCCTTTGAGAACCCTAGAGAACTCAAAATTTTCATTTAAAAAGCCTTTTGTGTGAATTCCAAAATTTGCTCAAAATTACAAAAATGCCATTATGTTTCGTATGTTTTTCGTAAGAAATTGTTTCTTCATTCTAGCTCTATTTTTCTTTCTGTCTGAGCCTAAAATTCTCATTTTTAGGAGTCTAGAATTTTTCTCAATTTTTTTTGGGACATTAACTAATTCATTTCGGGGGACTTACTTTGAAAATGTATCTATTTCTATCGTTTAATGAAAACCAGACATTATAATTCTTCCCCCTTTTAAATAAAATTTGTCTTCGAAATTTAGATAACATATCTCATGGGAAGAGTTCTGGATGTTTCTTTCTTATTTCTTCTTCCAACTCCCAGGTAGCCTCTTTGGGAGATAAATCTTCCAAACCACTTTCACCAGTAGTATCGTCTTATTTAGTAAGTGCTTGAGTCTAACATTTACAATTTGATCTGGTGATACCATGTATGATAGATCATCCTGTAACTGCACATTCTCATATTCTATGACATATGAAGGGTCAGGATGATACTTTTTAAGCTATGAAACATGGAATACATCGTGTACCTAGCTCAAATGAGGGAAAGGGATAGTCAATAGTCCACAGGTCCTACTTTATCAAGAATCTAGAAAGGACCTATGTATTTTGGACTAAGTTTTTTTCTTTTTATGGACTGACTTTTCTCTATGACTGAAGACACTCTAATGAAGACATGGTCTCCAATCTCAAACTCTAATAACCATTTATATTTATCTGTATAACTTTTTTGTCTACTCTGGGCCGTCAAGAGTTTCCTTCTGATGGTCTTAATCTGTCTAGAAGCCTGGTCCACTAAATCTGGGCCTATAAGGCTCTGCTCTCCTAGTTCAACCTAACACATCCTTCTATATAATGCCTCATACGGTGCCATCTGTATACTTGCTTGATAACTGTTATTATAGGTAAACTCTGCTAGAAGCAAGTATGTATCTCAGTTTCCTTTCATTTCTAAGACATACACCTTTAACATGTCTTATAGGGTTTGGATGGTTCTCTCCATCTATCCATCCGTCTGGGGATGATAGGCTGTACTAAATCTGAGTCTGGTACCTAGAGCATCTTGTAATGATCTCCTAAAATTCGATGTGAACCTGGGATCTCTATCTAAAACTATGCTCCTAAGCTCACCATGTAATCTAACTATTTCCCTGATGTATAGCTAGGCCAATTTATCTAGGGTATAAGTGCTTTCATGGCTAGAAAGTGTGCTAACTTTGTTAACCTATCCACTATTATCTATATTGCATCATGCCCCGATGATGTCCTGCATAAACCCATGACAAAATCCATAACTATACTATCCCATTTCCACTCTAGGATATCTAGGGGCTGAAGTAACCCAAGTGATTTCTGGTATTCTATTTTCACTCTTTGGCACACTAGATATTGAGAGACATACTCTGCTATATCTATTTTCATTCCAGGCCACCAGAACATTTTCTTTAAGTCCTGATACATTTTATTACTACCTAGATGAATGGTATATTTGCTCTTATGTGCTTCATCTAAGACAGATTGAACTTCTGAATGCTACCCTAGGCTATTTGGGCTCTAATTTTATTTATAAGATCATGGGTCTTTCTTATCTGATCCCTCAAGTCATTTTTATTTGAGTTTCACTCATTAATAATTTCCCCGAATACACCTCTCAGGAGAGACTCATATCTCTAAATCTCTTAATCAATTTCTGTTCTTAGATAATCATACAGGCCATGTGCATGGATTTTCTACTTATGTAAAATCATAATCTTTCAAAAATTTTGACCATCTCTGCTGTCTTATATTCAGCTCTTTCTGTTCAAATAAATATTTAAGGCGCTTATGGTCACTATAAATTTCTATAGCTGCCCCATAAAAATAGTATCTCTATATTTTCAAAGTAAACACTACCTAACTCTAGGTCGTGTGTGGGATAATTTTCTTCATGGGGCTTTAACTATCTAGAAGCATAAGCTACCACTCGGCCTTTCTGCATAAGCACACATCCTAACCATTTCTTTAAGGCATCACTATAGACTACAAAAGTCTCTCTAGGGTTAGGGAGTACTAGAACTGGGGTCGTGATTAACTTGTGCTTCAATTCTTGAAAACTGCCCTCACATTTCTCATTCCACACAATTGGTACATTCTTTCTAACGAGTCAGGTTAGTGGCATTACTATTTGAGAAAAGCCCTAAATGAATCTCCTATAGTAACTTACTCAACCTAGGAAGCTCCTAATCTCTATCACTATCTTAGGTCTCTCCCACTGTAATATTACCTCTATCTTATGGGGATCTACTACGACCCTTGCCTAGGAGATCACATGATCTAGAAATTGAACTTCAGTGAGCCAGAACTCACATTTACTAAGTTTAGCATACAACTATGTCTCTTTCAAGGTTTCCAAAGCTAATCTCAAATGCTACTCATGTTCCTTTTTACTTTTTAAGTAGATGAGAATGTCATCTATGAAGACAGCTACAAATCTATCTAAGTACGACCTAAAAACTCTATTTATGTAATCCACGAACATTACAGGTGCATTTGTTAACCCAAAGGGCATAACTAAAAATTTCTAGTGTTCGTATCTAGTTCTAAATGCTATTTTGGGAATATCCTGAGCCTTTATTCTAAGCTGGTAATATTCTGACTTGAGGTCTATCTTAGAGAATACTGACACTCTTATTAACTGATCTAGGAGGTTATCTATGAGAGGGAGAGGGTACTTGTTCTTAATAGTTATTTTATTGAGTTTCCTATAGTCTATACATAGCCTAAGGCTCTTGTCTTTCTTCTTTACAAATAATACTAGAGCTCCCCATTGCGAGACATTGGGTTTAATAAAGCCCTTCTCTAAGAGCTCTTCTATTTGTTTCTTAGGCTCAGCTAGGTCGGTGGGAGCTATCCTATACAGGGCCTTAGACACTGGACCTGTCCAGGTACAATGTTTACAGGAAACTCTACTTCTCTTTCTGGGAGTAGTCTGCTAATCTCTTTAGGGAGTACCTCAGGGAACTCTCTTACTACATAAATCTCATCTATACCCTCTTTTACCTCATCCTGAACTAAAAAGAAAACTAGATACCCCTGACAACCATGCCCTAGAGATCTCTCAGCCTAGGAGGTGGTCATAACAGATAACTCAGTTCTCATACTAGGTACAATCCCACACTCAGGTAAAGTAATACATCCATGGCCACAATCTAGTATAGCATTATTTATTGACATCCAGTTCATGCCAATGATCACATCAATATCAACAAGGGGCATATAAATCAAATTAAGGGTGGTAAGGTAGTGATTAAACTAGATCACACAATTCAAACAAGCATAGGAGGTAATGGTTGGTTTCCTGTGGGGGTAGATACATGCCAGTCATATGGTAATATATGCATACTCAGACCCAACCTCTTAGTATAGTCATATGATATGAAAGAATGACTGGCACCTGAATAAAATAATGCAGTTATAGAAAAATTATTGATTCTAATAGTACCTTGGATTAGACTCGGGGACCGGCTAGCCTCCTGCAGTGACAGGGCAAAGACTCTACCCTGAGTCTGAGGTCTGGAAGTAGGAGCTATCTCTCTCTATTGTGTAATTTATGGAGGTAGCATGGTCTGGTTCCATGGTTCTTGCCATACTAGAGACATGTGATAGGTGTGAAGTTACCTCTGCTAGACTAAGTCATCCATTTCTTCCCCTTTGGGTCCATTGGCTTCTGCCACCTCTCTTGTTGGTAACTGTAGCCTATGATCCATCTTTAGGTCTCTTGGGCTCAGGGAGGGGTAGTCTGGCACTGAAGGTAGGCTGCATCATCCTAAGGTTTGCCTCCGTCACTTTGCATATCTCAACTAGGGTGTTAAAGTACCTGGTTCTCTATGGCACTACCCTGTCTCTGATCTTTAGAAGCAAACCTTTCTTTAACCCATCTGCTCTCCACCACTCATCATCTTGCCTCTGTAAATAGTAGGAGTATTGGGAGAGCTCTACAAATTTAGCCACGCATTGGTCTATGGACATCCCCTCTATTTGCTTCAGGAGTATGAATTATGACTCCTTCTCATCCTTGATTGAGCTGGGGAAATATTTCTTGTGGAATACCTAGAAGAATGCCTCCTATGTAATCAGAAGGTTCCTCGCCCTCAGAATAGGCTTGGTGCCCTTCCATTAATAATTTGCTTCTTTCTACAATTGAAAAATAGCCATCTTGACTTTTTGCTCAGATGTGCACTGTATCACCTCAAATATCTTCTCTAACTACATAATCCAGGCCTTAGCTTTTTTTGAATTCATCTTTCCATCAAAGATAGGAGGCCTAAAATTTTTGAATTAAGTAATAATCTTTCTGATCAAGGGCTGCTCATGAGCTGGAGGCATCTGAGCTGATGGAATAAGGGCAACCATTTGTGCATGTGGCTGCGAGTCTGAGTGAGTCACCTTTGAGTGCTCGGGATGATCTGAGTGGTGAGGTGGCTGTGGAGGAGTAGGTGTAGGGCCCTGACTATCTCTCTTAACAAGCCATTCTTGTAACTTCACAATAACAACCTGCTGTTGATCCAGGCGAGTCATAATGGATTGTAAGGCTCCAACAACTGGATCACTGAGCTCAGCTTTATCATTTATGTGAGTCTCTTTGGAGGGCTGACCTCTCCTAGTGTTCACCATCTTACTGTGACATCATAACAAACTTTAACATGAAAAAGGGAACACTTCCACCATCAACATACTCAATTTATCTATAAACAAGCTCATATGCATCTAGGCAACCCATAATCCACATCACGAACCTGAACCTTTGTTCTGATACCAAAAATGTAACACCATAATTTCTTAGCTTATTCTATGCTACTTCCATGTCTCATATCATGCAATTCATGGAGAATCAAGAAAATGCTATTAAAATAATGCATTATTTAGCGTTACGTCGTGTATAAAATTTTCATTCTATGTTACGTGGACCATGTGAGCTCATACATTATATTCTCATATTTAATTACATAGATACAATTCATATCTATCACCAAAAGTGGCCTGCAACTTGTGGAAACCAAAGGAAAGCATAAAATACATATATGCATTTTCGGCCAGAATTTTCTCACTTTTATCACAAATTTTGAAAAATTATAAATAATTTTAAAAAAATATAAATTATGTATTCTTAGCCATTCTAGAATTCTAAACATGTCTACTTTATGGAAAAAATATGTCCAGACCATGAAACACCACATAGAAGGGGTTTGACATTCGAAAATATCCAGAGGTCTGGCTAGATACTGGTGCTTTCATAGGTTTTTGTAGCAAATTTTAAAAATATCCAATTAATTCCATAAACATCCAATACATGCAAATGATACCAATATAGAAAGCTAATGATATTAGCTAGAGGGAAAAAACAACTCCATACCAGTTCAGGCATGCCCAGACCTCAAAACCTAATCAAACCATACCTAAAGTTAGCTTAAGCACTTAATACTAGGCAGAAGCTTTATCTCCCACTCTAGACATCCAAATGTGGTGCTTCTAGTTGTCACAAGTCACTAGGAATGTTTAGTTTCTCCATATAAAATTTCATGGAAATTGGACATCATTTGGGCCCTGTGTGATAGAAATCATTTTTGGACCAAGTGAATAGTACATTAGACCAAAACTAGAATTTTTGCCAACTTTGAAAAATTCATCAAATATTCTCTAGACCTCCAAAAATTTTATTCTTTAGCTTCCTAAAAATCTCTCAACAAGATTTGATTGCATACCAAATTTGAATCAAGAAGAGCATATTTGGACAAAAAGTGGTTAGAGTTCCAAAGTGGTCAATTTTTGCTCCATATAAGATACCAAAATGTCCAAATGGCTTCCCTTAATGTTTGACACCTCTTGGGCAAGTCTAAAAGCATGATTATGATTTGTATGAATTGCCCAAGTGGTTTCAAATCTCATGTATCTCATTTTAGCTATTCCACTTCCACTTATACACTAATGCATCAAACTTTCAAGAATAAAAATTTGTCATTTCATGCTCAATATACATTCTAATGATTACATATCATAATCTCTTATTTATACATTACATACTAATATAATTATGTATGTTCAAGAGGTCATAGGTCTTATACAATAATAGATTACATCAATTATCATTCATAAAGCCTTAAAGTAGCCAAATCCATGCATTTTAGTGTCAAGCTTTCATTTCTCATTTGGTTGGCTTCCATTCCCTGGGTCACTTGGTCCACCTAGCATGTTAGAATATTAGAGAGGGGGGATGAGATTGAAAGAATCCCAATAGCGCATCTCCCTTTCAATTACACATAAAGTATGCAAAACTAATCTTGAAAATGTATGCATGGGCATATTTCATAACATGAACATTTAAGAAGCAATCTTAGCATTTGAGAAAGTCACATATGGCATACTTGGGCTTGCTAAGTATGTGGATTAGCCTCACCCATTCACTTGTAGATTTTGGACTTGCCTCACCTATTCTTTAAAAGGTTCTTGGACTCAACCATGCTCTTGGGGGTCAACCTGACTTTTGGGCGACTCTTTATTTTGTCTCAACTAATCTTAAGGGTTCTTGATTCATCCTCACGATGGCTAAGGGTTTTTAGGTCATATTATGGAATATAAAGCACCAATTGATTCTCTAGGCTTCCTAAATTTTTCCCAAGACTTCCCCTCATATTCATTCATCATATATGACTCAAAAATGGGCTTAGAAAAATTTAAAACTCCCCCTAGGTATACAAACCCCTTTAGGCTGAGACAATGGAGGATTTTAGGGTTTTTGGACTTTGCTTTGTTTTCTTGATGGATAAGCACATGGTGTGATGACCCTATCTTTTAATCATGGTGATTATGGTTAAATAATGATTAATGCTTAATGATCAAGGTTTAGAGTCATTAAAATTAAATACATTATGGAAATTATAGGGAAATTTAGACCTTGATAATATTAGGTTCATTAACTAGACAACTACAATTGTGAGAATGCATAAAAGAAATTGTACTATCATGAGGGGTTTGTGATTCATCTATCCATCAAACACACAAAAACCTCCCACAAGTGTTCCTATATTATTTCCTAGCATTACCATTGAAGAAATTGGGGTTTCTAGGCTAAAGGTAAGAGTTTGGGAACCTTTATCGCGACTTGAAACTCTCCTGCCATGGCTAAGTTAGTACTAAAGCTCGAAAACTAAATTTTTTACTTTGCACCGCAGCCTTGACTTTCTGCGCCGTGGCTAAGTTACTATTGGGAATCTTATTGGGCAACTCATGTGGTGGTGAAAATGCCTCCTGGAGCTACTATTCGAAGTCCCACGATTCTCGCCTTGGTGGAATGCACTTGAATCGTGGCAAGGCTTGCTACTATACACTCCTGACCTAGTTTCCTCAACTTGCGCCACAGCAGGACCTGTTGAGCCATGGCAAGGTTTCTTTCTACCACCCTCTTGGGTGATTTTTTTCCTGCTGAGCTGCAGCATTCCTTGCCACTGTTACTCTCCAGGCCATGGCGTGACTCTCTCCTATGACTACATGATGGGTCTATCGCGCAACCCTCAAAATAAAACTAGGTTGGACTAAATATGTAGCTAGTGGCACAACCTAGGTCATCTCCCTTGGAAATGGAGTTCAATGTTCAATTAGGTTTTCTAAGTGTTAAAAGATCCTAAAACTATCTAATTTAGGAGGGTTTTTGATATAGTTAAACTATCTAAAATGAAATTAAACTAAGTTGACTAACTATCTAATTGTATGTATTATGGTTGAATGATGGACTAGCTTTGGATTCGTCACTTGGTATGTTCATAATAAGCTATCTTGGGTTACCACTCAAGATTCAAGAGATTAACAAAGTAATGTTGAATTGAAACCTCAATCCTGTATTAAATCACTAACTCTTGCCTTTAGGACTAATGAACACTGAATTTGATTGGTTAACCGATTAATTAGCCTCTAAATCATCATCCTAAAATGTTTAATTGACCAATTAAACACTAAGGAATCCTTAAATTAAACATTCAAGCACTCAACCTCTCACATGCATTTCATCAAACACGTGACTGCATACATGGATAATTGGAAGAAAATGAATAATTCAGAACTTGATTCAATCAATTAATCAATAAAATAATCTCCTAATTAGTGTCTAATCAGCCACTAATTATAGATAATACAAATTCCTAATCAAATATAACCTTAACCAAGATAATACAAGAAAAGGGAAAATGCAAGAAAATAGAAAATCTTAGCCAAAATTCTGCTTATAATTCCATATATTCAAGTTTCTCCAAGGTCCTTCTTCCTTGCTAGTCATAGATGGAGGATTAGAGCTTCATTTGAATGGAAGGAGATGGAGGTAGTGGATGAAAATGGCATGGAGTGGAATGAATGGTCTCTGGACGATAGATAGATGAAGGGTGTGAATGTCATGATTATGATGATGGATGGCGTGAATGCGTATGGATGATGGTGTTGAATGAATTGTGTGTCTCAAAATGAATACGATGGATGAATCAATAACCTTCTCTCTAGCCTTCCTCACATGTTTCTTTATTTTTCACATGCTTTGTACTTCTAGCTCCTCAGCCCTTGGATGATTAGATATGAATGAGTGGAGTGGATGAGCTGGACGAAAAATGGAGTCTAGATTCTTGATATGGTGAATGATGGAGTTGGAATCAATACGCTGGATCCTCCAGCATATTTTTAATAGGTCACGTGCTTTAGCTTTTCATTTTTGTGTGTCATGCTTCCTCTATATTATTATTTTTTAATTCATTCCCATGTATTTATTCCATTTAGCCAATACCACATACTTCCTCTTGTGCATATGTGGGCCCTATTGCTCTTCACATTTTTATTTAGCCAGCTCGTTACTTCTTTTCTCACGTTACTATCCACGTTGGTCTCCCTCATCAGCATGTTTTGCCTCTTCTCCACTTGGGCTGAGTATTTGTTCTTCCATTTGCCTTTTCACGTTCTTTTCATGTGTTTAGGGCTTCTTCTTGTAGATGTGGTTCTGGATAAGCTTCCCACATTGTGTTCAATTCCTAGCTCTTTCTTCACATGTTATGCACTTCTAATGTGTTTTCTCCTCCACAAAAAGTACCAGAACCTGTAACATTCCTTTCCTCCCATGTAGCTCATTCTTCCTCTTTTGTTTTACCCCAGGCTCGAGTGTGTTTATTTTCTTTTCATTCTCAGCTTTTCCACATTGAAACTGCAGCTCCTTCTTCTGCTCACTTTACTTCTTTTACCTACTCTGCTCAATGTTATTCTCCAGCTATTTCTCGTCGTGTTTTCCTCCACGTGACGACTCCTTCTTCTCATTATTCTTACGTTCTTTTCACATCATTTTCAGCTCACACTTCTTCGTATGTTTCTTCCCAGCAACTCCTCCAGCTAAGAGAGTGTGTTGCTTCATTTAATTCTCAGCTCCTTTCCACGTGATCTCCTTCTCTGTTTAAGGCTAACCTGTGAGTGCTTGAAGCCTCTTCTACGTGTTTTATTGTGTGCTCCATTCTTTGTTTCTACATCTTGCTTCATCCATGTTCCTTCATCTTATAATTACATTCTCCTCTAGCTTCCCTTCATGAATCTTCATATACCTTCTTTTCATTCATTTCTCTTCTCCACGTATGAGTGTGTGATTGCTACAAGTGGAGCCACATGTGGAAGTCCATCCCATGTATGAAACTAAGAAAGCCCAATGATCTGCACACCAAGAATGGAAGGAAAAATTAAGTAGGAAAAACTACAAAATTATCTAAAGAAATTTATGCATTAAAAATCCAAGATTTTGTGAATTATTTTCTAAATGTGCAAAGAATGGCTACTAAAATCAAATTCCAATTAATTAAACCTCTAAAGCCATATTATGTCATCAAAATGCCTAAGTTAAGAGGATTAAAATATATAAAAATTGTGCTTATCACTACATCTCCCATATTTCGTCCCATGCACTCCAATTCTCTTCTTGAGAACACCCTAGGACCACTCCCCCTCATTTCATATGACTCTAATGGTATTTATCTACCTTATTTGCCTAGCTATTCTACTATTACCAATTCAAAATTTGAATGTTAATTTCTACTCCTCCAACTACCCTATATCAGCAAGTCCATAGAGCAATAACAACAAGAATTCATGAACTATCAACAATTAACATTCGATATACATTTCGTTAGAGATTTCATACATCAATTATTTATATAAACATCTAATGCATCACATAATTATATTTCCAATGGTATACCATACCATAAATTCAGTAAAAATCATACATTAAGTGTTATAGGTTCATACATCCAATACCAAGCTAAGATGAGGCCTAACTTCTCAATAGATACATCCTAAGTAATCAAAATATAAAAACCTACACTTGGCAATATGATTACATGATGATGCTATATAAAAGATTAACAAAATTACATCTACTATACTCAGATTAGCCCAAGTGTAGCTTCCTCCACACATGGCTAGAGCTCATGGATTTCTATCCACTTACTTCCCCTTATCCTTACCCGAAGGGCCTTCACCTAAAGTATAATCCCATGAAACGGGATAAGATACAAATCTCAGTAACCAAGGCAAATTCCATTCATATAAACTAGTTTAATCAACATATATGCATGATTTCATATAAGCATCAGAAGACATACCAGTCATATCAGTAAATGAAACAATTAGGCTATCTATGATTACTATCACATACTAGCAATCACAATTCCATATGTTACAGGCCAATAACATCGAGAGAGGCCCGTCCACGACACCTACTCCCCTATGAGCATAACCAGGGCTCAGTGTATCTGGGGTTTGATTATAACCCGGTGCTCAATTGAAACACATGCACAGGTGGCAGCCACACCACAGCTCCACCATGGACTCACAAGGTCCAATTACACATAACAGATAGCTAACCAATTCATTTAGCATCAAAATCATAATCATGCAGCAAATACAAGATTAAAACCAACATATGTATGGAATTAGCATAAACCCCGATTACCTCACTCTGTAGATAATTGAAAAGCTACTAGTAGTGCCAAAATCTCCCTATAACCATAACATCAGAAGCTTACTACTTTAAATCATAATGTATAGCAGCAATAAGTACCTAAGGAATTAAAATACTAATGGCTACCTGGAAGACGGTTACCCAACCACTACAAATCCCCAAATTCAGATTGAATATGTCCTCTACTGGAAACTTCAATATATCACCCTAATTCTTAAGCAAATTCGTACATAATTAATACCCATACTAGAAATCAACCATGGGGGTCTTAAACCAGCAGATAATACATTAGAATGGAGAGTATACACTTACCCAATATCCCCTCTAGCCTCTACCTCCAAAAATCCTCCAAGAAAATACCAAATAACCACATTTCAGAATTTGGGTATGGTGAAAATGCTCCAAAAGAAAAACTAATCAGGCCAAAATGAAGAGAAAGAGAAGGGGATTAAGTTATATAACAAGTACCTTAGCTGATTTTGAGCTTAGAAGTGAGAAATGGTGGATTTCTTGCCACAAACCCTAGCCTCCCTCTAAACCTTCGAAAATGAGTTGTGTATTTGTGTTTCAGCAAAATGTGGAGGGACTGAAGTGTTTAGGGTTTTAGTTGGGTTTAAGTTGGGTTTAATGTAGGTCATGGGTTAGCCTAAAGGTCCAATTGCAAATGAGTTTTGATTTAAACCTTATTGGGCCAGCTTGAAGGTCAACAGCTGCAAAAATTTAATTGGGCCAGACCAAGTTTGAAAAACTCAATTGATTTAGGTCAACACAAAGGTTATTAAGCCATCACTAGGTACTCTCTCTTGGGCCAAGTCTCACAATAAAAGGTTAGGTTAGCACCTAAAATTATTGGGCCTCCATTAGTCCCTAATCTTGCCCTACTTAATTTAATTTGGGCCTAAATGGGGTTTATAACTCAATTAAATTTCAAACTCATATTAATAATGTATATCTCTAAAATTTCCATTCACTTAACTTGTCCAGTTATCCCATATTAATTATTATTAATTAACCCAAATCCATGATTAACACCTTAATTAATTTTGGGGTGTTACACATGAGGAGACTTTTAGGGATCTTAGGAGCTTATTCAAACACTTATTTAAGTCTAGGAATTATTATATAAAATCATATTTTACAAGGAATACTTAAAACCCTAGAATTTGCATCTTGAATTTCCATAGTTATTTGTTAATTCTCTTTGCATATTCTTAATCTCCATACCCTTTTTCCTAAGAATCACCCTTAGTTCTGCCTAAAAACCAAGCCCTCTTAGGTCTTCTTACTTGGGGCGAAACATAGGAAGAAGAGGGGCAAGGGATATCAACGTGGATGAAGAAATTACCTTGTTTTTCCTTATTTTCTCACTTTAATCTCATCGTCTTTGGCCTCTTCTCTTCAAATCCAAATTTTTCCTTTAATTTTTCCCTTAAAAAAATTTATAAACTTCATTATAATCATAGAAAATAAAAGAGAATGGAGGAGGAGAGGTTTGGAAGTGAAAAAGCATGAAAAACTACCAGGTTTCCTTACCTTCAAGCCTTGATTTCTCTTCTCTTTCTTCTTCCCTTGGTGCACCACTCTCCTAAGGTTTCTTCTTTGGTTTGAGGAAGAAAAATATGAAGCTATGTGAGTGGGAGAGTGAGGCGCTATCTATTTATAGGTGGAAGAGAATGACTTTTTCAAAAATTTTCATTTTACCTTTTATTTTTGGCATTTTTGTTTTTAATCTGTTTTAACTCCCTTTTGAGAACCATCTTTTCCATTATAAAATTTAGGTTCCCAATTTAGTAAAATACCTTTGGAATCACTCAAATCGGAGCTAAGACCTTCCCAAATGGATCTGCCAAAATTCAGGTATACCGACATTAGAAAACATCCACTGAAGGGGATTTAACTGTCTTGGGGCTTCCCATGGTTTTCAAGGCCTCTTAGAACCCTAAAATACTCAAAATTTTCATTTAAAAAGCCCTCCTGTGTGAATTCTAAAATTTTTTCAAAATTACGAAAATGCCATTACGTTTCGTAAGTCTTTCTGTAAGAAATTGTTTCTTTATTCTAGCTTCATTTTTCTTTCTGTTTGAGCCTAAAATTCTCATTTTTAAGAGTCTATAATGTTAATTAAATTTTTTGGGACCTTAACTAATTCATTTCAGGGGACTTGCTTTAAAAACACATTCATTATCGAACGTTACACTTCATCCAATTGCAAGTGTATGGCCAAAAAAAGGGAGGAATAGCTAAGGAAAAAGTGTGTGAGTCTTGCTTCAAGATAGCTCTCTAACCTTTCTCACATGCATAGCTTGGTTGTTCTCTTGTCATTGAGTACTTACATGTATGTTTGAGCCATAAAAAATGTTTTTAGCCTATGGTATATGTTATGGTACCATTAAATTTCTTGAAATGTGTTTATGATTGCTTTATGGTTTACTTAGGTTTGGTGGTTCCAAAAGTCCCTTAGCCATGGTGAGGATGAGCCAAAAGTCCCTAAAAATGGGAGAAACAAAGCCAAAAGTCTTAAAAAAGAGTGAGGCTTCGTCAAAAGTCCCTTGAAGGTGGGTGAGGCAAATCCAAAAGTCCTAAGAAAGATGGGTAAGGCTAAACCAATGCCCTTGAGAGCCTATGTTTGCTATGTATAAGTTGATATGCCAAAGAAAATGATTTATACATGTTCACTAGTTGCTTGAATATCATGCATGCATTCTTTGGCTTGTTATACATCTATTATGTATGTTTGAAAGGGTTAAGAGCTATTAGAATTCTTTGAATCTCACTCTTCCCCTACATATGTCTAACCATGTTTAGGTGAGCCAAGTAGATAAGAAAATGGAAGCCAATAGGCATGAGAGGCAAGATTGTGACAACAAGATAGAGAAATGGCTTGTTTAATTGTATTTTGATGTCAAACTATGTAACCATGAGATGTTTCTATGATGTAAACTCTTAAACATGTTCTAATATATGTATAAATAGTGTACGTAACCATGTAGAAGCTACATGAATGAGAATGTGAGATTTTGCCACTCCTTTGTCATTATGTGATGTAATGTTTTCACGTATATATGCAAGTGGCAAGGTGAGATTAAGCTCTATGAGGATTTGGGTCACTTGGCATGCTTTATTGTATGATGTTTATGCTTTTGAACTTGCCCGAGTGGTTATGGAAAGCCAACAGGGCCATTTGGTGCCTTAAGATGCCATTTAAGACTTCAAAATTGACCAAATGGTGTGCTATACCAAAGTATGACCAAATGAATGATTTTTTCCATGAAATTTGGCCAACAAGTAGGTATCATCTAGATATTTTCATATAGCCAAAGAACACTCAATTTAGAGCTCTAGAGAATTTATTATGATTTTTCAAAGTTGGCTAAATTATGCAAAAATAGTATGATTACTATTCATTTGATTAGTTTTCTTCTCTATGTCACGCGTGGGTCAAATGAAGTCCAATACTCATTAAATTTTACAAGAATAAATTAGACACCATATGATTTCCATAGCCATTGAGATCACTTTAATTGCATTTTTGAAGAGGGAGATATACATTTTTGAAGTTGCATGACAGTACTAGTAACATAGCCTTACCTATGTTATTGTTATATTGATTTTCGATGGCTTAGGGCTATTACATTGGTCTAGACTTATTTTTAGTCAAAAGTAGACATCCGTAAATTTCTATAATGGTATGGTTTGCTTGATTTTTATTTTTCTAGAATTAGTTATGAAATTTCAAAGTTTGTATCAAAAACTAAAATTTGAACCCAAGAGCAAACCATAGAATTTGTGTGATGTAGCTTCGAATCCAAAATGAATGAGATGAATTATAGTGTGTATGACATGTATGGATGTGTTATGACTAGAAAATGATGTGAATGAGTTCATATGGTCCATGGAACATAAAATGAGGAAATGAGATCTTACGTAACGAAAATAATACAATTAAATATTTTGCCTTTTTCATGGAAAATGCTTGTTCCTTTATATATATGTTCTCCATTCCATATGAAAATGCATTGAGATAGATAATGAAACCATGTTAAAATAGCTAAAAGGTTAAGGTAGTACATCACATTTGTAAATGTATGAGATTATGATGTATATACCATATTTGGTGCCATATGTATAAGAATGTGAATTTTTTGTATGCATGTGCCATGGAAAGTGTGTGTAAAGCCAAGTGAGAGTGATTTTGAGTTCTATGATGATTTAGATTGGATGAGATGGCCACACATGCTATATTTTAGGTTTTGGATGTGCTCAAATGGTCACAATTTATGTGAGAAGCCATTTTAGTCCATTTTATGCCACTTTGATACCATTTTGACCCATATTTTACCCCTGATCCAAAAGTAAACCAAATGAATGAATTTTGGCATGAAGTTTAGCAGTCAATTAGATCTTATTTACAACTTTTTATGGAGGCAAAGAACATAATTTTTGGACTCTATAAAATTTATTATGATTTTTCAAAGTTGTCTGAATTATGTAGATTTGCCTATGCACTGTTCATTTGGTCAGTTCTAGTTTTCTATGTATTTGAGGGGGCCAATGAATTCCAATACTCATAAAAGTTTACAAGCATATAGTTGGCATTATAGCTTTCCATAGCCACTGAGATCACTCAATTTGGAGTTGTGTAGCTTAAATTATGCATGCTTAAAATTTTAGGTTTGCATATCCATGAAAATCTAATAATGTTATTGTTTCATTAGATTTTCATGGCCCAAAATAATTTTTTTTTATCTATAATTTTTTCAACATGTATTTCATGTCTTGAACTTTCTAGAAAGTTCTCATTTGCATGATTTGGAGTTCACTAGCTCAAGATATGAATTTTTGAAGTTAGTGACATAATTATGAAACCATGGAAATTGACGTTATGATGCTAATTTGTAATATATAGCTCAAACCCAAAATTTCTTGCTTCTCTTGTGATGTTTCTAGTTGAGAAAATGTCTTGAGGATGAATCTTGAAATGGGTAAGTTAAAATGGTGTATTTAAGCTAAATTGAAAATTTTGTATCTTTAATGTCAATTATTTCTATTATTAAAAGTGATGAATTTAATGGAATAAATGTTCTAAGCACTATATAATGTAAATTAAGCACTATTATTATATGGTATGACATTTGTTGGTATCAGAGTAATGGTTCAGGCAACTTAGCTCTATGGTTGGGCCTTGAAATGTTTAAATTAGGGTGCATTTGGATTATTTGTGCATGTATTGTATGACTATCAAGAATGGTTGTTTTATTAATTATGCTATGATATTGTATATAAAGGTTAAGGTTGTGGTTCTTTTGTGTAATTGGTGATCATTAGTTAGGGCAGACCCCCTAGGGTAGACCTTGAAAGTCCCATGTTATTGTGAATTACCTTAGGTAATAGCAGGTTTTAATGGGATAACAAAGATAGTTTGTGTAGCAATAGTAAGATATGGTACTGTAGCTGCGGAATGCCCTAGATAATGAGAGATGATGATAGAAGAAAGTCCCCTAGAACCATAGTGGTTAGTTCCTAACAATTTATATACACCCTTAAAGGAGAACGATTAGTATGTTGTTACATCACCAAATAGTCTTGGCACTTCTCTTAATTGCAAAATTATGATGATGAAAAAAGAGAAGTGTGAGCAATTGAAAAGGGAATGAAACCCCCTATTATAGATAAGGTTACTTTGCTAGGAATTAGAGCATTTAGTGATCTTGTTAGGGATGATTAATAAAGTAATTGAGAATAACCTACAAGATAATATGTAGGTAAAGAACTAGATAGAAAGAGACCCTAGAATTGAAAGAAGGTCAGAGTAAAAAGATAATGTGAATGTCTTTGCTAGCAATAGGAAGAAAGGTAATGTATGTTAGGATAGTAAAATCGCGAGAGGAAATGAGGTTAGCCTAATAAGGGATAGCCATCCTAGGTGACAAGTTGTACACGTGGGAAGTGAGGATTATAGCTGAGGTTGATTTTGACAGTGTTGGTGCCTCCACTTAGAGTTTTACCCAGCGCAGAGTGGTTGCTCTCATAGAATAGGAGGCTAGTGGTGTCTCTTAGTTTGATAGAGATGTGGGAGTATGAGATTAGTGAGCCTCTTAGTTTCATCAAAGATGTGATTAGAGTTAACAGTTTTCCTCAAATTGTTGTGATTAATTTGGGTATTGTCCCATGATTATCATATGAGAAACTGGGTTTGGGTATTGATATTTTACCCTATGATTTGTTTGCATTTGTTTTTACTGGAGACCATGTGAGTACTTTCCATGTGCACTGAACATTGCTGTATAAATTTATTATTGTCCTTCATTATTGATTTGTGATGCATGCTTTTATATGCACTAGATGGTTGGTAATAAAGTTATGTTTAAATATAAATATATAAATCATTACCTTACTTGAATATGAGACCATACCTAGTATGAAAGGGATGTTAAAGCTAAATTGTTCTTCTTATCCACCATCCAAGCTAAGAAATAATTGGGCCATGGATGTTTAGGGCTCCTGATTGTTCTTTTTATATGAGTAGAGGTAGGAAGAGGGATGAAAAAGATCCCTATAGTAGGGGATTTATAGGGGTTTTCCCTAAAGATGTTAATTCTAGTGACCAACCTCATTAAAAAGAGAAATAGAGTTCCTTAATGATGTTATATCTAGATTTAGACCATGTCTAAAGCTTCTTATCAGTTGTTTTCCATCTAGCAAGTAGAGTTAAAAAGGATAATGGAAAAAAATAAATATTGAAAAGGTTTATACACCCTAGTGTGCCACCTAGGGAAATGGTAGCCTAAGATTGAGTATAAATTATAAATAATTAACAAGGTTACCTTTAAAAATATGTTTCATCTCTAGAATTGATGATTTTTAAATTAGTTAGGGACATTAGTATTTTCTAAGATAGATTTTAAATCTAAGCATTATTAATTAAGGATGAGAACTGAAGATGTTCTAAAAATAGACTGTCAAATTTGATATGTGTAACATCCGATTCCTCTGTAAATGTGAGAAACATAATATCCAATTTCTCCATAAACATACGAAACTTACCAGATATAAAAGGAAGTTTCCCAAATAAAATGATTTGAGGTCCAATAAAATTAGAGTAATAATTTAGACCTCAAATAATGAGGATCTAAACCCAGATATGCCTTAATGAATATGCAGTGACATTTTTATAATTTTGGGCACTTTTTAGAGAACTCAAATGAAATATTTTTAAATGGAAAAAATAAGTTTTTTGGGGTTCTCAGAGGCCCTAAAAACTATAAGAGCCCCTAGAACATTTAAAACCCCTCTGGTTTATGTTTTAGAATGTCAGTGGACTTGAACTTTGACCTTTTTGTTTGAAAAGGTTTTAGAACCAATTTGAGTGATTCCAAAGGCAATTTATATATTAGAGAACCTAAATTTTGGGTGGAAAAGATGGTTCTCAAAAAGGAGTTGAAATGAACCTAAAACAAAAAAGCCAAGAAGGAGGGGCAAAATTGGCATTTTGAAAAGCTTTTTATGGAACCCTTCCTATATATAGGTGGCACCCACTCTTCTCCTCATTTTAGTCGACTTAGTTTCTATCCAAAATAAAGGAAAAATTAGCAAGAAAGCGTACACAAGAAGAGGGGAAAAAGGAGAAGAAAAAGGCTAGGAAAAAAGGTAAGAAATCATCGATTTTTCATGCTCAATCTTTTAGTAAACTTATTCTCCTCCTTATCCTCTTTCTTTGCATGGTTTTAGTGTATGATTTGGATATATTTTGAGTCATGTTCAGAGGGTGGAAGTTCAAAATTGCAAGGAGGAGCCATAGCAAAGGAGAAGACTCTTGGAAAAGTCTTGAATCAAGGTAGGTATCATGGATTTCCTTACTTCCTTCTTCTTGTTCTTCCATGAGTGATTTTCAGCCACTTGTAGAACAACCAAGAGAGAGTAAAATTTGACCTAAACCAATCATGAAACCAAGGTTTTTTAAGGTGAGAAAAAGTATATGCAAAGAAATTCCAAAAAGAAGCATTAAAAATTAGGTTTCCAAAACCTAGGGTTTTTATTACACTATGGTATGTATGAAGCTTTCTAATGGTATTTCTAGTTGTCTAAGAGTATATATGGGTTCTTGAGACACTTAGAAAGCCTCACATGTGCCATTTCTTTCAAGAAAAATTGCAAAGCCCATGGGTGCACAATGCTCTTCATGTCTTGGCCTAACCCACTCCAAGTACCTAGGGAGTATTTTAATTTGTTCTAAACCTAGAATGAGACTAGCTATAATGGAAGAACATTAAAAGAAGTCTTGAAAAAATTTAGAAACCTTAGAATGTGAGATAGAAGTGTAGGCTCCATAATAAGACTTTAAGAAGTAACTTATAGTTAGGCTCCTTAAAATGAATGTGTGATGACTCCAAGGAGTCTAAAGGGAGTCAACAAACCTAGAATGAATGAGAAATGAGAGCCAAGATCATGAATTCTCTTAGTTGCTTCGTAAGGTCTTGTATGGAAGCATAATGGAGCCATAGAACAAAGGAGCTTCACATAGAGTGTGTATAATGCCAAAGCTTATTTCCATGAGTGATTTATGTCTCTCTTGATGTGTTTAAGCCAAGAAAACCAAGGGCCACCTAATTACAAGGCTGGGCCAAGAAGGGCGAGAAGAATTTTAAGAGAAAAGTGTATGCAATTGCTCCAAGGTAGCTCTCTAACCTCTCTCTCATGTATAGCTTGGATGTTTGCTTGTCTTTGAGTGCTTGTATATATGTTTATGCCATAAGAAATGTTTCTAACTATTGCCCACATGCCATGGTATAATGATGATCTTGAAATGTGTTTTATGAATGTATTTTGGCTTGCATGGGCTTGGTGATGCCAAAAGTCACTTAATAAGGGTGATGAGGCAAAAGTCCCTAGAAGTGGGTGAGACAAGGCCAAGTCTTAAGAAGAGTGAAGCTAAGTCAAAAATCCTTTGAAAATGAGTGAGGTAAATCCAAAAGCCCTAAGGAAAGTGGGTGAGGCTAAACCAATGCCCTTGAGAGCTTATGTATGTTATGTATGAGTTTCTTGAATATGAAAAATGTTATGTATATGTTCTCTAGTAGCTTGAAAGCCATGCGTGCATTCTTTGACATTTTTAGCATCCATTATATATGTTTGAAAGGGTTAAGAGCTATTGAGATTTTTTGAATCTCACTCTTCCCCTACACATGACTAACCATACCAAGGTGAACCAAAAGGACCAAGAAATGGTGACCAACAAAGATGAGAGGAAAGTCTTTGACAAAAGGATAAAGAAATAAGCTTTGTATTTGCATTATGATGTCAAGAATTGTATCCATGAGTTGTATATATGATGCAGCCCTTTGAGTAAGTTCAAATGTATATATATATGATGTATGTAACAATGTGGAAGCTAAATGCATAGAAATGTGAGAATTTACCACCCTTGTGCTAGTATGTGTTTATGTATAAATGCAAGTTGCATGGTGAGTTTGAGCTCCATTATGATTTGGATCATTTGGTATTCTTTTATATGTTGTAATTATGCTTTTATACTTGCTCAAGTGGTTGTGGAAAGTCATAGAGAGCATTTGGTGTCTTAAGATCCCATTTTGGACTTCAAATTTGGCCAAATGAGTGAGTTTTTCCATGAAATTTGGCCAGCAAGTAGGTCTCATCTAGGACCTTTCATAGAGAAAAAGAGCACGCAATTTGGAGCTCTAGAGAATTTATTATGACTTTTCAAATTTGGCTAAATTATGCAGAAATGGTATGATTACTGTTTATTTGGTCAGTTTGCTTCTTTGTGTCACACATAGGTCTAATGAAGTCTAATTTTCATGAAATTTTACAATCATAAGCTTTCCACATCTACTAAGATCACCTCAACTAGAGCATTTTAAAGAGAGAAATGAATTTTTGAAGTTGCATGTCAACACCAGTAATACAACTTAACCTAAATTATTATTCCATAAATTTCTATAGGTTAAAGGACATGGTATTAGTCTAGAATTATTTTTAGTCTTTAGCAAACACCCACAGCTTTCCTGAATGGTAAGGTTTGCTAGATATTAATTTTTCTAGAATTAGTTATGAATTTTTAAAGTTTATATCAAAAACCTATAATAGCAAACCTGGATAACTAGACCTTTGGTGCTATCTATTGTCACTCGTGGTCTAGTTAATGCTTTTATGCCCTGGAATAATTTTCAACATATGGTTGACATTTAAAGCTTTCTAGAAAGCTATCATTTGCTTGATTTTAATTTTTTAAGAATTAATTATGATTTTCCAAATTTGATTTCAGAAATCTGCCTCTGTAACCCGAGAGAAATTCTGGTTTTTGGTGAAGCATGGTTCCAAATCCGAAACTCTTAGGATGTTTTGCAATGTATATGACTTGTATGGATTTTTTACGGATGGAAAATGATATAAATGAGTTCATATGGTCCATAAAAGCATGAAATGAAATTTTTAGGCCTTATGTAACACAATTTATTACCATTAAATATGCTTATTTTCCATATAAGAATATAAAGCTAGCCTTTGATGATGAATTAAGACGTCTAATGAATATGGTATTACAATATGGATGTTATGAGTTCCTAGTTATGTCATCTGACCTAATTAATGCATTGGCTATCTTATAGACAGCATGATTAGGGTATTCAAACTGTATTTGTGTAAATTTTGTAGTAGTCTTTATTGATGATATTCTAGTATATGTAATACCCCAAAATTAATTAAGGTGCTAATAATAGATTTAGGTTAATTAAGAATAATTAATATGGAATAATCGGGTAAGTTAAGTGAATAGAAATTTTGGAGAGATAAATTATTAATATGGGTTTGAGATTTAATTGGGATAGAAACTTCATCTAGGCCCAAACTAATGTAGGAGATCATGATAAGAGGCTAATGGGGGCCCAATAAGCTAGGTGCAGACCCAATTTAATTCAATGTGATAGAAGCCCAAGAACCACCTTGTGTAGGCTCTTATAATTGGCCCAACAACCTTATGCAGACCCAAGATCATGGAGTTTTTACAACTAAGTTTGGCCTAATAAAATTCCGTAGCCCAACACTTTAAAGCTAGCCCAACAAAGCTAAAATCTGAAACCCATTTAAAGTTGGATCTTGGAGTAGCCCATAACCCATCTTAGACCCAACTTAAACCCAACTAAAACCTTAAACACTTCAGCCACTTCCCCATTTTGCTGAAACACAAGAGGGAATTTCAGAGGTTTGAAGGGAGGTTAGGTTTGGGGCAAGAAATCCATCATTTCCCACTTTTAGAGCAAGATTCAGCCAAGGTAATAGTTATATAACTTAATCCTCTTATATTTCTCTTCATTTTGGCCTAATTAGTTTTTCATTTAGAGTATTTTCACCCACATCCAAAATCTAAAACTTGCCATTTGATGTTTCCATGGTGAAATTTCATAGGTTGAGGCTAAGGCTGACATTAGATAAATATAAACTCATCTTCTTGATGTATTTTTGCTGGTTTGAGACCTCAATGATTGGGTTATAGTATGGGTATTAATTTTTCACGAATTTGCTTAGGATTTAAGTTGATATATTGAAGTTTTTGGTAGAGGACACATCCATTCTGAATTTTGGGAATTTGTAGTGGCTGGGGAGATTTTTGTACCATTGGTGGCTTTTCAATTGGTCTACAAGTAAGGTAACTAGGACTATATTAATTTCATGCATATATCTATTTTAACTTCATGTTTGATGTACATGAATGATTTGAAATGCTGAATGAATTGGTTGGCTATCTATTGTGTTATGATTGGACTTTGTGAGTCTATGGTGGAGCTGTGGTGCGGCTGCCACCCGTGCATGTACTTTGATTGGGCATTGGGTTATGATCAAACCCCAGATGAACTGAGCCCTGGTTGTGCTCATTAAGGAATGGGTGCTGTGGACAGGCCTCTCTCGGTGTTATTGGCCTTTAACATGTGAAAATATGATTACTAGTATGGGATAGTGATCATGATAGCCTAATTATTTCATTTACTGGTATGTCTTCTGATGCTTATATGAAATCAAGCATATATGTTAATTAAGCTGGAATATATGAATGGAATTTGTTTTGGTTACTAAGATTCGCATCTCACCCCATTTCATAGGATTAAATATTTCAGGTGAAGGTTCTTTGGGTAAGGATAAGGGGAAGCAAGTGGATGAAAATCCATGAGCTCCAATTTTGTGGGGAGAAGGCTACACTTAGATTAGTTTATTTAGATGCTAAATTTTGTATTACTTTTTGTATAGCATCATCATGTAATCATGTTTCCAAGTATAGGCTTTTATATTTTGATTACTTAGGATGTATTTATTGAGGAGTTAAGCCTCATCATAACTTGATATCGAATGTATGAATCCCATAACACTTGATGCATGAATTTTACTGAATTTATGGTATAGTATACTGTTGGAAATATAATTATGTGAAGTATTAGATATTGATATGAATCATTGATGTATGAAACCTCTAATGGAATGTGTATCGAATGTTAATTGTCAATAGTGCATGAATTCTTGTTTGCTATTACTTTATGGACTTACTGATATAGGGTAGTTGGAGGAGTGGAAATTTACATTTAAGTTTTGAATTGGTAATGGTAGAATAGGTGGGTGAATAGGGTAAATAAATACCATTAAAGTCATATAAAATGGGAGGTAGTGGTCTTAGGGTGTTCCTAAGAGGAGACTTAGAGTGCATGGGATGAAATGTAGGAGATATAATTATAGGAGGGAGTCACGCCACAGCTAGGAAGGCCTCGTCGTAGCTTGAAGAGTGATAGTGGCGAGAGATGCTACGGCTTGAGAAATATCACCGCAACACAGTGCAAAAAAAATCTCCCAGAAAGGTGACAGAATGAAACCTCGCCGCAACGCAATAGGTCCTACCGCGGTGTAAATCGAGGAAACTAGTTAAAGAGATAACAATAGCAAAACTTGCCACGATGGAAGTATATTTCGTCGAGGCGAGAATTATGGGATTTCAAATTGTAGCTCCAGGAGGCATCTCTGCCGTGGCGCCATGTAGGTTGGCCGCGGCGAGTAAGTTTCCCAATGATTCTCGAGAGCTACTTAGCCACAGTGCAAAATGAAAAACTTAGTTTTCGAGCTCCAAGACCTAACATAGCCACGGCGAAAAGGTTTCAAATCGCGGCGCAGGTCCCTAAACTCCCACCTTTAGCCTAGAACCCCAATTTCTTCAATGGTAATGCTAGGAAATGATATAGGAACACTTTGTGAGGTTTTTGTGTATTGAAATTGATGGATGGATGAATCACAAACCCTTGATGATAGTGCAATTCCTTTTATGTGTTCTCCCATTTATGGTTGTTTAGTTGATGACCCTAATAACAAGGTTCAAATTTCTCTATATTTCTTAATGTAATTAATTGTAACGACTCCAAACCTTGATCATTAATTGTTAATTGTGTATTTAACCATAATTACTGGGATTAGAAGTTAGGGTCATCACAGTATACTCTAGGGCAATTGAGGGATATAAGAGGTATCTGAAAATAGTCCTTGAGACCTTGAGAAGTATAAGATGGAATGCCAAACTTAGTATATATGAGTGTCATCTAACTAAAGTGAGATTCTTAGGTCATGTTTTGTTACAGGTGGAGAACATGGGTTGATCCTAATAAAGTTAATATTGTGTTACAGTGGTACAAGCCTGAACCATCACTGAGGTTAAAAGTTTTCTAGGTTTGGCGAGGTGTGATAGAAAGTTATAAAGGGTTTTCCTCAGATATCTTGGAGAGGCTAACTAACAAAGAGATTATGTTTATGTGGGATGATAGATGTGAAAGGAGTTTCTAGAATTGAAACTCCATGTGACCACTACCCCTGTATTGACTGTGTTTGATGTATCTAACCCTAATAAATTGTGTGGTTTATAAAGATAATTGTGGAAAGGGTTAGGATGTGTATTGATAAAGAAAGGGGTAGAGTGGTGTAGATGCCTCTAGATAGTTGAGGCCATATATAGAGAAATATTCCACATATGCTGTAGAGTTGGCTACAGTGGTTGTTACCCTCAAGCCTAGAGATATTATTTGAATAGTGATAGTGGGCACATACAATAACCACAGAAGTCTGAAATACCTATTTGATCAGAGAGAGCTAAATGAGAAGCTGAAAATATGGATGAGATTCTTAAAGAAATACCATTTAGGTAAGGCTAGTGGGATAGCTGATATTTTGAGTAAAATGTCCATATATATATATATATAAACAACCTATATAATGATCTGTGAATAGGGATTCATAGAGAAATCTAAGAATATGAATATGACCTATGGTATGTTTCCAGGAAAATCATATTGAGTGAGACTAAAGTAAAAAATAATTGAAAGCCGAGATAGTAGATGCCCAGAGAGAAAGAGGATGGTCTTTTGAACCATATCAAGAATGAAATTCCCCAGGGTAAAACCTTAAAGTTCAGGATGTATGAGGATGGTATGGTAGTATACTGAGATAGAATTTGTGTGCCAAACCAAACTAAACTGAGAGAAAAGTTTTAAAGAAGGCATATAATAATGAATATGTAATGTGTTCAAAAGTCACCAAAGTATGCTATAATTTGAAAAGATTAGTTGGTGACTAGAAATGAAGGCAAAATTTAGCCTGGCTAGACATTGATGTGACAAAAAGTTGTGATTAACCATCAAGGATGAGTTAGGTCATTAAACTCTCAAGATACCTTAAGTGGGAAAAGAAATGATATAGATATGGATGCTATCATAAGGTTACCCAGGATATTGTTTAGACACGATACATATATATATATATATGGGTAACTGGGAGTGTATTAATAGGGCTTTACATTGTTATTGATTAGAGCGATGTATGCACTAAATAAATTGCCTTATTGCATATTGAAGAATTAATGTGATCTCATAGGGTACTGAATAACATTATATCTGATACAGACCTTAGGTAGAGATTAGATTGAACCTTAGTACTATCATTGGTTATCACCCTCAGATAAATGGTTAGATAGAAATGACCATTCAGACTTTAAGTCATATGTTGAGGGGATATGTACTAAGAAATGAAAGGAAACTGGAATACATAGTTACTTGTATCTATGTTTATGTGAATGATAATTATTATTTTAGTGTTTGAATGATCCTAAATAGAACCCTGCATAGGAGAAAATGTGGATCACCTTATGTTAGGTTAAGCTAGGTGAAAAGAGATTAATAGGCTTTAAGAAGGATAGACTAGACCACTAGATAAATAAAAACCGATTAGAAAAAAACTCTTTACGACCTTGAATGAACAAAGAGTTATGTGAATAAAAGCATAGGGCCGTTAGAGTATGATATGAGATTGAAAGTTGTGTGTTAAATTTCTAGAGTGGATTGGTCTGTCAAATGGAGAAAGGGCTTAGTCTTAGTTATATGGTCCATTTGAAATACTTGAGAGAGTTAGACCAATTAGCTACTATATTACCCTATCCTTTCTCCTAACCTAGCCAAAAATTATATTGTGTTTTTGTGTCCCATGTTTAATTGTCAATCGCCTCACTTGTCATAAAGTATGAGAATTTCAGTGGTAGGATAATTTTTCTATGGTTGCAACACCAAAGATTGGTTGATACAGTGATTAGATAGTTAAGAGAATAAGAATGTTTCTTTGGTAAATGGTGACCTAAAAAGGTCATAATGGTTTAGTTAAGGTATGTCCAAAATTTTGAGGACAAAATTTATTTTTAAGGGGTAAAATGTAGTAACTGGTTTTTCAAAAATTGAACTGAAACCGATAAATTGATATGAGATACCCTAAAGTAGAGCAAATTGAGGCTAATTGAGTATAAGGTTCATTAGAACATCTATAAGTATAGATAAGAGCCTAATGATATGTTGGAGATTATGCCCTAGGCCAATTATTGTATTGCAAATATTGTACTTTATTAAGAAATAAGAGTTTTTTTTATTACATTATTATATTTTTTGCATATTCTATATAATAATATCCTTAGATAAATCATATTAATTATCCTAAATATCCCTGGTCAGTTATCATTGTGGAAAATGATGATGAACTAAGACTAGTATGATTTTGATTGATGATTATGTGTTAATCATGTATATAGATACGAATCAAAATCATAGGCACTTGTTAAGGAATAACATGCTTGATCAACCCATTATGAGATAGCTACATGGATTAAGTCATAAGCGTATCTCATATATAACCATGTCACCGAGCCCTTAGACTTGAGATCACCATAGTTTCTAACATGAGGAACACTATGTTTTGGCATAGTTAAAAGTCATCTTTAACTGGATAATCATAAAGACTATGATCAGGCATAGCGGAATTCATGTAGAAGAAGATGAGTAGTCAAGATGGAATTTATCCTTATAATTAATAGAGAGATATCTCCTAGTACCTCGATGAGTGAGATTAAGAAATGCATGGTTGTGCTCGAATGGAAGAGTTTCCATTTGTACTTTCAGTCTACACGTAGATTAAGAAAGCAAGGATCGAGTAAGATGAGGATGACATTTTCATATCTCATACTTGATCTAGATATTGTGTGACAAAAGGGATGTGATAAGGTTATATGATAAGTTACATTGGATCACCAATCCCTATATGATTTGGGTAGTCACAATATCTTGCTAGAGGCCACTTGTGACTTGTGGGTCAAATAGTGTCATTAGCATACTACCAACATCATATGAGCCTACAGGGTTGTACACAAGAACGAGTCAACTCGAGCTAGAATTTTCAAATTCATTGAATTTTAAATTGCATCTAAATTCAAAGAATGTCACATTCAATCTAGTGTGAAAGAATTTTATAAATATATATATATATATTTTTATATATATATAGTTTATAAAATTCAAAACATATATATATATATATATATATATTTATATGTTCGAAATATATATATATATATTCTTTAATTAATTTAAATGAATTAGTTTTAAATTTAAGTCTTTACGATAAATTTAAATTTAGACTAATATGATAATTTAAATTTAATTTATGAGATAAATAAAATTTAAATTTAGTTCTAGATTTAGATTAAATAATTAGTTAAATTTAATCTATTAGATAGACTTAAATTTAAACTAATTTATTTAATTAAGATTTGATTGATTTAAAATAATGTATTTTACATTAATCAAATATATCAAAAACCCTAATGAGATACCTTTATCAAAAAAAAGGAGGCTAGGGTTTCTTAGAATGACAGAGAAAACACAACTCTAAGAGAAAAGAAAAAACCTTAGAGAGAGAAAGTATATGGACACCGTATGGATGCCTAGAGAGAGAAAGATGATAGTGTCTTCTCTAGCAAGAACGTATACAGACGATAGTCAGAGGCCCTAGTACGTTGTTTAAGTTGAGTAACCATTCGTGTGGATACCGGTAGAGGGAGCATATCTGAAGATCAGTTCTTGAGATTCGACGGTGAAAGAAGTATCACATAACAAAGGTAAATATTTCTAGATCTACTCAATTTAAATGACATTGATAGATCCATAGAAAGGGATTTAGGATTTATAAATTTTAATTTTTTGCTGTGTGTCTTGAAATTCCCAATAAGATAGCCTAACAACGGAGCCAAAACAGCTGAATGAATTAAAGGAATAATGTAAAGGCAATCATAATTTTGGGTAATCTTTTGAAAACTCAAAGGAGGAAGTTTTAAATGGGAAAATTGAGTTTCTCGAGATTCTTAAAGGCTTTAAAAATTATAGAAACCCTTAGAATAGCCAAAACTCCTTTGGTGTATATTTTAGATTATACTTTGACTGAAACTTTGACCAAGCAGTTCAATGAGGTTTTAAATTTAATTTGTAATAATTGATAATTCAAAAACTAAAATAAACCCAATAAAATGATATCAGAACACCTTAAAGCAAGGCAAATTAAATCTAAAAAAGATTAAGATGTTAATTATAACATCTTAAAATGTGATTTAGAACCTAAGGTTAGCCCAGAACCAGAGCCAAAATGCCCGGATGGAGAGTTGTAAAGGCTAGTGACATTTTTATAATTTTAGAAAACTCAGAGGATAGAGTTTTAAATGAGAAAATTGAGTGTTGCCAGGCTCTCAAGGGCCCTAAAAATCATAATAACCCCAGAATGGTTCAAACTTCTTTAGCATGCAATTTTGGCCATTGGTTGACCAAAATTTTGACTGAATAGTTTGGTAAGGTTTTAAGTCCAATTTGAGTGAAACCAAAGGAATTTTATAAAGTAAAAGATCTAAATTTTATGATAGAAAAGACGGTTTTAAAAAAAAGAGTTGAAATGAGCTTAAACAAAGAAAACTAAGATGTGGGACTAAATTGAAATTTTGAAAAATGTCATAATGAAGCTTCCCCTTTCTTATATATCATGTCCCACTTCTCCCACACCTCTTAACTGACCTCCTTCTAGTCTAAAACAAAATCTAGGACATTTCTAAGTGGTACACCAAAGGAAGAGCAAAGAAGGAAGAAACCAAGGCTTGAAAGTGTAAGAAATCATCACTTTTTCATGCTTCTTCCTTCACTAAAATTCTTTTCCTCTCTCTTCTTATGGTTTTGGTGACTTAATTGGTGATGTTTTATGGCTGGTTCAGTAAAGGGAAGAGAGAATTTGGGAGAACTCTTAGAAGCTTGTGAAAGCTCTCTTGGAAAGCTTGAAAACAAGGTAAGCTTTGCTATAGGAAATTGCTTCTTTATAGCTCTCCTCCCCCTCTATGTGTTTAGCCAGAATAACAGTCATATGTAGGGGACTTTATTTTGATCCAGACTTTATAAGAATTGTGGTTTTCAAGTATGAGGAATCATATGAAACAATTTGGATTCAAAAACAACCTAGAGATAACAAGTTATGGCATTTAGGGTTTTGGTTGCTCCTAAGGATTTGTGAAGCTTTCTAATGGTAACTTAGACTATTTAAGATTATGTTTGAGTTCATAAGAGACCTATGAAGCTTCATGGATAGCATATCCCCTAGGAAATGGAAGAAAACACTATAGGCACTCCATTAAGTCTATATCTCGGCTAAGATGAGTTTCATGCACCTAAGGAGAGTTTTCCTTGATTATAAGGATAAAAATGGTCTAGATATGAATTATATACACCAAAGGAACCATTGGTTTGAATTTAAAAATCATATTTTGAAAGTTAAAAGTTTAGGGTTCCTTTAAGAGTAAAGAAGCAACTAAGTGTTACGCTCCTTCAATTGAGTTGGAGATGACTCTAATGAGTTTAAATAGAGTCATGTGACTTAGATTGAGTGAGAAATTGGAGCCAAGATCATGAATTATATAAGTTGCTTCATTATACTCTCATATGCAACCATAAGCGTGCCATAAACTAGAAATAGCTTATGTAAAGTTTATGCAAGGGTAAAGATGGTTCCATTGATGTGTTTATGTCTTGTTTAATATGTTTAGACTAAGCAAATCAAGCCTCCTCCAAGTGTGTGTGTGTGGTCAAACCAATAGGCTAAAGGAATCAAGGAAAGATTATGTTTCTTGAATCAAGATAGCTCTTCATTCATTCTTGTATGCATTTCTTGGTTGTTTAATTATCACTGAATGCTTGTATGTGTGTTTGAATCATAAGACATGTCTATAGTTATTACTTTGATGTTTAGTACCATTATGCTTCTTAAATTGTGTTTTGAATGTGAGACTGCTCTTTATTGAAGAAGTTATGCCAAAAGTCCCTTGGATTGGGTGAAGTGAAGCCAAAAGTTTCTAAGAATGGGTGAGACAAGGCCAAAAGTCTCAAGAATGAGTGAGGCTAAGTCAAAAGCTCCTAAAAAATGGATGAGACTAATCCAAAAATCCCAAATAGTTAGGTGAGGCTAGACCAAAAGTCCCTAGAGTTTGATTTTAATCTTGATATGTTTATGTGATCTTGAAATATGCTTATGATTAGTTCTTGGAAGCTTTGATATATACTTGTGTTCTTTGACATGATAACATGCCGTATATACTTACTTGAAATGGTGAAGGGCTATTGGGATTTTTTGAATCTTACTTTCCCCCACTTTCCATATAATCTTATTTAGGTGATGCTCATGGAAGCAAGAATGGAGGCCAAGGAGTGTAATTTGTATTACTTTGACAATAAGATAGCTTTTGATATAATTTGATGTCAAAGTATGCATGTATAAGTTATTTATGAGTTATAAACCTTTGATCATATGTAAAAGTATATAGATATGTTGTATGTGATGGATATAGAGCCAAATGTAGGAGAATGTGATTTTTTGACATTCTTAAGCAATGATGCATGTGTATATGAACAAGTGGAATGGTGAATTTGAGTTCCATAATAATTTAGACCTACTATGATACTTCTATATGTTGTGTTTGAGCTTTTGGATATGCTCAAATGGTCATGGTTCATGTAGGAAGTCATTTTGGACCATTTGATCCTACCTTGACACCACCTGAACCAAAACCAAACCAAATGGACAAGTTTTGGCATGAAATTGGATAGGTATATATGAAACTTTTCACCGAGCCAAAGAGCACTATTTTTGGAGCTATAGAGATTTTATTATGATTTTTCAAAATTGGCTAAATTATGTAGAAACTGTCAAGGTACTATCCATTTGGTCAATTTGGTTTTCAGTGTCATTGAAGGGCCAAATGTAGTCTAATTCTCATGCAACTTTATAAGAATATAGTTGACATCATAAAATTTCCATAGCCACTGAGATCACCCAATTTGGAATTTTGTAGAAGGAGATATGAATTTTTAAAGTTGTTAATCTACTATAAGATGAGATCAGACCCAATTATTGTTCCATTAGCATTTTATGGGCCAAATGATATTGTTTTGATCTAAAATTTTTACAGTAGTTAGATGATATCCCAAGCTTTTTAGAAAGTCTAAGTTTGCATGATTTGGAATTTTCTAACTCAATTTATGAATTTCTAAAGTTTGTGACAAAATATGGAACCTATGGAAATTGAGAGTGTGACCTTGAATTTGATATGTATGGCCCAAACCCAAATTACATGCTCAATTTGTGATGTTTCTAGTTAAATAAGTATGTTATGGAGGGAAGATGAGTTTGGTAAGCTCAAATGGTTCATTTAATAAAAAATGATGTAATTTGGCTTTTGATAACGATTCCTTCCACTACTAAAAGAATTTATTTCATGAAATTGGATGTCATATGCCAATTGTGACGTAATTAAGGTGATATCCTAATATGGTATTACATTTATTGGTATCAGAGTTATGGTTCAGGCAATGTTGCTCAGTGATTGGCTCTTGAATTATATGAATAGCCTGTGCCATGATATGTTTTGCTAAGGAATTTGTGGAATGCATATGAATATGTGTTTGAATTGTATTTGTATACTGAGGTTGTGGTCATTTTCAGATAAAATGGTTTACACTAGATGGGGTAAGCTAGCTAGGCTGAAAGGGTTAAGCCTGAGGACCCTTTGCATACCATCATAGAGTGGTTAGATAGACAAGAAGCCATCATGAACCAACAATATGAAATAATAATGTAGTTGCCAAATGCCTTAGCTAGGTAGGAAGAGATGAGAAGAGAGGCCCCCGTATCATAGCTATCTACTTTTGGCATTCCACCAGCACCCCTTCAAGAACCAATTCAGATGCCTTTTCAAAAGTTACCTAATTAGTTTAGAAAGAATGGTCCACCCTCATTTGATGAGGAATTAGATGCCGATAAAGTTAAGGCATGGGTCATATAGTTGGAGAAAATATTCAAGATGATGGATTGTACATATGAGCAAAAGGCCAGGCTTGCCACATTTATGCTAGAAAAAAGAGGCTAATAAATGGTGGTATAGCATAAAATTCATGATGCAGACCAAGAATATCCTGATTAACTGGTAGAATTTATTGGTGGAGTTTTATGAAAAGTATTTCACCAGCTCAGTTAGAAACCCGAAGGAGATGGAATTTATAGGGTTGAAACAGACTGACAATATGCATGTAGATTAGTACATGGACAAATTTATTGAGCTATCTCAGTATTCTTCCTATCCCTAGAGATCTGATGATGAGCCTTAAAGATGTGAAAGATTTGAAAATGGGTTAAAGGCCTTAATTAGAGATAGAATCACACTATAAAGAATTAGAATGTTTAATGCCATTATGAAGATCAGCAAGGTAATTGAAAATAACCTATATGATATTTTACCTACAGTGACTGCAGTTATCCAAAGATGGGTCCTAGAATCCAAAAGACCGAGACCAGAAAATGCTATTAGTGTAGCATTGAGCAGCAAGAGAAGAGGCAAAATGCAATGGAACAAAAGGCCATAGAAGGGTAGAAAGTTGCAGCTTAGTAGAACCCAGCCATCCCTAGTGGCACATTTCAAATGTGTCATACCACATATATTCCACTATCATACTCTTCCATTCGAGGCTATCATATCCAATTTGCCCATGAAATTATAAGAAAAGTATGAAAATAATGCACTTTTGTTATGCAACATTGGGGTTAAATTTTCAATTCATGTCATATGAGCCTCGTGGATGTTCCAACATCATTCTCTACTCATTTATCACTTGTACAAGCCATAAATAATCTAAAACATCAAACAATCCATAGATTTCAAGCTTAGAACCATGGATTTTCTTCATTCACCTTAGACAGCATATGGCAGATTTCAGGGGCAATTTTGAAAATTCATAATTAAATGTAGAAAAATTGAAATCTTCCATGCTATAGCTTCCTGGAAATCTCTGAGTGTTAACTTTACATTAAAAATAATTTCAAGTCATGATCAGACTAGCTACTGATACTGATATAAACTTCAAAAATGTCTAATTAATTCCAAAAAAGTTCAATCCATACAAATGATACTAATATGGAAAGCTATAGATGTTAACTAAAGGAAAAAAATCATTACAAACCATTCTAGGTTTGTTCTAACCTCGAAAAACAATCAAACAATAACATAGGTCTAACTAGACGCCTAGTACTTCACAATAACTTTAAAAATTCATATCTCCCTCTCTAAACATCCAAATGGGGTAATTCTAGTTGACACATGTCACTAGGAAGGTTTAGTTTTGGGTTATAAAATTTTATAGCAATTGGACATTGTTTGCCCCTATGTTTGACATAGATTCAATTTCAGACCAAAGCTACAGTAACAGTGACCAAATCAAAAAATTTTCCCAATTTTAAAAATTGGTCAAATATTCTGTATACCTCGAAATAATACCCAATTTAGCTTCTCAAAAAGTTCTCAACAAGCTCTAGATGCATGCTAAATATTCAATCAAGAGGAACTCATTTGGATAAAAAGTGACATTGCTCACTCAAATGGTCAATTTTGCTCCATGTAAGATGTCCATTTTGTCCAAATGGCCTATCCAATGGTTTGACTCCTTTTGGGCAAGTTCGAAAGCACAAATGTGACTTGTAGACACTATTCAAGTGATCCCAACCCTCATACTTCTCAATTTGGCCATTCCACATCCAAGAGTACACAAATATGTCAAGCCATCAAAGGATCTAAATTTACATTTCCATTGATTTCATACCACACATGGTCTATACAAGATTCATACATTATATTACAATTGTTCATGGTCTTACATTACAAAAATAACATGTACAATATCATTCTCACATTTATACATAAAGAAGATTACAAAAGGTTTAAAGTATAGCCCTTCAAGGCTTTTGGATTGTTTTCTCTACTTCTTGTAAGCCACCTAGACAATTTAAGATGGAAGGAGAAAGAAAAGTGAGATTCCAAGAATCTTAATAGCTCACACACCCATTCACACATACATTCAAGGCATACATACATCAAGAACACAAATATGCAAGGTGCCTCAAGCATCTAACACATAAAACCACATTCTCATGCCACCATCTCATATTAATTTCAAAGAAGAGCTCTAGGTACTTTTGGTTTTACATTACCCCATTTCTAGGACTTTTAGATTTACCTCATTCCTGCCCAGGGACTTTTGACTTAGCCTCACCCATCCAAGGGACTTTTGGCCTAGTCTCATCCATGCCTTGAGACTTTTGGTATCTCTTCACCCACATTAAGGAACTTTTGGCATCACCTCACCCTTGTGAGCCATTTCCACATGCCAAGCCATTCATGAAGACACATTGGTACCAATGCAATCTCAAGATATCAAGTGGCATATTCTCAAGTCATACAAGCTAGCACAAGCACCCAATGACATACATACACATAAGAATGCAAGGAGAATAAGGTAGAGAGCTATCTTTCAATTGATGCAAGCTTTCTTTGCTTTACTCCCTCCCTTTCTCAGCTTCACAAGGACACTTAGGTGGTGGGATGTTCTCTTGGCCTAAACATTACAAATAATACACAATCACATACTTGAAGCAAGTCAAGACACTAAACTAAAGCTTGAATACATATTTGGTTTCATAAGTGGCATAATGGTTCCATAATTGGCCTAATGAAGAAACTCTCACATTTTAAGTTCTAGGTGTAACACCATACTTCTAAGACTCAACTTATGCAATTTCCATGGCTTATATCATGCTAGTTCTATGGGAAGCAACATAATAGCATTGAAAATCATGAATAAGTTGTATTTCACCACAGGAAAAATCCTTCATTCAGAGTCTCGTGGCCCATATAGACTCATCCATCTCATTTTCACATTTAAATACACAGATGAAACTCATAAAAAACTCAAAAAGTGGCCCATGCCTCAAGCAAAGGGAGTAGATACACAAAACATAATGGTGCAGCCTCAGGTAGAATTCCAGATTTTATGCTTGAATTTTTAAAAATTATAACTAATTTTAGAAAACTTTAAATCAAGCACACTATAGCATTCTAGAATGCTACAAATGTCTAATTTATGCTAAAAATAAATCCAAATCACAACAGAGGCTACTAACTATCGAAAATCTATGTAACAATACCAGAGGTTGGCTATCATCCTTAGTACTGATCTCCAACTTCAAAAATTTATATCTCCTTGCTTAAAGGTTCAATTGGGGTGATCTCAGTGGCCATGGAAACATTATGTCTAGTTTATGCTTGAAAATTTTCATAAGCATTGGACATCATTTGTTCTATGAATGACACAGCCCAAGTTTCTGACCATATGAACAGTACATGTATTAGTTCAACAGAAAAATGCCAACTTTGGAAAAACATAATAAATTCCATAGATCTCTAAATAATCTGGTCTTTAGATTCCCAAAAAGATTCAGATAAGGTCTATATGTGTGCCAAATTTCATAGGAAAATTCGATTATTTGGTTAAATCTTGACATTGGGCTGCAAAATGGCTCCTTTTGTGTCATTAAAGGGGTCCAAATAGTCCATTTTAAGTTCTAAGGCAACCATGATCACTTGAGCACGTGGGAATGCACCAAAATGGCTCTCTAAACTTGTGTCAAAGGTCCATAAACCTAGAAAGCAAAAACTCACTCCTCACCCTAAGCCATACACAAGAATGTACATGCTAGTTCTTGCCATTTCATACCCAAATTTTGCTATCTCATACATTTGGCATTAACTCTCATTCATACATCATAGATATGGGTATTTACACATGTTCAAATGATTACATAACAATTTCATCATGGGATTACATCATATGCCATATGTATAGCTACAAAGGAAACAAAACTAGGCATTTTCATACACTTTGATGTCAACCTTCTTATTCTAGGCTTGGTGGCTTCCATTACCTTATTCAAGCGAGGAAGGAATGAGATTCAAAGAATCCCAATAGCTTATCTCCCTTTTAATCACACATAAAGTATGTAATACAAGCCTTGAAAATGCACGCATGGACATATTGAAACATGTGAGCATTCAAGAAACATTCTTAGCATTTGAACAAATCATACATAATATATATAGGCTTGCTAAGCAAGTGGACTAGCCTCACCCATTTACTTATGAATTTTGGACTTGCCTCACCCATTTTCTCTAAGAGGTTTTGACTTAACCTTACTCTTGAGAAACTCTTTGCTTATCCTCACTACGACGAAGGGTTCTTGGCTTCTCCACACTCAAACAAATCAAGGCAAACACATAAAACACCATTTGCATGCATAAAATATCATCATGGTACCATGGAATAAAAACTCATACTAAAATACTTTTCATAGCTTGAAACATACATACACACATTCAAAGACAATGTAAGCACATAATCATGCATGAGAGAAGGTGGAGAGAGCTACCTTCACTACACAAGCATACTTCTTTCCTTATGCTTTAAGTCCTCTCCCTTGACCTCACACACATAAGGAGGTGGAGATTATTTCCTTTGGCCTAGACATATCATATGGAAGCTAATTACACTCTTGAATCAAATTCTAAGCCCATACATTTACTAGAAATGTTAGGAGACTTATAAGGCTCTTTTTTGGTCCCATAATGCACTTAATGAAGAAACATTAAGAAAATATCATCTTGGCTCTATTTTTTTCATCTATTTATGATTCTTGACTCCATTTAAACCTTTTGGAGTCATAACACAAACAATTTAAGGAATTTAGCTAGATGTTAATTCTTTAAGCCATATTATGGAACATACAAGGTCTTCTCACTTTCTATGGTTTCTAAAATTTTTTCAAGGCTTCCTCTCATACTCTCCTATCATACAAGATGTAAAATTAAGCTTGGAAGGAATTAAAACACTCCCTAGGTGCATGAACCCTCCTTTGCCGAAGTTATGCTTTCATATGGCACCAATGGAGTTTCTTTGTTTCCTTTGATGGGAAAATCATGTAGGAAGCTCTCTTGGTATCTTAAGAACTTATTGAATAGTTAAACATCATAAAATATGGCTAGGATTCATTGTAGAGTTTAAGGTACAATCAAAACCCTAGTCTCTTTATCTTGCAAATTCATGGCTTTTACTTAAATTTCTTTACATATTCTTACTCTCTTCCCTTAAATTCCTCAAATTCACCCTTGGTTCTATCCAAAATTCAAGCCTTCTTGCAGCTACATATATGAGGCAAAATAAGGAGAAGAAGGGGGAAGGACTAGCTACCGTAAGATGAAGATTTTACTTTGTTTCCATGGCTTTTCTTGCTTGTTTCTCATTTTCTTGGCCTCCTCTCTTCAAGTCCAAATTTTTCCCTTTGTTTTGTCCTTAAAACAGCACCAAACACTTTAAGAAAATTATAGGGAGAAAGGGGAGAAAGAGGAGAAACATGTTGCTAAGGAAAGAGCTTAAATTTCCATGAAATCCTACCTTTCCCTTGCCTTTTCTCCCTCCAAAGCTTCTTCTCTTGGTGCACTTAGGAGCTAGCTCTCTTCTCTAGTTTTAAGGCAGAATTAGCTCTATTTAGAAGAGTGGAGAAGAAAGGCAAAATATATGGAGGGTTCAAGAAAATATCCACACAAAATCATATTTCAAGATTCCCTTAAAGAGCCAACACTTTTCTAACTTAATTTTTGTTGATTTTTCATGAAATTTCTTGGCATATTCTATCTTCCCATGGCCTAATTCCCTTGTTCCCCTTTTGTTTTGGATAGAACCCCCCTTCATGGTTCTAGTTTGGCTGAACATACACAAAAAAGGAGAGCAAAAGAATAAAACAACTAGGAATAAGATTTACCTTGGTTTCAAGCTTACTTCCAAGGCTTCTCCTTCTTGGTTCTTCCCTTCCTAATTTTTAAAAATTCCCCCTTGTGCTAGACCAAAAATAGAACCAATCCACTCAAGAAAACCATAGAATGAAAGTATAGAAGGAGGGAAGCAAGATTGGAAGAGAAAGAAGCATGAAATTCCATGAATTTACCTATCTTTCTTTCCTTGGTTTCCTCCCTTTCTCCTTTTCTCTTGTGCACCTAAGAGGGCTAAGCATTTTCTATTTTTTGGGCAGAAAGGGTTGTGCTAATTAAAGGGAAGAAGAGACAAGAAAGTGGTGGAAGCTTATGGAAGTTTCGAGAAACTTACTTTTCCAATTTTGCCCTTCCATATTGGCATTTTATTTTAGTTTTTTTTTAACTCCTTTTTGAAAATCATCTTTTCTATTATAAAATTTAGATTCTCAATTTAATAAAATGCCTTTGGAATCACTCAAATTGGAGCTAAAACCTTCCTGAATGAATCCATTAAGGTTTAGGCTCACTGTCGTTGGAAAAACTACACCAAAGGGGCTTTACTGGTCCTAAGGCTTCCCATGAATTTTGGGGCCTCTGAGCACCTTGGGCAATTCAAAATTTTACTTTAAAAAGCCCTTCTATGTGTTTTTCCAAAATTACACTTATTTATGAAAATGCCACTGGCCTTTCAACAAATTTTTCGAATCACTCTAGCCTTAGTTTCTAAACAACTCAAGGCTCAAATCTTTATTTTTTATTATTTAAAATTTTATCCAATTTTTATTTAGCCTTGAATCACTCGTCTCAAGAGATTTGCTTTTCAAACTAACCCATTCCGATATTTTTACCATGTATTGGACATTACATTTCAAACACAAGAAGCCAAGGCATATTGCCAGAAATTGCTCATAGATAGAGATAGTGCCTCCATCCAGGCCATAGACCCAGGGTAGAGTGTTCACCCTTACTCAGTAAGAGACTAGTGCATCACCCAATTTGATTTGAGGTACGATTATAGTGAATGGTTTTCCTGTAATTAATATGTTTGATTCAAGTGCTAGTCACTCATTTATATCTTATGATTGTGTGGGAAAGTTTAGTTTGACTATTAGTACTTTGCCTTTTGACTTATCTGTTACTACCTCTACTAGAGGCCATGTTGTTACCTTTCATGCATGCTTAAATGTCACTGTATAGTTTAACCAGTGTTATACTACCATTGATTTAATTTATATTCCCTTTCATGACATTGACTTGATTGTTAGCATGAACTGAATGGCTGCAAATAATGTTGTACTTGATTATGAGCATAAAACCATCATCCTACCTGCTTGTGGGACCATACCTAGGATTAAGATTGAGTTATCTTTCTTAACCACTGCCTAAGCTGAGAGATACCTAGAACATGGATGTCAAGGGTTTCTAGTTTTTTTCTTTATACAGGCTGAGGTAGAGGAAGGGATAAAGGAGATCCTTGTGGTTAGGGAATTCTAGAGGTTTTCCCTTTAACTTTAGTGGCCTACCTCATGAGAAAGAGATAGAGTTTCCTATAGATATAGTACCTGGGGCTGAACCGATATCTAAAGCTCTGTATAGGTGGCTCCCATTGAGCTTATTGAGTTGAAAAAGAAAATAGAGCAAATATTAGAGAAAGGGTTCATACGCCCTAATATGTTAACTTGGGGAGCTCCAGTATTATTTATGAAAAAGAAAGATGGTAGCTTAAGACTATATATAGATTATAAAGAGTTGAATAAAGTTACCATCAAGAATAAATATCTTCTCCTGAGAATAGAAGATTTGTTAGATCAGTTAGTGGGGGCATTGGTATTCTCTAAAATAGATCTTATATCTAGGTATTATTAGTTGAGGATTAGAGTTGAAAACGTCCCAAAGATGGCCTTTAAGACTAGATATGGCCCTTATGAGTTCCTAATGATGCCATTCGATTTGACAAATGCACTAGCTATGTTTATGGACTTTATGAACAGAGTATTCAGACCATACTTAGATAAATTTATTGTAGTCTTTATTGATAATATTCTAATATACTCTAGATCATTTAAGGAGCATGAGAGCCATTCGAGAATAGTCCTAAAAACCCTAAGAGATAAGAGATTATATGCTAAACTTAGTAAATGCAAGTTTTGGCAAACCGAGTTGAGATTCTTAGGTCATATGATATCATAAGTAGAAGTTGCAGTTGATCTCCATAAAGTATAAGTTATATTATAATGGGATAGTTCTAAGACCATCACCAAGGTTAGTAGCTTTATAGGTTTTGGCAAGATACTACAGACAATTCATTCAAGGCTTTTCTGAGATAGCCTTACCCTTGACACGACTAAATAGGAAAGAAACACAGTTTGTGTTGGATGATAGATGTGAGAGGAGTTTCCAAGAGTTGAAACTCTGGTTGACCACTGCTCTTGTATTGGTTATACTTGACCCTAGCAAATCATTTGTGGTTTATAGTCATGCTTCAAGAAAAGGGTTAGGCTGCGCGTTAATGCAATAGGGTAAAGTAATAGCATATGCCTCTAGGCAGTTTAGGCCAAATGAAGAGAATTATCCTACACACAATCTAGAGTTAGTTGCAATAGTGTTTGCCTTCAAAATCTGGAGGCATTATCTGTATGGTGAAACCATAGAGATTTACAATGACCACAAAAGTCTAAAATACTTGTTTCATCAGAAAGAACTAAATATGAGGTAGAAAATATGGATCAAATTCTTGAAAGATTATGATTATTCTTTAAAATAATACCCAGGCAAAACTAATGCAATGGTTGATGCCTTAAGTAGAAAATTCATCCATGTAGCCTATATAATGATTAGGGAGCAAGAACTTATAGAGAAATTTAAAGATATGAATATCTCATGCCATATGGTATCGGGTAGATTATTTTTGAGTGAAACTTGAATAGAGAATTATTTGAGAACCTAAATCAATGATACCCAAAGAGAGGATGAGTTCCTAAGTGGATTAGGAATAAAATTTCCTAAGGTAGAACCTTAGAGTTCAAAGTGTCTAAGGATGGTATGATAGTATACCAAGATAAAATCTATATGCCTAACTAAAATGAACTTAAGGAAAGTATTTTAGAAGAGGCACATAAGAGTAAGTATACTATAGATCCAGGTGTCACTAAAATATATCAAGATTTAACAAGAATATTCTGATAGTCAGGAATGAAAAATGATATAACCAATTATGTGGCTAAATGTCTGGTATGCTAGAGGGTGAAAGTAGAACATGAAAGACCAATTAGGTTATTACAACCCCTAAATATCCCTAAGTGGAAGTGGGATAGTATAGCTATAGATTTTATTATGGGGTTACCTAAGATATCCTCTAGACACGATGCTATCTAGGTAATTATTGATAGGTTAATGAAGTTTGCACACTTTTTAGCTATTACGGGTACTTATACATTATATAAATTAGCATAGTTGTATATAAAAGAGATAGTGCAACTTCATAGAGTACCTAATAGCATAGTATCAAATAGAGACTCTAAGTTCACATTAAACATCTATAGTTATTATAGACTACTTCGGGGACTATATTAAGGTTCAATAGTGCATATTCCCCCAAACAAATTATTAAACTAAAAGGACCATCCAAACCTTGGAAGACATGTTGAGGGTGTGTGTACTAGAAATGAGGGATAACTAGGATGTATATTTACCATCAGTTAAGTTTGCATATAATAATAGTTATATTCTAATATTCAGATAGCCCCTTATAAAGCTTTGTATGGAAGAACATGTATATCACCTTTATGTTAGTTTGATCTAAGTGAAAGGAGTTTGATAGGACCTGAAATAGTAGACCAAACTACCAAGCAGATAGAGTTGATTAGAAAGAAACTTCACAAGGTCCAAAGTAAACAAAAAAGCTATGCTGATAAGAGAAGAAGGCCATTAAAGTTTGAGACTGAAGACCATGTATTCATCCAGTATCCCCACTTACTAGTGTGGGTTAGTCTATTAAGGTGAGAATGTTCAGTTCTTGGTATATTGGTCCATTTGAGATCCTTGAGAGAATTGGACTATGCATATGTATTGTTTTAGCTCCTAACCTAGCCTAAATCTATAATGTATTCCATGCCTCCTAGCTGAAAAAGTACTTACCAGACCCTTCATATATCATAGAATATGAGTATATTCAATTGTAAGGTAACCTTTTTTATATGGTGACACTAGAGAGAATCATTGACACCAAGGTCAAACAGTTGAGGAATAGGAGCATTCCTTTAGTGAAAGTGGTCTGAAAGGGTCTATCATTTGACAAGGCAACCTGGGAGCTAAAAGATGACATAAGGGAGTAGTACCCCCAGCTCTTCAGCTAAGGTACATATCTTAAAATTTGAGGACAAAATTTATTTTTAGAGAGATGAAATATAATAACCGGTAATTCAGAAACTGAACTAAACTTGATAAATTGATCAAGGAAGCAAGATAAATTAAGTCTAAATAAGATTAAGATATTAATTAGAACATTTTAAAATATAGTTTAAAACCTAAGGTTAACCCGAAACTAGAGCCAAAATGGCTAAATGGAGAGTTGCAGAGGCCAATGGCATTTTTGTAATTTCAGGTAAATTTTAGAAAACTCAAAAGAGGGAGCTTTAAGTGGAAAAATTAAGTTCCCTAGGGTTCTTAAAGGCCCTAAAAACCATATAAACCCTTAAAACAGTTAAAACCCTTCCATTATGCTTTGGCCATTAGTTAACCAAAACTTTAACCAAATAGTTTGGTAAGATTTTAAGTTTAAGTTGGGTGAAGCTAAAGGAATTTTATGAACTAAAGGACTTAAATTTTGTGATAGAAAAGACAATTCTAAAAAAAGAGTTGAAATGAGCTTAAATGGAAAAAACCAAGATGTGGGACTAAATTAAAATTTTGAAAAATGTCATAACGAAGCCTCCCCTTCTTATATATCACATCCCACTTCTCCCACACCTCTTAACTAACCTCCTTCTAGTCCAAAATAGAATCTAAGGTAGCCTTAAGTGGCAAACCAAAGGAGGAGCAAAGGAGGAAGAAACCAAGGCTTGAAAGTGTAAGAAATCATCGAAATCATCACATTTTCATGCTTCTTTCTTCACTAAACTTCTTCTCCTCTCTCTCTTTATGGTTTTGGTGACTTAATTGATGATGTTTTATGGCTAGTTTAGTAGAAGGAAGACAAAATTTAGGAGAACTCTTAGAAGCTTGTGAAAGCTTTCTTAAAAAGCTTGAAAATAAGGTAAGCTTTACTATGGGAAATTACTTCTTCGTGGCTCTCCTCCCCCTCTATGTGTTCGGCCAACATAAGGGTCATATGTAGTAGACTTTATTTTGATCCACACTTTATAAGAATTGGGGTTTTCAAGCATGAGGAATCATATAGAACAATTAGGATTCAAAAAGAACCTATAGATAACAAGTCATGGCATTTAGGGTTTTAGTTACACCTAGAGATTTATGAAGCTTTCTAATGGTAATTTAGACTATCTAAGATTATGTTTGAGTTCATAAAAGCCCTAAGAAGCTTCATGGATGGCAAATCCCCTAGGAAAGGGAAGAAAACACCATGTGCACTCTATTAAGTCTATATCTCAGGCAAGATGAGTTTCATGCACCTAGGGAGAGTTTTCTTTCATTTCAAGGATAGAAATGGTCTAGATATGAATTATAGATACCAAAGGAACCATTAGTTTGAACTTAGAAATCATATTTTGAAAGTTAAAAGTTTAGGGTTAGGCATAAAGAAGCAACTTGGGGTTAAGCTCATTGAATTAAGTTGGAGATGACTCTAATGAGTTTAAATAGACTCATGTGACTTAGATTGAGTGAGAAATTGGAGCCAAGATCATGAATTATATAAGTTGCTACATTATGCCATTGCGTGGAACCATAAGTATGCCATAAACTAGAAATAGCTTGTGTAGAGTTTATGCAAGGCTAAAGATCATTCTACTAATGTGTTTGTGCCTTGTTTGATGTCTCTAAGCAAAGCAAATCAAGCCTCCTCCAAGTGTGTGTGTAAGACTAAACCAATAGGCTAAAGAAATCAAGGAAAAGATTATGTTTCTTGAACCAAGGTAACTCTCTTCATCCATTCTTATATGCATTTCATTGTTTTTTGATTGTCATTGAATGCTTGTATGTATGTTTGAATTATGACACATGCCTATAGCTATTGATTTGATGCTTGGTACCATTATACTTCTTGAATCATGTTTTAAATGTGAGATTGCTCTTTATGGGTGAGGTTGTGCCAAAAGTCCCTTAGATTAGGTAAGATAAAGCCAAAAGTCCCTAATAATAGGTGAGACAAGGCCAAAATTCTTAATAATAAGTGAGGCTAAGTCAAAAATCCCTAAAAAATAAGTGAGACTAATCCAAAAGTCTTAAGTAATAGGGTGAGGCTAGACTAAAAGTCTCTAAAACTTAATTTTGATCTTGATATATTTATGTGATCTTGAAATATGTTTATGATTGGTTCTTGGAAGTTTTCAATGCATACTTGTGTTCTTTGATATGATGACATGCCATATATGCTTACTTGAAAGGGTGAATGTGCTATTGAAATTCTTTGAATCTTACTCTCCCCTACTTTTCATGTAATCTTGTTCAGGTGATGCTCATGGAAGCAAGAATGGAGGCCAAGGAGTGTAATTTATATTACTTTGACAATAGGATAGCTTTTGATATAATTTGATGTCAAAGTATGTATGTATAAGTTATTTATAAGTTGTAAACCTTTGATCATATATAAAAGTATATGGATATGTTGTATATAATGGATATAGAGCCAAATGTATGAGAATGTGAGCTTTTGACATTGTTGAGCAATGTTATACATGTGTATATATACAAGTGAAATGGTGAATTTGAGTTCTATAATGATTTGGACCTACATGATACTTCTATATGTTGTGTTTGAGCTTTTAGATGTGCTCAAATGGTCATGGTTCATGTAGAAAGTCATTTTGGACCATTTGGTGCTACCTTGACACTATTTTTTATCATAATCTTGCCCTAAACTAAAACTAGACCAAATGGACGATTTTTGACATGAAATTTGGCAAGCACCTTTTGATAGAGCTAAGGCGCACTATTATTGGAACTCTAGAGAATTTATTATGATTTTTCAAAGTTGGCTAAATTATGTAGAAACTATCAGGGTACTATTCATTTGGTCAATTTGGTTTTCGGTGTCATTAAAGGCCCATATGAAAGCCAATGCACCCAAAAATTTATAGACATATAGTTGACATCATAAGCTTTCCATAGCCACCAAGATCACCTAATTTGGAACTTTGTAGAGGGAGATATAAATTTTAAAGTTGCTAATCTGCTAGAGGATGAGAATCAGACCCATTGGCATTTTGTGGGCCAAATGATATTGTTTTGTTTTGAAATTTTTACAGTAGTTAGATGTAATATTTGGTCTCTCTAGAATTGGACTAAAATCAACAAGATTACAAAAGTGGATCCCATAATGAAATGATTAGAGGCTAAACAAGATTAGAATAGTAATATAGACATTTAAAAATGAGAATCCAAAGCTAATGATGGCCCAAAATTGAAGCGAAAGTGGCTGAATGAAGAAGCCAAAAACGTAATGGCATTTTTGTAATTTGAAATTTTTTTTTGAAAACTCAAAGGAGAGAGCTTTAAATAATAAATTTGAGTTTTTCAGAGTTTTTAGAGGCCCCAAAAACTATAGGAACTCTTAGAATAGTTAAAACCCCTTCGGTGTATAATAGGCCGCCAATTGATTCAAATTTTAAATAGATGGTTTGATAAGGTTTTAAATCTATTTTGGATGAACAAAAAGGTATTTTATGAACTAAAGGACCTAAATTTTCATATAGAAGAGATGGTTCTCAAAAAGGAGCTAAAATAAGTAAAGAGAAAAATGAAATTGAAGGGCAAAATGGGAATTATGAGAAATGTTATAACCTATCTCTTTTTTTCTTAAAACAGGCTAACACATCTTCCACCATTCAAAATAGAATTCCCTTGTCCTAAACTAGAGCTCTAAGTAGCACTAAAGGAAGAGGAAAGTGGGAGGAAAATAAACCAAGAAAAAGGTATGTATTTTGGCACTTTTTCATGCTTTTTCCTTCGCTAACTTGATTCTCCTTTTCAAGCCCTTTCTCCTATGGTTTTAGCTTCCTAAGAGGAGGGTTTTCATGACTGAACTTGTGGAAGAAAGAAAGGATTTAAGGAAACCAAGCTTTGCATCAAATTCTTCTCTTGAAAAGCTTTAATATGGTGTATGAAACATGATGCAAAATTAGCTCTCCCTTGGTTCTCCCTTCCTATCATGAGAATTCCATGTAGAAAGAGGATGTTTTGCTTGAAACCAAGGCTGACCTAAGAGTTTTGAAGCATGGAGAATTAGAATATGCCATTAGATTTAAGAAAGAAGCATTAGAAAGTAAAGTAGAAAAGTTAGGGTTTCAATTGCAACTTAGGAATTTGGAACCTTAAGAGGATAACCCAATCCATATTTAATCTTGTCTAGACTCTAGAGAAACCAAAGAATAAGAATATGTATCAAATTCCTAAGAAAAGCAAGTAAAAGTCCATATGGCCTCCTTTGAAGTCATGGTTCGACCACGCTATGGAAGGAGTACATAGGGAGTTTTCCTTTGAGTTCTAATGAATTTAGATACTTAGATATGATGAATATGGAATTATGGAAGCACTGGATTGAATTTAGGAGCCCTAGAATGGAAGTTGAAATTTTAAAGACCTAAATGAGGTTAATAAAACAAGTTAGTTCTAAACCCTTCAAACTAAGTATGTAGTGATTCAAATGAGTCTCTTGAGAGTTCTAAGACTTGTAACAAGCAAGAGTTTGAGGTTTGGAAAGCAAAAGCCAAAGATTGTTTCATAATGGGCTCAAACTAGACATAATTGAGACTTTGAGGCCTAATGAGATTAGGTAAGAATCATAAAGCCTAGAATGAGGTCTATGGGGTTAATTTGCCTTGTAATTGTCTATGTAGGTCAAGGTAACTCAAACTCACCCATTTGTGGGTGTCAAGGCAAAGAAAGTAAGGAAAAAGGAGACCAATAAGTGGGTTAGTAGTACATCTAAGTTCCTAGAGTTATAAGGTAGCTTTATCTCCCTTTCTTGCATATATTTAAGTGTTTGAATGAGTTGTAATGCTTGTATGTGTTGTTGCTTGGTGCATTCATGATATATGTTTTAGCATAGCTTCCATATTGAAATATATGAATGAGAATGATATATGTTTTAGCTCCCAACTCCCCTAGGGCATGGAATTAAGCATAGTAGCTTATCTTAGGCCTCTGGGTTGAGAATAATCGAGTCTAGCAAGTTTATGAGGATGTCATGGCTATGAAATGAATGAATTTTCATATTTTATGATACATTTGATTCATATGAAGCATGAGCATTGCATTCTTGCACCACATGCATGACATACATTCATGACATTCTTATATGTATTGAGTTGATTGAGATTAGCTATTGAGATTGTCCTAAATCTCACCCCTATGCTTCCACTAACCATTTCAAGTTGACCAAGTCAAGCCCAAGATCATGAGAAGCCTTAAATACTAGAAATGATATATTAGAATCTTATTTTGTACTAAATTGTTGTATATGTGTGTATATGCCACTTTATGTGTATTTTAATGGACTCATAATGTATATGATAATAGTACTTCATGTTTAATGATGGAACCATATGTAAACATATAAGAATAGCCATGTATGACTATCTTGGGCAATGTATGTGCATGATGGTGACATTTGATGTATGAGTTAATATGAGACGTGTAGGTAATCTTAGGGATCAAAGGGTCAAATTTTGATCCACCTATTTTGGAATGATATAAAATTGTTAGACATGGAAGAAATGTGCTTAAAGTGGAAAAAACCTAATTGGATACCAAATAGTCCAAATTGGTACCAAAAATGGTCTTAAATTTTTCATAAACAACTCTCATATTAAAAGTGGACTAAATGATATAGTTTGAGCCTAAGATTTGGCATACATTTAGACCCTTCCTAGAGTTTTCTGTCAAGATAAGAATCATAATTTTTGGAGTTGTACAGTATATTTCACAAATTTCTAAAATCAGACAGAAATTTCAAATAGGTCTTGTCACTGTTCACATATAATGGTTTTAGAATTTCATGTCATTTAGAGGCCAAATAAAGTCTAATGCTCATAAAATTTTACAAACATATAGCTAGCATTATATGCTTTCTAAGGCCATTGGGTTTTCATGAAAAGGAGTTGTATAGAGGGAGTTATAAATTTTTGAAATTAGCAATCTAGTAGTGCTGAATATTGTAATAACTTCTGATATACAATGGATTTTGTAGGCCAAATGAACTCATATGCCCTTGAAATTTTTATAGAAATAAGGTCTCATCTTAAGCTTTCTATGGCCACTAAGATTATCTAGTTTAAAGTTGTGTAGCTCAAGATATGAAATTCTAAAGTTTAGGTCTATTACTTGCCTCCATTTTTGACTTGTGTTACTATTTCATTACATTTGACTAGGCATATGAGCTAATTTTGTCTACAAATTTTACAACATGTAGTTTACATCCTAAGATTTTTATAAACACCTAATTTGCATAATTTGGAGTTGTATAACCTAAGTTATCAATTTTCAAAGTTGGTGCAGATTTTGGCACCTATGTTGTCATTCCCGGTTCCATGGGAAATTAAGGGATTCCATGAGCTATACACCATAGTTTAAGTATGAATAAACTTTTTTATGATAAAAATGAGTTAAGGAAAAGAAAGAATTAAGTTTGGACCCTTATGGTTCAAAATGACCAGCAAATGGCTCAATTTCGATGTTTAATTTCATGTAAATAGATGTAATTCTTGTATTTAAGCTTCATATGTAAATGAATATGCCAAAGAGAAACTAGTTATAATGTTAGATGATGTCTTGAGCTTTTTAGAGAGTTCAAGTTTGCATAATTTGGAATTTTCTAGCTCAAACTTTGAATTTCTAAAGTTTTTGACAAAATATGGAACCTATGGAAATTGAGATTGTGATCTTGAATTTGATATGTATGGCCCAAACCTAAATTACATTCTTCAATTTGTGAAGTTTCTGGTTGAATAAGTATGCTATGGAGGGAAGATGAGTTTGGTAAGCTCAAATGGTTCATTTAATAAAAAATGAATTAATTTGGCTTTTGATAATGGTTCTTTTTGCCGCTAAAAGAATTTATTTCATGAAATTGGATGCCATATGCCAATTGTGATGTAATTAAGGTGATATCCTAATATGGTATTACAAAATTTGGGTGAAACCAAAGGCATTTTGTAAATTAGAGGACCTAAATTCCATAATGGAAAAGATGGTTCTAAAAAAAGAATTGAAATAAACTCAAATGAAGGAAACAAAGTTCAAAGGTAAAGTTAAAATATTGAAAAATTGTAAAACCCTTGATCCTTCATATAAATAGCCCCCTCCACCTTCTTCTCCTTCATTTGCATGAAATTTCAGCTCTGAACTAAACCTAAAAGGCATCCCAAAAAGCACCAAAACTCAAGGGAGATTAAAGCCACTTAAGGTAAGGAAACTTACAAAATTTGCCTATAATGTTATTATTGGCTAGTTTCCATTCTTTCTCCACTTCTTCTCCATGGTTTTAACATCTCAAAGGAAAGTGTTTTGAATTTAAACTCATGGAGAAAAGGGTTTTTAACAAGGAACTAAACATACTAAATTAACCATTATAAAAAGCCATTTCATTTGATATATGCTTTGGTATGGAGGATTGCTCCTCCTTGCTTCTCCATCATTCCATAGGTTTGACCACTATGGGAGGAACATGGAAGGGGCTGGTTTTTCATTGAATCATACTAGAAATTAACGTTTTGGAATGTGGAGATTAAGATTTTGCCATTAGACCAAAATAAGAAGCCATGGAATGCATAATTGGGAAATTAGGGTTTTAGTTGCACCTTTGAGGATAAAAAGCTTGCTAAGGATAATTTAACTTATGTAAAAGTATAATTGAGTTAATAAGAGACCTAAGAAGCTTCGTAAGTGCCATTTCCCTAAGAGAAATAAACAAATATGTGCATGTCTTGGCCATGGATGATTTCAAGCACCTATCGAGACTTTTCTTTGATTCCAAGGCTAAAAATTATATAGATATGAATTATAAATACCAAATGAACTATTGGTATGAATTTAGGAACCATATTTTGAAAGTTGAAAGTTTAAGGTTCCATTATGCATAAAAGAAGCAACTTGGTGTGAGGATCTTTGATTTGAATTGACGATAACTTTAATGAGTTTAAATGGAGTCATGTGACTTAGATTGAGTAAGAAATTGGAACTAAGATGATAAATTATATGAGTTGCTTCATTATGCAACTAAATGGAGCCATATGGATGCCAAAGCTAGAATTGGCTTGTGTGAAGTTTATATAAGGCTAGAGATGGTTCTATTGATACTTTTATATGTTGTTTGATGTGTCTAGGCCAAGTAAGTCAAGACCCTCCCAAGTGTGTATGTGAGGCTGAGGAGAGGAGTTAGGAACCAAGGAGGAACTTTGTGCATTTTGAGAAAGGTAGCTCTTCATCCATTCTTGTATACTTATCTTGGTTGTTGGATTGTCACTGATTGCTTGTATGTGTGTTTAAGTCATGACTTATGCTTATTGTTATTGGTTCAATGATGTGATATCAATATTGTGATGACCCTAACTTCTATTCATGGTAATTAAGGTTAGATACGCAATTAATAATCATAAATCAAGGTTGAAAGTCATTATAACTAATTACATTTGGAAAATGCAAGGAAGTTTGAACTTTAATTTTATTAGGGCCATTTACTAAACAACTATAATTATTCGAATGTGCAAGTGAATTTAATTATCAATAAGAAGCCTTTGATTCCTCCATCCATCAATTTCAACTCACAAAAACCTCCTATAAGTGTTTCTAAATCATTCCTTATCATTTCCATAGAGAAAACCAAAGTTTCTAGGTTAATATGAGAAATTGAGCACTATAACAAATTTCACACATTTCACCGCAGCCAAATACCCCTTTTGTCCAGGTGAATTACCCTTTGGAATACCACTAGACTTGCTTCTCACATTTTTCCACGGCTAACATCGCTTTTTGCCACGGCCAATTCCTCTTTATTTCCTTCCTTAGGCAACTTCATCATGTTTGGCCGCGGTGAATACCATTTTATCCGTGCCCAATTCCTCTCTGTTACCCTCCTTAGGTAACTTCGCCCTTATTCACTTTGGCTAAGACTATTTTAGCTATGGCAAAACACCTCCTGGTCCTATAACTTCTAAAATTTTGTCTCATACACTCTAACTCTCCCTCTAATGACACCTTAGGACCATTCTCCCTCAATTAGTGAGATTGTAATGGCATTTATCTACTTGGTTCCCCCTACTAATCCATTATTACCAATACAAGAGTTAAGTATAGATTCCAACTCATTCATCTACATTATAATAGTAATTTCATGAATTGATGTTAGTAAGAATTTATAAATTACCAATAATTATCACTCAATTACATATCTCATTGGAAGTTTCATACATCATTAGTTTGAGTTAGCATCAAGGCATCACATGATTACATTTCCAAATAGCGAACCATGTCACAGGGTCAACGAAGTCTCAAATCAGATACACAAGCACATGCATCAAATACTAGATTGTATAAGACCTAACATCCTATTAGATACATCATAAGTTACCAAAACATAAAGCTCTTACACTTGGCAACATGATTACATGATGATGCCATACAAGGAGAAATACAAAACTTAGCATCTACTCTACTTAGCTCAGCCCAAATGTAGCCTTTCCCACACATGGTGGAGCTTATGGATTCTCATCCACTTATTTCCCCTTATCCTTACTTGAAGGACTTTCACCTGAAATGGTTAGTCTATGAAATGGGGTGAGATGCAAATCTCAGTAACTGAGGTAATTTCCATTCATATAATCTAATTTAATTAATATATATGCATGAATCAAAATGAGCATCAAAATCATATCAGTCATATTAGCAAATGAAATGATTAGGCTATTATGATTATTATCCCAAACTAGTAATCACATTTCCATATGTTAAAAGCCAATAACACCTGGAGAGGCCCATCCACGGTACCTACTCCCTAATGAGCACAACCAAGGCTCAATGCATCTAAGGTCTGATCACAACTTGGTGCATGATTGAAGCACATGCATGAGTGGCAGCTGCACCACAGCTCCACCATAAACTCACAAGGTCCAAACATAATACAACAGATAGCTAATCAATTCATTTAGCATTTCAAATTTTTTATGTGCAACAAATATAAAATTAATGCAGATATATGCATAGAATTACATAATCCTTAGTTACCTCACTTGTAGCCAATTTGGGAAGCTAACAGTAGTACGAAAATCCCCCTATAATCACAACATCAGAAAATTACTACTTTAAGTCAGTCCATTACCATCCCTATTCATCAATTATGGAAACAACCAAATAATCAAAGAATTAATCCATCAATACTTGCCTAAAGGACACTTACCTAACCACCAAGAGACTTAATTTCGGATTTTGCCTTCTCTAGACCAGAAACTTCAAAATATCACCCTACATTATGGATATTTTCGCATAGAAATGAAGCCCATATCATAAGTCAATTGATGGGGTCTCTAACTAGTAGAGAAAGTATCAAAATGAGGAGTTTATACTTACTTAACAATACCCTTAGCTTCAACCTACGAAATTTCACCATGAAAACACTAAATAACAAGTTTCAGATTTTAGGTGTGGGTAAAATGCTCTAAAAAAACATTAATAAGGTGAAATTAAAGAGAAAGAGAAGAGGGTTAAATTATATAACAATTACCTTGGTTGATTTTGAGCCTAGAAGTGAGAAATAGTGAAAATGTGTCAAGAACCTAGCCCCCTCTCTAAGATCTCCAAATTTTACTTTGCCTCTTGTTTTTTTTTTTTTTTTGGTAGAATGAGGAGGAGACTGAGTGTATTTAATATTTAGTTAGGTTTAAGTTAGGTCCTAAATAGGTTATGCGTCGACCCAAAGGCCCAAATCCACATGGGTTCAGATTTTATGTTTGTTGGGCCATATTTCATGAGTTGGGTTACAGAAATTTAATTGGGTTAAGCCAAGTTCCAATAGTCAATCCAATTTAGGTTTGCATAATATGTGTTAGGCCAACTATAAGGGCTCATGTAAATTGAGTTTTGGGCCTCTATCTCATTAAATCAGATTGGGTCATTCCTAGGTGATCTCTCTTAGCCTAAGTCTTATAATAAGGGGTTGGGTCTGCACTTAAAATCATTGGGCCTCTATAAATCTTTATCCATGGCTTACTAAAATAAATTTTAGGCCCAAATTAAGCTTTAAGCCAATTGAAATCTTAAACCTTATTAATAATTTATTTTTGTATAAATTCCCATTCATATAGCTTACCCAATTACCTCATAATAATTATTTTTAATTAACCCAAATCTATGATTAATACCTTAATTAATTTTGGAGTGTTACATTCTCCCCTCCTTTTAGAAATTTTGTCCTTAAAATTAAATATACCTTACTCAAATAATGTAGGATAATCCTTCCTCATTGCCTCCTCTATCTCCCAAGTTGCTTCATCCAAAGTAAGTCTTTTCCATGCCACCTTTACCAAAAGGATGTCCTTATTACGTAACTATTTGATTTTTCAGTCCATAATTCTTTCTGGCTCAACCACAAAAGATAAATGATCTTGTAGATGCACACTTTTATGTTTAATGACATGTAAAGGGTCAGGGTTATACTTTTTTAGTTGTGACATGTGGAACACATCATGTAATCTAGCTAGGTTTGGAGGTAAAGTAACTCTATAGGCCACAGATCCTATCCTTTCAAGGATTTAGAAAGGACCAAGATAACGATGACTAAGCTTTCTTATCCTGATAGACTATCCTACACCCATCACCGAAGTAGCCTTAAAGAACACATGGTTATCGACCTTAAATTCTACGAGTCTCCTTCTTTTATCTGCATAACTCTTTTGCCTACTCTGGGTAGTCAACAACTTCTTTCTGATGAGTTCTATTTGGCGGGTAGTTTAGTCCACTATGTCTAGTCCTAAGAGACTTCTCTCACTAAGCTCTACCCAACATAAGGGTGACCTGCACTTTCTCCCATAGAGTGCCTCAAATGGTGCCATCTAGATATTGGAATGGTAACTATTATTGTAGGCAAATTCAGCTAAGGGCAAGTACACATCCCAGTTTTCCTCCAATTCTAACACACTAGCTCTAAGTATGTCCTTAAGGGTTTGAATGGTTATTTCTATCTATCCATCTAACTGAGGATGATAGGTAATGCTAAAATTGAGACTAGTGCCTAAAGCTTCTTGTAGAAACTGTAACATCTGCTCCCTTCGTAAACGTAAGAACCGCAATGTTTAGTTTCTTTATAAATGTCAGAAATGGGCCAAATATAAAAGGAAGTCCTCGAAATAGAGGCTAATTCCCTTATGTCAGGAGTTTGAGTTACAAGCTACACCCTAGAGCTCGATTGCCTAAAGATGATAAGTAATTATGTACGAATGAAGCTAGAGGGTAGAACCTTCTAGCTTGATGAGGCAGTGAGGCTCGGGTTGGTAGCTAAAGATAAAAATCTGATCTTTAAAAAAAATGGAACCTAAGGCACCAAATCAATTTCTAGGAGTTCTAAATTTTTTTCCAAGGGTTCCTCCCACCTTCTACCATCATAAGAAGTCCTAAACCAAGGCCAAAACAAATTAAAACAGCCCCTAGCCCAATGGTTCTGTCTTGGTTGAATTGATGGAGGGAGGAGGAGTCCATGGGCTTTTTGATTTTTCCTTGATGGGAGAGACACTTGGGAGGCTTCCTAGGGTTCTTAGAAACTCAAATAAACATTTACACATGCAAGAAAATTTATGGATTAACTTAGTTTTTACAAAGTGTCCAAGAGCTCTACACTTTTCTAACTTGATTTTCATTAGCTTTTCTTCCAATTTCCTTGCATCTACTATCTCCTCATGGTCTAAAACCCATAATTCCTTCTTATTTCTGAAAAAAAAAAGCCTCCCCCCAAGATGGTTCTATTCTGGCAGAACTCCACACATAAAAGGCAAGAAAAAGGAAGCAACCAAGATAGAAAAATCACCTTGATTCTAAGCTTTTCTCAAGAGCTCTCTTCCTTGCTTCAACCCTCTCTTTGAATTTCAAAATTTCCCCTTTAGTTCTAGGCTCAAAACAGAACCAAACATCTCACTAAATCTATAGGAAGAGAGAGGAAAGGAGGGAAGAAGTTTAACAAGGCAAGGAGTAGGAAAAAGTGGCTAAAACTTACATTTTTCAAAGCTTCTTCTTCCTTCCTTGGCCTCCCCTCTTTTGCGCCACTCTCAACCCTTCTTAATTCTATTTTAACATGTGAAAGAGTGGGTGAGGAGATCTGAGCAAAGGAGGGGCATTTTTATAAGCTAGGGATTCATTTAAGTAACTTTTAAAATTTGCAATTTAGTCCCTCTTAGTTTTATTCGTTTGGGCTCGTTTCAGCTCCTTTTTGAAATCCATCTTTTCCATCATATTCCTTGGGCTCTTAATCATAATAATTGCCTTTGGAATTACTCAAAAAAGGATCTAAAACCATTCTGAACCATTCGGTCAAAGTTTCAATCAACTGACGACCGAAATCGCTCACGGGAGGGGTTTCAACTATTCTAGGGGTTCCCATAGTATTCAGGGCCTCTGAGAACCCCGAAAAGCTCAAAATTTTTTTTTTAAAAAGCCCTCCTATGAGTTTTCCAAATTTTTCAAAAATTACAAAAATGCCCCTACTTTCTTCGGCAAATTTTCTGATCTCTTCTAGCTCTGGTTTTTTGTCATCTTAAACCTCAAATCCTCATTTTCTAATATTTAAAGTTTTATTATAATTTTAGTTGGCCACAAGCTGAGACAGACAGGTAGTGCCTTAGTACCTTTAGGTAAGCTCAAAGGAGTTAGAGATTGCCTAAGAAGGCGAGCCTCATTTTATGTAGAAAAGGAATGTAGGCCGAGAGCACCATAGAATGAAATTCCTGAAATTATATGAAATAGAATCCTTCTTACCAAGGGATAGTCTAGTTAAGGGCAGAGTAAGAGTATGAACAAAAATTTGACCCCCTTGATGTTACAGAGAGTAAATTAGTGGAGGAACCCTGTGAAGATGTAGGTGCTCTTGAGCATAAAGAAACTTGAACTAGTAATAGAAATAGCCAATAGTAAAACATCCTTTTACCTTAGTGAGAGGATAAGAAAGGTAGAGAGAAAAGGTATGACAATGTTCAAGCCGAGGACATACTAGATTGAGAATAGATATTCAGTTAATGCGCTTGAGTACTTAAGAAAGCACACTTGTTCTTGGCATAGATGCCTTTCTAGCATGATATTTCCCAAAGAAAAATAACCGAGCAATACAAAAAGATCTCAAGATGTAGTAGAGGAAGAATCTTACTTTTCCTGAGTACTCTACGAGAATAGGGCAGATAGAGAAAAGTAAGAGAGTGATACTTTAGATTATTAGGAAACTTGTAATATACAGACGATAGTGGCTTTGAGCTCAATCATGAGGCACCCATGTATTAGTGTTTGATGTTATAGTTTGCTTGCAACAATGGTTAAATGATATTAGGCTTGATCAACCTAATAGTAATGTGACTTGAGTGCATAGCAAACGATGACATCAACCACCAAAGTGTCCCGATAATCGAAAGGTATCCTAGTTAAAGAATAAGACGAGTTAAAGAAGAAAGGTAAAGGGATTCCAGTATCAAAAGCATGTAGAAGGGAATCCCTAGTAGAGAATGTTCAGATTTAGCATGCATAGCTCGAGTCCCTTATAGTCTATGTGAATGAAATGAGAAGGGACCAGTGTATAGCCTCTCTCCTGCTAGAAATGCTAGCCATATCTAGTGTGTGAGATGCCCTAGTGCCAAGGCATTTAAAAACAGAATGTGGGCATAGCTAGAAACTACAGGATATGAGAGGAAAGTTAGAATGAGTACATGCAAAGTAAGTAAGTTAATAGAGTAAGAAAAGAAAGCCTAAGCAAAAGAGGCTAAAGTGGGAATCTGAGGATCCTATGAGGAGCAATGAATATGCCTAGTATTAGTATGATAGGATCCTAAAGAAGGAGATGACATAGAATCCACTTTGCACAAAGAGCACGATGTACCTCTGAGTTTAGCCTAAACTATTATGAGTAATGGTAACTAGATTTAGTGAGTATGTATTGTACTGTCAGATACAGTGATCTTAGGCTTTGACATCTCCCAGAGATGGATCGTAATAGATCCTAGCATATCACAGCGGGTTGCAGCAGACCCTAGCAGGGCTCTGAGAGGCCGCAGTAGACCCAGGGATCACAGTAGATCCCACAGAGTTACAGAGAGCCCTAGCTACAACATGATAGATCTCTGGTAGAAATGACAGCCTAAGATAGTTTTACAGAGCAGTTAGTCTCAGAGACCAGTACAGTTTCAATTCACTTTTGTCTTAGAGACTACAGACCTCCTAAGTCTGGTAGACTATTGCTACAGAGATATAAAGGCTTTACTCAGACAGTTAGACCATTGACTAACTCTCTTCAGAGATGAGCATAGTATATGGGATGAGGAAAGTAAGAAATAAGCTTTCTAGAGTTAGAACCAGATGAACCACTATCTAGCAGATAGTAGCGCTGACTGAGGGATAGAGCGATCCCTGCATGCTAGTTATGTATTCAGAAAGGGGTCAGGTGCAGTTTTTTTTTTATGAGATAAGTTGTACAGTATGTCTCTAGTGAGCAAAACTATAAGAATAGCTAGTATCCCATCAGAACCCAGTAGTAGTCAGTGGTAGTAGCTCTTTGATGCCAGTATGAGACACATATGTTAGGTCAATCAGTATTGAAATGAGGGACTATAAAATGCCACTATAAGTGAGCAAAGAAAGTAAGAAAAAGTCCCGACCTACAAAGACAGATATAGTAATAAATAGAGAAATTAGGATCATTAAAAGCAGGAACTCCTTAAAGGAGCTATAATCCTAATAAGCAGTTGTGATATAAGGCCTATGCTAGAAAGAAATGTGAATTATAATCATGGGATGAGCTAGTAAGAAGAACACGGAGATGAAAAGTGGACGGAATATATAAGTAAATAAGTAGACAGACAGAAACCTCTTGTGGCTCTAATGATTAGAAAAAGATTATGAGACCTTGTGAGAAGCCATTAGGAGATGGTACAGGAGATTTGATACGAAATAAGTTACCTCCCAAGATATGTAAGCGAGTCCACTGAAAAGAATGATAACTCCTATGACGGGTTAAGACTAACCCGATGTGATTAGTAAGCTCTCCCAGGAAGACCTCTAGAGTCAGAAATTTCTTTCCCTTATGAGAGGGACTAGCATATACTCTATAATGATAAAGCCCTCATTAAGAGTTAGCAATAAAAATTCCCTGGCTGAGAGAAAACTTAAACAAGCAAAACCAGAGAGAAAAACATATGGAGCCAAGAAGAAGGAAAAGAAAGGAACAGTTAGCCAGAATATAAAAGAGTAAGAGAAAGTGTACCCTTAAATTTTGAGGACAAAATTTATTTAAGGGGAGAGGAATGTAACATCCGGTCCCTTCGTAAACGTGAGAACCGCAATGTTCAATTTCTTCGTAAACGTCAGAAATGGGCCAAATATAAAAGGAAGTCCTCGAAATAGAAGGAATTGGGGCCAACTAAAATTATAATAAAATTTTAAATATTAGAAAATGAGGATTTGACATTTAACATGCCCAAAAACCAGAGCCAAAAGAGATCAGAAAATTTGCCGAAGAAAGTAGGGGTATTTTTGTAATTTTTGAAAAATTTGGAAAACTCATAGGAGGGCTTTTTAAATAAAAGTTTTGAGCTTTATGGGGTTTTCAGAGGCCCTAAATACTATGGGAACCCCTAGAATAGTTGAAACCCCTTCGGTGAACGATTTCGGTCGTCAGTTGACCAAAACTTTGACCGAATGGTTTGGAATAGTTTTAGATCCTTTTTGAGTTATTCCAAAGGCAATTATTATGATTAAGAGCCCAAGGAATATGATGGAAAAGATAGATTTCAAAAAGGAGTTGAAACGAGCCCAAACGAATAAAACTATGAGGAGGGACTAAATTACAAATTTTATAAGTTGCTTAAATGAATCCCTAGCTTATAAAAATGCCCCTCCTTTGCTCAGATCTCCTCACCCACTCTCACACACATTAAAACAGAATTAATAAGGGCTGAGAGTGGTGCACAAGAGGGGAGGCCAAGGAAGGAAGAAGAAGCTTTGAAAAATGTAAGTTTTAGCCACTTTTTCCTACTCCTTGCCTTGTTAAACTTCTTCCCCTCCTTTCCTGTCTCTTCCTATAGATTTAGTGAGATGTTTGGTTCTATTTTGAGCCTAGAACTGAGGGGGAAATTTCGAAATTCAAGGAGAATATTGAAGCAAGGAAGAAAGCTCTTGAGAAAAGCTTGGAATCAAGGTGATTTTTCTATCTTAGTTGCTTCCTTTTTCTTGCCCTTTATGTGTGGAGTTCTGCCAGAGTAGAACCATCTTGGGGGGAGGCTTTTTGTCCAAAAATAATAAGGAATTGTGGGTTTTAGACCATGAGGATTTAGTAGATGCAAGGAAATTGGAAAAAAAGCTAATGAAAATCAAGTTAGAAAAGTGTAGAGCTCTTGGACACTTTGTAAAAATTGATTTAATCCATAAATTTTCTTGCATATGTAAATGTTTATTTGAGTTTCTAAGACCCCTAGGAAGCCTCCCAAGTGTCTCTCCCATCAAGGAAAAATCAAAAAGCCCATGGACTCCTCCTCCCTCCATCAATTCAACCAAGACAGAACCATTGGGCTAGGGGTTGTTTTAATTTGTTTTAGCCTTGGTTTGGGCTGTTTCCAAATTGGTGTAGTTTGCCCGGATTTGATTTTTGTGGATTTAGTTATGAATTTTTGAAGTTCATGACAGTAAGCTACACCAGAAATAGGGACAGTCGGACTTCTGTCCCATTTTCGATGTCAAACATGGGCCAAACGCTAAGAGTATGGTTGGGAAGTATTTTTAGTGTAAAGTTAACTCTTAGAGCTTTCCAGAAAGCTATGGTTTGCTAGAGTCCCATTTTTCTCTAATTAGTTATGATTTTCCAAAGTTAGAGCTTAAAATCTGACTTTTGGGTCCATGTGAGAAATTGTATTTTTCTGGTTTTTGGCTCCATTCCCGTGGCTTATGGCTTGTTTTATGCTATGTATGAGTTGTATAAATGGAGTGTGAGTAGAGAATGTGAATGATGGGTTCACAGGACCCACGGGGCAGAAGATGAGTGTTTGAAACCCTATTTTATAGTATGAAAATGCCACGGTTGGTACTGATTCTTTGGTAATCATATGGAACCGAGCCTAAAGGGAGGCTAGATGGAGTTCATATATTATGGTGTTACATTTTTGGTATCAGAGCCTGGTTCAGGCACTTTTGCTCAATGTTAGGCTCTTGAATGATGAGATTTGCTTGCGTTAGGTGTGAATGGTCATGGAAGTGGTAGCATCCATATGCATATGTGCTTATGATATCATTGTGAACTGAGGATTGCTACTTCTTTTCAGACATGGTTGAGACTAGACGGGGCAAGGGTAGAGGCAGACCACCTAGGGCTCAGAGAGCTGAGCCAGAGGTTCCTGTTGGGCCTGAGGATCCTCTGCGGGCCATCATGGAGAGACTTGACCAGTATGAGGCCATAATGGGCCAGCACCAAGAGATGCTGGAACAACAGAGGTATATTGCCCAGCAACAGCATGATATGATCATGCATTTACAAGATACCCTGGCCAGACAAGAAGAAGCCAGGAGAGATGCCCCTGTACCTCAGCCATCCATATCCAGCATTCCACTTGCACCTCCCCAGGAGCCTGTTGCTCCACAGACCCAGATGCCTATCCAGAAAGTATTAAAGCAGTTTAGGCAGAATAATCCACCCTCGTTTGACGGGGAGTTGGATGCGGATAAGGCGGAGGCTTGGGTTATGCAGCTAAATAAAATATTCTCGGTGATGGATTGTACCACCGAGCAGAAAGCCCAGCTAGCCACTTTCATGTTAGAAAAGGAAGCTGATAGATGGTGGTGTAGCACGAAACCCCTGATGGAGACCAAGAACATACAAATAACTTGAGAAAGTTTCTTGGTCGAGTTTTATGAGAAATATGTCCCTAGTTCGGTAAGGAAGAAGAAAGAGATGGAATTTATGGGCTTGAGAAAGACGGATGAGATGACTGTGGACCAATATGTGGCCAAGTTCATTGAGTTGTCTCAGTATTCCTGTTACCTCTAGAGGTATGATGATGAACCCTGAAGATGTGAGCAGTATGAGACTAGGTTGAAACCCCTGATTAGCGACAGAGTCACTCCACAGCGCATTAGGAAGTTCAATACCCTTGTGGAGGTCAGCAGGGTGATTGAGACTAACCTGTAAGCTATCGTGCCTATTGCGACTATAGCTAGTCAGAAGAGGGTTTCAGATTTGAAAAGGCCGAAACCAGAAGAGGGTTCTAGTTTGACACCTAGTACCAAGAGGAGAGGCAAGGGGCAGTGGAATAGAAGGCCACAGCGAGGTATGCCACCTCCTCAGAGCCAGTCATCCTTCCAACAGTCTCCGGTGACATGTTTCAAGTGTGGGAAGTTGGGCCACATTGCTAGACACTGTTCGCAGATGGATACATCGCCTCCTCCTAGGCCACAGACCCAAGGCCGAGTGTTTGCCCTCACTCAGCAGGAAGCCAGTGCATCTCCCAGTTTGATCCGAGGTATGCTGATAGTGAATGGCTTTCCTGTAGTTGCTGTGTTTGATTCGGGTGCTAATCACTCGTTTATATCCTATGATTGTGTGAGGCAATTAGGTCTGGTCATTAGTGTCTTGCCATTTGACTTGTCTGCCACTACACCCACTGGAGGCCACGTGGTTACTTCCTATACCTGCTTAAATGTCACTGTTCAATTTAACCATTATCATACCACTATTGATTTGATCTGTATGCCCGTCCATGATATTGATTTGATTATTGGTATGAACTGGTTAGCTGCGAATAATGCAATACTTGATTATGAACACCGAACCATTTCCCTACCTGCTTGTAGGACCATACCTAGGGTAGGAGCTGAGTTATCCTTTATGACTACTGTCCAGGCTGAGAGATATTTAGAGTGTAGATGTCAAGGGTTTCTAGTCTTTTTCTCTATTCAGGCTGAGGTAGAAGAAGGGATAGAGGAGATCCCAATTGTCAAGGAATTCCCAGAGGTTTTCCCTAAAGAGTTTGACTTTAGTGGCCTACCCCCTGAGAGAGAATTAGAGTTCCCTATAGACATAATGCCTGGGGCTAGACCAGTGTCCAAAGCTCCTTACAGGATGGCTCCCGCCGAGCTTGCCGAGTTGAAAGAGCAGATAGAGGAATTGTTAGAGAAAGGGTTTATTCGCCCTAGTGTTTCACCTTAGGGTGCTCCGGTGTTATTTGTGAAAAAGAAGGATGGTAGCTTGCATTTGTGTATAGATTACAGAGAGTTGAATAAAGTTACCATCAAGAATCAATATCCTCTCCCTAGAATTGATGATTTGTTAGATCAGTTGGCTGGGGTACCTGTGTTTTCTAAGATAGATCTTAGATCTGGGTACCACCAGTTGAGAGTGAGAACTGAAGACGTCTCTAAGACGGCCTTCAGAACAAGATATGGGCACTATGAGTTCCTTGTGATGCCATTCAAGTTGACAAATGCACCCGCTGTGTTCATGGATTACATGAACAGGATATTCATACCGTATCTAGATCAGTTTGTGGTGGTCTTCTTTGATGATATTTTAGTGTACTCCAGATCCTTTGAGGAGCACGAGAGGCATTTGACATTAGTCCTAGATACCTTGAGAGAGAAAATGTTGTATGCCAAACTTAGTAAATGTGAGTTTTGGCTGACCGAGGTGAGATTCTTAGGTCATGTGATCTCACAAGACGGGGTTGCGGTTGATCCCCATAAAGTTGAGGCTGTGTTACAGTGGGATAGACCTAGAATGATCACCGAGGTTAGGAGTTTCCTAGGTTTGGCAAGGTATTATAGACAGTTTATTCAGGACTTTTCTCAAATGGCCTTACTACTGACGAGGCTAACTAGGAAAGAGACACCTTTTGTGTGGGATGATAGATGTGAGAAGAGTTTCCAGAAGTTGAAACTCTGTCTGACCACTACCCCTGTACTGATTATCCCTGACCCTAGTAAGCCATTTGTGATTTATTGTGATGCCTCAGGCAAAGGGTTAGGATGTGTGTTGATGCAGCAGGGTCGAGTAGTGGCATACGCCTCGAGGCAGTTGAGGCCTCATAAGGAGAATTATCCCACGCATGACCTGGAGTTAGCCGCCGTAGTGTTTGCTCTTAAAATTTAGAGACACTATCTGTATAGTGCTACCATAGAGATCTATAGTGACCACAAGAGTCTGAAATACCTGTTTAATCAGAAAGAACTCAATATGAGATAGAGGAGATGGATGGAGTTCCTGAAGGACTATGATTATGTGTTCAAATACTATCCGGGCAAGGCCAATGTGGTGGTGGATGCCCTGAGTAGAAAAACCATCCATGTAGCCCATATGATGATTAGGGAGTAGGAGCTCCTAGAGAAGTTTAGAAACTTGAACCTCTCTTATCAGGTGGTATCGGGTAAATTGTATTTGAGTGAAACCTGAGTTGAGAATGTATTAAGAACCCAGATCTTAGATGCCCAGAGGGAGGATGAGTTCCTGAAGTGGATCAGGAATGAGATTTTCCGAGGTAAGACCTCAGATTTCAAAGTGTCTGAGGATGGTATGATAGTATATCAAGATAGAATCTGTGTGCCTAGTCAGACTAAGTTGAGAGAAAGCATTTTAGAAGAGGCACATAAGAGTAAGTATACTATCCACCCAGGTGCCACCAAGATGTATCAGAATTTGAAAAGAATTTTATAGTGGCCAAGGATGAAGAATGATATGACAGATTATGTGGCTAGATGCCTAGTGTGTCAGAGGGTAAAAATAGAACATCAAAAGCCAGTTGGGTTGTTGCAACCTCTAGACACGATGCTATTTGGGTAGTTGTGGATAGACTGACGAAATCTACACACTTTTTAGCTATCAGGGCGACTCATACACTGGATAGATTAGCCCAGTTGTATATCAGAGAGATAGTGAGACTTCATGGAATACCCAATAACATAGTTTCGGATAGAGACCCCAGGTTCAAATCGAACTTTTAGAGGTCATTGCAGCATGCCTCAGGGACCAGGTTGCGGTTTAGTACTGTATATCACCCCCAGACAGATGGTCAGATTGAAAGGACCATCCAGACATTGGAAGACATGTTGAAGGCATATGTGTTAGAAATGAGGGGTAACTGGGATGCGTACTTACCGTTAGCAGAGTTTGCGTATAATAACAGTTACCATTCTAGTATTCAGATGGCCCTTTATAAGGCTTTGTATGGGAGAAAGTGCAGATCCCCTCTGTGTTAGGTTGAGCTAGGTGAGAGGAGTATGATAGGACCTGAGATTGTGGACCAGACCACCAGACAAATAAAATTGATTAGGAAGAGACTTCTCACGGCCCAGAGTAGGCAGAAAAGCTATGTTGATAAGCAAAGGAGGCCGTTAGAGTTTGAGATTAGAGACCATGTGTTCATTCGAGTATCTCAAGTGACGGAAGTAGGTCGGTCAATGAGGGTAGGAAGCTCAGTCCTAGGTATATTGGTCCATTTGAAATCCTTGAGAAAAGTGGACCCGTGGCTTACCAAATAGCCTTACCTCCTAACCTAGCCCAAATCCACAGTGTTTTTCATGTCTCCCAGTTGAAAAAGTATTTGCCAGACCCCTCACATGTCATAGAATATGAGCATGTGTAATTGCAGGAAGATCTTTCCTATGTAGTGAGACCGGAGAGAATTGTGGATGCTAAGCTAAAACAGCTGAGAAGCAAGAATATTCCTCTGGTGAAAGTGATCTGGAGAGGTCTGACATCTGAGGAAGCAACCGGGAATTGGCGGATGAAATGAGGCAAAAATATCCAGAGTTATTCCCTTGAGGTATATCTTTAAATTTCGAGGACGAAATTTCATTTAAGAGGGGTAGAAATGTAACAACCGAAAAAAGAAAAGGAAAAGAAAGAAGAAAGCTGAAAATTTTTTAAATCAAGAAATTTCTCTAAGTCTTCTCGCAATAGCGAGAAAAGGCCTAGCTATAGCGAAGGTATCTGTTCGCTATAGCAAGAAATGGTCTAGCCATAGCGAGGGTAGCTGTTTGCTATAGCGAAAATGCTTCTAGCTATAGCGAGTGCGGGCATCCCATACAAAAACCAGGGAGCTGCTCACCGTAGCGCGCGCCATAGCGAAAGCGGGGGTCTAGAACTGATACGAGCTCGCCGTAGCGAAGGTTAAACCTCGCCATAGCGAAGGTAACTAATACGAGCTTGCCGTAGCGAAGGTTAATTTTCGCCATAGTGAGGGTCAGTCCGAAAAAGAGTAAAAAGCAAGAATTTGACTTCTTTAAACGCCCCAACTCATTCTTTCTCTCTTAATTACTCTAGACTTCGACCCAAGGAGAGAAAAGAGGCGTGGAGAGTGAGAGAGACCAAGAGAAGGAGGAAGAACAAAGGAAAGGTAAGCAAGCTTCTCTCTTTTCTCCTTAGAATCTTGATCTCCTCTCTTTGCCCTTTTTTCCTATGGAATTGCTTGTGAAATTAGTTGGATTTTAGGCATGGGTCAGAAGAGGGAAAGTGGAAAACACTCTTGAACTTCCTTGTTTTCCTTGAATATGTTGATTTTACTACCATCAGAGCTTGAGAGAGAGGATGAGCTGGTGACATTCTAGAGAGAGAGAGAGAACCCTAGGTTCTTATATGTTAGAAAGGTTGCTCTGAAGAGCTCCTAAGAGTTGTTAAGTTATGAAAGAGTAATTCTATGCTTTTGTTGTGTTTAGGCTCAAGAGAAGCACCTTCATCAAGGTGTGAGTGTAAAACCAAGAAGGGAGAAGAGGAATTGAAAGGAAAAGCTTGTGTTGACTCATAAGGTAGCTCTCTCTCTACTCTTTCTTATTGCATTCTTGGATGTAATGGTCATTGTATGCTTATGTATATGCTTATTGTGAGATATGCCATATGTTATTGCTTTGATGCATTAGTACCAATATGCTTGTGTGTTGGATTCTGAGAATTGTTCGGGTGAGGTAGTGCCGAAAGTCCCTTGAGATGGGTGAGGTAGAGCCGAAAGTCCCTTGAGATGGGTGAGACAAGGCCAAAAGTCTCATAACCGAGTGAGGCCAAGTCAAAAGTCCCTAAACTCGGGTGAGGCCATCCAAAAGTCCCTAAACTCAGGTGAGGCTAGACCAAAAGTCCCTAGAGCTTACTTGTGGCATTATTGTGATTTCCATGGCATGTACAACATGTATTTGTATGATTGTGAATGGTTAGATGCTTATTTACATGCTTTGACTTGTTATATGCTTTGATTGCTTCCTTGAATGAGTGTATCAGCTACTGAGATTCCATGAATCTCTCCCCTTCCCCTCCCAACTTAACATGCTAAGTGGAGCTTAAGGAGAATCAAGTGCACACCAAGGAGCCTAGGAGAATATTAGATGAATTTTGTTTGTTTTAACTCTTTTGATGTAAAGAGGTGCCAAAAATGAATATGCACCTTCTATTTTTGAGATATAAATGTTGTAGCAAGTGTAAATGTAAGGAAACATGATGTACAAACTATGTAGATAGCCAAAGTAATACAAATGTGGGATTTGCCCTTTCGTGGCTTGCATGTGATAGTGTATTTTGGCCCGTAGCATAGTGAGTTTGAAATGTATGATGATTTGGACCATTTGGACATGTTATATAGACTATTTTCATGCTTTTAAACTTGTCCATGAGTTGCTAGAACATGTGGGAGGCCATTTGGACCCATTTGAACTGTTTTGGGTGCCAAAACTGCCAAATTTGTGAGCTCCGTCAAAGTATGATCAGATGAGCTATTCTTGTCATGAAATTTTGCATGCCTCTAGAGTTTGTAAAGAGCTTCTTGGAAAGCTAAAGTTGGTAATATTTGTAGGTCTAGGAAATATTTGGCGAATTGTTGAAATTGGAGAAAATTTGATGGTTTGGTCATGTACTGTTACCATAGGTCCGAAAGGAAATCCGTGGCATTCATGGCCCAAATGGAGTCCAAATGTCATAAAATCTTATACACATAAACTAGACAACTACAGTGACCTACAAAAACTAGAATCACCTCAATCGGAGGTCTGTAGAGAGAGAATGAACCATCTGAAGTTCTGTATCAGCATCAGGGGAGCCACCTAACCTTTGTTACTGTTCCATCAGTTTTTGAGGTCTAAGGGCTACTGAACCGGTCTGGACTTATTTTTCTCCTCTAGTTAACATCTGTAGCTTTCCAAATTGGTGTATTTTGTCCAGATTGGATTTTTTTTGTATTTAGTTATGAATTTTCGAAGTTCATGACAGTAAGTTGCGCCAGAAACAGGGACAGCCGGACCTCTGTCCCATTTTGGATGTCAAAAATGGTCCAAACGCTAAGAGTATGGTTGGGAAGTATTTTTAGTGTAATTTTAATGATTAGATATTTCTAGAAAGCTATGGTTTTCTAGATTCCCATTTTTCTCTAATTAGTTATGATTTTCCAAAGTTATAGCTTAAAATCTGACTTTTGGGTCCATGTGAGAAATTGCATTTTTCTGGTTTTTGGCTCCATTCCCGTGGCTTATGGCTTGTTTTATGCTATGTATGAGTTGTATAAATGGAGTGTGAGTAGATAATGTGAATGATGGGTTCACAAGACCCACAGGACAGAAGATGAGTGTTTGAAACCTCGTTTTATAGCATAAAAATACCACGGTTGGTACTGATTCTTTGGAAATCATATGGAACCGAGCCCAGAGGGAGGCTAGATGGAGTTCATATATTATGGTGTTACATTTTCCTATAGGTATTCCTAGATAAGAATACCTTTTTGAATCTATTGGAATGCTTAAAATTATCAAAGTTTAGCCCCAACAACACATTCTGGTCATAATAGAATGTAGCTCCATTTTAGTCTCAAAATTAAGTTTCTTTGGTTCTAAAAATTCCATAACCTCTTCCTTTATGTTTTAAGACCTAAAATTTGGTATACATGACTTTAGGACATTAAGAAAACACCATAAAAATGTTGAGAAAATTTGGACAGCATCTCCCCATAAATTCCATTTTCCAAAAAATTACAATCTTTGTGTTTTTCAAAGTTCCAACACATAACAATAATGAATAAGCTCATATGGCCTTCATAGTCAACATGTAAACTTCATTCCTAGGCCTTCCTATTCAACATAAAAACTCCATTCCTAATCATTCTCATGCCATCCAAGAGTGACCCATAACTAACGTTTAACAAAACTTACTTAAACCATGTGATTTTCAAGTACAAAGTGGAGAAAACTTACTCTTTAAGCTTAATCCTTGCTTCCTTTGCTTTTCTCACACTAAAATCCCATCCTTTCTCACTTGGACCAACATGCCTTCTTGAAGAAAGGATGAAGATGTAGCTACCCTTTAGAGAAAATGATTGGAAGATGAAGATGAAGAAATTTGGTGAAGAATGGTGGTAGTTTTACTTGATTTCACTTCCTCTTCCACTTTTCGTCCTTTGCTCTCTCTCCACATTTTCATTCTTTTTTCTTTTGTGATGCATGAAAATGGCTGAATGGAGAGGAAGAAGATGAATTTAAATGATATTAAGTGTTCATGCAAAATTTGGGCTCTTGATCAACCTTTTTAAATTCAAATCTTAACCTTCCATTCTTTTTCTTTTGATTTTTCTAATTTCATGACTAAATATCTCCTTCACAAAATTTCTTGGCCACACACTTAGATGTTCATTCTTAACCCTTAAGTTATGATGATTTGATGGGTAGTAACCATGGTTAATTTTTTTAACTCAACCATGATTAATTTCTAACCTAACTATAGTTAATCCTTTAAACTAACCAAAAATCATTTCTTTTCTTTCCTTTTTATTTTATATTTATATTTGGGTTTCAGTTTCTCTAAAATCCTAATTATACTTTCTTTTCTCTTATTGGGCCTTTAGAATAGACTATTGGGCCTTATAGTAGTCCAAAATCAATGTCCAAGCCAATTAAGTTTTTACGGTACAATATATACCTTTAGACTTTCTAAAATTTATAAATATTATTTTCTTTACTTTTTGGTCATACTGAACCTCAAACATGGATCAGGGGCCCTCAACCTTGATCCTTGTAAATTTTGGTGTCAATTAGGCATCTGAGTCTCTAGGTGTAATTTTCACCGTTCTGTATTATGATTATGCTCTAAAATTTTCATTTATTGCAATTTAGTCACTGAAACTCCTTCAGGGTTTCCTAGGCTTTTAGCTATTCCTATTTTCATGGGTATTACAACTTCCTCCTTCCATTTTGCTCATGGCTACTAGTCAGGCTAACTAGAATCCACCCAGCCATCCGGATAACTTGGCGCCATCGAATTCGTCTCATCAATTGGAGTTTAACCGTAGGTCATAGATTTCTAAAATTTATGCTCAATTTTTTGATATTCATGCCTAAAGCCGTGAATAGGGGGCGAAATCAGGGTTCCCCAAACTTTTGGGCAATCTTTACATTTACCTGGCTTACAACTTTTCTTTGCACTTTAGTCCTTGGCTCCTTTATGCTTAGCCTTTGAGACTCTTCGGGATCCTTTTCTAATCCCTTTTTTCTCTATTTTTGCCCTATCATCTTGGTCTTAAGCCTCTCTCTCTCTCTCTCTCTTTTTGTTTTTTTTTTGTCTTGGTCTCATTTTTACTATTTTTAACCCTATTTTAACTAACTTTTTGCCAAGAAAAATGACAGATGTTACAAATTTAATCTTATACCTACTGCACATGAATGATTTTGAATGCTAAATGAATAGTTGGCTATCTAGATTGTTGTGTTTAGACCTTATGTAAGTCCAAGGTAGAGTTGTGGTATAGTTGCCACCTATGCATCATACTTTGATCGGGTATCAAGTTGTGATTAGACCCTTGAATGCAATGAGCCTGGATTGTGCTCAATAGGGAAATGGCACTGTAGACAAGCCTTTCCCAGTGTTATTAGCCTTTAACATATTGTATATGATTGCTAGTATGGGACAGTAGTCACGAGTAGCTTAACTATTTCATTTTCTAATATGATTGATGTTTCTAATGCTATTATGATTAAATGAACATATGTTGATTAACTTGGTATATATGAATGAAATTTACCTCTCGATTACTAAGATTTGCATCTCACCCTATTTTGTGGGCTAACTATTTCAAGTGAAGGCTCCTCAGGTAAGTATAAGGGAAAGCAAGTAGATGAACATCCATGAGCTTGGACCATGTGTGGAATTCTACACTTGAATTGATTTGGGTTATAGTAAATGCTCATTTTGTTGTTCTTTTGTATAACATTATCATGTAATCATGTTGCCAAGTGTAGAAACTTTTTTGTTTTATAATCAAAGTGTAACTAATACGAGAATATACCTTGCATTAGTTGTAATATGATGTATGGATTCACTGGTAATTTGATATTTCTAATATTGAGATATGACTTATCACTTGAAAGTATAATCATGTGTTGCCTTGAATGATAATTCTGGATTAGTGCTATGTGGAACCCCTATTAGAATACATATTTGAATGATGTTATCAGTAGCTTATGCATTCCTTGTTGTCAAAGCTCTTTATTTGCTTATATATGGTAGATGGATGTGTAAAAATCAACACCTAAGCCTTCAATTGATTAGAATTGTTATGTTGAGTAATTTAGATAATAGGATGTCATTAAAGCCTTACAAATTAAGGTAGAATGACCCTAGAATATTACTAGTGTGAGAGTTGGAGTGTAGGGGCTGTGACGACCCTAACTTCTAATCATTGTAATTAAAGTTATATACGTGATTAATAATCATAAATTGGGGTTACAAGACATTATGACTTATTACATTCAGAAAATACAAGGAAATTTGAAGCTCACTATTATTAGAGTCATCAACCATATAATTACAAGCACTGATGTACATCAGGGAAACAAATATTCATTTATAAGCCTTTGATTCTATTACCCATTAGTTCTAACTCACAAAAATCTTCTACCAATGTTTCTAAGTCAATCCTTAGGGTTACCATATGATAGAATAAGATTTCTAGGTTAGAATGAACGTTTGAAACCATTAGCCGCAGCTAAATGTCCTTGTGTCGTGGCCCATTGCTCTCGGGTTCACTCCTTTTCTTCATAGTATTGCCACAGTGACTTGGACCTTCATCATGGCGAGGAAGCCTCCTGGAACCTACCTTGCTCGCCTCTCACTATTAGCCGTGGTCAATTCCCCCTTCGCCGCTGCTAATTCCTCTTTGGAACGCCTAACAAATTCTCACAAAAGTTTACTGCGGACAATTCCCATTTAGCCATGGTGAATTACCCTCTGGATGACTCCCAATTTTGCTTGTCACATTTCATCACGGCGAATTGCTCCCTGGGCAACTTCACCTCTATTGGCCACAACTAATTATATTTTAGCCTCAGCGAAATGCCTTCTGATCCTATGACTTCTAAAATCTTGTCTCATACTCTTCACTCTCTATCTAGGGGCTCTCTAGGGTCACTCTCCCACTTGTTATAAGATTCTAATAGCATCTATCTAGCTAATTTGCCCCAGCCATTATATCATTACTCATCCCACATTTAAATGTGGTTTCTCCTGCTCATTCATTGGTCTTATATCAGCAAATTTATAAATTTCTCACAATGGTCATTCAATCATGTTTTCATCGGATAATTCATGCATCGCTAGCTCAAATCCACAATCAATATATCACATGGTTTCATTACTTAAATAGTTAGTTAAACACAGGTTTACAAGCCATAATAAGTGTCATAAACTCATACATCCATCAATAACTAATATGAAGCCTATTTCTCATTGGTTACATTTTATGTTGTCAAAATACATACTCTTACATTTAGCAATACAGATACATGATGATGCTATATAGAGGTTAACAAAATTAGCATCTACTCTATTCTACTCAGACTAAGTGTAGCTCCCCACACCAGGCCTCAACGCATGAATGTTCATCCATTTGCTTGCCCTTATCCTTACCCGAAGAACTTTCACCTGAAATATTTAGCCCATGAAACAGGATAAGATGCGAATCTCAGTAACCAATGAAATTTCCATTCATATAATCTATTTTAATTAACATATATGTATGAGTCAAAATTAACATCAGAATCATATCAGTCATATCAGCAAAGGAAATGGTTAGGCTATTATGATTGCCATCCCATACTAGCAATTATATTTCCATATGTTAAAGGCTAATAACACCGAAAGAGGCCCGTCCACGACACCCACTCCCCTATGAGCACAACTAGGGCTCAGTGCATTTGGGGTTTGATCATAACCCGGTGCCCGATCGAAGCTCATGCACAGGTGGCAACCGCACCATAGCTCCACTATGGACTCACAAGGTCCAATTGCAATACAATAAATAGCCAACCAATTCATTTAGCATTTCAAATCATTCATGTACATCAATTATGAAATTAAAGCAGATATATAGATGGAATTAATATAGTCCCAATTACTTCACTTGTAAACAAATTTACAAAAGCCATAAGTGGTACAAAAATCTCCCCATCCACTACTAATTCCCAAAATTTAGAATGGAGGTATCCTCTACCAGAAATTTCAATATATCACCCTAAATCCTAAGCAAATTTGTGAAAAATTAATACCCATACTATAATTCAATTATCAGAGTCTCAAACCAACAAAAATACCTAAAACAGAAAACCCCAAACAACCACATTTCAGATTTTGGGTATGGTGAAAATACTCTAAATGAAAAACTAATCAGGCCAAAATGAAGAGAAGGAGAAGGGGATTAAGTTATACAACTATTACCTTAGTTGAATCTTGCTTCAGAAGTGAGAAATGGTGGATTTCTTGCCTCAAACCCTAACCTCCCTTCAAACCTCCGAATTTCTCTTTTGTGTTCTTGTGTTTTGCATAATGAGGGTGGCCAAGTTAGTTTTTAGGGTTTTAAGTTGGGTTTAATATGGGTTATGGGCTAACACAAAGGTCCAATACCAAGTGGGCTTCAGACATAAGCATTGTTGGGCTGTAGAATTTTAATTGGGCCAGACCAAGTTTGAAGAACTTAATTGATTTAAGTCTGCTCAAGGGTTATTGGGCCAATTACAAGGGCTTATGCAAGTTGGGTCTTGGGTTTCTAATTCATTAAATTGAATCGGGCCATTACTAGGTGCTATCTCTTGGGCCAAGCCTCACAATAAGGGTTGGATTTGCACCTAAAATCCTTGGATCCCCAATAGTCTCTAATCATGGCTCATTTAATTTAATTTGAGTCTAGATAGGGTTTCTAACACAATTAAATATCAAACTCATATTAATAATTTATCTCTCTAAAATTCCCATTCACCTGACTTGCCTAATTATTCCATATTAATTATTCTTTATTAACCCAAATCTATGATTAACATCTTAATTAATTTTAGGGTGTTACAGGGGCAAAATGGTTATTTTGAAAAATTGTAAAAGAGGCTTCTTAAGTAAGATTACACCCACCTTCTCCAAGCTTCCATTTGCAGAAAATTGAGTAGCCATGGTGTGACATTAAGAGGGGAGAGAGAGAAGAAGTTTAAGCTTCCATCTAGGTAAGTAAACAGCCCCGTTTCATCCTGTGCTAGTTAGGACAGTTGTTCCTCTCTCTAAGAGCTCTCTAATGGTGGTTTTCTTTCCTTGAAAACTTGAAGATTCAGGTCTAACCCAAGCCAAAAAGGAACTCTTTTCAAGAAATCAATTGGTGGAAAATAATCTACGCAAAGAGAGCTCCATTTTAAGGTAAGACTTTGCTTGAAACACTTGCAAAATATTATGTTTCCAAGCCATTTAAGTTCGGTCTAGAGAGAGAAAGTAAGGAGGAGAGTTTTTCTTTATGTGTTCTTGATAGAACCAAAAGTTATGAAGTATGACGATTTAGAATATACAACTAAAATTGAAAAGGTAGCTTTAGAATGTGATAACCATGATATTTTATATATTTTAATCCCCTAACTTAGGTGTTTGTGTCCAACTATGGCTTTAGGAATTTAATTAAGTGGAATTTGATTTTAATTTGCCATTTTTACATTTGAGGAATTAATTTGTAAATTATTGATTCTTAATGCTTAAATTCATCTTAAATAATTTTTGGATATTTCCACTTAATACTTTCCATTCTTTGTGTGCAGAATTTCAATGGACAATTAAAGCTTGAAGGGTAAATTGAATTGTAGAAGGTATGAGGTTCAAACACCATGCAATTCTGACGTGGCTAGAACATAGAAGAGACAACACAATGAATGGAGCTGCATGAAGGGAAGCTTGAAAGGAAACTCATGGCAAGGGAAGAAAGCAAAACAGAGGAAGAGCATCACATGTTAAAGAGGAAGGAGAACCAGTTGCAACCCAAAAGAAGAGCCACGTATGAAGCATACAAGCTTGGGTTGACGTGGAATAACTTGAGCTCAAGAACAAAACCAGCAGCAACGTGAAATGAAGAAGCTTTTTGAGTTGGAGATTGAAGAAGTGCAGTAGCTGAATAGAGTATGAGAATGAATTGCATGGAGCTAGAGTTCTGCATGGAATGAGATGCTAGTTAAAAGACGCTGGAGCTGGAGGCTTGGGTTGAGGGAGCTTGCCATGGGTTCTGGTGCTTTGAGAAGGCGAGAGAAGCTGTGGTTCTGGTTAAGAGGAAGAAACACGAAGAGCTGCATGAGAAAGTAACGTGGAAGGTGATTAATATATTCAATGGGGCCCACACTCACATAAGCAAAGAAGAAAAAAAACGCATTCAGGAAAGTTGAAGAACCATGTGGAGGTAGCACTTGAACGTGGAGCTGAACACGTGGATTAATGAAGTGAGCTGGAGCTAAGTTTGAATGATCTCACATGGAAATTGATACACGAAGAAGCAGCTTCAGAAAAAGAACGTGAGAAGGCTACGGGCTGACGTGGGAAATGAACTAGGAGATGAGAAGAAAATGCGTGACTTCAGCGTGCAAAATGTGGAGCTGAGGGGCACGTGATTAATTAATGAGAATGTGAGAATAACGCAGAGGGAGGAACGAAGAAAGAGCTGGAGATACATCGGGTTCCAGAGGAGAACGCGAGATGACGTGAAATAGTGAGGAGGTTCCAGCGCTGAAGAGAAGAAATTCTCATTGAATTCCTGATGGCTGCAGCTTTCTTGATCGATTCTCCTCCAATTGATTCCTCCATGGTAGCTTAAATTCCATTTGGTGGCTAGCTAAAGATAGGATTCTCCTAGATGAAGATTTGAGCTCCACATCTCCTCATCAATTTGGATAAAATTCTCTTGCTTAATCTTTTAATTTCAGCATTATTTCCTTTATTAATTTGACTAGGTTTAGCTTATTAGTTTAGGAATTTAATTGCTGGAAATTACTGGATTGAATTAATTTTTGGATTGAACTTAATTTGAATTTTGGAATTTTATTTGTGATCATCATATGCTTGTAAAAATTCCAGAATTAGTGCTATACAATTTACCTCTAAATTCCTCTTGATTTTAAGCTAATTGATGCAATGGTTATTGGATTAGTTAGCTGGAATTTTTGTGCAATTAATTGCTTGAGGGATTAATTAATCTAATTGGTAAATTAGCATCTTGAGTGGATTGTGCAGTAGATTTCATTAATCAATCAAAATTAGTTATAGTGTGTTCTTATTTTTAATTCAATTAATTAGTTGTTCAAGGTTCTTTGTAGTTGCAAAATTCGTTGAATAATTGATGAATTGAATCTTGGATGGTTATTCAAGAGCCTATAAGGAATGCACTAAAGAGCAAGAACTTAATCCAAAATTGGTAAACTAAAAAGAGCAAGGATAATTGAACTCTAGGGAATCCAATTGAAAGCTAGCTACCACATTTGCTTGACTATTTGCTTGAACTTAGTTTTAAGTTTTTTTATTCTTGTCAATTAACTTTAGTTCAGTTAAATTTTAGCATTTCAAACCCCTCCAAAATAAGTCCTAATTAGTAATACTTAGAATACTCTTCCATAAACAAATTGAGGCACAAACTCCTTGGGAAAATGACCTAGGTTGCACCATTATCTACAAATTTATTTTGCCAGAATGCAAGTTATAGAATTTAAAGATTTGGTTGCACCTATGCTAAGATGAAGCTTCCAAGTAGTAATTTAAGTTGTCCAAGAGTATATATAAGTTCCTAAGACACCAAGAGAGCCTCCCACATGATTCTCCTATCAAGGAAATTAAAACAACTCCATTGGTGACATATAGAAGCATAGCCTCAACCAAGGAGGGTTCATGCACCTAGGAGTGTTTTAATCCCTTCCAAGCGTAGTTTTGCATCATGTATGATAGGAAAGTATGAGAGGAAGCCTTGGAAAAATTTTAGAAGCCATGGATAGTGAGATGATATCATAGGTTTCATGTTATGGCTTAAAGAAGTAACAACTAGCAAGACTCCTTGATTTAATTGTGTGATGACTCTAAGAGGTTTAAATGGAGTCAAGAATCATAAGTGAATGAAGAGAATGGAGCAAAGATTATGTTTTCATAGGGTTGCTTCATTGAGTGCATTATGGAACCATAAAAGGGTTATATGAACCACCTAACTTTTCTAGTGAAAGTATGGCCATATAATTTGATTCAAGGGTATAATTAGCTTCCTTATGATGTGTCTAGGCAGAAAGAAATGATCTCCACCTCCTTATGTGTGTGAGGTCAAGGGAGAGGACTCAAGACTTAAGGAAAGAGTATGCTTGTGTGGAAAAGGTAGATCTCTCCACCTTCTCTTATGCATGAATGTGTGCTTACATTATCTTTGGATGTGTGTATTTGTGTTTTAGGCCATGAAAAGTGTTTTAGTATGATTTCATATGCTATAGTACCATGATGATGTTTTATGCATTTAAATGATGTTTTATATACTTGCCTTAGTTTGCTTGAGTATGGAGAAGCCAAGAACCCTTTAGCCATGATAAGGATGAGCTAATAACCCTTAAAATTAGTTAAGACAAAGTAAAGAGTCTCCCAAGAGTGAGGTTGGCTCCAAAGAGTAAGGTTGGCTCCAAAGAGTAAGGTTGAGTCAAAACCTCTTAGAGAAAATGGGTAAGGTAAGTCCAAAATCTATAAGTGAATGGGTGAGACTAATCGAATTACTTGCCAAGCCTATGTATGCTATGTATAACTTGTTCAAATGCCAAAGATGTTTCTTGAATGCTCACACATTTCAATATGCCCATGCATGCATTTTCAAGACTTGTATTGCATACTTCATGTGTGATTGAAAAGGAGATGAGCTATTAGGATTCTTTGAGTCTCATTCCCTCCTCTCCAATGTCTTAACATGCTAGGGGGAGCAATTGAGCAAAGTAATGGAAGCCATCATGCCTAGAAGAAGGAGATTGACATCAAAGTGTATGAAAATGCCTAGTTTTGTTTCTTTTATAGCCATACAAATGGCATATGATGTAATCCCTTGATAAAATTGTTATGTAATCATATGAACATATGTAATTACCCAAATGTTTGATGTATGTATGAGTTTTAGTGCCAAATCAATGGTAGTGTGCATTTTGGGTATGGAACGACAAGACTAGGCTTATGAAATCTTGTGTATGGCATGGGGTGAGAGAGTGAGTTTGAGAAATCTAGGTTTATGCACCTTTGAGATAAGTTTAGAGAGCCATTTTGGTGCATTCCCATGTGCTCAAGTGGTTATGAAATGAACCATTTGGATCCCTTTGATGACACAAAATGGGCCATTTTGCAACCCAATGTCAAAATCTGACAAAATGAATGAATTTGCCCATGAAATTTGGCACACATGTAGATCTTATCTAGAGATTTTTAGGGAATCAAAGATTAGATTATTTGGAGCTATGTGGAATTAATTATGAATTTCCAAAACTATCATTTTTCTGCTAAACTAATATAGGTACTATTCATATGGTCAGAAAATTGGGCTATGTCATTCGTGGGCCAAATGATGTCCAATACTCATGAACTTTTACAAAAAAATACTAGACATGATAAGATTTCTATGCCCACTAAGATCACCCCAATTAGAACTTGGAGCAGAGAGATATGAATTTTTGAAGTTGGAAATTACTACCAGGGATGACAGTTGACCTTTGGTACTATTCCATCAATTTCTGGTGGCTAGCAACCTCTGTTGTGGTCTAGATTTATTTTTGGCATAAATTAGACATCTTTAGCTTTCTAGAATGGCATAGTGTGCCTATTTTTGATTTTTTTTTAGAATTAGTTATGATTTTTTAAAATTTTAGGCATGGAATCTAGAATTCTATCCAAGGCTGCACCAATGAATTTTATGCATCCACTCCCTTTACTCGAGGTATAGGCTACTTCTTGAACTTGTTATGAGTTGGATTTGTGTATTTAAATATGAGAATGAGATGAATGAGTCCATATGACCCACAGGACACTGAATGAAAATTTTACCCTTAATGAAATGCAATTTTATCCATGATTCCAATGCCATTATGTTACTTCCTATAGAACTAGCGTGAGATAAGGCATGGAATTTGCAAGAAAGTCTTCGAATTTATGGTGTTACAAAACCAATCATAAAATCAAAAACTACTTACATTTCTATTCAAATATAAATCTTAGTAGAAGTTCCATACATCATTAGTTTAAATTGACATCTAATGTATCACATGATTACAGTCCCTATGCTTGGTAATACATGATGCAATGCGGCAATTACATAAAATTAGTAATCTAATTGCACAATACAATTTAACAAGGTTTCCAAACCTATGTGCTACCAAATCATATAATAAGCTTCCATTAGTTTCTCTTTGCCACTAAGAGGTTCAATCTTTAAAAATGTTAGCGCACAATTGGGGTGAGATATACAATCTCAGTAATAAGAGGAAAATTCCATATATATGTACAGATTAATCAATACAATGTAATTTCATATTATCAATACCAAAATCATCAATTCAATTTGCAAATGTACTAGTTGAGCTACTAATAACTACTATCCCATACTAACAATCACACATAACATGTTAATGGCCAATAACACCGAGGGAGGTCCATCCACGGCACCTACTCTATAATGAGCACAACTAAGATTCAGTGTATCTGGGGTTTGATCACAACCTAGTACCCGATTAAAGAACATGCACGGGTGGCACCCGCACCACAGCTCCACCATAGACCCACAAGGTCCAATCATAATCGTAATTCAAGTAGTCAACTAATTATTTAGCATTTCAAAATCAAGCATTGTAACAAATATTAGATTAACATGATCATATACATGGAATTAAGAAAAATAACCCCGGTTACCTTAATGAAGCCAATTACTCTTCCTTTAGCCACCACTATGATCCAAAGCATACCAAGCTTAACATAAGCATAATCATCATCATTTAACAATCATTACTTAGGAATTTCCCTATCCATAAATTAATCATAACAAGAGCTCATTGAGAGCTTCTTACCCAAGCATCCTAAGGGTCTATTATACCAATTCAAGGTCACAATGATAAGAACTCATAATGGGTCACTCCTAACGTCTCCATTTTTGTACATGTAAAAGCCAAGCACCAAATGATGGGCCTTTAGTACATATACCACACAAGAGAAAGGCGAACACTTACACATACATTCAAGAGGTCAAATAGACTGAGTTGAGCCTCAACTACTAAGAACACACCATGGGCCATTCTAAAATTCAAATTTGAGTCATCAAGCCCAGAAATTTTATTGTACCTTCATCTCCTTGTAATTTCGCACAATAGCAGAACCCCTTAGGAAAATCAATCCTTGGGGACATTTTCCAGTAAAATAATACACAAAATGGAAGGGAAATGTAAGCCTAATCACCATTCTAACTTCTAACTTTGAAAATCTTGCAAGGAAACATCTAAACGCCAAATTTCAAATTTAAGAAAAAGGTGAAAATACCCAAAACTAGAAACTAATTGGACTAAAATGAAGAAGAGAATGAAAGGGACATATTTTATATACATTACCTTAGCCAAATCTTCCCTTAGAAGTGAGAAATGGTGGAAGAATGCAGAAAAACTCTAGCCCTTCTTCTCAAGTGCGAAAATGGAGTCTTCCTTAGCTAAAAAATGAGTGGGTATGTAGACTAAGGAAGTAAAGGATGGATATGTTAGGGTTTTTGATGGGTTTGGGTTGACCCAAAAGCCTAAAATCCAAGTCGGTTTAGAATTTAGTTTGTTAGATTAGAGTATATGGATTTATTTGAATTGGGTTTTCACATGATTATAATTGGGCCTCTAAGAAATAGAATTAGACTTTCTTATGACCAAAAGTAGGCTTCTATACTTAGTTCATAGCATAAATAAGTTAATCATAAGGCCTAAATTAAATGTCCATCTCCCTTTAATTAATTCCCTAATTAAACCTATAACTATAATTAATATATCTTCACCCAACAATAGCCAAACATGATTATTAGCTTGAAATGTTTAAAATAAACCCATTTCTTTAGAAATCTTATTTTCCTTATTTTTCTCAAATACCTATATTAACTTTTTAATTTGTCAAAATTATCCTTAATTAATTTTGGGTGTTACAGAAGCAAACTTAAGAATGATGCACATAGTCCCTAGTGCAAAGCCTCCCATCCCTGATAATAAGAGGCCACGTGAAGAGATACCAACCACCAGTAGCAATAAAAGAGATGGCAAAGGATAGTGGAACCGAAGAGGAAAGGGTAAAAAGAAACCAGCTTAGTCTAATAAAGGTAGTTCTACCCCAATAGCCTATAGTCAATATGCTAGAAATCATGAAGGCAAACCATTTTATGTAGGCTAGAATATATGTTATAGGTGTGGTAAACTAGGACACATAGTGAGAGACTGCACACGGCAGGGGGTAGTTCTTGCCCTCAGACCTTAAAAGCAAGGTAGAATCTTTACCTTAACATAGCAGGAGGCTAGCAGATCTCCAAGCCTGATCTAAGGTACTATTAAGATTAATGATTGTACTATAAATATATTATTTGATTTGGGTGCTAGTCATTCTGTTATATCCTATGACTGTCCTAGGAGGTTGGGTCTAAGTGTATATACATTACCCTATGATTTACATGTATCTATCCCTATAAGAAACTGAGCCATTACCTCCAATGCATGTTTGAATTGTGTAATCCAGTTTAATCATTGTTTTACTACACCTGACTTAATTTGTATGCCTTTAATTGACATTAATTTGATCATTGGAATGAACTAGATGTCTACAAATAATGTCATACTTGATTGCTATAACAAATGTATTACTTTACTTAAATATAGAATTGTACTTAGTATTAGGACTGAGCTAGCTTTTATGACTACCTCTCAAGCTAAGAGATCTTTAAAGCATGGTTGCCAAAGGTTTTTAGTCTTTTTCTCTCCATAGGCTAAAGTAGAAGTGCATATAGATGAGATGTTTATAGTGAAAGAGTTCCTAGAGGTATTTCCTAAGACAATTAATGGATTACTCCCTAACAGAAAAGTAAAGTTTGCTATAGATATTGTGGCTGGGTTGAGTCCAGTGTCTAAAGTCCTATATAGGATGGCTCCTACCAAGCTAGCTAAATTAAAGAAGCAGATAGAAGAGTTATTAGAGAAAGGTTCTATCAGACCTAGTGTCTTACTATAGGGAGCCCCAGTCTTATTTGTTAAAAAGAAGGATGAGAGTCTTAGATTGTGTATAAACTACAGGGAACTTAATAAGATCATAATTAAAAATAACTATCCCTTTTCGAAAATAGATGAGCTCCTAGATCAGTTGCTAGGAGTGTCAGTGTTTTCTAAGATTGATCTCAGGTTAGGGTGCTATCAGCTTAGGATTAAAGCTAAGGATATTCCCAAGATAGCTTTTAAAACCAGAAACGGGCACTATGTAACGTCTGATTTTCATAAAAATGATAGAAAAAAAATGTTTTAAAAGCAAGTCCCTTGAAATAGATGAGTTAAGGTCCAAAAAAATTAAGATAATAATCTACACATCAAATAATGAAAATAAGAGGCTAACGGTACCCTGAAACCAGAGCCAAACTAACTAGATAGAATTTAATGAAATAGTTACGAAACGAGATGGCATTTTTGTAATTTCAGGCAATTTTAGAATACTCATAGGAGGGCTTTTCAATGGAAAATTTGAACTCTCTAGGGTTCTCAGAGGCCTTGAAAACCATGGGAAGCCCCGGGATAGTTAAAACCCCTTTGGTGTATGTTTTTAATGATGGTTGACCCGAACTTTGACCTTTTTGTTTAGGAAGGTTTTAGCTCCAAATTGAGTGATTCAAAAAGTATTTTATAAGATTGAGAACCTAAATTTTATGATAGAAAAGACAATTCTCAAAAAGGAACTAAAATGAATCTAAAATGAAAATGCCAAAAAATCAGGATGTATATTGAATTTTCTTGAAACAATTTTAATCCCTTAGCATTATAAACTCATGCCTCTTCCTTCTCCTCACTTAACCAACCTTCCATTTGACCAAAATAAAGAGTAAGAACAAGGAAGAGAGGTGCACAAGAGAGGGGAAAAAGGGAGAAGAAAAAGCTAATCAAAAGGTATGATTTTCATAGAATTTCTTAGTCTTTTCTTTAGCAAACCTATTTTCCTCCTTCTCCTCTTTCTTTTCGTGGTTTTATTGAAGTATTTGTTTTTGTTTTGAACCTAAACTAGAAGGGAGGAGTTCAAATTTCAAAAGGCGAACCAAGGCAAAGGAGAAAGCTATTGAGAAAAGCTTGAATTCAATGTAAATCCATTAGTTTCCATGCTTCTTCTTCCTTGCTTCTCTTATGTATGGTTTGGCCACTATATGGATGGCTAAGAGGAAGTTATTTTTGAACCAAACCAAGAGTGAATTTTAGGAATTAGAGTATAAGAAATAAGAATATACAAAGAGAACAAAATAAGATCCATGAATTTGCAAGATAGAAAAGTTAGGGATTTGTGAACATAACCTAAAATCTGTATTGATCTAAGAATTTCTTAGCCTATGTAAGTGTTTGTTTGAGTTCCTAAGACCCCTAGAGAGCCCCTTAAGTGTCTCCTTCTTCAAGGAAAAATTGGAAACTCCATGGATGTAAATGATGAACATAGGTTTAGCCAAGGGAGTTAATAGACCTAGGGAGTGTTTTAATTTCTTCCAAGCTTAGTTTTACATTATATGTGATGGGAGAGTATGAGAGGAAGCCTTGGAAAGAATTTTGAAAGCTTAGAAAATATGATGGAGGTATAGGTTCCATATAGTATCATAATGAAGCAACCTATAGCTAAACTCCTTAGATTGATTATGTGATAGCTCCAAGGAGTGTAAATGGAGACCAATAAAGTGTAACATGATATTTATCTAGCAATGCCCCATCTCATTTCTAATTATATTCCCTTAACATGGCAAATTCTCCAAGGAAAAATCAATTAAAATATTACATTATTTTTCATTGTATAGAACTTAAATTTTTCATCTCACATTATGTGAACCATATTAACTCACTCATACAACTCAAAACCATCTCAAAATTTTACAAGAATCCTGAGTTTGGAATATACATACACAAAATCACATGTTCAACCTTAGGTCCTATTGCCAATTTTGAAAAATCATAACTAATTTAAAAAAAATCAAAATTAAGCAGACTATACCATTCAAGAAAGCTACAGATGTTAACGTTAGACAAAAAGAAGTCCAGACAAAAACAAAAATGTTTTGCCACTGGAAATTAATGGAACAATATCAAAGGTACTACTACACTACTATTACTACCTCCAAACTTTAAAAATTCATATGTCCTTGCTTAGACATCCAAATGAGGTGATCTTGGTGTTTATAAAATTCTTATTATGTATAGTTTATGCCTAAAAACTTTCATAAGTATTGGACACCATTTAATCTTTGAATGACACAGGAGAAGAAACTGACTATATGAATAGTAACCATATTAGTTTAGCAGCTTGTTTGCTACTTTGAAATTTTATAATTAATTCCTTAGAGCTCCAAATAATCTGGTCTTTGGCTTCCAAAAACACTCTAGATGAGATTTATATGCATGCCAAATTTCATGGCGAAATTTGTCCATTGGTCAATTTGTGACATAGGGTTGCAAAATATCACTTTTATGCCACCTTAAGGGTCTAAAATGGTCCAATTTAGCCTCTAGCTTTTCTAGGACCACTTGTGTAACACCATAAATTTCTATCTCATTTCATACTATATATATGCCTCACATCAAGCAATTCGTACAAGAAGCAAGAAAATGATATTATTTTAATGCATTTTTCAGCGTTGCGTCACGTATAAAATTTTCTTTTGGAGTCACATGGGCCATATGGACTCATACATCATATTCTCATATTTAATTACATAAATACAACTCATTCGAATCATAAAAAATGGCCTACATCTCATGGAACTCATAGGGAAGCATAAAATGCATATATACATTTTTGGCTAGATTTTCCTCTTTTCTATCACAAATTTTGGAAAATCATAACTAATTTTAGAAAATTTGAACCCATGCATTCTTGGCTATTATAGAAAGATACACATGTCTACTTTAGGCTAAAAATATGTCTAGACCAACATCCAACACAGAAGATGTTTGACATGCGAAATAGTCCAGAGGTCAGACTATTCACTGGTACTATCATAGAATTTTGTAGCAAACTTAAAAAAATATCCAATTAATTCCAAAATAATCCAATCTATGCAAATGATGCCAATATAGAAAGGTACAGATGTTAGATAGAGGGAAAAAATAAATCCATACTAGCTCAGGCACGTCTAGGCATAAAAAATCAATCAAATAGTACCTGAGGTAAGTTGAAGTTCCTAATACTAGATAGAATTTTTAAAAATTCATATCTCCCTCTCTCAACATCCGAATAAGGTGATTCTAATTGGCACAAGTTACTATGAATTTCTAGTTTCTTTGTATAAAATTTTGTGGCAATTGAAATATGTGATAGATTTCATTTTCAAACCAGTATGAACAATGACATGACCAAAACTAGAAAATTTTCCAACTTTGAAAGTTCATCAAATATTCTCTAGATCTCCAAAATTCTATTCTTTAGCTTCCTAAAAAGATCTCAAAAAGCTCTAATTGCATGCTAAATCTTAGATCAAGAAGAGCTCATTTGGACAAAAAATGACATAGGGTTCTATTATGGTCAATTTTGGCTCCATATGGGATACCAAAATGTCTAAATGGCTTTCCTTTGGGTTTGGAACCTCTTGAGCAAGTCTAAAAGCATAATTAGGACTTGTATGAGTTGCCCAAATGGTCCCAACCCTCACGTATATCATTTTGGCCATCTCACTCACACTTATGTACATTTCCATAATACCATTCAAGAAGCAAATTTGCCATATCATACTCAAATCACATTCTAACAGTCATATATCATATTCTTCCACTTATACATCACATATTAATATAATTATATATGTTCAAGAGGTCATAAATCATATACAACAATGGGTTACATCATTTGACACCAATATGGCTTCAAAGAATAAAAACTATGCATTTTGATGTCAAGCTCTCATTACTCTTATGGTTGGCTCCTATTCCCTTGATCTCTTGGTCCACCTAGCATGTTAGAACATTGGCAAGGAGAGGAAGAGATTTAAAGAATCCCAATAGCTCATCTCCCATTCAATCATACATAAAAGATGCAAACAAGTCTCATAAATGCTTGTATGGTCATGTTGACATATGTAAATATTCAAGAGGCATTTTCATCATTTGAGAAAGTCATACATAACATACAAAGGCTTGCCAAGCAAGTGGATTGGCCTTACCCATTTACTTATAGATTTTGGACTTGCCTCACCCATTCTTCAAAAGGTTCTTGGATTCAACCATAATCTTGGGAGTCAACCTCACTTTTAGGAGACTCTTTACTTTGTCTCAACCAATTTTAAAGGTTCTTGGCTCATCCTCACCATGGCTAAGGGTTCTTGGCCTCACCATCTCAAGAAAACCCAAGCACACATCATAAACATCACATGAAGGCATATTGTAACATCATGCCACCATGGAATCAAAGTCATGCTAGAACACTTTTCATGGCTTAACAATATGCATAAACACATTTAAAGACAAGTAAAGAAAATGATCATGCATGAAAGAAGGTGGAGAGAGCTACCTTGTACACAATTACACATTTTTTCTCTTGAATCCAAGCTCCCTTTTTCGGCCACACACATGCAAAAGTGTAGGGATGATTTCTCTTGGCCTAAACACAATTTATGGAAGCCAATTAGGTTTATGGAATTAATTCTAAGGTCACACACTTGCTTAGATACTAGCTTGATCTATAACCTCATTATGGTTCCATAATTGCATTGAATGAAGCACCACCCTTCAAATAAATTCTAGACTCCATTCTTTCCTTTCAAATATGATTCTTGACTCCTTTTAAATCTCTTAGAGTCATCACACAATCAAAACAAGAACTTAGCTACATGTTGCTTCTTTAGGTCATAATATAAAACATAAAGTACCAACTCACTTTCTATGGGTTCTAAATTTTTTATAAGGCCTCCCATCATTTTCATTCATCATTTATGACTCAAGAATGGGTTAGAAAAATTCAAAACTCACCCTAGGTGTCTCATCCCCTTTTGGCTAAGCTTATGTCTCCTTTTGGCCTCCATAGGGTTTGCTTTGTTTTTTACATGGAAGATGCATATGGGGATACTCCTAGGGATCTTAAAAACTCATTTAAACTCTTATTTAAGCATAGGAATCATTGTACAAAGTCAAATTTTACAAGATGCAATTGAAACCCTAGAAATTGCATCTTGAAATCTAATGGCTTTTTGTTAATTCCCTTTGCATATTCTTAATCTCCACACCCTTTTTCCTTAGATTCATCCTTGGCTTTGCCTAAAAATCAAATCCTTCTAGGGTTCCTTAAGTTAGGCGAAATGGAGGAGGAGGGAACTAAAGGTATCAACCATAGGAGGAGAAATTACCTTGTTTTCTTGCTTTTTCTCACTTGAATCTTGCTTTCTCCAAGATTCCTCTCTTCAAATACGAAAATTTCCCTAAGTTTCTCCCTTGAAACAGATTTGTAAACTCCATTTTAATCAAAGGGAACAAAAGAGAATGAAGGAGAAGAGGTTTGGATGGAAGAAAGCGTGAAAAACTACCAAGAAACCATACTTAAAAAGCTTGAATTTCTTCTCCTCTTCTTCTTCACTTGGTATGCAACTCTCCAAGGGTTTTTCTTCTGATTTTGGGTAGCATAATTTGAATCTATGTGACTGTGAGAGTGAGGCGCCACCTATTTATAGGGGAAGGAAGAAACACTTTTAAAAAGCTCCTATTTTGTCTTTTGTTCTTGGCATTTTCGTTTCTCCTTTGTTTTAACTCTTTTTTAAGAACTTTCTTTTCCATTATAAAATTTAGGTTCCTAATTTAGTAAAATGCCTTTAGAATCACTCAAATCAGAGCTAAAACCTTCCCGAATGAATCAGTCATAGTTTGGGTCAACCGACGTTGGAAAATGTCCACCGGAAAGGGCTTTAGCTGTCTCAGGCCTTTCCATGGTTTTCAGGGCCTCTGAGAACCCTGGGGAACTCAAAATTTTCATTTAAAAAGTCTTCCTATGAGAATTCCAAAATTGCTCAAAATAACGAAAATGCCCTTACGTTTCGTCAATCTTTCGTCATAAATCATTTCTTCGTTCTAGCTCTATTTTTCTTTCCATATGAGCCTTTGATTCTCATTTTTAGTAATCTAGAATGCCTCCCAAATTTTTTGGGACTTTAACTAAGTCATTTTGAAGGACTTCCTTTTGTATCCTATAAATTTCATTTGTGTATGGAGAAACTGTATGTTTCTCATGTTTCCTCTCGTTTTCAAAAAATCAGATGTTACATTTCTTCCCCTTAAATAAACTTCATCCTCAAAGTTTGGGGTTCACTTTCTCTTACTCTTTTCTTTTCTAGCTAACTGTTCTTTTCTTTTCCATCTTTGTGGTTCTATACGCTTTTCTCTGCCATTTCACTAGTTTTAATTTTTTGTAGCCAGGGAATTTTCATGCTAGCTTTTAATGAGAGTTCTATTATTATAACATACTAGCTAGTTCTTTTCATAAGGGAAAGAAATTTCTAACTCTAGAGGCCGATTTTGGCAGAGCTTACTTATCATATCGGGTTAGTTTTAACCCGATTGTAAGGGTTAATGTTTCTTTCAGTTGACTCATTTACATATCTCAGGAGGTAACTTATTTCTCAATGGCTTTTCATACATCTCATCATTTTTTTAATCATTATAACCATCGGAGGTTTCTGTCTATTTGCTTACTTATTTAAATATATCATCCACTATTCATCTCTACTTTCTTTCTTACTAGCTCATCCCGTGATTATAATTGACATTTCTTTCTATCACATACCTCACATCTTAATTACTTACTGGGATTATAGCTCCTTTGAGGAGATTCTACTTTTAAAAATCCCAGTTTCTTTGTTTACTACTACATCTATTTCTATAGGCTGGGACTTTTCCTTACTTTCTTTGCTCACTTATAGTGGCATTTTATAGTCTCTCATTTCAATGTTGATAGACCTAACATATGTGTCTCATACGGGCATCGAAGAGTGACTGCCACTGACTGTTGCTGAGTTCTGATGGGATACTAGCTATTTTCACAATTTTGCTCACTGGAGATATACTATACCACTTATCTCATATAAAAACTACACCTGACCCTTTTCTGAATACATAAGCTAGCATACGAAGATCTCTCTATCCCTCGGTCAGGGCTACTGTCTACTAGGTAGTGGTTCATTTGGCTCTAACTCTGAAAAGTTAATTTCTTACTTTCCTCATCCCATAGAGTATACTCATCTCTCAGGAGAGCTAGTCAGTGGTCTAACTGTCTAAGTAAAGCTTTCATATCTTTGTGGCGACAGTCTACTAGACTCAAGAAATCTCTAGTCTCTGAGACAAAAGCTAGCTAAAACTATACTAGTTTCTGAGACTAACTACTCTGTAAAAACTATCTTAGGTCGTCATCTCACCAGAAAAACTATCATACTGTAACTAGGGCTCTTTGTAACTCTATGAGATCTACTATGACCCCTGGGTCTACTACGACCTCTCAGAGCCCTGCTAGGGTCTACTGTAACCTGCTATGTTATGCTAGGATCTACTATGATCCATCTCTGGGAGACATCAAAACCTAAGATTACTGTATCTGATAGTAAAATACATACTCACTAAGTTCAGTTACCATCGCTCATAATAACTGAGGCTAAGCTCAGAAGTACATCATGCTCTTCGTGCGAAGTGGGTTCTATGTCATTTAATCCTCTAGGATTTCATCATACTGATACTCAAGAGCATCTTAATTTTCATTCATCACTCCTCATGGGATTCTCAGATTCCCACTTTAGCTCTTTTTTACTTAGGCTTTCTTTTCTTACTCTAACTATACTCGGCTATCTTCTCCTCTCATATCCTATAATTTGTGATTATGCCCATACTCTATTTTTGATTGCCTTGGCATTAGGGCATCTCATACATTGAGTGTGGTTAACATCTCTAGTAGGAGAGAGGCTATGCACTAGTCCCTTCTCATTTCATTTACATGTATTATAAGGGACTCAGGCTATGCATACTAAACTAGTGCTATCTGAATCTAAACATTCTTTATTGGGGATTCCTCTCTGCATGCTTTTCTTATTGTGTTGGTATTCCTAGAATCCCTTTAAATTTTTGTCTAACTCATCTTATTCTTTAACTAACTAGAGTACCTATCTATTATTGGGGTACTTTGGTGATTAATGTTGCGTTTGCTATGCACTTAAGCCACATTACTACTAGGTTGGCCAGACCCAATATCATGCAGCCTCTGTTGTAAGCAAACTATAACATCAAACACTAATACACCGGCACTTCATGACTGAGCTCAGAGTCACTATTGCCAGTATATTACAAGTTTTCTAATAATCTAAAGTATTCCTCTTGTACTTTTCTTTATCAGCCCTATTCTTGTAGGATACTCAGGGAAAACATAATTCTTTTCTCTATTTCGTCCTGAGATCACTATACATTACTAGACTATTTTTACTTCCAGCACTATCATGCTAGAAAGGCATCTATGCCAAGGACAAGTGTGCTTTCTTAAACACTTAAGCACATCAACTCAATATCTATTCTTAATCTATTATGTCCTCAGCTTGAACACTATCATATTTTCTCATTCTTTTGTTTTTCTTATCCTTTTACTTCAGAAAAAGGATGTTCAACTATTGGCTATTTTTGTTACTAGTTCGATTTTTCTTTAAGCTCAAGAGCACCTGCGCTTTTTCTAGGTTCTTCTACTTATTCACTCTCTATAACATCAAAGGGGCCTACTTTTTCTTATACTTTTGCTTTGCTTTTAACTAGACTATCCCTCGGTTAAAAAAATTTCTATTACTTGTAACCTCAAGAATTACATTCTATGGCACTCTCGGCTTACACTCTTTCTCTACATAATGCAAGACTCACCTTCTGAGGCTGTCTCTAACTTCCTCAAGCTTCCTTGAGAGTACTAAGGCACTACCTATCTATCTCAACTTGCTTTTATGTTAGGATCAGAGCTAGGCCTTTTCTCTATTTAGCCTCTTTAGCTTCATTCCTAGGAGTACCGTATACTGATCTCTAGGGTTTTTCTAACCCAATCTAGGACACATATTTTCAATGTTCGGATTCTACCTCACTAAAAGCTTATACTTTACTGGGTGCTTTAATCACTCATGTAATGTCCCGTTTTCATTAAACGATGGAAATGGGCACGTTTTCAAAGTAAGTCCCCTGAGATGAGTGATTCAAGGCCAAATAAAATTTAGATAAAATTTTAAATAATAGAAAATGAGGATTTGAGCCTTGAGTTGCCCAGAAACCAGGGTCGGAGCGATTCAAAAAATTTGTCGAAAGGCCAGTGGCATTTTCGTAAATAAGTGTAATTTTGGAAAAGGACCTAGGAGGGCTTTTTAAATGGAAATTTTGAGTTGCCCAGGGTTCTCAGAGGCCCCAAAAACCACCCCGGGACCAGTAAAGCCCTTCCAGTGTACTCTTTCCGACGTCGATTGACCTAAACTTTGACCGGTTCGTTCGGAAAGGTTTTAGCTCCAATTTGAGTGATTCCAAAGGCATTTTATTAAATTGGGAACCTATTTGTAATGATAAAAAAGACGGTTCTCAAAAAGGAGCTAAAATGAAGGAGAAAAGAAAATGCTAAGAACGAAGGGCAAAATTGGCATTAAAGTGTTAAAGGAAGCTTCTTTATATGCCACGTTCTTTCTCTCCTCTCTAAACCGACTTGCTTCTGCCCATTTTCAGAGGAGAACTCCAGCTCCTTAGGCGCACAAGAGGAGGAGGATTTTGGAGGAAGAAATTCAAGAAAAAGGTAAGAAACTTTAAGAAATTCCATATCCTTCCTTCTTGAACCTTGCTTCTCTCCTCTCAAGCTTTCTTTCTATGGTTTTAATGGAGAGTTTGGTGCTATTTTTGGGGCAGAACAGAGAGGGGAATTTCGAAAATTGAGGGAGTAAGCCAACCAAGTGGAAGAACAAGCCAAAGGAAGCAAGAAAATAAGGTAAAACTTCCATTCTTTGGTAGTTTCTCCCTCCCCCTTCCTCTTGCACGAATTTGACCACCATGAGCCCAATTCTTAGGGGCTGTTTTCTGTCCAATTTATGGAGGGATTAGGGGTTTTAGATGGCAAGGATTAAGAATGAACCAATAGAATCAAGAAAGGAGCATTAGGAAATAAAATGGAATCATTAGGGATCCAAATGCTCCCTTGCAAATCTGATTTTATATAAATGTTCTTAGGCTTAAATGAATGTTTAAATGTGCTCCTAAGATCCCTAAGAGGTCCCCCATATGTCTCTTCCTCCATAAAATGAACAAAACCCCATGGAAAGTCATGAACCTAAAAGTTGGAAAAGTGTAGAGCACTTAAGGGGATTGTAAAAACTGATTTAATTTATAAGTTCCCTTGGTTGTTTAAGTGTTTCCTTGACCTCCTACAACTCTTAACAACCTCCCTAAATGGTTCCCCCATCAAGGAAAAATCAAGAAGCCATGAAATCCCATTTATGCTCTAACTTTCGGCCAAGTAGGGATGGCATAGTTAGGGAGAGTTTTAAATTGTTTCAAGCCCATTTTTGAGTCATACATGATGAATGAATGTGAGGGGAAACCTTGGGAAAAATTTAGGAAGCTTAGAGAATGAGTTGGTGCTTTAGGTTCCATATTGTGACCTAAGGAAGCAACATAATGTTAGGCCCTTTGTTTTAATTATGTGATGACTCCAAGAGGCTTAAAAGGAGTCAAGAATCATATTTGAAAAGAAAGAATGAGGCCTAGAAATCATTTGAGGGGTGTTGCTTCATTAGGTGCCTTTATGGACCATAATGGGGATTATAGAGCAATCTAGTACTTAAGCAAGTTGTATGGCTTTAGAGAATGTTTCATGAACCTAATTGGCTCCCAAAAATTGTATTTAGGCCAAGAGAAACCATCTCCACCAAATTGTGGGTGTGTGGCCAAAAGAGGAGGTTTAAAAGCTAAGGAAAAAGTGTGTACTTGCATACAAGGTAGCTCTCTCCACCTTCTCTCATGCATGGATGTGTGTTTAGCTTGTTTTAGAATGTGTGTATGTGTATTTTCAAGTTTTGAAAAGTATGCTAGCATGCCTTTATATGCTATGATGCTTGGTGCCATGTTATGTTTTTAAATGAATCCATGATGTTTGTATGAGTTTACTTGAGTGTGGAAAGGCCAAGAACTCTTCCCTTGGGTGAGGATGAGCCAAAAACCCTTGAGCTTGGTTGAGACAAAGTAAAGAGTCTCCCAAAAGCAAAGTGGGCTCCCAAGAGTATGGTTGAGTCCAAAGTGCTTAAAGAATGGGTGAGGCAAGTCCAAAATCCATAAGGAGAAGTGTGAGGCCAATCCAAACACTTAGTGAGCTCTTGAATGTCTTGTATGATTGATTCACATGCTAAGGTTGCTTTTAACATGCCTATGATTTCTACTTTCTCCATGCATGCATTTGTGAAACTTGCTTGCACATATTATGTGTGATGGAATGGGAGATGAGCTATTGAGATTCTTGAATCTCACTCCCTCCTCTTAAATGTCCTAATATGCTAGGTGGACCAAGTGGACATGGCAATGGGAGCCAACCACCTTGAAGAAAGAAGATTGCCATCCTTATGCTTGATTTTTGGTCTTTTGATTCATAAGGAGACTTCATGATGTATATGATTATTGTAAATAGTCTATGACCCCTTGGACAAATGTAAAAATGATATTATGTGATAGATAAATGAATGAGTATGATGTATGACCATTAGTACATGTTTTGAGTATGAAATGCCATGGTATGAGAATGTAAAGTTTGGTGGTTATGTGTATAAGTGTGGGTTGAATGGTCAAAATGAGATGCATGAGGTTTGGGACCATTTGGGCAGCTCACACAAGTCTCAAACATGCTTTTAAACTTGCCCAAAAGGTGCCAAGACCAAAGGAAATCCATTTGGCAATTTTGGTACCCAATATGGAGCCAAAATTGACCATAATGGAACCCTATACTACTTTTTGGCCAAATGAGTTAGTCTTGCCCTTAAATTTGGCATACAATTAGGTCTTATTAAGAGCTTTCTGGGAAGCTAAAGATCATAATTTTCAGAGACCTAGAGAATATTTGATGAATTTTCAAAGTTGGGATTTTCTATGGTTTCTGGTATGTGCACTGTTCATACTGGCAGATTTGATTTTCGTGTCACTCGATGGCCAAATGGTGTCCAATGCTTATGAAATTTTATGTACATAAACTAGAGGTCATACGCTTTCTGTGGCCACCGAGATCACCTCATTTGGAGGTCTGAGCACAGAGTTATGCATTTTTGAAATTTGCTGTCAGTAACAGTGGCGACTCCAGAGCTCAATCACTGTTCCATCAGTTCCAGATACTTAAACGTATCTGTTTCATTCGAGAATTATTTTTCGTGTCAAGTTAACATTTGTAGATTCCCAGAATGACTGAATTTGTGTGATTTCGATTTTTTTAGAATTAGTGATGAATTTCAGAAGTTTGCATCAGTAACCTGAATCACAGCCCAGGCAGCCAGTGAGTCTGTAGCGTTTTGGATGTCAAACGTCCTGTGTGATGAATTTTGACTTGGACGTATTTTTAATGTGAATTAGACATCCTGAGTTTTCTAGAATGACAAAGAACACATGATTTCGATTTTTCTAGATTTAGTTATGATTTTCCAAAGTTTGTGACAGAAAAGAGGAAATTCTGGACGAAAATGCAAACATGAATTGTAATGTGTTCCTTTGCTTTCCACGAGTTGTAGACCAAATTTGATGATGGAAATGAGCTATATTCATGTATTTAAGTATGAGAACGTGATAGATGCATTCATATGGCTCACGGGACTTCGAAAGAAAAATTTTACCTGTAGAGAAATGTATTTTAATTCATAACTCCCTATGCCACTAGATTGTTTCCATAGAATAAACATAAGATGAGGCATGGGAATTGCATGAATTGAGTCCTAGAAGTATGGTGTTACAACTCACGTGCCTTACCCTTACATTCTCATATTAGGGAGCTTGTCTAACTAACTATTGGACCCCTATCTGTTTACCTCTCTAGCTCAGTTTACTTATTAATCATTACTAAAGAGAGGGCATCCTTTCTGTAGCTAGTTTCTCAGCTCTTCCTAACTTCCTTTATCATTATACTTTTCGACTCGAGGGGTCTATTTAGGGGAATTTGCTAACCACTATTGGGTGGTTTCTTTGACTTAGATTGTCTCATCTTTCCTTTCTTGATCCAGGGAGAACTTTTACTGAGCCTTTCATTTACAAATCTCACCTAGAACGATGCTATTGGTCATCTTTCTTGGGCTTTAGCTTATTCTCAGCCTAGGCTAGCCATCTTATCAAACCTGTAGCTTACTAACTATCCTCATTCTTTTTTGAGCTTCCATTACTGGCTACTCATACTTACCTTTCGGTATAACCTATGAGGTACACCTTTCTAGGCCATTTTCTATATGCCTCACTGTTGGCAGTCTTATCTTATGTTATTTTGAGGCTATACTAACATTCTATCATTCAGTGTCTCATAGGATAGCATCCTAGGTTGAAGTCAATGCCTTAAAGGTAGGTCTCAACAACCTTATCATCCCTGTGTCTAACTTTCTTTTTACTAAACTCTTTTCTCAGTCTCATTTGCTAGGCCCATGGATTTCTTACTAATCTTTCGTAACTATTGAATACCTTTTTCTCTACTTATACTAGGGTTCCTGCACTCTGTGGGTTGTCTAACCCCTTATCAACTCCTTTCTTAAGTTGGCCTGAATATGACCAACAAGGCCTTCATGGTGCCATTCATCGTGGCTAACATGTCATTCGCCATGGCTAATTAGCCTAAGGTTCACCCTAGTTTTTCTGTATAAATATTGGCCACAGCTAACTTCTTAATTGGTCGTGCAAGGAACTCTTTAAATTGCCTCACTACTTCCTGAAATAATTGGCTGTGGCTAATAGCCTATGATTGGCTTACTTTTTTAGGTATTGGATTTTCATTTTTAGCTACCAACCCAAGCCTCATTGCCACTATCACTAATCCATTATCAAGCTAGAGGGTTCTACCTCTTATTTCATTCATACATAACTAGCTGTCACCTCAAGGTTGTCGAGCTCTAAGGTATAGCTTTTAACTTAAATCTCTAGCCTGAGGGAATTAGCCTTTTGGGCTCTAATACTTATCTAGACATTTGGGTGTTGTGACTAAAGGATAATTCTCTTCCTCATTCCCCTCTAGGCTAGTCTTGTGCAACTGTAGTTTTATCTTATACCGCGCTGCATCCTACCTGTCTTTGTATTACGCGGGACATCTCAGAATGGTCTGAGTATGACTACTAGGAAGAATTAGGCCTCACATACTCTCTTTAGCAAGTCTCTTCATATCAACAAGATAATTTCTTATCGTTCATACATAGGGCTTGCTACTGATCCCGGTGAGCTATCACCTCTCATAGAGCTCCAGCCGTCAAATTAATTTACTCTGCTCTTTAGCTCTACTTAAGCTACTCTAAAGGCCACTCTTTCCCAGTATCCACTCACTACTTGAAGACCATTCTACAACTTACTTTTCATGAATAAAGCCACAAACTATCCTCATACACCCAACATGTCTCGTACAAAGCTCTACCTATCCATTCAAGCCTTTACATAACTCTATTATCACATCCTCAAGCCAAATCAAATCAGAGAGAGACTGAAACTTTGCTCTGATATCAATAAATTTAACACCATAAATTTCTATCTCATTTCATACTATATCTATGTCTCACATCAAGCAATTCATACAAGAGGCAAGAAAATGGCATTATTTTAATGCATTTTTTAGCGTTGCATTACGTATAAAATTTTCTTTTAGAGTCACGTGGGCCATATGGACTCATGAATCATTTTTTCATATTTAATCACATAAATAAAACTCATTTTCATCATCAAAAGTGGCCTACATCTCATGAAACTCAAAGGAAAGCATAAAATACAAATATACATTTTTTGCCAGATTTTCCTCTTTTCTATTACAAATTTTGGAAAATCATAACTAATTCTAGAAAAATTGAACCCTTGAATTCTTGGCTATTATAGAAAGCTACACATGTCTACTTTAGGTTAAAAATATGTCTAAACCATAACATCTAACGCAGAAGACGTTTGACATGAGAAATGGTCAAGAGGTCAGACTATTCACTAGTGCTGTCACAGAATTCTATAGAAAAAATCCAAAAATGTCCAATTAATTCCAAAAAAAGCTAATCTATGCAAATGATGCCAATCTAGAAAGTGACAGATGTTAGATAGAGGGGAAAAATAACTCTAGACTAGCTCAGGCACGTCCAAGCATAAAAAATCAATCAAACAGTACCTGAGGTAAGTTGAAGTCCCTAATACTGGACAGAATCTTTTAAAATTCATATATCCCTCTCTTGATATCCAAATGAGGTGATTCTAATTGGCATAAGTCACTGTGAATGTATAGTTTCTTTGTATAAAATGTTGTGGTAATTGGACATCATTTGAACCCTGTGTGACAAATTTCATTTTTGGACCAGTATGAACAGTGACATGACCAAAACTAGAAAATTTTCCAACTTTGAAAATTCATCAAATATTCTCTAGACCTCTAAAAATTCTGTTATTTAGCTTCCCAAAAATATCTCAACAAGCTCTAATTATATGCCAAATCTTAGATCAAGAAGAGTTCATTTGGACAAAAAGCAATATAGGGTTCTATTATGGTCAATTTTTGCTCCATATGGGATACCAAAATGTCCAAATGGCTTTCCTTTGGGTTTGGCACCTCTTAGGCAAGTCTAAAAGCATAATTAGGACTTGTATAAGCTACCCAAATGGTCCCAACCCTTATGCATCTCATTTTGGCCATCTCACTCACACTTATGTACATTTCCATAATACTGTTCAACAAGCAAATTTACCATATCATACTCAAATCACATTCTAATGGTCATATATCATATTTTTCCATTTATACATCACATATTAATATAATTATACATGTTGAAGAGGTCATAAACCATATACAACAATGGGTTATATCATTTGACACCAACATGGCTTCAAAGAATAAAAACTATGTATTTTGATGTCAAGCTCTCATTTCCATATGGTTGGCTCCCATTTCCTTAATCTCTTGGTCCACCTAGCATGTTAGAACATTGGCGAGGAAGGGATGAGATTCAAAGAATCCAATAGCTCATCTCTCATTCAATCATACATAAAAGATGCAAACAAGTCTCATAAATGCATGTATGGTCATGTCGACATGTGTAAACATTCAAGAGGTGTAATGTTCGATTTTCGTTAAACGACAAAAACGGGAATATTTTCAAAGTAAGTCTCTTGAAATAAATTACTTAAGGTCCCAAAAAATTTGAATAACATTCTAGACTCCTGAAAATGAGAATTCTAGCCTCAAACGAGAGGAAAAAAAAGAGCAAGAATGAAGAAACAAATTTTGACAGAAACCTTACAAAACGTAATGGCATTTTCATAATTTGGAGCAAATTTTGGAATTCACACTGGAGGGCTTTTTAAATGAAAGTTCTAAGTTCTTCGGGGTTCTCAGAGGCCCTAAAAACCAGGGGAAGCCTCAAGACAATTAAATCCCCTCCAGTGGTTGTTTTCCAATATCGGTGCACCCAAATTTTGACGGACTCATTCGAGAAGGTTTTAGCTCCGATTTAAGTAATTTCAAAGCCATTTTATTAAATTGGGAACCTAAATTTTATAATGAAAATGATGGTTCTCAAAAAGGAGCTAAAATGAAGGAGAAACAAAATTGCAAAGAACAAAAAGTAAAATTGGAATTTTTGAAAAAGCCATTTGGAATTCCAAAAGTGAGAGCTAGGGTTTTGGGCGCACTAAGGGAAAAAGAGAAGGAGATGAAAATCCAAGCTTAAGGTATGGAAATTTACTTGTTTTTCATGCTTTTCTTCATCCACACCTCCTCTCCTCCCTTCTCCTTTGTTTCCTTTAATTAAAATGGAGTTTATAAATTTGATTCAAGGGAGAAATTCAAGGGAATTTTTGGATTTGAAGAGAGGAGCTTGGAGAAAGCAAGATTCAAGCAAAAATAATCAAGGAAACTAGGTAAAATTTCATCTTGTAATTGATATCTTTACCCACCCTTCTTCTCCATTTCGCCTAACCCTAGGAGCCATAGGAAGATCTGATTTTTAAGCCCAATCAAGTATGACTCTTAGGTATTTGAGGGAGAAGAACTAGAACATACAAAGAAAACAACACAATAACCATTAGATTTCAAGATGCAAATTCTAGGGTTTCAAGTGGTCTTTCCAATTTTGATTTTGTGTGATGATTCCTAGGCCTAATTAAGAGTTTAAATAAGCTTCTAAGATCCCTAAGATGCTCCCCACATGCTTCCTCCTTCAAAGAAACAAAAAAATTTCCATGAAGGCCAACAAAGCCCTATGTCTCGACTAAAAGGTTCTTACAACTAGGAAGGATTTTAAATTTTTCTAAAGCCATTCTTGAGTCATATTTGATGAATGAATATGAGGGGAGGCCTTGAAAAGATTTAGAACCTATAGAAAGTGAGTTAGTGCTTTAGGTTCTATATTATGACCTAAAGAAGCAACATGATGTTAGGCTCTTTGTTTTAATTGTGTGATGACTCCAAGAGGCTTAAAAGGAGTCAAGAATCATATTTGAAAGGAAAGAATAGAGCCTAGAAATTATTTGAGGGGTGTTGCTTCATTAGGTGCATTTATGGATCATAATGCGGTTTATAGAACAACCTAGTGTTTAAACAAGTTATGCAGCCTTAGAATTTGTTTCATTAGAATTTGTTTCATTAACCTAATTGGCTTCCATAAATTGTGTTTAGGCCAAGAGAAACCTTCCTCACACTTTTGTGTGTGTGGCCGAAAGAGGAGGCTTGAATTCCAAGGAAAAAGTGTGTGATTGTATACAAGGTAGCTCTCTCCACCTTCTCTCATGCATGGATGTGTGTTTAGCTTATCTTAGAATGTGTGTATGTGTATTTTCAAGCCATGAAAAGTATGCTAGCATGATTTTATATGCCATGATTTCATAATGACATATTATGTTTTTAAATGAATGTATGATGTTTGTTTGAGCTTGCTTGAGTGTAGAGAGGCCAAGAACTCTTAACCATGACGAGGATGAGCCAAGAACTCTTAAGATTGGTTGAGATAAAGAAAAGAGTCTCTTAAAAGTAAAGTAGGCTCCCAAGAGTATGGTTGAGTCCAAGAATCTTTAAAGAATGGGTGAGACAAGTCCAAAATCCATGAGGGAAAGTATGAGGCTAATCCATCCACTTGGTGAACTCTTGAATGTCTTGTATGACTTGTTCACATGCCAAGCGTGCTTTTTGAATGTTCATGACTTCCATGATATCCATGCATACATTTGCAAGACTTGCTTTGCATATATTATGTATGATTGAAGAGGAGATGAGCTATTAGGATTCGAGGTGATGGAGTGCACGTCTGAGCAAAAAGCCAAGATGGCTATATTCCAGTTACAGAAAGAAGTAGATTATTGGTGGAAGAGCCAATTTTGAGGGTGAGGAACTCCTTAATCATATGGGAGGCATTCCTCCAGGTATTCCACGAGAAGTACTTCCCCAGTTCTATCAGGGATGAGAAAGAGTCAGAGTTCATTCTATTCATATAGATTAAGGGGATGTCCATGCACCAATATGTGGCTAAGTTTGTTGAGCTCTCTAGATACTCCTCCTATTTACAGAGACATGATGACAAGAGATGGAGAGTAGATAGATTAGAGAAAGGCCTACTCCTTGAGATTAGAGTTAGGGTAGTGCCACAAAGAATTAGGCACTTTAATACCCTTGTAGAGGTATGCAAAGTCACAAAAATAAATCTTAAGATGATACAGCCTAGTTTTAATGCTAGACCACCCCTCCCTGAGCCCAAGAGACCTAGAGAGGGTTCACAGGCTGTAGTGATGAGCTGTAGAGGTGGAAAGAGTCAGTGGAGCCGAAAAGGCAAAAGACAGAGGACTTAGTCTAGCAGAGGCAGTTTCACACCTGGCACATGTCCCCAGTGTGGTAGGAACCATGGCACCAGACCCTGTTACATGGGGCAGAATGTGTGTTTCAGTTGGGGTAGGCTAGGACACATAGCTAGGGATTGCACCCAGGCTCCTCCACAGGCTCTTTTACAGATCACACAGTAGATGGAGATGGCTCCTTCTCCCAGACCTGAGACCCAAGGTAGAGTCTTTGCCCTATCACAGCAGGAGGCTAACCGATCCCTGAGTCTGATTCAAGGTATTATTAGAATAAATGATTTTTCTGTAACTGCATTATTTGATACGGGTGCTAGCCACTCTTTTATTTCATATGACTGTGTTAGGAGGTTGGGTCTGAGTATGCATACACTTCCATATGATTTACATGTATCCATTCCCACAAGAAACCAGGCCATTACCTCCCATCCTTGTTTAAATTGTGTGATCTAGTTTAATCATTGCTTGACCACCCTTGATTTGATTTGTATGCCCTTTATTAATATCAATGTGATTATTGGCATGAACTGGGTATTTGAAAATAACGTCACACTAGATTGTAGCCACAGATGTATTACTTTACCTAAGTATGGGACTATGCCTAGTACAAAGGTTGAGTTATCTATCATTACCACCTCCCAAGCTGAGAGATCTCTAGAGCATGGTTGTTAGAGGTATCTAATTTTCTTTTCAGTCTAGGCTGAGGTAAAAGAGGGCATAGATAAGATTCTCATAGTAAGGGAGTTCTCAGAGGTATTTTCGAGAGAGATTAGTGGACTACCCCCATAAAGAGAGGTAGAGTTTCCTATAGACATTGTACCTTGGGCCAGCCCAGTGTTCAAGGCCTCATATAGGATGGCTCCCACCAAGCTAGCAAAGCTTAAGAGAAGGGTTTTATCAGACCTAGTGTCTCACCATAGGGAGCTTCAGTCCTATTTGTAAAGAAGAAAGACAGAAGCCTTAGATTATGTATAGATTACTGGGAACTCAATAAGATAACCATTAAGAAAAAGTGCCCTCTCCCTCGTATAGATGACCTCCTAGATCAGCTAGTAGGAGTGTCAATTTTCTCTAAGATAGATCTCAGGTTGGGATACCATTAGCTTAGAATAAAGGCTGAAGATATTCCCAAGATAGCTTTTAGAACCAAATACGGGTACTATGAATTTCTAGTTATGCCCTTTGGGTTGATGAATGCACCTGCAGTATTTATAGATTACATGAACACAGTTTTTAGGCCATACTTAGATAGATTTGTAGTAGTCTTCATAGATGACATCCTCATCTACTCAAAAAGTAGAGAGGAACATGAGTAGCACCTGAGATTAGCCTTAGAGACCCTGAGAGAGAGACAGTTGTATGATAAACTTAGTAAATGTGAGTTTTGGCTCACTGAAGGTCAGTTTCTAGGTCATATGATCTCCCAGGTAGGGGTCGCAGTAGATCCCCACAAGGTAAAGGAAGTATTACAGTGGGAGAGACCCAAGACAGTGAAAAAGATCAGGAGCTTCCTAGGTTTTGCAGGTTATTATAAGAGGTTCATTCAGGACTTTTCTCAGATAGCAATGCCACTGACCCGGCTTACTAGAAAGAATATGCCGTTCGTGTGGAATGAGAAATGTGAGAGTAGTTTTCAGGAATTGAAGCACAAGTTGACCGCGGCCCCAATTTTAGTACTCCCTGACCCTAAGGAAACTTTTGTAGTCTATAGTGATACCTCTAAAAAAGGGTTAGGATGCGTGCTTATGCAGAAAGGTTGAGTGGTAGCATGTGCTTCTAGACAGTTGAAATCTCATGAAAAAAACTACCCCACATAAGACCTTGAGTTAGCCACAGTGGTGTTTGCTTTGAAAATATGGAGACACTACTTATACGGGGCAGCTATAGAAATTTATAACGACCATAAAAGCCTCGAATATTTATTTGAATAGAAAGAGCTAAATATGAGACAGCGGAGATGGTCAGAATTTTTAAAGATTATAATTTTACACTAGAATACCATCCCAGTAAGGCTAATGTGATAGCTAATACCCTGAGTAGAAAATCCATTCACATGCCCTATTGATGATTTGAGAACATGAATTAATTGAGAGATTCAGAGATATGAATCTCTCCTACGAGGTGTATTCAAGGAAATTATTAATGAGTGAGACCCGAATAGAGAATGACCCGAGGGATCAAATAAGAGAGGCCTAGCAGACAGATGATTATGTGAATAAGATTAAAACCCATATAGCCCAGGGTAGCATTCAGGAATTCAATCTGTTTGAGGATAACATAGTGAGGTACAGGGATAGGCTTTATGTGCCTAAAAACACATAATTAGAGAGAAAATATTAGATGAGGCACATAAGAGTAGGTATAATATTCATCTGGGTAGTAATAAAATGTACCAAGATTTGAAGAAAATGTTCTAGTGGCTTGGAATGAAAATACATATAGCAAGTATGTCTCCCGATATCTAGTATGCCAGACAGTGAAAATAGAACATCAGAAGCCAGCTGGGTTACTTCAACCCCTTGATATCCTGGAATGGAAATGGGATAGTATAGCTATGAATTTTATTATGGTTTTACCCAGGACATCATCGGGGTATGATGCAATATGGGTAATAATGGATAGGTTAACAAAGTCAGTGCACTTTTTACCTATGAAAGCCACTTATACCCTATATAAATTAGCCTAGCTATATATCAGAGAGATAGTTAGACTACATGGTGTGCCTAGGAGCATAGTGTCAGATAAAGATTCTAAATTCACATCAAATTTTTGGAGGTCATTACAAGATGCTCTAGGCACTAGCTCAGGTTTAGCACAGCCTATCACTCTCAGACAGATGGACAGATGGAGAGAACCATCCAAACCCTAGAAGACATGTTAAGGGCATGTGTCTTAGAGATGAAAGGAAACTGGGATACATACTTGCCTCTAGCAGAGTTTGCCTATAATAACAATTATCATGCAAGCATATAGATGGCACTGTATGAGGCATTGTATGGGAGGAAGTGTAGGTCTCCGATGTGTTAGGTTGAGCTAGGAGAGTGGAGCCTTATAGGCCCTGAATTAGTGGACTAGACTTCTAGACAGATAGAAACCATTAGAAAGAAACTTCTGATGGCCCAGAGTAGATAGAAAAGTTATGCAGATAAACGTAAATGGCCATTAGAGTTTGAGAATGGAGACTATGTCTTTATTAGAGTGTCTCTAGTCACAGGGATAGGTCGGTACATAACAAGTAAAAAGCTCAGTTCAAAGTATATAGGTCCTTTCCAACTTCTTAATAAAGTAAGACCTATGGTATACAAACTAGCCCTTCCCCCGAACCTAAGCCAAGTACACAACGTATTCCACGTTTCCTAACTTAAAAAGAACCAGCCCAACTCCTCACATGTCATAGAATATGAGAATGTGCAGTTATAGGATGATCTATCATACATAGTATTACCAGATCGGATTGTGGACGTTAGACTCAAGTAGTTACGAAATAAGATGATACTGCTAGTGAAAGTGGTTTAGAAGGGGTTATTTCCAGAGGAAGCTACCAGGGAACTAAAGGATGATATGAGAAAGAAATATCCAAAACTTTTCCCATGAGGTATGTTATCTAAATTTTGAGGATGAAATTTTTTAAAAGGGGGAGAATTGTAATGTCCAGCTTTTGTTAAATGACGGAAATGGGTACATTTTCAAAGCAAGTCCCCTAAAATGAATTAGTTAAGGTCCCAAAAAATTTGAATAACATTTTAGACTCCTAAAAATGGGAATTCTAGCCTTAGATAAAAGGAAAAATAGAGTTAGAATGAAGAAACAAATTTTGACTGAAACCTTACGAAACGTAATAGCATTTTTGTAATTTTGAGCAAACTTTGGAATTCACACAAGAAGGCTTTTTAAATGAAAGTTTTGAGTTCTCCAGGGTTCTCAGAGGCCTTGAAAACCATAGGAAGCCCGAGATAATTAAATCCCCTCCGGTGGACGTTTTTTAATGTTTGTGCACCCGAACTTTGACAGATTTGTTCAAAAAGGTTTTAGCTTCAATTTGAGTGATTCCAAAGCTATTTTATTAAATTGGAAACCTAAATTTTATAATGGAAAATACGATTTTAAAAAAGGAGCTAAAATGAAGGAGAAACAAAAATGCAAACCAATTATGGAAACCAATTAGGTTCACGGAATTAATTCTAAGGTCACACACTTGCTTAGACACTAACTTGATCTATAACCTCATTATGGTTCCATAATTGCACCTAATGAAGCAATACCCTTCAAATAAATTCTAGGCTCTATTCTTTCCTTTCAAATATGATTCTTAACTCCTTTTAAATCTCTTGGAGTCATCACATAATCAAAACTAAGAGCCTACCTACATGTTACTTCTTTAGGTCATAATATGGAGCATAAAGTGCTAACTCACTTTCTATGGGTTCTAAATTTTTTCCAAGGCCTTCCATCATTTATGACTCAAGAATGGGTTTAGAAAAATTTAAAACTCTCCCTAGGTGTCTCATCCCCTTTTGGCCAAGCCCATGGAGTTTGCTTCATCTTCTACATGGAAGATGCATATGGGGAGACTCCTAAGGGTCTTAGGAACTCATTTAAATGCTTATTTAAGCATAGGAATCATTGTAAAAAGTCAGATTTTATAAGGTGTAATTGAAACCCTAGAAATTATATCTTGAGATCTAATGGCTTTTGTTAATTCTCTTTGCATATTCTTAATCTCCACACCCTTTTTTCTTATATTCATCCTCTACCTAAAAAAAAATCCTCCTTGGGTTCCTTAGGTTAGGCGAAATGGAAGAGGAGGGAACCAAAGGTATCAACCATAGGAGGAGAAATTACCTTATTTTCTTGCTTTTTCTCACTTGAATCTTGCTTTCTCCAAGCTCCTATCTTCAAATCCGAAATTTACCCTAAGTTTCTCCCTTGAAACAAATTTACAAACTTCATTTTAATCAAAAGGAACAAAGGAAAATGAAGGAGAGGAGGCTTGGATGGAAGAAAGTATGAAAAACTACTAAGAAACTATACCTTAATGCTTGAATTTCTTCTCCTCTTCTTCCCTTGGTATGCCACTCTCCTAGGGTTTTTCTTCTAATTTTAGGTAGCATAATCTAAACCTATGTGAGTGTGAGAGTGAGGTGTCACCTATTTATAAGGAAAGGATGAAACACTTTTCAAAAATTTCTAAATTTCTTTCATTCTTGGCATTTTTGTTTCTCCTTTGTTTTAGCTTTATTTTTAGAACCGTCTTTTTCATTATAAAATTTAGGTTCCTAATTTAGTAAAATGCTTTTGGAATCACTCAAATCGGAGCTAAAATCTTCCCAAACAAAATAGCCAAAGTTTGGGTCAACTAACATTGGAAAATGTCCACTGAAGGGGCTTTAGTTGTTTCGGGCCTTATAACATCCAATTCTTTGAAAACAAGAGAAAATGTGAGAAACATAACGTACGATTTCTCTATAAATAAATAAAATTCACCAAATACAAAAGAAAGTCCCCAAAAATGAGATAGTTAAGGTCTTGAAAAATTTAGGAAGCATTCTAGACTCCTAAAAATGAGAATCTCAGGCTCAGACGAAAAGAAAAATAGAGCTAGAATGAAGAAACAATTTCTTACGAAAAGTTTACGAAACATAATGGCATTTTTGTAATTTTGAGCAAATTTTGGAATTCAAATAGGAGGGTTTTTTAAATGAAACTTTTGAGTTCTCTGCGGCTCTTAGAGGCCCTAAAAACTATGGAAAGCCCTGAGATAGTTAAATCCCCTTCAGTAGACGTTTTCCAATGTCAATGTATCCGAACTTTGACGGATTTATTTGGGAAGGTTTTAGCTCCGATTTGAGTGATTCCAAAGGCATTTTATTTAATGGGAACCTAAATTTTATAATGAAAAAGATGGTTCTCTAAAAGGAGCTAAAACGAAGGAGCAACAAGAATGCAAAGAATGAAGGACAAAATAGGAAGTTTTGAAAAAGTCACTTTCCTACCCCTATATATAGGTGGCACCCCACTTTCTCCCTCATTTGGAATCAAAAATTTTGATCTAATTTCAAAAGAGAGAGCTAGGGTTTTGGGCACACAAGAGAGGAAGGAGAAGGAGGAAGAATTCAAGCTTAAAGGTATGTTTCCATGGTAGTTTTTCATGTTTTTTTTGTCCACACCTCCTCTCCATCCTTCTCCTTTGTTTCCTTTGATTAAAATGGAGTTTATAAATCTGATTCAAGGAAGAAATTCAAGGGAATTTTCAGATTTGGAGAGAAGAGCTTGAAGAAAGCAAGATTCAAGCAAGGAAACTAAGTAATTTCTCTTCCTATGGTTGCTATCCTTGGTTCCTCTTCTTCTCCAATTCGACACACCCATGGAACTCTTGGAGGAGATGATTTTTAGGTAGAACCAAGGATGAATCTAAGAAAAAAGAGTATGGAGATTAAGAATATGCAAAGGGAATTAACAAAAAGCCATTAGATTTCAAGATGCAAGTTCTAGGGTTTCAATTGCACTTTGTAAAATCTGATTTTGTATGATGATTCCTTGGCCTAAATAAGAGCTTAAATGAGCTCCTAAGATCTCTAGAAGTCTCTCCATGTGCTTCTCCCCTTGAGAAAATAAAGAAAGCTCCATGGAACGCAATATGCTTCATTGTCTCGGCCAAGAAGGGTTCTCATAGCTAGGGAGAGTTTCAAATTTTTCTAAGGTCATTCTTGTAACACCCCAAAAATTAATTAAGGTGTGAATAATGTATTTGAAATATTTAAGAATAATTATTATGGAATAATTAGGTAAACTATATGAATGGAAATTTACAGAGAAATAAAGCTATTAATATAGGTTTAAGTTTTTAATTGGGTTAAGGCTTAATTTGGGCCTAAAATTTATTTTAGTAAGCCATGGGTAAGGATTTATGGAGGCCCAATGATTCTAGATGTAAGCCCAACTCCTTATCATGAGACTTGGGCCAAGAGAGATCACCTAGCAATAGCCCAATTTGATTTAGTGAAATAGAGGCCCAAGACCCAATTTACATGAGCTCTTATAGTTGGCCCAACACATATTATGCAGACCTAAGTTGGATTGACTCTTGGAACTTGGCCTAACCCAATCAAATTTCTATAGCCCAACTCATGAAATAAGGCCCAACAAGTATAAAAATCTAAACTTACAAGGAATTGGGCTATTGGGCCAGCATACTTCACTTAAACTCAAAATGTTCTACAGCCCACCTCACCAAACAAAGGCCTAATAACCACACATCTGAACCTAAGTGGATTTTAGGCTTTAGGGTTAACCCAAACCCATTTAAAACCCTAACTTACTCTACCCCTTACCCCCTATTCTGCAGACCAACTCAATCTTAGGCAAAGAAGAACTCTATTTTCGCATAAGAAGAGATGAGGCTAGGGTTTTCTGCATTCCTTCACCATTTCTCACTTCTAGAGGATGTTTAGCCAAGGTGAGTTATATATAACTTAACCCTCTCATCCTCCTCTTCATTTTGGTCTGATTAATTTTTGGTTTTGAGCATGTTCATCTTCTTCTCAAATCTGAAACTTGGTGTTGGGTGATTCCATGCAAGATTTTTGGAGTTGGAGGTTAGAGGGATGATTAGGTAAGCATTTCCCTTCCATTTTGTGTATTACTTTGCTGGAAAATGCCCCTAAGGATGGATTATCATAATGGGTTCTATTATTGTACGAATTTCTAAGGAGATAATGGTGGAAAACTGAATTTTCTGGGCTTGATGACTGAAATTCGAATTTTGGAATTTCCCATGGTGGATTTTCGGAGGTTGAGGCTATGGGTGTTGTTAAGTGAGTATCTCCTTCCCATTTTAATGCATTTTCTGTTAGTTTGAGACCCTTATAGTTGACCTATGATATGGGCTTTGGTTTCATGTGAAATTACCTTGAAATTGGAGTGGACTATGGCAGTTTCTGGTGTGGGAAAGTTGGAACCCGAAATAAAATCCCTTGGTAATTAGGTGAGTAACCTCTAGGTTGTCATTAGCAATTCAACTCTTTAGATATCTGATTTGTTGATTAGAAATGATGATAATTATGCTTGTTATAGGTTTGATGTGCATTTAGATTATTATGGTAGCTAGGGGAAGAGTAATTGGCTTCATTAAGGTAACTGGGGTTATTTTCCTAATTCCATGTATATGCTTATGTTAATCTGCTATTTGTCACACATGCTTGATTTTAAAATGCTAAATGACTGGTTGACTACTTGATTGTGATTGTAATTGGACCTTTCGGGTCCATGGTTGAGCTATGGTGCGGCTGCCACCTGTGCATGTGCTTCGATCGAGCACTAGGTTGTGATCAGACCCCGATGCATTGAGCCCTGGTTGTGCTCATTATGGAGTAGGTGCCATGGATGGACCTCTCCTGGTGTTATTGGCCATTAACATGTTATGTAATACTGCTGGTATGGGACAGTAGTTATTGGTAGTTCAACTAGTTCATTTACAAATTGAATTGATGATTTCTTATATTGATGACATGAAATTGCATTAGATTGATTAACTTATACATGTATATGGAAACTGCCCTTTTGTTACTGAGATTGTATATCTCACCCCATTGTGGGCTAACATTTTCAGGGACTGGACCTCTTAGTGGCAAGGAGAACATTATAGGAGCTTATTAAATGGGTTGGTAGCACCTAGGTTTTAAAACCTTAACAAATTGTATTGTAGCTACTTTACAAGTTTTGTACCATTGCTGCATTGCATCATGAATTGCCAAGTGTAGGAGTTGTATTTTATTAACATAGAATGTAATCCCATGATATGGTCCTTATAGACTTGACTATTAATGCAAGAAATACCCAGTGAAAGTATGATTGAATGACCATTGTAGGAGATTTATAATTTACTGACGTAAAATCCCATGGATGAGTAGGGAAATCCACATCTAAATGCTAAATGGGTAATGATAGATTAGCTGGTTAATTAAGGTACATAATTACCACTAGAGTTGCATAAATTAAGGTAGAATGGCCCTAGAGTGATATTAGAGGGAGATTAGAGAGTATGAGATGAAATTTTGGGAGTTATAGGAACAGAAGGGAATTGGCCACGGCCAACATTTAATTGGCCTCGGCCAAATGTGGTGAACTAGCCAGGGAAGAAAACAGAGAGAAATTGGCTGCAGCAAACAGTGATGTTAGCTGCAGCTAAGTCTGAGAAACAAGTTTGGGGGTGTTCCAGAGGGTATTTGGTCGCGGCGAAAGGGGTATTTGGCCGCAGTGAAATGCGTGAAATTTGTGGAGGTGTAAGGAGTTGAACCCGAGCGTAATTAGCTGCAGTGAAAGGGAATTTAGCCGCGGCGAAGGTGCTCAATTTCTCATATTCACCTAGAAACCTTAGTTTCTTTTATGGTAATACTAAAGAATGATTTAGAAACAATTGTAAGAGGTTTTTATGAGTTGGAATTGATGGATGGGAGAATTAAAGGCTCCTTATTAATAATTAAATTCACTTGCACATTTAAATAATTATGGTTCTCTAATTAATGACCCTAATAATATTAAGGTTCAAATTTCCTAGTATTTTTCGAATATAATTAGTTATGATAACTTTCAACCCTAATTTAAATTTTATGGTTATTAATCACATACTTAACCTTAATTATGATGATTTGAAGTTAGGGTCGTTACAATTCTTGAGTCATATATAATAAATGAATATGAGGGAAGGCCTTGAAAAAAATTTAGAACTCATAGAAAGTGAGTTGGTGATTTAAGTTTCATACTATGACCTAAAGAAGCAACATATAGTTAGGCTCTTTGTTTTGATTGTGTGATGACTCCAAGAGGCTTAAAAGGAGTCAAGAATCATATTTGAAAGGAAAGAATGGACCCTAAAAATTATTTGAGGGGTGTTGCTTCATTAGGTGCATTTATAGACTATAATAGGATTTATAGAATAACCTAGTACCTAAACAAGTTATGTGACCCTAGAAATTATTTCATGAACTTAATTGGCTCCCATAAATTATATCTAGGCCAAGAGGAACCTTCTCCACAAGTTTGTGTATGTGTGGCCGGAGCAAGGGAGGGAATTTCAAGAGAAAAAGTATGTGATTGTGTGCAAGGTAGCTCTCTCCACCTTCTCTCATACATGGATGTTTGTTTAGCTTGTCCTAGAATGTGTGTATGTGTATTTTCAAGCTATGAAAAGTATACTATCATGATTTTATATGCCATGATTTCATGATGACACATTATACTTTTAAATGATGCTATGATGTTTGTTTAAGTTTGCTTGAGTGTGGAGAGGCCAAGAACTTTTAACCATGGCGAGGATGAGCCAAGAACCCTTAACATTGGTTGAGACAAAGCAAAGAGTCTCCCAAAAGCAAAGTGGGCTCCCAAGAGTATAGTTGAGTCCAAGAATCTTTTAAAGAATGGGTGAGGCAAGTCCAAAATCCATGAGAGAAAGTGTGAGGCCAATCCATCCACTTGGTGAGTTCTTGAATGTCTTGTATGACTTGCTCACATGCCAAGCTTGCTTCTTGAATGTTCATGACTTCCATGATATCCATGCATGCATTTTTAAGACTTGCTTTGCATATATTATGTATGATTGAATAGGAGATGAGCTATTGGGATTCTTTAAATTCATCCCTTCGTCTCCAATGATCTCACATGCTAGGTGGACTAAGTGGACAAGGTAATGGAAGCCAACCACCTTGAAGGAAAGAGTTTGATAACCAAGTGTTTGAGTTTTGTCACTTTAAGGCCATATTTGTATCAAATACTGTAATCCAATGATTTATATGGTCCATGACCCCTTAGACATGTGTAATTATAATATTATGTGATATATAAATATATGGACCTGATGTATGAACTCTAGAATGTAATTTGGATATGTAATGCCAATATATGCCTTATGGAAGTTTGATGTAAATGTGTATATATGTAGATAAAAAGGCCAAAATGAAATGTATGAGGTTTAGGACCATTTGGGCAGCTAATACAAGTCCTAAATGTGCTTTTAGACTTGCCGAAAAGGTGCCAAGACTAAAGGAAAACGATTTGGTCACTTTGGTATCCTATATGGAGCTAAAAATGACCATAATGGAACCCTATGTTACTTTTTAGCCAAATAAGCTCTTCTGGATCTGAGATTTGGCACGCAGTTAGAGCTTGTTGATATCTTTTTGGGAAGTAAAAGACCATAACTTTTGGAAGTCTACATAATATTTGATGAATTTTCAAAGTTGGCAATTTTCCTAATTTTGGTTTGCTGCACTATTCATTTGGTTCGAAAATGAAATCTATCACACAAGACTCAAATGATGTCTAATTGCCATGAAATTTTATACAAAGAAACTAGGCATTCACAGTGACCTGTTTCAACTAGAAAAACCTCATTTGGATGTCTATAGAGGGTGATATGAATTTTTGAAGATTCTATCTAGTATCAAGAAATTTAGCTGACCTACGTTACTGTTCCATTGAATTTCGAGGTCTGGGCTGCCTGAACTGGTTTGAAAATATTTTTTCCCTCTACCTAACATCCACAGATTTCTATATTGGTATCATTTGCATGGATTGTATTTTTTTGGAATTAATTGGACATTTTCAAAGTTTGCTGTAGAAATCTATGACAGCATTAGGAGGTAGTTTGACCTTTGGACCTTTTTGGATGTCAAACGTCCTCTATGATGGATGTTATGGTCTGGGCATATTTTTATGTGAATTAGACATCCTTAAATTTCCAAAATGGCTAAGAATACATGATTTCAATATTTCTAGAATTAGTTACTATTTTTCAAAAGTTTGGTCAGAAGAGAGCCAAATCTGGCTGAAAATAAACATCTATATTTTATATTTCATTTCAGTTTTCTTGAGTTTTAAGCCACATTTTATGATGCAAATGAGTTGTATTCATGTAATTAAATATGAGAATGTATAGTATAAGCTCACATGGTCCACGTGACACTAAATGGAATTTTTATACATGATGCAACGCGAAAATATTCATTATTTTATTGCCTTTTTCATTGGAAGCTCACATGATTCATGATATTGAGTTATTTAAAGGCATGAGATGAGCTAGAAATTATGGTGTTACAAGCCTTCCCAAGTTTTTCAGGGCCTCTAAGAATCCTGGAGATTTCAAAACTTTCATTTAAAAAGCCCTCCTATGAGAATTCCAAAATTTGCTTAAAATGACGAAAATGCGCTTACGTTTCGTCAATCTTTCGTCATAAATCATTTGTTCATTCTAGCTCTATTTTTTTTCCATTTAAGCCTATGATTCTCATTTTTAGGAGTCTAGAATGCCTCCCAAATTTTTTGGGACCTTAACTAAGTCATTTCGGGGGACTTTCTTTTATATCCGGTGAATTTCGTTCGTTTACGAAGAAACTGTATATTTCTCGTGTTTCCTCTCATTTTCAGAAAACTGGATGTTATAACTTGAGCACATGGGAGAGCATTAAAATAGCCTACTAAACATGTCTTAAAGGTCCAAAAACCTAGATCTCACAAATTCACTCTTCCGTTTGGTGACATACATAGGGAACGTACAAGCTCTACTTTGCCATTTAATGTAAAAAAACATGCTATTCCATTCATTTGCTTCTAATTCTCATACATACATTATATATCTATGTATTTATACATGTTCAAAAGGTTATACATTATACACATCATTGAATTACAACTTGTGACAACAAAGTGGTTACAAAAAGAGTAAATAACACATTTCTTTGTCAATATCTCATTTTCTAACTTGGTCGCTCCTATTTCCTTGCTCACTTAGTCCACCTTGACATGTTAGGCAATGGGAAGGGAAAAGTGAGATTCTAGAAACCCTAATAGCCCTTCTCCCTTTTAAACACACATAATGGATCCCATTTTTAAATCTAAAAATGCATGCATGGCTATCTTGAAATTCATAAACATACATAGAATATTTCCTTTAGTCAAGAAGTCATATATAACATATATAGGCTTGCCAAGACAATGGTTTGACCTCACCCATTCTCTTTGAGACTTTTGGACTTGCCTCACCCATCTTTCAAGGGACTTTTGACTAAGCCTCATTCTTTCTAGAGACTTTTGGTTTTGTCTCACCAAACCTTAAGGACTTTTGGCTCATCCTTACCCTTACTAAGGGACTTTTGACTTCAACACACTCAAGCAAGCCAAACACATTCATAAAATCATCATTCAAGCACATAAACAAAGCATCATGGTACCATGGCATATAAATACATGCTAAAAACATCTTTCATGGCTTAAACACACACACACATATTTAAAAATAAGAAAACACCTAACCATACATGAGAGAAGGAAAAGAGAGCTACCTTGTATGCAGCAACATAATTTCTTTCTTGGGAATTCTTCCTCTCCCTCGACCAAACACCCACAAAGGGGTGGGACTTGATTCCTTTGGCCTAAACACATTAAATGGGATCTAATTATACTTTTGAAACATCTATTAAGGCCACACATACTCTAGAAAGACTTTGGCACTCATATGGTTCAATTATGGTTCCATAAAGCATCTAATGAAGCAACACCAAGAATTTATAATCTTGGCTCCATTCCATCCTTCTATCTATGGTTCTTGACTCCATTTAGACTCCTTGGAGTTATCACACAATCAATTTGAGGAGCCTAGCTATAGGTTGCTTCATTATTCTACCATATGAAACCTATACCTCCATCACACCTTCTAGGTTTCCTAATTTTTTTCCAAGGCTTCCTCTTATACTCTCCCATTATATATGATGCAAAACTAAGCTTGGAAGAAATTAAAACACTGCCTAGGTCTATTAACTTCCCTTGGCCAAACCTATGCTTCTCATTTACACCCATGGAGCTTTCAATTTTTTCTTGAAGAGAGAGACACTTGAGAGGCTCTTTAGGGGTCTTAGGAACTCAAAAAAACACTTACATAGGCTAGGAAATTCTAGGATCAATACAAATTTTAGGTTATATTCACAAATCCCTAGCTTTTTTATCTTGTAAATTCACGGATCTTTCTTTATTCTCTTTGCATATTCTTATTTCCCACACTCTAATTCCTAAGATTCACCCTTGGTTTGGTTCAAAAATAGCTTCCTCTTGGCTATCCATATAGTGGCCGAACCATACATAAGAGAAGCAAGGAAGAAGAAGCATGGAAACTAATGGATTTACCTTAAATTCAAGCTTTTCTCAAGAGCTTTCTCCTTTTCCTTGGTTCTCCTCTTGAAATTTGAACTTCTCCCCTCTAGTTTGGGTTCAAAACAAAACCAAATACTTCAATGAAACCATGAAAAGAAAGAGGAGAAGGAGGAGAATAGGTTTGCTAAAGGAAAGACCAAGAAATTCCATGAAAATCATACCTTTTGATTGGCTTTTTCTTTTCCCTTTTTCCCCTCTCTTGTGCACCTCTCTCCCTTAGTCTCACTCTCTATTTGGGTTAGATGGAAGGTTAGTTAAGTGAGGAGAAGGAAGAAGTATGAGTTTATAAAGCTAAGGGATTAAAATTGTTTCAAGAAAATTCTATATATGTCCTGATTTTTTGGCATTTTTGTTCTAGGTCCGTTTTACCTCCTTTTTTAGAACCTTCTTTTCTATCATAAAAGTTATATTCTTAATCTTATAAAATTTCTTTGAAATCACTCAATTTAAAGCTAAAACCTTCTTAAATGAAAGGGTCAAAGTTTGGGTCAACTGTCATTAAAAAACGTACATCAGAGAGGTTTTAATTGTTTCGGGCATCCCATGATTTTCAGGGCCTCTGGAAACCTTGGAGAGCTCAAATTTTCCATTTAAAAAGTCCTCTTATGAGTATTCTAAAAATTAACTAAAATTACAAAAATGCCATTCTGTTTCGTAACTATTTCAGTAAATTCTGTCTGATTATTTTAGCTCTAGTTTCATAGTACCTTTGGCCTCCTGTTTTCATTATTTGATGTGTAGATTATTATCTTAATTTTTCTAGACCTTAACTCATCCATTTTGGGGACTTGCTTTTAAAACATATTCATTTTTGTCATTTTTACAACAACTAGGCATTACACACTATGAATTCTTAGTTATGTCCGTCGGGTTGACAAATGCACCTATTGTATTTATGGATTATATGAATAGAGTTTTTAGTCCATACTTAGACAAATTTGTAGTTGTCTTCATAAATGATATTCTTATCTATTCCAAACACCATTTGAGATTAGCCTTGGAAACCCTGAGAGAAAAGCAATTATATGCTAAACTTAGTAAGTGTGAATTTTGGCTTACTGAGGTGAAATTTCTAGGCCATATGATCTCCTAGGCAGGGGTCGTAGTAGATCCCATAAGGCAATACTTCAATGGGAAAGACCTAAGATAGTGACAGAGATTAGGAGTTCTCTAGGTTTAACGTGTTATTATAGGAGGTTTATCCAAAGCTTTTCTCGGATAGCGATGCTATTAACTAGGCTTACTAGAAAAAGTGTACCATTTGTGTGGGATGAGAAATGTGAGCAGAGTTTCTATAAATTGAAGCATAGGTTAACCACAGCCTTAGTTTTAGTGATTTCTAACGCTAAAGAGACTTTTGTAGTCTATAATGATGCCTCAAAGAAAGGGTTAGGATGTGTGCTTATATAGAAAGACATAGTGGTAGCTTACACTTCTAGACAATTGAAACCACACAAGGAAAATTATCCCATTCACAATTTAGAGCTAGCAGCAGTGTGGTGTTTGCTCTTAAAATATAGGGACACTACTTGTATAGTACAACCATAGAGATATACAGTGACCATAAGAGCCTTAAGTACTTGTTTAAGTGGAAAGAGTTAAATATAAGGTAAAGGAGATTGTTAGAGTTTTCCAGAGATTATGATTTCACTGTAAAATACAATCCAAGAAAGGCTAATGTGGTTGCAAATGCATTGAGTAGGAAATCGTACATATTGCTTACATGATGTTAAGAAAGCAGGAATTCATTGAGAGATTTAAAGATATGAATCTCTCATGTTGGGTACATTCTAGGAAGTTATTAATGAGTAAAACTTGAATAGAGAGTGCTTTGAGATATTAGATAAGAGAAGCCCAGTACGTAAATAAGTATGTGAGAAAAGTGAGAGCTCAGATGTCCCAGGGTAGCACTTCAAATTTTAATCTATCTAAGGATAGAATAATAAGGTACATGAATAGGCTGTATGTGCCTAGAGATTCAAAATTGAAAGAAAGAATACTAGAAGAGGTGCATAAAAATAAATACACCATTCATCCAGGTAGTAACAACATATATCATGATTTGAAGAAAATGTTTTAATGGCCTATAATGAAAATAGACATAGTTGAGTATGTCTCTCGATGTTTAGTATGTCAGAGAGTTAAAATAGACTACTAGAAGCCAACTAGGTTACTTCAAATGGGATAGCATAACTATGGATTTTGTCATGGGATTGCCTAAGATATCATCGGGGCATAATGCCATATAGGTGATAGTGGACTGGTAAACTAAGTTAGCTCATTTCTTAGCAATTAGAGCTACTTACACCTTAGACAAGTTAGCCTAACTATACATAAAAGAAATAGTGAGACTACATGGTGTACCTAAGAGCATATTATTAGATAGAAATCCTATATTCACTTCAAATTTCAGGAGATCATTACAAGATACCTTAGGAACCAGATTGAGATTCAGTACAGCCTATCACCGTTAGACAGATGGTTAAATAGAAAGAACCATATAAACCTTAGAAGATATGTTAAAGGCTTGTCTATTATAGCTAAAGGGTAACTGGGATACTTATTTGCCTCTAGTAAAGTTTGCTTACAATAACAGTTATTAGTCTAGTATTCAAATGATATTGTATAAGGCATTATATGGGAGGAAGTGTAGGTCTCTAGTGTTGGGTTGAACTTGGAAAGAGGAGCTTATAGGTCCAGAATTAGTGGACCAAACCTCAAGACAAATAGAAACAATCAGAAAGAAACTCCTAATGGCGCAAAGTAGACAAGAGAGTTATATAGATAAAAAGAGAAAGCTGTTAGAGTTTAAGGTTAGAGACAATGTGTTTATTAAAGTATCTCCAATCACAGGGATAGGTAGGTCCATCAAGAGTACAAAACTTAATCTGAAGTACATGGCCTATTCTAAATTCTTGATAAAGTTAGACCTGTGGCTTATAAACTTACTCTTCCCTTACACCTGAGCCAAATACATAATGTCTTCCATATATCCTAACTAAAAAAGTATCAGCCCAACCCTTCACATATCATAGAGTATTAAAATGTGCATTTACAGGACAATCTATCTTATATAGTATCATCAGATCGGATTGTGGATCCTAAGCTAATGTAGTTAAGGAACAAGACTATACTACTGGTGAAAATGGTTTGGAAAGGGCTATCTCCTGAGGAAGCTACCTGGGAGTTAGAAGAAGAGATGAAAAATAAATATCCAAAACTATTTTAATGAGGTATGTATCTAAATTTCAAGAATGAAATTTTATTTAAGGGGGGAGAAATGTAATACCCATTTTGTTATAAAAGTCCTAAAACTAAGGAAATTAAAAAAGGAAGTCCCATAAATTGAATTATTAGAGGCCAAATAAATTTAGAGTGATAATATAAATATTTAAAAATGAGAGTACAAGGTTAAAGATACCTGAAAACAGAAGCCAGAAAAACTAAACAAATCTAGATGAAAAGGCAATGGCATTTTTGTAATTTTGGATAACTTTTAGAAAACTCAAAAAAGGGATCTTTAAATGAAAAAATGAATTTCTCAAGTCTTAAAAACTATAGGAACCCCTAGACTGATTAAAACCCTTTCGGTATGCATTTTAGACTGTTAATTGACTAAAACTTTGACCAGATCATTTGGTAAGGTTTTAAATCCAATTTAGATAAAAGAAAATTCATTTTATGAATTAGAGGATCTAAATTTCATGATAGATAAAATAGTTCTAAAAAAAGATTTGAAATAAGTTAAATGGAAAGAACCAAGAAAAAGGACTAAATTGATATTTTGAAAAAGTGTTATAACTTGGCCTAGCTTCTTATATATCATGTCACACTTCTCCCTTATGCCTAACTGACTCTTCTCTAGACTAAAATAGAACTAGAACCTACTTCAAGTGGTGCACCAAGAAGGAGGAATAAGGGAGGAGAAAATTAAGTAGAAAAGTATAAGAAAGAAAGGAATTGAAGAAGAGATTGGAAGCTTTAGAAAACTCCTTTGAAGGGCTTGAAAACAAGGCCAAGCAAATCAAGCTCCTCCTAGGTGTGTGTGTGTGTAAGGCTGAGAAGGGGAAGTAGACTTCAAGGAAGAAAACTTATGTTTCTTGTCTCAAGGTGAGCCTCATGGACCCTATTTGATGTGTTTAGTCTAATTTGCTATTTAGTGGCCATGCTAGGTGTCTTTTCCTCCAATTCTCATCAAGGCAATGTATTTATACAAAGCTCCATGACTTACACTACTTTAAGAATATAATGCCAATTAACTGAACACACACACTTGCAAACATATAGTGGGAGGATTAAAATAATGTTAGTGTAGGATTTGTTTATCTTTCCTTTATAAGATCCACATCACTGATTGTGCTAGGTGTCCAATACTCCAAGATACAATTAAATATTGCTTCATGGTTTGCAAGGCTAGATGAATTGGATGCCACATGACTAAAAACACACATTTATATATTAATGGATAGTGGGAAGTCATATGCTATGGATTCTAAATTTGTCTCTACCTCCCCTTACTAAGTTCCAAGCCATTTGGCCACTATATGTGTCATATGTTCCAATCACCATTAAAACATTACACTTAATGATACTTCATAATTTGAACAGCTAAGAAACCCAATATCATAAACAAATGCATATATATATAAGCATGGATAGTGGAATGTCAACGTGGCAATGTTTGCAAGCTTGTCTTTTAATCATTTACTAAACCTAGTAAACCACTGGCTATGTAACAACTATGGAATACGTTCATATTTGTTTGTTCATGGATTTAGGATTTGTTTATTCTTCTTTTCTAAATCTCTATCATACCATAATGATATGGCATATAGTTTATTTTACAATATGCTTACAACATCAATTCCCTTATTTTTAACACTTTTAGTAGTGGAATAAACCAATATTAAAGGCCCAAATTCTCAATTTAAGCTTAAATGCATGAATTTTGTATTTAAATCTCAAATTTCATCCTTAATAGATTTGTCCAACTAGAAATATCACAAAAAGAAGCAAGGAATTTAGGTTCTAAGTCATGCACATCAATTTACCACATTTCCATGATTTCACATTGATGCATATTGTAGCCACTAGTTTCAAAAATTTATATCTTGAGCTAGAGAACTCCAAATCACACAAATTAGGACTCTAAAAAGATCAGGACATGAACTACATGCTGTAAAATTTTCAAATTAAAACAAATTCGTTTGGGCTACAAAAATCTAATGGAACAGTAACCATATCAGTATCTTAGACCCAAACTAGACCTGAAATTTTGAGCATATATATGTTTGGTTACATAACTCTAATTTATGTACTTTTAGTGGTTATGGAAATCTTATAATACCAACTTTATACCTATTAAATTTCATGAGAATTGGGGTTCATTTGGCCCATCAAATACATGAAAAACAAAAAATGTCCATATGAACAATACCTAGGCAATCTACATTTTTTAGCCAAATTTGAAAAATTATAATAAATTATATAGAGCTCTAAAAATCATGTCTTTGGCTCTATGAAAAGCTCTAAATGATATCTAAATTCTTGTTAAATCTTATTCCAAAATTCATTCATTTAGTCTAGTTTTGGTTTATAGGCAAATTATGGCTCAAAATGACACTTTCGTGGTTCTGAACGATTCAAAATGGATTCCCTTAATGCAATTGACCATTTGAGTATGTCCAAAACAAACATAGCATGTATGACCATCTCATTAGATTCCAAACATCATAGAGCTCAAAATTACTCTCTCACTTGGCTTTATACACACACTTTACAAGCCACATGTATGTCAAAAACTCATGTTTTCACACATATACCTCCAAATATGGTACCTACATCATAATATCATACTTTTACATATATGAAAAGGTTTACACTACATAAATAAAATATACAACCATACTTTGACATTAAATTACATAGAATTCTAAATCATTGTCAAAGTAACATCATTCAAGCTTGTTGACCTCCATTCTTGGCTTCTTAAGAGTTTTTTAGATAAGGTTAGACATAAATTAGGGGAGAGTGAAATTCAAAGAATCCCAATAACTCATTCACCCTTCAAGCATACATATTATCATGTCAAAGAAAGCAAGAATGCATCATATGCTTCCAAGTATCAAACGTAATCAAAATTCTAAAGTCATATAAAGTTCTAGGGACTTTTGGTTTAGTCTCACCCAATTATTTGGGACTTTCAGATTAGCCTCACCTATTTTTAGGAACTTTTGACTTAACCTCACTTAGTTTTTAGACTTTTAGCTTTGTCTTACCCTTATTTAAGGACTTTTGGCTTCACCTCACCTAATTCAAGGGACTTTTGGTACAACCTCACCCATCAAGAGCCAATTCACATTCCAAATGCATTTCAAAGCACATGATGGCATCAAATCATCAAACCATTGGCAATAGGCATGTTTCATGATTCAAACACACGTACAAGTAATCAATGACAATCAGACAACTAAGATAAGTATACAAGAATGGATGAAGAGATACCTTTCTCAAGAAGCACAAAATCTTTTCTTTGGTTCTTACTTTCTTGCCTTGGCCTCATAAGCACACTTAGGGGAAACTTGATTTGCTTGGCTTAGACATATCAAACAAGGCACAAATGTATCAATGGAACCATCCTAGCCTCACATAAACCCTACATAAGTAAATTCTAGCTTATGGCATACATATGACTCCATTTAGTAGCATAATGAAGCAACCCATATAATTCATCATCTTTGCTCTAATTTCTCATTCAATCTAAGTCACATGACTCCATTCAAACTCATTAGAATCATCACAAATGCAAATTAAGGAGCTTAACACTAAGTAGCTTTTTTATGCATAATGGAACTCTAAACTTTCAACTTTCAAAATATGATTCCAGTAACACCATGAATTTCTACTCTTTCTCATGCAAATTCTATGCCTCAAGCCATACACTTCTCAAGAATCATAAGAAATGGCATGTAAAATAATGAATATTTTAGCATAGTGTAGCATAAAAATTTTTCATTCGATGTCCTGTGGACTATGTGAGCTCATGTATCACATTATCATATTTAATTACATAGATATAACTTATTTCCATCACCAAAGTAGCCTAGAACTCATACAAGGCAAAGGGATGTATAAAATACATAATTACAATTTCGGCCAGAATTCTCCCTTTTCTGTCACAAATTTTGGAAAATCATAAATAATTTTAGAAAAATCAAAATCATGCCTCTTTACTATTCTGGAAAGATACAGATATTTACTTTATGTTAAAAATATGTTCAGGTCATGAAACATGACACAGAGGACGTTTGACATTTAAAAGAGTGTAGAAGTCCGACTGGCAATTGGTATTGATACTAGTTTTTGCTACAAATTTAAAAAATATTCAATTAATTTCAAAAAAATCCACTACATGCAAATGATACTAATATGGAAAGATATAGATATTAGCTAGAGGAAAAAAATAACTCTAGATTCATTTAGGGATGTCCAAATCTCAAAAACTAATCAAATAATAACATGGGTCTGTTTGAAAGCCTGACACTGGACAGAAATTTCAAAAATTCATATATCTCTCTCTAGACATCCAAATGAGGTGCTTTTAGTTGGCATAAGTCACTGGGAAGGTCTAGTTCTTTTTTGTAAATTTTTATGGCAATTGGATATCATTTGCCCTATGAGTGACAGAATTCAAATTTAGACCAGAGTGAACAGTCCCCAGAGCCAATTTTAGAAAATTTTCCAACTTCAAAAATTCATCAAATATTCTATAGACCTCCAAAAATTTTTACACTTTAACTTCCCAAAAAGATCTCAACAAGCTCTAAATACATGCCAAATCTTAGATAAAGAAGAGCTCATTTGGATAAAAAGTGGCATAGGTTTCCAATATGGTAATTTTTTGCTTTATATAAGATACCAAAGAGTCCAAATGACTTCCCTTGATGTTTGGCACCTCTTGGACATGTTTAAAAGGATGAATATGACTTGTATGAACTGCCCAAGTGGTCCTAAACCTCATACATCTCAATTTGGCCATTCCACTTTCATTTATACACTAATGCATCAAGCCTTCAAGAAATTATATTTGCCATTACATGCTCAATTTACATTCTAGCATTCATATAACCTAACTTCTCATTTATACATAACATATTAACATAATTACACATGCTCAAGAGGTCATAAGTCATATACAATAATAGGTTACAACATTTACCACTCATATAGTCTTAAAGAAGCAAATTCCATGCACTTTAGTGTCATACTTTCATCTCTCAAATGGTTGGCTCCCATTTCCTTGTTCTCTTGGTCCACTTAGCATGTTATAATATTAGAGAGGAATGAATGAGATTCAAAGAATCTCAATAGCTCATTTCCATTTCAATCACACATAAAAGATGCAAAACAAGTCCTACAAATGCATGCATAGATATATTACATAACATGAACATTCAAGAAGCATTCTTAGCAAGTGAGTAAGTCACACAAGGCATCCATAGGCTTACTAAGTAAGTGGATTAGCCTTACCTATTCACTTGTGGATTTTGGATTTGCCTCATCCATTTCTTTAAGAGGTTTTTGACTCAACCTTACTCTTTAGAGTCAACCTCACTTTGGGGAGACTCTTTACTTTGTTTCAACCAAACTTAAAGGCTTTTGGTTCATCTTCACTATGGCTAAGGGTTCTTGGCTTCACCACAGTCAAGCAAACTAAAACAAACATAATAAACATCATTTGAAAACATAATGCATCGTCATGGTACCATAGAATATGAAATCATGCTAAAATACTTTTCATGACTTAAAATACACATATACACATTCAAAGACAAGCCAAGCATACATTCATGCATAAGAGAAGGAGGAGTGAGCTACCTTGGATGCAACCCACACTTTTTCTCTTGAATTTGCTCTCCCTTCCTCAATCTCACATGTACAAAGTAGGAATGATTTCTCTTGGCCTAAACATAATTTATGGAAGCCAATTAGGTTTATGGAATTAAATCTAAGATTACACATCTTTTTCACATATTAACTTGGCCTATAAACCTCTTTATGTTTCCAAGAATGCACCTAATGAAGCAACACCCATCAAATAAGTTCTAGGCTCCATTATTTTCTTTCATATTTGATTCTTGACTCATTTTAAGCCTCTTGGAGTCATCACACAATTAAAACAAAGAGCCTAATTGCATGTTGCTTCTTTAGGTCATATTATGGAACATATAAGGACAACTTACTTTTTATGGTTTCTAAAATTTTCCCAAGGCCTCCCTTTATCTTCACTCATCATATATGACTCAAATATTTGAAAACAAAGAGCCTAATTGCATATTAACTTGGCCTATAAACCTCTTTATGTTTCCAAGAATGCACCTAATGAAGCAACACCCATCAAATAAGTTCTAGGCTCCATTATTTTCTTTCATATTTGATTCTTGACTCATTTTAAGCCTCTTGGAGTCATCACACAATTAAAACAAAGAGCCTAATTGCATGTTGCTTCTTTAGGTCATATTATGGAACATATAAGGACAACTTACTTTTTATGGTTTCTAAAATTTTCCCAAGGCTTCCCTTTATCTTCACTCATCATATATGACTCAAAACTGGGCTTAGAAAAATTTAAAACTCTCCTAGGTATGCAAACCCTCTTAGGCCGAGACAATGAAGCATAATGGCCTTCATGGACTTTGTTTTGTTTTCTACATGGAAGAAGCATATGGGAAGACTTCTAGGGATCTTAGGAGCTCATTTAAACACACATTTAGGCATAGAAATTAAGGCATCAAATTAGATTTTACAAGGAGCATATGAAACCCTAGAATTTCTATCTTGAACTTCCATGGTTATTTGTTAATTTCTTTTGCATATTCTTACTCTTCACACTCTTTTTCCTAAGATTCACCCTTGGTTCTACCTAAAATCCAAGCCCTCCTATGGCTTCTTTAGTTGGGCAAAACATAGAGAAAAGAGAAGCAAGGGGTAGTAACCATGGAAGGAGAAATTACCTTGTTTTTCCTTATTTTCTCACTTGAATCTTGTCTTCTTTGGCCTCCTCTCTTCAAATCCGAATTTTTTCTTTAATCTTTCCATTAAAACATATTCATATACTTCAATGTAATCACAAGAAAGAAAGGTAAAATGAAGGAAAAGAGGTTTGAAAAGGAAAGAGCATGAAAAACTACCAAAAATCCATACCTTAAGCCTTTGATTTCTCCTCCTCTATCTTTTCCTCTTCCTCTTGTGCCCCACTTTCCTAGGATTTTCTCTCTAGTTTAGGGTAGAAACGTATGGAGATAAATAAGTGGGAGAGTGGGGCGCCCTATATATATAGGTGGGAGGAAGAAAGACTTTTCAAAAATTCCCATTTTGCCTCTTGTTCTTGGCATTTTTGTTTCTAATTTTTTTTAGCTCTTTTTTAAGAACCATTTTTTCCATTCTAAAATTTAGGTTCCCAATTTAGTAAAATGTCTTTGGAATCACTCAAATTAGAGCTAAAACCTTCCCGAACGAATCAGTCAAAGTTTGGGTCAACCGACTAACGGGTCTATCGTACAACCCTTAAAATAAAACTAGGTTAGATATTATATGCAATATAGGGCACAACCTAGGTCATCTCCTTTGAAAATAGAGTTCAATGCTTAATTGGGTTTTCTAAGTGTTAAAAGACTCTAGAACTACCTAATTCAGGGGATTTTTTATTGAATTAAACTAAGTAAATTAAAATTGAAATAAAATTCCTAATTACTACCTAATTGGATGAATTAATGGGTGAATGATAGACTTATGATTAGCTTTGGATTCATCCCTTGGTATCCACTAATCCTTATCCAAATTCAATTGTGATTAATTCTGGCCTAAGAGTTCCTATTTATGTCTAATAAAAATTATCTTGAGTTACCACTTAAGAATCAAGAGATTAACAAAGTAATGTCGCATTGAAACCTCAATCCCGCATTAAATCATCAATTCTTGTCTTTAAGATCAATGAACACTCAATTTGATTGATTAACTGATTAATTAGCCTCTGAATCATCATCCAAAGATGTTTAATTAACCAACTAAACACTAAGAAGTCCTCAAATTAAATAATTAAACACTCAAACTCTCACATGCATTTCATCAAACACCTTGACTGCGTACATATATAATTGTAGGAAATTGAAAATTTCAGTATTTAATCTAACCAATTAATCAACAAAAAGGCTTCCTAATTAATGTCTAACCAGTCACTAATTATAATTACATAAATTCCTAATCAAATACAACTTAACCAAGCATGTACAAGAGAAAGAAAAAGTGTAGGAAAGCAGAAATCCTTAGCCAATATTCTACTTGTAATTCTATGGATTCAAACTTCTCCAAGGTCCTTTCTTCCTTGCTAGTCACAGATGGAGGATTAGAGTTTCATTGGAGGTGGAATGGAAAATGATGGAATGGGAAAATGGCGTAGAGTTGCTCTCTGGATGTGGAATGGACGAAGGGGGTGTGAATATCACAATGGAATGGACGATGGTGTGTGCGTGTTTTATTCGATGGATGATGGATTGATCCGTGGATCCTCTTCTCCCTCTGCCCAAGTGTATTTTCTTTTATTCCCCTCACGTGGCTCATTTTATCACTTTCACATGCTTCATTTATTCTCCCAGAGTGTTTTTAATCCTTTAATGAATCATGTGGCTTCTCAATGCCTCATTTAGCCTAAGCCAATTGCATGCATTCTGCTCGTAGCTTGTCACGTTCTTTTCATGTCATTTTCATTTATCTCTCATGTGCTACTTTAGCTCAAGCTTTATCACTATTCACATGGATTATTTAATTGCTCCCACATCACATGCTATCCAGCTGCTGTGGTGTGTTAACATGAAGCTCTCCTGTTGCTGTGTCAAGACTGTGGTGTTATGTACGAGAAAGCCAAATACATGCATTGTGCCTCTTGTTTCTGGTGTGGCTTCTTACTTCATTCCAACATCCTTTTCTTCTTCATTCATTGTATCTTGCTTCTGAACCTCTATTTCAGCTGTAGCCTATAACTACTTCTTCTTTCTAAACTCCTTGCTTATTCATTCATGTTGCTTCCCATTCTTCAGCTCATTCTCTACATTTGCTTCTCTCTTCTTTCTCTTATGTATAAAACTATGGCTTCTCTTCCTTTTCTAACATTAAAACTGTAGCTTTGCCTTCTTCGTGCAGCTCAATCTCTTCATGCTTTCTATCTTCTTGATGTTCTCCATGACTCGAGAGAGTGTGCTACTGCTGGTACTTCATCTCACCTCAACACGTAGCTTCTACATATAGGTGTTTAACGTGATTGTTGCTCCCTACTTCTCCACGCTTCTCACGTTCTAGAGCTTTCAAAAATTCCAGCTTCTTCATAAATTTGTGGCTATTCTGCTTAAATGTGTTCTCTTCATGTAGTTCCTTTAAAATTTGCTCATGCAACTCCTTTAAAATATGCTCATGCAACTCGTTTTTCTCTTCAAGAAGCCCCCACATCCAGAAACCCATGCAAGTGAGCTACATTCTTCTATGTTCTGCATGTATGTGTGTGCATAAAAGCTTGTGTGAGCTTATATGTGTGTCTTCCACATGGGAACAAGGGAGCTAGAGCTTGCTTCTTCTCAAAATCCAATTACTCCATTAATCTCCTTCCATTCCAATTTTATTTCCTCCAAACTGTACACATGAAGCCTTCATCTCTTCTTCTTCTTTTCTTTAAATCAAATGCTTATTCAAGCATCATTAGCCCATTAAAATCTGTAGAATAATAGGCAACAATCACATAGGAATATCCACAAAATTATTTAAAAGAAATTCATACATTAAAACTCAATAATTTGTGAATTAATTCCTAAAATGTGGAGAATGGCCTATTAAAATCAAATTCAATTTAATTGTAATCATTAAGCCATATTTAATTATTAAAATGCCTAAGTTAGGAGGATTCATGTATATAAAACTAGCATTAATCAAATTCCCCCACACTTAAACCTTTGCACTCCTGGGCAAAACTCAAAATCTTAATGAAAAACTAGTGGAATGGCTAATGGAGAATGAAAATGGAAAGGAAAGTGTAGAAACCACAAGCTAGAGAATGACCAAAACTTTTCAACACTTTAACAATCAAAGCTAATTTCACTTGCATCAAGAATTAAGTTCCATGGCAATTTTATTTGAAAAGAATGAATTGAAAATGCATAGCTTGTCAAGCTTATCAAGCTTCTAAATCTCCACCACCCATGCCAAATGCAATGCACAAATCAATTAGGACTTTATTCAGGGTTGTAATGGGGCTAAGGGAGTGAAATGAATGGATAACAAGAAAACACAAACAAATTGATACCTTAGAACCTCAAGAACAATAAATGGAAATCTAAGATAGGGAAGAACGTGTTCTTAGGCCTTATTTCCAACTAGTATAGGCAACTATAAACTCAATTCAAAAGACTTCTTTCTTTTGATTTTCAATTACTTTTCCTCTTTTTCTCTCTCTTTTTTTCAATGTATTGCTTTCGTTTTGCTTTTCTATCTCTTCTTTTCTTTTCTTTTCTTTTTTCTTAGAACAAATTCCTTGAATAACAGTAGCCTTAATGGTGCAAAGCACCCATTCACCTATCCTACTTAGATGTAATCCTCCTTGAAATTCCTAAGGCATCTTAAAATAGGGTGGAAAACATTTTTTAATGACTATGGTTCAACAAGAAAAGAAAATCAAGGTTCAAAGTGGCTAAAACAATGGATAGAATGCATGTAAGGTTGGCTTTTTGGCTCACTAGTTATAAGAAAAAAATGAATGCCGTATCATTTTCATGCATGCAAATGCAAATGTGGTCTCAACAAAGAATCAAGATAAGTTCTAGAGTGAAAGCAAAGATAGGTGAATACACACTAGAATTGAACAATTAAGGCTTAAATTCTCACCAGCTAATGGCTATCAAATAATTCATTGAAATCAAATTCATTGCCACTTCACTTGAATCAAAACACAAGATTCATTGCTTATCATGTCTAAGTGAATCCAAGTTATAATCATCTCAACGTGCAACTTTCACCAAAAAACTGAAGAAAAATCACACTATTTTTCAAAAAAAAAATTTCAATTTTTTTCCTTTTTTTTTTCAAAGCAAGGAAAGATGGATGGAATGAAATGACTCCCCCCCTCCCCACACTTAAATATTGCATTGTCCTCAATGTCAGCACACAATCTAGTCAATAGATGAATAGCACAATATAAAGAGAGTGAAAGGAGAGTATACAACCAGATGAACTTGAAAATGGAGACCTCAAAGTTGGCTCAGATTCCTAGGTAGCTGGTTAGTAACCATTTATTACCTACAAAACATAAACAAAATGAACTATAATGCAGAAAAGAAAAGAAAACTAAATCCTAAGCCACAAAGAACTCTATCAAAGACTAACTAATCATAAGTATCAAAAACAAGAATTAAAACAACTTTATTCCTCCTTAGCTGAACATATTTGAGTCTCACTACTTTAAAGCATTTGGATTGATCATGCAGTGATGACCCATAGAGTTTCTCAACCATCAGTAGTCTTAGAAAGTCATATTCAGCATGTTCAGAAATAGTAAAAGAAGAAAAATCAAATCTAGGACAATTAAAACTAAAGAAAGAAAATTTGAAATCAAATTTAAAAACACTAGACTCTAGACTCTTTAAATATCTATCAAAACCAATAAAATCAATCGAAGTCTCGTTGGTAAGAGTCACTGTATTCATAGAAAAATATAATTGCAACTTCTCATAGTCCTTTGAGTTGGAGTCCTTCAAGGTATCTAACAGTTACTTCTCCTCAACTAGAAGAGTCTGTTGATTGTTAGGAATTAGCTCACCAACTTCAAGAATTTGTTCAGCACTCTCAAGAAGAGAAACAGTATCTTCCCTGACCAAAGAGACATCAGTAGGCTCACAAAATTCTAAATAATGATCAACAAAAAAATCCAGTCTCTCACTAGTATCAATAACAGCACAAGCATCAATAGGATTTTCAACATCAGTAGTATCACTATGCATGCCCTCATCAATACTAGTATGATCAGAAGAATTAGACTTATTAATCATTTCTGTGCAAACAAAGGAATTCATGGATTCAACAGACTTATCAAACTTCAAAAACTCATCTATTTTAGCACACACAATATATGTATGTATATCATCACATAAGCATCTAGGAGTAGAGTCTGATTCATCAACAACAAGCTACTTAATAATTTCACTATCTATATCCTTTTCACATGCTACATTTACCATTTCATCAGCCATATCATCACATGCTAGTGAGGAATCATGTTAATCAATATATGTGAGAAACTCACTAGTCTCAATGAAAGCATTAATCTGGGAGCATCTATCACATATAGTGGATCTAGTACACATATAATCAACAGAGTCATTCAAATCAGCTATGTCACATGGTCTAGATGGTATGCTATCCCTAAACTCAGAAGATGCATCATCAACAAGATTATCAACCAATCCTAGACTAGGAATAGCATGATCATCACATTCTAGGTCACCCCCACACTCATCTACTACCTTAGACTCAAAAGAATCATCATTAACAGGTTCAGAAATGAAATCATCACTATGGTCGCAGCTAGGTGTAGACATACCAAGTGCATCAGTACATAAGGAATCATGAACATCAACAATTGTGTCAATTTTGTTCAATGAATTACCACAATCAACCATATCAGGAGATTCAACAATAATTTCTTCATCTACAACATCATCATGCAATTCAGAATCATCAACAATGTATGCATTAGTAGTCACAATGCTATGATCTAAACTAGAGTCAGTTCCAACAAATTGAAAAGTATTAGAAGATGGAAAGATATTACCCAGTGAATAGGACTCTTCCTTTTCTATACATTCCCTTCTAATTTTCTCTTCAGTCAATTCAGTAGCACTTGAAGTCAGTTGATTCATTTGAATTCCCAAATCTTTCATAATGTTGTCAATATTTTGTTGATTTTCAAGATGCCACCATTCAGTTTCTTGTTTAAATTGAAGATGGTAGGAATCCCTTTATTGGATTCAAAGATCAAAGGCTTCCAATTCCTGCATCATCCTTTCTTCCTAACTTGATTCCCTCTGGACCTCTTGTTGCATGTACCCTTCATGATAATTGTAAGGATGATATTCTAGCTCTTGCATATGGAAGTTGTGGTATGCCTCATAATAATGGTGGTAATTTAGGTGTACTTCATATAGATTATGGTATGGTTCAATGTAACTAAGGTGAGCTTCACAGGAATGATGGTGGTATGGTTGGTAGCATGGTTGTTGGACTTGTTGGTATTGTTGAGCTTGTCATTCTTGTCTTTGTTGTTCAAGAAGGCCTTGAAGCATTGACATGGCTTCATCCAACATCCAAGAAATCCTATGCTCTGCACAAGAATCATAAACACCTTGATTAGAATAATAAGGATCCATTTCAGATAAAGAATATTAGAAGCATAATCAGCACAAAACAAATCAGTGACAAACTTTACTAAAATTAACTCAAAATTAAGAAAATAAAAATTCAATGAAGCTAAGACTTATCTAACAATAAAAAACACTTCAAAATAGAGATTAATGACATAAAATAAACTCACAAAAAAATAAAGAAATTAAATCCAAAAAAATTGAAAAATTCCTAAAAAAATAAAAAAAAAAATACTAAAAATTAGAAAAAGTACCTTAAACGATGAAATTTGGCCAAAAATTAGTGCACCTAATAGCTTTGCTACTAGTTTTGCTCAAAACACCCAAAAACCTTGGAAAATAAAATTTGAGAATTTTCTGGGCACTATAAACAAAGATTCTAGCAAGCGGCAAAATTAGATCAAGTAACTAAAATGATCCAAATCCAACTTCAAAATAGAACAAAAATTAAACTAAAACAGAGCTAAACACAAAGTTAAAACACGTAGAAAACTTTCTCAAACAATTAAGATTCCAATTCCTCAACAACAGCACTAAATTTTGAAGGGTCTATTGTGCAACCCTCAAAATAAAACTAGGTTGGATATTATATGCAATATAGGGCACAACCTAGGTCATCTCCTTTAGAAATGGAGTTCAATACTTAATTGGGTTTTCTAAGTGTTAAAAGACTCTAGAACTACCTAATTCAGGGGGATTTTTGATTGAATTAAACTAAGTAAATTAAAATTGAAATAAAATTCCTAATTACTACCTAATTGGATGAATTAATGGGTGAATGATAGACTTATGACTAGCTTTAGATTCATCCCTTAGTATCCACTATGTAGAAATCTTTAGTCAAAATTCTACTTGTAATTCCATGGATTCAAACTTCTCTAAGGCCTTTCTTCCTTGCTAGTCACAGATGGAGGATTAGAGCTTCATTGGAGGTGGAATGGAAAATGATGGAATGGGAAAATGGCATGGAGTTGCTCTCTGGATGTGGAATGGATGAAGGGGGCTTGAATATCACGATGGAATGGACGATGGTGTGTGCGTGTTTTATTCGATGGATGATGAATTAATCCGTGGATCCTCTTCTCCCTCTGCTCGAGTGTATTTTCTTTTATTCCTCTCACGTGGCTCATTTTATCACTTTCACGTGCTTCATTTATTTCTACAAGAGTGTTTTTAATCCTTTAATGAATCATGTGGCTTCTTAATGCCTCCTTCAGCCCAAGCCAAATGTATGCGTTCTGCCCATAGCTTTTCATGTTCTTTTTATGTCATTTTCATTTATCTCTCACGTGCTGCTTCATCTCAAGCTCTATCACTATTCATGTGGATTATTTAATTGCTCCCATGTCACATGCTATCCAACTGCTCTCTGTGTGTGTTACCGCGAAGCTCTCCCATCGCTACGTTAGGATTGTGGTGTTATGCACAAGAAACCCATATACATGCATTGTGTCTCTTGTTTTTTCTGTAGCTTCTTACTTCATTTGTGACACCTCAATCTACTACCGCTACCTAGCCTCACACTGGGCTCGGTTCCATATGATTTCCAAAGAATCACTACTCTCCCGTGGCATTTGCATGCTATGAACCGGGGTTTCATATACTCATCTTTTGCCCCGTGGGTCCTGTGAACCCATCTCAAGCATCCTCAACTTAAACTCCATATAGACGACTCATATATAGCATCAAACAAACCATAAGCTACGGGTATAGAGCCAAAAACCAAAAAAATTACATTTTCTCACTTGGGCCCAAAAGTCATATTTTGGCTCTCATTTTGGAAAATCATGATTAATTGTAGACAAATGGTAATCCAGCATACTTTAGCTTTCTGGAAAGCTCTAAGTGTTAGATTTACATTAAAAATAATTTCCAATCAAAATCTCTGGGTTTGGACCATGTTTGACATCGAAAAGGGGAGGAAGGTCCAGCTGTCACTGTTTCTGGTGCAACTTGTTGTCATGACATTCGAAAATTCATAACTAAATCCACAAAAATCCAATCTGGGCACATTATACCAATTAGGAAAGCTACGGATGTCTACTAGAGGATAAAAATAATTCCAGATCAGTTCAGTAGCTCCTACACCCCGAAAACCGATAGAACAGTGACGGGGGTCAGAAGAGTTCCCTGATGCTGATACAGAACTTCAGACGATTCAATCTCTCTCTACAGACCTCCGATTTAGGTGATTCTAGCTCCTATAAATCACTTTGGTTTTCTAATTTATGTGTATAAAATTTCAACACATTTGGAATCCATTTGGTCGATGAGTGCCACAGATTGCATTTTCTGGTTTATATGAACAGTACATGACCAATCCAATAAATTCTCCCAAATTCAACAATTCACCAAATATTCTCTCGTCTTCCGAATATTACCAACTTTAGCTTCCCAAGAAGCTTTCTACAAACTCTAGAGGCATGCCAAATTTCATGGCAAACGGAGCTCATCCGGTCATACTTTGATGGAGCTCTCAAAAATACCGATTTTGGCACCCCAAAGGTTCAAAATGGGTCCAAATCGCCTCTCACACACTCTAGCCACTCATGGACAAGTTTAAAAGCATAAAAATAGTCTATCTAACAAGTCCATGTGGTCCAAATCAACATACATTCAAATCTCGCTATGCTACGGCCAAATTACACTATCTCATTCATGCATCAAAAGGGGCAAAACCCTCATTTCCATACATTTGGCTATAAACATAGTTCATACAATATCCTTTCATAGTTATACACATGTTACAACCTTTACATCTCAAAAATAGTGGGCACATATTCATTTTTGCACCACTTTACATCAAAATACATCAAAATAAACACTACATTCTCCTATACATGCTCCTAGGCTCCTTGGTGTGTGCTCGGCTCTCCTTGAGCTCCACCTAGCATATTAGTTGGGAGGGGAAAGGGGTGAGATTCAGAAAATCTCAGTAGCTCATGCACTCAATCAAGTAAACAATCAAGGCATATAACAAGTCAAAGCATGTGAATAAGCACTTAGCCATTCTCAATCAACCAACACACAATGTACATGCTATGGAAATCACAACAATGCCAAAAATGGGCTCCAGGGACTTTTGGTCTAGCCTCACCCGAGTTTAAGGGACTTTTGGATGGCCTCACCTGAGTTTAAGGACTTTTGACTTGGTTTCACTCGTTTGAGACTTTTGGCCTTGTCTCACCTATCTCAAGGGACTTTCGGCTTCACCTCACCCATCTCAAGGGACTTTCGAAATTACCTCACCCGAGCAAATCTCACATTTCAACACACAAGCATATTGGCATCAATGCATCAAAGTAATAGCATATGGCATATTCCATACAACAAGCATATACATAATCATACAATGACTATCATATCCAAGAATGCAACAAGAAAGAGTGGAAGAGAGAGCTACCTTTGGAACCAAAGCCAACACAAGCCTTCCCTTTCAAATTCACTTCTCCCTTCTTAGGTTCACAATCACACCTTGATGGAGGTGCTTCACTTGAGCCTAGACACAATTAAAGAGCATGGAATTACTCTCTTAACATGGAATCATCAGATCAAACTCTCCTATATACCAGAACCTAGAGTTCTCTCTCTCTAGAATGCCATCAACCCTTTCTCTCTCTCAAGCTCCCATGGTAGTGGAAAACCACATTTTCAAAGAAAACACAAAGATTAAAAGGTGTTTTCCACTTTCCCTCTTCTGACCCATGCCCAAAATCTATCCATTTTCACAAATAAAACCGCAGAAAGAGAGGGCAAAGGGAGGGGATCAGAGTTCTAAAGAGAAATGGGGGAAATTTCCTTACCTTTCCCTTGCTCTTCCTCCTTCTCTTGATCTCTCTCACTCTCCACGCCTCTTTTCTCTCCTTGGGTCGAAGTCTAGGGCAGATATGAGAGAAGAAATGAGTTTGGGCGTTTAATGAAGTCTAAATCTCGCTATTTACTCTCTTCCGGACTGACCCTCGCTATGGCGAAAATTAGCCTTCGCTATAGCGAGCTCGTGTAATCTGGCTTCGCTATGGCGAGGTGTAACCTTCGCTATGGCGAGCTCATGTCAGTTCCCTTCGCTATGGCGAGATATACCATTCGCTATGGCGAAATTGCGTTAGTTCCAGACTTCACTCTCGCTATGGCGCACGCTACGGCGAGCAACTCCCTGGTTTTTGTATGGACTGCTGCCAGCACTCGCTATAGCTAGAATCGCCTTCACTATTGCGAACTAGCTCTCTCGCTGTAGCGAGACCGTTTCTCGCTATTGCGAGAGGACTTGGCAAAATTTCCAGATTTCGAATTTTTCTAACCTTCACTTTCTTTCTTTTCCTTTTCTTTTCTTTTTCCCGGTTGTTACATCATTCCAATGTCCTTTTCTTCTTCATTCATTATATCTTGCTTCTGAACCTCTGTTTTAGCTACAGCCCATAGCTACTTCTTCTTTCCAACATCCTTGCTTATTTATTCATGTTGCTTGCCATTCTCCAGCTCATTCTCTACATTAGCTTCTCTCTTCTTTCTCTTTTACACAAAACTGTGGCTTCTCTTCCTCTTCTAACATTAAAACTGTAGCTTTGCCTTCTTTGTGCAGCTCAACGTCTTCATGCGTTCTATCTTCTTGATGTTCTCCAGGACTCGAGAGAGTGTGCTGCTACTGGTGCTTCATCTTATCTCAACATATAGCTTCTACATGTAAGTGTTTAATATGATTGTTGCTCCCTACTTATCCACACTTCTCACATTCTAGAGCTTCCAAAAATTCTAGCTTCTTCATGAATTCGTGGCTGTTCTGCTCTAGTGTGTTCTCTTCATGCAGTGCCTTTAAAATCTGCTCATGTAGCTCATTTTTCTCCTCGAGAAGCCCTCACATCTAAAAACCCATGCAAGTGAGCTACATTCTTCTATGTTCTGCATGTATGTGTGTGCATGGAAGCTTGTGTGAGCTTATATTTGTGTCTTTCACGTGGGAACAAGGGAGCTGGAACTTGGTTCTTCTCAAAATCCAATTACTCCATCAATCTCCTTCCATTCCAGTTTTATTTCCTCCAAATTATACACATGAAGCCTTCATCTCTTCTTCTTCTTTTATTTAAATCAAATGCTCATTCAAGCATCATTGGCCCATTAAAATCTGTAGAATAATAGGCAAAAATCACATAGGAATATCTACAAAATTATTTAAAAGAAATTCATACATTAAAACTCAATAATTTGTGAATTAATTCCTAAAATGTGGAGAATGGCCTATTAAAATCAAATTCAATTCAATTACATTCATTAAGCCATATTTAATTATTAAAATGCCTAAGTTAAGAGGATTCATGTATATAAAACTAGCATTCATCACTGACATTGGAAAACGTTTACTATGAAGGCTTTAGCTGTCCCAGGGCGTCCCATGGTTTTCAGTGCCCTTGAGAACCCTGGAGAACTCAAAACTTTCATTTAAAAAATCCTCCTGTGAGAATTCCAAAATTTGCTCAAAATGACAAAAATACCCTTATGTTTCGTCAATTTTTCATCACAATTCATTTCTTCATTCTAGTTCCATTTTTCTTTCCATCTGAGCATGAGATTCTCATTTTTAGGAGTCTAGAATGCTTCATAAATTTTTTAAGACCTTAACTAAGTTATTTTGAGGGACTTCCTTTTTGTATCCAATGAATTTCGTACATTTATAAAGAAACTGTACGCTACGTTTCTCATGCTTTCTCTCGTTTTCGAAAAATTGAATGTTATAATTCTTAAATTCAAAGTAATGATTTCTTTAGTGTTTATAATTCATATTGAGACCTTTCATATCCTTGGAATCAAAGAAAACTCTCCCCAGGCACTTGAAATAGAGCTTGGTTGAGACTTAGACATCATGGAGCACCCATGGAGTTTGTCTTGCTTTTCTAGGGAATTTGGCACCTATATGAGTTCCTTAACCTCTTATTAACTTAATCATACTCTTATATGATCTAAAATATCATTTTAGAGCTTCAATTTTCTTTAGGTGTAATTAAAACCCTAATTTCCAGAAGTTGCCATCTATAGCTTCTTTTTTAATTCTATTGATTCCATATGATTCTTTATGCTTTAAAACCCCATTTCTTATCAAGTTTGGACTAAAATCAAACTCTCTACATGGTCTCCCTATGCTAGTCAAAATGGTGATGGAAGGGAAAAATCAAGAAAGCAAGTTATTCAAGAGAAATCTAACCTTGTTTTCTTCCTTGCAAGATGAACTTTCTTAGGCTTCCAAGATTTTCTCCAAATTCTTTCTTCTCTCTATTGAACTAGTGACAAAATACCACTATTTAGAGCTTTAAAACTATGGAGAAAGTAAGGAGAAAGAGGAGAAGAACATTAGTAAGGGGAAGAGCATAAAAAAGAAGTAATTTCCTACCTTTTCAAGCTTTGTATCCTTCCTTCTTTCTTCTTCTTTAGTGTGCCACTTGAAAATGGGTAGAGTTCTATTTTGGAGCAAATTAAGTCAGTTAAGAGAAGAGAAGAGGAGGTGTAACACCCAATCCTTTTAAAACTGAACTAGAACTGATGAGTTATAAAAGGAAGACCCCAGAATGAGATGATTAGAGGTTAACAAAGATTAGAATAATGATCTAGACATTTAGAAATGAGAATACAAACCCAATGATGGCCCGAAATCAAAGCAAAAATGGCCAAATGGAAAGTTACAGAGGCCAGTGGCATTTTTGTAATTTTAGGAAAATTTTAGAAAACTTAAAAGAGGGATCTTTAAATGAAAAAATTAAATTTCTTAGGGTTCTCAAAGGCCTTAAAAGCCATAGGAACTCCTAGAATGGCTAAAACCTCTTTGCTATGCATTTTAGAGTGTTAGTTGACCAAAATTTTGACTAATAGTTTTAAATCTAATTTGAGTAACAACCAAAGATGTTTTATAAATTAGAAGACCTAAATTTTATAACAAAAAATATAGCTCTAAAAAAGGAGTTGAAATGAGGCCAAATGGAAAGAACCAAGTTTAGGGACTAAATTGGAAATTTGAAAAAGTGTTAAATCAGTCCCTTAGCCTCTTAAATCACGTCCTACTTTTGCCCATCCCGTATAATTGATGTTCCTTTGGTCCAGAACAAATTCAAGGGATACTTAAAGAGGTGCATAAGTGGGGGAGAAAAGGGAAGAGAAAGAAGCTTGAAAAGGGTAAGAAATCTAAGGTTTTTCATACTTTCTCCTTCTTCTAACTTCTTTTTCTCTTTCTCCTCTTTTCTTTCATAGTTTTGATGACTTATTTGGAGCTATTCTATGGCTGGTTCAATAAGAGGAAGAGAGAATTTGAAGGAGAGATTGGAAGCCTTAGAAAGCTCCTTTGAAAAGCTTGAAAATAAGATAAGATGCCATGGTTTTTCTTACTTCCTCTTGTCTCCTTCTTCCATGCTTGTCTCGGCCAGACTAAGCCCATATAGGAAGGAGTAAATTCAGACCATAGCAAGGTAGGAATAAAAGTTTTAGAGTATGAGGATTAAAAATATGCAATTAGAACAAAAAGATAAGCTTTAGAAATCAAGTTATGTCACCTAGGGTTCTTGTTGCACCTAGTAATTTTTGAAGCTTTTTGATGATAATCTAGCTTATATAAAAGTATGTATGAGTTCATAAGACATCTAAAAAGCTTTACAAGTGGCAAATCCCCTAGGAAAACTAAGAAAACTCCATGGGCCCTTCATTAGTGATATGTCTTAGCCAAGGAGTCCAAGAGGTACTTAGGGAGAGTTTTCTTTGATTCTAAGAATAAGAATAATAAACATCAAAGGAACTATTGGTTTGAATTTAGAAACCATGGTTTATAAGATGGAAGTTTATGTCCATTTTAGACATAAAGAAGAAACCTAATATTTGGCTTCTTGAATTGAACTTATGATAACCCTAATGAGTTTAAATGGAGTCATATGACCTAGATTGAATGAGGAATTGGAACCAAGATCATGAATTCTATAGGTTGCTTCATTATGCATTTGTATGGAACCATAATTATGTTATAAGCTAGAATAAGCTTATGTAATGCTTATGTGAGGCTAGAGTTGGTTCTAATAAGGTAATTGTGTCTTATTTAATGTGTCTAGGCCAAGCAAATCAAGCTCATCCTAGGTCTATGTGTAAGGCCGAGAAGGGGAAGTAGGCTTCAAGGAAGGAAGTTTATGTTTCTTGATTCAAGGTAGCTCTCTATCATTTCTTGTATGCATTTCTTGGTTGTTTGATTATTTTGGAATGCTTGTATGTATGTTTGAATGATGAGATATATGTATAGCTATTGACTTAATGTTATGGTACCATTATGTTTCTTAAATGCCAATGTGAAGTGTATGGCTCTTAATGGGTGAGGTTATATCAAAAGTTCCTTAGAATAGGTGAGGAGAAGCCAAAAGTCCCTAAGAATGGGTGAGACAAACCCAAAAGTCTCAAAAAGGAGTAAGGCTAATCCAAAAGCCCCAAGTAAATTGGGTGAGGCTAGACCAAAAGTCTATAAAGCCTATGCTTGGCTTGAATGAGTTTATGTATTTGAAAAATAATTATGTATGTCTACTAGAAGCTTTCATTGCATGCTTGCATTCTTTGACAGGAAAATGTGCTATATATGTATCCTTGAAAGGGCAAAAAAGCTATTGGGATTCTTTGAATCTCACTCTTCCCTATATTATGCCTAACCATGTCTAGATGAGCCACATGGAGTAAGAAATGGGAGCCAAGCAACTTAAAAAATGAGACTTTGACAATAAAATAGGAAATTTATGTATTTTGATATCAAAGTTTGCACCTATATAATGTTTATGAGATGTAAACCCTTGAGCACAAGTAAAAGTATGTAATTAGGGTGTATAAACCAATTTTGGGACCAAATGTATGAGTATGTGAGTTTTTGACATTTATGAGCTTTGATATACATGTATATATGAACAACTAGGAAGGTGATTTTAAGTTCCATGATGGTTTGGACCTATTTTAATGCTTCTATATGCTATAATGCAAGTCTTGGATATGTTCAAATGGTCATGGTTTAAAAGGAAAGTCATTCTGAACCATTGGAAGCTATTATGTGACCATTTTGAGCCACTTTTTGCCTTGAGCCAAAGTCTGACCAAATGGATGGGGTTTTCGATGAAATTTGGCAAGATTATAGTTCTCATCTAGATCTTTACATAGAGCTAAAGAGTACTATTTTTGGAGCTTTAGAGAATTTATTATGATTTTTCAAAATTGGCTAAATTATGTAAAAACTGTCACTATTATTGTTTATATGGTCAGTTTGGGTTTTTATATCATTCAGGGGACAAATGAATTCTAATGCTCATGAAAGTTTACAAGAATATAGTAAATATTATAAGCTTTCTATAGCCACTAAGAGCACCTAATTTGGAATTTTATAGAGGGAGAAATAAATTTTTACAAATCTAGTTCTGCTTAGAACAACCACCAGACCTGAAGTACTATTCCATCTAATTTCATAGGCCAAACATGGTTGTTTTGATCTAAATTTTTTTATGACAGCTAGATGACATCCTAAGCTTTCTAGAAAGCTATAATTTTCTTGATTTGGAGTTTTCTAGAATTAGTTATGAATTTTGAAAGTTCATCAGAATATGGAACTTAAGGGAAAATGCAAGTGTAATGTGAAATTGAGTTCTATGCCTTGGACCTAAGTTTTAAGCTTCAAATTGTGATATATCTAATTGAACAAATATGTTATGGATGGAAAATGACTTTGGCATGTCCACATGATCCATTTAGCCAAGAATGAATTATTTCTGCTTTTAATAACTATAAAACCAGTTGCTAAAAGTGTTAATTTCATGAAAGTGGATACTTTTAGCTAGTTTTGGTACTTATTAAATGCTAGATAAATATGGTGTTACAGGAGGGGGCATGGTCTTAAGAAGGGAGGAGGGCCAATTATGACATTTTCAAATTTTGATTTTTATCCCTTAACTTTGTTTTCCCTGTTTGAGCTCATTTTAATCCTTTTTTCAGAACAATCTTTTCTATCATAAAATTTAGGTCCTCTAATTTATAAAAAGCATTTGATTTCACCTTAATTAAATTTAAAATCTTACCGAACTGTTTGGTCAAAGTTTTGGCTAACTAACAGCTTAAATTATAAACTGGAAAGGTTTTAACCATTCCGACAATTCTTATGATTTTCAGCCTCTAAAAATCCAAGTGAGCTCAAGTTTATCAATTAAAGCTCCCTCCTTTGAATTTTCAAAAAGTTACCTGAAATTATGATTATGCCATTACATTTTGATTCATTCTATTTAGCTATTTTAGCTCTAATTTTGGGCCATCAATTTCCCAATCTCATTTCTAGATGCTCTATTTAGCATTCTAGTCTTAATTTGCCTCAATTCAATTTACCCTAGGGTCTTCATTCATTAACCAAATGATTCTAATTATGGTATCTCATAATTCATACTAGCCTTCTGTAGGCCTGTAACCTCCCGTAAATAATTCATTCCACTCTTTTAAGAATTATTTTAAATTTTTAAGTCATAGGATATTACAATCATTGCATAGCTAGACTTCTAAAAATGAGAATCCCAGGTTAAGTTTCAATTGAATTAGGTGTCATGTGCTCCTACATACACCAAGTATCTCATTTAAATGAAGCTTATAACTTTGCACAGCTAGGGAATTTCAAGGCCACTAAAACCGAACAAGTACATATGTAAGTGGATAATGGGATGTCAAGGTGGCATTAACTTATAAGTTTTTATCTCTTATTTATTTGCTAAGCTACCAAACTAGGGCTATGCTTGCAAACATAAATGGAGGGTACTCATATTGGCTTATAGGTTTAGATGAAAAGTAACATGCTAACACATTATTAAAAAGTCTATTAACATATCCTTCCCCCATTGATCTTAATTAGCTAATTAGCTCCTAATTAATCATGATTAATTCCTTGAGACTTGCTTGAATTTGCCTCTTTTATTTTTCCTTGTTTATTTAGGCTATATTACAACTTAAGGAAAAATTTAAGATGTGACATTTCCTCTCCCTTTAAAAAATTTTGCACCTTAAAATTCACATACCTTAGGAAAATAATGCTCGATATAGCTTTCTCATCTCCTCTTCTATTTCCCAAGTAACCTTATCTGAGAATACCCCTTTCAAGACTACCTTAACTAGCGAGATGCACTTATTTCATAATTGTTTGATCTAAGTGTCTATAATTCTTGTTGGCTCTACAACATAAGATAAATTGTCTTACAAATGTTGATATTCTATGACATGTGAAAGGTTTGGTCGATACTTCTTTAATTGAGAAACAAGAAAGACATTATAGATTTGGGATAGATTTGGAGAAAGGGCATGTTTATATGCAACCATGGTTAGTAGAGATAGGGAAATATGATATTTAAAGAATTCCAATAGCTAAACCAACATTCAAACACATATATGGTTTACTTAAACACATGGAAGCAAGTAAGCATGTTATGCAATCATGGCCAAATCATACACAAGAGAGCAAATCCTTGCTTTAAGAGTTTTCTTAGTTTAAACAAGAGCAAATCCATACCCTTAAAGGACTTTGACCTAAGGTTGAGCAATCCCAAGCTCACTCCCTAGCCTCACCCATCAAAGAGCCACTTTACTCATAAATGCAAATAAGCATCATGTAATTGCAAATTCTATTCAACAATCAACAAATCAATCCATTACCAATAATGCACACTATAACATCTGTAATGTCTAGTTTTCGTCAAACAACAGAGACAGATACATTTTCAAAGTAAGTCCTCTAAAATGAATTAGTTAAGGTCCCAAAAAATTTATGCAACATTCTAGACTTCTAAAAATGAAAAAAATGAAGCTAGAATGAAGAAATAAATTTTAACAAAACATTGACGAAACATAATGGCATTTTCGTAATTTTGGAAAAAATTTTCAATTCTCATAAGAGGGCTTTTTAAATGGAAAATTTGAGTTCTCTAAGGTTCTGAGAGGCCCTAAAAATCATAGGAAACTTCAGGACAGTTAGAACCCCTTCGGTGGATGTTTTCTAACATTGGTTGACTCAAACTTTGACCCTTTCTTTCGAGAAGGTTTTAGCTCTAATTTAAGTGATTCTAAAGACATTTTATTCAATTAGGAATGTAAATTTTTTTATAGAAAAGATGGTTCTAAAAAAGGAGCTAAAATGAAGCTAAATTGAAAATGCCAAGACAAAGGGATAAAATTGAAATTTTTGAAAACTATTTCTTGACCTAGCTATATATATATAGCCCATGCCCTACCTCCTCCTTCACTTAGCCACTTTTGTTTCTGTTCTAAACTAGAGAAGAGAGCAAGGGTTTGAGGTATAGAAGAAGAAGAAGAAGAAAGGAAGGAGAAAAGGCAAGTAAAAGGTATAGTTTTTCATGGATTTTTATGCTTCCACTTTAGTAAACTCTTTCTCCTCCATCTTTCCTTCTTTCTTATGGTTTTATTGAAGTTCTTGAATCTATTTTGAGGGCAGAATAGAGGGAAAATTTTGGATTTAAGGTGAGGAAGCCAAGAAAGGTGAAAAACAAGCAAGAAGAATCAAGGAAACTACTTTGTCATCTCCATGCTTAATCTTCCTCTTTCCTCCTTTTGTGGGTGGTTTGACCTAGGTAAGGCTAGCCCTAAGGGTTTGAGTTTCTAGTTAAACTAAGGATGAATCTTAGGAATTTAAGGGAGGAGGACAAGAATATGCAAAGAAAACAATAAAAGAACCATTAGATTTCAAGAAAGAAAAGTTAGGGTTTTAGTAAAATTTGATTTGATACAATAATTCCTAAGCCTAAATAAGTGTTTGGATGAGCTCCTAAGACCCCTAGAAGGTTCCCCACATGCATCTTTCATCAAGAAAACAAAGAAAACTCCAAAGGTGCCAAGAAGAGAGCATGCCTTAGCCTAAAGGGTTCAAGTCACCTAGGGGTAGTTTTAAATTTTTCTAAGCTTATTTTTGAGTCATATATAATGGATGAAAATGAGGGGAAGTCTTGGAAAAAAATCAGAAGGCCTAGGAAATGAATTGGTAGTTTAGGTTCCATATTATGGCCTAAAGAAGCAATACTTAGTTAGGCTCCTTCTTTTAATTGTGTGATGGCTTCAAGAGGGTTACATGGGGCCAATAATCATAAATGGAAGGAAAGAATGGAGCCTATAACTCAAATGATGGATGTTGTTTCATTAGGTGCATTTTAGAACCACAAAAAAGCAATTAGATCAAGTTAGTGTTCAAAGAAGATGTGTAGTCTTAGGACTAATTTCAAGAGCTTAATTGGCTTCCATATATTGTGTGTAGGTTGTAACACCATAACTTCCAGCTCCATTATATGCCATTTATAAGCTTCACATCATCATTTCCATGAGGGCACATGAAAAAGGGCATGAAAATAATGAATTTATTTGCATAGCGTCATACCTAAAAGTTTGCAATCGGTGTCACGTGGACTGTGTGAGTTCATGCTATGCATTCTCATATTTAAATACATTATTATAACTCATTTGCATTACAAAATCATGCCCATAACTCATGGAAACCGAATTGGAGCTCAAAATAAGCAAGCATATTTTTGGCCAGATTTGCTCCATTTTCTGGCGCAACTTTGGAAAATCATAACTAAATCTAAAAAATTCAAAATCATGCAATCTTGGTCATTATATAAATCTTAGAATGTATAATTCACACTAAAAATACACTCAGGTCACAAAATTCATCACACAGAATGTTTGACATCCAAAAAGTTACAGAGTCGCTGGCTGCCTGGGTTGTTATTCAGTTTACTGATACAAACTTCTAAAATTCATAACTAATTCTACAAAAATCAAAATCACACACATTCAGTCATTGTGGAAAGCTAAAAATGTTAAAAAATAATTCCAAAATGAAACAGATATGTTTAGATGTCTGGAACTGATGGAACAGTAACTAAGCTCCTGGGGCACTACTAGTACTGATAGTTAACTTCAAACATGCATAACTCTCTGCTCAGACTCCAAATGAGTGATCTCAGTGGCCACAGAAAGCTTATGAACTATAGTTTATGCATATAAAGTTTCATAAGCATTGGACATCATTTGGCCATCGGGTGACACAGAATTCAAAACTGCCAGTATGAACAATGCACATACCAAAAACCATAGAAAATCCCAACTTTGAAAATTCATAAAATATTCTATAGACCTCCGAAAATTATGTTCTTTAGCTTCCCTAAAAGCTCTCAATGAGACCTAATTACATGCCAAATTTCAGAGTAAGACTAACTCATTTGGCCAAAAAGTGACATAGGGTTCCATTATAGTCAATTTTGGCTCCATATTGGGTACCAAAATTGCCAAATGGATTTCCCTTAGTCTTGGTACCTTTTGAGCAAGTTTAAAAGCTTATTTGAGACTTGTGTGAGCTTCCCAAATGGTCCCAGACCTCATACATCTCATTTTGGCCATTTAACCCACACTTATGCATATTTCCAACAAACTTCCATATTGTACACTTTGGCATTACATACTCAAAATAGGTTCTAGAGGCCACACATCATATCCATACATTTAAACATCATATAATATCATATTTACACATGTCTCAAGGGCCATAGCCCATTTACTACATCATATATATCATATGATACAATCATGGTCTTAAAGTGACAAAAGCTAAACACATGATTGTCAATCTCCTTCCTTTAGTGTTGTTGGCTCCCATTAGCATATCCACTTGGTTCACTTAGCATGTTAGATCATTGGAGAGGAGGGGATAAGATTTAAAGAATCCTAATAGCTCATCTCCCATTCAATCATACATAATATGTGCAAGCAAGCTTTACCAATGCATGCATGGAGACAATAAAAGCCATGGACATTTTAGAAGCAAAGTTGGCATGTGAACAACTCATACAAATCATTCAAGAGCTCACTAAGTGTTTGGTTTGGCCTCACACTTCTCATGGGTTTTGGACTTGCCTCACCCATTTCTTGAGCACTTTGGATTCAACCATACTCTTGGGAGCCCACTTTGCTTTTGGGAGACTCTTTGCTTTGTCTCAACCAAGCTCAAGGGTTCTTGGCTCATCTTCACCAAAGGGAAGAGTTTTTGGCCTCTCCACACTCAAGCAAACTCATACAAACATCATGCACTCATTAGAAAACATAACATGGCATCAATGATCATAGCATATAAAGGCATGCTAGCATACTTTTCAAAGCTTGAAAATACACATACACACATTCTAAAACAAGCTAAACACACATCCATGCATGAGAGAAGGTGGAGAGAGCTACCTTGCACACAATCACACACTTTTTCCTTTGTACTCAAGCCTCCTCTTTCAGCCACACACCCACAAACTGGTGGAGATGGTTTCTCTTGGCCTAGACACAAATTATGGGAGCCAATTAAGTTCATGAACCACACTCTAAGGCTACACAACTTAATGAAACACTAGATTGCTCTATAGGTTCCATTATGGTCTATATTGGCACCTAATGAAGCAACACCCCTCAAATGATTTCTAGGCCTCATTCTTTCTTTTCAAATATGATTCTTGACTCCTTTTAAACCTCTTGGAGTCATCACATCATCAAAACAAAAGGCTTAGCACCATGTTGCTTCTTTAGGTCATATTAGGAAACCTAAGACACCAAATCACTTTCTATGAGTTCTAAAGTTTTTCCAAGGCCTCCCCTCATTTTCATTCATCAAATATGACTCAAGAATGGCCTTAGAAAAATTTAAAACTCTCCCTAGCTAGGAGAACCCATCTAGGCCGAGGCTATGAAGCATATTGGGTTCCATGGAGCTTTCTTTGTTTTCTCAAGGGAAGAAGCATATGGGGAGCCTCTTAGGGATCTTGGGAGCTCATTTAAACTCTTACTTAGGCCTAGGAATCATCATACAAAGTCAGATTTTACAAGGTGCAATTGAAACCCTAGAACTTGCATCTTGAAATTTAATGATTTTTTGTTAATTCCCTTTGCATATTCTTAATCTCCACACCCTTTTTCCTTAGATTCATTCTTGGTTCTGCCTAAAAATCATCTCCTCCTAGGTTTTTCTCAAGTGGGGCGAAATGGTGGAGAAGGGGACCAAAAATGACAACCATAGGAAGAGAAATTACCTTGTTTTCTTGCTTTTTCTCACTTGAATCTTGTGTTCTTTGAGCTCCTCTCTTCAAATCCGAACTTTCCCCTCAATTTATCTCTTAAAACAGATGTATAAACTTCATTTTAATCATAGGAAACAAAGGAGAATGGAGGAAAAGAGGTTTGGAAGAGAAAGAGCATGAAAAACTACTAATTTCCATACCTTAAGCCTTTGATTTCTCTTCCTTTTCTTCCCCTTCTTGTGAGCCTCATCCCCTAAGGTTTTCTTCTGATTTTAGGCAGAACTTGGTCGTGCATAATGAAGGGAGGAGAAGGGTGCATCATATATATAGGTGGGAATAAGTTACACTTTTAAAAAATTCTTATTTTTCCCTTCATACTTTGCATTTTCATTTCTCCTTCGTTTTAGCTCCTTTTTTAGAAATGTCTTTTCCATTATAGAATTTAGGTTCCTAATCAAGTAAAATAGCTTTGGAATCACCCAAATCGGAGCTAAAACCTTTCCGAACGAATCCGTCAAAGTTTGGGCACACCGACATTAGAAAACGTCCACTAGAAGGGCTTTAACTGTCTCGGGGCTTTCCATGTTTTTCAGGGCCTCTAAAAACCCCGAAGAACTCAAAACTTTCATTTAAAAAGCCCTCTTGTGTGTTTTTCAAAAAGTACCTATATTTACGAAAATGCCACTGGCCTTTTAACAAATTTTTTGAATCACTCTGGCCTTGATTTCTAAGCAACTCAAGGCTCAAATCCTCATTTTCTAATATTTAAAATTTTATCATAATTTTAGTTGGCCCCAATTCCTTATATTTCAAGGACTTTCTTTTGTATCTGGCCCATTTTTACCATTTACGGAGAAACTGAATATTGTGTTTCTCACGTTTACGGAAAGGCTGGATGTTACATAGGCCAAAGGAAACAAGCCTCGCTTCATTGTGAGTGTACAGCCATGGTAGGGAGTGCACTTCCAAGAAAGAAAGTGTGCTTGTATGACAAAGTAGCTCTCTCCTCTTTCTCTCATGCATGGATGAATATTTGCCTTGTCTTGGAATATGTGTATCTGTGTTTCAAGCTATGAGAAAGTATTCTAGCATGCATTCATATGCCATGGTACCATGATGTCATTTTATGCATTCAAAGAACACTTTGTGCATTTACTTTGGTTTACTTGGGTGTGGTGAAGCCAAGGACCCACTAGCCATGATACGGATGAGCCAAGAACTCTCAAGAATGGTTGAGACAAAGTCTAGAGTCTCTTAAGAGTAAGGCATAGTTCAAGGCCTTTAAGAAAAAGGTGAGGCAAGTCCAATAACCTTGAAAAGAATGGGTGAGGCTAATCCACTTACTTGGCAAGCCTATGTATGCTTTGTATGACATGTTCAAATGCCAAGAATGCATCTTGAATAATCACATTTTCCATTATACTCATGTATGCATTTTTAAGACTTAAGTGGCATTCTTTATGTATGATTGAAAGGGAGATGAGCTATTAGGATTCTTTGAATCTCATTTCCTCCTCTCCAATGTTTTAATATATTAGGTAGGCCAAATGAGCAAGGTAATGGAAGCCACCAAGTTGGGAGATGAAAACTTGACAACAAAGTGTCTAGTTTTGCTTCTTTTGTAGCCATATGAATGGCATATGATGTAATCGTATGATGGAATTGTTATATAATCATTTGAACATGTGTAATTACCAAAATGTTTGATTTATGTATGAGTTTTGGTGCCAAATGAATGATAATGTAAATTTTAGGTAGTGAATGGCAACTTAAATTGTATGTATTCTTATGTATGGTGTAATATCCAGTTCTTTGAAAATGAGAAAAAACGTATGAAACGTAACGTACGATTTATTCGTAAATGAATGAAATTTATCAGATACAAAAGTAAGTCCCCTAAATAGAGTGATCTAAGGTCCTAAAAATTTTTTGTAGCATTCTAGACTTCAAAAAATGAGAATCCCAAGCTCAGATAGAAAGAAAAACAAAGCTAGAATGAAAAAATGAATTTGAACGAAAGGTTGATGAAACGTAATGGCATTTTTGTAATTTTGAGCAAATTTTGGAATTCTCACAAGAGGGCTTTCTAAATGAAAGTTTTGTGTTCTTTGGGGTTTTTAGAGGCTCTAAAAATCATAAGAAGCCTAGGGATAGTTAAAACCACTCCAGTGGACATTTTCCAGCGTCGGTTGTCCTAAATTTTGATAGATTCTTTCAGGAAGGTTTTAGCTTCGATTTGAGTGATTCCATAGGTATTTTACTAAATTGGGAACTAAAATTTCATAATGGAAAAGGCAGTTCTTAAAAATGAGCTAAAACAAATTAAATACGAAAATGCCAAGAATGAAGGGTAAAATTTGAATTTTGTGAAAAAGTAGCTTCTTGAAACCTCTATAAACTTCATGCCACATCTCCTCCTCATTTTACCAACTTGCTTCTGCCTAAAAATAGAGAGGAAGACCAGCTCTCTTAGGCACACCAAGGAGGAGAGAAAAGGAGAATAAAAGGCAAGGAAAAGGTGTGGATTTCTTGGTTTCTTTTTAGCAAATTCATCCTCTTCACCTTTCTGTTCTTTCCCATGGAATTTTTTATGTATTTGGGGCTGTCTTGAGGTTAGACCAAGGAGGAAAATTTTGTGCTTAGAGAGGAGAAGCCAAGCAAGGGAAGAATTGTAACATCCGATTTTTTAAAAACAAGAGAAAATGTCAGAAACATAACATATGGTTTCTCCATAAACGAACGAAATTCACCAGATACAAAAGGAAATCCCCCAAAATGAGATATTTAAGGTCCTAAAAAATTTGGAAAGAATTTTAGACTCCTAAAAACGAGAATCCCAGGCTCAGACAGAAAGAAAAATGGAGTTAGGATGAAGAAATAATTTCTTACAAAAAGTTTATGAAATATAATGGCATTTTCGTAATTTTAAACAAACTTTGGAATTCACATAGGAGAACTTTTTAAATGAAAGTTTTAAGTTCTTCGAGGTTCTCAAAGGCCCTAAAAACCATGAAAAGCCCCGGGACAATTAAATCCCCTCTGGTGGATGTTTTCTAATGTTAGTGTGCCTAAATTTTGATAGATTCGTTCAAAAAAGTTTTAGCTCCGATTTGAGTGATTCCAAAGGCATTTTACTAAAATGGGAACCTAAATTTCATAATGAAAAATATGGTTCTCAAAAAGGAGCTAAAACAAAGGAGAAACAAAAATACAAAGAATGAAGGGCAAAATGGAAATTTTTAGAAAAGTGCTTCTTCCTCCCTTATAAATAGGTGGTGCCTCACACTCTTCCCCATTTAGCTTCAGATTATTCTTCCCCAAATTAGAAGAAAAACCCTAGGAGAGTGGCACACCAAGGGAAGAAGAGAAGGAGGAGAAAATCAAGCTTAAAGATATGTTTCCATGTTAGTATTTCATGCCTTTCTTCATCCACACCTCCTCTCCTCCCTTCTCCTTTGTTTCCTTTGATTAAAATGGAGTTTATAAATCTGATTCAAGGGAGAAATTCAAGGGAATTTTGGAATTTGAAGAGAGGAGCTTGGACAAAGCAAGATTCAAGCAAAAATAAGCAAGGAAACTAGGTAATTTCTCTTCCTATGGTTGATATCTTCACCCACCTTTCTTCTCCATTTCGCCTAACCCTAGGAGCTATATGAGGATCTGATTTTTAAGCCCAACCAAGCATGAATCTTAGGTATTTGAGGGAGAAGAACAAGAATGTGCAAGGGAAACAACAAAATAACCATTAGATTTCAAGATGCAAATTCTAGGGTTTCAAGTGTTCCTTCCAAATTCTGATTTTGTGTGATGATTCCTAGGCCTAATTAAGAGTTCAAATGAGATCCTAAGATCCCTAAAATGCTCCCCATATGCTTCCTCCTTTAAGAAAATAAAGAGAATTCTAAGGAGGCTAAAAAGGGGCTATGTCTCAACCAAGCATGGATGGAGTAACTAGGAAGAGTTTTAAATTTTGCTAAGGCCATTCTTGAGTCATAATTGATGAATGAATATGAAGGGAGGCCTCGGAAAAAATTTAGAACCCATAGAAAGTGAATTGGTGCTTTAAGTTCCATATTATGACCTAAAGAAGCAACATAATGATAGGCCCTTTGTTTTAATTGGGTGATGACTCCAAGAGGCTTAAAAGGAGTTAAGAATCATATTTGAAAGGAAAGAATGGGGCCTAGAAATTATTTGAGGGGTGTTACTTCATTAGGTGCATTTATGGACCATAATGGGATTTATAGAACAACCTAGTGTCTAAGCTAGTTGTGTGGCCTTAAAATTTGTTTCATGAACCTAATTGGCTTCCATAAATTGTATCTAAGCCAAGAGAAACTATCTCCATAAGTTTGTGGGTGTGTGGCCGAAGCAAAAGAAGGAATTTTAAGAGAAAAAGTGCGTGATTGTGTGCAAGGTAGCTCTCTTCACCCTTTCTCATGCATGGATGTGTGCTTAGCTTGTCTTGAATGTTTGTATGTATGTTTTTAAGTCATGAAAAATTTTCTATCATGACTTTAATTCCATGGTGCCATGATGTTACAATATGCTCTTACATGATGTCTTTGATGTGTGCTTGGGTTTGCCTGAGTGTGTGAGGCCAAGAACCCTTAGCCATAGTGAGGATGAGCCAAGAACCCTTAAAATTGGTTGAGACAAGCAAAGAGTCTCCGAAAGTAAAGTGGCCTCCCAAGAGCATGGTTGAGTCTAATAATGCATTTAAGAATGGGTGAGGCAAGTCCAATATCCACAAGAAATTGGGTGAGGCCAATCCACTTACTTGGCAAGCCTTTGTATACTATGTATGACATTCTCAAGTGATGAAAATGCCTCTTGAATGTTTACACATGTTAACATGACCATACATGCATTTATGAGACTTGTTTGCATCCATTATGTATGATTCAATGGGAGATAAGCTATTGGGATTCTTTGAATCTCATTCTCTCCTCTCCAATGATCTAATGTGCTAGGTGGATCACGTGGATAAGGTAATGGAAGCCAACCACCTTGAAGAAGAAAGCTTGATAACATAATGCATAGTTTTAGTTCTTTAAGGCCATATGTATGTCAAATGATGTAACCCACTATTGTGTATGGTCTATGACCTCTTGATCATATGTAATTATGATAATATGTTATGTATGAATGAGAGAATATGTCATGTAGTCATTAGAATGTGATTTGAGTATATGATGGCAAACTAGCTTCATGAATGGTTTTATGGAATTATGCATATGTGTGGATGAAATGGCCAAAATGAGATGCATGAGGTTTGGGACCATTTGGGCAGTTCACAAAAGCCCCAATTATGCTTTTAGACTTGCCCAAAAGGTGCCAAAACCCAAGGAAAGCCATTTGGTCATTTTGGTATCCTATATGGAGCCAAGATTGACCATAATGGAACCCTACGTCAATGAGCTCTTCTTGATCTGAGATTTGGCATGCAATTAGTTCTTGTTGAAAGCTTTTTGGAAGCTAAAGAACATTATTTTCAGAGGTCTATAGAATATTTGGTGAATTTTCAAAGTTGACAAATTTTTTGATTTTGGTCTGCTACACTATTCATTTGGTCCAAAAATAAAATCTGTCACCCAGGGCTCAAATGATATCCAATTGATATGAAATTTTATACAGAGAAACCAAACATTCACAGTGACTCGTGACAACCAAAAGCACCTCATTTGGAGGTCTAGAGAGGGAGATATGAATTTTTAAACATTCTATCTAGTATCAGGAGTTTCACCCAACCTGAATTACTGTTCCATTGAATTCTGGGGTCTGGGCTGCCTGAAGTGGTCTAGAGTTATTTTTCTACTCTAGATAACATCCATAGCTTTCTAGATTGAATTCATTTGTATAGATTGAATTTTTGTGAAATTAATTAGACATTTTCAAAATTTGCTATAGAAATTTGTGATAATACTAGGAGGTAGTTTCACCTCTGGACTTTTTCAGATGCCAAACGTCCTCTGTGATGGATGTTACGGTCTAGACATATTTTTAGTATTAATTAGACATCTGTTGCTTTCTAGAATAGCTAAGAATGTATGATTTCTATATTTCTAGAATTAGTTATGAATTTCCAAAATTTGATCAAAGAAGGGGCCAATTCTGGCTAAATTTTAATATGTATATTTTGAGCTTCCCTTCATGATTCTTGAGATATGGGCTATATTTTATGATGCAAAAGAGTTGTATTAATGTAATTAAATATGAGAATGTATAGTATGAGCTCACACGGTCCACGTGACACTGAATAAAATTTTTATACACGACGCAGCGCAATTAAATGCATTATTTTAATAAACTTTTTCTACTTCCTTCATGGATTTCATGATGTAATGCATAAGAATGTTATGAGATGAGCTAGAAATTATGGTATTTCAAGAATCATCCAAGAAACCAAGGAAAAATAAGGTAAAATCTCATCTCCATGGTAGTTCCTCCTTGTTCCTCCTTCTTGCAATTTTGGCTAGCTTAGGGAGATCTAAGAGGGCTTGAATTTTGGGCAGAACCAAGAGTGAATCCTAGGAAATTAGGTGTAGAAAATGAGAATATGCAAAGAAAATTAACAAAAGACCATTAAATTTCAAGATAGGAAGGCTAGGGTTTTGGTTGAACCTTGAATTCTTCCATGAATCCTAGCCATATTTTATGATATTTAAGAGTTTATATAGGCTCTTAAGACACCAAGAGAGATTTCTACATACTTCTCCCAGCAAAGGAAGCAAGGAAACTCCAAGGGTGAAAGGAAGCAAGGAAACTCCAAGGGTGCCAAGAAGAGTATATGCCTTGGTTTAAAGGGTTCAAGGCACACAAGGGTAGTTTTAAATTTTTCCAAGCCCATTTTGAGTCATATATGATGAGTGAAGATGAGAGAAAATCTTAGAAAAATTTTAGACGCCATGGATAGTGAGATGGTACCATAGGTTCCATATTATAGCTTAAAGAAGCAACCCTTAGCTAGGCTCCTAGAATTAATTGTGTGATGACTCCAAGAGGTTTAAATGGAGTCAAGAATCATAAATAGATGGAGATAATAAAGCCAAGATGATGTTTTATTAAGGTTGCTTCATTAAGTAAATTATGGAACCATAAAAGGGTTATATGAACCACCTAGCTTTTCTAGTGTATTTATAGCTTTAAAATTTGATTCAAGAGTATAATTGGCTTTCATATGATGTGTATAGTTGTAACACCATGCATTTCTAGCCTTGTCTCATGTTTTTTCTAAGTCTCATGCCATGAATTTCACAAGAAAGTGGGAAAATAGCATCAAAATATTATATTTCTTTGTGTTGCACTATACAGAAATTTTTCTCTCAGAGTCCTGTGGGCCATATGGACTCATACATCATATTTTCATATTTAATTACATGAATACAACTCATTTGCATCATCAAAAGTGCCTTACATCTCATGGAATTCAAAGGGAAGCATGAAATACATATATATATTTTCGGCCAGATTTTCCTCTTTTCTGTCATATATTTTGGAAAATCCTAACTAACTCTAGAAAACTCAAAATTATGCATTCTTGGCCATTCTAGAAATCTAAACATGTCTAATTTATGGTAAAAATATGTCTAGATCATAACATCCAACACAAAGGATGTTTGACATTCAGAAAGGTCCAGAGGTCAGGCTATTCACTGGAGCTATCACAGAATTCTATAGCAAATTTCAAAAATGTCCAATTAATTCCAAAACAATCTAATCCATGTAAATGATACGAATATGGAAAGCCATGGATGTTAGCTAGAGGGAAAAAAATAACTCCATACCAGTTCAAGTATGTCTAAACCTCGACACGTAATCAAATAGTAACTGAGGTAGGCTGGAATTCCTAATATTGGATAGATTTTTTGAAAATTCATATCTCCCTCTCTAAACATCCAAAGGAGGTGTTTCTACTGGGCATAAGTCATTGGGAATGTCTAATTTCTCTGTATAAAATTTCATGGCAATTGGACATCATTTGAGCCCTGTATGACAGATTTCATTTTCAGATCTGAGTGAATAGTAATATGACCAAAACCAAAAAAATTTTTAACTTTGAAAATTCATCAAATATTCTGTAGACCTCCAAAAATTCTATTCTTTAGCTTTCCAAAAAGCTCTCAACAAGATCTAATTTTATGCCACATTTTAGATCAAGAAAAGTTCATTTGGATAAAAAGTGACATAGGGTTCCATTATAGTAAATTTTGACTCCATATAGGATACCAAAATGTCCAAATGGCTTTCCTTAGAGTTTGGTGTGACGACCCTAATTTCATATCCTCATAATTAAGGTTAAACACGTGATTAATCACTATAGGTCATGAAAATGTGGAAAAATTTAAACCTTAATGTGATTAGAGTCATCAGTCATACTATTACATATACTTATGTTTATAAGGGAATTAAACATCCATTTATAAGCCTTGGATCTATTACTCATCAGTTTTAACCCATCCTAATGACTCTAGATCATCCTTTGTGATTAACATATGAAAAACCAAGATTTTCTACTTAATATAGGTGTTTCAGCATGTTAGCCGCAGCCAAATTACCCTTAGCCGCGACCAATTCCTTTCTGTTTTACCCCTTTCTTCATCACTAGTTTCGCCGCGGCCAACCTACATGGCGCTGCGGCGAAGAAGCCTCCTGGAACTTCCTCGCTCACCTCTCAATATTGGCCGCGGCCAATTCCTTCTTCTACCGTGGTCAATTCCTCTCTGGAATGCCGGGGACATTTTCCTAAAAGTTCACCGCGGCCAATTCCTTAATTCGCCGCGGCTAATTTCTCTCTGGACGACTCCCAGTTTGACCTCTCACATTTCGCCGCGGCGAATTCCTCTCTGGCACTCTCCCTAAGTAACTTTGCCTCTATTGGCCGCGGCGAACTATATTTTAGCCACGGCGAAGTACCTTCTGGTCCTACACTCCGAAAATCTAGACTTATACTCTCCTTTCTCCCTCCAATCTCACCCTAGGGCCCCTTTTACCTTAATTGTGGGGTTCAAATAGCTTTCCTTAGCCTAATTTATCTGGCTAATCTATTCTCTCTAATTCAAGATTCAAGGGTCAATTTCTTTTCTCTAATTATCCTATATCAGCAAATCCAGGGAATAACAACAACACAATTCATGCACCATTGACATTTAACATTAGATACACTTTCCATTAGAGGTTCCATACATCAGTGATTCGTATCAATATCTCAAGGATTCATTCCCAAATGGTAAATCATATCATAAGTTCAATAAGGTTTACAACAGATATTATAATTCCATACATCAATATACCAATTTGAAGTAAGGCCTACTCCTCAATAGGTACACATTAGATTATCAAAATACATACTCCTACACTTGGCAATACAAATACATGATGATGCTATACAAGACCCAACAAAATTAGCTCTACCCTATTACACTCAGACCAAGTGTAGCTCCCCCACACTAGGCCTCAGCTCATGGATGTTCATCCACTTGCTTACCCTTATCCTTACCCGAAGAACCTTCACCTGAAATTGTAATCCCATAAAACGGGGTGAGATATAAATCTCAGTAACCAAGACAATTCCATCATATAATCCAATTTAATTAACATATATGCATGAACCAAAATCAACATCAGAATCATATCAGTCATCTCAGCAAATGAAATAATTAGGCTATCATGATTACTATCCCATACTAGCAATCATATTTTTAACATGTTAAAGGTCATTAACACTGGGAGAGGCTTGTCCATGGCACCTACTCCCCATTGAGCACAACCAGGGCTCAGTGCATCTGGGGTTTGATCATAACCCGGTGCTCGATCATAGCACATGCACGGGTGGTAGCCGTACTACAGCTCCACCATAGACTCACAAGGTCCAATCATCATACAATAGATAGCCAACCAATTCATTCAACATTTCAAACCATTCATATACAGCAAATACGAAATTTAAACCGACATATGCATGGAATTAATGTAAACCTCGGTTACCTCACTTGTAGACAAGTTTACAACAGCCACCAATGGTACAGAGTCTCCCTATAATCATAGGATCAAATAATTACTACTCTAATTCATCATTAACAGTTACAACAAGTACCCAAGGAATTTAAATGCTTCTGACTACCTAAAGGACACTTACCTAGCTACCACAAATACCAAATTCGGATTTAAGTATCCTCCTCCAGAAATCTCAATATTCCACCCAAAATCCTAAGTAAATTCGTACAAAATTAATACCCATAATATAAATAAGCTATGGGGGTCTTAAACCAACAAAGAAAGTATCAAAATGAGGGTTTAAACTCACCTAATACTAGCCTTAACCTCAACCTACGAATTTCACCAAGAAAATTCGCAAACACCCACATTTCAGATTTTTGGGTATGATGAAAACTCTCCAAATGAAAATCTAATCAAGCCAAATTAAAGAGAAAGATGAGGGGATTAAGTAGTATAACTATTACCTCGGCTAAATCTTGCTCCAAATGTGAGAAAATGTGGAATTAAGCTAAGAACCCTAGCCTCTCCCTCTCACCTCCAAATTTGCTTTGTGTATTTGTGTTTTTCAGAATGTGGGAGGTGGCTGGTCAGTTTTTTAGGGTTTTAGTGGAGTTAAGTTAGGTCAAGGGATGGGTCATGGGTTGCCCCAAGTCCAACTCTACATGGGCTTCAGACTTTAGCTTATTGGGCCAGTTTTAAAGTGTTAGGCTGTAGGATTTTATTGGGCTAGTTTTATACATTGGTTTGCTGAAGTTTAATGGGATTTGGGCCAAGTTTGAAGAGCTCAAGGGTTTGGATCTGCACCTAACTCATTGGGCCACCATTAGCCTCTCATCATGATCTATTAATTTGGGCCTAGATGAAATTTCTATCCTAATTAATTCTCAAACCCATGTTAACAATTTACCTCTCTAAAATTTCCATTCACTAACTTGCCCAATTATCCTCTATTAATTATTCTTAATTACTCTAAATCCACGATTAACACCTTAATTAATTTTGGAGTGTTACATTTGGCACCTCCTGGGCAAGTCTAAAAGCATAATTAGGACTTATGTAAGCAACCCAAATGGTCCCAAACCTCATGCATCTCAATTTGGTCATCTCACTTGCATTTATACTTACACTTTCATAATGTAAACTTGCCATTGTATGACTAAAATGTGCATTTTCATTCATACAACCTTAGCTCTCAATTATACATGACACATAAACATAGTTATACGTGTTCATAACATCATAACACATATACATCTATTGATTTCATCACTTGCCATTCATATGGCCTTAAAGTAGCAAAATTCAAACAATTGCATGTCATCCTCTCATTTCCATGTGCTTGGCTTCCATTCTCTTGCTCTCTTGGTCCACCTAGCATATTAGAACATTGGAGAGGAGGAGATGAGATTCAAAAAATCCCAATAGCTCGTCTCCCATTTAATCATACATAAAGTATGTAAAACAAGTATCATAAATGTATGTATAGTCATGTTGACATGTTCAGACATTCAAGAGGCATTTACATCATTTGAGAAAGTCATACATAGCATACAAAGGCTTGCCAAGCAAGTAGATTGGCCTCACCTATTTACTTGTGGATTTTAGACTTGCCTCACCCATTTTTTAAAAGGTTCTTGGACACAACCATACTCTTGGGAGTCAACCTCACTTTTAGGAAACTCTTTACTTTATCTCAACCAATCTTAAGGGTTCTTAGCTCATCCTCACTATGGTAAAGGGTTCTTGGTCTCACCACACTCAAGCAAACCAAAACAAACATCATAAACATCATTTGGAAAACATAATGCATCATCATGGTATCATGGAGTAAGAGCTCATGCTAGGACATTTTTCATGGATTGAAGTACATATACACACATTCAAAGACAAGTAAAGCAAGCAATCATGCATGAGAGAAGGTGGAGAGAGCTACCTTGGAAGCAACTACACACTTTTTCTCTTGAATCAAGGCTCCCTCCTTCGGCCACACACACACAAAAGCGTGGAGATGATTTCTCTTGGCCTAAATACAATTTATGGAAGCCAATTAGGTTTACAGAATTAATTCTAAGATCACACAAGTTGCTTAGATACTAACTTAATCTATAAACCTCATTATGGTTCTATAAATGTGCCTAATGAAGCAACACCCCTCAAATAAATTTTAGGCTCCATTTTTTCCTTTCAAATATGATTCTTGACTCCTTTTAAGCCTCTTGGAGTCATTACACAATTAAAATAAAGAGCCTTCTACATGTTACTTCTTTAGGTCATATTATGAAACATAAAGCATTAACTCACTTTCTATGGTTTCTAAATTTTTTTCCAAGGCTTCCCCTCATATTCATTTATCATATATGACTCAAAAATGGGCTTAGAAAAATTTAAAACTCTCTCTAGGTATGCAACTCATCTAGGCCGAGACAATGCTTGTTTTTGCTCCCCTTGGAGTTGTCTTTGTTTTCTTGATGGAGGAAGCACATGGGGAGACTTCTAGGGATATTAGGAGCTCATTTAAACTCTCATTTAGACATAGGAATCAAGGTATCAAATCAGATTTTACAAGGAATATATGAAAATCTAGACTTCACATCTTGAATTTCCATGGTTTTTTGTTAATTCTTTTTGCATATTCTTAATCTCCACACCCTTTTTTCTAAGAATCACCCTTGGTTCTACCTAAAAAGAAAATCTTCCTAGGTTTTCTTAAGAGGGACAAAATGGTGGATAAGGGGAACAAAGGGTAGCAACCATAGAAGAAAATAAGGAAAACTACATTTAAGGACCAAGAAGAGAAAAAATTATTTTTAAGGACCATTACCATTAGATTCAATGATTTGTTGCTAAAATCAGTGGTAATCATCCTAAAACAAGTGGTAACAGGTCCTTATGAATAAATATCTTTACTTTTTAGTCCTTTATTATAATTCTCCCAAGAAAATACCTTGTTTTCATGGCTTTTCTTACTTGAATCTTGTCTTCTTTGAGATCTTCTATTCAAATCCGAATTTTTCCCTTAATTTCTCCCTTAAAATAGATTTATAAACTTCATTATAATCATAGGAAACAAAGGAGAATGGAGGAGAAAAGGTTTGGAATGAAGAAATCATGAAAAACCATGAAAATCCATACCTTTCTTCCTTCCTTCATCCTCTTCTTCGTGCACCTCATCCTAGGGCTTCTTCCTCTAGTTTAGGGCAGAAACATATGAGGCTAAATGAAGGGGAAAGTGGGGCATCTCATATATATATAGGTGGAGAAAGGAAGACTTTTTAAAAATTCCCATTTTGCCTTTCGTTCTTGGCATTTTTGTTTTAGTATGTTTTAGCTCCTTTTTGAGAACCATAATTTCCATTATGAAATTTAGGTTCCCAATTTAGTAAAATTCCTTTGGAATCACTTAAATTGGAGTTAAATTTTCCTAAACGAATTAGTCAAATTTTGAGTCAATTGACGTTAGAAAACGTCCACTGGATGAGCTTTAATTGTCCTAGGCCTTCCTATGGTTTTCAAGGCCTTTGAGAACCTTGGGGAACTCAAAACTTTCAGCCTTCCTGTGAGAATTCCAAAATTTGTTCAAAATGACAAAAATGCCCTTACGTTTCGTCAACCTTTCGTTCAAATTCATTTCTTTATTCTAACTTTCTTTTTCTTTTTGTCTGAGCCTGGGATTCTTATTTTTAGGAGTCTAGAATGCTTTCTAAATTTTTTGGGACCTTAACTAAGTCATTTTGGGGGACTTCCTTTTGTATTCGGTGAATTTCGTTTGTTTATGGAGAAACTGTATATTATGTTTCTCTGGTTTTCAAAGAATCGGATGTTACACTAGTCCAAGAGAAATAATCTCCACCTCCTTGTGTGTGTGAGGTCGAAGGAGAGGACTCAAGGCTCAAGGAAAAAATGTACTTGTGTGGGAAAGGTAGCTCTCTCCACCTTCTCTCATACATGAATGTAGGCTTACATTGTCTTTAGATGTGTGTATGTGTGTTTTAGGTCATGAAAAGTATTCTAGTATGATTTCATATGCCATAGTACCGTGATGATATTTTATGCATTCAAATGATGTTTTATAGGCTTGCCTTAGTTTGCTTGAGTGTGGAGAAGCCAAGAACCCTCTAGCCATGGTGAGAATGAGCCAAGAACCCTTAAAATTGGTTGAGACAAAGTAAAGAGTCTCCCAAGAGTAAGGTTGAGTCAAAACCTCTTAGAAAAAATGGGTGAGGCAAGTCCAAAATCTATAAGAGAATGGGTGAGGCTAATCCACTTACTTGGGAAGCCTATGTATGCTATGTATGACTTGTTCAAATGCTAAAGGTGTTTCTTGAATGCTCACACATTTCAATATGCCCATGCATGCATTTTCAAGACTTGTATTGCATTCTTTGTGTGTGATTAAAAGGGAGATGAGCTATTGGGATTCTTTGAATCTCATCCCCTCCTCTCCAAGATCTTAACATGCTAGGCGGAGTAATTAAGTAAGGTAATGGAAGCCACCAAGCCTAGAAGAAGGAGATTGATATCAAAGTGTATAAAAATACCTAGTTTTGTTTCTTTTATAGCCATACATGTGACAACCCTAACTTCTAATCATTGTAATTAAGGTAAAATACATGATTAATAACCATAAATCAGGGTTATAAGACATTACGACTAATTACATTCAAAAAATACAAGGAAATTTGAACTGTAATGTTATTAGATTCATCATCCAAATAATTGCAAGCACTCATGTACATTAAGGAAATAAACATTCATTTATAAGCCTTGGATTCTATTACCCATTAGTTCTAACTCACAAGAATCTTCTACCAATGTTTCTATGTCATCCCTTAGGTTCACCATATGAAAAACCAAGATTTCAAGGTTAGAATGAAAGTTTGGGACCATTAGCCCTGGCTAAACATTCTTACGCCATGGCCAATTGCTCTCGGGTTCACTGCTTTTCTTCACAAATCTCGTCGCGGTGAGGAAGCCTCCTAGAACCTACCTCGCTCATCTTCCACTATTGGCTGTAGCCAATTCCCTCTTTCGCCGCAGCTAATTCTTCTCTGGAAAGCATGACCAATTCTCATAAATGTTCGCCGCTGCCAATTCCTATTTAGCCATGGTGAATTACCCTCTAGACGACTCCCAGTTTTGCTTATCACATTTCGCCGTTGTGAATTCCACTTTTCGCTATGACGAATTGCTCTCTGGTACTCTCTCTGGGCAACTTTGCCTCTGTTGGCCACGGTGAAATGCCTTATGATCCTACAACTCCTAAAATCTTATCTAATACTCTCCACTCTCTATCTAGAGGCTCTCTAAGGTCACTCTCCTACTTGTTATGAGATTCTAATAGCATTTATCTAGCTGATTTGCCCCAGCCATTATATCATTACCCATCCCAAATTTAAAGGTGGATTCTCCTGCTCATTTATTAGTCTTATATCAGTAAATTTATAAATTTCTCACAATGGTCATTCAATCATGTTTTCATTGGATAATTCATACATCACTAGCTCAAATCCACAATCAATATATCATATGATTTCATTACTTAAATAGTCAGTTAAAACACAAGTTTACAAGCCATAATAAGTGTCATAAACTCAAACATCCATCAATAACTAATATGAAGCCTATTTCTCATTGGTTACATTCTATGTTATCAAAATGCATACTCTTACACTTGGGAATACAGATACATGATGATGCTATATAGAGGTTAACAAAATTAGCATCTACACTATTCCACTCAAACCAAGTGTAGCTCCCCACACCAGGCCTTAGCTCATGGATGTTCATCTACTTGCTTACCCTTATCCTTACTCGAAGAACCTTCACCTGAAATATTTAGCCCATGAAACAGGGTGAGATGTAAATCTCAGTAACCAAGGAAATTTCCACTTATATAATCCAATTTAATTAACATATATGCATGCATCAAAATTAACATCAGAATCATATCAATCATATCAACAAAGGAAATGGTTAGGTTACTATGATTACCATCCCATAGTAGCAATCATATTTCCACATGTTGAATGCCAATAACACCAGGAGAGGCCCGTCCACGGCACCTACTCCCCAATGAGCACAACTAGGGCTTAGTGCATTTGGGGTTTGATCATAATCCAATGCTCGATCAAAGCACATGACAGGTGGCTACCGCACCACAGCTCCACCATAGACTCACAAGGTCCAATTACAATACAATAAATAGCCAACTAATTCATTTAACATTTCAAATCATTCATGTACAACAATTATGAAATTAAAGCAGATATATGGATGGAATTAATATAGTCCCGGTTACCTCACTTGTAGAGAAATTTGTAAAAGCCACCAGTGGTACAAAAATCTCCCCAGCCACTACTAGTTCCCAAAATTCAGAATGGAGCATCCTCTACCAAAAACTTCAATATATCACCCTAAATCCTAAGCAAATTCGTGAAAAATTAATACCCATATTATAATCCAATTGTTGGGATCTCAAACCAGCAAAAATACTTTAAAAAGAAGAGTTTATACTTACCTAATGTCAGCTCTAGCCTCAACCTACGAAATTTCACCATGGAAACATGCAATGGCAAGTTTCAAATTTTGGGTGTGGGTAAAAGTGCTCCAATTGGAACATTAATTAAGTCAAATTAAAGAGAAAGATAAGAGGATTAAGTTATATAACTATTACCTTGGCTGAATCTTGCTCTAGAAGTGGGAAATGGTGGAAATATGCCAAAGACCCTAGCCTCTCCATTGGACCTCCGAATTTTGTGTGTGTTCCTTGTGGTTTTGCAGAATGGGGGGTGGCTAGGTTAGTTTTTAAGGTTTAAGTTGGGTTTTCTATGGGTTATGGGCTGCTCCAAAGATCCAACTCTAAATGGGCTTTAGATTTAAGCTTTGTTGGGCCAGCTTTCATGTGTTGGGCTGCTGGGTTTTAATTGGGTTAGGCCAAGTTTTAAGAGCTCAAAGGATTTGGGTTTGCACAAAGATTGTTGGTCCAATTATAAGAGCCTATAAAAGATGGATCTTGGGCCTCTATCACATTGAATCAGATTGGGTCTACACCTAATTTATTTAGCCTTCATTAACCTCTTATTATGATCTCCTACATTAATTTGGGCCTAGATGAAGTTTCTATCCCAATTAAATTTTAAACTCATATTAATAATTTATCTCTTCAAAATTTCCATCCACTTAACTTACCCAATTATTCCATATTAATTATTCCTAATTAAATCCAAATTCATGATTAGCACCTTAATAAATTTTTAGGGTGTTATAATACACATAGCATATGATGTAATCCCATGATGAAATTTTTATGTAATCATATGAACATATGTAATTACCTAAATGTTTGATATATGTATGAGTTTTAGTGCTAAATGAGTAGTTATATGTATTTTGGGTATGGAATGGCAAGACTAGATCTATATAATCTTATGTATGGCATGGGGTGAGAGAGTGAGTTTTTGAATTTTGGATTTATCCACCTTTAAGACAAGTTTAGAGAGCCATTTTGGTACATTTCCACATGCTCAAGTAGTCATGGTTGCTTTAGAACTTGAAATGGACCATTTAGATCCCTTATATGACACAAAATAAGCCATTTTGCAATCTAATGTCAAGATCTGACCAAATGAACGAATTTGCCCATGAAATTTAGTACGTATGTAGATCTTATCTAGAGCTTTTTGAGAAGCTAAAGATCAAATTATTTAGAGCTTTGTGGAATTAATTATGAATTTCCAAAATTGGTATTTTTTTATTGAATTGGTGCAGATACTACTCATATGGGTAGAAACTTAGGCTGTGTCATTCGTGGGCCAAATGATATCCAATGATCATGAAATTTTAGAATAAACTAGACATGATAAGCTTTCCATAGCCACCAAGATCACCCCAATCAGACCTCTGAGTAAGGAGATATGAAATTTTGAAGTTGGAGGTCAGTTCAAGATGATAATCAATGTCTAGTACTTTTCCATTGATTTCTAGTGACTAACAACCTTTATCTAGTTTAGATGTATTTTTAGCATAAAGTAGACATCTGTAACTTTCCAGAATCATATAGTATGCCTAATTTCAATTTTTTTAAAATTAATTATGATTTTTTAAAGTTTAGGCATAGAATCTAGAAATCCTACCCGAGGCTACACACCATGTTTTTTAGTATAGTATCCCTTTGCTCAAGGTATAGGCCACTTCTTGAGCTTTTTATGAGTTGCATTTGTTATTTAAAGATGAGAATGAGATGGATGAGTCCATATGACCCACAGAGCATGAAATGAAAAATTTAGCTGTGACAAAATGCAACTTTATCCATGATTCCAATACCATTATATTACTTCCTATAGAACTAGCATGAGATAAGGCATGAAATTTGCATGAGTTGAGTCTTAGAAATTATAGCGTTACATATGGCTTAGAGTAAGAGAGTGAGCTTTTGATTTCTAGGTTTATGCACCTTTCATACATGTTTGGTAGACCCTTTTGGTTCTTTCCCACATATTTAAGTGACCATGGATGTCTTAGAAACCAAAATGGACCATCTGGACCCCTTATGAGATATAAAAGTGACCATTTTGCAACCCAATATCAAAATCTGACCAAATGAATGAATTTACCCATGAAATTTGGCAGGCATATACATCTCATTCAGAGATTTTTGGGAAGTAAAAGACTAGATTATTTGGAACTCTATAGAATTAATTATGATTTTTCAAAGTTGGCATTTTTCTGTTGAACTAATGCAAATACTATTCATATGGTCAGTTGCTTGGGCTGTGTCATTTGAGGGCCAAATAGTGTCTAATGCTCATGAAATTTATAGACATAAACTAGACATCATAAGCTTTTCATGACCACTGAGATCACCCCAATTGGACCTCTGAGTAGGGAGATATAAATTTTTGAAGTTAGAGGATAGTACTAGTAAGGATAGGCGACCTCTAGTATTGTTCCATCAATTTCCAATGGTTAACAGTCTCTGTTGTGGTTTGGAATTATTTTTAGCATGAATTGTAGCTTCCAAAATGGTATAGTGTGCTTGATTTTAATTTTTCTAAAATTAGTTATGATTTTTCAAATTTCCTATCAGAATTCTAGAATTCCAACTTGAGGCTGCATACTATATTTTCATGTATACCATTCACTTGCACAGGTTCTAGGCCATTTCTTGAGATGGTTTTAAGGTGCAATTGTATAATTAAATATGAGAATGAAATGAATAAGTCCATATGGTCCATGAAATACCAAGTGAAAAATTTATATTCGACGCAACACCAATTAATTGATTATTTTAGTAGCTTCTCTTTGGGAATTTTATGAAATCAAAGGAAGTGAGCTTACAAAGAATATAAGATAAGGTAGTTAATTATGGTTTTAAAACATCCATAAATTAATTAAGTGGAACTATGGAGAATTAATGATTTAATTTGGGAAAAAAAAGAATTATTATGAGAAATTCAAAAAATTATAGAAAGTAGAACTTTTTAAGGAAAATGATTATTCTGATATTTTTAGGCAATTAATAATTATTTGACAATTTTTGGTAAAAAATAAAATTTTATTTCAAACTTGAATTTAATTGGGTAAAAGAATTTAATTTGAGCTCTTTAATTAATTTAATTATGCCAAAGATAATTTGTAGGAGCCCAATTAAATTTTGATCAGAGACCCAATTCTATTGGGCTTATCTGACCATAGCGCAACTATTAGATACAAAGCCCACTTGGACAAAAATGCCCCTAGGTTAGCCACCCTTCCATAAAACCCTAAAATATGAGCTGAACATCTTATTACTCCAGTTGAAACACATTAGGCAGCCAAGGGAGAAAAGAAAATTTGCATAAGAGAGAGAGAGGCTAGGGTTCTTTATCTTTTTGACTTTGATCTACACACTTAGAAGAAGATTTAGCAAGGTAAGTTATAAAAAAGTTAATTCTTTCATCTTCCTCTTTATTTTAGTTTGATTGGTTGTTCATTTGGTGGATTTTCATCTAAATTCTAAGACGAAAAAATTGGTATTTTAGTATTTTTCTTGTATGATTTTCAAAGCTTAAGACTAGAGGAACTATTGGGTAAGTATTCCCTTCTATTTTAATGTGTTAACATGCTAGAAATTGTCTCTTATGACTGATTTTTGTGTTAGGCTATTTTAATGTGTGAAAATGCAAGGATTTGGTGTGGCTCACTGTTGTTGCTAGGTTTTGAAGGCTCTAATCCATACATTGAACTCATTAAAGGCTTAAGTAAGTATTTTCTAAGTAGTTTTAATTATTAGAATGAATGAGTATATGATTCTCATAGTGGATGACGACTAAAAGCCATATTTAAATTGATTTAGGACATTTAGGGTGTTGTGGAATTTGTTAGTAGTTCTTAAGGATTTGGCAATCAAGTCAGGTAACTAGGGATTTTAATTCCATGTATATGTTCATATTAATCTTATATTTGTTGTACATATATGTTTTCAACAATAAATGTTTGGTTTGGCTACTTGTAGTTTTAGACCATGATTATGTCCTTTTGTAGAGTTGTGATCATGCTTCCACCCATGCATTGTGCCGTAATCATGCACTAAGTCATGATCATTGTCATTGGAATGCACCAAGCCATAATTGTGCTCAATAGGGAGTTAGTACTGTGATCATGCCCTTTCCCTTTGTTTTTGTAACACCATAATTTCTTAGCTCATTTCATACTATCTCCATGTTTGACATCATGAATTTCATGGAAGAACTAAGAGAATAGCATAAAAATAATGAATATTTTAGTGTTGTGTCGTGTATGAAAATTTCATTCAATGTCACGTGGATCATATGAGCTTATGTATCATATTTCATATTTAATTGTATGGATACAACTCATTTCCATCACCAAAAGTGGCCTACAACTCGTGGAAACCAAAGGGGAGCATAAAATTCATATATGCATTTTCGGCCAGAATTTTTCCTTTTCTGTCACAAACTTTGGAAAATCATAACTAATTTTAGAAAGATTGAAATCATACACTTTTTGCCATTCTGGAAAGCTAAACATGTCTAATTTATGTTAAAAATATTTTTGACCTTGAAACACAATACAAAAGGCGTTTGACATTCAAAAAGGTCTAGAGATTTGGCTGTCTACTGGTACTATCACAGGTTTTTGTAGCAAACTTAAAAAATGTCCAATTAATTTCAAAAAAATACAATCCATATAAATGATACCAATCTAGAAAGTTAAAGATGTTAGCTAGAGGAAAAAAATAACTTTAGACCAATTCGGGTATTTCTAGACCTTAAAACCTAATCAAATAATACCTGAGATCAGCTTGAGTGTCTAATACTGAGCAAAAAATTTAAAAATTTATATCTCCCTCTCTAGACATCCAAATAGGGTGTTTCCAGTTGGCACAAGTCATTGGGACCTTTTCTTTTTTATTATAAATATAAAAATATTTATTATTATAAAAATATATATTATATTATATAAATATCAAAATCAAAATATTTAATAATTCAATAATTCATAAATAAAAAAGAAAATAAATATTCTAAATAGAATATTAAATATTATTAATTAATAAAATATTAATAAAAGATATAAAATAATACAATAGCTGTTTAGTTTCTTCCCATAAAATTTTATGACAATTAGACATCATTTGAGCCCTGAGTGACAAATTTTATTTTCAGACCAGTATGAACAGTAACATGACCAAAATCAGAATTTTTTCCAACTTTGATTGAAAATTCATCAAATATTATTTAGACTTTTGAAAATTCTATTCTTTAGCTTCCTAAAAAGCTCTCAATAAAGCTCTAAATCCATGCCAAATCTCAGATCAAGAAGAGCTCATTTGGACAAAAAGTGGTATAGGTTTCTAAATTAGTCATTTCTTACTCCACACAAGATACCAAAATATCCAAATAGCTTCCCTTGGTTTTTGAAACCTCTTGGGTAAGTTTGAAAGCATGATTATGACTTGTATGAGCTACCCAAGTGGTCCAAAGCTCCATGTATCTTAATTTAGCCATTCCACTTCCATTTATACACTAAGGCATCAAACTTCCAAAAACAAAATTTGTCATTTCATACTCAATATATATTTTAATAGTCACATAACATAATCTCTCATTTTTACATCACATATATACATAATCATACATGTTTATAACATCATGGGATATATACAACCATAGATTACAAGATTTGCTATTCATAAGGCCTCAAGGTAACAAATTCAAGACACTTTCTTGTCATATTCTTATCTTCCATGGTGTGGGCTTCGATTGCCTTGTCTACTTAGTCCACCTAGCATGTTAGGATATTATAGATGAGGGGATGAGATTCAAAGTATCCCAATAGCTCATCTCCCATTCAATCATACATAAAGGATGCAAAACAAGTCCTTATAAATGCATGTAAAGGCATATTAGCATGTGTAATCATTCAAGAAGCATTCTTAGCCTTTGAAAAAGTCATACATAGCATACATAGGCTTGCCAAGTATGTGGATTAGCCTCACCCATTCATTTGTGGATATTGGACTTACCTCACCCATTCTTTAAGAGGTTCTTGGACTCAACCTTACTTTTGGGAGTCAACCTCACTTTTAGGAGACTCTTTACTTTGTCTCAACCAATCTTAAGGGTTCTTGGCTCATCCTCACTATGGCTAAGGGTTCTTGTCCTCACCACACTCAAGCAAACCAAAACAAATATTATGAATATCATTTTAAAACATAATGCATCATCTTCGCATCATGGACCAAGAGCTCATGCTAGAACATTTTTCATAGGTAAACATATACATACACACATTTAAAGACAAGTAAAGCAAATGATCATGCATGAGAGAAGGTAGAGAAAGCTACCTTGGAAGCAAGAACACACTTTTTCTCTTGAGTTTCCTCTCCCTTTTTCGGCCTCACACACAAAAAGGTGTGGGATGGTTTCTCTTGGCTTAAACACAATTTATGGAAGTCAATTAGGTTCATGGAATTAATTCTAAGGCCACACAACTTGCTTAGACTCTAGCTTAATCTATAAACCACTTTGTGGTTCCAAAAATGTACCTAATAAAGCAACACCCATCAAATAAATTCTAAACTTCATTCTTTCCTTTCATATATGATTCTTGACTCCTTTTAAGCCTCTTAGAGTCATCACACAATTAAAGTAAAGAGCCTAACTACATATTGCTTCTTTAGGCCATATTATGGAACATGTAAGGCCAACTCACTATCTATGGTTTCTAAAATTTTTCCAAGGCTTCCTCTCATACTCTCCCATCACACATGATACAAAACTAAGCCTGGGAGGAATTAAAACACTCCCTAGGTGCATGAACTCTCCTTGGCCGAAGTTATACTTCCATATGGCACAAATAGAGTTATTTTAATTTCTTTGATGGGAGAAGCATGTGGGAGGCTCTCTTGGTGTCTTAGGAACTCATATATACTCTTAGATAACTTAAATTACTACTAGGAAGCTTCATCTTAGCCTAGGTGCAACCAAATCCTTAAATTCCATAACTTGCATTCTAAAGCTCGCTTTTCAATTCTAGTTGTATATTCTTAATCCTCACACTCCATAACCTTTGGTTCCATCAAGAACACATAAAGAAAAACTCTCCTTCTCACTTTATCTCTCTAGACCTAAGCTTAAATGGCTTGGAAACATAAGATCTTACAAGTGTTTCAAGTGAAATCTTACTTTGAAACAGAGCTCTCTTCGCGTAGATGATTTTTCACTGATTGATTTATTAAAAAGAGTTCCTTTTTAGCTTAGGTTAGAGCTAAATCTTCAAGTTTTCAAGAAAAAAAAACCACCATTAGAGAGCTCTTAGAGAGAGGAACAACTTTCCTAATTGGCGTGGGATGAAATAGGGCAGTTTACTTACCTAAACGAAAGCTTAAACTTCTTCTTTCCCTTCCCTCTTAATGTCATGCCATTGCTATCCATTTTTCTACAAATTGAAGCTTGGAGAGGGTGATGAGGTGTAATCTTACTTAAAAAGCCATTTTTTACAATTTTTTAAAATGACCATTTTGCCCCTACGTGTCTATTTGCTCCATTTAGGCTCATTTTAACTCCTTTTTAAGAATCTCCTTTTCCATTATAAAATTTAGGTTCCCAATTAAATAAAATGCCTTTGGAATCACTCAAATGGGAGCTAAAACCTTCTTGAACAAATCAGTTAAAGTTTAGATCAACTGACATTAGAAAACGTCCACCGGAGGGGTTTTAACTGTCCCGAGACTTCCTATGGTTTTTAAGGCCACTGAGAACCCCAGTAAACTCAAAAATTTCATTTAAAAATCCCTCCTATGAGAATTCCAAATTTTGCTCAAAATGACGAAAATGCCTTTACATTTCGTCAATCTTTCATTACATTTTGTTTCTTTATTCTAGCTTTGTTTTTTCTTCCATCTAAGCTTGGGATTCTCATTTTTAAGAGTCTAGAATACTTCCCAAATTTTTTGAGACCTTAACTAATTCATTTTGGGAGACTTTTTTTTGTATCAGGTGAATTTTGTTTGTTTACGGAGAAATCGTATATTACGTTTCTCGCATTTTCTCTCATTTTCAGAGAACCAAAGTTACAGTTTTTGTCCATTAACATGTTATATGTGATTATGAGTATATGATAGTAATCATTAGTAGTCAAACTTATTCATTTGTGGAATCATATGACATGTTTCTTATGTGTTCTATATGTAAAACATTTGTGTTGATTATGTAATGTCTGGTTTTCATTAAATGATGGAAACAGATGCATTTTCAAAGCAAGTCCTCCGAAATAAATTAGTTAAGGTCCCAAAAAATTTGAGTAACATTCTAGAGTCCTAAAAATGAGAATCCCAAGCTCAAAAGGAAAGAAAAATGGAGCTAGAATGAAGAAACAAGATTTAACGAAAAACTTACGAAACGTAATGGCATTTTTGTAATTTTGAGCAAATTTTGGAATTCATATAGGAGGGCTATTTAAATGAAATTTTTGAGTTCTATGGGGTTCTCAGAGGCCTTGAAAAACCATGGGAAGCCTTGAGACAGTTAAAACCCTTCCGGTGGACATTTTTCAACATCAGTGTACCTAAATTTTGATAAATTCGTTCGGAAAGGTTTTAACTCCTATTAGAGTGATTCCAAAGGCATTTTACTAAATTTAGAATCTAAATTTTATAATGGAAAAGAAAATTCTCAAAAAGAAACTAAAATGGATTAGAAACAAAAATGCCAATAATGAAGGGCAAAATAAGAATTTTTGAAAAGTGTTTATTCCTCTCACCTATAAATAGATGGTGCCCCACCTCCTCACTCACATAGCTTCATATGTTTCTGCCCTAAACTAGAGGAAAAACCCTAGGAGAGTGGCACACAAGAGGAAGATGAGGAGAAATCAAAGGCTAAATGTATGGAATTTTTATAGTTTTTCATGCTCTTTCCTTTCCAAACCTCTTCTCCTCCATTGTCCTTTATTTCCTATGATTATATTGAAGTATATGGATCAATTTTAAGGGAGTAATTAAGAGAAAAATTCGGATTTGAAGAGAGGAGGCCAAAGAAGACAAGATTTAAGTGAGAAAATAACGAAAAACAAGGTAATTTCTTCTTCCATGGTTGCTACCCCTTGCTCCTCTTCTCTCCATATTTTGCCCCACTCAAGAAGTCAAAAGAGGGCTTGGATTTTAGGCAGAACCAAGGGTCATTCTTAGGAAAAAGGGTGTGGAGAATAAGAATATGCAAAGAAAATTAACAAATAACCATGGAAATTCAAGATGCAAATTCTAGGGTTTCACATGTTCCTTGTAAAATATGATTTGATACCTTAATTTCTATGCCTAAATGAGAGTTTAAATGAGCTCCTAAGATCCCTAGAAGCCTCCCCATGTACTTCCTCCATCAAGAAAACAAAGCAAAGTCCATGAAGGTCAAATTCCTCTATTGTCTCACCCTAAAGGTGTTTGAATACCTAGGGAGAGTTTTAAATTTTTCTAAGCCCATTTTTTAGTTATATATGATGAGTGAAGATGAGGGGAGGCCTTGGAAAAAATTTAGAAACCATAGAAAGTGAGTTGGCCTTATATGTTCTATAATATGACCTAAAGAAGCAACATGTAGTTTGGCTTTTTATTTTAGTTATGTGATAACTCCAAGAGGCTTAAAAGGAGTCAAGAATCATATTTGAAAGGAAAGAATGGAGCTTAGAATTTATTTGATGGGTATTGCTTCATTAAGTGCATTCTTAGAAACATAAAAGGGTTTTTAGACCAAGTTAGTGTGGCCTTAGAATTAATTCCATGAACCTAATTGGTTTTCATAAATTGTGTTTAGGCTAAGAGAAATCATTCCCATACCTTTATGTGTGTAAGGCCAAGGAAGGGAGAGCAAATTCAAGAGAAAAAGCGTGTGGTTGCATCTAAAGTAGCTTATTCCTCCTTCTCTCATGCATAAATGCATGCTTGGCTTGTCTTTGAATGTGTGTATGTGTGTTTTAAGCCATGAAAAGTATTCTAGCATGATTTCATATGCCATGGTACCATGATGATACATTATGTTTTCAAATAATGTTTGCTTTGGTTTACTTAAATGTGGTGAAGCCAAGAACCCTTAGCCATGGTGAGGATGAGCCAAGAACCCTTAAGATTGGTTGAAACAAAGTGAAGAGTCTCCCAAAAGTGAGGTTGACTCCCAAGAGTAAGGTTAAGTCCAAAAATCTCTTTAAAGAATGGGTGAGGCAAGTCCAAAATTCACAAGTGAATTGGTGAAGCTAATCTACTTTCTTGGCAATTCTTTGTATGCTATATATGACTTTCTCAAATGTTGAAAATGTCTCTTGAATGATTGCACACTCTATGATGCCCATGCATACATTTGTGAGACTTGTTTTGCTTCGTTTATATGTGATTGAAAGGGAGATGAGCTATTGGAATTCTTCGAATCTCATTCCCTCCTCTCTAATGTTTTAACATGCTAGGTGGACTAAGAGAACAAGGAAATAGGAGCCAAAAAAGTGGATAGATTTTGTTACTTTAAGGCCTTATGAATGGCAAATGATCTAATCTATTATTGTATGTGACTTATGATCTCTTGAGCATGCGTAATTATGTTAATATGTTATGTATAAATGAGAGATTATGTTATGTGAATACTAAAATGTAAATGGAGCATGTTATGCCAAATTGGCTTCTTGGATGGCTTAGTGCAATTGTATATGAATGGAAGTGGAATGGCTAAATTGAGATGCATGAGACTTGGGACCACTTGGTCAGTTCATATAAGTCATATTCATGCCTTTAAACTTGCCTAAGAGGTGCCAAACATCAAGGGAAGTCATTTAGACACTTTGGTATCTTGTATGGAGCAAAAATTTATGATATTAGAAACCTACACCAATTTTTATCCAAATGAACTCTTCTTAACCTAATACTTAGCATGCAATTAGAGCTTGTTGAAATATTTTTAGGAAGCTAAAGTACAGAATTTTTAGGGGTCCATGGAATATTTGATGAATTTTCAAAGTTAGGAAAATTTATGATTTTGGTAAGGGGAACTGTTCACTTATGTCCAAAACTAAATTATGTCACTTAGGGGGCAAATAATGTCCAATTATCATGAACTTTTATAAGGAGACACTAGACATTCCCAAAAACTTATGCCAACTAGAAGCACTTCATTTAGGTGTCTAGACAGGGAGATATGGATTTTTGAAATTTCTGTCCAGTATTAAGTGTCTAGACTGACCCAGGTTATTGTTTGAATGGTTTTTGAGGTTTGGATATGCCTAAACTAATCTAGAGTTATGTTTCCCTCTAGATAACATCTGTAACTTTCCAGATTGGTATCATTTGAATGAATTGGATTTTTGTGGAATTAATTGAACATTTTTGAAGTTTAGGGTAGAAACCTGTATCAGTACTAGTAACCAATTAGACCTCTACACCTTTTCGAATGTCAAACGTCTCCTGTGTTATGTTTCATGGCCTAGAAATATTTTTACCATAAATTAGACATGTGTATTGTGACGATCCTAACTTCTACTCATTGTAATTAAGGTTAAATGCATGATTAATAACCATAAACCATGGTTACATGACATTAAGACTAATTACACTATGGGAATGTGGGGAAATTTGAACCCTAATGTTATTAGAGTCATCAACCATATAATTACCAACACTTACATATATCAGGGAAAAAAACATTCATTTATAAGACTTGATTCTATTACCTATCAATTTCAACTCACATGAATCTTCTATCACTATTTATAAATCTTCCCTTGAGATTATCATATGAAAAACCAAGATTTCCTAAACAATATAAGGGTTTCAGGATGTTCACCACAGCCAATTTTCCATTAGCCGCGGCCAATTCCCCTCGGCTTCACCCCTCACATCGTTACTAATATCTCTGCGATGAGTTGGACCTTCGCTATGGCAATCTACATGGCACCGGGACGAGGAAGCCTCTTGGAACCTACCTCGCTCGCCTCTCACTATTGGCCGGGCTAATGCTTCCTTTCGTCATGGCCAATTGCTCTCTGGAATGCCTGGCTCCTTTTTGCAGAAGTTTGCTACAGCCAATTCACATTTAGCTGCATTGAATTACCCTCTGGACGACTCCTAGTTTTGCCTCTCCCATTTTGCCACGACCAATTGCTTTTTAGTACTCTTCCTGGGCAACTTCGCCCCTATTGGTCGCGGCTAACAATGTTTTGGCTGCGGCCAAATGTCTTTAGATCCTACTACTCTTAAAACCTTGTCTCATACTCTCCACTCTCTATCTAGGGACTCTCTAGGGCCACTCTCCCACTTGTTATAAAGTTCTAATAGCATTTAGCTAGCTGTTTTACCTTAGCTATCATAACATTACCCATCTAGCATTTAAATATGGATTTCCCTACTCATCCATAGGTTTTACGTCAGCAAATTTATAAATTTCCCACAATGGTCATTCAATCATAATTTCATTGAGTATTTCATGTATCAATAGTCAAGTCTATAATCAACATATCATGGGATTACATTACTCAAATAGTCAGTTATATCATAGATTCACAAGCCAAAATAAGTGTTAAAATTTATACATCCATCAACAGCTAACATGGAGCCTATTTCTCAATGGTTACATTCTATGTTAACAAAATACAACTCCTACACTTGGCAATTTATAATGCAATGCAGCAATGGTACAAAACTTGTAATCTGGTTACAATATAATTTGTCAAGGTTTTAAAACCTAGGTGCTACCAACCCATTTAATAAGCTCCCATTAATTTTCTCTTTGCCACTAAGAGGTCTAGTCCCTGAAAATATTAGCCCACAACGGGGTGAGATATACAATCTCAGTAACAAAAGGGCAGTTTCCATATACATGTACAAGTTAATCAATCTAATGCAATTTCATGTCATAAATACCAGAATCAACAATTTAATTTGCAAATAAACTGTTGAACTACCAATAACTACTATCCCATACCAGTAGTACTACATAACATGTTAATGGCCAATAACACTAGGAGAGGTCCGTCCACGGCACCTACTCTATAATGAGCACAACCAGGGCTTAGTGCATCTGGGGTCTGATCACAACCCAGTGCTCGATCGAAGCACATGCATGAGTGGCAGCCGTACCACAACTCTACCATGGACTTACAAGGTCCAATTACAATAACAATCAAGTAGTCAACTAATCATTTAGCATTTCAAAATCAAGTATGTGTAACAAATATCAGATTAACATGAGCATATAAATGGAATTAGGAAAATAACCCCAGTTACCTCAATGAAGCCAATTACTCTTCCCCTAGCTACCACCATAATCCAAATCATACCAAGCCTAACATGAGCATGATTATCATCATTTAACCATCATTAACAAAGAAATTCTTACTATCCACAGATTAATCTTAACAAGAAGTTATTAAGAACTTCTTACCCAAGCTTCTTAATGATCTATTGCGCTAATTCAGGGTCCATACATCAAAGCTCACCATGAGTCACTCCCCACAACTCCATTTTCGCATATGTACAAACCATGCATCAAAAGTCAATCTAAAATATAGGAATTTAGCACATACATCGCACAAGAGAAGAGGGAACACTTACCCATGCACCCAAGAGGTCAAATGAATAAAGTTGAGTCTTAACTACTAAGAACACACTATGGGCTATCCTTAAAACTTGGATTTTCGCACATGGAATTAGCCATATACCAAAGTCAGCTTATAACATAAAATCTGGGCAAGATTATACCACAAAATGAAAGCAAACACTTACCTCATGGTTCCACTAACTCTAAACTCTAAAAATCTTGTAAGAAACACCCAACACCAAGTTTTAGATTTGAGAAGGAGATGAAAATGTCCAAAACTAGAAACTAATCAGACCACGATGAAGAGGAGAATAAGAGGGTCAAGTTATATATAACTTACCTTGGCTAAATCATCCTCTAGGAGTCAAAAGTGGAGCTGCAATGTGGGTAGAACCCTAGCCTCTCCTCAAGGTGCGAAAATAGGTTTTCCCTTCTGCAGAACCAAGTGTTTTGCTCTTCCAAATGGGTGTGGCTACTGAGCCTTTAGGGTTTTAATGAGAAATGGGCTGGCCCATCAGCCCAAGGTCCAATTGGGCTCATTTCTAATGGTTGGGCTATGGTTTAATAAATAGGCTGCAGAAAATTTAGAGCTAAAAGTGGGATGTGCTGACCCAATGGCCCAATGCCTTGTGGGTTTAGATTTTTATGCTTGTTGGGCCTTATCTCATAAGTTAGGCTACAGCAATTTGATAGAGTCAAGTCAAGTTCCAAGAGTCAATCTAATTTGGGTCTGCATAATGTGCGTTGGGCCAACTCATATAAATTGGGTTTTGGGCCCCTATTTTACTAAATCATATTAGGCCATTGCTAGGTAATCTCTCTTAGCCTAAGTCTCATGATAAGGAGTTAGGCTTGCACTTAAAATCATTGGGCCTCCATAAATCCTTATCCATAGCTTATTAAAATTAATTTTGGGCCCAAATTAAGCTTTAACCCAATTGAAATCTGAAACCTATATTAATAACTTATTTCTCTGTAAATTTCCATTCATATACCTTACCTAATTATTCCATAATAATTATTCTTAATTAATCTAAATACATCATTAACATCTTAATTAACTTTAGGGTGTTACATGTATCTTTCCATAATGGTAAAGAATACATGATTTTGATTTTTCTAGAATTCGTTATAATTTTTTAAAATTTGTGACAGAATGGGAAAATTCTAGATGAGGCAACTATCATGAATTTCATGTATTCCCTTGCCTTGCACGAGTTCTAGGCCACTTTTGATGATGGAAATGAGTTGTATCAATGTGATTAAATATGAGAATGTGATACATGAGCCCACATGGTCTACGGGGTACCGAAAGAGAAATTTACACGCGGCGTAACGCTAAAATAGTCATTTTTTAATGTCATTTTTCCTTGTCTCTTCATAGAATTCATGGCATGAGACATAAAGATAGTATGAAATAAGCTAGAAAGTTATGGTGTTGCAGATTACATTGCACATATGAGTGGAAATTTTCCTAATTACTGAGATTCACATCTCACCCCATTATGGGCTAACAAATTCATGTAAAGGTTCTTTAACTAAGGAAAAAAGGAAGCTAGTGAATGATGTAACATCTCTAAAATTAAGATGTCTAATTATTTAGTATTCTATGTACTGAATTTATTAAGCTTAAATAAGATGAATTTAAATGAAGCAACTTCATATATGAAAAGTATAAGCTAAATAGTACCTATAGAAATTTTTGAGATTTTAAGGGGGCTCAAGGGACAAATCGTCATTTGTCACTTAAACAAATTTTGATAATTTTTCTAAAAAGAAAGGGGATTTAGAACTAGTCCAATATATATATATATATATATATCAATAGTTAGAAAATAATGGGCAGAAAATTATAAAATTTATTACCTAAAATTTTGAAATTGTTAGGATAAAAAAATGGCCCCAAATGATTACGAGCTTATATAGAGATGAACTAAACCCCTAAACTCGAGTTAACTATCTCAAGAAATTCTGTGCAGAAAGATTTACTGGATAGTGGTGACAGAATATGAAAATATGGAGTTACAAAGAAGATATAAGCAAAAAACCAATAGAGGTGCTTGTTTGTTATGTTACTACAAGGGGCAAAATAGTCATTTGGACCCTAAAGTAATAATATATTAGAAAAATAATAATAATAAAATACATGATTAGAGACATTAAATGGGACCCACATAGGCCTAAATAATATTAAAATATAACAAAGAACTTAGAGAACGTAGGTTAAATAAAATATTACGGAGAACTTACAAAACGATGGGAATTTTGTAAATTCTAGCTGCAGAAGAATTGACATGGCACTATGGAGCTGGAAAGGTGCTTATGTAGCATCATAGAGCAAGGAGAATGATGTTGTGGTGCCATGTGTGAAGAAGAGACTAGAAATTAGAAGAAAATTCTAGAGACTGCACAAACTATGAAGCAATTACACAGGCTTATATCAGCAAATCTTAGTAAATCTCACACTTTACTAAAAAAGTTAGCACTGACATCAACATGACATAAATGTTGACTTAAGTAGCATTAAATGCAACCTTATCTTCACACATTACCAAAAAGTAACCATGGTTAAAAGTTAACCCTAGCTAAAATCCAATGGCTAATATTTGTTCATAAAATGTGATACAATCTAAACAGTTGATGCAATCCAATGGCTTAAATTTCTTTACATTTTTAAGATAAAATCACAACCCTTGATCTAATCCAAAGGTCCACATTTATTCTCTCATTTCAAGGTTAAATCTTAACCATCCATTTGATCTAAAGGCCAAAATCTTCTATCTTAAAAGTTGATTAAATCTTAACCATCCATTTGTAAATAAAATATACAAAACACACATACCCTTCATGCCATACTCACACATAAAACACACACACACAATTTAGCCAAACAAGAAGGAAAAAAAGGAGGAGAAGTTTAGCTAAAGAGAAGGAAGAAGAAGGAGGAAAAAAAGGAAGAAAGGCTACTGGAGGAATCAAACACCGTGAAATCAAGATAATATAGATAGACTTTCTTATTCTTTGTTTTTTTTATATTTTTCTCCAAGAATTTTTCTTTTCACTTCCTCTCTAATTTTCAGCCATGGCAAGTAAGAAAGGAAAATTTGTTGTTTCCATGAATTCAAGCCAAGAAAAGATTGAGAAATCATATATATGGCATATGAATTCATGTGATTCAAGAAAATTCCTATTCTTGGCAATTTTTCTACAAACTACAAAACTTTGTATTTCAAGAAGCCATGGGAGAAATTGAAGAGAAAATAAATTGGGAAATAATGGAAAGAAGCCTAAGGAAGAGAAAGATTAATATAACTTTGATTTTCATGAAGAAATTTTCAAGAAACTCTTGAATTTTAAACTAAGAAAATTGTATAATACATATGAAATCTCTAGAAATTGATTGAGGGCTTTTGTTTATCTTCCTTGAAGATGTATGTATGGCTATTAGTGACATAAAAATGAAGTAAAATCATATATCTCCTTTAGTACATAGCCTCAATCTAAACCACTTCACACACCTAGGGAAGAGTTTTCTTAAATCTAACTAAATTAGGTTAATCTACATAAAAAAAAAAGGGCTCTAGTGAAATTTTGGTGAATTATGGATCATTATATAAAAAGTCAAATTTTTTAGAAAAAATGTTGACCAAGAAGTTCTTGAATTTTTACTTATATTATTTGATATGTTTTGGATGATTTTTTTCTAATATATTCTACATGTTGTCTAGATTATGTTGATATTTATTTTATGAATTTTGGAGCCCATTTATGATAGTTAGAAATTTACACAGCTTTATGTCATAAATGGATATGTGATAACATATGTTTTGAATTTGTGTTGTTTCTTATGTTGATACACTGTCTAATTTCTTAACATAGAGAATATGTTGTTTACTGTCTAATTTTATGAGTATTGGTTATTTAGTAAAGGACTAGCCATTATATATATATAATATGGTACAGTAGCCTTATATTAGATAACTGCTATTATGTTGGATGTCCATTTTCAATTAAGAAAGATACTTAAAAATATCTAAATTACTAATTAGGACCAATGAGGGCCATTCAAATATTTTACACTTATTTTGGACCTATTGGGCTTTATTAAGCCTTTCGTATACCTAAACGAGCCCTTTTATGGCTATACTGGACTTTATTTTATACCTTAACGTTGAACCCTCATTTATGGATTATTTTGGACACTGGATGAGCCCTAGGACAAATATGGACTGAGAAAAAGTGAGAAGATAATTTTAAGTATTTAAATATAATTTTTTTGGACTTTCAGTACACTGTTATGCTATCGAGCTTATTTAATTATGAATAGAATTATGCAAGGTGTAACACCTCAAAATTTATTAATAATAATTATGGTGAATTAAGGAATTAATACAAGGATTTGGGAAAAATAAGGAAAATAAGGTTTCTAAAGAAATGGGTTTATTTTAGACATTTTAAGCTAATCATCATGTTTAGTTGTTGTTGGGTGAAGATATATTAATTATAGTTATGGGTTTAATTAAGGAATTAACTTATGGGCATTTAATTTGGGCCTTATAAACAATTTATTTATGCTATAAGCCAACTAAGAAAGCCCATTTCTAGTTTATAAAAAGGTTCAATCTCATTTTTAAGAGCCCAACTCTCATTTCATCAACTAAACCCTTCAACTTATGGCCCAATAAACACATCTAAACCCAAATGGATTTTAGGCTTTAGGGTTGGCTTAAACCCATATAAAACACTAACTTACTCAGCCCCTCATCCTCTATTCTGCACACTAACTCAATTTCAGACAAGGGAGAACTTCATTTTTGCATAGGACTAGGAGGCTAGGGTTTTCTGCATTTTTCCACAATTTTTCACTTTTAGTAGAAGATTTGGCCAAGGTAATCTATATAAAACATGTTCCCCTCATTTTTCTCTTCATGTTGGTCTAATTAGTTTCTAGTATAGTGGATTTTTATCTCCTTCTCAAATTTTAAATTTAGCCTTTGGGTAATTCCTTACAAGATTTTCAGAGTTAAAAGTTAGAGGGACAATTGGGTAAGTCTTTTCCTTTTATTTTGTGTATTATTTTGCTAGAAAATGCCCCTAAAGATTGACTTTCATAATGAATTCTGCTATTGTGCAAAATTACAAGGAGATGAATGTGAAACACTAAAGTTTCTGGGCTTAATGACTCAAATCTAAATTTTGGAATGTCCCATGGTGTGTTCTTGGTAGCTAAGGCTCAACTTAATCCATTTGACCTCTTAGGTGTATAGATAAGTGTTTCCCCTTCTCTTGTTAGGTGTATATGCTGAATTTTCATCTTTTGGATTAACTTTTAATGCATGTCTTGTACATGTGCGAAAATGGAGGAGTGGCGAGTGAACCATTGTCAGTTTTGATGTCTTGACCTTCAATTCGTGCAATAGACCCTTAAGAATTTTGGTTAAGTAATTCTTAATTAATTCTTATTAAAATTAATCAGTGGATAAGGAAAATTTCTTGCTAATAATGGTCGAATGATGATAACTATGCTTATCTTAGGCTTGGTATACTTTGGATCATGGTGGTAGCTAGAGGAAGAGTAATTGGGCTTCATTGAGGTAACCGAGATTAATTTTCTAATTCCATGTATATGCTCATTTTAATATAATATTTTCTATATATCTATGATTTTGAAATACTAAATCATTAGTTGGCTACTTAAATTATATTATGATAAGACCCTATGAGTCTATAGTAGAGCTATGGTGAGGCTGCTACCTGTACATTGTGTTTTGATTAGGTACTGGGTTGTGATTAAACCCCTGAATGCACTGAGCCCATGTTGTGCTCATTGGGGAATGGGTGCCATGGACATGCCTCTCTTGGTGTTATTGGCCTTTAATATGTTAGATGTGATTGCTGGCATGGGACAATAGTCATTTCTAGCTCAACTAGTTTATTTGCTAATTGAATTGATAATTCTAGTATTTTATGATATGAAAGTGTATTATGTTGATTAATCTATACATATATATGAATTTTGCCTCTTGTTACTAAGATTATATATCTCACCCTAGTTGTGGGCTAACATTTTCAGGGACTGGACCTCTTAGTGGCAAGAAGAAATTAATGGAAGCCTATTGTGTGGTTTGGTAGCCATAGGTTTAGAGACCATGTAAGGTTGGGTTTGTGCAATGAGAATACTAGTTCTATGTATTTGCCACATGATATCATGAATTGCCAAGTGTAGGGACTATCTATGTAATACATTTATTATAGGATTGAACATTGTGATTGTAATTAACTAATAATTGATGAATGATTTGATCTTTTATGACCATTAAGCAATAGCCTTGTAAACATTTATGGTTGAACTATTTTGCTATCAAGGAATGGGAATTGACTGATATGAAATTAAGTTTGATTGCTCTAATTCAATTTAAGACCCCTAGACAATGAGGATTAGTGAATCACGATATTTGGAAGTCGAGAGGTCTTGAAAACCATGTATGTTAGTCATGGAAGCCTTAGAATTCATCTAGAATGAGTGATAAAGGTTTAGAAAGCATGAAAATGAGAAAATAGTATCAAGAGGGGCGAAGTTGCAGCTTAAAAGACTTAAGCCACAACTAAAATTGAAGTTCAAGGTAATAGAGGCTAGGTGGTCATGGCCAAGGTGAGAAATTAGCTCCTGTAGGCAACAGAGAGTAGTTTCATTATTGCAAGGCATAAGGGAAGCTTACTACAACGAAATCGAGAGGTAAGTAGGGAGAGTTCCAAGAGGCTCTCTCGCCATGACACTATATAAGCTCGCTGTGGTGAGACACTAAACTTGCTTCAGCAGACACCCAACTCGCCACAATACTGCAATGCTTGCCATGGCCAGAATCAAGAGAAGGTGAATAATAAGTTCCCTAGAGCACCTTTGTCATGGCGCATAAGGCCTGAGTCATGGCGTAAGGTTCGTGTTTTGGATTTTGATCTTCAGTAGCCACTTATGCCATGGTGTGGGTGTACCAAGTCACAGCATGAGACTCCGAACTTAGTTTTTAGGTTCCAATAGCCAACTTAGCGCCGGTGGGAAGGGTTCAAGTCATGGGAAAGGTTCCCAAACTCTTATTTTGACTTAGAAACCTTGAATTGCACTATGGTATCGTTATGTAATGACTTGGGAACATTTATAAGGTGATTTAGTTAATTAGAAGTAGTAGTAAAATGAATTAAAGGTTTTTCATTGATAATTAGAATCACATGTATACTCAATAATTGTAATTATTTGGCTAATAACCCTAATAACATCAAGGTTCAAATTTCTTCACCTTTTCCTAATTTGATTAATTGAAATAACTTTAGACCTTGATTTCGCGATGAACATCAGGAGCTATGTAAGGAGAGTTCCAAGAGGTTCTCTCACCACAACACCATATAAGCTCGCTACGGTGAGACTCTTAACTTGCTTCAGCGAGACACCTAACTCGCCATAATGCCTACAATGCTTGCCATGGCTAAAATCAAGAGAAGTTGAATAGTAGGTTCCCTAGAGCACCTTTATCATGGTGCAGAAGGCCTGAGTCATAACGCAAGGTTCATATTTTGGATTTTGAGCTCCAATAGCCACTTATGCCATGGTGCAGGTGTACCAAGTCACGACATGAGTCTCCAAACTTGGATTTTAGGTTATAGTAGCCAACTTAGCCATAGTGGAAAGGGTTTAAGTCATGGCAAAGGTTCTTAAATTCTTATTTTAACTTAGAAACTTTGAATTTCACTATGGTATCATTATGTAATGACTTGGGAACATTTATAAGGTGATTTGGTTAATTGGAAGCAGTAGTAAAATGAATTAAAGGTTTTTCATTGATAATTAGAATCACTTGTGTACTCAATAATTGTGATTATTTGGCTAATAACCCTAATAACATCAATGTTCAAATTTTCTCACCTTTTTCCTAATTTGATTAATTGAAATGACTTTAGACCTTGATTTATGATCATTAATCACATAATTAAGCTTAATCATAATAATTAGAAGTTAGGGTTGTTATACAAGGCAGTTCTTTTCCAAATATACCTATTATGTCTTGATCAAATGATGACTTAGATGACATATTATTATATTTTTGTATGACTTTCTTCAAGTACCCACTGAGAGACATCTCAGTAAAGGAAGCAAGGGTGAGTGCAACATGAGCTGGGCTTGAGCCTACCAAAGCCAGTACAACATGATCTAGCTATTAAGCTGGGTAGTCTTCAAGCCTTAATGGTCAAGTAGGAATAAATATTATTTGTTATATTCTCTATATTCTATGCGTATGGAAATCTTGTGATATCTTGAAATTGCTGAATATTAATTTTGTTGAGATATTTCTTGTATTTTCTATACATAATATATATGTTCATTTTGTTGTTTCATATTCATGTTAAATATTGCTAAAAAGTATGTCTCTCTATTTATACTATTTGGTAAGTTAATTTTCTTCGTAAGTCTTCCACTCATATTAATTGCTCTCTATTCATGGATATTATTTCATATTAATCTTGTATATGTTACTAAGAAAATTATTTCTCACTCTATTGTGGTTTATATTTTACTTAGATGCCAATTTACCTTATGACATCAGAACTCTAGGTGGAGTGGATCCAGTTCCCACTTCGAGGATGGGTCTTTTGCATTCACAAATATGGATCATATCTTGTGATGACATTATTCGTGCTATGCTTGTGTACTTTATGGCCCTAGGAGAGCTTGAATCTCACTCATTTCCATTGAGTGGATCAGAACCTTCGGCACCACTATATCCATAAATAGTGACCCAATCACTAACATTAACTTTTTGTTAATAGGGGATGACTTTTACAATCTCCTTTTTGTTATCAGGGAATTTTTTTAGGTAGTTTAGATTAAATCTCCAATGTTATATTTTGGTATGTACTTATATGGATCCCATTCCCTTATGATAGAACTCTTAAACTAGTTTGTAGTAATTTCAGTTTATTTCTATTATTTTCATATTCTGATATGCTATAGATTAGATTTTATCATGAAGAAATAATTAAAACAAAAAAAGGTAATTAAACTCAAAATAAGAATTTTTTGTTGGAGATAAAAATAAATAAATAACATCGCTAAAAATTGATAATTAGAAGAGGCATTACAAATGACAACCTCTAGCTTAAGGCCATATGTGGGATTTTGCACTTGGACGATTTTGGTTTTGTATAGATGTTAATTTTGTAGCTTAACTTTGTATAGCATCATGATGTATTCATATATTGCCAAGTGTAGGTATTTTGGATGTTTTGTAACTTGGGATGAACATTAATAAAGCTAAGCTTTAATTTATGTTAAATTTGATGTAATTGCCTATAATTGAGTATTTAAGGACTGATATATATGTATGAAGAATTTTTTTACCAATTAATGAATTTGGTTATGACACTAGTCACAATGTTAGTCTTGATTCTATTATCATATTTATTTTATTTATGAGTTTGGGATATGCTACAGATGTATTTTGAATCTGGGATTGTTTTAGAGTTTTGAAGGTGCGAACATATTTATTTGGTCCATTGAATTTCTTGCTCAAAGTGATTTGAGGATAATAGGTTGTGTAATGTGCATTCTAGGTTGCCAAAAGTCTAATTAAAAGGAGAAAGAAGGGCCACAGATGGTTTAAACAAAAAAAAATGTTATTGAAGTCACTGGCAATACAATAAGTGCAAAACATTAATCTTAATGAATGGTGAGGTATCCAACATGTAAATGAAAGAGGACCCTAAAGTAACATGAGATGAGGTAAAATAATGGTAGAATGTTTAATCAAGATGTCAAGAAACGATGTTATAAATTTACTTATAGTGTGAAAAAGATGGCCGAGCAAATAAAGGGAGTAAAATGGCATGTAATATTCCATTTTTTGATAATTGAAAAACTTCCCAAAAAATATAATATTAATTAGAGCCTCTAAAATTAGGAATTAGAAACCATGGATGACCCAGAATCAAAGCCTAAACGGCTGAATGAATTAAAAGATAAACATAAAGGCAAAATTGTAATTTTGGGCAAGTTTTTTAAACGTAAAGGAGAGAGTTTTAAATGGTAAAATTAAGCTCACTAAGGTTCTCAGAGGCCCTAAAAACTATAAGAAGCATTAGAATGGTTAAAAACTTTCTGGTGTATAAATTAGGCCATTGGTTGACTTAATCTTTGATCGGATTATTTGGGATTATTCTAAATCCCATAAATTTGAAGTTAAGCGTTTTTAATAAACTAGGAAACTTAAATTTTATGATAGAAAAGATGGTTCTAAAAAAAGAGTTAAAATGAGCTTAAACTACAGAATTAAGGAATAGAGGCAAAATTAGAAATTGTCTACTCAAGAAACCCTATCTCCTTCTTATAAAAGGCCACCCCCATCATCTCCTCAATTTGGCCAAATTTCAGTAGCTCTAACTATAACACCATAAACTTCTAGCTTGTCTTATGCTATTCTTATGCCTTAAACCATGCATCTCATAAAGGAGGCAAGAAACTGACATTAAAATAATGAATATTTTTACATTGCGTAGCATATCAATTGAAATTTGGCCATTAAACTGGCCCATTTTATCCAAATTTGGCCTTGAATCACTCATCTCAGGGGACTTGCTTTTCAAACTAGCCCATTTCTATATTTTTACAATATACCGGGTGTTACAGATACAACTTAAATCCATCACCAATAGTGCCCTAGAACTCGTGCAAATGAAAGAAATACACAAAATATCATAGTGTAGCCTCCGCCAGAATTTCATACTTTCTATCACAAATTTTAAAAAATCATAACTAATTCTAAAAAAATCCAACTCATACATTCTTTACCATTATGGAAAGATATAGGTGTCTACTTTATGATAAAAATAGTTTCAGATCATGAGACAACAAGTAGAAGATGTTTGACATTCAAAAAGCACCCAAAGTCTCAGCTATCTGGGCTACTATCACAAGTTACTGTCATAAATTATGGAAATTCATAACTAATTCTAAAAAAATTCAAATCATGAAAATTCAATCAATATGAGAAGCTACAGATGTTAAATATAAGGAAAAAAATATCCCTAGACCATGCCAAGTCCATTTGGAAACTAAATTATGATGGAACAATACTGGAGGTCCAGTGGCATTACTGGTACTGACATTAAACTTCAAAAATTCATAACTTTGCTCACACCTCCAAATGAGGTAATCTTAGTGGGCACAGAAAGCTTATAACCTCTAATTTATGCTTGTAAAATTTTACAAGCATTGGACAACATTTTACTATCGAATGACACAGAACATAAAACTGACCATATGAACAGTACATGCACCAAAATAGCAGAAAAATTTCAACTTTGAAAATTCATAATTAATTCTGTAGAGCTCCAATTTTTCTGCACTTTATCTTCTTAAAAATATCTTAATAAGGTCTACATGTCTGCCAAATTTCATGGGAAGATTCATCAATTTAGTCAGTTTGTGCCATAGAGTTCCAGTTTGGTCATTTTCATAGTCTCTACAAGCCTCAAAGTGTCCAATTTTGCTTCCCAAGCTTGTGTGGCCACTTGAACATGTGAGATTGCACCAAAATGACATTTTGAACTTGTCTCAAAGGTGCAAAAACCTAGAATTTGGAAACTCACATTATCACCTCATGCCATATGTAACACCATAATTTAGTACTAGGCACAGTCCCACACACAAGTAAAGTAATACACCTGTGGCTACAATCTAGTGTGGCGCTATTTATAGACATCCAGTTCATGCCAATAATCACATCAATATCAATGAGGGGCATACAAATCAAATCAAGAGTGGTCAGGCAATGATTAAACTGAATCACACAATTCAAGCAAGCATGGGAGGTAATGGCTCGGTTTCCTGTAGGGGTGGATACATGCAACTCATATGGCAATGTATGCATACTCAGACCCAACCTCCTAGCACAGTCATATGATATGAAAGAGTGGCTAGCACCCGAATCAAATAAAGCAGTTACAGAAAAATCATTTATTTTAATAGTACCTTGAATCAGACTCGGGGACCTGTAGCCTCCTGTTGGGATAGGGCGAAGACTCTACCCTGGGTCTATGGTCTGGGAGGAGGAGCCATCTCCCTCGGCTGTGCGATCTGCAAAGGGGCCTATAGAGGAGCCTGAGTGCAATCTCTGGCTATGTGCCCCATCCTGCCACATCTGAAGCACACATTCTGCCCCACATAGCACGGTCTAGTACCGTGATTCCTGCCACACCGGGGACATGTAGTGGGTGCACTGCCCTTGCTGGACTGAGTCCTTTGTCTCTTACCCTTCTGGTTCCACTGACCTTTTCCACCTCTCCGGCTAGTCACTGCAGGCTGGGAACCCTCTCTAGGTCTCTTGGGCTCAGGGAGGGGAAGAGGTGGCCTAGCACTGGAGATAGACTACAATCTCTTGAGGTTCATCTTTGTGACTCTGCATACCTCTACAAGGGTGTTGAAGTGCCTAATCCTCTGTGGCACCACCCTATCTTTGATCTTAGGGAGCAAGCCCTTTTCTAATCTATCTGCCCTCCATCTCTCATCATCATGTCTCTGTAGGTAAGAGGAATATCTGGAGAGCTCAACAAACTTTGCCACATACCGGTCCACGGACATCCCCGTAGTCTACTTAAATAGAATGAATTCTGATTCTTTCTTATCACTGATAGAATCGGGGAAATATTTCTCGGAGAGCACCTCGAGGAATGCTTCCCATGTAATCGGGCATCCCTCGCTTTCAAGATCGGCTCTGTGCCCTTCCACCAGTAAATTGCTTCCTTCTGTAACTGGAATGCAGCCATCTTGGCTTTTTGCTCAGACGTGCACTCCATCACCTCAAAGATTTGCTCTAATGCCATAATCCAGGGCTCGACTTTATCTGCATTCGTCTCACCATCAAAGGTAGGAGGCTCGAATTTTCTGAACTGTGTAATCACCTTTCTGGTCGAGGGTTGCTGTATAGGAGGCGTCTGAGCTGGTGGAATCAGGGCAACCATCTGTGTCTGTGTCTGTGCATTTGGGTGAGTCGCCCCTGAATGCTTGAGATGATCTGAGTGTGGAGGTGGCTGAGGAGGAGTAGGTGTAGGGCCCTGGCTATCTCTCTCAGCAAGCCGTTCCTGAAGCTGCATATTGATGGCCTGCTGCTGATCCAAGCGAGCCATGATAAATTGAAGGGCTCCAGCAACTAGATCACTAGGCCCGGCTTCATCAGCACGAGCCTAGCTAGGGGGCCGACCTCTCCTAGTATTCACCATCATACTGAAACATCATAACAAACTGTAACATGAGCTAGGGAACACTTCCACTATCATACACACTCAATTCCTCCAAACAAGCTCATATACATATAGGCAACTCAAAAACACAAGTCACAATCCACAATGAGAGCCTAAACCTTTGCTCTGATACCAATAAATGTAACACCATAATTTCTAGCTCTTTTAATGCCATTTATAAGCTTTGTATTATTAATCCCACAAGAGCATATGAGAAAGGGGATGAAAATAATAGACTTTTTTCTGCATTGCGCTATATCTAAAAAATTCAATTCGGTGTCACGAGGACCGTGTGAACTCATACTATATTTCCTCATATTTAATTCCATTCTTACAACTCATTTGCATCACAAAAACATGCCTACAACCCATGGAAACCGAAATGGAGCTCAAAATAAACAAGCATATTTTCGGCCAGATTTGCTCCATTTTTTGACCCAAGTTTGGAAAATCATAACTAAATCTAGAAAATTTGAAATCATGCAATCTTGGTCATTTTGGAAATATTAGGATGTCTACTTCACATTAAAAATACTTTCAGGTCACAACATTCATCACACAGGATGTTTGACATCCAAAAAGCTACAGAGATCACTGGCTGCCTGGGCTGTTGTTCAGTTTACTGATACCAAATTCTAAAATTCATAACTAATTCTATAAAAATCTAAATCACACACATTCATCATTATCGAAATATAAAAATGTTAACTTGATAGTGAAAATAATTCCAAAATGAAACAAATACGTTTAGACATCTGGAACTGATGGTACAGTAACTGAGCTCCTGGGGTGCTACTGATATTGACAGTTAACTTCAAACATGCATAACTCTCTGCTCAGACCTCCCAATGAGGTGATCTTAGTGGCCACAGAGAGGTTATGACCTATAGTTTATGCATATAAAATTTCATAAGCATTGGAGACTATTTGGCCATCGAGTGACACATAATTCAAAACTGCCAGTATGAACAGTACCCATACCAGAATCTATGAAAAATGCCAACTTTGAAAATTCATCAAATATTTCCTAGATCTCCAAAAATTATGATCTTTAGTTTCACAAAAATATCTCAATAAGACTTAATTTCATGCCAAATTTCAGGGCAAGACTAACTCATTTGGCCAAAAAGTGACCTAGGGTTCCATTATTGTCAATTTTGGCTCCATATTGGGTACCAAAATTGCCAAATGGATTTCCTTCGGTCTTGGCACCTTTTGGGCAAGTTTAAAAGCTTATTTGAGACTTGTGTGAGCTTCCCAAATAGTCCCAAACCTCATGCATTTCATTTTGGCCATTCAACCCACACTTATGCATATTTCCTTCAAACTTTACATTCTCATAGCATGGCATTTCATACTCAAAACATGTGCACTATACATCATTTCCATAAATCTAAACATCACATAATAGTATATCTACATATGTCTCAAGGTTCATAATATATATACAACATCATATACATCTTGAACCATTATTATGGTTCCAAAATAGACAAAATAAAGCATAAGCTTGTCAAGCTCCTTCCTTTAATGTTGTTGGCTCCCATTAGCATATCCACTTGGTTCACCTAGCATGTTAGATCATTGGAGAGGAGGGAATGAGATTTAAAGAATCCCAATAGCTTATCTCCCATTCAATCATACATAATATATGCAAAGCAAGTTTCACAAATGCATGCATGGAGAAGGTAGAAATCATAGACATTTTAAAAGTAACCTTGGCATGTGAATCAATCATACAAGACATTCAAGAGCTCGCTAAGTGTTTGGATTGGCCTCACCCTTCTCCTCATGGATTTTGGACTTGCCTCACCCATTCTTTAAGCACTTTAGACTCAACTATACTCTTGGGAGCCCACTTTTCTTTTGGGAGACTCTTTACTTTGTCTCAACCAAGCTCAAGGGCTCTTGGCTCATCCTCACCCAAGGGAAGAGTTCTTGGCCTCTCCACACTCAAGCAAACTCATACAAACATCATGTAGTCATTTGAAAATATAACATGGCATCAAGCATCATGGCATATAAAGGCATGCTAGCATACTTTTCAAAGCTTGAAAATGCACATACATACATTCTAAAACAAGCTAAACACACATCCATGCATGAGAGAAGGTGGAGAGAGCTACCTTATATGCAAGCACACACTTTGTCCTTAGCTTTTAAACCTCCTCTTTTGGCCACACACCCACAATTTGGTGGAGCTGGTTTCTGTTAGCCTAAATACAATTTTTGTGAGCCAATTAGGTTCATGAAACATTCTCTAAGGCTACACAACTTAATGAAACACTAGATTGCTCTATAGGTTCTATTATGGTCCATATTGGCACCTAATGAAGCAACACCCCTCAAATGATTTCTAGGCCTCATTATTTCTTTTCAAATATGATTCTTGACTCCTTTTAAGCCTCTTGAAGTCATCACCTCATTAAAACAAATGGCCTAGCACCATGTTGCTTCTTTAAGTCATAATATGGAACCTAAGACACCAATTCACTTTTTATGAGTTCTAAATTTTTTCCAAGGCCTCCCCTCATTTTTATTCATCAAATATGACTCAAAAATGGCCTTAGAAAAATTTAAAACTCCCCTCACCTACACAAACAAGCCTAGGCCAAGACATAGGCTTCCTTTAGGCTCCTTAGAGTTCTCTTGCTTTTCTTGAAGGAGGAAGCTTGTGGGGAGCATCTTTGGTGTCTCAAGAACTCATTTATACTCTAACTTAGACCTAGGAAGCATCATACAAATCCAGAAATTGGAAGGTGCATTTAAAACCCTAAGTTTTGCATCTTGATTTCTAATGCCTATTTCTTGGTTTTCTTTGCATATTCTTATTCCTCTCCATCAAATACCTAAGAATCACCTTTGGTTTTGCTAAAAATATGACTGCTTAGGTCTTTCTAGGTCTAGGTCGAAATGCTCAAGGAAGGGAGGAAGAAGACCAAGTGGAAGAATCACAAAATACCTTGTTTTCCTTGGATTTCCTTGCTTGTTCTTGCTTTCCTTGGCCTCCTTATTTGAAATTCGAACTTTTCCCTCTGTTCTCTCTTCAAAACAGCCCTCAAAACTTCAGAAAAATTCATGGAGAAGAAGACGAAAAAATAGGAGAAGAGATTGGTGGAGAGAAAGCATGAAAACAAGCAAAATTCCATTCCTAAAGTGTTAAATCTTTTCTCCTTCTTCCCTTCTCTTTGTGTGCCACTCTCTAAGGGTTTTGCTTCTGATTTGGGGCTGGAAATTCTGAAGTGTAATGAGGGAGAATGTGAGGTGCAACCTATATATAGCTAGGGTAAAGTGACTTTTTTAAAAATTCCCATTTTGCCCTTCATATTTTGCATTTTCGTTTCTCCTTCGTTTTAGCTACTTTTTGAGAACTATCTTTCCCTTATTAAATTTATGTTCCCAATTAAGAAAATGGCTTTAGAATCACTCAAATCGGAGCTAAAACCTTTCCGAACGAATCGGTCAAAGTTCGGGTCAACCGATGTTAGAAAAATTACACCGAAGGGTCTTTACTAGTCCTGGGGCTTCCCATGGTTTTCAGGGCCTTTGAGAACCCCAGAAAACTAAAAAATTTCATTTAAAAAGCCCTTCTATATGTTTTCCAAAAAGTCTTATTTACGAAAATGCCACTGGCCTTTTAGCAAATTTTTCGAATCACCCCGACCCCGATTTTTGGGCAACTCAAGGCTCAAATCCTTATTTTCTATTATTTAAAATTTTAGCCAAATTTTATTTGGCCTTGAATCACTCATCTCAGGGGACTTGTTTTGAAAACGTGCCTGTTTCCGTCGTTTAACGAAAACTGAATATTACACCATACACAAATTTCCATAATGCTAATCTTGTCATTACATACCCAAATTGCATTATAACATTCACATAACATAAATTCTCATTTGTACATGATACATTAGCATAATTACACATGTTCATAATGTCATAGGACATATACAACAATAGATTACAACATTTTCCATTAATATGGCCATAAAGTAGCAAAATCTATGCAAATTGTTGTCAATCTCTTATCTTTCAAGTTGTTGGCTCCCATTACCTTGTCTACTTGGTCCACCTAGTATGTTAGAACATTGGAGAGGAGGGAATGAGATTCAAAGAATTCCAATAGCTCATCTCCCTTTCAATCACATATAAAAGTCTTAAAAATACATGCATGGGCATAATGGATAACATGAACATTCAAGAAGTGATCTTGGCATGTGAGTAAGTCATACAAGACATCCATAGACTCCCCTTACCTATTTCAACTATACTCCAATTGCCATTGCTTCCCTGGCTCAACTAGTTGGTCTTGCTTCTACTCCAACGGGATCAATGACTGGACCAAGTAAGTGGATTAGCCTCACCCATTCAATTATAAATTTTGGACTTGCCTCACCCATTTTTCCAAGGAAGTTTTGGCTCAACCTCACTCATGGGAGACACTTTACATTGTCTCAACCATTTCTAGGGGTTCTTGACTCATCCTCACCATGGCTAAGAGTTCTTGGCTACTTCACACTTAAGCAAACCCAAGCAAACATCATTTAAAGACATAGTACATCATCATGGTACCATGGAATAAGAGCTCGTGTTAAAGCACTTTTTATAGCTTAAAACACACATACATACATTCAAAGACAAGTCAAGCATACATTCATGCATGAGAGAAGGAGGAGTGAGTTACCTTGGTTGCAATCACACACTTTTCTTCTTGAATTTGCTCTCCTTTCCATGGCCTCACACATACAAAGGTGTGGGATTGATTTCTCTTGGCCTAAACACAATTTATGGAAGCCAATTGGGTTCATGGAATTAATTCAAAGGCCACATATCTTCTTTAAACACTAACTTGGTTTATTAACCCTTTTATGGTTCTAAAAATGTACATAATGAAGCAACACCCATCAAATGAGTTTTAGACTCCATTCTTTCCTTTTATATATGATTTTTGACTCATTTTAAGCCTCTTGGAGTCATCACACAATTAAAACAAAGAGCCAAATCACATATTGCTTCTTTAGGCCATATTATGGAACCTATAAGGCCATCTCACTTTTTATAGTTTCTAAATTTTTCTCTAGGCTTCCCCTCATCTTCACTCATCATATATGACTCAAAAATAGGCTTAGAAGAATTTAAAACTCTCCTTAGGTGTCTCATCCCCTTTAGGCCAAAACTATAAAGCATAAGGGCACCAATGGACTTTGCTTTGTTTTCTTGGTAGAAGATGCATATGGGGAGTCTCCTAGGGATCTTAGGAACTCAAGGAAACATTCAAATAGCCAACAAATTACTCAAACAAAATCAGATTTTCTAAAACCCTAGAAAACACCACACTTTCCTAAATTAATTTCTATTGGTTTTTCTTGGAATTTCTTGGCATATTCCTCTTCCTCATGGTCTGAAACCCTAGTTTCGCTCTTGTTTTTAGGCAGAAAATCCTCCCCCTATATGGTTCTATTCTTGGCCAAAATATACACCAAGAAGAAGCAAAAGAAGGAAGCAACCAAGGTGAGAATTTACCTTAGATTCAAGTATGTTTTCCAAGCTCTTTCTTCTTAGTTTGTTCCACCACAAGGAATTCAAACTCTTCCCTTAATTTTTGGACCAAAATAGAACCATTCCTCTCAAATAAACCATGGAAGGAGAGGAGGAAAGGAAAGGAACAAGATTGGAGGAAGATGGAGCATAAAATTCCTTATATTTCCTTACCTTCCTTGCCTTTTTCTTCCTCCTTTTCTTCTTCACTTAGTTAGCCTCAAGGAGCCGTTATTTTTCTATAATTTGGGTAGAGGAAGTTGTGCTTAAGAAGGTGGGAGAAAAAAGAGAGAAGTGTATGGGAGCTTCTAGAAACACACTTTTTCAAAAATTCCAATTTCATCCTTCCGTAATAGTAATTTCATTTCGACTTCATTTTAGGTCCTTTTTGAAAATTTTCTTTTCCATTATAAAATTTAGGTTCCCAATTTAATAAAATACTTTTATAATTACTCAATTTGGAGCTAAAACCTTACCAAACGAATCTATCAAAGTTCGAGCTCACTGACATTAGAAAACCATACATCGGAGGGGTTTTACTAGTACCGGGGCTTTCCATGGTTTTGGGGCCTCTAAGAACCTTGGGAAACTCAAATTTCCCATTTAAAAAGCCCTCCTATATATTTTTCCAAAATTTTTACTTATTTACGGAAATGCCATTATGTTTTATTAGTTTTCGTCACAAATTATTTCACTGTCCCAGCTTCATTTTTCTTTTCTTCTGACTTGGGATTCTCACTTTTAGGAGTCTAGAATATTATTTAAATTTTTTGGGACCTTAACTAATTCATTTCAAGGGATTGGCTTTGAAAATGTACTCATTTTTATCCTTTAACTAAAACCAGACATTACACTAACCAAACCAAGAAGGCGTCCAAGAAAGGACCAAAAGCCAAGGGAAATTGAATCTATTTAAGGTAAGTAAAAGTGTAGAATTTGCCTATGATGTGCAACACCATAATTCTAAGACTCAACTCATGCAATTTTCATGCCTCATATCATGCTAGTTCTATGGGAGGCAATATAATGGCATTGGAAATCATGAATAAGTTGCATTTTGCCACAGGAATAATTCTTCATTTGGAGTCCCAGAAGCCATATAGACTTATCCATCTCATTATTATATTTAAGTACATAAATACAACTCATAACAAACTCAAGAAATGGCCTATACCTCGAGCAAAGGGAGGGAATACACAAAATTCACTGATGCAACCTCGAGTAGAATTCTAGATTCTGTGCTTGAATTTTGAAAAATCATAGCTAATTCTAAAAAAATCAAAATCAAGCACACTATACCATTCTAAAAGTTACATATGTCTACTCTATGTTAAAAATAAATTCAGACCATATCAAAGGCTGCTAGCCACTGGACATCGATGGAATAATACCAGAGGTCAGGTGTCGTCCCTAGTACTGATCTCCAACTTCAAAAATTTATATCTCCCTGTCAAAGGTCCAATTGGGGTAATGTTAGCGGCCATGGAAATCTTATCATGTCTAGTTTATGCCTATAAAATTTCACAAGTATTGGACATCATTTGACCCACGAATGATACAGCCTAAGTTTCTGACCATATGAATAGTACCTATATTAGTTCAGCAGCAAAATGCAACTTTGGAAATTTATAATTAATTCCATAGAGCTCCAAATAATCTAGTCTTTATGTAACACCCCAAAATTAATTAAGGTATTAATCATGGATTTAGGGTAATTAAGAATAATTAATAGAGAATGATTGGGCAAGTTAGTGAATATAAATTTTAGAGAGATAAATTATTAATATGTGTTTGAGGTTTAATTGAGTTAAACCCCATCTAGGCCCAAATTAAATTAAGTAGGCCAAGATAAGGGACTAATGAAGGCCCAATGAGTTAGGTGCAGACCCAATCTAATTAAATGTGATAGAGGCCCAAGATCCACCTTGTATAGGCTCTTGTAAGTGGCCCAATAAACCTTGTGTAGACCCAAGACCATGGAGTTCTTAAAACTAAGTCTGACCCAATAAAATTTTGTAGCCCAACACCTTAAAACTGGCCTAACAAAGCTAAAATCTGAAGCTCATTTGGAGTTAGATCTTGGAGCAGCCCATGACCCACCTTAGACCTAACTTAAACGTAACTAAAACCCTAAACACTTCAGCCTCTTCCCCATTTTGCTAAAACTCAAGAAGGAATTTCGGAGGTTTAGAGGGAGGCTAGGGTTTGAGGCAAGAAATCTATCATTTCCCACTCCTAGAGCAAGATTCAGCCAAGGTAATAGTTATATAACTTAATCCTCTCATCTTTCTCTTCATTTTGGCCTAATATTTTTCATTTAGAGTATTTTCACCCACACCCAAAATCCGAAACTTGTCATTTGGTGTTTCTATAGTGAAAATTCGTAGGTTGAGGCTAGGGCTAACATTAGGTAAGTATAAAATCTTCTTTTCGAGGTATTTCTATTGGTTTGAGACCTCAATGATTGGATAATAGTATGGGTATTAATTTTGTACGAATTTGCTTAGGATTTTGGGTGAAATATTGAAGTTTCTGGTGAAGGACATTTCAATCCGAATTTGGGGACTTGTAGTGGCTAGGTAAGTGTTCCCTAGGTGGTCATTAGCATTTTAAATTCTTTGGGTACTTGTTGCTACTGTAAATGATGAATTAAAGTAGTAATTCTCTGATGCTATGGTTATAGGGGGATTTTTGTACCATTAGTGACTGTTGCAAATTTATCTACAAGTGAGGTAACCGGGGTTACATTAATTCCATGCATATATCGATTTTAATTTCATGTTTGCTATATATGAATGATTTGAAATACTGAATGAATTGGTTGGCTATCCATTGTATTATGATTAGACCTTGTGAGTCCTTGGTGGAGCTGTGGTGCGGCTGCCACCCATGCATATGCTTCAATCGAGCACTGGGTTATGATCAAACCCTAGATGCACTGAGCCCTAGTTGTGCTCAATGGGGAGTAGGTGCCGTGGACGGGCCTCTCCCGGTGTTATTGGCCTTTAACATGTGAAAATATGATTGCTAGTATAGGATAGTAATCATGATAGCCTAATTGTTTCATTAGCTTATATGACTGATATGATTCTGATGTTGATTTTGATTCATGCATATATGTTAATTAAATTGGATATAATGAATGGAAATTTCCTTGGTTACTGAGATTCATATCTCACCCCATTTCATGAGATTAATATTTCAGGTGAAGGTTCTTTAGGTAAGGATAAGGGGAAGTAAGTGGATGAAAATCCATGAGCTCCAACATATGGGGAGAAAGCTACACTTAGGCTGATTTATTTAGTATAGATGCTAAATTTTAGTATTCCTTATTGTATAGCATCATCTTGTATTCATGTTGCCAAGTGTAGGCTCTTATTTTTGATTACTTAGAATGCATTTATTGAGGAGTTAGGTCTCATCTTAATTTAGTGTTAGATGTATGAACTTATAGCATCTGATATATAAACCTTGTTGAACTTATGATATGGCTTACCATTTAGGAATTGTAATCACATGATGCATTAGATATTGATATAAACCATGGATGTATGAAATCTCTAACGGAATATGTATCGAATGTCAATTATCAATAGTGCATGAATTTTTGTTGCTGTTACTCCATGGACTTGCAAATATAGGGTAGTTGGAGGAGTAGAAATTTACATTTAAGTTTTAAATTAGTAATGGTAGAATAGTTAGGTGAATAAGGTACATAACTACCATTAGAGTTGTATAAATTAAGGTAGAATGGCCTTAGGGTGATTTTGGAGGTAGAGTGGAGAGTATGAGACTAGATTTTCAGAGTTATAGGATCAGAAGGAATTTTGCTGCGCCCAAATTGGGATTAGCCGCGGCCAATAGAGGCGAATTTGCCCAGGGGGAGTTCAAAGAGAAATTCGCCGTGGCAAAATGTGAGAGGCTAAACTGGGAGTCGTCCAGAGGAAAATTCACTGCAGCGAAAGGGGTAATTGGCCACAGTAAACTTTTGTAAAATTGTCCCAGGATTTCCAAAGAGGAATTAGCTGTGGCTAATAAAGGAATTGGCCGCAGCCAATAGTGAAAGGCGAGCGAGGTAAGTTCTAGGAGGCTTCCTTGCTGTGGCACCAAGTAGGTTAGCCACGGTGAAGGTCCAACTCGTTGCGGCAATAATGATGAAGTAAGGGGCAAAACCGAGAGGAATTGGCGGTGAACGTTCTGAAACCCTTATATTAATTAGGAAACCTTAGTTTTTCATATGGTAATCTCAAGGGATGATTTAAAGACATTGAGATGAATTATAATTGATGGGTAATAGAATCAAAGGCTTATAAATAAATGTTTATTACCCTTATGTACATAAGTGCTTGTAATTGTATGGTTGATGACTCTAAAACATTAAGGTTCAAATTTTCCCATATTTTCACAATCTAATTGGTCTAATGCCTTGTAACCCCAATCTATGATTATTAATCATGTATTTAACCTTAATTACAATGATTAGAAATTAGGGTCGTCACACTTTAGCTTCCTTAAAAGCTCTAGATAAGATTTATATGTGTGCCAAATTTCATTGGCAAATTCATTCATTTGGTCAGATCTTGACATTGGGTTGCAAAATGGCTCATTTTGTGTCATATATGGGATCCAAATAGTCCACTTCAAGTTCTAAGGCAACCATGACCACTTGAGCATGTGGGAATGCACCAAAATGACTCTCTAAAATTGTCTTAAAGGTGCATAAACCCAGATTTCTCAAACTCACTCTCTCACCCCATGCCATACATAAGATTTCATATGCTAGCTTTGGCCATCCAATACCCAAATCATACTATCTTATACATTTAGGTAATTACATATGCTCATATGATTACATAACAATTTTGTCATGAGATTACATCATATGCCATGTGTGTGGCTACAAAAGAGGAAAAACTAGGCCTTTTCATGCATTTTGATGTCAATCTCCTTCTTCTAGGCTTGGTAGCTTCCATTACCTTGCTTAATTACTTCACTTAGCATGTAAGACATTGGAGAGGAGGGGATGAGATTCAAAGAATCCCAATAGCTCATCTCCCTTTCAATCACACACAAAGAATGCAATACAAGTCTTGAAAATATATGCATAGGCATATTGAAATGTGTGAGCATTCAAGAAACCCCTTTAGCATTTGAACAAGTCATACATAGCATACATAGGCTTCGCAAGTAAGTGGATTAGCCTCACCCATTCTCTTATGGATCTTGGACTTGCCTCACCTATTTTCTCTAAGAGGTTTTGACTTAACCTTACTCTTGGGAGTCAACCTCACTCTTAGGAGACTATTTGCTTTGTCTCAACTAAGTTTAAGGGTTTTTGGCCTATCCTCACCATGGCTAGAGGGTTCTTGGTTTCTCCACACTCAAGCAAACCAAGGCAAGCACATGAAACTTTATTTGCATGTATAAAACATCATCATGGTACTATGGAATAAAAGCTCATCCTAAAATACTTTTCATAGCTTAAAACATACATACATTCAAAGATAATGTAAGCATACAATCATGCATGAGAGAAGGTGGAGAAAGTTACCTTACTTGCATTTACACACTTTTTCCTTGAACCTTGAGTCCTCTCCCTTGACCTCACACACCCAAAGAGGTGGAAATCATTTTCTTGGCTAGACACATCACATGGAAGCTAATTATGCTCTTGAATTAAATTCTAAGGCCATACATTCACTAGAAAAACTAAGTGGTTCATATGGTCCTCTTATAGCTCCATAATGCACTTAATGAAGTAACCTTAAGAAAATATAATCTTGGCTCCATTCTCTCCATCTATTTATGATTCTTGACTCCATTTAAACCTCTTAGAGTCATCACACAATCAATTCAAGGAGCCTAGCTGGGTTTTACTTCTTTAAGCCATATTATGGAACATATAAGGCCATCTCACTTTCTATGGTTTCTAAAATTTGTCCATGGCTTCCTCTCATACTCTCCCATCACACATGATACAAAACTAAGTTTGGAAGGAATTAAAACACTCCCTAGGTGCATGAACTTTCCTTGGCTGAAGCTATCCTTCCATATGGCACCAATGGAGTTGTTTTAATTTCCTTAATGGGAAAAGCATGTGGGAGGCTCTCTTGGTGTCTTAGGAACTCATATATACTCTTAAACAACTTATATTACTACTAGGAAGCTTCATCTTAGCCTAAGTGCAACCAAATCCCTGAATTCCATAACTTGCATTCTAAAGCTCCCTTTTCAATTCTAATTGTATATTCTTAATCCTCACACTCCATAACCTTTGGTTCCATCAAGAACACATAAATAAAAACTCTCCTCCTCACTTTCTCTCTAGATCGAAGCTTAAATGGCTTGGAAACACAAGATTTTGCAAGTGTTTCAAGTAAAGTCTTATCTTAAAACAGAGCTCTCTTCATGTAGATTATTTTCCATTGATTGGTTTCTTGAAAAGAATTCCTTTTTGGCTTGGTTTAGACCTGAATTTTTAAGTTTTCAAGAAAAGAAACCACCATTAGAGAGCTCTTAGAGAGAGGAACAACTTTCTTAACTGGTGCGGGATGAAACGAGGCCATTTACTTACCTAAATGGAAGCTTAAACTTCTTTTCTCTTTCTCTCTCCTCTTAATGTGATTCCATTTCTGCCCATTTTTTTGCAAATGGAAGCTTGAAGAAAGTGATGAGGTGTAATCTTACTTAAGAAGCCTCTTTTATAATATTTCAAAATGACTATTTTGCCTCTACGTGCCTGTTTACTCTGTTTAGGCTTATTTTAACTCCTTTTTTAGAATTGTCTTTTCCATCATAAAATTTAAGTCCACTAATCCATTAAATGCCTATCGTTTCATCCAAATTAGATTTAAAACCCTCCTGAACAAACTAGTCAACATTTAGGTCAAATGATATTAGAAAATGTCCACCTGAGGGGTTTTAATTGTCTTGGGGCTTCCCATGATTTTTAGGGCCACTGAGAACCCTAGAGAACTCAAAAATTTCATTTAAAAGCCCTTCTATGAAAATTTCAAATTTTGCTTAAAATGATGTAAATGCCCTTACGTTTCGACAACCTTTCATTTGAATTCATTTCTTCATTCTAGCTCCATTTTTCTTTTCATTTGAGCTTAGAATTCTCATTTTTAGGAGTTTAGAATGCTTTCCAAATTTTTTGGGACCTTAACTAAGTCATTTCAGGGACTTCCTTTTGTATCTAACAAATTTTATACATTGACAAAGAAACCATATGTTACGTTTTTCACGTTTTCTCTTGTTTCTCAGAGAACCGAATATTACATGATGTCCATGTAACCTAGTTTTTACTCTTTCTCCTCTTTTTATCCATGGTTTTGACATCTTAAAAGATGGATTTTTTGGTCTGAAATCATGAAGAAAAGAGCTCTTTAAAGGGAAACAAATAGATCATAATAACCACCATTAGGAGCTCTCTCATTTGGTATATGTTATGGCTTAGAAAACATGCATCCTCCTTGCACTCTTTTCCCCCCTAGGTTGGGCCAACATGTGGGAACACTAGAAGGGATTGGTTTTTGTTTCAAACATGAAGGGAATTGAGGTTTTGAAGTGTAAGGATCAAGGATATACAATTGAATTCTATTAAGAAATTATAAATTGTAAGTTATGGAAGTCTAGGTTTTGGTTGCACCTTAGGAAGTGTGAAGCCTTAAAATGATATTTCAAACTTTGTAAGGCCATAAATGAACTACAAAGAGACTAAAGAACATATATAGGTGCCAATTTCCTAAGAAGAATGAGCAAAACTCCGTGTAAGCCCATTATGATGCATGACTCAGCCAAGACTCACTTAGGGCACCTAGATAGAGTTTTCTTTGATTCTAAGGTTATGAATGGTCTAGATATGAATTAAAAGTACTAAAGGAACCATTAGTTCGAATTTAGAAGCCTTATTTTGAAAGGTAAAAAATTTAAGGTTCAATTATGTATAAAGAGACAACTTAGTATTAAACTCCTTGAATTGAGTTTATGATAACTCTAATGAGTACTAATAGAGCCATATAATTCACATGGAATGAGATTTTAAAGCCAAGATATTGAATTACAAAGGTTGCCTCATTATGCCACTTAATGGTACTATATGAGAACCTAAGGCTCTAACTAAGTTGTATAAGGCTTGAATGAATATAAGTATGGTTTCATTAATGACTTTGTGCCTTATTTGATGTATCTAGGCCAAGCAAGTGATATCTCCCTTAAGTGCAAGTATGAGGCTAAGAGGCCAAGCCAACAACCTAAGGGAGACCAAATTGAATTTTTATATAAAGGTAGCTCTTCATCTTTTCTTATATGCTTATTTTGGTTGCTTGAGTTTCATTGATTTCTTGTTTGTGTATGGATTGCAAATTATGCATGTTGTTAATTACTTGATGACTTTATACAATTGTACAATATTAGTATGCATTTGGAATTGAAATGGTTCTTAATGGGTGAAGTTATGCTAAAAGTCATTTAATTTTGGTGAGTTAAAGTCAAAAGTCCCTAAATATAAGTAAGGCAAACCCAAAAGTCTCAATTAGGAGTGAGGCTAAGTCAAAAGACCTTAAAAGTGGGGTAAGCCAAACTAAAAGTCCCTAATAGTTAGGTGAGATTAGATCAAAAGTTTCTAAAGCTTGTTTTTACTTTGATGGAGCCATATGATCTCTTATGTATGATTATGGTTGATATTTGGTTGTTTAATATGCATGTTTACTTTCTTTGACATTAATTGTGTAACACCATGACTTCTAGCTCATTTTATACCATTTATAAGGTGTTACAAATTGCCCCATATAAGTGTGCTTAAATGATGAATGAGCTATTGGGGTTCTTGAAATCTCATTCCCCTCTATATTTTTCCTAACCATGCCTAGGTAATCATCAAGGAAGCAAAGAAGGAGACCAAAGAGCATAAGATTCCATATTTTGATAATAGTTTAAGTTTCAGTGTATTTTGTTGCACATATTAGGATGTACATGGATATTTTGAGATGTAAACCTTCCCACACATTTAAAAGCATGGGATTATGATATATATATTATTTTTGAATGTAAATATAAAGGATTATGCAATTTGACCATGTATGAGCCATGAAATGCATGTATGTAATGACAAGTAGGAGTGTGAATTTAAGTTGCATGATGCTCGAGGCATAATAAACCAAGCATATAAGCTATATTTATCATTTAAAACTTGCTTAAATTGTGACATAACATAGTATGGTTGAAAACAAACCACTTGGAACTAAATTTGGTGCATTTTGAGACATATTTTACACTTGAACCAAAAATAGGTCAAATGGATGAATTTTTGGATGAAATTTGACAGGCATTTAGAGCTCATTTGAAGCTAAAACTAAAGAACATAATTTTTAGAGCTCTATAAAAGTTATTATGAATTTTCAAAGTTGGCTAAAAAATGCAGAAAAATCCTATGCATTATTCATTTGGTAAGTCCTAATATTTCATGTATTTAAAAGGTCAAATGAATTCCGATGCTCACAAAATTTTATAAACATATTTTTGGTAGTATAAGCTTTTTATAGCTACCAAGTTTGCATAAATTGAAGTTGCATAGCTAGATATATGCATTTTTGAAGTTCAAGGTATTATTATGGTCATTTACTATAGTAGCCTCTAATCTTGGTAGATTTTAGTGGGTCAAATGGATTCATTTTGTAACGAATGGTAAATTTTGTAAAACAACAAAACAAGCTGTATAAAGGAAAGTCTCTTGACATGAGCTAGATAATGTCCCAAAATATTTAGGGAGTATCTTAGGCTCCTAAGAATAATAATCTCATGCTTTAACGGAAAGAAAAATAGAGCTAGGACGGTGAAACAAATTGTGATGAAAGCTGATGAAACATAATGGCATTTTTGTAAATAAGTGTAATTTCTAGAAAAACACATAGGAGGGCTTTGTAAATGGAAACTTTGAGTTTTTCAAGGTTCTTAGAGGCCCTGAAAACCATGGAAAGCCCCAATATAGTTAAAGCCCCTCCGATGTATATTTTCCAATAATAGTGAGTTTGAACTTTGACGGATTCATTCAAAAAGGTTTTAGCTCCAAATTGAGTGATTCTAAAGGCATTTTATTAAATTGAGATCCTAAATTTTATAATAGAAAAGACGGTTCTCAAAAAGAAACTAAAACGAAGGTAAAATAAAATTGCCATTATAAAATGACAAAATTGGAATTTTTGAAAAAGTGAGTTTCTTGAATATTCCATAAGCTTCTTAATTCTTCCTCCTCTTATATAGACCTTCTTCTTCCTAAAATATAGAAAAATAAGCTCTCTCTTAGGCGCACAAAAGGAGGAGAGAAAGGGAGGAAGAAACCAAGGAAAAGGTGAGAAATTTCATGGAATTTCATACTTTTCCTTCTTCCAATCTTGTTCCTCTCCTGCTTAGCTCTTTTTCTATAGTCTATTTGAGATGAATGGTTCTATTTTTGGTCCAAAACTTAGGGGAGGAGTTCAAAGTGCTTGAAAAGGAATAAACCAAGAAAGAAAAGCCTTGGATACACACTTGAATCAAAGGTAAACTCTTGTTTATGTTGCTTTCTCCTCTCACCTCTCCTTGGTGTGTGTTTCATCCTCATTTAGAACCATAAGAAGGGAGGGAGTTTTGCCTAAAAACAAGAGAAGAACTAGGATTTTAGACTATAGAGAAGAAAAATATGGCAAGAAATTCCAAGAAAAACTAATGGAAATTAAGATAAGAAAGTGTGGTGTTTTTTAGGGAATCATAAAACTTGATTTTGTGTGTGTGTTTCCTTGGCTATTTAAGTGTTCCCTTGAGCTCCTAAGACTCTTAGAAACCTCCCTAAGTGGCTCTCCCATCAAGAAAAAGTCAAGAAGCTTATGAACCCTTTTCTTAGAAGGTGTCTTGGTCAAGCAAGAACAAATAGGCTAGGGAGTGTTTTAATTTGTTCTAGCCTTGGTTTGAGACTTTATATGATGTTAGAAGATAGGAGAAACCATTGGGAAAAATTTAGGAGCTATGGATTGGAAGATGGGACAATGGTGTCCAAAATGGTACCTTGTGAAGCAACTTGGTTTTTAGCTTGTGTAAATGAAGGTGTGATGGCTCCAAGGACTTGAATAAGGTTAAGAAGCTTAGAAATGAGAAAAGAATGGAGCCTGAAACTTGAATTGTGAAGGTTGCTACAAGGGGCCAATTATGGAATCATTATGTCACTTATAGAACAAAGTGTGTGTTTAAGAGTGAGTTAGTGTCTTGGCTTGCTTCAAGTGCATGATTATATGTTATTTGTGATGATTAGGCCAAGAAAATCCTAACCCACCTAAGTGTGCTTGTGGAACCAAAAAGTGGAAGGAGAAAGATCAAGAAAAGCTTGCATAAACACTAAGGTAGCTCTCCACCTCATTCTCTTTGCATTCTTGGTTGTATATATGTCATTGTGTACTTGTGTATGCTTTGGTGATTTCAGAACATGCCACTTAATGTCTTGGTATTCCATTGGTACTAATGTATTGTCTTGAATGTTATGGATGATGGAAATGGCTCATAGAGGTGATGCCAAAAGTCCCTTAATGAAGGTGAGGAGATGCCAAAAGTCTCTTGAATGGGTGAGGGCAAGTCAAAAGTTCATAGGCCAAGAATGAGGCAAATCCAAAAGTCCTAAAAATGGGGTGAGGCAAAACTAAAAGTCCCTAGAACTCACTCTTGAAAGTGATGTGGATTGGTGGTAAGGAAATGTGACCTTGTATGCCTTATAGTTGTGTTACATTCCATACTTGTGCCTTTGATGTGTATATGCCATGAATGTGTGTATGAATGGGTGTGTGAGCTATTGAGATTTCATGAATCTCACTTCCCTTCCCTCCTCCATCTTAACATGACTAGGTGGTGCCCATGAAGCAAGGAATGCAAGCCAAGAGCCTTGAAAAGCCATATTTTGACTATTGTGTAGTTCTACTTCTAACGAAGTGTTAAAGTGGTTATGTAAATGTTGTTTTGAGATGTAAACCCATGAACCGACGTAAGAATATGTATGAATATTGTATAGCTCTTATTTGGCATTAGATTAATGGGAATGTGAAATTCGACACTTTGATGGCTTAGTATAATTATGTATTAAAGGATGTGGAATAGCCAAATTAAGATGCATGGTATTTTGGACACTTAGGTAGTTCATACAAGTCATATTTGTACTTTTAAACTTGCTCAAGAGGTGCTAAACAATAAAGGAAACCATTTGGGTAGATTTACTTCATATGGAGCAAAATAAGCCATTTTGGTAAGTTATACCACTTTCTATCCAAATGAGCTCTGCTTGGTCTAAAATTTGGCATGCATCTGGAGCTTGTTGAGAGCTTTTTGGGACGCTAAAGTAGGTATTATTTGGAGGTCTATTGAATTTTTGGCAAACTTTTGAAGTTGGGAAATTTTCTGGTTTTTGTTCAGTGTACTGTTCATTTGGTCTAAAATAAATCTCTATTACTTATAGGGCAAACGATGTCCAAATGCCATAAAATTTTATAAGGAGAAACTAGACCTTCCCAGTGGCTTGTTCCAATTAGAAGCACATTATTTAAATGTCTAGAGAGAGAGATATGAATTTTTAAAGTTACTATTTTATTCCAAGTGCACCTCCAGACCCATGTTAATGTTTGATTGATTTTTGGGTTCTGCATGCTCTTGGATTGGTCTGGAAATATTTTTTCCCCTCTAGTTAATATCTATAGCTTTCTAAATTATAGAGATTGCATGAATTGGACTTTTGTGAAATTAATTATGAATTTTCAAAATTTATATCAATAAGTAGTATCAGATTTTCAGATAGCTAGACCTCCATACCTTTTCTAATGTTAGGCATGGTCTAAATGAGATATTTGTGGTTGGGAGTTATTTTTAATGCCAATTTGACATCTAAAGCTTTCTAGAAAGCTATGGTTTGTATGATTTTGATTTTTTTACATTTAGTTATAATTTTTCAAAATTTCCCTTGAAATCTGCCATTGTACAACCGTAAAGAAAGAAGGTAACTCGGGGTTCTTAACTTGAAAACCGTGGATTGCTTGATATTTTGAGTTGTTTATGACTTGTACCAATCATAAATGACTAGAAAATTTTGTTGGATAATCCACGGGACTCACGTAATGTGAATTGAAGAATTTTACCCTGACATAACGCGATAAAGTGCATGAAAATGTGGCTTTTTCTTAATAATTCCCTATGAACATGCACATAATTATCTTGATTGGAAGAATATAATGAGAGGAAAAATAAGGTATGACACATTTGCATTTGAATTATGTTTTAGCATATAGTTCACATCCTAGGCTTTCCATAGACGCCTAATATGTGCAAATCAGAGTTGTATAACTCACGATATGATTTTTCAAAGTTTGAGGTGTAACACCCCAAAATTAATTAAGGTGTTAATCATGGATTTAGATTAATTAGGAATAATTAACATGGGATAATTGGGCAAGTTAAGTGAATGGAGATTTTAGAGAGATAAATTATTAATATGGGTTTAAGATTTAATTGGGATAGAAACTTCATCTATGCCTAAATTAAATTGAGTAGGCCAAGGTTAAGACTAATGGAGGCCCAATAATTGTAGGTGTAGACCAACCTATTTATTGTGAGACTTGGCCCAAGAGAGAGCATCTAATGATGCCCCAATAACCCTTGTGCAGACCCAAATCCTTGAGCTCTTCAAACTTGGCCCAAACTTAATTAAAATTTAGCAGCCCAATGCATAAGAGCTGGCCCAACAAAGCTAAAATCTGAAACCCATTTGGAGTTAGACCTTGGAGCAACCCATGACCCATCTTAGACCCAACTTAAACCCAACTAAAATCCTAAACACTTCAGCCACTTCCTCATTTTGCTGAAACTCAAGAAGGAAAATCGGAGGTGTGAAGGGAGGCTAGGGTTTGAGGCAAGAATTCCACATTTTCTCACATTTAGAGCAAGATTCAACCAAGGTAATAGTTATATAACTTAATCCCCTCATCTTTCTCTTTAATTTGGCTTGATTAGTTTTTCATTTGGAGTATTTTCACCATACCTAAAATCTGAAATGTGATTGTTTGGGATTTTCTTAGTGAAATTCGTAGGTTGAGGCTAGGGCTGGCATTAGGTAAGTATAAACCCTCCATTTTGATACTTTCTTTGCTAGTTTGAGATCCTCATAGCTGATTTATAATATGAGTATTAATTTTGTACGAATTTGCTTAGGATTTTGGATGAAATATTAAGACTTCTGGTAGAGGACACTTCAATCCAAATTTGAGACTTGTTGTGACTGGGTAAGTGTTCCCTAGGTAGTCATTAGTATTTTAAATTCTTTGGATACTTGTTGCAACTATTAATGATGAATTAGAGTAGTAATTCTCCGATGCTATGGTTATAGGGAGATTTCGTGCCCTTGGTGGCTGTTGCAATTGTCTACAAGTGAGGTAACCGGGGTTTACATTGATTCCATACATATATCTATTTTAATTTCATACTTGCTATATATGAATGATTTGAAATGCTGAATGAATTGGTTGGTTATCTATTGTATTGTGATTGGACCTTGTGAGTCCATGGTGGAGCTGTGGTGCAGCTGCCACCTGTGTATATGCTTTGATCGGGTATCGGGTTATGATCAAACCCTGAATGCACTAAGCCCTGGTTGTGCTCACTAGGGAGTGGGTGCTATGGACGGGCCTCTCCTAGTGTTATTGGCCTTTAACATGTGAAAATATGATTGCTAGTATGGGATAGTAATCATGATAGCCTAATTATTTCATTCATTGATATGACTGAGATGATTCTGATGTTGATTTTGATTCATGCATATATGTTAATTAAACTGTATTATATGATGGAATTGCCTTAGTTACTGAGATTCATATCTCACCCTGTTTCATGGGATTAATATTTCAGGTGAAGGTTCTTCAGGTAAGGATAAGGGGAAGCAAATGGATGAAAATCCATGAGCTCCAACATATGGGGATAAGGCTTCACTTAGGCTGATTTATTTAGTATAGATGCTAAATTTTGTATTCCTTATTGTATAGCATCATCTTGTATTCATGTTACCAAGTGTAAGCTCTTATTTTTGATTACTTAGGATATATTTATTGAGGAGTTAGGCATCATCTTAATTTGGTATTAGATGTATGAACTTATAATATCTAATATATATAAACTTTGTTGAATTCATGATATATCTTATTGTTGGGAATGTCATCCCGGTATCTATTAGATTGTTGATTTGAATTAGTAATGTGTGGAATCTTTAATGAAATATATATACTTGAATGGTGGTCTGGAAGCTTATGAAATTCTACGGTTATTAATCTATGAACTGGTTAATATAAGGTAGTTGGAGGAGTAGAAATGGACACTTAAGACTTGAACTAGTAATGATAGATTAGTTAGTTAATTAAGGTACATAGCTACCATTAGAGTTGCATAAATTAAGGTAGAATGGCCTTAGGGTGATATTGGAGGGAGAGTAGAGAGTATAAGACTAGATTTTTAGAGTTATAGGATCAGAGGGAGTTTCGCCACAACTAAAATGGAGTTAGCCACGGCCAATAAAGGCAAAGTTGCCCAGGGAGAGTGCCAGAGAGGAATTCGCAGTAGTGAAATGTGAGAGGCTAAACTGGAAGTTGTCCAAAGGGAAATTCACCGTGGCGAAAGGAGTGAATTTGAGAGGAATTGGCCGTGGCTAAGTGTAATTTGGCCACGGCGAACATTCTAAAATACTTATATTATTTAGGAAACCTTGGTTTTTCATATGGTGATCTCAAGGGATGATTTAGAGACATTGGGATTGGTTATAATTGATGGGTAATAGAATCAAAGGTTTATAAATAAATGCTTATTTCCCTTATGTACATAAGTGCTTGTAATTGTATGATTGATGACTCTAATAACATTAAGGTTCAAATTTTCCCGTATTTTCATAATGCAATTAGTCGTAATGCCTTGTAACCCCAATCTATGATTATTAATCACGTATTTAACCTTAATTACAATGATTAGAAGTTAGGGTCGTCACATGATGTATATTATGTGCAAAAGTGGTAATTGGAACCATATGCAATGAAATCTGAAATTAAGCTTCATTTTATGAAATTAGAAGCCTAACAAACTTTGTTGGCATGAATTTAGGAATTTTATGATGAATTTATATAATTATGAATATTTAGAGATTATGGGCCTTTAATAACAATAATATCCACTATCAAAAGTTTTCAATATGAGAACTTGTGGTTATATAAGGAATATGCTATGAAATGTGTGCACATTCTTTAATGGTATGATAGGCATACTAGTGGCAAAATCATAAGTTTGAAAAAAAAACTTAGAAACTAAAAAGAAAGAGTTTTAAATGATAAAATTAAGCTCGCCAGGGTTTTCAGAGATCTTAAAAACCATAAAAATGCTCAAAATCGGTTAAAACTCTTATGATGTGCAAAACAAAACAACCACTGTTGTGATTGTAAGTGGAGCCTGTTTTAAGCCATTTAAACACTAAAAATGATGCTTCGTGTAGGAAGTAGTCAGATCTTAAAAAAGTCAAAAAATGAGCATAAATAGAGTGAATAAGTGATTAGGGACAAAATGGTTATTATGAAAAGTTAAGGCTTACAAAAGAAGCCTTCTCCTTCCTTCACCTTCTTGACCAAAATATCAGCAATTCCAAAGTCTAGCTATGGCATCTTGCAAGGAGAAGGTGTAACATCCGATTGTTCAAATGTATGAGAAAACATGAGAAATGTAACGTACAGTTCATCTATAAACGTACGAAATTCACCGGATACAAAAGGAAGTCTCCAAATAGAGTGATTCAAGGTCCAATACAATTATATCAATATTGTAGACCTATAATAACGAATTTATGAAGCCAAAGGTGCCTTGAAACTAGAGTTAAAATAGTAAAACAAAATTTAATGAAAATCTAACAAAACATAATAGTATTTTCGTAATTTTGGATACTTTTTTGGAAAATTCATAGGAGGGCTTTTTAAATAGAAAATTTGAGCTCTTTAGGGTTCTTAGAGGCCTTCAAAACCATGGGAAGCCCCGAGACAGCTAAAACCCCTCCAGTATAACTTTTATCAGTTCGATCGAAAAGGTTTTAGCTCCGATTTGAGTGATTCCAAAGGTATTTTATAAGATTCAGTGTAACATCCAATTTTCATTAAAATGATGAAAATGGATACATTTTCAAAGCGGGTCCTCTAAAATGAATTGGTTATGTAATATCTGGTTCTTTGAATATGGGAGAAAATGCGAGAAATGTAACGTACAGTTTCTTTGTAAACGCACGAAATTTACTGGATACAAGAGCAAGTTCCCTAGATAGAGTGATTTGAGGTCCTAAATAATTTGTGTAACATTCTAGACTCCTAAAAATGAGAATCCTAGGCTCAGATAGAAAGAAAAATAGAGCTAGAATGAAGAAATGAAATGTAATGAAAGGCTAACGAAATGTAATGACATTTTCATGATTTTGAGCAAATTTTGGAATCTTCATAAGAGGGCCTTTTAAATGAAAATTTTGAGTTCTTCGGGGTTCTTGGAGGCCCTAAAAACCATGGGAAGCCCCGAAATAGCTAAAACCCCTTCGGTGGATGTTTTCCAATGTCAGTTGACCTGAATTTTAATTGATTCATTCTAGAAAGTTTTAGCTCTAATTTGAGTGATTCCAAAGCCATTTTACTAAATTGGGAATCTAAATTTCATAATGGATAATGGAAAAGATAGTTTTAAAAAATAGCTAAAATGAGTTAGAAACAAAAATGCCAAGAATAAAGGGCAAAATTAGAATTTTGAGAAAAAGGAAGCGTCTTGAGTACTCTTTATTATCCACGTTTCTTCTCCTCTATATCTAGACTGACTCACTTCTGCCCTTACACTAGAAAAACAAGGCAACTCTTAGGCGCACCAAAGGAAGGGAAAATGAAGAGGAAAAATTCAAGAAAAAGCTAAGAAAAATGTGAAATTTTATGCTCTTCCCTTTAGTAAACTTGTTCCTTTCATTCTCGTCTTCATTTCTATGGTTTCATTAATGGATTTGGTGATTTTTTGGGTCTGGTCCAAAGGAGGAATGACAGAATTTGAAGAAGAGGAATTCACAACTTGGAAAGCACTTGAGAAAGGCTAGGAAATCAAGGTAAGTTGTTGTCTTCCATGCTTCTTCTTCCTTGCTCCTCCTTATAGGAATTTCATCCCATATAGAGCCCAATCAAAGGGAGATGAATTCTGGTCCTAGCAGGGGAGATTCATAGGTTTTGGAGTGTGAGAAGCAAGTAGGTGCAAAGAAATCAAAGAAAGAAGTATGAAAATGCAAGATAGAAAAGTTAGGGATTTATGGAGACATTGTGAAATCTATTTTAATCCATGAATTCCCCAGCATAAATGAGTGTTTGAATGAGCTCTTGTGATCCCTAGAAGGCTCCTCATGTGCATCTTCCATCAAGAAAATAAAGCAAACTCACTTGGTGTCTCTTTGGTCCGTAGCCATGACTTAGAGAGTTTGGGGCGCCAAGGGGTAGTTTTAATTTGTTCTAAGTTTAATTTTGAGTCATGTATGATGGAAGAAGATGAGAGGAAGCTTAAAAATTTTTTTGAAGCCATAGATAGTGAGATGGTATCATAAGTTCCATATTATGGCTTAAAGAAGCAACACTTAGCTAGGCTCTTTGATTTATTGTGTGATGACTCTAAGAGTTTTAAATAGAGTCAAGAATCATAAATAGATGGAGAGAATGGAGCCAAGATGATATTTTCTTAAGGTTACTTCATTAAGTGCATTATGGGATCATAAAAGGGTTATATGAACCACCTAGCTTATCTACTGAATGTATGGCCTTAAAATTTGATTCAAGAGTATAATTGGCTTCCATATGATGTGTCTTGGCCAAGAGAAATTATCTCCACCTCCTTGTGTGTTTAAGGTCAAGGGAAAGGACTCAAAGCTCAAGGAAAGAGTATGCTTATGTGGCAAAGGCAGTTCTCTCCACCTTCTCTCATGCATGAATGTGTGCTTACATTGTCTTTGGAAGTGGTATGTGTGTTTTAAGCCATGAAAAGTATTCTAGCATGATTTCATATGCCATGGTACCATGATGATATTTTATGCATTCAAATGATGTTTTATATGCTTGTCTTGGTTTGCTTGAGTGTGGAAAAGCCAAGAATTCTCTAGCCATGGTGAGGATGAGCCAAGAACCCTTAAAATTAGTTGAGACAAAGTAAAAAGTCTCCCAAGAATGAGGTTGACTCCCAAGAGTAAGGTTGAGTCAAAATCTCTTAGAGAAAATAGGTGAGGCAACTCCAAAATTCATAAGTGAATAGGTAAGGCTAATCCACTCATTTGGTAAGTCTATGTATACTATGTATGACTTGTTTAAATGCCAAGGATGATTCTTGAATGCCCACACATTGCAATATGTCCATGCATGCATTTTCAAGGCTTGTATTGCATACTTTATGTGTGATTGAAAGGGAGATGAGCTATTGGGATTCTTTGAATCTCATCCCCTCCTTTCCAATGTCTTAACATGCTAGGTGGAACAATTAAGCAAGGTAATAGAAGCCACGAAGTCTAGAAGAGGGAAATTGACATCAAAGTGTATGAAAATGCCTAGTTTTGTCTCTTTTATAGCTATACACATGGCATATGATGTAATCCTATGATGAAATTGTTATGTAATCCTATGAATATATGTAATTACCTAAATAATTCATGTATGTATGAGTTTTAGTGCCAAATAAGTGGTAATGTACATTTTCGATAGAGAATGGCATGCTCAAGCATGTGAAACCTTGTGTATGGCATGGGGTGAGAGAGTCAGTTTTTGATTTCTAGCTCTATGCACCTTTGAGACAAGTTTAGAGAGTCATTGTGGTACATTCCCATGTGCTCAAGTGGTCATGGTTGCCTTAGAACTTGAAATAGACTATTTGGACCTCTTATGTGACACAAATTGAGCCATTTTGCAACCTAATATCACGATCTAACCAAATGAATGAATTTGCCCATGAAATTTGGTACACATGTAGATCTTATCTAAAGCTTTTTGAAATGCCAAAGATCAAATTATTTATAGCTCTATGGAATTAACTATGAATTTCCAAATTTGGCATTTGTCTGCTGAGCTTATGCAGACACTATTCATATGGTTAGAAACTTAGGTTGCATCATTTGTGGGACAAATGATGTCTAATACTTATGAAATTTTATGCTAGAGATGATAAGCTTTCTATGGCTATTGAGATCATTCCAATTAGACCTCTAAGTAGGGAGATATGAATTTTTAAAGTTGGAGGTCACTACCAGTAATGAAAATTGACCTCTGGTACTATTCCATCAGTTTCTGGTAGCTAGCTGCCTTTGTTGTGGTCTGAATTTATTTTTAGCATAAAGTAAACATCTTAGCTTTCAATAATGTTATAGTGTGCTTGATTTCTATTTTTTTAGAATTAGTTATGATTTTTCAAATTTTAGGCATAGAATCTGGAAATCCTACCCGTGGCTACACACTATGTTTTTAAGTATATCATCCCTTTGCTTGAGGTATAGACCACTTCTTGAGCTCGTTATGAGTTTTATTTTTGTATTTAAATATGAGAATGAAATGGATAAGTCCATATGGCCCATAAAATACCAAATGAGAAATTTACCCATGATGTAATGCAATTTAATTGTCTTTTTCCATAACTTTTTCTTAAGGAATTCATGTGCTTCATGGAAATAAGCCTACATATGATATGGGATGAGTCATAGAATCATGATGTTACACATTAAGGTCTAGAAAATTTAGAACAGTAATCTAGACATTAAATAATGAATTTAGGAGGCTAGAGGTACCCTGAAATAGAGGCTAAAATGGTTGGCCGAAAATTAATGAAATAGTTATGAAATCTAAAGTTATGAACATAATGGCATTTTTGTAATTTTGAAAAAAATTTAGAACTCTCATAGGAGGGCTTTTTAAATGGTAAATTCTAGTTCTTTGGGATTTTTAGAGGCTTTAAAAATCATGGGAAGCCACCCCTCCGGGATACATTTTCTAATGTTGGTTGACTCAAACTTTAACCCTTTTGTTCAGGAAGGTTTTAGTTTTGATTTGAGTGATTCCAAAAGCATTTTATGAGATTGAGGACCTAAACTTTATGATGGAAAAGACAGTTTTCAAAAAAGGAGTTAAAACGAACTAGAAACAAAAATGCCAAGAGTTAGGGACATAAATATAATTTTTTAAAGAAATTGTTTCTTGAACTTTCTATAAGTGTCATTGATAAGCATGATTTTTATATACTTTATTCCTCTTAACTTAACCTTTTTTATAATTAACTGTGGCTTAATAAAGTCAATTGAATGGAATTTGATTTTAATTGGCTATTTTTACATTTGAGGAATTAATTTGCAAATTATTGATTCTTAATGCTTAAATTCATCTTAAATAAATTTTGGATATTTCCACTTAATACTTTCCATTCTTTGTGTGCAGAATTTCAATGGACAATTAAAGCTTGAAGGGTAAATTGAATTGTAGAAGGTATGAGGTTCAAACACCATGCAATTCTGACGTGGCTGGAACAAAGAAGAGACAACACAATGAATGGAGCTGCATGAAGGGAAGCTTGAAAAGAAACTCGTGGCAAGGGAAGAAAGCAAAACAGAGGAAGAGCATCACATGTTAAAGAGGAAGGAGAACTAGCTGCAACCCAAAAGAAGAGCCACGCATGAAGCATACAAGCTTGGGTTGACGTGGAATAACTTGAGCTCAAGAACAAAACCAGCAGCAACGTGAAAGGAAGAAGCTTTTTGAGCTAGAGATTGAAGAAGTGCAGTAGCTGAACAGAGTATGAGAAGAAGGAAGCTTGGAGCTTGCATGAGCTAAAACAACGTGAAGAAGCATGCAGAATCACGTCTGGACAGCTCTGAGTTGAAAAGAGAAGAGAAGGAGAATCGGAGTTAAAAAACGAAGAAACATACGGGTTCAACCACGTAGAGGCAACACGAGCAAAAGAAGCATGGCTGGACAGAGCAAGCCACTGATTTATGGGTCTTGGTCTGTGAAGAGAATGAATTGCATGGAGCTAGAGTTCTGCATGGAATGAGATGTTAGTTAAAAGATGCTGGAGCTGGAGGCTTGGGTTGAGGGAGCTTGCCACGGGTTCTGGTGCTTTGAGAAGGCGAGAGAAGCTGTGGTTCTAGTTAAGAGGAAGAAACACGAAGAGCTGCATGAGAAAGTAACGTGTAAGGTGATTAATATATTCAATGGGGCCCACACTCACATAAGCAAAGAAGAAGAAAAAAATGCATTCGGGAAAGTTGAAGAACCATGTGGAGGCAGCACTTGAACGTGGAGCTAAACACGTGGATTAATGAAGTGAGCTGGAGCTAAGTTTGAATGATCTCACATGGAAATTGATACACGAAGAAGCAGCTTCAGCAAAAGAATGTGAGAAGGCTACGGGCTGACGTGGGAAATGAACTGGGAGATGAGAAGAAAATGCGTGACTTCAGCGTGCAAAATGTGGAGCTGAGGGGCACGTGATTAATTAATGAGAATGTGAGAATAACACTGAGGGAGGAACGAAGAAAGAGCGAAGATACATCGGGTTCGAGAGGAGAATGCGAGACGACGTGAAAAGGCTGGAGGTTCCAGCGTTGAAGAGGAAGAAATTCTCATTTGAATTCTTGATGGCTGCAGCTTCCTTGATCGATTCTCCTCCAATTGATTCCTCCATGGCAGCTTAAATTCCATTTGGTGGCTAGCTGAAGATAGGATTCTCCTAGATGAAGATTTGAGCTCCACATCTCCTCATCAATTTGGATAAAATTCTCTTGCTCAATCTTTTAATTTCAGCATTATTTCCTTTATTAATTTGACTAGGTGTAGCTTATTGGTTTAGGAATTTAATTGCTGGAAATTACTGGATTGAATTAATTTTTTTTTATTGAGCTTAATTTGAATTTTGGAATTTTATTTGTGATTATCATATGTTTGTAAAAATTCCAGAATTAGTGCTGTACAATTTACCTCTAAATTCCTCTTGATTTTAAGCTAATTGATGCAATGGTTATTGGATTAGTTAGCTGGAATTTTTGTGGAATTAATTGCTTGAGGGATTAATTAATCTAATTGGTGAATTAGCATCTTGATTGGATTATGCAGTAGATTTCATTAATCAATCAAAATTAGTTGTAGTGTGTTCTTATTTTTAATTCAATTCATTAGTTGTTCAAGGTTCTTTGTGGTTGCAAAATTCCTTGAGTAATTGATGAATTGAATCTTGGATGGTTATTCAAGAGCCTATAAGGAATGCACTAAAGAGCAAGAACTTAATCCAAAATTGGTAAACTAAAAATAGCAAGGATAATTGAACTCTAGGGAATCCAATTGAAAGCTAGCTACCACATTTGCTTGACTATTTGCTTGAACTTAGTTTTAAGTTTTTTTATTCTTGTCAATTAACTTTAGTTCAGTTAAATTTTAGCATTTCAAACCCCCCCAAAATAAGTCCTAATTAGTAATACTTAGAATACTCTTCCATAAACAAATTGAGGCACAAACCCCTTGGGAAAATGACCTAGGTTGCACCATTATCTACAAATTTATTTTGCCACCTAGTTTTATTTGAGATTGCGCGACACAATCGTCAAATTAAAAAAAAAAATTTCTAAAAAATTTTCAATTTTTTTTTTTTAAAAACAAGGAAAAGATGGATGAAATGACTCTCCCCCACACTTAAATATTGCATTGTCCTCAATGTCAGCACACAATCTAGTAAACAGATAAACAACATAATATAAAGAAAGTGAAAAGAGAGAATACAACCGGATGAACTTGAATCGAAGATCTCAGGGTAGGCTCAGATTCCCTTTTGTAACTGGTTAGCAATTTTTTATTACTTACAAAATAGGAACAAAAAAAAAATTTAATTGGAATAGGATAAAGATAGTGGATTCCAAGAGACGATTCCAAAGCTAGTCACAAGACCATTATTATTCACAATTAATCCAATTAGGTAGCAATTAGGAATTTTAATTTGATTTCATTTTAGGTTAGTTTAAATCAATCAAACCCCCCTTAGTTTAGAAATTTGTAAAGTCTTTTAACACTTAGAAACTTAATTAAGCATTGAATTCCATTTCCTAGGGATATGACCTAGGTTGTGCCCTATATTGCATTTAATATTTAACTTAGTTTTATTTTGAGGGTTGTATGACAAGCCCGTCAAAATTTGGCACCGTTGCCGGGGATTTGGAGTTTCAATTATTTGAGAAAGTTTTCTAAGTGTTTTTATTCTGTTTTAGCTCTGTTTTGATTCTGTTTTAATTTGATTTTTGTTCTGTTTTGAGCTTGGATTTGGTTCATTTCGATGTTGCGCGTTAAGTGTCCTGCTTGCTGGAATTTTCATTTGAAGTGCCCAGAAAATTCTCATACTTTGTTTTCCATTGTTTTTGGGTGTTTGGACCAAAAAAAATAGCAAAGCTATTAGGTGCACCATTTTTTGGCCAAATTCCAACGTTTGTGATACTTTTTCTAATTTTTTAGTATTTTTTTTTGAATTTTTTAGGAATATTTTATTTTTTCTGGATTTAATTTCTTTATTTTTTGTGACTTTATTTTGTGTCATTAGCCTCTGTTTTAGAGTGTTTTAGATTGTTAGGAACTTCTTATCTTCATTTGATTTTATTTTCTTGATTATTGAGTTTATTTTAGTTATAATTTATTAGGATTTTACTTGTGCTAAAAGTAATTGTACTTCTCATTTTATTTTTGTTTTAAATGGATCATTATTATTCTAATCAAGGTGTCTATGACTCTTATGCAGAGCATAGGATTTCTCAGAAGTTGGATAACGCCATGACAATGGTTCAAGGCCATCTTGAACAACAAAGACAACAATATCAATAAGCATAACAATATCAACGATTCCAACCACCATGCTACCAACCACACCATCATTCCTATGAAGTTCACCCCAGCTACCAACCATGCCACAATCCATATGGAGTACAACCAAATTACCTCCATCATTATGATCCATACCATACTTTCCATAGGCAAGAGCCACAATATCGCCATTATCATGAAGGATACATGCAACAAGAGCCTCAGAGGGAACCAAGTTTGAAAGAGAAGATGATGCAGCTAATGGAAGCCTTAGATCTTCGAATCCAACAAAGGGATGCCAACCATCTTCAATTCAAACAAGAATATGAATGGTGGTATCTTGAAATGCAGCAAAGGCTTGACAACATGATGAAGGATTCAGGAATTCAATTACATCAACCGACTTCAAGTGCTACTGAATTAATTGAAGAGCAAATTAGAAGAGAATGTATAGAAGAGGAAGAGTCCTATTCACTGGGTAATATCCTTCCATCCTTTAATACTTTGCAATTTGTTGAAACTGACTCTAGTTTGCCTGATAGCACTATGACTACTGATACATATAATGTTGTTGATTCTGAATTGCATGATGATGATGTTGTTGATGAAGAAATAATTGTTGAATCTCCTGGTATGGTTGATTGTGGTAGTTCATTGAGTAAAATTGACACATTTTGTGATGTTCATGAATCCTTGTGTACTGATGCACTTGGAATTTCTACTCCTAGTTGTGACCTTAGTGGTAATTCTATTTCTGAGCCTGTTAATGATGAATCTCTTGAGTCTAGGGTAGTAGATAATTGTGAGGGTGACTTGGAATGTGATGATTATTCTGTTCCTAGTTTGGAATTGGTTGAGAAGCCTGTTGATGATGCATCTTCTAAATTTAGGGACAACATGCCATCTAGACCATGTGACATAGCTTATTTGGATGCATCTCTTGATTGTGTGTGTGCTGGATCCAATATATGTGATAGATGCTCCCAAATTAATTCTTCCATTGAGACTAGTGAGTCCATCACATATTTTAATAATCATGATTCCTCACTAGCCTGTAATGGTATGACTGCTGAAGTGGTAGATGTAGCATGTGATAATGATATAGACATTGAGATTGTTGGACAGCTTGTTGATAATTCAGACTCTACTTTGCAATGCTTATGTGATGATATGCATACATGTCCTGTGTGTGCTGAGATTAATGAGTTTCTGAGGTCTGATAAGTCTGTTGAATCCATAGAGTCCTTGGTTTGCATTGAAATTGTTGATGATACTGATTCCATTGATCATACTGGTATTGATAAGAGCATGCATAGTGATAGCGTTGATGTTGAAAATCCTGTTGATCCTTGTACTCTTGTTGATACTAGTGAGAGACTAGATTTTGTTGTTGATCATTGTTTAGAATTTTGTGAGCCTACTGATGTCTCTTTGGTCAAGGAAGATGTTGTTTCTCCTATTGAGAGTCCGAAACAAATTCCTGAAGTTGGTGAGCTAGTTCCCAACAATCAACAGACTCTCCTAACTGAGAAAAAGCACCTGCCAAATACCTTGGAGGACTTGAACTCAAAGGATTGTGAGAAGTTACAATTTAATTTTCCTGTGGATGTAGTGACTCTTACTGATGAGAGTCAAGTAGATTTCATTGGTTTTGATAGATTTTTAGAAAGTTCAAAGTTTAAATTTGATTTTAAATTTTCTTTTTTTGGTTTTAAAGGTCTTAGATTTGATTTTTCTTCTTTTCTTGGTTCTGAATTTGCTGAATTTGACTTTCCTAAACTACTGATGGTTGAGAAAGTCCATGAGTCAACACTGCACGATCAATCCAAATGCTTTAAAGTGGTTAAACTCAAATTTGTTCAGTTAAGAAGGAATAAAGTGGTTTTAATTCTTGTTTTTGATACATATGATTAGTTAGTCTTTGATAGAGTTCTCTGTAGTTTAGGATTTAGTTTTCTTTTCTTTTCCGCATTACAGTTTTTTTTTTCTTTTTTTTTTGTTCCTATTTTGTAGGTAATAAAAAATTGCTAACCAGTTATAAAAGGGAATCTGAGCCTACCCTGAGATCTTCGATTCAAGTTCATCTGGTTGTATTCTCTCTTTTCACTCTCTTTATATTGTGTTGTTTATCTGTTTACTGGATTGTGTACTGACATTGAGGACAATGCAATATTTAAGTGTGGGGGAGAGTCATTCCATCCATCTTTTCCTTGTTTTTTTAAAAAAAAATTGAAAATTTTTGAGAAATTTTTTTGAAAAATAGTGTGCTTTTTTTTTTTAGTTTTTCTGTGAAAGTTGCAAGTTAAGATGATTATAGCTTGGATTCACTTAGACATGATAAGTGATGGATCTTGTGTCTCGATTCAAGCGAAGTGGCAATGAATTTGATTTCAATGAATTATTTGATAGCCATTAGCTGGTGAGAATTTGAGCCTTAATTGTTCAATTCTAGTGTGTATTCACCTATCTTTGTTTAACTCTAGAACTTGTCTTGATTCTTTAATGAAACCACATTTACATTTGTATACATGAAAATGATAAGGCATTCATTTCTTTTTTTTAGCTAGTGAGCCAAAAAGCCAACCTATATGCATCTTTATCCGTTGTTTTAGCCACTTTGGGCTTGTATTTTCTTTTCTTGTTACCCATAGCCATTTGAAAATATTTCCCACCATGATGCTTTAGAGATTTCAAGGAACATTGCACTTGTTTGGGATGAGAGAATGTATGCTTTACATCAAGTTAGGCCATTGATAATAAGAGTTGAGGAATATGTTCTGAAAAAAAAAAAAATTTGCAATTGCAAAGAAAAGATAGAAAAACAAAAAGAAAGCAAAAGAAAAGTAATGAAAAAAAAGAAAAAGAAAAAGAAAAGGAAGCAATGGAAAATCAAAAGAAAAAAAGAGTTTTAAGTTGAGTTTATAGTTGCTTGTATTAGTTGGAAATAAGGCCTTGAATGCACATTTTTCCCTATCCTAAATCTTCATTGATTGCTCTTGAGATCCTAAGGTGTCTATTTGTTGTTTGTTTTTCCCCTTATTTTTATATCCATTCATTTCATTTCCTTAGCCCTATTACAACCCTAAATAAAGTCCTTTGATTTGTGTATTGCATTTAGCATGGGTGGTGGAGATTTAGAAGCTTGACAAGCTTATGGTAGTGAGTTTGGATAGGTGAAGTTTGAGCGAAACACATCCCTTTAAACACTGGAAAGTTGAGAGTAAACACCAATCCATGAGAGGCTATGTATTTTAATTCATTCTTTTCAAATGAAATTGCCATGAAGCTTAATTCTTGATGCAAGTGAAAGTATCTTTGATTGTTGGAGTGATGAAAATATTGTGATTAGTCTCTAACTTGTGATTTTTACACTTTCTTTTTCTTTTTCTTTTTCCACTTGCCATTCTACTAGCCGGGTGTTTCAAATTCATTCTTTTAACTTGGATTTTGAGCTTTGCCCAGGAGTGTAAAAGTTTAAGTGTGGGAGAATTTGATAAGCATGATTTTTATATACTTTATTCCTCTTAACTTAACCTTTTTAATAATTAAATGTGGCTTAATAAAGACAATTGAATGGAATTTGATTTTAATTGGCTATTTTTACATTTAAGGAATTAAGTTGCAAACTATTGGTTCTTAATGCATGAATTTCTTTTAAATAATTTTGTGGATAAATCCATTTGATTTTTACCATCATTTTGTGTAGAAGTTTTTGATGGGGAAATAGCTTGAATGGAAATTGAATTGAAGAAGAAATGATGGCTTCATGTGTACAAATTGATCAGAAAAATTTACAAGCTAATGCTATGGGTTAGCAACGCTGCACAGAACGTGAAACAGAGCACGTTTTTATGGAAGAGTCAGCTGAACCATGTGGAAAAACACGTGAAAATAACTTAGGAAAAGGCTGGAATGAGCTGCACGAAGAAGCAGAAATGGAGGAAAGAGCTTGAAGAAGCAGCTAGAACGAAGAAGAAAACACGAACAGAAAACACATAGTAGCTGAACGAAGATGCTAGAGCTGAAGCTTGGTTTTAACGTGAAAAGAAGAGCTGCATGATTCGAAGAGTAGCCATGTTCTGGTTGCATGAAGATGCTGGAGTAAAACGTGAAAAGAAGAAACGGGCAAAGAGTTTCATGTGGAATATAAAATAAAGTAGGGCCCATCTCATGCATAATAGCTTCAGACAATTGAAAATAAGGAGCACGTGGAATCACTTAGAGGAATCACGTGAGAGGCACGTCATACACACTCGAGCAGAAGCTAAAATAGGCCATACATTCCATGCTGAATCACGTCTTTGACCATACATCATTCCATTCATTCCACGACGCCTACACACATTCCGTCTTTTTCCATCCACCCCTTCGTCCAAAGCCATCCTCCATTCTCCATCTCCATTCCCATCCACTAATGAAGCTCTAATTCATCCACCTTGAGGCTAGCTTGGAAGCAACCTTGGCTGAAGCTTGAATCCTTGGAGAAGAAGCAGAATTTTGGCTAAGAATTTTTATTTTTCCAGCACTTTTTCTCTTCCTTGTATTTGCTTGGTTAAGGAATATTGGATTGAGAATTTGTGTAATTAATTAGTGGCTGGTTAGACACTGATTAGGAGGTCTTTTGGTTGATTAATTGGTTGGATTTGAATATGATCTTTCATTATTCTCTAATTTCCCATGTATGCCACGAAGGTATTCGATGAAATGCATGAGTGAAATTATATGCTTAATTGCTTGATTTGAGAATTCCTTGATGTTTAGTTGGTTAATTAAATATTTTTGGATGATGAATCAGAGGCTAATTAATCAGTTAATTAATCAAATTAGGTGTTCATTGATCTTAAAGACAAGAGTTAATGAATTGGTGTAGGATTGAGGTCTCAATTCAACATTAACTTGTTAATCTCTTGAATCTTGAATGGTTATTCAAGATCATTTGCTAATGAACATAATTAGGAACTCTTAGGTCAGAATTAATCACAATTGGAATAGGATAAGGATAGTGGATATTAAGAGACGATTCCAAAGCTAGTCACAAGACCATTATTATTCACAATTAATCCAATTAGGTAGCAATTAGGAATTTTAATTTGATTTCATTTTAGGTTAGTTTAAATCAATCAAACCCCCCTTAGTTTAGAAATTTGTAAAGTCTTTTAACACTTAGAAACTTAATTAAGCATTGAATTCCATTTCCTAGGGAGATGACCTAGGTTGTGCCCTATATTGCATTTAATATTCAACTTAGTTTTATTTTGAGGGTTGCACGACAAGCCTGTCAGTCATGCCCCTTCTTTTCCCTTCTCCACTCATTTCTTTTCTATCCAAAAAGCAGAGAAAACTCAAGAGAGGGATGTGCACAAGAACAAATGGAAAAAGGAGGAGAAAAGTCAAGGAAAAGGTAAGAAATTCATGGAAATTCTTCTTCCTCCTTTAGTAAACTTCTTCCTCTCCTTTCCTCCTCCCTTCCTATGCATTAGTGAGGTGTTTGGATCTATTTTGAGGGCAGAACAGAGGGTAGATTTTTGAATTCAAGGAGAAGAAACCAAGCAAGGTGAAAAACAAGCAAGGGAAACTAAGGAAGCTAGGTATTTTGCTATCTTTATGCTTTATTCTCCTTCTTCCTTCTCTTGTGTGTGTTTTGCCCTACCTAAGACCATCCAAGAGAGGTTGGATTTCTAGCTAAACCAAGCATGAATTTTAGAAAAATGAGGGAGGAGAACAAGAATATGCAAAAGGAACAACAAAATAACCATTAGAATTCAAGATAAAAAAGTTAGGGTTTCAAGTGTTCCTTTAAAATTCTACTTTGATACAAGAATTCCTAGACCTAAATGAGTGGTTGGATGAGCTCTTAAGATTCCTAAGAAGCTTCTGCCATGCATCTTCCATCAAGAATATAAAGCAAACTTACTTGGTGTCTTCTTGAAGCCTAGCCTCGGCCTAAGCTAGATAGAATAGCAAGGGGAAGTTTTAAATATTTCCAAGCTTGATTTTGAGTTATATATGATGGAAGAGGATGAGAGGAAGATTTAGAAAAATTTTAGAAGTCATGGATAATGAGATGTTGTTATGGGTCCATATTATGGCTTAAAGAAGCCACACCTAGCTAGGCTCCTTGAATTAATTGTGTGATGACTTTAAGAGGTTTAAATGGAGTCAAGAATCTTAAATGGATGAAGAGAATGGAGTAAAGATCATGTTTTCATAGGGTTGCTTCATTAGGTGCATTATAGAACCATAAAAGTGGCATATGAACTACCTAGCTTTTTTAGTGAATGTGTAACTTTAGAATTTGGTTCAAAAGTATAATTGGCTTCCATATTATGTGTCTAGGCCAAAGGAAACAAATCCTACTTTCTTATGAGTGTGTGGCCATGGGAGAGGAACCAAATCCAAGAGGAAAAGTGTACTTGTGTAACAAAGGCAGCTCTCTCTTCTTTCTCTCATACATGAGTAGATGTTTATCTTGTCTTTGATGTGTGTATATATGTTTTAAGCCATGAAAAATGTCTTAACCTGTATCTAGATGCCATGGTACCATCATGTTGCATTATGTCTTCAAATGATACTTTGTGAACTTACTTTAGTTTGCTTGAGCGTGGTGAAGCCAATAACCCACTAGCCATAATGAGGATGAGCCAAGAGTCCTCAAGAATAGTTAAGACAAAGTTTAAAATCTCCCAAGAGTAAGGCTTAGTACAAAACCTTTAAGAAAAAGGGTGAGGCAAGTTCACAATCCTTGAAGAGAATGGGCGAGGTTAAACCACTTACTTGGCAAACCTATAGATGTATTGTATGACTCTTTGAATGCTAAAAATGTTTCTTGAATGATGACATGCTCCATAATGCTCATGCATGCATTTTTAGATATGGATTTGCATTCTTTATGTATGGTTGAAAGGGAGAAGAGCTATTGGGATTCCTAGAATCTCATCCCTTCCTCCCCACATGTCTAACATGTCAAGGTGGACCAAGTAAGCCAAGAAATGAGAGCCACCAAGCTTGAAAAGGAAAGTTTAACAACCAAGTGTTTGAAAATGCCAATTTGTAGCCATATGAGTTGCATATGATGTAATCCCTTATTGTATATGTTGTATGACTTCATTAACGTATGCAAATATATAAATATATCATGAATAAATGAGATTTGATGCTATATGTACAATATTACATGGTTTGGACATTGAATGGCAAGAACTAGTATATGTGCTCTTGTGTATATCTTGGGGTGCATGAGTGCATTTGTGAAATCTAGGTTTGTGCACCTTTGACACATGTTTGGTAGACCATTTTGGTGCTTTCTCACATGCTCAAGTGGTCACGGTTGTCTTAGAAGCCAATTTGGACCATTTGAGACCCATTGATGACTCAAAATGAGCAATCTTGCAACCCAACATCAAGATTTCACCAAATGAATGAATTTGTCCATGAAATTCAACATACATATAGATATCATTCAAAAACTTTTAGAAAGCCAAAAATTAGATTATTTGGAGCTCTATGGAATTATTATGATTTTTCAAAGTTGCCATTTTTCTACTGAACTGGTATAAATACTATTCATATGGTCAATTTCTTTTGCTCTGTCATTTGAGGACCAAATAGTTTCCAATACTAATGAAATTTTATAGGCATAAACTACACATGATAATCTTTCTATGGCCATAAGAACCCCTCAATTTGACATTTGATCATGGAGATATGAACTTTTGAAGTTAAGGGGCAGTACCAGTAATGATAGACGATCTTAGTCATTGTTCCATCAATTTCTAGTAGGTTGATGCCCCTGTTATGGTCTAGATTTATTTTTAACATAAAGTAGACATATGTAGCTTTCCAAAATAGTATAGTGTGTTTGATTTCTATTTTTTTAAAATTAGTTATGATTTTTCAAAATTCATGATAGAATACTGAAATTTCAATCTGAGGCTGCACACATTATTTTCATGTATATACTCTATTAGCTCGAGCTCTTGGCCACTTTTTGAGATTTTTTTGAGTTTTATTTGTGTACTTAAATGTGAGAATGAGAGGGATGACTCCATATGGTCCACAGGATATGAAAGAAAAAATTTATCTATGACGTAACGCAAAAATCTAATTGATTTCTTAATGGACTTTCCTTGGCAAATTAGTATGATTCAAGGATGTAAGCTTAAAAATAACATGAGATGAGCATAGTAATTATGGTGTTACATTGAGGACCTAAATTCTATTGTGATAGATAGTTCTAAAAAAGGAGCTAAAATAAGTCTAGAACAAAAAGGACAAAAACATGGGACGTATTTGGAATTTCGTTAAAACAATTTTAATCCTTTCTTGGTTATAAGAGGTTTCCTCTACCTCCTCTCTAATTAATTGACTTATGGTTCTATTTAGACCAGAGAATGAAGCCAAGGAGAAGGATGCATGGAGAGAGCCCAAGAAAAAGGAGAAAGAAGCTAAGAAAGGTATGAAATTTTAAGGATTTTCATGGACTTCCCTTCACATAACTTGTTCTTCTCTTCTTGCTTCATCTCTCTATGGTTTTGATGGATGAATTGGTTTTATTTTGAGCTCAAACCAGAGGGGGAAAGTTCAAAATTCAAGAGGAGAGCTTAGGCAAGGGAAAAAAACATTTAAGGAAAGCCAGGAATCATGGTTAGTTGGTTGCATTCCATATTTCTTCTTCCTTGCTCTTGTGTGGGTGAGTTTCAGCCACCATTTGAACAACAAGGAGAGAGTTGTTTTTGAACACAACCAAGGGTGAAACTTAGAGTGTGGGTAATAACATAGTGTAAAGAAATCCAAGTAAGAATCCATAAAATTCAAGATTGTAAGGCTAGGGATTCAAGAACTTAGGCTAAAATCTATTTTTATTCAAGGGTTCCCAAGCCTATGTGAATGTTTGTATGAGTTCCTAAGACCCCTAGAGAGCTCTCCATATGCACCTCCTATCAAGGAAAATTGCAAAACACCATGGGCACCAAGTAGGAGCATAGGTCCGACCAAGTAGGAAAGAAGCACCAAAAGGATGTTTTAATTTCTTCCAAGCTTAGATTTGTATCATATATGATGGGAGAGTATGAGAGAAAGTGTTGAAAAAAATTTAGAAAGCCTAGAAAGTGTGATAAAAGCATAAGCTCCATATTATAGCATAATGAAGCAACTTATAGTTAGGCTCCTTAATTTGATTGTTTGATAGCTCCAAGGAATTTAAATGGAGTTAAGAACCATAGATTGGAAGAAAGAAAGGAGCCAAGATCATGAATTCTTGTTGTTGCTTCATTAGGTGCTTTATGGAACCATAATTGAACCATATGAGCAACCAAGTTCTTTTAATGTGTATGTGGCTTTAGTGAATGTTCTAAGAGTATAATTGGATCCCATTTCATGTGTTTAGGCCAAAGGAATCAAGTTCCACCTCTTTATGGATGCTTAGCCAAGGGAGGGGAAGAATTTTCAGAGGTTAAAGTGTGCTCTTGTATGCAAGGTAGCTCTCTCCTCTTTCTCTTATGTATGATTGGATGTTTTTCTTGTCTTTGAATGTGTGTGTATATGTTTAAGCCATGAAAGATGTTTTTAGCATGTATCAATATGCCATAGTACCATGATGCTTTGTTATGCACTTGAATGATGTTTTATGAACGTGTTTGGCTTGCTTGAGTATGGTGAGGCCAAAAGTGCCTTAGTAAAGGTGAGGATGAGCCAAAAGTCCCTAAAGTTGGGTGAGATAAAGCCAAAAGTTTCTAGAAAGAATGACTCTTAGTCAAAAGCCCCTTGAAAGTGGGTGAGGCAAGTTCAAAAGTCTCAAAAAGAATGGGTGAAGATAAACCATTGTCTTGGCAAGCCTATGTATGATTTATGTGACCTTTTGAATGAAAGAAATCTTCCATGTATATTCATGATATTCTAAATAGCCATGCATGCATTTTTAGACTTGAATTTACATCCATTATGTGTGTTTGAAAAAAAGAAGAGCTATTGGGATTCCTAGAATGTAACACCATAAATTCTAGCTCATCTCATGCTTTCAAGTGGCATAATATCATGAATCATATTAATATTCCATGGAAACGCTAAAGAAATAATAATTATTTTTACGTTGCGTCATATCTAAAAAATTCAATTCGGTGTCATGTGGACCGTATGAGCTTATACTATACCTTCTCATATTTAATTCCATTATTACAACTCATTTTCATCGCAAAAACATGCCTACAACCCATGGAAACTGAAATGGAACTCAAAATAAACAAGCATATTTTCGGCCAGATTTGCTCCATTTTCTGACCCAACTTTGGAAAATCATAACTAAATTTAGAAAATTTGAAATCATGAAATCTTGGTATTATGGAAATATTAGGATGTCTACTTCATACTAAAAATACGTCCAGGTCACAAATTTCATCACACAGGACGTTTGACATCCAAAAAGCTACTGATGTTGCTGATTGCCTGGGCTGTTGTTCAGTTTACTGATACCAACTTCAAAAATTCATAACTAATTATATAAAAATAGAAATCACACACATTCAGTCTTTCAGGAAATATAAAAATGTTAAATTGACACTAAAAATAATTATGGAATGAAAAAGATACGTTTAGACATCTAGAACTGATAGAACAGTAACTAAGCTCCTGGGGCGCTACTGATACTGACAGTTAACTTCAAATATGTATAACTCTCTGCTCCGACTCCAAATGAGGTGATCTCAGTGGCTAAAGAAATATTATGACCTCTAGTTTATTCATATAAAATTTCATAACCATTGGACACCATTTGGCCATCGGGTGACACAGAATTCGAAACTGCCAGTACGAACAGTACCCATACCAGAATCCATAAAAAATGCCAACTTTGAAAATTTATCAAATATTCCCTAGATCTCCTAAAATTATGATCTTTAGCTTCACAGAAAGGTCTCAATGAGACCTAATTTAATGTCAAATTTCAGGGTAATACTAACTCATTTGGCCAAAAAGTGATATAGGGTTCCATTATGGTCAAATTTGGCTCCATATGAGGTACCAAATTTGCCAAATGGCCTTCCCTTGGTTGTGGCACCTTTTGGGCAAGTCTAAAAGCTTATTTAAGACTTGTGTGAGCTGGCCAAATGGTCCCAAACCTCATGCATCTCATTTTGGCCATTCAACCCATATTTATACACATATTCATCAAACTTTAAATTCTCTTACTATGGCATTGCCTACTCAAAACATGTGCTAATGGTCATATATCATTTCCATACATCTAAACATCACATAATAGTATGTTTACATATATCTCAAGGTTCATAATACATATACAATATCATATACATGATGAACTATCATTATGGTTCCAAAATAGACAAAACAAGACATAAGCTTGTCAATTGTCCCTTTTCAAGGTTGTTGGCTCCCTTCACCACAATTGCTTGGTCCACCTAGCATGTTAGATCATTGGAGAGGAGGGGATGAGATTTAAGAATCTCAATAACTCATCTCCCAATCCATCACACATAATAGGTGCAAGCAAGTTTCACAAATGTATGCATAGAGAAAGTAGAAATCATAGGCATTTTAAAAGCAACCTTAGCATGTGAATCAATCATACAAGACATTCAAGAGCTCACTAAGTGTTTGGATTTGCCTCACACCTCTCCTCATGGATTTTGGACTTGCCTCACCCATTCTTTGAACACTTTAGACTCAACCATACTCTTGGGAGCCCACTTTGCTTTTGGGAGACTCTTTACTTTGTCTCAACCAAGCTCAAGGGTTCTTGGCTCATCCTCACCCAAGGGAAGAGTTCTTGGCCTCTCCACACTTAAGCAAACTCATACAAACATCATGGGTTCATTTAAAAACATAACATGGCATCAAGGATCATGGCATATAAAGGCATGCTAGCATACTTTTCAAAGCTTGAGAATATGCATACACACATTCTAAAACAAGCTAAACACACATCCATGCATGAGAGAAGGTGGAGAGAGCTACCTTATATACAAGCACACACTTTTTCCTTAGCTTTCAAGCCTTATCTTTTAGCCACACACCCACAAGTTGGTGGAAATAGTGTCTCTTGGCCTAGACACAAATTATGGGAGCCAATTAAGTTTATGAACCACACTCTAAGGCTACACAACTTAATGAAACACTAGATTGCTCTATAGGTTCCATTATGGTCCATATTGGCACCTAATGAAGCAACACCCCTCAAATGATTTCTAGGCCTCATTCTTTCTTTTCAAATATGATTCTTGACTCCTTTTAAACCTCTTGGAGCCATCACATCATCAAAACAAAAGGCCTAGCACCATGTTGCTTCTTTAGGTCATATTATGGAACCTAAGACACCAAATCACTTTCCATGAGTTCTTAATTTTTTCCAAGGTCTCCCCTCATTTTTATTCATCAATTATGACTCAAGAATGGCCTTAAAAAAATTTAAAACTCTCCCTAGCTATGAGGAGCTCTTTAGGCCGAGGCTATGGAGCTTAAAAACATAACATGGCATCAAGGATCATGGCATATAAAGGCATGCTAGCATACTTTTCAAAGCTTGAGAATATGCATACACACATTCTAAAACAAGCTAAACACACATCCATGCATGAGAGAAGGTGGAGAGAGCTACCTTATATACAAGCACACACTTTTTCCTTAGCTTTCAAGCCTTATCTTTTAGCCACACACCCACAAGTTGGTGGAAATAGTGTCTCTTGGCCTAGACACAAATTATGGGAGCCAATTAAGTTTATGAACCACACTCTAAGGCTACACAACTTAATGAAACACTAGATTGCTCTATAGGTTCCATTATGGTCCATATTGGCACCTAATGAAGCAACACCCCTCAAATGATTTCTAGGCCTCATTCTTTCTTTTCAAATATGATTCTTGACTCCTTTTAAACCTCTTGGAGCCATCACATCATCAAAACAAAAGGCCTAGCACCATGTTGCTTCTTTAGGTCATATTATGGAACCTAAGACACCAAATCACTTTCCATGAGTTCTTAATTTTTTCCAAGGTCTCCCCTCATTTTTATTCATCAATTATGACTCAAGAATGGCCTTAAAAAAATTTAAAACTCTCCCTAGCTATGAGGAGCTCTTTAGGCCGAGGCTATGGAGCTTAAAAACATAACATGGCATCAAGGATCATGGCATATAAAGGCATGCTAGCATACTTTTCAAAGCTTGAGAATATGCATACACACATTCTAAAACAAGCTAAACACACATCCATGCATGAGAGAAGGTGGAGAGAGCTACCTTATATACAAGCACACACTTTTTCCTTAGCTTTCAAGCCTTATCTTTTAGCCACACACCCACAAGTTGGTGGAAATAGTGTCTCTTGGCCTAGACACAAATTATGGGAGCCAATTAAGTTTATGAACCACACTCTAAGGCTACACAACTTAATGAAACACTAGATTGCTCTATAGGTTCCATTATGGTCCATATTGGCACCTAATAAAGCAACACCCCTCAAATGATTTCTAGGCCTCATTCTTTCTTTTCAAATATGATTCTTGACTCCTTTTAAACCTCTTGGAGCCATCACATCATCAAAACAAAAGGCCTAGCACCATGTTGCTTCTTTAGGTCATATTATGGAACCTAAGACACCAAATCACTTTCCATGAGTTCTTAATTTTTTCCAAGGTCTCCCCTCATTTTTATTCATCAATTATGACTCAAGAATGGCCTTAAAAAAATTTAAAACTCTCCCTAGCTATGAGGAGCTCTTTAGGCCGAGGCTATGGAGCTTAATGGCCTTCATGGAGTTTGCTTGGTTTTCTTGAAGGGGGAAGCTTGTGGGGAGCATCTTTGGTGTCTTAAAAACTCATTTATACTCTAACTTAGACCTAGGAAGCATCCTACAAATTCAGAAATTGAAAGGTGCACTTGAAACGCTAGGTTTTGCATCTTGCTTTCTAATGCCTTTTTTTAGTTTTCTTTGCATATTCTTATTCCTCTCCATTAAATACCTAAGAATCATCTTTGGTTTGGTTAAAAATCTAAATCCTTAGATCTGTCCAAGTGTAGGTCAAAATGCTCAAGGAAGGGAGGAAGAAGACCAAGTGGAAGAATTGCAAAATACCTTGTTTTCCTTGGATTTCCTTGCTTGTTCTTGCTTTCCTTGGCCTCCTTACTTGAAATTCGAACTTTCCCCTCTATTCTCCCTAAAGTCTTGAATCTTTCCTCCTTCTTCCCTTCTCTTTGTGTGCCACTCTCTAAGGGATTTGCTTCTGATTTGGGGCTGGAAATTCTGAAGTGAATGAAGGAGAGTGTAAGGTGCCACCTATATATAGCTAGGGTAAAGTGACTTTTTTTAAAAATTCCCATTTTGCCCTTCATACTTTTCCTTTTTGTTTCTCCTTCGTTTTAGCTCCTTTTTGAGAACCGTCTTTTCCATTATAACATCTAGATTCCCAATTAAGAAAAATGGCTTTGGAATCACTCAAATGGGAGCTAAAACCTTTTCGAACGAATCGGTCAGAGTTCGAGTCAATCGATGTTAGAAAACTTACACCGGAGGGTCTTTACCAGTCCCGGGGCTTCCCATGGTTTTTGAGGCCTCTGAGAACCCTGGACAACTCAAAATTTCCAGTTAAAAAGCCCTTCTAGGTGCTTTTCCCAAATTGTACTTATTTACGAAAATGCCACTGGCCTTTCGGCAAATTTTTCGAATCACTCCAACCCCGGTTTCTGGGCAACTCAAGGCTTAAATCCTCATTTTTTATTATTTAACGGAAGAGATGGCGTGGAGAGGATGGACGCTAGATGGAGAAAATGGACAAAGGGATCGTGTGAATCTGGATTGTAGCGTCTCCCCCTCTCAAAGGTGTGTCCAGTGTGTTTTAAGAAGTCATGTGCCCCTCTCATGCTCACTTTCATATGCTAAGCTTGTGCTGATTACCCCTAGCAATCCATGTATTTAGATGAAGCATGGATGGATGGATTAATGCATTATTCATGTGTTCAGCCCCCCAATTCCAATTGTCTAAAGCTCGCATGTGATTATATGTATGAGTAGGCCCCACTTCATTTTATTTTATGTATGAAGAAATAACCATGAGCAGCTGTACACTCTTTCGGGTTTTGAAGGAATAAAGAGGCGCAAGCTGTTGGTTAAAAAAACGCTAAAGTTATACCACGTCTTCATCTGCTTCTCTTCCACATTAGCTTTGCATGTGTTTTGAGCCTTCATCACGTAAACCTCCTCCTTTTGAATCTCTGTTCTACTCGAGTGTTTGTTCTGCTCAAAAGCTTTAACCTTCTTTATTTCAATAGTGTTTCTTCATTTCAACTCCTTGTGAGTTTGACATACAACTCTTCTCCTTCATTCCTTCACACACTCCTTGCTTGTTTTCTCTTCATTCAGCCCGTGACAATCCAACTCGTGTATGTTTCTTGAACTCAAAGCTTGTGTTGCTTTCTTTGTTTCTGCTCAAAATCTCCAACCTTCTTTTAACTAGCAACTCGAGCTTGCTTCTTTAACCGGTGGCTATCTGCTTCTGCACCCAAAACAAAACATCATCCACGTCAACCCAAGTGCTGCCTCAACGTGGAACTTGTAGCTTTGTGTTCTTCATTTCTGCATGTGTGTGTTACGTGGAAGGTATGTGTTTGTGTGTTGCAATGTGGAGTAACCCATGGCTACATATAGTGAAGTTAAGTTAGAGTGAGTGAATGTTCTCGAGTGAGAGAAATGGTGTGAATGGTGGGCTGGCTTGTATTGATTTGTGAGTGCATTCCACATGTAAACAAGGGAGCTGGAACTTGTAGGGACGTGTTTCTTTTTGCTGTACATGAGAGTTGCCATTCTTTTTCCATGAACCATGAACCAAAATCAAGAGATATGTAAAAAGCTTCCAATTAAATTCCATCTGAGTTCCATTTACCAATAAAAATCTGCACAAAGAGTAGGAACAAGTCAATAGAAAAATTCACAAAATAATTTAAAGAAATATATGCATTAAAATCAATCATTTTGCAATTTAATTCTTAAAGTGCAGAAAATGGCTACTAAAACAAAATTCCAGCTAATTAAACCCCTAAAGCCATATTTGGAACTAATATGTCTAAGTTAAGGAGAATAAAATGTATAAAATATCATGCTTATCATCAAGCTAATTACACCACCACGGAGAAAAAGTTGTTTGCAATTGTCTTTGGGCTAGAGAAATTATGATCCTACATCATCCACACGAAGGTGATTGTCTTTACGGATCACTCAGCTATTAAATACTTATTCAAGAAGCCAAACTCCAAACCCCGCTTGATGAGATGGGTAGTATTGATACAAGAGTTTAATGTGAAGATTCGTGACAAGAGTGGTGTAGAGAATATGGTAGTTGATCACCTGAGTAGGATTGAAACACTTTTGGTAACATCTTCTCTACCCTTAGATGATTTTCTTGATGATAGGCTCTGTGTGGTTGGGATGACTGTTCCTTGGTATGCTGATATAGCCCATTATTTAGCTACATCTGTTTTGCCTGCTCATTTGAATAAAAACCAGTTAGATAAATTTAAGAGAGAGGCTAGGTACTATATCTGGAATGATCCTGATTTGTGGCATATAGGTAGTGATCAAGTGATTAGGCGATGTGTTCCAGAGCATGAGCATGAGTCCATATTGCATTTTTGTCACACTTTTGCATGTAGGGAGCATTTTAGTGCTAAGCGTACCACTAGGAAGGTGTTAGATAGTGGGTTATTTTGGCATACCCTATTCCATGATGCCCATGTGTTTTGTAAAAATTGTTCAAGATGTCAATTTGTGGGTAATCTTTGTAACACCATACATCTAGGACTCAATTCATGCAATTCCCATGCCTCATCTTATGTTTGTTCTATGGAACAATATAGTGGCATAGGGAGTTATGAATTAAAATGCATTTCTCTACGGGTAAAATTTTTTTTTTTCAGAGTCCCGTGGGCCTTATGAATGCATCTATCACATTCTCCTACTTAAATACATGAATATAGCTCATTTCCATCATGAAATTTGGTCTACAACTCGTGGAAAGCAAAGGAACACATTAAAATTCATGTTTGCATTTTCGTCCAGAATTTCCTCTTTTCTGTCACAAACTTTGGAAAATCATAACTAAATCTAGAAAAATCGAAATCATGTGTTCTTTGTCATTCTGGAAATCTCAGGATGTCTACTTCACACTAAAAATACGTCCAAGTCACAAAATTCATCACAAAGGACGTTTGACATCCAAAAACGATACAGACTCACTGGCTGCCTGGGCTGTGATTCAGGTTACTGATGCAAACTTCTGAAATTCATAACTAATTTTAAAAAAATCGAAATCACACAAATTCAGTCATTCTGGGAAGCTACAAATGTTAAATTGACACTAAAAATAAGTCCGGAATGAAACAGATAGTTTTAGACATCTGGAACTGATGAAACAGTGATTGAGCTCTGGAGATGCCACTGTTACTGATAGCAAACTTCAAAAATTCATAACTCTCTGCTCAGACCTCCAAATGAGGTGATCTCGGTGGCCACAGAAAGTCTATTCCCTCTAGTTTATGCATATAAAATTTCATAAGCATTGGACACCATTTGGCCATCGAGTGACACGAAAATCAAATCTGCCAGTATGAACAGTGCACATACCAGAAACCATGGAAAATACCAACTTTGAAAATTCACAAAATATTCCCTAGGTCTCCGAAAATTATGATCTTTAGCTTCCCAGAAAGCTATTAATGAGACCTACTTGTATGCCAAATTTCAGGGCAAGACTAACTCATTTGGCCAAAAAGTGACATAGGGTTCCATTATGGTCAATTTTGGCTCCATATTGGGTACCAAAATTGCCAAATGGATTTCCCTTGGTCTTGGCACCTTTTGGGCAAGTTTAAAAACTTATTTGAGACTTTTGTGAGCTGCCCAAATGATCCCGAACCTCATGCATCTCATTTTGACCATTCAACCCACACTTATACACATAACCACCAAACTTTACATTCTCATACCATGGCATTTCATACTCAAAATGGTCATACATCATTTCCATACATATAAACATCATATAATAGTATGTTCACATATGTCTCAACGTTCTTAGTACATATACAACTTCATATACATGATGAACCATCATTATGGTTCCAAAAAGGAGCAAAATAACACATAAGCTTGTCAATTGTCTCTCGTCAAGGTTGTTGGCTCTCTTCACCACAATTGCTTGGTCCACCTAGCATGTTAGATCATTTAAGAGGAGGGAGTGAGATTCAAGAATCTCAATAGCTTATCTCCCATTCCATCACACATAATATGTGCAAGCAAGTTTCACAAATGGCATGCATGGAGAAAGTAGAAATCATAGGTATTTTAAAAGCAACCTTGGCATGTGAATCAATCATACAAGACATTCAAGAGCTCACTAAGTGTTTGGATTGGCCTCACACTTCTCCTCATGGATTTTGGATTTGCCTCACCCATTCTTTGAGCACTTTGGGCTCAACCATACTCTTGGGAGCCCACTTTTCTTTTGGGAGACTCTTTACTTTGTCTCAACCAAGCTCAAGGGTTCTTGGCTCATCCTCACCCAAGGGAAGAGTTCTTGGCCTCTCCACACTCAAGCAAACTCATACAAACATCATGGATTCATTTAAAACATAACATGGCATCAAGGATCATGACATGTAAAGGCATGCTAGCATACTTTTCAAAGCTTGAAAATACACATACACACATTCTAAAACAAGCTAAACACACATCCATGCATGAGAGAAGGTGGAGAGAGCTACCTTGTATGCAAGTACACACTTTTTCCTTAGCTTTTAAACCTCCTCTTTTGGCCACACACCCACAATTTGGTGGAGATGGTTTCTCTTGGCCTAAATACAATTTTTGGGAGCCAATTAGGTTCATGAAACATTCTCTAAAGCCATACAACTTGCTTAAGTACTAGAGTGCTCTATAATCCCCATTATGGTCCATAAAGGCACCTAATGAAGCAACACCCCTCAAATGATTTCTAGGCCTCATTCTTTCTTTTCAAATATGATTCTTGACTCCTTTTAAGCCTCTTGGAGTCATCACATAATTAAAACAAAGGGCCTAACATTATGTTGCTTCCTTAGGTCACAATATGGAACCTAAAGCACTAACTCATTCTCTAAGCTTCCTAAATTTTTCCCAAGGTTTCCCCTCACATTCATTCATCATGTATGACTCAAAAATGGGCTTGAAACAATTTAAAACTCTCCCTAACTATGCCATCCCTACTTGGCCAAAAGTAAGAGCATAAATGGGATTTCATGGCTTCTTGATTTTTCCTTGATGGGGGAACCATTTAGGGAGGTTGTTAAGAGTTGTAGGAGGTCAAGGAAACACTTAAACAACCAAGGGAACTTATAGATTAAATCAGTTTTTACAATCCCCTTAAGTGCTCTACACTTTTCTAACTTTTAGGTTCATGACTTTCCATGGGGTTTTGTTAATTTTATGGAGGAAGAGACATATGGGGGACCTCTTAGGGATCTTAGGAGCACATTTAAACATTCATTTAAGCCTAAGAACATTAATATAAAATCAGATTTGCAAGGGAGCATTTGGATCCCTAATGATTCCATTTTGTTTCCTAATGCTCCTTTCTTGATTCTATTGGTTCATTCTTAATCCTTGCCATCTAAAACCCCTAATCCCTCCATAAATTGGACAGAAAACAGCCCCTAAGAATTGGGCTCATGGTGGTCAAATTCGTGCAAGAGGAAGGGGAAGGGAGAAAGTACCAAAGATTGGAAGTTTTACCTTGTTTTCTTGCTTCCTTTGGCTTGTTCTTCCACTTGGTTGGCTTACTCCCTAAATTTTCGAAATTCCCCTCTCTGTTCTGCCCCAAAAACAGCACCAAACTCTCCATTAAAACCATAGAAAGAAAGCTTGAGAGGAGAGGAGCAAGGTTCAAGAAGGAAGGATATGGAATTTCTTAAAGTTTCTTACCTTTTTCTTGAATTTCTTCCTCCAAAATCCTCCTCCTCTTGTGCGCCTAAGGAGCTGGAGTTCTCCTCTGAAAATGGGCAGAAGCAAGTCGGTTTAGAGAGGGCAAAGTAGAACGTGGCATATAAAGAAGAAGAAAGAAGCTTCCTTTAACTCTTTAATGCCAATTTTGCCCTTCATTCTTAGCATTTTCGTTTCTCCTTCGTTTTAGCTCCTTTTTGAGAACCGTCTTTTCCATCATAACAAATAGGTTCCCAATTTAGTAAAAGGCCTTTGGAATCACTCAAATCGGAGCTAAAACCGTCCCGAATGAATCGGTCAAAGTTCGGGTCAACTGACATCGGAAAGAGTACACCGGAGGGGCTTTACTGGTCCCGGGGCTTCCCATGGTTTTTGGGGCCTCTGAGAACCCTGGGCAACTCAAAATTTCCATTTAAAAAGCCCTCCTAGGTGCTTTTCCAAAATTACACTTATTTACGAAAATGCCACTAGCCTTTCGGTAAATTTTTCAAATCGCTCCGACCCTGGTTTCTGGGCAACTCAAGGCTCAAATTCTCATTTTCTATTATTTAAAATTTTATCCAAATTTTATTTGGCCTTGAATCACTCATCTCAGGGGACTTGTTTTGAAAACGTGCCCATTTCCATCGTTTAATGAAAACGGAGTGGGGGCGTAGCCCTCCCCACTAACGACGCGTTTTCCCACTGAACGGGGAAGGCTGGGTCGAAGACCCTCGATCCCGGAAGGCAGGGAAGAACAAAACCCCTTGGGCCAGCGTGCCGCTCAGGGACAATATCGTTGGGGGCTCTGTATGGTGTTTGGTATCAGAGCTGGCCATTCGAGTGTGCAACCCGAGGACGGGTTGGCCCCAAAAAGGGGGGTGAATTGTGAAGTCCCACATCGGGTAGGAGGTCTGGGGCTAAGGTGCATATAAGTGGGGGAGAATCCCTCCCTACCAAGGCGCATTTTTGGGGGCAACCCCAAGGGACAAACAACCCGTTGAACCGTGAAGGAGGCGTAAGCCAGAAGCTGGAAGGCTGGGGAACAATACCTTGGTGGCTCTGTATGTCACAAATTGGTATCAGAGCGACCTGCTCGAGTGTGCGACCCGAGGACGGGTCGGCCCCAAAAGGGGGGTGGATTGTGAAGTCCCACATCGGGTAGGAGGTCTGGGGCTAAGGTGCATATAAGTGGGGGAGAATCCCTCCCCACCAAGGTGCGCTTTTGGGGGCAACCCCAAGGGACAAACAACCCGTTGAACCGTGAAGGAGGCGTAAGCCAGAAGCGGGAAGGCTGGGGAACAATACCTTGGTGGCTCTGTATGTCACAATCTTTCTAGGAAGCAAGAGATGCCTCAACAACCTCTTTTGTTCTGTGAAGTTTTTAATGTTTGGGGTTTAGATTTCATAGGGCCTTTCCCTATTTCATTTGGTTATCTTTACATTTTGTTGGCTGTGGATTATGTGTCAAAGTGGGTTGAGGCAATCCCCACTCATACTGATGATTCTTCTGTAGTAGTTTCTTTTATTAGGTCTTACATTTTTTGTAGGTTTAGGATTCCAAGAGCTATCATCAGTGATCAAGGCATTCATTTTTGCAATCAGAGTATGCAAAGCTTGCTTAGCAAGTATGGTGTGATGCATAAGGTGGCTACTCCGTATCACCCTCAAATGAATGGCCAAGCAGAGATCTCCAATAGAGAAGTCAAGCTCATTTTAGAGAAGACTGTGCAACCTAATCGAAAGGATTAGAGCAAGAGGTTAGATGATGCACTTTGCGCATATCGCACAGCATATAAGAGCCCTATTGGAATGTCTCCATATAGTCTTTGGGAAAGAATGTTACTTGTCGGTAGAGGTGGAGCACAAGGCATATTGGGCGGTTAAGAGGTGCAACCTAGATCTTACCAATGCTGGTGTTGAAAGGAAATTACAATTGCAATAGCTTGAGGAGATAAGAAGAGAAGCCTATGAAAATTCTAGGATCTACAAGGAGAGAACCAAGGCTATCCATGATAAGTTTATAGTAAGAAAAGAATTTCAAGTGGGCCAAAAAGTGTTGCTTTATGTTTCTAGATTGAAGTTAATGCCTGGAAAGCTCCGCTTTAGATGGGAGGGCCCTTTTATTGTCACTAATGTTTTTCCTTATAGAGTTGTAGAGATCCAAAGGGAGCCAACTAGAAGATGCTTCAAGGTCAGTGGGCACCACTTGAAACCTTTCTATGAAGGATACCCCACTCAAGTAGTGGAGGTTACTGCACTACAAGATGCCATGTAGCCCTAGTTGTATTCCTTCCCTTTACTCTTTTTACTTTGCATTGTCATATTACTAAGCTAGGCTGTGTTTGATGTTATTTGTCCATGTTTTGCTCTGTTTACTATGCATTGAGGACAACGCATTATTTAAGTGTGGGGGAGGGATAATTTAATTTTGCTTGTAAATAGTTTTGTTGAGTTTTTGGTGTTGTCAAAAGCAAATTTTTGAAAAAAAGAAAAAAAAATATAGAAATTTTTTTTGGAAATTTATAAAAATTTTATTTTGAATGTGACAATTGCAAGCTTCAAGTGGCTTGGGTATGATACATTCTTGATTTGAAAAGTAATTGATCATGTTTTAAGTAGATAAAGTTAAATGGCAATTGTTCTGACTTAGGTAGATCTAGGCTAGTAGTCATGACCTAGTGAGATTTTTGAGCCTATTGCATATTTCTTTTCATGTGTGTATACCACCTATCTATTTCTTGCTCTAGAGCTTGGCTTAAATCTTGTTTGAGACCACATTTTGTGCATTTGCATGCATAAAAATGATAAAGGCATTCATTTTGTTTTTATCTAGTATAAAAAAAAAAACCTACCCTTTCATGCATTTTATCCCTTGTTTTAACCCCTTTAAGCCTTTATTTGCTTTCTTTCTTTTAACCCAAACCCATAGCCATTAAGAATAAATATTTATTTTTCCTACCCTTGTTGAATGCCTTGGGAGTTGATTAACATGTTAATTTGCTTGTTTTGGATGAAAGAACATGTAAATAATTGGAATTTAGGTCATAAAAAAAAATAGTTGAAAGAAAACAAGTTTATACAAAAGAAAAAACAAAGAAAGAATAAATGTATATATTCAAAGAAAATAAAAGAAATAGAAAAGGAATAACTAATAAAAAAGAGAGAGAGAGAAAAGAATAAAGGCCCTATCCAAGTTTATTTGTTTTGTTTCTTTCATTCCATATTCTCTTATGTGGCATTGTTTTTCATTCTCCTAAGATATTCAATTTTGGCTTTTCCTATCATTTGACCCTTCCTTTTTTCCTAACCTTAGCCCAGTCCAACCTAATAAAGTCCTTTTGATTTATGTTTGCATTTGCTTATTAGTGGTGGAGAGCTTACATTTTTGTCAAGCTTTTGAAAAGAGATTTGGATAGGCTGGTTTTGAGTGTACATTCAAGCCTAAACACTTTTGAGTGAGAGTGATATACACATTACCTTTGGTAAGGGATTGCTAGCTTGGGTTTTCCCTTATCAAGTTAATTGCCATGATGTCTTTAATCTTAATGCATGTAATGATTACTTGGATAAGAAAGATGTTGAATGTTTTGGTTTACTTTTGGCTTGTGATTAGAACGTTCACTTTTTGCAATTTTATTTTGTTCCTCTTATTTTGCCTTGATTTTGTTTTGCTTTGCCCAGGAGTGTAAAGAGTTAAGTGTGGGGGAATTGATAAGTGCTAATTTTTATATATTTTTACCCACATTTATTATTGTTTTTAATAATTAATTTGAGCTTAAATAGATTTATTATACAATATTTAAATTTTTGGTCAATTTTGGAAAATAAAATAATTTTGAATTAATTAGGATAATTTTTAGATTTAAATTAATAATATTTTATTTTCCATATTTCTTTGATGGATTAAATATTTCCAATCTTTAAAAAATTTATTAATTTTGTGCAGATTTTTTTGGAGATAAATTAGGAATTAATGGTGAAGATAATTTTGGGCAATTGACTTGATGATTTAAAATGAATCAAGGGTCAAGATTGGAGCAGAATTTTAAGTTATTTTTATTAATAACTGATGATGGTATTTTTGTAAATATGATATTAGGTTTTATTTTGTTTTTTTGTTTTGTAGGAGAGTCAGGCCAAAAATCTGGAGAGAAGGACTGCATCTTCATTCATTTTGTTGGGCCTTGGGATTCCCTGGAGACTACACACACACAACGTCAAAAGACCTAGAGGGAGAATTTTGGCTTTATTCATTCATTTCTACTTCCTGGAAAACGCTGGAGAGAGCCGAAAAAAGCTGGAGATGGAGGGGACGCCTTCTCTCTCTCGTTAGACCATTTTTTTTATTCATTCTTTCCTTTTCTGGACTGACGCAGAGAGGCACGCCTAGAGCTTGAGAGGACACTGGAGCATTCATTCATTCATCTTTCGGACTTGGCGGGGTAGGAGGACACCTAGAGTTTATTCATTTTCTCCTTTGCTGGCCGAACCACTCCTCTCTCTCACTGGACCACATTTTCTCCATTTTCTCCTTTGTTGGACTTAACACGAACAAGAGCAGAGAGGACATTGCACCTAGGAGGATTCGCTGCTTCTTCACTTATCTTTGCCATTCTAACTGCACGTTGCCATTCCAGAACGCTGAACCACTATCATTCAACACTATTTTCCATCATCATCTCTTCATGGCAACAAGATTGAAGGAGTGTAGAAGAACCAATTCCATGGAAGCTTAAGGAAGGATGGCACCAAGGTGGAGCAAGGAGGAGGAAGGCTTAAACTCTTGAATTAAATGGATTGAAGACCATTAGGGAGTTTTTTTCTTCTAACCTTTTCCTCTTTCAATTTCAAGAACTTAGGGATTTTCTAGTTTTAGGAATTTCTATGTGGATTTAATGTTGAGACCTAGTTTTAGGTTGGACAATGATTTTATCTTGAATTGTAATTGGAATTGGTGTTATTTGAGACTGGAATTATGTTTTGAGCTGTTGGAATTTTGGTTTCTAGACCTTATAATGTTGATTTGATTGATGTTTGAGTTTTCTTGCATTAATTTGATTAATATTATGATTTTAATTGTATATCTTGGTCTCTTGCACTACTTGATTGTTGAATTTGGTAGTATAATTGCTTAATTATTTAATTAGGTAATTAAAATCATATTTTTCAGAATTAATTGAATCCAATTGTTGAAGAATTTGATGAGTTTAATTGACTTAATTACCTACAAATTACTTGAATTAGCTATGGGTTTCCTAATTAAGTCAAGTGATGTGTATTTGAGCTTAGGGTTTCCTATCCTTGGATTAAGTTAATTAAATTCATTAGTCTATTGTTCAATCACTTCTTTTGGTCTCAATTAATCTTTGGTGAGTGATGAGAGACGAAATTCCCTTGTAAAACCTTAGTTGCTTCCTGTTAGTTCTTTGCATTTTCACAATCATTTTAATTTCAATTTAGAACATTCTAGTTTAATTACTTGTTTAGTTTCTCTTTTAGTTGAAATTTAATTTCTTAATTCGAAAACCCCCCATTTGCATGCATTTAGTTTAATTAATTTTGCATCTAGCATAGAGATAATTTTCTAGAATTTGCATAACATTTTAAGTATCAAATAATCACCTAAATTCAATCTAACTAACCCCTAAATTGCTTCTTGGGAAGAATGACCTAGGATTGATCTATATTGCATTAAATCAATCTTAGTTAATTGAGTGTTTAAGTGACTAAGGCAACATCAGCCATGGTTGTGGAAATGGCTCATAAGGGTGAGGTGTTGCCAAAAGTCCCGTGATGAAGGTGAGGAAATGCCAAAAGTCCCGTGATGAAGGTGAGGAAATGCCAAAAGTCTCATGGCATGGGTGAGACAAGGCCAAAAGTCCCTTGGAAGGGTGAGGCCAAGTCAAAAGCCCTTGGGCCAAAGGTGAGGCAAATCCAAAAGTCCTAGAAATGGGGTGAGACAAAACCAAAAGTCCCTAGAGCATGTTCTTGGCTTGAATGTGAATAAGTGGCATGAAAATTGTGACCTTGCATACTTTATGGTTGTTAGACCTTCCATACATATGCTTTGATATGTATATACCATAAATGTGTGTGTGAATAGGTGTGTGACTATTGAGATTCTAGAAATCTCACCCCTCTTCCCTTCCTCATCTTAAAATGTATAGGTGGCACACAAGAAAGGAGAAATGCAAGCCAAGGGCCTTGAAAGGCTATATTTGAACCATTATGTAGCTTACTTTCTAATTAAATGGCAAAGTGACTATGTACATGTTATTTTTGAGATGTAAAACCATGAACAATTGTAATATGATATATAAATCTTGTATGGACCACATGTGGTATGAAATCAATGCAAATATAGGATTTAACTTCTTGAATGGCCTATGTATGTAGTGTATTCTTGGGCATGGAATAGTCAAATTGAGATGCATGAGACTTAAGACCACTTGGGTAGTTCCTTCAAGTCATATTCATGCTTTTAAACTTGCCCAAGGGGTGCCAAACCATTAGAGAAGCCATTTGGAAAAACTTGACACCTTATGCAAGCCAAAATTGACCATTTGAGTGAGCTATGTCACTTTCTATCCAAATGAGCTCTTCTTGGTCTAAAACTTGGCATGTGTCTAGATCTTATTAAGAGATTTTTGGAAATCTAAAGTAGGTATTATTTGGAGATCTACAGAATATTTGGCAAAGTTTTGAAATTGGCTAAAAATTCAGAATTTGCCACTAGTACTATTCATCTGGTTTGAATTCTATTCTCTATCATTCATGGGGAAAATGATGTCTAATTGATACAAAATTTTACAAGGAGAAACTAGTCCTTCCCAGTGACTTGTACCAATTGGAAGCACTTCATTTGGATGTCTAGAGAGGGAGATATGAATTTTTGAAGTTATTATTCTATTCCAGGCACACCTCTAGACCCGTGTTACTATTTGATTGATTTTTGGGGTCTGAATTCTCTTGGATTGGTCTAGAACTATTTTTCCCCTATTTAACATCTTTACCTTTCCAAATTGGTATAGATTGTATAGATTGGATTTTTGTGGAATTAATTATAAATTTCCAAATTTTATATCAGTAAGTTGTATCAGATTCCTAGATAGCTCGACCTCCCTGTCTTTTTGTTGTCAAATATGATCTAGATGAGACATTTGTGGATGGGAATTATTTTTATGCAAATTTGATATCCAAAGATTTCCAAAAATTTATGGTTTGTATGATTTCAATTTTTTCACATTTAGTTATGATTTTTCAAAGTTGTCTCTGAAATCTGTCACTATACAGCCACAAAGAATGAACGGAATTTTGAGATTTTTGACTCTTGATCCATGGTTTGTGCTAAGTTTTGAGAATGTTATGATTTGAATAAATGGACAATAATTAGATAATGTTGTTAGTGAGTTCATGGGGTCCTGAAGATGTGAAATGAAAAATTTATCTGCTACGCAATGTAATTTAATTCATTATTTTAATGCATTTTCATGGGATTTCTTTGATAAATTGTATAATCCTACTTGCAAGAAGGGGATTAATGTTAGAAATAATATGGTATTACATTTATTGGTATCAGAGCAAAGGTTCAGGCACTTTTGCTCGGTAGTTAGCTCTTGAATAGTGTATTTGGTGTGTTTTATGAGGAATATCTGTGCATATGTGCTTGAATTATATTGATAGGATAAGATTGTGACTTTTTTTTAATGAAAATGGTTGAAACCAAAAGAGGCAGAGGCAGGGGCAGATCAATTGTGGGCTCGAAGGTTGAATTCGAAGACCCTTTTGCGAGTTGTCATGGAACGGATTAATCAGTTTGAGAATGTGATGGCCCAACAGCAGTACATGATCTAGCAGCAGTATGACATGATTGTGCAGCTACAAAAATCCCTGGCCAAATAGGAAAAAGCCAAGAGATAAGCCCTTCCACCTTAGTCTCAGCCTTCTACTTCTGGTACTCTATAGCCTTCCATCTTAGGTGCTCCAGCCCCACCTCTCCAAGAGCCAGCTCAGTCTCCGCCATCCATTCAGAAATAATTAAATCAATTCAGGAAGAACAACCTGCCAGTGTTTGACAGGGAATTGGATGCAAACAAAGCAAAGGCCTAGGTGATGGAGATTGAGAAGATTATCACAGTGATGGATTGCACCTCTAAGCAAAAAAGTTCAATTAGCCACATTTATGCTACAGAAAGAAACTAACAAGTGGTGGTGCAGTATAAAGTCTCTAATAGAGACTAGAAATTTTGTAGATTACCTGGGAGAACTTCCTAGTACAATTTTATGAGAAGTATTTCCCCAGTTCTGTAAGAAAATAGAAAAGGTACAATTTCTGAGGCTGAAGCAGACTGATGACATGACGGTAGACTAGTACGTAGCCAAATTCATAGAGTTGTCTCAGTATTCTTCTTACCTTCTAAGATATGATGATGAGCCCTAGAGGTGAGATCAGGCTAAAGTCCCTTATCAGAGACAAAGTAACTCCACATAGGATTCAAAATTTTAATGCCTTTGTGGAAATCAATAGAGTGATCAAGAATAATTTGAGAAAGATCATGCCTACTGCTATAGTATCTAGTTAGAAATGGGCTTTAGAATCAAAGAGACCGAGATTAGAGGAGGGTACCAACTCCACATTTACTAGTAAAAAGAAGAGCAAGGCTGAAAGGAAAGAAGATACAACCTTCGAGGACTTAGTCATCCATACAGCAGTCTACAGTGACTTGTTTCAAGTTTGGGAAGCCAGGGCATATAGCCAAGAATTGCCCCCAGATTGATGTAACGCCTCCTAAGCCACAGACCTAGGGTAAAGTGTTAGCCCTTTCTCAACAAGGCTAGTGCGTCTCCTAGTCTTATCTGAGGTAGCTTATAATGAATGATTTTCCTATGATTGCTATGTTTGATTTAGGTTCTAGTCACTTGTTTATATCCTATAATTGTGTGAGATGTTTGGGTCTAGTTATTAGTATTTTATCATTTGATTTGTCTATCACCACACCTACTGGAGCCCATGTTATTACTTTCCATACTTGCTTGAATGTTACTGTACAGTTTAACTATTGTTATACTACCATTGATTTGATTTGTATGCCTTTCTGTGACATTGATTTGATTGTTGGCATGCACTGGATGACTACTAATAATGTTATTCTTGATTGTGAGCATTACACCATATCTGTACCTTCTTGTAGGATCATACTTAGGATAGAGGCCAAGTTATCCTTTATGACTACTGCCCAAGTTAAGAGACACTTAGAGCATGAGTGTCAGGGGTTTCTAGTCTTTTTCTATATTTAGGTTGAGGTAGAAAAAGGAATAGAGGAGATCCCGATAGTTAAAGAATTCTTGGAGATTTTCCTTAAAGATTTTGATTTTAGTGGCCTACCCCCTAAGAGAGAAATAGAATTTCCTATAGATATAGTGCCAGAGGTTGGACCAATGTCCAAGGCTCCTTACGGGATAGCTTTCACTAAACTTGCTGAGTTAAAGAAACAAATGGAGGAGTTGTTAGAAAAAGGGTTTATTTACCCTAGTGTTTCACCTTGGGGAGCTCCAATATTATTTGTGAAAAAGAAAGATGATAGCTTGAGACTGTGTATAGATTATAGAGAATTGAATAAAGTTACCATCAAGAATAAATATCTTCTCCCTAGAATAAATGATTTATTAGATTAGTTAGCTAAGGCATCTGTATTTTCTAAGATAGACCTTAGATCTGGGTACCACCAGCTGAGAGTGAGAGCTGAAGACATCCCAAAGATAGCCTTCAGGACTAGATATGGACATTATGAGTTCCTTGTAATGCCATTCGGGCTAACAAATATGCCCATGATGTTTATGGATTATATGAATAGGGTATTCAAATTATATCTAGATAAATTTGTTGTGGCCTTTATTGATAATATCTTAGTGTATTCCAAATCTTTTGAAGAGCATGAAAGGCATCTGAGATTAGTCCTTGATGATCGTGTCGCACAATCTCAAATAAAACTAGGTAGCAAAATAAATTTGTAGATAATGGTGCAACCTAGGTCATCTTCCCAAGGAGTTTGTGCCTTAAATTGTTTATGGAAGAATATTCTAAGTATTACTATTATGATCTAACTTGGGGTTTGATATGCTAGAATTTAATTGAATTAAAATTAATTAACAATAATTAGAAATCTAAAACTAAGTTCAAGTGATTTATCAAGTAAATGAGGTAACTAGCTTTTAATTGGATTCCCTAGAGTTCAATTATCCTTGCTCTTTTTGACTTACCAATTTTGGAATAAGTTCTTGCTCTTTAGTGCATTCCTCATAAGGTTCTTGAATAACCATCCAAGATTCAATTCATTAATTGTTCAAAGAATTTTTGCAACCACAAGAAACTTTAAACAACTAATTAATTTAATTAAAAATAAGAACACACTACACTAATTCTGATTGATTTATGAAAGCTACTGTACAATTCACTCAAGATGCTAATTCACCAATTAGATTAATTAACCCCTCAAGCAATTAATTGCACAAAAGTTCCAGCTAACTAACCCAATAACCATTGCATCAATTAGCCTAAAGTCAAGAGGAATTTAGAGGTCAATTGTACAGCATTAATTCTGGAATTTCTATGAACAGATAATGATCACAAATAAAATTCCAAAATTCAATTTAAAACCAATCCAAAAATTAATTCAATCCAGTAATTCCAGCAATTAAATTCCTAAACCAATAAACTAAACCTAGTCAAATTAATAAAGGAAATAATGCTAAAATCAAAAGATTGGGCAAGAGAGTTTTATCCAAATTCAATAGGGGATGTAGAGCTCAAATCTTCATCTAGGAGAACTCAATCTTCAGCTAGCCACCACAAGGAATTTAAGCTGCCATGGAGGGACCAAATGAAGGAGAATCGATCAAAGAAGCCATAATCATGGAGAATTTAGCCAGAACTGCTTCCTCGTCCAGCACTGGAATTTCTCGCACTCTTTTTCTGCCGTCTCTCCTTCTACGTTCTCCTCTTCTCTCCTATCTCCCAGCGTCCCCTCTAGGTTTTATTTTCACCTTCTCCTCATTGTTCACGTCTCCCTCCTTCTGATTCTGCACGCTGAAATCCCGCAACTAATCCTCATCTTCATCTTAATTCCCATATCAGCCCAAATGTAGCGTCGATGTGTATTTCTCCTCCCTTTCACGTGCTTCAGCTTTAATCACTCACGTACTCTCTTATTTGCCAATTGCCCGAAGTTATTTTCCATCTTTGCTTATGTGAATGTGGGCCCCAACGTTAATATAATAATCCACATTTTGCTTCAGCATTTCTGTTCTTGTGGTTTCGTGCATATTTAGCTCCTGCCCCACGTAAATTCTGCATGTATTTGGAGCCTTCATCACGTTTATTCTGCAGCTTTCATTCATGTGTTTTGGATAGCTCCACGTTAGTTCCTTCACGTATCTTCTTTTTCATCATTTGCTGGTTTGTATTTTGTTTCCATCTCCTTTAACCCAGCTTTTGCTTCTTTCTTAGCTCGTGTTGCTTCCTTGAATCATGCAGCTCTCCTTTTCACATTAAAACCAAGCTTCAGCTCTAGCATCTTCGTTCAGCTGCTATGTGTTTTCTGTTCGTGCTCTCTTCTTCGTTCCAGCTGCTTCTTCAAGCTCTTTCCTCCATTTCTGCTTCTTCGTGCTTGTTTCTGTTCACGTCCTTGGAGCTTTACTCATTGCTGTCTCTGTTTCTATTCACAGCACATAGAACTCAAGCTTCTTCCTTGCGTTGACTCCAACTCTTCACGTTCTGGTCAAGCCCTCTCTTCATACCACATGTTGCTTCTGTGTGTTGTTTAGCAGCTTCTCGTTTGCTTCCCCTCTGTTCATACCACAAGAAACCTTCTCAAAATCTGCACATGCTTCTCCTTCTTGTTTGCTTCTAATATATTTAATTTTTATTCTCTTTTACTCTCCAACTCGTGGTTTTCAAGATTGTGTTCAAAGCCCATTAAAATCTACACAAAAGAATGGAAAGTGTTAAGTAGAAATATCTACAAAATTATTTAAAAGGAATTCAAGCAATAAAATTCAAGAATTTTGCAGTTTAATTCCCAAAGTGCAAAAGTGGCTAATAAAATCAATTTCCATTCAATTGCATGCATTAAGCTACATTTGATTATTAAAATGACTAAGTTAGGAGGATGAAAATAGATAAAATATGTGTTTATCAAATTCCCCCACACTTAAACATTTGCACTCCTGGGCAAAGCTCAAGACTTCAAGAAGATACTAATGGAAAAGAAATCAAGAGGGATGGAGTTGTATAAATCACTTAGCACAAGGAAGTTCAAAGCAAATCAATAGCTCAATTCTCCAAGTCATGTCACTTGCATTAATGCAACAAGTACCATGGCAATACACTTTATCAAGAATGAAATGCAATGATAGTCCCTCACTTGGATTTGTGTTTATCACTCTCCTCTTTAGTGTTTAGGATGAAGTGCTTACTCTCAAATTCCATCCTACCCACCCTTACTACCATAAGCTTGGCAATCATCTACATCTCCACCATTAAAATCAAATGCCAATGAATGAATCAAAAGGGCTTTATTATGGTTGTAATGTAGGCTAAGGTATGAAACAAGTGGTAAACAAAAGAATGAAGGAAATTCAAAAGCAAATCGGATGTTTAAAATCATCAAGAGCATTAAAATAAGAATAAGGATGGAGTAAAGGTACATCTCAAGGCCTTTTTAACCACAAACAGAAAAATATGCACTAAGAGAATAACTTTATTTCCTTTTTCAATCTTTTTTTTTTTTTCATTCATTTTTTTTTTTGTTTTTTGTTTTTTTGTTTTTTTTTTGTTTTTTGTTTTTTTTTTTTTTGGGAAATACTCTTGAAGAAGAAGGAACAAACGGCCTATAAATGATGTGCAAAATACACCTCCATCTACCTTAACAAGATATAATGCTCTTAATAATCGAAAGCATCCTAATCAAGGTAGGAAGAACATTGATTTGATTTTCATGGCTAGAAGGTTAACAAGGAAAAATATAAGGCCCAAATGGGGAAAACAAATGGATTAAACTCATGTGGGATAGCTTTTTGGCTCTAGCTAAAGCAAAACAATAATGAATGCCTTAATCCTTTTCATCATGGCAAATGAATAAATGTGGCCTTGAATAAGATTTAAGCCAAGTTCTAGAGTAAAAGTAAGATAGGAGGTACACACTAGAAATGAATAAGCAATAGGTTCAAAAACCTCACAGGGTAAATTGACTATCATCAAATTTCATTAAAGCAAAGCTAATTGCCACTTAACTTGCATTCTTAACAGAGGGTCAAATCCTTGTTAAATCAAGATATATCAAAGCCAGGATCCCCTTAATGCTAGCAACTTACACATAAGCATAGTTTTTGGTTGGAAATTTTTTTTTTACTGGAAAATAACATAAAACTAACTAAAAACCAAGAAACTATAAAAATCAACTAACCAAAATAAAACAAAATTAAAAATTTATTTGTATCCCCCCCACATTTAAACATTGCATTGTCCTCAATGCCAGCACACAATGTAATAAACAGATAAAGACAACACAATATAAAAGGGGAAAGGGAAACAGTACAACCGGGATTCAGGGTGGGTTATGAAGTTGGAGCTCCTCCTTGTTATCTCGTGGAACTCCTTCATAAAAGTGTTTGAGCCGATGTCCATTAACTTTGAATTTAGCTCCCGTTTGCTCATCCAAAAGCTCAACTGCACCAAAAGGGAAAACATTAGAAACTATATAAGGACCTTCCCATTTAGAACGAAGTTTACCTGGCATAAGCTTCAGACGGGATTTATAAAGTAAGACTTTTTGGCCGACAACAAACTCTTTCCTTGCAATCATCTTGTCATGAAATGCCTTTGTCTTCTCTTTATAGATTCTTGCATTGTCATAGGCTTCCAATCTGATCTCTTCAAGCTCTTGGAGTTGGAATTTTCTGTGAGATCCTACTTCATTCAAATCCAAATTACATTTCTTTACGGCCCAGTAAGCTTTGTGCTCCACTTCCACCAGTAAGTGACATGCTTTTCCAAATACCAGCCGATAGGGTGACATGCCAATAGGAGTCTTGTAGGCAGTCCTGTAAGCCCAAAGTGCATCATCCAGCCTCTTGCTCCAATCCTTTCTATTCGGCTGCACTGTTTTCTCCAAAATTTGCTTCACCTCCCGGTTAGAAATTTCTGCTTGGCCATTTGTCTGAGGGTGGTATGGAGTAGCTACTTTATGCACAACACCATACTTGCTAAGCAAGCTATGCATACTCCGGTTACAAAAGTGAGTGCCCTGGTCACTGATAATGGCTCTGGGAATACCAAACCTACAGCAAATGTGAGAGCGAACGAATTCTACAACCACAGAAGAATCATCAGTCCTGGTGGGTTTGGCTTCCACCCACTTCGAAACATAATCAACAGCCAGTAAAATGTATGAAAAGCCAAAAGAAGTGGGAAAAGGTCCCATAAAATCAATGCCCCACACATCAAAGACTTCACAAAATAAGATGGAATGTTGTGGCATTTCATTTCTCCTAGATATGCTACCTGTTTGTTGACACCTAACACATCTTTTACAAAAATCAAAGGCATCACGAAACAGGGTAGGCCAATACAATCCACTATCTAGAACCTTCCTAGCTGTGCGTTTTGGACTAAAGTGACCTCCACATGCTAGTGCATGACAAAAATTTAAAACAGAATCAAATTCTATATCAGGCACACAACGTCTAATCACTTGGTCACTGCATAATCTCCATAAATATGGATCATCCCAAATATAATACCTAGCTTCACTCCTAAACTTATTCAACTGATGTTTAGTCAAATCAACAGGTAGTTCAGAAGCAGCTAGATAATTCACTAAGTCTGCATACCATGGATAAAAACTATGCACAGCACATAAATGCTCATCAGGGAAATCATCATCAATAGGTAAGGAATTTACCTTTGAAGCTTCAATTCTACTCAAGTGGTCTGCCACCAAGTTTTCAGCTCCACTTTTATCCCGGATGTCAATGTCAAATTCTTGAAGTAGAAGCATCCATATGATCAATCTTGGCTTTGCATCGGGCTTCTTCAACAAGTACTTCAAGGCTGCATGATCAGTAAAAACAATAACTTTAGTATCAAGTAAATATGATCTAAATTTATCTAAAGCAAAAACAATAGCAAGAAGCTCTTTTTCTGTGGTTGTATAATTTGCTTGGGCCCCATCCAAAGTCTTGGATGCATAAGCAATCACATGGGACCGCTTATTCACTCTCTGGCTCAAGGCTACACCTACAACAAAATTAGATGCATCACATAAAAGCTCAAATGGGAGGGTCCAATCAGGGGGTTGAATAATGGGTGGGGAAGTCAAGCATTTCTTAAGTTCATCAAAAGCTATTTTACATGCATCATTAAATTGGAAATCAACATCTTTTTGTAACAACTTAGACAATGGCAAAGCAATTTTACTAAAGTTCTGAATGAATCTTCTATAAAAACCTGCATGACCTAGAAAAGATTGGATCTCCCGAACACATGTCGGGTATGGTGGAGAGGTTATAACATCTATCTTAGCTTTATCTACCTCTATGCCCTGTTCAGATATAATATGACCCAATACAATGCCTTTCCGAACCATAAAATGACACTTTTCAAAATTAAGTACAAGGTTTTTCTCTATGCATCTAGCTAGGACTCTATCCAGACTACATAAGCAATCATCAAAAGAGTTCCCATATACAGTGAAATCATCCATAAAAATTTCTATACAATATTCAAGGAAATCACTAAAAATGGAAACCATGCACCGCTGGAAGGTCCCAGGGGCATTGCAAAGACCAAAGGGCATTCGTCTGTAGGCATATGTTCCAAATGGGCATGTGAATGTCGTCTTCTCTTGATCCTCCGGGGCTATGCATATCTGAAAATACCCTGAAAATCCATCCAGAAAACAGTAGTAAGATTTACCAGCTAAACGCTCAAGCATCTGATCAATAAATGGGAGAGGGTAATGATCTTTTCTAGTGACTAAATTTAGCCTCCTATAGTCAATGCAAGCCCTCCAACTATTCTGTACACGGGTGGGCACCAATTCATTATTTTCATTTCGGATCACTGTGATCCCTGATTTCTTTGGAACTACCTGCACAGGACTAACCCACTGACTGTTAGAAATAAGATATATTATACTAGCAGATAAAAGTTTAGAAACTTCCTTTTTAACCACATCCAGAATAAGTGGGTTCAGTCGCCTTTGAGGTTGCCTTACTAGTTTTGCCCCATCTTCCAACAAAATTCTGTGCATGCATGTATCAGGGCTAATGCCAGGCATGTCAGCTAAGGTCCACCCTATTGCTTGTTTTCTCCTCCTTAAGACCTCTAGAAGCTTCTCTTCTTCCTCTGGAATAATGTCACTAGCCACAATTACTGGAAGCTTCTCATCTTCCCCCAAGTAGGTGTACTTGAGATTGTCTGGAAGTAGTTTGAGCTCTAAGGTGGGAGCTTGCTCAACCGAAGGTATGAGTTGTTTGATTTCAATCTCTTCCATGCCAAATACCTGTTCAGACAACTCACAGACAGAAGAAACAACTTTCCCATCTTTGGGAATATCAGCAGAAGGAGTATTAACAAGAGAGCCAATAGCAATATCAACATCAGTATCACTAACAGATGAACTAGTTACACAGCATTTATTACCACTATCAATAGGCAATGTAAGAGTGGAAATAGATGAACTAGCACAATCAACATATCCAAAAGTGATATCAATATGCAACATATCCTGAGAATCAGTAAATCCAGCAACACCAGAACATTCAGGGAAGGCAATAGCATGCACATCGTCCTTAGAACAAGAAGATTGACCTAAATTAGTATAATCATCCAAATCAGTAAAAGGCTGACCAACAGTGAAATTAGCACAAAAGGAGGAGGTCTCAGAACCATGATAGTCAATACATGAAAGAGACTCACTATTCTCAATGAAAGCACTAATCTGGGAGCAATTATCACATATAGTAGTTCCAACACATGTACAGTCAAGAGAATCATCCAAGTCAGCAATATCACAGGAATCAGTCAATAAACTATCCCAAAAATCAGTGCTAGCATTATCAACTAGCATATCAACCAAGCTGATACTGAAAACAGAGTTATCATCACAGGGATATTTCATGGCATCAAATATATTGAATTGTATCACATTGCCAGCAAACTCCATTTGAAGAGTACCCCCATGCACATTTATAATTGTTTTGGCAGTTTTCAGGAAGGGTCTACCTAAAATGAGTGGGGCATGTCCACTAGATTTATATCTATCATCCTCCATATTAAGGACATAAAAATCAGCTGGAAAAATCAAATCCTTTACCTTAACTAGAACATCCTCCAAGACTCCTGAAGGATAAGCAATGCTCCTGTTTGCCAGCTGTACAACCACTCCGGTAGGTTTCAGCTCTCCCACCTGCAAAGATGAATAAACAGATTTAGGCATAACATTTATAGCAGCACCAAGATCAATCAAAGCATCAGAAAACTCAAAATTCCCAATGGTGCATGGAATTGTAAAAGTGCCCGGATCTTGACACTTGGTGGGCATTGTTGGCTGTATGAGTGCTGAAACGTTCTTGCCAAAATTGACTTTTTCATTCCCTCTCAGATGCCTCTTGTTAGTACATATCTCCTTGAGAAACTTGGCATATTTAGGGATGGTCTTGATTGCCTCCAACAGGGGTATATTGACTTCAACCTTTTTAAAAGTCTCAAGAATCTCTTTTTCTGCATCTGCTTCAGTTTACTTCTTTCCCAAGGTAGGTCTATGTGGGAAAGGCAAAATTTTCTTTGGCTCCTCTTCTTTGTTAGGCTCAATTGGTGCGACGTGTGTTTTTGATGACGCCGACTTATCCATGGTGGTGGTATCTGAGGATCCCTGAACTTCTTTTCCACTCCTAAGAGTGATGGCACTGACATTGCTACTATTCCTCGGATTAACAACTGTCTGTGAGGGTAATTGGCTTGAACCTTGGCTTTTTATCTCATTGAGAGAAGTAGCAAATTAGCCTATCTGAGTATCAACCCTCCTTTCTAAGTTTTGCAAGTTTGCCTGAATCTGTTGTTGGTGGTGCAACATTTGTGCAAATTGTGCCTTACTCTCTATAATATGCTTCATTATGTCTCCCATATTATCCTCTTTCTTTGGTTCCTCCTGTACAGGAACTGGCTGCCTAATAGGTTGGGAAGACTGTGCACTAGGTCCTGCAACATTGTATCTATTTTGTTGCCCTCCCCCATATCTTAGATTGGGGTGATCCCTCCATCCTGGATTGTATGTATTAGAATAGGGATCATATTTTTGTTGCCCTTGTTGCATTGGCCTAACTGGAAACATCCCAGCACAAGCCTCTACCCTGTCTTCTAACATAGGGCACTGATCAGTAGTATGTGTGGCCAAAGAGCATATATCACACAGGGGTCCTACTAAGGTAGTAGAGGTAGATGTTTGTCCAGATGCATAACACTGTGGATAAGAATATGTCTGAGCAGGGTAGGACTGTGGTGCACAAGTCTGAGAAGGGGTGGAGGATGACTGCTGCCGATCTAAAGTAAGCTTTTGGAGCACAGTAGACATTACTTCAAGTTTGCTCTCAATTCTCTGACCATAATCTGGAGCACACAATTCATTGACTCCTCTTACTGTTTGCATTGATCTGGACCCAAATTACTGAGCATTCTGAGCTATCTTATCAATCAACTCCCAGGCTCCTGCAGGTGTCAGATCACCTAAGGCTCCCCCAGAGGCAGCATCAATCATATTTCTGTCCATGATCAACAGCCCCTCATAGAAGTACTGGATAAGCAACTGATCAGAGATTTGATGGTGAGGACAACTAGCCAACAATCTTTTGAATCTTTCCCAGTACTCATATAAAGTCTCTCCACTATTATGTCTGATCCCACATATCTCCTTCCTTATTGATGCAGTGCGAGATGCAGGAAAGAATTTCTCCAAAAATAACCTCTTCAGTTGGTCCCAAGAAGTAATGGCACCGGGAGGTAGATAATACAACCAATCCTTGGCTAAACCATCCAACGAAAAAGGGAATGCTCTGAGCTTGATTTGTTCCTCTGAGACACCCTGTGGCTTCATTGTAGAGCATACAACATGGAATTCTTTTAGATGTTTGTGAGGGTCATCTCCTGCAAGTCCATGAAACTTGGGAAGTAAGTGAATTAAACCAGATTTAAGCTCAAAATTTGCATCTAATTCTGGATATTGTATGCAAAGATTTTGATAATGCACAGTAGGAGCTGTCAACTCTCTAATAGTTCTAGCATGAATGTTATTATTCAAATTTGCATTCACATTCAAGTTAGCCTGAACATGCATATTCCTGTTAGCATTTATTTGATCTCGTTCAGCCATATTATCACTAGCAAATTGAAGTGCACAATCAATTCCTTGCACAGAATCAAAAGCAGATGAATTAGAGCTATTAATTCCTACACTATCTTTGTTTTTCCTAATCCTTACTTGTCTTCTAAGGGTTTTTTCAATTTCTGGATCCAATTCAATTAATTTTTCACCAGAGCTTCTTGTCATACACTAATTAGACAAGCAAAAATTAAGAAGGAACACAAAAATCAACAAAGAAAAATTAAAACAGAAAATCTAGAAAAATTAGAAAAATCCTAGAAAATTCGAAAAAATACTAAAAAATTCAAAAAAGTGCTCTAAACGTTGGAATTTGGCCACAAAATGGTGCACCTAATGGCTATGCCATTACTTTTGCTCAAAACACCCAAAAACTTTGAAATACAGAATTTGAGAATTTTTTGGGCACTTTAAACGAAAACTCCAGCAAGCAGGCAAATTAATACGCAACACCGAAATTACCCAATTCCAAGCTCGAAATAGAGCAAAAATTCAGCTAAAATAGAATCAAAACAGAGATAAAACAAAACAAAAACACCTAGAAAACTTTCTCAAACAATTAAGAAACTAAACTCCCCGGCAACGGTGCCAAATTTGATGATCGTGTCGCGCAATCTCAAATAAAACTAGGTAGCAAAATAAATTTGTAGATAATGGTGCAACCTAGGTCATCTTCCCAAGGAGTTTGTGCCTTAAATTGTTTATGGAAGAGTATTCTAAGTATTACTATTATGATCTAACTTGGGGTTTGATATGCTAGAATTTAATTGAACTAAAATTAATTAACAAGAATTAGAAATCTAAAACTAAGTTCAAGTGATTTATCAAGTAAATGAGGTAACTAGCTTTCAATTGGATTCCCTAGAGTTCAATTATCCTTGCTCTTTTTGACTTACCAATTTTGGATTAAGTTCTTGCTCTTTAGTGCATTCCTCATAAGGTTCTTGAATAACCATCCAAGATTCAATTCATTAATTGTTCAAAGAATTTTTGCAACCACAAGAAACCTTAAACAACTAATTAATTTAATTAAAAATAAGAACACACTACACTAATTCTGATTGATTTATGAAAGCTACTGCACAATTCACTCAAGATGCTAATTCACCAATTAGATTAATTAACCCCTCAAGCAATTAATTACACAAAAGTTCCAGCTAACTAACCCAATAACCATTGCATCAATTAGCCTAAAGTCAAGAGGAATTTAGAGGTCAATTGTACAGCATTAATTCTGGAATTTCTATGAACAGATAATGATCACAAATAAAATTCCAAAATTCAATTTAAAACCAATCCAAAAATTAATTCAATCCAGTAATTCCAGCAATTAAATTCCTAAACCAATAAACTAAACCTAGTCAAATTAATAAAAGAAATAATGCTAAAATCAAAAGATTGGGCAAGAGAGTTTTATCCAAATTCAATAGGGGATGTAGAGCTCAAATCTTCATCTAGGAGAACTCAATCTTCAGCTAGCCACCACAAGGAATTTAAGCTGCCATGGAGGGATCAAATGAAGGAGAATCGATCAAGGAAGCCATAATCATGGAGAATTTAGCCAGAACTGCTTCCTCGTCCAGCACTGGAATTTCTCGCACTCTTTTTCTGCCGTCTCTCCTTCTACGTTCTCCTCTTCTCTCCTATCTCCCAGCGTCCCCTCTAGGTTTTATTTTCACCTTCTCCTCGTTGTTCACGTCTCCCTCCTTCTGATTCTGCATGCTGAAATCCCGCAACTAATCCTCATCTTCATCTTAATTCCCACGTCAGCCCAAATGTAGCGTCTGGATGTGTATTTCTCCTCTCTTTCACGTGCTTCAGCTTTAATCATTCACGTGCTCTCTTATTTGCCAATTGCCCGAAGTTATTTTCCATCTTTGCTTATGTGAATGTGGGCCCCAACGTTAATATAATAATCCACATTTTGCTTTAGCGTTTCTGTTCTTGTGGTTTCGTGCATATTTAGCTCCTGCCCTACGTAAATTCTGCATGTATTTGGAGCCTTCATCACGTTTATTCTGCAGCTTTCATTCATGTGTTTTGGATAGCTCCACGTTAGTTCCTTCATGTATCTTCTTTTTCATCATCTGCTGGTTTGTATTTTATTTCCATCTCCTTTAACCCAGCTTTTGCTTCTTTCTTAGCTCGTGTTGCTTCCTTGAATCATGCAGCTCTCCTTTTCACGTTAAAACCAAGCTTCAGCTCTAGCATCTTCGTTCAGCTGCTATGTGTTTTCTGTTCGTGCTCTCTTCTTCGTTCCAGCTGCTTCTTCAAGCTCTTTCCTCCATTTCTGCTTCTTCGTGCTTGTTTCTATTCACGTCCCTGGAGCTTTACTCATTGCTGTCTCTGTTTCTATTCACAGCACATAGAACTCGAGCTTCTTCCTTGCGTTGACTCCAACTCTTCACGTTCTGGTCAAGCCCTCTCTTCATACCACATGTTGCTTCTGTGTGTTGTTTAGCAGCTTCTCGTTTGCTTCCCCTCTGTTCATACCATAAGAAACCTTCTCAAAATCTGCACATGCTTCTCCTTCTTGTTTGCTTCTAATATATTTAATTTTTATTCTCTTTTACTCTCCAACTCGTGGCTTTCAAGATTGTGTTCAAAGCCCATTAAAATCTACACAAAAGAATGGAAAGTGTTAAGTAGAAATACCTACAAAATTATTTAAAAGGAATTCAAGCAATAAAATTCAAGAATTTTGCAGTTTAATTCCCAAAGTGCAAAAGTGGCTAATAAAATCAATTTCCATTCAATTGCATGCATTAAGCTACATTTGATTATTAAAATGACTAAGTTAGGAGGATGAAAATAGATAAAATATGTGTTTATCAGTCCTAGAGACTCTGAAAAGTAAGAGATTATATGCCAAATTGACTAATGTAAGTTTTGGCTAACCAAGGTGAAATTCTTAGGTTATGTGATCTCATGAGACAAGGCCGTGGTAGATATCCATAAAGTTAAGGCCGTGTTACAGTGGGATAGGCCTAGGATGATTACTGAGATTAGGAGTTTTCTTGGTTTGGTAGGATATTTTAGACGATTTATTCAGGGCTTTTCTCATATGGGCTTGCCACTCATGAGGTCAACTAGGAAGGATACACCTTTCGTGTGGGATGATAGATGTGAAAGGAGTTTTCAGGAGTTGAAACTCCGATTGACCACTGCCCCTATGCTAGTTATTCCCGACCCAAGTGTACCATTTGTGGTATATAGTGATGCCTCGAGGAGTAGGAGTTCCTATAAAAGTTTAAAAATTTAAACCTGTCTTGCCAGCTGGTATCAGGTAGATTATATCTGAGTGAGACTCGAATTGAGAATGAGTTGAGAACCCAGATCTTAGATACCTAGAGAGAGGTTAAATTTTTTAGACAGATTAGGAGCGAAATTTCCCAAGGTAGGACCTTAGATTTTAGGATATATGAGAATGGTGTGATAGTATATCAAAATAGAATCTGTGTGCTAAGTAATAATGAATTGAGAGAGAGAATTTTAGAAGAGGCACATAAGAGTAACCAAGATGTTTTAAGATCTAAAATGAATTTTCTGGTGGCTGGGAATAAAGAATGACATCACAGATTATGTGCCAAGATATTTAGTATGCCAGAGGGTTAAGATAGAGTACTAAAGACTAGCTGGGTTGTTACAACCCCTTGATATCCCTAAGTGGAAATGGGATAGTATAGCTATAGATCTCGTTATAGGGTTACGCAGGATATCCTCTGGACACGATGCTATTTGGGTAGTTGTTGATAGATTGACGAAGTCTGCACACTTTTTAGTGATCAGGGCTATGAATTCATTAGATAGACTAGCCTAGTTGTATACACATGAGATAATGTGACTTCACAGAGTACCCAGTAGCATAGTATTAGATAGAGACCTCAGCTTCACATCGAACTTTTGGAGGTCATTATAGCAGGCCTTAAGGACTAGGTTGTGGTTTAGTATTGCTTATCAACCCCAAACAGATGATCAGATGGAAAGGACTATCCAGACCTTAGAAGACATGTTAAGGGTATGTGTATTAGAAATGAAGGGTAACCAAGATACGTATCTGCCGTTAATAGAATTTACATATAATAACAGCTACCATTCCAGTATCCAGATGGCCCCTTTTAAGGCTTTATTTGAGAGAAAGTGTAGATCTCCATTGTGTTAGGTTGAGCTAGGTGAGAGAAGTTTGTTAGGACCTGAGTTAATGGACCAGACTACCCAACTAATAGAAAATGATTAGAAAAAAACTTTTTATGGCTCATAATAGGCAGAAAAGTTATGCCAATAAGAGAAGGAGACCGTTAGAATTTGAGAATGGAGACCATGTACTCATCTGAGTATCTCTAGTGATTGGGGTAGGTTGGTCTATGAGGGTAAGAAAGATCAGTCCTAGATATATTGGTCCATTTGAAATCTTTGAGAAAATTAGACTCGTGGCCTACTGGATAGCCCTGCCTCCTTATCTAGCCAAAGTCCATGATGTATTTCATGTCTCCCAATTGAAAAAGTACTTACCAGATCCCTTACATGTCATAGAATATGAGCATGTTCAATTGCAAGAAAATCTTTCCTATGTAGTGAAGCCAGAGAGGGTTGTAGACACTAAGCTAAAATAGCTGAGAAACAAGAGCATCCCTATGGTGAAAGTGGTCTGAAAGAGCCTGACATTTGAAGAGGAAACTTGAGAGTTGGAAAATAAGATGAGATAGAAATATCCAGAGTCATTTCCCTAAGGTAGGTATTTAAATTTTGAAGATGAAATTTATTTTAAGGGGGTGAAAAATGTAACGAATGTAATTTTCATAAAACGACAAAATGAACCATATAAAAGCAAGTCTTCCAAAATGAGCTAAACAGTGTCCTAGAAAATTTGGATAGAGTCTTAAGCTCTGAAAAATGATAATTCTAAGGTCAAATGGAAAGAAAAATAGAGCTAGGACAGTGAAACAAATTGTGAGAAAAACTGATGAAATGTAATGGCATTTTCGTAAATAAGTATAAATTTTGGAAAAGCACATAAGAGGGCTTTTTAAATGAGAAATTTGAGTTGCCCAAGGTTCTCAGAGGGCCCAAAAACCATGGGAAGTGATAAGCATGATTTTTATATATTTTATTCTCCTTAGCTTAGGCATTTTGATGATGGAATATGGCTTTAGGGGTTTAATTAATTGGAATTTGATTTTATTAGCCATTCTTTGCACTTTAGAAAATAATTCACAAAGTCTTAGATTTTTAATGCATATGTAGTTTTTCCTACTTAATTTTTCTCTCATTCTTGGTGTGCAGATCATTGGGCTTTCTTAGTTTCATATATGGGATAGACTTCCACATGTGGCTCTACTTGTAGCAAACACACACTCATATGTGGAAAAGAGAAATGAATGAAAAGAAGGTATACGAAGATGCACACATGTAGCACAACTTTCAAGTAGCAACCCATCAATCATCATGTTCTATTCGAGGGAGAAACAAAGAAGAATAACCAAGGTACCTAGCTAAAGGTCAACATGGGAAGGAAGAAGAGCATGGGTTTTAAGCATGAGAAGGGGGCTACCACATGCACACACTCGAGCAAATAAAAAGGAATGATTAAAGAAGCATGAGACAGCCATGGTTTACACTCAAGAAGGCAGCAAACTTATGGTGAATTGAATAAGGCTGTGAATAGAACATGCATGTGAGAGATTCCACGTGAGAAAAGATAAAGGAGTTGAAGTGGAAGGTGTGCAATTGCCATGGGTTACAACACTTACAAGAAGCTATATGAGCCAGGGTTTTATGTAGAATAGTAGCTAGAGAACATGGAATGAGCTAAACAAAGAAGCTATGGGTTCTAGTGCTTTAAGAGTGTGTTTGAAGGAAGAAACATGCGAAGAAGAAGGAACTCGAGTAGAAGGAGCTGAGGAAACAAAGAATGTAGCCTCGGGCAATGAGAGGAATGAAGGAACAATCACATAGAGATCATGGCTAGCAGTAGGAGGATTTTCAATGTGAACAAAGCAAATAAACATGTAGGGTAGCAGCACAAAATAGAGGAGGAAGAATGAGCTACATGTGAGACGAAGAAGCCACATTATGGATTCAGAGGAGCTGAGGGCTAGACAGTAAGGCGAGAAAAAATGATGAAATGAGTGAGTCATGCACACACAATAGAAGACGTGGGCAGAATGTGGAAAGAGCTGTGGGTTAATTTGAAATGAGCCACATAGAAAAGAGTATAAAGCCATGTCATTCAAAAGCTCACAAAGCTTGCATGGGTTGGAAGGATTTAGCTACGGGTAAAAGAAATAAAATGATGCTATCAATTATTCAATGTGCCCAGCTCTATATTCCATGTGCTGCCTTATTTTTTTTCTTTTACTTGTATCAATTATTTCTTTTGCCTCTTTTCCAAGGTAGGTCTATGTAGGAAAGGCAAGATCTTCTTTAGCTCCTTTTCTCTTTTACGCTCATCTAGTGTGACGTGTGTTTTTTATGACACTGACTTATACATGGCAATAGTATTTGAGGATCCCTGAACTTCCTTTCCACTTCTAAGAGTGATAGCACTAACATTGCTACTATTCCTTAGATTGACAATTGTTTGTGATGGTAATTGGCCTAAACCTTGGCTTTTTACCTCATTGAGAGAGTTAGCCAATTGACTAATCATATTCTCCACATGCCTATTTTGAGTTTTCATTCTATTTTCTATGTTATCCATTTCTTGTTTGTGTCTAGTCTCACTCTATTCCATCTTTTCCATGAGTTGCTTTATCAATAGCTCTATATTGTTATCTTTTCTAGGTTCCTCTTAGATAGGAACTGATTGCCTAATAGGTTGGAAAGGTTGTACACTAGGTCCTACAGTATTGTATCTATTTTGCTATTTCCCTCCCCCATATCTCAAGTTGGGGTGATCCCTCCATTCTAGATTGTATGTATTAGAATAGGGATCATATTTTTATTGCCCTTGTTGCATTGGCTTAACTAGAAACATCCTAGCATAAGTCTCTACCCTATCATCTAACATAGGGCACTAATTAGTAGCATGTGTGGCCAAACAGCATATATCACACAAGAGTCCCACCAAGGTAGTAGAGGTAGATGTCTGCCCAGATGCATAACACTGTGGATAAGAATGTGTCTGAGTAGGATAGGACTGTAGTGTACAAGTCTGAGATGGAGTAAAGGATGAATGTGGCTGCTTCTGAGCCAAAGCAAGCTATTGGAGCACAGAAGACATTACATCAATCTTGCTCTCAATTCTCTAATCATAGTGTGAAGCATACAACTCGCTGACTCTTTTTACTATCTGCATTGATCTAGAACCAAATTACTGAGCATTCTAAGCTATCTTATCAATCAGTTCTGAGGCCTTTGTAGGTGTTAGATCACCTAAGGCTCCACCAAAGGTAGTATCAATTATGTTTCTATCCATGTTCAATAGCCCCTCATAGAAGTACTGAATAAGTAACTGATCAGAAATTTGATGGTGAGGACAACTAGCTAGCAATCTCTTGAATCTTTCCCAATAGAAAACTTTCTTAAACAATTGAGAATCCAATTCCCTGGCAACAGTGCCAAATTTTGATGATTGTGTTGTGCAACCCTCAAATTAAAACTAGGTTAAATTAGCTTTTATAGTTAGTGGCACAACCTAGGTCATCTCCCTTGGAAATGGAATTCAATATTTAATTGGATTTCTAAGTGTTAAAAGATCCTAGAACTACCTAATTTAGGGGGGTTTTGGTTAACTTAAACTAATTAAAATGAAATTGAAATAAAGTTCATAAATTCTACCTAATTGCATGAATTGTGGTTGATAATGATGGACTTGTGATTAGCTTTGGATTCATCCCTTGGTATCCACTATCCTTATCTTAATTCATTTGTGATTAATTCTAGTCTAAAAGTCCCTATTTGTGTTCATTGGCAAGGGATCTTGAATTACCACTCAAGAATCACGAAACTAGTAACTTAATGTTAATTGAGATCTCAACTCCCATTAAATTACTAATTCTTGTGATTAAGATCTTTGAACATTTAAATGAGTGATTAATTGATCAATTAGCCTCTGAATTAACACCTTAGGATATTTAATTAACCAACTAAACATCAAGGAATCCTCAAATCAAACAATCGAGCACATAATCTCACTCATGCATTTCATTGAACACCTTCATGGCATACATGGAAAATTAGAGGAAAATGCAAAATTCAGTATTCAATCTAATCAATTAATCAATAAAAAGGTTTCCTAATTAGTATCTAACCAGCTACTAATTATAATTACACAAATTTCCCATCAAATACAACTTAACCAAGATAATACATGAAAAAGAAAAAGTGTAGGAAATTAAGAAAGTCTTAGCCAAAATCCTACGTTCTTCTCCACGGATTCAATCTTCTCCAAGAGCCTTCTTCCTTGCTAGTCACAGATGGAGATTAGTGCTTCATGGTAGTGAGATGGAGAAGGAGAATAGAGTAATAACTACGATGTGGAATGGACGAAGTGTGTTTTGGATGGATGATGGAATGAATGATGATGGGAGCCTCTCTGGATGTTTATTTTTATTTGATGGATTGGATCCCCCAACCTCCAGCCTCTCACATGCTCATCATGTGTTTCATTTATTTTGGTCTACGTGCTTATCCATTACCCAGCTCATTAGCTCTTTTGTTTCACATTTATTTAGCTCGTCCTTTTTCCTACATTTTGCCCTCTTCTTCACGTGCTGCCCATGTGTATTTCTTCTCCTTTATATGTCACATGCTTATTTAATCTTTAGCCCAGGCTTCCCACGTTAACTTTGCATGCTTCTTCATTTCTTTTTGTATCACATATTTAGTCCAGTAACTCCTCCAGCTGAGCTTCTTCTCGAAAGCTCCTTCAACCCGTAGAAATCTTCTCTTTCATGTTGCCTTTACGTGATTTCCACGTCAACGTCATGATCTTGTGGCTTCATCTCACATGTTTTACTACTCATCTCTCAATCCAGACCCGAAGAATCATCCTCTGTTGTTCCACAACAAAGTATTATCCATGTTCTACCTAGCTCGTGGATACCTTCACTTCAAATGCTGTCCTTGTTGTTGTCTACGTGGAATGTACGTGATTCTTCTCTGTTCTGCTCACAAACTCGTATACATGTATCATTACTCATTTCTCTACTGTAGCCTGTTGTGTTGTTCACATTGAAAGTCTTCATTCCATCTTCTCAACTCGAGACCTTTTCTCAAAGCTCTCTCTTCTTTATATTCTTCACATGCTGTATCCTCTGTTTCCTACTCATCCCATTTGCCTCGCATGTTTCTTTGCATGTGTGAATAATGTGCAGCCTTGTGTTTGAATGGAGGTGTTGTACACGTGCCTTGCGTTTGTGTTTACGTGGAAGAATGAGTGTGTGCCTCCCTGAGTGTGAACCCGTGAGTGGTGGTATGCTCAAGTTTGCTTCTTCATTTGTTTTTATGGCGTGCAAAATGATATGCAGCAACATGAATGAATGGATGTGGGAATGAGGTGAAAGTACAACATGATTATGTAATGTGAGTGACCATGGCTCATGTGAATAGGTGCAATGTGAGAGTTGTGTTGCATGTGTGAAAAGTGTTGCTTCAATGTGAGTGCAATGGAGTATATGAATGAATATGGATGAAAGAGCTAGAAAATAGAGATCCCGTGGCTAGTGAGTACATTAAAGCTCTTATGATGTGAGTGAAATGCTTCTATGTGTGTTCAAGTGGGTGCATTATTATAGTGTGTGAGTGAGTTGCCTTCCATCCAAAAATCCCTTTTTCTAGTTACAAAGTATGGCTTCCTTCATGTAGTTTAGCTCTTAATTCAATCTTGAAGCTTCAATCATTTTTCAAATTAATTTCCATCCTTAAAATTCCCATTGCCCAACAAAAAAAAATCTGCACAAATAGTAAGAACAATTTAATAGGAAAAATTCACAAAATTATTTAAAGAAATTTATGCATTAAAATTCTAAAATCTTGTAAATAATTTCCTTGAGTATAGAAATGGCTACTAACATCAAATTTTACCTAATTAAACTCCTCAAGCCATATTAAACTATTAAAATGCTTAAGTTAGGAGAATTAAAACATATAAAAATCATGCTTATCAGAAAGCCCTGAGACTAGTAAAGCCCATCTGGTGTATGTTTTCTAACGGTAGTAAGCCTAAACTTTGACAGATCTATTTGGGAAGGTTTTAGTTTCAAATTAAGTGATTCTAAAGGTATTTTATTAAATTGGAAACCTAAATTTCATAATGGAAAATACGGTTCTAAAAAAAGAGTTAAAACAAGGCTAAAACGAAATCACAATTACGAAAAGGACTAAATTAAAATTTTTAAAAAAGCTAGCTTCTTGTCTCTTCCGCCACCTTCTTAAGCACGACCCTTTCTACCCAAAATATAGAAAATTTTTAGCTCCTTTACGCACAACAAGAGAGGGAGAAAAAGAGGAATAAAAAGGCAAGAAAAGTAAGGAAATCTAAGAAATTTCATGCTCCATCTTTTTCCAATTCTATTCCTCTACTTTCCTCCTCTCTTTGCATGGTTTATTTAAATGAATTGGTTCTGTTTTGAGTCCACAACAATGAGGAGCAGTTTGAATTGCTTGAGGAGAAGAAAACTAAGGAGAACAAGTCTTGAAAACAAGCTTGAATCTAAGGTAATTGCTTGTCGATGTTGCTTCATCTCCTTGCTCCATGGATGTGTGTATTTTGGCCAAGAATAAAACCATATAGAGGGAGGATTTTTTGCCAAAAACCAAGAGAGGAACTAGGGTTTTAGACCATGAAGAAGAGGAATATGGTAAGAAATTGTAAGAAAAACCAATAGAAATCAAGTTAGAAAAGTATAATCTTCTTTAGGGTTCTTTTTAAGTATTTCTTTAAGCTCTTAAGACCCTTAGAAACCTTCCCAAGTGGCTCTCTGATCAAGAAAAAATCAAGAAGCTTGTGAAGCTCCATTATGGTGCTAGTTTTGACCAAGGCAAGAAGACTAGGTTAATGAGTGTTTTAATTTGTTCTAGCCTTAGTTTGTGACTTTATATGATGTTAGAAGATGAGAGAAACCATTGGGAAAAATTTAAGAGCCATGGATTAGGAAATAGGACAATGGTGTCCATAATGGTGCTTTGTGAAGCAACTTGATTCTAAGCTTGTGCAAACAATTGTGTGAGGGCTCCAAGGACATTGAATGAGGCTAAGAGGCCTAGAAATGGAAATAGATGGGAGCCTTAAGCTTGAATTGTGAAGGTTTCTTCAATAAGCCATTTATGGAACCATTATGCCACTTATGGAACCAAGTGTGTGTACAAGAGTGAGTTTAATGTCTTGGCTTGTTTCAAGTGTGTAATTATGTGTTGTGTTTGGTGTTTAGGCTAAGAGAACACTAACCCACGTAGATGTACTTGTGAGGCCAAAAAGAGGGAGGAATAAGACTGATGGGCTCATCGTGCAACCCTCAAAATAAAACTAGGTTGAATATTAAATGCAATATAGGGCACAACCTAGGTCATCTCCCTTGGAAATGGAATTCAATGCTTAATTAAATTTCTAAGTGTTAAAAGACTCTAAGAGCTACCTAATTTTGGGGGTTTTTGATTGAATTGAACTAACCTAAAATGAAACCAAATTAAAATTCCTAATTTCTACCTAATTAGATGAATTGTGGTTGATAATGGGCTTGTGACTAGCTTTGGAGTCATCCCTTGGTATCCATTATCCTTATCCTAATCCAATTGTGATTAATTCTGGCCTAAGAGTTCCTAATTATGTTTATTAGCAAATGATCTTGAATAACCATTCAAGATTCAAGAGATTAACAAGTTAATGTTGAATTGAGACCTCAATCCTACACCAATTCATTAACTCTTGTCTTTAAGATCAATGAACACCTAATTTGATTAATTAATTGATTAATTAGCCTCTGATTCATCATCCAAAAATGTTTAATTAACCAACTAAACATCAAAGAATTCTCAAATCAAGCAATTAAGCATATAATCTCACTCATGCATTTCATCGAACACCTTCATGGCATACATGGGAAATTAGAGAATAATGAAAAATCAAATTCTAATCCAACCAATTAATCAACAAAAAATGCTCCTAATCAGTGTCTAACCAGCCACTAATTAATTATACAAATTCCTAATCAAATACAACTTAACCAAGATTGTACAAGAAAAAGAAAAAGTGTAGGAAATTGAGAAATCTTAGCCAAAATTCTGATTCTTCTCCAAGGATTTAGGCTTCTCCATGGTTGCTTCCAAGCTAGCCTCAAGATAGATGAATTAAAGCTTCATTGTGGTGGCGAGATGGAGGACAATGGCGTGGTGAATGGAGATGGTTCTGGAGTGGACGAAGGGATGCATGTGTTATGTGAATGGAGGCGTGAGGCGTTGTGAATCAATGCTGATGGCATTATTTATTCCTCACGTGGCCTTCTTTATTTTTCACGTGCTCAGCTCTTTGATTTCAATCGCCTGAAGCTTTTTTGTGTGTGCTCTTCACGTGCTAACCTGGTGCAAATACCCGAAGCATTTTCTTTAGCTTTGTTTATGTGAGTGTGGGTCCCACTTCATCTTATTTTATCATAATCCACGTGAGTGCTCGTTTTATTCTGCTGCTACATGTTCAGCTTCTGCATGTGAGCTTTTTCCACGAGTTTCCTCGTTGCTTCATTTGGTTCTGCCCAAGCGTGGCTCTTCCACGTTACAGCCTTGCTAATCCATGCTTCATACTTCTTTATTCTTTGTCCACGTTGGCCTTGGCTTCCTGTTTCAGCTATTGTTGCTTCTGAACCTCCAGCTCATGTTTCTTCCTATTCACATGGTTTGCTTTCCTCTGTTTCTGCAGCTGCTGGATGGAGAAAAATGGATGAAGGGATCGTGTATGCATGTGGCAGCCTCCTTCGTGTAGCTCAACGTGTTCTCTTCGTGTTTGCTTCATTTAATTCTCATGCAAATCCATATCATCTTCCACATTGCTTGCTGTTCTTTCTTACCACGAATTAAGATCACGTTGCTATCTAGCTCTTCAACTCGAGCTTCCTCTTATGTTCTCCATGACTTGTGGCTTTCTTCCTTGTTTCTGGAGCTTCCATCCCTAACCAAAGTCTTGTGTGCTTCCTTCTCCTCTGTTTTGAGCAACATTCAACTTCTGCTTCAGAAATCAGTGGCTTGCTCTGTTCTTCACTTCCCTCAAACAAAATTCACGTGTCATGTGCTGGATATGGGAGGTTCTTCTCTTCTTTAACCTAAATTCTCATCAAGCATCATTTGCTCATTAAAATCTACACAAAACGCATGGAAAGTATTAAGTGGAAATATCCAAAAAATGATTTAAGATACATTTAAGCATTAAGAATTAATAATTTGCAAATTAATTCCTCAAATGTAAAAATGGCAAATTAAAATCAAATTCCACTTAATTAAATTCCTAAAGCCATATTTGGGCACTAAAACGCCTAAGTTAGGGGATTAAAATATATAAAATATCATGGTTATCAAAGACAAAAGAAAGCTTGCAAAATTCAAGGTAGCTCTCCACTTCATTCTCCTTGCATTCTTATTTGCATATGTATGTCATTGTTTGCTTGTGTGTGTTCTTATGACTTGATGACATGCCACTTGATGTCTTGACATTACATTGGTACCAATGTGTTTCCTTAAATGGCCTTGGTTATGGAAATGGCACATAAGGGTGAGGTGTTGCCAAAAGTCTCATGGCATGGGTGAGACAAGGCCAAAAGTCTCTTGGAAGGGTGAGGCCAAGTCAAAAGGCCCTAGGCCAAGGGTGAGGCAAATCCAAAAGTCCTAAAAATGTGGTGAGGCAAAATCAAAAGTTCCTAGAGCATGTTCTTGGCTTGAATGTGAATAAGTGAGATGGAAATTATGACCTTGCATACTTTATGGTTGTTAGACCTTCCATACATATGCTTTGATATGTATATGCCATGAATGTGTGTGAATAGAGTGTGAGCTATTGAGATTCTAGGAATCTCACCCCTCTTCCTTTCCTCATCTTGAAATGTCTAGGTGGCACACAAGAAGGGAGAAATGCATGCCAAGGAGGGCCTTGAAAGGCTATATTTGAACCATTATGTAGCTTACTTTGTAATTGAATGGAAAAGTGATTATGTATATGTTATTTTTAAGATGTAAGACCATGAAGGATTGTAATATGATGTATAAATCTTGCATAGACCACATGTGGCATGAAATCAATGCAAATGTGGGATTTAGCTTCTTGAATGGCCTTTATATGTAGTGTATCCTTAGGTATGGAATGGTGAAATTATGATGCATGAGGCTTGGGACCACTTGGGCAATTCCTACAAGTCATATTCATGCTTTTAAACTTGCCTAAGAGGTGCCAAACCATTGAAGAAGCCATTTGGACAAACTTGACACCTCATGCAAGCCAAAATTGACCATTTGAGTGAGTTATGTCACTTTCTATCCAAATGAACTCTTCTTGGTTTTAAATTTGGCATGCATCTAGATCTTGATGAGATATTTTTGGGAAGATAAAGTGGGTATTATTTAGAGATCTACAGAATATTTGGTGAATTTTTGAAGTTGGCTAAAAATTCAGAATTTGCCACTGGTACTATTCATCTGGTCCGAATTTTGTTCTCTATCATTCATAGGGAAAATGATGTTGAATTGCCACAAAATTTTATAGAGAGAAACTAGACCTTCCTAGTAACTTGTGACAATTAGAAGCACTTGATTTGCATGTCTAGAGAGGGAGATATGAATTTTTGAATTTGCTATTCTGTTCTAAGCATACCTCCAGACCCGTGTTACTATTTGATTGATTTTTTAGGTATGAATTCTCTTGGATTGGTCTGAAACTATTTTTCCCTCTATTTAACATATTTATCTTTCCAAATTGGTATAGATTACATAGATTAAATTTTTGTGAAATTAATTATAAATTTCCAAAATTTATATCAATAAGCTGCATCACATTTCTGGATAGCTCAACCTCCCTACCTTTTCTATTGTCAAACATGATCCAGATAAGACTTGTGTGCTGGGAATTATTTTTTATGTCAAGTTGACATCAAGACCTTTCTAGAAAGTTATGGTTTGTATGATTTCAATTTTTTTATATTTAGTTATGATTTTTCAAAGTTACCCCTGAAATCTATCACTATACAACCATAAAGAATGAAGGGAATTTTGGGGTTTTTGACTCTTGATCTGTGGTTTGTGCTAAGTTTTAAGAATGTTATAGTTTGAATAAATGGAAAATAATTAGAGATGTTGTTGGTGAGTTCATGGGATCCCAAAGACACGAAATGAAAAATTTATCCACTACACAACATAATTTAATTCATTATTTTAATGTATTTTCTTGGGATTTCTATGATGAATTATATAATCCTACTTGCAAGAAGGGGATCAATGTTAGAAATAATATGGTATTACATTTATTGGTATCAGAGCAAAGGTTCAAGCACTTCTGCTTGGTAGTTGGCTCTTAAAAGTGTGTTTGGTGTGTTTTAGGTGGAATATCTATGCATATATGCTTGAATTGTATTAGTGGGCTAAGATTGTGACTCTTTTTTAGTGAAAATGGTTGAAACTAGAAGAGGCAAAGGCAGGGCAGATCAGTTATGGTCTCATAGGTTGAATTTGAGGACCCTTTTATGGGCTGCCATAGAACGAATTGATTAGTTTAAGAATGTGATAGCCCAACAGTAGTACAAGATCCAGCAGCAACATGAGATAATTGTGCAGCTATAGAAATCCCTGGCTAGACAGGAAGAAGCCAAGAGAGAGGCCCCTGCACCTCAGTCTCAGCCTTCTACTTTTAGTACTCCATAGCCTTCTACCTCAGGTGCTCCACCCTCACCTCCCCAAGAGCCAGCTCAATCTCTACCATCTATTCAAAAATAATTAAATCAATTCAAGAAGAACAAGCTGCCAGTGTTTGATAGGGAATTAGATGCGGACAAAGTGGAGGCCTGGGAGATGGCGATTGAGAAGATTTTTACTGTGATTAATTCCATCTCTGAGCAGAAAGTTCAATTAGCCATATTTATGATATAGAAAGAAGCTAACAAGTGGTGACATAGTACAAAGTCTCTAATAGAGACTAGAAATTTTCACATTACTTGGGAGAACTTCCTAGTACAATTTTATGAGAAGTATTTTCCCAATTTTGTAAGAAAACAGAAAAAGGTACAATTTTTTAGGCTAAAGCAGACTAATAACATGATGATAAACCAATACGTGGCCAAATTCATAGAGTTGTCTCGGTATTCTTCTTATCTTCTGAGATATGATGATAAGCCTTAGAGGTGTGAGCAATTTGAGATCAGGCTGAAGTTCTTTATTAGAGACAATGTAACTCCACATAGGGTTCAGAATTTCAATGCCCTTGTGAAAATTAGCAAAGTGATCGAGAATAATTTGAGAAAGATCATGCCTGCTGCTATAGTATTTGGTCAAAAAGGGGCTTCGGAATCAAAGAGACTAAGACCAGATGAGGGTGCCAGCTCTGCATCTAGTAGTAAAAAGAAAAGCAAGGTGCAGTGAAGCAAGAGGCCACCAAAAGGAATAAAGGTACAGCCTCCAAGAACTCAGTCATCTACACAGTAATCTATAATGACCTATTTCAAGTGTGGGAAGCCGAGGCATATAGCCTTGCTATGGCCAAAGGTCATCCTCCCTCATACAGTTTTAGGTCTGGCTAAAACTATAGAAAAGGATAAGGCAAGGTAGAGCAAACTTTCTACCATAAAACATACTTTGTTTTATTTCCTTTCGAATGAAAAGTTTGATGCATAGCTTGTTTTCTTCAAACTCTCTCCTTCCTCCAAAAATTCAATCACAAAAATGCTTCTTTCTAAAAACCAAAAACCATCAAAAGAAAGAGCTTGAGAAGAGCTTAAGGAGGAGAACTAAGTTGGTGAAGGTAAGAGCATGACAAGAGCTATTTTCTTACCTTTCTTTAGCCTTCTTTTCTTCTTCCTCCTCCTCTCTTTGGTGTGCCTCTTGGTTCTAGTTCAAAAGTTATGAAAGTCAATCATGAGAGTATAGGATGTGGCTAGCTTGATTTAAGAAGAAAAGGAGGTGTTTTAGACCCTTTCCTCAATTCCCAATATACGCTTTAACTTTTATTTCCCTATTTTGGCTCATTTAGCTCCTATTTTAAAACCATTTTTTTCATATGAAAATTTAAGTCCTTTAGTTTATTAAAAATATTTACTTTCAATTTTATGGGGTCTAAAGCCATCTCAAATCATCCAATCAATATATGGATCAACCAATGTCTTAAAATGTATGTCGGAAGGGTTTTGGCTATTTTGAGGGTTCCTAAGATATTTAGGACCTCTAAAAATCCTGGAAAACTCAATTTACTCACTTTTGTGGCTAAAACAAGTCCAAAAACCTAACCATACCACCTATTCCATTCGTAGGGTCAATTACGATTTCCATGGTACCAAATTTTGCACATTATTATAACTCACTCTTTTCCATAAATTAATGATTCATCTAGCCTTTATATATCTCATTTAGCCCTTTTAAACCATGAAACCAAATTAAAAACTTCCCTAGGTAGCAAAATCTCCCTTTGGCTAAGACACACCTATAGAACCCAATCTTGGAGTTTTGTTTGCTTTATAAGAAATTTGATGGTTTTATGGTCTCCATAATTCATTTATAAGCCAATTATGGTATTATATAGATTAACTAATTCTCTTATAATTTTCAATCTCTTAAAGCCAAAACTAAACCCTAGGTTAATTCATATGCCATTCTTTTGGTCTTTAACCAATTCTATTTACATATTCTTATTTTTCACCCTTTAAACCTTTGTTTTCCCCAAGTTTTCATCAATTTCATACATGGTTCCTTCTCTTCCCATGTTGGCTGAACCTAGGTTGGTCTAGGTCTCTGAGAATTAAAATTTTTCCTAATTCAAATGATACTTTGCTTTGAAGTGCTCTTAATAGAGATCCTTTCGGTATAATTGATTTTCTTAAAAGAGCTTTTTCACTCAATATGCTAGCCATAAAACTCTTCATTTTGAGAAACCAAAACCACTATGAGAATGAGGAGAAGGAGTAGGATAAGGTTAATAACAACATTATATTAAAATTTAGCAAGTTTGCTTACCTATATGAAGCTTCCTTTCCCCTTCCTCCTTCTTCTTTCTTCACACCACCAAGAAAGGACTTGAGGGTTGCCAAGGTTGGTTATAAGGTAAGGTAGGAGTATGGCATCTTATATATAGAGGGTTTTAAGGTTATAAGACATTTTCAAAAATATTGATTTTGCCTTTATAGTTTAATTCCATTGTTTGAGCACATTTCTTCATAATTTCAAAAACTGACAACTCCAAACTAAAATTTAGACTCTCCTTTTCATTAAAAATATATGCTTAGAGGTTATAGGAGCTTAAAATAGTCTAGAAAAATTTGGTCAGAGTTATCGCTACCTGGGGTTTCAAATTGTACACCGTCAGAGATATAGTCAAATTAATGTCATCTTATTTATCTTCTAGCCTTATTTTATAATATTATGATGAGGGATATTCATTTCTTTCTCATGTTTTTTAAATCCTTGGTTTTTCCCATTAGTTAAGCTCAAATTGGTTCTTTTAGTCTTGACTAGTGTTTTCTTTCCTTGGGACTACTTTTTAGTCATTCATTTCCATTCTTTAATGACTATTTTAATTTATGAAACATAGAATATTACAAATGAGATATAAAATCTCAATAACAAATGCAATTTCCATCCATATTTATATAGGCAAATAAGTATAACTATACATCCATGGAGATAAATATGAAGCTAAAAACATTACAAATAGAAGGGATTTACTTCCCTAATGGATGATTAAGCCTCTTCTTCCACCAATCCACTAAGAAGACACTACAATCCTCAAATCCAAAAACCTCAGGTTTCATCAACTATTACTAAATCGAGAGTTGTTCAATTTACATGAAAGAGGAAAAGCAGAAGAATGTTTTTTCCTTCACTCACATGAGCCAAATCTCGTGTCTTCTTGAACATGGAAATGATTTTATGTATGATTACACATAGCTTAAGTTTCATATATGCATGCTTTGACTTGAAAATGTGTCTATTATGTATGATTGAAAGGGTTAAGAGCTATTGAAATTCTTAGAATCTCACTCTTTCTTCTCCAATATCTAACGATATCTAGGTGAGCCAAGTGGGCCAAGGAATGGGAGCCAATAAGTATAAAACGTAAGACTTTGACATATGTATAGAGAAATGAGCTTTGTAAATGTATTTTGATGTCAAGAATTATAAGCATGAGATGTATATATGATGTGGATACTTGTGCACACTTAAATGTGTAACCCCATATTTATATAGCTCATCTCACATCATTTCTAAGTTCACTTCCTTGGATCATATAAGCTTACTAAAGAAAATCATTAAAAATATTCATTAAATTTGCGTTACGTCGTGCATGAATTTTTCATTTCATGTCTCGTGGTCCATATGAAGTCATTCATCTCATTCTCATATTTAAATACATAAATACAATTCAAAACTATCCCAAGAAGTGGCCTAGAACTCGAGCTAATGGAGTATATACAAAAAAAATAAAGTACACAACCTTGGACTAAATTTCTAGGTTTCTATCATGAATTTTGAAAATTCATAACTAATTCTAACAAAATTAAAATCATGTAGAATATACCATTTTGGAAAGCTAGAGATGTCTAATTTATGCTAAAAATAATTCCAGACCACAGCTAGGATGTTTAGTTATTAGAAATTGATCTCCAACTTCAAAAATTTATATCTCCTTATTCTGATGTCCAATTGGGGTGATCTTAGTGGCCAAGGAAAGCTTATCATGTATAGTTTATTCTTGTAAAATTTTATAAGCATTGAATGCCATTTGGCTCTTGAATAACATGGCCCAAGTTACTGACCATATGAACAGTGTCTGCATCAGTTCAGAAAAAAAATGCCAATTTTGGAAATTCATAATTAATTCCATAGAGCTCCAAATAATTTGAGCTTTAGCTTCCCAAAAATGTATGGATGAGATCTAATTTCATACCAAATTTCATGGGCAAATTCATTCATTTGGTTAGATCTTGACATTAGGTTGCAAAATGGTTCATTTTGTGTCATGTGAGGGTCTCAAATGGTCCAAAATTGCTTTTAAGGCAACCACGGCCACTTGAGCACATGGGAAAGTACCAAAATAGTCTAATAAACTTATCTCAAAGGTGCACAAACCCAGATTTCTCAAATTCACTCATCCACCCCAAGTTATACACAAGAGCATACATGTTAAGGCTTGCCATCCAGTGCCCAAAATGCACTATATCATACATATGGCATTAAATCTCATATATACATGATACATTTACATATTTACCTATGTTCATAAGGTCACACAACATATATGATAAGAGATTACACCATGTGCCACTCATATGGCTATCAATTTGCATTTTTACACATTTAATTGTCACACTTTCTCCTTCTAGCTTGGTGGCTCTCACTCTTTGGCTCTCTTGATCCACCTAGACAAGTTAAACATGTGCAGAGAAAGGAATGAAATTCAAAGAATCCCAATAGCTCATCTGTGACAACCCTAACTTCTAATCCTAGTAATTATGGTTAAATACATGATTAATAATTAATGATCAAGGTTTGGAGTTGCTATGATTTAATACTTTGCGGAAATATAGGGAAATTTGAACCTTGATGTTGTTAGGGTCATTAACTAAACAACCATAAATGGGAACATGTATAAAAGCATTTGTACCATCATTAAGGGTTTGTAATTCATCCATCCATCGATTTCAACACACAAAAACCTCCCACAAGTGTCCCTACATCATTGCCTATCATTTGTATTAAAGAAATTAGGATTTCTAGGTCAACGGTGGGAGTTTGGAGACCTACGCCACGACCTAGGACTTTCCTACTGTGGGTAAGTTAGGTCCTAGAACTCGAAAACTAAGTTTTTAACCTTGCGCTGCGGGCCAGAACTTTTGTGCCGTGGCCAAGTTGCTCTCGGGAATCAAGGCCGCGGCGAGTTGGATCTGTGCAGCGACCAACCTATGAGGCGCCGCGACGAGTTTTGCTACTTTTTGTTCCTTAATTAATTTTCTCGAATTGCGTCGCGGCTGGACTTATTGTGCCGCGGCGAGGTTTCATTCTGTCACCCTCCTGGGTATTTTTTTCGCTCTGTGCCACGGCGAGATTTCTCAAGCTGCGGTGTCCCTCGCCACTGTTACTCTTTAGGCCGCAGTGTAAAACCATGACTTCTAGCTCATCTCATGCTTTCAAATGGCATAATATCATGAATCATATTGATGTTCCATGGAAACGCTAAAGAAATAATGATTTTTTCGCATTGCGTCATATCAAAAAAATTCAATTCGGTGTCACATGGACCGTGTGAGCTTATACTATACTTCCCCATATTTAATTTCATTATTTCAACTCATTTCCATCACAAAAACATGCCTACAATTCATGGAAACCAAAATGGAGCTTAAAATAGACAAGCATATTTTCGGCCAGCTTTGCTCCATTTCCTGACCCAACTTTGGCAAATCATAACTAAATCCAGAAATTTCAAAATCATGCAATCTTGGTCATTCTAGAAATCTTAGGATGTCTAATTCACACTAAAAATATGACCACATCACAACATTCATCACACAGAACGTTTGACATCCAAGAAGCTACAAACTCGCTGGCTGCCTGGGATGTGATTCGGGTTACTGATCTAAACTTCTGAAATTCATAACTAATTCTACAAAAATCGAAATCACACACATTCAGTCATTATGGAAAGCTACAAATGTTACATTGACACTAAAAATAAGTCCAGAATGAAACAGAAATTTTTAGATATCTGGAACTGATGAAACAGTGATTGAGCTCTGGAGATGCCACTGTTACTGACAGCAAACTTCGAAAATTCATAACTCTCTGCTCAGACCTCCAAATGAGGTGATCTCGGTGGCCACAGAAAGCTTATGCCCTCTAGTTTATGCATATAAAATTTCATAAGCATTGGACACCATTTGGCCATCGAGTGACATGAAAATCAAATCTGCCAGTATGAACAGTGCACATACCAGAAACCATGGAAAATCCCAATTTTGAAAATTCATCAAATATTCTCTAGGTTTCCGAAAATTACGATCTTTCACTTCCCAGAAAGCTCTTAATGAGACCTAATTGTATGCCAAATTTCAGGGCAAGACTAACTCATTTGGCCAAAAAGTGACATAGGGTTCCATTATGGTCAATTTTGGCTCCATATTGAGTACCAAAATTGCCAAATGGATTTCCCTTGGTCTTGGCACCTTTTGGGCAAGTTTAAAAGCTTATTTGAGACTTGTGTGAGCTGCCCAAATGGTCCCAAACCTCACGCATCTCATTTTGACCATTCAACCCACACTTATACACATAACCACCAAACTTTACATTCTCATACCATGGCATTTTATACTCAAAACATGTGCTAATGGTCATACATCATTTCCATACATCTAAACATCATATAATATCATTTTTACATTTGTCCAAGGGGTCATAGACTATTTACAATAATCATATACATCATGAAGTCTCCTTATGAATCAAAAGACCAAAAATCAAGCATAAGGATGGCAATCTTCTTTCTTCAAGGTGGTTGGCTCCCATTGCCATGTCCACTTGGTCCACCTAACATATTAGGACATTTAAGAGGAGGGAGTGAGATTCAAGAATCTCAATAGCTCATCTCCCATTCCATCACACATAATATGTGCAAGCAAGTTTCACAAATGCATGCATGGAGAAAGTAGAAATCATAGGCATTTTAAAAGCAACCTTGGCATGTGAATCAATCATACAAGACATTCAAGAGCTCACTAAGTGTTTGGATTGGCCTCACACTTCTCCTCATGGATTTTGGACTTGCCTCACCCATTCTTTGAGCACTTTGGACTCAACCATACTCTTGGGAGCCCACTTTGCTTTTGGGAGACTCTTTACTTTGTCTCAACCAAGCTCAAGGGTTCTTGGCTCATCCTCACCCAAGGGAAGAGTTCTTGGCCTCTCCACACTCAAGCAAACTCATACAAACATCATGGATTCATTTAAAACATAACATGGCATCAAGGATCATGACATGTAAAGGCATACTAGCATACTTTTCAAAGCTTGAAAATACACATACAAGCATTCTAAAACAAGCTAAACACACATCCATGCATGAGAGAAGGTGGAGAGAGCTACCTTGTATGCAAGTACACACTTTTTCCTTAGCTTTTAAACCTCCTCTTTTAGCCACACACCCACAAGTTGGTGGAAATAGTGTCTCTTGGCCTAGACACAAATTATGAGAGCCAATTAAGTTCATGAACCACACTCTAAGGCTACACAATTTAATGAAACACTAGATTGCTCTATAGGCTCTATTATGGTCCATATTGGCACCTAATGAAGCAACATCCCTCAAATAATTTCTAGGCCTCATTCTTTCTTTTCAAATATGATTCTTGACTCCATTTAAGCCTCTTAGAGTCCTCACATCATCAAAACAAAAGGCCTAGCACCATGTTGCTTCTTTAGGTCATATTATGGAACCTAAGACACTAAATCACTTTCCATGAGTTCTAAATTTTTTCCAAGGCCTCCTTTCATTTTCATTCATCAAATATGACTCAAGAATGACCTTAGAAAAATTTAAAACTCCCCCCACCTACACAAACAAGCCTAGGCCGAGACATAGGCTTCCTTTGGGCTTCTTAGAGTTTTCTTGCTTTTCTTGAAGGAGGAAGCTTGTGGGGAGCATCTTTGGTGTCTCAAGAACTCATTTATACTCTAACTTAGACCTAGGAAGCATCATACAAATCTAGAAATTGGAAGGTGCACTTAAAACCCTAGGTTTTGCATCTTGCTTTCTAATGCATTTTTCTTAGTTTTCTTTGCATATTCTTATTCCTCTCCATCAAATACCTAAGAATCACCTTTGGTTTGGTTGAAAATCTAAATCCTAAGATCTGTCCAAGTGTAGGTCGAAATGGTCATGGAAGGGAGGAAGAAGACCAAGTGGGAGAATTGCAAAATACCTTGTTTTTCTTGGATTTTCTTGCTTGTTCTTGCTTTCCTTGGCCTCCTTACTTGGAATTCGAACTTTCCCCTCTGTTCTCCCTTCAAAACAGCCCTTAAAACTTCAGAGAAATCATGGAGAAGAAGAGGGAAAAAGAGGAGAAGAAAGTGGAGGAGAGAAAGCATGAAAAACAAGCAAAATTCCATACCTAAAGTCTTGAATCTTTCCTCCTTCTTCCCTTCTCTTTGTGCACGACTCTCCAAGGGATTTGCTTCTGATTTAGGGCTGGAAATTCTGAAGTGAATGAAGGAGAGTGTGAGGTGCCACCTATATATAGCTAGGGTAAAGTGACTTTCTTTAAAAATTCTCATTTTGCCCTTCATACTTTGCCTTTTTGTTTCTCCTTTGTTTTAGCTCCTTTTTAAGAACCGTCTTTTACATCACAATAAATAGGTTCCCAATTTAATAAAAATGGCTTTGGAATCACCCAAATCGGAGCTAAAACCCTTCCGAACGAATCGATCAAAGTTTGGGTCAATTGACATTGGAAAACTTACACTGGAGGGTCTTTACTGGTCCCGGGGCTTCCCATGGTTTTTGGGGCCTCTGAGAACCCTGGGCAACTCAAAATTTCCATTTAAAAAGCCCTCCTAGGTGCTTTTCCAAAATTGCACTTATTTACGAAAATGCCATTGGCCATTCGGCAAATTTTTCAAATCACTCCGACCCCGATTTCTGGGCAACTCAAGGCTCAAATCCTCATTTTCTATTATTTAAAATTTTATCCAAATTTTATTTGGCCTTGAATCACACATCTCAGGGGACTTACTTTGAAAGCGTGCCCATTTCCATCGTTTAATGAAAACGGGACATTACACGCAGCGAAGCCTTCCTAGCTACGGCGTGACTCCCTCTTGTAGCTATATTCCCCATACCGCGACGAGGTTTCATTCTGTCACCCTCTTGGGTATTTTTTTCGCTCTGCGCCATGGCAAGATTTCTCAAGCCGCGGTGTCCCTCGCCACTATCACTCTTTAGGCCGAAGCGAAGCCTTCCTAGCTGCGGCGTGACTCCTTCCTGTAGCTATATTCCCCATATTTCATCTCCTACACTCCATTTCTCTTCTTAGGGACACTCTAAGGTCACTTCCCTTCATTTTATATGGCTCAATGTCATTCATCTACCTTATTTACCTAGCTATTCTTCCATTACCAATTCAAACTTATATGCCCATTTCTTTTCTCCAATTACCTCCTATAAGCAAGTTTGTAAAGTTACCATAACAGAATATACATGAATTACCAGCAGCTATCTTTTAATACTCAATCAATGGGGGTTTCATACATTAGGGGTTCATATCAATATCTCAAGGGTTACATTTCTATTGATAAGCCATATTATAGGTCAACATAATTTACAGCAGATATCATGAATCTATACAGTAATTACCAAATTAAGATGAGGTCTAACCCCTCAATACATACATCCTCAGAAACCAAAATATGAACACCTACACTTGGCAATACAGATACATGATGATACTATACAAGACTTAACAAAAATTAGCATCTACCCTATTACACTCAGACCAAGTGTAGCCTCCCACACTAGGCCTCAGCTCATGGATGTTCATCCACTTGCTTGCCCTTATCCTTACCCGAGGAACCTTCACCTGAAATTGTAATCCCATAAAACGGGGTGAGATGCACATCTCAGTAACCAAGGCAATTCCATCATATAATCCAATTTAATAAGCATATATGCATGAATTAACTCAATATCAAAATCGTATCAATCATATCTGTAAATGAAATAATTAGGCTATCATGATTACTATCCCATACTAGCAATCATATTATCACATATTAAAGGCCATTAACACCGGGAGAGGCCTGTCCACGGCACCTACTCCCCATTGAGCACAACCAGGGCTCAGTGCATCTGGGGTTTGATCATAACTCGGTACTCGATCGTAGCACATGCACGGGTGGCAGCCGCACCACAGCTCCACCATGGACTCACAAGGTCCAATCATAATACAATAGATAGCCAACCAATTCATTCAACATTTCAAATCATTCATATACAGCAAATATGAAATTAAAATAGATACATGCATGGAATTAATGTAACCCCGGTTACCTCACTTGTAGGCAATTTGCAACAGCCACCAATGGTACAAAAATTCCTATAACCATAGCATCAGAAAATTACCACTCTAATTCATCATGAATAGCAGCAATAAGTACCCAAGGAATTTAAATGCTAATAACTACCTAAATAACACTTACCCAGTCACTACAAGTCCCAAATTCGGATTCAAGTATCCTCTACCAGAAATCTCAATATTTCACCTAAAATTCTAAGCAAATTCATACAAAATTAATACCCATTTTATAAATCAGCTATGGGGGTCTCAAATTAACAAAGAAAGCATCAAAATGGAGGGTTTAAACTCACCTAATGCCAGCACTAACCTCAACCTACGAATTTCCACCATAGAAACACTAAACAACCATATTTTAGATTTTGGGTATGGTGATAACTCTCCAAATGAAAAACTAATTAGACCAAATTAAAGAGAAAGATGAGGGGATTAAGTTGTATAATTATTACCTTGGCTGAATCTTGTTCTAAATGTGAGAAAATGCAGAATTCTTGCCCCTAACCCTAGCCTCCTTCTCAACCTCCGAATTTTACTTCTCAAGTTTCAGCAAATGAGAAAGTGGCTAAAGCATTAGGGTTTTAGGTGGGTTTAAGTTAGGTCAAAGATGGGTCATGGGTTGGTCCAAGGTCCAACTCCTAATGGGCTTCAGACTTTAGCTTGTTGGGCCAGTGTTTAAGTGTTGGGCTACAGAATTTTATTGGGCCAGTTCTTATGCATTGGGTTGCTGAAGTTTAATTATGTTTGGGCCAAGTTTGAAGGGTTTAAGGATTTGGGTCTGCACAAGGGTAATTGGGCCACCACTAGCCTCTTATCATGATTTATTAAATTGGGCCTAGATGAGGTTTCTATCCTAATTAATCCTCAAACCCATATTAATAATTCATCTCTCTAAAATTTCTATTCACTAACTTGCCCAATTATCCTCTATTAATTATTCTTAATTACTCTAAATCCATGATTAACACCTTAATTAATTTTTGGGGTGTTACATCATCTCTTTTTCCATCATACATAAGAATGCAAATCCAAGTCTAGAATGTATGCATGAGCATCATAAAACATGTAATCATCTATGGAACATACTTAGCATTCAAGAAGTCATAAAAATGCACATATAAGTTTGCCAAGCAAGTGGTTTATCCTCACCCATCCTTTCTAGGATTTTGTGTAACACCATACTTCTAAGACTCAATTCATGCAATTCCCATGTCTCATTTGATGTTTGTTCTATAGAAGGCAACATAATGATATCAGTTCTCATGGATAAGTTACATTCCTATACGGGTAAAATTTTTCTTTCAGAGTCTCATGGGCCATATGGACTCATGCATCACATTCTCATACTTATTTACATAGATGCAACTCATTTTCATCACTAAAATTGGCCTAGAGGTCGTGCAAGGCAAAGGGATGCATAAAATACATAGTTGCAATTTTGGCCAAAATTTTCCCTTTTCTGTCACAAAATTTGGAAAGTCATAACTAATTTTATAAAAATCAAAATTATGCATTCTTTACCATTCTAGGAAGCTAAACATGTCTATTTTATGCTAAAAATATAAGCAAGCCATGAAACATCACACAGAGAATGTTTATAATTTGAAAAAGGCTAGAGGTCTAGCTGGCTACTAGTACTATCATAGGTTTCTGCTACGAATTAAAAAAATGTCCAATTAATTTCAAAAAAATCCAATTCATGTAAATGATACCAATATAGAAAGCTACAAATGTTAGCTAGAGGGGAAAAATAATTACAAACCAGTTTAGGCACATCAAGATCTTGAAAACTAATCAAATAGTATCTAAGGTTTGTCTAAATACCTGATACTAGGCAGAAATTTTAAAAATTCATATCTCCTCCTCTAGACATCAAAATTGGGTACTTCTAGTTGGCACAAGTCATGGGAGTGTCTAGTTTCTCTCTATAAAATTTTGTGGTAATCGGACATCATTTTCCCCTTGAGTGATAGAATTCACTTTTGGACCTAAGTGAACAATTCCCTTGACCAAAATTAGAAAATTTCTCAACTTTGAAAATCCATCTAATACTCCATAGACCTTCAAAAATTCTATACTTTAGCTTCCCAAAAATCTCTTAACAAAACGTAGATACATGCCAAATCTTAAATCAAGAAGAGCTCATTTGGATAAAAAGTAGTATAAGGTTCTAAAGTGGTCAAATTTTGCTCCATATGAGGTATCAAAATATCCAAATGGTCTCCTTTGATATTTGGCACCTCTTGGACAAGTTTAAAAGCATAAATATGACTTACATGAACTGACCAAGTGGTCTTAAATTTCATGCATCTCAATTTGGCCATTTTACTTCTATTTATACATACATTTCCATGATGCTAGTTTGCCACTACATGTTCAAATTGCACATTTCTATACATATAACCTTAGCTCTCATTTATACATAACATGTGAACATAATTACACATGGTCATAACATCATAGAACATATACAATCATAGATTACAACATTTGTCACTTGTATAACCTTAAAGCAACAAAATCTATGCACTTGACTTCACATCCTCATATCTCAAATAGTTGGCTCCCATTTCCTTGTTCTCTTGGTCCACCTAGCATGTTAAAACATTGGAGAGGAGGGGATGAGATTCAAAGAATTCTAATAGCTCATCTCCTACTTAATCATACATCAAGCATGCAATACAAGTCTTATAAATGCATACATGGGCATATTAACATGTGCAATCATTTAAGGAGCATTCCTGGCATTTGAAAAAGTCATATATAGCATACATAGGCTTGCCAAGTAAGTTGATTAGCCTCACCCATTCATTTGTGGATTTTGGATTTGTCTCACCCATTTCCTTAGAGATTCTTGGGATCAATCTTACTATTAGGAGTCAATCTCACTTTTGGGAGACTTTTTACTTTGTCTTAACTAATTCTAAGGGTTCTTGGCTCATCCTCACCATGGCTGAGGGTTCTTGGCTTCACCATATTCAAGCAAACCAAAGCAAGCATCATAAACATCATTTAGAAACATAATGCATCATCATGGTACCATGGCATATAAAATCATACTAGAATACTTTGCATAGCTTAAAACACACATACACACATTCAAGACAATGTAAGCACACATCTATGCATGAGAGAAGGTGGAGAAAGCTACCTTGCTTGCATTTGCACACTTTTTCCTTAAGCCTTGAATCTTCTTCCTTGACCTCACACATCTAAAAAGGTGGAGATCACTTCTCTTGGCCTAGACACAATTTGTAGGAGCCTATTAGGTTCTGGAATTAATCCTAAAGCCACATAATCACTAGAAAAGCTAGGTAACTCATAAGGCTCTTTTATGGTTCCATAATACACTTAATGAAGCAACCTTAAGAAAAATATCATCTTGGCTCTATTCTATCTATTCATTTATAATTCTTGACTCCATTTAAACCTCCTGGAGTCATTACATGTTCTAGGAGCCTAGCTTGGTGTTGCTTCTTTAAGCTATAATATGGAACATATAAGGCCATCTCGCTTTCTATGATTTCTAAAATTTTTCCAAGGCTTCCTCTCATATTTTCCCATCATACATGATGCAAAACTAAGCTTGGAAGGAATTAAAACACTCCTTAGGTGCATGGACTTTCCTTGGCCGAAGCTATACTTCTATAAGGTACCAATGGAGTTTCCTTACTTCCTTTGATGGGAGAATCATGTAGGGAGCTCTCTTAGTGTTTTAGGAACTCATATGAAGACATAAACATCATAAAATTTGGCTAAGGTTCATGATAGAGTTCAAGGTGCAATCAAAACCCTAACTTTTCTATCTTGCAAATTCATAGTTTTTACTTGGATTTCTTTGCATATTCTTACTCTTCTCCCTTAAATTCATAGAATTCACCCTTAGTTCTCCTCAAATTTCTAGCCCTCCTATAGCTACATACATGGGGAGAAATAGGGAGAAGGAAGGGGAGGAAACATATACCATAGGATGGAAGATTTACCTTATTTTTCCTTGTTTTCTCACTTGAATCTTCCTTTCTTTAGCCTTCTCTTTTTAAATCCGAATTTTCCCTCCTTGGCATGACCTTAAAATAGTTCCAAATATATCAAAAATTCTATGGGAAATAAGGGAAAGTGGAGGAGGATGGATTTGCTAAGGAGAAACCAAGAAATCCTTACCTTTTTCCTTGCCTTTTCTTCCTCCATAGCTTCTTCTCTTGGTGCACCTCATCCCTTAAGGTTTTCTCTGGCTTTTGGGTAGAAAGATATGAAGCTAAATGGATGGGAGAGTGGGGAGCCACTTATATATAGGAGGGAGGAAGAAGGGCTTTTCAAAAATTTCTATTTTGCCTTTTATTTTTGGCATTTTTGTTTCTAACTTGTTTTAACTCCTTTTTGAGAACCGTCTTTTCCATTACAAAATTTAGGTTCTCAATTTAGTAAAATGCTTTGGAATCACTCGAATAGGAGCTAAAACCTTCCTGAACGAATCAATTAAAGTTTGGGTTAACCAACGTTAGAAAATGTTCACTAGAGGGGCTTTAGTTGTCCCGGGCTTCCTATAGTTTTCAATGCCTCTGAAAATCATTGATAAACACATATTTTATCTATTTTTATCCTCCTAACTTAGTCATTTTAATAATCAAATGTAGCTTAATGCATGCAATTGAATGGAAATTGATTTTAATAGTCACTTTTGCACTTTAGGAATTAAATTGTAAAATTCTTGAATTTTATTACATGAATCCCTTTTGAATAATTTTGTGGGTATTCCTACTTAACACTTTCCATTCTTTTGTGTAGATTTTAATGGGCTTTGAAGACAATCATGAAAGCCATGTGAATAGTAAACAAGAAGGAGAAAATGAAGAGAAACAGCCACTAGTTTGGGAGGTCCATGAGAGAACACACACATGCAGAAACAGAGACACAAGCTACAGGTTTCACGTGGGAGGAAGCATCAAAAGAGGAAGAAGACAGCAGCTAAAGAATAGAGTTGAGTCTTACGTGGTTGTGAACAGGGAAAAAGCAAAACACGAATCAGTAGCCAACGTGAAGAATGAAGAAAAGAAACAAAGCCATGAATGCAGAGCAGAACAAAACAGAAGCTAAACTTGAGGGCTGTGTCAAATGAAGGGAGCAACAAGTTAAAGTCTGGTTTGAAAGAAGAATGGCAGCAACTTACAACTCGAGCAACAAACAAACCAGCAGCTAATGTAGAACGAATGAGGAACACACGAAGCAGCACGAGCAGAGCAACGCTGGGCAGAAACACAAAAGAAGCATGGCTGGTGCTGAGGAAAAGAGGACATGATTTTTCAGCGCTAGAATAACGAGCTGTGAGCTAGGAAGAACAACGTGGAAGAGCTGCATGATTCAAAGAGTAGCCACGTTCTGGTTGCATGAAGATGCTGGATTAAAACGTGAAAAGAAGAAACAGGCAAAGAGGTTCATGTGGAATATAAAATAAAGTGGGGCCCATCTCATGCATAATAGCTTCAGGCAAATGGAACAAAAGCTGAGCACGTGAATTGATAAATGAATAGCACGTGTAAGGGAGCAGAAATACACAACCAGACGCTACATTTGGGGGAAGCTATTGATCATCAGATCATTCACGCCATTCATTCGCGCAGCCCGGCCCATTCAACATATATAATACACGACGCCATTCACGAAGCCCTAGCCGTCATTATTCGTCCATCAACACCCTCACCTCCTACGCCTTCACGCCTCCACTCACATAACCATCCATCTCTCCATTCTCTCCATCTCCATTCCATCGTAATATGAAGATCTAATTTCCATCTTGAGACTAGCAAGGGAGGAAGCTCTTGGCTAAAACTTGAATCCTTGGAGAAGAAGCAGAATTTTGGCTAAGATTCCTTGATTTTCCTACACTTTTTCTTTTTCTGTACAATCTTGGTTAAGTTGTATTTGATTAGGAATTTGTGTAATTAATTAGTAGCTGGTTAGACACTGATTAGGAAACCTTTTTTGTTGATTAATTGGTTAGATTTAAATATGATTTTTCATTATTCTCTCTAATCTCCCATGTATGCCACGAAGGTATTCGATGAAATACATGAGTGAGGTTATGTGCTTAAATGTCTATCTGAGAATTCTTTGGTGTTTAGTTGGTTAATTAAACATTTTTGGATGATGAATCAGAAGATAATTAATTAGTTAATCAATCAAATTGGATGTTCATTGATCTTAAAGACAAGAGTTAACGGTTTAATGCGGGATTGAGGTCTCAATTCAACATTAGATTGTTAATCTCTTGATTCTTGTGTGGTAACTCAAGATAACTTGTAATGAACTTAATTAGGAATTCTTAGGCCAGAATTAATCACAATTGAAATAGGATAAGGATAGTGGATACCAAGAGATGATTCCTAAGCTAGTCACAAGACCATTCTCCACCCACAATTTATCTAATTAGGTAGACATTAGGAAATTTGTTTCAATTCAGTTTAGGATAGTTTAATTCAATTAAAAACCCCCCAAATTAAATAGTTCTAGGACCTTAGAACACGTAGAGAACCCAATTGAACATTGAATTCCAATTCCAAGGGAGATGACCTAGGTTGTGCCCTATATTGCATTTAATACCCAACCTAGTTTTATTTTGAGGGTTGCACGACAAGCCCGTCAATCGTAGAGAACTCAAAACTTTCATTTAAAAATCCCTCCTATGAAAATTCCAAAATTTGCTCAAAATGATAAAAATGCCTTTACATTTCATAACAATTTGTTTCTTTATTCTAGCTCTATTTTTCTTTCCATTTGAGCCTAAGATTCTCATTTCTAGGAGTCTAGAATGCTTCCCAAATTTTTTAGGACCTTAACTATGTCATTTTGGGGGACTTCATTTTGTATTTGGTGAATTTCATATGTTGACAGAGAAACCATACGTTAAGTTTCTTATGTTTTCTCTCATTTTTAGAGAATCGGATGTTACATTTTGGATTTGCCTCGCCCACTTTCTTAAGAGGTTTTAGACTAAACCTCACTATTGGGAGACTTTTAACTTTGTCTCAATCATTCTTGAGGGTTCTTGGCTTCACCACACTCAAGCAAACTAAATCAAACATACTAAGCATCATTTGAAAACATAATGTAACAACATGGTACCATGGCATAAAGACACATGCTATAATAGTTTTCATAGCTAAAAAACACACATACACACATTCAAAGACAAGATAGACATTTATTCTTGCATGAGAAAAAAGAGAGAGAGCTACCTTTATTACCAATGTAAACTTTTCCTCTTGAATTGGACTTCTCTTCCTTGGCCACACACACACAATAAGGTGGAGCTTGTTTCTCTTGACCTAGACACATCATATGGAAGCCAGTTATACTCTTGAACCAATTTCTAGAGGCACATATTCATTAGCAAAACTAGGCAGTTCATATGGCTCTTTTATGGTTCCATAATGCACTTAATGAAGCAACCCTATGGAAACATGATCTTTGCTCGATTCTCTTCATTCATTTATGATTCTTGAATCCTTTTAATCCTCTTGGAGCCATCACATAATTAAATTAAGGAGCCTAGTTAGGTATTGCTTCTTTAAGCCATTATCTGGAACCTAAGATACCATCTCACTATCTATAGCTTCTAAAATTTTTCCAAGACTTCCTCTCATCCTTTTCCATCATATATGACTTAAAAATAAGTTTGGAACAAATTAAAACAACCCCTAGGTGCTCTAACCTCTCTAGGCCGTGGCTATGGAGCATGTAAGCACCAAGTGAGTTTGCTTTATTTTCTTGATGGAAGATGCAAATGAGGAGCCTTCTAGGGATCTTAAGAGCTCATCCAAACACTCATTTAGGCCTAAGAATTATTGTATCAAATCAAATTTTTAGTGGAACACTTGAAACCCTAACTTTGCTATCTTGAAATCTAATGGCTATTTGATTGTTTCCTTTGCATGTTCTTGTTCTCCTCCCTCATTTTCCTAAGATTCATCCTTGGTTTAGCTAGAATTCCAACCCCTTAGGTCTGGTCTTACATGGGGCAAAATGGAGAGAAGAAGAACAAGGAGGTTTAAGCTTAGGAAGTAGTAAAAATACCTTAGATTCTTGCTTTTCTTTGCTTGTTTTTCACTTGGTTGGCCTACTCCCTTGAATTTTGAAATTTCCACCTCTGATCTACCCTCAATACAGACCCAAAAATTTCAACAAAACTATAGAAAGAAAGAGGGGAAAGAGGAAAAGGAGATTGGTGAAGGAGAAAGCATGAAAAACTATGAAATTCTTACATTTTTTGCTAGGTTTCTCTCTTCCTTCTTCCCTTCATCTTGTATACCATCCTCATCTACCCTTGGTTCTATTTTAGCCCAAAAAATTCGTTCATAAGGAGTGGGGAGGAAGTAGGGACCTTTTTTTTAGCCTAGAGGTTCATTTAAGCAACTTTTAAAATTTGAAATTTAGTCTTTCTTCTTAGTTTTGTCCATTTATGCTCATTTCAACTCTTGTTTGAAAAAATTCTTTTTCATCATAAAATTTGAATCTCTAATTCATAAAATAGCTTTGGTTTCATCCAAATTGGATTTAAAATCATTCCAAATCATTCGGTCAAAATTTTGGTCAATTGACAACCAAAATTGCTTACCAGAGGGGTTTTAATTATCCTGGGACTTTCCATGATTTTTAAGGCCTCTGAGAACCTCGGAAAACTCAAATTTTCCATTTAAAAAACCCTTCTGTGAGAATTCTAAAAATTTTCTGAAATTACAAAAATGCCATTAGCTTTCATTGCATTTTTGTTAAAATCTGTCTAGCTATTCTGGCTCCGATTTCAGGGCACCTTTGGGATTAACTCATCATTATTTGAGGTCTAGAATATTATTTTAATTTTATTAGACCTCAAATTACTCTATTCGAGGGATTTTCCTTTATATCTGGTGAATTTCATACATTTACGAACAAAATGTACATTATGTTTCTCACGTTTCCTCACATATTTGAGGAACCAGATATTACAAAATGTATGTGAATATGATGTATGTAATGATTTTGGGAGCATATAAATATGTATTATTTTGCCACCAAAGGCCCTTGATATGTTATGCTTCCAATGTTTATAATTGCATGTGGCATAGTGGAAATGAGCTCCATGATATTTTGAACCAAATGACATGTCTCCCTAGGCTATGAATGTGGTTTTAGACATGCCCAAGTGGCCATGGACAATGAAGAGGGCAATTTGACACCATTTTGAACCATTTGGAACACCAAAATTGACCAAATTGTAAGTTGAACTAAAAGTTGACCAAATGAGTATTTTTTTCTATGATACTTGGCCAACAAGTAGGTTTGATCTAAAGCTTTCCATAGAGCTAAAGAGAACCCAATTTGAAGCTCTAGAGAATTTATTATGATTTTTCAAAGTTAAAAAATTATGCTAAATGGTGGGGTGAAGTGTTCATATAGTCAAATTTGGTTTCCTTATCACTCATAAGCCAAATGGTATCTAATGGCTATGAAATTTTATAAGCATAAACTTGACACCATAAGCATTCCATAACCATAAAGATTACCCCATTTAAAGCTCTGTAGAGAGAGAACCAAATTTTTGAAATTTCATGATAGTATCAGTTGTGCAGCAAGACCTCTTGTAACACAATATATTTCTAGCTTATTTCATAACATTCCCATGCTTTACATCATCAATTCCATGAAAGAGTAAGGAAAAGGGATTAAAAATAATACATTTCTTTGCATTGTGCTATACAAAAATTTTTCTCTCGGAGTCTCTTAGACCATATGTACTCATATATTACATTTTCATATTTAATTATATGAATACAAGTCATTTATACCATCAAAAGTGGCCTATATCTTAAGAAACTCAAAGGAAAGATCAAAATATACATACATATTTTCGGCTAGATTTTTCCACTTTCCTGTCACAATTTTGGAAAATCATAACTAATTCTAGAAAAATCAAAATCATGCATTCTTCATCATTCTAAAAAGCTACAGATGTCTAATTCATAAACAAAATATTTCCAGACCATAACATCCAACATAGAATATGTTTGACATTCGAAATGGTCCAGAGGTCAGGCTGTCCACTGGTGCTGTCATAGAATTTTACAACAAACTTAAAAAATGTCCAATTAATTCTAAAAAAAATCCAATTGACATAAATGATACCAATATGGAATGCTAAGGATGTTAGCTATAGGGTACAAATAACTTTAGACTAGCTTAGGCATGCCCAAACTTCTAAATCCAATCAAATAGTAACAAAGATCAACTGGAGTTCCTAATATTGGATAGAATCTTTAAAAATTCATATCTCCCTCTCTAGACATCCAAATGAGGTACTAGTGGCACAAGATTTTGTGAATGTTTAGTTTCTTTGTATAAAATTTTATGATTATTGGACATCATTTGAGCCCTGTGTGATAAATTTCATTTTCGGACTAGTATGAACAGTGACATGACCAAAACCAGAAAATTTTTCAACTTTGAAAATTCATCAAATATTCTCTAGACCTCCAAAAATTCTGTTATTTAGCTTCTCAAAAAGCTCTCAACAAGTTCTAATTTCATGCCAAATCTTAGATCAAGAAGAGCTCATTTGACTAACAAGTGTCATAGAGTTCCGTTATGGTCAATTTTGGTTCCATATCAGGTACCAAAATGACCAAATGGCTTTCCTTAGGGTTTGACACCTCTTGGGCAAGTGTAAAAGAATAATTGGGACTTGTCTGAGCTCCCCAAATGGTCCCAAACTCCATGCATCTTATTTTGGCAATTTCATCCACACTTAAACACATTTCCATCAAGCCATCAATGAAGCTAGTTTGCCATCACATACTCAATTCACATTCTAATGGCTATATAACATATTCTCTCATTCATACATGACATATCATAATAATTACATGTGTTCATGACATCATGATACATATACATCCATGGATTTCATTATTTGCCAATTGTATGGTTTCAAAGTAACAAAATTCAAGCACTTTTGTTGTCATCCTCTCATCCTCAAGGTAATTAGCTTCCATTACCTTGCTCTTTTGGTCCACCTAACATGTTAGAACATTGGAGAGGAAGGGATGAGATTCAAAGAATCCCAATAGCTCATCTCCCATCCAATCATACATAATGGATGAAAACAAGTCTCATAAATGCATGTATGGTCATGTAGACATGTGCAAGCATTCAAGAAATATTTTCATCATTCAAGAAAGTTATACATAGCATACAAAGGCTTGCCAAGCAAGTGGATTGACCTCACCCATTTAGTTGTGGATTTTGGACTTGCCTCACCCATTCTTTAAGAGGTTTTTAGACTCAATCATGCTCTTGGGAGTCAACCTCACTTTTGGAAGACTCTTTACTTTGTCTCAACAATCTTAAGGGTTCTTGGCTCATCCTCACCATGGCTAAGGGTTCTTGGTCTCACCACAATTATGCAAACCCAAGAACATATCAAAACATCATTTAGAAACATAATATGTCATCATGGAACCATGGCACATAGAATCATGCTAGCATACTCTTCATGGCTTGAAATACACATACACACAATTTATGACAAGCTAAGCACACATCCATGCATGAAAGAAGGTAGAGAGAGCTACCTTGGATACAATTACACATTTTTCCCTTGAAGGCAAGCTCTCTTTTTTGGCCACACATACACAAAAGTGTGGAGATGATTTCTCTTAGCCTAAACACAATTTATGGAAGCCAATTAGGTTCATGGAATTAATTCTTAGGCCACACACTTGCTTGAACTCTAGCTTGATCTATAAATGTCATTATGGTTCCATAATTACATCTAATGAAGCAATACCCCTTAAGTAAATTCTAGGCTCTATTCTTTTCTTTCAAATATGATTCTTGACTCCTTTTAAGCCTCTTGGAGTAATCACACAATTAAAAACAAGAGCCTAACTACATGTTACTTCTTTAGGTTATAATATGGAACCTAAAGCATCAACTTACTTTCTATGGGTTCTAAATTTTTTCCAAAGCCTCCCTTCATTTTCATTCCTCATATATGACTCAAAAATGGGTTTAGAAAAAAATTAAAACTCTCCCTAGCTATACAAACCCCTTTAGGCCGAGGCTATGGAAGAAATGGGGTTTCTTGGAGTTTGCTTCATTTTCTACATGGAAGATGCATATGGAGAGACTCCTAGGGATCTTAGGAACTCATTTAAACATTCATTTAGCCCTAGAAATAATTATATCAAATCAGATTTTCAAGGAAACACATGAAACCTTAAGTTTGCTACCTTGAAAATCCATGGCTTTTTCCTGAATTTCTTTGCATATTCTTACTCTCCTCCCTTAAATTCATGGAATTCACCCTTGGTTTCCCTCAAAATTTCAACCCTCTAGCATCTATATACATGGGGTAAAATATGGAGAAGAAGGGGGAGGAGTAGCTACCATGGGTTGCAAGATTTACCTTGTTTTCTTACTTTTTCTCACTTGAATCTTGTGTTCTTTAGGCTCCTCTCTTCAAATCCGAAATTTTCCCTCAATTTCTCCTTTGAAATAGATCCATATACTTCATTATAATCATAGGAAATAAAGGAGAATGAAAGAGAAAAGGTTTGGCAGGGAAAGAGTATGAAAAACTACGAAATTTCCATATTTTAAGCATTTGATTTCTCCCCCTCATTGCCTTCCTCTTGTGCACCACTCTCCCTAGGGTTTTCCTCCAGTTTTGAGTAGAACTTGGTCGTGCAACATGAAGGGAGAAGAAGGGCACATCATATATATAGGTGGCAGGAAGTTACACTTTTCAAAATTTTTCATTTTGCCCTTCATTCTTGGCATTTTGGCTTCTCCTTCGTTTTAGCTCCTTTTTTAGAATCATCTTTTTCATTATAGAATTTAGGTTCCCAATTTAGTAAAATGCCTTTGGAATCACTCAAATAGGAGCTAAAACCTTCCTGAACAAATCCGTCAAAGTTCGAGTATATTGACATTGGAAAACATCCACCAGAGGGGTTTTAAATGTCCCATGGTTTTCTATGATTTTCAGGGCCTCTAAGAACCCCCGAGAACTTAAAAATTTTATTTAAAAAGCCCTTATGTGTGAATTCCAAAATTTACTCAAAATTATGAAAATGTCATTATGTTTTCGTAAGTTTTCTGTAAGAAATTATTTTTTCATTCTAGCTTTGTTTTTCTTTCCGTCTAAGCCTAGGATTCTCATTTTTAGCAGTCTAGAATACTTCCCAATTTTTTTAGGACCTTAACTACATCATTTTAGGGGACTTACTTTTGTATCTGGTGTATTTTGTACATTGATGAAGAAATCGTACATTACGTTTCTCACATTTTCTCTTATTTTTAGAAAACTGAATGTTACACCTCTGGTATTGTTCCATCAATTTTTACATTTTAAATGCCATTTTCTTGATCTAGAACTATTTTACTGAATGTAGACATCCACAGCTTTATGGAATGGTATGGTTTACTGGGTTTTCATATTTTTAGAATTAGTTATAAATTTTTGAAATTTAAATCAGAAACCTGTGATAGCAAACCTAAGCAGCTGGACCTTTGGTGCTATTTTGTTATCAATCATGGTTCAGTTGCTAATTTTATGGTCTAAAATGATTTTTAACCTATATTTAACATTTAGGGATTTCCGTAAAGCTATCGTTTGTTTGATGTTGATTTTTTTAGAAATAATTATGATTTTCCAAATTTGATGTCAAAAAGCTGGAAAGTGGAACTCGTGGCCAACTTTAAATTTTTTCTGGTGTGTGGCTTCTTACCCAAATTGTGTGTGATGTTTTATGTTGTTTATGACTTTTATGGATGGATTATAAGTAGAAGATGATATTGAAGAGTTCACGGGGTGTACAAGAGCTTAAGATGAATTTGTAAAGCCCTACATAATGGAATAAAATGTAATTAAATATATTATTTTTCTTCAGGTCGCATATAGCTAAGCAAGTAAAATGCTATAAATGTAAGGAAAAGGGCTAGGAAGTGATGGTGTTACATTTCATATAGAAATTCTATCTCATTTTTACTTACTTTTTATGGCTAGGACAAGTCTAAAAAATTAGCCATATCACTCATTCCTTTCATAGGACACTTTAGGGTTTTTATGGAACCATACTTTCAACATCCTTAAATCTCATTCTTTTTCTCAAATCAATGGTTCATCTAACCTCTATATTACCCACTTAGGCCTCTAAATACATTAGACTAAACTAAAAACTTCCCTAGATGTTCTTTCTTTGCTTAGGCTGAGACTCCCCTCTGTGGTCCTTGCTTTGAAATTTTGTTTGTTTAAGAAAAATTTTAAGGTCTTTAGACTATCCATAATTCATTTCTTATTCAATCATGATATTATAGGAATCAAATATTCTTCCTAGGGTTTTGAAATCTTCATGGCCTAATTGAACCCTAGGTGAAGCTACTTTGCCTTATCTTGGTTTCTAAGCAAGTTTCTTTACATATTTCTTTTTCTTCACCCCTTTTAAACCCTTGATTTCATTAAGCTCTCATCATCTATATATTCTTTCCTCATTTTCTCTCTCTTGGTTGAACCACAGAAAGAGTAGAATCCTAAGGAATAGAAATTTTTCATTGTAAAATCATACATTATCTTGAAACTCTCTTGATATGAAATCTTTTGCACTAATTGGTTTGCCAAGATGCTGAACTTTTTCCTCAAGGTCAACCTTTAACTTCCTCATTTCAAGATGAAAATTATATCAAAAGAAAGCTCATGAAGAGTAGAAAAAGTTTTCTAATTACAAGGAAGTCTAAAAATGTCATATAGTTACCTAAATCTTGGCTTTTTTCCTTTTCTCTTTCTTCTTTCTTTTTCTCCTCCATTTTTACATGAAATTCCTTTCGTTTCTAGCTATAATACCTTCACTTATCTAGATATTTAGTTAATGGTGCTTATCCATATCATTAGAGAATATGCACAAATTTTATAGCAGATTCCTTGTATAACCACAATTTCTCATATTGAAAAATTTTTGGCAGCAGATATTACTATTATTAAAGGCCCAAAGTCTCTAAATATGCATAATTACATAACTTCATCAAAGAAATTCCCAAATTCATGCTAACCAAGTCTATTAGGCTTAGAAAATCACAAAAGAAGCTCAATTTCAAATTTCATTACATATGGTTTGAATCACCACTTTTGCAAATAATATACATCAAACTTTGAAAAATCATATCTTGAGTTATACAAATCCAATTTGCATAAATTAGATTTCTTTAGGACGTGAACTATATGCTAAAAAATATTCAAATGCAAATGAATTCATTTGACCAATTAAAATCCCCGAAGATCAGAGGTTGCTACATTAAACGACCATAATTAGACCTTGAACTTCAAAAATGCATATCTTTGGTTACACAACTCTGATTTATGCAAAATCAGTGGCTATGAAAAGCTTATAATGTCAACTATATTCCTGCTAAATTTCATGAGTATTGGAGTTCATTTGATTCTTTTAAATATAAGAAATATCATAAATGATCAAATAAATAGTACATAGGATTTTCTACATTTTTAGCCAACTTTAAAACTTTATAATAAATTTATAAAGTTTTAAAAATAGTGTTCTTTAGCTCTATGGAAAGCTTTAAATGAACTCTAAATGCTTGCCAAATTTTACCAAAAATTTCATCCATTTGTCCTGTCTCTAGTTCAGGTGCAAAATATGTTTGAAAATTGACCAAATTTGGTTCCTAATGGTTCATTTTAAGCTATTCTTAGTTTGTATTTTTTTTAATGATGCTATAAATCTCTATCAAACTCCCTCATGCTTTGAGCAAGTTTTACATGATAAATATAGGTTATATGACTAGTTCATCATGCCCCAAACATCATACAACTCAAATTCACACTCTCACTTGCCATTACATACATGCATTTCATGGCTCATACATGGTCAATGTCATACCTAGCATTCATCATCTCATATATGGAAAATATAAAATTACACGTAAGTGCCACATTCATCCATAAGCTTTTTAACATTGAAATTAGGCTATTTACAAGTCATTTTGAGCTATAAAGGTCTAAGTTTGATTCTTTCCTTTCCTCAATTCATTTTCATTATAAATAAGTTTGTTTATGTCCATTTTACCTTCCCTCGTGGAACATATGAATTTCCCATAGAGCCTAAAATGACAACAAAGACACAAAATCTAAACTAACTTTGAAAATTTGTAACTTGGGCTATACAACTCTAAATCATACAAATTAGGTGTTTATGGAAAGTTTAGGATATGAAGTGCATGTTATAAAACTTTCAAGTGAAATTGAGTTCATTCACCTAGCCAAATGCAATAGGATAATAACATAGGTTAGAATTGGAGGCATATAGCAAACCTGAACTTTGAAATTGCATATCTTAAGCCACACAACTCCAAATTAGGTGCTCTTAATGGCCATAGAAAACTTGAGACGAGAGCTAAATGCTGTAAAAATTTTAAGATCATTTGAGCTTATTTGGCCCATGAAACACTTTGCATATCAGCGACTACTACACTACTCAAACATAATCAGACCCCTAACTTCAAAAATTCATAACTTCATCCATACAACTCCTTTTTATGCAAACTTGGTGGCCTTTATGTCAGTTATATGCTTATAATATTTCATGAGCATTGGACTTTATTTAACCCTTGAAAGACATAAAATGCCAAAGTTGTTCTGTATGAATAGTGATAGGACCTAATTAAAATTTCTGTCCAATTTTAGAAATTTGTAAAATATTCTATACAACTCTAAAAGTTTTGGTTCTTGGCTTTAAAAAAGGCTCTACAAGGGATCTAAATGCATGCCAAATATTAGGCTCAAACTAGATCATTTAGGCCACGTTTAAAATAGGAGTTGTTTATGGAAGTTTTAAGGGTAACTTTAGCTCCAATTTGGACCATTTAGGATCCAATTGATTTTCTTCCACTTTGAGCACATTTCTTTCACCCTAAATGATATTTCTAATCATTCCATAGCATGTCAACATAATTGGATCAAGATTTGACCCTTGATACCCAAGATTACATGCATCCATCATGTCATCCTATATATCTAACTCTACCATAATACATGTACATTGCCACAAATAGACATACATTACTATTCTTCAACTTTTACACATGGTTCCATCAAAAGACATGGCATATTATCATCATATACATCATAGGTCTATCATAGTACTTGTAAAGCATCATATACATACATAAAACATAATCTATTACAACATAATGGCTAATACAACAATTTCCTAGTATTTAAGCTCTCTTTTGATCTTGGCTTTAACTTGGTGAACTAAAATACTTAGTAGGAGCATGGGGGTGATTCTAGAGAATCTTTGTAGCATAACTCATCCAAATCAATGCAAGCAAGAATGCCATGAGTGAATGCAATGTATGTAGTGCAAGAATGCTACACATGCATAATGTAAATTGTAATGCCCGGTTATTCTAGAAAGGCCTAAAAACTGATCAGTTATAAAAGGAAATCCCCTAAATGGAAAGAATTAACCAAACAAAGTTATAGAAATGATCTAGATATCAAAAAATGAGGATACAAGGCTAAAGATGCTCGAAAATGGAGTTAAAATAGCTTAATAAAATTTAGCAAAAAGGCAGTGGCATTTTCATAAATACGGGCAACTTTTAGAAAACTTAAAGGAATGATCTTTAAATGGAAAAAATTAAGTCTCCCAAGGTTTATAGAGGCCCTAAAAATTATAGGAACTCCTAAAATGGTTAAAATCTCTCTGATTTATATTTTAGAATATCGGTTGACCAAAACTTTAGCTGATTTGTTCTGAAAGGTTTTAAATCCAATTTGGATGAAACCAACAATATTTTATGAATTAGAGGACCTAAGTTTCATGATGGAAAAGAAATTTCTCCAAAAGGAGTTGAAATGAACCCAAATGGAAAGAACCAAGAAGAGAGACTAAATTGTAATTTTAAAACGTTACATAAAGGGACTCCTAGCCTTCTTAAAACAAGTCCTTCTCTCTTTCCTTCTTTTAGTTGACTTCTATCTACTCCAAAATAGAACCTAAGGAAAGCTCAAGTGGCACACAAGAAGGAAGGAAGAAGAATAAGAGAAACCTAGTAAAAAAGGTAAGAAATCTATAATTTTTCATGTCTTCTCCTTTACCAATCTTCTTTTCCTCTTTCTCCTCTTTTCTCCATAGTTTGATGATTAAATTGGGACAAATTTATGACTAGTTAAGTGGCAAGAATTTAGAATTGGAAGGAGAAACTAGAAGCAAGTGAAAGCTCCTTGAAAAAGCTTTGAAACAAGGTAAGAACCATAGCCTTTTGTTGCTTCCTTTTGCTTGCTCTTCTCATGGTAGGTTCGGCTAGACCTAGGCCCAATCAATAGGGAATGAATTCAAGTCAAAACAAGGTAGAGACAAGGGTTTTCAAACATGAGGAATAAGAATATACAATTAGATTTAAAAAAGAAGTTTTAGAAATCAAGTTATGTGACTTAGGGTTCTTAGTGCACCTAGCCAATTTAAAAGCTTTCTAATGATAATCTAGCCTATCCAAGAGTATGTAAAAGATCATAACACATCTAGTGTAACATCTGGTCCCTCCGTAAATGTGAGAAACACAATATTCAGTTTCTCTGTAAACGTCAGAAATAGGCCAAATATAAAAGGAAGTCCTTGAAATAGAAGGAATTGGTGCCAACTAAAATTATAATAAAATTTTAAATATTAGAAAATGAGGATTTGAGGTTTAAGATGCCCAAAAACCAAAGCCAGAAGAGATCAAAAAATTTACCGAGGGAAGTAGGGGCATTTTTGTAATTTCTGGAAAATTTTGAAAAGTCACCGGAGGGCTTTTTAAACAAAAAATTTGAGCTTTCTAGGGTTCTCAGAGGCCCTAAATACTATGGGAACTCCTAAAATAGTTGAAACCCCTCCGGTGAGTGATTTCGACTATCGGTTGATCAAAACTTTGACTGAATAGTTTAAAATGGTTTTAGATCCTTTTTTAGTTATTCCAAAGGCAATTATTATGACTAAGAGGCTAAGGAATATGATGGAAAAGACAGATTTCAAAAAGGAGTTTATTTGAGCCAAAATGATAAGAACAAATAATAGGGACTAAAATGCAAAATAAAAAAAGTGCATAAGTGGACTCTTCACCTTCTTAAAGCACGTTTTCCTTTGGCCTCTGATTAATCGACCTTCTTTTTGCTCAAAAAAAAGCATGAGACCAAGGGAGAGAGACACACTAAGATAGCTCAAGAGGAGGAAGAAAAGGCTAACAAAAGGTAGAGATTTCCATAGTCTTTCTTCTTGAAACCTTCCTCTCCTCTCTTTGCTACATCTTTCCATGTTTTTTGTGAATGAAATGGTTCTATTTTGGCCTTGAACCAGAGGGGAAAAGTTAGAAATCCAAAGAGGAAGATAAGGCAAGAAGAAACACTCTTAAAAGAAGGTTGAACTCAAGGTATTTCTTGCTTTTTGTTGCTTCTTCCTTCTTGCTCTTCCTTATGTGTATAATGCCTAAAAATAGAGCCATCTAGGGGAGGAAAGTTCTGACCTAGAACTAATAAGAAACCATGAAATTGGAGTGTGGGAACTTGAAATATGCCAAGAAATTGCAAGCAAAACTAAGGACTTCCAAGTTAGAAAAGTGTAGAGCTCTTGAACACCTTGCAAAAACTGATTTGATATATGAGTTTCCCTACATGTGTGAGCATTTGATTGAGCTCCTAAGACCTCTAAGAAGCTTCCCAAGTGTGTCTCCCATCAAGGAAAAATCAAGAAGGCCATGAACTCTTCTTCCCCCTGTAGTCTCGGCCTAGGAAAGTTCCTATATCTAGGGAGAGTTTTAAATTTTTCTAAGGCTATTCTTGAGTCATATGTGATGAGTGAAGATGAGTAGAGGCCTTGGAAAAAATTTAGAACTCAAAGAAAGTGAATTGGTGCCATAGACCCCATTATGTGACCTAAAGAAGCAACATATGTTTAGGCTCTTCATTTTAATCATGTGATGACTCCAATAGGCTTAAAAGGAGTCAAGAATCATATTTGAAAAGAAAGAATAGAGCCTAGAATTTAATTGAGGGGTGTTGCTTCATTAGGTGCCTTTATAGACCATAATAAGGTCTATAGGATAACCTAGTGTCTAAGCAAGTGGTATGACTTTAGAAATTATTCCATGAGTAATTCATGCTTCTTTTGGTGTGTCTAGGCCAAGAGAAATGATCTCCACCTTCTTGGGTGTGTGAGTTCAAGGGAGAGGAGTCAAGGCTTAAGGAAAAAGTGTGTGAATGTAAGCAAGGTAGCTCTCTCCACCTTCTCTCATGCATGGATGTGTGTTTAGCTTGTTTTAGAATGTGTGTATGTGTATTTTCAAGGTTTGAAAAGTATGCTAGCATGCCTTTATGTGCTATGATCCTTTATGCCATGTTATGTTTTCTAATGAGTGCATGATGTTTGTATGAGTTTGCTTGAGTGTGGAGAGGCCAAGAACTCTTCCCTTTGGTGAGGATAAGCTAAAAACCCTTGAACTTGGTTGAGACAAAGCAAAGAGTCTCCTAAAAGCAAAGTGGGCTCCCAAGAGTATGGTTAAGTCTAAAGTGCTCAAGAAATGGGTGAGGCAAGTCCAAAACTCATGAGGAGAAGTGTGAGGCCAATCCAAACACTTGGTGAGCTCTTGAATGATTTGTATGAGTTGTTCACATGCCAACTTTGCTTCTAAATTGTCCATGGCTTTTATTGTCTCCATGCATGCATTTGTAAAGCTTTCTTGCACATATTGTGTATGATTGAATGGGAGATGAGCTATTGGGATTCTTTGAATCTCATCCCCTCCTCTCTAATGTCTTAACATGCTAGGTGAAGCAATTGAGTAAAGTATTGGAGACCACCAAGCTTAGAGGAAGGAGATGGGTATCAAAGTATATGAATATGCCTAGTTTGCCTTCCTTTTAGCCATATACATGGCATATGATGTAATCTCATGATGAAATTGGTATGTAACCATATGAACATATGTAAATGCCCAAATGTGTAATGCATGAATGAAATTTGATGCCAAATGTATGATATAACATGTTTTGGGTATTGAACGGCAAGTTTAGCTCTTGAATGGCTAGATAGATTAGTGTAATAATGGCCAAATTTAGATGCATGAGGTTTAACACTACTTGGACAGTTCATACAAGTCCTATTTATGCTTTTAAACTTGCCCAAGAGGTTCCAAACACTAAGCAAGACCATTTGGGCACACTTGGTCTCTAATATGGATCAAAATTGACCATATTGGAAACCTATACCACTTTTTGCCCAAATGAGCTCTTCTTGATCTGATATTTGGCATACATCTAGAGCTTCTTGAGATATTTTTGGAAAGCTAAATTTCAAAATTTTTTGAGGTCTATAGAATATTTGATGAATTTTCCAAGTTGAGAAATTTTCTGGTTTTGGTCTAGTGTACTGTTCACTCAGGTCCGAAAATGAAATCTATCACTCAAGGGGAAAATGATGTCCAATTGTCACAAAATTTTATAAAGAGAAACTAGACACTCCCAGAGACTTGTACTAACTAGAAGCACCCCATTTAGGTGTCTAGAGAGGGAGATATGCATTTTTGAAATTTCTATTTAGCATCAGGCATCCAAACTGACCCAGAGTACTGTTTGATTAGTTTTTCATGCCTAGACATTGACGGGCTTGTCGTGCAACCCTCAAAATAAAATTAGGTTGACTAAATATATAGCAAGTGGCACAACCTAGGTCATCTCCCTTGGAATTGGAATTCAATGTTCAATTAGGTTCTCTAAGTGTTCTAAGATCCTAGAACTATCTAGTTTAGGGGGTTTTTGAATGAATTAAACTATCCTAAAATGAATTGAAACAAATTTCCTAATGTCTACCCAATTGGATAAATTGTGGGTGGAGAATGGTTTTGTGACTAGCTTAGGAATTGTCTCTTGGTATCCACTATCCTTATCCTCTTCCAATTGTGATTAATTATGGCCTAAGAATTCCTAATTATGTTCATTAGCAAATGATCTTGAATAACCATTCAAGATTCAAGAGATTAATAATCTAATGTTGAATTGAGACCTCAATCCCGCATTAAACTGTTAACTCTTGTCTTTAAGATCAATGAACATCCAATTTGATTGATTAACTAATTAATTATCTTATGATTCATCATCCAAAAATGTTTAATTAACCAACTAAACACTAAGGAATTCTCAAATCAAACAATCAAGCACAAAATCTCACTCATGCAATTCATCGAACACCTTCGTGGCATACATGGGAGATTAGAGAGAATAATGAAAAATCAAATTCAAATTTAACCAATTAATCAACAAAAAGGGTTTCCTAATCAGTGTCTAACTAGCCACTAATTAATTACACAAATTCTAAATAAGATACAACTCAACCGAGATTGTATAGAATAAGAAAAAGTGCAGGAAAAATAAGAAAATCTTAGCCAGAATTTATTGTTCATCCATGGATTCAAGCTTCTACTCAAGAGCTTCATCCCTTGCTAGCCTCAAGATGGAGATTAGATCTTCATTCGGTAGATGGAGATGGAGATGGAGAATGGAATGGAGATGTGAAGACCCCGGATGAATGGAGGCGTGGGTGTGTATATAAAGAGACGATGGAATGGGGAGAAGGCGTGAATGGGCTGGACTCTGGATGGAGGCGTGTGATGAATGGAGACGTCTGGTGAATGGAGACATCATGTGCTGTGTATGGCGTGGAATAAAATTCTGAATGAATGGACGAATGGCGTGATGTCCAGCCCCTTCTCACGTGTTTGTTCTGTTCTGCATGAAAGCTCCTTCTCTCATCTCTCTTCCTCATCCAGCGCTGAAGCTTCTCGCGTTTCTCATTCTCTCCCTTGTTCTGCCTTTTGCTTCGTGCATGTTAGCTACTGCCCCCATGTGATTTTCTTCCTCTTTTCTTTTCGTGTTTCTGCTTCGCTGTTTTCATGCTTCTTCCTCAACGTGGTTTACTCTATTCTGCTGGAAAGCTCCCTATTCAGCTTCTGCATGTATGTTCAGACGTGATTTCCAGCTCCATGCGTCTTCGTTTTTTTTCTTAACTCAAAGCTTCTATTGACAGCAACTAAACTCGAGCTTCTCACATGACTACTGTAGCTTCTGCATTCATGTTCAGACGTGCCTTCTCTTCAGCTTGTAGTATTTGAACCGAAGCTTCTTCCTCCCATATCAAAGCTTTTTGTGCTTAATCTGAACTCATGGCTTCTTCTTCTTTTGTACACCTTTTGTTTCTTCATCCATGCAGTTCTGTAGTCTTCTTCGTTCATCTTTGCTCTCGCTTCACATTCTCAAGTTTTTAGCTCCACAAAAAGTACACTTGAAGCTCAATCTTCACCTTCAATTCAATTTCTCATTCAAGCTAATTGCTCATCAAAAATTCTACACAAAAGAATAGAGAATATTCAATAGAATTATCCACAAAATTATTTAAAAGAATTTCATGCCTTAAAACTCAATAATTTTGCCAATTAATTCACAAAGTGCATAAATGGCTAATAAAATCAAATTGTATCTAATTAAACCTTTAAAGCCATCTTTGATCATTAAAATGACTAAGTTAGGAAGAATGAAAGATATAAAATTCATGCTTATCAAATTCCCCCACACTTAAACCTTTGCACTCCTGGGCAAAGCTTTAAAATCCAAGATAAAGAATGAATTGAAACACCCGGCTAGTAGAATGGTAAGCGGAGAATGAAAAAGAAAAAGAAAGTGTAAGAATTACAAGCTAGAGACTAATCACAACTCTTCAACACTTCAACAATCTAAGTTAATTTCACTTGTATCAAGAAATCAAATTCCATGGCAATTTCATTTGAAAAGAATGAACTGAAATGCATAGCCCTCTCACATGGTTAGTGTTTACTCTCATCTCTCAGGTGTTTATGGGCAATGTGTTTCACTCACATTCCACCTATCCAAGCTCACTACCATAAGCTTGTCAAGTTTCTAAATCTCCATCACCCATGCTAGATGCAATACACAAATCAAAGGACTTTATTTAGGGTTGTAATGGGGCTAGGGGAGATGAAATGAATGGATAACAAAAGTAGAGGGAAAAACAAATAGCAAATAGAACACCTTAGGACCTCAAGAGCATTCAATGATAATCTAGGATAAGGAAAAGTGTGCATTCAAGGCCTTATTTCCAACTAATACAAGCGACTATAACCCCAATTTGAAACTTTTTGTTTTTTTTGTTTTTTGTTTTTTTTTTTTTCATTTGCTTTTCTTTTGCTTTCTTTTTGCTTTTCTATTCTTTACTTTGCATTTGCAATTTTTTTTTTTTAAACAATTTCTTTGAATCACAATGGCCTTAATGGATGCAAAGCACACATTCACCTATCCTATTTAGATGTAATGCTTCTTAAAATCTCTAAGGCATCTTAAAACAAGATGGGAAACATTTTTAAATGGCTAAGGGTTAACAACAAAAGAAAACAAGGCTCAAAGGGGCTAAACAATGGATAAAGTGTATGTAAGGTTGGCTTTTTGGCTATCTAGCTAAAATAGAAAGGAATGCCTTATCATTTTCATGCATGCAAATGCAATTATGGTCTCAACAAAGAATCAAGACAAGTTCTAGAGTGAAAACAAAGATAGGTGAATACACACTAGAATTGAACAATTAAGGCTCAAATTCTCACCAGCTAATGGCTATCAAATAATTCATTAAAATCAAATTTATTGCCACTTCACTTAAATCAAAATAGAAGATCCATCACTTATCATGTCTACATGAATCCAAGCTAATAATCATCTCAACTTGCAACTTTCACAAGAAATTTTAAAAAAATCACACTATTTTTCAGAAATTTTTGAAAAATTTTCTTCAAAAATTTCAAATTTTTTTTTTTTTTTAAACAAGGAAAAGATGGATGGAATGAAATGACTCTCTCCCCCACACTTAAATGTTGCATTGTCCTCAATGTCAGCACACAATCCAGTAAACAGATAAACAAAACAATATAAAGAGTAAAAAGAGAGAATACAACCGGATGAAGTTGACAATGAAGATCTCAAAAGTAGGCTAAGATTCCCATGTAGCTGGTTAGCAATTTATTTCCTACAAAATAGAAACAAAAGAAACTGTAATGCGAAAAAGAAAAAGAAAACTAAATCCTAAACTAAGAAGAGCTCTATCAGCAAATAACTAATCATACGTATCAAAAACCAAAATCAAAACTACTTTATTTCTTCTTAACTGGATAATTTTGAGTCTCACTACTTTAAAGCATTTAGATTGATCATTCAGTGATGACCCATGGACTTCCTCAACCATCAGTAGTTTAGGAAAGTCATTTTCAGCAAATTTAGAAATAAGAAAAGAAGAAAAATCAAATTTAAGACAATTAAAACTAAAGAAAGAAAATTTAAAATCAAACTTAGACTCCGAACTCTCTAAAAATCTATCAAAACCAATGAAATCTACTGGACTCTCATCAATAAGAGTCACTGCATCCATAGAAAAATCTAATTGCAACTTCTCACAATCCTTTGAGTTCAAGGTGTCTGATAGTTGTTTTTCCTCTACTGGGAGAGCCTGTGATTCGTTGGGAACTATTTCACCTACCTCAGAAATCTGTTCAGGACTTTCAACAATAAAGATGACATCTTCCCTGAACAAAGAGACATTAGTAGGCTCATAACATTCTAGACAATGATTAACAACAAAATCAAGTCTCCTACTAGCATCAACAACAGCAAAAGGATTAATAGAATTTTCAACATCAGCACTATCACTATGCATATTATCATCAACACTAGTATGATCAGAGAAATCAGTCTTATCAGTCATTTCAGCATAAACAAAGGATTCCATGGATTCAATAGACTTATCAGACTCCAAAAATTCATTAATCTCAGCACATATAGGACACGTATGCATATCATCACATAAGCATTGTGAATTAGAGTCTGAATTATCAACGAGCTGCTCAACAAATTCAATGTCTATATCCTTTTCACATGCTACATTCATTATTTTAGTAGGCACACCATCACAGGCTAGTGAGGAATCATGATTATCAGAATATGTGATAGACTCACTAGTCTCAATGGAAGAATTGATTTGGGAGCATCTATCACATATAGCAGATTCAATACACACATAATCAAGAGATGCATCTGAATCAGTTATGTCACATGATCTAGATGGCATGCTATCCTTAAACTTAGTAGATGCATCATCAATAGACTTATCAACTAATTCCACACTAGGAATAACATGATCATTACATTCTAAGTCACCCCCACACTTATCTACTATCCTAGGCTCAACAGATTTATCAATTGATTCAAATATGAAATTTTCACTATAATCACAGTTAGGAGTAGAAATTCCAAGTGCATCAGTGCACAAGGATTCATGAACATCAACAAATGTATCAATTTTGTTCAATAAACTACCACAATCTACCATATCAGGAGATTCAACAACTAATTCCTTATCAACATCATCATCATCATGTAATTCAGAATCAACAACATTATTTGCATCAGTAGTCACAGTGCTATCAGGAAAACTAGAATCAGTTCCAACAAATTGTAAAACATTAGAAGATGGAAGGATATTACCCAATGAATAAGACTCTTCCTCCTCTATACATTCCTTTCTAATTTGCTCTTCAATTGATTCATTAGCACTTGTAGTCGGTTGATTAATTTGAAATCCTGAATCCTTCAATTGTTGGTCAAAGAGTTGCAACCGTTCAGTTATCCGTTGGGACATTTGCTGCATTTGCTGCATTTGTTGGTGTTGAATATCACAAGCTTCCATTAGCTGCCTCATCCTTTCTTCCGAACTCGGTTCCCTTTGAGGCTCTTGTTGCATGTACCCCTCATGGTAATTGTAAGGATGATAGTTTGGCTCTTGCATATGGTAATCAAGGTATGGCTCTTGCATATGGAAGTTATGATGTGGTTCATAATGAGGATGGTAATTTGGATGAATCTCATATGGATGGTGGTATGGTTGGTAGCATGGTTTTTGGAATTGTTGGTATTATTGTGCTTGTTGCTCTTGTCTTTGTCTTTCAAGAAGACCTTGAAGCATTGACATGGCATTATCCAACTTCTGAGAAATCCTATGCTCTCTACAAGGATCATAAACACCTTGATTAGAATAATATTGATCCATTTATAAGCAAAGAAAAATGAGAAGCACCATCACTTTAAGCACAAGTAAAATCACAAACAAATTATAACTAAAATTAACTCAAAATTAAGAAAATAAAATTTCAATGAAGCTAAGAAGTTCCTAACAATGAAAAACACTCCTAAATAGAGGTTAGTCACAAAAAATAAACTCACAAAAAAATAAAGAAATTAAATCCAGAAAAATTGAAAAATTCCTAAAAAATTCGAAAAAATACTAAAAAATTAGAAAAAGTGCCTCAAACGTTGGAATTTGGCCAAAAAATGGTGCACTAATTAATTATCTTATGATTCATCATCCAAAAATGTTTAATTAACCAACTACACACTAAGGAATTCTCAAATCAAACAATCAAGCACAAAATCTCACTCATGCAATTCATCGAACACCTTCGTGGCATACATGGGAGATTAGAGAGAATAATGAAAAATCAAATTCAAATTTAACCAATTAATCAACAAAAAGGGTTTCCTAATCATTGTCTAACCAGCCACTAATTAATTACACAAATTCTAAATAAGATACAACTCAACCGAGATTGTATAGAATAAGAAAAAGTGCAGGAAAAATAAGAAAATCTTAACCAGAATTTATTGTTCATCCATGGATTCAAGCTTCTACTCAAGAGCTTCATCCCTTGCTAGCCTCAAGATGGAGATTAGATCTTCATTCGGTGGATGGAGATGGAGATGGAGAATGGAATGGAGATGTGAAGACCCCGGATGAATGGAAGCGTGGGTGTGTATATAAAGAGACGATGGAATGGGGAGAAGGCGTGAATGGGCTGGACTCTGGATGGAGGCGTGTGATGAATGGAGACGTCTGGTGAATGGAGACGTCATGTGCTGTGTATGGCGTGGAATAAAATTCTGAATGAATGGACGAATGGCGTGATGTCCAGCCCCTTCTCACGTGTTTGTTCTGTTCTGCATGAAAGCTCCTTCTCTCATCTCTCTTCCTCATCCAGCGCTGAAGCTTCTCGCGTTTCTCATTCTCTCCCTTGTTCTGCCTTTTGCTTCGTGCATGTTTAGCTACTGCCCCCATGTGATTTTCTTCCTCTTTTCTTTTCGTGTTTCTGCTTCGCTGTTTTCATGCTTCTTCCTCAACGTGGTTTACTCTGTTCTGCTGGAAAGCTCCCTGTTCAGCTTCTGCATGTATGTTCAGACGTGATTTCCAGCTCCATGCGTCTTCGTTTTTTTTCTTAGCTCAAAGCTTCTATTGACAGCAACTAAACTCGAGCTTCTCACATGACTACTGTAGCTTCTGCATTCATGTTCAGACGTGCCTTCTCTTCAGCTTGTAGTATTTGAACCGAAGCTTCTTCCTCCCATATCAAAGCTTTTTGTGCTTAATCTGAACTCATGGCTTCTTCTTCTTTTGTACACCTTTTGTTTCTTCATCAATTCAGTTCTGTAGTCTTCTTCGTTCATCTTTGCTCTCGCTTCACATTCTCAAGTTTTTAGCTCCACAAAAAGTACACTTGAAGCTCAATCTTCACCTTCAATTCAATTTCTCATTCAAGCTAATTGCTCATCAAAAATTCTACACAAAAGAATAGAGAATATTCAATAGAATTATCCACAAAATTATTTAAAAGAATTTCATGCCCTAAAACTCAATAATTTTGCCAATTAATTCACAAAGTGCATAAATGGCTAATAAAATCAAATTGTATCTAATTAAACCTTTAAAGCCATCTTTGATCATTAAAATGACTAAGTTAGGAAGAATGAAAGATATAAAATTCATGCTTATCAGACATACATGGAATGGTATGATGTTATTTTTCCCCTCTAGTTAACATCTGTAGCTTTCTAGATTAGTATAATTAATGTGCATTGGATTTTTGTGGAATTAATTAGACATTTTTGAAGTTTGTTACAGAAGCCTATAATAGTACTAGTAGCCAGCCAGACCTCTGTCCCTTTTTGAATGTCAAACGTCTTATGCTTGGCGTTTCATGGTCTGGTCATATTTGTATCATAAATTAGACATGTGTAGCTTCCCATAATGGCAAAGAACATATGATTTCAATTTTGTCTAGAATTAGTTATGATTTTTCAAAATTTGTGACAGAAAAGAGGAAATTCTGGCCGAAAATGCAAACATGAATTTTAATGTGTTCCTTTGCTTTCCACAAGTTGTAGACCAAATTTGATGATGGAAATGAGCTATATTCATATGTTTAAGTATGAGAATGTGATAGCTACATTCATATGGCCCACGACACTCCGAAGGAAAAATTTTACCCGTAGAGGAATGCATTTTAATTCATAACTCCCTAGGCCACTATATTGTTTCCATAGAACAAACATAAGATGAGGCATGGAAATTGCATGAATTGAGTCCTAGAAGTATGGTCTTACATCTAGGAAGATTCACAAGTACCAATTCCCTTAGAAAAACCAAGCAAAGTCTATGGGTGCTCATATTATTATATATCTTGGCCTAGAGAAGATGAAGCACCTAAGAAGATTTTTCTTTGATTCTAAGGATAGAAATGACCGAGGTATAATTAATAAACACGAAAGTTTAAGTTCCATTTTATGGCCTATAGAAGCTACTTGAGTTTAGGCTCTTTGAATTAAATTTGTAAAGACTTTAAGAAGTTTTAATGGAGTCAAGAGATCTAGATGGAATGAAAAAGTGGAGCCAAGATCATGAATTTAAGAGGTTGCTTCATTATGCTCTTATATGGAATCATAACCCTATTATAAGATAAAGTAAGCTTATGTAAAGTTCATGTGAGATTATAAATGATTCCAATGATGAATTTATGTATTATTTGATGTGTTTAGGCCAAGCAAATCAAAATCTCCTTAGGTGTAGGTGTGAGGCCGAGAAGTGGAAGGAACAACCAAGGAAGAAAAGTCATGTTCTTGATACAAGGTACCTCTCTAACCTTTCTTGCATACATTTCTTGGGTGTTTGCTTGTCATTGGATGCTTGTGTGTAAGTTTGAATTATGAGATATGTTAATAGCCATTGATTACATGCTATGGTACTATTATGATTTCTTGAAACATGTTTTGAATACAAGATAGCTTGAAGGGATGAGGATGAGCCAAAAGTCCTTAAGAATGGGTGAGACAAAGCCAAAAGTCTTAAAAAAGAGTAAGGCTAAGAAAAGTCTCTTAAAATGGGTAAGGTAAATCTAAAAGTCTTAAAGAAATTAGGTGAGGCTAGACCAACATCCCTTAGAGCCTATGTTTGACATGTCTAAATTTATATGATATGGAAATATGTTTATATATGTTCACTAGGAGCTTTTATGTGTTTAGGCCAAGCAAATCAAAATCTCCTTAGGTGTAGGTGTGAGGCCGAGAAGGGGAAGGAATAACCAAGGAAGAAAAGTTGTGTTCTTGATACAAGGTACCTCTCTAACCTTTCTTACATAAATTTCTTGGGTGTTTACTTGTCATTGGATGCTTGTGTGTAAGTTTGAATTATGAGATATGTTAATAGCCATTGATTACATGCTATGGTACTATTATGCTTTCTTGAAACATGTTTTGAATACGAGCTAGCTTGAAGGGATGAGGACGAGCCAAAAGTCCTTAAGAATGGGTGAAACAAAGCCAAAAGTCTTAAGAAAGAGTGAGGCTAAGTCAAAAGTCCCTTAAAATGGGTGATGTAAATCTAAAAGTCTTAAAAAAATTAGGTGAGGCTAGACCAACATCTCTTAGAGCCTATGTTTGACATGTTCGAGTTTATATGATATAGAAATATGTTTATATATGTTCACTAGGAGCTTTTATGGCATACTTGCATTCTTTGACATGTAAACATATCATATATTTATGCTTGAAAGGATAAAGAGTTATTGGGATTCTTTGAATCTCACTCATCCCCATATTATATTTAACCATGTCTTGATGAACTTCAAGGAGTAAGGATTAGAAGCCAAGGAGTTTGAATCATAAGATTGACAATAGGATAGGATTTTGTGTATTACAATGTCAAAGTTTGTATGTATATAATGTTTATAACATATAAATTATTAAGTATGTATAAAAGTATATAAATATCATGTATGAATGGGATTTGGAGCCAAATGTATGCTTATGTGAATTTTTGACATCTTAGTGCCTTGATGTACATATGCATAATGACAACTAGAAAGGTGCTTTTGAGATGTATGATATTTTGACTATTTAAGAAGCTTTTATATGCTACATTTATGCTTTAATATGTGATCAAGTGATTATGGAATATCTAGAAGGTCATTTGATACCATTTGACTCTATTATGGTTGCAAAATGTGGCATAATCTTAATATTTTCATAGAGCTAAAGAACACTATTTTTAGAGCTCTAGAGAATTTATTATGAATTTTTAAAATTGGCCAAATTATGAAAAATTGCCTCCGTCACTGTTCATATGGTCAGTTTGCATTTCTGTGTCATTCAGGGGCCAAATGATGTTCAATGCTGATGAAATTTTATATACATATAGCTAACATTATAATATTTGTATGGCCACCAAGGTTTCATGAAAATAAGTTACATAGAGAGAGTTATGTATTTTTGAAGTTAGAGGTTTGGTGGTGCTTGAATATTATAGTGGCCTCTAATATGCAATCAATTTTATAGGTCAAATGAACTCATATTCCCTTAAAATGTTTACAACAATTATGTCTCATCTTAAGCTTTCCATAGCCACTAAGAACACCCCATTTGGAGTTCTATAGGGGGAGATATGAATTTTTAAAGTTTAGGTTTAGTTGTAGGATGCACCAGTGACCTGTATTACTATTCCATTCATTTTGTTAGGTCAAACGTGATTTTTTTGAGCTAAAATTTCTATGGTAGTTAGATGACATCCTCAAATTTTTAGAATATTATAGTTTGCATGATTTGGATTTTTTTAGGATTAGTTATGATTTTTCAAAATTCATGTCAGAATATAGAGCATATACAAAAATGGCAAGTATGTTGTGATTTCGTGTTATACATCTTGGACCCAAATTTTGAGCTTTAAATGGTGTTAATTCTTGTTGAAAAAATTTATTATGGATGGAAAATAAGTTTGGTAAGCTCATATGGTCCATTTGATAATTAATGAATTATTTTGGCTTTTAATGATTGTAAATTCCACTGCCAAAGGTGCTTAATTTATGAAAATGAATCCGTTTAACCAATTGTGATGTAAAATGGATGCTAGCTATTTATGGTGTGAAATAAATCATATACATTGTATAATATGAAAACTTAATCATTTCTAGCCATGGCAACATCATAAAACTAGCTGGGTTCTACCAATTTTATCCCAGAGCCAAGAAAAGCTACTACGTGCAATTTTATGCCATAGGAAGCTAGGAGCCATCACATAAACCTTTCATAAACATAAGGAGCTCATAAAGCTCATATGAAAACATAATAAGTCATGCTTTATGAAAGCACCAAGCAATAACACACATAAGTTTATCAACTCATTCAAGCACTCAATTGCATGCAAGAAGTGGAGAGAAAGCTACCTTGTGATGTTAAGATCTTGAATCTACCACTAACCCCTTGAACTTAGCTTTTCTCTTTACTTTCTTTGGCTGACAGCCACAAGTAAGGGAGTTTGGGTTATCTTGACTTTTTTATGTCAATTTCAAGATAAATTAATCTAATGGAATTCATTTAAGCTTCATGATTCTTACTTAGTCTCATTCCATATGGTGCATAAAGCTAGTTTTAGGCCTATAATGAAGCTACCATTAGTTCTTGCTTTCTAAACCCTAATCTCTTGATTGCTACAAGTCTTATATCTCATAGAAAACTCATTTAACCTATTACATGCTTGGTTAGAAGGGTTTAAAACTAATTTGCTTCATTGGCCTCTTTTAGGGCCTTAAAATATCAATTTTCATTCAAAGGCTCCTAAATTCAATCCAATACTTCTTTAATTCTTTATTCATCATATCTAAATCTCTAAATTCATTAGGACTTAAAGAAACACTCCATAGCTATCTATTTCACCCCTTACCTAAACCTTGACTTCCTTGTAAGCTATGTAGAGTTTTGTTTTTTTCCTTGGGAGTTTGGTACATACCTATATTCCTTGGCTTCTCTAGTGTCTAGACATAGTTAAATATGGTTTGAGTTATCCTCTTAAAGTTTCAAAACTCTCAAGGTGCAATTGAAACCCTAACTTCCATGTCTTGTTTTCTAATGCTCCTTTCTTTATTCTAATTGCATATTCTAATCCTCCATGCTCCAAAACAATTGGGTCAGCCTTGGGTTGGTTACAAATAATCTCCCTTCATCCTCTCCTAGCCTAGGCCAAACACACATACATGAAAAGAACTAAGGAGAAGCAAGTTCTTTGCCATAGATTCATACCATTTCTTAAAGCTTAACAAGTGAGGAATTTGATGCTATAAATGGTTTCCTCAAATCATTACCTTCTTCCCAAAGTTCAAGCACAAAGATACTCCTTTCAAGAAGCTAGAACCATCAATAGAAAGAGCTTTGAAATAAGAAGAAGTTTGGTGAAAGAAATCTCATGAAAAAGTGGCTAAATCTTACCTTTTCTACTTGGTCTTTCTCCTTCCTTCCTCTCCCTCCTTATATGCCTTTCTCTTCTAGTTTAAAGGCTTTGGTTTTATCTTGAAGTGTTTGGGACGTGCTAGCCTTGTTTTAAGAAGAAAAGAGGTGAATTATAACATTTTTCATAATTTCCATTATGCCATTCAACTTCATTTTCTCCATTTGAACTCATTTCAATTCATTTTTAAGAACTGTATTTTCCCTATGAAAATTTAGGTTTTCTAGTTCATAAATTGCCTTTGGTTCACCTAAATTGGATTCAAAACTTATCGAATCATTCGATCAAATTTTAGGTCAATTGACAGCCTAAAATACACACTGGAGGAGTTTTAACTTTTCTTATAGTTCGTATAGTTTTTAGGGTCTTTGTGTCACACCATATGCTAGAATGTGCTAAAGTAGAAGACCTTGTACTATTGGCAGAAAACCTTGTTGATAAGGTCTCGGATTTCAATGTGGAAAAAACATTAGGAAATAAGGCATGAAATTCAGGTTTGAAGCATATAACTAAAACTCATCAAGAGTACAACTTTCATGCCATTCCATATTCTATCTAGAACTTTGAAAATTCATAATTAATTCTAGAAAAATCCAAATCATGTAAAATATGACTTTTTGGAAAGTTCAAGATGTCCTCTAACTACGATAAAAATTTCATATCAAAATAATAACATTTGGCCTGAGAATTTCAAAACTTCATATATGCCTCTCTATAAGTCCAAATCAGCTGCTCTCAGTGGCTGTGGAAAGCTGATGATGCCAACTACATGCCTGTAAAATTTCATGAACATTGGACTTCATTTGACTAACCAAAGACACCAAAAACCAAACTATCTAGAAGCACAATACCATGACAGTTTCTGCATAATTTGACTAATTTTAAAAAAAAAACATAAAATATTCCATAGAGCTTCAAAAATTATGCTTTTTAGCTCTATGAAATACTCTTAATGAGATCTGTATGTCTACTAAACCTCATGCTAAAACTCATTCATTTGGTCTAATTTTGATTTAGGGGTAAAATATGGCTTAGTTTGTGACCATAATGGGATCAAATTGCAACGAATGGCTTTCCATCTATACCATGACCATTTGACCACATCCAAAATCATAAACACAATATGTAGAAACACCTAAAGGTTTTATATCATCATGAAGCTCAAATTCACTATCCTACTTGCATATATACACATTCATGTAAAGGGTCCAAAATGCCAAAATTATGCATTCCTATATATATGGCTCCAAATTCATTACATACAATATATTTACATATGTTTAAAAGGTTACATTTCGTATATAACTTGTACAGACATACTTTGACATTCATTTACATAAAAAATGATACTATTGTCAAAGTATTACAAATTAAGCTCCTTGGTTCCCATTCTTTACTTTTTGGGTTTCACCTAAACAAAGTTAGATGGAAAGTAGGGGAGAGTGAGATTCAAAAATTTTCAATAGCTCTTTCACCCTTCAAGTAAGCATATATGGCATATAATCATGTCAAAGAATACAAGTATGTACTAAACACTTTCAAGAATCATTTAAATAATGTTTTCCATGTTACATAAACATATCAAATTAAGAATAAACTCTAGGAACTTTTGGTCTAGCATCACCGTATTATTTGACACTTTTGGATTAGCCTCACCCACTTTCTAGGGACTTTTGACTTAGTTTCACTCATTCTTGAGACTTTTGGCCATGTCTCTCCCATCCTTAGGGATTTTTGGGTTCACTTCACTTATTCTAAGAGACTTTTGGTACAACCTCACCCATAAAGAGCAATCTCACAATTTAAAAGTAATTTACAAAGCATAATGGTACCATAGCATCAAACTTAGGCATATATCATGATTCAAACACATATATAAGTATTCAATAACAATCAAGCAGCCAAGAAATGCATACAAGAAAGGATGGAGAGCTACATTGGCTCAAGAAGCATAATTTCCTTTTTGAATTCTATCTCCCCTTTTCGACCTTAGACCCACATCTAGGAGAAGCTTGGTTTGCTTGGCCAAGACACATCAAACAAAATATGAACACATTAATGGAACCATCTCTAGTCTCACATAAACTCTACGTAAGTCATTTCTAGTTTATACCATGGTTATGGTTCCATACAAGAGCATAATGAAGCAACTTACATAACCCATGATCTTGGTTCCAATTTCTTGCTCAATCTAAGTCATATGACTCCATTTAAAGTCATTAGAGTTATCACAAACTCAATTCAAAGAGCCAAATATCAAGTTAGTTCTTTATGCATAATGGAACCTAAACTTCCAACTTTCAAGATATGGTTTCTAAATTCAAACTAATGATTCCTTTGGTGTCTATTATTCATTTCTAGGACATTTGTATCCTTGGAATAAAAAAAAAAAAAACACTCCCTAGGTGCACGAACTCCCTCTTGGCCAAGACACTCACTAAGGTAAAGAGCCTATAGAGTTGTCTTAGTTTTTCTAGGGAATTTGCCATCCATAAAGCTTCTTAGATGTCTTGAGAACTCAAACATGATTTTACACAATCTAAATCATCACTAGAAAGCTCTATAAATCTCTAAGTGCAACCAAAACCCTATTTACTACAACTTAATTTCTAAAGCTTTTCTTTTAGTTCCAATTGCATATTCTTATTCCTTACACTCTAAAACCCCAAATCCTATCAAGTTTGCACCAAAACAAAGTCTCTACACATGACCCTTGTTTTGGCCAAAATGGAGAAGACAAGAAGGAGCCAAGAAGAAGTAACATAGGCCATTATATATTACCCTATTTATAAGCTTTTCAAGAGAGGTTTCTTGTGCTTCAAAGCTTCCCTTCAAACTCTCCCTCTTCTCTACTAAACCAATTACAAGACATGTCCAAACAAATCATCAAGACCATAGAAAGAGATAAGAGAAGGAGGAGAAGAAGTTTAGTGAAAGGAGAAGCATGAAAAAGAGACAATTCCTTATACTTTTTAACCTTGGTTTCCTTCCCTTTTGCTCTCTCTTTGGTGCACCACCTTCAACTAGTTCAGTTTCTATTTTGGGGTGGAAATAAGTCAGTTAAGAAAATGTAGAAGAATGGGATGTGATATATAAAGGTAGAGGCTCACTTATGACAATTTCCAAATTCCAACTATGTCCCTAAACCTTAGTTTTTCCGTTTGAGCTCATTTCCCATCTTTTTTGAGAATCATCTTTTTCATCATAAAATTTAGGTCCTCTAATTTATAAAATGCTTTCAGTTTTACCCAAATTAGATTTAAAACTTTACTGAACGATTCGGTCAAAGTTTTGGCCAATCGATACTCTAATATACAAACCAGAAGAGGTTTTGACTATTTCAGGGGTTCCTATGGTTTTTAAGACCTTTGAGTTTTCTAAAACTTTTCTAAAATTACAAAATTGCCACTGACCTCTGTAACTCTTTGTTTGGTCATTTTTGCTCCAATTTTGGGCTAACTTTAGTGTTTAATCCACTTTTTAAGATGCTCTAATTAACATCCTAATCCAATTTTGTAACACTATATTTACTAGGGTCATCTCATACCATTTGTAGGCTCACTTCTATGAATTACATGAAATTGTCAAAGAAAAGCCATAAAAAATACAATTAAATTGCATTGTGTCAAGCATAAATTTTTCATTTGGTATCCCATGAACAATATGGATTCATCCATCTCATTATCATATTTAATTACACAATTACAACTCAAAACCATCTCAAGAAGTGGCCTAGAACTTGTGCAAATGAAGTATACACATGAAAATCAATGATGCAGCCTTAGGTTGGAATTCCATAATTCTGACATGAATTTTGAAAAATTATAACTAATTTTAAAAAACTTGAAATCGCATACACTATACCATTTTGGAAAGCTACAGATGTCTACTTTATGATAAAAATAATTTTAGACCAAACTAGGGCTGCTAGCCATCAAAAATTGATGAAATAGTACCAGAGGTTTCTTATCACTACTGGTACTGTCCTCCAACTTCAAAATTCATATCTCCTTGCTCAGATGTCCAATTGGGGTGATCTTGGTGGCCATGGAAAGCCTTTCATGTCTAGTTTATGCCTGCAACATTTCAAAAGCATTGGAAATCATTTAGACCTTGAATGACACACCCTAATCAACTAACCAAATGAACAATGTCTGCATCAGTTTAGTAGAAAATGCTAACTTTGAAAAATTATAATTAATTTCAAAGAGTTCCAAATAATCTGGATTTAGCTTCCCAAAAGCTCTAGATGAGATCTATATGCATGCTAAATTTCATGAGCAAATTCGTTCATTTGGTCAGATTTTGACATTGGGTTGCAAAATGGTCACTTTTATGTCTCATAAGGGGTTCAAATGATCCATTTTGGTTTCTAAGGAAACCATGGCCACTTGAGCATGTGGGAAAGCACCAAAATAGCCTACTAAACATGTCTCAACGGTGTATAAACCTAAAAATCAAAAACTCACTCATCCACCCAAGCTATATGTAATACCATATATCTCCAATCCCATTCATGGCATTCATAAGCTCCCTATCATCATTTTCATAAGAGTACATGGAAAATGGACCAACAATAATGGATTTAATCGCATTGCATTATGCTTAAAAATTTTAAATTAGTGACACATGGACCATGTAGGTTTGTACCATGCATCCTCATATTTAAATACATTATTACAACCCATTTGCATCACAAAATCTTGCTCATAACTCAAAGAAACCGAAACGGAGCATGAATGGAACTCATTGAATTTTGGCCAGATTTGTCACCATTCTGTCCAAAATTTTAAAAAATAATAAGTAAATCTAGAAAACTCTAAATCATGTAATCTTGGTCATTTTGCAAAGCTTGGGATATCTATTTTATGCTAAAAATAGGTACAAGTAATAACATCCCACACACCGAATGTTTGACATGTGAAATGATCTGGAGGTCGAACTGGGTCCTGATGCTATCACAGTTTACTGATATAAACTTCAAAAATGTGCAATTAATTTTAAAAAATTCCAAATCGAGTGAATGATACCAATCTAAAAAGCTGAGGATGTTAGCTAGAGGACAAAATAACTTTAGACCAGTTCAAGCTCGCCCAGACCCTGAATTTCCTGAACTTTTAGCATCACCTCACCCTTATGAGCTCTTTCCATATCCGTAGTCATTCAAGACAACACATTGGTACCAATGAACAATAAGGATCAAGTGGCATGTTATCAAGCATCAAGAATGCATGCAAGCACACTAAGACATACATATGCACACAAGAATGCAAAGAGAATAAGGTGGAGAGCTACCTTTAATTTATGCAAGCTCACTTTCCAATTTCCTTCCCCTCCTTGGTTTCACAATAGCACTTAGGTGGAGTAAGGTTCTCTTGACCTAGACATCACAAATAACACACAATCAAATCCTTGAAGTAAGCCAAGACATTAAACTAAAACTTATCACATACTTGGTTCCATAATGGACATATTAGTTCCATAAATGACCTATTGAAGCAATTCATATCATTCAAGTGCTAGGCTCCATTCTCTTGTTATTTCTAGACTTCTTGGACTCATTTAAGGTCCTTGGAGCCATCACATATTCAATTGCACCATTAAAAGACCAAGTTGCTTCATAAGGTACCATTATAGACCCCATTGTCCCATCTCCCAATCTATGGCTCCTAAATTTTTCCCAATGGTTTCTCCCATCTTCTAAAATCATATAAAGTCCCAAACCAAGACTAGAACAAATTAAAACATCCCCTAGCCTAATGAACTTAGCTTGGGCGAAATATACACCATAATGGAGGTTCATGGACTTTGTGATTTTTCCTTGATGGGAGAGCCACTTGGGAGCCTTTCTAAAGGTCTTAGGAGCTCAAGGAAACATTCAAATAGCCAAGGAAACATTTACATAAAATTAGATTTTGCAAAACCCTAGAAAGCACTACACTTTTCTAACTTGTTTTCCTTTAGTTTTTACTTGAATTTCTTTCCATATTCTTAATCCTTGCACTCTTTTTCCTATGTTTCTCTCTTGGTTCTGCCTAAAATCTAGCCCTTCCTATCCCATCCTAGGTTGGCCGAAACATATAAGAAGAAGGGACAAGAAGAGGCTACCATAGGAATGAGATTTTACCTTGTTTTTTCTTAGTTTCTTAGATGTTTCTTCCCTTGGTTGGCTTCTCTGCTCCAAACACGAAATTTCCCTCCTTGGTCTGACCTCAAAACAGAACCAAATCATTAAAAAAATCCATGGAAAGAAAAAAGGAAGAGAGGAGAACAAGATTGGAGGAAGATGGAGTAAGAAATTCCATAAAATTACGTAGTTTCTCCTTAGCTTTCTTCCTTTTTTTCTCCTCCTTCTTGTGTGCCTAAGAAAGCTGAAGATTTTTTGTATTTTGGGCAAAAAGGGTCGTGCTTATTAAAGAGGAGAAGAAGGGAGAAAAGTGTGAAACTCTTTAGAACATTCAAGAAACCATAAATTCTAATTTTGCCCTTTCGTAATAGCAATTTTGTTTCGGCTTCATTTTAGCTCCTTTTTAAGAACTATCTTTTCCATCATAAAATTTAGGTTTCCAATTTAATAAAATTCCTTTGGAATCACCCAATTTGGAGCTAAAACCTTACTGAACGAATCGATCAAAGTTCAGGTTAACCGACATTAAAAAATATATACTGGAGGGGCTTTACCAGTCTTGGAGCTTCCCATAGTTTTTAAGGCCTTTGAGAACCTTGGGCATCTCAAAATTTTCATTTAAAAAGCCATCTTATGTGGTTTTCTGAAAGTTGCACTTATTTACGAAAATACCATTACGTTTCGTCAATTTTTGTTGCAAATTATTTCTCTATCCTAACATTGTTTTTCTTTCCGTCTGAGCTTAGAATTATTATTTTTAGGAGTCTAGGACTCGGTCCAAATTTTTCAGGACATTATCTAGGTCATTTCAAAGGACTTACTTTTATACAACTCATTTCGTCGTTTTACAAAAATTACATTCGTTACATTTTCCACCCCCCTTAAAATAAATTTTTTCCTCAAAATTTAAATACATACCTTAGGGAAATAGTTTTGGATATTTCTATCTCATCTCATTCTCCATCTCCTAGGTTGCCTCTTTAGACATCAGACCCCTCCAGATCACTTTTACCAGAGGGATGTTCTTATTTCTCAGCTATTTCAGCTTAGCATCTACAATCCTCTCTGGTTTCACTACATAGGAAAGATTTTCCTGCAATTGAACTCATATTTTATGATATGTGAGAGGTCTGGTAAGTACTTTTTCAATTATGAGATATGAAAAACGTTGTGGATTTGGGCTAGGTTGGGAGGTAAGGCTATCTGGTAGGCCACGGGTCTAATTTTCTCAAGAATTTCAAATGGGCCAATATACCTAGGACTAAGCTTTCTCACCCTCATAGACTAAGCTACCCTAGTCATTGGAGACACTCGGATGAATACATGGTCTCTAATCTCGAACTCTAATGGCCTCCTTTTCCTATCAGCATAACTTTTCTATCTACTCTGGGTCATAAGGAGTTTCCTTTTAATCATCTCTATTTGTTGGGTGGTCTGGTCAACTAATTCAGGTCCTAGTAAACTCCTCTCACCTAGCTCAACCCAATATAGTGGAGATTTACACTTTCTCCCATACAGAGCCTCATAAAAGGCCATCTGGATACTGGAATGGTAGCTGTTATTATAAGCAAACTCTACTAGTGACAGATACATATCCCAGTTACCCCTCGTCTCTAATACACATGCCCTCAACATATCCTCTAGGGTTTAGATGGTTCTCTCAGTCTGACCATCTGTCTGCAGGTGATAAGTAGTGCTAAATCGCAACCTGGTCCTTAAGGCTTGCTGTAATGACCTTCAGAAGTTCGATGTGAACCTGGGGTCTCTATTAGATACAATGCTACTGGATACTCCATGAAGTCGCACTATCTCACATATATATAACTGGGCTAATCTATCTAATGAGTAAGTAGCTCTGAGCACTAGACTTCGTCAATCTATCCACAATTACCTAGATAGCATCATGTCCGGAGGATGTTCTGGGTAGCCCCATAATGAAATCCATAACTATACTATCCCATTTCCACTCCGAGATATCTAGGGGTTGTAGTAACCCAGTGGGCCTCTGATGTTCTATCTTAACCCTCTGGCACACTAAATATCTCGTCGCATAATTCGTGACATCATTTCTCATTCCTGGCTATCAGAAAGTTTTCTTTAAATCTTGATACATCTTGGTGGCACCTGGGTGGATAGTATATTTACTCATTTGGTCCACCTAGCATATTAAGATATTGGAAAGTAGGGAATGAGATTCAAAGAATCCCAATAGCTCATCTCCCTTTCAATCATACATAAAAAATGCAATTCAAGTCTTAAAAATGCATGCATGAGCATAATGAAAAGTATGATCATTTAAGAAGCATTCTTAGCATTTGAACAAGTCATACAAAGCATACATAGGCTTGCCAAGTAATTAGATTAGCCTCACCCATTCTTTTCAAGGTTATTAGACTTGCCTCACCCTTTTTTTAAAGGCCTTAAACTAAGCCTTGCTCTTAGGAGACTCTAATCTTTGTCTCAACCATTCTTGACAGTTCTTGGCTCATCCTAACCATGGCTAGTGGGTTCTTAACTTCACCACACTTAAGCAAACCAAAGCAAACATACTAAACATCATTTGAAAACATAATATGATATTATGGTATCATAGGATATAGGCATATGCTAGAACCTTTTCATAGCTTAAAACACACATACATACATTCAAAGACAAGGTAAGCAAATATTTATGCATGAGAGAAAGAGGAGAGAGCTACCTTTGCCACACAAGCACACTTTTTCTCTTGGAAATGCACTCTCTTCCTCGACCACACACTTACAATGATGTGATGCTTGTTTCTCTTGGCCTAAACACATCATATGGAAGCTAATTATACTCTTGAACTAAATTCTAAAGCTACAAATTTACTTGGAACACTAACTTTGTCTTATGGTTCCTAAATGCACCTAATGAAGCAACATACATCATTTGAGTTCTAAGCTCCATTCTTTCCTTCCATTTATGATTCTTGACCCCATTTAGACCCCTTGGAACCATCATACAATTAAAACAAGGAGCCTAACTATATGTTGCTTCTTTAGGCCATAATATGGAACCTATGATACCATCTCATTTTCTATAGTTTCTAAAATTTTTCTAAGGCTTCCTCTCATCCTCTTCCATCATATATGACTTAAAAATAAGCTTGAAATAAATTAGAACTCTCCTTAGGTGCTTTAAGTCTCTTAGGGTGACGCTACGCTTCTTCTTAGCACCCTTGGAGTTTTCTTTGTTTTCTTGATGGAAGATGAATGGGAGGAGCCTTCTAGGGATCTTAGTAGCTTATCCAAACACTCATTTAGGCCTATAAATCATTGTATCAATTCAAAATTTACAAGGGACACTTGAAACCCTAGGTTTTCTATCTTGAAATCTAATGGCTAGTTTGTTGTTTTCTTTACATATTCTTTTTCTCCACACTCAATTCCCTAAGATTCACCCTTGGTTCTACCCAAATTCCATGACTTGTTGAAGTTCCCTAGGTTGGACAAACTAAGGAGAGAAAGGGAGAAGGAGTAGCTACCATGGGAATAAAGTTTTACCTTATTTTTTCTTGATTTCTTGGATGATTCTTCCCTTTCTTGGCCTCCTATCCTCAAATCTCAAAATTTCACCTCTGTTTCTCCTTCAAAATAGATCCAAGAACTTCAATAAAACCATAGGGAAGAAAGGAAGATGGAGGAGAAAGAGTTTGCTAAAGAGAAAGCATGAAAAACTAAGAAAATCCATACCTTTTTCCTTATTTTTCTCCTTCCTTTCTTCTCCTTCTTGTGTGCCTCACCCTTTTACTCTCTTCTTTAGTTTAGGGAAGAAATAAAGTGAGCTAAATGAAGAAGGAGGTAGGGCATGGGCTATATATATAGCTAGGTTAAGAAATAGTTTTCAAAAGTTCTAATTTTGCCCCTTCATCTTGGCATTTTTGTTTCCAATTTGTTTTAACTCCTTTTTTAGAACTGTCTTTTCCATCATGAAATTTAGGTCCTCAATTTAATAAAATACCTTTGGAATCACTCAAATTAGAGCTAAAACCTTCTCGAATAAAAAGGTCAAAGTTTGAAGCAATCGATACTAAAAAACGTACACCAGAGGGGTTTTAGCTGTCTCTAGGCTTCCCATGGTTTTCAAAGCCTCTGAGAACCCTAGAAAACTCAAATTTTCCATTTAAAAATCCCTCCTATGAGAATTCTAAAATTTGTCCAAAATTACGAAAATGCCATTACGTTTCATCAACGTTTCGTAAAAATTTGTTTCTTCATTCTAGCTCTGTTTTTCTTTTTGTTTGAGCCAGGGATTTTTATTTTTAGGAGTTTAGAATGCTACTTAAATTTTTTAAGACCTTAACTAATTTGTTTCAAGAAACTTTGTTTGAAAAGGTATCCATTTCTGTCGTTTAACAAAAACCAGACATTACACATTTGACTTAATTTGCCTTACTCTAGGGTGTTCTCTTTTCAGTTCATCAGATTCAGTTCAATTTTAGATTACCGGGTATTACACTCTAAAAGCCCTAGGAAACTCAATTCTACTATTTAAAGCTCCCTCCTTTGAGTTTCTAAAAAGTTGCCCAAAATTACAAAAATGCAACTGTGTTTTTGAATAATTTTATTTAGCTATCCTAGCTTTGGTTTTAGAGCATTTTTAGCTATACATCCTCATTTCTAGATTCTAGATTATTATTCTAATTTCATTTAGCCTCTATTCCTTTGATTTTGGGGTTTTCCTTTTATAACTCATTAGTTTTGGTCCAATTTTAAAGAGATTGGGTATTACAATCAAATTGCAAAATCTTTCATATTTACATTTGAAAATGATATATACATCATAATCCCATGCTTTTTGATGTGGGGGAAGGGTTACATCTCAAAATATTAATGTACATCCCAAGATGTGCAACAAAATACACTAAAACTATTGTCAAAATATGGCATCTCATGCTCTTTGGTCTCCATCTTTTCTTCCTTGATGGTTACCTAGACATGGTTAGAAAAAATATAAAGAGGAATGAGATTCTAAATTTAATACCATATTAAGATAGCACAAGTTCGACATCAAATATGCTTATAACATCATTTTTCATATATTTCGCACTTTTAGCGGCAGAAAATATTGTCATTGAATGTCAAATTAATTCATTTTTGCTCAAATGAACCATTTCAACTTACCAAACTCATCTTTTATCCTCAATACACTTGTTTATATAGAAAGATCACAAAAAGAAGCATGAAATTCGAGTTTAAGGTCAAGCATCATATATTTGAACTATTTCTCCATTTTCATGTCATTTTATAATTATTTCCAAAATTTCAAAAATTCATATCTTGAGTTAAAGAGCTCCAAATCATGCAAATTAGGACTCTATGGAAATCTTAAGACATGGATTAGTAACTATAAAAATCCAAAATCACAAAAAATTTGTTTGGGCTACAAAAATCTAATACAATAATACCACTATAAATTTTTTGTGCATGTACAGACTTGAAATTTTGGAATTTCATATCTTGAGCTACATAACATCAAATTGTGTGTTCTTGGTGGCTATGGAAATATTATGACTCCAACTATATTTTTGTAAAATTGTATGATTATTAGAGTTCATTTGGCCTTTCAAATACCCATAAAATCAAAACTGACCAAATAAATAGTGCATAGGCAATTTCTACATAAATCAGCCAACTTTGAAAAATTATAAGAAATTTTACAAAGCTCCAAAAATTATGTTCTTTATCTTTGTGAAAATCTCTAAATGAGATCTATATGCCTGCCAAATGTCATCCCAAAATTCGTCCATTTGGTCTAGTTTTGGTTCAAGGGCAAAATATGACTCCTTTTAGTACCAATTTGGTTCCAAATGGTCCATAATGGCTTCTACATATACAAGTGACCATTTGAGCATGCCCAACACAACATTTACAGCACATATAGGCATCATAATAAAGCCAAAATCTCATAGAACTCAAAACCACTTGCTTATTTAGCCTTATACACATACTTTCCATAGGACATAAATAACGAAAATTCACATTCTTCCATATATGCTTCCAAATATGGTTGATATATTATAATGTCATACTTGTACACATGAGTGAGGGTTCATAATCCATAATTACCATATACATACGTACTTTAACATTAAATTACAAAAAATCCTATTTTATTGTCAAAGTGACATAAATCAAGCTTCTTGACCTCCATTCTCTGCTCTATGAGAATTCCCTAGACAAGGGTAGATATAAAGTGGGGAGAGTGAGATTCAAAGAATTCCAATAGCTCATTCACCCTTTCAAGAATGCACATATGGCATGTTATCAAGTCAAGAAAGCAAGTATGCATCCAATGCTTTCAATTATCGTACATAATTATATTTTCAAAGTCATATGAATTTATCAAGGTCAAGAGTAAACTCTAGGGTCTTTTGGTCTAATCTCACCTAATTATATGGGACTTTTGGATTAACCTCACTTATTTTAGAGACTTTTAACTTAGCCTCAATTATTTCTTAAGACTTTTGGCCTTGTCACATCCTTACTTAGGGACTTTTGGCTTCACCCTATCTAATTCAAGGGACTTTTGGCACAACCTTACCCATTAAGAGCCATAACACATTTTTAAAGTAATTCTAGAAGTATAATGGTACCAAAGCATTAAACCAATAAAAATAGACTATTTCATGGTTCAAACACATATACAAGCAATCAATGACAATCAAACAACTAAGATATGCATATAACAATGGATGAAGAGCTACCTTGAGTCAAAAGGCACAATTCCCTTCCTTTGTTTCTAGCTCCTTAGTTTTACCTCACACACACACCTAGGAGAGGCTTGCTTTACTTGGCTAGATACATCAAATAAGACATGTCACACTATCACATATCATATGCTTTACTTACTATGTAAAAGAACCCTGTACTGCTAATAGAAAATCTTGTAAACAAAATCTCAGATTTCACAATGTAAGATATAAGATCTTGTCGATAAGATCTTAGACTTTATTAACAAGATATTATCTTAGCCTTTAAATTATCTTAAATTGATGCTAACTCATCCTTAATAAACTTTCTTAACTAGAAATATCACAAAATAAGCATGAAAATTGGGTTTAAGGCTAAGCAACACAAGTTAGCACAAGTACACCATTCCATGTAATTCCATAATTCTACCATTAGTTTCAAAAATTCATAACCTGAGCTAGAGAACTCCAAATCATGCAAATTAAGACTTTCTAGAAAGTTAAGAATATCATGTAACTACTATAAACATTTCAAATAAAAAATCAATCATTTGGCTCACAAAAACTAATAAAATAGTAACTAGGGTCTATTTCTCATACTACAATAGACATGAAACTTTAAAGATTCATATCTCATTGTACAGAGTTCCAAATTGAGTGCTCTTAGTGGATATGGAAAGCTTATGATTCCAAATACATGATTGTAAAATTTCATAAGCATTGGATTTCATTTTACCCTTCAAAGACACTGAAAACCAGACTACCTAAATAAATAGTGTACTAACAGTTTTTGCATAATTTGGCCAACTTTAAAAAATCATAAGATATTCTGTAGAGTTCCAAAAATTATGATCTTTATCTTTGTGAAATACTCTCAATAAGATCTATATGTTTGCCAAATTTCATGCTAAAACTTGTCCATTTAGTATGATTTTGCTTCAGGGGCAAAATATGGCTTATAATTGTAACTATATGGCTCCAAATGGTATCAAATGGCCTCCTAGATGAACTATGACCATTTGAGCAAGTCTAAAAGTTCAAATACAACATGTAGAAGCATCATAACAAGTCCAAATCCTCATGGAACTCAAATTCACCATCCCGCATGCTTTTATACATAAGCACACCATGACTCAAGGATGTCAAAATTATGCATTCTCATACATTTGGCTCCAAATTCATTACTTATAACATATTCATATACTTTTACATATGCTCAAAGGATTACATCTCATATATAACTTGTACATACATACTTTGACATTAAATTACATAAAAAACTATACTATTATCAAAGTATTATAAATTATGCTCCTTGGCTTCCATTCTTTACTCCATAGCTTCACCTAGATAAAGTTAGATGGAAAGTGAGGGAGAGTAAGATTCAAAGAATCCCAATATCTCTTTTACCCTTTCAAGTAGGCATAAATGGCATATTATCATGTCAAAAAACAAAAGCATGCACCAAAAGCTTCCAAGAATCAAATATAAACATGTTTTAAAGATCACATAAACATGTCAAGATCAAAATCAAGCTCTATGGACTTTTAGTTTAGCCTCACCCATTTTCTAGGGACTTTTGACTTAGACTCACTCATTCCAAGAGACTTTTGACCCTGTCTCACCCATTCCTAGGGACTTTTGGCATCACCTCACCCATTTTAGGAGACCTTTGGCATCACCTTACCCATTAAGAGCAAAATCACATTCCAAACACAAATCAAGAAGCATAATAATACCGTAGCATCAAATCAATAACATAATGGTACGATAGCATCAAATCAATAGCTAAAGGCATGTTTCATAATTCAAACATCTTATTGTGTCTTATTTGAAGTGTCTAGGCTAAGCAAACCAAGCCTCCTTCAAGTGTGTGTATGAGGCCGAACCTAGATCCTAAAGGAATCAAAGGAAGTTATGCTTCTTGAACCAAGGTAGCTCTCAATTTTGAGAATTGTTATAAATGGTCTTCGACCTCTTAAATAACATCCCATTTCTGCCTTCCATCTTAATTGACTCATTTTAACATTGAAATAGAAATAGAACCAGTTGTAAGAGGCACACCAAAGAGGGAGCAAAAGGGAGGAAACCAAGCTTGAAAAGTGTAAGAAATTGTCTCTTTTTCATGCTTCTCCTTTCATTAAACATCTTCTCCTCTTTCTCCTCTTTTTTCTCATGGTTTTAGTGACTAAATTGGACATGCTTTGTGTAATACCTTATATTTCTAGCTCATTTCATAACATTTCCATGCTTTACATTTATAGATTCCATGAAAGAGCAAGAAAAGGAAATTAAAATAATACATTTTCTTGCATTGCGTCGTGTATGAAAATTTCATTCAATATCACATGGACCATATGAGCTCATACAACACATTCTCATATTTAATTACATGAATATAACTCATTTGCATCATGAAAAGTGGTCTACGCCTCAAGAATCACGAAGGGAAGTATGAAATATTCATATCAATTTTCGGCTAGATTTGGCTCTTTTGGATAAAAATTTAAAAAGTCATAACTAATTCTAGAAAAATTGAAATCATACATTCTTGGCTATTATCGAAAGCTACAGATGTCTAGTTCATACTAAAAAGATTTTTAGACCATAACATCTATCACAGAGGACTTTTGAGATTTGAAAAGGTCTAGAGGAAGTTATCCCCTGATGCTATCACAACTTTCTGCAGAAAAATTTGAAAATGTCCAATTAATTCCACAAAAGTCTAATCCATGCAAATGATATTAATTTGGAAAGCTGTGGATGTTAGATAGAGGGAAAAAATAACCCTAGACTAGCTCAGGCATGCCAAGACCTCAAAATCCAATCAAACAGTAATAGAGGTCGACTAAAATTCCTAATACTGGACGAAATTTTCAAAAATTCATATCTCCCTTTTTAGACATGAAAATGAGATGCTTCTAGTTGGCATTAGTCACTGTGAACATTTAGTATCTCTGTATAAAATTTCATGGTAATTGGACATCATTTGAGCCCTGTGTGATAGATTTCATTTTTGCACCAGTATGAACAGTGACATGACAAAAACTTAAAAATTTGCCAACTTTGAAAATTCATCAAATATTCTGTAGACCTTCAAAAATTATATTCTTTATCTTCTCAAAATGGTCTTAACAAGCTCTAATTTCATGCCAAATCTTAGATCAAGAAGATCTTATTTGGCCAAAAAGTGATATAGGGTTCCATTATGGTCAATTTTGGCTCCATATGAGGTACTAAAATAACCAAATGGCTTTCCCTAAGGTTTGACACCTTTTAGGCAAGTCTAAAAGCTTGATTAAGACTTGTATAAGCTGCCCAAATGGTCCCAAACTCCATGCATCTCATTTTGACCATTTCATCCACACATATGCATAATTCTATCAAACCACCAATGAAGCTAATTTGCCACCATATACCCATTTCACATTCTAATGACTATAAAACATATTCTCTCATTCATACATAGCATAATATCATAATTACACATGTCTAAGAGGTCATAGACCATATACATCAAGGGGTTACAACATTTGACATCATTATGGTTTTAAAAGCAAAGACTAAGCATGTTGGTGTCAAACTCTTCTCTTCAAGGTGGTTGGCTTCTATCACCTTGTCCACATGGTCCACCTAGCATATTAAATCATTGGAAAGGAGGAAATGAGATTCAAAGAATCTTAATAGTTCATCACCCATTCCATCATACATAATGGATGCAAACAAGTCTCACACATGTAGGTATGGTCATGTAGACATGTGCAAGCATTCAAGAAATATTTTCATCATTTAAGAAAGTCATACATAGCATACAAAGGCTTGCTAAGCAAGTAGATTGGCCTCACCCAATTTCTTGTGGATATTGGACTTATCTCACCCATTCTTTAATGCATTATTGGACTCAACCATGCTCTTGGGAGCCCACTTCACTTTTGGAAGACTCTTTACTTTATCTCAACCAATCTTAAGAGTTCTTGGCTCCTCCTCACCATGGCTAGGGGTTCTTGGCCTCACCACACTCAAGCAAATCCAAGCACACATTAAAACATCATATGAAACATAATATGTCATCATAAAACCATGGCATATGAAATCATGGTATCATACTTTTCATGACTTGAAAATACACATACACACATTCTAAGACAAGCTAAGAATACATCCACGCATGAGAGAAGGTGGAGAGAGCTACCTTGCACATAATCACACACTTTTCCTTTTGAAATTCCCTCCCTTGCTTCAGCTACACACACACAACTTGTGGAGATGCTTTCTCTTGGCCTAGAGACAATTTATGGAAGCCAATTAAGTTCATGAAATAATTTCTAAGGTCACACAACTTGCTTAGACACTAGGTTATTCTATAAACCCCATTATGGTCCATAATTGTACCTAATAAAGTTACACCGCTCAAATACATTCTAAACTCCATTCTTTCCTTTCAAATATGATTTTTGACTCCTTTTAAGTCTCTTGGAGTCATCACACAATTAAAACGAAGAGCCTAACTACATGTTGCTTCTTTAGGTCATAATATGGAACATAAAGCACCAATTCACTTTCTATGGGTTCTAAATTTTTTCCAAGGCCTCCCCTCATATTCATTCATCATATATGGCTCAAGAATAGCCTTAAAGAATTTAAAACTCTCCCTAGCTACCCTTTCCTTACTTGGCTGAGACTGTGGAGCTTATTGGCCTTCATAGAGCTTTTTTTGTTTTCTCAAGGGGAGAAGCATATGGGGAGCCTCTTAGGGATCTTAGAAGCTCCTTTAAACTCTTATTTAGGCCTAGGAATCATCATACAAAATCAGATTTTACAAGGTGGAATTGAAACCCTATAACTTGCATCTTCAAATCTAATGATTTTTTATTAATTTCCTTTGTATATTCTTAATATCCACACCCTTTTTCCTTAGATTAACCCTTGGTTCTGCCTAAAAATCAAGTTCTCTTAGGGTTTTCTCATGTTGGGCGAAATGGAGGAGGAGGGAACCAAAGATGACAACTATAGGAAGAGAAATTACCTTGTTTTCTTGCTTTTTCTCACTTGAATCTTGTGTTCTTTGAGCTCCTCTCTTCAAATCAGAAATTTCCCCTCAATTTCTCCTCTAAAACAGATCCATATACTTCATTATAATTATAGGAAATAAAGGAGAATGAAGAAAAAGAGGTTTGGAAGAGAAAGAGTATGAAAAACTACTAATTTCTATACCTTAAGCCTTTGATTTCTCCTCCTCTTTGCCTTTCTCTTATGCACCACTCTCCCTAGGGTATTTCTTTGGTTTTGGGCAGAACTTGTTCATACAACATGAGGGCAGAAGAAGGGTGCATCATATATATAGGTGGGAGGAAGTTACACTTTTCAAAAATTCCCATTTTGCCCTTCGTTCTTGGCATTTTCGTTTCTCCTTTGTTTTAGCTCCCTTTTAAGAACTGTCTTTTCCATTATAAAATTTAGGTTCCCAATTTAGTAAAATGCCTTTTGAATAACTCAAATTAGAGCTAAAACCTTCCTAAACGAATCCGTCAAAGTTCAGACACATCGACATTGAAAAACTTCCACCAGAGGGGGCTTTAGCTGTCCTAGGCCTTCCCATAGTTTTTAGAGCCTCTGAGAACCCTGGGGAACTCAAAAATTTCATTTAAAAAGCCCTCTTGTGTGAATTCCAAAATTTACTCAAAATTACGAAAATGTCATTACGTTTTGTAAGCTTTTCATAAGAAATTATTTTTTTATTTTAGCTCCGTTTTTCTTTCTATTTGAGCCTAGGATTCTTATTTTTAGGAGTCTAGAATGCTTTCCAAATTTTTTGGGACCTTAACTACATCATTTTAGGGGACTTCTTTTTATATCTAGTGAGTTTCGTTCGTTAACAGAGAAATCGTACGTTACGTTTCTCATATTTTCTCTCGTTTACAGAGAATCAGATGTTACATTTCTCCCCCCTTAAATAAAGTTCATCCTCGAAATTTAGGGTACACTTTCTCTTACCTTTTTCTTTTCTGGCTAATTACTCTTTTCTTTCCCTTCTTATTGGCTCTATACATTTTTCTCAATGATTTCACTCATTTCAATTTTGTCTCTCAGCCATGGAATTTTCATACTAGCTCTTAATGAGAGCTGTATTACTATAATGTACTAGCTGATTCTTTTCATAAAGAAAAGAAATTTCTAACTCTAGAGGCCTATCCTGGGAGAGCTTATTAATCATATTAGGTTAATGTTAACCCGTTCGTAGGGATTAATGTTTCTTTCAGTGGATTTATTTACATATCTTAGGAGGTAACTTATTTCATATCATATCTCCCATATCCTCTTTCAATGGCTTCTTATAACGTCTCATCATCTTTTCTAATCATTACAGCCATCAGAGGTTTCTATTTGTCTATTTACTTATTTATATGTATCGTCCACTGCTTATCTTTGTGTTCTCCTTACTAGCTTATCCCATGATTACAATTCACATTGTTTCTCTCACAAGCCTCACATTTCAATTACTTACTAAGATTACAGCTCCTTTGAGGAGTTTCTACTTTTATGATCTTAATTTTTCTGTTTACTACTACATCTGTCTTTGTAAGTCGAGTTTTTTCTCACTTTCTTTGCTTACTTGTAATGGCATTTTGTAGTCCCTCATTTCAACACTGATAGGCCTAACATATGTGTCTCATACTAGCACCGAAGAGTTACTACCACTGACTACTACTGAGTTCTAGTGGGATGCTAGCTATTTTCACAGTTTTACTTACTAGAGATATACTGTACCACTTACCTCATATAAAAACTACACCTGACCCCTTTCTGAATAAGCTAGCATGCGGGGATCTCTTTATTTCTTGGTCAAGGTTACTATTTGCTAGGTAGTGGTTTATCTGGCTCAAACTCTAAAAAGCTAATTTCTTGCTTCCCTCATCCTATGCACTATGCTCATCTCTAAAGAGAGCTAGTCAGTGGTCTAATTATCTGAGTAAAGCCTTCATATCTCTGTGGCAATAGTCTACCAGACTCAGGAGGTCTCTAGTCTCTGAGACAAAAGCTAGCTGAAACTATACTAATCTTTAAGACTAACTGCTCTGTAAAACTATCTCAGGTTGTCATCTCACCAGAGAATTATCATACTATGGCTAAGGCTCTCTGTAACTTTGTGGGATCTACTGTGACCCCTGGGTCTACTGCGACCTTTTAGAGCCCTACTAGAGTCTACTGCAACCCGCTGTGCTCTGCTAGGATCTACTGCAATCCATCTCTATGAGATGTCAAAGCCTAATATTACTGTATCTAACAGTAAAATATATGCTCACCAAGTCCAGTAACTATTGCCTATAATAAATAAGGCTAAACTCATAAATGCATTATGCTCTTCATAGGAAGTGGGTTCTGTGTCATCTAATTCTTTAGGATCCCGTCATACTGACACTAGGGAGTATTTTAAATTTTTCACTCATTGCTCCTTATAGGATCCTCAGATTCCCACTTCAGCCCTTTTTCTTGGGCTTTCTTTTCTTACTCTATTGACTTACTTACTTTACATATACTCATTTTAGCCTTCCTCTCATATCCTACAGTTTTTTACTATGCCCACATTCTGCTTTTAAGTGTCTTAGCATTAGGGCATCTCATACACTGAGTGTGGCTAACATCTATGGTAGGAGAGAGGCCATGCACTAGTCCCTACTCATTTCATTTACATATACTATAAGGGACTCAGGCTATGCATACTGAATTTGAACATTCCCTACTAGGGATTCCTCTCTGCATGCTTTTCTTACAGTTTCAGTATTCTTGGAATCCCTTTTACTTCTCTTTTATAAGTTATCTCATTAACTAGCTAACTAGAATATCTTTCGATTATCGGGACGCTTTGGTGATTGATGTTGTCATTTGCTACACACTTAAGCCACATTACTACTAGGTTGGCCAGACCTAATATCATATAGCCTCTATTGTAAGCAAACCATAATATAAAACACTAATACACGGCGCTTCATGACTAAGGTCAAAGCCATTACCGCTAGTATATTACAATTTTTCTAATAATCTAAAGTATTCCTCTAGTACTTTTCTTTATCTGCCTTATTCTCATAGAGTGCTCGGAGAAAATAGGATTCTTCTTCTGTTTCATCCCAAGATCCCTCTGTATTGCCTAACTATTTTTACTTCGGGCACTATTATGCTAGAAAGGCATCTACGCTAAGGACAAGTGTGCTTTCTTAAATACTCAAGCGCATTAATTGAACATCTATTCTCAATCTAGTATGTCCTCAGCTTGGACACTATCGTATCTTCTCTTTCTACCTTTCTTATCCTCTTCTTAACTAAAAGGATATTCTACTACTGACTGTTTCTGTTGCCAGTTCAGGTTTCTTTACGGTCAAGAGTGTCTGCCTTTTCCCAGGATTCCTCTACTTATTCACTCTTTATAACATCAAAGGGGTTTACTTTTTGCTCAAACTCTTACTTTGCTCTTAGCTAGACCATCCCTCGATAAGAAGAATTTTATTTCATATAATCATAAGAATTTCATTTTATGGCGCTCTCGACTTACTTTTTTTTTTTAACACGAGGCTCACCTTGTTAGGTGGTCTCTAGCCCCTTCGAGCTTCCCTGAGGGTACTAAGGCACTAATTGTCTATCTCAGCTTATTTCTACATTTAGATTAGAGCTAGGCTTTCTCTCTGTTCAACCTCTTTAACCTCATCCCTAGGAGTACAGTATACTATTTCTAGGGTTTTGCTAACCCAATTCAGGACACGTACTCTCAATGTTCGAATTTTACTTCACTAAAATTTATGCTCTACTGGGTGCTCTAATCACTCACATGCCTTAACGTCTGACTAATTATCAAACTCCTATCTATTTACCTCTCTGGCTCAATTTACTCATCTAATCATGACTAAAGTGAGGGCATCTTTTCTATATCTAGTTTCTCAGCTCTTTCTCGCTTCCTTTATTATTATATTTTACAACTCATGAGGGTCTATCTAGGGGAATTTGCTAACCACTAGTGGGTGGTTTCTCTGACTTAAAATATCTCATCTTTCATTTTTCAATCTAGGGAGAACTTTCACTGAGCCTTTTATTTACATATCTCACCTAGAATGATGCTATTGGTCATCTTCCCCAGGCTTTAACTTATGCTCAGCCTAGGCTAGCCATCTCATTGGACCTGTAGCTTACTAACTATTCTCATTCTCTTTTGAGTCTTGGTTACTGAACTACTCATACTTACCTCTAAGTATTACTTATGAGGTACACCTTTCTAGGCCACTCACTATGTGCTTCACTGCTGGTAGTCTTATCTTATGTTATTTTAGGGCTATACTAACATTCTATCATTCAATGTCTCACAGAGTGGCATCCTAGGTTGGAGTCAATGACATAAAGGCAGGTCTTAACAACCTTATCATCCCTGTGTCTAACTTTCTTTGTGTTAAGCTTTTTTCTCAATCTCATTTGCTACTCCTATGGATTTCCTACAAATCTTTCATACTATCCATACCCTTTTCTCTATGTATACTAGGGGTTCCCACTTTCTATAGGTCATCTGACCCCTTATCAATTCACTTCTTAAGTTGGCTTGAATATGACCAACAAGGTATTTCATCCTGCCATTCGCCACGACTAACATATCATCCGCTGTGACTAATCAGCCTCAAGTTCACCCTAGTTTTCCTATCTGAGTATTGGCTGCGGCGAGGAACTCTCTAGATTGCCTTGCTGTTTTCTGGAATAACTGGCCACGGCTAACGGCCTCTAATTGGCTTACTTTTTCATGGATTGGAATTTTATCTTTAGCTATTAACCCAAGCCTCATTACCTCTATATCTAGCCCATCATTAAACTATAGGGTTCTACCTCCTGCTTCATTCATGCATAACTACTTATCATCTCAAGGTCGTCGGGCTCTAAGGTGTAGCTTGTAACTCAACCTCTACCCTGAGAGAATTAGTCTGTTGGGCTCTAGAATTCATCTAGACAACTAGGTGTTATGGTTAGGGGATAACTCTCTTTCTCATTTCCCTCTAAACTGGTCCTGTGCAACTGTAGTCTCATCTCACACCGCGTTGCATCATTAATTGTTTCTACATTAAGTAGGGCATCTCAGAATGGTCTGAGTATGACTACTTGGGTTAGCTCTGCTTAAGCTACTCTAGAGGCTACTCTTTCTCCGTGTCCACTAACTACTCCAAGACCATTATTCAACTTACTTATCATGAATAAAGCCACAAACTACTTTCACACACCTACAATGTCTCTTACAAGGCTCTACCTATCCATTCAAGCCTTTATATAGCCCTTTACATAGTCCTCTTACTACATCCTTAAGCCAAATCCAATCCGAAAAAGCGTAGAACTTTGCTTTGATACCAATAAATGTAATACCTTATATTTCTAGCTCATTTCACAATATTTCCATGCTTTACATTCATAGATTCCATGAAAGAACAAGAAAAGGGAATTAAAATAATGCATTTTTGTGCGTTGCATCGTGTATGAAAATTCTATTTGATGTCACATGGACTATATGAGCTCATACAATACATTATTATATTTAATTACATGAATACAACTCATTTGCATCATGAAAAGTGGCCTACACCTCAAGAATCACGAAGGGAAGCATGAAATATTCATATCCATTTTTAGCCAGATGTGGCTCTTTTCTAACCAAAATTTGAAAAATTATAACTAATTCTAGAAAACTTAAAATCATACATTTTTTACTATTATAGAAAGATATAGATGTCTACTTCATACTAAAAATATGTCCAGACCATAAAATCCATTACAGAGGATGTTTGACATTCGAAAAGGTTCAGAGGTTAAGCTGTCCCCTAGTGCTATCATAGCTTTCTGTAGAAAGCTTTGAAAATGTCCAATTAATTTCAAAAAAATCGAATCCATGTAAATGATATTAATTTGGAAAGATGTGGATGTTAGCTAGAGGAAAAAAATAACTCCAGACCAGCGCAAGCACACCAAGGCCTCGAAATCCAATCAAATAGTAAAAGAGCTCGATTGAAATTCCTGATACTAGACAGAATATTCAAAGTTCATATCTAGACATGCAAATGAGGTACTTATAGTTGCCACAAGTCATTATAAATGTTTAGTTTCTTTGTATAAAATTTCATAGCATTTGGACATCATTTGGACCCTGTGTGACAGATTTCATTTTTGCACCAATATGAACAGTGACATGACCAAAATTAGAAAATTTGCTAATTTTAAAAATTCATCAAATATTCTATAGACCTTCAAAAACTATGTTCTTTAACTTCCTAAAAAGCTCTTAACAAGCTCTAATTTCATGCCAAATTTTAGATTAAGAAGAGCTCATTTGGCTAAAAAGTGACATAGGGTTCCATTATAGTCAATTTTGGCTCCATATGAGGTACAAAAGTAACCAAATGGCTTTCCTTAGGGTTTGAGACCTTTTGGGTAAGTCTAAAAGCATGATTAACACTTGTATAAGCTGCCCAAATGGTCCCAAAATCCATGCATCTCATTTTAACCATTTCATCCACACATATGCATAATTCTATCAAACCACCAATGAAGCTAATTTGCCACCATATACCCATTTCACATTCTAATGACTATAAAAAATATTCTCTCATTCATACATAGCATAATATCATAATTACACATGTCTAAGAGGTCATAGACCATATACATCAAGGGTTTACAACATTTGACATCATTATGGTTTTAAAAAGCAAAGACTAAGCATGTTGGTGTCAAACTCTTCTCTTCAAGGTGGTTGGCTTCCATCACCTTGTCCACTTGGTCCATCAAGCATATTAAATCATTGGAGAGGAGGGAATAAGATTCAAAGAATCCTAATACCTCATCTCCTATCCAATTATACATAATGGATGCAAACAAGTCTCATAAATGTAGGTACGGTCATGTAGACATGTGCAAACATTCAAGAAATATTTTCATCATTTAAGAAAGTCATACATAGCATTCAAAGGCTTGCCAAGCAAGTGGATTGGCCTCACCCAATTTCTTGTGGATATTGGACTTGCCTCACCCATTCTTTAATGCATTCTTGGACTCAACCATACTCTTAGGAGCCCACTTCACTTTTGGGAGACTCTTTACTTTGTCTCAACCAATCTTAAGGATTCTTAGTTCATCCTCGCCATGGCTAAGGGTTCTTAGCCGCACCACACTCAAGCAAACCCAAGCACACATCAAAATATCATATGAAACATAATATATCATCATAAAACCATGGCATATGAAATCATGCTATCATACTTTTCATGGCTTGAAAATATACATACACACATTTTGAGACAAGCTAAGCATACATCCATGCATGAGAGAAGATGGAGAGAGCTACCTTGCACACAATCACACACTTTTCGTTTTGAAATTCCCTCCCTTGCTTCAGCCACACACACAAAACTTGTGGAAATGCTTTCTCTTAGCTTAGACACAATTTATGGAAGCCAATTAAGTTCATGAAACAATTTCTAAGGTCATACAACTTGCTTAGACACTAGGTTGTTCTATAAACCCCATTATAGTCCATAATTGCACCTAATGAAGCAACACCCCTCAAATACATTCTAGGCTCCATTATTTGCTTTCAATTTTGATTCTTGATTTCTTTTAATCTTCTTGGAGTCATCACACAATTAAAACAAAGAGCCTAACTACATATTGCTTCTTTAGGTCATAATATAGAACCTAAAGCACCAATTCACTTTCATGGGTTCTAAATTTTTACCAAGGCCTCTCCTCATATTCATTCATTATATATGACTCTAGAATGGCCTTAGAAAAATTTAAAAGTCTCCCTAGCTACCCTTTCCTTGCTTCACCGAGACTATAGAGCTTATTGGCCTCCATGGAGCTTTCTTTGTTTTCTTAAGGGGATAAGCATATGGGGAGCCTCTTAGGGATCTTGGGAGCTCATTTAAACTCTAATTTAGGCCTAGAAATCATCATACAAAATCAGATTTCATAAGGTGGAATTGAAACCCTAGAACTTGCATCTTTAAATCTAATGGTTTTTTATTAATTTCCTTTGCATATTCTTAATATCCATACCTTTTTTCCTTAGATTCATCCTTGTTTCTGCCTAAAAATCAAGTCCTCCTAGGGTTTTCTCATGTTGGGCGAAATGGAGGAGGAGGGAACTAAAGATGACAACCATAGGAAGAGAAATTACCTTGTTTTCTTGCTTTTTCTCACTTGAATCTTGTGTTCTTTGAGCTCCTCTCTTCAAATCCGAATTTTCCCCTCAATTTCTCCTCTAAAACAGATCCATATACTTCATTATAATCACAATAAATAATGGAGAATAAAGGAGAAGAGGTTTGAAAGAGAAAGAGCATGAAAAACTACTAATTTCCATACCTTAAGCCTTTTATTTCTCCTCTTTTTTGCCTTCCTCTTATGCACCACTCTCCCTAGGGTTTTCCTCTGGTTTTGGGCAGAACTTGGTCGTGCAACATGAAGGGAGAAGAATGGTGCATCATATATATTGGTGGGAGGAAGTTACACTTTTCAAAAATTCCTATTTGCCCTTCGCTCTTGGCATTTTCATTTCTCCTTTGTTTTAGCTCCTTTTTGAGAATCTTCTTTTTCATTATAAAATTTAGGTTCCCAATTTAGTAAAATGCCTATGGAATCACTCAAATTGGGGCTAAAAACTTCTGAAATGAGTCTATCAAAGTTCGGGCATACTGACATTGTAAAATGTCCACCGGAGGGGCTTTAGCTATCTCAGGCCTTCCCATGGTTCTTAGGCCCTTTGAGTACCTTGGAAAACTCAAAAATTTCATTTAAAAAGCCCTCTTGTGTGAATTCCAAAATTTGCTCAAAATTACGAAAGTGCCATTATGTTTTGTAAGTTTTTTGTAAGAAATTGTTTCTTCATTCTAGCTCCATTTTTCTTTCTGTCTGAGCTTGAGATTCTCATTTTTAGAAGTCTAGAGTGCTTCCCAAATTTTTTGGGACCTTAACTACATCATTTTAGGGGACTTCCTTTTATATCTAGTGAGTTTTGTTCGTTGACAGAGAAACGTTACGTTACGTTTCTTATATTTTCTCTCGTTTGCAAAAAACCAGATGTTACACTTTATGGTTAGTTCAATAAAAGAAAGAGAGGGTTTGGAAGAACTCTTGGAAACTTATGAAAGCTCTCTTGAAAAGCTTGAAAACAAGGTAAGCTTTGCTATGAGAAATTGCTTCTTCTTGGCTTTTCTCTTCCTTCATGTTTTGGCCAGATTTAAGGGCATATGTAAGGGACTTTCTTTTGATCTAAACTTGATAGGATTGGGATTTTGGAGCACAAGGGTAGGAATATGCAATTAGAACTAAAAGAAAAGCTTTAGAAATTAAATTATAAAAGTTAGAGTTTTAATTGCACCTAGGAATTTATGAAACTTTCTAAGGGTAATTGAACTTATGTAAGAGTATGTTTGAATTCTCAAGACATCTAGAAAGCTTCAAAAGTGGTAAATTTCTTAAGAAAACTAAGAAAACCCCATGGGCTCTCAATATGTTCTATGTCTCAGCCAAAGAGGGGAGATGGTACCTAGGGAAAGTTTTCTTTGATTCCAAGGATAAAAATGGCCTAGAAAAGAATAATAGACACTAAAGGAACTATTGGTGTGAATTTAGAAACCATATTTTGAAAGTTAGAAGTTTAGTTTCCTTTTATACATAAAAAGGAAAATTGGTGTTAGGCTCTCATGATTGTGTCGCACAATCTCAAATAAAACTAGGTAGACAGATAAAATTTGCAGGTAATGGTGCAACCTAGGTCATTTCCAAAGGAGTTTGTGCCTCAATTTGCTTATGAAAGAGTGATCTAAGTATTACTAAATGAAAATTATTTAGGGGGTTTTGGATTACTAAAATTTAATTGAACTAAATTTTAAATGACAAGAATCAAAAACTTAAGACTAAATGAAGTAAACAATTAAGAAAATGTGGTAGCTAGCCGTTAGATGGACTTCCTAGAATTCAATTATCCTTGCTCCCTTTTTAGTGTACCAAATTTGGATTTAAATTTTTGTTCATTAGTGTATTCTCTATAAAAACTCTTGAATGACCATCCAAGATTCAATTCATCGATTATTCAAGGATTTTGCAACCACAAGAAACCTTGAAAAATTAATCAATTGAATTAAGAACAAGAACATACTATAACCAATCCTAATTGATCAATAAAATCTACTGCACAATCCACTTAAGATGCTAATTAACCAATCAGATTAATAAATTTCTCAAACAATTAATTACATAAAAATTCTAGCCACTTAATCTAACAACCATTACATCAATTGGCCTATAATCAAGAGAAAATTAAGAGTAATTTGCATAGCACTAATTCTGGATTTTTCACAAACATGTAATAATCACAATTAACATTCCAAAGATCAAATTATACTCAATCAACAAATCAAACCAATCCAATAATTTTCAGCAATTAAATTCCTAAATTAATAAGCTAAACCTAGTCAAATTAATAAGGGAAATAATGTTGAAATTAAAAGATTGAGCAAGGAATTTTTATCCAATTTGGTGGGAAAATGTGGAGCTTAAATATGCATCTAGGAGTCTTCAAGCTTCAACTAGCCACCAAGGATGATTCAAGCTGCCATGGAGAATTTAAACGTAAGAAAATCGATGGAATGAGCTACAGCCATAGAGAAACCGATGAAAAATCCTTCTTTGTTCCCTCTCTAGAGCTCCAATGTAACATCCAGTTTTCGTTAAATGACAGAAAATGGCACGTTTTCAAAGCAAGCCCCCTGAGATGAGTGACTCAAGGCCAAATAAAATTTGGATAAAATTTTAAATATTAGAAAATGAGGATTTGATCCTTGAGTTGCCCAGAAACCAAGGTCGGAGTGGTTTGAAAAATTTGTCGAAAGGCTAGTGGCATTTTCGTAAATAAGTATAATTTTGGAAAAGCACCTAGGAGGGCTTTTTAAATGGAAATTTTAAGTTGCCCAGAGTTCTAAAAGGCCCCAAAAACCATGGGAAGCTCCGGGACTGGTAAAGATCCTCCGGTGTAAGTTTTCTAATGTCGGTTGACCCGAACTTTGACCGATTCATTCGGAAGGGTTTTAGCTCCGATTTGAGTGATTCCAAAGCCATTTTTCTTAATTGGGAATCTAGATGTTATAATGGAAGACACGATTCTCAAAAAGGAGCTAAAACAAAGGAGAAACAAAAAGGCAAAGTATGAAGGGCAAAATGGGAATTTTAAAAAAAGTCACTTTACCCTAGCTATATGTAGGTGGCACCTCACACTCTCCTTCATTCACTTCAGAATTTCTAGCCCCAAATCAGAAGCAAATCCCTTGGAGAGTGGCACACAAAGAGAAGGGAAGAAGGAGGAAAGATTCAAGACTTTAGGTATGGAATTTTGCTTGTTTTTCATGCTTTCTCTCCACCACTTTCTTCTCCTCTTTTTTCCTCTTCTTCTCCATGATTTCTCTGAAGTTTTAAGGGCTGTTTTGAAGGAAGAATAGAGGGGAAAGTTCGAATTTCAAGTAAGGAGGCCAAGGAAAGCAAGAACAAGCAAGAAAATCCAAGGAAAACAAGGTATTTTGCAATTCTTCCACTTGGTCTTCTTCCTACCTTCCTTGAGCATTTCGACCTACACTTGGACAGATCTAAGGATTCAGATTTTTAACCAAACCAAAGGTGATTCTTAGGTATTTGATGGAGAGGAATAAGAATATGCAAAGAAAACTAAGAAAAAGGCATTAGAAAGCAAGATGCAAAACCTAGGGTTTCAAGTGCACCTTTCAATTTCTGAATTTGTAGGATGCTTCCTAGGTCTAAGTTAGAGTATAAATGAGTTCTTGAGACACCAAAGAGTCTGCCCACAAGCTTCCCCCTTCAAGAAAACCAAGCAAACTCCATGAAGGCCATTAAGCTCCATAGCCTCGGCCTAAGAGTTTCTCATAGGTAGGGAGAGTTTTAAATTTTTCTAAGGCCATTCTTGAGTCATAATTGATGAATGAAAATGAGGGGAGGCCTTGGAAAAAATTTAGAACTCATGGAAAGTGATTTGGTGTCTTAGGTTCCATAATATGACCTAAAGAAGCAACATGGTGCTAGGCCATTTGTTTTAATGATGTGATGACTCCAAGAGGCTTAAAAGGAGTCAAGAATCATATTTGAGAGTAAAGAATGAGGCCTAGAAATCATTTGAGGGGTGTTGCTTCATTAGGTGCCAATATGGACCATAATGGAGGTTGTAGAGTAATCTAGGGTTTAAGCAAGTTGCATGGCCCTAGAAATTGTTTCATGAACTTAATTGGCTCCCATAATTTGTGCTTAGGCCAAGAGACACTATTTTCACCAACTTGTGGGTGTGTGGCTAAAAGAGGAGGCTTAAAAGCTAAGGAAAAAGTGTGTACTTGTATACAAGGTAGCTCTCTCCACCTTCTCTCATGCATGAATGTGTGTTTAGCTTGTTTTAGAATGTGTGTATGTGTATTTTCAAGCTTTGAAAAGTATGCTAGCATGCCTTTATATGCCATGATGCTTGATGCCATGTTATGTTTTTAAATGAACCCATGATGTTTGTATGAGTTTGCTTGAGTGTGGAGAGGCCAAGAACTCTTCCCTTGGGTGAGGATGAGCCAAGAACCCTTGACCTTGGTCGAGACAAAGTAAAGAGTCTCCCAAAAGCAAAGTGGGCTCCCAAGAGTATGGTTGAGTCCAAAGTGTTCAAAGAATAGGTGAGGCAAGTCCAAAATCCATAAGGAGAAGTGTGCGGCCAATCCAAATACTTAGTGAGCCCTTGAATGTCTTGTATGATTGATTCACATGCTAAGGTTGCTTTTAAAATGCCTATGATTTCTACTTTCTCCATGCATGCATTTGTGAAACTTGCTTGCACATATTATGTGTGATGGAATGGGAGATGAGCTATTGAGGTTCTTGAATCTCATCCCCTCCTCTCCAATGATCTAACATGCTAGGTGGACCAAGCAATTGTGGTGAAGGGAGCCAACAACCTTGAAGAGGGACAATTGACAAGCTTATGTCTTGTTTTGTCTATTTTGGAACCATAATGATAGTTCATCATATATATGATGTTGTATATGTATTATGAGCCTTGAGATATATGTAAACATACTATTATGTGATGTTTAGATGTATGGAAATGATATATGACCATTAGCACATGTTTTGAGTAGGCAAGGCCATGGTAAGAGAATTTAAAGTTTGATGAATATGTGTATAAATGTGGGTTGAATGGTCAAAATGAGATGCATGAGGTTTGGAACCCTTTGGGCAGCTCACACAAGTCTTAAATAAGCTTTTAAACTTGCCCAAAAGGTACCAAGATCAAGGGAAATCCATTTGGCAATTTTGGTACCCAATATGGAGCCAAAATTGACCATAATGGAACCCTATGTCACTTTTTAGCCAAATGAGTTATTATTGCCCTAAAATTTGGCATACAATTAGGTCTCATTAAGAGCTTTCTGGGAAGCTAAAGATCATAATTTTTGGAGACCTAGAGAATATTTGATGAATTTTCAAAGTTGGGATTTTCCATGGTTTCTGGTATGTGCACTGTTCATACTGGAAGATTTGATTTTCGTGTCACTCGATGGAAAAATGGTATCCAATGCTTATGAAATCTTATATGCATAAACTAGAGTTCATAAGATTTCTGTGGCCACCGAGATCACCTCATTTGGAGGTCTGAGCAGAGAGTTATGCATTTTTGAAGTTTGCTGTCAGTAACAGTGGAGACTCCAGAGCTCAATCACTGTTCCATCAGTTCCAGATGCCTAAACGTATCTGTTTCATTCGGGAATTATTTTTAGTGTCAAGTTAACATTTGTAGCTTCCTATAATGACTGAATTTGTGTGATTTCTATTTTTGTAGAATTAGTTACGAATTTTAGAAGTTTACATCAGTAACCTGAATCACAGCCTAGGCAGCCAGCGAGTCTGTAGCTCTTTGGATGTAAAACGTCCTGTGTGATGAATGCTGTGACTTGGACATATTTGTAGTGTGAAGTAGACATCCTAGGCTTTCCAGAGTGACAAATATTGTATGATTTCTAATTTTCTAGATTTAGTTATGATTTTCCAAAGTTGGGTCAGAAAATGGAGCAAATCTGGCCGAAAATATGCTTGCTTATTTTGAGCTCCATTTCGGTTTCCATGAATTGTAGGCATGTTTTTGTGATGAAAATGAGTTGTAATAATAAAATAAATATGAGGAAGTATAGTATAAGCTCACATGGTCCACGTGACACCGAATTGAATTTTTTAGATATAGCGCAACGCGGAAAAAGTCAATTATTTCTATCCCCTTTTTCATGTGCCCTCATGGAAATCATGATGTGAAGCTTATAAATGGCATGTAATAGAGCTAGAAGTTATGGTGTTACATCCAACATTTTTTTATGTCATGTTATTCGTTTCCCTTTTTCCCCCAGCTCACTCTTTTTTCTCGCATTGATCTTCCACCAATTCGATGAATGCTTCAGCGTCTTTTCTTAATAAGTCACGTGCCCTTCCTCTCCACATCAACTGTGCATGTTAGCTCTTCTTCCAGCTCTATTCTAGCTTGTGTAGCTTCTTTGTCTAGCCTAGCATATAGAACTTGAGCTCTGTCATTGCTGCCTTATGTGTTGTCGCTTCCTCGTTCTGCCCATCCATGGTTCTTCCACGTGAAACTCTCCCATGTGCCTTCTTAACGTGTTTTTAGCTTTGCCAAACCCATAGCATTTCTTTCTCCTCTCTTATAGCTTCTCCTTTCTTATGAACCAGTAGCTTTATGTTGCTAAAGGAGAATGTGGCTTACACTCTTCAAGTTAGCTCCTAGCTCCTCACTTGTTCCTTCATGCATCTTCTCACGTGAAACTCGAGACTGTAGTTTTTATTCACTCACTGCTTCTCTTTCATTCTACTCAGCATTGTTCTCTAGCGTCAACACCCAAGTCATCCCTCGTGTAGTAGCTCTTCTTTCTATTCATTACCATGAACCCGATGTATGTAAATGTGTGTGGCTTCATGCATGTGAACAAGCAAACTAGACGTATGGTTCTGGTGGGACCTTATGCATGTGTTAAAAAAAGAAGAGCCCGCTTGAATCAACGTAAGATTGAGCTGTGTTACATATGAAGTGTGGTAGATGTGGCTACATGTATAAGCAGCAACCCTTCTCCTGGATCAGAAGCTTTAGCCTTACCTTTTATTAAACCACGTACCCATTCTTCTTTTAGCCCATATCATCTTCTATTACTTCATCCACCTAAGCTTGAGCTTGCTTCTTTTCAAGTTTCTTCTTCATTTAAACTTCAACTTTTCACGTCAAAACCAAAAATGCTTGAAGGTTCTTCTCTTTTTTCAAGCAGTGGCACATTCTACTTCTTAAACCCAAGACTCTCATAGACCTCCCATTCCACATTGATTCTTCTTTTTCATTCTGCCCAACCTGTAGCTTGCATGCTCTATTTTGCTCTTCTCTTCTTCATTTTCTTGCTCTGTTCCAGTGGGTGGAAGTGTAGTGGCTGGTTCTAGGAGATTGAGTGTGAGTGTGGGCCAGCCATGCATGTGAATGTATATGGTGAGGTGCCACGTAAGAATGGAGGAAGAGTGGATGCACTAAGAATGAAGTGGCTCGTGGCATTTTTCTTCTCCAATTAATCTTGCATATTTTCTCCAACATTAAGATTTAATTTGCACAAAATCTACACAAAAACAATGGAGACAATTAAGTAGAAACAATCTTACAAAATTATTTAAACAAATTTATGCATTAAAACTAATAATTTTGCAATTTAATTTCTAAAATACAAAAATGGTCAATAAACTCAATTATCCTCCAATTGAAGTCCTTTAAGCCAAAATTTATAATCAAAATGCCTAATTAGAAGAGGAAAAATATATGAAAATTAGCAATTATCAGGCTCCTTGAATGGAGCTTATAATGATTCAAATGAGTTTAAATGGAGTCATGTGACTTAGATTAAGTGAGAAATTAGAGCCAAGATCATGAGTTATGTGAGTTGCTTCATTATGCACTTGTGTGGAACCATAAGCATGACATAAACTAGAAAACTCTTACATAAGTTATCTAAAAGTACAAAAATGCCATTAGCCTCCATAACTTTCTATTCAACTATTTTAGCTTTGATTCTGGGCTAACCTTTGGCTTTAAACCAGATTTTAGATGTTCTAATCAGCATCCTAATCTTATTTGCCTCAATTTGCTCTACTTTAGATGGTTCAGTTTAGTCTCTGAATTACCAGATATTACAAGACACATTTGCATCAATGGAACCATCTCTAGTTTCACATTAACTTTACACAAGGTAATTCTAGCTTATGGCACCCATATGGCTCCATACAAGGGTGTAATGAAGCTACTCACACAATTTATCATCTTGGCTCCAATTTCTCACTTAATCTAAGTCACATGACTCTATTTAAACTCATTAGAGTTATCATAAACTCAATTCAAGGAGTTAAACACCGAGTTGCTTCTTTATACCTAATAGAACCTTAAACTTCCAACTTTCAAAATATAGTTTTTAAATTCAAACCAATGGTTCATTTGGTGTTTATCGTTTATATCTAGACCATTCATCTTTAGAATCAAAGAAAAATCTCCCTAGGTACCTTGAATCATCCATGGCCAAGATAAACCCAAGCATGAGCACCCATGGAATTTTTGTTTGTTTTTGTCAGTGAAATGGGACATTTGAAGTTCCTAGATCTCTTAAGAACTAAAAAATTCTCTTACATAAGTTAAATCATCATTAAAAATTTCATAAATCCTTAGGTGCAATCAAAACCTTAATTTTCATAACTTATTATCTATAGCTTCTTTTTAAGTTCTATTGCTTCCATATGATTCTTTAGGCTTCAAAACCTTAATTCCTCTCAAGTTTGGATCAAAATCAAATCCTCTACATATCACCCCAGGTCTGGCCAAAACATACATACAAAAGAAAGCCAAGGACAAGTAAGCTATTCATGGTGAAGCATGCCTTTTCTTAAAGCTAGTTAAGAGTGCTTTCTTAGGCTTCCAAAGTTTCCTTTAAGCTCTTGCTTCCCTCTGCTAAACTAGCCACAAATCACCACCATTGAAGATATTAAAACCATGAGAAGAGATAGGAGAAAAAGGAGCAGAACTTTAGTGAACGGAAGAGCATGAAAAAGTGACCAATTCTTACCCTTTTCAAGCTTGTTTTCTTCTCCCTTGCTCCCTCTTCTTATGTGCCACTCAAGACTGCCCTTGGTTTTGTTTTTGGCTAGAAAAATGTTAGTTAAGAGGAAAGGAAGAAGGTGGGTCGTGATTTAAGAAGGGTGAAGGGGTATATTATAACATTTTCAAAATTTCAACTATGTCCTTAAACTTTGCTTTCTCTGTTTGAGCTCATTTCAAATCTTTTTTAAAACTATCTTTTTCATTATAAAATTTAGGTCTCTAATTCATAAAATGATTTTGGTTTCACATAAATTGAATTTAAAACCTTACTAAACCGTTCACCCAATCGATGACTTAAATTGCATACTGGAAGGGTTTTAACCATTCTAAAGGTTCCTATGGTTTTTAAGGCCTTTAAGGATCCCAAAAAACTCAATTTTCTCATTTGAAACTCCCTCCTTTGAGTTTTCAAAAAATTTCTCAAAATTATGATTTTGCCATTGCATTTTTAGTTATTCTATTTTGTTGTTTTAGCTTCAATTTTGAGTTATTTCTTGTTTCTTACCCATATTTTTTGATGCTCTAATTAGCATCCTACCCTTAATTGGTCTTAATTTTCTTTTCTTTAGGGTCCTCTTATATCACAATATTAGTTTCAGTTTAGTTTCTGAAAAATTAGATATTACACTAAGAATCCCAATAGGTCATTCACCATTAAACATACTTATATGGCACACTTAATGTCAAAGAAAGCAAGCATGCATATTAAACAACCTAATATCAAGCATAATCATACATAAGGAATCATATGGCTTCATCAAAGTAAAAACAAGCTCTAGGGACTTTTAGTCCAGCATTACCTAACCATTAGGAACTTTTGCTTTGGCCTCACCTACTTTTAGGTCTTTTGACTTAGCTTCACTTATAATTGAGACTTTTGGCTTCATCTCACCCAAATCAAGGGACTTTTGGTATAACCTCACCCATCAAGAGCTATTTCAATTCTAAATGCATTCTAATGCTATATAATTGTATAAAATCATCAAGCAATTAACAACATGCATAATTTGTAATCCATACACACATAAGCAATCAATGACACTCAAACGATCAAAATAAGCATACAAGAATAGAAGAAGAGCTACTTTTATATAAAAATTCAATTTAGTCTCCCTTGGGTTCTTGGCTTGGTCTCTCAGCCTCACACTTGCACTTGAGGGAGATCTCACTTGCTTGGCCTAAACACATCAAATAAGGTATGAAGTCATCAATGGAACCATACTTGTGTTCATTTAAGTCTTATACAACCTAGTTAGAGCCTTATGTTCCCATATGGTTCAATTAAGTGGCATAATGAGGCAACCCTTGTAATTCAATATATTTGCTCTAAAATCTCATTCTATATGAGTTATATGACTTTATTAAGACTCATTAAAGTCATCATAAACTTAATTCAAGGAGTCTAGCACCAAATTACCTCTTTATATATAATTGAACCATAAATTTTTCATGTTTTAAAATAAGACTTCTAAATTCAAACTAACAATTCCTTTAGTATTTATAATTCATATCTAGACCATTCATGACCTTAAAAAAAAAAAAAAACTCTCCCTAGGTGCCCTAAGTGAGTTTTGGCTGAGTCATGCATCATAATGGGCTTCCAAGGAGTTTCACTCATTCTTCTTAGCAAATTGGCACCTATATGAGTTCTTTAGTCTCTTCTTAGTTCATTTATACCCTCAAAAAGTTTGAAATATCATTCTAAGGCTTCACACTTCTTAAGGTGCAACTAAGACCCTAACTTCCATAACTTAATTTATAGTTTCTTAATTGAATCTAATTGCATAGTCTTGATCCTCACACTTCAAAACCCCAATTCCCTTCATGTTTCAAACAAAAACCAATCCCCTTTATGGTTATCACATGTTAGCCAAGCTTAAAGGAGAGAAGAATGCAAGGAGGATGCATGTTTTCTAAGCCATAACATATACCAAATGAAAGAACTCCTAATGGTGTTATTGTGATGTATTTGTTTCCCTTTAGTGATCTTCTTTCTTCATGAGTTCAGACTAAAAAATCCATCTTTTAAGATGTCAAAACCATGGAGAAAAATAGGAGAAAGAGTAGAAACTAGGTTATATGGACATAATAGGCAATTTTACACTTTTACTTACATTAGGTAAGTTCAATTTCCCTTAGCTTTTGGTGCTTCCTTGGACGCCTTCTTGGTCTAGTTAGAGCTACTAAAATTTAGCCAAAGTGAGGAGAAGATTATGGGGGTGGCCTTTTATAAGGAGGAGCTAGGGTTTTTTAAGTTCACAATTTTCAATTTTGCCCCTATTCTTTAATTCTATAGTTTGAGCTTACTTTAACTCTTTATTTAAAACCATTTTTTACATCATAAAATTTAAGTTATCTAGTTTATTAAAAACACTTAACTTCAAATTTATGGAGTTCAAACAGTCCCAAATGATTTGGTTAAAGTTTAGGTCAACCAACGATGTAATTTATACACTGAAAAGATTTTAACCATTCTAATAGTTCCTATGGCTTTCAGGACCTCTAAGAACCATAATATATCATTTAAAACTTTCTCCTTTAAGTTTTAAAAATTTTTCTAAAATTATGATTTTGTCACTATATTTATCCTTTAATTTGTTTAACCTTTTTGGCTCTGAATTTGAGCCATTGATGGTTTCTAATTCCCAATTTTTTAGGCTATAATTAATATTCTATTCTTTAGGGACTTTTACAATTATCAAAACATGGAATATTAAGGTGCTTATTCAATAGACAATTGTAACACTATAAATTTCTCACTTTGTCTCATACAACTTCTAAATCTCATGCCATAAAGTACACAAGAATAAGAGAAGATGGCATTAAAATAAGGCATTTCCTTGTATTGCGCTATGTATACATTTCTCTTTCGGAGTTCCGTGGCCATATGGGCATATACTATACTTTCCTACATTTAATTACATCATTACAACTCCTTTGCATCACAAAATCATGCCCATAATTCATGGAAACCGAAATGGAGCATAGAACATGGAGTTTCATTCTCGGCTATAATTGCTCCACTTTCTAACCAAATTTGGAAAATCATAACTAAATCTAGAAAAATTGCAAGCATGTAATATTGGTCATTCTGGAAAGCATAGGATGTCTACTTCACACTAAAAATATTCCTAGATTATAACATGCATCGCAGAGGACGTTTGACATCCCTAATAGTCCAAAGGTCTGACTGAAATCTAGAACTATCACAGAATTCTGCAGAAATCTTTGAAAATGTCCAATTAATTTCACAAAAATCCAATCTATACAAATGATACCAATATAGAAATTTGTGGATGTGAAATAGAGGGGAAAAATATCTCCAAATCAGTTCATCAAACCCAGACTTCAAAATTCAATAGAACAGTACTTCTGGTTGGGTAAAATTACTGATACTGGACAGAAACTTCAAAACTTCATATCTCCCTCTCTGGATGTCCAAATGAGGTGCTTCTAGTTAGCTTGAGTCACTGTGATTATCTAGTTTATTTGTAGAAAATTTCATGGTAATTAGACATCATCTAAGCCTCATGTGATAGAATTCATTTTCGGACCAAATGAATAGTGTAGCAGACCAAAACCATAAAAATTGCTAACTTTGAAAAATCATCAAATATTCTATAAATGTCCAAAAACTATGATCTTTAGCTTCCCAAAAAGCTATTAATGAGACTTAATTGCTTGCAAAATCTCATATCAAGACTAACTCATTTGGCTAAAAAGTGATATAGGGTTTTATTATGGTCAAATTTGACTCCATATGAGGTACCAAATTTGCCAAATGGCTTTCCATTAGTTGTGGCACCTTTTGGGCAAGTCTAAAAGCATATTTAGGACTTGTGTGAGCTGCTCAAATGGTCCCAAACCTCATGCATCTCATTTTGGCCATTCAACCCACACTTATGCACATTTCCATCAAACTTCTACATTGCATACTTTGGCATTACATACGCAAAATATATACTAGAGGTTATACATCATATCCATACATTTAAACATCACATAATATCATATTTACACATGTCTCAAGGGTCATAGAACATTTACAACACAATATACATCATGAAGCATCATTATGGTTCCAAAAAGAGAAAAGCTAGGCATAAAGTTATCAATCTTCCTTCTTCATTGTTGTTGGCTCCCATTGCCATAGCTACTTAGTCCACCTAACATGTTAGAGCATTGGAGAGGAGGGAATGAGATTCAAAGAATCCTAATAGCTCATTTCCCATTCAATCATACATAATATGTGCAAAGCAAGCCTTACAAATGCATGTATGAACATAATACAAATCATGGACATTCAAGAAGCAAGCTTGGCATGTAAACAAGTCATACAAATCATTCAAGAGCTCACCAAGTGTTTGGATTGGCCTCACACTTCTCCTCATAGATTTTGGACTTTCCTCACCCATTCTTTAAGAGCTTTGGACTCAACCATACTCTTGGGAGCCCACTTTGCTTTTAGGAGACCTTTTGCTTTGTCTCAACCAAGCTCAAGGGTTCTTAGCTCATCCCCACCAAAGGGAAGAGTTATTGGCCTCTCCACACTCAAGCAAACTCAAACAAACATCATGTACTCATTTAGAACCATAACATGGCATCAAGAATCATAGCATTTAAAGGCATGCTAGTACACTTTTCATAGCTTGAAAATACACATACACATATTCTAAAGCAAGCTAAACACACATCCATGCATGAGAGAAGGTGGAGAGAACTACCTTGCATACAATCACACATTTTTTCCTTGGATTTCAAGCCTTCTCTTTCAGTCACACACCTATAAATTGGTAGAGATGTTTTTCTTGGCCTAGATACAATTTATGGGAGCTAATTAGGTTCATGAAACACATTTTAAGGCTATATAACTTGATGAAACACTAGATTGCTCTATAGGCTCCATTATGGTCCATAATTGTACCTAATGAAGCAATACCCCTAAAATGATTTCTAGGCCTCATTCTTTCATTTTAAATATGATTCTTGACTCCTCTTAAGCCTCTTGGATTCATCACACTATTAAAACAAAAGGCCTAGCACCATGTTACTTTTTTAGGTCATAATATGGAACCTAAGACACCAAATCACTTTCCATGAGTTCTAAAATTTTTTCAAGGCCTCCCTTCATTTTCATTCATCAAATACGACTCAAGAATGGCCTTAAAAAAATTTAAAACTCTCCCTAGCTATGAGAACCTCTTTAGACTGAGGCTATGGAGCTTAATAGCCTTCATGGAGTTTGCTTGATTTTCTTAAAGAAGGAAGCATGTGGGGAACATCTTAGGGATCTTAGGAGCTCATTAAACTCTTATCTAGGCATAGGAATCATCATACAAAATCAGATTTTACAAGGTGCAATTGAAACCCTAGAATTTGTATCTTGAAATCTAATGATTTTTTGATAATTCCCTTTGCATATTCTTAATCTCCACACCCTTTTTCCTTAGATTAAAGCTTGGTTCTACCTAAAAATCATCTCCCCCTAGGGTTTTCTGAAGTGGGGAGAAATGGTGGAGAAGGGAACCAAAGATGACAACCATAGGAAGAGAAATTACCTTGTTTTCTTGCTTTTTCTCACTTGAATCTTGTATTCTTTGAGCTCCTCTCTTCAAATCCGAATTTTCCCCTCAATTTCTCCCTTTAAACAGATTTGTAAACTTCATTATAATCATAGGAAACAAAGGGGAATGGAGGAGAAGAGGTTTGGAAGAGAAAGAGCATGAAAAACCATGAAAATCCATACCTTTCTACATTGAATTTCTCCTCCTTTTCTTCCTCCTCTTATATGCCTTATCCCCTAGGGTTTTCCTCTGGTTTTAGGCAGAACTTGTTTATGCATAATGAAGGGAGAAGAAGGGTGCATCATATATACAGGTGGGAATAAGTTACACTTTTCAAAAATTCCCATTTTTCCCTTCATACTTTGCATTTTCGTTTCTCCTTCATTTTAGCTCCTTTTTGAGAACCATCTTTGACATTATAAAATTTAGGTTTCCAATTAAGAAAAATGCCTTTAGAATCACTCAATTTGGAGTTAAAACCTTTCTGAACGAATCTGTCAAAGTTCAGGTACACCGACATTGGAAAACGTCCACCAGAGGGGTTTTAATTATTTTGAGGGGTTCCATGGTTTTCAGGGCCTCTAAGAACCCCAAAGAACTCAAAACTTTCATTTAAAAAGTCTTCCTATGTGAATTCCAAAAATTGCTCAAAATTACGAAAATGCCATTACGTTTCGTAGGCTTTTCGTCAAAAATTGTTTCTTCATTATAGCTCTGTTTTTCTTTCTGTCTGAGTTTGGGATTCTCATTCTTAGGAGTCTAGAATGCTTTCTAAATTTTTTGGGACCTTAACTACATCATCTTAGGGACTTCCTTTTATATCTGGTAAGTTTCATTTGTTAACGGAGAAACTGTACGTTACGTTTCTCACGTTTTCTTTCATTTTCAGAGAACCGGATGTTACATTTCTCCCCCTTTAAATAAATTTCATCCTCAAAATTTGGGATACACTTTCCTCTTACTCTTTTCCTTTTTGGCTAACTGCTCTGTTCTTCCTCTTTTTCCTGGCTCTATATGCTTTCTCAGTGATTTCATTCTTTCAAATTTTCTTCAACCAAGGAACTTTTATTACTAGCTTTTAATATGGGCTCTATTGCTATAAAATACTAGTTAGTTCTTTCTCATAAGGGAAAGAAATTTTTGACTCTGGAGGCCTATCCTAGGAGAGCTTACTAATCACATCGAGTTAATATTAACCCGTTCACAAGATTAACGTTTCTTTTAGTAGACTCATTTACACATTTCAGGAGGTAACTTATTCTATATCACGTCTCCCGTGTCCTCTTTGAATGGCTTCTCATAATATCTCATCATCTTTTCTGATTATTATAGCCATTGGGGGTTTTTATTTGTCTACTTATTTACTTATTCTGTCTACTGTTTATCTTTGCGTTCTTTCTTACTAGCTCACCCCATGATTACAATTCACATTTCTTTCTAGCATAGGCCTCACAACTTAGTTACTTACTGGGATTACAGCTCTTTTGAGGAGTTTCTGCTTTTAATGATCTCAGTTTCTCTGTTTACTATTACATCTGTCTCTATAGGCTGGGACTTTTTCTCACTTTTTTTGCTCACTTACAGTGGCTTTTTATAGTCCCTTATTTCAACACTGATAGGCTTAACACATATCTTATACTGGAATTGAAGAACTACTACCACTGACTACTGCTGAGTTCTAATGGGATGCTAGCTATTCTCACAGTTTTGCTCACTAGATATATACTATACCACTTACCTCATATAAAAACTGCACCTGACCCCTTTCTGAATACATAAGCTATCATGTGAGGATCTCTCTATCCCTCGGTCAGGGCTACTGTCTGCTAGGTAGTGGTTCATTTGGCTCTAACTCTGGAAAGCTTATTTCTTGCTTTTCTCATCCCATATACCATGCTCATCTCTAAAGAGAGCTAGTTAGTGGTCTAATTTTCTGAGTAAAGCCTTCATATCTTTGTAGCAATGGTCTACCAGACTCAGCAGGTCTGTAGTCTCTGAGACAAAGGCTAGCTGAAACTGTACTAGTTTCTGTGACAAAGGCTAGCTGAAACTATACTAGTCTCTGAGACTAACTACTCTATAAAACTATCTCAGGCTGTCATCTCTACCAAAGATCTATCATGCTGTGGTTAGGGCTCTCTGTAACTTTTTGGGATCTATTGTGACCCCTAGGTCTACTACGACCTCTCAGAGCCTCGCTAGGGTCTACTGCAACCCACTTGCTATGCTGGGATCTACTGAGATCCATCTATAGAAGATGTCAAAGCCTAAGATTACTGTATTTGATAGTAAAATACATGCTCACTAAGTCCAGTTACCATCACTCATAATAGCTTAGGCTAAACTTAGAAGTACATCATGCTTTTCGTGCAAAGTGGGTTATGTGTTATCTACTTCCTTAGGATCCCATTATGCTGATACTCAGGAGCATCTAAGTTTTCATTCATCGCTCCTCATAGGATCCTTAAATTCCCACTTCAGACCCTTTTTCACTGGGGCTTTCTTTTCTTACTCTATTGACTTACTTACTTTACATATACTTATTCTAGCCCTCTTCTTATATTCTGCAATTCTAACTATGCCCACATTTTGCTTTTAAGTGCTTTGGCACTAGGGCATCTTACACACTAAGTGTGGTACACATCTTTGGCAGGAAAGAGGCTATACACTGGTCCCTATTCATTTTATTTATATGTACTATAAGGGGCTTGGGCTATGCATACTAAATCTGAACATTTTCTATTAGGGATTCCTCTCTGCATGCTTTTCTTATTATTTCAGTATTTCCAGAATCCCTTTACTTCTCTTTTCTAACTTATTTCATTCTTTAACTAACTAGGATACCTTTCGATTATCAGAACACTTTGGTGATTGATGTCGTCATTTGCTATGCACTTAAGCCACATTACTACTAGGTTGGCCAGACCTAATATCATGTAGCCTCTATTACAAGCAAACCATAACATCAAACACTAATACACAAACGCCTCATGACTGAGCTCAAAGCCACTATCGCTTGTATATTACAAGTTTCCCAATAATCTAAAGTACATATCTCTTACTTTTCTCTATCCACCTTATTTTTGTAGAGTGCTCAAAGAAAGTAGGATTCTTCCTCTACTACATCCTGAGATCTCTCTACATTACCCAGTTATTTTACTTCAGGTAGTATCATGCTAAAGGGCGTCTATGCCAAGGACAGATGTGTCTTCTTAAGTACTCAAGCACATTAACTGAATATCTATTCTCAATCTAATATGTCCTTGGCTTGAACATTGTCATATCTGCTCTTTCTACCTTTCTTATCTTCTCACGTAGGTAAAAGGATGTTCTACTACTGGCTATTTCTGTTGCCAGTTCAAGTTTCTTTACGCTTAAGAGTACCTACATTTTCCCGGGGTTCCTCTACTTATTCACTCTCTGTAACATCAAAGGGGTCTACTTTTCACTCATACTCTTACTCTGCTCTTAGCTAAACTATCCCTTGGTGAGAAGAATTGTATATCATATAATCCCAGGAATCAAAGAAAACTCTCCCTAGGTACTAATTCTCCCTCTTGGCCGAGACACACACTTGCCTAAGGAGCCTATGGAGTTTTCTTCCACTTCCTTGGGAATTTGCCATCCATGAAGCTTTCTAGATGTCTTAAGAACTCCAACATAGGCTTACACAATCTAAATCATTACTAGAAAGCTCCATAAATCCATAGGTACAACCAAAACCCTAATAGCCAAACTTGTTATCTGTAGGTTCTTTTTTAATCCTAATTGCTTTATATGATCCCTCATGCTTTAAAACTCCAATTTCTATCAAGTTTGGATCAAAATAAAGTCCCTAACATACACCCTTTATTCTAGCCAAAACATAAAGGTAAGAGGAAGCTAAGAAGAAGTACTTACATTATGGTTTTCTTACCTTATTTGCAAGCTTTTCAAGAGAGTTTTTCTATGCTTCCAAGCTTCCTTTCAAACTCTCCCTCTCCTCTATTGAACCAGTCACAAAACATGTCCAAATAAATAATCAAAACCATAAGAAGAGAGAGAAGAAAGAGGAGAAAAAGTTTAGTAAAAGAGAAGGCAAAAAAGTGTTGAATTCTTACTCTTTCAATGCTTTTTTCTCTTCCCTTTGCTCCCTCACTTGGTGCACCTCTTAGGATAGCTCTTGAATCTTTTTTGGACCAAAGGAATGTTGATTAAGAGAGTGGGTAGAAGTGGGACATGATTTAAAGGCTAAAGGTTCATTTACAACATTTTTCAAAGTTCCAAGTTAGTTCCTCATCTTGGTTCTTTCCATTTGGGCTCATTTTAACTCTTTTTTGAAAACCATCTTTTTTATCATAAAATTTAGGTCTTCTAATTTATAAAATATTTTTTTCACCAAAATTAGATTTAAAACATTACTGAATGATTTAGTCAAAGTTTTAGTTAACTGACACTTTAAAATGTATACCGGAGGAGCTTTGACCATTCTAAGGGTTCTTATAGTTTTTTAGGCCTTAAGAACCCTGGGAAAATTGAGTTTCCCATTTAAAGATCCCTCCTATGAGTTTTTTAGATGTTACCCAAAATTATGAAAATACCACTGGCCTTTGTAGCTTTCCATTTGGCCGTTTTGGCTCTAGTTCTGGGCTAATCTTAAGTTCTAATCAAGATTTTACCATGCTCTATCCTTAGCCTTATTTTGCCTTGCTCTAGTGTATTCCCATATTAGTTTATCGGATTTAGTTTAATTTCTGAATTACCAATTATCACATTACTAGAATTTCAAAATATGTTTGCTTAAATTACACGTATAAAATAAAATAAACAAAAATAAAGACTCAAGACCTTGACAAATAGAAGACTCTAAATGTAACATACCTAATTCCTAATTAAACTAATTAACATAATTAAGTTTAAAATTTACTAGTAATTAATGCATAAAAATAGTTAATGAATCACAAAGATACAAAATACAGTGAAGATTTAAAACTTTGTTCAACAAGTTACACCTTGCTTCATAATTTACATTAAGCCTAATTAACACTCTATAATAGCCTTGGAAGGTCTAAAGTGAGTATACGTTGAGTCACTAAAACATAATCATCATTAAGTAACTGAGATCTAAAAGTCATATATTATTTTCAAGATTTAAGTCATGAATTAAGATGGTTGTGTCGCAACTTAACTAGCATTTGGAAATCCATAAAATATGAAGGATAATGTTATGCCACAACCTGAGGAAATCTTGTCGCAACCTAACGCGTGAAAGAGATGAGAAAGACACAATTTGCACCATAACTAAAATTATCTATGATGGGGCCAAAATCTACCTTAAGTGGATTATAAATTTGCACTATAGCCAATATATTTGTCCTGCAACCAAATTTACTATAAGATCATTACTACTTAATTTTGGTTGCAACTTGAGAAAGTATGGCTATGGCTTAAATACTTACTGATCTTAAAGACTTAAATGAGCGAACTATCAAGTTGTTATCACCTCAAGATCAACCTAGAATCCTTGAAGGGCTAAAAGGCAAGACTTTTAAAAGGTTTACATTCCTTTAATCACCACCCAATCATCTTACATAGCTCAAAGATTAAAAGTTAACCAAACTGACCAGACATCTAATATGACAGCACTGGGACTTCCCTATGACAGTAAATGGAAGGGAATGGCTTTAAGTGGAAACCCAAAATCCTTAATACAACCCAGAAATTCATCTAACCACTTTGAGCAAGTTCCAATTGACAAATTAAGCTTGCCTAAACATCCAAACCTTTATTAAAATAAGTAGGACAAAAAGTAACCACTCCAACCCCTATTTATGTGGGCTAGTTTCCAAATGAGGTTATTACTTAGATTCACACACCCAATTTTGCAATTTGAGTCTAAGTGACTTCAAGTCACACCCAACCTTCCTAAACTATTCAAATACACATGCCCAACACATGAAATTTACAAAAACATCTAAAATGCCCTAAGTAGTCATATTATACCCAAAATATTGATTGGAATACTCAAATGGACACTTCAACTACTAATAAAATACCAATAGTTCAAACATTAATTTCATAATGCTAAATATCTATTCGTCACATAATTCTAAGTTGCTCATTAAGAATCATCCAAAATAATCACAATTACCAATTCCACAATGACTCAAATTATATAATTAGTCCCTGTACTTGGCAATACATAATATAATGTGGCAATTCTATAACATAATAATCAATTGCATAAGAACTAGTATCTCAACTAAAATACCCAATTAAACAAGGCATTCAAGTCTATACACCATTAAACTATTATGGTATCCTTCCCTTAGCTTCTTCTTGCTGCTAAAAGATCCAATCTTTAAAAATATTAGTCGCAATTGGGATGAGACATAAAATCTTAGAAATAAAATGTAAATTTCATATATATGTACAAATTAATCAAAATAATGCTTTGCATGAGCAATTATAACAAGAGGAATGCATGCATCATTTCAAATGAACAAGTTGACTATAAGTGACTACCATCCTATATTGACAATCACATTCAACGAGCTATTAGCCAACAACTAAGGGAGAGGCATGATCATAGCACAAGCTCCCTATTGAGCATGATCAAGACTCGATGCATTCACAAGAGTACAATCATAACTAGATGCGTGATTAGGGCATAATGCAAAGGTGGAAATGCGATAACAACTTTACATACAAGGACATGATCATGGTCTAGGTTATATATTAAATAGTCAAACTAATCCCTAGTTATCAAAACAACATGTACGAGCAAAAACATGATCAAAACTACATATATTCATGGAATTAGCCATGCTTACCTCAATGAAACCTAATTACTCTTTCTATATTTACAAACATGTCCCAAGAGGCCATCAAGCCTAAAACAAGCATAGCTACTAGTATTTAACCATCACTAACAAAAAAGCATCATACTTATTAATCAATTTCATCAAGGATCAAGTAGAAAACACTTGCTCAAACTTCCAAAAAGTTAAAAATACTAATTTAAGCTTTAACAATCATGAGCAACCCATGGATCACCTTACATGCTAGAACTTTTGCACATATGCACAACCCATACTACAAATCAATCCATATAGTCCATATACTTACCCATTGAATACCCAAGCTATTAAGAGTTTCAAAGCACCAATTTAAGCTCACTTGTCCAAGCTAATACAATGAGTTATCACTTCCTTTTGAATTTTGCACATGTGATAGCCATATACCAAAGATCAACACATAAGATGAAATTTTAGCATATACATACACATTACAAAAATGATGGGAGGCACTTACCCAATCTTTCATATAACTAATGGTACTAATTTGAAGCCAAAACAGCTTGAGTCCACAATTGATCACTTCCTACGCTTGAATTTTCGTACATTTGACAACCACCAAGTGAAAATCAATCTAAGGGATGAAATTAAAGCATGAACACATGTTAAAATGAAGGGGAAATACTTACCCAACAACTCCACTAGCCTATAAAGTTAAAAATCAAGCAAGAAAGCATTGAAATCCGTAATTTCTAGCCCCTAGGGTTTGATGAAAAAACTCCAAATGACAAGTTGTTTGATTCAAAATGTAAAGGAATATGAGTAGAACAAATTTCCTTTCGCTCATTTCAGCCAAATCTCACATCTTCTTGGTGGATTAAAGTCACAAAGCTGAAGAACCCTAGCTCTCCTTACTACTTGCATTTTTCCTCCTTGCAAAATGGCTATCTAAGTATTTCAGCTCAAAAGAAATGAAGTGTGCAACCCTTAACATATGTTTTATTGAGTGTGTGGCTGACCTAGGGGCATTTTTGTCCATTAGGCTTATATTTAGGTAATAGGCCCTTGTCTACTAAGTCCAACTAGTTTATGTCTTAGTTTATAATTCAGTTGGGCCTTGTAAAAATTATTTTTAATTATGTCAAATCAATTTATTGAGCTCTAATTTAATTTTCCAAAGTGCATCTAATTAATTTCACCTAAATAAATTTAAATTTGACAATTAAAGTTATTTTTGTAAAAAATCATCAAATAATTATTACTTGCCTAAAAGAGGTCCAAATAATTATTTTCCTTGAAAATTCTTATTTTTCATAATTTTTCTTAATTCTCCCAATAATTTCTTATTTCCCCAAATTAAATACTAAATTTTCATAATTTCACATAACTCCACCTATGTTATGCTTTGATGCAAATCATTTCATAGTTAGTTCCAAGCTTGGAAAAAAATAAGAGGGTTATGTTAGGCAGTTGACAGCCAATGTAGAACTTTGTTGAAACTTTATGTCATGGATTATCAATGTGTTAAAGTTAATGCCAAGTCGTTGCCTATAGCTCAAGTGCAATGTCAAATGAGCAAGAGTCACTGCATTGATGCTTGAATATAGTGAAAAATAAACTAAAGTTCTTATATTTTTGTGAACGAATATAGGTAAAAAGCTAGTACATAGAGTATGATTTATTTTGAAAATTGGAATATAGGTATAGTTACAAGTAAATCAATAGAAATAATAGATACTATAATGAGGAGGAGGATTAATTTTATGCACTTACAAAAGACTAAATGAATAAGAGAAAAAACAAAGGAATTATGCATCTCAAGTTTTAAACTCTAGTGTATCGACAAGACTCAATCTAGAAATGGGAGGTATAATTATGGATATGTAGCACAAAAACATTATAGTGAATGCAAAAAGCTTAAGAGATAAAATCATAGCATTAAAGTTCATAGTGAAAAGGGAAACTTTTGATGTTATTCATACTTACACACCATAGGTAGGGTTAAAATAATGCTACAAGATAAAGTTTTAGGAAGACTTTAAAAGTTTGGTTTAGAGAATACCATTAGGAGAAAAGATTCTCCAATAAGAGAATATTAGTGATCATGTGGAGAGTGCATCTAGAGGTTATGAGGGTTTGCATGGGGGATATGGCTTAAGAGAAGCAAATGCAAAAGTAAAGCTATTCTAAATTTTTCATTAACATTTGGCTTTACAATAGCTAACACTTATTTTAGGAAATGCAAGGAGCATTTTATCAGGTATAAAAGTGGGGGAACATGCTCTCAAATTGATTTCTTTCTAATAAGAAGAGGGAACAAAAAGCTTTGCATAGATTGCAAAGTTATACTTGGAGAGAGTTTGACTATCTAGAATAGAGTCTTAGTTATGGATGTTTAAGTTAAGAGGAAAGTAAAGAGTAAAGACTAAGAAAGGCTGTCAAGGATCAAGTGCTAGTAATTGAAAGGGGACACAAAAAAAAGAACTTGCAGAGAAAGATTTTGGAGGAAGGGTGTAATATTCGATTTTCGTTAAACGACGGAAATGGGCACGTTTTCAAAACAAGTCCCCTGAGATGAGTGATTCAAGGCCAAATAAAATTTGGCTAAAATTTTAAATAATAGAAAATGAGGATTTGAGCCTTGAGTTGCCCAAAAATCTGGGTCAGGGTGATTCGAAAAATTTGCCAAAAGGTCAGTGGCATTTTCATAAATAAGTAAACTTTTTGGAAAAACATATAGAAGGGCTTTTTAAATGAAAGTTTTGAGTTCTCTAGGATTCTTAGAGGCCTTGAAAACCATAGGAAGCCCCGGGACTGGTAAAGAACCTCCGGTATAATTTTTCTAACGTCGGTTGACCCGAACTTTGACCGCTTCGTTCAGAAATGTTTTAGGTCCGATTTGAGTGATTCCAAAGCCATTTTTCTTAATTGGGAACCTAAATTTAATAAGGGAAAAGATGGTTCTCAAAAAGGAGCTAAAACAAAGGAGAAACGAAAATACAAAGTATGAAGGGCAAAATAAGAATTTTTGAAAAAATCACTTTACCCTAACTATATATAGGTTCCACCCCACATTCTCCCTCATTCCACTTCAGAATTTCCAGCCCCAAATCAGAAGCAAAACCCTTAGAGAGTGGCGCACAAAGAAAAGGGAAGAAGGAGGAAAGATTCAAGACTTTAGGTATGGCATTTTGCTTATTTTCATGCTTTCTCTCCACCAATCTCTTCTCCTCTTTTTTTCTCTTCTTCTCCATGAATTTTTATGAAGTTTTGAGGGCTGTTTTGAAGGGAGAATAGAGGGGAAAGTTTGAATTCAAGTAAGGAGGCCAAGGAAAGCAAGAACAAGCAAGGAAATCCAAGGAAAACAAGGTATTTTGTGATTCTTCCACTTAGTCTTCTTCCTCCCTTCCTTGAACATTTCGACCTAGACCTAGACAGACCTAAGGAGTCAGATTTTTAGCCAAACCAAAGGTGATTCTTAGGTATTTGATGGAGAGGAATAAGAATTTGCAAAGAAAACCAAGAAATAGGCATTAGAAATCAAAATGCAAAACCTAGGGTTTTAAGTGCACCTTCCAATTTCTAGATTTGTATGATGCTTCCTAGGTCTAAGTTAGATATAAATGAGTTCTTGAGACACCAAAGATGCTCCCCACAAGCTTCCTCCTTCAAGAAAAGCAAGAGAACTCCAAGGAGCCCAAAGGAAGCCTATGTCTCGGCCTAGGCTTGTTTGTGTAGGTGGGGGGAGTTTTAAATTTTTCTAAGGCCATTCTTGAGTCATATTTGATGAATAAAAGTGAGGGGAGGCCTTGGAAAAAAATTAGAACTCATAAAAAGTGAATTGGTGTCCTAGGTTCCATATTATGACCTAAAGAAGCAACATAGTGCTAGGCCATTTGTTTTAATGAGGTGATGACTCCAAGAGGCTTAAAAGGAGTCAAGAATCATATTTGAAAAGAAAGAATGAGGCCTAGAAATCATTTGAGGGGTGTTGCTTCATTAGGTGCTAATATAGACCATAATGGAACCTATAGAGCAATCTAGTGTTTCATGAAGTTGTGTAGCCTTAGAGAATATTTCATAAACCTAATTGGCTCCCAAAAATTGTATTTAGGCCAAGAGAAACCAGCTTCATCAAATTGTGGGTGTGTGGCCAAAAGAGGAGGTTTAAAAGCTAAGGAAAAAGTGTGTGCTTGCATACAAGGTAGCTCTCTCCACCTTCTCTCATGCATGGATGTGTGTTTAGCTTGTTTTAGAATGTATGTATGTGTATTTTCAAGTTTTGAAAAGTATGCTAGCATACCTTTATATGCCATGATGCTTGATGTCATGTTATGTTTGCAAATGACTACATGATATTTGTATGAGTTTGCTTGAGTGTGGAGAGGCTAAGAACTCTTCCCTTGGGTGAGGATGAGCCAAGAGCCCTTGAGCTTGGTTGAGACAAAGTAAAGAGTCTCCCAAAAGCAAAGTGGGCTCCCAAGAGTATGGTTGAGTCTAAAGTGCTCAAAGAATGGGTGAGGCAAGTCTAAAATCCATGAGGAGAAGGGTGAGGCCAATTCAAACACTTAGTGAGCTCTTGAATGTCTTGTATGATTGATTCACATGCCAAGGTTGCTTTTAAAAGGTCTATAATTTCTACCTTCTCCATGCATGCATTTGTGAAACTTGCTTTGCATATATTATGTATGATTGAATGGGAGACGAGCTATTGGGATTCTTTGAATCTCATTCCCTCCTCTCTAATGATTTAACATGCTAGGTGAACTAAGTGGATATGCTAATGGGAGCCAACAACACTAAAGGAAGGAGCTTAATAAGCTTATGCTTTATTTTATCTATTTTGGAACCATAATAATGGTTCAAGATATATATGATATTGTATATGTATTATAAACCTTGAGACATATGTAGATATACTATTATGTGATGTTTAGATGTATGGAAATGATATATGACTACTAGCACATGTTTTCAGTATGAAATGCCATGCTATGAGAATGTAAAGTTTGAAGGAAATATGCATAAGTGTGGGTTAAAATGCCAAAATGAAATGCATGAGGTTTGGGACCATTTGAGCAGCTCACACAAGTCTCAAATAAGCTTTTAAACTTGCCTAAAAGGTGCCAAGACCAAAGGAAATCCATTTGGCAATTTTGGTACCCAATATAGAGCCAAAATTGACCATAATGGAACCTTATGTCACTTTTTGGCCAAATGAGTTAATCTTGCCCTAAAATTTGGCATGCAATTAAGTCTTATTGAGAGATTTTTGTGAAGCTAAAGATCATAATTTTTGGAGATCTAGGGAATATTTGATGAATTTTCAAAGTTGGGATTTTTCATGGATTCTGGTATGGGTACTGTTCATACTGGCAGTTTTAAATTCTATGTCACTCGATGGCCAAATGGTGTCCAATGCTTATGAAATTGTATATGCATAAACTAGAGGTCATAAGATCTCTGTGGCCATTGAGATCACCTCATTTGGAGGTCTGAACAGAGAGTTATACATGTTTGAAGTTAACTGTCAGTATTAGTAGCGCCCTAGGAGCTCAGTTACTGTTCCATCAGTTCTAGATGTCTAAATGTATCTGTTTCATTCTGGAATTATTTTTTATCTCCTTAAGATTAGAGAGGTGATTACACAGTTTAACAAATTCAGGCCTTCTACCGTTGATGGTGAGATGAATGCAGATAAAGCTGAGGCCTGGATTATGGCATTAGAGCAAATCTTTGAGGTGATGGAGTGCACGTCTGAGCAGAAAGCCAAGATGGCTGCATTCTATTTACATAAGGAAGCAATTTACTGGTGGAAGGGCATAGAGCCGATCTTGAAATGAGGGATGCCCCGATTACATAGGAGGCATATATTTCCTCATATTTTATTCCATTCTTGTGGGTTGTGGCCTGTGGCTTGTGTTTTTAAGTTGCCTATATGCATATGAGCTTGTTTGGATGAATTAAGTGTGTATGATGGTGGAAGTGTTCCCTAGCTCATGTTACAGTTTGTTATGATGTTTCAGTATGATGGTGAACACTAAGAGAGGTCGGCCCCTTAGCTAGGCTCGTGCTGATGAAGCCGGGCCTAGTGATCCAGTTGTTGGAGCCCTTCAGTCTAGCCTAGATCAGCAGCAGGCCGTCATTATGTAGCTTCAGGAATGGCTTGCTGAGAGAGATAGTCAAGGCCCTACACCTACTCTTCCTCAGCCACCTCCACACTCAAATCGTCCTGAGCATTCAGGGGTGACTCACCCAGATGCACAGCCACAGACGCAGATGGTTGCCCCGATGCCACTAGCTCAGACACCTCCTGTATAGCAACCCTCGACCAGAAAGGTGATTACACAGTTTAGAAAATTCAAGCCTCCTACCGTTGATGGTGAGATGAATGCAGATAAAGCAGAGACATGAAGATGAGAGATGGAGGGCAGATAGATTAGAAAAGGGCCTGCTCCCTCAAAGCAGAGATAGGGTGGTGCCATAGAGGATCAGGCAATTCAACACCCTTGTAGAGGTATGCAGAGTCACAGAGACGAACCTTAGGAGATTGCAGCCTATCTCCTGTGCTAGACCACCTCTTCCCCTCTCTGAGCCCAAGAGACCTAGAGAGGGTTCCCAACCTGCAGTGACTAGCCGGAGAGGTGGAAAAGGTCAGTGGAACTGGAAGGGTAAGAGACGAAGGACTCAGTCCAGCAAGGGCAATGCACCCACTATATATCCCCAGTGTGGCAGGAATCACGGTACTAGACCATGCTATGCAGGGCAGAATGTGTGCTTCAGATGTAGCAGGCCAGGGCACATAGCCAGAGAATGCACTCAGGCTCCTCCACAGGCCCCTTTGCAGATCGCACAGCTGAGGGAGATGGCTCCTCCTCCTAGACCACAGACCCAGGGTAGAGTCTGTGTTACAAAGGGTCCTGTGGAGGCATAAGAAAATGCTAACAATATATGGGATAAAATGGCTAAAGAGATTAGGAAGATGGTGATACAAATCATGGGACAAAGTTAGCTAGCTCAAAAGAACAAGCTAATTCAAAATCTTTAAATGATCCTTTGCATCTTCCAATTGGATCTATCACAAGGACTAGGACTAGAAGACTTAAAGAAGCATTAAGTGGACTAGTTCAAGAGACTTGGGCTAAGCAAAATTTTGATAAATTTGATCCAAGCATTAATCTAAACATCATTAATATTATTTGGATTAAAGATAGAGCTACGGGAGTTATTTTAGGTTAGAGTATTGCAAAATAAAGAGCTTGGGCCAAGGACCATACATAGATTAGCTCAATTCGGCTTAAATAATGCTAGTATGAGTTTAAAATGTTGCCTTTTAGAAGCTTTCTGTATTAGGATAAAAATTAAGATTAATTAGGAAAATTTTCTTTATTTTCTATTTATAAAAAGATTTGATTATTTTGTATTCCCAATTTATAGGTCTTTCAATTAGGATTATAGGGTTAGTTCCTAATTTTCCTCTAATAAGTAGATTTGACTTACACAATAAATACATGTATTCTACCTTCATTTGTAATCAAATTGGATGGATGAATAAAGTTTTAATTCTGGTAATTCTAGACTTGAAAGTGATTTCCTCTAGGTTCTTCATAGAACTAGCAGACTTATCAAGGCTTGATTAACCTTATGGCATCTTCCAAAACTCGGGGTCCTTATTCGTCTGTACTCAAAGGTTCCAAGTGGATCACAAGACCTCTGTTTAGCCTTCTTAGGATTCATATACTTTAGTATTAGCTGTGGTTTCGAAGGATCAAATCCTTGTAGGTTTGTGCCATCTTGGTATCAGAGCTTCGATTCTAAACTTAGGTCATATCTTTGTGTTTTTCTGTGTCTTCATTTTTTGCATGTTTTAATCTTCTATTTGTTCATTTTCTTCATGTTTGGACATCATTTTTTTGTGCCCCTATTTTATCACTTTTTCATTCTAATTTTTCAATGTTTAGTAAGTCATTTTCATAGTTCAGATTTTCATCTTTTTGGTCATTTTGGAATCACATAAATCAGAGTCTTCTAGGTTTAGATTAGTCATTTCTATCTAAATGTATCATTTAAGACTTTTCAGATTGATTTGGTTGTTTGTGTCCCATTTGTGTGACTTTCATATTTTCTTTCTATTTAAAAAAAAAAGACAAAAAAAGTATAGCAAAAAAAAAAATTTGTATTAAAAAAAAGAGAGAAAAACCAAAAAAAAGGGTACAGCCAAAAAAAAAATAAAAGAAGAACTTTGTACTAAAAAAAATAGAAAAAGAAGACTTATGCTGTTCCAAAAAAATTGCTTGACTTAGGCTAAATTTCTACAAAATTTTGTCATTTGAATTCTTATTTCTTGATTCCCAATATCCACCTTTTGCTATCTTAAAATCTCTGAGTGCTAAGTTGGTTCTGCAAGTATTGTGATAGCCTTTGATCAGGTTGATTAGTTACTTTGAAGAGCTAAAAGAGGGACTTAAGAGTGGGAAAAGGAAAGAAGGTGTGAGACCAACATCGAGGAAAGCCTATAGAGAGTGAAACACAAGCGTTAAGTGTTATCTCTTGAGGGCAAACACGTGAGGAAAATTTGTGAGGAACTTTATTTTACTAATAACATTTCTTGCAGCTTTCCAAAATGTCTAACAAGGATGAAACATCAAATGGAGATCAACAAGACATAGACTTTATTGTAAAAGCCATGCAACAATAGTTTGAATGCCTTAATGTGGTTCTTGGATGAATAAAGGATCAAATGGATAGGTAAGACATAATGATTGCAAACTTGCAAAGAAGACAACCTGCTATAAGTCCTAACCCTAGAAGACATGATGGGCATAGGGATGTATCTATTGATGACTCTGAATCTGAAAATGAAGTAAGGAGTAGTAGTAAAGAGGATTTTGAACTAGGTAGAAATAGGCCTAAAGAAGTTAGGTATGAAAGGAGAAATGGCCGAAATGCTTCAAGACACAAAAAAAAGATAGATGGGAACCTTAGGAATATTAAAATGAAAATATCTTCCTACCAAAGTAGAAATGACCCTGAAGCTTATTTGGAGTGGGAGAAAAAAATAGAGTTGATTTTTTAATGTTATAATTATTCTGAAGAAAAAAAGGTGAAGTTTGCTATGATTGGATTTACAAATTATGTAATCATTTGGTGGGATAAATTGAGTCTAAATAAGAGGAGAAATGGTGAGAGACCTATAGAAACATGGGGGGAAATGAAAGTCCTTATGAGAAAGAGATTTATTCCTAGCCATTATTATAGAGATCTCTATCAGAAGTTGCAAACCCTCATACAAGGTTTTAAGAGTGTGGAGGAATATCATAAAGAGATGGAAGTGGCTATGATAAGAGATAATGTGAAGGAAGATAGGAAAGCTACAATGGCTCGATTCTTGAGTGGGTTGAATAGAGATATCATAAATATAGTAGAATTACAACATTATATAGAGTTAAAAGACATGGTGCATATGGCAATAAAGATTGAAAGGCAACTTAAACACAAAGGAGCAATAAAATACATTTAGGGCTTTAGTTCTTCATTAAAGTCAAACTAGAAAAAAGGGGAAAAAGTTATATCCAAGGAGAATTTCAAAGGCAAGGATGAGGCTTCAACAAAGGGCAAAGGTATATTTGATTCCCAACCTTCTAGAAATAGAGATATTAAATGTTTCAAATGTTTAGGAACAGGTCATATAGCTTCACAATGCCTTAACAAGCAAGTCATGGTAATGAAAGATAGTAGAGATATGGTGACTAAAAGTAAAAGTGATGATTCCATGCCTTCACTTGAAGATGCTAGTGATGATGGAGTTAAGTATGCAATGGAGGGAGAAGCTCTTGTGACTAGAAGAGCTTTAAATTATCAAGTTAAAAAAGATGACATAGAGCAACAAAGAGAGAACATTTTTTGTACTCATTGTCTCATAAACAACAAGGTATGTATTATGATTATTGATGGTGGGAGTTGTACCAATGTTGCTAGTATTACTTTTGTTGAGAACATGAATTTGTCTACCATTAGACACCTTAGACCATACAAGTTGCAATGGTTAAATGAATGTGGGGAAATTAAGGTTGATAAACAAGTTTTGGTTTCATTCTCAATTGGTAAATATAATGATGAAGTTTTATATGATGTCGTTCTCATGCATGCTGGAAATATATACTTTTAGAAAGACCTTGGGAGCTTGTAAAAGCGCAACTAAAGATGGATTCACTAATAAATATTCATTTGTAATGAATAATAAACTCATTACTCTTGTCTCTTTGACACCAAAGCAAGTGTATGAAGATCAGCTCAAGATGATGAAAGAGAGAGATAAGAAAGAAAAGAATATGAAAAATAAGGGGGAGAGATCAAAAAGAAATGAATGAGAAAAAGTGAGAAACGCTGAGAGCTTCAAAAAAGAAATTAAAAAAAAAAGGAGTAGAAAGTGGAGAGAAAAGAAGAGAAAAAGTGAGTTTTTATGCAAAAGAAAGTGAAGTGAGAAGTGCTTATTTTGCTAAACAGCCTTTTCTTGTATTTGTTTACAAGGAAGCCTTTTTGAACACTAACAACCTAAACCTTTCTTTTTCTAGTGTTATTAGTTCTTTGTTATAGGAATTTAAGGATATGTTTCTTGAAGATATTCCCAGTGGTTTACCACCCATTTGAGGCATTGAACATCAAATTGACTTCATTCCTGGAGCAATAATTCCTAACTAACCAGCTTATAGAACTAATTTGAAGGAGACAAGAGATTCAAAGGCAGGTTGAAGAGCTCATGGCCAAGGGATATGTTAGAGAAAGTTTAAGTCCTTGTGCAATTCCAGTACTTTTGGTGCCAAAGAAAGATGAAACTTAGAGAATGTGCATTGATTACAGAGCTATAAATAATATCACTATAAAGTATCACCATCCTATACCTAGATTAGATGACATGCTTAATGAATTGCATGGGTCTAGTGTTTTTTCATAAATTAATTTAAAATCTAGGAATCATCAAATTAGGATGAGGGAAGGGGACCAGTGGAAAACTACATTCAAAATAAAGCATGGACTGTATGAATGGTTAGTTATGCCATTTGGGCTAATTAATGCACCTAGCACTTTCATGAAATTAATGAATCAATTTTTTACAAGCATATATTGGAAAGTTTGTTATGGTTTATTTTGATGACATTTTGTTTAGGCATGCTCATTGAACATATCCAAAAGTTGGTGCTACAATGCATGTTTTTTATAGATGATAATATCTTAGTTGGACAGTTAATAGAGGAAATAGATAAGTTAAAGATATGGAGACTAGCTTTAGAAGCACATGAATTCCATTTAAGTAAAAGTAAAACTGAGCATATAGAATGTAAATTTAACAAGAGGCTTAGTAATTCTAATGTAAAAGTAAAAATTGGAGAACATACCATACTATAAGTCACATGGTTTAAATATCCTGACTTTATCATACAACATGACAAGAAAATAAAAAAATATGTAAACGATAGGATTCAAGCAGGGTGGATGAAATAGAGGAATACTTCGAGTGTTATTTGTGATAGAAGAGTACCATTCAAGTTTAAAGATAAATTTTACTATACGACTATGAACACTGTATTTTGTCTGGGTAGCTTAGAAAATAATAACAAAATTAAATTAAAAAAATGTATAAAAAGGAAAAAGAAACGAAGGAAAAACTATTAAGAAGCAAGTAAAAACAAAAAATATATATTTCTTTTTCTCCAAATTTCAAAAGCTGAAATAACCCAAAAAAGTAATAATAATTAAAATACAAAATTTAAAGGGAGGTCCAAGAAAAAATATATATTATTTGTTTGGGATTTCCTAAAAAAACCCAAAAATAAGAAAATCAAAGAAAAAATCAAAAATATATATTATTTGTTTGGCCCAAACCCTAAACTAAAAAAAAAGAGGAAAAAAAATACTAAAACCAAAAAAAAAAGAAGTATCTCTTTTAAATTGTACAGTCTATTGTTTTAAGCCAATAGAACCCAAAACAAAAAAGGGGGAGGGGCAAGATTCTGCAGTTAAAAAAAAAACCCAAATTGTTGCAACCCAAAACAATAAAAAAAAATAAGAGAAGAGGATAAAGACCCAAATTCTAAAGCCCAGATCCCTAATTTGCCATGCCCAAAAGCTACCCAAGTTTTAAAGCCCACTTACCCGAAACAAAAAAAGAAAACAAAAAGAAACGTAAAACCTAAAGGTATTGGTCCCCCCCCTTTGGCCTTTTCTCTCTAGGAGCATGATACGGTTGTATAAAGCAATGGCAGAAAAGCTTTTGCAAAAAAAAAGATAGGTAATGAGAAAAGTAAATGTGGGAGTTGATGATAAGGGGAGAAACACATATGCATTTGAGAAAGAGGGGGAAGGTCACGCTCTGAATCACCTATAAAGGAGGAATGATTTTTTACGAGAAAGAGGGGGTCAAGATTCAGAGAGGAAGGGATTAAAAGGAGCATCTAAGATTGAAAAAGAAAGGAAGAAGGAAGAACTAAGAGAAGGAGAGACAAAAAAGAGAAGAAATTGATGGATTCATGGAGAAGCAGAGGAGCTGGGGGCTGAAGGAGAAAAGAAAAAAGATTACAGGGAAATTAAGAGAGGGAGACTGAGTGTGAGGAGAAGAGAGACTGAGAGGAGAATCAGAAGCTAAAGAACTCTCTTAGGGGTTGGTTTCAGATTGAGGTGAATCGAAGGGAAAGAAAAAGTCTTTTGAATGCTGGAATAAGAGCTAAGGAGGTATGTGTTTTGTATTTTTCTTCCATTTTCAATTTTAAAACTATAGAGCCATATATGTATGCTATTTATGGGTGCTGAGGTTCAGGGATGGTCTGATTCCCTTTGCTTTTTTTTTTTTTGGGTGCTAAAATCTAAACCTCTCTCGTTTTGAATATGGTCTGATTCGTTTGTGTTGGCTACTGAAATTTAAGTTCCTTTAAGTCGTGGGATTTAGAATGAATATGATTCAAAGGCTTGATTTAGATGAAGACTCATGCTATTATCCTTGATCTGTTACATGTTTGCCTTATTCAAATGCATCTGGCCTAGATAATTTTTTGTAGATTGGTTTTAAGTTTTATATTCAATGAGTATGAAAACAGTTAAAATAAATATGATTCATTCTTTGTCTATATTCTACTTTATATTTGTGTTTTGATGTTCATTGATGTGATGCTCTGGTTCTCAAAAGTGGGATTGGGACTCAATTTGGCATTTTTATTTTGATTGGGCTAAGGCTTCTTGTTGCATTACTCTACCACTCATATGAGAGTTAAGTTTGGATTAGGCTAATTCTCATTCACTATAAGCTGCTATTGTAAGATAAAATTTGAGTTAGAATTTTGCTTACTGTGACATTTTGGTTCTTATGCAAAAATTAAAAAAGTATATAGCTTTTGATACAATATGACTAGGTTAAAATTTTTATTATCTCCAGCTAATTTAAGGTTTAGGTTCTAATTTCTATATACACCCTCTCTTGCTAGGTTAAAATACATGAATATCTAGATCCAACTATCTTGCCAATGTCATTAGGACGTATTTACTTGATGGAAATGAATGAATAATGTTAGTTTAGATATCTCATTTTGTGTTGTATCATTATGTATTTCACAAGAAGTGTTTACTACCTAAATGTAACACCCCAAAATTAATTAAAATATTAATGATGTATTTAGACTAATTAAGAATAATTATTATGAAATAACTTGGTAAGCTATATGAATGGAAATTTACAGAGAAATAAGTTATTAATATAGGTTTAAGATTTCAATTGGGTTAAAGCTTAATTTGGGCCCAAAATTAATTTTAGTAAGCTATGGATAAGGATTTATGGAGGCCTAATGATTTTAGGTGCAAGCCCAACTCCTTATCATGAGACTTAGGCTAAGAGAGATTACTTAGCAATGGCCTAATCTGATTTAGTAAAATAGGGGCCCATGACCCAATTTATATGAGTTGGCCCAACGCATATTATGCAAACCCAAATTAGATTGACTCTTAGAACTTAGCTTGACTCTATCAAATTGCTGCAGTCCAACTTATGATATAAGGCCTAACAAGCATAAAAATCTAAATGCACAAGGAATTGGGCCATTGGGTCAGCACATCCCACTTTTAGCTCTAAATTTTCTGCAACCCATTCATTAAACGATAGCCCAACCACTAGAAATGAGCCCAATTGGACCTTGGGCTGATGGGTCAGCCCATTTCTCATTAAAAACCCTAAAGGTTCAGCAGCCACACCCATTTGGAAGAGCAAAACACTTGGTTCTGCAGAAGGGAAAACCTATTTTCGCACCTTGAAGAGAGGCTAGGGTTCTACCAACATTGCAGCTCCATTTTTTACTCTTAGAGGATGATTTAGCCAAGGTAAGTTATATATAACTTGACCCTCTTATTCTCTTCTTTATCTTGGTCCAATTAGTTTCTGGTTTTGGACATTTTCATCTCCTTCTCAAATTTGAAACTTGGTGTTAGGTGATTCCTTGCAAGATTTTCGGAGTTTGGAGTTAGTGGAACCATGAGGTAAGTGTTTGCTTTCATTTTGTGGTATAATCTTGCCCAGATTTCATGTTATAAGCTGACTTTAGTATATGGCTAATTCCATGTGCGAAAATCCAAGTTTTAAGGATAGCCTATAGTGTGTTCTTGGTAGTTAAGACTCAACTTAGTTCATTTGACCTCTTGGGTGTATGGGTAAGTGTTCCCTATTCTCTTGTGGGGTGTATGTGCTGAATTCCTACATTTTAGATTGACTTTTGCTGCATGGTTTGTACGTGTGCGAAAATGGAGTTGTGAGGAGCGACTCATGGTGAGCTTTGATGTATGGACCCTGAATTAGTGCAATAGATCATTAAAAAGCTTAGGGAAGAAGTTATTAATAACTTCTTGTTAATATTAATCTATCGATAGCAAGAATTTCTTTGCTAATGATGGTTAAATGATGATAATCATGCTCATGTTAAGCTTGGTATGATTTGGATCATGGTGGCAGCTAGGGGAAGAGTAATTGGCTTCATTGAGGTAACTGGGGTTATTTTTCTAATTCCATATATATGCTCATGTTAATCTGATATTTGTTACACATGCTTGATTTTGAAATACTAAATGATTGGTTGACTACTTGATTGTTATTGTAATTGGACCTTGTAAGCCCATGGTAGAGCTATGATGCGGCTACCACCCGTGCATGTGCTTTGATCGAGCACCGAATTATGATCAGACCCCAGATGCACTGAGTGTAACGCCCAGTATATTGTAAAAGCACAGAAATGGGTCAGTTTGAAAAGCAAGTCCCCTGAGATGAGTGATTCAAGGAAAAATAAAATTTGGATAAAATATTAAATAATAGAAAATAAGTATTTGAGCCTTGAGTTGCTGAGAAACTGGGGCCGAAGTAATTCAAAAAATTTACCGAAAGGCCAGTGGCATTTTCGTAAATAAGTGCAATTTTGGAAAAACCCCTATGAGGGATTTTTAAATGGAAATTTTGAGTTACCCAGGGTTCTTAGAGGCCCTAAAAACTATGGGAAGTCCCGGGACCAGTAAAGCCCCTCCGATGTACTCTTTCCAATGTCGGTTGACCCAAACTTTGACCGGTTCATTCAAGAAGGTTTTAGCTCCAATTTGAGTGATTCCAAAGGCATTTTATTAAATTTGGAATCTAAATTTTGTAATGGAAAATACGGTCCTAAAAAAGGAGCTAAAACGAAGGAGAAACGAAAATGCTAAGAACGAAGGGCAAAATTGGCATTAAAGTGTTAAAAGAAGCTTCTTTCATCTTCTTTATATGCCACGTTCTGCCTCCCCCTCTCTAAACCGACTTGCTTCTGCCCATTTTTAGAGGAGAACTCTAGCTTCTTAGGCGCACAAGAGGAGGAAGATTTTGGAGGAAGAAATTCAAGAAAAAGGTAAGAAACTTTAAGAAATTCCATATCCTTCCTTCTTGAAACTTGCTCCTCTCCTCTCAAGCTTTCTTTCTATGGTTTTAATGGAGAGTTTGGTGCTGTTTTGGGGGCAGAATAGAGAGGGGAATTTCGAAAATTGAGGGAGTAAGTCAACCAAGTGGAAGAACAAGCCAAAGGAAGCAAGAAAATAAGGTAAAACTTCCATTCTTTGGTAGTTTCTTCCTCCCCCTTCCTCTTGCACGAATTTGGCCACCATGAGCCCACTTCTTAGGGGCTATTTTCTGTCCAATTTATGGAGGGATTAGAGGTTTTGGAGTGCAAGGATGAAGAATCTATCACTGGAAGCAAGTAAAAACCATTGAATTTCAAATTGAAAAAGTGTAGGGTGCTTGCACATAGTTTAAAATCTGGATTGATTTAAGACTTCTCCATCATATGTGAGTGTTTGTTTGAGTTTCTAAGACTCCTAAGAAGCCTCCCAAGTGCCCCATCTATCAAGGAAAAATCTCAAACTCCATAGGTCTTTAATGGAGGCATAAATCGGTCAAAAACCCTTAGAGATAGCTAGGGGATGTTTCAAAGAGTTCCAAGCTTGATTTGAGACTTTATATGATAAAAGAAGATAGGAGAAACCCTTGGGAAAAATTTAGAAGCCTTAGGTTGGGAGATGAGGCAATGGCTTCCATAATGTAACCTTATGAAGCAATATGGACCTAGGTTTGTGAAAGTGAGTGTATGATGGCTTCAAGGACCTTAAATGAGGTCAAGAGGTCTAAATATGGTAAGAGAATGGAACCAAGAATTTTACTTGTGGTAGTTGCTTCATTAGGTTATTAATGGAACCATATTGTGACAACTAGAACAAAGTGTAGTCTTAAGAGTGAGTTGGGTGTTATAACTTGTTCCAAGAGTATAATTAAGTGTTGTTTATTGTGAATAGGACAAAGAAATCCAACCCCACCTCCTTGTGTTTGTGGAACCAAAAAGGGGAAGGAACAACCAAAGTAAGACTTGAATTTGCCCCAAGGTAGCTCTCCACCTTTTCTTGTTGCATTTTCTTGTTGCATATATGTCATTGTGTGCTTGTGTGTATATTTTTATGTTTGAGACATGCCACTTGATGCTATGTTGCCATTTTGGTACCAATATGCTTTCTTGAATGTCTTTGAATTGTGGAAATGGCTTACAAGGGTGAGGTAGTGCCAAAAGTCCCTTAATGTGGGTGAGGAGATGCCAAAAGTCTCATGGCATGGGTGAGACATGGCCAAAAGTCCCGAGAACCAAGAGTGAGGCAATCCAAAAGTCCTAGAAATGGGGTGAGGCCAAACCAAAAGTCCTTAGAGCTCATTCTTATGCTTGACATAAGTTTGTGACACAACAATGTGAAAGTGGAATGCTTCATGAATTGATTGATTGCATACTTGTGCCTTTGACATGTTGTATGCCTTGAAAATGTGCTTGGATAGGTGTATGAGCTATTGAGGGTCAATGAATCTCACCCCCTCCTTTCTCTCATCTCACATGATCTAGGTGGAGTCCAAGATCCAAAGGATGGAGGCCAAGGAGCTTACATCTCCATCTCTTGGCACATTTTGCTAGTTTTGATGTATTAGAATGTCAAAGAATATATGTATATGTTATTTTTGAGCCATGACACTTTGAACAAGTGTAAAACTATGTAAAGTTAGTGTGTGTATCAAGAATAGAGTTTAATGTATAGAATTGTGTATTTTGGCCACTTGAGAGCCCACTTATGCATGTATGTATATGGAAGTGGCATGGTGAAATTGAGTTGTATGAGGATTCAGACCTTATGAGGGACTTATTTGTGTTATATTTATGCTTCCTAAGTTGCTCAAATGTGTGTGGAATAATGAAGGGCCCATTTGAACCAAATTTGCCCCTTTATTGGAACCAAATTGCCATAATCTTGAGCTATGGCAAAGTCTAACCAAATGACCTCTTCTTGACTTAAAATTTTGCATGCACTTATATCTTGCCTAGATCTTTTTGGCAAGCTAAAGATAAGGTCATTTGGATGTCTGTGTAATTTTCTATGATTTTTCAAAGTTGGCATCAGAATTTCGGATTTGCACCAGTACTGTTCATTTGGTCAGTTGTGAAATTGTGTCATCCGAGGGGCAAACGTGATCCAATGGCTACGAAATTTTTTAGGTCGAAACTAGGCATTCAGAGTGACTTGTAGCAACTAGAATCACCTCATTTGGAGGTCTGAGCTAAGAGTTATGAATTTTTGAATTTCTGGAACAGTAACAGTAGCATAGCACGCCTGAGTTATTGTTCCATTGAATTTCAGTGGCTAAACGTACTTTCGATTGTCTGAACCTATTTTTAACATAAATTTAACATTCATAGCTTTCAAAATTGGTATAATTTGCATGGATTGGATTTGTTTGGAATTAATTGGACATTTTCAAAGTTTATAGCAGACACTTGCATCAGTACCAGTAGTTGTCCGAACCTTTGCTCCTTTTCGCGTGTCAAACGCTTTCTTTGTTATGTTTCATAGCCTGGACATATTTTTTTCAAAACGTAGACATGTGTAGCTCTCCATAATGGCCAATAATACATGATTTTGATTTTTTTGGATTTAGTTATGAATTTCCGAAGTTGTGGCAGAAAAACTGAAATTCTGGCCGAAAATAATAGAGTGTATTTGATGTTCCCTTTTCAATTCCACGAGTTGTGGGGCAATTTTGGTGATGTAAATGAGTTTTATGTATGTAATTAAATATGAGAATGTGATGTATGAACTCATATGGTTCTCGTGACATCGAATGGAATTTTCATACGCGACGCAACGCGAAATAAGACATTATTTTAATGTCATTTTTCCATTCTCTTTTGTGCAATTCATCATGTGAGACTTAGAAATGATAAGAAGCAAGCTAGAAATATATGGTGTTACACTGAGCCCTGGTTGTACTCATTATGGAGTAGATGCCGTGGACAGACCTCTCTCGGTGTTATTGGCCATTAACATGTTATGTATTACTGCTGGTATGGGACAGTAGTCATTGGTAGTTCAACTAGTTCATTTGCAAATTGAATTGATGATTCTGGTATTGATGACATGAAATTATATTGGATTGATTAACTTGTACATGTATATGGAAACTGCCCTTTTGTTACTGAGATTGTATATCTCACCCTGTTATGGGTTAACATTTTCAAGAACCGAACCTCTTAGTGGCAAGGAAAAAATTAATGGAACTTATTAAATAGGTTGGTAACACCTAGGTTTTGAAACCTTGACAAATTGTATTGTAATCAGATTACAAGTTTTGTACCATTGTTGCATTGCATCATGAATTGCCAAGTGTAGGAGTTGTATTTTGTTAACATAGAATGTAACCATTGCGAAATAGGCTTCATGTTAGTTGTTGATGGATGTATGAACTTTGACACTTATTTTGGTTGTGAATCTATGATATAACTGACTATTTGAGTAATGTAATCCCATGATATGTTGATTATAGACTTGACTATTGATGCATGAAATACCCAATGAAAGTATGATTGAATGACCATTGTGGGAAATTTATAAATTTGCTGACGTAAAACTTATGGATGAGTAAGGAAATCCATATTTAAATGCTAGATGGGTAATGTTACGATAGCTAGGATAAAACAGCTAGATAAATACTATTAGAACCTCATAACAAGTGGGAAAGTGGCCCTAGAGAGTCCCTAGATAGAGAGTGGAGAGTATGAGGCAAGGTCTTAAGAGTAGTAAGATCAAAAGGCATTTGGCCGCGGCCAATAGTGGCGAAATTGCCCAGGGAGAGTACCAGAGAGCAATTTGCCGCGGCGAAATGGGAGAGGCAAAACTGGGAGTCGTCCAAAGGGTAATTCACCGCGGCTAAATGTGAATTGGCCGTGGTGAACTTTTGCGAAAAGGAGCCAGGCATTCCAGAGAGGAATTGGCCGCTACGAAAGGAGGTATTGGGCACGGCTAATAGTGAGAGGCGAGCGACGTAGGTTCCAGGAGGCTTCTTCGCCGCGATGCCATATAGGTTGGCCACGGCGAAAGTAGTCGCGGTGAAATTAGTAATGATGCGAGGGGTGAAGCCGAGGGGAATTAGCGGTGGCTAATGGGAAATTGGCCACGGCGAACATCCTGAAACCCTTATATTGGCTAGGAAATCTTAGTTTTTCATATGATAACCTCAAGGGATGATTTATAAATAGTGATAGAAGATTCATGTGAGTTGAAATTGATAGATAATGGAATCAAGGCTTATAAATGAATGTTTATTTTCCTTGATATATGTAAGTGTTGGTAATTATATGGTTGATGACTCTAATAACATTAAGGTTCAAATTTTCCCACATTCCTATAGTGTAATTAGTCTTAATGTCATGTAACCCTGGTTTATAGTTATTAATCACACATTTAACTTTAATTACAATAAGTAGAAGTTAGGGTCGTCACACTGAAACATTATATTGATGTTCTGGTTACATGGGCTTGAAATCTTGAATTGTTTGTGAATTTTGGGCATTTATTTTATAACTTTTCTTTAACAAAGGAGTGTATATTTAAACATTGATACATTGATTGTTCATCTTTAGGAAAGCAAATTGTTGTCTAGAATTTAACCCCCTCTTTTTTTTTTGGATTTTTTTTGTCTCTTTTACATGAACCCCACTTGAGGATGGTGAAAATTTGTGGAAATTTCATGAATTGATAGAGAGGATGCTTAGAGAATTCTTGGAATGAGGCCAAAGAGGCATGAGCATAGATGAGTTCATGGGTTCTATGTTTTAGTTTGTAAATAAGATTTTGAAGGCTATACACATAAGGCACACTATCACAGAAATAATTGTGTGATCGCAAATATATTGTTTACTTTTTACTTTAATTTCTAGAATTGCCATGTAGGAATCTATATCCTCTCAGGCGCATAGAGGTTAACCAGAGCACCATGTATGACAATAAACTCTCCTTGGTGCTCATTGGTTCTTTTTGTATATATTTGCAAGTCTTGGGTTCCAATCACCGTACAAAATTAATTTTGTTTTCATAAATTCAAGGAAAAAGGAAAATGTGCTTTAAAAAAATATATTAAATTATGATTCCAAACAAAACAAAACAAAAAGAGTTCAAAAAATCAAATGAAGCTCCTTAGAAAATATATATAGTTTTTTTTAGACAAAATAAAGTATGTATTCTTAAAAAACAAAAAAGAAACCAAAAAATATTTTTTAGCAATAAATTACTAGTTTAAAAAAAAAAAAAAGCTTTTTCCCTTTTCTCTTCTTTTAAAGGTTCTTCTTTAAAAATAAAAGGATTAGTATTTAAAAATAAAAAGTTTCAAAATTAATTATTCCTTTTGGAGTATGTCTTTTACAAAAAAGGATAAAAAGTAAAAATAATAATTAAAAAAACCAATGAAAAAAAAATTGAAAAGTAAGGGAGGAATTAGGTTTCTTAAGACTTATGAACTCTTCTCAAATTTCTTTTGATAAAAGTAGGAATGGAAAAACTTTTTTTAATAAAACAACAAAGAAAAGAGAAAATAACAAAAATATATATAGTCAAAACCTAGAAAAAAAAATTCAAACAAAAATCAAAACAAAATAAAAAATCACTCATAAGAAACAAAAGAAAAAAATTCAAAATCCAAAAAATAATAATAAATAACAAAATAAAAAATCAATTATAAAAAAATAAAAAAAAAAACAAAAGTCAAAATAAAATTTAAAAATAAAATAAAATAAATAATACCAAAAAACACACAAAAATCAAAATAGAAAATTTTAAAAGTAAGAAAAAAAAGAGATAAAATCCTTTTTAATGTCATCAAAAATATAAAAGTTATTAAAAAAATAAAACAAAAACAAAAGGAAAAAGAAAAAAAGACATGTTTGAAAAAAAAATCTTTTACTTAAGTAAAAATGTCATTTCAAGAATCAAAATCAAGAAAAGAGGAAAAAAGAAGAGAAGATAGCAAAATTAATTTTGCCTTTTGCAAATTAAAACATATCAATCAATTTTAAAGCTATTTTATTTGTTAAAGTTAAAGTTATTTTTAACTTTTCTTTGAAGAAAAACAAAAAAATAAAACAAAACAAAACAAAATTAATATTAAAACAAAGAAGAAAAAAATGAAAACCAAGAAAAATGATAAAAAAAGAAGAGAAAAACTGAAAATGCAAAAAGTAAAGAAATAAAATTAACTTTATCTTTAGCAAATCAAAACATATCATCCAATTTTATTTTCGTTTTATTTGCTAAAGGGGCGGTTCTTTTTGCTCAATGAGATTGCAAGGTTGGACAGAGTAGTTGGAGTGAATGTAATGGGTAGAATAATCTGAGTGATCAGAATAAGAGAAATCCGAATCTGACAAGTGAAGTCCAAGAAGGGCAAAAACAGTGTTTGTATCAGCATATTCTTACTTTGAGAAGTATTCTTCAATGTCATTATCAGCAGATAAAGGAATGTTGGTATGAACCTATTAGATGAGCTTAATATCCTTCTTTGTTTTATTAGGATAGTTTTTTTGCAAAATGTCCATTTTTTCCACAGATGTAACAATGGTCTCGTTTACCATGCTGAGTGAGCCGTCGTCTGAAAAATCGAATTGGTCGTTTAGGTCGCCTTTTCTAGTAATACTTGTGAGACTTGCAAGGCTTGGTATAAGAATGCCTATAATGAGATTTCTTCTTTGTTGGGCAAGAGCACTTTGACTTGTCTTTGCATTTAATTTGGAGATAAGGGTTTTTTACAAACCGTTTGCAAAGCAAGCTTGCCATCAATCATGGAATCAAACATTTTATATTGCTCACATAATTTCTCAAAAGTAGCTAAAGTTAATTGGTAAATCTCCCCAAGAGAGATGTCAGTCATATCTCTTCAGAGGGATTGTATAACTCTTAAGAGTTCTGGCTGTAACTCTTCTGGCAAAGAGGCAATGAATGTATGCCTGAGATTGACATCATTGAAACCATTAAAAAGGTAGTACCTTTCTACCATTCTTTTGTAATGAAAGTCAAGGTCTTTTTTCTTTAAGGAGCAACATTTCATCTGGAAATATTCTTTCCTTTTTTGCTTATCAACAAGATGAAAATCACCAAGGAATTCTTTGTGAATCAGACCAAGGAGGTCATTAGCACTGCCGGCTATGGTATAAAGTCTTTGTCTATACTCCCCTAAGCTTTGGAACCATTCTTGAAGAGTACCAGTGAGTCTGCTGGTGAATTCGGTGAGAGTTACTTGGAGATTCGCATTTGGTTGAGTCATCTGAAGATCAATCCATATTGAGAACTCATGCAACTTGTCTCTCCACTTATCAAGAGGAATATCATCAAAGGTAAACCAAGGTCCAGTGGTTGGACGAGTTTGAGGTTATGGAGGATTAGGGAAAGTTGTGTAATATGATTGGTCAGTACGGTCATCATCTTGTTCAATATTAGACTCATCATATTCTTCCACATTAGTAGGATTCACCATACAGGAAGCTGGGTATTGAACAGGGTCATCTTCCTTAGAACTCAGAGGTTCAAGACCAATAATCCGAGATTGGTTGGAATCAGAATCAGAAGGATAAGGGTTGATGGTGGACAATAAAGAGATTGTCCCAGAAGGTTTAGTTGATTCTGTTTGAGGTTGTTTATTTTTCTGAGTTGGATCAGGGTGAGGAGTAGGCATAGTATGCTTTAGTGAGGAAGGTGGAGTATGAATCTGTAAAGGTATTACAGTTGGTTGCTCTGTAGGTTTTGTCCAAGAAGGTGATGCTTCTTGGTGTGAAGGATAATGAGGTGGTCTTTGAGGAGGATAGACATGTCTAGGTGGAGGAGGCTGAGGTTAAGTTAAGGGTTATCTGGCTTGAAGCTGTTAAAGCTGTGCTGGACTAAGATAGTCCTTTTTCTTTCTGAAGACTTCATAGATCATCTTGAAACATTTGGAATAATCAGCTTCTTGAAGGTAAGGTGAATATGGAGGTGATAGATATGGATTATAGGAAGACATAAAAGGAGAAGGATAGGATTCATAAATACTGCGAGATTGATTTCTGGCTAGATCTTTTTCAATATGATCAATCTGAGTTTTTACTTATCAAAACTCTTGTTCCTTCTGTGTAAAAGCTGGTCCCATATATCCATGGGTAATAAATCCTTCAAGTTCTGCATCCAGGGAGGTAACCTGCCTTTGAAGGCGATCATATAATTCTTGGACATGGAAAGACAATCCATCAATCCTAGAATTAGTATAAGCTGTTTGACTGGAGAGATTCTCAAGGCGGGAGTCAATCCATTGAAGAACTTTATTTTGAGTCGTAGCATTATGAGTATGCCAGTTGAGAACTTTTTCAGCTTGTGAGACAGGTCTCATGGCACCATTAGATGAAACTTTTGTAGGAACAGAATACGGCTTGTAGGTAACATTGGTCTCAGGGTTTGTTCTTCTTTCCATAGCAGGAAACTGAGAGTCATAATTTTTTGATGTAGAAGAAAACATCATACATTGAGTAAGCTGGGGTTGTGCTTGTATAGGAATGACTGGTTCGAGTTCTGGAGAAGGCGAAGGAAGAAGATCATCATGACTTAGTTCCTTAAGGAGGTCATAAAAAATTTCTGGTTTGGGCCAAGGAGTTTTGATACAAACCCATCTAGGTTTTGGTGGGTGGTCATCATCATCATCTAAATTGTTGTTCGGCTTGTAAAGATAACAGTGGCTAGATTTCCAGGATGGTTTGGGTAACTTCATTTTCCAAGGAGAGGCACAAGAATCACGAGGCCTCTATGCATTATCTTCTGGTCCTTCCCAATTTTCAAGATCTTTGCATCCACAGTCAAGATCGCACATAGATGGACCACAATCCCAAAGGAAGTGTCCATTGATTTTTCCTACATAAGCATAAGACCCATCAGGATGAAACCAATGAATGGGAATTAGACCTTTCTTTTGTTCCTGGATGACCACAAGAGTGATTCATCAGCCCTAGGGCTGAGGTAGTAGCTTATTTAGATCCAGGTCTCTTGAAGGTTGATTTGACAGTTCTGTCAGAGAGTTTCTCTAAAACAAGAGGAGCAGATGTATGGAAAGTCTTCTGTCTACCATGGAACTCTTTTTCATAATTGGCAACCCATTCAAGAGGCATCAATTAGAGCAGATCTTGTCTAGGTATTTGCTTGGGGATCTGGATGATAGTGGTGTTATCTGGTCTATCAAAAACCATGTAAAGAACATCATCAGTGGTGTTTTAGGAGTGAAGATCAACTGAGTGGTTCTACAGACGGTAGATCATCTGGTGATGAAGAGTAGCTGGAACAACATCGGAAACTTATTCAGCACCAATGATCTAGACTTGCACCTTTAGTCTAGTGGAAAGAGTGGGATCTAACAACTTTATATTGAAATTAGGAACTATGGTCAAGATCACACTTCCACCATTCAAAGTGACAAGGGCGGCTCCAATCAAAGCATTTTGAAAGGAGTTATAAGATGTATCAAGAAGGGAGACATGGGTTGTAGCTGATATCCCTTTTCTGCCATGTAAGATAAGGACTAATCTGATAGCTCCAAGATGAATGTGAGAATAGCCTTGATGGATCCAGTGAGAAATAAAATTGGAAGGGATTTCCAGAGTAACATATTGTTCAACTTGGGTTGACTGAAGCCCACACTGATCCAATTTGGTACCTTGGACTATTTCTTTTACTGGAGGGTTTTGAGGAGAAATAAGTCTTTTGATAGATCGGGTAAAGGATCTATTTTGATGATAGAGTTAATAAGGATTAAGAAGAGGTGTGATAGATTTTTTTAATCTAGATTCTTCTGGAATGTGGGTAATTTCTACAAGATTATCAATCCTATTAAAAGCATGAGATATATAGGAAGAGGGAATAGATCTAGGCATAAAAAGAGAGGAAGAAAGATGAACGAGTTTTTCTATATCATTTGAGGAAACAGTCGACATGGTGTTTGAATTTATATTCTTACTTTCTTTTACTAGTAGATTTGATCCGATTATCTTACGAATGTGTAGGCTTTGATACCATTCCTGCCCCAGTCCAACCTTATCATCGGATGGGTGACAACAAGAGATACCTCAGATTCATTTTTACGCTACTACCTCACGATAGTGCAACCTACCACTAGAGGCTAGCTAGTCAGGCCCCCGAGAGCTAAGAGCCAGTACTTCATCACAGGTTATACTGTGAGAATGCTCTCTAGAGGTTTCAACAGTTTATAGCCTTCTTGTCTTCAAGGTTGATCTTATTACCAAGCAAAGAATTGGTATTAGGATCTTTACTAATTGTATAGTCTGGACTAAAGTACTTGGCAGTAATTTTCCAGACAAGGATATCCTTATTGGAATGGACATTTACTGTCAGGAAAAAATGCTTTAAATCCTTCCTCAAGGGATCCAATTTAAATAGCAATTTAAGCCTTAAACTATAATTTCAAAAGTGTTTGAGCTTTTGAATGTTCCAGCTAGTTATGAAGATATTCGTGACAAATTTCTACCTTACTGTCCAGAGTCACATGATCAATTTTCTCACCCTATCCTTTCTGGAAGAATAAAGCCTTCTTCATCCAGCTTCCTTTTAAAAGAAATCAAAATAAGCTATTCATCCTAGCATGAATCCTGATGACTTGCAACTTGCCCGAGAAGAATGTGCAGTCCTTCTATAGTAAAGACTTATTGAACCTACCAAATCTGATTGGGTGTGCTAAGCATTCTATGTGGATAAACAAGCAGAGCAAAGACGTGGTAAAAATATATTAGTCATTAATTATAAGCCTCTCAATATGTTTTTACAAGATGATAAGTTTCCATTGCTAAAGATCAGTTCTCAACTCAGTCTGTTTATAGCCGCTAGAGTTTTCTCTAAATTTGATCTTAAGGCAGGCTTCTGGCAACTTGGAATTGATCCAGCTGAGAGGTATAAAACAACTTTCTGCATACCCAATGATACCAATGGACTATTATGCCATTTGGATTGAAGGTTGCCCTGTCTCTATTTCAAAAGGCCATGATGAAAATCTTTAAGCCCATTCTTCACAGTGTCCTGGTCTACATTGATGATATCTTGCTCTTTTCAAAAATTGAAATAAACCACAAACAGCTTCTCTAATAGTTTTTGGGCCTTGTATAAAAACATGGGATAATGCTTTCCTCCAAAAAGAGTCAATTAGGCCAAGCCTAAATAGAATTCCTCAGAATGCATATCTTTTATGGACATTATCAGCTGGGTCCACACATAGCCCAAGACTGACTTACTTTTCCAATTAAAGATCTCTCTGTAAAAGAAATTTAATAATTTCTCAGTGTAATCAATTTCATCAGAGACTTTATTCCAAAGGTATCTAATCATACAAGCCAGCTGTCCAAGTTCCTCAGAAAGGACTCCCCCTCCTTAGGGACCTGCTCAGACTATAGCTATTCGACACCTTAAAAGAGTCTCTCAAGTGCTTTTACCTTTAAAGATTCTTGATAAGCGTAAAAGGATCCTCCAGACAGACGCTAGTAAAGATTTTTGGGGCACTATCTTACTTGAAGAGATTGATGGAAAGAAGTATTACTGTGGCCATGCTAGCGGACAATTCAAAGACTCTAAAAAACATTATCATGCAATCTACAAAGAGATTCTTACTGTTAAAAGAGGGATAGAGAAGTTCAATTTTCACTTATGTTCATATGATTTCACTGTGCAGATGGATAACTCCTCCTTCCCTAAGATTTTAGACTCTACCAAAAAAGTTCTTCTGAATAAGCAACTGATGCACTGGAAAGACTAGTTTTCCCACTATAAATTCACAGTTGAACATATCAAAGGATGCCACAATATCTTAGCCGACTTCCTTTCCTGACCACCAAAAGCCCTTAATCTCATCACTCCAGCTAAACCTGTTCCTCTCATCCACATGGCTCATTCAATTCCTGGATGTACCATTCATTATCCACAGCCCCCAATTAAAAAAGGATTTCCCTCCTAGGGAACCACAGCCAATAACTCCTGCGAAGTTCAAAACCTTGCCCAAAAATCTCTATTTTATTACCTTCACTGTTACCTAAAAGGCTCTCCTTATAATGTTATTCCTCATGCCTTCAACCTTGTGCAGACCCCTTTTTTTCTCCTATTTCAAATCACAGCCCATGTGACTGAGGATGCCCTTTGGTATCTTTGGGCACTTACTACCCTTTATTCTAATGCCATAGCCTTTCTACCTCTCATGATTTTCTAACACCTCAGCAGCTCTAAAAATAGGGATTCCAATCTATGTACTTTACTAGAATGGTTCTCTCCATTACCATGGTGGCACTCTGATCTTGACCGTCTCATTCACGGCCACAACCTTTTGAAGATACCTACTGCTAATAAACAAGTGTCTAATATTTTCATCCTCCACCGTCCTTATTGGGTCAATAGACAAAACATGCTCCTTACCTGCAATCATGCCTATGAATAGAATACTTTTTTGGATTGGCCAAAACAATCATCTGATGCTCTAAAGGCTTTAAATTATTTTTATGTGAAATTAATAATTATAAGCCTAATCCATTCATATTCTGTACTTCATTGGGACCATACCCTAAAGAATTCATCCCCAGAGAACCTCAGCTTCCAGAACTAGATTTGCCTAATACAGAACAATGGACTCTAGAATAAATGATCAAATTCCTCACAGGAACCAGTACTCAGGACCCAGGAGCTTCATCTTCTTCAACCCAACCACCTTCGGACACAATAATGCAAGACTCACATGACCCCTATGACTCTATTGCTCTAAATGAGTTTGAATAATGGTTTGCTACCTATTTCAAAACGTCACCAAAGGACCCTGACTCCACCAACACTAAAGACAACCCCAACTTATCTCCATCCCATAAGCCAATCAAGAAAGGATAAGCCTTATCCTGAATTCTATCTTACCAGCTCATGCTTTATTGTATAATTATGCGAGCTTACTATTTTACATGTGAACTACTTTATAAAAGCCGCTTTCTAATAAGACCATCGGCCAGTATGTTTATCTTTTGCAAAAGCAGTTTGTCTTGTTTCTCCGGACCTTCTCTATAAGAAGGGTTTCCAAGTCTTAAGAAGGCAAAACTCCTCTAAGCCTCTCTTCCCCCTAGTAAACAAATTTTGAAATAAACTTTAGTTCTCTAATGTCTTCATTCTAAATTTCTTTATGTTCTGAAATCTTTTATCAGTAGATCTCTTACGATTATCTTGTCCATACACTAGTATGCTCTACACTTGCCTCTCTTGAGAAACTTGTGTATTAGAAAGTGTTGCAACTACCATACTATCTGGATAATAGTAATTACCTTGTCTATGAGTTCTTTGTTAAAAACAATTTCTAAAAAGATCAACAGAATCCTTAGTCCTAAGAGCCAACGCACGAAAGCCCAAAAGAGAAAGAGTGGCTGTTAGCGTAAGCATACTTGGAAAAGGATTCTAGTGATTCTAATTGGAACACTCGACTTGAATATTTTTCATTAAGATGACAAGGCATTGAACCTATCCCTAGATGTTTAAGGGATAAGCGTTTACACTCTCAGAATTATTATTATCCAGATTGTATTGGTTAGCTAGATCCAGAGGAAAGGAAGGCACTAGATAAAGTTTGTCCTCCTTTCACTCTAGAGTATATTCAAGAGTATTGGAGTTGTTTAAGATCTCCTCTCACTAAAAACAAAAAAAAAAAACACAAAAATAAAAACAAAGTACCAACTATCAAATTTTTTGTCGAATTACGTGGACTTTGATCCCTTGGAAGGGTACGTAAGCTTTAGGCTCTCATTCTAGGTCAAGTCTATCCTTGTAAATAAATATTTTCCTTTAATTTTTATTTCCTTAATTTCTTTCTTTTTATTTTGCTATTAATTTTGTTTCTTTAATTTATTTTCCTTTTTTTACTTTTATTTTTATTTCCTTAAGTCTTTCCTTCTATTTTGTATGTGATTTGTTAGGGAGAATTAAAATAAAATAGAGGTTATATGAATTTTGTACAACTCACTTAGGGTAACTGTTCTTAGTAACGAGTGTAGCAGAGTGCCTAACACCTTCTCCACTCACAATTGACTATCGAATCCAAATCTGGTTCATAGACCATTTTCATTTTTCAAATAAAAAGACTTTTTCCAAAGTTTTGCCTTTTCAAAAATTAAAATTTTAGTGGCAGCTCTACTACGTTTATTTTAATTTCGGTTTTCATTTTGACAAGAATCATAATTGAAATATTTTTAAATTATTTTTCTTTTTTAGCGCCATGCGGTTGCATTTTCAAGTGTGATAACGGTTATAAGACCTTTACTATTTATATAAGACTAAATGTTGGGCAATAAAAAGTTAACAAGAGAATAAGCTCAATATTATAGGGATGAGAATGTTGTATTAGATAAGTGGATGCACCAAACAAGGTATAATTAGAAATGAATGTATTAAAGAGAAAGTTAAGTTGCGCATATTATAGAAAAAAATTAGAACATCGCACCTCAAATGGTTTGGGTATATATGGAGAAGACCTATAAAAGTTCTAGTAAAGAGAGTAGATTAGATGGAAATTAGTCCAATAGTTAGGGGTAGAAAGAGACCAAGAAAAACCATAAGTGAAACCATTAAGAAGGATTTAGACTTAAATGGTTTGCTAAAAACATGATTCACGATAGAACTTTATAATGTCATTTGATCCATGTAGCTAACCCCACCTAGTAGGAAAAGGCTTGTTGTTGCTATTGCTATTGTTGTTATTGTTTCCATAATTTTGCATAACCAATTTTGGGTTGTTATTCTTTCTTTGTTTCTTTTAGGAATTTTGTTCTCAAAATTAGACGTACCTTACTTAATATACTTTAAATAATCCTCCTCAATAATTCCTCTTTTTTTTTTTCTTTAGGGGAGTTCACTTTGAAGTTATATCTGTCTTATCTATTGTCATTAATGGAGTGTTCTTAATATGCTATTACCTCACTTTGATATCCATAATCCTCTCTATCCAACCTAATATGATCAAATAATGTGCAAACATATATATCCCTATATTCTTTCTTTGCCTATAGTTAGAGAAATCCTTGACCAAGTTCCACATAACCACTTTTTATAGCAAGTTCAAGGTACCTAGTTCAAATAAACTCTGATTTCTTTCACTCTTCTAGTTTTCATAAAAATTTCAAGGTATCAATAGTCAGCTAATGAGCTTTAAGTTAATTCTTTCCCCTTCATAACTATTAATCCATTAAAGAAATAGTCCCTAAATGCTTAGTCTAGCTTTACTCAATAAATTATAGTAAGAGTTACAAGAGAATTCCATTTAATTAGTCTTTTATTATTCATCCTTCTAACATCAACATAGGTGGGTAACCCTTATTTTGTAATAAGGTTTCACTCATCCTTTACTCAAGGTAACCTCACTTTTCTCTAGTGTAACCACCTTAATTAAAGCAAGTTTTCCTCTTGTAGGGTCATCTAGTCTAAGTATCTATGCCTTATGTTTAGCTACCTTTTATAGACATCACATCACATCATGTCCCAACGCAATATGAAGTCTAGAATTTCAATCTATCTTATAAAATCTTGTCACAACTCTAGTGGCACTATATTATTCATCTTTTCTTTTAGTCATAAATTTCAAAAGGTTGGTACTAATATAGAGTCCACTCTCATGATTAATCCATTTAAAATCCTTAGGCATTCCAAGGCCATACTAATAAACATCAATTTTATATATTTTATTCTTTTTTATTTGGACCTTTTGAAGATAAAATATGGCTTCATGGGGTTAATTAGATGAGATTTGATTTTATTGGCCATTTTTGTACTTTAGGAATTAATTTGCAATATTCCTGGTTTTTAATGTATAAATTCTTTTAAATAATTTTGTAAATTTTTCCTACTTAATATTTTTCATTATTTGTGCAAAATTTTAATGGGCAAATGTAATTTAATGGTGGAAACTAATTTGGAGGAGAATTGAAGCTGCAAGGTTGAAGTAAGAGCTAAGATTTTAAGATGAAAGTCTCATGTATGCAACTTAAAGAAAGGAATTATTTGTGCAAATTTTTCAATCAATTTTTAGAATATAAAAATTGAAAAATAAAGGATGATTTGGCAAAAAAATTTTAAGCAAGGAGATCAAATTTAATTGCAAGAAACACACACATGCAAGGCCCACTCTTTCACATGGCAACACGCATGCATAATGTCATACCATCATAATATGTACATATATTTAATCTTATCTTCCATTAACAACAATATTTCTCATATATCAATACTTTTAGCAGCGGTTCTTATTGTTATTAAAATATCAATTCCTCAAATTTTGCATAAATAATTATCCACATTATAGAAATCTTTGAATTCATGCCACACAAGTTTACGAAGCTCAGAACATCACAAAAATGATCACAAATTTTAGAGGTTATGGCATATACTTCAAAATACCACACTTTGCACATACTAAATGACAACTTTAAAAATTCATATTTTAAGCTAAAAAATTTTGATTTGTGCAAATTAGGTATCTATGAAAAGCTTAGGTCATGAACTACATGCATAAAAATTTCAAGTGAAATCGAATTCATTTGATTTATGAAATTCAATGGAATAGTATCAGCTGTCAAAATGGAATTCATATATCAGACCCCAAACTTAAAAATGCGTATCTTAGGCTGTTAACTCTGATTTATGCAATCTTAATGGAAGCTTATAATGATAGCTATGTGCTTTTAAAATTTCATGAGCATCAGAGTCCATTTGACCCCTTAAAGCTACAAAAAACTAGATCTGAACCAAATGAACAATGCACATGATTTTTTGCATTTTTTAGCCAACTTTGAAAATTCATAATAAATTTTACAAAACTCCAAAAATTGTATTCTTTAACTCTATTAAAAGCTCTAAATGCCTACCAAATTCATCCAAAAATTTGTCCATTTGCCCAATTTTTGGTTCAGATGCAGAATATGGCTCAATGTGATGCAATTTTAGGTTCAAATAGTTCAAATGGACCACGTCAATTCATATGACCACTTGGGCATGTCTCAAATGTAAAATGTAATACCTTAGCTTCCTAGCCTTTAAGCCATATCACATAAGCTTATCTTAATACAATTACATGAAAATAGCACTTTGTATAAAGGGAATTTACATAATTGAAAACCCATTTATATCATTCTTGGCTTTAGAGATCATATGGACTTATAAATTTCAGTTTCCATATATAACATATCCATTTATATAAGAAACATCACAATTCATTTCAAGAATCTCGGATTTGAAACCATATTTCAAGAAACCAAAATTTTGCTCTTACATTGGTGTTCTAGATTTCTTATATGAACTTTGGAAATTCATAACTAATTCTAAAAAAATCAAAATCATGCATATGATGGCTTTATAGAAAGCTCTATATGTTAACTAATAATAAAAATTGTTCTAGATCAAGAAAGTAGTAGTTAGCCTATAAATAGTAATAGAATAGTACATCAGGCCTGTTTTTGGATAACTCCAAGACTTAAAAGTTCACAATTTTGGTTCTCTCTCTATAGAGGTCCAAATGAGGTACTCTTGGTGGCTATGGAAAGCTTATGATATCTAGTTTATACTTGTAAAATTCCATGAGTATTAGATTTCATTTACCCTATGAGTGACATAGAGAAGCAAACTGACCATATGAACAATACCCATACTAATTCTACATAATTTGGACAACTTTGAAAAATCATAATAGATTCTATAAAACTCTAAATTGAATCCTCTTTAACTCTATGAAAAGCTTTAGATGAGACCTACTTACTGGCCAAATTTCATGCAAAAAGCATCCATTTGGTCAAACTTTGGCTTAGCTCAAGAAATGGTTAATTTTGAAGTCCATAATGGGTTCATAAGGCACCAAATGACTTTCTTAACATTCCATAACCACGGGCACATCCAAAAGCATATTTACAGATGAGCATGCCAAATGGTTCATATCATCATTGAGCTCATTCTCACCTTATTACTTGCATTTATACATATAGATATAATAGCATACGAGTGGCAAAAACTCATGTATTCATTCATTTGGTTCCAAAATGGATACATACATCAAATTTACATACATTTGAACATGTTCAAAGGTCTGCATCATATATACATCATGTGGTTACAAAGTTTAACATCAAAATGCTATCAAAATGCCTAATTGTCTATCCCTTTGTCAAAGTCTTGCTTCTCAAGATAATTGGCCTCCATTTCTTAGTCTACTTAGCTTACCTAGACATGGTTAGACATGTAGGGGAAGAGTGAGATTCAAAGAATCCCAATAGCTCTTAATTCTTTCAAACATACATAATGAATACATATATATGTCAAAGAATGCATGTATAGCATTTAAGTTACTAATGAACATACAAAAATCATTTTCCATATCACATAAACTCATACATAGAAAACACAGGCTCTGCCACCTCTTTTGTTGCTACTAATGATGGGTGTCTCTTCATGTGGCCTTTTACTCTCTAGAAGGCAAGGTCTAGTACTCGAGGTAAGATGCAACATCCTCAGATTTGCCTTAGTGACTCTACATACCTTGATTAAGGCATTAAAGTTCTTGATCCTCTAGGGCACTACTTTGTTTCTTATCTCTGGTAGGAGCCCCTTTTCTAATTTATCTACTCTCTACCTCTAGTCATCATGTTTCTATAAATAAGAGGAAAATCTGGAGAGCTCCACAAATTTTGTCACATACTGGTCCACAGACATTCCCTTAATTTGTCTCAGGAGTACAAACTTTGAATCCTTCACATCCCAAATGGAATTAGGGAAATACTACTCATAGAATGCCTACAAGAATGTCTCCTAATTAATTAGAAGGTTCTTTGACTTGATAATAGGTTCAGTGCTCCTTCACCAATAGTCTGCCTCTTTCTCTAGCTAAAAAATGGCCATCACGACCTTCTGCTCAGATGTGCACTCAATGACCTTGAATATTTTCTCTAGTTGCATGATCCAAGCCTCAACTTTCTCTGTACTTAACTCACCATCAAAGGTGGGAGGCTCAAAATTCCTAAACTGTGCTATGACCTACCTCGTGGAAGGCTACTTAGGGGCTAGAGGCATTTGAACTAGTGGAGTTTATGGCATATACTATATCTGTAGCTGTGGACCTGAATAAATCACCCCTAAATATTCAAAACGATATGAGTGTTATGGTAGTGGGGGCAAAGGAGGAGTAGGGCCCTCACTGTCTCTCTGAGCAAACCATTCCTAAAGCTGCATAATCATGGCCTGTTGCGGATCTAGGCGAGCCATAATAGCCTAAAAAGCTCTAGCCATAAGATCACTTGGCTCTAGGTCTGCTTGAGCCTCTCTAGAGGGCCTACCTTTCCATGTGTTCACTATCTTTCTAAAACAAATCAACTCATCTTAACACAATTCATGAACATAAGCCACATTTACGCATTGATTTCATCTATAAATAGCTTATACATAATGGCAATCTCATGTTCTTAAGCCACAAACCACATCAAAGTACTTGAACCTTTGCTCTGATACCAATAAATGTAATACCTTAACCTCTTACTATTTTACCATGGTCTCATTATCCATTTCATTGCAATTAAAGAGCATGGAAGCACAAGTATAAAGAATACATACACTTTCCATGGAAAAAGAGCATTATTTTAATGAGATTATTTGCGTTACGTAAGATCTCATTTCCTTATTTTATAGTCCATAGACTATGTGAACTCATCCACATCATTTTCTAGTTATAATACATCCATACAAGTCATACACACTATATTTGATCTCATTCATTTTGGGTTTGAAGCTACATCACACAAAACTCATGATTTGCTCTCGAGGTTCCAATTTTAGTTTTCTGATAAAAATTTTAAAAATTCATAACTAATTCTAAAATAATCAAAATCAAACAAACCATACTATTTTGAAAAGATATAGATGTCTACTTTTGACTAAAAATAAGTCTAGACCAATGTAGTAGCCTTAAGCCACCAGAAATTGATGGAATAGTAACATAGGTCAGGCTGCATTACTAATACTATTATGCAACTTCAAAATTCCATATCTCCCTCTACAGAACTCCAAATAAGGTGATCTCTATGGCTATGGAAATATTGTAGTGTCTAGTTTATTCTTGTAAAATATCATGAGCATTAGATTTCATTTGACTCACATGTGACACAGAGAAGTAAACTGACCAAATAAACAGTAACCATACCATTTCTGCATAATTTGGCCAACTTTGAAAAATCATTACAAATTATTTAGAGCTACAAATTGAGTGCTCTTTAGCTCTGTAAAAAGCTCTAGATAAGACCAACTTTTTGGCCAAATTTCATGAAAAAACTCATTCATTTGGTTATACTTTGGTTCAGCTCTCTATTTGGTCAATTTTGAAGTCTCAAATGACATCTCAAGGCACCAAATGGCCCTTTTGGCTTTCCATAACCACTTGGGCAAGTTTAAAAGCATAAACATCATATATAAAATCATGTCAAATGATTCAAATCCTTATGGAGCTTAATTTCACCTTGCCACTTATATATATACACAAGAACATCATATCACATAATGGCAAAGGAGCGGCAAAATCTCACATTCTTATTTATCTAGCTTCTACATGGATACATACACTATTTATACATATATTAGAACATGCTCAAGGGTTTAAATCATAGATACATCTCATGGTTACATAGTTTGACATCAAAATACAATTAAATAAGTCATTTCTCCATCTTGTTGTCATAATCTTGCTTCTCATACTTGTTGGCTCCCATTTCCTTGTCTACTTAGCTCACCTAGACATGGTTAGGCATGTGTGGAGGAAGAGTAAGATTCAAAGAATTCTAATAGCTCTTAACCCTTTGAAACATACAAAATGGATGTATAAACAAGCCAAAGAATGCATGCATGATATTCAAGCAACTAGTGAACATGTATAATCATTTTCTTTGGCACATCTACTCATACATAGCAAATATAAGCTCTCAAGGGCATTAGGTTAGCCTCACTGATGAAGGCTATATTTCATATATTTTTCCCCTTCTAGTTAGGCCTTTTGATAAATAATTGATGGTATTTTGAGCTTTAACTTGGATATTATTTAGTTTAGGAAATAATTTCATCTTTTAGAATTTTGTTGAATAAATTAAGATTTTTAATGATTTTACTTTATTTTATTTCATTTTCTTAGATGATGATTTCATTTCATTTTATTTTATCTTGCTTTGTTTTGTTTTGTTTTGCTTTATTTTATTTTGGGCTTTGATTTATATTTTTGTTTTTTATTTCTTTTTACTTAAGGAAATTTGAATGGAAGGTAGCTCAAAATGTGTGGTTTACTTGTTCACTTATACACAAATGCAAGCCATAGACATCCACGTCTTCCTGCACTGCTCGAGCAGCCCTTCACTCGACATTAATACATATGTATGACTCAAGAAGGAAGCCACAGCATCAACATCTCACATGTAAGGCAGAAACGTACAAACACACAAAGCTACAAGAGAATGTGGGCTGGAGAAAAGGTTTCAGCTCATTACAATTGCTCGAGCTAATGCACTTACACTCATGACCATTCACGATGCTCTATTTTAGTGAGTTAGAAGATGTGTAAGTGCTATGGGCTGGAGAACATGCAACAAAAGCGAGAGGAAGGAAACACGTGGAGAAGAAGAGGTAGAGTGTGTTTATGGGAGAAAGAAGCAGAGAAAGATGAGAAGGTAAAGAAATAAGCACACTTGAGCTCGAGTTCTACATACATGTGAGCAAAATAGAGGAGAAGAAAGATGAACTAGCCACAGCTTCTGTGAAGGAAAGAACCTACAAGTTATAAGAAGAAGAAAGCAGCGTGCAGTAAAACATGAAGAAGGAGTTGTGATGACCTTAATTTCTAATCATTGTAATTAAGATTAACTAATGGATTAATAATCATAGATTGGGGTTACAAGGCATTAGACTAATTACATTGTGAAAATACGGGGAAATTTGAACCTTAATGTTATTAGAGTCATCAACCATACAATTACAAGAACTTATATATATAAGGGAAATAAACATTTATTTATAAGCCTTTGATTCTATTACCCATCAATTATAACTCATCCCAATGTCTCTAAATCATCCTTTGAGATTACCATATGAAAAACTAAGATTTCCTAATTAATATAAGGGTTTCAGAACGTTCACCGTGGCCAAATTACACTTAGCCGCGACCAATTCCTCTCAGTTTCGCCCCTTACTTTGTGGCCAAATTACACCTATCGCTGCAGCGAGTTGGACCTTCACCGTGGCTAACCTACTTGGTGTCGTGGCCAGAAAGCCTCCTGGAACATACCTATCTCGCCTCTTGCTATTGGCCACGGCCAATTCCCTTGTTAGCAGTGGCTAATTCCTCTCTGGAACTCTTGGGACATTTTCACAAAAGTTCGTCATAGCCAATTCCCTTATTCACCGCAGCGAATTTCCCTCTGGACAACTCCCAGTTTAGCCCCTCACATTTCGCCATGGCTAATTACTTATTTTGCCACGGTGAATTTCTCTCTGGACCCCCCTGGGCAAATTCGCCTCTATTGGCCGTAGCTAACTCCATTTTAGCCGTGGCGAATTGCCTTCTGATCCTACAACTCCTAAAATCTTGTCTCATACTCTCCATTCTCCCTCTAATGACACCCTAGGCCCCCTACCTTAATTGTGGGGCTCGAATAGCCTTCATTAGCCTAATTTATCCAGCTAATCTATCCTTACTAGTTCAAGATTTAAGGGTCAATTTCTTTTCTCTAATTACCCTCCATCAGCAAGTTTGTAGAGTAACAATAACAGGAATTCTTGAACTATCAGCAGTTATCATTTGATACACAGTCAGTGGGGGTTCCATAGCTTAAGGGTTCATATCAATATCTCAAAGATTACATTTCCAATAGTAAGCCATATCATAGTTCAACAAGGCTCACAGCAAATATCATAAATCCATACATCAAATACTAAACTAAAGTAAGGCCCATCCTTAATAGGTACACGTTATATTATCAGAATACAGACTCTTACACTTAGCAATACAGATACATGATGATGCTATATAGAGGTTAACAAAATTTAGCATCTATTCTATTCCACTCAGACCAAGTGTAGCTCCACGCACTAGGCCTCAGCTCATGGATGTTCATCCACTTGCTTGCCCTTATCCTTACCTGAGGAACCTTCACTTGAAATATTAATCCTATGAAACAGAGTGAGATATGAATCTCAGTAACCAAGGAAATTTCCATTCATTATATCCAGTTTAATTAACATATATGCATGAATCAAAATCAACATCAGAATCATATCAGTCATATTAGTAAATGAAACAATTAGCTTATCATGATTACTATACTATACTAGCAATCATATTTTCACATGTTAAAGGCCAATAACACCGAGAGAGGCCCGTCCATGGCACCTACTCCCCATTGAGTACAACCAGGGCTCAGTACATTTGGGGTTTGATCATAACCTGGTGCTCGATCGAAGCACATGCACGGGTAGCAGTAGCACCACAGCTCTACCAGGGACTCACAAGGTCCAATCACAATACAATAGATAGCCAACCAATTCATTCAGTATTTCAAATCATTCATATACAGTAAATATGAAATTAAAACAGATATATGCATGGAATTAATGTAAACCTCAGTTACCTCACTTGTAGATAAATTTGCAACAGCCACCAATAGTACAAAAATCCTCCTATAACCATAGCATCAGAGAATTACTACTTTAATTCATCATTTACAGTAGCAACAAGTACCCAAAGAATTTAAAATGCTAATGACCACTTAGGGGACACTTATCCAGCCACTACAAGTCCCAAATTCGGATTGAAATGTCTTCCACCAAAAACTTCAATATTTCACCCAAAATCCTAAGCAAATTCATACAAAATTAATACTTATATTATAATCCAATCATTGGGGTCTCAAACTAATAGAAATACCTCAGAAAGAAGAGCTTATACTTACCTAATGTCAGCCTTAGCCTCAACTTACGAATTTCACCATAGAAACACCAAATGGCAAGTTTCAGATTTTGGGTGGGGGTGAAAATGCTCTAATTAGAACATTAATCGGTTCAAATTAAAGAAAAAGATGAGAGGATTAAGTTATATAACTATTACCTTGGTTGAATCTTGCTCTAGAAGTGGGAAAATATGGAAATATGCCAAGAACCCTAGCCTCTCCTTTGGACCTCCGAATTTTGTGTGTCTCTTATGATTCTGTAGAAAGGGGAGGTGGCTAGGTCAGTTTTTAAGTTTAAGTTAGGTCAAATATGGGTCATGGGCTGCTTCAAAGTTCCAACTCCTAATGGGCTTCAAATTTTAGCTTTGTTGGGCCAGCTCTCATGTATTGGGTTGCTGAAATTCAATTAGGCCAGACTTAGTTTTAAGAACTCAAAGGTTTTAGGTCTGCACAAGGATTATTGGGCAAACTACAATAGGCCTATAAAAGGTGGATCTTGGGCCTCAATTATATTAAATCTGATTGGGTTTGCATTTAACTTATTGGGCCTCTATTAACCTCTTATCATGATCTCCTACGTTAATTTGGGCCTAGATGAAGTTTCTATCTCAATTAAACCTCAAACTCAAATTAATAATTTGTCTCCCTGAAATTTCCATTCACTTGAGTTACCCGATTATTCCATATTAATTATTCTTAATTAACTCAAATCCATGATTAATACCTTAATAAATTTTGGGGTATTACAAGAGTCATGCACACACAAGAGAACACATAGAATCACATCATTCTTTTACATAAATAGTAACTGTAACACCATAAATTCTAACTCATATTATGCTTTTGAATGACATAATATCATGAAGCATAAAGGATTTCCATAGAAAAGCAAGGAAAAATGGGATTATTTTCGCATCGCGTCATACTAAAAATTTGCAATCGGTGTCACGTGGACCGTGTGAACTCATACTATACATTCTCATATTTAAATATATCATTACAACTCATTTGCATCACAAAATCATGCCCACAACCCATGGAAATCGAAATGGAGCATGGAAAATGGAAGTTCATTCTCGACCAGAATTGGCCTCTTTTCTGAGCAAACTTTCGAAAATCATAACTAAATCTAGAAACATCGGAATCATGCAATCTTGGTCATTCTGAAAATCTTAGTATGTCTACTTCACACTAAAAATATTCCCATATCATAACATCCATCATGGAGGACGTTTGACTTTCATAAAGCTACTGAGGTCGCTGCTGCCTGGGCTGCTGTTTCAGATTACTGATACAAACTTCTAAAATGCATAACTAATTCTATAAAAATTGAAATCACACAAATTCAGTAATTCGAGAAATATATAAATGTTAAATTGATAGTAAAAATAATTTCAGATTGAAACAGACACGTTTAGCTATTGGAATTCTATGGAACAGTGACTGAACTCCTAGGGCGACACTGCTACTGACAGCCAACTTCAAAAATGCATAAATCTTTGCTCAGACCTTCAAATGAGGTTATCTCAGTGGTCACAGAAATATTATGACCTCTAGTTTGTTCATATAAAATTTCAAAAGCATTGGACACCATTTGTCCATCGGGTGACACAAAACACAAATCTGCCAGTATGAACAGTACCCATACCAGAATCAATAGAAAATCCCAACTTTGAAAATTCATCAAATATTCTATAGACCTCAAAAAATTATGTTCTTTAGCTTCTCAAAAATCTCTCATTGATATCTACTTGCATGCCAAATTTCAAATCAATACTAACTCATTTGGCCAAGAAGTGATATAGGGTTCCATTATGGTCAAATTTGGCTCTATATAAGGTACCAAACTTGCCAAATGGCCTCCCCTTGATGTTGGCACCTTTTGGGCAAGTCTAAAAGTAGATTTAAGACTTGTGTAGACTGTCCAAATGGTCCCAAACCTCATGCATCTCATTTTATTCATTCAACCCACACTTATGCATATTTGCATCATACTTCCACATTGCACATTTGGACATTATAAACTCAAATTGTATTCTAAAGCTCATACATCATATCCATAGTTATAAACATCACATAATAGCATATTTATACATGTCTCAAGGTTCATAGACTATCTACATCATCATATACGTCAAGGTACATAAGTATGGTTCCAACATAGCTAAAACTAGGCATGTGCTTGTCAATCTCCTTTCCTCATGGTTGCTGGCTCTCATTGGCATATCTACTTGGTCCACCTAGCATGTGAGATCATTGGAGAGGAGGGGATGAGATTCAAAGAATCCTAATAGCTCATCTCCCAATCAATCATATATAATATGTGCAAAGCAAACTTTATAAATGCATGCATGGAGAAAATAAAAGTCATAGACATTTTGAAAGCAAGCTTGGCATGTGAATCAATCACTCAAGACATTCAAGAGCTCACCAAGTGTTTGGATTGGCCTCACACTTCTCCTCATGGATCTTGGACTTGCCTCACCCATTCTTTAAGAGCTTTGGACTCAACTATACTCTTGGGAGCCCACTTTGCTTTTGGGAGACTCTTTACTTTGTCTCAACCAAGCTCAAGGGTTCTTGGCTCATCCTCACCAAAGGGAAGAGTTCTTGGCCTCTCCACACTCAAGCAAACTCATACAAACATCATGTAATCATTTGAAAACATAACATGGCATCAAGCATCATGACATATAAAGGCATGCTAGCATACTTTTCAAAGCTTGAAAATACACACACACATTCTAAAACAAGCTAAACACACATCCATGCATGAGAGAAGGTGGAGAGAGCTACCTTACACACAATTACACACTTTTCCTTTTGGATTTGAGCCTCCTCTTTTGGCCACACACTCACAAATTGGTGGAGATAGTTTCTCTTGGCCTAGATACAATTTTTGGGAGCCAATTAGGTTCATGAAACAAACTCTAAGGCCATACAACTTGCTTAGATACTAGATTGCTCTATAGGCTCCATTATGGTCCATAATTGCACCTAATGAAGCAACACCCCTAAAATAATTTCTAGGCTCCATTCTTTCCTTTCAAATATGATTATTGACTCCTTTTAAGCCTCTTTCAGTCATCACACAATTAAAACAAATAGCCTAACATCATGTTGCTTCTTTAGGTCATAATATGGAACCTAAGGCACCAAATCACTTTCTGAGTTCTAGATTTTTTCCAAGGCCTCCCCTCATTTTCATTCATCAAATATGACTCAAGAATGGCCTTAGAAAAATTTAAAACTCTCCCTAGCTATGAGAACCCTTCTTGGCCAAGACAATGAAGCATATTGGGTTCCATGGAGCTTTCTTTGTTTTCTCAAGGGAAGAAGCATATGGGGAGCCTCTTAGGGATCTTAGGAGCTCATTTAAACTCTTATTTAGGCCTAGGAATCATCATACAAAATCAAATTTTACAAGTTGCAATTGAAACCCTAAAACTTGCATCTTGAAATCTAATGGTTATTTTGTTGTTTTCTTTGCATATTCTTAATTTTCACACCCTTTTTCCTTAGATTCATGCTTGGTTCTACCTAAAAATTATCTTCTCCTAGGGTTTTCTCAAGTGGGGCAAAATGGAGGAGGAGGGAACCAAAGATGACAACCATAGGAAGAGAAATTACCTTGTTTTCTTGCTTTTTCTCACTTAAATCTTGTGTTCTTTGAGCTCCTCTCTTCAAATCCGAATTTTCCCCTTAATATCTCCCTTAAAACAGATTTATAAACATCATTATAATCATAGGAAAGAAAGGGAAATGGAGAAGGAAAGGTTTAGAAAGGAGAAAGCATGAAAAACCATGAAATTCCTTACCTTTTCCTTACTTTTTCTCCTCTTTTTCTTCCCCTTCTTGTGAGCCTAAGAGAGCAGATCATATTTTGTATTTTGGATAGAAATTTCATGCTTAAGAAGATGGCAGAAGAAAGGGGAAGTGTGTGGGAGCTTCTAGAAACACACTTTTTTAAAAATTCCAATTTTATCCTTTCGTTTCGGCTTCGTTTTACCTCCTTTTTTAGAACCATCTTTTCCATTATAAAATTTAGGTTCCCAATTTAATAAAAAGCCTTTGGAATCACTCAATTTGGAGCTAAAACCTTACCGAACAAACCAGTCAAAGTTTGGGTCAACTGACATTGGAAAACATCCACTGGAGGGGATTTAATTGTCTCGAGGCTTTCTATGGTTTTCAGGGCCTCTGAGAACCCCGAAGAACTCAAAACTTTCATTTAAGAAGCCCTCCTGTGTGAATTCTTAAAATTTCTCAAAATTACAAAAATGTCATTACGTTTCGTAGGCTTTTCGTAAGAATTTATTTCTTCATTCTAGCTCCGTTTTCCTTTCCATCTGAGGCTACAATTCTCATTTTCAGGAGTCTAGAATGCTTCCCAAATTTTTTGGGACCTTAAATACATCATCTTGGGGGACTTCCTTTTGTATCCGGTGAATTTTGTTCATTTACAAAGAAAACGTGAGAAACATTTTCTCGGATGTTACAGTAACTCCTCGTAGACAGCAACAAGGCATGAGTTTTCTCAAGTTTCATGCATACATTCAGCTTACCTCTTATCCACGTAGCTTTCATCTACATAAAAAAACATGTGGGAGGTAGCATGTTATTCATTAAGGTGTAGAACATGTGAGAGGTGTGGGGAGAAAGTGATGAAGGAGCTATTGTAGATTGAAGAGAGGAAGTAGATACGTAAATGAAAAGCAACACAAGAAAGAAGGTGGGGTCCACTGATTAAAAAATAATAATAATAAAATAAAAGAAGGAAGCAAGTGCGTCAAGGAGTGTGTGATTGAAAGAGATACGGACACCACACAAGTTGTGCATGCCAGGTCATGTGAGTACACCTAGGAAATCAGGGATCACACATGAACATGGAAGTTAGGGGTCTCATGCAGAATGAATAAGAGGCAGCATGCGAATCATTAAAAGGAAGTAAAGGGAGATCATGTGGGAAGGGCTTCGTATCATACATTCCATTTGCACAGCCATCATCCATACACGCTCCGTCATTCCATTTTTACAGATTCACTTTATCCATTCCATTAAGGCATTCTAACATCCATTCCTCGTCCTCCATCCTTTCCATGCCATTTCCTCCATTCCCACTCCATCTCCATTCAATGAAGCTTTAATTCTCCCCTGTGGCTAGCTGGAAGGAAGATCCTTAAGTTGAAGCTTGAATCCATGGAGAAGAACTTAGAATTTTGGCTAAGATTTCTTTAATTTCCTACACTTTTTCTTTTTCTTGTACAAGCTTGGTTAAGTTGTATTTGATTAGGAATTTATGTAATTTTAATTAGTTGTTAGTTAGACACTAATTAGGAAGCCTTTTTATTGATTAATTGATTGAATCAAGTTCTGAATTTTTTAATTTCCTACAATTATCTATATATACAGTTAAGGTATTTGATGAAATGCATGTGAGAGATTGAGTGTTTAATTGTTTGATTTGAGGACTCCTTGGTGTTTAGTTAGTTAATTAAACATCTTTGGATGATGATTCAGAGGCTAATTAATTAGTTAATCATTCAATTCAAGTGTTCATTGATCTTAAAGACAAGAATTAATAATTTAATGCGGGATTGAGGTCTCAATGCAACATTACTTCGTTAATCTCTTGAATCTTGAGTGGTAACCTAAGATAACTTGTTATGAACACAATTAGAGATTCTTAGGCCAGAATTAATCACAATTGGATTAGGATAAGAATAATGGATACCAAGGAATGAATCCAAAGCTAGTCACAAGCCCATTATCAACCACAATTCATCCAATTAGGTAGAAATTAGGAATTTTATTTCAATTTTATTTCAGATAGTTTAAGTAAATCAAAACCCCCCCAAATTAGGTAGTTCTAGGATCTTCATACACTTAGAAAACCCAATTAAGCATTGAATTTCATTTCTAAGGGAGATGACCTAGGTTGTGCCCTATATTGCATATAATATCCAACCTAGTTTTTTTTTAGGGTTGCACGATAGAATAGTCAAAATTTGGCGCCGTTGCCGAGGATTTGAATTCTCAATTGTTTGAGAAAGTTTTCTAAGTGTTTTTGTTCTATTTTAGCCCTATTTTGGTTCTATTTTAGCTTAATTTTTGTTCTATTTTGAACTAGGATTTAGATCATTTCAGTTGCTTGATCTGGTTTTGCCGCTTGCTGGAACTTTTGTTTAAAGTGTTTAGAAAATTCTCAAACTTTGTTTTCCAAGGTTTTTAGGTGTTTTAAGCAAAAGTAATAGCAAAGCTATTTAGTACATCATTTTTTGGCCAAATTACAACGTTTAAGGCACTTTTTCTAATTTTTTAGTACTTTCTCAAATTTTTTTAAGAATTTTTCAATTTTTTTGGATTTAATTTCTTTATTTTTTGTGAGTTTGTTTTGTGTAATTAACCTTTGTTTATGAGTTTTTTTTATAGTTAGGAAGTTGTTAGCTTCATTTGATTTTTTATTTTCTTGATTTAAGATTAATTTTAGTTATAATTTGCTAGTGATTTGTTTGTGTTGAAATTAATTGTGCTTGTCATACTTTTTGCTTTAAAATGGATCCATATTATTCTAATCAAGGTGTTTATGATTCTTATGCAAATGATGGGATCCTTAGGCAGTTGGATGATCTCCAGACAATGCTTCAAGGCCTCCTTGAACAACAAAGACAAGAACAATAAGCCCAACAGTACCAACAAGTCCAACAACCATGCTACCACTCACACCATCATTCCTGTGAAGTTCATCCCAGCTATTAACCATACCACTATCCGTATGAGATTCACCCTAATTACCACCATCATTATGAGCCATACCACAACTTCCATATACAAGAGCCAGAATATCATCCTTACAATTATCATGAGGGATACATGCAACAAGAGGTCCAGAGTGAACCAAGTTGGGAAGAGAGGATGATGCAGCTAATGGAAGCCTTAGATCTTTGAATCTAACAAAACAATGCCTACCATCTTTAATCCCAGCAAGAAAATGAATGGTGGCATCTTGAAAGTCAACAAAGGCTTGACAACATTATGAAGGATTTAGGAATTCAAATGAATCAACCGACTTCAAGTGCTACTGAATTAACTGAAGAGCAAATTAGAAGGGAATGTATAGAGGAGGAAGAGTCCTATTCACTGGGTAACATCCTTCCATCTTCTAATACTTTGTAATTTATTGGAACCGAATCTAGTTTGCTTGATAGCACTGTGACTACTAATGCATATAATGTTGTTGATTCTGAATTGCATGACAATGTTGTTGATGAAGAAATTGTTGTTAAATCTCCTGATATGGTTGATTATGGTAATGCATTAAGAAAAATTGATACTTCTTATGATATTCATGAACCTTTGTGTACTGATGCACTTGGTATGTCTACACCTAGCTGTGATTATAGTGATAAATTCATTTTTAAACCAATTGATGAATCTGTTGAGCCTAGGGTAGTAGATAAGTGTGGGGGTGACTTAGAATGTGATGATTATGCTATTCCTAGTCTAGGATTGGTTGATAAGCCTGTTGTTAATGCATCTTCTGAGTTTTGGGACAGCATACCATCAGGTCCATGTGATATAGTTAATTTGGATGATTCTATTGATTATGTGTATGCTGGATCCACTGTATGTGAAAGATGCTCATAGATTAATTCTTTCATTGAGACTAGTGAGTTCCTCACATATACTGATCATCATGATTCCTCACTAGCTTGTGATTATATGGCTGATGAAGCAATGAATGTAGCATGTGATGATAATATAGATAGTGAAATTGTTGAACAACTTGTTGTTGATGAATCAGACTCTAATTTGAAATGCTTATGTGATGAATTGTATACATGTCCCATATGTGTTGAGATTAATGAGTTTTTGAGGTCTGATAAGTCTATTGCATCCATAGGGTCCTTTGTTTGCACTGAGCCTATTGATAAGACTAATTCTACTGATCATACTAGTATTGATGAGAACATGCATAAAGATAGTGTTGATATTAAAAATTTTGTTGATCCTTGTACTGTTGTTGATACTAGTGAGAGACTAGATTCTGTTGTTGATCATTGTTTAGAATCTTATGAGCCTACTAATGTCTCTTTGGTCAAGGAAGATGTTGTTTTTCCTATTAAGAGTCATGAATAGATTCCTGAAGTTGTTGAGCTAATTCCCAACAAGCCACAGACTCTCCCAGTAGAGGAGAAGCAACTGCCAGACACCTTGAACTTAAAGGACTGTGAAAAGTTGAAATTAAATTCTTCTATGGATGCAATGACTCTTACGATAGGAGTCAAGTAGATTTCATTGGTTTTGATAGATTTCTAGAAAGTTCAAAGTTTAAATTTGATTTTAAATTTTCTTTCTTTAGTTTTAAATCTCCTGAATTTAATTTTCCTTCTTTTCTTGTTTCTGAATTTGCTTAAATGACTTTGCTAGACTACTGATGGTTGAGGAAGTCCATGAGTCATCACTGCATGATCAATCTAAATGCTTTAAAGTTGTGAGACTTAAATTTCTTGAATTGAGGAGGAATAAAGTTGTTTTAATCCTTGTTTTTGATACTTATGATTAGTTGATCTTTAATAGAGTTCTTTGTAGCTTAGGATTTAGTTTTCTTTTCTTTTCCGCATTACAATTTATTTTGTTTCTATTTTGTAGGTAATAAATGGTTGCTAACCAACTACATAGGAATCTAAGCTAACCTTGAGATCACCATTGGAATCTTTGATTCAAGTTCATTCGGTTGTATACTTTCCCTTTCTACTTTTTATATTGTGTTGTTTATCTGTTAACTGGATTGTGTGTTGACATTGAGGACAATGTAATATTTAAATGTGGGGGGGAGAGTCATTTCATTCCATCCATCTTTTCCTTGTTTTGAAAAAAAATTGAACATTTTTTACAAAATTTTTGAAAAATAGCATGATTTTTTTTCAGTTTTTCTATTAAAGTTGCAAGTTGAGATGATTATAGCTTGGATTCACTTAGACATGATAAGCAATGAATCTTGTGTCTTGATTCAAGTGAAGTGGCAATGAATTTGATTTCAATGAATTATTTGATAGCCATTAGCTGGTGAGAATTTGAGTCATAATTGTTCAATTCTAGTATGTGAATACCTATCAAGCTTTCACTTTAGAACTTGTCTTGATTCTTTGTTGAGACCACATTTGCATTTGCATGCATAAAAATGATAAGGCGTTCATTTCTTTTATAACTGGTGAGCCAAAAAGCCAACCTACATATATTTTATCCATTATTTAGCCACTTTGGATCTTGTTTTGTTTTGTTGTTGAACCATAGCCATTAAAAATGCATTCCACCTTGTTTTAAGATACCTTTTAGATTTCAAGGAGCATTACACTTGTTTAAGATAAGAGAATGTGTACTTTGCATCCATTTAGGCCATTGTTATTCAAAGAATTTGTTTAAAAAAAATGGAAAGAAAAGAAAATATGGAAAGCTAAAGAAAAGCAATGAAAAGAAAAAAAAAAAAAGAAGCAATTGAAAATCAAAAGAAAGGAGTATTTCAATTGAGTTTATAGTTTTTTACACTTATAGGAAATAAGGCCTTGAAACACATTCTTACCTATCCTAAATCTCCATTGATTGCTTTTGAGGTTTTGAGGTATTCGTTTGTTGCTCTTTTCTTGTTATCCATTTATTTCACTCCCTTAGCCCCATTACAACCATTAATAAAGTCCTATTGATTTGAGCATTGCATTTGGTATGGGTGGTGGAGATTTAGAAGATTGACAAGCTTATGGCAGTAAGGTTTAGATAGGTGAAGTTTGAGTGATTCACATTGCCTAAACACTTGAGAGTTAAGAGTAAACACTAAACCATATGAGAGGCTATGCATCTTTTCAAATGAAATTGCCATCGAGCTTATTTCTTGATGCAAGTGACGTTAGCTTGGATTGTTGAAGTGTTGAAAAGTTTTGATCATTCCTTAGCTTGTGATTTCTACTTTCATTTTTCATTTTCATTTTCCATTGGTCATTTCATTAGTCTTTTCCTTGGATTCTAAGTTTTACCCAGGAGTGCAAAGGTTTAAGTGTGGGGGAATTTGATGGAGGCTATATTTCATATATTTTTCCCCTTCTAATTAGGCCTTTTGATAAATAATTGATGATATTTTAAGCTTTAAATTGGATATTATTTAGTTTAGGAAATAATTTCATCTTTTAGAATTTTGTAGAATAAATTAAGATTTTTAATGATTTTACTTTATTTTATTTCATTTTCTTAGACGATGATTTCATTTTATTTTATTTTATCTTGTTTTGTTCTGTTTTGTTTTGTTTTATTTTATTTTGGGCTTTGATTTTTATTTTTGTTTTTTATTTCTTTTTACTTAGGGAAATTTGCATGGAAGGTAGCTCAAAATGCATGGCTTACTCATTCACTTATACACAAATGCAAGCCACAGACATCCATGTCTTCCTGCACTGCTCGAGTAGCCCTTCACTCGACATTAATACATATGTATAACTCAAGAAGGAAGCCACAGCATCAACGTCTCACATGTAAGGCAGAAATGTAGAAACACACAAAGCTACGAGAAATGAAGACATGGCAAGAGTAGAACATGGGCTGGAAAAACGGTTTCAGCTCACTACAATTGCTCGAGCTAATGCACTTACACTCATGACCATTCACGATGCTCTGTTCTAGTGAGTTAGAAGATGTGTAAGTGCTATGGGCTGGAGAACATGCAACAGAAGTGAGGGGAAGGAAACACGTGGAAAAGAAGAGGCAGAATATGTGTGTGGGAGAAAGAAGCAGAGAAAGATGAGAAGGCAAAGCAAGAAGCAAACTTGAGCTCGAGTTTTACATGCATGTGAGCAAAACAGAGGAGAAGAAAGATGAACTAGCCACGGCTTCTGTGAAGGAAAAACCTACAAGTTATAAGAAGAAGAAAGCAGTGTGTAGTAAAACATAAAGAAGGAGTCATGCATACACAACAGAACACAAATAATCAAGTTATTCTTTTACATAAATAATAGCTCCTTGTAGACGACAACAAGGCACGAGTTTTCTCGAGTTTCATGCATACATTCTACTTACCTCTGATCCATATAGCTTTCATCTATACAAACAAACACATGAGAGGCAGCATGTTATTCATTAAGGTGCAGACCATGTGAGAGGCGTGGGGAGAAAGTGATGAAGAAGCTATTGTAGATTGAAGAGAGGAAGTAGATACGTAAATGAAAAGAAACACAAGAAAGAATATGGGGTCCACTGATTAAAAAATAATAATAATAAAATAAAAGAAGGAAGCAAGTGCGTGAAGGAGTGTGTGATTGAAAGAGATACAGACACCACACAAATCATGCATGCCAGGTCATGTGAACTACACGTAGGAAATCAGGGACCACACATGAACATGGAAGCTACGGGTCTGATGCAAAATGAATGAGAGGCAGCACGTGAATCATTAAAAGGAAGCAAAGGGAGATCACGTGGGAGGGGCATCGTATCATACATTCCATTCACACAGCTATCATCCAGACACACTCCGTCATTCCATTTTTATGGATTCACTTTGTCCATTCCATCGAGGCATTCCAGCGTCCATTCCTCGTCCTCCATCCTCTCCATGCCATCTCCTCCATTCCTATTCCATCTTTATTTAATGAAGCTTTAATTCTCCCCTGTGGCTAGTTAGGAGGAAGATCCTTGAGTTAAAGCTTGAATCCATGGAGAAGAACTCAGAATTTTGGCTAAGATTTCTTTAATTTCCTACACTTTTTCTTTTCCTTGTACAAGCTTGGTTAAGTTGTATTTGATTAGGAATTTGTGTAATTTTAATTAGTGGCTGGTTAGACACTAATTAGGAAGCTTTTTTGTTGATTAATTGATTAAATCAAGTTTTAAATTTTTCAATTTCCTACAATTATCCATGTATGCAGTCAAGGTGTTTGATGAAATGCATGTGAGAGATTAAGTGTTTAATTGTTTGATTTGAGGACTCTTTAGTATTTAGTTGGTTAATTAAACATCTTTGGATGATGATTCAGAAGCTAATTAATTAGTTAATCATTCAATTCAAGTATTCATTGATCTTAAAGATAAGAATTAACAATTTAATACAGGATTGAGGTCTCAATGCAGCATTACTTCGTTAATCTCTTGAATCTTGAGTGGTAACCCAAGATAACTTGTTATGAACACAATTAGAGATTCTTAGGCCATAATTAATCATAATTGGATTAGGATAAGGATAGTGGATACCAAGGGACGAATCCAAAGTTAGTCACAAGCCCATTATCAACCACAATTCATCCAATTAGTTAGAAATTAGGAATTTTATTTCAATTTTATTTCAGATAGTTTAAGTAAATCAAAACCCCCCCAAATTAGGTAGTTCTAGGATCTTCATACACTTAGAAAACCCAATTAAGCATTGAATTCTATTTCTAAGAGAGATGACCTAGGTTGTGCCCTATATTACATATAATATCCAACCTAGTTTATTTTGAAGGTTACACGACAAACCCGTTACTCGCCCATCTTTCTTAGGACTTTTAGATTGGCCTCACCCACTTTCTAAGGACTTTTGACTAAGCCTCACTCTTCTTGAGACTTTTAGCTTTGTCTCACCCATTTCTAGAGACTTTTGGCTCATCCTTACCCTTGCTAAGGGGCTTTTGGCACAACCACACCCATGTAAGCCATAAAGCAATCATAAACACATTTCAAGAAATATAATGGTACCATAACATGTAAGCATAGGTTAGAAATATTTCTCATAGCTTAAACATACACACAAGCACTCAAAGACAAGCAAACATCCAAGCCATGCATGAGAGAAAGGTTAAAAAGCTACCTTGAAGCAAGAACTCAATTCTTTTTCCTTAGATATTCCTCCCTCTCTTTGGCCATATACTTGCAATAGGATAGAGTTTTATTCTCTTGGCCTAAACACATCAAATAGGACACAATTAAATCATGGAAGCAAGCTCTAACATTACACACTCTCTATGGAAGCTTAGTTTGTGCTATGGTTACATAATGACTTCATATAAGAACTAATGAAGCAAGTGCTAGAATTCAATGTCTTGGATCCCTTTTCTCCTTCCATCTAGGTCTCTTGACTCCATTTAAGCCTCTTGGAGTCATCATAAATTCACTCCCAAGAGCCTAGACATAAGTTGCTTCCTTAAGTCCTATTATAGAGCCTACACTTCCATCACACAAACTAAGGCCTCTAAATTTTTTTCAAGCCTTTCTTTGATATTCTTTCATCATATTTAGTCCCTTTCTACCCTTAGAAAAATTTAAAACTCTCCCTAGGCACAAGAAACATGCTTGGCCAAGACATATACTAGGTTTTAAACCCATGGAGCTAGCTTTGTTTTCATGAAGGAGATGGCACATGTGAGGCTTTCTAGGCATCTTAAGAACCCATATATAATCATAGACAATTAGAAATATCACTAGAAAGTTTCATACATACCAAGGGGCAAAGAAAACCTTAGGTTTTGGAAACTTAGAAACTAATGGTTCTTTTTAGAATTTCTTTGCATCTATTTCTTCCTCACCCTTAAAAACCTAGGTTTCATGGTTGGTTTAGGTCAGATTTTTTTTCCTCCTTCTTGTTCTATATGAGGTCAAAACTTAGCTATGGAGGAATAAGAAGGAAGAAGCAAGAAAAGCTATACAAGTACCTTGATTCTTTAGCCTTTTCAAGAGTTTTCTCCCTTGCTTTCACTCCTCCTTGAAATTTCAAACTTCTCCCCTCTAAACAAGGCTTAAAATAGATCCAAATTATGCACCAAAACCATGTAAAGAAAGAAGAGAAGAAGGAGAACAAGTTCAATTAAGGAAGGAGCAAGAAATTCCTTGATTTTCCATACCTTTTCCTAGGTTTTTCTCCTCCTTTGAAGCACCCTCTTGTGTTCCCTTCTTTGTAGAACTTCTCCTTGGTTTTAAAAAGAATTTAGGTTGGCCAAATGTGAGGGAAAAATAGGGCGCCACTAATATATAGCTAGGGATCCTTAAGAAGCTTTTCAAAATGCCAATTTTGTCCCTTATTCTTGGCTTTTTTGTTTTAGGCTCATTTTAATTTCTTTTCAAAAATTTTCTTTTTCATCATAAAACTTAGGTTCTCTAATCTCTAAATAGCATTTGGAATCACTCAAATCGAGTCTAAAACCTTATTAAATGAAAAGGTCAAAGTTTGGGTTCACTGACATTCTAAAATATAAATCAGAGGGGTTTTAATTGTTATAGGGGTTCCTATAGTTTTTAGGGCCTCTAAAAATCTTGCGAAACTTAATTTTTTTATTTAAAGATCCATCCTTTGAGTTTTCTAAAAATTACCCAAAATTACAAAAATGCCATTACATTTCGTCAAGATTTTCTTTAGCCATTCCAGCTTTGGTTTCTGGGCACCCTAAGCCTTGGTCCCTCATTTTCTAATATTTAGAATTTTATCTTAATTTTATTTGGCCTTAACTGACTCATTTTAGGGGACTCTTTGTAATATCTGATTCTCTGAAGAACGAGAGAAAATGCAAGAAACATAACATACGGCTTTCCATAAACGCATGAAATTCACTAGATACAAAAGGAAGTCTCCCAGATAGAGTGATTTGAGGTCCTAAAGAATTTGTGTAGCATTCTAGACTCTTAAAATGAAAATTCTAGGTTTAGACAGAAAGAAAAACGGAGTTAGAATGAAGAAACAAATTTGAACAAAAAGTTGACAAAACGTAATAGCATTGTTAAAATTTTGGAATTCTCACAAGAGGGATTTTTAAATGAAAGTTTTAAGTTTTTTGGGGTTTTCAAAGGCCCCAAAAACCATGGGGAGCCCCAGGATAGTTAAAACTCCTCCAGTAGATGTTTTCCAATATCGGTTAACCCAAATTTTAACTGATTTATTCGGGAAGGTTTTAGCTCCAAATTGAGTGATTCCAAAGGAATTTTATAAGATTGAGGACCTAAATTTTATCATGAAAAAGAAGATTCTCAAAAAGGAGCTAAAATGAGTTAGAAACGAAAATGTTAAGAACGAAGAGCAAAAGTAGAATTCTTGAAAAAGAAGATTCAAAAGGCCCCTTTCTTATTTCACGTCCTCCTTCTCTCCCTCTTAGAACTGACCTTATTTCTGCCCAAGAATAGAAGGAAGAGCAAGGGAAAATGCTGCACAAAAGGAGGCAAGAGGAAGAGGAAAGACAAGGCAAGAAAGGTATGAAAGTATTGGTTTTTCAAGAACTTTCCTTTACCAAACTTCTTCTCCTCCTTCCCCTCTTTCTTTTCATGTTTTTATTGAGATTTTTAGTGTTGTTTTGAGGTCAGAACAAAGGGGAAAATTTTGGATTTGGAGAGGAGAGCTAGAAGAAAAGGGAAAGCATTCAAGGAAAGCTTGAAATCAAGGTGAAATTCCTTGTCTCCATGCTTCACTTTTCTTGTTCTTCTTGTGTGTAATTCATCCTCCCTATAGCCAGCTATAGGGAGAGTGTTTTTAGGAAAAACCAAGAATGAATCATATGAATTAAGGTGTGAAAATTTAGAATATGCAAAGAAAATCAAGTAAAACCTATTGATTTTCAAGATAGCAAAGTTAGGGTTTCATGGGCTCTCTTAAAAATTTGATTTGATGCAATTGTTCCTAAGCCTAAATGAGTGTTTAGATGAGCTCTTGAGATCCCTAGAAGGCTTCTCATATGCATCTTCCATCAAGAAAATGAAGCAAACCCACTTAGTACTCATATGGAGCAAGGTTTCAACCTAGGCTAGAAAGAGTACCAAGGGGAAGTTTTACTTTGTTCCAAACCTATTTTTGAGTCATGTATGATGGAAGAGGATTAGAGAAAGCCTTAGAAAAATTTTAAAAGCCATAGAAAGTGAGATGGTATCATAGGTTCCATATTATGACTTAAAGAAGCAACACCTAGCTAAGCTCCTTGATTTGATTGTGTAATGACTCCAAGAGGTTTAAATGGAGTCAAGAATCATAAATAAATTAAGAGAATGGAACAAAGATTATATTTCCATAGGGTTGCTTTAATGAGTGCATTATGGAACCATAAAAGAGCCATATGAACCACCTAGCTTTTCTAGTGAATGTCTGGCCTTAGAATTTGATTTAAGAGTATAATTGGCTTCCATATGATGTGTCTAGGCCAAAAGAAATGATCTCCACCTCCTTATGTGTGTGAGGTTAAAGGAGAAGACTCAAGGCTTAAGGAAAAAGTGTGCTTATATGACAAAGTTAGCTCTTTTCACTTTCTCTCATACATGAATGTGTGCTTACCTTATCTTTAGATGTATGTATGTGTGTTTTAAGCCATGAAAAATGTTCTAGCATGATTTCATATGCTATGGTACCATGATGATATTTTATGTACTTAAATGATGTTTTATATGCTTGCCTTGGTTTGCTTGAGTGTGGAGAAGCCAAGAACCCTCTAGCCATAGTAAGGATGAGCCAAGAACCCTTGAAATTTGTCAAGACAAAGTAAAAAGTCTCCTAAGAGTGAGGTTGACTCCTAAAAGTAAGGTTAATTCAAAACCTCCTCGAAAAAATAGGGGAGGTAAGTCCAAAATCTATAAGAGAATGGGTGAGGCTAATCCACTTACTTGGCAAGCCTATGTATGCTATATATGACTTGTTCAAATGCCAAGGATGTTTCTTGAATGCTCACACATTTTAATATGCCCATGTATGCATTTTCAAGACTTGTATTGTGTTCTTTGTGTGTGATTAAAAAGGAGATGAGCTATTGGAATTCTTTGAATCTCATTCCCTCCTCTCCAATGTCTTAACATGCTAGGTAAACCAATTAAGCAAGGTAATGGAAGCCACCAAGCCTAGAAGAAAAAGATTGATAACCAAGTGTATGAAAATGCCTAATTTTGTCTTTTTTGTAGTCATAAACATGCATATGATGTAATCCCATGATGAAATTGTTATATAATTGTATGAACATATATAATTACACATATGTTTGATATATGTATGAGTTTTAGTGCCAAATGAGTGGTAATGTGCATTTTGGGTAGTGAATGGCAAGTTTAAGCATGTGAAATGTTGTGTATGGCATGGGACGAGAGATTGAGTTTGAGAAATATGGGTTTATATACCTTTGGGACAAGTTTAGAGAGCTATTTTGGTGCATTCCCACGTGCTCAAGTGGTCATGGTTGCCTTAGAACTTGAAATGGACCATTTAGACCCCTTATATGACACAAAATGAGCCATTTTGCAACCTAATGTCAAGATCTGACCAAATAAACGAATTTGCCCATGAAATTTGGCACACATGTAGATCTTATCAAGGGATTTTTGGGAAGCTAAAGATCAGATTATTTGGAGTTCTGTGGAATTAATTATGAATTTCCAAATTTGGTAATTTTCTACTGAACTGATGCGACACTATTCATATGGTCAGAAAATTGGACTGTGTTATTCGTGGGTCAAATAATATCCAATACCTATGAAATTTTACAAGCATAAATTAGACATAATATGATTTCCATATTCATTAAGATCACCCCAATTGGATCTCTGAGCAGGGAGATATGAATTTTTGAATTTAGAGGTCAGTATCGATAATGACAGTCAACCTCTAATACTATTCCATCAATTTTCGATAGTTAGAAGTCTCTTTTATGGTTTGGATTTATTTTTAGCATAAATTAAACATATGTAGCTTTCCATAATGGTATAGTGTGCTTGATTTTGATTTTTTTAGAATTAGTTATGATTTTTCAAAATTCAGGCATAGAATTTGGAATTCTACCTAAGGTTGCATCAGTGAATTTTATATGAACACTCCTTTTGCTCGAGGTATAAGCCATTTCTTGAGCTTCTTATGGGTTATATTTGTATATTTAAATATGAGAATGAGATAGATGAGTCTATATGGCCCACAAGACATTGAATAAAAAATTTTACCCGTGACAAAATGTAACTTTATTCATGATTTCTGATGCCATTATGTTGCTTCCTATAAAACTAGCATGAGATGAGGCATAGAAATTGCATGAGTTGAGTCTTAGAATTAAGGTGTTACACTTTCTTTTATATCTAGCTTGTTTTCATCATTTTTACAAAAATCGAGTGTTGCACGATACATACCTAGTTTAAATCCTTGTCAAATGGGAAATTTTGTGGCATAATTGGTTGCTTCTCAATTCTTTCTTCCTCCAAGAGTTTAGCCACCAAAATGGTCCTTTTATAAAGCCAAGATCATTATTAGAAAGAGCATGAAGAGTGGAACGAGTTTACTAACTATCATAGCATGAAATTTTGCATATTTTTCTTACCTTTTTTGCTTCTTTTTCCTCTCTCTCTCCTCCCTTCACTTGGATGCCATAGCTACTAATTTCAGAGGTCTCCAAGTTGGTTTAAAGAAGAAAGAGATGTGGCTTGGTCATAAAAAAAGGTGGAGAGGATATTTTAACTTTTTTCGATAATTACACTTTTGCCACTATAATTTGATTACCCCGTTTGAGCTTGTTTTGTATCTTTCTTAAGAATCTTCTTTTGCACATGAAAATTTAGGCTCTCTACTTTATTAAAAGCATTTACTTTGATATTTTTAGGATGCAAAACTATCTCAAATAGCCGCATCAAAGTTACGACCAACTGATATCCTAAATCATCTACCAAAAGAGTTTTAACAATTCTAATAATTCTTATGGCTTTTAGGGCCTCTGAAAACCCTAGTGAGTTTAATTTTACAATTTAAAATTTTCTTCTTTGAGTTACTGAAAAGTATCCAAAATTATAATTTTGTCACTGGTACTTGGATTTCTCTGTTTAAGCATTTATGCTCCAGTTTTAGGCCATCCAAAGCTTCATAACCTCATCTTTGGAAGCTCTGATTTATATTTAACTTTTATTTGTGCTCAATTCATCTTACTTTAGAGTCTTTTCTCTATATCTTGTTAATTCTAATTTGGTTTCAAAAGAACTAGATATTACAAAATGTGGCTAATGCAACTTGAGAAAATTTTTAAAATTATGACCTGCACCTCTGAACAAAAAGACTAGATTGGCCATTTACAAGCTAGAAGGTGTGGCAAAACACTGGTGGCATAGTGCATTTAGGCTGTTAGCATCAAGGGGGATAGCCTTGATTTGGAAGAGCTTTCAAATAACCTTTAAGAGCAAATACTTTCCACCATTAGTAAAGGTTGATAAAGAAGTTAAATTTAGGGAGAATTATAATAAAGGACTAAAAAGTGAAGATATTTATTCTCAAGGACCTATTACCACTTGTTTTAGGATAATTACCACTGAGTTTAGCAATAAACCGTTGAACCTAATGGTAATAGTCCTTAAAAATAAATTTTTTCTCTTCTTGGTCCTTGAACATAATTTTCCCTTGAATTTAATTTCCTTGAGTAAGGCAAAATGAATGTGGATCAATATGCTACAAAATTCACTTAGCTGTCCTATTTCTCCTCATATCTAAAATGGTTTTTGAAATGGCCCTTAAACCATAATTGAAGGAAAAGATTACACCCCTTTAGAGCAGTAATTTTGATGAGTTAGTGGAGAAGTGTAAGGTGTCTAAAAGGCCTTAATGGAGAGTGAGGCCAAAAGAAAAAAAACAATGAGAGGCAAGCGTGATAAAAGTGGGGGACCCTTCAGGGGCAGTGGCAAAAAAAGGGATAGTAGTGGTAATAGCTCTTGGAGCAAGAGGCCACCCCTAGAACTATCCCTTAAAGGAAGAATATTGGACCCCAAAAAAGTTTAATGAGTATCCCATTAGCATGTAACAAATGTGGAGAGAACCATAGAAGTGGACCATGTCTGGTGTGTTATAATTGTGGGAAACTAGGATACTGTATATGAACTTACACAATGTCACAAAAGTCAACCTTATTTGTCAAACCACCTTCACAAAGACAGGCATTTGCACTTATGCAGCAAGAGGCTATTAGATCCCCTAGTCAGATCCAAGGTACTCTTTTTGTCTATAACCATATTGTACATGTATTGTTTAATTCAGGTGTAACCCACTCATTCATCTCATATGACTGTGTTAAGCATCTAGGTCTTAAGATTAGTCTATTGTCATTTGAATTATCTATATCTACCCTTACTAGATATCATATGATTACATCTTATGTGTGTCTTAATTATGTTGTACAATTAGGTAGCCATTATACCACCCTTGACCTGGTTTGTATCTCTTTGTATGACTTTGATGTGATCACCGATATGGATTGGTTGTTAGTTAATAATGTGACACTTGATTGTAATCATAAAACTATTTCCTTACTAACTAATATACTTGAATCTTGTCCAATGACTAAGCTTGCTTATATGTTTGCTGCCTAAGCCAAGAGGTACTTTAGGCATGATTGCCAAGGGTTCCTTATGTTCTGTTCCTTACATGTAGAGGTTGAAGATGGGCTAGAGGATATACCCATAATTAGAAAATTCCTAAAGGTTTTCCCTAAAGAAATTAGTGATATACCTCTAAAGAGAGAAAGCTAAAATTTTTCATTGATTTAGTTCCGAGTAGAGTTCCAATATCTCAGGCCCCGTATAGAATGGTACCCGCTAAACTTATAGAGTTGAAGAGTCAAATAGAAGAATTGCTTAAAAAGGGATTTATTAGACTAAATGTGTCTCCATGAGGAGTACCAGTGTTGTTTGTTAAGAAAAAAGATGGCAGTCCTAGGCTTTGCATTGATTATAAGCAATTGAACTAAGTGACTATGAAGAATAATTACCCTTTGCTTAGGATTAATGATTTACTTGACCAATTATTTAAAGTGTTGTCTTTTCACTTTTAGATTTAGGTACCATTAGCTTAGAGTGAAAGTGAAGAACATACCTAAAATCATTTTTAGGACTCAGTATGGCTATTATGAGTTTCTAATTATGCCATTTCGGTTAACTAATGCCCTACCATTTTTATGAACTATATGAATAGGATTTTTAGGTCATACCTAGACCAGTTTGTGGCAATGTTCATTGATGACATCCTTGTCTAGTTAAAGAGTAGTGAGGAGCATAAGGAGCATCTCAGGATAGTTCTTTAAACTTTAAGGGGGCACTAATTGTATGCCAAGCTTAATAAGTGTGAATTTTGGTTATGAGAAGTAATGTTCATAGGTCATGTGATATCAAAAGAAAGGGTAGTAGTAGATCCTAATAAGGTGAAAGTAATGCTATATTACGAGAGACCCAAAATAGTAACCAAAATTCATAGTTTCTTGGATCTAGCTGGTTACTATAAGAGGTTTATTAAGGGATTTTTCCAATTAGCAATGCCATTGACGAAGTTGACCAAGAAAGACCAACCTTTTATATAGGATGCCAAGTGTCATACCTTGACCTCTTAGCATATACACAATGGTCCCATGGTCTATCCCAATCCATTCATAGCATATTAGGCAACATTTACAAGGAAGTCAATGTTTTCCTTTATGAAAAGTTGCATGATTGGAAGACCATATTCATGATTTATGGCTTTAGGGACCATGTGAACTCATCAAAATTATTTTCTATCCATATCATATTCATTTAAGTCATAAACATCACATTTGGTCTCATTCATTTTGGGTTTGGAACCATATCATACAAAAACCAGAATTTTGCCTCAGATTCCATGTTCCAACTTTCTAACATCAATTTTGAAAAATTATAATTAATTCTAAAAAAATTGAAATCAATAAAGTGATAAATTTTTTAAAAGCACTAAATGTGAACTATAGGTTCAAAATCATTCTAGGACATGAGACCATGATTGACAATAGAAAAGCACCAAAGGTCCAACTATCCAAGTTTACTGTCACAGGTTATTGATATAAATTTCAAAATTTTATAACTAATTCTGTAAAAATCAAAACCTAAAATACCATAACATTTTGAAAATCTATAGATGTCTACTAGAGGCTAAAAATAACTTTAGACCAAAATAGATGCATTTAGCCTATGACAATTTATGGAATAGTACCAAAGGTCTTGCTGCATCCCTAATACTATCATGAAATTTCAAATTTTTGGTTCTCTCCCTGCAGAGCTCCAAATTAGGTGCTCTCAAGTGGTACAGAAAGCTTAACATGTATAGTTTATTCTTGTAAAATTTCATAGCCATTAGACACCATTTGACATACAAATAACATAGAGAAAGGAACTGACCAAATGAACAGTACGCCCAGCCATTCTGCATTTTTTCCAACTTTGGAAAATTATAATAAATTCTATAGAACTCCAAATAATGTAATCTTTAGCTTTAAAAAAATCTCTATATAAGACCTATATTTATGCCAAATTTCATAGGAAAAATTGTTCATTTGATCAACTTGTGATGTAAGGTGCTAAAACAGGTCTTTTAAGCACCAAATGGGGTCAAATTTGTACTAAATACTCTTCCACCTTGACCATGACCTCTTGAGCAGTGAGAATGGCCAAAAATAGCAGGAAAAACTTGTCCAAAAGGTCTAAATACTCATGCATTATAAATCCACTACCTCACTTAATCTTATACACAAGATTATACAAACACAATTAAGCATATGGAAGTTAAAAACATACATTCTTATTCCTATGCTCCCAATTTCAATACATACATCATATAACCATAGATTTACATGTGTTCAGCATGAAATTACATCATTTGAGAACATAATGTCCACAAAATGGCTATTTAGCAAATTCTTTGTCAAAGTTCTTGTCTTCAAGAGTGGTAGCTTCCATTCCTTGACTCACTTGGTCCAATTAGACATTATTAGACATTACAAAAGGAAAGAGTAAGATTCCAAGAATCTTAATAGCTCTTAACCCTTTCAATCATACATAATAGTCAAATTTTCAAGTCAAAGTATGCATACATAAAGGTCAAGCTACTTTCAACCATATATAAAATCATTTTCATATTCAAGAAGCCCATACATATCATACATTGGCTTTCAAGAGCATTGGTTTAGCCTCATCCATTTTCAAGGAACTTTTAACTAAGCCTCACTCTTTTTGAGACTTTTAGCTTTATCTCATCCAATTCTAGAGACTTTTGACTCATCCTCACCTTTGCTAAGAGACTTTTGACTTCACCAAACTCATTAAAGCCAAAACACATCCATAAAATACACTTTATGCACATAATGGTACCATGGCATGTAGAAAATAGCTATACATAATTCTCATGGCATAAACATACATACACATATCCAAAGATAAGAAAACACTAAGAATGTATAAGAGAAAAGTTAGAGAGCTACCTTGAATATAAACACACACACACTTTTCCTTGATTGCTCTTTCCCTCTTTTGGTTACACACTTGCAAGTAGGTGGAGTATGATTCCTTTAGCCTAAACACATCAAATAGGACCCAATTACATTCTTGAAACAAGCTCTAACACCACACACACACTATGGAAGCCACTTTCTTATATGGCTCAATTGTGGTTCCATAGAGCACCTAATAAGGCAACTATAAGAATTCACGATCTTGGCTTATTTCTCTCATTCAATCTATGATTCTTGATTCCATTGAGACTCCTTGGAGCCATCACCCATTCATTTTAAGGAGTGTAGTTAGGAGTTGCTTCATTATGCTACATTATGGGGCCTACGCATCTCACTACCCATGACTTCTAAAATGTTTCCAAGGCTTCCTCTCATGTTCTTCCATCATATATAATCCCATTCTAGGATTAGAAAAATTTAAAACATTCCCTAGGTGTGTGAACCTCCTTTGGCTGAGCTTATGCTTCCTCAAGGAGCCCATGGAGTTTTGCAAATTCTCTTGGAGGAAGGGACACTTAGAAGGCTTCTTAGATATCTTAGGAACTCATACAAACTCTTAGATACCTTAAATTATTACTAGAAAGTTTCCTACATATCAAGGTACACATGAATCCCGAATCTTGATATCTTGAATTCTAATGCCTTTTCTTTGATTCTAATTGCACAATCTTATTCCCCACACTCCAAAACCTAAGTTTCTTACTTGGTTATGTTCAGAAATTGCTCCCTACTACATGCTCTTTTCAAGGCCAAAATACACACTTAAAGGAACACCAAGAAGAAAGCATGGAAAGCCACAGAATTATCTTGGTTTCTAGCTTGTTTCAAGTGCTCTTTCAATTGGTAAGCTCCACTCTTTCAAACTCAAATATTTCTCCTTTGTACTAGACCTAAAACAGCTCCATATCACACACAAAAATCATGGAAAGAAAGGTGGGAAAAAGGAGAACAACATTAAAGAAGGAAAAAGCTTGAAATTTTCATAATTTCCATACCTTTTTCCTTATTTTTTTCCTCTTCTCCTCCTCTTTTGGTGCGTCTCTCTCCTTAGTCTCTTCCTCTATTTTGGGATAGAAAAATAGCTAGTTAATCAAATTAGGGGAGGGCCACATTCTATATGGAAGGGGAGGAGCCACTTCAACAACTTTTTACTTTTGCATTTTAGTCCCTTTTCTTGGCTTTTTCATTTTAGGCTTGTTTTAGCTCCTTTTTATAATCTATCTTTTCCATCATAATATTTAGGCTCTCAATCTTATAAATTGGCTTTAGAATCATTCAATTTAGATTTAAAACTATTTTGAATCATTTAGTTAACTAATGACCAAAATTACTTACCAGGTGGGTTTCAACTGTTCTAGGGCTTCTCGAGATTTTGAAGGCCTTTGAGAACCCAAGAAAACTTAAATTTCTTGTTTAAAAAGCCCTCCTATAAGTTTTTCAAATTTGCCAAAAATTATGAAAATGCCCCACTTTCTTTCATAAATTTTTCTAGCTCATCTAGCTTGAGTTTCGGGACATCCTCAAATCCTTATTTTTCATTATTTAAAATTTTATCCTAATCTTATTTGGCCTTAACTCATTTATTTCAGGGGACTTACTTTTCAAACTGACTCATTTCAGTGTTTATATAAAAAATTGGATGTTTCACCGAGTGTGAGGTTGCCCTTCAAGAATTTATGAATAAATTGAACTCTATAACTATGCTAGTTATATCTGACCCTAAAAAGACCTTTGCAGCCTATAGTGATGCATTTAAGAATGGTTTAGGTTGTGTTTTGATACAACAAACTTGGGTGATAGCTTATTGATAAACATATATTTTATCTATTTTCATCCTCCTAACTTAGTCATTTTAATAATCAAATGTAGCTTAATGCATGCAATTGAATGGAAATTGATTTTATTAGCCACTTTTGCACTTTAGGAATTAAACTGCAAAATTCTTGAATTTTATTGCTTGAATTCCTTTTAAATAATTTTGTGGGTATTTCTACTTAACACTTTCCATTCTTTTGTGTAGATTTTAATAGGCTTTGAACACAATCTTGAAAGCCACTAGTTGGAGAGTAAAAGAGAATAAAAATTAAATATATTAGAAGCAAGCAAGAAGGAGAAGCATGTGCAGATTTTGAGAGGGTTTCACGTGAGGAATGAGCAAGAGAAGATCCATGCACACAGAGGCAAAGCAGAGAAGATTTAAAATAAGTATAGAGCAGAACAGAGGGGAAGCAAACGAGGGGTTGCTAAACACATACATGCAGAATGAGCTTGGTTTTGAAGTAGCAAAGTGAAGAAGCTGGCTCGAGGTTCTGCTCGAAAGAAGCTTGCATGGAAGCAGAGCACAATGAAGCACTAGCTCAGGACGTTGAGCTGCACGAAGCTCGATACGTGCAAAGCATCAAGAAGAAAACGAAGAAGCTGGAAGAAGCCACGGTTAGCAAGTTTTAAACGTGGCTGGAGCTCGAGGGAGCATGAAGAAGTCATGATGGACAGCAGCTGCGTGGAATGAGTTGAAAGAAGAAGGAGCAGAAGACGTGGAAGTCTGGGCACAAAGGAAGAAGGAAATCACGTGGAGAACAAGCAGAACAGAGCATGCAGCAGCGGAATAAGACGAAGCACACGAGCAGAAACTGAAGCAGAACGTGAAAAGTGGGAAGTTTGCATGAATTGGAATATTATAATAAAGAAAATGAGCTGGGACCCACACCTTATCCCACATGCATTTAGCTACGGAGAATTGGCACCAGGGACAGCAGCAGAATGAATGAGAAAGAAAAAAAAAAAGCAACGTGAAGAGCACACACATGAAGGAGCTTCAGCCAAGTGAAATTAGAGAGGGGGAGCACGTGGATTTAAGCAAGCCATGTGAAAATGAAGCACAAGGGGCAACACGTGACTCACCTCCGTAAAATTCGTCCAATATTCCTTCACATCGTCCAGCACCCCATTTATATACACGACGTCGTTCATTCTCTCGACTCGATCCTTCGTCCACATCAGCCACACTACACGCCTCATTACCTCGCACACAAAAGCCCATTCACGCCTTCTCCCCATTCCATCGTCTCTTTATATACGCTTAAACCCTAGCCGCCATTCGCACACCCTCGCCTCCTTCGCCTTCACGCCTCCACTCACACAACCATCTACCATTCCATTCTCCACTTTTCATCCATCAAATGAGGCTTTAATTCATCCATCTTGAGGCTAGCAAGGGAGGAAGCTCTTGAGTAGAAGCTTGAATCCATGGATGAACAACAAATTATGGCTAAGATTTTCTTATTTTTCCTACACTTTTTCTTATTCTGTACAATCTCGGTTGAGTTGTATTTGATTTGGAATTTGTGTAATTAATTAGTGGCTGGTTAGACACTGATTAGGAAACCTTTTTTGTTGATTAATTGGTTGGATTTGAATTTGATTTTTCATTATTCTCTCTAATCTCCCATGTATGCCACGAAGGTGTTCGATGAAATACATGAGTGAGGTTATGTGCTTAAATGTCTATCTGAGAATTCCTTGGTGTTTAGTTGGTTAATTAAACATTTTTTGGATGATGAATCAGAGGCTAATTAATCAGTTAATCAATCAAATTAGATGTTCATTGATCTTAAAGACAAGAGTTCACGGTTTAATGCGGGATTGAGGTCTCAATTCAACATTAGATTATTAATCTTTTGAATCTTGAATGGTTATTCAAGATCATTTGCCAATGAACATAATTAGGAATTCTTAGGCCAGAATTAATTATAATTAGATTAGGATAAGGATAGTGGATACCAAGAGACTATTCCTAAGCTAGTCACAAGACCATTCTCCACCCATAATTCATCCAAATAGGTAGTGTTTAGGAATTTTAATTCAATTTAGTTTTAGGTTAGTTTAATTAAATCAAAAACCCCCCCAAATTAGATAGTCTTAGAATTCTTTAACATTTAGAAAACTCAATTAAACATTGAACTCTAATTCCAAGGGAGATGACCTAGGTTGTGCCACTAGCTATATATTTAGATCAACCTAGTTTTATTTTGAGGGTTGCACGACAAGCCCGTCAAAATTTGGTGCCGTTGCCGGGGATTTGGAGTCTCAATTGTTTGAGAAAGTTTTCTAAGTATTTTTGTTTTGTTTTATCTTTGTTTTAGTTCTGTTTTGATTTGATTTTCGTTCTGTTCTGAACTTGGAATCGGTTAATTTCGGTGTTGCGCGTTAAGTGTCCTGGTTGCTGGAATTTTCGTTCAAAGTGCCCAAAAAATTCTCATACTTTGGCCAAATTCCAACGTTTGAGACAGTTTTTCAAATTTTTTAGTATTTTTTCGAATTTTTTAGGAATTTTTCAATTCTTCTAGATTTAATTTCTTTATTTTTTGTGAGTTTATTTTGTGTGACTAACCTCTATTTAGGAGTGTTTTTCATTGTTAGGAACTTCTTAGCTTCATTGAATTTTTATTTTCTTGAGTTTGAGTTAATTTTAGTTAAAATCTGTTTGTGATTTTACTTGTGCTTAAAGTGATTGTGCTTCTCATTTTTCCTTGCTTATAAATGGATCAATATTATTCTAATCAAGGTGTTTATGATCCTTGTAGAGAGCATAGGATTTCTTAGAAGTTGGATAATGCCATGTCAATGCTTCAAGGTCTTCTTGAAAGACAAAGACAAGAGCAACAAGCCCAACAATATCAACAAGCACAACAATACCAACAAGTCCAACCACCATGCTACCAACCACATCACCATTCCTGTGAAGTTCACCCCAGCTACCAACCATACCATAATCCATATGAGATCCATCCAAATTACCACCATCATCATGAGCCACATCATAACTTCCATATGCAAGAGCCATACCCTGATTACCATATGCAAGAGCCAAACTATCATCCTTACAATTACCATGAGGGGTACATGCAACAAGAGCCTCAAAGGGAACCGAGTTCGGAAGAAAGGATGAGGCAGCTAATGGAGGCTTATGATATTCAACACCAGCAAATGCAACAAATGCAGCAAATGGCCCAACGGATAACTGAACGGTTGCAACTCTTAGACCAACAATTGAAGGATTCAGGAATTCAATCGAATCAACTGACTTCAAGTGCTACTGAATTGACTGAAGAGCAAATTAGAAGGGAATGTATAGAGGAGGAAGAGTCTTATTCATTGGGTAATATCCTTCCATCTTCTAATGTTTTACAATTTGTTGGAACTGATTCTAGTTTGCCTAATAGCACTGTGACTACTGATGCATATAATGTTGTTGATTCTGAATTGTATGATGATGTTGTTGATGAGGAAATTATTGTTGAATCTCCTGATATGGTTGATTGTGGTAGTTCATTGAACAAAATTGATACAATTGCTGATGTTCATGATTCCTTGTGTACTGATGCACTTGGATTGTCTACACCTAGCTGTGCTTATGGTGAAAATTTCAATTCTGAACCAATTGATGAATCTATTGAGTCTAGGGTAGAAGATAAGTGTGGGGGTGACTTAGAATGCAATGATCATGTTGTTCCTAGTCTGGAATTAATTGATAAGTCTGTTGATGATGCATCTACGGAATTTAAAGACAACATGCCATTTGGATCATGTGACATAGCTGATTTAGATGCATCTCTTGACTGTGTGTGTGTTGAATCTGCTATATGTGATGAATACTCCCAAAGTAATTCTTTCATTGAGACTAGTGAGTTTCTCACATATTCTGATCATCATGATTCCTCACTGGCAAGTAAAGATGTAACTGATGAGACAGTGAATGTAGCATGTGATAATGATATAGACATTGAATTTGTTGGACAGCTTGTTGATGAATCAGACTTAACTCTTAAATGCTTGTGTGATGAATTGCATACATGTCCTGTGTGTGCTGAGATAAATGAGTTTCTGAAGTCTGATAAGTCTGTTGAATCTATGGAATCCTTTGCCCGCACTGAAATGATTGATGAGACTAATTCCACTGATCATACTAGTTTTGATAATAGTATGCATAGTGATACTGCTAATGTTAAAAATCCTATCGATGCTTGTACTATTGTTGATACTAGTGGGAGACTTGATTTTGCTGTTGGTCATTGTTTAGAATCTTGTGAGCCTATTGATGTCTCTTTGGTCAGGGAAGATGTTATTTCTCTTATGGAGAGTCCAAAACAGATTCCTGAAGTTGTTGAGCTAATTCCTAGCAAGCCACAGACTCTCCAAGCTGATAAAAAGCAATTGCCAGATACCTTAGAGGACTTAAACTTAAAAGGCTGTGAGAAGTTGCAATTAGATTTTTCTGTGGATGTAGTGACTCTTACTGATGAGAGTCCGATAGATTTTATTGGTTTTGATAGATTTTTAGAGAGTTTAGAGTTTAAGTTTGATTTTAAATTTTCTTTCTTTAGTTTTAATTGTCTTAAATTTGATTTTTCTTCTTTTCTTGTTTCTGAATATGCTAAAAATGACTTTCCTAAACTACTGATGGTTGAGGAAGTCCATGGGTCATCACTGAATGATCAATCCAAATGTTTTAAAGTAGTAAGACTCAAATTTATCCAGTTAAGAAGGAATAAAGAGGTTTTAATTCTTGTTTTTGATACATATGATTAGTTAGTCTTTTATGGAGTTCTTTTTAGTTTAGGATGTAGTTTTCTTTTTCTTTTCCGCATTACAGTTTGTTTTGTTTTTGCTTTGTAGGAAATAAATTGCTAACCAGCTGCAAAGGAAATCTGAGCCACCTTGAGATCTCCATTTTCAAGTTTATCCGGTTGTATTCTCTCTTTTCACTCTTTATATTATGTTGTTTATCTATTTACTGGATTGTGTGCTGACATTGAGGACAATGCAACATTTAAGTGTGGGGGAGAGAGTCATTCCATCCATCTTTTTCCTTGTTTTAAAAAAAAAAATTTGAAATTTTTGAGAAAATTTTTGAAAAATAGCGTGATTTTTCTTCAATTTTTTCTGTAAAAGTTGCAAGTTGAGATGATTATAGCTTGGATTTGCTTAGACATGACAAGTGATGGATCGTGTATTTTGATTTAAGTGAAGTGGCAATGAATTTGATTTCAATGAATTGTTTGATAGCCATTAGCTGGTGAGAATTTGAGCCTTAATTGTTCAATTCTAGTGTGTATTCACCTATCTTTGTTTCACTCTAGAACTTGTCTTGATTCTTTGTTGAGACCACATTTGCATTTGCATGCATGAAAATGATAAGGCATTCCTTTCTATTTTAGCTAGTGAGCCAAAAAGCCAACCCTATATGCATTTTATCCATTGTTTTAGCCACTTCGAGCCTTGATTTTCTTTTCTTGTTAAACCATAGCCCAATAAAAAATAAAAAAAAATCTCCACCTTGTTTTAAGATGCCTTAGAGATTTCAAGGAGCATTGCACTTGTTTGGGATGAGAGAATGTGTGCTTTGCATCCATTAAGGCCATTGTTAGTGAAAGAATTTGTTTTGAGAAAGAAAAAAAAAATGCAAAGAGAAGAAAAGATAGAAAAGCAAAAAGAAAAAAAAAAGAAAAGAAAAGGAAGTCATAGAAAAAAAAAAAAAGAAAGAAGTATTTCAAATTGAGTTTATAGTTGCCTATTACTTGTTAGAAATAAGGCCTTGAATTACATATGTTCTTCTCTATCCTAGATTGTCATTAAGTGCTCCTGAAATTCTAAGGTATCCATTTGTTTAGTTTTTTTTCCTTGTTTTTGTTATCTATTCATTTCATCTCCTTAGCCCCATTACAACCTTAAATAAAGTCCTTTGATTTGTGTATTGCATCTAGCATGGGTGGTGGAGATTTAGAAGCTTGACAAGCTTATGGTAGTGAGCTTGGATAGGTGAAGCTTGAGCGAAACACATCCCTTTAAACACTGAAAAGTTGAGAGAAAATACTAATCCAAGTGAGAGGCTATGCATTTCAATTCATTCTTTTCAAATAAATTGCCATGGAACTTAATTCTTGATGCAAGTGAAATTAGCTTGGATTGTTGAAGTGTTGAAGAGTTGTGATTAATCTCTAGCTTGTAATTTTTACACTTTCTTTTCTATTTTCTTTTTCCACTTGCCATTCTACTAGCTGGGTGTTTCCATTTAGTCTTTTATCTTGGATTTTAAGCTTTGCCTAGGAGTGCAAAGGTTTAACTTATGCTTCTAGGCAACTTGGACCACACAAGAAGAATTATCCTACCTATGATCTAGAGTTAGCCACTATGATTTTTGCCTTTAAAATTTGGAGGACCTTTATAGTGCACAATTTGAAGTGCATAGTGACCATAAGAGTTTGAAGTATTTATTTGACCAAAAGAAGCTAAATATCAAACAAAGGAGATAGATAGAGTTCCTTAAGGATTATGATTTCTCCTTAAAGTATCATCCAAAAAAGGAGAATGTGGTTCCCAATGACTTGAGTAGAAAATAAATTCATATAATAATGATAATGCTTAAGGAATAAAGGTTGATTGATGAATTGAGAGATTTAAATTTGTCCATGACTATGCACTTTAGTAGCCTTCTTTTGAGTGAGTTAAGGATAGAGATTGATTTTAGGAAGAGAATTAAGGAGGTTAAGAGCTAGATAGGCATTTTCATAGGATAAGAAAGTAATTAAGAAGTGGAGAAGTTAAGGATTATGACCCATCTACTGATAGTTTGGTGAAGTATTAAGGTAGAGTGTGCATACCCAAAGATGAGGAGATAAGAAACATAGTGTGTTATCTGAAGCCTATAAGATCACATGCACCATCCATCTAGGTACCACTAAGATGTATAAAGATCTTAAGAATAGTTTTTGATGGCTTGGAATGAAGTTGGACATAGTAAATTTTGTTACTAGATGTCTAGTTTATCAGAAGGTTAAGATTGGACATAAAAAACCAACAGGATTGTTACACCCTTTAGAGATTCTAGAATGGAAATGGGATAGTATATCTATGGGTTTTGTGATAGGTTTACTTATGACATCCTTAGGTTAAAACTCTATTTAGGTAATTGTGGATAGACTAATGAAGTTTGCCTACTTCTTACCTATTAGAGCCACTTATCCTTTGGATAGACTAGCACAACTTTATATCCATGAGATTGTGAGGCTGCACAGTGTCCTTAATAACATTGTGTCTGATAAAGACCCTAGGTTCACATTGAAATTTTAGCAGTCCTTGCAGAAAGCCTTAGATACTAGTTTTAACTTTAGCAATGCTATCACCTTTGTAACACCATCATTTCTAGCTCATCTCATGCCTTTAGGTATCTCATTTTCAAGAATTATACAAGCTTTCAAGGAAAAAGGCAATAGAAATAATGAATATTTTCGCTTTGCGTAGTGTATAAAAAATTCCATTCGATGTCACATGAATCATGTAAGCTCATACAATACATCCTCATATTTATTTACACTAATACAATTCAAAACCATCTAAGAAAGTGGCTTGGAACTCATACAAGTGGGTGAAACACATTAATTCCCACGGATTTGCCATAGTCAGAATTTTAGTTTTTTCATCACAAATTCAGAAATTCATAACTAAATCCAAACAAATTGAAATCCAACAAGCTTTCCCATTCTAGAAATCTCTGGATGTCTACCCCATGGTAAAAATAATTTTAGTTCATGAATCATTAAGGGGAATACCTTTCACATTCGAAAAGCTACTGAGGTCGCTGCTACCTGGGCTGCTGTTTCAGATTACTGATACAAATTTCTAAAATTCATAACTAATTTTATAAAAATCAAAATCACACAAATTTGGTCATTCTAGAAAGATAAAAATGTTAACTTGATATTAAAATTAATTTCACAATGAAATAGACACGTTCAGTTATTGGAATTCTATGGAACAGTAACTGGACTCCTGGGGCACCACTACTACTGATAGCCAACTTCAAGAATGCATAACTCTTTGCGCAGACCTCTAAATGCGGTGATCTTAGTGGCCACAGAAATTTTATGACCTCTAGTATATGCCTATAAAATTTCACAAGCATTGGACACCATTTGGCCATCAGATGACACAAAAAACAAATCTGCTAGTGTGAACAGTACACATACCAGAATCAATAGAAAATCCCAACTTTGAAAATTCATCAAATATTCTCTAGACCTCTAAAAATTATGTTCTTTAAATTTCCAAAAATATATCAACAAGATCTAATTTCATGCCAAATCTCAAATCAAGACTAGCTTATTTGGCCAAAAAGTGACATAGGATTCCATTATGGTCAAATTTGGCTCCATATGAGGTACTAAATTTTCCAAATGGCTTTCCCTTGGTTGTGGCACCTTTTGGGCAAGTCTAAAAGCATATTTAAGACTTGTGTAAGCTGCCCAAATGGTCCCAAATCTCATGCATCTCATTTTGGCCATTCAACCCACACTTATGCATATTTCCATCAAACTTCTACATTACACACTTTGGCATTACATACTCAAAATAAATGTTAGAGGTCATATATCATATTCATACATCTAAACATCACATAATAGTATATTTACACATGTCTCAAGGTTCATAGCACATTTACAATATCATGAACCATCATTATGATTCCAAAATGGACAAAACAAAGCATAAGCTTGTCAATCTCTCTTCCTCATTGTTGTTGGCTCTCATTGGCATATCCACTTAGTCCACCTAGCATGTGAGATCATTGGAGAGGAGGGGATGAGATTCAAAGAATCCCAATAGCTCATCTCCCATTCAATCATACATAATATGTGCAAAGCAAGCTTTACAAATGCATGCATGGAGAACATGGAAGTCATAGACATTTTAAAAGCAAACTTGGCATGTGAATCAATCATTCAAGACATTCAAGAGCTCACCAAGTGCTTGGATTGGCCTCACACTTCTCCTTATAGATTTTGGACTTGCCTCACCCATTCTTTAAGAGCTTTGGACTCAACCATACTCTTAGAAGCCCACTTTGCTTTTGAGAGACTCTTTACTTTGTCTCAACCAAGCTCAAGGGTTCTTGGCTCATCCTCACCAAAGGGAAGAGTTCTTGGCCTCTCCACACTTAAGCAAACTCAAGCATACATCATGCACTCATTTAGAAATATAACATGGCATCAAGAGTCATAGCATATAAAGGCATGCTAGCATACTTTTCATAGCTTGAAAATACACATACATACATTCTAAAATAAGCTAAACACATATCCATGCATGAGAAAAGGTGGAGAGAGCTACCTTGCACACTAGCACACACTTTTTTCTTGCATTTCAAGCTTCCTCTTTTAGTCACACACTCACAAATTGGTGGAGATGGTTTCTCTTGGCCTAAATACAATTTATGGGAGCCAACTAAGTTTATGAAATATATTTTAAGGTTATACAATTTGCTTAGATGCTAGATTACTCTATAAGCTCCATTATGGTCCATAAATGCACCTAATGAAGCAACACTCCTCAAATAAATTCTATGCTTCATTCTTTCCTTTCAAATATGATTCTTGACTTCTTTTAAGCCTCTTGGAGTCATCACACAATTAAAACATGAGTCTAACATCATATTGCTTCTTTAGGTCATAATATGGAACCTAAGGCACCAAATCACTTTCTAAGAGTTCCAAATTTTTTCCAAGGCCTCCCTTCATTTTTATTCATCAAATATGACTCAAAAATGGCCTTAGAAAAATTTAAAACTCTTCCTAGCTACCCCAACCTTGTTTGGCCGAGACTATGCCCCTTTTTGGCCTCCTTGGAATTCTCTTTGTTTTCTTGAAGGAGGAAGCATGTGGAGAGCATCTTAGGGATCTTAGGAGCTCATTTAAGCTCTTAATTAGGCCTAGGAATTATCATATGAAATCAGATTTTGGAAGGTGCACACAAAATCCTAGAATTTACATCTTGAAATCTAATGATTTTTTGATAATTCCCTTTGCATATTCTTAATCTCCACACCCTTTTTCCTTAGATTCATGCTTGGTTCTGCCTAAAAATCATCTCCTCCTAGGGATTTCTCAAGTGGGGTGAAATGGTGGAGAAGGGAACCCAAGATGTCAACTATAGGAAGAGAAATTACCTTGTTTTCTTGCTTTTTCTCACTTGAATCTTGTGTTCTTTGAACTCCTCTCTTCAAATCCGAATTTTCCCCTCAATTTCTCCCTTAAAAAAGATTTATAGACTTCATTCTAATCATAGGAAACAAAGGAGAATGGAGGAGAAGAAGTTTGGAAGAGAAAAAGCATGAAAAACTACTAATTTCCATACCTTAAGCCTTTGATTTCTCCTCCTTTTCTTCCTCTTCTTGTGAGCCTCATCTCCTAGGGTTTTCTTCTGGTTTTATGCAGAAAATGGTCGTGCATAATGAAGGGAGGAGAAGGGTGAATCATATATATAGGTGGGAATAAGTTACATTTTTCAAAAATTCCCATTTTGCCCTTCATACTTTGCATTTTTGTTTCTCCTTCGTTTTAGCTCCTTTTTAAGAACTTTCTTGTCCATTATAAAATTTAAGTTCCCAATTTAGTAAAATGCCTTTGGAATCACTCAAATTGGAGCTAAAACCTTCCCAAACGAATCCGTCAAAGTTCGAGCACACTAACGTTAGAAAACATCCACTGGAGGGACTTTAGCTGTCCCAGGGCTTTCCATGGTTTTTAGGGCCTCTGAGAACCTTGGAAAACTCAAAAATTTCATTTAGAAAGCCCTCCTATGTGAATTCCAAAATTTGCTCAAAATTACGAAAATGCCATTACATTTCGTAAGCTTTTCATAAGAAATTGTTTCTCCATTCTAGCCCCGTTTTTCTTTCCGTCTGAGCTTGGGATTCTCATTTTTAGGAGTCTAAAATGCTTCCCAAATTTTTTTGGGACCTTAACTACATCATCTTAGGGGACTTCCTTTTATATCCGGTGAGTTTCATTTGTTAACAGAGAAACTGTACATTATGTTTCTCAAATTTTCTTTCGTTTTCATAAAACCAAATGTTACAACCTTTAGTCAGATGGATAGACTAAGAAGACTATTCAAATTCTTGAGGATATCTTAGGGCTAGTGTACTAGAGTTGAAGGGAAATTGAGATGTATACTTACCTTTAGCTAAGTTTGCTTACAATAATAGTTACTATTCTAGTATCCGATAACACCTTTTAAGACAATTTATGAGAGGAAGTACAAACTACCTTTGTGTTAGGTAGAATTTGATTAGAGAATCCTCTTAGGTCTAGATATAGTGGATCAAGCCACCAGTCAAATTAAATTCATCAAAAAGAAATTGTTAGTTACTTAGAGTAGCAAAAATGTTATGCAGATAAAAGAAAAAGACCTTTAAAATTTAAAACAAAAGACCATGCATTCTTTAAGGTAACTCAAATGATGGACATAAGGTGTAATACCTTAACTTCCTAACCCTTAAACAAATATCACATAGGCTATCTTAACATACACTTGGCATATGGATACACATTTACAAGAAAGTATGCACTTTTATCCATGGTTATTTGCATAGTTGGAAAGCCATATACCTCATTCTTGGCTTTAGAGACCATGTGGACTTACCAATATCATTTTCCATCCATAACATATCCATTCAAATTATAAACATCATAATTCATCTCAAGAATTTTGGATTCAGAGTCAAAGTTTAAGAAACGCCAGAATTGCTCTTAGGTTTGCTATCCAGATTTCTGAAATGAAATTTGAAAATTCATAACTAATTCTAAAAAAATCAAACTCATGCATATGATAGCTTTGTAAAAAGCTCTAGATGTTAACTAATGAGTAAAAAAGTTCTAGACCAAGACAGTAACAATTAGCTTATGAAAAGTGTAACGTCCAGTTTTCATTAAACAACAAAAATGGTGCATTTTCAATCTGCTGAAATTAATTAGTTAAGGTTTCAAAAAATTTGAGTAACATTTTAGACTCTAAAAAATGAGAATCCCAAGCTCAGACGAAAAGAAAAATAGAGCTAAAATGAAGAAACGAATTTTGACGAAAAACTTACGAAACATAATGGCATTTTTGTAATTTTGAGCAAATTTTGGAATACTCACAGGACAGCATTTCAAATGAAAGTTTTGGGTTCTTCAAGGTTATCAGAGGCCCTAAAAACTATGGGAAGCTGTGGGACAGTTAAAACCCCTCTGGTGGACTTTTTCTAATGTCAGTGTACCCAAACTTTGACGGATTCATTCAAGAGGCTTTTAGCTTTGATTTGAGTGATTCCAAAGTCATTTTACTAAACTGAGAACCTAAATTTTATAATGGAAAAGATGGTTCTAAAAAAGGAGCTAAAATGAATGAAAAATGAAAATGCCAAGAACAAAAGGCAAAATGAAAATTTTTTAAAAGTGTTTCTTCCTCCCACCTATAAATAGGTGGTGCCTCACTCTCATACTCACATAACTTCATATTGTTCTGCCCAAATTCAGAGGAGAGAGCTAGGGTTTAGGCGCACCAAAGGGAGAGAAGAAGAAAGAGAAATCAAAGCAAAAAGGTATGGATTCTTGGTAGTTTTCTATGCTTTCTTCCATCCAAACCTCTTTTCCTCTATTCTCTTTTATTTCCTATGATTAAAATGGAATTGAAAATCTGTTTTATGGGAGAAATTAAGGATAAAATTCGGATTTGAAGAGAGGAGCTCAAAGAAGGCAAGATTCAAGTGAGAAAAAGCAAGAAAATAAGGTAAATTCTTCTTCCATAGTTTCTATCCCTTCCTTCTCTTCCACCACCATTTTGGCCCACTTAAGAAACCCTAGAAGGGTTTGGTTTTTAGGAAGAACCAAGGGTGATTCTTAGGAAAAATGGTGAGGAGATTAAGAATATGCAAAGAAAACAACAAAAGAACCATGGAATTTCAAGATACAATTTCTAGGGTTTTAAGTGTTCCTTGCAAAATTTATTTGATCTCTTAATTCTTATGTCTAAATGTGAGTTTAGATGAGTTCCTAAGATCCCTAAAAGTCTGCCCATGTGCTTCCTCCATCAAGAAAACAAAGCAAAGTCCATGGGTGCCAAAACCATGCATAGGTTCAGCCAAGAAAGGTTAGGGTAGCTAGAGAGAGTTTTAAATTTTTCTAAGTCCATTCTTGAGTCATATATGATGAATAAATATGAGAGGAAGCCTTGGAAAAAATTAAGAAACCATAGAAAGTGAGACAGTGCTTTATGTCTCATAATATGACGTAAAGAAGCAACATGTAGTTGGGCTTTTTGTTTTAATTGTGTGATGACTCCAAAAAGCTTAAAAGGAGTTAAGAATCATATTTAAAAGGAAAGAATAGAACCTAGAATTTATTTGAGGAGTGTTGCTTCATTAGGTACATTTTAGAACCATAAAGAGATTTATATGTCAAGCTAGAGTTTAATCAAGTTGTGTAGCCTTAGATTTAATTTCATGAGCCTAATTAGCTTTCATAAATTGTGTTTAGACCAAGAGAAATCATCCCTACACATTTATGTGTGTAAGGCCAAAAAAGGGAGCATTGATTCAAGGAGAAAATTGTGTGGTTGCTTTTAAGGTAGCTCTCTCTACCTTCTCTCATGCGTGATTGTTTGCTTTACTTGTCTTTGAATGTGTGTATGTGTATTTCAAGCCATGAAAAATGTTCTAGCATGAGCTCTTACTCCATGGTACCATGATAATGCATTATGTTTTATAAATGATGTTTATGATGTGTGCTTGGGTTTGCTTAAGCCAAGAATGCCTAAGATTGGTTAGATAAAGTAAAGAGTCTCCCAAAACTAAGGTTGACTCCCAAGAGCATAGTTGAGTCTAAGAACCTCTTAAAGAATGGGTGAGGTAAGTCCAAAATTCACAAGTAAATAGGTGAGGCCAATCCACTTGCTTAGTAAGCCTTTGTATACTATGTATGACTTACTTAAATAATGAAAAAGCTTTTTGAATGATTGCACATGTTCATATACTATGCATGTATTTATAAGACTAGTTTTGCATCTTTTATGTATGATTGAATGGGAGATGAGCTATTGGGATTCTTTGAATCTCATTCCCTCCTCTTCAATGATCTAATATGCTAGGTGGACCAAAAGATCAAGGGAATGGAAGCCAACCACATGAGAAATGAGAGCTTGACATTAAAGTGCATAGTTTTTAGTTCTTTAAGGCCATATTAATGTCTAATGATGTAATCCATTATTGTATATGGTCTATGACCTTTGAAAAATATGTAATTATGTTAAGATGTGATGTAGAAATGAGAGGATATGTTATGTGAATGATAAAATGTAATTTGAGTATGTAATAGCAAATTGTGCTTCTTGAAAATTTGATGCAAGTATGTATAAATGTAAGTGAGATGGCCAAATTGAGATGCACAAAGTTTGGGATCATTTGGGCAACTTACAAAAGTCCTATTTATGCTTTTATACTTGCCCAAAAGGTGCCAAACTCCAAGGAAAGCCATTTGGACATTTTGGTATCCTATATAGAGCCAAAATTGACTATATTGGAATCTTATGTCACTTTTTGTCCAAATGAGCTCTTTTTAATCTAAGATTTGGCATACAATTAGAGCTTGTTGAGAGATTTTTGGGAAACTAAATAACAAAATTTTTGGTGTGATAACCCTAACTTTTAACCATTGTAATTAAGGTAAAATACATTATTATTAACCATAAATCAAGGTTACAAGACATTAAGACTAATTACATTTGAAAAATATAGGGAAATTTAAACCTTAATGTTATTAAAGTTATTAACTAATTAATCACAAGCATTCATGTACACAAGGAAAATAAATGATCATTTATAGGCCTTTGATTCTATTACCCATTAATTCTAACTCACAAGAATCTTCTACCAATGTTTCTAAGACATCCCTTGAGGTTACCATATGAAAAACTAAGATTTCTATATGAATATAAAGGTTTCAAGATGTTTGCCATGGCTAAATTCCTCTTAGCTGTGGCCAATTGCTCGCGGGTTCACTCCTTATAATGTCACTATGTCGCAGTGAGTTAGACCTTCGCCGCAGCCAACCTACATGGCGCCGCGGTGAGGAAGCCTCCTGGAACCTACCTCTCTCGCCTCTCACTATTGGTCGCGGCCAATTCCTCCTTTCACCGCAACTAATTCCTCTTTAGAATGCCCGACAAATTCTCACAAAAGTTCACTGCAGCCAATTCCCATTTAGCTGCAGCGAATTACCTTCTGGACGACTCCCAGTTTTGCCTCTCACATTTTGCCGTAGCTATATCCCTGGGCATTTTGTTGCGGCTATATTTATGCTTTTCGCCGTGGCAAATTGCTCTCTGGTACTCTCCCTGGGCAACTTCGTCTCTATTGGCTGCGGCTAACCCCATTTTGGCCGCGACAAAATGCCTTCTAATCCTACAACTGCTAAAATCTTATCTCATACTCTCTACTCTCCCTCCAATGACACCCTAAGGCCACTCTACCTTAATTTGTGCAACTTTAATGGTATTTATCTACCTTATTTACCCAACTATTCTACCATTACCAATTCAGAACTTAAGTACAAATTCCTACTTGTCCAACTACCACATGCCAGCAAATTCATAGATTAATAACAGCAGAATTTCATAAGCTTCCAGCAATTATCATTCAAATATATATATTCCATTAAAGGCTCCATGCATCACTAATTCAGGTCTATATCCAAAGCAATGCACAATTACGATTCCCAAATAGTAAACCATATCATAAATTCAATCAAGTTCATATATCAGACACTATAAGTTTATACATCCAATATTAAGCTATAATGAGACTTAACTCCTTAATAGATACATTCCAACTAATCAAAATATAAATGCCTACACTTGGCAATATGAATACATGATGATGCTACATAAAAAATTAACAAAATTGCATCTATTCTACTCAGATTAGCCCCAAGTGTAGCTTCCCCCACACATGGCTAGAGCTTATGGATTTTCATCTACTTGCTTCCCCTTATCCTTACCCGAAGAACCTTCACCTGAAATTGTAATCCCATGAAATGGGGTGAGATGCAAATCTCAGCAACCAAGGCAAGTTCCATCATATATTCTAGTTTAATTAACATATATGCAGGATTTCACATAAGCATTAGAATACATACCAGTCATATCAATAAATGAAACAATTAGGTTATCATGATTACTATCTCATATTAGCAATCATATTTCCACATGTTAAAGGCCAATAACACCGAGAGAGGCCCGTCCACGGCACCTACTCCACATTAAGCACAACCAGGGCTCAATGTATCTGGGGTTTGATCATAACCCGGTGCCTGATCGAAGTACATGCACAGGTGGCAGCTGTACCACAGCTCCACCATGGACTCACAAGGTCCAATTCATTCAGCATTTCAAATCATTCATGTACAACAAATATGAAATTAATGTAGATATATGCATGGAATTAATATAGTCCCAGTTACCTCACTTGTAGACAAGTTGGGAAGTTACAGCAATACCAAAATCCTCCTAAAAGCACAATATCAGAAAATGATCATTTTTATCATTCCATTACTATCGCATTCATCATTTGTGGTAATAACCCAATGCTCAAAGAATCAAGTTACCAATAGTTACCTAAGGGATACCCACCTAATCACCAAGAGCCTCAAATTTCGAATTTTGCCTTTCCTAAACCAGAAACATCAATATATCACTCCAAATCATGGGAAAATTTGCACAAAATTAAGGCTCATACTATAAGTCTACTATGGGGGTCTTAAACCAGTAGAAAATGCATCAAAATAGAGAGTTTATACTTACCTAACAACACCCTTAGTCCCAACCTACGAAATTTCACCATGGAATCATCAAATGGCAAGTTTCAAATTTTAGGTATAGTGAAAATACTCCAAATCAAAAACTAATCAGGCCAAAATGAAGAGAAAGAGAAGGGGATTAAGTTATACAACTATTACTTTGGCTTAATCTTGTTCTAGAAGTGGGAAATGGTGGATTTCTTGCCCCAAATCTTAGCCTTCCTTTAAACCTCCGAATTTTCTCTTTTGTGTTTTTGTGTTCTGCAGAATAGGGGGTGGCTAGGTTAGTTTTTAGGGTTTAAGTTGGTTTTTCTATGGGTTATGGGCTGCTCCAATGATCCAACTCCAAAAGGGCTTTAGATTTAAGCTTAGTTGGGCTAGTTTCAAGGTGTTGGGCTATAGAAATTTAATTGGGCCAAGCCAAGTTTAAAGAACTCAATTGATTTGGGTCTATACAAGGGTTATTAGGCCAACTATAAGAGCCTATAAAAGGTGGATCTTGGGCCTCTATTACTTTGAATCAGATTGGGTCTGTACCTAACTTATTGGGCCTTCATTAGCCTCTTATCATGTTCTCCTACATTAATTTCGGCCTAGGTGAAGTTTCTATCCCAATTAAACCTCAAACTCATATTAATAATTTATCTCTCTAAAATTTCTATTCGCTTAACTTGTCCAATTATCCCATATTAATTATTTATAATTAACTTAAATCTATGATTAACACCTTAATTAATTTTGGGGTGTTACATTTGGAAGTCTAGAGAATATTTGATAAATTTTCAAAATTGGCAAAAATTCTAGTTTTGGTCATATTACTGTTCATTCAAGTCTAAAAATAAAATCTGTCACATAGGGCTCAAATGATGCTCAATTGCCACAAAATTTTATATAGAGAAACTAGACATTCCTAGTGACTTGTGACAACTAAAAGCACCCCATTTGAATGTCTAGAAAGGGGGATATGAATTTTCAAAGATTCTATCTAGTACTAGGCACTCCAACTGACCCCGGTTACTGTTTGATTGATTTTTGATGCCTGGGTGTATGTGAACTGGTCTGAAGTTATTTTTTCCCTCTAGCTAACATCCACAAATTTCCATATCGGTATCATTTTCATAGATTGGATTTTTTTGGAATTAATTGGATATTTTTTAATTTTGCTACAGAAACTTATGACAGTACTAGTGGATAGCCTAATCTCTGGACCTTTTTGAATGTCAAACATCTTCTATGTTAGATGTTATGGTCTAGACATACTTTTAGAATAAAGTAGACATGTGTAGCTTTCCAGAATTTCTAAGAATGCATGATTTCAATTTTTCTAGAATTAGTTATGATTTTTCAAAATTTGTGACAAAAATGGCAAAATTCTGGCCAAAAATATAAGTATGAGTTTTATGCTTCCCTTTGATTTCCACAAGTTGTAGGCCATTTTTGGTAATGCAAATGAGTTGTATTCATGTAATTAAATATGAGAATGTGACATATGAACTCACATGATCCACGTGGCACCGAATAAAATTTTTATACATGATGCAATGCTAAAATGTTCATTATTTTAATGTCTTTTCCTTTAAGAATTTACATGATTCTTGGTAATGAGTTATTTAAAGGCATGAAATAAGCTAGAAATTATGGTGTTACATTATCAGAGCAAAGTTTTAGGCTCTCTCAGATTGGATTTGGCTTAAGGATGTAGCAATAGGGCTATGCAAAGGCTTGTATAGATGTGTGAAGTCTTGTATGAGACATGTTGGGTGTGTGATAATAGTTTGTGGCTTTGTTCATGATAAGTTGTAGAATGGCCATAGAGTAGCTAGTGAACATCAGAAAAGGTTGGCCTCTAGAGTAACTTGAGCAAAATTAAGTTTGGACAGAAAAAGTTAAATATGAGACAGTAGAGATGGTTATAATTTTTTAAAGATTATGATTTCACATTAAAATACCATCCTGGTACGGCTAATGTGGTAGCTGATGCCCTAAGTAGAAAATCTGTGCACATGGCCTGTATGATGATCCGAGAATAGGAATTGATTGAGAGATTCAGATATATGAGTCTCTCCTGTGAGGTGTATTTAGGGAAACTATTAATGAGCGAAACCCAAATAGAAAATGACCTTATGGATTATATAGGAGAGGCCCAGCAGATAGATAATTATGTAAGTAAGATTAGAGCCCATAAAGCCCAAGGTAGCATCCAAGAGTTTAATCAGTTTAAGGATGATATAGTAAGATACAGAGATAGGCTGTATGTGCCTAGAAATATGAAAATCAGAGAGAAAATAGTAGATAAGACACATAAAAGTAAGTACACCATTCATCCAAGCAGTAATAAAATGTATCAGGATTTAAAGAAAATGTTCTGGTGTCCTGGAATGAAAATAGACATAACAGAATATGTTTCCCGATGTCTAGTATGTTAGAGAGTGAAAATAGAACATCAGAAACTAGTTAGGTTACTTCAGCCCCTAGATATCCCATAGTGGAAATGGGATAGTATAGCAATAGATTTTGCCATGGGATTACCCAAGACATCATCGGGGCATGATGCAATATGGGTAATAGTGGATAGATTAACGAAGTTAGCGCACTTTCTCGCTATGAAAGCCACTTATACCCTAGATAAATTAGCCCAACTGTACATCAGGAAAATAGTTAGACTGCATGGTGTGCCTAGGAGCATAGTTTCAGATAAAGATCCCAGATTCACAACAAATTTTTAGAGATCATCACAGAATGCTCTAGGTATCAGACTCAGATTTAGCATAGCCTATCACCCACAGACGGATGGATAGATGAAGAGAACCATCCAAACCTTAGAAGACATGCTAAGGGTATGTGTCTTAGAAATGAAAGGAAACTGGGATACACACTTGCCTCTAGCGGAGTTTGCCTATTATAACAGCTATCATGCAAGTATCCAGGTGTCACCATATGAGGCATTGAATGGGAGGAAATGTAAGTCTCCGATGTGTTGAGTTGAGTTAGGAGAGCGAAGCCTTATAGGCCCAGATTTAGTGGACTAGGCTTCTAGACAAATTGAAACTAGTAGAAAGAAACTCTTAACGGCCCATAATAGACAGAAAAGTTATGCAGATAAACATAGACGATCGTTAGAGTTTGAGATTGGAGACCATGTCTTCATCAGAATGTCTCCAGTCACAGGGATAGGTCGGTCTATTAAAAATAAAAAGCTCAGTCCAACCTGCCCTAAGTCCATTCTAGATTCTTGATAAAGTAGGACTTATGGCCTACAGACTAGCTCTTTCCCCAAATTTGAGTAAGTACATAATGTATTCCATGTTTCATAGCTCAAGAAATACCAACCCAACCCCTCACATGTCATAGAACATGAGAATGTGCAATTATAGGATGATCTATCATACATAGTATCACCAAGTCGGATCATGGACGTTAGATTCAAGCAGTTATGGAACATGACGATACCGCTGGTGAAAGAGGTTTGGAAGGGCCAATCTCCTGAAGAAGCTACCTGGGAGCTAGAGGAAGATATGAGAAAGAAACATCCATAACTCTTCCCATGAAGTATGTTATCTAAATTTCAAGGACAAACTTTTTAAAGAGGGGAGAATTCTAACGTCCAATTTTCTTTAAATGACGAAAACAGGCGTATTTTCAAAGCAAGTCCCCTAAAATGAATAAGTTAAGGTTCCAAAAAATTTGAGTAACATTCTAGACACCAAAAAATGAGAATCCCAAGCTCAAACGGAAAGAAAAATAGAGCTAGAATGAAGAAATAAATTTTGATGGAAAACTTACGAAATGTAATGGTATCTTCGTAATTTTGAGCAAATTTTGGAATTCTTATAGGACAGCTTTTTAAATGAAATTTTTGAGTTTTTTAGGGTTCTCAGAGGCCCTGAAAACCATGGGAAACCCCAAGATAGTTAAAACCCCTCCGATGAACGTTTTCTAATGTTAGTATACCTGAACTTTGACGGATATGTTTTAGAAGGTTTTAGCTCCGATTTAAGTGACTCAAAGGAATTTTACTAAATTGGAAACCTAAATTTTATAATGGAAAAAATGGTTCTAAAAAAGGAGCTAAAATAAATGAGAAACAAAAATACCAAGAACGAAGGGCAAAATGGAAATTTTTTAAAAGTGTTTCTTCCTCTCACTTATAAATAGGTGGCGCCTCACTCTCACACTCACATAGCTTCATATTGTTCTGCCCAAATTCAGAGGAGAGAGCTAGGGTTTAGGAGCACCAAAGGGAGAGAAGAAGAAGGAGAAATCAAGGCAGAAAGGTATGGATTCTTGGTAATTTTCTATGCTTTCTTCCATCTAAACCTCTTCTTCTCTATTCTCCTTTGTTTTCTATAATTAAAATGAAATTCCTTGAAATTGGCTACCTTTTTTTGGCTTTCTTCCTCCTTTCTCTCCTTCTCTTGTGTGCCTAATGTTGGGAATTCTGGGACACGTAGCGAAAAATTAAAACCCCGAATCCTTTCTTATAGATCCATTAATGTCGTTTAAATCAAGTAGATCTAGAAATATTTACTTTTGTTACATAATATTTCTTTATCTGTCAGATCTCAGGAACTGATTTTCAGATCTGCTCCCTCTACCTGTATCCATACGAGTGGTTGCTCAACTCGAATAGCATGCTAGCACTTATGACCAATGTCCGTACATACTCTTGGTAGAGAAGACACTCTCCTCTTTCTCTCTCTAGGCAGTCATACAGTGTCTGTACGTTGTCCGTACACTTTCTCTCTCTAAGGTTTTTCTTTTATTCTATCATTCTAGGAAACTCTAACCTCTTCTTTTTTATTATAGAGTTATCTCATTAGGGTTTCAAATATATTTAATTAATTTAAAATATATTATTTTAAATCAAATCAAATTAAATCATAATTAAATATATTAGTTTAAATTTAAATCTATCATATAAACTTGAATTTAAAACTAATTCATTTAAATTAATTAAAGGATACATATATATATATATATATATATATTTTGAAATATAACATATATATATACACATATGTATATATATATTTCAAATTTTATAAATTATATATATATGTCAAATATATATTTATTTATTTATAAAATTCTTCCACTCTAGATTGAACATGACATTCATTGCATCTTGACGCAATTTCAGATCTAATGAATTTGGACATTCTAGCTCGAGTTGAATCATTCTTATGTGCGACCCTGTAGGCCCATATGACGTTGGTAGTGGGTTAATAACACTATTTGACCCATAAGTCACAAGTGGCCTCTAGCAAGACATTATGACTCCCCAAATCATATAAGGATTAGTAATCCGATGTAATTTGTCATATAACCCTATCATATTCCTTTTGTCACACGATATCTAGATTAAGTATGAGGCATGGAAATGTCATCCTCATCTTACTTAATCGTCGCTTTCTTGATCTATGTGCAGACTGACAGTACAAATGGAAACCCTTCCATTCGAGCATGCCCATGCATTTCTCAATCTCACTCATCGAGGGGCCCAGAGATATCTCTTTATTAATTAGAGGGACAAATCCTATCTTGACCACTCATCTTCTTCTACATGAATTCCACTATGCCCGATTGTAGCCTTTATGATCACCCAATTAAATATGACTTTTGACTATGCCAAAAAATAGTATTTTTTCATGTTAGAAACTATGGTGATCTCAAGTCTAAGGACTCGGTGACACGGTTATATATGAGATACACTTATTACTTAATCCATATAACTATCTCATAATGGGTCGATCCAGTATCTTGTTTCCTAATGAGTGCCTATGATTTTGATTCGTATCTATATACATGATTAACACATAATCATTAATCAAAATCATACTAGTCTTAATTCATCATCATTCCCACAATGATGATCGACTAGGGATATTTAGGATAATCAATATGATTTATCCAAAAATATTATTATATAGAATATGCAAAATTATAATAATGTAATAAAAGAAAACTCGTATTTCTTAATAAAATACAATGTTTGCAATACAATGATTGGCCTAGGGCACAATCTCCAACACCTAAGAGAGAGCTTCTTTTTTTTTGTATTTTGGGCAGAGAAGGTCATGTTATATGAGGGGAAGAAGAGACAAGAAACTTACTTTTTCCAAAATTTCATTTTCGTCCTTCCATAATGGCAATTTTGTTTCGGCTTCGTTTTAGCTCCTTTTTTAAAATTTCCTTTTCCATTATAAAATTTAGATTCCCAATTTAATAAAATGCCTTTGGAATCACTCAATTTGAAACTAAAACCTTACTGAATGAATTCATTAAAGTTCAGGCTCACTGCTATTGGAAAACATACACAAGAGGGGTTTTACCAGTCTCGGGGCTTCCTATAATTTTTAAGGCCTCTAAGAACCTTAGACAACTCAAATTTCCCATTTAAAAATCCCTTCTATATATTTTTTCAAAAATTACACTTATTTACGAAAATGCCATTATATTTCGTCAATTTTTGTCATAAATTGTTTCACCGTCTTAACTCCGTTTTTCTTTTCGTCTGAATCTAGAATTATCATTTTTAGGAGTCTAAGACTCTATCCAAATTTTCTGGGATATTATTTATCTCATTTTAGAGGACTTACTTTTATACAACTCATTTCGTCATTTTATGAAAATTACATTCGTTACATATGGCTATGATCATCATTCAATATACATACTAGTGTCACTATATTATTACTATTCCAATTCACAAAAATACTCGACTAGGAAAAATTTAAGAATAATAAATTATTCTAAGGACAATTAATATATTTATTTATATTACATAGATATAACATTAAATATAATAATTAAAATAACTTTATTTATCAAAATGTAATACAATATATGTAAGTACAATCATCTTATTATTAGCCTCTACGGCATACACAACACATGTTATATAGTACTAGTTAATTATTATTTATTTTATTAATGTGTTATTTAAGGTATTAATGGGTATTTTTATTATTCAAATAATTAGGAAAAATTTTGGAGGTTTATTTTATTAAATGGAATATTAGAAATAAGATAGGTAGGCCATTATATTCTATATTATTATGCTTAAAACGATAATAGGAAATGATAAAAGACCCAATAATTTAATTTAATTTAATCAAATAAGTAGAAATAAAAGGCCCATTGGCTATTAGAATTACTCTGGCTTAATTGTAAATATTTAAATGAATTATTATAGTCCAATAATAACTATTTAAGTAAGTTATCATGGTCCAAGGTGAATTTTTATTTGGATTTAACACAAGACCTATGGCCCAAATATTTTGCCCATGTTATCTATTTTTTCTCTATTTACTTTCCATTCTGAAATCAATCACCCTATGATAGTCATCTAATTAGAGAGAGGGAGAATGGCGCCTTCAAGATTTTGTGTGAGAAAGGGAATCTAAAATCTAAAGAAACCCATTAATGCAAAGCTTTGAGCTTAATTTTGTGTAACTTTTTGTGAGATTTAGCCATGTAAATGAACAAAAGTTTAATTTAATCCTTCTTAGCTTCCTTTTGAACTAACTAGAATTTGAAATTGTTGATATTGAGTCTTCAAAAATTTAAAAATTAGGGAATTTTTGAAATTGTAAGTGTAATTAGGCAATTTAAGGTACAATTCTTACTCTAATAACTAATTTTTGTGGATTAGGTTAGTGTTGGAATATTTAATTTATGGTAATTTATTTTAGTGGATTCTAAGTGTTAGATGAAATGCTTAGATTAAATTGAAGTTAGAGGTTAAATTAAGGCATATTTTATGTTATAATTATTTTTTTGTATATTTAATGGATTTAAATTAGGGATGGTGGTTTAATTAAATATTTTGATATGGTTTGTTAAAGATAAAATGTTGGATTAGTGTGGTCATGATGTGAATTGGAGGGCTATTGGCTCGGAAGGACTCCTGGTAATGATAAGTAGTAAATTATATCATTTAAAGATAAACTACATAATATTTGGATTTTTTATATTTATATGTTTATAATTATATTTTATTATTATAGATTATTAACTTGTGTTTAATGAAGGATTGCTTAACATGTGTTCTCTTGGCTTTAAATCAAGGTAGCTAGTATACATAAACATAATTCTATATGCTTTCTCATATTTTTTTGAAATGAGATTTTTGAAATGTTTTATTGCATTTTAAGAATTTGAGAAAAAGGATTTATTGGGATAATTTTTTGATATCTTTGAATTGATAGAAATTATATGATGAAATTATGAGTTTTTTTATGTAATAAGATTGATGGTATTCATTAATTAGTGTCGTTACTTTACTTAAAGTGAAATGTTTTATATTGTTATGTGATGTATACTAATGAATGTTGCTGTTGTGATGTAAACCTTGTGGTGGATACTGAGATAGATTATTTACTTAATGATGATCATGACAATTTGGAGAAATGTTGTGTGTTATAAGCTTAAAGGGCCAAGGCAAAGGTTGGATTTGATAGATGAGGTATGCATGCTTGCATTTTAGTCAGTGATCACTGATAGCCAAGGGGACCAAGCTTAAGCTCATAGATCTCATTCTAGTATGAAATGGATGAGTGAAGGCATTATAGCTCATAATGTAAAGCCATTAAGGGAACCAGGGCTGTGGTGAGACAATCCACTTGCTAGACTGCCTTTCTTTTAATGAGCTTATAGTTTTCTAAACTTCTTGTTGTAAAAATAAAATACTTTGTTTTCTTAAATTGATTTTATGGAATTGGTTATGAAAGCTTGTTAGTTCACATGGTAAAAATTATGAGAAATGCATGTCTTTTATTTGGCATTAAACTATTTATAAAATCCTTTATATTTATGGTTGGGAATGTTGCCTTAGAACTCCACTAGCTATAAGATTTTTATCTCACTTACACTTTTCTAATTTGGTATTTCCAAGTTAAAGAGCAGATACTAGAAAAAAGAAAGATGCATAATGAGTATATTAGTTGATTTTATCTGGTAAGATTAATGTAGTAGGGAACGTTACTTATGTGATGTAATAAGAGTTTTTATTATGCAATACTTTAGTGTATTATGCTATTTGGTCTAGTTATGTGGATAATGTTGAATCCTTTATTTGATGTTTAATGAGAAAAATATATTATGTTAGACGAATTATTTTATCAAGTTATTATGTATTTAATTAATATTGTTGATTTATATTTTAGCTTCCATGAGTGATTATTATTGAATATTTATTTAAGATAGTATTAAATTTAAGCAATAAAAGCTACGTATTATAGAACAAACCAAATATTATTTCATTTACAAAATGGCAATTGTTAGAGAAATTTTCCACCCAATTATCAACACATGTCCAAATAACTAAATTTACGAAAGATACAATGAAAACTCTAAACTCTCTACTTATTAATTCCCTTCATTCATTGAAAATCTCATTTTGCATCTAAAAGCTAGAGAGGAAGAGAGAAAAACATGGAACCAAACAACTAGAGAAAGATGAAGAGAGGAAGAGAGAGAAAGGGGCTTATAGTAACTTGAATCAAAGTTACCCAACAATAAGGTAGGACATCCTCTATCTTACCGAGTCTCATTGGCATGCTAATATGGTTGATGATTGTGTCGCGCAATCTCAAATAGAAACTAGGTAGCAAAATAAATTTTGTAGATAATGGTGCAACCTAGGTCATTTCTCAAGGAGTTTGTGCCTCAATTTGTTTATGGAGGGATTCTAAGTATTACTAATTAGGACTTGTTTTGGGGGGTTTTGAAATGCTAGAATTTAATTGAACTAAAATTTAATTGGTAAGAATTAAAAACTTAAGACTAAATTGAAGTGAATGATCAAACAAATGTGGTAGCTAGCTTTCAATTAGATTCCCTAAAGTTCAATTATCCATGCTCTTTTTAGTTTACTAATTTTGGATTAAGTTCTTACTCTTTAGTGCATTCCTTATAAAGCTCTTGAATAACCATCCAAGATTCAATTTATCAATTATTCAAGGAATTTTGCAACTATAAGAAACTTTGAACAACTAATTAATTGAATTAAAAATAAGAACACACTACAACCAATTTTGATTGATTAATGAAATCTACTGCACAATCCACTCAAGATGCTAATTCACCAATTAGATTAATTAATCCCTCAAGCAATTAATTGCACAAAAATTCCAACCAACTAATCCAATAACCATTGTATCAATTAGCCTAAAATCAAGAGGAATTTAGAGGTCAATTGTACAGCACTAATTCTGGAATTTTACAAACATATAATGATCACAAATAAAATTCCAAAATTCAAATTAAGCTCAATCCAAAAATTAATTCAATCCAGTAATTTCCAGCAATTAAATTCCTAAACCAATAAGCTAAACCTAGTCAAATTAATAAAGGAAATAATGCTGAAATTAAAAGATTGAGCAAGAGAGTTTTATCCAAATTGGTGAGGAGATGTGGAGCTTAAATCTTCATCTAGGAGAATCCTATCTTCAGCTAGCCACCAAAGGAAATTCAAGCTGCCATGGAGGTATCAATTGGAGGAGATTTGATCACCGAAACTACAGCCATGGAGAATTCAACAAGAATTTCTTCCTTCTTTAGCGCTGGGGCCTTCGCTTTTTTTATACATCGTCCCTCTTCTCTGCCCGATGAATCTCCAGCTCTCTAATTCTCTTCACTGAATCATGCTTTTTTTTCTCCCTTTTTCTCCCGCATTTTTCTCTCTTCTTTCATTAATTAATCACATGCCCCTTAGCTGAAGTCACGCCTCCTTCACACTGTACGCATTTTTTTCCTTCAGCTCCTTATACATGCTCCAGTCACGTTCCAACTTATGATTCATTAATCCACGTGATCTTCAGCTCCACATTTTAGCTTTCTTAATTCCACGTGCTTAACTCCACGTTTAAGTGCTGCCTCATCATTCTTCCCTTACCCGTAGCGAAATCCAGCTCGTGGCACTCTCACTGATGTTCTTCTTTTAGTTTTCCACGTGTTCACTTCCCAGCTCTTGCTTCATTACTCGTGGCTTGCTTCCTTCATTCTGTTTTGCTCTCTTTCCATGTAGAATTCCTTTTCCATGCATGTGAGCTTCTTCATGTTTCTTCCTCACATGTTTGCTCTGCATGTTCTCCACGCTTCTTCATGTGCTTCTTACTTCTGCTTCTTCGCGTTTAAATGAGTGTTTGCATGTGGCAGCCTTCATTCACTTTCATATTTAGCTCATTGCTTTCTCTCAAAGAACTAGAACCTATTACTTCTTTATTTAACACAGCTCCCAACTTCATTTATTTGCTTCGTCCAGCTGCAGCTTCCTTTCCTCTGTTCAATTATCAACCTGAGAGTCTTCCTTCTCCTCTCCATGCATTTAAAACTCAACCTCCTTACAAGCTTCATTTAATTATTTCTTTCACGTGTTCTATCTGAATGCTACCTTGCTCGAGTGTTTATAAGTGGTTGTTCATAGTGTGATGAGTTGCTGCATTATTCTGAACCCAGACTACATCTTGGACTCATAATTCAAGCTTCCCATGTGTTCTCCTTCAGCCCGTAACTTCTTAAACTTCCAAATCAGCTATGCATGCAATTGTTAACTTCTTTTACGTGTTGCTTCATTTGATTCTCAGCTTCAAAAGGCACCAAAATCTATAGCTTTTCTTCCACTATTTCTGCATGTATGTGTTTGAACTTTCATCCAATAAACCAGTGGCTGCATCTCTGTTCAGCTGCTGCCCCTGTATGCATGGCTCTGTTTCCTTCATTCAGCTCGTGTAACTTGCTTAATAGCTGCCCAAGCTCGAGGTTCTCTTCTTGTAGTTGCTGCAGCTCGTGGCTTTGCCTTGTGTGCATGAAATGTGGAGCTACTGTGACGTGAGAGAAGCCCAGCCCATGCATGGTTCTTCCACGTCTTCTTATTTCCTCTGTCCAGTTTGTGTTACTGTCTAGCTCCTCTATTTTAACCACGTGCAGCTCATTCCAACCCAACACATTATTCTTCCTTTCAATGTAGAATCCAAGCCTCTTTCTTCCTCTCGAATGCACCTTTCTACTCATCTTTGCTCTGCTTTACATTCTCAAGTTTTTAGCTCCACAAAAAGTACACTTGAAGCTTAATCTTCACCTTCAATTCAATTTCCCATTCAAGCTATTTTCCCATCAAAAATTCTGCACAAAAGAACAGAAAATATTCAATAAAATTATCCACAAAATTATTTAAAAGAATTTCATACATTAAAACTCAATATTTTTGCCAATTAATTCACAAAGTGCATAAGTGGCTGATGAATTCAAATTAAATCTAATTAAATCCATTAAGCCTTATTTAGAACTAAAATTTCTAAGTTAAGGAGAATAAAATGCATAAAATATCTTGCTTATCAATGGTCACTCATCTCCTCTGCACTCTATTCTATGTCTCTAACCAAAATGGTAGCTTAGATGGTAAAAACTTAAAATATGCTTATTTGATGTCCTTTAATATTATAAACAATGTCCTTGCCTTAAATAGTTTATAGTAGAATGCTATAATATTAAATGAATACAACCTTGCCTCACTATCACTATCTCTTACCACTTCTTCTCTCTTGGGCCCATCCATGATAAAATCATTAAAAGGTAATATGGCTATGATTTCAGGGGTTAGACAGTGTTTTTGACGGCTGATTATGTATGTAGTAAGCTTAGAATGACCTAACAACTTTGGTTTCCTTTAAACTCTCTCTCTCTTTCTCTCTCTCTCTCTCTCTCTCTCTCTCTAGGGGTGTATGATAAAATTCTAAACTTTCATGTTAAATAGCTTTTCATGCCTTAGGTGAGTTCTCTGATGAGTCTAGATGATGGTAAAATGTTCTAAAGTAAGAAAAAGCCACTTTCTCCTATTTTCTTTCGCTTCTTCTCTCTAAAACCTATATGGAGTAAAAAATGGCAGCTTTTAATGTAGACTATTAAAATTTAGTTTAATGGTTATTCTACTATTCTAGGATACCCACAACATGTTTGAAGTTTTGGTTGGGGTTGTAGGATTAAGGGAATGTAAACATAGATGAAATAGTTAGTTGTGTAAGGACAACCCAGCGTTAAGGTGCCAAGCCTTCTATCACACGAAAATTTTCTCATGTGGTGCTGTAGTGCTAAAGGCACTATAACTTGAAAGAGAAAATTTTTAGGGTATTTCCAAGGATTTTATAATTAATACCTAGCCTACATCTAAAATTGAGATTTTAGGCATTGCAAAGCTTCCTTCAAGTCTTTTAAATAATGATCCCTTATAATGGAAGTGGTTACCTAAGTGATTTTGGTAACCTTAAATAACAAAGATGAAACCTCTATGAAATTAAATACTTGAGTTAATGAAAATTTAACCTACATATATATAATCAAACTTATGATATATGACACATACGTATAACCTATGCATAGATGGCTTCACTTTGAACAATACCTATACATGGATGACCTTATTTTCTTACATGGACTTAGAATCTTATGCTCGGAAAACTACACTCTAAATAATACCCATATATAGATGACCAGTAGTAAGGATACCAATGACCATGCAATAGACCTAGATAACTTGGAATTGTGACCATGATTCGACTTGATATGGACCAAGGACTTTCAAACACAAAAAAACACTAAAGATGTTCAAAGATATTATAATATGGTGATATGGGTTTATGACACTTACTTCTAATTAATAACTAACTTACATATTAAATGAAGAGATTTGGTTAATTAATTATAAGAATAATCTTAATAACTCTAAAAATATGAACCAATTTATAATAAACAAACTACTAGTTTAATGTCTATTACAAGATGACTAAGTTCCTAAACTATTAAAGGTGAACTTAACTCCCAAAACAACCTAGTAAGATCTTAAACCACTAGTTTAAGATCCTAGATTGAAGCCAAATAAAAAACCATGCTCAAGACTCTCAAAAAGTCCTTCAAGAACTCAACAGGTACACCTAGTGCCATGGCCTCAAAAGGCTACACCACGACATGCCTTGCCCAAGGCAAACTAGAGTGCAGAACTCTTGCATAGTGCTATTGCTTCAAAGGACCACATTATGGCAGGTTTGCCTTGGCCTAAATATTGCCATGGTGCCAAAAGGCCATGTCGCGACATCATAACCCCTAATGCAATAACATAGATGAAAAACCTAGTGGCACTACAGCATTGAAAAGCCTCGTCACAACATTATAGCCCTTGTTTAGGTTGCGCCAAAGTGCCATGCTGTGGTGTCACAACTTGAACTTTAAATTCTTGAAGAAAAACTTTTATGGTACCATGGCACTGAAGAGCCATGCTATGGCATCCCCAATAAAGAGAGTATTAGACCAATGAAAATTTAATGCAACAATAAATATATATGAGACACCTATAATGACTTTAAATACACCTTGTAATGATGTAGCAACTTAAGAAATGATGATCTAACCTTCCTAACATCCACAAGTGATAGATTAAGATGGAAAACTAGGAAAGAAAAATATGGCCTATGACAACCACATGCTTTAATAATAAAAAAATGCATATTTAAACCAATAACCTCGCATACCCAATTTCACCAATACACAACCATTCAGCTCCTAATCAAGCCTAACAAAATTTCAAATGCTAAAAGAAAGTATTATCAATGCTTGGAGCCACAAAATATCTATGAACTCAAAATTTGACCCTTTGACTTCCTTGCAATTATAACTCATAATCAATAACTATTATATCACAACTTCCTAAAATCAACACAAACTAATTCTAAAGCTATTCTAAATGACCAAACCCATATTAATCAAAATCCATCACTACCATTTAAGGTAAAAGAGTCACAAAGGCATATAATCCATTGTCATTTATAAGCTATCCTAAAATAAACTATAATTATATGTGAGATCCTTTAACAAAGTTGTCAAGCATTATCTAAGTTCCTACTTATCATCCTTATATGTACAACTCTAAAAAATATAAAAGTTTAAAATTTGCAATATCATATCATAAGTTGTAAGTTAGTTATTATTTACTAAAATATATAGTCCCAATATAGCTATCCAAAAAGTAAGCCTAGTCTAATCTAATCAAACCTTTGGTAGCTTGTCCTTGCTAAAGCCTAAATTTTCACCTATAAAATGTAAACTCCTAATTGGGTGAGATATAAAATCTTAATAACCAAAAGCAATTTCTATTCACATTCATATGAGTAATCAAGTATAAAATTATACATGGTGAAATCATCATTCATTATGCCATATTTAACAAATAAAAAATAACAAGTGTCATTGGCTAATAACTTAAATGGTGGGCAAGACATAACCACAAGGTCCACAACATCCTACTAGTAGCTAGAACACACTAGTGAGGTCTGGGGTAGTCATCAAGTCACACCTGCAATGTCTACAATGAAATATTCACAAGTAGTTAAATTTAATTATGGCACCATATAAAATGCAATCATGCACATAAAAGTAATAAACATTGTTCCTTAATAAATATATTGAACGCCAATTACCTCAAATAGTATTTTTTACTTTCAAATTAGTTACTAATAGCCACTAAGTAGGAACACAAACCTATACTGACATAAACATCCAACACATACTCATCAGTCCAAAGAGACCAATACTTTAAATTAATCAACACTCAACAAATCACTTAATTTCAACTTACCTATGCTTCCCAAGAGTTTCAAAATACTAACTTAAGGCTAACAATCTAAGCCAACACAATGGATCCTCTAAATTTTTGCACATGGAGGGAAACCCATAGAAAAATCAATCATGGAGATGAATATAGAGCAAAAAAACATCATAAATGGAGGGGATTTATTTATCCAATACTTGCCTAAGTTTCTCCCCCTACTAATCCACCAAGAACACACTAAAATTCCTAATTCCAATAACCTAGGGTTTCATCAACCTCCACTAAATGAAGAAATGTTTAGTTTAAATGAAAGAGGAGAAAAGAGGAACATTTTTCTATTCCTCTCACTTGAGCCAAATGTAACATTTTCTTTGTAGATTAGAGCTCTAAGGTGTTGAACCCAAGCCTTTCTTTTGATTTTACATGTTTCTCTCCACACGGTGCCTCTTTCTCCTTTCTTTCTTTTGATGGCAATAAATGAGGCAAAATGGGGTAGACATCAAATTTTGTTGAAGTTGCATCATGGGTTTAGGTCATAGTTCTAGGTTTTGCGCTATCTCCTAGGATGAATCAAAATTTGATTTAATTATATTTTTTTGAAAAATCCATATTAAAAATTTTAAGATATTATAAGGGTCTAATAGCAATTATTAGCCTATTTTTATTGATTTGTTGTCAATTCTTATGTATATAAGCTATTAAGGTGTTACGTGATATACGTAACTAAATTAAGTAATCTCTATAAACCTTATGTGTATAAAATTCAACAAGTTACGTATTAGTGTTTGGGCCATGGAAAGTGCATTATTGGTTTGGGAGATAAGGTTTTAAGCTGAGATAAGAGTCCCTATAATAGATGATCTCCATTGATGTAAATAGTATTCTCTACTGGGATAAAGTCCCCATAGGGGATGACCTTATACAGACAAGGATCTCTGTTGGGATGAAATTCCTTATAAGGGATTGTCTTTGATTACCTTATATTTTGGATCTATCCTAGGAGATATCCTAGTATGTAATCATTATACTTATGACATATGTATAGATTGAAGGATAATAGGTTGAGTACTTTTTATGATCATGTTTTTTATTTAATTAGGTTATATTAAATATTTGATGTTGATCCATGTTTTTTATTTAATTAGGTTATATTAAATATTTGATGTTGATCCTCAGCTTACGCTTATGATTATTTCACTGATGTTTCATGTATATGACTTATGTTTCTTGATAATTATTATTACCTTTTATTATATGATATATGAAATATTTAAATAAATACAAAATATAATGTCATGAGAATTTCATTGATAATTTGCAATTATAATAAGATGATTTGTATATTGATATACTACGATATAAATGAACTATGTGTTTGCATGTATATGAAGATATGTATTTGTATGATGCTATTATCTTCAAATAGACAAGAGAATGAAAATGTTTTTTGTACACGAGACAATTAAACCATTAACTGTGTACAATATTTATTGTCTTACTAAGAATTCCATGATTCTCATGTTTTGTGTTTATGTGTTTAGACAGCAAAAATGCCTATAACCCATTTGTGGATGATGATTAAGTTATCAAGGCTTGGCTTGATACAAGTTATTGTCAATATTCAGACTTCCACAGTTATAGAGGACAGTCAGCCAATACCTCCACCTCTGGGTCTAGATACTTGACCACCTTTACAAATATCACAAAGTCTATCTTTTGTTATTTATATGTATTGACTCCATTAGTATGGATTATAATAATATTTTGACTATTACGATGTAGGACTAAATTGATGTAGCAAGATGGATTAATAAACCCATCTTTTGAAACTATTTTGGAAAAAAAATTATTTAGTGCTAGTAACATAACTTTTTATTACATTGTCCAATAAGTTATTTGATTGGCTTTCGCTCACTTTATAAATAAATAAACTAATGCTATTAATCAGACAAAGTAATCATTAATACATAAGGATGGGTTACATCTCATAATCAAAATAAAATTTTAACTCTTGTTTGGTTTCTTTTTCCAAGGAAATTCTGCTAATTGTAGTCATAACTAATTGTAGTTGGTACACTAGCAAGGCTAAATCTAGAATTGGGGTAGGTATAATTGTAGATACAATTTGAAAAAATGTTATGGTAGATGTAAAAAAGTTAGGAAATAAAATTATTGCGTTAAAATTTGTAGTGGAAAGAAAAACCTTTAATATTATTAGTGTCTACGCACTACAAGTAGGGTTAGAAGAACATCACAAAATAAAGTTTTAGGACGATTTAAAATGTTTAGTTTAGAAAATACCATTAGAAAAAAAAATTTTATCAGATACAAAAGTGGAGGGGTACTCAAATTGATTTCTTTTTAATAAGGAAAGCGGATAGAAAACTTTGCATAGATTATAAAGTTATAACTAGAGAGAGTTTAACTATCTGTTTTAGAGTCTTAGTTATAGATCTTCAAGTTAAGAGGAAAGTAAAAAGTAAAGGCCAAGATAAAGTATCAAGGATCAAGTGGTGACAATTGAAAAAGGATAAAGAAAAGAGCTTGTAGAGAAGGATTTTGGAGAAAGGATCTTGGGAAGTATAGGAAAGTGCTAATGATATATGGGATGAAATGGATAAAGAGATTAGGAAGGTGACAAAGGAAATACTCGGTGAATCAAGAGGCTTTGAACTTAAGAATAAAGAATCTTGGTAGTGGGATGTAAGCATTCAAGATAAGGTTAAGGTAAAAAATGAGTGTTATAAAGCATGATCTTTTTGTAAGAGTGATAAAAATTAGAAAAAATATAAGGTAGCTAAGAAAGACACTAAAAAGGTGGTAAACAAAGTGAGAACTAGAGCACTTGATGGGTTATACTAATCTTTAGGTATTAAAGCCGAAGAAAAAAGTATTTATAAGCTAGCTAAAAGTAAGAAAAGAAAGACAAGAAATGTGGATAAAGTAAAATACATTAATGATAAAGAAGGAAAAGTTTTAGTCATAGAATAAGATATTAAGGAACAGTAGAAGAGTTATTTTCATAAACTACTTCGATGAAAGACATGAGATTTTATTGTACTTAAATAGGCTAGACACTAAAGAGGATGACCAAAATTTTACTTTTTATCATAGGATTCGAGAGTTAAAGGTAAAAGAAGAATTAGAATGGTAGACTAGTTAGACTAGATAATATACCCATTGATATATTGAAAAATTTAGGAGTAAAAGACATAAGTTAACTTATAAAATTATTTAATGAAATTATGAGGTTTAAGAGAATGTCAAACGAGTTGAGCAAAAGTATTTTAGTATCTATTTATAAGAACAAGGGATACATATAAAACTATGCAAATGATAGATAATTAAACTCATAAACTACACTATAAAGTTATGGGAGAGGGTAATTGAGAAAAGATTAAGACAAAAGACTTAAGTTACGAATAATCAATTTGATTTTATGTTAAGAAGATCGACCATGGAAGCAATATACTTGTTGCACAGATTGATGGAAAGATATCGAAAGAATCAAAGAGATTTACACATGGTGTTCATCGATTTGGAAAATGCAAATGATAGCGTGTTAAGAGAGGTTTATGGAAGGCTTTAAAGAAAAAAAAAATTCATATGGCTTATATTCAAGCAATCCACGATATGTATGATGGGGTTACAACCAATGTAATGACAAAAAATGGACCCACAGAAGATTTTCTAATAATTATTAGTTTACGTCAGAAGTTAACTTTGAGTCTTGATTTTTTTATTTTAGTATTAGATATACTCACTGAATATATCCAAGAGCAAATGTCATAATGCATCCTTTTTACAGATGATATAGTCATAATTGGAGAATCGAGAAAGGAAATAAATGAGAAGTTAGAGATATGGAAATTAGATTTAGAAGCATATATATTTCATTTAAATAAAAGTAAAACAAAGTATATGGAATGTAAGTTTATTAATAAATGCACTAGTTTTAGAGCAAAAGTAAAAATTAGAAAACATACCATATCACAAGTTACATAGTTTAAGTATCTTAAGTCTATCATAGAACATGACAGATAATTTGAGGAAGATGTAAAATATAAGATTCAATTGGAGTGGATGAAATAGAAAAGTATTTCAGACGTTATCTATAATAGAAGAGTATCACTCAAACTTAAGAGTAAATTCTACCACACAACTATAAGACCTGCAGTATTATATGAAACTGAGTGTTAGGCAATAAAATGTCAACAAGATAATAAGTTCAATATTGTAAACATGAGAATGTTATGTTGGATGAGTAAATATATCAAGCAAAATAGAATTAGAAATAAATGCATTAGAGAGAAAGTGGAGATCACACCTATGGTGAAAAAAGATTGTAGAATCGCGATTTAAATAATTTGAGCATATGTGAAGGAGACCTACAAAAGTTATGGTTAGGAGAGTAGTTTAATAGTCAAAGATAGAGGGAGACCAAGAAAAATTATAGGAGAAACTATTAAAAAAGATTTAGATTTAAATGGTTTGTCTAAAAATATAATCTACGATAAGATTTTATTGTATCGATTGATTCATATAGCCGACCCCACTTAGTGGGAAAAAGCTTTTGTTGTTATTGTTGTTATTATTATTGTTGTAGTTGTGACTAATATTCATAAAGTTTCATGTCTAAGAATTTAAATTTTGTTTAAATATTATCCACTTTAGATTTATTCCAATTTTTAAGGTTAATGGTAAGGTAATTAATTTTCTTATGCAATTTATAAGTATATGATTCTAGGACCCACTGATTCCAAATGTCAAAACTAAGGGAAATTAACTAATTAACATGTGCTAATTAGTAGTAATATTATTAATAAATTGCCCTTCTTAGCTTAAAACTTACTTCTTTAAGATTAAATGTTACTAGAAACCTCAAGCATATATCATGTGATCAAGGTGCCTTATTTATAGTCTTAAATAAGGCTAGTAGGATAATTAAACACACAGATAATTTACTCATGAGATCACTAATTAATTTTTAATAAAACCTAACTTTTCTTTGTAGTTCCTTAAATTTAACCTAGTTTAGGAAATAGGACAAATATGGTTGTCATGCCTAAAAAATGTGTAGCTTCTCCAAAATTAAATTTTCATATGTTTACTTCATTATGGCCAAATTTTAGAGGCTAACTCATTCATTTGGCCCGTAGATTAAAAGAGTTTTCTTTGCCACCTAATTATGGCCTAATTTCAAACCTATATTGTTCTAAATTCATTTGGGCTAGTAAACTACCTTGAGAAATTATGAGATATTCCATATCTCAACTTCAAGATCTTAGTTATATGTAACCAAATTTCACATGAAAACTTCACTTATTAACCCCTCAACTAATCACATTTGTAAAGCCATCTGTTTTGCCTTCTAACATAAACTAGCACAATTTGGGACTAGTTTGAGCAACCTAAATGCTTCAAAAAATTATGAAATTTAGTATACTTGTCCCCATATATATCCTCTAAGTCTTTGCCAAAAATCATGAATTTTGAAAATGAGTCACTAAGCTAACAACAACAATTCCCTAAACTATCTTATTTAGGTTCTAATTTATAGTCTAGTATTGTTTTGGCTTTAATTCACCTAGTAAACTATTTTGGAAAATTGTGAGACTTACCAGATCCAATCTTTTATATGTTAACTACATACTATAAACATTTCATACAAAATTTCATCCATTCAAGACCTCAGTGAGCCTAACTCCCTACCCTATCCTGTTTCAACTTCAAGAGAATTTCCTTATTGTCTTAAGATCAATTAACCTAGCTACACTTATCAAAATAGAAGGAAACTATGTAAAACACCTTCTTAGGGTCTTATCTAGGCATCCCAAAATTTCAAGACAAAAAAACTTCATGTAGTACCTAAATTGCATACCAAAACACACATTTATCATAATTGTCTAGTGGCATAACTTAATCTAATTTCACCAAATTTACAATAGTTTTAGGTCCAACTATCTATACCATTTTAACTTGAAAGTTTTATCATATATTTACATACAAGTCTAGAACATCACATAAATTTTATAGCTATAGATTCAACTTGTAAGCACTTGTTACACTAGCATAAACCTAAAATTGTTGCGAACTAGTTCAACAAAACATACCATAGTTTTTATCCAATACCATAAATCTCATCTTGACCTTTCATCTTCCTCTACATATATCCCATTTATCTGATCATAACTTTTATGATTACCTGATTAAAAGTGACTTTTGATTATGTCAAAATACAATGTTTTTCATGTAGGAATCTATGGCGGTATCAGGTTTAAGGGCTTGGTGACATGGCTAAAGATGAGATAAGCTTATGACCTAGTTCATGTAGCTATCTCACGACAAGTCGATCCAGTACCTTGGTCTCTAACAAGTGTATATGACTTTGATTTATATCTACATACATGATTATATTATGATCATAAATCAAAATCATACTAGTCTTAATTCATTATTATTCTCATAATAATGATCGATTAGGGACATTTAGGATAACTATAATTACCAAAGATCTTATTATATGGTAAACATGCAAACAATATAATAATAATAATAAAACTCTTTATTAAATCAAGACAATATTTATAATAAATTAATAGGGTTAGGGTACAATCTTTAACACCAATGGCATTTCCTTTTCTTCTAATAGCCCAAAAGAGACTCTTTCTCTTTGTCAAGGGCTGTCCAACATAATTTAAGGTTCAAATATCATTATTTTGGCAATGTCATAATACTTCCTAATTCAAGACAATTCACCAACAATTCTCTTCTTCAAATCCTTTATTATAATAACTCTTAATTTAATCTTCTAATCTATGACTATGAGTTTAATTAAGGAATTGAGAATAGTAAATATTAATTACAAATTTAAGAAACTTAACTTTTCCTCTTGAATCCTTCCAAACTCAGTCACAAAACCATAAATTTAAGATAGCAAAAATCCATTTCCTTTCCATCTAAGCTTCATTGACATAGACATAGCAAGACTCAATCCTAGCATATGAAGATGAATTTGGTATCACTAAAAAGCCTATGAGATTCTATACACTTTTTTTGTTTTGGAGCAAGTGAAAAGAAGCTTAAAAATACCTCATGTATGAAGATCTTCATGTCTCTTCAAGAACCCATAGAAGCCATCTCCAATTTCACACACACACACACACACACACTCTCTCTCTCTTCCTCCTAGCCAAGACTAAATGAGCTAGGAAGGGTGTGATGATCCTAACTTCTAATATCGGTAACTATAGTTAAATACACGTTTAATAATTAAAGATCAAGGTTTGGAGTCATTACAATCAATTACATTAAGAAAATATAGAAAAATTTGAACCATGATGTTATTAGGGCCATCAATTAAACAACCATAAATGGGAACATGTAGAAAAAAGGTTTGTACCATCATTAAAGGTTTGTGATTCATCTATGCATCGATTTCTACACACAAGAACCTCCCACAAGTGTTCCTATATCATTTCCTAGCATTAGCATTAAAGAAATTAAGGTTTCTAGGTCAAAGGTGGGGTTTGGGGACCTCCGCCGCGACCTCGAACCTTCCCGCCGCGGCTAAGTTAGGTCTTGGAGCTCAAAAACTAAGTTTTTAACCTTGTGCCGCGACCCAAACCTTTTGCACCGCAGCTAAGTTGCTCTCAGGAATCACCGAGTAACTTTCTTGACTTTTGCCGTGGCCAGCCTACGTGGTGCTGCGACGAGTTTTGCTACTGTATTCTCTTTAACCAATTCCCTAACTCGTGCCGCGGCGGAACCTATCGCGCCGCGGCGAGGCTTCATTCTGTCACCCTCCGGGGCGATTTTTTTCGCTCTGTGCTGCGGCGAGATTTCTCAAGCCGCGGCGTCCCTTGCCACTGTCACTCTTTAGGCCGCGGCGTGACTCCCTCCTGTAGCTATATTTCCTACATTTCGTCCCCTACACTCCAATTCTCTTCTTAGGGACACCCTAGGACCACTTACCCTCATATTATATGGCTCTAATGGTACTTATCTACCTTATTTACCTAGCTATTCTACCATTACCCATTTAGCATTTAGATGTGGATTTCCCTACTCATCCATGGGACTTTATGTCAGCAAATTATAAATCTCCCACAATGGTCATTCAATCACACTTTCATTGGATATTTCTTGCATTAATAGTCAAGTCTATAAAGAACATATCATAGGATTACATTCCACGTTAATAGAATACAACTCCTACACTTGGCAATTCATGGTGTAATGCAGCAATAGTACATGACTTGTAAACTAGTTACATTACAATTTGACAAGGCTATCGAACCTATGTGCTACCAAACCATTTAACAAGCTCTCATTAATTTTCTCCTTGCCATTATGAGGTCCAGTCCCTGAAAATGTTAACCCACAACGGGTTGAGATATACAATCTCAGTAACAAAATGGCAATTTCCATATACATGTACAAGTTAATCAATCCAATGCAATTTCATGTCATCAATACTAGAATCATCAATTCAATTTGCAAATGAACTAGTTGAACTACCAATAACTACTGTCCCATACCAGCAGTAATACATAACATGTTAATGGCCAATAACACCGGGAGAGGTCCGTCCACGGCACCTACTCCATCATAAGTACAACCAGGGCTCAGTGCATTTGGGGTTTGATCATAACCCGGTGCTCGATCGAAGCACATGCACGGGTGGCAGCCACACCACAGCTCCACCATGGACTCACAAGGTCCAATTACAATAACAATCAAGTAATTAACTAGTCATTTAGCATTTCAAAATCAAGCATGTGTAACAAATAGCATATTAACATGAGCATATATATGGAATTAGGAAGATAAGCCCAGTTACCTCAATGAAGCCAATTACTCTTCCCCTAGCTACCATAATAATCCAAATGCACACCAAACCTATAACAAACATAATCATCATCATTTCTAATCATAATCAAATATCCAAAGAGTTGAACTACTAATAACAGACTAGAGGTTACTCACCTAATTACTAGGGGATTTAATTTCAGATTCCAACTTTCCCACACTCGAAATTGCCATAGTTCACTCCAATTTCTGGGTAATTTCAAATGAAACCAAAGCCCATATCATAGGTCAACTATAGGGGTTTCAAACTAACAGAAAATGCATCAAAATGGGAAGGAGATACTTGTAACGACCCTAACTTCTAATAATCATAATTAAGGTTAAGTACGTGATTACTAACCATAAAATTTTAATTAGGGTTGAAAGTCATTACAACTAATTATATTCGAAAAATGTTAGGAAATTTGAACCTTAATGTTATTAGGGTCATTAATTAGGCAACCACAATTATTCAGAAGTGCAAGTGAATTTAATCATTAATAAGGAGCCTTTGATTCTCCCATCCATTAATTCCAACTCATAAAAGCCTCTTACAAGTGTTTCTAAATCATTTCTTAGTATTACCATAAAAGAAATTAAAGTTTCTAAGTGAATATGAGAAATTGAGCACCTTCGCCGCGACTAAATTCCCTTTCGCCGCGGCCAATTACTCTCGGATTCAAGTCCTTATACCTCCATAAATTTCACGCATTTTGCCGCAGCTAAATACCCCTTTCGCTGCGGCCAAATACCCTCTGGAACACCCGTAAACTTGTTTCTCAGGCTTAGCCGCGGCCAACATCACTATTCGCCATGGCCAATTTCTCTTTGTTTTCTTCCCTAGCAGGTTCGCCACATTTGGCCGAGGCCAATTAATTGTTGGCCGTGGCTAATTCTTCTCTGTTTCTATTTGGCCTAGGCCAATTAAATGTTGGCCGCGGCCAATTCCCTTCTGTTCCTATAACTCCCAAAATTTCATCTCATGCTTTCCAATTCCCCTTCTAGCAACCCTCTAGGCCATTTTAACTTAGTTTATGAAGATTTAATGTCTTTCTTTCACTTAATCTACTTAACAAATCTATCATTATACATTTAAAATTCAAATGTGGATCCTTAACCCTCTAGCTACCATAAACTAGTGAGTTCATATATTAATGACAGCAAATGTATTATGGTCACAAGGTGCATGAGGTCAATACTTAATGTTCATATAAAATTAAATCACTTATCCATTATTAGCCAATTACAATCATAATGTTCAATTCCATGATAATCAAATTACATATACAATCCCTATACTTGGCAACTCATGATGCAATGCAGCAATGATATAGAACTAACAATTTAGTTACAATACATTTTGTCAAAACTCCCAAGCCTATGTGCTACCAAACCATTTAATGATCTTCTATTAATTTTCTCCTTGCCACTAAGATGTCCGGTCCCTGAAAATGTTAGCCCACAATGGGGTGAGATATACAATCTCAGTAACAAAAGGCAATTTCCATATATATGTACAAGTCAATCAATCTAATGCAATTTCATGTCATCAATACCAGAATCATCAATTCAATTCGCAAATGAACTAGTTGAGCTACCAATAACTACTGTCCCATACTAGCAATCATACACAACATGTTAATGCCCAATAACACCGGGAGAGGTCCGTCCACGGCACTTACTCTATCATGAGCACAACTAGGGCTCAGTGCATCTGGGGTTTGATCATAACCCGGTGCTCGATCGAAGCACATGCACGGGTGGCAGCCGCACCACAGCTCCACCATGGACTCATAAGGTCCAATCATAATAACAATCAAGTAGTCAACCAGTCATTTAACATTTCAAAATCAAGCATGTGTAACAAATAACAGATTAACATGAGCATATACATGAAATTAGGAAAATAACCCAGTTACCTCAATGAAGCCAATTACTCTTCCCCTAGCTACCATAATAATCCAAATGCACACCAAACCTATAACAAGCATAATCATCATCATTTCTAATCACAATCAAATATCCAAAGAGTTGAACTACTGATAACAGACTAGAGGTTACTCACCTAATTACTAGGGGATTTAATTTCGGATTCCAACTTTCCCACACTAGAAATTGCCATAGTTCACTCCAATTTCTGGGTAATTTCAAATGAAACTAAAGCCCATATCATAGGTCAACTATAGGGGTCTCAAACTAATAGAAAATGCATCAAAATGGGAAGAAGATACTCACTTAATAACACCCATAGCCTCACCTTTGAAAATCCACCATGGAAGCACCAAAATTCGCATTTCAATCATCAAGCCCAGAAAATGCAGTTTTCCACCATTATCTCCTTGTAATCTCACACAATAACAGAACCCATTATGATAATACATCCTTAGGGGCATTTTCTAGCAAAGTGATACACAAAATGGAAGGGAAAAGCTTACCTAATCCTCCCTCTAACCTCCAAGTCCGAAAATCTTGCAAGGAATCACCCAACACCAAATTTCAGATTTGAGAAGAAGATGAAAATGCTCAAACCCAGAAATTATTGGGACCAAAATGAAGAGGAGGATGAGAGGGTCAAGTTATATATAACTCACCTTGGCTAAATCATCCTCTAGGAGTCAAAAATGGAGCTTCCATGTTGGTAGAACCTTAGCCTCCCTTGAACCTCTGAATTTCAGCAAATGAGGAAGAGGCTGAAGAGTTAGGATTTTAGTTGGGTCTAAGATGAGTCATGGGTTGCTTCAAGGTCTAACTCCAAATGGGCTTCTGATTTTTACTTTGTTGGGCTAGCTCTTATGTATTGGGCTGCTGAATTTTAATCAAGTTTGGGCCAAGTTTGAAGAGCTCAAGGATTTGGGTTTGCACAAGGGTTATTGGGCTACTCATATGAGCCTATGCAAGGTGGATCTTGGGCCTCTATCATATGGAATTAGATTGAGTCTGCACCTAACTCATTGGGCCTCCATTAGCCTCTTCTTATGATTTCTTAATTTGGGCCTAGATGAAGTTTCTATCCTAATTAATTCTTAAACCCATATAAATAATTCATCTCTCTAAAATCTCCATTCACTTAACTTACCCAATCATCTCATATTAATTATTCCTAATTAATCTAAATCCATGATTAACACCTTAATTAATTTTTGGGGTATTACAATACTCACTTAACAACACCCATAGCTTCAACCTCCGAAAATCCACCATGGGAAATTTCAAAATTCGCATTTCAGTCATCAAGCCCAGAAAATTCAGTTTTCCACAATTATCTCCTTGTAATCTCACCCAATAACAGAACCCATTATGATAATCCATCCTTAGGGGCATTTTCCAGCAAAGTAATACACAAAATGGAAGAAAAATGCTTACCTAATCACCCCTCTAACCTCTAACTCCGAAAATTTTGCAAGGAATCACCTAACACCAAATTTCAGATTTGAGAAGAAGATGAAAATGCTCAAACCCAGAAATTAATCGGACCAAAATGAAGAGGAAGATGAGAGGGTTAAGTTATATATAACTCATCTTAGCTAAATCATCCTCTAGAAGTAAGAAATGAAGCTTCCATGTTGGTAGAACCCTAGCCTCCCTTAAACCTCCGAATTTTCTCCTTTGCCTCTTGTGTTTTCTGCTGAATGGGGAAAGGAGGTTGCTGACCCTTTAGGTTTTTTAATGAGAAATGGGCTGACCCATTAGACCAAGGTCCAATTGGGCTCCTCTCTAGTGATTGGGCCATGGTTTAATGAATGGGTTGCAGAAAATTTAGCATTACAAGTGGAATGTGCTGACCCCATGGCCCAATTCCTTGTGGGTTCAGATTTTTATACTTGTTGGGCCTTATCTCATAAGTTGGGCTAAATCTCATGAGTTGGGCTTCAGAGTTGTAGTTGGGCTAGGCCAAATTTCACGAGCCAATCTAATTTGGGTCTACATAATATGTGTTGGGCCAGCTCACATAAATTGGGTCTTGGGCCCTTATTCTACTAAATCAAATTGGACTATTGCTAGGTGATCTCTGTTAGCCCAAGTCTCATGATCAGGAGTTGGACTTGCATCTAGAATCATTGGGCCTTTATAAGCCTTTTCTCATGATCTCCTACATTAATTTAGGCCTAGATGTAGTTTCTATCCCAATTAATTCTCAACTCATATTATTGATTTATTTCTCAAAATTACCATTCACTAAACTTGCCCACTTATCCCATATTAATTATCCCTAATTAATCTAAATCTATGATTAACACCTTAATTAATTTTGGAGTGTTACAAAGGGAGATGATGAGTGAAAAGCTAAAGGGTAGCCAACCATTAACTCTCTCTTAATTAATTGCCTAAGTGTCAATTATTTAGATAAATTGCATATGTTAGTTGGGCACTATTCCATGCTAAGATAATGAATACCAATTGAAATGCATTACATGAATGGCTATTAAGTGCATGTGTATGTAAGTGTGTTGGCCGGAATGCCAATGGGTAGATAAGCAATTGCACTAAGCCTAATGGCTATATTTCTAAGTATGATGAATTTATGTGTTAGTAGTGGAATCCAAGTGTCAATTTAAGTGTCAAACTACTAATTCACACCCACTTAACTTTTAGAGACTTGAAGGAAAGGAGTAATGTAAACAATGAAAGGATATCTAGCCTTGGTGCTTCACACACAGACACACACTCCATTACTCTCACCCACTATTCGGTCATGCAATGGATGAGGCTCTAGCTTGGTGAGGAATTAGCTGTCTTGGCCGAACTCCACAAGGAAAAAGGCTATCCTTATATATATGTATATTGATTAATTTAAGGCTTCTTAGATTAATAGAAACTATAGTATTATTAACACTAAAATTTATCTCTCTCAATTTACTTTCACTTTTAATTAAAAATTAACTTAATATTCTCTAACTTCACTACTAACACTAGAGTAGATTTGAAATGTTACCCCAAGCACTATCAACAACATTTTTGAATTAACAAAAAAGTAATAAAAAATTCTCAGACCTAAAATGTCTGCCTCTTAATGGGAGCCATACATCCGTATTCAACAAAACAGGGCATGATTAGATGCACTAAGCAAATGGTTGAATAATCCTGAGTGGGAAAAAGCATTAAACCACTAAATATTATCCGAAGCTCGATCCAGTTGGCTCCAAACAACAACATTTCTTTGTCTATTGTTGGTCTTTGTAAAGTAGCTAGCCTTTAACGTCACGACTATTCAATATTGTTTGAAACCTTCTTATCACCTGAAGCAAAGATACATTGCTTCGTTTGTCCTGAGCAAATAAGTCTTGATTAAAATTACCAACTGCCAATCAAAACTGGTTAATAGATATGACAGTATTTGTTAAAGCAAGTCCATAATAAATGTTGGTTTGACCTATTAGGAAAACTATATATAAAAGATAAATAAACAGGCTGACCTGAAAATAGATGTGAAGAAATATGTATGCTATTGAGTATTCCAAAATAACCCCCCGAATTTTTCTATTTCGTCTTGGTTAAGTTATATGGGTAAAATAAATTTGAGTCGGATTTCTTTCGCAACTAGTATAAAAACACCAACCCGATCCATTTGGGTCAACCAATGGTGTGGCCCGTTTTGACCACTTCAGGAGGATCAGGAAAGCTATTATTTCCGAAGAACCAACCAAAAAACAAAGGGAAAGCTGGTTTCGCATTGGAGGAGACGCAGATCAAAGCATCAAAGAATCTGTCGCTGTATTGGCGCGGTGCAATGGCAGTGATGTGGGTGAATCTCATGAGAAATCATGACAAGTCTTTCAAATCGCTTTTCCATTGCAACGAGTCTTCCTCATACGGAGATGTCGATTCCCACAACTTCATTCCTCAGCTCTCTCCTCTTGCCAACTCTGTCGTCTCTCGCTGTTCAAAGTACTTCATACCTTTTCCTCTTCTTCTTAGTGATATCCATTTTATGTATTGATTTGGTGATGCATTGCTTATTCTGTGATTTTGTTTTCTTACTACTTTTCCGATAGTGCCTGAACCTCAATTTTTGCATTTGGGTTCTTCTTCTTCTTCTTATTCTTCGTCTTCTTCGATTCTTCTCGTTTTTCTTTTTAAATGATGTTGACGCTGGTTTGAACGCAATGTAGCCTTTATCAGAGCCTGATTACAGTTAACGAGCATGATATTATCAACTAAATATATGAGGTGAAAAGAATAGAGAGCATGTGTGAGTTTGACGATATGGGACGGGAAAGAAAAATGATAAGTGATGTTATATTGCCATTTGAATTCGTGTTATCGGCAAATTTTATTTTGTTTCTCTTTTAGAATGAATATAAAATATTATGCGAAATAGGGTAGAAAGGGAATGAACGCGGATGACGGAAAAAAGAAATATATTAGGAGAAAAGAATAGAACGATAATCGTCCTCTAACCTGACAGGCAACTTAATATTCTTTTGAAATTCTCTGTCCATCTTTTTATAAAGCATCCTTGTTTAAAAATCACTTTCATCGGGTTTTTCCTTTATCACTGGCTTGACTTTCAAGCTTCAATTATACGAGCGAGCTATAACACTTTACAGAAAGCTGTGTTACCTCGCAAGTTCTCTTCTTTTCCTCTCTTCTTCCTTAATCAAATTTATTTTTCTATAAATACAAATTATGCCAATTTTGCTTGGAAAATTCAGATCAGTAGAGCTTGCATTATGCTTAATAAACAACAACAACAACAATGACAACAACAAAGTCTTTTCCACTGAGTGGGTTCAGCTATGCCATAAAAACCTATCGTAATGCATTATGCTTAATGTAACTACAAAATTAAAATGGGCTGATACTCCCTTAAACTCATTATCCAATTAAAACTTTAGAGAAACCTCAGATTCCATAAGAAAACTTGAAGTTCTCAGATTTCAGAAGATTTAGAAATATCTTTAAGGGAAAAAAGAAGGAATCTGAAGCTCCAAATCTATCCTTTGCTTGCTGGAAAGAGAGATTCTGCTTTGAGATATGCAGAAGCTTGCTGGTTGGCAGCAGATTTTGGGTTCTCTAGCAAACTCCATTTTTAGAGAAATTCCTCTAAGCTTCTCTCTAGTCTTCTCTAGCAGTACTTTTCCGGACTTCCCCTCTGAGCTTTCATCCTCTAATTAGAGAGAAAACCTCAGAAGTTGCTTTGGTCTTTGTGATAAGTTGAAAACTCTTATCTTCATCTCAGAGATATAGATATATATCCTTACTTTCCTAGACAAATGGCTAATACACGTCATAATAGCTTATCTAGAGTTCTTTTTTTTTTCTAATAATATCCTCCTTGGATAATGAGAAAATTTTCACTTTAACTCTTTGGTAGAGTTACTAACTCCTTTTTGAAAGTTCTCTCTTTTATTGTCATGATCATATGGTTGCATTATATTGAAAAACATTAATCATTTTAAGTGGAGAGACTAGCTTTAGTTCTTTAACAACTCTATGGACAGTCTGCACTCTGCAACTTGTCAGCCCTCTTATCTTGTAACTCTTTAGACTTTTAACTGGGTCTTTTTAATATGAAGTTTTTTCAAGTCCCAGCCCATTATTTAAAGTGGTTGGATTTCATTTTGAGCCTATTTAGGCCTTTGAGTGGGCTCTAATACTTGGCTAAAAGAATTAGACTCATGAACAATATATTTTAATGGTTTTATACCCTTTCCTGGCGTTAAATGCTGAAATTTTGCTGCCAACATGGGGCAATGTGGATTGCATGTGTCCATATTCACACCTTTATAATATCAAGTAAAAGATGATATTTTAAGTTAATATGTTACTATGCCAGTTTAAAAGTTATCAGCAGAGAATGACAGGTGTTAACAGCAAGTAAAGAGGTGTGTTAAAGTGGGATAAAAAGAATGGTGTGCAAGCAGTTTTATCAGCACATGTGTGTCTTATAAATAGAGGAAAAAATAAGTTCTACTATGACTATGAAATATTATTTTCTGCATGTGCTTGACCACATCTGAAATCTGAACTAATATGCTAATTTTGTCTACTACTGAAAATTGGGATAAATTATTATAGCCTTTTAGGAATCAAATTTTAATAATTTTGTAGGATCCTTCAAGTCTCTACAGAAGAATTGCAGCATGGCTTTGACTCAGAGCTCCCTATTGGTGTTAAAGGACTTCTGACTTATGCTAGAAATCTCCTAGAGTTTTGCTCCTATAAAGCACTTGAAAAAATTAGTAGAAGTCAAGATTATTTAAATGACAAGGAATTTCGTCGGTTGACCTATGACATGATGCTTGCCTGGGAGGCACCTAGCGTGGAGTGTGATCCCCCAGAGCATGTGAGACAATTCATTCTTTGTTTGTCTTAATATCTGCAAGATGCAATATAACTCTCTTCTCCTCAGTTTGTTAACAAAGTTTATTAAGGCATGATGTTTCTTACATATTGGGTTTTGACCAAGCTGCTGCCTCTTCAACTATAGGAAACTACTTCTTGCTGTAAGTATGAAATGGGGGATGAGGATGAGGGGTCCTTATTTTATTCAAGTTCCACAAATATGGCACTTCAGGTGCTCTTTGTCACCACAGCCTAACTATTAAATTTCGCTAATGATGCAAGGACTTTAATGCTCATCTTTTTCTCTTAATCAGGTTGATGTTGACAGGACAGTTGGTCCAGAAGCCTTTGCACGCATAGCTCCTGCTTGTGTTCTTGTTGCTGATATAATAACTGCCCACAATCTTTTTGATGCACTCACAAGTTCTTCAGGCCATCGCCTTCATTTTCTTGTTTATGACAAATACATAAGAAGCGTTGATAAGTATGATCTTTCTCCTTCAGTGCTGTTACATTTTGAAAGTTTGAACTCTTTTGTCTCGGTCTAAAAATTTGTGTAATGAACAATAAGCAACTGTTAATCTGAGTTTAATGATGAATTGTCAGTATTATGTTTCTTTCACTACGTTTAAGTCCTGTTTTGAGAAAAAAAGTTAAAGACCTGCTGTGCGTATAGGCATTTTTTGACTTCAATAAACATTGGATAATAAATAGAGATTCAAAAGAAGTTGATGGTAAATGATTTTGAAAGGTTTTTTTCCTTCCTGTTTGCATAAACATGGAATAATTGCATATAGATTCCCAAAAAAAAAAATGCCATTAGTTTTCTCTGCAGATAATTCCTGCTGTGTGAAAGGCTTACTGCTCCTTCTTAAGAAATGCGCCAAATTTTAATGGCTAGTATTTTAATGCTAGTCTTCTTCTACCCTTCTATTCAAACTGAACAAATCAGAGAATAAAATTCTCTGAAACTTCAGTTTTAGTCAAATATCAAGAGTACATTTATATAAAGTGACGCATCACTCTCTAAGAAAACAAATAAATCAAAAAATAAAAGGGAATTAACACTTAATAGCCCAGATATAATCACATGAGGGAACCCAAAATTGAAGGAAGCCATTGACACCCATAATAAGAGCTGTTTGTTAGAATCCAGATTTGGAGGGAATAAATTACTGACATTATGCATGATATTCCAACACTCTCCCTCAAGTTGGGTTGTATTTATTAAACATACCCAACTTGTATCTTAAGTCTTCATATTTACTCTTCCTTTGAATGGGTATTTTGGGGTAGAAAAGCTGCTTTAAGAAAAGGTTACATCCATGAAGGTGTAGAATTTTCTGGTTATAGGTGAGTAGCATTTATACCCCTTCTTGGTGGATGAATATCCCAGAAAAAAGAATACATTTATGGGTTCTTGGGTCAAGCTTGCCTTGATGATGTATATGGACAAAATAAATGCGGCCAAAAGTCTTTTGAGATAAGGTGGAAAGAATTTGTGTATAAGGGAAGGCTTGGAGAAATTGTTCACATGGGGTTTTGAAGTCAAGTATTTTTTAGGGTCGTCTATTGATGAGATAAGTAGCCATGAGAATTGCTTCCTTCTAATAAAATTTAAGGACATTGGTAGACACCATCAAAGATCTAGCTACCTAAAAGAGATTTTTCTTCTCTGCTATCCCATTTTTTTGGGGAGTATCTACACAAGAGTTTTGATGGATAATTTCTTAATGGGAAAGATAAGCTGAAAGGTGGGAATTGAAATAATCACGGGCATTATTTGAACAAAGGATTTTAATATTGGTATGGAAATGTGTTTGGACAAAAGCATGGAATTGTTTAAAGATGGTGGTGGTTTTTGACTTTTCCCTTAAAAGGTACTCCCATGTTAATCTAGTATGGTCATCTACAAACATAATGAAACATTTAGCACTTGATACATTCTTGATGTTGCAAGGTTGTCAAATGTCACTAATTACTATGAATAATAGTGAAGAGTTGAGTGGGGCTGTGTTTATGGGAAAGATAGGAACTCTTGGTATATTTGGACAGTTGACACACTTCACATTGAAAAGAGTACATTACTTTTATTGCATAAGTGAGGATACAAGATTTTCAAGTGTTGAAAACTCGGATGTCCTAGCCTAAAATGCCAAGGTATAGATTACTCGGGGGTGTAGATAAGCTATTAACTATGTGAATATCCTTCTTCTTTACTCATTCTGGGACACAAGGGTAGAGCCATCAGATGGAGTTATAGCAACTGCATTGGTTCCTATCATCGGTTTCTTCCTGCTATCCTCCTTTTGCATATAAGAGAAAGCAACTCTGAGTAAAGGTAATGGCTTTGATCTAAGAATTCTTCCCCTGGCTTCATTGAGGGAAGAGTTCAAGCTTACAAGGAATTTAAACACTCTTTCTCTACAATGTCCCTATATTTCTTTGCATATTCAGAAGAGGTCCAATCTGGGTTCTCAAAGACATCCAATTGTTGCCACAAACACATTTGTGTAGTGGAATGCTGTGTTATTGACAATTCTCCTTGTTTGAGATCATGAAGGGTACTTTTGATCTCAAATAATTTAGAAGTGTTTTCTTTTTAGAGTATTTCTCTTTTGTAGATATCTAGATTTTGTGGGTAGTGTCGTAGAACACAAAATTTTTCCTAATATCATTGTCCATGGAATTGACCGACTAGGACATGGCCTTATTGTTTTATGCCCTTCATATCTTATATTTTGGATCCTTCTTTTCTATTTGGATGGTAGCTCTAGTAAGGGAATCATCCTTACCTTTGTTTGATACAAAAATCATCAAGTATTTGGCCCATTACAAATAGTTGTGGCCATTTAATTTATGTACTGCGATGAGTTGGATGGAGCCCTTTGTTCCATCATGGCTGGATAGGTCTAGTCCAAAGGGCCCACTTGGAACTTGGCTCATTTCATATGTCATAAGGTATAGGGCAAGGCAAAGAAAGTGGTTGGAGAGGTTTTAAACTAGCCACAACTACTTGAAAACAAGCCAAAAGGGTGGTGAGTTGAACTCACTACGAACAAGGTCAAAATGGAGAAGGACCAAGGCTGGTCTTGGAGGTATAGTGGCTAGAATGGTTTTGAACTAGTCACAACTATTGAAAAACAAGCCAAATAAGTGCAGTGAGTTGAACAATTCACAAACAAGGTCCAAACAGAGAAGGAGCAAGCTGTGCTTGGAGGTACAGTGGTTGGTAATCAATTCTGGGCAAACGACGACCAGAGAGGAGCCTCCACACGCTCTCATGCACTGGCATGTGAGAGACCATGCAGGAAAAATACTGGTGGTGCGTGACAGTATGTGCCATGGCAATGGAGGTCTGGCATATTGGAATTGGCTGGTCAATGACATCTTTAGGGATTCTTAAGGTGTTTGGGATGGTATGGAGCCAAACAATCGATCAAAGAGAGACGTGCCTTCGGAGTGAAGGCCACAGAACATGAGATAAAGAGCCTAGGCTCTGATACCATGAGGAAAGGCCAGAGAGAGGGAGAAATGTATTAATTTATTGAGTGAATACTTATGAATGCTTTACAACTAGTGGGCACCACAATTTAAAGGCCTAGAGTTAGAGTGACTTTACAATATTACCCCTAGGAGTAAGGTTTTTTATAATAAACCCAAAAATAAAAGGGAAGAAAAAAAGGAAAAAGTAAGGAATTCCACAAGTTCTCCCTTGTTTCAAATCATTCATGAGGGATTCAATCTCGAAGAATGTTGCTGAATTTTCACTGGATGAGTAAGACTCCTTGGCAGCATTCCAAATCTCTTTAGCAATGAGATAGAGAATGAAATTCTCACCAACTTCAGTAGTCACAGAATGAATGAGCCATGACATGACAAGATTATTCTCTTGGACTCATATGTCATATTTGGAATCATCTGGGTCAGGTTGTTTGGCTGCACCCTTGATGTATTTCTCCTTTCCTCTGCCACAAATATGCATCAGCATGGTGTGGGGCCTCATGAGATAGTTGCTTTGTATTGAGACGGTGCTCAACAATGAGAAGGGATAACTTGTAGTTGGAGCCATGAGAGATTGTTTCGGCAACGTCACTGGAAGAGGCTCCCTTTTTCAGTGTTCAAGGCTTGGGATTGGCCAAACTACATGGTGGAGTTTGTTATGGTGGATCCTGCTCTGATACCATGAACAAATCAGAGAATAAAATACTCTAGAGCTTCAGTTTTATTCAAATATCAAGAGTACATTTATATAAAGTGAAACATCACTTTCTAAGACAGGAAATAAATCAGAAAATAAAAGGGAATAACTACACTTAATAGACTGGACATAATCACATAAAATAAGGGAAACCAAAATGGAAAGAAGCTGTTGACACCCATTATAAGAGCTGTACGTTAGAATCCGATCTGGAGGGGATAAATTCCTGATGATATTGCAACACAAACACTAAACAACCAAAATGGAAAGAAGCTGTTGACGCCCATTATAAGAGCTGTACGTTAGAATCCGATCTGGAGGGGATAAATTCCTGATGATATTGCAACACAAACACTAAACAGCTGCCAAACATTATAAGGACAGTCAGAGGCAGTACTCAATTGACCCCTGAATTGGAGGAGAATGTCCAATTATGTCTAGCAACCTGACATATATCAACTAATTGAATTTCTTCATTTTGAGTACTTTTTCCTTTATTTTGTTTGCTGTAATTTGGTTGCATTTTTGAGTGTTTATTGTTCTCCTTCTTTTTACTTCTTTTCTTACTCAGTAAAATAATTTTTATCCACCTGAAGGAAGAAAAATCCAGCAACTAATGCTTAACATTTTACTCTCCTTTTGCACGTGCTATACCAGGCTATGAAGATGAATCATGTCCTCAGTTTGTTAATTGTTCCTTAATAGTTTCATAATATATAAAGGGATCCCACTTTTATCTAAAAGGTATATAAATAATCCACTGTCACATCAATGTGAATGTATAATGCAAATAATTTCTTTTGATACTAAAACACCCTTTGTTTTAACTCAAGAAAAAACAAAGGAAAAAAGGAAGTATATGGAGAGTTATTGCAAATATGTTACTTCTCTAAATTCACTCTCATTCCCATTTTCCTCTACAACTTAAAGAGGTTTTTATATCAGGAATTATTTAGTTGTCATGTTAGAACAAAATGAGAGGTTTGAAAATGCCCTTGCTTGGGCTTGGGCTTGGACTTGGACCTAGATGTTTAGGTTCAAGACAAGCTTGGACATAAAAGGAAATTTGAAAGTGAGCTAAGCTTGGGCTTGAACCCAAAATTTTTTTCCTCTTAGGAGTCCAATTTTTGTCCTGTGATTAATACCTCTCATTACCATCATCCCTAGAACCCAACTAGCCGCTACTATTCATTATTGCCTCGTCAATCTCCTCTTGACCACCATTGCCCAATATTTTCCATCTATTTTTCTTTTTCCCCTCTTGTAGTCTGAGTTAAGAGATATTAAGAATTAGGAAAATTTTGTTGGTTAAGAAAGGAGTTACTTACTGTACTAAGAGGTATTGAAAATTTAGGAAAGTACAATAACTTAAGGAAATTGTTACTTGTAATGCACCCAATGTAAAGGTTACAAGTAGAGGCTGAGGGGCCAGTATTATATACTGCCATTGAGTCTTTCAATAATATATTTTATTTGCTCCATTCCTTTTCTCCATAAATTTTGGTCTCCATTTTCTCACTGTCGTATTGGAGCCTAGGTATCACCCACCTTGAATCCTAACCCAATCTTCCACCCAAAAAAAAAAAAAAAGAAAAAATCAGCAATATGAGTTATGCTTTTATCCAATCGTATATTTCATGGTACTTTGCCATTCTTTTTGGCATTTAAATCTGTGAAAGAATTTTTCCCCCCTTGTACTGAAGTTGTTGATATTGAGTTCTATTGTGTTGATTTTGATTGTTTCGTTTTAGTGTTGGTTTGTAGGTTAGGCTCTCAAGGAAGTTGTGTTCAAAGATCTTGGTACAACTTGGGCTGTTGTAATGAGTGGAGATTTTGAGAATTGCATGTTGAAGAATTTGGCACTAGTAAGAAAGATGTGTTGTTGGGTTTCTTCGTAAGCATCCCAAGTAGCAGAGACCAGTTGGGAGAAGGTCAACGGGATTGCTCATTGTATTTGACAATGTGGCCAAGCAAAGCAACTAGGAGAATGTTGAGAGGTGTTGCTCATGGGGAGTAGGTTGAAGAATTCTCGGAACACTTTGTCTGGCGAGAACGTCATCAAAGAAAGTGCTAGGTTCTTAAGTTATTCAGTCAACAATTGAGCTATTTTATTTTATTTTATTTGGTTTTTAGAGAAAGCAGCTATAAAGTATGAGAGAAAAGTTTGGAAATAGTAGATGTTTAACTTATTGAAGAACAAAGGACCACAAAGAAATAATAGAGATGAGGGAATTCTTATTGTACATTTTATTAAGAATGTGTACATATATAGGATAGATTGCTCAACAAGAATCTCACCTACTCCCACAATTTAACAATGGACACTAGAGGCAGATCCCTTCAATTCAGCGAACAATAAATATGAAATAAAGAAAGAAGTTGACAAATATTCTGAGATAAAGACAAATAAAACTAAACACAAAAGGCATGTTACACTCCCCCTCAAGTTGGGGAGTAAATATTGATCATTCCCAACTTAGAGCTAAGGTCTTTAAACTTGATTCTGGCAATGGCTTTAGTTAATAAATCTACTATTCTTGAGAATGAGTATGAGCATAATTCAACTCTATTGTCCTTGAGTCAACTTCTCCTTGATAAAGACAAATAAAACTATTATCTAACATAAAGACAAATAACACTAAACACAAAAAGCATATGCACTTCCAACACTCTCCTTCAAGTTGGGGAGTAAATGTTGATCATTCTCAACTTGGAGCTAAGGTCTTCAAACTTCATTTTGGCAATGGCTTTAGTTAATAAATCTGCTATTCTTGTGAATGAGTAGGAGCATAAGTCAACTCTATTGTCCTTGAGTCAATCTTTTCCTTGATAAAGTGTTTGTCTATTTCCACATATTTTTACCTATCATGATGAATATGATTTTTTGCAATTCCAAAGTGGCCATGTTATCATAGTACACCTTCATAAGAATGTCAATCCTAATTTTCATCTTGTCCATAAGTTTTTTAATCCATATCCCTTCACAAATCCCAAGAGCAAATGCTTTAAATTTGGTTTCAACATTGCTTCTAGCCACCACTGATTGTTTTCTATTTCTCCAAGTAACTAAGTCACCCAACACATAAGTGCAATAACTAATGGTGGATCTTTTTTCAATAATTAACATAGCCTAATCAACATTAGAAAAAACTTCTAACTCTCTATGGGATTCCTTGAAAAATAAACTCTTGCTAGGTGCCATCTTTAGCTATCTTAGTATCCTATATAGAGCTTTTAAGTGTTCTTCATTCGATTGGTTCATAATTTGGTTCATCACATTGATTGGGAAGCAAATATCAGAATGAATGTGTGAGAGATAAATGAGCTTAACTACAAGTTGTTGGTACATACCAGTGTGAACCAAAGCACTTTCTTCTTTGAGACCCAGTTTGTAGTTGACTTCACAGGGGTGTTTGCTGGCTTACACCTGAACATCATAGTCTTTGTCAACAAATCAAGTGTATGCTTTCTTTGAGAACTGAAATACTCTTCTTGGATCTTGCAACTTCCATTCCAAGGAAGTACGTCAATTTCCCAAATCTTTTACCTCGAACTCCTTAGCTAGTGACTCTTTTAATTACAATTTTATCAAGAAAATCTCCTATTAAGGCAATGTCATCCATGTGCCAACTTCACATCAAAAGTAGATTTCACAAATAATGTATGATTAGTTTGGCATTGAGAATATCATAGCTTTTAATTACAGTAGTAAATCTTCCATACTGAGCTCTAGGTGACTATTTTAACCCTTATAGAGATTGTGGAGCTTACAAACCTTGTTAGAGCTTTGTTCAATCTCAATACTTGGTAGTATCTCCATGTTCACCTCCTCTTCCAAGTTACCATATAGGAAGGCATTTTTTACATCAAGTATAGAGGCCAATCCAAATTAGCAGCAATTGAGAGTAACACCATAATGGTGTCAAATTGCGCAACTGGGCAAAAGTTTCCTAAAAATCAACACCATGGGTCTGGGTGAACTCTTTGGCAACAAATCTTGCCTTATGCCTATTCATGTTGCCATCTAGATTATATTTTACAGTGAAGATCCATTTGCATCCAACCAAAACTTTTATAGGAGGTAGATCTACTAGTTCCCAAGTTCCATTCTTTCTTAGAGCATTTAATTCCTCTTGAATTGCATTTCTCCATTCTTGCTTTTTCACTACCTCAGACACTTGTAGGAAAATTTTCAGCATCCACATTAGTAATAAAAGCTTGTAAATTGTGAGACAAAGTAGCATAGGACACAAAGTTTCCAAAAGAATGTTGAGTACAAGCTCTTGCCCCCTTTCTTAAGGCAATGGGAACATCTAATTCTTTGTGGGTTCTAGCACTTGGGATAAAGGAAGAAGTCTAATTTTGCTCAAGGAGTATGCTATCTTCCATTTGTTGATCCATAGCATTGCCTTGTTATTTTGTAATTGGACCTCTTCTCCTTCTTGAATACACCAACATTTCTTTCCAATGAGTGGAATTATGGTTAGGTTTATATTCATTGAAGTGGGGCTTGGGTAAGGTAGTATTTTGATGTTCTAGGCTTGATTTCAGGTTCATTGAAGGGTCAGATATAGGAATGAAATGTGGGTTTTTGGGTGAAATACTGGTTTTAGGGTTGTGAGGCTGGTTAGAATGGATAGGAACAGGTTCAAATTCAGGTCCAAACAGCCATTCTCTTTGAGTATAAGGCGTCTAGCCAATGAAAATACACTTAATTGCTTTAGGACCAAGTCCCCACACCCCCCCCCCCCCCCCCCCCCCCAAAAAAAAAAAAGAAAAAAAAGGTCATTATGAACAAATGAAGTGCACCCAAATATTTTGAGATAGAGTTGTCATGATAGGTGTGTGAGGAATGGTCTTAGGAAGTTTTTGGTAGGGTGAAGGGAAATTTAAGGTTCGAGAAGTCATTGGGTTTATCAAGTAAGTAGTTGTGAGAATGACTTCCCCCAAACAATATTTAGGCACATTTGAGGTGATTATGAGAGCTTTAGCTACGTCAAGAAAATGCTTATATTTCTTCTCAGCTACCTCATTTTGTTGTGGGCTATTGACATCGGAACTTTGGTGCAAAATTTCATGGTTTGTTAGGAAGGAACCAAGGGTGGAACTTGAATAATCCCGAGCATTATCAGACTTGAAAATTTTTATTTGGGTTTGGACCAGATTTTTGACAAAATTGAAGGAAACTTTTTGAATATATTGGTCACTTTAACCTTTTCTTTTAGGAGATACACCTAGGTCAAGCGTGTACGGTCATTAATAAACGTGACAAATCATCTAACACCCTTGATATTTTTAGCATTGGATGGACCCCAGATGTCACTATGTATGATTGTGAAAGAGCTAGTTGGTTTGAAAGGGCTAGTTGGTTGGTGAATGTGAGAGAGATAGGTATTTTGAGCATGCTTGGACATGGAACAAATTTCACATTGAAGTTGAGAGAAATTTTTGTTTATCAAATGAGGAAACATTTGTCTTGGAAGTTTAGGTGGCTTAACCTATAATGCTACAACAAAACATTATTTTCAGGAGGTCTACAAACAGACATAGCAATTTTATTTCATCTTTCAGGTCCTTGAATATAGTAGAGGCCAACACACTTCATAGCATTGCCAATTGTCCTTTTTGATTCCAAGATTTGAAATGAACAGCTCGTAGGATAAAAATTTGTTATACATTTCAAATCCTTTGCAATTTTACTAGTTGAAAGTAAATTGTATGTTAATATAGGAATTAGTAGAACATCCTTTAGTAGCAAATCATATGATAATTGTACTTCACCATAGCCACTGACTTTGGATAAAGATCCATTAGAAATTTGAACTACTACACTTTTAGAACATGATACAAATTTATCTAGGTCAGACACATTACCAGCCAAATGGTCAATTGAACTAAAATCAACTATCCAAGAGTCTGATTTGGGAATGTGAGAATTCAAAGCCATCACTGCTTTCCTCGTCTGTGATACAACTCCTATATCAATAACCTTTTTTAAAGTTTGACCTTGACTACCAAGCAATTTTTGTAAGAAGTCCATTTGCTCCTTGTTGATCATCACGGGTTTGGGTTGGACAGCTTTGTTTTCTTCATAATCACCATCACCCCACAAGTCTCTTTTTGTGACTTTGGTTTCTAGTCATTTGGTTTGCCATGTAGTTTCCAACAAATGTCCTCAATGTTCACTGTTTTATGATAGTGATCACACCATGGCTTTCCTTGCTTCTTAGATTTAAAATATTTGGTGCCTTGAGCTACAGGGACAAAAGTTTCAGGTCTTGGTAAAGATTGTGAGTCCATGGTATGTTTTCGTCTACTTTCTTCATGTTTTATTTCGAACAAAGCTTCCCTTAGTGAAGGCAAGGGACACATGCTCATAATTCTTCTAATTTCTTCAAGAAGGATTGAGGCCTAGAAGGAATTTATAGGCCTTGTTATTTTCCACTAATTTTCTATGATACACTGTATCTACAACACCTGACCAAGAATGGACCTCATGCATGTCAAGTTATTGTTAGAAGCACATTAAGACTATAGTCCTGAGTGATAACAGGCTCCCTCTACCTGAATTCATGGTGAAATCCCTTGATTTCCGTCAAGGCAGTTGTGTTTGCCATAGTTGAATAGGTTTCTTGTAGAGCTCCCCAAGGTTCCCTTGCTATTTTGCAAAGCATGAAGTTTTTGCCAACTTCACTAGTCATGGAATTCACAAGCCATGACATTATCATATTCTTGTCTACCACCCACTGCTTGTATATGGGATCTGTTTCTGTTGGTGGTGTTGCCAATTTATTAATATATTTTTCTTTCCCTTTTCCCCTTATTTACATTAACACACTTTGGGACCACTGCATGTAGTTATTTCTATAAAAGTGATGACCAGTGAAGAATTTCATGGAAGAGCAAAGATCAATGTGTTCTCTGTTCTTCTTAACTTCTATTCATAAAAAGAATGCTATACATATAGGGATGATGGTCATAGAAGACCAATCCATCTAATCCCTCAAAATCAGGCAGTTAAAATTAAATCTCAACTAATTCTATCTTAGGAGAAAAAGAAGGAAACAAATACTAATAGATAGAGTTGACTAAGTACAAATAAAGAAACAAAAGTAACTAGGAAATAATAGCAACAATAACACGGTAACCAACCCTCCTTCCCAAGTTAGAGAGTAAATGTTAAGCATTCCCAACTTGAAGCTCAACTTTTCAAATTTGACTCGGGCAACTTCTTTAGTCAACAAGCCTGCAACTTGAGCGTCAATGGAGATATGACTTAGATTAGGTTCTCCAAAATCAATCTTCTCTTTAATGAAGTGGCGATCAATCTCCACATGCTTCATTCTATCATGGTGAACTGGATTATTAGCTACTTGATAGTAGTCATGTTGTCACAGAATACTTTCATTGGCATATCAACATTGAACATGAGTTCCTCAAGTAAGTCTCTAACCAAATTCCTTCATATATCTCTAGTGCTAAAGCACGAAACTTGGCTTTGGCATTACTCTTGGTAAGAACTGGTTGTTTCTTACTCCTCTAAGTGACTAAGTTGTCTCATAGAATGGTATAATAGCCTATGGATCTTATATCAGTCATAGATTTGGCCTAATTTGCATCTGCAAACATTTCAACACCCCTGTGAGATCCCTTGAAAAATAAACCTTTGCGTAGAGTCATCTTGAGGTGTCTCAGTATTTTGTACATAACATCCAAGTGTTCCTCATTGGATTTGTTCATGCATTGACTGACAACACTCGTAAGAAGATTAATGTTTGAACGAGTGCAAGCTAACTAAATTAATTTTCCTACAAGTCTCTTGTAAATGCCACTGTCCACATGTGGACTCTTCTATTGAAGTCCCAACTTATGGTTAGTCTCCATCAAAGTATCTAAAGGCGTACACTCCAACATACCTGTCTCTTCAAATTCAGAGTATGTTTCCTTTGAGAGATGGTAAGACCCTTGTTGCATCTTGCTATTTCCATCCCTTTATCTTAGTTCACCAAGTCTTTTAACCTCAAACACCTTTGCATGAGAGTTCATTAGCTTCCCAATTTCCTCATAATGATTTCTTGTAAGAACAATGTCTTCTATGTAAACAACTAGAATTGCTAACTTGCCATTAAAACTATATTTGATCCTTATAGGCCCTGTTTGATATATAGGATAGGTTTGTAGTGGAATAAGGGTTGCAAGTGGATTGGGAATAGAGAGAAGTGCTTAACCCAAATTAATGTTTAGTATGACGTATCAAATAATGGGAATGCTTTTTTTTTTAAAATGTTTGGTAGATAGAAATGAGGTGGAAATGAAATGAAAGAGAGGTGAAAAGACTAAAATACCCTTGGATATGAAATAATAAAATAAAAATTTTAGAAAATTTTCATTTTATTGATTTGGAAAATGTTACCTAAATTAAAATTACTAAATAGCTTTTGGTCCAACATTCGGAGCCCATGAAGTCTCCAATCCACAAAGCCTTCATCCTTTATTCGTCCAATTATTGACAGAGCTTGGAGTTTGCAAGGGTTACTAGCTTCGACAAGGGTAGCCTCTAATGGTTAAAACTCTGATTGTTGGTTGGGAAGACAATAGAAACTATTTAGAGTTCACACACATAAACATGTGCAAGCATTGGGGAAGACAACAAAAATTCTAAGGTGTATTAGAAGATTGAAAACTCTATCTATGTTGTGCTTTAATGTAAATTATTTCATAGTCAATTCCAAACTTCGAAAAAAAGGAGGAGGATTGTGTTACGTAGTGACAACCAATGCAAAATTTTATCAAATCTTTATGGCATGGATCATCGATGTGTTAATACTAGGTCGTTGACCTGGAGGCAACGTGTTATATAGCTCGAATATAGTGTCAAAAGAGCAAGAGTCATTGCATCAATGTTTGAGTGTAGTGAGAAATAAGTAAAAATTTTTACATTTTTGTAAACGAATGTCGGTGAAGAAGCTAGTTCATGAGAGTAAGATTTGTTTTGGAACTAGAAATATAGGTACACTTATAGATAAATCAATAAAAATAGTAGATACCTTGATTAGGAGGAGGATTTAGTTTTATGTGCTTACAAGAAATTAAGTGGCTAGGAGAAAAAGAGAAGGAATTAAACACCTCAAGTTTTAAACTCTAATACACTGGCAAGACTACATCTAGAAATGGGATAAGTATAATTGTGGATAAGTATGGAAAAAAATATTGTTGTGGACCTAAAAAAGTTAGGAGATAGAATTATAGTGTTAAAATTTATAGTGGAAAGGGAAATTTTTAATATTATTAGTGCTTATGCACTAGAAGTAAAGTTAGAAGAATATTACAAGGTAAAATTTTGAGAGAGCTTAGAAGGTTTGATTCAAGGAATATCATTAGGAGAAAAGATTTTTTTAGAAGGGGATTTTAATAGTCATTTGAGGAGTGTATCTAGGGATTATGAGAGTTTGCATGGGTGATATGGCTTAGGGGAAGTAAATGCATAGAGTAAAATTATTCTAAACTTTTTATTAGCATTTGATTTTATGATAGTTAATGCTTGTTTTAGAAAGTGTAAGGAGCATTTAATCACGTATAAAAGTGAGGGGCATGCAATCAAATTGATTTCTTTCTAATAAAGAAAGTGGGAAAAAAAGTTTTGCATGGATTGCAAATTATACCTGGAGAAAGTTTGATTATCCAGCATAGGGTTTTTGGTTATAGATATTCGAGTTAAGAGGAGAGTAAAGAGCAAAAGCCAAAATAGGGAGTTAAGGATTAAGTAGTGGCAATTGAAGGGTAATAAAAAAAAGATCTTGCAGAGAAGGGTTATGAAATAAGGGTTCTGGGACACACAATGAAATGTTAACGATATGTGAGACGAGATGACTAAAGAGATTAGAAAAGTAACAAGAGATACTCGGTGAATCAAGAAAATTTAAACTTAAAGATGAAGAATCTTGGTAGTGGGATATAAGCATGCAAGATAAGGTTAAGGTAAAAAAAGAGTATTATACAGTGTGGTTTTTGTGTAAAAGTGATGAAAATTGAAAAAAAATATGAGGTAGTTAAGAAAGACACTAAGAAAGTAGTGAGCAAAGCAAGAGGTAGGGCACTTGATGAGTTATATCAATCCTTAGATACTAAAATTGAGGAAAGAAGTATTTATAAGCTAGATAATAGTAACAAAAGACAAGAAACATAAACCAAGTGAAATGTATTAAGAATGAAAAATAAGAAATCTCGATTATGGACCAAGATATCAAGGAAAGGTGGAAAGGTTATCTTCATAAGCTATTTAATGAAAGACATGAGATTTTATTACACTTAGCTAGGTTAGACATTAAAAAGGAGAACAAAAAATTATACTTTTTATTGCAAGATTCGAGAGTCAGAGGTAAAAAAGGTATTAAAGAAGATGGAGAATGGCAAAGTAGTTGGACCGAATAATATACCTATTGAGGTATGAAAGGGTTTAGGAGTGTAAGATATAAATTGACTCGTAAAGTTGTTTAACAAAATTATGAGATCTAAGAGAATGTCAAATGAGTAGAAGAGAAATATTTTTAATCCCTATTTATAAGGATAAGGCGGACATACAAAATAGTATAAATTATAGGAGAATTACATTTATGAGCCACACTATGAAGTTAAGGGAGGGGATAATTGAGTGGAGATTACGGCAAGAGATTCATGTTATAGAAAATTAATTTAGTTTTATACCAAGAAGGTTGACTTTGGAAGCGATACTTGCTGTGAAGACCGATGAAGAGATGTCAAAGGGATGAATAAGACTTATACATGGTATTCATTGATTTGAAGAAGGCACATAGTAGGGTGCCAAGAGAGATTTTGTCGAAAACTCTGGAGAAAAAAAGAATTCATATTGCTTATGTTCAAGTAATTCATGATATGTATGATGGAGTTACAACCAGTGTGAGAACAAAAGGTGGGCTCATAGAAGATTGTTTGATAACCATTGGCCTACATTAGAGGTCAACTTTGAGTCCTTATATTTTTGCTTGAGTCTTGGATGTATTCATTAAACATATCTAAGATCTGGTGCTACGATGCATGTTTTTTGCGGATAATATAGTCCTAATTGGAGAGTCAAGAGAAGAATTAAATGAGAAGTTAGAGATATGGAGAATAACTTTGGAAGTACATGAATTCTGTTTAAGTAGAAGTAAAATGCAGTGTATGGAATGTATATTTAGCAAAAGGTGCACTAATTCTTGTGTAGAAGTAAAAATTGGAGAATATATCATACTACAAGTCATATGATTTGAGTATCATGGATCCATTATACAATATGATGAGGAAATAAAGAAATATGTGAATTATAAAATTTAAGTAGAGTGGATGAAATGGATGAGTGTTTTGGGTGTTATTTGTGATAGAAGAGTACCACTTAAACTGGAGGGTAAATTTTATCGCACGATTATAAGACTTGTAATGTTGTATGGGGTTGAGTATTGGGCAATGAAGAACCAACTAAAGAATAAGTTTAATGCTACAGAGATGAGAATATTTCGTTGAATGAATGGATATACTAAATAAGATGGAATTAGAAATGAATGTATTAGAAAGTTGATGTTGCATTTATTGTGAAAAAGATTATAAAATTGCATCTTAAATGTGTATGGAAAAGACTTATAAGAGCTCCAATAAGAAAAGTAAATCAAATAGAGAGTCCAATAATTAGAAGTAGAGGGAGACTAAAAAAAATTATAGGCGAAACTATTAAGAAGAATTTAGATTTAGATGATTTGTCTAAGAACATGATTTACGATATAATTTTATGGCGTTGTTTGATACATGTAGTCGACTTCACTTAGTAGGAAAAGGCTTGTTTGTTATTGTTATTGTTGTTATTGTATTTTATTAGAAGATTGAAACCATGAATCATCTTGAGTTTGTGTAAATTCAATTTCACATTTAGAAATTCTTCACAAGAAGCAAAACCATTCAAATGTTCTGTTGTATCACCACATAATAGAAAGGAAGCATCTTTTTTGGGAGTTAAATTACTGAAGTGGTGGCTAAGGTAGTAGCTGAAGTGGTGGAAGACAACTCTCTCATAGTTTGCAGGTGTGGGAGCTCGATAGTAGACAGGTGTAAGATGGTCTAAATTTTGCCCTCTCCCATTTAGTAGACCTGTCTCCTTTGATTTGGTGGAAAATAGTAGTCTCCCACTTCAAAGGGAACTAGCTCAACCATAGCAACAACTCTCTCGTCTACCAATCGCGTCCTTTTTACAATTCCATTCCATCTCATTCCAGAATTCATCCTTTTAGCCTACCAAATGTGGCCATAATTTCTAACCATTGTGGAGCTAAATTAACAATGTCCCAAGTTCTATTTTTCTCAAGGGCTCACACTTCCTCATTTATGGTTGTCCTCCATTCTTGCTTTTGTAGTGTGCATAAATGTCCTTAAATTAGGAAACAGTTTGTGTTAGGCAATAAAATTATTTATAGTATACCTTGTGCAGTTTTTTACCCTTTTCCTTAATGCAATGGTGAGATCTTGCTTGTCATAGGTTTCAAAACTTGGAGTAAAAGAAGTTGACTGAGCATACTTAAGGAGAATTTTTTGCTGTTTCATTGAGACATGTTGTTCCACATGTTGTTCTATCACAGGATTTAGCTTCTTTCTAGCACAAACCAATATCTCAATTGTGGAGAGTTTGGACAGGCCTTGGGTTTTTTAGATTTGGTTGTGTTAATTTCAAGGTTAATCTGAGCTGTTGGTGGGTGGATGATTGGCTTGGGTTGAGTTAGAAGAGGCTTGGATGAGTATGGGAAGGATTAAAAGTGCTGTTTTCTAGTGGTTCAATGATAGTGAGGTTGGATTCATGAATGTGTGGTGTTGTTTCACTCCTAAATAGCCATTCATCTTGCTCATTGTTCTCCCTTTGAATGGATGTTTAGGAATAAAAGGGTTGTTCTTCTAAAAGGTAACATCCAAGGTAGTGAACAATCTCTTTGTAGAAGGAAGATAACATTTATATCTTTTTTTCGTAGATGAATACCCAATGAAGATACACTTAATGGCTCTTGGCTCAAGCTTTCCCCCATGGTCATGGTGCATAAGAGAAGTATAACCGAAGAATTTTAAAGGTAGTGAAGATGTCGTTTGATTTGTGGGAAAGGTTTCAAGTAGCTTTTGCTGAGGTGAAAGAAATTTTAAAACTCTTAAGGGCATTTTGTTGATGAGATAAGTTGCTATCAACACGACTTTTCCCCAATAAAATCTTGGAGCATTAGAAGCAAAAAGAAGATACCTATCAATCTCTAGGATATGTCTGTTTTTCCTTTCAACTACCCCATTCTATTGGGATGTGTTAACATAAGAATTTAGCGAAGGATACCATGTTGGGTTAGGTAAGACTCAAGATTGGAGTTAAAGAATTATCTACCATTGTTAGTTCTGAAAATTTTGATAGAAGTTTGGAACTAATTTTGAATGTATTTATGGGAATGCCAAAAAGGTAGTTGCAACTTCAAATTTTTCTTGTAGAACATAAACCCATGTGACCTACGTGTGGTCATTCATAAAAGTAACAAACCACTTTGCCTCATTGATATTTTTAACTCTTGAAGCACCCCAGACATCATTAAGGGTTGATATGAGTAAGAAGGGTGAGAATGTTTGTCATGTTTAGAAATTTGACAAATTTTACAATGAAGAGAATTGGTACTTTTTATTTATCAAATGATGGTACAATTTTTTCATATAATGAAAATTTGGGTGGTCTAACTTATAGTTCCACAACAGAATATCCATATTATGACTAGAAGAAACAAAATGTGATATAACAACCTTATTGCAATTTGAGGTCTTATCAAGGTAGTAAAGTCCATTACTCTCCTTAATACTGCCAACCCTCTTTTCTAACTCCAATATTAGAAATAGCTGCTATAAGCATCAAAATTAGTCTGACATTTCAAGTCCTTTGCAAGCTTACTTATAGACAATAAATTGCATTGTAATTTATAGACAAGAAGAACATCATGTAAAATCAAATTTGGAGATATTCTCACTGTTCCAAGTTCCATATGCAATCCTCACAAACTTTTTTAGAATAAGGAGTAATTATATAAGAGTAGAACTGTTGCCCTCATGTGGTCTGATTCACCTGAATCAACTATCTAAGTGTTGGAATTTTTAAATGTGGCCATGGAGGAATTACTTGTATGGGCCATGACTCTAGTGCTAATAGCTCTCTTAGATGTTTATCCCTAATTAGTGATCATTTTCTGCAACAACTCAAGTTGTTCCTTGATCTCCTTGTTAAACAAATTCTAGCTAATTTGGCAGTGATTCAGCTCATCTCTAGTCACAATAGGTCCCTCTGTTTCCCCCTAGTGACAAGGCTTCCAGTTGGGTAGCTTGCTATGGAGTCTCCAGCAAAGATCTTTGGAGTGTCCTGACTTGTTACAATGGCCACACTATGCCTTTCATCCCTTATTTTGCCTAGGGTCAGATGCTGTGCTATTTCTCATAGCCATAGCAGAAATTTAAGTGACCAGTTGTGATCCAGAATCACCAGAAATCAATTGGATCCCACTCTCTTCCCATGTAACCTCAGAACATTTCTCTAAGTGAAGGCAATGGGTGAACAACCATGATTCTCCCCCTAACTTCCTTGAGGGCAAAATTGAGACCCAAGAGAAAGGTATAAATCCTCTCTCTTTCCTCCAATTTCCGATAATACATAGCATCAGTGCTACAAGTCCACTTATGCACTTTACACATGCCCAGCTACTGCCATAGTTTTACCAGTTGTTGTTGTACTGTGTAATACTCAAATTCCTTTCTTTGCTTCACAAAGAATCCCCTTGACCTTGAACATGGCAGCTATGTTCTCAATAAAGGAGTAGGACTCCTTAACTACATCCCATATCTCTTTTTGGTTGTTGTAGAGCACAAAATTCTCTCCAATCTGTTGTCATTGAATTTACAAGCCAAGACATGATGGTATTGTTCTATGCAAACCAAACCTTATATTTGGGATCTATGATTTTAGGTTGGGTGGGCTCTCCAGTGAGGTAATCTTCCTTCCCATGGTTTTTGATGAACGTCAAGGAACTTTGGGACCATGGACGATAGTCATTCCCCTTCACCTTATGGCTTGTGATCATCATAGGTGGAGTTTCGGTAGTCATGGCAGAACTCGACACGTTATTGAGGCTGCTTGGATGATGGGTGGCATCATTTGGTAGACTGGTGGTAAACGACTTTGGTGTAGAGTTTGCGGCATTGGCTTGTGCAGCTCTTATAGAGCTGAACGTGATCATTGCAGGCCTAAGCCTTCCCACACTTTGATACCATGAATTTCATGGAGAAGCAGAGATCAACATGTTCTCTATTCATCTTAACTTCTATTCATAGAAAGAATGTTGGTGATGGTCTCAGAGGATTGATCCATCTAATCTCTCAAAATTAGGCAATTAAAATTATATCTCAACTAATGCTATCTTAGGAGAAAAATAAGGAAACAAATAATAAGAGATAGAGTTGACTAAACACAAATAAGGAAACAAAAATAACTAGGAAATAATAGCATCAATAACATGGTAACCAACAACGGGTGATCATCATTGGTTGAGCTTCAGGTATGCCATGATGGGAGATAGTGGCACCGTAAGTGTTTGGGTAGGTTGGGTTGGATAATGCATTGGAAGAGCCTTGTTTCTCAATGTTTCGTGCCATCATTGTGCCAACATGGATCATTAGGACAGGTCAAGCCCTAAAGGGCTCTTATACCATGAAGAATAAAGGGAAGGGATGAAGAAGTAACAAAGATGAGATAATTCTTAGTTTGCATTTTATTATTGGAGAAGAACGTGTACATATATAGGATAGATGGCTTAACAAGACCCTCATCTAACCTACTAATTTTAGTTATAGACACTAAGAGACAGATCTCTCCTAATTAGTGAACAATAAACAAGAAATAAAACAGGAAGTTGATATATATATATATATCGACATAAAGACTTATAGATAAAAATAAAGAGAACAGATAAAAATAAAGAGAACAGGCATGTGCACTGCCAACACGTACTACCAGTGATGAGTCAGATGTTGAGTTTGATGAGTATCTTGAAGATGTGTTTGTGGGTGATTATTTGAGTGTTTCTTTAAGAAGCAATCTGCATGCTGTGTTTTTTTCAGAAAAACTTGTGTTGCAAAGGATTTCAAAATGATTAGAGAGTTGGAAAGGGGCTTATTTTCTGCTTGGTGGGAGAATAATCATAATTTAGGCTTCCTCTATCTAGTATCCCTTTGTATTATCTTTGTTTAAGGTTTCTGCAAGTGTAGCCAACAAGATTAAGAAGATTATGGGGGATTTCTTGTGGTATGGGGGTGGTGAGAGTATAAGAGACCAATTGGTTGGTTGGGAGGTGTGCTGTAGGTTGAAGGGAGATGGAGGGTTGGGTTTGGGTAAGTTTGAAGAAGTTGGTCACAAGGGGTTTTGAAGTTTGAGTTTTTTAGGGCATTCGGTTGCTGAGATAGGTAACTATGAGAATAACTTCTTTCCAATAGAATTTGGGAACATTGGTGGTTATCATTATAGATCTATCCAACTCTAAGAGATGTGTATTTTTCCTCTTAGCCATCCCATTTTGTTAGGGGTATGAACACAAGAACTCTGGTACATAGTCCCATGGTGAGTGGGATAATAAAAAAGGTTGGCATTGAAAGAATCACAGGCATTGTTAATTCGAAGTATTTTAATTTTGGTGAGAAGGTGAGTTCGGACAAAAGTGTGGAGTTATTTGAAGGTGGAGGTGGTCTCAAATTTCTTCCTCATAAGATGCACCCATGTGAGTCTAGTGTTGTATTCAACAAAGGTAAAGAATCATTTAGTGCCTAATAAATTTGGTATGTTGCAAGTTTCCCAAATTTCACAATGTATCATAGAGAACAGTTGGAAATGTATGTGTATATGTGAAGGATAAGAACTTTTAGTATGTCTGAACTTTTAGCACTGAAAAAGAACAGTACTTTTATTGCATAATTGAGGGCACATGACTTTTAAGTACCAGAGATATGGGGACCTAGTCTAAGATGCCAAAGCATAATTTCACTCTGGTGTAGGTGAATGGCTAGCCAAGTGAGCTCTTTCTTCTCCACGAGTTGAGCTTCTTTCATGAGATACAGTTCAACACTCTCCTTAGTAGCACCAATCGTCCTCCTTCCATCCACGTGCTGAAAAAGACAACCATTCAGAAGAAATTTAGCAATACAATTGAGATCCTTAGAAAGCTTACTAATGGACAGCAAGTTACAACTCAAGTTTGGCACAAATAACACATCCTTTAGAATCATTTTCTCAAATGTCTTAACATTCCCAGTTCCCTCTACTTTAGAAAGGGAACTTTAGCAATTTTTATGATCAAAATTCTTTGCAAGGTGTCAATAAGTCTAGTAGCAAGGCATTACCCATCATATGGTCAGTTACTCTCAAATCAACAATCCAAGAGGAACTGTTTTGAGTTTGGGGGCTACGAGCAGTATGAAATCTACTTGATTGGGCCACATTTCCATTTGCAATGATGTGTTTTGATGTGCTAGTATTTGTCCAACAAACAACTTTTGGTTCCATCTACCCCTTGGTAAACAAGGACATGTCTCCTTGAGATTTTTCCTCACTGCTGGCCACATAACCTTGTGCCTCTCCTTTTTTGCTTGGAATTCCAATTATGGGGTTTTCCATGTATTTTCTAGCAAACTTCTTTGGTGTGACCTGGTTTGTGACAATGGTCATGCCATGGTTTGTTTCGTCTCTTTTGCTTGAAGTCTAATGTTGAAGTTGGAGTACCACAAGCCACCATAGGAAAGGATTCAATATTTAAACGTGAAGGTTGCAAACCTTGAGTTATTCTTTTTTTGCACTCCTCATGTCACACCTCTGAAAAAGCTTCCTTGTGTGAGAAAGAGGTTTAATGCCTAAGATTCTGCCTCTAGCCTCTTCAAAAGTACTGCTCAGCCCTATTAAAATCCTATGGGTCCTCTTTTTCTCTATGATTTTCTTGTAGTTTGTTGTATCAAATGGATAGGACCAATTGTACACCTCAAAGATGTGTGAGAAGGTTGAAGTATTGGTTCACTGCCATTTCTCCCTGCTTCAAATCAGTAAGGAAGGCTTCAATTTCAAATAGTGCTACTAAACTTTTGTCCTAATCTCATAAATTTGTGCTGTATCTTGAACTTTGGAGTAAGTTTGTTGAACAGCATCCTTCTCCTTATCCGAACTCAAGAACATACATGTATTTTTTATCTTAGGTGACAGAGTTTTATAACCAGGACATTATCATAGTGTCCTTTTCATCCCAGGCATTAAATTTGAGATCTCCTAGTTTAGGATGGGTACTAAGATGACCAATTTGTCTCATCCTTTTTGGAAGTTGCGACCTAGTTAAAACCATTTCAAATAATTTCTTCCATTCAACCTATACGTTGCTTGAATATTTTGCAACTCACCTGTTGAAGCAGAGTGGTTGCCAATTAGGGCTTCAAAGGTGTTGCTGGTTACAATGGATTTTGACATGATCAAGATGGTAAGAAATCATAAACAAACACCAAGCACCTCAAACAAAGACAAAAAAGGCAAACAGAAATAAGGAAAAATAATAGTGAATAAGAGAATCACCACTGACAGAGCCTAAACAAGTAAGGAGGACACCTGGTCTAGCCTTTATGAGACTGTCAACATGTTTTGGGTTGACAACCACTAGAGAAAAATGGCCACACACTAGCACTTGGGATTCATTGCGGGAAGTTTGTGATGGCATATGTCAGTGCGTGTAGCGGTCAGGTAGCCCCGATCAACTAGGAAATGGATAGCCGACAAGTTTTGAGGTGGTTCTTAAGGTGTTTGGGTCAATTACTAACCAAACAACCAACAAAAGAAGCTGTCTTAATAGCAATGGAGGCCAAAAAAATTTGAAAGAAAGCTTAGAACTATGATAACATGACAAAAAATTTGAATTTCGTAGTACGTTGAAGAGTCAAATTACATTGCTATTTATACAAGTAGGGAGATGCTACTCTAAGAAATTAAATAAATGAGAGACAAATCTCTAACAATTAGGATTTGATTAATTTCCTAAAGACATGCCTAATTCCTACGGTCAGCTATCAAGAATAGTTACAATAATTACGATGATATCTAACACTTTTTCCACAACATGACCATAGTGTTCTCTTCTTCCCAGGCATCAAATTTGGGATCTCCTAGTTTAGGATGGGTACTAAGAGGATGACTCAACTTGCCTCATCCATTTTGGAAGGTGCGAACAAGTTAAGACCATTTCAAATAATTTCTTTCATTCAAAGGGTATGTTGCTTGAATATTTTGCAACTCACCTATTGAAGCAGAATGGTTGCCAATCAAGGCTTTAGAGGTGTTGTTGATCACAATGGACTTTGACATGATCAAGAGGGTAAGAAATCATAAACAAATAGCAAGCACCTCGAATAAAGACAAAAAAGGCAAACTGAAATAAGGAAAAATAATGGTGAGTAAGTGAATCACCACTGACAGAGCCTAAACAAGTCAGGAGGACACCTGGGCTAGCCTGTATGAGACTGTTAACATGTTTTGGGTTGATAGCTACCTGATAAAAATGGCCACACCCCAACACTTGGGATTCATTGCAGGAAGTTTGTGATGGCACGTGGCAGTGTGTGTGGTGGTCAAGTAGCTCCGATCAACTAGGAAACGGATGGCCAACGAGTTTTGAGGTGTTTCTTAAGTTGTTGGGTCAGTTACTAACCAAACAACAAATGAAAGAAGCTGTCCCAATAGCAATGCAGGCCAAAAAAATTTGAAAGAAAGCGTAGAACTTTGATACCATTACAAAAAGGCTGAATTTCATACTATGTTGAAGAGTCAAATTACATTGCTATTTATACAAGTAGGGAGATGCTACTCTAAGAAATAAAATAAATGAGAGACAAATCCCTAACAATTAAGATTTGATTAATTTCCTATGCACATGCTTAATTCCTAGTGTCAGCTATCAACATTAATTACAATAATTATAATGATTTCTATCACTTTCTCCGCAACTTTATCAGTTATCTTCTTTGCATAATGCTCCAATTTTTGAGTTTTTATTCAGACTAAGTAACCATTTTCTTGGAATTTCACTTTACTAGGAATCATAATATCAGACTTGTTGATGATATTGTTTTATTGCCGGAAATACTTTTTCCATTCTGTGTTTCTTTGTGGCTCGATAAAAGGATTGGGAATATGGACTCTTCGGGTTTTTATACTTCCTTGTGTTTCATTAAATTTTTAATTCACAGTCCAAATACTAATTCTCTTCCTTTGTCTAAATCTTTTTGGAATGTCATGGTCCTTTATAAGGTAAAGGCTTTTGTTTGGATAGCGGTACTTGATAGAATTAATACAAATGATCTACTTCAAATTTGAAGACCCAGTAAAACCTTATCACCTGATGTTTATGTGATGTGTTTTAGAAGTTTAGAGACGAATAACCATCTCTTTTTGCATTGTGAAGTGGCTTGACATATTTGGAATAAGTTGTTTGGTTTTCTTGATGAGAGTTGGGTTTGTCTGGCCAATCTTGGGGAGTTTCTAGCTATCAAGTTTACGGGTTTTGGGAGGCAAAAGGAGAATAAGGTACATTAACATAATGCAATCTTTGCTGGTTTGTGGTGTCTTCGATTAGAATAGAATACTCAAATGTTGAATTAACAATTCCGTTCGCCTCATCTTGTTCAAGATAGGATTTCTTTTATGTCCTCTTTGTGGGTCTTTGCAAGTGGTTTTTTAAAGGAAGTTTCCCTTGTGGATCTTCAAAGGGATTGGAAGGCTCTTTTAAGCTAAGATCCTGAGTTGTTTTCTTTTGTATTAGTTTTTATTTGGGGAGAAATTCCTTATTCTCCATTTTGTACCTCTTTGACTCTCTACTCATCAATAAATTCTTTTTTCATCTTAAGGGGGAAAAAAAAGGTTCAAACTAAGTACGCCAAGTCACAATAAAAACTGCACACTGCACAATACTTTGCCATTTTTCATTTTGTCTTAACGAATAGTTGATTTGGGAATAAGAAAACTCAGTAAACTTCAGAGGAGAAAATGAATCTAGGCATCATGCCTAAGGTCTCTTAGACATCATACCTAGGATTTGACTTCATCACGCAAACAAGAATAGAGCAAGTTGCTGCAATAATTCATAAAAATGATCATCTGGTGAAAAATAGAAACACTACAATTAATTAATAAAGCCTCCTATGACTTCCAAGGCATTAGAATAAAGTGCTAATCCTATAAGGATTTACATTTGCTACTATTACCAAACCTATAAGGAACTTTGACATCACAATAAGACCCAACAACTTGTGGCTACATATAACATCAATCCCAAAAATATAAAAACTACTAAAGCACAATGGCACTAAAATAAATTAAAAAAAAAAAAACTTCAATTAAAAGGACTAACTTGTACTCTCCATTAACACTTAGTAACTATGGTCAAGTTAGATCTTTGGAATAATATAATCAGCTCCATAATTATAAGTAAAGCAAAATGTTTGGACAATTTGGTCCTGAAACTGTGGCTTTCTGGATGCCAATGCAATTTGTGTTAATTGGTGCTTGTTATTGTTTGTATTCTTTCTAACAGGACGCCTTATGCAGAGTCATAAAGAATTCAAAACATGTGTTAGACACTTCAATAGGGAATCTTCAGCTTGCTGATGGGGAGGTTGTCATTGATGTTGATGGAACAGTTCCAACTCAACCAGTTCTGCAACACATAGGAATCTCTGCATGGCCTGGTGAGTCATTGGAATGCCTAAAATTGGTTCTTATAAAACATGAAAGTAATCTAGTTGTCATCATTGATTATAGACAATTAATCTTGCAATAGGACAGTCCTTATTGATTAGCAGGTAATGCTTGCTAATTGTTATCGTCCACTCTTAGAAATTTTCATCATCTCCCATTTTTCTCTTTCTACACTATCCTTGAGGCATACAAGTTATCTATATACATGCATATTGTTTACTTTTTGATTGTTGGTGGATTTCAATCTCATTCATTTCTCAAATGAGAAGTCTAGTGCATTTAGGATTATTGATAGTTTTAAGTGTTTGACCATTTTATTGTAAAGTGTGATTTGAGAGATATTTTGTTGTACAATGAGAGTGCGCGTGAGAGAGAGAGAGAGAGAGAGAGATGCTAAAGTTAGATGAATAGTGAGGGGATGGAGAAAAGAAGAAAAAGCAAAATTAAGAAAGATTGATAGGATTATGTATAAAATTATCTTGGCGTGCACCTCTTATTCATACTAAAATGGGTAAGAGTGATCCTAGGCTCTGTTTGGTTCACAGCATTGTGAACGTAATCCCTTTACATAACTTATATAATATCTATTATACTCTTATACTTATTATTCTATTTATCAAATCATCTTTTTAAAAGTAGGGGTAAAATAGTTATTTCTTATCTCACCTACCCTTACCTACCCACATTTTACATTCCTTTCACCATTATATCCTACAATCAAATAGAGCACTAAAGAATCTTATAATACCCCCGTAAGCTTACTCCTAGAATCACTTAATCCCCATAGTTTTTTCCCTCCTTGATTTCTTCCTAGATATTTTCTTAAATACAGGGAATCCAATTTTGATTAGTCAATCCTCTATTCTCTCATATTCATTACCTACCTAACCATCTCTTTCAATCACAGAAACACATTTATGGTAATGGTTCTTGTTTATTCAATATTCCTTTCTTTAATGCCTATTTCACTTGGTCTCTTCCTAGAGTTGAATTATGCCTTCTCATATCAATTGGTCACTTGTTACTTTGATGTTTGAATAATTTTTCCTTGATTTGATTTATGAGCTTGCTCTCCTATCATATGTTTGCGCGCTTTTGTATTCTTCTATAGTTAAATGGGGCCTTGACCATTTGGATTTAAACATTTGTGGGCCCAATGCAATCCCTTCTGTGATCTCCTTTAATACGTTCACATTGTTTGATTATAAATTGGGAAGGCTATAGGTTTATAAGGAACTTGATGCTTGTAAAAGAGAAAGTTAACATTTAAAATAGAGGTTTTGGGAGATAAAGAAATGAACGAAATACTGAAGCCTCAAAACAGTGTATCTTTTATTTGATCGAAGCCTTTTTATTTATAAGGCAATACATTAGCAAATATGGCCGTAAAAATAAAAACTGATTACAAAGATATTAGGGAATAAAACAAGATATATGCTGATCTAAATAATCCCAAAGAATCAGGGAAATATTCTGTTGGGATAAGTACTAATCTACTACTGTTCATAGGGCCTTAATGGGCCTGAGCCGATTAACACTCCTCCTCAAACTGGAGAATAGATATTCATCATTCTCAACTTGCTGCTAAGTTCTTCAAACTTAACTCTAGACAGAGCCTTCGTAAGAATGTTAGCAACTTGTGAATTTGACGAGACATAGATTAGATTAACTATCCCTGCATCAATTTTTTCCTTGATAAAGTGTCTATCGATTTCAACATGTTTAGTTCTATCATGGTGGATTGGATTTCTAGCAGTGCCAATAGTAGCCATGTTATCACACCACACTTTCATAGGAGGGTTAGTCTCAATTTTCAATTCATTTAACAACCTGAAGATCCACATTCCTTCACATATTCCCAAAGCTAATGCTCTATATTCTGCATTGGCACTACTTCGTGCAACCACTGCTTGCTTCTTGCTCCTCCAGGTCACCAAGTTCCCCCATTCAAAGGTACAATAACCTGAAGTTGATCTTCTATCCATGGGACAACAATCTGCATTTGTGAATACTTCAATGTGCTTGGCTCCTCTTTTTCCAAAAAACAAACCCTTTCCAGGTGTCATTTTCAGATACCGTAGAATTTTGTAAACAGCTTCCATGTGTTTCTCTTGAGGCTTGCTCATGAATTGGCTTACCACACTAACTGGATAGGTTATATCAGGTCTAGTATGAGATAGATATATTAGCTTGCCAACTAATTGTTGATATCTGCCAGTGTCAACCGGCGGTGAATCTCCCTTTTGACCCAATTTTATGATTGAATCCATTGGGGTCTCAACAGGTTGTGCCTCTAGCATTCCTGTCTCCTTCAACAAATCTAGAGTGTACTTTCTTTGGGACACAACAATCCCTTCATTAGACCTGGCTACTTCCATTCCAAGAAAATACCTTAGAGTTCCTAAATCCTTCACTTCAAATTCAGCTGCTAGTGACCTTTTGAGTCTCTGAATTTCCTCTAGATCATTGCCTGTTGAGACAATATCATCCACATAGACTATTAAGATTGAACTTTGTCCATGTGAATGCCTCACAAATAGTGTATGGTCTGTTTGGCATTGGGTATACCCTAGACTCTTCATTACATTTGTAAATCTGTCAAACCAAGCCTTTAGTGACTGTTTGAAACCATACAGGGATGTGTACAATCTACACACTTTATGTGGTCTATTAAAATCTGAAAGACCTTGCGGTATATCCATGTACACTTCTTCCAAATCGCCATTCAAGAAGGCGTTCTTCACATCTAGTTGATAAAGGGGCCAGTTTTTGTTGGTTGCGAGAGACGAGAATTTTGATAGTTTTGAATTTTGCCACTGGGGCAAAGGTTTCTTGATAATCAATACCATGCGTTTGTGTAAAACCCTTTGCAACCAGGCGAGCCTTATATCTATTTATGGTACCAGCTAGTGATACTTGATAGTAAATACCCATTTACATCCAACCGTAGTTTTTCCTCTTGGTAGATCAGTGATTTTCCACGTGTGGTTTTTGATTAATGATCTTAATTCATCATCAATAGCCTCCTTCCATTTAGTATCTGTAGCTGCCTTTTGGAAATTTGCTGGTATTTTCTCATCAGAAAGATTAGCAATAAAACTCCAAAATTTGTTAGATAATTTATCATAACTGACAAATTTACTGATAGGATGAAGAGTACACTGTCTTACCCCTTTTCTCAATGTAATGGGATGGTTGAGATCTTCAGGAGTGAAGTTTGAAGTTGACTCTTGAACCTGCAAAGGATTTCTTGAGGTCTCATGTGTCTTATCTTTGTCCCTTCTGGTGTATACTATCAATTCCTTTCCTTTAGGTTGATCCACCATCCCTGTTTCAATATGATCTTTCTTTGATAGGTTATTTTCAGTGGTATTAGGCTCAGACACAGGTCTGTTCAAGGCAATTTGGTCGAGTTGGTTAGGATCAAGAATGGGCTCTAGATTCTGGTCAGATTTAAACGAAGGTAAATGTGTGCTGCCCAAAGATTCATTCGAGACCAAAAACTGCCATTCGTCATCACTCTCCCCCTAAATGGGAGTTTGAAGATAAAAGGACTGTTTTTCATCAAAGGAGACATTCATAGTGACAAAGAACTTCTTTAAGGTGGGGGAATAACATTTATAACCCTTTTGGGTGGGTGAATATCCTAAGAAAATACATTTAAACGCTTTTGGGTCAAGTTTTCCCCCATAATCATTGTGAACATAAGCAACACAACCAAAGACTTTCTCAGGAATGTGTGAGATTATGTGGGAATTGGGATAAGTTTCGGTGAGTTTGTGGAGAGGGGTTTGGAAGTTTAAGGTTTTGGAGGGCATTCGGTTAATCAAATGTGCAGAAGTGAGTATTGCTTCCCCCCAATAGGTTTTGGGAACATTATGGGTGGCCATAAGAGCTCTTGTGACTTCAAGGAGGTGTCTATTTTTTCTTTCGACAACTTCGCTTTGTTGGGGGGTATTAATACAACTGGTTTGGTGAATAATTCCATGCTGTTTAAGGTAGGTTTGTAATGTATCACTCATATACTCCCTCCCATTATCACTCCTAAGGACTTGGATTGAGGTTTGAAATTGAGTTTTGGTCATGGAGTGAAAATTTATAAAGATTTGTACCACTTCAGATTTTTCTCTCATAAGAAACACCCAAGTGAGGCGAGTATGATCATCAATGAAAGTCACAAACCATTTTACTTTGGTATGGAACATGGGATGGTCCCCAAATGTCATTATGAATCATGGAGAAAGGATGTGTTAGTTTATGTATGTGTGATTTGTAGTTATTTTTTGTGTGTTTGGAAATTTGACAAATATCACAAGTCAAAGAAAGATCATTTTTATTCATAGAATTTGGAAATAGCTTGAGCATATAATTGAAGTTGGGGTGACCTAATCTATAATGCCACAACAACACATCTTTATTTGAAAAATGAACTGACAAGGCTTTGCTTCTCTCATTTTGCAATTGGTTATTGCTCCTTCCTTCCAGACAATAGAGACCTTCAAGTATCCTAGCAGTGCCAATCATCCTCTTCGACTCTAGTTCCTGAAAGATACATTTAGTAGAGGTAAAGTTAACATGACAGTGTAGATCATCAGTAACTCTTCTAACAGATAGTAAATTGCACTTTAGATCAGGTGCATAAAGAACATTTTTTAGTACAATATATGTAGTTATGTTGAAAATAATCTTGGCTCATAAGGGCTCTTTTCATTTGTGATCCCAACAGCTAATTTCCTAAATTAGTCTTAAAGATATTTCCATATCTAAGGCTATTGTTTCCTAAATCAGTGCTGAAGATATTCCCAGATTTGGTGCGATTTTTCCATATCTGGTGCTACAGATTGTCAACCTTTTAATGCTTTTATTTTAGGATCATTCCTTATTTAGCTAGCATTGATTGTAAATATTTATTTTCCTTTTTGGATTTAAATGGCTATTCCAACTGCCATGATCCTATATATTTGTACTCACTCCATTTCAAATGATAAGAGCTTTAGAATATGAAATAGCTCATTAATTTTCATGGTATCAAAGCCCTACTGGCCTGACTCTCTTTTACATGCCGAAATACACCTTGCAAACAACCCAGAGTACATTTGGAACCTTTGTTGGTATGGCATCCCAAACAAACCAAGGGATGACTGAAAATACGCCAGTATGTATTACTGGACACAAGCTGAATGGGTATAATTACCCACAATGGAGCATATCAGTCATGGTTTACATCTGTGGCAGAGGAAAGGAGGGACATTTGATTGGAGAAATTACTCAACCAGGAGAGGATGATCCGAAATACAAAGTAGGGAAGGCCGAAAATCACCAAGTCATTGCATGGCTGATTAACTCAATGGAAACAGAGATTGGAGAGAACTATATGTTCTATGAAACTGTCCATGACATATGGGAATCAGCATGTGAAGCCTACTCCACCCAAGAAAGTGCAGCAGAGGTGTTTGAGTTGAAACAAGGAGACATGCCAGTGAATCAATACTTTAATAGCCTCTCAAAGTATTGGCAGCAGCTAGATCTCCCAAAAAGTTATACTTGGAATTGCACCATTGATGCTAGGAATTTCAGAAAGATTGTGGAGAAAAAACGTATCTACAAATTCTTGATGGGTCTCAACAATAGTCTTGATGATGTAAGGGTAAGAATTCTTGCTATAAAACCTTTACCTACTCTAAAAGAAGTGTTTTCTGAAGTTAGGTGTGAAGAAAGTAGGAGAAAGGCAATGCAAGGCTCAAATCACACACCAAATTAGAATGACGCTGCTGCTGCCCTTGTTGCCCGTGGCCCATCGAGTCAGAATAGTGACAATAGGCAAAAGAAACAGGGCAACATATGGTGTGACCATTGCTGTAAGTGTGGTCACACTAAAGATAAATGCTGGAATCTACATGGAAAGCCTCCAAATTAGAAACCCAAGCCAAGAGGAGAAGCTAAGAGTTACACAGCCAACACAAAGGAGCCAACCACTTCTGAACCTACTCTATTTTCACGTGAGCAATTAGACCTTCTGCAGAAAATGTTTGGGCAACAAATGGTGACATCAAATGATATTAAACCTATGGTAGGGGCTGGTAATGTAGCCCAATCAGGTAACTTCTCTATGGCCCTCAATATACAAATTTTAGAAAATCATTGGGTTGTGGATTCAGGAGCCTCTAATCACATAACACATTGTGCTGCCTTACTTGACAATTTCAATCCATGTAAGACACCATTAAAGGTTAAAATTGCAGATGGAACTTTAACTCAAGTGACCGGTGTTGGTACAGTCACATTGTCAGAAAATTTGGTCCTTAAAGACGTATTATTGGTTCCTAAACTTGCATGTAACCTCTTATCAATTAGCAAGCTTGTAAAGGATAACAATTGCAGGGCTAATTTCTTTGATGGTGGATGTGAATTTCAGGACTTGGCATCCAAGAGGATGATTGGCAATGCTAAGGAGGTGGCTGGTCTCTATCTCATGGGTCCTACAAGTTCAAATAAATGGAGCCTCACAACTAGTGCAGAATTAGACTTAATGCTTTGGCATAATAGATTAGGACATCCCAATTTCTCATACATGAAGAGGATGTATCCAAATCTGTTTAATAAAAATGCTACTGTTATTTCTTGTGAAACATGTCAACTAGCAAAGCATACCAAAGCCAATTATCCTTTGCACTCCTATAAACCCTCGCAACCCTTCCAATTAATCCATAGTGATGTGTGGGGTCCCTCCAAGGTGAAGAGTCTCTTGGGTCATAGATGGTTTGTAACATTTGTGGATGACCACACTAGGGTCACCTGGGTATATTCGATGAGAGAAAAATCTGAAGTTCCAACTATCTTTAAAAATTTTCATCAATTTATCAAAACCCAATTCCAAACCCCTATCAAGGTCTTGAGAAGTGATAATGGGAGAGAATATACAAATTCTACCTTGAGTACCTATTTCACCGAACAAGGTATTCATCACCAAACCTCTTGCACCTATACCCCACAACAAAATGGTATAGCAGAACGGAAAAATAGGCATATCCTGAAAGTGGCTAGATCATTGTTATTTACCATGAATGTGCCAAAAATTTTTTGGAGTGAAGCAATTACAATATCAGTCTATCTTATTAATAGGATGCCTTCTAAGGTACTTAAGTCCCTCTATGGGCTCAAACAATCTCCAAGGGCGTGGTTTGACAGGTTCACAAAAGTTTTGAAAAGACAAGAGTATTTGCAAGGCCAAGCAGATCATACGATGTTTACAAAATTCTCCTCTAAAGGAAAGATTGTTGTCCTAATTGTCTATGTGGATGACATAATTATTACTGGAAATTTCATGGAAGAAATCCTCAATATCAAGAAGGCTTTGGTTAGGGAATTTGAAACTAAAGACCTTGGTTACTTAAGATATTTCTTGGGAATTGAAGTGGCCAGATCCAGTAAAGGAATTATGATATCTCAACGTAAATACACCCTTGATTTACTCACTGAAACTGGCATGTTAGGATGCAAGCCAGCTGACACACCCATGGAGGCAGACTACAAACTAAAGTTTAGTCAAAAAAGTACACCAGTAAACACTGAGAGGTTTCAAAGGTTGATAGGTAAACTAATTTATTTATCACATACAAGGCCTAACATTTGTTTTCCTGTTAATGTTCTTAGTCAATTTATGAACAAACCATGTGAGGTTCATCTTGATGCAGCTTATAGAATACTAAGGTACCTCAAAATGGCCCCAGGAAAAGGTATTTTCTTCTAAAAAAATACTTGCCGCACAATGGAAGTTTATTGTGACACAGACTGGGCAGGCTCCACCATAGACCGAAGATCTACAACTGGATATTGTACCTATGTTTGGGGAAATTTAGTAACCTGGAGAAGCAAAAAACAATCAGTTGTAGCTAGAAGTAGTGCTGAAGTGGAATACCGAGCTCTAGCACAAGGAATTTGTGAAGGTTTATGGTTTCTGTGCCTACTCATTGAACTTAAAATTGAATACCAAGGTCATATGAAAGTGTTAAGTGACAACATGGTTGCCATTAGCATTGCTAAAAATCCAATTCATTATGACAAAACCAAACATGTGGAAATAGATCGCCATTTCATCAAAGAAAAAGTTGACTTTGGAATTCTTGAATTATCCTACACCACCACAAAGACTCAAGTTGTTGATGTACTTACAAAGGCCCTATCTAGAGTAAGAGTTGAAGAACTTGCGTGCAAGTTGGGAATGATTAACATCTACTCCCCAGCTTGAAGGGGAGTGTTGAAAATAATCTTGGCTCATAATGGCTCTTTTCATTTGTGATCCCAACAGCTAATTTCCTAAATTAGTGTTGAAGATATTTCCATATCTGAGGCTATTGTTTCCTAAATCAGTGCTGAAGATATTCCCAGATTTGGTGCGATTTTTCCAGATCTGGTGCTACAGATTGTCAATCTTTTAATGCTTTTATTTTAGGATCATTCCTTATTTAGCTAGCATTAATTGTAAATATTTATTTTCCTTTTTTTATGGTGCATAATTTTTGGATCTAAATGGCTATTCCTACTGCCATGATCCTATATATTTGTACTCACTCCATTTCAAATGATAAGAGCTTCAGAATATGAAATAGCTCATTAATTTTCAAGTTATATACACCTCTCCTATCCCAGTAACTTCAGTAAACGTCCCATCAGCAATTTTAATATACATAGGACTACTGCATGGCTGTATATTGCAAATAAGAGACTTGTTACTAGACATATGATCTGTAGCACCTGAGTCTACTAGCCACATATCTCGGTGATGAACCTTGGCATTAAATGTAAACACTGCGTTACCTGTATAAGCAATGTTGCTAGCTGCCACCACAAAGTTTTCTAATGAGTTCAATTTCCTCCTTGCTGATTTTACTGGGATTATTTTCTGTTTTATCGTCTGATACAGCTGCAAAACCTTTGCTCTCTTGTTGGCCTCTTCCCTTTTGGTTTGGTGGTTTACCATGTAATTTCCAACAAACATCTCTAGTATGTCTTGTTCTTTTACAGTGATCACACCACTTTGTATTTCTCCTAGTCTTATCATTATTCTGTGACCCCCTTGCAATTAAGGTTGTTGAGTCATGATTAGTAAGGCGTAGCTGATCATTTGAGATAAGTTTCTTCCGGCTTTCTTCATGTTTGACAGTGAAAAACACTTCCTTCAGGGATGGTAAGGGGTCTAAAGCCATTATTCTTCCACGTACCTCATCAAAGGGTGAATTGAGTCCAAGAAGAAATTTAAAGATCCTTTTTTCCTCTTTTATCTTAGAGTACCGTAAAGCGTCAGCCGAGCATGCCCACTTTGTTGTATCATAGAGATCCAATTGCTACCATTGAATCACTAGAGTGGTATAATATTCAGTGACACTCAGAGTACCTTGTTTGAACTCATGGAGGAATCCTTCGATTTCAAGAAGAGCTGCTTTATTCTTGAGAGATGCAAACATATCTCTAGCAGCCTCCCATACATCACGTGCTGATTCATAGAGAGAAAAATGAGCATTGATTTCAATAGTCATGGAGTTGACCAGCCAGGCTTGCACGATGGAATTTTCTGCCTCCCATTCACGAAACTTCGGATCGCTGGTGGTGGGTTTAGGGAGTGCATCGGTAAGGTAACCATATTTTCCTTTTCCGGTGACATACAGACGCACGCTTGCTGCCCATTGTAAATAGTTCTGGCCATTCAGGCGGTGAATGGTGATGGAGACAGATGAAGCTTCTGTTGGCACTTGAAGACCTGAAGTGATCAACAGCGACGTCCTGGGAGATTGGTCCGTCGTCGAGCTTCGGTCTTCCTGGTTGTCTGCGTTCAGGCCAAACCCGAACTTAATCATGGCAACCCAAAGCGAGGCTCTAATACCATGAACGAAATACTAAAGCCTCAAAACAGTGTTTCTTTTATTTGATCGAAGCCCTTTTATTTATAAGGCAATACATCAGCAAATATGGCAGTAAAAATAAAAGCTGATTACAAAGATATTATGGAATAAAACAAGATAAATGCTTATCTAAATAATCCCAAAGAATCAGGGAAATATTCTATTGGGATAAGCACTAATATACTACTGTTCATAGGGCCTTAATGGGCCTGAGCCCACTAACAAGAAATTTAGAAGTGGGATAATTTGAAGGAGTTAGATGCGTTGGATAAGCTAGAAATTTTGGTGGTTTAAAATTCAAGATAAGAATAGAAATTTGATGAATGAGGAAGCTTGCACACAAGTAGTGTTGGCAGTCTTGTGACCTATAAATATTTATTTTCCTAATTTCTCTCTGTTTTGTTCCTTCTATTACTTCCATGTATTTCTCCATTTATTTTTGCATATTTATCCACTTTATGAGTGTTGGAAATCATATTTAACATGTGATTATTCTCAAACTTTAATGCATATATTTGTTTTTATTTTGAGGCTTTCATGCCTTTATTTGTTTCCTTCTGTTTGCTGGTTGATGGGCCATGATTCTTGGGCATTTAGCGAGCAGATTCTCTATAAAAATCACATGAGTTTTTGTTGATTAATATGCTGAAGTCAAATGTCGTTTTTCCCTTAAATAGTTTCCTACTTTATGAGTATTTTTATTTATGTTCATGTTTGTTTCCTTTTGAGGGGGACTGGCTGAACCTTCTATGGCCCATATTCTCATATAAAGTGCAACCATTGTGTTTGAAATAAAATAAGAAATTTCATAGTGAAATTCTTTATGTTATCAGAGCCTACGATTCCTAAATGACAAAATACTTTGGTAGTTAACATGACAAAGCCATATGTTGGTAGTTAGTGTGAGAAAAACATACGTTAGTTGTTAGTGTGAAAAATCCAAAACCTCTACATCAAAAAGTGAGATAAGAACGCCCAAAACCAAGACCCTTACTATATAGTGAGGTGAGGATGGAAAAGCAAAAATCCTGCACCTTGTGGCAAAATGAAGTGAGGAAGAAAAGAAAAATCATTGAGACAAGGAGTAATAAAGAAGAAGACAAAGGGTCAGAAACCAAAATAAAAAAAAAATGACAAGGAAGAAATTTTTTGAACAATCTCCTAATGCTAAGAAAGAAGATTGGCAATGCTAACTCCAATCTGTTCCTGGCTAAAGAGGGAGTGCCAGAAATCACATTTAACATGTGATTATTCTCAAGCTTTAATGTCTTTATTTGTTTCCTTATTTTATGGTAAAACTTATTTTATGGTAAAAATTCACTTACACTCTGCAAGCTTCTTCCTTTTAGTAAGTTAGTGATTACCCAGGTTTCACTTCTCTCTAGGCATTAACTTCCTCTTGAACAGCTAATCTCCACTTAGGTTCATTCAAAGCCTCATAAACACTTTGTGGGATTTTCATGAGCAACATTAGCAATAAAGGTATAGTATTCAGCGGACAATATGTTATAAGTAACAGAATTCCCAATGCGGTGTAGAATCATCACCTTGGGCACTTGGACTGGGAGTGGGATTCGTAAAATGCTTCATTGTCAATGTGCTGGTTTTATTGAACTTCCTTCTTTTGGTGTAAATCTGTATCTCAGGTTGGGTATCATTTATCTTCTGTTCATAGTTAGGTATACATGAAAAAAACTTAGATGAGGGCTGTAGAACAAGTTCAGGTTCAGGTTGAATAAGATCATTTTGGACGGGTTCAAGTTCACTTATGTCCATAGAAAATACACATTCACTCTCACTCTCCTCCTGAATGGGTATTTTGGCAAATTAAGGCTAAGTTTTGGAAAAAGTGGCATCCATAGCAATGTAGAATTTTTTTGTGGGAAGGGAATGGCATTTGTGCCCTTTCTTAGTGGAAGAATACCCAACAAACACACATTTAATTGATTGGGCATAAGTTTACTACCTTGATAAATATGAACATATGAAGTGCGCCCAAATATTCTCGGAGTAAGGGTAGAAACAACAGAGAGCATGGCAGGATACCTTTACTGGAGTTTTTCAAAAGGTGTTTGAAACTTTAACATTCTAGAAGGCATTCAGTTTATAAGGTAAGTGGCAATGAGAATTTCCTCTCCCCATTGAGTTTTGGGCATATTTGAAGTAGTTAAGAGGGATCAGGCTACTTTTAAAAGATACCTATTCTTTTGTTCTAACACACCATTTTGTTAGAGAGTGGGCACACAAATACTGATGTAAAATCCCTTTTTCTTCCAAAAAAACTACCTAGCGTAGTGTTAAAATATTCTGTCTCATTGTTAGAACAAAATATTTTGATGGTGGTTTGGAAATGATTGTGGATAAGGGAATAAAAATTTTTGAAAATGTTTGATGCATCAGATTTTTCATGCATTAGATGAGTCCAAGTAAGACAAGTGTGGTTATCTATGACAGTGATAAACCACTTAGCCCCAGAAAGAGTCTTAGCTTTGGATGTACCCTAAATATCACTATGGATAAGTTCAAAGGGTTTAGAAGAAGTATGATTTTGGGCTGGATAAGAGGATTTAGTATGCTTAGATAGTTGGCACACCTCACAATTGAAATAAATAGACCTTTTATTAAATAAACCAGGGTATAATTTGTTCATATACATGAGGTTTGGGTGGCCAAGATGATAATGCCACTGACATTGACTCACTAAAATGGGTATAAGTAGATAGGGCATGTGATCTGATCTGGTCTGCTCCCTTGATGAGATGAAGGCTAGCACATTCCTCAGCATTGCCAACCATCTCCCCTAACTCCAAGTCCTGGAATTGGCAATCATCGTTGGAGAATTTAGTAATGCAATGAAGGTCCTTGGCAGGTTTACTAATAGACAAGAGATTACAAGTCAACTTAGAATCCAAAAGTGCATTCCTAAGAATTAACTTCTCAGATAGTCTCACATTGCTAGAATCAATTACTCTTGAAGGAGAGCCATCAACAAGTTTATCATTGTGTCATCATTACATGGAATAAAATGTGAGAGAAGATCATTACCAATCGCATAGTTTGTAGCTCTCCAGAGTCTACAACCCAAGTATTATTGTTTTGCACTCTGAAGTTAAGTGCTAAGGGGGGATTACTTGTGTGATCAAGTAAACCAGCACTGACGTCAGTTCGTGCAGTATGCTGGAGGTGATTTCCAAACATCTTTTGTAACATTTGAATTTGATCTTTGCTAAACCTGGGAAATTCAATTTGAACCATATGATCACTACTCACCATATACCCCTGGCCTTCTTGTTTGTTTCTATTGGCACATTAATAGGTTTCCTATGAAACTTCCAACACTTAGCTTTGATATGATCAGATTTGTTACAGTGGTCACACCACTGTTTTCCTAGTTGCTTCACCTAATAATCATTGGACAAAGGGCTTCTAGCAACAAGTACAGAAGCGTCAGGCACATATACCCCTGCCCTTCTCGTTTGTTTCTATTGGCACATTAATAGGTTTCCTATGAAGCTTCCAACACTTAGCTTTGATATGATCATATTTGTTACAGTGGTCACACACTGTTTTCCTAATTGCTTCCCCTTTTAATCATTGGACAAAGGGCTTCTAGCAACAAGTGCAGAAGTGTCAGGCATAGTAGTGGATTTTGGAACACCAAGACTAAGTTTCTTTTGGCTTTTGTCCCTCTTAACCTCAAAGAAGGCCTCTTGGATGTTAGGCAAAGGATCCAAACTCATAATCTGGCCTTTAATGTCCTCAAAGGTGGAGTTGAGGCCAATTAAGAACTTGTACACTCTTTTTCCCTCCTTGAGTGTATTGTAGTGACATCAGTAGTACAGGGCCATTGATGGGTCTCCTAAAGGTGAGTTGATGCCAATGGTGAACAAGAGTGTTGTATATTGAGTGACATCCAATTCTCCCTGCCTGAAATCATGAAGGAAACTTTTAATATCAAATAAAATAGCTTTGTTTTTTACCAAAGAATAAGATGCACAGGTTGCTTCCGACACTTAAAGTGTTGTCTTGTATGGCATGAAATTTTCCCCGATCTTAGTGGTCATGGAATTAATCAACCAAGATTGAATCATGCTGTTTTTTGCATCCCATGTGGCATATTTTGGGTCATCAAAGCTTGGAGGGGCAACAGATCTGGTGAGACATTGAGCCTTGCCTCTAACTCTGCCTTGTATGAAAAGCATCACACTAAAGGACCATTAAAGGTAGCTGTGTCCATTTAGCCAATGCGGAGTGATGAGAACAGGGGCTGGTTCACTGGGCACAAGCGTGGTGTTGTTGCATGACCAAGTAATATGTTGAGGGGGAAGAGAATGAGCTCCAATTATGGAGCTCTAACTTTCTTGGCCTTCAACATTGAGTCCAAAACCAAACTAAACCATGGTAGGACTAGAATGGCTCTAATACCCGTAGAATTTTGGAATTTCAAAGTTCTATTTCAATTCTGAATCTCGAAATTTTATTCTTGTTTGGCAGAGAAAAATACATCACATTAAATAGGGAGAGAGACCCATAATAATGAGGACTCAAATCCCTTGATACAACATCTAATAGTCAACTAATAAAAGCCATTAAATTACAATGAATCATTGAAATTTAGGAGCTAGGAAAGGAAATAAATAAAATAAAGACGTAATCAATCCCTGAAAATCAACTCCATCAATGCGAGATACCAACGTCATGTTGTAAATTTTCATCAATTTTTTAGGTTGTTAGGCTTTTATTTAGACATTGTATCTCAATCAAGATAAGTTAGTTTCAATTTAAAATTTTGTATTAGTTATTTCCTTGGGATTTTGGATGTTGCAACCTTGTACTCCGACCCTATTTTGTACTCAAATCATTCAACTTTTAACGAATAAGAATCAGAGCATCATTATACTATAAAATTCTTCACTTATGATCTTTTAAATTAGTTTCATGGTGAGGAAACTTAAAAAAGGTAGATGAGGAAGAATAGGGTTTCCACACAGCCATAACAAGTCCTAGGCAAAGTACAGAATCATAGACCAAGGAAAGGGGTAACAATTTTCAAATCATTTGAACCGCTCAACCAATTCGGTTTTTCCAATTTTTAGTTTTAAAGGTTGATCACATTGGTCTCATAGTTGGTTTTCAGGTTTAAAAGGCTGGTCCAGTCTAGTTTTGAGAGTCATGCTTTTGTTGTAGCTTTCTTTGAAACTTGTTTGTCAAGGACCATTTCAACTCAAAAGCTTAAACTATTTAGTGAAGACTTACGAATAGTTTAATTATAATCTCTAGCATGTCTCCTTACACAAAAGCCTTTTAGACTTGAAGCATAGACAAAACACAGACCTATTATACTTTGTGCAGTTTTGCTGAAACTTAATTTTAATTAAGAAAATGGGGATTGCCAAGGATCGAACTCATGACCACTTGGTTATAGAGGCTTTGATACTATGTTTATGTCAATGGCCATTTCAACTCATAGGCTTAAGCTATTAGGCTGTGTTTGGTTCGACGGCTGCAATGGCATCGTCAACACATGCCGTTTGCAATCTGTGTTTGGTTCATCACTAGCAATTATGTGGAATGACTGAAGGGAAAGGTAATAGCATTAGCAGAGAAATTGTACAGTCGATGCATTCCATTTTTGCCCTTCTTCAATCCTATTTGTTCTCACAGCAGATCAGTCACAAGACGCCTGCATTTGGCCCACCTGCCGCCATCAAAGCTTGAGCCTTGTTTGCTAACGATTTTTGTTCATGGTTTCAGTTGTTTGCAAGCTCAAAACCAATTGCTCTTGTTTGTTGGTTTTATCAGATTCTAATCTAGCCTTTTAGGTTTTCCTTGTTGTCGATTTATCATGTTTTTAGTAGATTGATGCTTGAATCTGGTTTGTGTTTACATCTAGATTGTTTTAGTTTTGGAAAAGTATGTTTACTGGTGGGTTTGAAGCTTGTTCAAGGCTTCAAAGTTCTCCCATGGCCAAAATGCCATTTTTGACTATGGTGGCTTTCCTGTTCAATTGCATTCCCCGATGAATCTTCTCTACATTTCCACGGTGAAGCTTGTCTGTATTGTTGCATTTTTAGTTGCATGTCAAACCATTTTCAGCCATGGATTTGCTGTAATTTTTTGCATCTTCTTCAATGATCTCCCAGTTTGAAATTAAACAAAATAATTTTTTTTTGGTCAAGGGCAACTTTGTCATTTTAATGACTCTTCATTCCATTACAACATTATTTTTATACAACCCAGCAAGTAAAGGTAAAAGCACTCCCTTTCTTTTGGGTCATATCAAATACAATCAAAGTAAACAGAGTTGTGAATGCATTACTTTTACCATTACCTAGTCCAACATTCAATGAATCAAACAGGTCCTTAAGTAAAGGTTGATGGATAGTTCAACTATAGTCTTTGGCTTTGTCCTCCCTTTCAAATGCTTTATTCTTCTTGTTCTTCTTCTATAAGTAAGTCAGGTGACGATTTTTTTTTTTATAAAAAAGCTTTGTTCCTTCTCTTCCTTCCAAGCCTATTTACTGGTAGTAGGTGAGGCCTCAATTACCTCCATTGTGGATATACCCACTTCAGATTCCTCCACTCTTCATGCTTCTTTGTCGGCTGACATTGATGTTGATCTCCTTATTGCCTTACACAAACATAGACATTTTGAAAAAAGTATCAAATTTTTTTTGATTAAGTGATCAAGAGTTTGATTCTTATTAACCTCCTTTATCATAAATTTCATAGCAAGCGTGACAAATGAGGCAAAATTCTGAGCTTACTTTATTCCTCTTACACCGACATATATATATATATATATATCTATATGTATGTATGTATAGTACAAGGAGGAATAATTACAATAAAGTCTAAATCCCTAAAACTAAGAAAGTAAAGATATTTACATTCAATACACATTCAATACACTTAATTACACATGATTTCAGCACATTCAGATTTTCCTAATTTCAGCACCAAGTATGGTCATCTTGTACTCTGTCCACACTTTAAGCCCAAGAGGCTTTGGCATGATGGATGCTAGAGGCATACATGAAAGTCATTCTTCTGCCTTGTCCTGATGGATTAAGCTTTTAGGATGAAATGGTCCTTGACAGTATTAGAGATGGCATTTTTATTCTAGAGGAAGTTATTAGGTTTTATAAAGAGCTCTTGACTGAAGAGAACCCTACTGGGTTGTTTCTTGAGGGTTTGCACTATAATCCTATTGATGGTTGTAAGGCTATTTGGTTAAACAGTCCTTTTGAGAAGGAGGTTAAATACACTATAGGGGATGTGGATAATGAGAAGGTCATTGGTCTTCATTATTTCTACATGACCTCTTTTCCAAAGCTATTGAGAATTTGTGATGGATGATGTTATGAAGGTTTTAAGGAGTATTTTCTAAATGGTAAGATTGGTACTACAACGAGCTTTTGACTATTTTTTTTCCCATTAACATAGATTTTATTTTATTTAATAGGGTGTGTAGATATTATTTGTTTATGTATTTTTCTTATTGTTTAGGGTCTTTTTACTCTGGCTTCTAGGTTTTTTATTGTGTTATATATATTGAGACAAATGAGGCAAAATTCTGATCTTACTTTATTCCTCTAACAAAGGTTGTTAAACATGGGAATTTAGGTAAACTCGTAAAGGTGATAGACTCATAGTAAACTTGTAAGAGTTTACCTCTATTAATAAGTAGTTGTTGAAATATATAATTACATTATACGTAATAGTTAAGATACAATATAAAGCAAGAAATTTATTCAAATGCAATCAAAATTATACTAATTCAAAAGAAATTTATCCATATTCCTTAGAACTCAATATAGAAATTCCAATAAAGTTTATACATAAATAGTTATTCAACATAACCAAATCTCAGAAACACAAATTAAAAACCAACAAAGATCTTCAAAAATTCGATTATCTTCATCTCCATCATTTTCACCATCACCATCATTATCATGATCGTTATTTTCTTCCTCAATGTCATTTGAAGCCATATTTGAAGCATTATCACCTAGATTATCATCATCCAAATCAACCAAATGATCCTCACCACCATATCTATCACTAACTCAAGAGTAGGATTAGCAAGTAGAAGAACGAATAGAGCAATGGCAGAACGGATGCAAAGCTGCGGAAGAATAAAGTTGTGCTGTGTCTCCTCACAGAAGGTGTTGCTTGGACTCAGAATGCATCCTTGTAAAGCATGTTAGAGTATATCTTCTTGACTTTGAGCTGTTGCCTTGGCTTCCCAGTTTTGGTCAACATATTGGTTTTTTTTTTTTTTTTCCCAGATAAATACTGTGAAGAAAGAGAATGTATAAGTACTGAGTCATCATGTAGTAGAGACTAACATCTGAGTACGAGCAATAAATCAAAGAGAACTAACCTACAGCTAAGATGACAGATAATCTATAGCTGACTTGAGAGCTTGTGCCCCCATATTTTCATTTGCTTTTTAAATACATACATATTAGCGTTATTTGTTTCTTTTATGCCAAATTAGTTGAATTTGTATTAAAAACATTGAGTTGTAATTGTTGTCAAGATGATGGAATCTACATAAGTAAAAACACAACAAGGTATCTGTAATGACCACTTTACTTGGCAGTTAGTAAAGATTTCAAAGTGATGTGCTACATGCTGCTTCAATCACATTTCAACATCTTGTTTAATGAAGTTGTTGAGCACCTGTCTGTAGTGTATACTTCTCTTTACACAATTATTTGTCTAGGTTTTATTTTATTGTTTCTCTTATACTGCCTATATATCTATATATACTCAAATATCTGTATTTTGTAGGACGGCTGATCCTCACCAATTATGCTTTGTACTTCGAGTCTTTGGGAGTTGGCTTGTATGAGAAAGCTGTTCGATATGATTTAGCAACAGATATGAAACAGGTCATAAAACCTGACTTGACTGGACCCCTTGGTGCTCGTCTTTTTGATAAAGCTGTGATGTATAAGTCAACTTCTGTGTATGTTATCTGGTGATGTATATAATAAACAACTTGTCTATATATGTAACTCATCATGGGCTTCCTTTTCACTTCAACTTTTATGATTTTTTTAAATGTATTGACAGATCAGAGCCCGTTTATTTTGAATTCCCTGAATTTAAAGCAAACATGCGGCGTGACTATTGGTTGGATATTTGTCTTGAGATTTTTCGTGCTCACAAGTTTTTAAGGAAATACAACCATAAAGAGATTCAGAAATCCGAAGTACTTGCCAGGGCTATTTTTGGAATCTTCCGCTATCGTGCAGTTCGAGAGGCTTTCCAATTTTTCTCATCCCACTATAAAACTTTACTTGTATTTAACCTAGCAGAAACTCTTCCAGGGGGAGATGTCATCCTGGAAACTTTGTCAAGTCGCTTGACAAATTTGACTACTTTTGTTGATAAATGTATTTCTGGTACCATAGATACCAAAAGGCAACCGGCAGTGTCCCTGGCATCTGTTTTGACACTTGTTCGTCTTGGATTCATACTACCAAAGGCGGCTGATATTTATGAAGAAGCAGCTGTTGATGGTGATGTTCGTGCTGGTGAGACAACTCCATTGGAAGCAGCAGTGAAACAATCCATTCTTGACACAGGAAGGGTGCAAGCTGCACAGGCAACCGTGGACCAAGTGAAGGTTGAAGGCATTGATACAAATGTTGCAGTAATGAAGGTTGATTGTGATTTTCATTTCATAATTTTTTATTGGCAAAAACTACAGATACTTCCATTTGATTATTATTGGAAAGTAAAGAGAGAAAAAGAAGAGGGGGAGGGGGGAAGCAAACTAAAATCTAAAAATAGTTTTAATGTACTCTAACAAATTAGAACTTCAAATGCTTCTTCGGCACCACAAAATGCTAGTGGTGGATTAATTTATATTTGAAGTACAAAAACTGAATATTTCATGTGTTTTTTATTGGGTCTTTTTTTTTTGGGCTGCATATCCAAGCCCAATCTAAATTTCTTGTTTCATACCATGAAAACATAATCTAGCCCCATAGATACGCTCAATGGGTTTGGCTATCCATTGACTGTTTTAGCTTCTCATAAGCTCATGATAAAGTTTCCTCTGGAAGATAAGGGAAAATCAAAGGAGTTTATTGTTTTAGATATGGATAATTCTTTCTACTCCTTGCAGGAACTATTATTCCCTGTCATTGAGTCTGCTGGTTGTCTACAGCTTTTAGCCTCCTGGAAAGACTTCTATAGATCAGCAGCATTTTTGTTAATCACCTGTTACATGATTTTGAGGTAATTATCTTTGCTTGATTATTATTTCTCATAAATTTCCTTTATTTGCTCTGATTTGTTTCCTGATTATTAGCCCTCTATTTTATTAGCCTTTATTAGATTCTGAATTGCTATGATTTGCTGGTGGTTGTTTGGGATTGGATTGGAGATTTGTCTCCTTTCTTCCCTTATATGTGTACATTTTTTCTTCAATAACATTCAGATCAGAGTATTACTCTTAAACTCTGAAATTCCACATGGTATCAGAGCTAACAAAAGCTTGACATCCCATGATTCAATTCAGCCACATCAATGGCTTGAATGTAGAAGCCCACAGGGGGCAAAGTACACTGACAGATACAACAATATCATGGTTCATGAATCCTCTCCATGTTTTAGCATCTCATAAGCTTCTGTGGATGCTAGCAGATTCCTCTTTGATCAACGCACACCCCATAATCATCCTCGGAGGGTGTTGATTAGTTGATTCTTGAAGCCCCATCGTTGTTTGGCGTCTCACACACCACCATGCACTGTTGGGCTTTCCTATCTCCCATCACATGCATTGGCACATGAGGGTGAGTCATGTGTCGTCCTGCCCCACCGTTCATCTTGGATTGCTCAACTTAGTGTCCTCTACTAATCAATGGGTACCGTTGTTAGAAGATTATACTTAGCTGTGGCAAGCATCTAGCAATAAAGCACAAAGGGACGAGTTTGCTATGTCTTGGCCTGTGGTACTAGCAAGAAGGCCTCAATCCCATGCAAATGATGAATAAGGGATGATAGGGCATCAATTTTAGGTCATATTTGAAAACAACAATTGTTTGGGGCTAGTTGCCCAATTAGATAATTATTTCACTACTCTAAGCTCGCAAACCTGGAAAAGCAGTGCATGGGTGGTTGACTCTGGGGCTACTGATCACACAGGTACTATTTCTTGCGTTGATGAATTTGTTCCTTGTAAGGAAGACTTGGTGGTTAAAATAGCTTATGGTTCTCTTTCCAAATTTGCTGGAGTCGGTTTTGACAGACTCTTTGATACTTACAAATGCCCTCATGGTTCCTAATTTGGCTTGTAATCTACTGTCCTAAGTAAAATAGCCAAAGACCTAATTGCACTACTCATTTCTTCTTTGGTGGATGTAAACTTCAAAACTTGGGAGTTAGAGAAGACAATTGGTTGTGCTAAGGAATGTGCAGGTCTCTATCTTACTCAATGAGCTAACAAGTCATGCAAGGTTGCTCCCTTTGTTAGGATTGATCTTAGTGATCTTATGTTGCTACATTACCGGTCGGGCCATCCCAACTTTAATTATCTACAGAAACTGTATCCACATTTATTTCCCTATCATACTTCTCATTTTGAGTGTTGTTTGTCAATTGTCCAAACATGTGAAGGCCTCTTATCTTGCCCATAATCACTCTCCATCCACACCATTTACTCTTGTTCATAATGATATGTGGGGACCTTCAAAAATCAAAACTATTATAGGAGTTAGGTGGTTTGTAACCTTCATTAATGACAATACTAGACTTACGTAGACATTCCTTATGAGAGAAAAATCTGAAGTACCTCAAATCTTTAAAACCTTCCACTCCCTTATCCCAAACCAATATCAAAGTGCTTTAGACTGATAATGGGAGGGAGTTCTTTAATTCTATCTTGGGTACTTATTTGAGTGACCATGGCATAATCCACCAAAATTCTTGTGTGGATAGTCCTCAACAAAATGGGTCTCTAAGGAAAAAAATAGGCATCTTTTCGAAGTTAATAGTTCTATCATGATAGCATCAAATATGCCAAAATACTACTGAAGAGAATCGGCACTTACTACTACCTACCTTATAAATAGATTGCCTCTAAAACCTTGAAGTTCACTACTCCTTGCGACCAACTTCTTTAGTTCTACCCTAATACGCATACAATTTCCACCTTACCTCCTAAAATCTTTGGTTGCACTTCCATTGTTCACCTTTATCATAGAGGTAAACTTGATCCTACATCCATCAAGTGTGTGTTCCTAGGTTATTGTCTCACCAAGAAGGGGTACAAATGTTTACTCTCCTATTCATAACAAATTTTACATTACTATTGATGTGACATTTTTTGAGACATAACCTCTATTACAAATGTTTACATTACCATTCAAGGGGAGATTCATGATGAATGGAATTTTTAACACCTCTATTACCCTACCCAAGACCTCTCATGCTACTCCATCCTCTACTCCTATTGCTCATGAATATCCAAAGAATCAAGACTACTTTGAGGTTCCATACCTGGACCTGGAATTGAGGATTGGTTCTGCTCAGAAAATGGGCTAGCCTCTACCTCTTGAGCTTTTGTCTTTCTGGTGTAGACAATGAGCTCTTTTTCCTCCAAATTCCTGTCTTCATGATCCTGATTTACTATTTTCTCAAGTTTAGTATCAGGGGTGAGGGTTTCAATGACTGTAGGAGCTAAAACAACTTCAGTAGGCTTTGATTCAGTGGCTGGATTGGCTTTGTCAGGCAAGATTTCAAGAGAAACAGTGGTAGGGATGGGCTGTGTAGAGGTAGTAGTCTGTTGGCTAGGAATATTGGGCTCAAAACACTTGATTTGTCAATGAAAAAACTCCATTCATGTTGCTGGACAGTGCTCTCCCCCTAAATGGACGTTTTTGTATAATAAGGTTGATCTTCCTCAAAAGTAACATCCATAAACACAAAAAATTTGTGCAAAGTGGGAAAATAGCACTTGTACCCCTTTTGAGAGGCAGAATACCCAACAAATATGTATATAACAGCCTTGGGGTCAAGTTTGTTATTGTGAGAAAGGTGCACAAAACAGGTACAGCCAAACACGTTGATTGGAAGGGTAGAAATAACATAGGTACTAGCGAAAACATTTTGGAGAATATTGCAAGGGACCTGAAATTTTAGAGCTTTGGTTGGCATTCTATTGATAAGGTATGCTGAGATGAGAATGGCTTCCCCCCAAAGATTTTTAGGGGCATTCATAGTGAATATAAGTGACCTAGCCACCTCTAGAAGATATCTATTCTTTCTTTTAGCAATCCCATTTTGCTGGGGGGTGTGAATGCAAGAGCTTTGATGGTGTATTCCCTTCTGAACTAGAAAAGTTTTGAGCTGCCTATTGAAATATTCCTTATCGTTATTGATTCTAAAGACTTTGATGGGGGTTTGAAACTGAGTTTGGATAAATTGGTGGAAGATTTTGAAGATAGATGGCACCTCAAATTTTTCTCTCATGAGATACACCGACATCACTCTTGTATGATCAACAAAAATTAACAAACCACCTTACACCTATAATTTGAGATGGCCCTAAACATCACTATAGACCAGATGGAAAGGATGAGAAGGTTTATAGTCTTGAGAAGGGTAGTTGGACTTTGTGTGTTTAGCAAGATGGCATGAATCACAATGAAAGAGGGCAGTACTTTTATTAAATAAATCAGGGTACATTCTTTGCATGTATTTTACATTTGGGTGGCCTAAACGATATAGCAAATCAGAATCATAATTTGCAGCAGTGTATCCTCCTTTATTTTGAGTAGTCATACCCATAAGATAGAAGCCAACTACCTCCTTAGCATTGCCAATCATCTTCTTGGATGCCAAATCGTGAAAAGTACATTCATCATCCACAAAATTAGCTAAACAGCTGTTCTCCTTGATCACTTTGCTGATTGACAGTAAGTTGCAGCCAAGTTTAGGAACTAGTAAGACATTTTTCATAAGATTTTCAAAAATTGTCACTGTGCCCAAATCAGTAACAGTGGCTAAAGTTCCATATGCTATTTTGACCTTTAAAGAGTTGTTACATGGTTAATAGTATCAAAAAGAGAGGGATTATTGTACATTTGATCAGATACACTAGAGTCCACCACCCATGTATGGTCATTTAAAGACCTTGTGTTCAAGGCAAATGGGAAGTTACTTGACTGGGCTATATGCCTAGTACTTACAATGCCCTTATTATTTTCAGCAATGCTTTGGATAACAAATAGTTTCTACAAAAGATTGAGTTGCTCATGGGTGAACAAATTTGACTCTCTTGTGATTGGGTCTTCAGTTGTAGTATTAAATCCTTTTGCATCTCCCTTAGGTTGTGGCTTCCAATTAGGAGGCTTATCATGCAATTTCCAACAAGCTTCCTTGGTATGACCTGATTTGTGACAATGGTCACACCAAGGTCTCCCTCCTTTCTTTTGCCAATTGTCAGAGGGCTGATTTGAGGGACCACGAGTTGCAAGAGCTGAAGGCTTACCACTGTTTTGAACATTTTGGGGGCTGTGCAGCATCTTCTTGTTGCTTTCTTTCCTTCATGCTTCAGAGATGGCTTTATGGAGGGAAGGAAATGGTTTAGTTGCAAGGATTCTCCCCCTCAACTGTTCAAACTTGTCATTGAGCCTGAATAAAAATTTGTATATGCGTTCCCTCTCAACTATTTTCTTGTAGTTGGCTATATCAGTGCTACAACTCCAAGTGACAGTCTCAATCGTGTCAATATGTTGCCAATATTTGAAAAGCAAAGAAAAGTATTGAACAATAGTAAGATCTCCTTGCCTCAAGTCCTGAATTATACCTCCAATCTGATGCAATTCCATTGTATTTTCACTAGTGGAGTAGGTTTCATGAGTGGATTCCCAAATCTCTTGGACAAGGTATATCACCCGTGAGATAGCCTGCTTTTCCCTTCCCCTTCATGTAGATGAGGACACTAGATGTCCATTGTAGGTAATTACTCCCATTGAGCTTATGTCCAGTGATGAGGACTGGAGTAGGCCCAAATAAGTGTTGTTGTGACCAAAACTCCTTGAGTGGCTGGAGCAGAATGGGTTGCTCCAGTTTCAGAGGCTCATCATGGATCTTAGTGTTGAAGGCCCTAAAGTCACCAAAATTGATAGTGGATGTATTAGGCATTTGGAGGCTTTGATACCATGAAGAAAATAGAGAGGAAAAGTGATCTAAATGCCTTGTTTTATTTAAATGATAGAGTCTAAATTTATAGGGACCATGGTGACATGATTACCACTAGAATACCATAATCTTTGCTGATCATTAAAGAAAGAAATAAAGGTACAAATCAGAGAAAAATAAATGACAATAAAGTGTTGACTTAATCTCAAATAATTTGGGATTAAATAGGTACAAATAAATAACCATAAAGTGTTGACTTAATCCCAAATATTCTAGGATTAAATCTCATAAAACCAGATAAGAAAACAAGGAATTAATGCCAATGATACAGAGAGAAAACACAGCGATCACCAACAAATAAGATAACAACAAATTAGATAATAATTTAAATAATAAATTAAATTACAACTAACACGTCCCTTCAAGCTAGGAATAGATTAATCATTCCTAACTTGGATATGAAATTATCAAACAAAGCCTTTGGCAATGCCTTGGTGAAAATATTTGCAATTTGTTGACTTGATTGTGTGTATGCTAGGCTGATTATTCCTTCTTCTACTTTTCTTTGATAAAATGTCTATCAATTTCTACATGTTTGGTATGGTTATGATGGACTAGATTTGTTGCAATACTAATAGTTGCTTGACTATCACCGTACAATTTAATAAAACCACCTCCAAGTTGCTTTAGTTCATTTAGAAACCTTTTTAGCCACATGCCTTCACAAATACTTAAAGCCATAGCTCTAAATTTTGCCTCTACACTACTCCTTGCAACAACAAACTACTTGTTACTCCTCGATATGACTAGATTCCCAACATATGTACAAAATCTTGATGTGGATCCTACTCAGTAAGCGTTTGAATATACTTGGATATCCTTATTCCCTTTTTTTTTTTTTTGGGGGAAGAATAGGCCTTTTCCAAGAGTCATTTTCAGGTATCTTAGTATTCTATCCCCTACATTAAGGTATTCTTCTATTAGGTTATTCATAAATTGACTTGCAACACTTACTACAAACTCGATGTCTGGTCTAATGTTGAGATAAATAAATGATTTGCCCCCACTAGGCGTCGATATCTCCCTTTGTCTAAAGGAACACTCTCCTTGCTAATGTTAGTCATTTAACTGAACAACTATGTTTTGCTTCTTACTCTTTCATGAAACGAGGTTTCCTCTCACCAAGATGTCGATCTTCTATCAATTGGAGAACCTACCCAATCTGCAATAGAAAACCCCTCTAAATTAGAATGACTGGATGCACCCAATTCAAGGAGCCATGGACCAACAAAACAAGACCTTGTAAAGTAAACTACAGGATTATTGGTCTGAGCAATAAAAGCTATTGTGAATTGTTGGGTAGCCTAATTGATGTAGGACAAGGGAGAAAAAGGGGAGAAGGTAGAAGAAGGGGGAAGAAGATAGAAGAAGGGGAAAGAAAATAGAAGGAAGGGGGGAAGATATTAGAAGAAATAAAGGGGGAAAAGGAAGAAGATGGGGAGAGAAGTAGATATTCTGAAAGTACTTTATTATCAATCAAGTTTAGCTTCTCCAAATACAATTGCAAAGACTTATATTTATAGAACTCTAATCCTAATCTTAATGAAAGATAACTTTTAATAATAAAAGATAAATATGTAAAATTTTAATCCTATTGAAAGTCAAATGCCTAATTTTAAAAATAATTAAAAACTAACAAAAAAATAATTATTAAAGCCTAATAAAAAGATAACTAATCTTAATTCTAATTTTAATAAAATTGTTGGAATTCATTATCTAACTTTTGGGCCCAATAGTCTTAGCTTTATTTTCTCTAATTGGACCTAACGGCTAGCTTCCTTTTATAAGCCTCAATATTTTGTATTTCCCGTTATTCTCTCCCCGTATCATGTATTTCCCTTTCTTGTCCCACTCTGTTTTATTTTTCACTGCGTTGGACATGTGCGTGTGTGTGGCTTTGTATCTTATATATATCTTTATCGTTCCATCTCAAATAAGAACGTGTATTATTTTCGCACTTGTCTATGTTATTCTATGCATTTACGTTCATGGTATCAGAGCCACAGTACTCGATCCACCTCCATGTCTAAATTCAGGCTCCAAACCACCCGAACTGACGAGGAAGCAGAATCCTCAAATGAAATATCTTCCTCGATCATCACCCAACCAGGAATGACTCAGCACACTGCCATGATTGAGTCCCAGCCTAATCTGATTACTACACACAAACTAAATGGACTGAATTACCTTCAATGGAGCCAATCATTCATGATGTTTATGAGTGGGAGAGGCAAGGAGGACTACTTGACTGGTGAGGCTGTGCAACCTGCTAGGGGTGAACCCAAATTCAAGACATGGCATGCTGAGGACAATTTAGTCATGTCTAAACTCCATGGTTAGAAAATTACATGTTCTACAAAACTGCTCAAGAAATATGGGAGTGTGCTTGTGAATCCTATTCTACCGAGGAGACTGCAACTGAGTCTCACGAGGTAACTCAAACAAGGAGATATAATGGTAAACCAGTACTTAACACTCCCACAAAATATTGACAGCAACTAGATGCATTGGAAACTATTTCCTGGCAATGCACCTTAGATGCTGCCACTTATAAAAAGATTGTGGAAAAGAAAAGAATTTACCAATTTTTGATGGGCCTTAATCATAAATTTGATGAGGTTTGAGGGAGCGTTTTGGCCCACACTCCCCTTCCCTCTCTTAAGGGAGTGTTCTCTGAAGTAAGGCGTGAAGAACATCGAAAGAAAGTGGCACAAAGTCCTGAACCAGCACCTAATCTGGGTGAAGCATCAGCCTTGATCTCTAAAAATATGGCTACTTCTGAAAGAGACACCAAACAATCCAAACAAGGAAAAAGGTGGTGTGATCACTGCCACAAAAATGGTCACATTGAGGATACTTGTTGGAAGTTACATGGGAAGCCATCTCATTTCAAGAGTAAATTCAAAGTTGACACTAAAGCCTTCATTGCTGGTGCTGACACTCCAGTGGTCTCTGAAAAATCTTTGTTTAGCCGTGAGCAACTAGAACTCCTACAGAAAATTTGTGTGTCCCAAAACTCATCAACTAGTGATAATAAGAGTACCAATATTACTAGTAATATTGCTCTCTCAGGTATCCTTCCCTTAGCTTTAACCACTCAAATTTTATCTACTCGCACTTGGGTTGTTGATTCTGGCTCTTCTGATCACATGACAAGTAATCCATTGCTATTTGACCAGTTCAGCACCTGTACCCAGCCTATAAAAGTAAAAATAGCAGATGGATCTCTTGTCAATGTCACTGGTGTTGGCACAGTTCAAATTTCAGAAAATTGTGTTCTCAAGAAAGTCCTGTTAGTTCCTACTATCACTTGTTACTTGCTGTCCATAAGCAAAGCCCTCAAAGATAATCATTGTATGGTTTATTTTACTAATGACAGCTGTGTGTTTCAGGATGTGGAATCCAAGAAGATGATTGGTAATGCTAAGGTGCTATTCCCCCACATTACAAAAATATTTTGTCTCTATGGATGTAACATTTCTAGAAGACCAACCTTACTTTCCCCGTGTCTCCATTCAGGGGAAGAATCTTAATACCTCTCTAAGGGAATGGAGCCTCTGCATGAAAGAAGCTACTACTCACACCCAAACCAGTAATGAACCTACTCACCCTACTGGCCCTATTCACACTAGTGAACTCGAAGCCCAAATCAGTAATGAATGAGTCTGCCCCTCAAATCTATAGTGAAACCCAAACTAATAATGAAAAAGATACTACTCCCAAAACTGAAACTGAACACCACCTGACTAGAAACACCAATATGCCTCCAAGAGAACCTCTTGTCTATACTAGGAGAAAGAAGGTTCTAGAGGATGAAAACAATGAAAATATTTCCCTAACTGTGTTGGTCAGTCCTCCTACTCCTAGACAAGATCTAATTTCCCTTGAAAAAGAAGATTTAGATCTTCCTATTGCCCTAACGAAAGGGACAAAAGCATGTACTAAACATCCTATTAGTAATTTTGTTGATTATAATAAGCTCTCACCCTCCTATCAAGCTTTTGTGGCTAATATATCGTCTATTAAAATTCCTAACACTATTTATGGGGCTTTGAAATAGGAAGTTTGGAGAAATGCTATCAATGAAGAGATGAACGCACTCCAAAAGAATCATACATGGGGGCTTGTGGAACTTCCTAAAGGAAAAAAGGCTGTTGGTTGCAAGTGAATTTTCAACATCAAGCATAATCCTCATGGAAGCATAAGCAGATACAAAGCAAAACTTATGGCAAAAAGTTTCACCCAAACCTACGAAATTGATTATCAAGAAACTTTTGTTCCTGTGGCCAAATTCAACTTTATAAAGGTCATTCTTTCTCTTGCCGCTAATTTAGATTGGCTTCTCTATCAACTTGACATAAAAAATGCCTTTCTCAATGGAGACTGAGAGAAAGAAGTCTATATGACCATCCCTCCTGGCTTTGAAAACTATGGTCAAGGGAAAGTTTGCAAACTTAACAAATCTTTGTATGGCCTCAAGCAATCTCCTTGTGCTTGGTTTGAAAAATTTACTTTGGTTGTGAAAAAACAAGGGTACACTCAAGGGGAAGCAGTTCATACAATGTTTACTAATTTCACTAATGGAAGGGTTGCCATCCTAATTGTGTATGTTGATAACATTATTATAACTGGAGACCATGTTGAAGAAATCAAGATCTTGTAGGATGCAAGCCTACTGACACTCCTATGGAAGCCAACTACAAAAGCAAATTCTCTCAAGAAAGTCTCCCTATGGATACTGAGAGATATCAAAAATTTGTTGGCAAACTCATCTCCCTCACTCACACTAGGCCGGACATCAGCTTTCCTATAAGTGTTATTAGTCAATATATGAGCAAACCCACTGAGACTCACTTGGAAGCCACCCATAGAATTCTGAGGTACCTTAAAATGACTCCTAGAAAGGGGATATACTTCAAGAAAAATAGTTATCATAACATAGAAATTTATTGTGATGCTGATTGGGCTGGTTCTATTTTAGGCAAGAGGTCAACTTCTGACTATTGTACCTATGTGTGGGGAAACTTGGTTACTTGGAGAAGTAAAAAACAATCTGTGGTTGCTAGAAGCAGTGCTGAGGCCGAATATAGAGCCTTAGCTCAAGGGATCCGTGAAGGCCTATGGCTTTGTAGACTTCTCAAGGAGTTAAAAATCAAGTGTAAGAATTCTATGCAAGTGTTATGTGATAACTTGGCTGCCCTAAGCATTGCAAGGAACCCAGTGCAACATGACCAAACCAAACATATTGAAATTGATTGACACTTCATTAAAGAAAAGATCAATGCCGGTATCATCAAACTTGATTATACACCATCCAAGTTGCAAGTCGCTGATATGCTTACTAAAGCTTTAAATCGGGCTAGGTTTGAAGATCTAGGAGTTAAGCTGGGGATGATCAACATCTTCTCCCCAGCTTGAGGAGGAGTGTTGGAATTCATTATCTAACCATTGGGCTCGATAGTCTTAGCCTTCTTTTCTCTAACTGGACCTAATGGCTAGCTTCCTTTTATAAACCTCAATATTTTGTATTTCCTGTTATTCTCTCCTCGTATCATGTATTTTGCTCTCGTCCCACTCTGTTTTATTTTTCGCTGCGTTGGACATGTGCTTATGTGTGTGGCTTTGTATCCTATATATATCTTTACCATTCCATCTCAAATAAGAACTTGTATTATTTTTGCACTTGCCTGTGTTATTCTGTGCATTTACCTTCAAAATATTATTTCTTATATTTATTTTTAATCTATAATTTACAAATAATTAATAATAATTTTCCTATTCCTTTCTCATTTTCCCTTATTTTCCCTTGGTTAAAAAAACTTGTCATCAAGTTTTGAAATAGCAAAGCATTAAAATAATCCATCTTAGAACCTTAGGTAAGATGAGCACCACTGCTTCAAGATACGGTAACAAAGATAGCTTTGGATTCATTAATACATCTGGAATGACAAACTCGATTGGATGAAGCAATTGAACTGGCTAAATCTGAATGCAACATTCTATAACTTCTAGTTGAACTTCAAATTGTTGGTCAAACTTGATTTCTTCACATCTCAAATTTACTTTCAATTGCTCTTTATACCCTATGATGAAATCATCATCATCAATGTCTGATGGGCAATCAAGGGGTTCCACAATAATAACATTGGATTCAATTAAGATATCTTCCTCTAATATTTTGGATTTTGATGACAATCTACTTCCACCTTTAGCTCTTATAAGTTTTTGCCAGTGATTTGTTTAGAAAGTTGATTGATGGCATTTCTAAGTTTATCAAATTGATGGTCCACATTTTTTTAGAAGTCGTTCAAACTAGTTTGGATAGTTTGGGTACTTTGTTCCAAGGACTTCACCAATGCGTGGCAATGCATGCCGTGGCCGCTGGCAATAGGCTTAGATGATCTAGTTGGATTCCTCCTTCTGATTCTAATGGTGTGGTCATGAAAGGCAGTGGAAAGAGTGGTTGGAGTTGTGACTGGCCTCTACTAACAAGGGAGAAAAGGGGGCGAAGGTAGAAGAAGGGGGAAGAAAATAGAAGAAATGGGGGAAGATATTAGAAGAACTAAAAGGGGAAGAGGAAGAAGAAGGGGAGAGAAGCAGATATTCTGAAAGTACTTTATTATTAATCAAGTCTAGGTTCTTCAAATACAATTGTAAAGACTTATATTTATAAACTCTAATTCTAATTCTAATGAAAGATAACTTCTAATAATAAAAGATAAATATATAAAATCCTAATGCTATCGAAAGTCAAATGCCTAATCTTAAAAATAATTAAAAACTAACAAAAAGATAATTATTAAAGCCTAACAAAAAATAACTAATCTTAATTCTAATCTTAATAAAATATTATTTCTTATATTTATTTTTAATCCATAATTTACAAATAATTAATAATAATTTTTCTATTCCTTTCTCATTTTCCATTACTAATATTATGAGTACTCATCATAGTCGACTCCATAAAGTTGATATATTGTTAAGGTTGTTTCTTAGATGGATAGAAGCAAGGTAGCCTAATATTATAGCTGTTTAAATTACGTTGGCAGTACATGGTGGTTTACTGTTCAGAGTGGTTTACTGTTCAGAGAACAGCGGAGGTCTCTATGTGTGCCAAATGAATTAGAGTATGTACAATGAATTCTTTGAAATCAAGGCACTAGAACCTGTAGGGGGTGCATTAGAGTGCGTAACTAATGAAGACTAAGAAAAACATAGCAGCCGTGAAAACACATACTTCAGGGAAGGAGTAGTGGAGCTGGCCAAAATTTGATTCTAAACTTGCCCAATACTAGCAGTCATATGTATGAATTTATTCATTTTTCCTTGAGAGCTTCAACCTTGCCAGGAAAGGTATATTGATATCTTGCTATCTCAGGCTTAATGCATAGGAGACAATGCTACAAAATCATTGAATATCATTAGTATATAGACACTTAGCCCTATACCATAATTTGTAATAAGTCTTATAGGATCAAAAAATAATGAGCAATTTAGAGTCAATAGATTGCCACAAGACAGACACTGCACAACTGGACATTAATCTGCTTCCACTTTAGTTTATTAGTGGTGGAAATATTGGCGCTTTCTTGATGTGGTAAGTGGTCCTCATACCATGAACAATTTGCGGCCCCAGGGAATTTTTCTGAAGTAAATGCAGGAAATGCACTTATTACAGGAGAAAAAAAATATTGGATTTGGCAGTAGGGGAGCTGGTAGAGGTAAACATTCTGCTTTTTTGGAAGGAAGGCATCCATAGGAAGCCTTAAACAGACCTGGCAAAACACAAAAACAGGATTAACAGCAAGGCAATACCCAGAACACGTCAAGATGAAGAGGTGAGAAGAGGTTCACTGCCCGTGGCTTGAACAAAGAGAACATATAGGAAACAGAAGATCAGAAGTCTGTGTGACAGTTGCTGGAGATGGCAGCGGCCCATGTACCATCACACTGCAGTGTATAGGAGACTAGGCAGGACTTTGGGGTGGCATGTGAAGGCTTGGAGTTTGGGGTTATGCTGATCAAAGCCTTCTGCCCTTGATCCAAGTGTCATTGGTGCTTGGTATTTGTTGGAGATGTATTTGGCCACTAAAAACCGATAAATAGGTCAATGCTGCTTGTAACACAGCAAGCAGAACCCTAATTCTTTCTCTCCCCAGGCTATGGTACCATGTGAGAAGAGAGATTTTGGAAAGCAGAAGAATACAGCTATCTTGATATCTGTATTTTTAACATTTAGTTCTAACAGTGAATCTTACAAATCTTACTTGTCTCGTGTTATTATGTAATGGTACCTTGTGTTGAAATTCATCCTTATTGCTGAAATTTAATTATGAAATTGATCTAAAAGCATATTAATCAAGGAACCAATACGGTTAATATATCCTTTGACAGGTGTCGCAGCTCCCTGACTCATGCTTGACATCCACATCAAACCCATCAAATCTATGGGATCTGTCTTTTGCTCATGAGTTTTTGTTGGCATGCCCATCTCAAGAAACACCATGTTACTGTCACCATTCCATATTTTATTGTCATTCTCTCTGCCTAAACAAGTTGAGGATGATAACAAGGATGTGTTGAAAGCACCAAAGAGTGTGTGTGTCTATACATATATATATATATATATTGTATAATAAGTGAACAATGAATTACAATGGTTGATCTTTCAAAGAGTCATCTGCTTGATTCATAATAGTATAGTTACTACTTATCAGTGTATCTGTATTATAAACTGTTGCACCTTAGCATGGTTACTCAATCTTCTAGAAGTTACTACCTCAAACTCCTATAAGGTTTCTATAATTAATGGTAAATTCAATAACTTGCAATGCTTTAACTTTTATTCAACATGTTCATTGCCCCCGTGATCAAACAATGTGGACTGTCAATAATGATATTCTTATGTCAAAATTGGCTTCCATTGTACAGGGGGTGGATCCAGTGCATATTGCCATCCATTTTTGTGTTTCTTGCAACTCTTATGCTCTGGCGTAGACATTTCAACAGTGGAAGACCATTAGAAGCGTTCAGAGTAACACCTCCCCCAAATCGAAATGCAGTAGAACAACTACTAACATTACAAGAAGCCATCACCCAGGTTGAATCACTTATTCAAGCTGGAAATATTACTCTCCTGAAAATAAGAGCTCTTCTATTTGCTCTATTACCACAAGTGAGTACCCCAGTCATGGTCCATTTCTATTAGGCAAAATTAATATGATGTATATATGGTATGCATTTTATATAGGTTTGTGCTGCATTTTAATGTGCATGACTTGTGGTTAATTTGTGCTGCATTTTAATGTGCATGACTTGTGGTTAATTTGTGCTGCATTATGTAAATCCACTTTGAATAAAGGAGCCTTATGTTTTGTGGATCATAAATGTTGGTGATCGTGTTTGGTGGCTTGCTTATTGCTGGTTTTTCTGCTCTGTTCTTCGTTGTTCTCTATTTCTGTTTAGTGTTCCATTGTTTGTTTTGTTTCTTTTTGGTTTTAGTTGTTTATTTTTTAGTTTAGTTAATATTTTAATTTGTTATTTTCTTATTTTGTTCAGATTACTAATGGGCTAAGCCCTTTTCCCGTTGTACCCTAGTTTAGACGCATGAATAAAAAAAGGAACTCAGAGAGAATTAACTCTAACTTATTCAGCTAAATTGAACATGGTATCAAAGCCATGACCGTGGCTGATCTACTCACTTCAATTTGATGGAATTAGAGGGCTGACTACTGAGAGCCATGAAGGTCAAGATGCATCATCTGCCATGGGTCACTCTTCCTCTACTTCTATTCCTTCTTCTCATCCTTCCACCTCTGCTTCAACCACTCAACCTTCTCATGATTCCACTCCTGTATTCATCACTGGACACAAGCTTAATTTTGCAGTGGTCTTCAAGTGTCGTGCTCTTCACACAAGGCAGAAGTAAAGATGGCTCTCTCACAAGGGAGATGCCATGTCCAGCAGTGACTGATCCTGCCTGTAAGAGCTGGGTGGCCGACAACAGCCTGGTGATGGCCTGGCTAATTAATTCTATGACTTTGGAGATTGGAGAGACGACCTTCTTTACAAATCTTCAAAGGACATATGGAACCCAGTGAAGGAGAGTTACTCCTCCATCAGAAACAGAGCTGTAATATTTGAGATTGTAAGCTTTCTTCAAAACTTTAAACAAGGGGAGAATAATGTCACTCAGTACTACCACATCCTCATCAGAAATTGGTGACAACTTGATCTATGTGAAACACATCCATAGTGGGCTTGCACAGTTGATGCTAATTATTTCCAACAGTTGAATGAGGAAAGAGGGATTTATAAATTCCTTCTTAGTCTAAATGAAATCTTTGAAGAAGTTAATAGCAGAATTTTAAGCCTTGATCCTTGGCTGTCTCTTAGAGAAGTTTTTTATATGGTCAAGATGGAGGAAAGTAGAAAATGGTTAACATTTGGCAAAACACCCAGTTGAGACTGTTGGCAATTCTGCACTAGTGGCCAAGGGTTCCTACTCAAGTGATTATAGGCTGAAAAATTATAATAGGCCTTGGTGTGAGCACTACAACAAGGCTAGGAATTCTAAGGACAGGTGCTGGAAATTACATGGTGAAGGGAAACAGAAGCAAGAAGTGAGGAGGTATGCTATGACTAGTGAAGACCAGAAACCATTTGACAATTCAACAAAGAATTTGTTGAGTTGTTGCATTGTGTGCTTAAGTAACGAACCCAACCTGACAAAGTAATTGGATCAAGTCTTGTGGCTCAGTCAAGTAATTATTCCTCTCCACTAAACACACAAGCTCAGCGAGGTAATACCTGGGTGGTAGATTTTGGAACCATTGATCATATGACAAGTTCCTTCATGCCTTGACAATTTTGTTTCACAAAAGTTGCAAGAGTTGGTGCAGTTAAATTGAGTGATTCTATTGTCCTAAAAAGGGTTCTCCTTGTCTCTGACCTTTCTTGTAACCTACTTTCAATTAGCAAGTTCTCAAAGGACTTAAATTGTGTTGCTATTTTTTTCCCTGGTGGTTGCAAATTTTAGAGTTGGCCTTGGGGGGTGATTGACAGTGTTGAGTAGTGTGTAAGTCTCTATTTTTTTTCATGGCTATATCAAAATTTTTTGGTTACACGGCGTTTGTGCATATCTACCATAGAAGGAAACTTAACTTCTCTTAAATGTGTATTCCTTGGTTATTTTCCCACGAAAAGAGGGAATAAGTGCTATTCTCCGATCACCAATAGTTTTTTAGCACTATGGATGTGACTTTCTTGAAACTCAACCTTACTTCCACAAAACACCTATTCAAGGGGGAGAGTCAAGATGAACGGGGGTTTCTTCATATAAATTTATCTCCATCCAAACCTTTAACTAGCCATCACAGCCCTGATTCTTCTCATACCTGTCCAAATTTCCCTATTACAGCCCTTGCACCTTCTGTTACAACTCCTAAACACCATGATGATCCTCCTGAAACACCTTCTTCCACTATTACATCCCTGAACCTGTTTCACAGCTTGAACCCAAACCAAACAAGAAGAATGACAGTCACATACAGAAAGAGCTACAAGTCTACCCACAGAGGAAGAAAATAATTGAGCTAGAACCTCACACACTTCAATGGCAGCAGGATGAGTCCCCTAGTCTAGGTAACATAGATGATGAGTTCAATGTTCCTATTGTGTTGAGGAAGGGGACAAGATCTTGTACTCTTCATCCTATTGGAAATAATGTTGCTTATAATAAGTCGTCTTCCAAAATGAAAACTTTTGTTGCCAATCTCTCACTCTTACACTATTGATTAAGCCTTGCAAACACCTAAATGAAGGGTGGCTGTTTAAGAGGAGGTTAATGCAGTTGAGAAGAATGGAACTTTGGGAGATAGTGGATCTTCCTAAAGGAAAGAAACTGAAGTAAAACAAAGTAGTATCAGCAGCAGCTCTGGACTTGTATTCACCAATAAAAATAAGGATACATATATGTAGGTGGTTGACCACTCTTAGTTAGCCAAACCTAACTCCATAAAATAGAAAATAAACCATTCAAACTCCTTAATTATTCTAGGTAAAATAGAAGGAAACAAAAACAGAAAGATAACGTTGCCTAAGAAAAAAGCATAATCTCCTAAAAAAAGAAACAAATCAGGGAAATAATAAAAAGGAAGCAATTGACTAGTGACAGAAACCAATAGGGTTAATCAAATATAATGTAGATGGGAGTATCAACTATTACAAGGCAAGGCTAGTGGCAAAAGGGTTTACTCAAACCCATGGAGAGGATTATCAAGGGACTTTTGCTCTTGTGGCCAAGTTTAATACCATTGAAGTGCTTCTCTCATTGCCTGCAAACTTAGATTGGCTGCTCCAACAATTAGATGTGAAGAATACATTTTCTGAATGGAGACTTAGAAGAATAGGTGTATATGGAAATACCACGTGACTTTGATGTTGAAAAAAGTGGAAAAACAAAAATGGGTAGACTGCACAAGTCTCTTTATAGTCTTAAGCAATCTTTTAGAGCTTGCTTTGACAAGTTCACAAAGGCTATTAGAGGATACAGTTATAATCAGGGTCAATTTAATCATACTCTATTCACCAAGTTCTCTCCTAAAGGTAAAATAACTGTTTTGATTGTCTATGTGAACGATATAATAGTGACTAGTGATTTTGAAGAAGAAATCGGGTGGCTAAAATGTGCTCCAGCAAGAGTTTCAAACCAAGTTGTTAGGTAACCTATAGTATTTCATAGGTATGGAAGTTGCCCATTCAAAAAGTGGAATTGTGATGTAAGTTTACCTTTGATCTTCTGAAAGTATAGCATGCTCGGTTGTAAGCCAATAGAGACTCCCATGGAAATCACATACAAGATGGGGACACTAGGAGATACCATAGACTTACAGGGAAACTAATATAGATCAATTTCCTAGTTAGTATAATTAGCCTAGTTTATGAATAGGCCTACAGAGGAACTCATGTTTGCTGTCATCAAAATCTTAAGGTACTTGAAGATAATACTAGAAAAGGGTATTTATTTTAAGAAGGGCACTAAGAGAAGTGTGGTAGTATATACTAATGCCAATTGGCAAGCTCCATTGCTGATCAAAGGTCTACCTTGGGGTATTATACCTATGTGTGGGATAATTGGGTTACCTAGAGGAGCAAGAAGCAATTAGTATGCAAGGAATAGTGTAGAAATTGAGTACAGGGCATTCTCACAAGGAATTTATGAAGGGTTGTATTTGAAGCATCTTCTAAGTGAATTAAGAATTTATGCTGAAGTACCTATCAAAGTGCTATGTGATAATATGGCTACAGTCAGTATAGGCAAGAACCCTATACATCATGACAGAAAAAAGAATGTGAAGTTTGACCTGAATTTTATCAAGGAGAAGCTAGACAATGGGATTTTTGAACTTTGTCACACACCTACTCAATTTTCAGTAGCTTACTTCTTTACCAAAGCTGTGCCACACATTAAATTTGAGAATTTGACTAGTAAGCTAGGCATGCAGAATCTCTACTCTCCAGCTTAAGGGGGAGTGTTGGTGATCATGTTTGGTGGCTTGCATGTTTGATGGCTTGGTTATCGCTGGTTTTCTGCTCTGTTCAGCATCATTCTCTGTTTCTGTTTAGCGATCCGTCATTTATTTTGTTTCTTTAGTTTCAATCATTTATTTTTAAGTGTAGTTAATATTTGTTATTTTCCCATTTTGTCTAGACTACTAATGGGCTAAGCCCTTTTCCCTTTGTACCCCAGTTTAGATGCATGGATAAAAAGAGGAGGTGAGAGAGAATCAACTCTGACTTATTGCGCCAAATTGAACAATAAATTTTAACTTGTTATCAATAGGGTTTATGGAAAACAAAATTTTATTAAAGAGAGGAATGAAGGATTACAACAACAGAAAAAGGGAAGGGATGGCCCTTCTGAATATTTCTCTGAAAATGGAACACCAAAAAATTAAACAAGCTCATTAGGTCAAAATTACTCTCCAATTCCTAGCAAACTTTAGAAGAAAGAATGGGATGAATACCTACAGGTCATAAAACAAAGCAATGAAACAACCTTAAAGATATGAGTATTTCGTTCCATCAAATGCACCAATTAACATAAACATCAAACTACTATAGCTTTTGATCTTCTAGCTGCTGCCAATACCTCTGAAGCTAATCAGTAAAATCTGCTCCAAGCTCAAAAGACACCAATTTGCCACAAATATATATATGTTAGAAAGAGGTGACTGCCATAGAAAGTAAAAATAAGGGGCAATTGTTTACAGACTACAGCCGCACATATGCACTGTTAGGAGACAAGGTTCCGTGGGATCTACAAATCTGCAAACATATTATAGCAGAGTTGTTTGGGTATTTGGGAGCATTGCGTTTTTCCTGCCCTGAGAGATTTTTTTTTTAAAACCTGTGTTATTAGGGATTTTTTTTTTTTTGTGGGCCCCCGCGGGGGGGGGGGGGGAGGAGGTGAAGGTATCCTAGGGCTGTACTTTCACTGGCATATTTGGTTAAAGCAAAATGCTAAACATATCAATCAGTGGTTTCTGAATTTAAATCTTTGGGATAGCATAATTTTCCTTACTTGTGGGTAATATTAGATTTTTAAAGGGTTTTCTTTCTTAGATATAGAGAAGGATTGATGAGGGCAGAAATTGACATCTTATATTTCCATTTAACTTACGTGTTTGGCTGGCTAGGAGGATATCAATCCTCCTGTTATCTCATCTTTAATCCATTAAATGAGTGAAGTTTCAATCTATTCAAAGTGTTAAGAGGTATTAAGAATGTAGAAAGTTTGCAGATTAAGAAAAGTTACTTGGGATGCCCACTGTTAATAGAAATTAAGGATTTAGGAGTATTAAGAAACTATGGAAAGTATTGCAGAGTAATAAGAATTACTTGTGCACCCAAAGCAAAGAGTGTAAGTTTTCTTTGTTTGGTCATAATATTACAGTGTTTTTAAATGCAGTAATTTAAGGATGTCATGTAATTTTCTAGAGTATTTAAAATGCAATCTTACACTTTGTTTGGACCAAAAATAAAAAGCATTTTAACAGTACAAGAAATATTCCTAATACATGAATTTGAATTGTTGAAATTCAATTCCCTTGTATTATAGCCATGATCATCCAAATACTATTTCAGTGTAAATAGAGATTGAGGGATTCGTTTTGTGCGTACATTGTCATTGATTCTTTCAATAACATTTTGTTTCACCCCTTTATTCTCCCCCTATCTTTTTCTCTTCTATTTTCCCAACATAAAATGCTAAAGCAGAAGCAAAAGCATAAAATAAAATGATCAGAAGAAAAGCAGAAGAGAATGCTACTCAGAAGTAACATTTGGACTCCTGAAAAATGATAATTGCTAAAAAGGTTGAACCCTAAATGCTAAAGAAAACTTGGATGAGTAGAATTATGGAAAGAGAGGTGACAAAGGCAAGCTGTCTAAAAACGGAACAGTCCTCATCCAAAATTCCTTTTAAAAGTTATACAATAACCATTACACTTTTAGGAAAATACGTCGATCTAACAATGATGAAACTGAATCTCAATCTTATTACATCATATATGTAGAGGAATTGCAAAGGATTAGCTGTTCCGTACCAAACATAATGTTTGTCTATTGAAATCAAGTGAAAAACAACATAATTAATGTCATAATTCCTGGACTTGCCTTCTTCCCCCTCTCCTCTTTTTCTTCTTTTACAGAGATACCTACTAATTCAACTCTATCATAAGTTGTATGATTTTTAAACAAATTGATGTAGTTTTTGTAATCTAAACTCATGTTTCCACAGGAAGAATTTCCTCTTACCATCTTAAATTATCCTCTTGTCCTTTAGGCTACGGAGAAGGTTGCGCTATTGCTGGTTTTCATGGCTGCAGTGTTAGCTTTTGTTCCTTTCAAACACATAATTTTGCTGGTATTTGTAGAGTTATACACGAGGGACATGCCTTGTAGGAAACAAAGTAGTGACAGATGGGTGAGGCGGGTTAGAGAATGGTGGGTAAAAATACCAGCAGCTCCCGTCCAGCTCGTTAAGCCTGTTGACAGCAAGAAAGTGAAATGATGAATGTTTTTACATATATGAATTCTATTTTGTTGTAATTTGACAACAAAATTGTATTATTTTCCATTAATTTCATTAATTAACCAAATATTCAGATTTACTTATTCTTTTGTCTATGCTTAAAATTTTGAAATCGTCCTTTTTGCAGCAGCTTTGCATACCCTTTCAGTGCTTCCCCCCTTTGTTTTCGGATCAAAACTTCCCCCTTCATGTAATCGGGTCCGGGATAACAATGTTGGGTTGACATGTCAGGGTTTTTTTTTTCTTTGGGTTAACAATATTTTTATAGAGTTAATATTAACATCACTAATTAACAACTCTTAATCAAACTAAATTAAAGGGCAGTAATTAATCTAACTAAATAGTAATATCAACAAAAGCATTAAGAACAAATGCATACTCCAAATAATAAATCATAATATAAATCATCATAGTAATCTGTATATCAATATCTAATACACTAATCTTGAATTAAGATAAGAAAATAGAAAATAAATACAAAGAGACAAGGGATACATTGCTTAGGACAAATGTCATAAGCAACTCATCACAAGAGACCACAAATCTTCAACCTTGCATAGCTCCTATTAGCCCCTGGGCATTAGTGGTAGTATGGATCCTTAATAATTTACTCCAACACTTAACAACACTCTTCTACTTCTTTCTCTCATTTTTCATGTCATAAATGGCATATTTATAAGTCCAAAAGAGAGAAAATGACAATGGCTTGCATCAATATGATTTTGCCATATATCACATCTGTGTAAGATGCACCTTCTGCGGCTATAGAATCTCCTCAATGTTCAAGGGTTTCCAAGGTTTCTCAAATTGTAGCTGCAGAAAATCCTTCTAATGTAGCTGTAATGACATACTGATTAGGGCTTTTCACTCTTGAATTGCTACTATGCAAAATCCTTCTAATGCAGTAGTGCAAAATCATCTTTTTAGGGTTTCAACCATTTTCACATAGCAACTGTGATGAATCCTCCTATTGCAGCTATAAACCTGCTATGGTCAACCCTTGTTAACTTTCAACCAACTTTTTCCATGCATAAATAATTGCATCCCTAATTATACTTAATTATTAAAAATAAATAAACATTTACACAAAATATAAAAAGGAACAAAAACACAAGAAAGCACTAGAAAAACTACTAAAAACTATTGATAAATCCCCAAAATAAAGATGAAAATATAAGTATAATTAGGACTTATTAGGTATCTTCTTAGGTTAGTAAAATTGTTTTGTATTTATTTGTCTTATGTTCTAAGGTTTAATTTTCTACTTATATGTTGATTTTTTTAATTTAGTAATGATTTCTTGGAATGTTATGCTGATTATGGTGTAGTTACAATTGCTTGCCTAACTTTTGATCTTCCAACTCTTGTATTTGATCTAATTATTGCTCTCAAATATCCAAATATGAGTTGACTAGTGAGATAACTAGGTTGATTACTTGATTAGGTTGATTAAATGAAATTAATGAGTGTAAACACTGTGTGAATCGGTCTATATACCTTTAATTATTCTAATGATGTGTAACTACCATTTACTAAGTATTCCAAGAGTCACTTAGATAAAACCTTCCCTATGGGATTGGCCTTGAATACTTAAGTTTTAGTACTTGGAATGATTGGTATGCTTGCCATGGGTGAGCTTGTTTAATTATTTAATTCAATTATTGTACATCCCTCTAACACTTAAGCCATGTAGGCTCAATCATACGAGTGGCTCCAAGTCAAATCTTTTTGTGAAGGCTTAACTAATAATTAATCATTCAATGGTAGATTTTGTTATAGGCAACAATTCAATAGAGAATAGCTTATAAGCATGTTATGCAATCTTTAAAAAATGAGCTTAGAATATTGTAAAGATCTCTAAAAGTATAGAACAATCAAGGAGAGTAATGGATGAAAGGCTTGGAAAATTAGTAGTAAGAATGCAAAGAATGAATGATAAGATGGAAGAAATTCAATCTTTACACTCATCTAATTATTTTTTATCTTCAACTTTTGTTTGTACTCAATGTAATAGAACTAATCATGGGAATCTTATTCTAGGAGTTATCAAAACTAGAGGTACAACAACTATGGAATTGGTGAAACTTGAGGAATTCAAATGAATGAATAAGTCAATCAATCTTCACAATCTTTGGATCCATAAGAAAGGCGTTGAAGAAAGGTTAAGCAAATATCTTTAATTGGTTAAGACAAGAATGAATGCTCATGAGAGATATTTCAAGAACTTAGTAGTCCAACTAAAATGATTGGAGAAGGCATTCACTGGAAGAAATATAGAAGGCGGATCTAATGCAAGAGTAGCTTATCCAATTGAGATTATAAAGAATGTGTTACACCTTCCATCCAATTCCTAGTGAATAGAGATAGTCTAGCTCTGGATTATAAACATGAGCAATGATCAGGACTTCTTTTTTGTTCATTTTTATCATTGGATTTTTTCTATAATTGTTTTGAATTTTTTTTGTGATGATTGTTAACAAGATAATGCATGCTAATATCTAGGAAATTAATCATCACCTTTATTGCTTTTTTGAATTGTTTAATTCATTAAAAAAATTAAACTTATAAAAATTTAGGAGTAAGATGTAATATAGCTAAAGTCTACATGACTGATGTGTAAACGATTGATCAACTATATTCAAAATATTTTGTTAAAGTTATTCTACTGAATTGATCTGAATACATGTTAAGAAATTAATATACTGATGTGTTAATAAATTTCCACATACTAATGTGTGTGTCAATAATGTAACACCTAGCTTTATTTTCACATTGAAATACTAATAAAATAATTAATTAACAATATTCACTTATGGAAGTTATTAAATAATAATAGATATTAAATAATCAATACTTCATTAAATGATCAACATCCTAACTCTCATCCATTACAATAAAATATCCATTTATTAAATACCAAATAAGAGAATAAAATAAATCCATATATTTAATCTAAATAAAAATTAATCTTGCTATGAAATAACTAAAATATTCCAAATAAAATATTGCATAACATAAATCTCTAAGTACAACTTGAAATAATATAATCTTACTTCATCAACTCTAATATAAAATAGCTCAATTAAGATACTCATTATGCTGCCTCCCTTGATCATACTTCATCTTTCTACAAGCAAATGCTAATTTAAAAACGCATAGATGAGATAAAAGTCTTAATAGCTAGTAGAGTTCTGTAACATGCATTCCTAGCCATAAACATAAAGCTTTTCACAATAATTTACTTGCCATAAAACACATGCATTTTTCATAACTTTTGCTATGTGAACCATCAAGCTTTCACGACAATTCATATATACTCATTTTATAAAAACAAAGTATTTTCATTTCATACATTCATTTAAACAACCTTGATGTTAAAAACCATATGCTCAATCACGTCATATAGTATCCTATGATACCTTTGCATTATCCCATCCCATACTAGAATAAGTAAGCATCTAGAATTATGTTTATGGAACTAGCTACCTTGCAAAGATGTCAACCCAAGCTTAAGCTATAATGTTGCTCTTATGTTCCTACAACATTTTTTTTCCTGCAATGGTCATAAATATTCTGTTTATGGCAATTAAATGGTTTGCTCATGGTGACTCATAGCAACAACTATTTCATCTGTTGCTTCTTCTTGCATTTTGATAGGGATGTTAGGATTTTAGGTCCATATATAGAAGAGATGTTGGGTCCCTAAATTCAAAGTTGTAAGACTCACTCGTCATATGGAGTGGCTTTGGAACTTAGAAGATTACCTGTGGTCACATACAAAAGTATTTATGACAATGGCAGGAGGTAACTATTGCTTCCATTTTGGCACTCATACATTTTTGTTGCCTTTACCTTGCTTGAAAGTGTATCAATTTACAATTTTGAATGTCTTTTTTCCTAATTTTCTCAGTAAAAGTTAAATATATTTTTTGCATGTTTTGATAAAAATGAATTTATAAATCTGTAAAAAATCTTCTTCTTTTGTAGATTTTAACGATGTGATTATATTTGAAGAAGAAATGTCTGCCTCGCTTTCCTCTATGATTAAGGATGTTTCCTATCATGGATTGTAAGAAGTTATTTAGAAAAAATGTTTAGAATGAATCAAGTGATAATTTATGAGGATAGTATTAAGTAAAGCGAATGAATATAGCTACAGGTATTATGTACTTGAAGCTACCTTTGACACTAAGAAGCTATTTGATGATGCTTCGTCTTGCTTACATCCCTAAGTGTTTGTTGTCATTTGGTTACTAATATGATGTTGTTGTTACATAAAGATTATAGAAGAAATGTATATATTGCTGACCTTTATAATTGGAGAACTGAATTGGGCTATGACGTGTTCTTTGTCTATCATGTTTAAAACAGTATAGCTTGCATATTTCTATTAGAGGTTATAATTGTTAATTTTGATCTTTAACAAAAAGGTTTGTTCCAATAATTTATTAAGTTCTACAAGAAAATAGTATGGTCTATCATCCTGTTATATTGAAGATGATATCAAGATTGTTTAGAATAAAGAAACCCATAAATAGTGATTGAAAGTCATAGAATATAGGATCAAAATACAAATTTCTAGCATGCAAATGAGATCAATTTAAACATCAATGCCATTGATAAGAAATTTTAATGTGAAATAATAGAAATGCATGGAACTATTGTAAGAGATGCACAACATGGTTAAAGTTAACATGGCATTAATAGTTATGACAAATGTTCAAAAATTGATGCCAAGTGAAGATTAATGAATCAGACAACAATTTAGAATTTAATCAATGCAAGTTGGAAGACTATCTTTGAAATTGGAATAACAAATAACAATTTCTTTGTCAAAGTATCACTTTTTTTTTAAGCTGAGCACATAATACCTGTATAAGCCTTTTTTTTTCACTTTCTCAATGGATATACCAACAAAAATTGTTGTCAAATCATCAAATACACATATTGATGTTGTTCTTATATTGTCAAAAATTGCCAAATGGATCTTGTATCTCTCGTTTTGTGAAGTTATATATATTAGGATATTCGCAACTTTGAAGATATCTAAGAGGTCAGCGCAGGTATTTAAATGCATAGAAATAAGACCAAATCCCATATGCAACGTAGGAGTAATAAAGAAATGTGCCAAAGTAGTGTCTTACCTATCAAATGTTGTGACTGGAGGTCCTTGACACTTGCTGTATATAGGCTAACCATTATCTAGCCTTAGCTTGATCTTATGGTTGTTGCATGATTCATATACCCAATCGAAGTTTGTTTAGAGTTTTTAAGTTCTTGCAAGTATTATGGCAACTAAACATCAATGCCATTGATAAGAAATTTTAATGTGAAATAATAGAAATGCATGGAACTATTGTAAGAGATGCACAACATGGTTAAAGTTAACATGGCATTAATAGTTATGACAAATGTTCAAAAATTGATGCCAAGTGAAGATTAAAGAATCAGACAACAATTTAGAATTTAATCAATGCAAGTTGGAAGACTATCTTTGAAATTGGAATAACAAATAACAATTTCTTTGTCAAAGTATCACTTTTTTTTTAAGCTGAGCACATAATACCTGTATAAGCCTTTTTTTTTCACTTTCTCAATGGATATACCAACAAAAATTGTTGTCAAATCATCAAATACACATATTGATGTTGTTCTTATATTGTCAAAAATTGCCAAATGGATCTTGTATCTCTCGTTTTGTGAAGTTATATATATTAGGATATTCGCAACTTTGAAGATATCTAAGAGGTCAGCGCAGGTATTTAAATGCATAGAAATAAGACCAAATCCCATATGCAACGTAGGAGTAATAAAGAAATGTGCCAAAGTAGTGTCTTACCTATCAAGTGTTGTGACTGGAGGTCCTTGACACTTGCTGTATATAGGCTAACCATTATCTAGCCTTAGCTTGATCTTATGGTTGTTGCATGATTCATATACCCAATCGAAGTTTGTTTGGAGTTTTTAAGTTCTTGCAAGTATTATGGCAACTCCATCCTTTAAATTTTAATTCATAAATACAGTCAGCAAACCAACCAAATTTAACTTAAGAAATAGTAAATAATAATCATTTAAGGAAAGAGAAAATTTACTTGACTGACCTATAACAATTTAGCTATTGTTATAATTTTTGTTGTGGTTGAGAATTCTTTTTGGGAGTTTTGGGAGGATTGAGGTGAAAGTTGACTGAAAGGCTGAAGATGGAGCCAATCTGTGTTGAGCATTAAAGTTTGTTTCATATTTGAGGACAGTTATCAAATATATTAGCAAATGATAAAGAGAAATGTCAAAGCAAAGATAATATAATTTACTTGTCAATCAGTTGTCTAACTTTTGGGATGTCTGGATTGCAGAGGATCTTTGTCGTATTCCAAGAGTTTGCAAGTTGAACTTATCCTACTGCAATCAAGAAAATCAAAAGATTAATACACATATATAGTTTGTTAATACAATATGTTAAGGTATTGATGGAGACAATTATTTGCTTTAATCCTTACTAGTTGGAGCACAATAATAATTATAGCATATGTCTCCTACTTTATAAGTTATGTAGGCTCTGGTACATAATCACCAAAAAATATGTATTCAATTGCATTGCCACTATCATTTGAACAACAACATAAAAATAGGTAATTAATATTAGGTCATGTAACTTAGTTGATGCTAGTAAATATGTAGATATTGTGAACATGCCTTTCATCCTTAAGGATGAACTATAGTAATTTGTCAATACCAACACATTTGGGGAAATCTTGTATGTTTCCCATGGAAATAAGTACTCCTATTACATCTGATGTTATAACAAACTATTTAGTATAAAATCGTAAATAGAATATGATCTTACAAAGTTTAATTGTAATAATAAAAGAAAAGTAAAGAAAATATATCAACTACCTATTAGATAGTTCATAGGAGCTTTTCTATCTAAGATGTTGAAAGGAACAAAGTCAAAGTGGTTCAGTGAGATTTCAACATGACAGGGTTCAATAAATATGTAATTGTTAAAAGTGATACAAAAGTGGTAAGCAGTTCTTCTATATTGACTTGTGTTATTATCAACAACAAAGTTCTCGACATGATAGCAGTTTCCTTTGATGATGATGGATAAAAATTTCCTAATTAGATGTTTCATGAAAATAATTACTTGTATTTTATCTAGCTAGAAATGAAAAAGTAAATATGTGATCAGTAGATGATCAAAAGACAACAACAACACAAGAGAATAAAATTCTATAGTGTTGTATTTATGCAAACAATAATACTTTCTCGTCTAGTAATATAATGTCTAAACTTAATATCCAAAGATGGATTACTTGAACTACTATTCTAGATGTTTCCTTGTTTGGATGTAGATCTCTGATAAATTCATATAGGTGTCCTTCCATTGCAGGTAGACTCGAGAGCTGAAATAATATTGTTGATGTGAAATATTAGTGTTTACAATCATTCATAAATATTGAAAGAAACTTAATAAGGAAATCATTATAAGTGATAGGATTAATAAAGAGTATTTTGAATATTGAGATTACATTGCCTTGGAAGAAAGGATCAGTTAAATTCGAAAATTGGAATTAACCTAATTAATAAATATTGATGAATTATTTATATATTACTAGTATTCTATTTTTAATACTGATAAATGATTTTAGAGTTAGCTAATGTAATGTAATGTACAAGATATATAAAGGATTTTTCCAATATAAAGTCCTAATTCCTTATATAGCACGATGGCATCCGTCATAATTTAACAATAGTTAATTTTTAGCACAAAAGCTATTTTACTAAAAAAATTAACTAGAAAAAAATAAGTGCACAAAGGGGAAAAAATGGAAGACAGACAAAGAATGAGATCTATTCCTAGTTGTTACGCTGTGATATAGAATAATGGACTAAACACAAGAAACAAATGGAGAGTATGTAGTAACAATTAATGAGTTCAATGAATACAAAGAGGAAAGGAAGACTTATAAGAAAAAAGCATCTTGTGGGTGTAAATGGATGAACCAAATAGCAATAAAAAAGCTAAGATTATATCTAAGAACAAAACTTTATAATCAAGTCCTACAAGTCTACAAGAGATATTGCAATGTATAATACATAAAATCTATAATGCTAATACCAAAAGGCAAGAGTTTAAGAATGAGATATAGAATGGAATAAATGGAAAGAGTGATAATATTGTGGGCAGTATACAACACAGAATGAATACTAATAAAAGAACTAAGAGTTAGATGCAACATAAGGTAACAATGATGTAGTTTTTTAGTGTTATGAAAAGATAAAAGATGATGATCAATAGTTTAAGTAGTTAAAATTATTGCCTTTTGAATAGTAAGAATTGCAGTGTAATGCAGTAAAGCTACAAAAGTGAAGGTTAGGTGTAGAGAAAACAACTGCTTCTGATGCCGATTGCAAGATAAGTTTGTGGCTGGATGAAAAAATGAGTAAGTTATTTCTTACATTTAAAAGTGAGACTCCATCAATGAAACGAACCTTAAAAAAAATGTAACATAATATGGGAACAATGTGAATAAAATATTAATATTCATTAAAAATTAGAAAATTAGTAATTAGTAATTACATATTAATAATTAAAAACCCATTAATAATTAATAAGTCATTATTAATTACTAATCTTAATGATTAATCATTAATCATTAATCATTAATATTAATTATGATAATTATAGGAAATAAGTACTTAGGTATGGCCTTACTGACTACTTCCGGTACTATTATACCAATTAGTCTTGAAATTGTAATATATCAGACTTTGACAAGATATGTCTATATATATGTATATTTGAGAGTATAATATATATTTTGATTATTTCCAAGAAACAGATGTCTTGTCAAAGGATATTTTGGCATTGCAAGTTACATTGTAATACTATTATTGTAATCAGTCCAATTAGAATACATATTTGAAAATTGAAAATAGAAAGAATTAAGAATATTTTGTGAAATAGATGGCAAATAGGTTTGGACTGGTAGATATTAACATGGGCTTCCTATAAATTACCATGTGACAACAATGGAATGGGGTAGCATAATTTGTATAGGAGACTGTTGTATAATGGGGTAGAGGAAAAAAAATGGATACAGAGTTGCAAGTCCTCTTATAAAGAGAGAATCCATCTAGTAATTCAAGAGCATTGCACTTTCAGGTCAAAGAATCAGTTGTTGCATAGAGATAGGTAAAAGACTCTAGTGTTGTTATTATTCAAGTGCAGGAAAGAATATAACCTATAACCTATAACATATAAATAAAATATAAAACATAAAAGTTATGTTCACTAGTGGCTTTGAAATTTAATCTGCAAATGTACTTGGCTAAGATTGGCTAGAGATATCTGTGCAATAAAACTCGACCAAATTATAGGGTTTGTTAAGTGTGTCATATACTTTTAGATAAAATATTTGATGACTTCAATAGTGATGTTAACAGATTGAATGAGAGACCTACAAGAAGGGAAATCATATTGGAAGAAGGAGTGAAATCTATCACATGGTAGTGAAATCTGTCACGTTGCAGTGAAATATGCCTAGAACAAAGCAAAACAACACCATATCAGTTGTAAAGTAGGCATGTTTACATGAATATTTTCAAGCAAAGCAAAACATATGTTTGAAGGAACATTAGAGGGATTGAAGGACAGACCTACAAGAAGGGAAATCATAAATTATGGAAAACTTCTTTGTAGACAACATTTTTTGTTTTACTCAATAGAGTGTTATCAAAATCATGAATAAGTATCTTTAGATCATATATACTTTTTACCCTTGATATTGCCACATAAAGTTGTCCATGTGTAAAAACCGAACTAGGAAGATTTGCCCCAACTATTACAAGCGATTGTCCCTAACTTTTGTTGATTGTCATGGCAAAAGAGATAATCAAAGAAAATTGCCTTTTCTATAGTTTGAAAGGCCACTTATTATTAGTTGGGCACAAGTTCATCCTAGCAATATAAACTTTCTTCCCTATATTAATTCCATTGATGATTTTGGCTTCAATAACATCTTTCCCCAAATGACTGGTAATTAGTCATTTGCCATTACATAAACCAAGTGATTAGTCAATATTTTTAATAAGCATAATAGAAACTCCAACCTTTAATATCAATCTATATGGTGGTAGTCTTAAACAACTAATTGTATTAAGGAACTCAGGAGGTATAGTTGCTCAAGTGAATCTTGCACATCATCAACCTTCCAAATACTGTTAACACCAAGATATTTAGTAACCTCCTTAGGAATTAACGACAAGTAAAAGTTATTGACATTCTCAACAACTTCAATTGTTGAAACAAGAATTGCACATTCTTGAAGATAGGATGGACTTGAGTAATTATCAACAAATGAAGGATAAGTTGAAGAGACAATTACAACTATAAGACACTAGAAATTTGCAATAAGTAGATTGGCAAGAATGTCAATGTCCACTTCTCTGTCATTTGGTTCTTCTAGCTTTTCATCTCCTACTTTCAAAATTCATTTAGAAAACTGTTTAATGCCCCTTTGTCATGTTGAGATCCTCCAAATTTCAACTGCAAATTTTCAAACAAATTGAGGACATAACAATAATCCTATAAGTATGAGGAGTTCACAACTGCATAGACAATGTTAGCTGTAATACCTTTAAGAACGACAAGTAGGATTTGATGAAAGTCACCCTATCACAAAAGAAATTTCTCTGAATGGCAATGTATGACTGTTAGCATTGTCAAGGGGAAGTACATCTGTGAGTGTGTGATCTAAGGCTTTAAAGCAGTATTTATTGGCCATTGGTGCTTCATTTCATATAATTAATTTTGTTCTCCTCAATAAATGGGTTAAATTAGAGTTTTACTTGATATTACAAGTAGAGTCCTCTATAATTGTAATAGGTATAGCAAACCTAAAGTGAGTTGTTCTACCTCTAGGCAATAAAATTGTAGCAATTCCACTTGACGCTATTGTAAGAACTATTTGTCCATTCGACCTCACTCTGGCACATAATGCATTCCATAAAATAAGACTTTCTAGTACTACCATAACTGGATACCAAGAATATTTTGGAAGTCTGAGATGTTATACAATTCATAATTTTGTGAAAAATGGACAATTACTTAACAATCATTATACTAATCAATCTTTTGTATTTAGATTTCAATGACTTCGTATCATAATTAGGTTGTCCAAGCACAAGACTATTACCAAACTCAGTCTCAAGAGAGATATTTGCAAAAGGCATTGATGGGTTGTCTTGTAGTTTTTTGCCATTCTTTCTCAACAACTTATCAATCTCAAGTAATGTTGCATTTTTCTTATCAGTGTTGTTGATTGTAACTCCTAATAAGAAGAATAAAACATTTTCAAGATTTTAAACATTGAAACATTAAAAAAAGATATAGTACTACTTTCTATCATCATAGTGACAAAAGTGAGATAAGCATGAACAATGTTGCACTGACTATTTTTGCAATAGTTTAGAACTTTGTTGAGATGCAATTATTTATTGTTTTCTACATTCCTTCTTAAAATGGTAGTGTATAATGTAGACATCTAGATAGTTAAGGTTATAGATCTATACACAAAACTTTGGATTATAGTGTATAAAATGGTAAACTTAGTTGTCTAGTTGTTTAGTCCATTTAATGTATTGATGGATCTTCTTCTTTCATTACAAGCCGCAGCATCAGTTTGCAATATAGATAGCAAAATCTTAGTTTGATATGACTCAACAATTGCAATACATAATGGATGGGCAAAGTAAATATGATGCAAGCACAAGTAAAAGAAAGAAGTTCAAACTACTTACTTGTGTTGCCTTCAAAGCTGACTAGAAGTATCTAGTTTGGGTGGTTATTTTAAATTAGGGGAAGATTATAGGAACTCAATAAGCATAAATTAAAGGAAGGTTTACTGTATGCTAATAATACTTAAACAACATGTAAGTTTGTTAACAGGTTGGATGTACTAGAAAAGATAAAGGAATGAAGTTGGTTATAATTTCAAACACAAGCTCAAAATTTTTGTTACATTGATGACAAGTGATTAAGGTTAGAAATGTGGAATCTCGTATCTCTATTTCTTGGAGTGCCTACGAACCTGAATGCATTACAAAATGCTTTCTTGGAGTAGTATAATATGCAAATCGATAGTACATCTAACATTGGTTCTTGTAACATAAGTGAGATAATATTGTAATATAAATTGTAGATTCATAAAGCTCAAAAATTGTAATACATAATATAATAGCAAAGCAAATATCATAGGAATACAAATATAAGAAAGCAAGTTGATATTACTTACCTCTAATTTCTTTAGATTTGACTAAAGGTAGGTAGTTTGGGTCGTTAAGCTTAAATTATAGTAAGATTTAAGGAACACAAATAAGCATTGAATGTAGATTGGATAAAGGATACGTCTTGGATAATAAAATGGGGCTTTATTCAAGGAATAGATTTGTTCTTTAGTTTCAAATGGAAGGTCTATAAGTTACTTAAGTTTTTGATAGATAGTTGGAACTAGAAATGTGGAATGTTGTCTCGCTAGTTCTCGAGATGCCTAGGTGCAAAGCTTACCAAGTTACAAAGTAGCAAGTACAACTCAGGATCCACCTGCAAATCTAGAATATGATTTACATAACTCATACAACTCAAGATCCACTTGCAGGCATGGAATCTTAGCATTAATGATTCTATCAATATCTTCTAGAAATGCATATTTATCAAGATATGCTAGAGACAATAAGATATAAGCATATGGCAATCCCTTCTTTTGGAACTTGATGGTATACATATATGATAAAAAAGCAACAGTTATTAAATGGGAGTAAAAGAAATATGCTTGCTTCAAAAATAATAATACACTTGAATCAACATGTCATAAGTGGGAAAAATGCAGGCTCACCAACAATAATAGAGCCAAATGGCTTCTTTTTGCGTTAAATTCTAAAGCTTCATTTTAAAAATCCTACAAAGTATGTCTAGATAATCTATAGACTAAAATCCATTTTTGTCATAGAATTGCTTGATCTCAAACCAAGTAGGATTGTAGGTAAATGTCAAGAAGAGATTGAGATATCTACATATTGCTATCAAATCTTGATAGTTCTAAATCATATATTGTGCACTTCCAGTAAAACTTGAGGGAAGGATTATGCACTTCCTTGTACCAATTGTAGCCAAATCTCCCCTAATCATAGCATCAAACAATCTTTTATAGACTTCAACTCTTAATTGTTTTTTATGTAATCTAATATACTTTAACCTTTGGGACTCAATCATGGTACAACTATCAACAATAAACTAATGCAACAATCGTCTAGGTTGAAGTATACATGAAGATTCGTATGGTCGAGTCATCAGACAAAAAGATAAGAATTCTCAAATAGTAACTCTTGTTTGCTTGCTACAACTTTGCAAAGAAGAACTGTCATGCAATACATCATCTCTATAGCCATCCTCCCTATAAGGAAAAAAAAAAAAAAAGAGGATACTGCATAAAAAGATTACATGGATGAAGCTTATTTATGTGCTAGAGTGAGGTAGATTTTGTTTTAATATAATATCTCTCTCAGTATAGCTAAAATCTATGTCTCCAACAACTAAGGTCATAACCTCAGAAGATGATGGGAGGTTGTATAGCCTAGCATCATGATATCTTTTGTTCAATAAGCATAGCTTAAAATTGATAGATTCATTGGAATGTAAAGTTGATGCTACCATACTAAAGCTTTAAACAAATGGATTTTAATGATCTAGCATTAATTTCATATTACAAACAATTCCAGGCTATACTCTTAGCTTAGTATCACAAGATCTATAGCACAAAGGAATAAAGGAAACAAAGAATTTTATATACAAGAAAATACAAAGTAATCTTGCATGAAAAACTAGAAAACCATTAGATTCATTAAGAGGGATGATTCATTTCACCTAACCGCTGATATTCTATTACTAATTTCATACTTGGCATCATAGATATAAAGTTAGGAGTACACTGGACGGGATCCTTCACTGGTAGCAACCTACCTATCTGATGGTAATTTTGTACAGGCAGTACATAAGTATAAAGACCAGATGAGAAGTTTATAGACTTGTTAATTTTTGCTCCCATTGATGTAAAAGAAATATTACATAAGAATGACTTAGATTTCATCGAGTTTCTATTGAAGAATAGCTTATGCAAGTAAAGAAGGGGACCATTCATCACTGGTAATTTGATTTTTCCTTAATAGCAACATAGAGAGAATTCCAGTGTACTTGACTTAGTTGATTTCTTGATTCCCTCATTATACTACATCATTGCCCCACAATACAGGCAGTCACACTCAAGATCTCCCTTATCTAGATGCTCTGTATAATATGCAAAGGGGGAAAAAACAATTAAGTCATCCAATGTGTCATAAAAATAAGATATTTAAATTAATATAAACAAAATAAAGCATATTACACTATGTTCGAAAGAGGAAGACACAACATTATTGGGAGCAACTAGATCATTATGAAAACTGGTTAGCTGAAAATCAGAATTAGAGAAGAAGGAAAGTTTGTTACTTGCTACTCAGTAAGTAGTAAAATCAAAGAATTAAGTCCCACTCCACAAATGCTTCAGGGAAAAGATAATTATGATTAGTTTTCTACAAGTACATAGGGAAAAAAAAGACAAAATCAAATTAAAAATATATTAATTAATGTATTTTACCATTGTATTGTGCACCCAATGATATAACATTGGATATAGGCATAGTATTGGAATCATCAAGGAGTTTATGAAAATGCTTATTGAGATTAATAGCAGTGTTTATAATATCCATCAAACATGCACAACACTTAACATTAGCTACACCATTGCTTTGTAAACAACTTTCGTGGCCATTAGAACAAATACCCAAATCACTTGGGTGCATATTAAGCTCAACTACCCCGACACAATAAATGATTGATTCTTATCTTATGGTTGGATAATTGGACTTGATGCTATGAGAAACAAGAAAAAAAAAATACCACTAAGCACACCAAATAGGAAAAGAAAAAAGGAACTAAATAAATTAAATCAAAATAACAGAACAACTTACAAGAAGGCTAGCTAGTAATCTGAGTTAATGTTGCTTGTATGGCAACCATCATGAAGTATTCCTTGATCATTTGAAACCCATTAATTAAACAACAAACTAATAGGCTACAGGGCAGTACAATAGATCTATTCTAATTAACCACTAAAAATAATACACATACAATGGCAAGAAGAATTTTAAGTACAAAACAATAACACAATAAAGTAACAAAATGGATTTAATAAAGCCAAGATAATAGCAATAACACAATAGCACAATTCTATATCTATAACAAAGTTATACACGTTAATCAAACAATAACAATTGCAAATTGTATCTGCAACACCTCAATCAATTTTGTTGTTTCACATATATTAAAACACTAAATATGATGCCAACCATTACTTACAGAGCATCAAACTTCATAGAAGCTAACAAATGTTAGATATAAATACTTTGAAGTGATTAGATACAAGTAGATGCTAGTAATATTCGACCAAACCACCAGTCGCAAAAGCTAGAGATATCGCAACAATCTTTGAAATACAGGAAAGATACCAACAATATAAAAGGATATATAAATTTCATGCATATATAGCATGTATTGACAAAAACATCTTCAAAACCTACATCAAATAGTTATTCCTATAGTAGTTAATAAAGCCAAGATAATAGCAATAACACAATAGCACAATTCTATATCTACAACAAAGTTATACACGTTAATCAAACAATAACAATTGCAAATTGTATCTGCAACACCTCAATCAATTTTGTTGTTTCACATATATTAAAACACTAAATATGATGCCAACCATTACTTACAGAGCATCAAACTTCATAGAAGCTAACAAATGTTAGATATAAATACTTTGAAGTGATTAGATACAAGTAGATGCTGGTAATATTCGACCAAACCACCAGTCGCAAAAGCTAGAGATATCGCAACAATCTTTGAAATACAGGAAAGATACCAACAATATAAAAGGATATATAAATTTCATGCATATATAGCATGTATTGACAAAAACATCTTCAAAACCTACATCAAACAGTTATTCCTATAGTAGTTATGGAGGAAATGTTAAGAACAGAAATACAAATGAGTAGCATTGCAAAAAGACTTGCATTAACTGACTTCCAAATGACCAAAGTCCATGAAGCCTTCGCATAGTTTAAATGACCAAGACTACCTTCAAAATGGAAGCTCAATGTGCAATCTACTAAACCCTAAAATTGAAACCCAGCAACAATAAAAGGTAAAATGGCCAAGAAAGAAGCATAAAATGACAACATGGAAACAATAAAAAATTATTATCATTTGTATTTTGTCATGTAATTCAGTTTAATATTTGAAAAAAATTATGTAATCTACTTTTAAATTAAGGGTGAGATGAATTTTAAATTTTAAACAAGAATAAGTTATTTCTAAATATAAATAACAATATATAATCTTAAATTCTTCATTTATATATATATATATACACACACATATATTTGGAGAAGTCCAAATAATAATGTTATCCTTTATTATAATGATTTGAAAATTGCCTTTGTAAGAGATGTACTCGCAGAAAATGGATCGGATTAAGGTTGACAACCCTTTTTTTTTCGTTTTTGGTGGGGGGGGGGGGTGGCGGCGGCGGTGTTGTTGGTGAAAGGACGACTTGATGGGCTGATGGCAAACTAGGGTGCTATGGTATAACATGGGATGGGGTGTCCTATTTCATATTGGATCTCTTAACATGCAAGGGATTCGTGTGATTTTTTTTTTCTAAGATTAAAGTTAAAAACAAAAAAAAAAAGACAACAAATGGAAAGCCCCTTGTTTGCAAGGCACAGACTGATTGGATAATATAATTCTCTGTCATTTAATGTTGAAATAAAGCATTGTATATATAAAATTGAAGTAATAAAATCAATGATAAAATTACAAATAAAATTTAGTACTTTAATTTGTGATTTAATCTTTCTAATACAATAAAATATTTTAAATTGACTTAAAAAATATTATGTAAAATTTTAAATATTTATCATATAAATTCTGTATTATCAATTTGAGTTTTGTGATTTATTTTAACATGTTGAGTAAACTAAGGTGAATGTTTAATAATAAAGTCTTTATGTGTTTAGATAGTAAATCAAATATCAAATATAAAAATTTATGTTATAAAATTGAAATTATAAGTTAGAAATTTATTTAAATGTATTGAGTGGGATAAGACAGAATTAGGAATAAAATTTATGAAGATTTGGAAATAGAATAATTATATATTAAAAAAAATTGCAAAGGGATCATATGGGCTTTCAAGTTGTGCTACTAGAATTAGAATTGATATTTTACTTTTTGAATCAAACTTTGTATATGTATAAACAAATAATTTATTTTGTGGTCTAAAATATATTTATTATAGTGTAAACATTTACTGAATATTTGGAATTATACGCATGGTGTTAAGGATTTAACACAAGCATTTTATAATTTTAAAAAAATCATTTCTATTGTGCATATATTTTACATCATATGATTCTTACAGTAGTAAGAGTAAAAAGAAATTAGGTGCTAGAGAAAAGCAACAAGAAATCAGGCTAAAAGTTAAAAATTGGTTTTAATAATTATAATTCTTAATCCAATTAGAATATTTTAAACTATTTTTAAAATATTTTTTGAGAGAAATTAACTCTACGACATTTAAATATGTATATCATAAGAACTATAATTATCATATTAATTTTAATTTTTTTAATATTTGATTTGAGTGGGATAGGATAAATGTTGGGAATAAAATATCTATAAATCATAATTAGAGTTAGAATTAATATTTTTATTTTTTAGATCAAACTTTATATAAGTTTAATCAAATAATTTGTTTTTTGGTCCAAAATATATTCACTGCCATGTAAAACTCTGCCGGATATTTGGAATTATGTGCCTCATGTTAAAGATTCAATACAAGCATTTTATAATTAAAAAAAAAAAAAGAAATCATTCTTCATGTGCACATATTTTGCATCATTTGATTCTTATAATAGCAAGAGTCTTAAAAAAAAAAAAAAGGGTACTGGAGACAAGCACACCTGGGGATGGACCCACGTTATGGGTCGTAGGGGTAGCCACCCCCCTTAAAAAAATTTTTTATTATTATTTTTTATTTTCAAATCTCCTCGTTAAAATTTTATCTTAATGTTTTAATTTTTTAAAATTTTAAATACATGTTTTTAAAGATATAATTACTTTTTATATTAATCATAAAAGTAAATTTTATATTAAAATTTTGTAATAAATTTCTCATCTCCATTCTCCAAAAATAGCTAATAATAAACTCTCCACTCTTTGATTTTTATTTTCTCACAAAATTTCTTTCTTTTGGATTTATTTAACCATACTCTCTGCTTATTGTCAAAACAAGACTTTATAATAAAATAAAAGATGATTTTTTTTATAGATAATTTGACTATTTATATTGAAAAGATATTATAGATGAATTCTATTCCATTAAAAATTAAAGAATATGATTCTAATAGCCAATATATATTGTATAACTTCTAATATATATTTTATTTGTATTAAGGCAACTATATATATATTGATATTATTATATTTCTTTGTTTAATTATATGTGTATTTATGTTTCAATTTTTACTAAATTTTATACTATATTAATTTAATAAATACTTAAAGTTACATTTGTAGCAATTATTAATGCTTGTATTAAGTATAAATTCTTTCATTTACATTTTTTTTTTGGTTCTTTCCCTAAGCACACCATTATAAGCAAATTTTCTCAAGTTAATTTTTTTTTCGCTTAAGTTTGAATACTATGTTTAATATTTTTCAGATGGAAAAGGAGGGCGTCGTGATATGTGTCTTTCACTTAAGAGCCCACTTGCAAAATTAGAATTAATTATACCAGGGGCACTTCAACTTCTTCAAAAGATATTGAATTACGTTACAAGGTTAGTTGTTTAGTTTAGAAAAACAGCATTTTTTTTTTTAAATATCATTTCTGATCCCAAATTGGCTTATTTTACTTGGTGGCTTTACAGAATTTCAGAGAATCATGGGCAGTTGAAAGCACAACTTTGATTGCAAGTAGTCATCGTTGGTGAGACTTTAGATCAGAAAAATCACGACATTGGTTGATGTAGAGGGGCAGAGACGTAAGGATATTGAATCTTTTGAAATTTGAGATTACTCAAATTCTTTATTATTGAATCACATTAAGATTCATGTATATACTAATTAAATTAAAAAAAATGTATACATTGAGAAGTTTATTTTTAACATTTATTTAGTATTTAGCACTCAATACTATTGTCATTTACATTTTGTCACATAATTTAGTTTAATATTTGATAAAAATTGCGTAATTTACTTATTAATTAAGATTGAGATGAATTTTAGACTTTAAACAAGAATTACTTACTTTAAAATATAAATAACTATAATCTTAAATCTTATTTTCCTTGGTGGCTTTACAAAATTTCAGGGAGTCATAGGTTGTTGAAGGCACAATTTTGGTTGCTTATGGGTTTAAGCATTTTCTCTAAAAACATACTAAATAGATTATTTCGACCATGCATCGCAGAGGTCTGATACTTGTTAACTATATTTGAAGTAATTTAATATTATTTAGAAGTTATCAATTTTGGTAATGGGGCTGTTATCCTGTCATATTATTTTATTAATTTTTGAATTTTTAATTCAGTATTTTAGTTTGATTAAAATTTATATTTTTGATCGTCTAGTATTAACCCATAAGGTTATAACAAGGATGTATTTTGAATTTAATTAAATTATGAAAGAAATTTTAGACATATTAAATTTACAGCAATTATATATGCTTTTAAAAGCATATCTTAAGACATTTCTCAAAGATAGTTGTAATTTTCTGAAAAGACAACTTTTAAAAAAAAATTGGACAAACATAAATTTATAATTTTTGTTATAATAAAAGACACCAAAAATAAAAGTCACATTAGTCTTACTTGGACTCTAAATGATTCAAATCAGAATTTTTTTTTATTATTTGACTGCTTGAAAACTTATTTTGTTTTATCATAAGATAATATATAAAATAAAGTTTATTGATCCATATTTTGAAAAGTTAGAAATTTGTGAAAATGAAATATCTGATATAAAAAATTACTCAATAAATTAAGAGGTCAAAAAATTGTAACATGATTTTCATTTTATTTTTATATATACTAACGTTTTTAAAACTAAATTAGTCATTGAATTGATGGAGGTACCAGTTTATAATTCATTGATTGAACTGTGATCGAATTATGATCGAACCAATAATAATTAAATATATTTTTAAAATTTTATATATTAAAAATTTAATGTAACAAATAAATATTAGTAAATTTAAAATATTTAATTATTAATTTAATATTTTTTAAAAAAATAAAAATTACTTATAATTAAAAGTTTAAAGTATTTAATATTAAATTTCTAGAGTTCTTAAATTGTATTAAAATTTTACTTATTATTTAAAAAATAATAATAATTTTAACCAAACACTTTTATATTTGAGAAAAATGCTAGATGAGGCATAATAAAGAGAAAACATTGAAAATAACTAAGTGTGCGCTTTTTATTTTTTAATATTCTTTTTTTTTAATTTCTCTATGTTTTAACTCCTTTTTTCTAGTATTTTTTATTTTTAAATTGTCAAATTTATTTAAAATAAATTATCCTATTATATAAAAAAAATTCAAAAAAAAAAACAAATTTTGCTGATTGATTTAAATTAGTTTTTGATCAATTTGGTTTTGATTAATTTAACAAATTTTGAACTAATTTGACCAATTTTTTTAATAAATTGATTTTTTAGGTTAATTGAATTAAAAATCAGTTCAAACCAATTCCTAATTCAACATATCAAATCAACTAATCTAATTCAATTCTTTTAATGAAAATATATACTCATTGGAACATATGAAAATATCATTTATAGTACTCCCTTAATCCTATATAAAAATTAAACATGAATTGATATTAATAAAATAATTAATAGAAAAAAAAAAATAAAAGCCACACTTTTAGGCCAGAGTAAAACAATATCTTATCTTTTTTTTTTGGGCCTTAATTTTACTTGTTTTTTAAATGTGTGGATCCCGTCTAACTCTACTAGGAGCCCACTTTGGTTAATATAAAGGTAAAATTATACTCCTTCTAGTCTCTAATATAAGTCGCCAATGCTTACTTCACAAATATTAAGAAAGAAAGTTAGTTAAAAGTAGTTTAACTAATTGAATTTGTATCAAAATATAATTTTTTTTATATTTGTTCCTAATTAAAGAGCCTATCTCCATACTTAATAAATTATATTGGTCTTAATGACTCTTTATTTAATGAGGGGCATTTAAAGAAAAAGTCATTTAATAATCAAGACAATTTAAAAAAATAATTTATATTTTAGACTAAAACAACTCTCCAATAAGTGACTTATATTGGAGACAGGAGTAAGTATTTAAAGATTTAAATTTTATAAAATTTATAATAAAATATTTTAAAAATTAAAATTATTTTTATATATTAAAATTACTATAAATTATTATTATGGTTTAAAAATTATTATTAAATTTAAAAAATTTACTATTAAAATAATTTAAATTATGAATTTTGATAATAATTTTTTTAAAATTTTAATAATAAATTTCTTACGATTTGATAATAATTTTAATTTTTAGATATAATTTTAATTTTTTAATTTTTTATGAATTTTATAAAATTTGAATTTTTAAATATAATTTTTTAATATAAATTACAAGTGATGCAACAATTTACTTTTTAAAAATAAAATATTATATTTGAGATAAATGGTGAATAGAACAATTCCACTTCTCAGTAAAACGGGATGCTGCTAGTGCACGTTTTCTGACTGTCACAGGCCCACCAATCTTCGTACGCGTACGTGCGTTTTAAAATATAATAATGATGATTTTTATCTTATTTATTTATTTTTATAATACTTTTTACATTAAAGGAAGCTGATGATACACAGATAAGAAAAGTGACATGACACCCTGTTTTGTCAAAAGACGAACACAATAAATGAAAAGCAGGCACTGACACGCCAGCACAGAGGACTCTTTTTTAATTCTTCTTTCTTCTCGCTACAGAACCAGTGCAGAGTTTTGTTTGGCATGGCGCACAGAGGGGTCACGATTCCTTTTTATTTTTTCAAATTTTTTAGAATCATTTGGCTCCATTATCCCACTTAAGTCTGTCCTCTCTCTGACTCTCTTGCTAAATCCCCTCATCCCTTGCTTGATATAAATCAAGCAAAAAGATTCTTTTTCTATAATTTCCTGCTCTCTCTCTCTCTCTCTCTCTCTCTCTCTCTCTCTCTCTCTCTCTCTCTCTCTCTCTCTATATTATATTTTTATAATTACTATTTAATTACATCCATTCTTTTGTTCACATAATCATTTTATTCTTATAGAGTACATTCAAGTAAAGAACATAAATAAATGTGCGTATATACATATATATTAAATCCTTACTCTATGCGACCCAGAGACCAAATGTGAACTACACTTCTCCCTCCCCTTCTCTCTTCTCACCTCACCCCTTAAAAGTTCTTCAGGTGATCTGGGTTCTATCAAAGGAAATCCGGTTTACAAAATTAAATAATAAACATACCCTAAAAGGTAGAGTAAAATAAAAGTAGATGGAGAAAGAGTACAGATAAAGAACTTATTATTCATCACTTTCACTACATCGGCCATCCTTCGCCTCACCCAGACGATCAGAACCTCTAGAATTGAAAAGACAAGACTAAGGAATAAAGCATTACAGAAAGGTTCAATAGCATTATTCTTGAACACCCACAAAATACACAGATCTTGAGGGGGAAAAGTGATGGATGCATCACTTCCCAACCACAACACACGTGGACCCCATTCTTAACAGGGTTTGGTGCAGAAGCATCGGCTACGGAAGCCACGGCAGTGGCCGCCGGGGAAGCCCTCAGTCTGGCAAACAGCAGCGCAGTTAGATTTGCTCACACAACTTCCCTTGAAGCGGTGGCTCTGAGACTCGCACGTCCTTGCTTCTGCCACCATTGGCCCCATCTCTTACAAACACAAGAAAAGAACAGCATCAGCAGCGCCAAGATTTTAGAAGCATCTAACTAGCCACCATTTACGGGTAAATACCCATCGTGTATTTAGAGAAACCAAAACAAAAAATAAAACTGAGAGTAACAACAGCTTCTAACTGAGAAAATTGCAGAATGATACTTTTAATGTTAAGTATTTTTCTCTCTTAACAACATCGTATACTTTACTGCAGAGAATCCGAATGGATCTACCTGGTTAAAGAAAGCAAAACATGCAGAATTATGGATCGGATCAAGAAATAGTGAAGAAATGCGCACCAGTGGCCACAAGAAGGAGGAGGACGAAGATGGCGGAAACCAAAGGCACAGACCTAGCCATGTCTGAAACAATGAGAGTAAGCAAACGGTAGCAAGCTCCTACTTCAAGACACAGAATGTAGAGGTAGCCCAGTGGTCTTAAATAGGGAAATTGGGGTATTATGACAATAGAAAATTGAAAAAATTATAACTAAAAATCTAAATATTATAAAATTTATAATAAAAAATTTTAAATTTTAAAATTATTATTAAAGATTATTATTATCATTAAATTTTAAAAAAATTAATTATTAATTTTAAAAAATTTATTATTAGATATAAAAAAATTTTAATACTTTTTATACTCGATAAAAAAATTTTTAAAATTAACAATAAAATCTCTTAAAATTTAATAATAATTATAATTCTTAAAGATAATTTTAATTTTTAAAATTTTTTATTATAAATATTATATGATATAAGTATTTAATTATAATTTTTTTAAAAAAATTATAACTAAAAGCTTGTTTGGTCTCAAAAAAAAAAAGATGAAAATAAAAATAAAAATAAAAGAATAACTTTATAGATAAAAAAATATTCATAATATATTTATTTTTAATAATTAAATAATTATTATTAAAAAATATTAAATAATAATTATAAGAATAAAATTAAAATTTTTTAACTTTTTTTTTCTCATTTTTTTCCTCTTTAATTTTGGGGTGTAAGATCCTTAATTTATAGAATTTATATTTTATAATAAAAAATTTTATTTTAGTAAATTTTTTTAAAAATTTGCAACTAAATATTTTTAGAATAATTTTTGTAAATTTATAGTTATTTAATATAATTTTTTATCATAAAAAGAGTATATTTCACTCATCTATCCCATATAATAATAATTAAAATATAATGTATATTGTAAAAATTTTATTGATATTGGGATTTTTTTTTATTATATAACATATACATCCAATATTTTTTAAATTCAAACATTTCACACGTTGCTCCTTTAGTTTTTGAGCAAAAAGTTTAAGTCTAATTTTGTCAACTTACCACCAGGTTAACATATTCTTGTGATAAACGTGAGACTATATAAGGTGAAAAAAAAACAAATCCGATTTGATTTTTGTTAATCTATATAAGGAATCGGCTATATAGTGAAAAGTAACAGGAACAATGGCTGGATTGATTGGGGAATATAAAAGTTAAAGAAATGTAAAAAAAATGGATAAAATATTTCATGTGGACCTGGCAAAACCCCTCGATGTAGCTTTCTGACTCGCAATGAAGCGTGGTTCGGTGCTTGATGTGACCTACCGAAAATTGGAATAGAAAATAGTTGTTTATTTTTATTTTAAAAAATATAAAAATATATTAAAAAAAATGATTAGTGAAATAAAAAATAATTTTTATTGTTATTTCTAAAAATAATTTAATAATTATAAAGATAGAATAAATATTATATAAAAAAATGTTTGTCATACAATAAAGCAAATAAGATTTAAAAATATGATAAAATAATTATTATATTTTTATATTAAAAAATAATAATAAATATTATATAAATATTATATAAATTAAAAATTCTTATTTTTCATATTTTTTGTTTCTTTGAAGAATGATAATTAATGTGTTCTCAATGATTTTCTTTTTTTTTTGGTAACTCTTCTTTTATTTTTCTATGTTAAATTTATAAACTTGCTTTATATATTTAGTTGAATAAGTACATATCCAAGATATTAATATTGTCTTACATTCTTTGATTTTTATTAATTTATAATTGATATATTTTTATTTTTTTAATTTACTCATTGTAAAAAAAGTTTTCACATAATATAAAAATTATAATTTTATTTAATAATAAAATTTATTAAGTTTCTAAATTTTAGTATAAAATATATTTTTTATTTTTATTATGATAATAAATATTATTAAATAATTTTATTTTTGAAAAGAATATATATTATCTATTGAATTAATTTCACTTATAACTAATAAATTTGAGGAGAGAGTGCTTAATTTAATTTACTATACTATCTTTTAGTGCGTTTATATCCAAAATTTAGGTGCGTACACCTTTCTCAAATTTTATTTTATTATTTTGTTTGTTCTAGGTAGTTGATTCTTGGTTTAGACGATGAGAAAAGGAGATAGGGTCTAAATCAAGCATGTAAAATTTACGAAAACTTAGTATGAAGGACCTAGACCAATCAAATATTACTTTAAAGGACCGTAAAAATTAATATTAGACTACACGACCAAATAAAAATTAATGGATAAAAATACCTTTACTATATTAACAAGCCTTATAAATCTCGCGATTTACTCTCATTATTGGTTCTTCTTCTTTTGCCATTTTTGTTCCTCACCAGTTTTGCCTTCTTTCATGATCTTTCTCCCCTTAGTTCTTCAACTTTTTTCTCTTCAGTTCGTCATCCATATTCTCTTCATTTCTTTATCCTTCCTCCTCCCAATTCTTCCACCCTTCATCTGGTCCTCTTATCATCCTGTGAGTTTTGCAAGTATGCATAATCATAACGTGAGCAGAATGGAATAGGCTAAATAGATTTATTGATCTAGTAATATTGAAGGCTTTTTTGTAGGATTTAATAAGTAGCAATCTATGATATGTTATGTCTCTCAAATCCCCATGATTAATGAAAAAGTCTTTTTCTTCTTATAGTCTGCATTATATACAGTATTTGGGTTAAAGTTATAAGAACTAAGATCTGCATTGTATATAGTATTTGCTATTACTTATCATAAGTTAATCATTTTCACTTTCTCTTACCTTATATGGGTATGGAGATTTGAAGTCAAAACTAACACTTAGGCCAAAGTATGGCATTAAGGATGAATGAATGGTGTCAGCAAAGCACCGATGAGGCTCAGGTTGGTTACTATCAAGTTGCACCTGTTACTACAAAGTTTAGGGATATCATTATGGGAGTTTAAAAAATTTACTACTATGTTTAGGCATGTTACAAATGGATTTAATGAAATTTACCACTCCTTTTAAGGATTTACTATAATATAATTACTAGTTGCTTTAGAACCATTACTATAAAGTTTAAGATTGTTACTATGCGAGTTAAAGAAAGTTATTACAAAGTGTGATTTTGTAAATCCAATTTTTACCTCTCTAGTTGATTTCATTAACGGATTTTTTCCCTCACCTTTGTCCACAAATGGAAGTTAGATTGATCAAATCATGCTATATTATATATTTACCATTTCTCTTCTTTTACCACTTCATTTACAATCTTAGATTTTTCACTATCAATCAAGTTTTTTTATGTTAAATTTGACTTTATCCCAATATTACAAGATTACAGTCTGCTTAGAAAGGAGATAGATGAAAAATGAAAAGCTAATAAAGATACTTATTCTCTGCACTTGACTGAAAATTCTAGTTGATACAAACATTGCATTACCAGAAACCCAAAAAACTAAGCAATTGATTATTATTATTAGGGATAGAATTAACAATTTCAAATAATGAAGATGACTAATATCATTTTCAAAAATCAATCACTACATAAGTACAAGAAATGAAAGAAATAAAAATGAAAAATGGGATATTATTGATACAAATTTGACCTTTGACCACTTGCAAGTATTCTCAAATGGATTAAAGAAGATCCAGAACAAATTTCCTATCATGCATAATAAGAATGGCTCTTTTCACTTGAATACAAAGAAAAGCTACTATAGCTGTTATGCAAGGATTAAAAAAAAAAAGGAATGCTGCAACTATTAGGCTTCTACACCTCCCCTCATACCATGAATATGCCTGCTAAAAATAATAAATTTAACTCATTAAGTAACCAATAGAAAAAAGAACAGAGCAAGAAGTTACCCCTTTGTTTTACACATGGTAAGGCTTCTGTTACTATATGATGATGACATTAGTTGTGATATATTTGTTGAAATGCTTGTTGTTGTCAAAGAAACTTCCACAGGCTTTCTTAAGCAGGTTTTCCCTTTATGCATGTATCTTTGACAATGCTTTGAGCTTGGATATGCTTCCTTTGAGCATCTCCATTTCTTGCCATCTATTCTTTTGCACCTTCCTGGCGCCATATTTCATTTGAAGGCATCCCCATCCAACTATAGTCATAAAAAATAAAATAAAAAAAGAAAAGAAAAGAAAAAGTGAACCATAAACCTGAATCAACTAAAAATAATATGCTTCATTCTTACTGGGATAGAGGGGGAAGAGCCTCAAAGAAGAAGATATTGAAGAGTCTTGACTTCTTTGGATAAAGTAAATGAGATCAGGTGGGATGGGGTCTTTGAGACTAAGTATTTAAAGATAAGAGCTTGTTGTTTAAATTCTTGTCACTGAATTGTTGTGAAAGGAGACCTATCTCTTGCACTTGTTGCTCATATCATTTTTTGATACAAAAAGCTTTTATATAAATAAATATTTTAACCATATACTAGTGAAGAAGAAGTTAGAAAATGTCAAAGACAAAAGGAAAATGGATTTCTTCAAGTGTTCAAAGTAAAGGGCATATTTGGAGGAGTCATTGGTTGTAGCATCTTCTTTCTGTGCATGGATAAGACTCATAGCTCTGATGATATGCTTCTAGGGTTTATGAGTGAGTGAGAGAGTATGACTCTGCTCTTGTAATTATTGTACCTCTTAATTTTCATGCTGAGAGATGTTCTCATTTCAAATTTAAAGGGAATCTTTGGGTAGGGAACTCTTCTCCTCTAATTTTCATTTTTTGTAAATCCTTATTCCTATTTGAAGTTCATAATTAAATGGTATATAATTTTAGGACTATTACTATGAAGTTTAGCGATGTTACTACTAAATTAAAGGAAATTTATGCCTGCTTTTAGAGAACTTTCAAAATATAGTTATTAGTGTAGTTTATGTCTGTTACTACAAATTTTAAAAATATTATTAGTGGACTTTAGGGGATTTACTATCGTGTTTAGGCTATCTGAGTTTAGAATCATTAATGCCAAGTTTAGTGATATGATTTATTGGACCTTAAGAAAATAGATGATTATGGTAGCAGAAAAAAATTTCAAAAAATTTTATAATCTCATTATAATAATAACAATCAAATATTTACAACCATTCTTTTACAAGCCTCACAACGGGATGTTCTTGTCTATAACTATAATAATACAAAATCTAGGAGAAGAAACAATCAATGCATCGCATCTTTCTAGTTTGCTTCTTTTGGGTTGTTGTCATTGTAGTTGCCACTGTATCACCACGGCACTTGTTGCCATTGTATTGCCATTCTGAAGTATTGTTATTCATTGCCCAAATTTTTTTGCTAACAATGCCTAGATATATTTTGATTTTCATTGTATATATAAATATTAGTTCAGATTACATATCCCTAACACAAGCCATAATTATATTAAAGGTAACTTATTTCAATGCTATGCTTGTCTCTTAAATAGGTTCTACTTTCTTATCCTAGTGCTCATTAGGATCATCTCCTATTTTAACTAACCATGAAATATTTTCAAGTTTTCTTGAAGGCCTCACATTATTAAAGCAAGCCTCATAAATCATGCATCTAAAATTAAAGGATATTAGCCTTTTCATACTTATTTAATTGCTCCATTTTCCTCCTTAATCCATTCTTGTATCATATCTCATCAAATCATATCAAGATACAAAGGAAAATGACTCAAAATAATAAAAATGGAAGTTTACATCATGGCTTGGCCTTATGGTGCCATGGCGCCACTTAGTTTCATCTATCTAAAGTTTTTGGATAGCATGCATAGCACTATGGCATTGATGGAGTAAATTACACTCTAGTTAATGACTCAAAAATCAGTAAATTTTTAACCTTTGCTGTTTTTTCTACAAATGTCTAAATTTTACAAAACTTGACTAAGAATTACTTTTAGATGTTTTTAAGTCCAAGAAAAAGTCCAGAGTGAAATAGAGTTCTATAGTACTTCAACTTTTTTATTTTGCAAAATTGCCTCAAAAAGAAATAAGCTAAGAATATGCACAATCTTTGGGATGAGTTGAGTAACCAAACAAGCTCCATAATAAATGAAATTTGGTAAGCTAATTTGTCAATATGAAAAGCCTATATTTCAACCAATTTGAATCTTGTTTAACCCTTAAACATTTAGCCTTAACTTGGTACCCAATTTTGGATTTTGGTGCAAATATTCATGGTTATGGTTTTCTTACAAGCTTCTTAGGGTTTTCTTAACATCTTAAAGACTTATTAAGACTAAGTCCTTCAAACAACCTAAAATCATCAAAAAAAAAAAAAATGAAAATGGAGTACTTTACCTTTATAAATTCATAAATGGCAAAAGGAGAGAAAAAAGTTTAGTAAGTGATAATCTTACCTTTCTTGCCTTTCTTCCTTAGCTTCCTCTAAGTACAAAAATGGTGGGGAAGATAAGCTCTTCCTTTTAGCCTTGCTCTTCTGTGACTTTGATCCTCTCTCTTTCAATTCACACTATTTCTCTTTCTTTCATTCTATCCTTCTATCTTTATTACTTTCTTTCTCTTTTGTTTCTTATATGTTAGAAAGGCTTCTATTTATAGAGAAGGAAGAAGGCGTTGGGGTACCCAATTTTGGATTTTGGTGCAAATATTCATGGTTATGGTTTTCCTACAAGTTTCTTAGGGTTTTCTTAACATCTTAAAGACTTATTAAGACTAAGTCCTTCAAACAACCCAAAATCATCAAAAAAATGAAAATGGAGTATTTTACCTTTGTAAATCCGTAAATGGCAAAAAGAGAGAAAAAGGTTTAGTAAGTGATAATCTTACTTGCCTTTCTTCCTTGGCTTCCTCTGAGTACAAAAGTGGTAGGGAAGATAAGCTTCTCCTTTTAGCCTTGCTTTTTTGTGACTTTGATCCTCTCCCTTTCAATTCACACTATTTCTCTCTCTTTCATGTCTATCCTTCTATCTTTATTACTTTCTTTCTCTTTTGTTTCTTATATGTTAGAAAGGCTTCTATTTATAGAGGGGGAAGAAGGCGTTGGCTTCTTAGAGAAGCCATTTGAATTCCTCATGTTTGGCTTTGAGAGCAAGTCACGAAAGCTTCCTTTTTTTCACTTTTTTTTTTTAAGTAGAGTGTGGAGCAAGCCAAGTTTTTACCCTTCTTTGACTCCAATTTTCTTGCTTTGTGTTAGGATTTGTTAGGGCTTCAATTAGGAAAATTGTTTTAATTGTTGCTGTGATAATTTGATATAAGGTTCTCTTCCAAACTCAATTGTTTTTCATTTGAAGAAAATCATATTTTGGCCCGTAATTAAAATTTTATTTTGAACCATAAATTTTAGGTATTTATATTTTGACCCCACAATTTTCCCCAAGTAATTTTATCTTCCTAATAATTTTATTACATTTCAAGGGATCTAAGGGTTCAATGAATTCCTTAAGATTCATCCCCTAAGTTTTTATTCTATAATTACTTATTATTTGCCAATTAGGAATTAACCCTAATTAATTCCAATTAAATCCTTATTAATTCATAAAAATTCCTAGAAAATTCCTAATATTCATCAGTGATCCAAATAAAGACTTATTTTTGTTAGAACTCCTTTGAATGCTTAAGATTTCACTAAGAATTTTTGTTAAATAATTTTTAATAATTATTTTTATATTAATTCATTAGCTAAGTAGTTTGCTGATATTACAAAAATGATTCAAATCTCAAACATACATACATTGTATCTTTCCTTGAGAAAATCCAAGATGAATTACAAAGATCCATGCTGGATTAGAAGGGACATTGCTCAAATCTCTCTCTCGAAGAAATTTACCAAATCACTCTTACAACACTTGACAAGTTATGTGAACAACAGAGGATTTTTTCTTCTATCATTGAAGAAAGAACCAACTTCCATAAAATTTGCAAAAAACCATACCTACAGATTAAGTGCAAGGATAATAAGTGTGAAAGAAGCATCATCTTAGAAGTACTAGATCAAACAATGGATGCCATGTTGGCAAGAACATAGGTGCAAAAGATTGAAAATCTTTAAGGGAAAAGACCAATGAAGCCATAAGAAGTCAACAACCTATGGGACATTGCCCATTGAAAATGTTTGAAATCTTTGCAATCTTCATCCTTTTATAGATACTACTACTACCATGAACACCTTCAACACCTTTCCATCAGAAACCAATCCTCCATTTGGAAAGTTTTCCTTGATTTTTCCAAAAATGAGAAACAAATACTAAAATTCCAAAAGCCATAAAAGACTGTAATACACTTCTTTGATCCTTGAAGACTGTGACTTCATGATAGGTGAACCACGAGAATATCTTACTAATGACATTCCTTTCATACAAATTCCAAAGGATAACTAGCAAGGAAAATAGTTCACCCCCAACTTAATTATAATGACTAGTTCAGCCAAGACTCCTAAGATCCATTGGATTTAACTTAATAAACATCTGGCCTGGTGTTTTTGGAGCCATGCAAACAGAACTAGTAGACCCAATAGAGGCATCACTAGCAAACCCAAGTGTTGAAATTCAAACATGCATCATGGACTTGACTTATATAAGCCCAAGAAATAAAGGCCCAATGGACTACCTTGACTTTTGCTAAGAAAGCTATGAGTGCAAATTAAAACAAAATCTATGGTGTTGAGGCAAAGGCCCAGAGTGGCTCAACCTAGAGATAGATTTGGACAATTTTGATTATCACAATTACCATCTCTCTCTTAGTCAAAACTAAAAATGAAGACTCAACCTCCAACTCATCAAAGATAGTCTTGTCTTTGTCATGTTAAGAATCTATGTAGTAGTATTGCCTTGTCATATTAGGAATCTATTCAATAATATTGTCTTTGTATTGATATATTTAGTGTCAGTTTGTTAGAATGTGGTTAAAGTAAGTCTTAGATATGTGTGTAGTGTTTTGATGTAAGCTATAATGTTTGTATGTTTGAGCCTCTGCCAATATAAGGAAGGCCTTACTTCACTTGTAAGGAACAAGTTTGATTATTAATATAATATCCACCTTCTAACTATTCCTTCTTTTTAAACTTCACCCTCCCTAAAAACCTAAGTTCTTTAACATGAATTATAATCATCTTTCTAAGGTTTGAGTATGATTTGCACTTGTCTCATAAAAGGAACTTGTGCATCTGAAAAAAAAAAAGAAAAAAAAAACTAGTTCAACAATCCACCCTAAGTTCTGGTATCATGATCATTGCCTGATCTATGAGGTATTGGACCTTGAAACTTGTTAAGCCCTAGACAACATCGTGTTGTCTTGGATGGATGAAATACTTTTAAGCATAATTGTGATACCATTATCCTAGGCAAATTTTTCACAATCATTGAAGTCTAAGTTTTTGGTAATTAAAAGCATATGTTTTTCATCTTGTGATGAAAATAACGCTATAAATATGCAGCGTATTTCTAGCCAATAGTAGTGATGAGTAATGGTTGAATTATACACACGTATATGTTGATATTTTTGATAAAAACAAATTTGGGGAGGGATAGTCTTCTCTTCTCTCTTATGTAGAGTTTAGATACCAGTGTAGTGCAAAACTCAACCACAGTATTTTGGTATGACACATTATGGACAAACTACACTTAAGTGATGTTTGGATCCCATAGGGTCCATTTGGTACACATGGATGATTTTTATAGAAGTAGAAATGAGAATGAAAATGGAAATGAGTTTTGATGAAATGAAATCTTACGGCCTCTAATTTTAGTTTTGGTATGATCTGGAAAGAAAGTAATGAACATATTTCATTCTTATTTTTATATTTAGTTGGATGAAAATAAGCTAGAAATAAAAAAATAACAAATGACCACAATATTTTTAGTGGAAAAAATTATTTTGAATTACTAATAACAATAAAATAATAATAAAATAACCATTTATAATTACCAATAATAATAAAATAATCATTTTTAATTACCAATAATAACCATCATCAAATAAAAAAATAATAATTTGTAATTAGAAATAATGATATTTGAATTATCAATAATAGGAAAAGATAAAATGTTTATTTTTAATTTTTAATTAAAAATAATTTTTTTAATTACCATTAGTAAGAAAACCAAAAAAAATCCATTTTTAATTTTTTAAATAAAAAATGGTTTTTGAATTACCATTAATAGGAAAACACATGCTGATTCCCATTTGCATCCAGCAAATAAAATTTGAGAACCAAAAGGATTAGTGTTAATATAATTTCAGCCTTGATGTAAATATGATCACAATTTCCACACAAAGATTATATTACTAGTTACTCGAAGTGTCAGGCAGCATAAAATTTGCATTTAATTAAATAATGGAGCACTTAAATTAAGAGTAGGGTCCATGTTTTTACAACCCAAACACAAACCACACTAGAATAATGAACATAAATATATCCATTGGAAACATAATTAAATCCCATTTAACGCATTTCTACCAGGCACCTCATGAGGCCCCCACGGATCTCATAATGTCGTGCAGTAGAAAATCCGACTTCTAAAGCAAGTTTCCCCGATTCATTCCCTTCATCAAAGGAGGATTCATTAATTAGACAATCAATATGACAGACCATCTAACGGTCACAATGTTTAATTTTCCCTTTTATTAAATGCGACTATGAACTAAATAAGTTTCAGTTGCTCACCCTTCGATAGAAGATTGATGGAAACTGAAGGAAGGCAGGACACTTCTCCAAATACCGAGGCATTTTGTGCAAAATATGTAGCCACAATCCTCTCATATTATAGCAGTTAAAATGAAGTCTCTGAAGAGAAAGAAAAGGTTCTCTCTACGTTCTTCAAATACAGTAAAGAGCATCAAACCAACCAGCAGCAAATGACAAGTAGAGCATCACCTTCAATCCGCCTGTCATGCAATTAATGGGCACTGCCTCCACATTTTGATCACATGTGATACTAATTAAATTACAACACAATTTTGCTGCTTAGTAACAGAACTTGGAAAATTTGTAAAGGATCAATGTAGCCAAAGTATCAAACATGTGCTCCATGCTATTATCTAATGGTTCCATACTCTAGGATTACCCATGCTCAATCAATATTCCTGAAGTAGTTCTTTGAAAGCAAGCACTGCCGAGATGAAGCAGTCAACAGTTGCTCCTTTGAGAAGTCAAGACCAGTCACCTACAAATTCCATGACCCCAAAAGAAAATAATTACATAAACACCACCTTAAAGTATTAAAAAATTTATTCTTACTCATCACAGAGAGAGAGAGAGTATTTACTATTCATATACATCACCAAGGTTATCTTGCAACAGCATAAAATCTAGCGTCCATCGACTTTCACATGTCTAAAGATTATTTAAAAGGAAAAAATAATTTGCAAGACACTCAACTATTGCTCAAAGAGCTTGTAGCTTTTTAAAACACAGATAAGAATTAACATATAGTGATGTACCCCATGCCAAACGATATATTACACCACTAAAACATGTTGCGTATTGTATTCTTGGAGTACCTTTGTTCTTGATACATCCTTGAAGTACCCTTGATAGCTTAAAATTTGAACAAAAAAAAATTGTTACAATATCAAAAGCCTGTAAGAAGAAACATAAAGTTATGGTAGTGAGAACAATGCTATGTAGTCACTAGAGACTAGATTTTATTATTAAAGCACTACATTTAGAAACCTTTTTTTTTAAAAATAAAAGTCCAACACTTTATCATATGTTTGCAAAATTTTCGATTGAAGCAATAAGCTCAGCAGCAATTTTTTACACAAGCAGGCAAACCACAAACAAATCAAGTATACCCAGACAAATAATCAGCATTAGATGGACAATCAACATCATAAAGCAATAGCAGGAGTAGGATCAGTTGGATAATCAATAAAATACAGAGGGTGTGAAATTTGGCATGACTGAGATTAGTGCAAATAAGGGAGGAGATCAACTTGTGCAATTTCCGAAGCTTGATGAAAAACCAGACTTGGCTTCTGGGTTTCTCCAAATAGCACACCCTCCAATGAGTCTTGCTTCCAACTTGGGAGCAAGCTACGGACCACTAGAGTGGCCAGAGCTTAAAGGATGTTGCCGAAATAGAGGAGAAGTGACAAGTTTGTAATGATGATAACGGGACTTTGGAATGAAGGGGAAAAAGAGATGAGGACACACCATGAATAGCAAAGATGAAATGTAGGGAAGAAGGGAGAAAGAAGGGAAATCGAAAGTTCAACATATACCTCACCACTGATTTTGGAGCTCCTTCACACCTTTTACGCACGCAAAAGTGGATCCGGCACTTTACGGTGGCCGAGGTCAGAGGAGGCTGTGACAAGAGCTGGGGAAGGACGCAGAGGTGCAGTGTGGTAGAGGCCAATCTACAAGACACAGATAAGGGTATGCAAGCTTCTGTAGAGGAGAAAATATCTAGGGCAAGAAGGTCAGAAGACTTTGCTTTCCAGGGAATGCTAGCTCATTCCATTGCCTGAACTTGGGGGTCCATATTCCCATATGTGTTAGAATGTCCATTCTTGATGCAATTGGAAGCCTACGCACCAAACAACCAAAATGTTTCTTCCCTTCTCCCTTGCCCATTCCATCTTTGGCATTTCCTATGTGCCAAACACGTTTTTACAGTACCACATAGGGATGCAGTAAGAGAGAGTGTAATTACACTTGGTGATACAACAATCTACCTGTGTAGTAGTGATTTACATCAAAGAAAGAGTGCAATACCACATGCCTTGGCCTAAACTAGGCATATATTTTTTATGTCTAAATTATATATTTTATTTTGTGTTTTTATCTCTTGTTTTTCAAACAGTAGAATAAATTTTTTTAGATAATTCATACTTAATTTCATAAACATGACAATCAAAGAACAAGAATGCTACTTGTTTCCATGTTGTGGGAAATTAAGCTTGGGAAGTTATGGTTTACAATCATGGGTCAGAATCATGTTGGGTGGTGAGAGAGATAGAGAGATTGATATGATAAAGAGTCAATACCTTGTATTAAGGTGTTTAAAGAGACAGTGATATAATGGTTAGACAAAACTAATATTATGATTCTTAAGTTTAGTAAGGGAATTGAATCATATGCATGTCTATGTATAAGTTTAATCCTTAAGCTCTCTTGGTGTAGTTGTAAGAGCCTCTATTTATAAGTTTCAGTGGTGATGAGATGATGATGACAGAAAGTTGTCTAAGAAGGCAGCTTATTGTTGTTCAAAACAACTTGGGCAAATTGTTATGTCTATTCTTTGAATGAAGCTCACTAAATGATAGCTATTGAGTGTCTTGAATCTTCAAGAATTGGGCTTAGACTAGGTTAGGCTTATCCAAGCTCTTATGGCTAGGTAACACCCATAACACTTGCCTTCAAATTGTTAGCGAGGTGTTGAGCTAGGAGAACTTAGAGTAGTGCATATGCCTAAGCTAACATGTGATTAATGTTGGCAGCGTTGTTTCTTCACATTTGTATAGAGTGCTCTATGGAATACAAGAAGTTATGGGTTATGAAAAGTTTTTTGCTAGTGTAACACCTAATACATTAATAAGCTAATAAAGAAAAGTTTGATTAGTAAAATGTACCAAATATCAAGTGGGAATGCAATTATTTGAAACTCTAAAATCATGAACCCGATAAAACCTCGACAATTAAGAATGGATATTCCTAGGATGTAGCTAACTACATACATACTTAAAGTTCTATCCCATCTAACTCCCAATATCTCATCTGAAAAACATTCAAAGAATCCTATTACTTCTATTTGTTCTAATTAGGGATTAATGAGTGCAAGATATGGGTGTTTAAAAGATAAAATGAGGCAAAACATGCAAAAGGTAGAACATGGCCCATGCTTAATAGCATGGCCTAGCCATCTTTATTTAGTAGCATAGCCCTAGCATGCTATGCCTTAAAAAACTAGCCCAAAAACCTTGTTTTCACTGAACTTTGGGAGATGGTTTAGGGGATCTATCCTATTCCAAATTTGGCATGCTAGAACATTTATATAAGGTTTAACCATGCACCAAAACTTATACCAAAAATCATCTGTTAGAACCCTTTAGTGCATATGTTTCCAAAATTACTTAATTTTGGCTCAAACACCAAAAATGGCACTTTAAGTGCACCATGGGGCACTCTAACCCTTCCCAAACCTAACCAACCCTCTACAAGAAAATTTTAATACATCCAAACACTTTTTAAGAAGTACTATTGAGACCAAAACCCTTATGGATAAAAAATATGACCCAGTGAATTCGTAAAATCCAATTGCACCAACCTCCAACCACTTCATAATAATATTCCTAAACTAATACCATTACCTCTAACAAGTCAAGAACCATAACACACTAGCCCAAATCATTGGAACCATACCACAACCTTGAATTCTATAAATGGCCATACGATGGCTATAATTCATTGATATGCACTAACTAGGAATTCACAATAAAACAATTTATGATATCATAATACTAGTTCCAAAATCAAGAGGGAAACAAGTATACATTACCAAAAGTAGCCTTTACCATTGATTCCATAATGTACCATTGATAATTACTAATTTTTATATATTTTATTCCCTGTAATTTAGGTATTTTGATAATAAATTGTGGCTTAAGGATTTAATTAAACGATATTTGATTTTATTAGCCATTTATGTAGTTTAGGAATTTATCTGCAAAATTCTTGGATTTTAATATATAAATGTCTTTTAAATAATTTTGTAAATCTTTTCTACTTAATCTTTTCTATTATTTTGCAGATTTCAAGGGGCAAATGAAATTTAAATGGAGAAATTGATTTGGAGAAAAGATGGACCTTCAAGTGTGCAAGTGTGCAATTTCAAAAAGGGAATAATGGTTCACATTTCTTATGGAATTTTGGAAATTAAAATTGGAAAAATGGGAGAATGAATAGTGGCTGGCACATGGATGGGATGCTCTCTCATTTCATACATTGTATGCATGGTACATTCACATGGATTATACAGTAGCTTCACAAACACACAAACAAGTCCATTTATTCACGTGGACAACATTCCTTATGGCATTCCATTAACATATATATACAGGAGGCTTTCCAAGTCCAGGAAGCTACATCAAGGCAATCCCTTTCACACACACATCCATGGGTTGCCACATACACTCATACTATCATGCATAATAGCTCCATCTCATGTATTCGCACAGCCTTCACACTCTTATCTCTCTTCTACATTGCCACACATCATACACGTTGCAATTCACTTTCAGGCACTCACACATCTCCCTCACTTAATACACATTCACGTGCATGACACTTTCACATACACACAATCACACATGCATGGGTTTTTTAAGGGGGAGGCAGAGGTCTGAACATGTTTTATGAAGGAAGAAGCATGAGGGAAGAACACGGGATTCTCATTTCTCACACACATTCACTGCGCTCCATTTTCCAACACACACTCGAGCTTTTTCTCACATGCATGAGATTTGATGAATGAATCCCTCATCCATGCACACACTCCACATGTAACATAGCACCATGTAATGAATGGAAGCATGGAGATTGACACGTACACAGATTGGGAGAAGAAGGGCAGAAGGTTTGTGGATGAGCATCGAAAAACATGTAAAGAAGGAAGTCTTGGGTTTATGAGTCCAGGAGACTGGAGGAAAGGATTACATGCACTAGATTCATTCACTTTTCATGTACAGGTGCACTCACACTGAACCACGCTTCACATTCAAGCACTCATAAGGACCTCTTACTCGCACGATGAAGCAAGTCCAGCTTATTTCATTCACTTACTTAAAGAAACAAACAAGGTGGCACGAGCTCCAACATTAACAGACACCAGGGAAGAATCACGTGATTGAGGGGGAAGACACGTACACACCCACACAATCAGCTTTGGCATTCATTAATATACATGCACATGGATGAGGAAGCATGGAGCTGAGGTGGGAGCTTTTTACATGGAAACTAGGGGAACACTCACTCATGCATTTAGCATATGGACACGAGGGAAGCACCAGTTCACGTGGAAATCACGCAAGGCAGCACAAGCTCATTTTCACGGGAATGAATGAAAAAAGTGAACACATGAGAAGCACGGGCAACAGGGAAGGAATGAAGCAAAAAGAAAAATAAGAAGCATGTTATCAAAGCATGAGGAAGAGCATGTGGGAAGCACAAACCAGATTTTATAATATATTCACAACACATCAGCATCACAAGTAGGCCCACACATATACATACAAGAAAGAGCATGTGAGAGGTAAGAAAAAGGGCATCGGTTTGGAAAAGAAAAAAAGGGGTTGGAGAGGCAGAACGGGCTAGGGGTTTTTTGTGAGATCCAGGAGACGCGTGAGACGTGATTGATATTTCTCTATCAAGCTCCATGGCTGTGGGTTCCTTCCTCTATTTTCCTCCATCCATCTCCTCAATGGAAGCTTAAATTTCCTTGGGTAGCTAGTTGAGAATGTGACTTCCATGGATGAAAATTTAAGCACTAAGAAGCATCCCCAATTTGACTAAATTCTCTTCTCCCTATCTTTTACTTTTAGCATTAATTTCTTTGTTTAATTTGGCTAGATTTAGCTTGTTAAATGGAGAATTTGGTGACTGAATGTACTAGATTAATTTTCTCTGTAATTTTGATTGTAATTTCACATTTGGAGCTTGTTGTGAAGCCTAGGTGTTTGTAAGAATTTCACACTTAATAACTGACCAATTTGCTAGTTAATTCCTCTTATTCTCAGGCTATTTAGTGCAATGGTCATTGTATTAAGTGGCTGAATTTTTGTATGATATTTGTACTTGAGAAAATATTTAATTTAATTGGTTGATTAGCACCTTTAAGTAAATTGTTCAGTGAATTTGATAAGCATTTAGATACTATTTTGGTGTGTTCTTATTCCTAACTTAAGTTGCTAGTTTTTTTTAATAGTTATTTGTGGTTGCAAATTCCTTGATCATTAGTAATTTGAGTTTTAGATAGTAATTCAAGAATCTTTATGAAGAGTATACTAAGAAACAAGAATTTAAATCCAAATTTTGGTATATTAAAAAGGAGTAAGAATAATTGAATTCTAGGAAGTTCATTCAAAAGCTAGTTGCTACACTTTGCCTAGTTGTTGCCATCACTTAGTCTTAAGTTTTTAGTTTTTGTTATTTTTTTAATTCGATTAAAATTTAGTAATTCAAAACCCCTATAAACATTTCTCAATTAATGTCACTAGGAAAACTTTTTCATAAATAATTAGAAGCAAAACTCATTGGAAAATAACTTAGGTTGTACTATTAGTTACAAATCTTTAATCAACTTAGTTATTTGGGGTTGTTCGACACAACCATCAACCATAAATACACAAAAGAGTCCCACTACAAAAGAATTAAAGAACATCATGTGAAAAATTTCCTTATCTATATAAGCATGGTATGTGCTAAACTTGATCAAAATACAAAGAAACCCTATACTTGGCAATTCATATTACAATCCTAACAATTGATTCAAACTATCAAAATACAAGTCAAAATAGAGTTTAAGCAAAATATGCCTAGCCTAGCTGGTTACTTCTCCACTTGCTTGTTCTTGCTTGAGTCTGAACTTTCACCTATAAAATGTTAGCCTGCAATTAGGGTAAAATATAAAATCTTAATAACTAAGAGCAATTTCTATTCACACACACACACACACATAAATCAATATTAAAGCTTTACATAGTAAAATCATCAAGCATGCCATATCCATCAAAACATAGAAGTAAGTTTGACAACAAATACCATAGTTATCGGCCAATAACTCATCAAGTGGATAGGATGCACATCAAGGTCCACAACTTACCATGAGTAGTTAGAACACACATTAAGGTCCATGACTTCTCCATTCTATCAAAACACACATTAAGGTCCACAATCAAATATCATACAAGTGGTCAAACTTAATCATAGTAGCACATAAACATATTAAAACATGTATAAGCAATTAAACATGATTTCACAATAAATATGAATAGAATTAAACCCCAGATATCTCTAACTATGTTCTCCACTTCCTAAATAGCTATTAAAAGCCTCCAAGTAGAAACATAAGCTTAGAGCAACCCTAGACAATATATACTCATCAATCCAAAGGAACCTTTACTTCTACCAATAAAAAAACCCAATAAATCAAATAGTTTTAACTTACTCAATCTTCCAAGAGTTACAAAACACCAATTTGAACACAAGAGTCTGAGCCTTCTTAATGGGTAGCCACCTATAACACCCAACTTTTAATTTTTTAATTTAATAGTATCTTGAATAATCATCTAATAATATCTAATTGCCGAAGCTAAAATCAAAATCAACAGTAATAATCAAATATATAATGACTTGATCAATTAATCCAAAAAAAGATCCAACATAATATTTTCATATTAAACTGTAACTCAAATATGCAACATAAATCTCATAATTGATCTAAATAACAAAAAAACTTAATACACTAAATTACTATATCTCAAAATCTCTTATTACATCACATCATATTTTATACTCTATTACATCACATCTACTAAGTAACTTCAACTAAGATATTCACTATGTAACCTTCCTTTCTTGATATTTGCCTTCTAACCTGGAAATGTCAAATTCAAAATAAGACATAGATAAGATAAAAATTTCAATAGCTAGTAAAGTTTTAAAACAATATTTTTAGCCATAAATACAAAGCTTTTCACAAATAATTTAATTCCTAAAATGCATGCATGTCTTAGACACCTAATTTGAATCAGTAAACTTTCACAAGCACTTTTATGAATCACTTTAAATAAACCAAATATTTTTATAAATTCTTTTAGACTACAAGAAGTTAAGAAAAAACTATGTGCTCATCAATAGAAAGGCAACTAGATAGGTGAGATTCTCAATGAAAGCCCCTGCCTTTAAGTGGCTCTATAGTGTAAGCTATAGTGCTCTCACTCAATCCATTTCATATCGAAAAGAGATTGATGACCTTAAGCTTGACCCTCGACTATTAGTGATCACTATTAGGATTTAGACGTGCACCATCTCATCCAACACATTTAGCCTTTGCCTTGGTCCTTTGAACTTATAACATACAACATTTCACCAAATCCTTATGATGATCGTCATGTAAAATAATCTACCTTGGATATCCACTACAAAGTTTACAACATTGGGGGCAACATTCATGATTATACATTTGAAAATATCACATGGCAATATAAAACATTTTACTTCAAGTAAAGCAATGACTCCAATTCAATAATTTCATTATCTCATTGTGCAAACTCATAATTTCAACATAAAATTTCCATCAACTCATACAAGTCAAAACATTATCTCAATGAACTCTTTTTCTCAAATACTTAAAGTGCAAATAAAGTATTTCATAAATTTTGTTTCATAAAACATAAGAATGCATTTAGAATTATATTTATGTGCACTAGTTACTTTGATTTGAAGCTAAGAGAACACTCGCCAAGCAATCCTCCACTAAACACAAGTTAACAATCTGCAACAATAAAATATAATAAATATATAAGTATAATAAATCTAAATATTATGTAATTCACTTTTAAACCACTACCAAAAATCCTTTTTAACCTAATAGCTCTCCAATTCACACCACAACTTCACTAATCCAATGCTTTATCTTCAACAAACGATATCAAAACATTTAATGAAGCCCTAATTCCTAGCTTAAATCCATTAAATATATAAAACAATAAGTATAGAATCTTAAATATATATTAATTCAGTCTTTAGCTCAATTTCAAGCTTACCTAGGCATTTTATCAAACACTTAATGCTCACAAAAATTAATTAACATAAATTAAATATTCCAATACCAACCATTCAAAAATTTAATTGGTTCAAAAGAAAGCTAAAGATGAGTAACACATTTTATTCTTCACTCTGTCTAAATCCTCCAAGTGACCATCCAATTATGAACTCAAAGTGTTGCATCCATGGAGCTACTCTAGTTCCCAGATACACTTTCTCTCTCTAAATGGTGGAAAATGCTACTTTCTCTCTCTCTCTCCCCCTTTTGGTGTGTCTAATGTAGGGTGTTTATTTTCCAAAATGAAAAATAAAAATAAAATAAAAGATGACATGAGTAAGTGTATGGGCCATAGGTCTAGTCTATGGGTCTCGAATTAAATCCATTTAAAATTCATCTTGGACTATGATAACTCAGGTAATATTTACTATAGGGTTAAAATAATTTTAATAACTATTGGGCTTTTATTTCTATTTATTTAATTGGGCTAAATTAAACTAATTGGGACTTTTAATTTAATAAGTAACCAAACATCATATAAAACACGTCCCCTTATATGTAATAATTAATGAATTCTTAATAATTCTCCAATTAATTATTCTAACTAATTTATTAATTTAAGACGTTACATCAGCCACACAAAAATCAAGCTTCAAGAAGAATTTTGGACAAAATAACATCACAAATGAAGAGGATTTACATACCCACACTTTAGGCTCACTTCTTCTACTCCTTCACAAAATCACTCTAAAAACTCCACTTCCAACAATTTAGGTTTTTATAAACTATCACCAAATCAAAAGTTATTTGGCTAAAAAGAAAGAAGAGAAAGAGTAGATTATTTTCTATAACACTCATTGGAGCAAAAAATTGCATCTCTCTCCCTAAAAATGGCCTTGAACACAACCCTCAACCCTTCCTACTCCCGTTTTGTGTTTCATCGCCTCTTCCTAGCTATGTGCATACATCTAACACAAATGAAGGAGAGAAAGTAAGTTTTAGTCAAGTGTGAGTTGGGTTTAAGTCATGGATTATGGGTTTTAGGCTATCTAGGTTATGGGTTTTCTTAATTCCTAATTTTTTTTCCTCCAAATTCTATTTTAGGGTCTCCTTTAAAATGATTTTATTTTAAATAGGGAATAAAATTTGTAATTAATTGTTTCCTTAAGGAAACAAATTAAATTTCTACCAAATTAAATAAAAACTCAAATAAATTTATTTTCTATGAAATTTCTAATTTATTTATTTTTTCAAAAATCCTTAATATATTTATTTTCTCCCAATTATCCTTTATTTAAATTATCTTTCCTTTATATTCCTTATTTTAATTATTTTTCCTCTATAATCTATATCAAATATTTTTAGGATATTATAGCTGGTCCTTTTATCTCTTGTCCGCTATGATTCCATTTATCTTTGTGCTGCTTCTCTGTTACATTTGTTTCATCTTCTATTTACCTATGTGCTGATACATCTACTTTTGCCTATGTTGCTACATTTGTTTCATCTATATCTATGTAAGCTGACCTTTAGTGCAATAATTGCATCTTTCCTTAGTGACTTCAAGAGTAATATGATTTGAAGATGATATTCGCTAGTCTTGTGAAAGTTACAGCTTTTTATTGGACATTGTTCCATCGTTGGCTTCTAATTAGCAAGAGTGTTTGATGTGGAAGACGGAGCTTTTTCGACTCTTTATGGGAATGTTTTTCAAAGAGGAGTTTGGTTTCCATTTGATATATGTTAATATTCTATAATAGCTTCAGTTGGGGTAAATTTTGTTTCTTGACCCTAAAAGCTATTCAATATGTATTTGGCATTGTGGCTTTGTTTTGTTATATCAATTCTTTAATATAAATGAATATGCCAATATATGCAGAATATTCACTGATATCAGTAGACCTAGTTGTGGATGTCTCTTTATTAAGAGTTACATAAGTTCAAGCTCACTATGGGTATATAGCTTTTTGCATGTGCTAAGTGTAAGATCTTCCTTGTAATTAGAATTTGTTTAATAATAATTAAGTAACTTTAGTATATTAGATAATATTTAAAAAAATTAGAATATAATGTATAACCAAATAATGAAAATTTATTTAGTTTTATGATTATAAAATATAAAGAAATTTTTTTAGAATTTTTAGAGATATAATAAGAATTTTCATGACTTATTTGGAATTAGTTGCTAATAGGAAATTAGAAGAAATAATGAAATAAATATTTACATAGTTAATTTCTATAAACTCTCAAAGCCAAAAATATCCTAGAATTGTTTTAAAAAAAGATATTTAAAAAATAAAAGTTTTTAAATAAAATTCTAAAAGTTAAAAGATAATTAGCAAACGTTTAAAATAAAAACCTGTAACTTTCACAGGATTAAAATGTAATTTTGTCAAAACTAAAATTTAATTTTAACTTATACCAAAATATAATTTTTATGAAGAAACTAAAGCTGCAATAATAGCAAACTAAGAAAGTCGAGAATTTTAACATACATCATACATCGCTACCAAAAAAAAAAAATGCTACCAAAAAAAAACATACATCATACATCTTTCCTTATATGGGATTCATATTCAAGGGTTCGACTCGTTAGAAGTATGGCATAGGGGGCGTATTACACAAATCCGATCATAATTGATGCACAGGTCTTGAACCAGTAAACAAAACTAACATAGGAACGCAAAAACCAAACAAATCTTTCAGTTCATAGAACAGCAATTATTTCAACTTCACATAGTAGAATATCACAAAAATAGGAAGAATTAAATTATTTTCTCTTATCTAAAATAAAAGGTAATAATAATTTCCTTCATCTTTCATCTTGCCATTTTTCTCTTATGCCCTGTAGAACTGTCGTCAATAACTAAACTTGCTTTTGTTCTAAGCGTTTTTAGCAAGTAAATACTTCACAAAATGGCATCTACTTTTAGCGCAAATTTCAAAGCTACAAAAGGTAGGAAATTTTAGTTCATCAAACAACGAGGAATTTTTTTTTAATTAAAAACTTTTATGTTTAGAGCTATAAAACAAAATTTTGATGTTACAAAGGCAGGAATCAAATAGTCACGGTTGACATATTTGCGCATGAAAAAAACTCTCAGCTATCTCAAGGACTGTGAAGGTTACTTAAAAATAGAATTGTGCCCCCTCATTACCATGGGTAACAAAAGCTACTCTAAACATGTCCTAAAAGCAAAAATCTGCATATTTTTGTTACGATTTGTAATTCTCCCTATCTTGACTGGATGAACTGGACCAGAATGCAAGTCAAACATAAAAAGGAAATGCAAAACACACATCTATATTTCTAACAGACAAAAAGCAGACATACAAGAAGAACTGGCCACAAAGAAGGGACAACATGGCAGAAAAGGACCTGAGCCAGGTATATACTGGCTTAACCTAAGATTACATTATCCAGAAACAAATCCTGGAGCTGTAAAAAGCACAGCAATCATAGGAGAGGAACGCATTGCCACGTTGATAACACAGGGTGTACAATTTTAGCTCTTATAGCAATCCAACAGAACTAAATCTACTCATATTTCATGTCATTAAATGGATAAGGGATGACTTCATTTTTCATCAAGCATTACTCTGGAAAGCTACTTGTCTTTAAGCATATCTCGTGCAACAAGAAGTAACTCTATCATTATCCTAAACATTTTATTTTCACCAGAAATTATATCACTAATTAAGAACAAATAAAATATCAAAGGATGAAATCACAAGTAACACCGGGTTTTCCAATCTGAAATACACGAAAGGTGAATTACAACTCAGATAATCCAACAGCTAGATGAAATTCTCTGACTACATAGAAGCAGAACCTACCCAGATACCACTTTTTACATCTTTCTAATTTGAGGATATGCATGCAACAGACCAATGAAATTACAAGAAGTACAAGAGTTTAGCATCCATAGACAGATATTATAAATCTGATTATCAGAAGAGGAATTTAATAAGGGATACAATTCATTTTATACAATAAACAGACACCTCCAACTTAGAAATTAGAATGATTGAGGCTTAAAACTGCAAATAATCAAAACAAGTTAAATGATAAAATCAAAGTCAAGGACTATCTTATTGTGCATTTTATGTTTCTTGCATCAAGAGAAGATGGAAAGGTTGACAAACTGTTTCAACTTGCATCAACTAACAAGTGTTTACACAACCTTCTGAATGAAAGTATGGATCAGTCCACGATCACTTGCATATTGCATCAGACAATCTTATCTTTCTAATTATGGTTCATCTTTTGCATTTGATCACTATCTGGATAGCATGCACTAACAGCAGCATATTCGCTTTCAATCATGCAATATCAACAAGGAATTGAAGAAAAATATTTAACTGCTTGAATCTGATATTTAGAAAAATGGTGACGATTTAAAAAAGGGAACCCACTACATAGAATATTTTCATTGGAACATAATACAAATGCTTAAAGGAGAGAGTCAGGTCAAGAACAACATAATTTCATGTTGTATAGGTCGCATTCCAAAATGCCCTTTTCAGGCGCTTGTTTTAAAGCCACTAACTAGAACGACGATGTTTCACAACATCGAAAGTCCAAGGAATTCATTGAAGCAGAATACACAGAATACCAAAATAATTAGGGGAAAAAAGACATAATTCACAAAATGGAGTACATATCCTCTAACAGCCACCCAAGACAGAGAAAGAGCATCCATTACTAGTCATAAATGAAAACTAATTCACAGGAGCGCAGTCAAAAATCAGTGGGAAGAAGTAATGACTTGAGAGAACTGGTTGAAGCACAATGGTATATAATCCAGAGGGATTCTAAACATACAACACTGCACAGGGGAAATTATTCACTATATAATAATGAGAGGAGAGAAAAAGAAGTGTATTTTTCTGGTCTGAGAGGGTAGATCATCCATCCACTAATGAAGTGTAAGCGAACTAGAAGAAGAAGAAAAAGGGAAGAGAGGGGTTAAATGTACTCAAATTCATCTTCCTTGAGATGGGCAAAGAACTTTACAGGACCACGACCAGGGATCTCGGTGACAAACTCAACCTTGTAAGGCAAATTGGCGGAGATTCGTTTCCCCTTCCAGAGGCCAACGTATTGCTTGATCTCACCTTCCAAACCCGTAAGGTCAACCTCAGGAACTTTAGGGACATGGTACACCTTCAGAGGCGCCTTGACCCTAACCCGCGACCCAACATTGGCTTCTGGGGACGAAGTAGATGGAGGTGAGGATAAATCATTGACCTCCACAGCAGCAGAGACGGTCCAATTTTGAGAATGTGAGGACTTGAAAAAAGAAAGCTCACAATCCCAGGCGATGCTTGTGGGCCTCGCTTTTATAGGGATAGGGCAGTAAGCACGACGCGAAATCAAGGAAGACAAAGATGATTTAGCTGCAGATGATGGTAATAGTGGCAATGGCATCATCATTCTCATCTGGGTCTTCATCGTGCAATTGGGCGAGGCACTGACCATGTTGTTGTTGTTGTCTGAAATTGCAAAGGTGAAGGAAGAGATGATCGGTGAAGTGCTGCAGGTCATGCTTCTGATTTGCTTTATTCGATTATTTTCTACCTATCAGTCTTCTTAATGGATGATGGATGCGAGAGAGTTTGCGTGAGACTGACTGTGGTAGTTTTGTTTCTTCCCAGATTCCCAGCCACCTCCCATTGATTGCTCCCCCTCTTCTTCTAACCACCCACCCATATTGGAGTTTTTTCCTTGGAGGCCAGGATATTTTGAGCACGCACACTATATCCTCTTTTTTACAATTTTTTTATTTAGTAGTAATGTTATTTCTTTAAATCCTTTTGTTTATTAGTAATATTATTTTTTACAATTTTTATTTAAATACTTTTTTAAGTTTGCAAAAATTATTTTAAAAAAGGATCTGATTATCGTTTTGAAAAGGCTTTATTGTAATAAAATCTTTCATTTTAAATTTTACAAATTTAAAATCATTAATTTTAAAAATTTCTTTTATTTATATCTTATTCAAATTTTAAGAAAATAATCTTTTTTTCCATAAAAAAATAGTTCCTCAGTTTAGAAAGAGAAAGAATATAATGTAAAATAGTACTTTGTGAACATTAAAATTCTTACCATGCCTTAGTTAATAATATATATATCTTTCAATATTTTTTGATATTAATTGTTAAATGGAGCACTTATTATCAAGTTAAAAGATATAGTTATTAGTCAAGATATAATTATTTTTACTTAATTATATCTAATCTAAATGTTAAGTTTCAATTATGATTTAGTCTTATACTTGAGTCTCTAGTGTAAAACAATTATTGCTATATCTTGACTAAGTTTCTATTATGAAATAATTGTTGCTATATCTTGGCTAAGAGTTATATTTTATCTTTTTTTCTTTTAAAAATTAGTCTTTTAAATAATTACACTTTTATAATAGACATTATATATAATATATAGCCAAAAATTATTTAATGGAGGATAATATCACTTATACAAATATCTTGCCATGCTGATAAGCAATTATATTGCGATTTAGTTTGCAAGTTGCATTTTAGAAAATGAAATACGAGTAAATAATGGTTAATAAAAAATAATATTTTAATATTTGTTAATTCATATATTATTATTAAATTCTTTGTCTTTTATAAAACATTACATGCCAGTGATGTTTTATCTGAACTACACGTGACTCATCTACCATCACAAGTCCAATATCTATAGCTTTCGTCTTATGTTCTCGTCCTCCAGTTCCACAAACCTGCTTTTGCAATTTGTTGTTATTCTTCTCTCTTATTATCTTCAAAGATAATATACAAAAGGAAAAATGGATAAGGATAATGTCCCTGCTGGCTCCTTCGATTGTTTTGTTCAGGATTATATGCATACTGTTCAACGTTACTGATGATACCGCGTTACGTGCCAAGTGGATTTACCTAGCGATAAGTAGATAGTTTTATGGATACACATAAAATTTAGAATAAATTATATAATTTTTTTAATTTTGTTGAAATTATATCATTTTTTTAATTTAAAAAATATTTTAGTATAATTTTAAATTCTTTTACTAAAATATCCTTTATTAACTTAAGTATACAAATATGGATTATATCAAAATATATACAAATAAAGATAAAAATGAGTAAATTTTAATTTTAAATATGCACAAATAAAAATAAAAAGTATAGATTTTATTTTCATTAAATTTTAAAAAAGATACTTAGGTTAATGGAGGGAAGTTTAGCCAAAATATTTAAAATTAGATTAAAATATAGTACAACTTTTTCTTTTAAAAAGGTCTATGCATACTTTGAAAATAAAAGAGATGTCTGTAATTTTAGTAAAATTTTGAAGATATCTGTATAATTTACTCTAAAATTATCCATTTAGGTTTGATTATTGGAACAAAAATAGTCTAAAGTTAAGTTTGGAATTTTTTTGTATTTTTAAATACTTGAGTTTAAGTTTGAGTGATATAATATTCACCTCTCCCTTAACCCATAACATATATTTATTTATATTTATAGATATTGATCAATTTAATATATTATCTTTGGTTTGATATATAAGAAACAAATAACTAATTCACGAGAATTAAGAAAGTTAGTTAAAAATAATTAATTTTTTTAATTTTGTTTCAAATAAAAATTATTTTTCAAGAATATCCCTATTTAATATATATACTTTCTCTTTGAAATTAATGACAACTATTACTTATAATTTGAAGGGCTCATTTAATGAAGGACAGAATTGAAATATTATAATTAATATACTAGACATTAGTAATTTGTTTCTTATATTTTAGACCAAACCAAGCTCTAAAAAAATCTCTTATATATGAGATTAGAGATAGTATATTAAAAAATTATTAAAAAAATTTAATACTAAAAATAATTCTACAAGTGTATGGATCATTTTAAAGTAGATCCAATATAGCCCTATAAGAAATAAAATTACCTAAATTCAAGGGGTTGTCACTTTTTAATTTTTAGTGACTTCAATATTTACATTAATATTTTAGGTTCCCTTAGTTATTAGGAATTGATATCATAGGCAAAAGAGACTCATGGCATAAACTTAAGGACTTAATATTACGACTTCAAAAGACACGACAAAATACTTAAAAGGAATGACACAAAAGACTCAATGAACTTGCTTTATATTAGATACTTATTGGCCTATATTCCTAAGTTCGATTTTAACTCTCTAATCATCATAGCTAGCCAAATTCCTAAAGTAATAGTACTCATTGCTAATGTGTTAAACTATCATATGACATGAACCAGGTTCATATGGATGCTAATTCAAAATTTTCAAATAATTTTTTGTATCTTTCAATTAGACCTATTACAAGGACGAAGGCTAAAAGACTTAAAAAAGTATTGAATGGACTTGTTCAAGAGATTTAGACTAAGCAGAGTTTTGATAAATCTAATTCAAGCATTAATAATGACGTTCTCAATATTATTTGAGGTAAAGATAGAGCTACTGGAACTATTTTGAGTTAGAATATTGTAAATTAAAGAGTTTGGACTAGGGACTATACCTAGTTGACTCATTTAAGCCTAAATAATGATATTATTAACTTAATATGCTGACTTTTAGAAGTTTTATATATTTGGATGAAAATTAGAATTAATTAAGCAAATTATCTTTCATTTTTTGGTCTTAAAAAAAAGATTTGATTTTGTATTCTTAATTCTTAGATCATTCAGTTATGATTGTGCAGTTAGTTTCTTACTTCTCCTCTAATAGGTATATTTGACTTACATTATAAATATATATATTTTGTCTCCATTTGAAATCACATTAAAAGTAATAGAATTATTTTGAGTGTTTCTTTAATTGTGAGAATATTATTCTTCCTTGTTCTTATGAAACCTTTGTTTTGTCAACATATCCTTGGGTTGGTAATTCAAGTTTGCAAAAGCCCCCAATTCATTCTTCGACCTAAGTGCGTCATTGTGTGGGTTAGTTCATCGTGTTCATGGTTGGGCACGTTGTGTAAATAGTAGGTCAATGTTCTTATAACATTGGTTGGTTATTTGCTCTCATAAGGTCTCGATCCATCATCTATCCTTCAACCTATGTCATGAAGATCAGGTCATTCCCTTGATTTTACATCATTTGGTATTAGAGCCTTAGTTTACATGATAGGTTACCCATCATTAACCACCATCTTTTCCTTTCAGCCTCTAGATTTTTCAATTTATCATATCTCTTCTTTGCCACCCTTTAATACTAAAACAAAAAATAAAAAACAAAAAACAAAAAACAAAAAACAAAAACAAAACAAAATTTTTCTTCCATGTTTCTAGATTTGATTCTTAGTGTGCAAGATTTATTTTTTATACTATAAGAGCCATTTATTTTGTAATCTGAATTTTTTTTTTTATTTGGATGTTCTATTTTATTTCTTATCTATTTGACCCCTTTTTGTTTGAGTTTTTAGATGATTGATAGGTGTTTCTTAAAGCTCAGAATCTCAACTTTTACGTCATTTTGGAATTATTCTAACCAGCATTTTCTACGTTGAGATATATTAGGTTTTAGTTGGTAATATTTTCTGACTCTTACAAATCTGACATGTCTAGTTTATTTCCTATTTTGTGATTTTGTGAGTTTTTAGTTATTTCATTTGGTCAAGTTAGAAGAGAAAAGTAAAAAAACAAAACAAAACTAAAAAAAAAAAAAAGAAAACCAAAAAAATTGTTGATTAGATAACTTTTTATTCCATTTGTTTCCTATTTTATCTTTTTTTTTTCTTTGATCTTGTGTTGTGCACTTCCCTATTTTGATTTACCTTTGTTTTTTTAATCCCTTTGTTTAATGTAACATCCCTAAAATTAAGATTTTTTTAATTATTTAGTATTTTATGTAATGAATTTATTAAGTTTTAATAAAAAGAATTTGAAAAAAATAGCTTTGTATATGAAAAGTATAAACTGAATAGGACCTATAAGAATTTTTGAGATTTTAAGGGGTCCAAGAGGCCCAGGGGCAAAATTGTCATTTGTCACATGGACAAACTTTGATAATTTTTCTAAAAGGAAGGGGAATTTAGAACTAGTCCAATATATGTATCAATAATTAGAAAATAATGCGTAAAAAATTATAAAATTTGTTGCATGAAATTTTGGATTCGTTAGAGTTAGAAAATAGCCTAAACCGATTATAAGCTTATACGAAGATGAACTAAAACCCTAAACCCGTGTTAGTTGTCTCAGGAAATTTTATGCAGAAAAATCTACTAGGTAGTGGTGACAGAATCTAGAAATATGTACTTAAAGAGAAGATATAAGCAAAAAACGAACAGATGTGCTTGTCTGTCACATCACTACTAGGGGCAAAACGGTCATTTGGACCCTAGAATAATAAAATATTAGGGGAATAAATAATATTTAAATATATGATTAGAGATATTAAACGGGATCCACATAGGACTAAATAATATTAAAATATAGCAGGGAACTTAGAAAATGCAAATTAAACAAGATATTATGGAAAACCTAAAAAAACAGTGACAATTTTGTAAGTCTAATTGAGAAAGAGTTGACATGGCACCAGAGAGCTAGAAAGGTGCTGATGTGGTGCAATGTAGAAAGGAGAGAGATGATATGGCACCATGTGTGAAGAAGAAGCTGGAAGTTGGAAGAGAATTCTAGAAGTTACACGAACTACAAAGCGATTGCACAGGCTTGTGTAAACAAATCTTAGAAATCTCATGCATTACGAAAAAATTACCTCTGACTTCAGCATGACATAGACGCTGACTTAAGTGGCATTAAATGCAAGGGAAAATTATGTTTAAGGATCAAGAAGTGAAAAAATTTATTTTTAAGGACCTGTTACTACTAGGTTCAACTGTTTGTTAGTAAACTCAATGGTAATCATCCTAAAACAAGTAGTAATAGGTCCTTAAAAATAAATTTCTTTACTTTTTGGTCATTTATCATAATTCTCCCTAAATGTAACCTTATCTTCACACTTTACGAAAAAGTAACTAGGGTAATCCAATGACTAATATTTGTCCATAAAATGTGATGCAATCTAAACCGTTGATGCAATCTAATGGCTTAGATTTCTTCACCTTTTCAAGATCAAATCACAACCTTTGATCTAATCCTAAGGCCTACATCTTATCTCTTATTTCAAGGTTAAATCTTGACCATTCATGTAATCTAAAGGCCAAGATCTTCCACCTTAAAGTTAATTAAATCTTAACCATTCATAACTAATATATATATATATATATACCACACATACACTTTCATGCCATTCTCACACAAAAAATACACACCTCAAATTCGGCCAAGACAAAGAGAAGGAGAAGGAGAGGGAGCTCGGCCTAAGGAAGAAGAAAAGGGAGAAGGAAGAAAGAAAGAAAAGCTGTTGAGAAAATCAAACACTGCAGAACTAAGGTAACATAGATAGCCTTTCTTCTTCTTGGTTTTTCTTCTATTTTTCTCAAGAATTCTTCTCTTCTCTTTCTCTCTAAATTTCGTCCATGGCATGAGGAGATGGGAAATTTTGTTGTTTCCATGGATTTTAGCCAAGAAAAGATGGAGAAATCATATATATGGCTTATAGATTCATGTGATTCAAGAAAATTCCTAATCTTAGCAAAATTTCTTCAAATCAAGAAGCTTTGTATTTCAAGATGACATGGGAGAAATTGAAGAGAAAATAAAAGGGGAAGTGGTGGAAAAAAGCCTATAGAAGAGGAAGATTAATACAACTTTGATTTTCATGAAAAAATAAGCAGGGAACCCTAGAATCTTAACTTGAGAAAAATGTAGAATACATATGAAATCTCTAGAAATTAATTGAGGGCTTCTATTTATCATCCTTGAATATGTACGTGTGGCTATTTGGTGACATAAAAATGAAGCAAAATCATATGTCTTCCTTGATGCATAAGTTCGACCAACACATGTACATTTACCTAAGGAAGAGTTTTCTTAAATCCAACTAAATAAGGTTAATCTATATAAAAAATAAGGTCTATGGTAAAATTTTGGTGATTTTTGGATCATTACATAAAAAGGTCAAATTTTTGAGAAAAAAGTGTTGACCAAGAAGTTCCTGAATTTCCCCTAATGTTATTTAATATGTTTTGGATGATTGTTGTAGCCTAATATGTTCTACGTGTTGCTTGGATTATGCTGATATTTATTTTGTGAATTTTGGAGCCCATTTGGAATAGTTGAAAAATTACATAGCGCTATGTTAAGAATGGAATATGTGATAACATATGTTCTGGAATTGCATTGTTTACTGCGCTGATATACTGCCTAATTTCTTGACATGGATAATATGCTATTTACTGCCTGATTCTATAAGTATAGGTTATTTGGTAAAATAATGACCAATATATATATGACGGAATAGCCTTATTCAGGGGATGAGCCCCTGTGTGTGCCAGAGTTGGCCATTGGGTAGCTGTTGTTATGTTGGATGTCCAATCTTAAAGATACTTAAAAATACCTAAACCACTAATTTTTAGACTCCAATACACTATCACGCTATTGAGATTATTTATGCACAGAGTTGTGCAAGGCAGTTCTTTCTTAAATATACCTATATGCCTTGATCAAATGATGGCTTAGATGACATATTATTGTGATATTTTATATGACTTCCTTGGGTACCCACTGGGGGACACCTTAGTAAAGGAAGCAGAGGTGAGCCTGTTATGTCATGGCAGTGCAACATGATCTGGGTATTGAGCCTACCAAAGCCAGTGTAATATGATCTGGGTATTGAGCCTGGCAGTCTCCAAGGCCTAATGGTCAAGAAAGAATAAATATTGTTTGTGATATCTTCTCTATTCTATACATGTAGAAATCTCTTAAATATCTTGCAATTGCTGAATATTAATTACATTGAGATAATTCTTGCGTTCATGCATGCTCTAGCTTTAAATGTAGTATGTTCACTTTGCTATTTCGTATTCATGTTAGATATTACTAACAAGTATATTTCTCTGTTTATATTGTTCAATAAATTAACTGTCTTGTCATTAAAATTCTTGCTATCTATTAAAATTTCTACTTGACTCCTCTTCATGGATATTATGTGGTATTGATCCTGTCTATGTTACTGAGAAAATTATTTCTCACTCTATTGTGGTTTATACTATTTTTAGATGCTGATTTATCGAGTGACCCTAGAACTCTAGGCGGAGCAGATCCAATTCCCACTCCGGGGATGGGTCTTTGTCATCCATAATATACGTATCATATCATGTGATGACATTGTTCGTGTTGTACTAGTATACTTTGTGTCCCCAGGGGAGCTAGAGTCCCACACATTCCCAGTGGGTGGACTTGACCCTCCTGCTCCTTCGTTTGCATGAACAGAGGTCTAGTTGTTGACGCTGACCCTTTTGTGAACAAAGGGAGAATTGACCTTTTTGGTCCTTTTGTTATCTGGAGATTTTCTTTCTGGATAGTCATATGATAGATTCCTCTTTGATGTGATGTGACTTGTATGACCCTACTCCCCTATGAGGGAACTCTTGAACTAATTTATATAAGTTATAGGGTATTTCTATTATTATCATAGTCCACTACGCCATTAATTAGATTTTGTTGTGAAGGAATAATTAAAATAGAAAAAAGTAATTAAACTCAAATAAAGAATTCCTCACAAATATATGAAATAAAGAAGAGTATTAGAAGAGGCGTTACATTTAAACTTTCCTATTTTGATATTGCATTGTTTCTTTATAGTTAAAATTTTTAGAATTGTATTATGTGTGGCTCTTTGGGATTTTAAACTTGATCTTGTATTGCTAGGTGGTTAAGTCTTTCCACTTCTTTTTGGAACCTTTGCCTAACCAAATCCTAACTTTAATTATGACTTGTGTGTGCCAATCACGAATTTTTAAAGCATCCACCTACACATACTTGGTTGAATCGAGAAGTGGCAATATTGGATCACTTGACGAGGTCTTAGGTGACATAAGAGTTCAGAATTAATATTGAAAGGTAAAAGGCAAAAGTGGGTAAGATCATTTTAGAAAAAGCCAAAGAAAAAAGGGAGAGAGAAAGCAAATACAAGTAGGAGTGCTATATCTTAATTGAGTAAAACACATAAGGGAGTGTTTGTGAGGTCTTATACTTTTATTTCTTTCATATTTTTTTACTAACATGGTAGATAATCAAGAAAAAAGGAGTTGCTCATGAAAGCGATAATGACAATCACAATTTATTTAGGGTAGCACCTTTGCAAATGAAAGCACTAGTAAATCATTTTGAAAGGATGCTTGATAAGAAGTTGGAGGGACTCCATAAGTGTTTAGATCGAGTGGAGAGTAGAACTTCTAGTCAAAGGACTACTCAAAACAACCAAAGGCAAGTTCAAGCTACACGCCTACAACACCATGAATATGTAGAAGACATAGAGAGCCATGATGAAAATTATGAAGGAGAGGAGATTTAGCCAAGAAGGCCACTCAACCTACAAAGAGGAGCACCGAGGAGGCTTAGAGATGAAGAAAAAGGCCTTAGGGGAGTCAAAGTTAAAATTCCTTCCTTTTAATGCAAAAGTGATCTAAAAACATATTTAGAGTGGGAGATGCGTGTAGAGTAAATCTTTTCATGCCATAACTACTCTGAGGATAAGAAGGTCAAAATTGCTGCTCTTGAATTTATTGATTATGCTTTTGTTTGGTGGGACTAGATGTAGAAGAGAGAATTAGATATAGAGAGTGCCCCATCTCAACATGGGAGGAGATAAAGGCTATTATTAGGAGATGATTCATTCCATCCTATTTTTGAAAGGAACTTCACAATAAGCTTTAACATTTTACTCAAAGATCCAAGAGTGTGGATGAGTACTATAAGGAGATGCAAATAGCCATGATTAGAGCTAATGTAAAGAAGGATCTAAAAGCAATAATGGCTTGCTTCTTAGATGGGCTCAACCATGACATAGTCAATGTTATGGATATGTACCACTATGTGGAGATTCATGACTTGGTCTATCAAGCTGCTAAGGTGGAGAGATAACTCAAGAGAAAGAATGTTGTAAAGAAGAACTCTAATTCAAATTCTTTTAACTCATAGAGGAATAACTTAAAGAATAATATTCCTTCTTCCTCAAATTCAAAAAAGAATGAATCTAAGAAAGGTGAAAAGCTAGTTGCCCTGCCTAAGAAGGTTCAAAGCGAGCCTAATTCTTTAAGAAACTGAGATATAAGATGCTTCAACTGCCAAGGGAGAGGAACATCTTTAGTGTATGTCTTAACAAATGAACCATGGCTATCAAGAATCTCGGTGAGTGGGAGACTGAAGGAGAAACAAGTGAAGAAGAAGAAGAAGAGCTATTCGTAGAGAATGAAAATGGAGAATATGCATAAGAAGGAGGACCTCTTATGACTATGAGAGCTCTTAGTGCCCAAATGATGGTGAAAGAAAATGAGGAAAGAGAGAACTTGTTTCATACTCACTGCCAAATCCAAGGGAAAATATGTGGTGTAATCATAGAGGGAGGAAGTTGTTACAATATGGCAAGTGTCGAGCTAATAAAGAAGTTGAATTTATCTACCTTCAAGTATCAATGGCCATACAAGCTTCAATGGCTTAATGAATGTGGAGAGTTAAGGGTAACAAAACAAGTAAAAATAATGTTTTCTATTGGCAAGTATAAAGATGAAGTATTATGTGATGTTGCCCTAATGAATGCATGCCATCTTTTGTTAGGTAGGTCTTAACAATATGATAGGCATGTTACACATGATTGTTTTCTAAACCGTTATTCTTTTGTACTATGGGGAATTTATAACTCTCTTTCTTATATCACTAAAGTAAGTATTAAAAGACCAAATCAAGAGGGAAAAGAAAAAAAAGTGAGAGTATAAAGGTGTTTAAAAGGGAAGATAGTGAAAATGAGAGAGGAAAAAAGAGTAAACTAAGAGGAGAGAGAGAAAAGGAAGAGAAATCTAAAAGTAAGAGAGAAAATGAGAGAAAAGGAGAGAAAAGTTTGTTAGTGGTAAGAAAGAGTGAAATCAAGCAAGCTTTGTTTTCTTAACAAAACTTCATAGTATTTGTGTACAAAGAAGCTATGTTAAACACTAATGATTTAACCTCTACTTTGCCTATTATTGTTAAGTCTCTATTGTAGGAATATGAAGATGTCTTTCCTGAAGAGATACCACTCGAATTGCCACTAATTAGAGGGATAAAATATCAAATTGATTTTATACGTGGAGCACCTGTACCTAATCACCCAGTATACCACACCTAAAAAAGGCTAAGGAGATTCAAAGACAAGTGCAAGAGCTACTGGATAAAGGATATATGAGGGAAAGCCTAAGCCCTTATGCGGTACTGGTGTTGCTTATGCCTAAGAAAGATGGCACATGGAGGATGTGTGTTGATTGTAGAGCCATTAATAATATAATGGTGATATATTATCATCTTATCCCTAGATCAGATGATATGCTTGATGAATTAAATGGCTCCACTATTTTCTCTAAAATTAATTGAAAAAGTGGTTACCATCATATTAGAATGAAAGAAAGAGATGAATTGAAAATTGTATTTAAGACTAGACATAGACTTTATAAATGGTTAGTTATGCCTTTTGGTCTCACTAATACACGTAGCACATTTATAAGGTTAATGAATCATGCCTTATGTGCTTTCATAGGCAAGTTTGTAGTAGTTTACTTTGATGATATTTTTGTGTATAGTAGGACTTTGTATAAACATGTAAATCACTTAAGACAAGTACTAGAAGTTCTAAGAAAGAAAAGATTGTTTGGTAATTTAAAGAAGTATGATTTTTGCACTAACAAAGTTATTTTTCTTGGTTTTGTTATGAGTCCCAAAGGGATTAAGTGGATGAAGAAAAGATCAAAGCCATTTGGGATTGGCTGACCCCTACCACTATTGGATATGTGAGGAGTTTTCATGGATTTGCAAGCTTTTATAAAAGGTTTGTAAAGGACTTTAGTATATTGGCAGCCCCATTAAACGAATTGACAAAGCAAAATATCCCATTTAAGTGGGAAGAAGCTCAAGAGAAAGCCTTCTAAACTCTTAAGAAGAAGCTCACCCATGCACCTTTGCTAGCACTTCTAGACTTTGATAAGATTTTTAAAGTAGAATGTGATGCAAATGGAATTGGCATGGGAGGTGTACTTGTACAAGAAGGTAAGCCCATTGCATATTTTAGTGAAAGCTAAGTGATCCTACTTTTAACTATCCTACATATGATAAGGAACTATATGCCTTAGTTAGAGTATTAGAAACTTGGCAACATTATTTGTGGCCTAAGGAATTTGTCATATATTCTAATCATAAGGCTTTCAAACATATTAAAAGCCAAAACAAATTAGATCAAAGACATGCTAAGTAGGTTGAATTTATTGAATCTTTCCCATATGTGATTAAGCACAAGAAAGGTAATGAGAATAATGTTGCTGATGCTCCTTCATGTAGGTATATTCTTCTTTTCATGTTAGATTCTAAAATTCTTGGTTTTGAGTTCATTAATGATGTTGACTTTGGTGAAGCTTTTAGCCATTGCAAACCTAGACTTGGTTGGGACAAATTTTACTTGCATAATGGATTCTTATTTCATATTGATAAGCTTTGCATTCCTAATTGTTCTATGCTTATGTTATTGGTGAAGGAAGTGCGTTCAGGTGGTTTAATAGAACATTTTAGCATTGCTAAAACATTTGATGTCTTGAATGAGCATTTTTATTGGCCTAGGATGCGTAGGGATGTTGAAAAGTTTATAGGCTGATATATTATATGTCAGAAAGATAAATCTAAATTAAATTCCCATGGATTGTATACTCCCCTCCTTATTCCAAGTGTATCTTGGAAAGATATTTCTATGAATTTTATTTTGGAATTACCTAGGTCTAAGAGAGTGAAGGACTCTATTTTTGTTATTGTGGACATATTTTCTAAAATGACACACTTCATTGCATGTTATAAGTTTAATAATACTTTTAACATTACTAATTTATTCTTTCAAAAACTTGTACAGCTTCATGGGATGCCAAGGACTATAGTGTCAGATCAAGATACTAAGTTCCTAAGCTATTTTTGGAAGACTTTATGGAGCAAGCTTAGGACTAAATTGCTATTTTCTACTACCTGCCACCTACAAATTGATAGACAAACTGAGGTTGTGAATAGGACACTTTCTTCTTTGTTATGGACAATTATTAGAACGAACTTGAAGAATTAGGAGAAATGTCTACTACAAGTTGAATTTGCTTACAATAGGGTCGTTCATTCCACTACTAAATACTTGCCCTTTGAGATTATATATGGTTTAAATCCTCTTACACCCATTGACTTAACTCCTTTTCCTTTACAAGAAACAGACAATATGGATAGGAAGAAGGGTGCTGAGTTTGTTAAACAAATCCATAAAAGGCTAAGCAAAATATTGAGAAGATGACTCAACAATATGTAGACTATGCTAACAAGGGATGAAAGAGGACAATATTTAAACTAGGAGACTTAGTTTGGTTACACTTTAGAAAAGAGAGATTTCTTAACAAAAGAAAGTCTAAACTTATACCTTGAGGAGATGGATCTTTTTGAGTGCTAGAGCGGATCAATGATAATGCTTACAAGATTGATTTATCAAGTGAGTCTGATGTAAGTGCTACTTTCAATGTTTCTAACCTTTTCCCTTATTTTGGTGTAGATTTTGAAGAGTTAAGGTGACTCCTTTTTAAGAGGGGGAGGATGATATGAATCGGGTTCATGTGAATGCTAATTCAAAATTTTCAAATGATCTTTTGCATCTTCCAATTGGACCTATTACAAAAGTGAAGGCTAAAAGACTTAAAGAAGTATTGAGTGGACTTGCTCAAGAGATTTGAACAAAGTAGATTTTGATAAATCTAATTCAAGCATTAATCAGGATGTTTTTAACATTATTTGGGCTAAAGGTAGAGCTACTAGAGTTATTTTGAGTTAGAATATTGTAAATTAAAGAGTTTAGACTAGGGACCATACCTGGATTGAATCATTTATGCCTAAATAATGATATTGTGGGTTTAATATGCTAACTTCTATAAGCTTTATGTATTTGGACAAAAATTAGAATTGATTAGGTAGATTATCTTTCCTTTTTTGTTAAAAGAAAATATTTGATTTTGTATTCCTAATTTTTAGATCATTGAGTTAGGATTGTAAAGTTAGTTTCTTACTTTTCCTCCAATAAGTAGATTTGACTTACACCATAAAAATATGTATTCTACCTCCATTTAAAATGAGATTAGAAGTAATAGAATTATTTTGAGTATTTCTCTAATTGTGAGAATATTATCCTTCCTTACTCTTGTGAAACTTTTATTTTGTCAACATATCATTAAGTTGGTGATTCAATTTCACAAAAGCCCCTAATTTATGCTTTAACCCAAGTGTGTTACTGTGTGGGTTAGTTCATTGTATTTGTGGTTAGGGACATCGTCTAAGTAGCAGGTCAGTGTTCTTATAATGTTGGTTAGTTATTTGCTTCTGTCAGGTCTCAAGCCATCATCTAACCTTCAACCTATGTCGTGAAGATCGGGTCATCCCCTTGATTTTACATCACCTTAGTTTTAACCTTCCTAGATGTCACACTTAAGTAATTTCCTAGCCTAAATTACTAGGAATATAATACTAATTGAGTAGTTGAATGGATCAAGTAACATGAGGAAAAAAGATGAAAAATATTGGAAATAAAGCATGTTAGGAATTAGTACATAACTAATTAAGGATTAGGTAAATTAATAATGTATTTTAGTTTGCTTAGTTAATCCCTAATATTGAAAAAATTTCATGAGAATTAGATTAATATGGATAAAAAAAATTTAATTAGGTATATTATAGCCTTAATTAAACTAAAATTTATCAAGTATCCTAAATGCTTTCCTACTATCGTTTATCCTAGTGCACTAAGATACATAAAGTAATAGTAAAATTCTTCCAAGTTGGCACCACTATTACACAATTAGAAGCCAAGGAAATTGTATGTAAGAGATTGAATTAACTTAGTTAATCCCATTATGTTATATGCACCAAACTAGTGCCACCTAGCTGTGCTAACTTGCCTTCATTCATACCTATTCATTAGACCATGTATGCCTCAAGGTAGCAACATCTAGCCCATTAACCTCTTCCATGAAGCAAATTTAATAATATAATTATGATGGATATTAGGTAGCATTAAGCCATCTCATGACATCTAGCTCACTTGGATGCTAGCCTTGGTCAACCCCACTAGCTTGTCTCCTTATTTATCCAATTGACCAAAACAAGTATATAGAAGAAAAAGAGATGAAGCTTTGGGCGTGCGTGGTGGATGAAGAAAGAGAAAGAAGAAAGGGCTTACATGGTTATTGGTAAGTCATATTTTCCACTTGCTCTAAAAAGAAAAGTTGCATAAAATTTTAAGAGCTTTTCTAGTGATATAATTTTTACTTTTTAATTCTAGATTTTGAGTTTTTGCCTTAGTGATTTTACTTAAGAAGAGAAAGAAATTGTTGGACTATTTGGTCGTCTATGATGGATTGATCCAAATTCATAGCAAAACCCTAGAAAAGAAAAAGGCCTAATTAATTAAGTTAAATTAATTGGTAAATAATTAATTTAATTTAATTATTAATATTTGAATTTTGATTTTGAAATTCAAAATTCAATTTCTATTTTCATTTGAAAAATTGACATGCAAGTAAATTAGAAAATTGAACGTGCATGTGTGTGTGATTGTGAGCAAACACTCCCTTATCTTCTTAATTCTCTTCTTTGATATAGAAGAGTAAAAACATAGAACACAAAAGCCCTCCTCCTCTCTTTAACTAGGTGCTATTTGTCATGGAATAATGATCAAAATCCACTGTTAGTTCCTTTTTGAATTGTATGGAGTAGAGATCCAAGTAGGATCTGATTTTTGTTGCATCTAAATAAGTATTACGACCCATCTCAATATGTATAAATTTTCTTTCACTGGTATTGAGGCCTAGTTGGCTTAAATAATTGTTCTTGTATGATTAACTATGCATTTTTATTGTGATAATTTCATGCAATCATATTGAATGTTGACAAAAATGCATGAAATCATGTTTTGAACCTTATAACACCCATTAATGGCAAATTTCAATAGAGACAAATTTAGGCCATGAATCTCACACTAAGTAAAGCCTATATAGTAAAGATGTTGTGGTAGAAAAATGATAGGAAATGCATAAACCATAAGAGAGAAAATTGAGCATCAAAATTCAGATAAATGGTGTTGAAATCGTCAAATTTTAGGGCTTGGCATTATCACCATAGGCAACAACTTGATGGAAACCACATATGTTGGAAAACTTGTTGAATGAGCTTTCTAATGCCATCAAGTTTTTCCAAAACAAATAAGTATTGAGAGAGATATGATAATTTAAAGTTAGGGGCCTAAATCTAATTTTCTGGAAATTATGGCTAACCAACCAACTTTCAAGGCCTATATTCTTGCTTAGGCTACAAATATGTGCAAGTCATATATCATTGGAAAAATATCTTTGCAATCTTTCCAATGATGCTTAATTTACATAAATTAAACAAGAAAAAAAAAGGAGATATGGCTCCCTAAAATTGCAATTTTTGGATTTTTTTTTTTTTGCAATTTTTTCAAGTTGAAAAGTTGAAAAGGAAAATGGAAGGCCATTTTTAGGAGTGGCATATGTGGGCCAATTCCAGTTGCTTTAGACTTGAAACTTGTACTAATAGAAAGAGGAAGGTGAAAAAGAGAGGACGGTCGAGCCACCATTGTTAGAAGTGGCCCTTATGGTGGCATGTGGGCCTAAGCACTTGAGGCTCCATATTTTCTTATTTTTTGGCTATTTTTTGATGGCTACACCTTTAGGAGGTACGTGCAGGTGTTTGGGAAGGTCATTTTAGGAGATTTTTGTTCTTAAAAGTCTATAAAACCATGCACTACAGGGTGGTATGTAGTTAAGGTTTGTTTGGACAAGTTTTAATACTATTCAAATATGTGATAGACACTTAAGAGACCTTTTAAACTGACCTAAAAATAAAAATCATTTCTTGTGAGTCTTAAGCTTGCTTAATATACTTTCAAATGATTTTTAGTAAAGATCAATCAATAAGGACCTTATGGAGAAATTTACAGAAGCAAATTAAAATAAAAATTTGTCTTTTAATCAGTGTATATCATAATAGCTCTATGAGAAATATCATGTTATCATGAATGTTGATGAACAACTTTGATTTCTCATTTTTTTTATATGAGAAATACAAGAATGCTTTAAACATAGTGCACACAAAAAAAGTATTTGCTGTAAGAAATTGATCAAGCATGTGAAGTGTATTTTCTAATATATGCTATAATGACCCTTACAATTGGAAATAGACATAAGATAGCTAATGGCAATTAGAGATACTATGATGGTTAAAAAGAAAGTATTTTAAGAAAATAAACATTTTTAGAGTAAGCTCCTTAGTATGTTTTCAATATCAATGCAATTTATGAATGCATTAAATTAAGGAAATAAAATAAAAAATATAAGAAATATCCTATTAATTACAAGTTCTTAGATTAGCATATTAGGCTCATCTAAGAATTAAAATTTAAGAATTTAGTAAGAAAGTAAAAGAGATACTCTATTGAGTAAAAGTTTTTAGAACATGATGGAAGTAATATAAACGTAGACTTCTAATTATGACCTTGATAAACACATATTTTATCTATTTTTATCCTCCTAAACTTAGACATTTCAGTTCTAAATATGGCTTTAAGACTTTAATTAGATAAGATTTCATTTTAATAGCCATTTCTATATTTTAGAAATTAATTTGCAAAAATTTGGTTTTTAATGCTCAATTTTATCTTAAATAATTTTTGTGGATTTTCCTATTGAATTGTTCTTATTCTTTGTGCAGATTTTTGTTGGGCAATTTGAGCTTTGAAGGAAAACCACAAACTAAACGGGTTGTAGCCACATAAAGAAGAAGCAAGGAACAGAACCATGCATGAAGGCTGGAACTTTTGAGCAGAAAAAAACACACACACATCAGCCCATATGAACCCCCACTTATGCGAAACAGAGAAGAGGAATGAGGGCTCGAGCAAGGCAACATCCAACAGTGAATGAAAGGAATTATGTTGGAATGAAATGAAGCAAGAACTGGGTGCTTGGCTGGTGAGGAAGAAACACGAAATGAAGATGCAAAAAGCTAGAAGCAACTAAAAGAAGAGAAACAGAGCATGAATAGAGGAAGGTAAACTCGTGGCAAGGAATCAAAACGTGAATTCTGGGCAAAGCAGAGAAGAAGAGATATGGCTGGACGAAGAAGCTTGTTGAGCTAGATTGGAAGCTATCACGTGGGTGTACAGAGGAGCAGCTGCATGAGAATAGTTTCAATGTGGAAAAAATGACGGGTTTAACGCTATGGACAGCAACACGAACAGCTCACACACTCATGCAGAAGCTAATGTGGAAAGCTACGGAAACAGAGAAGAACGTGCAAGGAGAAGCACGAGTTGCTTCTGAGACGAGAAGAAAAAGAAGAGCAACACGAGTTGAAGTCTGTACAGCAGCTGCATGGGATGTGGAAAAACACGTGAAAATAACCCAGGAAAAAGCTGGAATGAGCTGCACGAAGAAGCAGAAATGGAGGAAAGAGCTTGAAGAAGTAGCTGGAACGAAGAAGAGTAGCCACGTTCTGGTTGCATGAAGATGCTGGAGTAAAACGTGAAAAGAAGAAACGGGAAAAGAGTTTCATGTGGAATATAAAATAAGTGGGGCCCATCTCATACATAATAGCTTCAGACAATTGAAAATAAGGAGCACGTGGAATCACTTAGAGGAATCACGTGAGAGGCACGTCATACACACTCGGGCAGAAGCTAAAACAGGCCATACATTCCATACTGAATCACGCCTTGGACACATTTCATTCCGTCATTCGCCCATACTTCCGTCTAAATTCACGTCATTCCCATTCACGCCTCCATCCACGCCCTTCGTCCATTCTCTCCACCCTTCGCCTTCGTCCAGACAGAACCATCTCCATTCCATCCCTCCCATCTCCATCCCTCCATTAGAATGAAACTCTAAACCTCCATCTGTGGCTAGCAAGGAAGGAGCTCTTGGTGCAAGCTTGAATCCTTGGAGAAGAAGCAGAATTTTGGCTAAGAATTTCTATTTTCCAGCACTTTTTCTCTTTCTTGTATTTGCTTGGTTAAGAAATATTAGATTGAGAATTTGTGTAATTGATTAGTGGCTAGTTAGACACTAATTAGGATGTTGATTGACTGATTATGTGATTGAATTAGTACTGAATTTTCTCAAATTTTCTACAATTTTTCAAGTGTGCAATCAAGGTGTTTGATGAAATGCTTGTGAGAATTGATGTGCCTAATTGTCTATTTGTGGATTCCTTGGTGTTTAGTTGGTTAATTAAACACTTTTGGATGGTGATTTAGAGGTTAATTAATCAAGTAATCAATCAATTCAAGTGTTCAAAGATCTTAATCACAAGAATTAGTAATCTAATGAGAGTTGAGGTCTCAATTAACATTAAATTGCTAATTTCATGAATCTTGAATGGTTATTCAAGATCATTTGCTAATGAACACAATTAGGAACTCTTAGGCCAGAATTAATTATAATTAGACTAGGATAAGGATAGTGGATACCAAGAGATGATTCCTAAGCTAGTCACAAGACCATCATTTACCACAATTCGCAAAATTAGGAATTTTAATTTGGTTTCATTTTAGGTTAGTTTAATTCAATTAAAAACCCCCCAAATTAGATAGTTTTTAGTATCTTTAACACTTAGAGACTCAATTGACTATTGAATTCCATTTCCAAGGGAGATCACTTCGGTTGTGCCACTTGCTATATTTTTAATCAACCTAGTTTTATTTTGAGGATTGCACGACAAGCCCGTCAAAATTTGGCGCCGTTGCCGGGGAATTGGAGTTTCAATTATTTGAGAAAGTTTTCTAAGTGTTTTTGTTTTGTTTTAGCTCTATTTTGGTTCTGTCTTAGCTTAATTTTTGCCCTGTTTCGAGCTTGGAATTGGTTCATTTCGGTGTTGCGTATTAATTTGCCTGCTTGCTGGAATTTTCGTTCAAAGTGTCCAGAAAATTCTCAAACTCTGTTTTCCAAGGTTTTTGGGTGTTTTGAGCAAAAAAAATAGCAAAGCTATTAGGTACACCATTTTTTGGCCAAATTCCAACGTTTGAGATACTTTTTCGAATTTTTTAGTATTTTTTCGAATTTTGTAGGAATTTCTCAATTTTTCTAGATTTAATTTCTTTATTTTTTGTGAGTTTGTTTTGTGTCACTAACCTCTGTTTAGGAGTGTTTTAGATTGTTAGGTAAGTCTTAGCTTTAATTGAATTTTATTGTCTTGATTTAGAATTAATTTTAGTTATAATTTGTTTGAGATTTGTTTGTGTTGAAATTAATTGTACTTCTCATTTTTTATTTTGCTTTAAATGGATCCTTATTATTCTAATCAAGGTATCTATGATTCTTGTAGAGAGCATAGGATTTCTCAGAAGTTGGATAATGCCATATCAATGCTTCAAGGTCTTGTTGAAAGACAAAGACAAGAGCGACAAGCCCAACAATATCAACAAGCACAACAATACCAACAAGTCCAACCACCATGCTACCAACCATACCATCATTCATATGAAGTTCACCCCAGCTACCAACCATACCACCATCCATATGAGAGTCACCCAAATTACCACCATCATCATGAGGCATATCATAACTTCCATAGGCAAGAGCCACAATATCATCCTTACAATTATCATGAGGAATACATGTTGCAAATGATCCAACAAGGAGCTAAATGGTTGAAACAACAAAACCAACAAAAGGCAGATAACCTCATGAAAGACTCGGGAATTCAATTGAATCAACCGACTTCAAGTGCTACTGAATCAATTGAAGAGCAAATTAAAAGGAAATGTATAGAGGAGGAAGAGTCCTATTCATTAGGTAATATCCTTCCATCTTCTAATGTTTTACAATTTGTTGGAACTGATTCTAGTTTGCCTGATAGCACTGTGATTCCTAATGCATACAATGTTGTTGATTCTGAATTGCATGATGATATTGTTGATGAAGAAATTATTGTTGAATCTCCTGATTTGGTTGATTGTGGTAGTTCATTGAACAAAATTGATACTTCTTATGATGTTCATGAATCCATGTGTACTGATGCACTTGGGATGTTTACTCCTAGCTGTGATTATAGTGAAAATTTCATTTCTGAATCAATTGATAAATCTCTTGAGTCTAGGATAGAAGATAAGTGTGGGGGTGACTTGGAATGTAACGATTATTCTGTTCTTGGTGTGGAATTGGTTGATAAGTCTGTTGATGATGCATCGATTGAGTTTAAGGATAGCATACCATCTGGACCATGTGACATAGCTGATTTGGATGCATCTCTTGACTGTGTGTGTGTTGAATCTGCTATATGTGATGAATACTCTCAAATTAATTCTTTCATTGGGACTAGTGAGTCCTTCACATATACTGATCATTATGATTCCTCATTAGCCTGTGATAGTATGACTGCTGAAATAATAGATGTAGCATGTGATGAGAATATAGACAGTGAAATTGTTGAGCAAATTGTTGTTGATGAATCAGACTTAACTCTTAAATGCTTGTGTGATGAATTGCATACATGTCCTATATGTGCTGAGATTAATGAGTTTCTGGAGTCTGATAAGTCTGCTGAATCCATGGAATCCTTTGCTTGCACTGAAATTATTGACAAGAATGATTCTACTGATCATACTAGTATTGATGAGGGCATGCATAGTTATACTGCTGATGTTGAAAATTATATTGATGCTTGTGCTGTTGTTGATACTAGTGAGAGACTTGATTTTGCTATTGATCATTGTTTAGAATATTATGAGCCTACTGATGTCTCTTTGGTCAGGGAAGATGCTATCTCTATTGTTAAGAGTCCTGAACAGATTCCTGAGGTTGGTGAAGTAGTTCCCAACAAGCCACAGACTCTTCCAGTAGAGGAAAAACAACTGTCAGATACCTTGGATATCTTGAACTCAAAAGGCTATGAGAAGTTGCAGTTTAATTTTCCTATTGATGCAGTGACTCTTACTGATGAGAGTCAAGTAGATTTTATTGGTTTTGATAGATTTTTAGAAAGTTCAGAGTTTAAATTTGATTTTAAATTTTCTTTCTTTAGTTTTAATTGTCTTAAATTTGATTTTTCTTCTTTTACTTTTCCTGAATTTGCTGAAAATGACTTTCTGAGACTTCTGATGGTTGAGGAAGTCCATGGGTCATCTCTGCATGACCAATCCAAATGCTTTAAAGTGGTTAGACTCAAATTTGTTCAGTTAAGAAGGAATAAAGTGGTTTTAATTCTTGTTTTTGATACATATGATTAGTTAGTCTTTTATGGAGTTCTTTGTAGTTTAGGATTTAGTTTTCTTGTCTTTTAGGCATTACAGTTTGTTTTGTTTCTGTTTTGTAGGTAATAAAAGGTTGCTAACCAACTACAAAAGGAAATCTGAGCCACCCTTAGAATCTCTATATTCAAATTCATCCGGTTGTATTCTCTCTTTTCACTTTTTATATTGTGTTGTTTATCTGTTTACTGGACTATGTGCTGACATTGAGGACAATGCAACATTTAAGTGTGGGGGGGGGGGGGAGAGTCATTTCATTCCATTCCATCTTTCTTTTCCATTCCATCCTTTCCTTGTTTTGAAAAAAAAAATTTCAAATTTTTGAGAAAATTTTTGAAAAATAGCGTGATTGTTTTTAATTTTTCTGTAAAAGTTGCAAGTTAAGATGATTATAGCTTGGATTCACTTAGACATGACAAGTGATGGATCTTGTGTTTTGATTCAAGTGAAGTGGCAATGAATTTGATTTCAATGAATTATTTGATAGCCATTAACTGGTGAGGATTTGAGCCTTAATTGTTCAATTCTAGCGTGTATTAACCTATCTTTGCTTTCACTCTAGAACTTGTCCTGATTCTCTGTTGAGGCCACATTTGCACTTGTATGCATGAAAATGATAAGGCATTCATTTCTATTTTAGCTAGAGCCAAAAAGCCAACCATACATACATTGTATCCATTGTTTTAGCCACTTTGAGCCTTGATTTCATTTTCTTGTTAGCCTTAGCCATTTAAAATATATTCCCACCTTGTTTTAAGATGCCTTAGGGACTTTAAAGAGCATTACATCTAAATAGGATAGGTGAATGTGTGCTTTGCATCCATTAAGGCCATTGCTAGTCAAAGAATTTGTTTTAAGAAAGAAAAAAAAAATTCAAAGAGAAGAAAAGATAAAAAAAAAAAAGCAAAAGAAAAAGCAATGAAAAAAAAAAGAGAAAAGAAAGAAAAGGAAACATTTGAAAATCAAAAGAAAGAAGTCTTTTGAATTGAGTTTGTAGTTGCTTATTGCTAGCTTAAAATAAGGCCTTGAATGCATACTCTTCCCTATCCTAGTTTCCATTGATTGCTCTTGAGATTCTAAGGTATCTATTTGTTTTACCCTTGTTTTTGTATCCATTCATTTCATCTCCCTTAACCCCATTACAACCCTAAATAAAGTCCTATTGATTTGTGTATTGCATTTGGCATGGGTGGTGGAGATTTAGAAGCTAGACAAGCTTATGGTAGTAAATTTTGATAGGTGGAACTTGAGTGAAACACATTGCCCATAAACACTTGAAAGTTGAGAGTAAACACCAAACCATGTGAGGGCTATGCATTTTAATTCATTCTTTTCAAATGAAATTGCCATGAAGCTTAATTCTTGATGCAAGTGAAAGTATCTTTGATTGTTGGAGTGATGAAGAGTTGTGATTAATCTCTAGCTTGTGATTTTTACACTTTCTTTTCCATTTTCATTTCCTACTTGCCATTCTACTAGCCGGGTGTTTCAATTCATTCTTCATCTTGGATTTTAAGCTTTGCCCAGGAGTGCAAATGTTTAAGTGTGGGGGAATTTGATAAACACATATTTTATCTATTTTTATCCTCCTAAACTTAGACATTTCAGTTCTAAATATGGCTTTAAGACTTTAATTAGATAAGATTTCATTTTAATAGCCATTTCTATATTTTAGAAATTAATTTGCAAAAATTTGGTTTTTAATGCTCAATTTTATCTTAAATAATTTTTGTGGATTTTCCTATTGAATTGTTTTTATTCTTTGTGCAGATTTTTGTTGGGCAATTTGAGCTTTGAAGGAAAACCACAAACCAAAAGGGTTGTAGCCACATAAAGAAGAAGCAAGGAACAGAACCATGCATGAAGGCTGGAACTTTTGAGCAGAAAAAAACACACACACATCAGCCCACGTGAACCCCCACTCATGCGAAACAGAGAAGAGGAATGAGGGCTCGAGCAAGGCAACATCCAACAGTGAATGAGAGGAATTATGTTGGAATGAAATGAAGCAAGAACTGGGTGCTTGGCTGGTGAGGAAGAAACACGAAATGAAGATGCAGAAAGCTAGAAGCAACTAAAAGAAGAGAAACAGAGCATGAATAGAGGAAGGTAAACTCGTGGCAAGGAATCAAAACGTGAATTCTGGGCAAAGCAGAGAAGAAGAGATATGGCTGGACGAAGAAGCTTGTTGAGCTAGATTGGAAGCTATCACGTGGGTGTACAGAGGAGCAGCTGCATGAGAACAGTTTCAATGTGGAAAAAACGACGGGTTTAATGCTATGGACAGCAACACGAACAGCTCACACACTCATGCAGAAGCTAACGTGGAAAGCTACAAAAATAGAGAAGAACGTGCAAGGAGAAGCACGAGTTGCTTCTGAGACGAGAAGAAAAAGAAGAGCAACACGAGTTGAAGTCTGTATAGCAGCTGCATGGGACGTGGAAAAACACGTGAAAATAACCCAGGAAAAAGTTGGAATGAGCTGCACGAAGAAGCAGAAATGGAGGAAAGAGCTTGAAGAAGCAGCTGGAACAAAGAAGAGTAGCCACGTTCTGGTTGCATGAAGATGCTGGAGTAAAACGTGAAAAGAAGAAACGGGCAAAGAGTTTCATGTGGAATATAAAATAAAGTGGGGCCCATCTCATGCATAATAGCTTCAGACAATTGAAAATAAGGAGCACGTGGAATCACTTAGAGGAATCACGTGAGAGGCACGTCATACACACTCGGGCAGAAGCTAAAACAGGCCATACATTCCACCCTGAATCACGCCTTGGACACACTTCATTCCGTCATTCGCCCACACCTCCGTCTAAATTCACGTCATTCCCATTCACGCCTCCATCCACGCCCTTCGTCCATTCTCTCCACCCTTCGCCTTCGTCCAGACAGAACCATCTCCATTCCATCCCTCCCATCTCCATCCTTCCATTAGAATGAAACTCTAAACCTCCATCTATGACTAGCAAGGAAGGAGCTCTTGGTACAAGCTTGAATCCTTGGAGAAGAAGCAGAATTTTGGCTAAGAATTTCTATTTTTCTAGCACTTTTTCTCTTTCTTGTATTTGCTTGGTTAAGAAATATTAGATGGAGAATTTGTGTAATTGATTAGTGGCTGGTTAGACACTAATTAGGATGTTGATTGACTGATTATGTGATTGAATTAGTACTGAATTTTCTCAAATTTTCTACAATTTTTCAAGTGTGCAATCAAGGTGTTTGATGAAATGCTTGTGAGAATTGATGTGCCTAATTGTCTATTTATGGATTCCTTGGTGTTTAGTTGGTTAATTAAACACTTTTGGATGGTGATTTAGAGGCTAATTAATCAAGTAATCAATCAATTCAAGTGTTCAAAGATCTTAATCACAAGAATTAGTAATCTAATGAGAGTTGAGGTCTCAATTAACATTAAATTGCTAATTTCATGAATCTTGAATGGTTATTCAAGATCATTTGCTAATGAACACAATTAGGAACTCTTAGGCCAGAATTAATTATAATTAGACTAGGATAAAGATAGTGGATACCAAGAGATGATTCCTAAGCTAGTCACAAGACCATCATTTACCACAATTCGCAAAATTAGGAATTTTAATTTGGTTTCATTTTAGGTTAGTTTAATTCAATTAAAAACCCCCTAAATTAGATAGTTTTTAGTATCTTTAACACTTAGAGACTCAATTGACTATTGAATTCCATTTCCAAGGGAGATGACCTAGGTTGTGCCACTTGCTATATTTTTAATCAACCTAGTTTTATTTTGAGGGTTGCACTACAAGTCCGTCAGACCTTATTAAAGTTATTATTAATCTAATCGAAGTTTATTGCAAATATATAAGTAGCATTATGTATGTGAAGTAAATTTGTGCTATGTGTATATAGGAATTAGATTATGATTATAGTTGTTAAAAATATCATTGCCTAGCTTGATAAAAGAGATAAGCTAGATAGTGTTAATTATAAAATATTGGCATTGTAAGGTTCTTACATCTTAGAAAAAGCATAAGATGTTAAGAAACCTTTGAATAATATTATATAGGAGTTTAAATATGGAAATACAACTTAACAAATGCAGGATCTAAAAATTCTTATTTGAAAAGAAAAAGGATAATATTAGTCAAATAATAGTGCTAAGTAACATAGCTGGCAACCTCATATGCGAGTGTGAGTCATATTTGACTATTCAAAGTCATGAGGATAGCTTTTAAGGATAAATTTGATTATAAAAGTATGGTGAAACTAGAAGACTAATGATAAAGAAATTGAAGTCACTTAGTTATATCTTTATTAATGAGCAGTAGGTTTAAGCTATCATAAGATCTTTACCTATAAGATACGAACATTTGAAAGTACATTTTTACCCATAAAAAGAGCGCATCATTTTTTTTGGATGATATTGCTCATCATATAGAACTAAAGGATAGGTACTTAGAGGATGCTAGGCTCCTGGAAATACTTATATGAGTGACATTGCTTTGACTATAAAATCCAAGCATAAGAAGGATAACATTTTCATATTAAAAGAAGATTTTACCAACATTTCAAGAAGCCCAAGAAACAAATCAAGAAGAGAGGCAAATGCGGTAAAAAGAAGCTTGATATAGTAAAGGTCAAGTATCATACCTATAAAAAAGTGAGTCATTTTACTCATGATTACACCAAACAAAACAAGTTAAAACCCACAAATCACATAACTAAGGATCAAGAATTCTTTAGAAGACACCGCTAGCTACTTTAAAAGGCTGATGACTTTATGTAGGAAGGAATGTAAAAAGCAAAATAAAAAGGGGATTGAAACATATAAAATTATTTTTGCAAGTTTAAAAAACCCTCATCCTATATAGTGTTTTTAACACTTCAAAGATTTGATGAAACTTAACCTCTATTATTTCTCTTCTTAATTTGAGATTTTAATGTTGATTTTCCCTAAAAACTCCATTAACATAAGATAAGGGATAAGAAACATAATTCTAGTTTCCTCTAAGATGGTGTTATTGTGCGGGGCATAAGTAGGAAACGTGAATGCTTTTCCCAGTACTATACTTTCAATCAAGTTTTGGATATTAATAATTGGTATGTAGGCCAAATCTTATAGGAAAATAGAGAATGAGTATATTAGCAAAACAAGAGATGTTATAATTTATTTCTATTTTAGAAATTCTATTATAGGAATGTTGCCTAGTGGGTAAAGTAAATTAGAAAACCATCTGGAAAAGGAATTAGAACTTAAAATCCATTGTAATTAATTCATTTTCACATATGTGGTCCAAAGAATATAAGGGCAAGAAAATTATTTGCAATATAGTTAAATCTATTTAGTCTCCCATAAGTTAAAAGTTCTTGAGTGCTTAAGACATTGTAAGAACATAGTTAAGAATCAAATGGATAACAAAATTGAAACTTTGAGTTGTGACCAAGGATGCAAATATTTGACCAAATTAGTTTAGTGAGTTTTGTGAATAGAAAGGAATCATGAGATAATTATCAATTCCTTAACACTCTATAGCAAATAAAAATACTAATAAAAAACTTACTTGAAATGGTTAAGTTTAATAACAACTCAAGTAATCTTATCCATTTAAGGTGATTAGTTATAAGTTGATGCTTTTAAACTTAATTGAGTGCCCTTTGATAAGTTACTTCTACACCTTATAATTTGTGGATATAATGATAAGTTAGTTTCAAGCATCCTAAGACCATTGGGCTAGACATTTATATCTATGATAATTCTTATAAGCATGAGAATTAGACACAAAAAGTAAGGAATGTATCTTTATTAATACTTAAAATAATCAAATGGGTACATCTTCATTTATGAAAATGAAGGTGGAAGTATAACTAAAATTGAATCGAGAAATAACACATTTAGGGAATGAATTTCATAGTAGGGAAGAGATTATTAGGTACACATCTATGTATGAGATACAAGACCAAGGCAATGAGGGCAACTAGTTATGCCTTAACCTGTTGATCCAAGTAGTAGTTTGGTGTAAGAAAAGAACATTGCACATACAAGTCCACTATTTTAGATTAACCATAAGAGTGTGTTTAAAAATTGGTTTGAGATTGAAGGGCCAACATTAGGGAGCTAAACAAAATTCAATAGGCTAAATTATGCCTTACTAAAGGAGAATGGATGGAAACAATATAATAAGAGATAAACCTGATGATGACCAATCATGTTTAGAATATTGATTGACCATCCATCTAATTGTAAGGACATTAAGGAAAAATGGTTCTTAAGATAAAAAAGAAGGAGAGATTGATTAATTAAGAGATAAAGACATGTTTAATTACTAAGGGTGTATATATATAATAGAAATGTATAGATTATATAAGAATGCCCTCCCATATGTTGTATGATTAGATTAATCCTATCTATAGTGCAAGTTTAAACTTGAAATCATATCAAATGGATATGAAAATTGCATTCTCAAATAAAGAACTAGATGAAGAATGTATGTGGAACAACCATTACATTCTATAGAAAAAGATTGGAGCAAAAGGTTTATAGGCTCTAAAGGTCCATTCATAGACTAAAACAATAATCTAGATAGTGATATTTAAAAATTTATTGAGTAATTACCTTATATAAATTTTAAATAATTAATAAAGACTACTATATATGCAATAAGCAATTAGAGAGAAATTTCTAATATTATCTTTTATGTGGATAATATGCAATTAGATGGGAATAGTCAAAATTCTTTGATGGTTTTTAAAGAATGATTATTCTTGAAATTTTGAGGTAAATGATATAGGTAAAATGAATAATATCATTAGGTTAAGATCCAAGGGAATTGCTTAGAAGAATTAATTGCTTTGTCATGAGAGAATTACAATTAGAAAGTCCTAACTATTTTAGTATGAAAATTATAGACCCATCAATATACTTGTGGTTAAAACCAATAGTACAAGCTCAAAGATATATTATCAAATTAAGTTTATATTGAAAATTATGAAGAAAGTCTTTTACTCTAATACTATTGGATATTATATGCAATGATGTGTACAAGGTTAAACATTCGTTAGCAATTGACCTTGTGCTATAGTAATACTTAAATCGCGGTCAATAACATCGAAGTGCTATTAAGAGAATATTGAGATGCTTATAAGGCATTGTGAAACAAAAATATGCACTATATTAAAGAGAAGATCTAAATACATGAAATTAATTTCTAAATACCTTTCTTGTTGAATAATGATACAATATCTTGGAACAGCAAGAAGCATATAGATATAATGTTATTTACTAAGGAAATAGAGTTTACTACTTGTTTTGTAATAGTACAAGAGGCTATATGGATAAAGAGAATTATGGAAAACTTGGGGTTCATTGGTGAGACCTTGAGTCCATTATTAACCAATTGTGATAGATGAATAGCCATAGCCTATAATAAAGTCCCCAAATATTATAACAAGAGTAAACACATAAAAGCAAGAATGAGAGAAATCAATAGTATAGAAGGATATTACTCCAAAATATATCTATGTATAAGATATTAATTGATCCTCTATGAAAACCCATACCTAGAGATATAATGAGGAAAATGTAAAGTTTTTTAGTGTAAAATATAGAGTATCGTACTATATGTACAACTCATGTGTTCATTGGATAAATATGTTATGCCATAATCATAAGAAATATATACACAATAATAACATGTTGTATGAGTTGATAAGGTTGGTTCTCTCACACGAATAATCTCCTTTGGTGGTTATAAAGTGTGAACAAAAATGAGACAATTATGTTTGCCATGTAAGGTAATAAAAATGCTAATATGGAATAAAAAGGGAAGGAACACAAGAACATAAATATGTCACCTCAACAAAAATCGAGAAAAAGAAGGTCAGGATGATATATATATATGTATATATATCAAATTATAAGTTCTCACCATCCATAATACCATAATACTTGTAGCTAAATCCAAATTCTCCTTTAAGGTTCCATGAGAGGTGAACAAAATGGTAGAATTCGAGTTAGACACTGTGCTTGTATATACTAAGATTTATATGGTGTTGATAAATAAATCAAATCGACATATGCTCTTATGAAAGAAGAGAAACACCATAGCTTACAATTCATACTATATGTGCTTAAGAATTATAATTAGTAGGCAAGTGAACAAATCCTTACTTTATTATTGTCTGAGTACCAAAAATGATTAAATCCTCTTATAAATGCTCTTTTGACTTTATGAATATCATAAAGAGATGAGTCAATGCTTGCTACTTTAGTATACATCCAATGATCATAATAGATTTAACCTAAATAGTTAGTACTTAGAAAGTAGCTGCTTCTTATCTAAGTGGTACATGGATGAAAGGAAAATCACTTGAGTTATATATAACTATACTAGTATTCGAAGCATGCTAATTATGAAGTTTTGATAATTTTGTAAGTGTGGATACTATGAATATAGAAAAAGCAATTTGAGTAAAATTAAACTCAAAAGGGATTAGATTTTTCATGAGTATAGAATATGGTATATATGGGTGAATCTAGGATATTTGAGGCACATAAATAAGTGTTTTAAAGTATACTTGAAGGATGTGTCTCTTATACTAGTCCCATAATAGAATTTCCAGTATAAGAGCTCTCGATGATTGTGCCAAACCAGTCATGGCAAAGCATTTAGTATGAAAGTCTAAGAAAAGCGAAGAGAAGAGTTATGTGTTAATTATCTCATCATGATTATGAGATGTTAAATTACTAGGCCACTCATAATGGGCTAACCTAAGTCCATAGCACAAGCACAGAAAAGAAAAAGGTCTAATTAATTAAGTTAAATTAATTATTTGGTAAATAAATAAATAAATAATTAGTATTACTTGAAATTTGATTTTAAAATTTTTGTGCAAAAAATTGATAGGCAAGTTAATTGGAAAACTGACCGTGCAATTGTGTGTATCATTAAAAGGAAAAAAACACTCCTTTCTTTCCTTATTCTTTTCTCTAATATAGAAGAGTAAAAACACAAAACACAAAAGCTCTCCTCCTTTCTCTAACTATGGTGCTATCTACCATGGAACAATGATCGGAGTCCACTAGTGATTCCTTTTTAAACTGTGTAGGGTAGAGATCCAAGCAAGATCTGGTTTTCACTGCATCCAAATAAATATCCAGATCCATTTCAATTTGTACAAATTTTCTTTTAGAAATTAATAAGACTTCTTGAAGATGAGTTGTTTTCCTATTCTGATTCTTATTCTAAGGATAGAGAAATTCATATATGTAATTGGTTTTGTTTTCCTTGCTTTGGTCAAAACTTAAAAGAAGAATATTAGATTGTGGAAGATTGAATTGTGAATTGTGGACTTGACAAAAAGGGAGATAAACTGTAACACCATAATATCTTAGCCTTTCTCATGTAATTAGAATGCCTCATGCCATGTACTTCATGAAAATCACAAGGAATGGCATATAAAATATTGATTATTTTCGAGTTACGTCGTATATAAAACTTTCATCAGTGTCACATGGACCGTGTGAGCTTATACCATGCATCCTCATATTTAATTACATCAATACAACTCATTTGCATCATAAAATCATGCCCACAACTCATGGAAACAGAAAAGAAGCATAGAATATGGAGGTTTAATTTCGGCCAGATTTGCCCCTTTTTTGACCAAACTTTGGAAAATCAAAACTAATTCTAGAAATTTGAAATTACATATTCTTGGCCATTCTAGAAAGCCCTAGATTTACACTTCACACTAAGAATATGTCTAGATCATAACATCCATCACAAAGGGCGTTTGACATCTGAAAAGGTCCAGAGGTCAAGCTACCTCTTGATACTATCACAAATTCTGCAACAAATTTTGAAAATATTCAATTAATTCCAAAAAATACAATCCATGCAAATGATACTAATATGGAAAGCTCTGGATGTTACTTAGAGGGAAAAAATACTTCCAGACCAGTTCAGGTAGCCCAAAACCTCAGAATTCAATAGAATAGTAACTTAGGTCAGGTAAGCATCCTGATACTAGACAGAATATTCAAAAATTCATATCTCCCTCTTTAGACCTCCAAATGTGGTGCTTCTAATTGGTACTAGTTACTGTGAATGTCTAGTTTCTTTGTATAAAATTTCATGGCAATTGGACATCATTTGAGTTTTGTGTGACAGAATTCATTTTCGGACCAAATGAATAGTGCAGCAGACCAAAATAAAAAAAAATTGCCAATTTTGAAAAATCATCAAATATTCTGTAGACCTCCAAAAATTATGATCTTTAGCTTTCAAAAAATATCTCAAAGAGATCTAAATTTTTACCAAATTTCAGATCAAGAAGAGCTCATTTGGCTAAAAAGTGATATAAGGTACCATTATGGTCATTTTTGGCTCCATATAGGGCACCAAAGTTGCCAAATGGACTTCCCTTGGTCTTGGCACCTTTTGGGTAAGTCTAAAAGCACATTTAGGACTTATGTGAGCTACCCAAATGGTTCCAAACCTTATGCATCTCATTTTGGCCATTTCATCACTTATACACATTTACATCAAACTTCCAAATTGCATATCTTGGCATTACATACCCAAATTCTATTCTAAAGTTCATAAATCATATCCATACATTCATACATCACATAATATCATAATTACACATGTCTAAGGGGTCACAGACCATATACATCAAATGATTATGTCATATGACACAATTATAGTCTTAAAGTGATAAAACTCAAGCATTTGGTTGTCAATCTCCTTTCTTCAATGTTGTTGGCTCCCATTACCATATCCACTTGGTTCACCTAGCATATTAGATCATTGGAGAGGAGGGGATGAGATTCAAAGAATCCCAATAGCTCATCTCCCATTCAATCATACATAATATATGCAAAGAAAGCCTTAAAAATGCATGCATAGATATCATGGAAGTTATGAACATTCAAGAAGCAAGCTTGGCATGTGAAAAAGTCATACAATTCATTCAAGAGCTTACCAAGTGTTTGGATTGGCCTCACACTTGTCCTCATGGATTTTGGACTTGCCTCACCCATTCTTTAAGAACTTTAGATTCAACTATACTCTTGGGAGCCCACTTTGCTTTTGGAAGACTCTTTACTTTGTCTTAACCAATTCTAAGGGTTCTCGGCTCATTCTCACCATGGTTAAGAGTTCTTGGCATCTCTACATTCAAGAAAACTCAAACAAACATCATACATTCATTTAAAACACATTATGTCATCATAAAATCATGGCATATAAAATCATGGTATCATACTTTTCATGGCTTGAAAATACACATACACACATTCTAAGATAAGCTAAGCACACATCCATGCATGAGAGAAGGTAGAGAGAGCTACCTTGCACACAATTATACACTTTTTCTTTTGAAACTCCCTCCCTTGCTTCGACCACACACCTACAAACTTGTGGAGGTGCTTCCTCTTTGTAACACCCCAAAATTAATTAAGGTGTTAATTATGGATTAAGATTAATTAAGGATAATTAATAGAGCATAATTGGGCAAGTTAGTGAATAGGTATTCTAGAGAGATCAATTGTTAATATGGGTTAAGGATTTATGTAGGATAGAGATTTACATCTAGGCCCAAATTAATTAGATCATGATGAGAGGCTAATGGAGGCCCAATGAACTAGAGGTAGACCCAAATTAGTTTAATGAGATAGAGGCCCAAGATTTATCTTGTGTAGGCTCAATTAAGTGGCCCAATTACTCTTGTGCAGACCTAAGCCCTTGAGCTCATCAAATTAGGCCCAAATCCCATTAAACTTTAGCAACCCAATGTGTGAAAACTGGCCCAACAGAATTATGCAGCCCAATAATTAAAAACTGGCCCAACAAGCAAAATCTGAAACCCAATTGGATTTGGACTTGGAGCAACCCATGACCCAACCCCTTGACCCAACTTAAACCCATCTAAACCCTAATTGCTTCAGCCACTTTTCCCCCCATTTGCTGAAACACAAAAATAGAAGAGAATTTCAGAGGTGAGGAGAGGAGGCTAGGGTTCTTGACATAATTCTGCATTTTCTCACATTTGGAGCAAGATTTGGCCAAGGTAATAGTTATACAACTTAATCCCCTCATCTTCCTCTTTAATTTGGTCTAATTAGTTTTTCATTTGGAGAGATTTCATTATACCCAAAATCTGAAAAGTGAGTGGTTAGGGGTTTTCTTGGTGAAATTCGTAGGTTGAGGTTGGGGCTGGTATTTAATGACTTTAAACCCCCCATTTTGATACTTTCCTTGTTGGTTTGAGACCCCCATAGCTTATTTATATTATGGATATTAACTTGGTGCGAATTTGCTTAGGATTTTGGGTGAAACATTGAGAATTCTGGTGGGAGATACTTGAATCCAAATTTGGGATTTGTGGTGGCTGTTGCAATTATCTGCAAGTGAGGTAACTGGGGTTTATGTTAATTCCATGCATATATCTATGTTAATTTCATATTTGCTGTATATGAATGATTTGAAATGTTGAATGAATTGGTTGGCTATCTATTGTATTATGATTGGACCTTGTGAGTCCATGGTGGAGCTGTGGTGCGGCTGCCACCCGTGCATGTGCTACGATCGAGCATCGGGTATGATCAACCCCAGATGCACTGAGCCCTGGTTGTGCTCAATGGGGAGTAGGTGCCGTGGACGGGCCTCTCCCAGTGTTAATGGCCTTTAACATGTTAATTATATGATTGCTAGTATGGGATAGTAATCATGATAGCCTAATTGTTTCATTTGCTGAAATGACTGATATGATTCTGGTATAGATTTTGATTCATGCATATATGTTGATTAAACTGGATTATATGATGGAATTATTTTGGTTACTGAGATTTATATCTCACCCCGTGTTATGGGATCAATATTTCAGGTGAAGGTTCCTCGGGTAAGGATAAGGGTAAGCAAGTGGATGAAAATCCATAAGCTTCAACCTATGGGGAGATGGCTACACTTGGGCTGACTTAGCTAGTATAGATGCTAATTTTGTATTCCTTAATGTATAGCATCATCATGTATCTGCATTGCCAAGTGTAGGCTTGAACATTTGATTTATTGAGAATGTATGTACTAAAGGGTTGGACCCCCCTCTTGACTTAGTATTTGATGTATGGATTCATATGATCTGCTGTAAACTTTGTTGACCTATAATATGGTTGTCAATGGAAATGTAACTCTTGAGATATTGGTATGAATCCCCATTGTATGGAACCCCTATTGATTGAGTATTAAAGGATAGTTGCTGGTAATTCATGTATATTCTGTTGTTGCTATTTGATAAACTTGCTAATAGAGGGTGATTAGGGAACGGAAATGGGCATATAAGTTTTGAATTGGTAATGGAAGAATAGCTAAGTAAATAAGGTAGATAAATGCCATTAGAGCTATATAAAATGAGGGGAAGTGACCTTAAAGTGTCCCTAAGAAGAGAAATGGAGTGTAGGGGGCGAAATATAGTGAAACTAGTGACAGAAGGGAATCACGCCGCGGCCAGGAAGGCTTCGCCGCGGCCTAGGAAGTGACAGTGGCGAGGGACGCCGCGGCTTGAGAAATCTCGCCGCGGCGCGGAGTGAAAATAATCGCCCAGAAGGTGACAGGACGTAACCTCGCCGCGGCGCGAGTCGAGAAAATTAATTAGGGAGGTTACAGTAGCAAAACTCGCTGCGACGCCACATAGGTTGGCCGCGGCGCAGATCCAACTCGCCGCGGCAAAGTCAGGAAAATTCCCAAGAGCAACTTGGCCGTGGCGTAAGAGTTTTAGGCCGCGGCACAAGTCTAAAAACTCAGTTTTCAAGCTCCAGAACCTAACTTAGCCGCGGAGGGAAAGCTCCAAGTCGCGGCGTAGGTCCCCAAACTCCTATATTTGACCTAGAAACCTTAATTTCAGTAAGGATAATGTTAGGGAATAGTTTGAGTACATTGGTGGGATATTTTTGTTGGTTGAAATTGATTAATGGATGAATCCTAAACCTTTAATGATGGTACAAACCCCTTTTATGCATGTTCCCGTTATGGTTGTTAGTTGATGATCCTAGTAGTATCAAGGTTTAAATTTTCCCTATATTTTCTTAATGTAATTAATTATGATGACTCCAAACCTTGATCATTATCTATTAATTGTGTATTTAGCTATAATCACTGATATTAGAATCTAGGGTCGTCACACTCTTGGCCTAGACACATTTTATAGGAGTCAATTAGGTTCATAAACTCAATTCTAAGGCCACATACATGCTTAGACATTAGGTGGCTCTATAAACTCCATTATGGTCTATAAATGCACCTAATGAAGCAACACCCCTCAAATAATTTCTAAGTCCTATTCGTTCCCTTTAAATATGATTCTTGACTCCTTTTAAACCTCTTGGAGTCATCACATAATTAAAACAAAGGGCCTATCATCATGTTGCTTCTTTAGGTCATAATATAGAACTTAAAACACCAAATCACTTTCTATAAGTTCTAAATTTTTTCCAAGGCCTCCCTCCATTTTCATTCATCAAGAATGGCCTTAGAAAAATTTAAAACTCTCCTTAGCTATGAGAACATGCTTTGGCCGAGACATAGGGGGTTTTTGGCTTCCTTGGAGATTTCTTTATTTTCTTGAAAGAGGAAGCTTATGGGGAGCATCTTAGGGGTCTCAAGAACTCATTTAAAATCTTAATTAAACCTAGGAATCATCATACAAAATCAAAATTTGAAAGGAACACTTGAAACCCTAGAATTTGCATTTTGAAATCTAATGGTTATTTTGTTATTTTCTTTGCATATTCTTGTTCTTCTCCATCAAATGCCTAAGATTCATGCTTGATTGGGCTTAAAAATCAGATCCTCCTATGGCTCCTAGGGTTAGGCGAAATGGAGAAGAAGGGTGATGGAAGATATCAACCATAGGATGCAATTTTACCTTGTTTCCTTGTTTAGTTTGACTTAAATCTTGCTTTCTCCAAGCTCCTCTCTTCAAATCCGATTTTTCCCTTGAATTAGATTTATAAACTTCATTTTAATCAAAGGAAATCAAGGAGGATGAAGGAAAGGTGGTGTGGATGGAGAAAAGCATGAAAACAACCATAAAATCATACCTTTAGCTTAGAATTTCTTCTCTTTCTCCTCTTCTCTTGGTGTGCCCAAAACCCTAGCCCTCTCTTTTGAAATTATGCAAAATTTTATGATTCCAAATGGGGGAGAAAGTGGGGCGCCACCTATATATAGGAGTAGGAAAGTGATTTTTTCAAAAATTCTAATTTTGCCCTTCATACTTTGCATTTTCGTTTCTCCTTCGTTTTAGCTCCTTTTTGAGAACTATCTTTTCCATTATAAAATTTAGGTTTCCAATTAAATAAAATGGCTTTAGAATTTCTCAAATCGGAGATAAAACCTTCCCGAACAAACCCGTTAAAGTTTGGGCACATTGACATTGGAAAACGTCTACCGGAGGAGATTTAACTGTCTTAGGGCTTTCCATGGTTTTCAAGGCCTCTGAGAGCCCCGGAAAACTCAAAGCTTTTATTTAAAAAGCCCTCCTGTGTGAATTCCAAAATTTTCTCAAAATTACAAAAATGCCATTACGTTTCATAAGCTTTTTGTAAGAAATTGTTTTTTCATTCTAGCTCCATTTTTCTTTCCATCTAAGCTTAGGATTCTCATTTTTAGGAGTCAAAAATACTTCCCAAATTTTTTGGGACCTTAACTACATCATTTCAGGGGACTTCCTTTTATATCTAGTGAGTTTCGTTCGTTAACGGAGAAACTGTACGTTACGTTTCTCACGTTTCCTTTCATTTTTAGAGAAGCAGATGTTACATAAACTTTATGATTTAAAAACTTAAGCATATGTCCTTTATTCTCATTTTAGGCAATTGACATGATTTTAAGCAAGAATTAGGATTGGTTAACATAATTATATATTTATGTTATATGAATTATTGAATTAGGGTTTATTAATTGTAGGAAAAGAGAAATTTTAACCAAGGAGCTAGGAATTGGTTGGAGTGACTTGAGATTGAGAAATTGTACCTTGACCTAAATCGGGTAATGGTGTGTTTGTTTCTGCGTTGTTGGAGGCCAAAACCACGTTTCCAAAGAAGCAACAATTCCTTGCTTATACATAAACATGGTTTTCAAACAAGTTTCCAAACACACACTAAGTGGTAGATATGAGTTTTAGAATTTTAATTAAATTAGAATTTAGGCAGTGATGAAATGTTTGGAGAACTTGGAAGCTTGCATAAGGGAATTTAAGTCCTTGATTGATATAAGTAGTTAGTATATTCTAGACATATTTGCTTTGAATAGGATTGGGTATACTACTATTTCTTTATGTAAGGGAATTGAGACAAAGGTTGCTTTTCCTATATGTTATTGGTCGTCAACTATGATGATTATGTGAATTGCAAATATGAGATTCCAATTTAATGATAATCAATTTGGAATATATAGGTTGATTCCTGCATAGCCTATTATACCAATTCTAGTTCAAAGTTGTATGTATAATAATGCTTAAATATGTCTAGAATAATATATTAACCACTTACATGTTTTATCTCTTTTCTTTTATCAAGTAATCATTTCCAAGTAAAAGTGCAGAATCGAACAAAGGAAAGTAAGTGGCTAATTGATTATGATAGCTATATTGTTTTATTATATGAGATATAGATGAAAAGACTTGTAACTATTGTATGGTAAAAGATGTCATGTAAATAGTGTACAATACCTAAAATAGTTAGTCTGACAATATAGCTATGGATTTTGTTAGACCTTGTTGTTAGATTAATTTTAAACAAGTATTTGTATGCTAGTAAAGTGGTGTTTAGGAAGGATTATAGTGGTTGTCAAATTCAGTATATGTTTTGGAAGTGTAAATGAATGTAATTTATAATTTAAAAGTCTAAGTATCGAGGATAGTGGGCCCTAAAATTCTATTAAGTTATTGTCACTATTTGGTAGGGTAGTATTGAGTTGTATAGTTACTTGCATCTAGTTTATGTATCAAATGATGCCCTTTAGAAATTTTATGACATATAGCAAACATCCTAAGAAATCATCTTGCAAATTTTTAGGCCACTCTAGAATATATAACCAAGTTTAAAGTGTGATAACAGTATGTAATTGTGTGCATAGTTTAAAATAAGGCAGCTTGAAGGACTTATTAAACAAATTCTTGCTTCAAATTTTTATAACATGTAGTTAACTTGTGTAGGTATGTATTTGAAAGGAATTAACTATAATACCATATTATTCATGATTTTATACTTTCCTATTCAAGGCAATTTGTGCACATTCACGGGGTAAGAGCAAGGAAAAGTATGAAATAATACACTTTATTGCGTTATGTCAGGAATTTTTTTTTATATATCACATTATGTGGGCCCCATGGATTATCCAACAATATTCTATGGTCATTTACCATTTATATGAATCATACATAACTCAAAACATCACATAATCCACGGTTTTCAAGCTTAAACCCCAAATTTTCACCAATTCTTCTCAGATAGCAAGTAGCAATTTTTGGGGGTAATTTTAAAAATTCATAAATAAATGTAAAAAAAATCAAAATCATACAAACCATAGCTTTCTAGAAAGCTCCAGATGTTAACTTCACACTAAAAATAATTTAGGATATGAATATAACCTTTGAACCACGTTGGACAACAAAATAGCCACAAAGGTTTGGTTATCCCTAGTACTAATACAGTTTACTGTCACAAATTTTAAAAATGTCCAATTAATTCCAAAAAAATCCAATCCATACAAACGATAACAATTTGAAAAGATACGGATCTAGAGGGAAAAAATAGCTCTAGACCAAGACAAGAGCATTTAGACCCTAAAAGCTAATCAAACAGTAACACAGGACATATTGGTCGCATGGTACTAGAGAGCAATTTCAAAAATTAATATCTCCCTCTCTAGATATCCAAATGAGGTGCTTCTAATTGGAACAAGTCATGAGGAAGGTTTAGTTTCTTGTAAAATTTTGTGGCAATCGGACATCATTTTTCCCATGAGTGATAGAATTTCATTTTGAACCAGAATGAATAGTGCACTAAACTAAAACCAAAAAAATCCTCAACTTTGAAAATTCACCAAATATTCTATAGAACTTAAAAAATTCTACACTTTAGTTTCTCAAAACTCTCAACAAGCTCTAAATGCATACCAAATTTTAGACCAAGAAGAGATCATTTGGATAAAAAGTGGTATACCTCACCAAAATGGTCAATTTTGCTCCATATGAGATACCAAATGTGTCCAAATGGCTTCCTTTAATGTTTGGCACCTCTTTGGCAAGTTTAAAAGCATGAACATGACTTGTATAAACTACTCAAGTGGTCCTAAACCCCATGCATCTCATTTTGGTTATTCCACATCCAAGAACACATGGTTGCATCAAGCCATCAAAGAACTAAATTCTACATTTGCATTGATTTAGTGTCACACATAGGCTATACAAGAATCATACATCATATTACATTTATTCATGGTCTTACAACATAAAAATAATATGTACAAAGCCACTTAAACATTCAACTACAATTTAGACTACATAATAGGCAAAGTAAGGCTTTTTATTGTTCTTGGCTTGCATTTCCTTGTCTTTGAGCACCACCTAGACAAGTCAAGTGTAAGAGGGAAAGGGGATTGAGATTCCAAGAATCTCAATAACTCACACACCCATTCATATATACATTCAAGGTATACATACATCAAGTGCATAAGTAAACAAGCTACCAAGATCATAAATGCTCATTTCCAAGATTCTCATGCCACATTTTCACAATTAAGCCATCAAAGAGCTTTAGGGACTTTTGGCAAGTCAAGAGTGAGAGGGAAAGGGGAGTGAGATTCCAAGAATCTCAATAGCTCATACACCCATTTACATATACATTCAAGGAATACATACATCAAGCGCACAAGTAAGTAAGCTACCAAGATCATAAATGCTCATTTCTAAGGCTCTCATGCAACATTTTCACAATTATGCCATCAAGGAGCTCTAGGAACTTTTGGTTTTGCCTCACCCCATTTCTAGAACTTTTGGATATACCACACCTTTAGCCTAGATACTTTTAACTTGGCTTCACCCAGCCAAGAGACTTTTGGTCTAGTCTCACCCATGCCTTGAGACTTTTGGCACCTTCTTACTCACATTAAAAGGCTTTTGGCATCACCTCACCCTTGGGAGTTATTCTCACAATCAATGGCATTTAAGACAACACATTGGTCCCGAGGAAACCTCAAGACATCAAGTGGCATGTTCTCAAATCGCAAGAGCATACACAAGTACATAAAGACATACATATGCACACAAGAATGCAAGAGAATGAGGTAGAGAGTTACCTTGAATTTATGCAGGCTTCCTTTAGTCTTTCTCCTTCTCTTTCTCGGCCTCACAAGCACACCTAGGTGGATGGATGTTCTCTTGGCCTAGACACCATAAACAACACATAATCACACACTTGAAGTAAGCCAAGATACTAAAGATACTCTTGAACACACACTTAGTTCCATAAGTGGCATAATGGTTCCACAATTATCCTATTGAAGCAACTCTCATATTTGAAGTTCTAAGCTCCATTATCTTGTTATTTCTAGACTTATTGGACTCATTTAAGGTCCTTGGAGTCCTCACACATTCACTTGCACAATTGGAAAACCAAGTTGCTTCATAAGGCACCATAATGGACATCATTGTCCCATCTCCCAATCCATGGTTCCTAAATTTTTTCCAATGGTTTCTCCCATCTTCTAACATCATATAGAGTCCCCAACCAAGGTTAGAACAAATTAAAACACTCCCTAGGCTATTTAACCTTGCTTGGCTGATATATGCACCAAGGAAGGGGTTCGTAGAGTTCTTGATTTTTCCTTGATGGTAGAGCCACTTGGGAAGGTTTCTAGAGGTCTTAAGAGCCCAAGGAAACATTTAAATAGCCAAGGAAACACTTACAGAAAATCAAATTTTACAAAACCCTAAAGAATGCTACACTTTTCTATCTTATTTCTATGGGTTTTTCTTGGAATTTCTTGCCATATTCCATCTCTTTATGGCCTAATTCCCTTGTTTCTCTCTTGTTTTTGGGCAGAAGTCCCTCCCTCTATTGCTTTTATACAAGGCCGAAATCACATCAAGGGAGGAGCAAAGGGAAGAAGCAACAAAGATAGAAAATCACCTTGGGTTTAGCTTCCTTTCAATGATCTTTCTCCTTAGTTTTCTTCCCTTCAAAAATTTTGAACTTCCCCTCCTCTGTTTTAGACCAAAATAGAAATAAATAACTCAAAGAAATCATGGAAAGAAAGCACAGAAGGAGGAGAGCAAGGTTGGAGGAAGAAAGAGCATGAAATTTCATGGATTTCTCACCTTTTTTTGGCTTTTCTCCTTGTAATATCCGGTTCTCCGAAAACCAGAGAAAACGTGAGAAACGTAACATATAGTTTCTCTGTAAACGAACGAAATTTACTGGATATAAAAGAAAGTCCCCAAGATGATGTAGTTAAGGTCCTGCAAAATTTGGGAAGCATTCTAAACTTCTAAAAATGAGAATTATAGCCTCAGATAGAAGGAAAATGGAGCTAGAATGAAGAAATAATTTCTTACGAAAAGCCTACGAAACGTAATGGCATTTTTATAATTTTGGGTAATTTTTAGAATTCACATAGGAGGGCTTTGCAAACCAAATTTTTAAATTCTCTGGGGTTCTCAGAGGCCCTAAAAACCATGGAAAGCCCCGGGATAGTTAAATCCCCTTCGGTGGACGTTTTCCAATGTCGATATGCCCGAACTTTGACAAATCCATTTGGAAAGGTTTTAGCTCCGATTTGAGTGATTCCAAAAGTATTTTTCTTAATTGGAAACCTAAATTTTATAATGGAAAAGACAGTTCTCGAAAGGAGCTAAAACGAAGAAAACGAAAATGCAAAGTATGAAGGGCAAAATTATAATTTTTGAAAAAGTCACTTTTCCTTACCTATATATAGGTGGCGCCCCACTTTCCTCCCTATTTGGAATCAGAAAATTTTTTATAATTTCAGAGGGGAGAGCTAGGGTTTTAGGCGCACCAAGAGAGAAGGAGAAGGAGAAGAAATTCCAAGCTAAAGGTAGGTTTTTATGTATGTTTTTCATGCTTTTTCTCTACCAATCTCTTCTCCTCTTTTTCCTTCTTCTTTTCCATGATTTTTCTAAAGTTTTGAGGGCTGTTTTAAAGGAAGAACAGAGGGGAATTTTCGGATTTGAAGAGGAGAGGTTGGAGAAAGCATGATTCAAGGCAAACTAAGCAAGGAAACAAGGTAAAAATGCATCCTATGGTTGATATCTTCCATGGCCCTTCTTCTCCATTTTGACCTAGCCTAAGAACCCTAGGAAGATCTGATTTTTAAGCCCAACCAAGCATGATTCTTAGGTATTTGATGGAGAGGAATAAGAATATGTAAAGAAAATCATGAAATAGGCATTAGGATTCAAGATGTAAAACCTAGGGTTTCAAGTACAACTTCCAATTTTTGAATTTATGTAATGCTTCCTAAGTTTAATTAAGAGTATAAATGAGTTCTTGAGACATCTAAGATGCTCCCCACAAGCTTCCTCCTTCAAGAAAATCAAGAGAACTCCAAGAAGCCCAATTGGTGTCCTAGTCTCGGCCTAGGCATGTTTGTGTAGTGGGGAAGAGTTTTAAATTTTTCTAAGGCCATTATTGAGTCATATTTGATGAGTGAGAATGAAAAGAGGCCTTGGAAAAAATTTAGAACTCATAGAAAGTGATTTGGTGTCTTAGGTTCCATATTATGACCTGAAGAAGCAACATGGTGCTAGGCCCTTTGTTTTAATGATGTGATGACTCCAAGAGACTTAAAAGGATTCAAGAAATTATATTTGAGAGGTGTTGCTTCATTAGGTGCCAATATGGACCATAATGGAGCCTATAGAGCAATCTAGTGTTTCATCAAGTTATGTAGCCTTAGGATGTGTTTCATGAACCTAATTGGCTGCCATACATTGTATATAGGCGAAGAGAAACCATCTTCACCAATTTGTGGGTGTGTGGCCAAAAGAGGAGGCTTGAGTTTCAAGGAAAAAGTGTGTGATTATATACAAGGTAGCTCTCTCCACCTTCTCTCATGCATGGATGTGTGTTTAGCTTGTTTTAGAATTTGTGTATGTGTATTTTCAAGCTATGAAAAGTAAGCTAGCATGCCTTTATATGCCATGATCCTTGATGCCATGTTCTGTTATGATGTTTGTATGAGTTTACTTGAGTATAGAGAGGCCAAGAACTCTTCCCTTGGGTGAGGATGAGCCAAGAACCCTTGAGCTTGGTTGAGATAAAGTAAAAATTCTCTTAAAAGAAAAGTGGGCTCCCAAGAGTATGGTTGAGTCCAAAGCTCTTAAAGAATGGGTGAGGCAAGTCCAAAATCCATGAGGAGAAGTGTGAGGCTAATCCAAACACTTGGTGAACTCTTGAATGTCTTGTATGATTGATTCACATGCCAAGGTTGCTTTTAAAATGTCCATGTCTTCCATTTTCTCCATGCATGCATTTGTAAAGCTTGCTTTGCACATATTATGTATGATTGAATGGGAGACGAGCTATTGGGATTCTTTGAATCTCATCCCCTCCTCTCCAATGATCTAACATGCTAGGTGAACTAAGTGGATATGCTAATGGGAGCCAACAACACTAAAGGAAGGAGATTGACAATCATGTGTTTAGCTTTTGCCACTTTAAGACAATGATTGTACCATATGATATATATGATGTAGTAAATGGGTTATGACCCTTGAGACATGTGTAAATATGATATTATATGATATTTAAATGTATGGATATGATGTATGACCTCTAGAACCTATTTTGAGTATGTAATGCCAAAGTGTGCAATATGGAAGTTTGTTGGAAATATGCATAAGTGTGAGTTGAATGGCCAAAATGAGGTGCATGAGGTTTGGGATCATTTGGGCAACTCAGTCAAGTCTCAAATATGCTTTTAGACTTGCCCAAAATGTGCCAACACCAAGGAAAGACCATTTGGCAAGTTTGGTACATCATATTGAGTCAAATTTGACCATAATGGAACCCTATATCACTTTTTAGCTAAATGAGTTAGTTTTGATCTGAAATTTGGCATGCAATTATGTCTCATTAAGAGCTTTCTGAGAAACTAAAGATAATAATTTTTTGAGGTCTACAAAAAATTAGATGGTTTTTCAAAATTGGCAAAATTTATGGGTTTGGCCTGATGCACTATTCATTTGGTCCAAAATTGTTTTCTATCACACAAGGCCCAAATGATGTCCAATTGCTATAAAATTTTATACAGAGAAACTAGATGATCATAGTGACTCATACCAATTAGAAGCACCTCATTTAGAGGTATAAAGAGGGAGATATGAATTTTTGAAATTTCTATCCAGTATTAGTAAATTTGCCCAACCAGAAGTACTATTCCATTGAATTTCGAGCTCTGGGCTTGATGAACGGATGTGGAGTATTTTTTATCGCTATTTAACATCCATAGCTTTCCAGATTGGTATCATTTGTATGGATTGGATTTTTTTGGAATTAATTGGACATTTTCAAAGTTTTCTGTAGAATTCTGTGATAGTTCTAGATTTTAGTCAGACCTTTAGACCATTTTGGATGTCAAATGTCCTGTGTGATGAATGCTGTGACCTAGGCATATTTTTAGTGTGAAGTAGACATCCTAAGATTTTTAGAATGATCAAGATTGTATGATTTTGATTTCTTTAGGTTTAGTTATAATTTTCCAAATTTTACCCGGAAATGAGGCCAATTCTGGCTGGGAATGAACACCCATTTTCCATGCCCCTTTTCAGTTTCCATGAGTTGTAGGCATGTTTTTGTGATGAAAATGAACTGTAATGATGTAATTAAATATGAAGATATATAGTATGAGCTCACACAGTCCATGTGATGTAACACCCCAAAATTAATTAAGGTGTTAATCATGGATTAAGGTTAATTAAGGATAATTGGGCAAGTTAGTGCATAGGTATTCTAGAGAGATAAATTGTTAATCTGGGTTAAGAATTTATTTGGGATAGAAACTTCACCTAAGCCCAAATTAATGAATCATGATAAGAGGCTAATGGAGGCCCAATGAATTAGAGGCAGACCCAAACTAATTTAATGAGATAGAGGTCCAAGATTTATCTTGTGTAGGCTCAATTAAGTGGCCCAATTACCCTTGTGTAGACTCAAGCCCTTGAGCCCTTCAAATTAGGCCCAAAACCTATTATACTTCAGCAACCCAATGTATTAAACTGGCCCAAAATAATTCTGCAGTCCAACAAGTGAAAACTGGCCCAATAAGCTAAAGTCTGAAGCCCATTTGAACTTGGACCTTGGAGCAACCCATAACCCATTTTTGACCCAACTTAAATCCATCTAAAACCCTAATACTTCAGCCACTCATCCCATTTGCTGAAACTCAAAAGTGAAATTCGGAGGTGGAGAAGGAGGCTAGGGTTTGGGGCAAAGATTCTGCATTTTCACACACTTAGAGCAAGATTTGGCCAAGGTAATAGTTATAGAATTTAACCCCCTCATCTTTCTCTTTAATTTGGTCTGATTAGTTTTTCATTTAGAGGATTTTCACTTTACCCAAAATTTGAAATGTGGTTATTTGGGGATTTGCTTGATGAAATTCGTAGGTTGATGTTAGGGCTGATATTAGATGAGTTTAAACCCTCATTTTGATGCTTTCTTTGATGGTTTGAGACCCCCATAGCTTATTTATATTATGGGTATTAATTTGGTACGAATTTGCTAGGATTTTGGGAATGAAACATTGAGAATTCTGGTGGGAGATACTTGAATCCGAATTTGGGATTTGTGGTGGCTGTTGCAAGTTGTCTACAAGTGAGGTAACTGGGGGTTTACATTAATCCCATGCATGTATCTATTTTAATTTCATATTTGCTATATATGAATGATTTGAAATGTTGAATGAATTGGTTGGCTATCTGTTGTATTATGATTGGACCTTGTGAGTCCATGGTGGAGCTGTGGTGCGGCTGCCACCCGTGCATGTGCTACGATCGAGCACCGGGTATGATCAACCCCAGATGCACTGAGCCCTGGTTGTGCTCAATAGGGAGTAGGTGCCGTGGACGGGCCTCTTCCGGTGTTAATGGCCTTTAACATGTTAAATATATGATTACTAGTATGGGATAGTAATCATGATAGCCTAATTGTTTCATTTGCTGAAATGACTGATATGATTCTGATATGGATTTTGTTTCATGCATATATGTTGATTAAACTGGATTATATGATGGAATTGCCTTGGTTACTGAGATGTGTATCTCACCCCGTCTTATGGGATTAATATTTCAGGTGAAAGTTCCTCAGGTAAGGATAAGGGTAAGTAGGTGGATGAGAATCCATGAGTTCTCAGCTATGGGGAGATGGCTACACCTAGGCTAACTTAGCTAGTATAGATGCTAATTTTGTATTCCTTAATGTATAGCATCATCATGTATCTATATTGCCAAGTGTAGGCTTGAACATTTGATTTATTGAGAATGTATGTACTGAAAGGCTAGACTTTATCTTAACTTGATAATTGTTGTATGGATTCATGATATCTGCTGAAAATTATGTTGACCTATGATATGGCTTATCAATGGAAATGTAACCCTTGAGATATTGATATAAACCCCTAATGTATGGAACCCCCCATTTATTGAGTATTAAAGGATAGTTGCTGGTAACTCTTATATATTCTGTTGTTGCTACTTTATAAACTTGCTGATAGAGGGTAATTAGAGAACAGAAATGGGCATATAAGTTTTGAATTTGTAAGGGAAGCATAGCTAAGTAAATAAGGTAGATAAATGTCATTTGAGTCATATAAAATGAGGGGAAGTGACCTTAGAGTGTCCCTAAGAAGAGAAATGGAGTGTAGGGGGCGAAATATAGGGAAAACAGCCATAGAAGGGAGTCACACCGCGGCCAGGAAGGCTTCGCCGTGGCCTAGGGAGTGACAGTGGCGAGGGATGCCGCGGCGCGGAGTGAAAATAATCACCCAGGGGGTGACAGAACGTAACCTCGCCGCGGCGCAAGAAGTCTCACCGTGGCGCGAGTCGAGGAAATTAATTAGGGAGGTTACAGTAGCAAAACTCGCCGCGGTGCCACATAGGAGTCAGGAAAATTCCAGAGAGCAACTTGGCCGCAGCGCAAGAGTTCCAGGCCGCGGCGTAAGTTTAAAAACTTGGTTTCCGAGCTCCAGAACCTAACTTAGCCGCGGCGGGAAAGTCCCAGGTCGCGGCACAGGTCTCCAACCACCTATATTTGACCTAGAAACCCTAATTTCAGTAAGGCTAATGTTAGGGTATGGTATGGGGACATTGGTGAGATGTTTTGTGGGTTGAAATTGATTAATGGGTGAATCCTAAACCTTTAATAATGGTACAAATCCTTTATGCATGTTCCCGCTATGGTTATTAGTTGATGATCCTAGTAGTATCAAGGTTTAAATTTCTCTATATTTTATTAATGTGATTAGTTGCAACGATTCCAAACCTTGACCATTATTTATTAATCATGTATTTAACTATAATTACCGATATTAGAACTTAGGATCGTCACATGTGACACCGATTGCAAATTTTTAAGTATGACGCAACGTAAATAAACTCATTATTTTCATGCCCTTTTTCATGTGCTCTCATGGAAATGATGATGTGAAGCTTATAAATGTCATGAGATGAGCTAGAATTTATGCTGTTACACTCCCTCCTTCTTCTTCCTCTTCTTGTGCACCTAAGAGAGTTGCTATTTTTCTATAAATTAGGTAAAGGAAGTCATGCTTAAGAAGGTGGGAGAAGAAGGGAGAAGTGTGTGGGAGATTCTAGAAACACACTTTTTCAAAAATTTTAATTTCATCATTCCATAATGGCAATTTTGTTTTAGCTTTGTTTTAGCTCCTTTTCTAGAACTGTCTTTTCCATTATAAAATTTAGGTTCCCAATTTAATAAAATACCTTTGGAATCACTCAAATTGAACCTAAAACCTTCCCAAACAAATCCGTCAAATTTCGGGCTCACTGATGTTGGAAAACGTACGCTGGAGGGGCTTTACCAGTCTTGGGACTTCCCATGATTTTTAGAGCCTCTGAAAACCCTGGGAAACTCAAATTTCCCATTTAGAAAGCCTTCTTATGTGTTTTTTTTAAAATTTGTACTTATTTATGAAAATGTCATTACGTTTCTTTAGTTTTTGTCACAAATTATTTTACTGTCCTAGCTATTTTTTTCTTTCTGTTTGAGCCTAAAAATATCATGTTTAGGAGCCTAGGACTCTACCTAAATTTTTTGGGATATTATTGATAATTGCTAATTTTCATATATTTGTATCCACTAATTTGGACATTTTGATAAATAATTGATGAGATTTTGAGCTTGAAATTGGATATTATTTAGTTTAGAAAATAATTTCTTCTTTTAGAATTTTTTTGAATAAATTAGGATTTTTAATGATTTTACTTTATTTTGTTTCATTTTCTTAGATGATGATTTCATTTCATTTTATTTTAATTTGTTTTATTTTATTTTATTTTATTTTGGGCTTTGATTTTTATTTTATTTTTATTTCTTTTTACTTAGGGAAATTTGCATGGAAGAAGCATTATGTGGTAGCAACAAAACAAGGCTCACAACTCCATATTAGACGTAGCTCACACGTTCATGGACTCACACATGTAACGTAGCACCAGATTGGGAAGCTCGTGGAGTCAAGTCCTCGTGAGAAGAAGGATTAGTTTTGATGTGAAGGAGCTGACATGGAATGAAGCACATACGAGAGAATAGAACGTGAGACCAAAAAAAAAAAGAATAAGGGAAACACTCACAAAGCTATAGAGCATGTGAGGAAAAGGCAGACACTACAGCAGCTCGAAAGAGAGGAGAAGCAATATGTAACACATGGGCTGCATGAGACCAGTAGCTGAAGGAGCTTTTAAGCAAAAAGGAAGAGCTACGGGTTTTGATAAAGAGGCTAAAGATTAAATGAAGCAGCTTACGTGTGGAGCAGTCATGTGGGAAGTTGATGAGGGAAGGATTGAAAGAGCTATGTGACTAGAGGAACACTGAAGCTGAAAGCTGGGCATGGAAGAAGCTAAAGCTTAGGTGGATAAGAGGTTTAGAGCCATGCATAAAGTAGTCTTAGGTTGAGAGTGTGGAAGAGCAGAAATAAAGGAAGGAAGCAACCATGGGAAGCTTCAAACTCATTCATGTAGACACAGAGGAAGGCATGAGTTAAAGCATGCAACAATTCATTCACGGGAAGAATCTAATTATGAAGAGAACACGCGGGCAAAACGTGGAAGATGATGTGGGCTAAAGGAAGCATAGGCATGTGATTTATTAAAAAAGATGAGGGCAGCACATCAGGAGGTGAATCCATCAATCCATCGAATAAAGGGACCCATCCAGAAGACATTTTAACATATTCATCCATTGTCATTCACTCCATTGGCAAGACACCCAGCCATGCCGTAGCCATTTTCTCCATTTTCCCATCTCTATCTCCACCACCATGAAGCATTAATCCTGCCCCTTGTGGCTAGCTTGGAAGAAGGTCCTTGGTTGAAGCTTGAGTCCATGGAATAGTAAGGGATTTTAGGCTAAGACTTTCCTATTTTATTTCCTCTCTTTCTACATTAATTTTTGTTATTTTATTTGCTTGGTTAAGCTTGTAATTGACTGAAATTAATGTAGTTTATGATTGATGGATGGTTAGATGTTGATTAGGAGAGTATTGAATGATTAATTACATGAATTAAGTGCTGGATTTTCAATTTCTCACAATTATCCATGTATGCAGTCAAGGTGTTTGATGAAATGCATGTGAGAGGTTGAGTGCTTGAATATCTAATTTAAGGATTCCTTGGAGTTTAATTGGTTAATTAAACATCCTAAGGTAAAAATTCAGAGGCTAATTGATTAATTAATCACTCATCTAAGTGTTCAAAGATCTTAATCACAAGAATTAGTAATTTAAGGGGAGTTGAGGTCTTAATTAACATCAAATTGTTAGTTTCTTAAATCTTGAGTGGTAATTCAAGATCCCTTACCAATGAACACAATTAGTGACTCTTAGACAAGAATTAATTACAATTGGATTAGGATAAAGATAGTGGATATCAAAGGATGAATCTAAAGCTAGTCATACATCTATCATTTAGCCCATAATTCATGTAATTAGGTAGTGATTAGGGGTTTTAATTCAATTATTTTTTACTTAGTTTAATTAGATAAAAACATCCCCCTTAATTTAGGTAGTTCTAGGATCCTTGAACATTTAGAAAATCTAATTAAACATTAAATTCCATTTCCAAGAGAGATGACCTAGGTTGTGCCATTAACTATAAAATTTAATCCAACCTAGTTTTATTTTGGAGGTTGTGCGACACAACTCTCAATTATTTAGCTTATTTCAAATTACTTGCTTTTATACAGCTCATTTCGTCATTTTACAAAAATTGCATTTGTTACATTACCTCTTAACAAGGTGTTTAAGTTGCCCATATGGTTGCTAAACCTAGAGGAAGTTGTATTTTGGTCAAAATTGAGCAATTTTAGGAAGCAAATAGGAAAACAAGCCAAACCATGACATTTTGCATTGAAATTTTTATGGTGGTTAGCTAACATATGAAGGCTACATCATGCCAAATTTCGTGATTTTTAGAATTCTGTATATGATTTTATGCTTATCACAAAAATAAGGCAAGTATTAGAGCCTAAAAGAGGCAAATGGCTTTGAAGTCATGACTTTAGAGTCCAGGGCTGTGACTCTATAAGCTTATATCCCTCACCTTCAAGGTGAGGTAGAAGCTAATAGTGTTGTGACTTTGGAATGAAAAGCCGCAGTGACAAACCTCCTACCTTGAAAAAATTTAAGTTGCTTAAATTCTTTTACTTATATGATGTTAACCTTTTGTAAGTTTGTTCTTTACATGTTTAAGAAGGTTTTAGGGGTTCAATTAAGTTTTTCCCACCATCTACATCCATCTTTTGATTAAGGTTGTTGAATCACAAAAAAATTGGGTCTTATACCTTAAGTATTAGAGCAAAGTTAAAGTAAGTTCTATTTAACTACAATTTGAAATAAAAGTATGTGTTGCTTTTTACCTAGCAAATAAGAAATACTTAGCAAAGAAATAAGAATCTTAGCTATAGAGACCTAGTCATGACACCTAAATAGATAAATTCTAGTCTATCTAAAGTTTATTAGCCCTAGAATGTATTAGTTCTAATTAGACTAAGAACTCCTAATGGATGTTTTTAACATAGTTAATTTAGGCTGCATTTTGTTAAATACCTATTGGTCATTCAATTCAATAATCTATATTATATGCCTAATATAAAACCCCAATCGAATGTTAAACACAATAATTTGATTGCACTTCATCCTCATCACCTTATTGATTATTTTCACCTAACAACTCCAACTTGATGCAATTAGCATTCAACAATTAACTCAGTAAATTATGATAAGCAATAAAAGCATTAATTCTTAATATAGACTTCATGAATGATTAGAAATTCAAAATACCATACCTTAATTCAACAATTCAATAAAAATAAACCAATGTTCGTTTAACCTATTACAAAATTAACATAAACAAGAACACAAACTCATAACAGAAGACAAGAAAAAGGAGGAGAAGAAGAAGAATGATGAAGGGGCACCACTAACGTTAAGAATCATGGGTGATTGGCTAAAGGGAATCCTTTATGATTTTCTCTTAGCCCTTCCATCCTCTAAGCCCCTTATGGAAAACCCTAGGAGAGCTTTGTACTTAACCTTGGATAGCATAAGTTTTCTCTTGTATTTGAAGCTTTAGGTTTGCTTAAATATGTTTCCAAGGTCAGTTAAAGTAAAAACGTGTGTTTTGCAAATTGTCTTAATTACTCCATCTTAGTGTTGCAGTGCAAATGCTTACTAGTCCATGTATGATGCACTTGAAGTCTTGGCATTGTAGCACCAAGTCTGATAGAGTATATACTTATGCATTGTTAAGTAGGAATAATGGAAATTTAAAATTTTGATCACTGAAATCCCTCCCCAAGGATATGTGTAGGAACATAAATCAAGATAAGATAAGAAAATCAAATTTTTGTTTCAGCTTCAATCTGAGTCACATGCATAGAGTGATCTACACCTCTACAGTATCCACATAAAGTAAATGAAACTTCCTCTCACTCTGCATCATTGCTAGGAGACGCCTTTCATTGTTTAAGGTTAGGGTTTATTGAAGTTCTAAGTAAATTAGGATTTTAGAGACACTTTCTCTTGAGTCTTAATCTGTCATCCCTTATGGTCTTATATTGATAAACTTAAGGTTTGACACTTTCCTAATCCCACAAAACTTCTTATTCCTAATCCCACTTAAACTCTCAAACCCTAGCCTAAGCCTAATAGAGAGCGAGAAGAAATAGGCCCAATATAATGTAACATTATTTAATATTACTTTAATATTAAATAATCATACATTATATTATTATTTAATATTACCTTAATATTAAATAATATCACGTAATCATATTATGTAATTATTTAATAGTATAATGTGCTATAATATTATTTAATATTAAATAATATATTACATCAAATATAATCCAATTATATTATGTTGGGCTCTATTATTAGAATTTCTAGTCCAACTAAAACTCTAATAATATTATGATATTTTAGTTTCATCCCTACTCTTTGTATATGACCCTATAGGTTCTTATTACATTGGCAATGACCTATTTCTAGATTATAGATAGTGAGCGACATTTAGCAACACATCACTGCCACCTAAGTAACAAGAATTTTTGTGATTCGACACATACCTAATCCATAACCAAAATTATGTAACTTAATCCCTTTTATATTGATATTCAGATTGAACTCAAGGCATAAATGTGTCATCCTCTTCAATATTCAATTACATATCTTGACAATGAGTAGACCAATCAAAATAAATGATTAATATCACATATTAATTCATTTGAGTACGACCATGTATTTTTCGATTTCACTCAATCAAGAGGCCCACTAATATCACTCCTCCTATACAGGAAGGACAAAATTTTATCTACATCACTCACATCCCTTTGCATGATTTGTGATATACCCAATCACTACCTTAATGGCCATCACAGTCAAAAGCGACACAAGATGGTGTCAAAGTATTTGACTCTTCATGAAGAGAACCATAGTGACTTTAGGTCAAAGGACTTCCTTCACTATGGTCACATGAGAATTACTAATGATACGCTATAATCCATGTAGCATTCTCATAATGGGTCAGTCCAATACATTTGTTCTCTAATAATGTACTTATATATTGACTTGATATCACATATCCATGACTTAAAGTCATCAATCACTATACATATTAGTCTTAATGTATTATTACTATCCCATATCGCAATAGTACTTAACTAGAGACAATTTAAGAATAACAATTATTCTAGGGATAATTACTATATTAAGTTATATTGTGCAAATAAAAATGAAAATAATAATTGTATTACCTTAAAGAAATAATACAATATATGTTATTACAATCATCTCATGATTGGCTTGTAAGGCATACACTAATAATCTCCCATTTACACTAGAGCCAATCACTCATGCATCTAATACTGGATGACCTCGTACGACTATTATGCTTCTGCTGTGCTAGAGGCTTTGTTAGTGGGTCAGCGATATTATCGTCTATTGGTACTTTGCATATTTTCACATCTCCTCTATTGATGATCTCTAGAATAAGATGGAAGTGTCGAAGAATATGTTTAGATTGCTGGTGAGATTTGGGTTCCTTAGCCTATTTAATGGCCCCATTATTGTCACAGTATAGGTTAATTGGGTTGGAAATGTTGGAAACAACCCCAAGTTTAGCAACGAATTTTCTGATCTAAATGGCTTCTTTTAAAGATTTTGAGGAAATCTACCATTTTCTCATACTTTGAACTCTTCCAGCTATAGCATCTTTGTTGAGGTAGAACATATAACCTGATTGTGATCTAGAGTCATCCTTATTGGATTGGAAAGTAGCATTTATGTAGCCCTTCACTACTAGTTCCTCTTCACCTCTATATACCAAGAATGTGTCCTTAGTCCTTCTCAAGCACGTAAGGATATTTTTTATAATAATCCAATGACTTTTTGTAACATCCAAGTTTTCATAAAAACAAGGACTCAAGGTTTCAGAAATTTTTTTAAGTCTTATCTATAGCAAGGATGCCAATTCATTATAGTGAGTTCGTGGCCATACAAAATCCAGAAAATTTTTAGTAATAGTGCAAGCTGTAACAAGAATAACTGGGAAGCTCTCACATTAGCAAGAGGTGACCCTTGCTATAGTGAAACCTAATAAAGAAAACACCAAAAAGGGATTTTAAAAGGAAAAATTGAGTTGTTCGGGGTTTTCAAAAGCCTTAAAACCCATAAGAACCCCTGAGATAGTTTAAAACCCCTCTGGTGAAGGATTTAGACAAAGAGTTAACCCAAACTTTGACTAAATGGTTCAAAAAGTGTAACACCATAATTTCCTAGCTTATTTCATGCTATTCTCATGCTTTACATCATGCATCTCATGAAGGAGCAAAAAAAAGGTAATAAAATAATGAATTTCTTAGCCTTGCATCGCGTATAAAATTTTCTTTTAGTGTCCCATGGACCATGTGAGCTCATGTACCACATTCTCATATTTAATTACATAGATACAGCTCAATTCCATCACCAAAAGTGGACTACAACTCGTGGAAGGCAAAGAGAAGTATAAAATACATAGTTGCATTTTTGGCTAGAAATTTCCCTTTACTGTCACAAATTTTGGAAAATCATAACTAATTTTAGAAAAATTGAAATCATGTATTCTTTGCCATTCTGGAAATCTACACATGTCTAATTTATACTAAAAATATGTCTAGACCATGAAACACCACACAGAAGATTTTTGACATTCAAAAAATTGTAAAGGTCTGGCTGGCTATAAGTACTATCATAGTTTTCTGCTACAAATTTCAAAAATGTCCAATTAATTCCAAAAAAATCCAATCTATGCAAATGATACCAATCAAGAAAGCTACAGATGTTAGCTAGAGGGAAAAAATAACTCTAGACCAGTTTAGGCACACCCAGACCTCGAAACCTAATTAAATAGTACCTAAAGTCAGTTTAAGTGCCTAATACTGGGGAGAATCTTTAAAAATTTATATCTCTCCCTCTAGACATTCAAATGGGGTGCTTTTAGTCACAATTCACTAGAGTGTCTAGTTTATCTCTATAAAATTTTATGGCAATTAGACATCATTTGACCCCTGAGTGACAGATTTCATTTTCGGACTATGTGAATAGTAACATGACCAAAATCAGAATTTTTTTCAATTTTGAAAATTCATCAAATATTCCATAGACCTCTAAAAATTCTACACTTTAGCTTCCAAAAAATCTCTCAACAAGCTCTAAATATATGCCAAATTTTTGATCAAGAAGAGTTCATTTGGACAAAAAATGGTATAGGTTTCAAATATAGTCAATTCTTGCTCCACACAAGATACCAAAATGTCCAATGACTTCTCTTGATGTTTGGCACCTCTTGGGCAAGTTTAAAAGCATGATTTATGACTTGTATGAACTGCCCAAATGGTCCCAAACCTCATGCATCTCAATTTGGCCATTCTATTTCCATTTATGCATATATTTCCATAATGCAAAGTTGCCATTACATGTCCAAAATGAGCATTTCCATGCATACAACCTTAGCTCTCATTTATACAAGATACAGTAGCATGATTATATATGTTCATAACATCGTAGGACATATACAACAATGGAATACCACATTTGCCATTCATATGGCCTTAAAGTAACAAAATTCAAACACTTTCTTATCACAATTTCATCTTCCAAGGTGTGGGCTTCCATTGCCTTGCTCTCTCTTGGTCCACTTAGCATATTAGAATATTGGAGAGGAGGGGATAAGATTCAAAGAATCCCAATAGCTCATTTTCCTTTCAATCACAAATAAAATATGCAAACAAGCTTAAAAAATGCATGTATGGACATATTAACATATGTCAGAATTCAAGAAACATTCTTGGCATTTGAATAAGTCATACATAGCATACATAGGCTTGCCAAGTAAGGGGATTAGTCTCACCTATTTACTTGTGGATTTTAGACTTCCCTCACCCATTTTTTTAAGAGGTTTTTGACTCAACCTTACTCTTAGGAGTCAACCTCACTTTTGGGAGACTCTTTACTTTGTCTCAACAAATTTTAAGGGTTCTTGGCTCATCCTCACCATGGCTAGAGAGTTCTTGGCTTCTCCACACTTAAGCAAACCAAAGCAAGTACATAAAACATCATTTGAATGCATAAGATATCATCATGGTACTATGGCATATGAAATCATACTAGAATACTTTTCATGGCTTAAAACATATATACACACGTCCAAAGACAATGTAAGCACACATTTATGCATGAGAGAAGGTGGAGAGAGCTACCTTACTTGCATTTACACACTTTTTTCTTGAGTCTTAAATCCTCTCCCTTGACCTCACACACCCAAGAAGGTAGAGATCACTTTTCTTAGCCTAGACACATTATATGATAGCTAATTATACTCTTGAATTAAATTCTAAAGCCACACAATCACTAGAAAATCTAGGTGACTCATAAGGCTCTTTTATGGTTCCATAATGCACTTAATGAAGCAAACTTTGGGAAACATCATCTTGGCTCCATTCTCTACATTTATTTATGATTCTTGACTCCTTTTAAGCCTCTTGGAGTCATCACACAATCAAATTAAGGAGTCTAGCTAGGTGTTGCTTTTTTAAGTCATAATATTGAATTTATGATACCATCTCACTATCTATAGTTTCTAAAATTTTTTCAAGGCTTCTTCTCATACTCGCCTATCATACATGATGCAAAACTAAACTTGAAAGGAATTAAAACACTCTCTAGGTGCATGAACCCCCCTTGGCCTAGGCTATGCTTTCATATGACACCAATGGAGTTGTTTTAATTTCTTTGATGGGAGAAGCATATGGGAGGCTCTCTTTGTATCTTAGGAACTCATATATACTCTTAGACAACTTAAATTACTATTAGGAAGCTTCATCTTAGCCTAGGTGCAACTAAATCCCTAAATTCCATAACTTGCATTCTAAAGCTCCCTTTTCAATTCTAGTTGTATATTCTTAATCCTCACACTTTATAACCTTTGGTTCCATCAAGAATACATAAAGAAAAACTCTCCTCCTTACTTTCTTTCTCTAGAAATAAGCTTAAATGGCTTGGAAACACAAGATTTTGCAAGTGTTTCAAGTGAAGTCTTACCTTAAAATGGAGCTCTCTTCGCCTAGATTATTTTTCATCGATTGATTTCTTGAAAAGAGTTTCTTTTTGGCTTGGGTTAGAACTGAATCTTCAAGTTTTCAAGAAAAGAAAACCACCATTAGAGAGCTCTTAGAGAGAGGAACAACTTTCCTACCTAGCGTAGGATAAAACGAGGCCGTTTACTTACCTAAACGGAAGCTTAAACTTCTTCTTTCTCTCTCTCCTCTTAATGTCATGCCATTGCTACCCATTTTTCTACAAATGGAAGTTTGGAGAAGGTGATGAGGTGTAATCTTACTTAAGAAACCCCTTTTACAGTTTTTCAACATGACTATTTTGCCCCTACGCACTTGTTTGCTCTGTTTAGGCTCATTTTAACTCCCTTTTTAGAACTATCTTTTCCATAAAAAAATTTAGGTTTCCAATTAAATAAAATTCCTTTGAAATCACTCAAATCAGAGCTAAAACCTTCCCAAATGAATCAGTCAAAGTTTAGGTCAACTGACATTGGAAAACATCCACTGGAGGGGCTTTAGCTGTCTCGGTGTTTCCCATAATTTTCAGGGTCTCTAAGAACTCTGGAGAACTCAAAACTTTCATTTAAAAAGCGTTTTTATGAAAATTCCAAAATTTGCTCAAAATGATAAAAATGCCCTTACGTTTCATCAACCTTTCGTTACATTTCATTTTTTCATTTGAACTCCATTTTTCCTTCCGTCTAAGCCTGAGATTCTCACTTTTAGGAGTCTAGAATGTTGTCTAAGTTTTTCAGGACCTTAACTAAGTCATTTCAGGGGACTAGCTTTTGTATCTGATGAATTTTGTTCATTTATGGATAAACCATAAGTTACATTTCTCACGTTTTCTCTTGTTTTCAGAGAACCAGGTATTACAGGAAGGTTTTAGATCCAAATTGAGTGGTTCCAAAGCCATTTTAGAGATTGGAGAATCTAAATTTTATGATGGAAAAGATGGTTTCCAAAAGGAAGTTGAAATGAGCCCAATGAGACAAAACCAAGAAATATGGATTAAAGTGCAAAATGAAAAGTTGCAAAAAGTGCTTTGCTACTTCTTAAAAATGTCCAGAACTTTCCTTTACCTATAACATCTGATTTTCTAAAAATGAGAGAAAACGTGAGAAACGTAATGTACAGTTTCTTGTTAACGAACGAAATTCACCAAATATAAAAAGAAGTTCCCTGAAATGATGTAGTTTAGGTCCCAAAAAATTTGGGAAGCATTCTAGACTCCTAAAAATGAGAATCCCAAGCTTAGACTGACGGGCTTGTCGTGCAACCCTCAAAATAAAACTAGGTTGATCTAAAAATATAGCAAGTGGCACAACCTAGGTCATCTCCCTTGGAATTGGAATTCAATGTTCAATTAGGTTCTCTAAGTGTTCTAAGATCCTAGAACTATCTAGTTTGGGGGGGTTTTGAATGAATTAAACTATCCTAAAACTAAATTGAATCAAAATTCCTAAATTCTACCTAATTGTGTGAATTGTAAATGATAATGGCTTGTGACTAGCTTAGGAATTGTCTCTTGGTATCCACTATCCTTATCCTATTCCAATTGTGATTAATTCTGGCTTAAGAATTCCTAATTATGTTCATTACAAGTTATCTTGAGTTACCACACAAGAATCAAGAGATTAACAATCTAATGTTGAATTGAGACCTCAATCCCGCATTAAACCGTTAACTCTTGTCTTTAAGATCAATGAACATCTAATTTGATTGATTAACTGATTAATTATCTTCTGATTCATCATCCAAAAATGTTTAATTAACCAACTAAACACTAAGGAATTCTCAATTAAACATTTAAGCACATAACCTCACTCATGTATTTCATCGAATACCTTCGTGGCATACATGGGAGATTAGAGAGAATAATGAAAAATCATATTTAATTCCAACCAATTAATCAACAAAAAAGGTTTCCTAATCAGTGTCTAACCAGCCACTAATTAATTCCACAAATTCCTAATCAAATATAACTCAACCGAGATTATACAGAATAAGAAAAAGTGTAGGAAAAATAAGAAAATCTTAGCCAGAATTTTGCTTCTTCCCCAAGGATTCAAGCTTCTACTCAAGAGCTTCTTCCCTTGCTAGCCTCAAGGTGAATTAAAGCTTCATATTGGCGTGGAATGGAGATGGCGTCGTGTGGAGAGTGCTGGACGAAGGGATGGATGTGTGGATGGAGGCGAGGGTGAATGGATGTGGAGGCCAGGGTCCCTGACGGCTAGGCGAGGGTTTTAAAAGGCCAATGACCGAAGGAATAAGGATTAATGAGGCGTGTTTGAATGGGTTGCTGGTGTCGTTTTGCTGGACGAATAATGAATGACGTGAATGGTAGCCTCTCCTCGTGCTTCATTTATTCTCACGTGCTCCACCTCTAATTGCAATCGACTGAAGCTCCTTCATTTATGTATAAGGTGTGGGCCCCATTTGAATATAATAATCCATATGCAAACTGTAGCTTATGTTCTTTCGTGTTTCTTCCAGCTTCTTCTTCTTTGCAAAGCATCAGAACCCGTGGCTGCCTTCTTACTTGAATCACGTTGCTGTTCAGCTCTTTCTTCATGCTCTTCATTCCTTCTCAAACCAGACTTGCACCGTGGCTCTGCATGTATTTTAAGTGTATAAACGTGGGACCCACTGTGAATATAATAACCCACATTTTGCTGCAGCGTTTCTTCGTTCGTTGCTGTTCAGATTTTCTCTTCATGCAGCTGCTCTTTGTTGCTCTGTAGCTGCTGTACAGACTTCAACTCATTGCCTTTCATTCTTAGCTTCAGCTGCCTCTTCGTTGCCTCTCTTTGTTCTGCCCAGCTCGTCACTTTCACCACGTGTTTGTTCTGTTCTGCATGAAAGCTCCTTCTCTCATCTCTCTTCCTCATCTAGCGCTGAAGCTTCTCGCGTTTCTCGTTCTCTCCCTTGTTCTGCCTTTTGCTTCGTGCATGTTTAGCTACTGCCCCCATGTGATTTTCTTCCTCTTTTCTTTTCGTGTTTCTGCTTCGCTGTTTTCATGCTTCTTCCTTAAACCAGAAACCACAGCTTCTCTCGCCTTCTCCTTCAACGTCAGCTCCTTGCTCTTCTTTAAACAGCGTCTTCCATGGTTCTGTTGCCAGCCATGCAAACCCATGCTTCATACTTCTTTATTCTTTGTTCACGTTGGCCTTGGCTTCCCTTTCCAGCTATTGTTGCTTCGTCTAGCTTAATCTGAACCCATGGCTTCTTCTCTCCAACACCATTTGTTTTTGCATGGTATGAAGCTCGTTGTTTCTTCTCAAAGAACCAGAACCATTAGCTTCTTCATTTATTCTGTGTTGCTCCTGAACCTCCTCTGTTTATTCATTCCATCTTCATGCTGCCTTGAGCAAAGACATGTGCTTCCTGGTCCTTCTTTGATATATTCATCCAAGGATCCATGCATGATCACTTCAACTCCATTCCTTCTTTTCCATTGCCCAAAATCTGCATAAAAACAAAGGAGAAAAATCACAAAATTCATTTAAAATGATTTATGCATTTAAAATCAATTATTTTGCCAATTAATTCATAAAGTGTAGAGAATGGCTACTAAAATGAAATTCCATCTAATTAAATCCATTAAGCCTTATTTAACTATCAAAATGGTTAAGTTAGGAGGAATAAAGTGTATAAAAATCATGTTTATCACAGACGAAAAGAAAAATAAAGCTAGAATGAAAAAATAATTTCTTACGAAAAGCTTACGAAACATAATGACATTTTCGTAATTTTGAGCAAATTTTGGAATTCACATAAGAGGGCTTTTTAAATGAAAGTTTTGAATTCTTTGAGGTTCTCAGAGGCTTTGAAAATCATGGAAAGCCCTGGGACAGTTAAATCCCCTCCGGTGGACGTTTTCCAACATCAGTATACCTGAACTTTGACGGATTCGTTCGGGAAGATTTTACCTCTAATTTGAGTGATTCTAAAGGCATTTTACTAAATTGGGAACCTAAATTTCATAATTAAAAAGACAGTTCTAAAAAAGGAGCTAAAAAGAAGGAGAAACAAAAATGCCAAGAACGAAGGGTAAAATAGAAATTTTTTAAAAGTACAACTTCCTCCCACCTATAAATATGATGTGCCCTTCTTCTCCCTTCATTATGCACGACCAAGTTCTACCCAAAACCATAGGAAAACCTTAGGGAGAGTGGTGCACAAGAGGGAAGCAAAAAGGAAGAGAAATTCAAGCTTAAAGGTAAGGAAATTTAGTAGTTTTTCATGCTTTTTTCCATCCAAACCTCCTTTCCTCCATTCTCCTTTGTTTCCTTTGATTAAAATGAAGTTTACAAATATTTTTTAAGGGATAAATTGAGGGGAAAATTCGGATTTGAAGAGAGAAGCTCAAAGAACACAAGATTCAAGTGAGAAAAGCCATGAAAACAAGGTAATTTCTCTTCCTATGGTTGTCATTTTTGGTTCCCTCCTCCACCATTTCGCCCCACTTGAGCAAACTCTAGGAGGAGATGATTTTCAAGCCCAACCAAGCATGAATCTTAGGCATTTGATGGAGAAGAACAAGAATATGCAAAGAAAACAACAAAACAACCATTAGATTTCCAGATGAAAATTCTAGGGTTTCAAGTGTTCCTTCCAAATTTTGATTTTGTGTGATAATTCCTAGCTTGAATTAAGAGTTTAAATGAGTTCTTGAGACTCCTAAGATTCTCCCCACAAGCTTCCTCCTTCAAGAAAACAAAGAAATCTCCATGGAGGCCAAGGAAGCCCATAGTCTTGTCCTAAGCATGTTCTTATAACTAGGGAGAGTTTTAAATTTTTCTAAGCCCATTCTTGAGTCATATTTGATGAATGAAAATGAGGGGAGGTCTTGGACAAAATTTAGAACTCATAGAAAGTGATTTAATGCCTTAGGTTCCATATTATGACCTAAAGAAGTAACATGATGTTAGGCTCTTTGTTTTAATTGTGTGATGACTCCAAGAGGCTTAAAAGGAGTCAAGAATCATATTTGAAAGGAAATAATGGAGCCTAGAATTTATTTGAGGGATGTTGCTTTATTAAGTGCATTTATGGACCATAATGGAGCTTATAGAGCAATCTAGCATCTAAGAAAATTGTATGGCTTTAGAGATTATTTCATGAACCTAATTGGCTCCCATAAATTGTATCTAGGCTAAAAGAAACCATCTCTATAAGCTTGTGGGTGTGTGACCGAAAGAGGAGGCTTGAAATCCAAGGAAAAAGTGTGTGATTGTGTGCAAGGTAGCTCTCTCACCCTTCTTTCATGCATGGATGTATGTTTAGCTTATCTTAGAATGTGTATATGGGTATTTTCAAGCCATGAAAAGTATGCTAGCATGATTTTATATGCCTTGATTTCATAATGACATAATGTGTTTTAAATGAATGTATGATGTTTGTTTGAGTTTACTTAAGTGTGGAGAGGCCAAGAACTCTTAACTATGGTGAGGATGAGCCAAGAACCCTTAGAATTGGTTGAGACAAAGTAAAGAGTCTCCCAAAAGCAAAGTAGGCTCCCAAGAGTATGGTTGAGTCCAAAGCTCTTAAAGAATGGGTAAGGCAAGCCTAAAATCCATAAGGAAAAGTGAGGCCAATCCAAACACTTGGTGAGCTCTTGAATGTCTTGTATGAATTATTCACATGCTAAGCTTGCTTATTAAATGTTCATTCTATTTCATCTATGCATTCATTTTTAAGGCTTGCTTTGCATATATTATGTATGATTGAATGGGAGATGAGCTATTAGGATTCTTTGAATCTCATCCCCTCCTCTCCAATGATCTAATATGTTAGGTGGACCAAGTGGATATGGTAATGGGAGCCAACAATATTGAAGAAAGGAGATTGACAACCAAATGCTTAAGTTTTGTCACTTTAAGATCATAATTGTGTCATATGATGTAATCCTTTAATGTATATGGTCTGTGACCCCTTAGACATGTGTAATTATGATATTATATAATGTATGAATGTATCGATATGATATATGAACTTTAGAATAGAATTTGGGTATGTAATGCCAAGATATGCATTTGGAAGTTTAATGTAAATGTGTATAAGTGTGGATGAAATGGCCAAAATGAGATGCGTGAGGTTTAGGACCATTTGGGCAGCTCACATAAGTCCTAAATGTGCTTTTAGACTTGCCCAAAAGGTGCCAAGACCAAAGGAAAATCATTTGGTCACGTTGGTATCCCATATGGAGCCAAAAATGACTATAATGGAACTTTATGTCACTTTTTGGCCAAATGAGCTCTTCTTGCTCTGAGATTTGGCATGCAATTAGAACTTGTTGAAATATTTTTGGAAAGCTAAAGATTATAATTTTTGGAGGTGTACAGAATATTTGATGATTTTTCAAAGTTGGCAATTCCTATGGTTTTGGTCTGCTGCACTATTCATTTGGTTCGAAAATGAATTCTATCACACAAGGCTCAAATGATGTCCAATTGTCATGAAATTTTATACAGAGAAACTAGACATTTACAGTGACTCATGCTAAATAGAAGAACCTCATTTGGAGGTCTAGAGAGGGAGATATGAATTTTTGAATATTTTGTCTAGTATTAGGAAATTTGCCCGACCTAAGTTATTGTTCCATTAAATTTCTAAGTTTGAGCTTGATGAACTGGTCTGGAGATATTTTTTCTCTCTAGTTAATATCTATAGCTTTCTAGAATAGTATCATTTGAATAGATTATATTTTTGTGGAATTAATTGGACATTTTCAAAGTTTTCTATAGAATTCTGTGATAGTTCCAGAATGCAGTCTGACCTTTGGACTATTTTGGATGTCAAACGTCCTCTGTGATGGATGTAATGGTCTGAGCATATTTTTAGTGTGAAGTAGACATCTATAGCTTTCTAGAATGGCTAAGAATGTGTGATGTTAATTTTTCTATTTTTTCTAAAATTAGTTATGATTTTTCAAAATTTAGTCAAAAAAAGTGAAAAATTTGGCTGAAACTGAACAACCACATTTCATGCTTCATTTTGGTTTCCATGAGTTGTGGGCATGATTTTATGATGCAAAAGAGTTGTATTGATATAATTAAATATGAGAATGTATAGTATGAGCTCACACGATCCACGTGACATCAAAGGGAAATTTTAAACATGACGCAATGCGAAAATACTCATTATTTTAGTCTACCTTTCTTTACATTCTCATGAAACTAATGATGTGAAGCTCATGAATGTCATGAAATAAGCTAGAATTTATGGTGTTACGCCACCTCTGGATTGACTTTTGGCTAGCTAAGAATAGAAAGAAGCGTTGCTGAGGAGGGTGCACCATAAGAGGAGAAAAAGGGGAAGAAAGACTCCAAGAAAAGGTAAGGAAATTGATGATTTTTCATGGTTCTTCCCTTAGTAACTTGGTTCCCCTCCTTCCCACCTTTCCTTCCATGGATTTATTAAAGTGTTTGGTTCTATTTTGAGCCATGTCCAGAGAAGTGGAGTTCGAAATTTAAGGGAGAGGCTAAAGCAAAGGAGAAGACTCTTGGAAAGGGCTTGAATCAAGGTAGATATCCTAGCTTTCCATGCTTTCTTCTTCTTGCTTCTTGAGAGATGATTTTTGGCCTTATAGAGAACCACCAAGAGGAAGTAAAATCTAACCTAAACCAAGGATGAATCTTAGGAATTAGAGTGTGGAAAATAAGAATATGCAAAGAGAACAAAGAAAGCGTTAATGAAATGCAAGATAGTAAGGCTAGGGATCCAAGAACTTAGGCTAAAATCTGATTTTATCCAAGAGTTTCTAAGTCTAAGTGAGTGTTTGTATGACCTCCTAAGACCCCTAGGGAGCTTCCCACATGCAACTCCCATCAAGGAAAACAAAATCACTTCTATTGGTGCCAAGGATAGCATGGTCTTAGCCTAAAAGGGTTGAAGCACCTAGGGAGTATTTTAACTTCTTCCAAACTTAGAATTGTATCATATATGATGGGAGAGTATGAGAGAAAGCCTTGGAAAATGTCTAGATAGCCTAGAAAGTATGATGTAGGTATAGGTTCCATATTGTAAAATAATAAAGCAACATATAAATAGGCTCCTTAAAATAAATGTGTGATGGCTCCAAGGAGTCTAAATGGAGTCAAGAGTCATAGATTAAGGGAGAGAATGGAGCCAAGATCATAAATTCCCAATATTGCTTCATTAGGTGCCTTATGGAACCATAATTGCACATTATGAGTGCCAAGGTTATTCTAGAGTGTGTGTGGCTTTAGTAAATGTTCCAAGAGTGTAATTGAATCCCATTTCATGTGTTTAGGCCAAAGGAATCAAGTTCCACCTCCTTGTAGGTGTTTGGCCGAGGGAGAGGAAGAAGTTACAAAGAGAAAAGTGTGTTCTCGTGTACAAGGTAGCTTTCTTTCTTTTCTCTCATGCATCTTGGGTTTTTTCTTGTCTTTGAAGGTATATGTATATGTTTAAGCTATGAAAAATGTTTTTAGCAAGTATATATATACCATGGTACCATGATGGTTCATTTATGTGCTTGAATGATGTTTTATGAACATCTTTTGGCTTGTATGAGCTTGGTGAAGCCAAAAGTCCCTTAGTTAGGGTAAAGATGAGCCAAAAGTCCCTAAGAGTGGGTAAGACAAAGCCAAAAGTCTCTAGAAAGATTGAGGTTTAGTTAAAAGTCTCTTTAAAGTAAGTGAGGCAAGTCCAAAAGTCCCAAAGAGAATGGGTGAGACTAAACCATTGTCTTGGCAAGCCTATGTATGATATATGTGGCTTCTTGAATGCAAGAAATGTTCTATGTATGTTTATGAGTTTCAAGATAGCCATGTATATATTTTTAGACTTAAAATTGCATCTATTATATGTGCTTAAAAGGGAGTAGAGTTATTAGGATTCTTAGAATCTCACTCTTCCCTCCCCATTACCTAACATACCTAGGTGGATCAAGTGAGCAAGGAAATGAGAACCACCACATATAGAAGCAAAGAGATTGACAATGAAGTTGTTATTGTTCTTATTGTAACCATAGTGATGTCAAACGATGTAATACCATGATTTATATGATGTATAACCTTTTGAACATGTGTAATTATATGGATATGTGATGTATATGTGAGAATCGATAGCATTTGAATGATATGACATGGTTTTGACATTGAAACGCAAGAATGGGATTGTTAGACTCTTATTGTAGTAATAAGTGGGGTAGTGAATTTGTGAGATCTAGGTTTTTGGACCCTTTAGACATGTTTAAAGGTTTGTTTTGATGCTTTCCCATGTGCTCAAGAAGTCATGGATAGGGTAGGAAAGAATTTGGACAGATTTAGACCCATTTTGGTGCTTATAAAGCTCATTTTGGCACCCCATGTCACAAACTGATCAAATGAAGGAATTTTTCCATGAATTTTGGCATGGATCTAAGTTTAATCTAGAGCTTTTTGTAAAGCTAAGAAATGTATTATTTAGAGCTCTAGAAAATAAATTATAAATTTTTAAAGTTGGAAAAATTCTTAGATTTAGCATTTGCACTGTTCATATGGTCAGTTTCTTCTCTTCCATCATTTGTAGGCCAAATGAAGTCTGATTGCCCTAATTTTTATAGGCATAAACTAGACCTTATAATATTTTTGTAGCCATAAAGAGCACCCTATTCGGATTTATATTGAGGGAGATATGAATTTTTGAAGTTGCAACTTACTGTTAGTAACACAGTAGGACCCTTGGTATTGTTCCATCAATTTTTGTTAACTTAATGTCATTTTCTAGGTCTAGAGCTATTTTTTCTTATAATAGACATATGTAGCTTTCTATATTTTTATATTTTACTTAATTTAGATTTTTTTGAAATTATTTATGAAATTTTGAAACCCACATCAGTAAACTATATTAGAACTCCAGGATAGCCAGACTTACAATGCTTTTCTATTGTCAATCATGGTCCAGATGATGTTTTCATGCCTGGAAGCATTTTTAGCTTAAAGTTAACATTTAGGGCTTTCTAGAAAGCTATGATTTGTTAGATTTTAATTTTTCTAGATTTAATTATGAATTTTCAAAATCTATCCCAGAAAATTAAAATCTGGACCCAAAAGTGAACATGCATTTTCTGATGTGTGGGGCTCTAAATCTAAATTGCATGAGATATTTTATAATGTTTATGGCTTGTACAGATGAATTATGAGTAGGGTATCATGTCTGAAAATTCAGAAGGTCCACGGAGTATAAAAAAAGATTTTAAAGCCTTACATAACAGATTTATTTGCATTATTTTTATCAATTTTCTTAAAGCAACATGTATAAAGCCCACTAGTGAAAAGGTAAGGCTAGAAATATTATGGTGTTACACTTTCACCTTGATTTAACTGATACCTACTCGTCATTCTCAAGCCATATGAGACATCTAGATGAATACATAGCATGGCATACATGATAGATTTAATTGCTAATGCATAAGGAATCTTATCCATACAATCTTTCTCTTCTTGAGTGATGGTGGACATTGAGATTTAAAAAGACTTATACCATGTGACATAGGTAGAAATCCTCTTTTGGATTCTTACATGTTAAAACATTTCAAGACTCTATCAATGTATGTACTCTGACTTAGGTTGAGTAATTTCCTTGATCTATCCCTATAGATCTTGACGCCTAACATGTAGATTGCTTCGCCTAAGTCTTTCATCAAAAATTGATTATCGATTAGTAATATGTCATCCATATACAGTATGAAGAATATAATTATGCTCCCACTAACCCTTTTGTAAAGACAAGATTCATCTTTGTTCTTGATGAAACCAAACTCTTTGATTTTATCATTAAAACAAAGATTCTAGCTCTAAAAAGTTTGCTTTAATCCATAAATGGATCGCTGCAACTTACACACCTTTCCAGCATTTTTTAGAAAGACAAAACCTGTAAGTTATGTTATATATACATCATCATAAAGTTCCCATTTAGAAAAGCAATTTTGGTATCCATCTACCATATTTCATAATCATAGAATGCTACAATAGCAAGCAAGATTCAAATGAATTTAAGCATGACAAGTGGGGATAGGTCTTATCATAGTCTATACCATGAATCTATCTATAACCTTTGGTGACTAATCGCCCTTTGTAGGTGTGTACATTGCCATTTATGTCATTTTTTTTTCTTAACAACACACTTGCATCCAATGAGTTTTACCTATTCAAATGGGTCAACCGAAGTCTATACTTGGGTTAGTGTACATAGATTTCATCTTAGATCTTATGACCTTAAGCCATTTCTTAGATTTTGGACCTTCAATAGCCTCTTGGTAGGTTGTGGGATCATTTTTGTCCATGAGCATTATATCACCATGTTGGGCCATAAGAAATCCATATCTCTCAGGCTTATGATGAATCCTACTAGATCTACATGGACCTTGTGTCACTTGAGTAGGTTCTTGTTCCACAACGACTTGTAAAACCTACTCAAAGTGTTATTTGTAGCTCTCTAACCTGTTCAAGTTCTATTTTCCTCTTACTGCTTCTTCTCGAAATGAACTCTCTTTCATAAATAAATTGCCAATTTTGTGACAAACACTTTGCCTTCAAAAGGATCATAAAAGTAATATCCTATGGATTTCTTGGGATACCTTACAAATAACATTTATCTTATTTCTGACTAAACTTATTTGAGACTTGTCTCTTAACGTAAGTCTCACGGCCTCAAATCTTTATGGAAGACATATTAGGACACTTCCTAGTCCATATTTCATATGATATCTTTTAAATTGCTTTAGAGGGAACATGATTAAGTATGAAAGCTATTGTTTCTAAAGAAAAACCCTAAAATGAAATGAGAAGATCTAACTCATCATTCATTGTACCAAGTCCAACAATGTGCAATTCTTCTTTTTTGAAACACCAATCATTATGGCATTCCTAGTGGAGTGAATTGTGGTAAAATACCACACTCCTTTAGATAGTCATGAAACTCCTTACTTATGTATTTCCCACCTCGATCTTATTGAAGCATCTTGACACTTTTGCCAAGTTGGTTTTCCACTTTATTTTTAAACTTTTTGAACTTTTCAAGGGATTCAAACTTATGTTTCATAAGATACACATATCTATACCTACTAAAATCATCAGTAAAAATCATGAAGTATTGAAAATTACCTCTAGTGGTGTATTTATAGACCTGCATACATTACTATGTATCATGCTTAAAAGATCATTAGCCTTTTTACTATGTCCAGTGAATAGAGCTTTTGTCAGCTTGCCAAGCAAACAAGACTCACATGTCTTGTATGATTCAAAGTAAAAAAAGTCCAAGAGTTTACCTTGGCAGAACTTGAAAATGCATTTCTCATTTATGTGGCCCAAGTGGCAGTGCTAGAGGTATGCTGGATTAATATCGTTTGATTTTAATTGCCTAGTTTTAATGTTATAGATAGTAAGATCGAGATCTAAAACATAAAAACCATAAATATTTGTGTACAACAATAAAATATTTCATTAAAATAAATAGAACAACACCTATCCTTTATTTTAAATGAAAACCCTTTCTTGTCTAAACAAAAAATAGAAATTATATTCCTATTAATTGCCGACACAAAATAGCAATCTTTTAATTCTAATACTAAGCCTGAAGGCAACAATAGAGAATATGTTCCTACAGCTAAGGTAGCAACTCTTGCTTCATTCCTAACCCATAGGTCCACTTCTCCTTTAGCTAGAGTCCTACTCCTTTTAAGTTCCTACATATTAGTACAAATGTGAGAATGACATCTAGTATCTAATAGCCAAGATGTAAGGGCAAATAAATTAACTCCTATAATAAAAATACCTAAAGTGGAAGTCACACTTCTGTTCTTCGCTTTCAAATCCTCCAAGTATATCTTGCAATTCCTCTTCCAGTGTCCTGTCTCACCGTAATGGAAGCATTTCCCTTCCTTTGCTACACCACCCTTAGGTATCAATGCTTTGGACGTAGACTTGGGCTTGTTTTTTATTTGGAACCCATTTGTTTTTACCCTTGCCTTTGCCTTTATCTTTACCTTTTAAATCATCATCATGTTCGAGTGTTTAGCCTTTTACAAGTTCTGCTCAGTAATTCTCAACATGTTTAATATTTTTGGTAGTGTTTTGTCAATTTTGTTCATGTTGTAGTTCATAATGAATTGACTGTATCTTGGTGGAAATGATTGCAAAATCAAGTCAATGGCCAACTCTTAACTAAGTGGAAAAATCTCTCAAGGTTCCTAACATACCCAATCATCTTGAGTACATAAGGCCTAATAGGGCTTCCTCTTGTCAGTTTGCACTAAAATAATACTTTGGAAACATCATATCTCTTATGACATGCTTGCCCTTCACACAACTTCTTAAGATGTTCAAGCATGTCATAAGCTTCCATGTTCTCACATTGCTTCAAAAGCTCAAAATCCATGGTTGCCAACATTAGGCAAGTAACTTCCAATACATCCTCAGAGTGCTTCTTATGAGCATCTCTTTCAACAAGAGACACTTTTGCTTTAAGTGGATAAGGAATGGGTTCTTCTAAGACGTACAAGTTTTGAGTTTTCCTTGTTAGGTTAGATCACAATGGAAAGTTATTTGAAGTGTTGGCCATCTAATATCTATAACAAAAATATGCAAAGTAAGTATCCCATTTTGAAAACATTTAATAAGGACTTTTATTAAATTCTACTCCCACTATTTTATTCAAATTAATAACCCTCATTATTAATTCAAAAAATTATATCACATATATTTTCTAGTAGGCTAAGATTTATATTTTATCTAATATTAAGTTAGCTTTAGCTTATCATCCAATACAAACCATTTAGGTAGGAAACTTTTGCCAATTGCATCTCATGCAAGTCTTGGATAGTTAGGTGAATAACTCTTTGTCTTAGTCTATGTGAATGAAGCCAATCTATATGCCTTTAAGTCCCAATTCTATTGAGAACAACTTAGTTAAGTCAAACCTAATGTGGCAAGTGGATATCATTATTATCCTTCTCGCCTCACCAAGATAGATGGGATACCTTGCTTTAGCAAGACTACCTTTGGTTGATCAAGGCCTTGACGAGGGCGATATATTAGAAGGTATCACAAATTATTGACTTAATATTTTATTTGAAGGATTTATTAATTTTGTGATCTTACCATTACATTCATCACTTAAGATAAATATCTATTATGTAAGGTGCACAACTTCAAGGTAGGACTTCTATCCTAAAAAAGGTTCCCAAGTTACCTTTATCATATGAAGACCTTACTCATTGACCCATGCCTTTTGAAAGCGTGAAGCTTCACATGGCTTGAACCCAATGAATAGGTAACACTCTAAGTGAGGTCTTTATAGTAACCTCAGAGAGCATAAAGCTTTACAGGGAAACCATTACAAACCTCTACTAGCCTAGGGAATACTCAAACTTGGGTATAAGGCTCGCACTCGTGTGTGAAATTATGTGTGTGTACGAACTTAAATATAAAAAAATCATATGCTTTTATATTAAATATCATATAATAAATAAACAAAAAATATCTCATGCTTTAAATTAAATATCATATAGCAAATAAGCAAGAAGCATCTCATGCTTTAAATTAAATATCACAGACATACATTGCATATATATCACATATTATACAACGAATAAAACTATCATGTAGTTAAAACACTTATTATCACATAATAATGAAACTAAAATTAAAATGTCACATAGTATGGCCCAAAACCTATCCCCTAATTATATCCTAAGCTAACTCCTTAACTTCCTCTCATGCTGCCTTAAGTTGCTCATTCATAATTACAAATTCAAAGCAGAAACCTCAAGTTACATTCAAGGGGAGTGAGATGAGAAAAGAATGTAAATCAAAAGATAGAGAGAGGCATGACATGCAGGTCATATTTAAAATCTAACCATAAAACTCCATAGGCCATACTATGCGACATAAACATGAATCACATGCAAGTATTACAAATATCATAAAAAATAAGATAAATATAATTTGAATTTCACAAAATAAAATTGTTATAAAATCTTGTTTTTAAAATGCGCCTTTTGAACAAAAAGAAATTTTATACCCTATGCAAAGTTTGGACAATGGTCATTATCATGGCAAACCTCTATGCTATAGTTAGTGTGATTGTCGTGGCAAATCTCTTCACTATCAAATAACATCATTGTTGCAGTATTGTTTACCTAAACCACGGCAATGCGATAACTCATCAGGTGAAATGCAAAAAGAACATTTAGATCAAGATTGAAATCATTCAATTCATTAAATCCAATCTATCTATGTATGTGCCACCAGGCTCTGATACCATTGTTGGGTTTCTTGATGATCATAGGAACAATAAAAATTTAAAATTTTGATCACTGAAATCCTTTTCTAAGAATATGCACAAGAACATAAATCAAGATAAGACAAAAAAATTATTTTTTTGTTTAAATTTTGATCTGAATCACATGCATAGATCTCGTTGTCATGCCATAGTAAGATAGCACAGTATTTACATTTAATGTGCTGAAAGTATCAATTTCCTTATCTTTAGCACTTTTAGTAGCAGAAAATACCGTCATTAAAGGTGCAAATTCCTCATTTTAGCTTAAATGCACCATTTCAATGTACCAATCTCAAAAATCATCCTTAATATGTTTGCTCCACCAAAAAAATCACAAAAAGAACAAGAAATTCGGGTTCAAACCATGCATTAACAAACTAACAGCATAATATCATTTTTCATGGTTCCATAATTCTGTCACAATCTTCAAAAATTCATATCTTGAGCTAGAGAGCTTCAAATCATGCAAATGAGGACTCTATGGAAAGCTTAGAACATGAAACACATGTTCCAAAAATTTTAGATAAAAAAAAAATTCATCTGGGCCACAAAATTCTAATAGAATAGTAACATTGTCAGAATTTTGTGTATATGCAAACCTGAAACTTTGGAAATGCATATCTTGATCTACACAACTCTAAATTAAGTGATCTCCATAACTATGGAAAGAATATAATGCTAAATATATTCTTGTAAAGTTTCATGAGTATTAAAATTCATTCAGCCCCTCAAATACACAAAAAACCAAAACTGACCAAATGAATAGTGACAGAGCAAATCTACATTTTTCAACCAATTTTGAAAAATCATAAAAATTTTTACAGAGTTCTAAAAATTATGTTCTTTGGCTTTGTGAAAAGATATCAATGAGATAAAAATGCTTGCCAGATTTCATGCCAAAACTTATTCATTGGTTTTGGTTTTAGTTCAGGGGTAGATTATGGCTCAAATTGATACCAAGGTAGCATCAAATAGTCCTAAATGGCTGCTTACATAACTTGTGACTATTTGAGCATTTCCAAAACACGAAACATAGCATGTATGACAATTCCACAAGGTCCTAAATGTAACATCCAGTCCTCTGTAAATGAAAGAAAACGTGAGAAATGTAACGTATGATTTCTCCGTCAATGAATGAAATTCATCAAATACAAAAGGAAGTCCCCTGAAATGATATAGTTAAGGTCCCAAAAAATTTGGGAAGCATTCTAAACTCCTAAAAATGAGAATCCCAGCTCAAATGGAAAGAAAAATGGAGCTAGAATGAAGAAACAATTTCTTACAAAAAGCTTACGAAATGTAATGGCATTTTTGTGATTTTGAGCAAATTTTGGAATTCACATAGGAGGGCTTTTTAAATGAAATTTTTAAGTTTTTTGGGGTTTTCAGAGGCTCTAAAAACCATGGAAAGCCCCAGGACAGCTAAAACCCCTCTGGTGGATGTTTTCCAACGTCGGTGTACCCGAACTTTGACGAATTTGTTCGGGAAAGTTTTAGCTCTGAGTTGAGTGATTCCAAAGGTATTTTACTAAATTGGGAATCTAAATTTCATAATGGAGAAAATGGTTCTCAAAAAGGAGCTAAAATGAAGGAGAAATAAAAATGCCAAGAATGAAGGGTAAAATGGAAATTTTTGAAAAGTGTAACCTCCTCCCACCTATATATATGATGTTCCCTTCTTCTCCCTTCATGTTGCACGACCAAGTTCTGCCCAAAACCAGAGGAAAACCCTCAGGAGAGTGGCACACAAGAGGAAGGCAAAGAGGAGGAGAAATCAAAGGCTTAAAGTATGGAAATTAGTAATTTTTCATGCTTTTTCTCTTCCAAACCTTTTCTCCTTCATTCTCCTTTATTTCCTATGATTATAATGAATTATATGGATCTATTTTAGAGGATAAATTGAGGGGAAAATTCGGATTTGAAGAGAGGAGCTCAAAGAACACAAGATTCAAGTGAGAAAAAGCAAGAAAATAAGGTAATTTCTCTTCCTATGGTTGTCATCTTTGGTTCCCTCCTCCTCCATTTTGCCCAACATAAGAAAACCCTAGGAAGACTTGATTTTTAGGTAGTAACAAGGGTTAATCTAAGGAAAAAGAGTGTGGAGATTAAGAATATGCAAAGGGAATTAACAAAAAATCATTAGATTTCAAGATACAAGTTCTAAGGTTCCAATTGCACCTTCTAAAATTTGATTTGTATGATAATTCCTAGACCTAAATAAGATTTTAAATGAGCTTCCAAGATCCCTAAGAGGCTCCCTATATGCATCCTCCTTTGAGAAAACAAAGCAAACTCCAAAAAGTCCCATTTCTTCCATAGCCTCAGCCTAAAGGGGTTCTTATAGCTAGGGAGAGTTTTAAAATTTTCTAAGCCCATTTTTGAGTCATATATGAAGAATGAAAATGAGGGGAGGCCTTGGGAAAAATTTAGAACCCATGGAAAGTGAATTGGTGCTTTAGGTTCCATATTATGACCTAAAGAAGCAACATATTGTTAGGCTCTTTGTTTTAATTGTGTGATAATTCCAAGAGGCTTAAAAGGAGTCAAGAATCATATTTGAAAGGAAAGAATGGAGCTTATAAATTATTTGAGGGTTGTTGCTTCATTAGGTACATTTATGGACTGTAATGGGATTTATAGAACAACCTAGTGTCTATGCAAGTTGTGTGACCTTAGAATTAATTCCATGAACCTAATTGGCTTTTATAAATTGTATCTAGGCCAAAAGAAACCATCTCCACAAGTTTGTGGGTGCGTGGCCGAAGCAAGGGAGGGAGTTTCAAGAAAAAAAGTGTGTAATTATGTGCAAGGTAGCTTTCTCCACCTTCTCTCATGCATGTATATATGCTTAATGACGAGCCTGTCGCGTAACCCTCAAAATAAAACTAGGTTAGACTAAATATGTAGCTAATAGCACAACCTAAGTCATCTCCCTTGGAAATAGAGTTTAATGTTTAATTGAGTTTCTAAGTGTTAAAGGATCCTAAAAGCTATCCAAATTTAGGGGGGTTTTTGATCTAATTGAACTAACAAGAATTAAAATTCCTAATTGCTACTTAATTAGATGAATTATGCTTGAATGATGGTCTTGTGACTAGCTTTGGATTCGTCCCTTGGTATCCACTTTAACACCATAATATATTAACACTATCTAGCCTCCCTCTGGGCTCGGTTCCATATGATTTCCAAAGAACCAGTACCAACCGTGGCATTTTTATGCTATAAAACGGGGTTTCAAATACTCATCTTCTGCCCCATGGGTCCTGTGAACCCATCATTAACATTTTCTACTCACAATCTATTTATACAACTTATACATAGCATAAAACAAGCCATAAGCCATGGGAATGGAGCCAAAAACCAAAAAAATGCAATTTCTCACATGGGCCCAAAAGTTAAATTTTTTGCTCTAATTTTGGAAAATCATAACTAATTATAGAAAAATGGGAATCTAGCAAACCATAGCTTTCTGGAAAGCTATCTTTATAATAAAAATACTTCCCAACCACAATCTTAGTGTTTGGACCATGGTTGACATCGAAAATGGGACAGAGGTCCGGCCATCCCTGTTTCTGGCGCAACTTACTGTCATGAACTTCGAAAATTCATAACTAAATCCAAAAAAATCCAATCTAGGCAAACTACACCAATTTGGAAAGCTACAAATGTCAACTAGAGGAAAAAATAAGTCCAAATCAGTTCAGCAACCCTTAGACCTCGACAATCGATGGAACAGTAATGAAGGTCAGGTGGCTCCCCTGATGCTGATATAGAACTTCAGAAGGTTCATTCTCTCTCTATGGACCTCCGATTGAGAAGATTCCAATTCGTATAGGTCACTATGGGTGTCTAGTTTATGTGTATAACATGATATTTGGACTCCATTTGGTCCATGAATGCCATGGATTTCCTTTCGGACCTATGGTAACAGTATATGACCAAACCATCAAATTTTTCCAAATTCAACAATTCGCCAAATATTCCCTAGACCTCCGAATATTACCAACTTTAGCTTTCCAAGAGCTCTCTACAAACTCTAGAGGCATGCAAAATTTCATTGCAAGAAGAGCTCATCTGGTCATACTTTGACGGAGCTAATAAATTTGGCGATTTTGGCACCCAAAACGGTTCAAATGGGTCCAAATGGCCTCCCACATGTTCTAGCAACTCATGGACAAGTTTAAAAGCATGAAAATAGTCTATATAACATGTCCAAGTGGTCCAAATCATTGTACATTTCAAACTCACTATGCTACGGGCCAAAATATACTATCACATGCAAGCCACAAAAAGGGCAAAACCCACATTTTCATTACTTTGGCTATCTACATAGTTTATACATCATGTTTCCTTACATTTACACTTGCTACAACATTTACATCTCAAAAATAGAAGGTGCATATTCATTTTTGGCACCTCTTTACATCAAAATAGTCAAAACAAACCAAAATTCATATAACATTCTCCTAGGCTCCTTGGTGTGCACTTGATTCTCCTTGAGCTCCACCTAGCATGTTAAGTTGGGAGGGGAAGGGGTGAGATTCATGAAATCTCAGTAGCTCATGCACTCATTCAAGGAAGCAATCAAGGCATATAACAAGTCAAAGCATGTAAATAAGCTTCTAACCATTCGCAATCATACAATACATGTTGTACATGCTATGGAGATCACAACAATGCCACAAGTAAGCTCTAGGAACTTTTGGTCTAGCCTCACCCGAGTTTAGGGACTTTTGGATGGCTTCACCCGAATTTAAGGACTTTTGACTTGGCCTCACTCGGTTATGAGACTTTTGGCCTTATCTCACCCATCTCAAAGGACTTTCGGCTCTACCTCACCCATCTCGAGGGACTTTCGGCACTACCTCACCCGAGCAATTCTCACAATCCAACACACAAGCGCATTGGTACTAATGCATCAAAGCAATAACATATGGCATATCTCATACAATAAGCATATACACAAGCATACAATGACCATTACATCTAAGAATGCAACAAGAAAGAGTGGAGAGAGAGCTACCTTATGAGTCAACACAAGCTTTTCTTTTCAATTCCTCTTTTCCCTTCTTGGTTTCACACTCACACCTTGATGGAGGTGCTTCACTTGAGCCTAGACACAACAAAAACATAAATTACTCTCTCACAACTTAACAACTCTTAGGAGCTCTTCAGAGCAAACTTTCTAACATATAAGAACTTAGGGTTCTCTCTCTCTCTCTAGAATGTCACCAGCTCTTCCTCTTTCTCAAGCTCTCATGGTAGTAGAATCATCATATTCAAGGAAAACAAAGAAATTCAAGAGTGTTTTCCACTTTTCCTCTTCTGACCCATACCTAAAATCCAACTAATTTCATAAGCAATTCCATAGGAAAAGAGGGCAAAGAGACGAGATCAAGATTCTAAGAAGAAAATAGATAAGCTTGCTTACCTTTCCTTTGTTCTTCCTCCTTCTCTTGGTCTCTCTCACTCTCCATGCCTCTTTTCTTTCCTTGGGTCAAAGTCTAGGGCAAATAAGAGAGAAAGAATGAGTTGGGGCGTTTAAAGAAGTCAAATTCTCGCTTTTTACTCTTTTCTGGACTGATCCTCGCTATGGCAAAAATTAACCTTCGCTACGGCGAGCTCGTATTAGTTACCTTCACAATGGCGAGGTTTAACCTTCGCTACGACGAGGACGTATCAGTTCCCTTCACTATGACGAGGTTTAACCTTCGCTATGGTGAGCTCGTATCAGTTCCAGACCCCCACTTTTGCTATGGCGCACGCTACGGCAAGCAGCTCCTTGGTTTTTGTATGGGATGCCCACACTCGCTATAGCTAGAAGCATTTTCGCTATAGCGAACAGCTACTCTTGCTATAGCTAGACCATTTCTCGCTATAGCGAATAGGTGCATTCGCTATAGCTAGGCCTTTTCTCGCTATTGTAAGAAGACTTAGAAAAATTTCTGGATTTCAAAAATTTTCAGCTTTCTTCTTTCTTTTCCTTTTCTTTTTTCCTGTTGTTACATTTCTACCCCTCTTAAATGAAATTTCGTCCTCAAAATTTAAAGACTTACCTTAAAGGAATAACTCTGGATATTTTTACCTCATTTCATCTGCCAATTCCCAGGTTGCTTCCTCAGATGTCAGACCTCTCTAGATCACTTTCACCAGAGGAATGTTCTTGCTTCTCAGCTGTTTCAACTTAGCATCCACAATTCTCTCTGGTCTCACTACATAGGAAAGATCTTTCTGCAATTGCACATGCTCATATTCTATGACATGTGAGGGGTCTGGTAAATACTTTTTCAACTGGGAGACATGAAAAACACTATGGATTTGGGCTAGGTTAGGAGGTAAGGCTATTTGGTAAGCCACGAGTCCAATTTTCTCAAGGATTTTAAATGGACCAATATACCTAGGACTGAGCTTCCTTACCCTCATTGACCGACCTACTCCCGTCACTGGAGATACTCGAATGAACACATGGTCTCCAATCTCAAACTCTAACGGCCTCCTTCGCTTATCAGCATAGCTTTTTTGCCTATTCTGGGCCGTGAGGAGTCTCTTTCTAATCAATTCTATCTGTCTGGTGGTCTGGTCCACAATCTCAGGTCTTATTATACTCCTCTCACCTAGCTCAACCCAACACAAAGGGGATCTGCACTTTCTCCCATACAAAGCCTCATAAGGGGCCATCTGAATACTGGAATGGTAACTGTTATTATACGCAAACTCTGCTAATGGTAAATACGCATCCCAGTTATCCCCCATTTCTAACACACATGCCCTCAACATGTCTTCAAATGTTTGGATGGTCCTTTCAGTCTGACCATCTGTCTGGGGGTGATATGCAGTACTAAACCACAACCTGGTCCCTAAGGTATGCTGCAATGACCTCCAAAAGTTCGATGTGAACCTAGGGTCTCTATCCGAAACTATGCTATTGGGTACTCCATGAAGTTACACTATCTCTCTTATGTACAACTGGGCTAATCTATCCAGTGTATGAGTAGCCCTGATAGCTAAAAAGTGTGCAGACTTCGTCAGTCTATCCACAACTACCCAAATAGCATCGTGTCCAGAGGATGTCCTGGGTAACCCTATAATAAAGTCTATGGCTATACTATCCCACTTCCATTCAGGGATATCTAGAGGTTGCAACAACCCAGCCGGCTTTTGATGTTCTATCTTTACCCTCTGACACACTAGGCATCTAGCCACATAATCCGTCACATCATTCTGCATCCCTGACCATCAGAAAATTCTTTTCAAATCTTGATACATCTTGGTGGCACCTGAGTGGATAGTATACTTACTCTTATGTGCCTCTTCTAAAAAGCTTTCTCTCAACTCATTCTGACTAGGCACACAAATTCTATCTCGGTATACTATCATACCATCCTCAAACACCTTAAAATCTGAGGTCTTACCTTAGGAAATCTCATTCCTGATCCGTTTCAGGAATTCATCCTCCCTCTGGGCATCTAAGATTTGGGTTCTCAATATATTCTCAACTCGGGTTTCAATCAGATACAATTTACCCGATACCACCTGGCAAGAGAGGTTCAAGTTTCTAAACTTCTCTAGGAGCTCTTGCTCCTTAATCATCATATGGGCTACATAGATGGTTTTTCTACTTCGGGCATCCGCCACCACATTGGCCTTGCCCGGATGATATTTCAACACATAATCATAGTTTTTCAAGAATTCTATCCATCTCCTCTGTCTTATATTGAGTTCTTTTTGGTCAAATAGGTATTTCAGACTCTTGTGGTCACTATAGATCTCTATGGTAGCACCATACAGATAGTGTCTCCAAATTTTAAGAGTAAACACTAAAGCGGCTAACTCCAGGTCATGCGTGGGATAATTCTCCTCATGAGGCCTCAACTACCTCGAGGCATATGCCACTACTCGACCCTGCTGCATCAATACACATCCTAACCCTTTACCCAAGGCATCACAATAAACCACAAATGGCTCACTAGGGTTAGGAATAATCAGTACAGGGGCAGTGGTCAGACAGAGTTTCAACTCCTGGAAACTCTTCTCACATCTATCATCCCACATAAAAGGTGTCTCTTTCTTAGTTAGCCTCATCAGTGGTAAGGCCATTCGAGAAAAGTCCTGAATAAACTGTCTATAATACCCTGCCAAACTTAGGAAACTCCTAACCTCGGTGATCGTTCTAGGTCTATCCTACTGTAACACAGCCTCAACTTTATGGGGATCAACCGCGATCCCGTCTCGTGATATCACATGACCTAAGAATCACACCTCGGTCAGCCAAAACTCACATTTACTAAGTTGGCATACAACCTTTTCTCTCTCAAGGTGTCTAGGACTAATCTCAAATGCCTCTCGTGCTCCTCAAAAGATCTGGAGTATACTAAAATATCATCAATGAAGACCACCACAAACTGATCTAGATACGGTCTGAATACCCAGTTCATGTAATCCATGAACACAGCGGGCGCATTCGTCAACCCGAATGGCATCACAAGGAACTCATAGTGCCCATATCTCGTTCTGAAGGTCGTCTTGGAGACGTCTTCAGTTCTCACTCTCAACTGGTGGTACCCAGATCTAAGATCTATCTTAGAAAAGACAGATGCCCCAGCCAACCGATCTAACAAATCATCAATTCTAAGGAGAGGATATTTATTCTTGATGGTAACTTTATTTAACTCTCTGTAATCAATACACAAACACAAGCTACCATCCTTCTTTTTCACAAATAACACCAGAGCTTCCCAAGGTGAGACACTAGGGTGGATAAACCCTTTCTCTAACAATTCCTCTATCTGCTCTTTCAACTCAGTAAGCTCGGCGGGAGCCATCCTGTAAGGAGCTTTGGACACCGATCCAGCCCCAGGCACTATGTCTATAGGGAACTCTAATTCTCTCTCATGGGGTAGGCCACTAAAGTCAAACTCTTTAGGAAAAACCTCCAGGAATTCCCTGACAATTGGGATCTCCTCTATCCCTTCTTCTACCTCAGCCTGAATAGAGAAAAAGATCAGAAACTCTTGACATCCACACTCTAAATATCTCTCAGCCTAGGCAGTAGTCATAAAGGATAACTCAGCTTTTACCCTAGGTATAGTCCCACAAGCAGGTAAGGAAATGGTTCGGTGTTCACAATCAAGTATGGCATTATTTGCGGCCAACCAGTTCATGCCAATAATCAAATCAATATCATGGAAGGGCATACAGATCAAATCAATAATGGTATGACAATGGTTAAATTGAACAGTGACATTTAAGCAAGTATGGGAAGTAACCACATGGCCTCCAGTGGGTGTAGTGACAGACAAGTCAAATGGCAAGACATTAATGACCAGACCCAATTGCCTCACACAATCATAGGATATAAATGAGTGACTAGCACCCGAATCAGACATAGCAACTACAGGAAAGCCATTCACTATCAGCGTACCTCTGATCAAACTGGGAGATGCACTAGCTTCCTGCTGAGTGAGGGCGAACACTCGGCCCTGGGTTTATGGCCTAGGAGGAGGCGCTGTATCCATCTGAGGACAGTGTCTAGCAATGTGCCCCAGCTTCCCACACTTGAAGCATGTCACCGAAGACTGCTGGAAGGATGACTGGCTCCAAGGAGGTGGCATACCTCGCTGTGGCCTTTTATTCCATGGCCCCTTGCCTCTCCTCTTGGTACTAGGTAATGTCACCAGCTCTTCCTCTCTCTCAAGCTCTCATGGTAGTAGAATCATCATATTCAAGGAAAACAAAGAAATTCAAGAGTGTTTTCCACTTTCCCTCTTCTGACCCATGCCTAAAATCTAACTAATTTCACAAGCAATTCCATAGGAAAAGAGGGCAAAGAGAGGAGATCAAGATTCTAAGAAGAAAAGAGAGAAGCTTACTTACCTTTCCTTTGTTCTTCCTCCTTCTCTTGGTCTCTCTCACTCTCCACGCCTCTTTTCTCTCCTTGGGTCAAAGTCTAGGGCAAATAAGAGAGAAAGAATGAGTTAGGGCATTTAAAGAAGTCAAATTCTTGCTTTTTACTCTTTTCCGGACTGACCCTCGCTATGGCGAAAATTAACCTTCACTACGGCGAGCTCGTATTAGTTACCTTCGCTATGGTGAGGTTTAACCTTTGCTACGGCGAGCACGTATCAGTTCCCTTTGCTATGGTGAGGTTTAACCTTCGCTACGGCGAGCTCATATCAGTTCCAGACCCCCACTTTCGCTATGGTGCGCGCCACGGCGAGCAACTCCCTGGTTTTTGTATGGGATGCCCGCACTCGCTATAGCTAGAAGCATTTTCGCTATAGCGAACAGCTACTCTCACTATAGCTAGACCATTTCTCACTATAGCGAATAGGTGCATTCGCTATAGCTAGGCCTTTTCTCGCTATTGCGAGAAGACTTAGAAAAAATTTTGGATTTCGAAAATTTTCAGCTTTCTTCTTTCTTTTCCTTTTCTTTTTTTCGGTTGTTACATCCACTATCCTTATCTTAATCCAATTGTGATTAATTCTAGCCTAAAAGTCTCTAATTGTATTCATGATAAATGTATCTTGAGTTACTATGCAAGAATCAAGAAATTAACAATCTAATGTTGAATTGAAACCTCAATTCCGCATCAAATCGCTAACTCTTATTTTAGGATCAATGAACACTCAATTTGATTGATTAATTGATTAATTTGCCTCTGAACCATCACCCTAAGATGTTTAATTAACTAACTAAACACTAAAGAATTCTCAAATCAAACAATCAACCACATAATCTTACTCATGCATTTCATCGAACACCTTCGTGGCATACATGGGAAATTAGAGAGAAATATAAAATTCAATGTCTAATCTAACTAATTAATCAACAAAAAGGCTTCCTAATTAGTGTCTAACTAGCCACTAATCATAATTACACAAATTTCTAATCAAATATAACTTAACCAAGCTTGTACAAGAAAAAGAAAAAGTATAGGAAAGTAGAAATCCTTAGTCAAAATTCTGCTCGTAACTCCATGGATTCAAGTTTCTCCAAGGCTAGTCATAAATGGAGATTAGAGCTTCATTGGATATGGAATGGAGTGGGAATGGAGGATGAGAGATGGTGTGGAGAGGCTCTGGACAAAGGAAGGGCGAAGGGCGTGAATGTCGTGTGTAATGGACGAAGGATGGAGGTAGGGCATGAATGTCGTGTGTAATGGACGAAGTGTGTGAAATCAAGATATATTTCTCATGTGATTTCTTTTAATGATTCCACGTGCTCAACGCTCTCATCCCTTCTTATTGCCCGTAGCTTCTTTCTCTTCTATTATATATGAATGTGGACCCCACTTGTCATGCTGAAATATTGAATATAATGAAACAAAACCCATGCTTCGTTCTTCTTTCCACGTCTTGCCTCCAGCCCAACTCTTTTTTCCTTCATTTTTTGCATTGTTCTCCATCTTGTTCTAAGCTCACTTTTACATGTTTCAATTCCTAACTTCCAACTTATGCTTCTTCTTTTGTCTGCCCAAGCTTCCACGTCCTTCTTTGCGTTTTGCTTCCAGCTTCTTCTTTTCAAAGCATCAGAACCCATGGCTGCTTTTGCTGCTCCTCCATTTCCTCTATTTTTGCTCTTATGCAACTTCTGTACACTCATCTTCTCGAACCTATTCTGTTACATGTTGCCATATGGAGGCTGGACTCGTGGCCTGGATTCCCAGCTCATTCAACCCGTGACTCCTCCACGTGGAGCTGCTTCTATGCACAACTGGACATTGCTGCATGGTTGTGTATGTTTGGCAACCCTTCATGCTTCATGTGGATCCCTTCTTCATTTGCTTCCCATTCTACGTGACTTTTACCATTTAAAACTTTCTGTTGCAGCCCATGGCTTCTTCCTCACTTGTTTTACATGTTAATCTCCATTCATGCTGTCCGTGCACTGTAGCTGCTTGTTGTAATCCATGTTTTACTCCATGCAGCTCATTCTTCTCTCTTTCCTTCACGTTTTCTACAACCTTACACTCTTCACATCAGCTTTACGTGGCTACTACATGCTTCCTTAAAATCTTCTCATGCAGCTCATTTTTTTTTATCCTCAAGGAGCCCCTACGTCCAGAAACCCATGCAAGTGAGCTACATTCTTCTATGTTCTGCATGTATGTGTATGCATGGAAGCTTGTGTGGGCTTATGTGTGTCTTCCACATGGGAATAAGGGAGCTGCAGCTTGCTTCTCAAAATACAATCACTCCATCAATCTCCTTCCATTCCAATTTTATTTCCTTCAAATTGTACACATGAAGCTTTCATCTCTTCTTCTTTTTTTCTTTAAATCAAATGCTCATTCAAGCATCATTGGCCCATTAAAATCTGTAGAATAATAGATAAAAATCACATAGGAATATCCACAAAATTATTTAAAAGAAATTCATACATTAAAACTCAAAAATTTGTGAATTAATTCCTAAAATGTGGAGAATGGCCAATTAAAATCAAATTCAATCTAATTAAACTCCTCAAGCCATATTTGCTCATTAAAATGCTTAAGTTAGGAGAATTAAAACATATAAAAATCATGCTTATCAAATTTCCCCACACTTAAACCTTTGCACTCCTGGGCAAAGCTCAAAATCCAAAGATAGGCTAGTGGATTAGCAATTGGAAAGTGAAAAAGAAAAATGAAAGCAAAAATCACAAGCTAAGGACTAATCACAACTTTTCAACACTTTAACAATCAAAGCTAATTTCATTTGCATCAAGAAATAAGTTACATGTCAATTTTATTTGAAAAGAATGAATTGAAATGCATAGCCTCTCACATGGATTGTTGTTTACTCTCAACTTTCAAGTGTTTAAGGGAATGTGTTTCACTCAAACTTCACCTATCAAAATTCACTACCATAAGCTTGTCAAGCTTTTAAATCTCCACCACCCATGCTAAATGCAATGCACAAATCAATAGGACTTTATTTAGAGTTGTAGCGAGGTTAAGGGAAGAAATGAATGGACATAAAAACAAAGGGAAAACAAACAATTGGATACCTTAAAACCTCAAGAGCAATCAATGGAAACCTAGGATAGGTAAGAATGTGTTTCAAGGCCTTTATTTCCAACAAGTATAGGCAACTATAAACTCAATTCAAAAGGCTTCTTTCTTTTGATTTTCAATTGCTTTGCTTTTTTTTTTAGACTTCTCATTCATTGTTTTCCTTTTTTGCTTTTCTATCTCTTCTTTTCTTTAACTTTGTACATTATCCTCAATTTGAATAACAATGGCCTTAATGGATGTAAAGCACACATTCACCTATCTTATTTAGATGTAATGCTCCTTAAAATTCTTAAGGCATCTTAAAACAAGGTGGGAAACATTTTTAATGGCTATGGGTCAACAACAAAACAAAACAAGGTCCAAAGTGGCTAAACAATGGATAAAATGTATGTAGGTTGGCTTTTTGGCTATCTAGCTACAACAGAAATGAATGCCTTATCATTTTTATGCATGCAAATGCAAATGTGGTCTCAACAAAGAATCAAAACAAGTTTTAGAGTGAAACAAAGATAGGTGAACACACACTAGAAATGAACAATTAAGGCTCAAATTCTCAGCATCTAATAGCTATCAGATAATTCATTGAAATCAAATTCATTGCCACTTCACTTGAATCAGGACAGAAGATCCATTACTTATCATGTCTAAGTGAATCCAAGCTATAATCATCTCAACTTGCAACTTTCATAGAAAAACTAAAAAAAAAAAAAAAATCACGCTACTTTGCAAAAAATTTTCAAAAATTTTTAGTTTTTTTTTTAACAAAACAAAGAGTAGATGAAATGACTCTCCCCCCCCCCCCCCACACACACACACACATGTTGCATTGTCCTTAATGCCAGCACATAATCTAGTCAACAAATAAATAGCACAATATAAAGAGAGTGAAAGGAGAGAATACAACCAGATGAACTTGAATCAAAGATCTCAAAGTAGGCTTAGATTTCCATATAGCTGGTTAGCAACCTTTTATTACCTATAAAACATAAACAAAGAAATAGTAATGTAGAAAAGAAAAAGAAAAACTAAATCCTATGCTAAAAAGAACTCTATTAAAGACTAACTAATCATAAGTATCAAAAATCAAAATTAAAACTACTTTATTCCTTCTTAACTGAACAAATTTGAGTCTCACTACTTTAAAATATTTTGATTGATCATTCAATGATGACCTAAAGACTTCCTCAACCATCAGTAGTCTAAAAAAGTTAGATTCAGCATGTTCAGGAACAATGAGAGAAGGAAAATCAAATTTAGGACATACAAAACTAAAGAAAGAAAATTTAAAATCAAATTTAAACTTTGAACTCTCTAAAAATCTATTAAAACCAATGAAATCTACTGGACTCCCATCAGTAAGAGTCACTACATCTATAGAAAAATTTAATTGTAACTTCTCACAATCCTTTGAGTTCAAGGTGTCTGACAGTTGCTTCTCCTTAACTAGGAGAGTCTGTGGCTTGTTGGGAATTAGCTTAACAACTTTAGGAATCTGTTTCGGACTATCAATAAGAGAAACAATATCTTCCCTCACCAAAGAGACATCAGTAGGCTCACAAGATTCTAAACAATGATCAACAGCTAAATCTAGTCTCTCACTAGTATCAATAACAGCACAAGCATCAATAGGATTTTCAACATCAGCACTATCACTATACATACTCTCATCAACACTAGTATGATCAGAAGAATCAGTCTTATCAACAATTTCAATGTAAACAAAGGACTCTTTGGATTCAACAGACTCATTAGACTCCAGAGACTTATTAATCTCAACACACAGAGGACTTGTATGCATATTATCACATAAGCATCAAGGAGTAGAGTCTGATTCATCAACAGTAACAAGCTTCTCAATAATTGCACTATTTATATTCTCATCACATGCTACATTTATAGTTTCATCAATCTTCTCATCATAGGCTAGTGAGGAATCATGTTGATCTGTATATGTAAGAAACTCACTAGTTTCAATGAAAGCATTAATCTGGGAGCATCTATCACATATAGTTGACCCAGCACACACACAATCAAGAGATGCATCCAAATCAGCTATGTCACATGGTCCATATGGTAGACTATCCCTAAACTCAGAAGATGCATCAACAACAAACTTATCAACCATTGTAATATCCATGTCTATTTCACATGCTACATCCATTATTCCAGCAGTAATGTCACCACATGCTAAGTCACCCCACACTTATCTACTACCCTAGACTCAATAGATTCATCAATTAGTTCAGAAATGAAATTTTCACTATAATCACAGCTAGGTGTAGACATACCAAGTGCATTAGTACACAAGGATTCATGACATTCAACAAATGTGTCAATTTTACTCAATGAGTAACCATAATCAATCAAATTAGGAGATTCGACAAAAATTTCCTCATCAACATCATCATCATGCAATTCAAAATCAACAACATTATATACATTAGTAGTCTCAGTGCTATTAAGCAAACTAGATTCAGTTCCAACAAATTGCAAAGTATTAGAAGATTGAAGGATATTACCCAATGAATAGGATTCTTCCTCCTCTATACATTCCCTTCTAATTTGCTTTTCAGTCAATTCATTAGCACTTGAAGTCGGTTGATTCATTTGAATTCCAAATCCTTCATAATGTTGTCAATCTTTTGTTGATTTTCAAGACCCCACTGTTCATGTTCTTGTTTGAATTGAAGATGGTGGGCATCTTTTTGTTGGATTTAAAGATCCGAGGCTTCCAATTACTGCATCATCCTCTCTTCCCAACTTGGTTCCCTCTGGACCTCTAGTTGCATGTATCCCTTATGATAATTGTAAGGATGATATTCTGGCTCTTGCATATGGAAGTTGTGGCATGGCTCATAATGATGGTAATTTGGGTGAATCTCATATGGATTGTGGTATGGTTCAATGTAATTGGGGTAAACTTCATATGAATGGTGGTATGGTTGGTAGTATGGTTGTTGGACTTGTTGATATTGTTGTGCTTGTCATTCTTGTCTTAGTCTTTCAAGAAGGCCTTGAAAAATTGACATGGCTTCATCCAACTTCCAGGAAATCCTATGCTCTACACAAGAATCATAAACACCTTTATTAGAATAATAATATGGGTCCATTTAAAGCAAATAAAATGAAAAGCCTAATTAATTTTAGCACAAACAAATCACTAACAAATATAACTAAAATTAATTCTAAATCAAGAAAATAAAATTCAAATGAAGCTAAGACTTACTTAACTATAAAAAAAACATTCCTAAACAGAGGTTAATGACACAAAACAAACTCAAAATAATAAAGAAATTAAATCCTGAAAAATTGAAAAATTCTTAAAAATTTTGAGAAAATAATAAAAAATTAGAAAAAGTGTCTTAAACGATGGAATTTGGCCAAAAATGGTCCACCTAATAGCTTTTCTATTATTTTTGCTTAAAACACCCAAAAACCTTGGAAAACAAAGTTTGAGAATTTTTTGGGCACTTCAAACAAAAATTCCAGCAAGCTGATCAATTGACGCGTAACACTGAAATGATCCAAATCCAAGTTTAAAATAGAACAAAAACTAAGCTAAAACAGAACCAAAACAGAGATAAAACAGAACTAAAACACTTAGAAAACTTTCTCAAATAATTGAGAATCCAATTCCCCGACAACAGCACCAAATTTTGATAGGTTCTATCGCGCAACCCTCAAAATAAAACTAGATTGGACTAAATATGTAGCTAGTGGTACAACCTAGGTCATCTCCCTTGGAAATAGAGTTCAATATTTAATTGAGTTTCCAAGTGTTAAAGGATCCTAAAAGCTATCTAAATTTGGGGGGGTTTTTGATCTAATTGAACTAACTAGAATTAAAATTCCTAATTGCTACCTAATTAGATGAATTATGGGTGAATGATGGTCTTGTGACTAGCTTTGGATTCATCCCTTGGTATCCACTATTTTTATCCTAATCCAATTATGATTAATTCTGGCCTAAGAGTCTCTAATTGTATTCATGACAAATGTATCTTAAGTTACCACGCAAGAATCAAGAAATTAACAATCTAACGTTGAATTAAAACCTCAATTCTACATCAAATCACTAACTCTTGTTTTAGGATCAATGAACACTCAATTTAATTGATTAACTGATTAATTAGCCTTTAAACCATCACCCTAAGATGTTTAATTAACCAACTAAACACTAAAGAATTCTCAAATCAAACAATCAAGCACATAATCTCACTCATGCATCTCATCGAACACCTTCGTGGCATACATGGAAAATTAGAGAGAAATGCAAAAATCAGTGTCCAATCCAACCAATTAATCAACAAAAAGGCTTCCTAATTAGTGTCTAACTAGCCACTAATCATAATTACACAAATTCCTAATCAAATACAACTTAACCAAGCTTGTACAAGAAAAAGAAAAAGTGTAGGAAAGTAGAAATCCTTAGTCAAAAGTCTGCTTATAACTCCATGGATTCAAGTTTCTCCAAGGTTCTTCTTCCTTGCTAGTCACAGATGGAGATTAGAGCTTTATTGGAGGTGGAATGGAGTGGGAATGGAGGATGAGAGATGGCGTGGAGTGGCTCTAGACGAAGGAAGGGCGAAGGGCGTGAATTTCATGTGTAATGGACGAAGGATAAAGGTAGGGCATGAATGTCGAGTGTAATGGACGAAGTGTGTAAAATCAAGATATATTTCTCACGTGATTTCTTTTAATGATTCCAGGTGCTCAGCCCTCTCATCCCTTCTCATTGTCTGTAGCTTCTTTCTCTTTTATTATATATGAATGTGGACCTTACTTGTCATGCTGAAGTATTGAATATAATAAAACAAAACCCATGCTTCGTTCTTCTTTCCATGTCTTGCCTCCAACCCAGCTCATTCTTCCTTCATTTTTTGCATTGTTCTCCACCTCGTTCTAAGCTCTTTTTTATGTGTTTCAATTCCCAGCTCCCAGCTCATGCTTTTTCTTTTATTTGCCCAAGCTTCCACGTGATTCCTCTTTCTTCGCGTTCTGCTTCCAGCTTCTTCTTCTTTTCAAAGCATTAGAACCCGTGGCTCCTTTTGCTGCTCCTCCATTTCCTCTATTTCTACTCTTGTGCAACTTCTATACACTCATCTTCTCGAACCTGTTCTGCTACGTGTTGGCGTATGGAGGCTGGACTTGTGGCCTGGATTCCTAACTCATTCAACCCATGACTCCTCCACATGGAGTTGCTTCTACACACAACTAGATGTTGCTGCATGGTTGTGTGTGTTTGGCAACCTTTCATGCTTCATGCGGATCCCTTCTTCATTTGCATCCCATTCCACGTGACTTTTGCCATTTAAAATTTTTGCTACAGCCCGTGGCTTCTTCCTCACTTGTTTTACATGTTAATCTCCATTCATGCTACCCGTGCATTGTTGCTGCTCGTAGCAATCCACATTTTACCCCATGCAGCTCATTCTTCTCTCTTTCCTTCACGTTTTCTACAGCCTTACACTCTTCACGTAAGCTCTACGTGGCTATGCATGCTTCTTTAAAATCTTCTCATGCAGCTCATTTTTTTTATCCTCAAGAAGTCCCCACGTCTAGAAACCCATGCAAGTGAGCTACATTCTTCTATGTTTAGCATGTATGTATGTGCATGGAAGCTTGTGTAGGCTTATGTGCGTCTTCCATGTAGGAACAAGGGAGCTGGAGCTTGCTTCTTCTTAAAATCCAATTACTCCATCAATCTCCTTCCATTCCAATTTTATTTCCTCCAAACTGTACACATGAAGCCTTCATCTCCATTCCAATTTTATTTCCTCCAAGCATTATTGGCCCATTAAAATCTGTAGAATAATAGACAAAAATCACATAAGAATATCCACAAAATTATTTAAAAGAAATTCATACATTAAAACTCAATAATTTGTGAATTTCCTAAAATGTGGAAAATGGCCAATTAAAATCAAATTCAATCTAATTAAACTCCTCAAGCCATATTTACTCATTAAAATGCTTAAGTTAGGAGAATTAAAACATATAAAAGTCATGCTTATCACTTAACTTGTCTTAGAATATGTGTATGTGTATTTTTAAGTCATGAAAAGTATGATAGCATGATTTCATATGCCATGGTTTTATGATGATATATTATGTTTCATATGATATTTTGATGTGTACTTGGGTTTGCTTGAGTGTGGTGAGGCCAAGAACCCTTAAAATTAGTTGAGACAAAACAAAAGGTCTCCCAAAAGCAAAGTGGGCTCCCAAGAGCATGGTTGAGTCCAAGAATGCATTAAAGTAGGGGTGAGGCAAGTCCAATATCCATAAGAAATTAGGTGAGGCCAATCCATTTGCTTGGCAAGCCTTTGTATGCTATGTATGACTTTCTCAAATGATGAAAATGCCTCTTGAATGTTTGCACGTGTCAACATGACTATACATACATTTATAAGACTTGTTTGCATCCATTATGTATGATTGAATGGGAGATGAGCTATTGGGATTCTTTGAATCTCATTCCCTCCTCTCCAATGATCTCACATGCTTGGTGGACTAAGTGAACAAGGTAATAGAAGCCAACCACCTTGAAGGAAAGAGTTTGACAACAAAGTGTGAGTTTTGGCACTTTAAAGCCATATTTGTGTCAAATATTGTATTCCAATGATATATAGCATCTATGATCTTTTAGACATGTATAATTATGATCATATGTGATGTATAAATGAATGGATATGATATGCGAACCCTAGAATGTAAATTGGGTATGTAATGTAAGGGAATGTTTCTTGAAAGCTTGATATGTATGTGTATGATTGCATGTGGTATGGCTAAAATGAGAAGCATGGAGTTTGGAACCATTTGGGTAGCTCACACAAGTCTTAATTATGCTTTTATACTTGCCCAAAAGGTGCCAAAATGAAGGGAAAACCATTTGGTCACTGTGATATCCCATATGGAGCCAAAAATGATTATAATGGAACCCTATATCACTTTTTAACCAAATGAACTCTTCTTTCTTTGAAATGTGGCATACAATTAGATCTTGTTGATATCTTTTTGGAAGTTAAAGACCATAATTTTCAGACATCTACAGAATATTTGATGAATTTTTAAATTTGGCAATTTTTCTAATTTTGGTCTGCTGTACCATTCATTTGGTTCGAAAATAAAATCTGTCACACAGGCTCAAATGATGTCCAATTACTACAGAATTTTATACAAAGAAACTAGACATTCACAGAGACTTGTGCCAACTAGAAGCATCTCATTTGGAGATCCAGAGTGGAAGATATGAATTTTTGAATATTCTGTCTAGTATTAGGGATTTCAATTATCTTTGTTACTGTTCCATCGAATTCTAAGGTCCGGGCTGCCTAATCTGGTCTAGAGTTATTTTTTTCTTTCTAGCTAACATCTACAACTTTCTAGATTGGTATCATTTACATGGATTGGAGTTTTACAGAATTAATTGAACATTTTTGAAATTTGCTACAGAAATTTGTGACAGCATCAAAAGGTAGTTTGACCTCTAGAACTTTTCAGATGTCAAATGTCCTTTGTGATGGATGTTATGACCTAAAAATATTTTTAGTGTGAAGTAGACATCCTTAGCTTTCCATAATGGCCAAGAATATATGATTTTGATTTTTCTAGAATTAGTTATGAATTTTCAAAATTGGGTAAAAAAAGGGGCCAATTCTGGCTAAATTTTAATATGCATGTTTTGAGCTTCCCTTCATGATTCTTGAGATGTGAGCCATATTTTATGATGCAAATAAGTATTATTCATGTAATTAAATATGGGGATGTAATGTTTGAGCTCATATGGTCCACGTGACACTGAATGAAACTTTTATACTTGACGTAACGCTAAGAAATACATTAAAACAATGCCATTTTCTTGCCTCTTGTATGAATTGCTTGATGTGAGGCATAAATATAACATCATGCATATCAATTTGACCTATCAACTTGGCTTTATACACACACTTTCCATGTGGACACATACTCAAATTACATGTTCTTTGTGACGACCCTAACTTCTAATATCGGTAATTATAGTTAAATACACGATTAATAAATAATGATCAAGGTTTGGAGTCATTACAGCTAATCACATTAAGAAAATATAGGGGAAATTTAAACCTTGATACTCTCAGGGTCATCAACTAACAACCATAACGGGAACATGCATAGGAAGGTTTGTACCATCATTAGAGATTTATAATTCATCCATTTATCAATTTCAACCCACTACAACCTCCCATTAATGTACTCAAGCTATTCCCTAACCTTAACATTAATGAAATTAGGGTTTCCAGGTCAAATATGGGTGTTTGGGGACCTGCGCCACAACCTGGAACCTTCCCGCCGCGGCTAAGTTAGGTTCTGGAGCTCGAAAATTGAGTTTTTAAACTTGCACCGCGGCTTGGAACTCTTGCGCCGCGGCCAAGTTGCTATCTGGAATTTTCTTGACCGCGGCGAGTTGGATCTGCGCCGCGGCTAACCTATGTGGCGCCGCGGCGAGTTTTGCTACTGTAACCTCCCTAATTAATTTCCTCAACTCGCGCCGCGGTGAGGTTACGTTCTGTCACCCCCTGGGCGATTATTTTCACTCCGCGCCGCGGCGAGATTTCTCAAGCCGCGGCGTCCCTCGCCACTATCACTCCCTAGGCCGCGGCATAGCCTTCCTGGCCACGGCGTAGACCCCTTCTGAAGCGGTTTTCCCTACATTTCACCCCCTACTCTCCATTTCTCTTCTTAGGGACACTCTAAGATCCCTTCCCCTCATTTTATATGGCTCTAATGGCACTTATCTATCATATTTACTTAGCTATTCTTTCATTACCGATTCAAGATTCAAATACAGATCCTTAACCCTCTAGATACCATAAACTTGTGAGTTCATAGATTAATGACAGCAAATATATTATGGTCACAAGATGCATAGGGTCAATACTTAATGTTTATATAAAGTCAAATCACTTGTCCATTATTAACCAATTACAATCGTAATGTTCAGTTCAATTCCATAATTGTCAAATTACATATACGACCCCTATACTTGGCAACTCATGATGCAATGCAGCAATGATACAAAACTAGCAATTTAGTTACAATACATTTTGTCAAAGCTCCCAAACCTATGCGTTACCAAACCATTTAATGGTCTTCCATTAATTTCTTCCTCGACACTAAGAGGTCCGGTCCCTGAAAATGTTAGCCCACAACGGGGTGAGATATACAATCTCAATAACAAAAGGTAATTCCCATATATATGTACAAGTCAATCAATCCAAGGCAATCTCATGTCATCAATATCAAAATCATCAATTCAACTGGCAAATGAACTAGTTGAACTACTAATGACTACTGTCCCATACCAGCAATCACACACAACATGTTAATGGCCAATAACACCAGGAGAGGCCCGTCCACGGCACCTACTCCCTATTGAGCACAACCAGGGCTCAGTGCATCTGGGGTTGATCATACCCGGTGCTCGATCGTAGCACATGCACAGGTGGCAGCCGCACCACAGCTCCACCATGGACTCACAAGGTCTAGTCACAATAACAATCAAGTAGTCAACCAGTCATTTAACATTTCAAAATCAAGTATGTGTAACAAATAGCAGATTAACATGAGCATATACATGAAATCAGGAAAATAACCTAGTTACCTCAATGAAGCCAATTACTCTTCCCCTAGCTACCATAATAATCCGAATGCATACCAAGCCTATAACAAACATAGTTATCATCATTTCTAATCACAATCAAATATCCGAAGAGTTGAACTACTAATGACAGACTAGAGGTTACTCACCTAATTACCAAGGGATTTAATTTCGGATTCCAACTTTCCCACACCAGAAATTGCCATAATTCACTCCAATTTCTGAGTAATTTCACATGAAACCAAAGGCCATGTCATAGGTCAACTATAGGGGTCTCAAACTAACAGAAAATACATCAAAATGGGAAGGAGATACTCACTTAATAACACCCATATCCTCACCTCCAAAAATCCACCATGGAAGCACCAAAAATCGCATTTCAATCATCAAGCCCAGCAAATTCAGTTTTCCACCATTTTCTCCTTGTAATCTCACACAATAACAGAACCCATTATGATAATACATCCTTAGGGGCATTTTCCAGCAAAGTGATCCACAAAATGGAAGGGAAAAGCTTACCTAATCCTCCCTCTAACCTCCAAGTCCGAAAATCTTGCAAGGAATCACCCAATACCAAATTTCAGATTTGAGATGAAGATGAAAATGCTCAAACCCAGAAATTAATCGGACCAAAATGAAGAGAAGGATGAGAGGGTCAAGTTATATATAACTTACCTTGGCTAAATCATCCTCTAGAAGTGAGAAATGGAGCCTCCATGTTGGTAGAACCCTAGCCTCCCTTGAACCTCCGAATTTCCTCTCTTGAGTTTCAGTAAAATGAAGGAGAGGCTAAAGGGTTAAGGTTTTAGATGAGTTTGGGTCAACCCTAAAGCCCAAAATCCACTTAGGTTCAGATGTGTGCTTATTAGGCTTTTGTTTGGTGAAGTGGGCTGCAGAACAATTTCAGTTTAAGTGAGGTATGCTGACCCAATGGCCCAATTCCTTGTAGGTTCAGATTTTTGCACTTGTTGGGGCTTTGTTTCATGAATTGGGCTACAGCAATTTGATTGGGTTAGGCTAAATTCCAAGAGTCAATCCAACTTAGGTCTGCATAATGTATGTTGGGCCCACTATAAGAGCTCATGTAAATTGGGTATTGGGCCTTTATTTCACTAAGTCAAATTGGGCTATTGCTAGGGGATCCCTCTCGGCCCAAGTCTCATGATAAGGAGTCGGGCTTGCATCTAGAATCATTGGGCTTTTATAAGCCTCTTCTCATGATCCCCCTACATTAATTTGGGCCTAGATATAGTTTCTATCCCAATTAATTCTCAACTCATATTATTAATTTATTTCTCAAAATTACCATTCTCTAAACTTGCCCACTTATCCCATATTAATTATCCCTAATTAATCTAAATCCATGATTAACACCTTAATAAATTTTGGGGTGTCACATTCTTGCATTTCCACAACCATGATTAACATTTACAACATAATCTCATACCTTTACACCTTTGTAAAGGTTTAATTTACACAAATAACAAGTATAAACTCTCTTTGGCAATATATTACACAAATTGCTAAACTACTATCAAAGTGGCACACATCATGTGTGACGACCCTAATTCTAATATCGGTGATTATAGCTAAATACACAATTAATAAATAATGATAAAGGTTTGGAGTCGTTACAATTAATTACGTTAAGAAAATATAGGGGAAATTTAAACCTTGATACTACTAGGATCATCAACTAACAACCATAACGGGAACATGCATAAAAGGGTTTGTACCATCATTTAATGTTTAGGATTCATCCATTAATCAATTTCAACCCACAAAAACATTCCACCAATGTACTTATGCTATTCCCTAACATTAGCCTTACTGAAATTAGGGTTTCTATGTCAAATATAGGAGTTTGGGGACCTGCGCCGCGACCTGGAACCTTCCCGCCACGACTAAGTTAGGTTCTGGAGCTCGAAAACTAAGTTTTTAAACTTGCGCCGTGGCCCAGACCTTTTGCGCCGTGACCAAGTTGCTTTCGGGAAATTTCTTAACTTTCCGCTGTGGCGAGTTGGATCTGCGCCGCGGCAAGTTTTGCTATTGTAACCTCCCTAATTAATTTCCTCGACTCGCGCTGCGGCAGGACTTCTTACGCCGCGGCGAGGTTACATTCTGTCACCCTCCTGGGTGATTTTTTTCGCTCTGCGCCACGGCGTCCCTCGCCACTGTCACTCCCTAGGCCGCGGCGAAGCCTTCCTGGCCGCGGCGTGACTCCCTTCTGTAGCTGTTTTCCCTCTATTTCGTCCTCTACACTCCATTTCCCTTCTTAGGGACACTCTAAGGTCACTTTCCCTCATTTTATGTGGCTCTAGTGGCATTTATCTACCTTATTTACTTAGCTATGCTTCCGTTACCAACTCAAAACTTATATGCCCATTTCTTCCCTCTAATTACCTTCTATCAGCAAGTTTATAAAGTAACAACAACAGATTATACATGAACTATCAACAGCTATCCTTAAATACTCAATTAATGGGGGTTCCATACAATAGGGGTTCATATCAATATTTCAATGGTTACATTTCCATCAATAGCCATATTGTAGGTCCACATAATTTACAGCAGATATCATGAATCCATACAGCAATTACCAAATTAAGATGAGGTCTAACCCCTCAATACATACATCCTCAGAAATCAAAATATGAACGCCTACACTTGCCAATACAGATACATGATGATGCTATACAAGACTAAACAAAATTCAGCATCTACCCTATTACACTCAGACCAAGTATAGCCTCCCCACACAAGGCCTCAGCTCATGGATGTTCATCTACTTGCTTGCCCTTATCCTTACCCGAGGAACCTTCACCTGAAATTGTAATCCCATAAAACGGGGTGAGATATAAATCTCAGTAATCAAGACAATTCCATTATATAATCCAGTTTAATCAACATATATGCATGAATCAAAATCCATATCAGAATCATATCAGTCATTTCAGCAAATGAAACAATTAGGCTATCATGATTACTATCCCATACTAGCAATCATATATTTAACATGTTAAAGGCCATTAACACTGGGAGTGGCCCGTCCACGGCACCTACTCCTCATTGAGCACAACCAGGGCTCAGTGCATCTGGGGTTTGATCATAACCCGGTGCTCGATCGTAGCACATGCACGGGTGGCAGCCGCACCACAGCTCCACCATGGACTCACAAGGTCCAATCATAATACAATAGATAGCCAACCAATTCATTCAGCATTTCAAATCATTCATATATAGCGAATATGAAATTAAAATAGATACATGCATGGAATTAATGTAAACCCCGGTTACCTCACTTGTGGACAACTTGCAACAGCCACCAATGGTATAGAGTCTCCCTATAATCATAGCATCAGATAATTACTACTCTAATTCATCATTAATAGTTACAACAAGTACCCAAAAAATTTAAATGCTATCAACTACCTTAAGAATACTTACCCAGCCACCACAAATTCTAAATTCGGATTAAAGTGTCCTCTACCAAAAATCTCAATATTCCACCCAAAATCCTAAGCAAATTCGTACAAAATTAATATCCATAATATAAATCAGCTATGGGGGTCTCAAACCAACAAAGAAAGCCTCAAAATGAGGGGTTTAAACTCACCTAATACCAGCCCCAATCTCAACCTACGAATTTCTCCAAGAAAATCCCCAAACCCCCACATTTCAGATTTTGGGTATGATAAAAACTCTCCAAATGAAAAACTAATTGGACCAAATTAAAGAGAAAGATGAGGGGATTAAGTTGTATAACTATTACCTTGGCCAAATCTTGCTCTAAATAGGTGAAAATGTGGAATTAAGCCAAGAACCCTAGCCTCTTCTCCTCACCTCCGAATTTCTCTTGTATTTTTTGTGTTTTACTGAATAGGAAAGTGGCTGGTCAGCTTTTAGGGTTTTAGGTGGGTTTAAGTTGGGTCAAAGATGAGTTATGGGTTACTCCAAGGTCCAAGTTCAAATGGGTTTCAGACTTTAGTTTATTGGGCCAATTTTGAAGTGTTGGGCTGCAGAATTTCTTTGGGCCAGCTCTTATGCATTGGGTTGCTGAAGTTTAATTGGGTTTGGGCTAAGTTTGAAGGGTTCAAGGGTTTGGGCTAAGTTTGAAGGGTTCAAGGGTTTGGGTCTGCACCTAATTCATTGGGCCTCTACTAGCCTCTTATCATGGTTCATTAATTTGGGCCTAGATGCAATTTCTATCCTAATTAATTCTCAAACCCATGTTAATAATTTATCTCTCTAAAAATCCCCATTCACTTAACTTGCCCAATCATCCTATATTAATTATTCTTAATTAATCTTAATCCATGATTAACACCTTAATTAATTTCGGGGTGTTACATCATGGTTGTTGGTATCCATTCTTTGCTCTTTGAGAGTTTCTTATATATGGTTAGAAATAATATGAGGAGGAGTGAGATTCCAATAATCCCAATAGCTCAGTCATCCTTCAAATGCACTTATATGGAATATTTTCATGTCAAAGAAAGCAAGCATGCACCATATTCATCTAAACATAAAATATAATCATATTTATGAAATCAAATGGATCCATCAAGGTAAAAAACAAGCTCAGGGACTTTTTGGTCTAGCCTCACCCAAGCATGTGGGACTTTTGGATTACCCTCATTCATTTTAGGGGCTTTTGACTTTGTTTCACTCAATTTATAAGACTTTTGGTGCTGTCTGTAACATCTGGTTCTCTGCAACTAAGAGAAAACGTAAGAAATGTAACATATTGTTTCTCCATCAACAAATGAAACTCACTGGATATAAAAGGAAGTCCCCTGAAATGATGTAGTTAAGGTCCTAAAAAATTTAGGAAGCATTCTAGACTCCTAAAAATGAGAATACTAGGCTCAGACGAAAAGAAAAATAGAGTTAGAATGAAGAAATAATTTCTTACGAAAAGCTTACAAAATGTAATAGCATTTTCATAATTTCAAGCAAATTTTAGAATCCACATAGAATGGCTTTTTAAATGAAAGTTTTAAGTTTTCCAAAGTTCTCAGAGGCCTTAAAAAACATGAAAAGCTCCTCCAGTGGACGTTTTCCAATGTCGGTGTCATTCCAAAGGTATTTTACTAAATTGGGAATCTAAATTTTATAATGAAAAAGATGGTTCTCAAAAAGGAACTAAAACGAAGGAGAAACGAAAATGCCAAGAATGAAGGGAAAATGGAAATTTTTTAAAAATGTAACCTCCTCCCACCTATATATATGATGCATCCTTCTTCTCCCTTCATGTTACACGACCAAGTTCTACCCAAAATCAGAGGAAAACCCTAGGGAGAGTGGCACACAAGAGGGAGGCAAAGAGGAGAAGAAATCAAAGGTTTAAGGTATGGAAATTTAGTAGGTTTTCATGCTCTTTCTCTTCCAAACCTCTTCTCCTTCATCTCCTTTTATTTCCTATGATTATAATGAAGTGTATGGATCTATTTTAGAGGAGAAATTGAGGGAAAAATTTGGATTTGAAGAGAGGAGCTCAAAGAACACAAGATTCAAGTGAGAAAAAGCAAGAAAACAAGGCAATTTCTCTTCCTATGGTTGTCATCTTTGGTTCCCTCCTCCTCCATTTCACCTAACATGAGAAAACCCTAGGAGGACTTGATTTTTAGGTAGAACCAAGGGTGAATCTAAGAAAAAAGGGTGTGGAGGTTAAAAATATGTCAAAGGAATTAACAAAAAACTATTAGATTTCATGATGCAAGTTCTAGGGTTTCAATTACACCTTGTAAAATCTGATTTTGTATGATGATTCCTAGGCCTAAATAAGAGTTTAAATGAGCTCCTAAGATCCCTAAGAGGCTCCCCATATGCTTCTTCCTTTGGGAAAACAAAGCAAACTCCAAGGAGCTCCATTTCTTCCATAGCCTCGGCCAAGCAAGGATAGCATAGCTAGGCAGAGTTTTAAATTTTTCTAAGCCCATTCTTGAGTCATATATGATGAATAAAAATGAGGGGAGGCCTTGGGACAAATTTAGAACTCATAGAAAGTGAGTTAGTGCTTTAGGTTTCATATTATGACATAAAGAAGCAACATGTAGTTAGGCTCTTTGTTTTAATTGTGTGATGACTCCAAGAGGCTTAAAAGGAGTCAAGAATCATATTTGAAAGGAAAGAATGGAGCCTAAAAATTATTTGAGGGGTTTTGCTTCATTAGGTGCAATTATGGAACCATAATGGGGTTTATAAAACAACCTAGTGTCTAAGCAAGTCGTGTGGCCTTAGAATTTGTTTCATAAATCTAATTGGCTTTCATAAATTGTGTCTAAGCCAAGAGAAAGCATTTCTACAAGTTTTTGTGTGTGTGACTAAAACGAGGAGCTTGAATCCAAAGGGAAAAGTGTGTGATTGTATATAAGGTAACTCTCTCCACCTTCTCTCATGCATGGATGTATGCTTGGCTTGTCTTAAAATGTGTGTATGTGTATTTTTAAGTTATGACAAGTATGATAGCACGATTTTACATGCTACGATTTTATGATAACATATTATGTTTTATATGATGTTTTAATGTGTGCTTGGGTTTGCTTGAATATAGTGAGGCCAAGAACCTTTAGTTATGGTGAGGATGAGCCAAGAACTCTTAGGATTGGTTAAGACAAAGCAATGAGTCTCCCAAAAGCAAAGTGGGCTTCCAAGAGCATGGTTGAGTCCAAGAATGCATTAAAGAATTGGTGAGGCAAGTCCAAAATCCATAAGAAATTGGGTGAGGCCAATCCACTTTCTTGGCAAGCCTTTGTATGCTATGTATGACTTTCCTGAATGATGAAAATGATTTTTGAATGTTTGCACATGTCCACATGCCATGCATGCATTTATGAGACTTGTTTACATTCATTATATATGATTGAATGAGAGATGAGCTATTGGGATTCTTTGAATCTCATTCCTTCCTCTCTAATGATCTAACATGCTAGGTGGACCAAGTGGACAAAGTAATGGAAGCCAACCACCTTGAGGATGAGAGGATGATAACATAATGCAAAGTTTTGGTTCTTTAAAGCCATAGTCATGTTCAATTATGTAACCTATGCTTGTATATGGTCTATGACCTTGGGATCATATGTAATTATGATAATATATGATGTAGAAATGAAAGAATGTGTGATGTGAATGATAAAATGTAAATTGAGTATGTGTGGACAATGTAGCTTCATGAATGGTATTATGAAATTATGCATATGTATGGATGAAATGGCCAAAATGAGATGCATGGAGTTTGGAACCATTTGGGCAGCCTACACAAGTCCTAATCATACTTTTAGACTTGCCCAAGAGGTGCCAAACCCTAAGGAAAGCCATTTGGATAATTTGGTATCCTATATCGAGTCAAATTTGACCATAATAGAACCCTATATCACTTTTTGGCCAAATGAACTCTTCTTGCTCTAAGATTTGGCATGCAATTAGAGCTTGTTGAGAGGTTTTCGAAAAACTAAAGAACATAATTTTCAGAGGTCTATGTAATATTTGATGAATTTATAAAATTGGCAATTTTTCTGATTTTGGTCTGATATACTATTCATCTGGTCTGAAAATAAAATCTATCACACAAGGTCGAAATGATGTCCAATTGTTATGAACTTTTATACATAGAAACTAGATGTTCCTAGTGACTTGTATCAACTAGAAGCACCTCATTTAGAGGTCTAGAGGGGGATATATGAATTTTTAAAGATTCTATCCAGCATCAGGGATTTCACACGACCTCAATTATTGTTCTATTAAGTTTTGAGACCTTAACATGCTTGAGCTGGTCTAGAGTTATTTTTTTCCTCTATTTGACATTCACAGCTTTCTAGATTGGTATCTGATAACCATGATATTTTATATATTTTAATCCCCTAACTTAGGCGTTTTAGTGTCCAAATATGGTTTTAGGAATTTAATTAAGTGGAATTTGATTTTAATTTGCCATTTTTACATTTGAGGAATTAATTTTCAAATTATTGATTCTTAATGTTTAAATTTATCTTAAATAATTTTTGGATATTTCCACTTAATACTTTCCATTCTTTTTGTGCAGATTTTCAATGGGCAAATGATGTTTGAATAAGAATTTGAATTGAAGAAGGGAAAGGAATGATTAAAGAAGCATGAGCTTGAGCTAAAGAGAAACCTAAGGGTTGGACGAAGAAGAGAAACAGAGTAGAAACAGAGGAAGGAGCTTGCCACAGTTCTGGTGCTTTGAGAAGGAGGAAGAAAGTTCACGAAACGCAAAAGAAGCATGGCTGGACAGAGGAAGCAACGTGAAACCAATGTGAAGAACATGCAGAAACACGACGTGGAAAAGCTAGAGTAAAACGTGAAAAGAATGAAGCTCAGGCAACACTTATATGGATAAGCTCCAAATACATGCAGAAGAAATATACATGGACAGCAACGTGAAGGCAAAAATAACGTGGAGTACGAAGAGGAAGTGCAGCTGGCCGAAGCAGATCTAAAGCCATGAAGAAGCTACAGAAGTTACGTGGAAAAGCTTGCATGAAATGAAATATTATAATAATGTAAATTGAAGTGGGTCCCACGTTTATGCACACAAAAGGAGCTTCAGACAATTGAATAAGAAGGGAAAGCACGTGAATCATACAAAATTCACGTGAAAGAGAAAAGGAAAACAACTTCGGGCAATTGGCAAATAAGAGAGCACGTGAATGATCAAAGAGAGCACATGAATGGATTATTAGGAGGCAGAGGAGAATTCACGCCATCAGCATTCATCACATTCCCATCCATTCCAGCGTACACACCACACGACGCCTTACACCCATCCCTTCGTCCACCACAGAACCATTCACTCCTCCATTCTCCATTCCATCTTCCATCTCACCACCAGGATGAAGCCTTGATTCATCCTTGAGGCTAGCAAGGAAGGAAGCTCTTGAGTGGAAGCTTGAATCCTTGGAGAAGAAGCAGAATTTTGGCTAAGAATTTCTATTTTTCCAACACTTTTTCTCTTTCTTGTATTTGCTTGGTTAAGGAATATTAGATTGAGAATTTGTGTAATTGATTAGTAGCTGGTTAGGTACTGATTAGGAAGATAATTGTTGTTTTAATTGATTAATTTTGGTTCTGAATTGTTCATTTCTCTATAGTCTCCCATGTATGCCACAAAGGTGTTCGATGAAATATATGAGTGAGATTAAGTGCCTAATTGTCTATTTGAGAATTCCTTGATGTTTAGTTGGTTAATTAAACATTTTTGGATGATGATTCAGAAGCTAATTAATCAGTTAATCAATCAATTTGAGTGTTCAAAGATCTTAAAGACAAGAATTAACAATTTAATGCGAGATTGAGGTCTCAATTCAACATTAGATTATTAATCTCTTGAATCTTGAATGGTTATTCAAGATTATTTGCTAATGAACACAATTAGGAACTCTTAGGCCAGAATTAATTACAATTGGATTAGGATAAGGATAGTGGATACCAAGGGATGATTCTTAAGCTAGTCGCAAGCTATTATCATCCATAATTCTCCAATTAGGTAGTGTTTAGAAATTTTAATTCTAGATAGTTTAATTCATTCAAAAATCCCCCCAAACTAAGTAGTTCTAGGATCCTTTAACATTTAGAAAACTCAATTAGGCATTGAATTCTATTTCCAAGGGAGATAACCTAGGTTGTGCCACTAGCTATATTTTTAATTCAACCTAGTTTTATTTTGAGGGTTGTACGACAAGCCCGTCAGTATCATTTTCATGGATTGGATTTTTTTGGAATTAATTGGACATTTTCAAAGTTTGCTGCAGAAATCTATGACAGCACTAGTGAGTAGTTTGACCTCTGGACTATTTCGGATATCAAACATCCTCTGTGATAGATGTTATGGTCTAGGCATATTTTTAGTGTGAAGTAGACATCCGTAGCTTTCCAAAATAGTCAAGAATGTATGATTTTTATTTTTTTGAAATTAGTTATGAATTTCCAAAATTTGGTCAGAAAAGAGCAAAATTCTACTCAAAAATATACATGAATATTTTAAGCTTTCCTTTGAGTTCCCTGATTTGTAGGCCACATTTTATGATGCAAATGAGTTGTATTCATGTAACTAAATATGAGAATGTATGGTATGAGTTCACACAATCCACGTGACACCAAATGAAATTTTTATACACGACGTAATGTAAGAAAATGTATTATTTTAATGGACTTTTCTCACTTCCTTCATGAAATTGTTGATGTGATGCATGAGAATCTTATGAAATGAGCTAGAAGTTATGGTGTTACATTGTCTCACCCTTATTTAAGGACTTTTGGTATAACGTTACCCATTAAGAGCTATACACATTCCAAATGCATTTTAAGAACCATAATGATATCATATCATCAAACTCATAACAATAGGCATAATTCAAAGTTCAAACACACATACAAGCAATCAGTGATAATCAAAAAACCAATATAAGTATATAAGGATGGATGAAGAGCAACCTTTCTCAAGAATGCACCAAGTTCCTTCTTGGTTTCTAACTTCTCTTCTTGGCCTCACGCATGCACTTGGGAGAGGTTTGATTTACATGGCTTAGACACATCAAACAACACACAAAGGTATCAATGGAACCATCTCTATCCTCATACAAACCTTATATAAGCTACTTCTAGTTTTAAGCTTTCATATGACTTTACATTATAACATAATAAGACAACTCATATAATTTATTATCGTGGCTCCAATTTCTCACTCAATCTAAGTCACATGACTCCATTTAAACTCATTAGAGTTATCACAAACTCAAGCCAAGGGTCCAAGCACCAAGTTGCTTCTTTATAAATAAAGGAACCTTAAAATTTTAACTTTCAAAATATGGTTCCTAAATTCAAGCCAATAGTTCCTTTGGTGTTTATAATTCATGTTTAGACCATTTTCATCCTTAGAATCAAAGAAAACTCCCCCCTAGGTGCCTCCTTTAGAGTTTGGCTGAGACACACATACATAATGACACCCATGGAGTTTTGCTTGCTTTCTTTGTGAATTTGGCATCCATGAAGCTTCTTAGGTCTCTTATGAACTCAAACATGCTCTTACATAAGTTAAATTATCATTAGAAAGTTTCATAAATCCCTAAGTGCAATCAAAATGCTAATTTCCATAACTTCTTTTTAAGTTCTACTTATTCCATATGACTCTCTATGCTTCAAAACCCCATTTTCTATCAAGTTTGGACCAAAATCAAACTCCCTACGTAGCACCCTCATCCTGGCTAAAACATACATGCAAGGAAAAGCCAAGGAGAAGCAAGTTTGGCCATGGTTTCATACATTGTCTTAAAGTTTGTTAAGAGAGCTTTCTTAGGCTTCCAAGGTTTCCTCTAAACTCTCCCTTCCCTCTATTGAACTAGCCATAAAACACCTCCTTTAATAATGTCAAAATCATAAGAAGAGAAAGGAGAAAGAGGAGAAGAACATTAGTAAAGAGAAGAGCATGAAAAAGTATCAAAATCTTACCCTTTCAAGCTTATTTCCTTCCTCCTTTCTTCATCTCCTTGTGCACCTCTTCAAATAGGTTCTGGTTCTGTTTTAAGATAGATTGGAGTCAATGGAAATAAGAAAAGGAGGTGGCATGCCAATATAAGAAGGGAGGAAGGCATTTTATAACAATTTTCAAAATTTCAACTATGTCCCTAAACTTTTATTTCTCTGTTTAAGCTTATTTCATTTCCTTTTTAAGAGCCATCTTTTCTATTATAAAATTTAGATTCTCTAATTCATATAAAATGCCTTTGGTTTCAAAATAACCCCAAATGATTTAATCAAAATTTTGGTCAATTGATGACCTAAATCGTATATCGGAGGTGTTTTAATCATTTTAAAAGTTCCTATGATTTTTAGGACCTCTAAGAATCTTAGGAAACTCAATTTTTCCATTTTAAGCTACCTACTTTGAGTTTTCGAAAAGTTATCCAAAATTATAATTTTGCCACTATGTTATTTCTTAAATTTGTTTAGCCGTTTTGGCTCAAATTTCAGGCTATCTTAAGGCTTTTATCCACATTTTTAAATATTCTAATTAACATTCTTATCTCAAGTAGCCACAATTCACTTTACTCTAGGGTCCTCCTTCATTAATCAAACAGCTCTAATTCTAATTTTTTGTAATTCATACTGGCCTTCACTAGGCCCGTGACCCCTTATAAGTAACTCATTCCACTTCTTAGGAATTATTTTGAATTTTTAAATCATAGGATATCACACTAGTGATTTTCATCTTTATGGTATCCAAGCGGAATGGGTGAAACTTCATCTCACTTTGCATCACTGCTAGGAGACACCTCTATCTTTTTAGGGTTAGAGTTTTCTGAAGTTTTAAGTGATTTAGGACTTAAGAGGCATTCTTATGCATCTCTTGTGTCATCCCTATAGGTCTTATATTTATAGATCTAGAGGTTGGCATTTTCCAAATCCCACTCAAACTCCTAATCCCACTTAAACTTCTAAACCCTAACATAAGCTCAATAAAGAGTGAGGAGAGATAGGCCCAACATAATATAATATTGACAAATGTCATTTTTATATCTTTTATGCCTTTTTATTTGGATTTTTTAATGATGAATTATGACTTATTGGATTTTATTAGATGATATTTGATTTTATTAGCCATTTTTGCACTTTAGGAATTAATTTGCACGATTCTTAGTTTTTAATGCATAAATTCTTTTTAAATAATCTTGTAAATTTTCCTATTTAATATTTTCTATTATTTGTGTATATTTTTAATGGGTAAGTGGCATTTAGATGGTGGAGATTAATTTGGAGGAGAATTGAAGGCTATAAAATTAAATCAAAGACCAAGATCTTAAGATGAAAATTACGTGTTTACAATTTGAAGTAGTGGAATAATTGTTCAAGTTTTTTTCAATGAATTTTTGGAAAATATAAATTGGAAAATGGGAGATGATGTGGGTGGCTTTGCCATGCTAGATGCAGATCCATCTTTCTCTCTCTACGACTTTCTTTCCCATATAAAGAAAAGCAACGCATAACATCCTCCCACTTTCAAGCTTCTATGGCCGAAGGTTTCCATTAGAATTTCCTTCATCAATTTCATGCAATGGCAGCTTGATTCCTCTATGTCACTAGCTTGGGATAAAGGCCTTAAAGTGCATATTTGAATCTAAGATAGTTGCTCCAAGATTTGGCTAATCCTCTTCTCCTTTTCTTCTCCTCTTTAGTTGCAATTTTTTTATTTCTATGAGACTAGGTTTAGCTTATATTAACTTAATGATTGTGGCTGTATTTTTAAATTGGATTCTTGCAATTGTTGAGCTAGTAAATGGACACTTTGGAAACTGAATTAGAGGATTAATTGTTCAAATAATTGTCTATTTTTATCGCTTTACATTTCATTCTCTTCTCTTCTTAATTTTCAGTTTGATTAATACAATGGTTGTTATATGAACTTGTTGGATTTTTATGCTTGAATTTTGATTTAAGAATCTTAATGCTTAATTGGTTAATTAGGCATCTAGTATCAAAGTGCAGAGGCTTTAAATATTAATTAATCTCTGTTTCTTAGTGTGTTCGATGAGCTTAATTCAAGAATTAGTTAGTGTAATCTTGAGATTTCAAGTCATTAATTTGCTAGTTGCTTGCATCTTAGGTGATAATTTGAGAAAATTCATTATGAATACACTAAAGAGGATTAACTCCAGACCTTAGTGAAATATAATGTGGATAATGAAAATTGAACTTCAAGGGATTCATTCATGGCTAACTATAGTTGTTGTCACTTTTTTTAACTTTTGCTAGAAGTTGCATTTTATTTCTTAAATCACTTTTAATTTCAATCATTAAACCCCCAACAAATCTCTGAAATTGTTAGTTTTTAGGTTGCCTTTGCCATTTAGAAAGCTTTCTTAAGTAATTAGAATCTATTTCTAGAGGATTATAATCTTGGTTGCACTACTTACTACTAACTTATTTGTACAATCTAATTATTTGGAACTATTCGATAATAGTTATCAAATATTATTTAATATTATTTTAATATTAAAAAACCTTACATTATATTATTATTTAATGTTACTTTAATATTAATTAATATATTACACTATAATATAATCCAATAATATTATATTGGGCCTCATTATTGAGATTTCTATTCTAACTAAAACCCTAATAATACTATGATATTTCAGTTTCATCATTATTATTTGTGTGTGACACTGTAAATTCTTATTATATTGGCAATGACCTATTTTTGGATTATAAACAGCAAGAGATATCTAGCAACACATCATTGTCACCCAAATAACAGGAATTTCTATGATTCGACATATACCTAATTTGTGACCAATACTATGCAATATAGTCCCTTTTATACCTATATCCATATCGAACTCGAGGCATGGAATATATTATTCTCATCAACATTCAACCTATGTCTCTTGACAATGAGTAGACCAATCAAAAAAAATTATCAATATCACATATTGATTCACTTAAGTATTGCCATGAATTTCTTAGTCTCACTTAATCAAAGGGCCTACTAATATCACTCCTCCTATATAGGAAGGACAAAATCATATCTATATCGCTCACATCCCTTTACATGATTCGTGATATACCCAATCACTATCACATTGGCCATCCTAGTCAAAGGCGACACAAGACGATGTCAAGATATTTAACTCCACAACTACAGAAAAGGAGGAGTTCATTAGATAGTGATCTATGCATGAGGTACATTTGGATTCGTAAAGTAAGCACTTTCTTGAAACTAAGAGCATCTCATATGGTATGTATACTAATTTTTCCAACAATAGCATTTTAACTATACCCATGATCATGCTTTCAAGGCTCATCGCTAAAGAGATTTACCATATTACAATTGCATAATTGCTTATGCTCGTGATTGCCACATATCCTAGATTTGCCCTCTCTAACTAGAACTTGAAAATACTAAGGTGGTGTCTAGATAAATGGAAAATGATGGAATAGAATGAAGTAGAATGGCTAAACTGGGTTAAGCCATTATTTAAAACTTTTTTTAAAGATGGAATGAAATGATAAGGGATAGCCTCCAAAACTTCTCTATGTTACCCAAAACCCCAATTTTTGTCATTCCAAATTAGAAAGTAAAAAACGGAATAACTTACACTTATATTGACAATACAAATATTACTTCATACTCTCTTCTATGTGGCTTTATTTTATAAAAATAATATTAAAAAAGTAATTTATAAATTATTCTTTAACATTAATAACTCATTCTCTCTTTTTTTTCATTAAACTCATAAACAATCAATAACACGTAACTTGTCATTTCATGCTACTCCATTTCATTCTATTCTAGTATTTATTTTTCTATTCCATCCACTCACAAACTCCTAAAACATAACTTAAAATATCCTGAAAAGACTCCCCGATGAACTTGCGTATAAATACAGTTGGTTTCACACTTTATAACGCTTCTAGTCTAATCTGCAACACTTGTTTAACATGCGGTGAGAAGAATAGAAGTGGTATTTGCTGTTCTTTCGCGAGTGGTTTTTCAATACTCTTTTGCTTTGTGTCTTCAATACTCTTTTGTTGTAAGAATCATTACTGACTTGATTGTTGAAAAGTATGTTGGAGCTCTACTCCCTTGGTGTATGGGCCCTTCACCATCGCGCTCTGTAATTTCCAAGTAATTGATCTACAATTATGAATAGCAATGCGTCATACTCAATCATGTTCAATAATTTGTAAATAAATATTATACACACACACATATATATATAATATAATATGTATGTACTTTTGCATATTCATATTTTTTATTTTAAATTAATACATAATTGTTAAATAATAAAAGTATAAACAAATCAAGTCCATTCATCATAGGTATATCCATTAGTCATATTAAGGCACAAATATACTATTTACCTAAATTTTTCTTATTGTCGTACTTGTTAAACTGCTAAAGAAAAAAAAAATCACTAGTTTATAGTTATGGCTTGTATTCAACCTAAGTGTTGCATAAACAATTCCTGTAAAAAGCTACAAACTAGAGCCATTAACGAGGTCCTAATGCACATTTACTTGATTTACCTTCTACTATTAATAATGTTTTTAACATGAAATACTTGTTTCTTTACATCGGTATCTTAAAGCCTCCTATTTTTTCTCTAGCTAAGTCTATATGTCGAAATTCTTGTCAAGTGCCCAAATTTCCCACTACTCAGCCAACCTTTCCAAATCAAATAGATACGATAACTTAGTGAAGTGGAAGAATCGTCTTGTGTTTTGGTGTTATCTGGATTACCAAAAAAGATTTCCAGCACCTCAATTTTGGAAGAATATCGATATTTTCACTCTCGATAGGGAGTTCTTTCAGAGAAGGAGAATAATGCAAATGCTACTCTTTAATAATTTAATTGAATCTTGATTTGATCATGGTTTTGGTTTAAGAATTTTAGGTTCCATATCCTCAATAACTAACTTGGCAAAAAGTAACTTTTGATCCTTTAAGTTTGGCCAAGGTTACTTTTTTGTATCCTCAAAGGTATAATTTTTGTTCTAGAACTTTTCATTTCCGATAACGCTGGTTATATCTCCATTAAAACTTGTTGACGTAAATATGACGTGAATAACTATACTTATTGATGTCAGATTGTATGCACTTATGGTACTAATTATTCTGTCAGTATTATTCCACATCACCAAAACACCAATCTGAAAAATATTCCAACACACATGACAAAGTCCCAAAAAAAAAAAAAATTCTCCACTCAAATCCGTCTCCAAGATGCATCTCCCATCTTCTGAACTGGGGCAAGGATTGGCTTCTATTTGTTTCCAATAGCAAGTGAAATAACTACTCCGTCCTCTGATCTAGTCACTTTGCAAATAGGCTGTCCATTGGGTTTCTTTTATTCCCCGGCAATTCACCCCCTTCACTTTTTTCGCCTTAAAGCTTTATACGAGATTGACCGAGTTTGAGACTTTGCATGTGATGTGAATTAGCAAGCCATGTTTTGTATTTTCTTCATTCTAATATTTCAATAGAAAAAGGACAGAAAGGGCAAACATTCACCGTTCAAATAACGAGCTAAGTCAATTAGAGCAGATGTATTTGATCATCTGTGTTGGGGTTCCTTGGTGAATTGTTGTTGCCGTGATGCAGAATAATTAGTCCTAGTCATCTATGTTGCTGTGAAACAATTGGTGCTATGGGGGCTTAATATCTGGCATCAACAAGTGCTGTTATCCCCCTTATATCCAAGTCAGCAAAATTTAAAACAAAAATAATACTTTTAAGACAAAAACGAAAAAAACATGAGACAACAATGAAACACTGAATAAACTTCAAAGACAAAAAGCTATATTTTGGCTTTTATTAGGAATTTTAGTTAAATTAAAATTTTATTCACATTATAACTTTATTGTTTATATGTCTATAAATGGCATTGTGACACAATCCTTTTATTCACCCTTTTCTACGCCATAGGCCCTACGGCTTCAAACGGTGGGTTACTTTTCTGTTGGTTGCCTCCGTTTTATCCATCTATTGCAACGCATTTAACCTTGTCTTTCATGCAGTCGTGGTTGCAGCTTCCTCTTCGTTTGGAGTATTGAAATCTCATCGGAAGAGGATGGAGGGAAAAGGTGTCGTTCCATACATATTTAAGCTACATAGACAAGCTATAGGGTAAATACACGCAAGGTTCGCATTAATGATAAACAAAATATACTTTCCTGTCTTGCGAAGCAAAACCAAAGTGTAGTATAATTTCATGAGCATACCAAAAGACGTAACTTGGCAAAGAAAAACCTATTGGTAAAAGATCCGCACGATGAAATGCACAAGTAACAGAAGCTAAGAGTCTAAAGGATAATCAACTACACAACTTGATAGTTTTCAGTGACCAACTGAATTCTCTGAGAATATTTGGGAGGATTACCACCCCTTTGCGGTATGATGTTGACAACCTGCAATCGAAATTGCAAAAGAGCAAGTTAAATAAATTTTTTTGCTTTTACTGAATTAAACACAGCCTAAGAAATGAACTACAGATAATAATGAAGGTACTTCTCCATTTAAAATGTTAACGTGACAGTGAATATTTAGACATGATAAATGAGCATCCACTCAACAAAGGTCAATAATGTATCAGTTTCCCCTAAAAAGAAGGATATAAGTATCAATTTCAGCTAGCAAGATTAACACATAATTCAAGAGTAGTAATACTTTCATGACCATAACAAAAATCGCACAATATTGAAAATGTGAGCAAACCTTGAGGTCACTAAATGTATCAGTCGCTGAAAAACGGACTGAAATTGGAAAGAATACAGATGTATCTGCCGGTGGAACAACAAACTCCAGAGACCCACTGCCACATACATAAGAGTCAGACAACAAATTCAAGAATAAAATGATGATTATTGCATAAATCAACTCTTGAGAATACCCCTTCAAATTTAGTATACCTGCGGTTTGAATTATCAATAAGAAGAATAGACCACTCCAAGAAGGAATTCCTAGAGTCATACCTGCAATGTAAATTTTTAATAGGGCGTTATAAAAATGAAAAGAGAAACCAACATGAAAGAAGAAAGATTTGGGACTGTTATATATTCCCATGCTAGGTAGATCTATCTTAGCACTCCTCCCCTCAAACAAATGACAGCTCTTTCTTCTAATTTTTCTTTATTCCATTTTGCTTTGGTTTAAAAGAAAAACTTGAAAAATAAAGAGAATTACAATGAAAGAGGACAAGAAGTCCTCCTAAGAAGATGTTAAAAGAACAGATAAAGAAACCAAAACAATTATGAAAAAAGTGTATTAGCTTAACAGAGCCTTCTAATCCCTCCTTTGCATTTCAACTAAGAACCACTATTTCCCACAAAAAACACACACTGACACACATAAACACAAACAACAACAGCAGCAGCAGCAGCAGCAGTAATGAAAAGAACCACGATCTGAACCCATAACCATAAGAAAAAAATAAAGTAAGCCCTATCCTACAGAAGCTACAGACAAAAAAACATAGGCTAATGTGTCTAGCAGTGCAGTCCAACCACATCCACCAAATTCTTGCAAACAGAAAACACTGCCACAAAATGTACCTAATTACTACTAAAAGCCCCAATAAAAGTTCCAAGAAAGTTTACAAGTATAAGACAGCCCACTGATCATTAAAGATAGCAAAAGGATTGTTCCAGAGCTGCAAGGCTATCTCACTATTCTGGAAAAAAAACAAATGATAACAACTCTTCAAACTCTTAAAACACATATGTTAGGTGCCAAGGGCTTATGTATGTATGAAGTTGAAGTAAATCATTGGTTGAGCAGCTCAGTCCAAACAATAGCTTTAACCTAGTCCTTACCTTCTAAGAACTCAATTTTGACTGGAAGGATCAGAGTCAAATAATTTTGATAAATAGCAAAGTACAAGAAGCAGAAGGGTCCAAGGATTGTATCCTTTTATCCACAGAGCTTGAGCAAATATGAGGAGCTGGTAGTTTCCTATTATTAAGGGTCCCAACAAATTCAAATTCAAGTAGAGGTGGGAACCTTTAGGTTAAACCTTGCAAATGGGAGCAATACACATAGTAGAGAGGCAGTAAACCACAGAATCAGTATCAGAAAATCCCCAGACCCTAGCCAGTATCCTTGTGGGGCTTGCAACAAAGGCTCTGACTAATTGATGGAACCCAAAACTTCCTTTTGTATTATTTATATGGAAATAAGAGCTGGAATCCTCTCCAAACAAGCAAAAAATGGGGAATTAGCAACTCTTGAGATATACAAAGAAAGAGAATGTAGAAGATAAAGGAAAATCAGAAAAAGAAAGGAACTCTATTGCCTGGCTTTTGAGAGGCCAAACTCTCTCCTAACTGAATCAGATTCTGCCTGCCTCTACTCTTCACATCTCTCACCATATATCCCCTCCTTCTAACTAACTTCCTCTCTCTCTCTGTCAGCTCACCCCCTTTATATCTCACTATATATCCCCTCCTTCTAAATAACTTCCTCCCTCTGCCAGCTCACCCCCTTTTTCTCTCTCTTAGGCTCTAGCCCACTAGGTGTGGGTCCACCATTACCCACCCCAACATGATTCACCTTGTCCTCAAGGTGAAAATGAGTTGTTTGAAACGTAGCAGTGTCAAGCATTGACCACCCATTGTAACCATTAAAATTAACCTCTTCATATGCCTTCTTAAAGTTGCAAGATAACTTAAGTTCATTCCATAGCTGAGCTAATGTATAATGTTGAAGCATCTCTTCAGGGTTTTTCTTCTGCCCCACAACAGTTCCTTGAATCCAATTTCTAGCAATGAGTGTGCCTTGAGGACCACCAATTTCATGAACAACAATGCAGCTAGGAACCTACTGGAGCAAACCCTTCTCGCTGTCATCATTTTTGGGACTTCATACACTTCATTTGAACAAAACATAGCACATTCAATAACTGCAAGGAACAGATTTGATGGAACTGCAGCTATCACAGCAATAAAAGCCAATCTGGTCTCCTTCTCCCCAAATCCACCACCTCTTCACTTTGTTTTGCAAACCACCCTTGATGTAAGAAGACCAAGAACAAGAGAAGCATATTGTTGTTGTTTTTAAAGGACCTGTGTAGCTGAAATATATGAACTTCATTTCCACTGTCCAGTGTCCACTGTCCATATCACATTGCTATGTGGCTCCAGATAAAAGTTTCACTGACCTCCGATCCGCATTACCCTTCTAATTATCTTGTCACACTCATCCAATTCAAAAAAGTGATCCACATCGCCTTTTTTCCAACATCTTTCTGTATTAGCACAAAAACATTTAACATGGTAAATGTCCTGCATTGATAAGATAGCTACGAACTCTTCATACTAAACTTGGACCTTTCTTGCTGCTAGCTTTGCATTTCATGAGGATTGGCTGCGATTACTCCTACTTCAAAAACAAAGATCTGTCTGGCAATTCATTAGTCACCATGTGAACAGCTAGATACTCACAAATGTTTTCCAAGAGCTAATTCAGTCCCGTTAATTCTTCTCATGGGCTATCAAGGTCTAAAAGCCATAATACACCTTGAACTTCATTCCTTTCATGTATTGTCAAATGCAGAGACTGAGAAAATGCTTCAACCAATCCATTGGCCCCCCATAACTGTTTTTGGTTTCTTCATCATTATCATTGAAGAATCTCCTCTTGCTGAGTTTCTTGAATCAGTTGCATCACTCTCCCTTTGACTAGTTAAGACAGTCTCCTAAACATAGAAACATTCAATGTACTCAGCAAATAAAGCTTCCTTCCAAAATGGATAAAGAATGAGTAAAGGCTATGTGCCTAGCATTATACTCAGTAGGATGTCTTCACCCAGCCTCCCTATGTCTCTGAACTTAAGCACTAGAGCAAGAACATCAAGAGACAATTAAAAACTAGCAAATAACTGTCCATAGCATAGGCTCATAAAGGTGCCTTGGAGGGGACTTTCTCAGTGCACACCTCTAAGCAAGCAAATCCAAAGCATCTTCAACACCCACCTCTCTCTTTCCATCAATTTGAATCTCCCTTGTATATGATGAAACAAGTTTACAAAGCTATTGTGATTTACGCACTTCCATGCAGTGAGGACCATGCTCTCTTTCAACAACAATAAAGAGAAGTTCATGGCCAGGACATAAAATGTCGTCTTCCTTCATTCCCTCAATATAGGTACCCTCTTTATTCTTCTTTGCATCTTCCCCTTCAACCTCTTCATCTTTTTCAGTCATTATAAGAAGTTGAAATTGTCAATTCTATCTCCCATGGTTTGCCCCAAGCATCTCAGTGGAAAAAAGACCAAACTCCAATCCCTTTCGATCGGCACTATTGGCATCAAGCAAGTGCTGAAAATCATCAAACTCAACCACCACTGAGTGTTATTGAGCTCACCTTATGCCTTACTTTTAGTCATCATTCAATGAACATCCACGAATGATAGTGTTCTGTTGTTTCCTTCAAGGCAAGAATATGCATGACCAATGGATAATGATTGATCAGGCCTACTATTGTGATTGACCCAATCTTGGGCCTTTGTTACTTCTGAGTACCCTAGCCTCTTTTAGAGCCTAGTGTTTTTTCTTTGCCCAATTCAATTTTAAGCTTCTACCCCATCCAACTTCCCTAACCCAATCCATGACCTAATTTCTCTCCATCTCTTTGTGCTCATGGTGGTCACCCTTCTCAACAAAGCAATGTTTTAGCTCACTTCTCCTAGCTTACTCAGTGTTGCATGGATGATGGCTCTCTTTGGGTCTGTTTGGAGCTAAAGTTGAGAAAGAAATTGATTTCCCCCCACTCTCTTGATGTATTTCCTTGGATGTGGATGAGCTAAAGACTTGGATTAACTTCATAGGCTCAGAAACTTTGGTAACTTCTAACTTTACCCTTGGATTAACTTCATGGGCTAAGAAACATGGGTAACTTCTAACCTTACCTACCTCCTCCTCTTCAAGTTCAATCATTGATAGTTGTTACTCTTTGTTTGTTCCTTTCTTTTTTGCTTTATTGAACTCTGCCTTCTCCCTTCTTAGCTCTACCCAAAGAGCCTTTAGATAAATGTTTCTCGCCTTCTTTAATTGTGATGTGTGCTAAGTTTTAATTACAACCTTCTCATAGTTGCAACATTTTTCTTCTCAGTCATAACTAGCTTGAGCTTAAAGACTCTCTTTTCCAACTCAATATCATCCATTCCCTCCATTGGAGTATTCTATAGTTATTTTTATATTCTATGATTATTACAAAGGTTAGAATTGGGTAATTAATATGTGATTATTTGTAATTATAAGTAATTAATATCTTGTCTTTTAACCTCTCCTATGAATTCAAAAGTTCATGTAAATCGAACTCACGGACTAAATTACATCTAAAGGGTCTTCTCTCTTCCTTTCTCCATATTTTATGTTATCAGAGCCTAAACCCTAGTCCTTTTTAGTTAACCTCATTTTCTAGTGACTGTGCTTCATTCCAGTCACCACGCACCACCTTATCTTGATGCACACACCCCATCACCGCCTCAGACTCTGCCGATCAGCCAACCACAATTGCTAGAGCTCTACCTACCACCACATGCGCTGCCACGTGCCAAATCATAGAAACGCTCCTCACCCACATGTTGACGTGTGACAGTGCATGGAACCTGGAACCCCCCCCCCCCCCCACAAAAAAGGAAAAAGCCATGGTCTGCCCAAAACTAGTCATTGTCCTCCACTCTACCTAGCCTAGCTCTTCTCCATTCGTGATTGGGCCTTGTGCATGTTGCTTGGCATTTCTCTCCTCTCCATTCATCACTATTAGCCATTATGATATAATATTCCTCCATCTAATTTTTTTTCCAGAGCTCCCTTCAACCAAAATACATCATGTCTGATGCTGTTCAAGCCTCCTCAACCCCAAAGTCGGGTGTTTTTTTTAACTACTTTTAGGAAATCCTATCCTCACTCCTAAAAAGTTAGATGCCTCTAATTATACTGCTTGGGCTGTTTCTGTTGAGCTTTGATTTCTTGACGAAGGTTATGAGAACCATTTAGTAAAACAAGCCAATGATATTTTAGTGTCTAATTGGCCCACCTGAAGAAAATAGACCATCAACAATGTGATTCATTATGGCATTCGATTGAGCATAAGTTATAACATAGTTTGCATAATTATAAAACTTGTTATACCTTCTAACGAAAGGCCGAATCCATGTATACTAATGACATCAACGTGTTTATGCTTTTGTTACTAAAATGATGAGTCTGAAGCAACTAGATACTAACATGAACACTTATATGGGAAAGGTCAAGTCTGTGAAACAAGAATTTAACAAGTTGATGCCAATTTCCACCGATGCCTAAGAACAAGAGCGACAATGAGACAAATTGTTCATGGTTCTTACACTTGTTGGCTTGAAATCAAACCTCACTCCTATTCGTGATCAGATACTCTCCAATCCTAGCATTTCGTCCCTTGATAATGTCCTTGCTCGATTGCAACAATTGATCATTCTACAAAATGAGGCTGTGCCACCCAAGGCCTCCATTTTTGTCTCACAACACAACAATCGCAATTGGAATTGGAGACATGGAGGACATAACAATAGAGTGTGCAACCGCGAGCAACCCCCTTCATTGTACCTACTACAACAAGTTGGGTCATACTCACGACAAGTATTTTTCTTTATATGGTTGTCCTAGGACAACCAATGTTGCTTTAATGGAATGATGTTGCTCAAGCTAATGATCCTCCATCAATCACTTTATCTAGGACGGACTATGATGCTTTCTTGCAATATTAGGCTACCAAGTACAATGCCACTACCTCTGTTGCACAAACTGGCAATTTAGTAGCTTGTCTCTCCCACTCCTCATCCTTTGGACCTTAAATTCTTGACTCCAATGCTTTTGATCATATCCTTGGTAACCAACACCTCTTCTCACATCTAGATACTTCTTCACTTCCTATTATTACTCTTGCTAATGGTTTATAGACAGTTGCCAAAGGTATTGGTCAAGAACAATCCTTCCTTTCTTAACCTTAACCTCTATCTTCTACATTCCTAGCTGTCCATTTAATCTTATTTCCATTAGTAAACTCAGCCAAACACTTAACTGTCCTTTCATGATTCATTTGTGGTTATACAAGATCAGTGTAGGGGCGCAAACGACACCATGTGTGAATCTCATGGAAACCTTATCACTTCTTTATGGCAACATCTCTAATTATCTTTACACCTTTTGATTCACCGAAACTATTGCATTTTCATTTGGATCATCCTAATCTCAATAAACTTCAGCACATCGTGTCTAGTCTCTCGTCTTTGTCATATTTAAATTGAGTCATGTTACTTGGGTAAACATTCCCATGTCTCTTTTCCTAAAAGTAATAACACTAGTGTTGTCTCTCCTTTTTCTCTTGTTGACTTTGATGTGTGGCGACCAAGTCGTACTTGTTCAACTTTCGACTTTCAATATTCTGTCACCTTTATTAATGATTACTCTTATTGTACTTTGTTATTTTTTTAATGAAATCTGAGTCGTCCTCAATTTTTCAACAATTTTGTAATGAGATTTTTTACTCAATTTAGCACTTTTATCAAAGTTTTATGCAACGACAATGCCTGTGGATGTCCATACTTCATTAATCTTCTTGCGCTTATACTCCTCAACAAAATAAGGTAGCTGAATATAAAAATCATCATCTTATTGAAATAGCTCGCACTTTATTGCTTCATCACAATATTCCTCTTCATTTTTTGAGCGATGATGTCCTCACCGTATGTTAATTGATCAATCGCATGCCTTCCTCGATGCTACAAAATCAAGTCCCTCACTCTCTTCTTTGCCAATGAAACTCTCTGTCATCTTCCTCATGTTTTTGGCTATACCTACTTTGTCCACAATTTGACTCTAGAACAAGATAAGTTATCTATTAAATCCTTCAAATGTATTTTCTTGGATTACACTCATCTCCAAAAAGGGTATCGATGTTATTCCTTGCTACCAATCGCTATTTCATGACCGCAGGTGTTACCTTCTTTGAGCTAGTATCGTTTTATTCGTCAACCACTTCTCATGATCCTCCATTGTCATTGAAGTACTTCTAGTTCCATCCTTTGATCCTAGTCGTCCTTCATCGATTGAGCCAATAGTTGACTACACTATCTCCTCTGCACCACTTCTCACTCTTGTAGATTTTGTAGATGTCTTTAATGATTCACACATGGTTCTAGCACCTAACCCTACTCTAAACCTATCTACTAATGATGGTTTTCCAATTTCTATTTGAAAGAGTATTCATTCTTCTTGTAATCCCCATCCTATTTATAATTTTTTAAGTTAGCATCATTTTTCATCATCCAACTATGCTTTTGCATCTTCTTTGTCCTCAATTTCCATTCCTCAAACTCAAGAGGCTCTTTCTCATCCTGGGTGGAGACAAGCTATGATTAACAAAATGGAGACTATGCAGTCAAATGACACTTAGGAACTTGTCCATCTGCCCCCTGGATAAATTCAACGTTCGTTGTCAATGGGTTGACACGGTTAAAGTTGGACCTGATGGTAACAATGATCGCCTTAAGGCATGTCTTGTAACTAAAGGCTATGCTCAAATTTTTGGCTTAAATTACAGTGACACTTTTTTACTTGTGGACAAGATTACCTTTATCCATGCGTATTATCTATTGCTGGAAATCAAGATTGGCCCTTTTATCAATTTGACATTAAGAATGCCTTTCTTCATGGCAATCTTAAGGAGGAAGTCTACATGAAGCAACTACTTGAGTTTGTTGCTCATGGGTAGTCCAAATTAGTATGTAAGTTACGTCAGTCTATCTACAAGCTCAAGCAATCATCCCAGGCCTAGTTTGGGTGATTTAGCAGTGTTGTCCAACAATTTGAGTTGATCAAAAGTGAAGCTAATCACTCTTTATTCTGTATGCATCAACCTTTTAATCTCTGCATATGTTTGGTAGTCTATGTTGATGACATTATCATCATTGAGAATGATCAAGGTGGAATCTCTTAGAGCTTAAACAACATCAACTTAATCACTTTCAGACCAAGGATTTGGGCAAGTTAAAATATTTTTTTGGGCATTAAGGTAGCTATATTGGGATAGTGATTTGTCAGAGAAAGTATGCCCTAGATATCCTTGAAGAAATTGGTATGTTCGATTGCTGCCCAGTTGATACTCGTATGTATCCTAATATCAAACTTATACAAAGACAAGGGGCACCTTTAACAGATCCAAGTAGATTCCAACGACTTGTTAGAAAATTGAATTATCTCACCATTACTCAACTGGACATCTCCCTAAGTGTAGTAAGCCAATTCTCACAGTTACCATGCACCAATCAATGGGATGCATTAACGTACATTCTCAAATATATCAATGGAGGTCCTGAGAAAGGCTTGCTATATGAAGATCATAGACATATCCAAGTGGTTGGGTGTGTTGATGCAAATTAGGCAGTATCCCCTACGAATCAACAATACACTACAAGTTATTCCATTTTCATTAGAAGGAATCTTGTATTTTGGAAAAGCAAGAAACAAGATGTTGTGGCTAGATCTAGTGCTGAATCTGAATATCATGCCATAGCACTAGCAACGTGTGAACTTGTGCAGATGAAACAATTGCTTCAAAAACTCCAATTTGGAGATTCAAGCAAGATAACATTAATTTGAAATAATCAAGCTACTTTGCATATTGCATCTAATCTAGTCTTTCATGAGAGAAGCAAACACGTTGAAGTTGATTGTCATTTTACCAAAGAGAAAATACTATCTAGGACTTTCATCACCAGCCATGTCAACTCCAATAATCAATTAGCTAACGTTCTCACTAAAGCATTAAAGAGGTCACGCAATTCTTACTTTTATATCCTCCAACTTAAGGAGAAGTGTTGGAATATTCTATAATTATTAGATAGATTACAATTAGGTAATTAATTTGTGATTATTTTGTAATTATGAATGGTTAATAGCTTATCCTGTAATCTTCCCAATAAATTCAAAAGTTCATGTAGATCAAACTGCCTGACTACATTACATCTAAAGAGTTTTCTCTCTTCCTCTCTTCATATGTTATACCCTCGAATTGAATGGCTCTGATATCAAATTGATGGAATCCAAAACTTCCTTCGTATTATTTATATATGAAATCAGAGCTGGAATCCTCTCCAAACAAGTGAAAAATGGAGAATTAGCAGCTCTAAGAGTACAAAGAAAGAAAATGTAGAAGATGAAGGAAAAATCAGAAAAAGAAAAGAACCCTCTTGCTTGGCTGCCTTGAGGCCAGACTCTTTCCCAATTGAATCATGTTCTGCCTGCCTCTATTCTTCACAGGTCTTTCACCATATATCCCCCCTAGCTAACCTCACCTGTGTCTACAGCACGCACAAAGATCCTAGATAAAAGTAGATAACAACGCTGGAAAGAAGGCCTGAACCAACTTAACAGAACCACCTAAAGAAAGCACTCTTTAAATTGTCTACTCTTTTTAAAATCTTTTAAACCATCAGTTCATAAAAAGGAGAAGTAAATGGCTATCAGAATTGGCCAAGCTTCTCAGAACCCTTTCTTCCACATTCATGCCATCCAACCCACTTTCAGCCAAATGAAGAATTCAATAAAAGAAGAGTATAAAAATGAACAGGGAATCCTCCTAAATGAGGCAACTTACAAGAAAATCAAACACCAAATAAAAATATATTAACTCAACAAATCATTCCAGTCCCTTTTGATATATTCAACAAAGAAATACACTACATAATAAACCAAGAGTTTGATTCACACTCAACTTACTGTTGAAGAGATGTAAGACTTCCAAAGCAACTGCAAATATGTAAATGTTCTCAACTAAATATCCATTTAACTAGACCTATCTCAGTAAGCCACAGCTTGATGTACTACAGAAAATGCCATAAGCTTAAAAGAGGAAGACAAATGGTGCATGGTGATGATGGGTAAATCTTGGTTAACACAACTAGCACATATGGTCATTGGTCAGTACTTAGTACATACGAGATATCAAATTATTAACATGTAGCAGAGAATGTTTTTATATAAACTTCAATGCATTATAAACAAATCATGGACATGGTATCCATAATTTTTATTCCTGAAGGGCAAAAAAATTAAATTTGACCTCCATTCCCCATCAATCTGCCTAACATTTGGTGCTTCTCGAAGAGCTGGAAGAGGCACTGAGATCACAACATTTCGCAGATCAAACATTGATGAAGCTTCATATTCAATGCTGACATAAGTTTCATTTCCAGAAACAGAAGGCCAGCAGTTGACTGCATACACATAAATTTTACACCATAAGTTAATAATACAAATGTTAAACAACACAAGTGACGGATAAGATAAGTGATAAATATGAACCCACTAGTCAGTGGCACCATGGACTCATCATTGCTTTGCATTCTCCACTTCAATAGGCCAACACCAGCTGCATCACCAGCTTGACCACTGGGGAAAGGCCTATTGGGATCCTTTAGACCTAGTATATTTTCAGCAGAAAATAATTCTTTATTCACGTTAGGGTGTGTTTTGAAAAGGATGCCTGGATTGCCCCCAGTTTTGATCTGCAAACGCAAGTTACAACATTTAAAAAGCCAGTGCGTATATTTCTTTTCCAGCAATTAAAATTTGCATTCACAACCAGTGTTTAAAAAAGCAATAGAAACACTTGAGAAGGATGTGAGGTACATTCACATCTAAAATTGAAAAATGAACAATAATTCTCTATAACTTTTTTTCCCTTGATTAAAAAAAAAAAAAAAAAACCACTTCATACCAACAATGATTGTCTTATAAATAACATAGATATGCATCACACATCAAAAGCACCAGAATACTCAAACTAGCCATCTCATTGTCAAGCATGGAACCATAAGTCACCACCATTACAGGATTATTAGCTCTCAATATCTTCCTCTTCTGTTTCATCCTCCCTAATTGAGCAGCCATAGCTATTTGGTCCCCTTCCCTCATTAGGTTCCTCTCTTCATCTACCCTTTGTTTCCCTTTTGTTGTCATGCTTGGTTCAGATGTCTAAGCTCTTAAAGTTCAAAAACAACAACAACATAATATCTCTACACAAATATATTGACCTTGGTTGTACGTTTAGGAGAGTCTAATAGAGTAAACTCCAGCAATGAATCTTGAACCTTAAGCACACATGCTGGTTTTTACACATTGTTCATATTGAAGTTAGTCAATTGCTTACCCTAAAAATCACTGCCAAGTGCCAACTATACTTGTAAAAGATGCAAACCAGGAGAAAACCATATGATTGAAAAAAATATAGTTAAAATAAATCAGCAAACAAAAAAACGAAGATAACTAAAACAAAAAATTATCATCTGATATGAGAACTATTTTTGCTACTCTTCTGATGAGATTTAACAAATCAGGAAAACATTTGCATCAAAAAAATAATTAAATATTAACAAAAGACTATTTAGGTTATACCAACAATAAGGAAATATATCCCTGAGGATACATTCAGGTATAGGCAGAAAGAGAGAAGAAGGTACCTGAACTTGAATATACCCATCCTCTTGGTTAAGGATTTGAAGAGATAATGTGCCCTGAACATCAAAATTACTTACTCCACCATCTCGTTTTAGTATCACATTAAGTTTCTCCTCAACAGTTAAAGTGATGGGATCAGTAGCAGGTGGGGCAGCTGGCCTAGACTGGCCAAGTTTTGGCTGAACATCTTCAAGAATAACTTCACCTTCTGCTTTCAATGATTCCAAAAACTGGTTTGTCCTCTGAGATTTACCAAGCTGCATACCAGAACCTTTTGGTGGAGCAGTGGCAGATGCAGGTGGATGACCTGGGGAACAGAATATGGGAGCACAAAAGTGAAGAGAACACTTCTTAATGAGTAAATAATAACAGAATTATGTGTTAATTCAGGCAAATATTAAATCATCTGTCTCAGCAATGAAGCTGGCTTGAACAAAAATTATTCACAAATAAGTAGTAAAACAACCTTACGAATTCAACATGCACAACTATACAACTACATCTACATCTATGTTTACTACTACATTTAGGAGAACAAAGCAGATACTACTGTTGGACTGTTAATCTTACTTTCTTATATACTTAGGGTCCGTTTGGTTGAAGGAGGGAATGGGGAAAGGAATGGAAAAAGTTGGTAGGTGGGGGTAGATAAGATAAAAAAAGACTTTTTTACCTCTACTTTTGAAAAAATGATTTGATAGTTAAAATAGTGATGTGATGGACGGAAAAAAAGGTAAAAAGGTATAATAGACATTGCACAACCAATGGAAAGGGAATGCATTTGCATTACCTTCTACCAAACAGAGCCTTAGGCTTTCATAGTATTCACACACAGGTGTAAAGAGGGCTTAAAATTTATATCAAACAGAAATAAGTAGCCAAATTAAACCTCATTAGATTTCACAGTTCAAATGATATTACTATTTCTTTTCCTCTTGGTTTGAACAAAGATCTCTATCATTCTGAGGTACTATGACAAGGGGGTAAAAAAAAAAGTGACAAAAAGAATATTAATAGTAAATGACAACATTGGAGTTACCAAATCAGTTAACCTCAGTTATAAATGATTGAATTCCATGTTTGGACGTGAATAATAATATTTAAATTTGTTATTCGTTAGTATTATCAATACTTCATTGTTAGGTAGAAGTTAAACACACACACACACGCATGTATCAGACAAACAGTTCTTTAAGTAATGATAGATTTTACATGATACCCACAACCAGGATACAGAATGTTTTAATTCCATTTTCAACTCATTAGATTTAGAACTTAGAAGCATTCCAAAGGGATATTGACAAGAAAATGAAACCTAACCTTTAGACTTGCTAGAAAATGAATCAATGTCAGTGGTTATTCCAAAACCAGAGCCACTTCCAAAACCCGCTCCACTGCTAGATATGCTCATATCACTAAAGCTACTGTCAAGTCTTCCCGAGCCCATTGACTGTAAAGACATGAATCCACCTTTTTCACCTCTGTTCTTTTCAATCTGTAGAATACATGCAATGACTTTAAATAAATGATAAGCAATTCAAGAATTTTAAATGTAAGTACATCAATGAGAAAGAATCCCTCCACTCATACCTTGCTCTTATCAATCTCACTAGCTTTCCGCTTCATAACATCCTTAGTTTCATTTATCTTACTCTGCATAACCAGCTTGTGCAATTTCTCTTCATGACTCTCCATTTCACAGTATTGCTTAACTTGTGCAACGGTCACGTTTTCCTTGTGCCCAAGAGAGATGACTTCATCAAATGCAAAAATCAGTTCAAATGCATTCTTGCAGATACCCTCTTCATCGAGGGAATAAGAATATTCAGGCACCTGAAAATCTTAAGGAAAGAACTACTTATATGCACTTCTTTCTCAACATTATCATGAAATGGTTCTACACCCATCTTATAGAAGTTAAAGTAACTTCCCATTGCAAATAAGTTGATCATTTTTAAACCCTCTTGAACCTTCCCATAAGAACCAATATTGCTAAATGCCTTCTTAAGTGAAAAAGAAAAAAGCAATCAATGCACTTTGTTTATATCAACAAAACTCCACAAAGAAAATGCCAAAATGAGAGGAAGTATGAGAAGAAAAAGAAAATATCAAATTCTAGATTTAGGACATAGAGCCCATACCAAGTTTATGACAAGGTCAACAATGCCCCTAATCAGAGAGGAGAACGAAAACCAAGCAATCAGAAGAAACATGATTAAGAACATAACATGTCAATATTAAAACATCATTAAAGGGATACAAGCTTGGACAGAAGTCTCAGAGTCTCTAAATCTTCCAGTATGTTGCTCTGTTTGTTTGTTACGAGAAGCAGGTACAGTGCTTCTATTGGCTGGTAAACATATCGCACATTCTCAGTCTCAACATATGTGTGCTGTTTTCCAGTGCCTACCAACTTGGGAAAGGCCGCTAGAAGACCCTCAATTCTTATACGAGACATATCTACGAACTGTCTAGATACCAGCACTGCAATTAAAGCACAGATTTCTGAAGAACATTGATCTTGAATTCATAAATAGTTAGCTACCATGAAATCAAAATTAATTTAAGAGCTGGCTGTAATTTAACCTCTGAAAGTTTATCCTAAATAGAGAAAATAAACAGGGAAAGAACTTAAGGAATCTTTTACGCCCAAAAAAAAAAGGGTTGTGCCTATTAACAAATTTAGCTATTATCAATATGAATCACTTAGAGATTGAAATGCTAGTATAAGAAAAGGATTTCATAGCTTTATGCTCTATGCTGAGTTGCTGACAAAACTGAAGGAGTCTTTTACATAATCAAAAAAAGGTAGAAGCGATAAACAATATATAATTATAAAATAGAGCATTATAGATCAGTTACAGGTTAGAGTTTTGCATGCAATTTCAAATTCAAAAAAAAAAATCAAAAGGAAAGATTTGTTTATGTCAATACTATAGTTAATGAAAAAGATAATAATAATAACTTTGACAGCAGCTTATCTATTACATTTCTCTTCCCTCTAATGAACTTGCTATTTACTGAGATAAAAGAATTGACAAGAGGCAGGCCTGACATACCCACTCAGTGTAGATAGCCACAAACACAAAGGGTGAGAAAAGGGACTAAAAGAACTCACCTTTACCAGATTTGCCCACAATAGATGCAGCAAGGACAACCTGTATGACAAATATAACAAGGACAAAAATCAACATTTAATGGGAGGATAGGCAGTCCAGCAATGCAAAGCAACAGATGTAGAATGACAGATATGGCATGGCAGCCCCACTTCCAGATCCACTGTTCTTATACAAGCAAATTCAGCCAATCGACGTGAACAAAGAGAAACAGCTGTTAATGAGGTAGGTAAACCAAGAACGGAAGGTAAACCACAGGATCCCAAATTACCAGTAATCTTGAAGAAGATCCAAGCTACAAAATTTATGATGGCAAAAATGTCCCATTCAAGGATTTAAAGCAGATCAAGATATATTTTAAGAACTTCCTGTTGGATGCAATACAGATCATGGATAATGAGTAAATTCATACAAAAGCACTGATTCGGTAAGCTACAGGCTAACGAACAAAGTATGCAATTAACACGAATCAGTAAAAAGCAAAACTGAAAAAATAATACAAAAACAAAAACCATCTAATTAATTGCACAATGAACCCAAATGGTCATAAATTACCAATATATCAGCCAAAGCGATATCAGGGTGCACAATGCATTAAAATGAGCATAAATTACTAAAGCATCATAATGGAGTACAGTTTCCGACTCAATTATCAACCAAAACGTAAGCAACTCCAAAAATAATAGATCATGGAATTTAGAAATGACAAGAAGATTTACCATCTTGTAAATCAGACAATAATTCTCGAATCTGCAACCAAAAAAAAATTGTGAGCTTGGCAGTTAAGTAAGCCTGTTGTCCATGAAGAGAGAACCCATCTGATCAAAGCCCAGATACAAAATCGGACGAAAAACCAGAAATGAAGAGAGAGGAGAGCCTACTCACACACGATCTGAGATTTAGGAACACAGATCTGCGGAAATGATGAACAGAAGAGAACTACGAGAGTGCCTTAGAGGGGTGGGCTGATGGTATTTTATTTGCAGGTCGATTTATTAGCGATAGGAGGATACGGTGCGTTTTAGAGGCACGTGTATCTTCCGTTCTACGAGAAATAGTAATATCGTGATATGCACATAGGAAATAAACTTATATAGGCCTTGTTTGTTACAAAATAATGGTAACAGCATAATGGAAATTTTTTTAAAAGAAATTAAAAATCATTTATTCTATTATTATTTAATAATATTTATTTTTAAATTATTTTAAAAAAATATACAAATATTATTTTTCATCTTATCTATTTTTTTAATTCTTTTTCACCATATCAAACGTGATTTATAAATCTAAAATATTTGGATTAGCATTCACTTTTTTAATTAATTATAATTTTAATATTTTGAAATATTATTAATCAAATATTTATATGCAAATAATATACTTAATCATTTATACTTTTGTATGCTCTATTCTTACTTTCAAAATTCAATTTTTATTATATTTTAAAATTGTATAACTCTATTTCAACTTCTATTAATAAAATTTTAACAGTATAGAGCCAATGTAATGCACAAATTACAGGTAAGCAAGCATATAAAAATTATATATATATATATATATAATTATCTATTTGTATATACAAATTATGGTATGTATAATTTTATCTCGATTTTTAACTCAATATCTCACCAGAATTCAAATCCCCTCCTTCGTATGAATATATGAGAGAAAGAGAGGGGATGGGCACCACATAGGTGTGGATCCTAAGGTCTCTTATTGGACAAAAGGGGATTCTACTACATCTCACCGTGATTAGAGATAATAATGATATGTAAAACGATGTAGGAACTATGACGATTTTTATGTTACGAAAAAATCTTCACATATTATTGACTAATTGAAGATTTTAGCTTGCAAACTAATTAACAATTTCAACATTATTAAATAAATTTAAAAATTCAACTAAAATAAGGTTGAGCTACAAGAATATTTATTTGGCTTACAAACCTATAAACAGCTTTTATTGCTACCTTTTCCAGTAGTCTAATTAGCTAAACTTATCTTAATAATGTTTCCTTTACTTGACAACTTTCAAGGCTTTGATACGATAAAATACAAGTTCGGCATAAATAATAATAGATAATGAAAATAGCATAGACAGGAGAAATATATATACATATATATATATATATATATATATATAAAGAATTTATCGATTTCTTGTCAAGGCAAAATTATATTCAAATATACTACCAACTAGTCAAGTACCCCATACATCACACAGGGGTGTTTAAATATTATTTTTTGAAAGTCTGAAATGTTATAATTCTTAGCTTGACATATAATTTGAAAGGCTCACAAAATGCAATCATATGGTAGAACAATAGTTAGACATGGTAACTTAAAAAAGTAGCATACATTTAAGCTAGTTTATGGAATGCCTGATAATCCAAAGTACAAAATAGAATAAAAGAAAGTTTGGTGAAATAGGCAGTAAATAGATATAACAAAGTTAGAAATTTAGTCATCATTAGTATTTAAAACTAAACTTGAACCAAAAATATTCATCTTAATCTTTGAATGCTTTTAGAATCCTCAATTGTTGTAGATTCATGTTGAAGGAATATAAGTTATAGCTCTTGTCAAGATCAACAGGCGATACATGGTATGCTATAGCAAAATGATTTAAAATAGTTAAATTAACGCTTTCAAATTGGATTAAAAAATATTAATTTAGGAACTCTATATCAACAATAAATAATAAGAATGCACAAGTTCAAAACAAACACAAAGGGATTTGATAAGAAAAAAAACATGCATTGTAAACAAACTATTATTAGTAACATCAAAAAGTATATGAAAAAAATGGCAGTAATGTTATAGATAAAAGTAAATGGGTCATAAATGTGACATTCAATTATTGAGTGTGACAAAATAGGGTGCATATGGTTAGGCATATTCGTACCAGAAGAAATCATTGTTCACCACCTTGCTTATTGAAAACCATTCTTATTTCTTCATGATATATATGAAAAGGAAATGCCTATAGTCTGCATTCTCATCATTTGAATATACAATAGAACAAATGGTAAAGATAACAAAATCATCAACAATGTCCAATGGGTCAAAAAATGATGGTACACTATAAATATTTAAAAGATGATGCCAATAATAGGAGTTAGCACTATTAAAATGGCAACACCGGAAATCAAGTTTGTGTGTATCAAGTTTCTTCTAACCATTGTCTGAGTTTGTTTGCATGTGGGATGCTTATTAGCTTTGAAAATCTTTGCTAGCTGAAACCTTTAACCTAGCAAGGCGAAGAGAAAAACACTCACATAAAAAGAATATTTTTGCATAGAAAAAACTTGAGTCAATTAACAATATTTTTAACTAATAATAAATTAAAATCTACTAAAATATCTACAGGAAACTAGCTGTATGGATCAAAATACTTACCTATTTGCAACAAAAATGGATTTGCTCAAAACTTCTATCCCACGTAGTTCCAATTGGAATCATTAGAAGAATATGAATCCTTGTTCCACAATAGATGCACAATGTTAGAAAGGAGGAGATTTTTTTTTTAAGAGACTTTGTTGTCCATATTTTGTGTTCTCTCTAAAAGTGAAGTTCTCTAATGTCTCAAAGTTAGTTTTTTTTTATTTTGTCCAACATATTTTCATGATAAATTCCATAACACAAGTGGTCAATTTTCTTTCATTTTAATTTTCCCACTAATTAATAACTAACCACCTTTGAATTTTGAACTTCAAAAATCAAATTTGATCAATTATTAAATAACTAATTCAATTTAATTAATTAAATTCTTTTTGGGCTTTATTATGATTTGAATCAAACCATAATGAGTAGCCTAATAATCCATCTCCTATTCATACATGATGGGATGATCAATATAGAACTCTTTGCTTTTCTTGAACTTTCATATAAGTGTTTTTGCTGTGATTGTTTAATTACAATCTGTAACACCATAATTTCTAGTTCATTTCATAACATTTATAAACTTTACCTCATTATTTCCATAAGAGTATATAAAAAGGGGAATGAAAATAATGGGTTTATTTGGATTGCGCTATACTTCAAAATTTGCAATCGATGTCACATAGACCGTGTGAACTCATGTTATGCATTCTCATATTTAATTCCATTATTACAACTCATTTACATCACAAAAACACTTTCTTTTCAGTACAGGTCAAGGTAGAAGAGGGTATAGAGGAGATTCCCGTAGTGAGGGAGTTCCCAGAGGTATTTCCCACATAGTATCATCAAATCGGATTATGGATGTTAAACTCAAGCAGTTATGGAATAAGACGATACCGCTGGTGAAAGTGGTTTGGAATGGGTTATCTCTTGAGGAAGCCACCTGAGAATTAGAGGATGATATGAGGAAGAAATATCCAGAACTCTTCCCATGAGGTATGTTATCTAAATTTCGAGGACGAAATTTTTAAAAGGGGGAGAGAATTGTAATGTCCGATTTCATTAAACGACGGAAATAGGCACGTTTTCAAAGTAAGTCCCTTGAAATGAGTGATTCAAGGCTAAATAAAATTTGGATAAAATTTTAAATAATAGAAAATGAGAATTTGAGCCTTGAGTTGCCCAGAAATCAAGTCGGAGTGATTCGAAAAATTTGCCGAAAGGCCAGTAGCATTTTCGTAAATAAGTGAAATTTTGGAAAAGCACCTAGGAGGACTTTTTAAATGGAAATTTTGAGTGAGTTGCCCAAGGTTCTCAGAGGTCCCAAAAACCATGGGAAGCCCTGGGACCAGTAAAGCCCCTCCGGTGTACTCTTTCCGACGTCGATTGATCCAAACTTTGACCGATTCGTTCGGAAAGGTTTTAGCTCCGATTTGAGTGATTCCAAAGAAATTTTATTAAATTGGGAATCTAAATTTTATAATGGAAAAGACGATCCTAAAAAAAGAGTTAAAACGAAGGAGAAACAAAAATGCTAAGAACGAAAAGCAAAATTGGCATTAAAGTGTTAAAGGAAGCTTCTTTCTTCTTCTTTATATGCCACGTTCTTTCTCTCCTCTCTAAGACTGACTTGCTTCTGCCCATTTTCGAGGAAAAATCCAGCTTCTTAGGCGCACAAGAGGAGGAAGATTTTGGAGGAAGAAATTCAAGAAAAATGTAAGAAACTTTAAGAAATTCCATATCCTTCCTTCTTGAAACTTGCTCCTCTCCTCTCAAGCTCTCTTTCTATGGTTTTAATGGAGAGTTTGGTGCTATTTTGAGGACAGAACAGAGGGGGGAATTTCGAAATTTAAGGAAGCAAGCCAAGCAAAGGAAGAGCCTTCTTGGAAGAGCTTGATTCAAGGTACTTTCCATGCAAGATGTTGCTTCTTTTTCCTTAGTTCTTCTCCTATATTTCGGCCAAAATAGACCCAAGGAGAGGGAAGGGTTTTTGTTCAAGAACCATCAAGAATTAGTGAGAGTAAGTTAGAGGAAGATGGAAGATACCAAGAGATTCCAAGGAAATCCATGAAACTAGAAGTTAGAAAAGTGTAGAGCACTTAAGGGGATTGTAAAAACTGATTTAATCCATAAATTCCCTTGGATATTTAAGTGTTTCCTTGACCTCCTACAACTCTTAACAACCTCCCTAAATGGTTCCCCCATCAAGGAAAAATCAAGAAGCCATTAAATCTCATTTATGCTCTAAGTTTCGGCCAAGTTGGGATGGCATAGTTAGGGAAAGTTTTAAATTTTTCTAAGGCTATTTTTGAGTCACATTTGATGAATGAAGATAAGTAGAGGCTTGGGGAAAAATTTAAAACTCAAGAAAAGTGAATTGGGGTCATAGGTTCCATAGTATGACCTAAAGAAGCAATATGGTATTAGGCCCTTTGTTTTAATCATATGGTAGCTCCAAGAGGCTTAAAAGAAGTCAAGAATCATAATTGAGAGGAAAGAATAAGGCCTAGAAGTTATTTAAGGAATGTTGCTTCATTAGGCACCATTATGGACCATAATGAGGCCTATAGAGTAATTTAGGGTTTAAGCAAATTGTATAACTTTAGAATATGTTTCACGAACCTAATTAGTTCCCTTAAATCATATCTAGGCCAAGAGAAACCATCTCCACCAAATTGTGGGTGTATAGCCGAGGCAAATGAGGAAAATCGAAATGGAGCTCAAAATAAGCAAATATATTTTCGGCCAGATTTGCTCCATTTTCTGACCCAATTTCAAAAAATCATAACTAAATCTAGAAAATTTGAAATCATGTAATCTTGGTCATTCTGGAAATCTTAGGATGTCTAATTCATATAAAAATACTCCTAGGTCACAAAATTCATCACACAAAACATTTGACATCCAAAAAGTTACAGAGGTCGCTAGCTGCTGGGCTGCTATTCAGTTTACTGATACAAACTTATGAAATTCATAACTAATTATATAAAAATCAAAAGCACACACATTCAGTCATTCTAGAAAGTTACAAATGTTAACTTAATGATAAAAATAATTCTAGAATGAAACAGATACAATTAGCTATCGGGAACCTATGGAACAGTAACTGAACTCCTGGGGCGCTACTGATACTGACAGTTAACTTCAAACATGCATAACTCTCTGCTCAGACCTCCAAATGAGGTGATCTCAGTGGCCACAAAAAGCTTATGACCTTTAGTTTATGCATATAAAATTTTACAAGCATTAGACACCATTTGGCCATCGGGTGACACAAAACACAAAACTGCCAGTATGAACAATACCCATACCAGAATCCATGAAAAATTCCAACTTTGAAAATTCATCAAATATTCCCTAGGTCTCTGGAAATTATGATCTTTAGCTTCCCAAAAAGCTCTCAATGAGACCTAAACCTAGGAAGCTTCTGATCTCTGTCATTGTCCTAGGTCTCTCCCATTGCAATACTGCCTCTACCTTATGGGGATCTACTGTGACCCTTGCCTGGGAGATGACATGGGCTAGAAACTAGACCTCAGTGAGCCAAAACTCACATTTGCTAAGTTTAGCATATAGCTATTTCTCTCTCAGGGTCTCCAAGGTTAATCTCAAGTGTTCCTCATATTCCTCTTTACTTTTTAAGTAGATAAGGATGTCATCTATGAAGACTACTATAAATCTGTCTAAGTATGGCCTAAAAACTCTGTTCATGTAATCCATAAAGACTGCGAGTGCATTTGTCAACCCGAAGGGCATAACTAGAAACTCATAGTGCCTGTATCTAGTTCTAAAAGCTATTTTGGGAATATCCTCAGCCTTTATCCTAAGCTGATGGTATCCCGACCTGAGGTCTATCTTAGAAAACACTGACGCTCCCACTAACTGATCTAGGAGGTCATCTATGCGAGGAAGAGGGTACTTATTTTTAATGATAATCTTATTGAGTTCCCGATAATCTATACATAGCCTAAGGCTCCCGTCTTTCTTCCTTACAAATAGGACTGGAGCTCCCCACAGTGAGACCCTGGGTCTAATAAAACCCTTCTCTAAAAGCTCTTCTATCTGTTTCTTAAGCTCTGCTAGCTCGGTGGGAGCCATCCTATACGAGCCTTAGACACTGGACCTGCCCCAGGTACAATGTCTATGGGAAACTCTACCTCTCTCACTGGGGTAGTCCACTGGCCTTTCGGCAAAATTTTCGAATTATTTCGACCCGATTTCTGGGCAACTTAAGGCTTAAATCCTCATTTTCTATTTTTACAATTTTATCCAAATTTTATTTGGCCTTGAATCACTCATCTTAGGGGACTTACTTTGATAAACGTGCCCGTTTTCGTTGTTTAACGAAACTAGACATTACACAATCTTTTGGAAGCTCTTACACTAAAAATCCTATTATATGACCAGCATAAAAGACATATCCTTTATATGTATATTATATGCTTATTTATATGCTTTGAATGTTTTAGATTTACCTATATATACCATATTATACACTCATAGAAAAATCTAATCTCTTTTGAGTTTAATTTTACTCTGATTGTCTTTTCCATATGTATAGTATTTACATTTATGATGTTGCTAAAAACAATTCACAGTGGGCATGTCTTCCTTTCATCCATATACTATTTATATTAGAATCAGTTGTTTCTTTTGAATACTGCTTTAGATCAAATTATTATGACCATAGGATGTATGTTAAAGTAAACATAAATTCATTTCTTAATAATATTGTCAACGTCATAAAAATACCTATGAAAGGATTTCATACTTTTTAGGACCATACAACAATTGTTGGAGATTGTGCCCTAAGCCAATTATTGTATTATGAACATTATATTTCATTAAGAAAAAAGAGTTTCTCTTTTATTATATTTATTATATTATTTGCATATTTTCTATAATAATAAGATCATTAGATAAATCATATTAATTATCCTAAATATCCTTAGTCAATCATCTTTGTAGGAATGATAATAAACTAAAGCTAGTATGATTTTGCTTGATGATTATGTATTAATTATGTATGAAGATACGAATCAAAATCATAGGCATTTGTTAGGAAACAGGGTACTAGATCAACTCATCATAAGATAACTACATGGATCAAGTCACAAGCATATCTCATATATAGTCATGTCACTGAATCCTTAGACCTGAGATCATTATAGATTCTTACATGAGGAACATTGTGCTTTGACATAGTCAAATGTCATCTTTAACTGAGCTGTGATCGAGTATAGTGGAATCTATGTAGAAAAAGATAAGTGGTTAAGATGGAATTTGTTCCTTTCATTAGTAGAGAGATATCTCTGAGCCACTCGATGAGTAAGACTAAAAAATGTGTTAGAGATTGTGCCCTAGGCTAATCATTGTATTGCAAATATTGTACTTTATTAAAAAATAAGAGTTTTCTTTTATTATATTATTATATTTTTTGTATATTCTATATAATAATATCATTGGATAAATCATATTGATTATCCTAAATATCCATAGTCGATCATCATTGTGAGAATAATAATGAACGACTAGTATGATTTTGATTGATGATTATATGTTAATCATATATAAAGATATGAATTAAAATCATAGGCACTTGTTAGGGAACAAGATGCTGGATTGACTCATCATGAGATAGCTATATGAATTAAGTCATAAGCGTATCTTATGTATAACCGTGTCATTGAACTGTTAGACTTAAGATCACTATAGTTTCCAACATGAAGAATACTATTTTTTAGCATAGTCAAAAGTCATCTTTAATTAGGTGATCATAAAGGCTATGATGGGGTATAGTGGAATTCATGTAGAAGAAGATGAGTGATCAAAATAAGATTTGTCCCTTTAATTAATAGAGAGATATCTCTGGGCCCCTCAATGAGTGAGATTGAGAAATGCATGGTCGTGCTCGAATGGAAGGTTTTCTATTTGTACTGTCAGTCTACACATTGATCGAGAAAGCGACAATCAAGTAAGATGAGGATGATGTTTTCATGCCTCATATTTGATCTAGATATCGTGTAACAAAAGGGATGTGATAGAGTTATATGATAGGTTGCATGGATCCCTATATGATTTGGGTAGTCACAATGTCTTGTTAAGAGCCGCTTGTGACTTGTGGGTCAAATAGTGTCATTAACCCACTGCCAACATCATATGGGCTTACAGCGTCACACACAAGAACGACTTAACTGGAGCTAGAATATCCAAATTCATTGAATTTGAAATTGCGTCTAGATTTAATAAATGTCATATTCAATCTAGGGTGAAATTTTTTTTAAAATAAATAAATATATATATTTGATATATATATATAATTTATAAAATTCGAAATATAGATATTTATATGTTTGAAAAAAAAAATATATCCTTGAATTAATTTAAATTAATTAATTTTTAACTTCAAGTCTATATAATAGATTTAAATTTAAACTAATATGATAATTTAAATTTAATTTATGGGATAAATTAAATTTAAATTTAGTTTTAGATTAAGATTAAATAATTGGTTAAATTTAATCTATTAGATTAAATTTAAAGTAATATATTTAATTAAGATTTGATTTGATTTGATTTAAAATAATGTATTTTAAATTAATCAAATATATTTGAAACCCTAATGAGATACCTTTATAATAAAAAAAAGAGAAGGCTAGGGTTTCCTAGAACAACAAAAAGGAAGAAAAAACCTAGAGAGAGAAAATGTATAGACAGTGTACGAACACTATATGACAGCATAGAGAGAGAAAGAGGAGAGTGTCTTCTCTACCAAGAACGTGTACGGACGTTAGTTAAAGGCAGTAGCACGTCGTTCGACTTGAGCAACTGTTCGTATGGATACTGGTAAAGGGAGCAGATTTGAGGATCAGTTTCTAAGATCTGATAGAGAAAGAAATATAACAAAGGTAAATATTTCTAGATCTACTTGATTTAAACGACATTGATGGATCATGGGAAGGAATTCAAGGTTTTAATTTTCCACTACGTGTCCAAGAATTCCCAACAAAATGTATGGCTATGCTTAGATAGAAGGATTTTCCATTTATTCTGTCAATCTGCTCGAAGATCAAGAAAGTGATGGTCAAGTAAAATGAGGATAATATTTCCATGCCTCATACTTAACCTAAATATCTCATGATGAAAAGGTTATGGCAAGGTTATATAATAGGTTGCATTGGATCACCGATCCTCATATGATTTGGGTAATCATAATATCTTGCTAGAGGCCACTTGTGACTTATGGGCATAATAGTGTTATTGGCCCACTGCCAACGTCATATAAACCTATAAGGTCCCACATAAGAATAGACCAACTTGAATTAGAATGTCCAGATTCATTGAACTTAAAAAAAAGTCTAGATGCAATGAATGTAACATTCAATTTAGGGTGGAGAAATTTTATAAATATATTTGATAAATATATATTTTATAAAATTCAATATATATATATATGATATATTATATTTTGAAATATATATATATCATCTAATTAATTTATATAAATTAGTTTTAAATTTAATTTTATATGATAGATTTAAATTTAAATTGATGTGATAATTTGAATTAATTTAAATAATGTATTTAAATTAATCAAATCTATCCTAAAACCTTAATATAATACATCTCCATAAATAGAGAGGCTAGGGTTTTTTAGGATGATGATTTTTTTTAAGAGACTTGCCTCCCACCCTAGAGAGAAAACGCATATGGACACTTAGAGATAGAAATAGAAGAAGGTTTTCTCTCCTAAACATACGGACATTTATGTTCAGTGGCACTAGCACGTTGTTTGAGTTGCAGTGATGGTTTGTATAGATACCAGTAGAGGGAACTGGTCTAAAGTGTCAGATCTCAGAACTGACGTTAAAAAGAGAACCTGAAGAATAACGTGACAAAGGTAAAAGTCTCTAGCTTTACTCCATTTAAACAACATTGATAGATCCACGGGAGGGATTTGGATTCATTCTTTTTTTAAATTCCGCTGTGTGTCCCTAGAATCCCAATAGTAATGAAGTAGAGATTTATTCACTTACCTCCTAATTATGGTTATTAAATGCATGCAATATAAACTGCATACTATGATGTTTCTCTTATTTCATAAAAGCATATGTCAATTTGATTTGTTTTTCAACACTGTACATCTCTCATTCTAAATACACATAATACATAACTCGAATTCTACCACTTCGCTTACCTTTTATGGCGTCTTAAAAGAAAACTCAAATCTGACTACAAGTATTATGAACAATAGAAATCCATAATTTAATCCATATATATTTATGTATGTTTGGATCTCATCTTAACTTTTTTTCTTCTCACTTTTGTCAAGGCAATATATTTATGTTTTATGTTCCTTTCTATTCCATATTGGTACTTTTACTGCCTCATATGGTGAATATAAATGTTTCATCTTTACTCACACTTTATGAGCATCAAAAGTGGTTACTCTTGTAAGAAAGCCATCCACTATCTAGATGATTGTTTTAATCTATAAATAAACTTTTGGAGTCTATAGACCTTTTACTCCATTCATTTTTTATGGAACTTATAAGTTGCTTCATGTACTTTCTTCATCTAATTTTTCATTTAAGAATATGGTTTCTCACATCCATTTGATGTGATTCTAAGTCCAAACTTGCATCTATAGTTAGAATTAATCTAATTGAATTGAATCATATAATAGATGTGAAGGTATTTTTCATAATATCCACCTTTTATATTATTATAAATACCCTTTAACAACTAAGTGTGTCTTTTATTTCTTAATCTAATCCATTTGTTCTTCTCTTTATCTCTAGAACCATTTGTTTTTATTTGCTTTTCAATTAAATGGATGTTCAACCAAGTCTTAAACATGATTTGTCCTTATCGATTCTATCTCTTATTCCATTGCTTTCATCCAATCTTCTTTAGTAAGGTATGAATGAGCCTCTTAAATTGTCTTTAACTCCTCAATGTCTAATAGAGTATCTTTATGTATTGCCCCTTTGATCTCAAAATGATGTTTAAGCATATTCTCAATTAGAACATCCTAAAAAATGCTAAATTAGAAGATCTTGTATTGTTGGTCGAAAATCTTGTTGACAAGATCTCAAATTTCATAGTGTAAATTATAAGATCTTATCGACATAATGCTAGACCTTGTTTACAAGATGTTACCTTAGTCTTTAATTTAACATGGTTTAATGCCAATTCAATCATAGTATGTTTGTTCAACTAAAAGCATCACCAAGTAAGGCATAAAACATTAATCATCAAGAACTTTCTTACTTTTAATAAGGGAGATGACTATCATCAAAGGCCAAAATAATTCAATTTTAATCCTATAGGCCATGTGACCTTACTAATATCATCTTCCATCCATAACATACTTAATGGACCAGAAACATCACAAGGAAGCATGAAAATTAAGCCTAAGGTCAAGCATCACATGTTAACATAAGTGCATCTTTCCATGCTATTCACATTTTTCCTTAAATTTCAACACTTAGTTTTGCCCACATAGGATCCATCTTGAGCTATAGGGGTCCAACCCTAAGTTTTTCTTTTCCTTGATTCATTTTCATCATAAAAAAGTTTTCTTACACACATTTTAGCATATTTAGCTTAAGGAATACATAAAATCTTTATAGGACCTGAATTGATAGCATGCACATAAAATTTGCACTAACTTTAAAAATTCATAACTAATATTAAAAAAATCAAAATTATGCATATGATAGCTTTTTGGAAAGATATAGATGTTAACTAATGAATAAAAATAGTTCTAGACTAAGACAATAGCATTTAGCCTATGAAAAAGTAATAAAATAGTACATCAAGTCTGGGTGGGTCTTGCAGTTGAACCAAAATTTTAAAAATTCATATCTCCCTCTACATAAGTCCAAATAGGGTACTCTCAATGGATATAGAAATCTTATGATGCCAATTATATACCTGTAAAATTTCATGAGCATTAGACTTCATTTGGCCATCCAAAAATACCAAAAACTAGATTGTCCAGAAGCACATTATCATGACAGTTTCTATATAATTTGACCAACTTTGAAAAATCATAAGATATTCCATAGAGCTTTAAAAATTCTGCTCTTTAGCTATGTGAAACACTCATAATGAGATCTATATGGCTGCCAAATTTCATGCCTAAACTCATTCTTTTGCTCTAGTTTTGGTTTAGGTGCAAAATATGGCTTAATTTTATACCATAATAGGGTCAAATTGCATCAAATGGCCTTCCAAACATACCATGACCATTTGAGCAAGTCCAAAAATATAAACACAACATGTAGAAACACTACAAATGATTTAAATTATCATGGAGCTCAAATTCACCATTCCACATACATAAATACACATAAATATCATAGCTTAAGGATGTCAAAATTATTCACTCTCATACTTTTGGCTCCATATTCATTACATATAACATATTCTTATACTTTTACACATGCTCAAAGGTTTACAACTCATAATTAACTTATACATACATACATACTTTGACATCAATTTATATCAAAATTTATACTATTGCTCCTTGGATTTCACTGAGACAAAGTTAGATAGAAAGTGGGGGAGAGTGAGATTCAAAGAATCCCAATAGCTTTTTCACCCTTCAAGTAAACATACATGGCATATTATCATGTCAAAGAACACAAGCATGCACCAAAAGCTTCCAAGAATCAAATATAAATATGTTTTCAAGATCACATAACATGTTAATATCAAAATCAAGCTCTTAGGACTTTTGGTTTAGCCTCACCCAATTATTTGGGACTTTTGGATTAGTCTCACCTATTTTCTAAAAACTTTTGACTTAGCCTCACTCAGTTTCAGAGACTTTTGGCCTTATCTCATCCATTCTTAGGAACTTTTAGCATCACCTCACCCATTCCAAGGGACTTTTGGCATCACCTCACTCATCAAGAGGAAAGTCACATTTCAAACACAATTTAAGAAATATAATGGTACCATAGCATCAAACTAATAGCTAGAGACATGTTTCACAATTTAAACATATATACAAGCATTCAATGACAATCCAACAACTAAGAAATATATGCAAGAATGGAGAGCTACCTTTCTCAAGAAACCCCATTTTTCTTGCTTGGTTCCTCACTTTCTTCTCTTAGCCTCACAGGTATACTTAGGAGAGACTTGATTTGGTTGGTCTAAACACATCAAACAACACACAAAGGTATCAATGGGACTATCTCTAGCCTCACACAAGCCTTATATAAGCTACTTCTAGCTTTAGGCATCCATATGGCTCCATATAGTAGCATAATGAAGCAATTCACATAATTCATTATCTTGGCTCCAATTTCTCACTCAATCTAAGTCACATGACTTTATTTAAACTCATTGGAGTCACCACAAACTCAAATCAAGAAGTCTAACACCAAGTTGCCTCTTTATACATAATGGAACCTAAACTTTCACTTTTCAAGATATGGTTTCTAAATTCAAACTAATGGTTCATTTGGTATTTATTATTCATTTCTAGGCTATTTATATTCTTGGAATCAAAGAAAACTCTCCTTAGGTACCTTATAGACCCCTTGGCTGAGACATGCACACATAAAAGAGCCTATGGAGTTTTGCTTGTTTTCCTAGGGAATTTGCCATCCATAAAGCTTCCTAGATATCTTGAGAACTTACACATGGTTTTATATAATCTAAATTATCACTAGAAAGTTCTATAAATCCCTAAGTTCAATTAAAACCCTAATTTTCACAACTTGTTATCCATGGCATCTTGTGGCTTTCTTTTTGCCTAATCTTACTCTCCATACTTCTAAGCACTTGTTTCTATTAAATTTTCATCAAACAAAAGCTTTTTTCTTGCTTTCTCTCTCTAGGCTGAATTATGAAAGAAAAAAACTAAGGAAATGGCAATATCATAGCTTACATCATATCTCATTTGAAAGCTTTTTAAGTGGTGATTCTTGTGCCATAGTTTTTTGCTTCAAACTTTCACTTTTCCTCAAGAGGTTAGCCGTTAAACTCCCCCTTTCAAGAATCTAAAACTATCAAGAGAAAGAGAATGAAGAGAGGAGAAAGTTTCATAACTAGCTTGTTGCAAAATTTTATGTATTTTCATACCTTTTTGCCTTAGTTTCCTTTCTCTCTTCTCCATCTCTCTTGGACGCCATGGCTGGTCTATTTCGAAGCTCAAGTTTGTTTTGCAAGATTTTTATAACAATTCTTGAAATATCGATTATGTCCCTCCACTTATGTTCCTTTGTTTGGGCTCATTTTACCTCCTTTTTTAGAACCGTCTTTTCCATATGAAAATTTAGGTCCCCTAATTTAATAAAAGCATGCTCTTCTTATTTTATGGAGTTTGGAACTATCTTAAATCATCCAGTCAAAGTTTTAGTCAACTTTTTTATCGAAAACGCACATCGAGAAGGTTTAAACATTGTGATAGTTTTCATGATTTTTGGAGCCTCTGAGAACTTTGGAAAACTCAATTTTTTCATTTAAAACTTCCTCTTTTGAGTTTTTTAAAAGTTGTTTGACATTACAAAAATGCCATTGACCTTTACAACTTTTTGTTTAGCTGTTTTGGCTTCGATTCTGAGCTATCCTGAGGCTCTTAATTATATTTTTAGATATTCTAATTAACATCTATATCTCAAATAACCTCAATTCACTTTACTCTATGATCCTTATTCATTAATCAATCGATTTCGATTTCAGTTTCTCGTAGTTTTTATTGGCTTCTGCTAGGCTTGTGACCCTTGTAAGTAATTCATTCCACTCTTTAGGAATAATTCTGGATTTTAAAATCATAAGATATTACAACCCAGCTCCCACTTTGATCAACAAGTCAAGGCACAACAAGTTGTTCTCATTAACTTAATCTTGTATCTTATAAAGAGATATATACCTGTCAATATCTTCCTTACTAGAAAATTCATTCTCTAAATGTAGTATTCTTTGACTCAATTTCATTTATATTTCCACCATCATTTTTACTAATGAAGATATGCCATTTTATTTATTCTAAGTATTCTATAAAGATACATTTCTTACTCTTTGACTCTAATTCCCATGCTCATGAGAATTATTATAGACATTAGTAGCCAACCTTATGGTCTTGGGATACTTTGATTTAGTTTACTATTTATTTATAATTCATAATGTATGGAAGTAATTGACTTATAAGGCACTACATTAAGTTTGAAGGCATTAACTTATAACTCATTACTTTAAATGGATAAAGTTACTTGAATCGTCATTAACATGTAGAAATTGATGCTGCATATTTACTTAACATACTTGAGGCTTTTTTCCAATAGACTTAATTCTACCTCCAAGCATCTATCGTAAGGTTATGAAATCAATCACGGAAGTATGATTGGCCATGAAAAACATATTCTAAGATAATGAAATTGAACATTATAAACACATAAAGATCATACTAAGCAATTTGGGGCTACCATGATTTTCTACTTCATTTATGAAATCTTTACATATTTTAGCATACCTTTTTGCAAGAAATGCATGAAAAAGTGCAACAAGTAACCCCCATGCTAACAAAAATTGTGAATTGCTTGAATCATGATATAACATAAAGAGACTTAGTAAATAAAGTCAAATGATGGTGCATCTGAAGGTGGGTCATACATGCTTTATTCTCAAAAAGTTGAATATCTATTTATTTTGAGGAAAACCCACTTATTTAGCATAAATAAATAAATAAAATGTACAATACAAATAAACTATACAAAGAGTTGAAAAAAAATAAAAATCACAGGCTAAAGTGAAGGAAAATAATATAAATCCAAAGTATTTGTTTGAAAATATCAAATGAGAAAGAATATAAAAATCATAAAAGAAAAGTATTTTGAAGATAGTATAATACATTGTTAAGGAGATCTCACTACAAGACCTTTCAATAGCAGTATAATATACAAAATAAAAAGTCATATAAAAGGCAAGAAAGTATGACTTGTACTATTAGATTTCCAACTCATCTTTGCAATCCACAACTTGCCAAAAATAATTAAGGGACAAAAATAGATTTTAGTGTGTTCGCAAAAATAACACAGCTTTATCAATTTTTGATTAAAATATAAATAACAAAATAAATGCGTTCAACTTGCTCTAGTACTCTAGTAGCACAATATCTTTGTACATATCAAGGTCAACAACCTTTATCCTATGTGAATTGACAATAATAATAGTAGTGATACCTTCCATAGCTCATGGCATGTCTTATTGCATATAAATCATGCCAACTTACCCATTATGACCTTGTCTACTATGGAATTTGTTGCTAATAAATTCTTATTTCAATAAGATATCATGTAGGTTCTTCAATTTCTACTTCAATAAATTCATTAACAAAGCTTGAAATAAAAATTCTAAAATAAATACTTCATCCCTTTTTCATTGAGGCAGTTATAATATAACAGGTTCATAGACTCTGTAATACCATATAACTAACCTCTAATCCAGTAAGAAGATTAAAAAGTAAAAACAAAACATGCATGTATGAAATAGTAGGCATAATTCATTCTTTGTGTAAGTAATTATAATCATTTAAACTAACTTGAAAGTAACAAATAAAAATTAACTAACCAAATCCACATGCATATTATATGGGAACAATATATGACTTCTAATCTTACTGCTGACATAGAAACTCAGTGCTTTCTTGTCATACCATATTGATATGGCACTAAATTCTCATTACATTGTGTCTATAACATCATTTGTCTTAATTGCAACACATTTAGTAGTGAAAAATACTAATATTAAAGGCTCAATTTCTTTAATTCAAGTTAAATACACAATTTCATCTTGCTAATCTCAAAATCCATCCCTAACATATTTTTTCAACTATAAATATCACAAAAATGAACAAGGAATTTGGGTTCCAAGCCATGTACACCAAATCACCTGATTTCCATAATTTTACATTGATGCATAGTGCAGCCACGACAAAAATTCATATCTTGAGTTAGAGAACTCCAAATTATGCAAATTAGGACTTTATGGAAAGCTCAAGACATGAACTACATGCTATAAAAATTTTAGATCAAAAACCATGAAATGGAATAGTAACCATATTAGTATCTCATACCCTAATCCAGACCTGAAACTTTAAGCATGCATATCTAGCTACATAGATCCAAATTAGGTAATCTCAGTGGTTATAGAAAGTTTATAATGCCAACTATATGCCTATAAAATTTCATGAGTATTGGAATTCATTTGGCTTCTCAAATTCATAAAAAACTAGAATTGACCATATGGATAGTATACAAGTAAATCTGCTTTTTTCAGCCAACTTTAAAAATTATAATAAATTCTACATAGCTCCAAAATTGATGTTTTTTGATTTTATGAAAAGCTTTAAATGAGATCTAAATGCTTGCCAAATTTAATACCAAAATTATTTCATTTGGTTAGATTTTGGTTTAGGGGCAATTTATGGCACAAAATAATGCACCATAGGTATTAAATAGTTCAAAATGACATTTTACAAGTATTGTGACCATTTGAGCACATACCAAATATGAAATGTGGTAAAGAAAATGCTGTCCACTTGCAGTTATCACACTGGCCAAGATTAGTGAATTTTTGCTGGTTTGCAGTATAATACCCACTAGGTTATCTCTTATAGAGCTATTAATCATATCAATTAATTTAGGAATGACAAAACTAGAATTATGACAATTAAGGGTTCGAATATAAAGTCACACTAGTTAAACCGAATAGTAAATCAATTAACGAAAACAAAACAAAATGAAATTCAATCAGAAAGATGTGTAACCAATCTAGAATTCTTCCATTGATATTTTCCTATCCTTATCATCTAAAAATATCTTTGGTTTAAATTTTAATTCTCTAGTTATTTTCGATTAATTTTCCTAAATTATAGTTCAGGATTTTAATTAATTTCTATTACTAATCAGAACGTAACCATGCTTCTATTAACAACATAAAGCCAAACTATTTTGCACTTGACCAAAGACGCACGTAGAATCTTAATGTGGTTTAGAATAAATTTATTTGATTAATCAAACAATTGAATCAAAACACATTGTTAGATAGATCAAACAAATCAAAATGCATATAACAAAAATCATCTAACCAAAATGATAATAATTACATAAAAATAAAGAAAACAAGAAAAACGAAATCCTTTTAAAATCAAAATCCAAACCAGACTTCTATTCAAGTATGGACTTAAGTTCCCTGTCAGGTTCAAACTCTAGCTTGATTACTAAGAAAATTAAAAACCCATAAGAAAGATGAAAACAAGAATGGGAAGTAAAGAAGATGAAGTGTGTATTCTTTAGTGACGTCTTCTCCTCATTAAATAGATGATGTTAGCTTCTTCCCTAAGAAAGATCAAAGGGCTACGATGGGTTGCACATGTCCAACAGTCCAGACTTTTTCACATAAAAAGAATGCTAATACTAATCTTAAAGTAACAATAAGATAATATCCAAATTTCTCTAGGAATCATCTAACCTGCAAAATACAATTAAAAAAAATAATTGGGCCTCTGTTGGAAAAAATATAGTACAAATGCATTTAAAGTCCATTAATTTAAATTTAGCCCATTTAATATAAAATAAATCCAAAGTTATCAAATTACCCACTATGAATTATTAATAAGACTTAATATAAGGAATATAAAATATAATAATATCAAAATCCCCCACACTTAGGCTTTTACACTCCTACGCAAAACACAAAAAATTAAAAAGGAAAACAAAACTGAAATGCAAAACTGGCAAGCTAAATATAATTTAAGCTTTTTAGATATTCAATAGTCAAAGGCAATCTTTCTTGCTAATTGAGGAAGAACAAGTAACATGGCAATTCCAATTGATAAAAAAATGAATTAAAGTGATAGCTCTTCACTGGTTATGTGTTTACTCTTAATTCTCTCAAGTGTTTAGGTTAAGTGTTCCTCTCAAATTCAACGTTTGACAACATCACTATCATAGGCTTGTGTATCTTCTCAATCCCCACTAAGTCATAAGCAATACATAAATCAAAATGACTTTTATTCAAGGTTATAATAAGGTTAAGGTATGAAACAAATGGTAAACAAAAGAACTAAAGACACAACAAGAGACATAAAGTGGACATTTAAATTCATCAAGAGCAATAAAAAAAAGAATATAGAATGAAATAAATGTGCATATCAAAGTCTTATTATCATGAATCAATACATATTCAAAGAAAATTAAAGTAATTTTCTTTTTTTTCATTATTCTTTTTTTTCTCTCTTTTTTTTCATAGTGATTTTTTTTTCTTTTTTATGCTTTTTTAAATTTTTTTAATTTTTGGCATATCTCTAAGAAGAACAAATTAATTAGCTCAAAATTGATACAAAATTACACTACACATCGATCCACCCTATGAAGATATAATGCTTTTAATAATCTAAAGTATCCTAAACAAGGTGGGATATTTTTTTTTAAGTTAAAGGGTTAAAAAGAAAATATGAAAGGCTAAAAAAGAGAACAAAAAAAAAAGATAAAATATAGGCAGGATAGCTATTTGATTCTGTCTACAAAAGAAAAAAGAAAAAAAGAAAGCCTTAATCATCTTTATGAATGCTTGTGCAAATGTAGTTTCAATTAAGAATCAAAACAAGTTATAGAGTGAAAATCATGATAGGCGAATGCTCTCATAAGAAAGAAATAATACAAGTCTTAAAATCTTCATGTAACACCTCAAATATGATTAAGGAATTAATCTGGGTAATTAGTAAACCTAAGTAAGTGGAAAGGGAGGGTGGAACTTATGGAAAAATAAATTATTGATGTGGACTTAAAATTCAATTAGGATAAGGATTTAATTGGGCTTATAATTAATTTGGACATTTACAATTAGGCCTTAAGATTAACTTAATTATACCTTAGGTAAAATGTAGAAGCCCATTCTTAGCCTTAGGGAGACCCTATTTCCTTTTCTTAGAAGTCCAATATTTACCTTGTGCAGGCCCAACTCACATTTAACCCATTTAACACTTAAACCTTGGCCCAACCTAACCAAAAGTCTAAACCCACTTGGAATTTGGCCTTTAGATCAGCTTACAACCTAACTCAAACCCATCTCAACTCTAAATATACTCAGTCTCCTCCCCATTCTGTAGAAAAAATACAAGAGGCAAAGCAAAATTAGGTGGTCCTAGAGAGAGACTAGGGTTCTTGGCATAAGTCTACCATTTCCTACTTCTATACTCAAAATTAGACAAGATAATTGTTATATAACTTAATCCTCTCATCTTTCTCTTTAATTTGACCTGATTAGTTTTTCGTTTAAAGCATTTCACCTACACCGAAAATTTGAAACTTGTTGTTTGATGTTTCCATGGTGAAATTTCAGAGGTTGGAGCTAGAGGTGTTGTTAGGTAAGTATAAACCTTCATTTTGATGCTTTTTATAACATCATGCATTTCTAGCCTTGCCTCATGTCACTTCTAACTCTCATGCCATGAATTATACAAGAAAGTGGGAAAATAGTATCAAAATATTATATTTCTTTGCATTGTGCTATACAGAAATTTTTCTTTCAAAGTCCCGTGGGCCATATGAACTCATATATCACATTCTTATATTTAGTTATATAGATACAACTCATTTCCATCATTAAATGTGGTCTACAAGCTGTGGAAATCAATTAGAAGCATAAAACACACATATGCATTCTCGGCCATATTTTCCTCATTTCTGTCACAATTTTTGAAAAATCATAACTAATTCTAGAAAAATCAAAATCATGCATTCTTGCCCATTATAGAAAGCTACATGTCTACTTTATGTTAAAAATATGACCAACCATAAAATCCAATATAGAGGATGTTTGACATTCAAAAATGTCCAGAGGTCAGGCTGTTCACTGGTGCTATCATAGAATTATATAGAAAACTTCAAAAATGTCCAATTAATTCAAAAAAAAATCCAATTCTTGCAAATGATTCCAATCTCAAAAGCTGTGGATGTTAGTTAAAGGGAAAAATAACTCCAAACTATTTCAGGCATGCCTAAATCTCGAAACTCAATCAAATAGTAACTGAGGTCGGGTGGAGTTTCTGATACTAGACAGATTCTTTGAAAATTCATATCTCCCTTTCTAGACATCCAAATGAGGTGCTTTCAGTGAGCACAAGTCATTAGGAATGTCTAGTTTGTTTGTATAAAAGTTTGTGGCAATTAGATATCATTTGGACCCTGTGTGACTAATTTTATTTTCAGACCAATATGAACATTGACATGACCAAAATTAGAGAATTTCTCAATTTTAAAAATTCATCAAATATTCTGTAGACCTCTAAAAATTTTATTCTTTATCTTCTCAAAAAGCTCTCAACAAGCTCTAATTGCATGCCAAATTTCAGATTAAGAAGATTTCATTTGGATAAAAAGTGATATAGGGTTCCATTATGATCAATTTTGGCTCCATATAGGATATCAAAATGTTCAAATGGCTTTCCATTGTATTTGGCACCTTTTGGACAAGTCTAAAAGTATAAATATGACTTGTATAAGCTTCCCAAATGGTCCTAAACCTTATGCATCTCAATTTGGCTATCTCACTTGCATTTGTACATACATTTTCATAATGCAAACTTGCCGTTACATGACCAAAATATGTATTTCCATTCATACAACTTTAGCTCTCAATTATACATGATACATAAACATAGTCATACATGTTCATAACATCATAAGAGATATACATCCATTGATTTCATCATTTGCCATTCATGTGGCCTTAAAGTAGCAAAATTCAAACACTTTTATGTCATTCTCTCATTTCTCATGTGCTTGGCTTCCATTCTCTTGCTCTTTGAGTCCACTTAGCATGTTAGAACATTGGAGAGGAGAGGATGAGATTCAAAGAATCCCAATAGCTCATCTCCTATTCAATCATACATAATGAATGCAAACAAGTCTCATAAATGTATGTATGGTCATCTTGACATGTGCAAATATTCAAGAGGCATTTTTATCATTTAAGAAAGTCATACATAGCATACAAAGGTTTGCCAAGTAAGTGGATTGGTCTCACCCAATTTCTTGTGGATATTGGACTTGCCTCACCCATTCTTTAAGAGATTCTTGGACTTAACCATACTCTTGGGAGTCCATCTTACTTTTGGGAGACTCTTTACTTTGTCTCAACCAATTTTAAGGGTTCTTAGCTCATCCTCACCATGGCTAAGGGTTTTTAGCCTCACCTCACTCAAGCAAATCCAATTAAGCATCATAAACATCATTTAGAAACATAATGCATCATCATGATACCATGGCTTATAAAATCATGCTAAGATACTCTTTATGGTTAAAAACATACATACACACATTCAAGACAATGTAAGCACACATCTATGCATGAGAGAAGGTGGAGAGAGCTACCTTGCACACAATCACACACTTTTTCTCTTGAATCCAAGCTCCCTCTTTTGGCCACACACACACAAAAGTGTGGGGACAATTTCTCTTGGCCTAAACACAATAAAAGCCAATTAGGTTAATGAAATTAATTCTAAGGCTACACAACTTGCCCAGACACTAGGTTAATCTATAAACCTCATTATAGTTCTATAATTGCACCTAATGAAGCAACACCCTTCAAATAAATTCTAGGCTCCATTGTTTCCTTTCAAATATGATTCTTGACTCCTTTTAAGCCTCTTGGAGTCATCACACAATTAAAACTAAGAGCCTAGCTACATGTTAGTTCTTTAGGTCTTAATATGGAACATAAAGAACCAACTCATTCTTTAAACTTCCTAAATTTTTTCCAAGGCTTCCTCTCATATTTATTCATCATATATGACTCAAAAATGGGTTTAGAAAAATTTAAAACTCTCCCTAGCTACCCTAACCTCCTTGGGCCGAGACCATGAAGCTTAATGGCCTTCATGGACTTTGCTTTGTTTTCTCAAGGGGAGATGCATGTGGGGAGCCTCTTAGGGATCTTAGGAACTCATTTAAACACTTATTTAAGCATAGGAATCATTGTACAAAGTCAAATTTTACAAGGTGCAATTGAAACCCTAGAAATTACATCTTGAAATCTAATGGCTTTTTGTTAATTTGCTTTGCATATTCTTAATCTCCACACCCTTTTTCCTTAGATTCACCCTTGTTTCTACTTAAAAATCAAATCCTCCTAAGGTTTCTTAGGTTAGGCGAAATGGAGAGGGAGGAGAACCAAGAGTAGAAACCATGGGAGGAGAAATTACCTTTTTTTTTTGCTTTTTCTCACTTGAATCTTGCTTTCTCAAAGCTCTTCTCTTCAAATCCAAAATTTCTCCTAAGTTTCTCCCTTAAATAAAATTTTTAAAATTCATTTTAATCAAAGGAAACAAAGGAGAATGAAGGAGAGGAGGTTTAGATGGAAGAAAGCATGAAAAACTACCAAGAAACCATACCTTAAAGCCTGAGTTTCTTTTCCTCTTCTTTTTCCCTTGGTGCACCACTCTCCTAGGGTTTTTCCTCTAATTTTGGGCAGAACAATCTAAAGCTATGTGAGTGTGAGAGTGAGGCACCACCTATTTATAGGGGGAGGAAAAAATACTTTTCAAAAATTTCTATTTTGCCCTTTGTTCTTGGCATTTTCGTTTCTCCTTTATTTTAGCTCCTTTTTGAGAATTATCTTTTTCATTATAAAATTTAGGTTCCAAATTTAGTAAAATGCCTTTGGAATCACTCAAATCAGAGCTAAAACCTTCCTAAACGGATCCGTTAAAGTTTGAGTCAACTGATGTTAGAAAACATCCACTGGAGGGGTTTGAACTGTCCTGGGGCTTTCCATGGCTTTCAGGGCATCTGAGAGCCTTGAAAAACTCAAAAATTTCATTTAAAAAGCCCTCTTGTGTGGATTCCAAAATTTTCTCAAAATTATAAAAATGCCATTACGTTTCGTAAATTTTCTTTAAGAAATTGTTTCTTCATTCTAGCTCTATTTTTCTTTTTGTTTGAGCCTGAGATTCTCATTTTTAGGAGTCTAGAATACTTTCCAAATTTTTTGAGACTTTAAATAATTCATTTCGAGAGCTTCCTTTTGTATCCAGTGAGTTTCATTTGTTTACGGAGAAACTGTACGTTACATTTCTCACATTTTTTGCTAGTAGAAACCCCCATAGTTGATTTATAGTATGGGTATTAATTTTGTGTAAATTTTCTTAGAGTTTGAGGTGATATTCTGAAGTTTCTGGTGTGGGAACAATCAAATTCGAATTTAGTTCTTGTAGTAGTTGGGTAAGTATTTTCTAAGTAGTCATTTGTAGTTTAACTCCTTGAGTAATAGGTTTGTTGATATAAATGATAATTAGGGATAGTAATGATTTTATTTTTTATCCTCAAGTTGAAGTAGCATTTTTTTAGCTCTTAAAGAATTATCTATAAGTGAGGTAATGAGGTTATTATTAATTCTATGTATATGCCTACTTTAATTTTATATTTGCTATAAATGTATGATTTTTGAATACTAAATGAATGGTTGGCTATCTGATATATTGTGTTTGGACCTTGTGAGTCCATGATGGAGTTATGGTGCAGCTACTACCTATGTATTGTGCTTTGATCGGGCACCAGGTTATAATCAGATACTTATATGCACTGAGCCCAGGTTGTGCTTATTTGGGAGTTGGTACTATGGACGGGCCTCTCCTAGTGTTATTAGCCTTTAACATGTAGATATATGATTGCTAATATGGGATTGTAGTAACTGATAGCCTAATTGTTTCATTTGCTGATATGATTGGTATATTTTTCTGATGTTCATCTAATTTCATTCACATATATTAATTAAATTAGAATATATGAATGGAATTTGCCTTTGGTTATTGAGATTTGCATCTCATCCTATTTTATGGGATAATATTTTTATGTAAAGGCTTTTTGGGTAAGGATAAAGGGAAGCAAGTGGATAAAAATCTATAAGCTCCAATCATGTGTAGGGAAGGCTACACTTAGACTGACCTGAGTAGAGTATATGCTAAATTTTGTATTTCTTCTTGTGTAGCATCATCATCATGTAATCATATTGCCAAGTGTAGGTATTTTGGTGTTTTGTTAACCTATGGTATATCTAATAAGGAGTTAGGCCTTATACAAATTTGGTATATGGTGTATGTATTTCTTTATATCTGATACAAAACCTCCTCAGTATGAATATATGACTTGACTCTTGAGAGCATACTTTTATATCTCCATGAATGATAATATTAGTTTCTTATGGATCTTATTACTATCAATACTTTATGAATTTACTGATGCATAATAGTTTGATGAGTAGGAATCAATCCCTAAGTCTTGAATTGGTAATGATTGGTATGTTAGGTAAACTAGGTAGATGAAAGCTATTAGAGCTTAACAATTAAGGTAGAGTGGCCTTGAAGTATTGTTAGATGGAGAGTGGGAGTGTATGGGATGAAATTTAGGGAAAAATGGTATAGAAGAGGGTCACACCACAGCCAAAATAGGCTGAACAATGGCAAGGTGTCAAGTAGAGGCGAGGAGCACCTAGCACGAGGTGTCTTACCACAGTGCAAAACAAAAATGTTGCCTAGGGAGGGTAACAGAGAGCAACCTTGCTGCAGCGCAACATGTTTCATCATGATGCAAGTTAAGGGAATCATGTGGAGTGTCCCAGTAGCTAGTTTCACTGCGGCACAAGTATAGCTTGTCGCGGAGCGAATCGGGAAATTTGCTATTATAAGTTCTAGGGTGATCTACAAAAATGTAAGGTTGAACTTGAAAGCAACTTTACCGCAGGATAAAAATCTTAGGCTGCGATGCAAAATGTGAAATTTGATTTTTAGGTTTCAATAACCAACTTAGCCGCGACAGGGAAGGTCTAAGCCACAACGAAGGTTCCTAAACTCTTATTTTTTACTTAGAAACTTTGAATTTTACTGTGTTAATGTTGTGTAACGACTTGGGAGTCTTTATATGAGGTTTTTGTGAGTTGAAATCAGTAGCAAGATAAATCCAAAGTCTTACATGATAACTATGATCACTTATGGACTTGGTTAGTTGTGGTTGTTTAGCTAATGATCCTAATGATATCAAGGTTCAAATTTTTTCCACTTTCTCCTATTTTTAATTAATCATAATGACTTTAAACCTTAATTTGTGACTATTAATCATGCTATCAAGCCTAATTACGATAATTAAGAATTAGGGTCATCACACCTCACAGGTTTAAAAACTACCACATGAAATCTATTGAAATCAAATTCATTGCCAATTTACTTAAATTTCAAAAAATAAGATTGATTCCTAATCATGTTGAAATGCTTCCAAACTTAAATTGCTTCAACTTATTTTTTTATTTAAAAAAACTAAAAATTTGTAAAAAAAAAAAAAAGAAAATAATGGAAATGTCGAAAAAGAAAGACCAAATCAAAAAGAAAGTGGAATGATTCCTCCCTCCCACACTTAATATTTATATTTTACTTAATGTAACAGTAATCTAATTTATCAATTAAAGAGAAGATAAGAAAGGAAAAAAAGGAGGGAAAGAAATACAACTAGGTGGTTCAAGTGTATAGAGCATTGTAAAGATGTAGCTCTTTCATTGTCTACTCTTGAAATTTGTCATAAAAATGTTTAAGTCATTGCCCATTCACTGTGAACTGCTTGTTGGTTGATTCATTCATAATCTCAACTGCATCATAAGGAAAAACATGAGTAACCACAAATGGACCAATCCATCTAGAATGTAATTTATTGGACATTAGCTTTAAGTGAGAATTATAGAGGAGGACTATTTCACTGGCATGAAGCTATTTTCATTCAATCATCTTGTTATACACAGCTTTGATTTTCTCCTTATAAATTTTAGAGTTTTCGTAGACTTCTAATCAAATCTCTTCAAACTCTCGAAGTTGTAATTTTCTTTAAAGATCGACTTAAGATAGATCTATATTACACTTTTTTACTACCTAATAAGCTCTATGCTCAATCTTAACTAGTAGGTGACATGCTTTACTCAAAACTAATCTATAGGGTGACATGCCTATAGGAGTTTTGTAGGCAGTACAATAAGCCCATAATGCATCCTTCAATCTTTTACTCCAATCCTTTTTGTTAGGTTACACTATTTTCTCTAGAATTTGTTTTATTTTCTCTCTTTGAAACCTCTTCCTGACTGTTTATTTGTAGATGGTAGGGGGTGGCTACTTTATGGAGCACACCATACTTGCGAAGGAAGGCTTGCATGTTTTTGTTACAAAAGTGGGAGCCTTGATCATTGCTGATTGCTCTAGGTATACCAAACTTGCAAAAAAAAAAAAAAAGAGATCTAACAAAGTCCACAACCACAAAAGAATAATTAGTCTTGGTGGCTTTTGTTTCTACCCACTTTGAAATGTAATCTGTAACACCCCGAAGTTAATTAAGGTGTTAATCATGGATTAAGATTAATTAAGAATAATTAATATAGGATGATTGGGCAAGTTAAGTGAATGGGGATTTTTAGAGAGATAAATTATTAACATGGGTTTGAGAATTTATTAGGATAGAAATTGCATCTAGGTCCAAATTAATGAACTATGATAAGAGGCTAATGGAGGCCCAATGAATTAGGTGCAGACCCAAACCCTTGAACCCTTCAAACTTAGCCCAAAACCCATTAAAACTTCAGCAACCCAATGTATAAAACTGGCCCAATAGAATTCTGCAGCCCAATAATTGAAAACTGGCCCAACAAACAAAATCTGAAACCCAATTGGATTTGGGCTTGGAGCAACCCATGACCCAGCCCCTTGACCCAACTTAAACCCACCTAAAACACTAATGCTTCAGTCACTTTCCCCCCATTTGCCGAAACACAAAGAAAATTCAGAGGTTGAGAAGGAGGCTAGAGTTGGGGGCAAGAATTCTGCATTTTCACACACTTAGAGCAAGATTCAGCCAAGGTAATAGTTATACAACTTAATCCTCTCATCTTTCTCTTTAATTTGGTCTGATTAGTTTTTCATTTGGAGGATTTTCACCCTACCCAAAATCTGAAATGTGGTTATTTGGGATTTTCTTGATGAAATTCGTAGGTTGAGATGAGGGCTGACATTAGGTTAGTTTAAACCCTCTGTTTTGATGTTATCCTTGTTAATTTGAGACCCCCAAAGCTGATTTATAATATAGGTATTAATTTTGTACGAATTTGCTTAGGAATTTAGGTGAAACATTGAGATTTCTGGTGGGAGATACTTGAATCCGAATTTGAGACTTGTAGTAACTAGGTAAGTGCTATTTAGGTAGATATTAGCATTTAAAATTCCTTGGGTACTTATTGCTACTATTAATGATGAATTAGAGTGGTAATTTTCTGATGCTATGGTTATAGGAATTTTGTACCATCGGCGGCTATTGCAAATTTATCCACAAGTGAAGTAACCAGGGTTTACATTAATTCCATGCATGTATCTATTTTAATTTCATATTTGCTGTATATGAATGATTTGAAATGCTAAATGAATTAGTTGGCTATCTATTGTATTATGATTAGACCTTGTGAGTCCATTGTGGAGCTGTGGTGTGATTGCCACCCGTGTATGTGCTACGATCGAGCACCGGGTTATGATCAAACCCCAGATGCACTGAGCCCTGGTTGTGCTCAATGGGGAGTAGGTGCCGTGGACGGGCCTCTCCCGGTGTTAATGGCCTTTAACATGTTAAATATATGATTGCTAGTATGGGATAGTAATCATGATAGCCTAATTGTTTCATTTGCTGAAATGACTGATATGATTCTGATATGGATTTTGATTCATGCATATATGTTGATTAAACTGGATTATATGATGGAATTGTCTTGGTTACTGAGATGTGTATCTCATCCCATTTTGTGGGATTATAATTTCAGGTGAAGGTTCCTCGGGTAAGGATAAGGGCAAGCAAGTGGATGAACATCCATGAGCTGAGGCCTAGTGTGGGGAGGCTACACTTGGTCTGAGTGTAATAGGGTAGATGCTGAATTTTGTTCAGTTTCATTTAGCATCATCATGTATCTATATTGCCAAGTGTAGGCGTTCATATTTTGGTTTCTGAAGATGTATGTATTGAGGGGTTAGACCTCATCTTAATTTGGTAATTACTGTATGGATTCATGATATCTGTTGTAAATTATGTGGACCTACAATATGGCTATTGATGGAAATGTAACCATTGAAATATTGATATGAACCCCTATTGTATGGAACCCCATTGATTGAGTATTTAAGGATAGCTGTTGATAGTTCATGTATAATCTGTTGTTGTTACTTTATAAACTTGTTGATAGGAGGTAATTAGAGGAAAGAAATGGGCATATAAGTTTTGAGTTGGTAATGGAAGCATAGCTAAGTAAATAAGATAGATAAGTGCCATTAGAGCCACATAAAATGAGGGGAAGTGACCTTAGAGTGTTCCTAAGAAGGGAAATGGAGTGTAGGGGGCGAAATATAGGGAAAATAGCTACAGAAGGGAGTCACGCTGCAGCCTAGGGAGTGACAGTGGCGAGGGACGCCGCGGCTTGAGAAATCTCGTCGCGGCGCAGAGCGAAAAAAATGCCCAGGAGGGTAACAGAATGTAACCTCGCCGCGGCTCAATGAGTCCCGCCGCGGCGCAAGTTGAGAAAATTAATTAGGGAGGTTACAGTAGCAAAACCCATCGCGGCGCAAAAGGTCTGGGCCGCGGCGCAAGTTTAAAAACTTAGTTTTCGAGCTCCAGAACCTAACTTAGCCGCGGCGGGAAGGTCCTAGGTCGCGGCGCAGGTCCCCAAACTATTATATTTGACCTAGAAACCCAAATTTCAGTAAGGCTAGTGTTAGGGAATAGTATGAGCATGTTGGTGGGATGTTTTTATGGGTTGAACTTGATTAATGGATGAATCCTAAACCTTAAATGATGGTACAAACCCTTTAATGCATGTTCCCGTTATGGTTGTTAGTTGATGATCCTAGTAGTATCAAGGTTTAAATTTCCCCTATATTTTCTTAATGTAATTAATTGTAACGACTCCAAACCTTGATCATTATTTATTAATTGTGTATTTAGCTATAATCACCGATATTAGAATTAGGGTCGTCACATAATCAACAGTTAAGAGAATATATGTGAAACCAAAAGAAATAGGAAATGATCCTATGAAGTCTATACCTTAAACATCAAATATCTCATAGAATAATAATGGTTGTTAAGGCATCTCATTCCTATGAGAAATATGACCTATCTATTGGTATCTATACAGTTCTTACAAAAAGCATATGTATCCCTAAATAAGGTGGACCAAAATAGTCTAGAATCTAGAACCTTCCTAGCAGTACGCTGAGGACCAAAATGGCCACCACATGAAAGTGAATGAAAAATTGCAAAATAGATGCAAACTTATAGTTAAGAACATATCTCTTAATAATCTAATCACTATACGTGTGCCATAAGTAAGAGTTATTCTAAACATAATATTTTTCTTCATTCTAAAGTTTATTAATTTGGTGCTTTTTAAAATAAGCAGGCAATTAGAAGCAACTAAGAAATTTACCATATCTGCATACTAGGGATCTTTACCATGTAATGAATACAACTGTTCATTTGGAAAACTATCCCTGATAGCAGATGAATCTGAAAAGTGAGGTACTCTACTTAAATGATTAGCCACAAGATTTTCTACTCCACTCTTATCCCTTATTTCTATGTCAAAGTCCTGTAGGAGTCGCATCCATCTAATAAGTCTTGGTTTCACATCAGGCTTCTTAAGTAGGAACTTTAAAGTTACATTATTAGAATAAATAATATCTTTAGAGCCAAGCAAATAAGAATGAAACTTATCTAAAACAAAAACAACATCTAAAAGCTTCTTTTTAGTGGTTGTACAATTAGCTTGAGCCTCATCTAAGGTATGGGATGCATAAGAGATCACATGAGACTTCTTGTTTATCCTTTGGGAAAGAATTACATCCACAACAAAGTTGGATGCATCACACATCAATTCAAATAGAAACTCTTAATTAAGGGGTTGGATGATAGGTAGGGTGATTAGCCTTCTCTTTAACTCATTAAATACTAACCTGCATGACTCATCAAAATTAAAATCTACATCATTTTAAAGAAGTCGAGATAGTGATAGAGAAATCTTGCTAAAGTCCATGATGAATCACCTGTGAAAACTTGCATGGCCAAGAAAAGAATGCACTTCCCGCACACAAATGGGGTAAAGTAAAGAAGTAATCACATCTACTTTAGTTCTATCAACTTCAATGCCATTTTTAGAAACCAAATGGCCTAAAATAATTCCTTACTTTACCATAAAATGACATTTTTCAAAATTTAAAACCTGATCTTTTTTCAATACATCTTTCTAAAATCATTCCTAAACTCATCAAGCAGTGATCAAAAGAAGTGCCATAAATAGTAAAGTGATTTATAAAAACTTCCATGCAATGTTCAAAGAAATAAAAAAAGATGCTTACCATACATTGCCAAAATGTGCCTGGAGCATTACAAAGTTTAAACGGCATCCTCCTATATGCAAAGGTACTAAATGGGCAAGTAAATGTAGTCTTTTCCTGGTCCTCTGGTGTAATATGAATCTAAAAGTAACCAAAAAAGCCATATAAGAAATAGTAATGAGATTTGCTTGTCAATCTTTTTAACATTTGATCTATAAAAGGAAGAGGAAAATGGTCTTTTCTAGTGGCTTGATTCATCTTTCTATAATCAATGTAGATTCTCTAACTATTCTAAATTCTCATAAGGATAAACTCATTTTTCTTATTGGGCACCACTATGATATCAGTTTTCTTAGGGACTACCTACACTGGACTCACCCATTTACTATTAGATATGGGATAAATAATACCAGTTGAAAGTAATTTATTTACCTATTTCTTCACGACATCTAGGATCATGGGATTGAGTTTTTTCTGTGGCTACCTTACTAGTTTGGCTCCTTTTTCTAATAAAATTCTATGCATACAAGTGGAAGGGCTAATCCTAGGAATATTTGCCAATGTCCAACCAATTGCTTTTTTCTTTTCCCTTAACAATTCTAACAACCTCATTTCATGATCAGGTGGAAGGTTATTTGCTATTATTATTGGTAATTTATTTTCTTCTTCCAAGAAAGCATATTAGAGATTGTCAGGTAAAGATTTAAGTTCAAGTGTGGGTGGTTGCTGTATGGAAGATATTCATCTTTGTGAATTTAAATGTACAACAGCTGCTATTTTTTCAGTTTTCTTAATAGAATAAATAATACCAAGTAAATTGACAGAATCAAGGTCAAAGTTAGAAGTAGAACTAGAGGTAGAATCAGAATTCAAGAATGCATCAATCTTAGAATATGTAGTGCATTTATTAAGTCCATTATAACATTCTAAATATTAGATTGCATATATAAATTCAACAATGTTAGGAAGTTCATTATCCATGTCCATACAAGCATCAACAACTAACAAGTCTATCATATTTACATGCAACATGGAGTGTTCTTCTAAGGGGGTTTCATGGCATCGAGAATATTAAAATAAATAACATCATCACCAAATTCTATTGATAAAGTACAATCATGCACATTAATTATTGTTTTAGCAGTTTTCAAGAATGGTCTACCTAAAATCAGTGGTGTATGTCCATGTATATTATCATCATGTTCAGAACATAAAAATCAGGGGGAAAAATTAAATCTTTTACTCTTACTAGAATGTTTTCAAGTACTTCTGCAGGTAGGCTATGCTTTTGTTTGCTAATTGAATCACCACTCTTGTAGGCTTCAATTCTCCAATCTACAAAGAGGAATACACAAACTTAGGCATTACATTAATGGAAGCTTCTAAATCTAACATAGCATTATTGAACTGCATATTTCCTATTATGTAAAGAATGGTAAATGTGTCAGGATCTTTGCATTTAGTAGGCATAGCTAGTTGAATTAAAGTTAATACATTTCTCCCCATGCTAACTTTCTTATTCCTTTCCACTTCCTCTTTGTGTACATAACTCCTTAAGAAACTTCACATATTTTGGAATCTATTTGATTGCTTTTAAAAGAGGGATATTGAGTTCCATTTTTATGAACATCTCTATAATTTCCCTATCTAATTCAACCTCTATGATTTTTTTAGCTTGTGTAATTTGGTTGGGGAATGGAAAGGGTTTGGTGTATGTGGAATTCTCTGCCTTTTCTATGTTGTTCTTACCTTGGATTGAAGGGCGCTATTATTCTCTATCACCTTCTTTTTCTTGCAACACCTCTAGTAGAGGTGTGATGGGCCAATTTACTTGCTTGCTGCTCCTCAAGATTATTGTATTGACATTGCCTCTCGGGTTGGTCACGGATTATGAAGGTAATTAGCTAGAACTTTGATTTCTCAACTCATTGATATTTGTTGCAAGTTAGCCAATCTGAGTCTCCAAACTTTGGATTGTTGTCTTTGTTCACTATTGGAATTGGACTGTATTTGTTGACAACTATTAGAGATTGTGTCGTAGGCCTATCAATTTACTATGAACATTGTCTTGATTTAATAAAGAGTTTTATTATCATTATTATATTGTTTGCATATTTGCCATGTAATAAGATTCTTGAGTAATTATAATTATCCCAAATGTCCTTAGTCGATCATCATTGTGGGAAGAATAATGAATTAAGACTAATATGATTTTGATTGATGATCATGAGATGATCATGCATGTAGATATAAATCAAAGTCATAAGCACTTGTTAGGAACTAAGGTACTGGACCGACCCATTAGGAGATAGCTACATGGACTAAGTTATAAGCGTATCTCATCTATAACCATATCACCGAGTCCTTAGATCTGAGATCACCATAGATTCCTACATGAGGAACATTATACTTTGACATAATCAAAAGTCACCTTTAATCAGGTGATCATAAAGGTTATGATAAGATATAATAGGATACATTTGGAGGAAGATGATTGGTTAAGATGGGATTTGTTCCTCTCACACAGAGAGAGAGATATATCTTTGGGCCCTTCAATAAGTAAGACTAAAAAATGTATGGCCATGCTCAAATGAAAGGAGTTTATTTATCTTCTTTTTTGATAGTCTACTTAGAAATTGAGAAAGCATGGTCAAGCGATGTAAGGATGACGTCTCCATGCTTTGTGCTTGATCTAGATATCATGTGATAAAAGGGACTTGACATGGGCTATAGGATAGGTTGCATCAGATCATCAATCCTTATATAATTTGGGTAGTCATAATGTCTTGCTAGAGACCACTTATGACTTGTGGGTTAAAAGGAATTTTGGACCCACTGCTAATATTATATGGGCATATAGGATCGCATACAAGAATAGGCCAACATGAGATAGAATGTCTAGATTCATTAAACCTAGAAGGCATCTAGATTCCATGAATATAGTGTCCATATTTGATGTATTTACTCTCTAGATAGTTTCCTATTTCGAATAGGAGATTATCCTATTTTTTGTTAGAATAATATATTCTCTCTTGATAAGGTGGTGGACGAAATTAATATATTTAATGTATATTAATTTTGAAATTCAAAATCTAATAAGTTTAAACTTTAATTTTGAAATTAGTTACCTGATAAGTTTAAATTCTATTTAAGCTATAATTTCGAAATTAGTTACCTAATAAGTTTAAATTTTATTTAAACTAATTTTCAAAATTTACTTATTGGCTCGGAGACCAAGCAAAGCTCTCTTATAAAAAAAGGTGTTGAGATTTCCTAACACATACAATTTTTAAGCCACAATAGTACACCACCTAAAAGAGAGAGAAAGAGAGAGAGGTAACTTCTGCCATACACTTAAAGTCGTGTGGTTTTGTGGATGAACTTGGAGAAGGACGTTCATGTAATGTGGTGCTAGCACATCGCTCATATTGGAGATCCCATTTGTGTGGATATTGGTAAAGGGCATTGGTTTGTGAAGAGCAGCGCTTCGATCCAAACATAACTAATCAGAAGGAGAGACATAATTTTTCGTGTTGGAGGTATAATTTTTACCTTGCTTCGCTTTAAGCAAACATGATGGATCCATAGGAGGCATTTTTTTTCATGCTTCATTTAACTTTTCTGCTACATGTGTCTACAAATCCCAACACCAACTACTTCACAATAACTTCTAGACTTAGTTCTAACTTGTTTATCTATTGCATGGGTTGTCTCATAGGCTATTCATTACTTAGGGTAGGAGCATTAAATTTTTGTTGCTGCTATTGTTGGTTAGACCCATTGCCATATCTCAAATTCGGATTATTACTCTATTTAGGATTGTATGATGTTGCATAAGGGTTGTATCTATTTTGTTGCTACCGTAAAGGTCTACCAGGGAAGATGCCAATACATGATTCTATATTATCTTGCAATTGGGGACACTGATTTGTGACATGTGTGGTTAACAAACAAATACCACGTAAAGGTGCAAGGAGTTGTTAAGGCTGTCTTTGCTTGAGTGCCAGTTGTTTGACCATGGAAGCTAACTCTTTAAGTTTATTTCTATTCTTTATTGATCCATATAAGGGGCATAGATTTCATTTACACCTTTGGTTGGTGTATTTATTCTGGTGCGAAATTGTTGTGTATTTTATGCCATATTTGCAATAAGGTCTCTAGCAACAGCTGGGGTTTTGTTAACCAATGCTTCTTCTGTAGCTGCATCAACCATACTTCTATTCATGGGTAGCAAGCCTTCATAAAAGTATTGAATCAGAAATTGGTCATTGATCTAATGGTGAGGACAGCTTACACACAGTTTCTTAAATCTCTCCTAGTACTCATACAATGTTTCTTCATTCATTTGTCTAATACCACTAATCTCTTTTCGAATGGTTGCAGTTCTTGAGGCAGGGAAGAATTTCTTTAGAAATATCCTCTTCAATTCATTCCATGAAGTGATAGCTTGAGGTTAAAGATAATAAAGCCAATCTTTAACTGCTCCATCCAGTGAGAAGGGAAATGCTCTAAGCTTGATGTGCTCTTCTAAAACTCCTTGTGGCTTCATGGTAGAACAAACCATGTGGAATTCCTTGAGATGTTTATGAGGATCCTTAGTTGCAAGACCATGAAACTTTGGAAGTAAATGTATTAATCTAGATTTAAGTTCAAAAGTAGCATCAAGTTCAAGATATTGAATACACAGTAGTTGGTAATTAACATAAGGTGCAGCCAATTCCCTAAGAGTCTTATCATTATTCCTAGCCATATCTATAACTTCAAAATCAAAATCAAAATCCAAGTTTAGTTCACAATTACTTCCTATGTTATCTATTATTTCAGAAACCAACTCAGTAACTACAGCTTCTTGAATCTTACTATTTCCAAGTTGCTTATGAAAACTCTTATCAATTTCTGAATTAAACTCAATTAAATCTATATTAAAAGATCTTGTCATACACCAAGAATGAAATAAAATAAAATAAAATAAAACACCCAAAAATTACCAAGAAAAATCAAAATAAATTTGAAAAAAAATAGAAAAATCATAAAAAATCAAACGAAAAAATACTAAAAAATTAAAAAAGTGATTTAAATGATGGAATTTAGACAACATGCTCTAACACTATGTTGTGATTTTGTTTCCTCATAACACCTAAAAAATATGTACTAAGTTTCAAATCAATTAGAGTTAGTCACCCCTGACATTGGTATTGCCAAGAACAGTCACAAAACACCAAAAATTGACCACAAACACTAAGTAAAAATGCTAAAATCAAAATTGAAACTAAGGAACTTTCTATTCTAATTGATTATGATTAGTTGGCTCCCTGACAACGATGCCAAAATCTTGGTAAAGAAAATACTGTTCACTCGCAGTTGTCGCACTGGCCAAGATTAGTGAATTTTTCTTAGTTTACGGTATAATGCCCACCAGGTCATCTCTTATGAAGCTAGTAATCAAATTAATTAGTTTAGGAATGAAAAACTAGAATTATGATAATTGGAGGTTCGAATATAAAGTTGCACTAATTAAACCAAATAGTAAATCAATTAATGAAAACAAAATGAAACAAAGTTCAATCAGAATGATGCGTACCAATCTAGAATTCTTCTTTTGATATTTTCCTATCCTTGTCACCTAAAAATACCTTTGGTTTGATTTTTAATCATCTGGTTATTTTCGATTAATGTTCCTAAACTATCGTTTAGGATTTTAATTAGTTCATATTTCTAATCAAAATGCAACTGCATTTTTGTCAACAACACGAAGCTAAATTGTTTCGCACTTGACCAGATGAATGCAGAATCCTAGTATTGTTCAAAATAAATTTATTTGATTAATCAACTGATTGAATCAAAATACTTTTTTAGATAGATCAAATGAATTAGAATTCATACAACAAAAATTATCTAACTAGAATGATAATAATTACATGAAAACAAAGAGAACAAGAAAAATGAAATCCTTTTGAAATCAAAATCCAAACTAGAGTTCTATACAAACATGGACTCAAGTTCCCTATTAAGTTCAGACTTTGGATTGATTACTTAGAAAATTAAAAAGCCATAGGAAAGATGAAAATAAGAATGCGAAGTAGAGAAGATGGAGTGTGTATTCTCTAGTGACGTCTTCTCCTCCTTAAATAGATGACGTTACCTTCTTCCTTAAGAAAGACCTAAGGGTTATAATAAGTTGTGCGCATCCAACAGTCTAGACTTTTTCACATTAAAAGAATGCTAATACTAATCTTGAAGTAACAATAAGATAATATCCAGATCCCTCTAGGAATCATCTAACCTACAAAATACAATTAAAAAAAAAAATTGGTCCCTTGGTAAAAATATAATACAAATGCATTTAAAATTCATTAATATAAATTTAGCCCATTTAATATAAAATAAACCTAAAATCATCAAATTACCCACTATAAATTATTAATAAGACAAAATATGATGAATATAAAATATAATAATATTGAAATATCAAAATGCAGCATGTATGACCATTCTATAAGGTCCTAAACATCATGGAACTCAAAATGACTTCTCCATTTGGCATTATACACACACTTTCCATGGCACATACATATTCAAAATACATATTCTTGCAATTCCACAACTGAAATTGATATTTACAATATAATCTCATACTTTTACATATGTTGGAGCATTTACATTACACAAATATCAATTATAAATTCTCATTGACAATGTATTATATGAAAATCGAAACCATTGTCAAAGTTACATAACTCATGCTTGTTGACTTCCATCATTGGCTCTTTGAGAGTTTCCTAGACATGGTTAGAGATAATATGGCAGAGAGTGAGGTTCCAAGAATCCTAATAGCTTATTCACTATTCAAGCATACTTATATGGTATGTTATCATGTCAAAGAAAGCAAACATGTATCATAGGCATTCAAACATCAAACGTAATCATATTTATGAAATCATACAGATCCATGAAAGTCAAAATCAAGCTGTAGGGACTTTTGGTCTAGCTTCACCTAATTATTTAGGACTTTTGTTTAGTCTCAGCCATTTTAGGGACTTTTGACTTAGCCTGTGACATCCCTTACCCCTAATTATAGTGATTAAGTTTAATTGCATAGTTGATGATCATTATTTAATAAGTAAAACAACTTAAGCCTCTAGACATCCTTCATATCATGTTTCCACTAACTCTACAACCATAAAACCCTCTTATAATTATTTCCAAGTCATTACATACCAATTTCCTCATAAAAACTAAGTTCTAGAAACTAGAAATAGGAGTTTAATGTTTTAGGTTGCGGCTTAGACATTCCCACTGTAGCTAAGTTAGCTACTGGAATCTAAAAACTAAATTATTGGACTTGCATCGCAACTTGGTACACTTACTATAACATCCCTAAAATTAGGATTTTTTAATTATTTAGTATTTTATGTAATGAATTTATTAAGCTTTAATAAGAAGAATTTGAACAAAATAGCTTCGTATATAAGGAGTATAAGTTGAATAAGACCCATAGGAATTTTTTAGATTTTAGGGAGGTTTAAGGGACCTAGGGGCGAAATTCTCATTTGTCACTTGGGCAAACTTTAATAATTTTTCTAGAAGGAAGGGGAATTCAGAACTAGTCCAATATATATATATATATATATCAATAGTTAGAAAATAATGCGTAAAAAATTATAAAATTTGTTGCATGAAATTCTAGATTCGTTAGAGCCAGAAAATGGCCCGAAACCATTACAAGCTTATACGAAGACGAACTAAAACCCTAAACCCATGTTAGCTATCTCAAGAAATTCTATGCAGAAAAATCTACTAGGTAGTGGTGACAGAATCCAGAAAAATGGAGTTAAGAAAAAGATATAAGCGAAAAACAAACAGATGTGCTTGTTTGTCACATCACTACCATGGGCAAAATGGTCATTTGGACTCTAAAATAATAAAATATTAAGGAAATAAATAATATTTAAATATATGGTTGGAGACATTAAATAGGACCCATATAAGGCCAAATAATATTAAAATATAGCAAAGAACTTAGAAAATGCAGATTAAATAAAATATTATGGAAAACCTAGGAAACGGTGGCAATTTTGTAAGTCTAATCAGGGAAGAGCTGACGTGGCACCAGGGAGCTGGGAAGTGCTGATGTTGCGCCATAGAGGAAAGAGAAAGTGATGATGTGGTGCCATGTATGAAGAAGAAGTTGGAAGTTGGAAGAGAATTCTAGAAATTGCATGAATTATGGAGAGATTATGCAAGCTTACATTAGCAAATCTTAGAAATCTCATGCATTACGAAAAAGTTACCACTGACTTCAGCATGACATAGACGCTGACTTATGCAGCATTAAATGCAATCTTATCTTCACACTTTATGAAAAAATAATCATGGTAATCAATGGCTAATATTTTCCTGTAAAATGTGATACGATCTAAACCGTTGAGTAATTCAATGACTTAGATTTCTTCACCTTTTCAAGATCAAACTGTAATATCCAGTTTTTCAAAAATGAGAAATTATGTTATGTGACCATTAGAATGTATATTGAGTTTGAAGTATGGCAGTGGACCAAGTTAATTTAAGGGTTGAGATAATATCTCATCACCTTGGTCCAAGATCTTGTCGACAAGATCCTATAATCTGTAGTGTAAATTCTGAGACCTTGTTGACAACATCTTCATTAATAAGTACAAGGTCTTCTTGTATAATGTGTTAAAACTTGTATGGTATGGAATTAGGTATGGAGAGATTTTTAAATGAAAGTTTTGAGTTCTTCGGGGTTCTCAGAGGCCTTGGAAACTATGGGAAGCCCCGGGACAGTTAAAACCCCTCCAGTGGACGTTTTCCAATGTCGGTATACCTAAACTTTAACTGATTCATTCGGGAAGGTTTTAGCTCCAATTTGAGTGATTCCAAAGGCATTTTACTAAATTGGAACTTAAATTTTATAATGGAAAAGACGGTTCTAAAAAAGGAGTTAAAATGAATTAGAAACTAAAATGCCAAGAATGAAGGGCAGAATGGAAATTCTTAGTCTTCTTCTTAGGAAATCTCTTCTCCTCCTTCTCCCCTTTCTTCTTATGGTTTTTTTAGAGTTTTTGGTGCTATTTTAAGGTCAGACCAAGGAGGAAAAATTCATATTTGAAGAGAGAAAGCCAAAGAAAGTGAGAATCAAGTGAGAAAATAAGGAAAAACAAAGTAAATCTTCCATCCCATGGTAGATACTTCCTCCCTCTCTTTCTCCCTATTTCGCCCCATATATGTAGATGTAAGAGGGTTGGAATTTTGAGGAGAACCAAGGATGATTTTCATGAATTTAAGGGAGGAAAGTAAGAATATGCAAAGAAATCCAAGTAAAGACCATGAATTTACAAGATAGAAAATTTAGGGTTTTGATTGCATCTTGAACTCTATCATGAACCCTAGCCATATTTTATGATGTTTAAGTGTTTGTATGAGTTCCTAAGACACTAAGAGAGCTTCCTACATGTTTCTCCCATCAAAGGAAGCAAGGAAACTCCATTGGTGCTTTATGGAAGCATAGCTTCGACTAAGGAGAGTCCATGCACCTAGAAAGTGTTTTAATTCCTTCCAAGCTTAGTACTATATCATGTATGATGGGAGAGTATGAGAGGAAGTCTTGGAAAGAGTTTAGAAGTCATAAAAAGTGAGATGGCCTTATATGTTCCATAATATTACTTAAAGAAGTAACACCTAGCTAGACTCTTAGAATTGAGTGTGTGATGACTCCAAGGGGTTTAAATAGAGTAAAAAATCATGAATGAATAGATAGAATGGAGCCAAGATGATGTTTTCCAAAGGTTTCTTCATTAAGTATATTATGGAATCATAAAAGAGCCTTATGAGTCACCTAGCCTTTCTAGTAGTTATGTGGCCTTAGACCTTGTTTCAGGAGTATAATTAGCTTCCATATGATATGTCTAGGCCAAAAGGAATGATCTCCACCTTTTTAGGTATATAAAGTCAAGGGAGAGGATCCGAGACTTAAGGAAAAAGTGTGCAAATGCAAACAAGGTAGCTCTCTCCACCTTCTCTCATGCATAGATGTGTGCTTACATTGTCTTGAATGTGTGTATGTATATTTTAAGCTATGAAAAGTATTCTAGCATGATTTTATGCCATGATACCATGATGATGTATTATGTTTCTAAATGATATTTTATGTGCTTGCTTTAGTTTGCTTAAGTGTGGTGAAGCCAAAAAACCCTTAACCATGGTGAGGATGAGCCAAGAACCCTTAAGATTAGTTGAGACAAAGTAAAGAGTTTTCCAAAAGTGAGGTTGACTTCCAAGAGCAAGGTTAAGTCTAAGAACCTCTTAAAGAATGGGTGAGACAAGTCCAAAATCCACAAGTGAATGGGTGAGGCCAATCCACTTGCTTGGCAATCCTTTGTATGCTATGTATGACTTGCTCAAATGTTGAAAATGCTTCTTAAATGACTGCACATGTTAATATGCTCATGCATGCATTTGTGAGACTTGTATTACATGCTTTATATGTGATTGAATGGGAGGTGAGCTATTGGAATTATTTGAATCTCATCCCCTCCTCTCCAATGTCTTAACATGCTAGGTGAAACAATTGAGCAAGGTATTAGAGGCCACCAAGTTTAGAAGAAGAAGATAGGCATCAAAGTATATGAATATGATTAGTTTTGCCTTCTTTTAGCCATACATATGGCATATGATGTAATCCCAAGATGAAATTGTTATGTAACCATATGAACATATGTAAATACCCAAATGTATGATGTATGAATGAAATTTGATGCCAAATGTATGAGATAGCATGTTTTGGGTATTGAATGGCAAGTTTAGCTCTTGAATGGTTAGATAGATTAGTGTAATAATGGAAATGGAATGGCCAAATTGATATGCATGAGGTTTAAGACTACTTAGGTAGTTCATACAAGTTATGTTCATACTTTTAAACTTTTCCAAGGGGTGCCAAACTCAAGAGGAGACTATTTAGACCAAAGTAACTCTTGATAGGGAGCAAAAAAAACTATTTCATGAGGCTATATCATTTTTTAACCAAATGAGCTCTTCTTAATTTGAAACTTGGCATGCATGTAGAACTTATTGAGATATTTTTGGGAAGCTAAAGAATAAAATTTTTGGAAGTCTAGAGAATATTTGATGAATTTTCAAAGTTGAGAAATTTTCTAGTTTTGGTTTGGTGTACTATTCACTCAGGTTCGAAAATAAAATCTGTCACTCAAGAGGTAAATGATGTCCAATTGCTACAAAATTTTATAAGGAGAAACTATACACTTCTAGTGACTTGTGTCAACTAGAAGCACCCCATTTGGATGTCTAGAGAGCGAGATATGAATTTTTAAAATTTCTGCCCAATAGCAGGTGTCCATAATGACCCAGGTTATTATTTGATTGGGTTTCATAGTTTGGGTATGACTAAACTAGTTTGGAGTTATTTTTCTCCTCTAGCTAACATCTATAACTTTCTAGATTGGTATTATTTGAATGGATTGGATTTTTTTGGAATTAATTGGATATTTTTTAAGTTTACTACAGAAACTTGTGACAGTACCAGTAGTCAGCCAGACCTTTGCGCCTTTTTGAATGTCAAGCATCCTTTGTGTGATGATTTATGGTCTGTTCATATTTTTATATAAAATAGACATGTATAGCTTCTTATAATGACAAAGAATGCATGATTTCAATTTTTCTAAGATTAGTTATGATTTTTCAAATTTGGTGACAGAAAAGCCAAAATTTTGGCTGGAAATGCAAACATGAGTTTCATGTGTCCCCTTGCTTTCCACGAGTTGTAGGCTAATTTTAGGGATGGAAATGAGTTGTACCCATGTATCTAAATGTGAGAATGTGATACATAAGTCCATACAATTGGGACTCTGAAAGAAAAATTTTACTCATAGAGAAATGCATCTTAATTCATGACTCTTTATGCCACTAAGTTGTTTCCAAAGAAAAGATATGAGATGAGGCATGGGAATTGCATGAATTGAGTCTTAAAAGTATAGTGTTACATAAACCATAACCTTTGATCTAGTCCTAAGGCCTACATTTTATCTCTTATTTCAAGGTTAAATCTTGACCATTCATATAATCTAAAGGCCAAGACCTTCCACCTAAAAGTTAATTAAATCTTAACTATTCATAACTAATATATATATGAACCACACACACACTTTCATGCCACTCTCACACACAAAATACACACACCAATTCGGCCAAGACAAGGAGAAGAAGGAAGAAGAGAGAGCTCGGCCTAAGGAAGAAGAAGAGGGAAGAGGAAGAAAGAAAGAAAATCCACCAAAGAAAATCAAACACTACAGAGCTAAGGTAACATAGATAGACTTTCTTCTTCTTAGTTTTTCTTCTATTTTTCTCCAAGAATTTTCTCTTCTCTTGTTTTCTAAATTTTCGTCCATGGCATGAGGAGATAGGAAATTTTGTTGTTTCCATGAATTCTAGCCAAGAAAAGATGGAGAAATCATATATATGGCTTATGGATTCATGTGATTCAAGAAAATTCCTAATCTTGGCAAATTTTCTACAAATCAAGAAGTTTTGTATTTCAAGATGCCATGGGAGAAATTGAAGAGAAAATGAATAGGGAAGTGATGGGAGAAAGCCTAAGGAAGAGGAAGATTAATACAACTTTAATTTTCATGAAGAAATTGGCAAGAAACCCTATAATCTTAACTTGAGAAAATTGTAGAATACCTATGAAATCTTTAGAAATTTATTTAGGGCTTTTGTTTTGCTTCCTTGAATAGGTATGTGTGGCTATTTGGTGACATAAAAATGAAGCAAAATCATATGTCTTTCTTGATGCATAGGTTCAGCCAATACATGTACATATACTTAGGGAAAAGTTTTCTTAAATCCAACTAAATAAAGTTAATCTACATAAAAAATAAGGCCTATGGTGAAATTTTGGTAATTTATGGATCATTATATAAAAAGTCAAATTCTTGAGTATTTAAAAGAGGCGTTACACCTACACTGCGACTTGAGTAGTTATTAGAGTTCAAAACAAAAAATACACAATTCACACCACGATCCAAGCCTTCCGCTCTACGGTAAAGTTACCATCTAGACCCTACTATTGAAAATCTCTTGATTCTCACCAAGGTGAGCTTCTGGAACTGCACTCGTAAATTTCCTGTGTTGTGTTACAGCCTAAAGTTTTATGCCACGATGAAGCCAAGTTTTGTTACCCCTAGGGAAAAATTCTTGCTTTGTGCCATGGCGAAGCACATTACGCCGCATTGCCCCATGGTTCTATAATAGCCCTGGTTGCGACTCAAATCTTCTCTGACTCTATTCTCTTATTTTCATGCTCTCTAATATTTTACCACTCATTCTAGATGAATATTAAAACCTCCCTAGCTATCACACATGGTTTTCTAGACCTTTCAAGTCCCAAATACCCCAATTAATACTCCACATTGTTCATAACTTAAGGGGAATTCATAATAATTGAGTACTATCATACATTTCAACACATGAACACATTATGTCAACAATTGGTAATCAAGGCCACTAACAACATCATTCATATGCATTTATATATATATATATATATTCCAGTGGAGCTATCATACAACACTAATTAGGATAACCATTCAATGCATTGCATGATCACAATCTCAAGTGATTAAGTGATTGTTCTTTACTGGCAATAATTGTTATCAGATAATAATCAAGTACATACATCAGATTTTAAGTACTATAAGGTTTAGCTTCCTGTTAGATTTAATCTTAATTACAAAACATCGAATAGCCTACACTTAGCAATATAAATGCATCATAATGCTATAAAAAAGAATTATAAAAATGATAGCATATATTTTTAAAAAAATGGCTTTAGTATAGAAAGCCCACACATGACCTCCAAGTCAGGGGTGCTTATCTACTTATTTCCCCTTTCCCTTATCCATTAGCACATAAAACAAAGTGAGATATGAATCTTAATAACCAGGGGATAATTCCAAACATATATACAATTCAATCAGCATAAAATGCATTTTAATAAGATAAACACCATAATTATCTATCATATCAGTAAATAAACTAGTTGAGCTACTAGTGACTACTATCCCATACTAGTAATCACATACATCATATTAATGGTCAATAACATAGTGAAAGGCCCATCCATGGCGCCAACTCCTTATTGAGTATGCTCTAGGCTCAGTGTATTCATAAGTTTGATCACAACTTGGTGCCCAATCGAAGCATAATGCATAGGTGACAGTCGCACCATCACTCCACCAAGGACTTACTCACAGTCCAAATACAGTAATCAAGTAGCCATTATAGTCATTTAGCAAAGTAAAACATATTTATATAGTAGATATTAGATTAACAAAGCATATACATAAGGAATTAAAATTCAAATCCCAGTTACCTCACTTAATTACATAAAGTTCTGAAGTTAAATGTAAGTTTCCACACACCTAGAGGTCCTAAGTAAAACCAAAGCATAAACTTAGTCACTAATTATAGTAGAAATTAGACACCAAGTAATTAAACTATCAAGAATTACATAGAAGTCACTTACCCAATAACTAAAGAGTTCTAAATTTGGACTTGAACTTCACCCACATCAGAAACCTCAATATTCCACTATAATTTCTAGGTATTTTCGCACATAAACAAAGCTCACCTCATAAGTCAACCATTAGGTTCACTAACCAATCAAAAACACATTAAAATGAGGAGAAGATACTTACCTAACAACCTTTCTAGCCTTTATCTCCAAAAATCAACAATGGAGTCACTAAAAGAGCAAGTTTCAGATTTGAGAAGAAGATGAAAATCCTCCAAATGACAAACCAATTGGACCAACATGGAGATGAAGAAGAGAGGATTAAGTTTTATATAACTGACCTTGGAAACTTCTCATCTAGAAGTGTGAAATGATAGAAATATGTAGAAAACCTGATGATTACGTTGCGCAATCTCAAATAAAACTAGGTAGCGAAATAAATTTCATAGGTAATGGTGCAACCCAGGTCATTTCCCAAGGAGTTTTTGCCTTAATTTGTTTGTGAAAGAGTGTTCCAAGTATTACTAAATGAAAATTATTTAAGGGATTTTGAATTACTAAAATTTAATTGAGATAAAATTGAGATGACAAGAATAAAAAACCTAAGACTAATTGCAGTGAATAATTAAGAAAATGTGGTAGCTAGCCTTTAAATGGACTCCCTAGAATTCAATTATTCTTACTCCCTTTTTAGTGTACCAAATTTGGATTTATATTTATGCTCATTAGTGTATTCCCTATAAAAACTCTTGAATGACCATCCAAGTTTCAATTCACCAACTATTCAAGGATTTTGCAACCACAAGAAACTTTAAAAAATTAATTAATTGAATTAAGAACAAGAACACACTACAACCAATCCTAATTACTCATTAAAATCTGCTGCACAACCCATTTAAGATGCTAATTAACTAATTGGATTAATGAATTCCTCAAACAATTAATTGCATAAAAATTTTAGCCACTTAATCCACAACTATTGCATCAATTGGCCTATAATCAAGAGGAAATTAAGAGTAAATTGCACAGCCAATAAATTTGGTCTTTTCACAAACATGTAATGATCACAATTAACATTCCAAATATCAAATTATACTCAATTCACAAATCAAATCAATCCAGTAATTTTTAGCAATTAAATTCCTAAATTAATAAGCTAAACCTAGTCAAATTAATAAGGGAAATAATGCTAAAATTAAAAGATTGAGCAAAGAAATTTTTATCCAATTTGGTGAGGAAATGTGGAGCTCAAATCTGCATCTGGGAGTCTCCAATCTTCAGCTAGCCACCAAGGATGATTCAAGCTGCTATGGAGAAATTAAATGGAAGAAAATCGATGATAGGAGCTGCAGCTATGGAGAAAGTGATGAAAAATACTCCTTTGTTCCCTCTCTAGAGCTCCTGCATTTTTACATCGTTCTCGCATTATTATCTCTCCAGTTCATGTTATTTTCTTGCGTTCCTCTCTCACAGCTCCATCTTTTTTTTTTTTTTAACCTTTTTTATGCTTCCAGCTCACTTCATGTGTTTCTTTCCATCGTTATTCTCTAGCTCATGCTTCAGTAATACACATCAACCTATAGCTCATGTTAATCTTCCACACTTTACTTGTTTGCCCCGTCATTTCTTCTCCAGCCTCCTTATGTGCTGCCCACGTTCCCATTAATCTCCAGCTCTCTCTGTCAGCCTTGCATGTGTTTCATTTACTCATTTTTTTATTTTCTTCTTCATGTGTTATTCTTTTCTCCTGCCCAGCCAAATTCACATGTTCTCCTTCTACATTTTCCATGTTAGCTCCACATGTTCGGCATGAGTGTATGAGTGTGGGTCTGCATGCTCCATTCGTAGCTTTCTCAGGTGATGCTTCAGCTCAAGCTTTATACACTGTTCATATGGATTATTTACTTGCTCCCACATCACATTCTATCTAGCTGCTCTGTGTGTGTTTGTTCGCTTCTTTTTCAAGTCCCTTGTTAGCTCAGCTTTTCCATTTGTTTTCTCCACACTTCTTTTCCATTGTGACAATCACGTCAGCTCCTTTCCATGTCTCTTCTCTTAAACTTCTTCAACTTGAGCTTCCTTCTTCTCTCAAACAGTGGTACGTTCTGCCCAACTTGTAGCTTGCATTCTTCATGTTTAGCTTATTCCATGTTAGCCCGTGGCACTTACTCATCTTCTACTCTAGCTCACAAGCTTCTTCTCGAATCACAAAAGCTCACCACATGCTCTGTGCCTTCCTTCATTCCCTTGCATGCTCTGTTTTGCTCTTCTCTTCTTCATTTTCTTGCTCTATTCTAGTGGGTGGAAGTGTAGTGGCTTCATGCATGCAAACAAGAAGGCTGGATTCATGTAGCTGCCTCATTTTTCATTCATTCAGCTTGCTCATTCAACTCATGTTACTTCATTTCTGTTCAACGTTGTTCTCCCTTCTTTACGAGAAATAGCTCAGGCTTCTTCATGTCTTATGTTGCTTCTACCCAGTAACTCATAGCCCTCCACCCAAGCTTGAGACCTCACTTCCATGTAACTTCTTCAACTCTGTTCTGCCCATGTTTGAGCTTCCTTCTTTGCTCATCCCTATTCAACTCGTGGCCAGTGTGTGATGTGGATGAGTGTATCAACGTGGTGAATAGGATGAAAGTGGTTCTGCAACTTGAAGTGTTTAAAGTCATAGCTAATCCATGGAGGTTGCAAATGAGTGCGACGTGTTTATGTAGCTACATGGAAGTGTATTAAAAGAGTGTGTTCAAGTGAAGCTTTGTGTGTGTGCAGCTTTGTGAATGACTGTGAGTGTGGGACAGCCATGCATGTGAGTGTATATGGATGCACTAAGGATGAAGTGGCTCGTGGCATTTTTCTTCTCCAAGTATTTTTCCATATTTTCTCCAACATTGAGATTTAATTTGCTCAAAGTCTACACAAAAATAATGGAGACAATTAAGTAGGAACAATCTTACAAAATTATTTAAACAAATTTATGCATTAAAACCAATAATTTTGCAATTTAATTCTTAAATTATAGAAATGGCCAATAAACTCAATTATCCTCTAATTGAAGTCCTTTAAGCCAAAATTTATAATTAAAATGCCTAATTAGAAGAGGAAAAATATATGAAAATTAGCAATTATCAAATTCCCCCATACTTAAGTTTTTGTACTCCTGGGCAAAAGAAAACTAAAGCTCCAAGAAAGAGATAATGGAAAGGAAATCAAGAAAAATGGAATTGTGTAGGTCACTTAGCATAAAGAAGCTCAAACCAAATCAATAGCTCAATTCTCCAAGTCATATCACTTATATCAATGCAGCAAGTACTATGGCAATACACTTAATCAAAAATAAAATGAAATGAAAGACCCTCACTTGGATTAGTGTTTATCACTCTGCTCTTTAGTATTTAAGATGAAGTGCTTACTCTCAAATTCCATCCCATCCAACTTTACTACCATAAACTTAGAAATCATCTACATCTCCACCACCAAAATTAAATGCCAATGAATGAATCAAAAGGTCTTTATTATGGTTGTAATGCATGCTAAGGTATAAAACAAGTGGTAAACAAAAGAATGAAGGAAATTCGAAAAGCAAATAGGATGCTAAAAATCATCAGGAGCATTAAAATAAGAATAAGGATAGAATGCAAGTGCATTTTAAGGCCCTAATTACCATAAACAAATATATGCACTAAGAGAATTACTTTTCTTCCTTTTTCCTTCATTTTTTTAATATTTCAAATGCTTTTCGTTTGCTTTGTTTTTTTTTTTTCATTTATTTTTTTCTTTCTCCTCTCTCTTTTTCTTGGAATATTTCCAAAGAAGAACAAACAAACAGCCTATAAATGATGTAACAAATGCACCTCCACCTACCTTAACAAGATACAATGCCCTTAATAATCAAAAGCATTCTAATCAAGGTAGGAAGAACATTTGTTTAGTTTTCATGGCTAAAAGGCTAAAAAAGAAACATATATGGCTCAAAAGGGTAAAGCAAATGGATTAAACACATGTAGGATAGCTTTTTGGCTCTAGCTAAAACAAAATAACAATGAACGCCTTAATCCTTTTCATGCATGGCAAATGAATAAATGTGGCCTTAAATAAGATTCAAGCCAAGTTCTAGAATAAAAACAAGATAGGGGATAGACACTAGAAATGAATAAGTAATAGGTTCAAAAATCTCATAAGGTAAATTGACCATCATCAAATTTCATTAAAGCAAAGCTAATTGCCACTTAACTTGCATTCTCAACACAAGGTTAATTCCCTATCAAATTAAGATATATCAAAGCTATGATTCCCTTAATAACAACAACTTCCACAAAAGCACAATTTTTTTTTAAAGACTGTAAAAACAACACAAAACTTTAACATTCCAAAAGTAAAACAAAAGACTAAAAACCTAGAAACTAGAAAAATCAACTAACCAAAACAAAATAAAACTAGAAATTTTATTTGTATCCCCCCGATACTTAAACATTGCATTGTCCTCAATGCCAGCACATAATCCAGTAAACAGATGAAGACAACAAAATATAAAAGGGGAAAGGGAAAGAGTATAACCAAAGATCAGGGTGGGTCATGAAGTTGGAGCTCCTTCTTGTCATCCTTTGGAACTCTTACATGAAAGTGCTTGAGCCGATATCCATTAACTTTGAATTTAGCTCCCGTCTGCTCATCCAAAAGCTCAATTGCACTAAAAGGGAAAACATCAAAAACTATGTATAGACCTTCCCACTTAGAATGAAGTTTATCTAGCATAAGCTTCAAGTGGGATTTATAAAATAGAACTTTTTAGCCAACAACAAACTCCTTTCTTGCAATCATTTTATCATAGAATGCCTTTGTCTTTTCTTTATAGATCCTTGCATTATCATAGGCTTCCAATTAGATCTCTTCAAGCTCTTGGAGTTGAAATTTTTTAAGAGATCCCGCTCTATTCAAATCCAAATTACATTTCTTTATAGCCCAGTAAGCCTTGTGTTCCACTTCTATCGGTAAGTGACAAGCTTTTCCAAATACCAGCCGATAGGATGACATGCCAATAGGAGTCTTGTAAGTAGTCTTATAAGCCTAAAGTGCATCATCTAGCCTCTTGCTCCAATCTTTCCTATTCGACTGCACTGTTTTCTCCAAAATTTGCTTCACCTCTTAGTTAAAAATCTTTGCTTGGCCATTTGTTTGAGAGTGGCATGGAGTAGCTACTTTATGCACAACACCATACTTGCTAAGCAAGCTGTGCATACTCTGGTTGCAAAAATGAGTGCCCTGGAGCGAACAAACTCTACAACCACAGAAGAATTATCAGTCTTAATGGGTCTTGCTTCCACCCACTTCGAAATATAATCAACAGCTAATAAAATGTAAGTAAAGCCAAAAGAAGTAGGAAAAGGTCCCATAAAATCAATACCCCACACATCAAAGACTTCACAGAACAAAATGGGATGCTGTAGCATTTTATTTCTCCTAGATATGCTACCTATTTGTTGACACTTGACACATCTTTTACAAAATTCAAAGGCATCACGAAACAAAGTAGGTCAATACAATCCACTATTTAGAACTTCCTAGCTATGTATTTTGGACAAAAGTGACCTCCACATGCAAGTGTGTGACAAAATTTCAAAACAGACTCAAATTCTATATTAGGCACACAATGTCTAATCACTTGGTCATTACATAGTCTCCACAAGTATGGATCACCTAAATATAACACCTAGCTTTACTTTTAAACTTATTCACCTAATGTTTATTCAAATCAATAGGCAATTCAGAAGTAGCTAGATAATTTACTAAGTCAGCATGCCAAGGATAAAAACTATGCACATCACACAAATGCTCATTAGGGAAATCATCATCAATAGGTAAGGAATCTACCTTTGGAGCCTCAATTCTGCTCAAGTGGTCTGCTACTAAGTTTTCAGCTCCACTTTTATCCCAGATGTCAATATCAAATTCTTGAAATAGATGCATCCATTTAATCAATCTTGGCTTTGCATCAAGCTTCTTCAGCAAGTACTTCAAGGCTACATGATCAGTAAGAACAATGACTTTAGTATTAAGCAAATAAGATCTAAATTTATCCAAGGCAAAAACAACAGCAAGAAACTCTTTTTCTGTGGTTGTATAATTTGCTTGGGACCCATCTAGAGTCTTAGATGCATAAGCTATCACATAAGACCTCTTATTCACTCTTTAACTCAAAACTGTACCTACAGCAAAATTAGACTCGTCACATAAAAGCTCAAATGGAAGGTTCCAATAAGGGGGTTGAATAATGGGTGGGGAAGTCAAGCTTTTCTTAACATCATCAAAAGCTGTTTTACATGCATCATCAAAATAGAAATCAACATCTTTTTGTAACAGCTTAGACGATGGCAAAGCAATTTTACTAAAATCCTGAATGAATCTTCTATAAAAACCTATATAACCTAGAAAAGACTGGACCTCCTCACACAAGTTGGATATGGCAGAGAAGTGACAACATCTATCTTAGCCTTATCAACTTCTATGCCTTGTTCAGATATAATATGACCCAATACAATGCCTTTTCGAACGATAAAATGATACTTTTTAAAATTAAATACAAGGTTCTTCTCTATGCATCTTACTAGGACTTTATCTTGACTACATAAGAAATCATTAAAAGAGTTCCCATATATAGTGAAATCATCCATAAAAATTCTATACAATGTTCCAGAAAATCACTAAAAATGGAAACCATGCACTGCTGGAAAGTTCCAGGGAATTGCAAAGACCAAAAGGCATTCATTTGTAAGCATATGTTCTAAATAGGCATGTGAACATCATCTTCTCTTAATCCTCTGGGGCTATACATATCTAGAAATAACCTAAAAATCCATCCAGAAAATAGTAGTGAGACTTCCCAGCTAAACGTTCAAGCATCTGATCAATAAAAGGGAGGGGGTAATGATCCTTTCTAGTGACTAAATTAAGTCTCCTATAGTCAATGCAAACCCTTCAACTGTTCTGTACGCGGGTGGGTGTTAAATCATTATTCTCATTTCAGACAACTATGATCCCTAATTTTTTTGGAACCACCTACATAGGACTAACCCAATGACTGCTAGAAATAGGATATATAATATCAGTAGATAAAAGTTTAGAAACTTCCTTTTTAACCACATCCAGGAAAAGTGGGTTCAATCACCTTTGAGGTTGCCTTACTAGCTTTGCCCCATCCTTTAACAGAATTTGGTGCATGCATGTATCAAGGCTAATGCCAAGTAAGTCATCCAAGGTCTACCTTATTGCTTGTCTTCTCTTCCTTAAGACCTCTAGAAGCTTCTCTTCCTCCTTTGGAATAATGCCACTAGCTACAATCACTGGAAGCTTCTCATCTTTCTCCAAATAGGTATACTTGAGATTGTTTGGTAGCGGTTTGAGCTCTAAGGTAGGAGCTTGCTCAACAGAAGGTATGAGTTGTTTGATTTCAATCTCTTCCATGCCAAATACCTATTCAGACAACTCACAGATAGAAGAAACAACTTTCCCATCTTTAGGAACATCAGCAGAAGAAATATCAATAAGAGAACCAACAGCTGTAGCAACATCAGTATTACTATTAGATGAACTTGTTACATAGCATCTAATACCACTATCAATAGGCAAGGTAAGAGTGGACGTAGGTGAACTAGCACAATCGAAATATCCAGAAGTGACATCAACATGCAACACATCCTAAGAATTAGGAAATCCAGGAACATCAGAGCAATCAGGGAAAATAATAGTATGCACACCATCTCTAGAACAAAAGGATTGATTTAGACTAGTATAATTATCCAAATCAGTCACAGGCTGACTAATAGTGAAACCATCACAAAAAGAAGAGGTCACAGAATTATGATAATCAGTACATGTATGAAACTCACTATTCTCAATAAAAGCACTAATCTAGGTACATCTATGACATATTATAGTTCCAGAACACATATAATTAAAAGAATAATCCAAGTCAGCAATATCATAGGAATCAGTCAACAAACTATCCCTAAAATCAACACTGGCATTATCAACTAGCATATCGATCAAGCTGATACTAAAAACAGAGTTATCATCACATGGGTGTTTCATGGCATCAAATATATTAAATTGTATCACATTGCCAGCAAACTCCATTTGAAGAGTACCTTCATGCACATTTATTATTGTCTTTACATTTTTTAAGAAAGGTCTACCTAGGATGAGTGCAGCATGTCCACTAGATCTATATCTATCATCTTCCATGTTAAAGAAATAGAAATCAGCTGGGAAAATCAAATCCTTTACCTTAACCAGAACATCCTCCAACATTCCTGAAGGATAAGCAATGCTCCTGTTTGCTAGCTGCATAACCACTCTAGTAGGTTTTAGCTCTCCCATTTGTAAAAATAAATACCTTGATTTAGGCATAACATTTATAGCAGCACCAAGATCAATCAAAGTATCAAAAAACTTAAAATTTCTAATAGTTCATGGGATTGTAAGAGTGCTCGGATCTTGACACTTAATGGGTATTGTTGGCTGTATAAGTGCTAAAACATTCTTACCAAAATTGACTTTTTCATTCCCTTTTAGCTGCCTCTTGTTAGTACATATTTCTTTGAGAAACTTGGCGTACTTAGGGATGGTCTTGATTGCATCCAACAAGGGTATATTGACCTCAACCTTCTTGAAAGTCTCAATAATTTCTTTTCCAATATCTGCTTCAGTTTGCCTCTTTCCCAAGGTAAGTCTATGTAGGAAAGGCAAGATCTTCTTTGGCTCCTTTTCTTTCTTAGGCTCATTTGGTGCGACATGCATTTTTTATGACGCCGGCTTATCCATGGTAATGGTATCTGAGGATCCCTGAACTTCCTTTCCACTCCTAAGAGTGATGGCACCAACATTGCTACTATTCCTTAGATTGATAATAGTCTGAGAAGGTAATTACCCTGATCCTTGGCTTTTTACCTCACTGAGAGAGTTAGCCAACTGATTAATCATATTCTCCACATGCTTATTCTGAGTTTTCATTCTATTTTCCATGTTATCCATTTCTTGTCTGTGTCTATTCTCACTTTGTTCCATCTTTTCCATGAGTTGCTTCATCATAAGCTCCATGTTGTTATCTTTTTTGGGTTCCTCTTGGATAGGAATTGATTGCCTCAAAGGTTGGAAGGACTATGCACTAGGTCCTGCATATCATATCTATTATGCTGTTGCCCTCTCCTATATCTCAAGTTGGGGTGATCCCTCCATCTTGGATTGTATGTATTAGAATAGGGATCATATTTTTGCTGCCCTTGTTGCATTGGCCTGACCGGAAACATCCTAGCACAAGTCTCTACCTTGTCCTCTAAAATCGGGCACTGATCAGTAGCATGTGTGGCCAAACAGCATACATCACACAGGGGTCCCACTAAGGTAGTAGAGGTAGATGTCTACATAGGTGCATAACACTATGGATAGGAATGTGTCTAAGTAGGATAAGACTGTGGTGTACAAGTCTGAGATGAAGTAGAGGATGACTGTGGTTGTTTCTGAGCTAAAGTAAGCTGATGAACCATAGAGGTTAGCTAATCTAACTAACTCTTAACTTCAATATTATACTGTGGAGTACCCAACTCATTTACTCCTCTTGCCATCTGCATTGATCTAGAACCAAATTGCTGAGCATTTGGAGCCATTTTATCAATAAACTCCTAGGCCCTTATAGGTGTTAGATCACCTAAGGCTCTACCGAAGGCAGCATCAATGATGTTTCTATCCATGTTCAACAGCCCTTCATAGAAGTACTGAATAAGTAGTTGATAAAAAATTTGATGGTGAGGACAACTAGCCAGCAATCTCTTAAATTTTTCCTAGTACTCATACAAAGTCTCTCTGCCATTTTGTTTGATCCCACATATTTCCTTCCTTATTGATGTAATGTGAGAAGTAAGAAAGAATTTTTCCAAGAAGAGCCTTTTCAGTTGGTCCCAAGAAGTGATGGCACCAGGGGGTAGATAGTACAACTAGTCCTTGGCTAAACCTTCCAAAGAAAAAGGGAATGCTCTGAGCTTAATTTGTTCTTCTGAGACTCCCTGTGGCTTCATTGTAGAGCAAACAACATGGAATTCCTTCAGATGCTTGTGAGGGTCATCTCCTACAAATCCATGAAACTTAGGAAGTAAATGAATCAAATCAGATTTAAGCTCAAAATTTGCATCTAATTCTAGGTATTGTATACAAAGATTTTAATAATGCACATTAGGAGCTGCCAATTCTCTAATGGTTCTTGCATGCATGTTATCATTCAAATGAGCATTTCCATTCAAGTTAGTCTGAACATTCATATTCATGTTAGCATTCATTTGATCTTGTTCAGCCATATTATCTCCAACAAATTGAAGTACATAATCAATTCCCTACACACAATCGAAAGCAGAAGAAATAGAACTACTGGTTCCTATACTATCTTTATTTTTCTTAATCCTTACTTGTCTTCTAAAGGTTCTTTCAATTTCCAGATCCAAATTAATTAATTTTTTACCAGAGCTCCTTGTCATAAACTAATTAGTCAAGCAAAAACTAAGAAGGAACACAAAAACAAAATCAATAAAGAAAAATTAAAACAATAAATCTAGAAAAATTAGAAAAATCCTAGAAAATTTGAGAAAATACTAAAAAATTAGAAAAAGTGCTTAAAATGATGGAATTTGGCAAAAAAATAGTGCATCTAATAGCAATGATATTAGTTTTGCTTAAAACACCCAAAAACCTTGGAAAACAAAGTTTGAGAATTTTCTAGGCACTTTAAACAAAAATTCCAGCAAGCGGCAAAATCAGATTAAGCAACCAAAATGTCCAAAATCCAATTTCAAAATAGGGGAAAAACAGAACAAAAAAAAGGGCAAAAATAGGGCAAAAACACTAAGAAACCCTTTCAAACAATTATAAAACTAAACTCCCTGGTAACGATGCCAAATTTGACGATTGTGTCGCGCAATCTCAAATAAAATTAGGTAGCGAAATAAATTTTGTAGGTAATGGTGTAACCTAGGTCATTTCCTAAAGAGTTTTTGTCTCAATTTGTTTGTGAAAGAGTGTTCCAAATATTACTAAATGAAAATTGTTTAAGGAATTTTGAATTACTAAAATTTAATTGAGCTAAAATTGAGATGATAAGAATAAAAAACCTAAGACTAATTGCAGTGAACAATTAAGAAAATGTGGTAGCTAGTCTTTAGATGGACTCCCTATAATTCAATTATCCTTACTTCTTTTTTAGTGTACCAAATTTGGATTTAAATTCTTGCTCATTAGTGTATTCCCTATAAAAACTTTTGAATGACCATCCAAGCTTCAATTCACCAATTATTCAAAGATTTTGCAACCACAAAAAATCTTGAAAAATTAATCAATTGAATTAAGAACAAAAACACTCTATAAACAATCATAATTACTCATTAAAATTTGTTGCACAACCCACTTAAGATGCTAATTAACCAATTATATTAATGAATTTCTCAAACAATTAATTGCACAAAAATTTCAGCCACTTAATCCAAAAACCATTGCATCAATTGGCCTATAATTAAGAGGAAATTAAGAGTAAATTGCACAACCAATAAATCTAGACTTTTCACAAACATGTAATGATCACAATTAACATTCCAAATATCAAATTATACTCAATTCACAAATCAAATCAATCTAGTAATTTCTAGCAATTAAATTCCTAAATTAATAAGTTAAACCTAATCAAATTAATAAGGGAAATAATGCTGAAATAAAAAGATTGAGCAAAGAAATTTTTATCCAACTTAGTAAGGAAATGTGGAGCTCAAATATGCATATGGGAGTCTCCAATCTTCAGCTAGCCACCAAGGATGATTCAAGCTGCCATGGAGAAATTAAAGGGAAGAAAATCGATGATAGGAGCTGCAGCCATGGAGAATGTGATGAAAAATACTCCTTCGTTCCCTTTTTGGAGCTCTCACATTTTTATGTCGTTCTTGCATTATTATCTCTCCAGTTCATGTTATTTTCTTGCGTTCCTCTCTCACAGCTCCATCTTTTTTTTTTTTACTTTTTTTACGCTTCCAGCTTGCTTCACCTGTTTCCTTCCGTCATTATTCTCTAGCTCATGTTAATCTTCCATGCTCTACATGTTTGCCCTGTCATTTCTTCTCCAACCTCCTCACATGCTACCCACATTCACATTAATCTCCAACTCTCTCCGTTAGCCTTGCATGTGTTTCATTTACTCATTTTTTTATTTTCTTCTTCATGTGTTATTCCTTTCTCCTGCCCAGCCAAATTCACGTGTTCTCCTTCTACATTTTCCATGTCAGCCCCACGTGTTCTGTTCTGCATGAGTGTATAAGTGTGGGTCTGCATGCTCCATTCTTAGCTTTCTCACGTGATGCTTCAGCTCAAGCTCTATACACTATTCTCGTGGATTGTTTACTTGCTTCCACGTCACATTCTATCCAGCTCTCTATGTGTGTTTGTTCGTTCTTTTTCGAGTCCCTCGTCAGCTCAGCTTCTCTATTTGTTTTCTCTAAACTTCTGTTCCATCGTGACAATCACGTCAGCTCCTTTCCACGTCTCTTCTCTCAAACTTTTTCAACTCGAGCTTCCTTTCTCTCAAATAGTGGCACGTTCTGCCCAGCCCGTAGCTTACATGCTTCATGTTTAGCTCATTCCACGTCAGCCTGTGGCACTTACTCATCTTCTACTCTAGTTCACAAGCTTCTTCTCGAATCACAAAAGCTCATCATATGCTCTGTACCTTCCTCCATTCCCTTGCATACTCTATTTTTCTTTTCTCTTCTTCATTTTCTTACTCTGTTCCAGTGGGTGGAAGTGTAGTGGCTTCATGCATGTGAACAAGAAGGCTGGATTCATGTAGCTGCCTCATTCTTCATTCATTCAGCTTGTTCATTCAACTCGTGTTACTTCACTTTTATTCAGCGTTGTTCTTCCTTCTCAACCAGAAGCAGCTCATGCTTCTTTATGTCTTGTGTTGCTTCTGCCTAGTAACTCATAGCCATCCACCCAAGCTCGAGACCTCACTTCCACGTAACTTCTTCAACTCTGTTCTGCCCATGTTTGAGCTTCTTTCTCTGTTCAGCCCCATTCAACTCGTGGCCAGTGTGTGATGTGGATGAGTGTATCAACGTGTTGAATGGGATGAAAGTGGTTCTGCAACTTGAAGTGTTTGAAGTCATAGCTAATCCATGGAGGTTGCAAATGAGTGTGACGTGTTTATGTAGCTACGTGGAAGTGTATTAAAAGAGTGTGTTCAAGTAAAGCTTTGTGTGTGTGCAGCTTTGTGAATGACTGTGAGTGTGGGGCAGCCCTGCATGTGAGTGTATATGGTGAGGTGCCATGTGAGAATAGAGGAAGAGTGGATGCACTAAGGTGAAGTGGCTTATGGCATTTTTCTTCTCCAATTAATCTTCCATATTTTCTCCAACATTGAGATTTAATTTGCTCAAAGTCTACACAAAAACAATGGAGACAATTAAGTACAAACAATCTTACAAAATTATTTAAACAAATTTATGCATTAAAACCAATAATTTTGCAATTTGATTCCTAAATTATAGAAATGGCCAATAAACTTAATTATTGTGACACCTTAATCTCCTTTCACTACCTAGCCTCTCCATAGGTTCGGTTCCATATGATTTCCAAAGAGTCACTACTCTCCCGTGGCATTTACATGCTATGAACCGGGGTTTCATATACTCATCTTTGACCCCGTGGGTCCTGTGAACCCATCTCAAGCATCCTCAACTCAAACTCCATATAGGAGACTCATACATAGCGTAAAACGAACCATAGGCCACGGGTATAGAGCCGAAAACTATAAAAATTTCATTTTCTCACTTGGGCCCAAAAGTCATATTTTGGCTCTAAGTTTGGAAAATCATAAGAAATTGTAGAAAAATGGGAATGCAGCAAACTTTAGCTTTCTGGAAAGCTCAATGTGTCAACTTTACACTAAAAATCATTCCCAACCACAAACACATCGTTTGGACCATGTTTGACATCGAAAATGGGAGGAAGGTCCAGCTGTCACTGTTTCTGGTGTAGCTTGCTGTCATGATTTTCGAAAATTCATAACTAAATCCACAAAAATCCAATCTGGGCACATTATACCAATTCAGAAAGATACGGATGTCTACTAGAGGAGAAAAATAAGTCTAGATCAGTTCAGTAGCTCCTACACCCCGAAAACCGATGGAACAGTGACGGGGGTCAGATAAGCTCACTGATGCTGATACAGAACTTCAGTCGGTTCAATCTCTCTCTACAGACCTCCGATTTGGGTGATTCCAGTTCCCACAAGTCACTTTCGTTTTCTAGTTTATGTGTATAAAATTTCACCTCATTTGGAATCCATTTGGTCTAAAAGTGCCACAGATTTCATTTTCTGGTTTAGATGAACAGTACATGACCAATCCCTTAAATTCTCCCAAATTCAACAATTCCCCAAATATTCTATAATCTTCCGAATATTACCCACTTTAACTTCTCAAGAAGCTTTCTATAAACTCTAGAGGCATGCCAAATTTCATGGCAAACGGAGCTCTTCCGGTCATATTTTGATGGAGCTCACAAAAATACCGGTTTTGGCACCCCATAGGTCCAAAACGGGTCCAAATAGCCTCTCTCACATTCTCACTCCACATGGACAAGTTCAAAAGCATAAAACTAGTATATCTAACATGTCCATATGCTCCAAATCATCATACATTCAAATCTCACTATGCTATGGCCAAATTTACACAATATCATTCATGCATCAAAGGGGTAAAAACCCACATTTCCATTACTTTGGCTAATAACAGAGTTCGTACATCATCCTTTCATATTTCTACATGTGTTACAAACTTTACATCTCAAAAATAGTGGGCACATCTTCATTTGGCACCATTTTACATCATATATACATCAAAATATCAAAACTAACTACGCATGCTCCTAGGCTCCTTGGTGTGTGCTCGGTTCTCCTTGAGCTCCACCTAGCATATTAGTTTGGAGGGGAAAGGGGTGAGATTCAGGGAATCTCAGTAGCTCATACACTCAATCCAGCAAGCAATCAAGGCATATAACAAGTCAAAGCATGTGAATAAGCACTTAGCCATTCTCAATCAACCAACACACAATGTACATGCTATGGAATCACAACAATGCCAAAAATGAGCTCCAGGGACTTTTGGTCTAGCCTCACTCGAGTTTAAGGGACTTTTGGATGGCCTCACCCGAGTTTAAGGACTTTTGACTTGGCCTCACTCGTTGGAGACTTTTGGCCTTGTCTCACCTATCTCAAGGGACTTTCGGCTTCACCTCACCCATCTCATGGGACTTTCGGCACTACCACACTCGAGCAATCTCACATTTCAACATACAAGTATATTGGCATTCAATGCATCAAAGTAATAACATATGGCATATTCCATACAACAAGCATATACATAATCATACAATGACTATCATACCCAAGAAAGCAACAAGAAAGAGTGAAAGAGAGAGCTACCTTTGGAGCCAAAGCCTTCACTAGCTTTTCCTTTCAATTTCTCCTCTCCCTCCTTAAGTTCACAATCACACCTTGATGGAGGTGTTTCTCTTGAGCCTAGACACACAAAAGCATGCAATTACTCTCTTACCCTATAATCCTTTAGATCAAATTCTCCTATATACCATAACCTAGAGTTCTCTCTCTCTAGAATGCCATTAACCCCTTTCTCTCTCTCAAGCTCCCATGGTAGTGGAAAACCACATTTTCAAAGAAAACACAATGATTCAAAAGCGTTTTCCACTTTCCCTCTTCTGACCCATACCCAGAAATCGTCCATTTTGCAAACAAAACCGTAGGAAAAGAGGGCAAAGGGAGGGGATCAGAAATCTGAAGAGAAATGGGAGAAGTAACCTTACCTTTCCCTTAATCTTCCTCCTTCTCTTGATCTCTCACACTCTCCTCTCCTCTTTTCTCTCTTTGGGTCGAAGCTTAGGGCAGATATGAGAGAAGAAATGAGTTTGGGGGTTTAATGAAGTCTGATTCTCGCTATTTACTCTCTTCCGGACCGACTCTCGCTACGGCGAAAACTAACCTTCGCTATAGCGAGCTCGTGTAATCTAGCTTCGCTACGGCGTGGTGTAACCTTCGCTACGGCGAGCTCGTGCCAGTTCCCTTCGCTATGGCGAGATTTACCACTCGCTATGGCGAAATCGCGTCAGTTCCAGACTTCACTCTCGCTATGGCGCCGCTACAGCGGGCAACTCCCTGGTTTTAGTATGGGCTGCTGCCAGCACTCGCTATAGCTAGAATCGCCTTCGCTATTGCGAACTATCTCTCTCGCTGTGGCGAGACCGTTTCTCGCTGTTGCGAGAGGACTTGGCAGAAATTCTGGATTCCGAAAATTTCCAGATTTCATTTCCTTTCTTTTCCCTTTTCTTTTCTTTTTCCCAGTTGTTACAATTATCCTCCAATTGAAGTCCTTTAAGCCAAAATTTATAATCAAAATGCCTAATTAGAAGAAGAAAAATATATGAAAATTAGCAATTATCAAAACCCTAGCCAACTCTTTTCTTCTAATATTTCCCATGGCCTGATTCATTTAACATGGGGCTAGAGCTTTTGGGGCTAAGTAGGTGTAAATAACTTGGGCCTCCAAGAAAACTAATGTTGGTGTTCCATAGTTGGTTCTTGCCATCACTAAGCTAACCTTATAGCCCAAAGTATTCATTATCCACTTACTCTTAATTAATTCTTTAATTAAGTCCAAACCCAAAGATTAATTTATTTTTACTCAAATGACCAGAAATTGTTATTTATCTCCATATGCCCAAAATTGAATTTATTTCCTTAAGAATTCTTATTTCCCTATTTTCTCTTTACAATTCCATAATTTTTTATAATTATTCCTATTTAATTTTGGGGTGTTACATAGTCTCACTCATTTCTTGAGACTTTTGGCTTTGTTTTACCCTTACTTAGGGACTTTTGGCCTTACCTCACCTAAGACACAGGACCTTTGGCATAACCTCACCCATCAAGCTCTTTCATATTCCAAATGCATTTTATGAAGCATAATGATATCAATTCATTAATCCAAAGGCAATAGACATAACTTATAGTTACATACAAGCAGTCAATGACAATCAAATAACTAAGATAAGTATACAAGTATGGATGAAGAGCTACCTTTCTCAAGAAGCACAATTTTCCTCCTTGGTTCCTTAGTCTTTCTTCTTGTTCACACACACACGCACACTTGGGAGAGGCTTGATTTGTTTGGCCTAAACACATCAAATAAGACACAAATGCATCAATAAAACCATCTCTAGCCTCACATAAGCCTTACATAAGCCGATTCTAGTTCTAGGCTTCTATACGGCTTCATTTAATAACATAATGAAGCAACTCATATACTTCATCATTTTGGCTCAAATTTCTCACTCAATCTAAGTCATATGACTCCATTTAAGCTCATTAAAGATAAAAAATTCAAATCAAAGAGCCTAGGACTAACTTACTTCTTTATGCATAATAGAACCCTAAACTTTCACCATACAAAATAAGGCTTTTAAATTCAAACCAATGGTTCCTTTGGTGTTTATAATTTATATCTAGACCATTTCTATCCTTAGAATCAATGAAAACTCTCCCTAGTGCTTCCTATACACCTTGGTTGAGACCTATGCACATAAAGGCACCCATGGAGTTTTGTTAGCTTTTCTTAGGGAAATAGAACTTATGAAACTTCTTAGGTCTCTTATGAAGTCAATTATACTCATACATAAGTTAAATCATCATTGGAAAGCTTCATGTTCCTTAAGATGTAACCAAGGTCCTAATTTCCATAACTTGTTACCCAATATTTCTTTTTGAGTTTTATTGGTTCCATATGATTTTTCATGCTTCAAAACCCCATTTTCTATCAAGTTTAGACCACAATCAAACTCCCTACATGGTGCTCTTAGGCTGGCCAAAATAAGAAATGCATGCAAGAACTAAGAAAAGCAAGATTACCAAGGAGAATTTACCTTGTTTACTTTCTTGTCAAATGGTGTTTCTTAAGCTTCCAAGGTGTTCTTTAAACTCTTCCTTTCCTCTACTATACCAGCCATAAATTACCACCATTCAAAACTTCAAAACCATGAGAAGAGAAATGAAAAAGGGGATAAGAACATTTAGGAAAGGAAGAACATGAAAAGAAAGCATTTTCTTACCTTTTTTTGCTTGGTTTTCTTCCTCCTTTCTTCTCCTTCTTGTGTGCCACTTAGGGTTGGTCTTAGTTCTATTTTAGAGTAGACTCAGGTAAGAAGGGAGGAGAGTGGCATGCTATATAAGAAGAAGGAAGACTAATTATAACAATTTAAAAATTCTAAGTATGTCCCTTAAATTTGATTTCTCCATTTAAGCTCATTTCAATTTCTTTTTTAGAACTATCTTTTTCATCATAAAATTTAGATTCTATAATTCATTAAATACTTTTGGTTTCAAATTAATTGTATTTAAAACAACCATGAATAATCTAATCAAAGTTCAAGTCAACCAACGGCTTAAAATGTATACTGGAGGGGTTTTGGCCATTCTAAAGGTTTTTATGGTTTTTAGAGCCTCTGAGATCCCTAGAAAACTCAAAATTTCCATTTAAAGCTCCCTCCTTTGAGTTTTCAAAAAGTCACCCAAAATTACGATTTTGTCCCTACGTTATTTCTTAATTCATTTAATTGTTTTAGCTCTGTTTTTGGGTTATCCTTAAGTTCTCATCCACATTCTTAGATGTTTTAGTTATCATTTTAATCTCAATTAGCCTCAATTTACTTTGATTTAGGGTGACCTTATCTCATTTATCAGTTTCAATTCAATTTCTGAAAAATCAGTTATTGCATTTCTCATTTTAAATCTTATGATTTATTGATTGTCTAGGATTGATGCTTGACTTCATGAAGAAGGCCCAATCCTCACAACTTCTCCTTCCAATAGGCCATGAATTTGAAACTCATAATTTAATGATTATATGGGAACTCATAGTATGCACTATGTAGAGCAACATCAAGAAACATAAGGTTAATTCAATGTAATACTCAACCCATATCACTATTTTCTTGAAATAATCAACCTACCTTAGTAGCAACCTCTACTGGGAAGATATTAGGAAATGACCACCTCCTTTCTAGTAGTGGTTTTCTTGTTAGAAAATAAAACAGAATAGAATGGAGATCAGTCATGTCAAAGGAAAAAAAAAAAAGAAGTTTTGTGTAAAGAAACAAAAAAATAGACATACCTTGACAAAATAAAAGTATATAAGGGGAAAGTGTAGTGTGGCCAGTGCAAACATTAGCTTCACCTTAAAATGATATGATATAGAGTGATGGGGTAAAGAAAACTATTTGTAGCATCCCTAGTGATAGAATGACCACAACCCCTACCCCTTTGGCCTTAGACCTCAAGTTTAAATTCATATCCCCATCCATGGCTATAGCTAGTAAAAGACTAAAGGAGAAGGAATGAGGAGATGGAGAATAAGAGATTCAATTAATAAAGTTGAAAGTAATGTAAAACAAAATGGTAGTCTTGAAAATTGAACACTGTATTGCATCATAGGGTTACATTTAATTTAATAATTGATATTTTGATATTATTATATTTTATATTTTCCATATTTAGTCTTATTAATAATTCATAGTGACTGATTAGATGACTTCGGGCTCATTTTTATATTAAGTGAGCTAAATTTAGATTAATGGACTTTAAATGCATTTTTATTATATTTATCCAACAAAAGCCCAATTATTTGTCAATTGTATTTTGCAAGATAAAAGATTCCTAAAAGGATTAACATAGAAGACTTCTAAAAGGATTTTGACATTATCTTATTAAGTCCTAAAAGGATTTTGATATTATCTTATTGGATTTCTTGAGAATGAAGGCAACATCATCTATTTAAGGAGGAGAAGACATCACCATATAACACTCCATCTTCTCTACTTCCCATTCTTGTTTTCATCTTTCTTATGGCTTTCTAATTTTCTTAGTGATCAATTAGGAGCTTGAACCTAATAGAGAACTTAAGTCCATGTTTGTATAGAACTCTAGTTTAAATTTTGATTTCAGAAGTATTTTATTTTTGTTCTTTTTGTTTTCATGTAATTAATATTATTCTAGTTAAATGATTTTTGTTGCATGAATTTTGATTTGTTTGATTTATTTGAGAACATGTTTTAATTTAATCAATTGATCAATTAAATAAATTTATTTTGCACCACGTTAGGATTCTATGTATGTCTCTGGTCAAGTGCGAAATAGTTTGGCTTTGTGTGATTGATAGAAGTGCGGTTGCGTTCTGATTAGCAATACGAACCAATTAAAATTATGAATGGTAGTTTAGGAATATTAATTAAAAATAGCTAAAAGATTAAAAATCAAACTAAAGGTATTTTTTGGTGACAAGGATAGGGACATATCAGGGGAAGAATTTTGGATTAGTTATATATTATTCTGATTGAATTTCATTTTATTGCATTTCGTTAATTAATTTGCTATTTGATTTAATTAGTGCAATTTTATATTCGAATCCCCAATTATCACAATTTTATATTTTTGTTTCCTAAAACAATTGTTTTGATTAATAGCTCTATGGGAGACAACCTGGTAGGCATTATATTATAAACTAACAAAAATTCACTAATCTTAGCCAGTTCGACAACTGCAAGTGAACAATGTTTTCTTTACCAATAATACAAAATCATGCTGATTGAAAAAGATATCATAAAAAAAAAAATAGACAAAATTTTTTGTATTTAAATAAAATGATGCCAAATATAACAATAATCCACTTTGTAAATTTTGTTAATAAACAAAATTTTCCCTATTATGATTATATATTAATCAAATTAAGGATATAATTACAAAAAAAACTAAATAAAGGAAAAGAAAGCTAGAAAAAATTAATGTTTTAAGTGATTTTCATTAGCAGTGGCTAATTCCAAATTTGAATAATTGAATTCTTTAAAACTTCATTTATGATAATCAGATTTGATGGGACTATACATAGTACACCAAAAGCCGCAACAGATTTTTTAAAACGTCCAGGGTTTTCTTAGCAGGAGTGAAAATGGGAAAGTGGAAAATGGAGAAACAAATGGAATAGATGTAGAAACTTATATCCTCATTTTTCATCTTTTGATACCTTTCTAAGTAGATTTTCATTCCTATTCAATTTCCATCAGCCTTCCTTGCTTCGTCGCTATCCTTTGGCCACTTAGTTGTCTTCACCTTGCTTCCATTTATAAGTTTCTCCACCGCTATCCATGGGTCTTCTGATCCAAATTGAAGAAGACAAGCAATGTGGTGTTTCATCATTCCTACTTTCTAGTCATCAAATAAATGAGAGAAAGGGAGAGAGAATACATGATTAGAAGATTTAAAATTTGAAATTTGAAAAAAAGATTGTGCATAAATGGTAGAGTATAATCCAATGTCATTATAACCAGACTTAACCAACTAGTTCAACTAAAAAATTGGTGAATCGACCATTTATTCAATCTGAAGATGCCTCAGAATTGGTCTAGCTCAGAACCGGTCAAATTTGGTCAATAACTAGGTTGAATGTAATAATCGATTTTTCAAAAACTAAACTAAAATTGATAAATTGATATGGGAACACTCTAAAGCAAAGAAAATTAAGGCCAAATAAGAGTAAGATGTTAATTAGAACATCTAAAAATATGGTTTAGAGTCTATGGTTAAACTGGAACTAGAGTCAAGACAGCCAAATGAAAAAGATATGAAAGCCAATGGTAAAATTGTAATTTTAGGTAATTTTTTGAAAATTCAAATGAAAGAGATTTAAATGGGAAAATTAAGTATCTCGAGGTTCTTAGAGGCCTTAGAAGCTATAGAAAACCCCTAGAGTGGCTAAAACTTCTTTAGTATACATTTTAGGTTTTCAGTTAATCGAAATTTTGACTGGACAGTTCAATAAGGTTTTAAATTCAATTTAGGTGAAACCAAAGGCATTTTATGAATTAGAAGACCTAAATTTTATGATGGAAAAGATGGTTCTTGAAAAAGAGTTCAAATGAAGGAAACAAAGTTTAAGGGCAAAGTTGGAATATTGAAAAATTGAAAAACCCTAGCTCCTTCATATAAATAGCCCCCTCTACCTTCTTCTCCTTCATATAAAGCATTTATGCTTATATTTTAGTGCAACACTCTAAAATTAATTAAGAATAATTATGATGAATTAGAGAATTAGTGGGGGTAATTAAGAAAAGTAATTAAGTGAAAAATAGGAAATGGAACTTATGGAGAAATAAATTATTAATATGGATTTAAGATTTAATTGGGTTAAAAACTTAATCTAGGCTTATAATTAAATTAAGTATACCATGGATAAAGACTAATGGAGGCCCAATTTTATTTTGTGTAGATCTAATTTCCTCTTATGTGACTTAGCCCAAAAGACACTACTCAGCAATGGACAATCTGATTTAGTGATTTAGAAGCTCGAAACCAAGAACATAGGCCAAGTGAAGATTTAGGCTTTGGAGTTAGCCTAAGACCCTACTAAAACCCTAGAAGTTCTGTAGCCTAACCCATCAAGTTTGGCCCAACAAGTTAAAAATCTGAACCCACTTGGATTTGGGTCTTTAGGTTAGCCTATAACCTAACTTAAACCTTAAAACCACTTTAGCCTTCCCCTTATTATGCAAAAACACTATGAGAGCAAAGAAAATTTGGAGGCCTTGGGAGGTGGCTAGGGTTCTTGGCAGAATTCCATCATTTTCCACTTTTAGAGCAAGATTTAGCCAAGGTAACATATATATAACTTAATCCTTTCTTCTTCCTCTTTGATTTGGCCTAATTGGTTTTTCATTCAGACTATTTGCACCCACACCTAAATTTAAAATTTGTTGTTTGGTGTTTTTATGGAGGATTTTCAAAGGTTGAGGCTATGAGGGTGATAGGGTAAGTATTTCCTTCCTATATTAAGGTAGTTTTTGCTGGTTTAAGACCCCTATGATTGATTTATAATATGGGCATTGATTTTGTGTGAATTTACCCAAAAAATTGAGTGGCATTTTGGAATTTTGGGTGGATAAGGCTTAAGTCTGAATTTGGGACTCCTTGATGGCTAAGTAAGTGTCCTATAGGTAGTTCTTGGTAGTTTAATTCTACAAGTGTTTGGTTTGTTGCTATAAATGATAATTTAGAGTAGTAATTGTTTAATGTTATGATTATAGGGTGATTTTAGTATTGCTAGTAGCCTTTAAAAAATTGTCTACAGAGTGAGGTAACTGGGGTTAATTCTTTATTCTCTGTACATGTTCAATTTAATCTTATATCTGCTGCACATATATGATTTTGAATACTGAATGAATGGTTAGCTATCTAATATATTATGATTGGATCTGTGAGTCTATGGTAGAGCTGTGGTGCAGTTGCAATTCGTGCATCATACTTTAATCGAGCACTGTGTTATGATTAGACCCCTGAATGTATTGAGCCTTGGTTGTACTCAATAGGGAAGTGGCACCATGGATGGCCTTTTCTCAGTGTTATTAGCCTTTAACATATTGTATGTGATTGTTGGTATAGGACGGTGGTCATTAGTAATTCAACTATTTCATTTGCTGATACGATTGATGTTCTTATGCTTATATGATTTAATGCATATATATTAATTAATTTGGTACATATGAATGGAATTTACCTCTGGTTACTGAAATTTGTATCTCACCCCATTTCATGGGCTAACTATTTTAGGTTAAGACTCTTCAGGTAAAGATAAAGGGAACCAAGTAGATGAACATCCATGAACTGAAACTTTGTGTAGGGAATGCTACACTTGGGTTAATCTAACTTAGGTTAGATGCTAATTTTGTTATTCTTTTGTATGGCATCATCATGTAATCATATTACTAATTGTAGATATTTTGGTGTTTAGTAAACAATGATGTAACTAATAGGGAGCTAGACTTTATACAAATTTGGAATCTGATATATGTACTCATTTATATTTGAAATGCAACCTTGCTGATCTAAGATATGACTTATTATTTGAGATTGTAATCATGTGTTGCCTTAAATGCTAATTTAGACTAGTAATGTATCGAACCTTTGTAGGAATTTACATTTCAATGATAATAGTAATGACTTTTGCATTCCTTGATGTCAAGGTTCATGATTTGCTAATATATAGTAGATGGATGGGTAGAGAAAACCCCTAAGTTTTGAATTTGATTAGAATTGGTATGCTGAGTAATTTGAATAGTAGGATGCTATTAGAACCTTACAAATTAAAGTAAAATAACCTTATAATGTTGCAATAGAGGTTTGGTATAAGTAGGAAGAAATTTAGAGAGTTTAGGTGTAGAAGAGGGTAGAGTCGCGGCTAAAACCACTTGAGTCATGGCCAAGGGAGTTCCAAAAGCCAGTGGCACCACGGTTCAAGATGCCTTGCTATAGTGTAAGTCTATGATTTTCACCTAGGAGGATAATAAAGAGTAAACTCAGCACGGCACAAGGGGAGCTCGTCACGGTGAGCGTCAAGAGGCAAGCTTGGAGAGTTCCAGAAGGCTCTTGGGCTTGCCGTGGTTCAAAAGTTTGAATATTAGGTTCTCGAGAGCACCTGTCATACCATATATATTCCATTATCATACTCTTCCATCCAAGGCTATTATATCCATTTTCCCCATGAAATTACAAGAAAAGTATGAAAATAATGCACTTTTGTTATGCAACATCGAGGTTAAATTTTCAATTTGGGTCATATGGGCCTCGTAGATTAACCAACAACATTCCCTAGTTTTTTAGCATTGTTACAAATCATAAGTAACTAAATTTATCTAGCAGGCCACAGTTCTCAAATCAAAAACCTCAAAAATCCCTTCATTCATCACAGATTGTACAGTAGCAGATTTAAGAAAAACTTTGAAAATTTATAACTAAATGTGAAAAAATTGAAATCTACCATGTCATAGCTTTTGGGAAATCTATAAGTGTTAAATTTACAGTAAAAATAATTTCAAGTCATGAACATAACATCTGGACTACTTTTGATATCAAAAAAGGCACAAAGGTCCGATTGGCTATTAGTACTGATATAGGTTTTTAATATGAATTTCAAAAATGTCCAATTAATTCCATAAAAATTCAATAGATGCATATAATACTATTATAGAAAGCTATGGATGTTCGCTAGAGGGGAAAAATCATTCTAGACCATTCCAAGTTTGTTCAGACCATGAAAACTAATCAAATGATAACACAGGTCTGACTGGACGCTTGGTACTAGACAGTAACTTTAAAAATTTATATCTCTCTCTCTAGACATCCAAATGGGGTGATTCTAGTTGGAACAAGTCACTAGGAATGTCTAGTATCTACCAATAAAAGTTTATGGCAATTGGACATCATTTGACCTATGATTGACATATAACAAATTTCGAACTATAACTACAGTAGCAGCAACAAATTCTAATTTTTTTAGCCAATTTCAAAAATTCACCAAATATTAGCCCCTTTAGCTTTTCAAAAATCTCTCAACAACCTCTAGTTGCATGACAAATTTCATGAGCAAATTCATTCATTTGGTTAGATTGTGTCATAGGGTTCCGATTTGGTCATTTTTGTGCTTCTTAATGGTATCAAAGGGTCCAAATTTGTTTTCAAGGCTACCATAGCCACATGAGCACGTGTGAATGCACCAGAATAACGTAGGAAACTTGTCTCAAAGGTGTATACACCCAGATTTCACAAACTCGCTCTTTAACCCTAAGCCATACACAAGGATACATACATTCCACATGGCCATCAAATGTCCAAGAATTGCATTTACATTCATTTGGTACCAAGTCTTATACATATATCAAATATTTGGGTATTTACATATGTTCAAATGATTATACAACATTTTTCATATGGGATTACATCATATGCCATGCATATGGCTACAACGTGAACAAATCACACACTTTGTTGTCAATTTTTCATTTTCCCATTTGTTGGCTTTCATTACCTTGCTTATTTACTCCACCTAGCATGTTAAGATATTGGAAAAGAGGGAATGAGATTCAAAGAATCTCAATAGCTCATATCCTTTTCAATCACACATAAATAATGCAATACAAGTCTTGAAAATGCATGCATGGCATAATGGAATGTGTAATCATTCAAGAAGCATTCTTAGCATTTATGTAACATCCAGTCCCTCCGTAAACGTGAGAAACGCAATGCTCGGTTTCTCCGTAAATGGCAGAAATGGGCCAGAGACAAAAGGAAGTTTCTAAAATAGAAGGAATTGGGGCCAAATAAAATTATGATAAAATTTTAAATATTAGAAAATGAGGAGTTGAGCCTTGAGTTGCCCAGAAATCAAGGCCAGAGTGATTCAAAAAATTTGCCAAAAGGCCAGTGGCATTTTCATAAACATGGGCACTTTTTGAAAAACATATAGAAGGGCTTTTTAAATGAAAGTTTTAAGTTCTCCGAGGTTCTCAAAGGCTCTAAAAACCATGGAAAGCCCTGGGACAGCTAAAGCCCCTCCGGTGAACATTTTCCAACGTCAGTGTGCCCAAACTTTAACGAATTTATTCAGAAAGGTTTTAGCTCCGATTTGAGTGATTCCAAAGCCATTTTCTTGATTGGGAACCTAAGTTTTATAATAGAAAAGACGGTTCTAAAAAAGGAGCTAAAACGAAGGAGAAACGAACATGCAAAGTATAAAAGGCAAAATGGGAATTTTTGAAAAGTGTAACTTATTCCCACCTATATATATGATACACCCTTCTCCTCCCTTCATTACGCACGGCCATCTTCTGCCTAAAACCAGAAGAAAACCTTAGGGGATGAGGCTCACAAGAAGGGGAAGAAAAGGAGGAGAAATCAAAGGCTTAAGGTATGAAAATTAGTAGTTTTTCATGCTTTTTCTCTTCCAAACCTCTTCTCCTCCATTCTCCTTTGTTTCCTATAATTATAATGAAGTTTATAAATCTGTTTTAAGGGAGAAATTGATGGCAAAGTTCGGATTTGAAGAGAGGAACTCAAAGAACACAAGATTCAAGTGAGAAAAAGCAAGAAAACAAGGTAATTTCTCTTCCTGTGGTTGTCATTTTTGGTCCCCTTCAACACCATTTCCCCCCACTTGAGAAAACCTTAGGAGGAGATGATTTTTAGGCAGAACCAAGCATGAATCTAAGGAAAAAGGGTGTGGAGATTAAGAATATGCAAGGGAATTAACAAAAAATCATTAGATTTCAAGATGCAAGTTCTAGGGTTTCAATTGCACCTTATAAAATCTGACTTTGTATGATGATTCCTAGGCCTAAGTAAGAGTTTAAATGAGCTCCCAAGATCCCTAAGAGGCTCCCCATATGCTTCTTCCCTTAAGAAAACAAAGAAAGCTCCATGGAACCTAATATGCTTCATAGCCTCGGCCTAGATGGGTTCTCCTAGCTAGGGAGAGTTTTAAATTTTTCTAAGGCCATTATTGAGTCATATTTGATGAATGAAAGTGAGGGGAGGCCTTGGAAAAAAATTAGAACTCATAAAAAGTGATTTGGTGTCTTAGGTTCCATATTATGACCTAAAGAAGCAACATGGTGCTAGGCCTTTTGTTTTGATGATGTGATGACTCCAAGAGGTTTTAAAGGAGTTAAGAATTATATTTGAAAGAAAAGAATGAGGCTTAGAAGTCATTTAAGAGGTGTTGCTTCATTGGGTGCTAATATGGACCATAATGGGGGTTATAGAGCAATCTAGTACTTAAGCAAGTTGTATGGTCTTAGAGATTTTTTTCATGAACCTAATTGGCTCCCATATATTGTATTTAGGCCAAGAGAAACCATCTCCACCAATTTGTGGGTGTGTGGCCGAAAGAGGAGGCTTGAGTCCAAAGGAAAAAGTGTGAAATTGTGTGCAAGGTAACTCTCTCCACCTTCTCTCATGCATGGATGTGTGTCTAGCTTATTTTAGAATGTGTGTATGTGTATTTTCAAGCTATGGAAAGTATGGTATGCATTCTTGATACCACATTATGTTTTTAAATGAATCCATGATGTTTGTATGAGTTTGCTTGAGTGCAGAGAGGCCAAGAACTCTTCCCTTGGGTGAGGATGAGCCAAGAATCCTTGAGCTTGGTTGAGACAAAGTAAAGAGTTTCCCAAAAGCAAAGTGGGCTCCCAAGAGTATGGTTGAGTTCAAAGTGCTCAAAGAATGGGTGAGGCAAGTCCGAAATCCATAAGGAGAAGTGTGAGGCCAATCTAAACACTTAGTGAGCTCTTGAATGTCTTGTATGATTGATTCACATGCCAAGGTTGCCTTTAAAATGTCTATGATTTCTATTTTCTCCATACATGCATTTAAAAGGCTTGTTTTGCACATATTATGTATGATTGAATGGGAAATGAGCTATTGGGATTCTATGAATCTCATCCCCTCCTCTCCAACGATCTAACATGCTAGGTGAACCAAGTAGATATGCTAATGGGAGCCAACAACCCTAAAGGAAGGAGATTGACAAACTTATGCCTTGGTTTTAGCCATTTTGGAACCATAATAATGGTTTATCATGTATATGATGTTGTATATGTACTATGAATGTTAAGACATATGTAAAGATACTATTATGTGATGTTTAGATATATGGAAATGATATATGACCCATAGCACTTATTTTGAGTATGTAATGCTAAAGTGTGCAATATAGAATTTTGATGAAAATATGCATAAGTGTGGGTTGAATGGCCAAAATGAGATGCATGAAGTTTGGGACCATTTGGGCAGCTCACACAAGTCTCAAACATACTTTTAGACTTGCCCAAAAGGTGCCACAACCAAGGGAAGGCCATTTGGCAAATTTGGTACCTCATATGGAGCCAAATTTGACCATAATGTAACCCAATGTCACTTTTTAGTCAAATGAGCTAGTCTTGATCTGAGATTTGTCATGAAATTAGGTCTCATTGAGAGCTTTATGGAAAGCTAAAGATCATAATTTTTAGAGGTCTACAGAATATTTGATGATTTTTCGAAATTGGCATATTTTATGGATTTAGTCTGCTGCACTATTCATTTGGTCTGAAATTATTTTCTATCACACAAGGCTCAAATGATGTCCAATTACCACAAAATTTTATACAGAGAAATTAGGCAATCACAATGACTCGTGCCAACTAGAAGCACCTCATTTGGAGGTCTAGAGAGAGGGATACGAATTTTTAAAGTTTCTGTCCAGAATAAGTGATTTTGCCTGACCAGAAGTACTGTTCTATTGAGTTCCGGAGTCTGGGCTTAATGAACTGATCTAGAGATATTTTTCCTCTCTATTTGACATCCACAGATTTCTATATTGGTATCATTTGTATGGATTGGAGTTTTGTGGAATTAATTGGACATTCTCAAAATTTTCTACAGAATTCTGTGACAGTTCCAAATTTTAGTCGGACCTCTGGACCATTTTGGATGTCAAATGTCCTGGGTGATAAATATTGTGACTTGGACATATTTTTAGTATGAAGTAGACATCCTAACCTTTCCATAATGACCAAGATTGCATGATTTCAAATTTTTTATATTTAGTTATGATTTTCCAAACTTTTCCCAGAAAAGAGGCCAAGTCTGGCCGAAAATAAACTCCCATTTTTCATGCTCCATTTCGGTTTCCATGGGTTGTATGTATGTTTTTGGGATGTAAATGAGTTGTAGTGATGTAATTAAATTTGAGGATGCATAGTATGAGCTCGCACGGTCCACGTGACACCGAAATGAATTTTTAGATACGACGCAATGTGAGAATAATTATTATTTATTTGGCTTTTCCATTGAAAACAAATATGATTCATGATATTATACCATTTAAAAGTATGAGATGAGCTAGAGTTTATGGTGTTACAATTTGAACAAGTCATACAAAGCATACATAGGCTTGCCAAGAAAGTGGATTAACCTTGCCCATTTTCTTCGAGGTTCTTAGATTTGCCTCACCCTTTTCTTAAAGGCCTTGAACTATGCCTTACTCTTGGGAAATATTAGGCTTTGTCTTAACCATTCTCAAGGGTTCTTAGCTCATCCTCATCATGGTTAGAGGGTTCTTGGCTTCTCCACACTCAAGCACACCAAAGCAAGCGTATAAAACATCATTTGAAAATATAATGCAACATCATGGTACTATGGAACATGGGCATATGCTAGAACACTTTTCATGGCTTAAATTACATATACACACATTTAAAGACAAGGTAAGTACACATTCATGCATGAGAGAAACTGGAGAGAGCTACCTTTGCTATAATTGCAAACCTTTCCTTTGAGCTTTGGATCCTCTCCCTCAGCCTCATACTCACAAATAGGTGGGGCTTGTTTTTGTTAGCTTAAACACAATATATGGAAGCCAATTATACTCTTGGAAACATTCCTAAAGTCGCACATCCTCTTAAAACCTTAAAGTACTTTAATGGTTCTTTTATGGTTCCAAAATGTGCCTAATGAAGCAACATCTATAATTTAAGTTCTTGGCTCCTTGCTTTCCATCCACTTATGACTCTTGACTTCTTTTAAGCCTCTTGGAGCTATCACACAATTAATTTGAACGGCTTAGCTAGGTGTTGCTTCATAAAGCCATAATATGGAACCTATAACTATATCTCACTATATGACTTCTAAAATTTTTCCAAGGCTTCCTCTCATCCTCTCCCATTATATATGACTCAAAATCAAGCTTGGAATAAATTAAAACTACCCCTAACCTATAGTTCTACCCTAGGTCGATATGATGCATGAAAAAGGGAAGCAACGGGTTTGCTTTATTTTCTTGATGGAAGAGGCATATGGGGAGGTCTCTAGGGGTCTTAGGAGCTCATCCTAACATTCAATTTAGCCTAGGGAGACTTGCATCAAAACAGAATTTTAAATGTGATCTTGAATTCCTAACAATTCAATCTTCTAATTTCATGATTTTCACTTTGTCTTCTTTGCATAGTCTTAATTCTTACACTATTTTTCCTAGGATTCACTCTTAATTCCACCCAAAAACCAACCCCTCTTAGCTGGCCAGATGTGGGACGCAACATTTAAGAGTAGGGCAATGAAAGAACAAGCTTGGAACTTAACAATTTACCTTGATTTCCTTGTCTTTCTTGGATGTTTCTCCCTTTGTTTAGTTTGCTCTCTCCAATTTCGAATTTTCCCTCTCTATTTTGCCTTTAAAACAGCACCAAACTTCTTATTAAAACCATAGAAAGGAAGCTTGAGAGGAGAGGAACAAGTTTCAAGAAGGAGGAATATGGAAATTCTTAAGAATTCTTACCTTTCTTGCCTTGATTTTCTCCTTCTTCCTCTTTTATCTTGTGCACCTAAGCCTCTTGAGTTTACTTTAGTTTTTAGGTAGAACAAGTCGGTCTAAAAGAGAAGGAGAAATGGGACGTGCTTCTTAAAGAAGTTTCAAGAACTAATAATTACAAAAATTCTCATTTTGCCCCTTTATCTTGGCATCTTCATTTTAGCTTTGTTTTAGCTCCTTTTTGATAACCGTCTTTTCCATCATAAAATTTAAGTTCCCAATTGTATAAAATGCCTCTGGAATCACTCAATTTGGAGCTAAAACCTTCCCAAATGAATCCATCAAAGTTCAGGTTCATCATCTTTGGAAAACACACACCAGAGGGGCTTTAATTGTCACAAGACTTCCCATGGTTTTCAGGGCCTTTGAGAACCCGAAGAGCTCAAATATTCCATTTAAAAAGTCCTCCTGTAAGTTTTCCAAAAGTTACATATATTAACGAAAATGCCACTGTTCTTTCGGCAATTTTTTTAAATCACTTCGCCCCCAGTTTCTGGGCAACTCAATCCTCATTTTACATTATTTGTAATTTTATCCTAATTTTAGTTGATGTTAAACCTCTCTATCCAGGGGACTTCCTTTTGAATTCTTATGTTTTTAACTACTTTTCAGCAAATCGGGTGTTACAGCACCTATGCCATGGCGCAAGATTCATATTTTTATTTTGAGCTTCAGTAGTCACTTATGTTATGGTGTAAGTTCCTAAACTTGGTGTTTAAATTCCAGTAACCAACTTAGTTATAACGGGAGGTCCAAATTGTGACGAAGGTTCCCAAACTCTTATTTTTGACTTAGAAATCTTGAATTTCACTATGTTAAGGTTATATAATGACTTGGAAACATTATAAGTGGATTTTGTGAGTTGAAATCAGTAGTAACATGAATCAAAAGTTTTTAATTGATAATTAAAATCACTTGTGGACTTAAATAGTTAAGATGTTTTGGCTAATAACTCTACTAATATTGAGGTTCAAATTTCCTCATTTTTTTCCTAATTTAATTAGTTTTAATAACTTTAGACCTTGATTTATGATTATTAATCATGCAATTAAGTCTGATCATTGTAATTAGGAGTTAGAGTTGTTACATTTAGCATTTTAGTAAACCAAAACTTCCATTGTGCATCTTGAATTCCTGACCTCTAAAACTAACTAGGCAACGCCTTCTCTATTTAAACCAATAAACACTTGTCATTACATATTGCACTATTTAATATAAAACCCTCTATTATGCTTTTTATTTTAGCAAATAAAAGATTCCATCATTGGATTTGAACCTTGACCCTTGGAATCACAAACAAACACTTTACCATTAAGTCACTAATGTTGTTTTGTTTAAAAAGACAAGGTTTTAATATAATATATGAGAAATAAAAAATAAAATACATATAATTTTTATTAAAAATTATATAAATATATTTTAAACAAATTAAAATTTAAATATTATATCATATTTGATTTATTTTCATATATAATTAGCCATAATATGTTTCAAAATTAATTAATATTTATTTGTTGTTATTTATTATATCAAATTTCTAATATATAAAATAAAAATATATATTTAATTATTATTGGTTTGACCATGATTCAACCACAGTCGAACTAATGAACCATAAACTAGTACTTTTACTAGTTCAATAATTGGTTTGATTTTTAAAACATTGGTATACTTTGATTGGGCATAAAATGAAGAGGCATGGGCTTTCTTTTTAAAAAAATATTAAAAAAAGGGAAATCAAATATGAATATAATGCATGCAATGCACTAACCTGTTCGCCGCTTGTGAATAGTTTGGCATCTCCAGAGTTCTTATATATATATATATATATATATTTATATATGATTATGATATGATATGATATGATAGTTTAAAACGCAATGACAAGGGAAAGTTGATCTCAAGACAATTTAAGGTAAATTGTTGAATATTGTTTTTTTTATATATGACATTTAGTATACAAAATACCTTCATTTTGATTGTAAAAAAATAATAGAGCAAGGGTGCATCCAATTATATATTAGTAGCAGAAGAAGATATAAATGCAAATTCTAATATGAGAAATGAGATATACATTCAGAGTATGTATATCGACTGTAACATCCTGAAATTACTTAAGGACAATTATGATTAATTAAGAATTAATATGGGTAATTAGCAAAATTAATTCAGTGGAAAGGGAGGTGGACATTAAACTTGGGCCATGTGATTAACCTAATTCCATTTCTTAGGAGTCCAAACTTAGTTATGTGTAGACCCATTGTTAATGGACTCTTATAGGTGGCCCAACAAATAAAAAAAAAAACTAAACCTATTTAGATTTAGGCCTTTGGATTAACCCAAGACCTAACTTAACCTTAAAACCCCTCCTCCTTTACACCATTCTGCAGAAACATTTAGAGAGCAAGAAGCAAATTTGGAGGTCCTTTAGAGGTTAAGTTTTCCATTACCTTCTTGGCCCCATTTCCCACTTCTAGAGTCAAAATTAGGTAAGGTAATTGTTATATAATTTGACCCTCTTTTCTTCCTCTTCGATTTCACCTAATTGGTTTTTGATTAAGAGCATTTTCACCTACACCTTAAATTTGATATGGGTTATTTGGTGTTTTCTTGGAGGATTTTCAAAGGTTAAGGCTAGGAGGAATATTGCGTCCATATAAACTTCTCATTTTGATGCATTTTCTGCTGATTTAGGACCCCTATAGCTGATTTATGATATGAGTGGTGATTTTGTGTGAATTTGCCCAGAATTTGGAGTGTTGATCTAAGGTCACTATTGTAGGCACAACTAAATCTGAATTTAGTTCTTATAGTGACTGGGTAAGTGTTCTCTAGATAGTCCTTTGTAGTTTAATTCTTTAAGTAATGGATTTGTTGCTATAAATGATGATTGGGAATAGTAAAGATTTGGTTTTGTTTTTATAAGCTAAAGTAGCATTTGTTGGCTCTCAAAATATTGTCTACAAGTGAGGTAACTGGAGTTAATGTTAATTCTATACATATATCTTCTTTAATTTTATATTTGCTGCACATATATGATTTTGAATGCTAAATGAATGGTTAGCTATTTGATATATAATGATTGGATCTTGTGAGTCCATGATGGAGCTGTGGTGCGATTGCCACCCCTGCATTATTCTTTGATTGAGCACTAAGTTGTGATTAGACTCTTATATACACTGAGCCCAAGTTGTGCTTATTGTGACGACCCTAATTTCTTATCATCATAATTAAGGTTAAACACGCGATTAATCATCATAGGTTATGAAAATGTGGAGAAATTTAAACCTTAAGGTGATTAGAGTCATCAATCATATGATTACATACACTAGGTTCATAAGGGAATTAAACATCCATTTATAAGCCTTGGATTCTATTACTCATCAATTATAACTCATCCTAATGACCCTAGATCATCCCTTATGATTAACATATGGAAAACCAAGGTATTCTAGTTAATATAAGTGTTTCAGCATGTTCACCACGGCCAAATTACTCCTAGCCGCGGCCAATTTCTTTCTGTTTTACCCCTTTCTTTAGCTCGCCGTGGCGAGTTGGACCTTCGCCGTGGCCAACCTACATGGCACCGCGGCGAAGAAGCCTCCTGGAACTTCCTCGCTCGCCTCTTGATATTGGCCGCGGCCAATTCCTCCTTCCGCTGCGGCCAATTCCTCTCTGGAATGCCGGGAATATTTTTCTAAAAGTTCACCGCGGCCAATTCCTTAATTCGCCGCGGCTAATTCCTCTCTGGCACTCCCCTTGGGCAACTTCGCCTCTATTGGCCGTGGCCAACCCAATTTTAGCTGCGGCTAAATTCCTTCTAGTCCTATACTCTGAAAATCTGGACTCATACTCTCCTCTCTTCCTCCAGTCTCACCCTAGGGCCATCCTACCTTAATTTATGCAACTCTAAGGGTAGTTATGAACCAGCTATTCTACCATTACCAACTTAAAACTTAAATGTAAATTTCCATTTCCTCCAACTACCTTATATCAGCAAGTCCAGGGAATAACAATAACACAATTCATGCCTCATTGACATTTAACATTTACTACACTTTCCATTAGAGGTTCTATACATCAGTGATTCATATTAATATCTCAAGGTTACATTCCCAAATGGTAAGTGATGATCGTGTCGAGCAATCTCAAATAAAACTAGGTAGCAAAATAAGTTTGTAGATAATGGTGCAACCTAGGTCATCTTCCCAAAGAGTTTGTGCCTTAAATTGTTTATGGAAGAGAGTTCTAAGTATTACTAATTAGGATTTAACTTGGGGGTTTAATATGCTAGAATTTAATCGAACTAAAATTAATTGACAAAAATTAGAAATCTAAAACTAAGTTCAAGTGATTAATCAAATAAATGTGGTAACTAGCTTTCAATTGGATTCCCTAGAGTTCAATTATCCTTGCTCTATTTAGCTTACCAATTTAGGATTAAATTCTTGCTCTTTAGTGCATTCCTCATAGGGTTCTTGGATAACCATCCAAGATTCAATTCATCAATTGTTCAAAGAATTTTGCAACCACAAGAAACCTTAAACAACTAATTAAATGGATTAAGAATAAGAACACACTACACTAAATTTGATTAATTTATGAAAGCTACTGCACAATTCACTCAAGATGCTAATTCACCAATTAGATTAATTAATTCCTCAAGCAATTAATTTGCACAAAAGTTCCATCTAACTAACCCAATAACCATTGCATCAATTAGCCCAAATTCAAGAGGAAATTAAAGTTCAATTGCACAGCACTAATTCTGGAATTTTCACAAACAGATGATGATCAACAAAATAATTCCAAAATTCAAATTAAGTTTAATCCAAGACTTAATTCAATCCGGTAATTCTAGCAATTAAATTTCTAAACCAAAAAGCTAAACCTAGACAAATTGATGAAGGAAATAATGCTAAAATCAAAAGATTGGGCAAGAGAGTTTTATCCAAATTCAATAGGAGATGTAGAGCTCAAATCTTCATCTAGGAGAATTCAATCTTCAGCTAGCCACCACAAGGAATTTAAGCTGCCATGGAGGGATCAAATGAAGGAGAATCAATCAAAGAGGCAGCCATCATCATGGAGAATTTGGCCAGAACTGCTTCCTTCTTCAGCGCTGGAATTTTCTCGTTGTTTTCCTCCGTCTCGCGTTCTCCCGTCCTTTCTTTTCAGCGTCCCTTCTTAAGTTTTTATATTCTCCTTCCCTCCTTGTTCACGTCTCTTTTCTTCATTCACGTCTCTCTTCCCCTTTTACGTCTCTTTTCTTCATTCACGTCTCTCTTCCCCTTTCACGTCTCTTTTCTTCATTCACGTGCTATTCATTAATCAATTCACGTGCTCTCTTATTTGCCAATTTCCCGTAGCTTTGCATGTGAAATAAGGTGTGGGTCCCATTCAATATAATAATCCATATGCTTCAGCGTTTCTGTTCACGTATTTCTTCTTCTCCAGCTTCTGCATGCTGCTGTGCTTCATCGTTTGCTTGCTGTCACGTTACTTCTTTCCAGTTTCTGTAGCTTCTTCACGTGGTTCTGCTTCCTTCGTGCAGCTTCTGTTTATATCACACGTTGCTTTCTTCTCTTCGCAGACTTCCTCGAGTTCCAGCCACTGCATGTGTGTGTGTTTCTCTTCGAACCAGACCATGGCTTTCTTCATTTTTTTTAGCTCGTTCCAGCCCTCCATTTTTTCGTGTTCTTCTTCATGCAGCTTCTGTACAAACCTCACTCGAGGTTCTCTTCTTTTGAAGTCCAACGTCCAGCTCCTTAATGCTCCAAGCGTTGTTCTGTTGTTCTGCACAGCTTCTTCTCTTCGTTTGCAATGCTCATTCCTTCGTGATTGCTTCTTACAGGCTTCCCATTTCAGCTGCCAGCCATGCAACTTCTGCATGTAGCTTCAGCTCATGCATCATTCAGCTCCATCGTCTTTCTTAGCTACAGGTGTGGTTCTCCAGCGTTTTCATTCAAACCAGCAGCTCGAGTGGACTTCTCCTATATTTCTCATATACTTTATGGCTTTATTCTGGACCCTAAACCCGTAGCTTCAATGCCTTTTCCATTCTCTAGCTTATGGCTTTACTTTTAGTTCTCATCACACCTTTTCTCGTGACTTCTCCCTCCATTCAAATGTATTTGCCCAAAATCTGCATAAAAACAAAGGAGAAAAATCACAAAGTTCATTTAAAATTATTTATGCATTTAAAATCAATTATTTGTATTTAAATTCTTAAAGTGCAGAAAATGGCTATTAAAATAAAATCTTATCTAATTAAAGCCTTAAAGCCATATTTGGAACTAAAACGTCTAAGTTTAGGAGGATAAAAATAGATAAAATATGTGTTTATCAAATTCCCCCACACTTAAACCTTTGCACTCCTGGGCAAAGCTTAAAATCCAAGATAGAATGATTTGAAACACCCGGCTAGTAGAATGATAAGTGGAAAATGAAAATGAAAAAGGAGTGTAAGAATCACAAGCTAGAGATTAATCACAACTCTTCAACACTTTAACAATCTAAGTTAACTTCACTTGCATCAAGAATTAAGCTTCATGGCAATTTCATTTGAAAAGAATGAACTGAAATGCATAGCCCTCTCACATGGTTAGTGTTTACTCTCATCTCTCAAGTATTTATGGGAAATGTGTTTCACTCAAATTCCACCTATCCAAGCTCACTACCATAAGCTTGTCAAGTTTCTAAGTCTCCACCACTCATGCCAAATGCAATGCACAAATCAAAGGACTTTATTAAGGGTTGTAATGGGGCTAAGGGAGATGAAATGAATGGATACAAAAACTAGGGGGGAAAACTAAACAAATAGATACCTTAGGACTTCAAGAGCAATCAATGACAATCCAGGATAGGGAAGAGTGTGCATTCAAGGCCTTATTTCCAACAAGTATAAGTAACTAAAAACTCAATCTAAATTACTTCTTTCTTTTGATTTTCAATAACTTTTCCTCTTTTTCTTTTTTTTTTTCGCTTTTTTTTTTTTCTTTTCTTCTCTTTGCTTTTTTTTTTTTTTTTTTTTTGAACAAATTCTTTGACTAACAATGGCCTTAATGGATGAAAAGCACACATTCACCTATCCTATTTAGATGTAATGCTCCTTAAATTCCTTAAGGCATCTTAAAACAAGGTGGAAAAACATATTTAATGGCTGTAGGCTAACAAGAAAATAAAATCAGGTTCAAAGTGGCGAAACAATGGATAAAATGAACGTATGGTTAGCTTTTTGGCTCTCTAGCTATAAAAGAAATGAATGCCTTATCATTTTTATGCATGCAAGTGCAAATGTGGCCTCAACAAAGAATCAAGACAAGTTCTAGAGTGAAATAAAGATAGGTGAATACACACTAGAATTGAATAATTAAGGCTCAAATCCTCACCAGCTAATCGCTATCAAATAATTCATTGAAATCAAATTCATTGCCACTTTACTTGAATCAAAATACAAGATTCATTACTTGTCATGTCTAGGTGAATCCAAATTATAATCATCTCAACTTGCAACTTTCACAGGAAAACTGAAAAGAATCATACTATTTTTCAAAAATTTTTCAAAAATTTGTCAATCAAATTTTTTTTTTTTTTGATTTGGAAAATAACATAAAACTAACTAAAAACCTAGAAACTATAAAAATAAACTAACCAAAATAAAACAAAACTAAAAATTTATTTGTATCCCCCCCCACACTTAAACATTGCATTGTCCTCAATGCCAGCACTCAATCCAGAAAACAGATAAAGACAACACAATATAAAAGGGGAAAGGGAAAGAGTACAACCGGGGTTTAGGGTGGGTTATGAAGTTGGAGCTCCTCCTTGTTATCCCTTGGAACTCCTTCATAAAAGTGTTTGAGTCGATGTCCATTAACTTTGAAATTAGTTCCCGTTTGCTCATCCAAAAGCTCAACTGTGCCAAAAGGGAAAACATTAGAAACTATATAAGGACCTTCCCATTTAGAACGAAGTTTACCTGGCATAAGCTTCAGACGGGATTTGTAGAGTAGGACTTTTTGGCCCAACAACAAACTCTTTCCTTGCAATCATTTTGTCATGAAATGCTTTTGTCTTCTCTTTATAGATTCTTGCATTGTCATAGGCTTCCAATCTGATCTCTTCAAGCTCTTGGAGTTGGAATTTTCTGTGAGATCCTGCTTCATTCAAATCCAAATTACATTTCTTTACAGCCCAGTAAGCTTTGTGCTCCACTTCCACCGGTAAGTGACATGCTTTTCCAAATACCAGCCGATAGGGTGACATGCCAATAGGAGTCTTGTAGGCAGTCCTGTAAGCCCAAAGTGCATCATCCAGCCTTTTACTCCAATCTTTCCTATTCGGCTGCACTGTTTTCTCCAAAATTTGCTTCACCTCCCGGTTAGAAATTTTTGCTTGGCCATTTGTCTGAGGGTGGTATGGAGTAGCTACTTTATGCACAACACCGTACTTGCTAAGCAAGCTGTGCATACTCCGGTTACAAAAATGAGTGCCCTGGTCACTGATAATGGCTCTAGGAATGCCAAACCTACAGAAAATGTGAGAGCGAACGAATTCTACAACCACAGAAGAATCATCAGTCCTGGTAGGTTTGGCTTCCACCCACTTCGAAACATAATCAACGGCCAATAAAATGTATGAAAAGCCAAAAGAAGTGGGAAAAGGTCCCATAAAATCAATGCCCCACACATCAAAGACTTCACAAAATAAGATAGGGTGTTGTGGCATTTCATTTCTCCTAGATATGCTACCTGTTTGTTGACACCGAACACATCTTTTACAAAAATTAAAGGCATCACGAAACAGGGTAGGCCAATACAATCCACTATCTAGAACCTTCCTAGCTGTGCGTTTTGAACTAAAGTGACCTCCACATGCTAGTGTGTGACAAAAATTTAAAACAGAATCAAATTCTATATCAGGCACACAACGTCTAATCATTTGGTCACTACATAATCTCCACAAATATGGATCATCCCAAATATAATACCTAGCTTCACTCCTAAACTTATTCAACTCATGTTTAGTCAAATCAACAGGTAGTTCAGAAGTAGCTAGATAATTCACTAAGTCTGCATACCATGGATAAAAACTATGCACAGCACATAAATGCTCATCAGGGAAATCATCATCAATAGGTAAGGAATTTACTTTTGAAGCTTCAATTCTGCTCAAGTGGTCTGCCACTAAGTTTTCAGCTCCACTTTTATCCCGGATGTCAATGTCAAATTCTTGAAGTAGAAGCATCCATCTGATCAATCTTGGCTTTGCATCGGGCTTCTTCAGCAAGTACTTCAAGGCTGCATGATCAGTAAAAACAATAACTTTAGTATCAAGTAAATATGATCTAAATTTATCTAAAGCAAAAACAATATCAAGAAGCTCTTTTTCTGTGGTTGTATAGTTTGCTTGGGCCCCATCCAAAGTCTTGGATGCATAAGCAATCACATGGGACCTCTTATTCATTCTCTGGCTCAAGACTGCACCTACAGCAAAATTAGATGCGTCACATAAAAGCTCAAATGGGAGGGTCAATCAGGAGGTTGAATAATGGGTGGGGAGGTCAAGCATTTCTTAAGTTCATTAAAAGCTGTTTTACATGCATCATCAAATTGGAAATCGACATCTTTTTGTAACAACTTAGACAATGGCAAAGCAATTTTACTAAAGTTCTGAATGAATCTTCTATAAAAACCTGCATGACCTAGAAAAGATCGGACTTCCCGAACACATGTCGGGTATGGTAGAGAAGTTATAACATCTATCTTAGCTTTATCTACTTCTATGCCCTGTTCAGATATAATATGACCCAATACAATGCCTTTTCGAACCATAAAATGACATTTTTCATAATTAAGTACAAGGTTCTTCTCTATGCATCTAGCTAGGACTCTATCCAGACTACATAGGCAATCATCAAAAGAGTTCCCATATACAGTGAAATCATCCATAAAAATTTCTATACAATGTTCAAGGAAATCACTAAAAATGGAAACCATGCACCGCTGGAAGGTCCCAGGGGCATTGCAAAGACCAAAAGGCATTCGTCTGTAGGCATATGTTCCAAATGGGCATGTGAATGTCGTCTTCTCTTGATCCTCCGGGGCTATGCATATCTGAAAATACCCTGAAAATCCATCCAGAAAACAATAGTGAGATTTACCAGCTAAACGCTCAAGCATCTGATCAATAAATGGAAGGGGGTAATGATCTTTTCTAGTGACTAAATTAAGCCTCCTATAGTCAATGCAAACCCTCCAACTATTCTGTACACGGGTGGGCACCAATTCATTATTGTCATTCCGGATCACTGTGATCCCTGATTTCTTTGGAACTACCTGCACAGGACTAACCCACTGACTGTCAGAAATAGGATATATTATACCAGCAGATAAAAGTTTAGAAACTTCCTTTTTAACCACATCCAGAATAAGTGGGTTCAGTCGCCTTTGAGGTTGCCTTACTGGTTTTGCCCCATCTTCCAACAAAATTCTGTGCATGCATGTATCAGGGCTAATGCCAGGTATGTCAGCTAAGGTCCACCCTATTGCTTGTTTTCTCCTCCTTAAGACCTCTAGAAGCTTCTCTTCTTCCTCTGGAATAATGTCACTAGCCACAATTACTGGAAGTTTCTCATCTTCCCCCAAGTAGGTGTACTTGAGATTATCTGGCAGTGGTTTGAGCTCCAAGGTGGGAGCTTGCTCAACCGAAGGTATGAGTTGTTTGATTTCAATCTCTTCCATGCCAAATACCTGTTCAGATATCTCACAGACAGAAGAAACAACTTTCCCATCTTTGGGAATATCAGCAGAAGGAGTATCAACAAGAGAACTAACAGCAATATAAACATCAGTATCACTATCAGATGAACTAGTTACACAGCATCTATTACCATTATCAATAGGCAATGCAAGAGTGGAAATAGATGAACTAGCACAATCAGCATATCCAGAAGTGATATCAATATGCAACATATTCTGAGAATCAGTAAATCCAGCAACATTAGAACATTCAGGGAAAGCAACAGCATGCACATCATCTTTAGAACAAGAAGATTGACCTAAACTAGTATAATCATCCAAATCAGACAAAGGCTGTCCTACAGTGAAATCAGCATAAAAGGAGGAGGTCCCAGATCCATGATAATCAGTACATGAAGGGAACTCACTACTCTCAATGAAAGCACTAATCTGGGAGCAATTATCACATATATTACTTCCAACACATGTACAGTCAAGAGAATCATCCAAATCAGCAATATCACAGGAATCAGTCAATAAATTATCCCAAAATTCAGTGCTAGCATTATCAACTAACATATCAATCAGGCTGATATTAAAAACAGAGTTATCATCACAAGGATATTTCATGGCATCAAATATATTAAATTGTATCACATTGCCAGCAAACTCCATTTGAAGATTACCCTCATGCACGTTTATAATTGTTTTAGCAGTTTTCAAGAAAGGTCTACCTAAAATGAGTGGGGCATGTCCACTAGATCTATATCTATCATCTTCCATATTAAGGCATAAAAATCAGCTGGAAAAATTAAATCCTTTACCTTAACCAGAACATCCTCCAACACTCCTGAAGGATAAGCAATACTCCTATTTGCCAGCTGCACAACCACTCCGGTAGGTTTCAGCTCTCCCACCTGCAAAGATGAATAAACAGATTTAGGCATAACATTTATAGCAGCACCAAGATCAATTAAAGCATCAGAAAACTCAAAATTTCCAATGGTGCATGGAATTGTAAAAGTGCCCGGATCTTGACACTTAGTGGGCATTGTTGGTTGTATGAGTGCTGAAACGTTTTTGCCAAAATTGACTTTTTCATTCCCTTTCAGACGCCTCTTGTTAGTGCATATCTCCTTGAGAAACTTAGCATATTTAGGAATGGTCTTGATTGCCTCCAACAGGGGTATATTGACTTCAACCTTTTTAAAAGTCTCAAGAATCTCTTTTTCTGCATCTGCTTCAGTTTGCCTCTTTCCCAAGGTAGGTCTATGTGGGAAAGGCAAAATTTTCTTTGGCTCCTCTTCATTATTAGGCTTATTTGGTGCGACGTGTGTTTTTGGTGACGCCGACTTATCCATGGTGGTGGTATCTGAGGATCCCTGAACTTCTTTTCCACTCCTAAGAGTGATGGCACTGACATTGCTACTATTCCTCGGATTAACAATCGTCTGTGAGGGTAATTGGCTTGAACCCTGAGATTTCACCTCACTAAGAGAAGTAGCAAACTGGCCTAACTGAGTATCAACCCTCCTTTCTAAATTTTGCATCATTTGTGTGATTTGTGCTTGACTTTCCATAATACGTTTCATCATATCTCCCATATTATCCCCTTTCTTTGGTTCCTCCTGTATAGGAGCTGGCTGCCTAATAGGTTGGGAAGACTGTGCACTAGGTCCTAGGTCCTATAACATTATATCTATTTTGTTGCCCTCCCCCATATCTCAAATTGGGGTGATCCCTCCATCCTGGATTGTATGTATTAGAATAGGGATCATATTTTTGTTGCCCTTGTTGCATCGGCCTAACTGGAAACATCCCAGCACAAGCCTCTACCTTGTCTTCTAACATAGGGCACTGATCAGTATTATGTGTGGCCAAAGAGCATATATCACACAGGGGTCCTACCAAAGTAGTAGGGGTAGATGTTTGTCCAGATGCATAACACTGTGGATAAGAATATGCCTGAGTAGGGTAAGACTGTGGTGCATAAGTCTGAGAAGGAGCGGAGGATGACTGCTGCCGATCTAAAGCAAGCTTTTGGAGCACAGTAGACATTACTTCAAGTTTGCTCTCAATTCTCTGACCATAATCTGGAGTACACAATTCATTGACTCCTCTTGCTGTTTGCATTGATCTGGACCCAAATTGCTGAGCATTCTGAGCCATCTTATCAATCAGCTCCCAAGCTCCTGTAGGTGTCAGATCACCTAAGGCTCCCCCAGAGGCAGCATCAATCATATTTCTATCCATGATCAACAGCCCCTCATAGAAGTACTGGATAAGCAACTGATCAGAGATTTGATGGTGAGGACAACTAGCCAACAATCTTTTGAATCTTTCCCAGTACTCATATAAAGTCTCTCCACTATTCTGTCTGATCCCACATATCTCCTTCCTTATTGATGCAGTGCGAGATGCAGGAAAGAATTTCTCCAAAAATAACCTCTTCAGTTGGTCCCAAGAAGCAATGGCACCGGGAGGTAGATAGTACAACCAATCCTTAGCTAAACCATCCAAGGAAAAAGGGAATGCTCTGAGCTTGATTTGTTCCTCTGAAACACCTTGTGGCTTCATTGTAGAGCATACAACATGGAATTCTTTTAGATGTTTGTGAGGGTCATCTCCTGCAAGTCCCTGAAACTTAGGAAGTAAGTGAATCAATCCGGATTTAAGCTCAAAATTTGCATCTAATTCTGGATATTGTATGCAAAGATTTTGATAATGCACATTAGGAGCTGTCAATTCTCTAATAGTTCTAGCATGCATGTTATTATTAAAATTTGCATTTACATTCAAGTTAGCCTGAACATGCATATTCCTGTTAGCATTTATTTGATCTTGTTCAGCCATATTATCACTAGCAAATTGAAGTGCACAATCAATTCCTTGCACAGAATCAAAAGCAGATGAATTAGAGCTATTAATTCCTACACTATCTTTGTTTTTCCTAATCCTTACTTGTCTTTTAAGGGTTTTTTCAATTTCTGGATCCAAACCAATTAATTTTTCACTAGAACTTCTTGTCATACACCAATTAGACAAGCAAAAACTAAGAAGGAACACAAAAATTAATAAACAAAAATTAAAACAAAAATTCCAGAAAAATTGGAAAAATCCTAGAAAATTCGAAAAAATACTAAAAAATTCGAAAAAGTGCTCTAAACGTTGGAATTTGGCCAAAAAATGGTGCACCTAATAGCTATGCTATTACTTTTGCTCAAAACACCCAAAAACTTTGAAATACAGAGTTTGAGAATTTTCTGGGCACTTTAAACGAAAATTCCAGCAAGCAGGCAAATTAATACGCAACACCGAAATTACCAAATTCCAAGTTCGAAACAGAGCAAAAATTCAGCTAAAATAAAATCAAAACAGAGATAAAACAAAACAAAAATACCTAGAAAACTTTCTCAAACAATTAAGAACTAAACTCCCCGGCAACGGCGCCAAATTTGATGATCGTGTCGAGCAATCTCAAAATAAAACTAGGTTGATCTAAAAATATAGCAAGTGGCACAACCTAGGTCATCTCCCTTGGAATTGGAATTCAATGTTTAATTAGGTTTCCTAAATGTTAAAAATCCTAAAAGCTATCTAGTTTGGGGGTTTTTGAATGAATTAAACTATCCTAAACTGAATTGAAACAAATTTCCTAATGTCTACCTAATTATGTGAATTGTGAATGATAATGGGCTTGTGACTAGCTTAGGAATCATCTCTTGGTATCCACTATCCTTATCCTATTCCAATTGTGATTAATTCTGGCCTAAGAATTACTAATTATGTTCATTAGCAAATAATCTTGAATAACCATTCAAGATTCAAGAGATTAATAATCTAATGTTGAATTGAGACCTAAATCCCGCATTAAACCATTAACTCTTGTCTTTAAGATCAATGAACATCTAATTTGATTGATTAACTAATTAATTATCTTCTGATTCATCATTCAAAAATGTTTAATTAACCAACTAAACACCAAGGAATTCTCAAATAGACATTTAAGCACACAACCTTACTCATGTATTTCATCGAACACCTTCGTGGCATACATGGGAGATTAAAGAGAATAATGAAAAATCAAATTCAAATTTAACCAATTAATCAACAAAAAGGGTTTCCTAATCAGTGTCTAACCAGCCACTAATTAATTACACAAATTTCTAATCAAATATAACTCAACCGAGATTGTACAGAATAAGAAAAAGTGTAGGAAAATTAAAGAAAATCTTAGCCATAATTTGTTGTTCATCCATGGATTCAAGCTTCTACTCAAGAGCTTCATCCCTTGCTAGCCTCAAGGATGAATCAGATCTTCATGTTGGCGTGGAATAGAGATGGAGAGAATGGAATGGAGATGTGAAGACCCAGGATGAATGGAGGCGTGGATGATTGATGGATGAATGGATGTGTGGGTGTTGGTGAATGAATGATGGATCCCCCTTTATAGAGTGAAGGCGTGTAGAGAATGGGCGAAGTGACTCCAATACGGCTAGGGTTTGGAGTGAAGGCGAATGAATAAAGATGGAATGTGTGTTGAATGGGCTGGGCTGACTGACGAGGTCGTGTTGCTGGCGTGGTGAATGGGCAGACGATGTGGATGGGGTCGTGAATGGGCTGGATATAATGGAATGACGGAATGGAGTGTGTGACGTCGTATGAATGGAGGATGGATAAAGGCGTGATTCACCGTGGAATGTATGGCCTGTTTTAGCTTTTGCCCGAGTGTGTATGACGTGCCTCTCACGTGATTCCTCTAAGTGATTTCACGTGCTCCTTATTTTCAATTGCCTGAAGCTATCATGCATGAGATGGGCCCCACTTGAATGCTGAAGTGTTGAATCCATGCTACTTCATCTTTTATTCTTTCTCCACGTAAATCTCACGTTGCTTCTGTTCTGCTCGCTTTAAATATTCACGTGTTTCTGCTGCAGATCCTTCACGCTCTGTTTTTCCATTTCTGCTCAAAACCCATCTTGCTGTTTGCTTGTTTATACTGCAGCCACATTCCAGCACATTACGGAGAATCTTGAGCTCTAGCATTTTTATTCAAACCAGCTCGTGTTGCCTCTGTGTTCCTCATTCGTTCTACATTAGCTGCTGGTTTGTTTGTTGCTCGAGTTGTAAGTTGCTGCCATTCCTCTTTCAAACCAGACTTCAACTTGTTGCTCCCTTCGTTGGCTCTGTAGCTGCTGAGCTTCCTTTCATGCTGTTGCTCCTTTGTTTAACTTGGCTCCTTTCCATTCTAACATGCTGCTTCATTCCATTTCAGCTCGAGTTGTGAGCTGCTGTCTTCTTGCTTTTAGCCCAAGCTTCCACGTCTTTTTCTCAAAGCTTCTCTTTTCTTCTCAAAACTGTCCAGACGTGATTCTGCATGTGTTTCTTTCTTCTCCTCATGCTTTGCACGTTAACTTCTGCAGCTTCTTCACTTTGATGCTGCCTCCCACGTGAAACCTGTAGCTTGTGTCTTTCATGTAAGCTGCATGCTTTTCTTTTCATTTGTTTCCAAGCCCCTTCAACCCACGTGTTTTCTTTTCTCCCATATATATATGCCTTCATCTCTTCTTTAAATCAAATATTCATTTAAGCTATTTGCTCTTCACAAATCTGCACAAAAGAATAGAGAATATTCAATAGAATTATCCACAAAATTATTTAAAAGAATTTCATGCCTTAAAACTCAATAATTTTGCCAATTAATTCACAAAGTGCATAAGTAGCTAATAAAATCAAATTGTATCTAATTAAACCTTTAAAGCCATCTTTGATCATTAAAATGACTAAGTTAGGAAGAATAAAAGATATAAAATTCATGCTTATCAGTAAGTCATATCACAAGTTCAATAAGGTTTACAACAGGTATCATAAATCCATATATCAGTGTTCTAATTTAAAGTAAGGCCTACTCCTCAATAGGTACACATTATATTATCAAAATACAGACTCTTACACTTGGCAATACAGATACATGATGATGCGATACAAGACTTAACAAAATTAGCATCTACTCTATTACACTTAGACCAAGTGTAGCTCCCCACACTAGGCCTCAACTCATGGATGTTCATCCACTTACTTGCCCTTATCCTTACCCAAGGAACCTTCACCTGAAATTGTAATCCCATAAAATAGGGTGAGATAATAATCTCAGTAACCAAGGCAATTCCACCATATAAATAAGTTTAATTAGCATATAAGCATGAATTAAAATCAACATTCGAATCATATCAATCATATCAGTAAATGAAACAATTAGGCTATTATGATTACTATCCCATACTAGTAATCATATATTCGCATGTTAAAGGCCATTAACACCGGGAGAGGCCCGTCCACGGCACCTACTCCCCATTGAGCACAACCAGGGCTCAGTGCATCTGGGGTTTGATCATAACCCGGTGCTCGATCGTAGCACAAGCACGGGTGGCAGCCGCACCATAGCTCCACCATAGACTCACAAGGTCCAATCATCATACAATAGATAGCTACCCAATTCATTCAGTATTTCAAATCATTCATGTACAGCAAATGTGAAATTAAACAGATACATGTGTGGAATTAATATAAACCCCGATCACCTCACTCGTAAACAGATTTACAACAGCCACCAATGGTACAGAGTCTCCCTATAATCATAGCATCAAATAATTACTACTCTAATTCATCATTAACAGTTACAATAAGTACCCAAGGGATTTAAATGCTATTAACTACCTAAAGAATACTTACCCAGCTACCATAAATACCAAATTCGGATTTAAGTGTCCTCTTTCAGAAATCTCAATATTCCACCCAAAATCTTAAGCAAATTTGTACAAAATTAATGCCCATAATATAAATAAGCTATGGGAGTCTTAAACCAACAAAGAAAGCATCTAAATGGGGGGTTTAAACTCACCTAATACCAGCCCCAACCTCAACCTACGAATTTCACCAAGAAAATCCCCAAATACCCACATTTTAGATTTTTGGGTATGATGAAAAAACTCCAATTGAAAAAATAATCAGACCAAATTAAAGAGAAAGATGAGGGGATTAAGTTGTATAACTATTACCTTGGCTAAATCTTGCTCCAAATGTGAGAAAATGTGGATTTATGCTAAGAACCCTAGCCTCTCCTCCTCACCTCCGAATTTTCTTGTGTTTTTTGTGTTTTGCTGAATGGGGGGGTGGCTGGTCAGTTTTTAGTGTTTTAGTGGAGTTAAGTTGGGTCAAGGGATGGGTCATGGGTTGCTCCAAGTCCAACTCCTAATGGGCTCCAGATTTTTAGCTTTGTTGGGCCAGCTTTTAAGTGTTCGACTGCAGGATTTTATTAGGCCAGTTTTATACATTGGGTTGCTGAAGTTTAATGGGATTTGGGCCAAGTTTGAAGAGCTCAAGGGTTTGGATCTGCACCTAACTCATTGGGCCTCCATTAGCCTCTCATCATGATCTATCAATTTGGGCCTAGATGAAATTTCTATCCCAATTAATTCTCAAACCCATGTTAACAATTTATCTCTCTAAAATTTTCATTCACTAACTTGCCCAATTATCCTCTATTAATTATTCTTAATTACTCTAAATCCACGATTAACACCTTAATTAATTTTGGGGTGTTACACTTATTGGGGAGTTAGTGTAGTGGATGGGTCTCTCCAGGTGTTAATGGCCTTTAACATGTAGAAATATGATTGGTAATATGGATAGTAGTCATCAATAGCCTAATTATTTTATTTACTGATTGGATTAGTATATTTTCTGATGCTTATATGATTTCATGCACATATGTTAATTAAATTAGAATATATGAATGGAATTTACCTCTGGTTACTAAGATTTGTATCACCCCATTTTATAGGCTAACTATTTTAGGTGAAGGTCTTTTGGGTAAGGATAAAGGGAAACAAGTAGATAAACATCCATGAGCTAAGGCTATGTGTGGGAAATTTGCACTTGGATGGACCTAATCTATGATAGATGCTAATTTTTGTTATTCTTTTGTATAGATTATCATCATGTAATCATGTTGCCAAGTGTAGGTATTTTGTGTTTTAGTAAACAATGATGCAACTAATAGGGAGTTAGACTCTTTACAACTTAGAATTTGATATATGCACTTACATATTTGATATAAAACCTTGTTGATCCTAAGATATAATCTATTATCTGAGAATGTAATCATATGATACCTTAATTGCTGACTTAGACTAATAATGCATGGAGCCTATATTGGAATTTATATTTGGATGATAATGTTAATATATATGAATCCTTTTGCTGTCATTGATATATGAATTGCTGATGTATGATAGTAGATGTGTAGGAATTGACATCTAGGATTTGAGTTAGTAATGGTAGACATCCTGAGTAAATTAGGTATTTGGATACTTTTAAAACCTTATAGATTAAGGTAGAATGACCTTAAGATGCCATTAGAGGGAGTGTTGGAGTGTTTAGGATAAAATTGAGAAAGTTTAAGTACAGAAGGAAATTGAGCCACGACCAAAACACCCTAAGTTATGGTCAACGGTCAGTCAGAGGTGAGGAGCTATAGCATAAGATATCTCATCACGATATAAGCTAAAAATTTTACCTAAGAAGGGTAACAGAATACAACTTTGCCATGGCACAATTCAAATAAATTGGGCTGAAAGTTTCAGGAGGTGTACCCACGGTAGTGCCACATAGGCTTGCCACAGTGAGGGTCCAACTTGCCACGGCAATGATAATGAAGAGTGTGAATAGTAGGTCTCAAAACCACCTTCATCATGATGTAAAATCCCTGAGTCATATTGTAAGGTTCGAATTATCAATTTTAAGCTCTAGTAGTCACTGACGCCGTGGTGTAGATATACCAAGTCACTGTGGGAGTCCCCAAACTTAGTTTTTAAGATCCAGTAACCAACTTAGTTGTGGTGGGGAAGTTCTAAGTCATGGCGAAGGTTCCTAAACTCTTATTGTTGACTTAGAAACCTTGAATTTTACTATGTTAAGGTTATGTAATGACTTAGAAATATTATAAGAGGATTTGGGTGAATTGGAAATCAGTAGTAACATGTATCAATGTTTAAATTTCTTCACTTTTTCCTAATCTAATTAATTATAATGACATTAGACTTTGATTTACAATCATTAATTCTACAATTTAGTTTGATCACGGTAATTAAGAATTAGGGTTGTTATATTAACTATTGTCTAGATACCATCATTGAGGATTTAAAACAACCAAAATACCTTTGCATAGAAAAACACTGTTACAAAGGGGTTAGGGTTTTCCTATGCTAATACAAAATAAAAGCATAAGATAGACAAAGGATTGAGATATAAAACATATAAATTACAAAGCATTAATTCAAATCAAAATAAAGATTAACTCACTTGCTATATGGGACATACAATCAGAAACCAAACAGAATTAACAAATAGGAGATTACCAAAAAATAGATAACATGATTTGGCATAACTGCAAAGAAAAATAATAGATCAGTTGAGCATTTAATTATTATATACCAGTATTAAAAGAAGAAAATAACTTGAATTAGAATAAGGAATTTGAATTTCCACAAAAAAGTTAAAATGTGAAAAAAAATCTGTTATTGGAAAAATCTTTAATTGAATTTTTATGGGTTTTAATTATGTCAAAGAATATACTTAATGGGAAAATAGTTTTGTGAAAAATTAGATTTATTGTATTAGGCCGCATAAGTTTTAAAGAAAGATGTTCTATTAATTGGGGCTAGAAGTGCTTTAAAGGAAAATCAGTTTCCATAAGAATGGACTAAAGCTTTCTTAGTGTAAATCTTAATTTAGGCCAAAGAAGTTTAAAGTAAGGTATTTATTTATTTAGGCCAAAATGCTCTCATTAGGACAGATAATGTTATTGGGCCAAAAATGTTGTATTTATTGTCATAGGCCTTGATGTGTTAAAGGCCAAATCAATATTGCCCATGTGCTTTCAAAGTAGTCTATCCAACACTATATCTAACCATCTTAGGCCCATGATACTCTTTAATAAAAGTTGAATTTGGCATTATCTTTTTATGCACGATAGACCATAAGTTCTTAGTAAATGTTTAAAGCTACCTTTCCTAAAAGTGCAAAGAAAGTATAATTGGACAATACCTTGGGGAAGAGCAAAAAAATGGTTAACACATTGTCTTATTCTTACCAAATATTATTTATTGTTTTATAAAGAAAGAGGGAAAACAAAAGACTTATTTTGAAGAAGACTCTTTCTCTATTTGTTCCTTTATGTTTTGAGAAGAGATTAAAGAGAGAGAAACTAAAACTAAATGTAAGAAAGCTCCAACATTGAATATTTCGGTTGAACATTACGAGAGCTACAACATCTCAAACATTTTATAAAGACTCTTGTAATCATTAGAAGAATCTAAAGATAAAGAAAGAATGCCTCGCCATGAGTAATGACTACTTGCAAATGATAGGGTATTTAAGAGCTGCATTGAAGAAGACAAAAGCAAGAGAGAGAAGAACCCATAAAGCATTGATTGAATTATACTCCCTTCACCTACTTGTTTTCTTGCTATGCTTTCATGGTTTAATATAGTGTAATTAAAACTAGATTAGACCAGTCAGTTTGACTAGAAAATTGGTAAATTTGACCCTAGTTCAATTTAGTTAAGCTTGTAAATTGACCTAGCTCAGAACTAGTCAACCATGGTTAAAACCAAGGTCCAATCGATAAGTCATGTGCTGTAATTGGTGCTCATTGAAGTGTTGAACTAGTCATGCAATTTCCTATGAGTTCGAAACTTGTGCCTTGTGCTTCCACTTGTGTTTCATCTAATAAGAACATTATTTTAGTTTTATTTTGGCCAAACTTTCAACCATGAGAATTAAACCTAATGCCTTATGCTCCATGGCAGCGTCTCATCTATTAAACTAGTAAGTGATGTTTAATGTAATACCAAAAAAGAAAAAGGTAAAATCCATATAGGTTATTATTTATTATATTAATTTTAATATATATATTTAATTATTATTAGTTCAACCATAGTTAAACCATTGACTTGTGGACTAATACTTTTATTGGTTTAGTGACTAGTTTGATTTTAAAAATATTGATTTAATATACTCTTAATGAGTTTCAAGCTTGCATTTTTGTGCTCTATGTGAGCTATGTTGAGTGTTCTTGGTGAGTTTGCACTTTACCTATGTACTTCTCTTATACTTCATTTGGGTTTTTAAGAATTTATGATAATCTTAGTAATTATGTAAGATTGAAAAGTCTTAGGATAGAGGTTGTTTATTAAGTTGCCTTGTGGTTGTAAAAGTCAAGTGGCTGAGGCCATATACATAGGTTGTCTCATTTTTTACTATAAAACACTTGTATGAATATTTGAATAGCTAAGCCTTTGAAAAGGGTTAACCTATTGTACTGTGAGTACCCACTTATAGTGAAATTCCCTTACTTTGTGTTTAGGGAATAGATATAGCACTACCTTGTTTGACCTATTATAAATCATAGGGTGCGATTGCTCCCTATACTCTTTTTGTTTCTAAATTTTGTCAAAACATCAACTTATTCATATTATTGATCATTTAAGGTTTTGTACTTTTAAAAGTGAAATTTCTTTAAAGGAACTTACTAATTTCAGTAGTCAATAAGAATTTAAAGTCATAAGTCTAGGTTTCTTATCTTACTATGATATTTGACTAACTAATTTTTAAGAACCAAAGTTTTATTATTCTTATAGGAATCTGTGAATTTTAATAAGTGATTTTATATTCATGATTTATTAATTCCATAAGTCAATTTGCATTTAGAAGTGTGGTTTTAATACTCAATAGGAATCCAAGCTTCCTAGCTCTTTTATTTTCAAAAAGTGATTTAGAAAGATGATTTTTCTTGTATGTGATTTTCTCTTTACTCTACACTTTTAATTATCCAATCTTTGCAATTTTGAAAGTTGAAAGGAAATCATTTACATACAAAAGTTTCAACTTAAAATTGAGTTTATTGAAAATCATGATTTTACCATTCACATGTCATTAACCTTCTAGTCACATTATATATTAGGAGGCTAATTTTTAATCAACTTAGTAAAAATCAAAAGGGTTATCAAAATTTAGAAAAAAGGAAATAATTTCTAAGAGTCTAATTCAATCCCTTTCTTAGCCTCTTCTGGACTAACAATCCTTTATTGGTTGAATAAGGCAGTTGCCATAATGAAATTTAAGTTTCCCATAAGCATAATGATATTAGTTCTTTCCAATATTGAAACTAGCTTAATGGAAAAAGCCAGTTTCTTATGTGAATGAATAAGATGAAAATGCACTATGTGAACAAGGTTTAAGGATAATGTGTAACAACAAGAATTTCTGAAATTTTTCTAAATCTACTGGCTATAGCTAGGACCCCTTTTGGCTATAGCGAATGTACTGTTCACTATAGCGAGAAGCCAGCTAGCTATAGCAAATGCACCAGTTCGCTATAGTGAAAATACATCTAACTATAGCAAGTTCGAGCGTCCCATACAAAAACCAATGAGTTACTCGCAATAACGCATGTCATAGCAAGAATAGGGGCCTGGGACTGATACGTGCTTATCGTAGCGAAGGTTATTTTTCGCTATAGCGAGGGTTGGTCCAGAAAAAGTATGAAAAAGGAGAATTTTACTTTTTAAAGAGTCTAGACCCTCTCTTTTTCTGCTAATTAGCTTGTCCTTTGACCAAAACAAAGAAAAGGGCGGGAGAGAGAGAGAGAGAGAGAGAGACCAAGAGAAGCCAAGGAAGAACAAGGAGAAAGGTGAGAGAAACTTGAGAATTTCATAACCTTCCTTCTTGAAATCTTGCTCTTTTCTCTTTACTTTCTCTTCCTATGAATTTAGTTATTGAATTAGTTTTGTTTTAAGCTTGGTTTAGAAGAGGGAGAGTGGAGAATTAAAGGGAAGGTGAAGGCAAGGGAACCACTCTTGAAGAAGGCTAGAATTCAAGGTAGATACCTATACATCTTTGCTTCTTCTTCTTTGCTTCTTATGTATGTTGGTTCTACCAACTTGAGAGCTTGAGAAAGGAAGAAAGTTCTAACCTAGAACAAGTATAAAACCCTTGATTAGAGTATGGAAAGTTAGGAAATACAAAGGAATATGAAGAAGAGCTAGTGAAATTCAAAAGGAAGAAACTAAGGATTCAATCCCCTAGCCTTTGTAAGTAATTGTTTGAATTCCAAGAGAGTAATTTCATACTACTTGTTATGTCTAGGCCCAAGAGAAGTAGCTCCATCTAGTTGTGATTGTGAGGCTGAGAAGGGAAAGGAGAAATCAAAAGGGAAGGCTTGTGTTGGCTTGTAATGTAGCTCTCCACTCTTTCTTGATGCATTCTTATATGTGTGATGGTCATTGTATGCTTATGTGTGCACTTGTATTATGAGACATGCCATTTGATGTTGCCTTGATGCATTGGTACCAATATACTTATGTTTTAGATTGTGAAAATTGTTCTTAAAGAGTGAGATAGTGTCAAAAGTCCCTTGTGATGGGTGAGGTAAAGCCAAAAGTTCCTAAACTAAGGGTGAAGCCAATCCAAAAGTCCCTAAATAGGGTGAGGCTAGACCAAAAGCCCCTAGAGCTTATTCTTGGCATTGATATGGTTTTCAAGGCATGTAAATCATGTGTTGTATGATTTTGAATAGTTGGATGCTTACTTGCATACCTTGACATGTTTATATGCCTTGAGTACTTTCTTGAATGAGTGTATGAGCTATTGAGATTCCATGAATCTCACCCCCTTCCCTCTCCCATCTTAACATGTCAAGTGGAGCTCAAGAAGACCAAAGTGCAACTTAAGGAGCCTAGTTGAGCATACTTAGCTAGTTGTGTAGTTTGTTTTTGTTCTTTTGATGTAAAAAAGTGCCAAAATGTATATGTAGATATTATTTTTGTCATGTAACTAGATGAACAAGTGTAAAATCGTGTATATGTGATATATGAACCATTTGTAGAACCAAAGTAATGAGAATGTAAGTTTTGGGTACTTGGTAGCCCATTCCTAAATGTGTATTCTTGTGTGTAGTATAGTGAGTTTGAGATGCATGATGGTTTGGACTACTTGGGCAATTCACATGTGATGTGTTAGTGCTTTCAAACTTGCCCAAGAGGTGCCAAATATAAAAAGAGGCCATTTGGACCAAAGAGTTGCATTATAAGAAGCAAAAATGACCAAATTGGTGGGCTGTGTCACTTTTTGTCCAAATAAACTCTTCTTGATCTGAAATTTGGCATGTATCTAGAGCTTGTTAAGATATTTTTAGGAAACTAAAGTACACATTATTTAGAGGTCTGTGGAATATTTGGTGAATTTTTGAAATTGGAGAATTTTCTAGTTTTGGTCAATTCACTGTACAATTGGTCTAAAAATAAATCTTTGTCATTCATGAGGCAAATGATGTCCAATTGCTATGAAATTTTATATAAAGAAACTAGATACTTATAGTAACCTATAAAAATTAGAAGCACCTCAATTAAAGGTTTGTAGAGGGAGAAATAATTTTTTGAATTTCTGTGTCAGCATTAGGGATGCTAGCCAACCTTTATTACTGTTCATCAGTTTTTGAGGTCCAAAGGCTACTGAAATGATCTATAATTATTTTTTCCCTCTAGTTAACATCTGTAGCTTTCCAAATTGGTATAGTTTTTCTAGATTATATTTTTATGGAATTGGTTATGAATTTTTGAAGTTCATGAGAACAAACTATATTAGTACCAGGGACAGCTGGACCTTTGTGCCTTTTTCAATGTCAAAATGGTCCAAAGGATATAGTAATGTCTTGGAATTATTTTTAGTGTGAATTTAACATCTAAGGATTTTCAAAAACCTATGGTTTGCTTATTTACATTTTTCTAGAATTAGTAATGATTTTCCAAAGTTGGAGCCAAAAATCTGATTTTTGGGCCCATGAGAAAATTTGCATTTTTTATTTATTTTTGGCCTTATATCGTTTTATGCTATGTATAAGTTGTATGAATGGAGTTTGAGTAGAAAATTTAATTGATGGGTTCACAGGACCCACAAGGCAAAGTATGACAGTTTAAACCCCTGACATATAACTTTGAAATGTCATGGTTTTGCTCTTTTTCTTTGGGAATCATATGGAATCAAACCTAAGTGAGGATTAGTTGAGGTTAACATATTATGGTGTTACATAATGAATATAAAATTACATGTATTGATCACTTAGAAAGGGATTATATAATACAAGAGCCCTATATGAAGTATGAAAACAGATAATGTGAACATAATAATTGTCTAAAATGAGTTTGCGTCTAAATAGGAAAAATGGTTTTAAGGTGGGCTTAGTGGAGTTACTTTAGCATATTATATAGATATCCATCATTACAATTTTATTAATAAAAACTAAGTATGACCTCTTGAGTTTTAATGTAGCCATGAGTTAGTTTTCTTGACAAAATCTATTTAATAAGACCTTTGTAGTTATTCATGTTTTACGCGTTTAAATTCCTTTAATGCCATGAGCTCATGTTATGGTTAAACCTCCTTAAGAATATTTCTTAATGGGAAATGACCAATCTTCTAGGTGGGCTTTTACTTACTCTTCAATAGACCTCACTCTTACGTTGATCCTTACACCAAAGTGTCAAACATAGGTCCTATGGTTTAGCCATTTGAGTGTGAGGCTAAAAAGAGATTTTAGTCATGCCACTAACCAATAATGTTGAAGTAGCTATTCTCATTACCATGTTTTTACTCAAATAAAAATGAATTATAAATTATTTGGATGCAAAATAAAAGAAAAGGTATGCTTTTACTAGTTAAATTTAATAGTCAAAATATGAGCTTATAGTTTATGACCAAATATTATGCTAAATATGATATCTGGCTTTTCAAAAACTAAACTAAAGTCAATATTGCGATATAGGAGAACCCTAAAGCAAAGAGAATTAAGGCTAATTAAGGGTACGATGCTAATTGGAGCATCTAAAGATGTGGGCAGAAAACTAAGAATAGCATGAAATCATAGCTAAAATGGCAAAATAGAAGAACTGAAAACACAGTGGCAAAATTATAATTTCAGGAAACTTTTTGAAAACTCAAAGGAGAGAGTTTTAAATATCCAAATTGAGTTTCTGAGAGTTTTTAGATGCCCTAAAAGCCATAGGAACCCCTAGAGTGGTTAAAACCCCTCTAATATATGATTTTAATAATTTGTTGACCAAAACTTTGACTGAATGATTTAGTAAAGTTTTAAATTTAATTTATGTGAAACCAAAGACATCTTATGAATTAGAGGACCTAAATTTTAAGATAGAAAAGATAGTTCTAAAAAATGAGTTGAAATGAACTCAAATGGAAAGAACCAAAATGAGGGACTAAATTGAAAATTTGAAAAATGTTATTAGCAAGCCTCCACCCCTTATAATCACATCCCGCTCTTCTCCATTTTCTTAGTTGACATTCCTCTGGTCCTAAAATAGAATTAGAACAAGATTGAAGTGGCACACCAAGTGGGGGAAAGAAGAAAGAGAAAATCCAAGTAAAAAAGTGTAATAATTCCTTACTTTTTCATGCTTTCTCCTTTACTAAATTTCTTCTTCTATTTCTCCTCTCTCTTCTCATGATTTTGGTGATTTAATTGGTATTGTTTCATGTCTGGTTCAGTAGAGAGAATATAGGATTTGGGAGAACTCTTAGAAGCTTGTGAAAGCTCTCTTGAAAGGCTTTGAAATAAGGTAAAAAACCATGGCTCAATGTGCTTCTTCTTGGCTTCCCTTGGTCTTCATGTTTTGGCCAAAATTAGAGGTGTATGTAAGGGACTTTATTTTGATTCAAACTTGATGGGAGATGGGGTCTTGAAGCATGAGGAATCATATGAAGCAATTAGGATTCAAAAAGAACCTATAGATAATAAGTTATGGAAATTAGGGTTTTGATTGCATTTAGAGATTTATAAAGCTTTCTAGTGATGATTTAGTTTATATAAGAGCATGTTTGAGTTTCCAAGACATCTAAGAAGCTTCACAAGTGGTAAATTTCCTAAAAAAATAAACAAACTCTATGGGTTCCTACCTTAAACATAGTCTCGGGCAAGAAGTGGTTCTTATACCTAGGGAGAGTTTTTCTTAATTCCAATGATAGAAGTAGTCTATAAATGAATCATAAACACCAAAGGAACCATTGATTTGAATTTAGAAATCATATTTTGAAAGTTAAAAGTTTAAGGTTCCTTTTAGGCATAAAGAAGCAACTTGATGTTTGACTCCTTAAAATGAGTTTTTGATGACTCTAATAAGTTTAAATAGAGTCATGTGACTTAAATTGAGTGAAAAATTAGAGCCACGATGATGGATTATATGAGTTGCTTAATTATGCCCTTGTATGGAACCATATGCATGTCATAAGCTAGAAGTAGCTTGTAAAGAGTTTATGTAAGCCTAGAGATGGTTTCAATGATGTATTTGTGTCTTGTTTAAGGTGTCTAGGCTAAGCAAACCAAGCCTCCTCCAAGTGTGTGTGTGAGGTTGAACCAAGAAGCTAAAGAATCAAGGGAGAAATTGTGTTTCTTAGACTAAGGTAGCTCTTCATCCATTCTTGTATGCATTTCTTGGTTGTTTGATTGTCATTGAATGCTTGTATGTATATTTGAATCATAAAACGTGCCTATAGCTAATGGTTTGATGCTTTGGTAGCATTATGCTTCTTGAATCACTTTTAGATTATGAAATTGCTCTTGATGGGTGAGGTTATGCCAAAAGTCCCTTGGATTGGGTGAGGAGAAGCCAAAAGTCATAAGAATAGGTGAGACAAGGCCAAAAGTCTTAAGAATGAGTGAGGTTAAGTCAAAAGTCCCTAGAAAGTGGGTGAGGCTAATCCAAAAGTCTCAAATAATAGGATGAGGTTAGACTAAAGGCCCTTAGAGCTTGATTTTGATCTTGGTATATTTATGTGATTTTGAAAACATGTTTATGTTTGGTTCTTGGAAGCATTTGATGCATGCTTGTGTTCCTTGACATGATAACATGCCATATATGCCTACTTAAAAGAGTGAATGAGCTATTGGGACTCTTTGAATCTCACTCTCCCCTCTCTTTATCTACTCTTGTTTAGGTGATACTCTTGGAACTACGAATCGAGGTCAAAGAGTGTGAATTGTATTACTTTGACAATAGAATAGCTTTTTGTATAATTTAATGTCAAAGTGTGTATGTATATGTCATTTATGAGATGTAAACCTTTACTTATGTGTAAAAGTATATGACTGTATTGTATGTAATGAATATGGAGCCAAATGTATGAGAATTTGAGTTTTTGACATCCTTGAGCCATGGCATCCATGTGAATATGCACAAGTGATGTAATACCATATTTCTCTAGCCTTTCTCACTCATTTACTTAATTCAAAGCCCTTGGTATATCAATTTCCACAAAAAAGGAATAAAATAATAGATTATTTTGCATTACATAGGGCTTAAAATTCCTGTTTCACATTTTCTGGGCCACATGAACTCATTCATATTACTTTCTATTCCAAATACATGTATACAAGTCAGAACTATTCTAAAATGTTCCATTTTGCTCGAGCTTAGGACATCCACACTTAAAAATACAAGATTAGTCTTGGGCTCTAGGGTTCAAGTTTCTGTCATCAATTATGAAAGTTTATAATTAAATGTAAAACAATCAAAATCAAGTAAATGATAGCTTTTTAGAAAGTTCTAGATGTCCACTATAGGCTAAAAATCATTTCAATCCATGCAAAGATCATCTAGACCATAATTGATAATAAAAAAGCACTAAAGGTCTAGCTGCCCTGGTTTGCTGTCATAAATTACTGATATAAATTTCAAAAATTTATAACTAATTCTAGAAAAATTGAAATCAAGCACACTACATCATTTTGGAAAGTTACAGATGTTAACTTTAGGATAAAATAAGTTTAGAATTAAATAGAAACGTTTAGCCACTAAAAATTGATGGAATAATACCAAAGGTACTGTTACGTTACTGGTATTGACTCCAAATTTCAAAAATTCATATCACTTTGCTCAGACCTCCAAATGAGGTGATCTTAATGGACATGGAAAGCTTATTAGGTCTAATTTATTCCTGTAAAATTTCATAGCTATTGGATACCATTTGGCCCTCAAATGAAATAAGAGAAGAAATTGACTATATGAACAGTGCCTAGACCATTTCAACAACTTTTTGCCAACTTTGAAAATTTATAATTAATTCTATAGAGCTCTAAATAATCTAGGTTTTAGTTTTCCAAAAAGCTCTAGATGAGACCTATATGCATGCGAAATTTCATAGAAAAATTCTTCCATTTGTTCAGTTTGGGACATAGGGTTGCATAATAGCATTTTTTATGCCTTTTAAAGGGTAAAAAATGGTCCACTTTGGCTTCTAACTTTTCTAAGACCACTTGAGCACGTGCGAAAGCATTAAAATAGACCTCTAAACATGTCTAAAGGGTCTAAATATCCATCCCTCTCAAAATCACTCTCCCACTTATTGTTATACACAAAGATCTTACATGCGCATCTTTGCCATTCAATGTCAAAATCATTCAATATCATTCATATGCTTCTAAATCTCATACATACATCATATATCTATGTATATACATATGTTCAAGAGGTTATACATCATGAGAATACATCATTTGACAATGGTATGGTTATGAAATGAACAAATAGAAACTCCTTTGTCAATCTTCTTACTTTCAAGTGTGGTGTGGCTCCCATTTCTTGGTTCACTTGGTCTACCTATGCATGTTTGGGTAATGGAGAGGGAAATGTGAGATTCTAGGAATCCTAATAGTACTTTACCCTTTTCAATCATATATAATGAATACAAATTCAAGTCCAAAGATGAATGCATGGTAATCTAGCAAATCATGAACATACATAAAACATTTCTCTCATTGAAGAAAACATACTCATCATACATATGCTTGCCAAGACAATGGTTTAACTTCACCCATTCTCTTTGGGACTTTTGGACTTACCTTATCCACTTTCAAGGAACTTTTGACTAAGTCTCACTCTTCTAAAGACTTTTAGCTTTGTCTCACCCATTCTTAAAGACTTTTGACTCATCCTCACCTTTGCTAAGGGATTTTTGGTTTTACCAAGCTCATGTAAGCCAAAACACATTCATAAAACATCTTTCAAGAGCATAAACAATGAAACATGGTACTATGGTGTAACACCATAAATTTCTAGCTTATCTCATGCTATCTCCATAGAAAGTAAGATGGCCTTATATGTTCCATCATATGATCTAAGAAAACAACATGTAGTTAGACTCTTTGTTTTAATTGTGTGATGACTCCAAGAGACTTAAAAGGAGTCAAGAATCATAAATGAAAGGAAAGAATGGAGCCTATAACTCATTTGATGGGTGTTGCTTCATTAGGTATATTTTTGGAACCATAAAGGGGTTATTAGACTAAGTTAATGTTTAAGGAAGATGTGTAGCCTTAGAATTAATTCCATGAACCTAATTGGCTTTCATATATTGTGTTTAGGCCAAGAGAAATCAATTCAACACCCTTGTGTGTGTGAGGCTGAGGAAGGAAGCATTGTTTTAAGAAGAAAAGTGTGTGGTTACACTAAAGGTAGCTCACTCCTCCTTCTTTCATGCATGGATGTATGCTTGACTAGTCTTTGAATGTGTGTGTATGTGTTTTAAGCTATGAAAAGTATTCTAGCATGATCTTTTATTCCATGGTACCATGATGATGTATTATAGTTTCAAATGATGCCTAATATGTTCGTTTGGATTTGTTTGAGTATGGAGAAGTCAAAAACTCTTAGCCATAGTGAGGATGAGTCAAGAACTTTTAGAAATGGTTGAGAAAAAGCAAAGTGTCTCCCAAGAGTAAGGTTGAGCCAAAACCTCCTTGAGAAAATGGGTGAGACAAGTCCAAAATCTATAGGTGAATGGGTGAGGCTAATCCATTTACTTGGCAAGCCTATGAATGCTTTGTATGACTTACTCATGTGTCAAGAATATTTCTTGAATGCTTATATTGCTCCTTGTATTCATGCATGCATTCTTGAGACTTAAATTGCATATTTTATGTGTGATTAAAAGGGAGATGAGCTATTGGGATTCTTTGAATCTCATCCCCTCCTCTCCAATGTCCTAACATACTAGGTGAACTAAGTGAATAAGGCAATGAAAGCTAATAAGTTGGAAGATGAGAGTATGATAACAAAGTGCCTTGATTTTGCTCTTTTATGGCCATATGAGTGGAAAATTTTGTAATCCATTATTGTATATGTCCTCTGACCTCATGAATATATGTAATTATACTACTGTATTATGTACAAATGAGATTTAATGTTATATGAATGGTACAGTGCATTTTGAGTATGTTTTAGCTCCATTTTGGGACCTGTATTTTCTATTATGAAATTTAAGTTTCAAATTTAGTAAAATGCCCTTGGAATCACTCAAATTAGAGCTAAAACCTTCCCGACTGAATCCTTCAAAGTTCAGGTCCACTGACATTGGAAAACATCCACCAAGGGGTTTTAACTATCCTATGGCTTCCTATAGTTTTCAGGGCCTTTGAGAACCCCAAAGAACTTAAAACTTTCATTTAAAAAGCCCTCCTGTATGAATTCCAAAATTTGCTCAAAATTATGAAAATATCATTATATTTCGTGAGTCTTTCATTCAATTTTGTTTCTTTATTCTAACTCTATTTTTCTTTCTGTCTAAGCTTGAAATTCTCATTTTTAAGGGACTACAATGCCATTTAATTTTTTCAGGACCTTAACTAACTCATTTCAAGGGACTTGCTTTGAAAACATACCTATTTTTGTCATTTAACGAAATCCAGATATTACACATGGCATGTGGACATTTGCTAGAAACATGTTACATAGCATAAACATACATACACACATCCAAAGATAAGAAACCATTCAAGAATGCATGAGAGAAAGGAGAGAAAGCTACCTTAGAGCCAATGTTCCACACTTTTACTTTAAAATCTTCCTCCCTCTTCTTGGCTCAGACATAAGACTTTGAAGCATGAGGTTCTCTTGGCCTAAACACACCAAGTAAGGCATTTTTAGATTATTGGATCAAATTCTAGCATTACACACTTCATATGGAATCCTACTTAGTTTCAAGACTTTAATATGATTCCATAAAGCACCTAACAAAGCAATCTTAAGAATTTATGATCTTAGCTCCTTTCTCTCTTTTAATTGTGATTGTTGACTCCATTGAAACCCCTTAGAGCCATCACACATTTATTTTAAGGAACCTAGCTAAGAGTTGCTTCATTATGCTACATTATGGAACCTACACTCCCATCTCACCATCCATGGCTTCTAAAATTTTTTCAAGGCTTTCTCTCATGTTCTTCCATCATATGTAGTGCCATTGTAGCCTTGGAACAAATTAAAAAACTCCCTAGGTCCATGAACCCCTTAGGCTGAGACATATACATTGTTTTGGACCTATGGACTTTGTTGTGTTTCTTTATGGGAGGTGCATATGGGAGGCTTCCTTGATGTCTTAGATACTCATACAAACTCTCAGACACCTTAAATTATGGCTAGAAAGCTTCCTATAGATCAAGGTGCAAGTGAAACCTTAGGCAAGACATCTTACAAATTAATGGTTCTTTCTTGGATTTCTTTGCATGTTCTTGTTTCCCACACTCTAAATCCTAGGTTTCACTCTTGGTTTGACTTAAAACTAATCCCCCCTTGGCTATGCTAGAAGTGGCCAAACCATACATAAAGAGAAACAAGAAAAAGTAAGTATGGAAAGTGTCATACCACATATATTCCATTATCATACTCTTCCATTTGGGGCATTGGGTGTACATTCATAAAGTAAAAGTAAGGAAAAGTATAAAAATATGTAATTATATTGTGCAACGTCGGGGTTAAATTTTCAATTCACGTCATATAGGCCTTGTGGATTAACAAACAACATTCCCTAGTCATTTAGCATTGGTACAAATCGTAAGTAACTTAATTTATCTAGCAGGCCATGGTTCTCAAATCAAAAACCTAAAAAATCCCTTCATTCATCACGGATTGTATAGTGGTAGATTTAAGCAAAACTTTAAAAATTCATAACTAAATTTAAAAAAATTGAAATCTGCCATGCCATAGCTTTCTGGAAAGCTCTTAGTGTTAGCTTTACAGTAAAAATAATTTCAAGTCAAGAACATAGCATTTGGACCATGTTTGACATCGAAAAAGGCACAATTGTCTGACTAGCTATTGGTACTGATACAGGTTTCTGATATGAACTTCAAAAATGTCCAGGTAATTTAAAAAAAAAATCCAATCCATGCAAATGATACCAATCTAGAAAGCTATGGATGTTATCTAAAGGGGAAAAATCATTCTGCACCATTCTAGGTTCATTTAGACCACGAAAACTAATCAAATAGTGACACAGGTTTGATGGACACCTGGTACTGGATAACAACTTTAAAAATTCATATCTCCCTCTCTAGAAATCTAAATGGGGTGATTTCAGTTGGCACAAGTCATTGGGAAGGTATAGTTTCTGCCTATAAATTTCATGGCAATTGAATATCATTTGCCCTATAATTGACACAGAACAATTTTTGGACTAAAGCTATAATGATAGTAACCAAATCAAAAAAAAATTTGAACTTTAAAAATTTATCAAATATTCTATAGAGATCTAAATAATACCTACTTCAACTTCCTGAAAAGCTCTTAACAAGCTCTAGATACATGCCAAATTTCAGACCAAGAAGAGCTTATTTAGACAAAAAGTGGTATAGCTCACCAATTTGGTCAATTTTTATCTAATTGAGGTTTAATGTTTGGCACCTCTTGGGTAAGTTTAAAAGCATGAATATGACTTGTAGGAACTACCCAAGTGGTCCCAAACCTCATGCATTTCATTTTGACCATCTCACACTTAATCATGCATTAAAACATGCATGCTATCCAAGGGTCAAATTTCCACATTTACATTGATCTAGTGTCACATAAGATTTACATAGCATCCATACATCATATTACATTTGCTAAAGGTCTTACATCACAAAAATAATATGTACAAAGTCACTTTGACATTCGACTACAATTTAGACTATATAATAGGCAAAATAAGGTTTTTCAATGTTCTTGGCTTCTACTTCCTTGTTTTTGAGCACCACCTAGTCATTTCAAGAGTGAGAGAGAAAGGGGAGTGAGATTCCAAGAATCTCAATAGCTCACACATCCATTCACACAACATTCAAAGCATACATACATCAAAATCACAAGTGTACAAACATAAAGTGTGTAATGCCACATTTCCATGCTACATTTACACATCAAGCCATTCTCATGCTCTAGGGACTTTTGGTTTTTTCTCACCCCATTTTTAGGCTTTTAGATTTGTCTCACCCTTGGCCTTGGGACTTTTGACTTAGCCTCACCCAGCCAAGGGACTTTTGGCCTAGTTTCACCCATACCTTGAGACTTTTGGCACATCTTCACCCATATTAAGGGACTTTTGGCATCACCTCACCCTTATGAGCTAACCTCACAACCAAACCATTCAAGAATACACATTGGTACCAATGCAACATTAAGTGGCATGTTACCAAGTCACAAGAGTACATGCAAACACTCAATGACATATATATACACACAAGAATCTATAAAGAATAAGGTGGAGAGCTACCTTGAATTGATACAAGCCTTTCTTGGTCCTTGTCCTTCCCCTTTTTGGTCCCACAAACACACCTAGGTGGATTGGAGTTCTCTTGGCCTAAGCATCATAAATAGCACACAATTATACTCTTGAAGCAAGCCAAGACACTGCACTTTTTCTTAAAAAAACACAAATGATTCCATGGTTCACATAATGGCTCCATTGGTGGCCTATTGAAGCAACCCTTGTAATTTAATTTCTATACTCCATTTTCTTTTCATTTCTAGGCTTCTTGACCCCATTCAAGGTCCTTGAAGCCATCACACAATCATTTGCACAATTGGAAAACCAAGTTACTTCTTATGACACCATTATGGACACCATTTCTCCATCTTCCAATTCATGGCTCCTAAACTTTTCCCAATAGTTTCTTCCATCTTCTAACATTATATGAAGTCCCAAACCAATGTTAGAACAAATTAAAACACTCCCTAGCTCTATGAACTAGCATAGGTCGAGACAAGCACACTAAAGGGGGTTTTTGGAGTTTTAAAATTTTCCTTGATGGAAGAGCCATTTGGGAAGGTTTCTAAGAGTTTTAAGATCTCAATGGAACATTTAAATGACCAAAGAAACACTCATACAAAATCAGATTTTAGAAAACCTATAAGAATATCACACTTTTCTAACTTGATTTCCTTTAGTTTTTCTTAAAATTCCTTACCATATTCTATATCCACATGGCCTAAAACCCTTATTCCTCCCTTGAATTTGGATAGAAAATCCCTCCCCCATATGGTTCTGGTTTAGGTTGAAAATGACACAAGGGAGAGCAACAAAGAAGAAGCACCAAGAATGGGAAATTACCTTGGATTCTAACTTGGTTTCAAAGCTTCTTTTCCTTGGTTGGTTCCTTCTCAAGAATTTTGAACTCTTCCCTTATGTTTTGCACCAAAAATAGAACCATTCTATTCAAGAGAACCATAAAAAGAGAGGAGGGGAATAAAGTAGAAAGAGGAAGAAGCATGAATTTTTTAAGTTTTTCCTACCTTTCTTGACTTTTCTCCCTCCAAAATTCCCTTCCCCTTGTGCAACCAAAATTCTACTTCTCCCTTTTATTTTTGGCAGATGCTAAGTCGGTCTAAGGAGATGGAAAGAGGAATATAAGTTTTAAAGAAGAATCAAAAAGCTTCTTTTTACAATTGTTTTTAATTTTACCCTTTCATAATAGCATTTTCGATTTGCCTTCGTTTTAGCTCCTTTTTGAGAATTTTATTTTTCATTATAAAATTTAGGTTTTCAATTTAATAAAAATGCCTTTGGAATCATTCAAATCGAAGCTAAAAGCTTCCCGAATGAGTCCGTTAAAGTTCGAGCTCACTGTTGTTGAAAAAAGTACACCGGAGGGGCTTTACCAGTCCTGAGGCTTTCGATAGTTTTTGAGGCCTCTGAGAACCCTGGGTAACTCAAAATTCCCATTTAAAAAGCCTTCCTATGTGTTTTTCCAAAATTACACTTATTTATGAAAATGCTACTGACCTTTTGGCAAATTTTTGAATCATTCTGGCCCTTGTTTCTAGGCAACTCAAGGCTCAAACCGTCATTTTCTATTATTTAAAATTTTATCCAAATTTTATTTGGCTTTGAATCACTCATCTCAGGAGACTTGCTTTTCAAACTGACTCATTTCGATGTTTTTACAACATACAGGATGTTATAGAAAGCAATGGTTTCTACTTTGATTCAAGCTTTTTTCAAGAGCCTTTTCCTTTGCTTTAGCTCTCCTCTTGAAATTCAAACTTCCCCCCTCTATATGTGGATTGAAACATAACCAAACACTTCAATAAATCTATAAAAAGAAAGGTAGGAAGGAGGAGATTCAAGTTGCTAAAGGAAAGACCATGAAATTCCATTAATTTTCTTACCTTTCCATAGAGTTTTTCTTTCTCTTTTGCTCCCATCTTATGCACCTCACATAGTTGGTCTCTCCTCTGATTTACTATAGAAACAAGGTCAACTAAATGGAGAGGAGAAGGGGGCGTGACATATAAGGAGCAAGGTCACTTAATGGACTTTTCAAAAATTCCCATTTTGTCCTCTTTTCTTGGCTTTTTTGTTTGAGGATCATTTTAAACCTTTTTCAAGAACCATATTTTCTATCATAAAATTTAGATTCTCTAACTTATAAAATGCTTTTGGAACCACTCAATTTTGATCTAAAACCTTCCTGAATGAACCAGCCAAAGTTCGGGTCAACTTACATTATCAAATGTCAACCGGAGGGGTTTTAACTGTTCTGGGGGTTTTTATAATTTTTAGGGCCTCTAAAAATCCCAAGAAACTCATTTTTTCCATTTCAAAATTCCTCCTTTATGTTTTCTAAAAAGTGCCCAAAATGACGAAAATGCCACTACATCTTCATTAAATTTCGTTTGGTTATTCTAGCTCTATTTTCAGGGCACCTCTAGCCTTAGATCCTCCTTATTTGAGATCCAAATTATTGCTCTAATTTTGTTAGACCTCAAATCATTCTATCTGGGGGACTTCCTTTTATATCTGGTGCATTTCGTACATTTACGGAAAAACTGGATATTATGTTTCTTATGTTTAGGGGGAACCTGATGTTACAAGTGAGATGATGAATTTGAGTTCCATGATGATTTAGACCTATTATGATGCTTCTATATGCTGTGTTTGATGTATTGGATATACTCAAATGGTCATGATTCATGTAGGAAGTCATTTTGGACCATTTGATGCTAATTTGACATTAATTTTAACCATAATCTTGCCCTGAATCAAAACCAAACCAAATGGATAAATTTTGGCATGAAATTTGGTAGGCAATTATCTCATCTAAAAATTTTCATAGAGTCAAAGAACAAAATTTTAGAGCTTTAAAGAATTTATTATGATTTTTCAAAATTGGCTAAATTTAGCAGAAACTATCAATATACTGTTCATTTGGTCAATCTGGTTTTTGGTGTCTTTGAGGGGCCAAACAAAGTCTAATGCTTATGAAATTTTACAAAAATATAGTTGGTATCATAAATTTCCAAATCCACCAAGATCACCTAATTTAGAGCTCTGTAGTGTGAGATATGAATTTTTAAAGTTCCAAGCCTGTGCCAATATGAAATGTTGACCTAACTACTATTCCATTAATATTTTATGGACCAAATGATATTTTTTTAATCTAAAATTTTTATAGTAGTTAGATGATGTCCTGGGATTTCCAAAGAGTCTTAGTTTACATGATTTCAAACTTTCTAACTCAAGTTATGAATGTTCTAAAATTGTGATAGAATTATAAAAGCTAGAAAAAGTGTGCAACTTGGGCTATTATGTGATGCATGGTTTATATTTGAGTTTCATGCCTCATTGAGAGTCGTGTCGCACAACCCTCAAAATAAAATTAGGTTGGATTAAATTTTATAGTTAGTGGCACAACTTAGGTCATCTCTCTTGAAAATGGAGTTCAATGTTTAATTAGGTTTTCTAAGTGTTAAAAGATCCTAGACTACCTAATTTAGGGGGTTTTTTGATCTAATTAAACTATCTAAAATGAAATTAAAATAAAATGACTAACTACTTGATTGTATAAGTTATGGTTGAATGATAGACTTGTGACTATCCTAGGATTCATCACTTGGTATCCACTATTCTTATGCTAATTCAATTGTGATTATTTCTAGTTTAAGTGTCCCTAATTGTGTTCATGGCAAATGTATCTTGAGTTACCACACAAGAATTAAGATATTAACAATCTTATGTTGAATTGAAACCTTAATCCTATATTAAATCGCTAACTCTTGTCATGAATACTTCAATTTGATTGATTAATTGATTAATTAGTCTCTGAATTATTACCCTAAGATGTTTAATTAACCAATTAAACTTAAAAGAATCCTCAAATTAGACAATTAAGTACTCAATTTTATTCATGCATTTCATCAAACACCTTGATTGTACACATGAGAAATTGGAAGAGAATGAAAAACTTAATACTTGATTCAATCAATTAATCAACAAAATGTAATCTAATTAGTGTCTAACCAGCCACTAATTACATCTATATAAATTTCCAATCAAATACATCTCAACCAAGAATGTACAAGAAAAAGAAAAAGTGTAAGAAATTAAGAAAATCTTAGCCAAAATTTTGGGTTCTTTTCCATGGATTCAAGCTTCTCCAAGATCCTTTTCCAAGCTAGCCATAAGGGAGAATTAATGCTTCATGGTGGTGGAAGAATGAAGGAAAATGGATGAAGATGGCTACTGGCATGGAGTGGAGTGTGTTCTCTGGAGTGTGTAGTGTGTTTAGTGTGTTTTGCAAATGGAATGTGGTGTCCCCTGAATGAATGAATTGCATATATTTTATTTGATGAATCATGCTACTGCCTCTAGCCTCCCTCACGTGTTTCTTTAACAGTTTCACATGCTTTATTTTATGCCAATTGTTTGTAGCCTCTTCTATTAAAATGAATCACATGCTCAGTTGGATCATATTATTAAACCATGTCCTCCCTTCCACATGTTGCCTCAGCTGTACATGAACTGACTACATTAACCCATGGTCACATGCATCATTTCCATGTCATTCATATTCCCAGCTCTTTCACGTGAGAGCTTTTTCCACATTCTATCTAGCCTATAGCAAATACGTGATTTCTTCTCCTTCATTCCTTCACATGTTCTTTGCTTGTTTCCTCTTCATCTAGCTCGTGATAATCTAGCTTGTGTTTTCTAATGATGCCAATACTTGTTTAATTCTTTCTCATGTGGTTCTCATCTCCCTTGCCATGTAATCCTTACACGAGCTACCTTACGTGTTTAGTCCTTCATTTCCCATGTCTTCTTCTTTTCTAGCTTCCTTTCATGCAGCTTCATTCATTCGTGTTATCTCTTTATTGTTCCATGTTAGTTTCCTCTACATTGAAGCGTGTTTGTTTCTCTCTATACGTGCAGCTCGTAGCTTTTCTTCATGTTAACTCATTGCGTTTTGCTCCTTGCTTCTTCTCTTTATGCACGTAAAACCTGTGGCTTCTACTCTGTTTAGCTACTTCAACACTCTTCATGTGTCTCTGCATGCATGGCTCTATTTTGCTCACATTCTTCCACTCTAAAACTAAGCTAAACTCTCGTGCTTCCTCTCTCTCATTCAGCTTATTCCTTCTATGTTTCTGCTGTAACCTGTAACTAGTGCAACTCGTAGCTTTTTCCTTCCCATGTTCTGCAGCCCTTTGTTCAATCTATTTTTTTTGCCCTTCACGCATAAGTTGCTCCGTAGCTTCTCTTACTGTTTCTGCTCTTTCTTCATTCTTTACATGATTTCAGCCTTAACCTTTTTTTCTTTTCTTCATGCATCCATTTTAAAGAGTTCATGCACGTGCTTCTTCTTTTCCAGTGCATTCTCTACTATTCCTTGCTTGAACCCATAACATTCCTTCTCTTTTCTCATTGGAAACCTCCTCCCACATGCACCTTCTGCCCATCACGTAGTTTTTTCTCTTCCCACAAGCAGTTCGTGCTTCCTCATGCTCTTTATATTCAACTCAGCTTCTTCTTTTCCTTACATGCATATCTCTCTCCATCTTCTTCTATTCACAAGCTTCTTCTCCACGTTAGCTACCTTCTTCTTCTTGCTTCATGCACCCAAGTTCAAGTTTTCTTCTTCTCTCGTGTTGCTCAATGTCTATTCCAGCCATGTTTAACTCATGCCAATCTCTACACCATTCCACATTGCTCCTTCTTTACACTTTTCCCTTCATGCATAGCTTGTGTTCTGCTTATGTAACTTTTTCTTCAACTCAGCTCCTCCTACTTCCTTTCAAAACTTCTTTTTCTTTCAACCCACAAAACCTTCTAAACATGTAGCCTTTGTGTGACTCGTTTGCTACGTGGAAGTGCTTCTTTTTGGTGGAATGAATGGGAGCTTCAATAGGAATGGATGTAAGGAGCTGCTTCTTCACATGCTTGGCTTGGTGGTTGGTTAAGAGAACCTAAGGAAGCCCATGCAACATGCGAAAGAATAAATCTGCTTCCTTTTACATCAAAAGCCCGAAGTCAAAATAAACAAAGTTAATGGCCCATGGAATACAATTATCATCTAGGAAATAGAATACCATTAAAATGTCCAAGTTATTCACTAAAATTCCAAAAGATAATATTTTATTTCCTAATCCAAATAATATTCACTAAAGCTCAAAACATCATCAATTCATTAACAAAAATCCATAATTAATGAGTAAAAATATAGGGAATATTGGGGTTATCAAATTCCTACACTTAAACCTTTGCACTCCTGGGCAAAACTCAAGATCTAAGGAAAAGCTAATGGAATGGCAAGTGGAAAAATGAAAAAGGAAAGTAAAAATCACAAGATAGAGAATGATCACAACTCTTTAACACTTCAACAATCAAAGCTAACTTCACTTGCATCAACAAATAAGCTCCATGGCAATTTCATATAAAAAGAATGAATTGAAATGCATAGCCTCTCACATGGGTTAGTGTTTACTCTCAACTCTCAAGTGTTTAGACAATGTGTATCACTCAAACTTCACCTATCTAAGTTTACTACCATAGGCTTGTCAAGCTTCTAAATATCCACCATCCATGCCAAATGCCATGCACAAATCAATAGGACTTTATTTATGGTTGTAATGGGGCTAAGGAAATGAAATGAATGGATAACAAGAAAAGACAAACAAATGGACACCTTAGAACCTTGATAAGTATGAATTTCATGTTTTAATTCTCCTAACTTAAGCATTTTAATGAGCAAATATAGCTTGAGGAGTTTAATTAGGTAAAATTTAATGTTAGTAATCATTTGTGCTCTCAAGGAAATTATTTACAAAATTTTAGAATTTTAATGCATCAAGTTATTTAAATGAGTTTGTAAATTTTCCTATTGAATTATTCTTACTTGTGCAGATTTTCAATAGGCAAATGATGTTTGAATGAGAATTTGATTTAAAGAAAAGAAGAAGAAGAGATGAAGGCTTCATGTGTACAGTTTGGAGGAAATAAAATTTGAATGGAAGGAGATTGATGGAGTAATTGGATTTTAAGAACAAAGTAAACAAACAAAGCAAGCAAGCTCGAGCTACTGGTTAAAAGATGTTAAAGCTGAACCTCATTGAAGGAGTGAAGCAATGCGTAAGAAGCATGCAGAACATGTGGGAGGCAGCATCAAAGGAAGCTAGAAGAGAAGCTCGAGTTTTATTTGCTATAAACAGAAGCTTGCATGAGCTGAAAAATAAGAAGCCACGAGTTCCAGCATCTTAGAACACTTACACACATAGCAAAAAGAAGCTACAGGGAAGCTCACAAGGAAGAGGACCATCCACGAAAGCACTTAGCTGGAGCTTTTGAGCAGAAACAGCTATAGGTTATGGTACATTTTTTAGAAGAAGTGACGGGCTTGTCGTGTAACCCTCAAAATAAAACTAGGTTGATCTAAATATATAGGTAGTGGCACAACCTAGGTCATCTCCCTTGGAATTAGAATTCAATGTTCAATTAAGTTTCTAAGTGTTAAAAGATCCTAGAACTATCTAATATGGGGGTTTTTTGAATGAATTAAACTATCCGAAACTGAATTGAATTAAAATTCCTAAACACTACCTATTTGGATGAATTATGGTGAATGATGGGCTTGCGACTAGCTTAGGAATCATCTCTTGGTATCCACTATCCTTATCCTATTCCAATTGTGATTAATTATGGCCTAAGAATTCCTAATTATGTTCATTAGCAAATGATCTTGAATAACCATTCAAGATTCAAGAGATTAATAATCTAATGTTGAATTGAGACCTCAATCCTGCATTAAACCGTTAACTCTTGTCTTTAAGATCAATGAACATCCAATTTGATTGATTAACTAATTAACCATTCAAGATTCAAGAGATTAATAATCTAATGTTGAATTGAGACCTCAATCCCGCATTAAACCGTTAACTCTTGTCTTTAAGATCAATGAACATCCAATTTGATTGATTAACTAATTAATTATCTTCTGATTCATCATCCAAAAAATGATTAATTAACCAACTAAACACCAAGGAATTCTCAAATAGACATTTAAACACATAACCTTACTCATGCATTTCATCGAATACCTTCATGGCATACATGGGAGATTAGAGAGAATAATGAAAAATCAAATTCAAATCTAACCAATTAATCAACAAAAAAGGTTTCCTAATCAGTGTCTAACCAGCCACTAATTAATTACACAAATTCCAAATCAAATACAACTCAACCGAGATTGTACAGAATAAGAAAAAGTGTAGGAAAAATAAGAAAATCTTAGCCATAATTTGTTGTTCATCCATGGATTCAAGCTTCTACTCAAGAGCTTCCTCCCTTGCTAGCCTCAAGATGGATGAATTAAAGCCTCATTCGATGGATGAAAAGTGGAGAATGGAATGGTAGATGGTTGTGTGAGTGGAGGCGTGGAGTGAATGGAGGCGAAGGAGGCGAGGATATTGATGGACGAATAATGACGGCTAGGGCTTGAGGATTTATAAGGCGTAGGGATGAGTGAATGGACGAGAATGACGTATGTTGAATGGGCTGGAATGTGGATGGAGGAGTGTGATGAATGGAGACGTCTGGTGAATGGAGACGTGATGATAAATAACCTCCCCCGAATGTAGCGTCTGGATGTATATTTCTCCTCTCTTTCACGTGCTTCATTTATCAATTCATGTGCTCAGCTTTTTGTTCCTCATTTGTACGCTGAAACCACGTTTAAGTTTCTTCTACTATGCATGAGTGTGGGCCCCATTTGAATGCTTTTATTTTATTATATTTCACTGCCTACTGTAGCTTCTGCATGTCTCTTCACGTAGCTTTCCTTCTTCGTGCATTGCTCTGGTTCTGCCCCGTCGTTCTACTCGTTTTCTTTCTCTGCTTCTGTTCGTTCTGCACACAAAACTCGAGCTTCTCACATGACTGTCCAGACCCAGCATTTTCATTCAAACCAGCAGCTCGTGCATCTTCTTCTTCGCCTACAACGTTCATTCCTCTGTTCCAACAGCTTCATTTCGTTTCCTTATACGTCCCTTCTGCTCTTCGAGTTGCTCTTCATTTCCACGTGAATTCTGCATGCTTGTAAGTCTTCTCTTACGTCAAAACAAAGCTTCAACTCTATTTCATTTTCTTTCGTTTCTGCTCAGCGTTGCTAGATCTCTCATTGTTCTTCTCTGTTTCTGCATTAGTGGGAATTCACGTGGCCATGCTTCCTCATCTGTTTCGAGTTTGTTTCTTGCCCATTCTGCAGCTGCTGTCCATCATGACTTCTTCATGCTCCCTCGAGCTCCAGCTCATTTTCTCTTCTTCTTCTTCGTGCTTTGTTTCTCTCTTAAACCCAGCCCACGTTTTCTTCCTCTCAAATGCACCTTTTGCTCATCTTTGCTCTTGCTTCACATTCTCAAGTTTTTAGCTCCGCAAAAAGTACACTTGAAGCTCAATCTTCTCCTTCAATTCAATTTCTCATTCAAGCTAATTGCTCATCAAAAATTCTGCACAAAAGAATAGAGAATATTCAAAAGAATTATCCACAAAATTATTTAAAAGAATTTCATGCCTTAAAACTCAATAATTTTGCTAATTAATTCACAAAATGCATAAGTGGCTAATAAAATCAAATTGTATCTAATTGAACCTTTAAAGCCATCTTTGATCATTAAAATGACTAAGTTAGGAAGAATAAAAGATATAAAATTCATGCTTATCAAGAAGAAAACATGAGTTAGGATCAGTACATAAGCTGGGAGTCTACCATGATTTTGGTGAAGAGAGGCTGAACACGTGATACAAAAGAAGCAATGTGAAAGGAGTATAAAGCCACGTAAAGAAGAAGCATGAGCTAGAAGCCAACAGTGAGAAAAACGACGCCAGAAAAGAACTTGAGCTATATGGATGATGTGACGACCCTAGTTTCTAATCTCAATAATTAAGGTTAAACATGCTATTAATAATCAGTGATCAAGGTTTGGGGTTGCTACAATCAATTACTTTGCAGAAATATAGGGAAAATTTAAACCTTGATACTACTAGGATCATCAACTATCAACTATAATGGAATCATGGATAAGAAGGGTTTATACCATCATTAAAGGTTTATGATTCATCCATTGATCAATTTCAACCCACAAAACCTCCCACCAATGTACTCAAACTATTCCCTAGCATTATCCTTACTGAAATTTAGGTCTCTAGGTCAAATATAGGAGTTTGGGGACCTGCGCCGCGACTTGGAACTTTCCCGCTGTGGCTAAGTTAGGTGCTGGAGCTCGAAAACCACATTTTTTAAACTTGCGCCGCGGCCTAGAACTCTTGTGCCGCGGCCCAGTTACTCTCTGGAATTTTCCTGACTTTCAGTTGGACCTGCGCCGCGGCCAACCTATGTGGCGCCGCGGCGAGTTTTGCTACTGTAACCTCCCTAATTAATTTTCGCGACTCGTGTCACGGCGAGACTTCTTGCGCCGCGGCGAGGTTACGTCCTGTCACCTCCTGGGCGATTATTTTCACTCCGCGCCGCGGCGAGATTTCTCAAGCCGCGGCGTCCCTCGCCACTGTCACTCCCTAGGCCGCGGCGAAGCCTTCCTGGCCGCGGCGTGATTCCCTTCTGTCACTAGTTTCACTATATTTCGCCTCCTACACTCCATTTCTCTTCTTAGGGATACTCTAAGGTCACTTCCCCTCATTTTATATAGCTCTAATGGCATTTATCTACCTTATTTACTTAGCTATTCTTCCTTTACCAATTCAAAACTTATATGCCCATTTCCGTTCTCTAATCACCCTCTATTAGCAAGTTTATAAAATAGCAACAATAGAATATACATGAATTACCAGCTACTATCCTTTAATACTCAATCAATAGGGGTTCCATACAATGGGTGTTCATACCAATATCTCAAGAGTTACATTTCCATTGACAACCATATTATAGGTCAACAAAGTTTACAGCAGATCATATGAATCCACATATCAAATACTAAGTCAAGAGGGAGTCTAACCCTTTAGTACATACATTCTCAATAAATCAAATGTTCAAGCCTACACTTGGCAATGCAGATACATGATGATGCTATATATTAAGGAATACAAAATTAGCATCTATACTAGCTAAGTCAGCCCAAGTGTAGCCATCTCCCCATAGGTTGAAGCTTATGGATTTTCATCCACTTGCTTACCCTTATCCTTACCCGAGGAACCTTCACCTGAAATATTGATCCCATAACACGGGGTGAGATATAAATCTCAGTAACCAAAATAATTCCATCATATAATCCAGTTTAATCAACATATACGCATGAATCAAAATCCATACCAGAATCATATCAGTCATTTCAGCAAATGAAACAATTAGGCTATCATGATTACTATCCCATACTAGCAATCATATAATTAACATGTTAAAGGCCATTAACACTGGGAGAGGCTCGTCCACGGCACTTACTCCCCATTGAGCACAACCAGGGCTCAGTGCATCTGGGGTTGATCATACCCGATGCCCGATCGTGGCACATGCACGGGTGGCAGCCGCACCACAGCTCCACCATGGACTCACAAGGTCCAATCATAATACAACAGATAGCCAACCAATTCATTTAACATTTCAACTCATTCATATATATAGCAAATATGAAATTAAAATAGATACATGCATGGAATTACTGTAAACCCCGGTTACCTCACTTGCAGATAATTGCAACAGCCACCACAAATCCCAAATTCGGATTCAAGTATCTCCCACCAGAATTTTCAATGTGTCACCCAAAATCCTAAGCAAATTCGTACAAAATTAATGCCCATAATATAAATAAGCTATGGGGGTCTTAAACCTTAAAAGAAACCATCAAAATGAGGGTTTAAACTCATCTAATATCAGCCTTAAACTCAACCTACGAATTTCATCAAGAAAATCCCCAAATAACCACATTTCAGATTTTGGGTAAAGTGAAAATCCTCTAAATGAAAACTAATCGGACCAAATTAAAGAGAAAGATGAGGGGGTTAAGTTCTATAACTATTACCTTGGCCAAATCTTGCTCTAAGTGTGTGGAAATACAGAATCTTTGCCCCAAACCCTAGCCTCCTTCTCAACCTCCGAATTTGCCTCTTGAGTTTCAGAAAAATGAAGGTGTGGCTGAAGCATTAGGGTTTAGATGGGTTTAAGTTGGGTCAAAAGGCTGGGTCATGGGTTGCTCCAAGTCCAAATCCAATTGGGTTTCAAATTTTGCTTATTGGGCCAGTTTTTTAAGTGTTGGGCTGCCTAATTCTGTTGGGCCAGTTTTCACTCATTGGGTTGCTGAAGTTTAATAGGTTTTGGGCCTAATTTGAAGGGCTCAAGGGCTTGGGTCTGCACAAGGGTAATTGGGCCACTTAATTGAGCCTATACAAGATAAATCTTGGGTCTCTACCTCATTAAATTAGTTTGGGTTTACCTCTAATTCATTGGGCCTCCATTAGGCTCTTATCATGATTTAATTAATTTGGGCCTAGATGTAAATCTCCATCCTAAATAATTTCTCAACCCATATTAACAATTTATCTCTCTAGAATACCTATTCACTAGCTTGCCCAATTATGCTCTATTAATTATCCTTGATTAATCTTAATCCATAATTAACACCTTAATAAATTTCGGGGTGTTACATTCTCCCCTCCTTTTAGAAATTTTGTCCTTAAAATTAGACATACCTTACTCAAATAATGCAGGAAAATCCTTCCTCATTGCTTCTTCTGTTTCCCAAGTTGCTTCATCCGGAGTAAGTCCCTTCCATACTACCTTTACCAGGAGGATGTCCTTATTACGTAGCTGTTTGACTTTTGAGTCCACAATCCTTTCCGGTTCAACCACATATGACAAATCATCTTGTAGATGCACATTCTCATGCTCAATGACATGCAAAGGGTCCGGGTGGTACTTTTTCAGTTGAGACACATGGAATACATCATGCAATCTGGCCAGGTTTGGAGGTAAAGCAACTCTATAGGCCACTGGTCCTATCCTTTCAAGGATTTGGAAAGGACCAAGATAACGAGGACTGAGCTTTCTTGTCCTGATAGACCGTCCTACCCCTGTCACCGGAGTAGCCTTAAGGAACACATGGTCTCCTACCTCAAATTCTAAGGGTCTCCTTCTCTTATCTGCAGAACTCTTTTGCCTACTCTGGGCAGCCAACAATTTCTTTCTAATGAGTTCTATCTGATGGGTGGTTTGGTCCACTATATCTGGACCTAAGAGACTCCTCTCACCCAACTCTACCCAACACAAGGGTGACCGACACTTCCTCCCATAAAGTGCCTCAAATGGTGCCATCTGGATACTGGAATGGTAACTATTATTATAAGCAAACTCAGCTAAAGGCAAGTACACATCCCAACTCCCTTTCAATTCTAGCACACTAGCTCTCAGCATGTCCTCAAGGGTTTGAATGGTCCTCTCAGTCTGTCCATCAGACTGAGGATGATAAGCAGTGCTAAAGTTAAGACTAGTGCCTAAAGCTTCTTGTAGAGACCGCCAAAATTTTGACGTGAATCTTGGGTCTCTATCTGACACAATGCTATTAGGAACACCATGTAACCTTACAATCTCACGAATGTACAGTTGAGCTAGCCTATCTAGAGGATAAGTAGCTCTAATAGGTAGAAAGTGGGCAGACTTTGTCAATCTATCCACGATCACCCAAATAGCATCATAACCCGAGGATGTTCTAGGCAAACCCATCACAAAATCCATCGATATACTATCCCATTTCCATTCCGGAATCTCTAAAGGTTGTAACAAACCTGCGGGTCTTTGGTGCTCAATCTTAACCCTCTGACAAATTAGACACCTAGCCATAAACTCTGCTATGTCTGACTTCATTCCAGGCCACCAAAAGCTCTTCTTTAAATCCCTATACATCTTAGTGGTGCCCGGATGAATGGTGTACTGACTCTTGTGAGCTTCTGATAACACTATGTTCCTCAACTCTTCATCCTTAGGTATGCACACTCTACCTTGGTATCTCACCAAACCATCTTCTGACAGGTCAAAATCCTTGACCTCACCACTACCCAGCTACTCTCTAATTCCTCCCCAGTAGGCATCTAACTCTTGGGCCTCTTTAATCCTTTTTCTAAAGTCATTTTCTATCCTCAATTCTCCTAAAAGAAGACTACTAGGGTTCATTGAAATTGATAAATTCAAATCTCTCATCTCTTCAATCAACCTTTGCTCTCTAAGCATCATCATTGCCATGTGAATAGATTTCCTACACAAGGCATCGGCGACAACATTCGCCTTCCCCGGATGATACTTTAAGGAAAAATCGTAGTCCTTAAGGAATTCCATCCACCTCCTCTGCCTCATGTTCAACTCCTTTTGGTCAAATAAGTACTTCAAACTTTTATGATCACTATACACTTCAAATTGGGCACCATAGAGATAGTGCCTCCAAATCTTAAAGGCAAAAACTATAGCCGCTAGCTCTAGGTCATGGGTAGGGTAATTCTCCTCATGGGGTCTAAGTTGTCTAGAAGCATAGGCTATCACCCTACCTTGTTGCATTAAGACACACCCTAATCCCTTCTTGGAAGCATCGCTATAGACTGTGAATGTCTCTTTTGGATCAGGTATCACTAACACAGGTGCGGTGGTAAGCTTACCCTTAAGCTCTTGAAAGGCATTCTTACACTTAGCATCCCACACAAATGGTTTGTCCTTCCTAGTCAATTTGGTCAAAGGCATGGCTAACTGAGAAAATCCCTTAATGAATCTTCTATAGTAGCCGGCTAGACCTAAGAAGCTACGGATTTCGGTCACCGTTTTAGGTCTCTCCCAATTCAGTACCGCCTCTACCTTGCTAGGATCTACGGCTACCCCTTGTTCTGATATCACATGACCTAAGAACTTGACCTCCCGCAACCAAAACTCACACTTGCTCAACTTAGCATACAACTGATGCTCTCTCAAGGTTTGAAGAACTATTTTAAGATGCTCTTCATGCTCTTCACTACTTTTAGAGTAGATGAGAATGTCATCAATGAATACTACCACAAACCGGTCAAGATAAGGCCTAAAAATCCTATTCATGTAATCCATGAAAATGGCAGGGGCATTGGTTAACCCAAAAGGCATAACTAGGAATTCATAATGGCCATATCGAGTCCTAAAGGCAGTTTTAGGTACATCATCAGCCTTGACTCTAAGTTGGTGATACCCCGATCTAAGGTCAATCTTTGAAAAGACCGACGCTCCAGCTAATTGGTCAAGCAAGTCATCAATTCGGGGTAAAGGGTATTTATTCTTGACAGTCGCTTGGTTCAGTTGCTTATAGTCAATGCAAAGTCTAAGGCTACCATCCTTCTTCTTGACAAATAGGACTGGTGCTCCCCATGGAGACACACTTGGCCTAATAAACCCTTTCTCAAGTAACTCTTCTAATTGACTCTTTAACTCAACCAACTCAGCAGGCGCCATTCTATACGGGGCCTTAGAGATTGGACCAGTACCGGGTACCAAATCAACAGAAAACTCTAGCTCTCTCTCTGGAGGTAGTCCACTAAACTCCTTAGGGAAAACCTCAGGGAACTCACTAATCACCGGTATATCCTCTAACCCATCCTCAACTTCAACATGCAATGAAAAGAACACTAGAAACCCTTGGCATCCACGCCTAAGGCACCTCCCGGCTTGGGCGGCAGACACACAGGTAAGCTCAGTCACAAGACAAGTTTTAGGTATGTTTGCAGGTAAGGAAACAGTCTTACGGTTGCAGTCAAGTATAACATTATTAGCAGACAACCAGTCCATACCAATGATTACATCAAAATCACTCAAAGGGATACAAATCAAGTCAAGGGTAGTACAACGGCTATCCAATTGTACAGTACAATTTAAGCATACATCAGATGTAATCATAGAATATCTAGTAGGGGTGGACACAGACAATTCAAATGGCAATAGGCTAATTTTAAGGCCCAGACGCTTAACACAGTCATATGACATGAATGAGTGGGTCGCACCCGAATCAAACAATGCATCTACGACATGATTATGGACAAGCAATGTACCTCGGATCAGGCTAGGGGATCTACTAGCCTCTTGCTGCGTAATGGCAAACACCCTTCCTTGGATAGGTGGCTTAACTGATGAGGCTGACTCACGTGACACCGTGCAAGTTCGTGCATAGTGTCCCGGCTTTCCACAATTGTAACACACGGGACAAGGCCCGTTCCCATGGTTCTTCCCATATTTGGCACAAGTGGGTGGGGCACTCATTGCAATTCTCGGTGGTCCCATACTTCTTCTTTGAGGGACATTCCTTGGGGGTGGTCTCCTTCCCCAAGAGCCACTCCCACTATGGGTTCCTTTCTTGCTCACGCCCCTAAAGGGCTCCATGCCCCGGTCCCGTTTTCCTTCCAGGGTCTTCTTTCTCTTGGCCTCAGTCTCCATCATGGCCCTCTCGGTCACCCTGCACTTCTCCACTAGTTCATCAAAATTACGGATTTGTAAGGATACAATCTTATCCTTGATCTCCGGTCTCAGGCCTCTCTCAAATTTCTCAGCTTTCCAGGGCTCATCATCAAACCTTTTCAGGTAGGAAGAGAAGCGGGACAACTGAATAAATTTGGCCGCATACTGGTCTACATTCATATCCCCTTGCTCAAGGAAGTTAAACTCAGCTTCCTTGTCGGCCCTCACTGATGGGGGAAAATATTTGCTTTCAAATGCTGTTTGAAAGCTCTCCCAGGTCAAGGGTATCTCCCTTGCAACCATTAATCTAGAGGCACTCTTCCACCAGTGCTCTGCCTCACCTTCCAACTTATAGATGGCCAGCTTTGCTTTTTGTTCGGTGGTGCAAGTCATAACCCCGAAGATCTTCTCTATTTGCATTAGCCACTTCTCGGCCTTCTCAGTGTCTAATTCCCCCAAAAATGATGGAGGATTGGCCTTTTGGAACTTAGACAACACCACAGAGAGGTCACCATCCTCTCCCACACCAGGGTTTTGACCAGCCCCTACACGATTTCTCACTGGCACCTCTTGGTTTTGCTTACTCATATTCTCATGAAGTTGTTGCAGCACTTATACAGTCGCTGCATGGGCCACGGCTTGCTCTTGAAGCCGATCAGTCATTGCCCTCACTGTAGTTTCATGGGCCTCAGCTTGTTCCTTCATTCAGTTGGCCATGGCAGCCATGGCCTCTTGCATCTCTCTTAGCATCTCAGTGGTTTCTCTACGAGTAGCCATTTAACTCTTCAAAGCTACAAGCACAACCACAAGCATCCCTCATTAAGCTATAGCCCAAGGCAAACAAAACACACTCCACCCATGGTAGATATATGTACAGGTATGAGAGTTATCATCAGGTCATAATGTTCCTATTCCTATCATGCATGCATCATGATTGCCAAGTTTTCTAACAACAAAGATGTAAATCAAACACACATGCCTGAACCATTGCTCTGATACCAACTGTGACGACCCTAGTTTCTAATCTCGATAATTAAGGTTAAACATGCTATTAATAATCAGTGATCAAGGTTTGGGGTAGCTACAATCAATTACTTTGCAGAAATATAGGGAAAATTTAAACCTTGATACTACTAGGATCATCAACTATCAACTATAACGGAATCATGCATAAGAAGGGTTTATACCATCATTAAAGGTTTATGATTCATCCATTGATCAATTTCAACCCACAAAACCTCCCACCAATGTACTCAAACTATTCCCTAGCATTATCCTTACTGAAATTTAGGTCTCTAGGTCAAATATAGGAGTTTGGGGACCTGCGCCGCGACTTGGAACTTTCCCGCTGCGGCTAAGTTAGGTGCTGGAGCTCGAAAACCACATTTTTTAAACTTGCGCCGTGGCCTGGAACTCTTATGCCGCGGCCCAGTTACTCTCTGGAATTTTCCTGACTTTCAGTTGGACCTGCGCCGCGGCCAACCTATGTGGCGCCGCGGCGAGTTTTGCTACTGTAACCTCCCTAATTAATTTTCTCGACTCGCGCCGCGGCGAGGTTACGTCCTGTCACCTCCTGGGCGATTATTTTCACTCTGCGCCGCGGCGAGATTTCTCAAGCCGCGGCGTCCCTCGCCACTGTCACTCCCTAGGCCGCGGCGAAGCCTTCCTGGCCGTGGCGTGATTCCCTTCTGTCACTAGTTTCACTATATTTCGCCTCCTACACTCCATTTCTCTTCTTAGGGACACTCTAAGGTCACTTCCCCTCATTTTATATAGCTCTAATGGCATTTATCTAACTTATTTACTTAGCTATTCTTCCTTTACCAATTCAAAACTTATATGCCCATTTCCGTTCTCTAATCACCCTCTATTAGCAAGTTTATAAAATAGCAACAACAGAATATACATGAATTACCAGCTACTATCCTTTAATACTCAATCAATAGGGGTTCCATACAATGGGGGTTCATACCAATATCTCAAGAGTTACATTTCCATTGACAACCATATTATAGGTCAACAAAGTTTACAGCAGATCATATGAATCCATACATCAAATACTAAGTCAAGAGGGGGTCTAACCCTTTAGTACATACATTCTCAATAAATCAAATGTTCAAGCCTACACTTGGCAATGCAGATACATGATGATGCTATACATTAAGGAATACAAAATTAGCATCTATACTAGCTAAATCAGCCCAAGTGTAGCCATCTCCCCATAGGTTGAAGCTTATAGATTTTATCCACTTGCTTACCCTTATCCTTACCCGAGGAACCTTCACCTGAAATATTGATCCTATAACACGAGGTGAGATATAAATCTCAGTAACCAAAATAATTCCATCATATAATCCAGTTTAATTAACATATACGCATGAATCAAAATCCATACCAGAATCATATAAGTCATTTCAGCAAATGAAACAATTAGGCTATCATGATTACTATCCCATACTAGCAATCATATAATTAACATGTTAAAGGCCATTAACACTGGGAGAGGCCCGTCCACGGCACCTACTCCCCATTGAGCACAACCAGGGCTCAGTGCATCTGGGGTTGATCATACTCGGTGCCCGATCGTGGCACATGCACAGGTGGCAGCCGCACCATAGCTCCACCATAGACTCACAAGGTCCAATCATAATACAACAGATAGCCAACCAATTCATTCAACATTTCAACTCATTCATATATATAGCAAATATGAAATTAAAATAGATACATGCATGGAATTACTGTAAACCCCGGTTACCTCACTTGCAGATAATTGCAACAGCCACCACAAATCCCAAATTCGGATTCAAGTATCTCCCACCAGAATTTTCAATGTGTCACCCAAAATCCTAAGCAAATTCGTACAAAATTAATGCCCATAATATAAATAAGCTATGGGGGTCTTAAACCTTAAAAGAAACCATCAAAATGAGGGTTTAAACTCATCTAATATCAGCCTTAAACTCAACCTACGAATTTCATCAAGAAAATCCCCAAATAACCACATTTCAGATTTTGGGTAAAGTGAAAATCCTCTAAATGAAAACTAATCGGACCAAATTAAAGAGAAAGATGAGGGGGTTAAGTTCTATAACTATTACCTTGGCCAAATCTTGCTCTAAGTGTGTGGAAATACAGAATCTTTGCCCCAAACCCTAGCCTCCTTCTCAACCTCCGAATTTGCCTCTTGAGTTTCAGAAAAATGAAGGTGTGGCTGAAGCATTAGGGTTTAGATGGGTTTAAGTTGGGTCAAAAGGCTGGGTCATGGGTTGCTCCAAGTCCAAATCCAATTGGGTTTCAGATTTTGCTTATTGTGCCAGTTTTTTAAGTGTTGGGCTGCCTAATTCTGTTTGGCCAGTTTTCACTCATTGGGTTGCTGAAGTTTAATAGGTTTTGGGCCTAATTTGAAGGGCTCAAGGGCTTGGGTCTGCATAAGGGTAATTGGGCCACTTAATTGAGCCTATACAAGATAAATCTTGGGCCTCTATCTCATTAAATTAGTTTGGGTTTACCTCTAATTCATTGGGCCTCCATTAGCCTCTTATCATGATTTAATTAATTTGGGCCTAGATGTAAATCTCCATCCTAAATAATTTCTCAACCCATATTAACAATTTATCTCTCTAGAATACCTATTCACTAGCTTGCCCAATTATGCTCTATTAATTATCCTTGATTAATCTTAATCCATAATTAACACCTTAATAAATTTCAGGGTGTTACAGATGAACTATGGTTTGGTGAAGGAAAATGAAAAACACAAGAGCATGCAAAAGTTAACGGAAAGGCTACAAGGAAGCCCCGAAGATGAGAAGTTTCACATTACAAATGAAAGAAGAGAGGCCATAGGCTGAACGTGCTAACTATGAAAAATAAACCCATGCAAAGCCAGGTAAAAAGAACGTGAGAAGAAGTGAAAAGCTGACGTGGAGCTGTCCAAAATGCGCGAAATGCTAGGGAAAGAACATGTGAAGGTTGGGCAGACAAAGAAGAAGTAATATGGAAGATGATTATTGTATTCAATGGGGCCCACATTCATATACACAAGAAGGAAGAATGAATTCGTGGAGAAGAGCTAAAAAGAGCACGTGAAATTATTAGAAATCACATGAGAGGAGGCATCTATTGTATCATTCATTCCACACTACACTTTGTCCAGACCATTCACTCATTCATCACTTCATTCACACCCTTTTCACTCCACTTTTCATCCATCACTCCACCCCTTCGTCCAGCAGCCATCCACCACACCATCTCTTCCATTCTCCAATGAAGCTCTAATCCACCTTGAGGCTAGCTAGGAGGAAGACCCTTGGTGCAAACTTGAATCCAAGGATTAAGATAAGAATTTTGGGCTAAGAATTTCATTTGATTTTCCTCTCTTTATATACCAATTTTAATTATTTTATCTACTTGGTTGAGCTTGTAAGTGATTGAAATTGATGTAATTCATGATTGATGATTGGTTAGATAGTGATTAAGAGAGACATTGGCTGACTAATTGTATGAATTAAGTGCTGGATTTTCATTTTCTTACCATTTTCCAAGCATGCAATCAAGGTGTTTGAAAAAATGCTTGTGAGAATTGGTGTGCTTAATTATTTGATTTAAGGATTCCTTGGAGTTTGGTTGCTTAATTAAACATCCTAGGGTTTTAATTCAGAGGCTAATTAATCAATTAATCATCCGATTCAAGTGTTCACAGATCTTAATCACAAGAATTAGTAATTTAATGGTAGTTAAGGTCTCAATTAACATCAAATTGCTAGGTTCTTGAATCTTGAGTGGTAATTCAAGATCATTTGCCAATGGATATAATTAGGGACTCTTAGACCAGAATTAATTACAATTGGATTATGATAAGGATAGTGGATACCAAGGAATGATTCCAAAGCTAGTCACAAGACCATCATTCACCCATAATTCATCCAATTAGGTAGCAATTAGGAATTTTGATTCAATTTAGTTTTAGGTTAGTTTAATTCAATCAAAAACCCCCCTTAGTTTAGAAATTTTTAGAGTCTTTTAGCACTTAGAAAATCCAATCAAACATTGAATTCCATTTTCTAGGGAGATGACCTAGGTTGTGCCACTAGCTACATATTTAGTCCAATCTAGTTTTATTTTGAGGGTTGCGTGACGAGCCCGTCAAAATTTGGCGCCGTTGCAGGGGAATTGGTTTCTCAATTGTTTGAAGAAGTTTTCTAAGTGTTTTAACTTTGTTTTAGCTCTGTTTTGGTTCTATTTTAGCTTAGTTTTTGTTCCATTTTGAGCTTGGATTTGGACCATTTTGGTTGCTTAATCTGATTTTGCCGCTTGTTGGAATTTTTTGTTTAAGGTGTCCAGAAAATTATCAAACTTTGTTTTCCAAGGTTTTTGGGTGTTTTAAGCAAAAGTAATAGCTAAGCTATTAGGTATACCATTTTTTTTAGCCAAATTCCAACGTTTAAGGTAGTTTTTCTAATTGTTTAGTATTTTTTTGAATTTTTTAAGAATTTTTCAATTTTTCTAGATTTATTTTCTTTAATTTTTGTAAGTTTATTTTGTGTGACTAACCTCTATTTTAAAGTGTTTTTTATTGTTAGGAACTTCTTATCTTCATTTGATTTGATTTTATTGATTTTGAGTTAATTTTAGTTATAATTTGTTAGTGATTTTACTTGTGTTGAAAGTGATTAAACTTCTCATTTTATTGGCTTTAAATGGATCCATATTATTATTCTAATCAAGGTGTTTATGATTCTTATGTAGATGATGGGATCCTCAGGCAGTTGGATGATCTCAAGATAATGGTTCAAGGCCTTCTTGAATGATAAAGACAAGAACAACAAGCACAACAATATCAACAATTCTAACCACCATGCTACCAACCACACTACCATTCATATGAAGTTCACCCAAATTATATTGAACCATACCATTATCCATATGAAACCCACCCCAATTACGACCATCATTATGGGCCATACCTCAACTTCCACGTGCTAGAGCCAGAATATCATCCTTACAATTATCATGAGGGATACATGCAACAAGAGCCCCAGAGGGAACCAAGTTCAGAAGAGAGGATGATGCAGCTAGTGGAAGCCTGTATTATTCAAAACCAACAATTGCAGCAAATGATCCAATAAGGAACTGAACAGTGGCAACTCCAAAACAACAAATAATGGATAACCTCATGAAAGATTTAGGATTTCAGATGAATGAACCCATTTCAAGTGCTACTGAATTAATTGAAGAGCAAATTAGAAAGGAATGTATAGAGGAGGAAGAGTCCTATTCATTGGGTAATATCCTTCCATCTTCTAATATTTTACAATTTGTTCAAACTGATTCTAGTATACATGATAGCACTGTGATTCTGTGATTCCTGATGCATATAATGTTGTTGATTCTGAATTGCATGATGATGATGTTAATGAGGAAATTGTTGTTGAATCTCCTGATTTGATTGATTGTAGTAAGTCATTAAGAAAAACTGATATAATTGTTTATGTTCATGAACCCTTGTGTACTGATGCACTTGGTATGTCTACACCTAGTTGTGACCATAGCGATGATTTCATTTCTGAACCAATTGATGAATCTATTGAGTCTAGGGTAGTGGATAAGTATGAAGGTAACTTAGAATGTGATGATCATTCTATTCCTAGTTTAGAATTGGTTGATAAGCCTGTTGATGATGCATCTTCTGAGTTTAGGGATAACATGCCATCTGGACTAATTGACATAGCTGATTTGAATGTATCTCTTGATTGTGTATGGGCTGAAACCACTACATGTGATAGATACTCCCAGATTAATTCTTTGATTGAGACTAGTGAGTCCCTTACATATACTAATCAACATGATTCCTCATTGAAATAGTGAAAGTAGCATGTGATAATGATATAACCATTGAAATTGTTAAGCAGCTTGTTGTTGTTAATGAATCAGACTCTACTCTAAAATGCTTATGTGATAATATGCATACATGTGATGTGTGTGCTAAGATTAATGAATTTATAGAGTCTGATAAGTCTATTCAGTCCATAGAATCCTTTGTTTGCATTGAAATTGTTGATAAGATTGATTCTACTAATCATACTAGTGTTAATGAGAGCATGCATAGTGATACTGCTAATGTTGAAAATCCTATTGATGCTTGTGCTGTTATTGATACTAGTGAGAGACTGGATTTTGTTATTGATCATTGTTTAGAATTTTGTGAGCCTACTGATGTCTCTTTGGTTAGGGAAGATATTGTTTCTCTTGTTGAGAGTGCTGAACAAATTCTTGAAGTTGGTGTGCTAATTCCCAACAATCAACTGATTCTTCCAACTGAGAAAAAGAAACTATTAGATACCTTGGAGGACTTGAACTCAAAAGGTTATGAGAAGTTGCAATTTAATTTTTCTGTAGATGTAGTGACTCTTACTGAGGGGAGTCTAGTAGATTTCATTGGTTTTAATAGATATTTGGAGAGTCTAGAGTCTAGTGTTTTTAAATTTGATTCTAAATTTTATTTCTTTAGCTTTGAATTTTCTAAATTTGACTTTTCTTCTTTTACTGCTTTTAGATATGCTAAATATGACTTTCTGAGACTACTGATGGTTTGAGGAAATCCATGAGTCAACACTGCATGATTAATCAAAATGATTTAAAGTGGTTAAACTCAAATTTGTTCAATTGAAAAGGAATAAAGTAGTTTTAATTTTAGTTTTTGATACTTATGATTAGTTAGTCTCTGATAGAGTTCTCTTTAGTTTAAAATGTAGTTTTCTTTGTCTTTTCTGCATTATAGTTTGTTTTGTTTCTATTTTGTAGGAAATACATTGCTAACCAGTTACGAAGGAAATTTGAGCCAACCTTGAGATCTTCATTTTCAAATTCATCCGATTGTACACTTTCTTTCCTTTCCTTATATTGTGTTATTTATCTTTTTATTGGACTGTGTGCTGATATTGAGGACAATGCAACATTTAAGTGTGGGGGGGAGAGCTATTTCATTCCATTTCATCTTCTCTTTGCTTTGTCTTATTAAAAAAATAAACTGAAGAATTTTGAGAAAATTTTTGAAAAAAAAATAGCATTTTTCTGTGAAAGTTGCAAGTTGAGATGATTGTAGCTTGAATTTATTTAGACAAGATAAGTAATGGATCTTGTGTTCTGATTCAAGTGAAGTGGCAATGAATTTGATTTCAATGAATTGTTTGATAGCTATTAACTGGTGAGAATTTGAGCCATATCTATTCAATTCTAGTGTGTATTCACCTATCAGTGCTTTCACTCTAGAACTTGTTTTGATTCTTTGTTGAGACCACATTTGCATTTGCTTGCATGAAAATGATAAGTCATTTATTTCTTTTATAACTAATGAGCCAAAAAGCCAACCTTACATGCATTTTATCCATCGTTTAACCAATTTGGACTTGTATTTTATTTTCTTGTTAGCCTATAGCCATTTCAAATATTTTTTCACCTCATTTAAAGATGCCTTAGGGAGCATTACATCTAACTAGGATGAGAATATGTATGTCTTGCATCAATTTAGGCCGTTGTTACTAAAAATTGAGGAAAATGTTCAAAGTAAAAAAAAAAAAAAGAGATAGAAAAGCAAAAAGAAAACAATGAATGAGAAGTTTAAAAAAAGAAAAAAAAGTCATAGAAAATCAAAAGAAAGAAGCATTTTAGTTGAGTTTAAAGTCGCTTACACTAGTTGAAAATAAGGCCTAGAAACACATTCTTCTTTATCCTAAATCTCTATTGATTACTTTTGAAGTCCTAAGGTGTTCTATTTGTTATTTGCTTTCCGCTTGTTTTTGTATATCCATTCATTTCATCTCCTTAGCCCCATTACAACCCTGAATAAAGTCCTATTGATTTATCCATTGCATTTGGCATGGGTGGTGGAGACTTAGAAGCTTGACAAGCCTATGGTAGTGAACTTTGATAGGTGGAAGTTGAGTGATATACATTGCCTTTAAACATTGGAGAATTGAGAGTAAACACTAACCTATGTGAGAGGCTATGCATTTTGATTCATTCTTTTCAAATGAAATTGCCATGGAATTTGATTTTTTGATGCAATTGAAGTTAGCTTAGATTGCAAAAGTGTTGATAAGTTTTGATCATTCTCAATCTTGTAACTTTATACATTTTCCTTTTCATTTTCATTTTTCACTTATATTCCACTAGTCTTTCCTTAGATTTTGAGCTTTGCCCAAGAGTGCAAAAGTTTAAGTGTGGGGGAATTTGATAAGCATGAATTTTATATATTTTAATTCTCCTAACTTAAGCATTTTAGTGAGCAATTATGGCTTAATGAGTTTAATTAGGTGAAAAATTGATTTTAATGGCCACTTTTGCACTCTAGAAATTTAATTGCAAAATTAATGAATTTAATGCATAAATTTATCTTAAATAATTTTACGAAGATTCCTATTTGATTTTTCACACTCTTTTATGTAGATTTTTAAGAAGTATTTAGAGTTTGAATGGGAAATTTATTTGGGAAGCCACACTTTGCAACTAACAAAAAAAAGAAGGATTTTTGGATGGAAGATGATGCACTATTCATGGATTTTGTTTCATGTACATTCCATGTAGCATGCATGGTTACTTGTTTTTCCACGTGGTCACTCACATAAAACCATGGGTCTAGTTCATACACACGTAGCACAAGAAGCATGAGGATCTTGGGATAAGTAGGCAATTGTGAAGAAGCTCGCATGAATCTGGCTTTGGGTTGAGAGTAAAGAGAAGAGCTTGAGAAGAGCACGTGAGGAGCAAAAAAACAAGGTTAAATGAGCTCACATGGATGGCACGAGATTAAATAAAGGGGGCTGGGTCAGAAGCTAGAAATGGGTTGTGCATGTGATTCATTAAAGAGCAACACGTAAGCAAGAAGATTTCCATAGGTTGTATGAGTTGAACATGGCTGAAACACAGCACTAAGGAAGAAGCCACAAGCTGAAGCTAAATGTGTGTGTGAAAGTAAGAAGCAGCTGAAAGAAATGAAGCTACAGGTTCTATGAGGAATGAGTAAAAGAAGATCCATGCACACAAAGGCATGCAGCTCCAGTAAAGAAATAACATGGAAGTGAGGTCGAGAATGGAGTGGATGAATCAAAGAGAAGAAGTGACCATGGGCTGCAGTAGAAAGTTTTAAATGGCAAAAGTCATGTGGAATGGGAAGCAAATGAAGAAGGGATCTTCATGAAGCATGAAGGGTTGCTAAACACACTCAACCATGCAGCAACGTCCAGTTGTACGTAGGAGCAACAGAATGAGCCGACATGGAAATCACGTAGAGGTAACACAAACAAAAGAATCTACAAGGCGAGTAATAAATGAAATAAAGAAAATGAAGGAAGAAGCAAGGAGCTGACACAGGCAGCTCATATGAAGGCTGAGCTAGGAGAGGGGAATAAAGCGAGTAAATGGAGATAAAGAAACAAGCATGCAGAAGCTACGTCTGGACAGCAGCAAAATGAAAGGAAGCAATGTGGATTATTATATTCACAATGGGGCCCACTCTCATACACACATCCATGTAGCTACAGGCAATGAAGGAATGAAAAGGCTGAGCACGTGAAAATAAAGGATACCACGTGGGAATCATTAAAAAGGGGGATTCGGGCAGAGTCATTAATCCATCGTATATCACATCATTCATCCCCTTCATTCGATCATGTCATCCAGAACCCATCCATTGTCTCATTCATAGACCATGCCCTTCCACCCCATTCCCTTCATTCTCCACTTCCATCTCTACTCAAATGAAGAATTAATCTCTATCCCTTGTGATTAGCTTGGAAGAAAAACTTGGAGAAGCTTGAATCCATAGAGAAGAACACAAAATTTTTGACTAAGGATTTCTACTTTCCTACACTTTTTTTCTTTTTTTTGTACAAGCTTGGTTAAGTTGTATTTGATTAGGAATTTGTGTAATTATGATTAGTTACTGGTTAGACACTAATTAGGAAGCCTTTTTGTTGATTAATTGGTTAGATTGGAGATTGAATTTTACGTTTCTCTCTAATTTCCCATGTATGCAGTCAAGGTGTTTGATGAAATGTATGAGTGAGATTATGTACTTGATTGTTTGATTTGAGTATTTCTTAGTATTTAATTGGTTAATTAAACATCTTAGGGTGATTATTCAGAGGCTAATTAATCGATTAATTAATCAAATTGAGTGTTCATTGATCCTAAAATAAGAGTTAGCGATTTGATGCAGAATTGAGGTTTCAATTCAACGTTAGATTGTTAATTTCTCGATTCTTGCGTGGTAACTTAAGATACATTTGTTATGAACACAATTAGGGACTCTTAGACCAGAATTAATTACAATTGGATTAGGATAAGGATAGTGGATACCAAGGGACGATTCCAAAACTAGTCACAATCCATCATTATCAACCATAATCCATACAATTAGATAGCAATTAGGAATTTTATTTCAATTTAATTCTAATTAGCTTAAGTCAACCAAACCCCCTTTAGTTTAGAAAGTTCTAGGATCTTATAACACTTAGAAAACCTAATTGAACATTAAACTCCATTTCCAAGGGAGATGACCTAGATTGTGCCATTAGCTACATATTTAGTTCAACTTAGTTTTATTTTGAGGGTTGGCGACAGAACCCGTCAAACCTTAAGAGCAATCAATGGAGATTTAGGATAGGGAAGAATGTGTTTCAAAGCCCTTTTGTTTTTCCAACTAGAAGAAATAAAATTCAAAATACTTCTTTCTTTGATTTTCTATTGCTTTTTTTTTTCATTGCTTTTCTTTTTGCTTTTTTATCTCTTCTTTTCTTTGCAAAATAATTTTTTTAACCTTTAATGGACTAAATGATGTAAAGCACATATTCACTTATCCTAAACAAGTGTAATGCTCCTTGAAGTCTTTAAGGTACCTTAAAATAATGTGGGAAACAATTTTTTTACTTTTCATGGCTATAGGCTAACAAGAAAATAAAATCAAGGTTCAAAGTGGCTAAAATAATGGATAAAATGCATGTAGGTTAGCTTTTTGGTCACTAGCTACAATAGAAAGGAATGCCTTATCATTTTCATGCATGCAAATGCAAATATGGTCTCAACAAAGAATCAAGACAAGTTCTAGAGTGAACGTAGAGATAGATGAACACACACTAGAAATGAACAATTAAGGCTCAAATCCTCACTAGCTAATGACTATCAAATAATTCATTGAAATCAAATTCATTACCACTTCACTTGAATCAAAACACAAGATTCATTACTTATCATGTCTAAATAAATCCAAGCTATAATCACTCAACTTGCAACTTCCACAGAAAAACTGAAAAAAATTCACGCTATTTCGCAAAAGGTTTTTCTAAAAAATTTTCAATTTTTTTTTCAAAACAAGGAAAAGATGGAATGGAATGAAATGACTCCCCCCCCCCCCCCACACTTAAATGTTGCATTGTCCTCAATTCCAGCATACAATCCAGTCAACAGGTAAGCAACACAATATAAAGAGTGTAAGGAAAGTGTATAACCAGATGAACTTGAAAATGGAGATCTCAAGGGTGGCTCAGATTTCCTTTTGTAGCTAGTTAGCAACTTTTTATTACCTACAAAATAGAAATAAAACAAATAGTAATGCAAAAAAGAAAAAGGAAAGCTAAATCCTGAACTAAAAAGAACTCTAACAAAACAACTAATCATAAGTATCAAAAACCAAAACCAAAACAGTTTTATTTCTTTTTAGTTCAACAAATTTAAGTCTCACTACTTTAAAGCACTTTGATTGATCAAGTGATAAGTATGATTTATATATATTTTATTCTCCTTATCTTAAGCATTTTAGTATCCAAATATGGCTTTAGGGGTTTAATTAGATAAGATTTTATTCAAATAACCATTTTCTACATTTTAGGAATTAATTTACAAATTATTAGTTTTTAATGCTCAATTTTATCTCAAATAATTCTGTGAATATTCCTATTTGAATTCTTCTCATTCTTTTGTGTAGGTTTTAATTGGCCAATGAAGCTTGAATGAGAATTTGATTTAAAAAAGAGAAGGAAAAGAGGTGGAAGCTCTCCAAGTCTAAGGAAGCAACATTAAGAGAGTATGTGAGAGGAGAGCATTCATGGAAAGGAAGAAGTTTAAAGGAGAAACTATGGTTGAATGGAAAAAAATGCACAACTCATTCATCCATATAGACTCTCACCCACTCACACTTTCAGCTTCATCGAATCATATATAGTACTTTCACAAGACTAACATGTAGCATGCATCCACCTTTGTGAACTCAAGTCCTTCCTTTCCTTTACTTGAATACACTTACACAAAACCACCCACTTCCATTCAGCACACGTAACATGTTCAGCAACACACTAACACGTTGCTGCCACTTCACTCACATCACACGAGCTTTATACACTTACTAGCCACATCTCCTCCTTCAGCAAACACACACCTTCCGCATAACACACTCGTCAGAAATAGAGACACAAAGCTACAAGTTTCACGTGAAGGGAGCTAGCAAGAAAAAAGCTATGGGTCTGATGCAAGAGAGAAGGTGGCAGCAATAAGAAGACGTGGAAGAACCATGCATGGGTAGAATACGAAAGAAGCTGTGGGTTCTAGTTGATAATGAAGGCAGAAAATGACAAGGGACTTGAGATTGAAGGAGCTAAGAAAGCAAAACACGAAGAGGGGAAGAATGAGCTAGGAGAACTAGCTACGGGCTGGGCTTCTTTCACATTATAGCAGCTCCACGTTTCATGCATACAAGGGTTCAGTTTCATGATGCAACTCACAAATAAAGCTACAGGGTCTATGAAGAAGAGACATAAGTTGAACGAAGAAGAAGCATGGGCTGAATGCATGAGCTAAATCGACGTGAGAAGCTCGAGTCAAATGTGCTGCATGAAGGAGCACGTGATCATTACTCGGGCAAAAGGTAGCACCAGAGAGAAGCAGCTGAAAGAAAAGAAGCTATGGGTTCATTAAGTTTGAAATGGAAAGCTAAGATGAGCCACGTTGTAAAATAAAGAGAAGTGACACGTAAATGAAAAGTTGCACATGCATGAAGGGAGTCACATATCAATTCATTCCACGGGTCCAAGAACACGTCAATTAATGGATTAAGTGAGGCACGGGCATAGCACATGAGACATGAGGGATTCAGGCAGAGGCATTCAAGAAACACATAAGACACAATCAATCCATCACCTCATTCACGCCCCCCTTAGTCCATTCACACCATCCAAATGCTTCATTCCATCATCTCACCTTACGCCCCCTTCGTCCAGCAGCCATCCTCTCCACCCATCCTCTATTCCCATTCCATCTCCTTCCATTCAAATGAAGCTCTAATCCTCCATCTGTGACCAGCAAGGAAGAAGGACCTTGGAGAAGCTTGAATCTATGGGAAGAACTTAAAATTTTGGCTAAGGATTTCTATTTTCCTACACTTTTTCTTTTTCTTGTACAATCTCGGTTAAGTTGTATTTGATTAGGAATTTATGTAATTGCAATTAGTGGCTAGTTAGACATCAATTAAGAAGCCCTTTTGTAGATTAATTGGTTGGATTAAATACTGAATTTTTTAATTTCCTACAATTATCTATGTATGCAGTCAAGGTGTTTGATGAAATGCATGTGAGAGATTGAGTGTTTAATTGTTTGATTTGAGGACTCCTTGGTATTTAGTTGGTTAATTAAATATCTTTGGATGATGATTCAGAGGCTAATTAATCAGTTAATCAATCAAATTGGGTGTTCATTAATCTTAAAGACAAGAATTGATGATTTAATGCGGGATTGAGGTTTCAATTCAACGTTAGATTGTTAATTTCTTGATTCTTGTATGGTAACTCAAGATACAATTGTCGTGAACACAATTAGGGATTCTTAGGCTAGAATTAATTATAATTGGATTAGGATAAGGATAGTGGAAACTAAGGGACAAATCCAAAACTAGTCACAAGTTCATCATTCACCCATTAATTTATTCAATTAGGTAGTTAGTCATTTTGTTTCAATTTAATTCCAATTAGTTTAATTAAACCAAAGCCCCTTTTAATTAGATAGCTTTTAGGATCCTTTAACACTTAGAAACTCAATTAAGCGTTAAACTCCATTTCTAAGGGAGATGACTTAGGTTGTGCCACTAGCTACATATTTAGTCCAACCTAGATTTCTTTTGAGGGTTGCGCGACAGACCTCTCATCAAGCGATGTTAATTCATGGACTTCCTTAACCATCAGTAGTCTTAGAAAGTCATATTCAGCAATTTCAGGAGTAAGAAAAGAAGAAAAATAAAATTTAGGACATTTAAAACTAAAGAAAGAAAATTTAAAATCAATTTTAAAGACACTAGACTCTAGACTCTCTAAATATCTATCAAATCCAATAAAATCTATTGGACTCTTATTAGTAAGAGTTACTGCATCAACTAAAAAATTAAATTGTAACTTCTCACAATCCTTTGAGTTCAAGGCATCTGGCAATTGCTTTTTCTCAATTGAAGGAGTCCATTAATTGTTAGGAATTACTTCATCCACTTTATTAATCTTTTTAGGACTCAATAAATGAAATAATATATTCTCTAACCAAAGAGACATCAGCAGGCTCAAAAGATTCTAAACAATGATCAACAACTAAATCTAGTCTCTTACTAGTAGTGTCAATAAGCGTATAAAGATCAACAAGATGTTCAATATCAGCACCATCTCTATGCATGCTCTCATCAATACTAGTATGATAAGTATAATCAATCTTATTGACAGTTTCAGTGCAAACAAAGGACTTTATGGATTTAACAAACTTATCAAACTTCATAAACTTATCAATCTCAACACATATAGAACATGTATGGATATCATCACATTAGCATCTAAGAGTAGGGTTTGAATTATCAACAATAACAAGTTGCTCAACAATTGTACTATCTATATTATCATCACATGCTACAGCTACTATCTCATTAGTCTTATAATCACATGCTAGTGATGGATTATGATGATCAGAATATGTGAGGAACTCACTAGTCTCAATGAAAACATTAATTTGGGAACATCTATCACATGTAGTGGTTCTAGCATAAACACAATCAAGAGAATCACTCAAATCAACTATGTCACATGATCCAGATGGTATGCTGTCCCTAAACTCAGAAGATGCATCATCAACAGGCTTATCAACTAATCCCACACTAGGAACAGAATGATTATCACATTCTATGTCACCCCCACACTCATCTACTACCCTAGACTCAATAGGTTCAGAAATGAATTCATCACTATGGTCATAGCTAGGAGTAGAAATTCTAAGTGCATTAATACATAAGGACTCATTAGCATCACAAAAAGTATCAATTTTGCTCAATGCATTACCACAATCAACCAAATCAAATGATTCAACAATAATTTCCTTATCTACTTCATCATCATGCAATTCAGAATCAACATTATCATGTGTATCAGTAATCACAATGCTATCATGTATACTAAATTCAGTTCTAATAAATTGCAAAGTATTAGAAGATGAAAGGATATTACCCAATGAATAGGATTTTTCCTCCTCTATACATTCTCTTCTAATTTGCTCTTCAGTCAATTTAGTAGCATTTGAAGTGGGTTGATTCATTTGAATTCCTAAATCCTTCATGAGGTTGTCAATCATCTATTGGTTTTGAAGATGCAATTGTTCAGTTTCTCATTGGAGTTGAAGATTATGGGCTTTTAATTGCTGCATCCTTCTCTCTTCCCAATGTGGTTCCCTCTGGGGCTCCTGTTGCATGTATCCCTCATGATAGTTGTAAGGATGATATTCTAGCTCTTGCATATAGAAGTTGTATGATGGCTCATAATGATGGTGATAATTAGGGTGAATCTCAGGAGGTGATAAGGTTGGTAGCATGGTGGTTGAAATTGTTGGTATTATTGGCTTTGCTATGCTTGTCTTTGTCATTTAAGAATGCCATGAAGCATTGAAATGGCTTTATCCAACTTCCGAGAAATCCTATCATTTGCACAAGAATCATAGACACCTTGATTAGAATAATAAGGATCCATTTTAGACAAAAAATATGAGAAACACAATTAATTTCAGCACCAAACAAATTAGTAACAAACTACACTAAAATTAACTCTAAATCAATAAACTAAAATTCAAATGAAGCTAAGACTTACCTAAATATAAAAAACACTCTAAAATAGAGGTTAATCACACAAAATAAAACACATAAAAGATAAAGAAATTAAATCTAGAAAAATTGAAAAATTCCTAAAAAATTCGAGAAAATAAAAAAAATTTGAAAAAGTGCTTTACACGATGGAATTTGGCCATAAAATGGTGTATCCAATAGCTTTGCTATTACTTTTGCTCCAAGCACCTAAAAACCTTAGAACCTAAAGTTTGAGAATTTTTTGGGCACATTAAACAAAAATTCCAACAAGCACTCTTTTGATACACAACACCAAAATTACCAAAATCCAAGTTCAAAACAGAGGAAAAGTTAAACCAAAACAGAGCTAAAATAGAACAAAAACACCTAGAAATCCTTTTCAAACAATTAAGAATCCAATTCCCTGATAATGATGCCAAATTTTGAGAGGTCATGTCATACAACCCTTAAAATAAAACTAGGTTGAATTAAATATATAGCTAGTGGTGCAACCTATGTTATTTGTAACGACCTTAACTTCTAATCATTATAATTAAGGTTAAGTACGTGATTAATAACCATAAAATTTAAATTAGGATTGAAAGTCATTACAACTAATTATATTAAAAAAAATGCTGGGAAATTTGAACCTTAATGTTATTAGGGTCATTGATTAGACAACCACAATTATTCAAATGCGCAAGTGAATTTAATCATTAATAAGGAGCCTTTGATTTTTCCATCCATCAATTCCAACTCATAAAAACCTTTTACAAGTGTTTCTAAATCATTCCTTAGTATTACCATAAAAGAAACTAAGGTTTCTAAGTGAATATGAGAAATTGAGCACCTTCGCCGTAGCTAAATTCCCTCACGTCATGGCCAATTACTCTCGGGTTCAGCTCTTTACACCTTCACAAGTTTTACATATTTCGCCGCGGCCAAATACCCCTTTTGTCGCGACAAATACCCTTTGAAACACTCCCAAACCTGCCTATCAGACTTAGCCACGGCTAACCTCACTGTTCGCCATGGCCAATTCCTCTCTGTTACCATTTGACTGAGGCCAATTAAATGTTGTCCCAGTCAATTCCCTTTTGTTCCTATAACTCTCAAGATTTCATCTCATGCTCTCCAATTCCCCTTCTAGCAACACTCGATCCCATTTTAACCTAGTTTGTGAAGATTTAGTGTCTTTCTTTTACCTAATCTACCTAACATGTCTATCATTACCCATTCAAAATTCAAATGTGGATCCTTAACCCTCTAGCCACCATAAACTAGTGAGTTTATAGATCAATGACAGCAAAGAGTTCATACACTATTCACATTTCCATTAATACATAAGTCCCAATAGAAATTCCATACATCACTAGTTTAAGTTGACATATGATGTATCAAATGATTACAGTCCTTATGCTTAGAAATTCATGATGCAATGCGGCAATTACATAAAGTTAGTAGTCTAGTTATATAAATACAATCTGACAAGGTTTCCAAACCTACCTACTACTAAACCATATAATAAGCTTCCATTAATTTTCTCTTTGTCACTAAGAGGTCCAGTCGCTGAAAATGTTAGCCCACAATAGGGTGCGATATACAATCTCAGTAACAAGAGGCAAATTCCATATGTATGTACAGATTAATCAATACAATACAATTTCATATCGTCAATACCAGAATCATCAATTCAATTTGCAAATGAACTAGTTGAGTTACCAATGACTACTATCCCATACTAGCAATCATACACAACATGTTAATGGCCAATAACACTAGGAGAGGTCCGTCCATGGCACCTACTCCATAATGAGCACAACCAGGGCTCAGTGCATTTGGGGTTTAATCATAACCTAGTGCTCGATCGAAGTACATGTACAGGTGGCAGTTGCACCACAGCTCTGCCATGGACTCACAAGATCTAATCACAATAACAATTCAAGTAGTCAACTAATCATTTAGCATTTCAAAATCAAGCATGTGTAACAAAGATTATATTAATATGAGCATATACATGGAATTGGGAAAATAAACCCGGTTACCTCAATGAAGCCAATTACTCTTCCTCTATTAACCACAAAAATCCAAATGCACATCAAGCTTATAACAAGTATAATTATAATCATTTCTAGCAACAAATCAGATACCCAAAGAGTTGAACTGCTAATGACTATATAAAGGTTACTCACCTAACCACCAATGGATTTTAATTTCAAGTTCCAACTTTCCTACATCAGAAACCACCATAGTTCACTCCAATTTTTGGGTAATTTCACATGAAACCAAAGCCCATATTATGAGTCAACTATAGGGGTTTCAAACTAACAAAAAATGCATCAAAATGGGAAGAGGATACTCACTTAACAACACCTATAGCCTCAACCTCCGAAAATCTACCATGGAAGCACCAAACAACAAGTTTCAATTTTGGGTGGAAGATAAAAATGCTCCAAATAAAAGACCAATCGGGCCAAATCAAAGAGGAAGAAGAGAGGATGAAGTTATATGAAGGTTACCTTAGCTGAATCTTGCTCTAAGTGGGAGAAATAGAGCCAAAATAGTGATGAAAACCCTAGCCTCTCCTTAAGGTGCGAAAATAGGTTTTTCCCTTCTGTAGAACCAAGTGTTTTACTTTTCCAAATAGGTGTGGCTGTTGAACCTTTAAGGTTTTTAATGAGAAATGGGCTAACCCATTAACCTAAGGTCCAATTGGGCTTATTTCAAGTGGTTAGGCTATGGTTTAATGAATGGGCTGCAGAACATTTAGAGCTAAGAGTAGAATATGCTGACCTAAAGGCCCAATTCCTTGTAGGTTCAGATTTTTATGCTTGTTGAGCTTTATTTTATGAGTTAGGCTTCAGAGTTGTAGTTGGGTCAAGCCAAATTTCAAGAGTCAATCCAATTTAGGTCTGTATAATGTGTGTTGGGCTAACTATAAGGGCTTATATGAATTGGGTCATGGGCTTTTATTTCACTAAATCAAATTGGGTCATTGCTAGGTGATCTCTCTTGGACCAAGTCTCGTGGTAAGGAGTTGAGCTTACACTTAAGATCATTAGGCCTTCATAAATCCTTATCCATGGCTTACTCAAATTAATTTTTGGGCCCAAATTAAGCTTTAATCTAATGAAAATCTTAAACCCATATTAATAACTTATTTCTATATAAATCTCCATTCATATAGCTTACCTAATTATTCTATAATAATTATTCTTAATTAGTCCAAATCCATTATTATCACCTTAGTTAACTTTGGGGTATTACATTCTTCCCTCCTTTTAGAAATTTTGTTCTCAAAATTAGTCATACCTTACTCAATTGATATTGGACAATTCTTCCTCATAACTTCCCCCTTGATAACTTGGATAGTCTTACTAGAGACTAGTCCCTTCCTACTACTTTCTTGGAGAGGGTGTTCTTATCATATTTCTACTTCACTTAGTAACCACAATTCTATTTCCTCTAGTTAACCTACATCAAATAACATGCCAATCTAAGCATGTTGTATTCCTTCTTTGTCCACAACTAAAGAGATCCTGACCAAGCTACACTTGATCATCTTATAGCAAGCTCTAGACACCTAGCTCAAATAAATCTCGATTTTCTCTCCCTTTATAGCTTTTGTTTTGTTTTGTTTTTATTCCCCCTTTTATTTCTTCTTTTTTCTCCCCCCTCTCATTTTTGTTATTGTTCTAATAGTCGATCATTGAATGTTTAGGTTAACCTCCTTCCCTTCTTAACTCTCAATCCATTTAAGAGATAACTCCTAGATACTGTAGCTTAACTCTTCCTAATAGTTGATACCAAGAACTACAAGGAATTCCACTTTGTTAGTCATTTTAGTATTTATTCCACTAATAGCAACATAGGTAAGTGACCTTATTTCATAATGAAGCTCCATTTGTCCTTCACTTATATTACCCCCACATTTCTTTAGTCCCACCTTCTTAACCAAAATGGGTTTTACCTTTCACAGGTTTATCTAGTCTAAGTTTTCAAATTTTACATTCAACTATCTCATAAATTATTGCACATATTATCCTAATTTATTGTCCATTACTAGAAGGTTCATTATTTCCATTGGACATATAGAATTCCCCTTTCATTTTCAATTAGCGCCCAAGATTCCTCCTTCTCATTTGTTAAGATTCCCAAGGGTTAAAACTAGTATAAAGTCTGATCTTACAACTAATCTCTTAAAGGCACCCAAACACTTTAGGTTCACCTTCCCCATAATAGAAATCAAACATAATCTTTCAAGTGAAAATAAACACAATATTTCAGGTCTAGATTATATTTTCTAATAAGCACTGATCTCAATAGTGAGAGTACCTTGTCTAGAGTATCGAGGTAATTCTTTAGGACTTAGGAATGAGTTTCTTTAAATCTTATAAGTCATAGTTTTAGTAGATGTTTATTATATAACATAATTTCTATTGCTTGCCTAAAACATTAAGAATTTTTGGCTCCTGATGATGGTTCATTATAGACAACCTGATTAACCCCCTAAGGGGTAACCAACATAGGAAAATCCTTAATAGATCTCTTCCTTATCTCTCTTTTTCTTTTTTCTTTTTTTATTCTTGCACTTGTAAAGGCATTACCACAATTACATACATATGACTCTAAAGATTACCATGATCAATGGATCCTAATGTCTCATTTTAATTCTCAATTACTACAAACTTTAGTAGTCAACTTAATGGCATCTACACTTATTTGAAATCAACTGGACATCTCATTGGTTTTTATGGCATTATATAGTCCCAAAGGACTGCGCTTTCGTATCTTCTACCCCCAACTAAGATGTTTTCATACAAGTATAGTTATTCTTCAATTAGCATACTTTTTACCCTTTTTTTTTTAATTTTCTCTAGTTTGGAAATTCATAATAATTCCCCAAAGAGTAATGAAATAATATCTTGTCAACAAGGTTTAAGATCCTATCGACAAGATCTTGTATTCATTAATGTAAAATCCAAGGCCTTGTCAATAAGGTTCTTTGACAGCAAGTACAAGGTCTTTTGACCATACGTTATAGCATACAATATGAGATGGTATGATAGTTTTCATCCTTACACAATGGCCTATGCCAACCACAACTGACTTTTTCACATCCCTAAAAGTTTTTAGGCCTCAATTTCACGCCTGACTATTGGGAGTTAAATTAACATAATAAGGAGACTTAGTGAGTCTTTTCATTATTAAACATTCCTTAATTATCAACAGATCAAGTAAGGATTCCCAGTGAGAGAACTCAAGTATCATTTACCACTAGTGTCTCACCCTTCCTCGTCAATCATTATACTAAGGTTTTATTGTAATAACATAAGTTAATTACATTAATGCCATCTCTCATTCATTTCCACTAAGTTATTATTCTAGATCAAGGAGTCCTCTTTCAAAGTTAGGGAGTTTTACTACTATCGTAAGTATTAGTCTATCTTAAATTCTCAATGTTGTCTCTATCCCCTTAATCACACCACGTGACATATGACAATAAAATTACTAGTGGTGAAATTAGGCTCTGCCTTTAATATTAACAAGCAATTCTTTTCTGTGGCCATACATATACTCATCACCCTATGATGACTGTATCTCAACCACTTGTACACACACATGTACCATTTTATTCTCTTTTTAGGTGGATTCTTACTATCAAGATCTCCTCTTTACCTTTTAGGTAGAAAGTCTACTTAGTCTAGTTTGACACCAATTTGTCGGTTGAAATTCATAAAATCATATGATAAGTGACATGCCTCGTATGCCCTTAGCACCGAAGTGCCAATGAATAAGCATGTCCCACATGCCTCAGCATTAGAGTATTGTAGGATCTTACCTTACACTCCCTGAGTGTATCATGAACGTAAAGTGCCTCTAACCACCACCCAAATGCATGTCAACATATAGCATAAGTAAACTGAATTACACAAGAGACAACATGCACAAGCACCCCGTGCTGGTGCACCTCACCTTGATCACACTAAGGGGTCATCTTTCCCCTTACCATAATCTCCCTATTTTGCCATAGTATAATAAGGGAGGAGCCTCAAAGCTCTCAAAACTCCTTCTAAAACATCATCTCCCTTAATCTCTCACTTTAAAGTCATTATCCCCCATTTAGAAATGGATTTGACAATCCTAAGGGTTTCTTGCCCTCCTTTCTTGTCATCATTAACTAAAGATGGCTTACTCACTCCAATAGTTTGAATAAAACTATTTGAAATGTTCTTTAGCTCTTATCGCCCATATTCATTAGGCCCAAAATTGCAATAGCTAGGATCGAGTAATTGCATTCTTTATTAACTGGGATCAAGCAATTGGGTTAGGACCTTTGTACTTATAAAGCTTCAACCTTGAGGACCTTTTGAAGTCTACATAGTTTTAACTTAGTACAGATTGTATATCACTTCATATATTTAGTCAATCACACTTATTTATTATACACTAGCCCCCAAACTTCCATTGTCAATTTCCTAATCGTAAGTAAGGCTTATATCTTACCATTTCGTAAGGTTTTTATAGCTAGTCAGGTGTTTTACTCTATACCATTACCTTCTAAGTTCTTAACATCACTCTAGATGGCCCTTGAAAGGTTTAGAATTTTGCTTAGGTAAAGAAGCGCTACTCTTGTTAGGATTAGTTGACTACTTCGATAGGCCAGTCAATTGGTCAGCCGTACCCAATTAACTTGCTTAATAAATGGCAGTTAACTAGTCCTAAACCCTATTAGTAGCTTTGTTCGTTATCCTTATTAGTTACTTGGTCTCATTCATTCAATCAATTGGTGCCTCACAGTGAGTGACTGGTGCATCTATTATGTAGCCAGTTGTCAACAAGCCTCAACCAGCTATTTATCTAGACTGAGACTAGTAACCTAATCTCCAAAGAAAAGAAGGGAAAAATTCTAGTCTTTTCATTAGCATTAACAACCTCAAGTCTCAAAATTAGTATTACTAAAGTGTTATGGGGTAAAATCTAACTATACTCTATTATTCTCCGAGGTATACTTATTGTGATAGGTGATGTTCTAAATAAAATTCAAGAAACAATCATTTTAATCAAGCATTACAAGTCTCATATCATCATTCCTCTATACTTCCTTCCAGAACATAAAGCACATCCACTATATGTTTGCCTAATTAGCTATTCTCATGAGCTAATACCATGCCAAATATGCATCATGATTGCCAAGCTTCTAGTCAAAGAATTTAAATTAGGACAGTTCTCCTGAACCATTGCTCTGATATCAACTATAATGACCCTAACTTCTAATCATCATAATTAAAGTTAAGTACGTGATTAATAACCATAAAATTTAAATTAGGGTAGAAAGTCATTACAACTAATTATATTCGAAAAATGTTGGAAAATTTGAACCTTAATGTTATTAGGGTCATTAATTAGACAACCACAATTATTCAAATATGCAAGTGAATTTAATCATTAATAAGGAGCCTTTGATTCTTCCATCCATCAATTCCAACTCATAAAAACCTCTTACAAGTGTTTCTAAATCATTTCTTAGTATTACCATAAAAGAAACTAAGGTTTCTAGGTAAATATAAGAAATTGAGCACCTTCGCTGTGGCTGAATTCCCTCGCGCCGAGGCCAATTACTCTCGGGTTCAGATCTTTACACCTTCACAAATTTTGCACATTTCGTCGTGGCCAAATACCCTCTACCAAACCTGCCTATCAGACTTAGTCACAGCCAACCTCACTGTTCACCACGACCAATTGCTCTCTATTTTCTTCCCTGGCAGCTTCGCCACATTTGGCCGAGGCTAATTAAATGTTGTCTGCAGCCAATTCCTCTTTGTTACCATTTGGCAGAGGCTAATTAAATTTTGGCCACGGCCAATTCCCTTTTGTTCCTATAACTCCTAAGATTTCATCTCATGCTCTCCAATTCCCCCTTTAGCAACACTCTAGGCCACTTTAACTTAGTTTGTGAAGATTTAGTGTCTTTCTTTTACCTAACCTACCTAACATATCTATCATTACTCATTCAAAACTCAAATGTGGATCTTTAACCCTCTAGCCACCATAAACCAGTGAGTTCATAGATCAATGACAGCAAAGAGTTCATACACTATTCACATTTCCATTCAAACATAAGTCCCATTAGAAATTCTATACATCACTAGTTTAAGTTGACATATGATATATCAAATGATTACAGTCTATGCTTGGCAATTCATGATGCAATGCGGCAATTACATAAAGTTAGTAGTCTAGTTATACAAATACAATCTGACAAGGTTTCTAAACCTACCTACTACTAAACCATATAATAAGCTTCCATTAATTTTCTCCTTGTCACTAAGAGTTCCAGTCCTTGAAAATGTTAGCCCACAATTAGGGTGAGATATACAATCTCAGTAACAAGAGGAAAATTCCATATATATGTACAGATTAATTAATACAATGTAATTTCATATCATCAATTCAATTTGCAAATGAACTACTTGAGCTACCAATGACTACTATCCCATATTAGCAATCATACACAACATGTTAATGGCCAATAATACTGTGAGAGGTCCATCCATGGCACTTACTCTATAATATGCATAACTAAGGCTCAGTGCATCTAGGGTTTGATCACAACCCAGTGCTCGATCGAAGCACATACACGGGTGTCAGCCGTACCACAGCTCCACCATGGACTCACAAGGTCCAATCACAATAACAATTCAAGTAGTCAACTAATCATTTAGCATTTCAAAATCAAGCACGTGTAACAAAGATCAGATTAACGCAAGCATATACATGGAATTAGGAAAATAACCCCAGTTACCTCAATGAAGCCAATTACTTTTCTCTATCAACTATAAAAATCCAAATGCACATCAAGCCTTAACAAGCATAATTATCATCATTTCCAGCAATAAATCAGATACCCAAAGAGTTGAACTGCTAATGACTACCTAAAGATTACTCACCTAACTACCAATGGATTTTAATTTCGGGTTTTAACTTTCCCACATCAGAAACCACCATAGTTCACTCCAATTTCTAGGTAATTTCACATGAAACGAAAACCCATATCATAAGTCGACTATAGGAGTTTCAAACTAATAGAAAATGCATCAAAATAGGAAGAGGATACTCACTTAACAATACCTATAGCCTCAACCTCTGAAAATCCACCATGGAAGCACTAAACAATAAGTTTCAATTTTGGGTGGAAGATAAAAATGCTCCAAATAAAAGACCAATCAGGCTAAATCAAAGAAGAAGAAGAGAGGATGAAGTTATATAAAGGTCACCTTAGCTGAATCTTGCTCTAAATAGGAGAATTGGAGCCAAAATAGTGATGGAAACCCTAGCCTCTCCTTAAGATGCGAAAATAGGTTTTTCCCTTTTACAGAACCAAGTGTTTTACTCTTCAAAATAGGTGTGGCTACTGAAGCTTTAGGGTTTTTAATGAGAAATAGGCTGACCCATCACCCTAAGGTCCAATTAGGCTCATTCCAAGTGGTTAGGCTATGGTTTAATGAATGGGTTGTAGAACATTTAGAGCTAAGGGTGGAATATGCTGACCCAAAGGCCTAATTCCTTGTAGGTTTAGATTTTTATACTTGTTGAGCCTTATTTTATGGGTTGGGCTTCAGACTTGTAGTTGGGTCAGGCCAAATTTCAATAGTCAATCCAATTTGGGTCTGCATAATGTGTGTTAGGCTAACTATAAGGGTTTATATGAATTGGGTCGTGGGCCTCTATTTCACTGAATCAAATTGGGTCATTGCTAGGTGATCTCTCTTAGGCCAAGTCTCGTGGTAAGGAGTTGGCTTACACTTAAGATCATTGGGCCTCCGTAAATCCTTATCTATGGCTTACTCAAATTAATTTTTGGGCCTAAATTAAGCTTTAATCTAATGGAAATCTTAAACCCATATTAATAACTTATTTCTATATAAATTTCCATTCATATAGCTTACTCAATTATTCTATAATAATTATTCTTAATTAGTCTAAATCTATTATTATCACTTTAATTAACTTTGGGTGTTACATCATCTTCCTTGGAAATGGAATTCAATGTTTAATTGGGTTTTCTAAGTATTAAAAGACTCTAAAAATTTTTCTAACTAAAGGGGATTTGATTGACTTAAACTAATTAAAATGAAATTGAATTAAAATTCCTTATTGCTACCTAATTGTATGAATTATAGTTGATAATGGGCTTGTGACTAACTTTGGATTCGTCTCTTGGTGTCCATTATTCTTATCCTAACTCAATTGTAATTAATTCTAGCCTAAGAGTCCCTATCTGTGTCCATAACAAGTTATCTTGGGTTACCACTCAAGAATCAAGAGATTAACAAAGTAATGTTGCATTGAAACCTCAATCTCGCATTAAATTGTTAACTCTCATCATTAGGATCAATGAACACTTCAATTTGATTGATTAATTGATTAGTTAGTCTCTGAATTATCACCCTAAGATATTTAATTAACCAATTAAACTCATAGGAATCCTCAAATCAAACAATCAAGCACACAATCTCACTCATGCATTTCATCGAACACCTTAATAGCATACATGGGAAATTAGAAAATAATGAAAAATTTAATGTTTAATCTAATCAATTAATCAACAAAAAGGTTTTCTAATTAGTGTCTTACTAGACACTAATTACAATTACACAAATTCCCAATCAAATACATCTCAACTAAGTAAGTACAAGAAAAAGAAAAAGTGTAGGAAAGTAGGAAATTCTGAGCCAAAATAATCTATTTATATTCCATGGATTCAAGCTTCTCCAAAGACTTCTTCTAAGCTAATCACAAGTTAAGAGTTTATGCTTCATTGGAGAATGGATGGAGGTGAGAAAAATGGAGGAAATGGAATGGAAGGGAAGGTGGAGATGCTACGACATTTATTCAATGAAGACAAATAGTCTTTGGATGGAGTGAATTTTTTATGGATAGCTGAAGTGTATTTTTATTCAATGGATCCTCCTGTATGTGTGGCTGAATGGATGATTAATTCCATGATGGATGGTGTGCTTTTAATCAATGGATGAGATGGTGTGTTTTTAATCAACAGATGAGATGATGCCCGCATGTATTATTTTTAATCTCTCACGTGCTTCTCCTCTTTTTTAAAAAATCACATGGCTTCCAATTCAGACATGTGCATCATTTATTCTACTGTTCATGTGAGATTCATAAAAGGAGGTGAGCTGACCATGTGAGTATGTAATTATAATCCAGTGCCTCTTGCTAATACATGCCTCTCATTCCATGTGGTTCATTACAAATCAGCCCATAGCTCCTTCTCCCGTTGTTTTTCACATTGCTATCCAACCTTTAGCTCACATTATTCTTTTTCCCCTAGCTCCAGCCTTTGTGTTATTTCACATCTTCATTTAATCTAATATTTCACATGATCTGCTGCCTTCTCATCCAAAAACCTATAGCCTCTCTTCTCTTCTTTGTTTAGCGCATTCCATGTTCTTCTTATATGTTGTTTCCACATACCTTCCACATAATACTTTTCCCCCTTGCCATGAGTTAAGATTATGTACAACATGGATGGCTCTCATTCAACTCTAGTGTCTTCTTCTTCTTGATGTTCTCTAAACTCATGGCTTCTTCTTCTTGATGTTCTCTAAACTCATGGCTTCTTCTTCATACATTCTGTAGCTCTTCATTCAATCCATTTTTCGTCTACCCTTCATGCATAAGTTCCCCTATAGCTTCTTTTACTGTTTCTGCTCCTTCTTCATTCTTTATGTGATTTCAGCCTTAACCTTTTTTTCTTTTCTTCATGCATCTATTTTAAAGAGTTCATGCATGTGCTTCTTCTTTTCCAGCTCGTTTTCTACTGTTCCTTACTTGAACCTGTAGCATTCTTTCTCTTTTGTCATTGGAAACCTCCTCCCATATGCACCTTCTACCCATCATGTAGTTTTTTCTCTTCTCACAAGCAGTTGGTGCTTTCTCGTGCTTTTTATGTTCAACTCAGCTTTTTCTTTTCCTTTTATGAATATCTCTCTCCATCTTCTTCTGTTCACAAGCTTCTTCTCCACGTGAGCTGCCTTCTTCTTCTTGCTTCATGCACCCAAGCTCAAGTTTTCTTCCTCTTTCATGTTGCTCAACGTCTGTTCCAGCCATGTTTAACTTATGCCAATCTCCATACCATTCCACGTTGCTCCTTCTTTACACTTTTCCCTTCATGCTTAGCTTATGCTCTACTCGTGTAACTTCTTCTTCAACTCAGTTCCTCTTTCTTCCTCTCAAGCCTTCTTCTTCTTCCAACTCACAAAACCTTTTAAACATGTAGCCTTTGTGTGACTCATTTGTTGTAATATCTCGTTCTCTAAAAACCAGAGAAAATTTGAGAAACGTAATATACAGTTTCTCCGTAAATAAACAAAATTTATCGAATACAAAAGGAAGTCCCCTAAGATGATGTAGTTAAGGTCCCAAAAAATTTAGGAAGCATTCTAGACTCCTAAAAATGAGAATCCCAGGCTCAGACAGAAAGAAAAATGGAGCTAGAATAAAGAAACAAATTGTGACAAAAGGTTAACGAAATGTAAGGGTATTTTCATCATTTTGAGAAAATTTTGGAATTCACATAGGAGGGCTTTTTAAATGAAATTTTTAAGTTCTCTAGGGTTCTCAGAGGCCCTGAAAACCATGGAAAGTCCCGGGACAGTTAAAACCCCTCCGACGGATGTTTTCTAACGTCGGTTGACCCGAACTTTGACTAATTCGTTTGGAAAGGTTTTAGATCCAATTTGAGTAATTCCAAAGGAGTTTTACTAAATTGGGAACCTAAATTTCATAATGGAAAAATGGTTCAAAAAAAGGAGCTAAAATGAAGGAGTAATGAAAATGCCAAAAAAGAAGGGCAAAATTGGAATTTTTGAGAAAGTGGAAGCTTCTTGAACACACTTTAAGTTTCTTATTTCTTCTCCTCTCCATTTGCACGACCCATTCTGCCCAAAAACAAGAAAAAACACTAACTCTCTTAGGCACACCATGGAGGAGAAGAACGGAGGAGAAAAAGTAAGGAAAAGGTAAGGAATTTCATGGTTTTTCATGCTTTCTCCTTTCCAAACCTCTCCTTCTCCATTTCCCTTTCTTTCCTATGCTTATAATGAAGTTTATAAATCTGATTTAAGGGAGAAATTGAAGGGAAAATTCGGATTTGAAGAGAGGAGCTCAAAGAACACAAGATTCAAGTGAGAAAAAGCATGAAAATAAGGTAATTTCTCTTTCTATGGTTGTCATCTTTGGTTCTCTCCTCCACCATTTCACCCTATTTGAGAAAACCCTAGGAGGAGATGATTTTTAAGCAGAACCAAGTATGAATCTAAGGAAAAAGGGTGTGGAGATTAAGAATATGCAAAGCGAATTAACGAAAAACCATTAGATTTCAAAATGCAAGTTCTAGGGTTTCAATTGCACCTTGTAAAATCTGATTTTGTATGATGATTTCTAGGTCTAAGTAAGAGTTTAAATGAGCTCCCAAGATCCCTAAGAGGCTCCCCATATGCTTCTTCCCTTGAGAAAACAAAGAAAGCTCCATGGGACCCAATATGCTTCATAGCCTTGGCCTAGATGGGTTCTCCTAGCTAACGAGATTTTAATTTTTTCTAAGGCCATTCTTGAGTCATATTTGATGAATGGAAATGAGGGGAGGCCTTGGAAAAAATTTAGAACTCATAGAAAGTGATTTGGTGTCTTAGGTTCCATATTATGACCTAAAGAAGCAACATGGTTCTAGGCCTTTTGTTTTGATGATGTGATGACTCCAAGAGGCTTAAAAGGAGTCAAGAATCATATTTGAAAGGAAAGAATGAGGTTTAGAAAGTATTTGAGGTATGTTGCTTCATTAGGTGCATTTATGGACCATAATGGAGCATATAGAGCAATCTAGCATCTAAGCAAATTGTATGGTCTTAGAGATTGTTTCATGAACCTAATTGGCTCTCATAAATTGCATCTAGGCCAAGAGAAATGATCTCCACCAATTTTTGGGTGTGTGGCCAAAACAGGAGGCTTGAGTCCAAAGGAAAAAGTGTGTAATTGTGTGCAAGGTAGCTCTCTCCACCTTCTCTGATGCATGGATGTGTGTTTAGCTTGTTTTAGAATACTTGTATGTGTATTTTCAAGCTTCGAAAAGTATGCTAGCATGCCTTTATATGCCATGATGCTTGATGCCATGTTATGTTTTCAAATGTTTACATGATGTTTGTATGAGTTTGCTTGAGTGTGGAGAGGCCAAGAACTCTTCCCTTTGGTGAGGATGAGCTAAGAACCTTTGATCTTAGTTGAGACAAAATAAAGAGTTTCCCAAAAGCAAAGTGGGCTCCCAAGAGTATGGTTGAGTCCAAAGCTCTTAAAGAATGGGTGAGGCAAGTCCAAAATCCATGAGGAGAAGTGTGAGGCCAATCTAAGCACTTGGTGAGCTCTTGGATGTCTTGTATGATTGATTCACATGCCAAGATTATTTTTAAAATGTGCAATATGGAAGTTTGTTGGAAATATGCATAAGTGTGGGTTGAATGGCCAAAATGAGGCGCATGAGGTTTAGGACCATTTAGGCAGCTCACACAAGTCTTAAATAAGCTTTTAAACTTGCCCAAAAGGTGCCAAGACTAAGGGAAATCCATTTGGCAACTTTGGTACCCAATATGGAGCCAAAATTGACTATAATGGAACCTTATGTCACTTTTTAGCCAAATGAGTTAGTCTTGCTCTAAAATTTGGCAAGAAATTAGGTCTCGTTGAGAGATTTTTGGGAAGCTAAAGAATATAATGTTCGGAGGTCTATAGAATATTTGATGAATTTTCAAAGTTGGGATTTTCTATTGATTCTGGTATGGGCACTGTTCATACTAGCAGTTTTTGTTTTGTGTTACCTAATGGCCAAATGGTATCCAATGCTTGTGAAATTTTATATGAATAAACTAGAGGTCATAAGATTTCTTTGGCCATAGAGATCACCTCATTTAGAGGTCTGAGTAGAGAGTTATGCATTTTTGAAGTTGGCTGTCAGTAGTAGTGGTACCTCAGGAGTTCAATTACTATTCCATAGGATTCCAATGGCTAAATGTATCTGTTTCATTCTGTAATTATTTTTAACATCAATTTAACATTTGTATCTTTCTATAATGATTGAATTTGTGTGATTTCAATTTTTATAGAATTAGTTATGAAGTTTAGAAGTTTGTATCAGTAATCTGAATAGCAGCCCAGGCAGCCAGCGACCTCTGTAGCTTTTCGGATGTCAAACGTCCTCCATGATGCGTGTTTTGATCTAGGCACATTTTTAGTGTGAAGTAGACATACCAAGATTTCTAGAATGACCAAGATTGGATTGTTTTGAATTTTCTAGATTTAGGTGTGATTTTCCAAAGTTAGGTCAGAAAATGGAGCAAATCTGGCCGAAAATATGTTTGCTTATTTTGAGCTCCATTTCGATTTCCATAAATTGTAGGCATGTTTTTGTGATTTAAATGAGTTATAATGATAGAATTAAATATTAGAATACATAACATGAGCTCACACGATTCACGTGACACCGATTGCAAATTTTTAAGCATAGCGCAATGCAAATAAACCCATTATTTTCATTCCCCTCTTTATATGCTCTTCTGGAAATAATGAGGTGAAGCTTATGAATGTCATGAAATGAGCTAAAATTTATAGTGTTACATTTGCTATATGGAAGTGCTTCTTTTTGGTGGAATGGATGAGAGGTTCACTAGGAATGGATGTAAGGAGTTGCTTCTTCACATGCTTGGCCTAGTGGTTGGTTAAGAGAACTTGAGGAAGCCCATGCAACATGTGAAAGAATAAATCTACTTCCTTTTACATCAAAAGCCCTCAGTCAAAATAAACAAAGTCAATGCCCATGGATTCAACTATCATCTAGGAAATAGAATACCATTAAAATGTCCAAGTTATTCACAAAAATTCCAAAAGATAATATTTTATTTCCTAATCCAAATAATATTCACTAAAGCTCAAAACATCATCAATTCATTAACAAAAATCTATAATTAATGAGTAAAAATATGGAGAATATTTGAGTTATCACTCATTTGGTGATGATTCTATGTGAACACATATAATAAAGATGGAAGATAAATTTGGAAGGTTGATATGGTCCATTTAATCAAAATTGAGTTAATTTGACATTTAATGTTGATAAATTCTGCTGCTAACACGTACGCTATAAAAATTTTGAATAAAAGTTAATCACATAAATAATAAAGTAAACTTTGAATAAAAGTTTTGATCCCACAAAGATTGATTACTTATAATTTTAGAAGATTTTACTTATGGTTAGCGGACAGTTATTGTCACCTACTTACAATCTATGGACATATTAAAAAATAAGTGCTCTCGATGGATTGACTTGACCCATAACCTGACCTAAAGGAGAAGATTAATTAACTAATTAATTAATAAATTGAGTTATTAATTATTAATTATTATATTTGAATTTTGAAATTCAAATAATTGGCTTAGTTATTATATTTATTTTGGGGGGAATTTTACTAATTAGAAAACAAGAAAAACTAACAAGGTCATTATACTACAAGATTAGTCTTTTTATTTTTATTTTTTATCTCTCTAAAAAACTCAAAACTCCCTTAAGTGAAAACTCCCCAAACATAGAACACAAACATTGAGAAAATTTCTATGGATTGTAGTGACTTCTGTAGTGAATTAAGATTTGTTTCCATTTATGATTTAGATCTATAATGCGTGAGATAGACAGATCTGGCAAAATCTATCTATGTTGCAACAAATAAGTACTAGGATTCACTATTTTTTGTTATTGATATCAAAGCTTAGTTGGCTTAAATCTCTTGTTCCCCATATTACATATATGATTTTCATGCTTAATTTTTTATAGATTTGTTGTAAGAAAATCATAGATGTGTATATTCATGTTTAAAAACCATAGGACCCTCAAATGGCAAAATCTAATAGAGAGTTCTTTAGGCCACCAATATCACACTAAATGTAGCCTATATAATGAAAAATATGGGGTAGAAATATGGTAAGAAAAGGATTAACCATTAGAGAGATTGAGTTTCAAAGTTGTTGAAAATTAGTGATTAATGGCCAAATTTTGAAGGATGGTGTTCTCACCACAAACCACCATAGGGGGTGAGTTATACATGGCTAGAAAGCTTGTTAAACAAGCTTTCCAATGCCACCAAGTTTGTCCAAAATGGATAAAAGATTAGTGAATTATGATTGTTTACAGTAGGCATCTTGAAATTGAAATTTTTGGAAATTATGATCATACATCCTGATTTTGATGGTTGTATCTTCCTATTTAGGCCATAACTTTATACAAGCCATATAGCATTGAAAAGATCCTTTTTCAAGCTTTCAAATGATATATAGTTTGTCCAATTTGGACAAGAAATGAAGGAGTTATAACTTTACAAAATAAGCCCTTTGAAAATGAAAATTTTAGAATTTTTGCACTTGGAACTTTTATGGAGATAGAAGAAGAAATGGAAATCCCACTCTTAGGGATGGAGAGTGTGGCTTACCCCCCTCTATTATGTCATGTGAGGGTGCCAAATGAAAAAGCATGGAGAAAGGAGTACAATTGTGTAGACATGGTCACCAGAAACAACACCTATGAGTGTGGCTTATAACACACGATTTTTGTAAAAATGACGAAAACAGATTAGATATAAAAGAGATTCCTCTAAAATGAATCAGTTGAGGCCAAAAATAAATTAGTATAAAATTATAAATTATAGAAAATGAGGATCCAAGGCTTAAGATGCTCAGAAATCGGAGTCAGAGTAACTAAAGAAAATTTGACGAAATGTAGTGGCATTTTTGTAATTTTAGGCAACTTTTAGAAAACTCAAATAAGGGATCTTTAAATGAAAATTTTGAGTTTCTTGGGGTTCTTAGAGGCCCTAACAACTATAAGAACTCATAGAATAGTTAAAACCTCTCCGGTTTATGTTTTAGAATGTTAGTGGATCCGAATTTTGACTCTTTCATTTGGGAAGGTTTTAGATCTAATTTGAGTGATTCCAAAGGCAATCTATAGGTTAGAGAACCTAAATTTTATGATTAAAAAGATGGTTTTTGAAAAGGATTTGAAATGAGCCTAAAACAAAAAAGCCAAGAATGAAGGGCAAAATTAGCATTTTGAAAAGCTTCTTATGGAACCCTTCCTATATATACATGGTGCCCCACTTTTCTCCTCATTTTAGCCAACCTAGTTTCTGTCCAAAATAAAGGAAAACTCAATAAGAAAAGGTGAATAAGAGTAGGGGAAAAGGAGAAGAAAAAGGCTAGGAAAAAGATAAGAAATCCTTGGTTTTTCAAGCTCCTTCCTTTAGCAAACTTGTTCTCCTCCTTCTCCTCTTTTTTCCTTTGAGTTTAATGTATGATTTGGATATATTTTGAGTCATGTTTAGAGGGGAGAAGTTCAAAATTCGAAGGAGAAGCTATAATGTTCGGTTTTCTGTCAAAACGACAAAAATAGATACGTTTTTAAAGCAAATTCCCTAAAATGAATTAGTTGAGGCCTAGAAAAATTAGAATAATAATCTAGACATTAAATAAGGAATTTAGGAGGCCAGAGGTACCCTAAAATGGAGGCTAAAATGGCTAGATGAAAGTTAACAAAATGGCTACGAAATGTAATGACATTTTCGTAATTTCGGACAAATTTTAGAATTCTTACAAGAGGGCTTTTTAAATGAAAGTTTTGAGTTTTCTGGAATTCTCAAAGGCCCTAGAAATCATGGGAAGCCCTGGGATAGTTAAAAACCCTCTAGTGTGTGTTTTCTAATATCGATTGGTTAGGCTATGAAAAGGATTATTCTAAAAAAGGAGCTAAAACAAAGCTAAAACGAAAACGCCAAGACGAAGGGACAAAATTGAAATTTTTGAAAACTATTCCTTAAGCCTAGCTATAAATAGCCACACGCCCTACCTCCTCCTTCACTTACCCCATTTTGTTTCTGCCCTAAATCAGAGAAGAGAGTAAGGGATTGAGGCGCATAAGAAGGAGAAGAAAGGAAGGAGAAAAAGCTAAGGAAAAGTATGATTTTTCATGGATTTTCATGCTTTCTCTTTAACAAACTCCTTCTACTCCATCTTCCCTTCTTTCCTATGGTTTTGTTGAAGTTTTTGGATCTGTTTTGAGGGCAAAATAGAGGGAAAATTTTGGATTCAGTGTAAGGAAGCCAAGAAAGGTGAAAGACAAGCAAAAAGGAATCAAGAAACTAAGGTATCTTGCCATCTCCATGCTTGATTTTCCTTCTTCCTCCTCTTGTGTGTTGTTTGATCTAGGTAAGGCCAGCCCTAAGGGGGTTGAGTTTCTAGCTAAACCAAAGAGGAATCTTAGGAAATTGAGGGAGAAGAACAAGAATATGCAAAGAAGACAACAAACTAGCCATTAGATTTCAAGATAGAAAAGTTAAGGTTTCATGGGTTTCCTTGAAATTCTGATTTGATACAATAATTGCTAGGCCTAAATGAGTGTTTGGATGAGCTCTTAAGATCTCTAGAAGGCTCCTCACATGCATCTTCCATCAAGAAAATAAAGCAAACTCCAAAGGTGCCAAGAAGAAGCATAGCCTCGGCCTAAGAGACTTAGAGCAGCTAGGGGAAGTTTTAAATTGTTCCAAGCTTATTTTTGAGTCATATATGATGGAAGGATAAGAGAAAGCCTTGGAAAAATTTTAAAAGCCATAAAAAGTGAGATGGTATCATACGTTCCATAATATGGCCTAAAGAAACAACACCTAGTTAGACTCTTTATTTTAATTGTGTGATGGCTCCAAGAGGTCTATATGGGATCAAGAATCATAAATGAAAGAAAAGAATGGAGCCTAGAACTTAAATGATAGATGTTGCTTCATTAAGTGCATCTTGGAACCATAAAAGAGCAATCAGACCAAGTTAGTATTTAAAGAAGATGTGTAGCCTTAGGAGTAATTTCAAAAGCTTAATTGGTTTCCATATATTGTGTCTAGGCCAAGAGAAACAAGCTCCATCTTATTGCTTGTGTGTGGCCTAGGAAGAGAAGTCCAATCTAAGAGGAAAAGTTTGCAATTATAATAAAGGTAGCTCTCTCTTCCTTCTCTCATGCATAAATGAGTGCTTGTCTTATCTTTGAATGTGTGTATGTGTGTTTTAAGCTATGACAAGTGTTCTAGCATGTGACTTTATGCCATGGTACCATGATGTTATATTATGTTTTCAAATTATGCTTAGTATGTTTGCTTAGATTTGCTTAAATGTGGTGAAGCCAAGAACTTTTAGCCATAGTGAGGATGAGCCAAGAACCCTCAAAAGTGGTTGAGACAAAGTAAAGAGTCTCCCAAAAGTGAGACTGAGTTCAAAACCCCTTAAGAAATTAGGTGAGGCAAGTCCAAAATCTATAAAAGAATGAGTAAGGCTAAACCACTTACCACTTACTTGGCAAACCTATATGTGTTTTATATGACTTCTTGAAATGCTAAAGTTGCTACATGAATGATTGCATGATCCCTAAAATCCATGCATGCATTTTTTAGATTTGAATTGCATTCTTTATGTATGATTGAAAAGGAGATGAGCTATTGAGATCCTTTAAATCTCATTCCATCCTCTCCAATGTCTTAATATGCTAGGTGGAATAAATGAACAAGGTAATGGAAGCCACCAAGTTGGAAGATGAAAGATTGATAAAGAAATTGTTGTTTAGTTCATTTTGTAGCCATATGTATGGTATATGATGTAATCCTATAGTGGAAATGTTGTATAACCATTTGAACACATGTAAATATTCAAATATTTGATGTATGTATGAAACTTGATGCCAAATGAACAATATTGTAGTTTTTGGACATTGGATGGCAATATAAAGTGTATGCATTCTTGTGCATGGCTTGGGGTGACAAATTGAGTTTTTGATTTTTGGGTTTGTACACCTTTGAGACAATTTTAGTAGACCATTTTGGTGCTATTCCATGTTTTCAAGTGGTCATGGTTGCCTTAGAAGCTAAAATGGACCATTTGGACCTCTTATGAGCCACAAAATGAGCCATTTTGCAACCCAATATTAAGATCTAACCAAATGAACGAATTTGCCCATAAAATTTGACATGAATATAAATCTTATCTAAATATTTTTGAGAAGCCAAATACCAGATTATTTGGAGCTCTATGGAATTAATGATGGTTTTTCAAAGTTGGCATTTTTCTACTATTCTAATGCAGATACTGTCCATATGGTCAGTTCCTTGAGCTATGTCATTCAAGAGACAAATGGTTTCCAATACTCATGAAATTTAGTAGTCATAAACTAAATATGATAAGCTTTCCATAGCCATTGAGATCACCCCAATTGGATATCTGAATAGGGAGATATGAATTTTTGAAGTTGGAGGATGGTACCAATAGTGATAGGCAACCTCTATTATTATTCCATTAGTTTCTAGTAGCTAAACGACCACTTTATGGTATGAAATTATTTTTATCATAAATTAGACATTTGTAGCTTTCTAGAATGATATAGTGTACATGATTTTAATTTTTTTAAAATTAGTTATGATTTTTCAAAGTTCATGATGGAATTCTAAAATTTCAGTCTGAGGCTACACACCTTGTTTTTATGCATCCACTTCCTTTGCTCGAGTTTTAGGCCACTTCTTGAGATAGTTTTAAGTTGTATTTGTATAATTAAATATGAGAATAAGATAAAGAAGTTCATATGGTTCATGGGACACCAAATGAAAAATGTATGCATGACGCAATGCAAATTAATTGATTATTTCTATGTCTTTTCTTTGAGAATTCTATGAAATCCAAGGAAGTGAACATACAAATGATATGAGATGAGCTTAGTAAATATGGTGTTACAGGAGCCACAGCAAAGGAGAAGACTCTTGGAAAGGGCTTGAATCAACGTAGGTATCATGGATTTCCTTACTTTCTTCTTCTTGTTCTTCCATGAGTGATTTTCGACCACCTAGAGAACAACCAAGAAGGAGCAAAATCTGACCTAAACCAAGCATGAAACCTAGGTTTTTTAGGGTGAGAAACAAGTAGATGCAAATAAATTCCAAAAAGAAGCATTAGTTTTCAAGTTTCCAAAACCTAGGGTTTTTATTGCACCATGGTATGTATGAAGCTTTCTAGTGGCATTTCTAATTGTTTAAAAGTATATATGGGTTCTTGAGACACCTAGAAAGCCTCACATGTGTCATTTAGGTGCTCTTAGGTCTTCATGGTCTAGGCCAAACATGGTTCTAGCACTTAGGGGGAGTTTCAAATTTTTCTAAAGGTAAAAAAGGACTAAATATGATAGAAGAACATCAAAGGAAGCCTTAGAAAAAATTTAGAAGTCTTGGTTTGTGTGATGGAAGTGTAGGCTCCATAATAAGACTTAAAGAAGAAACTTGTATCAAGGCTCTTAGGAATGAACTTGTGATGACCCCAAAAGGCTTAAATGGAGTCAAGAGACCTAGATAGAAGGAGAAAATGGAGCTAAGGCCTTGAATTTTAGTAGTTGCTTTATTAGGTCTTATATGGAACCATTATGTAGCCATAGAACAAAGTGAGCTTCCATAGAGAGTGTGTGATATTAGAGCTTGCTTCCATGATGTAATTGTATCCTATTTGATATGTCTAGGCCAAAGGAATCAAGCTCCACCTAGTTGCAAGTGTGTGGCTGAAAAGGAGGAGGAATAACTAAGGAAAAAGTGTGTGAATCTTGCTTCAAGGTAACTCTCTAACATTTCTCACATGCATAGCTTGCTTGTTTTCTGTCATTGAGTGTTTGTGTGTAGGTTTGATCCATGAAAAATGTTTCTAGCTAATGCTTACATACTATGGTACCATTATGTTTCTTGAAATGTATTTATAATTGTTTTATGACTTGTATGGGTTTGGTGATGCCCAAAATCCCTTAGCAAGGGTGAAGATGAGCCAAAAGTCTCAAGAAGAGTGAGGCTAAGTCAAAAGCCCCTTGAAAGTGGGTAAGGCAAATCCAAAAATCCTAAGAAAGATGGATGAGACTAAACTAATGCCCTTAAGACCTTATGCTTGCTATGTATGAGTTGATGTCCCAAGGAAAATGATTTATGCATGCTCACTAATTGCTAGAATGTCACACATGTATTCTTCGACTTGTTTAAGCATCCCTTATGTATATTTGAAAGGGTTTAAAGCTATTGGGATTCTTTGAATTTCATTCTTCCCCCACATATGCCTAACCATATCTAGGTGGCCCAAGTAGACAGAGAAATGGAGGCCAACAACCTTGAAGATCGAGGTTTTGACAAAAGGTTATGAAACATAGGCATTTTGATGTCAAACTATGTAACCATAAGATATATATATATGATGTAAACCCTTGAATATGTTCTAATGTATGTATAAATGGTGTATGTATCAATGTGGAAGCTAGATGAATGAATATATGTGTTCTTGCCACCAAGGAGCCTTTATGAGATATAATGTTTATGTGTATGTATGCTAGTGGCAAGGTGAGATTGAGCTCTATGATAATTTAGATCATTTGGAATGCTTTTATATGTTGTAATTATACTTTTAGGCTTGCCCAAGTGGTTGTGGATAGTCAAGAAGAGTAGTTGGTGTCATAAATTCCCATTTTGGACTTCAAATTTGACCAAATGGTGAGCTGAACCAAAGTCTAATCAAATGAGTGGTTTTTTCCATGAAATTTGGCCAACAAGTAGGTCTTATCTAGAGCTTTTCACAGAGGTAAAGATTACTTAATTTGGAGCTCTAGAGAATTTATTATGATTTTTCAAAATTGGCCAAATTATGCAAAAATGGTATGTTTACTATTCATTTGATTAGTTTGCTTCCCCATATCACCATGGGACAAATTAAGTCTAATGCCCATGAAATTCTACAATAATAAACTAGACATTATAAGCTTTTCATCGCCACTGAGATCACCTCATTTAGAGCTTTGTAGAGGGAGAAATGAATTTTTGACGTTGCATGACAGTACCAATAACGTAGCCTAACCTGAGTTACTATTCCATTAGTTTTTGTAGATTAAAGGCCATGGCATTGGTCTAGAATTATTTTTATTCATTAGTAGGCATCCACAAATTTCCAGAATAGTATGGTTTGCTTGATTTTTATGTTTCTAGAATTAGTTATAAATTTTCAAAGTTTGTATCAGAAAGCTGGAACATGGAATCCAAGAGAAAATTTTAGTTTTGTGAGATGTAGTTCCAAACCCGAAATAAATGAGACCAAATGTTATGTGTATGACTTGTATAGATGTGTTATGAATAGAAAATGATGTTGATAAGTTCTCGTGGTCCATGGAGAAGAAAATGAAGTAATGAGATCTTATGTAACACAATTAAATACCTTTAAATATTCATAATTTTTCATGTGCAGTGTATGGTTTCTTACCTTTGTGCTTCAATACATATAAGATACATTGAGTTAGAGTATGAGACCATGGTATAATAGCTAAGAGGTTAAGGTATTACATGGCTCCCATTTTTCTTATTTTTTTGAAATTTTTTGAGTTGAAGGCTTTGACTAGTGCATGGGGGCACATGCCAAGTCTAAATTGAGTGATTTTTTACTCCAAAATTTCTTAAAATCATGCTCCAAATTATGGTGTATAATTTGGCCAAGTTAAGACATGTTTAGTTATTGTTCAAACACATAACAGATACTTAGGACATCTTTTTACTGAACTTAAAGATGAAAGTCACTTATTGTGGGTCTTAGGTTTTATCAATACACTCTTGGATAATGTTTGGCAAACATCAATCAACATAAACTTTATAGAGAAATTTGGAAAACTAAATTTAAAAAAGAATTTGTCTTTTAATCGATATGTGTTAAAGACAAAACTTTGTAAGGAATAATGTGTTGCTATAAATGTTAATGAGCCAATATGTTTTCTGTAACACCATATATTTCTAGCTTGCTTCTTATCATTTCTAAGTCTCACATGATGAATTGCACAAAAGGGAATGGAAAAATGGCATTAAAATAATGCCTTATTTGAAACAGGAAAAGGGGCAAAGGTTCAGACAGCTACTGGTACTGATGCAAGTGTCTACTATAAACTTTGAAAATATCCAATTAATTCCAAAAAAATCCAATCCATATAAATGATACCAATTTGGAAAGCTATGAATGTTAACTTTATGGTAAAAATAGTCTCAGACTAGAGAAATCACGTTTAGCTATTGAAATTTAATGGAACATTGACTCAGGTCGTGCTACACTACTGTTGCTGTTCCAGAAATTCAAAAATTCATATCTCTTAGTTCAGACCTCCAAATGAGGTGCTTCTAGTTGCTACAAGTCACTATGAATGCCTAGTTTCTACTTATAAAATTTTGTAGTCATTGGACTACGTTTGCTCCTCGGATGACATAATTTCACAACTGACCAAAGGAACAGTACTGGTGCAAATCCAAAATTCTGATGCCAACATTGAAAAATCATAGAAAATTCCACAGACCTCTAAATGACCTGATCTTTGGCTTGCCAAAAATAACATATACTGTGTTATGTTTCATAGCCTAGACATATTTTTGTCATAAAGTAGACATGTGTAGCTTTCCAAAATGTTCAAGAATTCATGATTGCAATTTTTCTAGATTTAGTTATGAATTTTGAAACTTCATATCAGTAACCTGAACCAGTAGCCCAGACAGTAGCAACCCCAGTGGCTTTTTGGAGGTCAAACATTCTCCCCTAATGATTCATGAGCTGAAATTATTTTTAGCATGGGGTAGACATCCATATTTTTTTGTAATGGTAAAGTTTGTTGGGTTTCGATTTTTATGGATTTAGTTATGAATTTCCGAAGTTATGATAGAAAAATTGAAATTTTGGCTGAAAATAATAGAGTGAATTTGATGTTCCCTTTTGAATTCCACGAGTTGTAGGCCAAATTTGGTGATGCAAATGAGTTGTATGTATATAATTGACGGGCTCGTCGCGCAATCCTCAAAATAAAACTAGGTTGAACTAAATATGTAGCTAGTGGCACAACCTAGGTCATCTCCCTTGGAAATGGAGTTCAATATTTAATTAGGTTTTCTAAATGTTAGAAGACTTTAAAAACTATCTAGTTTAGGGGGTTTTTTTATTTAATTGGACTAACTAAAATAAAATTGAATTAAAATGACTAACTACCTAATTGGATGGATTAATGGGTGAATGATGGTCTTGTGACTAGCTTAGGATTCGTCCTTTGGCATCCACTATCCTTATCCTAATCTAATTATGATTAATTCTGGCTTAAGAGTCCCTAATTGTGTTCAATACAATTATATCTTAAGTTACCATGTAAGAATCAAGAAATTAACAAGTTAATGTTGAATTGAGATATCAATCCTACACTAAATCATTAACTCTTGTTATTAAGATCTATGAACACTTGAATTAATTGATTAAATGATTAATTAGTCTCTGAATCACCATCCAAAAATGTTTAATTAACTAACTAAACACCAAGGAATCCACAAATAGACAATTAGGCACACCAATTCTCACAAGCATTTCATCAAACACCTTGGTTGCACACTTGGAAAATGGCAAGAAAATACAATTCAAAACTAAATCAATCAAGTAATTAGTTAATCAACTTCCTAATTAGTGTCTAACCAGCCACTAATTATAATTAATACTACTTAACCAAGCAAATACAAGAAAGAGAAAAGGTGTAGGAAAATTAAGAAATCCTTAGCCCAAATTCTGAGTTTATCCATAGATTTAAGCTTCCACCAAGAGCTTCCTCCCTTGCTAGTCACAGATGAGAATTAAAGCTTCATTGGAGGTGGAATGGAGTGGAAAAATGGATGAAAATGGCTGCTGGACGTGGTTCTGCGAATGGACGAAGGAAGGGCGAAGTGGAATGTGTATGACGTCGTGAATATGGAATGAGTGAATTATGTGTGAATCACGTGATGATGGAATGACGGGGTCAATTTGCCTCTTCCCGAATCTAATTACCTTTTCTCTTTCATGTGCTTCTCACATGAATTTTTAATGACGATGTGTGAGTCAGCCTCTTCTTTAATTCTTTCAGCCCAAAGACACGTGAAGATGTGTGGCATGAGATGCATCAATTCCCTTGATCTGGAGCTGCCTGTGTGTATTTTCTTAATTCCCTTGTGAGAAACATGTGCTCAGATTTTATATAAATTCCCTACAGCTCCTTTGTGTGTGTATAAATTGAGGACCCACTTTATTTTGCATTATTATAATAATATTCCATATAAATCTCACGTTGCTTCCTCTTTCCAGCCATGCTTCGTATTGCTTCTTCTTCTTGACATGGTTCTAGACAACTCGTTACTTCATTCTTTTTCCATGTTGGCCTTCATGCAGCGTGTTTGTTCCTTCCTCTGTTCCAGCAGCTTTCGTGGCTTCTTTTCATTCTGCTCCTTACTTCATTTCTTTTGCATCAGCCCCGTAGATAATTCTTGCTTTGTGTTGCTTCATCTTTGCATGGTTCTTCTCCTTGTTTCTGCTGGCACAGCTTCTTCTTCTTGCTTCATGTCTTTCTCTCCCCTTCTCAAAGCACCAGAACCCATGGCACATGTGTGTTGCTGAAGGAGAAGAAGTGGCTGTTTTGCTCGAAAGCTTCAACCTTCTTTATTTCAACAGCATTTCTTCATTTCAGCTCACCTTCAGCTCATTTTCCCATCATCTTTTTGTTGTTATTCAGGTGCTTCCATGTTCTGCACTACATCATACAAAACTCAAGCTTCTACTGTTCTAGAGCTGCATTCGAGACTTTGTTCTGCATGTGTGTTTCTCCTTATCTCAACATGTAGCTTTTCTTCTTTGTTTTGGAGCTTCCATCCCGAGCCAAAGTCTTGTGTGCTTCCTTCTCCTTTGTTTTGAGCAACATTCAACTTCTGCTTCTTCCTTACTCAAGCTTGAAATTCTTCTCTAGCTACTGGTCTCGTGTTTCTTCCATGTGAGCTCAAGTTATTCCACGTAAAACTTCTTTTTCATGCCATTTTTAGCTCATTCTTCCTATTCATATTTTATTGCCCAACAAGAAGTGCACTTCATCCCAACTTTTCTCCTCCTCTTCTTCAAAACAAATGCTCATTCAAGCTCCAAATTCATATTAAAATTCTGCACAAAAGAGTGGGAAAAATCAAATAGGCATATTCACAAAAATTATTTAAGATAAAATGAGCTTTAAAAACCAAATTTTTGCAAATTAATTCCTAAAATATAGAAATGGCTATTAAAATGAAATCTTATCTAATTAAAGTTTTAAAGCCATATTTCATTGTTAAAATGCCCAAGTTTAGGAAAATAAAATAGTTAGAAATATGTGTTTATCAAATTCCCCCACACTTAAATCTTTGCACTCCTGGGAAAAACTCAAAATCCAAGGGAAAACTAATGGAATGACTAATGGGAAAATGAAAGTGAAAAATCACAAGCTAAGGAATGACAAAGACTCTTTAACACTTCAACAATCAAAGATACTTTCACTTGTATCAAGAATTAAGCTTCATGGCAATTTCAATTAAAAAGAATGAATTGAAATACATAGCCTCTCATATGGATTGGTGTTTACTCTCAACTCTTAAGTGTTTAGGCAATATGAATCACTCAAACTTCACCCATCAAAGTTCACTACCATAAGCTTGTCTAGCGTCTAAATCTCCACCACCCATGCCAAATGCAAAGCACAAATTAAAGGACTTTATTTAAGGTTGTAATGAGGTTAAGGGAGATGAAATGAATGGGCAAACAAGAACAAGGGGAAAAACTAAACAAAAGGATACCTTAGAACCTCAAAAGCAATTAATGGAGATTTAGGATAGGAAAGAATGTGTTTCTAGGCCTTATTTCCAACTAGTGTAAGCAATTATAAACTTAACTTAAAATACTTTTTTTTTCTTTTGACTTTCTATGGCTTCCTTTTCTTTCTTTTTTTTCCTTCATTTCTTTTCTTTTGTTTTCCTTTTGCTTTTCTATCTTTTCTTCTCTTTGCATTTTTTTTTTCAAGATAGTTTCCTCAACTTTGATTAACAATGGCCTAACTTAATGTAAGATATACATTCATCATCGTAAACAAGTGTAATGCTCCTTAAAGTCCTTAATGCATCTTAAAACAAGGTGGGAATATATTTAATGGCTATAGGCTAACAAGAAAATAAAATACAAGTCCAAAGTGGCTAAAACAATGGATAAAGTGTATGTAAGGTTGGCCTTTTGGCTCACTAGCTATAAAAGAAATGAATGCCTTATCATTTTCATGCATGCAAATGCAAATCTAGTCTCAACAAAGAATTAAGGCAAGTTCTAGAGTGAAATCAGTGATAGGTGAATACACACTAGAAATGAACAATTAAGGCTCAAATCCTTACCAGCTAACGGCTATCAAAAATTCATTGAAATTAAATTCATTGCCACTTCACTTGAATCAAGACACAAGATCCATCACTTGTCATGTCTAAGTGAATCCAAGCTACAATAATCTTAATTTGCAACTTTTACAGAAAAACTAAAAAAATCACGCTATTTTTCAAAAATTTTCTAAAAAAATTTTATTTTATTTTTTAACAAAGCAAGGAAAAGATGGATGGACTAAAATGACTCTCCCCCTCACACTTAAATATTGCATTGTCCTCAATGTCAGCACACAGTCCAGTAAATAGATGAACAACACAAGATAAAAAATGAAAAGAGAGAATACAACTAGATGAACTTGAATTGAAGATTTCAAGGTAGGCTCAGATTCCCTTTTGTAGCTGGTTAGCAACCATTTATTTCCTACAAAATAGAAACAAAATAAACTATAATGTGGAAAAGAAAAAAAACTAAATCCTAAACTAAAAAGAACTTTATTAAAGACTAACTAATCATAAGTATCAAAAACCAAAATTAAACCTACTTTATTCCTTCTTAACTCAAGAAATTTAAGTCTAACCACTTTAAAATGTTTTGATTGATCATATAGTGATGACCCATGGACTTTCTCAACCATCAATAGTTTAGGAAAGTCATTTTCAGCATATTCACAAGTAATGAAAGAAGAAAAATCAGATTTAGAACATTTAAAACTAAAGAAAGAAAATTTAAAATCAAATTTAAACTCTGAACTCTCTAGAAATCTATCAAAACTAATAAAATCTACTAGACTCCCATCAGTAAGAGTCATTGCATCAACAGGAAAACTAAATTGCAACTTCTCATAGTCCTTTAAGTTCAAGGTGTCTAATAGTTGCTTTGTCTCAGCTTGGAGAGTTTGTTGATTGTTGGGAATTAGCTCACCAACTTCAGGAATCTGTTTCGGACTCTCAACAAGAGAAGCAATATCTTCCCTGACCAAAGAGACATCAGTAGACTCACAAAATTCTAGACAATTATCAATAGTAAAATCCAGTCTCTCACTAGTATCAATAACAGCACAGGAATCAACAAGATGTTCAATATCAGCACTATCACTATGCATGTTCTCATCAATACCAGTATGATCAGTGGAATTAGTATCATTAACAATTTCAGTGCAAGCCAAGGGCTCTATGGGTTCAACAGACTTATCAGACTCCAGAAACTCATTTATCTCAGCACATATAGGACATATATTCAATTCATCACATAAGCATTTAAAAGTAGAGTCTGATTCATCAACAACAATTTGCTCAACAAATTCACTGTCTATATTCTCATCACATGCTACATCTATTATTTCAGCAATCATACCACCACAAGCTAGTGAGGAATGATGTTGATCAGTATATGTGAGGAACTCACTAGTCTCAATGAAAGAATTAATCTGTGAGCATCTATCACATACAGTGGATCCAGCACACACACAATCAAGAGATGCATCCAAATCAGCTATGTCACATGGTCTAGATGGCATATTATCCCTAAACTCAGTACATGCATCAACAACAGGTTTATCAACCAATTCCACACTAGGAACAGTATAATCATTACATTCTAAGTTACCCCCACACTTATATACTATCCTAGACTCAATAGAATCATCATTAACAAGTTCATAAATAAATTTATCACTATAATCACAGCTAAGTGTAGACAATCCAAGTGCATAGTACACAAGGAATCATGAACATCAACAATTGTGTCAATTTTGCTTAATGAATTACCACAATTAACCATATCAGGAGATTCAACAATAATTTCTTCATCAACAACATCATCATGCAATTCAGAATCAACAACATTATATGCATAAGGAATCACAGTGCTATCAAGCAAACTAGAATCAGTTCCAACAAATTGTAAAACATTAGAAGTTGGAAGGATATTACCCAATGAATAAGACTCTTCCTCCTCTATGCATTCCCTTCTAATTTGCTTTTCAGTCAATTTAGTAGCACTTGAAGTTAGTTGATTCATTTGAAATTTTGAATCCTTCATGAGGTTATCCGCCATTTTCTTGTCTTGGAGTTTCAAGCATTTAGCTTCTTATTGGATCATTTGTAGCATGTACCCCTCATGATAATTGTAAGGCTGATAGTTTGGCTCTTGCATATGGTAATCAGGGCATGGCTCTTGCATATGGAAGTTATGATATGGCTCATGATGATGGTGGTAATTTAGGTGGATCTTATATGGATTATGGTATAGTTGGTAGCTGGGGTGAACTTCATATGAATGATGGTGTGGTTGGTAGCATGGTGGTTGAAATTGTTGGTATTGTTGTGCTTATCGTTCTTGTCTTTGTCTTTCAAGCAAGCCTTGAAGCATTGACATGGCGTTATCCAACTTTTGAGAAATCCTATCATTTGCATAAGGATCATAAACACCTTGATTAGAATAATAAGGATCCATTTAGAGTAAAGAAAAATGAGAAGCATAATTAATTTCAGTACAAAATAAATCACAAACAAATTATAACTAAAATTAACTCAAAATCAAGAAAATAAAATTCAAATGAAAATAAGAAGTTCCAAACAATCAAAAACACTCTAAAACAGAGGTTAGTCACACAAAATAAACTCAAAAAATAAAGAATCCAAAAAAAATTGAAAAATTCCTAAAGAAATTCAAAAAAATACTAAAAAAAATTGAAAAAGTGCTTCAAACGTCGGAATTTGGCCAAAAATTGGTACACCTAATAGCAAAGCTATTAGTTTTGCTTAAAACATCCAAAAACCTTAGAAAACAAAGTTTAAAAATTTTCTAGACACTTTAAACAAAAATTCCAGCAAGCGGAACACTTGACGCGTAACATCGAAATTACCCGATTCCAAGTTCAAAACAGAACAAAAACTAAGCTAAAACAGAACCAAAATAGAGCTAAAACAGAACAAAAACACTTAGAAAACTTTCTCAAACAATTAAAACTCCAATTCCCTGGCAACGGCGCCAAATTTTGACGGGCTAGTCGCGCAACCCTCAAAATAAAACTAGGTTGAACTAAATATGTAGCTAGTGACACAACCTAGGTTATCTCCCTTGGAAATGGAGTTCAATGTTTAATTAGGATTTCTACATGTTAAAAGACTCTAAAAACTATCTAGTTTGGGGGGTTTTTCTTAATTTAATTGGACTAACTAAAATAAAATTGAATTAAAATGACTAACTACGTAATTAGATGGATTAATGGGTGAATGATGGTCTTATGACTAGCTTAGGATTCATCCCTTGGTATCCACTATCCTTATCCTAATCTAATTATGATTAATTCTGGCTTAAGAGTCCCTAATTGTGTTTAATATAATTATATCTTGAGTTACCACACAAGAATCAAGAAATTAACAAGTTAATGTTAAATTGAGACCTCAATCCTACACCAAATCATTAACTCTTGTTATTAAGATCTATGAACACTTGAATTAATTGATTAAATGATTAATTAGCCTCTAAATCACCCTCCAAAAATGTTTAATTAACCAACTAAACACCAAGAAATCCACAAATAGACAATTAGGCACACCAATTCTCATAAGCATTTAATCAAACACCTTGATTGTACACTTGGAAAATGGCAAGAAAATACAATTTAGAACTAAATCGATCAAGTAATCAGTTAATCAACATCTTAATTAGTGTCTAACCAGCCACTAATTACAATTACACAAATTCTCAATCTAATACTACTTAACCAAGCAAATACAAGAAAGAGAAAAAGGTGTAGGAAAATTAAGAAATCCTTAGCCCAAATTCTGAGTTCATCCATGGATTCAAGCTTCCACCAAGAGCTTCCTCCCTTGCTAGTCACAGATGAGAATTAAAGCTTCATTGGAGGTGGAATGGAGTGGAAAAATAGATGAAAATGGCTGCTGGACATGGTTCTATGAATGGACGAAGGAAGGGCGAAGTGGAATGTGTATGACGTCGTGAATATGGAATGAGTGAATTATGTGGGAATCACGTGATGATGGAATGACGGGGTCAATTTGCCTCTTCCCCAATTTAATTACCTTTTCTCTTTCACGTGCTTCTCACATGAATTTTTAATGATGATGTGTGAGTCAGCCTCTTCTTTAATTCTTCCAGCCTAAAAACACGTGAAGATGTGTGGCATGAGATGAATCAATTCCCTTGATTTGGAGCTGCCCGTGTGTATTTTCTTAATTCCCTTGTGGGAAACACGTGCTCAGCTTTTATTTAAATTCCCTGCAACTCCTTTGTGTGTGTATAAACGTGGGACCCACTTTATTTTGCATTATTATAATAATATTCCATATAAATCTCACATTGCTTCCTCTTTCCAGCCATGATTCGTATTGCTTCTTCTTCTTAACATGGTTCTGGATAGCTCGTTGCTTCATTCTTTTTCCATGTTGGCCTTCGTGCAGCGTGTTTGTTCCTTCCTCTATTCCAGTAGCTTCTGTGGCTTCTTTTCATTCTGCTCCTTACTTCATTCCTTTTGCATCAGCCCCGTAGATAATTCTTGCTCTGCGTTGCTTCATCTTTGCGTGGTTCTTCTCTCTGTTTCTGCTGGCACAGCTTCTTATTCTTGCTTCGTGTCTTTCTCTCCCCTTCTCAAAGCACCAAAACCCGTGGCATGTGTGTGTTGCTGAAGGAGAAAAAGTGGTTATTCTACTTGAAAGCTTCAACCTTCTTTATTTCAACAGCATTTCTTCATTTCAGCTCGCCTTCAACTCATTTTCCCGTCATCTTTTTGTCGTTATTCAGGTGCTTCCATGTTCTACACTACATCACACAAAACTCGAGCTTATACTATTCTGGAGCTGCATTTAAGGCTTTGTTCTGCATGTGTGTTTCTCCTTATCTCAACATGTAGCTTCTCTTCTTTGTTTTGGAGCTTCCATCTCGAGCCAAAGTCTTGTGTGCTTCCTTCTCCTCTGTTTTGAGCAACATTCAACTTCTACTTCTTCCTTACTCAAGCTCAAAATTCTTCTCCAGCTACTGGTCTCGTGTTTCTTCCATGTGAGCTCAAGTTATTCCACGTAAAACTTCTTTTTCACGCCATTTTCATTTCATTCTTCTTATTCATATTTTATTGCCCAACAAGAAGTGCACTTGATCCCAACTCTTCTCTTGCTCTTCTTCAAAACAAATGCTCATTCAAGCTCCAAATTCATATTAAAATTCTACATAAAAGAGTGGGAAAAATCAAATGGGCATATTCACAAAAATTATTTAAGATAAAATGAGCTTTAAAAACCAAATTTTTGCAAATTAATTCCTAAAATATAGAAATGGCTATTAAAATGAAATCTTATCTAATTAAAGTCTTAAAGCCATATTTCATTGTTAAAATGCCCAAGTTTAGGAGAATAAAATAGATAGAAATATGTGTTTATCAATAATTAAATATGAGAATGTGATGTATGAGCTTATATGGTCCTTGTGACACCGAATGAAATTTTCATTCGCGACACAACATGAAATAAGGCATTATTTTAATGCCATTTTTCCATTCTCTTTTGTGCAATTCATCATGTGAGACTTATAAATGATAAGAATCAAGCTAGAAATATATAGTGTTACATTTTATGGTATCAAAGCAAAGGTTCAGGCACTTTTGCTTGACATTTGATTATTGAATGGTAGATTTGGCTTGTATTTGGGTGGTTTTCGGGTGGAATATCTATGTATGTGTGGTAAGATTATGTTATGGGCTAAAGGCTGTGGTTTTTCTTTTTAGTAAAGATGGTTGAGACTCGGAGAGGCCGAGGTAGAGGCAGAAGCAGACCACCTCGAGAACCCGACGTTGAGTCTGAGGATCCAGTGCGGGCTATCAAGGAGCAGATTGACTAGTTTGATAACGTCATAGCCCAGCAACACTATATGATCCAGCAGCAGCATGAGATGATGATTATGCAGCTGCAGGAAGCCCTGGCTAGGCAAGAAGAAGCCAGGAGAGAGGCCCCTCCGCCACTTCCGCCTCAGCCATCCACCTCCGGTGTGCCTCAACCATCCACCTCTGGTGTACCTTAACCATCCACCTCCGGTGTACCTTAGCCATCCACCTCCAGTGCACCCCAGCCTTCACTTTCGATGCTCCACCCTCACCTCCCCAAGAACTAGCTTAGGCTCCGCCATCTATCCAAAAATAATTGAATCAATTACTTGTCACAATATGGTTCCATTAATGACCTAATGAAGCAACTACCACAAGTAAAATTCTTGGTTCCATTCTCTTGCCATATTTAGACCTCTTGACCTCATTTAAGGTCCTTGACACCATCCCACACTCACTTTCACAAACCTAGGTCCATGTTGCTTCATAAGGTTACATTATGGAAGCCATTGCCTCATCTCCCAACCTAAGGCTTCTAAATTTTTCCCAAGGGTTTCTCCTATCTTATTTTATCATATAAAGTCCCAAATCAAACTTGGAACTATTTAAAACATCCCCTAGCTATCTCTAAGGGTTTTGACTGATTTATGCTTCCATTGAAGACCCACGGAGTTTGGGATTTTTTCTTAATGGATGGGGCACTTGGGAGGCTCCTTAGAAGTCTTAGAAACTTAAACAAATACTCACATATGATGGGGAAGTCTTGAATCAACCCAGATTTTAAACTATGTTCAAGCACCCTACACTTTTTCAACTTGAGATTTAATGGCTCTTGCTTTCAATGATAGATTCTTAATCCTTGCACTCCAAAACCTCTAATCCCCCCTTGATTTGGACAAAAAACAGCCCCTAAGAATTGGGCTCATGGTGGCTAAATCGTGCAAGAGGAAGGGGGAGGAAGAAGCTACCAAAGAATAGAAGTTTTACCTTATTTTCTTGCTCTTTCTTGGTTGCTTTTCACTTTCCTTGGTTGCCTCACTCCAAACACAAATTTTTCCTCTTTGTTCTGCCCCCAAAATAGCACCAAATATATCAATAAAACCACAAGAGGAAAAGAGGAAAGGAGGAGAACAACTTTGCTTAAGGAAGAACTAAGAAAATCCATGGATTCCATACCTTTTTCTTGGCCTTTTCTTCCTCCAAAATTCCCTCTCTTTGTGCGCCTAAGATAGCAGCTCCTTTTCTAAGATTTAGGTAGAAGAAAGTCGGTTTAGAGAGGGGGAGGCAGAATGTGGAGTTAAAAGGGCATTTAGAAGCTTCTTTGTGCAATTTATTTCCATTTTTGCCGTTCCAAAATGGCATGTCCAGTTTGGCTTCGTTTTAGCTCCTTTTTTAGAACCGTCTTTTCCATCATAACATTTAGATTCCCAATTTAATAAAATGCCTTTGGAATCACTCAAATTAGAGCTAAAATCTTTCCGAATGAATCGGTCAAAGTTTGGGTCAACTGACGTTACAAAGAGTACATCGGAGGGGCTTTACCGGTCCCGGGGCTTCCCATGGTTTTTAGGGCCTCTGAGAACCCTGGAAAACTCAAAATTTCCATTTAAAAAGCCCTCCTAGGTGTTTTTCCAAAAGTTCACTTATTTACGAAAATGCCACTGGCCTTTCGGCAATTTTTTTAAATTACTCCCGCCCCAATTTCTATGCAACTCAAGGCTCAAATCCTCATTTTCTATTATTTAATATTTTATCTAAATTTTATTTGGCCTTGAATCACTCATCTCAGGAGACTTACTTTTCAAACCGGCCCGTTTATGTGTTTTTACAACATATCGGCGTTAGATTTTCTCATTTTTTAATATGAGAAATGCATTTTGGGCATAATGCATATGAAAAAAAATTCTATAAGAGAATTGATTGAACATAAAAAGCATATTTTTTTAATACATGCTGAGATGACTCTTGCAACTAGAAATTGGCTTATGATGGGCAAAGAGAAAATATTGTAAGAATAGAAAACATCTTTAAAGTGAAGTCTCTTTAAGTGTAACTTCAATATTAATACAACTTGAATGTGTTAAATTTAAGAAATTAAATAAAATCAAAATAAGTACCCTAATAAGTAGGAATTTTTAGATTGACAAATTTGGGCTCATCCAATAGCTAAATTTAATAGGAAAATGTGAGAAATAATTTATCAAGTAAGAGTTCCTAGATTAGTAGCTTAAGGCTCATCTAATGAATTATAGTTTAAATAATATTTGTAGATGAATTCGATAGAAAGACAATAACATTCTTGTGAAATATGTGATGGAAGTAATATAAATGTAAGCTTCTGATCATGAACATAACAATGTCATTATTGGTCTAATTGAAATTTATTGCAAATATATATGTAGCATTGCATATGACTATATATATAGTCATTCTATGCTATGTCTATGTAAGAGTTAGGTTATGTTATGAATGTTAAAAACATCATTGCCTAGCTTGATAAAAGAGACAAGCTAGATGGTGTCAATTAGGAAATTTCAGACTATAAAGTTTAGACATCCTAAAAAAGAGTATGATGTTAAGAAACTATTAAACAATGTCATATAAGAGTTTAAATATAGAAATACAACTCATTAAGGTAGAGATCTAAAATTTTTATTTGAAAAAGAAAGAGCTATATTATTCACATAACCATGTCGACAATAAGGATGAAAACCTTATGTGTGAGTGTAAGTCATATTTGACTATCCAAGCCTCATGGATAGCCCCTAAAGACAAGTGTAACAACTTTAACTTTTAAACATATTAATTAAGCTTAATTAGTCTCTTAGACATGAGTACTTAAGGTTAATATTAATAATGGTTCATTAGGGATGAAAATATAGGGAAATTTGATCATTTTTAGTTATTCCTAAATGCTTAGTAGGTAACCAGAAGATTCATAACTAAAGGATGCAAAATTCTCCTATAAGATCTCCATTCCATTCACATTAACTTATAAGAGGTATAAAACTCATTTGCATTGGTTTATAAGTCAATACATGTCATTACCATAGTGAAAACCAAGGTTTCTAAGCTAAAGTGGCTTATTGGAGACTTAGGCCATGACTTGGGTAGTCTTCATGATCGCTAACTTAGCTACTGGAACCTAAAAACTAGAATATGCAATTCTCACTGTGACTTAAAACTCCTATGCTGTGGCCAAACTCTCCCTTGGAATTAGTTGTTCAAATTTTCATGATTTTCGCTATGGCGTAGGTTTCAATTTCCTTGAGTCTTACCTTGGCAAGCCTATGTGGCACCATAACGAGAAACCTCTTTGGAACTTTTCCAAGCATCTCACCTGGTGCTTGTTGTGGCGTGCTTCCCTCGTGCCATGACGAGATTGCTCTCGGGTACCCTCGGGACCTAATTTTCTCACTTCATGTCATGACTCAAACCCTTTTCATTGTAGTGCTCCCAGCTTCTGATACCCTAAACTTCATTTTTGGTTGCAACTTTACCCCTGATCCTATTCCCTTTATTCCACACTTCCCAGCTATTTACCACTAACTCTAGGTGAATTCTAGGGCTCCCATAACTAGCATACATGGTTTTATAGACCTCTCAACTCCTCAAATACCATAATTTACTAAGCCTCATGGTTTAGGGCTTAAGGGGGATTCACAACAAGTGATTACCACCACATATCAGTACATCTACATATTATGATGGTAATAGGTAACCAGGGCCATTAATAACATCATTCATATTGGTATTTTAATTAAGATTCCATACAAAAATATTCAAATCTCAAAGGAAAGGTCATGGATCTTCTTTAGCAATAATCTATATCAAATAATAATTAAGTACATACATCAGATTTCAAATACTATATAGCCTATCTTCCTAAACAATTCAATCTTAGTTACAAAACATAAAATAACCTACATGTACCAATATGAGTGGACCATGATGCTATACCTAATAAATTACAAAATAATAGCATCTACTCTAGAACAAAATAACCCAGATGTAGAGAGCCCACATATGGCCTCCAAATTAGGGGTGTTCATATACTTGTTTCCTCTTTTCCTTACTCGAAAATCTTTCACCTAAAATTGTTAGCTCATAAAAAAGGTGAGATATAAATCTCAGTAACCAAACGAAAATTTCATACATATGTACAATTTAATCAATATAAATGCATTTTAATCAAATAAATAACATAATCATCCATTATATCAGCAAACAAACTAGTTCAGCTACCAATGACTACTGTCCCATACTAGCAATCACATATATCATGTTAATGGCCAATAACACAGGGAAAGGTTCATCCATGGTGCCAACTCCCTATTGAGGACAACCTGGGTCCAGTATATTCATAAGTGTAACACCATAAATTCTAGCTCATTTCATACTATCTTTATACTTTCCATTAGACATCTCATGGAAGAATAAAAAAAATAGCATAAAAATAATGTAAATTTTTGCGTTGCATTGTGTATAAAAATTTCAATCAGTGTCATGTGGACCGTGTGAACTCATAACATTACAATGAGTATAATCACAACTTGGTGCTCAATTGAAGTACAATGTATGGGTGGTAGCCGTACCACAACTCCACTAAAGACTCGCTCACGATCCCAAAAACAACAATTCAAGTAGCCAACCAATTATTTAGCATTTCAAAAGCATACTTATAAAGCAAATATTAGATTAACAAGGCATATATACAAGGATTTAAAATTCAAACCCTGATTACCTTACTTACTTGTGTAAAGTTCTAAAGTCAAGATAAGTTTCTACATTATAGAGGTTCCAATGTATCAAAACCAATTGCTTAGTTTACACACAAAAATTAGTCACCTATTATTCCTAGTGTCTTGAACATTTAAAAGGCACTTACGTAGACTCTAATGAAACTCAAATTTGGATGTGAACCTTTCCACACCAGAAACTTCAAGGTTTTACTCCGAATTCTAGGTATTTTTACACAAAATCAAAGCCCATTATGTAAGTCAGCCATTGAGGCTATTATTCAGTAGAGAATATATCAAAATGAGGAGAGGATACTTACCTAATAATCCCACTAGCCCCAAGCTTTGAAAATTCACAAGAAAGTCACCAAAAAAGCAAGTTTCAGATTTGGGTGATGGAGAAAATTAACTAAACTATAAACTATTTAGACCAAAATGTAGAGGAGCAAGAGAGGGACAAGTTTCATATGGATTGCCTTAGTCAAATCTTCCTTTAGAAGTGAGAAATGGTGAAAATATCTTAAGCAACCTTAGCCCCCTTTGGATGTACGAATTTTCTTTCTTAAGCCTCTTGTGTTTCTGTAGAATGGGGAGGAAGTTGAAAGGAGTTTATGATTTTAGTGACGTGTTGGGCTGACTGAAAAGCTCATGCTCTATTTGGGTTCATAAATTTGCTTATTGGGTCAAGTTATATGGATTTATTTGAATTGGGTCATCACAAGATTATAGTAAGGCCTCTGAGAAATGAAATTGGACATTCTTATAAACTAAGAGTGAGCTTCTATAATTGGCTTATGGCATAAATAAATTAGGCATAAGGCCAAAATTAAATGTCCATTTTTTCTTAATTTCACTAATTAAACCCACAACTATAATTAATCTATTTCTTTAGAAATCCTTATTTTTCTTAATCTCCCCAAAATCCCATATTAATTTCTTAATGCATTATAATTATTCTTAATTTAATTATGGGGTGTTACAACAAGATTGGTTATAAAGTTTTACTAAACTAAGAGCACTGACAATCAGGAAATTGAAGTCAGTTAGTTAGATTTTTACTGATACGCACTAAGTATAGATCATTATAAGATCTCTTCCCATAAGTTAGGAATATATGAAAGTGAATATGACCTATAAAGAGACATCATTATTTTTTAATGATATTGTTCATCATATAGAGTTTGAGGGTGAGCGATTAGAAGTTGCTTGACCCCCTAGACATGCCTACGAGATTAAGATTACTGTGACTTCAAAGACCAAGTACAAAATGGATAACACTTTCATATTAAGGAAAAATCTGGCCAACATTTCAATAAGGCTAAGAAATAAATTAAGAAGAGAGAGAAACATAGTGGAAAGAAATTTGACATAGTAATGATCAAATATCATACTTGTTAGTGAGTGGGTCACTTTACTCATGATTGTGTTAAACTAAATTAGTTAAAGGCTACGAATCACATAGTTAAAGATAAAAAATCCTTTATAAAACATCATTGGTTACTTTCAAAAGTGGATAACTTTATGCAAGAAGGATTGTGAGAATTTAAGTAAAAAGGGATTAGTGTAACACCATAATATATTAACTCCATCTAGCCTCCTTCTGGGCTCGATTCCATATGATTTCCAAAGAACCAGTACAACCCATGGCATTTTTATACTATAAAACGGGGTTTTAAATACTCATCTTTTGCCCTATGGGTCGTGTGAACCCATCATTCATATTCTCTACCAAAACTCCATGTATACGACTCATACATATCATAAAACAAGCCATAAACCACGGATATGAAGCCAAAAATCAAGAAAATGCAATTTCTCACATGGGCCCCAAAGTCAAATTTTTGGCTCTAACTTTGGAAAATTATAACTAATTATAGAAAAATGGGAATCTAGCAAACCCTAGCTTTTTGGAAAGCTCTAAGTGTTACATTTACACTAAAAATACTTCTTAACTTTAATCTTAGCATTTGGACTATGTTTGATATCGAAAATGAGACAGAGGTCCGGCTGTCCCTGTTTCTAGCGCAGCTTACTATCATGAACTTTGAAAATTCCTAACTAAATCCAAAAAAATCCAATTTAGGCAACCTATACCAATTTGGAAAGCTACAGACGTTAAATAGAGGAGAAAAATAAGTTCAGATCAGTTCAATAGCTCTTAAACCTTGAAACCTAATGGAACAGTAACAGAGGTCGCATAGCTTCCCTAATACTGATACAGAACTTTAGATGGTTTGGTCTCTCTACATACCTCTGATTTAGGTGATTCTAGTTAGTATAGGTCACTGTGATTGTCTAGTTCATGCCTATAAAATTTCATGACATTTGGACTCCATCTTGACTTGTTATATGTCTTGATTGCTTCCTTGAATGAGTACATGAGCTACTGAGATTCCATGAATCTCACCCCTTCCCCCTCCCATCTTAATATGCTAGGTAGAGCTCAAGGAGAATCAAGTGTACACCAAAGAGCCTAGAAGCATGTTTAGCTAGATGGTAGCACCACACAGAGCCACCAGACGTATTGTCCCGTCCTTCCCGGTTCGAGGGTCTTCGACCCAGCCTTCCCGGTTCAGTGGATTTTGTCGCTTGCCCGCTTCACTCACGGGAAAATGCGCGTCTGGTGGGGGAAGCTTTGCCCCCACTTATATAGGCCATTCCCAGGACCAAACCATTCGATGTGGGACTTTTAGATGGCCTCACCCAATTTTAGGGACTTTTGACTTGGCCTCACTCAGTTTTGAGACTTTTGGCCTTGTCTTACCTAGCCTCAAGGACTTTCGGCTCTACCTCACCCATCTCAAGGGACTTTTGGCACTACCTCGCCCGAGCAATTTTTACATCCTTTTCTCTCTCAAGGTGTCTAGGACTAATCTCAAATGCCTCTCGTGCTCCTCAAAGGATCTTGAGTACACTAAAATATCATCAATGAAGACCACCACAAACTTATCTTGATACGGTCTAAATACCCTGTTCATGTAATCCATGAACACAGCGGGCGCATTCGTCAACCCGAATGGCATCACAAGGAACTCATAGTGCCCATATCTCGTTCTGAAGGCCGTCTTGGAGACGTCTTTAGTTCTCACTCTCAACTGGTGGTACCCAGATCTAAGATCGATCTTGGAAAATACAGATGCCCCAGCCAACTGATCTAACAAATCATCAATTCTAGGGAGAGGATATTTATTCTTGATGGTAACTTTATTCAACTCTCTGTAATCTATATACAAACGCAAGCTACCATCCTTCTTTTTCACAAATAACACCAGAGCTCCCTAAGGTGAAACACGAGGGCGGATAAATCCTTTCTCTAACAATTTCTTTATCTGCTCTTTCAATTCAGCCAACTCGGCGGGAGCCATCCTCTACGGAGCTTTAGACACTGGTCCAGCCCCAGGCACTATGTCTATAGGGAACTCTAATTCTCTCTCAGGGGGTTGGCCACTAAAGTCAAACTCTTTAGGGAAAACCTCCGGGAATTCCCTGACAACTGGGATCTCCTGTATCCCTTCTTCTACCTTAGCCTGAATAGAGAAAAAGACTAGAAACCCTTGACATCCACACTTCAAATATCTCTCAGCCTGGGCAGTAGTCATAAAGGATAACTCAGCTCCTACCCTAGGTATGATCCCACAAGCAGGTAGGGAAATGGTTCAGTGTTCACAATCAAGTATTGCATTATTTGCGGCCAACTAGTTCATACTAATAATCAAATCAATATCATGGAAGGGCATACAAACCAAATCAATAGTGGTATGATAATGGTTAAATTGAACAGTGACATTTAAGTAGGTATGGGAAGTAACCACGTGGCCTCCAGTGGGTGTAGTGACAGACAAGTCAAATGGCAAGACACTAATGACCAGACCCAATTGCCTCACACAATCATATGATATAAACGAGTGACTAGCACCCGAATCAAACATCGGATGGTCATGCCACAAGAAGCTCTCTACAAACTTTAGAGGCATGCCAAATTTCATATCAAGAAGAGCTCATTTGGTCATACTTTGACGGAGCTCACAAATTTGGTGGTTTTGGCACCCAAAACGATTCAAAGTGGGTCCAAATGGCCTCCCACATGTTCTCATACCTCATGGACAAGTTTAAAAGCATGAACATAGCATATATGAAATATCCAAGTGGTCCAAATTATCATACATTTCAAACTCACTATGTTACGGGCCAAAATACACTATCACATACCATCCACAAAAAGGGCAAAACCCATATTTTCTAGCATCTCTTGGTGCTGGCCCACCATGGCCTCATACCGGTCAAGCCTCTCCAAGATGGCCTACAGAGGATCCTCAAGCCCAACAGGAACCTCTGGCTCAGCTCTTTGAGCCCTGGGCGGTCTGCCTCTACCCTTGCCTCATCTAGTCTCAACCATGTAAAAAAGAAGTAGCAACCCTCAGTTCATAATAATATCACAAGCACATATGCATATGGATGCTACTACTTCCATGACCATTCACACCAAACACGAGCAAATCACATCATTCAAGAGCCTAACATTGAGCAAAAGTGTCTAAACCTTTGCTCTGATACCAAAAATGTAACACCATAATATATTAACACATAAGCATATTGGTACCGATGCATTAAGGCAATAACATATGGCATATCTCACACAATAAGCATATATTAACTCCATCTAGCCTCCCTCTGGGCTTGATTCCATATGATTTCCAAAGAACCAGTACAACCCGTGGCATTTTCATACTATAAAATCGGGGTTTTAAACACTCATCTTTTGCCCCGTGGGTCCTGTGAACCCATCATTCACATTCTCTACCCAAACTCCATGTATATGACTCATACATATCATAAAACAAGCCATAAACCACGGATATGAAGCCAAAAACCAAGAAAATGCAATTTCTCACATGGGCCCCAAAGTTAGATTTTTGGCTCTAACTTTGAAAAATCGTAACTAATTATAGAAAAATGGGAATTACAAACCCTAGCTTTCTAGAAATCTATAAGTGTTTAATTTACACTAAAAATAGTTTCCAACCACAATCTCAGTATTTGGACTATGTTTGACATCGAAAATGAGACAGAGGTCCGGCTGTCCCTGTTTTTGGCGCAGCTTACTGTCATGAACTTTGAAAATTCATAACTAAATCCAAAAAAATTGAATCTGGGAAAAATATACCAATTTAGAAAGCTACAGACGTTAAATAGAGGAAAAAAATAATTCTAGAGTCATTTCAGTAGCCCTTAGACCTCGAAAACTGATGGAACAGTAACGGAGGTCGGATGGCTTCCCTGATACTGATACAAAACTTCAGATAGTTTGTTCTCTATCTACAGACCTCCGATTTAGGTGATTCTAGTTGGTATAGGTCACTGTGATTGTCTAGTTTATGCCTATAAAATTTCATGACATTTGGACTCCATTGGTTCTATGAATGATATGGATTTCTTTTCGGGTTAATGACACAGCACTATGACCAAACCATCAAATTTTCCCAATTTCAACAATTCACCAAATATTCCCTAGACCTCCCAATATTACCTACTTTAGCTTCCTAAGAAGCTCTCTACAAACTTTAGAGGCACGTCAAATTTCATATCAAGAAGAGCTCATTTGGTCATACTTTGACGTAGCTCACAAATTTGGCGATTTTGGCACCCAAAACGGTTCAAAGTGGGTCCAAATGGCCTCCCACATGTTCTCACTCCTCATGGACAAGTTTAAAAGCATGAACATAGCATATATGAAATATCCAAGTGGTCTAAATCATCATACATTTCAAACTCACTATGCTATGGGCTAAAATACACTATCACATACCATCCACAAAAAGGGCAAAACCCACATTTTCATTACTTTGGCTCTCTACATAGTTTGTACATTATATTTCCATACATTTACACTTGCTAAAACATTTACATCTCAAAAATAGTAGGTGCATATTCATTTTGACATCACTTTATATCAAAAGAACCAAAATAAGCTAACATAGCAACTACAGGAAAGCCATTCACTATCAGCGTACCTCGGATCAAACTGGGAGATGCACTGGCTTCCTGCTGAGTGAGGGCGAACACTCGGCCCTGGGTCTATGGCCTAGGAGGAGGCGCTGTATCTATTTAAGGACAGTGTCTAGCAATGTGCCCCAGCTTCCCACACTTAAAACATGTCACCGGAGACTGCGGAACAACAGAGGTACATTGCCCAGGAACAACATGATATGATCATGCATTTACAAGATACCCTGGCCAAGCAAGAAGAAGCCAGGAGAGAAGCCCCTATACCTCAACCATCCACATCCAGCATTCCACCTGCACCTCCCCAGGAGCCTGCTACTCCTCAGACCCAGACGCCTATCAGAAAGTGTTAAAGCAGTTTAGGCAGAATAATCCACCCTCGTTTGACGGGGAGTTGGATGCAGATAAGGCGGAGGCTTGGGTTATGCAGCTAAAGAAAATATTCTCGATGATGGATTATACCACCAAGCAGAAAGCTCAGCTAGCCACTTTCATGTTACAAAAGGAAGCTGATAGATGGTGGTGTAGAACGAAACCCCTGATGGAGGCCAAGAACATACAAATAACTTGGGAAAGCTTCTTGGTTGAGTTTTATGAGAAATATGTCCCTAGTTCAGTGAGAAAGAAGAAAGAGATGGAAACACCACACAGAGCCACCAGACGTATTGTCTCGTCCTTCCCAGTTCGAGGGTCTTTGACCCAGCCTTCCCGGTTCAGTGGGTTTTGTCACTTGCCCGCTTAACTCACAGGAAAACGTGTGTCTGGTGGGGGAAGCTTTGCCCCCACTTATATGGGCCGTTCCTAGGACCAAACCATCCAATGTTCTTTACAATTCACCCCCCTTTGGGGCCAACCCGTCCTCGGGTCGCACATGCGAATGGCCAGCTCTGATACCAACACCACACAAAGCCACCAGACGTATTGTCCCGTCCTTCTCGGTTCGAGGGTCTTTGACCCAGCCTTCCTAGTTTAGTGGGTTTTGTTGCTTGCCCACTTAACTCACGGGAAAATGCGCGTCTGGTGGGGGAAGCTTTGCCCCCACTTATATGGGCCGTTCCCAGGACCAAACCATCCAATGTGGGACTTTACAATTAGAACATGCAAAATTGGTTTTGCATGAAGGAAGAACCTTTATCCTATAACATTAGAAATTAATTAAGGTAAATAATGGAGAATTAAGTATTTAATTTGAGGAGAATAGAGAATTATTATAAGAACTTTGAAATATATTATATGAAACTATCATTTTGGGCATTTTGAGATAAATAATAATTATTGGGCACTATTGGATGAAAATAAATTTAATAGTGTATTTGTTCTTGATTAAGAAAAATTAATTAAGTAAATGTGAACATTTAAAGTTTAGGCCTCATAATAAATTTTAGTTATGACAAGAATCATTTATAGAGGCCCAACTTTATTTTTATAGAGGCCCAACATTTGGAGAATGGGTTTAATTGGACCATAGGCTCTTGGGTTAGCCTATTATCACCTAAAACTCTTAAATTTTTATAGACCAAACACTTGTTTAGCTAAGGGAAGGAGAGAAATTCACACCTTGAGAGGAAGCCTAGGGTTTTTCAACATCTTAACTCTAATTTACACTTTTAGAAAGAGATTTAGCCAAGGTGAGTTGTAGAAAACATGACCTTCTCATCTTGCTCTTTATTTTGATTTGATTGATTTTTTGCTTAGAGGATTTTCACCTTTTTCCCAAATCTGAAAATAGTTGTTTTGTGGTTTCTTGCATGATTGGAGCTTAAGGCTAGAGGGACCATTGCGTAAGAATTTTATCTCCATTTTGATGTGTTTTATGCTAAAAATTGACCTTAATGCTTGATTTTCATATTGGGTTTTATCAATGTGTGAATTTGCTAGATTTTAGAGTGAATCATTGTAGTTTCTGGCATTGAAAGGCTTAAATCCAAATTTTAGAACTCATTTAAGGTTTAGATAAGTCTTTTCTCAGTAGTTATAATGATTATAGTGAACATGTAACAACCCTAACTACTAATCACGTTGATTAAGCACGATTGCACTTTTGATGACCAATACTCAAAGTTTAATCCAATACTAGTCACTAATGAATAAAATTATGGGAAAATCTGAATCTTTTATTAATTATTTGCACTAGTCATATGGACTAGAAGATCTAAGTTATAGGGAATCTAATTTCTCATTTGAGACTTTCAATTCATTCACAGTTGAATCTAAAGGCACATTACTCCTATATAATTTTTTATAAGTCACCACTTATCATTAAAATAGTATAAGCTAGGTGATAAACATGTATTTCTATCTATTTTATTCTCCTAACTTAAGTATTTTAGTGTCCAAATATGACTTTAGGGGTTCAATTAGATAGAATTTCATTTTAGTAGCCATTCTCTACACTTTATGAATTAATTGGCGAAATAATTGATTTTAAATGCATAAATCATTTTAAATGAATTTTGTGATTTTTCTCCTTTGTTTTTATGCAGATTTTGGGCAATGGAAAAGAAGGAATGGAGTTGAAGTGATCATGCATGGATCCTTGGCTGAATATATCAAAGAAGGACCAGGAAGCACATGTCTTTGCTCAAGGCAGCATGAAGATGGAATGAATAAACAGAGGAGGTTCAGGAGCAACACAGAATAAATGAAGAAGCTAATGGTTCTGGTTCTTTGAGAAGAAACAACGAGCTTCATACCATGCAAAAACAAATGGTGTTGGAGAGAAGAAGCCATGGGTTCAGATTAAGCTAGACGAAGCAACAATAGCTGGAAAGGGAAGCCAGGCCAACGTGAACAAAGAATAAAGAAGTATGAAGCATGGGTTTGCATGGCTGGCAACAGAACCATGGAAGACGCTGTTTAAAGAAGAGCAAGGAGCTGACGTTGAAGGAGAAGGCGAGAGAAGCTGTGGTTTCTGGTTTGAGGAAGAAAATCACATGGGGGCAGTAGCTAAACATGCACGAAGCAAAAGGCAGAACAAGGGAGAGAACGAGAAACGCGAGAAGCTTCAGCGCTGGATGAGGAAGAGAAATGAGAGAAGGAGCTTTCATGCAGAACAGAACAAACACGTGGTGAAAGTGACGAGCTGGGCAGAACAAAGAGAGGCAACGAAGAGGCAGCTGAAGCTAAGAATGAAAGGCAATGAGTTGAAGTCTGTACAGCAGCTACAGAGCAACAAAGAGCAGCTGCATGAAGAGAAAATCTGGACAGCAACGAACGAAGAAACGCTGCAGCAAAATGTGGGTTATTATATTCACAGTGGGTCCTAGTTTATACACTTAAAACACATGCAGAGCCACGGTGCAAGTCTGGTTTGAGAAGGAATGAAGCTGCTGAATAGAGCTGAAGCTACGACTTTAACGTTTGGCTGAGGAAGAAAGCCACAAGTCATGCAGAACCAAAGCCACGAAGAAGCTGCAGAAGTTACGTCTGGACAGCATGCAACAACAGAGAAGAACATGCAAGGAGAGGCACGAGTTGCTTCTGAGACGAGAAGAAAAAGAAGAGCACGAGCTGAACAAACTCGAGCAGCTGCAGAAAGAAGAGAAAGCAACGTGGGTGCATGAGCTGAATGATGAATGGGTCCCACAATCACATAAACAAAGATTAAAATAAGGAGCTTCAGATTTGGATTAAGAGAGCTGAGCACGTGGAATTAAGGAGGCTACTGGCTGACGTGGGAATTAAGATGAAGATGAGGATTAGTTGCGGGATTTCAGCGTGCAGAAACAGAAGGAGAGAGACGTGAACAAGGAGAGAGACGTGAACAAGGAGGGAAGGAGAAAATAAAAACCTAGAAAAAGGACGCTGGAGAAACATGGAGGGGGGGAGAATCATTCGGCCAGCCTCCATACACACCTACGCCTCCATCCATTCACCCACGCCTCCATTCATCCATCTCTCCATCCCCTTCCTTCATACACAGAATTCATCCATCTCTCCATCTCTATTCCACGCCAATATGAAGCTTTAATTCATCTTGAGGCTAGCAAGGGAGGAAGCTCTTGAGTAGAAGCTTGAATCTTTGGGGAAGAAGCAGAATTCTGGCTAAGATTTTCTTAATTTTCCTATACTTTTTCTCATTCTGTATAATCTCGGTTGAGTTATATTTGATTAGGAATTGGTGTAATTAATTAGTGGCTGGTTAGACACTGATTAGGAAACTTTTTTTTTGTTGATTAATTGGTTGGATTTAAATATGATTTTTCATTATTCTCTCTAATCTCCCATGTATGCCACGAAGGTGTTCGATGAATTGCATGAGTGAGATTATGTGTTTAAATGTCTATTTGAGAACTCCTTAATGTTTAGTTGGTTACTTAAACATTTTTGGATGATGAATCAGAAGATAATTAATTAGTTAATCAATTAAGTTGGATGTTCATTGATCTTAAGGACAAGAGTTAACAGTTTAATGCGGGATTGAGGTCTCAATTCAACATTAGATTATTAATCTCTTGAATCTTGAATGGTTATTCAAGATCATTTGCTAATGAACATAATTAGGAATTCTTAGGCCATAATTAATCACAATTGGAATAGGATAAGGATAGTGGATACCAAGAGACGATTCCTAAGCTAGTCACAAGCCCATCATTCATCATAATTCATCCAATTAGGTAGTATTTAGGAATTTTGTTTCAATTTCATTTTAGATTAGTTTAATTCATTCAAAAACCCCCTAAACTAGATAGTTCTAGGATCTCAGAACACTTAGAGAACCTAATTGAACATTGAATTCCAATTCCAAGGGAGATGACCTAGGTTGTGCCACTTGCTATATTTTTATATCAACCTAGTTTTATTTTGAGGGTTGTACGACAAGCGGCGTCAAAATTTGGCGCCGTTGCAGGGGATTTGGAATCTCAATTGTTTGAGAAAGTTTTCTAAGTGTTTTTGTTTTGTTTTATCTTTGTTTTAGTTCTGTTTTGATTTGATTTTCGTTCTGTTTTGAACTTGGAATCGGTTAATTTCGGTGTTGCGCGTTAAGTGTCCTGGTTGCTGGAATTTTCGTTCAAAGTGCCCAGAAAATTCTCATACTTTGTTTTTCAAGGTTTTTGGGTGTTTTGAGCAAAAGTAATAGCAAAGCTATTAGGTGCACCATTTTTTGGCCAAATGCCAACGTTTGAGGCACTTTTTCTAATTTTTTAGTATTTTTTCGAATTTTTTAGGAATTTTTCAATTTTTCCAGATTTAATTTCTTTAATTTTTGTGAGTTTATTTTGTGTGACTAACCTCTGTTTAGGAGTGTTTTTCATAGTTAAGTAAGTCTTAGCTTCATTTGATTTTATTTTCTTGATTATTGAGTTTATTTTAGTTATAATTTGTTAGGATTTTATTTGTGCTAAAATTAATTGTGCTTCTCATTTTTCTTTGCTTTAAATGGATCCATATTTTTCTAATCAAGGTGTTTATGATCCTTATGCAAATGATAGGATTTCTCATAAGTTGGATAACGCCATGACAATAGTTCAAGGCCGTCTTCAAAGCCAACAATACCAACAATTCCAACCACCATGCTACCAATTATACCACAACCCATATGGAGTTCACCCAAATTACCACTCTCATCATGAACCATATCATACCTTCCATAGGCAAGAGCCACAATATCATCCTTACAGCTACCATGAGAGGTACATGCAACAAGAGCCTCAAAAGGAATCGAGTTCGAAAGAGAGGATGATGCAGCTAATGGAAGACTTAGATCTTCGAATCCAACAAAGGGATGCCGAACATCTTCAATTCAAACAAGAACATGAACGGTGGTATCTTGAAATGCAACAAAGGCTTGACAACATGATGAAGGATTCAGGAATTCAATTGAATCAACTGACTTCAAGTGCTAATGAATCAATTGAAGAGCAAATTAGAAGGGAATGTATAGAAGAAGAAGAATCTTATTCATTAGGTAATATCCTTCCATCTTCTAATGTTTTTCAATTTGTTGAAACTGAATCTAATTTGCCTGATAGCACTATGATTCCTGATGCATATAATATTGTTGATTCTGAATTACATGATGATGATGATGTTGATGAGGAAATAATTGTTGAATCTCCTGATTTGGTTGATTGTGGTAGCTCATTGAGCAAAACTGACACATTTATTGATGTTCATGAACCCTTGTGTACTGATGCACTTGGGATGTCTATTCCTAGCTATGATTATAGTGAAAATTTTATTTCTGAATCAATTGATGAATCTATTGAGTCTAGGGTAGTAGATAAGTGTGAGGGTGACTTGGAATGTGATGATCATGCTGCTCCTGGTGTGGAATTAGTTGATAAGTCTATTGATGATTCATCTTCTGAATTTAAAAACAACATGCCATTTGGATCATGTGACATAGCTGATTTAGATGCATCTCTTGATTGTGTGTGTATTGAATCTGCTATATGTGATGAATACTCTCAGATTAATTCTTCCATTGAGACTAGTGAGTCTTTCACATATACTGATCATCATGATTCCTCACTAGCATATAATGATGTGACTGATGAGACAATAAATGTAGCATGTGAAAATGATATAGACATTGAATTTGTTGGACATCTTGTTGATAATTCAGACTCTAATCCACAATGCTTATGTGATGATATGCATACATGTCCTATATGTGCTGAGATTAATGAGTTTCTGAAGTCTGATAACTCTGTTGAATCCATGGGATCCTTTGTTTGTACTGAAATGATTGATAAGACTGATTCTTTTGATCATACTAGTGTTGATGATAATATGCATAGTGATAATGTTGATATTGAACATCCTATTGATTCATCTGTTGTTGTTGATACTAGTGAGAGACTTAATTTTGCTATTGATCATTGTTTAAAATATTATGAGCCTACTGATGTCTCTTTGGTCAGGGAAGATATTATCTCTATTGTTGAGAGTCCCGAACAGATTCCAGAAGTTGAGGAGTTAATTCCCAACAAATCACAGACTCTCCCAATAGAGGAAAAACAACTGTCAGACACCTTGAATTCAAAGGACTGTGAGAAGTTACAATTTAATTTTTCTGTGGATGCAGTGACTCTTACTGATGAGAGTCAAGTAGATTTTATTGGATTTGATAGATTTTTAGAAAGTTCAAATTTTCAGTTTGATTTTGAATTTTCTTTCTTTAGTTTTAATTATCTTAAATTTGATTTTTCTTCTTTTCTTGTTCCTGAATTTACTAAAAATGATTTTTTGAGACTACTGATGGTTGAGAAAGTCCATGAGTCAACATTGCATGATCAATCAAAATGCTTTAAAGTAGTGAGACTCAAAATTATCCAGTTAAGAAGAAATAAAGTAGTTTTGATTTTAGTTTTTGATACATATGATTAGTTAGTCGCTGATAGAGCTCTTCATAGTTTAGGATGTAGTTTTCTTTTCTTTTCTGCATTATAGTTTGTTTTATTTTTTTGCTTTGTAGATAATAAAAGGTTGCTAACCAGCTACAAAAGGAAATCTGAGTCACCTTGAGATCTCCATTTTCAAGTTCATCCGGTTGTATTCTCTCTTTTCACTCTTTATCTTATGTTGTTTATCTGTTTAATGGACTGGTGCTGACATTGAGGACAATGTAATATTTAAGTGTGGGGGAGAGAGTCATTTCATTCCATTCCATTTTTCTTTTCTATTCCATCCTTTCCTTGTTTTGAAAAAAAATAAATAAATAAATTTTGAAATTTTTGAGAAAATTTTTTTGAATTTTTCTGTAAAAGTTGCAAGTTGAGATGATTGTAGCTTAGATTCACTTAGACATGACAAGTGATAGATCTTGTGTCTTGATTCAAGTGAAGTGGCAATGAATTTGATTTCAATGAATTGTTTGATAGCTATTAGCTGGTGAGAAATTGAGCCTTAATTGTTCAATTCTAGTGTGTATTCACCTATCTTTGCTTCACTCTAGAACTTGTCTTGATTCTTTGTTAAGACCATATTTGCACTTGCATGCATGAAAATGATAAGGCATTTATTTCTTTTACAGCTAGAGCCAAAAAGCCAACCATTCATGCATCTTTATCCATTGTTTAGCCACTTTGAGCCTTGTATTTTCTTTTCTTGTTACCCATAGCCATTTAAAAGTGTTTCCTACCGTGTTTTAAGATGCCTTAGAGATTTCAAGGAGCATTGCACTTGTTTGGGATGAGAGAATGTATGCTTTGCATCCATTAAGGCCATTGTGATTCAAAGAATTTGTTTAAAAAAAAAAAATGCAAAGAGAAGAAAAGACAAAAAAAAAAAAAAAAGCAAAAGAAAAAAAAAAGAAAAAAAAAAAGAAGAAAGCCAAAAAAAAAAAAAAAGTGTTTCAAATTGAGTTTGTAGTTGCCTATTGCTAGTTGGAAATAAGGCCTAGAATTTCTCTACCCTAGGATCCATTTATTGCTCTTGAGGTCCTAAGGTATCAATTTGTTTAGTTTTCCCTTATTCTTGCCATTCATTTCATTCCTAACCCCATTACAACCCTAAATAAAGTCCTATTGATTTATGCATTGCATTTGGCATAGGTGGTGGAGATTTAGAAGCTAGACAAGCTTATGGTAGTGAACTTTGATAGGTGAAATTTGAGTGATATACATTGCCCATAAACACTTGAGAGATAAGAGTAAATACTAATCCATGTGAGAGGCTATGCATTTTATTTCATTCTTTTCAAATAAATTGCCATGGAACTTAATTCTTGATACAAGTGAAATTAGCTTGGATTGTTGAAGTGTTGAAAAGTTATGATTAGTCTCTAATTTGTGACTTTTACACTCCCTTTCCCATTTTCATTTCCTACTTGCCATTCTACTAGTCGGGTGTTCAAATCATTCTTTTATCTTGGATTTTAAGCTTTGCCCAGGAGTGCAAAGGTCTAAGTGTGGGGGAATTTGATAAACATGTATTTCTATCTATTTTATTCTCCTAACTTAAGTATTTTAGTGTCCAAATATGACTTTAGGGGTTCAATTAGATAGAATTTCATTTTAGTAGCCATTCTCTACACTTTATGAATTAATTGGCGAAATAATTGATTTTAAATGCATAAATCATTTTAAATGAATTTTGTGATTTTTCTCCTTTGTTTTTATGCAGATTTTGGGCAATGGAAAAGAAGGAATGGAGTTGAAGTGATCATGCATGGATCCTTGGCTGAATATATCAAAGAAGGACCAGGAAGCACATGTCTTTGCTCAAGGCAGCATGAAGATGGAATGAATAAACAGAGGAGGTTCAGGAGCAACACAGAATAAATGAAGAAGCTAATGGTTCTGGTTCTTTGAGAAGAAACAACGAGCTTCATACCATGCAAAAACAAATGGTGTTGGAGAGAAGAAGCCATGGGTTCAGATTAAGCTAGACGAAGCAACAATAGCTGGAAAGGGAAGCCAGGCCAACGTGAACAAAGAATAAAGAAGTATGAAGCATGGGTTTGCATGGCTGGCAACAGAACCATGGAAGACGCTGTTTAAAGAAGAGCAAGGAGCTGACGTTGAAGGAGAAGGCGAGAGAAGCTGTGGTTTCTGGTTTGAGGAAGAAAATCACATGGGGGCAGTAGCTAAACATGCACGAAGCAAAAGGCAGAACAAGGGAGAGAACGAGAAACGCGAGAAGCTTCAGCGCTGGATGAGGAAGAGAAATGAGAGAAGGAGCTTTCATGCAGAACAGAACAAACACGTGGTGAAAGTGACGAGCTGGGCAGAACAAAGAGAGGCAACGAAGAGGCAGCTGAAGCTAAGAATGAAAGGCAATGAGTTGAAGTCTGTACAGCAGCTACAGAGCAACAAAGAGCAGCTGCATGAAGAGAAAATCTGGACAGCAACGAACGAAGAAACGCTGCAGCAAAATGTGGGTTATTATATTCACAGTGGGTCCTAGTTTATACACTTAAAACACATGCAGAGCCACGGTGCAAGTCTGGTTTGAGAAGGAATGAAGCTGCTGAATAGAGCTGAAGCTACGACTTTAACGTTTGGCTGAGGAAGAAAGCCACAAGTCATGCAGAACCAAAGCCACGAAGAAGCTGCAGAAGTTACGTCTGGACAGCATGCAACAACAGAGAAGAACATGCAAGGAGAGGCACGAGTTGCTTCTGAGACGAGAAGAAAAAGAAGAGCACGAGCTGAACAAACTCGAGCAGCTGCAGAAAGAAGAGAAAGCAACGTGGGTGCATGAGCTGAATGATGAATGGGTCCCACAATCACATAAACAAAGATTAAAATAAGGAGCTTCAGATTTGGATTAAGAGAGCTGAGCACGTGGAATTAAGGAGGCTACTGGCTGACGTGGGAATTAAGATGAAGATGAGGATTAGTTGCGGGATTTCAGCGTGCAGAAACAGAAGGAGAGAGACGTGAACAAGGAGAGAGACGTGAACAAGGAGGGAAGGAGAAAATAAAAACCTAGAAAAAGGACGCTGGAGAAACATGGAGGGGGGGAGAATCATTCGGCCAGCCTCCATACACACCTACGCCTCCATCCATTCACCCACGCCTCCATTCATCCATCTCTCCATCCCCTTCCTTCATACACAGAATTCATCCATCTCTCCATCTCTATTCCACGCCAATATGAATCTTTAATTCATCTTGAGGCTAGCAAGGGAGGAAGCTCTTGAGTAGAAGCTTGAATCTTTGGGGAAGAAGCAGAATTCTGGCTAAGATTTTCTTAATTTTCCTATACTTTTTCTCATTCTGTATAATCTCGGTTGAGTTATATTTGATTAGGAATTGGTGTAATTAATTAGTGGCTGGTTAGACACTGATTAGGAAACTTTTTTTTTGTTGATTAATTGGTTGGATTTAAATATGATTTTTCATTATTCTCTCTAATCTCCCATGTATGCCACGAAGGTGTTCGATGAATTGCATGAGTGAGATTATGTGTTTAAATGTCTATTTGAGAACTCCTTAATGTTTAGTTGGTTACTTAAACATTTTTGGATGATGAATCAGAAGATAATTAATTAGTTAATCAATTAAGTTGGATGTTCATTGATCTTAAGGACAAGAGTTAACAGTTTAATGCGGGATTGAGGTCTCAATTCAACATTAGATTATTAATCTCTTGAATCTTGAATGGTTATTCAAGATCATTTGCTAATGAACATAATTAGGAATTCTTAGGCCATAATTAATCACAATTGGAATAGGATAAGGATAGTGGATACCAAGAGACGATTCCTAAGCTAGTCACAAGCCCATCATTCATCATAATTCATCCAATTAGGTAGTATTTAGGAATTTTGTTTCAATTTCATTTTAGATTAGTTTAATTCATTCAAAAACCCCCTAAACTAGATAGTTCTAGGATCTCAGAACACTTAGAGAACCTAATTGAACATTGAATTCCAATTCCAAGGGAGATGACCTAGGTTGTGCCACTTGCTATATTTTTATATCAACCTAGTTTTATTTTGAGGGTTGTACGACAAGCCCGTCACTAGGTTATAAAGGATAAAATGAGGGTTTTAAGACTTAGGCTAGAACTTGAAAGAACTTTTTCGCAATCAAGTTAACCTTTGGAACCCCTAAAGGCATCAGGAAGTACTTATGTTGTAACTCCCCATTATGACTTAATTTGATTTTGTAACTTCATAAGTAAAATATTGGACTTGTGCCACAACCTAAGGACTTATGATGTGACTGAACTAGCTATTGGAACTCAGAACATAATTTTTCTCAATCCTTGCTATGACTTAAGCTACCTGCACTGTAAAGGTTCCTTCCTAAGCCTTACTGTTCAAAAACTCCAAAGTCTCACCTCGGCGAGCTTGCATGGCATCGCGACAAGAGTGCCTACTAAAACACCTCCAACAAACTTGCCTAATTCTCATTGTAGCGAGCCCCTCTCACACCATAGCAAGATTACTTTCTAAAATATTCTTACCCTACCAAGTTGTGCCATGGGCAAAAAGCCTGTCCCACTGCACAATTGGCATTTATTACCCCCTAAATGAGTTTTGGCCACGACTTGAGTAGTTTTTGGCCACAACTCATTTACTCTCTAGACCTAAACACCTTTATACTCATCCCAATTATTAAATACACCCACTAATGAAGTTCTAGGTTCCTTCTATGGCTGATTTGTATGGTTTTAATGACCTACCAACTCTAACATACTTCAACTATCTACTTATCATTGTTTAAGGACTTAAGGATGGTTTATATCAATTGATCTTTACTACATATCAGTAAGTATACTCATTATGATAGCAAGGAGGTGCCAAGGCCACCAAATATATATTTTCTTATCATTTGACCTTAAACCACTTTGGACAAGTTTTAATGGTCTAACTAAATATGTTTTTACCTTCAAGGCTTTAAGGGAACCTCTCATGCAAATTCTGACTATAGCATAACTTTGTTCCTCCTATAACGCATATATCTATGTATACATATTTCAACAAAAAACTCTATACAACAATATTCATAATATTATTCATTTCATAACTTAATTATACTCTTAAGTGGATAAGTTATAGCTGATCATTAGCAACAACCCATATCAGATCAACATTAGGTACATACATAAGAATCCATGTAATTTAAAGTTTAGCTTCCTAATGGTTACATCCTTGGTTACAAAACATCAAAATACCTACACTTGGCAATATGAATGCATCATGGTGGTATACAAAATAAATTATAAAAATATTAGCATCAACTCTAAGTTAAAATGATCCAAGTGCAAAAATCCCACACAAGTCCTCAAATCATGAATGTTCATCCACTTGCTTCCTTTTTTTCTTAACTAAGAAACTTTCACTTGAAATTGTTGGCCTATCAAATGGGATAAGATGTGAATCTCAGTAACCAAAAGAAAATTCCATACATATGAATAAATTAATCAACATAAATGCATTTCATATCAAAATTATCAATTTAATCAACAAATGAATTAGCTAGACTATTAGTGACTACTATTCCATAGTAGTAATTAGATATAACATATTAGTGATCAATGAAAGAGGAAAAGGCCCATCCATGGCAGCAACTTCCTATTGAGCATGTTAACAACTCGATGCATTCATGAGTTTGATCATAATTCAATGCCTGATTGCAGCATAATGCACAGGCAGTAGTCAAACCATAGCTCTACCAAGGATATGCTCATGATCCAAAACAATAATCTAGCCAACCACTCATGTAGCATAGAAAAATATATTACGTAATAAATATTAGAGTAAAAATGAACATATGTAAGGAATTAAATTTAACCTCGATTATCTCACTTAGTTCACAATATCTTCTAAAGCTAAAATCAGATGCCAACCTTTTATAGACCCTAGATTAATTGAAATCAATTTGTAAATTATCATCCATTATAGAAATAAATTACTCATTCATCACTAGCATCAAAACTACCTAAGAATCACTTTCTTAGTCCCCAATGAACTCTAATTTCACACTTGACCTTTCCAACCCCATAAACTTCAATGTCTTACTCCAATTTCTTGGTATTTTTGCATAAAATCAAAGCTCATTATATAAGTTATCCATTAGGGTCAATATTCAGCAGAAAATATATCAAGATGAGGAGAAGATAATTACCTAAGTCCCTTTAGCCTCAATCTTTGAAAATTATACAAGAAACCATTGAACACATCAAATTTTAGATTTGGTAATGAGGTGAAAATCCACTAAACAGAAACCAATGGGACTAAAAATATAGAGGAAGATGATGTTATTCTATATAACTCATAGTGGCCAAATCTCCCTCTAAGAGTGCAATGAGAGCCAAACTACAATGAAACCCTAGTCTCCCTCTTTATGCACAATTTTTCTTCTTTGCTTCTATAGAGTAAATGCTTTTTGCCTCCAATAAGTTAGTGGTTGCAGAACCTTTAGGGTTTAAGGTTGAAATAGGCTAACCCAAAAGCCCAAGATCCATTTAGGTTTTTTTTTTTTTTTTTTTTTTTTTTTTCTGAGTTTTGGGCCTCTAAAGGAAAGAAGTTAGGCCTCTGAAGTTGATTCTTGGCATCAATAATTAATCATAAGGCCTAAATATTAAATGTCCATTTTCACTTAATTAATTCTTCTTACTTAAGTTTAAATCCACAATTAATTTATTCTCACCTAATAATGTCCAATAATTATTACTATTTTTCTTAAAAATGCCTAAAATAATGCATTTTATTAAAAATCCCTATTTTCCATAATTTTCCTAAATTCCTTTTAACAATTTCGTAATTCCCTATAATTACTCTTAATAAATTTTAGGGTGTTATAGAATGGGTATAAGGTTTTTGTTGTGTAGAATAACTAAGAGTTGTATTTCGGTTAATATAGGACCTTTAGAGGATTGGTATTGGTTCTTAGCTTTAGAAGAAATTAGAAATTAAGTGAGGTAACTAAGGGTGTAATATTCGTTGTTTTAAAAGCTGTAAACTAAGCGGATTACTAAAGGAAATCCTCTAAATTGAATGATTAGAGGCCCAATAAAATTAGAGCAATAATAATCTAGAAAATTAAAAAAGGGGATACAAGGCTTAAGATACCCAAAAATCGAAGCTAGAAAAGCTAAACAAAAATTGACAAAAATGGAGTAACATTTTCTATAATTTTGAGAAACTTTTAGAAAACTCAAAAGAGGGATCTTTAAATAGAAAAATTGAGCATCTTAGGGTTTTTAGAGACCTTAGAAACTATAGGAACCCCTAGAATGGTTAAAATCCCTCCAGTTTATGTTTTAGGATATTTGTTAACTTAAACTTTAACTGATTTGTTCAAGAAGATTTTAAATCCAATTTGGGTGAAACCAAAGGAATTTTATAAATTAGAGGATCTAAATTTCATAATGGAAAAGATGGTTCTTGAAAAGGAGTTGAAACAAGCTCAAATCGAAAGAACTAAGAATGAAGGACAAAATTAAAAATTTGAAAAATCTTAAATGAAAAGATGCTTTTTCCATTTTCCTTGACTAACTTTCATCTGCACCAAAACAGAACCCTAGCTATCTTGAAGTGGTGCACCAAGAGGAGGGAGGAAAATAAGAGAAAACTAAGCAAAAAGGTAAAAAAATTTATGGTTTTTAATGCTTCTTCCTTTACCAATCTTGTTCTCCTCTTTCTCCTCTCTTTTCCTATGGTTTTGATGATTGATTTAAGGATGATTCATGGTTGGTTTAGTAAGAGGAGGATAGAAATTGAAAGAGAGATAAGAAGCAAGTGAAAGAGCTCTTGGAAAAGCTTGAAATCAAGGTAACTTCTATGGATTTTGTTGCTTCTTCTTGCTCCTCCTCCTATGCCTAGTCTCAACCAACCTTAGGCCTACTTAATAGGGAATGAATTCAAGCCAAAAAAGGTAGGGACAAGGGTTTTCAAGCATGAGGAATAAGAATATGCAATTAGATTCAAAATAAAAGCTTTAGAATTCAAGTTGTATAACTTCGGGTTTTTGTTGCACCTAGTCATTCTTAAAGCTTTCCAAGGATAGTCTAGCCTTTGTAAGAATATGTATGAGATCCAAAGGCATCTAGGAAGCTTCACAAGTGCCAATTCCCTAAGAGAAATCAAGCAAACTCCATGGGTCTTCAAGTGTACACATGTCTCGGCCAAACCTAGAACAAGCACCTAGGGAGAGTTTTAATTTATTCTAAAGACGGGAATGGCCTAGATATGATTAATAAACATCAAGAGAAGTAGTAGTTTAAATTTAGAAATCATGGTTTGTGAGATGGAGGTTTAGGTTCCTTTTTAAGACATAAAGAAGCAACTTAGGTCTAGGCTCCTTGAATTGAAATTGTGATTACTCCAAAGAGTCTAAATGGAGTCAAAAGACTTAGATTGAATGAGATATTGGAGCCAAGATCAAGAATCCTAGGGATTGCTTCATTATTCACTTATATAGAACCATAACCATGGCTTAGAATAATGTAAACATGCATAGAGTTTGTATAAGATTAGAACTTGTTCCAATGATGTAATTGTGTCTCATTTGATGTGTCTAGGCTAAGAGAATCAAGCTCCATCGAGTTTTGTGTGTGCGATCGAGAAGGGGAAAGAGAAGACCAAGGGAGGAACTTGTAATTTTTGATTCAAGGTAGCTCTTTAACCTTTCTCCCATGCATGCCTTGGATGTTTGATTTTCATTGGATATTTGTATGTATGTTTGAACCATGAGATATGTTTATAGCTATTTATGAAATGCTATGGTGAACATGTTTTGGATGTAAAGTGGCTTGAACGAATATGGTTGTGCCAAAAGTCCCTTAGAATGGGTAAAGATGAGCTAAAAGTCCCTAAACATGGGTAAGACAATGCCAAAAGTTTCAAGGAGTGAGGCTAAGTCAAAAGTCCCTTAAAGTAAGTGAGGCAAATCCAAAAGTCCCAAGAAAATTAGGTGAGGTTAAACCAATATCCTTTAGAGCCTATGTTTGGTTTGTATGAACCTATATGACATGAAAATATGCTCATGGATTGACAATTGTGTCCCACAACCTCAAATTAAACTAGGTTGGAAAAGGCTTGTAGATAATAGTGTAACCTAGATTATTTCCCAAGGATTTTTTGCCTCTAATTATTTATGAAAGAGTATTCCAAGTATCACTAAATGAAAATTGTTTAGGGGATTTTAAATTACTAAAATTTAATTGAATTAAATGAAAAATAACATAAACGAAAAGCTTAAGACTAAGTGAAGCAAACAACTAGGAAAGTTTGGTAACTAGCCTTTAGATAGACTCCCTAGAATTCAATTATCCTTTCTCCCTTTCTAATGTACCAAAATTGGATTTAAACTTTTGTGCATTAGTATATTCTCCATAAGAACTCTTGAATTACCATCCAAGACTCAATTCACTAATAATTCAAGGACTTTGCAACCACAAGAAACCTTGAAGAATTAATCAATTGAGTTAGGAACAAGAACGCACCAAAACAAATCCTAAATACTTATTTAAATTTGCTGAACAATCCACTTAAAAAGCTAATCAACCAATTAGATTAATGAATTGCTCAAGCACAACAATTGCACAAAAACTCTGGCTCCTTAATTCAATAATCATTGCATCAATTGGCCTAAAAACAAAGGGAATTTAATAGCAAATTGTGTAGTCACTAAGTTTGGACTTTCCACAAACATTTAGGGATCAAAATTAACATTCAAATATGAAATTACAATTAATCTATAATTTAAATTAATCCAGTAAATTCTAGCAACTAAACTCTTAAATTAATAAGCTAAACCTAGTCAAATTAACAAAGGAATCAATGCTGAAATTAAAAGATAAAGGAAGGAGAAATTATCCAATTTAGAGAAGTTATTTAAAGCTCAAATCTACATCAAGGGAGATCCAATATTCAGCTAGCTACCAAGAGAAAATCAAGCTACCATGGAGAAGATAAATGGAAGACAATGGAGGAGGGAAGAAGCTAAAATCATCGAGCCTTTTTGAATCAATATCTTTTCTCCTTTTTCACGTCTTTGCAGGTCATAACCCATCATCCCCTTTCTGTCTTGCTTTTTGCGTTACTATTTAGCTAGCTCCCAGCCCCTTTTATTACGTTACTCACATCTTATTTTTTTCATTTTTCCCATGTGTAAATCCCTCACATTCTTTTCTTCTAATGTTTCTCACGTGGTTCTTCCTCCTCTTCTTTAATGATTTACATGCTTTTCTTTTTCTTTTATTCCTCCTGCAGCCAGAGCTCCCATGTGTTTAATTCCTCCTCTATGTCAACTTCTATGTTCTACCAAAGCTTTTCACATCTCTCTCAATCACATGCTTCTTCATTCTTTTTAATAATCATGTGCCTTCCATTTTAGCTCTTTTATTCTATATGTTTGTGGCTGACGTGTTTAAAGCGAACCCATGCCTCATGGCAGCCCTCTTCAATAATCATGTGGTTCTCTTCATTCATTTCCTTTCTCCAGCTCATGGCTTCAACTCACATGGACTCCTTATCAAAAACCCATAGCTCTCTCTACTTTTTCCAGCTTCTTCCTCTTTTTTCTCAAAGCACCAGAACCCATAGTTGCATGCTTCTTCTTTTCCATGTTCTGCCACTCCAAAATTGAGCTGCTTCCTCATTTGTTTCTTCTTTGTCCAGCCTAAAACATTGTTTCTTCTCTTCACACTAGCTGCACCATGGATGGTGCTTCCTCTTAAACATGCATAAATGCATCGCGCCTCTTGCTTCATGCACCCAAGCTCCTTTCCATATATTTCTGCTTCTTCCTTAGCTATTGTACGAGTAAGTGGTTCTGCATGCATAAATGACGTGATTCTTACTCCATACTCTTCCTTTCATTCACTACTGTCCATGTACATTCATTCACATGTTCACGTGTTCTGCTTGCTCTTCTCTTCTATGTCTTTCTCCCTTAAACCCAAAACCTCACTTCCACATGCTTATCCTACAAGTGGTTAGCTGCTAGACCATGCATGTGTGTGTGAGTGAAGTGGCAGCAGCGTGGAGTGTATTTAAGTGGGTTATGCATGTGAATGAATGGATGAGAGTGTGTTATTTGTGTGACTTGGTGCTCTATTTACGTGGAAGAATGATGAATGACATTGGACTCTTAAAACAATGGCTGCACATATTATGTATGAGTGCAATGTGAGAGTGTATGGACTTACCGTGTGTGTGAGTGAGCTGGATGAGTGGAGATGAATGAATGAGAGGATGAAATGCCAAGCAAAATGGAAGTGTGCTTAAGTTAGTGAAATGGAGTATGTGAATGAATATGAATGAAAAAGTTAGAAAATAGAGAGTCCGTAGCTGTATTTGCATGTGAAAGTAAAGGTTAATGTGAGCTTATGTGAATGATAGTCTAGGCTAGTGTGTGTGTTTGAAGCTACATAGATTAACTACTTACATGAACCATGCATGAGTGAGTTAGGAATTTACGTGGATGAGTGAGTTGTGCATCTTCTTCCATCCAAAAATCCCTTATTTCTAATTGCAAAATGTGGCTTCCCTCCTTAAAGTTTAGCTCTTAATTCAATCTTGAAGCTTTAATCATTTTTCAAATTAATTTCCATCCTTAAAATTCCAATTTCCTAACAAAAAATCTGCACAAATAGTAAGAAAAATTCAATAGGAAAAAATTCACAAAATTATTTAAAGAAATTTATGCATTAAAATTCTAAAATCTTGTAAATAATTTCCTTGAGTGCAAAAATGTCCACTAAAATCAAATTTCACCTAATTAAAACCCCTAAAGCCATATTTGATCATTAAAATGCCTAAGTTAGGATAATTAAAATATATAAAAATAGCCTTCATCAAATTCCCCTACACTTAAACCTTTGCATTATTAGGCAAAACTCAAGATCCAAGGAAAGGTTAGTGAAATGGTAAGTGGAGAATGAAAATGAAAAAGAAAGTGTAGAAAGCACAATATAAAGAATGATCCCAACTCTTCAACATTTCAACGATCAAAGCTAACTTCACTTGCATCAAGAAATAAGCTCCATGGTAATTTCATTTGAAAAGAATGAATTGAAATGCATAGCTTCTCACATGGGTTAGTGTTTACTCTTAACTCTCAAGTGTTTAGGTAATGTGTTTCACTTAAGTTTCACCTATCAAAGTTCACTACCATTGGCTTGTCAAGCTTCTAAATCTCCACCACTTATGCTAAATGCAATGCACAAATCAAGAGGACTTCATTCAGGGTTGTAATGGGGCTGGGGAAAGAAATGAATGGATACACAAGAAAAGACAAACAAATGGATACCTTAGAACCTCAAGAGCAAACAATGTAACTTATGATAGGGAAGAATGTGCATTCAAGGCCTTATTTCCAACAAGTATAGGCAACTACAAACAAAATTTAGAATGCTTCTTTCTTTTTGATTTTCATTCTTTTGCTTTCTTTTAAATTTATTATTTTTTCTTTTGCTTTTCTTTCTCTTCTTGTCTTTGCATTTTTTTAGAACATATTCCTCAACTTTTAATATCAATGGCCTAAATTGATGTAAGACAAACATTCATCTATCCTAGCTAGATGTAATGCTCTTTGAAATCCAAAAGGTATCTTCAAACAAGGTGGGAAACTTTTTTTTTTTTTTTACTTTCCATGGCTATAGGCTAACAAAGAAATAAAACAAAGTCCAGAGTGGCTAAACAATGGATAAAATTCATGTAATGGTTGGCTTTTTGGCTCACTAGCTACAAAAGAAAGGAATGCCTTATCATTTTTATGCATGCAAATGCAAATGTGATCTCAACAAAGAATCAAGAAAAGTTGAATAAATAAGTCTTAATTTCTCACTAACTAATGGCTATCAAATAATTCATTGAAATCAAATTCATTGCCACTTCACTTGAATCAAGACATAAAATCCATTACTTATCATGTCAAACTGAGTCCAAGCTATGATTATCTCAACTTACAACTTCTACTAAAAACAAGTTTTTTTAAAACTAAAAAGCAACAGAAAAGATTAAAAATCTAGAAAAATCAACTAACCAAAACAAAGTAAAACTAAAAATTTTATTTGCATCCCTCCCACACTTAAACACTGCATTGTCCTCAATGCTAGCATACAATCTAATCAATAGAAAGATAATACAATATAAAAAGGGAAAGGGAAAGGGTACAACTGTAATGTCTAGTTTTCGTTAAACGATGGAAATAGATGTGTTTTCAAAGAAAGTTCCCTGAAATGAATTAGTTAAGGTCCCAAAAAATTAAGTAGCATTCTAGACTCCTAAAAATGAGAATTCTAGCCTCAACCAAAGGAAAAATGAAGCTAGAATGAAGAAACAAATTTTGACGGAAAACCTATGAAACGTAATGGCATTTTCGTAATTTTGAGCGAATTTTGGAATTCACATAGGAGGGCTTTTTAAATGAAAGTTTTGAGTTCTCCAAGGTTCTTAGAGGCCTTGAAAATCATGGGAAGCCCCGAGACAGTTAAATCCCCTCCGGTGGATGTTTTCCAACATCGGTGTGCCTGAACTTTGACGAATTCATTCTGGAAGGTTTTAGCTCTGATTTGAGTGATTCCAAAGGTATTTTATTAAATTGGGAATCTAAATTTTATAATGGAAAAGACAGTTCTAAAAAAGGAGCTAAAATGAAGGAGAAATGAAAATGCAAAGGATGAAGGGCAAAATTGGAATTTTTGAAAAAGCCATTAACCTCGCCCTATATATAAGTGGTGCCCTACTTTCTCCCTCATTTGGAATCATAAATTTCTGCCTAATTTCAGAAGTGAGAGCTAGGGTTTTGGGCGTACCAAGGGAAGAAGAGAAGGAGAAGAAAATCCAAGCTTAAGGTATGTTTTTATGGTAGTTTTTTATGCTTTTCTTCATCCACACCTCCTCTCCTCCCTTCTCCTTTGTTTCCTTTGATTGAAATGGAGTTTATAAATCTAATTCAAGGGAGAAACTCAAGGGAATTTTCGGATTTGGAGAGAGGAGCTTGGAGAAGGTAAGATTTAAGCAAAAATAAGCAAGGAAACTAGGTAATTTCTCTTCCTATGGTTGATATCTTCACCCACCCTTCTTCTCCATTTCGCCTAACCCTAGGAGCCATAGGAGGATCTGATTCTTAAGCCAAACCAAGTATGAATCTTAGGTATTTGAGGGAGAAGAACAAGAATATGCAAAGGAAACAACAAAATAACCATTAGATTTCAAGATGTAAATTCTAGGGTTTCAAGTGTTCCTTCCAAATTCTTATTTTGTGTGATGATTCCTAGGCCTAATTAAGAGTTTAAATGAGCTTCTAAGATCCCTAAGATACTCCCCATATGCTTCCTCCTTCAAGAAAACAAAGAGAATAACAAGGAGGCCAAAAAAGGGCTAGGTCTCGACTAAGCATAGATGGAGTAGCTAGGGAGAGTTTTAAAATTTTCTAAGCCCACTTTTGTGTCATATATGATGAATGAATATGAAGGGAGGCCTTGGAAAAAATTTAGAACCTATAGAAAGAGAGCTAGTGCTTTAGGTTCCATATTATGACCTAAAGAAGCAACATGTAGTTAGGCTCTTGGTTTTAATAGTGTGATGACTCCAAGAGGCTTCAAAGGAGCCAAGAATCATGTTTGAAAAGAAAGAATGGAGCCTAAAAATTATTTGAGTGGTATTGCTTCATTAGGTGCATTTATGGACCATAATGGGGTTTATAGAACAACTTAGTGTCTAAGCAAGTTGTATGGCCTTAGAATTTGTTCCATCAACCTAATTGGCTTCCATAAATTGTATCTTGGCCAAGAGAAACCATCTCTACAAGTTTATGGGTGTGTGGCCGAAGCAAGGGAGGGAGTTTTAAGAGAAAAAGTGTGTGATTGTGTGCAAGGTAGCTCTCTCCACCTTTCCTCATGCATGGATGTGTGTTTAGCTTGTCTTAGAATGTGTGTATGTGTATTTTCAAGCCATAAAAAGTATGCTAGCATGATTTTATATGCCATGATTTCATGATAACATATTATGTTTTCAAATGAATGTATGATATCTGTTTGAGTGTGGAGAGGCCAAGAACTCTTAACCATGGTGAGAATAAGCCGAGAACCCTTGAGATTAGTTGAGACAAAACAAAGAGTCTCCCAAAAGCAAAGTGGGCTTCCAAGAGTATGGTTGAGTCTAAGAATCTCTTAAAGAATGAGTGAGGCAAGTCCAAAATCCATGAGGAAAAGTGTGAGGCCAATCCATCAACTTGGTGAGCTCTTAAATGTCTTGTATGACTTGTTCACAAGCCAAGCTTGCTTCTTGAATGTTTGTGACTTCTATGATATCCATGCATGCATTTTCAAGATTTTATTTGCATATATTATGTATGATTGAATGGGAGATGAGCTATTGGGATTCTTTGAATCTCATTCCTTCCTCTCCAATGATCTCACATGCCAAGTGGACCAAGTGGATAAGGTAATGGAAGCCAACCACCTTGAAGGAAAGAGTTTGACAACAAAGTGTTTGAGTTTTGTCACTTTAAGGCCATATTTGTTTCAAATATTGTAATCCAATGATGTATATGGTCTATCACCTCTTAGACATATGTAATTATGATAATATGTGATGTATAAATGTATGGATGTGGTATATGAACTCTAAAATGTAAATTGGGTAAGGAAATGTTTCTTGAAAGCTTGATATGTGTGTGTATGATTGAATGTGGTATGGCCAAAATGAAAGGCATGGAGTTTTGTAACCATTTGGGTAGCTCACACAAGTCCTAAATATGCTTTTAGGCTTGCCCAAAAGGTGCCAAGGCTAAAGGAAAACTATTTGGTCACTTTGGTACCTCATATGGAGCCAAAAATGACCATAATGAAACCTTATATCACGTTTTTGCCAAATGAGCTCTTCTTGATCTGATATTTGGCATGTAATTAGAGATTGTTTAGAACTTTTTGAGAAGCTAAAGAATATAATTTTTGGAGGTCTACAGAATATTTGATAAATTTTCAAAGTTGACAATTTTTCTAATTTTGGTCTGTTGCACTATTCATTTAGTCTGAAAATGAAATCTATCACACAACACTCAAATGATGTCCAATTGCCATAAAATTTTATACAAAGAAACTAAAAATTCATAGTGACTCATGAAAACTAGAAGCACCTCATTTGGAGGTGTAGAGAAGGAGATATGAATTTTTAAACATTCTATTTAGTATCAGGAGTTTTACCCGACTTGAGTTATTATTCTATTAAATTTCGAGGTCTGGGCTGCTTGAGCTAGTTTGGAAATGTTTTTTCCCTCTAGCTAACATCCACAACTTTTTAGATTGGTATTCTTTTCATAGATTGGAGTATTTTGGAATTAATTGGACATTTTTGAAGTTTGCTACAGAAATCTATGACAGCATCAGAAGACAGTTTGACCTTTGGACATTTTTCGGATGTCAAACGTCCTCTGTTATGGATGTTATGGCCTGGACATATTTTTATGTGAATTAGACATCTATAGCTTTCCAAAATGACCAGGAATGCATGTTTTTTATTTTTCTAAAATTAATTATGATTTTCCAAAGTTTGGACAGAAAAGAGGCAAAAGCTGGCTGAAAATAAATGTCTATGTTTTGTACTTCATTTCAGTTTTCTTGAGATGTGAGGCACATTTTATGATGCAAATGAGTTGAAGTCATGTAATTAAATATGAGAATGTATTATATAAGCTCAAACAATCCACGTGACACTGGATGAAATTTTTATACATGACGCAATGCAATTAAATGCCTTATTTTATCGAACTTTTCTAATTTCCCCTCATATGATGCACTATATGAGCATGCAAATGTGATAGAGATAAGCTAGAATTTATGGTGTTATAACAACCAGGTAATCAGGGTGGGTTATGAAGTTGGAGCTCTTCCTTGTCATCCCTTGGAACTCCTTCATGAAAATGCTTGAGCTTATGTCCATTAACTTTGAATTTAGCTCTCGTCTGCTCATCTAAAAGCTCAACTACACCAAAAGGGAAAACATCAGAGACTACATATAGACCTTCAAAGCTTACCTGGCATGAGCTTTAAGCAGGATTTATAAAGTAGAACTTTTTGGCCAACTAAAAACTCCTTTCTTGCAATCATCTTGTCATGGAAGGCCTTTGTCTTTTCTTTATAGGTCCTTGCATTATCGTAGGCTTCCAAGTGAATCTCTTCAATCTCTTAGAGTTAGAATTTTCTGTGAGACGTCACTCCATTCAAATCCAAATTGCATTTCTTCATATCCCAGTAAACTTTGTGCTCCACTTCTACCTATAAGTGACAAGCTTTCCCAAATACCATCCCGTAGGGTGACATATCAATAGGAGTCTTGTAGGCAGTTCTATAGGCCCAAAGTACATCATCTAGCCTCTTGCTCTAATCTTTCCTATTTGGCTACATTATTTTCTCCAAAATTTGCTTCACCTCCTAGTTAGAAATCTCTGCTTGGCCATTTGTTTGAGGGTGATATAGAGTAGCTACCTTATGCACAACACTATACTTGCTAAACAAGCTTTGCATACTTCAGTTGCAAAAATAAGTGCCCTGGTCACTAATTGTGGCTCTAAGGATACCAAACCTGCAGAAAATGTGAAAGCAAACAAACTATACAACCATAGAAGAATCATTGGTCCTAGTGGATTTTGCTTTCACCTACTTTGAAACATAATCAGTAGGTAATAAAATGTATGTAAATCCAAAAGAAGTAGGAAAAGGTCCCATAAAATCAATACCCCACACATCAAAGATTTCATGAAACAAAATGGATACCGTGGCATTTCATTTCTCATAGATATGCTACCTATTTGTTGACACCTAACATATCTTTTACAAAAATCAAAGGCATTATGAAACAAAGTAGGCCAATACAATCCACTATCTAAAACCTTCCTAGCTATGTGTTTTGGACTGAAGTGACCTCCACATACAAGTGTGTGACAAAATTTCAAAACAGAATAAAATTCTATATCGGGCGTACAATGTCTAATCATTTGGTCACTACATAGTCTCCATAAGTATGGATCATCCTAAATATAATATCTAGCTTTACTCTTAAACTTATTCAACTTATGTTTATTCAAATCAACAAGCAATTCAAAAGCAGCTAGATAATTCACTAAGTCAGCATACCATGGGTAGAAACTATGCACAGCACACAAATGCTCATCAGGGAAATCATCATCAATAGGTAAGAAATCTACCTTTGGAGCTCAATTCTGCTCAAGTTTTCTGCTCTGCTTTTATCCCGGATGTCAATATCAAACTTTTGAAGTAAAAGCATCTATCTAATCAATCTTGGCTTTACATTTGACTTCTTTAACAAGTACTTCAAGGCTACATAAATAGTAAAAACAATGACTTTAGTATCAAGCAAATAAGACCTAAACTTATCCAAAGCAAAAACAATAGCAAGAAATTCTTTTTCAATGGTTATATAATTTGCTTGGGCCCCATCCAGAGTCTTGGATGTATAAGCTATCACATGGGACTTTTTATTCACTTTCTGGCTCCAAACTACACCTATAGCAAAATTAGAAGTATCATATAAAAGCTCAAATGGGAGGTTCCAATCAGGGGTTTGAATAATGGGTGGGGAAGTTAATCTTTTCTTAAGATCATTAAAAGCTATTTTACATGCATCATCAAAATCGATATCAACATCTTTTTGTAACAGCTTAGATAATGGTAGAGCAATTTTACTAAAATCCTAGATGAATTGTCTATAAAAGCCTGCATGACCTAGAAAAGACTGGACCTCCTGAACACATGTTAGGTATGGTAGAGAAGTGACAACATCTATCTTAGCTTTATCAACCTCAATGCTCTGTTCAGATACAACATAACCCAATACAATGCTTTTTCAAACCATAAAATGACACTTTTCAAAATTAAGTACAAGGTTCTTCTCTATACATCTTGCTAAGACTCTATCTAGACTAGACAAGTAGTCATCAAAAGAGTTCCCATATATAGTGAAATCAGCCATAAAAGTTTTTATACAATGTTCCAGAAAATTACTAAAAATAGAAACCATGCACTGTTGGAAAGTTCTAGGGGCATTGCAAAGACCAAAAGGCATTCTCCTATAGGCAAATGTTCCAAATGGGAACGGAAACATTGTCTTCTCTTGATCCTCCAGGACTATGCATATATGGAAATAACATGAAAATCCATTAAGAAAATAGTAGTGAGACTTCCCAGCTAAACATTCAAGCATCTGATCAATAAATAGGAGGGGGTAATAATCCTTTCTAGTGACTAAATTAAGCCTTCTGTAATCAATGTAAACCCTCCAATTATTTTGTACATAGGTGGGTACCAATTCATTATTTTTATTTCAGACCACCATGATCCCTAATTTTTTTGGAACCACCTGCACAGGGCTAACCCACTGACTATCAGAAATAGAATATATAATACTAGCAGACAAAAGTTTAGAAACTTCCTTTTTAACCACATCCATAATAAGTGGGTTAAATCTCCTTTAAGGTTACCTCACTATTTTTGCCCCATCCTCCAATAGAATTCTGTGCATGTAGGTGTTAGGGCTAATGCCAGGTATGTTAGCCAAGGTCCACCCTATTGCTTGTCTTCTCCTTCTTAAGACCTCTAGAAGCTTTTCTTCCTCCTCTAGAATAATTTCACTAGCTACAATTGCTGGAAGCTTCTCATCCTTCTCTAAATAGGTATACTTGAGATTGTCTGGTAGCGGTTTAAGCTCTAAGGTAGGAGCTTGCTCAACTAAAGGTATGAGTGGTTTGATTTCAATCTCTTCCATGCTAAATACCTGTTCAAAAAACTCACAAATAGAAGAATCAACAGTCAAGTGAATATCAACATCATGATTATCCAAACTATCCGTATAAACATGCAAATACTCATCAGAATTAGAAAGATTAATAAAACTAGTAAAATCAATAGAGGTTCTAGATGAAATAAAATCAATCTGATTAATAATTAGAGTCAATTCCATCATACAAGATCAAATATTCATCAATTTCTCTACATGAATAAGAATAATCACAAGCGTGTCTCAGAGAATCATCAAGATTAGCAATATCACAAGAATTAGTCAACATGTTATCCCTAAACTCAGCACTGACATCATCAACTAGCATATCAATTAGACTTACACTAAAAATAGAGTTGCCATCATAGGGGTGTTTCATGGCATCAAATATATTAAATTGTATCACATTGCTAGCAAACTCCATTTGAAGAGTATCCTTATGCACATTTTTATAATTGTCTTTGCAGTTTTTAAGAAAGGTCTACATAAGATGAGTGGGGCATGATCACGAGACCTATATCTATCATCCTCCATGTTAACGACATAAAAATTAGTTAAAAAAATCAAATCCTTTACCCTAACCAGGACATCTTCCAAAACTCCTAAAGGATAAGCGATGCTCCTATTTACAAGCTATATAACCATTTCAGTAGCCTTTAGCTCTCCCATCTACAAAGATAAGTACACTAATTTAGGCATAACATTTATAACAGCACCAAGATCAATCAAAGCATAAAAAAACTCAAAATTTCCAATAGTGCATGGAATTGTAAAAGTGCCCGGATCTTGGCACTTAGTGGGCATTGTTGGTTGTATAAGTGTTGAAATATTCTTGCTAAAATTGACTTTCTTATTCCCTCTTAGCCGTCTCTTTTTGGTATATATTTCTTTGAGAAATTTGGCGTACTTAGGGATGGTCTTGATTGCTTCCAATAAAGGTATATTGACCTCAACCTTCTTAAAAGTTTCAAGAATTTCCTTCTCAATTTTTGCTTTAGTTTGCCTCTTTCCCAAGGTAGGTCTATATGGGAAAGGCAAAATCTTCTTTGGCTCCTTTTCTTTCTTAGGCTCATCTAGTGTGACGTGTGTTTTTAATGACATCGGCTTATCCATGGTAATGATATCTGAGGATCCCTGAACTTTCTTTCCACTTTTGAAAGTGATGGCACTTAACATTGCTACTATTTCTTGGATTGACAATTGTTTGTAATGGTAGTTAGCTTGAACCCTAAGATTTTACCTCACTGAGAGAGGTAGCAAACTAGCCTAACTGAGTATCAACCTTTCTTTCTAAGTTTTGTATACTCATCTGTAACTGCTATTGTTGTTGCTGCAATTGTTGTGTAAGTTTTGGATTACTCTCTATAAGCTATTTCATCATGTCCTCCATATTATTTCCTTTCTTTAGTTCCTCTTGTATAGGGATCGATTGCCTTATAGGTTGAGAAGGCTATGCACTAGGTTTTGTAACACTATATCTATTTTGCTGTTGCCCTCCCCTATATCTCAAGTTTGGGTGATCCCTCTATCCTGGATTGTATGTATATAGTAGAGATCATACTTTTGCTGCCTTTTTTGCATTGGCCTAACTGGAAACATCCCAGCACAAGTCTCTACCCTGTCTTCTAACATCAGGCATTGATCAATAGCATGTATGGCCAAACAACATATGTCATATAGGGGTTCCACCAAGGCAGTAGAGGTAGATGGCTGCCTAGGTATATAACACTATGGATAGGAATGCATTTGAGTAGCATAGGATTGTGGTGTACAAGTTTGAGATGGAATAGAAGATGACTGTGGTTGCTATTAAGCTAAGGCAAGATAACTAAGCATAGATGACATCTCATCAACCTTGCTCTCAATTCTTTGATCATAGTGTAGAGCATGTAACTCACTGACTCCTCTCACTGTCTATCTTACACCAAACTATTGTGCATTCTGAGCCATCTTGTCAATCAACTCCCAGGCTCTTGTAGGTGTTAGATTACCTAGGGCTCCACTAGAAGCAGCATCGATGTTCTATCCATGTTCAATAGCCCCTCATAAAAATACTGAATAAGTAACTAATCAGAGATTTGATGGTAAGGACAACTAGCCAGCAATCTTTTGAACCTTTCCCAGTATTCATATAAGGTCTTTCTGCCATTTTGTTTGATCCCATGGATTTCCTTCCTTATTGATATAGTGCAAGAAGTGTAACACCATAATTCTAAGACTCAACTCATGCAATTTCCATGCCTCATCTCATGCTAGTTTTATGGGAAGCAACTTAATGGCATTGGAAATTATGAATAAAGTTGCATTTCATCACGGGTAAATTTTTCTTTCGGTGTCCTGTGGGCCATATGGACTCATCCGTCTCATTCTCACATTTAAATACATAAATAAAACTTATAACAAGCTCAAGAAATAGCCTATACCTTGAGTAAAGGGATGATATACTCAAAAACTTAGTGTGCAGCCTCGGGTAGGATTTCCAAATTCTATGCCTAAAATTTGAAAAATCATAACTAATTCTAGAAAAATTGGAATCAAGCAAAATATACTATTTTAGAAAGCTACAAATATCTAATTTATGCTAAAAATAAATTCAGACCATAATAGAGCCTACTAGCTACTAATAACTGATGGAATAGTACTAGAGGTCAACTATCATCCCTAATACTGATCTCTAAATTCAAAAATTCATATCTCCCTGCTCAGAGGACCAATTGGGGTGATCTTGGTGGCCATGGAAAGCTTATCATATCTAGTTTATGCCTATAAATTTCATAAGTATTAGACATCATTTGACCCTCGAAGGACATAGCCTAAGTTTCAAACCATATGAATTCACATAAAAATATGCCCAGACCATAACATTCATCACAGAGGGCGTTTGACATCTAAAAAGGTCCAGAGGTCGCTGCTGCCTGGGGTGCTGTTCAGATTATTGATACAAATTTCTAAAATTCATAACTAATTCTATAAAAATTGAAATCACACAAATTCGGTCATTTTGGAAAGGTACAAATGTTGACTTGATGCTAAAAATAATTCCATAATGAAACAGATATGTTTAGCCATTAGGAACCTATAGAACAATAATTGAACTCCTAGGGCACCATTGGTACTAATAGTCAACTTCAAAAATGCATAACTCTCTGCTCAGTCCTCTAAATGAGGTGATCCTAGTGGCCACATAAAGACTATAACCTCTAGCTTATGAAAATAAAATTTCACAAGCATTAGACACCATTTGGCCATCGGGTGACACAAAATACAAAACTGCCAGTATGAACAGTACACATACCAGAATCCATAAAAAATCCCAACTTTAAAAATTCATCAAATATTCTCTAGAACTCCAAAAAATTATGTTCTTTAGCTTTCCAAAAAGCTCTCAATGAGACCTAATTGCATCACAAATTTTAGAGCAGGACTAACTCATTTGGCCAAAAAGTGATATAAGGTTCCATTATGGTCAATTTTGGCTCCATATTGGGTACCAAAGTTGCCAAATGGATTTCCCTTGGTCTTGGCACCTTTTAGGCAAGTATAAAAGTACATTTGAGACTTTTGTGAGCTGCCCAAATGGTCCCAAATCTCATGCATCTCATTTTGGCCTTTTAACCCCTACTTATACATGTTTCCATAAACTCATTCATGAAGTTATCTTTACCATACATGCTCAATTCACATTCCATTATTCACATAACACATTCTCACTTCTACATCATAGAATAGCATAATTACATGTGTCACAAGGGTCATATGCCATTTACAATATTCATATACATCATTGAACATCCTTATGGTTCCATAAAGCAAAAACTAGATAAATGAATGTCAATCTCGTTCCTCTAGTGTTATTGACTCCCATTGGCATATTCATTTGGTTCACCTAGCATGCAAGATCATTGGAGAGGAGGGAATGAGATTCAAAGAATCCCAATAGCTCATCTCCCATTCAATCATACATAATATGTGCAAAGCAAGCTTTACAAATGCATGTATGGAAAAGATAGAAGTCATGGACATTTTAAAAGCAAACTTGGCTTATGAACAAATCATACAAAACATTCAAGAGCTCACCGAGTGTTTGGATTGGCCTCACACTTCTCCTCATAGATTTTGGACTTGCTTCACCCATTTTTTAAGAGCTTTGGACTCAACCATACTCTTGGGAGCCCACTTTGCTTTTGAGAGACTCTTTACTTTATCTCAACTAAGCTCAAAGGTTCTTGGCACATCCTCACCCAAGGGAAGAGTTCTTGGCCTCTCCACACTCAAGTAAACTCACACAAACATCATGTTATCATTTGAAAACATAACATGGCATCAAGTATCATGACATATAAAGGCATGCTAGCATACTTTTCAAAGCTTGAAAATATACATACACACATTCTAGAATAAGTTAAACACACATCCATGCATTAGAGAAGGTGGAGAGAGCTACCTTGTGTATATTCACACACTTTTTCTTTTAGGATTCAAGCCTCCTCTTTCGGCCACACACTCATAAATTGGTGGAGATGGTTTCTCTTGGCCTAAATGCAATATATGGGAGCCAATTAGGTTAATGAACAATTTCTAGGGCCATGCAACTTGCTTAAACCCTAGATTACTTTACAACCTCCATTATGGTCCATATTGGCACCTAATGAAGCAACACTAGGCCTCATTCTTTTCTTTCAAATATGATTCTTGACTCCTTTTAAGCCTTTTAGAGTCATCACATCATTAAAAAAAAGGCATAGCATCATGTTGCTTCTTTAGGTCATAATATGGAACCTAAGACACCAAATCACTTTCTATGAGTTCTAAATTTTTTCCAAGGCCTCCCTTCATTTTCATTCATCAAACATGACTCAAAACTGGCCTTAGAAAAATTTAAAACTCCCCTCACCTACACAATCCCCTCTTGGCCGAGACATAGACACCATTTAGGCCATATGGAGTTTTCTTTGTTTTCTTGAAGGGAGAAGCTTGTGGGGAGCATCTTTGGTGTCTCAAGAACTCATTTATACTCTAACTTAGACCTAGGAAGCATCACATAAATTCAGAATTTGAGAGGTGCACTAGAAACCCTAGGTTTTGCATCTTGAATCCTAATGCCCATTTTATGGTTTTCTTTGCATATTCTTATTCCTCTCCATCAAAAACCTAAGAATCATGCTTGGTTGGACTTAAAAATCAGATCTTCCTAGGGTTCTTAGGCTAGGTCAAAATGGAGAAGAAGGGCCATGGAAGATATCAACCATAGGATGTATTTTTACCTTGTTTCCTTACTTAGTTTGGCTTGAATCTTGATTTTTCCAAGCTCTTCTGTTCAAATCCAAAATTTCTCTTGAATTTATTCCTTGAATCAGATTTGTAAACTTCATTTTAATCTAAGAAAACAAAAGGAGAAGGGAGAAGAGGAGGTGTAGATGAAGAAAAGCAAGGAAAATCACCATGAAAACATACCTTATGCTTGGTTTTTTCCTCCTTCTTCTTCCTCTCTTAGGTGCCTCTCCCTTAGGATTCTTCTTCTGATTTGGCGCTGGAAAATCTGAAGTGAAATGAGGGCAAGTGTGTGGCGCCACCTATATATAGTTAGGGAAAAAGGACTTTTTCAAAAATTTCAATTTTGCCCTTCATACTTTGCATTTTCGTTTCTCCTTCATTTTAGTTCCTTTTTGAAAACCATCTTTTACATTATAAAATTTTGATTCCCAATTAAGAAAAATGCCTTTGGAATCACTCAAATTGGAGCTAAAACCTTCCCAAACAAACTCGTCAAAGTTCGGGCACATCGACATTAGAAAACGTCCACCAGAGGGGATTTGGCTGTCCTAGGGCTTCCCATGATTTTCAAGGCCTCTGAGATCCCTGTGAAACTCAAAATTTCCATTTAAAAAGCGCTCCTATATAAATTCCAAAAATTGCTGAAAATTACGAAAATACCATTACGCTTCGTAGGCTTTTCCTAAGAAATTGTTTCTTCATTCTAGCTCCATTTTTCTTTTCGTCTAAACCTGAGATTCTCATTTTTAGGGGTCTAGAATGCTTCCCAAATTTTTGGGACCTTAACTATCTCATTTTGGGGGACTTCCTTTTTGTATCTGGTGAATTTCGTTCATTAACGGAGAAACTGTACATTGCGTTTCTCATGTTCTCTTCCATTTTCAGAGAACCAGATGTTACATTTCTCCCCCCTTAAATAAATTTCGTCCTCAAAATTTAGGGTACACTTCTCTTACTCTTTTCTTTTCTGGCTAACTGTTCTTTTCTTTCCCTTCTTCCTGGCTCTATACGCTTTCTTAGCGATTTCATTCTTTCGAATTTTCTTTCAGCCAGGGAACTTTTATTACTAGCTCTTAATAAAGGCTCTACTAGTATAAAATGCTAGCTAGTTCTCTCTTATAAGGGAAAGAAATTTCTGACTTTGGAGGCCTATCCTGGGAGAGCTTACTAATCATATCGGGTTAATATTAACCCGTTCGGAGGATTAATGTTTCTTTCAGTGGACTTATTTACACATCTAGGGAGGTAACTCATTTTGTATTATGTCTCCCGTATCCTCTCTTAATGGCTTCTCATAACAACTCATCATCTTTTCTAATTATTAGAGCCATCGGAGATTTCTATCTGTATGCTTATTTACATATTCCATCCACTATTTATCTCTGTGTTCTTTCTCACTAGCTCATCCCATGATTATAATTTGCATTTCTTTCTGTCATAGGCCTCACATCTTAGTTACTTACTGGGATTACAACTCTTTTGAAGATTTTCTACTTTTAATGATCCCAATTTCTTTGTTTACTATTACATCTATCTCTATAGGCCGGGACTTTTTCTCACTTTCTTTGCTCACTTATAGTGGCATTTTATAGTCCTTTATTTCAATACTGATTGGCTTAGCGTATATCTCATACTGGCATCAAAGAGCTACTACCACTAACTACTACTGGGTTCTTATGGGATGCTAGCTATTCTCACAGTTTTGCTCACTAGAGATATACTATACCACTTACCTCATATAAAAACTGCACCTAACCCCTTTCTAAATACATAAGCTGGCATGCAGGGATCTCTCTATCCCTCGGTTAGGGCTACTATCTGTTAGGTAGTGGTTTATCTGGCTCTAACTTTGGAAAGCTTATTTCTTGCTTTCCTCATCCCATATACTATGTTCATCTCTAAAGAGAGCTAGTCAGTGGTCTAACTGTTTGAGTAAAGCCTTCATATCTCTGTGGCAACGGTCTACCAGACTCAGGAGGTCTCTAGTCTCTGAGACAAAAGCTAGCTGAAACTGTACTGGTCTCTGAGACTAACTATTCTGTAAAACTATCTCAAGCTGTCATCTCTACCAGAGATCTATCATGTTGTGGCTAGGACTCTCTATAACTCTATGGGATCTACTGTGACCCTTGGGTCTACTGCGACATCTCAGAGCCCTGCTAAGGTCTACTGCAACCTGTTATGCTATGCTGGGATCTACTGTGATCCATCTCTGGGAGATGTCAAAGCGTAAGATTACTCTATCTGACAATAAAATACATGCTCACTAAGTCCAGTTACCATTGCTCATAGTAGTTGAGGCTAAACTCAGAAGTATATCATGCTCTTGGGGCAAAGTGGGTTCTATGCCATCTCATTCTCTAGGATCCCGTCATACTAATACTAGGGGGCATTTTAATTTTCATTCATCGCTCCTCATAAGATCCTTAGATTCCCACTTCAGCCCCTTTTTCACTTGGGCTTTCTTTTCTTACTCCATTGACTTACTTACTTTTACATATGCTCGTTCTAGCTTTCCTTTTATATCCTGTAGTTTCTAACTATGCCCACATTCTACTTTTAAATCCCTTAGCACTAGGGCATTTCACACTGAGTGTGGTTAACATCTCTGACAGGAGAGAGGCTATGCACTGGTCCTTCTTTATTTCATTTCATTTATATATATTGTAAGGGACTCGAGCTATACATACTGAATCTGAACATTTTCTACTAGGGATTCCTTTCTGCATGCTTTTCTCATTATTCTGATATCACTAGAATCCCTATACCTTTCTTTTCTAACTTATCTCGTTCTTTAACGAGGATACCTTTTAATTATTGAGACACTTTGGTGATTGATGTCGTCGTTTGCTATGCACTCAAGTCACATTACTACTGGGTTGGCCAGACCCAATATCATGTAACCATTGTTGCAAGCAAACCATAACATCAAGCACTAATACACAAGCGCCTCATGACTGAGCTCAAGGCCATTATCGCCTGTATATTACAAGTTTCCCAATAATCTAAAGTACCTCTCTCTTACCTTTTTCTATCATCCCTATTCTCGTAAAGTGCTCAGGGAAAGTAGGATTCTTCATCTACTACATCCCGAGATCTCTTTGCATTGCCTGGCTATTTTTCTTCGGGCACTATCATACTAGAAGGGCGTCTATGCCAAGGACAAGTGTGCTTTCTTAAGTACTTAAGCACATTAACTGAATATCTATTTTCAATCTAATATGTCTTCGGCTTGAACACTGTCATACCTTCTCTTTCTACCTTTCTTATCCTCTCACTTAGGAAAAAGAGGTTTTACTACTGGCTGATTCTATTGCCAGTCAGGTTTTTCTATGCTCAAGAGCACATACATTTTTCCCGGGGTTCCTCCACTAATTTACTCTTTGTAACATCAAGGGGGTCAAGTTTTCGTTCATACTCTTACTCTGCCCTTAACTAGACCATCCCTTGGTAAGAAGGATTCTATTTCATATAAATTCAGGAATTTCATTCTATGGTGCTCTCGGCTTACATTCCTTTTCTACATAAAATGAGGCTCGCCTTCTTAGGTCGTCTTTAACTCCTTTGAGCTTACCTGAGGGTACTAAGGCATTGCCTATCTGTCTTAGCTTATTTCTACATTTGGATCAGAGCTTGGCTTTCTTTTTGTTCAGCCTCTCTGAATAGCCTCTCTAGCCTTATCCCCAGGGGCACAGTATACTATTTTTAGGATTTTGCTAACCTAATCCAGAACACCTACTCTCAATGTCTGGATTCTACCTCACTGAAGCTGATACTCTACTGGGTGCTCTAATCACTCGCATGCCTTAACCCTATATTATTCTCATATTAGGGAGCTCGTCTGACTAACTATTGGACTCCTTTCTGTTTACCTTTCTGGGCCTATCTTACTAATCTAATAATGACTAAAGCGAGGGCATCTTTTTTGTAACTAGTTTCTTAGCTCTTCCTCGCTTCCCTTTATGACTCAAGGGGATCTATCTAGGGAAATTTACTAGCCACTGCTGGGTGGTTTCCCTGACATCAGGATGTCTCATCTTTCCTTTCTTGTTCTAGGGAGAACTTTCATTGAGCCCTTCATTTACATATCTCACCTGGAACGATGCTATTGGTCATCTCCCCTAGGCTTTAGCTTACACTTAGCCTGGGCTAGCCATCTCATCGGACCTATAGCTTATTAACTATCTTGATTCCTTTTTTACCCTCTGTTACTAGTCTAAGTTTCTGTTACTGGACTACTCATACTTACCTCTAGGTGTTACCTATGGGGTACACCTTCCTAGGCCACTCATTCTATGCCTTACTACTAGTATTTTTATCTTACATTGTTTCGAGGCTACGTTACCATTTTATCATTTAGTGTCTCTCTAGGTAGCGTTCTAGGTTGGAGTCAATGCCTTAAAGGTGGTCTCAACAACCTTATTATCCCTGTGTCCAACTTTCTTTATGCTGATCTCTTTTCTCAGTTTCAACTACTTGGCCCATAGATTTCTTATAAATCTCTTATAACTATTCAATACCCTTTTTCTACTTATACTAGGGGTTCCCGTTCTCTGTGGGTTGTCTGACCCCTTATCAACTTCTTTCTCAAGTTGGCCTGCATGTGACCAATAGGGCATTCATGGTGTTATTCGCCGTGACTAACACATCATTCATCGTGGCTAACTTCTGAATTGGTTGCAGCAAGAAACTCTCTAGATTGTCTCGCTGCTTCTATGGAGTAATTGGACGCAACTAAGCAATTAGTTGGCCGTAGCTAACGACCTCTGATTGGCTTACTTTTTTTTTTTAGGGATTGGATTTTCATCTTTAGCTACCAACCCGAGCCTCAATGCCTCTATATCTAGCCTATCATCAAGCTAGAGGGTTCCACCTCTTGCTTCGTTCATGCATAGCTAACTATCGCCTCTGGGCTGTTAGGGCTCTGAAGGGTGTAGCTTATAACTCAAATCTCTGACCTAAGGGAATTAACCTTTCGGGCTCTAATACTTATTTAGACATTTGGGTGTTGTAGCTAAGGGGTAACTCTTTTTCTCATTCCCCTCTAAACTGGTCCTGTGCAGCTGTAATCTCATCTTATGCCACGCTAAATTGCTACTTCTATCTGCATTAAGCAGGACATCTCGAATCGCCTAAGTATGAATACCAGGGAGAATTAGGCCTCACATACTCTCTCTATCAAGCCTCTTACTATCAATAAGATTATTTCTCATAGTTCACATCTAGGACTTGCCACTGATCTTGGCGAGCTATCACATCTCATCAAGCTTTAGCCATTGGATCACTCAACTCAACTCAAGGTTAACTCTGTTTAAGCTACTCTAGAGGCCACTCTTTCTCAGTATCCACTAACTACTCTAAGACCATTCTAAAAATTACTTTATCATAAATAAAGCTACAAGCTACCTTCACACACCCACAATGTCTCATACAAAGCTCTACCTATCCATTCAAGTCTTTACACAGCCCTAATGCTACTTTCTCAAGCCAAATCTAATCCAAAAGAGCCTGAAACTTTGCTCTGATACCAATAAATGTAATACCATATCTTTCTAGCCTTCTTCATGCGATCAACATGCTCCATAACATGCATTGCTTAAGAGTTGTAAGAAAATGGGATATAAATAATGGATTAAATTCTCATTGCGCTATATCTAAAAATTTCATTCGGTGTCACGTGGATCGAGTGAGTTCATTCTATATATTCTCATATTTAAATATATCAATAAAACTCATTTTCATCTCAAAATCATGTCCACAACTCAGAAACCGAAATGGAGTTTAAAATAATTGAGTATATTTTCGGCCAGATTTGGCCTCTTTTTTGGTCAAAATTTGGAAAATTATAACTAATTCTATAAAAATTGAAATAATGTAATCTTGGTCATTATGGGAAGCTATGGATGTCTAATTTACACTAAAAATATGCCCAGATCATAACATTTATCACAAAGGGTGTTTGACATCCAAAAAGGCCCAGAGGTCGCTGCTGCCTGGGGTGATTACTGATACAAATTTCTAAAATTCATAACTAATTATATAAAAATTGAAATCACACAAATTTGGTCATTCTGGAAATCTATAAATGTTAAATTGATGTTGAAAATAATTACAGAATGAAATAGATACGTTTAGCCATTGGGAACCTATGGAACAGTAACTGAACTCCTGGGGCACCACTGGTACTGATAGTCAACTTAAAAAACGCATAACTCTCTTCTCAGACCTCCAAATGAGGTGATCTCAGTGGCCACAGAAATCTTATATCCTCTCATCTATGAATATAAAATTTCACAAGAATTGAACATCATTTGGCTATCGGGTGACACAAAACACAAAACTGCCAGTATGAACAGTGCACATACCAGAATCCATAAAAAATCCCAACTTTGAAAATTCATCAAATATTCTCTAGACCTCCAAAAATTATGTTCTTTAGCTTCTCAAAAAGCTCTCAGTGAGACCTAGTTTAATGCCAAATTTAAGAGTAAGAATAACTCATCTGGCTAAAAAGTGACTTAGGGTTCCATTATGGTTAATTTTGGCTCTATATTGGGTACCAAAGTTGCCAAATGGATTTCCCTTGGTCTTGGCACCTTTTGGGCAAGTCCAAAAGTATGTTTGAGACTTGTGTGAGCTACCGAAATGGTCCCAAATCTCATGCATCTCATTTTGGCCTTTTAACCCATACTTATGCACGTTTCCATAAACTCATTCATGAAGTTATCTTTACCATACAAGCTCAATTCACATTCCATTATTCACATAACATATATTTCTACATCATAGAATAGAATAATTACATGTGTCTCAAGGGTCATATGCCATTTACAATATTCATATACATCATTGAACATCCTTATGGTTCCATAAAGCAAAAACTAGACATATGAATTGTGACGACCCTAGCTTCTAATATCAGTGATTATAGCTAAATACACAATTAATAGATAATGATCAAGGTTTGGAGTCATTGCAATTAGTTACATTAAGAAAATATAGGGGAAATTTAAACCTTGATACTACTAGGATCATCAACTAACAACCATAGTGGGGACATGCATAAAAGGGGTTTGTGCCATCATTAAAGGTTTAGGATTCATCCATTAATCAATTTCAACCCGCAAAAACATCCCACCAATGTACTCAAACTATTCCTTAACATTATCCTTACTGAAATTAAGGTTTCTAGGTCAAATATAGGAGTTTGGGGACCTGCGCCGCGACTTGGAACTTTCCCGCCGCGGCTAAGTTAGGTTCTGGAGCTCAAAAACCACATTTTTAAACTTGCGCCGCGGCCTAGAACTCTCGCGCCGCGGCCCAGTTACTCTCTGGAATTTTCTTGACTTTCGCCGCGACGATAGCCGCGGCGATAGCCGCGGCGAGTTGGACCTGCGCCGCGGCCAACCTATGTGGCGCCGCGGCGAGTTTTGCTACTGTAACCTCCCTAATTAATTTCCTCGACTCGCGCCGCGGCGGGACTTCTTGCGCCGCGGCGAGGTTACGTTCTGTCACCTCCTGGGCGATTATTTTCACTCCGCGCCGCGGCGTCCCTCGCCACTGTCACTCCCTAGGCCGCGGCGAAGCCTTCTTGGCCGCGGCGTGACTCCCTCCTGTAGCTATTTTCCCTCTATTTCGCCCCCTACACTCCATTCCTCTTCTTAGGGACACTCTAAGGTCACTTCCCCTCATTTTATATGGCTCTAATGACATTTATCTACCTTATTTACTTAGTTATACTTCCATTACCAACTCAAAACCTATATGCCCGTTTCTTTCCTCTAATTACCTTCCATCAGCAAGTTCATAAAGTATCAACAACAAAATATACATGAACTACCAGCAGCTATCCTTTAATACAAAATAAATGGGGGTTCCATATATTAGGGGCTCATATCAATGTCTCAAGGGTTACATTTCCATTGATAAGCAATATTACATGTCAGCACCAATTACAACAGAAATCATGAGTCCATACAACAACTACCAAATTAAGATGAGGTCTAACCCCTCAGTTCATACATCCTCAATAAATCAAATGTTCAAGCCTACACTTGGCAATACAGATACATGATGATGCTATACATTAAGGAATACAAAATTAGCATCTATACTAGCTAAGTCAGCCCAAGTGTAGCCATCTCCCCATAGGTGGGAACTCATGGATTCTCATCCACTTGCTTACCCTTATCCTTACCCGAGGAACTTTCACCTGAAATATTAATCCCACAACACGGGGTGAGATATGAATCTCAGTAACCAAAGCAATTCCATCATATAATCCAGTTTAATCAACATATATGCATAAATCAAAATCCATATCAAAATCATATCAGTCATTTCAGCAAATGAAACAATTAGGCTATCATGATTACTATCCCATACTAGCAATCATATAATCAACATGTTAAAGGCCATTAACACTAGGAGAGGCCCGTCCACGGCACCTACTCCCCATTGAGCACACCAGGGCTCAGTGCATCTGGGGTTTGATCATAACCCAGTGCCCGATCGCGGCACATGCACGGGTGGCAGCCGCACCACAGCTCCACCATGGACTCACAAGGTCTAATCATGATACAACAGATAGCCAACCAATTCATTCAACATTTCAAATCATTCATATATAGCAAATATGAAATTAAAGCAGATACATGCATGGAATTAATGTAAACCCTGGTTACCTCACTTGCAGACAATTGCAACAGCCACCACAAATCCTAAATTCGGATTCAAGTATCTCCCACCAGAATTTTCAATGTGTCACCCAAAATCCTAAGCAAATTCGTATAGAATTAGTACCCATAATATAAATCAGCTATGGGGGTCTCAAACCAACAAAGAAAGCATCAAAATGGGGGGGTTTAAGGTCTCCTAATACTAACCCCAACCTCAACCTACGAATTTCACTAAGAAAACCTCCAAACACTCACTTTTCAGATTTTGGGTATAATGAAATCTCTCTAAATGAAAAACTAATCGGACCAAATTAAAGAGAAAGATGAGAGGATTAAGTTGTATAACTATTACCTTGGCCAAATCTTGCTCCAAATGTGAGAAAAGATGGAATTAAGTCAAGAACCCTAGCCTCCTCTCCTCACCTCCGAATTTCTCTTCTATTTTTGTGTTTCAGCAAATGGGGAGAAAAGTGGCTGAAGCAATTAGGGTTTTGATGGGTTTAAGTTGGGTCAAAAGGTTGGGTCATGGGTTGCTCCAAGTCCAAACCCAATTGGGTTTCAGATTTTGCTTATTGGGCCAGTTTTTAAGTGTTGGGCTGCATAATTCTGTTGGGCCAGTTTTCACACATTGGGTTGCTGAAGTTTAATGAGTTTTGGGCCAAACTTAAAGGGCTCAAGGGCTTGGATCTGCACAAGGGTAATTGGGCCACTTAATTGAGCCTATACAAGATAAATCTTGGGCCTCTATCTCATTAAATTAGTTTGGGTTTACCTCTAATTCATTGGGCCTCTATTAGCCTCTTATCATGATTTAATTAATTTGGGCCTAGATGTAAATCTCCATCCTAAATAAATTCTCAACCCATATTAACAATTTATCTCTCTAGAATGCCTATTCACTAACTTGCTCAATTATGCCCTGTTAATTATCCTTAATTAATCTTAATCCATAATTAATACCTTAATTAATTTCGGGATGTTACATGAATGTCAATCTCCTTCCTCTAGTGTTGTTGGCTCCCACTGGCATATTCATTTGGTTCACCTAGCATGTGAGATCATTGGAGAGGAGGGAATGAGATTCAAAGAATCCCAATAGCTCATCTCCCATTCAATCATACGTAATATGTGCAAAGCAAGCTTTACAAATGCATGCATGGAAAAGATGAAAGTCATGGACATTTTAAAAGCAAACTTGGCATATGAACAAATCATACAAAACATTCAAGAGTTCACTGAGTGTTTGGATTGGCCTCACACTTCTCCTTATGGATTTTGGACTTGCTTCACCTATTCTTTAAGAGCTTTGGACTCAACCATACTCTTGGGAGCCCATTTTTCTTTTGGGAGACTCTTTACTTTGTCTCAACCAAGCTCAAGGGTTCTTAGCTCATCCTCACCCAAGAGAAGAGTTCTTGGCCTCTCTACACTCAAGCAAACTCACACAAACATCATGTAATTATTTGAAAAATAACATGGCATCAAGCATCATGACATATAAAGGCATGTTAGCATACTTTTCAAAGCTTGAAAATATACATACACACATTCTAGAACAAGCTAAACACACATCCATGCATGAGAGAAGGTGAAGAGAGCTACCTTGTGTATATTCACACACTTTTTCTTTTAGGATTCAAGCCTCCTCTTTCGGCCACACACCCACAAATTGGTGGAGATGGTTTCTCTTGGCCTAAATGCAATATATGTGAGCCAATTAGGTTCATGAAACAATTTTTAGGGCCATGCAACTTGCTTAAACCCTAGATTACTCTACAACCTCCATTATGGTCCATATTGGCACCCAATGAAGCAACACCCCTCAAATGATTTCTAGGCCTCATTATTTTCTTTCAAATATGATTCTTGACTCCTTTTAAGCCTTTTGGAGTCATCACATCATTAAAAAAAAGGCCTAGCATCATGTTGCTTCTTTAGGTCATAATATGGAACCTAAAACACCAAATCACTTTCTATGAGTTCTAAATTTTTTCCAAGGCCTCCCTTCATTTTCATTCATCAAACATGACTCAAAAATGGCCTTAGAAAAATTTAAAACTCCCCCCACCTACACAATCCCCTCTTGGCCAAGACATAGACACCATTTGTGTCATATTTAGTTTTCTTTGTTTGCTTGAAAGGAGAAGCTTGTGGGGAGCATCTTTGGTATCTCAAGTACTCATTTATACTCTAACTTAGACCTAGGAAGCATCACATAAATTCAGAATTTGAGAGGTGCACTAGAAACCCTAAGTTTTGCATCTTGAATCCTAATGCCCATTTCATGGTTTTCTTTGCATATTCTTATTCCTCTCCATCAAATACCTAAAAATCATGCTTGGTTGGGCTTAAAAATCAGATCTTCCTAGGGTTCTTAGGCTAGGTCGAAATGGAGAAGAAGGGCCATGGAAGATATCTACCATATGATGCATTTTTACCTTGTTTCCTTGCTTAGTTTGGCTTGAATCTTGATTTTTCTAAGCTCCTCTCTTCAAATCCAAACTTTCCCTTGAATTTCTTCCTTGAATCCGATTTGTAAACTTCATTTTAATCCAAGAAAACAAAATGAGAAGGGAGGAGAGGAGGTTTGGATGAAGAAAAGCAAGGAAAATCACCATGAAAACATACCTTACGCTTGGTTTTCTTCCTCCTTCTTCTTCCTCTCTTGGGCGCCTCTCCCTTAGGGTTCTTCTTCTGATTTGGGGCTGGAAAATCTGAAGTGAAATGAGGGCAAGTGTGAGGCACCACTTATATATAGCTAGGGAAAAAGGACTTTTCAAAAATTCCAATTTTGCCCTTCATACTTTGAATTTTCGTTTCTCCTTCATTTTAGCTCCTTTTTTAGAACTGTATTTTTCATTATAAAATTTAGGTTCCCAATTAAGAAAAATGCCTTTGGAATCACTCAAATCGGAGCTAAAATCTTCCCGAACGAACTCGCCAATGTTCGGGCACACTGACGTTGGAAAACATCCACTAGAGGGGATTTAGTTGTCCCAGGGCTTTCCATGGCTTTCAGGGATTTTGAGAACCCTGGGGAACTCAAAATTTCCATTTGAAAAGCCCTCCTGTGTAAATTCCAAAAATTGCTCAAAATTACGAAAATGCCATTACGTTTCATAGGCTTTTCGTAAGAAATTGTTTCTTCATTCTATCTCTATTTTTCTTTCTGTCTGAACCTAAGATTCTCATTTTTAGGGGTCTAGAATGCTTCCTAAATTTTTTGGGAGCTTAACTATCTCATTTTAGGGGACTTCCTTTTGTATCCGGTGAATTTTGTTCATTAACAAAGAAATTGTACGTTACATTTCTCACGTTCTCTTCTGTTTTCAGAGAACTGGATGTTACATTTTGGTATCAGAGCCACACATACAGAGCCACCAAGGTATTGTCCCTTCCTTCCCAATTTGTGGGTCTTTGACCTTGTCTTCCTGGTTCGTTGGGATTTGTCCTTTCCCGTAAAAAAAGTGCGCCTTTGTGGTGAGGGATTTTCCCCCACTTATATGGGCTAGCCACAGGCCCTTTCTAACTGATGTGGGACTTTACAAGAACCGTCTTTTTCTATTATGAAATTTAGGTTCCCAGTTTAGTAAAATGCCTTTGGAACCACTCAAATTGGAGCTAAAAAGCTTCTCGAATGAATCCATCAAAGTTTGGGTACACCGACGTTGGAAAACATCCATCGGAGGGGCTTTAGCTATCTCGGGCCTTCCTATGATTTTTAGGGCCTCTGAGAACCCTAGGGAACTCAAAAATTTCATTTAAAAATCCCTATGTGAATTCCAAAATTTGCTCAAAATTACAAAACGTTTCGTAAGCTTTTTGTAAGAAATTGTTTTTTCATTCTAGCTCTATTTCTCTTTCTATTTGAGCCTAGGATTCTCATTTTTAGGAGTCTAAAATGCTTTCCAAATTTTTTGGGACCTTAACTACATCATTTTAGGGGACTTCCTTTTGTATCTAGTGAGTTTCATTCTTTTACAGAGAAACCGTACGTTACATTTATCACATTTTCTCTCGTTTTCAAAGAACGAGATGTTACAATTTTTCTCCTTCCTTCCTCCTCCTTCTTGTGCACCTCACCCTTAGGGTTTTTCTCTAGTTTAGGGTAGAAACAAATGTGGCTAAATGAAGTAAAGAGGTGGGGTGCCTCATATATATAGGGAGGTTTAAGGAAGACTTTTCAAAAATTTCAATTTTTCCTTTCGTTCTTAGCATTGTTGTTTCTAATTTATTTTAGCTCCTTTGTGAGAACCATTTTTTCCATTATCAAATTTAGGCTCCTAGTTTAGTAAAATGCCTTTGAAATCATTCAAATCAGAGTTAAAACCTTCTTGAACAAATCTATCAAAGTTCAGGCTCACCATTGTTGGAAAACGTCCACCAGAGGGGCTTTAGCTGTCCTGAGGCTTCCCATTGTTTTCAGGGTCTCTGAGAACCCTAGGGAATTCAAAACTTTCACTTAAAAAGCCTTCCTGTGAAAATTCTAAAAATTGCTCAAAATTACGAAAATGCCATTACATTTTGTTAACCTTTTGTTCAAATTTGTTTCTTCATTCTAGCTTTGTTTTCTTTCCATCTGAGCTTGGGATTCTCATTTTTAAGAGTCTAGAATGTTACACAAATTTTTTGGGACCTTAACGAATTCGTTTCAGGGGACTTGCTTTTGTATCCGGTGAATTTTATTCGTTTACAAAAAAAGTGTATGTTACATTCCTCTCATTTTCTCTTGTTTTCAGAGAATCGGATATTACAAGAAGCAAAAAAGAATTTTTCCAAGAAATGCCTCTTCAGTTGATCCCAAGAAGTGATGGCACCAGGGGGCAAATAGTACAACCAGTCTTTGGCTACACCATCCAAGGAAAAAGGAAATGCTTTGAGCTTAATTTGTTCTTAAAGACTCCCTGTGGCTTCATTGTAGAGCAAACAACATGGAATTCTTTTAAATACTTGTGAGGATCATCTCCTGTAAGTCCATGAAATTGAGGAAGTAAGTGAATCAAACCAGATTTAAGCTCAAAATTTGCATCTAATTCTAGATATTGTATACAAAGATTTTGATAATACACATTAGGAGTTGTCAATTCTCTAATGGTTCTTGCATGCATGTTATCATTCAAATTTGCATTTGCATTCAAGTTAGCCTGAGCATGCATATTCATGTTAGCATTCACTTGATCTTGTTTAGCCATATTATTGCTAGCAAATTAAAGTGCACAATCAATTCCTTGCACACAATCAAAAGTAGAAGAAGTAGAACCACTAATTCCTATACTATCACTATTTTTCTTAATCCTTACCTGCCTTCTAAAGGTTCTTTCAATTTTTGGATCCAAATCAATCAATTTCTCATTAGAGGTTTTTATCATAAACCAAGCAAAAATTAAGAAGCAACACAAAAACTAGCAAAAAAAAAGTAGAACCATAAGTCTAGAACAATGGAGAAAATAACTGAAAAATTAGAAAAATTTCTTCACATTAAAAGGCAAGAAGACTAATTCCAAATTAAACTAACAACTACCTAGCATGTATAAACACTCAAAAACAAAGGCAAATCACACAAAAGAAGTTCATAAAAATAAAGAAAATAAATCCAGAAAAATTAGAAAAATCCTAGAAAATTTGAGAAAATACTAAAAAATTAGAAAAAGTGCCATAAACGTTGGAATTTGGCTAAAAAATGGTGCATCAAATAGCTTTGCTATCATTTTTGCTTAAAACACCCAAAAACCTTAGAAAACAAGGTTTGAGAATTTTCTGGGCATATTAAACAAAAATTCCAACAAGCAACATAATCAATTCAAGCAATCAAAATGTCCAAAATCCAAGTCAAAAACAAGGAAAAAAATGAAGAAAAATAGAGTAAAAACATTAAGAAACCCTCTTCAAATAATTACGAAACCAAACTCCTTAGCAACGGTGCCAAATTTAATGGTTGTGTCATGCAACCTCAAAAAAAACTAGGTTTTTAAAAGGCTTGTAGATAATGGTGCAACCTAGGTCATTTCCCAATTATTTGTGAAAGAGTATTCCAAGTATCACTAAATGAAAATTGTTTAGGGGATTTTGAATTAATAAAATTAAATTAAATTAAATGAAAAATAACAAGAACTAAAAGCTTAAGACTAAGTGAAACAAAAAAACTAGGAAAGTGTGGTAACTAGCCTTTAGATGGACTTCCTAGAATTTAATTATCCTTGCTCTCTTTTTAATATACCAAAATTGGATTTAAACTCTTGCGCATTAGTGTATTCTCCATAAGAACTTCTGAATTACCATCCAAGACTTAATTCACTAATAATTCAAGGACTTTGCAACTATAAGAAACCTTGAAAAATTAATCAATTAAGTTAGGAACAAGAACACACCAAAACAAATCCTAAATGCTAATTAAAATATGCTAAACAATCCACTTAAAATGGTAATCAACCAATTAGATTAGTGAATTCCTTAAGCATAACAATTGTACAAAAACTTTAGCCATTTTATTCAATAACCATTACATCAATTAGCCTAAAAAAAAGAAGGATTTAATAGAAAATTATGCAGCCGCTAAGTCTGGACTTTCCACAAACATTTAGGAATCAAAAATAACATTCAAATATGAAATTACAATCAATCTATAATTCAAATTAATCCAATAAATTCCAGCAACTAAATTCCTAAATTAATAAGCTAAACCTAATCAAATTAATAAAGGAATCAATGTTGAAATTAAAAGATAAAGGAAGGAGAAATTATCCAATTTGGATAAGCAATTTGGAGCTTAAATCTACATCAAGGGAGATCCAATCTTTAGCTAGCTATCAAGAGAAAATCAAGCTACCATGGAGAAGATAAATGGAAGACAATGGACAAGGGAAGAAGCTAAAATCATCGAGCCTCTTTGAATCAAATTCTTCTCTCCTTTTTCATGCCTTTGTAGGTCATAACCCAACATCCCCTTTCCATCTTTCTCTTAATGTTACTATTTAGCCAGCTCCTAGCCTCCTTTTTCATGTTACTGATGTCTCTTGTTTTTCATTTTTGCCTGTGTGTAAATCCCTCACATGCTTCTCTTCTAATGTTTCTCACGTGGTGCTTCATCCTCTTTTTTAATGATTTACGTGCTTTTTCTTTCTTTTATTCCTTCTGTAGCCAGAGCTCCCACATTTTTTATTCCTCCTCCATGCTAACTTCTATGTTCTGCCAAAGCTTTCCACGTCTCTCTCAATCAAATGCTTCTTCATTCTTTTTAACAATCACGTGCCTTCCATTTTAGCTCTTTTATTCTATGTGTTTGTGGTTGACATGTTTAAAGTGAACCCATGCGTCATGGCAACCCTCTTTAATAATCACATGGTTCTCTTCATTCATTTCCCTTCTCCAGCTCATGGCTTCACTCACGTGGACTCCTCATCAAAAACCCATAGCTCTGTCTACTTTTGCCAACTTCTTCCTCTTTTTTCTCAAAGCACTAGAACCTGTAGCTGCATGCTTCTTCTTTTCCACGTTCTGCCACTCTAAAACTAAGTTATTTCCTCATTTGTTTCTTCTTTGTCTAGCCCAAAACATTATTTCTTCTTTTCACACGAACTACACCGTGGCTAGTTCTTCCTTTTGAGCACGTATAAATGCATCATGCCTCTTGCTTCATCCACCCAAGCTCCTTACCACGTACTTTTGCTTCTTCCTTAGCTGCTGTATGAGTAAGTGGTTCCGCATGCATGAATGACGTGATTCTTACTCCATACTCTTCCTTTCATTCACTGCTGCCCGTGTACATTTCATTCATATGTTCACATGTTTTACTTGCTCTTCTCTTCTGTGTCTTCCTCCCTCAAACCTAAAACCTTAGTTCCACGTGCTTATCCTACAAGTGGGTAGCTGCTAGACCATGCATATGTGTGTGAGTGAAGTGGTAGTAGTGTGGAGTGTATTTAAGTGAGTTATGCATGTGAATGAATGGATGAGAGTGTGTATTATTTATGTGACTTGATGCTTTGTTTACATGGAAGAATGATGAATGACGTTGGACTCTTAAAATAGTGGTTGTACATATTATGTGTGAGTGCAACGTGAGAGTGTATGGACTTAAGTGTGTGTCAGTGAGCTGGATGAGTGAAGCAACATGAATGGAGATGAATGAATAAGAGGATGGAATGCCTAGCTAAATGAAAGTGTGCTCAAGTTAGTGAAGTGGAGTATATGAATGAATATGAATGAAAAAGCTAGAAAATGGAGAGCTCGTAGCTGTGTTTGCATGTAAAAGTGAAGGTTAATGTGAGCTTGTGTGAATGATGGTCTGGGCTAGTGTGTGTGTTGAAGCTATATGGATGAACTACTTACATGAACCATGCATGAGTGAGTTGGGAGTCTACGTGGATGAGTGAGTTGTGCATCTTCTTCCATCTAAAAATCCCTCATTTCTAATTGCAAAATGTGGCTTCCCTCTTTGAAGTTTTGCTCTTGATTCAATCTTAAATTTTTAATTATTTTCCAAATTAATTTTTGTCCTTAAAATTCCTATTGCCTAACAAAAAATATGCACAAATAGTAAGAAAAATTCAATAGGAAAAAATTCACAAAATTTTTTAAAGAAATTTATGCATTAAAATTCTAAAATCTTGTAAATAATTTCCTTGAGTGCAGAAATGTCCACTAAAATCAAACTCCACCTAATTAAACCCCTATTTGATCATTAAAATACATAAGTTAGGAGAATTAAAATATATAAAAATAGCTTTCATTATGGAATTTTTAAAAACTTTTGTGACATACTTGCATTCTTTGACTTGAAAACATCTCATGTATGTATGCTTGAAAGTGTAAAAGAGCTATTAGGATTCTTTGAATCTGATTCTTTCCCCACATATGTCTAATAGGTAAGCCAAGTGGAGCAAGAAATAGAGGCCAAACACCTTAAAGGAACTGTGACAATAGAATAGGAAATTTGTGTATTTTGATGTCAAATTTTGTACCTATATGATGTAAACCATTGAACATAAGAAAATGTACGTAAATATGATGCTTGAATGGGATTTGGAACCAAATGAATAGTTATGTGGGTTTTTGGCATCCATATGCTTTGATGTTCATGTATGTAAGAATAGCTAAGATAGTGATTTTGAGATGCATGATGATTTGGACCACTTGGAATGCTCTCATAGGCTGTGTTTATACTTTTGGATATGCTCAAATGGTTGTGGATTGAATGAAAGACCATTTGGTGCATATTTGACCCTTTGGTAGCTTCGAAATTTACATATTCTTGAGCTGAACCAAAGTCCAACAAATGGATGAGTTTTTACATGAAATTTGGCAAGCAAATAGGTTTCATCAAGAACTTTTCACAAAGCTAAAGAGCACCATTTTTGGAGCTCTAGAGAATTTATTATGATTTTTCAAAGTTAGCCAAGTTATGCAGAAATTGTCACTATTACTGTTCATATGGTCAGTTTTCTTTTCTGTGTCACTTGAGGGCCAAATGAAGTCCAATGCTCATGAACTCTTACAAGAATAAACTAGACATCATAAGATTTCTATAGCTACTAAGAGTATCTTATTTGGAACTTTATAGAGGGAGAAATGAATTTTTGAAGTTTAAGTTCAGCTGCAAGATGCATCAGTGACCAGTGTTACTGTTCCATTAGTTTTATAGCACAAACTTAGTTGTTTTAATCTGAAATTTTTATGCTAGCTAGATGACATCCGTAGCTTTCTAGAATGGTATAATTTACATTATTTCTATTTTTTTATAATTAATTATGATTTTTCAAATTTTCATATCAGATTGTGGAAATCTTGGAAATTGCCAAATGAGATGCCATTTCATGTTGCATGGCTTGGACCTACATTTTGAGCTTCAATTTGTGATAATTCTAATTGAACAAATGTGTTATGGATGGAAAATGAATGCAGTAAGCTCATATGATTCCTAAAGCTAAGAATGAATTAATTGAGCTTTCGATATCAGTTATTTCCATTATTAAAAGTGTGATTTTCATGCAAATAAATGCCATAAGCTATTTTTGTTATGGATTACGTCCTATATATTATGGTATTATAAAGGGTACATTTCTAATTCCATATATATGTTCATTTTAATCTTATATTTTCTACATATATATGTTTTCTATGCTAAATGATTGGTTGGCTACTTAATTGTTTAGATCATGATTGTGTCCTTGGTGGAGCTGTGGTCATGTTGTCACGTGTGCATTGTGCTATGATTGTACACTGTGTTGTGACCAGATTCAATGGGATGCACAAAGCTATGAGCTTCTTTAATGGGGAGTTGGCACCATAGACGGGCCTTTCCTTTTATTTTTGGCTATTAATGTGCTATATGTGACTGCTAGTATGGGATAGTAGTTACTAGTAATCCAATTAGTTCATTTGCTGATTATATTGATGCATTTTGTATTTCTTTGTATAAAATGCATTTATGTTGATTAATTTACACATATGTATCAAATTTCCTTTTGGTTACTGAGATTCACATCTCATCCCATTTTATGGGTTAACAATTTTAGGTGAAGGTTCCTCATCTAAAGAAAAAGGAAAGCAAGTGGATGACCACTCCTAGATTAAGGCCTTGTGTGGCACTCCTATACTTGGATGCTTTTAGTTTTTGTATAGATCCTCATTTTTGTCTAACCTAACTTGTATAGCATCATGATGCATTCATTTTTATGAAGCGTAGATATTTTAATGTTTTTATCCAAGGATTTAACCCTTCGGAGACTAGGTTCTAATTTATATGGATTCTAATGTATTTACATATATTTGAGTATCTATGAACTAATATGCATGTATGGAATTTGCCCTATCATTTAATGAATATGGTTATTATATTGTTCTAATGGCTAGTGTTAGTTTTGATATATATATACATATAATTTCTATTGTCATATATGTTCCATGTGGTTTATGGAGAAGTGCTATAACCATAATTTGCATCTAAGATTTCTTTGGAGCTGTGAAGGTACAAACATGTTTAAATAGTCCATTGAAACATGCTCAAAGTGGTCTTGATTATTTGATAGAGAATTGCATATTTTAGGTTGTTATTTGAGGCTACATAGGCTATTTTTCTATCATAATAATGTGTGTGTTGATATATTGTGAGGTTGCATTGGAATGATTAGTTTTAGAGTCCATGGATCATATAAGACCAATTATCTAGAAGTTATGATTGGAATAAGCCTTAAAAGTTTAGCATTTTAGCTTAGAAAAAATGGTTTTAGGGTGGGATTAGAGAGTTGCAAGTGAGTTGGTTCATTTATCTTCGTTTAGAGTGATAGTAGAGGTTTCAATTGTGGCCAAAATTACTTAAGTCGCAACCAAATCTCACACAAAAATGAAGTGTGCTGCAGCACAAGTTGAAAATTTTAGCCTATAAATGTTATAGAACCAAACCACATCGTGGTGTAGTGGGTTTTGCCATGGTGTGAATCAAAGAAAGATTGTCCAATAGGCACTCTTACCATAGCTCTAGGTAGGCTCACCATAGGGAGACTCAGGTTTCTATGTACAGTAAGGTCTAGTGAGAGCCTTGTTGTGGTGTGGGTATTTTAAGCCACAGTAAGGATTAGGAATTTTTGAAAATCTTGGTCTCAAACTTGAACTTAGATGTAGTGTGAGTTTGAAGCTTTAGTTCCAAGGTTCTTGAATTAAGTTATGGCAGGGAATGTGTCATACCATTATGGAATATACAAATATTTTATATCATATTCCTTATAAGACAACAATTTCTTATAACAATATCTTTGGTAATGGAATATATCATTATTAAAGCACTAATTTCTCTTATTGTGCTCAAATAATTATTGTTATAGTAGAATTTCCCAAATCCATGCCAAAAAAAGTATTTTAGGCTTAGGAAATCACAAAAAGAAACTCACAATTCGAATATTGCTTCATATGCACAAATACACATTTTTGACACCTATTAGATATCAAACTTTGAAAAATCATAACTTGAGCTACACAAAATCGATTTGTGCAAACGAGGTGGCTATGGAAAGTTTAGATGTCAACTTTATACCTATAAAATCTTATAAACAACTAAGCTCATTTGACCCTTCCAAAATATGAAAAACCAGAACTGGACCAAATTAATAGTACAGGTACTAATCTGCAAAATTCAATCAAATTTAGAAATTCATAAAATATTCTACAAAGCTCTAAAAATTATCTTTTTTAGCCCTATGGAAAGCTTCAAATGAGATCTAAATGCTTGCCAAATTTCAACTTAAAACATCTATTTGGTCTAATTTTGGTTTAGGAGTCACTTACAACTCAAAAATGCAAATTTTAGGTTCCTAATGGTTCATTTTGAGCCATATCATATTATATCGTGATTTGAGCAAGTTTTAATTGGCAATTACAACATATTTGGTTAGTCTAATGTAATAATTGGTTTTTTAAGAACTAAATTGATATGAGAATACCCTAAAGTAAGGCAAATTAAGGCTAATTGAGAATAGAATGTTAGTTAGAACATCTAAAAACATGGTAAAGAGCCTAAGGATAACCCAAAATTAGAGCTAAAATGGTTGAATGAATTAGAGGATAAATATAATACTTTAACCTCTTAGATATTTTACCATGGTCTCATTATCCATTCCAACGCATTTCATATGGATTGGAGCATAATCATTTAGAAAAGCAAGCATTTCTCATTTAACGTCCCACTTTCTCATTTTATGCTCCATGGACCATGCAAACTTATCAAAATCATTTTCTAGGCATAACACATCCATACAAGTCATACACATCATAATTGACCTCATTCATTTTGGGTTTGAAGCTACATCACACAAAGCTCATGGTTTGCTCTTAGGTTCTAATTTCAATTTTTTGTTACAAATTTTAAAAATTCATAACTAATTCTAGGACAATTGAAATTAAGCAAAACATATGATTTAGGAAAGTTGTAGATGTCTACTTTTGACTAAAAATAAGTTTAGACCAATGCAGTAGCATTAAGCTACCAGAAATTGATAGAATAGTAACATAGGTTAGGCTGTGTTACTAGTATTGTTATGCAACTTCAAAAACTTTTATCTCCCACTATAGAATTTTGAATAGAGTGATCTTAGTGGCTATGTAAATCTTATGGTGTCTAGTTTATATCTATAAAATTTCATAAGCATTGGACTTCATTTGGCCTACTTGTGACATAGAGAAGCAAATTGACCAAATTAATAGCAACCCCACCATTTCTACATAATTTGGCCAAATTTGAAAAATTATAATAAATTCTATAGGGCTCCAAATTGAGTGCTCTTTAACCTTTTGAAAAGCTCTAGATGAGACCTAACTGCTGGCCAAATTTCATTGAAAAAATCATTCATTTGGTCATACTTTGGTTCAACATTCCATTTGGTCAATTTTGAAGTCTTAAATGGCATCTCAAGGCACCAAATAGCTCTTTTTGCTTTCTACAACCACTTAGGCAAGTTAAAAGCATAAAAACTATACATAAAAGCATGCCAAATGATTCAAATCACCATGGTGCTCAATCTCACCTTACCACATCCATATATACACAAGAACATCAAGTCACATAATGGCAAAGGAGTGGCAAAATCTCACATTCCCATTCATCTAACTTCCATATTGATACACACACTATTTATACATACATTAGAACATGCTCAATGGTTTATATCATAGATACATCCTATGCTTACATAGTTTGACATCAAAATACAATTAAACAAGCCATTTCTCTATCTTGTTGTCACAATTTTGCTTCTTATGCTTGTTGGCTTCCATTTTTTTGCCCACTTTGCTCACCTAGACATGGTTAGACATGTGTGGGGGAAGAGTGAGATTCAAAGAATCCCAATAGCTCTTAACCCTTTCAAACATATATAATAGATGCTAAAACATGTCAAAGAATGTATGCATGATATTCAAGCAACTAATGAACATGTATAAGGCATTTTCCTTGTTACATAAACTCATAGATAACAAGCATAAGCTCTCAACGGCATTGGTCTAGCCTCACCCATCTTTCTTGGGACTTTTGGATTTGTCTCGCCCACTTTCAAGGAATTTTTTACTAAGCCTCACTTTTCTTGAGACTTTTGGCTTTATCGCACCCATTTCTAAGGACTTTTGGCTCATCCATACCCTTGCTAAGGGACTTTTAGCCCAACCAAACCCATGTAAGCCATTATGCAATCATAATCATATTTCAAGAAACATAATGCTACCATAACATGTAAGTATAGGCTAGAAACAGTTTTCATGGCTCAAACACACATACAAGCACTCAAGGACAAGTAAACATCCAAGCCATGCATGAGAGAAAGGTTAAAGAGCTACCTTGAAGCAAGAACATAACACTTTCTCTTGAAATTCTTCTTCCCCTTTTTCGTCCAAGCCTTACAATTAGGTGGCCCTTGTTTCTCTTAGTCTAGACACATTAAAAGAGACATAAATCACTTATAGAAACAAGCCTTGGTATCATACACACTTTATATGAAGCTACTTTGTTCTATGGCTCCATTATGCTTCCATACAAGACCTTATGAAGCAACTATGAGAATTCATGATCTTGGCTCTCATTTATCATTCATTCTAGGTCTTTTGACTCCTTTTAGACTCCTTGGAGTCATTACACATTCATTTTAAGGGGCTTAGTTATAAGTTGCTTCATAATGTCTTATTATGGAGCATATATCTCCATCTCACATTCCATGACTTCTAATTTTTTTTCAAGGCTTCCACTAATATTCTTCTATCATATTTAGTCCCATTCTAGGTTTAGAACAAATTAAAACACTCCCTAAGTGCATGAAGTGGGTTAGGCCAAGACATGAAGAGCATTATGCACCTATGGAGTTTACTTGTTTTCTCTTAAGGAATTAGCACTTGTGAAGCTTCCTAGATGTCTTAAGATCTCATACTTACTCTTACATAGGCTAGACTATCCTTAGAAAGCTTCAAGAATGGCTAGGTGCAACAAAAATCCTAAGTTATACAACTTGAATTCTAAAGCTTTTCCATTGAATCTAATTGCATATTCTTATTCCTTATACTTGAAAACCCTTGGCTCTACCTTGTTTTAGCTTGAAATCATTCCCTAGAGAATAGGCTCTAAGTTGGCCAAGAAGAAGCAACAAAGTCTATGGAATTTACCTTCCTTTCAAGCTTTTCCAAGTGTTCTTCCACTTGTTTCTTGTTTTTGCTTCAATTTCTATCCTCCCCTCATTGAACCAGCCATGAATCATCCTCAAATCAATCATTAAAACCATAGAAAAAGAGAGGAGAAAGAGGAGAACAAGATTGGTGAAGGAAGAAACATGAAAAACCATGGATTTTCTTACCTTTTTGCTTGGTTTTCTCTTCCCTTCTTCCTCCCTCTTGGTGCGCCACTTCAAGGAACTTAGGGTTCTATTTTGGTGCAGAGGAAAGCTGGCCAAGGCAATTGGAAGAAGGGGGTGTGCTATATATAAGCTAGGGACCCATTTAAGACATTTCAAATTTGTAATTTTGCCCTTTGTTCTTGGCTTTTTCATTTTAGGCTCATTTCAGCTTCTTTTTTAAAACCATCATTTCCATCATAAAATTTTGTTTCTTTAACTTATAAAATGCTTTAGAGTCACTCAAATTGGATCTAAAACCTTTCCAAATGAAAGGGTCAAAGTTCAGGTCTACCGACATTCTAAATTATAAATTAGAAGGGTTTTAATTGTTCTAGGGGTTCCTATAGTTTTTAGGGCCTTAAAGAACTCCGAAAAACTCATTTTTTGCTATTTAAAAATTCCTCCTGTGAGTTTTTCAAAAAGTGCTTGAAATTACGAAAATGCTACTACATCTTTGTTAAATTTCGTTAGGTTATTCTGGCTCGATTTTTAGGGCACCTTGAAAGGTCGTGTCGTGCAACCTCCAAAATAAAACTAGGTTGAAAAATATACATAGCTAGTGGTGCAACCTATATCATCTCTTCAAGAAATGGACTTCAATGTTTAATTGGGTTTTCCAAGTGTAAAAGGATTCTAAAACTATTTAATTAAAGGTGGGTTTGATCTAATTAAACTAACTAAAATTAAATGGAAAGGAAGTTCCTAGCTACTACCTAAATGCATGAATTAATATGTAACTAATGGACTTGTGACTAACTTTGGATTTGTCCCTTAGTATGCACTATTCTTATCCTAATTCAATTGTAATTGGTTCTGGTCTAAGAATCGTAATTGTGTTCATGGCAAATGATCTTGAATTACCACTCAAGATTCAAGAAATTAACAAGTTAATATTGAATTAAAACCTTAACTCCACATCAAATCATTAATTCTTGTCATTAGGATAAATAAGCACTAAATTTAATTAATTAATCAATCAATTAGCCTTTGAATTATCACTTTAGGATATTCAATTAACCAATTAAACTCTAAAGAATCCTTAAATCAAACAATTAAGCACACAATTTCACTCATGCATTTTATCAAACACCTTGATTGCATACATGAGAAATTAAAGGAAAGTGAAAAATCTAGCACTTATCCAATCAATTAATCATTCAAATAGTCTCCTAATTAGTGTCTAACTAACCCACTAATTGTAAACAACACAAATTCCTAATCCAATATAACCTTAACCAAGATAATACAGAAAGGAAAAAATGCTAGAAAAAGAGAAAATTTTAGCCAAAAATCCCTTGTTATCTCCATGGATTCAAGCTTCTCCAAGGTTGTTTTCCAAGCTAGCCATAAAAGGAGATTAATGCTTCATGGAATGGATGGATGGAGATGGAGGAAATAGGCAGAGAAAGCTACAGCCTGAATGGGGGATGGAGTGAATGGAAGAAGGGAATGTGTGATGTAATGGCGTGAATTAATGCATGGAATTGATGACTGAAGCTTTCACGTGCTTCTCCTTGTGTATATAAGTGTGGGCCCCCTTATTTTGCTGAAGTGTTAAAACATAATTAAAAAAAATCATCCATGTTTCTTATTCTTCTAGCCATCTATGCAGCACATTAATATCCTCACAAGCATGCTCTCCTTTCAGCTTATGTGCTACCTACATGCCTTCTTACGTGCTCTTTAATTTTTTGTATTCCTTCACATGCTTGTGTGTCCAAATAAGAACCATCATCTGCTCACATCACCCCTCCAACCATGTCATGTCTTTTTTTCTTCATTTCCCACATTAACTCGATGAATTTGTAGCTCTATTATGCTCCTCCACCCTCTCGACTCGTGTTTCTTCTTCATTCTCAGCTTTTTCCTTTCATGCATGTGCAACTTCCTTAATACAGCTACTACGTTAAAACTTATTACTTTTCCTTTATTTCTGCATATGTCTATTTGAGTTTCCTTTTCCTCACTAACCTGCAGCTTCTTCTCTATTCTTGCTGCTCTTCTTCACCTCATTCACATTTTGTTTTACCTAGCTCGTGTTTACCACATGTTTTCCTCTCTTTCCACATCAGCCCCAAGCTTTATTTGATTCTACTTTTATGTCTTGAAGCTTACAAAACTTAAAAGGATGTTCTGCTTAAGTTTGCTTCAGCTTCCTTTCATGAGTTCCTTCTTATAACCTATAGCTCTTGCTCCATCCATACATGTTAGCTTCTTTTCCAACTCAGCTCCACCTTCTTCCTCTCTTCTGCTCTTTTACGTGTTGCTTCTTCTTAATAAGCCTATAGCTTCTCTCCATGATGAGCTTGTAAGAGATGAGTAAGTGTAAGTGTAAGTGTAAGTGTGTCCATGTGGGTGAGCTAGACTCATGGAGGAGCTTAACGTGATTCTTTTTTGTGAATTGTAGTAGCTACCTACGTGGTTATGACATAGAGAGTAAACCTATGGGTGCATGTGCTGCTTTATGAATGTAGCTACCCATGGCATGTGTTTGCTCATGTGACTTCCTTCAAAAACCACGTCTTGGTATGTGTTTATGCAATAATTAGAGCTATTGAGTGTGTGAGGTTCCATGCATGAAAGCAATGTATGTGTGATTTATGGAGTGGGCCCACATGAGAGAGGAGGCTGTGTGACCTGGTCCCTAGATGTGAGACTTCCTCCATGTGAATGAATTATGAATATATGATTGTTTATAAGCTAGCTATGCATGTGATTGTGTTTGGTGGATGAATCTATTGTTTTATGATCACGTGCTTTTCATGTATCCAATTCAAAGTCCCCTCAAAGTCCCATGCATATCCACTTCAGCACATTTCTTCTCATCTTTTTTTCTTTCTTTTATAAATTTCATTTTTTAAAAATTTCTTCTTGATTCAATCTTCAATTCTTCTCCAAATAAAATTCCTCCTTTAAATTCCATTTGTCCATAAAAAACCTTCATAAACAATGAAAGATATTAATTAAGAAAATTTACAAAAATATTCAAAATAATTTGTGTGTTAAAATCAATAATTTTGTAAACTAATTCTTAAAGTGTAGAAAATGGCCAATAAAATCAATTATCATCTAATAAAATGCAATAAACCATATTTAATTATTAAAATACCTAAAGTTAGGGGAACTATTATATATAAAATTAGTAATTATCAAATTCTCCTACACTAAAACCCTTGCACTCTTGGGCAAAACTTAAGATCCAAATAAAAGCTAGTGGAATAGGAAGTGGAGAATGAAAATGAAAAAGGAGAGTGAAGTGTAAAAGTCACAAGCTAAAGAATGATCCCAACTCTTTAACACTCTAACAATCAAAGTTGACTTTACTTGCATCAAGAAAGCAAATTCCATGGCAATTTCATTTGAAAAGAATGAATTGAAATGCATAGCTCCTTATATAGAACTAGTGTTTACTTTTAACTCTCAAATGGTTAAGGTATTGTGTATCACTCAAGTTCCACCTATCCAAACCTCATACCATAGGCTTGTCAAGCTTCTAAGTCTCCACCACCTATGCCAAATGTGATGCACAATTCAAGAGGACTTTATTCAAGGTTGTAGCGGGGTAAGGGAATGAAATGACTGGATAAACAAGAGCAATAACAAATGGAACACCTTAGGACCTTAAGAGCAATAAAATGAGACCTATGATAGGGAAGAATGTGTTTCTAGGCCTTATTTCTAACTAGTATAAGTGAATACAAGCTAAACTCAACATTTCTTTCTTTTGATTTTCATTTTTTTCTTTCTTTTTATTTTCATTTTTTTCATTCGTTGTTTTTCTTTTGCTTTTTTCTATCTCTTCTTTTCTTTCCAATTTTTTTTTTGGAAATCTTCTTCAACTTTTAATAACAATGGCTTAAATTGATGCAAAGCACACATTCATCCACTCTAATGAGATGTAATGCTCTAGAAATCCATAAGGTATCTTAAAACAAGGTGGGATGTATATATATTTTAATGGCTATGGTTTCAACAAGAAAACAAAACAAGGTCCAAAGTGGCTAAACAATAGAAAGAATACATGCAATAGTTGGCTTTTTGGCTAACTAGCTATAAAAGAAATGAATGCCTTATCATTTTCATGCATGCAAATGCAATTGTGGTCTCAATAAAGAATCAAGAGAAGTTCTAAAGTGAGAGTAAAGAAAGGTGAATACACACTAGAAATAAATAAACAAGGCTCAAAACCTCACCAACTAATGTGTAACAACATATTTATCTAGCCTATCTCATGTTATTCTAATCACATTTCCTTAGCCAAGCATACATTCTCAAGAAAATACAATTAAAATAATAGATTATTTTCACATTATGTTATGGATAAAATTTTCATTTCATGCCTTGTGAACCATATAGATGCATCCATCTCATTCTCATATTTAAATACATGCATACAACTTAGAACCATTCCAAGATGTGGACAAAAACTCTAGCTCATGAAGCATATACATAAAAATCACATGTTCAGCCTCAGATTGGTGTGCCAACTTTCTGTTATGAAAATTGGAAAATCATAACTAATTCTAGAAAAATTAAAATTAAGTACACTATACTATTTTGGAAAGCTACAGATGTCTAATTTATGATAAAAATAAGTATAAACTAAACAAGGATGGCTAGTAATTGGAAATTGGTGGAAGAGTACCCAAACTCATCTGGCGCTACTAGTACTATCATAGAATTTTAAAAATTCATATCTCCTTGATCAGATATCAAATTAGGGTGATCTTAGTGGCCATAGAAATATTATCATGTTTAGTTTATTCTTATAAAATTTCATGAGCACTAGACACTATTTGGTCCTCAAATGACATAGGAGAAGAAACTAACCATATAAATAGTAACTATACCAGAATAGCTAAAATTTGGAAACTTTGAAAATTCATAATTAATTCCACAAAGCTTCAAATGATCTGGTCTTTAGCTTTATAAAAATATCTAAATGAAATCTATATTCATGCCAAATTTCATGAAGAAATTAGTTCATTTAGTTAGAATGTGTTATAGGGTTGCAAAATGGCTCTTTTATGCTTCTTAAAGGGTCATCAAAGGGTCAAATTTGCTCCTAAGGCTTTCATGGCCACTTGAGCACATAGGAAAGCACCCAAATATTCTATTAAACATGTCTCAAAGGTGCACAAACCAGATTTCATGAACTCACTCTCTCACCCCAAGGTACATAAGAATACATAGGCTTATCCTTGGCATTCAATGGCAAAATCATGTAATGTCATTCATATAGCTCTAGTTCTCATACATATACAATATATCCATACATTTATAAGTATTTATAAGCTCATACATCATATACAACATGGGATTACATCTTATGCCATTCATATGGCTACAAAATGGACAATTTACATAATTCTATGTCAATCTCTTTTCTTTATGCTTAGTGGCTCCCATTCCTTGGCTCATTTGGTCCACCTAGACATGTTAGGCAAATTGGGAGGAAGGAATAAGATTCTAGGAATCCCAATAGCTATTCTCAGTTTCAATTATACATAAAGAATGCAAATCCAAGTCTAAAGTATATGCATGGATGTCATGGAGTGCACAATCATACATGGAATATTTCTTGCACTTAAGAAGTCATATAAAGCATGCATAGGTTTGCCAAGAAGATGGTTTAGCCTCACCCACTTCTCTTGGGGGATTTTGAACTTGCCTCACCCTTTTTCTTAAGGGGTTTTTTATAAGCCTCACTCTTTAGAGATTGTTGGCTTTGTCTTGCCCATTATTGGAGACTTTTGGCTCATCTTTACTCTAGCGAAGGGACTTTTGGCTTCACCACACTCAAGCAAACCAAAATATGTTCATAAAGCATCATTTAAGTGCATAACATAACATCATAGTACCATGGCATATAAATACATGCTAAAACATCTTTCATGGCTCAAAACATACATGCACACATTCAAAGACAAGATAAACATCTACTCATACATGAGAGAAAGAAGAGAGAGCTACCTTGGTGCATAATAACACACTTTTCTCCTTGAACCGACACCCACTCACAAGAATATGAGACTTGGTTCCTTTAGCTTAGACATATAATATAGAAGCTAATTGCACTCTTGGAATAATTTCTAAGGCCACACATTCATTTCAAAAGCTAGATTGTTCCTATGGCTCATTTATGGTTTCATAATGCTCCTAATGAAGCAACACCCATAATCTATGTTCTTGGCTCTATTCTTTCTATCTATTTATGGTTCTTGACTCCATTTAAGCCTCTTAGAGCTGTCATACAATTAATTTAAAGAGCCTAACTACATGTTGCTTCTTTAAGTCATAATATAGAACCTATGATACCATCTCACTTCTTAGGCTTCCTAAAATTTTTCTAAGGCTTCCTCTCATCCTCTCCCATCATATATGATACAAAACCAAGCTTGGAAGAAATTAAAACACTCCTTTGATGCTCCTTTCATGCTAGGCCAAGGCTATGTTTCTTAAGGATACCAAAGGAGTTGTTTTGATTTCTTTGATGGGAGAAGCATGTGGGAGGCTCTCTTGGTGTCTTAAGAACTTGCACAAACTCTTATACACCTTAAATTATGGCTAGAAAGCTTTCTACAAATCAAGGTGCAATTGAAACCCTAGGCTAGACATCTTGCAAATCAATGGTTCTTTCTTAGATTACTTTGCATATTCTTGTTTCCCACACTCTAAATCCTAGGATTCATCTTTGTTTTGGTTCAAAAATAACTACCTCTTGTCTGTCCATATAATGTTCAAACCATACATCAAGAGAGGAAGGAAAAAGAAGCATGAAAACTTATAGATTTACCTTGAATTCAAGCTTTTCTCAAGAGCTTTCTCCTTTGCCTTAGTCCTCCTCCTAGAATTCAAACTCCTCCCATCTGGTTTGGGTTCAAAATAGAACCAAATCATGCACCAAATCCATGGAAAGAAAGAGGAGAAGAAGTAGAACAAGTTCAATGAAGGAAGAAGCAAGAAATTCCTTGATTTTCTATACCTTTTCCTAGGCTTTTCTCCTTCTTTGAAGCTCCCTCTTGTGCACCACTTTTTGTAGAACTTCTCCCTAGTCTTGGACAGAATTTAGGTTAGCCAAATGTGAGGGAGGAGTAGGATGCCACCTATATATAGCTAGGGACTCTTAAGGAGCTTTTTAAAATACCAATTTTATCCTTCATTCTTGGCATTTTCATTTTAGGATCATTTTAACTCCTTTTCAAGGACCGTCTTTTCCATAATAAAATTTAGGTTCTCTAACCTCTAAATAGCCTTTGGAATCACTCAAATTGGGTCTAAAACATTTCTAAATGAAAAGGTCAAAGTTTGTGTTCACCAACATTTTAACTCATACACCGAAGGGGTTTTAACTGTTCTGGGGGTTCATATAGTTTTTAGGGCCTTTGAGAACCCTGAGAAACTCATTTTTCCCATTTAAAAATCCCTCCTATGAGTTTTCCAAAAGTGCCTAAAATTAGGAAAATGCCACTACATCTTCATTAAATTTCATTTAGTCATTCTGACTTTGGTTTCAGGGCACTTCTGACCTTGGATCCTTATTATTTGAGATCTAGATTATCATTCTAATTTTATTGGACCTCAAATCATTCGATCTAGGGGACTTCCATTTGTATCCTGTGAATTTCTCACATTTATAGAGAAATCAAGTATTACATTTCTCACGTTTTCAGAGGTATCAGATGTTACATAATGGATATCAAAATACTTCATTGAAATCAAATTCATTGCCACTTCACTTGGATCAAGGCACAAGATCCATCACTTATCATGTCAAAATGAATCCAAGCTAAAATCATCTTAACTTGCAACTTTCATAAAATTTTTTTAAAAAATCACACTATTTCTCAAAATTTTTTTTAACAAAATAGAAAGAAGATGAAATGGGATTGCTTCCCCCTAACACTTAAATATTGCATTGTCCTCAATCCTAGCACAAGATCCAATCAATAGATAAATAACATAATATAAAGAGTGGAAAAAGAATGTACAACTGGATGAAGTTGAAATGAAGATCTCAAGGGTGGCTCAGATTTCCATGTAGTTGGTTAGCAATTTATTACTTATAAAACAAACAGTAATGTGAAAAAAGAAAAGATAACTAAATCCTAAACTAAAAAGGACTATAAAAAAAACTAATCATAAGTATCAAAAACCAAAATCAAAATAGTTTTATTCCTCTTTAATTGAACAATTTTAAGTCTAACAACTTTAAAGCATTTTGATTAATCATTTAATGATGATGCATAGACTTCCTCAACCATCAGTAGTCTTGGAAAGTCAGATTCAACATTTTCAGAAGCAATAAAAGAAGGAAAATCAAATTTAGCATGTTTAAAGCTAAAGAAAGAAAATTTGAAATCAAGTTTATATGCATCAAACATTAAATTCCCTAGATATCTATCAAAACTAATAAAATCAATTGGATTCTCATTAGTAAGAGTCACTACATTAACAGAAGAATTCAATTGCAACTTCTCACTGTCTGTCAAGTTGGAATCCTTCAATGTGACGACCCTAACTTCTAATATCGGTAATTATAGTTAAATACACGATTAGTAAATAATGATCAAGGTTTGGAGTCATTACAGTTAATCACATTAAGAAAATATAGGGGAAATTTAACCTTGATACTCTTAGGGTCATCAACTAACAACCATAACGGGAACATGCATAGGAAGGTTTGTACCATCATTAGAGGTTTAGGGTTCATCCATTAATCAATTTCAACCCACTACAACCTCCTATTAATGTACTCAAGCTATTCCCTAACCTTAACTTTAATTAAATTAGGGTTTCCAGGTCAAATAGGGGTGTTTGGGGACCTGCGCCGCAACCTGGAACCTTCCCGCCGCGGCTAAGCTAGGTTCTGGAGCTAAAAAACTAAGTTTTTAGACTTGCGCCGCGGCTTGGAACTCTTGCGCCGCGGCCAAGTTGCTTTCGGGAATTTTCTTGTATCGCCGCGGCGAGTTGGACCTGCGCTGCGGCGAGTTTTGCTACTGTAACCTCCCTAATTAATTTCCTCGACTCGCGCTGTGGCGAGATTTCTTGCACCGCGGCGAGGTTACATTCTGTCACCCCCTGGGCGATTATTTTCACTCTGCGCCACGGCGGGATTTCTCAAGCCGCGGCGTCCCTCGCCACTGTCACTCCCTAGGCCGTGGCGAAGCCTTCTTAGCCGCGGCGTGACCCCCTTCTGTAGCTGTTTTCACTATATTTCGCCCCCTACACTCCATTTCTCTTCTTAGGGACACCCTAAGATCACTTCCCCTCATTTTATATGGCTCTAATGGCATTTATCTACCTTATTTATTTAGCTATGCTTCCATTACCCATTTAAAACTTATGTGCCCATTTCTTTCCTCTAATTAACTCCTATCAGCAAGTTTATGGAATAATAACAACACTAATCATGCACCGTGGATATTTAACATTAGATACACTTTCCGTTATTAACCAATTACAATCATAAGGTTCAATTCCATGATAATCGAATTACATATACAATCCCTATACTTGGCAACTCATGATGCAATGTAGCAATGATACAAAACTAACAATTTAATTACAATACATTAAACCTATGTGCTACCAAACCATTTAACAGGCTCTCGTTAATCTTCTCCTTTCCACTAAGAGGTCCGATCCCTGAAAATGTTAGCCCGCAACGGGGTGAGATATACAATCTCAGTAACAAAAGGAAATTTCCATCTATATGCACAAGTCAATCAATCCAAGACAATCTCATGTCATCAATATCAGAATCATCAATTCAATTGGCAAATGAACTAGTTGAGCTACCAATGACTACTGTCCCATACCAGCAATCACACATAACATGTTAATGGCCAATAACACCGGGAGAGGCCCGTCCACGACACCTACTCCCTATTGAGCACAACCAGGGCTCAGTGCATCTGGGGTTGATCATACCTGGTGCTCGATCGTAGCACATGCACGGGTGGCAGCCGCACCACAGCTCCACCATGGACTCACAAGGTCCAATCACAATAACAATCAAGTAGTCAACCAGTCATTTAACATTTCAAACCAAGCATGTGTAGCAAATAGCAGATTAACATGAGCATATACATGGAATTAGGAAAATAACCCAGTTACCTCAATGAAGCCAATTACTCTTCCCCTAGCTACCATAATAATCCAAATGCACACCAAGCCTATAATAAGCATAATTATCATCATTTCTAACCACAATCAAATATCCAAAGAGTTGAACTATAAATGACAGACTAGAGGTTACTCACTTAATTACCAAGGGATTTAATTTCGAATTCCAACTTTCCCACACCAGAAATTGCCATAGTTCACTCCAATTTCTGGGTAATTTCACATGAAACCAAAGGCCATATCATAGGTCAACTATAGGGGTCTCAAACTAACAGAAAATGCATCAAAATGGGAAGGAGATACTCACTTAATAACACCCATATCCTCATCTCCAAAAATCCACCATGGGAGCACCAAAAATCGCATTTCAATCATCAAGCCCAGTAAATTCAGTTTTCCACCATTTTCTCCTTGTAATCTCACACAATAACAGAACTCATTATGATAATACATCCTTAGGGGCATTTCCCGGCAAAGTGATTCACAAAATGGAAAGGAAAGGCTTATCTAATCCTCCCCCTAACCTCCAAGTCCGAAAATCTTGGTAGGAATCACCCAACACCAAATTTCAGATTTGAGATGAAGATGAAAATACTCAAACCCAAAAATTAATTGGACCAAAATGAAGAGGAGGATGAGAGGGTCAAGTTATATATAACTTACCTTGGCTAAATCATCCTCTAGAAGTGAGAAATGGAGCCTCCATGTTGGTAGAACCCTAGCCTCCCTCAAACCTCCGAATTTTCCTCTCTTGAGTTTCAGCAAAATGAAGGAGAGGCTGAAGGTTAGGGTTTTAGATGAGTTTGGGTCAACCCTAAAGCCCAAAATCCACTTAGGTTGAGATGTGTGCTTATTGGGCTTTTGTTTGGTGAAGTGGGCTGCAGAACAATTTCAGTTTAAGTGAGGTATGCTGACCCAATGGCCCAATTCCTTGTAGGTTCAGATTTTTTGCACTTGTTGGGCTTTGTTTCATGAATTGGGCTACAACAATTTGATTGGGTTAGGCTAAATTCCAAGAGTCAATCTAACTTAAGTCTGCATAATGTGTGTTGGGCCCACTATAAGAGCTCATGTAAATTGGGTATTGGGCCTTTATTTCACTAAGTCAAATTGGGCTATTGCTAGGGGATCCCTCTCGGCCCAAGTCTCATGATAAGGAGTTGGGCTTGCATCTAGAATCATTGGGCTTTTATAAGCCTCTTCTCATGATCCCCCTACATTAATTTGGGCCTAGATATAGTTTCTATCCCAATTAATTCTTAAACCCATATTAATAATTTATCTCTCTAAACATCCCCATTCACTTTACTTACCCAATCATCCCATATTAATTATTCTTAATTAATCTTAATCCATGATTAACACCTTAATTAATTTCGGGGTGTTACATTCAAGGTATCTAGTAGTTGCTTCATTTTAACTAAGGGAGTATTTTGATTGTTGGGAATGACTTCACCAACTTCATGAACCTATGCAGAACTCTCAGCAAGAGAAATAATATCCTTCCTGATTAAAAAGACATTAGTAGACTCACAAGATTCTAAACAATGATTAATAGCAAAATCTAGTCTCTTACTAGTGTCAACAACAGCACAAGCATCAGTAGGATTTTGAATATCAGCACTAGCATGATTAGAAGAATCAATATTAATAGTTTTAGTGTAGAGAAAGGATTCCATGGACTCAACAAAATTATCAGACCTCAGAAACTCATTTATCTCAACATATATAAGAAATGTATGCAAATCATCACATAAGCATTTCAAAGTAAAGTTTGATTCATCAACGACAAGCTGTTCAACAATTGTACCATCTATATACTCATTACATGCTATATCCACTATTTTGTTAGTCATATCATCACATACTAAGTCACCCCCATACTTATCTACTACCCTAGACTTAATACGATCATCACTAATTGGCTCAGAAGTGAAATCATCACTATGATCATAGCTAGGAGTAGAAAAACCAAGTGCATCAGTTCATAAGGACTCATTAACATCAACAATTGTATCATCTTTGTTCAATGCATTACCACAATCTACCATATCAGGGAATTCAAGAATAATTTCCTCATCAACATCATCATCATGTAATTCAGGATCAACAACATCAAGTGCATCAGTAATCACAGTGCTATTATGTAAATTAGAATCATTCCCAATAAAATGTAAAGTATTAGAAGATGGAAGCATATTAACCAGTGAATAAGAATCTTCCTCCTCTATACATTCTCTTTTGATTTGCTCTTTTCTCAATTCAATAGCACTTGAGGTAGATTGACTTAATTGAACTTTTGAATCCTTCATGAAGTTATCCATCATTTGTTGGTTTTAAAGTTGCAACTGTTCATTTTCCTGTTGGAGTTGAAGATTAAAAGCATGCAGTTGTTGCCTCATCCTCTCTTCCCAACGTGGCTCCTAATTAAGCTCTTGTTGCATATATTACTTATGATAGTTGTAGGAATAATATTCTAGTTCTTGCACATGGAAGTTGTGGTATGGCTCAATATAATTAGGGTGAACTTCATATGGATGGTGGAAAGGTTGGTAGCATGGTTGTTGAACTTGTTGTGCTTGTCTTTATTGCTCAAGAATGCCATGAAGCATTGATATAGCTTCATCCATTTTCTAGATGATCCTATCATTTACACAAGAATCATGGACACCTTGTTTAGACATGTAATAAGGATCCATTTTAAGTAAAGAAAATGAGAAGTTTAATCAATTTAAGCACAAGAGAAATCACTAACACACTACCACTAAAATTAACTCTAAATTAGGAAAATTTAATTCAAATGAAGCTAACGGTCTCCTAACAATGCAAAACACTCCAAAATAGAGGACAAACACACAAAATGAGCTCACAAAAAATGAAGAAATTAAATAAAGAAAAATTGAAAATTTCCTAGAAAATTCAAGAAAATAATTTTAAAAAATTAGAAAAAGTATCTTAAACATTGGAATTTAGCCAAAAAAATGGTGCACCTAATAGTGTTGCTATTAGTTTTGCTTTAAACACCCAAAAACCTTGGAAAATAAAGTTTGAGAATTTTTTGGGCACATTAAACAAAAGTTCTAGCAAGCAAGACAATTGAACTGAATAATCGAAAGGACCAAAAACCAAGCTTAAAATAGAACAAAAATCAAACCAAAATAAAGCAAAAATACCTAGAAAACTTTTCAAACAATTGAGAATACAATTTCATCGGCAATGGCACCAAATTTTGAAAGGTTATGTCACGCAACCTCTAAAATAAAACTAGGCTAGAAAATATATATAATTAGTGGTGCAACCTAGATCGTCTCCCTAGGAAATGGAATTCAATATTTGATTAGGTTTTCCAAGTGTAAAAGGATCCTAAGACTATCTAATTAAAAAAGGGTTTGACCTAATTAAACTAACTAAAATTAAATGGAAAGGAAGTTCCTAGCTGCTACCTAACTGCATGAATTAATATGTAACTAATGGACTTATGACTAACTTTGGATTCATCCTTTGATATCCACTATCCTGATCTTAATTCAATTGTAATTGGTTTTGGTTTAAGAGTCTCTAATTTTGTTCATGGCAAATGATCTTGAATTACCACTCAAGATTCAAGAAATTAATAAGTTAATATTGAATTGAAACCTCAACCCTATATCAAATCATTAATTCTTGTCATTACAATCAATGAACACTAAATTTAATTAATTAATCGATCAATTAGCCTTTGAATTATCACCCTAGGATGTTCAATTATCTAATTAAACTTTAAGGAATCCTTAAATTAAACAATTAAGCACACAATTTCACTCATATATTTCATCAAACACCTTGATTGCATACCCATAATTAAAAGAAAGGGAAAAATCTAGCACTTATCCAATCAATTAATCATTCAAATAATCTCCTAATAAGTATCTAACTAGCCACTAATTGTAAACAACACAAATTTCCAATCCAATATAGCCTTAACTAAGATAATACAAGAAAGAGGAAAATGCTAGAAAAAGAGGAAATCTTAGCTAAAAATTCCTTGTTATCTCTATGGATTCAAGCATCTCCAAAAGTTGTCTTCCAAGCTAGCCACAAAAGGAGATTAATGCTTCATGGAATGGATGGATGGAGATGGAGGAAATGGGTGGAGAAAGCTACTACCTGAATAAGGGATAGAGTGAATGGAAGAAAGGAATGCATAATGGAATGGCATGAATTGATGCGTGGAATTCATGATTGAAGCTCTCATGTGCTTCTCCTTGTGTATATAAGTGTAGGCCCCCTTGTGATGCTGAAGTGTTAGAATATAATAAAAAAAAAATCATCCATACTTCTTATTCTTCTAGCCATCTATGCAGCACGTCAATATCCTCACAAGCATGCTCTCCTTTCAACTTATATGCCACTTTCATGCCTTCTCATGTGCTCTTTAATTTTTTTTATTCCTTCAAGTGCTTGTGTGTCTAAATCAGAACCATCATCTGCTCACATCACCCCTCCAACCATGTCATATCTTTTTTTCTTCATTTCCTACGTCAGCTTGATGAATCCATAGCTCTGTTGTGCTCTTCCACCCTCTCAACTCGTGTTTCTTCTTCATTCTCAGCTTTTCCTTTCCTGCATGTGCAACTTCCTTCATGCAGCTACTACATTAGAACCCGTTGCTCTTCCTCTATTTTTGCATGTGTGTGTTTGAGTTCCCTTCTCCTCACTAACCCATAGCTTCTTCTCTATTCATGCTACTCTTTTTCACGTCATTCACATTCTGTTTCACCCAGCTCATGTTTACCACATGCTTTCCTCTCATTCCACATCAGCCTTAAGCTTTATTTGATTCTACTTTCACGTCTTAAAGCTGACAAAACTCAAGAGGATGTTCTACCTGAGTTAGCTCCAACTTCCCTTCATGAGTTCCGTCTTATAACTTATAGCTCTAGCTCTAGCCATGCTTGTTAGCTTCTTCTCCAACTCAGCTCCACCTTCTTCCTCTCCTCTACTCTTTTACGTGTTGCTTCTTCTTAACAAACCTATAGCTTCTCTCGATGATGAGCCCATAAGAGATGTGTAAGTGTAAGTGTATGCATATGGGTGAGTTGGACTCGTGGAAGAGCTTAACTTGATTCTTTTGTGGGAATTGCAATAGCTACCTGCATGCTTATAACATGGAGAATAGACCTGTCGGTGCATGTACTACTTTATGAATGTAGCAACCCATGGCATGTTTTTGCTTATGTGACTTCCTACATGCAACTTCCTTCAAAAACCATGTCTTGGTGTGTGTTTGTGCAATAGCTGAACTTGTTGAGTGTGCGAGGTTCCATGCATGAAAGAATGTGTGTGTGATTCATGGAGTGGGCCCACATGAGAAAGGATGCTGTGTGACCTGGTCTGTAGACGTGAGATGTCATACCTTACCATATAACACTTTTCCTATTACAAATACCTTACATAGAGCTTAGAGGAGTCAATGAAAACCTGAACTGATAAAAATTTTTTGTTTTAAAAACTTCCTCATGCAATTTCACTATTCATTTGGTCATTTCCAAATTTGTCTAACTTTGAAAATACATAATTAAATATAGAAAAATCATATGAGGTTAGTTCAGGGCTCTACTTCAAGCTCTCTCTCTCTCTCTCAAAGCCCTTTACAAGCCAAAAATACTTCCTCAGTGAAATGTGTATAAATTCATATCAAAGTGTCCTTACAAAAATTGGACAATTTTACCCCTCGCTTAACATATTGTTATTATTATTTTTCCTTTATATAAGCCAATGCATTTTTGCATTTTAGGCACGCTAGTCATATTCTATTTACTTAAGGGTTGATTATATTCATGACTTTCCATTTCATACCTGAGTACCTTACAGTGTCAGAACATAACTCATACATGCAATAATCTAAAATATTTAATTACATACCAAAATATGGTGCATAAAAGTAAGGTCCTCGATTTATGCCTCCACACTCTTTTCCTTTTCTTTGCTTGAAATTGGACCTAGCATAGGTTATATTTGGGGTGAGATTATGAAATCTCAATAGTAGTAAACTAATCTCATTCACAAGTAAGCATGTAGGTACATAACATAATGCCAATTAAGATGTCCTATACCACATAGGAATACAAGGAATTTCATACAAGGCCAAGCACAACCTAAGCATACATGTCTCATCTTATAGCATAAATGACAACTTGATATAGCATAACACTCATCATTACACAAGCATACAAGCTTAAAGAAAGGGAAAGGAAAACTACTACCTTAGCAAATTTTGCTCCTCAAGCCTTGGAACTCGGTCTACTTGCTTTTGGAGTTCTTAAACAAATATCAAACCCTATAATCATAACGATAATTCATTACAATCAGCACATAAACCTTAACTTCTAGAGTAATATGAACCTTTTAAACTCATTGGAACCATTGGAATTGGAAAATCCTACTCCTTTCCTTCAATCCACTATGGCCGAATAGTGAGTATTTCTTGGCCAAAATTTAGAAATTTTATTCCATGAGTTTTGGGGGCTTTGCCATAGGTATTCCCAGTTAAAAACACCCTTTTGAATTCATTGGAGTGAATAAAATTATCAAATTCTAGCCCCAACAACATGTTTTGATCATAACGTAACCCAGCTCTATTTTAGGCCCAAAAGTGAGTTTCTTTGGTTCTAAAAATTCCATAGCCTCTTCCTTTAAGTTTTAGGACTTGAAATTTGGTATACATGACTTTAAGCCATTAAGAAAACACCATAAAAATTTTGGGAAAATTCGGACAGAATCTTCCTAACATTTCCATTTTCCCAAAAATTACAATCTTTGTGTTTTTCAAAGTTCCAGCATATAATAAAAATGGATAAGCTCATATGGCCTCCATAGTCAATATATATAACTCCATTCCTAGGCCTCCATATTCAACATATAAACTCCATTTCTAATGATCCATATGCTGTCCAAAAGTGACTCATAGCTAGGGTTTAACAAAACTAACTTAAACCATATGATTTTCAAGTGTAAGGTGAAGAAAACTTACTCTTTAAGCTTAATCCTTGCTTCCCTTGCTTTTCTCACACTAAAATTCCTTCTTTTCCAACTTAGAGCAACATTCCACCTTAAAGAAAAGATGAAGATGCAACTACCCTTTGGAGAAAATGGTTGGAGGATGAAGAAGATAAAGAAATTGGGTGAAGAATGGGTGGTAGTTTTGCTTGATTTCACTTCTTCTTCCACTTTTTCTCCCTTGCTTTCTCTCTTCACGTTTTTCTCTTGTTCTCCCTTGTGTGTGGCATGAAAATGGTGGAATGGAGGTGAAGGAGATGAACTTAAATGAATTTAAATGGTCGTACCAAATTTAGACCCTTGGATCAACCTTTTCAAGATCAAATCTTTGCCTTTCATTCCTTGTTTCTTTTGATTTTATAATTTCATGACTAAATATGTAATGTCCCGTTTTCATTAAACGATGGAAATGGTCACGCTTTCAAAGTAAGTCCCCTGAGATGAGTGATTCAAGGCCAAATAAAATTTGGATAAAATGTTAAATAATAAAAAATGAGGATTTGAGCCTTGAGTTGCCCAGAAACTAGGGTCCGAATGATTTGAAAAATTTGCCGAAAGGCCAGTGGCATTTTCGTAAATAAGTGCAATTTTGGAAAAGCACCTAAGAGGGCTTTTTAAATGGAAATTTTGAGTTGCCCAGGGTTCTCAGAGGCCCCAAAAACCATGGGAAGCCCCGGGACCGGTAAAGACCCTCCGGTGTAAGTTTTCCAATGTTAATTGACCCAAACTTTGACCGATTCGTTCGGAAGGGTTTTAGCTCTGAGTTGAGTGATTCCAAAGCCATTTTTATTAAATTGGGAACCTATTTGTTATGATGGAAAAGACGGTTCTCAAAAAGGAGCTAAAACAAAGGAGAAACAAAAGTTTCTTTAGGGTCAGGGAGTATTAAAACTGGGGCCGTGGTCAGCTTGTGCTTTAGCTCTTGGAAACTACTCTCACATTTCTCATTCCACACAAACGGCACATTCTTTCTCGTAAGCTGGGTCAGTGGCATTGCTATCTGAGAAAAGCCCTGAATGAACCTCCTATAATATCCTGCTAAACCTAGGAAGCTCCTGATCTCTGTCACTGTCCTAGGTCTCTCCCACTGCAATACTGCCTCTACCTTATGGGGATCTACTGCGACCCCTGCATGGGAGATGACATGACCTAGAAACTGAACCTCAGTGAGCCAGAACTCACATTTGCTAAGTTTAGCGTACAACTGTCTCTCTCTTAGGGTTTCCAAGGCTAATCTCAAGTGTTGCTCATGTTCCTCTCTACTTTTTGAGTAGATAAGGATGTCATCTATGAAGACCACTACAAATCTATCTAAAACTCTGTTCATGTAATCCATAAAGACTGCGGGTGCATTCGTCAACCCGAAGGGCATAACTAAAAACTCATAGTGCCCGTATCTAGTTCTAAAGGCTATTTTGGGGATATCTTCAGCCTTTATCCTAAGTTGATGGTATCCTGACCTGAGGTCTATCTTAGAAAACACTGACGCTCCCACTAACTGATCTAGGAGGTCATCTATACAGGGGAGAGGGTACTTATTCTTAATGGTAATCTTATTAAGTTCCCGGTAATCTATACATAGCCTAAGGCTCCCGTCTTTCTTCTTTACAAATAGGACTGGAGCTCCCCACGGTGAGACGCTGGGTCTAATGAAACCCTTCTCTAAAAGTTCTTCTATCTATTTTTTAAGCTCTGCTAGCTCGGTGGGAGCCATCCTATACGGGGCCTTAGACACCAGACCTGCCCCAAGTACAATGTTTATGGAAAACTCTACCTCTCTCTGTGGGGGTAGTCCACTAATTTCCTTAGGAAATACCTCTGGGAACTCCCTCACTATGGGAATCTCTTCTATACCTTCTTCTACCTCGACCTGAACTGAAAAGAAGACCAGATACCCCTGACAACCATGCCCTAGAGATCTCTCAGCCTGGGAGGTGGTCATGACAGATAACTCAGCCCTAGTACTAGGCACAGTCCCACACTCAGGTAAAGTAATACACCTGTGGCTACAATCTAGTATGGCGTTATTTGCAGACATCCAGTTCACGCCAATAATCACATCAATATCAACAAAGGGCATACAAATCAAATCAAGGGTGGTCAGGCAATGGTTAAACTGGATCACACAATTTAAACAAGCATGGGAGGTAATGGCTCGGTTTCCTGTGGGGGTAGATACATGCAACTCATATGGCAATTTAGACATACTCAGACCCAGCCTCCTAGCACAGTCATATGATATGAAAGAGTGGCTAGCACCCGAATCAAATAAAGCAGTTACAGAAAAATCATTAATTTTAATAGTACCTTGAATCAGACTCGGGGACCTGCTAGCCTCCTACTAGGATAGGGCGAAGACTCTACCCTGGGTCTGTGGTCTGGGAGGAGGAGCCATCTCCCTCGGCTGTGTGATCTGCAAAGGGGCCTGTGGAGGAGCCTGAGTGCAATCTCTGGCTATGTGCCCCGGCCTACCACATCTGAAGCACACATTCTGCCCCGCATAGCACGGTCTGGTACCATGATTCTTGCCACACTAGGGACAAGTGATAGGTGGAGCACTACCTTTACTGGACTGAGTCCTCCGTCTTTTACCTCTCTGGTTCCACTGACTCTTTCCGCCTCTTCGGCTAGTCACTGCAGGCTGGGAACCCTCTCTAGGTCTCTTGGGCTCAGGGAGAGGAAGGGGTGGTCTAACACTGGACCTGGGCTGCATCATCCTAAGGTTCGTCTCCGTTACTCTACATACCTCAACTAGGGTATTAAAGTTCCTAATTCTCTGTGGCACAACCCTGTCTCGAATCTCAGGGAGCAAGCCCTTCTCTAATCTATCTACCCTCCATCTCTCATCATCATGTCTCTGCAGGTAAGAGGAATATCTGGAGAGCTCAACAAACTTTGCCACATACTGGTCCACGGACATCCCCGGAGTCTGCTTAAATAAAATGAATTCTGACTCCTTCTCATCTCTGATCGAATCGGGGAAATACTTCTCGTGGAACACCTTGAGGAATGCCTCCCAAGTGATTAGGATGTTCCTCGCTCTCAAAATAGGCTCAGTGCCCTTCCACCAGTAAATTGCTTCTTTCTTGAATTGGAATGCAGCCATCTTGGCTTTTTGCTCAGACGTGCACTCCATCACCTCGAAGATTTGCTCTAGCTCCATAATCCAGGCCTCAGCTCATATACATATAGGCAACTCAAAAACACAAACCATAACCCACAATGAGAGCCTGAACCTTTGCTCTGATACCAATAAATGTAAAACCATGACTTCTAGCTCATCTCATGCTTTCAAATGGCATAATATCATGAATCATATTGATGTTCCATGGAAACGCTAAAGAAATAATGATTTTTTTCGCATTGCGTCATATCAAAAAAATTCAATTCGGTGTCATATGGACCGTGTGAGCTTATACTATACTTCCCCATATTTAATTTCATTATTTCAACTCATTTCCATCACAAAAACATGCCTACAATTCATGGAAACCGAAATGGAGCTTAAAATAGACAAGCATATTTTCGGCCAGCTTTGCTCCATTTCCTGACCCAACTTTGGAAAATCATAACTAAATCCAAAAAATTCAATATCATGCAATCTTGGTCATTCTAGAAAGCTTAGGATGTCTAATTCACACTAAAAATATGACCACATCACAACATTCATCACACAGAACGTTTGACATCCAAGAAGCTACAGTCTGAAATTCATAACTAATTCTACAAAAATCTACATCACACACATTCAGTCATTCTGGAAAGCTACAAATGTTACATTGACACTAAAAATAAGTCCAGAATGAAACAAAAAGGTTTAGACATCTGGAACTGATGAAACAGTGATTGAGCTCTGGAGATGCCACTGTTACTGACAGCAAACTTCGAAAATTCATAACTCTCTGCTCAGACCTCCAAATGAGGTGATCTCGGTGGCCACAGAAATTTTATGCCCTCTAGTTTATGCATATAAAATTTCATAAGCATTGAACACCATTTGGCCATCGAGTGACACGAAAATCAAATCTGCCAGTATGAACAGTGCACATACCAGAAACCATGGAAAATCCCAATTTTGAAAATTCATCAAATATTCTCTAGGTTTCCGAAAATTATGATCTTTAGCTTCCAAGAAAGCTCTTAATGAGACCTAATTCTATGCCAAATTTCAGGGCAAGACTAACTCATTTGGCCAAAAAGTGACATAGGGTTCCATTATGGTCAATTTTGGCTCCATATTGAGTACCAAAATTGCCAAATGGATTTCCCTTGGTCTTGGCACCTTTTGGGCAAGTTTAAAAGCTTATTTGAGACTTGTGTGAGCTGCCCAAATGGTCCCAAACCTCATGCATCTCATTTTGACCATTCAACCCACACTTATACACATAACCACCAAACTTTACATTCTCATACCATGGCATTTCATACTCAAAACATGTGCTAATGGTCATACATCATTTCCATACATCTAAACATCATATAATATCATTTTTACATTTGTCCAAGGGGTCATAGACTATTTACAATAATCATATACATCATGAAGTCTCCTTATGAATCAAAAGACCAAAAATCAAGCATAAGGATGGCAATCTTCTTTCTTCAAGGTGGTTGGCTCCCATTGCCATGTCCACTTGGTCCACCTAGCATATTAGGACATTTAAGAGGAGGGAGTGAGATTCAAGAATCTCAATAGCTCATCTCCCATTCCATCACATATAATATGTGCAAGCAAGTTTCACAAATGCATGCATGGAGAAAGTAGAAATCATAGGCATTTTAAAAGCAACCTTGGCATGTGAATCAATCATACAAGACATTCAAGAGCTCACTAAGTGTTTGGATTGGCCTCACACTTCTCCTCATGGATTTTGGACTTGCCTCACCCATTCTTTGAGCACTTTGGACTCAACCATACTCTTGGGAGCCCACTTTGCTCTTAGGAGACTCTTTACTTTGTCTCAACCAAGCTCAAGGGTTCTTGGCTCATCCTCACCCAAGGGAAGAGTTCTTGGCCTCTCCACACTCAAGCAAACTCATACAAACATCATGGATTCATTTAAAACATAACATGGCATCAAGGATCATGACATGTAAAGGCATGCTAGCATACTTTTCAAAGCTTGAAAATACACACACACATTCTAAAACAAGCTAAACACACATCCATGCATGAGAGAAGGTGGAGAGAGCTACCTTGTATGCAAGTACACACTTTTTCCTTAGCTTTTAAACCTCCTCTTTTAGCCACACACCCACAAGTTGGTGGAAATAGTGTCTCTTGGCCTAGACACAAATTATGGGAGCCAATTAAGTTCATGAACCACACTCTAAGGCTACACAATTTAATGAAACACTAGATTGCTCTATAGGCTCCATTATGGTCCATCTTGGCACCTAATGAAGCAACATCCCTCAAATGATTTCTAGGACTCATTCTTTCTTTTCAAATATGATTCTTGACTCCATTTAAGCCTCTTAGAGTCCTCACATCATCAAAACAAAAGGCCTAGCACCATGTTGCTTCTTTAGGTCATATTATGGAACCTAAGACACTAAATCACTTTCCATGAGTTCTAAATTTTTTCCAAGGCCTCCTTTCATTTTTATTCATCAAATATGACTCAAGAATGACCTTAGAAAAATTTAAAACTCCCCCTACCTACACAAACAAGCGTAGGCCGAGACATAGGCTTCCTTTGGGCTTCTTAGAGTTTTCTTGCTTTTCTTGAAGGAGGAAGCTTGTGGGGAGCATCTTTGGTGTCTCAAGAACTCATTTATACTCTAACTTAGACCTAGGAAGCATCATACAAATCCAGAAATTGGAAGGTGCACTTAAAACCCTAGGTTTTGCATCTTGCTTTCTAATGCATTTTTCTTAGTTTTCTTTGCATATTCTTATTCCTCTCCATCAAATACCTAAGAATCACCTTTGGTTTGGTTGAAAATCTAAATCCTAAGATCTGTCCAAGTGTAGGTCGAAATGGTCATGGAAGGGAGGAAGAAGACCAAGTGGGAGAATTGCAAAATACCTTGTTTTTCTTGGATTTTCTTGCTTGTTCTTGCTTTCCTTGGCCTCCTTACTTGGAATTCGAACTTTCCCCTCTGTTCTCCCTTCAAAACAGCCCTTAAAACTTCAGAGAAATCATGGAGAAGAAGAGGGAAAAAGAGGAGAAGAAAGTGGAGGAGAGAAAGCATGAAAAACAAGCAAAATTCCATACCTAAAGTCTTGAATCTTTCCTCCTTCTTCCCTTCTCTTTGTGCACGACTCTCCAAGGGATTTGCTTCTGATTTAGGGCTGGAAATTCTGAAGTGAATGAAGGAGAGTGTGAGGTGCCACCTATATATAGCTAGGGTAAAGTGACTTTCTTTAAAAATTCCCATTTTGCCCTTCATACTTTGCCTTTTTGTAGTGTACAGTGATGCCTCAAAGAAAGGGTTAGGATGTGTGCTTATGCAGAAAGGCCGAGTGGTAGCTTATGCTTCTAGACAGTTGAAACCTCATGAGGAAAACTACCCCACACTTGTTGCCCTATCACAATAGGAGGCTAGTTGGTCCCCAAGTCTGATCCAAGATACTATTAGAATAAATGATTTTTTTGTAACTGCATTATTTGATTCAGGTGCTAGCCATTCTTTCATATCATATGACTGTGTTAAGAGGTTGGTTCTGAGTACGAATACATTACCCTATGATTTACATGTATCTACCCCACAGGAAACCGAGCCATTATCTCTCATGCTTGTTTGAATTGTGTAGTCCAGTTTAATCATTGCCTTACCACCTTTGATTTGATTTGTATACCCCTTGTTGATATTGATTTGATTATTGACATAAACTGGGTGTCTGCTAATAATACCACACTAGATTATAGCCACAGATGTATTACTTTACTTGAGTGTAGGGCTATACCTAGTATAAGGATTATGTTATCTGTTATGACCACCTCCCAGGCTAAGATGTCTCTAGGGCATGGTTGTCAAGGATATCTAGTTTTTTTTTTCAATCCAGGCTGAGGTAGAAGAGGGTATAGAGGAAATACCTATAGTGAAAGAGTTCCTAGAGGTATTCCCTAGAGAGATTAGCATACTACCCCCAGAGAGCGAGGTCGAGTTTCCTATAGATATTATACCTAAGGCAAGTCCAGTGTCTAAGGCCTTATATAGGATGGCTCCCACTAAGCTAGCTGAGCTTAAAAAGCAGATAAAAGAGCTTTTAGAGAAAGGTTTTATTAGACCCAGTGTCTTGCCATAGGGAGCTTCAGTCTTATTCATAAAGAAGAAAGACGGAAGCCTTAGACTGTGTATAGATTATAGGGAGCTTAATAAAATAACCATTAAGAATAAGTACCCTCTTCCTTGTATAAATGACCTCTTAGATTAGTCAGTAAGAGCGCCTGTATTTTCTAAGATAGACCTCAGATCGGGATATCATCATCTTAGAATTAAGGCTGAGGATATTCCCAAGACAACATTTAGAACTAGATACGAGTATTATGAATTTTTAGTTATATGCCCTTCAGGTTGATGAATGCACCCACAGTGTTCATGGATTACATAAATAGAGTATTCAGGCTATACTTAAATAGATTTGTAGTTGCCTTCATTAGGCGATATTCTCATCTATTCAAAAAGTAGAGAGGAACATGAGCAGCATCTGAGATTAGCCTTGGAAACGTTGAGAGAGAAACAATTGTAAGCTAAACTTAGTAAATGTGAGTTATGGCTCACTAAAGTTCAATTCCTAGGCCATGTGATCTCCTAGGCAGGGGTTGTAGTAGATCCCTAGAAGGTAGAAGCAGTATTACAGTGGGAAAGACTTAGGACAGTGACAGAGATAAGGAGCTTCCTAGGTTTAGCAAGCTATTACAGGAGGTTCATTTAGGGCTTTTCTTAGATAGCGATGCCGCTGACCAGGCTCCCTAGAAAGAATGTGTCATTTATGTGGGATGAGAAGTGTGAGAAGAGTTTTCAAAAGTTGAAGTACAAGTTAACCACGGCCCCAGTTTTAGTACTCCCCGACCCTAGAAAGACTTTTGTAGTCTATAGTGATGCCTCTGAGAAAGGGTTAAGATATGTACTTATGCAAAAAGGCTGAGTGGTAACTTATGCTTCTAGACAATTAAAACCTCATGAAGAAAATTACCCTACACATGACCTAGAGCTAGTTGTAGTGGTATTTGATTTGAAAATATAGAGACACTACTTATATGGCCCAGCCATAGAAATTTGTAACAACCATAAGAGCCTTAATTATTTATTTGAACAGAAAGAATTAAATATGAGACAGTGGAGATGGTTGGAATTTTTGAATGACTATGATTTCACATCGAAATACCTTCTCGATAAAGCTAATGTGGTAGCTGATGCCCTGAGTAGGAAATCCATACACATGCTTGTATGATGATCTGAGAGTAGGAATTGATTGAGAAATTCTGAGATATGAGTCTCACATGTGAGATGTATTCAGGAAAGCTATTAATGAGTGAAACCCGAATAGAAAATAACCTAAGGGATCAGATAAGAAAGGCTCAACAGATAGATGACCATGTAAGTAAGATTAGATCTCAAATAGCCTAGGGTAGTATTCAAGAGTTCAATCTATCTGAGGATGACGTAGTGAGATATAGGGATAGGCTGTATATGCTTAGAAATACAGAAATTAGAGAGAGAATATTAAATAAGGCACATAAGAGCAAGTACACCATTCATCCAGGCAGTAATAAAATGTATCATTATTTAAAGAAAATGTTCTTATAGCCTAGAATGAAAGAAAATATAGCAGAATATGTCTTTCGATGTTTAGTATGTCAGAGAGTTAAGATAGAGCATCCGAAACTAGCTGGGTTACTTCAGCCCCTAGATATCCTGGAGTAGAAATGGGATAGTATAACTATGAATTTTGTCATGGATTTGCCCAGGACATCAATGGGGCATGATGCAATATGTAACACCATAAATTTCTAGCTTGTTTCATGCTATCTCTAGGTCTTATGCCATCTATTTCTCAAGAGAACAAGAAAAATGGCATTAAAATAGTGAATATTTTTGCATTGCATAATGTATGAATTTTTCATTCGGTATCCCATGGACTATATGAACTTATTCAACTCATTCTCATATTTAATTATACTAATAAAACTCAAAACCATCCAAGGAAGTGTGGCCTAGAGCTCGTGCAAGTGGATGGAACACATAAAAATACTAGGTGCAGTCTCAGCCAAAATTTCCAACTTTCTATCATAAATTTTGAAAAATCATAACTAATTCTATAAAAATTGAAATCATGCATTCTTTACCATTATGGAAAAATACACATGTATAATTTATGGAAAAAATATATCCAGGCAACAAAAGAGGCTGCTAGCTACCAGAAATTAATGGAATAGTACCATAGGTCGACTATCATCCCTGGTACTAACCTCTAACTTTAAAAATTTATATCTCCCTGATCAAAGGTCCAATTGGGGTAATCTTGGTGGCCATGGAAAGCTTATCATGTCTAGTTTATGATTATAAAATTTCTTGAGCAGTGGACATCATTTGTCCCATGACTGACACAGCCCAAGTTTTTAACCATATGAATAGTACCTATATCAGTTCAACAGAAAAATGCCAACTTTGAAAATTCATAATTAATTCCACAAAGCTCCAAATAATTTGGTATTTAGCTTCTAAAAAATATCTGGATAAGATCTATATGTGTGCCAAGTTTCATGGGCAAATTCGTTCATTTGGTCAAATCTTGACATTAGGTTATGAAATGGCTCATTTTGTGTCTCACAAAGGGTCCAAATGGTCCATTTTAAGCTCCAAGGCAACCATGGCCACTTGAGCACATGAGAATGCACCAAAATGACATTCTTAACTTGTCTCAAAAGTGCATAAACCCAGAATTTGCAAACTCACTCTCTCACCCATGCCATACACAAGAACATATAAGGCTAGTCTTGCCATTCCATACCGAAAATGCACCATACCATTCATATAACATTAAATCTCATTTGTACATGATACATTTGTATAATTACACATGTTCATAAGTTTTGGGAATCATGGGAGGGACACAGTGGAATTTAAAATTTTTTATCCCGATTCCCACTAAAGATGCGTCAAAATCGCTTAAACTGAATAGATTTAGAGAATTACCTTTTCAGTCAATTGAGTTTGTTGTTTACTCTTCGTCTGGATCACAGGAATTGATCGTAGATCGGCTCCCTCTACTAGTATCCACATGCATAGGGTTCAGCAACTCGAACGGTGTGCTAGCACATGTCCATACAACTCCGCACAACATCCATACGATGTCCCTCTCTCTAGGGTTTTTGGAGACAGCTCTAGATTTTTTTTTTTATATGGAAACCCTATTTATAGACTAGGGTTTCAGATATATTTAATCAATCACAATTAATTAAATATATCATTAAATATATTTATTAGTTTAAATTCAAATCTATCCTATAGTTTAAATTTAAATCTATATAATATAATCAAATTTAAACTAATTCATATATATACATATATATATAATATCAAATATAATATATATATATATAATTCCTCCATCCTAGATTTAAAAATTAAATTCATTGAATCTAGATACATTTCTGATTCAATGAATGTAGACATTTTAGCTCGAGTTGATCTGTTCTTGTGTGCGACCCTACAGGCCTATATGATGTTGGCAGTGGGCCAACTGCACTGTTTGACCTACAAGTCATAAGCGGCCTTTAGCAAGACATTGTGACTACCCAAATTATATGGGATCGGTGATCTAATGCAACCTATCTTACAACCCTATCATATCTTTTTTGTCACACGACATCTAGATCGAGTATGAGGCATGGAAATGTCATCCTCAACTTGCTCGATCTCCGAGTAGACTGATATAAGATGGAACCCTTTCCATCTGAGCATAGCCATGCATTTCTCAGTTACACTCATTGAGGAGCCCAGAGATATCTCTCTATTAATCAAAGGGACAAATTTCATCTTGACCACTCATCTTCCTCTGCATGGATTCCACTATACCCGATCATAACCTTTATAATCACCCGATTAAAGGTGACATTAGACTGTACCAAAGTATATGATCCTTCATGTACGAATCTATGGTGATCTCAGGTCCAAAGGATCAATGACACAGTTATATATGAGATAAACTTATGACATAATTTATGTAGCTTATCTCATAACGGGTCTATCCAGTGTCCTATTCTTTAACACACGCCTATGATTTTGATTCATATCATCATACATGATTAACACATAATCAATCAAAATCATACTAGTCTTTATTTATCGTTGTTCCCACAAAGATGATTGACTAGGGACATTTTGGATAATCTAAAAAATGATTTATCCATGGATATTATTATATATAAACATGCAAATAATATAATAATGTAATAAAAGAAAACTCTTATTTCGTAATAAAAATAATGTTCGCAATACAATGATTAGCCTAGGGCACAATTTCCAACAATTCCTACTTGCACTAGGTTCAATCATTAATGTTTCTAATATCGATGGACCTAACATGACGATCATGCTTAGCCTGTGCAAGTGGCTTAGTAAGAGGATCAATAACATTGTCATCAGTTAGTACTTTGTATATCTTTATATCACCTCTATCAATGATTTCTCTGATAAGGTGATATCACTTAAGTATGTGTTTGGTCCTTTAATGTGATCTAGGCTCTTTAGCCTGTGCTATTGCACCATTGTTGTCATAGAACAAATCTATTAGATTTGAGATGGTAGGCACCACCCCTAGCTCAGTGATGAACTTTTTAATCCAAACAGCTTCCTTAGCTGTATCTGATGCTGCTAGGTAATCAACTTCTGTTGTAGAATTAGCCACAGTGCTTTGCTTTGAGCCCTTCCAACTTACTGCTCCACCATTCAAACAGAATACAAATCCTGATTGCGATCTAAAATCATCTTTGTTAGATTGGAAACTTGCATCTGTATAACCGTTTACAACAAGCTCATCATCTAATCCTCCATACACCAAGAATGCATCCTTAGTTCTTCTCAAGTACTTTAGGATATTCTTGATGGTAGTCCAGTGATTCTCACTTGGATCTAATTGAAATCTACTAGTTATACTCAAGGCATATAAGACAACTGGTTGAGTGCACAACATGGCATACATGATAGATCCAATAGCCGAGGTGCATGGAATCTTACTCATGCATTCTCGCTCATCATGTGTACTAGGACACTGAGTCTTGCTGAGATTGATGCCATAAGACATAGGTACAAAACCCCTTTTTGAATCTTGCATACTAAATCTATGCAATACTTTGTCTATGTATGTGTATTGACTTAGACCAATTAGCTTCTTTGATCTATCTCTATAGATCCTAATCCCAAGGATGTAATTGGCCTCGCCTAAGTCCTTCATTAAGAAACACTTTCCTGACCAAGACTTGACAATCTACAAGGTAGGAATGTCATTTCCAATGAGTAGGATGTCATTAACATAAAGCACTAGAAATACAATTGTGCTCCTACTAACCTTCTTGTAAATACAAGGTTCATCAACATTTTGGATAAAACCAAAATCTTTGACTACTTTGTCAAAGCGATGATTCCAACTCCGAGATGCTTATTTCAATCCATAAATGGATTTTTGAAGCTTGTAAACCTTCTGTGACGACCCTAGTTTCTAATCTCGATAATTAAGGTTAAACATGCTGATAATAATTAGCGATCAAGGTTTGGGGTTGCTACAATCAATTACTTTGCAGAAATATAGGGAAATTTTAAACCTTGATACTACTAGGATCATCAACTATCAACTACAACGGAATCATACATAAGAAGGGTTTATACCATCATCAAAGGTTTATGATTCATCCATTGATCAATTTCAACCCACAAAAACATCCCACCAATGTACTCATACCATTCCCTAACATTAGCCTTACTGAAATTAGGGTTTCTAGGTCAAATATAGGAGTTTGGGGACCTGCGCCGCGACTTGGAACTTTCCCGCCGCGGCTAAGTTAGGTTCTGGAGCTCAAAAACCACATTTTTAAACTTGCGCCGCGGCCTAGAACTCTCGCGCCGCGGCCCAGTTACTCTCTGGAATTTTCTTGACTTTCGTCGCGACGATAGCCGCGGCGAGTTGGACCTGCGCCGCGGCCAACCTATGTGGCGCCGCGGCGAGTTTTGCTACTGTAACCTCCCTAATTAATTTCCTCGACTCGCGCCGCGGCGGGACTTCTTGCGCCGCGGCGAGGTTACGTTCTGTCACCTCCTGGGCGATTATTTTCACTTCGCGCCGCGGCGTCCCTCGCCACTGTCACTCCCTAGGCCGCGGCGAAGCCTTCTTGGCTGCGGCGTGACTCCCTCCTGTAGCTATTTTCCCTCTATTTCGCCCCCTACACTCCATTCCTCTTCTTGGGGACACTCTAAGGTCACTTCCCCTCATTTTATATGGCTCTAATGGCATTTATCTACCTTATTTACTTAGTTATACTTCCATTACCAACTCAAAACCTATATGCCCGTTTCTTTCCTCTAATTACCTTCCATCAGCAAGTTCATAAAGTATCAACAACAAAATATACATGAACTACCAGTAGCTATCCTTTAATACAAAATAAATGGGGGTGCCATATGTTAGGGGCTCATATCAATGTCTCAAGGGTTACATTTCCATTGATAAGCAATATTACATGTCAGCACCAATTACAACAGAAATCATGAGTCCATACAACAACTACCAAATTAAGATGAGGTCTAACCCCTCAGTTCATACATCCTCAATAAATCAAATGTTCCAGCCTACACTTGGCAATACAGATACATGATGATGCTATACATTAAGGAATACAAAATTAGCATCTATACTAGCTAAGTCAGCCCAAGTGTAGCCATCTCCCCATAGGTGGGAACTCATGGAATCTCATCCACTTGCTTACCCTTATCCTTACCCGAGGAACTTTCACCTGAAATATTAATCCCACAACACGGGGTGAGATATGAATCTCAGTAACCAAAGCAATTCCACCATATAATCCAGTTTAATCAACATATATGCATACATCAAAACCCATATCAGAATCATATCAATCATTTCAGCAAATGAAACAATTAGGCTATCATGATTACTATCCCATACTAGCAATCATATAATCAACATGTTAAAGGCCATTAACACTGGGAGAGGCCCGTCCACGGCACCTACTCCCCATTGAGCACAACCAGGGCTCAGTGCATCTGGGGTTGATCATACCCGGTGCCCGATCGTGGCACATGCACGGGTGGCAGCCGCACCACAGCTCCACCATGGACTCACAAGGTCCAATCATAATACAACAGATAGCCAACCAATTCATTCAACATTTCAAATCATTCATATATATAGCAAATATGAAATTAAAATAGATACATGCATGGAATCACTGTAAACCCCGGTTACCTCACTTGCAGACAATTGTAACAGCCACCACAATTCCCAAATTCGGATTCAAGTATCTCCCACCAGAATTCTCAATGTTTCACCCAAAATCCTAAGCAAATTCGTACCAAGTTAATACCCATAATATAAATAAGCTATGGGGGTCTCAAACCAACAAAGAAAGCTTCAAAATGGGGGGTTTAAAGTCACTAAATACCAGCCCCAACCTCAACCTACGAATTTCACCAAGAAAACCTCCAAACACTCACTTTTCAGATTTTGGGTATAATGAAACCTCTCCAAATGAAAAACTAATCGGACCAAATTAAAGAGAAAGATGAGGGGGTTAAGTTCTATAACTATTACCTTGGCCAAATCTTGCTCTAAGTGTGTGGAAATGCAGAATCTTTGCCCCAAACCCTAGCCTCCTTCTCAACCTCCGAATTTGCCTCTTGAGTTTCAGAAAAATGAAAGTGTGGCTGAGGCAATTAGGGTTTAGATGGGTTTAAGTTGGGTCAAAAGGCTGGGTCATGGGTTGCTCCAAGTCCAAACTCAATTGGGTTTCAGATTTTGCTTATTGGGCCAGTTTTTAAGTGTTGGGCTGCATAATTCTGTTGGGCCAGTTTTCACTTATTGGGTTGCTAAAGTTTAATAGGTTTTGGGCCTAATTTGAAGGGTTCAAAGGCTTGAGTCTGCACAAGGATCATTGGGCCACTTAATTGAGCCTATATAAGATAAATCTTGGGCCTCTATCTCATTAAATTAGTTTGGGTTTACCTCTAATTTATTGGGCCTCCATTAGCCTCTTATCATGATTTAATTAATTTGGGCCTAGATGTAAATCTCCATCCTAAATAAGTTCTCAACCCATATTAACAATTTATCTCTCTAGAATACCTATTCACTAACTTGCCCAATTATGCTCTATTAATCATCCTTAATTAATCTTAATCCATAATTAACACCTTAATTAATTTCCGGGTGTTACACCTTCCCAGAATCCTCTGGCCGCATAAAACCTTCAGGTTGTGTCATATACACATCCTCAAGCAGCTATCCATTAAGGAATACTATTTTCACGTCCATTTGCCAAATCTCATAATCATAGTATGCAGCAATGGCGAGAAGAATCTTGATTCATTTGATCATCGCGACTGGTGAAAAGGTTTCATCATAGTCTATACCATGTGTTTGTTTGAATCCTTTTACAACCAATCGTGCCTTGAAGGTATGCACTTGGCCATCTATGTCAGTTTTCTTCTTGAAAATCCACTTGCACCCTATGGCTTTTATACCTTCAGGTGGGTCAATCAAGGTCCATACCTGATTGTCATACATGGATTGCATCTCAGACTTCATGGCTTCTAGCCATTTCTCAGAGTCTAATCCCATTATGGCCTCTTGATAGGTGGTTAGCTCATCTTGATCAATGAGCAACACATCACGATTTTTATTTAAAATAAATCCATATCTTTGAGGCTGATGTCGTGTCCTGTTAGACCTTCGTGGGCCTTGTGTTACTTGAGTAGGCTCAACAACTTGTTGTGAGTCTTTTTGATTTTTCATCTCCGGTTCAATGTGATTTTGTGGCTCTCAAACTTCTTCGAGATGTATCTTACTCCCACTGGTTCTTTTAGAGATGAATTCTCTTTCTAAAAAGATACCATTCCGAGCAACAAACAATTTGTTCTCAGTGGGGTTATAGAAGTAGTATCCTTTAGTTTCCTTAGGATAACCCATAAAAAGGAATTTTATAGATTTAGGTGCTAGCTTATCTGAGGCCTATTGCTTAACATATGCCTAGTATCCCCAAATCTTGAGAAAAGATAAACTGGGCTTCTTCCCAGTCTATATCTCATGTGGTATCTTTTCAACCATCTTAGATGGAATATGGTTTAGTGTAAACGTAGCTGTTTCTAATACATAGCCCCAAAAGGATGGTGGAAGATTCGTTTGACTCATCATGGATTAAACCATATCTAATAAGGTTCGATTCCTCCATTTAGAAACACCATTCCATTATGGAGTTTCTAGTGGGGTCAATTGCGAGACAATTCTACAATTTCTTAGATGGTCAATCAACTCTTGGCTCAAATATTCACCATCTCGATGGGATCGAAGTGCTTTAATAGATTTGCCAAGCTGATTCTGTACCTCATTTTGGAATGTTTTGAACGTTTCAAAAGTTTCAGATTTGTGTCTCATTAAATAGATGTAACCATATCTACTATAGTCATCTATAAAAGTAATAAAGTACAAGTGGCCTCCTCTAGCAGTTGTACTTAGTGGACCACATACATTGGTATGTACTAGGCCCAATAAGTCAGTGGCCCGCTCACTATGCCCAGTGAAAGGTGCCTTAGTCATCTTTCCCAATATACAAGATTCACATGTGTCAAATGATTCAAAATCAAATGATTTCAAAAGTCCATCTTGATGGAGCTTTGAAATGCGTTTCTCATTTATATGGCCTAGACGACAGTGCCAGAGATAGGTCGAATTCAAGTCATTAGTCTTAATCCTCTTGGTAGTTATGTTATAGATATCTTGATTATTGGGAGTATCAAGATTTAAATAATAATGACCACCATACAAATCACCATCTGCATAAAAGATTTCATTAAAATAAATAGAACATTTTTTATTCCTAATTATTGAAGTAAAACCTTCCTTATTTAAATAAGAAAGTGAAACAATGTTTCTACTCAAAGCAAGAACATAATAGCAATTGTTCAAAATTAACAAAAGCCCACTAGGCAAAAGTAATTCATAAGTGCCTATGGCTAAAGCAGCAACTCTTGCTTTGTTTCCAACTCGTAGGTCTATTTCGCCCTTTTTCAGCTTCCTACTCCTTTTGAGACCCTGCACATTTGTACAAATATGAGTTCCACATGTAGTATCTAATACCTACGTAGGAGAAGTAGAAAGATTAATTTCTATAACTTAGATACCCGAAGTAATAGCCATGCTATTCTTCTTTTTCTTTAGATCTTTTAGGTAGAGCTTGCAATTTCTCTTCCAATGACTGGGCTCATTGTAAAAGAAACACTGTCCTTCCTTGGGAGGCTTCGCCTTCTTGGCTTCAAGCTTAAGGTTGGGCTTGGGCTTGTTTTGTTCGTTGGACTTTTTATCCAGGCCTTTCCCTTTCCCTTGCTTTTGCCTTTCTTTTTCATTCATTTTCCTTTCTGAACCATTAAAATAGTGCTAAGCTTTTTCTTGATATTCTGCTCAGCAGTTTTAAGCATCAAATGCAGTTCAGAAATTGATTTCTGCATGTTATTTATATTATAGTTCATGACAAACTGGTCATAACTCTTCGAGAGTGAGTTTAAGATCAAATCTGTAGCTAACTCCTGGCTCATAGGAAATCCAAGCCTTTCAAAGTGATCAATATAGCCTTTCATCTTCAAAACATGAGTGCTAACTGATGCACCTTCAGCCATCTTGCAGGAATGTAAGGCCTTCGTGGTCTCATACCTTTCTTTCCTTGTCTGTTGTTAGAATATTTCCTTGAGATGCATAATCATTTTATAAGCCTCCATGTGTTCCAGATCTCTCTGAAGTTCTGGTGTAACATCCCGTCCTGCTGTAAACGTGAAAAACGTAATGTTTGGTTTCTCTGTAAATGGCAGAAATGGGCCAGATACAAAAGGAAGTCCTTGAAATAGAAGGAATTGGGGCCAACCAAAATTATAATAAAATTTTAAATATTAGAAAATGAAGATTTGAGCTTTGAGTTCCTTAGAAATCAAGGCAAGAGTGATTCAAAAAAAAAATTGCCAAAAGGCCAGTGGCATTTTCGTAAATATGGGCACTTTTTGAAAAATACACAAGAAGGATTTTTAAATGAAAGTTTTAAGTTCTCCAGGGTTTTCAGAGGCCCTAAAAACCATGGAAAGCCCCGGGACAGCTAAAGCCCCTCCGGTGGATATTTTTCAACGTCAGTATGCTCGAACTTTGACGGATCCATTCGGAAAGGTTTTAGCTCCAATTTGAGTGATTCCAAAGCCATTTTCTTGATTGGGAATCTAAATTTTATAATGGAAAAGACGGTTCTCAAAAAGAAGCTAAAACGAAGGAGAAACGAAAATGCAAAGTGTGAAAGGCAAAATGGGAATTTTTGAAAAGTGTAACTTATTCCCACCTATATATATGATGCACCCTTCTCCTCCCTTCATTATGCACGACCATCTTCTGCCTAAAACCAGAAGAAAACCCTAGGGGATGAGGCTTACAAGAAGGGGAAGAAAAGGAGGAGAAATCAAAGGCTTAAGGTATGGAAATTAGTAGTTTTTCATGCTCTTTCTCCTCCAAACCTCTTCTCCTCCATTCTCCTTTGTTTCCTATGATTATAATCAAGTTTATAAATCTATTTTAAAGGAGAAATTGAGGGAAAATTTTGGATTTGAAGAGAGGAGCTCAAAGAACACAAGATTCAAGTGAGAAAAAGCAAGAAACAAGGTAATTTCTCTTCCTATGGTTGCCATTTTTGGTCCCCTTCTCCACCATTTCGCCCCACTTGAGAAAAACCTAGGAAGAGATGATTTTTAGGCAGAACCAAGCATGAATCTAAGGAAAAAGGGTGTGGAGATTAAGAATATGCAATGGAAATTAACAAAAAACCATTAGATTTCAAGATGCAAGTTCTAGGGTTTTAATTGTACCTTGTAAAATCTGACTTTGTATGATGATTCCTAGGCCTAAGTAAGAGTATAAATGAGCTCCCAAGATCCCTAAGAGGCTCCCCATATACTTCTTCCCTAGAGAAAACAAAGAAAGCTCCATGGAACCCAATATGCTTCATAGCCTCGGCCTAGATGGGTTCTCCTATCTAGGGAGAGTTTTAAATTTTTCTAAGGCCATTCTTGAGTCACATTTGATGAATGAAAGTGAGGGGAGGCCTTGGAAAAAATTTAGAACTCATAAAAAGTGATTTGGTGTCTTAGGTTCCATATTATGACCTAAAGAAGCAACATGGTGTTAGGCCTTTTATTTTGATGATGTGATGACTCTAAGAGGCTTAAAAGGGAGTCAAGAATCATATTTGAAAGAAAAGAATGAGGCCTAGAAGTTATTTGAGAGGTGTTGCTTCATTAGGTGCTAATATGGACCATAATGGGGGTTATAGAGCAATCTAGTACTTAAGCAAGTTGTATGGTCTTAGAGATTGTTACATTGTAAAGTCCCACATCGGCTGGAAGGGGCCTGTGACTAGCCCATATAAGTGGGGGAAAAGCTCTCCCCACTAACGACGCATTTTCCCACTAAACGGGGAAGGCTGGGTCGAAGACCCTCGAACTCGAAAGGTAGGGAAGAACAAAACCCCTTGGGCCAGCGTGCCGCTCGGGGACAATATCTTTGGAGGCTCTGTATGTGTGTAGCTCTCTCCACCTTCTCTCATGCATGGATGTGTGTTTAGCTTGTTTTAGAATGTGTGTATGTGTATTTTAAAGCTTTGAAAAGTATGCTAGCATGCCTTTGCATGTCATGATCCTTGATGCCATGTTATGTTTAAATGATTTCATGATGTTTGTATGAGTTTGCTTGACTGCGGAGAGGCCAAGAACTCTTCCCTTAGGTGAGGATGAGCCAAGAACCCTTGAGCTTAGTTGAGACAAAGTAAAGAGTCTCCTAAAAGCAAAGTGGGCTCCCAAGAGTATGGTTGAGTCCAAAGTGCTCAAAGAGTGGGTGAGGCAAGTCCAAAATCCATGAGGAGAAGTGTGAGGCCAATCCAAACACTTAGTGAGTTCTTGAATGTCTTGTATGATTGATTTACATGCTAAGTTTGCTTTTAAAATATCTATGACTTCTATTTCCTCCATGCATGCATTTATGAAACTTGCCTTGCACATATTATGTATGATTGAATGGGAGATGAGCTATTGAGATTCTTTAAATCTCATCCCCTCCTCTCCAATGATCTAACATGCTAGGTGAACCAAAGTGGATATGCTAATGGGAGCCAAAGTGTGACCTCTAGAACCTATTTTGAGTATGTAATGCCAAAGTGTGCAATATGGGAGTTTATTGGAAATATGCATAAGTGTGGGTTGAATAGCCAAAATGAGATGCATGAGGTTTGGGACCATTTGGGCAGCTCACACAAGTCTCAAATGTACTTTTAGACTTGCCCAAAAGGTGCCACAACCAAGGGAAGGCCATTTGGCAAATTTGGTACCTCATATGGAACCAAATTTGACCATAATAGAACCCTAAGTCACTTTTTGGCCAAATGAGTTAGTCTTGTCCTGAAATTTGGCATACAATTAGGTCTCATTAAGATATTTCTGGGAAGCTAAAGATCATAATTTTCGGAGGTCTAGAGAATATTTGATGAATTTTCAAAATTGGGATTTTCTATGGTTTCTGGTATGTGCACTGTTCATACTGGCAGATTTGATTTTTGTGTCACTCGATAGCCAAATGGTGTCCGATGCTTATGAAATTTTATATGCATAAACTAGAGGTTATAAGATTTCTGTGGCCACCAAGATTACCTCATTTGGAGGTCTGAGCAGAGAGTTATGCATTTTTGAAGTTTGCTGTCAGTAACAGTGGCGTCTCCAGAGCTCAATCACTGTTCCATCAGTTCCAGATATCTAAACGTATCTGTTTCATTCTGGAATTATTTTTATTGTCAAGTTAACATTTGTAGCTTTCCAGAATGACTGAATTGTGTGATTTAGAATTGTTTAGAATTAGTTATGAATTTCAGAAGTTTGTATCAGTAAACTGAGTAACAGCCCAGGCAGTCAGCGACTCTGTATCTTCTTGGATGTCAAACGTCCTGTGTGATGAATGTTATTACCTGGGAATATTTATAGTATGAAGTAGACATCCTAAGATTTGTAGAATGACCAAGATTGCATGATTTTGAATTTTTTAGATTTAGTTATGATTTTCCAAAATTTGCCCAAGAAAGAGGCCAATTTTGGCCGAAAATGGATCTCTAAATTTTCATGCTCCATTTCGATTTTCATGGGTTGGAGGCATATTTTTGGGATCTAAATGAGTTTTAATGATGCAATTAAATATGAAGATGCATAGTATGAGTTTACATGGTCCATGTGACACCAAAATGAATTTTTAGACATAGCGCAATGCGAAAATAATCCCACTTTTCTCGCTTTTCCCATGGAAATCCTACATAGTTCATGAGATTATGCCATTCAAATGTATGAGATGGACTAGAATCTATGGTGCTACATCTGGGACCATGGTGGCTAGCATCAGGCATCCTACATCTACAGAGTTATTGAGACGCTTAGTATGGGCATCCCTCGGGGCTTTTGGAGCATTAGCTACAGCCTCCTCAAGAATGGGTTCATCTAGGACATATAACTTTCTTTCCTGCTTGAGAACAATTCTCAAGTTCCTGAACTAGTCAAGAAAGTTGGTCCCATTGAGTTTGTCCTTCTCAAGGATAGATCGCAATGATAGTGTAGCAGAGTTACTTGTCAACATTTTTCTACAACAAAATATGCAAATATCAAATTAATAACTTTCCACTAAAATAACCTTCAATTTAATTTAGCAGGCTAAGACCCATATTTTACTTAATTATAAGTCCGCTTTGGCAAGACGCTTAAAATTAAGCTATTTAGGTAGGTAACTCGTTTACCAATTGCATCACATGTAACTCTTAGATCTTTTATAAGATTCATTCATCACATGATCCGACATGTTTTAATCCCATCCAATGCCTTGAGATCCAAAACCATTTTGATAGTCTCAATTAAGTCAAACCACTATGAAGCTTATGAGTATCACCATTACCCAAGCTGCCTTACTAAGATAATCTAAGTGTATCCCACTTTGGTGGAACCTATAGTCAGGTGATCAAAATCTTGACAGATGTTCATTAGTGGGCGGCATTGTAACTTAAAATTTTACACGAGGGATTTTATTTCATTATTTCATAAAACTAGTCATCACACAATTATATACTTTGATAGCATACAAACATACATGCATATGATCTCATGATAAGTCTTAAAATAAATTTGACACAATATGGCCTATCTATCCTATCTCCTCCCAAGCCAATGAGAGGCTTCCTCTAAGATAAAATCTATATATACAAAGAGAAACCTCGCTTGAACATTCGAGGGGAGTGTGAGATGAGAAAAGAATGTACATTCAGAATGAATAGAGAGAGGCACGACACGCAGGCTGTATTTTAAAAATTACAAACCATAAGCATCCTAGGGCCATATCATGCACCATACCCATCCAAGCAAATCACAATACAAACACACATGTTACAAACATCTCATCTCATATGAAAGGTTATAAATTTAGTGAATTTATTTTAAATTAGATTGTGTTGCACTAGGATTAGATAGCAATAGCAGTCTAGCTAGCCGGTTAGCGGGCAAGGTCAAGGGGTAGCGCCTCTTGCGGGGTGGGGGGGAGCCTCATGAAAATTTTGGAAAATTCACTCTTTTGAATGAGCCGCTACCTTAAGAGAACCCCAAGGATTCATCAATCACATTGAAAATCCATCCACCTTGCTTACTCAAGAAATGTGTGTCATTCAAAAGGATTCATTAATCACGGATTAACATACAAAAATGGATTCTGAAATGATTTCATCAATCATGGATTCATTCAGTGCATCACATACATAGCAAAATGAATTCGAATTGAAACAGAATATAATATGTACAAAATATATCAAATATATATACATATGTAACAGATTAATAATCATGTTCCCAATCATATTGAAAACATATTCATGTTCAAATTAAATTTCCAAATTCAAGGCCGATACATATGCATATCTAGATTCAGATTCAAAACAGATTCAGATTGACATACATGTACAGATTCATAATCAATTTCAGTATCCAAAACATGAACGCACATAGATATATCTCATATAGATATATGAACAAAATCGATTTCAGTGACTATTACCCTATACAAATATAATATATATGAATGGATTGATTAAAAGGATCTCTACGCTTAGATTTCATGCTTTAAAATAATTTGATCAAATCAACATCGCATACATATCTCATATCAGCACATGCGAAAAATTGAGCACAAGATAAAATTCTTAGAACACATAGGTACTTAATTTAAGCAATTATTAACGTGGCTCTGATACCACTGTTGGGAATCATAGGAGGCACATAGCGGAATTTAAAATTTTTGATCCCGATTCCCACCAAGGATCTGTCAAAATCGCTTAAACCGAATAGATTCAGAGAATTACCTTTTCTGTCGATTGAGTTTGCTATTTACTTTTCGTCTGGATCACAGGAATTGAATGTAGATCAGCTCCCTCTACTAGTATCCACATGAATGGGATTCAGCAACTCGAACGGTGTGCTAGCACCTGTCCGTACAATGTCTGTATAGCTCCATACAACGTTCGTATGACGTCCCTCTCTCTAGGGTTTTTGGAGGCAGCTCTAGATTTTCTTTTTTGATATAGAAACCCTATTTTATAGACTAGGGTTTCAGATATATTTAATTAATAAAAATTAATTAAATATATCATTAAATATATTTATTACTTTAAATTTAAATCTATCATATAGTTTAAATTTAAACTAATTCATATATATATGTATATATATAATATCAAATATAATATATATATATAATATTTTGAATTTAATTATTTATATATATATAAATAATTCCTCCATCCTAGATTTAAAAATTAAATTCATTGAATCTAGATACATTTCTGATTCAATGAATGTGGACATTTTAGCTCGAGTTGGTCCGTTCTTGTGTGGGACCCTGCAAGCCCATATGATATTGACAATGGGCTAACTGCACTGTTTGACCCACAAGTCACAAGTGGCCTCTAGCAAGACATTGTGACTACCCAAATCATACGGGATCGGTGATCCAATGCAACCTATCTTACAACCCTATCATATCCCTTTTGTCACACGACATCTAGATCGAGTATGAGGCATGGAAATGTCATCCTTAACTTGCTCGATTATAACTTTCTCGATCTCCAAGCAGACTGATATAAGATGGAACCCTTTCCATCTGAGCATGGCCATGCATTTCTCAGTCACACTTATCGTGGGGCCCAGGGATATCTCTCTATTAATCAGAGGGACAAATTCCATCTTGACCACTCATCTTCCTCTGCATGGATTCCACTATACCCGATCATAGCCTTTATAATCACCTGATTAAAGGTGACATTAGACTATGCCAAAGTACAGTGTCCTTCATGTAGGAATCTATAGTGATCTCAGGTCCAAGGGATTAATGACACGATTATATATGAGATAAACTTATGACCTAATCCATGTATCTTATCTCATGACGGATCTATCTAGCGTCCTATTCTCTAACACACGCCTATGATTTTGATTCATATCATCATATATGATTAACACTTAATCAATCAAAATTATACTAGTATTAATTCATCGTTATTCCCACAAAGATAATTGACTAGGGATATTTTGGATAATCCAAAAAATGATTTATCCATGGATATTATTATATATAAACATGTAAATAATATAATAATGTAATAAAAGAAAACTCTTATTTCATAATAAAAATAATATTCGCAATACAATGATTGGCCTAGGCTATAATCTTCAACAATAAGGTCATAGCACATATACAATAAGGGGTTACAACATTTGCCATTCATATGACCACAAAGAACCAAAATTAAGGCACTTTATAGTCAAACTTTCATCTTCCAACTTGATTGCTCCCATTACCTTGCTCACTTGGTCCACCTAGCATGTTAGGATATTGGAGAGGAGGGAATGAGATTTAAAGAATCCTAATAGCTCATCTCCTATTTTAATCATACATCAAGAATACAAAACAAGCCTTAAAAATACATGCATGAGCATCAATGGATGGCATGAACATTCAAGAAGCACTCTTGGCATTTGAACGAGTCATACATATCATACATAGGGATGCCAAGTGAATGGATTGGCCTCACCCATCCTTTTATAGATTTTGGACTTACCTCACCCTTTCTTTCTAGGAGGTTTTGACTTAACCTCACTCTTGGGAGACTTTTTACTTTGTCTCAACCATTTCTAAGGGTTCTTAGCTCATCCTCACCATAGTGAAGGGTTCTTGGCTTCTCCACACTCAAGAAAATCCTATCAAACATATTAGACATCATTGAAAACATAAAGCAACATCATGGTACCATGGAATATAGGCATGTACTAGAATACTTTTCATGGCTTAAAACACACATTCAAAGACAAGTCAAGCATATATTCATGCATGAAAGAAAGGGAAGTGAGCTACCTTTATTACAACTACATAAAGGGAAGTGAGCTACCTTTATTACAACTACATACTTTTCCTCTTGAAAATGGTATGCCTTCCTCAGCTTCACACACACAAAGGTGTGGGATTGGTTTCTCTTGGCATAAACACAATATATGGAAGCTAATTAGGTTCTTAGAATTATTTCTAAGGCCACACATCTACTTGGAACTCTAGTTTTGTCCTATGGTTCATTTATGGTTCCTAAACACACCTAATGAAGCAACACCCGTCAAATGAGTTATAGGCTCCATTCCTTCCTTTTATTTATGATTCTTAACTCCTTTTATGTAACACCATAGATTTTAGTCCATCTCATACATTTGAATGGCATAATATCATGAACTATGTAGGATTTCCATGGGAAAAGCAAGGAAAGTGAGATTATTTTCGCATTGCGCTATGTCTAAAAATTCATTTCGGTGTCACATGGACCATGTGAGCTCATACTATGCATCGTCATATTTAATTGCATCATTACAACTTATTTAGATCCCAAAAACATGCCTCCAACCCATGGAAACCGAAATTGAGCATGAAAATTTGGAGATCCATTTTCGGCCAGAATTGGCCTCTTTCCTGGGCAAACTTTGGAAAATCATAACTAAATGTAGAAAATTTAGAATCATGCAATCTTGGTCATTCTGGAAATCTTAGGATGTATACTTCATAATAAAAATATTTCCAAGTCACAAAATTCATCACAAAGCACGTTTGAAATCCAAAAAGCTACAGACTCACTGGCTGCCTGGGCTGTGATTCAGTTTACTGATACAAACTTCGGAAATTCATAACTAATTCTACAAAAATCTAAATCACATACATTCAATCATTATGGAAAGCTAAAAATGTTAAATTGACATAAAAATAATTTCAGAATGAAACAGATACGTTTAGACATCTGGAATTGATGGAATAGTGATTGAGCTCTGGAGACGCCACTGTTACTGACAGAAAAATTAAAAAATGTATAACTCTCTGCTCAGACCTCCAAATGAGGTGATCTTGGTGGCCACAGAAATTTTGTTACCTCTAGTTTATGTATATAAAATTTCATAAGCATTGGACACCATTTGGTCATCGGATGACACAGAAATCAAATCTGCCAATATGAACAGTGCACATACCAGAAACCATAGAAAATCCCAACTTTGAAAATTCATCAAATATTCTCTAGACCTCCGAAAATTATGATCTTTAGCTTCCCAGAAAGCTCTTAATGAGACCTAATTGTATGCCAAATTTCAGGGAAATACTAACTCATTTGGCTAAAAAATGACATAGGGTTCCATTATGGTCAAATTTGGCTCCATATGAGGTACCAAATTTGCCAAATAGCCTTCCCTTGGTTGTGGCACCTTTTGGGCAAGTATAAAAGTACATTTGAGACTTGTGTGAGCTGCCCAAATGGTCCCAAACCTCATGCATCTCATTTTGGCCATTCAACCCCCACTCATACACATATCCATCAAAATTTCAATTCTCATACTTTGGCATTAGATACTCAAAACATATGTTAGAGGTCATACATCATATTCATACATATAAACATCATAACATGGTGTATTTATACATGCCTCAAGGGTCATGGTACATTTACAACATCATATACTTTGTGAAACCTCATTATAGGTTCAAAAAGAATGAAAGCTAGGCCTAGGCTTGTCAATCTCTTTCTTTCATGGTTGTTGGCTCCCTTCACCATAACTCCTTGGTCCACCTAGCATGTTAGAGCATTGGAGAGGAGGGAGTGAGATTCAAAGAATCCCAATAGCTCATCCCCCATTCAATCATACATAATATGTGCAAAGCAAGCTTCTCAAGTGCATGCATGGAGGAAATATAAGTCATAGGCATTTTAAAAGCAAACTTGGCATGTGAATCAATCATACAAGACATTCAAGAGCTTACTAAGTGTTTGGATTGGCCTCACACTTCTCCTCATGGATTTTGGACTTGCCTCACCTATTCTTTGAGTACTTTGGACTCAACCATACTCTAGGGAGCCCACTTTGCTTTTGGGAGACTCTTTACTTTGTCTCAACCAAGCTTAAGGGTTCTTGGCTCATCCTCACCCAAGGGAAGAGTTCTTGGCCTTTCCACACTCAAGTAAACTCATACAAACATCATGGATTCATTTAAAAACATAACATGGCACTAAGCATCATGGCATATAAAGGCATGCTAGCATACTTTTCAAAGCTTGAAAATACACATACACACATTCTAAAACAAGCTAAACACACATCTATGCATGAGAGAAGGTGGAGAGAGCTACCTTGTATGCAAGTACACACTTTTTCCTTAGCTTTTAAACCTCCTCTTTTGGCCACACATCCACAATTTGGTGGAGATGGTTTCTCTTGGCCTTCGTAAATGCCACTGGCCTTTCGACAAATTTTTCGAATTGCTCCGACCCCGGTTTCTGGGCAACTCAAGGCTAAAATCCTCATTTTCTATTATTTAAAATTTTATCCAAATTTTATTTGGCCTTGAATCACTCATCTCAAGGGACTTGCTTTGAAAACGTGCACATTTCCATCGTTTAATAAAAACGGGACATTACAATTTAGGCCTCTTGGAGCCATCACACAATTAAAACAAAGAACCTAACTACCTGTTGATTCCTTAGGTCATATTATGGAACATGTAAGGTGATCTCACTTTGTAACATCTGGTTTTCTGAAAATGAGAGAAAACATGAGAAACGTAACGTATAGTTTATCCATAAACAAACGAAATTCACATGATACAAAAGGAAGTCACCTAAAATGAGATAGTTAAGGTCCTAAAAATTTGGAAAGCATTCTTGACTCTTAAAAATAAGAATCCCAAACTCGGATGGAAAGAAAAACGTAGCTAGAATAAAGAAACAATTTCTTACAAAAAGCTTACGAAACATAATGGTATTTTCGTAATTTTGAGTAAATTTTGGAATTCACATAGGAGCACTTTTTAAATGAAATTTTTGAGTTCTCCAGGGTTCTCAAAGGCCCTGGAAACTATGGAAACCCCTGGGACAGTTAAAACCCCTTCGATGGACGTTTTCTAATGTCGGTTGACCCAAACTTTGACTGATTTGTTCGGGAAGATTTTAGCTCCAATTTGAGTGATTCCAAAGGCATTTTACTAAATTGGGAACCTAAATTTCATAATGGAAAAGATGGTTCTAAAAAAGGAGCTAAAACAAAAGAGAAACAAAAATGCCAAAAATAAAGGGCAAAATGGGAATTTTTGAAAAGTGTAACTTCCTCCCACCTATATATATGATGCACCCTTCTTCTCCCTTCATTATGCACGACCATGTTATGCCCAAATCCAGAGGAAAACCCTAGGGGATGAGGCACACGAGAGGAGGAAGAAAAGGAAGGAAAATTCAAGGTAGAAAGGTATGGATTTTCATGGTTTTTCATACTCTTTCTCTTCTAAACCTCTTCTCCTCCATTCTCCTTTGTTTCCTATGATTATAATGAAGCTTATAAATCTATTTTAAGAGATAAATTGAGGGGAAATTTTGGATTTGAAGAGAAGAGCTCAAAGAACACAAGATTCAAGTGAGAAAAAGCAAGAAAACAAGGTAATTTCTTTTCCTATGGTTGTCATCTTTGATTTCCTTCTCCACCATTTCGCCCCACTTGAGAAAACCCTAGGAGGAGATGATTTTTAGGTATAACCAAGAATGAATCTAAGGAAAAAGGGTGTGGAGATTAAGAATATGCAAAGAGAATTATAAAAAAACCATTATATTTCAAGATGCAAATTCTAGGGTTTTGTGTGCACCTTCCAAAATCTGATTTCATATGATAATTTCTAGGCCTAATTAAGAGTTTAAATGAACTCCAAAGATCCCTAAGATGCTCCCCACATGCTTCCTCCTTCAAGAAAACCAAGCAAATTCCAAGGAAGCCATTAGGCTCCATAGTCTCGGCCAAAATGAGATTCCATAGCTAAAGAGAGTTTTAAATTTTTCTAAGGCCATTTTTGAGTCATATATGACGAATAAAAATGAAGGGAGGCCTTGGAAAAAATTTAGAACTCATAGAGAGTGATTTGGTGTCTTAGGTTCCATATTATGACCTAAAGAAGCAACATGACGTTAGGCCCTTTATTTTAATGGCGTGATAACTCCAAGAGGCTTAAAAGGAGTCAAGAATCATATTTGAAAGGAAAGAATGAGGCCTAGAAATGGTTTGAGGGTGTTGCTTCATTGGGTGCAAATATGGACCATAATAAGGGTTATAGAGCTAACTAGTGTTTAAGCAAGTTGCATGGCCCTAGAGATTATTTCATGAACCTAATTGGCTCCCATAAATTGTATTTAGGCCAAGAGAAACCATCTCCACCAATTTTTGGGTGTGTGGCCGAAAGAGGAGGCTTGAATTCTAAGAGAAAAGTGTGTAATGGTGTGCAAGGTAGCTCTCTCCATCTTCTCTCATGCATGGATGTGTGTTTAGCTTGTCTTAGAATGTGTGTATATGTATTTTCAAGCTATAAAAAGTACGTTAGCATGCCTTTATATGCCATGTTATGTTTTAAAATGAATACATGATGTTTGTATGAGTTTACTTAAGTGTGAAGAGGCCAAGAACTCTTCCCTTTGGTGAGGATGAGCTAAGAACCCTTGAACTTGGTTGAGATAAAGCAAAGAGTCTCCCAAAAGCAAAGTGGGCTCCCAAGAGTATGGTTGAGTCCAAAGCTCTTAAAGAATGGGTGAGGCAAGTCCAAAATCCATAAGGAGAATTGTGAGATCAATCCAAACACTTGGTGAGCTCTTGAATATCTTGTATGATTTGTTCATATGCCAAGTTTGGTTTTAAAATATCCATGACTTCCTTTTTACCCATGCATGCATTTGTAAAGCTTGCTTTGCATATATTATGTATGATTGAATGGGAGATGAGCTATTGGGATTCTTTGAATCTCATCCCCTCCTCTCCAATAATCTAACATGCTAGATGGACCAATTAACTATGGTGAAGGGAGCCAACATCAATGAAGAAGGAAGAATGACAAGTTTATGTCTAGCTTTAGCCATTTTGGAACCATAATTGTATTTCTTGATGTATATATTGTTGTAAATGTACCATGACCCTTGAAACATGTATAAATATGATATTATATGATGTTTAAATGTATGAATATGATGTATGACCTCTAGCTTACATTTTGAGTATGAGATGCTAAATTATGCAATGTGAAAGTATGATGGATATGTGTATAAATGTGGGCTGAATGGCCAAATTGAGATGCATGAGGTTTAGGACCCTTTGGACAACTTACACAAGTCTCAAATGTACTTTTAGACTTGCCCAAAAGGTGCCACAACAAGGGAAGGCCATTTGGCAAATTTGGTACCTCATATGGAGCCAAATTTGACCATAATGGAACCCTATGTCACTTTTTGGCCAAATGAATTAGTCTTGATCTGAAACTTGTCATACAATTAGGCCTCATTGAGAGCTTTTTTGGAAGCTAAAGATTATAATTTTTGGAGGTCTATAGAATATTTGATGATTTTTCAAAATTGGAAATTTTCATGGTTTCTGGTTTGCTGCACTATTCATTTGGTCTGAAATTGCATTCTGTCACACGAGGCATAAATGATGTCCAATTGTCATGAAATTTTATACAAAGAAACCAGGAAATCATAGAGACTTGTGCCAACTAGAAGCATCTCATTTGGAGGTCTAGAGAGGGAGATATGAAATTTTGAAGTTTCTATCCAGTATTAGTCATTTTGCCCGACCAGAGGTACTGTTCCATTGAATTCTGAGGTTTGGACTTGATGAACTGATCTAGAGATATTTTTCCTTTCTAGTTAACATCCATAGATTTCTATATTGGTATCATTTACATGGATTAGATTTTTTTGAAATTAATTGAACATTTTCAAATTTTTCTACAGAATTCTGTGACAGTTCCAGATTTTAGTTAGACCTTCAGTCCATTTTGGATGTCAAACATCCTCTGTGATGAATATCATGATCTGAGCGTATTCTTAATGTGAATTAGACATCCAAATATTTCCATAATGACCAATATTGCACAATTTCAATTTTTCTAGATTTAGTTATGATTTTCCAAAGTTTGGTCAGTAAAAGAAGCAAATCTGACCAAAAATACACTTAGTGATTTTAAGTTCCATTTCGGTTTCCATGAGTTGTGGGCATAATTTTATGATGTAAATGAGTTGTAATGATGTATTTAAATATGAGGATGCATAACATAAGCTCACACGATCCACGTGACACCGATTGAAATTTTTAACTATGACGCAGCGCAAATAAACCCATTATTTTCATTCCCTTTTTCATGTGCTCTTATGGAAATGATGATGTGAAGCTTATGAATATCATGAAATAAGCTAAAACTTATAGTGTTACATTTATGACACATACAGAGCCACTAAGGTATTGTCCCTTCCTTCCTAGTTCGTGGGTCTTTGACCCTGCCTTCCCGGTTCGTTGGGGTTTGTCCCTTCCCGCTTACCTCACAGGAAAAGTGCGCCTTGGTGGGGAGGAATTCTCCCCCACTTATATGGGCTGGCCACAGGCCCCTTCCAGCTGGTGTAAGACTTTACAATCTACCCCCCTTTTGGGTAGACCCGTTCTCAAGTCACACATGGGCCAGGATTACTCTGATACCAACACATGCAGAGCTACTAAGGTATTGTTCCTTCCTTCCCAGTTCGTGGGTCTTTGACCCTGCCTTTCTAGTTCATTGGGGTTTGTCCCTTCCTGCTTAGCTCATGGGAAAAGCGTGCCTTAGTGGGGAGGGATTCTCCCCTACTTATATGGGCTAGCCACAAGCCCCTTCCAGCCGATGTGAGACTTTACACACTTTTTATGGTTTCTAAATCTTTTCCAAGGCTTCCCCTCATCTTCACTCATCATATATGACTCAAAAATGGACTTGGAACAAATTAAAATTATCCCTAGGTACTCCAACTATACTAGGCTGTGGCTATGGAGCAATATGATACTAAGGGAGTTTGCTTTATTTTCTTGATGGAAGATGCATATGGGGAGATTTCTAAGGATCTTAGGAACTCATTTAAACATTCATTTGGGCCTGGGAATCATGGTATCAAATCAAATTTTTCAAGGAATACTAAAAACCCTAGGTTTGCTATCTTGAATTTTCATGGTTGTTTATTAATTCCTTTTGCATAGTCTTATCCTCTAAACTCCATTTCCTAAGATTCACCCTTGGTTCTACCTAAAATCCAAGCCCTCTTGTAGCTTCATAATGGGATGAACCAAGGAAGAAAGGGGAGAAGAAGTAGCTACCATGGGATTGAGATTTTACCTTGTTTTTCCTTATTTACTTGGTTGTTTCTTCCTTTCCTTGGCCTCTTCTCTTCAAATCTGAATTTTTCCCTCTATTCTTCCCTTAAAACAGATCCAAAAACTTCAATAAAACCATAAGAAAGAAAGTGGAAATGAAGAAGAAGAGGTTTGCTAAAGAGAAAGCATGAAAAAACCAAGAAATTCCATAACTTTTGCCTTGCTTTTCTCCTTCTCTTATCCTCCTTCTTGTGCACCTCACTCTTAGGGTTTTTCCTCTGGTTTAGGGCAGAAACTAAATGAGCTAAATGAGTGAGGAGGTGGGGTGCCCTATATATATAGGTGGATTTAAGAAAGACTTTTCGAAAATTTCAATTTTGCCCTTTCCTCTTGGTATTTTTGTTTCTGGTATGTTTGAGCTCCTTTTTAAGAACTGTCTTTTTCATTATAAAATTTAGGTTCCCAATTTAGTAAAATGCCTTTGGAATCACTCAAATCAGAGCTAAAACCTTCCCGAATGAATCCATTAAAGTTTAGGTCCACCGTCTTTGGAAAGCGTCCAACAAAGGGGTTTTAACTGTCTCGAGACTTCCTATGGATTCCAAGGCCTCTGAGAACCTCGGAGAATGCAAAACTTTCATTTAAAACACCCTCTTATGTGAATTCCCAAATTTGCTCAAAATTACAAAAATGCCACTACATTTCATCAATCTTTCATCCAATTTCGTTTCTTTATTCTAGCTCTTTTTTTCATTCCATCTGAACTTGAAATTCTCATTTTTAAGAGTCTAAAATGCTACTTAAATTTTTTAGGACCTTAACTAATTCATTTCGGGGGACTTGGTTTGAAAACGTACCCATTTTTGTCGTTTAATGAAAACTGGATATTACACAATATGGGTAATAGTGGATAGATTAACAAAGTCAACACACTTTTTAGTAATGAAAGCCACTTATACCCTATATAAATTAGCCCAGCTGTACATCTAGGAGATAGTTAGATTACATGGAGTGCCTAGGAGCATAATGTCAGATAGAGATCCCAGATTCACTTTGAATTTCTGGAGATCACATGATGCTCTAGGTACCAAGCTTAGATTTAGCACAGCTTATCACCCCCAGATAGATGGACAAATGGAGAGAACCATCCAAATCCTAGAGAACATATTGAGGGCATGTGTATTAGAGATGAAAGGAAACTGGGATACATACTTGCCTCTAATGGAATTTTCCTAAAATAATAGCTATCATGCAAGTATACAGATGGCAACATATGAGGCATTGTATGGGAGGAAGTGTAGGTCTCCGATGTGTTAGGTTGAGAGGAGAGCAAGCCTGATAGGCCTAGAACTAGTGGACTAGACTTCTAGACAAATTGAGATCATAAGAAAGAAACTCCTGATGGTGCAGAGTAGACAGAAGAGTTATGTAGATAAACGTAGACAGCTGTTAGAATTTGAGGTTGGACACCATGTCTTCATTAGAGTGTCTCCAATCACAGGGATAGGTCAGTCCATTAAAAGTAAAATGCTCAGTCCAAAATGCATAGGTCCACTCTAGATTCTTGATAAAATAGGACTTGTGGCTTATAGACTAGCCTTCCCTCAAACCTGAGCCAAGTACATAATATATTTCATGTTTCATAACTTAAAAAGTATTAACCTAACCCCTCACATGTCAGAGAGTATGAGAATGTGTAGTTACAGGATGATCTATCATACATAGTATCACTAGATCAGATCGTGGATGTTAGACTTAAGTAGTTACGGAATAAGATAATATCGCTGGTGAAAGTGGTTTGGAAGGGGTTATCTCTCGAAGAAGCTACCTAGGAGCTAGAGGAAGAGATGAGAAAGAAGCATCTAGAGCTCTTCCCATGAGGTATGTTATTTAAATTTTAAGGACAATTTTTTAAATGGGGGAAGAATTGTAATGTCCAATTTTTGTCAAACAACAAAAAGGGATGCGTTTTCAAAGTAAGTCCCCCAAAATAAATTAGTTAAGGTCTTGAAAAATTTAAGTAACATTCTAGCCTCCTAAAAATGAGAATCTCAAGCTCAGATGAAAAGAAAAATGAAGCTAGAATGAAGAAACGAAATTGAATGAAAAGTTAACGAAATGTAATGGCATTTTTATAATTTTAAACAAATTTTAGAATTCACACAGGAGGGCTTTTTAAATGAAAATTTTGAATTCTCTGTGGTTCTCAGAGGCTCTTAAAACCATGGGCCCCCCAGTGGATGTTTTCTAATGTCGATTGACTTAAACTTTGACAGATTCGTTCAGGAAGGTTTTAGCTTCGATTTGAGTGATTCTAAAGGGAATTTAATAAATTGGGAACCTAAATTTTATAATGAAAAAGATGGTTCTAAAAAAGGAGCTAAAATGAACTGGAAACAAAAATGGCAAGATGAAGGGACAAAATTAGAATTTTTGAAAAGTGTTTCTTAAACTTACTTATATATAGGTCACGCCCCACCTCCTTACTTATTTAGCCACATTTATTTCTGCCCTAAACCAGAGGAGAGAGCTAGGGTTTGAGGCACACTAAGAAGAGGAGAAAGGAAGGAGAAAAACATGGTAAAAGGCATGGTTTTCTTGATTTTTCATGCTTTCTCCTTAGCAAACTCTTTCTCCTCTACCTTCCCTCCTTTTGCATCATTTTATTAAAGTTCTTGGATCTATTTTGAGGGCTGAATAGAGGTGGAAAATTCAGATTTGAAGAGAGGAGGCCAAGCAAAGTGAGAAACAAGCAAGAAACTAAGGAAAAATAAGGTAAATCTTAATTCCATGGTAGCTATCTCTTATTTCCTCCTTCTCCATGGTTCATCCAACATAGGGAAGTCCAAGAGGGCTTAGATTTTGGGTGAAACCAAGGGTGAACCTTAAGGAATTGAGTGTGGAGAATAAGAATATGTAAATAGAATTAACAAATAACCATGGAAAATCAAGATAGCAAAGTTAAGGTTTTAAGTGTCCTTTGTAAAATCTGATTTAATACAATAATTCTTAAGCCTAAATGAGTGTTTGGATGAACTCTTAAGATCCCTAGAAGGCTCCCCATATGCATCGTCCACCAAGAAAACAAAGCAAACTCTATGGATGCCAAGAAGGGAGCATGGTTCGGCTAAGAGGGTTTTGTATACCTAAGGATATTTTTAAATTTTTCCAAGCCCATTTTTTGTGTCATATATGATAAGTGAAGATGAGGGAAACCTTAGGAAAAATTTAAGAGACCTAGAGAATGAATTGGCATCATAGGTTCCATAATATGACCTAAGGAAGTAATATGTAGTTAAGAGTCCCTTATAGGATATGTAAACAAATGAGAAGGGACCAGTGTATAGCCACTCTCCTACCAGAGATGTTATCCACACTTAGTGTGTGAGATGCCTTAGTGCCAAGACACTCAAAAGTAGAACTCAGGCATAATTAAAAATTACAAGATATGAGAGAAAAGATAGTCGAGTAGAATTAGAGTAAGAAAAGAAAGCCTAAGTAAAAGAAAAAGGGGCTAAGTGAGAACCTGAGGATCCCATAAGGAGTAATGAATAAAAGAAAGTTAAAATACTCTTGAGTAGTAGTATGATGGGATCATAGAGAGTCAGATGACATGGAACCCACTTCGCATGAAGAGCATGATGTATTTATGAGTTTAGCCTTAGTTATTATGAGCGATGGTTACCATACTTAGTGAGTATGTGTTTCACTGACAGATACAGTGATCTTAGGCTTTGACATCTCCCAGAGATGAATCACAGTAGATCCTAGCATAGTATAGTTAGTTGCAGTAAACCCTAGTAGGGCTATGAGAGGTCACAGTAGACCTAAAGGTCACAGTAGATCCCATAGAGTTACAAAGAGCCCACAGTTACAGCATGATAGTTCTCTGGTGAGATGACAACTTGAGATAGTTTTCCATATCAGTTAGTCTCAAAGACTAGTATAGTCACACAGACAGTTTTGTCTCAAATACTAGAGATCTACTGAGTTTGGTAGACTATTGCTATAGAGATATGAAGGCTTTACTTAGATAGTTAGACCACTGACTAGATCTCATGAGAATGAGTATAATGTATGGGATAAGTAAGAAAGTAGCTTTTCAGAGCTAGAGCCAGATGAACCACTATCTAATAGATATTAGCCTTGATTAAGGGATAGAGAGATCCGTACATGATAGATTATGTATTCAGAAAGGGGTCAGGTGTAGTTTTACATGAGGTAAATGGTATAGTATATCTCCAGTTATTGAAACTGTGAGTATAGTTAGCATTCCACCATAATTCAGTAGTAGTCAGTGGTGGTTACTCTTCGATGCCAGTATGAGGAACACACGTTAGGCCTATCAGTGTTAAGATGAGGGACTATAAATGACCCACTGATAAGCATGATTTTTATATATTTTATTCTCCTTAGCTTAGGCATTTTGATGATGGAATATGGCTTTAGAGGTTTAATTAATTGGAATTTGATTTTAGTAGCCATTCTTTGCACTTTAAAAAATAATTTACAAAATCTTGGATTTTTAATGCATACATTTCTATAGATAATTTTATAGTTTTTCCTACTTAATTTTTTTTTCCATTCTTGGTGCGCAAATCATTGGGCTTTCTTAGTTTCATACATGGGATAGACTTCCACATGTGGTTCCACTTGTAGCAACACACACTCATACGTGGAGAAGAGAAATGAATGAAAAGAAAGTATATGAAGATGCATATGAGCATGCACTAGTTCTATGTGGCAAAGGATTCACTTATGCAAGTTGGTCAACGTGATTTACTAATGAAGCTGCATGAAAGGAAGCTAGGGAGAATGTGATTACATGATGAAGGAGCTGAGGTGGAAGGTGTGTAAAGGCCACGGGTTTCATGCAGTAGCTCATGTAATAACACACAAGCCACCCACTCATACATTAGTAGACTTGAGCTTGCGTGAAAAGAAAAGAGGAAAAATAACACGTAAAGGAAGGTGCATGAAGCAAGAAGGCTTGAGAGGAAGAAGGAGGAGCTAAGTTGAAAAAGAAGCAGCTACGGGTTGGGCCTTGTATGAAGAGAACACAATACACATGAGGCTTAGGTTTTACATTGTAATGGAAGAAGAGAGAAGCTGCACGTGGAGAAGGAGCAGAATAGAGGTAGGATCAAGGGGAAAAAGGTCCAAAATGCATGAGAAGTTCAAGCTGAAGTAAACATAAATAGCACATAGAGATGGGCTAGAAGAAAACACGAAGAAGCTATGGGCAGACATGGTTTATGAAGAGAGGAAAAAGCTCACAAGGAAGATATGGCTGTGGCAGAGGAAAGTTACAAGTCTAAAACTGCTACTTGAAGGGGATTAAAGGATGAATTCCACGAGGAGAAACAGGATAAAGAAGCCATAGAACCATGCATGAAGCACTCTTAAGTTGGGCAGTACATTAATCCATCAAGAGACCCATCTATGCTACACACTCCATTCCCTACACCTCATCCGAAAAAAACACATAAGAGCAGAATGAACAATTAGTTATAAGGCACAGGTTAGCAAGGTTTTGAGGTGGAATGGGAGTGACAAGTTGTAAGAAGAAGAAGCCATAGGTTTGGAGAACATCAAGAGGAAGCAACACGAGCTAAGAAAGAATGTTACAAGGCATGGATTTCATACATGGCTCCATATTGCATCACGTCTGGGTTAACGTGGGGAAGAGAAGCAGAAATAGAGAGAATAACACGTAAGGTAACTGGGAAGAAGGAACAAGCATAGCTCTTAATGTTATGTGCACATAGAAGTAGATGTGGGAGAGCCTATAACACGTGAATGACATGAGAAGAGCTACAAAATGTATGAAGAATAAGCCACATTATGGATTGGAAGAAAGCAAGAAGCCTGGACAATTTTTATATTATATTCCAATACATCATCCATTCACAATGGGGCCTACACTTATATACACATGCAAGCTCATGATTCATTAAGAGGAAAGTTTAGGCTGATATGGGAATAATTATAAGTTAAGTGAGCAAAGAGGCCATGGGCAGAATGTTATTAAAGGAAATCTCATCCATTCATTAAGAGAGTAAATTCACATTAGAAGGTATGTGTAAAATAAATGAAACATGTGAGGCTGAATAAAAATTACATTCAGGCAGAGACAGGGGAGGATTTTATCTAATAAAATACACACTCCATTCATCCATCGTCAATTTACACTTTACTCCAAACCCTTCATCCATTCCACGCAAACATTCTCCCCAATCTTCCACCACCATGAAGCATTAATCCACCTTGTGATTATCTTGGAAAAGGACCTTGGAGAAGCTTGAATCCATAGAGAGATCAAAGGAATTTTGGCTAAGAATTTCTACTTTCCTACACTTTTCTCTTTTTCTTGTACAAGCTTGGTTAAATTGTATCTGATTGGGAATTTATGTAATTGTAATTAGTGGCTGGTTAGACACTGATTAGAAGATATTGACTAATTAATTGCATGAATTAAGTACTGAATTTTATATTTTCCTTTAATTTCCCATGTATGCCATCAAGGTGTTCAATGAAATGCATGAGTGAAATTATCAACTTTATTATTTGATTTAAGGATTCCTTGGAGTTTGGTTGGTTAATTAAATATCATTGGGTGTTAATTTAGAGGCTAGTTGATCAATTAATCATTCAATTCAAGTGTTCATTGATCCTAATGATAAGAGTTAGCAACTGATTAAGGTTTCAATTCAACATTAAATTGTTAGTCCCTTGATTCTTGCGTGGTAACTCAAGATAATTTGTATTAGACACAAATAGGGACTCTTAGATTAGAATTAATTACAATTAGATTAGGATAAGGATAGTGGATACTAAGAGATGAATCCAACGCTAGTCACAAGCCCATTATCAACTATAATTCATACAATTAGGTAGCAATTAGGAATTTTAATTCAATTTCATTTTAGATGTTTAATTAAACTAAAACCCCCCTAAATTAGGTAGTTCTAGAATCTTTATACACTTAAAAAGCCCAATTAAACATTGAACTCTATTTCCAAGAGAGATGACCTAGGTTGTGCCACTAACTATAAAATTTAATCCAACCTAGTTCTATTTTAAGGGTTGCGCGACACGACCCATCAAAATTTGGTGCCATTACCGTAGAGTTTAGTTTCTTAGTTGTTTGAAAGGGTTTCTTAGTATTTTTGCCTTATTTTTGCTCTATGTTTTGTTTTGTTTTTCCCTTGTTTGGAAGTTGGATTTTGGACATTTCACCTGCTTGAATTGATTTGGTTGCTTACTGGAATTTTTGTTTAAAATACCCAAAAAATTATTAAACTTTGTTTTTCCAGGGTTTTTGGGTGTTTTAAGAAAAAGTAATAGCATACATATTCGGTGCACCATTTTTAGGTCAAATTCCAAAGTTTTAGGAACTTTTTTTAATTTTTTAGTATTTTTCCAAATTTTCTAAGATTTTTCTAATTTTTTTAGATTTATTGTTTTAATTTTTCTTTATTGATTTGTTGTGTTCCTTCTTAGTTTTTGCTTGTCTAATTGGTTTATGACAAGGACCTATGGTGAAAAATTAATTGATTTGGATCTGGAAATTGAAAGAACCTTTAGAAGACAAGTAAGGCTTAAGAAAAATAAAGATAGTGTAGGAATCAATAGTTCTATTTCTCTTGCTTTTGATTGTATGCAAAGAATTAATTGTGTACTTCAATTTGCTAGTGATAATATGGCTGAACAAGATCAAATGAATGCTAACATGAATATGCATGTTTAGGTTAACTTGAATGTAAATGCAAATTTGAATGATAACATACATGTAAGAACCAGTAGAGAATTGATAGCTCCTAATGTGCATTATCAAAATCTTTGTATATAATATCTAGAATTAGATGTAAATTTTGAGTTTAAATTTGGTTTGATTCATTTACTTCCTAAGTTTCATGATTTTACAAGAGATGACCCTCACAAAAATCTGAAGGAATTCCTTGTTGTTTGCTCTATAATGAAGCCACAGGGAGTCTCAAAAGAACAAATTAAGCTTAGAGCATTTCCCTTTTCCTTGGATGGTTTAACCAAGGACTGGTTGTACTATCTACCCCCTAGTGCTATCACTTCTTAGGATCAACCGAAAAGGCTCTTCTTAAAAAAATTCTTTCCTACTTCTCACACTGCATCAATAAGGAAGGAAATATGTAGGATCAGACAGAATGGTGGAAAGACTTTGTATGAGTACTGGGAAAGATTTAAGAGATTGCTGGTTAGTTGTCCTCACCATCAAATTTCTGATCAGCTACTTATTCAGTACTTCTATAAGGGTTGAACATGGATAGAAATATAATTGATGTTGCCTCTGGTAGAACCTTACGTGATCTGACACCTACAAGGGCCTAGGAGTTGATTGATAAGATGGCTCAAAATGCTCAACAATTTGGTTCTAGATCAATGTAGATGGCAAGATAACTAAATGACTTAGGTGCTCCATAGTATGACACTCAGGTTAAGAGTCAATTGGATGAGCTAACCTCTATGGTTCGTCAGCTTACTTTAGCTTAGCAACAGCCACAGTCATCCTCTAACTCCATCTCAGACTTGTACACCACAGTCCTATCCTACTCAGATACATTCTTATCCGTAGTGCTATACACCTAGACAGACATCTACCTCTACTACCTTGGTGGGACCCCTGTGTGATATATGTTGTTTGGCCACACATGCTACTGATCAGTGCCCTATGTTAGAGGACAGGGTAAAGACTTGTGCTGGGATGTTTCCAGTCAAGCCAATGCAACAAGGGCAGCAAAAATATGATCCTTATTCTAATACATACAATCCAAGATGGAGGGATTACCCTAACTTGAGATATAGGGGAGGGCAACAGTAAAATAGATATAATGCTACAAGACCTAGTGTAACAATCCTATCTTCTAACCATGGTAATTATAGTTAAATACATGATTAATGCTTATAGTTAAATGCATGATTAATGCTTAATGATCAAGGTTTAGAGTCATTAAAATTAAATACATCGTGAAAATTATAGGGAAATTTGGACCTCGATAATATTAGATTCATTAATTACACCACCACAAATGTGAGAATGCATAAAAGAAATTGTACTATTATGAAGGGTTTGTGATTCATCCATCCATCAATTTCAATACACAAAAACCTCCCACAAGTGTTCCTATATCATTTCCTAGCATTACCATTGAAGAAACTGGGGTTTCTAGGCTAAAAGTAAGAGTTTGGGGACCTTTGCCGTGACTTAAAATTCTCCCGCTGCAGTTAAGTTAGGTGTTGGAGCTCGAAAACTAAGTTTTTCATGTTGCACCACAACTAAGTTACTCTTAGGAATCTTATTGGGCAAATCACGTGAATTATACCATGGCAAAGTCCCACGATTGGAGCTTGGAGCTACTATTCGAAGTCCCACGATTCTTGCCTCAGCGGAATACACTTGCGCCGTGGCAAGGTTTCTCTTTGCCACCCTCCTAGGTGATTTTTTTTGCACTGAGCTATGGCGTTCCTCACCACTGTCACTCTCTAGGCCGTGATGAGGCCTTTCTATCCATGGTGTGACTCCCTTCTGTAACTACATCTCCTAAATTTCATCCCATGCACTCAAATTCTCTCCCTAGGAACACCCTAAGACCACTTCCCCTCATTTTATATAACTCTAATGGTATTTATCTACCTTATTTACCCAACTATTTTACCATTACCAATTCAAAACTTAAATGTTAATTTCTACTCCTCCAACTACCTTATATCAGCAAGTCCATAGAGTAATAACAGCAAGAATTCATGAATTATCAACAATTAACATTCGATATACATTCCATTAGAGATTTCATACATCAATGGTTTATATCAACATCTAATGCATCACATAATTATATTCCTAATAGTAGGCCATACCACAAATTCAGTAAAATTCATACATCAGGTGTTATAGGTTCATACATCTAATATCAAGCTAAGATGAGGCCTAACTCCTCGATAGATACATCCTAAGTAATTAAAATATAAGAGCCTACACTTGGCAACATGATTACATGATGATGCTATACAAAAAGGAATACAAAATTTAGCATCTATTCTAAATAAACTAGTCTAAGCATAGCCTTCTCCCCATATGATTAGAGCTCATGAATTTTCATCCACTTGCTTTCCTTTATCCTTACCCGAAGAGCCTTCACCTGAAAGTATGATCCCATGAAATGGGGTGAGATGTGAATCTTAGTAACCAAGGAAATTTCCATTCATATAATCCAGTTTAATTAACATATATGCATGAGTCAAAATCAACATCAGAATCATATCAGTCATATCAGCAAAGGAAATGATTAGGCTACTATGATTACCATCCCATACTAGCAATCATATTTTCACGTGTTAGAGGCCAATAACACCAAGAGAGGCTCATCCAGGGCACCTACTCCCTAGTGAGCACAACTAGGGCTCAGTATAACTCAGTGCCCAATCGAAGCACATGCACAGGCGATACCTAACACCATGGACTCATAAGGTCTAAATACAATACAATAGAAAGCCAACTAATTCATTTAGCATTTCAAATCATTCATGTACAGCAAATATGAAATTAAAGTAGATATATGCATGGAATTAATATAGTCCTGGTTACCTCACTTGTAACCAATCCTCTAAGAGCCAATTAAATGCTACTTTAGCCTATGGACACAAAACCAAGCTTTTACTATCCCTAACCACAATTTGTATCAACAAACCCATCACTTAAAGAGTCAAGCTATATAGGACTAGTCAGAAACACTTACCCAATTACCACTAAAACCAAATTCAGATTTGATTGAGCCTACCCCAGAAATCTCAAGATCACACCTCAAATTCTAAGTAAATTCCTATAAAAATAATACCCATATTATAAATCAGCTATAGGGGTCTCAAACTAGTAAAGAAAACATTAAAATGAAGAGTTTATACTTACCTAATAACACCTTCAGCCCTAACCTACGAAATTTCACTAAGAAAATTCCAAACAACCACATTTCAGATTTTGGGTATGGTGAAAATACTCCAAATGAAAAACTAATCAGGCTAAAATGAGAGAAAGAGAAGTAGATTAAGTTATACAACTATTACCTTGGCTAAATCTTGCTCTAGAAGTGAGAAATAGTGGAAATATGTCAAGAACCCTAGCCTCCCCTTTAGACCTCCGAATTTCTCTTTTGTTTTCTTGTGTTTTGCGGAATGGGGGTGGCCAAGTTAGTTTTTAGGGTTTTAAGTTGGGTCTAATATGGGTTATGGGCTGACCCAAAGGTCTAATACCAAGTGGGCTTCAGATTTAAGCATTGTTGGGCCAGCTTTTATGTGTTAGGCTGTAGAATTTTAATTGGGTTTGGCTAAGTTTGAAGAACTCAATTGATTTGTATAACACCATAAATTCTAACTCATTTCATGCTATCTTTATGCTTCCTATTAGACATCTCATGGGAGAATCAAAGAAATAGCATAAAATAATGAATATTTTCGTGTTACATTGTGTATAAAAATTTCGTTCAGTGTCACGTGGACCGTGTGAGCTCATACCATACATTCTCATATTTAATTACATGAATACAACTCATTTGGATCATAAAATGTGGCTCACTACTCAAGAAAATCGAAATGAAGCATAAAACATGGAGGTTTATTTTTGGACAGATTTTGCCTCTTTCTGTCCAAACTTTGAAAAATCATAACTAATTTTAGAAAAATAGAAAATATGTATTCTTAGTCATTTTGGAAAGCTAAGGATGTCTGCTTCACACTAAAAATATGTTTAGATCATAAAATACATCACAAAGGATGTTTGACATTTGAAAGTGTCCAGAGGTCAAACTGCATTTTGGAACTATCACAGAATTCTGCAGCAAACTTTGAAAATGTTCAATTAATTTCAAAAAAATTCAATCCATGCAAATGATATCAAATTGGAAATTTTTGGATGTTATCTAGAGGGGAAAAATATTTTCAGACCATTTCATTATGCTCAGACCTCAGAATTTAATAGAACAGTAACTCAGGTAGGGCAAAACTCCTGATACTGGAAAGAATATTCAGAAATTCATATCTCCCTCTCTAGACCTCCAAATGAGGTGCTTCTAGTTGGCATGAGTTTTAACACCATAAATTCTAGCTCGTTTCATGACATTCATGAGCTTCACCTCATTATTTCCAAAAGAGCATATAAAGAGGGGGATGAAAATAATGGGTTTATTTGCATTACGCTACCCTTAAAAATTTGCAATCGGTGTCACGTGGACCGTGTGACTTATGTTATGCATTATCATATTTAATTCCATCATTATAACTCATTTACATCACAAAAATATGCCTACAATTCATGGAAACCGAAATGGGGCTCAAAATAAGTAAGCATATTTTCGGCCAGATTTGCTCCATTTTCTAACCCAACTTTGGAAAATCATAACTAAATTTAAAAAATTTGAAATCATACAATCTTGGTCATTATAGAAAGCTTAGGATGTATAATTCACACTACAAATATTTCCAGGTCACAAAATACATCACACAGGACGTTTGACATCCAAAAAGCTACAGAGGTCACTAGCTGCCTAGGCCACTATTTAAATTATTGATACAAACTTTTGAAATTCATAATTAATTTTATAAAAATATAAATCACACAAATTTGGTCATTATGGAATTATAAAAGGTTAAATTGATGATAAAAATAATTACAGAATAAAAAAGATACATTTAGCCATTGGAATCCTATGGAACAGTAATTGAACTCCTAGGGCGCCACTGCTACTGACACCCAACGTAAAAAATGTATAACTCTCTACTCAAACTCCAAATGAGGTGATCTCGGTGGTCACAGAAATATTATGACCTCTAGTTTATTCATATAAAATTTCACAAGCATTGGACACCATTTGGCCATCAGGTGACACAAAACACAAAACTGGCAGTATGAACAGTGCACATACTAGAATCCATAAAAAATCTCAACTTTGAAAATTCATCAAATATTCTCTAGACCTCCAAAAATTATGTTCTTTAGCTTCCCAAAAATATCTCAATGAGGCCTAATTACATGTCAAATTTCAGAGCAAGACTAACTCATTTGGCCAAAAAGTGACGTAGGGTTCCATTATGGTCAATTTTGGCTCCATATTGGGTACCAAAATTGCCAAATAGATTTCCCTTAGTCTTGGCACCTTTTGGGCAAGTTTAAAAACCTATTTGAGACTTGTGTGAGTTGCCCAAATGGTCCCAAACCTCATGTATCTCATTTTGGCCATTCAACCTACACTTATGCATATTTCCATCAAACTTCCCTAATGCATAATTGGACATTCAAAACTCAAATTGTATTCTAAAGCTCATACATCATATCCATGGTGATAAACATTACATATTAATATATTTATACATATCTCAAGGTCCATAATAAATTTACAACATCATAGGCATTAAGATACATAAGTATGGTTCCAAAATGGCTAAAACCAAGGCATAAGTTTGTCAATCTCCTTCCGTTAGTGTTGTTGGCTCCCATTAGCATATCCACTTAGTTCACCTAGCATGTTAGATCATTGGAGAGGAGGGAATGAGATTCAAAGAATCCCAATAGCTCATCTCCCATTCAATCATACATAATATGTGCAAAGCAAGCTTCTCAAATGCATGCATAGTGAAAGTGGAAGACATGTATATTTTAAAACAAGCTTGGCATGTGAATCAGTCACACAAAACATCCAAGAGTTCACTGAATGCTTGGATTGGCCTCACACTTCTCCTTAGGGATTTTGGACTTACTTCCCCCATTTTTTAAGAGCTTTGGACTCAACCATACTCTTGGGAGCCCACTTTGCTTTTGGGAGACTCTTTACTTTGTCTCAACCAAGCTCAAGGGTTCTTGGCTCATCCTCACCAAAGGAAAGAGTTCTTGGCCTCTCCACACTCAAGCAAACTCGCACAAACATCATGTAATCATTTGAAAACATAACATGACATCAAGCATTATGGCATATAAAGGCATGCTAGCATACTTTTTAAAGCTTGAAAATATACATACACACATTCTAAAATAAGCTAAACACACATCCATGCATGAGAGAAGGTGAGAGAGCTACCTTGTATACAAGCACACACTTTTTCCTTAGCTTTCAAGCCTTCGCTTTTGGCCACACACCCACAATTTGGTGGAGATGGTTTCTCTTGGCCTAGATATAATTTATGGGAGCCAATTAAGTCCATGAAACATATTCTAAGGCTACATCACTAGGTAAAACACTAGATTGCTCTATAACCCCCATTATGGTCCATAAAGGCACCTAATAAAGCAACACCCCTCAAATGACTTCTAGGCCTTATTTTTTCCTTTCAAATATGATTCTTGACTCTTTTTAAGCCTCTTGGAGTCATCACATCATTAAAACAAAAGGCCTAGCACCATGTTGCTTCTTTAGGTCATATTATGGAACCTAAGACACCAAATCACTTTCTATGAATTCTAAATTTTTTCCAAGGCCTCCCCTCATTTTTATTCATCAAATATGACTCAAGAATGGCCTTAGAAAAATTTAAAACTCTCCCCCACACCTAGAACTCTTCTTGGCCGAGACATGCCTAGGTTTTGGGCTTTATGGAGTTTTCTTTGTTTTCTTGAAGGGAGAAGCTTGTGGGGAGCATCTTTGGTATCTCAAGAACTCATTTATACTCTAAATTAGACCTAGGAAGCATCACATAAATTTAGAATTTGAAAGGTGCACTTGAAACCCTAGGTTTTGCATCTTGAATTCTAATGCCTATTTCATGGTTTTCTTTGCATATTCTTATTCCTTTCCATCAAATACCTAAGAATCATGCTTGGTTGGGCTTGAAAATCAGATGTTTCTATGGTTCTTAGGCTAGGTTGAAATGGAGAAGAAGAGCCATGGAAGCTATGAACCATAGGATGCATTTTTACCTTGTTTTTTTGGCTTAGTTTGACTTGAATCTTGATTTCTCCAAGCTTCTCTCTTCAAATCTGAACTTTCCCTTGAATATCTCCCTTGAATCAGATTTAGAAACCTCATTTTAATCCAAGAAAATAAAGGAGAAGGGAGGAGAGGAGGTGTGGATGAAGAAAAGTAAGGAAAATCACCATGAAAATATACCTTAAGCTTGGTTTTCTTCCTCTTTCTTCTTCCTCTCTTGGCCGCCTCTCCTTAGGGCTTTTCTTCTGGTTTGGGGCTGGAAAATCTGAAGTGAAATGAGGGCAAGTGTGAGGCACCACCTATATATAGGTAAAGAAAAGTGACTTTTTCAAAAATTCCAATTTTGCCTTTCATATTTTACATTTTCTTTTCTCCTTCATTTTAGCTCCTTTTTTAGAACCGTCTCTTCCATTATAAAATTTAGGTTCCAAATTAAAAAAAATGCCTTTTCAAACGAATCAGTCAAAGTTTGGGTCAACTGACATTGGAAAAATTACACCGGAGGGTCTTTACCAGTCCTGGGGCTTCCTATGGTTTTCAGGGCCTCTGAGAACCATAGAGAACTCAAAAATTTCATTTAAAAATCCCTTCTGTATGTTTTCCAAAAATTTCACTTATTTACAAAAATGCCATTGGCCTTTTGCCAATTTTTTAAATCACTCCGATCCCGATTTCTAGGCAACTCAAGGCTCAAATCCTCATTTTCTATTATTTAAAATTTTATCCAAATTTTATTTGGCCTTAAATCACTCATCTCAGGGAACTTTCTTTGAAAACGTGTCTGTTTTCGCCGTTTAAAGAAAACTGGACATTACATGAGTCACTGTGAATGTCTAGTTTCTCTGTATAAAATTTCATGGCAATTAGACATCATTTGAGCCTTGTGTGACAAAATTCATTTTCAGATCAAATGAATAGTGCAGCAGACCAAAATCAGAAAAATTGCCAAGTTTGAAAATTCATAAAATATTCATACCAAATCTCAAATCAAGAAGAATTCATTTGGCCAAAAAATGACATAGGGTTCCATTATGGTCAATTTTGGCTCTATATGAGGTACCAAAGTAACCAAATTGCTTTCCCTAGGGTTTGGCACCTTTTAGGCAAGTCTAAAAGCATGATTAAAACTTGTGAGCTACCCAAATGGTCCCAAACTCCATGCATCTCATTTTGGCCTTTTCATTCACACATATACACATTACATCAAACTTTTCAAAATGCATACCTTGGCAATATATACCCAAATTCTATTCTAGGGTTCATATATCATATCCATACATTTATACATCACATAATATCATAATTACACATGTCTAAGAAGTCATAGACCATATACATTATTGGATTACAATATTGGACACAAATATGTCCTTAAAGTGACAAACTCCAATACTTTGTTGTTAAACTCTTTACTTTAAGGTGGTTGGCTTCCATTACTATGTCCACTTGGTCCACCTAGCATGTGAGATCATTGGAGAGGAAGGAATGAGATTCAAAGAATCCCAATAGCTCATCTCCCATTCAATCATACATAATGGATGCAAACAAGTCCCATAAATGCATGTATGGTCATATTGACATGTGCAAACATTCAAGAAGCATTTTCATCATTTAAGAAAGTCATACATAGCATACAAAGGCTTGCCAAGCAAGTGGATTGGCCTCACCCAATTTCTTGTGGATATTATACTTGCCTCACCCATTCTTTAATGCATTCTTGGACTCAACCATGCTCTTAGGAGCCCACTTTGCTTTTGGGAGACTCTTTGTCTCAACTAATCTTAAGGGTTCTTGGCTCATCCTCACCATGGCTAAGGGTTCTTGGCCTCACCACACTCAAGCAAACCCAAGCACACATCAAAACATCATATGAAACATAATATGTCATCATAAAACTATGGCATATAAAATCATGCTATCATACTTTTCATGGCTCGAAAATACACATACACACATTCTAAGATAAGTTAAGTATACATCCATGCATAAAAGAAGGTGGAGAGAGCTACCTTGCACATAATCACACACTTGTTCTCTTGGAATTCCTCCTTTGCTTCGGTCACACACCCATAAACTTGTGGAGATGGTTTCTCTTGGCCTAGATACAATTTATGGAAGCCAATTAGGTTCATGAAATAATCTCTAAGGCCATACAACTTGTTTAGACACTAGGTTGCTTTATAAACTCCATTATGGTCCATAAATGCACCTAATGAAGAAAAACCCCTTAAATAATTTCTAAGCTCCATCTTTCCTTTCAAATATGATTCTTGGCTCTTTTTAAGCCTCTTGGAGTCATCACACAATTAAAACAAAGAGCCTAACTACATGTTGCTTCTTTAGGTCATAATATGGAACCTAAAGCACCAAAACACTTTCTATGAGTTCTAAATTTTTTACAAGGCCTCCCCTCATTTTTATTCATCATATATGACTCAAAAATGGCCTTAGAAAAATTTAAAACTCTCCCTAGCTATGGAATCTCACTTTGGCTGAGACTATGGAACTTAATGGCTTCCTTAGAATTTGCTTAGTTTTCTTGAAGGAGGAAGCATGTGGGGAGCATCTTAGGGATCTTAGAAACTCATTTAAACTCTTAATTAGACCTAGAAATCGTCACAAAAAATTAGAATTTGGAAGGACCACTTGAAACCCTAGAATTTGCATCTTAAAATCTAATAGTTTTTTATAATTCCCTTTGCATATTCTTAATCTCCACACCCTTTTTCCTTAGATTCATGCTTGGTTATGCCTAAAATTCATCTCTCCCAAGGGTTTTCTCAAGTGGGGCGAAATGGTGGAGAAGGGAACCAAAGATATAGGAAGAGAAATTACCTTATTTTCTTGCTTTTTCTCACTTGAATCTTGTGTTGTTTGAGCTCCTCTCTTCAAATATGAATTTTTCCTTGAATTTTGAATCAGATTTATAAACTCCATTTTAATCAAAGGAAACAAAGGAGAAGGGAGGAGAGGAGGTGTGGATGAAGAAAAGCATGAAAAACTACCATAGAAACATATCTTAAGCATGGATTTTATCCTCCTTTTCCTCTCCCCTTGGTGAGCCACTCTCCTAGGGATTTTCTTTTGATTTGGGTCAGAATAATCTGAAGCTATGTGAGGGAGAGTGTGAGGCGCCACCTATTTATAAGGGAGGAAGAAACACTTTTTCAAAAATTTCAATTTTGCCTTTTGTTTTTGGCATTTTCGTTTCTCCTTTGTTTTAGCTCCTTTTTTAGAGCTGTCTTTTCCATTATAAAATTTAGATTCCTAATTAAATAAAATGCCTTTAGAATCACTCAAATCGGAGCTAAAACCTTCCCGAATGAATTTGTCAAAATTTGAGTACACCGACGTTGGAAAATGTCCATTGGAGGGAATTTAATTGTCCTGGGGCTTTCTATGGTTTTTAGGGCCTCTGAGAACACCAGAGAACTCAAAATTTTCATTTAAAAAACCCTCCTGTATGAATTCCAAAATTTACTCAAAATTACAAAAATGCCATTATGTTTCGTAAGCTTTTTGTAAGAAATTGTTTCTTTATTCTAGCTTCGTTTTTCTTTCTGTTTGAGTCTGGGATTCTCATTTTTAGGAGTCTAGAATACTTCCCAAATTTTTTAGGACCTTAACTACATCATTTCGGGGGACTTCCTTTTGTATCTGGTGAGTTTTGTTCGTTGACGGAGAAACCATATGTTACGTTTCTCACATTTTCTCTCATTTTCAGAAAACTGGATGTTATAATTTGGGTTTGTACAAAGGTTATTGGGCCATTTATAAGAGCTTATAGAAGTTGGGTCTTGGGTCTCTAATTCATTAAATCAGATTGGGCCCTCCCTAGGTGCTCTTTCTTGGGCCAAGTCTCGCATTAAAAGGTTGGGTCTGTACCTAAAATGATTGGGCCTCCATTAGTTCTTAACCTTGGCCTACTTAATTTGATTTAGACCTAGATAGGGTTTCTAACTCAATTAAATCCCAAACTTATATTAATAGTTTACCTCTCTAAAATTTTTATTCACTTAACTTACCTAATTATCTTATATTAATTATTCTTAATGAACCCAAATCTATGATTAACACCTTAATTAATTTTGGGGTGTTACACTTAGTGTACAATATTTCCAACCTATTAGGCAATCAGTTCCTATCCAAGAGGAACCTAAAAAGGATAATAGCATGGAGCTTGTGATGAAGCAACTCTTGGAAAAGATGGAATAGATTAAGACTAGACACAGACAGGAAATGGAGAACATAGAAAATAGAATGAAAACTCAGAATAGGAATGTGGAGAATATGATTAGTCAGTTGGCTACCTCTCTCAATGAGGTGAAATCTCAGGGTTCAGGCCAATTACTATCACAGACAATTGTCAATAATAGTAGCAATGTTAGTGCCATCACTCTTAGGAGTGAAAAAGAAGTTTAGGGATCCTCAGATACCATTACCACGGATAAGCCGGCGTCATCAAAAACACACATCGCACCTAATAAGCCTAACAAAGAAGAGGAGCTAAAGAAGATTGTGCCTTTCCCACATAGACCTACCTTGGGAAAGAGGCAAACAGAAGCAGAAATTGAAAAAGAAATTCTTAAGACTTTCAAGAAGGTTGAGGTCAATATACCTTTGTTGGATGCAATCAAGACCATTCCTAAGTAGACCAAGTTTCTTAAGGAAATATGTACCAACAAGAGGCGCCTAAGAGGGAATGAAAAAGTTAATTTTGGCAAGAATGTTTCAGCACTCATACAGCCAAAATGGCTACTAAGTGTCAAGATCAGAGCACTTTTACAATTCCATGCACTATTAGAAATTTTGAGTTTTCTGATGCTTTCATTGATCTTGGCACTGCTATAAATGTTATGCCTAAATCAGTGTATTTATCTTTGTAGATGGGAGAGCTAAAACCTACTGGAGTGGTTATGCAGATTGCAAACAGGAGCATCTCCTATCCTTTAGGAGTTTTGGAGGATGTCCTAGTTAAGGTAAAGGATTTGATATTCCCAGTTGATTTTTATGTCCTTAACATGGAGGATGATAGATATAAGTCTTATAGACATGCCCCACTCATCCTAGGTAGACCTTTCTTAAAAACTGCAAGGACAACTATAAATGTGCATAAGGGTACTCTTCAAATGAAGTTTACTGGCAATATGATACAATTTAATATATTTGATTCCATCAAACACCCCTGTGTTGATAACTCTATTTTTAGTGTCAGTCTAATTGATATGCTAGTTAATGATGACAGTGCTGAGTTTAGGAATAGCATGTTGACTGATTCTTGTGATATTACTGATCTTGATGATTCTCTGAGACATATTTGTGATGATTCTCATTCTTATACTATATATAGAGAAATTGATGAATTTTTGAACCTGTATAATGGTATTAACTCTAAGGAATCTATTGCTGATCAGATTGATTCTATTTCATCTAGAACCTCTATTGATTTTACTAGTCTTATTGATCTTTTTAGTACTAATGATTCTTTGCATGTTGAAATGGATAGTTTAGGGAATCATGGTGCTGGTATTCACTTGACTGCTGATTCTTTTGATTCTTCCCATACTATTGATGTTCCCAAAGATGGGAAAGCTATTTCTTCTATCTATGAGTTGTCCAAATAGGTATTTGGCATGGAAGAGATTGACATCCAACCACTTATATCTTTAGTTAAGCAAGCTCCTACCTTAGAGCTTAAACCACTGCCAGACAATCTCAAGTATACTTATTTAGAGAAGGATGAGAAGCTTCTAGTGATTGTAGCTAGTGATATTATTCCAGAGGAAGAAGAAAAGCTTTTAGAGGTCTTAAGGAGGAGAAGACAAGCAATAGGGTGGACCTTAGCTGACATACCTGGCATTAGCCCTGATACATGTATGCACAGAATTCTGTTGAAAGATGGGGCAAAGCCAGTAAGGCAACCTCAAAGGCGATTTAACCCACTTATTCTGGATGTGGTTAAAAAGGAAGTTTCTAAACTTTTATTTGCTCGTATTATATATCCTATTTCTAACAGTCAGTGGGTTAGTCCTATGCAGGTGGTTATAAAGAAATCAGGGATCACAGTGGTCTGGAATGAGAATAATGAATTGGTGCCCACCCGTGTACAAAATAGTTGGAAGGTTTGCATTGACTATAGGAGGCTTAATTTTGTCACTAGAAAAGATCGTTACCCCCTCCCTTTTATTGATCAGATGGTTGAGTGTTTGGCTGGGAAGTCCCACTACTATTTCCTTGATGGATTTTCAGGTTATTTTTTATATATGCATAGCCCTGGAGGATCAAGAGAAGATGACGTTCATATACCCATTTGGAACAAATGCCTATAGACAAATGCCTTTTGGTCTTTGCAATGCCCCTGGAACTTTCCAGCGGTGCATAGTTTTCATTTTTAGTGATTTTCTGGAACACTGTAGAGAAATTTTTATGGATGATTTCACTGTATATGGGAACTCTTTTGATGATTGCTTATGTAGTCTGGATAGAATCCTAGCACGATGTATAGAGAAGAACCTTAGTGTCATTTTATGGCTCGAAAAGGCATTGTACTGGGTCATGTTATATTTGAACAGGGCATAGAGGTTGATAAGGCTAAGATAAATGTTATCACTTCTCTACCATACCCGACATGTGTTTGAGAAGCCCGGTCTTTTCTAGGTCATATAGGTTTTTATAGAAGATTCATTTAGGATTTTAGTAAAATTGCTTTACCATTATCTAAGCTGTTACAAAAAGATATTGATTTCCATTTTGATGATGCATGTAAAATACCTTTTGATGATCTTAAGAATAGATTGACTTCCCTACCCATTATTTAATCCTCTGATTGGAACCTCCCATTTAAGCTTTTATAACGCTTCTAATTTTGCTGTAGGTGTAGTTTTAAGCCAGTGAGTGAATAAAAGGTCCTATGTGATAGCTTATGTGTCCAAGACTCTGGATGGGGCCCAAGCAAATTATACAACCACAGAAAAAAAGTTTCTTGCTATTATTTTTTCTTTGGATAAATTTAGATCTTATTTGCTTGATACTAAAGTCATTGTTTTTACTGATCATGTAGCCTTGAAATACTTGCTAAAGAAGCCTGATGCAAAGCCAAGATTGATCAGATGGATGCTTCTACTTTAAGAATTTGATATTGACATCTGAGATACAAGTGGAGCTAGAAACTTGGTGATAGACCACTTGAGCAGAATTAAGGCTCCAAAAGTAGATTCCTTACCTATTAATGATGATTTCCCTAATGAGCATTTGTGTGCTGTGCATAGTTTCTACGCATGGTATGCAGATTTAGTGAATTATCTAGCTACTTCTGAATTGCCTGTTGATTTGAATAAACATCAGTTGAATAAGTTTAGGAGTGAAGATAGGTATTATATTTGGGATGATCCATAATTGTGGAGACTACGCAATGATCAAGTGATTATACATTGTGTGCCTGATACAGAATTTGATTTTGTTTCAAAATTTTGTCACATACTTGCATATGGAGGTCACTTTAATCCAAAATACACAGCTAGGAAGGTTCTATATAGTGGATTGTATTGGCCTACTTTGTTTCATGATGCCTTTGATTTTTGTAAAAGATGTGTCAGGTGTTAACAAACAGGTAGCATATCTAGGAGAAATGAAATGCCACAACATCCTATTTTGTTTTGTAAAGTCTTTGATGTGTGGGGCATTGATTTTATGGGACCTTTTCCTACTTCTTTTGGCTTTGCATACATCTTATTGGCTGTTGATTATGTTTCGAAGTGGGTGGAAGCAAAACCCACTAGGACTGATGATTCTTTTGTGGTTGTAGAGTTTGTTCGCTCTCACATTTTCTACAAGTTTGTTATTCCCATAGCCATTATCAATGATCGGGGCACTCATTTTTGCAACCAGAGTATGCGCAACTTGCTTAGCAAGTATGATGTTGTGCATAAAGTAGGTACTCTGTATCACCCTCAAACAAATGGCCAGGCAAAGATTTCTAACCAGGAGGTGAAGCAAATTTTGGAGAAAATAGTGCAACCGAATAGGAAAGATTGGAGCAAGAGGCTAGATGATGCACTTTGGGCCTATAAGACTGCCTTCAAGACTCCTATTTGCATGTCACCCTATCGACTGATATTTGGGAAAGCTTGTCACTTACTGATAGAAGTGGAGCACAAAGCTTACTAGGCTATGAAAAAATGCAATTTGGATTTGAATGGAGCGGGATCTCATAGAAAATTTCAACTCCAAGAGCTTGAAGAAATCAGGTTGGAAGCCTATGATAATGCAAGGATCTATAAAGAAAAGACAAAGACATTCCATGACAAGATGATTGCAAGAAAGGAGTTTGTTATTGGGCAAAAAGTTCTACTTTATAAATCCCACTTAAAACACATGCCAGGTAAGCTTCGTTCTAAATGGGAAGGTCCATATATAGTTTCTGATGTTTTCCCTTTTGGTGCAGTTGAGCTTTTGAATGAGCAGATGGGAGCTAAATTCAAAGTTAATGGACATCGGCTCAAGCAATTTCATGAAGGAGTTCTAAGGGATGACAAGGAGGAGCTCCAACTTCATGACCCACCCTGATCCCCGATTGTACTCTTTCCCTTTCCCTTTTATATTGTGTTGTCTTTCTGTTGATTGGATTGTGTGCTGGCATTGAAGACAATGCAATGTTTAAGTGTGGGGACAAATAAAATTTTTAGTTTTGCTTTGTTTTGGTTAGTTGATTTTTCTAGTTTCTAGGCTTTTAGTCTTTTGTTTTATTTTTAAAGTGTTAAAGTTTTATGTTATTTTCCAGTTTTTGAAAAATAAAAATAAAATAAAATAAAATAACTGTGCTTTTGTGTAAGTAGCTAGTATTGAAGAGATCATAGCTTTGATATATCTTGATTTGATAAGGAATTTCTTATGTTGAGAATGCAAGTTAAGTGGTAATTAGCTTTACTTTAATGAAATTTGATAATGGTCAATTTACCTTGTGAGATTTTTAAACCTATTGCTTATTCATTTCTAGTGTGTATCCCTTATCTTGCTTTTACTCTAGAACTTGGCTTAAATCTTATTCAAGGCCACATTTATTCATTTGCCATGCATGAAAAGGATTAAGACATTCATTGTTGTTTTGTTGTAGCTAGAGCTAAAGAGCTATCCTACATGTGTTTAATCCATTTGCTTTATCCCCTTTGAGCCATATGTGTTTCCTTTTTAGCCTTTTAGCCATGAAAACCAAATAAATGTTCTTCCTACCTTGATTAGGATGCTTTTGATTATTAAGGGCAATGTATCTTGTTAAGGTGGGTGAAGGTGCATTTTTCACATCATTTATAGGCTGTTTATTTGTTCCTCTTTGGAAATATTCCAAGAAAAAGAGAGAGGAGAAAGAAAAAAGTAATAATAATAAAATGAGAAAAAAAAAAGAAGCAAAGCAAAAGAAAAGCATTTGAAATGTATAAAAAAAAAGAAGGAAAAGGAAAGAAAAGTTGTTCTCTTAGTGCATTTATTTGTTTATGGTAAATAAGGCCTTAAAATGCACTTGCATTCCATTCTTATTCTTCTTTTGATACTCTTGATGATTTTTAGCATCCACTTTGCTTTTTAAATCTCCTTTATTCTTTTGTTTACCACTTGTCTCATACCTCAGCCTACATTACAACCATAATAAAGATCTTTTGATTCATTCATTGGCATTTGATTTTGGTGGTGGAGATGTAGATAATTGCTAAGCTTATGGTAGTAAAGTTGGAGAGGATGGAATTTGAGAGTAAGCATTTCATCCTAAACACTAAAGAGTAGAGTGATAAACACTAATCCAAGTAAGGGACTTTCATTGCATTTCATTTTTGATTAAGTCTATTGCCATGGTACTTGTTACATCGATGCATGTGATATGACTTGGAGAATTGAGCTATTGATTTTCTTTGAGCTTCCTTGTGCTAAGTGACATATACAATTCCATTTTTCTTAATTTCCTTTCCATTATCTTTTTCTTGGAGTTTTAGTTTTCTTTTGCCAAGAGTGCAAAGGCTTAAATGTGGGGCAATTTGATAATTGCTAATTTTCATATACTTTATTCCCTTTAATTTTGGCACTTTAATAATTGAATATAGCTTATTGCATTTTATTAGATGATAATTGAATTTAATGGCCATTTTCTGCACTTTAGGAATTAAATTGTAAAATGATTGATTTTAATGCATAAATTTCTTTAAATGATTTTGTGAATTTTCCTATTGAATTATTCTCACTATTTGTGCAAATTTTTTGTTGGGCAATTGGAGCTTTGAATGATAAATTGATTTGAAAAAGAGAAGAGTTGTTGTGTGAGACAAGGCTTTGGTTTTGGACACTTGAATAAAGAAGGGAGGAACAAGATTGCACATTCAATTGAGGCCCATTAACTCACATGTCACTCATGAGTCCCTCTAGCTCCATTCACATACATGTAAGGTGGTTCCATGTAGATTAAACAACAACACAAAGTCACAAGCTAGCTCTAGTCACTACATTCACTCGAGTTAATGCATTCACACTCATGGCCAACCATGTCTTCATAATGCTCTGTTCTGGTGAGTAGAGATGTTTGTGTGGGAATGAATGGGAAAAGGAGAATAGTAACAAGCATGTGGGTAAAACACGAGCAGAAACAGAGGGTTAGCACAAGCTGGAAGCTAGAACACATGAGCAGAGTAAGACAAAGGAAGCATGGAGAAAAAGCTCAAGCTAAAAGGACTCATATATGTAAAAGTAGAGTACGTGGAAGAGCTTGGGTTGATGTAGAAGAAATGAGCTGAATGAGTTGAAAGGAGCGCACGAGTAGAACAGGGAAGGAATGTAGCTATATGATGGAAGAAACAACATAAAAATAAGGCGAGCTAAATCACATGGAAGCTTAGGCAGACAAAAGAAGAAGCAACATGAGGGATTAAATGAAGGAAGCTATGGGTTAGAAGAGCAGAAGCTACACAAGGGCAGAATGTGAAAAAATAACAATGAAGAGCTAGCTAAGTAAAAATGCAAAGGAAAGAACATGAGGTGAGGGGGAGAATAACGTGAAAAATATAGAGAGTCTTGGGAGCTGAGAATAGAGGGAGCAAGAGCTATGGGTTGTCTCATGTAGAACTGCACGTAGAAGAACATTCAAATCCAGCTCTCTTGTTTGCATGCATGAAGCCACCACACTTCCACCCACTGAAATAGAGCAAGGAAATGAAGAAGAGACACATAAAAGTTAACGTGGAAAAAACATGAAAAGCTGAGTTGGAAGAATAAGCACATAGGGATAAAGTGTAATGTCCGATTTTCATTAAACGATAGAAACAGATGCATTTTCAAATAAATTCCCTTGAAATGAATTAGTTAAGGTCCCAAAAAATTTGAGTAACATTCTAGACTCCTAAAAATAAGAATCCTAGCATCATACAGAAGGAAAAATGGAGTTAGAATGAAGAAAAAAATTTTGACAAAAAATCTATGAAACATTTTGGAATTCACACAAGAGGGCTTTTTAAATGAAAATTTTGAGTTCTCCAAGGTTCTCAAAGGCCCTGAAAACCATGGAAAGCCCCAGACAGTTAAATCCCCTCTAGTGGATATTTTTTAACATCAGTGTGCCTGAACTTTGATGAATTTATTCACTAAGGTTTTAGCTCCAATTTGAGTGATTCCAAGGTACCTAAATTTTATAATGGAAAAGACGGTTCTAAAAAAGGAGCTAAAATGAAAGAGAAACAAAAATGCAAAGAACGAAGGATAAAATGGAAATTTTTGAAAAAGGCACTTTCCTACCCCTATATATAGGTGACTCCCCACTTTCTCCCTCATTTAGAATTAGAAATTTCTGCCTAATTTCAGAAGAGAGAGCTAGGGTTTTGGGCTCACAAGAGAGGAAGAAGAAGAAGGAAGAATTCAATCTTAAAGGTATGTTTCCATGGTAGTCTTTCATGCTTTCTTCCATCCACTCCTCCTTTCCTTCATTCTCCTTTGTTTCCTTTGATTAAAATGGAGTTTATAAATCTGATTCAAGGGAGAAACTCAAGGGAATTTTCAAATTTGGAGAGAGGAGCTTGGAAAAAGCATGATTCAAGCAAGAATAAGCTATAGAAATTTATAGCAACCATAAGAGCCTTAAATATTTATTTGAATAGAAAGAGTTAAATATGAGACAATGGAGATGGTTAGAATTTTTGAAAGATTATGATTTCACCTTAAAATACCATCCCGATAAAGCTAATGTGGTAGTTGATGCCCTAAGTAGAAAATCCATACACATATCTTGTATGATGATCCGAGAGCATGAATTGATTGAGAGATTCAGAGATGTGAGTCTCTCTTGCGAGGTGTATTCAGGGAAACTATTAATGAGTAAAACCTGAATAGAAAATGATTTGAGGGATAAGATAAGAGAGACCCAGCAGACAGATGACCATGTAAATAAAATTAGAGTCCAGATAGCCCAAGGTAGCATTCAGGAGTCCAATCTGTCTGAGGATAACATAGTGAGATACAGGGATAGGATGTATGTGCTTAGAAATATAGAAATCAGAGAGAAATTATTAGATGAGGCACATAAAAGCAAGTATACCATTCATCCGGGTAGCAATAAAATGTACCAAGATATAAGGAAAATGTTCTGGTAGCCTAAAATGAAAATAGACATAGCAGATTATGTCTCTTGATGTCTAGTATGCCAAAGAGTCAAAATAGAACACTAGAAACTAGCTGGGTTACTTCAGCCCCTAGATATCCCGGAGTGAAAATGAGATAGCATAGCCATGGATTTTGTCATGGGTTTACCTAGGACATCATCGAGGGTATGATGCAATATGGGTAATAGTGGATAAATTAACAAAGTCAGCGCACTTCTTGCCTATGAAAGGCACTTATACTCCAGATAAGTTAGCCCAGCTATACATTAGTGAGATAGTTACACTACATAGTGTGCTTATAAGTATAATGTCAGATAGAGATCCCATATTCACATCGAATTTCTGGAGATCATTATAGGATGCTCTGGGTACTAGACTTAGATTTAGCACAACCTATCATCCCTAGACAGAGAGAACCATTCAAACCCTAGAGGACATGTTGAGAGCATGTGTCCTAGAAATGAAAGGGAACTAGGATACATACTTTCTTTTTGCGGAGTTTAAATATAATAATAATTGTCATGCAAGAATATAGATGGCACCATATGAGGCATTGTATGGGAGGAAGTGGAGGTCTCCAGTGTGTTGGGTTGAGCTAGGAGAGCAGAGCCTTATAGGCTCAGAGTTAGTGGACCAAATTCTAGACAAATAGAAATCATTAGAAAGAAACTTCTGATAGCCCAAAATAGACAGAAAAGTTATGTAGATAAATGGAGATGACCGTTAGAGTTTGAGATTGGAGACCATGTCTTTATTGGAATGTCTCCAGTCACAGGGATAGGTTGGTCTATAAAAAGCAAAAAGCTCACTCCAAAGTATATAGGTCCTTTTTGAGATTCTTGATAAAGTAGGACCTGTGGCTTACAGACTAGCCCTTCCCTTAAATCTAAGCTAAGTGCATAACGTATTCCATGTTTCCTAACTTAAAAAGTACCAGCTCGACCCCTCACATATCATAGAATATGAGAATGTGCAGTTACAGGATGATCTATCATACATAGTATCACTAGATCGAATCATGGACGTTAGACTCAAGCAGTTACAAAATAAGATGATACTGCTAGTGAAAGTGGTTTGGAAGAGGTTATCTCCCGAGGAAGCTACTTGGGAGCTAGAGGATGATATGAGAAAGAAATATCTAAAACACTTCCGATGAGGTATGTTATCTAAATTTTGAGGATGAAATTTTTAAAATGGGGGAATTGTGATGTCCGATTTTCGTTAAACGCCGAAAACAGACATGTTTTTAAAGCAAGTCCCCTTAAATGAATTAGTTAAGGTCCCAAAAAACTTGAGCAACATTCTAGACTCCTAAAAATGAGAATCCTAGCCTCAAATGGAAGGAAAAATAGAGCTAGAATAAAGAAACAAATTTTAGTGGAAAACCTACAAAATGTAATGGTATTTTTGTAATTTTGAGAAAATTTTAGAATTCACATAGGAGGGCTTTTAAAATGAAAATTTTGAGTTCTTCAGGGTTCTCAGAGGCCCTAAAAATCATGGGAAGCCCCAGGACAATTCAATCCCCTTCAGCGGACGTTTTCCAACATCAGTGTGCCTGAACTTTGACAGATTTGTTCGGGAAGGTTTTAGCTCTGATTTGAGTGATTCCAAAGAAATTATACTAAATTGGGAACCTAAATTTTATCATGGAAAAGACAATTTTCAAAAAGGAGCTAAAACAAAGGAGAAACGAAAATGCAAAGAATGAAGGGCAAAATGGGAATTTTTGAAAAAGTCACTTTCCTACCCCTATATATAGGTGGCGCCCCACTTTCTTCCTTGTTTAGAATCAGAAATTTTTTCCTAATCTTAAAGGAGAGAGCTAGGGTTTTGGGCACACAAGAGAGGAAGAAGAAGAAGGAAGAATTCAAGCTTAAAGGTATGTTTCCATGGTAGTTTTTCATGCTTTCTTCCATCCACACCCCCTCTCCTTCCTTCTCCTTTGTTTCCTTTGATTAAAATGGAGTTTATAAATCTGATTCAAGGAAGAAACTCAAGGAAATTTTCGGATTTGGAGAGAGGAGCTTGGAGAAAGCCATATTCAAGCAAGAATAAGCAAGGAAACTAAGTAATTTTTCTTCCTATGGTTGCTACTTTTAGTTCCTCTTCTTCTCTAATTTGACACACCTAAGATCTAATTTTTAGGCAGAACCAAGGATGAATCTAAGGAAAAAGGGTGTGGAGATTAATAATATGCAAAGGGAATTAACAAAAGACCATTAGATTTCAAGATGCAATTTCTAGGGTTTCAAGTGTTCCTTCCAAAATCTGATTTTCTATGATGATTCCTAGGTCTAATTGAAAGTTTAAATGAGCTCCTAAAATCCCTAAGATGCTCTCCACATGCTTCCTCCTTCAAGAAAACAAAGCAAACTCCAAGAAAGCTAAATAAGCCCTATGTCTCAGCCAAGCAAGGAAAGGGTAGCTAGAGAGAGTTTTAAATTTTTCTAAGACTATTATTAAGTCATATTTGATGAATAAATATGAGGGGAGGCCTTGGAAAAAATGTAGAACCTATAGAAAGTGAATTGGTGCTTTAAGTTCCATATTATGACCTAGAGAAGCAATATGTTATTAGGCTCTTTGTTTTAATTGTATGATGACTCCAAAAGGCTTAAAAGGAGTCAAGAATCATATTTAAAAGGAAAGAATGGAGCCTAGAATTTATTTGAGGGGTATTGCTTCATTAGGTGTATTTATGTAACATAATGGGATTTATAAAATAACTTAGTGTCTAAGTAAGTTGTGTGACTTTAGAAATTATTTCATAAACCTAATTGGCTTCCATAAATTGTGTCTAGGCCAAGAGAAAGAATTTCCATAAGTTTGTAAGAGAAGTTTGAATTCAAAGGAAAAAGTGTGTGATTATGTGCAAGGTAGTTCTCTCCACCTTCTCTCATGCATGGATGTGTGTTTAGCTTGTCTCAGAATGTGTGTATGTGTGTTTTCAAGGCATAAAAAGTATGCTAGCATGATTTTATATGCCATGATTTCATGATGACATATTATGTTCCAAATGATGTTATGGTGTTTGTTTGAGTTTGCTTGAGTGTGGTGAGGCCAAGAACTCTTAACCATGGTGAAGATAAGCCAAGAACCCTTGAGATTGGTTGAGATAAAGTAAAGAGTCTCCCAAAAGTACAGTGAGCTTCCAAGAGCATGGTTGAGTCCAAGAATCTTTTAATGAATGGGTGAGGCAAGTCCAAAATCCATGAGGAAAAGGGTGAGGCCAATCCATCTACTTGGTAAGCTCTTGAATGTCTTGTATGATTGATTCACATGCCAAGCTTGCTTCTTGAATGTTCATGACTTCCATTGTATCCATGCATACATTTTCAAGACTTGCTTTGCATATATTATATGTGATTGAATGGGAGATAAGCTGTTAGGATTGTTTGAATCTCATTCCCTCCTCTCCAATGATCTAATATGCTAGGTGGACCAAGTGGATAAGGTAATGAAAGCCAACCACCTTGAAAAAGAGAGCTTGACAACCTAATGCATAGTTTTTTGTTCTTTAAGGCCATATTTGTGTCAAAGAATGTAATCCAATGATGTATATGGTCTATGAACTCTTAGACATGTGTAATTATCATCATATGTGATGTATAAATGAAAGAATATAATGTGTGAATGTTGGAATGTAAATTGAGTATATTATGGTAATGTAACTTCATGAATGGCTTTATGGAAATATGCATATGTGTGGATGAAATGGCCAAAATGAGATGCATAGAGTTTGGCACCATTTGGGCAGTTCACACAAGTCTTAAATATGCTTTTAAACTTGCCCAAAAGGTGCCAAGGCCAAAGGAAAACCATTTGGACATTTTGGTACCTTATATGGAGCCAAAATTGACCATAATGAAACCTTATATCACTTTTTGGCCGAATGAGCTCTTCTTGATCTAAGATTTGGTATGTAATTAGAGCTTTTTGGCTAAAGAACATAATTTTTAGAGGTCTATGAAATATTTGGTGAATTTTGAAAGTTGGCAAATTTTCTGGTTTTGGTCTAATACATAATTCATCTAGTTCGAAAATGGAATCTGTCACACAAGACTCAAATGATATCCAATTGCCATGAAATTTTATACAAAGAAATGAGTCATTCATAGTGACTCGTGGCAACTAGAAGCACCTCATTTGGAGGTCTATAGAGGGAGTTATGAATTTTTAAAGAATTTGTCCAGTATCAGGAGTTTTACCCAACCTTAGTTACTATTCCATTAAATTTCGAGGCCTAGACTGCCTGAATTGGTCTAGAGTTATTTTTCCCCTCTATCTAACATCCACATATTTCCATATTGGTATCATTTGCATAGATTGGATTTTTTTTGGAATTAATTGGATCTTTTCAAATTTTGCTGCAGAAATCTGTGATAGCACCAGTGGGCAGTTTGACCTCTAGACACTTTTGGATGTCAAATGTAACAACCAGAAAAAGAAAAGGAAAAGAAAGAAGAAAGCTGAAAATTTTTGAAATCCAGAAATTTCTCTAGGTCTTCTCGCAATAGTGAGAAATGGTCTAGCTATAGCGAGGGTAGTTGTTCGCTATAGCGAAAATACTTCTAGCTATAGCGAGTGCGGCCATTCCATAGGTCTCTTGGGCTCAAGGAGGGGTGGTTTGGCACTGGAGGTAGGCTGCATAGTTCTGAGGTTTGCTTCAATCACTCTACATATCTTAACTAGGGTATTCAAGTCCCTAATTCTCTATGGAACTACCTTATCTCTGATCTCTGGAAGCAAACCTTTCTCTAACTTGTTTCTCTCCAACGCTCATTGTCATGCCTCTATAAAGAGGAAGAATATATGAAAAGCTTTACAAATTTAGCCACGTATTGGTCCACGAACATCCCCTCTATTTGTCTTAGGAGTACAAACTCTGTCTTCTTCTCATCTTTGACTGAGCTGGGGAAGTACCTCTCATAAAAAGCTTGGAAGAATGCCTTCCATGTAATTAGAAGGTTCCTCACCCTTAAAATAGGCTCAGTGCCCTTTACCAGTAATTTGCTTTTCTCTCTATCTAGAAAATAGCCGTAGTGGCTTTCTACTCAAACGTACACTCTATCACCTGGAAGATATTCTCTAATTGCATAATCTAGGCCCCGGCTTTTTCTGTATTCATCTTATTATCAAAGGTGGGAGGCCTAAATTTTCTGAACTAAGTGAAAATCTATCTGGTAGAAGGCAGCTCTGGGGCTGGAGGTGTCTGAGTTAGTGGAATAGGGGCAACCATCTGTATGTGTGGTTGCGAATCTGCGTGAGTCGCCCCTTGATAAACACATTTTCTATATATTTTATTCTCCTTAATTTGGGCATTTTAATAATAAATTATGGCTTTGGGAATTTAATTAGATAATATTTGATTTTATTGGCAATTTTTGCACTCTAAAAATTTGTTTGCAAAATTATTGGATTTTAATGTACAAATTTCTTTTAAAATAAGTTTGTAAATTTTTTTACTCAATACTTCTATTATTTGTACAGAATTTTTAATGAAAGATTAAAAAAAAATGAATTGAGAAGAAATGGATATATAAAGGGAATGGCACAAGGAGCAAGCATGGATTTAAGAAGCCAATAGCTCAAACAAGAGAAGAAAACATGTGGGGTTAGAAGAAGCTGGAGCAATGACTTTATGAAGGGTTTGGAAGCTTCAACTTCATTCCAAACAAGGCACTCACATCCATGTTGGCTCATAGCTTGTTCATCCATGAAACTAGCTCACTTCACTCACTGCACTTCACTTCCAGCAACTCCAACGTACTTAATCATCCAGTCATACATGCATGCACGACCCACGTTGCAGCACCTTCACATAAGAACACTCTCACACTTTCACACTTTCACTCACAAATCATTCGAGCACACCACCACTCATGGGTTCACACTCAAGGAGGAGGCCTCACATCATTCATATGGCACAAACACATAAGGCAGAAGTTACACGTGCAGAGGAGAAGAGCAGAACGTGGATAATGTGAAGAAACTGAGAATCAGAGGAGCTCATGTGGGAAACCAAGATAGCTATAGAAACAGTAAAAGCAATATGAATGAATGAAGCAAAAGAGCACACGAGGAAGCATTAGCTGAAGCACATGAATACTAAAGGAGAGGAAGCCTAGGAAAACATTTAAAGAGAAGGAAGAATGAAAAAAGGCTCGAGTTGATATTTCCATGGGTCTGGAGGGCAGAACTATCTACAGGGCAACTCACATGGAGGAATCACGTGGAAAACATGCAGAAGCTACGTGGAAAAGCTGTTGAATAAAGAAGAACCTATGGGAAGAAGCTACACAAGGAGAATCACATGAGTAATGAACCATGTGAAAAGGAGTATGAAGCTATGAGTTTTGGAAGCTGAATTAAGAGGAAAGAAAACACATATATAGCATGAAGAGAATCACATGAATAGTGCAAGGAGTAGTTGCGGGTTATGAGATGCTAGGTCAGCTCACGTGAGGAATAAATGAAGCTAAAGAAAAAAAAACACACAGGTATAATGAAAGGAGAGAGCACGTGAATGAGCAAAAATAGAGCACATGAAGGAGAATAAAAACACACTCAGGCAGCACATTACAAGGGGGCTAGACACATCATTCACTCAATCCATATTCCATTGTCATTCATACCTTCCACCACTCCATTCCCTTCACGTAATAGCCATTCCAACCCATTTCCTCCATTTTTCTTCCACTTCCATGAAAGCTTAATTGAAGATTGTGGCTAGTTAAGAGGAGGGCCTTAGTTGAAGCTTGAATCAAGAGATTTGCAAGGGATTATGGGCTAAGAATTTCCTATTTTATTTCCTCTCTCTCTACATTAGTTTTTATTATTTTATTTCCTTAGTTAAGCTTACAATTTATTGAAATTAATGTAGTTTATGATTGATTGCTGGTTAGACATTGATTAGGAGAGTATTGAATGATTAATTGCTTAAATTAAGTGCTGAATTTTCAATTTCTTACAATTATCCATGTATATAGTCAAGGTGTTTGATGAAATGTATGTGAGGGGTTGAGTGTTTGAATGTCTAATTTGAGGATTCCTTAGAGTTTAATTGGTTAATTAAATATCCTAAGGTGAAAATTCAAAGGCTAATTGATTCATTAATCACTCATCTAAGTGTGCAAAGATCTTAATCACAAGAATTAATAATTTAATGAGAGTTAAGGTCTCAATTAACATCAAATTACTAGTTTCTTGAATCTTGAGTGGTAATTCAAGATCCCTTGCCAATGACACAATGAGGGACTCTTAGACCAGAATTAATTACAATTGAATTAGGATAAGGATAGTGGATACCAAGGGACAAATCCAAAGCTAGTCACATGTCTATCATTCACTCTTTAATTCTTGCAATTAGGTACTAATTAGGAGTTTTAATTTAATTCCATATTACTTAGTTAAATTTAGGCAAAACCCCCTTTTTAATTAGGTAATTTGTAGAGTTCTTTTACACTTAGAAATCCCAATTAAGTATTGAATTCTATTTCTAAGGGAAATGACCTAGGTTGCACTACTAGTTATATATTTTTCAACCTAATTTATTTTGAGGTTGCATGACACAACCGTAAAAATTTGGTGCCATTACGGGGAAATTGGATTCTCAATTGTTTGAAAAAAATTTTCTAGGTATTTTTACTCTATTTTAGTTTGATTTTTACTCTATTTTAAGCTTGGATTTTAGACTTTTAGGTGTTACGCGTCAGTTGGTCTGCTTGTTGGAATTTTTGTTTGAGGTGCTTAGAAAATTCTTAAACTATGTTTTTTGAGGTTTTGGGTGTTTTAAGCAAAAGTAATAGCTAAGCTATTAGGTGCACCATTTTTTTGGCCAAATTCAAACGTTTAAGGCACGTTTTCTAATTTTTTTAGTATTTTCTTGAATTTTTTTAAGAATTTTTCAATTTTTCTAGATTTAATTTCTTTATTTTTTCTGAGTTTATTTTGTGTGATTAACCTCTGTGTTGAGTGTTTTTTATTCTTAGATAGTTCCTAGCTTCATTTGAATTTTATTTTCTTAATTTAGAGTTAATTTCAGTTATAGTTTGTTAGTGACTTTTTTATGCTAAAGGTAATTGTATTTCTCATATTATTTGCTTTAAATGGATCCTTATTATTCTAATCAAGGTGTCTATGATTCTTGTACAAATGATAGGATTATCGGGAAGTTGGATAAAGCCATTCCAATGCTTTATGGCATTCTTAAACGATAAAGACAAGCACAACAAAGCCAACAATGCCAACAATTCCAACCGCCATGCTACCAACCATACTATCATCCATATGAAGTTCACCCTAATTACCACCATCATTATGAGCCATGCCACAACTTCTATGTGCAAGAGCTAGAATATCATAATTAAAACTATCATGAGGAGTATATTCAACAAGAGCTTCACTGGAAACCATGTTGGGAAGAGAGAAGGATGCAGTGACTAGATGCTTATAATCTTCAGCTTCAACAAGAAAATGAATGGTTGCATCTTCAAAACCAATAAATGATTGACAACCTCATGAAGGATTCGGGAGTTCAATTCAATCAACCAACTTCAAGTGCTACTAAATTGACTGAAGAGAAAATTAGAAAGGAATGTATAAAGGAGGAAGAATCTTATTCATTGGGTAATATCCTTCCATTTCTAATATTTTGCAATTTGTTGGAACTGATTCTAGTATTCATGATAGCACTATAATTACTAATTCATGCGATTATGTTGATCTTGAATTGCATCATGATGATGTAGGTGAGGAAATTATTGTTGAATCTCCTAATTTGATTGATTATGGTAATTCATTTAGCAAAACTGATATTTTTCGTGATGTTCATGAATCCTTGTGTATTGATGCACTTGGTATTTCTACACCTAGCTATGACTGTAAAGTGCCACATCTACTGGAAGCGGTCTGTGGCTAGCCCATATAAGTAGGGGAGAATCCCTCCACACCAAGGTGCGCTTTTCTCGTGAGTTAAGCGGGAAGGGACAAACCCCAACGAATTGGGAAGGCAGGGTCAAAGACCCACGAATCGGGAAGGAAGGGATAATACCTTGGTACCTCTGTATGTGTTGGTATCAGAGCAATCCTGGCCCATGTGTGACCTGAGGACAGGTCGGGCTAAAAGGGGGTGGATTGTAAAGTCCCACATTGGCTGGAAGGGGCCTGTGGCTAGCCCATATAAGTGTGGGAGAATCCCTCCCTACCAAGGCACACTTTTCCTGTGAGTTAAGAGGGAAGAGACAAACCCCAACGAACCGGGAAGGTAGGGTCAAAAACCCACGAACCAGGAAGGAAGGGACAATACCTTGATGGCTCTGTATGTGTTATTGTAAAATCCCACATCGGCTAGAAGGGGCCTGTGGCTAGCCCATATAAGTGAGGGAGAATCCCTCCCCACTAAGGCATGCTTTTCTCATGAATTAAGCAGGAAAGGACAAACCCCAACAAATCTGAAAGGCAGGGTCAAAGGCCCACGAACCGGGAAGGAAGAGACAATACCTTGGTGGCTCTATATGTGTTGGTATCAGAGCAATCTTGGCCTATGTGTGACCTGAAGATGAGTTGGCCTAAAAAGGGGGTGGATTAGAAAGTCCCACATCGGCTAGAAGGGGCCTGTGGCTAACCCATATAAGTGGGGGAGAATCCTTCCCCACCAAGGTGGGCTTTTCCTGTGAGTTAAGCGGGAAGAGACAAACCCCAACAAACTGGGAAGGCAGGGTCAAAGACCCACGAACCGAGAAGGAAAAGACAATACCTTGGTGCCTTGGTATGTGTTATTGTAAAGTCCCACATCGACTGGAAGGGGCCTGTGGCTAGCCCATATAAGTGGGGGAGAATCCCTCCCCACCAAGGCACGACTTTCCCATGAATTAAGCAGGAAGGGATAAACCCCAACAAACCGAGAAGGTAGGGTCAAAGGCCCACGAAGCAAGAAGGAAGGGATAATACCTTGGTGGCTCTGTATGTGTTAGTATCAAAGCAATCCTAGCCCATATGTGACCCGAGGACGGGTCGGCCCAAAAAGGGGGGCAGATTGTAAAGTCCCACATTAGTTAGAAGGGGCCTGTGGCTAGCCCATATAAGTGGGGGAGAATCCCTCCCCACCAAGGAGCGCTTTTCCCGTGAGTTAAGCGGGAAGGGATAAACCCTAATGAATCGGGAAGGCAGGGTCAAAGACCCACGAACCGGGAAGGAAGGGACAATACCTTGGTGGCTTTTTATGTGTTAGTATTAAGGTATTGTCCCTTCCTTCCCGGTTCGTGGGTCTTTGACTCTGCCTTCCCAATTCATTGGGGTTTATCCCTTCCCGCTTAACTCACGGGAAAAGCACGCCTTGGTGGGGAGGGATTCTCCCCCACTTATATAGGCTAGCCACAGGCCCCTTCCAGCCGATGTGGGACTTTACAATAACACATACAGAGGCACCAAGGTATTGTCCCTTCCTTCTCAGTTCGTGGGTCTTTGACCCTACCTTCCCAGTTCGTTGGGGTTTGTCTTTTCTCGCTTAACTCACAGGAAAAGTGCGCCTTGGTGGGGAGGGATTCTCCCCTACTTATATTGGTTAGCCACAGGTCCCTTCCAGCCGATGTGGGACTTTACAATCCACCCTCTTTTTAAGCCGACCCGTCCTCAGGTCACACATGGGCCAAGATTGCTCTAATATCAACACATACAGAGCCACCAAGGTATTGTCCCTTCCTTCCCAGTTCGTGGGCCTTTGACCCTACCTTCCCGGTTCATTGGGGTTTATCCCTTCCTGCTTAATTCACTGGAAAAGCGTGCCTTAATGGGGAAGGATTCTCCCCCACTTATATGGGCTAGCCATAGGCCCCTTCCAGCCGATGTGGGACTTTACAATAACACATATAGAGCCACCAAAGTATTGTCCCTTCCTTCCTGGTTTGTGGGTCTTTGACCCTGCCTTCTCGATTTGTTGGGGTTTGTCGCTTCCCGCTTAACTCACAAGAAAAGCAAGCCTTGGTGGGGAGGGATTCTCCCCCACTTATATGGGCTAGTCACAGGCTCCTTCCAGCCAATATGGGACTTTACAATCTACTCCCCTTTTGGCCCGACCTGTCCTCGGGTCGCACATGGGTCAGGATTGCTATGATACCAACACATACAGAGCCACCAAGGTATAGTCCCTTCCTTCCCAGTTTGTTAGTCTTTAACCCTACCTTCCCGGTTCGTTAGGGTTTGTCCCTTCTCGCTTAACTCACAGGAAAAGCATACCTTGGTGGGGAGGGATTCTCCCCCACTTATAAGGGCTAGCCACAAGCCCCTTTCAGCCAATATGGGACTTTATAATCTACCCCCCTTTTAGGTCGACCCGTCCTCGAGTCGCACATGGGCTAGGATTACTCTGATACCAACACATACAAAGCCACCAAGGTATTGTCCCTTCCTTCTCGGTTCATGGGTCTTTGACCCTACCTTCCTGGTTCGTTGGGGTTTGTCCCTTCTTGCTTAACTCACGGGAAAAGCGTGCTTTAGTGGGAAGGGATTCTCGCCCACTTATATGGCCTAACCACAAGCCCCTTCCAGCCGATGTGGGACTTTACAATGACCATGTGATGAATTCATTTCTGAATTAGTTGATGATTATATTGAGTCTAGGGTAGTACATAAATGTAGGGGTGACTTACAATGTGATGATCATTTTATTCCTAATGTGAGTTTGGTTGACAAGCCTATTGACGATGCATCTTCTAAGTTTGGGGATAGTCTATCATCTGGACCATGTGACATAACTGATTTAAATTAATCTCTTCATTATATATGTTTTGGAACCACTATATGTCATATATGTACCCAGATTAATGCTTTCATTGAGACTAGTCAGTTTTTCACATATTCTGATCATCATGATTCCTCATTAGCATGTGATGACATGACTGATGAAACAATGGATGTAGCATGCAATGAGAATATAAATAGTGAAATTGTTAAGCAGTTTGTTGTTGTTGATGAATCAGACTCTAATTTGAAATGCTTATGTGACAATATGCATATGTGTCCTATATGTGTTAAGATTGATGAGTTTTTGAAGTCTGATAAGTCTGTTGAATCCATGAATTCTTGTGTTTGCACTAAAACTATCAATAAGATTGATTTTACTGATCATACTAGTATTAATGAGAGCATGTATAGAGATAGTGTTGATATTGAAAATCTTGTTGATCCTTGTACTCTTGTTGATGCTAGTGAGGGACTAGATTTTGTTGTTAATCATTGTCTAGAATCTTGTGAACCTATTGATGTGTCTTTGGTCATGGAAGATACTATTTCTCTTGTTGAGAGTCCTTAACAAATTCTTGAAGTTGTTGAGCTAGTTCCCAACAATCAATAGACTCTCCCAGCTGAGATGAGGCAACTGCTAGGCACCTTAAAGAATCCTCAATTGAAAGACTGTGAGAAGTTACAATTAGATTTTTCTATTAATGCAGTGACTTTTACTAATGAGAGTCCAGCTGATTTCATTAGCTTAGATAGATTTCTAGAGTGTCAAAAGTTTAAATTTGATTTTAAATTTTCTTTCTTTAGTTTTGAATTTCCTAAATTTGATTTTTCTTCTTTTACTACTTTTGAATATGCTGACTATGACTTTCCAAGACTACTGATGGTAAAGGAAGTCCATGAATCAACACTGCATGATCAATCAAAGTGCTTTAAAGTAGTGAGACTTAAACTTCTTGATCTAAGGAGGAATAAAGCTGTTTTAATCTTGGTTTTTGATACTTATGATTAGTTGATCTCTGATAGAGTTATTTTTAGTTTAGGATTTCGTTTTTTTTTTCTTTTCTGCATTACTATTTGTTTTGTACTATTTTGTAGGCAATAAATTACTAACCAACTACATAGAAATCTGAGCCACTCTTGGAATCTCCATTTTCAACTTCATTTGGTTGTATACTTTCCTTTCACTCTTTATATTATGCTATTTATCTATTAATTAGATTGTGTGCTGGCATTGAGGATAATGCAATATTTAAATGTGAAGGGAGAGTCATTTCGTTCCATTTCATCTTCTCTTTACTTTGTCTTGTTGAAAAAAAAATTGAAAACTTTTTAGAAAAATCTTGAGAAATAGCGTGATTTGTTTTAATTTTTCTGTGGAAGTTGCAAGTTGAGATGATTATATCTTGGATTCACTTTGACATGATAAGTAATAGATCTTGTGTTTTGATTCAAGTGAAGTGGAAATGAATTTTATTTCAATGAATTATTTAATAGCCATTAGCTGGTGAGGATTTGAGCCTTAATTGTTCATTTCTAGTGTGTATTCACCTATCTTTGCTTTCACTCTAGAACTTGTCTTGATTCTTTGTTGAGACCACATTTGCATTTGCATGCATGAAGATGATAAGGCATTCATTTCTTTTATAGCTAGTGAGCCAAAAAGCCAACCTTTAAATACATTCTTTCCATTGTTTAGCCACTTTGGACTTAATTTTATTTTCTTGTTGAACCATAGCCATTAAAAATATTTTCCACCTTGTTTTAAGATACTTTATGGACTTTAAAGAGCATTACACTTGTTTAGGATGAGAGAATGTATGCTTTGTATCTATTTAGGCCATTGTTATTCAAAGTTGAGGAAAATGTTTGAAGTTAAAGAAAAGAAGAGATAGAAAAGCAATGAAAAGAAAGAAAAAAAAAAGAGGAAAGGCAATTGAAAATCAAAAGAAATAAGTCTTTTGAATTGAGTTTGTAATTACCTATACTTGTTGGAAATAAGGCCTTGAATGCACATTCTTCCCTATCTTAGGTTTCCATAGATTGCTTTTGAGGTTCTAAGGTATCCATTTGTTGTTTGTTTTTCCCTTGTTCTTATATCCATTCATTTTTTTCCCTAACCCCACTACAATCTTGAATAAAGTCCTATTGATTTGTGCATCGCATTTGGCATGGGTGGTGGAGATTTAGAAGCTTGACAAGCTTATGGTAGTGAACTATGATAGGTGGAAGTTTGATAAAACACATTACCTTAAACACTGGAAAGTTGAGAGTAAACCCCAATCCATATGAGGGCCTATACATTTCAATTCATTCTTTTCAAATGAAATCGCCATAGAATTTGATTTCTTAATGCAAGTGAAGTTAGCTTGGATTGTTGAAGTGTTGATAAGTTATGATTAGTCTCTAGCTTGTGATTTTTACACTTTCTTTTTCATTTTCACTCTCCAATTGCTAATCCACTAGCCTGTCTTTGGATCTTGAGTTTTGCCTAGGAGTGCAAAGGTTTAAGTGTGGGGGAATTTAATAAACATATTTTCTATATATTTTATTCTTCTTAATTTGGGCATTTTAATAATGAATTATGGCTTTGGGAATTTAATTAGATAACATTTGATTTTATTGGCAATTTCTGCACTCTAGAAATTTTGTTTGCAAAATTATTGGATTTTAATGTATAAATTTCTTTTAAAATAAGTTTGTAAATTTTCTTACTTAATACTTCTATTATTTGTACAGAATTTTTAATGTAAAATTAAAAAAAAAATTGAATTGAAAAGAAATGGATATATGAAGGGAATGGCATAAGGAGCAAGCATGGATTTAAGAATGTAGGGCTAGATGAAGCTGGAGCAATAGCTTTATGGAGGATTTAGAAGCTTCAACTTTATTCCACAGAAGGCACTCACATCCACGTTGGCTCATAGCTTTTGCATCCATAAAACCAGCTTACTTCACTCACTGCACTTCAGTTCCAGTAGCTCTAACACACATAAGCATTATCTATTCATACATGCATGCACTTCACTCACAGGAAGCATGCATCATCACACTATCACACTTTCACTCACAAATCACTTGAGCACACTACCACTCATAGGTTCACACTCAAGGAGGAGGCCTCACGTCATGCATGTAGCACAAACGCATAAGGTAGAAGCCACACGTGCAAAGGAGAAGAGCAAAACGCAGATAATGTGAAGAAGCTGAGAATCAGAGGAGCTCAAGTTGGACGCCAGGACAGCTATAGAAATAGTAGAAGCAACATGAATGAATGAAGTAAAAGAGCACACGAGGAAGCATCAGCTGAAGCACATGAATACTAGAGGAGAGGAAGATTAAGACAACATTTGAAGAGAAGGAAGAATGAAAAGAAGCTCGACTTGATGGTTCCAGGGGTTTGGAGGGTAGAACTATTTGTAGGGCAGCTCATATGGAGGAATTACATAGAGAACATGCAAAAGCTATGTAAAAAAGCTGGTGAATAGAGAAGAACCTACGGGAAGAAGCTACACAAAGAGAATCACACGAGTAATGAACCACGTAGCAAGGACTATGAAGCCACGAGTTTTGGGAGCTAAATTAAGAGGAAAACAAACACATATATAGCATGAAGAGAATCATATGAATAGTGTAAGGAGTAGCTACGAGTTATGAGATGCCAGGTCAGCTCACATGAGGAATAAATGAAGCTAAAGAAAAAAAAACTCATAAGCATAATGAAAGGAGAGAGCATATGAATGAGCAAAAATGGAGCATGTGAAGGAGATTAAAAACACACTTAGGCAGCACATTACAGGGGGGCTGGACACATCATTCACTCAATCCATATTCCATCATCATTCATCTCTTCCACCACTCTATCCCCTACATGCCGTAGCCACTCTAACCCATTTCCTCCATTTTTCTTCCACCTCCATGAGAGCTTAATTGAAGATTGTGGCTAGTTAGGAGGAGGGCCTTGGTTGACGCTTGAATCAAGAGATTTGCAAGGGATTATGGGCTAAGAATTTCCTATTTTATTTCCTCTCTCTCTACATTAATTTTTGTTATTTTATTTGCTTAGTTAAGCTTGCAATTGATTGAAATTAATGTAGTTTATGATTTATGGCTGGTTAGACATTGATTAGGAGAGTATTGAATGATTAATTGCTTAAATTAAATGCTGGATTTTCAATTTCCTACAATTATCCATGTATACAGTCAAGGTGTTTGATGAAATGCATGTGAGAGGTTGAGTGCTTGAATGTCTAATTTAAGGATTCCTTGGAGTTTAATTGGTTAATTAAACATCCTAAGGTGAAAATTCAGAGGCTAATTGATTGATTAATTACTCATCTAAGTGTTTAAAGATCTTAATCACAAGAATTAATAATTTGATAAGAGTTGAGATCTCAATTAACATCAAATTGCTAGTTTCTTGAATCTTGAATGGTAATTCAAGATCCCTTGCCAATGAACACAATTGGGAACTCATAGACTAGAATTAATTACTATTGAATTAGGATAAGGATAGTGGATACCAAGGGACAAATTCAAAGCTAGTCGCATGTCTGTCATTCACTCTTTAATTCTTGCAATTAGGTACTAATTAGAGTTTTAATTTAATTCCATTTTACTTAGTTAAATTTAGGAAAAACCCCCCTTTTAATTAAGTAATTTGTAGAGTTCTTTTACACCTAGAAAACCCAATCAAGTATTGAATTCTATTTCTAAGGGAGATGACCTAGGTTGCACCACTAGCTATATATTTTTCAACCTAGTTTATTTTGAGGTTGTACAACATAACCGTCACCCTTAAATGCTTGGTACGATCTAAGTGCTATGTTGGTTGTGGTGGAGGGGGTGTAGGGCCCTGGCTATATCTCTTAGTAGTAATTATATAATCACGGCCTACTGCTGATCCAGGTGAGCCATAATAGCATGTAAGGCTCCAGCTACTGGATCGCTATGCTTGGCTCTATCATCTACATAAGCCTCTCTAGAAAGCTGACCTCTCATAGTGTTCATTATAGCTCTAAAACATTATAACAAACTTTAGGATCTAAGGGAACACTTTCACAACCATCACACACTCAATTCATCCACAACAAGCTCATATACATCTAAGCAACTCATAAACATAAGCCACAACCCACATTATGAGCCTAAACCTTTACTTTGATACCAATAAATGTAACACCATAATCCTATGACTCATCTCATACCATTTGTAGGTTCAATTCCATGAAGCACATGAATTCTCAAGGAAAAAGGGCATTAAAATATTCAATTATCTTGTGTTGCGTAGTGGATAAATTTTTTATTCAGTGTCTTGTGGACCATATGGACTCATCCATCTCATTCTCATATTTAATTACATAGATACAACTTATAACTATCTCAAGAAGTGGCCTAGAACTTGTGCAAATGAAGTGTATGCATGAAATTCAATAGTGCAGCCTCAGACTGATTTTCCAAGTTACTATCACAAAATTTGGAAAATCATAACTAATTCTAGAAAAATCAAAATTAAACATACTTTACCATTTCAGAAAGATACAAATATCTACTTTATTTTAAAAATATATATAGACCACAACAGGGCTGCTACTATCTTCCAACTTCAAAAATTCATATCTCCCTGCTCAGAGGTCTAATTGGGGTGATCTTTATGGCCATGGAAATCTTATCATGCATAGTTTATGCTTGTAAAATTTCATAAGCATTGGACGTCATTTGACCCTCAAATGACACAGTCAAAGTTTTTGGCTGTATGAATAGTATCTGCATCAATTCAACAAAAAAATGTCAACTTTGAAAATTCATAATTAATTCCATAGAGCTCCAAATAATCTGGTATTTGGCTTCACAAAATGCTCTAAATAAGATCTATATGTGTGCTAAATTTCATGGGCAAATTCATTCATTTAGTCAGATCTTGACATTGGGTTACAAAATAACTCATTTTGTGTCATATAAGGGGTCTAAATGGTCTATTTTGAGTTCTAAAATAACCATGACCACTTGAGCACGTGGGAATGCACCAAAATGACATTCTAAACTTGTCTTAAAGGTGCATAAACCCAGAAATTGAAAACTTAATCTCTCACTGCAAGCCATACACAAGAATATACAAGTCTAGTCTTGCTCCTCCATGTCCAAAATGCACTATATCATACACATAACATTAAATCTCATTTGTACATAATACATTTGTATAATTACATATGTACATAAGGTCATAGGATATATACAATAACGGATTACAACATTTACCACTCATATGGCCTTAAAGAAGCAAAATCTAGGCACTTTGTTGTCATACTTTTATCTTCCATTACCTTGCTCATGTGGTCCACCTAACATGTTAGAACATTGGAGAGGAGGGAATGAGATTCAAAGAATCCCAATAGCTCATCTCCCTTTCAATAACACATAAAGAATGCAAAACAAGTATTAAAAATGCATGCATGAGCATCATGAAGTGTATGATCATTCAAGAAGCATTCTTAGCACTTGAACAAGTTATACAAAGCATACATAGGCTTGCCAAGTAAGTAGATTAGCCTCACCCATTCTCTTATAGATTTTGGACTTGCCTCACACATTTTCTCTAAGAGGTTTTGACTCAACCTCACTCTTGGGAGATTCTTTACTTTGTCTCAACCAATTTTAAGGGTTCTTGGCTCATCCTCACTGTAACATCCGGTTCTCGAAAAACGAAAGAAAATGTGAGAAACGTAATGTAGAGTTTTTCTGTTAACAAACGAAACTTATTGGATACAAAAGGAAGTCCCCCAAGATGAGATAGTTATGGTCCCAAAAAAATTTGGGAAGCATTCTAGACTCCTAAAAATGAGAATCCCAGGTTCAGATGAAAAGAAAAATGAAGCTAGAATGAAGAAACAATTTCTTACGAAAAGCCTACGAAACGTAATGGCATTTTTGTAATTTTGAGCAATTTTTTAAATTTACATAGGAGGGCTTTTTAAACAAAAGTTTTGAGTTCTCCAGGATTCTCAGAGGCCTTGAAAATCATGAAAAGCCCCAGGACAGTTAAAACCCCTTCGGTGGATGTTTTCAAATGTCGGTTGATCTGAACTTTGACCAATTCGTTCAGGAAGGTTTTAGCTCCAAATTGAGTGATTTTAAAGGCATTTTATTAAATTGGGAACCTAAATTTTATAATGAAAAAGACAGTTCTAAAAAAAGAGCTAAAACGAAGGAGAAACAAAAATGCTAAGAACAAAGGGCAAAATTGGAATTTTTGAAAGGTGTAACTTCCTCCCACCTATATATATGATGCACCCTTCTTCTCCCTTCATGTTGCACAACCAAGTTCTACACAAAACCAGAGGAAAACCCTAGGGAGAGTGGTGCACAAGAGGAAGGCAAAGAGGCAGAGAAATCAAAGGCTTAAGGTATGGAAATTAGTAATTTTTCACGCTCTTTCTCTTTCAAACCTCTTCTCCTCCATTTTCCTTTGTTTCTTATGATTAAAATGAAGTGTATAAATCTGTTTTAAGGGATAAATTAAGGGGTAAATTTGGATTTGAAGAGAGGAGCTCAAAGAACACAAAATTCAAGTGAGAAAAAGCAAGAAAACAAGGTAATTTCTCTTTCTATGGTTGTCATCTTTGATTCCCTTCTCCTCCATTTCGCCCCACTTGAGAACACCCTAGGAGGAGATGATTTTTAGGCAGAACTAAGCATGAATATAAGGAAAAAGAGTGTGGAGATTAAGAATATGCAAAGAAAATAACAAAATAACCATTAGAAATCAAGATGCAAAACCTAGGGTTTCTAGTGCACCTTTCAAATTCTAAATTTATGTGATACTTCCTAGGTCTAATTAAGATTATAAATGAGTTCTTGAGACATCTAAGATGCTCTCCACAAGCTTCCTCTTTCAAGAAAACAAAGAAACCTCTATATAGCCCAAATGTATGTCTCGGCCAAAGAAGGTTTGAGTAGTGGAGGAGAGTTTTAAATTTTTCTAAGGCCATTCTTCAGTCATATTTGATGAATGAAAATGAAAAGAGGCCTTGGAAAAAATTTAAAACTCATAGAAAGTGATTTGGTGTCTTAGTTTCTATATTATGACCTAAAGAAACAACATGGTGCTAGGCCTCTTGTTTTAATGATGTGATGATTCCAAGAGGCTTAAAAGGAGTCAAGAATTATATTTGAGAGGAAAGAATGAGGCCTAGAAATTGTTTGAGAGGTGTTGCTTCATTAGGTGCCAATATGGACCATAATGGAGCCTATAGAGCAAACTAGTGTTTCATCAAGTTATGTAGCCTCAGAATGTGTTTCATGAACCTAATTATCTCCCATAAATTGCATCTAGGCCAAGAGAAACCATCTCCACTAATTTGTGGGTGTGTGGTCGAAAGAGGAGGCTTAAATCCAAAAGGAAAAGTGTGTAATTGTGTGCAAGGTAGCTCTCTCCACCTTCTTTCATACATGGATGTGTGTTTAGCGTGTTTTAGAATGTGTGTATGTGCATTTTCAAGGTATGAAAAGTATGTTAGCATGTCTTTATATACCATGATTCTTGATGCCATGTTATGTTTCAAATGAGCACATGATGTTTGTAAGAGTTTGCTTGAGTGTAGAGAGGCCAAGAACTCTTCCCTTTGGTGAGGATGAGCCAAGAACCCTTGAGCTTAATTGAGACAAAGTAAAGAGTCTCCCAAAAAGAAAGTAGGCTCCCAAGAGTATGGTTGAGTCTAAAACACTCAAAGAATGGGTGAGGCAAGTCCAAAACCCATGTGGAGAAGTGTGAGGCCAATCCAAATACTTGGTGAACTCTTGAATGTCTTGTATGATTGATTCACATGCCAAGGTTGCTTTTAAATTGTCCATGACTTATAATTTCTCCATGCATGCATTTGAAAAGCTTGCTTTGCACATATTATGTATGATTGAATGGGAGATGAGCTATTGGGATTCTTTGAATCTCATCCCCTCCTCTCCAATGATCTAACTGTTGGAGGTTGTGCCCTAGGCCAATCATTGTATTGCGAACATTGTTTATTATTACGAAATAAGAGTTTTCTTTTTATTACATTATTATATTATTTGCAGGTTTATATATAATAATATCCATGGATAAATTATTTTTTGAATTATCCAAAATGTCCCTAATCAATCATCCTTGTGGGAACAACGATGAATTAAGATTAGTATGATTTTGATTGATTAAGTGTTAATCATATATGATGATATGAATCAAAATCATAGGCGTGTGTTAGAGAACAGGACGCTGGATAGACCCGTCATAAGATAAGTTACATGGATTAGGTCATAAATTTATCTCATATATAACTATGTCATTGATCCCTTGGACCTGAGATCACCATAGATTCCTACATGAAAGACACTGTACTTTGGCATAGTCTAATGTCACCTTTAACCGGGTGATTATAAAGACTATGATCAGGTATAATGAAATTCATGCAGAGGAAGATGAGTGGTCAAGATGGAATTTGTCCCTCTAATTAATAGAGAGAGATATCTCTAGGCCCCTCAATGAGTGCGACTGAGAAATGCATGGCCATGCTCAAATGGAAAGAGTTCCATCTTATATCAGTCTGCTCGGAGATCGAGAAAGTTATGATCGAGCAAGTAGAGAATGACATTTCCATGTCTCATACTCGATCTAGATATCATGTGACAAAAGGGATATGATAGGGTTATAAGATAGGTTGCATCGGATCACTGATCCCGTATGATTTGGGTAGTCACAATGTCTTGCTAGAGGCCGCTTGTGATTTGTGGGTCAAACAGTGTAGTTGGCCCACTGCCAACATCATATGGGCCTGCAGGGTCGCACACAAGAACGGACCAACTCTAACTAAAATGTCCACATTCATTGAATCAGAAATGTGTCTAGATTCAATGAATATCTAGGATGGAGGAATTATTTATATATATATATATATATATAAATAATTAAATTCGAAATATATTATAAATTATATATATATATAGAGCTACCTCCAAAATCCTTAGAGAAAGAGACATTGTACGGACGTCGTACGTGACTGTACGGACTGTACGGACAGATTGCTAGCACACTGCTTTGAGTTGCTGAACCCCGTTCGTGTGGATACCAGTAGAGGGAGCTGATCTGCGGTCAGTTCCTATGATCCAAATAAAAGCAAACAACAAACTTAATCGGAAGAAAAAAGGTAATTCTCTGAACCTATTCAGTTTAAGTGATTTTGGCGGATCCTTGGTGGGAATTGGGATCAAAATTTTTAATGTTTCCGCTGTGTGCCTCCCATAATTCCCAACACTAACATGCTAGGTGGACTAAGTAATTATGGTGAAGGGAGCTAACAACCATGAAGAGGAAAGATTGACAAGTTTATGCATTGTTTTGTCCATTTTGGAACCATAATGATGGTTCATAATGTATATGATGTTGTATATATACTATGAACCTTGAGACACATGTAAATATACTATTATGTGATGGTTAAATGTATGGATCTGATGTATGACCTCTGGAACCTATTTTGAGTATGTAGTGCCAAAGTGTGCAATATGGAAGTTTGTTGGAAATATGCATAAGTGCGGGTTGAATAGCCAAAATGAGATGCATGGGGTTTGGGACCATTTGGGCAGCTCATACAAGTCTTAAATATGCTTTTAGACTTGTCCAAAGGTGCCACAACCAAGGAAAGGCATTTGGCAAATTTGGTACCTCATATGGAGCCAAGTTTGACCATAACCCTATATCACTTTTTAGCCAAATGAGTTAGTTTTGATCTGAAATTTGGCATTCAAGTCTCATTAAGAGATTTTTGGGAAGGTAAAGATCATAATTTTTTGAGGTCTACATAATATTTGATGATTTTTCAAAGTTGGAAATTTTTATAGTTTCTGGTTTGCTGTACTATTCATTTGGTCCAAAATTAAACTCTATCACAAAAGGCCCAAATGATGCCCAATTGCCATGAAATTTTATACAGGAAAACTAGACAATCAAAGTGACTCGTACCATCTAGAAGCACCTCATTTGAAGGTCTAGAGTGGGAGATATGAATTTTTGAAATTTCTATCTAGTATTAGTGGATTTGCCCGATCAGAAGTATTGTTCTATTGAATTTCGGAGTCTGGGCTTGATGAACTGATCTGGAGATATTTTTCCTCACTATCTACCATCCACAAATTTCTAGATTGGTATCATTTGCATAGATTGGATTTTTGTATAATTAATTGAACATTTTCAAAGTTCTCTAAAGAATTCTGTATTAGTTCCAGAATTCAGTAAGACCTTTGGACCATTTTGGATGTTAAATGTCCTCTGTGATGAATGTTATGGTCTGAACGTATTTTTATTGTAAAGTAGACATCTTAATCTTTCTATAATAACCAAGATTGCATGATTTTGATTTTTTTAGATTTAGTTATGAATTTCCAAAAGTTGGGCAGAATAAGAGGCAAATCTGGCCGAAATTTAATAAGCCCATTCCATGCTTCATTTCAATTTCCATGAGTTATGGGCATGATTTTGTAATGCAAATGAGTTGTAACGATGTATTTAAATATTAGAATACATAGCATGAGCTCATACGGTCCATGTGACACCGATTGCAAATTTTTAAGTATAACACAACGCAAATAAATTCATTATTTTCATGCCCTTTTTCATGTGCTCTCATAGAAATGATGTGAAACTTATGAATGTCATGAAATGAGCTAGAATTTATGGTGTTATACTTACCATGGCTAAGGTTTCTTGGCTTTACCACGCTCAAACAAATCCAAGTAAACATACTAGGCATCATTTGAAAACATGTTACAAATCATGGTACCATAATACATATGCACATGTTAGAATACTTTTCATGGCTTAAAACACACATACACACATTTAAAGAAAAGTTAAGCACACATTCATGCATGAGAGAAAGAGAAGTGAGCTACCTTTGTTCCAACCACACACTTTTTCTCTTGGAAATGCTCTCCCTTCCTCGGCCTCACACGCACAAAGGTGTGAGATTCGTTTCTCTTGGCCTAAACACAATATATGGAAGCCAATTAAGTTATTGGAGTCATTTCTAGGGCCACACATCTACTTGGAACTCTAACTTTGTCCTATGGTTCATTTATGGTTCCTAAATACACCTAATGAAGCAACATCCATCAATTGAGTTCTAGGCTCTATTATTTCCTTTCATTTATGATTCTTGACTCCTTTTAAGCCTCTTAGAGTCATCACACAATTAAAACAAAGAGCCTAATTACATGTTGCTTCCTTAGGTCATATTATGGAACTTATGATACCAATTCATTCTCTAGGCCTTTTAAATTTTTTCCAAGGTTTCCCTTCATCTTCACTCATCATATATGACTAAAAAATGGGCTTGGAAAAGTTTAAAACAATCCATAGGTATATGGAACCCTCTTGGCCAAACCATGCTACCTTCTTGGCATCAGTGGAGTTTGCTTTGTTTTCTTTGTGGAAGATGCATATAGGGAGCCTTATAGGGATCTTAGGAGTTCATCCAAACACTTATTTAGGCCTAGGAATTATTGTATTAAATCAGATTTTACAAGGGACACTTAAAACCCTAACTTTGCTATCTTGATTTTCCATGGTTATTTGTTAATTCTCTTTGCATATTCTTATTCTCCACACTCCATTCCCTAAGGTTCACCCTTGGTTCTGCCCAAAATCCAAGCCCTCTTGGACTTCCCTATGTTGGACAAACGATGGAGAAGGAGGAAACAAGAGATAGCTACCATGGAATGAAGATTTACCTTGTTTTTCCTTAGTTTCTTGCTTGTTTCTCACTTTGCTTGGCCTCCTCTCTTCAAATCCGAATTTTCCACCTCTGTTCTACCCTAAAAAAAATCCAAGAACTTCAATAAAATGATGGGAAAGAAGGGAAGGTAAAGGAGAAGGAGTTTGCTAAGGAGAAAGCATGAAAAATCAAGAAAAACCATACCTTTTACCTTGTTTTTCTCCTTCCTTTCTCCTCCTCTTGGTGTGCCTCAAACTTTAGTTCTCTCCTCTGGTTTAGGGTAGAAACAAGTGTGGCTGAATGAGTGAGGAGGTGGGGCATGACTTATATATAGGTAGGTTTAAGAAACACTTTTCAAAAATTTCAATTTTGCCCCTTCTTCTTGGCATTTTCGTTTCTGGTTCATTTTACCTCCTGAGCTTGAGACCTTAACTAATTCATTTCGAGAGACTTGCTTTAAAAACACTTCCTTTTCTGTCGTTAAATGAAAATCAGACATTACATTCAACTAGGTTAAGTCTCAGTTCATGTTTCATCTTAGGCTCTCAAAATCATATTTAGCGATGTCAAACTAATTATTGAGCCCTAATTTAATTTTTCTAAATTGCTTTAATAAAAGTTCTCCTAATTAAATTCAAAACACACAATTAAATTTATTTTCATCAAAAAATTATCAAATTATTATTATTCGACTTAAAAATACCCAAATAATAATTTTGAAAATTATTATTTTTTATAATTTTTCTTAATTTTGAAGATAATTCTTTATTTTCTCAAATTAAATCTTTAATTCTCTATAATTCCAATTAATTAATTTCAGTATGTTATACTCAATCTCCCAATTATCTAATCCTTTTCCAAAATCATCGATCGAAATCCAAACATTGACTCTTTGTGCACCTTTATCATTATTATCAACCATTAAAATACTTAGTTGATTCATCACTTTTGAAGGAGTCAGAAATGTTTATCTAATGTGAGGAATTTTCTGCTTCTAATGTTTTTTGCTTCCTTTTACACTTAATGTTCCTCCATTTGATTTACTGGTGTGGATTCATACCCTAGCCTGTGATGATTGGGTTCTTTAGTAGATTAATGGGCTGCTTACCTACTTGTAATTGTGCATCTAATCCTTTTCCAGACTCAAAATCACTCTTCTCCAAAATTTTTGCCATAACCTAGCTAACAATTTTGTCAATATGCTTAAATTTATCCACTTTAAGGCTTTGAAACGACATTTTTATAGCTTGTTCAGTAGCTTCAATGTATGGAAGTGAGCTTGGTTTACTCAACATTATCTCTTCCTCTCCTTTGACAATGATACTCCTTCCCTTATTAATGAATTTACGCCTCTAATGTAAAGTGAAAGCCATAGCCCTATCAAAATGAAACCATGGTCTCCCCTAAAACATGGTATATGATGGATTCACATCCATTACTTGAAAGTCCACCATAAACTATCATACATAGCTTCATTTAACTTATTTACACCATTTATATGTATTAGTAACAAAATTTACAACCATTACCATACTTTTAGCAGCAAAAATCAATCTGTTTACATGCCAATCGGAGCCATAGGAGTAAAATTTTCAAATTTTCTTTTCCTTCACTTATATTCATCATAAACAAACTTGTTTTGGTCTATTAGATCATAAAATATACACCAAATGCCAAAGGAATGTATGTAGCTTGAATTTGACCTACTTGACATACTATGCATCAAATTTAAAAAATTTATAACTCGGGGTTACGCAATTCTGATTTGTGTAAACTCAGTGGTTACGGAAAGCTTAGGATGTGAACTTTATGTCTATGAACTTTCATGAGCAACTAATTTGTTTAGGCCCTAAAAAATGTAAATAAACATAACTGCAATGGCATGAATAGTAACAATACCATTATGCATAATTTAGGCAATTTTGAAAATTCATAAAACATTCTATAGAGCTTCAAAACTCCCATTCTTAACTTGTTAGAAAGCTATATAAATTTTCTAATTACATACCAAATTTCAGCCCTAAGCTAGGTCATTTGGGCTTTCAAGGGTAGAGATGCAATTTAGGATTCTTTTGATTCAATTTCAAGTTCTAAAATAGTCCAATTGGTTTCCAAATCACACTCTTCGACTTTAAGCAAATTTCAATCATCTTAAACATCAATTCCAAATAATCTAACACTTAAAATAAGGGTTGCATCAAAATATGGTCATCTCATACCCATATGTGCATATATACTATATAGCCTAGTATATGTAAGAGTACACATAAATGGCCATATCTTGCCACAATATAGCATACATTCATAGCTCATGCATATAATTCCATCATAAGTATCATTAAATACATGATTATTCACTGTATATACATAGGGTCTTTATCTATTCCATTACACTTTGTACAAGTAGCCACATTTACATTACAAAAACTTCATTACATGCTTTTTTTAGAGTCTAATGCTTCTCTACCTCCTTCTCTTCGCTTAAAGAGCCTAAAATGGTTAATGGGAATACATGGGTGAGATTTTAGGAAGAATCTCAATAGCTAGTGCAATATCCAGTCTTTCTAAAATTAAACTAAAACCGATAAGTTATAAAAGAAAGACCTTAGAATCAAAGGAATAGAGGCTAAATAAAATTAAAATAATAATTTAGACATTTAGTAATGAGGATACAAAGCTAAAGATGCCCTAAAACTAAAGCCCAGATGGCTAAATAAAATTATTCGAAAATGTAGTGGCATTTTCATAATTTTATGCAACTTTTTAGAAACCCAAAAAAGGGAGACTTAAATGGTAAAGTTTAGTTTCCCAAGGTTATTAGAGGCTCCAAAAATTATAGAAATCTTTAAAATGGTTAAAACCCCTCAAGTGTATGATTTAGACTGTTGATTGACTCAAACTTTGACCAAATAATTCGGTAAAGTTTTAAATCTAATTTGAGTGAAACTGTAGGCATTTTATGAATTAGAGGACCTAAATTTTTATATGAAAAACATGGTTCTAAAAAAGGAGCTAAAATGAGCGAAAACAAAAAAATGAAGTTGAAGAGCAAAAGGGGAATTATGAAAAATGTTATAACCCATCTCCCCTTTTCTTAAAACAGGCCAGCACATCTCCCACCATCTAAAATAGAATTTCCTTGCCCTAAACCAGAATTCCAAGTCACACCAAAGAAAGAGGAAAGTGGGAAGAAAACAAACCAAGAAAAGGTATGTATTTTAGCACTTTTTCATGCTTCTTCCTTCACTAAGTTGATTCTCCTCTTCAAGCCCTCTTTCCTCACGCTTTTAGTTTCCTAAGAGGAGGCTTTTCATGGCTGGACTTGTGGAAGAATGAGAGGATTTGAGGACACCAAGCTTTACACCAAATTCTTCTCTTAAAAAGCTTTAAGATGATGTATAGAACAAGGTGCAAAGTTGGCTTTTCCTTGCCTTCTCTCTTCCTCTCATATTCAGCCACTTTAGGACCCATAAAGAAGGAGAATGTTTTGGATGGTAACAAGGTAGAACCAAGGGTTTTGGAGTGTAAGGAATTGCATTATGCAATTAGATTCAAGAAAGGAGCATTAGGAAACAAAGTAGAAAAGTTAGGATTTCAATTGCACCTTGAGAGTTTTGGAACTTTAAAAGGATAACCCAAGCCATACTTTATCATGTCTAGACTCTAGAGAAACCAAGGAATATGGGTATGTATCAATTTCCTAAAGAAAACAAACAAAACTCCATATAGCTCCTTATATGTGTATGGTTTAGCTAAGGAGATAATGGATAGCTAGAGAGTGTTTCTTTGAGTTCTAATGAATTTAGAGACTTATCCATAATGAATAAAGAATTATGGAAGCAATGGATTGAATTTAGAAGCTTTAGCATGAAAGTTGAAATTTTAAGGGCCTAAATGAGACTAATGAAACAAGTTGGCTCTAAACCCTTCAAACCAAGTATGTAATGATTCAAATGAGTCTCTTAAGAGTTATAACACTTGTAGAAAGCAAGAGTTTAGGTTTAGAAAAGCAAGAACCTATGGTTGCTTCATAATGGATCTAAAGTAGTTTTAATTGGCATATTGAGTCCTAATGAGATTAAGTGAGCATTTTGGAACCAAAATTGAGTTCTATGGGACTAATATGCCTTTGTAATTATCATATGTAGGTCAAGGTAACTCAAACTCACTCATTTGTGGGTGTCAAGGCAAAGAAAGTCAAGAAAAAGGAAGCTAACAAGTGGGTTAGTGGTACATCTAAGTCCATAGAATCACAAGGTAGTTTTATCTCCCTTTCTTACATACAATTGAGTGCTTGAATAAGTTGAAATGCTTGCATGTGTTGTTGCTTGATGTTTTCATAAGGAATGTATCATTATGTTTTCCATATGAATCATATGAGCATTATATGTAAATGAAAGGAAATGAGATGGCTCTTAGCTTTCTTAAAGTATGAAATTGAGCATAGTAGCTCTTCCTTTACTCTAGGCTAAAAATAGTTGAGCCTAGTAAAGTTTATGATGATGCCATGGCTTATGTATGAATGAGTGTTCATGTTTTATGATGCATTTTATTCATATGAAGCATAAATATAGCATTCTTACACCACATGCATGGTATACACTCATGACATTCTTATATGTATTGAGTTGTTTGATATTAGCTACTGAGATTCTCTTGAATCTCACCCCCTGCTCCCACTAACCATTTCAGGTTCTTCAAATCAGGGTCAAGACCAAGAGAGGCCATAGATAGTAGGAAATTATGTATTTGAATCTCATTTTGTACTAAACTTTAGTACGTGTATGTATATGATGCCTTATATGTATATTGACACACCTATGATGTATATGATAGTGTTGCTTCATGTTTTATGATGGAATTTTGTATAAAAGTATAAGAATGGCAATATATGACTATTGTGGCAAGGTAGAGTTTGATGTATGGAATGATATGATGAATGCATATACTGTAACACCATCAATTCTAGCTCATTCTAACTCATCTCATGCCTTTACAAAACTTAATATCATGAATCATGTGAGTTTTGCATGAAAAAGGCAAGGAAAATGATACTCATTTTAGTATTGCGCTGGGTCTCAAAATTCCATTCGGTGTCACATGGACCATGTAAGATCATCTTATGCATTCTTATATTTAATTTCATCATTATAACTCATTTACATCACAAAAACATGCCTACAATTCATGGAAACCGAAATGGGGCACGGTAACTTAAAGATTATTCTTGGCCAGAATTGGTCCTTTTTCTGGGTAAACTTTGGAAAATCATAACTAAATCTAAAAAATTAAAAACTATGAAATCTTTGTCCCTATGGAAATATTAGGATGTCTACTTCACACTAAAAATATGTCCAAGTCACAATATTTATCACCCAGGACGTTTGACATCCAAAAAGCTATAGAGGTCCGACTGAAATCTGGAACTGTCACAGAATTCTATAGAAAACTTTGAAAATGTCTAATTAATTTCAAAAAAATCTAATCCATACAAATGATACCAATCTAGAAATCTGTGAATGTTAACTAGAGAGAAAAAATATCTCCAGATCAGTTCATCAAGTCCACACTCCGAAATTCAATAGAACAGTACTTCTGGTCGGGTAATTTCACTGATACTAGATAGAAAATTCAAAAATTCATCTCCCTCTCTAGAACTCCAAATGAGGTGCTTCTAGTTGACACGAGTCACTATGATTTCTTAGTTTCTATGTATAAAATTTTGTGGCAATTGGACATCATTTGGGCCTCGTGCGATAGAAAACAATTTTCAGATCAAATGAATAGTGCAGCAGACCAAATCCATAAAATTTTCTAATTTCGAAAAATCATCAAATATTCTGTAGACCTCTAAAAATTATGATCTTTAGCTTCTCAGAAAGCTCTCAATGAGATCTAATTGCATGCCAAATTTCAGATCAAGACTAGCTTATTTGGCCAAAAATTGATATAGGGTTCCATTATGGTCAAATGTGACTCCATATGAGGTACCAAATTTGCCAAATGGTTTTCCCTTAGTATTGGCACCTTTTGGGCAAGTCTAAAAGCACATTTGAGACTTGTGTGAGCTGCCCAAATGGTCCCAAATCTCATGCATCTCATTTTAGCCATTCAACCCACATTTATACACATATTCATCAAACTTTAAACTTGCATACTATGGCATTACATACTTAAAACATGTGCTAGTGGTTATATATCATTTCCATACATCTAAACATCACATAATAGTATGTTTACATATGTCTCAACATTCATAGTACATATACAACGTCATATACATGATAAACCATCATTATGGTTCCAAAATGGCTAAAATCAAGGCATAAGTTTGTTAATCTCCTTCCTTTAGGGTTGTTGGCTCCCATTAGCATATCCACTTAGTTCACCTAGCATGTTAGATCATTGGAGAGGAGGGGATGAGATTCAAAGAATCCCAATAGCTCATCTCCCATTCAATCATACATAATATGTACAAATCAAGCCTTTTAAATGCATGTATGGAGAAAATAGAAATCATAGACATTTTAAAGGTAACCTTGGCATGTGAATCAATCATACAAGACATTCAAAAGCTCACTAAGTGTTTGGATTGGCCTCACACTTCTCATAGATTTTGGACTTACCTCACCCATTCTTTGAGCACTTTGGACTCAACCATACTCTTGGGAGCCCACTTTGCTTTTGGGAGACTCTTTACTTTGTCTCAACCAAGCTCAAGGGTTCTTAGCTCATCCTCACCCAAGGGAAGAGTTCTTGGCCTCTCCGCACTCAAGCAAACTCATACAAACATCATGGATTCATTTAAAAACATAATGTGGTATCAAGAATCATAACATATAAAGGCATGTTAGCATACTTTCCATAGCTTGAAAATACACATACACACATTCTAAAACAAGCTAGACACATGTCCATGCATGAGGGAAGGTGGAGAGAGCTACCTTGCACACAATTACACACTTTTTCCTTTGGACTCAAGCCTCCTCTTTCGGCCACACACCCACAAATTGGTGGATATGGTTTCTCTTGGCCTAGATACAATTTATGAGAGCCAATTAGGTTCATGAAACAATCTCTAAGACCATACAACTTGCTTAAATACTAGATTGCTCTATAACCCCCATTATGGTCCAGATTGGCACCTAATGAAGCAACACCTCTCAAATGACTTCTAGGCCTCATTCTTTTCTTTCAAATATGATTCTTGACTCCTTTTAAGCCTCTTGGCATCATCACATTATCAAAACAAAAGGCCTAGCACCATGTTGCTTCTTTAGGTCATAATATGGAACCTAAGACACCAAATCACTTTCTATGAGTTCTAAATTTTTTCCAAGGCCTCCCCTCACTTTCATTCATCAAATATGACTCAAGAATGGCCTTAGAAAAATTTAAAACTCCCCCCCACCTACACAATCCCTTCTTGGCTGAGACATAGACACCATTTAGGCCATATGGAGTTTTCTTGGTTTTCTTGAAGGGATAAGCTTGTAGGGAGCATCTTTGGTGTCTCAAGAACTCATTTATACTCTAAATTAGACCTAGGAAGCATCATACAAATTCAAAAATTGGAAGCTGCACTTAAAACCCTAGGTTTTACATCTTGATTTCTAATACCTATTTCTTGGTTTTCTTTGCATATTCTTATTCTTCTCCATCAAATACCTAAGAATCACCTTTGGTTTGGTTAAAAATCTGACTCCTTAGGTCTGTCTAAGTCTAGGTCAAAATGGAGAAGAAGTGTGATGAAAGGTATCAACCATAGGATGCATTTTTATCTTGTTTCCTTGCTTAATTTAGCTTGCATCTTGATTTCTCCAAGCTCCTCTCTTCAAACCCGAACTTTCCCTTGAATATCTCCCTTGAATCAGATTTATAAACCTCATTTTAATCCAAGGAAAGAAAGGAGAAGGGAGGAGAGGAGGTATGGATGAAGAAAAGCAAGGAAAATCACCATGAAAACATACCTTAAGCTTGGTTTTCTTCCTCCTTCTTCTTCCTCTCTTGGGCATCTCTCCCTTAGGTTTTTTCTTCTGATTTGGGGCAGAATATGGTCGTGCATAATGAAGGGAGGAGAAGGATGCATCATATATATAGGTGGGAATAAGTTACACTTTTCAAAAATTCCTATTTTTCCCTTCATACTTTGCATTTTTGTTTCTCCTTCGTTTTAGCTCCTTTTTAAGAACTGTCTTTTCCATTATAAAATTTAGGTTCCCAATCAAGTAAAATGTCTTTGGAATCACTCAAATTGGAGCTAAAACCTTTCCGAACGAATCCGTCAAAGTTCAGGCACACTGACGTTAGAAAACATCCACCGGAGGGGCTTTAACTGTCCTGGGGCTTTCTATGATTTTTAGGGCCTTTGAGAACCCCGGAAAACTCAAAACTTTCATTTAAAAAGCCCTCCTATGTATTTTTCAAAAAGTGCCTATATTTACAAAAATGCCACTGGCCTTTTGACAAATTTTTCGAATCAGTTTGGACTTAATTTCTGGGCAACTCAAGGCTCAAATCCTCATTTTCTAATATTTAAAATTTTATTATAATTTTAGCTAGTCCCAATTCCTTCTATTTCAAGGACTTCCTTTTGTATCTGGCCCATTTCTGCCGTTTACGGAGAAACCAAACATTGCGTTTCTCACATTTACGGAGGGACCAGATGTTACATATACTCTTAGGTATTCAAGGGTCAAATCCTGATCCAACTATTGTGGAATGATATGGAAGGGTTTAAAAAGCCATTTAGGATGGAAGAGATTTGCTCAAAGTGAAAGAAGGCCAATTGGATCCTAAATGGTCCAAGGTGGTACCAATATTGGTCATAAATAACTCCTATGTCAAAAGTCACCTAAATAATCTATTTAGAGCCTAAAATTTGGCATGCATCTAGACCCCTCCTAGAGCTTTTTGTCAAGCTAAGAACCAAAATTTTTGGAGTTGTATAGAATACTTTACAAATTTCCAAAGTTGGACAAAAAATTTATTTAGGTCCTAATACTGTTCACACATAGTAGATTTAGTTTCATAGATTTTTTAGGTGACAAATGAAGTCCAATACTCATACAATTTTATAGGCATATAACTAACATTATAACTTTCTAGGGCCATTAATTTTTCATAAAAACAAGTTGTATAAAGGGAGTCATGAAGTTTTGAAATTAGGGGTCTGATTGTGCCCAAGTACTATAGTAGCCACTGATATTCCCTATCTTTTATGGATCAAATGAGCTCAAATCTCTTGAAATTTTTACAAAAGTTAGGTCTCATCTTAAGCTTTCTATGGCCATTGAGATCACCTAATTTAGAATTGTGTACCCTAAGATATGCAATTTCAAAATTTAGGTCTACTACATGCCTTCATTTCTGACCTGTGTGTACTATTCCATTGCATTGGACTCAGCAAACGAATTCAATTTCACTTAAATTTTTTGGTTCATATTCTAAGCTTTCCATAGACACCTAATTTGTATGATTTGGAGTTATATAGCTCAAGTTATGAATTTTTAAAGTTAATGCAGATTTTAGCTTTATGTTGTCATTTCGAGTCCATGATGTTTAAGGGTATTTCATGAGTTATGCACCATAAATTAAGTATGAACAAATTTTTTTATGATAAAAATGAGTTAAAAAAAGGAAAGAATCAAATTTGGATCCCTATAGGTCAAAATAACTTGTAAAGAGTCAGATTTCGGTGTTAAAAAACTTATTATGTATGTGAACTTTATTATCATCTCTATATATGGCATAAATGACTTAGTAAAAGTTAGGTATGATAGCTAATCTTATCTAAATCAATGCATACATGAATACCATAAGGAATGCAATGCATGTGGTGCAAGAATTCTATTCATATGTATCATGTAACTCAAATATAGCTTTCAACATAAAACTCATTTCTCATTAAGTCATAGCATTAAAACAAATTAGTTAGGCTTAACTAAACTCAACTCAAAGTCAAGAAAGAGCTACTATGTCAATTCCATACCCTAGAGAGTTAGGAGCTAAAGCATAGCCATTTCATATGCATAAAACTCATTATAGAAAACATATTAAGGCGTAGCTCATGTATACATTAAGCAACTATATATACAAGCATTTCAACTTATTCAAACACTCAAATGCATACAAGATAGGGAGATAGAACCTTATGAATTTAAAAACTTAAAGCTACCACTAATTCACTTCTTAATTCACTTTTCTTGGTTCTTCTTAGCTTAACACTCATAATTATGTGAGTTTGGGCTAACTTGGCTTACATATAGCAATTCATAAGGCAATTTAACTCATTAGGATTCACTTTAGGTCTTATTAACTTCACTTAATCCTATTAAAGCCTAATGTGGAAATTAAAGCTAATTTAGGTCCCTTAAGAGGTAACTCTTAATTTTCAATCTCTAGACTCTAAACTTTCACTTATTATAAGCCACATAACCATAATAAACTCATTTGAATTATCATAAGCTTGATTACATAGGCTTAGAGCCAACTTGCTTCTTTTAGCCTTATTTAGGCCTCAAAATTTCAAAATTTAATTTATGGCTCCTAAATTCAATCTAATGGTTTCATAATTATTTATTCCTTTCATTTAAGTCTCTTAAATCATTAAAACCCAAGAAAACACTCCTTAGGTGCTGCAATCACTCATTGCCCGAGACTATGCATTCATTGGCAACTAAGGAGCTTTGCTTTTTCTATGGAGAATTCAATGCATATGAGTTATCCTTAGCTCTTCGTTATTTCACATAGGTTAAAATGCCTTCTCAAAGTTCTAAAACTCTCAAGATGCAATGAAAACCCTAATTGCCATAACTTGCATCCATAGCTTTTTAGTTGCTTTCCTTTATTCCATCTTATTCTCCACACTCCTAAACCTTTAGTATTACTATGTTTTAGCCCAAATCACATCCCTTTATTACTACCCTAGGTCTAGTTGAATTGAAAAGAAAGTGGAAGAGCAAGAAAGAGCAACATTTCTTTATTGAGTCTTACATTTTTTTAATGCTTGTCAAGGGGAAAATTTGATGCTACAGTTAGTTTCCTCAAATCCTTTCATTCTTGCAAGTAACTAACCACCAAAGTGATTCACTCAAGAAGCTAAAACCATCAATAGAGAGGTCTTAGAGAGAAGAAGAAGGTTTGTGAATGCTATACGATGAAAAAGAGCATAGTTTCTTACTTAAATTGCTCCTTCTTCCACTTTCTTCTCCCTTCCATTGGTGCATCTTCTTGGTCTATTCTAGAAGTGATTTAGGTCAATTATAAGGCTAATGGGATGTGGCTACCCTTATATAAAGAGAAAATAAGCATTTTAAAACAATTACAAAAATACCAATTATGTCTTGTAATTTCATTTCTTCCTTTGATCTCATTTTGACTACTTTTTTAAAACTATTTTTTCTATATAAAAATTTAGGTCCTTTAGTTTATTAAATATATTTACTTTCAAATATGGGGTTTAGAACTATCCTGAATGGCTTGGTCAAAGTTCAGATCAACCCATGGCCTAAATTGCACACTGAAAGGGTTTTAGTCATTCTAGCTGTTCCTATGGTTTTTAAGGCCTTTAGGAAACCTAGTAAGCTTAATTTTACCATTTAAAAAAGTTACTTGAATTAAAATTTTACCACTGCCTTTTTGATTTAGACTATTTAGTTGTTTTGGCTCTAATTTTAGGCTATCTTTAGCTTTATAATCTCATTTTTTAATACTCAAATTATCATTCTATGCTTATTTTACCCTATTTCATTTTATTCTGGGGATCTCTTTTATTATTTCATCTATTTTAGTCCAATTTTAGAAAAACTAGGTATTAAATGAACAATCTCGGGCCAATCTTTAAAGGTAAATAGATGTTAACCTATCACCAACCTTCTTAAAACCATTAAATGCCCTAACTACCATGTCACTTCTTTCAATGTTTGATGCCTCCATTCATACTTGCTTAAATGTGGCTAGCAGTAGCACATTTAAAGCTGATCTGTTATCAATTAGGACCTTTACAATTATGAACCCTTTACATTTTAAGATAATGTACAAAGCTTTTGGCTGATTTGTAAAACTTCCTACAATTTCCCCTTCTAAAAAAAATTGATGTAGACTTGATTATATGTATAACACTTGCCATTTTTTTTAGCATTATATCAAATGGCACACATGCCTCATCTAAGATCTTTTATAGAGCTCGACGATGCACCTTTAAACTTATAACTAAAGACCACATTGAGATCCATACTGGAGTTTTCTTTAATTATTCTACGACATCATACTCACTATGTTTCATCATTCAAAAAAATCCTTCCTCAATGCCTTCTTCTTTTCTTGTATTATTTTTCTTTTGGCCATCAATATTTAGTTCTTTTCCTTTCATAGCTTTGTCAATATTTGCTAAGTTCTTCCACTTGGAGTAATTCCTCTTGTGCCCACTATATTTGTGATAGACTCTTCTTCAGCTTTAGCCACCACTACCTGGTTTGAGGGGTACTTAATAATTTTTGCATATCTCCATGGCACTACATAATCACTTTGATATGGAAAAAAAGTTAGCATACTTATAATCACCGAAGGTTGCCTTAGAGTGAGCGAGTGATAATTTGACATTATTATATTTTATATTTCTCATATTTAGTCTTAATAATAATTCATCGTGGCTAATTTCATGAGCTTGGGTCTATTTTATATAAAATGGGCTAAATTTGGATAAATGAACTTTTAACTGTAGTATTATTATAAATTGAGTTAAATTCTTATTATTACAATTTTTCCATCAGTGGCCCAATTCATTTTTTTTTGTTTTGCAAACTAAATGGATTAGCAAATTGGAGTGACCTAGATAATTCAAATTAGGCCAAAGATGCAAGCTTTTTGTATTTCTTTTAATATGCAAAATTATGAATTGTTGGATGTGCTCAACCTATCTGAGCCCTTAAATCTCTTTTAGGTCATTTTGAGTTAGATGAATAGAGAGAGACATCATTATTCCTAATAGGGAACCATTATTAGAATAGCACTCTATCTTTTCTATTTTTGTTTTCATTTTTCCATGGCTTTCTAAATTCCCTTTATAATCAATTTAGAGACTGAACCTGATATTGAGCTTGAGTCCATAGCTGTATAGAACACTAGTTTGGATTTTAATTTCTAAGGAATTTCATTTCTATCTCATTATTTTTATGTAATTTATATCATTCTGGTTAGATAATTTTAGTTGCATGAATTCCAATTCATTTGAGCTATTTGAGAACATGTTTTGATTTAATCAGTTAATTAAGCAAATAAATTCACTCTGAACCACATTAGGGATTCTATGTGCATCTTTGGTTAAGTATGAAATGGTTTGGTTTTGTGTTGTTGGTAGAAACATGATTGCTTTATGATTAACAATGTGAACCAATTAAAATCCTAAACGGTAGTTTAGGAATATTAATAAAAAATAACTAAAGGATTAAAATCAAACTAGAGATATTATTAGATGACAAGGATGGGGAAAATATTAGGAGAAGAATTCTGGATTGGTTACTTTTCGTCTTGATTGATTTTCATTTCATTTTGTTAATTGATTTACATTCCATTTAATTAGTGTGCAATTTGATATCGAACACCTAGTCATTTTGATTTTAGTTTTGTGGTTCTAAACTAATTGATTTGATTAAGAGCTTCTTGGGAGATGACCTAATGGACATTATATTACAAACCAGCAAAAATTCAGTAATTTTGGCACTATTGCCAAGGAGCCTGTAACACCTATTCAATTAACTCATCTCATCTCATTTCTAGGCATACTTCCTTAGATAGCACAATTTCTTAAGAAAATTTTATTAAAATAATAGATTATTTTGCATTACGTTGCTAATAAAATTTCATTTCGTGTCTCATATGTAACATCTAGTTTTCTGAAAACGTGAGAAACGTAATATACAGTTTCTCTGTAAACGAACAAAATTCACTATATACTAAAGCAAGTCCCCCGAAATGACTTAGTTAAGGTCCTAAAAAATTTGGGAAGCATTCTAGACTCTAAACAATGAGAATCCCAGGCTTAGACAAGAAGAAAAACGAAGCTAGAATGAAGAAACGAATTTGAACGAAAGATTGACGAAACGTAAGGGTATTTTTATCATTTTGAGCAAATTTTGGAATTCTCATAGGAGGGATTTTTAAATGAAAGTTTTGAGTTTTTCAGGGTTCTCAAAGGCCTTGAAAACCATGGGAAGGCCTGGGACAGCTAAAGCCCCTTCGGTGGACATTTTCTAACGTCGATTGACCCAAACTTTGACTGATTCATTCGAGAAGGTTTTAGCTCTAATTTGAGTAATTCTAAAGGAAGTTTACTAAATTGGGAACCTAAATTTTATAATGGAAAAGACAGTTCTAAAAAAGGAGTTAAAACGAATTAGAAACGAAAATGTTAAGAACGAAAGGCAAAATGAAAATTTTTGAGAAGTCTTCCTTCCTCCATTTATATATATGAAGCACCCCACTCTCCCATTCATTTAGCCTCATATATTTTTGCCCTACACCAGAGAAAGAAGCCCTAGGATGAGGTGTGCCAAGAGGAGGATGAAGGAAGAAAAAAACAAGGTAGAAAGGTATGGATTTTCATGGTTTTTCATGCTTTCTTCATTCCAAATCTCTTTTCCTCCATTCTCCTTTGTTTCTTATGATTATAATGAAGTTTATAATTCTTTTTTAAGGGAGAAATTGAGGAAAAATTTTGGATTTGAAGTGAGAAAAAGTAAGAAAACAAGGTCATTTCTTCTTCCATGGTTTCTACCCCTTGCTCCCCTTCTCCACCATTTTGCCCCATTTGAGAAGACTTAAGAGGTTTTGATTTTGAGGCAGAACCAAGGGTGATTCTTAGGAAAAAAGGTGTGGAAATTAAGAATATATAAAAAAATTAACAAATAACTATGGAAATTCAAGATACAAAGTCTAGGGTTTCATATGTTCCTTGCAAAATCTGATTTGATACCTTGACTCCTATGTCTAAATGAGAGTTTAAATGAGCTCCTAAGGTCCCTAGAAGTCTCCCCATGTGCTTCCTCCATCAAGAAAACAAAGCAAAGTCCATGGAGAGCAAAATGCTTCCTAGGTTCAGCCAAGAGAGGTTTGCATACTTAGAGAGAGTTTAAAATTTTTATAAACTCATTTTTGAGTCATATATGATGAATGAATATGAGAGGAAGCCTTGAAAAAAATTTAGGAAGCCTAGAGAATGAGTTAGTGTTTTATGTTCCATAATATGACCTAAAGAAGCAACATGTAGTTAGGCTCTTTATTATAATTGTGTGATGACTCCAAGAGGCTTAAAAGGAATCAAGAATCATATTTGAAAGAAAAGAATGGAGCCTCAAATTTATTTGATGGGTGTTGCTTCATTAAGTGCACTCTTGGAAACATAAAGGGGCTTATAGACCAAGTTAGAGTCTAAGCAAGTTGTATGGCCTTAGAATTAATTCCATGAATCTAATTGGCATCCATAAATTGTGTCTAGGCCAAAAGGAATGATCTCCACCTTCTCGGATGTGTGAGATCAAAAGCAAGGATTCAAGCTTTAAGGAAAAAGTGTACAAATGCTAGCAAGGTAGCTCTCTCCACCTTCTCTCATGTGTGATTGCTTGCTTTACTTGTCTTTGAATGTGTGTATATGTATTTCAAGCCATGAGAAATGTTCTAGCATGAGCTCTTACTCCATGGTACCATGATGATGTATTATGTATTCTAAATGGTATTCATGATATTTGCTTTGGTTTGCTTAAGCGTGGTGAGGCCAAGAACCTTTAGCCATGGTGAGGATGAGCCAAGAACCCTTAAAATTGGTTGAGACAAAGTAAAGAGTCTCTCAAAAGTGAGGTTGACTCCCAAGAGCATGGTAGAGTCTAAGAACCTCTTAAAGAATGGGTGGGGTAAATCCAAAATTCACAAGTAAATGGGTGAGGCTAATTCACTTGCTTGGTAAGCCTATGTATGCTATGTATGACTTTTTCAAGTGCTAAGAATGCTTCTTGAATGATTCCACATGTCCATATGCCATACATGCATTTGTGAGACTTATTTTGTATATTTTATATATGATTGAATGGAAGATGAGCTATTGGGATTCTTTGAATCTCATCCCCTCCTCTCCAATGTTCTAACATGCTAGGTGGACCAAGAGAGCAAGGTAATGGAAGCCAACTATCTTGAAGATGAGAGCATGACATCAAAGTATCTTGAAATTGTTACTTTAAGGCCTTATGGATAGCAATTGATGAAATCTCTAGTTGTATATGACCTATGATGTTATGAGCATGTATAATTATGTTAATGTATGGTGCATAAATGAGAGCTAGGGTTATATGTATGGAAATACTCATTTTGGTCATGTAATGGCAATTTTGCATTATGAAATTTTATGTATGAATGGAAGTAGAATAGCCAAAATAAGATGCATAAGGTTTGGGATCATTTGGGCAGTTCACACAAGTCCTAATTATGCTTTTAGACTTGCTTAAGTGGTGCTAAATCCCAAGCAAAGCCATTTGGACATTTTGGTATCCTATATAGAACCAAAATTGACCATAATGGAACCCTATATCATTTTTTATCCAAATGAGCTCTTCTTGATATGAGATTTGGAATGCAATTAGATTTATTGAGAGCTTTTATAAAAAGCTAAAGAATAGAACTTTTGGAGGTCTAGAGAATATTTGATGAATTTTCTAAGTTGGAAAATTTTCTAGTTTTGGTCATGTCACTATTCATACTGGTTCGAAAATAAAATCTACCACACAGGGCTCAAATGATGTCTAATTATCACAAAATTTTATATAGAAAAACTATACATTCATAGTGATTTGTGCCAGCTAGAAGAACCTCATTTGGATGTCTAGAGAGAGAGATATGAATTTTTAAAGATTTTATTCAGTATCAAGAATTCCAACTGACCTCAAGTACTATTTGATTGATTTTCGATGCCTAGACGTACCTGAACTAGTCTGGAGTTATTTTTTCCCTCTAGCTAACATCCACAGCTTTCTAGATTAGTATCATTTGCATAGATTGGATTTTTTTGAAATTAATTGGATATTTTTGAAATTTACTACAAAATTCTGTGACAGCACCAGTGGACAACCAGACCTTTGGACCATTTCAAATATCAAACGTCTTCTATGTTGAATGTTATGGTCTAGACATATTTTTAGTATGAAGTAGACATGTGTAAATTTATATAATGGCCAAGAATGTATGATTTATATTTTTTTAGAATTAGTTATGATTTTCTACAATTTATGACAGAAAAGAGAAAAAATCTGGCCGAAAATATACATATGTATTTTATACTTCCCTTTGAGTTCCATGAGATGTAGGCCACTTTTAATGATGCAAATGAGTTGTATTCATGTAATTAAATATGATAATGTGATGTATAAGCTCACATGGTCCATGTGACACTGAATGAAATTTTTATACGAGACACAACACTAAGAAAGACATTATTTAATGCTATTTTTCCTTACCTCTTTGTGAGTTGCTTGATATGAGGCATAGAGATAGTATGAAATGAATTAGAAATATATGATGTTATATTGTGGACCATATGACCTCGTCCATAATGATGAGAGACCCCGTAAGAATAAGTCCTAGGAACCTTCAACAAGATGATATGTTGTCCAGGACCGGCTAAGAACAAGAGATGTTGGTCAGGAGGATAAGACCCTAAGAGAACTCGTCCCTTAGAACCCTAGCCTTGAGACGCCACAAAGGAAGACCACTCCTTTGATAAGTCACTTGTATTCTATAGAAGAACACACAGAAACAAGAATTCTCACGATGAGAAATAAAATTATGAATTCATTCCAATCTCCAAAAGTACATTAGGTGGCCTATTAAATAGGCATAAAAGAAAACCCTAAACCTAACTTAATCTCTAAGAATTCTCCTCCAAGAAATAGGAAACAAAGAATCTGATTTTAATGGGAGGAGATGATACCATTTACTACAACAAATCCTAAAGAAAGGAAAGAAAGTAATAAATTTTCAGCAACTAACGAAAATAGAAATCAACAAAATCTGAAACTTAAATCCTAAGTCTTGACTAAATGGCATTGTTCAAACTCATGGAAATGGAAACTAATGAAAAGTAAATAAAAGACATCCTAATAAGATATAAAACTACTATTCACGTGACTTTTATTGCCCATGTGATTTGCACATGCTTTTTAATAGATTTCTTCAAGTTGGGCTCTATTTGGACCTTGCAGCATATCTTGTTGGGCTTGGACAATGAGGATCAAGTCCCTTGGGCCTTGTAACTCTTCAAATTGATGCAAAAACATGGGTTCAAGCTCTTGAACTTTTTGGACAATGCAACTCAAAGCTTGCTTCATGGCTTTAGCTCTTCCTCTAGTCATTGGGCCTCCTATGCCTTGTAATGGGTCCATTTGCATGTTGGGCTCTCTTGCACACCCTCTATGCTCTTTTAGGTCATTACACCATGCTCCCTTGTCTACAAGCTCACAGGCCCCTTCATCAATCTCATTCTCTTATTTAAATACATACATACAACTTAAAACCATCTCAAAATGTGGTAAACAACTCGAGGTCATAGCATATATACACAAAATATTACATAGCTGTCTCAGGTTCTACTGCCAGCTTCCGAGTGTCAACTTTGAAAAATCATATCTAAATCTAGAAACATCAAACTTATACACACTATATCATTTTGGAAAGTTATAGATGTATACTTTATGTAAAAATAAGTCTAGACCAAAATAGGAATGTTTAGCTACTGGAAATTGATGGAATAGTACATAAACTCAGATGGTACTACTAGTACTGACGTAGAACTTCAAAAATCCATATCTCTTTGCTCAGACATCTAATTGGGTGATTTTTGTGGATAGAAATCTTATCATGTCTAGTTTATTTTTGTAAAATTTCATGAGTATTGGACATCATTTGACTCTCAAATGATGTAGGAGAAGAAACTGATCATATAAACAGTAACTATACAAAAATAGCAAGAATTTGGCAATTTTAAAAATTCATAATTAATTCCATAGAGTTCTAAATAATATGGCATTTAGCTTTCCAAAAAGCTCTGAATGAGATCTATGTGCATGACAAATTTCATTTATTTTGTCAGATTGTGCTATAAGGTTCCAAAATGGCTATTTTAGTGCTTCTTAAAGGTCATAAAGGGTCCAAATTTGCTTCCTAGGCTTCCAAGGCCACTTAAGTATGTGGAAAAGTATCAAAATGGTATATTAAACATGTCTCAAAGGTCCATAATTGTAAATTTCACAAACTCACTCTCCTACTCCAAGGCATACACAAGAATATACAAGCTTTATCTTCCCATTCAATGTCAAGAACTTACTATATCATTCACATGGCATCAATTCTCATATATACATCAAGGATCTATGTAATTACATATGTTCAAATAGTTATACAATATATTCATCATAGGTTTACATCATATGCCATCAAAATGGTTACAAAGTAAACAAAATAACACATTTCTTTATCAATCTTTCTTTTTCAAGCTTAATGGCTCCCATTCCTTGGTTCACTTAGTCCATCTAGACATGTTAGGTAATGGGGAGGAAGGAATGAGATTCTAGGAATCCCAATAGCTCTTCTCCCTTTCAACCATACATAAAGAATGCAAACTCAAGTTTAAAAATGTATACATAGACATCATTGAGTTTATAATCATACATGGATCATTTCTTGCATTCAAGAAGTCACATAGAACATACATAGGCTTGGCAAGCAAATGGTTTAGCCTCACCCATTTTCTTTGGGATTTTGGACTTGCCTCATCCATTTTCTTAAGGGACTTTTGACTAAGCCTCACTCTTTAGAGACTTTTAGCTTTGTCTCACCTATTCTTGGGGACTTTTGGCTCATTCTCACCCTAACCAACGGGCTTTTAGCTTCACCACACTTAAGCAAACCAAAACATATTCATAAAACATCATTTAAGTACATAACAAAGCATTATGGTACCATGGCATATAGATACATTCTAGAAACATCTTTTATGGCTTAGACATACACACACACATTAAAAGACATGAACAACATCCAATCATACATGAGAAAAAGAAGAGAGAACTACCTTGGTGCACAACAACACGTTTTTCCCTTTTGAAAATGCTTCCTCTCCTTCAGCCACACACTCACAAGGATATGAGACTTGATTTCTTTGGCCTAAACACATTACATAGAAACCAATTACACTCTTGGAATAATTTATAGAGCTACACATGCACTTGAAAAGCTAGATTGCTTATAAGGTTCAATTATGGTTCTATAAAGCACCTAATGAAGCAACACCAATAATTCATGATCTTTGCTCCATTCTTTTTATCTATCTATAGTTCTTGACTCCATTTAAGCCTCTTGGAGCCATCACATAATTAATTTAAGGAGCCTAACTATATGTTGCTTCTTTAAGTCACAATATGGAACCTATACTACCATCTCACTCCTTAGGCTTTCTAATTTTTTTCCAAAGCTTCCTCTCATACTCTCCCATCATATATGATGCAAAACCAAGTTTGGAAGAATTCAAAACACTCCCTAGCTATTGGTTCTACCCTAGGCCAAGGCTATGTCTCTTTAAAGGACCAAGGAGTTTTCTTTGTTTTCCACGATGGGAGATACATGTAAGAGGCCTTCTTGATGTCTTAGGAACTCATATGGACTCTTAAACATCTTAATTTATGGCTAGAACTCATCTTACAAACTAAGGTACAACTAAAACCCTAGCTTTTCTATCTTGCAAATTCATAGTTCTTTCTTTATTTCCCTTGCATATTCTTATTATCCTCACTCATTTTCCTAAGATTTACCCTTAGTTTGGTTCAAAATTCAACCCCTCTTGGCTGTCCCTAGGTTGACTGAACCACACACATCCAAGAACAAAGAGGAAGAAACATGGAACTAGCATTTACCTTAGTGTTTCTAGGCTTTTTCAAGAGTTCTTCCCTTGGCTTGTGTTCCTTTCTTGAAACTTAAACTCCTCCCCTCTAGTCTGAACTCAAAATAGACCTAAAAGCTTCAATAAATCCATATGAAGGAAGAGAAAAAGAAGGGGAAGAAGTTTGCTAAAGAGAAACTAAGAAAATCCATGAATTTCCATACCTTTCACTTGGTTTTTCTTCTCCTTATTCCTCCTCCCTTGTGTGCCTTTCACCCTAGGTCTCCTCTCTATTTTAGGACAGAAATGAAGTCGGTTTAGGGAGGAGAAAGGTGGGGCGTGACATATATATAGGTGGAGAAATAAGATTGTTCTAAGGAAATTCCATTTATGTCCTGTAACCTTGGCATTTTCATTTTAGATTCGTTTTAGCTCCTTTTTTAGAATCATCTTTTCCATAATAAAATCTAGATTCTCAATCTTATAAAATGCCATTAGAATTACTTAATTTGGAGCTAAAATCTTCCTAAATGAAAGGGTCAAAATTTGGGTCAACCGTCGTTAGAAAACATACACTGGAGGCATTTTAACTGTCTTGGGGCTTTTCATGATTTTTAGGGCCTCTGAGAATCCTGGAGAGCTCAAATTTTTCAATTAAAAAGCCCTCCTATAAGTATTCTAAAAATTTCCTGAAATTACGAAAATGCTATTGCGTTATGTAACTATTTCGTTAAATTCTATCTGGTTATTTTAGCTTTTGTTTCAAGGCACCTTTGGCCTCTTATTTTTATTACTTAATTTCTAGATCATTATTCTAATTTTTCTAGACCTTGATCAATTCATTCCAGAGGACTTATTCTTAAAATGTATCCGTTTCCGTCATTTTTACAAAAATCAGACATTATAGAGCCAACTGATCATAATCAATTATAATAGGAAATTCCTTAGTTTCAATTTTGATTTTGGCATTTTTACTTATTTTTCTTAGTCAATTTTTGGTGTGTTATGGCTATTCTGGACAATATCGACATAAGGGGTGACTAACTCCAATTGAGCTAAAACTCGATATATAGGTTTTAGGTCTTGTGAGGATCAATAGTCCCTATTAAGCGACAAGCTAGGTCACTTTTTGGCCAAACTCCATCATTTATACCACTTTTTTCAATTTTTTAGTATTTTTTGCTTTATTTTTAGCAATTTTTCCTATTTTTTTAAATTTATTTTGATTTTTCTTGGCAATTTTTAAGTGTTTTCTTTCATTTTATTTCATTATTGGATAAGATCCTCCAATAAAGATTTGGTTAATTTTGATCTAGAGGTTGATAGAAGTTTTCATAAGCAACTTAGAAACCTTAAGATTAAAAAAATTGTAATTACTTAGTTGGTTTCTAAAATAATAGATAACCCAGGAAGTAATTATAAATTGAATTTAGATTTAGATTTTGATTCTAAAGTGGTAAACATGGATGGTAATAGGAATAATGATAGGACTCTTAGGAAATTAATTGCACATAATATTAATTACTAACCACTTTGTATTTAATATCTTGAACTTAATGCTACGTTTGAGCTTAAATATGGATTAATACGTTTGCTTCTAAAGTTCCATGGTCTTGCAGGTGAGGATCTTCATAAGTATCTTAAGGAGTTCCATGTGGTTTGTTCCACTATGGAACCATAAGGAGATTCAGAGGAGCACATCAAGCTCAGAGCATTTCCCTTTTCATTGGATGGAGCAGCTAAGGATTGGCTTTATTATCTTCAACCTTAGGCCATCACTTCCTTGAATGAGTTAAGAGGGCCTTTTTAGAGAAATTCTTTCTTGCCTCAAGAATCGCTGCCATCCGAAAAGGATATTTGTGGTAGTAGATAGATGAATGGAGAAATGCTGCATGAATATTAGGAGAGGTTTAAGAAATTGTGTGCAATCTATCCTTACCATTAGGTTGGTGACCAACTTCTGATTCAATACTTTGATGAAGGATTATTACTCATGGATAGAAGTATGGTTGATGCAGCTACAAGTGGAGCATTGGTTAATAAAACCCCTGCTACTACCAGAGACCTTATTACAAATATGGCACAGAATACACAACAATTTGGTACCAGGATAAACGCACTAACCAGAGGTGTAAACAAAATTTATGCCACTCATATGGATCAACAGAGAATAGAAAATACACTTAAGGAGTTAGCTTCCATGGTTAGATAGCTAATGCTTGGACAAAGGCAACCTTCTACACCTCTGTGTAGTATTTGTTCATTAATCGCACATGCCATAGATCAGTGCCCCCATTTGCGAGATAATACAAAATCATGTGCTGGCATCTTCCTTGGTAGACTTTTGTAGCAAGAGCAACATAATAGATATGACCCTTATGCATGGATAGAGAGATCATTCGAATTTGAGATATGGCAGTGGGTCTAACTAACAACAACAGCAACAAAAATTCAATGCTCCTAGCCTAAGCAATCAATAACCCATGCAATAGATGAACAAATTAAAACCAAGTCTAGAAGATATAGTGAAGTAGTTGGCAACAAATATACTCCAATTCCAGCAGTAAATAGGGACAATAATTTAGAGTATAAAAGCCCAGATTGGTCAACTTGCAACAAATATTAATGAGTTGAGAAGTTAGGGTTTAGGCCAATTACTTTCACAACCCATGGCTAACTCAAGAGGAAATGTCAGTGTAATAACTTTGAGGAGTGGTAAGGAAGTGCATGGACTAATCATACCTCCCACAGGAGTGTTACAAGAAGAAAAAAATGACAAAGAACAACAGTTCCCTTCAATTCAAAGTAGAAACATCACAAAAAGAGAGAGAGAATTCCACATACACCAGACCCCCTCCATTCTCCAACAGAATTACACAATCCAAGAAAATTGTAGAGGTTGAATTAGATAGGAAAATTATGAATCCATTCAGAAAAGTAGAAGTCAATATCCCTTTCTTAAAAGCAATAAAAAAGATTCCAAAATATGTGATGTTTCTTAAGGAGCAATGTATATATAAGAGGAAGTTGAAGGGGAATGAGAAAGTTAGCATGGGGGAAATGGATAGCTTTAATTCAACCAGCTATACCTACTAAATGCAAAGATCCTAGAACATTCACCATTCCTTGCACAATAGGGAATATGCAATTTAATAATGCTATGTTAGATTTAGGAGCTTCCATTAATGTAATGCTTAGGTTAGTGTATTCCTCTTTGCAGATTGAAGAATTGAAGCCTACGAGAGTAATAATTAGTTAGCAAGTAAAAGCATAGCCTACCCTGCATTAGTACTTGAAGACATGCTAGTAAGGGTAAAAGATTTAATTTTTTCTACTAATTTTTATGTTCTAAACATGAAGGATGACAATATACATGGACATGCACCCCTGATTCTAGGTAGACCATTCTTGAAAACTACCAAAACAATAATTAATGTGCATGATGGTACCTTGTCAATAGAATTTGGAAGTGATGTTGTTCATTACTCCATGTTGCATGTAAATATGATAGACTTCTTAGTTGTTAATGCTTGTGTGGATATGGTTGCTGAACTTCCTAACATTGTTGAATTTATAGATGCAATTCAATGTTTAGAATGTTGTGATAGATTAATAAATGTGTCATATGTTCTAAGATTAATGCATTCTTAAATTCTAATTTTAATTCTGCTTCTAGTTCTACTTCTAATTTTGATCATAATTCTATCATTTTATTTGATACTGTTTCCTTTGTTGAGAAAAATGAACAAGTGGAGGCTATCATAGAATTAAATCCACACAGATTAGTACCTTTCATACAGCAACCACCCACACTTGAACTCAAACCTCTACCAGATAATCTCAAATATGCTTTTTTAGATGAAGATAATAAATTACCAGTGATAATAACAAGTAACCTTCCACTTAACCATGAAATGAGATTATTAGAATTATTAAAAGAAAAGAAAAAGGCAATAGGTTGGACATTAGTAGATATTCTAGGAATTAGCCCTTCCACATACATGCCCAAAATTTTATTAAAGGAAGGAGCCAAACCAATAAGGTAACCATAGAGAAGACTCAAGCCCATGATTTTAGATGTCATGAAGAAAGAGGTAAGTAAATTACTTTCATTTAGTATTATTTACCCCATATCTAACAGCAAATGGGTGAGTCCAGTGCAGGTAGTCCCTAAGAAGACTGGTATCACAGTGGTGCCCAATGAGAAGAATAAGTTTATCCTTATGAAAGCTCAGAATAATTGGAGAGTTTACATTGATCACAGAAAGCTAAATCAGGTCACTAGAAAGGACCATTTTCCTCTTCTTTCCATAGATCAAATGTTAGAAAGATTGGCAGGCGAATCCCATTATTGTTTCTTAGATGGTTTTTCTGGTTATTTTCATATTCATATTACACTAGCGGACCAAGAAAAGACTATATTCACCTACCCATTTGGTACCTTTACCTATAAGAGGATGCTGTTTGGACTTTGTAAAGCTCCAGGCACATTCTAATGATGTATGGTAAGTATCTTTTCTAATTTCCTTGAACGTTGTATGGAAATTTTTATGGATGACTTTATTATTTATGGCACTTCCTTTTATGACTATTTATTGAGTTTAGGTAAAGTTTTAAAAAAATACATTGAGAAAAATCTAGTTTTAAATTTTAAAAAATGTTATTTTATGGTAAAGCAAGGAATTGTTTTATTATTTATTGAGTTTAGGCAAAGTTTTAAGCCATATGGTTTCTAAAAATGGCATTGAAATTGATAGAGTTAAAGTAGATGTGATTGCCGCTTTATCTTACCCTACTTATGTGTGGAAAATGCGTTCTTTTCTTAGTGATGTAGGTTTTTATAGGTAATTTATTAAGGACTTCAGCAATATTTCTCTACCACTATCTATACTTCATCAAAAGGATATAAATTTTAATTTTGATGAGTCATGCAAATTAGCATTTGATGAATTAAAGAGAAAGCTAACCACCTCACTTGTCATCCAACCTCCTAATTAGGAGTTTCCATTTGAATTGATGTTTGATGCATCCAACTTTATAGTGGGTGTAATTATTTCCCAAAGGGTGGACAAGAAGTCTCATGTGATCTCTTATACATCCCGCACCTAAAGTGAGGCTTAGGCTAATTATACAACTATTGAAAAGGAGCTTTTAGCTGTTGATTTTGCTTGAGATAAGTTTCATTCTTATTTGCGTAGCTTTAAAGTCATTATTTATTCTAATCATGAACCTTTAAAGTTCCTAATCAAGATTCATTAAGCTCATCTCATCTCATGTCCAGACACACTCACTTGTAGAACACATGCTTTCTAAGAAAATGTAATAAAATATTGTATTATTTTAACGTTACGTCGTGGATAAATTTTTCATGTCGAGTCTCATGGATCATATAAAGTCATCCATCTTATTCTCATATCTAAATATACAAATACAACTCAAAACCATCTCAAGAAGTGGCCAAGAACTCGAGCTCATGGAACATTTTTATACAAATTTTACAAGTGCAGCCTCGGGTTCATGATCTAGCTTTCTATCATGAAATTTGAAAAATTATAACTAATTTTAAAAAAATAAAAAACCAAGCAAAATATACCATTATAAAAAGCTATATATGTCTACTTTATTCTAAAAATAATTCCAAACCATAACAGGGACGTCTAACAATTGGAAATTAATGGAATAGTAAACAAGGTTACCTGGTACTACTGGTACTGTCACATAACTTCAAAAATTCATATCTCCCTGCTTAGACATCTAATTAGGATGATCTCAGTGGCCATAGAAATCTTATCGTGTATAATTTGGCATTTCATAAGCATTTGACACCATTTAGCCGTCAAATGACATAGGAGAATAAACTAACCATATGAATAGTAACTATATCAGAACAGCTAAAATTTAGCAACTGTGAAAAATTATAATTAATTCTATAGAACTCTAAATAATCTAGTCTTTAGCTTTTAAAAAAGCTCTGGATGATATCTATTTGTATGCCAAATTTTATGAGAAAATTCGTTCATTTGGTCAGAATGTGCTATAGGGTTGCAAAATGGTCCATTTAAGCTTCTTAAAGGGTCACAAAATGGTCAATTTTTTTTCTAAAGCTTCCATGGCCACTTGAGCACTTGGGAAAGCACTAAAATGGTCCACTAAACATGTCTCAAAGGTGCACAAACTCATATTTCACAAACTCACACTCTCACCCCAAGGTATACATAAGAACACATAAGCTCATCTTTGGCATTCAATGTCCAAACCATGCAATATCATTCATATAGCCTTAATTCTCATACATATACAATATATCCATGTACTTACAAGAGCTCATAAGGTCATACATCATATACAACATTAGATTACATCATATGGCATTCATATGGCTATAAAATGAACATTTTCACACACTTTGATGTCAAACTCTCTTTTTCAAGCTTGGTGGCTCCCATTTCTTGGGTCACTTGGTCCACCTAGTCATGTTAGATAATAGGAAGGAAGGAATGAGATTCTAGGTGTAACATCTAGTCCCTCTATAAACGTGAGAAACACAAAGTTTGATTTCTCTCTAAACGTGCAAAATGTAACAACCGGGAAAAGGGAAAAGGAAAAGAAAGAAGAAAGCTGGAAATTTTTGAAATCCAAAAATTTTGCTAAATCTGCTCGCAATAGCGAGAAATGGTCTCACTACAGTGAGAGTGCCTGTTCGCAATAGCGAAAGTGATTCTAGCTATAGCGAGTACGGGCATTCCATACAAAAACCAAGGGGCTGCTCGCCGTAGCGTGCGTTATAGCGAGAGTGGAGGTCTGGAACTAATACGAGTTTGCCATAGCGAAAATTAAACCTCGCCATAGCGAAAGGAACTGATACGTGCTCGCCATAGCGGAAGTTAAACCTCGCCATAGCGAAGGTGACTAACACGAGCTCGCCGTAGAGAAGGTTAATTTTCGCCATAGCGAAGGTCAGTCCGGAAAAGAGTAAAAGGTGAGAAATTGACTACTTTACATGACCCAACTCATTCTTTCTCTCATATTTGCCCTAGACTTCAACCCAAGGAGAGAAAAGAGGCGTGGAGAGTGAGAAAGACTAAGAGAACGAGGAAGAACAAAGGAAAGGTAAGCAAGTTCCTCTCATTTCTACTTAGAATCTTGATCTCCTCTCTTTGCTCTCTCTTTCTATGATCTTGGTTGTGAGATTAGTTGGATTTTAAGCATGGGTCAGAAGAGGGAAAAGTGGAAAACACCCTTGAACCTCTTTGTTTTCCTTGAAAATATTGTTTCCATTTCCATAAGAGCTTGAGAGAGAGGAAGAGTTGGTGACATTCTAGAGAGAGAGAGAGAAAAGAGGGTTTGCTCTGAAGAACCTTTAGTAGCTGTTGAGATTACATTTTAAGAGAGTAATTTATACTCTTTGATTGTGTCTAGGCTCAAGTGAAGCACCTCCATCAAGGTGTGAGTGTCAAACCAAGGAGGGAGAAGAGAAATTGAAAGGGAAAGCTTGTGTTGGCTTATAAGGTAGCTCTCTTTCCACTCTTTCTTGTTGCATTCTTGGATGTAATAGTCATTGTATGTTTATGTATATGCTTGTTGTATGAGATATGCCATATGTATTGCCATGATGCATTATTACCAATGTGCTTGTGTGTTGGATTGTAAGAATTGCTCGGCTGAGGTAGTGCCGAAAGTCCCTTAAGATGGGTGAGGTAGAGCCGAAAGTCCCTTGAGATGGGTGAGATAAGGCTAAAAGTCTCATAATCGAGTGAGGCCAAGTCAAAAGTCCTTAAACTCGGGTAAGGCCATCCAAAAGTCCCTAAACTCGGGCGAGGCTAGACCAAAAGTCCCTAGAGCTTACTTGTGGCATTGTTGTGATTTCCATAGCATGTACAACATGAATTATGTGATTGAGAGTGGTTGGATGTCAAATTACATACTTTGACTTGTTATATGCCTTGATTGCTTACTTGAATGAGTGCATGAGCTACTGAGATTCCATGAATCTCACCCTATCCCCTCCCTACTTAACATGCTAGGTGGAGCTCAAGAAGAAGTAAGTGTAGACCAAGGAGCTTAGGAACATGTTAGCTAGATGGTAGCTTATTTTGGTTATTTTGTTGTAAAGTGGTGCCAAATGAATATGCACCCACTATTTTTGAGATATAAATGTTGTAACAAGTGTAAATGTATGGATATATGATGTACAAACTATGCATAGAGCCAAATTAATGGAAATGTGGGTTTTGCCTCTTTTGTTGAATGTATGTGATAGTGTATTTTGGCCCGTAGCCTAGTGAGTTTGAGATGTATGATGATTTAGACCATTTGGACTTGTTATATATACTAGTTTCATGCTTTTAAACTTATCCATGAGGAGTGAGAATGTGTGAGAGGCCATTTGGACCCCTTTGAACCATTTAGGTTGCCAAAACTGACAATTTTGTGAGCTTCGTCAAAGTATAACCAAATGAGCTCTTCTTATCATGAAATTTTTCATGCCTTTAGAGTTTTTAGAGAGCTTCTTGGGAAGCTAAAGTGGGTAATATTCGGAGGTATAGGGAATATTTGGTGAATTGTTGAAATTGGAAAAAGTTGATGGTTTGGTCATGGCACTGTGTAGGTAGTCTGAAAATAAAAGCTTGTCATTCATGGACCAAATAGAGTCCAAATGTCATGAAATTTTATACCCATAAACTAAACAACTATAGTGACCTGTACCAACTAGAATCACCTAAATCGGAGGTCATTAGAGAGAGAATGGACCTTCTAAAGTTCTGTATCAGCATCAGGGAGCCCATCCGACCTTCGTTACTATTCCATCAGTTTTCTGGGTGTAAAGGCAACTGAACTGATCTAGACTTGTTTTTTTCCTCTAGTAGACATCTGTAGCTTTTCAAATTGGTATAGTTTTCCTAGATTGTATTTTTTTGGATTTAGTTATGAATTTTCGAAGTTCATGATAGTAAGCTGCGCCAGAAACAGAGACAGCCGAACCTTTGTCCTATTTTCTATGTCAAACATGGTCCAAATGCTGAGATTATGGTTGGGAAGTATTTTTAGTGTAAATTTAACACTTAGAGCTTTCCAAAAAGCTATGGTTTTCTAGATTCCCATTTTTTTGATAATTAGTTATGATTTTCCAAAGTAGAGCCAAAAATCAGACTTTTGGGCAATTGTGAGAAATTGCGTTTTTCTGGTTTTTGACTCCATTCCCGTGGCTTATGGCTTGTTTTATGCTATGTATGAGTTGTATAAGTATAATGTGAGTAAAGAATGTGAATGATGGGTTCACAGGACCCACGGGGCAGAAAATGAGTGTTTAAACCCTGTTTTGTAGCATGAAAATGCCACGGATGGTATTGGTTCTTTGGAAATCATATGGAACCGAGCCCAGAGGGAAACTAGATAGAGTTAATATATTATGGTGTTACATTTTTGGTATCAGAGCAATGGTTCAGGCACTTTTGCTCGATGTTAGGCTCTTGAATGATGAGATTTACTTATGTTTGGTGTGAATGGTCATGGAAGTGGTAGCATCCATATGCATATGTGCTAGTGATATTATTGTGAACTGAGGGTTGCTACTTCTTTTCAGACATGGTTGAGGCTAGATGGGGCAGGGGTAGAGGTAGACCGCCCAGTGCTCAGAGAGCTGAGTCAGAGGTACCTGTTGGGCCTGAAGATCTTCTGCAGGCCATCATGGAGAGACTTGACCGGTGTGAGGCCATGATGGGCCAGCACCAAGAGATGTTGGAACAACAGAGGTATATTGCCCAGCAGCAGCATGATATGATCATGCATTTACAAGATACCCTGGCCAGGCAAGAAGAAGCTAGGAGAGAGGCCCCTGTACCTCAACCATCCACATCTAGTATTCCACCTACACCTCCCCAGGAGCCTGTTGCTCCACAGACCCAGACGCCTATCCAGAAAGTATTAAAACAGTTTAGGCAGAATAATCCACCCTTGTTTGATGGGGAGTTAGACGCGGATAAGGCGAAGGCTTGGGTCATGCAGCTAAAGAAGATATTCTGGGTGATGGATTGTACCACCGAGCAGAAAGCCCAGCTAGCCACTTTCATGTTAGAAAAGGAAGCTGATAGATGGTGGTGTAGCATGAAACCTCTGATGGAGACCAAGAATATATAAATAACTTGGGAAAGCTTCTTGGTCGAGTTTTATGAGAAATATGTCCCTAGTTCGGTGAGGAAGAAGAAAGAGATAGAGTTTATGGCTTGAGACAGACGGATGAGATGACTGTGGACCAATATGTGGCCAAGTTTATTGAGTTGTCTCGGTATTCCTCTTACCTCCAGAGGTATGATGATGAACCCTAGAGATGTGAGCAGTTTGAGACTGGGTTGAAGCCCCTGATTAGCGACAGAGTCACTCCACAGCGAATCAGGAAGTTCAATACCCTTGTGGAGATCAGTAGGGTGATTAAGACTAACCTACAAGCTATCATACCTGCTGTGACTACGGCTAGTCAAAAGAGGGTTCCAGATTTGAAAAGGCCAAAACCAGAAGAGGGTTCTAGTTTGACACCTAGTACCAAGAGGAGAGGCAAGGGGCCATGGAATAGAAGGCCATAGCGAGATGTGCCACCTCCTCGGGGCCAGTCATCCTTCCAGCAGTCTCCGGTGATATGTTTCAAGTGTGGGAAGCCGGGGCACATTGCTAGACACTGCCCTCAGATAGATACAGCGCCTCCTCCTAGGCCACAGACCCAGGGCCGAGTGTTCGCCCTTACTCAGCAGGAAGCTAGCGCATCTCCTAGTTTGATCTGAGGTACACTAATAGTGAATGGCTTTCTTGTAGTTGCTATGTTTGATTCGGGTGCTAGTCACTCGTTTATATCCTATGATTGTGTAAGGCAATTAGGTCTGGTCATTAGTGTCTTGCCATTTGACTTGTCTGTCACTACACCCACTGGAGGCCACGTGGTTACTTCCCATACCTGCTTAAATGTCATTGTTCAATTTAACCATTGTCATACCACTATTGATTTGATCTGTATGCCCTTCCATGATATTGACGTAATTATTGGTATGAACTGGTTGGCCGCAAATAATGCCATACTTGATTGTGAACACCGAACCATTTCCCTACTTGCTTGTGGGACCATACCTAGGGTAGGAGCTGAGTTATCCTTTATGACCACTGCCCAGGCTGAGAGATATTTAGAGTGTGGATGTTAAGGGTTTCTAATCTTTTTCTCTATTCAGGCTGAGGTAGAAGAAGGGATAGAGGAGATCCCAGTGGTCAGGGAATTCCCGGAGGTTTTCCCTAAAGAATTTGACTTTAGTGGCCTACCCCCTGAGAAAGAATTAGAGTTCCCTATAGACATAGTGCCTGGGGCTGGACAGGTGTCTAAAGCTCCTTACAGGATGGCTCCTGCCGAGCTTGCTGAGTTGAAAGAGCAGATAGAGGAATTGTTAGAGAAAGGGTTTATCCACCCTAGTGTTTCACCTTGGGGAGCTCCGGTGTTATTTGTGAAAAAGAAGGATGGTAGCTTGCGTTTGTGTATTAATTACAGAGAGTTGAATAAAGTTACCATCAAGAATAAATATCCTCTCCTTAGAATTGATGATCTATTAGATTAGTTGGCTGGGGCATCTGTATTTTCTAAGATAGATCTTAGATCTGGGTACCACCAGTTGAGAGTGAGAACTGAAGACATCTCCAAGACGGCCTTCAGAATGAGATATGGGCACTATGAATTCCTTATGATGTCATTCAGGTTAACGAATGCGCCTGCTGTGTTCATGGATTACATGAACAGGGTATTCAGACCGTATCTAGATCAGTTTGTGGTGGTCTTCATTGATGATATTTTAGTGTACTCCAAATCCTTTGAGGAGCACGAGAGGCATTTGAGATTGGTCTTAGACACCTTGAGAGAGAAAAGGTTGTATGCCAAACTTAGTAAATGTGAGTTTTGGCTGATCGAGGTGAGATTCTTAGGTCATGTGATCTCAAGAGATGGGGTAACGGTTGATCCCCATAAAGTTGAGGCTGTGTTACAGTGGGATAGACCTAGAACGATCACCGAGGTTAAGAGTTTCCTAGGTTTGGCAAGGTATTATAAACGGTTTATACAGGACTTTTCTTGAATGGCCTTACCACTGACGAGGTTAACTAAGAAAGAGATGCCTTTTGTGTGGGATGATAGATATGAGAAGAGTTTCCAGGAGTTGAAACTCTGTCTGACCACTGCCCCTATACTGATTATCCCTGACCCTAGTGAGCCATTTGTGGTTTATTGTGATGCTTCGGGCAAAGGGTTAGGATGTGTGTTGATCCAGCAGGGTCGAATAGTGGCATATGCCTCGAGGCAGTTGAGGCCTCATGAGGAGAATTATCCCACGCATGACCTGGAGTTAGCCGCCGTAGTGTTTGCTCTTAAAATTTGGAGACACTATCTGTATGGTGTTACCATAAAGATCTATAGTGACCATGACGGGCTTGTCGTACAACCTTCAAAATAAAATTAGGTTGAATATTAAATGCAATATAGGGCACAACCTAGGTCATCTCCCTTGGAAATGGAATTCAATGCTTAATTAAGTTTCTAAGTGTTTAAAGACTCTAAGAGCTACCTAATTTGGGGGGTTTTTGATTGAATAAAACTAACCTAAAACTAAATTGAATCAAAATTCCTAAATTCTATCTAAATGGATGAATTATGGTTGAAAATGGGCTTGTGACTAGCTTAAGAATCGTCCCTTGGTATCCACTATCCTTATCCCAATCCAATTATGATTAATTCTGGCTTAATGAGTTCCTAATTGTGTTCATTAGCAAATGATCTTGAATAACCATTCAAGATTCAAGAAACTAGCAATTTAATGTTAATTGAAACCTCAACTCTCATTAGATTACTAATTCTTGTGATTAAGATCTTTGAACACTTGAATTGATTAATTACTTGATTAATTAGCATCTGAATCACCATCCAAAAATGTTTAATTAACCAACTAAACACTAAGGAATCCACAAATAGACAATTAGGCACATCAATTCTCACAAGCATTTCATCAAATACCTTGATTACACACTTGGAAAATTGTAAGAAATTAGAAAATCCAGTACTAATTCAATCACATAATCAGTCAAACAATATCCTAATTAGTGTCTAACCAGCCACTAATTACAATTACATAAATCCTCTATCAAATATAGCTTAACCAAGACAATAGATGAAAGAGAAAAAATGTAGGAAAATAGAAGAAATTCTTAGCCAAAATTTATTATTCATCCATAGATTCAAGCTTCTCCGAGAGCTTCCTCTTTTGCTAGTCACAGATGAATGAATTAGAGTTTCATACTGGCATGGTTGGAGGTGGAGATGGGAGGAATGGATGAGAGTGGAGTGGTTCTGTGAATGGAGGAGTGAAGGCGTGGAGTGGTGTGTACGCTGTAATCCCCTGAAGGCGTGAATCAGCGTGGAATAAATTGTGACAAAGGCGTGAGAGATGAATGGATACGATGGATCCTCTCTCATGTGGCTTGCTTTAAATTTTCACGTGCTCCCTCTTCAGCTCTTTCCTTCACGTTGCTCACATTTTCAATTGTCTGAAGCTTGCATGTAATATAAGGTGGGCCCCATTGCTTTTATTTTATAATATTCTGCTGCAGTTTCTTATTCTTTCTGACGTCGTTTTATCATGTTAGCTCATATTCCATGTTGGTTTCACGTTCCTCTCTCTGCATGTGAGCTGCCTTCATCACGTGCTTTCGTGGCTTATTTCCACTCCTCGTGTTCTACTTTAGCTGCTGGTTTGTGTGTTGCTCGAGTTGTAAGTTGCTGCCATTTGTTTCTTCATGCTTCTCAAGCCAAAACAGTAGCTTTGCCTTCTCTGTTCTGCATGTGTGTGTTTATTTCTGCTCAAAAGCTCCAGCTCATTTCTCTTCTACTTCTTCGTCGTTCTGCAGCTGCTGTCTAGCCATTCTCCACGTGATTTTCTTCTTCCTTTGTGCCCAGATTTCCTTATTTCAGCTGCTCGAGTTCAGCCTCTTACTTCTTGTTTCAGCTTGCTTTTCTCCCATGCAGCTTCTTCTTTTTGACGTGGTTCTTCTCTCTGTTTCTGCTGACACAGCTTCTTCGTTCGTCCAGCTGCAGCTTCCCTTTTGTGTAGCTTCATTTCCATGATGTTTGCAGCTTGCATGTTTGCTCTGTTCTGCCCCATGGATTCTTCCTTGTTTAAGCCCTTCATTCATTCTGCTCACATGCACGTAGCCTGCTTCCCTCTCCTCTGTTCAATCGTGTTCTGCACCTTAATGAATCACACACTGCCTCCCACATGTTTGTTTGTGTAGATGTAAGCTACTTGGATCAGAGGTGTATCAATGTGGATGTGTTAGTGTGGTGGCTGGCCCATGTTTAAAGTGTGAGCTTCTTCCTTCATTCCAACGCCCTTTTCTTCTTCAAATAAATTTTCTATTCAATCTCCAACTATCCATTAAAAATCTGCACAATTAGAATGGAAAGTATTAAGTAGAAATATCCAAAAATTATTTAAGAAAAATTTAAGCATTAAGAACCATTAGTTTGCAAATTAATTCCTCAAATGTAGAAAATAGCCAATTAAAATCAAATTCCATTCAATTGCATTCATTAAGTCAAATTTAATTATTAAAAAGGTTAAGTTAGGAGGAATAAAGTGTATAAAAATCATGCTTATCAGACCACAAGAGTCTGAAATACCTGTTTGACCAGAAAGAACTCAATATGAGACAGAGGAGATGGATGGAATTCCTGAAAGACTATGATTATGTGTTGAAATATCATCCGGGCAAGGCCAATGTGGTGGCAAATGCCTTGAGTAGAAAAACCATCCATGTAGCCCATATGATGATTAGGGAGCAGGAGCTCCTAGAGAAGTTCAGAAACTTGAACCTCTCTTGTCAGGTGGTATCGGGTAAATTGTATCTGAGTGAAACCCGAGTTGAGAATGTATTAAGAACCCAGATCTTAGATGCCCAGAGGGAGGATGAGTTCTTGAAAAGGATCAGGAATGAGATTTCCCAAGGAAAGACCTCAGATTTTAAGGTGTCTGAGGATGGTATGATAGTATACCGAGATAGAATCTGTGTGCCTAGCCAAAATGAGTTGAGAGAAAGCATTTTAGAAGAGGCACATAAGATTAAGTATACTATCCATCCAGGTGCCACCAAGATGTATCAGGATTTGAAAAGAATTTTCTGGTGGCCAGGGATGAAGAATGATGTGACAGAATATATGGCTAGATGCCTAGTGTGTCAGAGGATAAAGATAGAAAATCAAAAGCCGGCTGGGTTGTTGCAACCTCTAGATATCCCTTAGTGGAAGTGGGAGAGTATAGCCATGGACTTTGTTATGGGGTTACCTAGGACATCCTCTGGACATGATGCTATTTGGGTAGTTGTGGATAGACTGACGAAGTCTACACACTTTTTAGCTATCAGGGCTACTCATACACTAGATAGATTAGCCCAGTTGTACATCAGAAAGATAGTGCGACTTCATGGAATACCCAATAGCATAGTTCCAGATAGAGACCCCAAGTTCACATCGAACTTTTAGAGGTCATTGCAGCATGCCTTAGGGACCAGGTTGCGGTTTAGTACTGCATATCACCCCCAAACAGATGGTCAGATTGAAAGGACCATCTAGACATTGAAAGACATGTTGAGGGCATGTGTGCTAGAAATGAGGGGTAACTGGGATGCATATTTACCGTTAGCAGAGTTTGTGTATAATAACAGTTACCATTCCAGTATTCAGATGGCCCCTTATAAGGCTTTGTATGGGAGAAAGTGTAGATCCCCTCTGTGTTGGGTTGAGCTAGGTGAGAAGAGTATGATAGGACCTGAGATTGTGGACCAGACTACCTAACAAATAGAATTGATTAGAAAGAGATTCCTCACGGCCCAGAGTAGGCAAAAAAACTATGTTAATAAGCGAAGGAGGCCGTTAGAGTTTGAGATTGGAGACCATGTGTTCATTCGAGTATCTCCAGTAACGGGAGTAGGTTGGTTAATGAGGGTAAGGAAGCTCAGTCCTAGGTATATTGGTCCATTTGAAATCCTTGAGAAAATTAGACCCGTGGCTTACCGAATAGCCTTACCTCCTAACCTAGCCCAAATCCACAATGTTTTTCATGTCTCCCAGTTGAAAAAGTATTTGCCAGACCCCTCACATGTCATAGAATATGAGCGTGTGCAATTGCAGGAAGATCTTTCCTATGTAATGAGACCACAGAGAATTGTGAATGCTAAGCTGAAACAGCTGAGGAGCAAGAACATTCCTCTTGTGAAAGTGATCTGGAGAGGTCTGACATCTGAGGAAGCAACCTGGGAATTGGTGGATGAAATGAGGCAAAAATATCCAAAGTTATTCCCTTGAGGTAAGTCTTTAAATTTCGAAGACGAAATTTCTTTTAAGAGGGGTAGAAATGTAACAACCGGGAAAAGGGAAAAGGAAAAGAAAGAAGAAAGCTAAAAATTTTCAAAATCCAAAAATTTTGCTAAGTCTACTCGCAATAGCGAGAAATGGTCTCACTACAGCGAGAGTGCCTGTTCGCAATAGCGAAAGTGATTCTAGCCATAGCGAGTGCGGGCATTCCATACAAAAACTAGGGGGCTGCTCACCGTAGCGTGCACTATAGCGAGAGTGGAGGTCTGGAACTAATACGAGTTCGCCATAGCAAAGGTTAAACCTCGCCATAGCGAAAGGAACTGATATGTGCTTGCTATAGTGGAAGTTAAACCTCGCCATAGCGAAGGTGACTAACACGAGCTCGCCGTAGAGAAGGTTAATTTTTGCCATAGCGAAGGTCACTCCGGAAAAGAGTAAAAGGCGAGAAATTGACTACTTTACACGACCCAACTCATTCTTTCTTTCATATTTGCCCTAGACTTTGACCCAAGGAGAGAAAAGAGGCGTGGAGAGTGAGAAAGACCAAGAGAAGGAGGAAGAACAAAAGAAAGGTAAGCAAGTTCCTCTCACTTCTACTTAGAATCTTGATCTCCTCTCTTTGCCCTCTCTTTCTATGGTCTTGGTTATGAGATTAGTTGGATTTTAAGCATGGGTTAGAAGAGGGAAAAGTGGAAAACACCCTTGAACCTCTTTGTTTTCCTTGAAAATGTTGTTTCCATTTCCATGAGAGCTTGAGAGAGAGAAAGAGTTGGTGACATTCTAGAGAAAGAGAGAGAGAAAGGAGGGTTTGCTCTGAAGAACCTTTAGTAGCTGTTGAGATTACATTTTAAGAGAGTAATTTATACTCTTTGATTATGTCTAGGTTAAAGTGAAGCACCTCCATCAAGGTGTGAGTGTCAAACCAAGGAGGGAGAAGAGAAATTGAAAGGGAAAGCTTGTGTTGGCTTATAAGGTAGCTCTCTTTCCACTCTTTCTTGTTGCATTCTTGGATGTAATAGTCATTGTATGTTTATGTATATGCTTGTTGTATGAGATATGCCATATGTATTGCCATGATGCATTGTTACCAATGTGCTTGTGTGTTGGATTGTGAGAATTGATCGGGTGAGGTAGTGCCGAAAGTCCCTTGAGATGGGTGAGGTAGAACCGAAAGTCCCTTGAGATGGGTGAGACAAGGCCAAAAGTCTCATAATCGAGTGAGGCCAAGTCAAAAGTCCCTAAACTCGGGTGAGACCATCCAAAAGTCCTTAAACTTGGGCGAGGCTAGACCAAAAGTCCCTAGAGCTTACTTGTGGCATTATTGTGATTTCCATAGCATGTACAACATGAATTATGTGATTGAGAGTGGTTGGATGCCAAATTACATGCTTTGACTTGTTATATGCCTTGATTGCTTACTTGAATGAGTGCATGAGCTACTGAGATTCCATGAATCTCACCCTTTCCCCTCCCAACTTAACATGCTAAGTGGAGCTCAAGGAGAAGCAAGTGCACACTAAGGAGCCTAGGAACATGTTAGCTAAATGATAGCTTATTTTGGTTATTTTGTTGTAAAGTGGTGCCAAATGAATATGCACCCACTATTTTTGAGATATAAATGTTGTAACAAGTGTAAATGTATGGATATATGATGTACAAACTATGCATAGAGCTAAATTAATGGAAATGTGGGTTTTGCCCCTTTTGTTGAATGTATGTGATAGTGTATTTTGGCCCGTAGCCTAGTGAGTTTGAGATGTATAATGATTTGGACCATTTGGACTTGTTATATATACTAGTTTCATGCTTTTAAACTTGTCCATGAGGAGTGAGAATGTGTGAGAGGCCATTTGGACCCCTTTGAACCATTTAGGGTGCCAAAACCGACAATTTTGTGAGCTTCGTTAAAGTATAACCAAATGAGCTCTTCTTATCATGAAATTTTTCATGCCTCTAGCATTTATAGAGAGCTTCTTGGGAAGCTAAAGTAGGTAATATTTGGAGGTATAGAGAATATTTGGTGAATTGTTGAAATTGGAAAAAGTTGATGGTTTGGTCATGACACTATGTAGGTTGTCCGAAAATAAAACCTTGTCATTGATGGACCAAATGGAGTCCAAATGTCATGATCTTTTATACACATAAACTAGACAACACAGTGACCTGTACCAACTAGAATCACCTAAATCGGAGGTCTGTAGAGAGAGAATGAACCTTCTGAAGTTCTGTATCAGCATCAGGGAGCCCATCCGACCTCCGTTACTATTCCATAGGTTTTCGGGATGTAAGGGCTACTGAACTTATTTTTTTCCTCTAGTAGACATCTGTAGCTTTTCAAATTGGTATATTTTTCCCAGATCGGATTTTTTTGGATTTAGTTATGAATTTTTGAAGTTCATGACAGTAAGCTGCGCCAGAAACAGAGACAGCCGGACCTCTGTCCCATTTTTGATGTCAAACATGGTCCAAACGCTGAGATTATGGTTGGTAAATATTTTTAGTGTAAATTTAACACATAGATCTTTCCAGAAAGCTATGGTTTGCTGGATTCCCATTTTTTTATAATTAGTTATGATTTTCCAAATTAGAGCCAAAAATCAGACTTTTGGGCGATTGTGAGAAATTGCGTTTTTCTAGTTTTTGACTCCATTCCCGTGGCTTATGGCTTGTTTTATGCTATGTATGAGTTGTATAAGTAGATTGTGCGTAAAGAATGTGAATGATGGATTCACAGGACCCACGGGGCAGAAAATGAGTGTTTGAACCCTATTTTGTAGTATGAAAATGCCACGGATGGTATTGTTTCTTTGGAAATCATATGGAACCGAGCCTAGAGAGAGGCTAGATAGAGTTAATATATTATGGTGTTACACAAAATGCACTGGATATAAAAGAAAGTCCCCCAGAGCGAATGAGTTGAGACCAAATAAAATTAGGATAAAATTCTAAATAATGGAAAATGAAGATTTGAGCCTTGAGTTGCCTAAAAATTGGGGTTGGAGTGATTCAAAAAAATTGTTGAAAAGCTAGTGACATTTTCATAAATATGGGAACTTTTTGGAAAACTTATAGGAGGGATTTTTAAATGGAAAATTTGAGTTCTCCAAGATTCTTAAAGGCCCTGAAAACCATGGAAAGCCCCAGGACAGTTGAAACACCTCCTATGAGTGATTTCGACCATTAGTTGACAAAAACTTTGATCGAATGGTTCGGAATGATCTATGTGTGTGCATATGTTTAAACTATGAAAAATATTTTTAGCAAGGTTTTAAATGCCATGGTACTATATTGCTATGTCTATGTGTTTATAAGATGCTTTGATGTATGTTATTGGCTTATTTGAGTGTAGTGAGGCCAAAAGTCCTTTAGTAAAGGTGAGGATGAGCCAAAAGTCCCTAAAGGTTGGGTGAGACAAGTCAAAGTCTCTAGAAAGGGTGAGGCTTAGTCAAAAGTCCCTTGAAAGTTCTCAAAGAGAATGGGTAAGGCTAAACCATTGTCTTGGCAAACCTATAGATGTTGTTTGTGACTTATTGAATGGGAGAAATGCTTTATGTATGTTTAAGAAATTATGAATGCCATACATGCATCTTAAACATAGGAATTGCATCCATATTGAGTGTTTGAAAGAGAAAAGAGCTATTGAGATTCCATGAATCTCACCTCTTTCCTTCTATTATCTTATATGGCTTAGGTAGAACTCAAGAGCCAAGGAATGGAAGCAATGAAGTATGTATAGCATGGCTTTGGCAATGATGTAGTTTATGTAATCTTAAAGTATGTAGGAATGTCAAAATACTCTTGTACACATTTTTTTTGAGTTCTAAATTAATGAGAAAATTTAATATTATATGTAAATGGTGTATGAACATTGTATGGTACCAAAACAATGAGAATATGAATTTTGAACACCTGGATGTATGCATTATTGAGTGTGAGATGGTCAAAATGAGATGTATGGTGTTTGGGATCCCTTAGATAGCTTACACAAGTCATATTTATACTTTTAAACTTGTCCAAGAGGTGCCAAACATTAAAGGAAACCATTTGGACAAAATTGGTACCTCATATAAAGTAAAATGGACCAAATTTGTGAGCTATACCACTTTCTATCCAAATGGGCTCTTCTTAGTCTAAAATTTGGCTTGTATTTAGAGTTTGTTAAGAGCTTTTTGGAAAGTTAAAGTATAAAATATTTGGCGGTCTTGGAATATTTGGCAAATTTGTGAAGTTAGGAAAATTTTCTGGTTTGGTCACTATTACTGTGCAATTGGTCAAAAAATGGATTTATGTCAATCATGGGGCAACTAATGTCTGATTGATATGAAATTTTATAGATAGAAAGTAGACCTTCCCAGTGACTTGTACAAACTAGAATCACCCCATTTAGATATCTAGAGAGGGAGATATGAAATTTTGAAGTTGTTATCTAGTACTAAGCACATAGTCAGACTCGTGTCATTATTTGATTTATTTTTGGGGACTCAAATGGACTGGATTGGTTTGAAATTATTTTGCCCCTCTAGCTAATATCTATAGCTTTTTAGATTGATATCATTTACATGGATTAGATTTTTTTTGAAATTAATTGGACATTTTTTAAGTTTATATCATAAATCTGTATCAGTATCATAGGGCAATCGGACCTATGTGGCTATTTTATTGTCAAACATGGTCCAAATGCTATGCTTATTGCTTAGATTTATTTTTAGTGTAAAGTTAACTCTCAAAGATGTCTAGAAATCTATGGTATGTTAGATTTCAATTTTTTTACATTTAGTTATGATTTGTCAAAGTTGCCTCTGAAATCTGCCACATGCTGTCCACGAGATTAAGTCAAAATTTTGGGGGTTTTGACTTATAAACCGTGGATTGGTTGATAATTTGAGTTGATTGTGATTTGTTCCAATAATAAATGACTATGAAATGTTTTTGGATAATATACAGGCCCACGTAACGCAAGTTGAGAAAAATTAAGCCCAAGGTAACGTGATAAAGTGTATGAAAAAGTGATTTTTCTTAATAATCCCCTATAAACATGCACATGATTATCTTGAATGGAAGGATATACTAGGAGAAAATATATGGTGTGACACTAGGAATCTCAATAGCTCTTCTCCCTTTCAACCATACGTAAAGAATGTAAATCCAAGACTAAAAATGCATGCATAGCTATCATGGAACATATAATGATTCATAAAACATTTCTAGCATTCAAGGAGTCATACAAAACATATATAGGCTTACCAAACAAGTGGTTTAGCCTCACCCATTCTCTTTAAGGATCTTGGACTTACCTCACCCATTTCTTAAAAGCTTTTCACTAAGCCTTACTCTTGGAAGACTTCTGGCTTTGTCTCAACCATCCTTGAGGGTTCTTGACTCATCCTTACCATGGCTAGGGGTTCTTGGCTTTACCACACTTAAGCAAACCAAAGCAAATTCACAAAACATCATTGGAATGCATAACATAACATCATTTGAGTGCATAACATAGCAACATGGTACCATGGCATATAGACACATGGTAAAACATCTTTCATGGCTTGAAACATACGGACACACATTCAAATACAAGATAAACATCCACTCATGCATGAGAAAAAAAGGAGAGAGCTACCTTGGCTACAAATGCACCTTTTTCCTTTCAAGAATGCTTCCTCTTCCTTGGCCACACACTCACAAGGATATGACACTTGGTTCCTTTGGCCTAGACACATAATATGTAAGCCAATTACACTCTTGGAACAATTTCTAAAACCACACATTCATTTCAAAAGCTAGATTGTTCCTATGGCTCATTTATGGTTCCATAAAGCACCGAATGAAGCAACCTTAGGAATTCATGATCTTGGCTCCATTCTCTCCCTTAACTTATGACTCTTGACTCCATTTAGACTCCTTAGAGCCATCATATATTCATTTCAAGGAGGCTAGCTATGTGTTGCTTCATTATGCTACAATATGGAACCTATACCTCTATCACACTTTTTAGGCTTTCTAAATTTTTTCCAAGGCTTCCATGGGTATTCTTCTATCATATTTAGTGTCATTCTATCCTTGGAACAAGTTAAAACATTTCCTAAATGCTATTTCCCCTCTTGGCTGAGACTATGCTTAGCTTTTGGACCCATGGAGTTCTATTTATTTTCTTTAGGGAATTGGCATATGTGGAGCATTGTAGGTTTCTTAAGAACTCATATATACTCTTAGACAACTTAAATTACTACTGGGAAGCTTCATCTTAGCCTAGGTGTAACCAAATTCCTAAATTCTATAACTTACATTCTAAAGCTTCCTTTTCAATTCTAGTTGTATATTCTTAATCCTCACACTCTATAACCCTTGGTTCTATCAAGAACACATAAAGAAAAACTCTCCTCCTCACTTTCTCTCTCTCGACCGAAGCCCAAATATCTTGGAAACTAACGATTGTGTTGCACAACCTCTAAAATAAAACTAGGTTGAGAAAATATATAGTTAGTGGCACAACTTAGGTCATCTCCCATAAAAATGGAATTCAATATCTAATTGGGTTTTGTAAGTGTAAAAGGATATGAGAACTACCTAATTAAAGGGGGTTTTAGTTTAATTAAATTAACTAAAATTAAATTGAAGTAAAATTTCTAATCACTACCTAATTGCATAAGTTAAAAGGCAAATAATGGACTTGTGACTAACTTTGGATTTGTCCCTTGGTATCCACTATCCTTATTCTAATTCAATTATAATTAATTCTAGTCTAAGAGTCCCTAACTATGTTCATAGTAAATGATTTTTAATTACCATTCAAGATTTAAGAAATTAACAATCTAATGTGGAATTGAAACCTCAATCTCGCACTAAATCATTAATTCTTGTCTTTAAAATCAATGAACACTTCAATTTAATTGATTAATCGATTAATTACCCTCTGAACTATCATCCTAGGATGTTTAATTAACCAATTAAACTGTAACGAATCCTTAAATCAAACAATCAAGCATACAATTTCACTCATGCATTTCATCGAACACCTTAATGGCATACATAAGAAATTGGAGGAGAAATGAAAATTCAACACTTAATTCAATCCAATAATCATTCAAATAAATCTCCTAATCAATGCCTAACCAGCCATTAATCATAAACTACATCAATCCCAATCATTTACAAGCTTAACCAAGCAAATAAAATAATTAAAATTGATATAGAAAGAGAAGAAAATAATATGAAACTCTTAGCCCAAAATTCCTTTGTTATCTCTATGGATTCGAGCTTCTCCAAGATTCTCCTCTTAGCTAACCACAAGATGGAGAATTAAATGCCTCATGGAGGTGGAAGAATGGAAGAGAATGGAGTGGAAATGGCTACTGCGTTGTGAAGTGGAGAATGGAATAATGAATAGTGTTTTACAATGGAATGAGTCTCTGGATCATTGAATTAACGTGCTGCCTGAGCTTATTACCCTCATGAGAGGCACATGTTTTCATTTAGTCTTTCACATGTTTTGTTGCTGCTTTTCATTTGCTTCCCACGTGCTTCCTCTCTTCATTTATCCGTGCTTTAATTGAATACTGTTCATGTGGTTTTTGCTCGTGCTACTCATTTGCTGCTCCTTCTTCCTCATGTGTTTTTGTTCTTTGCCATGAGTTTCCCATATTAGTTTCATTTTAGCTAACTATGTTAACCTTCTGCTCGTTCTCTACTTAGCTGGTTCTCTTCTCCCTATGACTCATTCAGCTCATGTCTTTATCTGCTCGTTGCTTCAACTTCTTCCAGCCCCACGTGAGCTTCTTTCAAGTTCTTGCTAAATGGATGTGATTCCATGTTAGCTCCCTTAGAAAAACATGATCTATTTCACACTCTATGCGTTGCTTACTTGTTTAGCCTCCAGCTCATCTTCCTTCACCTCTCACATACACCCTTCCACGTGACTGCTCCTCCTTCTTTACAATGTTAGAGCTCGTGAATGTGTCTCGTGTATTCGAGTGGTTTGTGAGTGAAGCTGTGTAATGTGTTTGGTTCATATTCTTCTTGTGGCCAAGATTTCCTAGCTCAATCTATACTACTTTCATGTCTCATGTCATGAATTGTGCAAGAGGGTAAGGAAAAATGACATTAAAATAATATATTATTTAGCGTTGCATCGCGTATAAAAATTTCATTCAGTATCACATAGAACATATGAGCTTTTGTATCACATTCTCATGTTTAATTACATAGATACAACTCATTTTCATCACCAAAAGTGGCCCACAACTCGTGGAAACCAAAGGGAAGCATAAAACTCATACTTGTATTTTTGGCTAGAATTTTGCCATTTCTATCACAAATTTTGGAAAATCATAACTAATTATAGAAAGATCAAAATCATTCATTCTTAGTCATTTTAGAAATCTACACATGTCTACTTTATGATAAAAATATTTATAAACCATGAAACATAACATAGAAGGAATTTGACATCCAAAATGTCCAGACATCCAATTAATTTTAAACAAATCCAATCCATGTAAATAATAATAATTTAGAAATATACAGATGTTACCTAGAGGGCAAAAATAACTCTAGACCAGTTCAGACACGTCTAGACCTCAAAACCTTATCAAATAGTACCTGAGGTCAGTTGGGGCACCTAATATTGGGCAGGAACTTCAAAAATTCATAGCTCCCTCTCTAGAAATCCAAATGAGGTGATTCTAGTTGAAACAAGTCACTAGGAATGTCTAGTTTTTCCATATAAAATTTTGTGGCAATTGGACATCATTGCCCCATGATTGACAGAATTCAATTTTGGACCTGTGCTATAGTACCAATGACCAAAACCAGAAAAATTTCCAACTTCAACAATTCACAAAATATTCCATAGACCTCCAAAAATTACTTACATTAGCTTTCCAAAAAGCTCTCAATAAGCTCTATATTTATGCAAAATTTCAAACCAAGAAGAGCTCATTTGAACAAAAAGTGATATAGCCTCATGAAATGGTCATTTTTGTTTCCTATCAAGAGTCACTTTAGTCCAAATGGCCTCCTCTTGGATTTGGCACTCTTGGGTAAGTTTAAAAGCATAATTATGACTTATAGGAACTACCCAAGTGGTCTCAAATCCCATACATCTTAATTTAGCCACTCCATATCCAATAACACATATGTAATCATAACCACACAAGAGGCAATTTCCATGATTTGCATTGATTTAATGTCACACATGGGCTACATAATATTCATTCATCATATTACCATTACTCAAGGTCTTACATTACCAAAATAATATATACAAGACCACTTTGATATTTAAATACAAAGAAAACTACTAAATCTTCCAAGTGTAGCTAATTAGAGTTCTTGGCTTGCCTTTCTTGCATCTTGAGGGCCACCTAGACATTTTAAGATGGAAGGGGGGAAGGGGAGTGAGTTTCCAAGAATTCCAATAGCTCACACACACCCATTCACATACATTCAAGGCATACATACATCAATGACACAATTATGAAACATAAGGTATGCAAGGCTACAATTTCATGCCATATCTACACATCAAGATCATTCTCATGCTCTAGGGACTTTTGGTTTTGCCTCACCCCATTTCTAGGACTTTTGGAGTTGCCTCACTCTTAGTTTAGGGACTTTTGACTTAGCCTCACGCATCCAAGGGACTTTTGGTCTAGTCTTACTCATGCCTTGAGACTTTTGGCACATCCTCACCCACTTTAAGGGACTTTTGGCATCACCTCACCCTTATGAGTGAATCTCACATTCAAAGGCATTCAAGAGTACACATTGGTACCAATACAATTTTATAAGATCATGTGGCATATTACCAAATCATAAGAACACATACAAGTACACAATAACATACATATGCCCATAAGAAAGTATGAAGAATAAGGTGGAGAGCTACCTTTCAATTTATACAAGCTTACTTTGCTAATTCCTTCTCCTCCTTGATTTCGCAAGAGCACTTAGGTGATTGATTATTCTCTTAGCCTAGACATCACAAGGAACACACAATTACAAAATTGAAGCAAGCCAAGACATTAAACTAAAGCTTACACACTTGGTGTAACACCCCAAAACTAATTAAGGTGTTAATCATAGATTTAGGTTCATTAAAAATAATTAATATGGGATAATTGGGTAAGTTAAGTGAATAAAAATTTTAGAAAGGTAAACTATTAATGTAAGTTTGGGATTTAATTAAGTTAGAAACCCTATCTAGGCCTAAATCAAATTAAATAGGCCAAGGTTAGGAACTAATGGAGGCCCAATTATTTTAGGTGTAGACCCAACCTTTTAATATGAGACTTGGCCTAAGAGAGAGCACCTAAGGAGGGCCCAATCTAATTTAATGAATTAGAGACCTAAGACCCAACTTTCATAAGCTCATATAAATAGCTCAATAACCCTTGTGCAGACCCAAATCAATTGAGTTCTTCAAACTTGGCTAAACCCAATTAGAATTCTATAGCCCAACACATGAAAGCTAGCCCAACAATGCTTAAATCTAAAGCCCACTTGGTATTGTACCTTTAGGTTAGCCCATGACCCATATTAGACCCAACTTAAAATCCTAAAAACTAACTTAGCCACCCCTATTCTGTAGAACACAAGAAAACAAAAGAGAAATTCGGAGGTCCAAATGGAAGGTTAGGGTTCTTGACATATTTCCACTATTTCCCACTTCTAGAGCAAGATTCAGTCAAGGTAATAGTTGTATAACTTAATCCCCTTCTTTTTCTCTTCATTTTGGCCTAATTAGTTTTTCATTTGGAGTATTTTCACCATACCCAAAATCTAAAATGTGGTTGTTTGGGATTTTCTTGGTAAAATTTGGTAGATTAGGGCTGGGGGTGTTATTAGGTAAGTATAAACTCCTCATTTTAATGTTTTCTCTACTAGTTTGAGACCCATATAGCTGATTTATAATATGGGCATAGTTTTTATACGAATTTACTCAGAAGTTGAGGTGTTATTTTGAGATTTCTGGGGTAGGCTCAACCAAATCCGAATTTGGTTTTAGTGATAATTGGGTAAGTGTTTCTGAGTAGTCCTATATAGCTTGAATCTTTAAGTAATGGATTTGTTGATACAAATTGTGATTAAGGATAGTATTAGCTTAGTTTTGTGTCCATAGGCCGAAGTAGCATTCAATTGGCTCTTAGAGGATTGGCTACAAGTGAGGTAACCAGGACTATATTAATTCCATGCATATATCTGCTTCAATTTCATATTTGCTATACATGAATGATTTGAAATACTAAATGAATTGGTTAGCTATCTATTATACTGTGTTTGGACCTTGTGAGTCCATGGTGGAGCTATAGTGCGGCTGCCACCCGTGCATGTACTTCGATCAGGCACCAGTTTGTGATCAAACCCTAGATGCACTGAGCCCTGGTTTTGCTTATTAGGGAATAGGTATCATGGATGGGCCTCTCCAGATGTTATTGGCCTCTAACATGTGAAAATATAATTACTAGTATAGGATGATAATCATAGTAGCCTAACCATTTCCTTTGCTGATATGACTGATATGATTTTGATGTTGATTTTGATTCATGCATATATGTTAATCAAATTAGATTATATGAATGAAAATTTCCTTGGTTACTGAGATTTACATCTCACCCCATTTCGTGGGATCATACTTTCAGGTGAAGGCTCTTTAGGTAAGGATAAGGGGAAGCAAGTGGATGAAAATCCATGAGCTCCAACCATATGAGGAGAAGGCGACAGTTAGACTGGTTTTATTTAGAATGGATGCTAAATTTTGTATTATTTTTTGTATAGCATCATCATGTAATCATGTTACCAAGTGTAGGCTCTTATATTTTAATTACTTAGGATGTATCTATTGAGGAGTTAGGCCTCATCTTAGCTTGGTATTGGATGTATAAACATACAACACCTGATGTATGAATTTTACTAAATTTATGGTATGGTATACTATTGGAAATACAATTATGTGATGCATTAGATATTGATATGAGCCATTGCTATATGAAATCTCTAACGAAATGTATATCGAATGTTAATTGTTGATAGTTCATGAAATCTTGCTGTTATTACTTTATGGACTTGCTAATATAGGGTAGTTGGAGGAGTAAAAATTAACATTTAAGTTTTGAATTGGTAATGGTAGAATAGTTGGGTAAATAAGGTAGATAAATACCATTAGAGTCATATAAAATGAGGGGGAATGGTCTTAAGGTGTTCTTAGAAAGAGAATTGGAGTGCATGGGATGAAAGTTAGGAGATATAGTTACAAGAGGGAGTCATGTCACGGCTAGGAAGGCCTCGCCGCAGCCTGGAGAGTGACAATGGCGAGGAATGCCACTGCTTGAGAAATCTCGTCACGGCTCAGTGCAAAAAAAATTGCCTAGGAAGGTGGCAGAGAGAAACCTCGCCGCAGCACAATAGGTCCTGCCGCTGCACAAGTCAGGGAAACTAGGTAAGGAGTGTCCAGTGGCAGACCTCACCACAGTGCAAGTGTATTCCACTGAGGTGAGAATTGTGGAACTTCGAACAGTAGCTCCAAGAGGCATCTCAGTCGCAATGCCACATAGATTTGTCGCGGCGATGGTCGAACTCATCGCAGCCCCTATGAGTCATCGTCACGGTGCACATGAGTTGCCCAATAAAATTTTCGAGAGTAACTTAGCCGTGGCGCAAAAGTCAGGGCAACGATGTAAAGTGAAAACTTAGTTTTTGAGCTCCAGTACCTAACTTAGCCACGGCAGGAGAATTTTAAGTTGCAGTGAAGGTCCCCAAACTCTTACCTTTAGCCTAGAAACCCTAGTTTCTTCAATGGTAATGCTAAGAAATGATATAGGAACACTTGTGGGAGGTTTTTGTGTGTCGAATGAATCACAAACCCTTTATAATAGTACAATTTCTTTTATGAATTCTCAAATTTTTGGTGGTGTAGTTAATAAACCTAATATTATCGAGGTCCAAATTTCCCTATAATTTTCACGATGTATTTAATTTTAATGACTCTAAACCTTGATCATTAAGCATTAATCGTGTATTTAACTATAATTACCATGGTTAAAAGATAGGGTTATTACACTTGGTTTCATACTTGGCATTATGGTTATATAATTAGCCTAATGAAGCAACTCTTGGAATTCAATTTTTAGGTTCCATTCTCTTGTTATTTATAGGCTTCTTGGACTCATTTAAAGTCCTTGGAGCCATCACACATTCACTTGCACAATTGGAAATCCAAGTTGCTTTATAAAGAACTATTATGGACACCATTGCTCCATCTCTCATTCCATGATTCCTAAATTTTTCCTAATGGTTCCTCCCATCTTCTAACACCATATGGAGTCTCAAACTAAGGCTAAAACAAATTAAAACACTCCTTAGCCCTATGAACTATGCTTAGCCAAAACAAGGACTATGTTTAAAGTTCATAGAGCTTTTGAATTTTCTTTGATGGGAGAGCCACTTGGGAAAGTTTCTAGGGGTCTTAGGAGCTCAAGGGAACATTCAAATAGCTAGGAAAACTCTTATAAAAAATTAGATTTTACAAAACCCTAAGGAAGCCTACACTTTTCTATCTTGATTTCCATTGGTTTTTACTTGAATTTCTTGCCATATTCTTAATCCTTTACTCTTTTTCCTAAGTTCTTCCCTTGGTTCTACCCAAAATTCATCTCCTCCTACCCCCCATATGTTGGTAAAAAATAGCACAAGGAAGAGCAACAAGGATGAAGCATCAAGAATGGAAAATTACCTTGGTTCCAAGCTTGTTTCTAAAGCCTTTCTTTCTCGGTTCTCTTCTCCTTGGCAAATTTGAAAATTTCTCCTTGGTTCTGGACCTAAAATAGAACCAAAAAGCTTAACTAAACTATAGAAAGAGAGGAGGAAGAGAGGAGAACAAGATTGGAAGAGGAATAGGCATAAAATTCCATAAGATTACCTAGCTTTTCTTAGGTTTTCTTCCTCTTTTTCTTCCCCTTTTGATGTGCCTAAGAGAGCAAATCAATTTTTGTATTTTGGGCAGAAAATTTTGTGCTTAAGAAGGTGAGAGAAGAAAGGAGAAGTGTGTGGGAGTTTCTAGAAGCATACTTTTCCAAAAATTCCAATTTCGTCCTTCTGTAATGGCAATTTTGTTTTCGCTTTGTTTTAACTCCTTTTTTAGAACCGTCTTTTCCATTATAAAATTTAGGCTCCCAATTTAATTTGGAATCACTCAATTTGGAGCTAAAACCTTACCGAATGACTTCATCAAAGTTTAAGCTCATCGATATTGGAAAACATACACCAGAGGGGCTTTACCAGTCCCAGGGCTTCCCATGATTTTTGGGGCCTTTAAGAACCTTAAGTAACTCAATTTTCATTTAAAAAGTCCTCCTATGTGTTTTTCTAAAAGTTGTACTTATTTACAAAAATGCCATTACGTTTCATTAGTTTTTGTCACAAATTGTTTTTCCATCCTAACTCCATTTTTCTTTCTATCTGAGCCTAAAATTATCATTTTTAGGAGTCTATGACTCAACACAAATTTTTTGGGACATTATCTAGGTCATTTTGAAGGACTTGCTTTTATACAACTCATTTTGTTATTTTACAAAAATTACGTTTGTTACATTTTTCAATTAGAAATGAGGGAGTTTTTGGATGGAAGGCAGCTCAAGTTAAACACATGCACCACTCTCTCTTACACACACATACCATGCATACACCCTCAACGTGATCCATTTATAGCAAACATACACCATCACTCAGCTTCACACACTCCCTTGTAGCTTCACCCATTAACACATTCCACATACACATATAGAGCTCTTTCCATGAAGCCACAGCCACCCACATACATCAATCACACACCCTCCACATAGTTTCATACACTTCAAACACATAACACGAGTCCAGCACGTTACTTCACTTCCACATAGCTTCCACAGGTCCAGTTCATACACATGCATGTAGCCATGGTCCAGCTACATTGACACACTTACATGTAGCACAAAAACAATAAAGAAGCAATGGCTTATGGTTGAGCAGGTGGAGAAGTAGAATAGAACCATCCACAAAGCACTTGAATGAAGCTCATGTCATCACATGCAAGCTACGGGTTGAGTGGGAAAGAGGAAGAGAAGCTTCGTGCTTAGCTAAAACAAGAAGCCACGGCCACGTAAAGAATGAAGAGAAGAAACACACAAGACAAGCAGTAGAACAGAGTACGAATAAAATGCACACCAGTTGGACGTGCTGTAATATCTAATTTTTTGAAAATAAGAGAAAACGTGAGAAACGTTACATACGGTTTCTCCGTAAATAAACAAAATTCACCGAATACAAAAGCAAGCCCCTCGAAATGACTTAGTTAACATCTAAAAAAATTTAGGAAGCATTCTAGGCTCCTAAAAATGAGAATTCCAGGCTCAGACGGAAAGAAAAATAGAGCTAGAATGAAGAAATGAACTAGACAAAAGATTGACGAAATGTAAGGGCATTTTCGTCATTTTGAGCAAATTTTGGAATTCATATAGGAGTACTTTTTAAATGAAAATTTTGAGTTCTCTAGGGTTCTCAAAGCCCTTGAAAACCATGGAAAGCCCCAGGACAGTTAAAACCCCTCCGGTGAATGTTTTCTAACATTGGTTTACCCGAACTTTGACTAATTCATTCAACAAGGTTTTAGCTTTGATTTGAGTGATTCCAAAAGCATTTTACTAAATTGGGAACCTAAATTTCATAATGGAAAAGAAGATTAGCAAAAAGGAGCTAAAATGAGTTAGAAACAAAAATGCCAAAAATGAAGGGTAAAATTAGAATTTTTAAAAAAGTGGAAGCTTCTTGAACACTCTTTAAGTTTCTTATTTCTTCTCCCCTTCATTTGCACGACCCATTCTATCCAAAAACTAGAGAAAATACCAACTCTCTTAGGCGCACCATGGACGAGAAGAAAAGAGGAGAAAAACTAAGGAAAAGATAAGGAATTGCATGGATTTTCATGCTCCTTCTTCTTCAAAACTTGTTCCTCTCCTTTTGAGCTTTCTTCCTATGGTTTTATTAAAGTTTTTGGATTTTTTTTTATGGACGAATAGGGGGTAAAATTTGGATTTGAAGAGAGGAGGCCAAAGAAGACAATATTCAAGTGAGAAAACAAGGAAAAACAAGGTAATTTCTTCTTCCATGGTTGCTACCTCTTGCTCCTCTTCTCCTTATGGTTCATCCCTCTCAAGAAGTCATAGGAGGGCTTGGTTTTTAGGTAGAACTAAGGGTGATTCTTAGGAAAAAGGGCAGGGAAATTAACAATATGCAAAGAGAATTAACAAATAACTAAGGAAACTCAAGATGCAAATTCTAGGGTTTCATATGTTCCTTGTAAAATTTGATTTGGTACCTTGATTTCTATGTCTAAATGAGAGTTTAAATGAGCTCCTAAGATCCCTAGAAGTCTCCCCATGTGCTTCCTCCATCAAGAAAACAAAGCAAACTACATTGAAGCTAAAATCCTTCATAGCCTCGGCCTAAAGGGGTTTGTGTACCTAAGGAGACTTTTAAATTTTTCTAAGCCTATTTTTGAGTCACATATGATGAGTAAAGATGAGGGGAGGCCTTGGGAAAAATTTAGAAACTATAGAAAGTGAGTTGGTGCCTTATGTTCCATAATATGACCTAAAGAAGCAACATGTAGTTATACTCTTTATTTTAATTGTGTGATGACTCCAAGAAGCTTAAAAGGAGTCAAGAATCATATGTGAAAGGAAAGAATGGAGCCTAGAATTTAATTAATGAGTGTTGCTTTATTAGGTGCCTTTTAGAACCATAAAGGGGTTTATAGATTAAACTAGAGTCTAAGCAAGTTGTGTAGCATTAGAATTAATTTCATGAACCTAATTAGCTTCTATAAATTGTGTTTAGGCCAAGAGAAATCATTCCCATGCCTTTGTATGTGTGAGGCCGAGGAAGGGAGAGGAAATCTAAGAGAAAAAGTGTGCAGTTCCAAGGTAGCTCACTCCTCCTTGTCTCATGTATGATTGTATGCTTGGCTTGTCTTTGAATGTGTGTATGTGTGTTTTAAGCCATGAAAAGTATTCTAACATGATTTCATATACCATGGTACCATGATAATGCATTATGTTTCCAAATGATGTTTATGATACTTGCTTTGGTTTGCTTGATTGTGGTGATGCCAAGAACCCTTAGCCATGGTGAGGATGAGCCAAGAACCCTTAAGATTGGTTAAGACAAAGTAAAGAGTCTCCTAAAAGTAAAGTTGACTCCCAAGAGCAAGGTTGAGTCTAAAAACCTCTTGAAGAATGGGTGAGGCAAATCCAAAATCTATAAGTGAATGGGTGAGGTTAATCCACATACTTGGCAAGCCTATGTATGCTATCTGTGACTCTTTCAAATTCTAAAATTTCTTCTTGAATGTTCATGTTATGAAATATGCCCATGCATGCATTTTCAAGATTAGTTTTGTGTCTTTTATATGTGATTTCTTGAATCTCATTCCCTCCTCTCCATTATTATAACATGTTAGGTGGACTAAGAGAGCTATGGAATGGAAGCCAACCACATGAGAAATGAAAGTATGATAATGAAGTATAAGGAAATTGTTCCTTTAAGGCCATTTAAGTGATAAATGTTGTAATCTATTATTGTATGGGACCTATGACCTCTTCAGTATGTGTAATTATGTTAATATGTGATGTATAAATGAGGGATTATGTTATGTGAACACTAGAATATATATTGAGCATGTAATGGCAATTTTTACTTCTTGAAAGCTTGATGCATTAGTGTATAAATGGAAGAAGAATTGCCAAATTGAGATGTATGAGATTTGGGACCACTTGGGCAGTTCATATAAGTTATAACCATGCTTTTAAACTTGCCCTAGAGGTGCTAAACATTAAGGGAAGTCATTTGGACACTTTGGTATTCTATATGGAGTAAAAATTGACCATATGGGAACCTATACCACTTTTTGTCCAAATGAATTCTTCTTGATCTAAGATTTGGCATATATTTAGAGTTTTTTTGGGAAGCTAAAGATTAGAATTTTCGGAGGTCTATGGAATATTTGATGAATTTTCAATGTTGGGAAAAATTCTAATTTTGGTTCATGGTACTGTTCACTCAGGTCCGAAAATGAATTCTGTCACTTAGGGGGCAAATGATATCCAATTAACATAAACTTTTATAAAAAGAAACTAGACACTCCCAATGACCTGTGCCAACTAGAAGAAACCCATTTGGATGTCTAAAGAGAGAGATATGAATTTTTGAAATTTCAGTCCAATATTAGGCGTCCAGACTAACCTAGGTTACTGTTTGATTAGTTTTCGATGCCTGGACGTGCCTAAACTAGTCTGGAGTTATTTTTTCCCTCTATCTAATATCTTTATCTTTCTAGATTGATATTATTTATATGAATTGTATGTTTTTGGAATTAATTGGACATTTTTTAAGCTTACAACAGAAACTTGTAAGAGTACTAGTAGCCAGTCTGACCTCTGTACCTTTTTGAATGTCAAACATCTTCTGTGTTATGTTCCATGGTTTGGACATATTTTTAGCATAAAGTAGACATGTAGCTTTTTAAAATAGTAAAGAATGCATGATTTCAATTTTTCTAAAATTAGTTATGATTTTCCAAAGTTTGTGACAGAAATGGAAAAATTCTGGCTGAGGCAACCATCATGAATTTCATGCATTCTTTTTCCTTACATGAGTTCTAGGCCACTTTTTGGTGATGGAAATGAGTTGTATCTATGTAGTTAAATGTGAGAATATGATTTATGAGTCCATATAGCCCACGAGACTCTGAAAGAAAAATTTATACATAGCACAACACAAAGAAATTCATTATTCTATATGCCATTTTCTTGGGATTCTTGAGAAGTGCATGGCATGAAGCATAGAATTTGCATGAGAAAAGCTAGGAAATTATAGTGTCACACATGCTGACTGGAAAAAGAACATGATGAGTTGATGTGAAGGAAGGCTATGGGCAAAGCAAAAAGCTCGTAGAGCAGAAGAGAAGAAACACGTACACGGAGCCACGGGTTGAGCTCATGACACATAAAAAGAAACTTCAGAACAATGCAATAGCTACAAGGCTTGAGTTCTACATGCATGTGAATAGTACAATGATGAAGAAGTAGCTGCACAAATGAGAAACACAAGAGAAGGAAGCGACGGGTTAAAAGAGCATAAGCTAAGTGAGAAGAATAAAGATTCATATGGGGGAGAATAAAAAAAGGAAGGTATAGAGGAGATGAAGGAAAATTCACATGGACAAAACATGGGCTGCTCCAGGAAGAATCATCATCCATTCCCGAAGGGAGCCATGCATTAATTCATCCACGTCAAAAGGAGCTATAGACTGATTTGTGAAAGAACATGATGGAAAGACGTTGTGAGCTCCAGAGGTGAATGAGAGAAAAAGCTAGAATAGAACAGAACAAACCACAGTTTCAAGAAGAAGAATGCTTGAGAGGTGAAGGAAGATGGAGCTGAGAATGAGAACAAGCAACTCTCACATCACTCGAGGCTTGCATGGGCTCCAGACTCACCATTAACGTGAGATGAAAAAGCTAAGAATGAAAGGAGAGAAAGGTTGTGAACAGAAGTGTAGAGAAAACACGTGAGAAGCTTGGGTTTTAAGTGTATAGGGAAGAGAAGCAAAAAGCATGTAGCCATGAGTTCAAACTATGCAGCAGCTTCAGCCAGGGATTGGTGCAGTCTTAACTTCATGTTCACAATCCAAAACATGTGATTTTTAATAGGATGGGCTAAGAATGATAAAGGAAGCTTGAAGAAAGAATTTCGAGCTTGAGAGGAAGCTCACAAGGGAAGAGAATGAAGCAACATGAGCAAAAAGTGAAAAGTGGAAGAATCACGTGGAAGAACACACACTCAAGCAAAATGTGAACACAATAAAGAAGAAGGCACTAGAGCTGAATAAGAGAAAGAGAGAAGCAAACGAAGAAGCATGGATAGCTACGGGTTAGAAGAGAAGAAGCTTGTAAGCAGATGCTACGGGTTGGAGAAGAAGAACAGTAAAAAAAATTGAGCTAAAAATGAAGAGAAATGGTGTGCAAAGCATAAGGAAATAAGAAGCATGTAGCATCACGTTGGGGCCCACACATATACACAAAGGCTAAGCACGTGAAGAATAATAAAAGGAATAGCATGTGATTCGGGCAATTGAAACAAAAGAGTTAATAAGTTGGGCAAAGGGCTGAGTGTGACACACAAAAAGGAGAAGCTGAGCACGTGAAAAAAGAATATATGAAGCACATGAAGAGCATGTGAAAGGAGGCTGGAGGTAGAGGAGGATTGACATTATATCATGCATTGATCGAATAAAAATAGACACACCACTCCTTTGAATAAAAATACATCCAGAGACCACACCTCTACCACACCGTAGCTTCATCCTCACTCTATTCTCCACCATTTCTCCATTCTAATGAAGTTGTATTTCTCCCTTACGGCTAGCTAGGAAAAGGAACTTGGAGGTGGATTAGAAAAGGATTTTTGGCTAAGATTCTTATCTCTTTCTATACTTTTCTATTTTCTTATACATGCTTGGTTGAGATGTATTAGATTGAGATTTGTGTAGTTTGGAATTGGTGACTGGTTAGACACTAATTAAGAGAACAATTGATGTTTAATTGATTAATTTTAGTGTTAAATTTTCATTTTTCTACCATTTTCCATATGTGCAATCAAGGTGTTTGATAAAATGTATGTGAGAATTGGTGTGCTTAATTGTCTAATTTGAGGATCCATTAGAGTATATTTAGTTAATTGAATCTCCTAGGGTATTAATTCAGAGGCTAATTGATCAATTAATCATTCAATTCAAGTGTTCATTGATCCTAATGACAAGAGTTAGCGATTTGATGTGGGATTGAGGTTTCAATGCAACATTATTTTGTTAATCTCTTGATTCTTATGTGGTAACCCAAGTTAACTTGTTATGGATACAATTAAGGACTCTTAGACCAAAATTAATCACAATTGAATTAGGATAAGGATAGTGGATACCAAGGGATGAATCCAAAGCTAGTCATAAGTTCATCATTCAACCAAAACTCGTGCAATTAGGTAGAGTTTAGGACTTTATTTCAATTTCATTTTAGATAGTTTAATTAGATCAAAAACCCCCCTAAATTAGGTAATTCTAGGATCTTTATACACTTAAGAAATCCAATTAAACATTTAACTCCATTTCTAAGGGAGATGACCTAGGTTGTGCAACTAACTATAAATTTTAATTCAACCTAGTTTTATTTTGAGAGTTGCGCGACACGACCTCTCCAATGCAATTTATTGGAACTGATTCTAATATACTTGATAGCACTAAGACTATTAATACATATGATTGTGTTGATTCTGAATATGATAATGATGTTGATGAGGAAATTGTTGTTGAGTCTCCTGATTTGGTTAATTGTGGTAATTCATTGAACGAAAATTGATACATTTGTTGATGTTCATGAATCCTTGTGTACTGATGCACTTGATATTTCTACACCTAGCTATGACCATATGATGAATTCATTTCTAAACCTATTAATGATGAATCTATTGAGTCTATGGTAGTAGATCAGTGTAGGGGTGACTTAGCATGTGGTGACATGACTGATGAAACAGTGAATATAGCATGTGATAATGATATAGATAGTAAAATTGTTGAACAGCTTGTTATTGATAATTTAGACTCTAATTTGAAATGCTTATGTGATGAATCACATACATATCCTGTATGTGTTGAGATTAATGAATTTCTAAAGTCTAATAAGTCTGTTGAATCCATGAATTCCTGTGTTTGCACTGAAACTATTGATAAGACTGATTCTACTGATCATACTAGTATTAATGAGAGCATGCATAGAGATAGTGCTAATATTGAATATCCTATTGATCCTTGTGATCTTGTTGACACTAGTAAAAGACTAGATTTTGTTGTTGATCATTATCTAGAATTTTGTGAGCATACGGATGTGTCTTTGGTCAGGGAAGAGACTGTTTCTCTTGTTGAGAGTCTGAAACAGATTCTTGAAATTGCTGAACTAGTTCCCAACAATCAACAAACTTCCCCAACTGAGATTAAGCAACTGCTAGATGCCTTGGATTTAAAGGACTGTGAGAAGTTGCAAATTAGATTTTTTATAGATGCAGTGACTCTTACTGATGAAGTCCAGCTAATTTCATTGGCTTAGATAGATATCTAGAGAGTCTTGATTTTAAATTTTCTTTCTTTAGCTTTAAATGTCCTAAATTTGATTTTTCTTCTTTTATTGCTTTTGAATATGTTGAATTTGACTTTCCAAAACTACTAATGGTTGAGGAAGTCTATGAATTAAAACTGAATGATTAATCAAAATGCTTTAAAGTGGTTAGACTTAAAGTTTTTCAATTAAGAAGAATAAAGCAGTTTTAATTTTAGTTTTTGATACATATGATTAGTTGATCTTTAATAGAGTTCATTTTAGTTTAGGATTTAGTTTTCTTTTTCTTTTTTGCATTATAGTTTGTTTTGTTTCTATTTTGTAGGTAATAAAAGGTTGCTAACTAGCTACATGGAATCTGAGCCACCCTTGAGATCTTCGATTCAAGTTTATCCTGTTGTATGCTTTCCCTTTCTACTATTTATATTGTGCTATTATCTATTGACTAGATTGGGTGTTGGCATTGAGCATAACGTAACATTTAAGTATGGGGGGAGAGTCATTTCATTCCATTCCATCTTTTTCTTATTTAAAAAAAGAATTGAAATTTTTAAAATTTTTTTTTTCAATATTTCTGTGAAATTTGCAAGTTGAGATGATTATAGCTTTGATTCACTTAGACATGATAAGTTATGGATCTTGTGTCTTAATTCAAGTGAAGTGGCAATGAATTTAATTTCAATGAATTATTGATACCATTAGCTAGTGAGGATTTGAGCCATATCTGTTTGATTATAGTGTGTATTCACCTATCTCTACTTTCACTCTAAAACTTGTCTTGATTCTTTGTTGAGACCGCATTTGCATTTGCATGCATGAAAATGATAAGGCATTCCTTTCTTTTATAGCTAAATAGCCAAAAAGCCAACCCCTTACATACATTTTATCCATTGTTTAGCCACTTTGGACTTGATTTTATTTTCTTTGTTGAACCTATAACCATGAAAAAATGAAAATATATTCCCACCTTGTTTAAAGATGCCTTAAAGATTTCAAGGAGCATTACACTTGTTTAGGATGAGAGAATGTATGCTTTGCATCCATTTAGGCCATTAATATTAAAGGTTGAGGAAGATGTTCCAAGCAAAGAAAAGAAGATATAGAAAAGGAAAAAGGAAAACAATGAATGAAAAGTCTAAAAAAAAAAAGAAAGAAAAAGGAAAAGCATTAGAAAATCAAAAGAAAGAAGTGTTTTGAATTGAGCTTGTATTCACTTACACTAGATGAAAATAAGGCCTAGAAACACATTCTTCCTTATCCTAGGTCTCATTTTTTTGCTTTTGACATCTTAAGGTGTTCTATTTGTGAATTGTTTTCCCTTATTCTTGGTTATCCACTCATTTCACTCTCTAGCCCCATTGCAACCTTGAATAAAGTCCTTTGATTGGTGTCTTGCATTTGACATGGGTGATGGAGATTTAGAAGCTTAACAAGCCTATGATAGTGAACTTTGATAGGTGAAGTTTGAGTGAAACACATTGCCTGAACACTTGAGATTTGAGAGTAGACACTCATCCATGTGAGGGACTATGCATTTTTGATTCATTCTTTTTAAATGAAATTGCCATGGAGCTTATTTCTTGATGCAAGTGAAGTTAGCTTGGATTGTTGAAGTGATTAAAAGTTGTGATTAGTCTCTAGCTTGTGATTTTTACATCTTTTTCATTTTCATTTTTCACTTGCCATTCTACTAGCCTGGTGTTTCAATCATTCTTTTTTACTTGGATCTTGAGTTTTGCTCAAGAGTGCAAATGTTTAAGTGTGGCAGAATTTGATAAACATGATTTTTTATATATTTTATTCTCCTTAGCTTAAGCATTTTAATAGTTAAATAAGGTTTAATAGATTTACTTAGGTGGATAATTGATTTTAGTAGCCATTTTTGCATTAGGAATTAAAACTACAAAATAATTTATTTTAAATGGATAAATCATTTTAAATGAATTTTGTGAATTTTTATCTTTTGTTTTTATGCAGATTTTTGTTGGGCAATGAAAAATTTAAGGATGGAAATTAATTTGGACAATGATTGAAGCTTTAAGATTGAATCAAGAGCTAAATTTTAAGGAGGGAAGCCACATTTTGCAATTAGAAATGAGGGATTTTTTTGATGGAAGGCAGCTCAAGTTAAATGCATGCACCACTCTCTCTTACACACACATCCCATGCACACACCCTCCACGTGATCCATTTGTAGCAAACACACACCATCACTCAACTTCACACACTCTCCTGTAGTTTCACCCATTAACACATTCCACGTACACATATAGAGCTCTTTCCATGAAGCCATAGCCACCCACATACATCAATCACACACCCTCCATGTAACACCTTATATTTCTAGCTTATTATATTCCATTTCCATGCCTATGATCATATATTCCATGAAAGAGCAAGAAAAAGGGGATTGAAATAATACATTTTCTAGCATTGCATCGTGTATAAAAATTTTATTCAATGTCACATGGACCATGTGAGCTCATACATCACATTATCATATTTAATTATATGAATACAACTCACTTGCATCATTAAAAGTAGCTCACACCTCATGGAAATCAAAGGGAAGCATAAAATACATGTATATATTTTCAGATAAATTTTCCTCATTTCTCTCACAAATTTTGGAAAATCATACTTAATTCTAGAAAAATTGAAATCATGCATTCTTGGCAATTCTAGAAAGCGACACATGTCTATATAATGCCAAAAATATGTCTAGACTATAACATCCAACACCGAGGATGTTTGACATTCAAAAAGGTCCAGAGGTCAGGCTGTCCGCTGGTGCTATCACAGAATTCTATAGCAAATTTCAAAAATATCCAATTAATTTCACAAACTTCCAATCTATACAAATGATACTAATATGAAAATCTATGGATTTTAGCTAGAGGAAAAAAATAACTCTAGACTAGTTCAAGCACGCCCAGACCTCAAAACCTAATCAAACAGTAACTGAGGTCAGGTGGAGTGCCTAGTACTGGATAGATTTTTTGAAAATTCATATCTCCCTATCTAGACATCCAAATGAGGTGTTTCTAGTTGGTACAAGTCACTAGGAATGTCTAGTTTCTTTTTATTAAATTTCATGGCAATTGGACATCATTTGAACCTAGTGCGACAGATTTCATTTTTGGACTTGAGTGAATAGTAACATGACCAAAACAAGAAAATTTGTCAACTTCGAAAATTCATCAAATATTCTATAGACCTCTAAAAACTTTTTTCTTTAGCTTTCCAAAAATCTCTCAAGAAGATATAATTCCATGCCAAATCTTATATCAAGAAGAGATCATTTGAATAAAAAATAATATAGGGTTCCATTATGGTCAATTTTGGCTCCATATAGGATACCAAAATGTCCAAATGGCTTTCCTTGAATTTTGGCACCTCTTGGGCAAGTCTAAAAGCATAATTAGGACTTGTGTGAGCTGTCCAAATGGTCCCAACCCTCATGCATCTCATTTTGGCCATCTCACCCACACTTATATACAATTTCCTAATATTATTCAAGAAGCCACATTGTCATAACATACCCAAATTGCATTCTAATGGTCTCATAATGTATTTTATCATTTATACATCATATATTAATATAATTATACATGTTCAAGAGGTCATAGACCATATACAACAATGGGTTACATCATTTGACATCAATATGGCCTTAAAGAATATAAACTATGCATTATGATGTCCAGCTCTCTTCTTCAAGGTGGTTGCCCTCCATTACCTTGCTCTTTTGGTCCACCTAGTATGTTAGAACATTGGAGAGGAGAGGATGAGATTCAAAGAATCCCAATAGCTCATCTCCCATTCAATCATACATCAAAGAAGCAAAACAAGTCTTACAAATACATGCATGGCATATGGACATGTGCAATCATTCAAGAAACATTTTTGGCCTTTGAAAAAGTCATACATAGCATACATAGGCTTGCCAAGTAAGTGGATTGGCTTCACCCATTTACTTATGGATTTTAGACTTGCCTATCCCATTCTTTAAGAGGTTCTTGGATTCAACCATGCTCTTAGAAGTCAACCTTACTTTTGGGAGACTCTTTACTTTGTCTCAACTAATCTTAAGGGTTCTTAGCTCATCCTCACCATGGCTAAAGGTTCTTGGCCTCACCACACTCAAGCAAACCCAAGCACACATCATAAACATCATTTGGAAAACATAATACATCATCATGGTACCACAGAGTAAGAGCTCATGCTAGGACATTTTTCATGGCTTGAAATACATATACACACATTCAAAGACAAGTAAAGTAAGCAATCATGCATGAGAGAAGGTGTAGAGGGCTACCTTAGAAGCAAACACACACTTTTCTTCTTGAATCAAGGCTCCCTTTCTTGGCCTCACACACACAATGGTGTGGGAATGATTTCTCTTAGCTTAAACACAATTTATGGAAGCTAATTAGGTTCATGGAATTAATTCTAAGGCTATACAACTTACTTAAACTTTAGCTTGACTCATTGACCCCTTTATGTTTCTAAGAAAGTACTTAATGAAACAACAATCATCAAATAAATTCTAGGCTCTATTCTTTCTTTTCAAATATGATTCTTCTTGACTCCTTTTAAGCCTCTTGGAGTCATCACACAATTAAAACCAAGAACCTAACTACATGTTGCTTTTTTAGGTCATATTATGGAACATAAAGCACCATATCACTTTCTATGGTTTCTAATTTTTTCCCAAGGCTTCCCCTCATATTCATTCATCATATATGACTCAAAAATGGATTTAGAAAAATTTAAAACTATCCCTAGCTATGCTATCCTCTCTTGGCCGAACCTATGGAAGGTTTTAGGCTTCATGGATTTTGTTTTGTTTTCTTGATGGAGGAAGCACATGAGGAGGCTTATAAGGATCTTAGGAGCTCATTCAAACACTTATTTAAGTCTAGAAATCATTGTATAAAATCAGATTTTGCAAGAAACACTCGAAACCCTAGACTTTGCATCTTGAATTTCCATGGTTATTTGTTAATTTTCTTTGCATATTCTTAATCTCCACACCCTTTTTTCTAAGAATCACCCTTGGTTCTACCTAAAAATCAAACCCTCCTAGGGTTTCATGAGTGGGGCGAAATGGTGGAGAAAGAGGAGCAAAGGGTAGCAACCATAGAAGAAGAAATTACCTTGCTTTTTTGCTTTTTCTCACTTGAATTTGTCTTCTTTGAGCTCCTCTCTTCAAATTCAAATTTTTTCCTTAATTTCTCCCTTAAAATAGATTTATAAAATTCATTATAATCATAGGAAGAAAGCTCAAGAGGAGAGGAACAAGTTTGGAAGAAGAAGGAGCATTAAAATCTATGAAATTCCTTACCTTTTCCTTGCTTTTTCTCCTCCTTTCTTCTCCTCCATGGTACGTCTAAGAGAGCTGGTGCTTTCTCTAGTTTTTGGGCAGAATGGGTCATGCAAACGAAAGGGAGAAGAAATAAGAAACTTAAAGTGTGTTTAAGAAGCTTCCACTTTCTCAAAAATTTCAATTTTGCCCTTTATTTTTGGCATTTTCATTTCTAACTCATGTTAGCTCCTTTTTTAGAACCATCTTCTCCATTATGAAATTTAGGTTCCCAACTTAGTAAAATGCCTTTGGAATCACTCAAATCAGAGTTAAAACCTTCCCGAATGAATCAGCCAAAGTTCAGGTCAATTGACATTAAAAAACATCCATCGGAGGGATTTTATCTGTCCCAAGGCTTTCCATGATTTTCAGGGCCTCTGAGAACCCCGGAGAACTCAAAACTTTCATTTAAAAATCCCCCTTGTGTTAATTCCAAAACTTACTCAAAATGATGAAAATGCCCTTACATTTCATTAATTTTTCATCATAATTCGTTTCTTCATTCTAGCTTAATTTTTCTTTCCGTATGAGCCTGGGATACTCATTTTTAGGAGTCTAGAATGCTTTTCAAATTTTTTAAGACCTTAATTAAGTCATTTTGGGGGACTTCCTTTTGTATCTGATGAATTTCGTTCATTGATGGAGAAATCATGCATTATGTTTCTCACGTTTTCTTTCATTTTCGGAGAACCGGATGTTACACTCCACATAGTTTCATACACTTCAAATACATAACACGAGTCTAGCACATTACTTCACTTCCACATAGCTTCCACAGGTCCAGTTCATACACATGCATGTAGCTATAGTCCAGCTACATTAACACACTTACACGTAGCACAAAAACAACAAAGAAGCAACGGGTTATGGTTGAGAAGATGGAGAAGTAGAATAGAACCATCCACAAAGCACTTGAATGAAGCTCATTTTATCACATGCATACTACAAGTTGAGTGGGAAAAAGGAAGAAAAGCTTTGTGCTTAGCTGAAATAGGAAGCCACGGCCACGTGAAGAATGAAGAGAAGAGACACACGAGACCAGCAGCAGAATAGAGTACAAATAAAATGCACACAGGCTGGACATGCTGACTGGGAAAAAGAACGTGATGAGTTAATGTGAAGGAAGGCTACGGGTAAAGCAAGAAGCTCGTGGAGTAGAGGATAAGAAACACGTATAGGGAGCCATAGGTTGAGCTCGTAACACACAAAAAAAAACTCCAAAACAATGCAGAAGCTACAGGGCTCAAGTTCTACGTGCATGTGAACAGTACAATAATGAAGAAGCAACTACATGTAACACCCCAAAATTAATTATGGTGTTAATCATGGATTTGGGTTAAGTAAGAATAATTAACATAGGATAATTTGGCAAGTTAAGTGAATGGAAATTTTAGAGAGATAAATTATTAATATAAGTTTGAGATTTAATTGAGTTAGAAACTCTATCTAGACCCAAATTAAATTAAGTAAGCCAAGGTTAGGAACTAATGGAGGCCTAATAATTTTAGGTGTAGACCTAACTTATATAAGCCCTTGTAATTGGCCCAATATCCCTTATGCAGACCTCAACTAAATGGGCTCTTGAAAACTTGACCCAACCCAACTAAAAGTCTGAATTGTTGAAATTAGACTAATAAATTAAAACTTAACCCAATTCTACTTAAAGTCTGAACCCATATGGACTGGGGCCATTAGGTCAGCCTAAACCCATTTAAAACCTTAAACATATTCAGCCTTTCCCCTCCCTTATGTAGAAAGGCTTTGAAGGAAGGCTAAGGTTTGGCGTAAGAAATCCACTATTTCTCACTTTTAGAGCAAGATTCAGCCAAGGTAATAGTTATATAACTTAATCTCCTTCTCTTTCTCTTCATTTTGGCCTAATTAGTTTCTCATTTAGAGCATTTTCACCATACCCAAAATCTGAAATGTGGTTGTTTGGTATTTTCCTAGAGGATTTTCAAAGGTAGAGGCTAGGAGGGACATTGGGTAAGTGTAAACTCTCCATTCTAATATATTTTCTGCTAGTTTAAGACCCCTATGGTTGATTTATAGTATGGGTATTAATTATGTACGAATTTGCTTAGGAATTAGGGTGATATATTGAAGTTTCTGGTAGAGGACCTATTCAATCTGAATTTGGGGATTTGTAATAGTTGGGTAAGCGTCTTCCAAGTAGCCATTAGTATTTTAATTCCTTAGGTACTTGTTGCTGCTATACATTATGACTTAAAGTAGTAATCTTCTGATGTTATGGTTATAGGGAGATTTTGGCACTGCTGGTGGCTTTTCAATTGTCTGCAAAGTGAGGTAATCGGGGTTTATGCTAATTCCATGCTTATGTTTTGTTTTAATTTTATATTTGCTACATGATTATGATTTTGATGTTAAATGAATTGGTTGGCCTTCTGTTATGTGTGATTGGACCTCGTGAGTCCATGGTGGAGCTATGGTATAGCTGCCACCCGTGCATGTGCTTCAATCGGGCATCGGGTTATGATCAAACCTCAGATGCACTAAGCCCTGGTTGTGTTCAATAGGGAGTAGGTGTCATGGACGGGCCTCTCTTGGTGTTATTGGCCTTTAACATGTGGAATTGTGATTGCTAGTATAGGATAATAATCATAGATAGCCTAATTGTTTCATTTACTGATATGACTAGTATGTTTTCTTATGCTTATATGAAATCATGCATATATGTTAATTAAACTGGAATATATGAATGGAATTTTTCTTGGTTACTAAGATTTGCATCTCACCCCATTTCATAGGATCATGCTTTCAAGTGAAGGCCTTTCGGATAAGGATAAGGGGAAACAAATTGATGAAAATCCATAAGCTCTAGCCATGTGTGGAGAAGGCTACACTTGGATTGATCTGAGTAGAATAGATACAATTTTATTATTCATTTATATAGCATCATCATGTAATCATGTTGCCAAGTGTAGGCATTTACATTTTGATTACTTGGAATGTATTTATTAAAGAGTTAAGTCTCATTATAGTATGGTATTGGATGTATGAACTTATAGCATATGATGTATAAGCTTTTTTGAATTCATGATATAGTCTACTATTGGAAATGTCATCATGGGATATATTAGATTGTTGATTTAAATCCGTATGAATGGAATTTCTAATGGATCATGTATTAAATGATAATGGTGGATAGTTCATGAACTCTTACTATTATTACTCTATGGACTTGCTGATATAGGGTAGTTGGAGGAGTCGAAATTGACTCTTAAGTCTTGAACTAGTAATGATAGATAAGCTGGGTAAATTAGACTAATGAAAGCTATCGGAGCCTCATAAATTAAGGTAAAGTGGCCCTAGGGTGTCATTGGAACGAGAGTGGAGAGTATGAGACAAGATTTAGGAGTTGTAAGATCAAAAGACATTTCACCGTGGCTAAAATATTATTAGGCACGACTAATAGAGGTGAAGTTGCCCAGGAGAGTATTAGAGAGCTATTCGCTATGGTGAAAAGTGGAATTAGTCACAACGAATTGTGAGAGACGAAACTGGGAGTTGTCTGAAGGGTAATTTGCCCTAACTAAATGGAAATTAGTCGCGGAGAACTTTTGTGAGAATTCACCAGGCATTCCAGAGAGGAATTAGCCATGGCGAAAGGGGAAATTAGCCGTGGCCAATAGCGAGAGGCGAGCGAGGTAGGTTCCAGGAGGCTTCCTCGCCATAGCGTGAAAACTGTAAAGATATAAGGGTGAACCCGAGAGTAATTGGCTATGGCACAAAGACATTTAGCCGCGGCTAATGACCCCAAACTCTTATTCAAATCTAGAAATCTTGGTTTTTCATATTGTAACCTCAAGGATGACTTAGAAACATTGGTAGAAGATTCTTGTGCATTAGAATTAATGGGTAATAGAATCAAAGGCTTATAAATGAGTGTTTGTTTCCCTTATGTACATGAGTGCTTGTAATTATATGGTTGATGACTTTAATAACATTAAGGTTCAAATTTTCCTGTATTTTCTAAATGTAATTAGTTGTAATGACTTTTAAACTTGATTTATGATTATTAATTGCATATTTAGCCTTAATTAGAATGATTAGAAGCTAGGGTCGTCACACTGCACGAATGAGAAACACAAGAGAAGGAAGCTATGGTTTAGAAGAGCAAAAGCTAAGCTAGCATAACAAAGATTCATGTGGGGAGAATCAACAAAGGAAGGTATAGAGGAGATGAAGGAAAATTCACACAGACAGAATGTAAGCTACTACAAGAAGAATCATCATCCATTCACGAAGGGAGCCATGCATCAATTCATCCACATCAAAAGGAGCTATGGACTAATTTATGGAAGAACACGTGGAAGAATTATAAGAAGAAGTAGCTGAGCAAGGAGAAGGTACAAGTTTTATATGGAAGCAACAAAGGAAGACTCTCATGTGATTTAAGAAGCTTGGATGATGTTCCAGATTCAAAGAAAGCAAGAAGCATAAGCTGAATAATGCATGCAAAGCTGACATGGAAGAGAAAAATGTGTGAAGGATTAAATGAAGGAAGCATGTGAAATATTACAAAAGAAATAAAATGGGCCAACACTCATATAAACAAGGGAAGCAACACGTGAAAATAAGGCTAAGAGGAGCACGTGATTCACTAAACACATACGAGTAGAACGCTATTGAAGGAAATCCATCTCATCCATTCATTGAGAGACTAAACTCATGTTATAAGGCACGTGAAAAATAAATGAAGCATGCGAAGCTGGATAAAAACACACTCGAGCAGAGGCATCAAGGAGGATCATTCATGCTACAATCCATTCATTCACAACACTCCATTCATCCTTCATCCAGTAGCTTCTCTTTGTGCCATTTCCACTATATTCTCCACCATTTCTCCATTCTAATGAAGCTCTAATTCTTATCTTGTGGTTAGCTTGGAAAAAGACTTTGGAGAAGCTTGAATCCATGGAGAAGAAGAAGGAATTTTGGCTAAGATTTTCTCTTTTTCTTGCATTTTCCCCTTTCTTGTATTATCTTGGTTAAGGTCGTATTAGATTAGGAATTTGTATTGTTTACAATTAATGGCTAATTAGACACTAATTAGGATATTGTTTGATTGATTATTTGATTGATTTAGTACTAGATTTTTATTATTCTCTAATTTCCCATGTATGCCATCAATGTGTTCGATAAAATGCATGAATGAAATTGAGTGCTTAATTGTCTAATTTAAGGATTGCTTAGAGTTTAATTAGTTAATTAAACATCTTAGAATAATAATTTAGAGGCTAATAAAATGATTAATCACTTATCTAAGTGTTCAAAGATCTTAATTATAAGAATTAGTAATTTAATGGGAGTTGAGGTCTCAATTAACATCAAATTGCTACTTTCTTGAATCTTGAGTAGTAATTCAAGATCCCTTGCCAATGAACACAATTAGGGACTCTTAGACCAGAATCAATGACAATTGGATTAGGATAAGGATAGGGGATACCAAGGGATGAATCCAAAGCTAGTCACAAGCCCATTATTTGCCTTTAACTCACGTAATTAAGTAACAACTAGGAATTTTGTTTCAATTTCATTTTAGATAGTTTTAATTAGACCAAAACCCCCTTAATTTAGGTAGTTCTAGGATCTTTCAACACTTAGAAACCTAATTAAATATTGAATTCCATTTTTAAGGGAGATGACCTAGGTTGTACCACTAATTATAAAATTTGATCCAACCTAGTTTTATTTTAAGGGTTGTGCGACATGACCGTCAGTTTTTCTGCTTTAGTGTAAGGAACTCAGCTTCCTTCTCATCCCTTATTGACAGTGGAAAGTACTTCTCATAGAATTTTTCTAGGAACACTTCCCAAGTGATAAGAATATGATTTGTTCTAAATATTAGCTCTGTGTTCCTCCACCAATGATCAGCTTTTTCTTCTAACATAAAGGTAGCCATTCATGCCTTTAGTTCCATGGTGCAATTCATAACCTTAAATATCTTTTCCAGCTTCATGATCCAATCTCCAGCCTTTTAAGCATCAAACTTTCCATCAAAAGTAGGTGGATGGTATTTACAAAATCTTGCAATCAATTGCTGATCATCTTGAGCCATCACTGGTTTAGGCTATGGTTGTTGCATAGGTTAGTGTACCACTTCTGGTACTAGTGGTTGGTCATCTGCTACTCGTCCTCTTTCTTGGTTTTGTTTTGTCAAAACCTCTTGAAGTCCTTCCATCATCCTTTGTTGTTCATCTAACCTATCCATAATTATTTGAATAGGGTCTAGGGGAGGTCCTTTGTTGTTTCCTAGTATATTTTGTGCACGCCTTCTTGTACGGACCATCCTTTCTTTTAATCTGAAACTAACTTAATTAGTATCATATTTATTTACTTATTTCTAGAAAGTATATTTACACTAACCTGTCGATCAATATCAAGAACTATATATTCATAGTGCATTCATACAATATTTTATTTAGTTGTACATATCTTCATTCTAGTGTCTAGGTTCAACTACTTAGGTATACAACACTTATCAAAACTTCTTAGACTCAATTCATCACTTATAACTAGTACCTTATAAAATACTAACTTTTAGCTTAAGTAAGCTTCCACTTAGCCCACTTTTGTAGCTCTCTCAGATTCTCATTAAAGGTGTGTAAATTCTTTTCTCTTATTTCTTCTATAATGAGGGACCACAGCTCCTCCTCAAGGAGTACATCAAAGAGGGCTTTTATCTATACTTTATCTTTAACTCTTACCCTATCGATCTCAGTAATCTCATACAACCTTCCAACTCATCCCATGAAATCCATATAAGTGACTACGATGTCATCATGTTCTTCCTTGACCTTCTCACAGATCTTAAAGTATCTTTCCTTTACATCTTCTTCCTTCATTATAGGTTCATCCCATTAGTGATCTCCATCTCTACCTCTTGTCCTTGTTCTTTGATCTCCGTGCTATTGGAGTCCATAAAGCTAGGTGCCCAGTTAGGATCTTCTTTTACATCTTCCTTCTCAGTTTCAGTATCTAAGATAAAATTGGCTAGATACAAATCCCTTTTTATTTTCTCCTCTACATCAATCTGGGACCAAGAAGTTTCAGGAGTCAAAGGTATCTTAAATACTTAGTTCATTGTGGAATCAAACTTACACTGGCTAGCATTCCTTGAATAGCTCATCTTCTTGCAATTCGCTACTTTATAGTTCATAGAAATTAGTTGATCTCCACTATGATTAGGACTTATGAATGCAAACATTAATCTTAAAGCTTATAAATCTATAAATTATTCTTTTACTAACAACAAAAGTTTCTAACCATGTGCCAGAACCTCTACTTTGATACCATAAATGTCACATCTTATATTTCAAACCTTTATAGTCATTTATAACCATTTCTAAATGCAATTTGAACTTTTACAATCTCTAAAATCTATATCCTTAAACCACAATATTGCAGAACACAATAGATGGCTAACTTTTAGATTCTTTCTCAACTTCAAAAATTCATAACTTAATCTACAAAAATCGTTTTCATGTGCTTCAAGATTCTACTTTAAAGCTTGATGAGTCAACTTTAAGGGAAAAATACATTCTGATTCATATTCCATGTCAATTGATTCATTTTATTCCTTTTCAAAAGCTATTCAATTCACTGACACAGTAAAGTTCTAAAATCTGACCCCTAATTTTGAAAAATCATAACTTTTTGTACATAAATCCAAATAAGGCAAATTATGACTTCATTTAAAGCTTAGAATTTTTGCTTTAACATACTAAAAGTTAATATGGATGCTAAGACAATGGTAGAAATCGTGTGAGGTACAGTACAGATGACTTCGTAATGGTTATCTAGCAGTTCATGACCAACTTGTAAGAATCATATTTGAGGCTACAGAGATCCAAATGACCTGATTTTTAGCTTGTTAGAAAGCTTAAGGTTTTTAACTTAAAAATCTCATAACCTAATTCAAACATTTGCTAGGATATTTTCAATGAAATAACAATGTTAATCAAAACCCAAATAGATTCGCAACATGAAAACTTTTGCATAACTAAGCATACTTCCAAGCCATAAACATCTATGAGTTCATTCCAATCGTAACTAGACATAATAAGGGGTCTATACTACCACCCATGGATCGAGTAAATGCTTACAATAAGGTTTTTCATATAATTTTATAACTTGGTCCCAAAATCATGAACATTCATGCTTTCACAAAACATAGCATAAAACAAGGAATAAATCTTCATGAATCAACTTGCTATCTCCTTGCCTTTGCCCTTAGATGTGCTTACACCTAAAAGTGGGAATTTTGGGGATGAGATTTGGGGAAATCTCAGTAGTACAATACCCATCCATATTCAAGCATGCTTACATCATTTATAAAGCATAGCTTAGCCATAATAACCTTAAACATACATGTTCAAGCAAAAATATCTATACATGGCCATGAAATATATCAAGCATCAGGACATGTGAGCATTTAAATTCATAACATTATGGCAAACTATCAGCATTTCATCAATCATCAAACCATACTTAAACAAGAATAGGTAAAAGTACTACCTTGGATTCTTCCAAGTTCTTAGTATGACTCCCTTTCAAATGTGCCACCACAAATATCAAATCCTAAAATTTCACAGTCATATATAATCATCAATACAAGGTTTATCATAGCTTAATTAGCTTAAAACCCAAGCTTCCCTTTACTTTTCTTTTACTTTGACATTTAGGGGCCTAACTTTAACATTTTGTATGCTTGTCCTAATTTTAATTACATACCTTTTTCCTCCTTCTATCTTTATGTTGCCTCTCCTTCTCTCTCTTGAGTGGATGAAGCTTGGTGTGAAGAAATGAGGGAGTGGGAAGGGGTATTTATAGGTGGAGGGAGGTGGTAGAAGTTTGAAGCAAATTTAATTATTGTTTCAAGTCCACTATTAGATCAAATCTCTTTAATTATGGGCCATTGATTTTAGGGTTTTGCTTTTTAACTTTTCCCTCCATTTGCATGCCTAAGGCCCTATTTAATTGGCCCAATTTCTTTTAATTCGTTATTGGGCTTGGTCTTGATTTTTACTGGCCCAGGTTTCACTTTTAGACTTTCTTTTTTTATAGGGCTTCTAGGCTTTCTTTCTTATTGGGCTTGATCATTTCTTTTATTTTTGAACTTCTTTCCCAATAGGCCTAAACCTCTTTTACCTTTTGGGCTTAGTCTTTTCTTCTTATTGGACTTAGGTTCAAACTTTAAATTATTGGGCCTCTCTTTTATTTTTCATTTGGGCTTAGTCTTTTTTATCCTTATTGGGCTTTTCTAAAAATACTTTTATTTTATGGTATGTCATTTTTAATTATTATCATCAAAGTACCGGATGTTACACCATCAGATTTCAGGAACTGATGCTTCAGACCAGGTCCTTCTATTGGTATCCACATGAACGATCCCTGCAACTTGAACGACGTACTAATACCATTAAACACGAACATTCGTACATTCAAGGAGGGAAGACATTATTCTTTTTTCTCTCTCTAAGCATCCATATAATTTCTCTTTGTAGGGTGGGAGATGGCTCTCTCAAAAATCATCATCCTAGAAATCCCCTAGCCTCTCAATTTATAGAGATGTGTTATATTAGAATTTTAGGATAGATTTGATTAATTTAAATACATTATTTAAATTAATTCAAATCATAATTAAATAGATTAGTATAAATTTAAATCTATCTAATAGCATAAATTTAAACTAATTATTTAATCTAAATCTAGAACCAAATTTAAATTTAATTTATCACATAGATTAAATTCAAATTATCATATTAGTTTTGAATTTAAATCTATCATATAGAATCAAATTTAAAACTAATTCATTTAAATTAATTAGATGATATATATATTTCAAAATATATATAATATATCAAATATATATTTTTTAAATTTTATAAAAAAATATATATCAAATATATTTATAAAATTTCTCCACCCTAAATTGAACGTTATATTCATTGAATCTAGACATATTTTTAAGTTTAATGAATCTAGATATTCTAACTCGAGTTGGTCTATTTTTGTATGTGACTCTGTAGGCCCATATGATGTAGGTAGTGGGCTAATAACACTATTTGCCCCACAAGTCACAAGTGGCCTCTAGCAACACATTGTGACTACCCAAATCATATGAGAATCGGTAATTCGATACAACCTATCATACAACCCTGTCACATGATATTTAGATCAAGTATGAGGCATAGAAATATCATCCTTATTTTACTCGACTGTCACTTTCTCGATCTCTGAGCAAATTGATAGAACAAATGGAAAACCCTTCCATTCAAGCATGGGCATACATTTCTCAATCTTACTCATCGAGTGGCCCAAAGATATCTCTCCACTAATGAGAGGGATAAATTCTATCTTGACCACTTATCTTCTTCTGCATGGATTCCACTATACCTGATTATAGCCTTTATGATCACCCAGTTAAAGGTGACTTTTGACTATGCCAAAGCACAGTGTTCCTCATGTGGGAATCTATGGTGATCCTAGGTCTGAGTGTTCAATGACACAGCTATCTATAAGATATCTTATGACTTGATGTAATATCTAATTTTTTGAAAATGAGAGAAAATGCGAGAAATATAATGTATGATTTCTCCGTAAACACACAAAATTCACTGGATATAAAGGGAAGTCCCTCAGATAGAGTAATTTGAGGTCTAATAAAATTAGAATAATATTCTAAACCTCAAATAATGATGAGTTAAGCCAAAGGTGCCCTAAAACTAGAGCCAAAATAGCCAGATGAATTTTAACAGAAATGTAACGAATGTAATGGCATTTTCATAATTTCAGGAAAATTTTTAGAATTCTCATAAGAGGGCTTTTTAAATGGTAAATTTGAGTTCTCTGGGCTTCTCAAAGGCCCTAAGAACCATGGAAAGCCCCGGGACAATTAAAACCCCTTCGATAGACATTTTTCTAATAATAGTGAGCTCAAACTTTAACTGATTCATTTGGGAAGGTTTTAGCTCCAAATTAAGTGATTCTAAAGGCAATTTATAAGATTGAGACCTAAATTTTATGATAGAAAAGATGGTTCTTGATAAATTCTATTTTTATATCTTCTATTCCTCTTAACTTTGAGTTTTTAATGTCCAAATATAGCTTTAGGGATTTAATTAGATAAGATTTTATTTTAATAGCCAATTTTGCACTCAAGGAATTTATTTACAAAATTTTTGAATTTTATTGCATAATTTTCTTTTAAATAATTTTGTGAATTTTTCTACTTAATTTTTTTTATTTTGTGTGTAGATTTTTCAATTGGCAATTAGAGCTTGAATAGGAGGTTGGTTTGGAGAAGAGGTAACATGCATAGGTTCTTTGTTTTTCTAATGTGTTGGCATTATTACAACTCATTCCACAATTTTCACACGCTCTACATAATTAAAAAAAGTGCACATGGGATGAGAAAAAGTCACGTGGAATGAGGGATTTGAGAAAGAGCTAGCCATGGGTTGCACGAGTTGAATATGGCTAGAGCAGGAGAAGGAAAGAGAGGCTCGAGTTCGGTTCTACGTAGAAAAGAGCTTGCATGGACTCTGGGCTCACCATACACAAGCATCAGCATTTCATATGAAACCAGAAATAGAGGCAAAGCAAGAAGTAAACTTGAGCTCGAGTTCTACATGCATGTGAACAAAATAGAAGAGAAATATAAGCTACATGCGAATAGTGGAATAAATAGAGCTTGGCACTGACATGGAGAAAACACATATAAAGAAGCTACACATGCAAAAACAAAGAACTAGCTATAGCCAAGAGCTGCAAGATGGAAGAAACACATGGGTTTAAGCAAGAAGCAAAACGTGGGATGAGAAAAAAAGAGAAATAGAGTACACTTGGGTTTTGGAAGAGAAGAAGTGTGAGCTGGAGATGAACATGCTAACTGGGAAAAAGAATGCGATGAGCTGACATGATTGCTACGGGTTACAGCAGAAACAAGAGGAAGCTTTACATCATTCACTCATGCAGCAACGTCTAGCAGAAATGTTCATGAAGAGAATCAAGCGAAGAAGTGGAATGAAGGACTTAAGCAAAGAGCAAAACAAGCTGAGAAACGAAGAGCATGATAGGAAAAAGAGCTAGAAAATACATACAGACAGAATGTGTAGAGAGGAATGGAATGAGCTAAATCACTTAAGAAGCTTGGTCAGAATGAAAGGAGAGCTACACGTGGAAAGCATAAGGAAATAAGAATGATCATCCATTCATAATGGGGCCCACACTCATATACACATGCAAGCCACGTGATTCATTAAAAGGAAAGCTTGGGCAGATAAAGAGAATAAGAAACCCACATGAGAGGCAGTATGTGATCATTATTTGGGCAAAGGGAATAAAAGGCACATATCATCATCATTCATAATCAATCCATTCCATTCGCATACATAGAACACACTCCATCCTTCGTCCACTCCACTCCATGCCAGTAGCCATCTTCATCCATTTTCCTCCATTCCTCCATTCCAATGAAGCTTTAATCTCCATTTGTGGCTAGCTAGGATGAAGGCACTTGAGTTGAAGCTTGAATCCAAGGATTAGAATCAGAATTTTAGGCTAAGAATTTCTACTTTCCTACACTTTTTCTTTTTCTTGTACAAGCTTGGCTAAGTTGTATTTGATTAGGAATTTGTGTAAATTATAATTAATGGCTAGTTAGACACTAATTAGGATATTGTTTGACTGATTATTTGATTGATTTAGTGCTGGATTTTTCATTATTACCTAATTTCTCATGTATGCCATCAAGGTGTTCGATGAAATGCATAAATGAGATTCTATGCTTGGTTGTTTGATTTGAGGATTCCTTTGAGTTTAATTAGTTAATTAAATACTTAAGGTGATAATTCAGAGGCTAATTAATCGATTAATCAATCAAATTGAAGTGTTCATTGATCCTAATGACAAGAGTTAGCAATTTGATGCGAGATTGAAGTTTCAATTTAACATTAAATTGTTAGTCCCTTGATTCTTAAGTGGTAACTCATGATACATTGTTATGAACATAATTAGGGATTCTTAGACCAGAATTAATCACAAATGAATTAGGATAAGTGTAGTAGATACCAAGGGATGAATCCAAAGCTAGTCACAAGCTATTGTCAACCATAATTTGTGTAATTAGGTAGAGTTTAAGAACTTTATTTCAATTTAATTCTAGTTAGTCTATTTAGATCAAAAACCCCACCTAAATTAGGTAGTTTTAGAATCCTTTAACATTTAGAAAATCCAATTAAACATTGAATTCTATTTCCAAGGGAGATAACTTAGGTTGTGCCACTAACTATAGAATTTAATCTAATCTAATTTTATTTTGAGGGTTGCGTGACACGACCCGTCAATTCTAAAAAAGGAGCTAAAATGAATTAGAAATGAAAATACCAAAACCGAAGGGCAAAATTAGAATTTTTGAGAAATGGAAGCTTCTTAAACTCTCCTTATATTTTGCCCTCCTTCTCCCCTCTTCTAGACCGACCTAATTCTTTGCTAAAACCAAAGAAGAAAGCCAGCTCTTAGGCGCACCAAAGAAGGAGATTTTGAAGGGAGAAAAAGCAAGAAAAAGGTAGGAAATTCCATGGAAATTCAAGCTTTCTCTTTAGCCAAACGATTCTCCTTCTTCTCCTCTTTATTTTCATGGGTTTAATGATGTTTTTAGGTTTATATAGAGGGCAGAACAGAGGTGAAAATTTTGATTTGAGGAGAAGAGTGAAAGAAACGTACTGTACACGCAGTGAAAATTTTAATTTGTTTCCTTCCATGGATCCATCGACTTGATTAAACCAAGTATGAGATAAAATATTACCTTTGCAGTGCACTTTATCCTTTCGGATCTCTGGAACTGATGTCTATACATAGCCCCCTTTATCAGTATCCACACGAACAATCTGGCAACTTGAAAGGCATGTTAGCACCTTCATTCACCACATCTATACACGAATTGACGAGAAGATGATCTTCTTTCTCTAGGCGTCTATACACTTTCTCTCTCTAGGTGTACGGCCACGCTCTCTCTCTCTCTAGGGTGATGGCTTAGAGTTTTAGAAAGCTGACTCCTTTTTTTGTAGTGTATCTAAACCCTCGCCTACCTCTCCTTTTATAGAGATATATTTAGATTAAATTAGTTAATTTAAATACATTATTTAAATTAATCTTAAACAAATTAGTTGAAATTCGAATTTATCTCATAAATTCAATTTTAACTAATTCATTTATAAATATATATATATTGCGAATTTCTATATATATATATATATATATGAAATATATATAAATATAAAATAATATATATACTTACATTTTGAATTAATTATATATATATATATCATATATATATAATTATCTCACCCTAATTAAGCATAACATTCATCGAATCTAGACACAATTCTAGGTTCAATGAATTTGGACATTCCTGTTCAAGTTAATTCGTTCTTGTGTGCGACCCTGTAGGCCTATATGATATTGGCAGTGGACCAACAACGTTATTGCACCCACAAGCCACCAGTGGCCTCTAGCAAGACATAATGACTACCCAAATCACATAGGGTTTAGTAATCCGATACAGCCTATCGTATAACCCTATCACATCCCTTTTATCACACGATATCTTGATCGAGCATGAGGCATAGAAATGTCATCCTTATCTTACTCGATCATTAGTTTCTCAATTTGCAGGCAGACCAACAGAATGAATGGAAAACCCTTTCATCCAAACATGGCCATGCATTTCTCAATCTCACTCATCGAGAGGCCCAAAGATATCTCTCCATTAACCAGAAGGATAAATTCCATCTTGACCACTCATCATCCTTTACATGGAGTCCGCTATGCTCGACCATAGCCTTTATGATTACCTAGTCAAAGGTGACTTTTGACAATGCCAAAGCACAGTGTTCTTCATGTTGGAATTTATGATGATCTCAGGTATGAGGGATTAGTGACACGGTTATATATGAGATATGCTTTTGACCTAATCTATGAAGTTACCTCATGATGGGTCGATTCAGTGCCCTATTCCCAACAGGCGCCTATGATTTTGATTTGTATCTCTATACATGATCAACACATAACCATCAATCAAAATCATACTCATCTTAATTCATCATCGTTCTCACAATGATGATCGACTAGGGATATTTAGGATAACTAATATAATTTATCTAAGGATATAATTATTATAGAAACATGCAAATATAATAATTGTAACAGAAAAACTTTTATTCTTAATGAAGCACAATGTTTACAAATGATTAGCCTAGGGCACAATCTCCAACAAAAAGGCCTAGCAAAGTGAGAAACAAGCAAGAAAAGATAAGAAAACCAAGTTATTTTGCCATTGTCCAACTTAATCTTCCTTGCTCTTTTTATTTCCATTTTGCACTTTATGAGACCAGTCAAAAGGGGTTGGATTTCTAGCTAAACCAAGAGTGAATCTTAGGAAAATGAGGGAGGAGAACAAGAATATGCAAAGAAAATAATCAAATAGCCATTAGATTTCAAGATAGCAAATTTAGGGTTTCAAGTGCTCCACCAAAAATTTGATTTGATATAATAATTCTTAGACTTAAATGAGTTTTTGGATAAGCTTTTGAGATCCTGAAAAACACATATTTTATCTATTTTTATCCTCATAAACTTAGACATTTTAGTTCCAAATATGGCTTTAAGACTTTAATTAGATAAGATTTCATTTTAATAGCCATTTCTATATTTTAGGAGTTAATTTACAAAAATTTGGTTTTCAATGCTTATTTTATCTTAAATAATTTTTGTGAATATGCCTATTTGATTTTTCCCACTCTTTTGTGAAGAATTTTAATATGAATTTGGAGCTTGAATGAGCATTTGTTTTGAAGAAGAGAAGGAGGCTCGGGCAAGGAAGCATCTAACAGTAAAGAAAAGAAGAATCAACATGGAATGGCAACAGCTCACGAGCTCAAGCAGAACAGAGGTTCTCGTGGGGTCTGGATTTGAGAAGAAGCTACGTTTAGTGAAGGAAAGTTATGATCTCACATTAAGAAGCTCGTATGAGGTGAAGGAAGAAGCTTCGAGTTCCAATGCTATAAGCTGAAGAAAAGAAAAGACATGGGAACAAGGCTAGAAGAGTAACGCTGGGCAGAAACAGAGGAGTTGACGTGGGCTATCCAGAACGTGTGAAATGCTAAGGAGTAGCTGTGCATGAGGAAAACACGAAGCAAGGCTTGCATGAGCTGGATGCAGAACCATTTACTCATACAGCAGCTAAAGAATAGAGTTGAGTCTTACGAGGTTGTGAACAGAAGTAGAGAGGAAGTGCAGTAGCTGAACAGAGAAGAACAACGAGGAATTTACATATAGAAGTGGAGAAAACACGAAGTTATGAGCTGCAGCTTCAACTCACACTCATGCACTCGTCCAGCACATTGCCACGGATTAGAGAAGCTTGAATGAGCTAGGAAACACGACGTGGGAAAACTGGAGTAAAACGCGAAAAGAATGAAGAAACGTGAGAGAGCTGAGTTACGTGAGAACCAGAAATAGACTGCAAGGATAGAGCTATGTGAAAAGTGGGAAGCTTGCATGAATTGGAATATTTTATTTAGCTTCAAGTGGTGTCCACACTCACATAATCAAAGAAGAAAAAAATACATTCAGGCAATGAAGGAATGATAAGCTGAGCACGTGGAAAAAGAATAAATGAAGCACATGAAGCAGCACATGAATAATGCATTCATCTCAACCATTCATTCCACGAAATCAACCATCTTCCATTCATTTTATTATACACGCCTCAATCACTCATTTTCCACGCTCATTCATGATGTCACACACTCCATTTTCACGACACCTTCACCCATTCCACTTCGCCCTTCCGTCGTCCACTCCAGAACATACTACACTCCATCTCCATCCACCGAATGAAGCTTTGATTCATCCTTGAGGCTAGCTAGGAGGAAGCTCTTAATGGAAGCTTGAATCCAAGATTTGGAATCAGAATTCTGGCTAAGAATTTCATTTTATTTTCCTCTCTTTCTATATCAATTTTTATTATTCTATATGCTTGGTTGAGTATGTAAGTGATTGAAATTGATGTAGTTCATGATTGATGATTGGTTAGACATTGATTAGGAGAGATATTGGCTAATAAATTGTATGAATTAAGTGCTAGATTTTCATTTTTCTACAATTGTCCAAGTGTGCAATCAAGGTATTTGATGAAATGCTTGTGAGAATTGATGTACTTAATTGTTGATTTAAGGATTCTTAAGAGTTTGGTTGGTTAATTAAACATCCTAGGGTGTTAATTCAGTAGCTAATCAATCAATTAATCATTTAATTTAAATGTTCATTGATCCTAAAGGCAAGAATTAATGATTTGGTATAGGATTGAGGTCTCAATTCAACATTAACTTGCTAATTTCTTGAATCTTGAATGGTTATTCAAGATCATTTGCTATTGAACACAATTAGGAACTTTTAGGCCAGAATTAATCATAATTGGATTAGGAAAAGGATAGTGGATACCAAGGGACAACTCCAAAGCTAGTCACAAGCCCATTATCATCCACAATTCATCCAATTAGGTAGTGTTTAGGAATTTTAATTCTAGTTAGTTTAATTCAATAAAAAAACCCCCCAAATTAGATAGCTTTTAGGATTCTTTAATACTTAGAAACTCAATTAAACATTAAATTCCATTTCCAAGGGAGATGACCTAGGTTGTGCCACTAGATGCATTTTTAATTCAACCTAGTTTTATTTTGAAGGTTGTACGACAAGCCCATCAGATCCTTAGAAGGCTCCTCATATGCATCTTCCATTAAGAAAACAATGTAAATCCATTTGGTGCTTCCTTGAAGCCTAGCCTTGGCCTAAGCTAGATGGAGCAACTAAGGATAGTTTTAATTTGTTCCAAGCTTATTTTTTAGTAATATATGATGGAAGAGGATGAGAGGAAGCCTTGAAAAAATTTTAGAAGCCATAGATAGTGAGATGGTGTCATAGGTTCCATATTATGGCCTAAAAAAGCAATACTTAGTTAGGCTTCTTGTTTTAATTGTGTGATGACTCTAAGAGGTCTAAATGGAGTCAAGAACCATAGATGGAAGGAAAGAATGGAGCTAAGAACTCAAATTATAGAGGTTGCTTCATTAAGTGCATTATAGAATCATAAAAGAGCCATATGAACTACCTAACTTTTTTAGTGAATGTATGGCTTTAGCATTTGATTCAATAGTATAATTGTCTTCCATATGATGTGTTTAGGCTAATAGAAATAATCTCCACCTTCTTGTGTGTGTAGGGTCAAGGAAGAGCAACAAAATTCAAGAGAAAAAGTTTGCAATTGTAACAAAGGTAGCTCCCTCTCTTTTCTCTCATGCATGGATGAATGTTGTCTTGTCTTTGAATGTGTGTATGTATGTGTTAAGCCATGAAAATGTGTTCTAGCATGATTTTATATGTCAAGGTGCCATGAGGCTATTTTATGCATTCAAATGATGTCTTGTGCACTTTCTTGGGCTTACTTGAGTGTGGTGAAGCCAAGAACTCTCTAGCCATAGTGAGGATGAGCCAAGAACCCTTAAAAATGGTTAAGACAAAGCTTAGAGTCTCTCAAGAGCAAGGCTTAGTTCAAGGCCTTTAAGAAAAAGGGTGAGGCAAGTCCAAAATTCTAAAGGAGAATGGGTGAGGCTAATCCACTTACTTGGCAAGCCTATGGCTGTTTTGTATGATTTCTTAAATGCCAATAATGCTTCTTAAATGGCTACATGCTTTATAATGTTCATGCATGCATTTTTAAACAATGGAATTGCATTCTTTATGTGTGATTGAAAGGGAAAAGAGCTATTGAGATTCTTAGAATCTCATTCCTTCCTACCCATATGTTTAACATGTCTAGGTGGACCAAGGGAGCCAAAAAGTGAGAGTCGCCAAGCTAGAAGAAGAAAATGTGACAATCAAGTATGTAAAATTGCAAAATTATAGCCATATGAGTGGCACATGATGTAATCCTTTATTGTATATGTTGAATGACATCATGAACATATGTAAATATGTAAATGCATGATGTATGAATGAGATTTAATGCCATATGTATGAAATAACATGATTTGGACATTGGATGGCAAGACTTGGTATGTATGCTCTTGTGTATATCTTAGGGTGAATGAGTGAGTTTGAAAAATTTGGGTTTGTGTACCTTTAAGACAAGTTTAACAGACCATTTTGGTGCTTTCTCACATGCTCAAGTGGCCATGGTTTTGTTAGAAGCAATTTTGGACCATTTGGACCCCTTATAAGACACAAAAATGACCATTATGCAACCCAATGTAAAAATCTTACCAAATGAATGATTCTGCCCATGACATTTGGCATGCATATAGATCTTATCTAGAGCTTTTTAGGAAGCTAAAGATCAGATTATTTAGAGCTTTGTGGAATTAATTATGATTTTTCAAAGTTGACATTTTTCTATTGAACTGATGTAAACACTATTTATATGGTCAGTAACTTGGGCTGTGTCATTTGAGAGTCAAATGGTGTCCAATGCTTATGCAATTAAGCATAAACTAGACATAATAATCTTTCTATGGCCACTAAGATCGTCCCAATTGGACACCTGAGTAGGGAGTTATGAATCTTTGAACTTAGAGGATAGTACCAGTAATGATAGTCGACCTTTGGTACTGTTCCATCAATTTTCAGTGGCTAGCAGTCTCTATTTGGCCAGAATTTATTTTTAGCATAAAGTAGATAACTGTAGCTTTCTAGAATGGTATAGTGTGCATGATTTCAATTCTTTTAGAATTACTTATGATGTTTCAAAATTCATGTTAGAATTTTAGAATTTCAACCCAATGCTGCACACTATATTTTCATGTATACTCTCCACTTACACGAGTTCTAGGCCACTTCTTGAGTTTTTTATGAGTTGTATTTGTGTATTTAAATATGAGAATGAAATGGATAAGTCCATATGGCCCATGGAACACTGAATGAAAATTTTATCCTTAATGTAACGTAATTAAATGGATTATTTGTAATGGTTTTCCTTCTTCCGCTTGTATTGTTCATGGAAGGAAGCCTAGAATGTATATGAGATGAGTCTTATAAATATGGTGTTACACTTAATCCATGTACTATCTCATGATGGGTCATTCCAGCACTCTGTTTCCTAACAAGTGCCTATGATTTTGATTTGTATCTTCATACATGATTAACACATAATCATCAATCAAAATCATACTAGTCTTAGTTTATCATCATTCCCACAAAGATAATCGACTAGGGATATTTAGGATAATTAATATGATTTATCCAAGGATATTATTATTATAGAAAACATGCAAACAATATAATAAATATAATAAAAAAGAAACTCCTTTTTTCATAATGTAGTACAATGTTCATAATACAATGATTGGCCTAGGGTACAATCTCCAATAAACTCCATATTAGTAGAATTAAAGTTTGGCCAAGGGCAATTGTCCCTTGGTCATGCCCCAGTTGACCCCTCATATTGCCTTAGTCTATTTAATGCTAATCTAAAATGGTCTTGCCCTTGATTTCCTCCACTTATTTGATAAGAAGTATGTTGCTGAAGAAATGGTTCTGAGAGCTAAATATAGTTCACATCTCCCTTCTTCTTCTCTGTGCCTTCACCCTTCTTAAAGCTACTTTTTGCCTGAGGGGAGACAACTTTTCCATCTTGAATGTCAACATCAATCCTTTCCCTAACATAATCTTATAAAATGGATATGACAAAGTACAAATGAAATAAGAACAAAACTTAAACCCTATCATTATGATGCTATTACTTTCCACCTCTGGGCATATTCTTTAGTCTATTGTCTTCTCACTCAATCTCTTTAGTTGCTCTCTAGTTAGGGCAGTATTAAGGTTGAATTTATATTGCTTCATGAAAACATTAGTAAGACCTCTCCATTTATGAATTTTTTAATGATCTAATTGCACATACCATAGTAAGGCTAACCTAGTTAAACTTTTTGAGAAGAAGTTTATAAAAAATTTCTTTCTTATCTCTAAACCAAATAAACATCTTTGTACAATAAGACCTTAAATAATAGATTGGATTATCACTACTATCATACTTGTCAAAATCTAAAGCTTTAAACTTAGGAATAGAAATTTCTAGAATCAAGCATAATTCTTCCACATCTAATGATTCCTATGTGACCAGTCCACATAAGGCATGCAATTGGTCTCTTACTTCTCCCAATTCTTCTTTAGTATTACTTGCTCTCTTCTTGGTACTAGTAACTGGGATTTAGAATGTATAAGTATAGTCATCACCAAGGCATTCTTGCATATCCTTCACCTCTTCATGATACCCCTCCTTGCATTTAAGAGTCTTGAACCTTGTTTTGCGCTTGGGTGGTATATGTTATTTGGCCAACATATGCCTTTGCTATAACCATCCCTAGCAAACTTGTCCTTATCTTTATCATATTTGTGGTAGTAGATGGAGGATTCGACACCCTAAGTGAGTTATCAATGTCTTTCCCTTTCAGAACCTCAACCAACATTTTCATTATCTCATTCATTTAAGCCATTTGATTCTCCATAATCATTATGTGATTATTCAACACAATAGTGTCTTCCTCAACCTTTTAAATCCCTTCATGTTATTGTCCCTCCATAAGCTTACTTCTAGAATAAGTGTTGTAGACTTGAGTAGGAGTGTCATGACCCTAACTTCTAATCATTGTAATTAAGGTTAAATATGTGATTAATAATCATAAATTGGGGGTTACAAGACATTACAACTAATTATATTCAGAAAATACAGGGAAATTTGAACCTTAATGTTATTAAAGTCATCAACCATATAATTACAAACACTCATGTATATTAGGAAAATAAACATTCATTTATAAGCCTTTAATTCTATTACCCATTAATTTCGATTCACAAGAATCTTCTACCAATACTTCTAAGTCATCCCTTAGGATTATCATATGAAAAACCAAGATTTATAGGTTAGAATGAAAGTTTGGGACTATTAGTCGTGGCTAAATGCCCTTGCGCCATGGCCAACTACTCTCAGGTTCACTCTTTATCTTCTCAAGTTTCCCCGCAGCCACAGCTAACCTACATGGCACCACCGCAAGGAAGCTTCTTAGAACCTACCTCGCTCACCTCTCACCATTGGCCATAGCCAATTCTTCCTTTCACCATGACTAATTCCTCTCTGGAATGCCTGACCCAATTTTACAAAAGTTTGCCGTGGCTAATTCCCATTTAACGACGGCAAATTACCCTCTGGATGACTCCCAGTTTTGCCTTCACATTTCATCACAACTAATTCCATATTTTGCCGCATGCGAATTACTCTCTAGACTTCCCCCTAGGCAACTTCGCCTCTATTGGCCGCGAGGAAATGCTTTCTGATCCTATAACTCTTAAAATCTTGTCTCATACTCTCCACTCTCAATCTAGGGGCTCTCTAAGGTCACTCTCCCACTTGTTATGAGATTCTAATAGCATCTATGTAGCTAATTTACCCCAGCCATTGTATTATTACCCATCTAACATTTAAATGTGGATTTTCTTACTCATCCATTGGTCTTATATCAGCAAATTTATAAATTTCTCACAATGGTCATTCAATCATATTTTCATTGTATATTTCATGCATCACTAGTTTAAGTCTACAATCAATATATCATATGATTTCAACACTCAAATAGTCAATTATATCATAGGTTCACAAGCTATAAATAGTGTCAAAGCTCATACATCCATCAACAACTAATATAAAGCCTATTTTTCAATGGTTACCTTCTATATTATCAAAATACAAACTCCTACACTTGGCAATACAGATATATAATGCTGATATACAAGGGTTAACAAAATTAGCATCTACTCTATTCCACTCAGACCAAGTGCAGCTCCCCACACCAGGCCTCAGCTTATGGATGTTCATCCACTTGCTTGCCCTTATCCTTACCCGAAGAACCTTCACCTAAAATGTTTAAACCCATGAAACGAGGTGATATACAAATCTTAGTAACCGAGGCAATTCCATCATATATTCTAGTTTAATTAACATATATGTATGATTTCACATAAGCATCAGAAAACGTACCAGTCATACCAGTAAATGAAACAATTAAGCTATCATGATTACTATCCCATACTAGCAATTATATTTCCATATGTTAAAGGCCAATAACACCTAGAAAGGCCTATCCACGACACCTACTCCCCATTGAGCACAACCAAGGCTCAGTGCATCTAAGGTTTGATCATAACCCGGTGCCCGATCAAAGCACGTGCACGGGTGGTAGCCGCACCACAGCTCCACCATGGACTCACAAGGTCCAATCACAATACAATAGATAGCCAACCAATTCATTCAACATTTTAAATCATTCATGTACAACAAATATGAAATTAAAGCAATATATGCATAGAATTAATATAGTCTCGATTACCTCACTTGTAGACAAGTTGGGAAGCTACAGCAATACCAAAATCCTCCTAAAATCACAATATCAGAAAATGTTCATTTTTATCAGTCCATTACTATCTCATTCATCATTTGTGGCAATAACCCAATGCTTAAAAAATTAAGTAATAGTTATCTAAGGGATACCTACCCAATCACCAAGAGCCTCAAATTTCGGATTTTACCTTCCCTAGACTAGAAACATCAATATATCATTCCAAATCATAGGAAAATTCGCACAAAATTAAGGCCCATACTATAAGTCTACTCTGGGGGTCCCAAACTAGCAAAGAAAGCATCAAAATGGAGAGTTTATACTTACTTAACAACACCTTCAGCCCCAACCTACGAAATTTCACCAAGAAAAATCCAAACAACCACATTTTAGATTTTAGGTATGGTGAAAATACTCTAAATGAAAAACTAATTGGGCCAAAATAAAAAGAAAGAGAAGGGGATTAAGTTATACAACTATTACCCTGACTAAATCTTGCTCTAGAAGTGGGAAATGGTGGATTTCTTGCCCCAAACCCTAGCCTCCCTTCAAACTTCTAAATTTCTCTTTTGTGTTTCAGTAAAATGAGGAAGGGGCTGAAGTGTTTAGGGTTTTAGTTGGGTTAAGTTAGGTTAAGTTAGGTCTAATGAGGGTCATGGGCTAACCCAAGGGTTTAATGGCAAGTGGGTTCTAATTTAGACCTTGTTGGGCTACAGCAATTCAATTGGGCCAAACCAAGTTTGAAGGACTCAACTGATTTAAGTCTGCTCAAGGGTTATTGGGCCAATCACATGGGCTTATGCAAGTTGGGTCTTGGGTTTCTAATTCATTAAATTGAATTAGGGCATCACTAAGTGCTATCTCTTGGGCCATGCCTCACAATAAGGGTTGGGTTTGCACTTAAAATCCTTGGGCCCCTAATAGTTTCTAATCATGGCCCATTTGATTTAATTTGGGTCTAAATAGGGTTTCTAACTCAATTAAATCTCAAACTCATATTAATAATTTATCTTTCTAAAATTCTCATTCCTAATTATTCCATATTAATTATTCTTAATTAACTTAAATCTATGATTAACACCTTAATTAATTTTAGAGTGTTACAAGGAGGATAGGTCTAGTTAGATAGATTTTGTTTTCGAGGTGCAATATTGTCTTCTCTTTTTATCTATTCAATGAAAGAACAAAACAAACTTAGTTATTTTAGGAAATAATTTATTTTTAGATTGTGAGGGTCGCACCATCACATATCATATGTTATAACTTACAATGTTAAAAAAGCTTGTACTACTGACAGAAGACCTTGTTGACCAGGTTTTGAATTCCACAGTATAGAATACAAGATCTTGTCAACAAGTTCTTGATACCAAAATGTCACACCTAGATAATACTAAGATGTCATACCTTGATGATTCCTATTATATCCATAAGAAACCCAGGTTCATAACTTTATTATCCTCCTTATAAAAAATTCTCTTTTCGTGATGGAGAAACGAAAGCTACCATGTTAGCGTTAACCTGAATTTTTGGACCTGTTCTTAAGAAATTCCTTTAACCCATCAAATGTTATCTAGAGATGGTGATACAATAACAGTAGGCATGTCTATTGGAACACTACAAGTTCGAGAAACCCTCATCCATCAAGAAACCCAAATCATTCAAAAGATCATGAATGAATGAATTTGAGTATTATTCAATACTTTGTGAGGCTTTTGCTTCTTTGTGTTCTCTGAGAGTTCACGTGACTTATCAAAGGATTGGTCTTCCTTTGTGATGTCTTGAGGCTAGGGTTCTAAGAGACAAGTTCTTTTAGGGTCTTTCCTTTGACCAACATTCTTGTTTTTTAGCTGGTATAGGGCAAAGTGTCATCTTATTGAAGGTTCTTAGGATAAGGTTCCTAGAAGGTCTTGCATCATTTGGTATCAGAGCTTTGGTTCGCTAGTGCAAGGTATATCTTTGTGTTTTCCCTTTCGTTATTCTTCATACTTTCTCTCCTTTCATTTGTGTTATCCTTTTCATCTTCATCTTTGTCTTTTATCTTCTTCCGTCTTCCATTGTTGTGTGCCTCCATCCTCATTAAAAAAAAAAAAGAGTGTTTGATACTCAAAAAAAAAAATCCGAAAAAAATATTCAAAACATAATTCGAAAAAAAAAGTGAAAAAAAGAGAGAAAAGATTCAGATTGCAGAATTCAAAATTGCAAGTTGTGCCAATTCAAAGTTGAAACTTAAAGCTTGGAGTTAGTTTCCTAATTAGAGTCAATTTCCTAATTGGAGTTAGTTTCCTAATTGGAGTCAATTTCCTAATTGGAGTTAGTTTCCTAATTGGAGTCAATTTCCTAATTGGAGTTATTTCCTAATTTGATTGCATTGGGTAGCTACCAAGTTATCTACTTTCCTATTTGCAGTCAAGTAAAAATTTTCTTTCCTAATTGTTCTAAACTTGAATTGCAAGTAGTTTCCTATTTTGATTAACTTGGTTCTCAAATAGGTTCCTATTTCAGATTTTCCCTTTCTTTCTCCTTCTTTCAAAGCCATATAAACCTCCCCTTCCTCCTTCTTTCCTTTTTTGTTACACACCTCTTTTTCTCCTTTGTTTGATTCTTTGGGAATTTACATTTTAGGATTCTAGTTTTTTTTATTGCCACTAGTCTGATCTTTTCATTTGATTTGCTTGTGACTTGCTTAGAACACTTGTAAGAAGCAAATTATTGAGTGGTAAAAGGCAAGAGTGCAATTAATGTTAAAGAAAAAGCCAAAAAGAGTTAAACATGAGTGAACTTATCATCTTTTGAGTGTAAACACGTGAGAAGAGTGTGTGAGGTCCTATTCCTTTTTTCTTTCTTTGACTAACTTTTTAGGTGATAAGATGTCCAATGAGTATAAATTCTTTGAAGAGGCTAACAAAGAGCGATTCAAGCAATCTTGTGTAAGGTTGGATGCATTCCAATCTAATACCAACTCTACAGGACAAGATAAGGAAAAGGCATCCCCTGATTTCCATACTAGATGCCTTATCAAAGAGAAAGTCTGCAGTATGGCTATTGATAATAGTAGCTATGTAAATGTTGCTAGTACCTTACTTGTTGAGAAATTAAACTAGCCTACTATAAAGCATCCTAGGCCCTATGCCTTGTTGAAGGGCAGTGCTGAATTTAGGGTTAATAAGCAAGTTTTGATTTCTTTCTCCATTGGTAAATATCATGATAAAGTGTTATGTGATGTCGCTCCTATGTCTGATGGACATATTATGCTTGGTAAACCATGGAAACATGTGAGAAAAGCTAAATATGTTAAGCATAAGCACAAATATTGCTATTGCTATTCATTTGTATTCAATGAAAAAAATCATGTCTTGGTACCTTTTGATCCTATGGATGCTTATGAGGATCAAATGAGAATAGTATAAGCATACAAAATGAAAGAAAAAGAGAGAGCAAAAGAAAAAGAGAAAGAACATGAGTTAGAGAGAGAAAAAGACGAGATTGAAAAAGAAAAGAGTATGAGTGAAAAGAAAGAGCAAGAGAGTTGTGAGAAAAGTGAGAAAAGCATGAGTGTAAGCTTGTTTGATGAAAAAAAAGAGGTTAAGAGCATGTGTAAGGATGTTTGTTTATCTGTTTGTTTATCTACTAACAATCTTAACCTATCTTTGCCTATTGTTGGTTCTAGCTCCTTGCAGGTATGTGGAGTTTGTTTTCAAAGAAGTCACCCAATGGACCTTCATCTTTAACTAGCATTGAAACGAGTTGTGATTGCCTAGATTTGTTTCCTAAGAAACCACCAGATGGTTTCCAATCTTTAATGTGCTTTTAAAAGTACTTTCACAGCATAGATTTTGTTATTCCTGAAGAATTATTGCCTTTCAAAAGTATTGAGCACCAAACATTGAGTTTTCATTGTTGTATAAATTTTGTGGCTGTTAAGAATTCATATTACATTAATTTTATGGTAAAAGGTTATTGTACCACTTGGATTTTGTTATGGCCTTTGGATTTATTACAGGTGCATGTAGGATCAAAATTATCATTTATATTTGGGTGCATGTGAGAAAGAAATATTCCTAACTCAAAGCGGATTCAAAGAGTTTCCCAACTTAGAGTATTCTAATTTGCTTCAAAGAATTAATGATCTCTTTGAAAGGAGACCTTTAGTTTACAAGATTTTTCCACTTGATGAATATAGTGTTATCATTATTTTTAGAAAGTCTAATTTATTTCCATATGATACAAGCAAAGATTTAAGGATGAATCTTTTCAAAGAAGGAGGGAATGATACAATATCAGTAGGCAAGTCTATTGGAGTACTACAAGTTCGAGAAGCCCTCATCCATCAAGAAACCCAAATCATTCAAAAGATCATGAATGAATGAATTTGAGTATTATTTAATACTTTGTGAAGCTTTTGCTTCTTTGTGTTCTCTGAGAGTTCACGTGACTTATTGGTCTTCCTTTGTGGCGTCTTGAGGTAAGGGTTCTAAGAGACAAGTTCTCTTAGGGTCTTTCCTTTGACCAACATTCTTGTTTTCTAGCCGGTCCCAGGTAACGTGTCATCTTGTTGAAAGTTCTAAGGACAAGGTTCTTAGAGGGTCTTTTATTAGATGGTAAAAATGGGTAGGATAAGTCCTCAAAAGCCACTAAAATAGTTTTTGAAAACTCCTAGGGATGACCCCTTCACTAGTGTCATTTAGATCACTACCTAATTTGAACTCACTATACCTTCTGTTCACTATTTCTGACTTAGTTGGCCTAGTAAATCAACTAAAAAATTTATAAAACTTTCTAAATCTGAGTTTATATGTCTTAGCTACATTCCCATAAAATTTTGTGAATTAATTAATTCATTTGCTTATTTAACGAGATTTATTATACATTCTACTTAGAGCTATCTCGCCCAAGAGTTAAGTTGAATTAGTACAATGTTTCCATGATCTAACTTGTTCCAAAAATTCTATAACTTTTTAAATCTTAAGTTCAAGGAATAGAGAACTCATTATAAAAATTTGGGCTCTAAATCCTCCTCCAACTATTTCTACAAGAGATAAACACCAAGTACCTAGAGTACATACAAATCTAACATTCCAATTGAATATACTCTGTCATTTTTCAACCAAGCTCAAGGAACTCATACATAAGTTTCTAAAATAGTCTTCGTAACATCAATCAAGCACTGACCATTGTCCTAGAATCATTCTCAAGATTATGATAATCAGTTTCATGCAACAACAGCAATTAAAGTTACTTTCACATGCAATTCAACATTTTTGTCAGACATCGTCTTCATGTTGTATGGAAAGTTACTCATGTGCCATTATTCTACAGGTGCAAAATAGAGGTTTATGAAACAACTTTATGTTCTCAACTAAAGCCATGCTTTAACATTTAATACTATTTAGAGGATTTACAAAACTAACTATAAATAAAACATAGTCCATTAGTCTGCTTGTTTATTTCCTACTTGATTAACTCCATCTGTGGTATGACTACTACCTAAAAAATAGTTAGCTTTGAAATGAGATGAAATCCTAGTACATAACAATGTATTCAAAGAGTATGCATATAGATAGCACTGAATATCATCCAAGGTACGTTCAATGCACAATTTAGTGTAGGAGCATGTAATTTCTAGATAGCAGTGTACATTTGTTTGTTAGGCTAATGTGCTTCGACCATTGGCCAATAACAATGATCTAATACTTATAAGAGTCACTTTAGTAGACATACATGCAACTATACATAACATATAAAATTTAGGAATTATCCAGCACAATTTTGTACATAAACAGAAAGAATATAGTGTTAGCTACATGTTTCGTTACTGTTGTTCTGACAAGTTATTCCTTAGCCCTTATTGTCCTAATTGCTTTTCTAAAATTTTAGCCATATATCACTTTAAATAAGAACAATTCATATTCAATATTTGAATTTCACTTAAGGTACTAATTCCCTGTACATAACTCCTAATTCCCTTTCGTTAGTTGGAGATTGGAATTCCTAATTTGGAATTAACCACCTTTTCATTTCCTTTTATCCTTATTAATTTAATATCATTTGAAGTAATTATGTTGAGTTTAAGGCCTTAAGGTCCAATGTAACACCATATCTATAAAGCTCTTAACTCATGGCATAAATAGCATGTGGTACTTATTCCCATGAAAATAACACTTTTTGGCATCGGTTCATTGCGTAATTGAAAGCCCAATTAATTCATTCTTAGCTTTAGGAACCATGTGGGCTTACCAATAACATTATCCATGCATAAGATATTCATTCATATCAACAACATATTAATTCATCACACAAATCTCGGATCTTGGACCACATTGCACAATATCATAATTTTGCTCTCGAGTTGCAAGGCTAATTTCTTAATATGAATTTGGAAATTCATAACTAATTACAGAAAAATCAAAATCATGCATATGATAGCTTTTTAGAAATCTCTAGATGTTAACTAATGACTAAAAATAGTTCCAAATCAAGATAGTAGTATTTAGTCCATAAAAAACAATAGAATAGTACATTAAGTTATGCTCTCAGATAGTTGCAGGTCCTGGAACTTCAAAAATATGTTTCTCCCTCTACAAAGCTCCATATGAGGTGCTCTTAGTGGCTATGTAGCTTATGATGTCTAGTTTATGCTTGTAAAATTTCATAAGCATTTTACTTTATTTAGCCTATGAATGACACAAGAAAAAAAACTAACCATATGAACAGTACCCTTGATAGTTTCTACATAATTTGGCTAACTTTGAAAAATCACAATAAAGTCTCTAGGCTCTAAATTGAGTGCTCTTTAGCTCTATGAAAAGCTCTATACGAGATCTATTTGCTAGCCAAATTTCATACAAAAACTCATCCATTTGGTTAAACTTTGGTTTAGCTCAAGAAATGGTCAAAATTGAAGTTTATAAAGGATTCAACATGCACTAAAATGCCTTTCTCATCTTTCCACAACCATTTGAGCAAGTTTGAAAGCATAAATACAGCCTATAGAAGCATGCCAAATGGTTCACATCATCATGGAGCTCATTCTCACCTTGCCACTTGCATTTATACATATCAACATAATGGCATGTGAATAGAAAAAACTTACATGAATTCATTCATATGATTCCAAAATAGATACATACATCATATTTATATACATTTGAATATGCTCAAAAGTTTACATCACATAGACATCATGTTATTACAAATCTTGGCATCAAAATGCCATCAAAATGCCTAAATATCTATTCCATTATCAAAGTCTTTCTCTTCAAGATGTTTGTCCTCTATTTCTTAGTCCACTTGGCTCACCTAGACATGGTTAGACATATGTGGGGGAAGAGTGAGATTCAAAGAACCCTAATAGCTCTTTATCCTTTCAAACATACATAAAGGATGCATTTATATGTCAAAGAATACATGCATAGTATTTACGTTACTAATGAACATACATAAATTATTTTCCTTATCATATGAACTCATACATATCAAACATAGGCTCTAAAGGGCATTGATCTAGCCTCACCCAATTTCTTTAGGACTTTTGGATTTCCCTTACCTACTTTCAAGGGACTTTTGACTTAGCCTCGCTCTTCCTAAGACTTTTGGCTTTGTCTCACCTATTTCTTGGGACTTTTGGCTCATCCTCACCTATGCTACGAAATTTTGGCATAACCATACCTACTCAAACCATATTACATTCATAAACATCTTTCAAGAGGCATAGTGGTACCATCACATGTAACTAATGGCTAAAAATATACCTTATAGTTCAAACATATACATAAGCACTCAATGGCAAGCAAACATCCAAACAATATGTAACACCCAAAAAGAATAATTCATAATAATTATTTGGGGATTATGAAATTATTGAGAAGGTTTAAGGAAAAATTTTAAAAAAGTAGAAATCTTAAAGAAAATGGCGAATTTGAGTATCTTAACATAATAATTATTAATTTGACCATTTTAGGGGATGTAAAATAATGTTATGGGTTTAGGTATGATTTAGGCCTATGATTAATTTATGTGTATCAAGAACATTGTTAGAAGCCTAATCTTATTCTTATGAAGCCCAATTTCATCTAAATATAACCCAACTCTACTCTTGTGGAAGCCCAACCCATTTTGAACTCAATTAACCCATATTTCCTGGCCCAACTTGTTAATTATCAACCCACTTAGAACATGGGGCCTAACGGGCTTGTCGTACAACCCTCAAAATAAAACTAGGTTGAATTAAAAATGCATCTAGTGGCACAACCTAGGTCATCTCCCTTAGAAATGGAGTTCAATGTTCAATTGAGTTTCTAAGTGTTAAAAGACTCTAAAAATTTCTAAACTAAGGGGGAGTTTTGATCTAATTAAACTAAGTGAAATATAATTGAATTAAAATTCCTAATTCCTAGTTGCATGAATTAATGAGGTGAATGATGGTCTTGTGACTAGCTTAGGAATCGTCCCTTGGTATCCACTATCCTTATCCTAATCCAATTGTGATTAATTCTGGCTTAAGAGTCCCTAATTGTGTTCAATACAAATGTATCTTGAGTTACCACGCAAGAATCAAGAAATTAATAAGTTAATGTTGAATTGAGACCTCAATCCTACACTAAATTATTAACTCTTGTCTTTAAGATCTTTGAACACCTAATTTGATTAATTAACTGATTAATTAGCCTCTGATTCATCATCCAAAAATGTTTAATTAACCAACTAAACACTAAGAAATTCTCAAATAGACAATTAAACACATAACCTCACTCATGCATTTCATTGAGCACCTGTAGGAGATTAGAGAGAATAATGAAAAATCAGATTCAAATCCAACCAAGTAATTAACAAGAAAAGCTTTCTAATCAGTTTCTAACCAGCCACTAATTAATTACACAAATTCCTAATCAAATACAACTCAACCGAAATTGTACAGAATGAGAAAAGGTGTAGGAAAATTAAAGAAATCTTAGCCAAAATTCTGCATTCTTCCAAGGATTCAAACTTCAGCCAAGGTTGCTTCCAAGCTAGCCTCAAGGTGGATTAGAGCTTCATATTGGCGTGGAGAGATGGAGATGGGAGGAATGGATGAGAGTGTGGTGAATGGTTCTATGTGGACGAAGGGAGTGGAGAGAATGACGATGGGAATGAGGTGAATGCGTGAGTGACGTCGTGAATGTCTCTCTACTCCAAGTGAATGAGGCGTCAATAATAAAATGAATGGACGATGGTTGATTTTATGGAATGAATGGTTGAGATGAATGCATTATTCACATGCTGCTTCATGTGCTTTATTTATTCTTTTTCCACGTGCTCAGCTTTTTGTGCCAATTACCCGTAGCTAAATGCATGTGAAATAAGGTGTGGGTCCTAGTTCACTTTCTTTATTATAATATTCCATGTTTTGCTTCACATATTCTGATTCATGCTTCCCACGTTGCTTCCATCATGCATGCTTCTTCTTCTTTTCAAAGCATCAGAACCTGTGGCTTTTCTGCTTCTTCGTGCAGCTCATTCCAGCTCAACACTTATTCTTCCACATCGTTTCTTTCCTTCGGCCAGTTCCAAGTTCTGACTCTGCATATGTGTGTGTTTGTTGCTGTCATGTTGAAAAGTCCAGCCCATATGCATCATTTCCACATTCAGCTCTGTTTAGTTCCTAGCCCAAGCTTCTTCTCTCGTTGCCTCTCTTTTGTTCTGCTCAGCTTCTTCACGTGTTTTTCCACATCCCATGCAGCTGTTGTACTCTTTATCCTGCTAGGTGTATGTGTTTCTGCTCATTTTCTTTCTTATGCTCCAGCATCTTCGTTTCTGTTCCTTACTTCTCTTCATGTTTGCTTCATTTAATTCTCATGCAAATCCATATCATCTTCCACGTTGCCTGCTGTTCTTTCTTGCCATGAGTTAAGATCACGTTGCTGTCCAGCTCTTCAACTCGAGCTTCCTCTTATGTTCTCCATCACTTATGGCTTTCTTCCTTTGTCAAACGTTAAAGCTGTAGCTTCAGCATCTTTGTTCAGCTCATGACCAGCTCTTTAGCTTGTATTGCTTTTTCCTTCATTTCATCTAAGTGCTTCGTGAATGGTTCTCTTCAACTCTCTAACTCGTGGCTTTCTTCTTCAAAATCACGTTGCTTCATCTACTTGTCACTCACTTCCCACGTAGTTTTCTTGCATTTTTATTCCAATAGCTTGACCTCTCTTCTCTGTTCTGCATGTGTTTTACTTCCAGCTCCAACTCATGGTTTTGTGTATGTTTCTTCCTCTTTTCTCAAGCTCCAGCCACGTTGCTTTCTTCTCTGTTTCTGGAGCTTCCATCCCGAGCCAAAGTCTTGTGTGCTTCCTTCTCCTCTGTTTTGAGCAACATTCAACTTCTGCTTCAAAAATTAGTGGCTTGCTTTGTTCTTCACTTCCCTCAAACAAAATTCATGTGTCATGTGCTGGATATGGGAGGTTCTTCTCTTCTTTAACCCAAATTCTCATCAAGCATCATTTGCTCATTAAAATCTACACAAAAAGCATGGAAAGTATTAAGTGGAAATATCCAAAAAATGATTTAAGATACATTTAAGCATTAAGAATTAATAATTTGCAAATTAATTCCTCAAATGTAAAAATGGCAAATTAAAATCAAATTCCACTTAATTAAATTCCTAAAGCCATATTTGGGCACTAAAACGCCTAAGTTAAGGGATTAAAATATATAAAATATCATGGTTATTAGGGCCTATTAGGCCAACCCACTTGCATTAAAACCCTACAGAGCCTATTTGCATTTCATTTAGGTGCTAAAAATATAAGGTTCTGCAAAATAAGGAGAGAAAATTCGGAGGTTCAAGGGAGGCTAGAGTTATATTAACATTGTAGCTCCATTTTTTACTTCTAGAGGGTGATTTAGCTAAGGTAAGTTTTATAAAACTTAATCTTCTAATCTTCCTCTACATTTTAATCTGATTGGTTTTTCATTTGGGGAATTTTCATCTATTCTTAATAGAGAATCTGGTCTTTAGATGATTACTACAAGATTTTTAGAGTTAGAAGTTAGAAGGATGATTAGGTAAGTATTTACATTCCTTATTATGTGTTATTTTACTAGAAAACTCTCCTAAGGATTGATTTGCATTATAAGTTCTATTATAGTGCAAAAAATACAAGGAGAGGGAGTGAAAAACTATAGTTTCTAGGCTTGATAACTTAAATCCAAATCTTAGGAGTCATTAAAGGACCAGGTGAGTGCCTCCTACCATTTTGTGACGTGTAAATGCTAAAATGTTGTCATTTGCAGTAACTTTTAGTGCATGGTCTTTGCATGTGCGAAAATGGAGATCTTAGGAGTGGCCTATTGTGAATTCTTGTTATTTTAACCTTAAATTGGTGTGATGAATCCTTTGGGAACTTAGGTAAGTGATTTCTAATGGGTTTTGATGAAATTAATTAATGGATAGGAAATTCTTTACTAATGACAGTTAAATGATGATGACTATGCTTGCTTTAGGCCTAGTGTGCATTTGAATTATAATGGTAGCTATTCTTAATTGGGCTTTATTGAGGTAACTAAGGTTAATTTCCTAATTCCACATACATACTCATTTTAATATGTTATTTTGCTATACATATATGATTTTGAAATGCTAAATGATTGGTTGGCTACTTGATTGTTATTATAATTGGACCTTATGAGTTCATGGTGGAACTATGGTGTGGCTGCCGCCCGTACATTGTGCTTCAATTGGGCACCGGGTTATGAATAGACCCCTGAATGCACTGAGTCTAGGTTGTAATCATTGGGGAGTGGGTGCCATAGATGGGCCTCTCCCTTTGTTATTGGCCTTTGACATATTGGATGTGATTGCTGGTATGGGATAGTAGTCACTGGCAACTTAACTAGTTCATTTCCTAATTGAATTGATAATTCTAATATTTAATGATATGAAAATGTATTATGTTGATTAATCTGCACATATATATGGAATTTTCCTCTTGTTACTGAGATTATATATCTCACTCCAGTTGTAGGCTAATATTTTCAAGGACCGGGCCTCTTAGTGATAAGGAGAAATTAATAAAAGCATAATGTATGGTTTAGTAGCATATCCATTTGAAAACCTTGTCAAATTGGGTTTGTGTTAAAAGAATATTAGTTTTTATGTATTTACCGTATTGCATCATGAATTACCAAGCATAAGGATTGGTTATGTAATATAATTGTCATGGAGTCTGATGTATCTATTTTGCTTACAATCTGATTTGGAACCTTGTTGACCATGAGATATGACTTATTATTTGAGCATGAAATCATGTGTTACCTTAAATGTTGACTTAGACTAGCAATGTATGGACCCTCAGTTGGAATCTACATTTGAATGGTAGTAGTAGTGGCTTTTGGTATCCTTTGTGTTAAAGTCAATGATTTGTGGATAAGTGGTGGAAAGATGGGTAAAAATCAATGTCTAAGTCTTGAATTGGTGATGATACTAAGCAAATTAGGTAATTGGTGTTGGGAATCATGGGAGGCACACAGCGGAATTTAAAATTTTTTGATCCCGATTCCCACCAAGGATCCGTCAAAATCACTTAAACCGAATAGGTTCAGAGAATTACCTTTTCTATCGATTGAGTTTGCTATTTACTCTTTATCTGGATCATAGGAACTGACCACAGATCAGCTCCCTCTACTATTATCCACACGAATGGGGTTCAGCAACTCAAATGGTGTGCTAGCACCTGTTCGTACGACATCCGTACAGTCCCCATATGATGTCCGTATAGCTCCGTACACGTCCGTACGACTCCCTTTCTCTAGGGTTTTTAGAGGCAGCTCTAGAATAACTTTTTTTTTTATATGGAAACCTTATTTATAGACTAAGGTTTCAGATATATTTAATTAATCAAAATTATTTAAATTATCTGATTAGTTTAAATTTAAATCTATCTAATAGAATCAAATTTAAACTAATTCATATATATATACATATATATATTATCAAATATAATATATATAATATATATATTCTAAATTTAATTATTTATACATATATATATATAATTCTTCTATCCTAGATTTAAAAATTAAATTCATTGAATCTAGACACATTTCTAATTCAATGAATGTGGATATTTTAGCTCGAGTTGGTCCGTTCTTGTGTGCGACCCTGCAGGCCCATATGATGTTGGCAGTGGGCCAACTGCAATGTTTGACCCAGAAGTCACAAGCGGCCTCTAGCAAGACATTGTGACTATCCAAATCATATGGGATCGGTGATCCAATGTAACCTATCTTACAACCCTATCATATCCCTTTTGTCACACGACATCTAGATCGAGTATGAGGCATGGAAATGTCATCCTCAACTTGCTCGATCGTAACTTTCTCGATCTCTGAGCATACTAATATAAGATGGAACCCTTTCCATCTGAGTATGGCCATACATTTCTCAGTCACACTCATCAAGGGGCCCAGAGATTTCTCTCTATTAACCAGAGGGACAAATTCCATCTTGACCACTAATAAACATGATTTTTCATACATTTAATTCTCCTTAACTTAACCTTTTTAATAGATAAATGAGGCTTAATGGATTTACTTAATTGGAATTTGATTTTGGTAGCCATTGTTTGCACTTTAGAAAATAATTGACAAAATAATGGATTTTAATGCATAAATCATTTTAAATGAATTTTATGAATTTTCTATTTCATCTCTTCCATTCTTTGTGTGCAGATTTTTTTTTTCAATTGGCAATTGGAGCTTGAATGGAGGTTGGTTTGGAAAAGAGGTAGCATGCATGGATTATGGGAGGAGAAAATGAATTGCATTCAAAGAGTAGCATAAAGAGTAGACAGCAGTGAAGATAGGAGAAGAAGTAGAATGAAGAAGCTTGTGAGCAAGGAGCAACAGAACCATCCATGTAGCATGCAGCGAGTTGAGTTTCCACGGGTACAGAGCTTGGACAGTTGTCATGCAAGTTACACGAGCTGAATGAAGGAACAGGGAGCACGTTATCCAGAACCACATCAAGAAAAAGAAGCTACACATTCTCGTGTGAAGCAATGAGCTAGAGCTTAAATGGACAGCAACATGATCTTAACTTGTAGCAAGGGAGAAGAGTTTTACATGGAAAAGGAAGCAATGAGTTGAAGTCCAGACAGCAGCTATAGAACGAAGAAGAAGCAGCCTCTATTTGAGAAACACAAAGAGCTGCTTGATTCGAAGAAAGCAACATGGAAAATGTAGAAGAACAATACGAGACCAATAGTGTGGAGCTGACGTAAATTTTTATGCTTTGAAAAGAAGAAGAAGGAAGAGGCACAACAGCTAACATGGAGATTAACACACAAAAGCAAGTTGGAGGCGAAGAAACACATGAATAGAAACTGAAGCAGAATGTGGAATAAAATAAAGCTTGCATGGGAAAGAATGGGGCCCACACTCACATAAACAAAGAAGGAAAAAATGCTTCGAGTAATGGGCAATGGCTGAGCACATGGAATCAATAAAGAATTTGCGTGAGAACAAGGCATGTGGGTAGCACATCAGGAGGAGGAAGGATTCATTGAATAAAAGAACACGTGACTCATTCCATACGAATTCACATCAACACAATCACGTCATTCTCCATCCAACGTCCACACATACTCCACCCCTTCGTCCAGAGCCATTCACCATGCCATTCCATTCTCCACCTCCATCCACCTCCATGAGAGCTTAATTGAAGATTGTGATTAGCTTGGAAGGCAACCTTGGTTGAAGCTTGAATCCCTTGGAGAAGAATGTAGAATTTTGGCTAAGACTTTCTTAATTTTCCTACACCTTTTCTCTTTCTTGTATTTGCTTGGTTAAGTAATATTGGATTGAGAATTTATGTAATTGATTAGTAGCTGGTTAGGTACTAATTAGGAAAGCAATTGTTATTTTAATTGATTAATTTTAGTTATGCATTATTCAATTTCCTCTAATCTTCCATGTATGCCACGAAGGTGTTCAATGAAATGCATAAGTGAGATTATGTGTTTGATTGTTTGATTTGAGGATTCCTTAGTATTTAGTTGGTTAATTAAACATTTTTAGATGATGATTCAGAGGCTAATTAATCATTTAATCAACCGAATTTGGTGTTCATTGATCTTAAAGACAAGAATTAACGATTTAATGCAAGGTTGAGGTTTCAATTCAACATTAGATTGGTAATCTCTTGATTCTTGCATGGTAACTCAAGATAAATTTACTGTGAACATAATTAGGAACCCTTAGGCCAGAATTAATCACAATTGGATTAGGATAAGGATAGTGGATACCAAGGGACGAATTCAAAGCTAGTCACAAGACCATCCTCCACCCATTAATTCATCCAATTAGGTAGTTAGTCATTTTAATTCAATTTTAATTCTAGTTAGTTTAAGTAAATCAAAAACCCCCAAATTAGATAGTTTTTAGGATCCATTAACATTTAGAAAACCCAATTAAACATTGAACTCCATTTCCAAGGGAGATGACCTAGGTTGTGCCCTATATTGCATTTAATATTCAACTTAGTTTTATTTTGAGGGTTGCGCGATGAGTCCGTCAAAATTTGGTGCCATTGCTGGGGATTTGGATTCTTAATTGTTTGAGGAAGTTTTCTAAGTGTTTTTGTTCTGTTTTAGCTTTGTTTTGGTTCTATTTTGAACTTGGAATCGGGTAATTTCGGTGTTGCGTATTAATTGATCCGCTTGCTAGAATTTTTGTTTGAGGTGCCCAGAAAATTCTCAAACTTTGTTCTCCAAGGTTTTTGGGTATTTTAAGCAAAAGTAATAGTAATTTATTAGGTACACCATTTTTTGGCTAAATTCCAACGTTTGAGGCACTTTTTCGAATTTTTTAGTATTTTCTCAAATTTTTTTAGGAATTTTTCAATTTTTCTGCATTTAATTTATTTATTTTTTATGAGTTTGTTTTGTGTCACTAACCTTTGTTTTAGAGTGTTTTTGATAATTAGGTAAGTCTTATCTTCATTTGAATTTTATTCACTTGATTTAGAATTAAATTTAGTTATAATTTGTTAGTGATTTTACTTGTGCTAAAAGTGATTGAACTTCTCATTTTATTTGCTTTAAATGAATCCATATCATTATTCTAATCAATGTGTTTATGATTCTTATGCAAATAATGGGATTTCCACGTAGTTGGATGATCTTATGACAATGGTTCAAAGTCTTCTTGAATGACAAAGACAAGAGCAACAAAGCCAACAATATCAACAAGTCCAACAACCATGCTACCAACCACACCACCATTCCTTTGAAGTTCACCCCAGTTACCCTGAATCTTATCACCACCATCCATATGAGATTCACCCTAACTACTACCATCATTATGAACCATACCATAACTTCCATATGCAAGAGCCATAATATCATCCTTACAATTATCATGAGGGGTACATGCAACAAGAGGTCCAAAGGGAACCAAGTTCGGAAGAGAGGATGATGCAGCTAATGGAAGCCTATAGAATTCAAAACCAACAATTGCAGCAAATGATCCAACAAGGAAATGAATGGTTGCAACTCCAAGACCAACAAATGATGGATAACCTCATGAATGATTTAGGATTTCAAATGAATCAACTGACTTCAAGTGATACTGAATTGACTGAGGAGCAAATTAGAAGGGAATGCATAGAGGAGGAAGAGTCCTATTCACTGGGTAATCTCCTTTCTTCTTCTAATATTTTACAATTTGTTAGAACTGACTCTAGTTTGCTTGATAGCACTGTGATTCCTGATGCATATAATATTGTTGATTTTAAATTACATGATGATGATGTTGATGAGGAAATAATTGTTGAATCTCCTAATTTGGTTGATTGTGGTAATGCATTGAGAAAAATTGATACTTCTTGTGATGTTCATAAACCCTTGTGTACTGATGTGCTTGGTATGTCTACACCTAGCTGTGACCATAGTGATGACTTCATTTCTGAACCTGTTAATGATGAATCTCTTGAGTCTAGGGTAGTAGATAAGTGTGGGGGTAGCTTAGAATGTGATGATCATGCTATTCCTAGTTTGGAATTGGTTGAGAAGCCTATTGATGATGCATCTGCTGAGTTTAGGGACAGTCTACCATTTAGACTATGTGACATAGTTGATTTGGATACATCTCTTAATTGTGTGTGTACTAGATCTACTATATGTGATAGATACTCCCAGATTAATTCTTTCATTGAGACTAGTGAGTTCCTCACATATACTGATCAACATGATTCCTCACTAGCCTGTGATGGTATGACTGATGAAACAGTGAATGTAGCATGTGATAAAAAGGACATCGACATTAAAATTGTTGAGTAGCTTGTTGTTGTTGATGATTTAGACCCCACTTTTAAATGTTTATGCGATGAATTGCATACATGTCCTGTGTGTGCTGAGATTAATGAGTTTCTGGAGTCTGATAAGTCTGTTGAATCTAAAGAGTCCTTTGCTTGCACTGAAATTATTGATAAGAATGATTCTACTGATCATACTGGTATTGATGAGAACATGCATAGAGATAGCGTTGATATTGAAAATTCTGTTGATCCTTGTGCTGTTGTTGATACTAGCGAGAGACTAGATTCTAGTATAGATCATTGTTTAGAATCTTGTGAGCCTACTAATGTCTCTTTAGTCAGGGAAGATATTATTTCTCTTGTTGGGAGTCTGGAACAAATTCCTGAAGTTGGTGAGCTAGTTCCCAACAATCAATAGACTCTCCAAGATGAGACAAAGCAACTGCCAGATGCCTTGAACTCAAAAGGCTGTGAGAAGTTGCAATTTAATTTTCCTGTTGATGTAGTGACTCTTACTTATGAGAGTCCAATAGATTTTATTGGTTTTGATGGATTTTTAGAAAGTTCAAAGTTTCAGTTTCATTTTAAATTTTCTTTCTTTAGTTTTAAATGTCCTAATTTTGATTTTCCTTCCTTTCTTGTTTCTGAATTTGCTAAAAATGACCTTCCTAAACTACTGATGGTTGAGGAAGTCCATGAGTCATCATTGAATGATCAATCAAAATGTTTTAAAGTAGTGAGACTCAAATTTGTTCAGTTAAGAAGGAATAAAGTAGTTTTAATTTTGGTCTTTGATACATATGATTAGTTAGTATCTTATAGAGTTCTTTTTAGTTTAGGATGTAGTTTTCTTTTTCTTTTCTGCATTACAGTTTGTTTTGTTTCCATTTTGTAGGTAATAAAAGGTTGCTAACCAGCTACAAAAGAAAATCTGAGCCACCTTTGGAATTTTTTATTCAAGTTCATCCAGTTGTATTTTATCTTTTCACTCTTTATCTTGATTGTTCATCTGTTTACTAGACTGTGTGCTGACATTGAGGACAATGCAATATTTAAGTGTGGGGGGGGGAGAGTCATTTCATTCCATCCATTTTTTCCTTGTTTAAAAAAAACTAAAAATTTTTGAGAAAATTTTTAAAAAATAGTATGATTCTTTTCAGTTTTTATGTGGAAGTTGCAAGTTAAGATGATTGTAGCTTGGATTCATTTAGACATGATAAGTCATGGATCTTGTGTTTTGATTCAAGTGAAATGGCAATGAATTTGATTTCAATGAATTATTTGATAGCCATTAGCTAGTGAGAATTTGAGCCATAATTGTTCAATTCTAGTGTGTTTTCACCTATCTTTACTTTCACTCTAGAACTTGTATTGATTCTCTATTGAGACCACATTTGCATTTGCATGCATGAAAATGATAAGAGATTCATTTCTTTTATAGCTAGTGAGCCAAAAAGCCAACTGATAAGCATGAATTTTATATCTTTTATTCTTCCTAACTTAGTCATTTTAATGATCAAAGATGGCTTTAAAGGTTTAATTAGATACAATTTGATTTTATTAGCTACTTATGCACTTTGTGAATTAATTGACAAAATTATTGAGTTTTAAGGCATGAAATTCCTTTAAATAATTTTGTGGATAATTCTATTGAATATTCTCTATTCTTTTGTGCAGATTTGTGAAGAGCAAATAGGTTAAATGAGTATTTGATTTAAAGAAGAGATGAAGGCATGTATATATGGGAGAAAAGAAAACACGTGGGTTGAAGGGGCTTGGAAACAAATGAAAAGAAAAGCATGCAGCTTACATGAAAGACACAAGCTATAGGTTTCACGTGGGAGGCAGCATCAAAGTGAAGAAGCTGCAGAAGTTAACGTGCAAAGCATGAGAAGAAGAAAGGAAGTCTAGTGTAGCAGCAACGAGAAAACGCTGGAGCTATATGAGTTTCACGTAAAAACAACGTGAAGAAATGAGCTGCAAGATAGAGAAGACACTGGGTTTAAGGGCAAAAACACACACACCTGGCACGATGAAGAAGACGTTGAGCAAGAAGAAGCAGCTGCATGGAACGTGGATGACGTGAAGAAGCAATGCGAAGCTGCTGAACAGAGTTGAAGCTACAGGTTTAAGGTCCAGAATGAAGCTACGAAGTATATGAGAAACATAGGAAGCTACGTGGTGAAGCAGAAATAGAGGAAAGAGCTTGAAGAGTAGTTGGAACGAAGAAGAGAACATGAACAGAAAACACATGGCAGCAGACTCGAGCAACACACAAACCAGCAGCTAAAGCAAAACGATGAAGCACAGCAGCAAAACGAGGAAGAGAAACAGAAACAAACACACATGGACAGCAACGAGATAGCAGAAACAGAGAGGAAGTGCAGCTGGCCGAAGCAGATCTGAAGCCACGTAGAAGCTACAGAAGTTACGTGGGAAAGCTTGCATGAAATAAAGTATTATAATAATGTAAATTAAAGTGGGTCCCATGTTTATACATATTCACATAAGAAGGCTTCAGACTATTGGAATGAGAAGCTGAGCACGTGAAAAATAAAAGGATTCACGTGAGAAGGGGATCACACCATTCATTCGCTCATTCCGTCTAATTCCATCGTCTCACATCAACCATCCAGCGTCCAGATTCCTTCACAACTTCGCACACTCCAGCCCATTCACGTCTTCTTCCCATTCCATCGTCTATTTATTCATACAAAAGCCCTAGCCGTCAAAAACACACACCCACGCCTCATCAACCACTCATCTCGCCTTCATTCACGCCTCCACTCACACAACCACACTCTCATCCATCTCTCCATCTCCATTCCACACCAACATGAAGTTTTGATTCAACTTGAGGCTAGCAAGGGAGGAAACTCTTGAGTAGAAGCTTGAATCCTTGGAAGAATGCAAAATTCTGGCTAAGATTTTCTTATTTTTCCTACACTTTTTCTTATTCTGTATAATCTTGGTTAAGTTATATTTGATTAGGAATTGGTGTAATTAATTAGTGGCTGGTTAGACACTGATTAGGAAACCTTTTTTGTTGATTAATTGGTTGAATTTAAATATGATTTTTCATTATTCTCTCTAATCTCCCATGTATGCCACGAAGGTGTTCGATGAAATACATGAGTGAGGTTATGTGCTTAAATGTCTATTTGAGAATTCCTTAATGTTTAGTTGGTTAATTAAACATTTTTGGATGATGAATCAGAAGATAATTAATTAGTTAATCAATCAAATTGGATGTTCATTGATCTTAAAGACAAGAGTTAACGGTTTAATGCGGGATTGAGGTCTCAATTCAACATTAGATTATTAATCTCTTGAATCTTGAATGGTTGTTCAAGATCATTTGCTAATGAACTTAATTAGGAATTCTTAGGCCAGAATTAATCACAATTAGAATAGGATAAGGATAGTGGATACTAAGAGACGATTCCTAAGCTAGTCACAAGCCCATCATTCACCACAATTTATCTAATTAGGTAGACATTAGGAAATTTGTTTCAATTCAGTTTAGGATAGTTTAATTCATTCAAAAACCCCCAAACTAGATAGTTCTAGGATCTTAGAACACTTAGAGAGCCTAATTGAACATTGAATTCCAATTCCAAGGGAGATGACCTAGGTTGTGCCACTTGCTATATTTTTAGATCAACCTAGTTTTATTTTGAGGGTTGCACGATAAGCCTGTCAAAATTTGGCGCCGTTGCCGGGGATTTGGAGTCTCAATTGTTTGAGAAAGTTTTCTAAGTATTTTTGTTTTGTTTTATCTTTGTTTTAGTTCTGTTTTGATTTGATTTTCGTTCTGTTTTGAACTTGGAATCGGTTAATTTCGGTGTTATGCGTTAAGTGTCCTGGTTGCTAGAATTTTCATTCACAGTGCCCAGAAAATTCTCATACTTTGTTTTTCAAGGTTTTTGGGTGTTTTGAGCAAAAGTAATAGCAAAGCTATTAGGTGCACCATGTTTTGGCCAAATTCCAACGTTTAAGGCACTTTTTCTAATTTTTTAGTATTTTCTCGAATTTTTTAGGAATTTTTCAATTTTTCTGGATTTATTTTTCTTATTTTTTGTGACTTTGTTTTGTGTCACTAACCTCTGTTTAGGAGTGTTTTTAATAGTTAAGTAAGTCTTAGCTTCATTTAAATTTTATTTTCTTGATTTTGAGTTAATTTTAGTTATAATTTGTTTGTGATTTTACTTGTGCTTAAAGTGATGGTGCTTCTCATTTTTCCTTGCTTATAAATGGATCAATATTATTCTAATCAAGGTGTTTATGATCCCTGTAGAGAGCATAGGATTTCTCAGAAGTTGGATGATCTCAATACAATGCTTCAAGGCTTGCTTGAACAACAAAGACAAGAACAGCAAGCCCAACAATACCAACAATTCCAACCACCATGCTATCAACCACACCACAATCCATATGAAGTTCACCCCAACTATCAAACATACCATAACCCATATGAGATTCACCCAAATTACCACCATCATCATGAGCCATATCATACCTTCCATAGGCAAGAGCCACAATATCATCCTTACAATTATTATGAGGGGTATATGCAACAAGAGCCCCAGAGGGAGCCAAGTTTGGAAGAGAGGATGATAGAGCATTTAAAGGCCTATAATCTTCGAATCCAACAAAGGGATGCCGAACATCTTCAATTCAAACAAGAACATGAACGGTGGTATCTTGAAATGCAACAAAGGCTTGACAACATGATGAAGGATTCAGGAATTCAATTGAATCAACCGACTTCAAGTGCTAATGAATCAATTGAAGAGCAAATTAGAAGGGAATGTATAGAAGAAGAAGAGTCTTATCCATTAGGTAATATCCTTCCATCTTCTAATGTTTTACAATTTGTTAGAACTGAATCTAATTTGCATGATAGCACTGTGATTCCTGATGCATATAATGTTGTTGATTCTGAATTACATGATGTTGATGTTGTTGATAAGGAAATAATTGTTGAATCTCCTGATATGATTGATTGTGGTAGCTCATTGAACAAAATTGACACATTTTGTGATGTTCATGAATCCTTGTGTACTGATGCACTTGGTATGTCAACACCTAGCTATGATCTTAGTGATAATTCTATTTCTGAGCCTGTTAATGATGAATCTCTTGAGCCTAGGGTAGTAGATAAGTGTGGGGGTAACTTAGAATGTAATGATCATGTTGTTCCTGGTGTGAAATTAGTTGATAATTCTGTTGATAATGCATCTTCTGAGTTTAAAGACAACATGCCATTTGGATCATGTGACATAGCTAATTTAGATGCATCTTTTGACTGTGTGTGTGTCGAATCTACTATATGTGATGAATACTCCCAAATTAATTCTTTCATTAAGACTAGTGAGTCCATCACATATTTTGATCAACATGATTCTTCACTAGCATGTCATGATATGATTGATAAAGCGGTAGATGTAGCATGTGGTGATAATGATACAGACATTGAGTTTGTTAAGCAGCTTGTTGATGAATCAGACTTAACTCTTAAATGCTTATGTGATGAATCAGACTTAACTCTTAAATGCTTATGTGGTGATAGATAAATGAATGAGTATGGTGTATGACTAATAGCACATGTTTTGAGTATGAAATGCCATTGTATGAGAATGTAAAGTTTGGTGATTATGTGTATAAGTATGGGTTGAATGGCCAAAATGAGATGCAAATGGTTTGGAACCATTTGGGCAGCTTCCCCAAGTCTTAAACATGCTTTTAAACTTGCCCAAAAGGTGCCAAGACCAAAGGAAATCCATTTGGCAATTTTGGTACCCAACATGGAGCCAAAATTGACCAAAATGGAACCCTATGCCACTTTTTGGCCAAATGAGTTAGTCTTGCCCTGAAATTTGGCATACAATTAGGTCTTATTAAGAGCTTTCTGGGAAGCTAAAGATCATAATTTTCGGAGACCTAGAGAATATTTGATGAATTTTCAAAGTTGGGATTTTCTATGGTTTCTGGTATGTGCACTGTTCATACTGGCAGATTTGATTTTCGTGTCACTCGATGGCCAAATGGTGTCCAATGCTTATGAAATTTTATTTGCATAAACTAGAGGTCATAAGCTTCCTGTGGCCACCGAGATCACCTCATTTGAAGGTCTGAGCACTGAGTTATGAATTTTTGAAGTTTGCTGTCAGTAACAGTGGCGTCTCCAGAGCTCAATCACTGTTCCATCAGTTCCATATATCTAAACGTATCTGTTTCATTCTGGAATTATTTTTAGTGTCAAGTTAACATTTGTAGCTTTCCAGAATGACTGAATGTGTGTGATTTCGATTTTTGTGGAATTAGTTATGAATTTCAGAAGTTTACATCAGTAACCTGAATCACAGCCCAAGCAGCCAGCGAGTTTGTATCTTTTTGGATGTCAAACGTCCTGTGTGATGAATGTTGTGACTTGGACGTATTTTTAGTGTGAAGTAGACATCCTGAGCTTTCCAGAATGGCAAAGAACACATGATTTCGATATTTCTAGATTTAGTTATGATTTTCCAAAGTTTGTGACAGAAAAGAGGAAATTCTGGACGAAAATGCAAACATGAATTTTAATGTGTTCCTTTGCTTTCCACGAGTTGTAGACCAAATTTGATGATGGAAATGAGCTATATTCATGTATTTAAGTATGAGAACGTGATAGATGCATTCATATGGCTCACGGGACTCCGAAAGAAAAATTTTACCTGTAGAGAAATGCATTTTAATTCATAACTCCCTATGCCACTAGATTGTTTCCATAGAACAAACATAAGATGAGGCATGGGAATTGCATGAATTGAGTCCTAGAAGTATGGTGTTACATTTATTGGTATCAGAGCAAAGTTCCAGGCTCTCCCGGATTGGATTTGGCTTGAGGATGTTGTAATAGAGCTATGTAAAAGGCTTGAATGGATAGGTAAAGCCTTGTATGAGACATGTTGGGTGTGTGAGGATGGTTGTGGCTTTGTTCACACCGGGAAAGAGTGGCCTCTAGAGCAGCTTGAGCAGAGTTAAGTTTGAGCAGGGTTGACGGATCCAACGGTTAGAGCTTGATGAGATATGATAGCTCACTGGGATCAGTGGCAAGCCCTAGATATGAACGATGAGAATGATCTTGTTGATAGGAAGAGGATTGCTAGAGAAAGTATGTGAGGCCTAATTCTCCCTGGTAGTCATACTCAGGCCATTCCGAGATGTCCTGCTTAATACAGAGAGAAGTAACGATGCAGCGTGGCATAAGATGAGATTGCGGCTACACAGGACCAGTTTAGAGGGGAAGTGAGAAAGAGAGTCACCCCCTAGCCACAATACCCAAATGTCTAGATAAGTATTAGAAACTAAAAGGTTAGTTCCCTCAGGCTAAAGGTTTAAGTTACAAGCTACATGCTTTACAACCCTGAGATGACAAATCGAAGCAAGAGGTAGAATCCTCTAGCTTGATGATAAAGGTAATAAGGCTCGGGTTGGTAGTTAAAGATGAAAATCCAATCCATGAAAAAGTAAGTCAATCAGAGACCAGTAGTCATGGCCAATACTTAGACAGGAAATTAGGGTGAACCAAAGGCTAATTAGCCGCAGCAAATGACAGTAAGAAGTCTGTGGGCCTAGTAAATGAGACTGAGGAAAGAGATCACACAAAACCCACTTTGCACGAAGAGCATGATATACTTTTGAGTTTAGCCTCAGCTATTATGAGCGATGGTAACTGGACTTAGTGAGCATGTGTTTTACTGTCAGATACAGTAATCTTAGGCTTTCACGTTTCCCAGAGATGGATCGCAGTAGATCCTAGCATAGCACAGCGGGTTGTAGTAGACCCTAGCAGGGCTCTGAGAGGTCGCAGTAGACCCAGGGGTCACAGTAGATCCCACAGAGTTATAGAGAGCCCTAGCCACAGCATGATAGATCTCTGGTAGAGATGACAGCCTGAGATAGTTTTTACAAAGCAGTTAGTCTCAGAGACCAGTACAATTTCAGCTAGTCTTTGTCTCAGAGACTACAGATCTCCTGAGTCTGGTAGACCATTGCTACAGAGATACGAAGGCTTTACTCAAACAGTTAGACCACTGACTAGCTCTCTTCAGAGATGAGCATAGTATATGGGATGAGGAAAGCAAGAAATAAGCTTTCCAGAGATAGAACCAAATGAACCACTACCTAGCAGATAGTAGCCCTGACCAAGGGATAGAGATATCCCTGTATGATAGCTTATGTATTCAGAAAAGGGGTCAGGTGCAGTTCTTATATGAGGTAAGTGGTACAGTATGTCTCCAGTGAGCAAAACTGTGAGAATAGCTAGCATCCCATTAGAACCTAGCAATAGTCAGTGGTAGTAGCTCTTCGATGCTAGTATGAGACACATAGATTAGGCCAATCAGTAATAAAATGAGGGACTATGAAATGCCACTATAAGTGAGCAAAGAAAGTGAGAAAAAGTCCCGGCCTATAAAGACAGATATAGTAATAAATAGAGAAACTGGGATCATTAAAAGCAGAAACTCCTCAAACGAGCTGTAATCCCAATAAGCAGTTGTGATATGAGGCCTATGCTAGAAAGAAATGTGAATTATAATCATGGGATGAGCTAGTAAGAAGAACGCGGAGATGAAAAGTGGATGGAATATGTAAATAAATAAGTAGACAGACAGAAACCTCCGATGGCTCTAATGATTAGAAAAAGATGATGAGACCTTATGAGAAGCCATTAAGAGATGGTACGGGAGATTTGATACGAAATAAGTTACCTCCCAAGATATGTAAGCGAGTCCACTGAAAAGAACGATAACTCCTACGACAGGTTAAGACTAACCCGATGTGATTAGTAAGCTCTCCCAGGATAGGCCTCTAGAGTCAGAAATTTATTTCCCTTATGAGAGGAACTAGCATGTACTCTATAATGATAGAGCCCTCATTAAGAGCTAGCAATCAAAATTCCCTGGCTGAGAGAAAACTTAAACAAGCAAAACCAGAGAGAAAAATATATGGAGCCAGGAAGAAGGGAAAGAAAAGAACAGTTAGCCAGAATATAACAGAGTAAGAGAAAGTATACCTCTAAATTTCGAGGACGAAATTTTTAAAAGGGGGAGAGAATTGTAATGTCCCGTTTTCATTAAACGATGGAAATGGGCATGTTTTCAAAGCAAGTCCCCTGAGATGAGTGATTCAAGGCCAAATAAAATTTGGATAAAATTTTAAATAATAGAAAATGAGGATTTGAGCCTTGAGTTGCCCAGAAACCGGGGTCGGAGCGATTTGAAAAATTTACCGAAAGGCTAGTGGCATTTTCGTAAATAAGTGTAATTTTGGAAAAGCACCTAGGAGGGCTTTTTAAATGGAAATTTTGAGTTGCCCAGGGTTCTCAGAGGCCTCAAAAACCATGGGAAGCCCCGGGACCAGTAAAGCCTCTCCGGTGTACTCTTTCCGATGTCGGTTGACCCGAACTTTGACCGATTCGTTCGGGATGGTTTTAGCTCCGATTTGAGTGATTCCAAAGGTATTTTATTAAATTGGGAACCTCTTTGTTATGATCGAAAAGACGGTTCTAAAAAAGGAGCTAAAACGAAGGAGAAACGAAAATACTAAGAACGAAGGGCAAAATTGGCATTAAAGAGTTAAAGGAAGCTTCTTTCTTCTTCTTTATATGCCACGTTCTGCTTTGCCCTCTCTAAACTAACTTGCTTCTGTCCATTTTCAGAGGAGAACTCCAGCTCCTTAGGCGCACAAGAGGAGGAGGATTTTAGAGGAAGAAATTCAAGAAAAAGGTAAGAAACTTTAAGAAATTCCATATCCTTCCTTCTTGAACCTTGCTCCTCTCCTCTCAAGCTTTCTTTCTATGGTTTTAATGGAGAGTTTGGTGCTGTTTTTGGGGCAGAACAGAGAGGGGAATTTCGAAAATTGAGGGAGTAAGCCAACCAAGTGGAAGAACAAGCCAAAGGAAGCAAGAAAACAAGGTAAAACTTCCATTCTTTGGTAGTTTCTCCCTCCCCCTTCCTCTTGCACGAATTTTACCACCATGAGCCCAATTCTTAGGGGCTATTTTCTGTCCAATTTATGGAGGGATTAGGGGTTTTAGATGGCAAGGATTAAGAATGAACTAATAGAATCAAGAAAGGAGCATTAGGAAATAAAATGGAATCATTAGGGATCCAAATGCTCCCTTGCAAATCTGATTTTATATAAATGTTCTTAGGCTTAAATGAATGTTTAAATGTGCTCCTAAGATCCCTAAGAGGTCCTCCATATGTCTCTTCCTCCATAAAATGAACAAAACCCCATGGAAAGTCATGAACCTATAAGTTGGAAAAGTGTAGAGCACTTAAGGGGATTGTAAAAACTGATTTAATCTATAAGTTCCCTTAGTTGTTTAAGTGTTTCCTTGACCTCCTAGAACTCTTAACAACCTCCCTAAATGGTTCCCCCATCAAGGAAAAATCAAGAAGCCATGAAATCCCATTTATGCTCTAACTTTCAGCCAAGTAGGGATGGCATAGTTAGGGAGAGTTTTAAATTGCTTCAAGCCCATTTTTGAGTCATACATGATGAATGAATGTGAGGGGAAACCTTGGAAAAATTTAGGAAGCTTAGAGAATGAGTTGGTGCTTTAGGTTCCATATTGTGACCTAAGGAAGCAACATAATGTTAGGCCCTTTGTTTTAATTATGTGATGACTCCAAGAGGCTTAAAAGGAGTCAAGAATCATATTTCAAAAGAAAGAATGAGGCCTAGAAATCATTTGAGGGGTGTTGCTTCATTAGGTGCCTTTATGGACCATAATGGGGATTGTAGAGTAATCTAGGGTTTAAGCAAGTTGCATAGCCCTAGAAATTTTTTCATGAACTTAATTGGCTCCCATAATTTGTGTCTAGGCCAAGTGAAACTATCTCCACCAACTTGTGGGTGTGTGGCTAAAAGAGGAGGCTTGAAAGCTAAGGAAAAAGTGTATGTTTATATACAAGGTAGCTCTCTCCACCTTCTTTCATGCATGGATGTGTGTTTAGCTTGTTTTAGAATGCTTGTATGTGTATTTTCAAGCTTTGAAAAGTATGCTAGCATGCCTTTACATGTCATGATCCTTGATGCCATGTTATGTTTTAAATGAATCCATGATGTTTGTATGAGTTTGCTTGAGTGTGGAGAGGCCAAGAACTCTTCCCTTGGGTGAAGTGGAGCCAAGAACCCTTGAGCTTGGTTGAGACAAAGTAAAGAGTCTCCCAAAAGCAAAGTGGGCTCCCAAGAGTATGGTTGAGCCCAAAGTGCTCAAAAAATGGGTGAGGCAAATCCAAAATCCATGAGGAGAAGTGTGAGGCCAATCCAAACACTTAGTGAGCTCTTAAATGTCTTGTATGATTGATTCACATGCCAAGGTTACTTTTAAAATGCCTATGATTTCTACTTTCTCCATGCATGCATTTGTGAAACTTGCTTGCACATATTATGTGTGATGGAATGGGAGATGAGCTATTGAGATTCTTGAATCTCACTCCCTCCTCTTAAATGTCCTAATATGCTAGGTGGACCAAGTGGACATGGCAATGGGAGCCAACCACCTTGAAGAAAGAAGATTGCCATCCTTATGCTTGATTTTTGGTCTTTTGAGTCATAAGGAGACTTCATGATGTATATTATTATTGTAAATAGTCTATGACCCCTTGAACAAATGTAAAAATGATATTATGTGATAGATAAATGAATGAGTATGGTGTATGACTAATAGCACATGTTTTGAGTATGAAATGCCATGATATGAGAATGTAAAGTTTGGTGATTATGTGTATAAGTATGGGTTGAATGGCCAAAATGAGATGCAAATGGTTTGGAACCATTTGGGCAGCTTCCCCAAGTCTTAAACATGCTTTTAAACTTGCCCAAAAGGTGCCAAGACCAAAGGAAATCCATTTGGCAATTTTGGTACCCAACATGGAGCCAAAATTGACCAAAATGGAACCCTATGCCACTTTTTGGCCAAATGAGTTAGTCTTGCCCTGAAATTTGGCATACAATTAGGTCTTATTAAGAGCTTTCTGGAAAGCTAAAGATCATAATTTTCAGAGACCTAGAGAATATTTGATGAATTTTCAAAGTTGGGATTTTCTATGGTTTCTGGTATGTGCACTGTTCATACTGGCAGATTTGATTTTCGTGTCACTCGATAGCCAAATGGTGTACAATGCTTATGAAATTTTATGTGCATAAACTAAAGGTCATAAGCTTCCTGTGGCCACCAAGATCACCTCATTTGGAGGTCTGAGCATTGAGTTATGAATTTTTGAAGTTTGCTGTCAGTAACAGTGGCATCTCCAGAGCTCAATCACTGTTCTATCAGTTCCATATATCTAAACGTATCTGTTTCATTCTAGAATTATTTTTACTGTCAAGTTAACATTTGTAGCTTTCCATAATGACTAAATGTGTGTGATTTCGATTTTTTTGGAATTAGTTATGAATTTCAGAAGTTTACATCAGTAACCTGAATCACAGCCCAGGCAGCCAGCGAGTTTGTATCTTTTTGGATGTCAAACGTCCTGTGTGATGAATGTTGTGACTTGGACATATTTTTAGTGTGAAGTAGACATCCTGAGCTTTCCAAAATGGCAAAGAACACATGATTTCGATATTTCTAGATTTAGTTATGATTTTCCAAATTTTATTTGGCCTTGAATCACTCATCTCAGGGGACTTGCTTTGAAAACATGCCCATTTCCATCGTTTAATGAAAACGGGACATTACACAATTTCCTCACACAATCATAAGATATAAACGAGTGACTAGCACCCGAATCAAACATAGCAACTACAGGAAAGCCATTCACTATCAGCATACCTCAGATCAAACTGGGAGATGCGCTGGCTTCCTGCTGAGTAAGGGCGAACACTCAGCCATGGGTCTGTGGTCTAGGAGGAGGTGCTGTCTCCATCTGAGGACAGTGTCTAGCAATGTGCCCCGGCTTCCCACACTTGAAACATGTCACTGGAGACTGCTAGAAGGATGACTGGCCCCGAGGAGGTGGCACACCTTGCTGCGGCCTTCTATTCCATGGCCTTTTGCCTCTCTTCTTAGTACTCGGTGTCAAACTAGACCCCTCTTCAGGTTTTGGCCTTTTCAAATCTGGAACCCTCTTCTGACTAGCTGTAGTCACAGCAGGCATGATAACTTGCAAGTTAGTCTCAATCACCCTGCTGACCTCCACAAGAGTATTAAACTTTCTGATCCGCTGTGGAGTGACTCTGTCGCTAATCAGAGGCCTCAAACCAGTCTCAAATTGCTCACATCTCCAGGATTCATTATCATACCTCTGGAGGTAAGAGGAATACCGAGACAACTCTATGAACTTGGCCACGTACTGGTCCACAGTCATCTCATCCGTCTGTCTCAAGCCCATGAACTCCATTTCTTTCTTCTTCCTCACTGAACTTGGGTCATACTTCTCATAAAACTCGACCAAGAAAGTCTCCCAAGTTATCTGTATATTCTTGGTCTCCATCAGGGGTTTCGCACTATCCCACTATCTATCAGCTTCCTTTTCTAGCATAAAGGTGGCTAGCTAGGCTTTCTGCTCAGTGGTACAATCCATCACTGAGAATATCTTCGTAAGCTGCATCACCCAAGCCTCCGCCTTATCTGCATCCAATTCCCCATCAAATGAGGGTGGATTGTTCTGCCTAAACTGCTTCAACACTTTTTGGATAGGCGTCTGGGTCTGTGGAGCAGCAGGCTCCTGGGAAGGTACAGGTGGAATGCTAGATGTAGATGGTTGAGGTACAGGGGCATCCCTTCTGGCTTCTTCTTGCCTAGCCAGGGTGTCTTGCAAATGCATGATCATATCATGCTGCTGCTGGGCAATGTATCTCTGTTGCTCCAGCATCTCTTGGTGCTGGCCCATCATGGCCTCATACCGATCTAGTCTCTCCATGATGGCCTGCAGAGGATCCCTAGTCTCAATAGGAATCTCTGGCTCAGCTCTCTGAGCCCTGGGCGGTCTGCCTCTACCTCTACTCCTGCTCCGTCTAGTCTCAACCATGTCTGAAAAGAAGTAGCAATCCTCAGTTCACAATAATATCACAACACCTATGCATAAGGATGCTACAACTTCCATGACCATTCACACCAAACACAAGCAATTCACATACTTTAAGAGCCTAAAATTGAGAAAAAGTGCCTGAACCTTGACTCTGATACCAAAAATGTGACACCTTAATCTACTACCGCTATCTAGCCTCTCACTAGGCTCGGTTTCATATGATTTCCAAATAATCAACACCAATCCGTGGCATTTTCATGCTATGAACCGGGGTTTCATACACTCAACTTCTGCCCCGAGGGTCCCGTGAACCCATCATTCACATTCTCAACTCAAACTCCACTTATACAACTCATACATAGCATAAAAATAACTATAAGCCACGGGTATGGGCTAAAAACCAGAAAATGCATTTTTCTCACTTGTGCCCAAAAGTCATATTTTGGCTCTAACTTTGGAAAATCATAACTAATTATGGAAAAATGGGAATCTAGTAAACTATAGCTTCTTGGAAAGCTCTAAGTGTTAAATTTACACTAAAAATCATTCCCAACCATAATCGCAGCGTTTGGACCATGTTTGACATCGACAATGGGAGAAAGGTCCAGCTATCACTGTTTCTGGTGCAGCTTTCTGTCATGACTTTCAAAAATCCATAACTAAATCCAAACAAATCCAATCTGGGCACACTATACCAATTTGAAAAGCTAAGGATGTCTCCTAGAGGAGAAAAATAAGTCTAGATCAGTTCAGTAGCCCCTACACCCCAAAAATCGATGGAACAATAACAGGGGTCAGATGGGCTCCCTGATGCTAATACAGAACTTCAGATGGTTCGTTCTCTCTCTACAGACCTCCGATTTAGGTGATTCTAGTTGGTATAGGTCACTGTGGTCATCTAGTTTGTGTCTATAAAATTTCATGATATTTGGCTACCGTTTGGTCTATGTAGGACATGGATTTCATTTCTGCCCTATAGAAACAGTACATGACCAAACTACCATATTTTTCCCAACTTCAACAATTCACCAAATATTCTCTCGACCTCTGAATATTACCAACTTTAGCTTCTCAAGAAGATTTCTACAAACTCTAGAGGCATGCCAAACCTTATGGCAAGAGGAGCTCATCCAGTCATACTTTGACGGAGCTCACAAAATTACTGGTTTTGGCACCCAAAAGGTCCAAAACGGGTCCAAACAGCCTCTCACACATTCTAGCCACTCATGGACAAGTTTGAAAGCATACAACTAGTCTATATAACATGTCCATATGGTCCAAAGAAACATACATTCCAATCTCGCTATGCTACGGCCAAAAATACACTATTGCATTCATTTAACAAAAGGGGTAAAACCCTCATTTCCATTCATTTGGCTCTTTACATTGTTTGTACATCACTATTTCATGCATTTACACTTGTTACAACATTTACAACTCAAAAATGGTGGGCGCATATTCATTTGGCACCACTTTACATCAAAAAGATCAAAATAAAACTAACATTCTCCTATACATGCTCCTAGGCTCCTTGGTGTGCACTTGGTTCTCCTTGTGCTCCACCTAACATATTAAGTTGGGAGGGGAAGGGGTGAGATTCAAGGAATCTCAGTAGCTCATGCACTCAATCAAGTAAGCAATCAAGGCATATAACAAGTCAAAGCATGTGAATAAGCATTTAGCCATTCTCAAACATCCAACACACGTTGTACATGCTATGGAAATCACAACAATGCCAAAAATGGGCTCCAAGGACTTTTGGTCTAGCCTCACCCGAGTTTAGGGACTTTTGGATGGCCTCACCCGAGTTTAAGGACTTTTGACTTGGCCTCACTCGTTTGAGACTTTTGGCCTTGTCTCACCCATTCTCAAGGGACTTTCGGCTTCACCTCACCCATCTCAAGGGACTTTCGGCACTACCTCACCCGAGCAAATCTCACAACTCATCACACAAGCATATTAGCATCAATGCATCAAAGCAATAGCATATGGCATATTCCACACAATAAGCATATACATAAACATACAATGACTATCATATCCAAGAATGCAACAAGAAAGAGTGGAAGAGAGAGCTACCTTATCAGCCAAGGTCAACCCTAGCTTTTCCTTTCAATTTCTCTTCTCCCTTCTTAATTTCACACTCACACCTTGATGGAGGTGCTTCACTTGAGCCTAAACACAATTAAAGAGCATAGAATTACCCTCTTAACATGGAATCATCAGATCAAACTCTCCTAACATACCAGAACCTAGAGTTCTCTCTCTCTCTCTCTAGAATGCCATCAACTCTTTCTCTCTCTCAAGCTCCCATGGTAGTGGAAACAACATTTTCAAAGAAAACACAAAGATTCAAAGGTGTTTTCCACTTTCCCTCTTCTGACCCATGCCCAAAATCTAACCATTTTCACAAACAAAACCGTGGGAAGAGAGGGCAAAGAGAGGGGATCAGAGTTCTAAGAAGAAATGGGAGAAGTTTCCTTACCTTTCCCTTGCTCTTCCTCCTTCTCTTAGTCTCTCTCACTCTCCACGCCTCTTTTCTCTCCTTGGGTCGAAGTCTAGGGCAGATATGAGAGAAGAAATGAGTTTGGGCGTTTAATGAAGTCTAATTCTCGCCTTTTACTCTCTTCCAGACAGACCCTCGCTACAGCAAAAATTAACCTTCGCTATGGCGAGGTGTAACCTTCGCTACGGCGAGCTCGTATCAGTTCCCTTCGCTATGGCAAGATTTACCATTCGCTATGGTGAAATCGCGTTAGTTCCAGACCTCCACTCTCACTATGGCACACGCCACGGCGAGCAACTCCCTAGTTTTTGTATGGACTTCTGCCAGCACTCGCTATAGCTAGAATCCTCGTTCGCTATTGCGAGAAGACATTCTCACGACAGCGAGACCATTTCTCGCTATTGCGAGAAGACTTAGCACAGTTTCTGGACTTCAAAAATTTTCAGCTTTCTATTTCCTTTCTTTTCCTTTTTCTTTTTTTTTTCCCGGTTGTTACATGCAGCCTTGGCCAGAATTTCCCACTTTCTGTCCCAAAGTTTGAAAAATCACAACTAATTCTAAAAAAATTGAAATCATACATAATACCATTCTAGAAATCTATAGATGTCTACTTTATGTTAAAAATAAGTCTAGGTCATGAAACACCAATTAGAAGACGTGTGACATTCGAAAAGCACTTAAGGTCTCAATTGCTTGGGCTACTGTCATAGGTTACTATTATAATTTTAGAAATTCATAACTAATTTTAAAAAAATACAAATCGTGAAAATTAGGTCAATATGAGAAGATAAAGTTGTTAAATTTAAGGGAAAAATATATATAGATCATGACAAGTGCATTTAGAAATTGAATTATGATGGAACAATACTGGAGGTCAAGTGGCATTACTGGTACTAACATGAAACTTCAAAAATTCATAACTCTCTGCTCTAACCTCTAAATGAGGTGATCTTAGTGGCCACAAAAATATTATAACCTCTAGTTTATGCTTGTGAAATTTCACAAGCATTAGACATCATTTGACCATTGGATGACATAGAAAACAAAATTGACCATATGAACAGTACATGCACCAGAACAGCAGAAAAGTTTCAACTTTGAAAATTCATAATTAACTATGTGGAGCTCCGATTTTTCTGCACTTTAGCTCCCCAAAAATATATCAATGAGCCCTACATGTCTGCAAAATTTCATGGGAAGATTCATCCATTTGGTCAGTTTGTATCATAGGGTTCCAGTTTGGTCATTTTAATGGTCTTAACTAGCATCAAAGTGTCCAATTTTGCTTCCCAAGCTTGTGTGGCCACTTGAGCACATGGAATTGCACTAAAATGACATTCTAAACTTTTCTCAAGGGTGCACAAACCCAAAATTTAGAAACTCACACTCTCACCCCATGCCATACACAAGTTTACATAATGCTAGTCTTGCCATTACATATCCAAAATATACATTTCCATACATATAACCTCAAATCTCATTTGTACATGATACATTAACATAATTATACATGTTCATAATGTCATAGCACATATATATAACAATAGATTACAACATTTTCCATTCATATGGCCATAAAAAAGAAAAATCCTTGCACTTTGTTGTCATATTCTCATCTTCCAAGTTGTTGGCTCCCATTATCTTGTCCACTTGGTCCACCTAGCATGTTAGAACATTAGAGAGGAGAGAATGAGATTCAAAGAATCCCAATAGCTCATCTCCCTTTCAATCACAAATAAAATATGCAAAACAAGTCTTACAAATACATGCATGGGCATATTGACATATGCAATCATTCAAGAGACATTTTTAACATTTGAACAAGTTATACATAACATACATAGGCTTGCCAAGTAAGTGGATTAGCCTCACCCATCCATTTGTGGATTTTGGCCTTGCCTCACCTATTTCTTTAAGAGGTTTTTGACTCAACCTTACTCTTGGGAGTCAACCTCATTATTGGGAGACTCTTTACTTTGTCTTAACTAACTTTAAGAGTTCTTGGCTCATCCTCACCATAGCTAAGGGTTCTTGGCTTCTCCACACTCAAGCAAACCCAAACAAACATAATAAACATCAATTGAAAACATAATGCATCATCATGGTACCATGGAATAAGAGCTCACTCTAGAATATTTTTCATAGTTTAAAACACATATACACACATTCAAAGATAAGTCAAGCATAATTTCATGCATGAGAGAAGGAGGAGTGAGCTACCTTGGATACAACTACACACTTTTCGCCTTTGAATTTACTCTACCTTCCTCAACCTCACACACACAAAGGTGTGGGGTTGGTTTCTCTTAGCCTAAACATAATTTATGGAAGCCAATTAGGTTCATGGAATTAATTCTAAGGCCACACATCTTCTTTAAACACGAACTTGGTCTATTAACCCCTTTATGGTTCCAAGAATGCACCTAATGAAGCAACACCTATCAAATAAGTTCTAGGCTCTATTATTTCCTTTTATATATGATTCTTGACTCCTTTTAAGTCTCTTGGAGTCATTACATAATTAAAACAAAGGGTCTAACTACATGTTGCTTCCTTAGGTCATACTATGGAACCTAAGGCACTAATTCATTCTCTAGGCCTCCTAAATTTTTTCCAAGGTTTTCCCTCATTTTCATTCATCATATATGACTCAAAAATGGACTTGAAAAAATTTAAAACTCTCCCTAGGTGTCCTAACCCTCTTATGCCGAGACTAGGTAGCATTTAGGAATCAATGGTTTTGCTTTGTTTTCTACATGGAAGATGCATATGGGGAGACTTCTAGGTATATTAGGAGCTCATTTAACCATTAATTTAGGCCTAGGAATTAAGGTATCAAGTCAGATTTTACAAGGAGCATATGAAACCCTAGATTTGCTATCTTGAAATTCCATGGTTATTTGTTAATTTTCTTTACATATTCTTATTCTCTGAACTCCTTTTTCCTAAGATTCACCCTTGGTTCTGCCTAAAATCCAACCCCTCTTGTAGTTTCTTGAGTGGGGCGAACCAAGGAGAGAAGAGGAGTAAAGGGTAGCTATCATAGAAGGAAGAATTACCTTGTTTTTCCTTGTTTTCTTGCTTGAATCTTCCTTTCTTTGGCCTCTTCTCTTCAAATCTGAATTTTTCCCCTCTGTTCTTCCCTCAAAATAGATCCATAAACTTTAATATAACCATAAGAAAGAAAGGAAAATGGAGAAGAAGAGGTTTGCTAAAGAAAGAGCATGAAAAACAGAAAAAAAAAAAAAAAAAAAAAAATCCATTCCTTTTGCCTTTAATTTCTCCTTCTCTTCCTCTCCCTCTTGTGTGCCTCTCTCCTTAGGGTTTTTCTCTAGTTTAGGGCAGAAACATAAGTGGCTAAGTGAGTGGAGAGAGGGGGCGCCCTATATATATAGGTGGGAAAAAGAAAGACTTTTCAAAAATTTCAATTTTACCCTTTCATTTTGGCATTTTTGTTTTTAGTTCATTTTAGCTCCTTTTCTAGAACTGTCTTTTCCATTATGAAATTTAAGTCCCTAATTTACTAAAATTCCTTTGGAATCACTCAAATCAAAGTTCAAACCTTCCTGAACAAATCCATTAAAGTTTAGGTTCACCATCATTGGAAAATATCCATCGAAGGGGTCTTAACTGTCTCAGGGCTTCCCATGGTTTTTAGGGCCTCTGAGAACCCCGTAGAACTAAAAAATTTTATTTAAAAAGCCCTCTTGTGTGAATTTCAAAATTAGCTCAAAATTATGAAAATGCCATTACGTTTTGTAAGTCTTTTGTCAAATTTCGTTTCTTCATTCTAGCTCTATTTTTCTTTCTATCTGAGCTTGGAATTCTCATTTTTAGGAGTCTAGAATGCTACTTAAACTTTTTGGGACTTTAACTAATTCATTTCAGAGGACTTATTTTGAAAATGCACCCATTTTCGTCATTAAATGAAAACTGGACATTACAACACACACTCGAGTAGGAACAAAGGAAAAGCCACAGTTTAGTGGGGAGAAAAGCAGCTGAAACATGCAAAAGCTTTCATGGAAGAGACATAGGTCTAGAACGTATAGAGAATAACACATGAAGAAGTTTGAAAGAAAAAGGTAGTCTCTGTTTTAGAGAGCAAAATGAAGAAGAGGGGGCTAGACTGGAAGGAACAAGTTGCCATGGGTTGGGGGGTTCTAAACAGTACTTATATTCAGCTCACCTCAGATCCACGTAGCTTTCAACTACATAAACAAACACGTGGGGTAGTAGTAAAAACAAAAGGGAAGTTACGTGGTAAAGGAAAGGGAAAGGAATGTAAGTAAGCCATATGATACATGAAGAAGCTGGGGATTAAAGAAAGGAAGTGACACATAAATAAAGAGTAACACGAGCTAAGGAAGAGAGGAAGCAACATCTGGATTCGAAGAGAAGCAAAAAGCATGGACAAATTCTATATTATATTCCAACGCATCATCCATTCATAATAAGGCCCACACTCATATACACAAGAGGAGGCACGTGATTCATTTAGTAAGAATAAGCTATAGGCAATTAAAAAAAAAAAGAGGAAGAGTGTGTAGAGAAGAATAAAAAAGCTGCATGTGGAAAGCATAAGGAAATAAGAAACACGTAGCATCACATTGGGGCCCACAGTTTGTAGCATGTAAGAGGCATCAAAAGGCGCTATGGGCTAATTTGTGGAGAGCACGTGAAGAAGATTAATGAAACACATGATAAGGATGGGAGATGGATACAAAGGAAAAAACACACGAATTAATCAAGGTCATCATCCACTCCATTCCATCATCATTCCAGATCTAGAGATGCCATTCCATTTATTCGTATCCGCTCCATCCTCTTCATCCGTAGCTTCATTCTATCCCATTTCCTCTATTCTTCCACCTCCATGAAGAATTAAATCTCCATCTTTTGGCCAGCTGGGAGGAGGTCCTTGGTTGAAGCTTAAATTCAAAGAAAATAGCAAGGGATTTTGGCTAAGCTTCCTAGTTTTATTTTCTCTTTCTACATCAATTTTTATTATTTTATTTGCTTGGTTAAGCTTGTAAATGATTGAGATTGATGTAGTTTATGATTATTGGCTGGTTAGACATTAATTAAGAGATTATTTGAATTATTATTGGATTGAATTAAGTGCTGAATTTTCATTTCTCTTCCAATTTCCCATGTATGCCATCAAGGTGTTCGATGAAATGCATGAGTGAAATTGTGTGCTTGATTGTTAGATTTGAGGATTTCTTAGAGTTTGATTGGTTAATTAAACATCTTAAAATGTTAATTCAGAGGCTAATTGATCAATTAATCACTCAATTTTAAGTGTTCATCGATCCTAAAGGCAAGAATTAATGATTTAGTGCGGGGTTGAGGTTTCAATTCAACATTAACTTGTTAATTTCTTGAATTTTGAATGGAAATTCAAGATCATTTGCCATGAACACAATTAGGGACTCTTAGACAAGAATTAATTACAATTGAATTAGGATAAAGATAGTGGATACCAAGGGATGAATCCAAAGCTAGTTACAAGTCTATCAATTGCCCTATAGTTCATGCAATTAGGTAGTGATTAGAAATTTTATTTTAATTAAATTTTAGTTAGTTAAATTTAGACAAAACCCCCTTTTTAATTAGGTCATTTGTAGAGTTCTTTTACACTTAGGAAACCCAATTAAATATTGAATTCCATTTCTTAAGGAGACGATCTAGGTTGCACCACTAACTATATATTTTCTAACCCAGCTGGATTGAAAGAGAAATAAGAAGCAGACACTATAGTAGTTCAAACAAAGAGAAGCAAGCCACAAGTTTCATGCATGGCTCCACGTTGCAACACACTTCCATGTACCAGTAGTATCCTTTAACTTCATGCATACAAAAAAGTTGACATGGGAAACTTGTGGCAAGTAAGAATGAAAACACATAAAGTAAAAGCAGAAGGAGCTACAGGTTCACAAGAAATAAAGCTAGAGGAGAAGCACGTGAGATGAGGAGCATGAAAATCAGGTGATTTTTAATGAGGATTAGAAGCTAAGGGCTCCATGACACATGAACAGTAGCATGTGAAGAGCAAAATGAGCTGCTGACGTGGGAAGGAATAAGACGCCATGAATTTTAGGAAGTTGAATCAAAAGAATATCACGTGAGGAGCAGGAGAAAATGGATTAATTGAATCAAAAAATATAAAACACATGAGGGAGAGGCTGAGAATAAAAGCATGGAAGGCACGTGATTTTCAATGAAGCTCATGCAGTAGGCAAGAGGCTAGATAAAAAACGCACAAAATCATCTATTCAGAAAGAGGCAGAACCATACATTCATTCATTCCATCCATTGTCATCACTCCATGCTCCATTTTTCCTCTTTGGCCATAGCTTCATTCCATTCCATTTCCCCCATTCTTCCACCTCCATGAAGCTTTAATTCTCCATCTGTGATTAACTTGGAAGAAGACCCCTGGTTGAAGCTTGAATAAAGAGATTTGCAAGGGATTTTGGACTAAGAGTTTCATATTATTTTCTTCTCTTTCTATATCAATTTTAATTATTTTATTTGCTTGGTTAAGCTTGTAAATGATTAAGATTGATATAATTTATGATTGATAGCTGGTTAGACATTGATTACAAGATTATTTGAATGATTATAGGATTGAATTAAGTGCTGAATTTTTCATTATCCTCCAATTTCCTATATATGCAATTAAAGTGTTCGATGAAATACATGAATGAGATTGTGTGTTTAATTGTTTAATTTGAGGATTTCTTGGAGTTTAATTAGTTAATTAAACATTTTAAGGTAATAATTCAGAGGCTAATTGATCCATTAATCAATCAAATTTAGTGTTCATTGATCCTAATGACAAGAATTAACGATTTAATACAGGATTGAGGTTTCAATTCAATATTAGATTGTTATTTTCTTGAACCTTGAATAGTATTTCAAGATCATTTGCCATGAATACAATTAGGGACTTTTAGACCAGAATTAATTACAATTGAATTAAGATAAGGATAGTGGATACTAAGGGATGAATCTAAAGCTAGTTGCATGTCTATCATTCACTCTTTAATTCATGCAATTAGGTAGTAATTAGGAGTTTTAATTCAATTTCATTTTACTTAATTTAATTAGATCAAACCCCCCTTAATTAGGTAATTTTTAGAGTCCTCTTACACTTAGAAAACTCAATTAAACATTGAATTCCATTTTCAAGGGAAATGACCTAGGTTGTGCCACTAACTATATATTTTCTTAACCTAGTTTTATTTTAGAGGTTACACGACACAACCGCCCGAGTTCCAAAAGAAAGAAAGGCAAAAGAAAAGCTAAGATCAAGTGGGTTAATGGCTATTTGAGTTCTTGCAAGCTTCAAGGTAGCTTTATCTCCTTTTCTTGCATACCTTCGAGTGCTTGAATGAGTTAAAATGCTTATGTGTGTTGTCACTTGATGTTTTTATGAGAAATGATTCATTATGTTTCCATATGAACTATATGAGTATTATGTATATAAAATGCAAGGAGATGACTCCTAGCTTCCCTAAGGCATGGAATTTAGTACAATATCTCTTTCTTGGCCCTGAGTTGAGAACAGTTGAACTTAGCAAGTTTATGATGATGCCATGGCTTATGTATGAATGAGTTTTTATGTTTTACAATGCATTTGATTCATATGAAGCATAAGCATAATATTCTTGCACCACACGCATGGCATGTACTTATGGCATTCTTGTATGTATTGAATTGGTTGAGATTAGCTACTGAAATTCTCCCAAATCTCACTCCCATGCTCTCACTAACCATTTTCAGGGTCACTAAGTAAGGACAAGGATGTGGAAAGAATTTATATTTTAGACTTCATGTATTAGGATTCTATCTTATACCAAAATTTGATGTATATATGTATATGGCATTCTACATGTACCATGATGGACTTATGATGTAATTAATAATGATACTTCATGTTTAATGATGAAACTATATGTAAAAGTATGAGGATATGAATGTAGAACAAGTTATGGTAATATATGAGCATTTTGATGACAAATGACCATGTAAATGCCAATATAGATGTGTGTATAATAGGGTGTCAAGGGGTCAAATTTTGATCCAACCATTTTAGCATGTTATGGGATAGTTAGAAAAGCCATATAGAATTAAAGAAATGTGCTTAAAGTGGAAGAAAACCAATTGGACATCAAATGGTCCAAATTGAAACCAAAGTTGGTCTTGAATTTTTCATACACAACTTCTATGTCAAAAGTGTCCTTAACGACCTAGTTTGAGCCTAAAATTTGGCATGCATTTAGACCCCTCATAGATATTTCTAACAAGCTAAGAATCATAATTTTTGGAGCTATGCATAATATTCTCCAAAATTTTGAAATTGTGCAGACTTTTCAAAATGGTTCTGGTACTGTTCACATGCATAACTATGATATTTTATGTCATTTAAGGTCCAAATGAAGTCCAATACTCATAAAATTTTATAGACATATAGTTGGCATTATAAGCTTTCTGTGGCCACTAAGATCATCCAATTTGGTATTGTATAACTCCAGATATGTAATTTTAGAGTTTAGGTTTGTTATATGCCTTCAATTCTGACTAGTGTTACTATTCCATTACATTTGGTAAGGCAAATGAACTCAACTTTGACTAAAACTATGAACATCCTTAACTTTTCATAGACACCTAATTTGCATGATTTGGAGTTGTATAGTCTAAGTTATGAATTTTCAAAGTTAGTGCATATTTTGGACTTATGCTGTCATTTCAGGTTAATTATAGTTTTAAGGTGACCCACAAGCTAGGTAACATAAAATGAGTATGAATAAAAAATTTTATGACAAAAATGGATTAAGAAAGAGAAAGAATCAAGTGTAGATCACTATAACTTAAAATGATTCGTAAATGGGCCAATTTTGGTGTTAAAAAGTATGAGAATGGATGTAAATGTTATGTAAAACTTCTGCTTGATATGGATGAGTCACTAAAAGCTAGGTATGACATAGTGTCTCACTTAAAGTATACATCTAAGATGTCCCTCACTTTTCTCAAATGTTTATTGCATATAGAGAAAATGAAGTTGTTAATTAATTTAAGGAAATAAAAGTTCCATATGATTAATGACCTCAGGCAAATCGAAACGTGGCATACAAAGGGAAGAAATGACAAGATTCTAATATTTCATAGAAGTAGTTTGGACAACTGAATTATAGTATAATTTTGAGAAGTTAATAACTAGTAATATTTTTCAATTCTACTACATTGTCATTACATAACAAAAGGAATTGCTGGGATATTCAATGGACATCTTTGAATGCGCTTATGAATTTAGGGGTGGCTATGTTAGCTAGGAGGATCAAATTTTTGAAATGTTCTATCCATTGTTCCTTTTCTACTACTTGTTTAGTGTGGAGAATCTTCTAAATTTTTGCAATTTCAACTTACTAATTAAGTTTTTCTATTAGGTTTTGCATTATTATTGCATTATCACCCCTGATAGTAGTCAACTCATTCATTCTTCTCTCCAACTCTCTAGTTAACATATTAATTTCTTGTTGAATCTCATTTAACTCAAACCTTTACATTTGCCTTTCTAGCACATCCTTTTCCTTAACAACTTTCGTTAATTTGGCTTTGTTATTCTACCTCCTTTTCTCGTTCTCTTTTACTTGTCTCTATGCATCTTTTATAGCATATTTTAACTTCTTGTTTTTTGCTCTCAATTTAATTATTTTTGTGCCCTTTATGTATCTTTTTGCCTTAGCTACCTCTCCTTGCAAGATTAGACATTCTTTCCTCATTTATGTTAAGTTCTTTAAACACTCTTTGATTATTTGCATATTATTATTAAGCAAAGGATTATGAGGTCCAAATGAGAGATTAACACCTTTGGTTCTTGATACTCCTTAGTTATGGCAGTATTGTGTTTACTTAATTTAAATTTTCCTTCACAGATTACTTTATTCCATACACTCATTATATTTTGACTCAGCTCTTTGGTTCCTGGATTATTAGGTATAAATGAATTAGGCTCATTGCTTCTTTAAAGGGCACATCTTACCTATATGCAAACTATTGATGTCTGATTGCAAGGTTATAATTAATGCAATTGTGAGGAATTATCATAGGCATATTTTGAAATTCTCCACAGCAATAGATAATTTCCTTACTCTCCCACCAAGTTAGCTTCCACCAAATTGTATTCTCATTCAATTGACCAAACAAGCAAGCCTAATTGTAACACCATATGTTTCTAGTCCATTTCATCATGTTTCCTAGCTTTTACTATTCTCATGTCTCACATCATGTAACTCATAGAAGAGCAAAGAAAATAACATAAAATAATGAATAATTTAGCGTTATGTTGCGTATGAAAATTTCGTTCAGTGTCATATGGACCGTGTGGGCTCATATTATACATTATCATATTTAATTACATAAATAAAACTCATTTTCATCATAAAATTTGGCTCACAACTCAAGAACCACAAAGGGAAGCTTAAAATATGCATATTAAAATTCGACCAGAATTTGCCCCTTTTCTAACCAAAATTTGGAAATTCATAACTAACTCTAGAAAAATAAAAATCATGTATTATTGGCTATTTGAGAAAGCTACAGATGTCTATTTCATACTAAAAATATTTCTAGGCCATAACATCCATCATAGAGGACGTCTGACATTCGAAAAGGTCCAGAGGTCAAACTGCCACTGGTACTCTCACAGATTTCTGTAGCAAATTTTAAAAATGTCCAATTAATTCCAAATAAATCCAACCCATACAAATGATACCAATTTGAAAAGTTATAGATGTTAGCTAGAGGGAAAAAATAACTCTAGACCAGTTCAGGCAGCTCAGACCTCAAAATTCAATGGAACAGTAACTGAAGTCGGGTAAGGCTCCTGATACTAGATAGAATATTTAAAAATTCATATCTCCTTCTCTAGACCTCCAAATGAGGTGTTTCTAGTTGGTACAAGTCACTGCAAATGTCTAGTTTCTCTGTATAATATTTCATAGCAATTGGACATCATTTGAGACCTATGTGATAGATTGCATTTTTTGATCAAATGAATAGTGCAGCAGACCAAAACTAGAAAATTTGCCAACTTTAGAAATTTATCAAATATTCTGTAGACTTTTGAAAATTATGTTCTTTAGCTTTCCAAAAAGCTTTCAATAAGTTCTAATTGCATACCAAATCTCAGATCAAGAAGAGCTCATTTGGCCAAAAAGTGATATAGGGTTCCATTATGGTTAATTTTGGCTCCATATGGGATACCAAAATGACCAAATGGCTTTCCTTGGGTGTTGGCACCTTTTAGGCAAGTCTAAAAGTATAATTAAGACTTATGTAAGCTGCCCAAATGGTCCTAAACTCTATGCATCTCATTTTGGCCATTTCGTCCACACATATGCATATTTCCATAAAGCCATTCATGAAGCTACTGTGCCATCATATACTCAATTCATATTCTAGTGGCTACATAACATATTCTCTCATTCATACATGGCATAATATCATAATTACACATGTCTAAGAGATCATAGACCATATACATCAAGGGGTTACAACATTTGACACAATTATTGTAACACCCCAAAATTAATTAAGGTGTTAATCATGGATTTGGGTTAATTAAGAATAATTAATATGGAATAATCGGGTAAGTTAAGTGAATAGAAATTTTAGAGAGATAAATTATTAATGAGTTTGAGATTTAAATAGGATAGAAACTTCACCTAGGCCTAAATTAATGTAGGAGATCATGATAAGAAGCTAATAGAGGCCTAATAAGTTAAGTGCAGACCCAATCTAATTTAATAAATTAAAGGCCCAAGACCTAACTTCCATAAGCTCTTATAAATGGCCCAATAAATTTTATGCAGACCCAAAACAATGGAGTTCTTAAAACTAGGTCTGCCCCAATGAAATTCTGCAACCTAACACCTTAAAGCTGGCCCAACAAAGTAAAAATCTGAAACCCATTTGGAGTTGGATCTTGAAGCAGCTCATAATCCATAGAAAACTGAACTTAAACCCTAAAATCTAACCTAGCCAGCCCCCCATTCTGCAGAACCACAAGAGACACACACAAAATTCGGAGGTCCAAAGGAGAGGGTAGGGTTCTTGGCATGTTTCCACCTTTTCCCACTTCTGGAGCAAGATTCAGCTAAGGAAATAGTTATATGACTTAATCCTCTCATCTTTTTCTTTAATTTGACCCAATTAATGTTCAAATTAGAGCACTTTCACCCACACCCAAAATCTGAAACTTGCCATTTGATGTTTCCATGGTGAAATTTCGTAAGTTGAGGCTAAGGCTGACATTAGGTAAGTATAAACTCATCTTCTTGATGTATTTCTACTGGTTTGAGACCCCAATGATTGGATTATAGTATGGGTATTAATTTTTCATGAATTTGCTTAGGATTTAAGGTGATATATTGAAGTTTTTTGGTAAATGACACATTTATTCTGAATTTTGGGAATTTATAGTGGTTGGGGAGATTTTTGTACCATTGGTGGCTTTTGCAATTTGTCTACAAGTGAGGTAACCGGGACTATATTAATTCCATGCATATATATATTTTAATTTCATATTTACTGTACATGAATGATTTGAAATACTGAATGAATTGGTTAGCTATCTATTGTGTTGTGATTGGACCTTGTGAGTCCATGGTGGAGCTGTGGTACAGCTGCCACCCGTGCATGTGCTTCAATCGGGCACTAGGTTATGATCAAACCCCAGATGTACTGAGCCCTGGTTGTGCTCAATAGGGAGTAGGTGCCGTGGATGGGTCTCTCCTGATGTTATTGGCCTTTAACATATGGAAATATGATTGCTAGTATGGGATAGTGATCATGATAGACTAATTGTTTCATTTGCTGATATGACTAGTATATTTTCTGATACTTATGTAAAATCATGCATATATGTTAATTAAGCTAGATTATATGATAGAATTGCCTCGGTGACTAAGATTCATATCTCACCCCATTTCATGGGATTAAACATTTCAGGTAAAGGTTCTTCAGGTAAGGATAAGGGCAAGCAAGTGGATGAACATCCATGAGCTGAGGCCTGGTGTGGGGAGCTACACTTGGTCTGAGTCGAATAGAACAGATGCTAGTTTTGTTAACGTTTGTATAGCATCATCATGTATCTATATTGCCAAGTGTAGGAGTTTGTATTTTGATGACATAGAATGTAACCAATGAGAAATGGGCTTCATATTAGTTATTGATGGATGTATGAGTTTATGACACTTATTATAGTTTGTAAACCTGTGTTTTAATTGACTATTTAAGTTATGAAATCATGTGATATATGGATTGTGGATTTGAGTTAGCGATGCATGAATTGTCTAATGAAAATATGATTGAATGACCATTATGAGAAACTTATAAATCTACTTATATAAGGACAATGAATGAGTAAGCGAATCCACCTTTAAATGGGGGTGGGTAATGATATAATGGCTAGGGCAAATGAACTAGATAAATGCTATTAGAATCCCATAACAAGTGGGAGAGTGGCCTTAAAGAGCCCCTAGATAGAGAGTGGGGAGTAGGAGACAAGAGTTTAAGAGTTGTGGGATTAGAAGGTATTTCACCGCGGCCAAAATGGGCTTAGGCGTGGCTAATAGAGGCGAAATTGCCCAAGGGGAGTCCAGAGGGAAATTTGCCATGGCGAAATGTGGAAGTAGCCGCAGCGAAATGTGAGAGGCTAAATTGGGAGTCATCCAGAAGGAAATTTGCCGCAGTAAAAGTGGGAATTGGCTGCGATGAACTTTTGTGAAAATGTCCTAGGTGTTCTAGAGAGGAATTAATCGCGACTAACAAGGGAATTGGCCGCGGCCAATAGCGAGAGGCGAGCGAGGTAAGTTCCAGGAGGCTTCCTCACCGCAGCGCCATGTAAGTTAGCCATGGCGAAGGTCTAACTCACTGCAATGATAGGGTGAAGATGAGAGTAATTAGCCATGGCTAAGAGTAATTTAGCTGCGGCGAACGTCTTGAAACCCTTATATTAACCAAGAAATCTTGGTTTTTCATATGGTAATCTCAAGAGATAACTTAGAGACATTGGTAGAAAATTCTTGTGAGTTAGAATTGATAGGTAATAGAATCAAAGACTTATAAATGGGTGTTTATTTCCCTTATGTACATGAGTGCTTGTAATTATATGGTTGATGACTTTAATAACATTAAAATTCAAATTTTCCCGCATTTTTCAGAATGTAATTAGTCGTAAAGACTTTTAATCCATATTTACGATTTTTAATCGTGTATTTCACCTTAATTATAATGATTAGAAGTTAGGGTTGTCACAATTATGGCCTTAAAGAACTAAAAACTTTGCATTTGATTGCCAAACTCTTTCCTCCAAGGTAATTGGCTTCCATCACCTTGTCCACTTGGTCCACCTAGCATGTGAAATCATTGGAGAGGAGGGAATGAGATTCAAAGAATCCCAATAGCTCATCTCCCATTCAATCATACATAATGGATGCAAACAAGTCTCATAAATGCATGTATGGTCATATGGACATGTGCAAACATTCAAGAGACATTTTCATCATTTGAGAAAGTCATACATAGCATATAAAGACTTGCCCAGTAAGTGGATTGCCCTCACCCAATTTCTTGTGAATATTGGACTTGCCTTACCCATTCCTTAATGCATTCTTGGACTTAACAATGCTCTTAGGAGCCCACTTTGCTTTTGGGAGACTCTTTGCTTTGTCTCAACCAATCTTAATGGTTCTTAGCTCATCCTCACCATAGCTAAAGGTTCTTGGCCTCACCACACTCAAGCAAACCTAAGCACACATCAAAATATCATATGAAACATAATATGTCATCATAAAACCATGGCATATGAAATCATGCTATCATACTTTTCATGGCTTAAAAATACACATACACACATTCTAAGATAAGCTAAGCATACATCCATGCATGAGAGAAGGTGGAGAGAGCTACCTTGCACATAATCACACACTTTTCCCTTTGAATTCAAGCTCCTCTTTTTGGCCACACACACATAAAAGTGTGGGGAAGGTTTCTCTTGGCCTAAACACAATTTATGGAAGCCAATTAGGTTCATGAAACAAATTCTAAGGCCACACAACTTGCTTAGACACTAAGTTATTCTATAAACCCCATTATGGTCCATAAATGCACCTAATGAAGCAACACAATAATTTTTAAGCTCCATTCTTTCCTTTCAAAAATGATTCTTGACTCCTTTTAAGCCTCTTGAAGTTATCACACAATTAAAACAAAGAGCCTAACAATATGTTGCTTCTTTAGGTCATAATATGGAACCTAAAGTACCAATTCACTTTCCATGGGTTCTAAATTTTTCCCAAGGTCCCCCCTCATTTTCATTCATCAGATATGACTCAAGAATGGGCTTAGAAAAATTTAAAACTCACCCTATCTATAAAAACCCCTTTAGGCTGAGGCTATAGAGGAATAATGGCTTCATAGACTTAGGAGGAAGTATATGGGAAGCCTCTTAGGGATCTTAGGAACTTATTTAAACATTCATTTAGACATAAGAATTAAGGTATCAAATCAGATTTTACAAGGAACGTATGAAATCCTAGACTTTGCATCTTAAATTTCCATAGTTATTTGTTAATTCTCTTTGCATATTCTTAATCTCCACACCCTTTTTTTCTTAGAATCACCCTTGGTTCTACGTAAAAATCAACTCCTCTTAAGTCTTCTCAAGTGGGGCAAAATGGTGGAGAAGGGGGGCAAAGGGTAGTAACCATGGAAGAAGACAATACCTTGTTTCCATGGCTTTTCTCACTTGAATCTTATGTTCTTTGAGTTCCTCTCTTAAAATCAGAATTTTCCCCTCAATTTCTCCCTTAAAATAGATTTTTAAACTTTATTTTAATCAAAGGAAACAAAGGGGGATGAAGGAGAAGAGGTTTGGAAGAGAAAAAGCATGAAATACCATGAAAATCCATACCTTTCAACCTTGAATTTCTCCTCCTCTTTGCCTTCCTCTTGTGCGCCACTCTCCTTAGGGTTTCCCTCTAGTTTTGGGCAGAACTTGGTCATGCATAATGAAGGGAGAAGAAAGGCACATCATATATATAGGAGGGAGGAGGTTACACTTTTCAAAAATTTCCATTTTGTCTTTCGTTATTGGCATTTTCGTTTCTCCTTCATTTTAGCTCCTTTTTTAGAATTGTCTTTTCCATTATAAAATTTAGGTTCCCAATTTAGTAAAATGCCTTTGGAATCACTCAAATCAGAGCTAAAAGCTTCTCGAATGAATCCGTCAAAGTTCGGGTACACTGATGTTGGAAAATATTCACCAGAGGGGTTTTAACTGTCCCCAGGCTTTTCATGATTTTCAGGGCCTCTGAGAACCCCAAAGAACTCAAAACTTTCATTTAAAAAGCCCTCCTGTGTAAATTCCAAAATTTTCTCAAAATTACAAAAATGCCATTATGTTTTGTAAGCTTTTTGTAAGAAATTGTTTCTTCATTCTAGCTCTATTTTTCTTTTCGTTTGAGCCTGGGATTCTCATTTTTAGGAGTCTAGAATGCTTTCCAATTTTTTTAGGACCTTAACTACATCATCTTGGGGGACTCCCTTTTGTATCTAGTGAATTTTGTTCATTTACGGAGAAACTGTATGTTATATTTCTCATGTTTTTTTTTATTTTCAGAGAACCAGATGTTACACTAATCATCATGGTTCATCCTTGTTAACCCTTCATTATTATTTAAAGATGAAAATATAGAACTTTTATGATCATAAAAATCTCTAATTGAATGGTGTACGATGTCCTGCCTCTTTCCCAGCTAATACTTCCTCCCATAAGTATGATTCATGATCTAAATAGTTAGGAATTGTAGACAACACTTTAGTATTCCCCTTTTTTCTTGTTGGCAAAAGCTTAATGTCAGGAATGTCTCTATTAAAATAGCTAGCACGAGATTTATATGATGATTTTCTACCATCCATAAAACACTTATGGCAACCAAATCAATTATTCTGACTACTAATGGAAACAACACTAATCCATGTACTACTAAAGTAAGAACTTTTCTAAAGGTGACCTAATCATTTTTTTAACTAAGGCCTCTAGATGCTTTTCTACATATTTTCTTGAGAGTCCTTTATTTGCCCTTTTTGATGTAACTAGATTCTACCAAGGTCTTTCTCTTAAGATATGAGCTAATATGCACCTTGATGGTAAGTGGCCAAGATAGTGGTAAACCAAGGAAATCTTACTCATGGACTTACTCATCAAATCCCCATATTCTTACAGAGTGAACATAATTTGGAATGTTAAAAATGTAAAGCACATCAAAGAGTTGTCCCAATATTGAGCTAAAACTGAGAAAGCATTAGAGTGAATTAGTATTTGTAATAAATCTAGTATCCCTATAATCCCTCTGAACATCTTGGAGATGTCTTTCTTTCAACTTCTTACTTAACACAATTAGACTTTCAACTGATTTAGCTTCCACCTTGACTTTAATTTTTGTTCTAGTTACAACTAGTCCTATTTGACTTAAACTTAGAGAATGCTTATTGCCCATAGGTTCCATTGCTTTTGTTATACTAATCAAGTCATGCATCCATTCATTGTTTCAAAACACGTAGGCCAAAGCTTATAATCATAAAAAATTAAGATATCTTTTTTACTAGTCGATGGGTTATTATCATTGGCCTAATAAGTTTGCTCATTCTTCAAGAGACCTATTAACCTATAAGGGCATAAGCTTTAGTGATCGATCTAAGAAGGAACAAGTCCTTAAACAATTAAAGCTAATTTGAATAATATTCAATGTAAATAGTGTAACGACTCTTCTAATTACCCATTTTTAGTGAATATTATTTTAACTCTAACAAAAAATTCTAATTAATTTGAGTTTTATTACCTTTTTCTATTTTAATCGTTCCTCTATGATAAAACTTCTCTATAGTGTAGCGGAATACGAAAATGATAGAAATAAACTAGAATCACTACAAACTATTTAAAAGTTTAAGCATAGGGGAGCAAGATCCATATAAATACAGACCAAAATATAACAATGGGGATTTAGTCTACACTATCCAAAAAGAATCCCTGGGTAGCCAAAAAGATATTGTAACGGTTATCCCCCATTCACAAAAGTCAATGTCATCGACTGGGCCACTAATCATGGATATAGATGTAATGTCTCTTCTAAATACCCATTTTTAGCCATTTTTTTTTTACAACAGAGTCTAATTAATAGCATAGCAGAATACAAGAACAACAGAAATAGACTGTAATTTATACAAACTAGTTTAAGAGTTCCATCATAGGGAAGCAGAGTTACAGAGGTCACCTCACATCAAAGGGGATCAATCTTATACTATCCAAAATGAAAATCCCCAAATACAAAAAGGACCAAAAATGTCAGTCCCCTATATGTTCACAAAAGGTTAGCGTCAATGACTGGGGCACTATTCATGCAAACAAATGTGTAGGAGGATCATATCCAGCCACTAGGAATGTGTGGGATTTAAGCTCCCCTAGGGACACAAAATACACGAGTACAATGCGAACAACATCATCACATGATATGATGCGTATGTTGTGGATGACAAAGACCCATCCCCAGAGTGGGAACTAGATCCACTCTGCCTGAAGTTCTAGTGTCACATGATAAATTGGCATCTAAGAAAAATATAAACCACAACAGAGTGAGAAATAATTTTCTTAGCAATATAGATAAGATTAATACCACATAATATCTATGAAGAAGAGTCAAGTAATAATTTTAACAGATAGCAAACAATATAAATGGAAGGCTTACAAAGACAGTTAATTTACTAAATAATATAAATAGAGAGATATACTTGTTAGCCATATTTAACGTGAATATGAACTAGCAAAGTGAACAAACTTATTACATATAAAAAGAGAACATGAATAAAATACAAGAATTATCTCAACATAATTCATATTCAATAGTTGCAAGATATTCATGAGATTTCTACATGTATAGAATATGAAAAATATAATAAACAATATTTATTCCTTCTTGACCATTAGGCCTTGGAGACTGCCAGGCCCAACACCCAAATTATATCACACTGGCTTTGGCAAGCTCAAGCCCAGCTCATGTTGCATTGCCATGACATAACAAGCTCACCCCTGCTTCCTTTACTAAGGCGTCCCCTAGTGGGTACCCAAGGAAAGTCATAGAAAATATTATAATAATATGTCATCCAAGCCATCATTTGATCAAGGCATAATAGGTGTATTTAAGAAAAAACTGCCTTGCACAACTCTGTGCATAAATAAATAATCCCGATAGCATGCCAACGTACTGGAGTCTAGAAATTAGTGATTTAGATATTTTTAAGTATCTTTAAAATTGGACATCTAACACAACAACAGCTACCCAATGGCCAACTCTGGCACACATAGGGCTCACCCCCTTTTGCCCTATATATATTACCCAGTCCTTTACCAAACAACCCATACTCATAGAATTAGACAGTAAATAGCATATTATCCATATCCAAAAATCAGACAGTATATCAGCATAGCAAATAGTGCAATTCCAGAACATATGTTGTGATGACCTTAACTTTTAATCCCAGTAATTATGGTTAAATACACGATTAACAATTAATGATTAAGGTTTGGAGTCGTTACAATTAATTACATTAAGAAAATATAGGGAAGTTTGAACATTGATATTATTAGGGTCATAAACTAAACAACCATAAATGGGAGTATGCATAAAAGGAATTGCACTATCATCAGGGGTTTGTGATTCATTCATCCATCAGTTTCAACACACAAAAATCTCTCACAAGTGTTCTTATATCATTTCCTAGCATTACCATTGAAGAAATTGGGGTTTCTAGGCTAAAGGTGGGAGTTTGAGGACCTATGTCGTGACTTGAAACCTTCCCGCCGTGGCTAAGTTAGGTACTAGAGCTCAAAAACCAAGTTTTTCACTTTGCGTCGCGGCCCCAACCTTTCGCGCACACGGCTAAGTGGCTCTCGGGAATTGATAAGCATGATTTTTATACACTTTAATCCTCTTAACTTTGGCATTTTGATGATAGAATATGGTCTTAATGGTTTAATTAGATTCAATTTGAATTCATCAGCCACTTATGCACTTTGTGAATTAATTGGAAAAATTATTGAGTTTTAATGCATGAAATTCTTTTAAATAATTTTGTGGATAATTCTATTGAATATTTTTCATTCTTTTGTGCAGAATTTTTTATAGGCAAATAGCTTGAGTGGGAAATTGAATGGAAGGTGAAGATTGAGCTTAAAGTGTACTTTTTGTGGAGCTAAAAATTTGAGAATGGAAAGCTTAAATCAAAAAGAGAGATACAAGAAGGTGGAGTCTTGGGCTAACACATTGCAGCACATTTCCATAAACACTCAAGCAGCTTCAACAAGGAAGTGCCACGGGTGTACTGTTTTGATCAGAATGTGGGCTGGAGAAAAGAGAGTCTCAAGTGAGGAATGAGCTAAACGAAGACACATGGGTTGAATGCAAGACATGGAAAGAAGTAAGAAGCTGCAGCAGAAACATACACAAAAAGCTACGAGTTGGAGCTGGAAGCAAAACACAAACCAGTAGCTTATGTGTTGAGAGAAGAAGCATGCAAACAGCAGCTAGAGTGAACAGTAGCTAACGTGGAGAATGAAGAAGGGAAACGAAGCCATGCATGTAGGGGCAGCAACACACACAAGCAGAAGTTGAACGTTGCTTAAAATAGAGGAATGAAGCAACGTGAAAAAAAACTAAGCATGAATGCAGCAGCTAAGTGGAAAATACATGGAAGAATCTATGGGGCAGAACTAAAGCAATCACATGGAGAAGGAATTCATGTAGAAATGAAGAGTAACTTGAAGAGCAAAAGGGATGCACAGGGAAACGAAATGAAGCTACTGGAATAGAGGAATGAACAAACACGATATATGAAGGAACAAAGAGTTGTCTAGGACGCCAACTGAAGCCATGAAGCCATGAGCTAAGAAACGAAGAAGCCATGTTCTGGTTTGAATGAAGAAGTGGAAGTTTAGAAGCACACACACATGCAGAAGCTGAATGTGGAGCTGAACACGTGGATTAATGAAGAGAGCTAGAGATTAATGAGTTGCAACGTGGAAGTAAACAAAGTTGAAATAAGGAGCTGAATCACGTGGGAAGCTTGGGCAAAATGCTGAAGCAAAACGTTGAATATTATATTTAGCTTTAAAATGGGGCCCACCTTATATTCACATGAAGAAGCTACGGGTAGAATTGAAAGAAATCCACGTGAGAAGAAGCTTGAAATAAAAGCTGATGTAAAAATGAAATTAAAGGAGGAGCACGTGGAATCATAAAAATCCACGTGAGAGGAGGCAGCATCCATTCCACACGCCTTCATCCCTTCGTCCATTATTCATTCACGTCGTCCAAATCCATCCTATTCACTCATATTCACGACGCCTTCGTCCATTCCATCCCTTCATCCAGAGACACTCTCATCCACTCCTCTATTATCATTCCACCTCCAATGAAGCTCTAATCTCCATCTTGAGGCTAGCAAGGAAGAAAGACCTTAGAGAAGCTTGAATCCATGGGGAAGAACTCATAATTTTGGCTAAGGATTTCTCTTTCATATATTGTCTTGGTTAAGTTGTATTTGATAAAGAATTTATGTAATTATGATTAGTGACTGGTTAGACACTAATTAGAAAGCCTTTTTGTTGATTAATTGGTTGGATTGGAATCTGATATTTTCATTATTGTCTAATTTTCCATGTATGCCACGAAGGTGTTCAATGAAATGCATAAGTGAGATTATGTGCTTGATTGCTTGATTTGAGAATTCTTTGGTATTTAGTTGGTTAATTAAACATTTTTAGATGATGAATCAGAGGCTAATTAATCAGTTAATTAATCAAATTGGGTGTTCATTGATCTTAAAGACAAAAATTAACAATTTAATGCGGGATTGAGGTCTCAATTCAACATTAGATTATTAATCTCTTAATTCTTGCATGGTAACTCAAGATACATTTGCCGTGGACACAATTAGGGACTCTTAGACCAGAATTAATCACAATTGGATTAGGATAAGGATACTGGACACCAAAGGACGATTCCAAAGCTAGTCATAAACCTATTATCCACCCACAGTTCATATACTTAGGTAGTGTTTAGGAATTTTGATTCAATTTAGTTTTAGGTTAGTTTAATTCAACCAAAACCCCCAAATTAGGTAGTTATAGGATCTTTGAACACTTAGAAAACCCAATTGAACATTGAATTCCATTTCCAAGGGAGATGACCTAGGTTGTGCCACTAGATGCATTTTTAATTCAACCTAGTTTTATTTTGAGGGTTGTATGACAAGCCCGTCAGAAATCATTGGGTAACTTACTTGAATTTTGCCGCGGTGAGTTGGATCTTTACCACAGTGACTATTATCAGGGATTTGTGATTTATCCATCCATCAGTTTCAACGCACAAAAACCTCTCACAAGTGTTCTTATATCATTTCCTAGCATTACCATTGAAGAAATTGGGGTTTCTAGGCTAAAGGTGGGAGTTTGGGGACCTACGCCACGACTTGAAACCTTCTTGTCGCGGCTAAGTTAGGTACCGGAGCTCAAAAACTAAATTTTTCACTTTGCATCATGGCCCCAACCTTTCGTGCGTGCAGCTAAGTGGTTCTCGGGAATCATTGGGTAACTTACTTGAATTTTTCGCAGTGAGTTGGATCTTCATTGCGACCAACCTCTATGGCGCTGCGGCAAAGATGCCTCCTGGAGTTACTGTTTGAAGTCACACGATTCTCGCCTCGGCAGAATACATTTGTGCCGTGGTGAGTTTTGCTACTGTACTCTCCTTAATTGGTCTCCTCGACTTGCGCCATGGCGAGGTTTCATTCTGTCACCCTCCTGGGTGATTTTTTTCACACTACGCCGCGGCATCCCTTGCCACTGTCACTCTTCAAGCCACAGCAAGGCCTTCCTAGTCATGATGTGACTCCCTCCTGTAACTATAACTCTTACATTTCATCTCATACACTCCAAGTCTCTTCTTAGGAACACCCTAGGACCACTTCCTCCTATTTTATATGACTCTAATGGTATTTATCTACCCTATTCACCAAGCTATTCTACCATTACCAATACAAAACTTAAATGTAAATTTCCACTCCTCCAACTACCCTATATCAGTAAGTCCATAGAGTAATAGCAATAAGAATTCATGCACTATTGACAATTAACATTCGATACACATTCCATTAGAGGCTTCATACATCAATGATTCATATCAATATCTAATACATCACATAATTATATTTCTAACAGTATACCATACCATAAATTCAGTAAAATTCATACATCAGGTGTTATGGGATTCATACATCCGATATCAAGTTATGATGAGGCTTAACTCCTTAATAAATACATCCTAAGTAATCAAAATATAAAAGCCTACACTTGGCAACATGATTACATGATGATGCTATACAAAAAGGAATACAAAATTTAGCATCTATTCTAAATAAACCAATCTAAGTGTAGCCTTCTCCTTACATGGTTAGAGCTCATAGATTTTCATCCACTTGCTTCCCCTTATCCTTACCCGAAGAACCTTCACCTGAAATATTTAATCTCATAAAATGGGGTGAGATGCGAATCTCAGTAACCAAAACAAATTTCATTCATATATTCCAGTTTAATCAACATATATGCATGATTTCGTATAAACATCAGAAAACATACTAGTCATACTAATAAATGGAACAATTAGGTTATCATGATCACTATCCCATACTAGTAATCATATTTTCACATGTTAAAAGCCAATAACACCTAGAAAGGCCCGTCCAGGGCACCCACTCCCTAATGAGCACAACCAGGGCTCAGTGCATCTGGGGTTTGATCATAACCCGATGCCCGATCAAAGCACATGCACGGGTAGCAGTCGCATCATAGCTTCACCATGGACTCACAAGGTCTAATCACAACACAATAGATAGCCAACCAATTCATTTAGCATTTCAAATCATTCATATACAGCAAACATGAAATTAAAATAGATATATGCATTGAATTAATATAGTCCTAATTACCTCACTTGTAGACCAATTGCAAAAGCCACCAATGGTCCAAAAATCTCCCCAGCCACTATAAATTCCCAAAATTCGCAATGGATGTGTCCTCTACCAAAAACTTCAATATATCAACTTAAATCCTAAGCAAATTCGTGAAAAATTAATACCCATATTATAATCCAATCATTGGGGTTTCAAACTAATAGAAATACATCAAGAAGATGAGTTTATACTTACCTAATGTCAGCCTTAGCCTCAACCTACGAAATTTCACCATGGAAACATCAAATGGCAAGTTTTAGATTTTGAGTGTGGGTGAAAATACTCTAAATGAAAAACTAATGGGACCAAAATGAAGAGAAAAATGAGAGGATTAAGTTATATAACTATTACCTTGGCTGAATCTTACTCTAGAAATGGGAATTTCTTGCCCCAAACCCTAGCCTCCCTCCAAACCTCCGAATTTCTCTTTTGTGTTTCAGCAAAATGGGGAAAGGCTAAAATGTTTAGGGTTTCAGTTAGGTCATGGACTACTCCAAGATCTAACTCCAAATGGGCTTCAGATTTTAGCTTTATTGGGCTAACTTTAAGGTATTGGGCTGTAGAATTTTATTGGGCCAGACTTAGTTTTAAGAACTCCATGGTCTTGGGTCTGCACAAAGTTTATTAGGCCATTTATAAGAGGAGCTTATGGAAGTTGGGTCTTAGGCCTTTAATTCATTAAATCAGATTGGGTCTGCACCTAACTTATTGGGCCTCCATTAGCCTCTTATCATGATCTCCTACATTAATTTGGGCCTAGATGAAGTTTCTATCCCAATTAATTCTCAACTCATATTATTAATTTATCTCTCAAAATTTTCATTCATTTAACTTACCTGATTATTCCATATTAATTATTCTTAATTAACACAAATCTATGATTAGCACCCTAATTAATTTTGGGGTGTTACACATGTTATCACATATTCCATTATTGACATAATGCTACGTAATTTTCCAACTATCACAAATGGGCTCCAAAATTCACAAAATAAATATTAACATAATCTAGACAGCACGTAGAATATATTAGGCCATAACAATCATCCAAAGCATACCAAATAACATTAGGAAAATTCAAGAACTTCTTGGTCAAACACTTTTTCTCAAAAATTTGACTTTTTATATAATGATCCATAAATCACCAAAATTTCACTATATGCCTTATTTTTTTATGTAGATTAACCTTATTTAGTTGGATTTAAGAAAACTCTTCCCTAGGTATATGTACATGTGTCGGTCGAATCTATGCATCAAGGAAGACATGTGGTTTTGCTTCATTTTCATGTCACCAAATAGCCACACATACATATTCAAGGAAGCTAAACAAAAGCCCTCAATCAATTTCTAGAGATTTCATATGTATTCTACAATTTTTCAAGTTAAGATTATAGGGTTTCTTGCCAATTTCTTCATAAAAATCAAAGCCATATTAATCTTCCTCTTCCTTAAGCTTTCTCCCATCACTTCCCCCTTTATTTTCTCTTCAATTTCTCCTACGGCATCTTGAAATACAAATCTTCTTAATTTGTAGAAAAATTGTCAAGAATAAGAATTTTCTTAGACCACATGAATTCATAAGCCATACATATGATTTCTCCATCTTTTCTTGGCTAGAATTCATGGAAACAACAAAATTTTCCATCTCCTCTTGCCATGGACGAAAATTAAAAAAGAAGAGAAGAGAAAATTTCTTGGGGAAAAATAGAAGAAAAACTAAGAAGAAGAAAGTCTATCTATGTTACCTTAGCTCCGCGGTGTTTAATTTTCCTGGGTGGCTTTTCTTTCTCTCTTTTTCCTCCCTTTTTCTTTTTCCTTAAGTCGAGTTTCTTCTCCTTCTTCTTCTCCTCCTCTTGGCCGAATTGGTGTTTGTGTTTTGTATGTAAGAGTGCCATGAAAGTGTTATATATATATATATATCTTGGTTATGAATGGTTAAGATTTAATTAACTTTAAGGTGGAAGATCTTAGCCTCTAAATGTTGGAGATTGTACCCTAGGCCAATCATTTGTAAACATTGTGCTTTATTAAGAATAAAAGTTTTTCTGTTACAATTATTATATTTGCATGTTTCTATAATAATTATATCCTTGGATAAATTATATTAGTTATCCTAAATATCCCTAGTCGATATGATGAATTAAGATGAGTATGATTTTGATTGATGGTTATGTGTTAATCATGTATGGAGATACAAATCAAAATCATAGGCACCTATTAGGAATAGGGCGCTAGATCGACCCGTCATGAGGTAGCTTTATAAATTAGGTCATAAATGTACCTCATATATAACTGTGTCACTAATTCCTTATACCTGAGATCATCATAGATTCCAACATAACGGACACTGTGCTTTGGCATTGTCAAAAGTCATCTTTGACCGGGTGATCATAAAGGCTATGGTCGAGCATAGTGGACTCCATGTAAAGGATGATGAGCAGTCAAGATAGAATTTGTCCCTCTGGTTAACGGAGAGATATCTCTGGGCCCCTCGATGAGTGAGACTGAGAAATGCATGGCCATGTTTGGATGGAAGGGTTTTCCATTCGTTATGTCGATCTGCATGTAAATCAAGAAACTAATGATCGAGTAAGATAAGGATGACATTTCCATGCCTCATGCTCGATCAAGATATCATGTGATAGAAGGGATGTGACAGGGTCATACAATAGGCTGTATCGGATCACCAAACCCTATGTGATTTGGGTAGTCACTATATCTTGCTAAAGGCCACTAGTAGCTTGTGGGTGCAATAACGTTGTTGGCCCACTGCCAATATCATATAAGCCTACAGAGTCGCACACAAGAACGAATCAACTTGAACAAGAATGTCCAAATTCATTGAACCTAGAATTGTGTCTAGATTCGATAAATGTTATGCTTAATTAGGATGAGATAATTATATATATATGATATATATATATATATATGTAATTAATTCGAAATATAAGTATATATATATTATTTGATATTTATATATATAATATATATATTTCATACATATATATAGAAATTCAAAATATATATATATATATTTATATTTGATATGAATATATATATTGTATTATATATTTCAATATATATATTTATAAATGAATTAGTTAAAATTGAATTTATAAGATAAATTCGAATTTCAACTAATTTGTTTAAGATTAATTTGGATTAATTTAAATAATGTATTTAAATTAACTAATTTAATCTAAATATATCTCTATAAAAGGAGAGGTAGGCTAGGGTTTAGATACACAAAAAAAAGGAGTCAACTTTCTAAAACCCTAAGCCATCACCCTAAAGAGAGGAGGGCGGGCCGTACACCTAGAGAGAGAAAGTGTACGAATGCCTAGAGAGAGAAGATCATCTTCTCGTCAATTTGCATACGAACATGGTGAACGAAGGTGCTAGCATGCCTTTCAAGTTGCCAAATCGTTCATGTGGATACCGGTAGAGGATGTTGCACATAGACATTAGTTCCAGAGATCTGAAAGGACAAAGCGCGCTGCAAAGGTAATATTTTATCTCATACTCAGTTTAATCAAGTCAACGGATCCATAGGAAGAAACGAATTAAAATTTCCACTACGTGTACAGTACATTTCTTTCACTAGATTACATGAATGGTTAGAATTTAACCTTGAAATAAGAGATAAAACATAGGCCTTAGGATTAGATTTTTCATCATGTATGAAGATAGGATTGTATTTAATGCTACTTAGTCAGAATCTATGTCATGCTAAAGTCAACAGTAACTTTTTCATAATGCATAAGATTTCTAAGATTTGCTAATGTAAGCCTGCGTAATCGCTTTGTAGTTTGTGCAGTTTCTAGAATTCTCTTCTAACTTCCAGTCTCTTCTTCACACATGGTGCCACATGATCACTTTCTCTCTCCTTTAGGGAACTACATCAACTCCTTCCTAGCTCCCTGGTGCCATGTCAACTCTTCCCCAGTTAGACTTATAAAATTGCTACTGTTTCCTAGGTTCTCTATAATATCTTATTTAATTAGTTTTCTTTAAGTTCTCTACTATATTTTAATATTATTTGGACCTATGTGGGTCCCATTTAATATTCCTAACCGTATATTTAAATATTATTTATTTCCTAATATTTTATTATTTTAGGGTCCAAATGACCATTTTGCCCCTAGTAGTGATGTGACAGACAAGCACCTCTGTTTGTTTTTCGCTTATATCTTCTTCGAACTTCATATTTCTAAATTCTGTCACCACTACCCAATAGATTTGTTTGCATAGAATTTCCTGAGACAGCTAATATGGGTTTAGGGTTTTAGTTCGTCTCCGTATAAGCTTGTAATCATTCCGGGTCATTTTCTGGCCTTAACGAATCCAGATTTTCATGCAACAAATTTTATAATTTTCTATGAATTATTTCCTATTTATTGATATATATATATATATATATATTGGACTAGTTCTGAATTCCCCATCTTTCTAGAAAAATTGTCAAAATTCGTTTAGGTGACAAATGACAATTTTGTCCTTAGGCCCCCGGACCCCCTAAAATCTCAAAATTTCCTATAGGTCCTATTAAACTTATACTTCTCATATACGAAGCTATTTCATTCAAATTCTTCTTATTAAAGCTTAATAAATTCATTATATAAAATACTAAATAATTAGAAAATCCTTATTTTGGGGATATTATAATAAAGGAGCTAGAGGTTCAAATCCACCCAATAAGAATGAGTGAGATTCAAGCTATAATATCTAGTCTTTCTAAAATTGAACTGAAACCTATGAGTTATAAAAGGAAGACCCCAAAATCAAGGGAATAGAGGCTAAATAAAATTAGAATAATAATCTAGATATCTAGAAATAAGGACACAAAGCTAAAGATATAACATCCAAAGTTTTAGAACTTTTTCTAAGTCTTCTCACTATAGCTAGAATCCCTGTTCGTTATAGCGAGGGTGCTAGTTCGCAACAATAAGGTACTAGTTCACTATAGTGAGTTCGTATCTCATACAAAATCCAGGGGATATCTCGCAATAGTGTCAGTCGTGGCAAAAATAGTTAGGACCTGAGACTGATTATTGCCCTCGTGAGAGGTGCTTCCCGTTATAGCGAGACTCGTTTTGGAAAAAGTGTGAAAAAGTGAAATTTTGCTTCTTAAAAAGTCTAAAATCCTCTCCTTCATTCCAGCCGACATTCCATCTACTTACGACCAAGGGAGAGCTTGTCTAAGAAGGGCGTACAAAGGAGGAGAAAGGGAAAAGGAAGGAAAACAAAAAAAAAATGTGAGAGAAACTAAATATTTTCATGATTTTCCTTCTTAAAATCGTGTTCTTCTCTCTTTGCTCTCTCTTTCTATGGTTTTGGTGGATGATTTAGTTCTATTTTAAGCTTGGTGTAGAGTAAGGAGATTAGAAATTCAAAGAGAAAGCTAAGGCAAAGGGAAACACTCTTGAAGAAGGCTTGAATTCAAGGTGAATATCCATGTATCCTTGTCTCTTCTTCTTTGCTTCTTATGTATATTGGTTCTATCAACTTGAGAGCTAGTAAAGGGAAGGAAGTTTTGACCTAGAACTAGTAAGAAACTATTGAATTAGAGTGTGGAAAATTAGGAATTACAAAGTAAGTGGAAGAAAATCTAATGAACTTCAAGATAAGAAAGATAAGGGTTCTTGAACATCTTGTAAAATCTGATTTTATCTAAGAATTCCCTAAATAATATGAGTGCTTGTTTGAGTTCCTAAGACTCCTAGGAAGCTTCCCAAGTGCCCCTTCCATCAAGGAAAACTTGAAAACTCCATGGACTATAAATGCTCTTCATGGCTCGACCTAGAGCACTTAAGAGGGCTAAGGAGTGTTTTAATTGGTTCTAAGCTTGGTTTAGGGTCATATGTGATGGAAAAAGATAAAAGGAACCCTTGGGGAAAACTTAAAAGCCATAGATTGAGAGTTAGGTCAATAGGTTCCATAATGTAGCCTTAAGAAGCAACTTATACCTAGACTCTTAGGAATGAGTTTGTGATGACTTCAAGAAGTCTAAATGAAACCAAGAAGTCTAGATATGAGAAGGAAGTGAAGCTAAGAGCTTGAATTATGTTAGTTGCTTCATTAGGCCATTAATGGAGCTATTATGGAACCAATAGCCAGGTGTGCTTCTTAAGTGTGTGTTTAATGCTTTGGCTTGTTCCAAGAGAGTAATTGAATCCTGTTTATTGTGTCTAGGCCAAAGAACTCAAGCTCCATCTAGTTGTGGTTAAATCAAAAGGGAAGAATTGTGTTCAATTGCCAAGGTAGCACTTCACTCTTTCTTGTTTGTATTCTTAGATGTATAATGGTCATTGTGTGATTGTATGTGCATTTGTATTATGAGACATGCCATTTGATGTTGCCTTGTTGCATTGGTACCAATATGTTTATATTTTGATTGTGAAAATTGCTCTTAAAGGTGAGGTGGTGCTAAAAGTCCCTTAAAATGGGTGAGATGGAGCCAAAAGTCCCTAGGAATGGGTGAGATAAGGCCAAAAGTCTCATGTATAAGTTGTATGAATGGAGTTTAAGTAGAGAATGTGATTAATGGATTCACAGGACCCATGGGGCAAAGTATAAATGTTTAAACCTCAACATAATACAATAAAATGCCATAATCTTACTCTTTTTCTTTGGAATTACATGAAATCAAGCTTAAGTGAAGGATAACTGAGGCTAATACATTATGGTGTTACAAAATATACCTTGAAACCAAAGCCAGGATAGCTAAATAAAATTATCTGAAAACATAGTTGCATTTTTGTAATTTTGGATAACTTTTAGAAACTCAAAAAAAGGAGCTTTAAATGGTAAAATTGAGTTTCCCAAGATTCTGAGAGGTCCTAAAAATCATAAGAACCCTTAGAATAATTAAAACCCCTCTAATGTGCGATTTAGGTTATCAGTTGACTTAAACTTTAACTAGCTAATTTTACAAGGTTTTAAACCCAAATTAGGTGAGACCAAAGGCATTTTATAAATTTGAGACCTAAATTTTCATATGAAAAAGAAGGTTTTCAAAAAGGAACTAAATCAAGTGAAAACAAAAAAAATGAAGTTGAAGGGTAAAATAGAAATTATGGAAATTATTATAACTCAACCCCTTCCTTCTTAAATTGATCCAACTTGTCCTAAACTTCTCAAAATAAAACTAGAACCCTCTGGAATAGAACTCCAAGTCACACAAAGAGAGGACAAGAGGAAGGAGAAAGACAAGCCAAAAAGGTAAGGATTTTGGCTCTTTTTCATGGTCTTTCCTTTACCGAAGTTATTCTCCTTTTTATGCTCTCTTTCTTGATGGTTTTAGTTTTCTAAAAGAATGATTTTTATTGTTAAACATGTGGAAGAAAGAGAAGATTTAAGGAAACTAAGATTAGCACTGAATTTCTCCTTTGATAAGCTTTACAATGATGTAAGATACATGGTGCAAGAATGGCTTTTCCTTGTCTTCTCCCTCCCTCCATGGCTTGGCCACCCTAGAGCCCATGAAGAGTGAGGATGCTTTGGATGATAACAAGGCAAAATTAAGGGTTTTTTAAGTGTAAGGAATTAAATTACGCAATTAGAATTAAGAAAGGAGCATTAGAAAGCAAAGTAGAAAAGTTAAGCTTTCAATTGCACCTTGAGAGTTTTGGAACTTTAAGAAGATAACCTAAGCCATATTTAATCATGTCTAGACTCTAGAGAAACCAAGGAATATGGGTATATATCAATTTCCTAAAGAAAACAAACAAAACTCCATATAGCTTCTTATATGTGTATGGTTCGGTGAAGGAGAGAAATGGATAGCTAGAGAGTGTTTCTTTAAGTTCAAATGAATTTAGAGAAATATGCCGAATAAAGAATTATGAAAGCATTGGATTGAATTTAGGAACCTTAGAATAAAAGTTGAAATTTTAAGGACTAAAAAAGTTTAATGAAGCAAGTGGATTTTAAACTCTTCAAACTAAGCATGTAATGAAAATGAATTTCTTGAGAGATATAAAACTTGTAAGGAGTAAGAGTTTGGAGTTTAGAAAGCAAGAACCAAGGGTGGCTTCATTATGGACCTAAAACTAGCTTTATGTAGCATATTGAGTCCTAAAGAGATTCAACAAAGATAATGAAGCCTAGAATGAGTCTATGGGATTAATTTGCCTTGTAATTGGCATATGTAGGTCAAGGTAATCCAAACTCCTTCATTTGTGAGTGCCAAGCTAAAGGAAGTAAGGAAAATGGAAGCCAATAAGTGGGATTATGGTACATTCAAGTTCTTAGAATTATAAAGTAGCTTTATCTCCCTTTCTTGCTTACATTTGAGTGATTGAATGAGTTATAATACTTGTGTGTTGTTGTTGCTTGATGCATTCATGATATATGTTTTAGCATAATTTTCATAATGAGCTATATGAATGAGAATGATACATGTTTCTACTCCCAGCTCCCTTAAGGCTTGAAATTGAGTGCAGTAGCTCTTCCTTGGCCCTTAGATTGAGAAATGTTAAGCCTAGCAAGGTTATGATAAAGCCATGGCTATGAAAGGAATGAATTTTTATGTTTTATGATGTATTTGATTCATATTAGGTAGGAGCATTACATTCTTGCACCACATGCATGGCATACACTTATGGCATTCTTGTATCTATTGAATTGGTTGAGATTAGCTATTAAGATTCTCTCAAATCTCACCTCTATGCTTCCACTAACCATTTCAAGGTCATCAAGCCAAAGTCAAGACCATGAGAAGGCTTAGATGTTAGGAAAGGATGTAATAATACTTTCTTTTGTATTAAACAATGATGTATGTATGCATATGACACATTTCTTGTATCTTTATGGACATATAATGTATATGATGATGATACTTTATGCTTTATAATGAAACCATGTATATAAGTATGAGAACATAGATGTAGAGCAAGTTATGGCAAAGTATGAGCATTATGATAATGATTGACTATGTGAATGTTAATAGGGATGTATGTATACTTACATGCCAAGTAGTCAAATTTTGATCCACCTATTTTGGAATGATATGGAATGGTTAGAAAAAGCCATTTAAGTTGGAATAAATGTGCTCAAAGTAGAAGGAAACCAATTTGACATCAAATGGTCCAAATTGGTACCTAAAATGGTCTTAAATTTGTCATAAAGAACTCCTATGTCAAGAGTGGTCCAAAAGACCTAATTTGATCTTAAGATTCGTCATGCATTTAGAACCCTCCTAAGCTTTTTTTCAAGTTAAAAACCATAATTTTTGGAGTTGTATAGAATATTTTACAAATTTCTAAAATTTGACAGAAAATTCATTTAGGTCCTAGTACTATTCACACAAAACATGTTTGATGTTTTGGAATTTTCAATGGCCAAATGACATCCAATGCTCTTGAAATTTTACAAACATATATTTGACATTATAAGCTTTCTAGAGCCACCAAGTTTTGTATAAAAAGGAGTTGTATAGAGGAAGTTATGAATTTTTGAAGTTAAGGGTCTGATTGTGTCAAAGTACTATAGTAGCCACTGATATGCCATGTCTTTCATGGGCCAAATGAGCTCAGATGCTCTTGAACTTTTTTTGTATACATAGATCTCATCTTAAACTATTTGTAGCCACTAAGAGCACCTAATTTGGAGTTATGTAGCTCAAGATATGCTATTTCAAAGTTTAAGTCCGCTACATTCCTCCAATTCTAACCTATGTTATTGTTCCATTGCATTTGACTAGACAAATGAGCTCAATTTCATCTAAAATTTTTACAACATGTAGTTACATCTTAAGCTTTTCATAGATACCTAATTTACATGATTTGGAGTTGCACAACCCAAGTTATGAAATTTTGAAGTTAGTGTAAATTTTGAAACTTATGCTATCACTTTGAGTTCAATGGTGTTTAAAAGGGTTTCACGAGTTATGCACCATAAATTAAGTATGAACAAACTTTATTATGATTCAAATGAGTTAAGAAAGGAAAGAATTAAGTTTGGACCCCTATAACTCAAAATGACCCATAAACAACCTAATTTTGGTATTAACAAGCTTAGGTATGGATATGAATTTTGATAATATTTCTATATATTGCACAAATGAGCCAGTAAAAGATAGGTATGACACAAGCTCTCCTGGGGCCATAAAATACACAAGTACAGCATGAACAGTGTTATCGCATGATATGATTCGTACGTTATGGATGACAAAGACCCATCCCCGAAGTGGGAACTGGATCCATTCCACTTGAAGTTCTATAGTCACTTGGTATATTGGCATCTAAGAAAAATATAAACCACAACAGAGAGAGAAATAATTATTCTCAGTAATATAAATATAATTAATATGACATAATATTAATGAAGAAACATCAAACACAAATTTAACAAACAACTAGTAATATAAGTAGAGAACCCTACAGAAAATAATTAATTTACAGAATAACATAAATAGAAAAAAAAAAAAAATATATATATATATATATATATATATATATATATATACTAAATTCTATAATATTTAATAGGAATATAAGATAACATAACAAATAGTAACAGAGGGTATTATACAAACATATAATGAAGTATATTATGTAAATCTCAAAGTTTGGCACATGTAAATACAAAAATATAGAAAGCAAGATATCAATATGCATGAAATATAGAAAGCAAAAAATAAAATAATCAACAGTTGTCCAGCTTGACCATTAGGCCTTAAAGACTGTCAGACTTAATACCTAGATCATGTTACACTAGCTTGGCAGATTCAATATCCAAATCATATTGCATTGCCATGACTTAGCAAGTTCACCCCTACTTCCTTTAATAAGGCATCCCTCAGTAGGTACCCAATGAAAGTCATATAAAAAAAATTCAATAATATGTCATCCAATCCATCATTTTATAAGACATAATAGGTATATTTGGGAAAGAACTACTTTGCGCAAATCTGTGCATAAATAAATAATGTCGATAGCATAACAACATAATGGAATCCAAAAAATTATATTTAAATACTTAAAATTATCTTTCCACTTTTCTATGTCTAGTTTGTCTTAGGGCCCGTCCGGTGTTCAAAATAATTCATAAATCAAGATCCAATGTTAAGGTACAAAATTAAGTCCAATATAGCCATAAAAGGTTCGTTCAGGTATACGAGAGGCTCAATAAAGACCAGTAAGTCCAAAATATCTGAATGGCCCTCACTGGTCTGAATGGCCCTCCTTAGTCCTAATTAGTAATTTAGATATTTCAAGTATCTTTCTTAATTAAAATTGGACATCTAGCACAATAGTAGCTATCCAGTAATCAACTCTGGCACACACAGGGCTCATCCCCCAAACAAGGCTACTCCGCCATATTATATATATATATATATACAATGGCCAATCCTTTGCCAAATAACCAATATTCATAAAATCAGATAATAAATAGCATATTTTTCATGTCAAGAAATCAGACAGTAAGCAATATATCAGTACAACATACAACATAATCCAAAATGTAACACCCCAAAATTAATTAAGGTATTAATCATGGATTTAGATTAATTAAGAATAATTAATATGGGATAATTTGGCAAGTTAAGTGAATGGAGATATTAGAAAGATAAATTATTAATATGGGTTTGAGAATTAATTGAGATAGAAACTTCATCTAGGCCCAAATTAATAAATCATGATAAGAGGCTAATAGAGGCCCAATGAGTTAGGTGCAAGCCCAATCCAATTCAATATGAAAGAGGCCCAAGATCCACCTTGTATAGGCTCTTATAAGTGGCTCAATAAACCTTGTGTAGACCCAAGACTATGAAGTTCTTAAAACTAAGTCTGGCCCAATAAAATTCTGCAGCCCAACACCTTAAAACTGGCCCAACAAGCTTAAATCTGAAGCCCATTAGGAGTTAGACCTTTGGAGCAACCCATAACCCATATTTGACCCAACTTAACCTAACTAAAACCCTAAACACTTTAGCCACTTCCTCATTTTGCTAAAACTCAAGAAGGAAAATCGGAGGTGTGAAGGGAGGCTAGGGTTTGGGGCAAGAATTCCATATTTTCTCACATTTAGAGTAAGATTCAGCCAAGGTAATAGTTATATAACTTAATCCCCTCATCTTTCTCTTTATTTTGGCTTGATTAGTTTTTCATTTGGAGTATTTTCACCATACCCAAAATCTAAAATGTGGTTGTTTGGGGTTTTCTTGGTAAAATTCGTAGGTTGAGGCTAGGGCTGACATTAGGTAAGTATAAACCCTCCATTTTGATGCTTTCTTTGCTAGTTGGAGATCCCCATAGCTAATTTATGATATGAGTATTAATTTTGTACGAATTTACTTAGGATTTTGGGTGAAATATTGAGGTTTCTAGTATAGGACACTTCAATCTGAATTTGGAACTTGTAGTGGCTGGGTAAGTGTTCCCTAGGTAGTCATTAACATTTTAAATTCTTTGGGTACTTGCTGCAACTGTTAATGATGAATTAGAGTAGTAATTCTCTGATGTTATGATTATAGGGAGATTTTGTACCCGTGGTGGCTGTTGCAATTGTCTACAAGTGAGGTAACTGGGGTTTACATTAATTCAATGCATATATCTATTTTAATTTCATGTTTGTGGTATATGAATGATTTGAAATGTTGAATGAATTGGTTGGCTATCTATGTATTGTGATTGGACTTTGTGAGTCCATGGTGGAGCTATGGTGCGGCTGCCACCCGTGCCTGTGCTTCGATCGGGCATTGGGTTATGATCAAACCCTAGATGCACTGAGCCCTGGTTGTGCTCAATAGGGAGTAGGTGCTGTGGACGGGCCTCTCCCGGCGTTATTGGCCTTTAACATGTGAAAATATGGTTGCTAGTATGGGATAGTAATCATGATAGCCTAATTGTTTCATTTACCGATATGACTGCTATGATTCTGATGTTGAATTTGATTCATGCATATATGTTAATTAAACTGGATTATATGATGGAATTGCCTTGGTTACTAAGATTCATATCTCACCCCATTTCATGGGATTAAACATTTCAGGTGAAGGTTCTTCAGGTAAGGATAAGGGTAAGCAAGTGGGTGAAAATCCATGAGCTTTAACATATAGGGATCTATTGATAACTGTTGATAGTTCATGAATTCTTATTATTGTTACTCCACAAACTTATTGATAGAGAGTAATTAGAGAAAAGAAACTGACCCTTAAATCTTGAACTAGTAAGAATAGATTAGCTAGATAAATTAGGCTAATGAAGGTTATTTGAGCCCCATAATTAAGGTAGAGGTGCCCTAGGGTATTATTGCAGGGAGAGTGGAGAGTATGAGACAAGATTTTTGGAGTTACAAGATTAGAGGGAATTTCACCACAGCTAAAATGGAGTTAGCCACGGCCAATAGAGGTGAGGTTGCCCAGGAAGAGTGCCAGAAAAGAATTCACCGCAGTGAAATGTGTAATTGGCTGCGGCAAAATGTGAGAGGCAAAACTGGGAGTCGTCCAAAGGGAAATTGGCCGCAGTGAAAGGGGGAATTGGGCGCGGTGAACTTTTATGCAAATGAGCCAGGCATTCCAGAGATGAATTGACCGCGACGAAATGAGGTATTAGCCGCAGCCAATAGTGAGAGGCGAGCAAGGTAGATTCCAAGAGGCTACTTCGCCGCAGCGCCATGTAGGCTGGCCGCAGCAAAGGTCCAACTCACTGTGGCAGTAACAAAGTAAGGGGTGAAATCGAGAGGAATTGATCGCGGTTAAGGGGAAATTGACTATGGCAAACATCCTAAAACCCTTATATTAGCTAGGAAATCTTGATTTTTTATATGGTAACCTTAAGGGATGATTTATAAATAGTGATAGAAGATTCATGTGAGTTGAAATTGATAGATAATGGAATCAAGGCTTATAAATAAATGTTTGTTTTTCTTGATATATGTAAGTGTTGGTAATTATATGGTTAATGACTCTAATAACATTAAGGTTCAAATTTCCCCGTATTTTCATAATATAACTAGTCTTAATGTCATGTAACCCTAGTTTATGGCTATTAATCACGTATTTAACCTTAATTACAATGACTAGAAGTTAAGGTCGTCACACAAAACATATGTTTATCATATATTCTATTCTTGACATAATACTTTATAAATTTCTAACCATCACAAATGGGCTCCAAATTCACAAAATAAATATCAACATAATCCAGATAACATATAGAACATATTAGATCACATAAATCATGCAAAACATATCAAATAACATAAGTAAAAATTCAAGAACTTCTTGGTCAACTTTTTCTCAAAAATTTGACTTTTATATAGTGATCCATAATTCACCAAAATTTTATCATAAGCCTTATTTGTAGTGTAAATTGACCTAATTTAGTTCGATTTAAGAAAACTCATCCCTAAGTAGCTCTAATGGTCTTGGCCAAAACCATGCACCAAGGAGAGTATATGATTTTGCTTTATTTTCATGTCGCCAAATAGCCATACATACATATTCAAGGGAGATGATCAAAAGCCTTCAATCAATTTCTAAAAATTTCATGTGTATTCCACAATTTTCTCAAATTAAAATTCAATGGTTTCTTGCCAAATTCTTCATGAAAATCAATGTTATATTAATCTATCTCTTCCCTAGGCTTCTTCCCATTGTTCTCCCACTTAATTTCTCTTCAATTTCTCCCATGGCTTCTTAAAATACAAAGTTTCATGGTTTGTAGAAAAATTGCCAAGAATAGGAATTTTCTTGAATCACATGAATCCTTAGCCATATATATGATTTCTCCATTTTTCCTAACTTGAATTCATTAAAGTAACAAAATTCCTCCTTTGTTTTTGCCACGGCCGAAACATGAAGAAGAAGAGAAAAGAAGATTAATGGAAGAAAATAGAAGAAAAACTAAGAAAAAGAGAGTTCATCTATGTTACCTTAGTTCCACAGTGTTTGTTTCTCTCCGATAGCTTTTCTTCCTTCCTTCCACCTTCCTTTTCCTTCTCCTTGGTCGAGCTCTTCTTCCTTCTTTTTCTTCTTGTCTTGGCCGAACTCTGTGTGTGTGTGTTTTCTGTGTAAGAGTGGTGTGAAAGTATGTGTGTGTGTGTGTGTGTGTGTGTCTTCTTGTAAATTTTATTTGCAAATGGATGGTTAGGATTTGTTATGTTTTTATGATATCAAACCTATGCCTTCAGGTTCATTGAATGGTTATAATTTAATCTTGATTTTAAAGATTTAATATAGGGCTTTGGATTAAATTAAGGGTTATAATTTGATCTTAAAAAAGTAAAGAAATCTAAGCATTGGATTACATCTACGGTTAAGATTGCATTACGTTGATGGTTGTGTTGAGCAATCTCAAATAAATTAGGTTGAATAAAATTTGTAATATATGATGCAACTTAGATCATTTCCCCTAGAAATGAATTTCAATATCAACACCTTCTAAGTGTAAAAGGAACCTAAAAACTATCTAACTCAAAGGGGTTTTGATTTAATTAAACTAACTAAAATTAGATTGAATTAAAGTTCCTAACTACTAACTAAATTGCATGGATTAACAAGCAAGTGATAGACATATGACTAGCTTTGGATTTACCCCGTGATATCCATTGTCCTTATCCTAATTCAACTATCAATGGTTCCAGTCTAAAAGTTCCTACATGTGTTCAGGGCAATTTATCTTGAGTTACCACCCAAGATTCTAGACATTAACAATTTAATGTTGAATTGGGACCTCAACTCCACATTAAATCATTAATTCTTGTCATTAGGATCTTTGAACATTTAAATTGAGTGATTAATCAGTCAAATTAGCCTTTGAATTCTCACCCTAGAATGTTCAATTTACCAATTAAACTCTAAAGAAAACTTAAATCAAACATTTAAGCACACAATTTCTAACATACATTTCATTAAACACCTTGACTGCATACATAAAAAATTGAAAGTCAATGAAAAATCTAGCACTTAAATTCATCCATTAATCATTCAATTTCTCTCCTAATTGATGTCTAACCAATCACCAATTACAAACAACACTAATCCTAATTTATTACAAGTTTATCTAAGCAAATACATGTACAAGAAGTAATGTAAAAAGAGAAGAAAAATAGAATAGAAAATCTTGGCCTAAAATCTCTTACTAATCTTAATAGATTCAAGCTTCAATCCAAGGTCTTTATCCTAGCCAGCCACAAGATTCAATTAAGCTCTCATTGGAGGAGAATAATGGAAGAAAAAATGGAGAAAGTGAGCCACGGATGAATGGATGATTTCTGGATCACCCAATCCCCTCTGCCCGAGCCTCCTTCTCTTTACTCTCACATGCTCTTCATTCTTTTTTTTAAAGATAATGTGTTTCCCATGCTTCTTCCTCCCATAAACTAGAGCCACATTTATATGTTCTCTCATCCTAAATTTGTAGGCCCCCCATGCATGTGAGTAGTGTGTTAACGTGAGGAAGTGAATGTTGCATGTGTGAATGACATGGCTGGAAGGAAATTCGTGGACATGTGAATCATGCATAGAGTGTATCTAGTGCCTCATTGATCTATGTGTCTCCTATGTCAATCATGTTCCTCTCTCTATCATGTGTTTTGCCTATGTCTCCTCCTTTCCAATAAACCTATGGCTTCATGGATCATTCCCATGTGATTTGGTGAGTCTGTGTATATATGTTAATGGAATGTTATCCACATGTTGCTATTCTGGCCTCCAAACTCGTGAGTGTTTGGGTGTGTTTTTCTACTCATGTATTACATGGATGAATGGAGGGTGTTGTGGCTTCATATGAGTGTGCAAATGAGTGTGTGGCAACGTGAACTTCCACGTGGCCTATACGAGAGAACCCAAGCCTTAATATGTGAGTGATTGTGTGAACCAGGTGGATGGTCGTGTGTATATATGACCTGGATGTAATGGATCTTGTAACACCATAAATTCTAGCTCATTCTAACTCATCAAGTGCCTTTACATAACTTAATATCATGAATCATATGAGTTTTGCATGAAAAAGGCAAAGAAATCATGCTCATTTTAGCATTACACTGGGTCTCAAAATTCCATTCGGTGTCACGTGGACCGTGTGAGCTCATACTATACTTTTTCATATTTAATTTCATCATTATAACTCATTTGCATCATAAAAACATGCTTACAACCCATGGAAACCTAAATGGGGCAAGGAAACTTAAAGATCATTCTCGGCCAGAATTGGTCCTTTTTCTGGGTAAATTTTGGAAAATCATAACTAAATCTAGAAAAATCAAAACTATGCATTCTTGGTCATTATGGAAAGCTTGGGATGTCTACTTCACAGTACAAATATGTCCAGGTCACAATATTTATCACCCAGGACGTTTAACATCCAAAAATCTATAGAGGTCCGACTGAAATCTGAAACTGTCATAGAATTCTGCAGAAAACTTTGAAAATGTCCAACTAATCCCAAAAAAATCCAATCCATGCAAATAATACTAATCTGGAAAGCTATGAATGTTAACTAGTGAGAAAAAATATCTCTGAATCAGTTCATCAAGCCCAGACTCCAAAATTCAATAGAACAGTACTTCTGGTCGGGCAATTTCACTGATACTGGATAGAAATTTCAAAAATTCATATCTCCCTCTCTAGACATCCAAATGAGGTGCTTCTAGTTGACACAAGTCACTGTGATTTCCTAATTTTTTTGTACAAAATTTTGTGGCAATTGGACATCATTTGGGTCTCGTGTGACAGAAAACAATTTCGAACCAAATGAATAGTGCAACAAACCAAATCCATAAAATTTGCCAATTTCAAAAAATTACCAAATATTCTGTAGACCTCCAAAAACTATGATCTTTAGCTTTTTAGAAATCTATCAATGAGATCTAATTGCATGCCAAATTTTAGATCAAGACTAGCTCATTTGGCCAAAAAGTGATATAGGGTTCCATTGTGGTCAAATGTGGCTCCATATGAGGTACCAAATTTGCCAAATGGTCTTCCCTTGGTATTGGCACCTTTTGGGCAAGTCTAAAAGCACATTTGAGACTTGTGTGAGCTGACCAAATAGTCCCAAACCTCATGCATCTCATTTTGGCCATTCAACCCATATTTATACACATATTCATTAAACTTTAAACTTGCATACTATGGCATTACATACTCAAAACATGTGCTAGTGGTCATATATCATTTCCATACATCTAAACATCACATAATAGTATCTTTACATATGTCTCAACGTTCATAGTACATATACAACATCATATACATGATAAACCATCATTATGGTTCCAAAATGGCTAAAATCAAGGCATAAGTTTGTCAATCTCCTTCCTTTAGGGTTGTTGGCTCCCATTAGCATATCCACTTAGTTCACCTAGCATGTTAGATCATTGGAGAGGAGGGGATGAGATTCAGAGAATCCCAATAGCTCATCTCCCATTCAATCATACATAATATGTGCAAAGCAAGTTTCACAAATGCATGCATGGAGAAGGTAGAAATCATAAACATTTTAAAATCAATCTTGGCATGTGAATCAATCATACAAGACATTCAAGAGCTCACTAAGTGTTTGGATTGGCCTCACACTTCTCCTCATGGATTTTGGACTTGCCTCACCCATTCTTTGAGCACTTTGGACTTAACCATACTCTTAGGAGGCCACTTTGCTTTTGGGAGACTCTTTACTTTGTCTCAACCAAGCTCAAGGGTTATTGGCTCATCCTCACCAAAGGGAAGAGTTCTTGGCCTCTCCACACCCAAGCAAACTCATACAAATATCATACATTCATTAGAAAACATAACATGGCATCAAGGATCATAGCATATAAAGGCATACTAGCATACTTTTCAAAGCTTGAAAATACATATACACACATTCTAAAATAAGCTAAACACACATCCATGCATGAGAGAAGGTGGAGAGAGCTACCTTGCACACAATTACACACTTTTTCCTTTGAATTCAAGCCTCCTCTTTTGGCCACACACCCACAAATTGGTGGAGATGGTTTCTCTTGGCCTAAATACAATTTATGGGAGCTAATTAGGTTCATGAAACTAACTCTAAGGCCATACAACTTGCTTAGATACTAGATTACTCTATAGGTTTCATTATGGTCCATAAATGCACCTAATGAAGCAATACCCCTCAAATGATTTCTGGGCCTCATTCTTTCTTTTCAAATATGATTCTTGACTCCTTTTAAGCCTCTTGGAGTCATCACATCATCAAAACAAAAGGCCTAGCACCATGTTACTTCTTTAGGTCATAATATGGAACCTAAGACACCAATTCACTTTCTATGAGTTCTAAATTTTTTCCAAGGCCTACCCTCACTTTCATTCATCAAATATGACTCAATAATAGCCTTAGAAAAATTTAAAACTCTCCCTAGCTAGGAGAACCCATCTAGGCCGAGGCTATGAAGCATATTTGGTTCCATGGAGCTTTCTTTGTTTTCTCAAGGGAAGAAGCATATGGGGAGCCTCTTAGGGATCTTGGGAGCTCATTTAAACTCTTACTTAGGCCTAGGAATCATCATACAAAGTCAGATTTTACAAGGTGCAATTGAAACCCTAGAACTTGCATCTTGAAATCTAATGGTTTTTGTTAATTCCCTTTATATATTCTTAATCTCCACAACCTTTTTCCTTAGATTCATACTTGGTTCTGCCTAAAAATCATCTCCTCCTGGGGTTTTCTCAAGTGGGGCGAAATGGTAGAGAAGGGGACCAAAAATGACAACCATAGGAAGAGAAATTACCTTGTTTTCTTGCTTTTTCTCACTTGAATCTTGTGTTCTTTGAGCTCCTCTCTTCAAATCCGAACTTTCCCCTCAATTTCTCCCTTAAAACAGATTTATAAACTTCATTATAATCATAGGAAACAAAAGAGAATGGAGGAGAAGAGGTTTGGAAGAGAAAGAGCATGAAAAACTACTAATTTCCATACCTTAAGCCTTTGATTTCTCCTCCTTTTCTTCCCTTTCTTGTGAGCCTCATCCCCTAGGGTTTTCTTCTAGTTTTAGGCAGAAGATGGTCGTGCATAATGAAGGTAGGAGAAGGGTGCATCATATATATAGGTGGGAATAAGTTAACTTTTCAAAAATTCTCATTTTACCCTTCATACTTTGCATTTTCGTTTCTCCTTCGTTTTAGCTCCTTTTTTAGAACCGTCTTTTCCATTATAAAACTTAGATTCCCAATCAAGAAAAGTGGCTTTGGAATCACTCAAATCAGAGCTAAAACCTTTCCAAATGAATCCATCAAAGTTTGGGCACACCGACATTGGAAAACGTCCACCGGAGGGGCTTTAGCTGTCCCGGGGCTTTCTATGGTTTTTAGAGCCTCTGAGAACCCCAGAAAACTCAAAAATTTCATTTAAAAAGCCCTCCTATGTGTTTTTCAAAAAGTTCCCATATTTACGAAAATGCCACTAGCCTTTTGGCAAATTTTTTGAATCACTCTGGCTTTGATTTCTAGGCAACTCAAGACTCAACTCCTCATTTTCTAATATTTAAAATTTTATCATAATTTTATTTGGCCCCAATTCTTTCTATTTTAGGGACTTCCTTTTGTATTTGGCCCACTTCTACCGTTTATGGAAAAATCGAACATTGCGTTTCTCACGTTTACGGAAAGGCGAGATGTTACAGATCTCCCATAGCATGAAGATGTCTGTGTTTGTGTGTGGCTTATGGAATGGTTTAGTGAGGATGTATGCATGCCTCAATGTGCAATGTGACTTGTGTATCAAGTGAGGGGAGAGGAATGTGTAGCTGTTGATTCATGCAAGTGATTGAATGACGTAGCATGTGAATGGCTAGATGGGTATCATCAAGTGAAAGGGAGAGCTGTCCACGTAAGCTTCATTCTCCCATTTTTCTTTTTTTTTATTTTCTAAAATTTCATTAAAAAAAATGTGGACCATTATTCCCTCCTTGAAATTGCACACTTGAAGCTCTATCTCTTCTCCAAATCAATTTTTCCATTTTAAATTTCATTTGCCCATTAAAATTTGCACAAATAATAGAAAATATTATGCTTAAAAATTTCAAAAAATTATTTAAAAGAACTTATGCATTAAAATTCAATAATTTTGCAAATAAATTCATAACAAGCAAAAATGGCTAAAAAAATCAAATACCATCTAATTGAATCACCTAAGCCACATTTAATCATTAAAAATGTCTAAATTAGGAGGATTATTATATAAAAATGGAATTTATCAATTCCCCCTCACTTAAACCTTTACACCCCATGGCAAAACTTAAAATCTAAGGAAAGGCTAATAAAATGGCAAGTGGAAAATCAAAATGAAAAGCATAAAATCACAAGTTAAAGACTAATCTTCAAGACTTCAAAAGTCAAAGTTAACTTTACTTGCATTGAAAAAACGAGTTTCAATGGCAATTTCATTTGGCAAAAATGAATTAAAATGTTTAGCTTCTCATATAGGATAAGTGTTTACTCTCTACTCTCAAATGGTTAAAGCAATGTGTATCACTCAAATTCTACTTATCAAAACTTCACTACCATAAGCTTGTTTATCTTCTAAATCTCTACCACTTATGCCAAATGCAATGCACAAATCAAAAGGACTTTATTCAATGTTGTAGTGGGGTTAGGGAATGAAATGAACGGATATACAAGAATAAGGAAAAACAAGCAACAATTGAACACCTTAGAACCTCAAGAGCAATAAAAGAAAACCTATGTTAGGGACAAATATGCATTTTAAAGCTCTATTTCCAACAAATATAAGTGAATACAAACAAAACATAAAAATGTTTCTTTCTTTGATTTTCATTCCTTTCTTTTTTTATTCATTTTTTTATTTTTATTTTTTCCTTTCTCTACACTTTTTTTTCTTAAAACATCTTTCTCAACTTTTGATAATAATGGCCTAAATGATGTAAAGCACATCTATCCACATATCAAGATATAATGCTCCTAAAATCCTTAAGGTACTTTCAAACAAGGTGAAATTTTTTTTTTCACGGCTATGGATTCAACAAGAAAATAAAATAAGGTCCAAAGTGGCTAAACAATGGATAAAATGCATGTAAGGATTGGCTCTTTGGCTAACTAGCTATAAAAGAAATGAATGCCTTATCATTTTCATGCATGAAAATGCAAGTGTGACTTGTAAGACCATATCTAACTAGGCTATCTCATATTATTCCAAACACATTTCTTTGATTTAGCTTTCTTTCTCAAGAAAAATGCAATAAAAATAATGGATTATTTTGCATTACGTCGTGGATAAATTTTTCATTTCGTGTCCCGTGGACTATATGAACTCATCCATCTCCTTCTCATATTTAATTACACACATACAACTCAAAACCATCTCAAAATGTGGCCAACAACTCGAGCTCATGAACTATATACATAAAATTTACATGTGCGGCCTCGGGTTAGTGTACCAGCTTTTTGTCATGAAATTTGAAAAATCATAACTAATTCTAAAAACATTTAAATCAAACACACTATACCATTATAGAAAGCTAAAGATGTCTACTTTATGCTAAAAATAAGTTCAAACCACAACAGGAACATATATCCACTAGAAATTGATGAAACAGTAACCAAGCTCACCTGGCGCTACTAGTATCATTATAAAATTTTAAGAATTCATATCTTCCTGCTCAAACATCCAATTGGGGTGATCTTGGTGGACATAGAAAGCTTATCATGTTTATTTTATGCCTATAAAATTTAATGACTATTAGACACTATTTGACTCTCAAATGACACAGGAGAAGAAAATGACTATATGAACAGTAACCATACCAGAATAATTAAAATTTGGCAACTTTGAAAATCATAATTAATTCCACAGAGCTCCAAATAATTTAGTATTTAGCTTTTCCAAAAATATCTTGATATGATCTATATGTATGCCAAATTTTATGAGAAAATTCGTTCATTTGGTCAGATTATGTCATAGGGTTGTAAATTTGCTCTTTTATGCTTCTTAAAGGGTCACAAGAGAGTCAAATTTGGTTCCAAGGCCCTCGTGGCCACTTAAGCACGTGGTAAAGCAACAAAATGGTCTATTAAACATGTCTCAAAGGCACACAAACCCAGATTTCACAAACTTATACTTTCACCCTAAGGTATACACAAGAACACATAAGCTATATCTTGCCATCCAATGTTAAGAACTTGCTACAACATTCACAAGGCATCAAAACTTATATATACATCAAGTATCCATGTAATTACATATGTTCATAAGCTTATACATCATATAAAACATTGGATTACATCATATGTCATTCATATGACTACAAAATGGACAATTTCACACACTTTGTTGTTAATCTCTCTTCATCAAACTTGGCGGCTGCCATTTCTTGGTTCACTTGATCCACCTACACATGTTAGGCAATGGGGAGGAAGGAATGAGATTCTAAGAATCCTAATAGCTCTTCTCCCTTTTAACTATACATAAAGAATGCAAATCCAAATCTAACAATGCATGTATGGACATCATGGCTTTCATAATCATTCATGGAACATTTTTAACAGTCAAGAAGTCATATAAAATATACATAGGTTTGCCAAGAAGATTGTTTAGCCTCACCCAATTCTGTTGAGAGATTTTGGACTTGTCTCACCCATTTTCTTTAAGGGTTCTTGACCAAGCCAAACTCTTAGAAGAATTTTAGCTTTGTCTCATCCATTCTTGAGAACTTTTGACTCATCCTCACCCTAGCTAAGGGTCTTTTGGCTTCACCACACTTAAGCAAACCAAAACATATTCATAAAGCATCATTTAAGTGCATAACATAACATCATGGTACCATGGCATATAGATACATGCTAAAACATCTTTCATGGCTTAAAACATATATACACACATTCAAAGACAAGATAAACATCTACTCATGCATGAAAGAAAGAAGAAAGAGCTACCTCGGTGCACAATAATACAAATTTCTCCTTGAAAATGGTTCCTTTCCCTCAACCAAGCACTCACAAGAAGGTGAAACTTGATTCCTTTGGCCTAAACACATTACATGGGATCCAATTATACTCTTGGAATAATTTTTAAAGCTACACATGCACTTGAAAAGCTAGATGGCTCAAATGGTTCAATTATGGTTCTATAAGGCACCTAATGAAGCAACCTTGGGAAAACATAATCTTGGCTCCATTTTTTCCTTTAATTTATGACTCTTGACTCCATTTGAACCTCTTGGAGTCATCACACAATCTTTTTAAGGAGCCTAGGCAGGTATTGCTTCATTATGTTATAATATAGAACCTATATCTCTATTACACTTTTAGACTTTCTAAAATTTTTCTAAGGCTTTCTCTCATACTCTCCCATCATACATGATGCAAAACTAAGTTTGGAAGAAATTAAAACACTCCATAGGTGCATGAACCCCTTTAGGCTAAGGTTATGCTTCCAATTGGTACCAATAGAGTTTGTTTGATTTCTTTGATGGGAGAAGCATGTGGGAGGTTTCCTTGATGTCTTAGGGCTTACATAAACTCTTAGACACCTTAAATCATGGCTAAAAAGCTTTTTACAAACCAAGGTGCAAGTGAAACCTTAGGCTAGACATCTTGCAAATCAATGCTTCTTTCTTGGATTTCTTTGAATATACTTGTTTCTCACACTCCATGACCCTTGGTTCCATCAAGAACACATGAAGGAAAACTCTCCTCCTTACTTTCTCTCTCTAGACTGAAGCTTAAATGGCTTGGAAATATAAGATTTTACAAGTGTTTCAAGTAAAGTCTTACCTTAAAACAAAGCTATCTTTGCGTAGATTATTTCCCACCAATTGGTTTCTTGAAAAGAGTTCCTTTTTGGCTTGGTTCAGACTTGAATCTTCAAGTTTTCAAGAAAAGAAAACCACTATTAGAGAGCTCTTAGAGAAAGGAACAACTTTTCTAACTGGCACTGGATGAAACGAGGTCGTTTACTTACCTAAACAGAAGCTTAAACCTCTTCTCTCTTTCCCTCTTAATGTCACGCCATGACTGCTCAAATTTTCTACAAATGGAAGCTTGGAGAAGGTGATGAGGTGTAATCTTACTTAAGAAGCCTCTTTTACAATTTTTCAAAATGACCATTTTGCCCCTATGAGCCTATTTGCTCCTTTTAGGCTCATTTCAACTCCTTTTGAGAATCGCCTTTTTCATCATAAAATTTAGGACCTTTAATTCATAAAATGCATGTGGTTTCATCTAAATTGAATTTAAAACCTTCCCAAATGAACCAGTTAAAGTTTGAGTGAATCGACACTCTAAAACGTAAACTAGAGGGATTTAAACCATTCTAGGGGTTCCTATGGTTTTTAAGGCCTCTGAGAACCTTGTAAAATTCATTTTTTTCATTTAAAATTTTCTCCTTTGAATTTTCTAAAAAGTGCCCAAAATTACGAAAATACCATTACGTTTTGTTGCATTTTTCGTTAAATTTCGTCTGGTTATTCTAACTTCGATTTCAAGGCACCTCTGACCTTGGATCATCATTATTTGAAGTCTAGAATATTATTATAATTTTATTGGACCTCCAATCATTCTATTTGGGGGACTTTCCTTTGTATCCGATAAATTATGTATGTTTACGGAGAAACCGAACATTACATTTCTCACGTTTATGGAGGTACCGGATATTACATGATCTCAACAAAGAATCAAGACAAGTTCTAAAGTGAAAGTAATAATAGGTGAATACATACTAGAAATGAACAAATAAGGCTCAAATCTTCACAAGCTAATGGATATCAAAATAATTCATTAAAATTAAATTCATTGCCACTTCACTTGAATCGAAACATAAGATCCATCACTTGTCATGTCAAAATCTATCTAAGCTATACTCATCTCAACTTGCAACTTCCACAAAAATTTTAAAAAATCACACTATTTTTCAATTTTTTTCAAAAACTTTCTATATTTTTTTAAAACAAAATAAAGAAAAAATAACATGAAATGGTTCCTCCCCCCTAACACACACTTAAATATTGCATTGTTCTCAATACTAGTACAAGATCAAATTAACAGAGAGACAATACAATATAAACGTGAAAAGGAAAATATACAACTAGATGAAATGGAAATGAAGATCTCAAAGGTGGCTCAAATTTCCATGTAGCTGGTTAGAAGCAATTTATTACATACAAAATAGAACAAAACAAAAACAATATGAAAAAAGAAAAGATTAAAAAAATACTAAACTAAAAGGACTCTATAAGAAACTAACTAATCATATGTGTCAAAAACCAAAATTAAAACATCTTCATTTCTCTTCAGTTTAATAATTTTAAATCTAACTACTTTGAAGCATTTTGATTGATCATTCAATGATGATTCATGGACTTCCTCAACCATCAGTAGTTTTGGAAAGTCAAATTTAAAACCCTCAAAAGCAATAAAAAGAGACAAGTCAAATTTAGCACACTCAAAGTTAATGAAAGAGAATCTAAAATCAAATTTTTAAGCATTAAACACTATAGATCCTTTAAATATCTATCCAAACTAATGAAAACAATTAGACTCCCACCAATAAGAGTCATTGCATCAAGAAAAGAATTCATTTGCAACTTCTCACAATCTTTCAAGTAGAAATCCTTCAAGGTTTCTAGTAATTGCTTCATCTCAACTAGGGGAGTATGTGGCTTGTTAGGAATTAGTTCACCAACTTTATGAACCTATTCAGGACTCTTAGTAAGAGAAACAATATCTTTCTTGACTACAGAGACATCAGTAGACTCATAAGATTCTATATAATGATCAACAACATCAAGTCTTTCACTAACATCAACAATAGCATAAGCATTAATAGGATTTTTAATATCAACACTAGTATGATCAAAAGAATTAATATCTTTAACAATTTCAATGCAGATATAAGAATCCATGGACTTAACAAAATCATGATGATCAAAATATGTGAGGAACTCACTAGTCTCAATAAAAGCATTAATCTAGGAACATCTATCACATATAGTGGATCCAACACACACACAATCAAGAGAATAATCCAAATCAGCTATATCACATGGTCCAAACAACATACTATCCTTAAACTCAGAAGATGCATCATCAACGAGTATATCAACCAAACTCACATTAAGAATAGAATTATCATCACATTTTAAGTCACCCCTCCACTTACCTATTACCTTAGACTCAATAAAATCATCATCAAGTGGCTCAGAAATGAAATCATCACTATAATCATGGCTAGGGATAGAAAAAATAAGTGCATCATATACAAGGACTCATTAACATCAACAAATGTATGATTTTTGCTCAATGCATTATCATAATCAATCATATCAAGGGATTCAACAACATTTCTTCATCTACATCATTCTCATACAATTCAGAAACAACATCATCATATGTATTGATATTCACTATGCTATCATGTATACTAGAGTCATTCCCAATGAATGCAATGTATTAAAAGATGGAAGCATATTACCAAATGAATAAGACTTTTCCTCCTCTATGCATTCTCTTCTAATTTGCTCCTCTTTCAATTCAATAACCTTTGTGATAGATTAACTCATTTGAATTTCCAAATCCTTCATGAGGTTATCAATTATTTGTTGGCTTTAAAGATGCTTACGTTCATTCTCTTGTTGGAGTTGAAAATTATATATGTCTAATTGCTTCATCCTCTCTTCCCATTCAGTTCTCTCTTAGGCTCTTGTTACATATATCCTTCATGATAGTTATAGGCATAATACTCTAGCTCTTGCATGTGAAAATCATGGTATTGCTCAACATAACTAGGGGAAGTCTCATAATGATAGTGGTAACATTGGTAGCATGGCCATTGGTATTGTTGTGCTTGTCTTTGTTGCTCAATTATACCATAAAGCATTGATATATAGCTTCATCCATCTTCTGGAGAATCTTATCATTTGCACAAGAATCATAGACACCTTGATCAGACATAGAATAGCTATCCATATTAGACAAAGAGTATGAGAAGCACAATCACATTAAGCACATAAGAAATTAGTAACAAACTACAACTACAATTTAGACTAAATTAGGAAAATTAAAATCAAATTAAACTAAGAAAATTGAACACACTCAAAAACAGAGAACAATCACACAAAAGAAGCTCACAAAAATTTTAAAAAAAAATAAATTTAGAAAATTTAGGTAAAAGTTTAAAAAAAATACTAAAAAATTAAAAAAATGCTTTGAACGTTAGAATTTGGCCTAAAAGCACTACACCAAATAGCTTTGCTATTAGTTTTGCTCAGTACACCCAAAAACCTTGGAAAACAAAGTTTGAGAATTTTCTAAGCAAGTCAAACAAAAATTCTAGTAAGTAGACCATTTGAACTGAGTAACCAAAATTCAAGTTCAAAGCAGGGCAAAAACCACTCAAGAATAGGGCTAAAACAGAGTTATGAAAACTAGAAAACCTTTTCAAACAATTGAGAATCAATTCTCCGGCAATGGCATTAAATTTGATAGTTGTGTCGAGCAACCTCAAATAAACTAGATTAAATAAAATTTGCAATATAGGGTGCAACCTAGATCATTTCCTTTGGAAATAGATTTCAATATTCAATTGAGCCTTTTAAGTGTAAGAGAAACCTAAAAACTATTTAATTCAAAGGGATTTTGATTTAATTAAACTAACCAAAATTAGATTGAATTAAAGTTCCTAACTACTAACTAAATTGCATGGATTAACAAGCAAGTGATAGACATATGACTAGCTTTGAATTTATCCTTTAATATCAACTATTCTTATCCTAATTCAATTATCAATGGTTTTGGTCTAAGAGTTCCTACATGTGTTCATGGCAATGTATCTTAAGTTATCATACAAGATTCAAAACATTAATAATTTGATATTGAATTGAGAACTCAACTCCATATTGAATCATTAATTCTTGTTATTAGAATCATTGAACACTTAAATTGAGTGATTAATCAATCAAATTAGCCTCTAAATTTTTACTCTAAGATGTTTAATTAACCAATTAAACTTCAAGACCTTAATCAAACATTCAAGTACACAATTTCTAACATGCATTTTATCAAACACCTTAACTGTACACATGGAAAATTAAAGGTCAATGAAAAATTCAGCACTTAAATTGATCCATTAATCATTCAAATGCTCTCATAATTGATGTCTAACCACTTACCTATTATAAACAATACCAATCCTAATTCATTACAAGCTTATCCAAGCAAATATATGAATAAGAAGTAATGTAGAAAGAGAAGAAAAATATAATAGAAAATCTTAGCCCAAAATCCCTTACTAATCTTAATAGATTCAAGCCTCAATCCAAGGTCTTCATCCTGGCTAGCCACAAGATTCAATTAAGCTCTCATTGGAGGAGAATAATGGAAGAGAAAATGGAGAAAGTGAGCCATGGATGAAAGGAGAATGAATGAATGATAAATGGACCTCCCAATCCCCTCTGCCTAAGCTTCCTTTTCTTTACTCTCACATGCTCTTCATTCTTTTTTTAAGATCATGTGTTTCCTATGCTTCTTCCACCCACAAACCCAAGCCATATTCATGTCTTCTCTTCTCCTAAATTTGTAGGCCCCTTGTGCATGTGAGTAGCGTGTTAATGCAAAGGAGTGAATACTACATGTGTGAATGACATGGCTGGAAGGAAAGCCATGGATATGTGAATCATGCATGGAGTGTATCTAGTGCCCCATTGATCCATGTGTCTCCCATGTCAATCACGTTCCTTTCTCCATCACATGTTTTGCCTGTAATGTCTGATTTTTGTTAAGGTTCTGAAAAAATTGAGCAATATTCTAGACTTAAAAAAATAAGAATCCTAGCCTTAGACGAAAGGAAAAACGGAGCTAGAATGAAGAAACAAATTTTGATGGAAAACCTACGAAACGTAATGTATTTTCGTAATTTTGAGAAAAATTTAGAATTCACAAAGAAGGGCTTTTTAAATGAAAGTTTTAAGTTTTTAGGGGTTCTCAGAGGCCTTGAAAACCATGGAAAGTCCTAGGACAATTAATCCCCTCCAGTGGACGTTTTCTAATATCGGTATACTCAAATTTTGACGGATTCATTCGGGAAGATTTTAGCTCCAATTTCAGTGATTCCAAAGGCATTTTATTTAATTGGGAACCTAAATTTTATAATGAAAAAGATGGTTCTCAAAAAGGAGCTAAAATGAAGGAGAAACAAAAATACAAAGTACAAAAGGCGAAATTGGAATTTTTGAAAAAGTCACTTTCCTACATCTATATATAGGTGGCGCCTCACACTCTCCCTTATTTAGCTTTAGATTTTTCATCCCCAAACCAGAAGAAAAACCCTAGGAGAGAGGCGCACAAGAGAGGGAGAAGAAGGAGAAGAAAATCCAAGCTTAAGGTATGTTTTCATGGTTGTTTTTCATGCTTTTCTTCATCCATACCTCCTCGCCTCCCTTCTCCTTTGTTTCCTTTGCTTAAAATAGAGTTTATAAATCTGATTCAAGGGAGAAATTCAAGGGAATTTTCGGATTTGAAGAGAGGAGCTCGGAGAAAGTAAGATACAAGCCAAAATAAGCAAGGAAACTAGGTAAAATTTCATCCTATTGTTGCTACTCTTGATTCCTCTTCTTCTCCAATTCGACACACATGAAGAACCCTAGGAGGATCTGATTTTTAAGTCCAACCAAGCATGACTCTTAGGTATTTGAAGGAGAAGAACAAGAATATGCAAAGAAAATAACAAAATAACTAGTAGATTTCAAGATGCAAATTCTAGGGTTTCAAGTATTCCTTCTAAATTCTGATTTTGTGTGATGATACCTAGGTTTAATTAAGAGTTTAAATGAGTTCTTAAGACCCCTAAGATGATCCCTACATGCTTCCTCCTTTAAGAAAACTAAGAAAATTCCAAGAAGGCCAAGGAAGCTCATAGTCTCGGCCTAACCAAGTTCTTATAGCTAAGGAGAGTTTTAAATTTTTCTAAGGCCATTCTTGAGTCATATTTGATGAATGAAATTGAAGGGAGGCCTTGGAAAAAATTTAGAACTCATAGAAAGTGATTTGGTGCCTTAGGTTCCATATTATGACCTAAAGAAGTAACATGATGTTAGGCTCTTTGTTTTAATTGTGTGATAACTCCAAGAGGCTTAAAAGGAATCTTGGATCATATTTGAAAGGAAAGAATAAAGCCTAGATATTAATTAAGGGGTGTTGCTTTGTTAGGTGCAATTATGGATCATAATGGGGTTTATAGAGTAATCTAGTATTTAAGCAAGTTGTATGGCCTTAGATATTATTTCATAAACTTAATTGGCTTCTATAAATTGTATCTAAGCTAAGAGAAACCATTTTCACAAACTTGTGGGTGTGTGGTCGAAAGAAGAGGCTTGAATTCTAAGGAAAAAGTGTGTGATTGTATACAAGGTAGCTCTCTCCACCTTCTCTCATGCATGGATATGTGTTTAGTTTGTCTTAGAATGTGTGTATGTGCATTTTCAAGCCATGAAAAGTATGCTAGCATGATTTTATATGCCATGATTCATAATGACATATTATGTTTTTAAATGAATGTATGATGTTTGTTTGAGTTTGCTTGAGTGTGGAGAGGCTAAGAACTCTTAACCATGGTGAGGATGAGCCAAGAACCCTTGAAATTAGTTGAGACAAAGTAAAAAAGTCTCCCAAAAGAAAAGTGGGCTCTCAAGAGTATGGTTAAGTCCAAAACTCTTAAAGAATGGGTGAGGCAAGTCCAAAATCCATGAGGAAAAGTGTGAGACCAATCCAAATACTTTGTGAGCTCTTGAATGTCTTATATGACTTGTTCACATGCTAAGCTTGCTTCTTGAATGCTCATGACTTCCATTTTATTCATGCATACATTTTTAAGGCTTGCTTTGTATATATTATGTATAATTGAATGGGAGATGAGCTATTGGGATTCTTTGAATCTTATTCCCTCCTCTCTAATGATCTCACATGCTAGGTGGACATGGTAATGGAAGTCAACCACCTTGAAGGAAAAGATTGAAAATCAAGTGCTTAAGTTTTACTACTACTTTAAGGCCATATTTGTGTCAGTTGATGTAACCCTTTGATGTATATGATCTATGACCCCTTAAACTTGTGTAATTATGATATTATGTGATGTATAAATGTATGGATATGATGTATGAACATTAGAACATAATTTGGCATGTAATGCCAAGGTATGCATTTTGGAAAGTTAGATGTAATGTGTATATGTGTGGATGAAAAGGCCAAAATGAGGTGCATAAGGTTTGTGACCATTTAGGCAATTCACACAAGTCCTAAATGTGCTTTTAGACTTGCCCAAAAGGTGCCAAAACCAAAGGAAAGCTATTTGGCAATTTCAGTACCCTATATGGAGCCAAAATTGACCATAATGGAACCCTATATCATTTTTTGGCCAAATGAGCTCTTCTTGGCATGCAATTACAACTTGTTGAGAGCTTTTTGGAAAGCTAAAGATCATAATTTTTAGAGGTCTACAGAATATTTGAAAATTTTTCAAAGTTGTCAATTTTTCTAGGAAGCTAAAGATCATAATTTTTAGTGTAAAGTATACATCCATAGCTTTCCAGAATAGCCAAGATTGCATGATTTTGATTTTTCTAGAATTAGTTATGATTTTTCGAAGTTTGGATAAAAAAGAGGCAAAGGCTGTCCGAAAATAAACCTCCATATTTTATGCTTCATTTCAGTTTTCTTAAGTTGTGAGCCATATTTTATGTTGCAAATGAGTTGTATACATGTAATTAAATATGGGAAAGTATAGGATGAGCTCACACGGTCCACGTGAAACTAAATGAAAATTTTAAATATAATGTAACGTGAGGAAATGTATTATTTTATCCCTTTTTTCCTTACACTCTCATGAATGGGATGATGTGAAGCATGTGTATATGATGAGATGAGTTAGAAATTATGGTGTTACATTGCTCGTGTCTCCTCTTTTTCAATAAACCCATGACTTCATGTATCATTCCCATGTGATCTAGTGAGTCTATGTATATATGTTAATGGAATGCCATAAGGAATGTTGTCCACGTGCTGCTGTTCTGGCTTCCAAACCCGTAAGTGTATGTGTGTATTTTTCTGCTTATGTATTACATGGATGAATGGAGAGTGCTATGGCTTCACATAAGTGTGCAAATAAATGTGTGGTGTAACACCATATTCATACAACTCATCTCATCTCAATTCTAGGCATAGCTTCTTGCATAACACAAATTCATGGAAGAAATCCTTTAAAAAAGTGGATTATTTTTACGTTAATCGTGGATAAATTTTTCATTTCATGTCCTATGGACCATATAAACTCATCCATCAAATTTTCATATTTAATTACACAATTACAACTCAGAACCATCTCAAGAAGTGGCCAAGAACTCGAGCTCATGGACCATAAACACAAAATTTGTATATGCAGCCTTAGGTTAGTATGCTAGCTTTCTATCATGAACTTTGAAAAATCATAACTAATTCTAAAAAAATAAAAATCAAGCATACTATTCTATTATAGAAAGCTACAGATGTCTACTTTATGATAAAAATAAGTCCAAATCACAATAGGGAAGTCTAGCCACTAGAAATCATGTAATAGTAACCAAGGTCGCCTGGTGCTACTAGTACTATCACAAAACTTCAAAAGTTCATATCTCCCTGCTCAAACATCCAATTGGGGTGATCTTGATGGCCATAGAAATCTTATCATACCTAGTTTATTCTTTTATAATTTCATGAATATTGGACACCATTTGACCCTCGAATGATACAGGAGATAAAATTGACTATATGAACAATAACCATACCAGAATAGCTAAAATTTGGCAACTTTGAAAAATTATAATTAATTCCACCAAACTCTAAATAATTTGATATTTAGCTTTTCAAAAATCTCTAAATAATATCTATATACAAGCCAAATTTCATGGATAAATTCATTCATTTGGTCAGAATGTGCCTTACAGTTGCAAATTGGTCCATTTAAGCTTCTTAAAGTGTCACAAGAGGTCCAAATTTACTCCCAAGGCTTTCATGCCCACTTAAGTATGTGGGAAAGAACCAAAATAGTCTACTAAACATTTCTCAAAGGTGTATAAACCCGAATTTCACAAACTCACCCTCTCACCCTGAGGTGTACACAAGAATACATAAGCTAATTCTTGCCATTCAATGTTAAGATCTTTGCTAAATTATACATATGGCATCAAATCTCATACATACACATTATATCCATACATTTACAAGTGTTCATAAGTTCATACATCATATACAATATTGGATTATATCATATGCCATTCATATGGCTACAAAATGGACAATTTCACACACTTTGTTGTCAATCTCCTTCCTTTAAGTTTAGTGGCTTCCACTCTTTAGCTCATTTGGACCACCTAGTCATGTTAAGAAAATGGGGAGGAAGGAATGAGATTCTAGGAATCTCAATAGTTCTTCTCCCTTTCAACCATACATAAAGAATGCAAATCCATGTCTAAAAATGCATGCATGGACATCATGGCTTTCATAATCATTCAAGAAACATTTTTAGCCTTCAAGAAGTCACATAAGGCCTACATAGGCTTGCCAAGCAAGTAGTTTAGTCTCACCCATTTTCTTAAAAGGTTCTTGACTAAGCCACACTCTTTGGGAACTTTTGGCTTTATCTCACCCATGCTTGAAGGTTCTTAGCTCATCTTCACCATTGCTAGGGGATTTTTGGCTTCACCACACTCAAGCAAACTAAAGTAATTTCACAAAGCATCATTTGAATGCATAACATAACATCATAGTACCATGGCATATGGATACATGTGAAAACATATTTCATGCTCAAAACATACATACACATTCAAAGACAAGATAAACATCCACTCATGCATGAGAGAAAGAAGAGAGAGTTACCTTTGTTACAATTGCACACTTTTCTCCTTGAGTTTGGTTCCTCTCCCACGGCCATACACTCACAAGAAGGTGGGACTTAGTTCCTTTGGCCTAGACACACAATATGGAAGCCAATCATACTCTTGGAATAATTTCTAAAGCTACACATTTATTTCAAAAGCTAGATTATCCTTATGGCTCATTTATAGTTCCATAATGCACCTAATCAAGAAACCTTAGGAAAACATGATCTTGGCTTCATTCTTTCCATCTATCTATGATTCTTGACTCCTTTTAAGCCTCTTGGAGTCATCACACCTTCAATTTAAGGAGCTTAGCTAAGTGTTGCTTTTTTAAGTCATAATATGGAACCTATAACTACATTTCACTATCCATGACTTCTAAAATTTTTTTAAGGCTTTCTCTCATCCTCTCCCATCATATATGACTTAAAATCAAGTTTGCAATGAATTAAAACTACCCCTTGGTACTCTTTCTAACCTAGGCTAAAGCTATACACCAAGAGAGCACTAAGTGAGTTTGTCTTGTTTCCTTGATGGGAGATGCATGTGGGAAGCTTCTTAGGGATCTTAGGAGCTCATCCAAACATCTATTTTGGCCTAGAAACTCCTACATCAAAACAGAATTTTAGTGGAATACTAGAAACCCTAACTTTGCTATCCTAAAATCTAATGGTTATTTGATTGTTTCCTATGCATATTCTTATTCTCCTCCCTCATTTTCCTAAGATTTACTCTTGGTTTGACTAGAAATTTAACTCCTTAAGACTGGTCTTATATAAGGAGAAAATCACACGAGGAAGAACAAGAGAAATCAAGCTTGAAGCATGGTAAATTACCTTGGTTTCTTGGCTTCCTTTGCTTGCTCTTCACTTTACTTGGCTTCTTCTCCTTGAATTCGAAAATTCCCTCTTAGGTTTGACCTCAAAACAGCCCTAAACACTTTAATAATTCCATAGGAAAGAAGGGAAGATGAGAGAGAAGGAATCTACTAAAGAGAAACCAAGAAAATCCATGAAAAACCATATCTTTTCTTTGCTTTTTCTCCTCCCTTTCTCCTCTCCCTAGTGTGCCTCACTCCCTTGCTTCCTTCTCTAGTTTAAGGCAAAAAGGAAATGAACTAAGTGAGGAGAAAAGTGGGGTGTAGGGTATATATAGCTAAGGTTTAAAGATTTGCTTCCAAAAATTTCAATTATGTCCCTTTAATCTTGGCATTTTCATTTCTGATTTGTTTTAGCTCCTTTTTTAGAACCGTCTTTTCTATCATAAAATTTAGTCCTCAATCATATAAAATTCCTTTAGAATTACTCAAATTAAAGCTAAAACCTTTCTAAACAAAAGAGTCAACTTTGGGGTCAACCTACTTTAGAAAACGTATACCAAAGGGGTTTTAACTGTCTTAAGGCTTCCCATGGTTTTCAGGGCCTCTGAGAGCCCCAAAGAACTCAAATTTTCCATTTAAAATCCCTCCTATGAGAATTCTAAAATTTACCTAAAATTACTAAAATACTATTACATTATGTAGCTATTCCATTAATTTCCGTCTAGTTATTTTAGCCTCTGTTTCAGGGTACATTTTGCCTCCTAAATTCATTACTTAATGTCTAGATCATTATTCTAATTTTTTTGGACCTTAACCAATTCATTTTAGAGGACCTACTTTGAAAACATATCTATTTCTATTGTTTTTACGAAAATCAGACATTACAATTCTAACATGGTTTAGAATGAATTTAATTGATTAATCAATTGATTAAATCAAAATATATTCTCAAATAAATCAAATGAATTAGAATTCATGTAACAAAAATCATCTAACCAAAATGATAATAATTATGTGAAAACAAAGAGAATAAAAATGAAATAAATTTTGAAATCAAAATTCAAACCAGAGTTCTATACAAATATGGACTCAAGTTCCGTATCAGGTTCAAACTCTAGATTGATCACTAAGAAAATTAGAAAGCCATGGAAGAAGATGAAAACAAGAATAAGAAGTAAAGAAAATGAAATGTGTTCTATGGTGAGACGTCTTCTCCTCCTTAAATAGGTGAAGTTGCCTTCTCCTATAAGAAACCTAATACTAATCTTAAAGCTAATCTTGAAGTAATATCTAAAAATTTTTAAGACTTAATAAGATAATATCCAAATCCTTATAAGAGTCTTCTAATCCAATCCTTTTAGGCATTTTCTATCATGCAAAATATAATTAAAAAATAATTGGGCCTTCGTTGGATAAATATAATTAAAATCCATTAATCTAAATCAGGCCAACTTAATATAAAATAAGCCCAAAGTTATCAAATTACTCATAATAATTTATTATTAAGACTAAATATGAGGAATATAAAATATAATAATATTGAAATATCAAATTCCCCCACACTTAGGCTTTTGCACTTCTGGGCAAAATAAATAAAAAATTAAAAAGAAAAATAAAACTGAAATGCAAAACTGCCAAGCTAAACACAATTCAAGCTTTTTAGATATTCAACAGTCAAGGCAATCTTTCTTGCTAATCGAGAAAAAATAAGTAACATGGCAATTCCAATTAATAAAAAAAAAAAGAATCAAAGTGATAGCTCCTCACTAGTTATGTGTTTACTCTCAATTCTCTTAAGTGTTTAGGTTAAGCGTTTCTCTCAAATTCAACCTTTTATAATAACATTACCATAGACTTGTATATCTTCTCAATTTCCACAAAATAAATCACAAACAACACATAAATCAAAAGAACTTTTATTTAAGGTTGTAATGGGGTTAAGGTACGAAACAAATGATAAACAAAAAAACTACGAGACATAAAATGGACAGTTAAAATTGTCAAGAGCAATAAAAAAAGAACATAGAATGGAATAGATGTGCATCTCAAGGTCTTATTTACTATAAGTCAATACATGCTCAATGAAAATCAAAGTAATTTTCTTTTCTTAAATTTTTTATCATTTTTTCATAAAGATTTTTTTCCTTTTTTTCATAAAGATTTTTTCCTTTTTTGTTTTTCATGCTTTTTTTTTTCTATTTTTTTAACATATCTCTAGAGAGAACAAATTAATTAACTCAAAATTGATACAAAATTGCACTACACATCCATCCACACTATGAAAATATAACGCTCTTAATAATCAAAAGTATTTTAAACAAGGTCGGAAAATTTTTTTTTCATAGGCTAAAGGGTTAAAAAGAAAACATAAAAGGCTAAAAAAAGAACAAAGACAAAGGATAAAACATAGATAGAATAGCTATTTGGCTCTGGCTACAATAAAAGAAAAGAAGAAAGAATGCCTTAATCGCCTTTATAAGTGCTTATGTAAATGTAGTTTCAATTAATAATCAAAACAAGTTCTAAAGTGAAAATCGTGATAAGTGAATACTCTCACAAGAAATAAACAATATAAGGGCTAAAATCCTCACGAGTTTAAAACTAGCACATGAATTCATTGAAATCAAATTCATTACCATTTTACTTAAACTCCATAAAACAAGATTGATTCCTAATTAAGTTGAAATACTTCCAAACTTAAATTGCTTCAACTTTTTTTTAAAGAAAAACTAAAAAAAAAATTGCAAGAAAAACAAGAAACAAAAAAAATGAAAATTCTGAAAAATAAAACCAAAAAGAAAGCAGAATAAGTGATTCCCCCCCCAACACTTAATTTTTACATTGTCCTTAATGTAACAGCAATCTAATTCAATTAAAGAGAAGACAAGAAAGGAAAAAAGGAGGGAAAGAAATACAACCAAATGGTTCAAGTGTATGAAACATTATAAAGATGTAGTTCCTTTACTGTCTACTCCTGAAATCCCTCATAAAAATACTTAAGCATTTGCCCATTCACTGTGAAGCGCTTGTTGGTTGACTTATTCATAATCTTAACTACACCATAAGAAAAGATATGAGTAATAACAAATACACCAATCCATCTAGAACATAACTTACCGGGCATCAACTTTGGGCGAGAATTGTAGAAGATGACTCTTTCACCAACATGAATCTTTTTCCTTTTAATCATCTTATCATGCACGACCTTGGTTTTCTCCTTGTAAATTCTTGAGTTTTCATAGGTTTTAACCAAATTTCTTCAAGCTTTTGAAGTTGTAATTTTTTTTCAGAACCAGTTTGAGATAGATCCATATTACACTTCTTTACTATCCAATATGCTCTATACTCGACCTTAACTAGTAAGTGACATGCTTTACCAAAAACCAACCTATAAGGTGACATGCCTATAAGAGTTTTGTAGGCAGTACAGTAAGCCCATAGTGTATCCTCCAACTTGTACTCCAATCCTTTCTGGTAGGTTACACTATTTTTTCCAGAATTTGTTTTATCTCTCTATTTGAAACTTCTGCTTGACCGTTCATTTGTAGATGGTAAGGGGTGGCTACTTTATGGAGCACACCATACTTGTGAAGGAGGACTTACATGTTTCTATTACAAAAGTGGGAGCCTTGATCACTAATGATTGCTCTAGGTATATCGAACCTGCAAAAAATATGAGATCTAACAAAGTCCACAACCATAGAAGAGTCATTAGTCTTAGTGGCTTTTACCTACTTTGAAACATAATCAACAGCTAAAAGAATATACGTGAAACCAAAAGAAATAGGAAATGGTCCCATGAAATTAATACCTCAAACATCAAATATCTCACAGAACAATAATAGTTGTTGAGGCATCTCATTCTTAAGAGAAATATTACCTATCTATTGACATCGTGTACAATTCTTATAGAAAGAATATGCATCTCTAAATAAAGTAGACCAAAATAGTCCATAATGTAGAACCTTCCTAGCAATATGTTGAGGACCAAAATAGCCACCACATGCAAATGTATAACAAAAATGCAAAACAGATGTAAATTCATGGTCAAGAACACATCTCCTAATAATCTGGTCACTACACATGTGCCACAAGTAAGAGTCATCCCAAATATAATATTTTGCCTCACTCTTAAGTTTATTAATTTGGTGCTTTTTAAAATAAGCAGGCAATTTAGAAGTAACTAAGAAATTCACCATATCTGTATACCAGGGATCTTTACCATGCAATGAGTACAACTGCTCATCCAGAAAACTATCCTTGATAGTAGATGAATCTAAAGAGTATGGTAGAATTCTACTTAAATGATCAGGCACGAAATTTTCTGCTCCATTCTTATCTCTAATTTTTATGTCAAATTTGTATAGAAGTAGCATCCACCTAACGAGTCTCGATTTTGTATCAGGCTTCTTAAGTAGGAACTTTAAAGCTACATGATCAGAATAAACAATAACTTTAGAACCAAGCAAATAAGAATGAAACTTATCTAAAGCAAAAACAATAGCTAACCTTTTCAATGGTTGTATAATTAGCCTGAGCCTTATCTAAAGTACACGATGCATAAGAGATCACATAAGACTTCTTATCTATCTTTTGGGAAAGAAGTGCACCCACAGCAAATTTGGATGTGTCACACCACATATATTCCATTATCATACTCTTCCATTCAAGGCTATTATATCTATTTTCCCCATGAAATTACAAGAAAAGTATGAAAATAATGCACTTTTGTTATGCAACATCAGGGTTAAAATTTTCAATTCATGTCATATGGGCCCCGTGGATATTCCAACATCATACTCTATTCATTTATCACTTGTACAAGTCACAAAAAATCTAAAACATCAAGCAATCAATAGATTTCAAGCTTAGAATCATGGATTTTACTTCATTCACCTCAAACAACATATGGTAGATTTCAGGGGCAACTTTGAAAATTCATAATTAAAGGTAGAAAATTTGAAATCTGCCATACTCTAGCTTCTTAGAAAGCTCTGAGAGTTAAATTTACACTAAAAATAATTTCAAGTCATGAACATAGTATCGGGACCACATTTGACATTAAAAAAGGCACAAATGTCCGATTGGCTATTGATACTGATATAGATTTTTTATAAAATTCAAAAATATCTAATTAATTCCAAAAAAAATCCAATCTATGCAAATGATACCAATCTAGAAAGCTATGGATTTTAGCTAAAAGGAAAAAATCATTCCAGACCATTCTATGTTTGTTCAGATCATGAAAACCAATCAAATAGTGACATAGCTCTGACTAGATGCTTGGTACTAGACAACAACTTTAAAAATTCATATCTCTCTCTAAACATCCAAATGGGGTGATTCCAGTTGGCACAAGTTACTAGGAAGGTCTAGTTTCTGCTCATAAAATTTCATGATAATTAGACATCATTTTCTCTATGATTGACATAAAACAATTTTCGAACCAAAGTTACAGTAACAGTAACCAAACTAGAAAATTTTCCCAATTTTAAAAATTCATCAAATATCCTATAGACCTCCAAATAATACCCACTTTAGGTTTCCAAAAAGCTCTCAACAAGCTTTAGATGCATGCCAAGTTTCAAACCAAGAAGAGCTTATTTGGACAAAAAGCAACATAACTCACCAATTTAGTCACTTATGTTTCATCTGAGGGACTAACTTGGTTCAATTGGCCTCCTTTAATGTTTGGCACCTCTTAGGTAAGTCTAAAAGCACAAATATACTTGTAGGAACTATCCAAGTGGTCCCAAACACCATACATCTCATTTTGACTATTCCACATCCAATATTACATAAACATCTCAAGCCATCAAGAAGTCAAAATCCATATTTACATTAATCTAGAGTCATATAAGGTTTACATGGCATCCATACATCATATTACATTTGCTAAAGGTCTTACATCACAAAAATAATATGTACAAAGCTAGTTTGACATTTAACTACAATTTAGACTACATATAGGTAAAGTAAAGCTTTTCAATGTTCTTGGCTTCCACTTCCTTGTCTTTGAGCACCACCTAGCCATTTTAAGAGTGAGAGGGAAAGGGGAGTGAGATTCTAAGAATCTCAATAGCTCACACACCCATTTACACACACATTCAAAGCATATACACATCAAAGCATATGTATGGAAGGTTTGGCAACCATAAAGTATGCAAAGTCACAATTTTCATGCTATTCATTCACATTCAAGCCAAGACCATGCTTCAAGGACTTTTGGTTTTGCCTCACTCCATTTCTAGAACTTTTGGATTTGCCTCACTCTTGGCCTAGGGACTTTTGACTTGGCCTCATCCTTCCAAAAGACTTTTGGCCTTGTCTTACCCATGCCATGAGACTTCTGGCATCTCCTCACCTTCATTAAGGGACTTGGCATCACCTCACCCTTATGAGTCATTTCCACAACCATAGTTATTCAAGAAGACACATTAGTACCAATGTAATGTCAAGGCATCAAGTGGCATGACATCAAGTCACAACAACACACACAAGCATACAACAACATACATATGCACACAAGAATGCAAGGAGAATAAGGTGGAGAGCTACCTTTCAATGGATGTAAGCTTTTTTTGCTTTACTCCCTCCCTTTCTCGGCCTCACAAGAACACCTGGGTGGGTGGATGTTCTCTTGGCCTAGACACCATAAACAACACACAATTACACACTTGAAGCAAGCTAAGATATTAAACTAAAGCTTGAATACACACTTAGTTTCATAAGTGGCATAATGATTCCATAATTAGTCTAATAAAGCAACTCTCACATTTTAAGTTCTAGGCTGCCATCTCTTCCCATTTCTAGACCTCTTGAACTCAATTAAGGTCCTTGGAGCCCTCACACAATCATTTACACAATTGGAAAACTAAGTTGCTTTATAAGCCACCATTATGGACACCATTGTCCCATCTCCCAATCCATGGCTCCTAAATTTTTTCCAATGGTTTCTCCCATCTTCTAACATCATAAGGAGTCCTAAACCAAAGTTAGAACAAATTAAAATATCCTCCAACCTCATGCTCTTGCCTTGGCTGAACCTATAGAGCAAAGTAGGGTTCTTGGACTTCTTGATTTTTTCTTGATGGGAGAGCCACTTAGGGAGGTTTCTAAGGGTCTTAGGAGCTCAATGGAACACTTAAATAGTCAAGAAAATATCCACACAAAATCATATTTCAAGATTCCCTCAAGAAGCCAACACTTTTCTAACTTAATTTCTATTGATTTTCCATGAAATTTCTTAGCATATTCTATCTTCCCATGGCCTAATTCCCTTGTTCCCCTCTTGTTTTGGATAGAACTCCCTCCCCCCTTCATGGTTCTGGTTTGGCTGAACATACACCCAAGAGGAGAGCAAAAGAATAAAGCAACTAGGAACAAATTTACCTTGGTTTCAAGTTTACTTCCAAGGCTTCTCCTTCTTGGTTCTCCCCTTCTTAATTTTTGAAAATTCCCCCTTGTTTTGGACTAAAAATAGAACCAATCCACTTAAAAAAACCATAGAAAGAAAGCATAGAAGGAGGGAAGCAAGAATGGAAGAGAAAGAAGCATGAAATTCCATGAATTTACTTATCTTTTTTGCCTTGGTTTCCTCCCTTTCTCCTCTTCCCTTGTGCGCTTAAGAGGGCTAAGCATTTTCTATTTTTTTGGGTAGAAAGGGTCATGCTAATTAAAAGGGAGAAGAGACAAGAAAGTGGTGGAAGCTTATGGAAGTTTCAAAAAACTTACTTTTCCAATTTTGCCCTTCCATAATGGTATTTTATTTTAGCTTTGTTTTAAATCCTTTTTTAGAACTATCTTTTCCATTATAAAATCTAGATTCCCAATTTAATAAAATGCCTTTGGAATCACTCAAATTGGAGTTAAAACCTTCCCGAATGAATCCGTCAAAGTTTGGACTCATCACTGTTAGAAAAAGTACACCAGAATGGGCTTTATCAATCCCAGGGCTTCCCATGGTTTTTAGGACCTCTAAGAATCCTAGGCAATTCAAATTTCCCATTTAAAAAGTCCTTTTATGTGTTTCTCCAAAAGTTACACTTATTTATGAAAATACCATTTTGTTTTGTCAATTTTTGTCACAAATTGTTTCACCATTCTAGCTCCATTTTTCTTTCTATTTGAACCTAGAATTATCATTTTTTGGAGTCTAGGACTCTACCCAAATTTTTTGGGATATTATCTAGCCCATTTTAGAGGACTTGCTTTTATATAGCTCATTTTTTCATTTTATAGAATTTACATTTGTTACAAGATGCATCACACATCAGTTCAAATGGGAATTCCCAATTAGGAGGTTGGATGATAGGTAGGGTGGTTAGTCTTTTCTTCAACTCATCAAATGCTAATTTGCATAACTCATCAAAATTAAAATCTACATCCTTTTGAAGAAGTCTAGACAGCAATAGAGAAATCTTGCTAAAGTATTTCATGAATTGCCTATAAAAACCTACATGGCCAAGAAAAGAACGCACTTCCCGCACACAAGTGGGGTACACATCTACTTTAGTTTTATCAACTTCAATGCCATTTTTCGAAATCACAGCCTAAAATAATTTCTTGCTCTACCATAAAATGACATTTTTCAAAATTAAAACCATATTTTTCTCAATGCATCTTTCTAAAACCGTTCTTAAACTCATTAAACAAGCATTAAAAGAGGTGCCATAAACAGTATAGTTATCCATAAAAACTTCCATGCAATGTTCAAGGAAATCAGAAAAGATGCTCACTATACACCGCTAGAATGTACCTAGGGTGTTACAAAGTCCAAATGGCATCCTCCTATATGCAAAGGTACCAAATAGGCAAGTAAATATGGTCTTTTCCTGATCCTCTAATGCAATATGAATTTGAAAATAACTGAAAAAGCCATCTAAGAAACAGTAATAAGATTTGCCTGCCAATCTCTCTAACATTTGATCTATAAAAGGAAGAGGAAAATAGTCCTTTCTAGTAGCATGATTCAGCTTTTGTAATCAATACAAACTCTCCAACTATTCTAAACTCTCATAGGAATAAGTTCATTCTTCTCATTAGGTACAACTGTGATATCGATCTTCTTGAGGACTAATTGCACTGGACTCACCCATTTGCTATCAGATATGGGGTAAATAGTAATTTACTTACCTCTTTCTTCACGATATTTAAGATCATGGGATTGAGTCGTCTCTGTGGTTGCCTCACTGGTTTGGCTCCTTCCTCTAATAAAATTCTATGCATACATGTGGAAGGGCTAATACCTGGAATTCTACCAATGTCCAACCTATTGCTTTCTTCTTTTCCCTTAACAATTCTAACAACCTCATTTCATGATCAGGTGGAAGGTTATTTGCAATTATTACTGGTAATTTATGTTCTTCTTCCAGGAAAGCATATTTGAAATTGTTGGGTAAAGTTTTAAGTTTAAGTGTGGGTGGTTGCTGTATGGAAGGTATTAATCTTTATGAGTTTAAATGTACAATAACCTCTACTTGTTCATTTTTTCAGAAGAGGAAATAGTATCAAGTAAATTGATAGAATCAGGATCAAAGTTAGAAGTGGAATCAGAATTCAAATATGCATCAATTTCAAAACAAGTAGTACATTTATTAAGTACATCACAACATTCTGAATATTGAATTATATCTATAAATTCAACCATTTAGTATCCATGTCTACACAAGCATCAGCAACTAACAAGTCTATCATATTTACATGCAACATGGAGTATTCTTTTAAAGGGTATTTCATAGCATCAAGAATATTAAAATGAACAACCTCAACACTAAATCCCATTGATAAAATACTATCATGCACATTGATTATTGTTTAGTAATTTTCAAGAATGGTCTACCTAGAATCAGTTGTACATGTCCATGTATATTATTATCCTCCATATTCAAAACATAAAAATCAAAAGGGAAAATTAAATCCTTTTCCCTTACTAGAATGTCTTTAAGTACTCTTATAGGGTAGCCTGTGCTTCTATTTGGTAACTGAATAACCACTCCCGTCGGCATCAATTCTCCAATCTACAAAGAAGAATACATAGACTTAAGCATTACATTAATGGAAGCTCTTAAATCTAACATAACATTATTGAACTATATATTACCTATTGTGTAAGAATGGTAAATATGCTAGGATCTTTGCATTTTCTCCCCATGCTGACTTTCTCATTCCCCTTGAACTTCCTTTTATATATGCAGAGCTCCTTAAGAAACTTTGCTTATTTTGGAATCTATTTGATTGCTTCCAAAAGAAGGATATTTACTTCCATTTTTCTAAGCGTCTCTATAATTTCCTTATCCAATTCAACATCTATAATTTTCTTAAACTGTGTAATTCGATTAGGTAATGGACGGGGTCTGGTGTATATAGAATTCACTCCCTTTTCTGTGGTGTTCTTGCTTTAGATTAATGGGGGCTATTATTCTCTGTCACTTTCTTTTTCTTACAGCAGTTTTGTTAGAGGTGTGATGGACCCATTCACTTGATTACCGTGCTTCAAAGTTATTGCACTGATGTTGCCCTTTAGGTTAGTCATGAGCTATGAGGGTAATTGGCTAGAGCCTTGACTTCTTAACTCATTAATATTTATTGCAAGTTAGCCAACTTGGGTCTCCAAACTCTGAATTGTTGTCTCTGTTTACTATTGGAATTGGACTATATTTGTTGCCAACTGCTTCACTGTATCTTCTAGACTTGGTTCTGACTTGTTCATATGTTGCACGAGTTGTCTTATAGGCTGTTGATTGTTTAAGCCAGGGGCATTGAATTTCTATTGTTGTTGTTTTTGGTTAGACCTACTACCATATCTTAAATTTGGATGATCTCTCTATCCAGAATTGTATGTTGCTGTAAAAGGGTCATATCTATTTTGTTGTTGTTGTAAAGGTCTATTAAGGAAGATGCTAGCACATGATTTTGTATTATCTTACAAGGGGGGACACTGATCTATGGCATGTGTGGTTTACTAACAAATGCCACATGGAGGTGAAAGGAGTTGTTGAGGTTATTTTTGCCTGAGTGCTAGCTGTCTAACCATGGAAGCCAACTCCTCAAGTTTATTTTCTATTCTTTGTTAATCCATATGAGTGGCATAGATTTTGCTGACACCCCTAGTTGGTGTGTTTATTTTGGTGTCAAATTGTTGTGTATTCTGTGCCATATTTGCAATGAGGTCTCTGGCTACAACTAGAATTTTGTTAACTAATGCTCTATTTGCAGCTGCATCAACCATACTTCTTTCCATGGGTAGCAAGCCTTCATAAAAGCACTAAATTAAAAGTTGGTCACTGATCTAATGGTGAAGACAAGTTACACATAGTTTCTTAAACCTCTCCCAGTACTCATACAATATTTCTCTGTACATCTAATTAATACCATTAATCTCTTTTTGAATGATAGCAGTTCTTTAGGTATGGAAGAATTTCTCTAGAAATATCCTCTTCAATTCATTCCATGAAGTGATGGCTTGAGGTTGAAGATAATAAAGCCAATCTTTGGCCACCTCATCCAGTGAAGGAAATGCTTTAAGTTTGATGTGCTCTTCTGAAATTCCTAGTGGCTTCATAGTGGAACAAACCACATGAAACTTCTTAAGATGTTTATATGAATCCTCACTTGCAAAACCATGGAACTTTGAAAGTAAATGTATTAATCCAAATTTAAGTTCAAAAGTAGTATCAAGTTCAGGATATTGAATACACAATAGTTAGTAATTAACATCAGGTGCAGCTAATTCTTTAAGAGTTTTATCATTATTACCAGCCATCTTTACTACTTCAGAATCAAAATCAAAATTCAAACTCAAATTTAATTCACAATTATTTTGTATGTTATTTATTATCTTAAAACCCAACTCAATAACTATAGCTTATTTAATTTTATGGTTTCTAGTTATGTATGAAAACTTTTATCAATCTTTAGATCAAACTCAATCAAATCCCTATTGGAAGATCTTGTCATACACATAGAATGAATTAAAATGAAAGAAAACACCCAAAACTCACCAAGAAAAATCAAAATAAATTCAAAAAAATTAAAAAAATTGCAAAAAAATCAAAGTAAAAATACTAAAAATTAAAAAAGTGATTTAAACGATGAAACATGGCCAAAAAGTGGCCTAGCTCATAGCCAAGCTATGATTTTGATTTTTCACAATACCTAAAACCTATATGCTAAGTTTTAGCTTAATCAAAGTTAATTACCCCTTATACCGGTATTGCTCAGAATATTCGCAGAACACCAAAAAACACTAAAAATTGACCACAAACACTACGTAAAGATGCTAAAATTAAAATTGAAACTAAAAAATTTCCTATTCTAATTGATTATGATTAGTTGGCTCCTCAGCAACAGCGCCAAAATCTTAGTAAATAAATTTATGTTTACTCACAGTTGTCAAACTGGCCAAGATTAGTTATTTTTGTTGGTTTGTAATATAATGCTTACCAGGTCATCTCCCACGAAGCTTTTAATCAAACCAATCAGTTTAGGAATGACAAAACTAAAATTATGATGATTGGAGGTTCAAATATGAAGTCGCACTAATTAAACCAAATAGTAAATCAATGAACAAAAATAAAACAAAACGAAATTCAATCAGAATGATGCGTAACCAATCCAAAATTCTTCCCTTGATAATTCCCTATCCTTGTCACCTAAAAATACCTCTGATATAATTTTTAATCCTCTGATCATTTTCTATTAATGTTCCTAAACTACCATTCAAGATTTTAATTGGTTTGTGTTACTAATCAGAATGCAACCACACTTTTGTCAACAATACAAAAACAAAATATTTCGTATTTGACCAGAGACACATGCAAAATCCTAACATGGTTTAGAATAAATTTAATTGATTAATCGACCGAGTAAATCAAAACATGTTTTCGGATAAATCAAATGAATTAGAATTCATGTAACAAAAATTATCCAACCAGAATGATAATAATTATGTGAAAACAAAGAGAATAAAAATGAAATACATTCTGAAATCAAAATTCAAACTAGAGTTCTATATAAACATAGACTCAAGTTCCCTATCAAGTCTAGGCTCTAGATTGATCACCAAGAAAATTAGAAAGCCATGGAAGAAGATAAAAATTAGAATAAGAAGTACAAAAGATGGAATGTGTTCTATGGTGACGTCTTCTCCTCCTTAAAAGGCGAAGTTGCCTTCTCTTATAAGAAATCTAATACTAATCTTGAAGCTAATCTTAAAGTAATATCCAAATCCTTTTAGGACTTAATAAGATAATATCTAAATCCTTGTACGAGTCTTCTAACACAATCATTTTAAGAATCTTCTATCTTGCAAAATATAATTAAAAAATAATTGGGCCTCTGTTAGATAAATATAATAAAAATGCAATTAAAGTCTATCAATCTAAATTAAGCCCACTTAATATAAAATAAGCCTAAAGTCATCAAATTACCCATAAAATTTATCATTAAGACTAAATGATGAGAGACCCCGTAGGAATAAGTCCTAAGAACCTTCAACAAGATGATACGTTGCCCAGGACTGACTAGGAACAAGAAATGTTAGTCAAGTGGATAAGACCCTAAGAGAACTCATCCCTTAGAACCCTAGCCTTGAGACGCCACAAAGGAAGACCACTCCTTTGATAAGTCATTTGTATTCTAAAGAAGAACACACAGAAGCAAGAATTGTCACAATGAGAAGTAAAATTCTGAATTCATTCCCATCTTCCAAAAGTACAATAGGTGGCCTATTAAATAGGCATAAAAGAAAACCCTAAACCTAACTTAATCTCTAAGAATGCTCTTCTAAGAAATAGGAAACAAAGAATCTGATTTTAATGGGAGGAGATGATGCCATTTACTATAAGAAAATCCTAAGAAAAAGGAAAAAAAGTAATAAGTTTTTAGCAACTAAGAAAAAAAAAAGGAAATAAAGAAAATCTGAAACTTAAATCCTAAGTCTTGACTAAATGGCCTTGTTCAAATTAAAGAAAATGGAAACTAATGAAAAGCAATTAAAAGACATCCTAATAAGATTTAAAACTCCTATTCACGTCACTTTTGTTACCCATATGATTTGCACATGCTTGTTAATTAATTTCTTCAAGTTGGACTCTATTTGGACCTTGCAGCTTGTATTGTTGGGCTTAGACAATGAGTATCATGTCTCTTGGGCCTTGTAACTCTTCAAGTTGATGCAAAAACATAGGCTCTTAAACTTTTTTAGACAATACAACTCAAAGCTTGCTTCATGACTTTAGCTTTTCTTCTAGTCATTGGGCTTCCTATGCCTTGTAATGGGTCAATTTTGCTTGTTAGACTCTCCTGCATGTCCTCTATGCTCTTTTAGGTCATCACACCATGCTCCCTTGTCTCCAAGCTCATAGGCCCCTTCATCACTAAATATGAGAAGTATAAAATATAATAATATTGAAATATCAAGACCTCTAAAATTTTAATGTAAACTTAGGGTCTATAACTGACACAATGCTAATAGGGACACCTTGCAACCTTACAATCTCACAGACATATGGTTGTGCTAATCTATCTAAAGGATAAATGGCTTTAATCGGTAGAAAGTGGGAAAATTTTATTAGTTTATCCACAATCACCTAAATAGCATCGTAACCTAAGGATGTCCTAGGCAAACCCATCACAAAATTCATGGATATACTATCCCATTTCCATTCTGAGATCTCTAAAAGGTGTAACAAACCTACGAGTTTTTATGTTCAATCTTGACCTTCTAATAAACTAGACATCTAGCACCAAAATCCACTATATCCAACTTCATTCCAGGCTACTAAAAACTCTTTTATACATCTTAGTGGTGCTCAGATAGATGATCTACCTACTCTTATGGGCTTCAAATAGCATTATATTCCTTATCTCCTCATCCCTAAGTATGTATACTCTACCATGATACTGTACCAAACCATCATCCCTAAGTATGTATACTCTACCATGATACTATAACAAACCATGTATACTCTACCATGATACTGTACCAAACCATCTCCACTCCTTAATTGCTCTCTAATCCTACCTTAATCCTTATCTAGCTCTTGAGCTTTCTCAATTTTCTTCTTAAAATCGCTCTTTATCTTCAACTGACTCAAAAGGAGGCTACTATGGTGAATAATCATGGACTAATTCAAATCCCTTAACTCCTTAATCAACCTCTATTCCTTAAGCATCATTATTACCATATGAATAGATTTTCTACTCAAGACATCAACAACCATATTCACCTTTCTTGGATAATACTTTAAGGAGAAATCATAATCCTTTAAGAATTCCATCCACCTCCTTTGTTTCATATTCAGTTTCATTTGGTCAAACAAATACTTCAAACTCTTATGGTCATTATACACCTTGAATTAGGCACCATAGAGATAGTGTCTCCAAATTTTAAGAGCTAAAACCATGATGGCTAATTCTAGATCATGGGTGGGGTAATTCTCCTCATGAAGTCTAAGTTACCTAAAAGCATAGGTTATCACCTTAACTTATTACATCAAAACACAATGTAAACCCTTCTTAGATGTGTCACTATAGACCGTAAAAAGTCTCTTTAGGGTCAAGTATTACTAGCACAAGTTCAAAGGTTAATATATTCTTAAGTTTTTAAAAGGCATCCTTACACTTAACATCCTATACACAAGGCTAGTCCTTCCTAGTCAACTTGGTCAATAGTATTGCTACTTAAGAAAATCCCTTAATGAACCTCCTATAATAATTGGCTAAACCCAAGAAACTACGGATTTTAGTCACTATCTTGGGCCTTTCCCAATTTAAAACTGCTTCCACTTCACTGGGATCCACCACTAGCTTTTGTTATAATATCACATGACCAAGAAATTTCACCTCTCGCAACTAAAATTCACACTTGTTAAGTTTAGCATATAATTGATGCTCTCTTAAGGTCTAAAGAACTATCCTAAGATGCTCCTCATACTCCTCACTACTCTTCAAGTAGACTAGGATGTCATCAATAAACATTACCACAAACTAGTCAAGATATAGCCTAAAAATCTTATTTATGTAGTCCATAAAAATGGCAAGGGTATTTGTTAACCCAAATGGTATGACTAGGAACTCATAATGGCTTCACCAAGTCTTAAAAATGGTTTTAGGTATGTCATATCCTCAACTCACTCAAAAAAAGGCAACTAGGGTGTATAGTCATGGTCCAATTCAAATCCCTCAACTCCTCAATCAACCTTTGTTTCCTAAGCATCATCATTGCCATATGAATAGATTTTCTACTCAAGGCATCAGTAACCATATTCACCTTTCTTAAATGATACTTTAAGGAAAAATCATAAGCCTTTAAGAATTTCATCAACCTCCTTTGTCTCATATTCAATTTATTTTAGTCAAACAAATACTTCAAACTCTTATGATCACTATACACCTCAAATTAGGCATCATAAACATAGTGCCTCCAAATCTTAAAGGCAAAAACCACAATGGCTAATTCCTAGTCAACTTGGTCAATAGTATTGCTACTTGAGAAAATCCCTTAATGAACCTCCTATAATAGTTAGCTAAACCTAAGAAACTACAAATTTCAGTCACTGTCTTGAGCCTTTCCCAATTCAACACTACTTCTGTAATATCCAGTCCCTTAAAAATGCAAGAAAGCATAAGAAAACACGAGAAACGTAACATACGATTTCTCCATCAACGTACAAAATTCACTAGATACAAAAGGAAATGCCCCAAATAAAGTAAATTGAGATCCAACAAAATTAGAATAATATTTTAGACCATAAACAATGATGAGTCAAGGCCAGAGGTGCCCTAAAATTAGGGCTAAAATAGAAATAAAAAATAAAAAAGGTCCCGAAGAGTCTCCAAGGTTAAGTATGAAAGAGTCAGGAACTAAAATACAAAGAAAAGTTGTGTGCGGGGTAAAATGTATAGATTTCCTGAAAGTTCAAGGAACCCTAGTTTCATCCTCTATTCGTGGCTTTAGACACGAATATCAAAAAATAGGGTAGGAATCTTAAAAATCCATGACCTACGATTAAACTCCGTTTGATGAGACGGGTTCAATGACGCCAAGTTGTCCAAATGGTCGGGCGGGATCCGGTTCGAGGTTCAGTTAGCCCGATCAATAGCCATGAGAAAAATAGAAAGAAAAAGTTGTAACAACCATGGAAATAGAAGTAGCTAAAGGGCTAAGAAACCCTGAAGGAGTTTCAAGGACTAAATTGCAATAAATAAAAATTTTATAGCATAATCATCATACAGAATGGTGAAAATTATACCTAAAGACTCGAGTATCCGATTGAGACCTAAATTTATGAGGATTGAGGTTAAGGGACCCTGATCCATGTTTGAAGCTCAGTATAGCCAGAAAGTAGAGGAAATAATATTTATAAATTTTAGAAAATCTAAAAGTATATATTGTATCTTAAAACTTTAATCAAGTCTAGACACTGATTTTTAGACTGCTGTAAGGCCCAATAACCAATTCTAAAGGCCCAATAAGAGAAAATAATATATAATTAGGGCTTTAGAGAAGATCAAACCTAAATATAAATATAAAATAAAAAGAAAAGAAAGAAAGGATTTTAGTTAGTTTAAAGAATTAACCATGGTTAGGTTAAAAATTAACCATGGTTGAGTTAAGAAAATTAACCATGGTTACTAACCATAACTTAAGGGCTAAGAATAAGCATCTAAGTGTGTGGCCAAGGAATTTTGGGAAGAAGATATTTAGTCATGAAATTAGAAAATCAAAAGAAAAAAGGAATGGAAAGCTAAGATTTGATCTTGAAAAGGTTTATCCAAGGGTCCAAATTTGGTATGACTACGTAACTTCATTTAAGTTCATCTCCTTCACCTCCATTCCACCATTTTCACACCAAACACAAGGGAGAAGGAGAGAAAAACGTGAAGAAGAAGAGCAAGGGAGAAAAGGTGGGAGAGGAAGTGAAATCAAGTGAAACTACCACCATTCTTCTCTAAATTTCTTCATCTTGTTCATCCTCCAATCATTTTCTCCAAAGGGCAGCTGCATCTTCATCCTTTCTTCAAGTGGCATGTTGCTCTAAGTGGGAGAAGAAGAGATTTTAGTGTGAGAAAAGCAAAGGAAGCAAAGATTAAGCTTAAAGGGTAAGTTTTCTCCACCTCGTACTTGAAAATCATATGGTTTAAGTTAGTTTTGTTAAACCCTAGCTATGGGCCACTTTCAAATAGCATATGGATGATTAGAAATGGATTTTATATGTTGAATATGAAGGCCTAGGAATGGATTTTATATATTGACTATGGAGGCCATATGAGCTTATCCATTGTTGTTATGTACTTGAACTTTAAAAAACACAAAGATTGTAATTTTTGGAAAAATGGAAATGTTTGGGAGATGCTGTCCAAATTTTCTCAAAATTGTTATGGTGTCTTCTTAATGTCTTAAAGTCATGTATGCCAAATTTCAAATCCTAAAACATAAATGAAAAGGCTATGGAATTTTTAGAACCAAAGAAACTCACTTTTAGGCTAAAATGCAACTAGGTTATGTTATGACCATAACATGTTGTTAGGGATGGAATTTGATAATTTTATCCCTTCCAATGGATTCAAAAGGGTTCTTTTAGGTAGAAATACCTATGGTAAAGCTCTAAAACTCATGGAATAAAATTTCTAAATTTTGGCCAAGAAATACACACTATTTGGCCATAGTGGATTGGAAGCGAAGGAGTTGGATTTTCCAATTCCAATGGTTCTAATAAGTTTAAAAGGGTCATACTACTTTAGAAGTTAAGATTTATGTGTTGATTGTAATGAATTATCATTATGATTATAGGATTCGATATTTGTTTTAGGAACTCCAAAAGCAAGTAAATTGAGTTCCAAAGCTTGAGGAGCAAAGTTTGCTAAGGTAGTAGTTTTCCTTTCTCTTTCTTTAAGCTTGTATATTTGTATAATGATAAGTGTTATGCTATATCAAGTTGTCATTTATGCTATAAGATGAGACATGTATGCTTAGATTGTGCTTGGCCTTGTATGAAATTCCTTATATTCCTATGTGGTATGTGGCATCTTGATTGGCATTATGTTATGTACTTACATGCTTGCTTATGAATGAGATTGGTTTACTACTACTGAGATTTCATAATCTCACCCCAAATATAACCCATGCTAGGTTCGAGTTTAAGCAAAGAAAGGGCAAAGGATGTGGAGGCATAAATTGAGAACCTTACTTTTATGCATCACATTTTGTCATGTAATTAAATATCTTTGGATTATGGTATGTATAAGTTGTGTTATAATGCTGTATGATAATAGGGCATATAACAGAAAGCCATATATATACCCAACCCTAAAGTAAAAAAAAAAAATTAATCAGTTCAGGTTTCCATTGACTCCTTTAAGTTCTATATAAGGTACTTGTAGTAGGAAAAGCATTATATAGTAAGGTATGAAAGCTTCCACCTTACTAAGATCCACCACAAACACTTATTCTAATATCACATGACTTAGGAACTTCACTTCTCGCAAGCGAAATTCACACTTTTTAAGTTTGGCATACAACTGATGCACTCTCAAGGTCTAAAGAACTATCCTTAGATACTCTTCATACTCCTCACTACTCTTCGAGTAGGTTAAGATGTCATCAATAAACACTACCATAAACCAGTCAAGATATGGCCTAAAAATTTTATTCATGTAGTCTATAAAAATGGTAAGGGCATTTATTAACCAAATGACATAACTAAAAACTCAAAATGGTTACACCGAGTCTTAAAAATGATTTTAGGTATATCCTTTGCTTTCACTCTAAGCTAATGGTACTCAGACCTAAGATCAATCTTTGAAAAGATTGATGCTCCTACTAACTGATCAAGTAAGTCATCAATTCTAGGCAAAAGATATTTATTCTTAATAGTTACTTAGTTCAATTGCCTATAATCAATGCAAAGTCTAAGACTACTATCCTTTTTCTTGACAAATAATATTGGTGCTCCCCATGGAGACACACTCAGCCTAATGAATCCTTTTTCAAGTAATTTTTTTATCTGACTCTTCAACTCAAAAAGTTCAACAGGCACCATTCTATATGGAGCCTTAGATATTGGACTTGTACTAGGAACTAAGTCTATGAAAAATTCTAACTCTCTTTCTAAGGGTAAGTCACTAATCTCTTTAGGAAAAACCTCTAGGAACTCCCTAATCATAGGTATATCTTCCAACCCATCCTTAACCTCAACATGCAAGGAAAAAAACATAAGAAACCCTTAGCAACCACGCCTAAGGTACCTTCTGACTTAGACAGTAGATATACAAGCAAGTTTAGTCACAGGGTATGATTTAGGCATATTAGCAGGTAAGGAAATAGTCTTACAATTGCAATTAAGTATCACATTATTAGTTGACAACCAATCCATACCAATAATCTCATCAAAGTCATGCAAAGGGATACAAATCAGGTCAAGGATGGTACAACGACTATCCATAATACAACATAATTTAGCATACATAAGATGTAATCATAAAATATCTAATAGAGATAGGCATAAATAATTTAAATGGCAATAGGCTAATTTTAAAATCTAAACACTTAACATAGTCATATGAGATGAATGAGTAGGTCACACCTAAATCAAACAATGCATCTACAATATACTTATGGACAAGAAGAGTACTTATATCAGACTAGGGGATATACTATCCTCCTACTGCGTAAGTGCAAACATCTATCCATGCACAGGTGGTTTGATGAATGAAGTCAACTCTCACAACATAATGTAAGTCCGTGCATAGTATCCAAGCTTCTTATAGTTGTAGCACATGGAGCATGTTCCACTCCTATAGTTCTTCCTTTAAAGGATGTTTCTTGGGGGTGGCCTCCTACCCCAAGAGTCACTACCACTACTTACTCCTTTCTTGCTACTACCCATAAAGGGTTCCACACTTCTGTCACACTTACTTTTTATTTTTCTTCCTTTTAGCCTCACTCTCCATTAAGGCCTTTTTAGACACCCTACATTTCTCCACCAGCTCCTTAAAATTATGAATCTAAAGGGATGTAATCTTGTCTTTCAATTTAGGTTTAAGGCCCCTCTCAAACTTATTGGCCTTCCAAAGTTCATCATTAAACCATTTTAAATATGAAGAGAAACAGGATAGCTTAACAAACTTCGCTACATATTAGTCCGCATTCATCTCACCTTGCTCAAGGAAATTAAACTCAGCCCCTTTATTCACCCTAACCAAGGGTGGGAAATATTTTCTCTCAATAGTAGTCTGGAAGCTTTCCCAAGTCAAGGCTATCCCCCTTGACACTAACAACTTGGACGCATAATGCCATCAGTGCTTAACCTTACCTTCCAACTTATAAATGGCTAATTTAGCCTTTTGCTCTATACTGCATTTCATAACTTCAAAAATTTTCTCCAATTGCATCAACCATCTCTTAGCTTTTTTAGTGTCCAACTCCCCTAAGAACGAGAGGATCAGCCTTCTTGAACATAGCTAATATAACCGAGATATCATCCTTTCCTTCTTGATGCCCCACACGAAGGTTTAGACCTACACCCACCCAATTTCTAACTGACACCTCTTGATTCTATTTGTTCATCATCTCATGCAATTATTGCAGCAAACAATGGCTATATGGCCTTAGCTTTCTCTTAAAGCCAGTCAATCATTACCCTCATAGTAACTTCATAGGCCTTGATTTGCTCTCTCATATGGTTGGCCATTACAGTCATAACCTCATACACTTCTCTTAACATTTCAATGGTTTCACAACGTGCAGTCATAGTACTCTACAATACCACAAGCACAACTAGGGGCTCCCCATTAAGCCACTACCTCAAAGGTAAATCCAAGCATAACTTCATCCATGGCAAGTATATACAAATATAAATGACATTTCCAGACCATAATGTTCCTACTCCTAACATGCATGCTGTAACACCCTAAAATTAATTAAAATATTAATCATGAATTTGGACTAATTAAGAATAATTATTATGAAGTAATTAGGCAAACCTATGTGAATAGGAATTTATGGAGAAATAAATAATTAATGTAGGTTTAAGATTCAATTGGATTAGAACTTAATTTAGGCCCACAATTAATTTAAGAAAGTTAAGGATAGAAACTAATAGAGGGCTAATGATTTTAGGTGCAGCCCAACTCCTTATTATGAGACTTAGCCCAAGAGAGCGATCATTTACCAATGGCCCAGTATGGTTTAGTGAGTTAGAAGCCCAAAACCATACTAAAATGCTAGAAATTATGTAGCCTAATCTCTAAGATCTGGCCAACAAGCAAAATCTAAACTCCAAATGGACTTGGCCCTATGGGTCAACCCATAACCCAATTTAAACCCTAAACCCTTATCAGTGCCATCCCATTCTGTAGAAAAGAAACATAAGAGGCAAAGGAATTTTCAAATGTTTGGAGAGAGGCTAGGGTTCTTAGCAAGAAATTCATCACTTCCCACTTCTAGAGCCAAAATTAACCAAGGTGAGTGTTATATAACTTAACCCTCTTCTCTTTTTCTTCAATTTGACTTATTTGGTTTTTCATTTAGACCATTTTCACCATACCTAAAATCTAAAATGTGTTTATTTGGTATTTTCTTAAGAGGATTTTCAAAGGTAAAGGTCAGGAGGGATATTGGGTAAGTATAAACTCTTCATTTTAATATATTTTCTACTGATTTAAGACCCTCTAGTTGATTTGTAGTATAGGTATTAATTTTGTATGAATTTGCTTTGGATTTAGGGTGATACTTTGAAGTTTCTAATAGAGAAAACATCTCATCTGAATTTTACTCTTGTAGTGGCTAAGCTGAGGTAGCATTGTTGTTAGTTCTCCGAAAATTGTCTACAAATGAGGTAACTGAAGATTATGTTAAATTCCATGCATATGCCTAATTCAATTTTATATCGACTACACAATTATGATTTTGAAATACTAATGAATTGGTTGGCTATCTATTATATTGTGATTGGACCTTATAAGTTCATGGTGGAACTATGGTGCAGCTGCCACCTGTGTATGTGCTTCGATTAGGCACTGAGTTATGATCAGACCTCAAATGCACTGAGCCTTAGTTTTGCTCATTAGGGAGTAGGTGTCGTGGACGGGCCTCTCTTAGTTGCCTTAGAGTAACTAAAAGGAGTTAAAGTGTAAGGGGTGAAACTTAGGGAGAATTGGTGTAGAAGCAAGTCTCATCGTGGCTAATTGGATTAAGTCACGGCTAAGAGAGTGACAGAAGCGAGGGACGCCATGGCGCAAGGTGTCTCACCATGGCACAAGACGAAAATGTTCCTAAGGAGGGTAACAAAGTACAACTTCACCACGACATAACATGTTCTGCCACAGTGCAAGCTGAGGAAATCAGGTGACGAGTGTCCCAGTAGCTAATTTTGTCATAGTGCAAATACACCTCAAAAGCGAGAATCAAGAAATTTGCTATTGTAGATTCTAAGGTATTTTTGGCCACGATGCCACATAGGCCATCGCGATGAGGGTCTAACTCATCGTGGTGAGATCTGCGAAAATGGGAGAAATAAACATGAGAGCAACTTGCAGCAGGACGAAACTCTTAAGCCACGGCACAAGATGCAAAACTTGATTTTTAAGTTCCAGTAGCCAACTTTTCTGCTGCAGTGAAGGTCTCCAAACCCTTACTTTTAGCCTAAAAACCTTAGTTTTTCCTATGGTAATGTTAATAAATGATTTAGTAACACTTATAGGATGTTTTTGTGAGTTGGAATGAATGGATAAATGAATTAAAGGCTTTTAATTGAGGATTAGATTCACATATGTGCATAAACAATTGTGATTATTTAGTTAATGACTCTAATAATATCAAGACTCAAATTTTCCCATATTTTCCTAAATTGATTAATTAAAATGGTCTAGACCTCGATTTATGATTATTAATCACGTATTTAAGCTTAATTACTATGATTAGAAGTTAGGGTCGTTACACATGCATCATGATTGCAAAGGTGTCTAACCACAATATTTAAAAATCTAGTATAATTTCATGAACCATTACTCTGATATCAAATGTAATAACCCTAACTTCTAATTACATTAATTAAGCATAATCACATAATTGATAATCAATATTTAAAGTCTAAAGCCAATATTAGCCTACTAAAGAGGTGAAAATGTGAAGAAATTTGAACCTTTTGTATCATTAAAAATCATTATTTAGGTAAGCAAGAAGACTTAAGCTCATAAGGAATTTAAATTCTTATTTAAGACCTTCAACTCGATCTTAATTTGGATCTAAAAGCACAAAACTCATATGTATTGGTCTACAAATTATTAACCATCATTATCACATTAGAAACTAAGTTTTAGAAGCTAGAATAGGGGGTTTAAGAACTTAGGCCATGACTTGGAGGGACTTCACCATGGCTAAGATGGCTATTAGAACCTTTAAAAGCAGCAAAATCTATTTACGCCGCAATTTGGACACTCCCCATTGTGACTTAATTTGATTCTATAACTAAAAACATAAAATTTCCCAATTGTTGCTGCAACTCAAGCTTCCCATGCCATGGGAAGGTTCCCCCTCAACCTCACCATTCAAAATTCTTTGAGTCTCACCACGACAAGGCTCCTTAGTGTTATAGCAAGCTTACATACTATAATTCTCCCTGGGCAAAATTAACAACTCGTGCTACAATGAAACATGTAACACCATAGTGTAGCTCAGTTCTATAAGACTTCTAGGCTAAACTTTTGACTCATGGCATGATGAAAACACCCTAAGCCACGATGCTCTTCAATTCTATATAAGCTCTAGCTGTAACTTAAATAGTTTGGCTACAACTCAAAATACCACTGATCATAAACTCTTATATTCATGCCCCAACTCTTTGCTACCATCATAATTTAAGCTCTAAGGTCTTTCTATGGCTAAATTGCATGGTTTTATTGACCTACTAGCTCGTATACACCTCAACTTACTAACTTTTATTATTTAGAGAATTAAGTGTAACACCATATTTTTTAGCTCATTCTATAACATTCTCATGCTTTACATTCATAACTTCCACGAATGAGCAAGAAAAGAGAATTTAAAATAATGCATTTTCTTGCTTTGCGTCATGTATAAAAATTTCATTCGGTGTCATGTGGACTGTGTGAGCCCATACAATACATTCTCATATTTAATTATATGGATACAACTCATTTAGATCATAAAATATGGCCCACAACTCATGAAACTCAAAGGAAAACTTAAAATAGGCATATTAAATTTTGGCCAGAATTTTGCTCATTTCTGACCCAATTTTGGAAAATTATAACTACTTTTAAAAAAACTCAAAATCATGCATTCTTGGCCATTCTAAAAAGCTACAAATTTCTACTTCACACTAAAAATATTTTCAGACCATAACATTTATCACAGAGGACGTTTGACATCCAAAAAGGTCCAGAGGTCAAACTGCCTCCTGGTGCTGTCATAGATTTCTGCAGCAAACTTTAAAAATATCCAATTAATTCCAAAAAAATCCAATCCATACAAATGATATCAATCTAGAAATTTGTGGACATTAAATAGAGGGAAAAAATATCTCTACACCAGTTCAGGTAGCCTAGACCTCGGAATTAATGGAACAGTAACTAAGGTTAGGTAAAACTCCTAGTACTAGATAGAATGTTTAAAAATTCATATCTTCCTCTCTAGACCTCCAAATGGGATGCTTCTAGTTGGCACAAGTCACTGTGAATGTCTAGTTTCTCTGTATAAAATTTCATAGCAATTGAACATCATTTGAGTCCTATGTGACAGATTTCATTTTCAGACCAAATAAATAGTGCGGCAGACCAAAATCAAAAAAATTGCCAACTTCGAAAATTCATCAAATATTCTGTAGACTTCCAAAAATTATGTTCTTTAGCTTCCTAAAAATCTCTTAATAAGTTCTAATTTCATGTCAAATCTTAAATCAAAAAGAGCTTATTTGGCCAAAAAGTGACATAGGGTTCCATTTTGGTCAATTTTGGCTCCATATGAGGTACCAAAGTAACCAAATGGCTTTCCCTAAAGTTTGGCACCTTTTGGGCAAGTCTAAAAGCATGATTTAGACTTGTGTAAGCTGCCCAAATGGTCTCAACCCTCATGCATCTCATTTTGGCCATCTCATCCACACATATGCACAATTCCATAAACTAATTCAAGAAGCTACAAGGCCATAACATGTTCAAATCACATTTTAATGGTTACATAACCTATTCTCTCATTCTTACATGACATATTATCTTAATTACATGTGTTCATGACATCATGATACATATATATCTATGGATTCCAACATTTGCCAATTGTATGGTTTCAAAGCAACAAAATTCAAGCACTTTGTTGTTATCCTCTCATCCTCAAGGTGATTGGCTTCTACTACCTTGCTCTCTTGGTCCACCTAGCATGTTAAAACATTAGAGAGGAGGGAATGAGATTCAAAGAATTCTAATAGCTCATCTCCCATTCAATCATACATAATGGATGCAAACAAGTCTTATAAATGCATGTATAGTCATATGGATATGTGCAAATATTCAAGAGACATTTTTATCATTTGAAAAAGTCATACATAGCATATAAAGGCTTGCCAAGCAAGTGAATTGGCTTGCTTGGCACTATTTTGTTATCCTCACATCCTCAAGGTGATTGGCTTCTACTACCTTGCTCTCTTGGTCTACCTAGCATGTTTAAACATTGGAGAGGAGGGGATGAGATTCAAAGAATTCCAATAGCTCATCTCCCATTCAATCATACATAATGGATGCAAACAAGTCCTATGAATGCATATATGGTCATCTGTGTAACAACCGGGAAAAAGAAAAGAAAAGGGAAAAGAAAGAAAATGAAAGCTGGAAATTTTCGGAATCCAGAATTTCTGCCAAGTCCTCTCGCAATAGCGAGAAATGGTCTCGCTACAGCGAGAGAGCTAGTTCGCAACAGCGAAGGCGATTCTAGCTATAGCGAGTGCTGGCAGCAGTCCATATAGAAACCAGGGAGTTGCTCGCCGTAGCGTGCGCCATAGCGAGAGTGAAGTCTGGAACTAACGCGATTTCCCCATAGCGAATGGTAAATCTCGCCATAGCGAAGGGAATTGACACGAGCTCGCCGTAGCGAAGGTTACACCTCGCCATAGCGAAGCCAGATTACACGAGCTCGCTATAGCGAAGGTTAGTTTTCGCCGCAGCGAGAGTCAGTCCGGAAGAGAGTAAATAGCGAGATTTAGACTTCATTAAACGCCCAAACTCATTTCTTCTCTCATATCTGCCCTAGACTTCGACCCAAGGAGAGAAAAGAGGCGTGGAGAGTGTGAGAGATCAGGAGAAGGAGGAAGATTAAGGGAAAGGTAAGGTAACTTCTCCCATTTCTTCTTAGAACTCTGATCCCCTCCCTTTGCCCTTTCTTTCTGCGGTTTTAATTGTGAAAATGGTTGCATTTTGGGCATGGGTCAGAAGAGGAAAAGTGGAAAACACCTTTTAATCTTTGTGTTTCTTTGAAAAATGTGATTTTCCACTACCATGGGAGCTTGAGAGAGAGAAAGGGGTGATGGCATTCTAGAGAGAGAGAACTCTAGATTCTGGTAAATAGGAGAGTTTGATCTGATGATTCCATGTTAAGAGAGTAATTCCATGCTCTTTAATTGTGTCTAGGCTCAAGAGAAACACCTCCATCAAGGTGTGATTGTGAACCTAAGGAGGGAGAGGAGAAATTGAAAGGAAAAGCTAGTGTTGGCTTTGGCTCCAAAGGTAGCTCTCTCTTCCACTCTTTCTTGTTGCATTCTTGGATATGATAGCCATTGTATGATTATGTTTATGCTTGTTGTATGGAATATGCCATATGCTATTGCTTTGATGCATTGATGCCAATATGCTTGTGTGTTGAAATGTGAGAATTTGCTCGGGTGAGGTAGTGCCGAAAGTCCCTTGAGATGGGTGAGGTGCAGCCAAAAGTCCCTTGAGATAGGTGAGACAAGGCCAAAAGTCTCAAACGAGTGAGGCTAAGTCAAAAGTCCTTAAACTCGGGTGAGGCCATCCAAAAGTCCTTAAACTCGGGTGAGGCTAGACTAAAAGTCCCTGGAGCCCATTTTTGGCATTGTTGTGATTTCCATAGCATGTACATTGTGTGTTGGTTGATTGAGAATGGCTAAGTGCTTACTCACATGCTTTGACTTGTTATATGCCTTGATTGTTTACTTGATTGAGTGCATGAGCTACTGAGATTCCCTGAATCTCACCCCTTTCCCCTCCCAACTAATATGCTAGGTGGAGCTCAAGGAGAACCGAGCATACACCAAAGAGCCTAGGAGCATGCTTAGTTAGCTAGTTGCTAGCTTTGTTTTGATATTTTGATGTAAATATGATGTAAAGTGGTGCCAAATGAAGATGTGCCCACTATTTTTGAGATGTAAAGGTTGTAACATGTGTATAACTATGAAAGGATATTGTATGAACTATGTTTATAGCCAAATGTATGGAAATGAGGGTTTTGCCCCTTTTGATGCATGAATGAGATAGTGTAATTTGGCCGTAGCATAGCGAGATTTGAATGTATGATGATTTGGACCACATGGACTTGTTAGATAGACTATTTTTATGCTTTTAAACTTGTCCATGAGTGGCTAGAGTGTGTGAGAGGCGATTTGGACCCGTTTTGGACCTTTGGGGTGCCAAAACCGGTATTTTTGAGAGCTCCGTCAAAGTATGACCGGATGAGCTCCGTTTGCCATGAAATTTGGCATGCCTCTAGAGTTTGTAGAAAGCTTCTTGGGAAGCTAAAGTTGGTAATATTTGGAGGACGAGAGAATATTTGGTGAATTGTTGAATTTGGGAGAATTTATTAGATTGGTCATGTACTGTTCATATAAACCAGAAAATGAAATCTGTGGCACTCATAGACCAAATGGATTCCAAATGTGGTGAAATTTTATACATATAAACTAGAAAACCAAAGGAACTTATAGGAACTAGAATCACCCAAATCGGAGGTCTGTAGAGAGAGATTGAACCGTCTGAAGTTCTGTATCAGCATCAGAGAGCTCTTCTGACCCCCGTCACTGTTCCATCAGTTTTCGGAGTGTAGGGGCTACTAAACTGATCTGGACTTATTTTTCTTCTCTAGTAGACATCTGTAGCTTTCTGAATTGGTATAATGTGCCTAGATTTGATTTTTGTGAATTTAGTTATGAATTTTCGAAAGTCATGACAGCAAGCTGCACCAGAAACAGTGACAGCTGGACCTTCCTCCCATTTTCGATGTTAAACATGGTCCAAACGCTGTGGTTGTGGTTGGGAATTATTTTTAGTGTAACGTTAACACTTAGAGCTTTCTAGAAAGCTAATGTATGCTGGATTCCCATTTTTCTACAATTAATCATGATTTTCCAAAGTTAGAGCCAAAATATGACTTTTGGGCACAAGTGAGAAAAGTGCATTTTACTGGTTTTTGGCTCTATACCCGTGGCTTATGGTTTGTTTTATGCTATGTATGAGTCGTATATATGGAGTTTGAGTTGAGGATCCTTGAGATGGGTTCACAGGACCCACGAGGCAAAAGATGAGTATATGAAACCCCGGTTCATAGCATGCAAATGCCACGGGAGAGTAGTGATTCTTTGAAAATCATATGGAACCGAGCCCAGTGAGAGGCTAGGTAGCGGTAGTAGATTGAGGTGTCACAATCTGGATATGTGCAAACATTCGAGAGACATTTTCATCATTTGAGAAAGTCATACATAGCATATAAAGGCTTGCCGAGCAAGTGGATTAGCCTCACCCAATTTCTTGTGGATATTAGACTTGCCTCACCCATTCTTTAATGCATTCTTGGACTCAACCATGCTCTTGAGAGCCCACTTTTTTTTTGGGAGACTTTTTGCTTTGTCTCAACTAATCTTAAGGGTTTTTGGCTCATCTTCACCATGGCTAAGGGTTTTTGGCCTCACCAAATTCAAGCAAACCTAAGCACACATCATAAACATCATATAAAATATAATATGTTATCATAGAACTATGGCATAAGAAATCATGATATCATACTTTTCATGACTTAAAAATACACATACATACATTCTAAGACAAGCTAAGCACACATTCATCTATGAAAGAAGGTGGAGAGAGCTACCTTGTACACAATCACATACTTTTCTTCTTGAATCTCCCTCCCTTGCTTCGGCCACACACACACACAAGTGTGGGAATGGTTTCTCTTGACCTAAGTACAATTTATGGAAACCAATTAGGTTCATGAACTCAATTCTAAGGTCATACAATTTGCTTAGATATTAGGTTGGCTTATAACCTCATTATGGTCCATAAATGCACCGAATGAAGCAACACCCCTCAAATAAATTCTAGGCTCCATTCTTTCCTTTCAAATATGATTCTTGACTCCTTTTAAGCCTCTTAGAGTCATCACACAATTAAAACCAAGAGCCTAACTATATGTTGCTTCTTTAGGTCATAATATGGAACCTAAAGTACCAACTCACTTTCTATGAGTTCTAAATTTTTTCCAAGGCCTCCCCTCATTTTCATTCATCATATATGACTCAAGAATGGGTTTAGAAAAATTTAAAACTCTCCCTAGCTATGCTATCCTTGCTTGGCCGAGGCTATGGAGGGAATGGAGCTCCTTGGTGATGAGAGACCCTCTAGGAACCTTGTCCTAGGAACCTTCAACAAGATGACACTTTGCCCGAGACCGGCTAGAAAACAAGAATGTTGGTCAAAGGAAAGACCCTAAGAGAACTTGTCTCTTAGAACCCTAGCCTCAAGACACCACAAAGGAAGACCAATCCTTTGATAAGTCACGTGAACTCTCAGAGAACACAAAGAAGCAAAAGCCTCACAAATAATTGAATAATACTCAAATTCATTCATGTGTAAAATAGAGTACAATAGGAAGCCTTTTATAGGCAAAATTTTCTAGAGTCCTAATTAAAGTAAAACTCTAACACCTAATTAAAATTATTTTAAATAATACCTAATATATATCCTAATTAGATTAGGATACTAATTTTAACTTGATCTCTAAGATAAACTCTTTGACCAAGTTCAAAAACATAATAAAAATAATAAAAACGAAATTTCAAAAGAAATCCTAATCAAAACTAATCAACTTCTTTAAATTGTCACATGAGATGCTCATGCTTCATTAAAAATCACATGGTTGTCACATGATTCTTAATCTCTTGCAATTGGACTCTAATTGGGCCTTGGCAATCCTCTTGTAGAATAGTTAGCATGATCACACCTTTTACATCTTCTTGGGCCTTCTCTTGATTTAAATAAATGGGCTCTAAGTTATGAAGCTTATGAATTAAATAATTGAAGGCTTCTTTCATTGCTTTGGCCCTAGCTTTTGTTATTGGGCCTCCTATGCCTTGTAATGGATCTTTAGACACATTTGACTTGAACTCTTGGGCTTTAATTTGCAAATCATGTCCTTGATCAAGTCCACTTCTCTGCTCAACAAGGTCTCTTTGTGCTATCGCATCATTCCCCCCCTCTTGAAAAGGATTCGTCCTCGAATCTGCAATATCAAAAGAAGAGAGATCAGCTACATTAAAAGTAGCACTAATATTTCCATAAGAACTAGGTAAGTCAATTTTATAAGCATTATCATTAATCCTTTCAAGAACTTGAAAGGGACCATCTCCTCTAGGTTAGAGTTTTGACTTTCTTTGTTCTGGGAAACGTTCTTTTCGCAAGTGAACCCACACCCAATCGCCGGGTTCAAACACCACACGCCTTCTACCCTTATTAACTTGGTTAGCAATTTGCTCATTCCTTCTTTCAATATTGGCTTTCACCTTTGTATGCAAATCCTGCACAAACTTAGCCTTCCCAGCACCATCAAGGTTAGTAAACTCATGTGAAGGTAAAGGAAGCAAATCTAAAGGCGTTAAAGGATTAAAACCATAAACAATTTCAAAAGGAGAGAATTTTGTAGTAGAATGAACAGCACGATTATAAGCAAATTCAACATGGGGCAAACACTTCTCCCAATTCTTAAGATTCTTTTGAATGATAGCTCTTAATAAAGTAGAGAGAGTTCTATTAACAACCTCAGTCTGTCCATCAGTTTGTGGGTGTGCTGTAGTAGAAAACAAAAGTTTAGTGCCAAGTTTATTCCACAACGTTTTCCAGAAATAACTCAAGAATTTTACATCTCTATCACTAACAATAGTTTTTGGCACACCATGCAACCTAACAACCTCCTTGAAAAACAATTCTGCCACATACACAGCATCATTAGTTTTGGAACAAGCAATAAAATGTGCCATTTTACTAAATCTATCCACAACAACAAAGACACTATCTTTCCCAGTGGAAGATTTAGGTAAGCCCAAGACAAAGTCCATAGAAATATCAGTCCATGGGTGAGAAGGAACTGGTAAGGGGGAATATAAGCCATGTGATTGAATTCTAGATTTAGCATGCTTACAAGTAATACATCTAGAACAAACAGCAACCACATCCTTTCTCATACCAGGCCAATAAAAATGCTCATTCAAAAAAGCCAAAGTCTTTTCGACACCAAAATGACCCATCAATCCCCCGCCATGAGTTTCCTTAATAAGAAGCTCACGAATGGAACACATAGGAACACATAACTTGTTCTTTTTGAAAAGGAAACCATCAAACCTGTAATAGTCATTAGCACCATGCATTTCACAAGATTTCCAAATATTAGCAAAATCAGAATCAGACTCATACATGCCTTTTAACATCTCAAATCCTATCAATCTAGCGTGCATGGAAGTAATCAAAGTGTAACGCCTAGACAATGCATCTGCTACAACATTTTCCTTTCCCTGCTTATGCTTAATCACATAAGGGAAGGTTTCAATAAATTCAAGCCATCTTGCATGTCTTTTGTTCAATTTACCCTCGGACTTAAGAAACTTAAGACTTTCATGATCAGAATGGATAATAAATTCTTTAGGCCACAAATAATGTTGCCAAGTTTCTAAGGTGCATTTCAAGGCGTACAACTCTTTATCATATGTAGAATAATTTAAAGTAGGGCCACTTAATTTCTCACTAAAATATGCAATAGGTTTGGCATCCTGCATCAACACACCACCTATGCCTATACCAGAAGCGTCACACTCAATTTCAAAAACCTTAGTAAAATCAGGCAATACAAGTATAGGGGCTTTAGTTAGTTTGTCTTTCAGTATGGTAAAAGCACGCTCTTATGCTTCACCCCATTTGAATACCACATTCTTTCTTACCAAATCATTTAAAGGGGCAGCAAGAGTAGAGAAGTCCTTAACAAATCTTCTATAAAAGCTCGCCAATCCATGGAAGCTCCTTACTTCACTCGCATTCTTTGGAGTTGGCCACTCTCGGATTGCTTTGACCTTCTCCTCGTCCACTTGTATGCCACGAGCTCCTACAACAAATCCAAGAAAAACCACAGAATCCAAACAAAAAGAACATTTCTCTAAATTGGCAAAGAGTTTATTCTCTCTAAGCACAACAAACACATCATGCAAATGATTCACATGCTCTTCTAGACTTTTAGAGTAAATCAAAATGTCATCAAAGTAAACCATAACAAATCTACCAATGAAAGGTCTAAAGACATGGTTCATTAAACTCATGAAAGTGCTAGGTGCGTTAGTCAAGCCAAATGGCATAACTAACCATTCATATAACCCAAACTTGGTCTTAAAAGCAGTTTTCCATTCATCACCTTCTTTCATTCTAATCTGATGGTAACCACTTCTAAGATCAATTTTAGAGAAAACACATGCACCATGCAACTCGTCAAGCATATCATCTAACCTAGGGATAGGATAGCGATATTTTACCGTTATTTTGTTGATGGCATGACAATCTACACACATCCGCCAATTACCATCTTTTTTGGGCACAAGAATCACCGGCACAGCACATGGACTTAGACTTTCACGAACAAAGCCTTTCTTCATGAGCTCTTCCACTTGATGTTGTATTTCCTTAGTCTCATCTGGATTTGCTCGATAAGCAGGTCTATTGGGAATAGATGCTCCTGGGATAAAGTCTATACGATGCTCAATACCTCTTAAAGGGGGCAGCCCATTAGGTATTTCCTCTGGAAATAAGTCACAGAATTCCTGTAATAAAGATGTAACACTAGCAGGCAAAGAGTGATCAAGATCGTTGATAGTAAGATAAACATCTTTATAAAGCAATAAGAAAGCATTTTCACTAATAAGAGCTTTCTTGATCTCACTTTTACTCGAAAATAGACTTACTTTCTTTTCCTCATATTTTTCTCTAATTTTCTTTCTACTCAACTCACCTTTCTGTTGCTTCTTCTCATTCTCAATACTCACACTCACTTTACCTTTCTTTTCTTGCTCTCTATTCTTACATTCTCTTTCGATTTTTAACTGATCTTCATATGCTTGAACAGGACGCAAAGGGGTCAACACAATGGTCTTACCATTAAAAACAAAGGAGTAATAATTTTTATATCCATCATGTTTTACCTTTCTGTCAAACTGCCACGGCCTACCCAGTAACAAGTGAACAGCATACATAGGTGCTAAATCACAAAGAATCTCATCATGATAATTACCAATAGAAAAAGAGATGAGCACCTGTTTTGTTACTTTTACCTCCCCACTATCATTAAGCCATTGTAATTTATAAGGGGTAGGATGCCTCAAAGTAGGCAAGTTTAGCTTTTCCACAAGTAAAGTACTAGCTACATTTGTACAGCTACCACCATCAATAATCACACTACAGACCTTCTTGTGGATGAAGCAACGAGTATGGAAAATATGCTCACGCTGCTCTACCTCGAGATCTTCTTTTGGTTGAATATTGAGAGCACGTCTAGCCACAAGGGCTTCACCATTTACAGCTTCAGTTAATTCTAAATCTGAGTCATCAGTCAGGGGTGGCATCTCATCCTCCTCAGACTCACTACTAGCACTAGTCACATCACCATTCTCAAGAATAATCATAGTTCGTTTGTTAGGACATTGTGAAGCAATGTGACCAAAACCATTACATTTAAAACATCTAACCTTAGAGGAAGAAGCAGTAGGGTTAGAAGATGATAAAGGTTTTGAATCAGTTTTACCCTTAACCTGAAAGGGTTTTACTTTACTTTCCTCTTTAGACTTGAAATCAGTCTTTGGCTTGAAGGAGTATCACACTCTCTTCTCTTTTTTTTCTTTTTGGAGTATCACACTCTCTTCTTTTTTTTTTCTCTTTTTTTTTTTTTTTTGAGGATAGAGGAACACAACAATGGAAGACAGAAGAAGATAGAAAAAGACGAAGATGGAAAAGGTAATACTAATGGAAGGAGAGAAAGTATGAAGAATAATGAAAGGGAAAACGCAGATATACCTTGTACTAGCGACCAAAGCTCTGATACCAAATGATGAGAGACCCTCTAGGAACCTTGTCCTAGGAACCTTCAACAAGATGACACTTTGCCCGAGACCGGCTAGAAAACAAGAATGTTGGTCAAAGGAAAGACCCTAAGAGAACTTGTCTCTTAGAACCCTAGCCTCAAGACGCCACAAAGGAAGACCAATCCTTTGATAAGTCACGTGAACTCTCAGAGAACACAAAGAAGTAAAAGCCTCACAAATAATTGAATAATACTCAAATTCATTCATGTGTAAAATAGAGTACAATAGGAAGCCTTTTATAGGCAAAATTTTCTAGAGTCCTAATTAAAGTAAAACTCTAACACCTAATTAAAATTATTTTAAATAATACCTAATATATATCCTAATTAGATTAGGATACTAATTTTAACTTGATCTCTAAGATAAACTCTTTGACCAAGTTCAAAAACATAATAAAAATAATAAAAACGAAATTTCAAAAGAAATCCTAATCAAAACTAATCAACTTCTTTAAATTGTCACATGAGATGCTCATGCTTCATTAAAAATCACATGGTTGTCACATGATTCTTAATCTCTTGCAATTGGACTCCAATTGGGCCTTGGCAATCCTCTTGTAGAATAGTTAGCATGATCACACCTTTTACATCTTCTTGGGCCTTCTCTTGATTTAAATAAATGGGCTCTAAGTTATGAAGCTTATGAATTAAATAATTGAAGGCTTCTTTCATTGCTTTGGCCCTAGCTTTTGTTATTGGGCCTCCTATGCCTTGTAATGGATTTTTAGACACATTTGACTTGAACTCTTGGGCTTTAATTTGCAAATCATGTCCTTGATCAAGTCCACTTCTTTGCTCAACAAGGTCTCTTTGTGCTATCGCATCACTTGGAGTTTGCTTTATTTTCTTAAAGGAAGAAGCATATGGGGGCCTTCTTAGGGATCTTATGAGCTCATTTAAACTCTTATTTAAGCCTAGCAATCATCATACAAAATCAGATTTTACAAGGTGCAATTGAAACCCTAAAACTTGCATCTTGAAATCTAATAGTTTTTTTGTTGATTCTCTTTATATATTCTTAATCTCTACACCCTTTTTCCTTAGATTCACCCTTGGTTATACCTAAAAATCAAGTTCTCCTAGGGTTTTCTCATGTTAGGTGAAATGGAGGAGGAGGGAACCAAAGATGACAACCATAAGAAGAGAAATTACCTTGTTTTCTTGTTTTTTCTCACTTGAATCTTGTGTTCTTTGAGCTCCTATCTTCAAATCCGAATTTTCCCCTCAATTTCTCCTCTAAAATATATCCATATACTTCATTATAATCATAGGAAATAAAGGATAATGAAGGAGAAGAGGTTTGGAAGAGAAAGAGTATGAAAAACCATGAAAATTCATACCTTTCTACCTTGAATTTCTCTACCTTTTCTTCCTCCTCTTGTGCGCCTCATCCCCTAAGGTTTTCCTCTTGTTTTGGGCAGAACATGTTCGTGCATAATGAAGGGAGAAGAAGGGTGCATCATATATATAGGTGAGAGTAAGTTACACTTTTCAAAAATTTCCATTTTGCCCTTCATTTTTGGCATTTTCATTTCTTCTTTATTTTAACTCCTTTTTGAGAACTTTCTTTTTCATTATGAAATTTAGGTTCCCAATTTAGTAAAATGCCTTTGGAATTATTCAAATCAGAGCTAAAACCTTCCTAAACAAATCTGTCAAAGTTTGAGTACACTGACGTTGGAAAATGTCCACCGGAGGGGTTTTAGCTGTCTCGGGGCTTTCCATAGTTTTCAGAGCCTTTGAGAACCCCGAAGAACTCAAAACTTTCATTTAAAAAGTTAACCTATGTGAATTCCAAAATTTACTTAAAATTATGAAAATACCATTATGTTTTGTAAGTTTTTCGTAAGAAATTATTTTTTCATTCTAGCTCCGTTTTTCTTTCCGTCTGAGCTTGAAATTCTCATTTTTAAGAGTCTAGAATACTTTCCAAATTTTTGAGACCTTAACTACATCATTTCGGGGGACTTCCTTTTGTATCTGGTGAGTTTTGTTCATTTACAAAGAAACCATACGTTACATTTCTCATGTTTTCTTTTGTTTTCAGGGAACTGGATGTTACATTAAGCATGGTTTATATTAATTGAACTTAACTACATATCAGCAAACTTATCCATTATGATAGTAAAAAGGTGTATAAAGCTACAAGTGGAAATATCAAAATATGCAATTCCCTATCATCTGTCTGCCACTTTAGACAAGTTTCAATAAACTAGCTAAAAATGTTCCTACCTTTACAGCTCTAGGGAAACCTCACATGCAAATTTTGACCATGGCACAACTCAATTCTTCCTACAAGGCATATATATAAATATATACCCATACCAGCAAAGACCTTATATAACAATATTCAAAATAGTCATTCATTTTATAGCATAATCAAACTTTTAAGTGGACAAGTCAAGGTTTATCATTCACAACACCCATATCATATCAACATTAGTTACATATATCAGATTTCATGTAGTTTAAAGTCTAACTTCCAAATAGTTACATCCTTGATTACAAAATATTCAAAATACCTATGTAACACCCCAAAATTAATTAAGGTGTTAATCATGGATTTAAGTTAATTAAGAATAATTAATATGGGATAATTAAGCAAGTTAATTGAATGGAAATTTTAGAGAGATAAATTATTAATATGAGTTTGAGATTTAATTGAGTTGGAAACCCCATCTAGACCCAAATTAAATTAAGTAGGCTAAGGTTAAGAACTAATGGAGGACCCAATCTGATTTAATGAATTAGAGACCCAAGACCCAACTTGCATAAGCTCTTATAAATGGCCTAATAACTCTTGTGCAGACCCAAATCAATTAAGTTCTTCAAACTTGGTCTAACCCAACTAAAAGTCTGCAGCCCAACAAATGAAAGCTAGCCTTACAAGGCTTAAATCAGAAACCCACTTGCAATTAGACCTTTGGGTCAGCCCATGACCTATATTAAAACCCAACTTAAAACCTTAAAAACCAATTTAGCCACCCCTATTATGCAGTAACACAAGAAACAAAAGGAAAATTCAGAGGTCCAAAGGAGAGGCTAGGGTTCTTGACATATTCCCACCATTTCCCACTTCTAGAGCAAGATTCAGCCAAGGTAATAATTGTATAACTTAATCCCCTTCTCTTTCTTTTCATTCTGGCCCAATTAGTTTTTCAATTGGAGCATTTTCACCATACCCAAAATTTGAAATATGATTGTTTGGGATTTTCTTAGTGAAATTTCGTAGGTTGGGGCTGAGGGTGTTATTAGGTAAGTACAAACTCTTCATTTTGATGCATTTCCTATTGGTTTAAGACCCTCATAATAAACTTATAGTATGGGCCTTAATTTTGTGCGAATTTTCCTATAGTTTGGAGTAATATTTTGATATTTCTGGTATAGAGAAGGTAAAACCCGAAATTAGAGGCTCTTGGTGATTTGGTAAGTGTTTTTTAGTAGTCCTATATAGCTTAACTCCTTGAGTAATGGGTTTGCTGATATAAATTGTAATTAGGGATAGTAATGGCTTGATTTTGTATCCATAGGCTGAAGTAACATTCAATTGGCTTTTAAAGGATTGACTACAAGTGAGGTAACTGAAGTTCATGCTAATTCCATGCATATATCTATTTTAATTTTGTATTTGCCGCATGATTATAATTTTGATATCAAATGGATTGGTTGGCTATCTGTTATGTGTGATTGGACCTTGTGAGTCCATAGTGGAGCTGTGGTGCGACTGCCACCCGTGCATGTGCTTCAATAGGGTACCAGGTTATGATCAAACCCCAGATGCACTGAGCCCTAGTTGTGCTCAATAGGAAGTAGGTGCCATGGATGGGCCTCTCTCGGTGTTATTAGCCTTTAACATATGAAATTGTGATTGCTAGTATAAGATAGTAATCATAGATAGCTTAATTGTTTCATTTACTGGTATGACTGGTATGTTTTCTTATGCTTATATGAAATCATGCATATATGTTAAATGAACTGGTATATATGAATGGAATTTTCTTTAGTTACTGAGATTTATATCTCACCCCATTTCATGGGATTATATTTTCAGGTGAAGGCTCTTCGAGTAAGGATAAGGGAAAGCAAGTGGATGAAAATCCATAAGCTCCAACCCTATGTGGAGAAGGCTACACTTAGACTGATTAAATAGAATAGATGCTAAATTTTGTATTCTTTTTGTATAGCATCATCATGTAATCATGTTGCCAAGTATAGGCATTTATATTTTGATTACTTAGGATGTATATATTAAGGAGTTAGGCCTCATCCTAACTTGGTATTGGATGTATGAACTTATAACACCTGATGTATGAACTTTGTTGAATTTATGGTATGGTCTACTATTGGAAATGGAATCATATGATACATTAGATGATGACATGAACCATTGATGTATGAAATCTCCAACAGAATGTGTATCGAATATTAATTGTTGATAGTTCATGAATTCTTGCTGTTATTACTCTATGAACTTACTGATATAAGGTAGTTGAAGGAGTAGAAATTAACATTTAAGTCTTGAACTAGTAATGATGGATAAGCTGGGTAAATTAAATTAGTGAAAGCTATAGGAGCCCCACAAATTAAGGTAGAGTGGCCCTAGGGTGTCATTGGAAGGAAAGTGAAGAGTATGAGGCAAGGTTTTAGAATTTGTAGGATTAGAAGGCATTTCATCGCGGCCAATAGAGGCAAAGTTACCTAAGGAGAGTACCAGCGAGAAGTGGAATTAGCCACAGCGAGAAGTGGAATTAGCCACAGCAAAATGTGAGAGGCCAAACTGGGAGTCGTCCAGAGGGCAATTCACTACGGCTAAATGGGAATTAATCACGACGAACTTTTGTGAAAATGAGTCAGGCGTTCCATAAAGGAATTGGCCGTGGCCAATAGCGAGAGGCAAGCGAGGTAGGCTCTACAAGGTTTCTTCGTCGCGGCACCATATAGGTTAGCCGCGGTGAAACTCTAACTCATCGTGGCCTGTGAAGATAAAAGAATGAACCCAAAAGTAATTGGCTATGGCGCAAGGACATTTAGTCGTGGCTAACAGTTCCAAACTCTTATTCTAACCTAGAAATCTTAGTTTTTCATATGGTAACCTCAATGGATGACTTAGAAACATTGGTAGAAAATTCTTGTGAGTTGGAATTAATGGGTAATAGAATCCAAAGCCTATAAATGAGCGTTTGTTTCCCTTATATACATAAATGCTTGTAATTATTTGGTTGATAACTCTAATAATATAAAAGTTCAAATTTCCCTGCATTTTCCGAATGTAATTAGCCTTAATGTCTTGCAACCCTGGTTTATGGTTATTAATCACATATTTTACCTCAATTACAATGGTTAGAAGTTAGGGTCATCACAACCTACACTTGGCAAAACGAATACATCATGATGCTATACAAATTTGATTATAGAAAGAATACCATCTGCTTTAAGTCAAAATCTTCCAAGTATAGAAATCCCACACAAGGCCTCAAATTAGGGATGTTTATTCACTTGCTTTCCTTTTTCTTTAACTGAGGAATCTTCACCTAAAATTATTGGCCCATGAAATAAAGTAAGAAGTGAATCTTAGTAACCAAAGGAAAACCCATACATATGTGCAAATTAATCAACATAAATGCATGTTATATAGAAAAATACCAAAAGTGTTAACATACTCAACAAATAAATTAGTTAGACTACCAATAACTACTATGTCATACTAGAAATCACATACAACATGTTAATGGCCAAAAATATAGAGATAAGCCCATCTATGGCACCAACTCCCTATGAACATGCTCACGGCTTGATACATCCATTAAGTCTAATCATAACTCGATGCCCCATCATAGCATAATACACGGGTGGCATCATGAGCATAGCTTTACCAAAGACACGCTCATGATCCAAATCAATGATCAAGTAGCCAATCAATCATTTAGCATAGAAAAATATGTATGTACAACAAATATAAGATTAAAATGGACATATGTAAGGAATTAGAATTTAACCTTGGTTACCTCATTTAGTAGTGTTAATCAATTGCTAATTCTTTAGAGGTCCTAAATTATCAAAACCAAACTTTGTCATTATCCATTTCAAAAATTAGAGACATAAACATGCCTAGCTGATAATTGCTAACTTTTATATAGTTTATTCCCTCTAATTTAGGTATTTTAATAATAAATTGTGGTTTAATGGATTTAATTGGAAGATATTTGATTTTATTAGCAATTTTTGCACTCTATGAATTAATTTGCAAAATTATTAGTTTTTAATGTATTAATTCCTTTAAATAATTTTGTGAATTTTTCCTATTGAATATTTTATATTATTTGTGCAAATTTTGATAGGAAATGGAAATTTAAAGAATTGAAAGCCACATGATTGAATCAAAAGGGCTAAAAAGTTAAAGACGGAAGCTTCATATGTGCAATGTTAAATTTGGAATAATTGCCACACTTTTCATGAAGTTTTAGAAAATAAAAATGGAAAATGGGAGATGAGTTAGCAAAAGAATAACACAAGGATGCATCTCTTACACATAGCCATGCATGCTGACATCATACATTCACACACTTGCATGAATCCACTCTCATTCACTACACACAAGAAACACATGTCTAGGCCATACATGTACATGTGCAAGGCCTTTTTCACATTAATGTACTAGCCCACATGCTCTCACTTGACGCATATAAATGCATTTCACTCACACACTCTTTCACGTAGCAAGCATTCCACATAGATAGCTTCATACACACACGCTCGGGTTTCACATGAACGAAAGAAGAACACACAAGAAAGTTACACAGGTGGCTTCTTGATGCACACATGAACAACACCATTTCATGCATCAACACACTCCTCCACGTCACACAATAGAAGGCTCCACGTTGATTCATGGTTGGCATTCACGATAAAAGGCACGTGGAGGGAGAAGTGTATTAAAAGCACATGGTTAGCTCACTATCTTCCATTTTACATTGCATGTTAATGGCACTCACGTATACACATTACATGGCTAGATGAATCATACACAAAACACACATAGCTTCAAGTATCATGTCATAAACACATCTATAATAGCCACCCACTCACATGAAGCCACAGAAAACTACATGGTAAATGATCAAATTTGTTAACTCATCTATGGCTTCCATATATACACACTTACAAGCTCTCTCTGTCTCCATGACATATGCACACAAAGCACTGAATCATGTCTAGGATATACATACACAAATGCATGAAGCATATATATAGGATAGTCCACATATACACACACTTAATGCTCATATTATCACACACGAGCTAAAGAAGCAGAACACATGGTATGAAAGAAGGTGACTTGGTCACAGGTTTGTAAGGAGAAAGAAGCTAAACACTAGCTGCAGGGGGATTTGGAGGGCTCTCTTAGCTTTATGTATACACAGCTTTTGAAGAATGAGAAGAGGGACATGATAAATAGAAGGGGGCCCATTAATTCAGAAGAAGAAAAGTATAAGGAGCTCACATGAAAAGGAATAAAAGAAAGTAGCAAGGGTAAAACATGAATGGATGGGGCAAAGGAAAATTACAAGAGTGAAGCTATGGGTTTTGGAGCAACAAACACGTAAGGCAGCACGAGCTCATATTTACGGGTTATAAGAAGAAAAACACACATGCAGTTTTGACGTGGAATAAGAAGAGTATAGCATCTGATACCTCTATAAATGTGAGAAATGTAATACTCAATTTCTCTATAAACATACATAATTCACTAAATACAAAAGAAAGTCCTCCAAATAGAATGAATTGAGATCCAATAAAATTAAAGTGATAATTTAGACCTCAAATAATGAGGATACAAGGTCAGAGGTGCCCTAAAAATGGAGCTAGAATGACTAGATGAAATTCAACGAAGATGCAATGGCATTTTCTTAATTTTGAGCACTTTTTGAAAAACTCATAGGAGATATTTTTAATGGGAAAAATGAGTTTTTCTGATTTCTCAAAGGCTCTAAAAATTATAAGAACCCCGAGAATAGTTAAAACCCCTCCGATGTACGAGTTAGAACATCGATGAACCCGAACTTTGATCCTTTCGTTTGAGAAGGTTTTAGACCTGATTTGAGTAATTCCAAAGGCTAATTAAAGGTTAGAGAACCTAAATTTTATGATAGAAAAGACAGTTCTTGAAAAAGAGTTAAAATGAGCCCAAGACGAAAAAACCAAGAATGAAGAATAAAATTGGCATTTTAAAAAGCTCCTTAAGAGTCCCTAGCTATAAATAGGTGGTTCCCTACTTCTCCCTCACATTTAGCCAACCTTAATTTTGTCCAAGACCAGGAAGAACCTCTGCAAAAGGTGGCGCACAAGAGGGAGCTTCAAAGGAAGAGAAAAGCCTAAGAAAAGGTATAGAAAATCAAGAAATTTCTTGCTTCTTCCTTCATTGAACTTGTTCTCCTTCTTCTCCTCTTTCTTTCCATGATTTTGGTGCATGATTTGGTTCTATTTTGAACCCAAACTAGAAGGGAGGAGTTCGAATTCCAAGATGAGGACCAAGGCAAAGGGGAAAGCTCTTGAGAAAAGCATGAATTCAAGGTAAATCCATTAGTTCTCATGCCTCTTCTTCCTTGCTCCCTTTATGTATAGTTCGATCATTATATGGACAATCAAGAGGAAGTTATTTTTAAACTAACCCAAGGATGAATCCTAGGATTTAGAGTGTGGAAAATAAGAATATGCAAAGAAATCCAAGAAAGAACCATTGGTTTGCAAGATGTCTAGCATAGGGTTTCACTTGCACCTTGGTTTGTAGGAAGCTTTCTAACTATAGTTTAAGGTTTTTAAGAGTTTGTGTGAGTTCCTAAGACACCAAAAGAGCCTCCTACATGCTTCTCCCATCAAAGAAATCAAAACAACTCCTTTGGTGTCCTTAAAAAGCATAGCCTTAGCCTAGCATGGAAGGAGCATCATGGGAGTGTTTTAATTTCTTCCAAGCTTGGTTTTGTATCATATATGATGGGAGAGGATGAGAGAAAGTTTTGAAAAAATTTTAGGAACTTAGGAAGTGAAATGGTATCATAGGTTCCATACTATGACTTAAAAAAGTAACATGTAGTTAAGCTCCTTAAATTAATTGTGTGATGGCTCCAAGAGGCTTAAATGGAGTCAAGAACCATAAATGGATGGAAAGAATGGAGCCAAGATCATGGATTATGGGTGTTGCTTCATTAGATGCATTATGAAACCATAAATGAGCCATAAGAACAATCTAGTTTTTGAAATAAATGTGTGATCTTAGAAATTATTCCAATAGCGTAATTGGCTTCCATATTATGTGTCTAGGCTAAAAGAACCAAGTCTCACATCCTTGTAAGTGTGTGGCCAAGGGAGAGGAACCAAATTCAAGGAGAAAAGTGTGTTGTTATGCACCAAGGTAGCTTTCTCTTCTTTATCTCATGCATGAGTGGATGTTTATCTTGTCTTTAATTGTATGTATGTATGTTTTAAGCCATGAAAGATGTTTTAGCATGTATTTATATGCCATGGTACCATGATGTTATGTTATGCACTTAAATGATGGTTTATAAACATGTTTTGGTTTGCTTGAGTGTGGTGAAGCCAAAAGTCCCTTAGTTAGGATGAGGATGTGCTAAAAGTCCCCAAAAAAGGGTGAGATAGAGCCAATGGTCTCTAAAGAGTAAGGCTTAGTTAAAAATTCCTTAAAAAATGGGTGAGGCAAGTCCAAAATCCCCCAAGAGAAGTGGGTGAGGCTAAACCATCTTCTTGGCAAACCTGTGTATGTTTTATATGACCTCTCGAGTGCAAGAAATATTTCATGTATGATTATGTATTCCATGATATCCATGCATGCATTTTTAGACTTGGATTTGCATTTTTATGTATGGTTGAAAAGGAGAAGAGCTATTGGAATTCCTAGAATCTCAGTCTTCCCTCGCCATTACCTAACATGTTTAGGTGGATCAAGAGAGTAAGGAAATGGGAGCCATCACACTTGAAAGCAAGGAGGTTGACAATGAAGTTGATATTTGTTCACTTTGTAACCATAGTATTGTCAAATGATGTATTCTCATGATGTGTAGGGTGTATAAGCTCTTGAACATGTATAAGTATATGCATATGTGATGTATATATGAGAGTTGGAAGCAAATGAATGATATTGTGTGTTTTTGACATTGTATGACAAGATGAGGCTTGTATGTTCTTGTGTATATCTTAGGGTGGAAGAGTGATTTTGTGAAATCTAGGTTTGTGCACCTTTGAAATAAGTTTAATAGACTATTTTGGTACTTTCCCACGTGCTCAAGTGGCCATGAAAGCCTTGGGGGAAATTTTGGACCCTTTATGACCTTTAAAAAGCACAAAAAGTGCTATTTTGGAACCCTATGCCTCAATCTGACCAAATGAATGAATTTCCTCATGAAATTTAGTATGCTTATAGATCTTATCTATAGCTTTTTGGAAAGCTAAAGACCAAATTATTTGAACTTTTTTGGAATTACTTATGAATTTTTAAAGTTGTCAAATTTCTACTATACTGATATGGTTACTATTCATATGGTCAGTTGGTTCTCCTATGTCATTCAAGAGGCCAATGGTGCCTAATAATCATGAACTTTTATAGACACAAACTAGATATGATAAACTTTCTGTGGCCACCAAGATCACATCATTTAGAGGTCTGAGCAGAGAGATATGAATTTTTGAAGTTTAGAGTTAGTACCAGTAATGTAATAGTACCTTTGGTACTGTTCCATTGATTTCTAGTAGCTTAAGGCTACTACATTGGTCTAGAATTATTTTTAGCCTTAAGTTAACATCTATATCTTTCCATAATGGTATGGTTTGCTAGGTTTTGATTTTCTAGAATTAGTTATGAATTTTTGAAATTTATATCAGTAATCTACAATAGCAAACCTGGCCAGCTAAACCATTTGTGGTTTTCTATTATCATTCATGGTCCATATGATGTTTTCATAGCTTGGAATGATTTTTATCCTATATTTGACATTCAAAATTTTCTAGAAAGCTATTATTTACTTGATTTTAAATTTTTTAGATTTAGTTATGATTTTTCAAAGTTGACACTAGAAACTTGGCACACCAGCCTGAGAATGAACCTTGTAATTTTGTGTATATATGCTACCAACTGGGATTCTTGTGACATTGTGAGATGATTTTGAATTTAATGAATGTATTTTAATTGGAGAATGATATGAGTAAGTTCATACAGCCCACAGAAAGCGAAACAAAAAATTTAAGTATGGCATAATGCAAGAAATGACATTATTTTAATTGAATTTGTCTACCAATCTTGCTATGCCAAGGAAATGTGACTAGGAATGAAATGGGGAAAGTCTAGATAAATATGGTGTTACAAAAATACATCAACAAGAAACACAAAAATGAATGAAAATAAATAATCACGTGTTTCTCATGGGCAGTAAAGAAAAAATAGACAAAGAGACACGTGAAAAGCACGGCTTTAGGGGAGGAGAATAATATGCGAAAGGGAGAAGGAAGGACTCGAGTATAGGGATTTTGGGCTGGAGACCAAAGAGAATGAGAGATTTTACTCTCCTCCATCAATAAGCTCGAAAATGGTGGCCTCTCCTTTTCATTTTCCTTCATCCATCTCCTTAAGCTTACTTGGGTAGCTAGCTAAGAATGTGACTTCCTTGGATGAAGATTTGAGCTCCAAGATTCATCCCCAATTTGGCTAATTTCTCTTCTCCTTATCCTTTACATTTAACATTAATTTCTTTGTTTAATTTGGCTAGGTTTAGCTTGTTAAATAGAGATTTTGGTGGTTGAATGTATTGGATTTAATTGCTTTGTAATTTTGATTGTAATTTCACATTTGAAGATTTATTGTGAAGCTTAAGTGTTTTTTATAGCAACTCCAAACTTAATGGCTGTCCAATTTTCTAGTTAATTCTTCTTGCTCTTAGGCTATTTAGTATAATAGTCATTGTATTAATTGGCTGGACTTTTGTGTGATGTTTGTGCTTGAGAAAATTTTTAATCTAATTGATTGATTAACATCTTTAAACAAATTGTTCAATGAAATTGATGAGCATTTAGGTACTATTTTTGGTGTGTTCTTATTCTTAACTCAAATGGCTAATTTTCATGGTTCTTTTTGTGGTTGCAATATCCTTTATCATTAGTAATTTGAGTCTTGGATCATAATTCAAGAATCTTTATAAAGAATACACTAAGAAGCTATAAGTTAAGTCCAAGTTTTGGTATATTAAAAAGGAAGTAAAGATAATTGAATTCTAAGAAGTCCATTTAAAAGCTAGTTGCCAGTCTTTGCCTAATTGTGCCATCACTTAGTTTTAAGTTTTTAGTTCTTGTTATTTTCGTCAATTCATTTAAAATTTAGTAAATCAAAATCTCCTTAAAACACATTTGATAAATGACACTAGGAGAACTTTTTCATAGATAATTAGAAGTAAAACTCTTTGGGAAATGACCTAGATTGTACCACTACCTATAAATCTTTAATTAACTTAGTTATTTGAGGTTGCTCAACACAACTGTTACTAACATCAAAACTACCTAAGAATCACTTAACTAGTCCCAAGTGAATTTCAATTTCAGACTTGAGTCTTCCAACGCTAGAATCTTCAATGTCTCACTCCAATTTCTTAGTATTTTTGCATAAAATCAAAGCCTGTTATATAAGTCATTCATTTAGGCCAAGATTCAACAAAAAATATATCAAAATAAGGAGAAAATACTTACCCAATAGTCTCTTTAGCCTCAACCTCTAAAAATCATACAAGAAACATTTAAAACATCCAATTTTAAACCTAGAGATGACGTGAAAATCTACTAAACTAGAAACTAATTGGATCAAAATATAGAGAAGGATGAGAGCATCAAGTTTTATATAGCTTACATTAGCTAAATCTTCCTCTAAAAGTGCAAAATGGTGGCAAAAAGTTGAAAAACCCTTAGCCCCCTTTAAATGTGCAAAAATGCTCTCTTTGCTCTGCAAAACCCTAAAGTTTTTAGCTCCAAAGTAAGTGGCAAATAGGATCCTTAGGGTTTTAGGGCAAATGGGTTGGTCCATTAGGCCTTATTTCCAAATGGCCTGATTTTTCCTATGTGTGGGCCAAAAACTAGATAAACCCAACAGTGTTGGGTTTCCATAAAACAAAATTAGGGCCCTACAATTATTGTTGAACATATTTAAGTTAATCATGGGCCTAAATTAAATCTCTAACCCAATTAAATTCAAATCCACAACAATATTTTATTTTTCTTTAAAATTTTTTCAATAATAATTATTTGTCTTTAAAATAACCAAAATAATCCATTTCCTCAAAAATTTCTATTTTCATAATTTTCCTAAATTTCTCTTAATAATTCCATAATTCCCTATAATCACTCTTAATTAATTTTTGGGGTGTTATAATCTCCATATTACCCCTACCATAAGATAAGGATTTTACTATTTAAATTTCACCATAAAAGGAAAAGGTCCTACATAGGTCAACCCCATATAATAAGGTACAATTTGGACAAAATCTTCATGATAACCTCAAAAAGTATAAGACCTCATAGGGAAATCAATATAAACCTGAATTAACCTAAGGTGCACTCAAACTCGGCTATAGTGCTTATAATATGTGTGAAATAATTGTGTATTAGTGACGTGTATGAGGAAAGCATTCACACCTCTTGCCTTAATGACTATCCAATCCTCATTTGCTGGGTAGATTGACAAAAAATAGAAAAACAATATATATATAGATATAGTCATCTACCATAAGGTTTCAAGCCACATGTTACCTAGCCTAATGTGCATTATATATACAAGTAAACAACATAAATAAATAAAATATATGTGAATTGACAAAAGCATGTTATTCACCTTAATTGGTGAAGCAAACAAATACATAAAAAGGTAATTGAAATAAAGAAAAGACCATATTATTTTATACAACTAATTGAAAATTAAGCTTGACTCTCAAAGAACTCTCTAGTGGAGTTTGTGATGACCCTAACTTCTAATCCTAGTAATTATGGTTAAATACATGATTAATAATTAATGTTCAAGGTTTGGGGTTGCTACGATTTAATACTTTGTGGAAATATAGGAAAATTTGAACCTTGATGTTATTAAGGCCATCAATTAAACAACCATAAATGGGAACATATGAAAAATGTTTGTACCATCATTAAAGGTGTGTGATTCATCCATTCATCAGTCTCAACCCACAAAAACCTCCTACCAATGTTCTCATGTTATTCCCTAACATTAACCTTAACAAAATTTGGGTTCCTAAGTCAAAGATGGGAGTTTGGGGACCTCCGCCGCAACTTTGGACCTTCCTGCCGTGGCTAAATTAGGTCCTGGAACTCAAAAACTAAGTTTTTAACCTTGCGCTGTGGCTCAGAATTTTTGTGCCGTGGCCAAGTTGCTCTCGGGAATCAGGCGTAACTTTCTTGAATTTCGCCGCGGCCAACCTATGTGGCGCCGTGGTGAGTTTTGCTACTGTATCTTCCTTAATTAATTTTCTCGACTTGCGCCGTGGCGAGGTTTCATTCTGTCACCCCCCCTGGGTATTTTTTTCGCTCTGCGCCACAGCAAGATTTCTCAAGTCGCGGTGTCCCTCGCCACTGTCACTCTTTAGGTCGCGGCAAAGCCCTCCTGGCCGCGGCGTGACTACCTTCTATAGCTATATTCCCCATATTTCGTCCCCTACACTCCATTTCTCTTCTTAGGGACACTCTAAGGTTACTTCCCCTCATTTTATATGGCTCTAATGGCATTCATCTACCTTATTTACCTAGCTATTCTTCCATTACCAATTCAAACTTATGTGCCCACTTCTTTTCCCCAATTACCTTCTATCAGCAAGTTTGTAAAGTTACCATAACAGAATATACATAAACTACCAGCAGCTATCCTTTAATACTCAATCAATGGGGGGTTCATACATTAGGGGTTCATATCAATATCTCAAGGGTTACATTTCTATTGATAAGCCATATTATAGGTCAACATAGTTTACAACAGATATCATGAATCCATACAGCAATTACCAAATTAAGATGAGGTCTAACCCCTCAATACATACATCCTCAGAAACCAAAATATGAACGCCTACACTTGGCAATACAGATACATGATGATGCTATACAAGACTTAACAAAAATTAGCATCTATCCTATTACACTCAGACCAAGTGCAGACTCCCCACACTAGGCCTCAGCTCATGGATGTTCATCCACTTGCTTGCCCTTATCCTTACCCGAGGAACCTTCACCTGAAATTGTAATCCTATAAAACGGGGTGAGATACACATCTCAGTAACCAAGACAATTCCATCATATAATCCAGTTTAATTAACATATATGCATGAATCAAAATCAACATCAGAATCATATCAGTCATCTCAGCAAATAAAACAATTAGGCTATCATGATTGCTATCCCATACTAGCAATCAGATTTTAACATGTTAAAGGCCATTAACACCGGGAGAGGCCCGTCCACGGCAACTACTCCCCATTGAGCACAACCAGGGCTCAGTGCATCTGGGGTTTGATCATAACCCGATGCTCGATCGTAGCACATGCACGGGTGGCAGCCGCACCACAGCTCCACCATGGACTCACAAGGTCCGATCATAATACAATAGATAGCCAACCAATTTATTTAGCATTTCAAATCATTCATATACAGCAAATATGAAATTAAAATAGATACATGCATGGAATTAATGTAAACCTCGGTTACCTCACTTATAAGCAATTTGCAACAGCCACCAATGGTACAAAAATGCCTATAACCATAGCATCAGAAAATTACCACTCTAATTCATCATGAATAGTAGCAATAAGTACCCAAGGAATTTAAATGCTAATAACTATCTAAATAACACTTACCCAGTCACTATAAGTCCCAAATTTGGATTCAAATATCCTCTACCAGAAATCTCAGTATTTCACCCAAAATCCTAAGTAAATTCATACAAAATTAATACCCATTTTATAAATCAGCTATGGGGGTCTCAAATTAACAAGAAAAGCATCAAAATGGAGGGTTTAAACTCACCTAATGCCAGCACTAACCTCAACCTACGAATTTCCACCATAGAAACACCAAACAACCACATTTCAGATTTTGGGTATGGTGATAACTCTCCAAATGAAAAACTAATTAGACCAAATTAAAGAGAAAGATGAGGGGATTAAGTTGTATAACTATTACCTTGGCTTGATCTTGCTCTAAATGTGAGAAAATGCAGAATTCTTACCCCTAACCCTAGCCTCCTTCTCAACCTTCGAATTTTACTTCTCAAGTTTCAGCAAATGAGAAAGTGGCTGAAGCATTAGGGTTTTAGGTGGGTTTAAGTTGGGTCAAGGGATGAGTCATGGGTTGCTCCAAGTCTAATTCCTGATGGGCTTCAAACTTTAGCTTGTTGGGCTAGTTTTTAAGTGTTGGGCTGCAGAATTCTATTGGGCCAGTTTTATACATTGGGTTACTGAAGTTTTAATTAGGTTTGGGCCAAGTTTGAAGGGCTTAAGGGTTTGGGTCTGCACAAGGGTAATTGGGCCACCAGTAGCCTCTTATCATGATTCATTAAATTGGGCCTAGATGAGGTTTCTATCTTAATTAATCCTCAAACCCATATTAATAATTTATCTCTCTAAAATTTCTATTCACTAACTTGCCCAATTATCCTCCATTAATTATTCTTAATTACTCTAAATCTATGATTAACACCCTAATTAATTTTGGGGTGTTACAGAGTTGCCAAAGTGTCACAGCCAAAATGTGACCTCATGGCACTAAAAAAAAAAAAATTGATTTTCAAAAACGAAAACAAAAAGAAATGTAGTTATTACCAAAATTTTAATTATAAAAGGAAAACTTTGAAAAACCTTTTTGAAGGAAAAAAAAATATGAAAAACAATGGTGTGCAAATTAGAGATGAATTTAGAAGTCAATTATGTGTGACAAAAGTGTTAGTCAACCCACGACACTCGTTCTAAGAAACAGTCACCTTCAATCAATTATACAAAATAAATATGCTCTAAATTTTATTTTAATTACCATAATCAAAGCACATGGAAAAAATAAAAAAGGAAAATAGAAGGAAAATAAAATAAGATGTTTACAAAAGATTAAAAGATCAAAGTAAAAAGGAAATATTTACAAAAACAAAATAAAATAGAATAAAGCATTTACAAAAATAGAGAAAATAATATATTTACAAAAATAGATAAAATAAAATAATTACAAAAAACAAAATAAAATAATTATAAAAAATGAACAAAATAAAATAATTACAAAAATGGATAAAATAAAATAATGACAAAAAAATAGATTTGAGCTAAGAATGTAACCTAAGACCTACATACCAAGTAAAGAAATCAAAGCTTATGTAGTTTGAACAAGGTAGAAATGTGTGTCATTGGTTTGATAACTTTTTTTTGTGAAAAGGATAGGAAAGTAAGAAAATTTTAATTTTCACAATCAAAACAAATTTGTTGTTGTTTAGTGTATTTTAATTTGTGAAAACCTAATTGATTCCATCTTCTTACTCTTTTCATTTTCTTTCTTTTCTATTTCTTTGATCTTTAAAAATAATTCTTTTAATAAAAATGAGATTTAACCAATTCCTTAAAGATGCTTTTTTTAAAAAATTTGATTTAAGCAGAATTACACAATTAAATAGACATTTGATAAAATTTAAGGAAACTTATTGTCACATATGGCTTTTATTGATTGATATCCTATATGCCTAAAGAGAGAAACGATCCCACATAGCAACTCTAAAAGGGAAAAATAAAAATAAAAATAAAAACAAAAATAAAAGAGAAAAATGAGGTCAAGCTTCCAAGATTCCAAGTATCTAATTAATAGGCTCGAGTTTAGATCATTGTATATTCCTAGAATAATTTAAGACATCTAACATGCCATCACCTTAAGAAATTAAGATCACATAAGTCCCTTGATTGGAAACTTGATTTAATAGTTGACAAAAGAAAGTGGAAGCATGTGTGGCAACAAGGCAAATCATCATTTATCAAGTAAAACATATGGTTGACTTTATACCCCTTTGTGTCTAACATCTATCAACATAATAAAATAAGAATTTTAGATAAAAACCACCTTGAAATCATGATGTTTCCCATCTAAAGATGCTAATAAAGTCAAGCCCTTATTAGAACTCTCACCCAGATATATTCATTAAAAACACAATCATATGTCTTATCACCCAATTTTGTATTTGTCTCAATGCCCATCATTTTGAGAATAAAACACCTATAAAATAGAACACCCCCTCTTTTGAACAAATGTAAGATGAAAATGTATGACATGAGACCTTACCTTGATCCGTTCTCCATTTTTTTAATATATTTAGCTGCCAACCTCTTTTTCTCGATATCTCTTTTTTCAACGGACGGTTTCCCCCTTTTCAATTTTACTTTTCCCTTTTATAGTCAAAAATCAGGGTTTTCTTCACAAGGAATTTTTAAATCATCATTTAACTCTCTCTTCCTAATATTAGGGCTAATTCAATATTTCTTTTTTTGAAAGTTTCCTATTTTCAATATTCCTTACCTCTTGAAAAAGGATGAGCAAAATGTCTTAACTTTCAAGTGATAGGTCATAGGCCACTTTTGCATCTTGTTCTTAAAACAAAGTGAGACATTTTACTTTTACTTTAGGCATTTTTTTCTCTTTTTTTTCTTTTTCTTGGATTATTTTATTGGCTTAAAATTAAATTAAATTTGACTCAAAAATTAACTATAACTCTAATTACTCTTTTTTTATTTTTTGAAAATTGAATTAAAATTAATCCAAAAATTAAACTTGACTCCAATGATATGAAAAATAAAATAACTCTAGTGGTAAAGATGACTCAGAAATTAAATAGAAATGAAAAATAATGTTTTTAATTTAATGTATTTTTAGAAATGCTAGACAAAATATGATATTCACAGTCAACATTCTAGTGATCTGAACACATTACCATACTTGTGAAAATCATGGAAATTATTAGTAAGACAATAATATTTTGAAAACTAGTAATTACCTAACTACTATGTGAGTAAAAATATTTTCATTATTCTTGTCTAACTAAGAGACTATAGTGTCATGCATATCATCACACATAATGAGATCATACCATCTGATAACAACAATATGAATTACCTAGATAAAATCATATGCTAATAGTATAGGTCTCATCACACACATTTAATGTAGGATTCAGCATATCACATGGCATCATATAGTGAGACAGTAATCACATCATTTGATGACAATATCATAAAACATCATAAACATCAACCATGCATATACATTACCATTACAAGCTAGATAATTTAACATAGTAAGGTGGTGTAGCACTTTTATCTTGCATAGCATATCACATATTAGTGCCATAAAATATAAAATAATGATTGTATATTAAAGCATTCCCTAGAGTGGATCCACAAAATATAACAATCAAAACCATCTCCTTTTAGGAACCCTATCTTTTAATGTTGGAAGTCATCTCCTTTAAAGAAACCTACCTTCCAATACTAGAGACCATCTCCTTTCGAATACCCTATCTTTCTCTAATACTAGTCATTTCTTAATACATCATTTAATTTCTATAGCTTAAACCCTAATCAAAATATTTTACATACATGCTAAATCATGCTTTCATAATACATATCATCAAATACATAAACTGAGACATATAACTTGTTTATATAATTATAATAGTTCATACTTCAATTTCATCAATTAGATAATAAGTAATTCCTTAATCATCACACCAAGAGTTCATCTTAAAAATCATCATAACGTGGTTAATTTCATGTTTGAAATGGTCATATATCATATAGGAACTCATACTAGTGAAAAAGGCACTCAGAAACATGAAAATTTATGAAAACTAAATATGTTGCATGGTCCATATGCATTTAGCACCTAGCTTGAATTAATGGCTAACTCCAGGTTTTCATATCTTATTCTTGTTAATCTATTGTATGATGATAAATAAGTCCTCTAAAGCTAAAAAGTGGAGAATCAATTTGAACCTTAAAACCTCTTTAACTTAATATTGTTCTAATCCCAGCCTTGGGTTTAGTTAAATTGAATGTGGAAGAATTGCCCAACTTAATGTTAACTTGATTTAAGATAGAGTTAACTTTAAGGCACTTCAAGTTAACTTTTAAATGATGCTAACATTGGGGGGTGAGATGATGATTCAATTACCAAAGCTCGAGCTATCAATCCTACTCCAAAACACTTCACTAAGACACTAAAATACTTGCTTTAAGACCTTTTGTAACATCCGGTAACATTCGATTTGCCAAAAAAGGGCCAAAATTGTGTGATTTTCAAAGAAAGTTTCCTAAATAGAAGGATTTATGACCAAATAAAATTTTAAATAATGAAAAATGAGGATTTGAGATTTAAGATGCCCAATAACTAGAATCAGAGGAGCTCAAAAAATTTGCTGAAGAAAGTAGGGGTATTTTTGTAATTTTTGAAAAATTTTGAAAACTTACAAGAGGGCTTTTTAAACAAAAAATTTAAGTGTTTCAGAGTTTTCAAAGGCTCTGAAAATCATGGAAATCCCTAGAGGAGTTGAAACCCCTCCGGTAAGCAAGTTCGGCAAAGAATTGACTAAAACTTTGACCGAACTATTTGGAATAGTTTCAAATCCTTTTTGAGTGATTCCAAAGGCAATTCTTATGATTAACAGCTTAAGGAATGTGATGGAAAATACAAATTTTAAAAAGGAGTTAATTTGAACTAAAATGATAAGAACAAAGAATATGGGCTAAAATGCAAAATAGAAAAGTGCATAAAGTGGACTCCTCACCTTTTTAAAGCATGTTTTCTTTTAGCCTCTGATAGACAAGCCTTCTTGCTGCCCAAAATAGAGCTTGAGACCAAGGGAGAGAGGCGCACAAGAGAGAGGAAAAAGGAAGAAGAAAAACCATGCAAAAGGTATAAAATCTTGGTTTTTCAAGCACTTTCCTTCATTAAACTCATCCTCCTCCTTCTTCTCTTTCTTCTCATGGTCTTATTGATATATTTGGTTCTGTTTTGAGCTCAAACCAAAAGGGGAGAGTTCAAATTCAGAGGGAGAATCTAGGCAAAGGAAAAAGTATCTAAAGAAAGCTTAAACCAAGATAGAAACTGATACAATATCAGTAGGCATACCCATTAGAGCACAACAAGTTCGAGAAGCCCTCATCCATTAAGAAACCTAAATCATTCAAAAAGGCATAATTCAGTTCCAAATGGCTCATAAAAAAGTGATGGCCCATGCCCAAGAGGCCCAAATTATGCTAGTATGTATCCAAGACCTTTAAAGAGCTCAAGATAATCTCTATATTAGACGTCGGCCCAAGTTTAGAGCCCAAGATCCATATTTGATCAATTCGAAACATGCTGAATTGGACTTTGGACATGAGATCCCCTTAAAGATGCAAAAGTGGAAGTCCAAGTGGAAGTGGGATGTCCTAAGAAGGTCCATGGAGTAACTAGAGTCAATATCCAACATGTTGAAGGCCCAATGTAGTTATACACATACAAGAGGAGTGCCAAGGCCCAATTAGAGTCCAATTGCAAGAGATTAAGAATCACGAAAAATATGAAAATAGGAAACTTTAAGAATAGGAAACTACTTGAGAACTAAGTTAATCAAAATAGGAAACTACTTGCAATTCAAGTTTAAAACAATTAGGAAAGAAAATCCTTACTTGAATGCAAATAGGAAAGTAGATAACTTGGTAGCTACTCAATGCAATCAAATTAGGAAACTAACTCCAATTAGGAAATTAACTCCAATTAGGAAACTAACTCCAATTAGGAAATTGACTCCAATTAGGAAACTAACTCTAATTAGGAAATTAACTCTAATTATTCAATTCTCTGTAAGGCTTTTGCTTCTTTGTGTTCTTTGAAAGTTCAAGTGACTTATCAAAAGATTGGTCTTCCTTTATGGTGTCTTAAGGCTAGGGTTCTAAGAGACAAGTTCCCTTAGGGTTCTACCTCCGACCAATAATCCCTTTGTGTACTTCTGCTTTCGTGTAAAACATAGCTGATCTCGAGTGATGAATTTCTGTGTCAAGGTTTTTAGAGGGTCTCTCATCATTTGGTATCAGAGCTTTGGTTTGCTAGTGCAAGGTATATTTTAGTGTTTCCCTTCTGTTGTTCTTCATACTTTCTCTCCTTCCATTTGTGTTACCTTTTTTATATTTGTCTTTGTCTTCTATCTTCTTCCATCTTCCATTGTTATGTGCCTCTATCCTCATTCAAAAAAGAAAAAATAGAGTGTGTGATACTCCCAAAAAAATTCAAAAAAAAAGTGAAAAAAAGAGAAAAGATTCAGATTGTAGAATTCAAAATTGCAAGTTGTGCCAATTCAAAGTTGAAAGCTTAAAGTTAAGAGTTAATTTCCTAATTTGAGTTAGTTTCCTAATTGGAGTTATTTTTCTAATTGGAGTCAATTTCCTAATTGGAGTTAGTTTCCTAATTGGAGTTAATTTCCTAATTAGAGTTAGTTTCCTAATTTGATTGCATTGAGTAGCTACCAAGTTATCTACTTTCCTATTTACATTCAAGTAAAGATTTTCTTTCCTAATTGTTCTAAACTTGAATTGCAAGTAGTTTCCTATTTTGATTAACTTGGTTCTCAAGTAGTTTCCTATTCTTAAAGTTGCCTATTTTTAGATTTTTCCTTTCCTTCTCCTTCCTTCCAAGCCATTCAAACCTCCCTTTCCTCCTTGTTTCCCTTTTAGTTACACACCCCCTTTTTTCTCCTTTATTTGATTCTTTGGGAATTTGCATTTTAGGATTCTAGTTTTTTTTTATTGCCACTAGTTTGATTTTTTCTTTTGATTTGCTTGTGACTTACTTAGAGCACTTGTAAGAAGCAAATTGTTAAGTGGTAAAAGGCAAAAGTGCAATTAACATTTAAAAAAAGCTAAAAAGAGAGTTAAACATGAGTGAACTTATCATCTTTTGAGTGTAAACATATGAGAAGAGTGTGTGAGGTCCTATTCCTTCTTTCCTTCTTTGACTAACTTTTCAGGTGACAAGATGTCCAATGAGTACAAATTCCTTAAAAAGACTAACAAAGAGCGATTCAAGCAATCCTGTGCAAGGTTGGATGCATTCCAATCTAATTCCAACTCTATAAGACAAGATGAGGCAAAGTCATCCCCTGATTTCCATACTATATGCCTTATCAAAGAGAAAGTCTGCAGCATGGCTATTGATAATAGTAGCTATGCAAATGTTGCTAGTACCTTACTTGTTGAGAAATTAAACTTGCCTACTATAAAGCATCTTAGGCCCTATACCTTGTTGAAGGGTAGTGCTGAATTTAGGGTTAATAAGCAAGTTTTGATTTCTTTCTCCATTAGTCAATATTATGATAAAGTGTTATGTGATGTGGCTCCTATGTATGAAGGACATATTATGCTTGGTAAACCATGGAAACATGTGAGAAAGGCTAAATATGTTAAGCATAAGCATAAATATTGCTATTGCTATTCATTTGTATTCAATGAAAAAAATTATGTATTGGTACCTCTTGATCATATGGATGCTTATGAGGATCAAATGAGAATAGTACAAGCATACAAAATGAAAGAAAAGGAGAGAGCAATAGAAAAAGAGAGAGAACATGAGTTAGAAAGAGAAAAAGACGAGATTGAAAAAGAAAAGGGTGTAAGTGAAAAGAAAGAGCAAGAAAGTTGTGAGAAAAGTGAGAAAAGCATGAGTGTAAGCAAGTTTGATGAAAAAAAAGAGGTTGAGAGTAAGGATGTTTATTTATCTACTAATAATCTTAACCTATCTTTGCCTATTGTTGGTTCTAGCTCTTTGCAAGTATGTAGAGATTTGTTTTCAAAGAAGCCACCCAATGGACCCTCATCTTCAACTAGCATTGAAAAGAGTTGTGATTGCCTAGATTTGTTTCCTAAGAAACCACCAGATGGTTTCCAATCTTTAATGTGCTTTCAAAAGTGCTTTAATTGCATAGATTTTGTTACTTCTAATGAATTATTGCCTTTCAAAAGCATTAAGCACCACACATTGAGTTTTAATTATTTTATGAATTTTGTGGCTGTTAAAAATTCATGTTACATTAACTTTATGGTTAAAAGGTTATCATGTTACTTGGATTTTGTTATGGCCCTTGGATATATTGCAGGTGCATGTGGGATCAAAATTATCATTTATAGTTGGGTACATGTGAGAAAGAAATACTTCCTAACTCAAAGCGAGTTCAAAGAGTTTTCCAACTTGGAGTATTCTAAGTTGCTTCAAAAAATTAATGATCTCTTTGAGAGGAGACCATTAGTTTACAAGATTCTTCCACTTGATAAATATAGTGTTATCATTATTTTTGGAAAGTCTAATTTATTTCCATCTGATACAGGCGAGGATTCGAGGACAAATCTTTTCAAAGAGGGAAGGAAGAATACAATACAGTAAGCATGCCTATTAGAGTACAATAAGTTCGATAAGCCCTTATCCATCAAGAAACCTAAATCATTCAAAAGGGCATGATTTAGTTTCGAATGGCTCATGAAGAAGTAATGGCCTATGCCCAAGAGGCCCAAATTATGCTAGTATTTATTCAAGACCTTTAAAGAGCTCAAGATAATCTCTATATTAGATGTCAGCCTAAGTTTAGAGCTCAAGATCCATATTTGATTAATTCAAAACATGCTGAATTGGACTTTGGACATGAGTTCCCCTTAAATATGCAAAAGTGGAAGTCCAATGTCCTAAGAAGGTTCATGGAGCAACTAGAGTCAATATCTAACATATTGAAAGCCCAATGTAGTTATACACATACAAGAGGAGTGCCAAGGCCCAATTGGAGTCCAATTACAAGAGATTAAAAATCATATGTCAACCATGTGATTTTTAATAAAGCATGTGCATCCCATGTAACTACTTAAAGAAGCTAATTAGTTTTGACTAGGATTCTTTATTAATTTCATTTTTTATTTATTTTATTATTTTTAAGACTTGGTCAAAAAGCTTTATTTTGGATATTAAGTTAAAATTAGTATCATAATCTAGTTCCTTGATTTTAGGCACCATTTAAAATATTTTTAATCAGATTTTAGTGTTTACTTTTATTAGAATTTTAGTTTTTTAGAAACTTTGCCTATAAAAGGCTCTCTATTGTACTCTATTTGGAAGATCATGAATGAATTTGAGTATTATTCAATTCTCTATGAAGCTTTTGCTTCTTTGTGCTCTCTGAGAGTTCACGTAACTTATCAAAAGATTAGTCTTCCTTTGTGGCGTCTTGAGGCTAGGGTTCTAAGAGACAAGTTCTCTTAGGGCCTTTCCTTTTACCAATATTCTTGTTTTCTAACCAGTCTCGGGCAACGTGTCATCTTGTTCAAGGTTCCTAGAGGGTCTTGCATCAGAAACTATCTCTTTTCATGCTTGCTTTTCCTTATCTTCTTTCTTGTGAGTTTCGGCCATGTGAGGGATAGCCAAGAGGGGTTGAAGTTTGGGCAAAACCAAGAATGAATCATGTGGATTAAGGTGTGGGAATTAACATTATGTAGGAGAACAAAGTAAGAACCATTAATTTGCAATATTGAAATGCTAGGGATTTAAAAACATAATTAAAATTTTGTTTTGATACAAGAGTTCCTAGGCCAAGGTGAATATTTATTTGAGCTCTAGAGACTCCCAGGTGGCTCCCCACATGCATCTCCTGTAATATCCGGTTCTCCGAAAACTAAAGAAAATGTGAGAAACGTAACGTACGGTTTCTCCTTAAACAAATGAAATTCACCAAATATAAAAGGAAGTCTCTCAAGATGATGTAGTTAAGGTCCCAAAAAATTTGAGAAGCATTCTAGACTCCTAAAAATAAGAATCACAGGCTCAGATGGAAAGAAAAACGAAGCTAGAATGAAGAAACAATTTCTTACAAAAAGCCTACGAAACGTAATGGCATTTTTGTAATTTTTAGTAAATTTTGGAATTCAGACAGGAGGGCTTTTTAAATGGAATTTTTGAGTTATCTGGGGTTCTTAGAGACCCTGAAAACCATGGAAAGCCCTGGGACAATGAAAAATCCCTCCGGTGGACGTTTTCCAACGTCGATTGACCCGAACTTTTACTTGTTCATTCGGGAAGGTTTTAACTCCAAATTGAATGATTTCAAAGGCATTTTATTAAATTAGGAACCTAAATTTTATAATGAAAAATAAGGTTCTTAAAAAGGAGCTAAAATAAAGGAGAAACGAAAATGCCAAGAACAAAAGGCAAAATTGGAATTTTTGAAAAATGTAACTTCCTCTCACCTATATATGTGATGCACCCTTCTTCTCCCTTCATGTTGCATGACCAAGTTCTACCTAAAACCAAAGGAAAACCCTAGGGAGAGTGGCACATAAGAGGAAGGCAAAGAGGAGGAGAAATCAAAGGCTTAAGGTATGGAAATTAGTAGTTTTTCATGCTCTTTCTCTTCCAAACCTCTTCTCCTCCATTCTCCTTTGTTTCCTATGATTAAAATGAAGTTTATAAATCTGTTTTAAGGGAGAAATTGAGGGGAAAATTCGGATTTGAAGATAGGAGCTCAAAGAACACAAGATTCAAGTGAGAAAAAGCAAGAAAACAAGGTAATTTCTCTTCCTATGGTTGTCATCTTTGGTTCCTTTCTCCACCATTTTGCCCCACTTGAGAAAACCCTAGGAGGAGATGATTTTTAGGCAGAACCAAGCATGAATCTAAGGAAAAAGGATATAGAGATTAAGAATATGCAAAGAGAATTAACAAAAAACTATTAGATTTCAAAATACAAGTTCTAGGGTTTCAATTGTACCTTATAAAATCTAATTTTGTATGATGATTCCTAGGCCTAAGTAAGAGTTTAAATGAGCTCCCAAGATCCCTAAGAGGCTCCCCATATGCTTCTTCCCTTGAGAAAACAAAGAAAACTCTATGGAATCTAATATGCTTCACAGCCTCAGCCTAGATGGGTTCTCCTAGCTAGGGAGAGTTTTAAATTTTTCTAAGACCATTCTTGAGTCATATTTGATGAATGAAAATGAGAGGAGGCCTTGGAAAAAATTTAGAACTCATAAAAAGTGATTTGGTGCCTTATGTTTCATATTATGACCTAAAGAAGCAACATGGTGCTAGGCTTTTTGTTTTAATGATGTGATGACTCCAAGAGGCTTAAAAGGAGTCAAGAATTATATTTGAGAGGAAAGAATGAGGCCTAGAAATTGTTTGAGAGGTATTGCTTCATTAGGTGCCAATATGGACCATAATGGAGCCTATAAAGCAAACTAGTGTTTCATTAAGTTATGTAGCCTCAGAATGTGTTTCATAAACCTAATTGGCTCCCATAAATTGTATCTAGGCCAAGAGAAACCATCTCCATAACCTTGTGGGTGTGTGACCGAAAGAGGATGCTTGAAATCCAAGGAAAAAGAGTGTGATTATGTGCAAGGTAGCTCTCTCCACCTTCTCTTATGCCTGGATGTGTGTTTAGCTTGTATTAGAATGTGTGTATGTCTATTTTCAAGTCATGAAAAGTATGCTAGCATGATTTTATATGCCATGATTTCATGATGTCATGTTATGTTTTCAAATGAATGTATGATGTTTGCTTGAGTTTGCTTGAGTGTGGAGAGGCCAAGAACTCTTTCCTTTGGTGAGGATGAGCCAAGAACCTTTGAGCTTAGTTGAGACAAAATAAAGAGTCTCCCAAAAGCAAAGTGGGCTCCCAAGAGTATGGTTGAGTCCAAAGCTCTCAAAGAATAGGTGAGGCAAGTCCAAAATCCATGAAGAGAAGTGTGAGGCCAATCCAAACACTTAGTGAGCTCTTGAATGTCTTGTATGATTTGTTCATATGCCAAGTTTGCTTTTAAAATGTCCATGACTTCTATTTTCTCTATGCATGCATTTGTAAAGCTTACTTTGCACATATTATGTATGATTAAATGGGAGATGAGCTATTGGGATTCTTTGAATCTTATTCCCTCCTCTCCAATGCTCTAACTTGCTAAGTGGACCAAGTAGTTATGGTGAAGGGAGCTAACAACCATGAAGAGGAAAGATTGACAAGCTTATACATTGTTTTATCCATTTTGGAACCATAATGATGGTTCATAATGTATATGATGTTTTATATGTACTATGAACCTTGAGACATATGTAAATATACTATTATGTGATGTTTAAATGTATGGATATGATGTATGACCTCTAGAACCTATTTTGAGTATGTAATGCCAAAGTGTGCAATATGGAAGTTTATTGGAAATATGCATAAGTGTGGGTTGAATGGCCAAAATGAGATGCATGAGGTTTAGGACCATTTGGACAGCTCCTAGAAGTCTTAAACATGCTTTTATACTTACCCAAAAGGTGCCACAACCAAGGGAAGGCCATTTGACAAGTTTGGTATCCCATATAGAGCTAAATTTGACCATAATGGAATCATATATCACTTTTTGGCCAAATAAATTAGTCTTGATCTAAAATTTGGCATGTAATTAGGTCTCATTGAGAGTTTTTTGGGAAGCTAAAGATTAAAATTTTTAGAGATCTACAAAATATTTGATGATTTTTCAAAGTTGGCAAAATTTATGATTTTGGTCTGCTGCACTATTCATTTGGTCCGAAATTGTTTTCTGTCACACGAGATCCAAATGATGTCCAATTATTATGAAATTTTATACAGAAAAACTAGGCAATCACAGTGACATGTGCCAACTAGAAGCACCTCATTTGGAGGTCTAGAGAGGGAGATATAAATTTTTGAAGTTTCTGTCCAGTATCAGTAAATTTGCTCAACCAGAAGTATTGTTCCATTAAATTTCGGAGTCTGGGCTTGATGAATTGATCTAGAGTATTTTTCATCTCTAGTTAACATTCATAGCTTGCTATATTGGTATCATTTACATGGATTGGATTTTTGTGGAATTAATTGGATATTTTCAAAATTTTCTACAGAATTCTATAACAATTCTAGATTTCAGTCAGACCTTTGGACCGTTTTGAATGTCAAACGTCTTGTGTGATGAATTCTGTGACCTAAGCATATTTTTAGTGTGAAGTAGACATTCTAAGCTCTTTAGAATGACCAAGATTACATAGTTTCAATTTTTCTAAATTTAGTTATGATTTTTCAAAGTTTGCCCAGAAAAGAGGTCAATTCTGGCCGAGAATGCTCTTCAAATTTCCATGCCCATTTTGGTTTCCATGGGTTGTAGGCATATTTTTATGATATAAATGAGTTTTAATGATGTATTTAAATATGAGAATGCATAGCATCAGCTCACACGGTCCATGTGACACCAATTGCAAGTTTTTAAGTATGACACAACGCAAATAAATTCATTATTTTCATGCCTTTTTTCATGTGCTCTCATGGAAATGATGATGTGAAGCTTATGAATGTTATGAAATGAGCTAGAATTTATGGTGTTACATTTCCCATCAAGAACACAAAGAAAACTCATTGGCCCCCATTTATGAAGCTTGTCTCAGCCTAAGGCAGAACCAATACCTAGGGATGAGTTTAAATTCATCCAAGCTTGGTTTTGTATCATATATGATGGGAGAGGATAAGAGGAAGTTTTGAAAAAATATTAGGAAGCCTAGAAAGTAAAATGATAGCATAGGTTCCATATAATGACTTAAGGAAACAACATGTAGTTAGGCTCCTCTAATGGATTATGTGATGATTCCAAGAGGTCTAAACGGGGTCAAGAATCATAGATGGGCTAAGATCATGAATGATTGGTGTTGCTTTATTAAGTGTATTATGGAACTATAAATGAGTCATAGGAACAAATTAGCCTTTAAAATGAATGTGTAGTTTTAGAAATTGTTCTAAGAGTATAATTGGCTTCCATATGGTGTGTCTAGGTCCAAGGAATCAAGTTTCACCTTCTTATGGGGGGTGCTTGGCCGAGGGAGAGGAACCATTTGCAAGGAAGAAAATGTGTGTTTGTACACAAGATAACTCTTTCTTCTTTCTTTTATGCATGCTTGGGTGGTTTCCTTGTCTTTGAATGTGTGTGTGCATGTTTAAACTATGATATATGTTTCTAAAAAATGATCATATGCCATGGTATCATGTTGCTATATTTATATGTTTGTAAAAATGTTTCCATGAATGTGTTTAGCTTGCTTGGGCTTGGTGAAGCCAAAAGCTCTTAAATAAGGTGAAGATGAGCCAAAAGTCCATAAGAGTGGGTGAGACAAAACCAAAAGTTTTTAGAAAGAGTGAGGCTTAGTCAAAAGTCCCTTAAAAGTGGGTGAGACAAGTCCAAAAGTCTCAAAGATAATAGATGAAGCTAAACTGTTATCTTGGAAAGCCTATGTATATTGTTTGTGACTTCTTAAATGGAAGAGATGCTCTATGTATGTTTGAAAATTTTATGAATGCCATACATGCATCTTAGATATGGAAATTGCATCCATATTATGTGTTTGAAAGGGAGAAGAGCTATTGGGATTCCTAGAATCTTATTCTTTCCTCCCTATTACTTAACATGTCTAGATGGACGAAGTGAACTAAGGAATAGGAGCCACCAAGCATAAAGAAAGGAGATTGACATAGAATTATGTAAATTGTCCATTTTGTAGCTATATGAATGGAATAAGATGTAATCCAATGTTGTATATGATGTATGTACTCATGAATACTTGTAAATGTATAGATATACTGTATATATATGAGAACTAGAGTTATATGAATGATATTACATGATTTTAGCAATGAATGGCAAGAATGGCTTATGTATGTTCTTGTGTATACCTTGGTATGGGAGAGTGAGTTTACAAGATCTGGGTTATTGGACCTTTGAAACATATTTGGTAGCCTATTTTGATACTTTTCCACATGCTCATATGGCCCTAGAAGTAGAGGAAGCAAAATTGGACCTATTGAGACCCCTTTAGAAGTATAAAAAGTGCATTTTGCAACCCTATGTCACAAACTAACCAAATGGACGAATTTTTTAATAAAATTTGGCATGCGTGTAGAGCTCATCTAAATATTTTTAGAAAGTTAAAGATCAAATTATTTGGAGCTCTATAGAATTAATTATGAATTTTTAAAGTTGCCAATTTTCTGTTATCCTAATATAAGCACTGTTCATATGATCAGTTTAGATTTTTGTGTCATCCATAGGTCAAACTTGGTCCAATGAATGTGAAATTTTACAAGTATAAAATAAACATTGCCAAAGACCTGTAGCATTTGGAAGCACCTCATTTGGAGGTCTAAGTAAAGAGTTATGAATTTTTGAAGTTCTATATTAGTATCAATAGCGCCAATCGAGTTCATGTACTGTTCCATCAGTTTTCAATAACTAAATGTATTTTTCTTGGTCTGGACATATTTTTTCCTTAAAGTTAACATCCGTAGATTTCTAAGTTGGTGTAGTTTACTTGAATTAGATTTTTGTGGAATTAGTTATGCATTTTTTAAGTTTATATCAATAAATTGTATCAAAAATGCTAGGCTGTCTTACCTATGTCGCTTTTGTATTATCAAACATAGTGCAAATGTTATTTTTATGGGTTGGAATTATTTTTAATATAAATTTAACATTTAGATATTTCTAGAAAGTTATGAGGTGCTTGATTTTGATTTTTCTAGATTTAGTTATGATTTTCTAAAGTTGCATAAAAAATTTGTCAAGTTAGACCCAAGACTAACTTGCATTATTTTGTATATATATGCTGTAAGCTCGAGTTTTTGGCAATATTTTAAGATGATTTAGAGTTATATGAATGTAATTAAATAGGAAAATGACATGATGAAGTTCATATGGTCCATAAGATGAGAAATAAAAATTTTATTCACTACACAACATATAATAATCTATTATTTTTAGTCCATTTTCTTAGAAAAGGTGTTGGAAAAAGGGAAAGAACCTTTGAATGAGATATGATAAGTTAGATAAATATGGTGTTCCACCTTTAGTCATGGACTTTATGCAAAATTCCAAGAAGTAGAATGAGGTAATGAGGAGGAGCAGAAAGAGAATGAACTAAAACCTAAATAAGTCCTAGGTAGTGATACTCAATTTTGAGCTTCTTCACCACTATTATAAGGGATTTACTACAATGGCCAGTGGAAGAGGTTGCAATGGGAGACAATAGATGACTTCGGCCTAAGGTGTGATGAAAGATGATGTTTGGACAAGGAACATGCAAGTAGAATATGAACAAGCTATAGAGCAAATGCAAATGAGAGGGAAGATGGCCATACTATTTCTCTTTCTAAGGAAATATTGCTCAATCTATCCACTGAAGCAAGGAGACTATATTCCTACAATAAGAATGTCTAAACTCATGATAAGAGGAAGCATACGCCAAACAACCTAATACTCTCTTCCATTCCATCATTTCCCTTCGTTTCAAATAGGTTTCACAAGTTTGCAGCTTCATTCAAGGGGTTGTTTTTCCATCTAGATCAAAGAAAACCCTTTAAAGGATTGAACAGAAGAAAACAACAACAAAAATCTATTGCCTCAAATGAACTAAATCTTTTTTTTTTTATAGAATGAACTAAATCTAAAAACATACATTTTGACTCAAAATGACTTGAGCCTAATTATGATAAAAAATTTTTGGTAAAACTCTTTTATCTTTGTTATGTTAGATAGGTTATAATTTCTTCTATTATAAAAACACAGCTTGTTTGCAAATTAGTAATATTCTAAAAATATCCTAATCTTTTTGGCATACTGCAAATTAGAATGAACTAGAATGACTTGACCCTAATCAAAATGATTCAATGTTTGGACCAATTCATATTATAGCAAATACATATGACAATTCTCTTGTTTTTCTACAAACAGAACATTATAAGCCAAGAAAGATGCTTTTATCACTGCCGAAGTGACTCAAATCTACAACATAAGAATAAGATTCACTCCTTTTAAATGAGATGGTTTTAATTAAAAATAGATGATTTATATAAATAGATAGATTTTCCCTCTGATCTTGGAAGCGAAAGAAAATGTTTTGATGTAAGTGGGCCCTCTTAATTTGAAAGGCCACCTTGTAAGCGTTAGACTATTTCCCATCTTGCTAATTTATAGGCTAAAAGCCATCTCCATACCCACCAATTTTTTTTTTTTCTTTTGGGATACAGATTCCAAAGACATTACACTAATATAATTAAAAAGAAAACCAAAATATGAAAGTAAAACATTGTAGTTATATTACGATATCTTCTGCAAATTTTGGGCACAATGCACAGAAAAATCTTCTGTACAATCTGAATTGACACAAACTTATCATTTATGATATGGAAGTTTCGATTCAAAATTTGTAGATTTTGGTCTTTTTATTTATAGTTCTCCGTTAATAATATAAAATAAGAGTAAAAAAAATACTAAAAATCTTAAAATGTAAAAGATTGGATTGTAAATAATATCTTGCTGTAATAAAAAATTAAAGACATTTCCGATTTGCAATTAAAAAGAGCTCTTGGCATGTCTTTCAAGAGCTCCTACTTGTTCGTGCATTAAAAATTAACTTTTATATATCCATAATGAATTAACTTTTAAGAAAAATAAACAACTCTTAATGATTTTATTTTGTTGAAATTTTTTTTATATTTTTATATGCGTGTTTAATATATAAAAATATATTTTATGTTACTTACTGATAAAAAGAGAATTTAACTGATTTAATTAGTCAGTGATATAATCACCAAAGACCAACCGGTTTTAAAAATTAATTTTCCAAGCCAGGGAGGGAAAGGTAAAATGTGGCACGTACCTTTCAGGAATTTACCGATTTGCCTCTCGTCTTTTGATTTTGCATTTTCATTCTTCCCCTCCCAGATTAATTTGAACGTAAGCATTATCATGACACAGCACAGACCGTGAAAGCGCCTCTCTCTCTCTCTCTCTCTCTCTCTCAAGTCTTTCGTGTTGCTGTGTCCCCACTTTGTCTTTGGGCTTTGGCAATCTCACAGATCTTCACTCTTCAGGCAAATGCTTCGGTGCTGTTGGAAACTGAGAAGGAAACGAAGCTTTGGCTCTTTGTCGTAGGGGCATTTGCATCACGCTTGGTACTAAAATAATTTGATGCTTGTGCCACACTCTCTCTGGGGATGTGCGTGTTGAATTTGTGTAGTTTAATTGTGAAGTAACAACCAGACCAAGTGTAAGAAGAGCGGACAAAGGTGAATGAATGGTTTTGGGTTACTTGTCTGTGTAGTCTGAAGCAAGCTCTTCTCTTTCTACAAAAGAAATTAAAATATCCCTTTCAAATTAAGGCTAGGCTTGTCTTTGGAGTTTTTCACTCTTTCTGTTCTTGCTTCATTTTGATCTGTTAGTACACCTAAACAGTTGAAGTTTTTAACTTCATTTACTAAAAAATTATGGGTTCTTTGAAGGGCTGCAGATAGTGTTGTGGGCAGTGAAGATCTGGGGATCTTAGTGGACCCAATCAGATCGTTTGAATGTTTTAAGTTCAGGGCTGCTGTTCCTGTCTCAACAGCAATTGCTAGGGTTTTGGATTCCTGTATATTGCAATATTATTTGTTTGCCGATGACTACCAAACGCGCCTACAAGCTACGTATCCTTTGCGTTTTGAATTCTCGTAATTGGATTGTTAGAAATGCTCATGTTTGTTTGATCTATGCACGCCTCCTTGAGTTTTGGGGTTGTTCTCTTGGCTTCTTGCTTTAGATCTCTCTGCACCGCTTACCTTGCTGTGATTTCAGTGTCTTTGTGTTATACTTGTCCATATGCTAAACTTGCTGGCTTCAAGTGATACTTAGTTGTCCTTGACGGGTACTGTGCAGAGGAATTTGTGGCACATGCTTCCACTGTTAATTGCCTCAAAATTGGAAGGAAGTCATCCAGGGTTCTTGTAACTGGAGGAGAAGATCACAAGGTCAATCTTTGGGCTATTGGTAAACCTAATGCGATAATGGTTCGTACTCCTGATCCCTTTTCCCTTACATCTGAATTATTAGTATTATCTTTTTTTTTTTTTCAACTGGATACAAAATATAAAGATTTCTTGTCACTTATGCTTTGCATTGTTTTCTTTGCGTTTCCTTTCTTGATGATGTGCTATTTGTGGGGCATCCACATTTTGTTTTTGGCCTGCCTTTTCATATTTGAAATTTGACTTTAATTCTTCAGAGTTTTTGGATGCTTATGGTAACCGATGAACTGTGGGGTAATGGTGTTTGGGTGGTTTTGCATGAGAATTAGAGGGCTGTCTAGGTAGTTTGGTATTCATTTAAATCTGAAAGGGTAACATTGTCATCATCTTTATTTCTTCGTCATCATTGTTTTCGCTGTTATTCAGGTATGTTCTTACATAATGGCAATTTTATGTTCAAGCTTCTGTTCTTAAATACTTAAGACCAATACTTATCTGCTAACTGACATGTGTGCCAGATGTGGACTATATTCATTGAAACTAATATTTCTGTTATGAGATGCGGGTTTGTCCTGAAAACATGAAGCATGTTCTTGATTTAGGGAGAAAATGGAAAGGCAATGTCCTCTTCTTATGCTCCATGTGTGCTGGATTTTGGTTTAGCTCGAGGGAAATGCAAGAATGCCAAGAATTTTAAAGAAATATTTTTAGATTGTCCCTTTGGCATCTTTATTTTGTTTAGCTATTGGAATTTTGTCCTTGTTTTTATATTGTTACATTAGGGGACAAATATCATATCCTCTGCACTTTTACTTTCTTCTCCCTCTTATTAATTATAGGAAGGAACTTATTCTTTAACAGCCAAAAGAATGACCAATATGTATCTGTTTTAAGAGTTGTGTCTCCTTCTGCAGAGTCTGTCAGGACATTCAAGTGGAATAGATTCTGTAAGTTTTGATTCCTCTGAAGTTTTGGTAGCTGCGGGAGCTGCAAGTGGCACAATCAAACTTTGGGACTTAGAGGAGGCAAAGAGTATGCTGCTGATTGCTATTTTCTTTTATGATCTTAAAATGTATTATCTTCAATATACGATGTCTGAAACTCATTCTGATAATTTGAATCTGTGACTTGCAATGGTTTTCGGGTAGTTGTTCGCACTCTTACGGGTCATAGGTCCAACTGTACATCAGTGGACTTCCATCCTTTTGGAGAGTTCTTTGCATCTGGCTCTCTCGACACAAATCTTAAAATATGGGACATTAGAAAAAAGGGTTGTATCCATACATACAAGGGCCACACTCGAGGGGTCAATGCAATTAGGTTTACCCCAGATGGACGATGGGTGGTGTCAGGTGGAGAGGACAATACTGTGAAGGTTAGAATTGCTTCTTTTTTTATTCATGATACTTATTAACTGAATTTCTCTCTATGATCTGCGTTCTTTAAAATTCACTTTGCTTAAAAAAATCACATAAAAAATCGTATGCTGAATTATTCAAAGAAATACTAAAATAGTTGATATTATTGTATATTTAATGATGTGAGATGAATTTGTCCCCCAAAAAGAAAATGTGATGCAAAAGTAAACAGTTATACTAGACCATGGCAATAGTTACATGCTGCATTTCCTCCTAGATACCAATAATGGAGAACCACATACCAAAACAGTCTACATTGCAGAGTATGTAGATCATAGAATGAAGACTGATGGGTGGGATGAGAAAAGTGCATGTCAATTCGTGGGGACAATGGATGCCTTAAAAGATAAAAATAATGTTTAAATTTCTACTATATAAGACCAATATGCTTTTAATATGAAATGTTGGCTCATAAAGAGAGAACTAATCAAAAGTGTGGTCATAACAAACATGAGAATATGAGAGTCAGTGAGTGGGACAGTAAGGTAATCTTAGCTGCTTCATTGAGATACCTTATTCACCTACTCTGTACTCTATTCTTCTACTTTTTTGGTAATAAGATGTTCTTTTATTGAAAAGAAAAGATGAAAAAATTTATCTACCATGACATGGCCTTTTATGACATAGAAAAACAGGTCTGTGGGTAGGGAAGAGCAAGGTACCACCGTTGGATACAGGAGCTGTTTGGTGCACTAGTCTCTTATATGTCCTAGTATGCTGGATGCCATGGTATGAGATAGCAAGGTTTAAGATACTGAGGTATAAAATACGATGGCATTAAAGGTTCTCTTTTTTTATATGACAATTGAAAGTTATCATAGAAATGAAACATTTGGGAATTTATAAAAGTTGGCGTAGCTAAAAATTTAAGAATGTGGGATCCCCATATTTTTCAGCAGTAATGCATACTGCCCCAAATGGTGGCATCATATGCTTCTAAGAATTTTGGATGCCACCAATCTTGGATGCTACTAGGGGATGATGGCATACCAAAATGGCTCCATAATTAGGACATGAGATATTTTTACTGAAATCTAGAATTGAAAACAGGGTCTCAAGATTCAAGAGATAACACGATTATACAGTGAATGAAAATTTATGTCATGTACCACTATTAATTTTTGCCTTTAGGCCTTAGATATTTATGGACTATCTGAAATGTTTAAATCTAAGACTAGTTAGTGCTGGAGATGCTTGGAGCAGAGATGCATAACCAATGGTAATTGGTGCCAATAATATCATGAATAAGTGACTATTGGTATAAGAACACTGAAAGCCAAAAACACATGTCAAAAGGGGCATATTTATCTAAGCCGAACTTGTAGAAGTTGTTTGGGTTTTTGAAACTAGCAAGCAGCGCATGTTTATGTTACCAAGGTTCTTTGTATCTTCCAAACTCCATATGAAGTTTGATTGAAAAATTAATCATTATCTTTAGACAGGTATATATTAAGCAGGCTACTCTTGCTGTATGTTTTTGTTTTGACACATTAATATGCATTTGTATATGCCCATTCAATTATGTCAGCTTCTTGATATTGACCTTTGGATGAAGGCTAAGATATGAGATGGCAGGTTAGAGAAACTTATGTGATAATGATTTACTCTTTTTTAATTTTCTTAAAATTCTCTACAATCTGTCTTAATTTCATCTCTTTAACTTTGTCAAGAATATTTCAACTTAAAAGCTTAAACTGGTAAGTGAAAACCTAAGATTGGTTTCACTAATATCTTAAACACACCCCTTCACACCCTTGAAAAGTGGACAAAACACATGCTCATCATACATTGTGTTGAAACTTAATTTAAGGAAATGGAGGATAACAAGAATTGAACTTCTGACCACTTGGTCATAAAAATCTTTGATACCATGTCAACTCAAAAGGTTAAGTTTTAAGTGAAGGCCCAATATTGGTTTCACTAATATATCTAACGGACTCCATGTATGCTTGCATATTTGGCACTCTGGTAAGTTGTGTTGCTCTACTTATTGTTGTGAATCAATGCACTTTGGTTAGGGGTTCAGGGTTAGGAAAATGTGATCAGTGCTGGGTAATGATCCTCTGCCTGTATTCCTTTAATCTTCCCTGACATCAATATGTGGTTTCTGGAAAAAGTTTGTAAAGTTCTTGAGTTATATGTGTCAAGACTAGATCCCTAAAGCCAGAATTAATAAGGCTTAGTAAAGAAATCTTAAATAATTAGTGATGGCAATTAGTTAGGGGTAAAATTTCATTTGCACCACGTACTAATGTAAATTAATCACATTCACACTCCTATGATATACGTGCTTAAATACTTGGTTCCTTATCCACTTTAATCAAGGATGCATGTAAGGTGATGAAAACCATCTTATTTATATACCTAAACCTTGCTAAGCATGCAAGGAATGAGCTTACAAAAACCTATCTTCTTGTGAGCCAAATCATGTGGGATTTTTTTTTTCCCCCAATTGGTAGAGGTCTAGAGCCGCAGCCTTGCATCCCAGCAGAACAGTGCTGCCCCATTCTGTCCAAAGTTGAATACTTGGACAGAAGTGAACTGGACTGCAGCCTTGGTGCTGGAGTTGCAGACTCCAAGACCTTTGTTATTTGTTACCCTTTTTGGCTTCAAACCAAGCAGTTTTTGTAACAAGCCTAAAATCACGTATACATGTCCAAATACATGAAATTTGACATGCAACACCCTTTATATGTCAACTAATCACTATTAAAGTTTCAGGGCATAATAATGTAGTTTGACCCCTCAACTTATGCAATTTGCAAAACTGTCCAGTTTTGCCCTATCAAGGAGAATTGCACTGTTTGTGCTTAATTTGGGTAACCAAAGCTGCCCAGAATGACCTGAAATTTGACATGCTACATCTCATTCATGTGATCTATGCCCCAAAAATTTCAAGGCCAAATGAGAAGGTTTAACCCCTGTTCTTACATGCTTTCTAACATAGCCCTATTTTAAAAAAGAATGGCAACTTACTCTAAGAACATATTCACCTTTTTGGCCTCTTTGGTTTAGCTTTTCACTTATGAAACAATGAGAAACTAAGCATGCCATAGGTTCAGAATCTCATCCACGTATTATAAAAATCCCAACATAACTGAGCAGCGGTTGCTATTTCATTCATATACTAAGTTGTATATTAGTTACACATGTACAATTACCATTCATAACTTAACATGTTATAACCATTGACAAAATAAGCTACCAAAATATCTAGTATACATTTACACAATTAGGATCCTTGAACACATGTTACACCCTCATATACAAGCATACAATACAGCAACCACACACTCACAACTATCTAGACATCTGCTTGCTTCTCTTTGCTGTTCTCAGAGCTTCCACCTGGAAAATTGTGGTTAATAGAAAGGTGAGATAAACATCTCAGTAGTTAGTATACCATTCCAGACATATTTAAACAACATCGTAAATGCACTCAGAACAAGCATTGGTATCTTAGGCTAGGCAGGAATCAATTTTTGTATTCCGATTCAGTTATTATTGAATTATAATCCCATACTTACAATTCACATCATCATCATGGTTATTGGCCAACAACACAAAAAGGAAAGAGCAACATTTGTCTCAATCCCAATATAGAAAACAACCAAATCATACATAGTAAGCATCAAATATATCAGGAAAGGATAAACTAACCACCTGTATGCAGCAACCTTGCCTTCCACCATGTAGCTTCCAATTTTCCAAGCAAATCAACAAAGACCTAGATTCTAAGTTAAAAAAGCAAATACATAGCAATAAGAATCACAAGACAATTGCTTATTTACTTAGCTAGAATTCCATCTCAATAAAACATAACTAGTTAAATTTCCAAGCTATGTCAAATGCCTAAATTCTTGATTCCAATTTTCCTTTTGCCTACAATTACAAACATACCCAATTCCAATTCAACAATTCAATAGCAAATCCTCTTAATTGCTTTTCTAAATCATGCTTAGGAGACAAATTAGGGATTTGAGAGTTGTGGATATGGATTGCAAAATTCAAAGCCCTCTTCTTCCTAAATTCCTTCAAATTCAATTCATAATACCCCATCTTTAAACTTCCAAATTCAAGCTTCCAACTCTAAATTTCTTCCTTCTAGTGCTCTGCCATGGCATTAAATACATGAAATTTTCATCCTTAAACAAGGACCACTTTAGGAATTCATATTATCCTCAAGTAAGCTTCTCAAATCCCTTATCTGCTCAAGCAAAACCGAAGCCGAAAACTCAAAGCCTAGAATGAAGAGATGAACATTATACCATTACAAAGCTTATACAATTTCCTACCTCTTTCTCTTCTATGGCAATTGGAGATTTTAACTTACCTAAGGCCATGCTAAGCTTCAAAGTTTGCAACATTGGAGTCTTTTATGCCTCTCTGCCTCTCTCTCTCTCTCTCTCTCTCTCTCTCTCTTTCTTTTGCTTGTTTGGCTAAGTGAAAGAAGATAATGCAATAGGATTTAGTTAGTTTGTGGGATATAGGATCTAAGAAGCTTCAACTGACCTAGAGACAAGAATGGATAAGTTATCTTGAATTGGCATTAGCTAGACAATGCCGTGACTTATGCTTCACATGGCCTGTCATGCACATATTAGATGAATAAACTACAATGCCTAAGTGTCAAACTCATAGTATGTGTTGGTTGGCCATGCAAAGATGAATGGAAGGAATTAAGATTTTTAATTACAAACTTGGTCAATCCAATTAGTGGTGGTAGGTAGACATCACCATATGTCTAATGTATCTTGAAATGTAATTTAAAATGCTTAATTAGTACATTTAATGAATTTAATTTGAGATGTAAGTATATACCATACCTAATTAATTTTCCTTGATCCTCAGTAATTTAATCCTCATGAGATCTCTCTTATATCAGAGATGAATTAGGCAAATGCAAAATATAAGATTGATTAATTTACCTAATCTAATTAACTAGGTAAACTTCGTAATTTAACTGATTTTCCACTAATTCTCAATTAGTGCATCTTAACTAGGTGATTACTAGGTTGTGACAATATGTCATTGCCTTTGTCCATAACTTGTCCTTGATAGCACTGTTATAAACTATGGTTAATGCACATGGCCATAATCCATACTTTAGTGGTAAAGGGGAATCTAATGATTTGTTTTTATGAAAACTATAATTTATGTTTTTGCAGTTGTGGGATCTGACTGCGGGGAAACTCTTACATGATTTTAAATGTCATGAAGGCCAGATCCAGTGCATAGATTTTCATCCCCATGAGTTTCTGCTAGCAACAGGTTACTCTTGCTTCTCTAATAAAAGTAGTACCTTAGTTTGTAACTCTTCGATATCTCCTGCTTCAATGAAGTATTTTTAATATACTCATTTTATACTTTTCAGTACCTTATTTAGTAACTTATGTGTTTCTATTCTTACAGTACATAATTAAAAAGAATACTACACTATTAAAGAGCTGCTGATGTGAACCCATATAAAGTGAAAGTACGCCTAGAAGAGGGCACCCTGTTTCTTAATGTTACTATTTATCGATGACATTGTTTTTCTTAACATCATTTGTTAACGTTGTTGTTTCTTTTGTGATAAAAATGCATAATGCTTCTAACCAATGATTTATTTATTATTGAAAGATATTCATAGCTTAATTCTTTTATACATTTTTATAAAAGAAGATTATTAGGGAGAAAAGAGAAGAGATACAACAAGGGAGGAGCATAAGATGTCCTCATGCTCACATCACATACACTGCTGTGTATTTTGTTTGAATCTGTATAATTTTATAATCTTCTGATTTTTTAGTATTGTTTTCTTTTAGAAAGCTTCTGTTCTGTTGTTTCTTTTCCTTTTTTAAGTGAGAGTATAAATTAATTGTCTGTTCCTTTCCCATGCCTAGGCTCTGCTGATAGGACTGTAAAATTTTGGGACCTTGAAACCTTTGAGCTTATTGGTTCAGCTGGTCCTGAGGTACTTTCTGTTATGGCAATCTTACTAGTTTTCCCTTGTCGATAAAATGTTGGAGATTACGTGTCATTATGTGTCTATTTTAATCAAGCTGTTTTTACTTTTTTTTAATTGAAACTTATTTGTTTTTAGTTAGTTTTTGGATAACACTTCTACATATTCAGGATCAGCTTAAATGTTCTATTTTGAATAAGATAAAATTAGTTTAAGTTTTCTATTTTGATTAGGATAGAGTTATCCTATTTTAAGAGCTACATCTTTTAGTTAAAGTCTGCTCTTTTTTTATCTTCTATATATGTACACAGTTGTTATTCAATAAAATAAGTTCAGAGGATTATTAATCCCTGAACTTCTACATCAAATTAGGATCCTTAGTGCTTAAGTTGTTAGTTTTGTTTTTCTAGAAGATTTTTTTAAGTATATCTCTCCATTGAATTGTAGACAACTGGAGTTCGTTCAATCACCTTCAGTCCTGATGGGAGGACCCTGCTTTGTGGTTTACATGAGAGTTTGAAGGTAAGCTCTTTTTCTTTCTTTTTCTGTTTGAGGTAAGCATATATCAAGGTAACAATGTTCTAGTTGATTCTTTGCAGGTTTTCTCATGGGAACCTATAAGATGGCATGATATGGTGGAAGTAGGTTGGTCTAGACTGTCTGATCTTAATGTTCATGAAGGAAAACTTCTTGGCTGCTCATACAACCAGAGTTGTGTTGGAGTCTGGGTTGTAGACATCGCGGTATTAAACTTGTCTTTCAGAGAAATGTTCCTTGCTTCTAGTCATGGTTATCTATAATACCATATAATGTATATTTTAACCTTTCTGATCTCTTGTGCAGCGTATAGAACCATATGCCCTTAATGACAATAACAGACTAAATGGTCATTCAGAAACTAAATCTTTGAGTGGGAATATATCTGTACTCAATGAGAATACAGTTAAGGCTAGGCTACCTGTTTCACAAAATACAGATCCATTACAGAAGGAAACAAAATCTCTTGGAAGGTTGTCAGTTTCTCAAGATTCAGATCCTGTGAAGGAGGGAAAACATTTGGCATGTATGTATCCTTTGACTTTTCATAAACCACTGAACGTTTGTCTTGTTTGAATTGTTTGTCTGATCCCTCTCTGGTTCTGAGCTACCTGGATCAGATTGTGTATTGATCTCTTGTTTTATGGATTGCTTGAAGCCACAGGAAGTGCACCTAGTACTCCTCAAAGGATCAATTTGAACTCTGGTCCCAAAACTGTATCTGGTAGTCTGACAGCAATGCCCAATGCAATAGCTCAAAAAAGGAGCTCCTTGAAATCTCATTCAACGTCCAACATTCCAATGATCAATAAATCAGATATTATACCTGTAATTGTTCCCAGATCTAGTGGAAGGTCAGAGCCTGTAGCTGAGCCTAGAAAAGAAGTTGGTATTTCTGGAACAATGATGCAGTTCCCAGTGCAGTCAAAGGCAGCAGATTTACTGAACTTTCCAAACAGAGATGAAGTGGATAAGCCACGTATCTCCCTTGTATCTGAATCTGCAGCTTCTACAGGTGGTCGGTTGAGTACTGTTGCAGAGAAAAATTTTTTTCCTGCTGCTATAAGCTTAATTCAAGGTATCTCTAATTCTAAGAAAGCCTTAAATTATGCGTGTGTTGGTACTGGCAAACATGAAATAAATTAGTTGGCAGAGTTGAGTGCAACTAAGCTTGAAAGTTGTGTAAACTGCATTACTATACTAGTAATGTAGGGTCCTCACAATTATCTTTTTTGCCTTTTAAAAGATGAAGTGTTTTAGGTCGAGTGGTTCTTTGACATAATATTGGAATCTTCTTGACCAAATGATCTACCGTTTGATTCTTACCAGTTTCAGTCTTTTGAACATTTCAGTTTATAATAGTGTTTACTTTCAGTCCATCAGTTGTGAACATGTGCTTTGTCTTCATCTAGTAGACTATGTGCCTGGATGTGTTTAGCTTTTAAGTGGTTTTTCAACATGTATAATATCCTTTTGGTGATTTTAAAGTGTTTTATCTTCATGCATTTCATGTGTCTGAGCCAGAAAGCTTTACTGCCATTTCTCCAAATAAGCTAGTACTAGAATAGAAAGAAAATATTTTTTCTGAACATAAGCTTGGGTAGCTCAGTACCTTTTTATCTACGTAGAAAAGACCTTACATTGAATTCTTTCACAGATTTTCCTCTAGTGACCTTTTTGGCCATCTTCTGTAGGTCCATAAAATTTTAAATGCATGCCTAGATACTTGTTTAAGTTCATATGATTTTCTGTTACCATACTGTTATAATTTAAGCTTTTGATAGAGATCAAAGTAGTATGGGATGTTAAAGTCTCATATTGAGTAGTATAGAATATTCAATGGGGTATTTAAGTAATATGGTTCTCTTACCTCAATAGCTAGCTTTTAAAATAGGGTTCTCTACCTTACTTAAGTGCCCATCAATTGGTATCAAAATTGGTAGTTGGTGACTCTAGAAAGGGCTACTTGTGAAGTGTTTTAATCGGCAAAGAGTTCTGATTGGCGAAAGTTTGAATGAAATGTCACAAAGTGTAACCGTCAAGACGTCGGCTTTTCAAAGGTGGCCAATTGATGGAGATCAAGATAGTATGAGATGGTAAAGTCCAACATTGAGTAATATGAGATGTTCAATGAAATAGTTAAGTCTGGTGGTTCTCTTACCTCAATAGTTAGCTTTTGGAAAAGGGTTTTTCACCTTGTTTGGGTGCTCATCAACTTTACTATATTCTGTTGCCTGATGTTTGTTAAGTTCCCATGTTCTATCCTTTTTAAATACAATTTTATTCCTTAAAATAAAAAATTTGGACAGCTTTGTTACACTAGTTCTACGGGGTTTCTGTTATCGTGTTTTGTTCTAAGATTTTTCTTGTAATTTTTGGTTTGAGGATATCTTATCCTCCAACAAGTTGTAGATTCTTCTCTTTCCAATAAGTTTTGTTCTCTTATTTTAAAAAAAAAAAAAGTTTAGGAATTGTTGGCAATACAATCAATTGAACAGGTTAATTAAGTCAATTTGTGGTTAACTCATTCTTTACTCTTTGCATACTGCTAACTTTAACCACTTGTTTGGTTAATTGTTCCTATACGGAAAATAATTTTTGTAACAATGAGACTAAACATAAAAACATTCTCAAACCAGCCTGTGTAACTCAAAGCCCAAGCCCAACAAGATGTAAAGGCCTTCTGCATCTAACACCATGTTGTGATTATGATATTGTTTGGTGAGCAGTTATTAGTGCAAATCTGGATGTTTGGTTCAATAGGATGTTTCATTCCTAATAATTAAGCTGTCTTGTTCCAGATGAAACTCGGGGGCAGAAAGTGAACAGAGATTTTGTTTCTGTTGAAGGACAAAAAGCAGGTACCTTTGTTCTAATATATTGTTGATGACCATAGGTTTCTAAGAATGCATTCTTAATTTTAAACTCCAACTTATAGGGAGAATACGTGCACTTATGAATTGGGAAAAGAGAGACAGGTCTCTTAATTATGAGGCACCTACCTCTGGAATTTCTCATGGAAAGATATCATCAGTTCACCTGTCCACTTTCAATGGGGTATGATTCCTTTTCTTATCTTTGGTTGTATTTTACACTTTGATATGTTCGATGATGATCAATACAGAAATTGTTCAACATTAGCTTCGGAGGTTCATAGTTCTCACTTATATTTTTCTTAGCTTTGCTTATGTGTTTGTACAATAAAAGAACAGGAAAGAAAATAAAAGTTACTGGTTTAATCAAACTCATTAATTTGCTACAAGCATCATAAAGTTTGTTTGTGAGGGGCTAATATACTGTTAAAATTTGCTTTCTGGGGAAAGGGGGAACTAGTTATGTAGGAGATATAAGGATAGCCTTGTCACTTGATACTTGCGTTTTTCCCTTCCTTATGGAGGGTTCCTCCACTGTTTTGTTCTTTTGGCATATACTTGTGAAGTGTGCTCCATGTAATATAAAATATCTAAGATGTGTCATTCTGCTCTTTATCCTTGTTTTATTTCTCTTATTGCAGCTGTTGTGTGTTGCATTCCTTACCATCACATGTAATCTTTTGATTGCAGAGATTATCATATTTCCTTTCTATTTGTAGGTCTTGTGTCTTCTTGGTTTTCTTTCTTATCCAATTTGATATCTTTGTTACTAAAATTGATTTAAGAATGATATTAAAAAAGAGAAGCTTCTTTTTTACCATGCATATATATACTAACACATTCCAGAGTCATAAAGAAGGATTACCCACTTAGTAAGTATTTCAGTTTGCATAGTGATTACTGTTATCTTTTAAGAGAGACACGTTGAAGTTGGATAGTTAATGGGCTTGGAAGCTTTATTGTTAAATGATCTTTTGATCTTACACTGCTTTGATTTACTGAAGTAGGAAAGTTTATGGAAAGCTAGGATTTACAAAGAGAAAATCTGTATAAACTGAACAGATGTTGATGTAATATTTATAAAGGAGAATCCTTTGAAAACTAGGAAACTGAAATTAACAATTTTGCTAAAGTAATTGAGAAACTAATAGCAACCAAAATACTAATTTTTTTTTTCACCTTGAAGAAAAAGTGTTAGTTTTAAACTAGGACTCTTAGAAAAATAGGAAAGTAGTGAAAATTCAAAAAAAAAAAAAAATGAAAATATAAAAATATCCTATAGCAGTTCAAGGTCTTCTAAGACTGTCCTGCAGTGTTCAATGTAATTGTGTTTTGTTGAGCATAGATTTGTTTTCTTTTGTCTTTGGTATCTTTTTTTCTATTTTTATTTTCTTTTGAGGATATAATTTTCTTATGTCTCAAGTTTAACAGAGGGGACATTCCACATCAACTGAGAAGGCTACGATATCTGTTAGTGATGAAGATGCTATTGCTGAGGTGATGAAGCAGCATGACCAATTTCTTACTTCAATGCAGGCTCGTTCAACCAAGCTACAGGTTTTGATAAATGAAGTTGAAATTATGATGAATAATTTCATTTCAATCAATATCTATCTGTTTATATGTAATTTTGTGAAAGCAAGAAGAATCTTTGTATATTTTTTTCCATCAAAGACTCTGGGTTGTGGGAAGGTAATCTGAATAAACCATTGGGTTGTCTGAATATCTTAATGAATCATGAAGTTTTTCAAAATCTTGTGTATTGGTTTTGGCCTATAACCTGAATTCACTCAGGTTCTTAAATTTGATCAGCCAACTGAATCAATTTTGATCCAAGTCTATTCTGGTGAGTTGTACTTTCCCCTAAAGCCAATTTGAAGGAACCACAGCCTGAGCCAGAAGAGATTTTCCTTAAAAGCACACTAAGAACATGGTTTTTCTGCCAAGACAAGACCCTATAGAATGAAAATATTGATATTTTCAATACTAACTATCATACCTAGTGCCAATTAAAACTGTGCTGAACCATGAAAGCAAGCAATTTATTGCAGGTGGTCTTCAGGTATTGGGAAAGGAATGATGTTAAGGGGGTCATTGGTGCAATGGAGAAAATGGATGATCATGCTGTGAGAATTTTGTTACTTGCATTTTCAAATTATATTAGCCTATTTGTTCTTTTGCAGTATTAATGTCTTTTATCCGAATGCTGTTTTTGAGCACAAATTGGAACTATGGTGGTACTGTCTTCCTGTTAATTCCAGGTCATTGCTGATGTTACTAGCATTATAATGGAGAAAATTGATATTGTCACTCTCGATATATGCACTGGCCTTTTGCCAATTCTAACCAACCTTCTTCAAAGTGAAATGGATAGGTAAGCATTGTCCCTTCTGTTTGATACAAGCACAAACACTCTTGATCCATTGTGTTAGTGCAACAACATTGAAAACATGTTTAACAAGATATGTCAGGCATGTACTTTAACTTGTCAATACGTATATAACCAAAAGCAAAATTAAAGCTAATTTTTGTCACATGGATCCTTATTTGTTTAATACTTTAATGTCACCCCTACTTGTAGAACAACTATATGTAATTAATTTCTTTCTTTTCCTATTAAAGAAAGTAAAAATGCAACAAAACTGTGTTGTGTCTTATGTTTCTTGAAGTTTAACATGTGAAGATGTCATTTGAGCTGCATAGATTGCAATGAGCTTCTACACACTAGTAATTAAACTAATGCTTCTGAATCCTTTCTCCCTGATTGACCTATCCTTCTTCGCTGCAAAAGAGATAAAAGTGCTATTCTTGCCATTATAATGGAACAAACAAACACCATAAAGAGGTGATTAATAATTGCAATAACTTTGAAAGGAATAATAGGAAACAATTAAACCTTCAGGCCTGGGATCTTTTTCGTTATCCATGCTCCAAACAGTTTTTTGAACTTTGTCTTCCGCAATAGACCTTTGCAGCCAACAAATTTTTGGCTGAGAAATAGACCACGAATAAAATTCTTCTGAATGATTACCTAGAGAGACTTTCCTCTTTATGAAGAGCAATATAGAAGTGATTTCTTCTGAAGTACCTCCTTGATATATAACTTAACTCCCTACCTTGTGTTTTAACTCCTTTAGAAAACTCTTACACCTCTTACCTTAGCTACTCAGTATGGATAGCCCAGAGTTTACATACCCTGCCTTGACCCATTGAAGTTTCTACTTTATGGCCAGTTAGTTTCCTCCCTGTGCAGTGTATCTTCAAACTCATTCTCTATTCTCCTATTCATCTGCTCTGGTGAACGACCCTCTCCTCTTTTAGATAACTAAAGAATTAATTTTGCTTGAGGGTTTCTTCTTTTATAAATTAGCCCCCAAGCTCTGCTAAGTGACCTTCTTGGGAAACTATTAGGGGATTCAATGACTCAACAGTGAAGGAAATTAGAGAATCTGATGTGACGGCTAATATATCATTAGTGCGTCATGTCTCCTACCATATGTGCTATGTTCATGTATTTTAAAACTTCAGGTTTCCCTTGTCTGATAGAAGTTTGTTTGATTTGCCTTCATTAATTTATTCGTTTACATTCTTCCTCGTTTCCTAGCTTCATGATCTGTTGACCATTTTTCCTTTTGAAAGTGATCTCACATATCTTTGGGTTTTCTTATTCAGATCAACTGTCAAAGGATTACTTGACTCATTCTACCTCAATCCTGTGCACTTTTGTGATTATTTCCTAAAATAATATCAATACTTGTGATGAATATTTTGTTTGCTTACATTCTGATGGAACTCTCTTCTGGTTTAGTATTATTTATCAAGCGTGAAGTTGGTTATCCCCTCTTAATGGAGAAACAGAGGAAAGATGAACCAAAACCAGATTTACAGTAGCTAGGAAAAAGAAACTAAACAACAAAGATGACAGAAAGCAGTGAAAATGTCCACTGACTTTAGAGAGGCCAGCGTCTCTCCCAATTCTATCCAAGTTCTCCTCACCCTCTTCACACCTCTGATTCCCATATTTCCCCTAACCGTTTTTCACTTTTTTCTCTGTCACCCATGTGACACCAGTGCTAGTTATTGCTGTCCAATCCCTGATTTACCCCTTCGTCTAACTTATCTAACTCCTCGCCCTCTGACCCATATTTCGCTTCCTTCTCCTTTCGTAAGTCTTCCTAATTTTAGCCCCTGCAGCTATGGGCCCATGACATTCATAAATCATAATTTCATAGATTTAGTTGCATGTTGACTATTTAGCACTATGCAGGCATTTAGGAATATCCTTGGAAATGATGTTGAAGCTGGTCAGAACATTTGGTTCAGTAATCTATTCAACTCTATCGGCTACAGCATCTGTTGGTGTGGATATTGAGGCTGAGCAAAGGTTTGTTTTAGACTATTAGTCATCTCAGCTACTTTTTCCCTAAAATACATATCATTTTAATTAGGAGTTCTTGCTATGTTAATGGGTTCAGGCTTGAACGTTGCAACCTTTGCTTCATAGAGCTTGAAAAAGTAAAACGTATTTTGCCTTCTTTAACCAGGTACGTGTTTAAAGTTTATTTATTTATTTGGTTTTTGAGAATATGTACTTTTTGATTCTTAAAAGATAAAAGTCTTGATTATTTGGTCTTTGAATCTTAGAAATATACAATTCAGTTTTTGAAAGTTTTTTACTCTGCTGGTTAATCCGTGGTGCATCTACATTTGCTTTATTTTTGTCCTGTTTTTGACAGACAAGAAATTAATGAGTATTTAGGAACCAAATGGTACTTTCTTTTGGGGTCAAAGGTATCCAGTAGTCAAGGAATGTATCTTTCAGGATCAAAAAGTACATTTCCTCCTCTTATTTTTGTTTTAGCCAATCCTGGCAGGTCTAATTTCCTCTCTTTCTTGTCCCTTTTACCTGTAGAAGAGGAGGATCAATTGCAAAGTCTGCGCAAGAGTTGAATCTGACTCTTCAGGATGTTTCATGATTCCAAGTGATTTACTGTGAGAATTCAATTATTTATACTCCTCAGTGATTTTTCGGTTGCTTTTTGTGGGGGTTTGTGCATTTTAAAGATTTAAGCCTCTCCGTATGGCACCGAATGGTTTGAAGCTGTGTCTGACATAGGCTGAAGCCCTGACCTTTTTGTACATTTAGTGCTGTTCAAATTCCATGATAACTGGAGACCTTGATACTGATACCAGCTAATTTTGGGAAGACAAAAATCAAGAGCTATGTTACGTTACCCTCATGCTGCTGGTTGCACAGTTCTGACTGACGTGAAGATCTCACCCCGTTTGACAACTGACCTAATATGCACCAATTGCTTATAACTATCCAATCATATTTTATTTAAAGCTTGTTGCACATTTTGGCGTGAAGTCACTAGACGAGCAAGGAAGTAAAATTCTATACCCCTCAAGAAATGAATTCTCAGCTCTGCCTACTGACGAGCTTTTGAATTCATACTCATGTATCTGATACGTGATGGTGCTTGCTTTAGTATGTATGACACTTTATTTGTTTATTTATCTATTTAATTTCTTTTTATTTTCGGGTTTTTGGGAGTACATGAAATTTAAAGGAACCATTTTCAAAGTTAAGTTGAAAAGGAGCCCTCCCCAACTGCGGGAAATTTATATTAGGCTTAGTTATACTTTTAGTTTCTTCAGTACATTCTAAAAGGTAATTTGATTTATCTAGTTTATTTATCAAAGCAGTTTAGTGTTTTTTTTTTTTGGTTAATAGGCAATATTTTCTTATTAATTTGTGAATAAAAACAACTGAATATACTAACAAATTTGTGATGCAAAAAATAAAATTTAAATTCTTGTTCAATTTTTTTTTCAAATAATAACAGATGCAATTAAAGACTAAATTAGCTATAAATAAAACAAAAATATTAAGGTTGTAATTGAGCCTTTATCTTAGTTTTAACAATTAATGAGATAAAAGTTGAAAAAAAAATGCAATACTTTTTAAGTTGTATGTAAAATTCTTCTATTTTGAAAATTGAAAAACACTTCTCAACTACCGCTTGATATAAATTATTGTATATTTTTCTGTTAAACTTGTTAGCAGAGAGTTAAAGATGTTACTTTAAACTCTTTAATTTGTTATTTTTAGATGGATAGAAGTGTGTCACATGACAAATGTCATAGTTTGATGCGTATTTTTTTTAAGCCTTAACTGGAAAATGAATAGAGAAGTCTAAATCTTAAAGGGTTATATATATTTTTTTAACCATTCTAGAAGGATGATAGTTGAGGAGAGTGTATGCAAGTAGTTTAAAGCTTTTTAACTAAATTTTTTATCTAGCTCCGTTAAGCTGATTAACAAAGAAGCTATCTCAAACTTCATCATTTGTTATTTTCTGACAAATGGGAGTATGTAACATGACAAATAATAAAATTTGAGATAGTATGTTTGTTAATGAGATTAATAAAGAAATGGATAAAAAGGCTGAAATTTTGAAAAGTGATAATTGAGAAGAGGTATTTTTCAATTTGTAAAGTTGAGAAGTTTGCTAATGACTCAAAATTGAATATTTGAAATCTTTTCTAAGGAGTTTTATTTATTAAATTTATGAAATATTTGATTGTTGAAGCAAGACTTTTTTTTCCTTTTGAAGCAAGACTTTTTTTTCCCCTTTCTTTCTTTCTTTCGGCCATGCAAATTAGTATGGTTTGTTTCCACTGTAATTGAAGTGCTCATACTTTGGACGGATAGAAAAAATTAAAGCAAGAACTTTGAGGAAAGAATTTTTGTTTGGATGATGAGAAAGAAAGTATCTATAATATATATATATATATGTACACATAAGTTGTAGGAAAATTATTATTATTTACTGTTTGTTATTGTTTACAGAGCCTTAACACCCTTTTTAAAAAAAAAAAAAATTTCCTGCAGGATCCACAGCAATTTTTATTGTGGGACTCAGATTTTACAAAGGCAGCATTTAATTAAAAGAAATTGAGAGAAAATTTATATATTGTCAAATGAAAATTATACACCCTTACTAAAGGTTAATTGATAAATTTATTTTTGAAGTCTTTTACTCGCATTTCATCAATTAATATAAAATATGGGACTTATATAGAACGAATTGCATGTGTAAAACTGAAATATAATAATGGAATTTGACTGCATCTACACCATCATATGATAGTCAAATAGTATAATTTTAATAATAATGTGTATATATATGCTCCATAAAAAAAAAATATTTATATATAGTAATTTCAAGCAACTGTTATGAAATTAGAATCTTGGTCTCGTATTTGATGCAAAGGAATGAGCAATTTCAGGGTTCTCTTGTGATAGGGCAAGAATTGAAGATCTAATTTCTAGGAAGGCATGGTATGATAAAAATTTAAGAGTATCAGAGCAGAGTATATCAGGATTGGATTTAGAAGGAGCTCAAGGGAGTTGTCTTTATATTCAAACAACTAATGAAGGGTTGATGATCTTTAAGTAATTGGTAGCAACTCCATTCCTAAGATGCCCAAATGTCTAAAATGATAGACATAAACTGTCTAAAATGATAGGCATATTTCCTAGGTGGGGAAATATTCTATTTCCTAGGTAAGGAAATAAATCAAGAAAAGAGAAGGAAATTTTATAAGCCAAATGAAACATGATATAGTGAAGAAGCTTAGGATGTAGTCAACACTCCACTGGCTTATACAAGATTGAAGCAAGCAGTAACAAAAATTTGATTGTATTCAGCAAGGCCTGACATAATGTACAATGCAAATGAATTATTTGCACTACTGCATCTTATACAATAAAAGAGAAAAAAAATTAAAAATTTCTAACATTAGAAGTTACTTTTTAAAATGTTAATTTCATATCCTATATCTATATTTTTCCAACTGCACCATAAAAATTTACCTTTGAATTGCAAAGATGCTGTACGACCCCGATTTGCTTTTCAAATTCATCCATTGTTTTAGTGAGATGGACTTCAAAGTTGTTGAGGAGTTCTTAGTTACGTATGATTGTCTTGGTGTTTGATTTGTTAAGACAAATATGGTGAAGTTGGCTGGGTGTTGACAATAATTGGAGATGACATGAAAAGTCCCTTGCGCTACAAGTTTTCCCTTGGTTCACGATTTTTGTTATTCAAGGAAGCAGGATAAAATAACCTAGTCCATTGTTAATGACAGAATCTGACTTTAAAATTTTTTAGATGATATAAACCAAGGCTAAAAGCAACTTTTTTTGTTCCTTAATTACGCTCAAAGTTTCATTCTTGCCCCTAATTTGTCTTTTGGGGGGTCTGCTTTTTCTTGAAAATATGATTTTCGTTCTAAATCTTTCTATTCTGTTAACTACATTTTACGCTTGGATCCCATGAAGCAAAAGTTTACTCTCATGTGAGCTTGTACTTCTGCACCCGTCTAAAATCCATTACGGTTAAAATCACATTAAAAAATTCAAAAAGAAAAGAAAACATCCCAAAAAAAAAAGGAGAAAGAAAATGCCGCTCCCTCTTAATGCAAAATCCCGTCGAACCCCCCTCCCCATTTTCTGAACGCCAACGACTCAAGAGATCAAATTTTAAAGAGATTATTTGCATTTTAATCTACAAATGTGAAGATACAAGGACAAAGAGATGGAAAAGCCATCAGAGTACCCCACATAGACATCTGATTTTAATCTCAAATCTTTTTAATCCGGATGTGTTAGGTTATTTTCAAATAAAAAATTTTGCAAAAAGTTTTTTTAATAAAAAAATAAATCCTTACACATGCAATGTTTTATTACAAAAACTAATTCATATAATTCTTTCTAGTATATTAAATCAATGGTAAATGAATAAGACTAGAAGAAAGTGAACAATGCGAGCTTGAAAATATAATTTATCTAGCTTAGACATTTTAGTGCTTGATTGGAGTAAAAATTACCGGGTAAGATAACTGTGTTAGTAAGTATAATGTCAAGAGAACGAATAATATAAATGTAGGTTACATCAGTTGTTCGCTTGATTGGTGTAAAAATTACTAGGTAAAAAAACTGTGTTAGTAAGTATAATGTCAAGAGAACGAATAATATAAATGTAGGTTACATCAGTTGTTCAGTGGTCAAAAAATTAAAAAAAAAATCAAAAATAAATAAATCCTCTTGAACTTTAAATCAAATATAAATAATTTTTTAAATTTTCACTTATAATTAAATTTATGAACTTTCACACACCAACAAATAGATCTTTCTATCTACTTTCTCTTATCAATGTTAACTCATTTGTCACCTTAAACATTCTCATAATTAATATGACAAGCTCTCGTTTGTCCCTGATACTAATGTGTTAATTACAAGGGTGTTGAAGTGACAAATAAGTTAACATCCATGAGAAAAAAAAAACGAAGAGACTTATTTGTCAAAATGTGGAAATTTAAGAAGCTTAATTAAGGCCACACCCAAGCTAGGCAAGGTTAATCTTTTTATTTAGCTTGATTTAACATCGTGCAAATCTTTTTAACTTAATACCTAGCCCGACCTAAGTTGGCTCAATATGTCACTGAGTTGGACCAATTTTGCTTGGCCATTTTTTCAGTTAAAATTTTTTGGTAAAAATTATAAAATGAGACAAATAAAAATTTCATAAAAATTCTTATAAAATTACATTTTGTCCATAGCAAAAAAAAATCATATAAATCATTACAGGTTGTAAAATTACATTTTGCCCTTAAACAAAAATAAAATTTTCATATAAATCTTTATAAAATAATTTTAAAAAATTGATCAAGTTGAACCAAACAATATTAGCTAAGACCATTGGCCTAGTACCAAGCCTAATCCAATCTATCCTCTCTTTTTTTTTAGACCTAGGTTAACTTAAGCTAATATGACCAACTTGAACCAAGCTGACCAAACTACCAAACCATGTGTGCACTCATAAATTTAATTGGTCATTTTAAAATTTTAGAAAGTCATTTGCATGTGACTTTTTGCATTTTTCAAATGTATAATTCGCTTTTTTTCCTACCTGAATGAGCAAATATCTTCCAAGTGCATTTGTGAACAATTCACTAAATGGTAACAAACTGCTAACTTCTAACAATTAGAGAGATATTGAAAATTTGCAACTCAAAGATCAAGATGGCAAAATTTATTTGACTCCGCCTTTAAACCAAGTTCCACAACAAAACTGTAAAATTTATTTGACCTTAAAACAGTTGACTAGCACAGAATCACTTATCTATCATTTCCATAAAATGTCAACAAACATTAATAAAAGGCTACTTTAAAATGCAATTCAAAATTTATAGGTTGATTTTTTTTTAATATAGAAATGAGATTGATTGTTTTTCAATATTTTTAAAACCAGTCTAATCTCCACCTCATAATTCATTTATCGAATCATAATCAAACTGATAATAATTAAATATACATTTTTAACATTTTATATATTAAAAATCTAATGTAACAAATAAATACTCATAAATTTTAAATATTTAATTATTAATTAAATATTCCTTAAGATATTTGAAAAATCATTTTTAATTAAAAAAAAGACTACCTATAATTAAAAGTTAAAAATATTTAATATTGAACTTCTAAAATTTCCAAATTATATTAAGATTTCACTTATTATTAAAAAAATAAAAAAAAAATCAAAAACAAATAATAATTTTAACCAAACACCTTAATATTTGAAATGGGACCTAATGAAAAGCAAACACTAAAAATAACCAAGTGTCTGTCTCTTGTTTCTCTTCTATTCTCTTTTTTTCTTCTCTTCTAATATCTTCTATTTTTAGTTTTTTAGATCTAATTAAAATGAATTATTCTATTTCATAAAAAAATTCTTTAAAAAAATTTCAATAACCAATTCAATTGACTTTTTATTGATCCAATTTTAACTAATTCAACTAATTTTTTACTAATTCTTTAGCTAACTAATTTTTCAGAATAACCAAACTGAACCTAGATCTGATTTCCAATCAATCCAATCGGTCAAACTGACTAATCTAATTTGATTTTAATTATCTTATTATTTTCCAATCACATATCTCAGAATTTTGGAAAAAGGCAGGATTTCTACTCAGATTTATGTGGTTCTGTTTCATAAAATCCAACAGTAGTTTCAGCCACCCTGATTATACCAGGGACAATTCCCCTTTATCTACATCACACTAATCTCTGCACTTGAGAACTCAACCAGATGGTCACCCACAAGACCAAAGCAGTCAAACCTATGAAATCCAACTAGGTAAAGAACTTCAAATGTCAAGTAATACGATTTTAGTTGCTGAATCCTATTTGCGATCCCAGCCCCCTAAGCCTCTGAACTACTAATCAAATAATGGACAAACAAGCATACTTTTTGAGTTGAAGCACCATCCCATGCCTTCCCATGCCATGCCACGCCACTTGCTTTCAGCGATAGTCCTCTAAATACTAGAGACATTATTCTACACTATTAAAATCTTACAACTTTAAATGCCTTAACCTTGCATAATAGCTATCACTCTTTCATCTTAGGCTTAAATACAATTTTATTCCTTATAGTATTGTTGAAGTTTCAATTTGGACTCTATAGATTTGATTGAGTCAATACTATCCTTCAATATTTAGAAATAATGTAATTAAGTCCTTTCATCTTAATCTTGTTCCTGTGATAACCAAAAATGATGACACCTTGCTTATGTAGACATAATTTGGACCAACTGAATTTGCTGGATGATAGATAATCAAGTGAGATTACACTTTAGTCAAGTAATATCCCTTGCTTTTTCCTCTCAAATTCAAGTAAATTTAGAGCGATCTCACTTGATAATATGCCTAGTGAGTCCAGAGCCCATGTCACATCTATGTAACGAATTAAAAGTAATTTTGTTATTTTGTTATCACAGAAACAAACTACGACAAAAGGACTAAATTGCATTAGATGTAAATACTGAAATACAGCATTGAGTCATTTAAAGCCAAAAGGACAAAACTGAAACTTTTACAATACATGTGCCATTGTTTATACAAGGCCTCAGTGATTAATCCCAAATCCCAATCAAGTTCTAAGAATCAACCATCTCCAAAATATAGAAAAAATGAGAAACTTCATGCCTGTTAAAACATATCAAGGAAATCAGGATTTCCACACTCTAAGAAACAAGTCCACATGTTTAGAGCATATTTTCTCATAAGAAAAGAAATGAAGGAGCAAGAGATTGAGTTCATTCGGGAATATCCTTTCATCAGCTTTTCTCTCTTTCAATCAATCATTCAGTTAAAGACTTGAAAGAGTGATCTAAATCCAAGTGATTTTGGAAGAACTTTTTCTTTATCTTTGAAAAGTATTAAGTTTGAAATAGGTAGAACAACAAGTGCGAGCAGAACTTTTGATATAGAATGTCACCATTACCGTAGGGTGTTCCTTCACCTCACCACGAGATCTTATCAATCGTAACTGTAGATCTTATCCTTATTTGAGTCAGTAAACAGCATAAGTCGGTTCTACTTCTAACCAATATTTAGTGTACTACATAAGAAATCAACAGTGGTGGAGAATCACCTGAAAATCAGACACGGCCTTGGAGCAAAACCTGTGTTTGTATCATTATTCCACTATAGTTTAAATGCCAAACCACCTCTAATTTAGTTCTCATCTGTGCCAAACAATTTAAGCCTTGACAAAGGTGTCCTCAAGTAGCCCTCAACCTCAAATTTCTTTGGCGATAATTCCCTGTACTTGGCGAATTGCTCCCTTGCCTCCACATTCTTATCAAGCAAACTATAAATCATACCCCGACAAAAGTACGGCCTAAAATCACTAGGGTCCTCCCTTGTTAGCTGTTGATACATGTTCATAGCTTCCTCCACATTCTTCTGCAAAAACTTTATCTGTGCCATTATCAACCGGACATCCCGTGCTTCCTTCACCTTATTTTTCTCCTCAGCAATCCTCAAAGCTTCTTCCAATCGCTTAATCACTGCTTCACCTTCCCCACAACGATCCATTAACAAAGAATTTTCAAATAATGCTTCAAACGATAAAGGATTTTCAGCCAAAACTTCTTCATAAAGATAACGAGCATTTTCATGGTCACCCATTTCGCTTAATAACCTTGCCATAAGGAATTTCCATTCCGTTTCCTCTGGTTGTGCAGAAACCAAGCGTTTCAAGATCTTCAAAGCCTCCTCGTCCTCACCATTCTCCAGCTTCTGCTGCAAAAGAGATTTAAGGGCATCAACAGCTTCAGCATTCGTTTCAAGAAACTCAGACAAAGGCGATGATGTTTCGTCTCCTCGATTATTTTTCTTCTCTTCTTCAAGAACCTGAGCTTGTTCAGTAACTGCCACCGGAGATTCAGCTCTGGCAGGCAACTGAAAGGACTTCCCAATCATCGCCGCCGTAGCAGCAACAAGAATTGCAGCTCCGGCAAAGCTTTTGAGAGCAATGAGGCAACTGTCACCACGAGTAGGGCCACCGGAAGAATAAGCCCTAACGCTAATTCGAGAAACAGAGAGAGAAGTACGAAGAATTGGCGATGCAAATCGAAGATTTTGAGGAGAGGGAGACTTTGTAGAACTGAAACTGATGGAGAAGAGAGAGGATGATGATGACGATGAGGTGGCTAAGGTTGAAGCCATTGTGGAGGTAGGGTTTACGGCGGGCGGAGAGAGCGAAGTAATGCGATATTGAAGAGGAAACGGGTTAGGTTTTTGGTTCCAACTGAACGAGTGTCACACAGGGTCGGTGGCCGAATGGGAGGCCGCTTCATATTTCAAGTCTTAACATCAAATTCAAATTTAAATTAAAGCAAACCGAAACGTGTAATTTACAAGGTCCCGCGGCTGCGCACTGTGAAAATTACATAAATTTAAAATAATAATAATAATAATAATAAAATGGGGATGGGATCGTGAAAGTGTTGCTCTGTTGTGCTGCTCAATATTAATAGGAGAAAATGACATTAAAAATTACAAAATTCTCAATTCAATCTTCCAAAATACAAGCCTTTTAAATTCAAACCCAGTAATTTTCTTCCCACTCAATTTGATCCATCAACTTTTCAAATTTGTTAAATTTAAGTGAGTTGTAAGTCCCAATATTACTATTATTTCACATGGATTTTTATCGTATTTTTAGGAACTTATTTATTATTTTAGCATAACTATTCCTATTAGTATTATTATTTTAATTAAGATTGTTTTGTTACAGGAAAAAATGTATACATGGTATATGCTTTTGACATAATTTTATTATATTGGGTTCTTGTTGTCTACACTTAGGCCGAAGAGTTCACACAGAGCCCAAAATGCTCAACTTCCCCCAGAGTAGGTGCATAAGATAGTAATAGATGGCCTACGGGTTTGTATAACTTCACTGAATTAATAAGCTCGATCAAAAAATATTTTTGGCTGATCCCGACTTGGAACCAACATGGTAAATTAACAATTCACTATATTTATAAGATAATACATTTTAAAAGAAACACAACCTGTGTGATATATATATATATATATATATATAAATTATATATATACAAGGGTGAATCTAAGATCAATTTTTTGGGACGGAAAATTTGGGCAAAAAAATAATATACTCATGTATATGAAAATAGATATCAGTCTAATAATCGGCTATATTAGCGGTATCTGAGATAACTCCCTTTAATGTAAAAAGATGCATATAATTTGGGCTAAGGTTTCACTCATCCAGTGTATTTAAGTAGCACGTTGGGTGTTCTTGTAATAAATAATTTTCCTTTACCATAAGGAATAGTTGTTCTTGGCCAATGGAAAAGAAAAAAAGAAAGAATAATATCGTTTTGACTTTTTGTAATGAAATCCTAGCGCATTAACCTAACTAACAACAACCTTTCATGTTATGTATACCCCATTCAAAACTATTGCCCATCTGACTCCCAAATAATTAAAAAAAATCGATAACCATGATTTTTATTGTAATAACCCAATAAATTAAGAAATTGAAATAATAAGAAAAATTAATTAAAACCAATAAATGAAGTTCTAAATTCCATCACAATTGAGAATTTAAATAATTGAGATCAATAATAATAATGGTAATAATGAATTAACTTAAATAGATAAAATGAAGTCTAGGATGGAAAAAAGCTTAAGTAGGAACAAGATCCAAAACTAAGCCAAATGAGGAATAAAGCTCTAATCCTTTGGCTGGGAGAAAGACACGTATTTGTTGGAGATAAAAAAAAGAAAAATCTAAGGGACAAATAAGCAATATTAAAAAGTTGTAAGCCTTAAGAGCAAATCTTTAAAAATTAAAATTTGTACCCATTAAACATCTACTGTATGTTTAGCAAGAGAGGGAGAAGGAAGAAGAAACATTAAGCCAATCAAGGACCCACAAATATCACTTTAGCTATATTGGATGGACAAAATCCTATCTACATTACTCACATTCCTCTACATCATTTGTGATACGCCTATTCACGGCCTTTTTTAGCCATCCTTATTAAAGGTGACTATCGACGACATCAAAGCATATGACTTCTCATGTTAGGAATTGCAGTGATTTAGGTCAAAGGAGTTATGATCACTATGAGAATTGCTTATGACACATAAGGATCCATGTAGTACTCTCATAGTGGGTCTGTCTAGTATATTTGTTTTCTAACATGTACTCATGTAATGATTTGATATCCCATATCCATTACCATGGTCATCAGCTAATATATATACTAGTTTCACTGCATTATTGCTATCTCAATTCACAATAATATAGGATTAGGGATAATTTAAGAATAATAAATTATTTTACGAACAATTAATATATTTATTTATATTACACAAATATAACATTAAATATAATATTTGAAATGCCTTTACTTATCAAAACATAATACAATGTATGTAAATACAATTATCTTATAATTGGCTTTTAAGGCATATACCAACAATAGCTCCCTTTACTAATCCATGTTGCTTATAAGTGTCTTTGTGTTCTTACTCTACAACCATTGCCTCCCTCTCTTATGAAACCGTAAATCTCTACCCATTTTTCACATGCCAATTTTTATTCTTTTTAAGTCACTCAAAGCCTTCTTTCCTTGGCCTTACCATTTTTCCTTGTGTTTGGTATTGATGTGCAAGTTTAGCATTGCATGAGAATAACAAAACCACCTCAAAATCCAGTTGCTTCACTCTCATCTATTCTGACTTCTTCAATGTTTTTCCTCATGTGCAACACTTTTTCCAACCACTGAAACTTTCATTTAATCGTGCATAGTAGGTGGGCTTAACCTTGAGTTTTTTTTTTCCCCTATGAATCTCTTTCTTGTGCTACACTTTTGGGTTCTCTCTTTCTCTAAGCATGTTTCCTTTTGGTTAGTAGCTTCCAAATTTCAATTTTTGGTTTTTCCTCTTTATTGGCTATTCGAGGGAGAGAATTTCTTCTGCTACATATGTAAATTATGGGTGAGTGGGTGGCTAAACCTTGGGAGCTTTTGAGGAGCAAAAAATTTCCTTTATTTTGTAAGACTCTTCAATTGAGGGATGTGACGATAATTTGGTGATGAATGAATTGAAAATTGTTCAACAAGCACTATGAGTAGATTATAAAGCAAAATACATTTTCAATTTCCTTTTCTTGTTCATTGGGATAAGCTTTCTAGGTAGTATTTCCTTATGTGTTAATATTATTAAATCTTCTAGATTATTATATGCTCAATATGATTATGCTATTAAATTGAATATGAGATTATGTGGACTAGAATGTTACTTCAAAAACAAAAAAGTTAGAAATGTTCAAGTCAAAGAAAAAAAGAAAGGAAAGGTTGAAATGTGTGTGTGAAACACAATAACACTAATAACCTAACTAACAAATTATAATGCTCTATGTATGAATTTCGATAATGGTAAACATATGAAAGTACTTAAATTGTTATGTATGTGATAGTAATAACATTTTAATGGTGACTTTGATACATGGAAGATTTATAAGAACAAACTTTATTTCTATTTTATTTAATGTTTATGTCCTTTATAAGGTAGGATTGTTTAGAATATTGGTTGCTAACAATAGTCCTACTAGCCCCTAGTGCTCTTAAGATATCTCTATGTGGATTTGTAGTCAAGTACCTAAAAGATACTAAGTTAGATGCTTTTTGTTTATTCATGGGTTAAGGCACATGTTTGAATTTATAATTACTTACCCTCATTGACTATGGCCCATGTCTGTAATATATGATGATTTACCTTCATGGGCTATGTGTACCCATGTTAAAAATTTAAGTTCTACACAAATCTTCCAATAGAAAGTTTATATGAAATTATTTTTAGTAAGGATATTTAATGGTTTTCAATTATTTTTTTTAACATATGAATTAGTTTTTATGACTTCCTTTCTTTTGTTTTTAATTTATGTTGGAACCTAAATTAATTTAAATATAAATATGCAAGTATGTTATTTTATTCAATTTCTAACTCCTCAATGTAAAACTTTATGAATCAATTAATTAATGTATGATTATTAAACTTCTCTAAAACTTCATTTTACATAAAATTTCATATTATATATATTCTTTTCATTGTGTTGTGTACATTAATAACAATTAAATTCAAAATAAGGTTTTTATGAATCTTCTAAATTAAATGTTAAAATTTTATTCTTAATTAATCTAATTACCTCTAAAACATGTATTTAAATCTTGGTCATAAAATTTTTCAATGAAAATTATTTGCAAAAGAAAAATTGTGTTTGCTTGTCTCTTCAATTATCGTACTTTATCTTTTATTCACTAAGTATGGATGCTCATTCTATTATTTATTTTTGTAATAGTGGAAATGTATCTAAATGTTCCTTCGACTTAGCTCAGAGGTGTTGTTCGTGGAGAGCTAATGGTCTATTTGTTTAGTATTTTTGGTTTATTGTCCATTGTGCATGTGTACTTTAGACTTAGCTCTACAAACTACAAGCAAGATCTTACCTTATAAGTTATGTTGTGTATTAAGAAATTGAGACCTAAGCTTTACTGTTGTAGTTTAGCTACTATAGGTAACTTAAAATGTCTTATTATAATGGATATTCTATTGAAATTTCACAAGAAATAATTTGAATGTTTAATTATAATGTTATATATGTGATCAAGACTTGACTTGTGATAAAAATGTTTTTTTATGACTATCTTCCATGTTCCTTGATCAAAACAATAGTAGATTAAGATTTTGTAAATTGATCAAGCTTATGGATATAAGATCACCTTGTATTTCGTGCCAATTATACCACTCTCATTTTTAGTGTGTGACATTTATATAAACAACTTGCTGTACATTTTTACATGACAATGACGCATAGTCCATGTATTTTTATATGATTGGGCCACGCATTTTCTAGAAACATGACCTTTAATGTGTCTTTTAGCACACAGTTCCTGTGAATTTTGCATGGCTAAGTTATGTGTTTTCTAAGAAATTAGTCCATTAGTGTATGAACTATGTGAAAGTACAAGGTTAGGTAGTCCAAAGGTGCTCTGCTTTGATAACTCTATTATCTATTACTTTGAAACCTAATTTCCTTCAATGTATAGCCCACTGACATAATTATCACAATATTTTATCATTAAAATAGCTGGGGATTTAAGAAAAACTTATGGATTCATGCAAAAGAAATTTCCCCAAGATATAGAATCCCAACCCTCCAATCAACTTTCATGCTGTTAATAACACCAAACTAGAGAAAGGAAGAAGATGAAGGGGAGAAAACTATGCTATCTCTATATATAGGACAAGGGTGGGTTTTTACCTCTAATTCTTCTAGATTTGACTTCTTTCTCTCCTCTCATGCTTCTCAATTTTGCACTCTCCTATTCTCTCTCTCCTTCCCACACAATTTTCTCACTTTCTTTTCAGGTAAAACAAAAGATGGATGGACATATGATATAGTGGATGGAAGTTGAGGGGTTTAATATGTAGAAAAGAAAGGTTGGTTAGCTACTTTGAAGTCTCTCTCTCACACGTTTTCTTTAGTTAACATTTCTCCAAGAAAAATCTTTGACTCTTTGACTTAAATCATTCCATTTGCTTAAAACTAAGATTAAAAATTGTTTTTAATATTTCTAACTCTGTCATATTGCTTTTAGCCAAAATCATCCCTCAAAATCCAACAATTTTCTCTTAGAGAAAATTTACTTTAGTCTTGAGAAAATTGTACTTTGACCCTAAGAAAATTATATTTTGACCTTGGCCAAAATTATATTCTAGTTCCAGTTAAAATTGTATTTTGACCACTAAACTTTTGAAAATCAAAATTTCACTCCAAAATTTTAACTAAATATCTTTATTGTCTTAATAAATTTCTTCTACTTTTAGAGCTTTAAAAGTCTAGCAAAATTACTAAAATTCTTGTTTAAATATTTTTAATTAAAAAATAATTCATGGTTGTCCCCCATGGTTGACTCTTGGCAATTTGTAATGCTCGTATGTTTTAAAAACCTTAAACCAAGGAAATTATAAAAGAAAGTCCCCCAAATTGAATGATTAAATGCTAAGTAAAATTAGAACAATAATCTAGATAATTGAAATAAGAATACAAGGTTAAAGATGCTCGAAAATTGGAGCCAGAAAGGCCAAATAAAAATAGACAAAAGATTAGTGGCATTTTTGTAATTTTGGGAAAAAAAGGAGGGATTTGTAAATGAGAAAAATGAGTTTTTTGAGATTCTTAGAGGCCCTAAAAACCATAGGAACCCCTAGAATGGTTTAAACCACTCTGGTTTATATTTTTGGTCGTTAGTTGACCAAAACTTTAATCAATTCATTCAGAAAGGTTTTAAATCTAATTTGGGTGAAATTAAACATATTTTATGAATTATAGAATCTAAATTTTATGATGAAAAAGATGGTTCTAAAAAAAGTTAAAATGAGCCCAATTGGAAAGAAGTAAAAAGAGGGACTAAATTGTAATTTTAAAAGTTGCATAAATGGACCTTTTGCCTTTTTGAAAAATGTCCCACATCTAGCCAACCCTCATAACCAACCTTCTCACATCTAAAACAGAAGCAAGGGTATATGAGAGTGGCGCACAAGATGGAGGTGAGAAACCTAGCAAAAAGTGTAAGAATTTCATGGTTTTTTATGTTTTCTCCTTCACCAATCTTCTTCTCTTCTTTCTCCTCTTTTCTCCCATGCTTTTCATGACTAATTTAGGACTAATTTGGGGTTGGTTCAATAGGAGAAATTTATAATTTGAAGAAGAAGCTAGAACCAAGTGAAAGCTCCTTGAAAAAGCTTTGAAACCAAAGTAAACTTCCATGACTTTCTTACTTTTCTTGGTTACTTCCTCTATGCACAGTTTCGTCCAGCATAAGGCCCATTCAATAGGGAATAAATTCAAGCCAAAATAAAATAGAGACAAGGGTTTTCAAGCATGAAGATTAAAAATATACAATTTAAATTTAAAAGAGAAGCTTTAGAAATCAAGTTATGTGATTTAGGGTTTTTGGTACACCTAGCCAATTTTAAAACTTTCTAATGATAATCTAGCCTACGTAAAAGTATGTATGAGATCATAAGACATTTATGAAGCTTCACAAGTGCCAATTCCTTAAAAAAATCAAACAAACTCCATGAATGCTCACCATGTAGCATCTCGACCAAGGCAAGATTTAGGTACCTAAGGAGAGTTTTAATTAATTCCAAGGATGGGAATGTCCTAGATATGATTAGTAAACATCAAGGGAAGCATTGGTTTGAATTTAGAAGTCATGATTTATGATATAGAAGTGTAGGCTCAATTTTAAGACATAAAAAAGCAACTTAAGGCTAGGCTCTTTGAATTGAATTAGTGATAGCTCTAATAAGTTCTAATGGAATCATATGTCCTAGATTGAATGAAAAACTAGAGCCAAGATCATGAATTCTAGGGGTTGCTTTGTTGTGCCTTATATGGAACCATAATAATGCTATATGAGAAAGTGAGTTTGCATCGAGTTTGTATAAGGCTAGAATTAGTTCTAATTATTGAATTGTATCTTATTTGATGTATTTAGTGTAACATCCCTAAAATTAGGATTTTCTAATTATTTAGTATTTTATGTAATGAATTTATTAAACTTTAATAAAAAGAATTTGAACGAAATAGCTTCATAGAAGTATAAGCTGAATAAGACCCATAGGAATTTTTGAGATTTTAGGAGGTCCAGGGGGGCCCAGGGGCAAAATTGTCATTTGTCACATGGATGAACTTTGATAATTTTTCTAGAAGGCAGGGGAATTCAAAACTAGTCCAATATATATATATATATATCAATAAATAGGAAATAATGTGTAGAAAATTATAAAATTTGTTGCATGAAATTCTGGATTTGTTAGGGCCAGAAAATAGCCTAAAATGATTTTAAGCTTATACAGAGACAAACTAAAACCCTAAACCTGTGTTAGCTACCTCAAGAAATTCTATGCAGAAAAATCTACCAAGTAGTGGTGACAGAATCCAAAAATATGGAGTTATAGAAAAGATATAAGTGAAAAATGAACATAAGTATTTGTCTGTCATGTATTATTAGGGGCAAAACAGTCATTTGCACCCTAAAATAATAAAATATTAGGGAAATAAATAATATTTAAATATATGATTGGAAACATTAAACGAGATCCACATAGGGCTAAATAATATTAAAATATAGCAAAAAACTTAGAAAATGTAGATTGAATAAGATATTATGGAAAACCTAGAAAAACAGTGGCAATTTTGTAAGTTTAACCGAAGGAGAGCTGACATGGCATTAGGAAGCTGGGAAGGTGTTGATGTGGTGCCATATAGAAAGGAGAGAAATGATGTGGCACCATGTGTGAAGAAGAAGTTAGAAGTTGGAAGAAAATTCTGGAAGCTACACGAACTACGGAACGATTGCACAGGCTTGTGTCAGCAAATCTTAGAAATCTCACACATTACGAAAAAGTTACCACTGACTTCAGCATGACATAGATACTGACTTAAGCGACATTAAATGCAATCTTATCTTCACATATTATGAAAAAGTAACCAGGGTAATCCAATGGTTATTATTCGTCCGTAAAACGTGATATGATCTAAACTGTTGATGCAATCTAATGGCTCAGATTTCTTCACCTTTTTAAGATCAAACCACCACCTTTGATCTAATTTAAAGGCCTATATTTTATCTCTTATTTTAAGGTTAAATCTTGACCATTCATATAATCTAAAGGCCAAGATCTTCCACCTTAAAGTTAATTAAATTTTAACCATTCATAACTAGTATACTTATGAACCACACACACACTTCCATGCCATTTTCACACACAAAATACATACACCAATTTGGCTAAGAGGAGGAGAAGAAGAAGGAGAAGAAGCTCGGCCTAAGGAAGAAGAAAAGGGAGAAGGAAGAGAGAAGGAAAAGCCACTGGGGGGAAAATCAAACACCGCATAGCTAAGGTAACATAGATAGACTTTGTTCTTCTTAATTTTTCTTCTATTTTTCTCCAAGAATTTTATCTTCTCTTGTTCCTTAATTTTCGTCCATGGCAAGAGGGGATGGGAAATTTTGTTGTTTCCATGGATTCTAGCCAAGAAAAGATGGAGAAATCACATATATGGCTTATAGATTCATATGATTCAAGAAAATTCCTATTCTTGACAATTTTTCTACAAATCAAGAAGCTTTTTATTTCAAGATGCCATGGGAGAAAATTGAAGAGAAAATAAATGGGGAAGTGATGGAAGAAAGCTTATGGAAGAGGAAGATTAATACAACTTTGATTTTCATGAAGAAATTGGCAATGAGCCTTAGAATTTTACCTTGAGAAAATTGTAAAATACCTAAGAAATCTCTAAAAATTGATTAAGGGCTTTTGTTTAGCTTCCTTGAATATGTATGTGTGGCTATTTGGTGACATGAAAATGAAGCAAAATCATATGTCTTCTTAGATGCATAGATTCGGCCAACACATGTACATATACCTAGGGAAGAATTTTCTTAAGTCTAACTAAATTAGGTTAATCTACATGAAAAATAAGGCTTATGGTGAACTTTTGATGAATTATGGATCATTGTATAAAAAGTCAAAATTTTAAGAAAAAGTGTGGACCAAGATGTTCTTGAATTTTCCCTGATGATATTTGAAATGTTTTGCATGATTATTGTGGTCTAATATGTTCTATGTGCTGTCTAGATTATGCTGATATTTACTTTGTAAATTTTGGAGCTCATTTGTGATAGTTGAAAATTTATGCAGCGTTATGTCAAGAATGAAATATGTGATAACATGTGTTCTGGAATTACACTGTTTACTATACTGATATACCGTTTGATTTCTTGACATGGATAATATGTTATTTACTGCTTGATTCTATAAGTATGGGTTATTTGGTAAAGGACTGACCAATATATATATGGCGGAGTAGCCTTATCCAGGGGATGAGCCCTGTGTGTGCCAGAGTTGGCCATTGGGTAGCTGTTGTTGTGTTGGATGTCCAATCTTAAAGATACTTAAAAATATCTAAACCACTAATTTTCAGACTCCAATACGCTGTCACACTATCGAGATTATTTATACACAGAGTTGTGCAAGGCAATTCTTTCCCAAATATACCTATATGCCTTGATCAAATGATGACTTGGATGACATATTGTAATATTTTATATGACTTTCCTTGGGTACCCACTGGGGGACGCCTTAGTAAAGGAAGTAGGGATGAGCCTGCTATGTCATAGCAGTGCAACATGATTTGGGTATTGAGCCTGCCGAAGCCAGTGCAACATGATCTAGGTATTGAGCCTGGCGGTCTCCAAGGTCTAATGGTCAAGAGAGAATAAATATTGTTTGTGATATTTTCTATATTCTATATATGCAGAAATCTCATGAATGCCTTGCCACTGCTGAGTATTAATTATGTTGAGACAATTCTTGTGTTCATCCATGTCTTATCTTTAGATGTAATATGCCTATCCACTTTGCTATTTCATATTCACGTTAGATATTGCTAACAGGTATATCTCTCTGCTTATATTGTTCGGTAAATTAACTGTCTTGCTATTATATTACTTGTGATCTGTTAAAAGTACTTGACTCTTCTTCATGGATATTATGTGGTATTAATCTTGTCTATGTTACTAAGAAAATTATTTCTCACTTTATTGTAGTTTCTATTTTTCTTAGATGCCAATTTATCAAGTGACCCTAGAACTCCAGGCAGCGTGGATCCAGTTCCCACTCAGGGGATGGGTCTTCATCATCCATAATATACACATCATATCAAGTGATGACGTTGTTCATACTATACCAATGTAATTTGTGTCCTCAGGAGAGCTGGAGTCCCACACATTCCTAGTGGGTGGAGTTGACTCTCCTGCTCCTTCATTTGCATGAACAAAGGCCTAGTCACTAATCTGACCCTTTTGTTATCTGGGGACTTTCTTTTTAAATGGTTATAGGATAGATTTCCTTTTGATGTGATGTGAATTATATGACCCCGTTCCCTTATGAGGGAACTCTTAAACTAGTTTGTATAAATTACAATGTATTTTCGTTATTGTCATAGTTCGCTATGCCATTAATTAGATTCTATTGTGAAAGGACAATTACCACAGAAAAAGTAATTAAACTCAAATAAGGAATTCCTAAAAAATGTATAGCTAAAGAATGGTAGTTAAAAGAGGCATTACATCTAGCCCAAGTAAATCAAGATTCTCCTAAGTGCAAGTGTGTGGCCGAAAAAGGAAAGAAAGAATAAAGGAAAAAAAGTTTGTGATTTTTGATACAAGGTAGCTCTCTAACATTTTTCATATACATTGCTCAGATGTTTTATTGTTATTGAATATTTGTGTATATGTTTGAACTATAAGATATATTTCTAGCCATAAAATATATGTTATGGTACCATTATACTTCTTGAAATGTATTTATGAATGCAAATGAGCTTAAATGAGTATTGTTATGCTAAAAGTCCCTTAGTATGGGTGAGGATGAGCGAAAAGTCTCTAAAAATGGGTGAGACATAGTCAAAAGTTTCAAAAAGAGTGAAGCTGAGTCAAAAGTTCCTTGAAAGTGGGTGAGGCAAATCCAAAAGTCCCAAAAGAGTTGGATGAGGCTAGATCAATACCCTTGAGAGCCTATGTTTGACATGTGTGAGTTCATATGATAAGAAAAATATTTTCTATATGTTCATTAGTAGCTATATGGCATGCATGCATTTTTTGACATATAAATGCATCCTTTATGTATGTTTAAAAGGGTAAAGAGCTATTAAAATTCTTTGAATCTCACTCTTCCTCCACATATGTCTAACCATGTCTAGGTGAGCTAAATAGACCAAGAAATGGAGTCCAAACATCTTGAAACATGGGACTTTGACAATAGAATAGAAATTTTAGGCATTTTGATGTTAAAGTTTATAACGCAATGATGTTTATGAGATATAAATTATTAAACATGTGTAAGAGTATATAAATATGATGTATAAATCTATTTTGGAATCAAATGTATGTACATGTGAGTTTTTGCCATCCATGTGACTTGATGTATATGTATATATTAGCAACTAGGATGGTGGTTTTAAGATGCATGAGGATTTGGACCATTTGGAATGCTTTCATAGGCTATGTTTATGCTTTTTGACATGCTCAAATGATTGTGGATTAAATAAAAGACTATTTGGTGCCTTTTTATCCTTTTATAAACTTCAAATTAACCACTTTCTTAAGTTAAACCAAAATCTAACCAAATAGATTAGTTTTTGCATGAAATTTGGCAAGCGAATAGGTTTCATCTAGAACTTTTCATAGAGTTAAAGAGCACTTTAGGGCTCTAGAGAATTTATGATGATTTTTCAAATTTTGCCAAATTATGCAGAATTATCAAGGTTACTGTTTATATAGTCAATTTATATTTTTGTGTCATTTAGGGTTCAAATCAAGTCTAATGCCCACATATAGCTGACATTATAAGCTTTATAGAGTCATTGAGTTTGTATGAAAAGGAGTTGTATAGAGAGAGTTATGAATTTTTAGAGTTATGAATTTTTGAAGTTAGAGATCTAATGTTGCCTAAGTATTGTAACAACCTTTGATATGCAATAGATTTCATAAGCCAAATGAACTCATATGCCCTTGAAATTTTTATAGCAATTAGGTCTCATCTTAAGCTTTAAATAGCCACTAAGAACACCTCATTTGGATCTATATTAAGGGAGATATAATTTTTTAAAATTTGATATCTGTTGTAGGATACCCCTAGCTAGTGTTACTATTCATAAGTTTTTATAGGGTAAACCTAGTTATTTTGATCTAGAATTTCTATGGTAATTAGAGTACATCCATAACTTTCCATAATGGTATAAGTTTCATGATTTTAATTTTTTTAGAATTAATTATGATTTTCCAAAGTTTGGATTAGAATATAGAGTTTCATGGAAATGGTAAGTGTGATGTGCATTTCAAGTTCTATGGCTTGGATTTGAATTGTGAGCTTCAATTTATGATAGTTATGCTTGAACAAATATATTATGAATGGAAAATAAGCTTGGTAAGCTCACATGGTCCATTTGGCAATTAATGAGTTATTTTGGCTTTTAATGACGGTAAATACCGCTGTCAAAAGTGCTTAATTTTCTATAATAAACCCTTATAACCAATTGTGATGTAAAATAGATACTAGTTACATATGTGTTACACTATTCTTATGCGATAATTTATTGCATTTAGCAGCTATACAATGTTTTTCTTCATTTCATCTAAAATCATGGCTTTTCTAAGTTGCAACTATGCCTTTGATTAACTCTTGACATACCAAGATTTTCTTAATGATATTATGCTGGATCTGATGTAGGGAGTAATTCATCTTCTAAATAAGGAGTGATGCATCTAATACTACGATATATTGAATTTTGACAATTCCTTATATTAAAGTTAAGAACAAAAAATCTCTTAAACGATGCTTAGTTGTTCTTGACAAGAAATTAGGTAATACCAGGAGAGTAAGAAAATTATTTCATGCCACATTTGCTAAAAAAAGGCATGTTGTTGCTTGACATGGATAGACAATTCCAGAGCTAAAACAAGAAAACAATTAAGAAGTCAAGGATTCCACTTGTCAAAGGTCTTAAACCTTGCGGAGGGAATGATTACATATACCATATGTAACATCTATAAAAATTAGGATTTTTTAATTATTTAGTTTTTTATATAATGAATTTATTAAGCTTTAATAAGATGAATTTGAGCAAAGTAGCCTCATATATGAAAAGTATAAGATGAATAAGACCTATAGGAATTTTTAAGATCTTAAGAGGGTCTAAGAGGCTCAGGGGCAAAATCATCATTTGTCACATATACAAACTTTAATAATTTTTTTGAAAAAATTTGGAATTTAGAATCAGTCCAATATATATATATATATATATATATATCAATAGTTAGAAGATAATACATAAAACATTATAAAATTTATTGCGTGAAATTCTAAAATTGTTGGGATCATAAAATGACCCCGAATAATTACGAGTTTATACAAAAACGAACTAAACCCCTAAACTTAAGTCAATTGTCTCAGAAAATTCTGTGTAGAAAGATATACCAGATGGTGATGACAGAATCTAAAAATGCAAAGTTAAGATGAATATCTAAGTGAAAAATGAACATAGGTGCTTGTCTGTTACGTCATTACTAGGGACAAAATGGTCATTTGGACCTTAAAATAATAAAATATTAAGGAAATAAATAATAAAATATATGGTTGGAGACATGAAATAGGACCCATATAGGCCCAAATAATATTAAAATATAGCAGAGAACTCAAATAATGCAAACTAAATAAAATATTACAAAGAACCTACAAAAAGATACGTTGGCGAAACAGTGGCCATTTTGTAAATTCTAACTGAGAAAGAGTTGACATGGCACTATGGAACCAGAAAAGTACTAATGTGGCGCCATGAAACAGGGAGAATGATGATGTGGCGCCATGTATAAAGAAGATTCTGGAGACTGCACGAACTTCGAAGTGATAATACAAGCTTATGTAAGCAAATCTTAGTAAATTTTACGCTTTACAAAAAAGTTACTATTGACATTAATATGACATAGATGCTGACTTAAATAATATTAAATGTAACCCTATCTTCACACATTACAAAAAATTAACCATGGTTAAAAGTTAACTGTGGTTAAAATCCAACAGCTAATATTCATTCATAAAATATGATACAATCTAAATTATTGATACAATTCAATGGCTTAGATTTTCTTACCTTTTTAAGGTCAAATCACAACCTTTGATCTAATCCAAAGGCCCACACTTAATCTCTCATTTCAAGGCTAAATCCTAACCATCCATTTGATCTAAAGGCCAAGATCTTCCATCTTAAAAGTTGATTAAATATTAACCATTCATTTGTAAATAAAATATACAAAACACACACACTTTCATGCCCCACACACACACACACACACACAATTTGGCCAAACAAGAAGAAGAAGAAGGAGGGGAGCTCGACCAAAGAGAAGGAAAAGGAAGGAGGAAAGAAAGGAAGAAAGACTATTGGAAAAATCAAACATTGCGAAATCAAAGTAATACAAATGAACTTTCTTTTTCTTGGTTTTTCTTCTATTTTTCCATAAGTATTTTTCTCTTCTCTTTCTCTCTAAATTTTATCTATGGCAAGATGAGATGGGAAATTTTGTTGTTCTCATGAATTCAAGCTAAGAAAAGATGAAAAAATCATATATATATATATATATATATATATATATATATAGTTTATGGATTTATGTGATTCAAGAAAATTCCTATATTTGGCAAATTTTCTACAAATCATTAAACTTTGTATTTCAAGAAGCCATGGGAGGAATTGAAGAGAAATTAAATGGGAGAATAATGAGAGGAAGTCTAAGAAAGAGAAAGTTAATTTTCATGAAGAAATTGGCAAGAAATCCTTGAATTTTAACTTGAGAAAATTGTAGAATATGCATAAAATTTCTAGAAATTGATTGAGGGTTTTTGTTCATTTTCCTTGAATATGTATGTGTGGCTATTTGGTAACATAGGCTTGGCCAAACCCACCTCACATAACTAGGGAAGAGTTTTTCAAAATCCAACTATATTAAGTTAATTTACATAAAAATTAAGGCTTACGGTAAAATTTTGGTGAATTATAGATCACTATATAAAAAGTCAAATTTTTGAGAAAAAAATGTCGACTAAGAAGCTTTTTTATTTTTTACTTATGTCATTTGATATGTTTTAGATGATTTTTGTAGCCTAATATATTCTATATGCTATCTGGATTATGTTAATATTTATTTTGTAAATTTTGGAGTCCATTTGCGATAATTAGAAATTTATAAAGCATAATGTTAAGGATGGAATATGTGATGAACATGTGTTTTGGATTTGTGCTATTTGCTGTATTGATATACTGCTTATTATCTGATTTCTTGACATGGACAATATGCTATTTATTGTCTAATTTCATAAATAACAGTTATTTGGTAAAGGACTAGCCATCATATATATGTATAATATGGAGGAGTAACCTTATATTGAATAGTTGCTATTGTGCTAGATGTTCAATTTTAATTAAGAAAGATGCTTAAAAATATCTAAATTATTAATTAGGATTGGTGAGAGCCATTTGGATATTTTGGACCTATTTTGAATTTATTAGGTTTTATTGAGTCTTTCGTATACCTGAACAAGCCTTTTTATGGTTATACTGGACCTTATTTTATATCTTGACGTTGGACTTTGATTTAAGAACTATTTTGGACACTAGATAGACCTCAGAACAAACCTAGACTTATAAAAGTGAAAAGATAATTTTATGTATTTAAATATAATTTTTTTGGACTCCAATTCCTTGTTTGTTATCAGGATTATTTAATTACGTACAGAGTTGTGCAAGATAGTTATTTTCCAAATATATTTATTATGTCTTGATCAAATAACGGCTTAGATAACATATTATTATAATATTTTTATATGATTCCTTGGGTATACACTGTTGAGGGACACCTCAATAAAAGAAGTAGGGATGAGTCTGTTATATCATGGCAATGCAACATGAGTTGGGCTTGAACCTGCCAAAGTCAGTGTAACATGATATGAGAATTGAGCCTGACAGTCTCCAAGACCTAATGGTTAAGTAAGAATAAATATTGTTTATTATATTCTCTGTATTCTATACATATGGAAATCTTGTGATATCTTGCAATTGCCAAATATTAATTTTGTCGATATATTACTTGTATTTTATTTATGTTTTATTTTTATACACAATATGTACGTTCACTTTGTTATTTCGTATTCATGTTACATATTGTTAAAAAATATATCTTTGTTTATATTATTTGATAAATTAATTTTTTTTCATAAGCCTCCTTTTCATATTGTTGTCTTTCATAATTATTATTTAACTTTTCTTCTTGGATATTATTTTATATTAATCCTGTCTATGTTACTGAAAAAATTATTTCTCACTCTGTTATAATTTATATTTTTTTTTGATGCTTGTTTATAGAATAGCCTTAGAATTCTAAGTAAAATGGATCCAATTCCCAGCACTAGAGTGGACATTTATCATGCACAACATTAGGGTTATTACTTGTGATAAATTAGTTTGTATTGTACCTATTATATTTGTGGCAACAGATGAGGAGAGTCCTTCATTCCTTATGAGAAGGATGTCTCCTCCATTCCCATAAATGGGGATTATGAATTAGTCTTGATATGACCTTTTGTGTAAATAGGGGATCGACTTTTTGTTCTTTTATTATTAGGGAATTTTCTTTTTGATTAGTTATAGGATAAATACCCAGTGCTATGATGAGGTTTATACTTGTGACCTCCCTCCCATATATCTAAACTCTTGACTACACGTAATATTGATAGTTTTATTTTTATCGCATTTTAAGATCTATCATGTTGTGTAGGTTAGTTGATGCGTAATAAAATTTTTTTACAAAACAAAAAAAAAAATTCACTAAAAATAAGAAATTAAAAGAGGCGTTACACTATACACTTGCACCACTAAAAGCTAGAGCAAATTGATTCGCTTATTCAAGGAGGACAGACACTAATCAGTGTAATCCTAGTAGCTGTTTTATCGAACAATACTCGTGCATCGCGCAGGTCTCAATCTAATTGAATCTTAATTGCGATCATTGACAGGGTTGGGAATATTGCAGGAGAGATGAATCTAAATCTAGCAAATATATGTAAATCTTACATACTGACTCAGACAGATTTGTGCAGCCCAATTTAGTCAGTGGACCAGGTTGGAGATGTTAATCAACTAAATTAAGATAGATGTAAAGCACTTAAAGCAATATAAATTTGATTAGACTTAAAAGCCCAATTTATTATTATTATTTAATAGTATTTATTTTATTAATTTTTAAATTAAAATATAAAAATTACTTTTTTACCTATAAAATTATTTTTATGTTTATTTTTATTCCTTATTTTTCATATACAAAACATACTATTTTGCAATATCTACAAACTTTATTTGGACGCACTCAGAGCTTACTGTTTCCGGAGTGTAATTTGCAGCAGAGGAGGGAGAGATGAGCACAAGCAGTGGGTTTTGCTATAGCAGGTGCCATGCCAACGCTGAGTCCAATTCTTGGCCTTCTTCGTTCTCGTTTGCACGCCACTCCTCCATTGTCTCTCTGAAGCTTGTTGCTTCGAGTTGGAGGCCTCTGCAAGTTTCTGCTTCCTCTTATTCTTCTTCTTCTTCTTCTTCTCCTCCTCCCTCCGATGATAACTCCCACAATTCTACCAGCGTAAATAGACAATACATCAAAGGCTCAGGAACTAGTGCCAGGGGTCGCAGATTGCTTAGAATTCGTGACGAGAAGCGGCAACGGGAATACGATCGCGTTCACAATTACCCTGCTTGGGCCAAGTCCTCATTTCCTCCCTTCCTCCCTGCGTTCTCTTCAAAATCATAATTATTGATGCTTGCCTTAACAATCAATTTCTTTTCTTGCAGAGTCCTACAAGATGCTTGTAAAGATGATACTGAGCTCCGTGCTGTTCTTGGGGATAGCATTGGCAACCCTGAACTTATGAGGAAACGGGTATGTTAATTATAGGGTCCTTCTGGGTTGTATAGTGTGTTGTATATTACAACACCTTTTATGGTCGAATGGCTAGGATATTTTATCTTCTTCATCCCAAAATAGAGGAAATAATGGTGATTTATATAATAGTTTATTGATATTAAATTATACTAATGGGCATTGGCAAAATCTGTGGACATTTAGTTACAGTTTTTTGACGTTTATATTTTCAGATTGTCTGTAGTAGCTCTATTCAAATGGGATAATTAAGCAGCTGTTTGAATTATTGTTTTCTGTGTCTATATCAATCCAATAAGTGGTCGGTTTTTAACTTTCAATCCTCCTATTGATAGCATTATAATGAGTTGTTTTTTTTTTTTTGCATGTATATCTGATAACTTGATAACACCATTTACCTTTTCCTTTATGCAGGAAAAAAGAGTTTCTTGTCGTAGGCTTAAGATAACTTAATGTCGCTCTACATAATTTACTGATTATAATTATAACATTGTATACAAGCTTAAGTTGTTTTCAAGTCATTGCCATGACTGTAATGTGAATTCATCTAAAAGTAAGCAGTTGTCCATTTCTAGAAGATTCTGACCTCTAACCTACAGTACTAAAAGGTTTTCTTTCTTTACCTTTCAATATTTTTTCTTCTATAAAGAGTCATTTTCATGCTGGAAGCTTCTCTTCATGCTTAGTACACACCATGTTTTGTTGGTTTGGTGTTTGAAATGTTATGGTGAATGTGTTACAGGTGGAAGACAGAGTTCGGAAGAAGGGTAGAGACTTTCATAAGTCCAAAACAGGCTCTGTGCTTGCTTTCAAAGTCAGCTTTAGAGAGTAAAATCATTATATGCTCTTTCTTTTCACTTTTCTTCCTCCTCCACTTTCTGTCTCTCAGTCTCATATAATCCATAAATCATATGCATACAAATCAAAAGACTATGGACTTAATCTTTCACATGATCTTTTTCGTGATAGCATCTTTGTATGTTTGTGCATGTGTATAACTATATTTATAGATTTAGAGGAGGGATCAGTTGACGTAGTGTAAGACCGGATACTCTTTACAACTTTTAATATTCTATTAAAGGATATGATTTTTGTTCATCAAACCATTGGATTAGACATAATTACTATATTGATCTTTCATTCCAAGTCTTAGAAAAATCAGATAACAGTAAGTGGGCAATCAAATAGTTAATAGTTTCTCATATTTGAAATTTATACTGCACCTTAATTGATGGGACATAAAACAACTTTGGGTTAATGTAAAATTTTGTGAAGATGATAGTCTTGATAAGAACTTTTAATACAACTGTGGATTTTGTAAGAAACTCATCCTAACACCGGTGTTGATTGATTCTTGTTCATTTCTGTTGTGTTCTTTTTATGCTCTAATTTCAAAATGGCTTGTGAAAAGATGAGATTGGACTCTTTGAATGGATATATTGAAGATCCATGCCACTGTAATGAATATTTATTTCAAGCAAACCTCGTTCTTGTAAGAATCTACATATACAGAATTACATAGGAAAAATATTTTGTGATGACTTGTTGGTTCAGTCAAACTGACATACCCAAGTCAAGAAATGATCAGGGTTTAAGGATTGATACAGGCCAAGAAAACAGCTGAGTTGAAGATCTATGGGCGTTTAGTTAAAGGTAGTTTGTAGGCAAAACAATGTCGGCTAAGGAACAAATTTGGAACCGTTTGGGAGCTGTGAAAAATACATGAAAATGAAGTTTTGGTAATTTGATGGGTCTTTAAGGTTTGTTCAAGCATGAGCATAATTGAGGAAATCCAACTAGAGAAATAAAAGCAAATGAAAATGGCATGGGCACACCTAGCATCACAATTTGAGTTCCTTGGGCATCACAGTCTGTATGCTATGTGATAAAAAATGTTAGCATATTTCTGAACCTTCTACAACACTTCATTTCCTGGGTTACTCTAATGCCATGCCTCTTGCAGCTTTAATCCAGTTGATTCATACATATGGTTTGAATTGTTTGGATCACCATCTGATCGGGACATTAATCTAATTGGTAGTGTAAGTGTTTAATTTAGCATGTTTACGCCTTGGTATTTTTGTTGGCGCCATGCTTTATATAAATTACTACATTGATGCTAACATATGGTTACATTTACTTGTAAAACCTTACTGTTTGATTTATGTAAATATGCAGGTTATTCAATCATGGTATGTCATGGGTCGCCTTGGTGCCTTCAATTCTTCTAATTTGCAGGTGAGGTCATGTTTGCTTTCCCTCGCTATTGATGTATTTATTTGTTGATCTCTTTTAAATGCAACTGGTTTAGTTTGCTGTCTACTAAAAGGGTCTTATTCTTCCCCCCACAAAATTTGGGTCAACAATGTCTGACTGATGCATGTTAGATCTATGAAAATGTTGTCATGGATGCAATTCTAAAAACTAAGTTCTGACAGGACCGTTCCTCTAAGAAATGCTGGACACCATACTATATTTGATATTGATAGGATAAATTTGATGAGACCTCTGTATATTTCTTAGTATTAAGCAAAACAATCCCCCAGATGAGAAGAACAAAGTAGAATTGAAGAAATACAGGAAGAAATAGATGAAAAACCAGGAGAAAGAGAAATGAAAATGGTCCTCTGGCATTTGAGAGGCTAGATTCTCTCCACACAGGTAAGTAATTTTCTGCCTACCTTCTTCCACTTAACTCTCTAGCTCAAATACTGCTCACCACCACTTTCTCTATCCACGCACCATTCACACCTTGTGCAGACTTAGTTAGGCCAAGGGCACCAAATCACAATTTACATTGGTGCCCCCCTCCCAAAATCTATTTTTTTTTTCCTTCTTCTTCATATTATTGTTATTATTTTTCTTGCTATAGACCCTTATAATCTTCCAAGTCTTTTCAAATTCAAGTAATTCCATCCATTTGAACAATATCTCCACTTGGCCATTCATAAGTTTTCTTGTTTTCCACACAGCTTTGGGCTGACCCAGGTGAATTCTGGTTGACTGTAGAAGCTCTAAATGATAGGCTACTGGTCCATATTTCTCCAGTGCTTCATGAAGCCCATAAAATCTTGAACTCAGCTTGTCATTGGCTCTCTTTGTTAAGGACTTTAGCTTGCAAGGTCTGAGTTTCCAATAAATAAGGTCTCCTATGTTAAAAGAGACATCTCTTCTATATTTGTATGTATCTACCTTCGTATACTCTTGTGCCTTTTCCCCACACTTCTTCAATTCAGCCAAAATCAGATTTCTCTCCTTAATGGCTTCATTCACATCCTCTACTGATGAATTGATATTTTCCAATTTAAACACAGTTGGTGGTTCCCATCTGTAAAGAGCTTCAAAAGGTGTCATGCCTGTGGAGTTCTTGTAGGTTGTTAGGATATTAGAAGATTTATTTCTTTAAATGTAGATATTGTAATTTGTGCCATAATCATAGGGATAGTATATGATTACATATTCATTAATGTGAGGGCTCCTCCTCTCTTGTATATATATATTTTCTAATCCTTTGAATGAGAATGTGTGAGATTCAATTCATATTTCTCTATATGGTATAAGAGCGTTAGGTTCTGTATCAATAGCATTCCGCTCTCTGTTTTTACGTCGCCGCTCTCTGTAAGTCCGAAAGTCAGAAGTTCCTGAGGGCGTCGTTCTCAATGTCTTCGTGTATGACACCTCTCACTTAGGCAGGATCAGCAGGCTCCGATCGGCGTTTCCCTGAAGAATCACCGTTGTCTGAACAGCGCGTGGGGCTCACTCGTCGTCTCCAGTTTCGTCGTCTGTCCACACGTCAACGCGTGGGAGTGCTTGGGAAGTACATCTTGACCTCTATCTTCTCCTACGGCGTTGACTTGTCATTTCTGACACCTTTTGGTTGGTTTCTAGGTCTGGGTGCGTGTTTTTTAGAACTGGGTTCATTCATTTGGTCCTTTTGAATCCAGTTTCTTGATCTCTGCTTGCTCTTCATTGGCTAGTGGTTCCTGGTGTGACTTTTGGTATTTGTTCCATTGCTGATTTGTGTCTTTGATCTAATATGGTTTTTGTTATCTTATAATGAATGAAATTAAGTCTACAATTGCCCCTGAGGTTGTCTCGATTGTGACTAAAATTACTGATCACAAATTGAACGGGACGAATTTTCTGAATTGGAATAAGACAATTCGCATCTATTTGTGAAGTATTGAAAAGGAAGACTATTTAACGAAGGCTCCTCCAACAGATAATTCTTGCTAGGCTGGGTTGCGAGATGATGCACGATTGTTCTTATAGATTTGCAACTCTATTGAGAGTGAGATTATTAGTTCTGTTAATCACTGTGAATTTGTTAAAAAACTTATGGAGTTTTTGTATTTAGGAAAAGGGAATGTGTCTTGTATTTATGAAGTTTGCAAAGCGTTTTATCATGCCAAAAAATAAGATCGGGCTCTTAAGGCTTACTTTATAGAATTTAAGCGAACTTATGAAGAATTAAATATGCTACTTTCTCTCACTACTGACTTGAAAGTTCAACGAGTCCAACGAGAGCAAATAGCTGTCATGAGTTTTTTTACTGGTCTTCCTCCTGAATATGAAACTGTTCATTCGTAAGTCCTAATTGGAACTGAGATCTCTGATCTTCAAGAAATTTTCTCTAGAGTAATGCGGGTTGAGAGTCTCTTATTAGAGCTATCCGTTGATCATAATAGTTCTTTAATTGGCTGGGGCCAGTCCAACCGTGGTGGATCTAAGCCAAGGGGAGTTAATACTCAACGTTAGGAAGCCAGTGGAATTGTGTGCTATTACTGTTATGAACCGGGCCATACCAAGCATATTTGTCGTAAGCTTCAAAATAAATAATAAAGAACTCATTCTGCGCATTTGGTGTCCTCTATTAATGACAAGGTTACGATCTCCGTTGTCAAGTATGCCAAATTTTCTCAGTACCAACAATCACTACAATCCACTACTCTTACTATTCCTTTTGTTGGTGCTTTTGCTGGGACAGGTAACACTGATATATGTCTTGTTTCTTCTTCTTCCATATAGATTATAGATTCCAGTGCTACTGACCACATGATAGGTAACCGTCATCTCTTCTTTACCTCTACTATACCATTGCTAATGGTTCCTCCACTCGTGTTCTTGGTTCTGGTATTGTTCACCCCATTCCTTCTCTTCTGTTATCATCTGTGTTGGATGTACCTGAACTTACTTTTAATCTCCTTTTTCTAAGCAAACGTACCCGTAGCTTGAATTGTTGTGTCTTACTTTTTCCTGATTATTACTTGTTTCAGAATCTTACAACGAAGATTACTGGTAGAGGCTACGAGTATGGCGGCCATTATTTCCTTGATGATTGGGTGTCTCAATCAGTTGTTTGCTCTGGCGCTTTGACTCTTTTTGAGATCCATTGTCGATTAGGTCACTTGTCTTTGTTGTCTCTAAAAAAACTTTACCTTCAGTTTCAACGTTTGTCGTCTTTAGATTATGAATCGTGGCAATTTGCCAAACATCATTGTTTTCCTCTTGTGTCCAGAGTCAATAAACGGGCTGTGTCTCCTTTTGAGATAGTTCATTTTGATATTTGGGGTCCGTGTCATGTTGAGTCTAAATCTGGTTTTAAATACTTTGTCACCTTTGTTGATGATTATTCTCGTGTTACTTGGTTATATTTAATGAAAAAATCGTTCTGAGTTATTCTATTATTTTTGTGCCTTTTGTGCTACAATTAAAACTCAATTTGATGTCCCTATCTGTACTTTACGTAGTGATAATGCTAAAGAATACTTTTCAGCATTCTTTCAATCATACATGCTTCAAAATGGTATTTTTCGTCAATCCTCTTGTGTTGATACACCTGCTCAAAATGGTGTTGCTGAACGTAAAAATAGGCATTTACTTGAAGTGGCACGGGCATTTATGTTTCAAATGAAGGTTCCTCAGTCTTTCTGGGCTGATGCAGTCTTCACTGCTTGTTGTCTCATTAATCGCATGCCTTCTTCTGTCCTTATTGGTAACATTCCTTATACTACCTTGTTTCCTTTCAAGTCCTTGTTTCCCATTGATCCAAAAATCTTTGGGTGTGTTTGTTTTGTTTAGGTCCCAAGTCACCAAATTAGACCCCAAATCTTTGAAATGTGTCTTTCTTGGGTATTCTCGTCTTTAGAAAAGATATCGGTGTTTTTTTCTAACTCTTAATCGTTATTTAGTATTTGTAGATGTTACATTTTATGAGTCCATTCCTTACTTTTCTTCCTCATCTACACCTTCCCCACTTGCGGAGGATGATGATCTTTTAGTTTATCCTATTATTCAAGTGCTTGCTCAAGCACCTCCTTGACCTCCTGCCACTCAAGTTTACACCAGACGTCCCAAGGAGACACTTGCTGCCAGACCAGGCCTTCCATCATTTCCTTCGCCGACGGATTCTGTTTTGAGCCCTATTGCCAATGTGCCTGCCTCCGATTCTACTCCTGCTCCTGAGCTTGCACCTATGCCTGAGCTTGAGTTTGAGCCTGACACCTCCTTTGATCTACCCATTGCTCTTCGAAAAGGTAAACACATATGTGCTTATCCCATTTCATCTTTTGTTTCTTATGACCACTTGTCTCCTGTGTCCCGCTTCTTTATTGCTTCTTTAGATGTTATCTCTGTCCCCAAAACTGTTTACGAAGCCTTTTCTCACCTGGGTTGGCGTGTTGCGATAGAGGAGGAGATGACGGCTCTTGAAAACATCGATACCTGTAGCTTAGTGGATTTATTTGTAGGGAAGAAATCCATTGGGTGCAAATGGGTCCTTATTCCAAAAACAAAGCTTGATAGTACTCTTGACCATCTTAAGGCTCGCTTTGTTGCTAAAGGTTATGCTCAAACTTATGGTGTTAACTACTTCGAGACTTTCTCCCCTGTCGCCAAGCATGCCTTGGTTTTGTTGTTCATTTCAATGACTACTATTTATGGATGGGATTTTGGATGTCAAAAATGCCTTTTTACACGGGGATCTCTATGAAGAAGTTTACATGGAGCAACCACTTGGCTTTGTTGCTCAGGCGGAGCGTGGGAAAGTATGTCGTCTGAGAAAATCTTTATGTGGCCTAAAACAAAGTCCTGAGACTTGGTTTGGCATGTTTAGTGATGTGGTTTAGAAGTTTGGTTTGAGTAAAAGTAAGTGTGATCATTCTATGATCTATTAGAGAACAGATTCTGGCATGATTCTCCTTGTTGTGTACGTTGATGACATTGTCATTACTGGGAGTGATACCTTGGGCATTTTAGCACCCAAATCCTTTCTTCATTCTCATTTTCAAATGAAGGATTTAGGATCGTTGAAGTATTTTCTAGGGATTGAGTTCTAAGGAATAAGAAGGGCATTCTTCTGACTTTTGACTTAGAGAAAATATGTTCTTGATTTGTTGAAAAAAACAAGAAAGTTAGGAGTTGCACTATGCAGTTCTCCTATGATTCTTAATCCACAATTTGATATTGATAAGAGTAAATTATTTGACAATCCTGAGAGATATAGAAGATTGATTAGGAAATTAAACTATCTCACGGTGACTTGTCTTGATATTACCTACCCAGTCAGTATACTCAGTTAGTTCATGGTCTCACCAACAGTTAATTAATGGGATCTCTAGAACATGTTTTATATTATCTGAAGGGAATTCCAGGCCATGGTATATTGTATAGTAATCATGGTCATACAGATATTGAGTGTTTCTCTAATGCAGATTATGGCGGATCTAAAGCTACTAGAAGATACATTATTGGATATTGCATGTTTGTGGGTGAAAATTTGGTATCATGAAGGAGCAAGAAGTAAAATGTGGTCTTCCGGTCAAGTGCAGAATCAGAATATAAGGCCATGGCACAATCTATGTGTGAAATAGTAGGGCTATATCAATTATTGAAGGAAGTTGACCTTAAGACCTTGTTATCGACGAAATTATGGTGTGACAGTAAAGTTGCTTTACACATAGCCTCTAATCCTGTCTTTCATGAATGCACAAAGCACATCGAGATTGATCGTCACTTTGTTCATGACAAGGTTTAGGAGAAGTTTATCTTCACAGGACATGTGAAGATTGGAGACCAATTGGGTGATCTTTTTATAAAAGTTTTTAATGGAGCTCGGGTTAGATATCTTTGTAACAAGTTAGGCATGATTAACATCTATGCTTCAACTTGAAGGGAAGTGTTAGGATATTAGAAGATTTATTTCCTTAAATATAGATATTGTAATCTGTGCCATAATCATAGGGATAAGATATGATTACGTATTCATTAATGTGAGGGCTCCTCCTTTCTTGTATATATATATATTTTCCAATCCTCTGAATGAGAATGTGTGAGATTCAATTCATATTTCTCTATATTTCTCTACATAGGTAATGGTGAACCAAGATGCAGCACACTGCAGCCACCTATTCCCTTGCTTTTGTTCAATCAAAGAGTCGAAATAAGGATCTCCCAACCTGTCTTTAAGGACAGTAATAGCAATATGAACAATGCACTGTCCCACTTCATTTTGCAAGACTAAAAGTCTTACCCAATCATTGGACGTCAGAATATCGTAACCACCACCCAAAGATACTCGTTTGTTACAACCACTAAATCCCCCAATGACAGGAATATCAGTATAACCCTAAGCCTTTATATAATACTGATGGACCCTATGCTACTAAAGGCGTGGCTAGGATGAGATGGACCCTGTGCTACTAAAGGCATGGCTAGGATGAAGGTTTATGAGAGGAAGAGAACTAAGGCTCAGAAGGAGAAAAATAGGTGGGGCAAGGTTTATACTAGAAAGGTCCATAAAGGGGTCAATAATGAGATGGCAAGAAAAGGGCAAGAAGGGGAATTACCTAGAGTTAACCAACTTTGTTGTGTAGTGTTTGAGGAGAGAGAAGGTAGCTAGTGAGGATGGGTATTAAGAGGGGAAAGGATAGTGTGAAGGGGGGTGAGGAATATGTGAGAAGACAGAGGAGAGGATCTAGTGTCTTAAAAACCAAATAGCTATTTAGTATTTCTTATTTTTCTCTTTATTTTCTATTTTTGCTACTCTGTAATTTTGCGAAGTTTTCTTTCTCCTCTGTTCAATAGGAGAAGAAGCTATATTTCAGTTAATATATAAATAATATAGAGTTGGCAAAGTTGGTTAACTCCAGGTAATTCCCCTTCTTGCCCTTTTCTTGCCATCTCATTATTGACCTCTTTATGGGCCTTTCTCTTACAAACCTTGTCCCATCTAATGAAATCCAACTCTGTATTATTTATATATTAACTTAAATATAACTTCTTCTCTTATTGAATAGAGGAGAAAGGAAGATTGGTAAAATTGCAGCGTATTGAAAATGAAAAATAAAGAGAAAAATAAGAAATACTAAATAGCTATTTGGTTTTCAAGAGACTAGATCTTCTCTTTTGTCTTCTCACATATTCCTCACCCCCTCTCACACAATCCTTTCCCTTCTTAATACCTGTCCTCACTAACTACCTTATCTCTCCTCAAACACTTCACGACAAAGTTGACTAACTCTAGGTGATTAATCTGGTCTCTCGAAAACCAAATAGCTATTTAGTTTTTCTTATTTTTCTCTTTATTTTCCATTTTCGCTATTCTGTAATTTTGCCAAGTTTCCTTTCTCCTCTGTTCAATAGGAGAAGAAGCTATATTTCAGTTAATATATAAATAATACAGAGTTGGGTTTCATCATTTGGTATCAGAGCAGTTGCGTCTGGGGTATGGTTGACACTAGAATGGAGAATCAAATGGATTTGCTAAAAAGTAACGTTGGTTGTTGCAAAAAGAACAGAAGGAGATGAAAGAAGAACTAACAACTATGAGAGCATTGGTGATGGAGCTACGTGATCAACTAGGTGAGATGATTAGTGATTTTAAAAGAGGCAAGATTGTAACTCAAGCTTGGACATAATACAAATAGAGAAGGCAAGAAACATTGATATGAAGACTCTTTCGGTAGAGATAAGAAGGGAGGGGGCAGAGTTCAGAAAAATGACAAGGCAAGAAATTGAAGAAGAACAGCAAATGCCGATGAACAAACTTGAAGAAGAAGTAAAGTTAGAAGTCACCAGAGTTTCAGGGCCTATGAAGCTAATCCCAATCTTTAACCTATCAGCATCCAAGGAGATGCCACCAGAGAGTAGAGACAAACCAGATTCCTTTGCAGCTCTAACTCCAGGCAGACTCACAGATACGACAGAAATGAAGTAAGAAAAAAACTTTAGGTGATTGAAGTTGGGGAAGAGAAGCATGATGAAAGAATGAATAAAAAAGCACCAGTGGAAGAGGCCTTGATTGGTTTGCTTACCTTCCAAAACAACCCAAAGGATGAGATGAAATAAGAAAATTTTCAAATCTCTAAGCCAATTTAGTTAAAGCTAAACAAACCCACAAAAATTCAGCAAACATGCCATTCTAAAGAAGAGAAGGGGGACTTCAAAAGTTGCTGTGTGGGAGCGAAGTTTGGGTCAAAACGCTGATACAATAGTTGACCCCAAAATTTTTTGTTAATGGCAAAGGAGGATGACGATAACAGCAAAAGGAAGGAGACTAGTTGGGTTTTGGATTGGGTAGGGGTAATTAGGAAGGGAATGAGTCAAAAATTGAATTGGGCAAAAAAATGCCATTGGGCTTTGAAAGAAGTTGGATTAGTCAGGAAGAACAAAGACCTAGGGGTTTTTGGGTCCATCGCAACGTTGGATTTGATCAATAAGTGGACACGGGCTATCCTTCTTTATGACCTAATAGAATCCATCCAAGACATGAACCTTAATGAGCACATTGATAAGCAGTGAGACCAAATCCTTTCCTCTGTCTTCTCACATATTCCTTGTCCCCCCTCACATAATCCATTCCCCTCTTAATACCCATCCTCACTAGTTTCCTTATCTCTCCTCAAGTACTACACAACAAAGTTGGTTAACTTCAGGTAATTCCCCTTCTTGCCCTTTTCCTACCATCTCATTATTGATCCCTTTATAGGCTTTTCTACTATAAACCTTGCCCCATCTATTTTTCTCCTTTTGGGCCTTAGTTCTCTTCCTTTCATAAACCTTCATCCTAGCCACGCTTTTAGTAGCACAGGGTCCATCAGAGTAGCCTCTTTGCATAAAGCAACATTATTGGATAAATTTAATTTCTTGATCCAATAAGTTTTACCTTGGCAAATGTACATAGCCCCTTCATATACTTGAAAGAAAATCTTTCTCACTCATACCTCTTCAAGGACTTGTTTTCTTTGTTGACTTAGTACCCCATGTCTTCTAGTTTCTATTGTTAGGATGTCAACCTCGTGCAGAATTTCTTAGGACCAATGTAGCTCCATATCCTAGTTGAAGAATTTGAGGATTGATTGGAACTTAAATATCCTCTAACTTTTAGATAAATTAAAGCACTCATTAAACAAGAAGCAAAATGCTACTCGTCATACAACATTCTCCAAGGATAATCAGGAGCTGCACAGACAAAATGCTGTTTGAGAACCCGCTTGTTTTGTGTACCATAATGACAGTATTCAATCGGTTCACCAAACAGTTTTTGGAGATGTTTCATAAAGTTTTGATAAATAAGATCTCCAATTTTAACATATACAGCAAGAAGCATTGATTGTAGAGTCATCAATTTCTCCAACGTTTGTGCCCAATTCAGAAGATTGATTGTTGCAATGCTACAAGTTTTACCAACGCAATATTCACTCTCTATTTTTCTTCCTTCTTCTGCATTGTAGCCACCACGATAGGCACCTATCAAATTTACTAGATGAGTGGCTGTCTCACGAATAATATCTTGTGTATAGGATAGAACAATTTCACAAAGTTTCAGCAATTTGCAAAATGTTATGCAATGAAAACCATGCTCTGTTTCAGCAGCAATGAAGAGAAGTCTATGTCCAGAAAACAGAACACCCTCTTCCCTTGTTCCTCCAACATAGGTTCCCTTTGTTTTTATTTAAAGCTTCCACAATTTCAAGGAGGCCAACATGTTGGTCCCATGGTTCAAGTCCTTCAAACCAATTTGTGACTGTAGTCAGGATCTTGACTTGTAAACCAAAAAGAATGTGAACCACCAAATGAAAATTCAATTGAAGAGCAACCACTCTTTAAGATAGCTCATCACCATAATTGTTACTTACAATTTCAGGTTTATTTATGAGAAAAAGAGCAACCCCCACCTCATGAACACATACCTGGGCTAGGGACATCCTTCCTTCTCCAGGTGGACCATGAAGATGGGCTACAAAGCATAATTTTTCCTTTGTTTGGGTCTTCTCTTCATAAGCTTTGTTCTCCTTGCCGCCAACATTTCCTTCACTACCCTTTGGCAATAACCGAAATATGTGATTCCTATTGCTATGGTTTGTACCAAGTTTTTCCTTCTCGTACCAACAGAATTTTAATTCCTTCCTTCTCACTACCTTCGGTTGCCCATTCAAGTGAGTAATGGGTTTGAGTTGATTGGGTAGGTAAGATAATTGGGTTGGAATACTAGGTTCTCTCCAATTAGGCCCAATAGATAGGTACTCTAAAAATTTCTTTGGGCCTCTTCCCCACTTAATTCCCCTAACCCGATCCAAGGCCCATATTCTTCCTTTCCTTTTGCATTTATCGTTGACTTTCTCTACTGCCAACTGCTGCTGCTGTTGTTTGCATGCACAAAACGTTTTCTCTCCATGGAAACAACACTCCCTTCTAGCTCTTTTGGTGTTTAACACTAGCTTTGATAACGAAACTATTTTCAACCCAAACTCTTAATCTGCCTCTTTCTGGATTGGCTTCATGGGTTCAAAAATTATATTAACTTCTGACTTCACATTCCTCCTCTGGGTCATTCTTGAAGGTTGCACTTAATAGTCCATTGGAATTTTTAAATGGTGCAGGCATCAATCTAATAGGCTCCTTGTGGCTTCCTCCCGCCTCCTTTTCTCTTTTAAATTCTTCTTCTGTGCTCTCTCGACTAAGGCCCATCAACCTCTCATAGCTATTCCTCCATAAACGATTTAACACCTCACTCTGGAACTCTCTCGATGAACACATAGGAGCTCTGATTTCCAATCTTTGAAACCAATTGAGAGCCTTCCCCTCCAAGCTCATTGCTACCACATCTAACTTCTCTAAAATTCTGTTGATTGAAAAGCATCTTTCCACTTTGAAGAGCCACCCAATTCGGTTTTCAATAACAACAACAACAACAACAACAACAACAACAAAGCCTTTTCCTATTAGGTGGGGTCAGCTACATGGATCAATTGACGCCATAAAGTCTTATCATAGATCATATTTTTAGATAAACTGTTTAATTGTAAATCCTTTTTTAATAGTTTCTTCTATATTTTTTTCTTGGTCTCCCTCTACCTTCCAATTGGGTCTTCATTGGAGAAAATTGGAAGTGTCAGACATTGGTACTCGTTTCCTTTCTCCTTGCTATTTTGGTCACCTCTGCCAGATTCACTGCTTTCGTCATCCTTGTTGGTTAATTTCCCTGCTCAACAGCCATAGCTCTCCTTCTAGTTTCAGAGTTGAAGGCAGCTCTAAGCTCACTCATTTGGTCACGTAGCTCTAACATAGTAAGCTTCACCGTTGATTGCTCTTCTTTCATCTCGTCTTGGTTCTTTTGCAGATTCCCTCCCATCCGTTCTAGAGATTCCACTTGATTCTCCATGGTCATGCCAACCATACCCTAGAATGTTGTTGCTCTGATACCAAATTGATGAGACCTCTGTATATTACTTACTATTAAGCAAAACAATCCCACCCAGATCAGAAGAACAAAGTAGAATTGAAGAAATATAGTAAAAAATGGATGAAAAACAAGGAGAAAGAGAAATGAAAATGGTCCTCTAGCATTCGAGAGGCTAGAGTCTCTTCACACAAGTTAGAGTAATTTTCTGCCTACCTTCTCCCACTTAACTCTCCAGCTCAAATATTGCTCACCACCACTTTATCTCTCCACGCACCATTCACACCCCATGCAGAGTTGGTTAGGCCAAGGGCACCAAATCACAATTCACATTGTTCCCCCCCCCAAAAAAAAAAAAAATTTGTTTTTTCTTTTTTTGTCATTATTTTTTTTCTTTTTTTCCCCCTGCCATAGACCCTTATAATCCCAGGCCCAACGTACTTGGGTCCAACAAAATATAAATATCTTGATAGGTAGAAGGGAATTAGAGATGTAGAAAGAAGAAGAATGAAAGAAGATAGAATTTGAATTCACTTGTCAATTTGCATACTTCCGTTTCAGTTCTTACAAGTATTTATATTTAACTTTTCAGAAACAATAGTTAATATCAGTTAATAACAGCTAACTAACTCTGTTATTAACTGATTTCCTTAACCAAACCTCTTATTCCTAGCGATGCTCCCTCCCTTTTAAACCCTTGGCCTCAAGGGCCACTGTCACTAATTGGAAATCTAGGATACATTCTCTGAAAATCAAATCATTTTACCCAAGTTGCATCCTCATCTGTTGAATCTTTCCACTGAATTAAAACTTCAGTCATAGGTCTCCCTTTCTTCTTCACAATTTTTCACTGCAAAATTCTTTCTAGCACTAACCAATGTTGAGCTGGCCAATCTTGGGGAGGGTGCCTTAGTACCGTTTCGGGGTTAGGACAGGGCTTAAGTAGGGATACATGAAAGGTATTGTGTACTCTAGAGTTAGGTGGTCACTCTTGTTTATTAGCAACAGAGCTAGCTTTTGAGAGCTCCTGGAATTTACTGTCATCTGTTTGTAGGGCTGTACCTTTAGAAATACCCACTCTCTTTCTTGAAACTGCCTCTCCAACCTTTTCTTATCTGGTTGCTGTTTCATTCGATTGGTAGCCCTCTTCAAGTGATGCTTAGTGATAGCAATCATCTCCTCCATTGCTGCAAAAGTTCTATCAACAGCTTCCAACATTGCCTCTTTAGGTAGATAGGGAATATGTATAGGAGGTTTTTGTCCATACACAACCTCATAAGGTGTGGTGTTAATGGCTGTATGGAAAGTGGTGTTATACAACTATTCAGCCAACGATAGCCACTTATGCCATTCCCTAGGCTTCTCCCATGTCATACACCTCAAATATGCTACTAGGTAGTAGTTTAAAACCTCGATTTGACCATCGGAATGAGGGTGATAAGATGAGGTCAGATTTTGTTTAATTCCCAGCTTTGTCATGAATTCCCTCCAAAAGTTACTGATGAAATTGGGTCCCTATCACTAATCACTTTTGATGGAGGCCTATGTAGCTTGTAGAGGTTGTCCATGAATTGTTGGCCACTGTAGCAGCTATATATGGATGTGTAAGAGCTATAGAATGGGCATACTTACTCGTTCTATCAATAACGACCATGATAGTGTCCTTTCCCCTTGATTTAGGTGACCCTTCAATAAAATCCATAGAAAAGTTGGAGTAACCCCAGATTGGCAATGGTCTCATTCTTGTATCTAGCACATGTTTCAAACTGTTGGATAAGGAGTTTGACTGCCCTTTCCATATTGCAATATCAAAGACTTCAATATCTGATAAGTGGCCTTTATACCTGAGTGTCTGATGTGAAATTATCCATTTTTTTCAATTGTTCATCATCTCCAATCACCACTTTGCCCTTCCTTCTGAGTGTTTGCCCATCCCATGTATATTTCCCTTGGTTGCTAGGATTTTGCACAAGATGATTAATGATATCTCGAAGGTTATTATCTTGTTGCCATGAATTCTGTATTTTCTGCCACAAATCTATAGATATAGATGAAACAACCAACTGCAAAAGCTGTGCTCCTTGTACCCAAGATAGAGCATCTGCTGCTCTATTCTCACATGCTTTTTTGTACTATATTTCATAGTCATAAACCACCAATTTGGCGAGCCAAAAGAGCTGAAATGCATCTTCAGTTTCTGATCTAGCAAAAACTTCAAACTTTGTTGGTTTGTATGAATAATAAAATGTCTCCCATCTAGATATTGGTGCCATTGCTACACTGCATGCACCACAGCCAATAATTCCTTCTCATACATTGATAAAGCTGCATGTTTGGGTGACAATGCCCTGCTGAGATATGCAAGTGGCTGGTTCTTTTGCATAAGTACAGCTCCTATACCATAATTCAAAGCATCTGTCTCTATTACAAATTTTTTAGTGAAATCTAGTAAGGCAAGCACGGGAGCTATTGTTAATGCATTTTTCAAAGCTTGAAAAGCCTTGGTAGCTTCGTTTGACAATTTAAAACTATTTTGCTTGAGCAAATTAGTTAATGGTCACACAATCTCCCCATAGTTTCTAATAAACTTTTGACAATACCTTGTCAACCCCAGAAATGATCTCAGTTGCTTAATGGTAGTTGGTATGGGACATTGTTGCACTGCTTGCATTTTTTGTGGATTAGTGGCAAACTGTTTCTCATCGATTATATGGCCTAAATACTCAACTTGAGGCAAAGCAAAATGACATTCAATTTTATAAGGTATTGGTGTCTCTTGAAGGTTTCTAGCACCAATCGTAAGTGTTTGACATGGCTTTCCACTATTGGGCTGTAGATCAAAATGTCATCAAGGAACACAAGAACAAACTTCCGTAAGTACTCCTTCAAATTGTTCTTCATGGTTGCTTGAAATGTGGTTGGTGCATTTGTGAGTCCAAATGGCATTACAACAAACTCGTAGAGTCTTGAATGAGGTTTAAATGATGTTTTGTGAATGTCCCTTGGGTTTATTCTTATTTGATGGTACCTAACATGTAAATCAAGCTTAGAAAATAGCTTAGCTCCCTACAACTCAGCCAAAAGCTCCTCTACTATGGAAATTGAAAGTTTGTCTTTGATGGTCCGTTTGTTTAGCTCCCTGTGGTCAATGCACATCCCCTAAGTGCCATCTTTCTTTTTAACTAAGACTATGGGTGCTGCAAAAGGAGAAGTACTGTTTTAAATTACCCTTGACTCCATCATTTCATCCACCATCTTCTCTATTTCATCCTTCTGAGCCGAGGGGTGGTTGTAAGGGTGAATATTGATGGGATTTGTCCCCTTCAAGTTGATATTGTGATTATGGCCCTCCTTAAAAGGTGGCAATGCCATAGGGGTCTTAAAGACATCCTTGTAATCTACCAGTACTAGCTGAATTTCTTATGAAACCCTAATATCATTACTATTCTGTAAAGATATACTCTGCATTCCATCATCCTTGCCTTTTACTGTCTAAAAGAGAAAGAATTGGGCCTCTTCTATTTTAATCTCTTGAAGCTGCTTCTGTGATACAACCTTCCTTTTGATGGGGGAACTAGTGACTAACTTCATCAATTTCCCTTTATACCAGAAAATCATGATGAGTCTGGCAAAATCCCATTAAACACATCCAATTAATTTCAACCAACTGATCCTTAAAACCATGTCACACCCATTGAGAGGACTAGCCAATGCATTTGTTTGGAATTCTTCCCCTTGCATGTTCCAACAAAACTCCTTACAAGCCCCTTGTATTGCTAGCTTCCCAACCCTGCTATTGTCACCTCTGCTTCTATCAATTCCTCCACTGTAACTCCCAATTTTTTTGCTGTATGCACATCTATAAAGTTATGAGTGCTCCCACTATCAATCAAGATATGTAGTATCTTCCTCCCCACACTCCCTTGTACCCTCATAGTGGTGTTGCCATCCATTCCCTCAATTGCATTCAACGAAATCTTGGGAGCTTTAGTAGAATCTCAAACCAACTTTTCTCCTTGCCTACTGTCATCTTCCTCTAGACCATTGCTCTCCACCACTTAAATCAAATGCAATTGTAGTTTTTTTTGTTGAGGACACTCATGTCCTAGATTGTATTTTTGATGATGAAAATAACATAGGTTATTGGCCCTATGTTATTATTTGTTTTATTATTTGGTAATTATAAGAGATCTAGCTACATAAAGAAAATGCCTCATTTTTTCCTTCAGTTATCCCATTTTGTTGCGGGGTATTGACATAGACTCTCTAGTGGAAAATGCCCTAATTATTTAGATAAGGGCCAAGAGTGGTGTTAAAGTAATCTCTTGCATTATTGGATTTGAAAATTTTAATCTAGTTTTGAAACTAGTTTTTGGACAAAATTGTCAGAGGTTTTGAAGGTTTTGGCCACTTTGGATTTTTCTTTTAAAAGGTACACCCAAGTTAAACATGTGGTCATCTATAAAACTAACAAATCTCCTAGCACTATTGATGTTTTTAACATTCACTAGACCCCAAATGTCACTATGAATAATTGTAAATGGCACTGTGAGAAGGATATGTACTTTGAACATGTTTTGAAATTTGGTAGATTTTACCCTATTTTTTTTTTTCATTAAGTGAGGAAACATTTGTTTCATGTATTGAAAGCTTGGGTGACCTAATCTATAATGTCACAAAAGTACATTATTTTAGAAGAAAGGCAAGTAAACATGGTAGCTTTATTTCTTCTCTCGATTTCTTGAATGTAATGGAGTCCAGCTGATGCAAAATAGAGTTCAGAGGTGATGCTTTCTGTTTTTCTTATTATTTGAATAGAAGAGAAACACAGCTAATAAAGGGACGTTGACCCCAAGGGAAGTTGGCCAGTCAACCCCAATTCCATAATACAAGGAAGCAAATAAAATTGAATTACAAAACTTTGAAAACAAGATGAACAGAATCATGTAACAGTGCGATGGCGAGAATATAGCACCAACCAAAATAAAAAGATAAGGAAACAAATAATAACCAAATAATAAAATTAAAGACAATCACGTGAGTAGCAAGATGTGACTATCAACACTCCCTTCAAGTTGGGGAGTAGATAAAGTTTGGGGTACATATTGATCATTCCTAGCTTGGTACTCAACTTCTCAAATTTGATCCTTGACAAATCTTTAGTTGACAAACCTGTTACTCGTGAATTTGATGAGACATAACTCAAACCAATTAGCCTTGACTCAATCTGCGCTTTGATGAAGTGTCTATTAATTTCAACATGCTTGTCCTATCATGATGGATAGGATTCTTGGCTATCCTAATAATTGCTAGATTATCACAAAACACCTTTAATGGTACATCAAATCTTAAATTTGGTGCCTTGAGGATTCTTAATATCCACATTCCTTCACATATATCGAGAGCTAGTGTACTTGTAATCACAGGTTGGTTTTTGTTTCTCCAAGTTACCAAGTTTCCCCAAACAAATGTGTGGTACTAAGTAGTAGACCTCCTATCAACCACAAATCCAGTCCAATTTGCATTAAAATAAACTTCCCAACTTCTAATATCTCCCTTATTGAAGAATAGACCCTTATTGGAGTTATTTTGAGATTCTTCAAGATTTTGTAAACTTCTGCTACGTGCTCCTCATTTAATTTGTTCATAAATTGACTTATGATTTTAACTAGGAAGCTAATGTTGTTTGGCCAATTATGAGCCAAATAAATCAACTTCTCTACAATCTTTGGTATCTCCTTGTGTAAACGGGGAGCACTCTTGTTTGAGACCCAACTTGTAATTAGTTTCCATAGGGGGTTTTGCAAGTTTACACTCTAACATTCCTGTTCGTTCAAGCAAATTTGAAGTGTACTTCCTTCGGGAGATGCATATACATTCTTGTTTCTTGCTACCTCCATACCAAGAAAGTATCTGAGGTTACCTTGGTTTTTAACTTTTAACTCATGAACAAGGAACAACTCCAATTTCTCTATCTCTTCCTATGATCTTTGATAATCACAATGTGGTCCACATAAACTATCAAAATGGCTAACTTCCCATTGGGACTTGTTTTAGCAAAGAAAGTATGGTCAATTTGGACATTGATGTTATCCTTTGAGTTTTGACAGCTATATTAAAAATTTCAAATTAGACCTTTGGTGATTGCTTGAGCCTATATAAAGATTTACAGAGTCTACCCACCCTTTTTGAATTTTTCTTAAGTTTTACTCTTGGAGGGATTTCCACGTAGACTTCTTTTAGATCTCCATTCAAAAGTGTATTTTTTACGTTCAATTGATGAAGAGGCCAATCTAAATAGGTTGCAAAGGACAATAACACTTTGATAGTGTTCAACCTGGCTATTGGGGCAAACATATCTTAGTAGTCAATCTTGTGGATTTGTGTAAATCCCTCTGTATAGGTCTAGCTTTGTGGCAGTTAATACTCCCATTTGGATTATATTTCACTGTAAAAATCCACTTGCATCCCATTGGGCCTTTCTAAGAGGTAAATCAACAATCTCCCAAGTCTTGTTCTTTTCATAGGCATCTAACTCCTCTTGAATGGCAATTCTCTACTCCTTGTTTGTTGCCTCATAGACATTGTTGGAAAGTTTTTAAAGAGAAACATTATGTACAAAAGCCTGCAACTTGGGTGGAAAATTGTCATAGGCAACAAAATTACTAATGACATGCTTTGTACTATTTCTAACCCTACAACTTTGTACACCCTTTCTCAAGGCAATGGGTATCTCCAACTCCTCTTGTGATTCAGAACTTGGAGTAAAGGAAATGGTTTGACTTTGTTGAGGGCTTGTTGTTAACTTCTTGAGCTTCTTTCGAAGTGTGTTGTTCGATCAACTAAGTTTTCATCCTCCTAGTATTGATCATTACTTCTTTTTGCTATGTGGCATTAGGATTAGCCTCGAGTGTGGGTTCAGGTAAGGTTTGAGCAGTGATAGAGTCAAGTGGTTGAGGGACAAAGATGGCCTACAAAGGGTATGATTTTGATTCAGGTGAATTAGTAGTCGTATGGTCTCAGTTTTTTGGTTTAGGTGAGGAGTGGTCTTGGGTAAGAGGGAAATGAGGGCTGCCAAACAACCATTCACTGTTATTTTTTTAGTGTATCATGAGGAATCTCCCCTTAAAGGGTTGTTTGGGAGTAACAAAGCTGCTTTTTCATGGAATGTGAGGTTCTTGGTGTTCTACACACATTTGGTATTGGGGTAGTAACACTTGTACTCCTTTTGGGTTGATGAGTACCCAATAAAAATGCACTTTATTGCATGTGGATCTAATTTTCCCCTATGATCATTATGAACAAATGTGGTATAATCAAATATTTTGAGAGGAATGATAGCTATGATTTGTGTGTTGGGGTAAGTTTTAAGAAGGATTTGATGGGGTGATTTAAATTTGAGAACTTTAGAGGCCATCTTATTAATGAGGTAGGTTGCGGTGAGGACAGTTTCATCCTATCTAGGAAACATTTGATGGAAGAAGAAGGGACATAGCCACCTCTAGTAAGTGTTTGTTTTTGCATTTAGCAACCTTGTTATGTTGAGGAGTATTTACATAAAAGCTTTGATGTATAATTCCATGGTGACTTAGATTAGAGCTCAGGTCAGAGTTGAAGTAGTCTTTTGGATTTATCAGTTGTCAAGATTTAAATTTGTGATTGGAATTGATTTTGAATGAGTTTATGAAATGTTTTGAATATACCAGTGACTTTAGATTTTTCCTTTAATAGAGACACTCAAGTTTACCTTGTGTGGTCATCTAGATAACAAACCATTTTGTTCCATTTATATTTTTCACATTTGTGGGTTCCCCAAGTATCATTGTGTATAAGTGAGAAAGGTTTTGACAGTTGGTGAGTATGAGGCAGATCGAAGTTTTTTACATGCATAGAGAATTGACAAGTTTCAGAAAAAATGGTGAAGAGGATGTTTTATTAATCAAGTTTGGGTACAAGTCTTTCATGTAAGAAAATTGGGATGGCTTAACCTATAATGCCATGGCAATACATCATTAGTTTTATTGGGAGACACATGATGAGTCACTGCACCATTATTTGTCTTCCTAAATCCTTGCAGATAGTAAAGTTCAGCACATATCCTAGCATTGTCAATCCTCTTCCTCGACTCCAAATCTTGAAAATAACAACCATCAATGTTAAAGTGTGTTGCACAAATTGAGTTCAAGGCAAGTTTGCTAACAGATAATAAATTGCATGTTAATTGTGGAACAAGTAATACATATTTTAATATCAACTCCTTTAATAACTTAACAAGTCCAGTCCCTTTTTGCTTCAGCTAGTGAACCATAAGCTATTTTTACTGTTGGGATGTTAGAGTTTGGCGTAAAATCAACAAGAAGAGAAGCATTACCCAGACATGTGGTTAGTAGCTCCTAAATCTGTAATCCAAGTGTTGGATCTATGATTTTGTGAAGCTATTAACTTATTACTTGCTTGAGTCATTGTTGTAGTACTTTCAGCCTTTTTTTGGCTCCCCTGAGTTGATCAATTTTTGAAGAATATCTAGTTGTTCTTTATTGAACATAGCTGGTTCAAGTGAACCTGATGGTTTCTCTTCTCCCAACACCATGAGACCACGGTTTTCCTTTTGCTGTCATGGCTTCCAATTTGAGGGTTTCCTATGCAACTTCTGGCAAGTATCCTTAGTGTGACTAGTCTTGTTACAATGGTCACATCATGGTTTGCCATTTCTCTTAGGCTTACCATATGACATTCTTGTGGTTCTAGCTACCAAGGTTGAGGATTCAGATGTGGGTGGTGTAGCCATAATCCCAAGGGTAAGTTGCTTCTTGTTTTCTTTGCAGGTCACTTTAACAATTACTTCCCTAAGTGAGGGAAGTAGGTGCGTAGCTATAATCCTACCTTTGACTTCATCATACTCAACATTAAGGCCTAATAGGAAGATGTAGATCCTTTCCTTCTCAACAATTTTCTTATAAGTTGCATTAGTAGTCCACTTATACACATCATAAAGGTCAAGTTGTCGCCAATACTTGACTAAGGTGTTGTAATACTCTGTCACATTAGCATCTCCTTGTTTTAGATCCTTCAAGACACCTTTGATCTAGAACAAGGTTGCTAAGTTCTCCATTTTAGAGTAAGACTCCCATACTACATCCCATATTTATTTTCTAGTCTTTGCCATGACAAGGCTCTCCCCATTATTTGTTGTCAGTTGGATAGCCACAACATTATCAGATTATTCTCTGCTATCCAAGTTCTGAACTTTGGGTTTGAAGTGGTAGGTTGAGTAGCTTCTCTAGTGAGGTGTTCCTCCTTTCCTCAACCATGGATAGACATTAGTACATTATGAGACCATACAAGATAGTTGTTCCCATTGAATTGATGTCTAGTGATCATTAGAGGGGATTGATTGTCAATTGCCATGGTGTGGGATGTGTGGTTGTTTGGTTGGGCATTCAATGACTAAGACAAAGAAGAGGCCTTGTTGGACGAATTGACGTGATATGCTTTCACAGAACCAAACAAGATTATGGGTCTTGTTCAAAATTGTGCAAGCTCTGATATCATGATGCAAAATAGAGTTTAGAGATGATGCTCTCTGTTTTTCTTATTATTCAGATAGAAGAGAAATGCGTAAAGGGATGTTGACCCTAAGGGAAGTCGGCCAATCAACCCCGAATCTCAATACAAGGAAGCAAATCAAATTGAATTATAAATAGGATGAAATGAATTGCATGATAGTGCAATAGTGAGAAGATAGTAGAAAGCAAAATAAAAGGATAAGGAAACAAATAATAACCAAATAATAAAATTAAGGACAATCATGTGAGGAACAACACGTGACTATCAACACCTACATACTCCTAACATTGCCATTCGTCTTCCTTGATTCCAAGTCTTGAAATTGACAACTATCAGAATAGAAATTAGTCACATTCTCCACTTGTTCTTAATTAGCAAATGTGTTCACCAAGGCCTTAGCAAGAGTAAAATTTGAAGAATTGAACAAGTTGGGAATGATCAACATTTACTCCTCAAGTTGAGGAGTGTTGTTTGTAGCGTGCTACCTCACTTGATTAGGGGCGGGTGTTTCTTTCCTTTTTTATGTTGGTTATTTTGTTTCCATATACGCTTATTTCGTGTCTTGGAGTTAACTTTTGTTTGATTTCGTTTCCTTATTTCTCATCTATCTTGTTTCCATTTTTTAGTTCCTATGTTTTTGGATCTGATTGGCCCAAGTTGGTGTGGCTAACATCATTTAAATCTGTAGCGTGTTTTTCATTTTGAATAACATAGAATATAAAGCAGTTTCTTGAGCTTTGGCACCATGTTGAAGTTTGGCTTGATGCATGCTTACCAAATGATATCACAAGGGACGTTCTCCATCGTTTCATAGGCAAACAGGCAAACAGCTATCCAATTACTGCCATGGCCATTGATAACCCACCGCTCATGGTTATAAGGCACCAATTCAATGGGATAAACTACTTAATTTGGTCCCAAAGTGTCCTAATGTTTGTCTGTAGCTGTGGGAAGGAAGAGTTTCTCATGGGAGAGGCAACACAACTGCCATGTTTGATCTTAAGTATTGAACTTGGAAAGTTGAAAATAACATGGTTATGTTTTGGCTTGTCAATTCCATGATAACCGAAGTGGGGAGACATGTGCTTGCCAAGATGGCGAAAGAGATTTGGGATGCGATTTGTGAGTCTTACTCTGAAGTTGACAAAATGACAGCCTTGTTTTAGATAGAGGGTATCTTGAGGGAGTGAAAAAAGGTGATAAGAGTGTCACTCAGTATTATAATGCCTTCGTCGAGTGCTGGCACCAACTTGACTTACATGAGGATCATTGAGGGACTAACAATACTAATGCTGCCATATATACAAGAAGATCATGGAGAAAGAGAGAATCTACAGCTTTCTCTTAGGCTTTAACCTAAGCTATGATGTAGCAAGGGCTAATCATGGCCACTTGTCCATTGCCTTCACTCTACAAAGTGTTTGGTGAGGTATAATGGGAGGAGGGTAGGCAACAGCTGACCCATGGACCCCAAAGCTTAGAACTTGTTTATGAGTGCTCCGCATTGGCTATTAGGAGCAACTTCTCATATGATAATAAGGCCAGAAGGAATGGGACAGCTTGGTGTGACTATTGCAATAAAACAGATTACACCAAGGAGGTTTGTTGGAAGATACATGGAAAGCCTGCAAATTGGAAGCCAAGGCAGCCTAGAGAAAACCATGGTCTCATGGTAACTACTGGTGAAAGACCCCAATCATCTCCCCTCCGTATTGCCATGTTTAGCGAGGAACAATTGGAGATTACTTAGAAGATTATTAGTGCTCATAGGCAAGAGATACTTATGGGTACTGGTGTGATGGCACAAGAAGTAATATTCCCACAGCTTTACATGCTCAACTTGGAAGATCTAATTCTTAGATTATTAACACAGGAGTGTCTGACCACATGACTAGTAATGCCTATTTCCTAATCAACTTTATTCTTAATTTTGAGAAACAAGTTGTGAGGATAGTTGATGGCACTCTTGTTGAAGTTAGTGGTATTAAGGTTCATTTATCTGAGGATGTAGTCCTAAGAGATGTTTTACTTGTTCCTTAATTAACATGCAACCTCTTATTTATTAGCAAGGTTACTAAAGACTTGAACTGTGCTATTCAGTTTTATATGGGTGGGTGTTATTTTAAGGATTTGTAGTTAGGGAAGAGAATTGGTAATGTTAGGATATGTGCTTGACTTCACTACTTACAAAATCCCAAAATAAAGAATAAAGTGGTGATTCATCATGTGTCCTTTAATAAAATTGATGATGTATTGCTGTGGCATTATAAGTTAGGTCACCCAAACTTTGTTTACATGAAGCATTTGTACCCTGAATTCCTTCATTAGAGATTTGTCAAATTTCAAAGCATGTTAAAGCATCTTATCTGACTCACACCTATCAACCTCAAAACCTTTCTTTCTTATCATAGTGATGTGTGGGAACCGTTTAGTGTCAAAAATATTAACGGGGCAAAATGTTTTGTTACTTTCACAGATGACCACACTAGTTTGATATGGGTGCATCTCTTGAAAGCCTAGTTCGAAGTCACAGAGATATTCAAAACTTTCAACAAATTCCAAAATCAATTTCAAACTCAAATTCAAACCTTATAGCCTGATAATGATTGTGACTATTTTAATTTTGATCTTACCACATATTTGCAACATAATAGGATCATCTACCAAAGCTCATGTGTCAACACTCCCCAATAAAATGGGGTCCTTGAAAGAAAAAAATGCACTTATTAAAGGTGGCCAGGTCCCTCATTCTTACCTCAAGTGCCCCAAAAAATTCTGGGAGAAGCTATTCTTACTACAACTTATCTCATTTAATGGAATGCCTTCCTGTGTCTTGAAACTTATGACTCCTTACCAAAAACTCTTAGACTCCTACTCAACACCTCAAATCATGTCTACCCTTCCTCTAAGAGTTTTTGAGTGCACTACATTTAGTGCACAATGACCAAGGTGGGAAGTTGGACTCATGTGCAATTAAGTGTATATTCATTGGTTATTATTCCACCCAAAAATGGTAGAAGTACTAGTTACCTTCCATCAAATGCATGTACACCACCATGAACCTTACCTTCTTTGAAAATCAACCCTTTTATTCCTAAACACTCCTTCAAGGGGGGGCATAAGACAAAACAAGGAATGGTTGTTTGGAAGTGTTCCTACACTTGATTCAAGTGACCCAAAAAGAAGCCCAAACAAACCTGAAATAGACCAAAATAGACCTAAAATAGACCAAAACAAGCCTAAAACAAACCAAAACGGACTTGATACTTAACCTGAGACCATTTTCCCTGAAGAGCTCACTCCTGTAGCCCATTCTATGCTTCACAACAGAAAGAAAGGCTAGTTTATACTAGACGATAGTAGGTACAAAGAGCTAAACATCAAGTTACAAGGATGGTTCACGAGGCTTGAAATAGCACATGTTCTATCAAAGGTTAACCCATTTCCTGTACTCCAAGTTCTGAGGAGGAGTTGGATATGCCCATTGCCTTGAAGAAGGGGGTAAGATGTTGCACTAGACATGCCATTAGTAATTTTGCATCCTGTGACAAACTATCTCCAAAGTTGCAGGCTTTTTTTTTTTTCCCTTTTTTTTATAGTGTGGATCTTGAGAAAATTCCTAGCAATTTGAGTGTGGTAGCAAAATGGGAAAAATGGAGAAGTGTCACCAAAAAGGAAATAGTTGCCCTTGAGCAGAATAAGTGAAGAAAACCAAAATTCTTGGATTGGTTTCTTGTTATTTTTCATTTTGAGAAGAAGACTAATATGAATAGGAAAAATAGGGACCTTGGCCACAAGGATTTGGTCCAATCCAATCTCACAAAATTAGGAAAAGAAAAATAGAAACTAGTCCTAATTCAATTCAAATAAAACATTGATTGCAAATAAAAGGAAACAAATAAAAATTGTAAACAAAACATAATAGGAAATAAAAGGAAAGAAATCACCAAAGCCCTAAACACATGGCTAGAGTAGCAAAGCATAGCGACAAACAACACTCGCCCTCAAGCCAGAGAGTAGATATTAATCATTTCTAACTTGGTGGTCAATTCCTCAAACTTGGTCCTTGATAATCCCTTTGTCAAAACATCTACAAGTTGAGAGTTGGTAAGAATATAAGTCAACTTTGATTCAATGTTTTCTTTGATGAAATGTTTGTCTATTTCAACATGCTTTGTCCTATTATAATGGACAGGTTGTTTTGCAATTCCAGTGGTTGCAATGTTGTAAAAAAAAATCCAAAATATCCTCATAGGCATACTAACATTGGATTTTAGATCTCTAAGGAGTTTCAAGATCCACATCCCTTCACATATACCAAGGGCTAAGGCTTGAAACTCTATTGTTGCACTACTCCTACCAACAACCAGTTGTTCTTACCCCTCCATGGTACAAAGTTTTCCCCTTCAAATGTACAATAACTTGTAGTAGACCTTATATTCATAGCTATCAAAATCATGTGATTCACAATTCAAGATGCATAGATCAATAGGGTTTGACTAGCCAATGGAACAAATTGGCATTTGAATAAAAAAATGGCTTGAATTGTGTGTCTAAATTGTTGGAATCGCATAGATCGAGCTAGAAATGACGATTCAGAGTGTTTTGGCAATTCAAAAACCTTTCCTGTGTTGGGTCATGAAGTTGGGTCTAGGTTGTGACCTGACGCTACCTGCAAGAGGCTTGGCAATTCAAACAATCTTTTATTTTTTGTTTTTTGGGTTTTGGCTTATTGAAATGCATTGTTCCAATGTCTTCTTCCTAGCCTTCACCTTATTTCTGCCATTTGGACCAGCTTCAAGTGATTTTTGTACATTAGACCAGCCTTCATGTAATTTTGTGTAGCTAGACGGACTATAAAGTTTTGGGCTTTGTAATTTTTTTAAAAATAAAAAATGTTCCATTAAACTTTAAACCTAATTGAGTAAAAACTGATATCCCTTATCCTCTGCAACTTTAAATTTAATTGAATAAAAACTAACGTCCCTTATCCACTTTTTATTAGAAGTTTACAACTTTAAACTTAATTCAATTAAAATTTATGTTCCTTATCCTTTTTTAATTAGAAAATTGTTGCTATAGGAAACTAAAACCGTCACCTGTAAATATCTATAATGGATGAAACTTGTTTACGCTTAATCATAAACTTGGCCCCAAGAGACAATATTCTTGTGTGCTAGGCAACATTCTCCTCCTATGGGCTAGTGCTAGATGAGAGGAAATAATATTGCTGAGTATTTTAGTTTTATTTTCAATTGTTTTTTTTTTAATTCTTATTTCTTCTTATATATTAAGTTATGGCTACTAACAAAATGTGAAGAAAGATGTTGCTTGGGATCATTGTAAGTCTCTTGAGACTCGATTACATGTTAAATGTAATTGTTGTCCCAAAGCTATGTGGGGAGGAGCATTTAGGATGAAATACCATTTAGTTGGAACACACAAGGAAGTTGCACCCTGTGAACAAGTGTTGGAACAAGTAAAAAAATTATTTTAAAAAAAAATCTTAGATGATGATAAAATTTTTGTTTTGATGATAAAGAAATTCAAGAACATGACCCTAAAAAGGGGGGGGGGGGGGAAGAGTCCATGAAAGCTGAAAGGAAAAGGGCGAAGTGGTTTTTCTAGTTCCTCTACAAATATGAAGCAACCAATTATAAATTGATGTGAGACCCTCTAGAGGCTTGTTCTAGGAACCTTACACAATCTGAATCGTACCCCGGGATTGGCTAGCAACAAACATAAAAAAAAAAACACTAAAAGAAATAAGGTTAGAAGATGTTAGTCAAAGGTGGAATCCTAAGAGAACTTGTCTCTTAGAATCCTAGCCTCGAGACGCCACAAAGGAAGACCACTCCTTTGATAAGTCAAGAATTCTCACAAGAACACAAGGATTGCAAGAAAAACTCTCACAAATTAATAAAATTCGTATATTTTATTCATATCTCTTATTCTGGGTACATATAGGTCTTTTTATAGGTAATTGGACTCTAAAAATTTTCTAAATTACTATCCTAATGATGGCATCATCTTTCACAAGAAATTGGAAACAATATGAGCTAAGAATGATGCCACTCATACAGCAATAAAATCTGACTAAAACTTCCTAAAAGATAATAACTTAATTTGTAAGTTTTAAGCAACTAAACAAAAGGAAGGAAATTAACCTAATTTTCAAGCATAAGTTTTTGACCATATGGCCTTATTCAAATCACTAAAATAGAAACAAATTAAAGGCAAAAAATGTGCAAAAATCTGATCAGCAGGGATGTCCATTTTAAGTGGTCACATACAAGTCACATGAGGCTCTAAATAAGCTCTTCCAATATAACTCCTTTTGGGCCTTTAACTTAAGCTAAATCTTAGGCTACTTGGGAGCATATTAACACACTATTTAGAGCTCGTTGGGCAACCATCTAATTCTCATAAATGGGCTCTAAGTCTTGCAATTTATGGATCAAACAATTAAGAGCTTCTTTCATTGCTTTGGACTTTGCTCTTGCCATTGGGCCTCTAATTCCTCGCAATAGATCTTGAATTTTGAACTTAGGCCCTTGAACTCCTTCTTGAATGTCCTTGGTTGCTTGATCACGTATAGCAACTTGATCACCATGCCAAGCTTCTTGATCTCTATCATTTCCTCCCTCCTTAAAAGGATTCATCCTCAAATCTACAGCATCAAAGAGGGACAAATCAGACACATTGAATGTGGCACTAACATTGCTATAGGAAGAAGGCAAATCAATTTTATAAGCATTGTTATTAATCCTTTCTAAAACTTGAAAGGGGCCATCTCCTTTGTGGTTATAGTTTAGATTTCCTTTGTTTTAGAAATCTCTCCTTTCTCAAGTGCACCCAACCCTAATCTCTGGGCTCGAATACAACATGCCTTCGGCCTTTGTTGGCTTGCTTGGCATATTGTTCATTCCTTCTTTCAATGTTGGCTCTTACTTTAGCATGTAACTTCTGCACAAACTTAGCTTTTTCCTCGCCATCAAAACTAGCAAAGTCATTAGAAGGTAATGGAAGAATATCTAAAGGTGTCAAAGGATTAAAGCCATAGACAATTTCAAATGAAGAAAATTGAGTAATAGAATGAACGGCCCTGTTGTAAGCAAATTCAATATGAGGGAGACACTTTTCCCAATTCTTCGGATTTCTTTGGATGATCGCACGCAACAAGATAGTCAAAGTTCTATTTACCACTTTTGTTTGACCATCTGTTTGAGGATGTGCAACAGTAGAGAACAATAGTTTTGTGCCAAGTTTATTCCATAAAGTCCTCCAAAAGCGCCTTGCCAGCGCGTGATGGCATGTGCAGTAGTTTTTAGCAAGGGGCTTTGGTGGATTTGCTGATTTTTGCCTTGTGGTTTCGATGGTATGGTCAGTTGATTGATTCGGAGGCCAGAGGTACAAGATCTAGCTCGGATAGAGGCGAGTGTCAGTTTTCCAATGAAGCTCCAATGAATCTTAGGCAATGAAGGTGTGATTGGAACAAGAACTTAGCTTTGATACCAAATTGATGTAGTACAATATGGGGTGAATTGGTAGAGATGATACCACTTGATGTAGAGCAATGGAGGGAAAGGGGGAGAGAGGGTGTTTCAGAAGAAAGAGGGAAGATTTAAAAAATAAAATAGAGGGGGAATATTTGAAAATATTTTATTTATTATTATTATTCAAGGGTAGGTTCTTAATACAATTGCTAAGGGTTTTACGTAAAGACATTTTTTATGTTTAGCAATGTGACCCACTATGTCACGGCTGAATGTGAGTGTGGCACCTTGTGAGCTGTCATGTTAGTTTAGATCTTGCAAATTAATGTAGATTTTAGAGACAACTATATATTTGACTCGTGTACATTAAACTGTATTGCAGTTTTGGTTGCAATGAAAATGGAGAAGGCTTTATAGTTTTGTATGGTTCTTCCTAGCTTTTCATACAATGCTTGTTGATAAAGCATAGTTGATTAAAATGTGAATATGTTTATATTTCCATCATGTTTTCCTTACAATCTGGATTGATATAATCCCAGTACTGTGATCATTTTTACAGTCAAAATGGCCATCATATAATATTTCCAACTTGTTCTGAATGTAAACTTTCTGTGGGGCTATGATAACAATCGTGGGAATATTAAACTACTGTGCAGTCAGTGGTATTGCTGTTATTACTTTAGACTCGACATTTACCATGGTATCTGAGACTGCTTGGTTACACGTTAACAGTAACTGGGGTAGACATTAGTGTTTAAATCTCTATCACTAATAATATTTATCTGTATCTGCAGATATAATTTACTCTATTCCAGGTTCAATTGTTTTTTTTTTTTGGTTTCTGTTTCCAAACCAGTAGAAAGGGGAACCATTTGCTTTTATATAGTGGAGTGTCTGAAATTTTGTATGATACCTATGATATTGTCAAGACTCAAGATAATAGACACTGTAAATCTGATTAATTTTCCTGCTTGAACATTCTCTTAATTTTTGCTTGACATGAAAGGTAATGGGTATGATTTGACTGCATCAGCTTTGTTCTATTATGAGATTTTCTTCCATTCCTACCGGTAATTGTTACAATTTAACAAAGAATTGAAGCATCTTGAATTGGTGGCAGTTGGCAAATTCATCTATGGAGTATGATCCTCTCTATGATGCAGAGAACGGCTTCAATGTGATGCCATCATCCTTCCATGATATTGGTGACATTGAGTTTCAAGATAACTGGGGACGCGTTTGGTATATGCTCTGGATCACTGATCTTTCATAAACTGATCTAGATTATTATCAGTAGAACATAAATTAACTACAAACATCTCTTACAGGGTAGATCTGGGTACATGCGATTATTTTGCGATTGATGTGCTCCTCAATTGCCTAACGGCCTTAAGCTCAGAGTAAGTTGAAATGACCAAACCAGAGGAAAAGAGAATAGAGAAGTCTATGCAATTATATGTTCATAGAAGCTTTTTTGTTACGCAAACAATTAGAAATTTAGAATGAAATTAAAATTTGACCTTTTTTTCTGATGGCAGATATCTGGGTATCCAACAGATAGTTTTTGGTGGACGTAGCATGGGTGATTGGGAAGGGGGAATGACGAACCCTGAGTATGGATACAAGTACTTCAGGATCTGAACTGGATCGAGATGCAACTGGTTTCATCAATAATTTCAGTACAGCCAAATTTGTGTCCCTTCCTTCCCCCGTCCTGGTTCTGAGTGGCTCAATTTGGTCGACAAAAAAGAAAGCTGGAGGTTCAGCAACAATATACATTGAGCAGCACAATATTTTTTGGGTGAGGAGTGCTAATCAAGTATTTTGAGGCTCTAATCGACTAGGCAAAAAAGTTCTATTTTACTGTGTAATTATGCTGAAAGATATTTTACCCTAACATTTAAGACAATTCATATGATAAGTTCCAATGAAACTATTTAATCCGAATTTTAGTGATGGATCAAAGTAGCCCGTCTGACATGGGAGCGTCTGACCTAGATCAGAATTTAGACATAAAGTTGGCCCAAGTCTAGCAAATGTTTATTTTGTTGTTTGATGACCAAAACAACGCTTGTTTTGAACTCAATATTTGGACGACCAGCTTAAGCTTAATTAATAAATTAGTAGTCATTTGAAAGGTTAACATATCTACTTCCATTTAAATTAGATTTTATTTAATTTCAGATTTTTTGGAATTAGTTATGCTATATTGTTGGCAAATCATCAGGGTATTTTCATTTAATTTTTAGGAGAATAACATCTAGAACTTCAAGTAGCTTGTAAAGCATGAGATTAGGCAGTTTGGTTTTGTTATTTGGTATGCCTGCTGAGATGTTCCAATGTCATAATAGTTTCTCCTTTGTATTATTAAAAAGATTTGAGTTTTGATTAATAGAAGAATTTGAAGAACTTTTTGTGTTTCTTCCCTTAATTTTGCATCTCTCTAGTGGATTCCAAAAGAGTGATCAATAGGACTTAGTTTTGTATCTCCTGGCTTGACTTGTATCTTTTAAATGGTGAATTTCTTGTTCTTTTAACATCAGATTACTTTTGAGTGATTTCTTCGTATTCCTTCAATGTATTTGAGTGATTCCAATGTTGATCTTATAATTTAGAACCTCATATTTCAGAGAGTTTTTGAATCACATCAGAGTCTTTTTATTGCGAATTTTATGTGTCTTGAGCTCGATGTGGATTCAATTTTCAAAATAATCTTATGGTCTTCTCCTTGATTTGTCTGTTAATCTAGAGAGTTTGGAACAATGTCAAAAGATTTATACTTAAAAAATCAATGTAACCCCAATGAGTTGACTTGGTGGTCAAGGAGATGTGCTTACTTGGTTCAAACCTTGGTGTTAGCATTTAAAAATATTTATTCTCTTAAACACGCCAGGGTAATATGGAAAGGGCATACTTAAGATGGTCAAGAAAATATTTAGTCTCAATTGATTAGCACACCTTTCTGCGTAATAAGTTGAAGTGACGGCATGTTTGTTTTTGTTACATATCATGTAATATTACATATTTATAATCCACTTACCATGATTAAACATAAGAAATGCTAGTTGTACCATAAACTTACATAATTATAATTCAGTTTTTTTTTTTCATTTTTTAAGTCAATGAACATTGTTAGTTTGTCTAAAAGACAAATATTAATTGTAACTAGTAACTTATCTCGACTTAAGTGGTGACCCTTCTAAAATGAAATGGTAATTTACCTATAAATGATTTTTTTGTTTGGCTACTAGAAAATTTTTCATTAACAACAAAGCAAAGATGCACGTATAGCACTAGTCTTACACCAGTTTAGAAGTAAAGGAACTAATAAACAAGAAATAGACCAGTAACATTAGCCTACTCCCACCCCACAACTTGCAGCGTCAGAAAAAATAATTGATAAAAAGAGAGACGGGAGACTTGGCTTCTAACCAAATGGGTGCATCCCCCTATTAGCATGAGCAGCAAGCCAATCAGTGACTTGATTGACATATTTGGGAATCCACCTAATAGAACATGAAGAGGATTGTTTGGTGAAGCATAAAACATCTTCAACCGCATTTTTGCATCTCCATTCAAGACCACCATTATCAAACTTAATAGCAACAACTAATTCCTTGCTATTAGTCTCCACCTCAACCTCCTCAAAGTCAAGATTAAGGGCCATTTGTAATCTTTTTTCATAGCCAAAGCTTCTGAGATGAAAGCAAACGAAGCAGGACAAGAACAACTACAGAAATCAATCACTCCATCCCTCCTTATGTCTTAAGATAATACTTATGCTAGCTTTAGTACCATTTTTACCAAAACTACCATAAACACTAAGCTTAATGCTACAATCCATAGGAGGTTTTCATCTTTCTTCATGATTAGAATTAACATTTTACAGCAAGTTTGCACCTAAGTTCAACTTATTAGCCAACCAATACTCATGAATAGCATTAGATATTATGATAGTTGGATTGGGGGGAGAGTTTTCAAAAACCTAACAGCATCTACTTTTCCAAATTTGCCAACATAACATAGCTATTAAAGCTTTCTCAAAATCTTCAAACATTTGATTATTAAAAAAATCCAGTAGCCATAAAGTAAAGTATAGTAACATTTATGTTTTCAATTTTTATAGAGAGAGGGCAACGAAACCAAACCTGCTTAGTCCACTCACATAGTAGAAAGAGAAGCTCCATAGATTTAATGTCAGAGGAGCAGCACAAGCACAAAGGAGAGGAATTGCACTTTTTTAAGCCTAAGATTTTCCTCTGTAGATAACGAACCTGTAACATCATATCTATATAGCACTTAGCTTATAGCACAATTTGCCTATAGTATTCATTTTTGTAAAATGTTTGCCTTTAACAATGGAAATTTCCGTTATTAAAAGCCAAAATAATTCATCTTTGGCTAAATAAAAGATTTAGGCATACCAAACTTATCTTCCATCCATCACATACTCGTTCAATTAGAAACATCACAATTTGAAGTTTAAATTTCGAGTTGGAGGCATACGTCTTAAATTGAACATCACACTTGCATTTCCACATGTCCTACATTCTAATGTAAACTTTAAAAATTCATAACTAATTCTAGAAAGTTCTAAATCATGCAAATTATAGCTTTCTAGAAAGTTCAAGACGTTATCTAACTATTGTAAAAATTTTAAATCAAAATAATATCATTTTGACCCATGAAATGCTAATGGAACATTAACTGGGTTGAGATTTTGAACAGCAGCAGACTTGCAATTTTAGAAATTCATATCTCTCTTTACATAGATTCAAATTGAGTGCTCTTGGTGGATATGGAAAGGTTATAATGCCAACTATATGTTGTAAAATTTCATGAGCATTGGATTTCATTTGACCACTCAAAGACACTGAAAACCAAACTGGCTAAATGAATAGTTCCAATGATTGTTTTTGCTTAATTTAGTCAACTTTGAAAAATTATAATAAATATTTTAGAGCTCCAAAAATTATATTCTTTCGCTTTGTGAAAAACTCTAGATGAGATCTAAATGTCAACCAAAGTTCATGCTAAGACTCATCTATTTGGTCTGGTTTTGGTTTAGAGCAAAATTATGGTCCAAAAGAGGTACATTTGGTTTCAAATGAACCAAAATGGCTTCTTAAAGTAATGGAACCATTTGAGTATGTCCAAAAGCTCAAACAAAGCATATAAAAGCATCATAACAAGTCTAATTCATCATGGAATTTAAAACCATCATACCACTTGTTCATATGCACATGCACTCTAAGGCTTAAGGATGTCAAAATCTCATATTCTCATACATTTGGCTCCATATCCATTGCATACATCATATTCGTATACATTTACATATGATCAAAGGTCTACATCTCATAAACATCATATACATACATACTTTGACATTAAATTACATAGAAAACTATTCTATTGTCAAAGTAGCATCATTCATGCTCTTTAGCTTCCATTCCTTGCTTTATGAGGCTCACCAAGATATGGTTAGACATAAAGTGGGGAAGAATGAGATTTAAAGAATTCCAATAGCTCATTCACCCTTTTAAGCATATATATATATGACACATTTTCATGTCAAAGAATGCAAGCATGCTACAAATGCTTCTAGTAGGCATACATAGTCATATTTTCAAGTCACATGAAATCATTCCAATTCAAACATGAGTTCTAGGGACTTTTAGTTTAGCCTCACCTAATTTTTTGGGACTTTTAGATTAGGCTCACCCACTTTTAGGGACTTTTGACTTAGCCTCACTCCTTCTTGAGACTTCTAGTTTTGTCTTACCCATTTTTAAGGACTTTTAGCTTCTCTTCACCTATTCTAAGAGACTTTTGGTACAACCTTACCCATTAAGAGCCATACATATTTAAATTGTTATTTAAGAAACATAATGGTATCAAAGCATTAAACTTATAGCTATAAGCATATTTTATGATACATACAAGTATCCAATGACAATCAAATAACCAAGCAATATATACAAGAAAGGATGGAGAGCTACTTTGAGTCAAGAATCACAAACTTTCTTCCTTGAGCTTTACTTCCCTTTTTGGCCTCACACACAGACCTAAGAGGAGCTTGATTTGCTTGGCCTAGATACATCAAATAAGATACAAACACATAATTGGAACCCATTCTAGCCTTACATAATCTCTACAAAAGCCTATTCTAGCTTATGGCATGCTTATGGTTCCATACAAGGGCATAATAAACCAATCCATATACTTCATGATCTTGGCTCCAATTTCTCACTGAATCTAAGTCGCATGACTCCATTTAAACTCATTAGAGTCATCGCAAACTTAATTCAAGGAGCTAAACACCAAATTGCTTCTTTATGACTAAAAAAGAACCTAAACTTCCATATTTCAAATTATGGTTTTTAAATTCAAACGAATGGTTCCTTAGGTGTTTATTATTCATGTCTAGACCATTTCTATCCTTAGAATTAAAGAAACTTCTCCCTAGGTACACTTGTTCTTCCCTTTGGCTGAGACATACATATGCTTAAAGAGTCCATGCAGTTTTCTTTAATTTCCTAGGGAATTTTCTACCCATGAAGCTTCTTAGATGTCTTAAGAATTCAAACATGGTCTTAGATAGTCTAAATTACCATTAGAAAGCTTCATAGATTCCTAGGTGTAACCAAAACCCTAAATGCCGTAACTTGTTATCTATTAATTCTTTTTGAATTCTAGTTGCTCCATATGATTCCTCATGCTTCAAAACTTCAATTCCTATCAAGTTTGGATCAAAATAAAGTCTCTTATATATATCCCTTATGTTGGCCAAAAATATAAGGGGGGAAGGGGAGCCAAGAAGAATAACTTAAGCCATGGTTTTCTTACCTTGTTTGCAAGCTTGTCAAGAGCACTTTTACAAGCTTTCAAGAGGTCTCCCAAATTCTCTCTTTCCTCTATTGAACCAGCCACAAAACATGTCCAATTAAATCACCAAAACCATGAGAAGAGAGAGGAGGAAGAGGATAAGAAGTTTGGTGAAGAAGAAGGCATGAAAAAGTGTGGAATTCTTACACTTTCAAAGCTTCTTTCTCTTCCCTTTGTTCCCTCACTTGGTGCACCTCTTAGGACTGCCCTTGAATCTATTTTGGAATAGAGGAATGTCAGTTAAGAGGCTACGCAGAAGTGGGACATGATATTAAAGGCTAGGGGGCTGATTTATAATGTTTTCCAAAATTTCAAGTTAGTCCTCAAACTTGGTTCTTTCCATTTGGGCTCATTTTAACTTTTTTTTAGAACTTGGTTCTTTTCATTTGGGCTCATTTCAACTCCTTTTTGAGAACTGCCTTTTCTACCATAAAATTTAGGTCCTCAATTCATAAAATGCCTTTGGTTTCACCCAAATTGGATTTAAAACCTTACTGAATAGTCTGGTCAAAATTTTGGTCAATTGATACTCTAAAATACATATTGGAGAGGTTTTGGATATTCTAGGGGTTTTTATGATTTTTAGGGCCTTTGAGAACTCTGAGAAACTCAATTTTCTCATTTAAAGATTCCTCCTTTGAGTTTTCTAAAAGTTGCTTAAAATTATAAAAATGCCACACTACCTTTTAGCTTAATTTTATTTAGCTATTTTGACTCCGTTTTCAAGGAACCTTTAGCTTTGTATTCTTATTTTTAGATGTTTAGTTTATTACTCTAATTTTATTTGGCCTTTAATCATTTGAATTAGAGGTCTTCCTTTGATAATTCCTTAGTTTTAGGTCTTTTTAGAACAACTAGATGTTATGAAACCTGTACACAATCTCCACATAAAATGGTAAACTTTTGGTAGAACCTCCAATTTCCAAATTGACTTCTAAAGTGTAGAATCAATTCACAAGAAGAGCTAGCCAAGTCTCTATTTTCAACCATAACACTAGCAACTTTATAACCCATTTTAACATAGTATATACCATCTCTAATTTTTGTCCATATAATTTGATCCTCTCTATTAAAAGTAGGAAGAGGAATTGTACCAATTGCATTAATTTCTTCATTAGAAAGTAATCTATTATAGATTGATAGATCCCACTTAGGCTAAATTCAATAACCCAACAGTCATTCCTTCTTCATATAGGGTGCTTGAATTTATTTTGATAGTATCAAGGCTTTGAATCCATAGGTTATCTCAACACTTTATTTTTAAATCATTTCTCACTATCCAATAGAGGTTTTTAGACAGTAAGTTTCTTCCTTCAAGCAAGCTTGACCAAGTCTAAGAAGTCTTAGAGCCTTTTCTTAGCCTTTAAGAAAATCATATATGGGAAATAAATCCTTTTAAGAATTTTAAGCCATAGTTCATCCGAAGATCTAAGAATATGCCATGCTTGCTTTGCCAAGAAAGCTAAATTGAAACATGAGAAGTCCTTAAATCCTAGGTCCCCATCATTTTTAGCCTTAGATAATTTCTTCCAAGCTTGTTAATGAATTCATCCCTCCTCCTTGTTTTGCCCCTACCAGAAATTGGCAATAATCATATCAAGTTCATGGCAAGTTTTCTTCAAGTATTTAAAGCAAGACACAGAGAAAGTGGGAATAATAGATTTAATCGAAACCTCTCTCTTGACTTGAGATAACATGCTTTGCTTCCAACCTTACACCTTAGTCCTTGCTTTATCCTTTACAAAGGCAAGCATTTCAAATTTTGATCTTCCCCATAAAACTAATAGACCCAAATACTTGGCTAGTGATTTAGCTATAATGATCTCTATAATTATGTAGATCTCATCTCTTAATTCTTGAGGGATATTTTTATTTTTAAAAAATACAAGACTTATTAAAATGAATCAACTACCTTAAACCTTACAATAGCCATTCAAAATTTCCTTCATTTTCATACAATTTTCCTTGTTTGCTTTGAGGAAAAAATGAGAATCAGTTGCAGATAAGTAGTAAGTGAGGTTTGGACAATTTCTAATAAGTTTTATACCTTTCAATCTTCCCTAGACAAGACATTTGCAACAATTATAAAAAGGTATAATGACAATGGATCATTAATAAGTCCCTAAAAGGATCACTTTTGAGGTGTAATTTGAAGGACTTAATAAAGGTATTTAAATGGTTTTTAACTCTTTTGTACTCATATTTCATTAAATTTGCAATTCTATTTATTTTGGTGCAAATTAGAGTTATTTGTTAAAAAGCTTCCAAAAAAGACTAAATTAAAAAGAATTTTGAAAATTAGCTTTTACTTGTAAATTAGTTTTATGGCAATCCGTGATTTTCTTATAAAGCCATTAGTATATTCTTGTAAATAATTAGTTTTAAATAATTTTCTAGCTTAAATTCTCATGTTGTGTTTTTAATATGTTTTGTAAAGACCAGGTTGTAAATAAATAAATTTTGTGCATTATGGAAGAAATTTGGAGAAGCTAAGGGATTAAAGCACAAATAATTTCAAAATTTCCCCTCAACTTATGTTAGACCTCTCTTAATATAGGTATTCTTCTAATTAATACCTTTAGACTTTAATATCAATGCTTGAATTAGGTTTAAGTGAGTAATATTATTACAATTGCCAGTTTAAGCATTAAAACATAAAAGTTACTCATAAAAATAATGAAAATTTTCTTTTAAAAACCAATTAAGCGCTATCTGAATTTTAATTGTATCTCACTTTCTCAATATAAGCCCAGATGGTATTTTAGATTAGAGTCAATGTGAGAGGTGGATCTCAACAATCTAGATTTACTTTTGGATTCCTAAATCCTTTTCTGACCATTACATAATCACTGACTCATTACAAGTTCATAATAGTGCTTAAATCATATAGTCAAGCATTCATATTTACTGAAAAATCTAATAGCATAATAGCTAGAAACTGAATAATATTGTTCAAGCACGATAGCCTTCTCTTTTGATACACCAATTACCTACATATAACTCAAGTCTAAATATTAGCAAGCTCATTGACCCAGAATAATCAACCAAGTTAAGACATAGAGTACTCATAAATACAATGAATGGGCAATTTACATTATTGAAAAGTATCCTTATATTTACTAATCCATTTTTAAACTGTCATAACCAAGTTTTGTCATATACATTATCATCATTACATACATCTATCTCAAAACCCAATGTATGTAGTTTTTTAAGAAATTAAATCAAATATTTCATTCTCTAAAGAGTTATAGAATTTCCTTGCTCTATTATACTACTTTCGCCTGGCATGGGGTTAGTGGATAACGGGATGAGATTTTGAGAAGAACTCAACAGCATAATCTTATTCTAACATGCATTAACTACTCAAGTACATAGGTATGCATGTATGCAACTTTTTCTAATATCTAAACTTTCTAACATGTGAAAATATGTATGCATACAGTTGTAAGTGGCCAAGATTACTTGTCACAACTAGCTTTAATCCTTTTATTTTGAATAGCAACAATTTCACAACCGCTATTATACTTTTAGTGGCATATTTTGCTCTATTTGTATGCCAATCGAAGCTATAAGAGTTAAAATTTGAATTCTTATCCTTCTTCACATTAATCATCATAAACAAAATTGTTATGGTCCACTAGATCATAAAAGACAAGTTGATTGCCTAAGGGAGTCTCATAGCTTGAATTGGTCATATTTGCCATATTATGCATCAAACTTTAAAAATTCATAACTTGGGCTATGTAACTCTGATTTATGCAAACTCAGTGGTTATGGAAAGCTTATGATGTGAATTTTATGTTGAAAAAATTTCAAGTAAAAAGAAATTTGTTTGGCCCCTCAAAATGGCTTGAATAGTAGCTATATCAAAGTCAATAGTACTAGCCATTTCTACATAATTTGGCTAATTTTAAAAATTCATAAAATATTTTGTATAGTTCTAAAAATTTCCATTCTTTGCTTGTTAGAAAGCACTATAAATTATCTATTTGCATGCCAAATTTCAACCTTAAACTAAGTCATTTGGGCCTTTAAGGATAAAGGTATAATTTATGGCTCATTGGACCAAATCCAATTGGCCTCTAATATGCAATCTCTTCCCTTGAACAAATTTTAATCCATCTATACATCATTTCCATTCAATCCATCACATGTAAATACGACTTGCATCAAAATTTGACCATCCAATGTCTATTTATGCATAGAAATCATAATGCATTACATATAGAAAACCACGCACCAAAGGCTCATTCATGCATCAAAATGCCATATAATTATGGTCTTATGCTCATACACATGCCAACATTACATTTGCTTGTCATATACAACATATTCATCACTAGTATACCAGATGCACTCTCAAATTCATAGTTACATACAAGGCTTCTAAGACTTGACTTCTAACTTTTATGGCTTCCCATTTTTCTTCCCCATGCTTGAAGATCCTGAAATGGTTAGTGTTAAGGACATAGGTGAGATTCTCGGGAGAATCTTAGTAACTAATTTCGACCAAATTAATACATACACGAATGCTATAAGGAATTGTAATGCATGTAGTGCAAGCATGTGATTCTCATTTATCATGAAACTCAAATGCAACTTTTAGCATGAAAACTCATTTCTCAACAAGCTATGGCATCTCTGTAGCATCCAAAATTAATTAAAGGTATTAATCATGGAGTTGAGCTAATTAAGAAGAATTATCATGAGAATAATTTAGGCAAGTTATAGAAATAGCAATTTATGGAGAAATAAATTATTAATGTAGACTTAAGATTTAATTAGGATAGAGATTTAATTTGGGTACATAATTAATTTAGACATTTAAATTAGACCTTAAGATCAATTTAATTATGCTTTGGGCGAAATGTAGAAACTCAATCTTAGCAATAGGGAGATCGAATTCCATTTCTTAGAGGCCGAATATTTATTTTGTGCAAAACTAATGTTAATGGACCCTTTTAGCTTGGCCTAACTCTTATCTAACTCTTATAACTTTAGAATCCATAGCCCAACAAGCATATTTTTGGACCCACTTGGATTTTAGGTCTTTGAATTAGTCTAAACCCATCTAAAAGCTTAATTTAGTCAGCCCCTATTCTCCATTTTGTAGCCACACTAAGAATTGGAAGCCAAGCACTTGTGCTACAGAAATAAAAGTCTATTTTCGCACCTTGAAGGAAGGGGCTAGGGTTAGCAGCATAATTCCATCATTTCCCACTCCTAGTGCCAAAATTAGCCAAGGTAACTAATATATAATATAATCATCTCTTCTTTCCCTTCAATATGACCTAATTAGTTTTTCATTTGGAGTATTTTCACCTATACCCAAATCTGAAATGTGTTACTTGGTGTTTTCATAGTGGATTTTCAGAGGTTGAAACTAGAGGTGTTGTTAGGTAAGTTTTTCCTTCCCATTTTAATGCATTTTCTGCTAGTTTGAGATCCTTAGAGTTGATTTATAATATGGGCAGTAATTTTATACAAATTTACCTATAAAATTGAGAGGTATCTTGAGGTTTCTGATATGAGGAACATCAAATTCGAATTTGGAGCTTGTAGTGGCTAGGTGAGTGTCCTCTAGATAGTCCTTGGTACTTTAATTCTATAGGTATCTAGTTTGTTGCTATAAATGATGATTAAGAGTAGTGATTGTCTGATTTTATAATCATAGGGTGATTTTGGCATTGTTGTTGGCCTTCAACGATTGTCCACAAAGTGAGGTAACCGAGGTTCATTCTAATTCGTTGCATATGTTCGATTTAATCTTATATTTGCTGAATATGTATGATTTTGAATGTTAAATGAATGGTTGGCTATCTAATGTGTTGTGATTAGAACTTGTAAGTCTATGGTGGAGCTGTAGTGCGGTTGCCACTCATGCATCGTGCTTCAATTGGGCACCAAGTTGTGATCAAACTCTTATATGCACTAAGCTCAGGTTGTGCTCATTAGAGAGTTAGTGCCATAGATTAGCCTCTCCTGGTGTTATCGACCTTTAACATATTATGTGTGATTGTTAGTATGGGATAATAATCACTGGTAGCTCAACTATTGCATTTTCCTGATATTATGTTGTTTCTAATACTTATATGATTTAATGTATATATGTTGATTAATTTGAAGCATATGAATTGAATTTATCTTTGGTTACTAAGATTTGCATCTCATCCCATTTTATAGGCTAACTATTTTAGGTGAAAGATCTTCGAGTAAGGATACATGGAAGCAAGTGGATGAACATCTATGAGTTAAGACCATGTATGGGGAATGTTATACTTAGGTTGATCTAATTTAGGATAGGTGCTAATTTTTGTTATTCTTTTGTGTAGCATCATCATGTAATCATATTGCCAAGTGTAGGAGTTTTGCATTTTGGTGATCTATGATGTACTTAATAGGGAGTTAGGCCTTATATAACTTGAAATTTGATGTATACATTCATTTATATTTGATGTGGAACCTTATTAGTATGGATATAAGACTTGTCATTTGAAGTATGTTATTATATCATCAAGAATGATCATGTTAGTTGTTTATGAATCTTGTTATTATTAATAATTCATGAATTTGCTGATGTATGATTGATAGAGAGATTTGAAATTAATACTCTAGTCTCTAAGTGGATGTGAGGGTATGCTGGGTAGTTTAATAAGTTGGTTGCCATTAAAGCCTTACAAATTACGGTAAAATGACCTTAGGATGTTGCTAGAGGTATGTTTGGTATGTGTGAGACAAAATTCATAGAGTTTAGGTGTAATAGGGGGATGAGCTATGACCAAAACTACCTAAGTCATGACTAAGGGAGATCCAGAAGCTAGGAGCATAAGAGATTTACCCAGGGAGAGTAATAGAGAGCAAACTCAACGCAATGCAAGGGAAGCTTGCCATGGTGAGCGTTGGGAGTTATGTTTGGAGAGTTTCAAGAGGCTTTCTTACCGCAGCAAGAATCACGAAAGTGTGAATAGTAGGTCTCAAGACCATCTTCGCCATAGTGCGGAAAGCCTGAGTGTCAATGCAAGGTTGGTATTTTTGATTTTGAGCTCCAGTAGCCTTTTACGCTCGTGGCATTGGTGTACCAAGTCATGACGTGAGTCTCCAAACTTGGTTTTAGATTCTAGTAACCAACTTAGTCGCGACGGGTAGGCTCCAAGTTGTGGCAAAGGTCCTTAAACTTTTATTTTTGATTTTTTTTGATAATGTTATGTAATGACTTGAGGATATTATATAAGGATTTGTAAGTCTAAAATCAATGAAACATGAATTAAAGGTCTTGAATGATAATTAGAATTACTTGTAGACTCAAATGGTGTTAGTTGTTTGGCTAATAACCCTAATAATATCAAGGTTCAAATTTCTTCACTCTTTTTTCTAATTTGATTAATTTTAATGACTTTAGACCTTGATTTATGATAATTAACTATATAATTAAGCCTAATCATGGTAATTAAGAATTAGGGTTATTACAATCTCAACATACTAGTTGGGCTCAACTAACTTAACTCTGGACCAAGGAATTACTGTGCTTAATTCCTTGCCATAGGAACCTAGAAGGCAAGAACATATCGAACTCAAGTATAAAGCTCATAATAGAAAGCATCTTCAAGTATAGCTCAAAAATACATTTAGCAACAACACATACAAGTATCTCAACTCATTCAAGCATTCAAACGCATATAAGATAAGGAGATAAAGCTATCTTGTGGAGCTAGGAGCTTCAAGCTCCGATTAACTCCAAAATCCCTCTCTTTCCTTGATTCTTCACTCCATCCTTCTCAGTTTCACAACTCCATTAAGTGGAATTATATTTTTCTTGGCCTTCCTATAGCAATATACCATGTAAAGGAATTCATCAAAATCAATTCCAACTCATTTTATCATCCTCTAATCCTATTAGAACCTAATATGCCATTTTAAGTCATTTTATGTCTCTTAACAAGAAACTTTCAAAATTTAGTTTTTAGGCTTCACAATCTCATTTACTATGAACCATGTAACTCTAATGGAATTTAGGTCCTCATTTACGTGATTACACAAGCTTAGTGCCAACTTACTTTTTTAGGCCTTTTATGTGCTCCAAATATTCACCTTTTAAAATAAGGCTTCTAAATTCAATCTAATGATTCTATTAATGTTTATTCATCATATCTAGACCATTTATAACCTTAAAATCAAAGAAAACTCTTCTTAAATGCTTCCTTTAGCTTGTGGCCAAACCTATGTCATAATGGAAGCCTAATGGAATTTTGTCATTTCTCTTGGGAATTTAATATGTAACACCCCGAAATTAATTAAGATGTTAATAATATTTTTGGACTAATTAAAAATAATTATCATGAAATAATTAGGCAAGCTTTATAAATGAAAATTTATAGAGAAATAAGTTCGTAATATAGGTTTAAGATTTCATTTGGGTTAAAGCCTAATTGGGGCCCAAAATTTAATTTGAATAAGTTATGGATAAGGATTTATAGAGGCCCAATAATTTTTGGGTGTAAGCCCAACTCCTTATCATGAGACTTGGGCCAAGAGAGATAACCTAGCAATAGCCCAATTTGATTTAGTGAAATAGAGGCCCAAGACCCAATTTACATGAGCTCTTATAGTTGGCCCAACACACATGATGCATACTTAAGTTGGATTGACTCTTGGAACTTGGCCTAACCCAATCAAATTTCTATAGCCTAACTTATGAGATAAGGCCCAACAAGCATAAAAATCTAAGCCTACAAGGAATTGGCCCATTGGGTCAGCATACTTCACTTAAACTTAAAATGTTCTGCAGCCCACCTTACCAAACAAAGGCCCAATAAGCACACATATGAACCTAAGTGGATTTTGGGCTTTAGGGTTGACCCAAACCCAACTAAAACCCTAACTCTTCAGCCTCTTCCTCATTTTACTGAAACTCAAGAGAGGAAATTCGGAGGTTCGAGGGAGGCTAGGGTTCTACCAACATGGAAACTCCATTTTTGACTCCTAGAGGATGATTTAGCCAAGGTGAGTTATATATAACTTGACCCTCTCATCCTCCTCTTCATTTTGGTTTGATTAATTTCTGGGTTTAAGCATTTTCATCTTCTTCTCAAATCTGAAATTTTGTGTTGGGTGATTCCTTACAAGATTTTCGGACTTGGAGGTTAGAGGGAGGATTAAGTAAGCTTTTCCCTTCACTTTTGTGAATCACTTTGCTGGAAAATGCCCTAAGGATGTATTATCATAATGGGTTCTGTTATTGTGTGAGATTACAAGGAGATAATGGTGGAAAACTGAATTTTCTGGGCTTGATGATTGAAATGCGAATTTTGGTGCTTCCATGGTGGATTTTCGGAGGTGAGGCTATGGGTGTTATTAAGTGAGTATCTTTTTCCCATTTTGATGCATTTTCTGTTAGTTTGAGACCCCTATAGTTGACCTATGATATGGGCTTTGGTTTCATGTGAAATTACCCAGAAATTGGAGTGAACTATGATAATTCTGGTGTGGGAAAGTTGGAATCCGAAATTAAATCTCTTGGTAATTAGGTGAAACCTCTAGTCTGTCATTAGTAGTTCAACTCTTTGGATATTTGATTGTGATTAGAAATGATGATAATTATGCTTATTATAGGCTTGGTATGCATTTGGATTATTATGGTAGCTAGGGGAAGAGTAATTGGCTTCAATGAGGTAATTGGGTTATTTTCCTAATTCCATGTATATGCTCATGTTAATCTGCTATTTGCTACACATGCTTGATTTTGAAATGTTAAATGACTGGTTGACTACTTGATTGTTATTGTGATTAGACCTTGTGAGTCCATGGTGGAGCTGTGGTGCGGCTGCCACTCGTGCATGTGCTTCGATCGAGCACCGGGTTGTGATCAAACCCCAAATGCACTGAGCCCTGGTTGTGCTCATTATGGAGTAGGTGCCGTGGACGGACCTCTCCCGATGTTATTGGCCATTAACATGTTATGTATTACTGCTAGTATGGGATAGTAGTTATTGGTAGTTCAACTAGTTCATTTGCGAATTGAATTGATGATTCTGGTATTGATGACATAAAATTGCATTAGATTGATTAACTTGTATATGTATATGGAAATTGCTCTTTTGTTACTGAGATTGTATATCTCACCCCGTTGTGGGCTAACATTTTCAGGGACTGGACCTCTTAGTGGCAAGGAGAAAATTAATGGAAGATCATTAAATGGTTTGGTAGCACATAGGTTTAGGAGCTTTGACAAAATGTATTGTAACTAAATTGCTAGTTTTATATCATTGCTGCATTGCATCATGAGTTGCCAAGTATAGGGATTGTATATGTAATTTGATTATCATGGAATTGAACATTATGATTATAATTGGCTAATAATGGATAAGTGATTTGATTTTATATGAACATTAAGCATTGACCCCATGCACCTTGTGACCATAATACATTTGCTGTCATTAATCTATGAACTCACTAGTTTATGGTAGCTAGAGGGTTAAGGATCCACATTTAAATTTTAAATGTGTAATGATAGATGTGTTAAGTAGATTAGGTGAAAGAAAGACATTAAATCTTCACAAACTAAGTTAAAGTAGCCTAGAGGGTTGCTAGAGGGGGAATTGGAAAGCATGAGATGAAATTTTGGGAGTTATAGGAACAGAAAGGAATTAGGCTCGGCCAACATTTAATTGGCCTAGGCCAAAAAGAAACAAAGAAGAATTGGCCGCGGCCAACAATTAATTGGCCTCGGCCAAATGTGGCGAACCTGCCAGGGAAGAAAACAGAGAGAAATTGGCCGCGGCTAAGCCTGGGAAACAAGTTTGGGGGTGTTCTAGAGGGTATTTGGCCACGGCGAAATGCGTAAAATTTATGAAGGTGTAAGGACTTGAATCCGAGAGTAATTGGCAGCGGCGAAAGGGGATTTAGCCGCGGCGAAAGTGCTCAATTTCTCATATTTACTTAGAAACTTTAATTTCTTTTATGGTAATACTAAGGAATGATTTAGAAACACTTGTAAGAGGTTTTTATGAGTTGGAATTAATGGATGGGAGAATCAAAGGCTCCTTATTAATGATTAAATTCACTTGCACTTCTGAATAATTGTGGTTCTTTAATTAATGACCTTAATAACATTAAGGTTCAAATTTCCTAACATCTTTCGAATATAATTAGTTGTGATGACTTTCAATGTTTTAATTTAAATTTTATGGCTAGTAATCATGTACTTAACCTTAATTATGATTATTAGAAGTTTGGGTCGTTACATAATACATGTGGAAGTTCCTTGATTCCTTACTAGTTTAAATATGACCTTATATGGCTTGAAACATCTTCCTATGGTTTTAAAATTTTCAAGGTGCAATGCAAACACTAGGTAGTCTATCTTACATTTTATAGCATTTCATGGCATTCTAATTGCATAAGCTTAATCTACACCTTTCAAAACCCTTGCTACTCTCAAGTTTTCATCAAAAAAATACTTGCTTCCTTCCCTCTCTCTCTAGGCCAAATAGGAGAGGGTTTTAGAACCCAAAGAAGAGAAAGTTTTCTAGCTTAATACATACCTCATCTAGAAGCTCTTTTCTTGTAGTTTTTTTGTGGTACAATTGGCTTCCTCAAATCTTCTTCTTTTCTCATGAGGTCAGCCACAAATTTTATCCTTTCAAGAAACCAAAAACATCATTAGAAAGAGCATGAAGAGTAAAGTAAGATTACTAATTACCATAACATGAAATTTGGCATATTTCCTTACCTTTTTGGCTCTATTTTCCTCTTGCTCTCTCTTTATCATACCATAATATATTATGTATCCTACCTTTCTGTGATTAAGACCTTGTTGATAAGATCCTAATGGAGTTGCTTAGATCTTAGGTTTCTTTAAGTTTTCTTAATAAAAGAATATCTTGTCATAAGGTAAAAGATCTTATTGACAAGGTCCTAAATTTTTCTTTGTTAGATCCAATACCTTATTGACAAGATCTTCAATTTTTTCAATTACATCTTATACTTTGTCAACAACATAGTTTACCTTGCTAAGAATATTTTATTTCTAGCTTTAGTAAAGGAATACTCATTCCTTATAGTTCTTTCATATCATTTACTTACAAAACATTAAAATGCAACTGTATCTTTTAGTAGTGGTTTTATAGGCTTTCCATAGGTGAGATAGAACTATAGGGATCAAAATTAGAATTTCCTTCCACTTTAATCCATAAACTCCATAGACACATTTGGTTTAACTCAATTGAACATAAGATAGGCTCTATTTACATGTGAGAGTTTTATAACCATTTTTAGCCTCATTTGACATAATATGGGCCAAATTTTAAAAAATGTATAACTTTGGCTATACAACTCTGATTTATGCAAATTAGATGTCTATGGAAAGTTTAGGATAAAAGCTATTTACTATGAAAATTTTAGATCAAAATGAGTTCATTTGGTGCCTCAAAATCCTAAAAATCTAAAATTGCATTATGTGAACAATACATTGTAGAACTTTACATAATTTAATCAGATTAAATAAATTCATAAAATATTTTATAGAGCTCCAAAAATTATGATATTTATTTATGTGAAAAATTACTAATGTCCTCTAATTGCATACCAAAACTTAACTCCAAACCCATTTGGGTTGTCAAAGGTAAATGGGCATTTTGTAGCTCAAATGGACTAAGTTTTGGTTCCAAGTGATGCCAATTGAGTTCTAAAATGCCATTTCTCATTTTGAACAAATTTCAATCCACAATTACAACATATAGGACTTGTATCACCCCAAAATTAATTAAAAGGGATTATGAAGAATTAAGGAATTATTCTGAGGAATTTAGAAAGATTCTGGAAGATAGAAATTAAAAAAAAAGATTATTTTAGACATTTTAAAAAAAAATAATTATTATTTGGTAATTTTTGAAAAAAATGAAATGATAGTATAGATCTACATTTAATTTAGGCCTATGATTAATTTATTTTTGTCAAGAATAATTTATAAAAGCTTAATTTTATTTTAATGTAAGCCCAACCCATTTAAACCTACTTAAACCCTTGTAGCTAAATCCCAATGTGTAGGTTATGGGCCCAATTGGACCATAAGCTCTTAAGTCAGCCCATTACCACCTAAAACTCTTATAGTATGCAACCTTTTTTACCTTATTATGCAGACTAAACACTTATTCCACTAAGAGAGAATTCCATTTTCGCATCTTGAGAGGAAGCTTAGGGTTTTTTAGCATCTTGCCACTATTTTGCGCTTTTAGAGGAAGATTTAGCCAAGGTAAACTATATAAAACTTGACCCTCTCATCCTCCTTTTCATTTTGGTCCCATTGGTTTTTCATTTGGAGAATTTTCACCTTCTTCCCAAATATGAAAATAGTTGTTTTAATGGCTTCTTGTATGATTTTTAGAGCTTAAGGGTAGAGGGACCATTTGGTAAGTATATTCTCTTCATTTTGATGTGTTTCATGCTAGAAATTGCCCTTAAGGACTAATTTATATATGTTGGAGATTGTGCCTTAGGCCAATCATTTGTAAACATTGTGCTTCATTAAGAATAAAAGTTTTTCTGTTATAATTATTATATTTGCATGTTTCTATAATAATTATATCTTTGGATAAATTATATTAGTTATCCTAAAGATCCCTAGTCGATCATCATTGTGGGAACGATGATGAATTAAGACGAGTATAATTTTGATTGATGGTTATGTGTTAATCATGTATGGAGATACAAATCAAAATCATAGAAGCCTGTTGGGAATAGGGCGCTGGATCGACCCGTCATGAGGTAGCTTCATGGATTAGGTCATAAGCATACCTCATATATAACCATGTCACTAATCCCTCATACCTGAGATCATCATAGATTCCAACATGAAGGACACTGTGCTTTGGCATTGTCAAAAGTCACTTTTGACCGGGTGATCATAAAGGTTATGGTCGGGCATAGTGGACTCCATGTAGAGGATAATGAGTGGTCAAGATAGAATTTGTCCCTCTGGTTAACGGAGAGATATCTCTGAGCCCCTCAATAAGTGAGACTGAGAAATGCATAACTATGCTTGGATGAAAGGGTTTTCCATTTGTTCTATCAGTATGCACGTAAATCAAGAAACTAATGATCGAGTAAGATAAGGATGACATTTCCATGCCTCATGCTCGATCAAGATATCGTGTGATAAAAGGGATGTGACAGGGTTATACGATAGGCTGTATTGGATCACCAAACCTTATGTGATTTGGGTAGTCACTATGTCTTGTTAGAGACCACTGGTGACTTGTAGGTGCAATAACGTTGTTGGCCCACTACCAATATCATATAAGCCTATAGGGTTGCACACAAGAATAAATCAACTTGAACAAGAATGTCCAAATTCATTGAACCTAGAATTGTGTCTAGATTCGATAAATGTTACGCTTAATTAGGGTAAGATAATTATATATATATATATGATATATATATATATATATATGTAATTAATTCGAAATATAAGTATATATATATATTATTTGATTTATATATATATAAAATATATATTTCATATATATATATATATAGAAATTTGAAATATATATATTTATATTTGATATGAATATATATTGTATTATATATTTCAATATATATATATTTATTTATAAATAAATTAGTTAAAATTGAATTTATGAGATAAATTCGAATTTCAACTAATTTGTTTAAGATTAATTTGGATTAATTTAAATAATGTATTTAAATTAACTAATTTAATCTAAATATATCTCTATAAAAGGAGAGGTAGGCTAGGGTTTAGATACACAAAAAAAGGAGTCAACTTTCTAAAACCCTAAGCTGTCACCCTAGAGAGAGAGAGCACGACCGTACACCTAGAGAGAGAAATTGTACCGACGCCTAGAGAGAGAAGATTGTCTTCTCGTCAATTCGCGTATGAACGTGGTGAACGAAGGTGCTAGCACGCCTTTCAAGTTGTCAAATCATTCATGTGGATACCAGTAAAGGGGGCTGTGCATAGACGTCAGTTTTAAAGATCCGAAAGGATAAAGCGCACTGCAAAGGTAATATTTTATCTCATATTCAGTTTAATCAAGTTGACGGATCTATGGGAGGAAACGAATTAAAATTTCTGCTGCATGTATAGTATGTTTCTTTCAATATATTGGGTTCTATTAATGTACTAAACTACCAAGGATTTGAAGCGGAACATTGAAGTTTCTGGTGTTGTGTAATACCATAATGTATTAGCCTCATTAAACTAGTATTCATGCTTGATTCCATATAAATTCCATGAAAAAGAATAAAAATATTATCATTTTATTGCATTACGTAGGGCCCAAAATTTCAATTTCATATTACATGGGCCATATAAACACACCAACATAATTCTTTACTCATACGTCATTTATTCAATTCATACACATCATAAAACAATCCAAGTAGCACGGATTTTAAGCCAAAAACTAGAAAAATGGCAAGTTGCTCTTGGGTCTAGAATTTAGGTTTTTGACACCAATTTTGAAAAATCATAATTAATTTTAAAAAAATTAAAATCAAGCAAATGATAACTTTTTGGAAAGCCTTAAATGTCAACTATAGGTTAAAAATTATCCTAGGCCATGAAAACATTAGCTGGATCACGATTGATAATAGAAAAGCACTAAAGGTTTGGGTACCTAGGTTTGCTATCATAGGTTACTAATGTAAACTTTAAAAATTTATAACTAATTCTAAAAAAATTAAAACCTAGAAAACCATACCATTTGAGAAAAATATGAGTGTTAAATTATGGCTAAAAATAATTCTAGACTAAAATAAAAGTGTTTAGCCCTTAAAAATTGATGGAATAGTAATAGAGATCTGGCTGCATCCCTAGTATTAATCTGGAACTTCAAAAATTCATTTCTCTCTTAATATAAATCCAAATGAGGTGCTCTCAAGTGCCATAGAAATATTATCATATCTAGTTTATATGTTAAAATTTCATAGCCATTGGATTTCATTTAGGCGTCGAGGACCCCTGGAACCAAAGCTGACCATATGAATAGTGTATTTGCCAATTCTACACATGTTGTCCAACTTTGAAAAATCATATTAAATTCTCTAAATCTCCAATTTGGGTGTTCTTTAGCTCTATGGAAAGCTCTAGGTAAGGCATATGTGAATGCCAAATTTCATGCAAAGACAAGCTCATTTTGTCAGACCCTGACATAGCTTAAGAATATGGAAATTTTGGTACCGTATATGGGTCAATTTGGTTCCAAATGGCCTCCTAACACTTCTACCACATTTTTAGCAAGTTTTAAAGCATAAATACATCATATATAAGCTCTCCAACTGATCCAAACCATAATACATCTTAAATTTACTATGCCACAAGCCTTAATGCACATGCAAGATTGGTCATCCAAGTGAGCAAATCATACATTCTCATTGATTTGGTTCCAAGTTTGATATGTACAATACATTCACATAATTTTACATTTGTTCAAGCATCTACATCTTAAAAATAATATATACATACAAACTTTGACATTCTATTACATCAAAACTACCCTAATGTCCAACTATGTCCAATTATGCTCCTTGGCTTCCACTTTGGCTCCTTGAGCTGACATCTTGAGATGGGAGAGGGAAGGGGGTGAGACTCAAAGAATCTCAAAAGCTAAAAAAACTATTCAAGTAAGCAATCAAGGCATATAAACATGTCAAGGATCACAAGCATGCATTCAACATAAACAAGAGCTATTCAATCTAAATTTTCCATGCTATAAAAACATGTCAAAGCTAAGAACATATTCTAGGGACTTTTGGTCTAGCCTCACCCCATTTTTAGGACTTTTGGATTAGCTTCACCCTTGGTCTAGGGACTTTTGACTTAGCCTCACTCATCCTTGAGACTTTTGGCTTTGTCTCACCTATTCCTAGGGACTTTTGGCTTCACTTCACCCATTTTAAGGGACTTTCGACACAACCTCACCCATGAGAGCAAGTTTCACAATCAAAACATAATTCAAGAAGCATATTCATACCAATGCAACAAGACAGCATCAAATGGCATACCTTAAGATACAAATACATAATAAGCATCCAATGACATACATATAACCAATAATGCATACAAGAAGGAATGGAGAGTTACCTTTGAAGTAAGACACAAATTCTTCCCTTGGCCATTCTCCTCCCTTTTCAGTCACACAACCATAAATAGATTGATGTGAGACCCTCTAGAGACTTTCTCTAAGAACCTTACACAATCTGAATCTTACCTCGAGATTAGCTAGTAACCAAAAAAAAAAAAAATTGAAACTTCAAAAGTAATAGGGATAGAAGATGTTAGTCAAAGGTGGAACCCTAAGAGAACCTGTCTCTTAGAACCCTAGCCTTAAGAAGCCACAAAGGAAGACCTTTCCTTTGATAAGTCAAGCATTCTCACAATAACACAAGGAGAACATGATAAATTCTCACACAATGTGAAGAAAACAAAATTCTTATTCATCTTCCCATTCTAAGTACATATGAGGCCCTTTTATAGGCAATTAGACTCTAAAAACTTTGTAAATTACTATCCTATTGATGGCATCATCTTTCACAAGAAATTGGAAACAAAGTGAGTTAAGAATGATGCCATTCAAACAGCCATAAAATCTGACTAAAACTTCTTAAAAGATAATAACTTAATTTGTAAGTTTTAAATAACTAAATAAAAGGAAGGAAACTAACTTAATCTTCAAGGATAAGTTTTAACCATATGGCCTTATTAAAACAACTATATGGTCTAGAAATTAATGATCGCATGCTAGTCACATGAGGCTTTAAGTGAGCTCTTCCAATAGGATTCCTTTTGGACCTTCAACTCTAGCCAAATCTTGGGCTACTTGGGAGCATATTAATATACTATTTAGAGCTTCTTAGAACTATCTAATTTTTATAAATGGACTCGAAGTCTTGCAATTCATGGATCAAACAATTAAGAATAGCTTTTGATTTTGCTCTTGTCACTGGGCCTCTAATATCTTGTAATGGATCTTTAGACACATTAGGCTTGAATTTTTGGGCTTTAATAGATGAATTTCATTTAGCTCCAATATCATGCTCCACATCACGTCCGACATGTTTAGTAACTTGTCCAAGCTTTCCTTCATAGTTAGGCCATGCATTGTCTCCTTGATGGTGGTCATATGAGCTATATTATACTCTAACATTCCCTCCTTCCTCAAAAGGATTCTTCCTCGAATCTGCAGCATCAAAGAGGGACAAATCAGACACATTGAATGTAACTTTAACATTACCATAGGAAGAAGGCAAATCAATTTTATAAGCATTGTCATTAATCCTTTCTAAAACTTGAAAGGGGCCATCTCCTCTTGGTTGTAGTTTAGACTTCCTTTGTTCTGGAAACTTCTCCTTTCTCAAGTGCACCCAAACCTAATCTCCGAGCTTGAATACAACATGCCTTCGGCCTTTATTAGCTTGCTTGGCATATTGTTCATTCCTTCTTTCAATGTTGGCTCTTACTTTAGCATGTAACTCCTGCACAAATTTAGCCTTTTTCTCGCCATCAAAATTAGCAAACTCATTAGAAGGCAATGGGAGAATATCTAAAGGTTTCAAAGGATTAAAGACATAGACAATTTCAAATGGGAAAAATTGAGTAGTAGAATGAAAAGTCTTGTTGTAAGCAAACTCAATATGAGGGAGACACTTTTCCCAATGTTTTAGATTTTTGCAGATGATTGCATGTAACAATGTAGTCAAAGTTCTATTTACCACTTCTGTTTGACCATCCATTTGAGGATGTGCAATAGTAGAGAACAATAGTTTTGTGCCAAGTTTATTCCATAAAGTCCTCCAAAAGCGACTAAAAAATTTTACATCCCTATCACTTATAATAGTTTTTGGCAATCCATGCAATCTTACAATCTCTTTAAAGAACAAATCAGCAATATGAATAGCATCATTGGTTTTGGAACAAGCAATAAAGTGAGCCATTTTACTAAAACGATCAACCATAACAAAAATGTGATCCTTTCCACTAGGGGATCTAGGCAATCCAAGTACAAAATCCATAGAGATATCAACCTAAGGATGAGAGGAGACGGGTAAAGGGGAATATAAGCCATGTGATTGGACCTTAGACTTTGCATGCCTACAAGTGATGTATTTATCATAAATAGCAATAACATCCTTTCTTATATTAGGCCAATAAAAGTGTTTATGCAAAAGAGCTAAAGTTTTCTCAACACCAAAGTGACCCATCAAACCACCACCATAAGTCTCTTTAATAAGAAATTCATGCATATAATAAGATGGACTGCAAAGTTTATCTTTCTTGAAAAGAAATCCATCAGATCTATGGTGATCATCAATGCCATGTTTTTCACAAGATTTCTAGATTTCAACAAAATCACAATCATATTCATATATGCTTTTCAACATCTCAAAACTAAGTAATCTAGCATGCAAAGTAATAAGAAGAGAACATCTCCTAGAAAGAGCATTAGCCACAATATTTTCTTTCCCTTGTTTATGTTTAATCACATAAGGAAAAGTTTCAATAAATTCCAACCACGTAGCATGTCTCTTGTTCAATTTACCTTGAAACTTTAAAAACTTCAAACTTTCATAATCAGAATGAATAATAAATTCTCTTGGCCACAAGTAATGTTGCCAAGTTTCTAAATTCTTTTTCAAAACATACAATTCCTTATCATAAGTAGAGTAATTTAAAGTAGCACCACTCAATTTTTCACTAAAATAAGCAATGGGTTTAGAATCTTGCGTTAAAACAGCACCAATGCCTATACCAGAAGTATCACACTTAATTTCAAATACTTTAGAAAAATTAGGAAGAATAAGAAGAGAAACATTAGTCAATTTATCTTTCAAGGTATTAAAAGCAGCCTTTTGTGGTTCACCCCATTTAAAAATCATATTCCTTTTTACCAACTCATTCAAGGGGGCAGCAATTATAGAGAAGTCCTTCACAAATCTTTTATAGAAGCTTGCCAGGCCATGGAAACTTTTAACTTCATTTGCATTCTTGGGTGTTGGCCATTCTCTAATTACCTTGACTTTCTTTTCATCAACTTGAATCCCTTTTGCACCTACAACAAAACCAAGAAACACAACAGTATCCATGCAAAAAGTGCATTTCTCTAAATTTGCAAAAAGCCTATTTTTTCTCAAAACAACAAACTCATTATGCAAGTGTTTCACATGGTCATTTAAATCCCTAGAATAAACAAGTATATCATCAAAGTAAATAATAACAAATTTTCCAATAAAGGGGTAAAACACATGATTCATCAAACTTATAAAAGTGCTAAGTGTATTAGTCAAGCCAAAAGGCATAACTAACCACTTATATAAACCAAACTTAGTTTTGAAAACTTTAAAAACTGTTTTCCATTCATCCCTTTCTTTCATTTGAATTTGATGGTACCCACTTCTAAGATTAATTTTTGAAAAGATACAAGCACCATGCAATTTATCTAGCATATCATCAAAATAAGAGATAGAGTAATGATATTTCATCGTTATTTTATTGATTGCTCTACAATCTATGTACATTCTCTATTTGCCATCTTTCTTTGGAACAAGTATGAGTAGTACGGCACATGGGCTCAAGCTCTCTCTCACAAAGCCTCTTTTTCATCAACTCTTCAACTTGTCTTTGGATCTCTTTCGTCTCTTTCGTATTGGCTCTATAAGCAGGCCTATTCGGAATGGAAGCTTCAGGAAGGAAGTCAATGTGGTGCTCAATGCCTCTTAAAGGGGATAAACCATTAGGGATCTCTTGCAAAAATAAACCACAAAATCCTGCAGCAAAGATAAAATACGAGAGGGCAAAGATTGTTCAAATTCATTATTAGTTAAAAGGATATCTTTATACAAAAGTATATAAGACTCCTCATCATCTAAAGCTCTTTTGACCTCACTTTTTCCTGCAAATAAAGTCATTCTTTTTTCTTTATTTTCTCACTCATTTTCTTTTCACTTAATTTTTTTTCTCTTGCTCTATCTTTTTTCTCTTTTGCTCTTATTTTGCATTCTTGCTCAATCCTCACTTGATCCTCATAAGCTTGAAGGGGCCTAAAAGGCTTAAGTACAATGTTTTTGCCATTGAAAAGAAAAGAATAATAATTTTTGTTACTATCATGCCTAACTTTTCTATCAAATTGCCAAGGCCTACCAAGTAAGACATGTCCAGCACACATAGGTGCTACATCACACACAACCTCGTCATGATATTTTCCAACAGAAAAGACAACCATAACTTGTTTGGTGACTTTAACCTCACCACAATAATTCAACCATTGCAATTTATATGGTCTAAGATGTTTTAAAGTAGGCAAATTAAGTTTTTCAACAAGTAAAGTACTAGCCACATTGGTACAACTACCACCATCAATTATCATACTGCACACTTTCCTATTTATGAGACACCTTATATGAAATATGTGCTCACATTACTCTTCTTCAAGATCTTCTCTTGGTTGGATATTAAGAGCATGCCTAGCCACTAGGGCTTCACCAATTTCAGCTTCACAATCTTCATCCAAGGCATCAACCAAAGGGGGCATGTCATCATACTCCTCATCATCACTAGTTACATCACCATTCTCAAGAATAACCATAGTTCTTTTGTTAGGACATTGAGAAGCAATATGACCAAAACCTTGACATTTAAAGCATTTAACTTTAGAAGTAGTAGAAGAAGGTTTAAAGTCATTTTTACCCTTAGGAGGTGGAGTAAAAGTTTTTGGATTACCCTCCTCCTTTGGCTTGATGTAACCCTTAGACTTGAAGGAATTTTTGGAATCCTTCAATCTTTGCCCATAAACTCGAATCAGCCACCATCTTTTGCTTTTGTTGTCTTTCAACCTTGATAGCTTTATGCAACACCTCATTCATATCAAGGTAGTTTTGGAGGTCAACAATTTTAGTAATCTCAGGGCACAATCTGTCAATGAATTCACCATTATAGCCTCTATATCTTCCTCAAAGTTTGCTCAAATCATGAGGATCTCCATCTCTTGGTGGTACTCTTAAACACTTATAGATCATTCCTTCAGTCTTTGGAGTCGCTTGAACAAATCCCAGTAATAGTGGTTTGGGACAAAGCGCTTCCTCATGATGGCCTTCATCTCTTGCCATGTATGGATAGGTCTTTCACCATTATGCCTTTTATCTATCTACAATTGATCCTACCATATACTAGCATAATCAGAAAATTCAACAGCAATAAGTTTTATCTTTTTTTCTACACTATATGTGTGACACTCAAAATACATGTTCCATTTTTCTCTCCCACTCGAAATACAAATCAGGATCATTTTTTCCTTGAAAAGAGGAAATTTTCAATTTAATGTTCCCAAGCTCATTACAGGAAGCAGCTTACTTTCCTCTTCTAACAATGGATTCTTCAAAGTCAGATTCATCATCTTCACACTCTCTTTCAGCACCGCGAGCCTTGCTCTTGTGTTGTCTAGAGCTTGATGGGGACTGAAGGGCATTAAGCTTGTCATTCAACAACTTCTCCATCTTGCTTTCTATGGCTTGCATAAAAGCCTTTGGGTCAAAGTGGGGCTCATTAGTTTGAGACATACCTTCAAAACAAGGTTAGTACAAATAAAGCAAATAAGACCTCACTACTCTTTCTCACGTGTTTACATTTAGAAGATGTCAATCACTTATGTTTCACTCTTATATCGGCTTTTTCTTTGATATTAAATCAGTCTTTCCTTTTACCATTTAAACTTGCCTCCTATAGTGTTCTTATTCAAATCCATACAACAATCACAAGGAGCAACCAATTGAAAGTGGTAATCATAAAACTAGAATCCCAAAATTCAAATTCCAAAGAGTAAAAAAGGACATAGGTGTGTATATTAAAAAGGGGAAAATAGGAAAAATAGGATAAGTAGAAGAAAAAAAAAAGAAAGGGATGAAAATTCTAGACAAGATAGGAAAATAAAAGCCTAGACTCGGGAGGAAAGGAGTTAGATGAGTTGAGAGAAGAAAAAGGGAGGAGAAGGCTAAAGCAAATCTAGAAAATAATAAAAGAAAAAGGTTAGAACAAAGAGAAGTTAGGAAAGACAGAAAATAGGAAAGTGGAAACTTAGAAACTAAGTAGGTAGGGAAAAGAAAAGAATTTGAAGAAAGGAAAGTGGTTACCTTGGTGGAGAGAATAGGAAAATCACAAACTTGAAACTTAAAAAAAGATGGATTAAGAAAGAATGAAATAGGAAAGTTTAAATCTCACCACCAAGTTTATAAATTAGATAGCCTCTTGTGACTTGTAGTATAAGTTCTTCACTCTAGGAAACTTTCCAACACAAATCTGCAACTTTGAATGCTCAACACTGAAATTTGTTTTTGAATTTTGAATTTTTTTTTAGTTTCTCTCTCTCTCTTTTTTTTTAAAACCTTAAAGTCTAGTAAACCACAGCTTTGATACCAAATGATATGAGACCCTCTAAAGACTTGCTTTAAGAACCTTACACAATCTAAATCTTACCCCGAGACAGGCTAGTAACCAAAAAAAAAAAAAAAATCAAACACCAAAAGAAATAGAGATAGAAGATGTTGGTCAAAGGTGGAACCTTAAGAGAACCTATCTCTTAGAACCCTAGCCTTAAGATGCCACAAATGAAGACCACTCCTTTAGTAAGTCAAGCATTCTCACAAGAACACAAGGAGAATTGGATAAATTGTCACACAATGTGAAAAAAATGAAATTCTTATTCATCTTCCCATTTTGAGTACATATGAGGCCTTTTTATAGGCAATTAGACTCTAAAAACTTTCTAAATTACTATCCTATTAATGGCATCATCTTTCACAAGAAATTGGAAACAAAATGAGTTAAGAATGATGCCATTCAAATAGTAATAAAATCTAACTAAAACTTCCTAAAAGATAATAACTTAATTTGTAAGTTTTAAGCAACTAAATAAAAGGAAGGAAACTAACTTAATCTTCAAGCATAAGTTTTGACCATATGGCCTTATTGAAATAGCTAAAATAGAAACTTTCTATATGGTCTAGAAATTAATGATCGCATGCTAGTCACATGAGGCTTTAAGTGAGCTCTTCCAATGGGATTCCTTTTGGGCCTTCAACTCTAGCCAAATCTTGGGCTACTTGGGAGCATATTAATATACTATTTAGAGCTTCTTGGGCAACCATTTGATTCTTATAAATGGGCTTTAAGTCTTGCAATTCATGGATTAAACAATTAAGAGCTTCTTTCATAACTTTGGATCTTGCTCTTGTCATTGGGCCTCCAATATCTTGCAATGGATCTTTAGAAAAATTGAGCTTGAATTTTTGGGCTTTAATAGATGAATTTTGTTTAGCTCCAATATCATACATTGTGTTGCAATCAATTTCGGAGTTGTGATCAAACTCAACGAATGCATCAAGCTGTGAGCATGCTTGATTGGGAGTTGGCACCATGGATAGGCCTTTCCTTTTGTTTTTGACCATTAACATGTTGTATGTGATATTTTTAGTATTTTCCTAGATAATATGTATTTATGTTCATTAATTTGCAGATATGTGTAGAATTTCTCCTTTAGTTATTGAGATTCACATCTCATCCTATTTCATAGGCAAACCATTTTAGGTGAAGGTTCCTTGGTTAAATAAAAGGGAAAACAAGTGGATGATCATCCTTAATTTAAGATATTATGTGGGGATTTTGCACTTGGAGGCTTAATTTAGTGTAGATGTTGTAATGCCCAGTTTTTGTCAAAACGACGGAAATAGGCCAGATATAAAATAGAGTCCCCTAAAATGAATCAGTTAAGGTTAAATAAAATTTGCATAAAATTCTAAATATTAGAAAATGAGGAATTAAGGGTTAAGATGCCTAGAAACCAGGGCCAAAATAGCTAAAGAAATTTTTAACAAAATGTAGTAGTATTTTCATAATTTTGAGCAACTTTTAGAAAATTCAAAGGAGGGATCTTTAAATGAAAAAAAAATTGAGTTTCCTGGGATTCTTAGAGGCTTTAAAAACTATAAGAACCCCTAGAACAGTTAAAATTCCTCCGATTTATGTTTTTGAATGTTAGTGACCCTGAATTTTAGCCATTTCATTCAGGAAGACTTTAGATCTGATTTGAGTGATTCCAAAGGCTATTTATAGGTTAAAGAACCTAAATTTTATGATAGAAAAGAAAATTTTCAAAAAGTAGTTGAAATGAGCCTTGAACAAAAAGGCTAAGAATGAAGGACAAAATTGGCATTTAAAAAAGTCCCTTAAGAATTCCTAGCTATATGTATGTGGCACCTCACTTATCCCTCACATTTGGTTGACCAAAATTCTATCCAAGACTAGGGAGAAATTCTACAAAAAGTGGTGCACAAGGAGGAGCACAAAAGGAGGAGAAAAACCTAAGAAAAGGTAAGGAAAATTAAGGAATTTTTTGCTCATTCTTTCATTGAACTTGCTCTCCTTCTTCTCGTCTTTATTTCTATAGTTTTGATGCATGCTTTGGGTCTATTTTGAGTCCTATTTAGAGGGGCGAGGTTCAAAATTTCAAGGAGGAGTGAAGACAAGGGAAAAAGCTCTTGAAAAGGCTAAGGTTAAGGTATTTCCATGGCTTTCCTTGCTTCTTCCTTCTTGTTTCTCCATAGCTCATTTTCGACCTCATATAGAACTAGTAAGAGGGAGCAAAATTTTACCCAAACCAAGCATGAGACTTAGGTTTTTAAGGGTGAAGAGCAAGTAGATGCAAAGAAATTCCAAAAAGAACCATTAGATTTCAAGCTTCCGAAACTTAGGGTTTTCTTTGCACCATGGGATGTATGAAGCATTCTAGTGGTATTTCTAATTTTCTAAGAGTATATATGGATTCTTTAGATGCCTAGAAAGCCTTACATGTGCCATTTCCTTTAAGAGAACAAAGCTAACTCCATGGGTCCATAAATGGGTACATGTCTCAGCCTAACCAAGAAGAAGCACCTAGGGAGAGTTTTAAATTTTTCTAAGGGTAGAAAGGGACTAAACATGATAAGCAAACATCAAAGAAAGGCTTGGAAAAATTTTAGAAACCTTGGTTGGTGTGATGGAAATGTATGCTCCATAATAAAGCTTAAAGAAGCAGATTAGGTCTAGGTTCTTGGGAATGAAATTATGATGACTCCAACAGGCTTAAATAGGATCAAGAGACCTAAATGGAAGGAGAAAATGGAGCCAAAGCCTTGAATTCTGGCACTTGCTTCATTAGGTCTTATATGATACCATTATGCAACCATAGGATAAAGTGAGCTCCTATAGTGAGTGAGTGATGATAGAACTCACTTCCATGATGTAATTGTGTCCTATTTAATGTGTTTAGTCCAAAAGAACCAAGCCACATCTCATTGCAAGTGTGTGGCCGAAAAAAGGGAGGAATACCTAAGCAAAAAGTGTTGAACTCTTGCTTCAAGGTAGCTCTCTTTTCTTTCTCTCGTGCATGAATGGATGTTTTTCTTGTCTTGAATGTGTGTGTATATGTTTTAAGCCATGAAAGAGGTCATATCATGTATTTATATGCTATGTTACCATAAAGCTTTGTTATGTGCTTGAATGATGTCTTATGAACATGTTTTGGTTTGCTTGAGTGTGGTAAAGCCAAAAGTCCCTTAGCAATGGTGAGGATGAGCCAAAAGTCCCTAAAAATGGTTGAGACAAAGCTAAAAGTCTCTCAAAAGTAAGGCTTAGATAAAAGTCTTTAAGAAAATGGGTGAGGCAAGTCCAAAATCTACAAAGAGAATGGGTGAGGCTAAATCACTTACTTGGTAAGCCTATGTATGTTTTGTGTGACCTCTTGAATGCAAGAAAACTTTCATGAATGATTGGGCATTCCATGTTATCCATGTATGTATTTTTATACTTGTATTTGTATCTTTTATGTATGGTTGAAAAGGAGAAGAGCTATTGGGATTTCTAGAATCTCATCCCTTCCTCCCCATTGTCTAACATGTTTAGGTGGACCAAGTGAGCCAAAGAATGGGAGCCACCAAGCTTGAAGGAGAGAAATGGGCAAGAAAGTGTGCTATTTTGCTTACTTTGTAGTCATATGGATGGAAAAAGATGTAATCCAATATTGTATATGATGTATGAACCTATAAACATTTGTGAATATATAGTTACATTATGTATGTATGAGAATTAGTGCCATATGTATGATATAGTGGTTTTTGGACCTTGAATGACAAGATGAGGCTTGTATGTTCTTGTGTATGTCTTGGGGTGGATGAGTGAGTTTGTGAAATCTAGATTTGTGCACCTTTGAGACAAGATTAATAGGCCATTTTGGTGCTTTCCCATGTACTCGAGTGGCCATGGTTGTCTTAGAAGCTAATGTGGAACATTTGAGACCCTTGAAAGACCAGATTATTTGGAGCTCTATAGAATTAATTATGATTTTTTGAAGTTGCCATTTTTCTGCTATTATGGTATAAGCAATGTTTATATGGTCAGTTTTTTGTGCTGTGTCATTTGGGAGCCAAATGGTGTCCAATACTCATGAAAGTTTATAGGTATAAACTAAACATGATAAGCTTTCTAGAACCACTAAGATCACCCCAATTGGACATTCAAGCATGGAGATATAAATTTTTTGAAATTTAAGGATAGTATTAGTAGTAACAGGTGACCTTGGTTACTGTTCCATTAATTTTTAGTGGCTAGACATCCCTGTTGTGGTTTAGATTTATTTTTAACATAAAGTAGACATCTGTAGATTTCTAGAATAGTATAGTGTGCTTCATTTTGATTTTCCTAGAATTAGTTACGACTTTTCAAAGTTGATGATAGAAAACTGGCCCCTGAACCCAAGGCTACACTTGTGAATTTTGTGTATATATTCCATTAGCTCGAGTTCTTGGCCACTTCTTAAGATGGTTATGAATTGTAATTGTGTATTTAAATATAAGAATAAGATGGATGAGTTCATATGGTCCATGGGACATAGAATGAAAAATTTGTCCATGACACAATACGAAAAAATTCCATTATTTTATTGTATTTTCCTTGAGAGAATAGCTTGGCCAATGAATATGCACTAGAAATGAGATGAGATAGTCTATATGAATATGGTGTTACAGATGCTATTCCTTTTATAATTTATTTTGTATAACATTATAATGCATTCATATTGCCAAGTGTAGGTATTTTGATATTTCTTGACCAAGGATGTAATCATTAAGAAGCTAGACTTCAAATTGCATTGATTCTTATGTATTCACCAAATGCTGATCTAATATAGATATTTGTGAATGTATGAAGTTTGAATGGTTAATTTATGAATGTGAGTTTTGTTATTATATGAATGCTAGTCTAAAACTCTAATGTATGAAGATTCTTGGTAATATTGATGCCTTGTATGTAGATTTATGGTGTGTCATAGCTATAGTTGTATCTGAGGGTACCTGATGATCGTGTCGTGCAATCTCAAATAAAACTAGATAGCAAAGTAAATTTGTAGATAATGGTGCAACCTAGGTCATTTTCCCAAGGAGTTTGTGCCTTAAATTGTTTATGGAAGAATATTCTAAGTATTACTATTAGGACCTAATTTGGGGGTTTTGATATGCTAGAATTTAATTGAACTAAACTTAATTGACAAGAATTAGAAATCTAAAACTAAGTTCAAGTGATTTATCAAGAAAATGAGGTAACTAGCTTTCAATTGGATTCCCTAGAGTTCAATTATCCTTGCTCTATTTAGCTTACCAATTTAGGATTAAGTTCTTGCTCTTTAGTGCATTCTTCATAAGGTTCTTGAATAACCATCCAAGATTCAATTTATCAATTGTTCAAAGAATTTTGCAACCACAAGAAACCTTTAACAACTAATTAATTGAATTAAAAATAAGAACACACTACACTAAATTTGATTAATTTATGAAAGCTACTGCACAATTCACTCAAGATGCTAATTCACCAATTAGATTAATTAATCCCTCAAGCAATTAATTGCACAAAAGTTCTAGCTAACTAACCCAATAACCATTGCATCAATTAGCCTAAATTCAAGAGGAAATTAGAGTTCAATTGCACAGCATTAATTCTGGAATTTTCACAAACACATGATGATCAAAAAATAATTCCAAAATTCAAATCAAGTTCAATCCAAGACTTAATTCAATCCAGTAATTCTAGCAATTAAATTCCTAAACCAAAAAGCTAAACCTAGTCAAATTAACAAAGGAAATAATGCTAAAATCAAGAGATTGAGCAAGAGAGTTTTATCCAAATTCAATAGGAGATGTAGAGCTCAAATCTTCATCTAGGAGAATTCAATCTTCAGCTAGCCACCACAAGGAATTCAAGCTGCCATGGAAGGATTAAATGAAGGAGAATCAATCAAAGAAGCATCCATCGAGAAAGAAAGAAAAAATTCTTCTTCTTCAGCGCTGGAAATTCTCCTCCTCTCGATGTCTCCAGCCTTTATTTTTACGTTCTCCTCGTTCCTCTCTCAGCGTCCCCTCTTAAGTTTTTATATTCTTCTTCCCTCCTTGTTCACGTCTCTTTCCTTCTGTTTCTGCACGCTGAAATCTCGCAACTAATCCTCATCTTCATCTTAATTCCCACGTCAGCCCAAAGTAGCGTCTGGATGTGTATTTCTCTTCCCCTTTCACGTGCTATTCCTTTGTGCCAATTACCCGTAGCTTTGCATGTGAAATAAGGTGTGGGTCCCGCTTCTTTTTATTATTATATTCCACATGCATGCTATAGCTTCTGCATTCTGTCCAGACGTGATTTTCTTGTTTGCTTCTTCGTCTTCTGCAGCTCTTCGTTCTGCCTCGTGTTGCTTCGTGTTTTAAACCCAGGTGCTGCCTTTGTTAGCTCGTGTTGCTTCCTTGAATCAGCTGCTCGAGTTCAGCCTCTTGCTTTCTTCGAATCTTAGCTCCTATTCTCCTTCTCTATTCTGTAATCACGTTGCTGCATGCTCTGTTCTGCGTTATTCTTCCATGTTTTGCTCGAGCTATACGCTGCTGCCCAGACTTCAACTCGTGGCTTCTCTCGTTGGCTCTGTAGCTGCTGAGCTTCATCGTTCATTGCTGTCACGTTACTTCTCCCCAGTTTCTGCAGCTTCTTCACGTGGCTACTGATTTGTATTTTGCTTCTTCTCTGTTCAGCTGGTTTGTATTTTGTTTCTAGCTCTGTTCTGCTCCATTTTTCTGTTCGTGTGCTTCGTGTGTTGCTCTTCCAAGCTCCAGCCACGTCGCTTCTCAACGTGGCTTCTCTTCATTGTTTTGCTGCTATTCTGCATGTGTGTTTATTTCTGCTTCTCTGCAGCTTTTCCACGTAGCCAGCTTCTCTGTTTGACGTGGTTCTGGACTTCTCCTTCCCATTCCATGCATGCTACCCCTTCTCCAAACCAACCTCTATTCAAATGCATTTACCCACAAAAATTCTGCAAGAATGATAAACAATATTAAGTAGGATAGGATTCACAAAACTCATTTTAAAGAATTTATGCATTAAAATTCATTATTTTGTCAATTGTTTTCTAAAGTGCAAAACTAGCTATTAAAATCAATTTCCATTTAATTGCATTTATTAGGCTACATTTAATTATTAAAAAGGTTAAGTTAGGAGAAATAAAGTGTATAAAAATTATGCTTATCAGTACCTTAGCAATTTGAGGTCAGGAATAAGTTCATTTGGTCCATTGAGACTTGTCTAGAGTGGTTTAAGGTCAAATGGTAGGGAATTGTACACTTTGATATTGTCATTAGTGGCGCTAGGTACTCCTTTTACTGTGACAATGGGTAGATTGTTGATATATGGCATGGTTGATTAGATTGGTCAAGCTTTGAGTTCTTAAATGATGGGGGTTAGTAAGTTAAGTCATATTTATGCTATTAAAACCATGCATTCTAGGCATAGAAGAGCCTCAAAATTAAATTAGAGGGAGTGCTAAATGGTTAAGGTGAGCATTTAGGATCGAAGGTGTGCTAGGTCGTAGCCAAAATGTTTGAGTCCCAACCAAATTAAGTCCAGAGGGGTAATAGAAGTGAAACATGCCATTGCTCAAGTTTCCCACTTGCAGTGCAAATCATGAAAAATAGGATGAGAATGCTATTAAAATAATTTTACCATATTGTAAAAGGGTCTTATCACAGCAAGAATCAGGTGAGTGTCTTGGAAAGGCTCTAGTGAGCAATCTCACCAGGGCACCAAATAGGCTCACTACTGTGAGATATGGGATTTTATGAATAGGAAGTCCCAGGGGACGCCTTGTTGCAGCATGAGGAATCCTAGTTGCGGTGAAGATGGAGAAATTTTCTTCTATTATTAGTTCTAGTAGCAAATTGGGTCACAATATGGATGTTTCAAGTCACAACATAAGTTTGGAATTTTAGTTCCAAAGTTACATAATGGAATTAGGATGCGCAAGAAGTTTTGGGTCATGGCATAAGTGCATCCTAACCCTTTTAAGAGTTACAATAGTCATCTTGGCTGCAACGAAGTCCTTCTAAGTCACGGCCAAAGTCCTCAAACCCTTATTTTAGCTCCTAGAACCTAGTTTTCACTATGTTAATGATAAGTAATGACTCATAATTGAATATACAAGAGTTTTGAGCTCCCAGATCTATTCAAGAATGAGTTGAGGTATCTAAATAAGGATCTTAATCTCATATGGATTTAATTTATCTGGTTAATATGAATAATTGTTATCAATTAATAAAAAGAGTCAAAATTTCCCATATTTTCACCCTTATAGTAGACTAATATTGGCTTTGAACTTTAAGTATCAATTATCAATCGTGTGATTATGCTTAATTAACGTAGTTAGGAGTTATGATGAAGACAACCTTAGAGAGCTTGAACGAGAGCAACAATGCGAACTAGTGCAACCAACTAGAAAGATTAAGGAGCTGTTGTGAGGCTAAGGAGGATTGGTGACAAGATCAAGAGCTAAAGTGATGAAAGAAGCCTTGAATAGAGTAATACATAAATTAATAGAGATGGAGGCCTCACACTTAGCTGAATTTGAAGCTAAAAAGAGTAGAGAAGGCGTCCACATGTTGTGCTTAATCAGTGGACCAGATTCAAGCTAGAAGAAGATCCTGTGGCTGAGATTAGTTCACTTAAAAGTCATGTGCCATCCATGCATTATTTTAAGCATCCTCTTGGCTGATTATTTAGTTTATTTTATTTACTTTATATGTATAAAAAATGCCCTACCTTGATTATATTATTCAGATTGTTAGTTTCCTATTTTATCATGTAATGTCGCTACTACCTAGATTGAGTTTAATTAAGTAGGATTATCTTTGCATACTTAGATATTTTATTTTCTATATTTTATGCGCCATTTAGGAGGGATTAATATTCAGATTGTGAATTCCTAAAATACCCTCAGATATGGCACTACTTTTAGAACTTTATAGTAATTTTGTTTGGCTAAGGTTTCACTTTTATTTTAAGACTCTCTTGTATGCCACTTGGAGGCAGAAGATGAATGAATGAAAAGTTTAGAATTCTTGTGAGTTGTTCTTGCTTTCCTGAGTGCTAGAAAGAATTAAAGATTCTTTAAGGGCCTTGTGGCATCTCATGGCTAGGGTGAAAGAGACAGGTTCTTTTAGAGTCTAGTCCCCCCAAGACCAACTATCCTCTTTCTTTCTCCTTCTTTGTGTTCTATTTTCTCCCTTTTTTGTGATTCTGATTTGTGTTTCTTTTGTACACTTATCTTGATGATTGCATGATCTGGTATTGAGTCGAATTTGAACAGACATCTTGGAAGGGTTCCAATAGACGGCCTCTATCAAGTTAGGTTTATTTCATGAACTGACTTGAAGTAGCTCTGAACCTGACCAAATAAGGTGTGAAAAAAGAGAAGAGATGGAAGGGAAAAGGAAGCCAAAATGGTAAGTTTATGTGCAGAATTTCATACTTTTTTAGTTGGAAAACCTTTTCTCATCTTCAAGTTCTTTCTAATGGTGGTTTTAGCTTCTTGAAAGGATGAATTTGGTAGCTGAACTTTTGAAGAAAAGAGAAGATTTGAGGAAGCTAATTCTACCATAAGAACCACAATCCAAAGAGCTTCCACATGAGGCATGCCATAAGGTAAGAAATTTTTATTTCTCTTGGACTTCTTCACCTCTATATTTAGGCTAGAGGGAGAAGGAGGGAAGCAAGCATTTGTTTGATGAAAATTGGATAGAATTAAGGGTTCAAAAGTAAGGAGAGTAAGAATATACAAAGAAAATGGCAAAGGAAGCTAAAGAGAGAAAAATATGCCACCTAGGGTTCCAATTAAGCTATGGAAGATATAAAGCCCAAGGAAGATAAACTAAATCTTTTAAAACCATGTTTGAACTAGAAATGACTCCTAGATATTATATATCTATCAAATTTCCTATGAAAATGGCAAAAACCCCATGAAAGCCAAAAGAATGCATGTCTTGTCCTAGGGAGGAAAGAAATAACTAGGGAGTGTTTTCATGAGTTCTAAGGTTTTAAGAGGTTTAAATATGATCAATGGACACTAATGAACCATTGGAATGATTTTAAGAGTAAGATCTTAAGCCTAAAAGTTGAATTATGGAAGTCATCACTTAGAGGGCTTAAAATAACCTAAAGTTACTTTATGAGTTCTAGTGAGTTTATATAGTAATGAAATGAGTTAGACCTAGTTCTAATAGGTTGTCTTGCATCTAAACTAATATATTTTAGGCCAAGCTAGTGCAATTTCATGTTGGGTGTGTATGAACCTGAGAAGGACAAGGCAAAGGACCAAAGAAAAGAAAAGGATCAAGGGAATTAGTGGTACCTTAAGGCTCCAAGCTCTGTAAGGTAGCTATCTCTTCCTATCTTGTATGTATTTGAGTGTATGAATGAGTTAAGATGCTTGTATGTTTGGTTGATTGATGATTACATGAGTTATGTTTTAAAATGGCTTTTATCATGAGTTTTATTCATGAATGATGTTATGTTTGGTTCCTAACTTTCTATAGCAAGGAATTGAGTATAGTAGTTCTTCTTTAACCCAAAATTGAGTCCAGTTGAGCCTAACTAATTTGTTTTGATGCCATGGCTAGATAAGAATTGAAGTTTCATGCTAAATTTTATTTATGAGTTATGTGATGCATATGACCTACATACTTGCATTTTCTCATTTGCATTCATTGTATACATTGATATGGAATGCAATTTACTACTGAGTTTCTCCTAAGAATCTCACCCCATTCATCTCTTTTTAACCATGACAGGTACTCCAAGCAAGGACAAGGAACCAGAGAAAGTTTGAGACCTTAGGATGCCTAGTATAGAATTTTTGATGTAATAATGTATTTGATGTATAAATAAGACAAACTTGTTATGAACTATATGTATATAATGGTGTTAAGTAATGGTAACCTTGGTTCAATCTTAAGAATATATATGTGTGTGTGTGTGTGTGTGTGTGTGTGTGTGTGATTTTGATGCCAAAGCTTGTAATTAGCACATGTGTTGCTACTTGAATGACAGAGGGTAATTTGATGTACATTATGGAACCTAGAGATAGAAAATACGATGCATTATGTAACATCTGGTTTGTCATAAAAATACCAAAATGAGTTAGTTTGAATGCAATTAATGAGTTAAGGCTAACTAAAATTAGAATAAAATTTTAAATAATAGAAAATGAGGATCTAAGGTCTAAGATACTTGAAAACTAGAGCCAAAGTAGTTCAATAAAATCGCTAAAAGCATAATGGTATTTTTGTACATATGAACACTTTTTGGAAAAGTCATAGGAATGTTTTTTAAATAAAAAAAATTGAGTTGCCTAGGATTCTTAGAGGCCCTAAAAACCATAGGAATCCTGAGATTGGTTCAAACCCCCTCTGTGTATGTTTTTGAAAGTCGGCTGATTCGAACTTTGACATTTTCATTTTGAAAGGTTTTAAATCCAAATTGAGTAATTCCAAAGGAATTTTATAAGTTAGAAGACCTAAATTTTATGAGAGCTAAAATAAGCCTAAAATGAACTAGCCAAGAGAAGGGACATAAATGGCATTTTTAAAGAACAATTTCCATTTTATTATCTCTCAAGGTGGCATCCCTCTCTCTCCCTCATCTTGACTGACTTTGCCTCTATCTAAACCAAGGAAAAGCACTGCTAAGAAGGGCATACAAGGAAGAACTCAAAGGGGGAAGAAAAACTAGACAAGAGGTAAGGAAAAACTTAAAATTTCAAGCTTCTTCCTTCTTTAACTTTGTTCTCCTTCTCCCCCCTTTTTTTCCATGGTTTTGGTTATTCATATGGGACTATTTTGGGTCTGGTTCAAAAGGGAGAAGATAGAGTTTGCAGGAGAGGAACATACTAATTAAAAGAGCTCCTACAATAAGCTTAAAAGCAAGTTAAACATCTATGCTTCCTTGCTCCTTCTTGGATAGTTTTGGCCAAGTAGAGAACATATAGGAGGGGATTTATTCTGACCAAGAGCAAGTAAGAAACTTAGGTTTTAGACTATAGGAAGCTAGGAAATGCAATGAAACCTAAAGGTAAGATTTAAGATAGCAAAGCTAGAGATTCAAAGATGTATGGCAAAATCTGATTTTATCCAAGGATGTTTTAACTTATGTGAGAGTTTAATTGAGTTTCTAAGACCCTTAGAAAGCCTCTCAAGTGTCTCTTCCTTCAAGGAAACAAAGCAAACTCTATGGGTCCAAAATGAAGCATATGTCTTGGCCAAGCATAGATGAAGGACTTAGGGAGTGTTTTAAATTTTTCTAAGCTTAGATTGGGACTAAATATGATGGAAGAACATCAAAGGAAGCCTTAGGAAAAATTTAGAGGTTATAGATTGAGAGTTGGAAGTGTAGACTCCATAATATGACATAATGAAGTAACATATAGCTAGGCTGTCCAAAATGATTGTGTGATGGCTCCAAGGAGTCTAAATAAAGTCAAGAGTTATAGATTAAGGGAGAAAATAGGCTTAAGATCAAGAATTATTATAGTTGTTTCTTTAGATCTTGAATGGAGTTATAATTGAACCATAAGAGGAAGTAGTTTCATCCAATGTGTGTATGATGCTAAAGTTAGCTTCAAGAATGTAATTGGATCCTATTTAATGTGTTTAGACAAAAGGAATTAAACTCCAGCCACTTGCAATGTGTGGCCTTAAGGGGGGAAGAAGAATCAAGGGAAAGACTTGTGTTTTGTTCCAAAGGTAGCTCTCTAAACTTTCTTTTCATGCATTCTTGATTGTTTTCTTGTCTTTGGATATGTGTATATATTTTTATACCATGAGAAATGTTTCTAGCTATTTTCTACATCCCGTGGTACCATTATATACATAAAATATGTTTTATGAATGTGTTATGGTTTAAATGAGCTTGGTGAAACCAAAAGTCCCTTAGCAAAGGTGAGGATAAGCCAAAAGTCCCTAGGATTGGGTGAGATAAAGGTAAAAGTCTCAAAAAGAGTGAGGCTTAGTCAAAAGTCCCTTAAAAATGGGTGAGGCAAGTCCAAAAGTCCTAAGGAAAGGGGTTAAGGCCAAACTAATACTCTTGAAAGCCAATGTATGATATGTATGAGCTTCTTACATATGAAAATGAATTTATGTATGGTTACTAGTAGCTTAATGTTCATATATACATTCTTGGACTTGAACATATGGCTATTATGTATGATTGAAAGGGTTAAGAGCTATTAGGATTCTTAGAATCTCACTCTTCCCTCTTTAATATCTAACCATGTCTAGGTGAGCCAAGTGGGGCAAGGAGTAAGAGCTAACAAGTATAAGAAGCAAGACTTTGACATATGTATAGAGACATGAGCCTTGTAAATGCATTTTGATGTCAAGAATTGTAACCATGAGATGTATATATGATGTAGATGCTTGAGCACACTTAAATGTATATGAATATGATGTATGTAATGATTTTGGGAGCATATAAAAGAGTATGTATGATTTTGCCACCAAAGAGCCCATATGTGATGTGATTTCCATGTGTATGTTAGCAAGTGGTATAGTGAAAATTGTAATACCTTAAGCTCTTAGCTATTTTACCATGGTCTCATTATCCATCCCATTGTAATTAAAGAGTATTGGAGTACAAATAGAAAGAATACATACACTTTCTATGGAAAAGGTGTAAAGTCCCACATCGGATGGATTGGTCCTGGGAACGGCCCATATAAGTGGGAGCGAAGCTCTCCCCACCAGCGAGGCCTTTTGAGGGCGGATCCCTGAATGGCGGATCGCCTCAAGAATAAAACCCCACCAGGCAGTGTGCCGGGTGCCGCAACAGGGACAATATTGCTGGAGGCTCTGTGTGGTGTTGGTATCAGAGCCGGCCGTTCGAATGTGCGACCCGAGGACGGGTCGGCCCCAAGGGGGGTGGAATGTAAAGTCCCACATCGGATGGATTGGTCCTGGGAATGGCCCATATAAGTGGGAGCGAAGCTCTCCCCACCAGCGAGGCCTTTTGAGGGCGGATCCCTGAATGGCGGATCGCCTCAAGAACAAAACCCCACCAGGCAGTGTGCCGGGTGCCGCAACGGGGACAATATTGCTGGAGGCTCTGTGTGGTGTTGGTATCAGAGCCGGCCGTTCGAATGTACGACCTGAGGACGGGTCGGCCCCAAGGGGGTGGAATGTAAAGTCCTACATCGGATGGATTGGTCCTGGGAATGGCCCATATAATTGGGAGCAAAGCTCTCCCCCCCAGCGAGGCCTTTTAAGGGCGGATCCCTGAATGGCGGATCGCCTCAAGAACAAAACCCCAGCCACGTGGAAACCACAGGGTGCCGTAAATGAGGACAATATTGCTGGAGGCTCTGTGTGGTGTTGGTATCGAATGGCCAGCTCTGATACCAACCACACACAGAGCCACCAGACGTATTGTCCCGTCCTTCCCGGTTCGAGGGTCTTCGACCCAGCCTTCCCGGTTCAGTGGGTTTTGTCGCTTGCCCGCTTAACTCACGGGAAAACGCGCGTCTGGTGGGGGAAGCTTTGCCCCCACTTATATGGGCCGTTCCCAGGACCAAACCATCCGATGTGGGACTTTACAATCCACCCCCCTTTAGGGCCGACCCGTCCTCGGGTCGCACATGCGAACGGCCAGCTCTGATACCAACCACACACAGAGCCACCAGACGTATTGTCCCGTCCTTCCCGGTTCGAGGGTCTTCGACCCAGCCTTCCCGGTTCAGTGGGTTTTGTCGCTTGCCCGCTTAACTCACGGGAAAACGAGCGTCTGGTGGGGGAAGCTTTGCCCCCACTTATATGGGCCGTTCCCAGGACCAAACCATCCGATGTGGGACTTTACAATCCACCCCCCTTTGGGGCCGACCCGTCCTCGGGTCGCACATGCGAACGGCCAGCTCTGATACCAACCACACACAGAGCCACCAGACGTATTGTCCCGTCCTTCCCGGTTCGAGGGTTTTGTCGCTTGCCCGCTTAACTCACGGGAAAACGCGCGTCTGGTGGGGGAAGCTTTGCCCCCACTTATATGGGCCGTTCCCAGGACCAAACCATCCGATGTGGGACTTTACAATCCACCCCCCTTTTTGGGGCCGACCCGTCCTCGGGTCGCACATGCGAACGGCCAGCTCTGATACCAACACCATACAGAGCCACCAGACGTATTGTCCCGTCCTTCCTGGTTCGAGGGTCTTCGACCCAGCCTTCCCGGTTCAGTGGGTTTTGTCGCTTGTCCACTTAACTCACGGGAAAACGCGCGTCTGGTGGGGGAAGCTTTGCCCCCACTTATATGGGCCGTTTCCAGGACCAAACCATCCGATGTGGGACTTTACAATCCACCCCCCTTTTTGGGGCCGACCCGTCCTCGGGTCGCACATGCGAACGGCCAGCTCTGATACCAAACACCATACAGAGCCCCCAACGATATTGTCCCCGAGCGGCACGCTGGCCCAAGGGGTTTTGTTCTTCCCTACCTTCCGGGTTCGAGGGTCTTCGACCCAGCCTTCCCCGTTCGTTGGGAAAACGCGTCGTTAGTGGGGAGGGCTACGCCCCCACTTATATGGGCTCTTCCCAGGACTGCACCATCCGATGTGGGACTTCACATTTCAAATTTTAATTCTTGAAGCTTTTGGCTTCATTCATAATGTTTAAGGAGAGAAATTCTCTCTCTACATTTCCTTGCATGCATTTGATGAGCTAAAGCATATAAGAAGCATTTAAAGCTTGAATTAGGAGAAAAATAAGCATAAAATTGAAGAAAACTCCAAGTTGTCCATTCCATGGACCCTCTCAGGTATCCCTTCCAAAAGTGAACAAAATGAATGTGTTTTTTTGTTCTAATGGATTTAGATGTCCTCTAAAAAATTATAGAAGCTAATGGAAGCATTGGTTCAAATTATAGAGGTTATATGTGAAGTCAAAATTTTTAGGTGCTTTAGAAACCCTAGCCTAAGTAGATGAGCATCCAAGTGTGTAACTTTGAGTTTAAGGCCTTTAATGAGCTCAAATTGAGTCTAGAAAGACTTCTAAGAAGTTAGAATGAAGTTTGGAGGCAAAGCAAGAGGAGTTTCAAAAATACCCTAGAGATCCTAATATGCTAAGTATGAAAAATGACCATTTGAATAGAATTTGACCATATGAATAGTAAAAGTCTAATTTTAGGCTCAAATTAAGAATTTAGGGGAGCTTCAATCACCTAGGAAAACTTGCCCATAAGAAACCCTAAATTAGGGCCTAAGTAAAAGGTAAGTGAGAAAGGCTAGCCAAGTAAGTAAAAGAAGTAACAAGCTCCATTTTGAACTAATTGAAGAGTAATGTGAGCCCTAGCAATATTCTCAATAAGTTAAGAAGGAAAAGTCTGAGAAAAAGAGTTCTAAAGTCCCTTCAAAAGGCTAGAAATGCATAAGTCATGACATAGCAAAGCATAAGTTAGTATTTTGAGGCCTTAGCACTGACTTAGATATGAATGTGACATAATAGGCTAACAAAGTAATCAAGAGCCTCAGTGTTAGTGCTTGGATGAGAAAGAGAAAAACCAGAATAAAGAGAAGGCTAGTACCTATGGCATCGAGTGTAAACTCATATCAGGTAGTGTTTTCCCCCTTTCTTTCATGCTTTTAACTATTTGAGTGCTCTAGCTATTGGTATGTCATGTTTACGTAATGTTTGAATGATCTTTATGAGTTTCATAAGATTTCTATGTGAAGAAGCTTTACCTAGTGTTGGCTAAGAAAAGAGGGTCAGGGAATTGAGTATAATAGTTCTTCCCTATGCTAAGTATCAAAGCCACTGAAGAGAGAATTAAGTAATGTAACATCTAGTCCTTCTAAAATTGATCCAGAATTGATAAGATAATGAATGGACTTTAAAGCAAAATGAATTAAGGATAAGTAAAGGTCAAATATTAAACAAAACATTTAGAGATGAGATTATGAAGCCTTTGATGGCCCAAAACTAGAGCTTGAATGCCTAAATAGAGAAACCGACGTATTAGTGGAAAAATTGTAATTTTAGGCAAAATTTTAAAAACTTAAGGGAAAGAGTTTTAAATGCCAAATATGAGCTCACTAGGGTTTTCAAATGTCCTAAAAATCATAAGAACCATCAAAATAGTTAAAACCCTTGCAGTGTACGATGTAAGACATCAATTGTCTATAATTTTGACCAAACTATTTAGGATTATTTTAAATCCCAAAAATTTCAAAATAAATGCTTTTAATAAAGTAAAAGCATAAATTTTCATATGGAAAAAGATGATTCTAAAAAAAGATTTAAAATGAACTCAAACTAGGCAATCAAAACATAGTGGTAAAAGCGTAATTATGGGAAAAAGTTAAAATATCCTCCCCACTTCTTTAATTATGACCATGCCACCTTTCCTTCTTCTTCAAACTGACTTAAAGACCTCTGAATTTAGTAGCTATGGCATCTAAGAAAAGGGAAGAAAGTGTAACATCCTATAATTTGATAACTGAAATAACCTTTAAAGAGTGGAGTGGAATAAATTGAGTAAATGAGGTAAGAAACCAAGAATGACTTGAAACCAGAGCCAAAATAGCTAAATAGAATGAATTGAAAACTAGTGACAAAATCATAATTTTAGGCAAGATTTTAAAACCTTAAAGAAAAGAGTTTTAAATGCTAAAATTGAGTTGATTAGAATTTTTAGAGGCCATAAAAAACATAAAAATCATTAGAATGGCTAAAACCCTTTCAGTGTGCACTTTAGCCTATCGGTTGACCTAAACTTTGACAAAGCTATTTTGAACTCTAAAAATTTGGAAATAAATGGTTTTAATAAACTAGATGACCTAAATTTCATATGGAAAGGACGGCCTTTAAAAAGGATTCAAAATAAGCTCAAATGAAGGAATTGAATTAAGGGACATAACAGGAATTTTGTAATTGTTTTAAAAACCATTCTTTCTCCCTTATATTAGGTTAGCCACACTAACAACATCTCAAAATTGACTTAGAGCACTTAGAAATAGAACCAAGGAGGTATGAGAAGTAGGAAGGAAGGAGGGAGGAAAAAGTTTCATCTAAGCCAAACAAGTGAAACACCATTTAAGTGTGGTTGTAGAGTCGTGGAAGGGGAAAAGGAAACAAAAAGTAACTAATTGGAATTCTTGTGTCAAGGTAGCTTTTTCTCTATTCTTGTATATATATGCTTAGTTTGCTTGAGTGCCTTGTGCAACACCCGATTTTCATAAAAACAATGTAAACAAGTTAGATATAAAAGAGAGTCTTCTAAAATGAATTAGTTGAGGCTAAATAAAATTAAGATAAAATTATAAATATTGGAAAACAAGGATCCAAGGCTTAGGATGCCCAAAAACCAGAGCCGGAGTGGCTAAAGAACAAAAGACAAAATGCAGTGTCATTTTCATAATTTTAGGTAACTTTTAGAAAATTCAAAGGAGGGATCTTTAAATGGAAAAATCAAGTTTTTCAGAGGCTTTAAAAACTATAGGAACCCCTAGAATAGTTAAAACCCTTCCGGTTTACGTTTTAAAATGTCGATGGACTTGAATTTTGATCTTTTTATTCGAGAATGTTTTAGATCTGATTTGAGTAATTTCAAAGGCAATTTATAGGTTAAAGAACCTAAATTTTATGATGAAAAAGATGGTTTTCAAAAAGGAATTGAAATGAACCTTGAGAGAAGAAGCTAAGAACAAAGGGTAAAATTGGCATTTTAAAAAGCTTCTTATGGAACCCTTCCTATATATAAGTGGTGCCCCACTCTTCTCCTCATTTTAGCTGACCTATTTTTTTCCCAAAATAGAGGAAAACTCAGCAAGAAAGGCGCCCAAGAGAAGGGGAAAAAGGAGAAGAAAAAGGCTAGGAAAAAGGTAAGAAATCCTCAAAATTTCATGCTCCACTCTTTAGCAAACTTGTTTTACTCCTTCTCCTCTCTTTTCTTATAGTTTTAGTGTATAATTTGGATCTATTTTAAGTCATGTTTAGAGGGGGGAAGTTCAAAATTCCAAGGAAGAGCCATAGTAAAGGAGAAGACTTTTGGAAAAGGCTTGAATCAAGGTAGGTATTATGGATTTCCTTGCTTTCTTCTTCTTGTTCCTTAGGAGGTGATTTTCAGCCACCTAGAGAACAACCATGAGGGAGTAAAATCAGACCTAAACCAAGCATGAAACCTAAGTTTTTTAGGATGAGAAACAAGTAGATGTAAATAAGTTCCAAAAAGAAGCATTAGTTTTCAAGTTTCCAAAACCTAGGGTTTTATTGCATTATGGTATGTAGGAAGTTTTCTAATGGTATTTCTAATTGTCTAAGAGTATATATGGGTTCTTGAGACACCTAGAAAACTCACATGTGCCATTTCCTTCAAGAGAAGTTACAAAATCCATGGGTTCTCCTAGGTCTTTATGCTATTGGCCAAACACGGTTCTAGCACCTAAGGAGAGTTTTAAATTTTTTTAAGGGTAGAAAAGGACTAAATATGATAGAAGAATATCAAAGGAAGCCTTGGAAAATATTTAGAAGCTTTAGTTTGTGTTATGAAAGTGTAGGCTCTATAATAAGACTTAAAGAAGCAACTTGTATCCAGGCTCTTGTGAATGAATTTGTGATAACTCTAAGAAGTCTAAATGGAGTCAAGAGACCTCGATAGAAGGAGAAAATGGAGTCAAGATCTTAAATTCTAGTAGTTGCTTCATTAGTTCTTGAATGGAATCATAATTGTGCCATAGAACAAAGTAGCCTTCCATAGAGTGAGTGTGATGCTAGAACTTGCTTTAATGATGTAATTATGTCCCATTTGATATGTTTAGGCCAAAGGAATCAAGCTCCATCTTGTTGCAAGTGTGTGGCCAAAAAGGGGGAGGAATAGCCAAGGAAAAAGTATGTAAATCTTGCTTCAAGGTAGCTCTCTAACCCTTCTCACATACATAGCTTGGTTGTCTTCTTATCATTAAGTGCTTGTGTGTATGTTCGAGTCAGGAGAAATGTTTCTAGCCAATTTTCACATGTTATAGTATCATTATGTTTCTTGAAATATGTTTATGATTGTATTATGGCTTGCATGGGTTTGATGATGCCAAAAGTCCCTTAACAAGGGTGAGAATGAGCCAAAAGTCCCTAGAAATGAGTAAGACAAAGCCAAAAGTCTCAAGAAGAGTAAGGCTAAGTCAAAAATCCCTTGAAAGTGGGTGAGGCAAATCCAAAAGTCCCAAGAAAGATTGGTGAGGCTAAACCAATGCCCTTAAGAGCTTATATTTGCTATGTATGAGTTATGTGACAAGGAAAATGTTTTATGTTTGCTCACTAGTAGCTTGTATAACATGTATACATTCTTTGGCATGTTTTAACATCTATTATGTATGTTTGAAAAGATTAAAAGCTATTCGAATGCTTTGAATCTCACTCTTCTCCCACAAATGCCTAACCATGTCTAGGTGAGCTAAGTAGACAAGGAAATGGAGGCTAACAACCTTGAAGATCAAGACTTTAACAAAAGGTTATGAAAAATAGGCATTTTGATGGCATATTGATGTCAAACTATGTATAAATGGTATATGAGATATATATATGATATGAACCCTTGAACATGTTCTATTGTATGTATAAATGGTATATGCATCAATGTGAAAGCTAGCTGAATGAATATGTGTGTTCTTGCCACTAAGGAACCTTCATGAAATGTAATATTTTTATGTATATAGCTAGTGGGAAGGTGAGATTGAGCTCTATGATAATTTGGATCATTTAGCATGCTTTTATATGTTATATTTGTACTTTCAAACTTGCCCATGTGGTGGTGGAAAGTATAGAAAAGCATTTGGTGCTTGAAATGCCCATTTTGGACTTTAAATTTGACCAAATGATGAGGTAAACCAAAGTCTGACTAAATGAATGAGCTTTTTATTTGTGAAATTTGGCTAACAAGTAGGTCTCATCTAGAGCTTTTCATAGAGTCAAAAAGCACTTAATTTGGGACTCTAGAGATGATTTTTCAAAGTTCACCAAATTATATAAAAATTGTATGGGTATTGTTCATTTGGCCAGTTTGCTTCTTTGTGTCACATATGGGGCAAATGAAGTCCAATGCTTATGAAAGTATAACATCATAAACTAGATATCATAAGCTTTCTATAGCCATATAGATCACCTCATTTGGAGCTCTGTAGAGGGAGAAATGAATTTTTGAAGTTGCATGACAATACTAGTAATGCAACCTAACCTGAGTTACTGTTTCATCGATTTCTATGGGTTAAAAGCCATGGCATTGGTCTAGAATTATTTTAATCATTAGTAGACATCCACATCTTTCTAGAATAGTATAGATTGCCTAATTTCAATTTTTCTAGAATTAGTTATGAATTTTTGAAGTTCATATTAAAAATCTAGAAAGTGAATATGAGAGCAACACATGGATTTTGTGAGATATAGTTCTAAACCCGAAATGAATGAGACTAAATGTGATGTGTATGACTTGTATGGATGTGTTATGATTATAAAATGATATTGATAAGTTCACATGGTCCATGGAGCATAAAATGGAGCAATGAGATCTTATGTAACGCAACTAAAACCATTAAATATTCATTATTTTTCATGGGAAGTATTTGTTTCCTTATATTTATGCTCTAATACATATAAGATGTAATGAGATAGATAATAAGACCATGGTATAAGAGCTAAGAGGTTAAGGTATTACATCTTGGATCACTTGTATGTGTTGTTTGCAAATTATGTGTATTATTGATTACTTGATGATTATATGCAATTGCATGATATCCACTTGCATTTGGGATTGGATTGGCTCTTGATAGGTGAGGTTATGGAAAAAGACCCTTTTGTAATGGATGAGGTGGAGTTAAAAGTCCCTTGGTAATGGGTGAAGCTAGGCCAAAAGTCCTAATTATAGGTAAAGTTGAGTCAAAAGTCTCTAAGAGAAGGTGAGGTTAAACCAAAAGTCCCAAATTGTTAAGTGAAGCTAGACCAAAAGTCCCTAGAGCATGAAATTACTTTTGATATAGCCATGAGATCCCTAATGCATGAATATGATTTATATATGGTTGTATGGCATGTATACTTGCATTCTTGTGCTTGAGTGGACCATATATGTATGCTTGAATGTTAAATTAGCTATGGGGATTATTTGAATCTCACTTTTCCCCTATTTCCACTAACCATTATGAAATGGCTCTCAAGAATGCAAGAATGAAGAACAAAAGGCCTAGAAAAGAGCATTCTTGACAATGAGCTTTAGTATAAGGAATGATATTGTATACATGAATATGTACTCATATTTTGATGTATGATCATGTAAACAAATTTCCAAGTATTAAATTATGATATAGGGACCAATTATAGATTTTAAAATTTAATATAATACAATTTAGTACCTTAAGTTCCTATATGAAATTGTGGATTCTTGGATGTGGAAGGATGATTTTTAGTTCCATAGCAAATTTGACACGATGGATCAATCCTATAACTACCCTAACTCTTAATCACGCTAATTAAGCATAATCATACGATTGATAAACAATACTTAAAGTCTAAAGCCAACACTAGTTTACTAATGGATGAAAAAGTGGAGGAATTTGAACCTTTTATTAATTAATAACCACTATTCCTATAAGCTAGATTATCTAAGTTCATGAGGAATTTAATTTATCATTTTAAGACCCTTAATTCATTCACAACTAAATTTAGAAGCATAAAAAATCCTATACATTTGTTTTTAAGTCATTACTTATCATTAACATAGTTAAAACTAGGTTTTAGAAGCTTAATTATAGGTTTGGAACTTAGGCCGTGACTTGGAAAGATTTCACCATGGCCAAGATGGCTACTAGAACCTCTAAATGCATCAAGATATACTTACGTTATGACTTAAACTACCTATTCCCTAACTCAACTTGCTACAGTAACTAATTTATACCATAATCCTTATCCTCGCCGTGACTTAAGCTACCTATGCTATGGCGAGGTTCCTTCCATAGTGAGGTTCTCAAAGACATTAAAAACTATAAAAACCTTTATAATGGTAAAAAAACCCCTCCAGTATTTATTTTAGAGTGTCAGTTAACCAAAATTTTCATCAAATCATTTGGTAAGATTTTAAATCTAATTTGGATGAAACCAAAGGCATTTTATGAATTAGCGGACTTAAATTTTATGATTAAAAAAATGGTTCTAAAAAAAGAGTTAAAATGAGCCCAAATAAAAAGAACCAAGATAAGGGACTAAATTGAAATTTTGAAAAATATTATAAGTGAGCCTCCACCCTTTTAAAATCATGTCCCATTTCTACCTAGTGTAATACCTTACTCTCTCTAACATTTCCATTCCATTGCAAGGCTAAAGTTCCACACACTTACAAGAGAATAATGGATTTAATCACATTAAATGTACATTATGTAAAGCCTAAAAATTGCATGTTATGCTTCGTGGACCATGTGAACTCATCCATATCATTTTTTACCCATATTCCATCTATACAAGTCATAAACATCATGATTCATCTCATATATCTCGAGCTAGGAACCATACATTACATAAACCAGATTTTGGCCCCGGGTTCACTGTTCCAATTTACTAATATGAACTTTGAAAATTCATAATTAATTTTAGAAAAATCAAAATCAAGAAAACTATACTATTCTGGAAGTCTGTGGATGTCTACTAATGGCTACAAATAATTCTAGATCATGTAGACATCAATTGGACCAAGAAAAATAATGGAATAGTACCAAAGGTTTGTCTACACTACTGATACTATCCCCCAACTTTAAAAATTTGGTTCTCTCTCTAGAGCTCCAAATGAGGTGATCTCAGTGGCTATGGAAATATTATGGTGTCTAGTTTATTTTTCTAAAATTTCATGGCCACTGAACTTCATTTGACCCACAAGTGACACAGAAACATAATCTAACCATATGAACAGTATACATTATCATTCTATATAATTTGACCAATTTTGAAAAATCATAATAAATTCTCTATAGCTCCAAATTGAGTGTTCTTTAGCTCTGTGAAAATATCTTAATGATTCCTAGTTTTGTAGCCAAATTATGCAAAAACTCATCCATTTGGTCAGACTTTGGTTCAGTTCAAGATTTGGTCACTTTTGATAATCAAAGTGGATTTATAAGGCACCATTTGACCTTCTTATTCCATAGTCACTTCAGAATGTCCCATAGCATAAATACAGCCTAGTAAAGCATGCCAAATGGTCTAAATTATCATGGAGCTCAAACTCACCATGCCACTTACATTCATACACAAGTACATACTAGCACAAGGGTGGCAAATTCTCACATTTCCACACATTTGGCTTCAAGATTCATACATACATCATAATTATATATATATATAATCTTGCTCAAATAGTTACATCTCATATACATCACATGGATACATTTTTTGACATCAATGTGCTATAAAATTGCCTATTTTTCTACTTTCTTGTTAAGAATCATGCTCCAAAGCATTTGGTCTCCTTTTCTTTGGACTTCTTGGCTCACCTAGACATGAATAAGCATATGGAAGGGGAAAAGTGAGAATTAAAGAATCTCAATAGCTCTTTACTCTTTCAAACATACATAATGGATATATTTGCAAGTCAAAGAATTCATGCATGGAAATTTAGTAGACATACATAAAGCATTTTTTATGTTTAAGAAACTCATATATAGGCTCTCAAGGACATTAATGTAGACTCATCCACTTTCCTTGGGACTTTTGGACTTGCTTCATCCACTTTCAAGGGACTTTTGTCTAAGAATCACTCTTTTTGAGACTTTTGACTTGATCTCACCCAATTCTAAGGACTTTTGGCTCATCCTTACCCTTGTTAAGGGACTTTTGGCTTTACTATACCCATTCAAGCCAAAACACATTCATGAACACATTTCAAAATTATCATGGTACCATGACATGTTGGGGATGGCTAGAAACATTTCTCATGGCATAAACATATATACATACATCCAAAGACAAGAAAACATCCAAAAATACATGAGAGAAAGGTTAGAAAGGTACTTTGGAGCAATTGCACACACTTTTCTATTGGAATTCTTCTCCTTCTTCTCGACCAAGCCTTGCAACTAGGTGGCCCTTGGTTCTCTTGGCCTAGACACATCAAATGGGAAACATTTCAATCATAGAAACAAGTTTTAGCCTTATACAATTGCTATGGAAGCTTACTTTGTTCTAAGACACAATTATGGTCCCATAAAGGACCTAATGAAGCAACTATGGGAATCCATGGTGTTGGCTTTATTTTTTCTTTCCATCTAAGTCTCTTGACTCCATTTAGACTCCTTGGAGTCACTACAAATTCATTTTAAGGAGCCTAGCTATGAGTTGCTTCTTTATGTCTCATTATAGAACCTACACCTCCATCTCACAAGATATGCTTTCTAAATTTTTTCCAAGGCTTCCATTGATGTTCTTCCATCCTATCTAGTCTCATTCTAGGCTTAGAACAATTTAAAATACTCCCTAGGTACTTTTTCTTAGTGAGGCTGAGCCATGAAGGAGCATTGGGGCCAATGGAATTTGCTTCATTTTCTTTAGGGAATTGCCACATGTGAGACTTCTTAGATGTCTTGAGAACTCATTCATACTCTTAGACAACCTTAATTATCCTTGGAAAGTCTCCTATATCTCAAGGTGCAACAAAATCCCTAACTTCCTTAACTTAATTTCTAATGCATCTTAATTAGTTTTCTTTGCATATTCTTGTTTCTCACACTCCAAAACCTATGATTCTCCCTTGCTAGGACCAGAATTCATTCTCTCTTGGCTAGGCTCTAAGTGGGATGAAACACACCCAAGGAGAATGGATAAAGAAGTACAAGAAAAGAATGAAAGTTACCTTGATTCTAGGCTTATTTCAAGGGCTCTTTCACTTGGTATAGTTCTCTCCTTCAAATTCTAATCTTCTCCCTCTAAACTAGGCCTAGAATAGCCTTATTTGAGTCACCAAAACCATAAAAAGAAAGAGGAGAAGGAGGAGAACATCTTTTGTAAAGGATGAATCATGAAATTCTATACTTTTTCTTACCTTCTTCTAAGTTTTTCTTCCTCTTCTTCCTCCCTCTTTGTGCATCTCTTTAGGGCAGATCTCTCCTTTGTTTTGGGTAGCAACTAAGTTGGTTTAGGATGGGAGAAGAGTGGGATGCCACTTAAGAAGCCAATTGTCATAAAAATTGTTCATTAAAATTCCATTTATGTCCTGTCTTCTTAGCTTTTTTGTTTTAGGCGTATTTCAACTCCTTTTCAAGAATTGTCTTTTCCATCATGAAATTTGGGTTTTTTAACTTATAAAATGCCTTTGAAATCACTCAATTTGGTTTTAAAACCTTTCTGAACAAAAGGGTTAAAGTGTGGGTCAACTAATGTTGTAAAATGTCAACTAGAGCAGTTTTAACTATTCTAGGGGTTCCTATAGTTTCTCATTTAAAAATCCCTTCTTTGTATTTTCTAAAAAGTGCCTAAAATTATGAAAATCCCATTACATTTTCATTAAATTTCGTCTGATTATTCTAGCTCCATTTTCAGGGCACTTTTGACCTTGGATCCTTATTATTTGAGGTCTAAAATATTGCTCTAATTTTATTTGACCTCAAATCATTCTAATTGGGGGATTTTCTTTTATATCTAATGAGTTTTGTACGTATATGGAGAAATTAGATATTATGTTTCTCACATTTATAGAGGAATCGGATGTTACACCTACACCCTAATCAACTTTCCTCTAGTCTAAAACAGATCCAAGAGTAGCTCAAAGTGGTGCATAGGAAGAGGGAGCAAGGGGAAGAGAAACATGCCTTAAAAGTCTAAGAATATGCTACTTTTTCATTGTAATATCCGATTCTCCAAAAACTAGAGAAAACGTGAGAAACGTAATGTACAGGTTCTTTTTCAACGAATGGAACTCACCGAATACACAAAGAAGTCCCTCAAAACGAAGTAGTTAAGGTCCCAAAAAATTTGGGAAGTATTCTAAACTCCTAAAAATGAGAATCTCAGGCTTAAACGGAAAGAAAAATCGAGCTAGAATGGAAAAACAATTTCTTACGAACAGTTTACGAAACATAATGGTATTTTTGTAATTTTGGGTAATTTTTGAAATTCACATAGGAGAGCTTTTTAAACTAAATTTTTGAGTTCTTCGGGGTTCTCAGAAGCCTGGAAAACCATGGGAAGCCTCAGGACAGTTAAATCCCCTCCGGTGGACGTTTTCTAACGTCAGTTGACCCAAATTTTGACTAGTTCGTTCGGAAAGGTTTTAACTCCTATTTGAGTGATTCCAAAGGGAATTTTCTTAATTGGGAGCCTAAATTTTATAATGAAAAAGACAGTTCTAAAAAAGGAGCTAAAACGAAGGAGAAATGAAAATGCAAAACATGAAGGGCAGAATTGGAATTTTTGAAAAAGTCACTTTGCCCTAGCTATATATAGGTGGCGCCTCACACTCTCCCTCATTTCACTTTAGATTTTCCAGCCTCAAATAAGAACCAAAGCCCTTCGAGAGTAGCGCACAAAGAGAAGGGAAGAAGGAGGAAAAATTCAAGTCTTTAGGTATGGAATTTTGCTTATTTTTCATGCTCTCTCCACCAATCTCTTCTCCTCTTTTTCCCTATTCTTCTCCATGATTTTTTTGAAGTTTTGAGGGCTGTTTTGAAGGAAGAGCAAAGGGAAATTTTCTGATTTGAAGATAAGAGCTTGGAGAAAGCAAGATTCAAGCCAAACTAACCAAGGAAACAAGGTAAAAATACATTCTATGGTAGCTATAGTGAACCCCCTTTTTTCTCCATTTTGACCTACACTAAGAAACCTAGGAAGATCTGATTTTCAAGCCCAACCAAGCATGATTCTTAAGTATTTGATGGAGAGGAATAAGAATATACAAAGAAAACTATAAAATAGGCATTAGGATTCAAGATGCAAAACTTAGGGTTTCTAGTGCACCTTTGAAATTATGAATTTATGTGATGCTTCCTAGGTCTAATTTGGAGTATAAATGAGTTCTTGAGGCACCTAAGATACTCCCCACAAGCTTCCTTCTTCAAGAAAATAAAGAAACCTCCATATGGCCCAAATGGTGTCTATGTCTCAGCCAAGAGGAGATCTTGTAGGTGGAGGGAGTTTTAAATTTTTCTAAGGCCATTTTTGAGTCATATTTGATGAATGAGAAAGAAAGGAGGCCTTGGAAAAAATTTAGAACTCATAAAAAGTGATTTGGTGCCTTAGGTTCCATATTATGGCTTAAAGAAGCAACATGGTGCTAGACCTCTTGTTTTGATGATGTGATGACTCCAAGAGGCTTAAAAGGAGTCAAGAATCATATTTGAAAGGAAAGAATAAGGCTTAGAAAGTATTTGAGGGGTGTTGCTTTATTAGGTGCCTTTATGGACCATAATAGAACCTATAGAGCAATCTAGTATTTCATGAAGTTATGTAGTCTTAGAACGTGTTTCATGAACCTAATTGGATCCCATCAATTGTATCTAGGCCAAGAGAAATCATCTCCACCAATTTGTAGGTGTGTGGCCAAAGAAGGAGGCTTGAATCCTAAAGGAAAAGTGTGTGTATGTATATTTTCAAGCTATAAAAAGTATGCTAGCATGCCTTTGTATGCCATGATTCTTGATGCCATGTTATGTTTCCAAATGAGTACATGATGTTTATATGAGTTTGCTTGAATGTGGAGAGGCCAAAAACTCTTCTTTTTGGTGAGGATGAGCCAAGAACCCTTGAGCTTGGTTGAGACAAAGTAAAGAGTTTCCCAAAAGCAAAGTGGGCTCCCAAGAGTATGGTTGAGTCCAAAGCTCTTAAAGAATGGGTGAGGCAAGTCCAAAATCCATAAGGAGAAGTGTGAGGCCAATCCAAGCACTTGGTGAACTTTTGAATATCTTGTACGATTGATTCACATGCCAAGTTTGCCTTTAAAATGTCCATGTCTTCCATTTTGTCCATGCATGCATTTGTGAAGCTTGCTTTACACATATTATGTATGGTTGAATGGGATGAGCTACTGGAATTCTTTGAATCTCATCCCCTCCTCTCCAATGATCTAACATACTAGGTGAACCAAGTAGATATGTTAATGGGAGTCAACAACACTAAAGGAAGGAGATTGACAACCATATGTTTAGTTTTTGCCACTTTAAGACCATGAATGTACCATATGATGTATATGATATTGTAAATGGTCTATGACCCTTGAGATATGCTATTAGGTTATGTTTAAATGTATGAATATGATATGTGACCTCTAGTATTTAATTTGAGCATGAGATGCCAAAATGTGCCATGAGAAAGTATGATAGAAATATGCATAAGTGTGGGTTGAATGGCCTAAATGGGACCATTTGGGCAGCTCATACAAGTCTTAAATATGCTTTTAGACTTGCCCAAAAGGTGCCACAACCAAGGGAAGACCATTTGGCAAGTTTGGTACCTCATATGGAGCCAAACTTGACCATAATGGATCCTTACGTAATTTTTTAGCCAAATGAGTTAGTCTTGATTTGAAATTTGGTATGCAATTAGGTCTCATTGAGAGATTTTTGGAAAATTAAAGATCATAATTTTTGGAGGTCTATAGAATATTTGATAATTTTTCAAAGTTGACAAAATTTATGGTTTTGGTCTGCTTGCACTATTCATTTGGTCCGAAATTATTTTCTATCACACAAGACTCAAATGAAGTCCAATTGCCATAAATTTTATACAAAGAAACTAGGAAATCACAGTGACTCATGCCAACTAGAAGTACCTCATTTGGAGGTCTAGAGAGGGAGATATGAATTTTTCAAGTTTCTGTCCAGTATCAGTAAATTTACACGAATAGAAGTACTGTTCCATTGGATTTTGGTGTTTGGACTTGATGGACTGATCTAAAGATATTTTTTCTCTCTAGTTAACATCAACAGCTTTCTAGATTGGTATCATATGCATGTATTGGATATTTTTGGAATTAATTGGACATTTTCAAAGTTTTCTGCAGAATTCTGTGACAGTTCCAGATTTCAGTCAGACCTTTGGACAATTTTGGAAGTCAAACGTCCTATGTGATACCTTTTATGACCTGGGCGTATTTTTAGTGTAAATTAGACATATTGAGCTTTCCATAATGACTAATATTGTATGATTTCCATTTTTTTAGATTTAGTTATGATTTTCCAAAGCTTTCCTAGAAAAGAGACCGATTCTGGCCGAGAATGAATTCCCATTTCTCATGCTCCATTTCGGTTTTCATGAGTTGTAGGCATGATTTTGGGATGAAAATGAGTTGTAATGATGTGTTTAAATATGAAGATGCATAGCATGAGCTTACATAGTCCACATGACACCGATTGAAATTTTAGTATGACGCAATGCAAAGATAATCTCATTTTTCCTTGCTTTTCTATGAAAATCCTATATGCTTCATGATATTATAGCATTCAAAAGTATAAGACGAGCTAGAATTTATAGTGTTACATTCATGCTTTCTCCTTCATCAAACTTCTTTCCTCTTTCTCCTCTCTCTTCTCATGGTTTTGGTGTCTTAATTGGACATGTTTTATGGCTGGTTTAGTAGAGGAAAGAAAGAATTTGGGAGAAGTCTTGGAAGCTTGTGAAAGCTCTCTTGAAAAGCTTGAAATAAAGGTAAGCTTTGCTATGGGAAATTGCTTCTTCTTGGCTTTTCTCCTCCTTCATTTTTCAGCTAGACCTTAGGGTATATGTACGAAACTTTATTTTGATCGAAACTTGATAGGAATTGGGATTTTGAAGTATGAGGAATTATATGGAATAATTGGGATTCAAAAAGAACCTACAGATAATAAGTTATGAAAATTAGGGTTTTAATTGTACCTAGGAATTTATGGAGCTTTCTAGTGATGATTTAGATTGTGTACAACCATGTTTCAGTTCTTAAGACATCTAGAAAGCTTCACAAGTGGCAAATTCCTTAGAAAAAGCCAACAAAGCTCCATGGGCTCTCAATTTGCTTTGTGTCTCGATTAAGCATGAAAGACAACACCTAGGGGGAGTTTTTCTTAATTCTAATAATAGAAATGGTCTAGAAATGAATAATAGACATGAAAGGAACCATTAGTTTGAATTTAGAAACTATATTTTAAAAGTTCAAAATTTAGGTTCCTTTTAGGTAAAAAAAAGCAACTTGATGTTTGGCTCCTTGAATTGAGTTTGTGATGACTCTAATGAGTTTAAATAGAGTCATGGGATTTAGATTGAGTGAGAAATTGAAGTCAAGATCATGGCTTATATGAGTTGCTTCATTATGCCCATATATGGAACCATAAGCATGCCAAAACTAGAAATAGCATGTGTAGGCTTTATGTAAGGCTAAAGATGGTTCCATTGATATGTTTGCATTTTGTTTGATATGTCTAGGCTAAGCTAGTCAAGCCTCTTTCAAGTGTGTGTGTGAGGCCAAACCAAGAGGCTAAAGGAATCAAGGAAAATATTATGTTTCTTAAACCAAAGTAGCTCTTCATCTATTCTTGCATGCATTTCTTGGTTGTTTGATTGTCACTAAATGCTTGTATATATGTTTGATTCATGAGACATGCCTCTAGTTATTTGTTTGATACTTTGGTACCATTATGCTTCTTGAATTGTATTTGGAATGTGAAATTGCTCTTGATGGGTGAGGTAGTGCCAAAAGTCCCTTGAATTGGCTAAAGTGAAGCTAAAAGTCTCAAAAAATGAGTTAAACAAGGCCAAAACTCTCAAGGATGAGTGAGACTAAGTCAAAAGTCCCTAGAAAATGGGTGAAGCTAATCCAAAAGTCCCAAATAATAAGGTGAGCTAGACTAAAAGTCTCTAGAGCTTTATTTTGATCTTGATATATTTATGTGACCTTGAAATATGTTTATGATTGGTTCTTGGAAGCTTTTGATGCATGCTTATATTCTTTGATATAATAACATGCCATATAGGCCTATTTGAAAAAGTGAAAGGGCTATTGGGATTCTTTGAATCTCACTCTCCCCTAGTCTTCATCTAATCTTGTCTGGGTGATGCTCATAGAAGCAAGAATAGAGGCTAAGGAGTGTAATTTGTATTACTTTGACAATAGCATAGCTTTTGATGTAAAGTAATGTCAAAGTATGTATGTATAAGTTATAAACCTTTGATCATATGTAAAAGTATATGAATATGATGTATGTAATGGATATGGAGCCAAATGATGAGAATGTGAATTTTTAACATTCTTGAGCAATGTTATGCATGTGTTATGAACAAGTGGGATGGTCGATTTGAGTTCCATAATGACTTGGACCTATTATGATGCTTCTATATGCTGTATTTGAGCTTTTGGACATGTCACATGGTAATGGTTCATGTAAGAAGTCATTTTGGACCATTTTATGCTATCTTGGTACCAAATTTGACCATAATCTTTCCCTAAACCACCACCAGATCAAATGGACAAATTTTTGCATGAGATTTGGCAACCCCATAGATATCATCTAGAGCTTTTCATAGAGCTAAATATTACTATTTTTAGAGCTCTAAAAAAGTTATGAGGATTTTTCAAAGTTGGTCAAATTATGCAAAAACTATTAGGGTATTATTTATTTGGTCAGTTTGGTTTTTAGTATCATTGAAGAGGCCAATGAAATTAAATGCTCATGAAAATTTACAAAAATATATTTGACATCACAAGCTTTCCATAGCCACTTTGATCGCCTAATTTAGAACTCCGTAGAGTGAGATATGAATTTTTAAATTTGCTAATCTGCTACAAGATGAGATTTAGACCCAGTTACTATTCCATTAGCATTTCATAAGCCAAATGATATTTTTTTTATCTACAATTTTTACAGTAGTTAGATAATGTCTTGAGCTTTCCAGAGGGTCTAAGTTTATGTGATTGGAACTTTTCTAGGTCAAGTTATGAATTTCTAAAATTTGTGACAAAATATGGAACCTATGGAAATTGAGAGTGTGATCTTGAATTTGATATGTATAGCCCAAACACAAAATGCATGCTTTAAATTGTGATGTTTCTTCTTGAATAAATGTGTTAAGGATGGAAGATGAGTTTGGTAAGCTCAAATGGTTCATTTAATTAAAAATGAATTATTTTGGCTTTTGATAACGGTTCTTTCTGCTGCTAAAAGAATTTATTCCATGAAATTAGATGTCATATGCCAATTGTGATGTAATTCAGGTGATACTCTAATATGGTATTACAGTTATAAATCCAATTAATTTGAAACCAAAGGCTTTTAATAAACTAGAGGACCTAAATTTTATGGTAGAAAAGACAGTTCTAAAAAAGAAGTTAAAATGAGCTCAAATTACAAAATTAAAGAATAGGGGAAAAATTGAAAATTTTCTTTTAAGAAACCCTAGATTCTCCTTATAAAAGGGCCACCCCTTTTCCTTCCTCACACTTTGGCCAAAAATATGCAACTCTAAACGATCTCCAAGGATGTCCCAAGAAGCACCAAAAGCCAAGGAAGATTGAACCCACCTAAGGTAACAAAACTTAAGGAATTTGCCTATGATATTCTTTTTGCCTAGTTTCCATTCTTTCTCCTCTCTTTCTCCATGGTTTTGGCATTTCAAAAGATGTGGTTTTGGGCCTAAACTCATGGAGGAAATAGCTTTTAAAAAGGAATCAAACACATGAAATTAACCACCATGGAAAGCCTTTTCATTTGGTATATGTTTTGGTATAGGAAATTTGCTCTTCCTTGTTACTCCATCACTCCATAGATTCAACCAACATAGCAAGAAGATGAAGGGCATTGGTTTTTGATTAAACCATGCTAGGAATTAAGGTTTTGACATGTGGAGATTAAGATTTAGCCATTGGAACCAATTAAGAAGCCATAGAATGCATAAATGGGAACATAGGGTTTTGATTGCACTTTAGGAAGTATGAGGTCTCAGAATGATCTTTCAAGTTATATAAAAGTATAATTGAGCTAAGAAGAGGCTAAAGATCTCATATAGATGCCAATTTCCCATGAACGGAAACAAAAATTCCCATGATTGCACCTTAGGAAGTATGAGATCTTGAATGATGTTTCAAGCTATGTAAAAGTATAATTAAGCTAAGAAGAGGCTAAAGATCTCATTTAGATGCAATTTCCATGAAAGAAAACAAAAATTCCAAGGAAGGCTATATTTATGTATGTCTAGGGCAAGACCAAGTGGGAGCACCTAGGGAGAGGTTTCTTTAATTCTCAAGTTAGAAACAGTTTAGATATAAATTACAAACACCAAAGAAATCAATGGTTTGAATTTAGAAACTTTTATTTTTAAAGGTGAAAGTTTAGGATTCTATTATGCATAAAGAAGCAACTTAGTGTTAGGCTCCTTAAATTGAGTTTGTGATGACTCTAATGAATTTAAATGGAGTCATATAACTTTTATTGAGTAAGAAATTAGAGCCAAGATAATGAATTATATGAGTTGCTTCTTTATGCCACTAAAAAGAGCCATATGGAAGTCTAAAGCTAGAGTTAGCTTATGTGAGTCTAAAGATAGTTTCATTGATGCAATTGTATCTTATTTGATATGTCTAGGCCAAGCAAGTAAAGCTTCTCTCAAGTGTGTGTGTGAGGCCAAGAAAAGGAAGTAGGAAACTAAGGAGAGAATTTGTGCTTCTTAAGTAAAGGTAGCTCTTCATCCATTCTTGTATGCTTGTATTTGTTATTGATTATTATTGATTGTTTATAGGTGTGTGTGGCATATGAACTATATTTATTGCTATTGGTTTGATGATTTGATGTAATTATGTTACATGGAATGCATTAAAAATGTGAAATGGCTCTTAATGGGTAAGGTTGTGCCAAAAGTTTCTTAGATTGGATGAAGTGAAGATAAAAGTCCCTAAGTATGAGTGAGACAAGGTCTAAAGTCTCAACAATAAGTGAGGCTAAGTCAAAAGTCCTTAAAAATGGGTTAAGCTAATCCAAAAGTCTCAAATAACTGGGTGAGGCTAGATCAAAAGTCCTTAGAACTTATTTTTATAGATCCATATGACTTTATATATTTGATATTTGAATATCTATTATGCATACTTGCTTTCTTTGACATGAAAATATGCCTTATAAGTGTACTTGAAGGGTGAATGAACTATTGAGATTCATAGAATCTCACTCTTCCATATATTATTTTTAACCATGTCTAGGGAACTCAAAAGGAAGCAAAGATAGAGACCAACAAGCATAAATAGCCATACTTTGACAATAGCTTGTGATTTTATGTAATATATTACATATGAGAGGTTTTATGTGATATTATTATAATGTAAAACATTCCACAAATATAAAAAGCATGGAATTATGACGTAAATATCTTTTTTGAATATAAATATGCAAGAATGTGTAATTTGACTATGTGTGTACTTTGGAAAGTATATGTATAATGGCAAGTGGATGAGTGAGTTTGAGTTGCATGAGATTTGAGACATGATAAACTAGTTATATATGCTGTAATTCATGTTTGGGACATGCTTCAATGGTCACATAAGATGAAGGGGTCCATTTTAAACCATTTGGATCCTAAGTTGCACCCCTTTAAAACCCTCGTTTAACCTTATACTAAAATTTAAACAAATGAGTGAATTTTTGGATGAAATTTGGCAGACATTTACAGGTCATTTAGAGCTTTCCACAGACTTAAGGAATATAAATTTTAAAACTCTGTAGAATTTATTATAATTTTTCAAAGTAGGCTAAAAATTGCAGAATTGCCTGGGTATTGTTTATATGGTCAAATCTAGTTTTTCATGTATTTGAAGAATCAAATAAACTCCAATATTCATGAAATTTTACAAGCATATAGTGAGCATTATAAGCTTTCTATAGCCACTGAGTTTGCATAAAATGGAGCTATGTAACCAAAAGACATGCATGATCAAAACTCTAGTTCTGATATAGGTATAAGAATAGTAATAGTTACTGTTCCATTAGAATTTTGTGGACCAAATGAACTCATTTTGGGTTAAAATTTTTATAGAATCTAGTTCATGTCTTAAGCTTTCCATAGAGTCTAATTTGTGCAAATCGGAGTTTTCTAACTTAAGACATAAATTTTTGAAATTAGTAGCTAAAATGAGAACCTATGAGAAATTGTGCAAAAGTACTAGCTTGATCCATATGACGTGAGATCCAAAATTCATGATTCTAGTTATGATGTTTCATATTGAACAAACTTGTTTAGGATGAATTTTGAGATTTATATGTCAAAGCTATGTATTTGTGGTTAATTGAAGAAGTTAGGCCTTTAATGTCGGTTTATTTCGCTGCTAAAAATGCTAGAAATAAGAAATTGATGTTGTAAGCATATTATAACATAAAACATGTGCTATTCCTTTATGGTATGATAGCTCAGTTCTATAAGACTCCTAGGCTAAACTCTTTGACTCGCATCGTGGCATATCACCCCATGCCGCAATGCTCCTTAATTCTATATAAGCTCTGACTATGACTTCAGTAGTTTTGGCTACAACTCAGATTACTTCTAATCTTAAACTTTTAAACATTTGCCCCCAACCATTTGATAATCCCTCTAAAGAAGTTCTAAGGCCTTTCTATAGTTGTAATACCTTACTTTAATTATATATAGTCTCTTATCTACCTCTCTATTCTAACCTTTATCATTTAAGGACTTAAGGATTAATTAGATTAATTAAACTTTACTATGCATCAACATTTCATCCATTGTATCAGAAAAAGTGTACATGAAGCCATAAGTTCCAACCTTAAAATATGCTATTCCTATAACACCATAATTCTCTAGCTCACCTCATGTTATTTCTAGGTTCATTTCCTTGAACTATGCAAGCTTGCCAAGGAAAATCATTGAAAATATTCCATTAAATTGTGTTACATCACGGATAAGATTTTCATTCAATGTTCCGTAGGCCATATGGACTCATCCATTTCATTCTCATATTTAAATACATAAATACAACTCATAACAAGCTCAAGAAGTGGCCTAGAACTCGTGCAAGTGGAAGGCATACATGAAAATAGAGTGTGCAGCCTCGGGTTGGAAATCCAGAATTCTAACGTGAAATTTGAAAACTCAACTAATTCTAGAAAAATTGAAATCATGCACACTATATCATTTTGGAAAGCTACAAATGCCTATTTTATGGGAAAAATAATTCTAGACCACAACTAGGACTGCTAGATACCATTAATTGATGGAATAGTACCAAAGGTCATCTGCCACTAATGGTACTATCCTCAAACTTCAAAAATTCATATCTCCCTGCTCAGAGGTTTAATTTAGGTTATCTTGATGGCCATATAAATCTTATCATGTTTAGTTTATGCTTGTAAAATTTCATGAGTATTGGACATCATTTGGCCCTTGAATGACACAATCCAACTTACTGACCAAATGAACAGTATTTGCATTAGTTCAGCAGAACTCCAAATAATATAGTCTTTGGCTCTCCAAAAATATTTGGATGAGATCTATATGCATGCCAAATTTCATGAGCAAATTCGTTCATTTGGTTAGATTTTAACATTAGGTTGCATAACGCTCATTTTTGTGTTTCATAAGGGGTCCAAACGGTCCAATTTGAGTTCTAGGGTAGACATGGCCACTTGAGCACGTGGACAAGCAACAAAATGGTCTACTAAACTTGTCTCAAAGGTATAAAAACCAAGATTTCTCAAACTCACTTATCCACCCCAAGGAGATTGTTAGATTGCATGGTTTGCCCCGATCTATTATGAGTGACCGTGATGTTAAATTTGTTAGTCACTTTTGGAAAACTTTGTAGGCTAAGCTGGGTACAAAGTTTGTGTTTTCTATAGTAGCACATCCTCAAATGGATGGACAAACAGAAGTGGTGAATCGAAAACTTTCTTCCTTACTATGTGTTGTAATTCAAAAAAATTTAAAGAATTATGAAAGGTGTTTCCTCACATTAAGTTTTCATATAATCGTGCCTTGCATTCTACAACTGAGTTTTTTCCTTTTGAGATTGTATATGGTTTTAATCCTTTGACTCCCTTGGATTTACTTCCTTTGCCTTGTAATAAGTTTGCTAACCTTGATAGTGCAAAGAAAGCTAAGTTTGTGCAAGATCTTCATGCTACGATTAAGGTGAACATTGAGCACAAGAATGAGCAATATGCTTAACATGCTAATAAAGGCCGAAGGAGGATTATCTTTGAACCAGGAGATTTGGTGTGGGTTTATTTGAGGAAAGAAAGGTTTCCTAAACAAAGGAAGTCCAAATTACACTTAAAAGGCAATGGTCCTTTCCAAGTGTTGGAAAAAATAAATGATAATGCATTGATTTACCTTGTTTTTTTGGGAATGTAAGCCCAACTTTCAATGTGGCTAACCTTTCTCTTTCTAATGTTGCAGATTCAAGGGTGAACCCCTTTCAGGAGGGAATGATGGAGGCTAGGAGACTTGAAAGAGCTTGAACAAAATCAAGAACTTAGAAACAAAAGGGTTGGACATGACTCTAAAAGATGGCCAACGGAAGACCCATTGCAAGGTATGGGAGGCCAAATGACAAGATCAAGAGCCAAAGCTAATGGACTTGGAGCCCATATTCTTAGCTGAATATGAAGCCCAAAAGAAACAAAATGGCATGAAGATTTTTTCATATTTACAAGGTGCTAGCCTAAGCCCAAAAGGAGCCTGATTGAAGGAGCCCGGCCATTTTCCACCAAATTCTCTTAGTTTTATTTTTTTAATTTGGTTGTTTCTATTTTAGATTTTTACCTTTATTAGGCGCCATTCTTGGTGAATTTGTCTAGACTTAAATTTATTTTTTTCTTGCCATGTAAGAGGTGCCACTTAAGAGTTATTTTGTGTTTAGGGTTTTATTTTTCAAAGGCCTATATAAGGACCACTTGTGCTCTAAGAATGGGCAGATTGAATGAATTATCATTTCTAACTTGTGAGGTTTCTCTTGTGGCCTTTATGTGATGGGGAAAATCTTTAACTTATCAAAGGGTGGTTCCCTTTATGGCGTTCTGGATTAGGGTTTGAAGAGACGAGTTCTCTTAGGGTTCAATTCTACTAACCAACATCTCATCTTCTTCTTCATTCGCTCCTTTCTTTATTCTTCGTTGCTTACTATCCAAATATGTGTTTTTGCTTGTTCTTGTGTTGCAGCCAAATTTTGATCACTGATCCATGTCATTTGGGGTTCCTATAATGGGTTTCTATGGGGTCTCACATTAGAAAGAAGGTAAATTAAGGCTAGATTAATAAACAGATCATCTAAAAATGATGGTAAGGAATTATAAATGGCTAAATGAAATGAATTAAAATGTAGTGGCAAAATTGTAATTTTAGGCAACTTTTCATAAACTCAAAAAAAGAGTTTTAATTGGTAAAATTAAGTTCCCTAGAGTTCTTAAAAGCCATAAAAATCATAAGAACAGTTAGAATGACTAAAATCCTTCTAATGGGCGATTTAGGCCATCAATTGACCCAAGCTTTGACTAGGTGATTAGGTAAGGTTTTAAATCCCATAAATTTAGGAGAAAATATTTTTAATATAATAGAGAATCTAAATTTTTATATAGATCTAATAGTTCTTAAAAGTGAAACAAAATGAGTCCAAACAGAGTGATCAAAGTTCAACATATGGATGGAATTTTGAAAATGTTCTAAAATATCCTCCTTTCCTTATCATAAAGCCACACCACCTCACCATCATCTTCAAAATTGATTTTAAAGCTTAGAAAGAGACCTCCATGGCATTCAAAATGTAGGAAGAGAGAGAGAGAGAGAGAGAGAGAGAGAAAAGCCAATAAGGTAAGGAAATGTGCCAAATTTCATGTCATGGTAGTTAGCAACCTTACTATACTCTTTATGCTCTTTCTAATGGTGGTTTTGGCTTCTTTAAAGGATGAAATCTGTGACTGACCTCATAAGAAAAAAAGGAGATTTGAGGAAGCCAATTATACCTCAAGAAATTACAAGAAGAAAGCTTTCAAATGAGATATGAATTAAGCTAAGAAATTTGCTATTCTTTGGCTTCCAAGGGCCACTTCAATTTGGCCTAGAGAGAGAGAAGGAAGCAAGCATTTGTTTGATGAAAACTTGAGAGTAACAAGGATTTTGAAGGGTATAGATTAAGGTTATACAATTAGAATGTTAAAAGAAGCTATGGAATGCAAGATAACAAAGCTAGGGTTTCCATTGCACTTAGAAAGTTTTAGAACTAGTATGAGGTATTTTGAGCTATATCAAACTATGATTAGATAAAAGAGAAGCCAAGGAATATTGCCATGCTTCAAACTCTTAGCAAGAAGCAAAAAAAACTCCATATTACTCCTTATAGATGATGGTCTCTGCCAAGAAGTAGATAAGGCACCTAGGGAGTGATTTTTTCAGCTTTAATGAATTTAAAGGCTTAAATATGATGAATAAATAATTATGAAACCATTAAATTGAATTTAAGAGGCTTAGATTGAAAGTTGAATTTTTAAGGCCTAAATTGGATTAATGAAGCAAGTTAGTTATAAACCCCTCTAATCAAACATGAAATGATTCAAATGAGTTTGTTTAGAGTTATGAAGCTTGTAGCAAGTAAGAGTTTAGGGTTTAAAAAGCACAAACCAAAGGTTGCTTCATAATGAACCTAAACTAGTCCTAATTGTTACCTTGAGCTCTAATGAGATTAAGGATTATGAGGCCTAAAATGAATTTAAATGAGTTAAATTGCATTGTGACTGTTATGTGTAGGCCCATCTAGCTCAAACATACCTAAGTGTAGGTGTCAAGTGGAAGAAAATCAAGAGAAAAGCTAACACCAAGTGGGTTAGTGGTGTTTGAAGCCCTACAAGTCTTAAGGTAGCTTTATCTTCCTTTGGTGCATGCATTTGAATACTTGATTGAGTTTGAATGCTTGTATGTGTTGCTACTTGATGCTTTCTTGAGTTTTGTTTCATTATGTTTTCCAAATGAGCTATATATGTATAGAAAGGCAAGGAGATGGCTCCTAGCTTCTTAAGGCATGGAATTGAGCACAGTAGCTCTTCCTTAGCCCCAGGTTGAGATTAGTTGAGCATAGCAAGTTTATGATGATGTCATGTCATGAGAATGAATGAGTTTTTATATTACATAATGCATTTGACTTACGTGATGTATATGCATAGTATTCTTGCACCACATGCATTGCATTTAGTCATGGTATTCATGTGTGCATTGATTGGTTGATATTGGCTACTGAGATTCTTTCCAAAATCTCATTCCCATGCTCCCACTAACCATTGTAGGTTCATCAAGTCAAAGCAAGGAAGATGGGAAGACTTTGATACTAGGAATAATGTATTAAGAGCATGATATATGCCAAAATGTAATGAATGTATTAGTATGATAGTAACTTGTATCCTAAATGGTTTATAATGTAGAATGATATAATTATTCCATATTTTTATGATGGAACTATGTGTATGAGTATGAGAATAGAAATATATGTCACTTAATGATGAAATATGACCACCTATATGTATTTTTGCCATATTGTGCAAAGTGGTGTATGTGCATATTTGGGTGCAAGGGGGTTACATTTTGATCCAAGCCTCGTTGCACTTAAAGAAATGGTTGGAAATGATGTTTAGGATGAAAGAAATGTGCTCAAAATGGAAGAATTCTAATTTGACACCATTTGGTCCAATTTGATCCAAAAAATGGACTAAAAAGGGACTTAAACTACCTTTATATCAAAAGTAGTTTAATGATCTAGTTGAAGTCTAAAATTTCATGCAAAATTAAAGCCTTAATAGAGCTTTCTAAAAAAATAAGAATGGTAATTTTTGGAGTTCTATGGAATATTTCATGAATTTCCAAAGTTAAAAAAAAGTTGTAGTTTAGTCCCTGTACTATTCCTACTGTCCAGATATGATATTTTGTGTCTTTAAGGGATCAAATTAACTTAGATGCTCATGCAATTTTACAAGCATGTATTTTATATCATAAGATTTCTGTGGCTCCTAAGTTTACATAAATAAGAGTTTTGTAGCTAAAGATATGCATTTTTGAAACTTGGGTTCTATTTATATGAATTTGTTACTTGGTCTGTTATTCTTCCATTGGATTTTAGGGGTTAAATGAACTCTGATGTTTATGAATTTTACAGGCATATAGCTTATATTATAAGCTTTTCATAACCATTAAATTTGTGTCAAACAGAGTTATGTAGCTAAAGTTATGCATCTCTAAAGTTAGGGGTATGATATATGTGCTAGTCTAATGCTGTCCACCCTACATAGCTTTGGTTCTTCAAGGTTTTAATGAGTCAAATGGATTCATTTATATTTGAAATTTTTTAACCATCCACTTCACATCTTAGGCTTTTCATAGACATATAATTTGTATGAATCACAATTATGTAGCCCAAGCTATAAGTTTTCAAAGTTTTATGCAAAATATGAATTATATAGCCATCTCTGGTTCAGGTTGCTCCATAGGTGTCCAACATGCATTTCATGATTAAATGGACCAAAATAAGTTGGTTTATGATAAATATGAATAAAGGAAAAGAAAGAACCAAGTTTGTACCCTTATAGCTCTATATGGCATGTAAATGAGCTGTTTAAAAGCATATTAGTGTTGTGAATATCGTTTCTAATTCCACGAATGATATGAATATATTAGAGAAAGATAGGCATGACATGTAGCAAATATAAGATTAAAATGAATATATATAAGGAGTTAGAATTAAATCTTGATTACCTCACTTAGTTGTCAAAGTTCTCTAAAGCTAAGAATAGATGCTAACCCTCAATAGACCCTGAATTAACTAAAATCAAATTCTTAATCATTATCTGTTGGAAGAATTAGCTATTCATTCATCCCTAACATCAAGAATTACTTAAGAATCACTTACCTAGCGTTCAATGAATTTTAAATTTTGGACTTAACCTTTTCAACACCAGAAACTTCAATGTCTTGCTCTAATTTCTTGATATTTTTACACAAAATCAAGTCCTATTATATGAGTAAGCATTAAGGCCAATATCTAGTAGAAAATAGATCAAAATGAGGAGAAGATATTTACTTAACAGTCCCTCTAGCCTTAACCTCCAAAAATCATGCAAGAAACCATTTAAACATCCAATTTCAGATTTGGAGATGAGGTGAAAATCCACTAAACTAGAAACTAATCGGGCCAAAATGAAGAGAAAGATGAGAGAAACATGTTCTGTATAACTCACCTTGGCTAAATCTTCCTCTAAGAGTGTGACCTAGCCCCTCATTAAAAGTGCAAAAATGCTCTTCTTTGCAGAACTCTTAAGTTTTTAGCATTAAAGTAAATGGTAATTTGGCTCCTTAGGGTTTTAGAGCAAATGGACTAGTACATTAGTCCCTATTTCCAGGTGGTTTGATCTTTTTTCCTATGTGTGGGGCCAAAAACTAAACAATCCCAATGGTGTTAGGCCTCTATAACATAAAATTAGGCCTCTACAATTATTCCTAAACATATTTTGAATTAATCTTGAGCCTAAATTAAATCTCTAAGCTAATTAAATTCAAATCCATAGTAATATTTTATTTTTTCTTTAAAAATTTCTTAATAATAATTATTTGTACTAGTTTATCTAGAGGATAAGTGACTCTAATAGGTAGAAAGTGCGTAGACTTCATTAGTCTATCCACAATCACCCAAAAAATGTTGTAACTCGAGGATGTTCTAGGCAAACCCATTATAAAATCTAAGGATATACTATCCCATTTCCATTCTGGATCTTTAAAAGGTGTAAAAACCTGTAGGTTTTTTATGTTCAATTATAACCCTCTGACAAATTAGATATCTAGCAACAAAATCCACTATGTCCAACTTCATTCTAGGCCACTACAAACTTTTCTTAAGGTCTCTATACATCTTAGTGGTACTCAAATGAATGGTGTACCTACTCTTATTGGCTTTAGATAGCAGTATGCTCCTTATCTCCTCATCCCTAGGTATGCACACTCTACCCTAGTACCTTACCAAACCATCATTTGATAGGTCAAAATCTTTAACTTCTACAGTCTTTAATTGCTCTCTAAACCTATCCAAATGCTTATCTAGCTTTTGGGGCTCTTTAATTCTCTTCCTAAAATCATTCTTTATCTTCAACTCCCCCAAAAGAAGGCTACTAGAGTGCATAGTCATAAAAAAATTCAAATCCTTTAACTACTTAATCAACCTCTGTTCCTTTAGCATCATCATTGCCATATGAATGGATTTCTTACTCAAGGCATTAGTGATTACATTTGCTTTTCCTGCATGATACTTTAAAGAGAAATCATAATCCTTTAAAAATTCAATTTACCTCTTTTGTCTCATATTTAGTTCCTTTTGGTCAAACAAATACTTCAAACTCTTTTGGTCATTATAGATAGCAAATTGTGCATCATAGAGATTATGCCTCAAAATCCTATGGGCAAAAACCACAACGACTAACTCTAGATTATGGGTAGGGTAATTCTCCTCATGAGGTCTAAGTTGCCTAAAGACATTGGTTATCACTCTATCTTATTGCTTCAAAACACAACAGGAACCCTTCTTAGATGCATCATTATAAATTATAAAGGTCTCTTTAGGGTCAAGTATAACTAGTATAGGTGTAGAGATCAATCTATTCTTAAGTTCTCAGAAGGCATCCTCACACTTAGCATCCCGAACAAAAGGTTAGTCTTTTCTAGTTAATTTAGTCAATGACATTGCTAGTTGTAACACCATAACTTCTAGCTCTATTACATGCCATTTATAAGCTTCACATCATGATTTCCATGAGGGCACATGAAAAAGGGGATAGAAATAATCGACTTTTTCCGCGTTGCGCTATATCTAAAAAAATTCAATTCGGTGTCACGTGGACTGTGTGAGCTCATACTATACTTCCTCATATTTAATCTTATTATTACAACTCATTTTCATTACAAAAACATGCCTAAAATTCATGGAAACCGAAATGGAGCTCAAAATAAGCAAGCATATTTTCGGCCAGATTTGCTCCATTTTCTGACCCAACTTTGGAAAATCATAACTAAATCTAAAAAATTCGAAATCATACAATCTTTGTCACTATGGAAAACTTAGGATGTCTACTTCACATAAAAATACGTCCAAGTCACAGACTTCATCACACAGGACGTTTGACATCCAAAAAGATACAGACTCGCTGGCTGCCTGGGCTGTGATTCAGGTTACTGATGTAAACTTCTGAAATTTGTAACTAATTCTACAAAAATCGAAATCACACACATTCAGTCATTCTGGGAAGCTACAAATGTTAACTTGATACTAAAAATAATTCCCGAATGAAACAGATACGTTTAGGCATCTGGAACTGATGGAACAGTGATTGAGCTCTGGAGTCGCCACTGTTACTGACAGCAAATTTCAAAAATGCATAACTCTCTGCTCAGACCTCCAAATGAGGTGATCTCGGTGGCCACAGAAAGCTTATGACCTCTATTTTATGCATATAATATTTCATAAGCATTAGACACCATTTTTCCATCAAGTGACATGAAAATCAAATCTGCCAGTATGAACAGTGCACATACCAGGAACCATGGAAAATCCCAACTTTGAAAATTCATCAAATATTCTCTAGGTCTCCGAAAATTATGATCTTTAACTTCCCAAAAATATCTTAATGAGACCTAATTTTATGCCAAATTTTAGGGCAAGACTAACTCATTTGGCCAAAAAGTGACATAGGGTTCCATTATGGTCAATTTTGGCTCCATATTGGGTACCAAAATTGCCAAATGGATTTCCCTTGGTCTTGGTACCTTTTGGGCAAGTTTAAAAGCTTATTTGAGACTTGTGTGAGCTGCCCAAATGGTCCCAAACCTCATGCATCTCATTTTGACCATTCAACCCACACTTATATACATAACCACTAAACTTTACATTCTCATACCATGGCATTTCATACTCAAAACATGTGCTAATGGTCATACATCATTTCCATACATCTAAACATCATATAATAGTATGTTCACATATGTCTCAACGTTCTTAGTACATATACAACTTCATATACATGATGAACTATTATTATGGTTCCAAAAAGGAGCAAAATAACACATAAGCTTGTCAATTGTCTCTCTTCAAGGTTGTTGGCTCCCTTCACCACAATTGCTTAGTCCACCTAGCATGTTAGATCATCGGAGAGGAGGGGATGAGATTCAAAGAATCCCAATAGCTCATCTCCCATTCTATCACACATAATATGTGTAAGCAAGTTTCACAAATGCATGCATGGAGAAAGTAGAAATCATAGGCATTTTAAAAGCAACCTTAGCATGTGAATCAATCATACAAGACATTCAAGAGCTCACTAAGTGTTTGGATTGGCCTCACACTTCTCCTCATGGATTTTGGACTTGCCTCACCCATTCTTTGAACACTTTGGACTCAACCATACTCTTGGGAGCCCACTTTGCTTTTGGGAGACTCTTTACTTTGTCTCAACCAAGCTCAAGGGTTCTTAGCTCATCCTCACCCAAGGGAAGAGTTCTTGGCCTCTCACACTCAAGCAAACTCATACAAACATCATGGGTTCATTTAAAAATATGACATGGCATCAAGCATCATGGCATATAAAGGCATGCTAGCATACTTTTCAAAGCTTGAAAATACACATACACACATTCTAAAACAAGCTAAACACACATTCATGCATGAGAGAAGGTGGAGAGAGCTACCTTGTATACAAGCACACACTTTTTCCTTAGCTTTCAAGCCTCCCCTTTTAGCCACACACCCACAAGTTGGTGAAAATAGTGTCTCTTGGCCTAAACACAAATTATGGGAGCCAATTAAGTTCATGAAACAATTTCTAGGGCCATGCAACTTGCTTAAACCCTAGATTACTCTACAACCTCCATTATGGTCCATATGGGCACCTAATGAAGCAACACTCCTCAAATGATTTCTAGGCCTCATTCTTTACTCTCAAATATGATTCTTGACTCCTTTTAAGCCTCTTGGAGTCATCACATCATCAAAACAAATGGCCTAGCACCATGTTGCTTCTTTAGGTCATATTATGAAACCTAAGACACCAAATCACTTTCCATGAGTTCTAAATTTTTTCCAAGGCCTCCCCTCATTTTCATTCCTCAATTATGACTCAAGAATGGCCTTAGAAAAATTTAAAACTCTCCCTAGCTATGAGAAACTCTTTAGGCCGAGGCTATGGAGCTTAATGGCCTTCATGGAGTTTGCTTGGTTTTCTTGAAGGGGGAAGCTTGTGGGGAGACTCTTTGGTATCTCAAGAACTCATTTATACTCTAACTTAGACCTAGAAAGCATCCTACAAATTCAGAAATTGAAAGGTGCACTTGAAACCCTAGGTTTTGCATCTTGCTTTCTAATGCCTTTTTCTTAGTTTTCTTTGCATATTCTTATTCCTCTCTATCAAATACCTAAGAATCACCTTTGGTTTGGTTAAAAATCTGAATCCTTAGATCTGTCCAAGTGTAGGTCGAAATGGTCATGGAAGGGAGGAAGAAGACCAAGTGGAAGAATTGCAAAATACCTTGTTTTCCTTGGATTTTCTTGCTTGTTCTTGCTTTCCTTGGCCTCCTTACTTGAAATTCGAACTTTCCCCTCTGTTTTCCCTTCAAAACAGCCCTTAAAACTTCAGAGAAATCATGGAGAAGAAGAGGGAAAAAGAGGAGAAGAAAGTGGTGGAGAGAAAGCATGAAAAACAAGCAAAATTCCATACCTAAAGTCTTGAATCTTTCCTCCTTCTTCCCTTCTCTTTGTGTGCCACTCTCCAAGGGATTTGCTTCTGATTTGGGGCTGGAAATTCTGAAGTGAATGAAGGAGAGTGTGAGGTGCCACCTATATATAGCTAGGGTAAAGTGACTTTTTTTTTAAAATTTCCATTTTGCCCTTCATACTTTGCATTTTTGTTTCTCCTTTGTTTTAGCTCCTTTTTTAGAACCGTCTTTTCCATTATAACATCTAGATTCCCAATTAAGAAAAATGGCTTTGGAATCACTCAAATCGGAGCTAAAACCCTTCCGAATGAATCGGTCAAAGTTCGGGTCAATTGATGTTGAAAAACTTAAACCGGAGGTCTTTACCGGTCCCAGGGCTTCCCATGATTTTTGGGGCCTCTGAGAACCCTAGGCAACTCAAAATTTTCATTTAAAAAGCCCTCCTAAGTGCTTTTCCAAAATTGCACTTATTTACGAAAATGCCACTGGCCTTTCGACAAATTTTTCGGATCACTCCAACCCCGGTTTCTGGGCAACTCAAGGCTCAAATCTTCATTTTTTATTATTTAACATTTTATCCAAATTTTATTTGGCCTTGAATCACTCATCTCAGGGGACTTACTTTGAAAGCGTGCCTATTTCCATCGTTTAACGAAAACGGGACATTACACTAGTTGAGAAAATTCCTTAATAAACCTTCTATAGTAGCCAACTAGACCCAATAAGCTACTGATTTTGGTCACTATTTTGGATCTCTTTTAATTCAGCACTGCTTCCATCTTACTAGGATCTATCGCTACCCGTTGTTCTAATATCACATGACCTAGAAACTTCACTTCTCACAACCAAAATTCTCACTTGTTAAGTTTGGCATATAACTAATGCTTGCTTAAGATCTAAAGAACTATCCTAAAATGCTCTTCATGTTCCTCACTACTCTTGGAATAGACAAGGATATCATCAATACAAACTACCACAAACTAGTCAAGATATGGCCTAAAAATCCTATTCATATAGTCCATAAAAATAGTAGGGGTATTGGTTAACCCAAATGGCATGACTAAGAATTCATAATGGTTATACCGAGTCCTAAAAGTGGCTTTAGGTATGTCCTCTACTTTCACCCTAAGTTGATGATACCCAAACCTAAAATTAATCTTTAAAAAGACTGACACTCTCGCTAACCAATCAAGCAAGTCATCAATTTTAGGCAAAAGGTATTTATTCTTAACGGTCACTTAGTTCAATTGCCTATAATCAATGTAAAGTCTAAGACTACCATCCTTTTTCTTAATAAACAACACCAGTGCTCCTTATGGAGACATACTTAGCCTAATGAATCCTTTTTCAAGTAATTCTTCTATTTAACTCTTTAACTCAACAAGTTTAGTAGGCACCATCCTATATAGAGCCTTAAAAATTAAACCTATACAAGGAACTAGGTTTATGGAAAATTCTAGTTTTCTCTCTGAGGGTAGACCACTAATCTTGTTGGGTAAAACTTATGGGAACTCCCTAACTATAAGTATATCCTCCAACCTCGTCTTAACCTCAACATGTAAGGAAAAAAACACAAGAAACCCTTGGCAACCACACTTAAGGTACCTCCCGACTTAAGCAGCAGACACATAAGCAAGCTTAGTCAATAGAACATAATTTAGGTATGATAGTAGGTAAAGAGACAATTTTATAGTTGTAATCAAGTATCACATTATTAATTGACAACCGATCTATACTGATAATCACATCAAAGTCATGCAAAGGGATACAAGTCATGTTAAGGGTGGTACAACAGCTATCTAATTGTACAACACAAGTAAGAAACATATCAAATGTAATTTTAGAATATCCAATAGGGATAGACACAGATAATTTATATGGCAACAGGCTAATTTTAAAGACCTAAATGCTTAACACAGTCATATAAGATGAATGAATAGGTCACACTCAAATCAAACAATGCATCTACAATATGGTTATGGACAAGGAGAGTGCCTCAAAACAAACTAGAGGATCTACTAGTCTCTTGTTGAGTAAATGAAAACACCCATCCTTGTGCAAGTTATGATACAAAGTGAAGATGAGGTGAAAATCCACTAAACCAAAAATTAATCAGGCCAAAATGAAGAGAAAGATGAGAGGAAAATGCTTTGTATAACTCACCTTGGCTAAATTTTTCTTTAGTAGTGTGAATCGAAGCCATAAAGTGGAGAAACCCTATCCCTTCTTCAAAAGTGCAAAAATGCTCTCCTTGCTCTGCAAAACCCTTGAGTTCTTAGCACCAAAGTAAATGGTAATTTGTTTCCTTAGGGTTTTCGAGCAAATGGGCTAGTCCATTAGGCCCTATTTCTAGGTGGTCTGATTTTTTTTTCCTATGTGTAGGGCCAAAAACTAGGTAAGCCTAATGGTGTTAGGCCTCCATAAAATGAAATTGGGCCTCTACAATTATTCCTAGATGTATTTTGAGTTAATCTTAGGCCTAAATTAAATTTCTAACCCAATTAAATTCAAATCCATAGTAATATTTTATTTTTCTTAAAAAATTTTCCAATAATAATTATTTGTTTTAAAAATACTCAAAATAATCCATTTCCTTAAAAATTTCTATTTTCCATGATTTCCCTAAATTCCTTTTAATAATTCCATAATTACTCTTAATTAATTTTGGAGTGTTATATTCTCCCCTCTTTTTAGGAATGTTGTCCTCAAAATTAGACAAACCTTATTCAAAAAGTGTTGGATAGTCTTTCTTCATTGCGTCCTCTATCTCCTAAGTTGCTTCATCAGGAGTTAATCCTTTCCATACTACTTTTGTAATGTTCGGTTTTCATTAAATGATGGAAACAAGCGCGTTTTCAAAGTAAGTCCTGTGAAATGAATTAGTGAAGGTCCTAAAAAATTTTAGTAATATTCTAGACTCCTAAAAATGAAAATCCTAGGCTTAGAAGAAAGAAAAATGGGGCTAAAATAAATAAACAAAATTTAACAAAAAACTTACGAAACGAAATGGCATTTTTCGTAATTTTAAGAAAATTTTAGAATTCACACAGGAGGGCTTTTTAAATGAAAGTTTTGAGTTTTTCGGGGTTCTCAGAGGTCCTAAAAACCATGGGAAGCCTCGAGACAATTAAAACCCCTCCGATGAATGTTTTCCAAAGTCGGTGTACCCAAACTTTGACGGATTTGTTCAGAAAGGTTTTAGCTCTAATTTGAGTGATTCCAAAGGCATTTTACTAAATTAGAGACATAAATTTTATAATGGAAAAGATAGTTCTAAAAAAGGAGCTAAAACAAATTAGAAACAAAAATACCAAAAATGAAAGATAAGATGGAAATTTTTGAAAAGTCTTCCTTCCTCCACTTATATATATAGGGTGCCCCACTCTCCCCTTCATTTAGCTTCATATGTTTCTGCCCTAGACCAAAGGAAAAACCCTAGGAGAGTGGCACACAAAAGGAAAAGGAAGAGGAGGAGAAATCAAAGCTTGAAGGTATGGAATTTTGGTAGTTTTTCATGCTCTTTCCTTTCCAAACCTCTTCACCTCCATTTCCCTTTCTTTCTTGTGATTATATTGAGGTATATGGATCAGTTTTAAGGGAGAAATTAAGGAAATATTTCGAATTTGAAGAGGGGAGGCCAAAGAAGACAAGATTTAAGTGAGAGAACAAGGAAAAATAAGATAATTTCTTCTTCCATGGTTGCTACCCCTTGCTCCTCTTCTCTCCATATTTCGCCCCACTCAAGAAGTTGTAGGAGGTCTTGGTTTTTAGGTAGAACCAAGGGTGATTCTCAGGAAAAAGAGTGTGGAGAATAAGAATATGTAAAGAAAACAACAAAAGAACCGTGAAAATTCAAGATGCAAATTCTAAGGTTTCATATGTTCCTTGTAAAATCTGATTTGATATCTTAATTTCTATGTCTAAATGAGAGTTTAAATGAGCTCTTAAGGTCCTTAAAAGTCTCCCCATGTGCTTCCTCCATCAATAAAATAAAGCAAAGTCCATGAATACCTAAATGCTTCTTAGTTTCAGCCAAAAGGGGTTTAACTACCTAGGGAGAGTTTTAAATTTTCTAAGCTTATTTTTTAGTCATATATGATGAGTGAAAATAAGGGGAAGCCTTGGGAAAAATTTAAAAATCACAGAAAGTGAGTTGGTCTTATATATTCCATAATATGACCTAAAGAAGCAGCATGTAGTTAGACTCTTTATTTTAATTGTGTGATGACTCCATGTAATGTCTGATTTTCATTAAACGACGAAAATAGGAACATTTTCATGATTTAGTTAAGGTCCCAAAAAATTTGAGCAACATTTTAGACTCTTAAAAATGAGAATTCTAGCCTTAGACGGAAGGAAAAATAGAGTTAGAATAAAGAAACAAATTTTGACGGAAAACCTACAAAACGTAATAGTATTTTCGTAATTTTGAGTAATTTTTAGAATTCACATAAGAGAGCTTTTTAAATGAAATTTTTGAGTTCTCTGGGGTTATCAGAGGCCTTGAAAATCATGGGAAGCCCCGTGACAGTTAAATCCCCTCCGATGGACGTTTTCTAACGTTGGTGTGCCCGAACTTTAACAGATTTGTTTGGGAAGATTTTAGCTCTAATTTGAGTGATTCCAAAGGTATTTTATTAAATTGGGAACCTAAATTTTATAATGGAAAAGAAGGTTCTCAAAAACAAGCTAAAACGAAGGAGAAACGAAAATGCAAAGAACGAAGGGCAAAATTAGAATTTTTAAAAAAGCCATTAACCTCCCTTTATATATAGGTGGCGCCCCACTTTCTCCCTCATTTGGAATCAGAAATTTCTGACTAATTTCAAAAGTGAGAGCTAGGATTTTGGGTGCACCAAGGGAAGAAGAGAAGGAGGAGAAAATCCAAGCTTAAAGTATGTTTCCATGGTAGTTTTTCGTACTTTTCTTCATCCACACCTCCTCTCCTCCCTTCTCCTTTGTTTTCTTTGATTGAAATGGAGTTTATAAATTTGATTCAAGGGAGAAACTTAAGGGAATTTTTGGATTTGGAGAGAGGAACTTGGAGAAAGCAAGATTCAAGTAAGAATAAGCAAGGAAACTAAGTAATTTCTCTTCATATGGTTGATATCTTCACCCACCCTTCTTCTCCATTTTTCCTAACCTTAGGAACCATAGGAGGATCTGATTTTTAAGCCAAACCAAGCATGAATCTTAGGCATTTAAGGGAGAAGAACAAGAATATGCAAAGGAAACAACAAAATAACCATTAGATTTCAAGATGCAAATTCTAGGGTTTCAAGTGTTCCTTCCAAATTCTGATTTTGTGTGATGATTCCTAGGTCTAATTAAGAGATTAAATGAGCTTCTAAGATGCTCCCCACATGCTTCCTTCTTCAAGAAAACAAAGAGAATTCCAAGAAAGCTAAAAAGGGGCTATGTCTCGGCCAAGCATGGATGAGTATCTAGGGAGAGTTTTAAATTTTTTCAAGCTCATTTTTGTGTCATATATGATGAATGAATATGAGGGGAGGCCTTGGAAAAAATTTAGAACTTATAGAAAGTGATTTAGTGCTTTAGGTTCCATATTATGACCTAAAGAAGTAACATGTAGTTAGGCTCTTTGTTTTAATTGGGTGATGACTCCAAGAGACTTAAAAATGTCAAGAATCATATTTGAAAGGAAAGAATGGAGCCTAGAAATTATTTGAGGGGTGTTGCTTCATTAGGTGCATTTATGGACCATAATGGGGTTTATAGAACAACCTAGTGTCTAAGCAAGTTATGTGGCCTTAGAAATTATTTCATGAATCTAATTGGCTTCCATAAATTGTGTCTAGGCCAAGAGAAACCATCTCCACAAGTTTATGTGTGTGTGGCCGAAGCAAGGGAGAGAATTTCAAGAGAAAAAGTGTGTGATTGTGTGTAAGGTAGCTCTCTCCACCTTCTCTCATGCATGGATGTGTGTTTAGCTTGTCTTAGAATGTGTGTATGTGTATTTTTAAGCCATGAAAAGTATGCTAGCATGATTTTATATGCCATGTTTTTATGATGACATATTATATTTTCAAATGAATGTATGATGTTTTTTTAAGTTTGCTTGACTGTGGAGAGGTCAAGAACTCTTAACCATGGTGAGGATGAGCCAAGAACCCTTGAGATTGGTTGAGACAAAGCAAAGAGTCTCTCAAAAGCAAAGTGGGCTCCCAAGAGTATGATTGAGTCCAAGAATCTCTTAAAGAATGGGTGAGGCAAGTCCAAAATCCATGAGGAAAAGTATGAGGCCAATCCATCCACTTGGTGAGCTCTTGAATACCTTGTATGACTTATTCACATGCCAAGTTTGCTTCTTGAATGTTCATGACTTCCATGATATCCATGCATGTATTTTCAAGACTTGCTTTGCATATATTATGTATGATTAAATGGGATATGAGCTATTGGGATTCTTTGAATCTCATTCCTTCCTCTCCAATGATCTCACATGCTAGGTGGACCAAGCGGACAAGGTAACGGAAGTCAACCACCTTGAAGAAAATAATTTGACAACCAAGTGTTTGAGTTTTGTCACTTTAAGGCATATTTTTGTCAGTTGTTGTAATCCAATGATGTATATGGTCCATGATCTCTTAGACATGTATAATTATGATCATATGTAATGTATAAATGAATGGATATGATATGTGAACCCTAGAATGTAAATTAGGTATGTAATGCAAGGGAATGTTTCTTGAAAGCTTAATGTGTATGTGTATAATTGCATGTGGTATGGCCAAAATGAGAGGCATGGAGTTTGGGACTATTTGGATAGCTCACACAAGTCCTAAATGTTCTTTTAGACTTGCCCAAAAGATACCAAAACTAAAGGAAAGCCATTTGGCAATTTTGGTACCCTATATGGAGCCAAAATTGACCATAATGGAACCCTATATCACTTTTTGGCCAAATGAGCTGTTTTTAATCTGATATTTGGCATGTGATTAAAGTGTGTTAAGAGCTTTTTGAGAAGCTAAAGACCATAATTTTTGAAGGTCTATAGAATATTTGATAAAGTTTTAAAGTTGAAAATTTTTCTAATTTTAGTCTGCTGCACTATTCATTTGGTCCGAAAATGAACTCTATCACACAAGGCCCCAATGATATCCAATTGCCACAAAATATTATACAGAGAAACTAGACATTCATAGTGATTTGTGACAACTAGAAACACCTCAATTGGAGCTAGAGAGGGAGATATAAATTTTTGAAGATTCTGCCCAGTATAAGGAGTTTTACCCAACTTCAAGTACTGTTCTATTGAATTTCGAGGTCTGAGCTACTTGAAGTGGTCTAGAAATATTTTTTCCCTCTATCTAACATTTACATCTTTCTAGATTGGTATCATTTTCATGGATTGCATTTTTATAGAATTAATTAGACATTTTCAAAATTTACTGCAGAAATCTGTGACAACATCAGAAAGTAGTTTAACCTTTGGACCTTTTTGAATGTCAAACGTCCTCTGTGATAGATGTTGTGGTCTATACATATTTTTACTATGATATAGACATCTGTAGCTTTCTAAAATGATCAAGAATGTATGATTTTGATTTTTCTACAATTAGTTATGATTTTCCAAAATTTGGTCAGAAAAGGGACCAATTTCGGTCGAAATTTAATAGGCATATTTTGAGCTTTTCTTCATGATTCTTGAGATATGGGCCACATTTTATGATCCAAATGAGTTGAATTCATGTAATCAAATATGAAAATTTGTAGTATGAGCTCACACGGTCACGTGACATCAAATGAAAATTTTATACATGATGCAATGCAAGAAAATTGTATTATTTTAGCTCCTCTCGCTCCTTCATGAAAATTATGAATATGAGACATGTAAATGTTGTGATATGAGCTAGAAATATATGGTGTTACACTCGAAGAGGCTTAAAAGGAGTCAAGAATTATATTTAAAAGGAAAAAAAGAAGCTTAGAATTTATTTTATGGGTGTTGCTTCATTAGGTTCATTTTTGGAACCATAAAGGGGTTTATAGGTCAAGTTAGTGTCTAAGCAAGATGTGAGGCCTTATAATTAATTCCATGAGCTTAATTGGCTTCCATAAATTATGTCTAGGCTAAGAGAAATCATTCCCACACCTTTATATGTGTGAGGCCGAGGAAGGGAGAGCAAATTCAAGAGAAAAAGTGTATGGTTGCATCTAAGGTAGCTCACTCCTTCTCTTATGCATGAATGTATGCTTGGCTTGTCTTTGAATGTGTGTATGTATGTTTTAAGTTATGAAAAATGTTCCAGCATGAGCTCTTATTCCATGGTACCATGATGATTCATTATGTTTTCAAATGATGTTTATTATGTTTGTTTGGGTTTACTTGAGTGTGGGGAAACCAAGAACCCTTAGCCATAGTAAGGATAAGCCAGGAACCCTTAAAGTTGGTTGAGAAAAAAAAAAAGTCTCCCAAAGTGAGGTTGACTCCCAAGAGTAAGGTTGAGTAGAAAAACCTCTTAAAGAATGGGTGAGGTAAGTCCAAAATCCACAAGTGAATAGGTAAAGCTAATCCACTTGCTTGGCAAGCTTTTATATACTATATATGACTTGCTCAAATGTTGAAAATGTCTCTTGAATGATTGTACATCCTATGATACTCATGCATGCATTTTCAAGATTGGTTTTTCATCTTTTATGTGTGATTAAAAGGGATATGAGCTATTATGATTCTTTGAATCTCATTACTAGGTGGACGAAGAAAGCAAGGAAATGGGAGCCAATCACTTGAGAGATGAAAGTTTGACATTAAAGTGCATAGATTTTGTTACCTTAAGGCCATACAAGTGGCAAATGTTGTAACCTATATTGTATATGACTATAACCTCTTGAGCATGTGTAATTATGTTAATATGTTATGTACAAATGAGGAATTATATTATGTGAATACTAGAATACATATTGAGCATGTAATGGCAAATTTTGCTTTTTGAAAGTTTGATGCATTAGTGTATAAGTGGAAGTGGAAAGGCCAAAATGACATGCATGAGATTTGATACCATTTGGGCAATTCATACAAGTCATATTCATGCTTTTAAACTTGCCCAAGAGGTGCCAAACATCAAGAGAAGTCATTTGGACACTTTGGTATCTTATATGGAGCAAAAATTTACCATATTGGAAACCTATGCCACTTTTTGTCCAAATGAGCTCTTCTTGATCTAAGATTTGGCATACATTTAGAGCTTGTAAAGAGCTTTTTAGGAAGCTAAATAGCAGAATTTTCAAAGGTCTATGGAATATTTGGTGAATTTTCAAAGTTGGAAAAAATTCTAAAATTGGTTTTGAGTACTATTCACACTAGTCTAAAAATGAATTATGTCACTTAGGGGGAAAATGATGTCCAATTGCAACAAAATCTTACAGAGAGAAACTAGACATTCCCAGTGACTTGTTCCAACTAGAAGCACCCCATTTGGATGTCTATAGAGGGAGATATGAATTTTTGAAATTTTCATCCAGTATTAGGCATCCAGACTAACCTAGGTTACTGTTTGATTAGTTTTTTATGCCTAGACATGCCTAAATTAGTATGAAGTTATTTTTTCTCTATAGATAACATCTTTAGTTCTCTAGATTGGTACATTTGCATGGATTGCATTTTTTTGGAATTAATTGGACATTTTTTAAATTTGTAGCAGAAACCTGTGACAGTACCAGTAGCCAGTTGGATCTCTGCATATTTTTGAATGTCAAACATCTTCTATGTTATGTTTCATAGCCTAGACATATTTTACCATAAATTAGACATTTGTATCTTTCCACAATGGTAAAGAATACATGATTTTGATTTTTCTAGAGTTAGTTATGATTTTTCAAAGTTTGTGACAGAAAAGGGAAAATTCTGGCTGAAATAGCTACCATGAATTTTATGTGTTCCCTTGCTTTCTACAAGTTGTAGGCCACTTTTGATGATGGAAATGAGTTGTATCTATGTAATTAAATATGAAAATATGATACATGAGCTCACACGGTCTACGGGACAGCGAATGAAAAATTTATACGGAACGCAACGCTAAGAAATGCATTATTTTAATGTCATTTTTCCTACTCCCTTGTGCAATTCATGACATGAGACTTAGAAATGATAGGAGATAAGCTAGAAATATATGGTGTTACAACTTTTACTAAGAGAATGCTCTTATTATGCAGCTATTTGACTTTCAAGTACACTATCCTGTCTGGCTCAACCAGATAAGACAAATTATTTTGCAGATACACATTCTCATGCTCAATGATATGTGATGGGTCCATATGATACTTTTTCAATTGGGATACATCATGCAATTAAGTAGTTTGAAGGTAAAGCCACTTTATAGGCCATGGGTCCTATTCGCTCAAGGATTTGAAAGGGACCAAGATAGCGAGAACTGAGCTTTCAAGATAAACCATACTGACATATGAGATCCCTTTACAAGAGAATAACTTATCATCTAGGGTCCTAGCTGCTATCTTCACATGTACAAAACACAAGATGTAAAATTCCTACACTTGGCATATCATACCACAAGTTGTAAGTTAATTACAATTACCAAAATGTAATCTCAAAATAGAGGTTATTACCAAATACGCCTAGCCTAGTAGATTAATTCTCCACTTGTTTCTCCTTGCCTAAACTTGATTCTTCATTTGGAAAATGTTAGCCTACAATTGGGGTGATGTAATAGTTGCTAATAATTTAAGTAAGAGTTAAATTAATAATTATTAAGAAAATCAATATTAAAAATGACTAAGAATATAACTAATTAATATTTAAAGCAATAATAATTTTATAAAACAATGCTAAAGTAGTAAGTTTAAAAATTTAAATAATTGAACTTTCTTTAGGTATAAGATGAAGCCTTGAATGAGGGAACATAAGCATAATTAAGACATGGTTCTGGTGGCCATCACACTGCACTATCACATTGGGACTTGTGTTTGAATTCTTTAGGGGTCACTTTGCCATTTTTTTTCTTTCATTATCCTTTTGGCTATTCTTTTCTCTAAAGTAATGGCCAAATATGTTTACGTAACTACAGATCTTGTAACGCCATATTAATCTAGCTCTTCCTTTCCATATGTTAATTCCATTTCCTTGAAATAGCCAAATTCCTTCAAGAAATAACATTAAAATAATGTAATATTTTATGTTACGTAAGGTTTAAAATGTTCGTTTCACATTCCATGAGCCACATGAACCCATCCATAGTATTTTCTATTCCAAATACATGTATACAAATCAAAACCATCCCAAAATATGCCATTTTGCTGGAGCTTAGGACATCCACACTCAAAAATACAAGATCAGTCTCGCGCTCTATGATTCAAGTTTTTGTCATCAACTTTGAAAATTCATAATTAAATCTAAAAAAATCAAAATCAAGTAAGTGATATCTTTATGGAAAGATTTGGATGTCCACTATAAGTTAAAAATCATTCCAAGCCATGAAAACATCATTTGGACCACGATTGATAATAGAAAAGCACCAAAGGTCCAACTATCCAAGTTTGCTATAGGTTACTAATATACACTTCAAAAATTCATAACTAATTCTAAAAAACTAAAAACTCAGAAAACCATACCATTGTGAAAAGCTATAGATGAGGATAAAAATAAGTCCAAACTAAAACAGGAATGTTTAGCTACTGGAATCAATGGAACAGTACCAAAGGTATTACTGCATTACTGGTACAAACTCTGAAGTTCAAAAATTCATATCTCTCTACTCAAACATCTAAATGAGATGATCTTGATGGCACAGAAAGATTATCATGTTTAGTTTATGTTTGTAAAATTTCATAGCCATTGGACACCATTTGGCCCTCAGATGACACAGGAGAAGAAACTGACCATATGAACAGTGTCTGGAACATTTTAGTAACTTTTTGCCAACTTTGGAAATTCATAATTTATTCTCTAGAGCTCTAAATAATCTAGTTTTTAGCATCCCAAAAAGCTCTAGATGAGACCTATATGCATGCTAAATTTCATAAAAAAAAAATTCATCCATTTGGTTAGTTTGTGATATAAGGTTGCAAAATGGTACTTTTTGCCACCTTAAGGGTCCAAAATGGTTCAATTTAGCTTTTAGCTTTTCTGGGGTCACTTGAGCACGTGGGAAAGCATTGAAAATAGCCTATTAAACATGTCTCAAAGGTCCAAAATCCTAGATCTCACAAATTCATTCTCCCACTTGGTGATATACACAAGGAACATACATGCTTCATCTTGCATTTCCATGTCAAAAACATACACTATCATTTATATAGGTCCAATTCTCATACATACATCATATATCCATACTCTTACAAGTGTTCAAAGGCTTATACATCATATACATTATAGGAGCACATCATTTTACAATGTTATGCTTACAAAATGAATAAATAACAAACTCTCTTGTCAATCTTCTTGCTCTTAAGTGTGGTGGCTCCCATTTCTTGGTTCACTTGGTCTACTTGATCCACCTACACATGTTAAGCAATGGGGAGGGAAGAATGAGATTCTAGGAATCCCAATAGCCCTTCTCCCTTTCAAACACACATAATGGATGCAAATTTCAAGTCCAAAGATGAATGCATGGCAATCTAGCAATTTATGAACATACATGAAACATTTCTCTCATTCAAGAAAGCATACTCATCATACATAGGTTTGCCAAGACAATAGTTTAGCCTCACCCATTCTCTTTAGGACTTTTGGACTTGCCTCACCCACTTTTAAGGAACTTTTGACTAAGCCTCACTCTACTAGAGACTTTCAGCTTTGTCTCACCTATTCTTAAGGACTTTTGGCTCATCCTCACCCTAACTAAGGGACTTTTGGCTTCACCAAGCTCATGCAAACTAAAGCACATTTATAAAGCATCTTTCAAGAGCATAAACAAAGCAACATGAGACCATGGCATGTGGACATTTGCTAGAAACATGTTGCATAGCATAAACATACATACACATATCCAAAGACAAGAAACCATTCAAAAATCATGAGAGAAAGGAGAGAGAGCTACCTTAGAGCCAATGGCACACACCTTTTCTTTGGATTCTTCCTCCCTCTTCTTTACCTAGACTTGAAACTTGGAGGCACTAAGTTCTCTTAGCCTAGACACATCAAATGAGACATGCTTAGATCATTGGAATGAGCTATAGTCTTATGCAACTCCTATGCATGCTCACTTTCTCACTTGTCTCCATAATGCTTCCTTAAAAGACATAATGAAGCAACTATTGGAATTCAAGATCTTAGTTCCATTTTCTCTTTCATTTTAGGTCTCTTGACTCTATTTAGACTCCTTGGAGTCATCACATATTCATTTTGAGGAGCCTAGCTAGGAGTTTCTTCATTATGCTACATTATGGAGCCTATACCTCTATCTCACCATCTAAGCTTTCTAATTTTTTTCCAAGGCTTCCTCTAATATTCTTCCATCATATATAGTGCCATTCTAGCCTTGGAGCAAATTAAAACACTCTCTAGGTGTTACTTCTAGCTTAGGCTGAGACTATGCTTCCTTTGGCACTAATGGAAGTTGTTTTGCTTTCTTTGATGGGAGATGCATGTGGGAGGCTTCCTTGATGTCGTAAAGACTCATACCAACTCTTAGACACCTTAAATTATGGCTAAAAAGCTTCCTACAAACTACGGTGTAACTAAAACCTAGGTTATGCTTCTTGCAAATTCATGGTTCTTTTTTTGTTCTTTTTGCATATTCTTGTTTTTCACACTCTAATTGTTATGTTTCATGTAACACCATATTTACTAAACTCATCTTACATCATTACTAGACTTATCTCATTGGATTACATAAGGTTTCTAAGAAGAGCTATTAAAAATATTCCATTAAATTGCGTTATGTCACGGATAAACTTTTTATTCAGTGTCCCATGTAATATCTAGTTCTCTGAAAACGAGAGAAAATATGAGAAACGTAACGTACAGTTTCTCTGTAAATGAATGAAATTCATCGAATACAAAAGCAAGTCCCTCAAAATGACTTAGTTAAGGTCCCAAAAAATTTGGGAAGTATTCTAGACTTCTAAAAATGAGAATCCAATGCTTAGATAGAAGGAAAAATGGAACTAGAATGAAGAAATAAAATGTAATGAAAGGTTGACGAAACGTAAGGGCATTTTCGTCATTTTGAGCAAATTTTGGAATTCTCATAGGAGGGCTTTTTAAATGAAAGTTTTAAGTTCTCTAGGGTTCTTAAAGGCACTGAAAACCATAGGAAGCCTCGAGACAGCTAAAACCCCTCCGGTGGACATTTTCTAACAACGGTGAACCTAAACTTTGATAGATACATTCGAGAAGGTTTTAGGTCCAATTTGAGTGATTCTAAAGAAATTTTACTAAATTGGAAACCTAAATTTCATAATGGAAAATATGGTTATAAAAAAAAAGCTAAAACAAGTTAGAAATGAAAATGTCAAGAACGAAGGGCAAAATGAAAATTTTTTAAAAGTTTTCCTTAAACCTCTTTATATATATGAGGGGCCCCATCTTCCCCTTCATTTAGCCATACTTGTTTCTGCCCTAGACCAGAAGAAAACCTTAAGGGATGAGGTGCACCAAAAGGAGGATGAAGGAAGGAGAAAAACAAGGTAGAAAGGTATGGATTTTCTTGGTTTTTCATGCTTCCTCCTTAGCAAACCTCTTCTTCTCCATTTCCTTTTCTTTCCTATGGCTTTATTGAAGTATATGGATCTGTTTTAAGGGAGGAACAAAGAGGAAAATTAGGATTTGAAGAGAGGAGGCCAAGGAAAGTAAGAAACAAGCAAGAAAAGACAAGGAAACAACGTAAAATCTCCATCCTATGGTAGTTACTCCTTCCCCCTTCTTCTCCCTATTTCACCCCATATATGTAGCTATAAGAGGGCTTGAATTTTGGGTAGAACCAAGGGTGAATTCTATGAATTAAGGGAGGAGAGTAAGAATATGCAAAGAAATTCAAGAAAAGGCCATTGATTTTCAAGGTGATAAACTTAGGGATTCATGGGTTCCCTTGAAAATCTGATTTGATGCAATTGTTCCTAGACCTAAATGAATGTTTAAATGAGTTCCCAAGATCCCTAGGAGTCTCCCCATATGCATCTTCCATGTAGAAAACAAAGCAAACTTCTATGAAAGCTAAATGGTGCATAGTCTCAGCCAAATGGGTTGAGATACCTAGGGAGAGTTTTAAATTCTTTCAAGCCCATTTTTGAGTCATATATGATGAATGAAACTGAGGTAAACCTTGGAAAAAATTTAGGAGGCCTAGAGAATGAATTGATGTCTTAGGTTCCATAATATGACTTAAAGAAGCAACATGTAGTTAGGCTCTTTATTTCAATTGTGTGATAACTCCAAGAGGCTTAAAAGGAGTCAAGAACCATATATGAAAGGAAAGAATGGAGCCTAGAATTTTTTGATGGGTGTTGCTTCATTAGGTGCATTTTTGGAACCATAAAGGGGTTAATAGACCAAGTTAGTATTTAAAAAAGATGTGTGGCCTTAGAATTGACTCCATTAACCTAATTAGCTTCCATATAATGTGTCTAGGCCAAGAGAAATGATCTCCACCTTCTTGGGTGTATGAGGTCAAGGGAGAGGACTTCAAGGAAAAAGTGCATGAATGTAAATAAGGTAGCTCACTCCTCCTTCTCTCATGCATGAATGTATGCTTGGCTTGTCTTTGAATGTGTGTATGTATGTTTTAAGTTATGAAAAATATTCTAGCAGGAGCTCTTATTTCATGGTACCATGATGATGCATTATATTTTCAAATGATGTTTATTATGTTTGTTTCGATTTACTTGAGTGTGGGGAAGCCAAGAATCCTTAGCCCTAGTGAGAATGAGCTAGGAACCCTTAAAGTTGGTTGAGATAAAGTAAAGAGTCTCCCAAGAGTGAGGTTGACTCCAAAGAGTAAGGTTGAGTTAAAAACCTCTTAAAGAAATGGGTGAAGCAAGTCCAAAATCTACAAGTGAATGGGTGAGGCTAATTCACTTACTTAGCAAGTCTATGGATGCCTTGTATGATTTACTCACATGCTAAAATTGCTTCTTAAATGACTATGTTACTCAATATGTCCATGCATGCATTTGTAAGACATGATTTGCATACTTTATGTATGGTTGAAATGGAAGATGAGCTATTAGAATTCTTTGAATCTCATTCCCTCCTCTCCAATGTCTTAACATGCTAGGTGAATCAATTAAGCAAAGTCATGGAAGCCACCAAGCCAAGAAAAAGGATATTGACATCAAAGTATATGAGAATGCCTATTTGCCTCTTTTGTAGTCATACCAATGGAACATGATGTAATACTATGATGGAATAATTATGTAATCATTTGAACATGTGTAAATACTCATATATATGATGCATGAATGAAAGTTAATACCATATCTATGATATAGTGCATTTTGGGTATGGAATGGCAAGACTAGACTTATGAATGTTTATGTATATCATGGGGTGTATGAGTGATTTTGAGAAATTTAGGTTTGTGCACCTTTGAGACAAGTTTAAAATGTCATTTTGGTGCATTCCTAGGTGCTCAAGTGGCCACACAAGCTTTGGAAGCAAAATTGGATACTTTGATGCTAGTAAAAGCTATAAAAATGACCAAACCGGAACTCTATAGTACAAACTAACCAAATGGATGAATCTTCCCATGAAATTTTGCAGACATGTAAGGCTTATTGAGAGATTTTTGGGAAGCTAAATTTCAGAAAAATCGGATCTCTACAAAATTAATTATGAATTTTCAAAGTTGGGATTTTTCTGTTGTTTTGGTGTATGTACTGTTCATATGGTCAATTTTGTGTTCTATGTTATTCGATAGTCAAATGGTGCCCAACGCTTGTAAAATTTTATAGCCATAAACAAAAGGTTATAATATTTCTATGGCCACCAAGATCACCTCATTTGGAGGTCTGAGTAGAGAGTTATGAATTTTTTAAGTTTAATGTCAGTACCAATAATGCCACTAGACCTCTATTAATGTTCCATCATAATTCAATTCCTAGATGGTCTTGGCGTGGTCTGGAGATATTTTCCCTTAAATTTAACATCTTTATATTTTCAAATTGACCAAATTTTTATGATTTTGATTTTTGTAAAATTAGTTATAAATTTCCAAAGATTATGACAGTAACTTGTGATAGTAGCCCAGGCAATTGCGACCCTAGGTGCTTTTCAAATGTCAAAAGTCTTCTACTTGGCATTTCATGACCTGAACATATTTTTATCATAAAATAGACATTTGTAGATTTTTATAATGGTAAAGAATGCTTAATTTAAATTTTTTTAGAATTAGTTATGATTTTTCAAAGTTTGTGATAGAAAGTATAAAATTCTGGCAGAGGCTACCATATGAAATTTTGTATGTCTCTTGCCTTGCACGAGTTCCATGCCACTTTTGGTGATGTATTTAAGTTGTATCTATGTAAGTAAATATGAGAATTTGATACATGAGTCCATATGGCCCACGAGACTCCGAAAGAAAAATCTTATGCATAGTGCAACGTAAATTTATTCACCATTTTAAATGCAATTTCTTACCTCCTTTATGAGATGCATGGCATAAGACATGAGATTAGCATTAGACAAGCTATGAATTTATGGTGTTACATCTCGTGGGCCATATGGACTCATCCATCTCATTCTCATATTTAAATATACAAATACAACTCAAAACCATCTCAAGAAGTGGCCTAGAACTCGAGCAATGGAAGTGGATACATAAAAACAAAGTGTGTAGCCTCATACTGAAATTCCATATTTCTGTCCTGAACTTTGAAAACTCATAACTAATTCTAGAAAAATCAAAATCAAACATACTATACCATTCTGAAAATATACAGATGTCTAATTTATGATAAAAGTAATTCCAAACCACAACAGAGACATCTACCTATCAGAAATTGATGGAATAGTACCAGAGGTCGCCTGTCGCTACTGGTACTGTTCTCCAACTTTAAAAATGTATATCTCCCTACTCAGATGTATAATTGGGGTGATCTTGATGGCTATGGAAATATTATTATGTCTAGTTTATTTTTGTAAGATTTCATGAGTATTGGACACCATGTGACCCTCGAATGACACAGCCCAAGGAACTGACCATATAAATAGTGTCTGCATCATTTCAGCAAAAAAATGTCAATTTTAAAAAATCATAATTAATCCTAAAGAGCTCCAAATAATATGGTATTTAGCTTTTCAAAAATATTTGGATGAGATCTATTTTCATGCCAAATTTCATGGGAAAATTCATTCATTTGGTCAGATCTTAACATTGGATTGCAAAAATGGCTCATTTTGTATTATGTAAGGGTCTTAAATGGTCCAAAATTGCTTCTAAGACAACCATGGCCACTTGAGCACATGGGAAAGCACCAAAATGGTCTACTAAACTTGTCTCAAAGGTGCACAAACCTAGATTTCTCAAACTCACTCATCCACCCCAAGTTATACATAAGAATGCATATGTCAAGTCTTGCTATTCCATACCCAAATCATGTTATATCATGCATATTACACCAAATCTCATTCATACATAATATATTTACATATTTACATGTGATAATAAGGTCATATAACATATACAATGAAGGATTACATCATGTGCCACTCATTTGGCTATAATTTGCATTTTCACACACTTGATTATCAATTTTCTTCTTCTAGGCTTGGTGGCTTCCATTCCTTGGCTCACTTAGTCCACCTAGACATGTTAAACATATAGGGAGGAAGGAATGAGATTATAGGAATCCCAATAGCTCTTCTCCCTTTCAATCACACATAAAGGATGCAAATCTATGTTCTTCTCCCTTTCAATCACACATAAAGGATGCAAATCTATGTTTAAAAGTACATGTTTGACTATTATGGAACATGTGATCATTCAAGAAGCATTCTTAGCATTTTAAAAAGTCATACATAGTATACATAGACTTGCCAAGTAAGTGGATTAGCCTCACCCATTTTCTTCCAGGATTTTGGACTTGCCTCACCCTTTTTATTAAAGGCTTTGACCTAAGTCTTACTGATACACTATTAGTAGGCATACCCATTGGAGCACAACAAGTTCGAAAAACCCTCGTCCATCAAGAACTTCAAAGAGCTCAAGTGGCCCAAATTGTGCACTATGTCCAAAAATTTCAAAGAGCTCAAGATAATATCTATGTTGAACGTCTGTCCAAGTTTAGAGCCCAAGATCCATATTTGATCAATTCAAAACATGCTAAATTGGACTTTGGACATGAGATTTCCTTAAAGATGCAAAAGTGGAAGTCCAAGTGGAAGCTCAATGTTCTAAGAAGGGCCATGGAGCAACTAAAGTCAATATCCAACATGTTGAAGGCCCAATGTAGTTATACACATACAAGAGGAATGCCAAGGCCCAATTGGAGACCAATTGCAAGAGATTAAGAATCATGTGTCAACCATGTGATTTTTAATGAAGCATGAGCATCCCATGTGACTACTTAAAGGAGTTAATTAGTTTTGATTAGGATTCTTTTTGAATTTTATTTTTTATTATTTTATTATTTTTTTGAACACGGTCAAAGAGCTTATCTTGGAGATTAAGTTAAAATTAGTATCCTAATCTAATTCCTTGATTTTAGGCACTATTTAAAATATTTTTAATCAGATTTTAGAGTTTTACTTTCATTAGGATTTTAGACTTTTAGAAACTTTGCCTATAAAAGGCTCCCTATTGTACTCTATTTGAAAGATGATGAATGAATGAATTTGAGTATTATTCAATACTTTGTGAGGCTTTTGCTTCTTTGTATTCTTTGAGAGTTCACGTGACTTATCAAAGGATTGGTCTTCCTTTGTGGCATCTTGAGGCTAGGGTTCTAAAAGGCAGGTTCTCTTAGGGTCTTTCCTTTGACCAATATTCTTATTTTCTAGCTGGCCCTAGGCAAAGTGTCATCTTGTTGAAGGTTCCTAGGACAAGGTTCCTAGAGGGTTTTGTATCATTTGGTATCAGAGCAAAAAAGAAATGATGCAAAACCCTCTAGGAACCTTGTCCTAGGAACCTTCAACAAGATGACACTTTGCCCGGGGCCGGCTAGAAAATAAGAATATTGGTCAAAGGAAAGACTCTAAGAGAACCTGCCTTTTAGAACCCTAGCCTCAAGATGCCACAAAGGAAGACCAATCCTTTAATAAGTCACGTGAACTCTCAAAGAACACAAAGAAGCAAAAGCCTCACAAAGTATTAAATAATACTCAAATTCATTCATTCATCATCTTTCAAATAGAGTACAATAGGGAGCCTTTTATAGGCAAAGTTTCTAAAAGTCTAAAATCCTAATGAAAGTAAAACTCTAAAATCTGATTAAAAATATTTTAAATAGTGCCTAAAATCAAGGAACTAGATTAGGATACTAATTTTAACTTAATCTCTAAAATAAGCTCTTTGACCAAGTTCAAAAAAATAATAAAATAATAAAAAATGAAATTTAAAAAAGAATCCTAGTCAAAACTAATCAACTCCTTTAAGTAGTCACATGGGATGCTCATGCTTCATTAAAAATCACATAGTTTACACATGATTCTTAATCTCTTGCAATTGTCTCCAATTGGGCATTGGCACTTCTCTTGTATATGTATAACTACATTGGGCCTTCAACATGTTGGATATGGACTTTAGTTGCTCCATAGCCCTTCTTAGAACATTGGGCTTCCACTTGGACTTCTACTTTTGCATCTTTAAGGAAATCTCATGTCCAAAGTCTAATTTAGCATGTTTTGAATTGATCAAATATGGATCTTAGGATCTAAACTTGGGCTGACATTCAACATAGATATTATCTTGAGCTCTTTGAAATTTTTAAACATAGTGCACAATTTGGGCCACTTGAGCTCTTTGAAATTCTTGATGGATGAGAGTTTCTCAAACTTGTTATGCTCCAATGGACATGCTTACTGATATTGTATCACTTACTCTTGGGAGACTCTAAACTTTGTCTCAACTATTCTTGAGGGTTCTTGGCTCATCCTCACTATGGCTAGAGGGTTCTTGGCTTCACTACACTCAAGCAAACCAAAGTAAAGTCACAAGATATCATTTGAAGACATAGTGCAACATCATGGTACCAGGGGAATTAGATACATGCTAAAACATTTTCTCATGGCTTAAAATATACACACACACATTCAAAGACAAGATAACATTCACTCATGCATGAGAGAAAGAAGATAGAGCTTTCTTTGTTACAATTGCAAACTTTTCCTCTTAGATTGGACTTCTCTTCCTCGGCCACATGCACACAATAAGGTGGGGCTTGTTTCTCTTAGTCTAGACACATTATATGGAAGCCAATTATACTCTTGAACCAATTTCTAGAGCTACACATTCATTAGAAAGATTAGTTTCGTATGGCTCTTTATGGTTCCATAATGCACTTAATGAAGCAACCCTATGGAAACATGATATTTGCTCCATCCGCTTGATTCACTTATGATTATTGACTCCTTTTAGACCTCTTGGAGTCATCACACAATCAAATCAAGGAGCCTAGTTAGGTGTTGCTTCTTTAAGCCATAATATGGAATGTATGATACCATCTCACTATCCATGGCTTCCAAAATTTTTCCAAAGCTTCCTCTCATCCTCTTCCATCATATATGACTCAAAAATAAGCTTGGAATAAATTTAAACTACCCTTAGGTGCTCCAACCTCTCTAAGCCGTGGCTATGCTTCATATGGACACCAAGTGAGTTTGCTTTATTTTCTTAATGGAAGATGCATATGAGGATCCTTCTAGTGATCTTAGGAGCTCATCTAAATACTCATTTAGGCTTAGGAATTATTGTATCAAATTAGATTTTTAGTAGAGCACTTGAAACCCTAACTTTGCTATCTTGAAATCTAGTGGCTATTTGATTGTTTCCTTTGCATATTGTTGTTCTCCTCCCTCATTTTCTTAAGATTCATCCTTGGTTTAGCTAGAATTCCAATCCCTTAGGTCTGGTCTTACATGAAGCGAAATGGAGAGAAGAAGAACAAGGAGGCTTAAGCTCAGGAAGTAGCAAAAATACCTTAGATTCTTGCTTTTCTTGGCTTGTTCTTCACTTGGTTGGGCTCCTCCTTTGAATTTTGAAATTTTCACCTCTGTTCTTCCCTCAATACAGACCCAAAATCATCATTAAATCCATGAAAATAAAGAGAAGAAGAAGGAGAAACAAGTTGCTAAAGAGAAAGCTTAAATTTCCATGAATTTTCCTACCTTTTCCTTGCTTTTTCTCCTCCCTTTCTCTCCTCCTTCATGTGCCTAAGAGAGTTGGATTGCTTCTTTATTTTTGGGGTAGAAAAATATCATGGAATGAGGAGGAGAAGTGGTGTGAGAAATATAGAGTCTTCAAGAAGCTTCCTTTTTCTCGAAATTTCAATCTTGCCTTTTCATCATAGCATTTTCATTTTAGCTCCTTTTTTAGAACTGTCTTTTTCATAATAAAATTTAAGTTCCCAATTTAATAAAATGCCTTTGAAATTATTCAAATTAGAGCTAAAACCTTCCTAAACAAATCTGTCAAAATTCGAGCTCACCGTTGTTGGTAAACGTACACCAGAGGAGGTTTAACTATCTCAAGGCTGCCCATGGTTTTTAAGGCCTTGGATAACCCTGGAGAACCCAAATTTTCCATTTAAAAGACCCTCCTGTGAGAATTCTAAAAATTACCTAAAATTACGAAAATACCATTATGTTTCGTTGTATTTTTGTTAAAATCTGTCTAGCTATTCTGGCTCCAGTTTCAGGGAACCTCTGGCCTTGATTCATTATTATTTGAGGTCTAGAATATTATTCTAATTTTATTGGACCTCAATTCAATCTATCTGGGAGACTTTCTTTTATATCTGATGAATTTCGTGCATTTACGGAGAAATCATATGTTATGTTTCTCGCATTTTCTCTCGTTTTTAAAGAACCGGATATTACATTTCACTCTTGGTTTGGTTCAAAACTAACTTCCTCTTGGCTGTCCATATAGTGGCTGAACCATACATAAAGGGAGCAAGGAAGAAGAAGCATGAAAGGCAATGATTTCTACCTTGATTCAAGTCCTTTTTAAGAGTCTCTTCCTTTGCTTTGGCTCTCCTCTTGGTATTCGAACTTCTCCCCTCTACTTAGAGCTCAAAATAGAACCAAAAACTTCAATAAAACCATGGAAAGAAAGAGGAGAAGGAGGAGAACAAGTTTATCAAAGGAAAGAGCATGAAATTTCATCAATTTCCTTACCTTTTCTTGTAGTTTTCCTTCCTCTTTTGATCCCATCTTGTGCGCCTCACTTAGTTGGTCTCTCCTCTAGTTTAAGACAGATACAAGGTTGACTAAATGGAGATGAGAAAGGCGGCATGACATATAAAGAGCAAAGTCACTTAATGGACTTTTCAAAAATTCTCATTTTGTCCTCTTTTCTTGGCTTTTTAATTTTAGGCTCATTTTAACTCTTTTTTTAGAACCATCTTTTCCATAATAAAATTTAGGTTATCTAACTTATAAAATGCATTTGGAATCACTCAATTTGGATTTAAAAAGCCAAATGAACTGGTCAAAGTTCGGGTCAATCGATGTTATAAAATATCAATCGGAGGGGTTTCAACTGTTTTGGGGATTCTTATAGTTTTTAGGGCTTTTGAGAACCTTGGGAAACTCATTTTTTCTATTTAAAAATCCCTCCTATCAGTTTTCCAAAAGGTGCCTAAATTTACAAAAATGCCACTACATTTTCATTGAATTTTGTCTGATTATTCATCTATTTAGTCTAGTTTTGGTTCAGGGGCAAAATATGGCTCATTTTAGTATCAAGTTGGCATCAAATGGTCTATAATGTAATTATATAATGCAAGTGACCATTTAAGCACATCTAACACATGATTTATAGCATATTTGGCCATTTCATACAGTCAAAATGATTATGGAACTCAAAATCACTCTCTCATTTGGATTGGTACATACACTCTACAAGCCACATATATGTCAAAATCCATATTCTTGCACATTTGCTCCCAAATATGATACATACATCATAATATCATATTTTACACATGAGTGTAGGGTTACATTACATAAATAACTTATACAACTATACTTTGACATTAAATTACATAAAATTCTAAAGTATTGGCAAAGTAACATGATTCAAGCTTCTTGGCCTCCATTCTTTGCTCCTTGAGAACTCTCTAGACAAGGTTAGGCATAAAATGAGGAAGAGTAAGATTCAAAGAATTCTAATAGCTCATTCATCCTTTCAAGCATATATATATATATATATATCAAATGCTTCCAAATATCATATTTACAAAGTCATATGGATCTATCAAGGTCAAAAACAAGCTTTAGGGTCTTTTGGTCTTACCTCACCCAATTATTTGAGACTTTTGGATTAGCCTCACCTATTTTAGGGACTTTTGGCTTAGTTTCACTTATTCCATAAGACTTTTAGTCTTATCTCACCCTTACTTGGTGACTTTTAGCTTCACCTCACCCAATTCAAGGGACTTTTAGCACAACCTCACCTATCAAGAGCCATCTCACATTTTCAAAGCAATTCAAGAAGTATAATGTCATCAAATCATCAAGCTAATAGCAATAGTCATGTTTTATGGTTCAAACACATATGCAAACAATCAATGACAATCAAACAACTAAGATATGTATACAAGAATTGTAATACCAAATGTAGATAGCACTTAAATTATATCACAAAGTACCTATAGAATCCATTTTCATGAATTCAACACTTTTAGCAGTAGAATTTATTGATGTTGAATATCAAAATAATTCATTTTTTATTACATTGACCATTTCAACTTTCCAAATTTATCTTCCATCATTATTACACATTTTCATATAGAATCAACACAAAATGAGACATGGAATTTGGATTTGGAGCATACTCATCAAGAATAACCAATACTTAAGCTTCCATACATTCCCATATTTTGTCACAATCTTTGGAAATTTATAACTTGAGTCAGAAAATTTCAAATCATAGAAACTAGGACTCTTTGGAAAGATCAAGATATCATCTAACTACTATAAAAATTTTATACCAAAACAATATCATTTGACTCACAAAAGTCTAATGGAACAATAGCTAGGTTAGAATCTTGGACTAGTGCAAACTTGGAACTTTAAAAATTTATATCTTACACTACAGAGCTCCAAATTAAGTGATCTTAGTGGCTATGAAATGCTTATAATGCCAAATATATGGTTGTAAAATTTCATGAGCATTGAACTTCATTTGATCCTTCAAATACATCAAAAACCAAACTAACCAAATTAATAGTGCATTAACAGTCTCTATAAGTTTTAGCCAATTTTAAAAAATCATAATAAAATATATAGAGCTCCAAAAATTATGTTCTTTGGCTTTGTCAAAATCTTAGATGAGATCTAGATGCTTGCCAAAATTTTTCCATTTGGTCTGGTTTTGGTTCAGGGGCAAAATACAACTCATTTTGACATTCAAAAAGCACCAAATGGTCTAAAATGGAGTTCCTTAATGCAAGTGACGATTTTCGCACATCTAAAACCGTAAGTACAAGATATAGAAGCATCACAATAGATCTAAAACAACATAGAACTTAAAAACACTCCCTCATTTGATCATATACACTTGCATCCCATGGCTCAAGGATGTCAAAAACTTAAGATCACATACATTTGGTTCCAAATATGGTACATACAACCTATTTACGTACTTTTGCACATGAGTGAGGGTTTACATCATATAAATGACATTTATGTTTATACTTTGACATCAATTTACATAGAATCTTATTCTATTATCAAAGTAACATGTCTCGAGCTTTTGGGCATCCATTCTTGGTCCCATGAGTATCACCTAGACATAGTTAGACATAAAGTGGAGAAAAGTGAGATTCAAAGGATCCTAATAGCTCATTCACCTTTTCAAGAATGTATATATGGCATGTTATCATGTGAAACAGAGCAAACATGCATTAAATGTTTTCCAATACCAAACATATTCAAATTTTCAAAATCATATGGATCCATAAAGTTTCAAAACAAGCTCTAGGGTCTTTTATTTTAGCCTCACTTAATTATGTAAGACTTTTGGATTAGTCTCACCCATTTTAAGGACTTTTAACTTAGCCTCATTTATTCCATGAGATTTTGGCTTTGTCTCACCTGTATATAGGGACTTTTGGCTTTACCTCACCTAATTCAAGGGACTTTTGGCACAACCTCACCCATCAAGATCCATCTCACATTTAAAATGTAATTCAAGAAGCATAATGGTACCAAAGTATTAAACCAATAGCTATAGGCATGTTTCATGATTCAAACACATATACAAGCAATTAATGACAATCAAACAACCAAAAAATGCATACAAGAATGGATGAAGAGCCTACCTTTAGTCAATAAGCACAATTTCTCTCTTGGTTCTTTAGCTTCTTAGTTTGGCCTCACACACGCACTTGGAGGAGGCTTATTTTGATTGGCCTATGTAACACCCTGAAAATAATTAATAATAATTATTTAGGAATTATGAAATTATTAAGAAGGATTTAAGAAAAATTATGAGGAAATAGGAACCTTAGGAAAAATGGCAAATTTGAGTATCTTAATATAATAATTCTTAATTGGACCATTTTGGGGAAAGTAAAATAATATTTATGGATTTAAATGTAATTTGGGCTTATGATTAAGTTATGTGTGCCAAGAATATTATTAAGAGTCCAATCTTATTCTTATGAAGGCTCAATTTCATCTTAATATTACCCAACTCTACTCTTATGGAAGCCTAACCCATTTTGAACCTAATTAACCTATAGGTCATGGTCCAACATGTTAAGTATTAGCCCACTTAGAATAATAGGCCCATTGGACCAGCCCATCTACACTAAAACCCTAAGAAGCCTTTTCCTCACCTATTTTGGCTACTAAAGCATTCAATTTCTATAGAACAAGAAGAAGAAATTCGTATGTTAAAAGAAAGGCTAGGGTTTCTTAACATTTTGGCTCATATTTGCACTATTGGAGGGAGATTTAGCCAAGGTAGGTTCTATAAAACTTAATTCTCTCATCTTCCTCTACATTTTAGTTCGATTGGTTCTTTGTTTGGTGGAGATTCCTTAGACTCTTATTCTAAAATGTGTGTTCATGGTGTGTTATTGCAAGATTTTTTAAGTTAGAAGTCAAAGGGACAATTAGGAAAGTCCTTCCCTTTATTTTATGTATTATTTTCCTGGAAAATATCCCCAAGGATTGATTTTCATAATAGGTTTTGCCATTGTGTGAAATCACAAGGAGATGAATGTGAAATATTGAAGTTTCTAGGCTTGATGACTCAAATCTAAATTTTGGAATGTCCCATGGTGTGTTCTTGGTAGTTGAGGCTCAACCCAGTCCATTTGACCTCTTAAGTGTATGGGTAAGTGTTTCCCCTTCTCTTGTGAGGTGTATGTGCTGAATTTCCATCTTTTGGATTAACTTTTGATGCATGCCTTGTACATGTGTGAAAATGGAGGAGTGGGGAATGAACCATTGTGAGTTTTACTATCTTGACCTTGAATTGGTGCAATAAACCCTTAAGAAGTTTAGGTAAGTAATTCTCAATGAATTCTTGTCAAAATTAATCAGTGGATAAGGAAAATTTCTTACTAATGATAGTTAAATGATGATAACTATGCTTATCTTAGGCTTGGTGTGCTCTAGATTATGGTGGTAGCTAGAGGAAGAGTAATTGGCTTCATTGAGGTAACCAGAGTTAATTTCCTAATTCCATGTATATGCTCATTTTAATATGATATTTTGTTGTACAAGTATGATTTTAAAATGCTAAATAATTGGTTGGCTACTTGATTGTTGTTGTGATTTGACCTTGTGAGTCCATGGTGGAGCTGTGGTGTAATTGTCACCTTTGCATCGTACTTCAATCAAGCACCGGGTTGTAATCAGACCCCTGAATGCACTAAGCTCAGGTTATGCTTATTGGGGAGTTGCTGCCATAGACAAGCCTCTCCCAATATAATTGGCCTTTAACATATTAAATGTGATTACTGGTATGGGACAGTAGTCACTGGTAGCTCAACCACTTCATTTGCTATTTGAATTGATAATTACTTGATGATATGAAAATGTATTATGTTAATTAATTTGTATATATGTATGGAATTTGCCTCTTGTTATTAAGATTGTATATCTCACCTTAGTTGTGGGCCAACATTTTTAGGAACCAGACCTCTTAGTGGCAAGGAGAAAATTAATGGAAGCCTATTGTATGGTTTAGTAGCCAGAGGTTTAGAGACCTTGTAAGGTTGGGTTTGTATAATGAGAATACTAGTTCTGTGTATTTGCCACATTGTATCATGAATTGCTAAGTATAGGGTCTATCTATGTAATATAATTGGCCTTTAACTATTAGATGTAATTGTTAGAGTGGGACAGTAGTCACTAGTAGCTCAACTACTTTATTTGCTAACTAAATTAATAATTCTAGTATTTGATGATATGAAAATGTATTGTGTTGATTAATCTGCATATATATATATATCTCACCTTAGTTGTGGGCTAACATTTTCAGGGACCAGACCTCTCTTAGTGGGAAAGAGAAAATTAATAGAAGCCTATTGTATGGTTTGGTAGCCATAGGTTTGGAGCCCTTGTAAGGTTGGGTTTGTGTAATGAGAATACTAGTTTTGTATATTTGCTACATTGCATCATGAATTGCCTAGGGTCTATCTATGTAATATAATTATCATGGGATTAAACATTGTGATTGTAATTAACTAATAATTGATGTATGACTTGATCTTTCATGACCATTAAGCATTAGTCCTGTAAACATTTATGGTTGAACCATTTTTTGTTATCTTAGAATAGGAGTTGACTGATATGAAACTAATTTTGATTGCTCTAATTCAATCTAAGACCCCTAGATAATGAGGATTAGTAAATCACAATATTTGGGAGTTAGGAGGTCTAGACAAAAAAATCATGTATGTTAGCCATTAGGATCCCAAAATCCATCTAGGACTAGTGGGAATTGATTAAAGAACATAAAAATGAGAGTCTAGGTGCACGATGGAGTTGAGCCACGACTAAAACCCCTTAAGTCGCGGCCAACAATCAGTCAAAGGTAAGGAATGCTGCAACTCGAGTGTCCCACTGCAGTGAAAGACAAAAATTTTACCTAGGAAGGGTAATAGAATACAACTTTACTGTAGCGTAATTCAAATAAATTGGGTGGATGGTCCTAGGATGCATACCCACTGTAGCACCACATGGGCTCACCATGGCAATGGTCTAACTGGATGCGACGATATCACAAAGAGTATGAATAATAGGTCCCAAGATCACCTTTGCCACGGCGTAAAAGCCCTAAGTCACAGTGCAAGATTCGAATTGTTGATTTTAAGCTCCAGTAGCCACTTATGTCATGGCGCGAATACATCAAGTCATGGCAAGAGTCTCCAAACTTAATTCTAGGTTTCAATAACTAACTTAGCTACGATGGGGAAGGTCTAAGTTATGGCAAAGGTTCCCAAACTCTTTATTTTGCTTAGAAACCTTAAATTTCACTATGATAATGCTATGTGATGACTTGAAAATGCTTATAATAGGATTTGGTGAGTCTAAAATCAATGGTAACGTGAATAAACTATTTTAATTGATAATTAGAATCACTTGTAAACTCAAATAGTTGTGATAGTTCGCTAATGACCCTAATAATATCAAGGTTCAAATTCTCTCACTTTTTCTTAGTTTAATTAATTATAATGACCTTATGCCTTGATTTATGATCATTAATCATGCAATTAAGCTAATCACTATAATTAAGAATTAGGGTTGTTACATTTGGTATTAGAGTAATAATTCAGGAAGTTATGCTAGATTTGAATTTTATGATTAGAAAATCTTGGTAATCATTATGCATATTTGGCCTAGTAGTGACTTAAAGGAGTAGTTGATTATATGAACATGCTTTGGTTGCTCTTTACCTCTGGAAAGCAAATATAAAGGAATAATGATATAAGGCTTATAGTGACCGCTAAAACTAATGTTCCCTAAATCTTATTTAGAAGATCACCTATCTTAACAAGTATATCCTTAGGAATAATAGAATACAATAAGATTATATTTCATGTTGCTTCAGTAACTCTGGTTTTTGATACTGAGGTTGTTAGTGCCAATGAAAAGGCTAGAATTTTACCCTTCTTTTTTCCAAAATTGGGTTACTAGTTTTAAACTAGATAGTCAATCGATTAAGGCTTATTGCCAACTAGTTAGGCAGAAGATGCACTAGTCACTTGCTGAGAGGCATCGGTTGACTAAATGAATGAGACCAGGTAACTAATGAGAATGATAAATAGAGCTACTTATAGTATCTGTGACCATTTTCCCATCCTTTTACTAAGCAAGTTAATTGGGTACTGCTAACCAGTTGACTAGCCTATTGAAGTGGTTAACTGATCATAGCAAAAGTACCATTCTATACCTAGGTAAAATTCTAAGCTTTTTAAGGGCCATCTAGAGTGATGTTGAGAACTTAGAAGGAAATGGTACAAAGTAGAACACTTGACTAGTTATAGCCGCCTTATGGAAGGGTACAAGTAAGCCCTATGATTGGGAAATTGAAAATGTAAGTTTAGGAACTAGTGTACAATAAATTAGTATGGTGGACCAAAGAGATTAAAGGTGATGTACAATCCATGATAAGTTAGAATTATGTAGGCTTCGAAAGTTCCCTAAAGCTAAGGCTTTGTAGGTATAGAGGTCTTAACCCACTTGCTTAATCCTAGTTAATAAAGAACACAATTACTCGATCCTAGCCACCATATTTTGGGTCTAATAAATAAGGGCGATAAGAGCTAAAGAATGTTTCAAATAGTTTCATTCAAACCATTGGGGTGAGTAAGTTATCTTTTGTTGGTGATGACAAGGAAGGAGGGCAAGAAGCCCTTAGAATTGTGAAATCCATTTCTACATGGGGAATAATGACTTTAAAGTAAGAAATTAAAGGAGATAATACTCTGAAAGGAAACTTAAGAGTGTCAAAGTTCCTCTCTTAGTGTACCATGACAAAAAAAAAAGAGAGAAAAAAAGAAAAGTTATGATAAGAGGAAGACAACCCCCTAGTGTAATGAGGGTGAAATGTGCAGGCACATGGTTCTTATGCATGTTGTCTCTTTTGTGTGATTTAGTTTACTTATGCTATATATTAATATGTAGTTGGGTGGTGGTTAGAGGCACTGTATGTGCATGATACACTTTAAGAGTGTAAGGTAAGAATTTGCAGCACTTTAGTGCTAAAGGCATGCGGGCATGCCACTTATCATTAATATGATATGTTTTGACCACCAAATTGGCATCAAATTAGACTAAGTAGACTTTTTACCTGGAAGGTAAAGAGGAGATCTTGATTATATAGATCCACTTAAGAAGAGAATAATTAGTACCCTTGTGCATACCAGTGCTTGAAATACAGCCATCATGGAATGATGAGCATGTTTATGGTCAAAGAAAAGATTTGCCCTTTAATATTAAAGGCAAAGTTTGATTCCACTATCAATAGCTTTATTGTCAAGTATTATGTGTGGTGTGATTATGATAATAGAGCCTACATTGGGAATATGAGATGTTGACTAGTATTTACCCTAGTTGTTAGAAAAAAAAATCCTAGTCCAAAATGATAGCTTTGGCAAGCAAATGAGAAAATGGTAGTAATGCAACCAAGTCACACCATGATAGTAGAACCTTAGCGAAAGATTGACAAGGAAGAATTAATCACCAGATGGAGATGATACTAGGAACCTTTCATTAAGAATCTCTACTTGATCCATTGATAATTGGGGAATGTTTGATAATGAAAAAAGACTCACTAAATCTCCTTATTCTATTAATTTAACTCCCAACAGTCAGGCTGAATTAAGGCCTAAGAACTTTTAGGGGGTGGAAGAGTTAGTTGTGCTTGACACAGATCATTATATAAGGACAAAAACTGTCATACCATCACATACTATATAATATGACTTATTGTCAAAAGACCTTGTACTTATCATCAGAAAACCTTTTGACAAGGTCTCAAATTTCACATTACTGAATACAAGATCTTGTCAACAATATCCTAAACCTTGTTGACAAGATGTTATCTCATTACTTTTTAGGAATTATTATGAATTTCTAAATTAGAGAAAAAAACTTAGTTGTATGGGAGGAAGTTCGAGAGAATCTGGGGCATCGCGAAGAAACGGTAAGAAGTATGCTAATTAAAGTATGACTATACTTGTATGGAAATACCTTAGTTAGGTGTAGAAGATATGAATGTGCAATCCTTTAGGACTATATAATGGCATAAAATCCAAAGAGATGTTCAGTTGATTTTAAACAAGTATAGATGCCATTAAGTTGACTACTAATGCTTGTAGTAATTGAGAATCAAGATGAAACACTTGGATCTATTGATCATGATAGTCTTTGGAATCACTTGTATGTGATTGTGGTGATGCCTTCACAAGCGCAAAAAGAGAGAGAGAAAGAAGAGGTCTCTTAAGGGTTTTCCTATGCTAGTTACACCTATGGATGACAATTAGATTGCCTAGAATGAATCATTATTATGAATTGGAAATTCCTAGTGTTATAGGCGAGTTGTTGAAGCTATTTCATCTAGTAGAACATCCATTAGACCTATGGCTTGTAAAATTGAAGGAAAACTCATTCCTCAGTCTTAAAACATTACATTAATACTCTAAACAAGGCACTCTCACCCTTGAAATCAAGCCTTATCAGGGAATATAACCTAGATTTGAAAGATCATGTTTATTTTCACTTGAAAGATTATGTTTGATTTGATTATATAAAAGGTGACCTTAGAGTGTTAGAGTGCCTTAATTGGATTAGTCATGAGATCAAACTTTATAGTAGTTTTAACTTTTGGGAATCTAGATAGATAAGAAGAAGGAATCTTGGGTACTAGTTGAAATGAGAGGAGATTTTATATGTCTAATAGAAATGATAAACCTTTTACTAACGGACAATAAATGAGGATATAATATGTGCAATAGTTTTTGAGATAGTTGGATGTAAGGCTTGGAAACTTAGATTAGATAACCCTATAAGAGGAAGAACCTACTTCAATTAAAAAGATTTGGCTAAAGAAAGGTGGGGATAATTTAAGTGAAAGACAAATGAAACCTCATTATGAAATAAGATTATCTACCTGTGCTACTATTAGTAGGATAAATACTATACAACTAACTAAGTGGAATTCTGTGTAGCTATTGATGTCAACTATTAAGGAGAGTTAGACTAAGCATTTAGGAGTTATTCCTTAAATGAATTAAGAGTTAAGAAGGAAAGGAAGTTAACATGAAATTCAGTAGTCGACTGTTGGTAGTCAGAAAAAAAAAAGGGGGAGAAGAAGAAAAGAGAAAGAGATAAAACAAAATGAAACTAGAGCTATAAGGTGAGAGAAATTGAGGCTTATTTGAGTTAGGTGCATAAAACTCACTAAAAGATTATTCGTGTAGAACTTAGTCAAGATCTTTCTAGTTGTGGACAAAGGAAGAGTACAAAATATGTAGGTCTACATGTCATTTGACCCTGGTTAACTAGAAGAAATAGAATTGTGGTTACCAAATGCGGTAGTAACATAATAAGAATGTCATTTTTAGGAAAGTAGGGAAAAGACTAATTTTTTATGAGACTACTTAAGAAACTAAAAGGGGTAATGATGAAGGATTATCCAATGCTTTTGGGGAGCAAGGTTGACTAATTTAGAAGACAAAATTCCCAAAAGGAGGGGAGAATGTAACACCACAAAAATAATTAATAATAATTATTTAGAAATTATGAAATTATTAAGAGGGATTTAGGAAAAATTACGAGGAAATAGGAACCTTAAGAAAAATGGTAAATTTGAGTATTGTAATATAATAATTCTTAATTAGACCATTTTAGGGAAAGTAAAATAATATTTATGGATTTAAATGTAATTTGGGCTCATATTAATTAATGTATGCCAAAAACATTATTAGAAGCCCAATCTTATTCTTATGAAGGCCTAATTTCATCTTAATATTACCCAACTCCACTCTTATAGAAGCCCAACCCATTTTGAACCTAATTAACCTATAGGTCATGGCCCAACATGTTAAGTATTAGCCCACTTAGAATAATGGGCCCATTGGACTAGCCCATCTGCACTAAAACCCTAAGAAGCCTTCTCCCCACCCATTTTAGCTATTAAGGCATTCGTTTCCTATAGAACAAGAAGAAGAAATTAACATGTTAAAATAGGGGCTAAGGTTTCTCAACATTTTGGCTCAGATTTGCACTCTTGGAGGGAGATTTAGTCGAGGTAGGTTCTATAAAACTTAATTCTCTCATCTTCCTCTGTATTTTGGTTCGATTGGTTCCTTGTTTGGTGAAGATTCACTTGAACCCTTATTCTAAAATGTGCGTTCATGGTGTGTTATTACAAGATTTTCAGAGTTAGAAGTTAGAGGGACAATTGGGTAAGTTTTTTCCTTCCATTTTCTGTATTATTTTGCTAGAAAATGTCTCCAAAGATTGATTTTCATAATGGGTTCTGTTATTGTGTGAAATTACAAGGAAATGAATGTTAAACATTGAAATTTCTGAGCTTGATGACTCAAATCCAAATTTTAGAATATCTTATGGTGTGTTCTTGGTAGTTGAGACTCAATCTAGTCCATTTGACTTCTTATTTGTATGGGTAAGTGTTTCCCTTTCTCTTGCAAGGTGTATGTGTTAAATTTCCATCTTTTAGATTAACTTTTGGTACATGCCTTGTACATGTGCAAAAATGGAAGATTGGGTGTAATACCTGAACCTCTTAGCTATTATACCATAGTCTCATTATCCATCTCAATGCATTACATATGGATTGGAGCATAATTATATAGAGAAGCAAGCATTTCTCATGAAAAAGGCATTATTTTAATGAGATTATTTGCATTATGTAAGGTCCCATTTTCTCATTTTATGTTCCATGGACCATGTGAACTTATCAACATCATTTTCTAGTCATAACACATCCATACAAGTCATACACATCATAATTGACCTCATTTATTTTGGGTTTGAAGCTACATCACATAAAGCTCATGGTTTGCTCTTAGGTTCCAATTTTAGTTTTCTGATGCAAACTTTGGAAATTTATAAATAACTCTAAAACAATCAAAATCAAGAAAAACATACCATTCAGGAAAGCTATGGATGTCTAAATTGGAATAAAAATAAGTCCAGACCAATGCAGTAGACTTAAGCCACTAGAAATCGATGGAATAGTAACATAGGTCAAGCTACATTACTAGTACTGTCCTATAACTTCAAAAATTCATATTTCCCTCTATAGAACTCGAAATGAGGTGATCTCAATGGCTATAGAAATATTATGATATCTAGTTTATGTCTACAATATTTCATAAGCATTGGACTTCATTTGACCCACGTATGACATAAAGAAGCAAACTGACCAAATGAATAGTAACCATACCATTTTTGCATAATTTGGCCAACATTGAAAAATCATAATAAATTCTTTAGAGCTCCAAATTGAGTTCTCTTTAGCTTTGTAAAAAGCTCTAGATGAGATCTACTTGTTGGCCAAATTTTATGGAAAAACTCATTGATTTGGTTATACTTTGGTTTAGCTTTCCATTTGGTCAATTTTGAATTCTCAAATGGCATCTTAAGGCACCAATTGGCCCTTTTGGCTTTCCACAGCCACTTGGGCAAGTTTAAAAGCATAAACACCATAGATAAAAACATGCCAAATGATCCAAATCACCATGGAGCTCAATCTCACATTACCACACCCATAAATACACAAGAACATCAAGTTACATAATGGTAAAGGAGTGGCAAAATCTCACATTCCCATTCATCTAGCTTTTATATTGATACATACACTATTTATACATATAGTAAAACATACTCAAGGGTTTACATCATAGATATATCTCATGGGAATACATTATTTGACAATGTTATTGTTAAAAAATGAGCAAATTGCAACTTCTTTGTTAATCTTTTTGCTTTCAAGTGCGGTGGCTCCTATTTCTTGGTTAACTTGATCCACCTAGGCATGTTAGGGCATTGGAAAGGGAAGAGTGAGATTCTAGGAATCCTAATAGCTCTTCACCCTTTTTTAATCGTACATAATGAATGCCAATTTAAGCCCAAAGATAAATGCATGGCAATCTAGCAATTCATGAACATACATGAAACATTTCTCTCATTCAAAAAAACATACTCCTTATACATAGGCTTGCCAAGACAATGGTTTAACCTCACCCACTTTCAAAGGACTTTTGACTAAGTTTCACTCTTTTAGAGACTTTTAGCTTTATCTCACCCATTCTTAGGGACTTCTGGCTCATCCTCACTCTTGTTAAAGGACTTTTGGCTTCACCAAGCTCATGTAAGCTAAAACACAATCATAAAACATCTTTCAAGAGCATAAACAAAGCAATATGGTACCATGGCATGTGGACATTTGCTAGAAACATGTTACATAGCATAAACATACATACACACATCCAAAGACAGGAAACTATTCGAGAATGCATGAGAGAAAGGAGAGAAAGCTACCTTAGAGCAAATGTTCCACACTTTTACTTTAAAATCTTCCTCCCTCTTCTCAGCCCAACCATGAGACTTTAAAGCACGAGGTTCTCTTGGCCTAGGCACATTAAAAGAGACATAAATCACTCATGGAAACAAGCCTTGGCATCATACACATATGAAACTACTTTGTTCTATGCTTCATTATGCTTCCATACATGACCTTATGAAGCAACTAGGAGAATTCATTTTCTTGGCTCCTATTTCTCATTCATTCTAGATCTCTTGAATCCCTTTAGACTCCTTGGAGTCATTACACATTCATTTTAAGGAGCCTAACTATAAGTTGCTTCATAATGTCACATTATGGAGTCTACAACTTCATCTCACATCCTATGACTTTTAAATTTTTTTCAAGGCTTTCACTAATGTTCTTCTATCATGTTTAGTCTCATTCTAGGCTTAGAAAAAATTAAAACACTCCCTAGGTGCATGAATTGGGTTAGGCTGAGGCATGAAGAGCATTATGCACCCATGGAGTTTGCTTGCTTTCTCTTAGGGAATTATCACATAGGAAGCTTCCTAGATGTCTTAGGATCTCATACTTACTTTTACATAGGCTAGACTATCCTTGGAAAGCTTCAAGAATGGCTAGGTGCAATAAAAACTCTAAGTTATACAACTTGAATTCTAAAGCTTTTCCTTTGAATATAATTGCATATTCTTATTCCTCATGCTTGAAAACCCTTGGCTCTACCTTGTTTTAGCTTGAAATCATTCTCTAAAGAATGGGCTCTAAGTTGGTCGAACCTAGGCATAGAAGGAAGAGCAAGAAGCAATAAAGTCCACAGAATTTACCTTGGTTTTAAGCTTTTCCAAGAGTTCTTGCATTGTTTCTTGTTTGTCCTTCAATTTCTATCCTCCCCTCACTGAACCAGCCACGAATCATCCTCAAATCAATCATCAAAACCATAGAAAGAGATAAGAGAAAGAGGAAAACAAGATTGGTAAAGGAAGAAGCATGAAAAGCCATGAATTTTCTTACCTTTTTGCTTGGTTTTCTCTTCCCTTCTTCCTCCTCCTTGGTGCTCCACTTCAAGGAGCTTAGGGTTCTATTTTGGTGTAGAGGAAAGTTGGCCAAGGCAATAGGAAGAAGTGGGGCATGCTATATATAGGCTAAGGACCGATTTAAGACATTTCAAATTTTTAATTTTTTCTTTTCATTCTTAGCTTTTTTGTTTTAGGTTCATTTCAACTCCTTTTTAAGAACTTTCTTTTCTATCATAAAATTTAAGTTTTGTAACTTATAAAATGCCTTTGGAATTACTCAAATTGGATTTAAAACCTTCCCGAATGAAAGGGTTAAAGTTCAAGTCCACTAACATTCTAAATCATAAATTGAAGGGGTTTTAACTGTTATGAGGGTTCCTATAGTTTTTATAGCCTCTAAGAATCCCAGAAAACTCATTTTTCTCATTTAAAAATCCCTTTTGTGAGTTTTCTAAAAAGTGCCTAAAATTACGAAAATGCCACTATATCTTTATTGAATTTTGTCTAATTATTTTGGCACCATTTTTAGAGCACCTCTAACCTTGGTTTATCATTATTTGAGGTCTAAAATATTGTTCTAATTTTATTGGGTCTCAAGTCATTCTATTTGGGGGAGTTCCTTTTATATCCGATGAGTTTCGTATGTTTACGGAGAAACTGGATGTTATGTTTCTCATGTTTACAGAGGAAGCGGATGTTACAGGGGGGGTGAACCATTGTGATTTTTGCTATCTTAACCTTGAATTAGTGCAATAAACCCTTAGGAAGTTTGGGTAAGTAATTCTCGATGAATTCTTATTAAAATTAATCAGTGGATAGGGAAAATTTCTTGCTAATGATAGTTAAATGATAATAACTATATTTATCTTAGGCTTGGTGTGCTTTGGATCATGGTGGTAGCTAGAGGAAGAGTAATTGGCTTCATTGAGGTAACCGAGGTTAATTTCCTAATTCTATGTATATTCTTATTTTAATATGATATTTTGCTATACATGTATGATTCTGAAATGCTAAATGATTAGTTGGTTACTTAATTGTGGTTGTGATTGGACCTTGTGAGTCTAAAATGGAACTGTAGTGTGGCTACCACCTGTGCATCGTGCTTCAATCAGGCATCAGGGTGTGATCAAACCTTTGAATACACTAAGCCCAAGTTGTGCTTATTGGGGAGTGGGTGTCATGGACGGGCCTCTCCCGATGTTATTAGCCTTTAACATATTAGATGTGATTGCTGGTATGAGACAGTAGTCACTAGTAGCTTAACTAGTTCATTTGCGAATTGAATTGATAATTATGGTATTTGATGATATGAAAATGTATTGTGTTGATTAATCTGCACATATATATGGAATTTGCCTTTTGTTACTGAGATTATATATCTCACCTTGGTTGTAGGCTAACATTTTCAGGGACCAGACCTCTTAGTAGAAAGGAAAAAATTAATAGAAGCCTATCATATGATTTGGTAGCCATAGGTTTAGTTACCTTATAAGGCTGGGTTTGTGTAATGAGAATACTAGTTTTGTGTGTTTGCCATATTGCGTCATGAATTGCCAAGTATAGAGTCTATCTATGTAATATAATTATCATGGGATTGAACATTATGATTGTAATTGACTAATAATTTATGTATGACTTTATCTTTCATGACCATTAAGCATTAGTCCTGTAAATGTTTATGGTTGAACCATTTTTTGTTGTCTTAGAATAGGAGTTGATTGATATGAAATTAAGTTTGATTACTCTAATTCAATCCAAGACCCCTAGATAATGAAGATTAGTAAATCACGATATTTGGGAATTGGAAAGTCTAGAAAAAAAAACCATGTATGTTAGCTATTAGGATCCCAGAATCCATCTAAGACTAGTGGGAATTGATTAGAGAACTTAAAAATGAGAGTCTAGGTATAGGATGGAGTTAAGCCACAGCCAAAACCCCTTAAGTCGTGGACAATAGTTAGTCAAAAGTGAGGAACGCTGTAGTACAAGATCTCCCACGGTAGTGCAAGATGAAAATTTTACCTAGGGAGAGCAACAGAATACAACTTTGTCGCAACACAATTCGAATAAATTAGGCAGAGGATCCTAGGAGGCATACCCACCACAGTGAGGGTCCAACTCGCTACGGCAATATCGTAAAAAGTGTGAACAATTGGTCCTAAGACCATTGCTGAGGCACGAAAGCCGTAAGTCATGGCACAAGGTTTGAATTATTGATTTTGAGCTCCAGTAGTCTGATGCAATAGCACCAAGAGAACTTGCTGAGCATAAAAGTGGACCTGATGAAGGATATGGTGCTGAGTTTCAAACCTAAGGACGTGATTTGCAAATAAAAGTCTGGGAGTTCAACTCAAATGTGCCTAAAAATCCATTGTAAGGCATAGGAAGCCCAATAACAAGAGCTAGGGCTAAAGCAATAAAAAAAACCTTCAATTGTTTGATTCATGACTTAAAGCTCATTTATTTGAGTCAAGAAAGGGCCTAAGAAGATGTAAAAGGTGTGATTATGCTAACCATTCTACAAGAGCCCAATTGGAGTCCAATTGCAAGAGATTAAGAATCATGTGTCAACCATATGATTTTTAATGAAGCATAAGCATCCTATGTGACAACTTAAAAAAGCTGATTGGTTTTGACTAAGATTTTTTTTTGAAATTTTGTTTTTTATTATTTTATTATTTTTTTGAACTCAGTCAAAGAGCTTATCTTGGAGATCAAATTAAAATTAGCATCCTAATCTAGTTCCTTGATTTTAGGCACTGTTTAAAATATTTCTAATCAGATTTTAGAGTTTTACTTTTATTAAGACTTTAGACTTTTAGAAATTTTGCCTATAAAAAACTTCCTATTGTACTCTATTTTGGATTATGAATGAATTTGAGTATTATTCAATACTTTGTGAGATCTTTGCTTCTTTGTGTTCTCTGAGAGTTCACGTGACTTATCAAAGGATTGGTCTTCCTTTGTGGCGTCTTGAGGCTAGGGTTATAAGAGACAAGTTCTCTTAGGGTCTTTCCTTTTACCAATATTCTTGTCTTCTAGCCGGTCCCAGGCAAAATGTCATCTTGTTGAAGGTTCCTAGGACAAGGTTCCTAAAAGGTCTCTCATCATTTGGTATCAGAGCTTTGGTTCGCTAGTGCAAGTTATATCTTTGTGTTTTCCTTCCAGTGCTCTTCATACTTTCTCTCCTTCCATTAGTGTTACCTTTTTCATCTTCGTCTTTGTCTTCTATCTTCTTCTGTCTTCCATTGTTGTGTGCCTCCATCCTCAAAAAAAAAAAAAAAAAGAAGAGAGTGTGATACTCTAAAAAAAATTGGAAAAAAAAATAAAAAAAAAATCAGAAAAAATTCAAAAAAAAATTCAAAAAAAAAGGGTAAAAAAAAGTGAAAAAAAAAAGAAGAAAAAAATTCAGATTGCAGAATTCAAAATTGCAAGTTGTGCCAATTCAAAGTTGAAAGCAAGCTTGGAGTTAATTTCCTAATTGGAGTTAGTTTCCTAATTGGAGTCAATTTCCTAATTAGAGTCAATTTCCTATTTGGAGTTAATTTCCTAATTGGAGTTTGTTTCCTAATTTGATTATATTAAGTAGCTACCAAGTTATCTACTTTCCTATTTGCATTCAAGAAAGGATATTCTTTACAAATTGTTCTAAACTTAAATTGCAAGTAGTTTCCTATTCTTAAAGTTTCTTATTTTCATATTTTTTCTTTCCTTCTCCTTCCTTCCAGGCCTCCCTTTCCTCCTTCTTTCCCTTTTTGTTACACACATCTTTTTCTCCTTTGTTTGATTCTTTAGGAATTTACATTTTAGGATTCTAGTTTTTTTAATTGCCACTAGTCTGATCTTTTCATTTGATTTGCTTGTGACTTGCTTAGAACACTTGTAAGAAGCAAATTATTGAGTGGTAAAAGGCAAGAGTGCAATTAACATTAAAGAAAAAGCCAAAAAGAGAGTTAAACACGAGTGAACTTATCATCTTTTAAGTGTAAACACGTAAGCTAATGAGTTGCGAGGTCCTATATCTTTCTTTGCTTGTTTTTGTACAAACTAATATTTCAGGATGTTTGGAGAATTTGAGCACAGTGACTTTGACATGAAAGTTTGGGTTAGAGCCATTCAAAGTACTTTTGAGAAACATAGTGCCAAATTAGATGATGTGGAATCTTCTTCTAATAGGAGGACCTATAGGAAGCAAGCTCATATGGAACCTGATGATGATGCTGAGTCTGACTTTAAGGAGTCCTATACTCGGAGAGGCAGACAATCATCATCCAATAAGGATGGTGGTATTGGAAACATCAAGATGAAGATTCCCTCATTCCCCAGGAAAAATGACCCGGACCAATACTTAGATTGGGAAAGAAGAGTGGAACATGTGTTTGAGTGCCACTTTTACACTGAGGTGAAGAAAGTAAAACTTGCTGTAGTGGAGTTTACTGACTATGCTAGCATCTGGTGGGATTAACTCTTACTCACCAGAAGACGTACCGGTGAAGGTCCAATTCATGATTGGCAGGAGATGAAAACTATCATGTGTAAATGATTTGTCCTTAGTTACTATAAGGAATTGCATAAGAGGCTCCAAAAGCTGAAACAAGGTTCTATGAGTGTGGAAGATTACTATCAAGAAATGGAGATTGCCATGATTAAGGCAAATGTGGAGGAAGACTGTGAAGCAACCATGGCCCGATTCATTGAGGGCTTAAATCCTAAAATAGCTACCCAAGTTGATTTATACAATTACTTGGATACGGAGGAGCTCTTGCATAGAGCTATCAAGGTGGAAAAGCAACTAAGGGCTCGACAAAAGCTAAAAGTGACATCTAGCTTGAGTTCTTAGAGGGATTCCAAAGTCTCCTTCAAGCCAAAGACTGATTTCAAGTCTAAGGAGGAAAGTAAGGTAAAACCCTTTCAGGTTAAGGGTAAAACTGATTCAAAACCTTTATCATCTTCTAACCCTACTGCTTCTTCCTCTAAGGTTAGATGTTTTAAATGTAATGGTTTTGGTCACATTGTTTCACAATGTCCTAATAAACGAACTATGATTATTCTTGAGAATGGTGATGTGACCAGTGCTAGTAGTGAGTCTGAGGAGGATGAGATGCCACCCCTTACTGATGACTCACATTTAGAGTTAACTGAAGCTATAAATGGTGAAGCCCTTGTGGCTAGGCGTGCTCTCAATATTCAACCTAAAGAAGATCTCGAGGTAGAGCAGCGTGAGCATATTTTCCATACTCATTGCTTCATCCACAAGAAGGTATGTAGTTTGATTATTGATGGTAGTAGCTGCACAAATGTAGCTAGTACTTTACTTGTGGAAAAGCTGAACTTGCCTACTTTGGGGCACCCTACCCCTTATAAATTACAATGGCTTAATGATAGTGGGGAGGTAAAGGTAACAAAACAAGTGCTCATCTCTTTTTCTATTGGTAATTATCATGATGAGATTCTTTGTGATGTAGCTCCCATATATGTTGGTCACTTGTTACTTGGTAGGCCATGGCGAGTGTTTACACCTCTTCGTCCTATTCAAGCATATGAGGATCAGTTAAAAATCGAAAGAGAGTGTAAAAAGAGAGAGCAAGAAAAGAAAGGTAAAGTGAGTATGAGTGTTGAGGATGAGAAGAAGCAACAGAAAGGAGAGCTGAGTAGAAAGAAAATTAGAGAAAAATAAGAGGAAAAGAAAGTGAGTTTATTTTCAGGTAGAAGTGAGATCAAGAGAGCTCTTATTTGTGAAAATGCTTTCTTATTGCTTTATAAAGATGTTTATCTTACTATCAATGATCTTGATCACTCTTTGCCTGCTAGTGTTACATCTTTATTGCAGGAATTCTATGACTTATTCCCAGAGGAAATGCCTAATGGATTGCCCCCTTTAAGAGGCATTGAGCATCGTATAGACTTTATCCCAAGAGCATCTATTCCCAATAGACCTGCTTATTGAGCAAATCCAGATGAGACTAAGGAAATACAACATCAAGTGGAAGAGCTCATGAAGAAAGGCTTTGTTCGTGAAAGTCTAAGTTCGTGTGCTGTCCTGGTGATTCTTGTACCCAAAAAGGATGACAAGTGGCAGATGTATGTAGATTGTCTTACCATCAACAAAATAATGGTAAAATATCACTATCCTATCCCTAGGTTAGATGATATGCTTGATGAGTTGCATGGTGCATGTGTTTTCTCTAAAATTGATCTTAGAAGTGGTTACCATCAGATTAGAATGAAAGAAGGTGATGAATGGAAAACTACTTTTAAAACCAAGTTTAGGTTATATGAATGGTTAGTTATGCCATTGCTTGTGAGTCATTTGCATGATATGTTTGTTGTGCTTAAAGAGAATAAACTCTTTCCCAATTTAAAGAAGTGCTCTTTTTGTTTGGATTTTATGGTTTTTCTTGGATTTGTTATAGGAGCTCATGGCATACAAGTGGACGAGGAAAAGGTCAAAGCAATCCGAGAGTGGCCAACTCCAAAGAATGCGAGTGAAGTAAGGAGCTTTTCCATGGATTGGCAAGCTTCTATAGGCGATTTATGAAAGACTTCTCTACTCTTGCTACCCCTTTAAATGATTTGGTAAGAAAGAATGTGGCATTCAAGTAGGGTGAAGCACAAGAGTGTGCTTTTAACATACTGAAGGACAAACTAACTAATGCCCCTGTACTTGTGTTGCCTGATTTTATTAAGGTTTTTGAAATTGAGTGTGACGCTTCTAATATAGGCATAGGTGGTGTGTTGATGTAGGATTCCAAACCTATTGCATATTTTAGTGAGAAATTAAGTGGCCCTGCTTTAAATTATTCCACATATGATAAAGAGTTGTATGCCTTGAAATGAACTTTAAAAACTTGGCAACATTATTTGTGGCCTAAAGAATTTATTATCCTTTCTGATTATGAAAGTCTTAAGTTTCTTAAGTCCCAGGGTAAATTGAACAAAAGGCATGTAAGTTGGCTTGAATTTATTGAAACCTTCCTTTATGTGATTAAGCATAAGCTGGGAAAGGAAAATGTTGTAGCGGATGCATTATCTAGGCATTACACTTTGATTACTTCCATGCATGTTAGATTGATGGCTTTTGAGATGTTAAGAGGCATGTATGAGTCTGATTCTGATTTCGTTGATATTTGGAAATCTTGTGAATTCTATGATGCTAATGACTATTACAGGTTTGATAGGTTCCTTTTCAAAAAGAACAAGTTATATGTTCCTATGTGTTCCATTCGTGAGCTTCTTGTTAAGGAAACTCATGGCAAGGGATTGGTGGGCCATTTTGGTGTAGAAAAGACTTTGGCTCTTTTGAATGAGCATTTTTATTGGCCTGGCATGAGAAAAGATGTGGTTACTGTTTGTTCTAGATGTATTACTTGTAAGCATGCTAAGTCTAGAATTCAATCACATGGCTTATATTCCCCTTTACCAATTCCCTCTCACCCATGGACTGATATTTCTATAGACTTTATCTTGGGTTTGCCTAAATCTTCCACTGGGAAAGATAGTGTCTTTGTTGTTATGGATAGGTTTAGTAAAATGGCACATTTTATTGCTTGTTCCAAAACTAATGATGCTCTGTATGTGGCAGAATTGTTTTTCAAGGAGATTGTTAGGTTGCATGGTGTGCCAAAAACTATTGTTAGTGATAGAGATGTGAAATTCTTGAGTTATTTCTGGAAAACATTATGGAATAAACTTGGCACTAAGCTTTTGTTTTCTATTACAGGCCACCCACAAACTGACAGGCAAACCGAGGTTGTTAATAGAACCCTTTCTACTTTATTAAGAGCTATCATTCAAAAGAATCTTAAGAATTAGGAGAAGTGTTTGCCCCATGTCGAATTTACTTATAATCGTACTGTTCATTCTGCTACAAAATTCTCTCCTTTTGAAATTGTTTATGGCTTTAATCCTTTAACTCCATTAGATTTGCTTCCTTTTCCTTCATATGAGTTTACTAACCTTGATGGTGTAAGGAAAGCTAAGCTTGTGCAGGATTTGCATAAGAAGGTGAAAGCCAATATTGAAAGAAGGAATGAGCAAATTATTAGCCAAGTTAACAAGGGTAGAAGGCATGTGGTGTTTAAACCCAGTGATTAGGTATGGGTTCACTTGTGAAAAGAACGTTTCCCAGAGCAAAGAAAGTCAAAACTCCAACTTAGAAGAGATGGTCCCTTTCAAGTTCTTGAAAGGATTAATGATAATGCTTATAAAATTGACTTACCTAGTTCTTATGGAAATGTTAGTGCTACTTTTAATGTAGCTAATCTCTCTTCCTTTGATGTTACAAATTCGAGGACAAATCCTTTTCAAGAGGGGGGAATGATGCAATAGCACCAAGAGACATTGCTGAGCATAGAAGTGGACCTGATGAAGGATATGGTGCTAAATTTCAAACCCAAGGACGTGATTTGCAAATAAAAGCCTGGGAGTTCAACTCAAATGTGCCTAAAAATCCATCGCAAGGCATAGGAAGCCCAATAACAAGAGCTAGGGCCAAAGCAATAAAAGAAGCCTTCAATTGTTTGATTCATGAGCTTCATGACTTAAAACCCATTTATTTGAGTCAAGAGAGGGCCCAAGAAGATGTAAAAGGTGTGATCATGCTAACCATTCTACAAGAGGAGTGCCAAGGCCCAATTGGAGTCTAATTGTAAGAGATTAAGAATCATGTGTCAACCATGTGATTTTTAATGAAGCATGAGCATCCTATGTGACAACTTAAAAAAGCTAATTAGTTTTGACTATGATTCTGTTTTGAAATTTTGTTTTTTATTATTTTATTATTTTTTTGAACTTGGTCAAAGAGCTTATCTTGGAGATCAAATTAAAATTAGCATCTTAATCTAGTTTCTTAATTTTGGGCACTATTTAAAATATTTCTAATCAAATTTTAGAGTTTTACTTTTATTAAGACTTTAGACTTTTAGAAATTTTGCCTATAAAAGGCTTCCTATTGTACTCTTTTTTGGATTATGAATGAATTTGAGTATTATTCAATACTTTATGAGATCTTTGCTTCTTTATGTTCTCTGAGAGTTCACGTGACTTATCAAAGGATTGGTCTTCCTTTGTGGCGTCTTGAGGCTAGGGTTCTAAGAGATAAGTTCTCTTAGGGTCTTTCCTTTGACTAACATTCTTGTCTTCTAGCCGGTCCTGGGCAAAATGTCATCTTGTTGAAGGTTCCTAGGACAAGGTTCCTAGAGGGTCTCTCATCATAGTCACTTATGCTGTGATGCAGATACACTAAATCATGGCGAGAGTCTCCAAACTTGATTCTAGGTTCCAGTAACCAACTTAGTCATGGCAGGAAAGGTCCAAGTCATAAGGAAGGTTCCTAAACTCTTTATTTTACTTAGAAACCTTTTATTTCGCTATAATAATGCTACATGATAACTTGGAAATGCTTATAAGAGGATTTGGTTAGTCTAGAAGCAATGATAATGTGAATCAACTATTTTAATTGATAATTAAAATCATTTGTAAACTCAAATGGTTGTGATGGTTCGACTAATGACTCTAATAATATCAAGGTTCAAATTTCCTCACTTTTTTTTTTAGTTTAATTAATTACAATGACCTTAGACCTTGACTTGCGATCATTAATCATGCAATTAAGATTAATCACTATAACTGGGAATTAGAGTTGTTACAGCCCAAACATATTAAACAAGACACAAATACATTATTGGAACCATCTCTAGGCTTACATAAACTATTCACAAGTTACTTCTAGCTTATGGCATGCATATAACATACAAGGGCATAATGAAGCAACTCATATAATTTATCATCTTGGCTCCAATTTCTCACTCAATCTAAGTTAGAGGACTTCATTTAAACTCAATTAAAGTCATCACAAACTCATTTTAAGGAGCCAAACATCAAGTTACTTCTTTATGCCTAAAGTAACCCTAAACTTCTAACTTTCAAAATATGGTTTCTAAATTCAAACTAATAATCCCTTTAGTGTTTATTATTTATTTCTAGGCTACTTCTGTTATTGGAATTAAGAAAACTCTTCCTAGGTACAAGAAACACTCCTTAGCTAAAACTATGCTTAAGATAGGAGCCCATGGAGTTTTGTTAATTTTTCTAGGGAATTTGCCACTTGTGAAACGTCCTAGATATCTTAAGAACCCAAACATACCCTTACATAAATTAAATCATTACTAGAAAGCTTCATAAATCCCTAGGTGCAATCAAAACCCTATTTTCCATAACTTGTTCTCTATAGGTTCTTTTTTAATCATATTTCTTCCATATGATTCCTTAGGCTTCAAAACCCTAATTTCTATCAAGTTTAGATTAAAATAAAACTCCATACATTGTCTTCTTATTCTGGCCAAAACATGCACACAAGAAGTCACCAAACCATGAGAAGATGCCCTCTCTTATAAGTAATTCATTACACTCTTTTAGGAATAATTTTGGATTTCTAAATCATAAGATATTACAAGAATGGATGAAGAGCTACATTGAGTCAAGAAGCATAAGTTCTTCCTTTGGTTTCCTAGCTTCTCCTCTCGGCCTCACACACACATTTGGGAGAGATTTGCTTTACTTGGCCTAGACACATCAAATAACACACAAAGACATCAATGGAACCATCTCTAGCCTCACATAAACTCTACACAAGCCAATTCCATCTTATGGCATCCATATGGTTCCATATTATACTATAATGAAGCAACTCATATAATTCATCATCTTGGCTCCAATTTTTTACTCAATCTAAGTTACATGACTCCATTTAAACTGATTAGAGTCATCATAAACTCAAATTAACGAGCCTAACACTAAATTGCTTCTTTATGCCTAATGGAACCCTAAACTTCTAGCTTTCAAAATATGGTTCCTAAATTCAAAACAATGATTTCTTTGGTATTTATTATTTATATATAGACCATTCATAACCTTAGAATAAAAAAAAAACTCTCCCTAGGTACTTGGAATAGAGCTTGGCTAAGACACCCCTAAGGAAGAGCATGCATAGAGTTTTGTTTATTTTTCTAGGGAAATTGGCATCCATGAAGCTTCCTAGGTCTCTTATAAATTCAAATATGCTCTTACATGAGTTAAATCATTATTAGAAAGCTTTATAAATCCCTAGGTGTAATTAAAACCCTAATTTGCATATCTTGTTATCTATGGCTTCTTTTTTAGTTCTATTACTCCTATGTGATTCTTATGTTTCAAAATCCCAATTTCTATCAAGTTTGAATCAAAATCAACCCCCTTATATGGTCCACTAGGTCTGGCCGAAATGGTGTATCCATGGAAGAATCAAGAAGAGTAATTTATCTATGGTAATTCATACCTTATTAGCTTCCTTTCAAGATGCACTTTCTTAGGCTTCCAAGACTTTCTCCAAACTCCTTCTTCCCATATTGATCCAGCCATGAAACATCACCATTTAGAGCTTCAAAACCATAGAAAAAGAGAGGAGAAAGAGGATAAGAACATTGGAGAAAGGAAGAGCATGAAAAAGTAGCAATTTCTTACATATTTTGCTTGATCTCCTCCTTCCTTTCTTCCCTCTTTTGGTGCATCACTTGAAGGCGAATGGGATTTTGTTTTTAACTAGATGAAAGTTAGTTAGAATGAATGGAGAGAGTGGGACGTGATTTTGAGAAGGGGGAGGCTTATATTATAACATTTTTAATATTCCATTTTTGTCCCTCAACTTGGTTTTCTCCATTTGAGCTTATTTCAGCTCCTTTTTGAAAAATATATTTTTGTCCTTTAATTCATAAAATGCCTTTGGTTTCACCTAAATTAAATTTAAAACCTTACCAAACTATCCAGTTAAAGTTTTAGTCAACTGATGACTTAAAATGCACATCAGAGGGATTTTAGCCATTCTAGGTGTAATACATGGTAATTTAGAACTGAATTGAAGCCGATAAAGTAAAACAAGAACACCCTAAAGCAAGTTAAATTAAGGCTTATTAAGATTAGGATATTAATTAGAGCATCTTAAAATGTGGATTAGAGCCTAAAGTTAGCCTAGAACCGAAGCCAAAACGGCCAAATGGAAAGCTACAAAAAAGCTAGTGGCATTTTTATAATTTCAAGCAACTTTTAGAAAATTCAAAGGTATCTTTAAATGGGAAAATTAAGTTTTTTGGGGTTCTCAAAGGCCCTAAAAACCATAGGAATTCTTGGAATGGTCAAAACCCCTCCAGTTTGCATTTTAAAGTGTTGGTTGACCAAAACTTTAACCAAATCGTTTGATAAGGTTTTAAATTCAATTTAGGTGAAACCAAAAGCATTTTATGAATTATAAGGCCTAAATTTTATAATGAATGAATTGAAATGAGCCTAAATGGAAAGAAAAAATGAGGGACTAAATTGAAATTTTAAAAAAGTGCATAAATGAACCCCTAACCCCCCTTAAATCATAAGCTACTTCTATCCAGCCTCTTAACCAACATTTCTTTGGTCTAAAATAGATTCAAGGGCAACTCAAAGTGGCATGCTAAGTGAGGGAGCAAGGAGAAGAAAATCTAAGCAAAAAAGTGTAAGATTTTCTTACTTTTTCATGCCTTCTCCTTCACCAAATTTCTTCTCCTCTTCCTCCTCTCTCTTCTCATGGTTTTGATGATTTATTTGGACATGTTTTGTGACTAGTTTAGTAGAGGAGAAGGAGAGTTTGAAGGGAAGCTTTGAAGCATAAGAAAGTGTCCTTGAAAAGCTTGTAAATAAGGTAAGAAAGCATGGTTTGGCATGGATGGAAGATGACTTTGGTAAACCCACATGGCCTATATAACCAAAAATGAATTTATTTGGCTTTTGATAACGGTTATTTCTACTGCTAAAAGTGTTACTTTAGTAAAAATGGTTGTTTTATGCCAATTGTAATATATATTAAGTGTTATCTTAATATGGTATTATTTGAGTTTTCAAAAAAGTTACCTGAAATTACGATTTTGTCACTACATTTCTTTTTTAATTCTTTCAACCATTTTGGCTCCAATCTCCTGCTATCTTTAGGCTTTTACCCAGCCATTTTATTAGGTTCAATTTAGTTTTTGAAAAACTAACCATTATAGACTAAACATGTTATTGGAAATTCAAAAGTGAAGTCTTATCATGCTTTATGGATTTGCTTAAATGTTTTATGAGTACAAGGTGTCATACAATTAATTATGAGATTTTACTATAGAATGGATTATCTTAAAGATCTTTTCTCTTTTGTATATGAATTTTTCTTAGCACATCATATTGCATATTTACATAAATATATATAAGGTAGAATTGTGTAGAATACTGGTTACTAACAATAGCTTTGTTAGCTCTCAATGTGTAATATCCAGTTTTTGTTAAACAACGGAAACGGGTGCGTTTTCAAAGCAAGTCCCCCAAAATTAATTATTTAAGGTCCTAAAAAATTTGAGTAACATTATAAACTTCTAAAAATGAGAATCCTAGGCTCAGATGGAAAGAAAAATGGAGCCAGAATGAAGAAACAAAATTTAACAAAAAACTTACAAAACATAATGGTATTTTCGTAATTTTGAGCAAATTTTGGAATTCACACAAGAGGGCTTTCTAAATGAAAGTTTTGAGTTCTTTGGGGTTCTCAGAGACCCTGAAAACCATGAAAAGCCCCGAGACAGTTAAAATCCTCCAGTGGACGTTTTCCAATGTCAGTGCACCCTGGATTCGTTCGAGAAAGTTTTAGTTCCGATTTGAGTGATTCCAAAGGCATTTACTAAATTGGGAACCTAAATTTTATAATGGAAAATACAATTCTCAAAAAGGAGCTAAAACAAATTAGAAACAAAAATACCAAAAACGAATGGCAAAATAAAAATTTTTGAAAAGTCATTCTTCCTCCACCTATATATCTAGGGCACCCCACTCTCCCATTCATTTAGCCTCATATGTTTCTACCTTAAACTAGAGAAAAAGCCCTAGGGGAGTGGCACACAAGAGGAAGCAGAAGAGGAGAAGAAATCAAGGGTTGAAGGTATGAAATTTTGGTAGTTTTTCATGCTTTTTCCTTTCTAAACCTCTTCTCCTCCATTCTCCTTTATTTCCTATAATTATAATGAAGTTTATAAATCTGTTTTAAGGGAGAAATTAAGGGGAAAATTCGGATTTGAAGAGAGGAGGCCAAAGAAGACAAGATTCAAGTGAGAAAATAAGAAAAAATAAGGTAATTTCTTCTCCTATGATTGCTACCCCTTGCTCCTCTTCTCCCTATGGTTCGCCCCACTTAAGAAGCCATAGGAAGGCTTGGTTTTTAGGTAGAACCAAGGGTGATTCTTAGAAAAAAAGAGTGTGGAGAATAAGATTATGCAAAGAAAAGTAACAAATAACCATGGAAATTCAAGATACAAATTCTAGGGTTTTATATGTTCCTTGTAAAATCTAATTTGATACCTTGATTTCTATATCTAGATAAGGGTTTAAATGAGCTTCTAAGATCCCTAGAAGTCTCCCCATGTGCTTCCTCCATCAAGAAAATGAAGCAAAGTCTATGGAGGGAAAAATCCTCTATTGTCTTGGCCTAAGAAGGTTTAGGTACCTTGGGATGGTTTTAATTTATTCCAAGCCTATTTTTTAGTCATATATGATGTGTGAAGATGAGGGGAGGCCTTAGGAAAAATTTAGAAATCATAGAAAGTGAGTTGGCTTTATATGTTTCATAATATGACCTAAAGAAGTAACATGTAGTTAGGCTCTTTATTTTAATTATGTGATGACTCCAAGAGGCTTAAAAGGAGTCAAGAATCATATATGAGAGAAAAGAATGGAGTGTATAATTTATTTGTTAGGTGTTGCTTCATTAGGTCTATTTTTAGAACCATAAAGGGGTTTATAGGTTAAGTTAGTGTGTGAGGAAGTTGTGTGGCCATAGAATTAATTCCATAAACCTAATTGGCTTCCATAAATTGTGTTTAGGCTAAGAGAAATCATTCCCACACCTTTGTGTGTGTGAGGCCGAAGAAGGGAGAGGAAATTCAAGAGAAAAAGTGTGTGCTTGCTTCCAAGATAGCTCACTCCTCCTTCTCTCATACATTAATGTATGCTTGGCTTATTTTTGAATGTGTGTATGCGTATTTTAAGCTATGAAAAATGTTCTAGCATGAGCTCTTATTCCATAGTACCATGATGATGCATTATATTTTCAAATGATGTTTGTTTGGGTTTGCTTGAGTATGGTGAAGCCAAGAACCCTTAGCCATGGTGAGGATGAGCCAAGAACCCCTAAGATTGGTTGAGACAAAGTAAAGAGTCTCCCAAAAGTAAGGTTGATCCCAAGAGTAAGGTTAAGTCCAAAAATCTCTTAAAGAATGGGTGAGGCAAGTCCAAGATCCACAAGTGAATAGGTGAGGCTAGTCCACTTACTTGGCAAGCCTTTGTATGCTATATATGACTTGCTCAAATGTTGAAAATGTCTCTTGAATGATTGCACATCCTATGAGACTCATGCATGCATTTGCAAGATTGGTTTTGCATCTTTTATGTGCGATTGAAAGGGAGATGAGCTATTGAGATTCTTTAAATCTTATTCCCTCCTATCCAATATTCTAACATGCTAGGTGGACCAAAAGAATAAAGAAATGGAAGCCAATCATATGAGAGATGAGAGCTTGACATCAAAGTGCATAGATTTTATTCTTTAAGACCACATAGATGGCAAATAATGTAATCTATAGTTGTATATATCTTATAATGTTATGAACATGTATAATTATGTTAATGTATCATGTATAAATGAGAGCTAAAGTTGTATGTATGGAAATGCTCATTTTGGAAATGTATGTATAAATGGAAGTGGAATGGCCAAATTGAGATGCATGAGATTTAGAACCATTTGGGTAGTTCATGGAAGTCATAATCATGCTTTTAAACTTGCCCAAAAGGTGCCAAACATCAAGGAAAGTCATTTGGACACATTTGGTCTCCAATATAAATCAAAATTTACCATATTAGAAACCCATACCACTTTTTGTCTAAGTAAACTCTTCTTGATCTGAGATTTAGCATGCAATTAAAGCTTGTTGAGAGATTTTTAGGAAGCTAAAGTGTAGAATTTTCGGAGGTCTATGGAATATTTAATGAATTTTCAAAGTTGGAAAAAATTCTAAAATTGGTCAGGTTACTGTTTATATTGATCCAAAAATGAATTATGTCACTCAAGGGCCAAATAATGTCCAATTGCCATGAAATTTTATAGAGGAATTTTCCCTCCATGAACTTTGCATCTATGTTAATTAAACTAGAATATAGGATGGAATTGCCTTAGTTACTGAGATTCACATCTCACCCTGTTTCATGAGATTAAACATTTCAGGTGAAGGTTCTTTAGGTAAGGATAAGGGCAAGCAAATGGATGAACATCCATGAGCTGAGGCCTGGTGTGGGGAGCTACACTTGGTCTGAGTAGAATTGAGTAGATGCTAATTTTGTTAACATTTGTATAGCATCATCATGTATCTATATTGCCAAGTATAGGAGTTTGTATTTTGATGGCATAGAATGTAACTAATGAGAAATAGGCTTCATATTAGTTGTTGATGGATATATGAGTTTATAACACTTATTATGGTTTGTAAACATGTGTTTTAAATAACTATTTAAGTTTTGAAAGCATGTGATATATGGATTGTGTATTTGAGTTAGCGATGCATAAATTGTTTAATAAAAATATGATTGAATGACCATTGTGAGAAACTTATAAATCTACTGATATAAGGACAATGAATGAGTAGGAGAATCCACCTTTAAATAGGGATGGGTAATGATATAATGGCTAGGGCAAATTAGCTAGATAGATGCTATTAGAATCTCATAACAAGTAGGAGAGTGGCCCTAGAGAGCCCCTAGATAGAGAGTGGAGAGTAGGAGATAAGATTTTAGGAGTTGTAAGATCAGAAGGTATTTCGCCGCAGCCAAAATGGGCTTAGCTGTAGCCAATAGAGGAGAATTTGCCCAGGGAGAGTCCAGAGAGAAATTCGCCGTGGTGAAAAGGGGAATTGGCTATGGCGAACTTTTGTGAAAATGTCCCAGGTGTTCCAGAGAGGAATTAGCCATGGCTAACAAGGAAATTAGCCGCGGCCAATTGCAAGAGGCGAGCGAGGTAAGTTCCAGAAGGCTTCCTTGCCGCAGCACCATGTAGGTTAGCCACGGCGAAGGTCTAACTTGTCGTGGCGAAATTAATGACGATGTAAGGGGTGAAGCCGAGAGTAATTGGTGCTGCCAAGTGTAATTTAGCCACGGCGAACGTCCTGAAACCCTTATATTAACCAGGAAATCTTGGTTTCTCATGTGGTAACCTCAAGGGATAACTTAGAAACATTGGTAGAAGATTCTTATAAGTTGGAATCAATGGGTAATAGAATCAAAGGCTTATAAATGAATGTTTATTTTCCTTATGTACATAAGTGCTTGTAATTATATGGTTGATGACTTTAATAACATTAAGGTTTAAATTTCCCCACATTTTCACAATATAATTAGTCGTAATGCCTTGTAACCCCAATCTATGATTATTAATCACATATTTAACCTTAATTGCAATGATTAGAAATTAGGGTCATCACAGTTGGTATCAAAGCAATGGTTCAGGCAAGTGTGTTTGATTTATAACGTTATGGTTAGAAAACTTGGCAATCATGATGCATGCATGATAAGAATAGGAGCATTATGACTTAGTGATAACTCTTATATATACATATACCTGCCATGGGTAGAGTGTGTTTTGTTTGCCTTGGACTGTAACTTAATGGGGGATGCTTGTGGTTGTACTTGTAGCATTGCAGAGCTAGATGGCTACACATAGAGAAATAACTAAGATGCTAAGAAAGATGCAAGAGGTCATGGCTGCAATGGCCAACCGAATGAGAGAACAAGCTGAGGCCCATGAAACTACAATTAGGGTAATGACTGACTGGCTTCAAAAGCAAGCTAAGGCTCATGCAACGACTATACAAGTGCTGCAGCAGCTACATGAAAATATGAATAAGCTGAATTAGGAGGTGCCGATGAAAAATCGTGTGGGGACTGGTCATAACCTTGGTGTGGGACACCAAGGGGAGGATGGCGACCTCTCTATTGTGTTGGCTAAATTCAGAAAAGTTGATCCTCCATCGTTCTTGGGGGAGTTAGACACTAGAAAGCTGAGAGATGGCTGATGCAACTGGAGAAAATCTTTGAGGTTATGACCTGCACCACAGAACAAAAGGCAAAGTTGACAATCTACAAGTTAGAGGATGAGGCTGAGCATTAGTGGAGGAATGCCTCCAGACTGTTGATTACAAGGGAGATACCTTTGACTTGGGAAAGTTTTCAAACTGCTTTTGAGAGTAAATATTTCACACCATCAGTGAGGGCTAACAAGGAAGCTGAATTTAACTTCCTTAAGCAAGGAGACATGAATGTAGATCAATACGTAGCCAAATTCATTCAATTATCTCACTTCTCCTCCTACTTGAAAAGATTCGAGGATGAGCCATGGAAAGCTAAAAATTTTGAAAGAGGCTTAAGACTAGAGATTAAGGATAAGATTGTGTCTCTACAGATCCGCAATTTTAATAAATTGGTGGAGAAGTGTAGAGTGACGAAGAGGGCTATGATGGAGAGTGAGGCCAAGAGGAAGAAGACCCTGGAGGGTAAGCGTGTCCGGGGCATAGAGCCCGTTAAGGGCGGAAGTAAGAAAGAAGCCAAGAGTGGGAGTGGCTCTTGGGATAGAAGACCACCCCCAAGGAATGTCCCTCAAAGAAGAAGCATTGAACCACCAAAAAGTGTAGTGAGTGCCACACCTACTTGTGCCAAGTGTGGGAAGAACCATGGGAATGGGACATGCTCGATGTGTTATAATTGTGGGAAGCCAAGACGCTATACACAGACTTACACAGTGTCGTGAGAGTCGGCCTCATCGGTTAAGCCACCTATCCAGGGAAGGGTGTTTGCACTTACGCACAAGAAGCTAGTAGATCCCCTAGTCTGATCCAAGGTACTTTACTTGTCCATAATCATGTCGTAGATGTATTGTTTAACTCGGATGTGACCCACTCATTCATCTCATATGACTGTGTTAGGCGTTTGGGTCTTAAAATTAGCCTGTTGCTATTTGAATTATCTGTGTCCACCCCTACTGGATATTCTATGATTACATCTGATGTATGCTCTAATTGTACTGTACAATTAGATAGCCGTTATACTACCCTTACTTGATTTGCATCCCTTTATGTGATTTTGATGCAATCATTGGTATGGACTAGTTGTCGGCTAATAATGTGATACTTAATTGTAACTGTAAGACTATTTCCTTACCTGCAAATATACCCAAAACTTGTCCTATGACTGATCTTACTTGTGTGTCTGCCGCCTAAGCCAGGAGGTGCCTTAGGCGTGGTTGCCAAGGGTTTCTAGTATTCTTTTCATTGCATGTTGAGGTTGATGATAGGTTAGAGGATACACCTGTGATTAGGGAGTTTCCTGAGGTTTTCCCTAAGGAGTTTAGTGGAATACCTCCAGATAAAGAGTTAGAATTTTCCATTAATTTGGTACCCAGTACAGGTCCATTTTCTAAGGCCCCGTATAGAATGGCACCTGCTGAGTTAGTAGAGTTAAAAAGTCAATTAGAAGAGCTATTAGAGAAAAGGTTTATTAGACCAAGCATGTCTCCATGGGGAGCACCAATGTTATTTGTCAAAAAGAAGGATGGTAGCCTTAAGCTTTGCATTGACTATAGGCAATTAAACTAAGCGACCGTCAAGAATAAATACCCTTTGCCTAAAATTGATGACTTACATGACCAATTAGCTAGAGCGTCGGTCTTTTCAAAGATTGACTTTAGATCAGGATATCACCAACTTAAAGTCAAGGCTAAAGATGTACCTAAAACTGCCTTTAGGACTCGATATGGCCATTATGAGTTCCTAATTATGCCTTTTGGGTTAACCAATGCCCCTGCCATCTTTATAGACTATATGAATAGGATTTTTAGGCCTTATCTTGACCGATTTGTGGTAGTATTCATTGACGACATTCTTATCTACTCTAAAAGTAGTGAGGAGCATAAAGAGCATCTTAGGATAGTTCTTCAAACATTGAGAGAGCATCAGTTGTATGCTAAGTTAAGCAAGTGTGAGTTTTGGTTGCAAAAGGTCAAATTCTTAGGTCTATGATATCAGAACAAGGGGTAGCGGTAGATTCTAGCAAGGTAGAATCGATACTAAATTGGGAGAGACCCAAAACGGTGACCAAAATCCGTAGCTTTTTAGGTCTAGCTAGCTACTATAGAAGATTCATCAAGGGATTTTCTGAGTTAGCTATGCCTTTGACAAAATTGACTTAGAAGGACTAACCATTTGTGTAGGATGCCAAGTGTGAGAATGCCTTTTAGGAGCTTAAGGATAGGCTTACCACCACACCTGTGTTAGTGATACCTGACCCTAAAAAGACATTCACCGTCTATAGTGACACTTCTAAGAAGGGATTAGGGTGTATCTTAATGTAACAAGGTAGGGTGATAGCCTATGCTTCTAGACAACTTAGACCCCACAAGGAGAATTACCATACCCATGACCTGGAACTAGTGGCTGTAGTTTTTGCCCTTAAGATTTGGAAGCACTATCTCTATGGTGCCCAATTTGAGGTGTATAGTGATTACAAAAGTTTAAAGCACTTGTTTGACCAAAAGGAGTTGAACATGAGGCAAAGGAGGTGGATGGAATTCCTTAAGGACTATGATTTCTCCTTGAAGTATCATCTAGAGAAGGCGAATGTAGTCACTAATGCTTTGAGTAGGAAATCTATTCACATGGCAATGATGATGCTTAGGGAGCAAAGGTTGATTGAGGAGTTGAGAGTTGATGAACCCTAGTAGCCTTCTTCTAGGAAAGTTGAGGATAGAAAATGACTTTAGGAAGAGGATTAAAAAGGCCCAAGAGCTAGATGCCTACTGGGGAGGAATTAGAGAGTAATTGGGGAGTGGTGAAGTCAAAGATTTTGACCTATCAGAAGATGGCTTGGTGAGGTACTAAGGTAGAGTGTGCATACCCTAGGATGAAGAGTTGAGGAATATAGTGCCATCAGAAGATCATAAGAGTAGGTACACCATTCATCCAGGCACCACTAAGATGTATAAGGATCTTAAGAAGAGCTTTTGGTGGCCTGGGATAAAGTCAGACATAGCGGAGTGTCTAGTTTGTCAGAGGGTTAAGATTGAGCACCAAAGACCCGCATGTTTGCTACACCCTTTAGAAATTCTAGAATGGAAATGGGATAATATATCCATGGATTTTGTGATGGCTTTACCCAGAACGTCCTCGGGTTACGATGCTATTTCAGTGATTATGGATAGATTAAAGAAGTCTATCCACTTTCTATTATTAGAGCCACTTATCCTCTAGATAGACTAGCTCAACTGTACGTTCGTGAGATTGTAAGATTACATGGTGTTCTTAATAGCATTGTGTCAGATAGAGACCCAAGGTTCACATCAAAATTTTGGTGATGTCTACAAGAAGTTTTAAGTACTAGTCTTAACTTTAGCACTGCCTATCATTCTCAGTCTGATGGACAGACTAAGAGGACCATTTAAACCCTTGAAGACATGCTTAGAGCGAGTGTACTAGAGTTAAAAGGGAGTTGGGATGTGTACTTGCCCTTAGTTGAGTTTGCTTATAATGATAGTTACCATCCCAGTATCCAGATGGCACCATTTGAGGCACTTTATAGGAGGAAGTGTTGGTCACCCTTATGTTGGATAAAACTTGGTGAGAGGAGTCTCTTAGGTCTAGACATAGTGGACCAAACCACCCACCAAATAGAGCTCATCAGAAAGAAGTTATTGGCTGCCCAGAGTAGGCAAAAGAGTTATGCAGATAAGAGAAGGAGACCCTTAGAATTTAAGGAAAGAGACCATGTGTTCCTTAAGGCTACTCCAGTGACGGGTGTAGGACGGTCTATCAGGATAAGAAAGCTCAGTCCTCATTATCTTGGTCCTTTCCAAATCCCTAAAAGGATAGGACCCGTGGCCTATAGAATTGCTTTACCTCCAACCCTGGCCAAATTACATAATGTGTTCCATATGTCACAACTAAAAAAGTACCACCCAGACCCTTTGCATGTCATTGAGCATGAGAATGTGCATCTACAAGATGATTTGTCTTATGTGATTGAGCTGGAAAGGATTGTGGACTCAAAAGTCAAATAGCTGCATAATAAGGACATCCTCCTAGTAAAGGTAGTATGGAAGGGACTTACTCCAGATGAAGCAACTTGGGAGACAGAAGAAGCAATGAGGAAGGATTATCCTGCATTATTTAAGTAAGGTATGTCTAATTTTGAGGATAAAATTTCTAAAAGGAGAAGAAAATGTAATACCCCAAAATTAATTACAGTGTTAATCATAGATTTAGGTTAATTAAGAATAATTAATATGGGATAATTAGGCGAGTTTAGTGAATGAAAATTTTAGAGAGATAAATTATTAATATGAATTTGAGGTTTAATTGAGTTATAAACACCATCTAGGCCTAAATTAAATTGAGTAGGCCAAGATTAGAGACTAATGGAGGCCTAATAAGGTTAGGTACAAACCCAACCTTTTATTGTGAAGCTTGGCCCAAGAGGTAGCATCTAGTGATAGCCCAATTCAATTTAATAAATCAGAAAGCCAAGACCCAACTTGCATAAGCCCATGTAATTGGCCTAATAACCCTTAAGCAGACCCAAATCAAATCAATCCTTTAAACTTGGTCTGGCTCAATTGAATTTTAGTAACCCAATACATGAGAGCTAGCCCAACAAAGCTTAAATTTGAAGTCCATTAGAAGTTAGATCTTTGGAGCAGCCCATGACCTATATTTGACCCAACTTAAACCCTAAAAACTAACTTAGCCACCCCCTATTCTGCAGAATACAAAAACACAAAGAGAGAAATTCGGAGGTTTGAAGGGAGGCTAGGGTTTGGGGTAAGAAATCCATCATTTTCCACTTCTAGAGCAAGTTTCAGCCAAGGTAATAGTTATATAACTTAATCCTCTCACCTTTCTCTTCATTTTGGCCTGATTAGTTTTTCATTTAGAGTATTTTCACCTACACCCAAAATCTGAAACTTGTCATTTGATGTTTTCATGGTAAAATTTCGTAGGTTGAGGCTAGTGCTGATATTAGGTAAATATAAACTCTTTTTTTTTTAGGTATTTCTGCTGGTTTGAGACCCTAATGATTGGATTATAGTATAGGTATTAATGTTTCACGAATTTGCTTAGGATTTAGGGTGATATATTGAAGTTTTTTATAGAGGACCCCTCCATTCTGAATTTTAGGAATTTGTAGTGGCTGGAGAGACTTTTGTACCATTTGTGGCTTTTACAAATTGTCTACAAGTGAGGTAACTGGGACTATATTAATTTCATGCATATATTTGTTTTAATTTCATATTTGCTATACATGAATGATTTGAAATACTGAATAAATTGTTTGGTTATCTATTATATTGTGATTGGACCTTGTAAGTCCATGGTGGAGCTGTGGTGCAGTTGCCACCCGTGCATGTGCTTCGATCAGGCACCAGGTTATGATCAAACCCTAGATGCACTGAGCCCTGGTTGTTCTCAATGGGGAGTAGGTGTCATGGACGGGCCTCTCCTGGTGTTATTGGCCTTTAACATATAGAAATATGATTACTAGTATAGGATAGTAATCATGATAGCCTAATTCTTTCATTTACTTATATGACTAGTATGTTTTCTGATGCTTATGTGAAATCATGCATCTATGTTAATTAAACTAGAATATAGGATGGAATTGCCTTAGTTACTGAGATTCACATCTCACCCTGTTTCATGGGATTAAACATTTCAGGTGAAGGTTCTTTGGGTAAGGATAAGGGCAAGCAAGTGGATGAACATCCATGAGCTGAGGTCTAGTTTGAGGAGCTACACTTGGTCTGAGTGGAATTAAGTAGATGCTAATTTTGTTAACATTTGTATAGCATCATCATGTATCTATATTGCCAAGTTAGGAGTTTGTATTTTGATGACATAGAATGTAACCAATGAGAAATAGACTTCATATTAGTTGTTAATGGATGTATAAGTTTATGACACTTATTATGGTTTGTAAACCTGTGTTTTAACTAACTATTTAAGTTATGAAAGCATGTGATATATGGATTGTGGATTTGAGTTAGCGATGCATGAATTGTCTGATGAAAATATGATTGAATGACCATTGTGAGAAACTTATAAATCTACTGATATAAGGACAATAGGGATGGGTAATGATATAATGGCTAGGGTAAATTAGCTAGATAGATACTATTAGAATCTTATAACAAGTGGGAGAGTGGCCCTAAAGAGCCCCTAGATAGAGAGTGGGGAGTAGGAGACAAAATTTTAGGAGTAGTAAGATCATAAGGTATTTCATCGTGGCCAAAATGGGCTTAGCTGCGGCCAATAAAGGCAAATTTACCCACGGGAGTCCAGAGAGAAATTCGCCACAGTGAAATGTGGAATTAGCCACGGCTAAATGTGAGAGTCTAAACTAGGAGTCATCCAGAGGGAAATTCACCACGGTAAAAAGGGAAATTGGTCACGGCGAACTTTTGTGAAATTATTCCAGATGTTTCAGAGAGGAATTAGCCGGGACTAATAAGGGAATTGGTCGCGGCCAATTACGAGAGGCGAGCAAGGTAAGTTCCAGGAGGCTTCCTCGTCATGGCTACATGGTGCCGCGGCGAAAGTCCAACTTGTCGCGATAAAATTAATGATGATGTAAGGGGTGAAGCCGAGAGTAATTGGCTGCGGCCAAGTGTAATTTAGCCATGACGAACATCCTGAAACCCTTATATTAATCAGGAAATCTTGGTTTTTCATGTGGTAACCTCAAGGGATGACTTAGAAACATTAGTAGAAGATTCTTGTAAGTTAGAATCAATAGGTAATAAAATCAAAGGCTTATAAATGAATGTTTATTTCCCTGATGTACATAAGTGCTTGTAATTGTATGGTTGATGACTCTAATAACATTAAGGTTCAAATTGCCCCACATTTTCACAATGTAATTAGTCGTAATACCTTGTAACCCCAATCTATTATTATTAATCATGTATTTAACCTTAATTACAATGATTAGAAATTGGAGTCGTCTCACGTGACACCTGATAACAACCAATCCACATAGGCAGCTTCTTCACAAGGTTACACACACAATGCCACGAGCTTCATACACATTGCAGCACCTTCACACATATAGTGTAACGACCCTAACTTATAATAATCATAATTAAGGTTAACCATAAAATTTCAATTAGGGTTGAAAGTTATTATAACTAATTATATTCGAAAAATGTTAGGAAATTTGAACCTTAATGTTATTAGGGTCATTAATTAGGTAACCACAATTATTCAGAAGTACAAGTGAATTTAATCATTAATAAGGAGCCTTTGATTCTCCCGTCCATTAATTCCAACTCATAAAAACCTCTTACAAGTGTTTCTAAATCATTCTTTAGTATTACCATAAAAGAAATTAAAGTTTCTAAGTGAATATGAGAAATTGAGCACCTTTGCCGCGACTAAATCCTCTTTCGCCGCGGCCAATTATTCTCGGATTCAAGTCCTTACACCTCCATAAATTTCACGTATTTTGCCGCGGCCAAATACCCCTTTCGCCGCGGCCAAATACCCTCTGGAACACCCCCAAACTTGCTTCCCAGGCTTAGCCGCGGCCAACATCACTATTCGCCGCGGCCAATTTCTCTCTATTTTCTTTCCTGGCAAGTTTGCCACATTTGGCCGAGGCCAATTACCTTCTGTTCCTATAACTCCCAAAATTTCATCTCATGGTCTCCAATTCCCCCTCTAGCAATACTATAGGCCACTTTAACTTAGTTTGTGAAAATTTAGTATCTTTCTTTTACCTAATCTACCTAACATATCTATCATTACCCATTAAAATATTGAAATGTGGATTCTTAACCCTCTAGCTACCATAAACTAGTGAGTTCATAGATTAATGACAACAAATGTATTATAGTCACAAGGTGCATGGGGTCAATGCTTAATGTTCATATAAAATCAAATCACTTATTTATTATTAGCCAATTACAATCATAATGTTCAATTCCATGATAATCAAATTACATATACAATCCCTATACTTGGCAACTCATGATGCAATGTAGCAATGATACAAAACTAGCAATTTAGTTACGATACATTTTGTCAAAGCTCCCAAACCTATGTGCTACCAAACCATTTAATGATCTTCCATTAATTTCCTCCTTACCACTAAGAGGTCCGATCCTTGAAAATGTTAGCCCACAACGGGGTGAGATATACAATCTTAGTAACAAAAGGCAATTTCCATATATATGTACAAGTCAATCAATCCAATGCAATTTCATGTCATCAATACCAGAATCATCAATTCAATTCGCAAATGAACTAGTTGAACTACCAATGACTACTGTCCTATACCAACAATCATACATAACATGTTAATGGCTAATAACACCAGGAGAGGTCCATCCACGGCACCTACTCTATAATGAGTACAACCAGGGCTCAGTGCATCTGGGGTTTGATCACAACCTGGTGCTCGATCGAAGCACATGCACGGGTGGTAGCTGCACTACAGCTCCACCATGGACTTACAAGGTCCAATCACAATAACAATTAAGTAGTCAACCAGTCATTTAACATTTCAAAATCAAGCATGTGTAACAAATAGCAGATTAACATGAGCATATACATGGAATTAGGAAAATAACCCAGTTACCTCAATGAAGCCAATTACTCTTCCCCTAGCTACCATAATAATCCAAATGCATACCAAGCCTATAACAAGCATAATTATCATCATTTCTAATCACAATCAAATATCCAAAGAGTTGAACTACTAATGACAGACTAGAGGTTACTCACCTAATTACCAAGGGATTTAATTTCGGATTCCAACTTTCCCACACCAGAAATTGCCATAGTTTACTCCAATTTCTGGGTAATTTCACATGAAACCAAAGCCCATATCATAGGTCAACTATAGGGGTCTCAAACTAACAGAAAATGCATCAAAATGGGAAGAAGATACTCACTTAATAACACCCATAGCCTCACCTCCGAAAATCTACCATGGAAGCACTAAAATTCGCATTTCAATCATCAAGCCCAGAAAATTCAGTTTTCCACCATTATCTCCTTGTAATCTCACACAATAATAGAACCCATTATGATAATACATCCTTAAGGGCATTTTCCAGCAAAGTGATTCACAAAATGGAAGGGAAAAGCTTACCTAATCATCCCTCTAACCTCCAACTCTGAAAATCTTGCAAGCAATCACCCAACACCAAGTTTCAGATTTGAGAAAAAGATGAAAATGCTCAAAACCAAAAATTAATCAGACCAAAATGAAGAGGAGAATGAGAGGGACATGTTTTATATAGATTACCTTAGCCAAATCTTCCTCTAGAAGTGAGAAATGGTGGAGGAATGCAGAAAAACCCTAGCCCCTCTTCTCAAGTGCGAAAATATCTTTCTAAGTCTACAGAACATGTATTCCTTGGCAGCCAAATGGGTGGAAATAAGACTTCTTAGGGTTTTAATGAAGATGGGCTGGTCCAATGGGCCCATTATTTTAAGTGGGCTGGTGCTAAGTAAGATGGGCTGCAGAAAATTTAAAGCTAAAACTAGGATGTGCTGACCAATGGCCCAATTCCTTGTAGGTTCAGATTTTTTATACTTGTTGGGCCTTATCTCATAAGATAGGCTGAATCTCATGAGTTGGGCTATAGAAATTTGACTGGGCTAGGCCAAGTTCCAAGAGTCAATCCAACTTAGGTCTGCATAATGTGTGTTGGGCCAACTATAAGAGCTCATGTAAATTGGGTCTTGGGCCTCTATTTCACTAAATCAAATTGGGCTATTGCTAGGTGATCTCTCTTGGCCCAAGTCTCATGATAAGGAGTTGGGCTTGCATCTAGAATCATCGGGCCTCTATAAGCCTCTTCTCATGATCTCCTACATTAATTTGGGCCTAGAGTTAGTTTCTATCCCAATTAATTCTCAACTCATATTATTGATTTATTCCTTAAAATTACCATTCACTTAACTTGCTCACTTATCCCATATTAATTATTCCTAATTAATTTAAATCCATGATTAACACCTTAATTAATTTTGGGGTGTTACATATAGTAATCTCATCAAATCACATGGAAAAAGCTACAGAATGAAAAAAGAGAGCATGACAGGTTTTAAAGGGTTCCAGTAAGAAAAATAAGAAGATTTCCACGGCTTGCATGAGTTGAACATGGTTGAAACAGAGGAGAAGGAAGTCCTTGAGTGATAGCTTGAACAAAGGAAGAGCAACATGTGTTCAAGAGGAAGAAAGAGCCATAGGCTATAGCACTTACAAGAAGCCACAAGCTAATGCTAGGAATGATGAAGAAGCTCACATGGAGAACATGCAAAAAACATGAAATAACGTGAAGGCTGGAGCTTTTGAGCAGAAACAAAGGAAGCAACATAAGCTTTGGGTTCAAGAAACATACACGAGCTGGATTGTCACGGGCTGAATGAAGAGGAAACAAGCAAAGAATGTGTGAAGAAATGAAGGAGAAGAACTACGTGTTTGCTACGTGCTAAATGGACATAAAGAATGTCAGTGAAAAGAACAGAAGCTACACAAGGGCAAAACGTGAGGTGAAAAGGAGACCAACGTAGATAGTAATGCGAGAAAGGGAATGGGTAGCTAGCTGAATTAAAATACGAAGAGCAAAGGAGATCTAGAAGGAACGAAAAGAAGCAGCTGGATGGTACTGCATATATAAACACATGAGTTTGGAGGAAGATGATTATTATATTTACAATGGGGCCCACATATGCACAAGAGGAAGGATGTGGTATTAGCTAAATGGAAGAAATACATGGGAATGAATTAAAAAAAGATGAAGCATGACACACAAAAAGGAGAGGCTGAGCACGTGAAAAATAAAAGAAAACACATGATGAGATAAAAAAAAAACATTCAAGCAGAACAAAAAAAAGGACCCATCATCATATTCACACAGTCCATTCACTCCGTCAATCCATCATGACGTAATTCATCCACTTCATCCATTCCACGCTACATCCAGCAGCCACTCCATGCCCTTCCACCCTATTTCCTCCATTTTTCTCATCTTCCATTACACCACCATGAAGCATTAACCCACCTTTATGACTAGCTTGGAAGAAGATTCTTCATGGAAGCTTGAATCTATTGATTAGAAAGGGATTTTTGGCTAAGATTCTTTCATCTCTTTCTACACATTTCTCTTTCTTGTATTTTCTTAGTTAAGATTATATTTGATTGGCGATTTGTGTTGTTTATAATTAGTGGCTAGTTAGACACTAATTAGGAGATTATTTTTATTGATTAATTGATTGAATCAAGTGCTAAATTGTTTAAATTCCTACAATTATCCATGTATGCAGTCAAGGTATTTAATGAAATACATGTGAGAGATTGAGTGTTTTATTATCTAATTTGAGGATCCATTGGAGTTTAATTGGTTGATTGAATTTCCTAGGGTGTTAATTCAGAGGCTAATTGATCAATTAATCATTCAATTCAATTGTTCATAGATCTTAATCACAAGAATTAGTAATTTAATGGGAGTTGAGGTCTCAATTAACATTAAGTTACTAGTTTCTTAAATCTTGAGTGGTAATTCAAGATCATTTTCCAATGGACACAATTAAAGACTCTTAAGTCAGAATTAATCACAATTGGACTAGGATAAGGATAGTGGATACCAAGGGACAATTCCAAAGCTAGTCAAAAGTCCATCATTTACCCATTAATTCATCCAATTAGGAATTTAGGAATTTTATTTCAATTAGATATTAATTAGTTTAATTCAATCAAAAACCCCCAAATTTAGATAGCTTTTAGGATCCTTTAACACTTAGAAACTCAATTAAATATTGAACTCCATTTCCAAGGGAGATGACCTAGGTTGTGCCACTAGCTACATATTTAGTCCAACATAGTTTTATTTTGAGGGTTGCGCGACAAGACCTCTCAAATAGCTAGGAAGCTCCCACAATAATGAGAGGTGTCTCTCACTATAGCAAAACCTAGTTAAGAAAACTCAAAAAAGGATTTTTAAATGAAAAATTTGAGTTGCCTGGGGCTTTCAAAGGCCCTAAAAACCATAAAAATCCTTGGAATTGTTTAAACCCCTTCCGGTGTTCATTTTCTAATATCAGTTGACTCAAACTTTGACCTCTTTGTTTGGGAAGATTTTAAATCCAAATTGAGTGATTCTAAAGCTATCTTATAAAATTGAGAACCTATATTTTATGATGGAAAAGACTGTTCTTGAAAAAGAGCTAAAATAAGCCCAAAATGAATTAGCCAAGAGAAGGGATGTAAACGACATTTTTTAAGAAAAAATCCTTTTCAATTCTTCCACACAAGAAGCATTCCACATGGAGTTTCTTCTAACCAACTTTAGTCTACCTAAAATATAGGAGAGAGGCTAGGGAGAAGGGCGTACAAGGAGAGGCTTCAAGCGAGGAGAAAGGACAAGGAGAAAGGTATGTAAATTCAAGACTTGGTATGGTTGAACCTTTAGGAACCTTACTCCCCTCTCTTTCCTCTTTCTTTCCATAGTTTTGATTAGTGATATGGGTCTTTTTTTGCCTTCATTCAGAAGGAGGAAGTTAGTGTTTGAAAGAGGAGGGTAAGGTAAAGAAAAAAGCTCTTAAGAAAAGCTAGAAATTAAGGTAAATATATTGCTTTTCATACTTCTTCTCCCTTGCTTCTATGTGTGTGATTTAGCCACTTATGGGACAGCCAAGGAGGAGTTATTTTGAACCAAACCAAGTGTGAAACTTAGGATTTAAAGTATCAAAAACAAGATGGTGCAAGAAATCTAAGAAAGAACCCTTGAAATTCAAGATACAATTTCTACCAATTTTATTGCATTATGGTTTGTGTGAAGCTTCCTAGTGTATGTTCAATTGTCTAAGAGTTGGTGTGACTTCCTAAGACATCAAGGAAGCCTCCCACATACATCTCCCATCAAAGAAACAAAACAAAGTCTTTAAAATGCTTTATGGAACCATAATTGAAGCAAATAAAAAGTGTGTGGTACTAGAGTTTGTTTCAAGAGTGTAATTGGGTCCTGATTGATGTGTCTAGGCCAAAGAAATCCTACACCACCCACTTGCAAGGGTGTAGCTAAAAGAAAGGAAGAGAAATTAAGCAAAAGTGTATGTGTTTGCATTCCAGGTAGCTCTCTAACCTTTCTCTCATGCATGCATAGTTGTTTTCTTATCTTTAGATTTGTGTATATATGATTTTACCATGAGAAATGTTTCTAGTGATTTTCCATATGCCATGGTACCATTATGTGAATAATATATGTTTTATGAATGATGGTTGGCTTGAATAAACTTGGTGAAGCCAAAGTCCTTTAGTAAAGGTGAGGATGAGCCAAAAGTCTCAAAAGGAGTGAGGCTTAGTCAAAAGTCCCTTGAAAATGGGTGAGGCAAGTCTAAAAGTCCTAAGGAAAGGGGGTGAGGCTAAGCCAATGTTCTTGAAGGCCAACATATGATGTGTATAACTTTCTTACATATGAAAATGATTTTATGTATGATTATTAGTAGCAAAATACTCATATATGCATCCTTTAGCTTGGAAATATGGCTATTATGTATGATTGAAAGGGTTAAGAGCTATTGGGATTCTTAAAATCTCACTCTTCCCCTTCAATTACTTAAACATGTCTAAATGGACTAAGTGAGCCAAGAGATGGAAGCCACCACACTTGAAGAGGAGAGATTGACAAAGAATTATGTTATCTAATCATTTTGTAACCATATTGTTGGAAAATGATGTAACCTCATAATGTATATGATATCTAGCCACTTTGACATATGTAAATATATGGATGTATGATGTATGTATGAGAATTGGAACCATATGAATGATATTGTATGTTTTTAACATTAAATGGCAAAGATGAGCATATAAGACCATTGTGTATGACAACAAGTGGGAGAGTGATTTTGTAATGTATGGATACCTAGACCCTTTAGACATGTTTAGAGATCTGTTTTGAAGCTTTCCCACATGCCCAAGTGGTCATGGTTCAAGGGGAGAACCATTTGGCACTTAAATGAATTATTTTAGGACAAAAAATGACCCATTTTGTGAGTTAAACCCTAACTTAACCAAATGAGCGATTTTTAGGCTGAGATTTTGGACACATATAGATCTCATATAAAGCTTCTTGCTGGTCTAAGAACTACATTATTTAGAGGTCTATAAAATTTCTTATGATTTTTCAAACTTTAGCCCAGATATTGGTTTTGGTCTAGGTACTATTCACTTGAGTAGATTCCATTTTCGTGTTATCCGAAGGTCAAATGAGGTTCAGTGGTTTTGAAATTTTACATAGAGAAACTAGGAATTCACAGAGACCTATGGCAACTAGAAGCATCTCATTTGGAGGTTTATACAAGGAGAAATGAATTTTTGAAGTTTTACAGTAAAACTAGTGATGCTAGCCAACCTTGTGTATTGTTTCATTATAATTTAGTCCTTAAACAACCTTGTGTAGAAACTATGCATAGCATACAAATGCTCACCTAGAAATTCATCATTAATAAGGAAAGCATGTACTTTCTGAGCCTCAATCTGGCTTAAATGGTCCCACCAAGTTCTCCACTCCACTTTTATCACGTATGCCAATGTCAAACTCTTGAAGCAAAAATATCATCTAATCAACCTTAGCTTTGCATTAGGCTTCTTCATCAAGTACTTCAAGGCTACATGGTTAATGAGAACAATAACTTTAATATCAAGCAAATAAGATATAAATTTATTCAAAGCAAAAATAATAGTAAGAGACTCTTTTTCTATGATGGTATAATTTGCTTGGGCCCTATTCAAAGTCTTGGATGTATAAGCCATCACATGTGGCTTTTTATTCATTCTCTGGCTCAACACTGCTCCTAGAGCATAATTGGAAGCATCACATAAAAGCTCGAATAGAAGACTCCAATCAAGGAGCTAGATGATGGGTGGGGAAGTCAATCTCCTCTTAAGCTCATCAAAGGCTACTTTGCATGCATTATCAAATTGGAACTCAACATCTTTCTATAAAAGTTTAGACAATGGCAATGTAATCTTACTGAAGTCTTGTATGAATCTCTGGCAGGAACCTATGTGACCAAGGAAAGACTCGACCTCCCGAACACATGTCAAGTATGGTAAAGAAGTGACAACATCTATCTTGGCCTTATGAACTTTTATGCCCTTCTCAAATACAACATGATCCAATACAATGCCTTTTTGAATCATAAAATGATACTTTTCAAAATTAAGTACAAGGTTCTTCTCTATACATCTCTTTAGAACTCTATCAAGACTAGACAAATAATCCCTTAAGAATCCCCATACACAGTGAAATTGTCCACAAAGACTTTTATACAATTTTCCAAAAAATCACCAAAAATAAAAACCATGCACTCTGGAAAGTTCCAGGAGCATTACAAAGACCAAAAGACATTTTTTTGTCGGTAAACATTCCAAATGGACAAGTACATGTTCTATTTTCCTAGTTTGTTGGGGCTATGCATACCTAGAAATACCCTTAAAATCCAAAAAAAAATAATAATGAGACTTCCCTACTAAACGCTCAAGTATCTAATCAACAAAAGGGAGGGGATAATGATCTTTTCTGGTAAATGAGTTAAGATGCCTATAACCAATGCAAACCCTTCAATTATTTTACACACAAGTTAGTACCAACTCATTCTTTTCATTTCAAACCACTGTAACCCCTATCTTTTTAGGAACCGCTTGCATAGGACTAACCCATTGGCTATCAAAAATCAAATATATAATATCAGCAAATAAGAGTTTAGATACTTCCTTTTTAAACATATCAAGAATAAGCAGCTTGAGTCACCTTTGAAGTTGCCTCACCAGTTTAGCTCCATCTTTTAACAAAATCTGATGCATACAAGTCTTGAGGCTAATGCCCAATATATTTGCTAAGGTCCATCCTATTGCTTGCCTCTACTTCCTCAAGACCTCCAAAAGTCTCATCTCCTCATTTAAGGCAATATCACTTGCTACAATGATAAGAAGCTTGTTTCTTTCTTTAAGGTAAGCATACTTCAGTGTATTTGGAAATGGCTTCAGCTTTAGGTAGGAGCTTGCTCAATTGAGGGTATGAGCTTGTTAATCATTATCTCTTTCATGCTATACACCTGCTCAAATGACTCACAAGGAACAAAAGAATCTTTCCCAATAGGGGCAGTATCAGTAGCATAAAAAGAATTAATAGAATCATTAATCACAAGAATATCGACACTAGCTACACTATAACAAGTAGAAAAGCTAACACCATGACTCTCAAAATAATCAAAATCAGCATGCATATTCTCATTAAAACCAAAAATCTCAATAAGACCAATGTAATCGACAGAAGTTCTAGATGCAATAAAATCAACTTGCTCAATATATGCAATAGGTTCTTTAGAGTCAATACTATCATCATAACTCAGAAAAACATCAAGCTCTCTACATCTAATACATACATGAAAACCATCACAAGTACATCTCAAAGAATCATCAAACTTAGCAATATCACAAGAATCAGTCAACATGCTATCCCTAAACTTAGTACCAACATCATTAACTAGCGTATCAATCAAACTCACATTAAGAATAGAATGATTATCACATAAATGCTTCATGGCATCAAAGACATTAAAGTGTATTACTTTGCTAGCAAACTCTATAAAAAGAGTATCCTCATAAACATTTATATTGTCTTAGCAATTTTTAAGAAAGGTCTACCTAGAATGAGTGGTGTATGATCATAAGACCTATATCTATCATCCTCCATGTTAAGGACATAAAAGTTAGCTAGAAATATTAAGTCCTTTACCTTAACTAAGACATCTTTTAGCACTCCTAAAGGATAAGCTATGCTTTGATTCACAAGTTACACAACCACTCCAGTTGGTTTCAATTCTCTCACTTGTAAAGATGAATACACTAACTTAGACATTACATTAATAGCAGCACCAAGGTTAATTAAAGCATTAGAAAACTCAAAATTACCAAAAGTGCAAGGTATTGTAAAAAATCCTAGATCTTGACACTTAATGGGCGTTGTAGGCTACATAAGTGCTAAAAAATTCTTGCCAAAATTGTTTTTCTCATTCCCTTTTAGTCCCTCTTATTGGTATACATTTCTTTGAGGAATTTGGCGTGCTTAAGAATAGTCTTAATGGCTTCTAGCAAAGGTATGTTAATCTCAACTTTCTTAAAGGTCTCATCAAGAATTTCTTTCTAAAGTTTTGCTTCAACTTATTTCTTCCTCTAGGTAAGTCTACGTGGAAAAGGCAAAATCTTCTTCAGCACTTTTTCCTCCTTAAGTTCATTCGGTATGCTATGTATTTTTGTTGATGCCAAGTTATCCGTAGTAGTAGTATTTGAGGGCCCTTAAACCTCTTTCCTACTCCCAAGGATGATGGCACTAGCATTACTACTTCTGGGATTACTATCTATGAGCATAATTTCCCAAATCACTGACTCCTTATCTCGTTCATTAATGTTGCTAACTGACCAATCTCTGTTTAAATGTTCTGCATTTCCTATCTATGTTAAAGTTCATTCTATTAAAGTGATGATAGACACCATAGGAATAAGTCCTAGGAACTTTCAACAAGATGACACTTTGCTCGAGATCAGCTAGGAACAAGAAATGTTGGTAAAGTGGATAAACCTTAATAGAACTTTCCCCTTACAACCCTAACCTTGAGACGCCACAAAAGAAGACCACACCTTTGATAAGTCACTTGTATTCTAAAGAGATGAGCACCTATTTTGTGACTTTTACCTCCCTACTATCATTAAGCCATTGTAATTTATAAGGGATAGGGTGCCTCAAAGTAGGCAAGTTTAGTTTTTCCATAAGTAAAGTACTAGCTACATTTATGTAGCTACCACCATCAATAATCAAACTACATGCCTTCTTGTGGATGAAACAACAAGTATGGAAAATATGCTCATGCTGCTTTACCTCAAGATCTTTTTTAGGCTGAATGTTGAGAGCACGCTTAGCCACAAGGGCTTCACCATTTACAGCTTCAGTTGACTATAAATCTGAGTCATCAATCAGGGGTGGCATCTCATCCTCCTTAGACTCACTACTAGCACTAGTCACATCACCATTCTCAAGAATAATCATAATTCATTTGTTAAAACATTGCAAAGCAATGTGACCAAAACTATTACATTTAAAACATCTAACCTTAGAGGAAGAAGCATTAGGATTAGAAGACAAGAAAGGTTTTGAATCAATTTTACCCTTAACCTGAAAGGGTTTTACCTTGCTTTCCTCCTTAGACTTGAAATCGATCTTTGGCTTGAAGGGGACTTTGGAATCCCTCAAAGAATTCAAACTAGATGTCACTTTCAGCTTTTGTCAAGCCCTTAGTTGCTTTTCCACCTTGATAGCTCTATGCAAGAGCTCCTCCATATCTAGGTAATTGTATAAATCAACTTGGGCAGCTATATCAGGATTTAAGCCCTTAATGAATTGGACCATGGTTGCTTGACGATCTTCCTCCATATTTGCCTTAATCATGGCAATCTCCATTTCTTGATAGTAATCTTCCACACTCATAGAACCTTGTTTCAGCTTTTGGAGCCTCTTATGCAATTCCTTATGATAGTAACTAGGGATAAACCGTTTGTGCATAATAGTTTTCATCTCCTGCTAATCATGAATTGGACCTTCACCAGTATATCTTTTGGTGAGTAAGAGTTGATCCCACCAGATGCTAGCATAGTCAATAAACTCTACTGTAGCAAGTTTTACTTTCTTTGCCTTAGTGTAAGAGTGGCACTCAAATACATGCTCTACTCTTCTTTCCTAATCTAAGTACTGGTCTAGGTCATTTTTTCTGCGGAATGAGGGAATCTTCATCTTGATATTTCCAATACCACCATCCTTATTGGATGATGATTGTCTACCTCTCTGAGTATGGAGCTCGTTGAAGTCAGACTCAGCATCATCATCAAGCTCCACCTAAGCTTGCCTCCTATAGGTCCTCTTATTAGAAGAAAACTCCACATCATCTAATCTAGCACTAAGTTTCTCAAGAGTACTTTGAACGGCTCTAACCCAGACTTTCATGTCAAAGTCACTATGCTCAGATTCTCCAGACAACTTGAAATATTAGTTTGTACAAAAACAAGCAAAGAAAGATATAGGACCTCACAACTTACTAGCTTACGTGTTTACACTCAAGAGTAGTAATTCACTCTTGTTTACTCTCAAATTTTGGCTTTTATCAAGATGGTATACTCTAGCCTTTTGCCACTCAACAATTTGCTTCTTACAAGTGTTCTAAGCAAGTCACAAGCAAATCAAAAGAAAAGATCAAACTAGTGGCAATAAAAAAAAACTAGAATCCAAAAGTGCAAATTCCCAAAGAATCAAACAAAGGAGAAAAAGATGTGTGTAACAAAAGGGAAGGAGGAAGGGAAAGTTTGGATAGCTTGGAAGGAAGGAGAAGGAAAGGGAAAATCTGAAAATAGGAAACTTTAAGAATAGGAAACTACTTGGGAACCAAGTTAATCAAAATAAGAAACTACTTGCAATTTAAGTTTAGAACAACTAAGAAAGAAAATTCTTACTTGAATGCAAAATAGGAAAGTAGATAACTTGGTAGCTACTCAATGCAATCAAATTAGGAAACTAACTTCAATTAAGAAATTAACTCCAATTAGGAAACTAACTCCAATTAAGGAACTAACTCCAATTAAGAAATTAACACTAAGCTTTAAGCTTTCAACTTTGAATTTGCACAACTTGCAATTTTGAATTCTGCAATCTGAATCTTTTATCTTTTTTTTATTTTTTTATTTTTTTATTTATTTTTTTTTTTTTGATTTTTTTTTTTTAGTATCACACTCTTTTTCTTTTTCTTTTTCTTTTTTTTTTTTTTGAATGAGGATGGAGGCACACAACAATGGAAGAAGGAAGAAGATAGAAGATAAAGGTGAAGATGAAAAAAAGGTAACACAAATGGAAGGAAAGAAAGTATGAAGAACAATGGAAGGGAAACATAAAGATATACCTTGCACTAGCGAACCAAAGCTCTGATACCAAATGATGCAAGACCCTCTAAGAACCTTGTCCTAGGAACCTTCAACAAGATAAAACTTTGCCCAAGACCAACTAAAAAGCAAGAATGTTGGTCAAAGGAAAGACCTTAAGAGAACCTATCTCTTAGAACCCTAGCCTTAAGACGCCACAAAGGAAGACCAATTCTTTGATAAGTCATGTGAACTCTCAGAGAACACAAAGAAGCAAAAGCCTCACAAAGTATTGAATAATACTCAAATTCATTTATGATCTTCCAAATAAAGTACAATAGGGAGCCTTTTATAGGCAAAATTTCTACAAGTCTAAAGTCCTAATAAAAATAAAATACTAAAATCTGATTAGAAATATTTTAAATGATGTCTAAAATCAAGGAACAAGATTAGGATACTAATTTTAACTTAATCTCCAAGATAAGCTCTTTGACCAAGTTCTAAAAATAATAAAATAAATAAATAACAAAATTGATAAAGAATCCTAGCCAAAACTGATCATGTCGTAAAACGATGAAACAAGTCATATAAAAGTAAATCCTATGAAATAACCAAATAATGTCCCAAAAAACTTAGGTTGAGTTTTAGAGTCATAAAAATGATAATTCTAGGATCAGACAGAAAGAAAAATGGAGTTAGGATGGAGAAATAATTTGCGACGAAAACTGACGAAATGTAATGGCATTTTTGTAAATAAGTGCAACTTTTGGAAAAACACATAGGAGGGCTTTTTAAATGAAATTTTTGAGTTGCCCAAGGTACTTAAAGGCCCCAAAAATTATAGGAAGTCTCGGGACTGGTAAAGCCCTTCTAGTGTATATTTTTCAACATCAGTTAACCCGAACTTTAACTGATTCGCTCGGTAAGGTTTTAACTCCAAATTGAGTGATTCCAAAGGCACTTTATTAAATTAGGAACCTAAATTTTATGATGAAAAAGATGGTTCTCAAAAAGGAGCTAAAACAAAGCTGAAACGAAATTGTCATTACGGAAGGGCAAAAATAGAAATAAAAGCTTTTAAAATATCCTAAACACTTCCACACTTTTCTTCCATTTTCTCCCTTTTATTGAGCACAAAATCTTCTGCCCAAAATATAGAAGTTATTCTGCTCTCTTAGGCACACAATAAGGGGGAGAAAAAGAGGAAAAAACCAAGGAGAAACTAAGTAATTTCATGGATTTTCTTGCTTCATCTTCCTCCAATCTTGTTCTCCTCTCTTCCTCCTTTCTTTCCATGGATTTTTTGAATGTTTTGGTTCTGTTTTTGGTCCAGACCTAAGGGGGAAAATTCGAATTTTCCAAGGAGAAGGCAACCAAGGAAGAAAAGCTTTGAAAACAAGCTTGAAACTAAGGTATTTTTCCATTCTTGATGCTTCATCTTGGTTGCTCCTCTTTGTGGTAATTTCGGTCAACCTAAGGGGGGATAGAAGGAGATGAATTTTGGGCAGAACCAAGGGAGAAACCTAGGGAAAAGAGTGCAAGGATTAAGAATATGGCAAGAGATTCAATTAAAAACCAAAGGAAATAAAGATAGAAAAGTGTAGGCTTTCTTAGGGTTTTGTAAGATCTGATTTTATGTGAGAGTTTCCTTGGCTATTTGAATGTTTTCTTGAGCTCCTAAGACCTCTAGAAACCTTCCTAAGTGGCTCTCCCATCAAGAAAAATTTTGAAACTCCAAGAAACCCAATTATGTGCTTGTTTCTGCCAAGGAGGGTTCATAGGGCTAGGGAGTGTTTTAATTTGTTCTAACCTTGGTTTGGGACTTTATATGATGTTAGAAGATGGGAGGAACCATTGTGAAAAATTTAGAAGCCATGGATTGGGAGATGGGACAATGGTGTCCATAATGGTGCCTTATGAAGCAACTTGGTCTTCTAATGGTGCAATTGAATATGTGAGGGCTCTAAGGACCTTAAATGAGTCCAAGAAGTCTAGAAATAATAAGAGGATAGAGCCTAGAACTTGGATGATATAAGTTGCTTCAATGGACCATTTATGGAACCATTATGCCCATTATGGAACTAAGTGTGTGTTTAAGAGTGAACCTAGTATCTTGGCTTGCTTCAAGTGTATAATTGTGTGATGCCTAAGTGCTCTTGTGAGACCAAGAAGGGAAAGGAAGTGCCAAAGTATGCTTGCATAAATTAAAAGGTAGCTCTCCACCTCATTCTCTTGCATTCTTGTGTGCATATGTATATGTTGTGTGCTTGTATATGCTCTTGTGATTTGAGAGCATGCCACTTGATGTCTTGAAATTACATTGGTACCAATATGTCTTCTTGAATGACTATGGTTGTGGAAAGAGCTCATAAGGGTGAGGTGATGCCAAAAGTCCCTTGATGAAGGTGAGGAGATGCCAAAAGTCTCATGGCATGGGTGAGACAAGGCCAAAAGTCCCTTGAATGGGTGAGGCTAAGTCAAAAGTCCCTAGGCCAAGAGTGAAGCAAATCCAAAAGTCCTAAAAATGGGGTGAGGCTAAACCAAAAGTCCCTAAAGTATGAGAGTGGTCTTAACATGTTGATGTGGCATGAAATGAGATTTATTGCACACTTTATGCTTGCATATTCATATATTTGATGTGTGTATGCCTTGAATGTGGTGTAAATGGGTGTGTGAGCTATTGAGATTCTTGGAATCTCACCTCCCTTTCCCTCTCATGCTTAAAATGTCTAGATGGTGCCCAAGGCCAAGGAAATGCAAGCCAAGAACACTAAATGGCTACACTTTGTTTAATTTGTAGTGTAAATAGTAATAGAGTCTCAAGAAGCATTGTACATGTTATTTTTGGTTGTGTAATGCCTTGAGTATATGTAACATGATATATAGACTATATGTATAATGTATGTAGTATTAAATCAATGAAGATATGTAATTGGACCCTTGAATGGCATGTGTGTTTAGTACATAAATAGATGTTGAGAGACCAAAATAAGATGCATGGAGTTTGGGACCATTTGGGCAGTCTTTACAAATCATATTTGTGCTTTAAAAATTGCCCAAGAGGTGTCAAACAATTAAGAAAGCCATTTGGACAAATTGGTTACCCATATAGAGCAAAAACTTACCATTTTAAGAGGTTATACCACTTTTTGTCCAAATGAGCTCTTCTTAGTCTAAAATTTAGCATGCATCTAGAGATTATTAAGATCTTTTTGGGAAGCTAAAGATCATAATTTTTAGAGGTCTACAGAATATTTGATGATTTTTCAAAGTTAGTAATTTTCATAGTTTCTAGTTTGCTACACTATTCATATGGTCTGAAATGGAATGATATCCAATTATTATGAAATTTTATACAGAGAAACTAGACAATCACAATGACTCATGTCATCTAGAAGCACCACATTTGGAGGTTTAGAGAGGAAGATATGAATTTTTGAAGTTTTGTCCAGTATTAGTAATTTTGCTCGACCAGAAGTACTGTTCCATTAAATTCTGAGGTCTAGGCTTGATGAAATGATCTGGATATATTTTTTCTCTCTATTTAACATCCACAACTTTCTAGATTGGTATCATTTGTATGAATTGAACTTTTGTGGAATGATATTTTCAAAGTTTTCTGCAAAATTCTGTGATAGCTCCAGAATTTAGTCAGACCTTTGGACCATTTTAGATGTCAAAAGTCCTCTGTAATACATGTTATGGTCTGGGCATATTTTTAGTGTGAATTAGACATCTTAAGCTTTCCAGAATGACCAAGATTGCTTGATTTTAATTTTTCTAGATTTAGTTATGATTTTCTAAAATTTGGCCAGAAAAGAGGCCATTTCTGGTCGAAGCTAAACTTGCTTATTTTGACTTTTATTTCGGTCTCCATGATTTGTGGGCATGATTTTGTGATGCAAAAGAGTTTTATTGATGTAATTAAATATGGAAAAGTATAGCATGTACTCATACAACCCACGTGACATCGAATGGGATTTTCATATGTAGCATAACGCAAATTTAATCCATTATTTATATCCTATTTTCGTACAACTCCTAAGCAATGTATTTTATGGAGCATGTGAATTGCATGAGGAAGGCTAGAAAGATATGGTATTATAGATTAGCTTCTTTAAGTAGTCACATGGGATGCTCATGCTTCATTAAAAATCACATGGTTGATACATGATTCTTAATCTCTTACAATTAGACTCCAATTGGGCCTTGGCACTCCTCTTGTAGAATGGTTAGCATTATCACACCTTTTACATCTTCTTAAGCCCTCTCTTGACTCAAATAAGTGGGCTCTAAGTCAGAAAGCTTATGAATCCAACAATTGAAGGCTTCTTTCATTGCTTTGGCCCTAGCTCTTGTTATTAGGCCTCCTATGCCTTGCAATAGATCTTTAAGTACATTTGACTTGAACTCTTGGGTTTTAATTTGCAAATCATGTCCTTGGGCCTAAAACTTAGCACCATATCCTTCATTAGGTTCACTTCTATGCTCAGCAAGGTCTCTTGGTGCTATTGCATCAAGGGATAATCATAGGCCAAGTATTGGCGTAGTTTGATGATATCTTTTTCTAAGCCTAATGTCTAGGTCTAGCCAAGTTCAATTATTATTGGTTGAGACTTAACTAGTCTAGCTTTTTTTTAATTTTTAGTAAAAATTATAAAATGACCCAAAAAAATTCATATAAGTCTTTATAAAATTATATTTTACCATTAAAAAAATTTTCATAGAAGTCCCTATAAAATAATTTTTAAAAAAATTAATAAGATTGGAATGGATCACGTCAAAATTGGCTTAGTATGATTTAGTATTAAGTTAGGTTAGGTTAGTTTCCTAAGTTGGCTGAGCCACCTTTTTTTTCTTAATGTTTGGTAAAAATTATAAATTAACTCTTAAAAAATAAAAATTTTATATAAGTCTTTATAAAATAACATTTTGTTCTCAAAAAAAAATAAAATTTTCATATAATTCTATAAAATAAATATTTTTAAAAAAAATCATAAAATTGGGCCAAGTAGATCGAAATTGGCTAACATGGTCAGCCCAAATTGTTTTACTCAATCTGATGTAACTAGGCGAGATCGAGTCGCCCAAGTCACCATGCACTATGTGCAACCCTACTTACCCATACTCTCTTTTTAAAAATTAATATAACATAATAAATTTAGATAAATATAGTATATTTTTTAAGTAAAGGGTATTTTTATCCTACCCAATATTATACAGTGCATCACCAAATAAATGATAGTATTGTCTTATATGATACATTATCATATATAGCATTATATCAAACACTGCATAATTTTAAAATTTTATTAAGTCTTATCCTATCAAACTTTATACTATACATTATACCAAACGAGCCTTAAAATTTATTATTTATAAGCGCAAATTGAAATGCAAACTTCATTTTCTCAAATATGATTAACAACAACTAAATTTTACTAGTCTAAACTGAACTTGAATTTAAAAGGAATAAACAAATTTAATAATTGACTAAATTAAAAATAATTAAAACAAAAAGAAGCAAAAGAGAAATATTTATATGTCAAGGAAGTTAAGAAAAATCAAGTTGTCAAAATTTTGTCACTATATTGAACAATACAAGTTATATGCATGAAAGCAGATGTTTCAAGTAATCAAAACAACAAGTCATTCTTCTCAACTTAGATAACATACAAAAGAGTTCACATAAAAATTCAAAATCTAATTGCATCTAGAAAAATAAAGAAAAACCAAGAAAGTTACATTATAAAACCCAAAACTAGCAAAACAACTCTACCATTCAATTAACAAAGATAAAATTATTTACATAAGCTAATGAAGTAAAATACTTATGAAAAATTTATCTAAACAATTTTACATGCATAAAATCAACATATAAAAATTTCAAAGTAAAATAATATCTGTAGAAGTTCAAAAAATTATCCAAAGTTGACTATGAGTGAAAGATTCTTTAGAAATAGGGCCTTCTAACAATGTTCAAAAATCAAAGCAATTAGACAAACCAATAAATTTAAAAAATTATAAAAATGTTCATAGAACATCTACACATATACAAAATACTTGAGGCAAAATTTCAAATTAAGATCATTTTTATGTTGCTCACAATAAATCAATCAAGTAGGCACTTTGTCTAAATTTGATAAAAACAAGACAATAGAGCAACATTCAAAATTCATGGAGCAAAGCCATCTTGAAAAGCCCCAAAAATCATGATAAATATCATAGAACATGTAGACATATAGATGAAATTCGAAAATTTTCTTCAATTATACAATTCTTAGAAAATTAGACAAATTCAGTAATAATTTCAAAAAAATTTCAACAATGCCATTCAAGTAAATAAATCAATGAATTAAATAATTAATCAACAAATTATTGATATTAAACAATTAAACAAAAATTAAGCAATAAATAATCATCAAATAAATAAATATAATTAATTAATAAACAAGAAAATAATCAACAAAAATATTATACATCAATGACATAATTAAAAATTAGTAATAATGTTAATGGTAAAAAATTAGTAACTATGTTAGTAGTTCTACCCTAAGGTTAATTATTTAACTAAATTTGCCTTAGATAATATATCTCCAATCAATTTCTTACTTAAGTTTGACAAACCTATTACATAAGGAACATAAGTTCTATAACTAAATATTTTGTTGTCATTTAAATAAAAAAATCTTCAATAACAGAGCCAAAAACTTGGTGACAACTATTTTGTCATACTAAATGGTAAGTATATTAATCATTTAAGTAATATAATAACTCGAGTAAATAAGGTTGATCCCATGGAGATTGATACTTGTTAGTCTAGAGGTTTTATGTTAAGTGTTAAATGTTAGTGTCACATATGTACATCTATGGACACATGTACAACTAGTAGCCTAGGTTTCCTTAGTTACTAAGAATTAAAACATTAAAAAGGGAACTAAAGGCAATACTGAAAATGACTTAAGATTCAAAAAACCTAAAAGACTTGTAAAACAAAGACACGTGAAGACTTAACAATGACTTGGACTAATTACATTAGAGACAAGAGATTGACATATATTTATCACCCATTCAATCAAGTATGACCTAGTTTATATAGCTTTGTCTTTCAACACATCATTATATCCTCTATAACACCCTAAAATTAATTAATATTAATTATGATGATTAGGGAATTAATCTAGGTAATTAGTAAAGATAATCAAGTGGAAAGGGAGACAATTATTTAATTTGGGCCATGTGATTAACCCAACTCCATTTTCTGGAGGCCCAACATTCACTTGTATAGACCCAAGCTAAATAGACTCTTGAAACTGGGCTCAACTCAACTAAAACACTGAACCCACTTAGAATTGGGCCTTTGGGTTAGCCCAAGACCCAAACTTAAACCCTAAACCCTTAGCAACCCCTCTTCATTTTGCAGAACTCAAACACAAGAAAAATTTTATAGGTCTCTTAGAGGCTAGGTTTTCCCTCATCTTCTTGGCCTCATTTCCCACTTCTAGGGTCAAAATCTACTAAGGTAATTGTTATACAACTTGACCCTCTCCTCTTCCTCTTCAATTTAGCCTAATTGGTTTTTTATTTAGAGCATTTTCACTCACACCTCAAATCTGATATAGGTTATTTGGTATTTGCTTAGAGGATTTTTAGAGGTTGAGGCTAGGAAGGATATTGGGTAAGTATAAACTTCTCATTTTGATGTATTTTCTATTGGTTTAGGATCCCTATAGCTAGTTTATGATATGAGTAGTGATTTTGTCCAAATTTACCCATAATTTAAAGTTTTGTTCTGAGGTTACTAGTATACGTGCAACCAAATCCGAATTTGGTTCTTGTAGTGGCTGAGTAAGTGTTCTCTAGGTAGTCCTTTGTTGTTTAATTCTTTAAGTGATGAGAAGAAATTATCTAGCCTATTTTTCTAGAAGCCTAAGATTAATTTAAGAAGAGAGATGAGAGTGGTAAAAGAAATTTGACAAGGTTAAGCATATGCCTATTAAAAGAATGAGCCATTTTGCTCATGATTGCATTGAACATACTCATAAGCCATGTAATTAGAGATTGAAATTCATTATTAGAGTATTGTCGGCTACTTTTCATAAACAAATAACTTTATGTAGGGATTGATATAAATTTTCAAATTATAAAAATTGAAACATGCAAATCCATTTTGCATGAAAAATGATCCTTACCCTATATAACATTTTAATATTATTTAAAGATCCAACATAACTTAAGTTGAATAATTTCCCTTCTTGAATTAATATTTAGAGCCAATTTCTATGGCAACTCCATTGACATTTGAAAAGGGACATTTAAATGGCTCTATTGTGCTAGTCACAATTATAACTATGATTTTTATCTTAAACTTTCAGCTTTCAATTTAGTTAAAGATATGAATACTTTAACATACTAGGCTAGACCTTATGAAGTAAAGAGGCAAGAGCAACTAGAATATATTTCTAATTTAGAAATGTTGATGTATGGATGTTGCCTAGTAGACAAAACAATCTATAAACCATTTGGATAATGAAAATAGAATTAAATATCCATTACAATTAATTCATTATAAGACATGTGGTAAATGAAAAAGGGTAAAATATAAAGCATAATATTTCTTGACATTTATTGACGGTTATTCATAATAAAGTTAAATCTATTTAATCTCTCATAAGTCAGAAGTACAAGAGTGCTTTAGATATTACATGGATATAGTTGAGAATCAAATGGGTGAGAAGATTAGAATTCTAACTTAAAATGCAAATATCTATTAAAATAGCTCTATTAAGGGTATGGAATCTTAAGAAAATGGATGATTCCTAGTTCTTCATGGCAAATTGAAATTGCTAAAATAAAGAAATAAATAAATCAATCAATTTTACCCGATATGTTTAAGTTAATGATGGCTTAAACACAGTTAACCAATTTTTTTTTCTTTTGGAATAATGCTTTATTAAATACATGTCTTTATATTTAGCCAAGTAACCTTTGAATTTAGTTACTTCTAAACCTTGTAGAATTGTGGAAAAATAATCAATTAGGATTTAAGCATTCTATGACCACAAGGTCAACTGTATAAGTCCACAATACTTCTATGAGCATAGGAACTAATTCTAAATGGGTTGGAAATGTATCTGTATCATATACTTAAAATAATTAAAGGGTTATGTTTTCATTAGTGAAAACAAAGTTTGAAGTATAACTGAAATTAAATTAAGAAATACCACATTTATCAGAGAGTAAATTTGTTACTAGGAGAGAGATTGACAAAAATATGCCTCTTTATGAGATACAAAATTAAAATAATGAGATACTCAAAGTTATATCTAAATTTGTCAATCCTAGTGGAAGCTTAGGGTAAGACAAAGATGTTGTACAAACAACTCCACCATGTAGAAGTAACCAAAAAAAAAAGTGTGCCTAAACATTGATTTTAAAATTGAAAGGACAACACACATAGTTACTTCAAGAGATGTTATGAAGCTAGACAAAGTTAAAGAGGCTTTATCATATCCTACTAAAGAAGAATTAATAAAAGCAATGGAAGAAGAAGAAATGGATTCAATGAGGATAAACAATGTCTAGGACTTGGTTGGTATCTCATCTAGCCTAAAGCTAATTAAGGATAAATGGATTATCAAGGTTAATGAAAAGGCAAATGAATCAATATGAGACACACTTAGTTACTAAAGGGTATACATGATAAGAAGGTATAAATTGTAAAGATATCTTTGTCACCTCTTGAAAATTTAATTCAATTGAATTATTCCCAATTATAGATGCAAGCTTAGACTTGCATTTACATCAGATAGATGTGAAAACTACATTTTAGACAAAAAAAACTAGATGATAAAATTTATATGGAACAATTATTAGATTTTATAAAGAAATGAATAGAGCTTAAAATTTGTAAGCTTTAAAAGTCTATTTATGGACTAAACAATCATCTAGAAAATATGATACTTGAAATTTCATTGAGCAACAATTGTTTATAAATTTTTCTAATGATTGATGAATATTACCATATTTATGTTAAGTGATTTAAAGAGTGTATTGTAATATTATATTATATTGTCTGGGAAGAGTCTTGATTCTTTAGTATGCTTAAAGAATAGTTATCCTTTGAATTTTTTTTTTTAAGATGAAGGATAAAGGTTAGGCAGAATACACCCTTGGGATTAAAATTCAAGGGAATTGCTCAAAGAATATTACTCTTTCACAAGAGAAACACTTAGAGAAATCTTTGAGTGATTCAATATATTGCAAACCCATTTATACTCCTATAATAAAAACTAATAATTGAAGTAATGAGATGTGTCCTCAAACTGATTTCGAACAAAATTATGAATAAAGTCCTTTGCGTCAACACTATTGGTATAGTGTGTGCAATGATCTATAAGGTCAAATTTTTATTGGCAATTGACCTTATAAATCAGTACCAATACGATTCCAGTTAAAAGTATTAAAATATTTTGAGAGAATTATAAGATACTTATAGGGCAATGTAGAGTGTGCACTGTAACAAAGAAATGATTGTGTTTGATAAGATACTTTGATGTGAATGAGGCGAAGATCTAAACATGCATAGATATTTACAATGGAAGTAAAGTTTATCACATGTTTTACAACAATGTAAGAGATTATATGGCTTAAAAGGATCACAAAATTGTTAAGGATCATTGGTAAGACATAAAGCCTAACATTGATCAATTGTGATTGATCAAGATCCATAGCATATACCAAAAGACCCTAAATATCATAACAAGATTGAAACACATGGACAAAGGATGTGAATAATGCACAAAAGAGTGTAACTGTATCATAGATTTCTATGCAAAATGTTGGAGATTGTGCCCTAGGCCAATCATTGTATTGCGAACATTGTTTATTATTACGAAATAAGAGTTTTCTTTTTATTACATTATTATATTATTTGCATGTTTATATATAATAATATCCATGGATAAATTATTTTTTGAATTATCCAAAATGTCCCTAATCAATCATCCTTGTGGGAACAACGATGAATTAAGATTAGTATGATTTTGATTGATTAAGTGTTAATCATATATGATGATATGAATCAAAATCATAGGCGTGTGTTAAAGAACAGGACGCTGGATAGACCCGTCATGAGATAAGTTACATGGATTAGGTCATAAATTTATCTCATATATAACTATGTCATTGATCCCTTGGACCTGAGATCACCATAGATTCCTACATGAAGAACACTGTACTTTGGCATAGTCTAATATCACCTTTAACCGGGTGATTATAAAGACTATGATCAGGTATAATAAAATTCATGCAGAGGAAGATGAGTGGTCAAGATGGAATTTGTCCCTCTAATTAATAGAGAGAGATATCTCTGGGCCTCTCGATGAGTGTGACTGAGAAATGCATGGTCATGCTCAAATGGAAAGGGTTCCATCTTATATCAGTCTGCTCGGAGATCGAGAAAGTTATGATCGAGCAAGTTGAGAATAACATTTCCATGTCTCATACTCGATCTAGATATCATGTGACAAAAGGGATATGATAGGGTTATAAGATAGGTTGCATCGGATCACCGATCCCGTATGATTTGGGTAGTCACAATGTCTTGCTAGAGGCCGCTTGTGATTTGTGGGTCAAACAGTGTAGTTGGCCCACTGCCAACATCATATGGGCCTGCAGGGTCGCACACAAGAACGGACCAACTCGAACTAAAATGTCCACATTCATTGAATCAGAAATGTGTCTAGATTCAATGAATATCTAGGATGGAGAAATTATTTATATATATATATATATAAATAATTAAATTCGAAATATTATATATATATATATATATATATATATATATATATATTATATTTGATATTATATATATATATATATATATATGGATTAATTTAAATTTGATTCTATTAGATAGATTTAAATTTAAACTAATCAGATAATTTAAATTTGATTCTATCAGATAGATTTAAATTTAAACTAATCAGATAATTTAAAGTTGATTCTATCATATAGGTTTAAATTTAATTCTATCAGATAGATTTAAATTTAAACTAATCAGATAATTTAAATTAAACTTTAGATATTGTTAGTTTAAATTTAAACTATAGGATAGATTTGAATTTAAACTAATAGATATATTTAATTAATTTTGATTAATTAAATATATATGAAACTCTAGTCTATAAATAGGGGTTTCCATATTAGAAAAAAAAAATATACATAGCTAGAGCTACCTCCAAAATCCTTAGAGAGAGAGACATCGTACGGACGTCGTATGGAATTGTACGAACATCGTACGGGCTGTACGGACAGATTGCTAGCACACTGCTTTGAGTTGCTGAACCCCGTTCGTGTGGATACCAGTAGAGGGAGCTGATCTGCGGTCAGTTCCTGTGATCCAAATAAAAGCAAACAACAAACTCAATCGGAAGAAAAAAGGTAATTCTCTGAACCTATTCAGTTTAAGTGATTTTGGCGGATCCTTGATGGGAATTGGGATCAAATTTTTTTTAATGTTTCTGCTGTGTGCCTCCCATAATTCCCAACAGTGGTATCAGAGCCTAGTTAATAATTGCTTAAATTGAATACCTGTGTGTTATAAGAATTTTATCTTATAATCAATTTTTCCGCATGTGCTAATATAAGATATGTATGCGATATTGATTTGATCAAATTATTTTTTAAAAAAAAAAACATGAAATCTAAGCGTAGAAGTTCTTTTAATTCGTTCATATATATGATATATGTATAGTTTTCAATGTGATTGGGAACATAATTATTAATCTGTTACATATATATATTTATTTTGTACAGATTATATTTTATTTTCAATGCGAATTCGTTTCGCTATGTATGTGATACATTGAATGAATTCGCCATTGCTATCTAATCTTAGCACAACACAATCTATTTTAAAATTAATTCACTAAATTTACAACCTTTCATATTAAATGAGATGTTTGTAATATGTGTATTGTGATTTGCTTGGATGGGTATGGTGCATGATATGGCCCTAGGATACTTATGATTTGTAATTTTTTAAAATACGACCTGCGTGTCGTGCCTCTCTCTATTCATTCTGAATGTACATTCTTTTCTCATCTCACACTCCCCTCGAATGTTTAAACGAGGTTTCTCTTTGTATATATAGATCTTATCTTAGAGGAATCCTCTCATTGGCTTGTGAGGAGATAGGATAGATGGGCCATATTGTGTCATATTTATTTTAAGATTTATGATGAGATCATATGCATGTATGTATGCCATCGTAGTATATAATTGTGTGACAACTAGTTTTAATGAAATAATGAAATAAAATCCCTCATATAAAATTTTAAGTTATAATGCCACCCACTAATGAACATCTGTCAAGACTTTGATCACCTGATTGTAGGTTCCACCAAAGTGGGATACATTTAGGTTATCTTAGTAAGACAGATTGGGTAATGGTGATACTCATAAGTTTCATAGTGGTTTGACTTAATTGAAACTATCAAAATGGTTTTGGGTTTCAAGGCATTGATGGGATTAAACATGCCGAATCATGTGATGAATGAATCCTATAAAAGATCTAAGAGTTACATGTAATGTAATTGGTAAACGAGTTACCTACCCAAATAACTTAATTTTAAGCGTCTTGCCAAAGCAGACTTATAATTAAGTGAAATATGGGTCTTAGTCCACTAAATTAAATTGAGGGTTATTTTTAGTAGAAAGTTATTAATTTGATTTTTGCATATTTTGTTGTAGAAAAATGTCGACAAATAACTCTGCTACACTATCATTGCGATCCGTCCTTGAGAAGGACAAACTCAATGGGACAAACTTTCTTGACTGGTTTAGAAACTTGAGAATTGTTCTCAAATAGGAAAGAAAGCTATATGTCCTAGATGAGCCCATTCCTGAGGAGCCTGTAGCCAATGCTCCAAGAGCACAGAAGGATGCCCACACCAAGCATCTCAATGATTCTGTGGATGTGGGATGCCTGATGTTAGCCACCATGGTCCCAGAACTTCAAAGAGATCTGGAACTTATGGAGGCTTATCAGATGATTGTGCATCTCAAGGAAATGTTCCAACAACAGGCAAGGCAGGAAAGGTTTGAAACCACCAAGGCCTTACATTCCTGTAAAATGGCTGAAGGTGCATCAGTTAGCACTCATGTTTTGAAGATGAAAGGCTACCTTGATCACCTTGAGAGGCTCGAATTTCCCATAAGTCAGGAGTTATCTACAGATTTGATCTTAAACTCACTCCCTGAAAGTTATGACTAGTTTGTCATGAACTACAATATGAACAACATGGAGAAATCTGTTTCTGAACTGCATGGGATGCTTAAAACTGCCGAGCAAAATATTAAGAAAAATCCAAGCTCTGTTTTAATGGTTCAGAAAGGTAAAGGAATGAAAAAGAAAGGCAAAGGCAAAGGAAAGGGCCTGAACAATAACTTCAAAAACCAAAACGAGCCCAAACCCAAGCCTGAAGCCAAGAAGGCAAAGCCTCCCAAGGAAGGAGTTTGTTTCTTTTGCAATGAACCCGGTCATTGGAAGAGAAACTGTAAGCTCTACCTGGAAGATCTAAAGAAAAAGAAGAATAGCGGGGCTATTACTTCAGGTATCTATGTTATAGAAATTAATCTTTCTACTTCTCCTACGTGGGTATTAGATACTACATGTGGAACTCACATTTGTACAAATGTGCAGGATCTCAAAAGGAGTAGGAAGTTGAAAAGGGGCGAAATAGACCTACGAGTTGGAAATAGAGCAACAGTTGCTGCTTTAGCCGTAGGCACTTATGAATTAGTTTTGCCCAATGGGCTTTTGTTAATTTTGAACAATTGCTATTATGTTCCTACTTTGAGTAGAAACATAGTTTCACTTTCTTATTTGGATAAGGAAGGTTTTATTTCAATTATTGGGAATAATAAATGTTCTATTTATCGTAATGACATTTTTTATGCGGATGGTGATTTGCATGGTGGTCATTATTATTTAAATATTGATATTCCCAATAATCAAGATGTCTATAACATAACTACCAAGAGGATTAAGACTAACGACTTGAATCCAACCTATCTCTGGCACTGTCGTCTAGGCCACATAAATGAGAAACGCATTTCAAAGCTCCATCAAAATGGACTTCTGAAATCATTTGATTTTGAATCATTTGACACATGTGAATCTTGTATATTAGGAAAGATGACTAAGGCACCTTTCACTGGACACAGTGAGCGGGCCACTGACTTATTGGGCCTAGTACATACTGATGTATGTAGTCCACTAAGTACAACTGCTAGAGGAGGCCACTTGTACTTTATTACTTTTATAGATGATTATAGTAGATATGGTTACAACTATTTAATGAAACACAAATCTGAAGCTTTTGAAATGTTCAAAACATTCCAAAATGAAGTACAGAATCAGCTTGGTAAATCTATTAAAGCACTTCGATCCGATCGAGGTGGTGAATATTTAAGCCAAGAGTTTATTGACCATCTTAGAAATTGTGGTATTGTCTCACAATTAACCCCACCAGGAACACCACAATGGAATGGCGTTTCTGAACGAAGGAACTGAACCTTATTAGATATGGTTCGATCCATGATGAGTCAAACGGATCTTCCACCATCCTTTTGGGGTTATGCATTAGAAACAGCTACGTTTACACTAAACCGTGTTCCATCTAAAACGGTTGAAAAGACACCATATGAGATATGGACTGGGAAAAAGCCCAGTTTATCTTTTCTTAAGATTTGGGGATGCGAGGCATATGTTAAGCAACAGGCTTCAGATAAGTTAGCACCCAAATCTATAAAATGTCTTTTTGTAGGTTATCCTAAGGAAACTAAAGGATACTACTTCTACAACCCCACTGAGAACAAATTATTTGTTGCTCGAAATGGTATCTTTTTAGAAAGAGAATTCATCTCTAAAAGAACCAGTGGGAGTAAGATACATCTTAAAGAAGTTCAAGAGCCACAAAATCGCATTGAACCTGAGATGGAAAATCGAGAAGACTCACAACAAGTTGTTGAGCCTACTCAAGTAACACAAGGCCCACGAAGGTCTGATAGGACACGACATCAGCCTCAAAGATATCGTGATGTGTTGCTCATTGATCAAGATGAGCCAACCACCTATCAAGAGGCTATAATGGGATCAGACTCTGAGAAATGGCTAGAAGCCATGAAGTCTGAGATGCAATCCATGTATGACAATCAGGTATGGACCTTGATTGACCCACCTGAAGGTATAAAAGCCATAGGGTGCAAGTGGGTTTTCAAGAAGAAAACTGACATGGATGGCCAAGTGCATACCTTCAAGGCACGATTGGTTGCAAAAGGATTCAAACAAACACATGGTATAGACTATGATGAAACCTTTTCACCAGTCGCTATGATCAAATCAATCAGAATCCTTCTTGCCATTGCTGCATACTATGATTATGAGATTTGGCAAATGGACGTGAAAACAGCATTCCTTAATGGAAAGCTGCTTGAGGATGTGTATATGACACAACCTGAAGGTTTTATGTGTCCAGAGGATTCTGGGAAGGTTTGCAAGCTTCAAAAATCTATTTATGGATTGAAGCAAGCATCTCAAAGTTGGAATCATCGCTTTGACGAAGTAGTCAAAGATTTTGGTTTTATCCAAAATATTGATGAACCTTGTGTTTACAAGAAGATTAGTGGGAGCACAATTGTATTTCTAGTGCTTTATGTTGATGACATCCTACTTATTGGAAATGACATTCCTACCTTGCAGATTGTCAAGTCTTGGTTAGGAAAGTATTTCTCAATGAAAGACTTAGGCGAGGCCAATTACATCCTTGGGATTAGGATCCATAGAGATAGATCCAAGAGGTTAATCGGTTTAAGTCAATGCACCTACATAGACAAGGTATTGCATAGATTTAGTATGCAAGATTCAAAAAGGGGTTTTGTACCTATGTCTCATGGCATCAATCTCAGCAAGACTTGGTGTCCTAGTACACGTGATGAGCGAGAGCGCATGAGTAAGATTCCATACGCCTCGGCTATTGGATCTATCATGTATGCCATGTTGTGCACTCGACCAGATGTCTCATATGCCTTGAGTATGACTAGTAGATTTCAATCAGATCCAGGTGAGAATCACTAGACTATCATCAAGAATATCCTAAAGTACTTAAGAAGAACTAAGGATGTATTCTTGGTGTATGGAGGATTAGATGACGAGCTTGTTGTAAATGGTTACACAGATGCAAGTTTTCAATCTGACAAAGATGATTCTAGATCGCAATCAGGATTTGTATTCTGTTTGAATGGTGGAGCAATAAGTTGGAAGAGCTCAAAGCAAAGCACTGTGGCTGATTCTACAACAGAAGCTGAGTACCTAGCAGCATCAGATGCAGCTAAGGAAGCTGTTTGGATTAAAAAGTTCATCACTAAGCTAGGGGTGGTACCTACTATCTCAAATCCGATAGATTTGTTCTGTGACAACAATGGTGCAATAGCACAGGCTAAAGAACCTAGGTCACATCAAAGGACAAAACACATACTCAGGCGATATCACCTTATCAGAGAAATCATTGATAGAGGTGATATAAAGATATGTAAAATACCAACTGATGACAATGTTGCTGATCCTCTTACTAAGCCGCTTGCACAGGCTAAGCATGATCGTCATGTTAGGTCAATGGGTATTAGAAACATTAATGATTGAACCTAGTGCAAGTGGGAGTTGTTGGAGATTGTGCCCTAGGCCAATCATTGTATTGCAAACATTGTTTATTATTACGAAATAAGAGTTTTCTTTTTATTACATTATTATATTATTTGCATGTTTATATATAATAATATCCATGGATAAATTATTTTTTGAATTATCCAAAATGTCCCTAATCAATCATCCTTGTGGGAACAACGATGAATTAAGATTAGTATGATTTTGATTGATTAAGTGTTAATCATATATGATGATATGAATCAAAATCATAGGCGTGTGTTAGAGAACAGGACGCTGGATAGACCTGTCATGAGATAAGTTACATGGATTAGGTCATAAATTTATCTCATATATAACTATGTCATTGATCCCTTGGACCTGAGATCACCATAGATTCCTACATGAAGAACATTGTACTTTGGCATAGTCTAATGTCACCTTTAACCGGGTGATTATAAAGACTATGATCAGGTATAATGAAATTCATGCAGAGGAAGATGAGTGGTCAAGATGGAATTTGTCCCTCTAATTAATAGACAGAGATATCTCTGGGCCCCTCGATGAGTGTGACTGAGAAATGCATGGCCATGCTCAAATGGAAAGGGTTCCATCTTATATCAGTCTGCTCGGAGATCGAGAAAGTTATGATCGAGCAAGTTGAGAATGACATTTCCATGTCTCATACTCGATCTAGATATCATGTGACAAAAGGGATATGATAGGGTTATAAGATAGGTTGCATCGGATCACCGATCCCGTATGATTTGGGTAGTCACAATATCTTGCTAGAGGCCGCTTGTGATTTGTGGGTCAAACAGTGTAGTTGGCCCACTGCCAACATCATATGGGCCTGCAGGGTCGCACACAAGAACGGACCAACTTGAACTAAAATGTCCACATTCATTGAATCAGAAATGTGTCTAGATTCAATGAATATCTAGGATGGAGAAATTATTTATATATATATATATATATAAATAATTAAATTCGAAATATATTATATTATATATATATATATATATTATATTTGATATTATATATATATATATGGATTAATTTAAATTTGATTCTATCAGATAGATTTAAATTTAAACTAATCAGATAATTTAAATTTGATTCTATCAGATAGATTTAAATTTAAACTAATCAGATAATTTAAATTTGATTCTATCAGATAGGTTTAAATTTAATTCTATCAGATAGATTTAAATTTAAACTAATCAGATAATTTAAATTAAGCTCTAGATATTGTTAGTTTAAATTTAAACTATAGGATAGATTTGAATTTAAACTAATAGATATATTTAATTAATTTTGATTAATTAAATATATCTGAAACTCTAGTCTATAAATAGGGGTTTCCATATTAGAAAAAAAAATATATACATAGCTAAAGCTAGAGCTACCTCCAAAATCCTTAGAGAGAGAGACATCGTACGGAATTGTACGAACGTCGTACCGACTGTACGGACAGATTGCTAGCACACTGCTTTGAGTTGCTGAACCCCGTTCGTGTGGATACCAGTAGAGGGAGCTGATCTGCGGTCAGTTCCTGTGATCCAAATAAAAGCAAACAACAAACTCAATCGGAAGAAAAAAGGTAATTCTCTGAACCTATTCAGTTTAAGTGATTTTGGCTGATCCTTGGTGGGAATTAGGATCAAAATTTTTTTAATGTTTCCGCTGTGTGCCTCCCATAATTCCCAACACAAAAGGCATTAGTTGATCCCTAAAAATACGTATACTTGGAGATTAGTATGTGGAACATGTGAAGTCTCTTAGGCTCCGTTTGGTTCAACAGAAGGGAGGGGAGGGTGTTTAATGAGTTCTGTTTGGTTGGAAGGAATGGGAGGGGGGGAGGGAAGGGGAGATTATTGTTTGGTTCAGGAAGGGAGGGGAGAGGAGGGGAGGTAATTATATTTAGACAAATTTGCCCTTTATATTGTTTTAATTTTATTTTTTATAAAAAAAGTTATTTATATCAATATTTTTTAAAAAATTATAAATTTCAATCTTTTTTATTTTTAATTTCTGATAAAAAAATTATCTTAATTTTTATTAAATATTAATATATTAAAAATTAAGGGGCAATAAAGTAAATTATAATTTAAAAAATACCCATCCCCTCCCCTCCCCTCCCCTCCCCTCTAAAACCCCCCAATTTGGAGGGGAGGGAAATTTGTCTCCCTTCCCTCCCCTTCAATTTTATTCAACCAAACATCTTATTCCCCTCCTCTCCCCTACAAAAACCCCTAACTAAACACACCCTTAGTAAGCGTAGAATATAGTGAATATACAACTTAATTGTTGATTGAATAGATATATTACTGCCATAATCATAGAAAATATATACACAATCATAATATGTTGTATAGGTTAATAAGGTTGGCTCTCTCACACGAGCAACTGCTTTTGGCACTTATGAGAAGTGAGTAAAAATAAAACATTTATGTTCACCATCAAAGATAGCAGAAACACCAATATGGCAAAGAAACAACACAATGTATAAATATATCGCCTTGACTAAAAGGAAAAGAAGGTTGAGATGAGATCTAAACATATAAATATATATGGATTGAATTACATATTCCTACCATCTATAATACCTATAGCCAGATATAAATTCTCTTCTAAGTTTAATGAGAAAGGCAAGTAAAATGATAGAATTTGGGTTAGACATTGATTGTACCTAGATTAAAGTTTATATGGTGTTAATAAATGAATAAATAAATCGACATACGCTCTTATGGGATAAGAGAAACATCGTAGCATGCAATTCATACTACATGTGCTTGAGAACCAAGAGTGGGAAACAAGTGAGTAGGTCCCTATTTCATTGTTACGTGAGTTCCACAAAGGAACAAATTCTTTTATAGATACTCTTATGACTTTGACAATATCATAAAAAGAGGAGTCAGTATTTGCTACTTTAGTATACATTATGAAATTATTTTATCAACAACATAAGTGTAGATGTTATACATATGAAAAGGCAATCTTAGTAAAATTTAAAACTCAAAAGAAATTAAATTTGTTGTGAGTATAGAATAAAGTGTATATGGGTGAATCTAGGACATCAAAGGCGCACAAATGAATGTATAATTGTGAATTTAAAGGATGTGTCTCTTACACTGGTCTTGTAATAAGATTTTTAGTGTAAAAGCTCTAAAAAATTATGCCCAAACAATGACAGCAAAGCACTTGGTATGAAAAACCAAGAGGAATAAAAGATTTGTGTTGTTTATCCCATGATGTGCAAGTGAAAAATATTAAAATTTAGATCTCCCATGATGGGCTAACTCATAACTCAATCCAAAACTTAAATGAATGAATGAATTAATTAATAATTAAATATTTGAATTTAAATTCAAAGAAGAAATTTTTTTTAATTAAAAAGGGAAGAAGAGAAGGGAGTCAATAGGGAGAAAACAATTATAATGACAAATCAAATTTAAAAAAAGAAAGTTCCCACTTTCCCTCTATGACTTCTACGAACGGAGACTTAGATTTTTTAATCTTTGACAAATTCTGTGTACTGTAAACTTTCCTTCAGCCACAAATCAAAAGCTAATTGAGCTGTTTGCCATCAAAACCTGAAAAATGCTGGTTTCGGGAATCCATCGTTGATTTATTTACTGTTTCTTTTCATATCCCATTAGAATTTCCATAAGGTTTTGAATCTCTGAACTAAAGATTCACTTCAGTTTCGGGGGTTCCGAATGTTGCTCCAAAGGTCGTCAATTCATGTTGGAATTTACGCTTGACCTCTTTGGCTAGAGCCTTGCCGAAGACCTGGCTACAATTTCCGTTAGGTGTTTCAATTCGATTGCAATTTCTGGATTTCAGTTGCTTCCTTAACGCGTAAGCCTGGGTTTCGATTCAATTTTTGGAGTTTCTAATCTATAGATTTCGATTACTAAAATGAAATTGGGCATTTCTAGATTGCATTGGTTTTCTTATGAGTATCAAGAAAAATAAAATCGCCAATGCAAAATTTTCGTGTTCCTTCGATTACCCACTAATCGTTAAAACTAAGCTTTGAGTTTTGGCAATTGGTTTTCTTATGAGTTTATAAATCTTAACACACTCTTTGCGATATACATTCAAAATCATGTGTTCCGCAAATGGCTTTAAAATTGCCCATTTAACTATGGATACCCTCTCCATCTGAAATATGGAATTTCGGCGACAAAGTGAAACTTATCCTTGGGAAAATTATCGATGAAATCAGAAACGCTGGTCTTGTGATTGATAGGGGAATGACTAGAGACGGACCTCACCCATATACAGCAACATCGGGCATGGCTACGAGCAGAGGTAGAAAATAAAAAAGAAGATGGTGTCAAGGATGAATGCCAACTAATATTAAACAAAAAAAGAAAAAAGAAAATGCCGCCAGCCCCACTATATTTAGCGGAGGGAAGCTAACTGGTAATTTGACTAATATATTAAGTTAAAAAAATAAAAAAACTTAATTGTATAATTGCTAAAATTATTTCTATATATATATATATATAATAATTTTTTATGAAAATTTGAAAGAGTTGTCTTGACGTTCTTAAAAACTTATATATTTTTTAAAATATTGAATGCAGAGAAAATACCTCTACATTCAAAACATTTTTTTTTTTAAATAATAAGAGGATTCTCATAGTATTAAATTTGGAAGGTGGGGGAATTTGAGATTTTGTTCTTTTTTCTTTTTTTGAGGGGGGCAGTAGGGGCGTTAGGTGGGTGGGTGGGTGGGTTTGGGTCTCTCACTATATATATATATATATTAATTATAATATATATTATATAAAATAGATATGAAATATTATATTTTTTATGTATAGTAAATATAATATTATTTAAATTTTATTACAAAATATTAAAACATAATTAATAATAATAAAGTTATAAATTATAATTTTATAAATAAAGTTATATTTTCAATTATTAGATATTTATTACTAAATCATTAAGCATGTTATTAATATATTAGATTTATATATAACAAATTTTTTAAAACAAATAATGAGATGCTAACGTTTTAAATTTTATATTTTTATATCTAAACTTTTTTTAAATACTCCACATTAAGGAAAGGACAATAAGAATAAACTTCCTTAACTTTGAGCCACCCTTATCAACCCCAAATTGATTTTTGCATTAAATATTCGTGTTGTATTAAATAGATTAGCAGAAATCCAATAAGATATAATCTAGCCAAAATACATTGAGAAATTTCAAAAATAGATTTAACCCAAAAACTAGAAAACTTTATACTTCTCAAAATCATTCAAGAAAGAAAATGGGTAAAAATAATAGTTTTAATAAACCCAAAAATCAATAAAAGTATAATTCAACTAGAATATACAGACAATAATATTAAAATAGATGAAGAAGATATAATAGCTCAAACTATTATTAGATTCAATAGACGAGATATAATTAAAGTTAAATTATATATTGAACCCGAAATCAATAATACTCAAACACATAAAATAATATAAGGAAAAGATTTCTTAGATAAAGTACAACCCTATAGAATTCAAGATAATAGGATATTAATAAACATAGATCATCAAGTAGTAATCTTAGACAAAATACGATTAATTTAGTTAAAATGAAATTTTATTATATCTTAGTCAGATTCAATTATGTAAAATATCAATCAAAAAAATATCATGATATGATAGATACAAAAACAAATATTACCACTGCTAAATATAATATATTGCCATTAGAATTATGGAAAAAGGAAAAACCTATTCGAATAAGTAGTGCAGGAAAGGAAATTCATTTAATAGAATTATCTGCTAAAAATATCCCTATGCAAATAGGAGGCTTTGAACTCAAAATCCCAATACTTTACCAATATAATGAAACAACACCAGATATATTATTAGGCATGGACTTTCTAGAACAATATATGCCGTTACACTTCACTCAAAAAGTCTCAATATTAACGACACCTTGTAATCATCAAGCATGGGCAGTTAGAATAAATAACCTTTATAACAGAACGGATACTATATTTAGGAAAAAGAAATTTGACAATGAAATTCAATTTATACCCAATAATAAACCTATTGAGATCGAAGCTAAAAGATCAATATCCCATATACATGGAAATAAAACTATTGAACAAAGATTACTAGATAATTACAATGATAATCCTTTAATCCAATGGGAAAAATCAAAGCCATATGCTAAAATCGAATTATTGGATTATAGTAAAGAAATTATATGTAAACCTTACCCATGGACAGAGAAAGATAAGCAAGAATTTATTATGCATATAAATGAAATAAAACAATATAACTTGATTAGAGAAAGCAGATCTAACTATTGCTCACCAGCAATGATAGTAATAGGACATGCAGAAATTAGAAGAGGAAAATCTAGAATAGTTATTAATTATAAGAAATTAAATGATTTAGCTATCTGAAATAGATATCCTATCCCAAAAATTGAATTATTTTTTAATCTTATTAAGGGCAAACAAATATTTAGCAAATTTGACTGTAAATCAGGATTTTTTCAGATTAAATTAGAAGAAAATAGTAAGAAATATACAACTTTCACTACTTCTGAAGGATTATATGAATGGAATGTATTACCAATGAGATTTCATAATAATCCTAGTATATTTCAGGAACATGTAACTAAATTACTCTTATCCATTAGAGACTTTGCAGTAATTTATATTGATGATATATTAATGTTCTTAGCAGATAAAGAACAACATAAAAACCATTTAAACCAATTTATGGATATAGTTGAAGAAAAAAGGAATCAATATATCACCCAAAAAGGACGAATTAAGAAAAGAAAGGATAGCATTCTTAGGCCATCATATTACCTCAAATGGAATTGAATTACAAGAACACATTAGTCATAAAGTATTAAATTTCCAAAAAATAACCAATAAAAAAGAATTACAATCTTTTTTAGGATTGGTAAATCAAGCTAAAAATTTTATTCCTAATTTATCTAAATATACAGTGAAAATATTGAGATTAGCAGGAGAAAAAACCATATGGCAATAGGATGAAAACCAAGAAAAAATTATACAAAAAATTAAAATTATGTGTAGCCAGTTACCAAAATTAACAATTCCCACTTATGAAAATATTAAATGGATTTTATATACCGATGCTTCAGAAAATTATTGGGGTGCAGCCCTTTACCATGAAAATCAAGAAGGACAAGAAATTATTACTAGATATTCTAATGGAAAATTTAATGATAGCCAAAGTAAATATCACTCGAATTGGAAAGAATTCTTAGCAATAGTTAAAGCTATAGAAAAATTTGAATTATTAATAGTTAATTCGCACTTTATTATTCGTATTGATAATACCAAAGTAAAACACTAGTTATCAAAAGGAATTCATGTAAATAAGTTATCAAATAAAATGTTAATTAAATGGAAATCTGATTTAGCTTATTATGATTATGAGATTAAATATGTCAAAGGAAAAAATAATCTTGTTGCTGACTTTCTAAGTAGGGACAGAGCCCTCCAAGACAAATAAAGAGACCAGTAATCTTCCTCAACAAGAGGAGACAAATAATATGACTAATATTGACCAAATAATGATGAGATTGAATGTTCTTGAATTAAACTTGAGCATTCTATCCTCTCAGATGAATAATCATGCGAATAGTTTTGCTATCACTATTAATTCTCTAAACTAATCTTTGGGGAACCTCAGTACCCATATATTGGCACCAATCCATTAATAAAGCCGTCATTTACCTTGGCACCAATCCACAATTAGTTCAGACTGTTTATAGTTATGGATTAATCCATTGTATATGTCCATCCAATAATCTCCAAGAACTTAACCTGCTCCCTAAATCTATCTAAGAAGCAGCCAAACACTATCTCCAAACACTCAATATACCATGTATATCAGATGTTATTCAACCACAGCTAAAATTACTCCTGAAAAATATTATCCTCCCATTAATTTGATTAAATTTGGAACAACAAAGAAGCCCTTTGAATTTAAAGAAGTAGAAAAAAAGACTATTGACCAAGAAGACTTTAGAGTTATAATCTCCCGAATCCGAGCTCAAGAAAGAGACACAATATTTATGGAGGTGAATAGAACATTAACCTGTGATGAAGCCCAATGGACTTATTTCATAGGCCCAACCACTTGTATTTACTCAGTAGGCAAGACTAGCAGGAACAGTAGACATTTTACTATGTTTTATGACCGTATAAAGACTAATAATATGGATCATCCAGAAGACACCAAAAGGAGAATATGCTAACAATTATCTGAATATCCAGTGCATTCATGCAAATATTGCAAAGAGACAGCAAAAGCTAATAAGGATTATGATGAACCTCCTACATCCATCAATATTCTAGAAGCCTGAGACAGGTGTCACCATTAAAAGATGCCAACAGAAGAAAACAGAAGACCACAAAGTCAAAAGTAGTTGCCAACAAGATAAAAAGTAAATGCTAACAAGATAAAAAGAAGATGCCAATAAGATAAAAAGTAGTGCCGACAAGATAAAAAGCAGACCATGACAAGACACAAAGTTGACAGAAAGTAGCTGAGAAGATTAAGCTTATCAAAAGGAATCTAGAATAGGAAAAGGCAGAGGTATGCCTCACTTATATAAAGCCATGTAATCTCCTTTGTAAAACACGGGGAAAAACACGAGAAGCTCACACAAAAACTCCTCCTCTGAATTCTCTAACCCTCTTTGAAATCATCTTGCAATCAAAGTTGCTTTCATCAATAAAAGAACATATATTTCTTATTATCTGATGAGTAAAGGTATAGCTTTCTAATTTCCTTAGAGGAGATTAAGTGTAGTATTTCTGATCTTATCCCCCAAACATGATGTGATCCTCCACTGCACCAGTGAATGAGGATTAAAAATTCATTGAACGTTGATTTATATTAGAGAATATTACACCTCCAGTAGGAAACGACAGAAGGTTGTGCTGAACTAAATTGAAGGGGGAAGGTCTTTGCTCATGATAAGGAAGCCATATAAAAGACCTTTGCATGAAAGAGGGCAGAGTTCCTTCCATCACCCAGTTTAGTTTCGGTCAAAAGTATTTTATAATATAAATCACTGTTGAATGCATAGTTGATCTGGCTCATTCCAGGCTATCACAGTAATGGTATCAGAGCTGTAGTTGCCATGAAGGGTGTAAGAAAATTCGGCACCTCTAAAGAGCATTCTCACAATGATGACCCTGTGCACTCTGTTGTGACGAAGTCTTGGCTCTTGGCTCTTGGAGGCTAGGCTGGTCTCACTTGCCAGTCGTAAGTTATGTTGTCGAAAGGCAACATGTAAAAATAGTTCTGAGGTATGTTTTGAGGTCACACTTCCCGAATCAAAAAGGGTTAAGGCCAGGGCTCAAAATGGTATCTATAGGTGTATCTATTCCTACTTTAAAATAAACTTTTATTAGTAATCGTACTCCTAGAATATAGATTTCAGTAACTTCATCTTTTATATCTAATTTTTGAATTTATTGTCTTATTAAAATTTTACTAATTAAGGGTATTCTTAGTATTCCTTCCGTTTGGGTTGATTCTATAAGGTGCTTCTTTTCTAACACTACACAAGCATATTTTTCTTTCTTTTTAGATTTCATAAGTTTTCCTAATTGTTTTATAATACTATTTTGTGTAAGATCATTAGGTGTTAAGTTTAATTCTTTGTTTCTAATTTTATTATATTGTTTTTGATTAAATTGCATCCGTTTTTCTACTATTCCTTTTGTTGGGTTTCTTAATTCTACAAATTCTTCATAATCTTCTTATGGTTGTTGACTACTACTTTCTCCTTACATCATATTAATTTCTTCATTTTCAGTTATATAATCAATATCTTCTAAACTACAATTGTCCAATTTAATACTTGATTCAGATTCGGATTCTGATTCTATAGTTAGTTTATATATTTTTATATCTGAGGAATTTATTTTATTACTTATATATTTGGTAAATTCTAAAGGTTCTAATTCATATTCGTCAGCTATTTCCATTATATTCATATTCTTTTTATTTTGAGGTTTCTTACATTCTGTTGCTATATGTCCTATTTCTCCACTGTTATAACATTGACATTTAGTAGGATACTTCTTATAATTTATTTTTCTTTTTCCTTTCTTGAAATATTTTTTGGGTTTATATGTCTGCTGGAGTTTATATTTGGGATATTTCCTAAATTGATATCAGTATTTTTTATAAGGTTTTTTATACTTATATTTATGATATTTCTTTTTCTTCTTATGTTTTGTAACGGGTTTACATCCCCATTTATGAGGTGTTTTGAATGCATTACATTTCAGAACTAATTTATTTGTTTATAGTATTTATTATTTCTCCACGCTTCTTTTCATTTATTAGATAAATATTCTCTTAGATAATCTTCTCTTCTTCCCATAGTGTCTAGATGTGGTATTAACTCTGTTCTGTCATTAAATGCTCTTCTATAGTCTCCTAAAATGGTTTCGGATATTAGCCTAGGTAGTTTTTGATAAAATAGTTCTAAATAGAATCTTTTTTGTTCATAGGTTAGGAATCTTGCTTCATAATAGTACTTTTGATATTCACATATATACTGATTTAAATCATTTGGATCTAAAGTATAGATTTCTATTTGATGTAGCTTTGTTATTGCTCTATCTATTTTAGTTGCTTCATTAGCTCCTACACTTCTTCCTAAAAATTCATTTCTTAATACTTGTTCATACTTTCTAATTAGTAATGCATAAAATTCTCTTCTTGAATTATAACCTATTACTTTTCTGACATTTTCTCGGAATTCTTTAATTAAACTTTTCCACTATTCGTGGACTATTCCTGTAAAGTTAGATTCAACTACTAAACTAGATGTATTAGTATCTATATTTCTATATATTAAAGCTATTAGTTATGCTTTAGTCCATTCTTCTAGTCGTTTTTCTCCATCTAAATTACAGTCTAAATTTAACCATATTCCTGAATTTGGAATTTGTCTTGTTTCATATTAGTCTAAGGGAGAAGGTAGAAAACTATTTCTAGTTAATGGTGTATAAATAGTTTCGAGTATAAATTCATCATCTTTAATTTTTAATAGTTCTCAATGTTTCAGTTCACTATTACTTATTTCTTTTTCTCTATTTATTATTGGTTCACTAGTTCTAGTGTTAGTTTGATTATATGCTGGAGCTTGTAAATTAGGAGTATTAAATGGTTCTTGTTCATTCTTAATGGTATTTTGCATATTTAATTCCTTAATGTCATCCTGTAGAGTAAGATATCCTAATTCTTCTTTAATAACATTTAAATTTTCTTCTTCTTGACCCATTCTTTTTTCTATTTCATCTTGTTCTAACTCATCTTATATTTGCATCATATTTACTTGTTTATCTTCTTCCTTTTTAGGTTCTATTCTAGGGATTAAACTTAACAGGAATTCTTGGTCATTATCTAATCGATCTATTAATTTCATTAAACTTATTCATTCTTCTTCACTTTTTATTCTTTCTTCTGGTAAGATATAGTCTATTTGTTCTTCAATGATTTTGATTTCTTTACCTTTGGTTTTATGGATTTCATCATAAATAGTCCATAAATTATTATTTATTACTTCTTGTCCTCTTCTTAATTCTTCTGTTATTACTCTGGTTTCATATATTTGTTCATTCATAGTTTTGCTTTTACTTAAGATTCTATTATTTCTCCAAATACTACTTCATCATATTTATTTCAAGTTGTTCTTTTATTGGATTTATTTTACTGTATGGTTTTATTCCTAAAGCTTGTCCTATTTGGTTAAGGTTCTAGTCTATATTACTTACCTTATCATTTACGTGTTTAATTTCTTCTTTTAATTCATATATCTTTTGTTCTAATGGTTTGGCTAATTCTTTTAACCTTTGCATCCTATTCTGCTCGGGTTCTTGATCTAATAATTTTCTTATTTCCTTGGGTGTTCATGCTATAGTGCCATCTAAATCATATATTTCTATTTCCTGATCTATATTGGGATCTATGAAACATCCTAGTTGTTTCATGAGATACATATTAGTCCAGTTAATTAAGTTCCATGTGTTATCACCTTCACCACCTAACATGTAAGGTAAAGCTACTAGAGTTTCTTTTTCTATTAGGATATAACTACTGTTGGGTAATTTATTTTGCTCTACTTCATAAATTCAGGGTTATATTCTTCTTATTGAATACATAATTATTCTTTATACAGAAACTTAATCAGCACTCCCAGTACAAGTAATAAACAAGATATCTATAAAATAACTAGACAGAATTTAGTGAATAAAGGAGCTAAACTTTTAAAGTAAATGAATAAAGGAGATTAAGATTCATACTTCCTCACTTATCATCTAACCATGCTCTGATACCATTTTGAGCCCCAGCCTTAACCCTTTTTGATTCGGGAAGCGTGACATCAAACCGTACCTCAGAACTATTTTTACATGTTGCCTCTCGACAACATAACTTACGACTGGCGAGTGAGACCAACCTAGCCTCCAAGAGCCAAGAGCTAGGACTTTGTCACAACAGAGTGCACAGGGTCATCATTGTGAGAACGCTCTTTAAAGGTGCCAAATTTTCTTACACCCTTCATGGCAACTACAGCTCTGATACCATTACTATGACAGCCTGGAATGAGTCATATCAACTATGCATTTAACAGTGCTTTATATTATAAAATACTTTTGACCGAAACTAAATCGGGTGATGGAAGAAACTCTGCCCTTTTTCATGCAGAGGCTTTTTATATGGTTTCCTTATCATGAGCCAAGACCTTTCCCCTTCAATTTAGTTCATCACAACCTTCCATCATTTCCTACTGGAGGTGTAATATTCTCTAATATAAATTAATGTTCAATGAATTTTTAATCCTCATTTCAGTATAGGTGCAGCGGAGGATCACATAATGTTTAGAGGATAAGATCAGAAATACTACTCTTAATCTCCTTTAGGGAAATTAGAAAGACATACCTTTACTCATCGGATAATAAGAAATAGTTGTCCTTCTATTGATGAAAACTTTGATTACAAGAGGATTTCAGAGATTAGGATTTCTCAGAGAGTGAGTGGGTGGTGTGTGTTTCTCGTGTTTTTCCCTGTGTTTTACAAAGGAGATTACATGGCTTTATATAGGCGAGGCATACCTCTGCCTTTTCTTATTCTAGATTCCTTCTGATAAGCTTAATCTTCTTGGCTACTTTATGTTAACTTTATGTCTTGTCTTGGTCTGCTTTTTATCTTGTCGGCACTACTTTTTATCTTATCGACATCTTCTTTTCATCTTGTTGGCATCTACTTTTTATCTTGTCGGCATCTACTCTTTTTATCTTGTCGACAGCTACTTTTGACTTTGTGGTCTTTTGTTTTCTTTTATCGACATCTTTTAGTGGTGACACCTGTCTCAGGCTTCTAGAATATTGATGGATGTAGGAGGTTCATTGTAACATCATAATATATTAACTTTATCTAGCCTCCCTCTAGGCTCGATTCCATATGATTTCCAAATAACAAGTATAAACCATGGCATTTTCATGCTATAAAACGGAGTTTCAAACACTCATCTTTTGCCCCATGGGTCCCGTGAACCCATCATTCACCTTCTCTACTCAAACTCCATTTTACAACTCATACATAGCATAAAATAAGCCATAAGCCATGGATATGGAGCCAACAACCAACAAAGTGCATTTTCTTAAATGGGCCCAAAAGTTAGATTTTTAGCTCTAACTTTGGAAAATCATAACTAATTATAGAAAAATAAGAATCTAGCAAACCATATCTTTCTGGAAAGCTCTAGGTGTTAACTTTACACTAAAAATAATTATCAATCACAATCTTAGCATTTAGATCATGTTTGACATCAAAAATGAGACAGAGGTCTGGCTATCCCTGATACTGGTGTAGCTTGCTGTCATGAACTTTCAAAATTTATAACTAAATCCAAAAAAATCCAATATAGGCAAACTATACCAATTTAGAAAGCTAAAGATGTCAACTAAAGGAAAAAAATAAGTCTAGATCAATTCCGTAGCCCTTAGATCTCAAAAATTGATGGAACAGTAACGAAGGTCGGATGGCTTCCCTGATGCTGATATAGAACTTTAGAAGGTTCATTCTCTCTCTACAGACCTCCGATTTAGGTGATTCCAGTTGGTATAGGGCACTATGGGTATCTAATTTATGTCTATAAAATTTCATGATAATTGGACTCCATTTGGTCTATGAATGACACAGATTTATTTTCGGACCAGTTACACAGTACCATGACTTCGCTATGGCGAGCACGTATCAGTTCCAGACCCCCGTTTTCGCTATGGCGCGCTACAGCGAACAACTCCTTGGTTTTTGTATGGAATGCGCACTCGCTATAGCTAAAAGCATTTTTGCTATAACGAACAGGTACCTTCACTATAGCTAGACCATTTCTCGCTATAGCAAACAGGTACATTCGCTATAGTTAGGCCATTTCTCGCTATAGCGAGAAGACTTAGAAAAATTTCAGGATTTTGAAAATTTTCAGCTTTCTTCTTTCTTTCTTTTTTTTCTTTTTTCTGGTTGTTACATTTCTACCCCTCTTAAATGAAATTTTGTCCTCGAAATTTAAAGACATACCTCATGGGAATAACTCTGGATATTTTTGCCTCATTTCATCTGAAAAGAAGTAGCAAGATGCTACCACTTCCATGGCCATTCACACCAAACACAAGTAAATCACATCATTCAAGAGCCTAACATCGAGCAAAAGTTCCTGAACCTTTGCTCTGATACCAAAAATGTAACACCATAATATATTAACTCTATCTAGTCTCCCTCTGGGCTCGATTCCATATGATTTCCAAATAACAAGTACAAACCGTGGCATTTTCATGCTATAAAATGGGGTTTCAAACACTCATCTTTTGTCTCGTGGGTCCCGCGAACCCATCATTCACCTTCTCTACTCAAACTCCATTCATACAACTCATACATAGCATAAAACAAGCCATAAGCCACGGATATAGAGCCAAAAACCAAGAAAGTACATTTTCTTAAATGGGCCCAAAAGTCAAATTTTTAGCTCTAACTTTGGAAAATCATAACTAATTATAGAAAAATGGGAATCTAGCAAACCATAGCTTTCTAAAAAACTCTAGGTGTTAACTTTACACTAAAAATAATTCCCAATCACAATCTCAGCGTTTGGACCATGTTTGAAATAAAAAATGAGACAGAGGTCCGGCTGTCCCTGATACTAGTGCAGCTTGCTGTCATGAACTTCCAAAATTCATAACTAAATCCACAAAAATCCAATGTTCTTGCTTCTTAACTATTTTACCTTAGCATCCACAATTCTCTTCGGTCTCACTACATAGGAAAAATCTTCCTGTAATTGCACATGCTCATATTCTATGACATGTGAGGGGTCTGGTAAATACTTTTTCAACTAGGAGATATGAAAAACACTGTGGATTTGGGCTAGGTTAGGAGGTAAGGCTATTCGGTAAGCCACGGGTCCAATTTTCTCAAAGATTTCAAATAGACCAATATACCTAGGACTGAGCTTCCTTACCCTCATTGATTGACCTATTCCCGTCACTGGAGATACTTGAATGAATACATGGTCTCTAATCTCAAACTCTAACGACCTCCTTTGCTTATCAACATAGCTTTTCTACCTACTCTGGGCCGTGAGGAGTCTCTTTCTAATCAATTCTATCTGTCAGGTGATTTGGTCCACAATCTCAGGTCTTATAATACTCCTCTCACTTAGCTCAACCCAACACAGAGGAGATCTGCACTTTCTCCCATACAAAGCCTCATAAAGGGCCATCTGAATACTGGAATGGTAACTGTTATTATATGCAAACTCTGCTAGCAGTAAATACGCATCCTAGTTACCCCTCATTTCTAACACACATGCCCTCAACATGTCTTCCAATGTCTGGATGGTTCTTTCAATTTGACCATCTGTCTGGGGGTGATATGCATTACTAAACTGCAACCTAGTCCCTAAGGCATGCTGCAATGACCTCCAAAAGTTCGATGTGAACCTGGGGTCTCTATTCAAAACTATGCTACTAGGTACTCCATGAAGTCGTACTATCTCTCTGATGTACAATTGGGCTAATCTATCTAGTGTATGAGTAGTCCTGATAGCTAAAAAGTGTGCAGATTTCGTCAGTCTATCTACAACTACCCAAATAGCATCGTGTCCAGAGGATGTCCTGGGTAACCCCATAACAAAGTCCATGGCTATACTATCCCACTTCCACTCAGGGATATCTAGAGGTTACAACAACCCAGTCGACTTTTGATGTTCTATCTTTACCCTCTGACACACTAGGCATCTAGCCACATAATCTGTCATATCATTTTTCATCCCTGGCCACCAGAAAATTCTTTTCAAATCCTGATACATCTTGGTGGCACCTGGGTGGATAGTATACTTACTCTTATGTGCCTCCTCTAAAATGCTTTCTCTCAACTCACTCTGACTAGGCACACAGATTCTATCGTGGTATACTATCATACCATTCTCAGACACCTTGAAATCTGAGATCTTACTTTGGGAAATTTCACTCCTGATCCGTCTTAGGAACTCATCTTCCCTCTGGGCATCTAAGATCTGGGTTCTCAAGATATTCTCAATTCGAGTTTCACTCAGATACAATTTACCCGATACCACCTGACAAGAGAGATTTAAATTTCTAAACTTCTCTAGGAGCTCCTGCTCCCTAATCATCATATGGGCTACATGGATGGATTTTGTACTCAGGGCATCCGCCACTACATTGGCCTTGTCCAGATGATATTTCAGCACATAATCATAATCTTAGGTGCATATTCATTTTGGCACCTCTTTACATAAAAAGAACCAAAATAACCTAACATCTACTTAAACATGCTCCTAGGCTCCTTGGTGTGCACTTGAATCTCCTTGAGCTCCACCTAACATGTTAAGATGGGGGAGGAAAGGGGGTGAGATTCATGGAATCTCAGTAGCTCATGCACTCATTCAAGGAAGCAATCAAGGCATATAAACAAGTCAAAGCATGTAAATAAGCATCTAACCATTCATAGCCATACAATACATGATTCACATGCCATGAAAACCCTATCAATGCCAAGGATGGGCTCTAGGGACTTTTGGTCTAGCCTCACCCGAGTTTAGGGACTTTTGGATGGCCTCACCTGATTTTAGGGACTTTTGACTTGGCCTCACTCAGTTATGAGACTTTTGGCCTTGACTCGACCCTACTGCATCAACACACATCATAACCCTTTGCCTGATGCATCACAATAAACCACAAATGGCTCACTAGGGTCAGGGATAATCAGTACAGGGGCAATGGTCAGACGGAGTTTCAACTCCTGGAAACTCCTCTCACATCTATCATCCCACACAAAAGGTGTCTCTTTCCTAGTTAGCCTCATTAGTGGTAAGGCCATTTGAGAAAAGCCCTGAATAAATCGTCTATAATACCCTGCCAAATGTAGGAAACTCCTAACCTCAGTGATTGTTCTAGGCCTATTCCACTGTAACACAGCCTCAACTTTATGGGGATCAACCGCGACCCTGTCTCGTAAGATCACATGACTTAAGAATCTCACCTCGGTTAGCTGATACAGAACTTTAGAAGGTTCATTCTCTCTCTATAGACCTCCGATTTAGGTGATTCTAGTTGGTATAGCTCACTATGGGTATCTAGTTTATGCCTATAAAATTTCATGACAATTGGACTCCATTTGGTCCATGAATGACACGAATTTATTTTCGGACCAGTTACACAGTACCATGACCAAACCATCAAAATTTTCTAATTTCAACAATTCGCCAAATATTCCCTAGACCTTCAAATATTACCCACTTTAGCTTCCCAAGAACCTCTCTACAAACTCTAGAGGCATGCCAAATTTCATATCAAGAAGAGCTCATTTGGTCATACTTTGCCTAAAACCCAACTAATTTTACAAGCAAAACCATAGAAAGAGAGGGCAAAGAGAGAAGAACAAGATTCTAAGAAGTAAAGAGAGGAAAATCTCAAGCTTGCTTACCTTTCCTTTGTTCTTCCTTCCTTCTCTTGGTCTCTCTCACTCTCCACGCCTCTTTTCTCTCCTTGGGTCGAAGTTTAAGTCAGTTAAAAGAGAAAGAATGAGTTGGGACATTTTAAGAAGTCAAATTCTCCCTTTTTACGCTTTTCCAGACTAACTCTCGCTATAGCGAAAAGTAACCTTCACTACGGCGAGCACGTATCAGTTCCAGACCCCCGTTTTCGCTACGGCACGTGCTACGGCGAGCAACTTCTTAGTTTTTGTATGGAATGCCCGCACTCGCTATAGCTAGAAGCATCATTGCTATAGCGAACAGGTACCTTCGCTATAGCTAGACCATTTCTCGCTATAGCGAACAAGTACATTCGCTATAGCTAGGCCATTTCTCGCTATAGCGAGAAGACTTGGAAAAATTTTAGGATTTCGAAAATTTTCAGCTTTCTTCTTTCTTTTTTTTTTCTTTTTTCTGGTTGTTACATTCATCATAATCCTTATTAGCTTTTGCTATCTCTTTGCAATATTTGCATGAACGCACTGGATATTCAGATAATTGTTGGCATATTCTCCTTTTGGTGTCTTCTAGATGATCCATATTATTAGTCTTTATTCAGTCGTAAAACATAGTAAAATGTCTACTGTTCCTGCTAGTCTTGCCTATTGAGTAAATATAAGTGGTTGAGCTTATGAAATAAGTCCATTGGGCTTCATCACAGGTTAATGTTCTATTCATCTCCACAAATATTGTGTCAGTTTCTTGAGCTCAGATTTGGGAGATTATAACTCTGAAGTCTTCTTGGTCAATAGTCTCTTTTTCTACTTCTTCAAATTCAAAGGGCTTCTTTGTTGTTCCAAATTTAATCAAATTAATGGGAGGATAATATTTTTCTGGAGTAATTTCAACTGTGGTTGAATAACATCTTATATACATGGTATATTGAGTAATAATTTGGAGATAGTGTTTGGCTGCTCCTTGGATAGATTTAGGGAGCAGGTTAAGTTCTTAGAGATTATTGGATGGATATATACAATGGATTAATCCATAACTATAAAGGGTCTGAATTAATTGTGGATTGGTGCCAGGGTAAATGACAGCTTTATTGATGGAATAGTGGGAGATATATTTTATAGTGGGAGAGATTTGGAAATGATTGAGTTTTTCAATTAGTAGTTGAAAATATTGGTATTATTCTAAAAGTTTAGATTGGGCTGATTGGGCCTTTAGTGGAATGGTGGTAGAGGTTGTGGCTATTAGTTTATCCTTATTTTGGGCTATAGTTTGGGCTAGTTCGAGACTCTTTTTTTTTTTTTAAGATGGTCAAAAAAGATGGTTGTTTAGGAGTATTAGATGGGCTTTGTGTTGGACTTTGTGGTTTTGTGGTAGAAGTGGGTGAATGACCCATTACTTGTCTTTCTATTTGTATTACTCATTTCTCTAAGTCATTTATATGGGTACTGAGGTTCCCAACAGATTGGCTCAGAGAATTAATAGTGGTAGCAAAACTATTCGCATGATTATTCGTCTGAGAGAATAGAATGTTCAAGTTTAATTCAAGAACATTCAATCTCATCATTATTTGGTCAATATTAGTCATATTACTTGTCTCCTCTTGTTGAGGAAGATTACTGGTCTCTTTATTTGTCTTGGAGGGCTCCGTCCCTGCTTAGAAAGTCAGTAACAAGATTATTCTTTCATTTGAGATATTCAATCTCATAATCATAAGAAGCTAAATCAGATTGCCATTTAATTAACATTTTATTTGATAACTTATTTACATGAATTCCTTTTGATAACCAGTGTTTTACTTGGGTATTATTAGTACGAATAATAAAGTGCGAATTAACTATTAATAATTCAAATTTTTCTACAGCTTTAACTATTGCTAAGAATTCTTTCTAATTCAAGTGATATTTACTTTGCCTATCATTAAATTTTCCACTAGAATATCTAGTAATAATTTCTTGTCCTTCTTGATTTTCATGGTAAAGGGCTGCACCCCAATAATTTTCTAAAGCATCGGTATATAAAATCCATTTAATATTTTCATGAGTGGGAATTGTTAATTTTGGTAACTGGCTACACATAATTTTAATTTTTTGTATAATTTTTTCTTGGTTTTCATCCCATTGCCACTTGGTTTTTTCTCCTACTAATCTTGATATTTTCGCTGTATATTTAGATAAATTAGGAATAAAATTTTTAGCTTGATTTACTGATCCTAAGAAAGATTGTAATTCTTTTTTATTGGTTATTTTTTGGAAATTTAATACTTTCTGACTAATGTGTTCTTGTAATTCAATTCTATTTGAGGTAATATAATGGCCTAAGAATGCTATCCTTTCTTTTCTTAATTCGGCCTTTTTGGGTGATATATTGATTCTTTTTTCTTCAACTATATCCATAAATTGGTTTAAATGGTTTTCATGTTGTTCTTTATCTACTGAGAATATTAATATATCATCAATATAAATTACTGTAAAGTCTCTAATGGGTAAGAGTAATTTAGTTACATATTCCTGAAATATATTAGGACTATTATGAAATCTCATTGGTAATACATTCCATTCATATAATCCTTCAAAAGTGGTGAAAAGCTGTATATTTCTTACTATTTTCTTCTAAGTTAATCTCAAAAAATCCTGATTTACAGTCAAATTTGCTAAATATTTGTTTGCCCTTAATAAGATTAAATAATAATTCAATTGTTGGGATAGGATATCTATTTCGGATAGCTAAATCATTTAATTTTTTATAATTAATAACCATTCTAGATTTTCCTCTTCTAATTTCTGCATGTCCTATTACTATCATTGCTGGTGAGCAATAGTTAGATCTACTTTCTCTAATCAAGTTATATTGTTTCATTTCATTTATATGCATAATAAATTCTTGCTTATCTTTCTCTGTCCATGGGTAAAGTTTACATATAATTTTTTTACTATAATCCAATAATTCGATTTTAGCATATGGCTTTGATTTTTCCCAATTGATTAAAAAATTATCATTATAATTATCTAGTAATCTTTGTTCAATAGTTTTGTTTCCATGTCTATAGGATATTGATCTTTTAACTTCGATCTCAATAGGTTTATTATTGGGTATAAATTGAATTTCATTATCAAATTTCTTTTTCCTAAATATAGTATCCATTCTGTTATAAGGGTTATTTATTCTAACTGCCCATGCTTGATGATTACAGGGTGTCGTTAATATTAAGCCTTTTCTGAGTGAAGTGTAACGGCATATATTGTTCTAGAAAGTCCATGCCTAATATTATATCTGGTGTTGTTTCATTATATTGGTAAAGTATTGGGATTTTGAGTTCAAAGTCTCCTATTTGTATAGGGATATTTTTAGCAGATAATTCTATTAAATGAATTTCCTTTCCTCACTATTCATTCGAATATGTTTTTCTTTTTTTCATAATTCTGATGGTAATATATTATATTTAGCTGTGGTAATAATTGCTCCTGTATCTATTATAGCGTGATATTTTCTTGATTAATATTTGACATAATTGAATCTAACTAAAATGTAGTAAAATTTCATTATAACTAATGTGACGACCCTAACTTCTAATCATTGTAATTAAGGTTAAATACGTGATTAATAATCATAGATTAGGGTTACAAGGCATTATGACCAATTGCATTATGAAAATACGGGGAAATTTGAACCTTAATATTATTAGGGTCATCAACCATACAATTACAAGCACTTATGTACAGAAGGAAAATAAACATTTATTTATAAGCCTTTGATTCTATTACTCATAAGTTATAACTCATCCCAATGTCTCTAAATCATCCCTTGAGCTTACCATATGAAAAACCAAGGCTTCCTAGCCAATATAAGGGTTTCAGGATGTTCGCCGCGGCCAATTCCTCTTGGTTTCACCTCTTACTTTATTACTGTCGCGGCGAGTTGGACCTTCGCCGCAACCAACCTACATGGCGCCGCAGCAAGGAAGCCTCCTGAAACCTACCTTGCTCACCTCTCACTATTGGTCGAGGCCAATTCCTCTCTAGAATACCTGGCTCCTTTTCGCAAAAGTTCGTCACGGCAAATTCCCTTATTCATCGCGGAAAATTTTCCTCTGGACGACTCCCAATTTAGCCTCTCACATTTCGCTGCGGCCAATTCTTCTCTGGCACTCTCCTTGGACAACTTCACCTCTATTGGCCGCGGCTAACTCCATTTTAGCTGCGGCGAAACCCTTTATAATCCTACAACTCCTAAGATTTCATCTTATGCTCTCCAATTTCCCCTCTAGCAACACTCTAGGCCACTTTAACTTGGTTTGTGAAGATTTAGTGTCTTTCTTTTACCTAATCTACCCAACACATCTATCATTACCCATTCAAAACCCAAATGTGGATCCTTAACCCTCTAGCCACCATAAACTAGTGAGTTCATATAAAATCAAATCACTTATCCATTGTTAGCCAATTACAATCATAATGTTCAATTCCATGATAATTAAATTACATATACAGTCCCTTGATTCTATTACTCATAAGTTATAACTCATCCTAATGTCTCTAAATCATCCCTTGAGCTTACCATATGAAAAACCAAGGCTTCCTAGCCAATATAAGGGTTTCAGGATGTTCACCGCGACCAATTCCTCTTGGTTTCACCTCTTACTTTATTACTGTCGCGGCGAGTTGGACCTTCGCCGTAACCAACCTACATGGCGCCACAGCGAGGAAGCCTCCTGAAACCTACCTTGCTCGCCTCTCACTATTGGTCGAGGCCAATTCCTCTCTAGAATACCTGGCTCCTTTTCGCAAAAGTTCGTCACAGCAAATTCCCTTATTCATCGCGGAAAATTTTCCTCTGGACGACTCCCAATTTAGCCTCTCACATTTCGCTGCGGCCAATTCTTCTCTGGCACTCTCCTTGGACAACTTCGCCTCTATTGGCCGCGGCTAACTCCATTTTAGCTGCGGCGAAACCCTTTATAATCCTACAACTCCTAAGATTTCATCTTATGCTCTCCAATTTCCCCTCTAGCAACACTCTAGGCCACTTTAACTTGGTTTGTGAAGATTTAGTGTCTTTCTTTTACCTAATCTACCCAACACATCTATCATTACCCATTCAAAACCCAAATGTGGATCCTTAACCCTCTAGCCACCATAAACCAGTGAATTCATATAAAATCAAATCACTTATCCATTGTTAGCCAATTACAATCATAATGTTCAATTCCATGATAATCAAATTACATATACAGTCCCTATACTTGGCAACTCATGATGCAATGTATCAATGATACAAAACTAGCAATCTAGTTATAATACAATTTGACAAGGCTCCCAAACCTATGTGCTACCACATCATTTAATAAGCTTCCATTAATTTTCTTCTTACCACTAAGAGGTCCGGTCCCTGAAAATGTTAGCCCACAATGGGGTGAGATATACAATCTCAGTAACAAAAGGGCAGTTTCTATATACATGTATAAGTTAATCAATCTAATGCAATTTCATGTCATCAATACCAGAATCATCAATTCAATTTGCAAATGAACTAGTTGAACTACCAATGATTACTGTCACATACTAATAGTAATACATAACATGTTAATAGCCAATAACACCGGGAGAGGTCCATCCACAGCACCTACTCTATAATGAGTACAACCAGGGCTCAGTGCATCTGGGGTTTGATCACAACCTGGTGCTCGATTGAAGCACATGCACGGGTGACAGGCATACCACAGCTCCACCATGGACTCATAAGGTCTAATTATAATAACAATTAAGTAGTCAACTAATCATTTAGCATTTCAAAATCAAATATGTGTAACAAATATCAGATTAACATAAGCATATACATGAAATTAGGAAAATAACCCCAGTTACCTCAATGAAGCTAATTACTCTGCCTCTAGCTACCATAAAAATCTAAATGAATATCAAGCCTATAATAAGTATAATTATCATCATTTCTAGCAACAAATCAGATACCCAAAGAGTTGAACTACTAATGACTACTTAGAGGTTACTCACCTAATTACCAATAGATTTTAATTTCAGGTTCCAACTTTCCCACACTAGAAACCACCATAGCTCACTTCAATTTCTGGGTAATTTCATATGAAACCAAAGCCCATGTCATAGGTCAACTATAAGGGTCTCAAACTAATAGAAAATACATCAAAATGGGAAGAAGATACTCACTTAACAACATCCATAGTCTCAACCTCCGAAAATCCACCATGGAAGCACCAAACAACAAGTTTCAGTTTTGGATGGAAGATAAAAATGCTCCAAATAAAAGACCAATCAGGCCAAATCGAAGAGGAAGATGAGAGGATGAAGTTATATATAACTCACCTTGGCTAAATCATCTTCTAGGAGTCAAAAATGGAGCTACAATATTGGTAGAACCCTAGCTTCCCTTAAACCTCCGAATTTCCTCCCTTGCCTCTTGTGTTTCTTGTTGAATAGGGAGGAAAGCTACTAACCCTTTAGGGTTATTAGTGAGAAATGGTCTGACCCATCAACCCAAGGTCCAATTGGGCTCATTTCTAGTGGTTGGGCTATGGTTTAATGAATGAGTTGCAGAAAATTTAGAGCTAAAAGTGGGATGTGCTGACCCAATGGCCCAATTTCTTGTGGGTTTAGATTTTTATGCTTATTGGGCCTTATCTCATATGTTGGGCTGAAACTCATGAGTTGGGCTTCAAAGTTGTAGTTGTGTCAGGCCAAATTTCAAGAGCCAATTAAATTTAGGTTTGCATAATGTGTGTTGAGCCAACTCACATAAATTGGGTATTGGACCCCTATTCTACTAAATTAAATTGGGTCATTGCTAAGCAATCTCTTTTGGCCCAAGTCTCACAATAAGGAGTTGGGCTTACACCCAAAAATTATTGAGCCTCTATAAATCATTATCTATGGCTTATTCAAATTAAATTTTGGGCCTCAATTAAGCCTTAACCCAAATAAAAACTTAAACCTATATTAATAGCTTTATTTCTCTATTATTTCCGTTCATATAGTTTGTCTAATTATTCTATAATAATTATTTTTAATTATTCCAAATACATTATTAACACCTTAATTAATTTTGGGGTGTTACAACTAAATTAATCATATTTTATCTAAGATTACTACTTGATGATCTATATTAATTAAGATTCTATTATCTTGAATTCTATAGGGTTGTACTTTCTTTAAGAAATCTTTTCCTAATATTATTTTATGTGTTTGATTATTATTGATCTCAGGTTCAACATATAATTTGACTTTAATTATATCTCGTCTATTGAATCTAATAATAATTTGGGCTATTGTATCTTCTTCATCTATTTCAATATTATTGTTTGTTAGATTTTTAAATTTTAGATTTTTATATCTAAAATTCTTTAAAACCCATAATTTTTTTAAATAATTTTTTAGATATAATATAATATATTAATAATATGCTTAATGATTTAATAATAAATATTTTAATTATTCACTATTTTTTTAATATATTATATTTATTAAATTGTAATTAAAAATATGAATTTATCTATAAAATCATAACTTATAAATGTGTTATTATTAATTATATTTTAATATTTTGTCACAAAATTTATATAATATTATATTTAATAAGAGAAAGTAGTAATAATAATCCTCCAACAGATTTCGAAGAATTTCAAGAAATTAGAAATCCTAGCTAAGGAACAGTAGAAAAAAGAATGATGTTTAATCAAAATCAATATAATAAAATTCGTGACAAAGAATTAGATTTAACACCCAAGATTTAACCCACAATAGTATTATAAAATAACTTAGCAAATTTATTAAATCTAAGAAAAAAGAAAAATCTGCTTGTGCAGTAATAGAAAAGAAATTTCCCATAGAATCAACTCTAACCGAAGGAGTTCTTAGAATACCTATCATTGATAAACAATTAATTGAAAATGAAATTCAAAAATTAGATATTAAGGATGAAATAACAGAAATATATATACCAGGAATTCAATTATTAATCAAAACATATTTCAAAGCTGGAATTAATACACCTACTGAACTATTAATTACAGATAATCGAATAATTGATAATATCCCAAATAGTATATTAGGAGCTTTAAATGGAAATTTAATTTATCAAAAATTAAAATGAACTATTAATACAAATTTTGCTATCTCTAGAGCTGAAACTAATATGAATAGAACCTTTGATGAGAGACCCTCTAGGAACCTTGTCCTAGGAACCTTCAACAAGATGACACTTTACCCGAGACCAGCTAGAAAACAAGAATGTTGGTCAAAGGAAAGACCCTAAGAGAACTTGCCTCTTAGAACCCTAACCTCAAGACGCCACAAAGGAAGACCAATCCTTTGATAAGTCACGTGAACTCTCAGAGAACACAAAGAAGCAAAAGTCTCACAAATAATTGAATAATACTCAATTTCATTCATGTTCAAAATAGAGTACAATAGAAAGCCTTTTATAGGCAAAATTTCTAGAGTCCTAATTAAAGTAAAACTTTAAAATCTGATTAGAAATATTTTAAATAATACCTAATATATATCTTAATTAGATTAGGATACTACTCTTAACTTGATCTCCAAGATAAGCTCTTTGACTAAGTTCAAAAAAATAATAAAATAATAAAAAATGAAATTTCAAAAAGAATCCTAGTCAAAACTAATTAACTCTTTTAAATAGTCACATGTGGTGCTCATGCTTCATTAAAAATCACATGGTTGACACATGATTCTTAACTCTTGCAATTGGACTCTAATTGGGCCTTGGCACTCCTCTTGTATGTGTGTAACTACATTGGGCCTTCAACATGTTGGATGTTGAATTTAGTTGCTCCATAGATCTTCTTAAGATATTGGGCTTCCACTTGGACTTCCACTTTTGCATCTTTAAAGCGATCTTGATCAAATATGGATCTTGGGCTATAAACTTGGGTCGACGTCTAACATAGAGATTATTTTGAACTCTTTGAAGTTTTTGGACATATACTAGCACAATTTGGGCCTCTTGAGCATGGGCCATCTCTTCATGAGCCATTTGGACCTGAATCATACCCTTTTGAATGATTTGAGTTTCTTGATGGATGAGGGCTTCTCGAACTTGTAGTGCTCTAATGGGCATGCCTACTGGTATTGTATCATTCCCTCCCTCTTTGAAAAGATTCGTCCTCGAATCTTTGCCATTAGGTTGTTTCTTAGGAAACAATTCTAGGCAATCACAACTCTTTTCAATGCTAGTTGAAGATGAGGGTCCATTGGGTGGCTTCTTTGAAAACAAATCTCCACATGCCTGCAAGGAGCTAGAACTAATAATAGGCAAAGATAGGTTAAGATTGTTAGTAGATAAACAAACATCCTTACAAATGCTCCCAGCCTCTCTTTTTCCATCAAACAAGCTCATACTCATATTTTTCTTACTTTTCTCACAACTCTCTTGCTCTTCCTTTTCACTCACACTCTTTTCTTTTTCAATCTCATCTTTTTCTCTCTCTAACTCATATTCTCTCTCTTTTTCTTTTGCTTTGTATGCTTGTACTATTCTCATTTGATCCTCATAAGCATCCATAGGATCAAGAGATACTAATACATAATTTTTTTCATTGAATACAAATGAATAGCAATAGCAATATTTGTACTTATGCTTAACATATTTAGCTTTTCTCACATGTTTCTATGGTTTACCAAGCATAATATGTCCATCAGACATAGGAGCGATATCACATAACACTTTATCATTATATTTTCCAATAGAGAAAGAAATCAAAACTTGCTTATTAACCTTAAATTCAATACTACCCTTCAACAAGGTATATGCCCTAGGATGCTTTATAGTAGGCAAGTTTAATTTCTCAACAAGTAAGGTACTAGCAATATTTACATAGCTACTATTATCAATAGCCATGCTGCAGACTTTCTCTTTGATAAGGCATCTAGTATAGAAATCAAGGGATGCCTTTTTCCTTATCTTGTCCTGTAGAGTTGGTATTGAATTGGAATGCATCCAACCTTGCACAAGATTGCTTGAATCGTTCTTTGTTAGCCTCTTCAAGGAATTTGTACTCATTGGACATCTTATCACCTGAAAAGTTAGTCAAAGAAAGAAAGAAGGAATAGGACCTCACGCACTCTTCTCACGTGTTTACACTCAAAAGATGATAAGTTCACTCATATTTAACTCTCTTTTTGGCTTTTTTTTTTTTAATGTCAATTGCACTCTTGCCTTTTACCACTCAATAATTTGCTTCTTACAAGTGTTTTAAGCAAGTCACAAGCAAATCAAATGAAAAGATTAGACTAGTGGCAATCAAAAAACTAGAATCCTAAAATGTAAATTCCCAAAGAATCAAATAAAGGAGAAAAGAGGTGTGTAACAAAAAGGAAAAAAAAGGAGGAAAGGGAGGCCTGGAAGGAAAGAGAAGGAGAAAAAAAAAATTCTAAAAATAAGAAAATTTAAGAATAGGAAACTACTTGCAATTCAAGTTTAGAACAATTAGGAAAGAATATTCTTTCTTGAATGCAAATAGGAAAGTAGATAATTTGGTAGCTACTTAATGCAATCAAATTAAGAAACAAATTCCAATTAGGAAATTAACTCCAATTAGGAATTTGACTCCAATTAGGAAACTAACTCCAATTAGGAAATTGACTCCAATTAGGAAACTAACTCCAATTAGGAAATTAACTCCAAAACTTGCTTTCAACTTTGAATTGGCACAACTTGTAATTTTGAATTTTGCAATCTGAAATTTTTTTTTTTTTACTCTTTTTTTTTTCACTCCTCTTTTTTTTTCTCCCTTTTTTTTTGAATTTTTTTTTCGATTTTTTTTTGGGAGTATCACACTCGCTTCTCTTTTTTTTTTCTTTTTGGAGTATCACACTCTCTTTTTTTTTTTTTTTTTGAGGATGGAGGAACACAACAATGGAAGACAGAAGAAGATAGAAGAAAAAGACAAAGATGGAAAAGGTAATACTAATGGAAGGAGAGAAAGTATGAAGAATAATGAAAGGGAAAACACAAAGATATACCTTGTACTAGCGACCAAAGCTCTGATACCAAATGATGAGAGACTCTCTAGGAACCTTGTCCTAGGAACCTTCAACAAGATGACACTTTGCCCGAGACCAGCTAGAAAACAAGAATGTTGGTCAAAGGAAAGACCCTAAGAGAACTTATCTTTTAGAACCCTAGCCTCAAGACGCCACAAAAGAAGACCAATCCTTTGATAAGTCACGTAAACTCTCAGAGAACACAAAGAAGCAAAAGCCTCACAAATAATTGAATAATACTCAATTTCATTCATGTTCAAAATAGAGTACAATAGGAAGCCTTTTATAGGCAAAATTTCTAGAGTCCTAATTAAAGTAAAACTTTAAAATCTGATTAGAAATATTTTAAATAATACCTAATATATATCCTAATTAGATTATGATACTAATCTTAACTTGATCTCCAAGATAAGCTCTTTGACCAAGTTCAAAAAAATAATAAAATAATAAAAAACGAAATTTCAAAAAGAATCCTAGTCAAAACTAATTAACTCTTTTAAATAGTCACATGTGGTGCTCATTCTTCATTAAAAATCACATGGTTGACACATGATTCTTAACTCTTGCAATTGGACTCTAATTGGGCCTTGGCACTCCTCTTGTATGTGTGTAACTACATTGGGCCTTCAACATGTTGGATATTGAATTTAGTTGCTCCATGGATCTTCTTAAGATATTGGGCTTCCACTTGGACTTCCACTTTTGCATCTTTAAGGAGATCTTGATCAAATATGGATCTTGGGCTATAAACTTGGGTCAACGTCCAACATAGAGATTATTTTGAACTCTTTGAAGTTTTTGGACATATACTAGCACAATTTGGGTCTCTTGAGCATGGGCCATCTCTTCATGAGCCATTTGGACCTGAATCATACCCTTTTGAATGATTTGAGTTTCTTGATGGATGAGGGCTTCTCGAACTTGTAGTGCTCCAATGGGCATGCCTACTGGTATTGTATCAACCTTAGTAATTTATCACAAATTACAAGGAATAAAAATGCCTCTAGGAAGTAGAATAATAAGTATAACTGGAATGGTAGGACTAGTATTTTCCAACGAACATAAAATCGATAAGCGAAATATAGGAAATATAACTATTGATAAACATTTTATGCCTGTCTTAGAAGAATTACCTTTAGATAGAAATAGAATTACCCTACCTCGACAATTACAATTAGAATTAGATCAGACAAGAGAATTAGGAGAAGAAAATTTTCCAAGAATTACTTTTAATAATCAACTAGGAAACTGAAGTATTAGAATTAATACTCCCTCAGATATTAATATCAATGTCAATCCTCGATGAAGTATATAGGAACTAAGACGTCTAGAACTACCTCTAGAAAGACCTTTACTTAGATCTAGAAGCCATAACAATTATAAAGCAAATAGATTAGCCGAAATACCCATAAGATTAAACTTAGCCGAACTTCAACCAAATATACCTAAAATAGATTTGACCCAAACATTGGACAACTTAATCCTCTTAGAAATAACTAAAGAAGGAAAATGGATAGAAATAATTGCATTAATTAATCCTGAAATTACAAAAAGTACTATACATGTAGAATATACAGATAACAATCTAATTATTCTTGAAAACGAAACCAGTGCACAAACTATGCTAAGATTTAATAAAAGAGATATTATCAAGATAAAACTATATGTTGAAGATGAAATTAAAAACCAATCCCATAAGATTATATTAGGAAAGGATTTTCTCGAATATGTAAAACCCTATAGAATTCAAAGAGATAGAATTTAATTAATATAGATCAACAAGTAGTTATTCTTAAGAAATTAAATTTAATTGACTAATGAAATTTTATTATATCTTAGTCAGATTCAATTATGTAAAATATCAATCACGAAAATATCATGCCATGATTGATACAGGAGCAAATATTATCACCTCTAAATATAACATTTTACCCTCAGAATTATGGAAAAAGGATAAACCAATTAGAATGAGTAGTGCTGGAAAAGAAATTCATTTTATAGAATTATCTGCAAAAGAAGTGCCAATACAAATAGGGGAATATGAATTAAAAATTCCAATCCTATATCAATACAATGAAACAACTCCAGATATAATCCTAGGAATGGACTTTTTAGGACAATATATGCCTTCAATTTTTACAGAAAAAACATTAATATTAACTACACCTTGTAAACACCAAGCATGGGCAATTAGAGTTCAAAATCCATTTAATCGAACAGATACAATGTTTAGAAAAAAAAATCCAATAATGAAATTCAATTTATCCCTAATAATAAACCGATAGAAATTGAAGCTAAAAGATCTTTAAATCAAATAATTGGACAAAAAACAATTGAACAAAGATTAATTGATAATTACAGTGAAAATCCTCTAATTCATTGGGAAAAATCAAAACCTTATGCTAAAATAGAATTACTCGACTATAGTAAAGAGATATGTAGTAAACCATATCCATGGACACCTAATGATAAACAAGAGTTTATTATGCACATAAATGAAATGAAACAATATAATTTAATAAGGGAAAGTAGATCAAATTATTGTTCACCAGCTATGATTGTTATGAGTCATGCTGAGATCCGAAGAAATAAGTCTAGAATGGTTATTAATTATAAAAAATTAAATGATTTAGCCATTAGAAACTGATACCTAATTCCAAAAATTGAACTATTATTTAATTTAATAAAAGGAAAACAAATCTTTAGTAAATTTGACTGTAAATCAGGATTTTTCTAAATTAAGTTAGAAGAACCAAGTAAAAAATATACTGCCTTCCTAACCTCCGAAGGATTATACGAATGGAATGTATTACCTATGGGATTTCATAATAGTCCAAGTATATTCCAAGAATATGTACAAAAACTTCTATCTCCAATTAAAGATTTTGCAATAATTTATATAGATGACATTTTAATATTTTCAGAAAAAAAAGAACAACATGAAAAACATTTAGATCAACTTATGACTTTAGTAGAAGAAAAAGGAATTAATATTTCACCTAAAAAAGCTGAACTTAGAAAAGAAAGAATAGCTTTCTTAGGACATTATATTTCCTCAAACGGAATAGAATTACAAGAACATATTAGTACAAAAGTAAAAGATTTTAAGAAAATTACAACTAAAAAAGAATTACAATCATTTTTATGACTAATAAATCAAGCTAAAAATTTTATTCCCAATTTATCCAAATATACTGCTCAAATATTTAAATTAGCAGGAGAAAAATCTAATTGGCAATGGAATGAACAAATTGAACAAATTATTCAAAAAATTAAAAATTTATGCAGTAATTTACCAAAATTAACTATTCCAACTCAAGAAAACCTAAAATGGATTATTTATACAGATGCTTCAGATAATTATTGGGCCGTTGCCCTTTATCATGAAAATCAAGAAGAAAAAGAAATTATTACTAGATATGCAAGTGGAAAATTTAATGAAAGTCAAACTAATTATCATTCAACTTGGAAAGAATTTTTAGCAATTGTAAAAGCTATAAAGAAGTTTGAATTATTCATTGTTAATTCTCAATTTATTATTCGTACCGATAATACTCAAGTAAAAATGTGGTTATCTCGAGGACTTCGAACAAATTTATTAGCAAATAAAATGTTATATCAATGGCAAGCCGATTTATCTTATTATAATTATTCTGTTGAATATGTTCAAGGCAAAAATAACTTGATTACTGATTTTCTTAGCAGAGATGGAGCAATCATCTCAGACAAGTAAAGCCACCAGTAATCAGTAAGAAGAGGAGAATTCATATCCTCAACCTCATTTATTTTTACGAGTAAATACTCTCGAACTTAATCTGAGTATATTATCATCTCAGACTACGAATAATATCAATAATATCAGTAATTCCATCAATTATTTAACTCAGGCTTTGGGATATTACAATTCCCATGTCAACGAGTTAGAATCACGATTAATACAAGTAAAAAAATAAATAATGAGTATATCTCCAACTCCATCACTACCACTAACACCACAAAGCCAGTCCACTCATATTCCACAAACTCCCTCATTTGCAGCCATCCTAGAATAAGAAACCAAACAAGCCCAAGAAAGAGCCCAACAACCAAGTCCAAATACCCAAATAGCTTCATCCTCTACTTCAACTCCACAAACTACTGCCCAAAACTGCCTTCAGGAACAATTTGAATATTTTCAATTAATTATTGAAAAACTCAACCATTGTCAAATATCCACTCCAACCATTAAATATATTTCTCATTATTCCATTAACAAAGCTGTGATTAAACCTGGTATAAACCCTCAATTAGTTCATACTTTATTCAGTTATGGATTAATTCATTGTATTTATCCCTCCAATGACCTCCGAGAATTAAGCCGTCTCCCAAAAGCCATCCAAGAAGCAGCCAAACATTACCACGATATCATAACCCAATACACTATGTATATGAGATATTATTCCACTATTGCCGAAATAACTCCAGAAAAATTTTATCCTCCCATTAACCTTATCAAATTTGGAACAACAAGAAAACCCTTTGAATTTGAAGAATCAGAAAAATCCTCTATCGACCCTGAGAAATTCCGTCTTATTATATCAAAAATAAGAGCCCAAGAATATGAAATTATTTTCTCAGAAATAAACCGAACTATAAATAGTGATGAGGTCCAATGGACTTATTTCACTAGCCCAAATTCATATATATATTCAGTTAGAAGAGCAAGCCGAAGCCCAAAACTATTCACTCAATTTTATGATAAAATTAAAACCAATAAAATGGAAAATACTAGTCCTACCATTCCAGTTATATTTATTATTCTACTTCCTGGAGGCATTTTTATTCCTTGTAATATGTGATAAATTACTAAGGTTCTATTCATATTAGTTTCAGCTCTAGAGATAGCAAAATTTGTATTAACAGTTAATTTTAATTTTTGATAAATTAAATTTCCATTTAAAGCTCCTAATATACTATTTAGGACATTATCAATTATTCGATTATCTGTAATTAATAGTTCAATAGGTGTATCAATTCCAGCTTTGAAATATGCTTTGATTAATAATTGAATTCCTGGTATATATATTTCTGTTATCTCATCCTTAATATCTAATTTTTGAATTTCATTTTTAATTAATTGTTTATCAATGATAGGTATTCTAAGAACTCCTTCGGTTAGAGTTGATTCTATGGGAAATTTCTTTTTTATTACTACACAAGCAGATTTTTCTTTTTTCTTGGATTTAATAAATTTGCTAAGTTGTTTTATAATATTATTGTGGGTTAAATCTTGGGGTGTTAAATCTAATTCTTTGTCACGAATTTTATTATATTGATTTTGATTAAACATCATTCTTTTTTCTACTGTTCCTTGGCTAAGATTTCTAATTTCTTGAAATTCTTCGAAATTTGTTGGAGGATTATTATTACTACTTTCTCCTTGCATCATATTAATTTCATCTTTTTCATAAATAGATTTAACTTCTTCATCTAATTCACTAGATATAATTTTAGTTTCTGATTCTAGGTTGGAACCATTTGTATAATTATATTGATTATATCTATGTTTTTCTTCTTGTTCGTATTCATCTAATATTTGTGTTATATTAACAGATTTTGATTCTTTTTATAGGTGGTTCTATTCTAGGAATAAAGGGTAATAATTCTTGGATATCATATTCTAAATGATCCATTAAATGAAATTAAATAGTAAGAACTAAATACAAGGTATGAGAAGCAAAGTAAAAGCAGAAATAATAACAGAAAGTAAGAAGGTACAGAAGGCAGTAAGCAAGAACGCAGGTGTATGACTTAAACTAAATTTCAAAGATTAAGCTTCATATTTCTATTCTTATCTTTCCATCCATGCTCTGATACCATTCACGGGGATAGCCTAGAATGAGCGAGATCAGCTACCCATTCAAGGAGTAATTTAGACTTAGGAATAGGGGTGACTGAGACTAAACCGGGTCATGGAAGGAACTCTGTCCTCTTTCATGCAGAGGTCTTTTCTATGGCTACTCTAAATGATGAGCATGGCCACTCAAGGCGCTCATTAAAGCCAAGACCTTCCCCCTTCAGCTTAGTTCAGCACAGCCTTCATTCATTTTCTACCGGAGGCGTACTATTCCCATTTCTAAGTTACTATTCAAAGGATCTCTAATCCTCATTCCAGTATAGACACAGCGGAGGATCAATTCATTTATGGACAGATAAGAGTTGAAATACTATGCCTAATCTCTGAAGAGAGAGTTTAGCTAGTCATCCCTTTAATCTACAAAATAAATTTTATTTGATGAGAGCAGGAGAGTACAAGCGGAGTTGAGAGAGAGGGTGCTCAGAATTCTCAGAGGAATTCAGAGTTAGGTGTGTGTTCGAGGCGTGTTTACAAATGAAACTTATAGGGCTTTATATAGGTGAGAGACATTTCTCTGCCTCGCTAATTACAATAATTGAGTTACTATTCTTGGCGCTGTTAAGTGTCAAATCTGGTGCTAAAGCTTTTTGATGTGCTAAGTTGGCACTAAAGTTTTTTGGAGTGCTAAGTCTTCGTCAGCTACTTTGAGTCACATCGAGTCAAGTCTTGTTTTCTTTTTTCAACTTTACTTTTGTCATTCTGATGTTACTTCTTCTTTAGTCATTTCTTCTTTTCCTTTTTTGATTTTTCTTCAGGGAATCTTTGCTTTTTGTCATTTCTTTCAACTTTTTGTCATTTCCATTCTTTATGTCTTCTTTTTGTCAATTCTTTGTCTCCTTTGGTCAAATCAGCTTTTCAGCTTTCGAGGATGTTGATGCAGGTCGGTGGATTATTCTGATCTTCTGCTGATCTTTCTTTATCTTTACAGTAGATGCATATGTGGACTGGATAATCCGATAATTGTTGGCAAATTCTTCTTTTGGTGTCTTCGGTATTTTCTATTTTATTGGTCTTAATTTTATCATAAAATTGAGTGAATAGTTTTGGACTTCGGCTTGCTCTTCTAATTGAATATATACATGAATTTGGGCTAGTGAAATAAGTCCATTGGACCTTATCACTATTTATAGTTTAGTTCATTTATGAGAAAATAATTTCATATTCTTGGGCTCTTATTTTTGATATAATAAGACGGAATTCCTCAGGGTCGATAGAGGATTTTTCTGATTCTTCAAATTCAAAGGGTTTTCTTGTTGTTCCAAATTTGATAAGGTTAATGGGAAGATAAAATTTTTCTGGAGTTATTTCGGCAATAGTGGAATAACATCTCATATACATGGTGTATTGGGTTATGAAATCGTGGTAATGTTTGGCTGCTTCTTGGATAGCTTTTGGCAGACGGCTTAATTCTCGAAGGTCATTAAAGGGATAAATACAATGAATTAATCCATAACTGAATAAAGTATGAACTAATTGAGGGTTTGTACCAGGTTTAATCACAGCTTTGTTAATGGAATAATGAGAAATATATTTGATGGTTAGAGTGGATATTTGACAATTGTTGAGTTTTTCAATAATTAATTGAAAATATTCAAATTGTTCCTGAAGGCGGTTTTGGGCAGTAGTCTGTGGAGTTGAAGTAGAGGATGAAGCTATTTGGGTATTTGGACTTGGTTGTTAGGCTCTTTCTTGGGCTTGTTTGGTTTCTTGTTCTAGGATGGCTGCAAATGAGGGAGTTTGTGGAATATGAGTGGACTGGCTTTGTGGTGTCAGTGGTAGTGATGGAGTTGGAGATATACTCATTATTTGTTTTTCTACTTGTATTAATCGTGATTCTAACTCGTTGACATAGGAACTATAATTTCCCAAAGCCTGAGTTAAATAATTGATGGAATTACTGATATTATTAATATTATTCGTAGTCTGAGATGATAATATACTCATATTGAGTTCAACGGTATTTACTCGTCAAAATAAATGAGCTTGAGGATATGAATTCTCCTCTTCTTGCTTATTACTGGTAGCTTTACTTGTCTGAGATGATTGCTCCATCTCTGCTAAGAAAATCAGCAATCAAATTATTTTTGCCTTGAACATATTCAACAGAATAATCATAATCAGCTTTTCATAATAAGATAAATCAACTTTTCTTTTTATTTTCGTTTTTATGCATGATAAATTTTTGTTTTAATTTTGCTAGTCTTACTCTAGCTAGTTGTTCTTCCTTTTTTAATTTTCTTATTTTAGTTTTATATCGATCTTTTCACCATTTTTTCTTTCGTTTTAGTAGATTTGATTGGCATTGTTGATAATGGAATTCACAATATTTACTATGGGGAAATAAAGATTCTAATGGGCATCTCCAAGCTTTTTTACTTGTCTTTTTATTTGATAATTTAGAACATCTATATCCATTTCCAGTTATTAAATCTTTTGTATTATATTTTGTGTGACACCTCAATCTACTACCGCTACCTAGCCTCTCACTGGGCTCGGTTCCATATGATTTCCAAAGAATCACTACTCTTCCGTGGCATTTGCATGCTATGAACTGGGGTTTCCTATTCTTATCTTTTGCCCCGTGGGTCTTGTGAACCCATCTCAAGCATTCTCAACTCAAACTCCACTTATACGACTCATACATAGCATAAAACAAACCATAAGCCACGGGTATAGAGCCAAAAGCCAGTAAAATTGCATTTTCTCACTTGGGCCCAAAAGTCATATTTTGGCTCTCACTTTGGAAAATCATGATTATTTGTAGAAAAATGGGAATCCAGCAAACTTTAGCTTTCTGGAAATCTCTAAGTGTTAACTTTACATGAAAAATAATTCCCAATCGAAATCTCTGGGTTTGGACCATGTTTGACATCGAAAAGGGGAGGAAGGTCCAGCTGTCACTGTTTCTGGTGCAGCTTTCTGTCATGAACTTCAGAAATCCGTAATTAAATCCACAAAAATCCAATCTAGGCACACTATACCAATTCAAAAAGTTACGGATGTCTACTAGAGGAAAAAAAGAAGTCCAGATCAGTTCAATAGCTCCTACACCCTGAATACCTACAGAACAGTGACGGGGGTCAGAAGAGCTCCCTGATGCTGATACAAAACTTCAGACAGTTCAATCTCTCTCTACAGACCTCCGATTTGGGTGATTCTAGTTGGTACAGGTTACTTTGGTTTCCTAGTTTATGTGTATAAAATTTCATGACAGTTGGACTCCATTTGGTCTATGTTTGACATGGTTTTCATTTCTGAACTATATGAACAGTACATGACCAAACCATGGATTTTTTCGAAATTCAACAATTCCCCAAATATTCTCTAGACCTCCGAATATTACCAACTTTAGCTTCTCAAGAAGCTTTCTACAAACTCTAGAGGCATGCCAAATTTCATGGCAAACGGAGCTCATCCGATCATACTTTGACGGAGCTCTCAAAAATACCGATTTTGGCACCCCAAAGGTCCAAAACGGGTCCAAATAGCCTCTCTCACACTCTAGCCACTCATGGACAAGTTTAAAAGCATAAAACTAGGATATATGACAAGTCCATGTGGTCCAAATCAACATACATTCCAATCTCGCTATGCTACGGGCCAAATTACACTATCTCATTCATGCATCAAAAGGGCAAAACCCTCATTTTCATTCATTTGGCTATAAACATAGTTCATACAATATCCTTTCATAGTTATACACATGTTACAACCTTTACATCTCAAAAATAGTGGGCACATATTCATTTTTGCACCACTTTACATCAAAATACATCAAAATAACACTATATTCTCCTATACATGCTCCTAGGCTCCTTGGTGTGTACTGGGCTCTCCTTGAGCTCCACCTAGCATATTAGTTGGGAGGAGAAAGGGGTGAGATTCAGGGAATCTCAGTAGCTCATGCACTCAATCATGCAAGCAATCAAGGCATATAACAAGTCAAAGCATGTGAATAAGCATTTAGCCATTCTCAAACATCCATCACACATTGTACATGCTATGGAAATCACAACAATGCCAAAAATGGGCTCCAGGGACTTTTGGTCTAGCCTTACCCGAGTTTAGGGACTTTTGGATGGCCTCACCCGAGTTTAAGGACTTTTGACTTGGCCTCACTCGTTTGAGACTTTTGGCCTTGTCTCACCTATCTCAAGGGACTTTCGGCTTCACCACACCCATCTCAAGGGACTTTGGGCATTACCTCACCCAAGCAAATCTCACATTTCAACACACAAGCATATTAGCATCAATGCATCAAAGCAATAGCATATGGCATATTCCATACAACAAGCATATACATAATCATATAATGACTATCATATCCAAGAATGCAACAAGAAAGAGTGGAAGAGAGAGCTACCTTATGAGCCAAAGCCAACACTAGTTTTTCCTTTCAATTTCTCCTCTCCCTCCTTAGGTTCACAATCACACCTTGATGGAGGTGTTTCTCTTGAGCCTAGACACAATTAAAGAGCATGTAATTCATCTCTTAACATGGAATCATCGGATCAAACTCTCTTACATACCAGAACCTAGAGTTCTCTCTCTCTCTCTCTAGAATGCCATCAACCCTTTCTCTCTCAAGCTCCCATGGTAGTGGAAAACCACATTTTCAAAGAAAACACAAAGATTAAAAGGTGTTTTCCACTTTCCCTCTTCTGACCCATGCCCAAAATCTAACCATTTTCACAAATAAAATCGCAGAAAGAGAGGGCAAAGGGAGGGAATCAGAGTTCTAAAGAGAAATGGGGGAAATTTTCCTTACCTTTCCCTTGCTCTTCCTCCTTCTCTTGATCTCTCTCACTCTCCACGCCTCTTTTCTCTCCTTGGGTCGAAGTCTAGGGCAGATATGAGAGAAGAAATGAGTTTGGGCGTTTAATGAAGTCTAAATCTCGCTATTTACTCTCTTCCGGACTGACTCTCGCTACGGCGAAAACTAACCTTCGCTATAGCGAGCTCGTGTAATCCGGCTTCGCTATGGCGAGGTGTAACCTTCGCTACGGTGAACTTGCGTCAGTTCCCTTCGCTATGGCGAGATTCACCATTCGCTATGGCGAAATCGCGTTAGTTCCAGACTTCACTCTCGCTATGGCACACGCTATGGCGAGCAACTCCCTGGTTTTTGTATGGACTGCTGCCAGCACTCGCTATAGCTAGAATCGCCTTTGTTGTTGCGAACTAGCTCTCTCGCTGTAGCGAGACCATTTCTCGCTATTGCGAGAGGACTTGGCAAAATTTCTAGATTTCGAATTTTTCTAACCTTCACTTTCTTTCTTTTCCTTTTTCTTTTCTTTTTCCCGGTTGTTACATTTTGCTTCTTTATATTGTTTATATAATGATCTTGAATTTATTTTTGGTGGTAATTCTACTTCTTCTTGTTCAATGTTTTCTTGTATTATTTTTTCTATTGTTGGTTCGGGCTCTAAGATAAATAATTCCTGCCATTTTTCAAGATCTAATTCTTCTAATTCTTCAAATTCAGTTTGGATTTGAGGATTAATATTTTGGATATTACTGTTGTCTATTTGATTTGTATTTTCTTGAAATTCTGGTAGTGGTAATAGTTCTAATTTATTATTTAATGGTTGGTCATAATTTTCAAAATCATGATTTTGGATTGTAGATGTTAGATTTTCTAGATCCAATTCATCCCATACTTGTTGAAATGTTTCAAACTCTTCAAAATTAAAATAATTATTTACTTCTTCATTTTCCTTCTGAGTTTTGCTAGTTTCTTCTGGTTCTACTTCTAAGTATATATCAGGGGTTATAAAATTACTTTGAGGAATTCCTGTAAAGTTATTATTTGGGGAATTACTATTTTCTCCTTCCATCATATAATTTCATCTTCTTCAGAGATATAGTGAAATTCTTCATCTAATTCACTAGATGTTGGGTTTTTGCTGGAGTTAGTGTCTGACTCTGATTCTATTGTTAATTTTTCTAATTTATAAATTTCAATATCAGAATGATCAAGTTCGTTATTTATGTATTTGTTTAATTCTATGGGTTTTATATTAAAATCATCAGCTAATTCTATTAAATTTATAACAAATTGTCGGACATAGTTCCTCGGTAGCTTAATTATGCATCTTACTTGTCATATACACTTTCATATTACCACCCAAATTATGCATTTTATTAATCTTTATGCTTTTTTTTAATAGAGATAGTATTATTAATCTCCAATTTCACCATCGATCACAGTCATTGGTTACATCTATAGATAATATGCGCACCTTATCTCGTGCTTTCATATTATTAATATATTATATTTATTAAATTGTAATTAAAAATATGACTTTATCTATAAAATTATAATTTATAAATGTGTTATTATTAATTATATTTTAATATTTTGTCACAAAATTTAAATAATATTATATTTATTACGTATAAAAAATATAATATTTCATATCTATTATATATATAATATAATATAATATAATATAATATAATATACGTATGTGTGTGTGTATATATATACATAACAGATTATCTAGACACTATGGGAATAACAATAATTATTTTAGAGAATTTTAGATATAAACATGTAAAAATTTATTATTTATTTTAAAGAATTTTTTATATAAATATAATATAGTAATAATATGGTTAAAAATCCAACAATAAATATCCAATAATATATAAAAAAATTAAATCAATATATCATATAATATGTGTTATAATTAATATTATATAATGTATATATGCATATATATTACACCATATATTATACTTTCAAAACACTCCCACTCTCTACTAGCCGTCCCCACCCCTCTCTTGGTTCCCCGACTTCCCAAAAAATAATAATAATAATGCTACGGGGAATGATAAGGAAGTCCTTTTGCATTCCCTTATTATGAAAAAAAAATTGTTTTGAATGTAAAGGCAATCTCTCCGTGTTCTCTTAATTAAAAATTAAATTATATATATGGAGAAGTATTTTTTTGGTTATATATTTAAATTCTTTTCTATATTTATTAGTTAAATTACTAAAGATAACAACTAAAAATATATACCAATCAAATCATGCTGAGTTTCAATCCAACCCAAAACCTAACCTAATTTCACTTGGGTTCAAAATTTCAAGCTAAGGCCTAGCTTGGTCTAAGTTAGCTAGGCTAACCTCAAGTTTTTGCCTTTTTTTTTTCAACAAATTTAAAATTTCAAAGGCTTATATCTCTATATTAGTCTACCATTTTGGGTATATTACACTCATTTTAATATATTTTTTAAGATTTATGCAATAAAAATGAACCAAAAAGAAAAGAATTTAGAAGAGAAAATAAGAAGTAATACGAAATTAAGGGATGGCTCGATTTTCACGCCATATGTTAAAGGATAGATTAGGTTCAAGACCTGACGGAAACAAATAACCAATCAACGTTATAAGAACGTTAACCTGCTACTTAGACAATGTGCCTAACCACGAACACGATGAACTAACTTACACAACAACGCATTTAGGTCGAAGTATAAATTGAGACTTTTGCAAACTTTAATCACTAACCCAAGGATAAGTTGACGAGATAAAGGTTTCACAAGAATAAAGGAAGGATAATATTCTCACAATTAGAGAAAACACTCAAAATAATTCTATTACTTCCAATCTAATTCAAATAAAGGCATAATACATGTATTTATAGTGTAAGTCAAATCTATCTATTAGAGAACAAATAGGAAACTAATTGCATGATCCTAATTAAATGACCTAAAAAATTGAAATACAAAATCAAATTTTTTTAAAAAAATAGAAGAGGAAAGATAATTTGCCTAATTAATTCTAATTTTTTTGCCTAAATACATTACATTAAACTTATAATATCATTATTTAGGCCCAAATGAGATAATCTATATAAGACCCTTGATCTAAAGTTTTTAATTTACAACATTCTAACCTAAATTAGCTCAGGTAGTTTCATTTTGAATCCAAATAATGTTGAGAACGTTTTAATTAATGTTTGAATCAGATTTAACAAAACTCTACTTAGTCCAAATATTTTGAACAAGTCCACTTAATGCTTCTTTAAACCTTTGAGCCTTCGCCTTTGTAAGAGATTCAATTGAAAGATATAAATGATCATTTGAAAGTTTTGAATTACCATCCATACGAACCTAGTTTATATCAAAACAACAATATAGATATAAAGACTAAAACTTTAATATGCCATAACTTAGAATCTAATAGTTTCTTTTTTGGATTTTTTTGGGACCCAAAGCCAACCCATTCATGAAAGGTGAGTTACCTAATTATTTTTTTTTTAAAAAGGTTGTTTATTTATCTTAAATTAATTTTTTTGTTTTTAAATTAAAAAAATTATCTTTTCTTTTTCATTTGAATGTGATAATTATACTTCATGAGAGCTTGGCAAAAGTTTTGATCTCTTGACTATTTATAATTTATAAAATATGTTTAAATATTTTTGGCTAAAATTATAAAATAGCCTTAAAAAGAACTTTATTTTTTAATTTAATCACTAGTTTTTTTCTTTTATTTTTTATAATAGAAGGTGGGTTGGGCAAAGCCAAATTGGCTGGGATAGCTAGCATGGCACTTAGCCCTGCTTGATTCCCTAACTCAACCCAATTTTGAGTTTTTTTTGGGTAAAATCAAGTCCTATGTACACTCATATTAATGTTTTTTAAATTTATGAATTTATCTAAAAAATTTTATGACTAATATAAAATATAAAATATATTTTTAGAACCAAAATAATATTTTGACCTAAAACTAATTATAATAAATATTTAAAATCATTTATCAATTTAAATAATATTAACCACAATAAAATCAAATAAATTTTTTAACATAATAATATTAATAAAAATATTTATTAAATATTTTACTAAATATAAATTGCATCCCTCGTACCTTATTTTTTTTCAATGAAACTTCATTTGAAGAAAAAAAAATTTTAAGATAAGAATAAAAATCCACAGTAATTTTCAAACGATAATGTTTAGGAAAAAACTCTCCTAAACCATTTATTATTATTATTATTATTATTATTATTATTATTATTATTATTATGTTTTTTAAAAAATGTTTTGTATTGTCAAATTGTTAAAAAAATATTAATAAAAATGACTTTGTGATTAATATTATCCAAATAAATAAATTTAAATATTTGAGAGGGTTAATTTCAATTAATCTTTTAAAATTTATTTTATTAAAATCTAAAAATAAAATCACAGTAAATATATAAAATGTTTTAATTTTTTAATTAGAATAAATATATTGAAACAAATTAAAAATAATTATATAAAATATTTATAATTAAAAATTTAAGTTCATCCAATATACATTTACGGAAACAAATTAAAATAATTATATAAAATATTTATAATTAAAAATTTAAGTTCAGCCAATATACATTTACGGAAACCAAGCCGCAGAATTTGAAACGCAAACGGCGACAAGATCAAGCTCGGGGGAAAACAATCTCGCCGATGCAAACCTAGCCCCAAGCCAAGCTCTTGCCTCTGGGAAGCGAGGAAGTTCGCAGAGTCCCGTTCCTTTCTTTTCCAATGGCTCTTGCTTCTGCTTCTTGTTCTCTGGCTTCTCAGTTGCTCCCACGCTTAAAGAATCCTGGGTTAACTTTTCACTCCATAAAACGGACAGCTTTTCCCTTCTCTATTGTTCAATCTCCAATACAACAGCAACTCTTGTTTCCTTCAGTCTATGTAGCAGCGGCGTCGAAGAACAATTCCAATGCCAATCCAGTTCACAACGGCAAGAAATCAAATAACCCAAATGATAAAGTAGCTTCGGAACGTAAGGAAGTTGAGGTGGAAGTGGAGGAGGAGCTGCCATGGATTCAGGAAAAGGCGTTGGACCTGGTGGAGTTCACTGGCTCTGTCACTCAGGCCATTCCTGGACCTAGAGTTGGTACAAGCTCGTTGCCTTGGATTCTTGCTATCCCTCTGGCTTATGCCGGCCTTACTTTTGTTATTGCTTTTGTCAAGACCGTCAGGAAATTCACCTCTCCCAAAGCAAAACACCGCAGAATGGTCTGTCCCTTATTCATTATCAACTCAATTTTCACTCTTGTACTCACCATTGTTGCTGCCGGCATTCGCTATCATTTGCTCGATTCCATCTCTTGCTAGATGGAAAAATGAAATTGGGTCAATGTAAAACATGTTTGATTTGTTCATTTGAGGTTAACGTAATTCACTCTTGATTTAATGTCCTATATAATTTTTATTGTGAAATTGTATTGAAAATTTAGTTGAGTTGATATAAGAGGGCTATTCTGTTGGTTGGTATCATCATGTATAGCTTGGTTTTACTGAATAAATCATTTCAGGTCAATAAAAATGCAATGCTATGCAAGTCGCTGGATGATTTATTTCAAAAAGGAAGAGATAAAGTCAAACCTGATGCTCTCAAGGAACTTGATAATAAGGTGAGATAAATTATGCTTTCAAGAATTTGTATGCATGATTTCATCTAGTCACATTTTATCTTATGAATCAAAAATAAACTTGCCTTTAATAACTGTGTTAGTTGTCATTGTTGCTCTACTTTGTTTGTAACCTTGGAAGATTAGAGTTGTTATTATTGTGTTTTACTTACATATAATTCTCAGTTCATGATGTACGTGATAACTCCTTGGTGGCATGTAATTTGGTGGACAAACGAAACTTCCAAGCTGGACATGCACCTGATAAGCATTTAACACGGCCTTGGCATAGTAAAAATATCAATAATTTTAATAAACAGGGAAGTTCAGTCATTTGGAAAGCTACATAGTCATTGCTGCACTGGAGAAATCCTATGATTACAACATTGATAACATATGATTTGTAAGATGGAAGTTTAACCAAGGGACAGGATGAAGTCAAGGCAATTTCTTATTGAAGAAGTAAAGTTAAATTAGGTATTGAGTTGGTTTTTTGTTGGAAATTAGTTTATACCTGATGGAACCTGCTGAATCTGGTATTATTTATGTATGGATATAAGTTGTCAATTCCCCTCCTAATAGGGAATTGGACTGAGGAAAGAACAAGCTCGTGTTACAATGTGAGGAGAATAGCAGAAATAGAAAGAAAAGGAACGGAAAAAAAAAAAACAGTGGTGTTAGAGAGGCCAGTGACTCTGAACAATATTCTCAAATTCTGCCCCCCCTCCCCAGGTGCCATGATGCCTCATTCTACAAATATAACCCTCCAAGGACCTGCACGCTCTCATCTCCAGCTTAGACCCTATATGACCCAAGTTATTGATGGAAACTCTGGTAGATTTATTTATATAGGAAATGAAAGCAACTTCCCAATGGCAGCTGAGAAGAACTTGCTATTACAAGCTCATGAGTCTATTAGAAACCTATAAGAAACAAAAACAAGCAAACTCCTGGTATTCAAGAGACCAGCTACTCTCGCATTCTCCTCTCACTTCTTCCACTCCCCCGGGTAACCGTTTCAGCCATATACCTTCACACATACAAGCTCTTACCCCCCCTTACACACTACCTGACAAAGTCGAATACCAGGTTCTCTCCCACTCTCCTCTCACTTCTTCCACAGCCCCCTTTGGGTAACTGTGTTTGCCATATACCTTCACACACACACCAGCTCCTACCCCCCTACACACTACCTGACAAAGTTAGTTACGCTAGACAATCATCATTTTATTGCTGCCTTGCCACGTCACCTGTTACAACCCCCTAGGCCAAATTTTTATTCCTCCTCCTCCTCCTCTTCCTCTCATAGACCTTTCCCCATTTCTTTTGGGTCCCCTTATTTCTTCTCATGTAAACATTACTGATGTTGCAAGCAGGCCCATCAGTTACCCAATTGGTTACAAGCTTCCTTTCCCTTTTTCGCCCTTCAGACACCTCGTCACTATTAAAACGGCCTTGGACCCTTCTCTTCTGCTACTCTTCTCATTCCTTTTCTCATACATTTTCAGCACCTTAGGTCCATCGGCCTTGGGCCCATCATTTCCCTGCCTAGGAAGACTCACCTTGTCTCCAAGGTGGAAAGTGGGAAATTGTATGTGAATGACCTCATAATTATCCCATGTGTTTTCCAATTTGGGTAGCCCTTCCCCCTTGATCAACACCTTTTTTTTTCCATTAATTAGCTTTCGGACTTTTCTCACTTGTCCAGGTTTCTTCAATCAATGTAATAAGGATGTCTTGAGTTGGAGTGGTGGAATATAATGATTTTCTTAACTGTGACACATGAAAAACTGGATGTATTCTGGTTGTAGATGGCAGCTCTAGCTGATAAACAACCATCCTCCAACTCTTTGCAAGGGCCATAAAATTTTGGAGCAAGCTTTCCACTCTGCTTCTTAGCTAATGTCTTCAATTTATAAGGTTTGTGTGTAAGAAAAATGAAGCCTCCTATCTCAACTTCTACCTGTTTGTTTGTTATTAGCTTGGTCTTTCATATTCCTAAGCTCTCTCCAAATAGACTTTCAATTCAATCAAGACCAAATTCCTTGCTTATAGGTTTGCATTAATTTCCTCAATAGCTGAAATATTAAACTTGTCTAAGGCACACATTTTTCATTTAATTCAATTGTACTCAATCTTCAATTTTTGCATCACCATCTTTGCCTCATCTTTCAATTGCTTTTGTGGTGGAATCTTTGAATTTAGCCTCTCAAAATTGCAAATCCAATTGTGCCATTGAGGATCTTTATAAGGATCTCCAAAATGCACAGCAATACCATAAGAGATTTTTAGTTCTTCTCTCTTTCCTTATTGAGGTTGAATGAGTTCATCTTTGATTATACAAGCAACCTTTGCCTCATGTAATCCAGTTTCTGACAAAATCTTCCTCAAAGGTGAGATTGGATTACCCCTCATGAGCTTATTTACAACCCCAAACCACATAAGCTTGTTCAAGAACCAAAAAGATAGTTCAGTTTCCAAATTTAAAGGTTTATCACCCAATTCTACCCTCTTGTAGATTCCCTTTTTGCTACCTATATCTTCCCACCTACCCTTTGGAAACTTTAGGATCACCTCCCTCATTGTACTCGGTCTTATTTTCATTCCTGCCTTCTGGAAATCTTTGTAAATCTCCTTTTCTTCTCCACTATTAGGAGTTTTTTTTTCCATATTCTTAGTAGCTGCTTCCAACCTGCAATCTTCTATCTCATCATCATTAATTGCTTGGTCATGTAAACTCATTTGGTCAAAATCAACATTGTCCATATCCAAGTCATTTATTGACAACTGAGCAGATTCAAAATATTCACCACATGCTCTATTTCCAAGCCATTTTAACATAGACATGTACTCTGTGGCCAAAACTGATGTATCACAAGAACTCATCCCTTTAAAATCAACAATTCTTTCCTTAAACATCTCCTTCTTATTAACCAATGGTGCCTCCCCAACCCCCTATAGCTTTGGCCTTGGAACAACATGCCATTTGAAGGATGGTTGAGAATTTACAAGTAATACCCCATGGACAGCAATAGAAAAAATAGTTGATGATAGAGCACCCTTTACGTCATTATATCTGGGTACCATTCTCTGAAGTTTAGCAAGAGGAATGTCAGCATTGCCTAGATATGAAGACGTAGTCCATGCATCCTCAATTGCCTCCCCATTCGTAAAACTTAGCACGTCTGCATCCAGAAAATCAGCAATAGGATTAGGTTACTCATAGGCTTGGCAAAGAATCTTCTCCGAGCCATCTATTTTTAATGGTAAAAACCTTTCTTGAATGGGAAATGCATTCTAGTTAGCTTTAGTTGCACTTCCAGTCTCTCTTTTATTGTGCCAAAACTTACCAAATGCCAAAACTTACCAAAGGCATGAAATTAATGAAGTGTCTCATCTTTGCTAAAATGCAAGGAATAATCATCATCTAAAGTAACAACGTTATTTTCTTTATCTTTGGATACACTGAGAGAGCAATTAGATAGAGACAAAGATGCTCTTGATGATGTGAATCATGGGACAAAGTTAGCTAATTCAAAAGAACAAGCTGATTCAAAACCTTCAATGATCCTTTGCATCTTCCAATTGAACCTATCACAAAGGTTAGGATTAAAAGATTTAAAGAAGCATTGAGTGGACTTGTTCAATAGATTTGGGCTAAGCAAACTTTTGACAAATTTGATCCAAACATTAATCAAGATGTCATTAACATTATTTGGGCTAAAGATGGAGTTGCTAGAGTTATTTTGGGTTAGAATATTACAAAATAAAGAGGTTGGGCCAAAAACCATACATGGATTGATTTAATTAGGCTTAAATAATGCTATTATGGGCTTAATATGCTGACTTCTAGAAGCTTGCTATACTAGGACGAAAATTAGGATTAATTAGGTAGATTTTTTTTTCTTTTAGTTTTTTAAAAAAATTGATTATTTTGTATTCCTAATTTTTAGGTCGTTTAGTTAGGATTATATAGTTAGTTTCCTAGTTTTCCTTCAACAGACAGATTTGACTTACATTATAAATATATGTATTTTGCCTCCATTTGTAATCAAATTGGATGAATGAATGAAATTTTAATTCTGAAGATTTCAAACTTGAGAGTGATTTCTTCTAGGGTTCTTCATAAAACTAATATACTTATCGAGGCTTCATCAACCTTGTGGCGTTTTTCAACACTCGGGGTCTTTGTTCGTTATTGCTCAAGAGTTTCAAGTAGATTACCAGACCTTTGTTTAACTTTCTTTTGGTGCGAATACTTTAGCGTTGGCTGTAGATTCGAGGGATTTAAATCCTTGTGCGTTCGTGCCACTTGATTATGTTTTAGACAAAAGAACTGCAATGATGTAATTGCATGTCTGATGTCACCTCCACTAGCCTTAGAAATAAGATCAACATATTTAGTAGTCACATCACATTACTCTAGTTGCCAGATTCTAAAAAAATACCTTTTTGATGGAATTTGTTGTAATGGGATTGATCTACAAGCCCTGGCATTTTGTAGGGGTAGCTAAATTTCTTCCAAGCACTATGCATTATGGTCTGCTAAATCCGCATTGTAGTTTGTGACCAATATAGTTGTGGGTATCTGAGTTGAGCACACCAACAAGTGCAAGCAAACTTCAGAAACAGCTTTCCCATTTGTCATAGGAAGATCATCAATTAAAAGTATGATAGATGATTTTGACTCCCCATCCGTGAAAATGGGCAAAATCCCATGCTTTTGTATTCCCTCAACAAAAATTTCAAACTCATCCAACTTGGATGTATGTGACAGCAAAATCTCAATTCCCTCTTATTCACTACCTTTGCACCAGTTGATCGTTGCTTTAGCTCTGTATACATGAATGAAGAAGCTAGGTGCATGAAACTCGGCCTGAATTTCTTCTGAAATGGACAATGATTCTGGGTTGTTTGACTTGAATAAGTAAATGGGCCAAGCTGACTTGAATAGCTAAATGGGCTGAACTGTTGCCTTTTACCCGTGAAGTTTGCCTTCCCAAAACTCTTTGGGTCTTCTTCCCCATTTAATTTCTTTGGCCCATTCAAGAGCCCAAGCTTTCTACACCCCTTTTGGACCAAATTCTTCATTAGCTTCTATGACATGGGTCGAGTAACACCCATATCTTCCCTTATGCCATCTTGGAGGGACTTGTTCACCACATTGTCATCCCTTTTTGCCTAGCAGAACGCTTGTCTCTTTCATGCTTAGAGAGTCTCCTTCCCCTTCATTCACTTGCTGGGTTTCCTTGGGCATTAAGGAGCTAAAAATTGATATGATCTTTAGAGACTTGGGATTACCCATGGTTGCTAGTTCTATCGATTCTACTAGTTTGTTTTCACAAGCTGTTGTAGCAAAAGATCTGACAACAAGACCGTGTTCAAAATTTTCTTCTCCAACTTCCTTTACTTGAAATTGCTGCTCTTGCTCTCTTATCTTCCTTCTCCATTGGGCGTTCATCAAAATTAAACGGCAATACCAATTGATGGTTTTGAATATGTGTCTCCTTCATTCTTCCTCATCATCTGCCCTTGTCTTAATGCGTTTCGGCATATGATTCATTATTATTTTTTATATCCTTCATTGCTTCTTTCATCTCTGCCATGTCTTTTTGCCATTTCTCCTCTTACATCTCCCTCTTCCATATGGCAAACTCTCTTTCACGTTCTTCACTAAGAATCCCCATTATTTCAGCCTCTCCTGAATAGTCACCGTTCTGGTGCCAATTTGATGGAACCTGCTGAATTTGGTATTATTTATATATGGATATAAACTGTCAATCCCCGTTGTAATAGTGAATTGGAGTGAGGAAGGAACAACCACAGGTTACAATGTGATGAAAATAGCAGATATAGAAAGAAAAGGAACAGAAAAGAAAACATCACTAGTGTTAGAGAGGCCGGCAACTCTCCCAACACTATTCTCAAACTCTGTCCCCCCCGCGCCCCCCCTTGACATTCAGTCCACAAATATAACCCTCCAACGATCTACTCTCTCTCTCTCTTCCAGCTCATACCCCATATGACCCAAGGTACCTAGTTGGTTACAAGCTTCCTTTCCCTTTTCTGCCCTTCTAGACACCTCATCACTATTAAAACGGCCTTGGACCCACCTCGTGTTACTCTTCTAATTCCTTTTCTCATACATTTTCAGCACCTTAGATCCATCAGCCTTGGGCCCATCAATACCTCTATTTATTCTGTAAATGAAGCATAAAAAATTCACAGGTTTAATCCAGATTTAATTGAATCATATTGGATGCAGAATCCACCTATGGAGTTGGAGCTTAGTTTTCCCATTATGAATATAGCAAATGGAAGTTAACATTTAATTTTCATTCCATTGGTGAGAGAGTGGTGAAGTTTGGTATAACAGAACCCATGCAGGGTTAATGGGATTCCATTTGGTGGGTAGCATGTTCCATTTGTTGCCCTTAAATTTTTAATACAGTATTCCTTTCGTTAACTTCTGCTAATTTAGTGACATAATCCATAACAATTTTTCAGATATATTTTTAAAAAATTGTTATTATATGTCCCTGTCAATATTATCAGTCAAAGGTAATCGAATATTTTTATATCCAAACAATGTTTTATGACTAAAAAAAACTTTGGAATATTGCATCCAAACACACTAGCTTTTAATTTTAACAGAAGCTCTGTAAAAGAAGTTGTATTAAAAATATATTTTCTTAAAAAGTCGGACCTTTAGTCAATCTGACTAGAGAAGCAAACACTTAAGTTTGTAGTTGTATATGTTGATGATTAGCTGTTCTAATTGTTGGAGATTTTCTACCTGTTAGGATTAGCTTGGATTTTTCCCTGATTAGATCTGATTATGTGGCCTTTAATCCCAGATTCTATGGGATTGGGTCAACACTTCATTTCTGTTTATTTTCCCTTATTCATGTCTTTTTGGGCTTCCTGTATCTTGGGATTCTATTGGTCTCTTTGTGGCCATGGTCCCTATAAATTGCTTTCCTTTGCATTCGAATAAAGGTGAAGAATTCAGATGCATTCTCTAAATATTCTTCAGTTTAAGTACATGATTTTACCATCTGTCTAGATCAAGGTGATTTTTTTCTTTTTTCCTGGGGTTGTTATCTGTTTTTTACAATGTTTGGAAAGCCATTTTCTGTTGATTATCTGCTGGCTTCCTGAACTTTTGTGTGCTTGTGCACATAGACAAACTGATTTTTAGTAACAATTTCAAATTAACATACAGACAGGTTTTGGCATGGATGAAATTCTGCGCAAGTATATCCGGTATGCTCTGAATGAGAAACCATTCAACCCTGATGTGGTTGCTGATTTAATTCAGCTGAGGAGAGCTTCCAAGTTAAGTGACTCCCACGTCACAGAGATTCTGAATGAAATCTCAAGAAGAATTGTGCGAGACAAAGGTAGGGCATTCTTTACATTGCATAGGTTATTGGAGTAGTCCTGGGGCGTGGTAATGGCCTTTAGCCTGATCTATTGCTATAAATAATCTGATGTAGTGAACAAAATTTTACATATGGATTCTATTATGTCAAATGAGTTTTGTCTGCAGGGAATGCTATATATAAATAATACCATCCTAAATGATCATTGGTTTCCATCCGGAAACTTGCCCCTTACTGAATTCTAAATTTTGCATTGAAACTATGGTGGTTTGTTATAGTAATCTGAAGGACAATCTACTATAGTGCTGCTTGCTTTTACATTTGATTTAATTGCTTTGGTTTGTTTCACGGGGGTGCTTGTCTGTTGTAAATATATCAGGTTAGGTGGCAAAAAAGCATTTTAACTTGGAATCTTAAGGCTGCTCTTTGTACCTGCCTTATATGGGCCTGAATTGAGTATTGGTTATTCATATTCTTTATGCAGCTTAGGCCATACCAGAGCAAATGGATTAGTAATTTATATGTGAATAAGGTTTTCAGTATTGTTGGGAGACCCAACAATAAGAAAATGTTAATTATCAATTTTAAGGGATTAATCCCTGTAGTATATAGTTTATGACAACTACACAAGTTTGTGTTTGCATAGTTATCTGTAGAAATTGTCATTACAGTTAAAGCTGTTTTGTAGCTTACCTTAAACATAATTTTGAGAAGTAGCAACTTGAAAGTCATAGACCGGTGATTAGATGGAACTGATCCTTCTTTCCTCACCTGTCTTCCAGCATACCGAACTATTGCTTAGTGTGAGTGAACACAATTTGTTTTATCCATTTTACTTAAATCACAATGTCATAAGATTTTGGATTTGTAACTCATTGTCATTCCAATTCTCTCTAACTTTTATTACATTACATTTTAATTTTCTTTTTTTAAGGCCCTGTAGTCATGGATACATCAGGCTATACTGAAAGGGGTTTCAAGAGAAAACTAGCTGTTCTGGCCCTTTTTGGAAAGGTCTTCTATTTATCTGAGGTAAGTGGCTGCAACAGTCAATATGATTAAAAATTTTCCTTTTTCTGCAAGTAATATACAATATGTAATGTTGTCAGTGCCTATACATGAGCTACTTCAATACCATGGGATCCTTTGTTTGGGGTTTAAGGATTTGTTGATCCCACCATCAGGGCCCATAAATATTGAAACAAAATGACAGTAGCATGAAATTAAAGGAGAAATATAGATTTTTTTCCCCCATCATTTTGTTGTGGGGAAGTACAAGTTATGCCTCCAGAAAATGGCTTCCAAGCTGCACTGCATCAGTTGGTTTTACTCCTGTTTAGTTTTAAAAAGGGATGGTATAATTTCTATTGAGGAACAACTATTTTTGTAAGTTTATGGCACCGTAGCATTTCCTTTCATCATGGTGGTGCTCATCGTGCTATATTGTTTTTTCTGTCTTCTCTTAGTTCTTGGCCAGAAATAACCAATGCACATATCTTATAAAATACTAGCTAGATACAAATATCCATAATCATCATTACTCTTAAAGGAGTTTGCTTCGAAGATAATTTCTAATACCTGCTCTGGCTACTACACAGTCAATGTTTGCTGATCTTATTAGTTTTGTTATCACTGAGGAGTGCAGTTGCTTTTGACTAATATAGCTGGTCGTGCTGTATTGTCTTGCACTGGACAATTTTTATTGCTTCTCTTTGTTTTTGGCCAGAAATAACTAATGCACGGATCTTAGAAGTACAAAATCCAAGCTAGATGCAAATACCCATAATCCTCATATAGTAACTCTTAAAGGAGCTTGCTTTGAAGAGAATTTCTAGTATGCGCTCTGAATACTACACTGGTCAATGTTATCTGATGTTATTAGTTTTTTTTTTTAATTAATCACTGAGGAGTACGGTTGCTCTTGACTAATTCTGTCTTTTGATATATGAACATAGAAGCTCCTAGAATGTCATTTATGCAATTATGTTAATTACTGTTTAGTACTTTTGTAATATTCTGTTTAAGTGCTTCTGATAGTGCCTATTCTGTGTTTAATATTTGAAATTTGAACTAATTGCATTGTTGGTTTGTCATTTTTTGTTTCAGCTGCCGGAGTTCTGTTCGAAAGATAGCTCCTTAGTTGTCAAGGAAATCTTTGGGGTTACAGAGTATGTTCCATACTTGGTTTTTCTTTGGTTGCTTTTATTCTTATTAAGTAGTGTGGATGAATTTAGCGGTGAGCAGACCTTGTGCCTAGCATTTTACTCCGAGCTATATTCTAAAGGGAAAGGGAAATAATAATAATAATAATAATAATAATAACATCCCTAATCTAATGTAGAATCGTAAGCCTGGCTCTTCCTTTCCTCAGTAAAGTTGCTACAAATGAAATAACATGGTTTGAACATTCGTCTTGTGAATCCTCTGTCTCTATTATCAGAAAATTAGAATGAACTTAAAAATCAGCAATAAATAAACATGCTCAGGAGAATCTTCTTTTTCAGTGAAGATGCTGAAAAACTCAGGATACACACTGTCTCTGAAGCTGGTGATTTGGATTCGCTTGAGAAGATGGTTGACAGTTCAGAAACAGAAGATTCTGAAGGGATCATTTGATGCTTCTTAATGGATATCTTATGTGTTTAGCTTTCAAAAAGGTTAAATGATGACTCAGTGGCTGCAAATGGTTCATTATTCTCCTCCTTACAAAAACACAAAGGGTTGCCCTTTCCCTTTGATTGCTGTTTCAGTTTTAAGATCCCTCGGAATAAATTTTGTGGTTGATGTTTCTGTTATAGATCAAGTCTGCAAGCATTTACTTTTAGTATTTGGAAATTGAAGGCAGCTAGTTAACGAAAATCATTGTAAAGATACATATAGATATAGAATGATTAATTATATGCATGTTGATATGGGATTGCACTTGCCTAATTTTTTATTGACATGGGAACTCCTTCTTAGCTTGCAGGACTTCTAAATGTCTATTTGATTCATTATGTTTCTCGTGGCCTGAAATGCTGCTTGTCCTCGAGTACGTTGGAAATTGAGCTTCAATAGTTCGCTCAAGATACATAGTAATATTTTATTATCGTACACGATTTTCAAATTAATGAAAACTGATTAGACAACTGAGAGCTCAAATTTTCCAAAATAAAATTAGATGTATACTTTTCCCAAGTCTGATGTAAGCTATTTATTAAGTGAGTTCAGCCATTGTAGAAATACGACACTGGCTAACTGGCAGATTACCATGCTACGTCCCCAATTGATCATCCGATTGTTTATATAAACTGCAACTTGAGGTAGACCAAATCCCCAAGCTCAAACTGTGATGTTTCTTACCTCAAAATATTATCGGAGCCTAAGCTTACTATGCTGAAGCTCGCTGATTAGATTTAAGAAAACATACCCTTCAAAACAATGCTACATACTAACCATCTTTTGTTTGCCCTGTGGGTGGTATGCAAAAATTAAGTTCAATTTTACTCCCAACATCAACAACTTAAAAAAAAAAAAAATCCCAGTAAAGATTTTCAGCAAAATTTCAACATGGAGTTGAAAGTCACTAAAATATAGTTGTTTAACAAGTCCAATGACTCGCCCCATTATTGAAGGTCATTTGAAGGCCTATTCAGGTCCAAAATGAGGTAAGTCACGCAACTTATAATGAGGATATCTCTTGGTCCCCTATTGATAAATGGACTTTTAATTTAGCCCTTTAGAAATTATAATTAAAATGCTTGTAATTTTTTCCTTTCATAATATTTTCATCCAAAATTTGATGCTAAATCTAACGATATGCTAAATTGGATGCCTATTTTGATGTGTGAGTTAACTATACCAAATAAATAATAACTAACATCTAAGTTACCATACTTTCAAGATTGGTGCTGAATTTTGGATGGAAAAAAAAATGAAAAGTAGCATTACAAGTATTTCAATTATTAAAAAATCAATTTGAAAGAAATAATGATGCAAGATCCCATAGAAATAAGTCCTAGTAACCTTCAACAAGATGACACTTTGCCTGGGACCAACTAGAAAGCAAAAATGTTGGTCAAAGGAAAGACCCTAAGAGAACTTGTCTCTTAGAACCCTAGCCTCAAGATGCCACAAAGTAAAACCAATTATTTGATAAGTCACGTGAACTTTCAAAAAACACAAAGAAGCAAAAGCCTCACAAAGAATTGAATAATAATCAAATTCATTCATGATCTAAAATAGAGTACAATAGGAAGCCTTTTATAAACAAAAATTTCTAAAAATCTAAAATCCTAATATAAGTTAACTCTAAAATCTGATTAGAAATATTTTAAATGATGCCTAAAATCAAAGAACAAGATTAGGATACTAATTTTAACTTAATATCAAAGATAAGATCTTTGACTAAGTTCTAAAAATGATAAAAATAAATAAAAACGAAATTCATAAAGAATCCTACTCAAAACTAATCAGCTCCTTTAAATAGTCACATGGGATGCTCATGCTTCATTAAAAATCACATGGTTGACACATGATTCTTAATCTCTTGTAATTGGACTCTAATTGGGCCTTGACACTCTTCTTGTAGAATGGTTAGCATTATCACACTTTTTACATCTTCTTGGGCCCTCTCTTGACTCAAATAAATGGGCTCTAAGTCATGAGCCTTATGAATCAAATAATTGAAGGCTTCTTTCATTGCTTTGGCCTTAACTCTTGTTATTGGGCCTCCTATGCCTTGCAATGGATCTTTAGGCACATTTAACTTGAACTCTTTGGTTTTAATTTGCAAATCATGTCCTTGGGCTTGAAACTTAGCACCATGTCCTTCATCAGGTCCACTTCTATGCTCAGCAAGGTCTCTTGGTGCTATTGCATCAAATAATTTGTGGAGAACCAAATCAAAATTCCACATATTTATTAGGGACCAAAATAGAATTTTTCTCATTAAAAGAACTCACTTAAAGTGTTTGAAGGTCATAGTAATTTCAAAAGAATAAAACTAGTAACTTGTTTGATGAATATCAATTTAGGCTTCACCCTACTATTCCCTAAATTGAAGCCTTTTATTATTGGGCCATGCTTGTCAACCATTTGGTGAAGCCCAATTTGTCTTTGGTAGTCTAGCTTGTCATATACCACAAGCTATTAGATTTTGACAAATGCACACTTGCACTGTACCACTTTCTAATCATTCCACACCGTATCTAACAGACACAGATGAGGCACATCTGTTCCACTACTTATTATTTGACCCTTAAAAATTATCATTTTGACCCTCAACTCTACTAATAAAAGGCCTTGAGGCCCTCTAGTATGTTTTATACTCCTTGAACGTTAAAATCTTCACTTAGGCATGAAAGTATTAGTAGTAGCATTGGCCTCTCTTAAATACCAACAAAAGACTCTTGATTACATGTTTGGACCTTTGCACGACCTCAAGGACTACTTTAAGACCTACTACTAAGCTTATAACATTGACTATCAGAATTCACACTTTCTACCTAGAAAAGCTTTGACAAAAAGCTTCAACAAGATGACGAGAACTTACCACAAACCAAGGCATGGAGCTTGAAGTCACCATGCCTATCGTAGATAAGGCTGACGTCAGTGTGAATAACACGCAAACGGAGGCGCATAAGAAGATGATAGGAAATTAAATTATATTGAACGGTATTATGGACATGACAATCAAAAAGGGGTATTTTAGTCTCACAAGGAGTTGCCACCATGTTAAAAATGCCAAGGAATGTATTAGATGAGTGGATGGATGAATGACATGTGACTTCTCCTTCTTTCTACTAACTTCCCTCTGCTATTTGTCTTTGTCTACCTCTATTCCCTTATCTTTCTCTGCTACTCTCTCTCATGTCTCTTCCACTTTGCTTTTTCCCAAATTTCTCCTTTACAAATTTAGATCCGTACCAACTGGTATTAGAACACTTGATCCAACATGGCAGATGCAACTCGAGCATAGACCAATCTATGTGAAATGGAGGAACGATTCAGGACTGCAATGAACCAGAGGTTTGTAGCAATTGAATAGCAGATGATTGGAGTTCAAGAACTTGTGTGAGGACTCTCTTTTCGGTTTATTGAATTGATGAACCATATTCATGATCATGGAAGGTTGGGCCATCGACCAAGCGTAGGAGATTACCAAGTACCAACCATATTCACCAAGCTTGGCTTCCTGAGATTCTCTGTAGAAGACATCAACGATTGGATCTCAAAATGTAAGAGGTTCTTCATTATGGATGGTACACTCAAAGATAACAAGGTAATATTAGCTAGTCTAGCTCTTAATGAGACCACATATAAGTAGTTCCAAAATTTCAAAAAAGAGTAAAAATGGTAGGCTTAATTGGAATGTATTGATTGAGGATATTAAAATCAGATTTGGTCCTGTGACTGATGATTTTATGGAGGAGCTTATGAACTTGAAACAAAAAAGGGGCTTAGTAAACTATGAAGAGGCATTTGGCAAATTAATATGTAAGGTAGACTTAATTGAGAGTCAGAAGCTAAGTTTCTTTACAGTTGGGTTAAAACTTGAATTGGCAAGTGGAGTTAAGTTGTGGAATCCAAAAACAATACTGGATGCTACTAGATTAGCTAAATTGTAAGAATTTATTATTAAATTTATGCAAAAAGAGTCTAGAAGTCAAAGTGGTTTAAAGAATAAAAGTCTTCAGAAATTAAAGTAGAATGTGTTCAATATGATGATGATCAATTTGATATCCTTTGTTATGAGGAAATCATAGGTCTTGCATTTCAAAATATAGAAAATGCATATGGAATCGCAATTGAGGTGGCATATGCTGGAGTTTAATGTAAATGAGAGGGGGGGATGACTTCTATGACCTTTAGTTTAGCTTGTGAAAATGTTGCAAAAATAAATGAACTTACTATCAAGGTGTTAGAACAAAAGAATTTCCTAGAAGTTCAAAAAGAATTATAGGTGAAACAAGAAGGGAAAGTACTATAGAATTCTTATGGGAATTGGTCCCAATTGGTCCTGTTCAACAAATTCAATGAGACAATGTGAGAGTCAATTGGTCCCTTCTGCTATACTCTTTTCTCCATCTTCAATTTTAGGACAATATAAGTATCCTGTCTATAGAAATGATGCAAATATATATCCTGACTTGCCATTACTCTCATAGGTATTAGGGGATCATATTTTGAGCATTTTTTATAAGAGAATTTTTGCAATTGATGAACACAAGTTCAAGAAGCATGGTATTAATTTGAAAATAAGATCATTGGTTATGGTTGTTGATGGTGGCCATCCCAAAGGTTGCTACACTGAAGTTCAAGAAAAATGCCTTTCACCAAATGGGTTAAAGGTTAATGAACTTATCAGTGCACTGGATGAGAAGGAAATTGGTGTTGTAGCACACTTTTACATGGATCCTAAAGTCCAAGGCATCTTAACTGTTGTTCAAAGGCAATGGTCTCATAACCATGTATTTGATTCGTTTGTCATGGTAGATTCAACTATCAAAATGGCAAAAGCTGGATGCCAATTCTTGCTAGGGATTATTATGACAATTTTTGATCCTAGAGGTGGTTTATTTCTCTTCAAAGTAAAGTACAGTAGGTGTGTTTGGATTGTAGGACCATGGTTTCACTTATTATTAGATGCGGGTTGATGGATTATGAATTTGGCAAGTCCTACACCCTTGGGAGTTGTTAGGCGACTAAGAGTTGTAGTAGGCATCTAAGTACAAGAGTTGTTAGTAATCTTTGTTATTTCATTAAGAGTATTTTTGTTACTTCCTTGTAATAGAATTTTGTTGTAGCTTACCCTTGTGGTAAAAGGTTTTTAGGGGGGAGTATTGATAGGAAATTAAATTGTATTGAAGGGGTATTTCAGTCTTCACAAGAAGCTGCCACCATGTTAAAAATGTTGGGGAATGTATTAGATGAGTGGATGGATGAATGGCACGTGACTTCTCCTTCTCTTTGCTATCTTCCCTTTGCTCTTTGTCTTCGTCTACTTCTATTCTCTTTTTCTCTACTACTTTCTCTCGAATCTCTTCCACTTCGCTTCTTCCTAAATTTCTCTCTTACTGTAACACCCCAAAATTAATAAAAGTGTTAATAATGGGTTTAGAGTAATTAAGAATAATTAATAGAGGATAATTGGGCAAGTTAGTGAATAGAAATTTCAGAGAGATAAATTATTAATATAGGTTTAAGAATTAATTAGAATAGAAACCTCATCTAGGCCCAAATTAATAAATCATGATAAGAGACTAATGGAGGCTCAATGAGTTAGGTGCAAACCCAATCTAATTTAATGTGATAGAAGCCCAAGATCCACCTTGAATAGACTCTTATAAGTAGCCCAATTACCCTTGTGCAGACCCAAACCCTTGAGCTCTTCAAACTTGGCCCACACTTAATTAAACTTCAGTAGCCCAATGCATAAGAGTTGGCCCAATAAAATTCTGCAGCCCAACACTCTAAAACTGGCCCAACAAGCTAAAATCTGAAGCCCATTTGGAGTTGGACCTTGGAGCAACCCATGACCCATCTTTGACCTAACTTAAACTAACTAAAACCTTAATGCTTCAGCCACTTTCTCATTTTGCTGAAACTCAAGAAGCAAAATCTAAGGTTTAGGGCAAGAATTCCACATTTTCTCACACTTAGAGTAAGATTCAGTCAAGGTAATAATTATACAACTTAATCCCCTCATCTTTCTCTTTAATTTTGCCCAATTAGTTTTTCATTTGGAGCATTTTCACTATACCAAAAAAATCTGAAATGTGGTTGTTTGGGGATTTTCTTGGTGGAATTCGTAGGTTGAGGTTAGGGCTGACATTAGGTAAGTATAAACTCTCCATTTTGATGCTTTTTTTGTTAATTTGAGACCCCCATAGCTGATTTATAAAATGGGTATTAATTTTGTACGAATTTACTTAGGATTTTAGATAAAATATTGAGATTTCTGGTAGAGGGCACTTCAATCCGAATTTGGGACTTGTAGTGGCTGGGTAAGTATTATTTAGGTAGTTATTAGCATTTAAATTCCTTGGGTACTTGTTGCTACTATTAATGATGAATTAGAATGGTAATTTTCTGATGCTATGGTTATAGGGATTTTTGTATCATTGATGGCTATTGCAAATTGTCTACAAGTGAGGTAACTGGGGTTTACATTAATTCCATGCATATATCTATTTTAATTTCATATTTAATGTATATGAATGATTTGAAATGATGAATGAATTGGTTGGATATCTATTGTATTGTGATTGGACCTTGTGAGTCCATGGTGGAGCTGTGGTGTGACTGCCATCCGTGCATATGCTTCGATCGGGTACCGGGTTATGATCAAACCCCAGATGCACTGAGCCCTGGTTGTGCTCAATGGGGAATAGGTGCTGTGGACGGGCCTCTCCCGGTGTTATTGGCCATTAACAAGTGAAAATATGATTGCTAGTATGAGATAGTAATCATGATAGCCTAATTATTTCATTTACCGATATGATTGATATGATTCTGATGTTAATTTTGATTCATGCATATATGTTAATTAAACTGAATTATATGATGGAATTGCCTTGGTTACTGAGATTTATATCTCACCCTGTTTTATGAGATTACAATTTCAGGTGAAAATTTCTCAGGTAAGATTAAGGGCAAGCAAGTGGATGAACATCCATGAGCTGAGACCTAGTGTGGGGAGCTACACTTGGTCTGAGTGTAATAGAGTAGATGCTAAATTTTGTTAACCTATGTATAACATCATCATGTATCTATATCGCCAAGTGTAGGTTTTCATATTTTGATTACTTAGGATGTATTTATTAAGGGGTTAGACCTCATCTTAATTTGGTAATTGATGTATGGATTAATGATATCTGCCATGAGTCTTGTTGGACTATGATATGGCTTGTTATTGGATATGTAACCTTTGAGATATTGATATGCACTCTTAATGTATGGAACCCCTAATGGAATGTGTATTAAATGTTAATTGTTGTTAATGCATGAATTTTTGTTGCCATTACTCTATGGACTTGTTGATATAGGGTGATTAGAGAAAAGGAATTGACCCTTAAATTTTGAATGAGAGAGGATAGATTAGCCAGATAAATTAGGCTAATGAAAGCTATTTGAGCCTCACAATTAAGGTAAGGGGCCCTAGGGTGAGATCGGAGGGAGAAAGGAGGGTATGAGACTAGATTTTCGAAGTGTAGGACCAGAAGGCACTTCGCCACGGCTAAAATGGAGTTGGCCGTGGCCAATAGAGGCGAAGTTGCCCAGGGAGAATGCCAGAGAGGAATTCACCGTAGCAAAATATGTAATTGGCCGCGGCGAAATGCGAGAAGCAAAACTGGGAGTCGTCCAGAGGGAAATTGGCCGTGACAAAATTTTGCAAAAATGAGTCAGGCATTCTAGAGAGGAATTGGCCGCGGCAAAAAGAGTTATTGGCCGTGACCAATAAAGAGAGGTGAGCGAGGTAAGTTCCAAGAGGCTTCTTCACTACGGCACCATGTAGGGTTGGCCGTGGCGAAGGTCCAACTCGCCGTGGCGATAATTAGTAATGATGCGAGGGGGAAGCCGAGGGGAATTGGCCGCGGCGAACATCCTAAAATCCTTATATTAATTAGGAAACTTTGGTTTTTTATATGGTAATCTCAAGGGAGGATTTAAAGACATTGGGATGAGTTATAATTGATGAGTAATAGAATTAAAGGCTTATAAATAAACGTTCATTCCCTTTATGAACAAAAGTGTTTGTAGTTGTATGATTGATAACTCTAATCACATTAAGGTTCAAATTTTCCTGCATTTTCATAACTTATGACTAATAATCATGTAATTAACATTAGTTACAATGTTTAGAAATTAGGGTCGTCACACTTACACTGTGAGTTCTTTTGTACTTTAAGCCTGACCTTTTTTTTTTCTTACAAGGATCTTGATAATTTCTTTCTCAGATTTCCCATGCATTCTGCTTCTTTTATGAAAAAGGGATATGGGAAATCTCCCATTGCTTTCCCAAAGTTGGATTGGTGCATACAACTTTCTTTGTCTATGGTAGTTGTTATAAGACGGACAGATGCCATAACTGGATTATAGAAGAATAGTTTGTTTCTTGTTGGCATTTGTATTTGAATGCTTTGACTACTATTCATCTCTTGTGTCCTAGGCTCTGCATTGTCATTCACCAATATAGGGTTTCATGTTGAAAGAGATTGTGGATCAAAGGTGACCTTTATTTAATATTAGATGTTAATTTTAAAATGTATATCAACTTCTCATGTTGGAAGAAAGATATTCTTAACTTGGTTGTGAATTGTAGTTCATGATAAAAATAATGAAGTTGGGTATTCAAGAAATGGATACTAATTTATCTCAACATAGCCTCATATAGTAGTGAGCAAAATGTGTGGTCTCAATAGGCAGAAGTTTTTATTTTTATTTTTATTTAACTAAAATCAAATGTAAGAAGAATTACATGACAACATTATAACTATTAAGAGAGTAAAGTTTGATTCCCTTGTTCCTTCCATCATTCCTACTCAATAGATTGCAATAAGCCCAACAACGAGGAAGGAAAGCAAGATGTCATATGAAGAACATCCCTACCTGCCATCTGGTGCTGAGCCTCTTTTTTGAATTGCAAAGTAATTAACCACTTCACATTGATTCCTATCCAAGAATAGAATTTGCAATTAACATTCAGTAGGTCGAAGAACAATATCTTGTTGGAGAATGATAGAGTACCATAAAGCTCCTATGACCACCTTCAAGGAGACCATGCATGGTGTAACCATCAAGGAAAGCTTAGGCAAGTTACTGAACGTGAGCATCAATTTCTACACCATATAGAAAGTATCTATTTTAGTTGTTTGAATAAGGCCATGTGGTCAAAACTTATGTTTAAAGAATAAGTTAGTTTCTTTCCTTTTTCCTCTTTATGGCACCATTCTTAACTTTCCAAATTCTTGTAATAAACAGTGCCATCTTTTAAAGAATTATTTTTAAAAAGTTTTAGGTCTTTCATTGCCTATATAAAGGCATTATATGTACTTAGAAAGTAGGGCAATAAGATGAGTAAAGAGAATTTTCTTTTAAGGAATTATGTTATATTCTTGTGAGGTTCCTCTTGCTCCTTGAGTGCATGGAGTGAATTCAACTCGAATTTATCAAAGGATTGGTCCCCTTTGTAGCATCCTAAAGGCTAGGTTCTAGAGACGAGTTCTCTTGGAGTCAATGCTCTCTAACTAACTATCTTTGTTTATGCGTGTTCTTCTTTTTCTTTGTGATTGATTTTTATTTGTGCGATTATGTTCTTAAATCTTACATGATCCCAATAATGTTGTAAAAAAAGAGGTACCTTGGACAGGTTCCATAGGCATCTCATATCATTGGGTGGAAGAACAATATCTTGTTGGAGAACCCATCGAGGTTATTCCCTTGTTGCCATGAGAAGTGACAAATGCTTTCTTCAATGCTTTATATCTTATCATCCCCATCTCCCAAATACCACATCATCAAAACTAATGGTTATAAAAACTAAAAATAAGTCCCAAATTTATGCAATTTTGTATACATTTTCAGTGGGGCTTATCATAGTTTTTTCAATATTTTTTTAACATTTTTACATCAAATTTTGTATAATTTTGGAATTTAAAGTCAAAGGGCGTAATTAGGAATTTTTATTTATAAATTTTCAATTTTAGGACTAAATTGTAATATTTTGTAAAGACTAGCATTTGCTTCAGTTTCTTGAATTTTGCAGTCAATTTGTGATATTATGAAGTCATAGTCTTATTTTATAATTAGTTTAATTTTGGGTTATTTTATTTTATTTTATTTGATTAATTTCTCATTTGGTTTTGTTGTCTTTGAATGTAGGACTTACATGTAAATAAATAAACATTCAAGTTTGGAAAGTGGTGATTCACAAAGCCCAAGGAATTGATTGCAGATATCTTAGTAGAGGGGTGGTTCACTTTGTTTATCACAATGAGCAGAAGCAATTTTTGCAAGACTAGTTACTACAAGAAGTGGATCCTCTATCTATTGTTAGGATTTCCGTTTTGTTGTGCTGTTAGGAGAGTGGGAAAGAGGCAAAGTATATTTTGATTCTTTTTTTTTTTTTTTATAAATTAAATTCACTTATCTTATCTTTCCTTCAATTTCTTTTAACCGTAGCAATAGCTAATAGCAGAGGATCCTCTTTTGTCACTACATGTTGTGATTGTGATCTACTTGGTTGTGACCAATAGGGGTTAACTAACTTTTATAAATTCACTATTTTAACTTGAGAAAGAAGGAGTTTCGACTTTTCATTTTAGATTTTCTCCAAGTTTCAAAAATCAGTGATTTGCAGGATGTTTATTACTTTAATCAAATTGAGAATGGGAAGTTTACGATGTATATTTTCCAAACTGATTAGTGAGCTTGGTTTTTCTAAGTTGAGGGGATTCTTAGGGATTTGAGAGTTTCTCTTAGATCATTTAATCTAGGTTAGTATGTGTAATGACTCTAACTTCTAATCATGATAATTAAGCTTAAATATGCGATTACAATCATAAGTCAAGATCTAGTACCATTTCAATTAATCAATTTAGGAAAATGTAGGAAAATTTAAACTTTGATGTTATTAGAGTCATTAACCAAATAATTACAACTGTTTATGCACATAAGTGAATCTAATCCGCAATCAAAAGCCTTTAATCTATTTATCCATTCATTCCAACTCACAAAATCCTCCTATAAGTGTTACTAAATCATTCCTTAGCATACCATAGGAAAAACCAAGGTTTCTAGGCTAAAAGTAGGGGTTTAGGGACCTTCGCCGTGACTTGGAACCTTTTCACCGTGGCTAAATTGGCTACTGCAACTTAAAAACCAAGTTTTGCATATTGTGCCATAGCCTATGAGTTTTGTGCCATGGCAAAGTTGCTCTTAGGTTTACTTCTCACATTTTTGTAGATCTCGCTGTGGCAATAGCCACAACAAGTTGGACCCTAGTCGCGACGGCCTATGTGGCACCATGGCGGAAAAATACCTTGGAACCTACTGTAGCAAATTTCCTGATTTGCACTGCTGCAAAATGTAACGTCCGATTTTTCGTAAAATACTGAAATGAGTCAATTTGCAAAGCAAGTCTCCTGAGATGAGTGATTCAAGGCCAAATAAAATTGGGATAAAATTTTAAATAATAGAAAATGAGGATTTGAGCCTTGAGTTACCCAGAAATTGGGGTCGGAGTGATTCAAAAAATTTACTGAAAGGCCAGTGGTATTTTTGTAAATAAGTGAACTTTTTGGAAAACATAGAGGAGGGCTTTTTAAATGAAAGTTTTAAGTCCTCCGAGGTTCTCAGAGGCCCTAAAATCATGGAAAGCCCCGGGACAGTTAAATCCCCTCCAGTGGATGTTTTCCAACGTCAGTAGACCTGAACTTTGATCGGTTCGTTCGGTAAGGTTTTAGCTCCAAATTGAGTGATTCCAAAGGCATTTTATTAAATTGGGAACCTATTTGTTATGATGGAAAAGATGGTTCTAAAAAAGGAGCTAAAATAAAGTCAAACCGGAAATACCATTACGAAGGGCAAAATTGGAAACAATTTTAACAAGATGCTTCTTAAACTCATGCCCTCTCTTGCCCTCATTTTCCTCTATCTTTCTTCTGCCCAGAACAGAGAGGACAATTAGTTCTCTTAGGCACACAAGAAGGAGCACTCTTGGAGGGAGGAAAAAGCCAAGAAAAGGTAGGAAATTCCATGGAAAATCTAGCTTTCTCCTTAGCAAGTTACTTCTCCTCCTTCTCCTCCTTATTTCTATGGGTTTGATAGTGTTTTTAAATCTGTTTTGGGGGCAAAATAAAGATTAAAAATTCGTGTTTGAAGGGAGGCAACCAAGGAAAGTGAAAAGCAACCAAGAGAAAACAAGAAAACAAGGTAAAACTTCCATTCTTTGGTAGTTTCTTCCTCCCCTTCCTCTTGCATGAATTTGGCCACCATGAGCCCAATTCTTAGGGGCTGTTTTCAGTCCAATTTATGGAGGGATTAGGGGTTTTAGGTGGCAAGGATTAAGAATGAACTAATAGAATCAAGAAAGGAGCATTAGGAAACAAGATGGAATCATTAGGGATCCAAATGCTCCCTTGCAAATCTAATTTTATATGAATATTATTAGGCTTAAATAAATGTTTAAATGTACTCCTAAGATCCCTAAGAGGTCCCCCATATGCCTCCTTCTCCATGAAAATGAACAAAACCCCATGGAAAGTCATGAACCTAGAAGTTGGAAAAGTGTAGAGCACTTAAGGAGATTGTAAAAACTGATTTAATCCATAAGTTCCCTGAGCTATTTAAGTATTTCTTTGACCTCCTACAACTCTTAACAACCTCCCTAAATGGTTCCCCCATCAAGGAAAAATCAAGAAGCTATTAAATCCCATTTATGCTCTAGGTTTCGGCCAAGTAGGGATGGCATAGTGAGGGAGAGTTTTAAATTTTTCCAAGCCCATTTTTGAGTCATATATGATGAATGAATGTGAGGAGAAGCCTTGGGAAAAATTTAGGAAGCTTAGAGAATGAGTTAGTGCTTTAAGTTTCATATTATGACCTAAAGAAGCAACATAGTACTAGGCCCTTTGTTTTAATGATGCGGTGGCTCCAAGAGGCTTAAAAGGAGTCAAGAATCATAATTGAGAGGAAAGAAGGAGGCCTAGAAGTTATTTGAGGAGTGTTGCTTCATTAGGCACCATTATGGACCATAATGAAGCCTATAGAGTAATCTAGGGCTTAAGCAAATTGTATAGCTTTAGAATATATTTCATAAACCTAATTTGCTCCCTTAAATTAGGTCTAGGCCAAGAGAAACCATCTTCACTAAATTGTAGGTGTCTAGCCAAGGCAAAGGAGGGAAATCCAAGGAGAAAAGTGTGTAGATTTGTACAAGGTAGCTCTCTCCACTTTCTCTCATGCATGGATGTGTGTTTAACTTGTTTGGAATGTGTGTATGTGTATTTTCAAGCTATGAAAAGTATGCTAGCATACCTTTACATTCCATGATTCTTGATGCCATGTTATGTTTTCAATGACCATATAATGTTTGTATGAGTTTATTTGAGTGTGGAGAGGCTAAGAACTCTTCCCTTTGGTGAGGATGAGCTAAGAACCCTTGAGCTTGGTTGAGACAAAGCAAAAAGTCTCCCAAAAGTAAAGTGGGCTCCCAAGAGTATGGTTGAGTCCAAAGTGCTTAAGAAATGGGTGAGGCAAGTCTAAAACTAATAAGGAGAAGTGTGAGGCCAATCTAAATACTTGGTGAGCTCTTGAATGATTTGTATGAGTTGTTTACATGCCAACTTTGCTTCTAAAATGTCCATGGCTTTTATTGTCTCCATGCATGCATTTGTAAAGCTTGCTTGCACATATTATGTATGATTGAATGGGAGATGAGCCATTGGGATTCTTTGAATCTCACTCCCCCCTCTCCAATGCTCTAACATGCTAGGTGGACCAAGTAGTTATGGTGAAGGGAGCCAACAACCATGAAAGAAGGAGATTGACAAGCCTAGGCCTAGCTTTCATTCTTTTTGAATCCATAATGAGGCTTCATAAAGTATACGATGTTGTAAATGTACCATGACCCTTGAGACATGTATAAATACACCATTATGTGATGTTTATATGTATGGATATAATGTATGACCTCTAGCATATGTTTTGAGTATCTAATGCCAAAGTATGAGAATTAAAAGTTTGATGGATATATGTATAAGTGGGAGTTGAATGGCCAGAATGAGATGTATGAGGTTTGGGACCATTTGGGTAACTCACACAAGTCTTAAATATACTTTTAGACTTGCCCAAAAGGTTCCAAGACTAAGGGAAATCCATTTGGCAACTTTGGTACCCAATATGGAGCTAAAATTGACCATAATGGAATCTTATGTCACTTTTTAGCCAAATAAGCTAGTCTTGATCTAAAATTTGGCATGAAATTAGGTCTTATTGTGAGCTTTCTGGAAAGCTAAAGATCAAAATTTTTAGAGGTCTAAGAAATATTTGATGAATTTTCAAAGTTGGGATTTTTATGGATTCTGGTATGGGTATTGCTCATACTGGCAATTTTGTGTTACCTGATGGACAAATGGTATTCAATGCTTATGAAATTTTATATGCATAAACTAGAGGTTATAATATTTTTGTAGCTACTGAGATCACCTCATTTGGAGGTCTGAGCAGAGAGTTATAGATGTTTGAATTTAACTGTCAGTATCAGTAGCACCCCAGGAGTTTAGTTACTGTTCTATAGGTTCCTGATAGGTAAAAATATCGATTTAATTCTAGAATTATTTTTAATATCAACTTAAAATTTTTGGCTTTTCATAATGATCTAATTTGTGTGATTTCAATTTTTATAGAATTAGTTATAAATTTTAGAAGTTTGTATTAGTAATCTGAATAGCAGCCCAGGCAGCCAGCGACCTTGTAGATTTTTGGATGTCAAACGTCTTGTGTGATGAATTTTGTGACTTGGATATATTTTTATTGTGAAGTAGATATCCTAAGATTTCCAGAATGACCAAGATTACAAAATTTTGAATTTTCTAGATTTAATTATGATTTTCCAAAGTTGGGTCAGGAAATGGAGCAAATCTAGGTGAAAATATGCTTGCTTATTTTGAGCTCCATTTCGGTTTCCATGAATTATAGGCATGTTTTTGTGATGTAAATGAGTTATAATGATGGAATTAAATATGAGAATGTATAAAATGATCTCACACGGTCCACGTGACACCAATTTCAAATTTTTAAGTATAGAGTAATGCGAAAAAGTCTATTATCTTCATCCCTTTTTTCATATGCTCTTGTGAGATTGATAATACAAAGCTTATAAATGGTATGAAATGAGTTAGAATTTATGGTGTTACATGAAACTAGCTACTAGGACACTCATCACCTAATTTCCTCGACTTACATCACAGCAGAACACGTTGAGGTGAAGTTGTGCTATGTTACTCTCCCTGGGAACATTTTCATCTTGCGCTGCAGTGAGACAACTCGCGCCATAGTGCCCCTCGCTTCTGTCACTCTCCTGGCCATAACTCAATTTGTTTGGCTGTAGTGTGACTCACTTCTGCACCAATTCTCCCTAAGTTTCATCCTATACACTCCAACTCTCTCTCTAGTAACACTCTAGGGCCACTCTATCTTAATTTGTGGGATTCTAATAGTTTTTATCTATCTAATTTATCCAACTTATCTATCATTACTAATTCAAGACTTAAGTCTTAGTTCCTACTTATCTAACTACCATATATAAGCAAGTTCACAGATTAATGATAGCAAGAATTCATAAACTACCAACAATTATCATTCAAATACATATTCCGTTAGATATTCCATATATCACTAGTTCAACATCTAATTTATCACATGATTACATTTTCGAATAGTAAACCATATTATAGGTTTAACAAAATTCATAGCAAATGTTATAAATTTATACATCTAATACCAAACTAATATAAGGCCTAGCTCCTCAATGGATACATCCTAAGTAATCAAAATACAAACTCCTACACTTAGCAACATGATTACATGATGATGCTATACAAGAAGAAATACAAAATTTAGCATCTGCTCTACTCAGATCAGTTCAAGTGTAGCCTTTTCCACACATGGTTAGAGCTCATGTATTTTCATCCACTTGCTTTCCCTTATCCTCACTCGAAAAGCCTTCACCTAAAAGTATAATCCCATGAAATGAGGTGAGATGCAAATCTCAATAACCAAAGGCAAATTCCATTCATATATTCCAATTTAATTAACATATATGCATGAATTAAGATGAGCATAAGAAATTATATTAGTCATATAACTAAATGAAATAATTAGGCTATCAGTGACTACTATCGCATACTAGCAATCACAAATCTACATGTTAAAGGCCAATAACATCGAAAGAGGCCCATCCACGACACCTACTCCCTAATGAGTACAACTAAGGCTCAGTGCATTTGGGGTCTGATCATAACCTGGTGCCCGATTGAAGCACATGCATAGGTGACAGCCATACCACAGCTCCACCATGGACTCACAAGGTCTAATCACAATATAACAAATAGCCAACTAATTCATTAGCATTTCAAAAACATAATTATGTAGTAGATATAAAATTAAATTAAACATATGCATGGAATTTAACATAATCTCTGGTTACTTCACTTGTAGACAATTTTTGGAGAACCAATAATAATGCTAACTCAACCTAGCCACTACAAGAGTAAAATTCGAATTGAATGTTTCCTCTACTAAAAACTTTAATGTACCACCCTAAATCTTTAGCAAATTTGTACAAAATTAATACTCATACTACAAATCAACTATAGGGGTTTTAAACCAGCAAAAAATACATCAAAATGAAGAGTTTATCTTTTTAAACAAGCAAGCATCATTTGATGGAGGTGAGCTAGGACAATTGAAAGAGCTTGAACAAAATCACAAACTTGGAAACAAAAAGGCTGGACGTGACTCTAAAAGATGGCCAACTAAAGACCCATTACAAGGTATGGGAGGCCCAATGACAAGATCAAGAGCCAAAGCTATGAAGGAGGCCTTGAATGGAGTGATCCAAAAGCTAATGGAGTTAAAGCCTATTCTTAGTTGAATGTGAAGCCCAAAAGGAACAAAATGGCATGAAGATTATTTCATATCTACAAGATGCTAACCCAAACTCAAAAGGAGTCTAATTGAAGGAACCGGCTATTTTCCACTAAATTCTCTTAGTTTTATTTTGTTTTAATTTGATTGTACCAGATGATGTGAGACGTCATAGAAACCTATTCTATAAACCCCAAATGACATGAATCAGTGATCGGAATTTGGCTGCTACACAAGAACAAGCCAAAACATAGATCTTGACAGCAAGTAATGAAGAACAAAGAAAGGAGACAATGAAGAAATGAAGAGATGCAAATTCATATCACTGATCCGTGTCATTTGGGGTTCTTAGAACGGGTTTGATGCAAGACCTTTTAGGAACCTTCAACAAGATGACACTTTGCCTGGGACCGGCTAAAAAACAAGAAAGTTAGTCAAAGGAAAGACCCTAAGAGAACCTGTCTCTTCGAACCCTAGCCTCAAGACACCATAAAGGAAAACCAATCCTTTGACAAGTCACATAAACTCTCAGAGAACACAAAGAAGCAAAGGTTTCACAAAGTATTGAATAATACTCAAATTCATTCATAATATAAAAATAGAGAACAATAGGAAGCCTTTTATAGGCAAAGTTTCTAAAAGTCTAAAATCATAACAAAAGTTAAATACTAAAATCTAATTAGAAATATTTTAAATGGTGCCTAAAATCAAGGAACAAGATTAGGATACTAATTTTAATTTAATCTCCAAAATAAGATCTTTAACTAAGTCCTAAAAAAAAAAAAAAAAAAAAGAAATTCATAAAGAATCCTTCCCAAAACTGATTAGCTCCTTTAAGTAGTCACATGAGATGCTCATACTTCATTAAAGTCACATGATTGACACATGATTCTTACTCTGTTGCAATTAGACTCCAATTGGGCCTTGGCACTTCTCTTGTAGAATGGTTAGCATTATCACACCTTTTATATCTTCTTGGGCCCTCTCTTGACTTAAATAAATGGGATCTAAATCATGGAGCTTATAAATCAAACAATTGAAGACTTCTTTCATTGCTTTGGCCCTAGTTCTTGTTATTGGGCTTCTTATGCCTTACAATAGATCTTTAGGCATATTTGACTTTCTCGGAGTGGCGGAGAGCTTTGATTTCCACAATGAAGATTTGGCATCCTAGGAAAGCTTGTAGGACCTTTTACGAGAGATGGAGGAGCCACCACACTTGAAGCTTAAGTGAGAAGTGATAATCACACTTAGAGGGAGTGAATATGTGTGATGTGCAGAATATGCAATTTTAATACTTTTTCAAAAGTAGAGGATCACCACTCTTGGGTGTTAATTTGCAAATCACGTCCTTGGGCCTGAAGCTTAGCACCATATCCTCCATTAGGTCCACTTCTATTAATCATTTAAAAACTCCGTGAAACGATGATGAAAGCATTTACCAAAATTGAGTGACGTCTAGCATGTTTTGAATTGAACAAATATGGATCTTTGGCTCTAAACTTAGGCTGACGTCTAACATAGAGATTATCTTTAGCTTTTTGAAGTTCTTGGACATATATTAGCACAATTTGGGCCTCTTGAGCATGGGCCATTCTTTCATAAGCCATTCAGACCTGAATCATGCACTTCTGAATGATTTGAATTTCTTGATAGATAAGGGCTTCTTGAACTTGTTTTGCTCCAATGGGCATATCTATTATTATTGTATCAGAGTTTCTATGGGGTCTCACATCATCTGGTATCAGAGCTAAAGCTGGTGAGGACATTCTTGTTGATAACTCGGCAGTCCACACACATCCTCCATTTGCCATCCTTCTTGGGCACAAGTATAACTGGAACAACATATGGACTAAGGCTTTCTCTCACAAACCCCTTTTTTATGAGTTCCTCCACTTGCCTCTGAATTTTCTTAGTCTCTTCAGGATTTGTCCTATAAGTAGGTTGGTTAGGAAGAGATGCTCAAGGAATAAAGTCAATCCTGTATTTAATGCCTCTTATGGGAGGCAATCTATCCAGTACCTCTTTCAGAAACAAGTCTTTATATTCCTGCAATAGACTCAAAATACTAGAAGGAAGAGATTCATCAAGGTTACTAAGGGTTAGATAAACATCCTTATACAAGAGTACAAAAGATGTCTCACTATATAAAGCCCTTTTAATCTCTCCTCTACCAGAAAATAGTGTTACTTTCTTTTTTTCATTCTCTTGACTTTTCTTTTCAGTAGCTCTTTTTCCTTTTTTCTCCATCTCACTTTCGTTTCTTTCTTTCTCATGCACTTTCTTTTCTTTCTCTCTTAGCTTGCATTCTTGAGTAATTCACTTTTGATCTTCATATGCCTGCAAGGGTCTGAGAGGTGTTAGCATAATGGTTTTCTTATTAAACTCAAGAGAATACCTATTAGTATAACTATCATATTTAACTTTCCTATCAAATTGCCAAGGTCTACCCAATAATAAGTGTCCAGCATACATAAGAGCTATATCATACAAAACTTTATCATGGTAACTTTCTATGGAAAAATGCTACAACAACCTATTTAGTAACTTTAACATCCCCATTATCATTTAACCACAACAAATTATAAGGAGTGGGGTGTTTTCTAGTTGGAAAATCTAACTTTTCAACTAATAAGGTACTAGCAACATTAGTGCAGCTCCTATTATCAATGATAAGACTACATACCTTGTTGTTAACAAAAACACCTAGTGTGAAAGATATGCTCTCGTTGTTCTTTTTTAAGCTCCTTTTTAAGTTGAATACTAATAGCATGCCTTGACATTAGAGCCTCACCAATCATAGCTTCAGCTACCTCTACATCAAATTCATTACCTCCATTGGAGCTTAACTCAGCTTCCACATCTTCATCAGCACTGCTTTCACTAGTAACAACACCATTTTCAAGCAAAATCATAGTTCTTTTATTTGGACATTATGAAGCAATGTGACCAAAACTTTGACATTTAAAGCATTTAATTTTAGAAGAACTAGAAGAAAATTTAGGTTCAACTTTATCTTTAGAAGTAGGTGTTTGCATCTTCAACTTATTCTCCTCTTTTGGTTGGTCTCTCCCTTAAACTTGAAAGAGGATTTGAAGTCTTTTTTGGAACTAGCATGTGATTTCAATTTCTGTTTTGCCTTAAAATGCTTCTCCACCTTAATGGCTTTATGTAGCAACTCCTCCATATCAAGGTAGTTTTGCAATTCAACTTCTGTAGCAATTTTAGGATCTAAGCCACCAAAAAATCTTGCCATTGTAACTTTTGAATCTTCCTCAATGTTTACTTTGATCATGGCAATTTGCATTTGCTGAAAATATTCTTCCACACTCATAGATTCTTGTTTGATTTTGTGAGCCTCTTGTGCACATCCCTATAGTAATGGGTAAGGATAAATCTCTACCTCATGATAGCCTTCATTTCTAGCCAAGACCGAATTGGACCCTCTCTAGAACGCCTCCTACTAGTGGTTAATTAATCCCACCATAGGCTTGCATAATCTGTAAACTCCAATATGAAAATGATTGGCAGTCAAATATAAACTTAACTTTTCTTTCCCATTCAAGATATACATCAGGATCAGCTTTCCCTTGAAAAGAAGGGATTTTCATCTTGATGTTACTAAAGGCATCTTTCTTTTGAGGTGGAGCTCTCCTAACTCTTTCATGTTGGCTTTCCTCCTTAAAATTAGTTAAGTATAGATATCCCATTCCTAGACTTGATGACATGCTTGATGAGTTGCATGGTGCTTACTTGTTTTGAAAAATAGATCTTAGGAGTGGTTATCATCAAATTAGGATGAAAGAGGGTGATGAGTGGAAGACTGCATTTAAAACTAAGTTTAATTTATATGAATGGCTTGTTATGCCCTTTGGCTTAACTAATGCTCCTAGTACATTCATGAGCTTAATGAATCATGTGTTTTGCCCTTACATAGGTGATATGAACTAGACTTATGTGGAGAAGGATGCTCGTGTGGAGAAGGACTTGGTGATAGATGGGCCAATGACAAGAGCAAGAGCTAAGCATCTACAAAGAGCAATTGACTTCAATTTGCTGAATTAGAAGCCCATAATGTTAGTGCATGCATTGAGGAAGCAAATGGAGCCTTAGTGATGCTTATTCAAGCCTAATTTGATGCTTAAAGAGCCCATTGAAGCTAGAGGACGTGAATAGTATTTCAAATGCAAGATGTCCAGCCTATTAGTATTAATTAGTTTCTATTTTAGTGATTTGAATAAGGCTATGTGGTCATCAATTAAGTTTTTAGAAAGTTTTATTTCCTTATTATTTCAGAATTATTTGTTTCCATTTCTTTCAGGGGCTGATTTGTTTCCATTTATTTATGTTATTTTCTTTTTTACTTTCGGATGAACAGTGCACGTGAACATGGTGCAACCTTGGGAATTATGTTTTAGGAAGTTTCTTAAGCTTTACTTTTAGGGTTTGCTTAGTATTCAAGTTTTGGATTTCCTTTGCCTACAAATAGGCCATCTTTGTATTCAATTTTCAAACGATGATTGAAGTAATAGAATTATTTTGAGTATTTTCTCCAAATTGTGAGAGTTATCTTTCCCTTGCTCTTATGAAGCCTTTTTCTTGTTAACCTATCCTTAATTTGGTGATTCAAGTTCACAAAAGCCCCCAATTCATGCTTTAACCCAGGTGCGTCATTGTGTTGGTTGGTTCATCGTGTTCATGGTTGGGCGTGCAGTCTAAGTCGCAGGTCAACATTCCTCTAACATTGGTTGGCCACTTGCTTTCGTCAGGTCTCAAACCATCATTTTACTTAACCTACGCCATGAAGATTGGGCCACCCCTTTGATTCCGCATCATAGGAAAGTTTGTTGTTGTGTTTTTTGATGATGTTCTTGTGTTTTCTAAAAGTCTAGAAGAGCATGTTAAGCATTTGCATTCTGTATTTGTTATTTTGAGAGAAAATAAACTCTTTGCAAATTTAGAGAAGTACTCTTTTTGCTTGGATTATGTTGTTTTCCTTGGTTTTGTTGTAGGTACTGGTGGCCTCCAGGTGGATGAAGAGAAGGTAAAGGCAATTCGGAGTGGCCAACATCTAAGAATGCTAGTGAGGTGAGGAGTTTTCATGGACTTGCAAGTTTCTACCGTCATTTTGTAAAGGACTTCTTAACCCTTGTTGCACCTCTAAATGAGCTGGTAAAAAAAATGTCGTCTTTAAATGGGGTGAGGCACAAGAGGTGACTTTTAACACTTTGAAAGATAAATTGACCAATGCCCCTCTACTTATTCTTCTTGATTTCTTTAAAGTTTTTGAAGTTGAATGTGATGCCTCTGGAATTGGTATTGGTGCTGTTTTGATGCAAGAGTCTAAGCCTATTGCTTACTTTAGTGAGAAGCTTAGTGGTGATTATTTGAATTATTCAACTTATGACAAGGAATTGTATGGTTTAAAAAGAACCTTGGAATATTGGCAACATTATTTATGGTCTAAGGAATTTGTTTTGCATTCTTGTCTTCAATACCTAAAGACCTAAGATAAGTTGAATAAAAGGCATGTTGTGTGGCTTGAATTCATTGAGTCATTTCCTTGTGTGCTTAAACATAAAAAGAGGAAAGAGAATGTTGTGGCTGATACTTTGTCTAGGAGGTATAGTCTCATTACATCTATGCAAGTTAGGTTGATTGGTTTTGAATTTTTCAAAAACATGTATGAATGTGATACTGACTTTGCTGAAACTTGGAAATTGTGTGAAAAACATGGTGTTGATATTTCTTTAGATTTGATGGTTTCTTGTTTAAAGGGAATAAATTGTGTATGCCTATTTGTTCTATGCGTGAGCTCTTGGTTAAAGAATCTCATGGGGGTGGTTTGATGGGACACTTTGGGATAGAAAAGACTTTGTCCATGTTGAAAAAACATTTTTATTGGCCTCATATGCATAGGGATGTGATTGCTGTGTGTAAAAGGTGCATTATATGCAACCATGCAAAATTTAAAGTGCAACCACATGGTTTATATACTCCCTTACCTATTCCTTTTCATCCTTGGATAGATATTTCAACGGATTTTATGCTTGGATTGCCTAGAACATCTAGTGGAAAGGATAATATTTGTTATTGTTGATTGATTTAGTAAAATGGCTCATTTCATTGCTTTCTCAAGAACAAATGATGTTGTCCATATTTTTGATTTGTTTTTCAAGGAGATTGTTAGATTGCATGGTTTGCCCTGATCTATTATGAGTGACCGTGATGTTGAATTTGTTAGTCACTTTTGGAAAACTTTGTAGGCTAGGCTGGGTTCAAAGCTTGTGTTTTCTACAGTTGCACATCCTCAAACAGATGAACAAACCAAAATGGTGAATCAAAAACTTTCTTTCTTACTGTGTGATGATGTGAAACCCTATAGAAACTAGTTCTAGGACCCCCAAATGACACAGATCAGTAATCAAAACTTGGCTATAACACAAGAACAAGCAAAAACATAGATCTGGACAGCAAGCAACGAAGGACAAAGAAAGGAGCGAATGAAGAAGAAGAAGAGATATTGGTCAGTGGAATTGAACCCTAAGAGAATTTGTCTCTTAGAACCTTAATCTGAGATGCCACAAAGGGAACCACCCCTTTGGTAAGTCAAAGATTTTCCCCAACACACAAAGGCCACAAGAGAAACCTCACAAGTCAGAAATGATAATTCATTCAATTTGTCCATTCTTGGAGTACAAGTATAGGCCTTTGAAAATAAAACCCTAAACACATAATAACTCCTAGGTGGCGCCTCTTACATGACGAGAAAATAATAGAAATTTAAGTTTAACAAATTCACCAAGAATGGGGCCTAATAAAGCTAAAAAATCTGAAATGGAAACAATCAAATTAAAACAAAATAAAACTAAGAGAATTTAGTGGAAAATGGCCAGGCTCCTTCAATTAGACTCATTTTGGGCTAGGGCTAGTATCTTGTAGATATGAAATAATTTTCATGCCATTTTATTCCTTTTGGGCTTCACATTTAGCTAAGAATATGGGCTTTAGGTCCATTAGCTTTTGGATGACTCCATTCAAGGCCTCTTTCATAGCTTTGGCTCTTAATCTTGTCATTGGACCTCCTATACCTTGTAATTGGTCTTTCGTTGTCCATCTTTTAAAGTCACATCCAGCCCTTTTATTTCCAAATTCTTAATTTTGTTCAAGCTCTTTCAAGTCTTTGAGCTCACCTCCATCATTCCCTCCCTCTTGAAAAGGATTCACCCTTGAATCTGTAATATCAAAAAGTGAAAGGTCAGCCACATTGAAAGTTGAGCTTAGATGCCTATAAGCACTAGGTAAATCAATTTTATATGCATTATCATTTATTTATTCCAACACTTGGAAAGGACCATCGTCTCTTAGGTGTATTTTGGATTTCCTTTGTTTAGGAAACCTTTCTTTACTCAAATAAACCTATACCCAATCTCCTGGTTCAAAGATAACCTTCCTTCAGCCTTTATTAGCATGTTGAGCATATTGCTCATTCTTGTGGTCAATGTTTGCCTTAACCTTAGCATGAAGATCCAGCATAAACTTAGCTTTCTTTTCACAATCAAGGTTAGAAAACTCATTACAATACAAAGGAAGTAAATCCAAGGGAGTCAAAGGATTAAAACCATATACAATCTCAAAAGGAGAAAACTTAGTTCTAGAATGCAAGGCACGATTATATGCAAACTCAATGTGAGATAAACACTTTTCCTAATTCTTTAAATTTTTTTGAATTACAACATGCAGTAAGGAAGAAAGTATTCGATTCACCACTTTAGTTTGTCCATCCGTATGAAGATATGCAACCGTAGAAAATACAAGCTTTATACCCAGCTTAGCCCACAAAGTTTTCTAAAAGTGACTAACAAATTTAACATCACGGTCACTCACAATAGATCGGGGCAAACCATGCAATCTAATAATTCCCTTGGAAAACAAATCAGAAATATTGGCAGCATTATTAGTTCTTGAGCAAGTAATGAAATGAGCCATTTTACTAAATCGATTAACAATAACAAATATGCTATCCTTTCCACTAGATATTCTAGGCAATCCAAGCACAAAATCCATTGAAATATCTACTCAAGGATGAGAAAGAACAGGTAAGGGAGTATACAAACTATGTGGTTGTACTTTAGATTTTGTATGCTTGCATACAATGCACCTTTTACGCATAACAATCACATTCCTACGCATATGAGTCCAATAAAAATGTTCTTTCAACATGGACAAAGTATTTTCTATCCCAAAATACCCTATCAAACCACCGCTTACACATAGAATAAACGCACACACAATTTATTCCCTTTAAACAAGAAACCATCAAATCTAAAGAAATCATCAACACCATGTTTTTCACATAACTTTCAAGTTTTAGCAAAGTCAGCATCACATTCATACATGCTTTTGAAAGATTCAAAACCAATCAACCTAGCTTGCATAGATGTAATGAGACTATACCTCTTAGAAAAAGCATTAGCCATGACATTTTCTTTCCCTTTTTTATGTTTAAGCACATAAGGAAATGACTCAATGAATTTAAGCCACATAGCATGCCTCTTATTCAATTTATCTTGGGTTTTTAGGTATTGAAGACTCTTATGATCAGAATACAAAACAAATTCCTTAGACCACAAATAATGTTGCCAATGTTCCAAGGTTTTTTTTAAAGCATACAATTCCTTGTCATAAGTTGAATAATTCAAACAAGCACCAATAAGTTTTTCACTAAAGTAAGAAATAGGCCTAGACTCTTGCATTAAAATAGCACCAATACTAATTCCAGAGGCATCACATTTAACTTCAAAAACTTTAGAGAAATTAGGAAGAATAAGTAGAGTGGCATTGGTCAATTTATCTTTCAAAGTGTTAAAAGCCACCTCTTGTGCCTCACCCTATTTAAAGACAACATTTTTCTTTATCAGCTCATTTAGAGGCACAGCAAGGGTTGAGAAGTCCATTACAAAATGTTGGTAGAAACTTCCAAGTTCGTGGAACTCCTTACCTCACTAGCATTCTTAGGTGTTGGCCACTTTCAAATTGCCTTCACTTTCTCTTCATTCACCCGGAGGCCTTCAATACCTACAACAAAACTAAGGAAAACAATAGAATCCAAGTAGAAAGAGCACTTCTCTAAATTTGCAAAGAGTTTATTTTCTCTCAAAATAACCAACATAGAATGCAAATTCTTAACATGCTCTTCTAGACTCTTAGAAAACATAAGAATGTCATTAAAATATACAACAACAAACTTTCCTATGTAAGGGCGAAACATATGATTTATTAAGCTTATGAATGTACTAGGAGCATTAGTTAAGCCCCTTTGGCTTAACTTAGTCTTATACTCATACCAAGTTATTCATATAAACCAAACTTAGTCTTAAATGTAGTCTTCCACTCATCACTATCTTTCATCCTAATTTAATGATAACCACTCCTAAGATCTATTTTTGAAAACAAGTAAGCACCATGCAACTCATCAAGCATGTCATCAAGTCTAGGAATTGGATATCTATACTTAACTGTGATTTTATTGATGGCAGTTCACATACATCCTCCATTTGCCATCCTTCTTGGGCACGAGTATTACTGGAACAGCATATGGACTAAGGCTTCCTATCATAAACTCCTTTTTCATGAGTTCCTCCACTTGCTTCTGAATTTCCTTAGCCTCATTTGGATTTGCCCTATAAGTAGGTTAGTTAGGAAGAGATGCTTCAAGAATAAAGTCAATCCTGTGTTCAATACCTCTTATAGGAGGCAATCCATTTGGTACCTTTTCTAGAAACAAGTTTTTATATTCTTGCAATAAACTCAAAATACTAAAAGGAAGAGATTCATCAAGGTCACTAAGGGTTAGATAAACATCCTTATACAAGAGTGCAAAAGATGTCTCATTACATAAAACCCTCTTAATCTCTCCTCTACCAGAAAATAATGTTAATTTCTTTTCTTCACACTCTTAACTTTTCTTTTCAGTAGCTCTCTTTTCTTTTCTTTCCATCTCACTTTCTTTTCTTTCTCTCTTAGCTTGCAGTATTGAGTAATTTGCTTTTGATCTTCATATGCCTGCAAGGGTCTGAGAGGTGTTAGCATAATGGTTTTCTTATTAAACTCAAGAGAATAGCTGTTAGAATAACCATCATACTTAACTTTCATATCAAATTGCCAAGGTCTATCCAAACAAGTGTCCAGTATACATAGGAGCTATATCACACAAAATCTCATCATGGTAACTTCCTATGGAAATATGCTATAACAACCTATTTAGTAACTTTAACATCCCCATTATCATTGAACCACAACAAATTATAAGGAGTGGGGTGTTTTCTAGTTGGCAAACCTAACTTTTCAACTAATAAGGTACTAACAACATTAGTGCAGCTCCCGTTATCAATGATAAGACTACATACCTTGTTGTTAACAAAACACCTAGTGTGAAAGATATGCTCTTGTTGTTCTTTTTCAAGCTCCTCTTTAGGTTGAATGCTATGAGCACTCCTTGACATTAGAGCCTCACCAATCACAGCTTCAGCTACCTCCACATCAGTTTCATCACCTCCATTGGAGCTTACCTCAGCTTCCATATCTTCATCACCACTGCTTTCACTAGTAACAACACCATTCTCAAGCAAAATCATAGTCCTTTTATTTGGACATTGTGAAGTAATGTGACCAAAACCTTAACATTTAAAGCATTTAATTTTAGAAGAACTAGAAGAAGATTTAGGTTCAAATTTTTCTTTAGAAGTAAGTGTTTGCATATTCAACTTATTCTCCTCTTTGGGGTTAGTCTCTCCCTTAAACTTGAAAGAGGACTTGAAGTCTTTGTTGGAACTAGCATGTAATTTCAATTTCTATTTTGCCTTAAAATGCTTCTCCACCTTAATGGCTTTATGCAACAACTCCTCCATATCAAGGTATTTTTGTAATTCAACTTCTGCACCAATTTCAAGATCTAAGCCACTAAGAAATCTTGCCATTGTAACTTCTGAATCTTCCTCAATGTCTGCTTTGATCATGGCAATTTGCATTTGCTGAAAATATTCTTCCATACTCATAGAATCTTGTTTGATTTTGTGAGCCTCTTGTTCACATCCCTATAGTAATTGGTAGGGACAAATCTCTTCCTCATGAGAGCCTTCATTTCTGACCAAGACTGAATTGGACCTTTTCTAGAATGCCTCCTACTAGTGGTTAATTGATCCCACCATAGGCTTGCATAATTTGTAAATTCCAAAGCAGCTAATTTCACTTTACTTTCCTTTGAAAAAGATTGGTAGTCAAATACAAACTCAACTTTTCTGTCCCATTCAAGATATACATCAAGATCAGCTTTCCCTTGAAAGGAAGGGATTTTCATCTTGATGTTACTAAAAGCATCTTTCTTTTGAGGTGGAGCTCTCCTAACTCTTTCATGTTAGCTTTCCTCCTCAAAATCAGATTCATCTCCTCTTAGAACAACATTTTTACCATGCCTTACCTTGCTATTGGAAGAAGAAGAATCCATTTGATCTAACCTTGGATTTAGTCTCTTGAATTGTTCTTGAATAGATTTGATGAACAATTTAAGGTCAACTTGTTTATCTTCACTTTCAGACATGATTGGCACCTGAAATGTTAATGAATTGCAAGAGAAAGAACTTGACCACTCCTTCATGTGTTTCACTCTAAATGATGCAAATTCACTTGTGTTTCACACTTGTAATGGCTTTTACAATGATGAAAACACACTTGCTTTTTTCCCCTCAACTTGCCTCCTATAGTGTATTGAATTAAATCTAACAAATCAAAAGAAGTAGCAAATGAAGTGGCAATCTCAAATTAGAATCCAAGATGCAAAGTTCTTAAAGAGACAACAAAAGCCAACATTTTAAAGAAAAATCATAGGTACAGCTAATAAAAAATACAGCAAGTGACTAGGAAAGGAAATGAAGGCAATGAATTTATGGAACAAATGGTCTGTGGTAGATTATGGGAGAACAAATGGTTAAATGATTAATTATCAAGAGGAAAGGATGGAAAGGAAATTGGAATCTGAAATCAATAATGAAGCAATCAGAAATTTGAAATTTAGAATAAGGTGAATGAATGTAAATTTCCTTTTATGAATTGTGCACAATATGAAATTTAATGACCAGATCAACTTAAGGAATCAAAAATGGTAATTCTAAGAATAGAGGATCTTCAGCAATTGTAATTCAAGTCAATAATTCAAAATTTACAATTTCCAGCACAACTTTCTTTTTCATAGATTCTGACTTCATTTTTTTTGCAACTTTTCCTTCTTTTCTTTTCTTTTCCCTTTTTTTCACTATAATATACTCTTTTTTTTTTGAATCTCAAAGGTGCAAATAGAACACAATATTTCTAAAGAGTCAGAATGACATACATGAAAGAATTAGCTATAACTTGCTCTAGAAAAATTAGATTGATATGATTCCAAAATAAACAGAAAGAAGAGGTCTTGAGATGCAAGAAGACCTATTACACGTCCAAAAACATGAAGGAAAACACAAGAAATAGACACAAGAAAAATGATGACAAATAGACACAAATAAGAGAAAAGAACAAGGAAAAAGTAGATGAAACCAACCTCAACCAATGCTCTAATACCAGATGATGTGAGACCTTATAAAAATTAGTTCTAAGAACCCTAAATGACATTGATCAATGATCGAAACTTAGCTACAACACAAGAACAAGCAAAAACACAAATTTAGATAGCAAACAATGAAGAACAAAGAAAGGAGCGAATGAAGAAGAAGAAGAGATGTTGGTCAGTGGAATTGAACCCTAAGAGAACCCGTCTCTTAGAACCCTAATCCGGGATGCCACAAAGGGAACCACCCCTTTGATAAATAAAAAATTTTTCCCAGCATACAAAGGCCACAAGAGAAACCTCACAAGTCAGAAATGATAATTCATTCAATCTGTCCATTCTTAAAGTATAAGTGGGCCTTATATAGGCCTTTGAAAATAAAATCCTAAACAATAATAACTCCTAGGTGGCACCTCTTACATGGCAGAAAAATAATAGAAATTTAAGTGATGCAAGACCTTTTAGGAACCTTATCCTAGGAACTTTCAACAAGATAACACTTTGCTCAGGACCAGTTAGAAAACAAGAAAGTTGGTCAAAGGAAAAACCCTAAGAGAACTTGTCTCTTAGAATCCTAGCCTCAAGATACCACAAAGGAAGACCAATCCTTTGATAAGTCATGTGAACTCTCAAAGAACACAAAGAAGCAAAGGCCTCACAAATTATTGAATAATACTTAAATTCATTCATTCATGATCTTCAAAATAGAGTACAATAGGGAGCCTTTTATAGGCAAAATTTCTACAAGTCTAAAATCCTAATAAAAGTAAAACTCTAAAATCTAATTAGAGATATTTTAAATGGTGCCTAAAATCAAAGAACAAGATTAGGATACTAATTTTAACTTAATCTCCAAGATAAGCTCTTTAACTAAATCCTAAAAATAATAAAATAAATAAAAATGAAATTCATAAAGAATCCTAATCAAAACTAATCAACTCCTTTAAATAGTCACATAGGATGCTCATGCTTTATTAAAAATCACATGGTTGACACATGATGTTTAATCTCTTGCAATTGCACTCCAATTGGGTTAGGATTGATCTTCCTTTATGGCATATTGAAGCTAGGGTTCTAAGAGACAAGTTCTCTTAGGGTCTTTCCTTTGACCAACATTCTTATTTTCTAGCTAGTCTCGGGCAAAGTGTCATCTTGTTGAAGGTTCATAAGACAAATCTCCACATACCTGCAAGGAACTAGAACCATCCTTACACACGCTCTCAACCTCTCTTTTTTTATCAAACAAGCTTGCACTCATACTTTTCTCACTTTTCTCATAAGTCCCTTGCTCTTTCTTTTCACTCACACTCTTTTCTTTTTCAATCTTGTCTTTTTCTCTCTCTAACTCATGTTCTCTCTCTTTTTCTTTTGCTCTCTCTTTTTTCTTCTATTTTGTATGCTTGTACTATTCTCATTTGATCCTCATAAGCATCCATAGGATCAAGAGGTACCAATACATGATTTTTTTCATTGAATACAAATGAATAGCAACAGTAATATCTATGCTTATGCTTAACATATTTAGCTTTTCTCACATGTTTCCATGGCTTACCAAGCATAATGTGTCCATCAGATAGAGGAGCTACATCACATAAGACTTTATCATGATATTTATCAATGGAGAAAGAAATCAAAACTTGCTTATTAACCCTAAATTCAGCACTACCTTTCAACAAGGTATAAGGAATCAAAACTTGCTTATTAACCCTAAATTCAGCACTACCTTTCAACAAGGTATAAGGCCTAAGATGCTTTATAGTATGCAAGTTTAATTTCTCAACAAGTAAGATACTAGCAACATTTACATAGCTACTATTATCAATAGCCATGCTATAGACTTTCTCTTTTATAAGGCATCTAGTATGGAAATCAAAGGATGCCTTTTCCTTATCTTGTCCTGTAGAGTTGGTATTGGATTGGAATGCATCCAACCTTGCACAAGATTGCTTGACTCGCTCTTTGTTAGCCTCTTCAAGGAATTTGTATTCATTGGACATCTTGCCACTTGAAAAGTTAGTCAAAGAAAGTAAGAAGGAATAACACCTCACACACTCTTCTCACGTGTTTACACTTAAAAGATGATAAGTTCACTTATGTTTAACTCTCTTTTTGGCTTTTTCTTTAATGTTAATTGCACTCTTGCCTTTTACCACTCAATAATTTGTTTCTTACAAGTGTTCTAAGCAAGTCACAAGTAAATCAAAAGAAAAGATCAGACTAGTGGTAATAAAAGAAAACTAGAATCCTAAAATGAAAATTCCCAAAGAATCAAACAAAGGAGAAAAAAGGGTGTGTAATAAAAAGGAAAGGAGAAAAGAAAAAAAGAAAACAAGGAGGAATAGGAGGTTTGGATGGCTTGGAAGGAAGAGAAGAAAAGGGAAAATTTGAAAAATAGGAAACTTTAAGAATAGGAAACTACTTAGGAAATTAGGAAACCAACTTTAAGAAAATATGAAAATTAGGAAACTAACTCCAATTAGGAAATTAACTCGAATTAGGAAACTAACTTCAATTAGGAAAGTAACTCCAATTAGGAAACTAACTCTAATTAGGAAATTAACTCCAATTAGGAAACTAACTTTAATTAGGAAATTAACTCCAATTAGGAAATTAACTCCAAGTTTTAAGCTTTCAACTTTGAATTGGCACAACTTGCATTTTTGAATTCTGCAATCTAAATTTTTTTCTCCTTTTTTTTCACCTTTTTTTTGAGTTTTTTTTTTTTGAAATTTTTTTTTTGAAATTCTTTTTTTAAAGTATCACACTCTTTTTTTTTTTTTTGTATAAAGATGGAGGCACACAATAATGGAAGATGGAAGAAGATAAAAGACAAAGACGAAGATGAGAAAGGTAACACAAATGGAAGGAGAGAAAGTATGAAGAACAATGGAAAGGAAACACAAAGATATACATTGCACTAGCGAACCAAAGCTCTGATACCAAATGATACAAGACTCTCTAGGAACCTTGTCCTAGGAACCTTTAACAAGATGACACTTTGCCCAGGACCGGCTAGAAAATAAGAAAGTTAGTCAAAGGAAAGACCCTAAGAGAACTTGTCTCTTAGAACCCTAGCCTTAAGATGCCACAAAGGAAGACCAATCCGTTGATAAGTCACGTGAACTCTTACAGAACACAAAGAAGCAAAGGCCTCACAAAGTACTGAATAATACTCAAATTCATTCATTCATGATCTTCAAAATATAGTATAATAGGGAGCCTTTTATAGGCAAAATTTCTACAAGTCTAAAATCCTAATGAAAGTAAAACTCTAAAATCTAATTAGAGATATTTTAAATGGTGCCTAAAATTAAGGAACAAGATTAGGATACTAATTTTAACTTAATCTCCAAGATAAACTCTTTGACTAAGTCCTAAAAATAATAAAATAAATAAATAACGAAATTCATAAAGAATCCTAATCAAAACTAATCAACTCCTTTAAATGGTCACATGCGATGCTCATGCTTCATTAAAAATCACATAGTTGACACATGATATTTAATCTTTTGCAATTGCACTCCAATTGGGTCTTGGCACTCCTCTTGTATGTGTATAATTGCATTGGGCCTTCAACATGTTAGATATTGACTCTAGTTGCTCTATGACCCTTCTTAGAATATTGGGCTTCCACTTTTGCATCTTTAAGGAAATCTCATGTCCAAAGTCCAATTTAGCATGTTTTGAATTGATCAAATATAAATCTTGGGCTTTAAACTTGGGCCGACATCCAACATAGATATTATCTTGAGCTCTTTGAAATTTTTGGACATAGTGCACAAGTTGTGCCACTTGAGCTCTTTGAAGTTCTTGATGGATAAGGGTTTCTCAAACTTGTTGTGCTCCAATGGGCATTGACGATTGTGTCGCACAATCTCAAATAAGATTAGGTAGCAAAATAAATTTTTGTAGATAATGGCGCAACCTAGGTCATTTTCCTAAGGAGTTTGTGTTTCAATTTGTTGTGAAAAAGTATTCTAAGTATTACTAATTAGGACTTGTTTTGGGGGTTTTGAAATGCTAGAATTTAATTGAACTAAATTTAATTGACAAGAATTAAAAACTTAAGACTAAATTGAAGTGAATAGTCAAGAAAATGTGGTAGCTAGCTTGGTATTGGACTCTCTAGAATTCAATTATCCTTGCCCTTTTTAGTTTACCAAATTTGGATTTAATTCCTTGCTCATTAGTGTATTCCTCATACCAGCTCTTGAATAACCATCTAAGATTCAATTCATCAACTATTCGAGGTGTAACATCCCAAAATTAATTAAGGTGTTAATAATAGATTTAGAGTAATTAAGAATAATTAATAGAGAATAATTGGGCAAGTTAGTGAATGGAAATTTTAGAGAGATAAATTGTTAACATGGGTTTGAGAATTAATTGGGATAGAAATTTCATCTAGGCCCCAATTAATAGATCATGATGAGAGGCTAATGGAGGCCCAATGAGTTAGGTGTAGATCCAAACCCTTAAGCTCTTCAAACTTGGCCCAAATCCCATTAAACTTCAGCAATCCAATGTATAAAACTGGCCCAATAAATTTCTGCAGGCCAACACTTAAAAACTGACCCAACAAAGCTAAAAATCTAGATCCCATTAAGAGTTAGACTTGGAGCAACCCATGACCCATCCCTTGACCCAACTTAATTCCACTAAAACCTTAAAAACTGACCAGCCACCTCCCCCATTCTGCAAACACAAAAAACACAAGGAAAATTCGGAGGTGAGGAGGAGAGGCTAGGGTTCTTGGCATAATTCCACCTTTTCTCACATTTGGAGCAAGATTTAGCTAAGGTAATAGTTATACAACTTAATCCCCTCATCTTTCTCTTTAATTTGGTTTGATTAGTTTTTCATTTAGAGTATTTTCATCATACCCAAAATCTGAAATGTGGGTGTTTGGGGATTTTCTTAGTGAAATTCGTAGGTTGAGGTTAGGGCTGGTATTAGGTGAGTTTAAACCCCCCATTTTGATGCTTTCTTTATTGGTTTGAGACCCCCATAGCTAATTTATATTATGGGTATTAATTTTGTATGAATTTGCTTAGGATTTTGGGTGGAATATTGAGATTTCCGATAAAGGACACTTTAAAACGAATTTAGGATTTGTGGTGGCTGGGTAAGTGTTCTTTAGGAAGTTAGTAGCATTTAAATTCCTTGGGTACTTGTTGTAACTGTTAATGATGAATTAGAGTAGTAATTATCTGATGCTATGATTATAGGGAGACTCTGTACCATTGGTGGCTGTTGCAAATTTGTCTACAAGTGAGGTAACCGGAGTTTATATTTATTCCACGCATGTATCTGTTTAATTTTGTATTTGCTCTACATGAATGATTTGAAATACTGAATGAACTGGTTGGCTATCTATTGTATGATGATTGGACCTTGTGAGTCCATGGTGGAGCTGTGGTGCGGCTGCCACCCGTGCATGTGCTACGATCGAACACTGGGTTATGATCAAACCCCAGATGCACTGAGCCCTGGTTGTGCTCAATGGGGAGTAAGTGACGTGGACGGGCCTCTCTCAGTGTTAATGGCCTTTGACATGTGAATATATGATTGCTAGTATGGGATAGTAATCATGATAGCCTAATTGCTTCATTTACTGATATGATTGATATGATTCGGATATTGATTTTAATTCATGCTTATATGCTAATTAAATTAGATTATATGGTGGAATTGCCTTGGTTACTGAGATTTATATCTCACCCCGTTTTATGAGATTACAATTTTAGGTGAAGGTTCTTTGGGTAAGGATAAGGGCAAGCAAGTGGATGAACATCCATGAGCTGAGGCCTAGTGTAGGGGAGCTACACTTAGTCTGAGTGTAATAGGGTATATGCTAAATTTTGGTTAAGTCTTGTATAGCATCATCATGTATCTGTATTGCCAAGTGTAGGAGTCTGTATTTTGATAATGTAATATGTACCTATTGAGGAGTAGGCCTTACTTTAAATTGGTATTTAATGTATAGATTTATGATATTTGCTATGAGCATTGTTGAACTCTGATATGACTTACCATTTGGAAATGTAATCTTGAGACATTGATATGAATCACTGATGCATGGGATCTCTAATGGAAAGTGTATTAAATGTTAAATGTCAATGAGGCATGAATTGTGTTATTGTTATTCCCTGGACTTGCTGATATAGGGTAGTTGGAGGAAACGGAAATTTACATTTGAGTTTTGAGTTGGTAATGGTAGAATAGCTGGTTCATAACTACCCGTAGAGTTGCATAAATTAAGGTAGGATGGCCCTAGGGTGAGACTGGAGGAAGAGAGGAGTGTATGAGTCCAGATTTTTAGAGTGTAGGATCAGAAGGAATTTAGCCGCGGCTAAAATTGAGTTGGCCGCAGCCAATAGAGGCGAGGTTGCCCAGGGAGAGTGCCAGAGAGGAATTCACCATGGCGAAATGTACATTGGCCACGGCGAAATGTGAGAGGTCAAACTGGGAGTCGTCCAGAGAGAAATTAGCCGTGGCGAATTAAGGAATTGGCCGCGGCGAACTTTTAGGAAAATGTCCCCGACATTCTAGAGAGGAATTGGCCGCGGCCAATATCGAGAGGCGAGCGAGGAAGTTCCAGGAGGCTTCTTTGCCGCGATGCCATGTAGGTTGGCCGCGGTGAAGGTCCAACTCGCCGCGGCGATAAGGGTAAAATAAAAAGGAATTGGCTGTGGCTAAGAGTAAATAGGTCATGGCAAACATGCTGAAACACTTATATTAACTAGGAAACCTTAGTTTTTCATATGTTAATCACAAGGGATGATCTAGAGTCATTAGGATGAGTTATAATTGATGAGTAATAGAATCCAATGCTTATAAATGGATGTTTAACTCCCTTATGAACCTAAGTGTATGTAATCATATGATTGATGACTCTAATCACCTTAAGGTTTAAATTTCTCTACATTTTCATAACCTATGATGATTAATCTCGTGTTTAACCTTAATTATGATGATAAGAAATTAGGGTTGTCACACGAGGAATTTGTAACCACAAGAACCCTTGAAAAATTAATCAATTGAATTCAGAACATGAACACACTAAAGTCAATCCTAATTGATCAATAAAATTTGCTACGCAATTCACTTAAGATGCTAATTAACCAATTAGATCAATTAATTCCTCAAATAATTAATTGCACAAAAATTCCAGTCACTTAATCCAACAACTATTGCATCAATTGGCCTAAAGTCAAGAGGAAATTAAAAGTAAATTGTATAGCATCAATTCTGAAATTTTTACAAACATATAATGATCACAATTAAAATTCCAAAAATCAAATTAAGCTCAATCCACAATTCAAACAAATCCAGAAAATTCCAGTAATCAAATTCCTCAATTAATAAACTAAACCTAGTAAAATTAATAAAAAAAATAATTCTAAAATTAAAAGATGGAGCAAGGAGTGTTTATCCAATTTGGTGAGAAAATATGGAGCTCAAATCTGCATCTGGGAGTTTCCAAGCTTCAGCTAGCCACCATGGATGATTCAAGCTGCCATGGAGAGTTTAATTGAAAGGAAATTGATCATCGGAGCTTTAGCCATGGAGAATTGAATTTTTATTCCTCTGGAGCTCTTGTTTACGTCGTCTTTTTCCCCTTTGGAACCCACAGCTCGTCCTCCTTTTTGATGATTGCTTCAGTGCCTTTTTTTCTCATTAATTAATCATGTGCCCCTCAGCTCCTCATTTTTCACTCTCAAGTCACGTTTTATTTTCTTCTTCACATTAGCCTTTGGATGGAAAGGTAATGATCAAATGTAGGGTCTGGATGAGATGGTGAATGGATGCTACTGCCTGATAAATCTTCAGCATTTTTTTTTTCATTTAATCTTACATCAACCCACGTGTTCGTTTGTTGAAGCTGCTTCTTTGTGTGTCAATTTCCACATGAGATTCTTCATTCAAACTTAGCTCCAGCTCCTCCTCTGACTCATGGAACTTCAACTTGCTGCATGCTACGTGGATGGATCTGTTTTGCTCCTTCTCCATGTTAGAACCAAGAACTCAAGCTTCTCAACGTGGCTTCATTTCCCATTCAAACCAGAACCCATATCCCCAGTTTCTGCTCCAAATAACCTTCTTCGTATAGCATGTGTTGCTCATTCCTTCAACGTGGTCAGCTCATTCAGCTCATTATGCACAACCAGTAGCTCGAGCAAGCTCCCTCCTTATGGCTTTTCTTCCTCATGTTATTCCAGCCAGTCCAACCCTTCATTCCACGTTAAATCTTCCTTTCATTCTGCCTAACCTGTAGCTAGCTTTCTTGATGAACCCGTGGATGTGTGTATTACTGAAGGAGAAGAAGTGGCTGTTCTGCTTGAGCTTGTGAGCTCCATGCCTCGTGTTTCCACGTTAAAGTTCTTCTTTTCAGCTCATGCATCATGCAACCTGTAGCTTCATTCTTGTTTCCTCCTCTATTTTAGCTTCTCTTCATTTCAATTCCCTGCAGCTCCTTTCTCTTTTATTATACATGAATGTGGACCCCACTTGAAGCTAAATATAATATTCAAATTCATGCAAGCTTCCCACGTAGTGCTTCCCAGCTCATTCTTCCTTCTCTAACTCGTAGAACTACCTCTAGCTCATACAAGCTTCTTAACATAAGATCATAGCTTTCCTTTGTTTATGCTCAAAAGTTCTAGCCTTCGTGTTACCTCCCATGCTCTGTTCTGCTTGAGTGTGTTCTCTTCATGCAGCTCCTTTAAAATCTGCTCATCATGTCACTTCTTCTTCTCACAAGCATTTCGTGCTTCTTCTCAAATCCAGACCCCACGAGAACCTCTATTTTGCTCACATGTTTCATGTAGAACTCAAGTTACTTCTACTCTAGTCTCACGTGTTATTTCCTCTTCTCCATGCACGTTTTGCCCAGCGTTGCTTCTTCTATTCTTTTCTATTCATTTTTACATCAACTTCTGCTTCTTCCTTCACACACACATGCCTTCTCATGCTTCTTTTAATCATGTGGAATGTGTGAAAACCAAGGAATGAGTTACCACAATGCCAACATGTTGGAAAAACAAAGAACCCATGCATGCTACCTCTTGCCTCAAAATAGATTCTCATTCAAGCTCCAATTACATATTAAAATTCTGCACAAAAGAGTGGGAAAAACTAAATAGGAATATTCACAAAAATTATTTAAGATAAAATGAGCATAAAAAAACCAAATTTTTGCAAATTAACTCCTAAAATATAGAAATGGCTATTAAAATGAAATCTTATCTAATTAAAGTCCTAAAGCCATATTTGCTCATTAAAATACTTAAGTTAGGAGAATTAAAACATTTAAAAATCATGGTTATCAGGCATGCCTACTGATATTATACCATTAAATCTAGATAAATTCACCAAGAATGGCACCTAATAAAGCTAAAAAATCTAAAATGGAAACAATCAAATTAAAACAAAATAAAACTAAGAGAATTTAGTAGAAAATGGCCTAGCTCCTTCAATTAGGCTCTTTTTAGGCTTGGGCTAGCATCTTGTAGATATGAAATAATCTTCATGCCATTTTGTTCCTTTTGGGCTTCACATTTAGCTAAGAATATGGGCTCTAAGTCCATTAGCTTTTGGATCACTCCATTCAAGCCTCTTTCATAGCTTTGGCTCTTGATCTTGTTATTGGGCCTCCCATACCTTGCAATGGGTCTTTTGTTGGCCATCTTTTAGAGTCACATCTAGCCCTTTTATTTCCAAGTTCTTGATTTTGTTCAAGCTCTTTCAAGTCTCCTAGCTCACCTCCATCACTTGTATTCTAAAGAAGACACAAAAGGAAGAATTCTCACAATGAGAAATAAAATTTTGAATTCATTCAAGTCTTTCCTCAACAAGTACAATAGGCATAAAAGAAAACCCTAGACCTAACTTAATCTCTAAGAATACTCCCTAAAGTGGCGTTCATACATCATGCATTTAGAAGTAATTATTATAAGAAGTCATAAGGAAAAGGAAATAAAGTAGTCTGCAAGTTTTTAGCAACTAAGAAAATGGAAACAAATAAAATCTAAAGCTTAATTCCTAAGTCTTGACCAAATGGCCTTATTCAAACTAATGGAAATGAAAACTAATTAAAAAGAATTAAACGACATCCTAATCGGATTTGGAGCTCATATTCACGTCACTTTTGCTGGCCATGTGATTGGCACATGCTTTTTAATTGATTTCTTCAAGTTGGACTCCACTTGGGCCTTGTAGCATGTCTTGTTAGGCTTGGACAATGAGGATCACGTCCCTTGGGCCTTGTAACTCTTCAAATTGATGTAAAAACATAGGCTTAAGCTTTTGAACTTCTTGGACAATGCAACTTAAAGTTTGCTTCATGGCTTTATCTCTTCCTCTATTCATTGGGCCTCCTATGTCTTGTAATAGGTCCGTTTGCTTGTTGAGCTCTCTTACACATCCTCCATGCTCTATTAGGTTATCACTCCATGCTCCCTCATCTCTAAGCTCATGGGCCCCTTCATCATTTTCTCTCTCTTCAAAAGGATTCGTCCTCGAATCTACATAATCAAAGGGAGATAAATTAGCCACATTGAATGTAGCACTAATATTTCCACAAGAGTCATGCAAATCAAATTTGTATGCATTGTCATTAATTCTTCCAAAACTTGGAAAGGTCCATCTCCTCTAGGTTGCAATTTTGACTTCCATGTCTTAGGGAATCTTTTCCTTTCTCAAGTATATCCAAACCTAATCTCTAGGTTCAAATACCACACGCCTTTGACCCTTATTAGCATGCTTGGCATATTGTTCATTCTTCCTCTCAATGTTAGCCTTGACTTAGGCATGTAATTCAAAATAATTCAAAGGTGCAGCAATGGAGGAGAAGTCCCTCACAAAACATCTATAGAAGCTAGCCAAGCTATGGAAACTCCTCACATCATTTGCATTCTTTGGTGTAGGCCATTCACAGATAGCTTTCACCTTTTCTTCATCCACACGAATCCCTTGAGCACCTATAACAATCTAAGAAACATAATAGAATCCAAACAAAAAGAACACTTTTCTAAATTTACATAAAGTCTATTCTCCCTAAGAATGCAAAAGACCTCACGCAAATGACAAAGATGATAATCTAAACTCTTATTGATACAATACCCGTAGGCATGCCCATTGGAGTACAACAAGTTTGAGAAACCCTCATCCACCAAGAAACCCAAATCATTCAAAAGGCCCGAATGGCTTATGAAGGGATGGCCTATGCTCAAGAGGCCTAAATTATGCTAGTATATGTCCAAGAACTTCAAAGAGCTCAAGAAAATCTCTATGTTGGATGTCAGCCCAAGTTTAGAGCCCAAGATCCATATTTGATCAATTCAGAACATGCTAGACATCACTCAATTTTGGTGAATGATTTCATCATCGTTTCATAGAATTTTCAATGATTAATGAGTCGATCTTAAATCTTAAACCCTCAGCTTTTACCTCATTTTGGAATCATCCTTATCAGAGCTTCCAAACACGAGATAGAGCTAGTAAGAAGCAACACGTTAGGCATGCTGATCTTGGAGTTGAATTGGACTTATGGACATGAGATCTCCTTAAAAATACAAAAGTGGAAGCCTAATGTCCTAAGAAGGTCTGTGGAGCAACTAGAGTCAATATCCAACATGTTGAAGGCCCAATGCAACTATACACATACAAGTGGAGTGCCAAGGCCCAATTGGAGTCTAATTGCAAGAGATTAAGAATCATATGTCAACCATATGACTTTTAATGAAGTATGAGCATCCCATGTGACTACTTAAAGAAGCTAATCAGTTTTGGCTAGAATTCTTTATGAATTTCGTTATTTATTTATTTTATTATTTTTAGGACTTGGTCAAAGAGCTTATTTTAGAGATTAAGTTAAAATTAGTATCCTAATCTTATTCCTTGATTTTAGGCACTATTTAAAATATTTCTAATTAGATTTTAGTATTTTACTTTTATTAGGATTTTAGACTTTTAACTTTGCCTATAAAAGGCTCCCATTATACTATATTTTAGGAAGATCATGAATGAATTTGGGTATTATTCAATTATCTATGAGGCCTTTGCTTCTTTGTGTTCTCTGAGAGTTCACGTGACTTATCAAAGGATTGGTCTTCCTTTGTGGCATCTTGAGGTTAGGATTCAAAGAGATGGGTTCTCTTAGGGTCTTTCCTTTGACCAACATTCTTGTTTTCTAGCCGGTCCGGGGCAAAGTGTCATCTTGTTGAAGGTTCCTAGGACAAGGTTCCTAGAGGGTCTTGCATCACTTACTATAAATCAAAATATCATCAAAATAAATAACAATAAATTTTTTAATAAGAGAATAAAAAACATGATTCATTAAGCTCATAAATGTACTAGGTGTATTAGTTAATCCAAATGGCATAACTAACCACTTATACAATCCAAACTTAGTTTTAAATGTAGTTTTCTATTCATCACCTTCTTTCATTCTAATTTGATGACATCCACTCCTAAGATCAATTTTAGAAAATAAAGATGCACCATGCAACTCATCAAGCATATCATAATCTAGGAATGGGATAATGATACTTAACCGTAATTTTATTGATGGCTCTACAATCCATGCACATTCTTCACTTACCATCCTTCTTGGGCACTAGGATCACCAGAACTGCACAAGGATTCAAGCTCTCTCTAACAAAGCCTTTCTTCATAAGCTCTTCAACTTGGTGTTAGATCTCCTTAATTCTTTTGGATTGGCTCTATATGTTGGTCTATTAGGAATGGATGCTTCAGAGATGAAATCTATACGATGCTTAATGCCTCTCAAAGGGGGTAAACCATCAGGAATTTCTTCCGGAAACAAATCACCCAAATCCTGCGAAAGAGACACAATACTAGAGGGCAAAGAGGGATCAAGTTCATTGGTGGAAAAATAAATTTCCTTGTACAAGAGTACAAGTACTTACTCATTAGCCAACATAGCTCTCTTAATCTCTTTTTTTCCAGAAAATAAACTCACTTTCTTTTGATCAATTTTTTCACTTTCAAGCTTTTTCTTTTCACTCACTCACTTTCTTTTCTTTTTCTCTCTCTTTCTCTCTCAATTTGCATTCTTTTTCAATTCCAAGTTGATCCTCATAAGCTTGCATAGGTATAAGAGGAGTAAGTACAACAGTTTTACCATTAAAAGAAAAAGAGTAGCAATTTTTATATCCATCATGCTTAACATGTCTATCAAATTGCCATGGCCTACCAAGCAAAATATGTCCAGCATACATAGGAGCTACATCACACAAGGCCTCATCATGATAATTACCAATAGAAAAAGAAAATAACACTTGCTTAGTAACTTTAATTTCACCACAATCATTAAGCCATTGCAACTTATTAGGACTAGGATGTTTAAAGTAGGAAAATTCAATTTATCAACAAGCAAAATACTAGCAACATTTGTACAACTACCACCATCAATAATCATGCTAAATACTCTTGATAAAACATCTAGTATGGAAAATGTGCTCACATTGCTCTTTCTCATGATCTTCCTTGGGTTGAGTATTTAGAGCATGCCTAGACACCAAAGCCTTTCCATGCATAGGCTTACTAAGCTCCAACTCAGAGTTTTCCACCAAAGATGGCATACTTCCATTAGAATCTTCATCACCAGTCTCCTTACTAACTATATCACCATTCTCAAGCAAAATCATAGTTCTCTTGTTTGGACATTGAGAAGAGATGTGACCAAAACCTTGACATTTAAAACACTTAATTTTTAAAGTAGTAGAAGAAGAAGAGTTAGAGTCATACTTACCTTTAAGAGGTGGATTTGAACTTTTGGGCTTTCCTTCCTCCTTTGGCTTACTTTCTTTGGATTTGAAGGAGGATTTGGAATCCTTCAATCCTTGCTTCTAAGAATCACAACTAGCAACAAATCTAAATTTTTGTTGAGATTTAAGTTGTTTCTCCATTTTAATAACTTTGTGTAAAAGCTCTTCCATGTCAACATAATGTTAGAGATCAACAATTGCAGCAATTTTAGGGTGCAAACCATCTATGAATCTTGCCATGGTTGCCTCTTTGTCTTCCTTAAGATTGGCTCTAATCATAGCCATTTCCATCTCTTGATAATACTTCTAACACTCATAGAGCCTTGTCTCAATTTCTGTAATTTCTTGTGCGAATCCCTATAGTAATAACTAGGGACAAATCTCTTTCTCATAGTGATTTTCATCTCTTGCCAAGTTTGAATTGGAGGCTCTCCATTTCTTCTTTTATTGATGAGAAGTTGATCCCACCAAATGCTAGCATAATCAGACAATTCCATGGCTGCCAATTTCACTTTTTGCTCTTCAGAATAATGATGGCACTCAAAAATATGCTCAACCTTTCTTTCCCACTCCAAATAAAGATCTAGATCATTCTTCCCTTGAAAGGAGGGAATTTTCATTTTGATGTTGCCCAGACCATGCTCCTTACATGGGGGAGCTTGCTTGTGCCTCCTTGGAATGAAATCATTAAAGTCAGATTCTCTTTCATACTCCTCTTTAGGATCACGCTTTTTGGAATTTTAGAGTTAAGTGGAGATTTAAAGTCATCTAGTATTGCATTGAGCCTTTTGAATTGCTCATAAACACTCTTCATGAAAACTTTAAGATCAACATCATTAGGCTCATTTTCAGCCATTTTACAACCTGAAATGTTAGTGGACAAAAAAGAGAAAAATAATATGAAGTAGGACCTCACACACTCTTTTTATGTGTATCACTCAAAATATTGCAGATCCACTCGTGTTTCGCTCAAAATTTGGCTTTTATCTTTAATATGAAATTCTTTCCTTTTACCACTCACTTCTTTTTAGTGCTCTTAGTTAGAAACAAAACAAATCAATAGGAGCAAAGAGTAAAGTGGCAATCCCAAAACTAGAAAATTCCAAGTTAAAATCCTCAAAGAGTCAAAAGAAAAAAAAAGGGCAAGGTGCAGTAATAATAATGCAAAAGAAAAGAAGAAAAACATGTAGCAATATGAGAGATTAAAAAAATTAAAATAAGAAGGAAAAAGGAGGAAGGAAAATGAAACAACAGCAGAGGAGAGGGAGCAGATTTAGCAAAATACGAAATTTGGAAAGTGGAGGTGTAAGGGAGAGGTAAAATCACGTTTTGGACCCAATCAAGGAAGGAGAAAGGCACAACTTGAAGGATTTGAAAAGAAAACAATGAGATCTTAAAGCAAAAAAGAAAGAAAGAAAGTCAACAAATCTAGAAATAGGAAGGAAATAAGAATTAGGAAAGAAACATATTAGGAAGCAAATAAGAATTTAAAAGGCAAGGATCAGCAAACAAGCAATTTGGAAGGAAAAGAAAAATAGAAAAGAATTAAAAAGGAAAGTAGAATTCAATTTAGGAAACTTGGAAACGTATCACCTAAGTTTACAGAATTAGGAAAGTAATTGCTACTTGTAATGTAATTTCTTCACAAATTGGTAACTTTCTACAACTTACAACCCAAGTTAGTCAAAATAGAAACTTTTTTAAATAGGAGACTAATTGGATGCCAAACAATTGCAATCAATCACAATGAAATAAGAAATTTCTTACTTGAATGCAAAAGGAAAGAACTTGATAGCTACTCAACACAAAGCTGGAAAATCTTCTTTTTTTTATTTCACTTTTTTTTTTGAATTTTTTTTACTATCACACATTCTCTCTTTTTTCTTTTTGAATAAAAAAAAATGAAAATATGGAAAAAAGGGATAAAACTCACACAAATTAGCAAATCACAAGAAAATAAACTATGGATGGTAAGAAAAGGAAAATGGAGGCACACAATAATGGAAGAAGGAAGAAGATGGAAGACAAGTCAAGAAATCACAAAATAGGAAACAAGCAAAACAAGAAGAAGAAGAAGAAGAGTGGAATAGAAGACACTAAAAATGATACTTTGAGTTCTAACAACTTAGGCTGTGATACTAAATGATAATAGACCCCATAGGAATAAGTTTTGGGAACCTTTAACAAGATGACACTACCTAAGACCGGTTAGGAATAAGAAGTGTTAGTCAAGTGGATAAAACCTTAAGAGAACTCGTCCTTTAGAACCTTAACCTTGAGATGCCACAAAGGAAGAATACTCCTTTGATAAAGTCACTTGTATTCTAAAAAAGAACACACAGTGATATAATACCAGTAAGCATGCCTATTGGAGTACAACAAGTTCGAGAAGCTCTCATTCATCAAGAAACCTGAATCATCCAAAAGTGCATGATTCAGGTCCAAATGGGCCCATACTCAAGAGGCCTAAATTATGCTAGTATATGTCCAAGAACTTCAAAGAGCTCAAGATAATCTCTATGTTGGACGTCGACCCAAGTTTAGAGCCTAAGATCTATATTTGATCAATTTAGAACATGCTAGATGTCACTCAATTTTAGTGAATGCTTTCATGATCATTTCACGGAGTTTTCAAATGATTAATGGGTTAATCTTGAATCTTAAAATCTCAGCTTTCACCCCGTTTTGAAATCATTCTTATCAAAACTTCTAAACACGAGACAGAGCTAGTAAGAAGCAACACATCAGGCATGCTGATCTTGGAGTTGAATTGGACTTTGGACATGAGATCTCCTTAAAGATGCAAAAGTGGAAGCCCAATATCCTAAGAAGAGTCCATGGAGAAACTAGAGTCAATATCCAACATGTTGAAGGCCCACTGCAAAATACACATATCGGAGAGTCCAATGGAACCTTAATCATGCCAATTGGAGTCCAATTGCAAGAAATTAAGCATCATGTGTCAACCATGTGATTTTTAATGAAGCATAAGCATCCCATATGACTACTTAAAGAAGCTGATCAGTTTTGGCTAGGATTCTTTATGAATTTCATTTTGTATTTATTTTATTATTTTTAGGATTTAGTCAAAGAGCTTATCTTGGAGATTAAGTTAAAATTAGTATCCTAATCTTGTTCCTTAATTTTAGGCACCATTTAAAATATTTCTAATTAGATTTTAGTGTTTTACTTTTATTAGAATTTTAGTCTTTTAGAAACTTTGCCTATAAAGGCTTTCTATTGTACTCTATTTTGGAGATTATGAATGAATTTGAGTATTATTCAATACTTTGTGAGGCCTTTGCTTCTTTGTGATCTCTGAGAGTTCACGTGACTTATCAAAGGATTGGTCTTCCTTTGTGGGGTCTTAAGGCTAGGGTTCTAAGAGACAAGTTCTCCTAGGGTCTTTCCTTTGACCAACATTCTTGTTTTTCTAACCAATCCCGAACAAAGTATCATCTTATTGAAGGTTCCTAGGACAAGGTTTCTAGAGGGTCTTACATCACATAGAAGTAAGAATTCTCACAATGAGAAATAAAATTTTGAATTCATTCAAGTCTCAACAAGTACAATAGATGGCCTATTAAATAGGCATAAAAGAAAACCCTAAATCTAACTTAATCTCTAAGAATACTCCCTAAAGTGGCATTCATACATCATGCATTTAGAAGGAATTATTATAAGAAATCCTAAGGAAAAGGAAATAAAGTAGTTTACAAGTTTTCAGCAACTAAGAAAATGGAAACAAATAAAATCTAAAGCTTAATTCTTAAGTCTTGACCAAATGGTCTTATTCAAACTAATGGAAATGGAAACTAATTAAAAGCAATTAAAAGATATCCTAATCAAATTTGGAGCTCATATTCATGTCACTTTTGCTGGCCATGTAATTTGCACATGCTTTTTTATGCGAAATCAAAGGGTGGCCCAATCTTTACGACGTAGGTTGATGGTTTGAGACCCAATGAAAGCAAATAGCAAACCAATGTTATAAAAATGTTGACTTGCTACTTAGACAATGCGCCTTACCATAAACACAATGAACTAACCCACACAACGACGCACTTGGGTTGAACCACGAATTGGGAATTTTTACGAACTTGAATCACTAACCTAAAGATAGGTTGACAAGACAAAGGTTTTACAAGAGCAAAAAAAAAAAGATAATATTCTCACAATTAGAGAAAATACTCAGAATAATTTTATTACTTCCAATTTGATTCCAAATGGAGATAGAATACATGTATTTATAGTGCAACTCAAATCTACTTGTTAAAGGAAAAGTAGGAAACTAACTACATATCCTAACTGAAAGACCTAAAAAATTGGAATACAAAATCAAATCTTTTTAAAAATAGAAAAGGAAATATAAACTACTTAATTAATTCTAATTTTCATCCAAATACATAAAACTTCTAGAAGTCAGCATCTTAAGTTTATAATATTATTATTGAGGCCCAAATGAATCAATCTATATATAGTCCTTGGTCTAAACTCTTTAATTTGCAACATTCTAACCCAAATTAACTCTAATATCTTTACCATAAATAATGTTGAGAATGTTTTGATTAATACTTGAATTAGATTTATCAAAACTCTGCTTAGTCCAAATCTCTTGAACAAGTCTACTCAATGCTTCTTTAAATTTTTTTGCCTTCGCCCTTGTAATAGGTTCAATTAGAAGATGTAAAGGATCATTTGAAGATTTTGAATTAACATCTTCATGAACTTGGTTCATATCATCCTCCCCTTCTTGAAAAGGAGTCATCCTTGACCCTTCAAAATCTGCACCAAAATAAGGAGAAAGGTCAGAAATGTTGAAAGTAGACTTATGCCATACTCACCTGGTAAATCAATCTTGTAAGCATTATTATTGATTTTCTCTAATACTCAGAAAGGTCCATCTCCTCGAGGCATAAGCTTGAACTTTCTTTTTTTAAGAAATCTCTCTTTTCTAAAGTGCAACCAAACTAAATCCCTTGGTTCAAATACTATCTTCTTTCGTCCCTTGTTAGCATGATTTACATATTGTTAAGTCATCCTCTCAATGTTTTGCTTAGCCCTTTCATGGATTTGCCTAACAAACTCAGCACGCTTTTTTCCATCCATATTGACTCTTTCCTACAAAGGCAAAGGAGTTAAGTCAATAGGTGTAAGTGGATTAAAACCATATACAATCTCAAAGGGCAAATATTTATTACTAGAATGAATGGCCTTCTTGTAAGCAAATTCGACGTGCAGTAGACACTCCTCCTAATTCTTTAAATTCTTCTTAAGAATTTTCTGTAACAAAGAAGAAAGTGTCTTATTCACAATTTCAATTTATCCATCAGTTTGTGGGTGGCAGGTAGTAGAAAATAGCAATTTAGTTTCTAACTTGCTCCACAAAGTCTTCCAAAAATAGCTTAAGAATTTAGCATCTCGATTTGATACTATAGTTCTCAGCATCCCATGAAGTTGTACAACTTCTTGAAAGAGTAAATTAACAATGTTAGAAGCATCATCAACCTTATGACATGCAATGAAGTGTGCCATTTTAGAAAATCTATCTGCTACAACAAAAATAGAGTTTCTCCCCCTTTTAGACCTAGGTAATCTCACAATAAAGTCCATAGAAATATCTTCCCAAGGTACACTAGGAATAGGGAGGGGAGTATACAATCCATGGGGATTTATTTTAGATTTAGCTTTATCACACACAATACATCTACCTACAAATTTTTCAACATCTTTATGCATCCTAGGCTAATAAAAATGTTCATTTAAGACATTAAATGTTTTAACAATGCCAAAATGTCCCATTAAATCACTTGAATGTGCTTTGTTCACTAATAACATACGTATAGAACAATTAGGAATGCAAAGCTTATTAACCCGAAATAAGAATCCATCATGCAAGTAAAATTTGTCCCAACCAAGTCTTGGTTTGCAATGGCTAAAAGCTTCGCCAAAGTCAATGTTGTTTGTATATAATTCTTTGATAAACTCAAAACCAAGAATTTTAGAGTTTAACATGGAAAGAACATACCTACGTAAAAGCGCATTTGCAGCAATATTCTCCTTATCTTTCTTATGCTTAATGACATATGGGAAAGATTCAATGAATTCAACCCACTTAACATGTCTTCAATTCAATTTTTTTTTTGCTTTTAATATGTTTGAGAGCCTAATGATCAGAATGTATGAAAAATCCTTAGGCCATAAATAATGATGCCAAAGTTTCCAACACTCTAACTAAGACATATAGCTCCTTATCATATGTAGGATAGTTAAGAGTAAGACCATTTAGCTTTTCACTAAACTATGCAATGGGCTTACTTTCTTGCATAAGTACACCTCTTATGCTAATTCCACTTGCATCACATTTTACCTCAAAAATTTTACCAAAGTCTGGAAGTGCAAGTAAAAGTGCGTGGTTGAGCTTCTCCTTGAGAGTTTGTGATATGAGACCCTTTAGGAACCTTGTCCTAGGAACACTTTGCTTAGGACCGGCTAGAAAACAAGAATGTTAGTCAAAGGAAAGACTCTAAGAGAACCTGTCTCCTAGAACTCTAGCCTCAAGATGCCATAAAGGATGACCAATCCTTTGATAAGTCACGTGAACTCTTAAAGAATACAAAGAAGTAAAAGCCTCACCAAAAATTGAATAATACTCAAGTTCATTCATCTTTAAAATAGAGTATTATAGAAAGCCTTTTATAGACAAAGTTTCTAAAAGACTAAAATCCTAATAAAAGTAAAATACTAAAATCTGATTTGAAATATTTTAAATGGTACCTAAAATCAAGGAATAAGATTAGGATACTAATTGTAACTTAATCTCAAAGATTTAATCTTTGACCAAGTCCTAAAAATAATAAAATAAATAAAAAAAAAGAAATTCATAAGGAATTTTAGCTAAAACTGATCAGCTTCTTTAAGGAGTCACTTAGGATACTTATGCTTCATTAAAATTCATATGGTTGACACATAATTCTTAATCTCTTGCAATTGGACTTCAATTGGGCATTGGCGCTCCTCTTGTATGTGTATAACTACATTGGGCCTTCAATATATTGAATATTGACTCTAGTTGCTCCATTGACCTTCTTAAAACATTAGGCTTCCACTTTTGCATCTTTAAGGAGATCTCATGTACAAAGTCCAATTCAACTCCAAGATTAGTATGCCTGACGTGTTGCTTCTTACTAGCTCTATCTCATGTTTGGAAGCTCTGATAAGGACGATTCCAAAACGAGGTGAAAGATGAGGGTTTAAGATTCAAGATTGAAGATTGACCCATTAATCATTTGAAAATTCTGTGAAACGATAATGAAATCATTCACCAGAATTGAGTGACATCTAGCATGTTTTAAATTGATCAAATATGAATCTTAGGCTCTAAACTTGGGCCAATGTCCAACATAGACATTATCTTGAGCTCTTTGAAGTTCTTGGACATATACTAGCACAATTTGGGCCTCTTGAGTATGGGCCATCCCTTCATAAGCCATTTGGACTTGAATCACATGCTTTTGAATGATTTGGGTTTCTTGAGGGCTTCTCAAACTTGTTGTGCTCCAAAGGGCATGCCTACTGATATTGTATCATTCCCTCCCTCCTTGAAAAGATTTGTCCTTGAATCTCCACTTGTATTATATGGAAATAAATTAGACTTTTCAAAAATAATAATAATAGTGTATTCATCAAGTGGAAGAATCTTGCAAACTAAAGGGCTCATTTAAAAAAGATCATCAATTCTTTGAGGGAACTTAGAATACTCCAAGTTGGGAAACTCTTTGAACTCGTTTTGAGTTAGGAAGTATTTCTTTCTCACATGCACCCAAATATAAATGATAATTTTGATCCCATATGCACCTACAATAAATTCAAGGGCCATAACAAAATCCAAGTAACATGATAACCTTTTAACCATAAAATTAATGTAATATGAATTTCTATTAGCCATAAAATTCATGAAACAATTAAAACTCAACGTGTGGTGTTCAATGCTTTTAAAAGGCAATAATTCATCAGGAAAAAAAAAATCTATGGAATCAAAGCACTTTTGAAAGCACATTAAAGATTAGAAACCATCAAGTGGTTCTTTAGGAAATAAACCTAGCCAATCACAACTCTTTTCAATGCTAGTTAAAGATGAGAGACCATTGGGTGGCTTCTTTGAAAACAAATCTCCATATACCTACAAGGAGCTAGAACCAACAATAGGCAAATATAGGTTAAGATTGTTAGTAGATAAACAAACATCCTTCCACACACTCTCAACCTCTCTTTTTTCATCAAACAAGATTATACTCATGCTTTTCTCACAACTCTCTTGCTCTTTCTTTTCACTCACACTCTTTTCTTTTTTAATCTTATCTTTTTCTCTCTCTAACTCATGTTCTCTCTCTTTTTCTTTCATTTTGTATGCTTGTACTATTCTCATTTGATCCTCATAAGCATCAATAGGATCAAGAGGTACCAATACATGATGCTTTTCATTGAATATGAATGAATAGCAATAGCAATATCTGTGCTTATGCTTAACATATTTAGCTTTTCTAACATGTTTCCATGGTTTACCAAGCACAATATGTCCATTATACATAGGAGCCACATCACATAACACTTTATCATGATATATACCAATAGAGAAAGAAATCAAAACTTGTTTATTAACCCTAAATCCAGCACTTCCCTTCAACAAGGTATAGGGCCTATGATGCTTTATAGTAGGTAAGTTTAATTTCTCAACAAGTAATGTACTAGTAACATTTACATAGCTACTATTATCAATAGCCATGCTACAAACTTTCTCTTTGATAAGGCATCTAGTATGGAAATTAGGGGATGACTTTGCCTTATCTTGTCCTGTAGAGTTGGAATTAGATTGGAATGCATCCAAACTTGCACAAGATTGCTTGAATTGTTCTTTGTTTGCCTCATCAAATAATTTGTATTCATTGGACATCTTGTCACCTAAAAAGTTAGTCAAAGAAGGAAAGAAGGAGTAGGGCCCTACACACTCTTCTCACGTATTTACACTCAAGAATAGTAATTCACTCGTGTTTACTCTCAAAATTTAGCTTTTATCAAGATGGTATACTCTGGCCTTTTACCATTCAACAATTTGCTTCTTACAAGTATTCTAAGCAAGTCATAAGCAAATCAAAAGAAAAGATCAGACTTATGGCAATAAAAAAAAATTAGAATCCTAAAATGCAAATTCTTAAAGAATCAAACAAAGGAGAAAAAAGGGGTGTGTAACTAAAAGGGAAAGAGGAAAAGAAAACAAAGAGGAAGGGGAGGCTTGGATGGCTTGGAAGGAAGGAAAAAGAAAGGGAAAATAGGAAAATAAGAAACCTTAAGAATAGGAATCTACTTGAGAACCAAGTTAATTAAAATAGAAAACTACTTGCAATTCAATTTTAGAACAATTAGAAAGGAAAATTCTTACTTGAATGTAAACAGGAAAGTAGATAACTTGGCAGCTACTCCACTAACTCCAATTATAATGTAAGATCCTCTGGGAACCTTGTCCTAGGAACCTTCAACAAGATGACACTTTGCCTGGGACCGGCTAGAAAATAAGAATGTTGGTCACAGGAAAGACTCTAAGAGAACTTGTCTCTTAGAACCCTAGCCTTAAGACCCCAAAAAGGAAGACCAATCCTTTAATAAGTCACGTGAACTCTCAGAGAACACAAAGAAGCAAAAGCCTCGCAAAGTATTGAATAATACTTAAATTCATTCATTCATGATCTTTCAAATAGAGTACAATAGGGAGCCTTTTATAGGCAAAGTTTCTAAAAGTTTAAAATCCTAATGAAAGTAAAACTTTAAAATCTAAGTAAAACTTATTGTACTCCAAAGGGCATGCCTACTAGTATTGTATCAGTTTGGAAGGCTTTCTCTTGAAGCTTTTCCCTATTTGAATGGAGCATTTTTCTTTGTCAACTTATTCAATGGGGCTGCTAATGTGCTAAAGTCCTTCACAAACCTTCTATAAAAGCTTGTAAGTTCATGAAAGCTCCTCACATGTTTGATCATGGTAGGCGTTAGCCAATTTCGAATGGTTTTGATCTTTTCTTCATCCACCTCAATCCCCTCAGCACTCATAACAAAACTAAGAAAAATAACCTTATTAGTGCAAAAATCACACTTCTTTAATTTGCCAAACAAATTTTCTTTTCTTAGAACTTCTAGGACTTGTCTTAAATGATTTACATGCTGAAGTAAAGTCTTACTATACATAAAAATATCATCAAAGTAAACTACCACAAACTTGCCTATAAAAGCACGCAAAACATGATTCATTAACCTTATAAATGTGCTAGGTGCATTAGTGAAACCACAAGGCATAACTAACCATTCATAAAGTTCATGTAAATTTTAAATGTAGTTTTCCATTCATCTCCTTCTTTCATTCTAATCTAATGGTAGCCACTTTTTAAATCAATTTTAGAGAAAATAGTGGAGCCATTTAATTCATCAAGTATATCATCTAACCAAGGGATAGGATGATGATATCTCACCGTTATATTATTGATGGCTCTACAATCAATACACATCCTCCATGTGCCATCCTTCTTAGGTACAAGCAGCACCTGTACTGCACACAGGCATAGGCTTTCCCTTACATATCCTTTATCCAGAGCTCTTACACTTGTCTTTGAATCTCTTTAGCCTCTTCAGGGTTGGTATGGTATACTGGGCGGTTTAGTGGAGGTGCTCCAGGTATAAAATTAATTTGATGTTCTATCCCTCTAATTGCTGGCAATCTGGTTGGTATTTCTTCGAAAGAAACATCTTCATATTCTTGCAATAGAGATTTAACAACACTAGGCAAAGTAGAGGTTAAGTTGTTAGTGTTTAACATAGCTTCTTTGTAGATAAATACTATGAGGTTTTGTTGAGAAAATAAAGCTTGCTTGATTTCACTCCTTCTTGCTACTAATAAACTTTTCTCTCCTTTCTCATTTTCTTTCTTGCCTTTAGACTTCTCTTTCTTTTTTCTCTCTCCTCTTGGCTTACTCTCTTTTCCTCTCCCATTTTCATTGTCTTCCTTTTTAGACACCTTTATACTCTCATTTTCTCTTTTCTTTTCCCTCTTGATTTGATCTTCTAATATTTATTTTAGTGACATAGGGAGGAGGTTATAGGTTCCATTAGGTTTCGAACCATCATCTATCCATTAACCTACGCCATGAAGATTGGGCCACCCTTTAATTTGCAACATTCTAACTTAAATTAGCTCTAATAGCTCCATCTTTAGCCCAAATAATGCTGAGGATGTTTTGATTAATACTTGAATCAAATTTATCAAAACTCTACTTGGTCCAAATCTCTTGAACAAGTCCACTCAATGTTTCTTTAAGTTTTTTTGCCTTTGCCCTTGTAATAAGTCTAATTGGAAGATGCAAAGGATCATTTGAAGATTTTGAATTAGCATCTTCATGAACCTGGTTCATATCACTTTTTAATTGATTCCTTCATGTTAGACTTCACTTGGACCTTGCAACATATCTTGTTGGGTGTAATACCCCAAAATTAATTAAGGTGTTAATCATGGTGATAAGCATGATTTTTATATACTTTATTCCTCCTAACTTAACCTTTTTAATAATTAAATGTGGCTTAATGAAGGCAATTGAATGGAATTTGATTTTAATTGGTTATTTTTACATTTAAGGAATTAAGTTGCAAACTATTGGTTCTTAATGCATGAATTTCTTTTAAATAATTTTGTGGATAATTCCATTTGATTTTTACCATTCTTTTGTGTAGAACTTTTGATAGGCAAATAGCTTTAATGGAAATTGAATTGAAGAAGAAATGATGGCTTCATGTGTACAAATTGATGAGAAAAATTTACAAGCTAGAGCTATGGGTTGTTTCATGCAGAACTGCATGTGGAGAGCAAGGAGCTATTGGTTTTTCTGCTCACCTAGGTTCCATTTAATGCTCTTGAAGTCCTAGAGAGGAAGCCATGGGTCCAGTTCATACACACATAGCACAAGAAGCATGAAAACATTGGGATGAGTAGGAAATCATGAAGAAGCATCGGGTTCCAACGCTACAAGCTGAAGTTGAGAATGAGTAAGAAACAGAGGAGCTGATGTGGGCTGTCCAGAACGTGCGAAACGCTAAGGAGAGGCTGTGCATGAGAAAACACGAAGTAAGGCTTGTATGAGCTGGATGCAGAACCATTTACTCGTGCAGCAGCTAAACAGAGTTAGAGAAGAAATAAACACACATGCAGAACAGCAGCAGAAACAGAGAAGAAAGCAACGTGGCTGGGGCTTGAGAAAAGAGGAAGACGAGTTGGAGAGTTGATGAGAACCATTCAAGAAGTAACGTGTGGTATAAGAGGAGAAGCAAGAAGCAACGGGCAGTAGCTCACAACTCGAGTCTAGCCCTCATACACCAACACTTACTCACACATGTAGCAATCCTATCAAATCACGTGGAAAAAGCTGCAGAATGAAGAAGGTATTGAAGCTACGGGTTTAGGGTCCAGAATGAAGAAATAGCCACGAGCTGCAGCAAAAACATGAGTAAAACACGAAGAGATATGGTTGGACAGAGGAAGCAACATGGATAAGGCGAGCTGAACGTGGAAATGATGCATATGGGCTGGACTTCTCAACATGACAGCAACAAACACACACATATGCAGAGTGAGAACTTGGAGCTGGTCGAACTAGATCTGAAGCCAAGAAATGGACACTGCAGGCGAAGAAGAAGAGAACTCGAACAGAGAATGAAGAGCAGCAAATGAAGAGAAGAATCAGACTCGGAATGCAAAGCCACGAAGAAGCAAAGCTACATGAAGAGACATGCAGAAGCTACAGTATGTAATGGAATATTATAAATAAAAGCAATGGGTCCCACACTTTATACACACATGAAGGAGCTTCAGGCAATTTGAGAGACGGGGGCTGAGCACGTGAAATCATTAGAAAACACGTGAGAAGGGGATCACGCCATCAGCACTCACATCCAGCCCATTCACATCATTCATTCACCACGCACGCATTCATTGTACGCCCGGCCCATTCAACACACATTCCATTAGGTCATTCGCCTATTCTGTCATTCGCTGAACCTCGCCTCCATATCATCCACGTCTCATACAACCTCGCCTATATATCATCCACATCCCACTCCACATCCATTCACCCACGCCTCCATTCATCCATCTCTCCATCTCCATTCCACGCCAACATGAAGATCTAATTCATCCTTGAGGCTAGCAAGGGAGGAAGCTCTTGAGTAGAAGCTTGAATCCTTGGGGATGAACAATAAATTCTGGCTAAGATTTTCTTATTTTTCCTACACTTTTTCTTATTCTGTACAATCTCGGTTGAGTTGTATTTGATTTGGAATTTGTGTAATTAATTAGTGGCTGGTTAGACACTGATTAGGAAACCTTTTTTGTTGATTAATTGGTTGGATTTGAATTTGATTTTTCATTATTCTCTCTAATCTCCCATGTATGCCACGAAGGTTTTCGATGAATTGCATGAGTGAGATTTTGTGCTTGATTGTTTGATTTGAGAATTCCTTAGTGTTTAGTTGGTTAATTAAACATTTTTGGATGATGAATCATAAGATAATTAATTAGTTAATCAATCAAATTGGATGTTCATTGATCTTAAGGACAAGAGTTAACGGTTTAATACGGGATTGAGGTCTTAATTCAACATTAGATTATTAATCTCTTGAATCTTGAATGGTTATTCAAGATCATTTGCTAATGAACATAATTAGGAATTCTTAGGCCATAATTAATCACAATTGAAATAGGATAAGGATAGTGGATACCAAGAGATGATTCCTAAGCTAGTCACAAGCCCATCATTCATCACAATTTATCCAATTAGGTAGACATTAGGAAATTTGTTTAAATTCAGTTTAGGATAGTTTAATTCAACCAAAACCCCCAAAACTAGATAGTTCTAGGATCTTAGAACACTTAGAGAACCTAATTGAACATTGAATTCCAATTCCAAGGGAGATGACCTAGGTTGTGCCACTTGCTATATTTTTAGATCAACCTAGTTTTATTTTGAGGGTTGCACGACAAGCCCGTCACATGGATTTAGATTAATTAGGAATAATTAATATAGGATAATTAGGCAAGTTAAGTGAATGGAGATTTTAAAGAGATAAATTATTAATATGGGTTTGAGATTTAATTGGGATAGAAACTTCATCTAGGCCCAAATTAAATTGAGTAGGCTAAGGTTAAGACTAATGGAGGCCCAATAATTATAGGTGTAGACTAACCTATTTATTATGAGACTTAGCCCAAGAGAGAGTACCTGGTGATGGCCCAATAAACTTTATGCAGACCTAAATCCTTGAGCTCTTCAAACTTGGCCCAAACCTAATTAAAATTCAGCAGCCCAATGCACAAGAGCTGGCCCAACAAAGCTCAAATCTGAAGCTCATTAGGAGTTGGATCTTTGGAGCAACCTATGACCTATATTTGACCCAACTTAACCCAACTAGAACCCTAAACACTTAAGCCACTTCCCTATTTTTCTGAAGCACAAAGGAGAAAATCGGAGGTGTGAAGGGATGCTAGGGTTTGAGGCAAGAATTCCATATTTTTTCATATTTAGAGCAAGATTCAGCTAAGGTAATAGTTATATAACTTAATCCCCTCATCTTTCTCTTTAATTAGCTCAATTAGTTTTTCATTTGGAGTATTTTCACCATAGCCAAAATCTGAAATGTGGTTGTTTAGGATTTTCTTGGTGAAATTCGTAGGTTGAGGCTAGGGCTGATATTAGGTAAGTAAAAACCCTCCATTTTGATGCTTTCTTTGCTAGTTTGAGACCCCCATAGCTGATTTATAATATGGGTACTAAATCCCCTCACCTTGGCCCCCCAAAAAGTAATAGAGTCAACTTTAAGAGTTCTACCAATCTATTGCCTAATCTCTAAAGGAAGTGTTTATTATAATACTGAATTGGCGAATCTGAGATATGAATCCAAATTGCAAGTTTTCTAACACAATGTTGTAATGGGTTGAAATTTGGATACCGCCTCTGAATGACCCAGGTAATGTTCCATAATGATCCAAGGTCCATCATTGAGCACATATAGATAATATGTAATACTAGCAAAAAAGGCAAGAAAAAAGTTGTTTTCATGATCAATCAATTCGAAGTCACTATGATACAATGCCGAGAGGCATGCCCATTGGAGCATAACAAGTTCAAGAAGTCCTCATCTATCAAGAAACCCAAATCATTCAAGAGGATATGATTCAGGTTTGAATGGCTTAGGAAGGTATGGCCCATACTTAAGAGACCCAACTTGTGCTAGTATGTCCAAGAACTTCAAAGAGCTCAAAATAATTTCTATGTTGGACGTAGGCCCAAGTATAGAGCCCAATATCCATATTTGATCAAATTAAAATATGTTGGATGCCACTCAATTTTGGTGAATGCTTTCATCATCATTTCATAAAGTTTTCAAATGATTAATGTGCCAATCTTGAATCTTAAACTCTTAGCTTTCACCTCGTTTTGGAATCATCCTTATCGGAGCTTCCAAACACAAGAGAGGGCTAGTAAGCAGTAACATATCAGGCATGTTGATTTTTGAGTTGAATTGGACTTTGGACATGAGATCTCCTTAAAGATGCAAAAGAGGAAGTCCAAGTGGAAGCTTAATGTCCTAAGAAGAGTCCATGGAGCAACTAGAGTCAATATCCAATATGTTGAAGGTTCGATGCAGTTATAAACATATGGAAGAGTCTAAAGAAACCTTAATCATGTCAACTAGAGCTCAAATGCATAGGGTATGGATCCATGGGAGTTCCATAATGTGATACATCTTAATGCAAGCCCAAAGAAGCCATGGAAGTTTGTGAACGTGAATAGTAAATGCCAACACTTATTAAAGTTATGCTTACATGAAAAATGTCTTACAGGGTGGACGATATGGATGACTGCCTATGTGGCATATGACATGGCATGTGATGTGGCTTTCTTGAAGACACATCAGCTTGTGACATGGAGTCGCTGATTACATTAATTAGTTTCCATTTTATTTGTTGCTTAGAACTTGCAGTTTAAGTTATTATGATTTTAGAAAGTTTTTAGTCTGATTCTATTTGTTGCCTTTCTACTGATATGGTGTCATTCTTAGCTCATATTATTTCCAAATTCTTATAAAAGATGATGCCATCATTAGGATAGTAATTTAGAAAGTTTTTAGAGTTCAATTGCCTACATAAAGGCCCCTTATTATGGTTTAATAAGAAGATAAATAAGAATTTCATTTTTTTTCACATTGTGTGAGTGTTGATCTTGTCTTCCTTATGTTCTTGTGAGAATGTTTGATTTATCAAAGAAGTGGTCTTCTTTTGTGGCATCTTGAGGCTAGAGTTCTAAGAGATGGGTTCTCTTAAGGTCTTTCCTTTGACTAACATTCTTGTTTTCTAGCCAGTCCCGGGTAAAGTTTTGAGTTGTTGAAGATTCTCTTGATACAATACCAGTAGGCATGCCCATTAGAGCACAACAAGTTTGAGAAGCCCTCATCCATCAAGAAACTCAAATCATTCAAAAGGGCATGATTCAGATCTGAATAGCTCATGAAGGGATGACCCATGCTCAAGAGGCCCAAATTGTGCTAGTATATGTCTAAGAACTTCAAAGAGCTCAAGATAATCTCTATGTTGGACATCAGCCCAAGTTTAGAGCCCACTTATTTAACTTAAGAGAGGGCCCAAGAAGATATAAAATATTTTCAGATTATGAATGAATTTGAGTATTATTCAATTCTTTGTGAGACCTTTGCTTTTTTGTGTTCTCTGAAAGTTTACGTGACTTATCAAAGGATTGGTCATCCTTTGTGGTGTCATTGGCTAGGGTTCTAAGAGATAAGTTCTCTTAGGGTTCTACCTTCAACCAACAATCCCTTTGTGTGCTTTTGCTTTTGTGTGAGACGTAGCCAATCTCAGGTGATCAATTTATGTGCCAAGGTTCCTAGAGGGTCTTGCAACATCTCTAGGGCATGTTCCTAGTAGGTCTCTCATCATTTGGTATTAGAGCTTTTGTTGCTAGATCTCAAGGTATATCCTTTGTGTGTTTTTCCTTCCATCTTTCTTCTCCCATCTTTGTTTCTGTCTTTGTTTTTTTTCTTCATCAGTGTCGGTTCATGCATCTTTTATGTGTTGAGTTGTTGTGTTTTCTTTTGAGTCTCTAGATGTGTAGTATGCCATTCTTGTGATTTGAAGTTTGTTCTTTCATTTGACTTTGGAATCACACTGATATGAACTTTCATTTGTCAGATACATGAAATTGAATTAGTGATGTTTCCAAATTCATTGAAATCTGACGTGTTTGTTTTGTAGCCTACTTTGTGATTTGTTGAGTTCCTCTTTCATCTTCCTTCTCCTCCTCCATTGTTGTGCTTTATTTCCCTTCCCCTTCTTTCTTTTGTGCATCCATATTTCCCTTACCATCTATTGTTTCATCTTTTGTGTCTTGTTTTTGACCTTGTTCTTGAGCGTGTTTGTTGTCCAGACTAAAAAAAAAGCAAAAAAAAAAAATCCAAAAAAGAAGTGAGATAGTAAAAAAAAAAAAAAGAAGAAGAGAAAAGAAAAAGTTAAAAAAGAAAAAAGGAAAAGATTCATATTGCAGAATTAAAAATTGCAAGTTATGCAAATTTAAAGTTGAAAGCTTAAAACTTGGAGCTTGTTTCCTAATTTGATTGCATTGAGTAGCTACCAAGTTATCTACTTTCCTATTTACATTCAAGTAAGAATTTTCTTTCCTAATTGGTCTACACTTGAATTGCAAGTAGTTTCTTATTTTGATTAACTTGCTTCCCAAGTAGTTTCATATTCCTAAAGTTTCCTATTTTGACTCCTTGAATTGAAAGTTGTAGGAAGTTTCTTATTTTGTAGAACTTACATTGCAAGTCACACATACTTTCTTAATCATTCAAACTTGGATGGTAAGTTTCTAAACTTTCCTATTTTGATTCATTTCCTAATCCTTCTTTTGAGTTGACTTTTCTATTCTTATTTTCAAATTTCCCTTTCTCTCTCCTTCCTTCTAAGCCATCCAAATACTCCCTTCAAAGTCTAAGTTTTCATTTTTCTTTCTTCCCTTCACTTGTCACGTGTTCCTTTCCTCCTTCTTCATTGCATTTCCTCTCCTTCCCTTTGTTGTCCAGAATTTTGTTCCTCCTTTGTCCCTTCCTACTTGTTTTCCTTTCCTTTTTCCTTTTTAGTTACACACCTTTTTTTTTTCTCCCCTTTGTTTAATTCTTTGGGAATTTGCATTTTAGGATTCTAGTGTTTTAGATTGCCACTTCTACTGATTACTCCTTTTGATTTGTCTTGATTTGATTAAGAGCACTATAGAAAGCAAGCTTGAGTGGTAAAAGGCAAGAGTGCAATTAACATTAAAAAAAAGCCAAAAAGAGAGTTAAACACGAGTGAACTTATCATATTGAGTGTAAACACGTGAAAAGAGTGTGTGAGGTCCTATCCCTTCTTTCCATCTTTGACTAACTTTTCAGGTGACAAGATGTCCAATAAGTACAAATTCCTTGAAAGGCAAACAAAGAGCTATTCAAGCAATCTTGTGCATGGTTGGATGCATTCCAATCCAATTCCAACTCTATAGGACAAGATAAGGAAAAGTCATCCCCTGATTTCCATACTAGATACCTTATCAAAGAGAAAGTTGTAGCATGGATAATGATAATAGTAGCTATGTAAATGTTGCTAGTACCTTACTTGTTGAGAAATTAAACTTGCCTACTATCAAGCATCCTAGGCCTTATACATTTGTTGAAGGGCAGTGCTGAATTTAGAGTTAATAAGCAAGTTTTGATTTCCTTCTCCATTGGTAAATATCATGATAAACTGTTATATGATGTAACTCCTATGTATGATGGACATATTATGCTTGGTAAGCCATGGAAACATGTTAGAAAAGCTAAATATATTAAGCATAAGCACAGATATTGCTATTGCTATTCATTGGTATTCAATGAAAAAAAATCATGTATTGCAACCTCTTAATCCTATGGATGCTTATAAGGATCAAATGAGAATAGAAAAAGCATATAAAATGAAAGAAAAAGAGAGAGAAAAAGAAGAGATTGAAAAGGAAAATAGTGTGAGTGAAAAGAAAGAGCAAGAGAGTTGTGAGAAAAGTGAGAAAAACATGTGTGAACTTGGTTGAGAGTGTGTGTAAGGATGTTTGTTTATCTACTAACAATCTTAACCCATATTTGGCTATTGTTGGTTCTAACTCCTTGTAAGTATATGGAGATTTGTTTTCAAAGAAGCCACCCAATGGACCCTCATCTTCAACTAGCATTGGAAAGAGTTGTGATTGCCTAGATTTATTTCCTAAGAAACCACCTGATGGTTTCCAATCTTTAATGTGCTTTCAAAGGTGCTTTGATCGCATCAATTTTTTTTATTCCTGATGAATTAATAGCCTTTCAAAAGCATTGAGTACCATACATTAAGTTTTAATTGTTTCATGAATTTTGTGGCTGTTAAGAATTCATATTACATTAATTTTATGGTTAAAAAGTTATCGTGTTGCTGGGATTTTGTTATGGCCCTTGGATTTATTGTAGGTGCATGTGGGATCAAAATTATCATTTATATTTGGGTGTATGTGAGAAAGAAATACTTTCTAACTCAAAGCGAGTTCAAAGAGTTTCCTAACTTGGAGTATTCTAATTTGCCTCAAAGAACTGATGATCTCTTTGAAAGGAGCCCTTTAGTTTACAAGATCCTTCCACTTGATGAATATAGTGTTATCATTATTTTTTGAAAGTCTAATTTATTTCCATGTGATGCACGTGGAAATTCGAGGACAAATCCTTTCAAAGAGAGATGGAATGATACAATGCCAAGAGGCATGCCTATTGGAGCACAACAAGCTCGAGAGGCCCTCATCCATCAAGAAATCTAAATCATTCAAGGGGGCATGATTTAGGTCCGAATGGCTCATAAAGGTATGGCCCATGCTTAAGAGACCCAAATTGTGTTAGTATATGTCCAAGAACTTCAAAGAGCACAAGATAATTACTATGTTGGACATCGGCCCAAGTTTAGAGCTCAAAATCCATATTTGATCAATTCAGAACATAATGGATGTCACTCAATTTTGGTGAATGCTTTCATCATCATTTCACGGAGTTTTCAAATGATTAAAGGGTCATTCTTGAATCTTAAACTCTCAGCTTTCACCTCATGATGGAGGTGAGCTAGGAGACTTGAAAGAACTTGAACAAAATCAAGAGTTTAGAAACAAAAGGGTTGGACGTGACTCTAAAAGATGGCTAACTAAAGACCCATTGCAAGGTATGGGAGGCCCAATGACAAGATCAAGAGCCAAAGCTATGAAGGAGGCCTTAAACGAAGTGATCCAAAAGCTAATGGACTTGGAGCCCATATTCTTAGCTGAATGTGAAGCCCAAAAGGAATAAAATGGCATGAAGATTATTTCATATCTACAAGGTGCTAGTCCAAGCCCAAAAGAAGCCTAATTGAAGGAGCCTAGCCATTTTCCACAAAATTCTTTTAGTTTTATTTTGTTTTAATTTGATTGTTTCTATTTCATATTTTTAGCTTTATTAGGCACCATTCTTGGTGAATTTGTCTAAACTTAAATTTCTTTTATTTTCCCACCATATAAAAGGTGCCACCTAGGAGTTATTTTGTATTTAGGGTTTTATTTTTCAAATGCCTATATAAGGCCCACTTGTACTCCAAGAATTGAAGATTGAATCAATTATCTTTTCAGAATCATTTCTGACTTATGAGGTTTCTCTTATGGCCTTTGTGTGCTGGAGAAAATCTTTGACTTATTAAAGGAGTGGTTTCCTTTGTGGTGTCCCGGATTAGGGTTCTAAAAGACGGGTTCTCTTAGGGTTCAATTCCATTGACCAACATCTCTTCTTCTTCTTTTTTGTTCCTTTCTTTGTTCTTTGTTGCTTGTTATCCAGATCTATCTATTTGCTTGATCTTGTGTTGCATGCCAAATTTTGATCACTGATATGTGTCATTTGGAGTTCTTAGAACGGGTTTCTATGGAGTCTCACATCACCTCATTTTGGAATCATCCTTATCGGAGCTTCCAAACACGAGATAGGGCTGGTAAAAAGCAACATGTCAGGCATGCTGATCTTGGAGTTGAATTGGAATTTGGACATGAATGAAATCTCCTTAAAGATGCAAAAGTGGAAGCTCAATGTCCTAAGGAGAGTCCATGAAGCAACTAGAGTCAATATCCAACATGTTGAAGGCCTAATGCAGTTATACACATATGGAAGAGTCCAAAGAAGCCTTAATCATGTCAACTGGAGCTCAAATGCATGGTGTATGGATCTATGGGACTTCCAAAACATGATACATCTTAATGCAAGCCCAAATGTGATACAATGCTAAAAGGCATGCCAATTGAAGCATAACAAGTTCTAGAAACCCTCATCTATCAAGAATCCCAAATCATTCAAGAGAGCATGATTTTGGTCTGAATGGCTCATGAAGGTATGGTCTATGCTCAAGAGGCCCAAATTGTGCTAGTATATGTCCAAGAACTTCAAATAGCTCGAGCTAATTTCTATGTTGAACGTTGGCCCAAGTTTAAAACCCAAGATTCATATTTGATTAATTTAGAATATGCTGGACGTCACTCAATTTTGGTGAATGCTTTTATCATCATTTCATGGAGTTTTCAAATGATTAATGGGTCAATTTTAAATTTTTAACTCTCAGCTTTCACCTCATTTTGGAAATCATCCTTATCGGAGCTTCCAAACATGAGATAGAGCTAGTAAGAAGTAACATGTCAGGCATGCTGATCTTGGAGCTGAATTGGACTTTGGATATGAGATCTCCTTAAAGATGCCAAAGTGGAAGTCTAAGTGGAAGCCTAATATCCTAAGAAGAGTCCATGGAGCAACTAGAGTCAATATCCAACATATTGAGGGCCCAATGCAGTTATACACATATGGAAGAGTCCAAAGAAGCCTTAATCATGTCAATTAGAGCCCAAATGCATGGTGTATGGATCCATGGGAGTTCCAAAACGTGATATATCTTAATGCAAGCCCAAATGGATGCCCAAAGAAGCCATGGAAGTCTGTGAACGTGAATAGTAAATGCCAACACTTATTAAAGTTGTACTTACATGGAAAATGTCTTACATGGCAGATGATATGAATGATTGCCTATTTGGCATATGACATGGCATGTGATGTGGCATTCTTGAAGACATATCAGCTTGTGACATGGAGTTGCTAATTACATTAATTAGTTTCCTTTTTATTTGTTGCTTAGAACTTGCAGTTTAAGTTATTATGTTTTTAGAAAGTTTTAGTTATATTTTATTTGTTGCCTTTCTGCTGATTGTATGGTGTCATTCTTAGCTCATATTATTTCCAAATTCTTGTAAAAGATGATGCCATCATTAGGATAGTAATTTAGAAAATTTTTATAGTCCAATTGCCTATATAAAGGCCCTCTTATTGTGGTCAAAGAAGAAGATGAATAAGAATTTCATTTTTTTTTTCACATTGTGTGAGAGTTTATCTTGTTCTTTTTGTGTTCTTGTGAGAATGCTTGACTTATCAAAGGAGTGGTCTTCCTTTGTGGCATCTTGAGGCTAGGGTTCTAAGAGATAGATTCTCTTGGGGTCTTTCCTTTGACTAACATTCTTGTTTTCTAACCAGTCCTGGGCAAAGTGTCGAATTGTTGAAGGTTCTCTAGGGCTTGTTCCTAGAATGGGTCTCTCATCATAGATGCCCAAAGAAGCCATGGAAGTTTATGAATGTAAATAGTAAATGCCAACACTTATTAAAGTTATGCTTACATGGAAAGTTTCTTATAGGGCGGATGATATGGATGACTGCCTATGTGGCATATGACATGGCATGTGATGTGGCATTCTTGAAGACACATCAGCTTATGACATGGAGTTGCTAATTACATTAATTAGTTTACATTTTATTAGTTACTTAGAACTTACAGTTTAAGTTATTATGTTTTTAGAAAGTTTTAGTCTGATTTTATATGTTGCTTTTCTACTGATTGTATGGTGTCATTCTTAGCTCATATTATTTCCACATTCTTGTAAAAGATGATGCCATCATTAGGATACTAATTTAGAAAGTTTTTAGAGTTCAATTGCCAATATAAAGACCCCCTATTATGGTTAAATAAGAAGATGAATAAGAATTTCATTTTTTTTTTCACATTGTGTGAGAGTTTATCTTGTTCTCCTTGTGTTCTTGTGAGAATGTTTGACTTATCAAAGGAGTGGTCTTCCTTTGTGGCATCTTGAGGCTAGGGTTGTAAGAGATGGGTGATAACTCAAATATTCTCTATATTTTTACTCATTAATTATGGATTTTTGTTAATGAATTTATAATTTTTTGAGCTTTAGTGAATATTATTTGGATTAGGAAATAAAATATTATCTTTTGGAATTTTAGTGAATAACTTAGACATTTTAATGGTATTCTATTTCCTAGATGATAATTGTATTCCATGGGCCATTGACTTTGTTTATTTTGATTTAAGACTTTTGATGTAAAAAGAAGCAGATTTATTCTTTCACGTGTTGCATGGGCTTCCTCAAGTTCTCTTAACTAACCACTCGGCCAAGCATGTGAAGAAGCAGCTCCTTACATCTTGATATGAACCAGACTCATGTGGAGAAGGATGCTCGTGTGGAGAAGGACTTGGTGATAGATGTAACACCCTAAAATTAATTAAGGTGCTAATAATAGATTTGGGTTAATTAAGAATAATTAATATAGAATAATCAAGTAAGTTAAGTGAATGGAAATTTTGAGAGATAAATTAATAATATGAGTTAAGAATTAATTGGGATAGCAACTTTATTTAGGCCCAAATTAATAAATCATGATAAGAGGCTAATGGAGGCCTAATAAGTTAGGTGCAGACCCTATCCAATTCAATGTGATAGAGGCCCAAGATCCACCTTGTATAGGCTCTTATAGGTGGCTCAATAAACCTTATGCAGACCCAAGACCATGGAGTTCTTAAAACTATGTCTGGCCCAATAAAATTCTGCAGCCCAACACCTTAAAACTAGCCCAACAAAGCTAAAATCTGAAGCTCATTTGGAGTTGGACCTTGGAGCAGCCCATGACCTACCATAGACCTAACTTAAACCTAACTAAAACCCTAAACACTTCAGCCTCTTCCCCATTTTGCTGAAACATAAGAAGGAATTTCGGAGGTTTAGAGAGAGGCTAGGGTTTGGGGCAAGGAATCCATCATTTCCCACTTTTAGAGCAAGATTCAGCCAAGGTAATAGTTATACAACTTAATCCTCTCATCTTTCTCTTTAATTTGAACTTATTAATGTTCCAATTAGAGTATTTTTACCTATACCCAAAATTTGAAACTTGCCATTTGGTGTTTTTAGGTAAAAATTCGTAGGTTGAGGTTAGGGTTGACATTAGGTAAGTATAAACTCTTCTTTTTGAGTTTGAGACCCCAATGATTGGATTATAGTATGGATATTAATTTTGTACGAATTTGCTTAGGATTTTAGGTGAAATATTGAAGTTTCTAGTGGAGGACATTTCAATCCGAATTTGGGGACTTGTAGTGGCTGGGTAAGTGTTCTCTAGGTGGTCATTAGCATTTTAAATTCTTTGGGCACTTATTGCTACTGTAAATGATGAATTAAAGTAGTAATTCTCTGATGTTATGGTTATAGGGGATTTTTGTACCATTGGTGGCTGTTACGAATTTATCTACAAGTGAGGTAACCAGGACTATATTAATTCCATGCATATATCTATTTTAATTTCATGTTTGTTGTACATGAATAATTTGAAATGCTAAATGAATTGGTTGGCTATCTATTGTGTTGTGATTGGAACTTGTGAGTCCATGGTGGAGCTATGGTATGGCTGCCACCTGTGCATGTTCTTTGATTGGGCACTGGGTTATGATCAAATCCCAGATGCACTGAGCCCTGATTGTGCTCATTAGGGAGTGGGTGCCGTGGACGGGCCTCTCCCGGTGTTATTGGCCTTTAACATGTGAAAATATGATTGCTAGTATGGGATAGTAATCATATAGCCTAATTGTTTTATTTATTGATATGACTGATATAATTATGATGTTGATTTTGATTCATGTATATATGTTAATTAAATTGGATATAATGAATGGAAATTTCCTTGGTTACTGAGATTCATATCTCACCCCGTTTCATGGGATTAATATTTCAGGTGAAGGTTCTTTGGGTAAGGATAAGGGGAAGCAAGTGGATGAAAATCTATGAGCTCCAACATGTAGGGAGAAGGCTACACTTAGGCTGATTTATTTAGTATAGATGCTAAATTTTGTATTCCTTATTGTATAACATCATCTTGTATTCATGTTGCCAAGTATAGGCCCTTATTTTTGATTACTTAGGATGTATTTATTGAGGAGTTAGGCCTCATCTTAATTTGATATTGGATGTATGAACTTATAATATCTGATATATATACCTTGTTGAACTTATGATATGGCTTACCATTTGGGAATTGTAATCACGTGATGCATTAGGTATTGATATAAACCATGGATGTATGAAACCTCTAACGGAATATGTATCGAATGTTAATTGTTAATAGTGCATGAATATTGTTGCTGTTAGTCTATGGACTTGTTGATATAGGGTAGTTGGAGGAGTGGAAATTTACATTTAAGTTTTGAATTGGTAATGGTAGAATAGCTAGGTGAATGGGGTAGATAAACACCATTAGAGTCATATAAAATGAGAGGAAGTAGTCCTAAGGTGTTCCTAAGAAGAGAATTGGAGTGCATGAGATGAAATGTAGGAGATATAGTTACAGGAAGGAGTCAAATTGCAGCTAGGAAGGCCTCGCCGCGGCCTGAAGAGTGACAGTGGCTAGGGACACCACGGCTTAAGTAGTATTATTACAGCATAGTGCAAAAAAAATCGCCCAGGAGGGTGACAGAACGATACCTCGCTGCGACGCAATAGGTATTGCCACGGCGCAAGTCAAGGAAACTAGACAAGGAGTGTACAGTAGCAAAACTTGCCACGGCACAAATGTATTCTGTCGAGGCGAGAATCATGGGATTTCAAATAGTAGCTCCAGGAGGCATCTCTACTGCGGCGCCACATAGGTTGGTCGCGGCGAAGGTCCAACTCGCCGCGGCGATAGTAAGTTACTCAGTGATTCTCGAGAGCAATTTAATTGTGGTGCGAAGGGTCGGGGCCACGGTGCAAAGTGAAAAACTTAGTTTTCGAGCTCTAGGACTTAACTTAGCCATGTCGGGAAGGTTCCAAGTTGCGTCGCAGGTCCCCAAACCCCCACCTTTAGCCTAGAAACCCTAATTTCTTTAGTGGTAATGCTAGGGAATATTATAGGAACACTCGTGGAAGGTTTTTGTGTGTTGAAACTAATGGATGGATGAATTATAAACCCTTGATGATAGTGCAATTCCTTTTATGCATTTTCCCATTTATGGTTGTTTAGTTAATGACCCAAATAATATCAAGGTTCAAATTTCTCTATATTTTCTTAATGTAATTAATTGTAACGACTCCAAACCTTGATCATTAGTAATTAATCAGGTAGTTAACCATAATTACTGGGATTAGAAGTTAGGGTTATCATAATAGATGGCCCAATGTCAAGAGGAAGAGTTAAGCATCTACGAAGAGCAATTGGATTTCAATTTGCTGAATTAGAAGCCCATAATGTTAGTGCATGCATTGAGGAAGCAAATGGAGCCTTAGTCATGCTTATTCAAGCCCAAGTTAATGCTTAAAGAGCCCATTGAAGCTAGAGGATGTGAATAGTACTTCAAATGCAAGATGTCCAACCTATTAGTGTTAATTAGTTTCTATTTTAGTGATTTGAATAAGGCCATGTGGTCAATTAAATTTTTGGGAAGTTTTATTTCCTTATTATTTTAGAATTATTTATTTCCATTTCTTTTAAGGGTTAATTTGTTTCCATTTATTTAGGTTATTTTCTTTCTATTTTTAGATGAACAGTGCACGCGAATAGTGCACAACCTTGGGAATTATGTTTTAGGAAGTTTCTTAAGTCTTACTTTTAGGGTTTGCTTAGTATTCAAGTTTTGGATTTCCTTTGCCTATAAATAAGCCATCTTTGTATTCAATTTTCAGCACGATGATTGAAGTAATAGAATTATTTTGAGTATTTTCTCCAAATTGTGAGAGTTATCTTTCCCTTACTCTTGTGAAGCCTTTGTCTTGTTAACCTATTCTTAGGTCGGTGATTCAAATTTACAAAAGCCCTCAATTCGTGCTTTGACCCGGGTGTGTCGTTGTATGGTTTGGTTCATTGTGTTCGTGGTTGGGCGTGCAGTCTAAGTCGCAATTCAATGTTCCTCTAATGTTGGTTGGCCACTTGCTTCCGTAAGGTCTTGAACCATCATTTTACTTAACCTATGCCGTGAAGATTAGGCCACCCCTTTGATTCTGCATCATTTGGTATCAGAGCCTTGGTTTACACGGTAGGTTGTCTATCATACATTCATCATCCACCATTCTACTTCTTTCTAGCCTCCATATTTTTTCCTTTTCCATATCCATTCATTGCTACCTTTTATTAAAAAAAAAATACTAACCTTTCTACCTTCCCTTGTTTCCAGATTTGATCCTTAGTGTGCACGATTTGGTTTTTATGCTACAAGAGCCATTTATTTTGTAATTTGGAAAATTTTTGTTATTCTAGATATTGTTGTTTTTCCCTTATTTATTCAATCCCCTTTCCTTTTGAGATCTTGGACAATTAATAGTCAATCCTAAGTTTCAGAATCTCAGTTTTCATTTCGTTTTGGAATCATCAAATTCGGAGTTCTCTAGAGGGAGTTATTGTCATTTTTAGTGGTAATGTTTTCTGATCTGATTTGTTTCCTATTCTGTGATCTTGTAATTCTCTTTCATTTGATCCAAAAAAAAGAGGCAAAAAAAAAAATGGAAAAGGAACAGAAAAGAAAGGCTAAAAAAAAAAGTTAGCCAAAAAAAAAAAGTGAAAAAAAAGAAAAAAGAAAAAAAAATTGTGATCAGATTTCTTTCATTTGTGATCAGCATTGTTTCCTTTTCCATTTGTTTCCTAATTTTTATGATCCACTTTCCTATTCCTATATTGTTTCCTTTTATCTTGTGTTGTGGACTTTCCTATTGTGACTTCAACTTGTTTCCTATTCCTTTGATTTGAACTTTCCTAATCTAATCCTCCATTGATTTCTCATATCTTGGGTTCTTAGAATCATTGCAATTGGCTCTTTGGCATTTTAAACTTGATCTTGCATTGCTAGGTGGTTAAATCTTCCCTTTTTTGTATTGGAACCCTAGCCTAACCAAACCCTAACCTTACTTGTGACTTGTATGCGTCAAAGATGACTTTGCATACCATCCACCAGCATATACCTTGGTGAACTGAGAATTGGTAGTCTTTGATCACCTGATGAGATCTTAGGTAACATAAGAGCTTGGGATTTGATATTGAGAGATAAAAGGCAAGAGTGGGTAAGATCATTGCAGAAAAAGCCAATAAGAGAGAGAAAACACGAGTGGGAGTGTCATCTCTTATTTGAGTGAAACACGTGAGGGTGTGATTGTGAGGTCCAATATACTTTGTTTTTTGTTTCTTTTCCCTTAACATGGCAAATAACCAAGAAAAAGGAGTTGCTCATGAAAGTAATGAATCAAAGAACAATCTACTTGAGTTAGCACCATTGCAAATGCAAGCAATTATGAGCCATTTTGAGAGGATGCTTGATAAGAAGCTAGAGGGTCTCCATGAACGCCTAGATTGAGTGGAGGGTAGTAGTTCTAGTTAGAGGACTACTCAAACTAACCAAAGATAGGTTCAAATGGCACGTAGACATGACCGTGAGCATGAGGACGCCATGGAGAGCTATGATGATAATAAGAGACCCTCAAGGAACCTTGTCCTAAGAACGTTCAACAAGATGACACTTTGCCAGGGACCAGCTAGAAAACAAGAATGTTAGTCAAAGGAAAGACCCTAAGAGAACTTGTCTCTTAGAACCCTAGCCTCAAAATGCCACAAAGGAAGACCAATCCTTTGATAAGTCACGTGAACTCTCAAAGAATACAAAAAAAGAAAAGCCTCACAAAGTATTGAATAATACTTAAATTCATTCATGATCTTTCAAATAGAGTACAATAGGGAGCCTTTTATAGGCAAAGTTTCTAAAAGTCTAAAATCCTAATGAAAGTAAAACTCTAAAATCTGATTAAAAATATTTTAAATAATGTCTAAAATTAAGGAACTAGATTAGAATACTAATTTTAACTTAATCTCCAAGATACTCTTTGACTAAGTTCAAAAAAATGATAAAAATAATAAAAAATGAAATTAAAAAAGAATCCTAGTCAAAACTAATCAACTCCTTTAAGTAGTCACATGGGATGCTCATGCTTCATTAAAAATCACATGGTTGACACATGATTCTTAATCTCTTGCAATTGGTCTCCAATTGGGCCTTGGTGCTCCTCTTGTATGTGTATAACTACATTGGGCTTTCAACATGTTGGATATTGACTCTAGTTACTCCATGGCCCTTCTTAGAACATTGGGCTTCCACTTGGACTTCCACTTTTGCATCTTTAAGGAAATCTCATGTCCAAAGTCCAATTCAGCATGTTTTGAATTGATCAAATATGGATCTTAGGCTCTAAACTTGGGCCGACGTCCAGCATAGATATTATCTTTAGTTCTTTAAAATTTTTGAACATATATTAGCACAATTTGGCCCTCTTGAGCATATGCCATCCTTTCATGAGCCATTTGGACCTGAATCATAGGCTTTTGAATGATTTGAATTTCTTGATGGATGAGGGCTTCTCGAACTTGTAGTGCTCCAATGGGCATGCCTACTGATATTGTATCATTCCCTCCCTCTTTAAAAAGATTTGTCCTCGAATCTTTGCCTGTATCATATGGAAATAAATTATACTTTTCGAAAATAATGATAACACTATGTTCATCAAGCAGAATAATCTTGTAAACTAAAGGAATCATTTCAAAGAGATCATCAATTCTTTGAGGCAACTTAGAATACTCTAAGTTAGGAAACTCTTTGAACTTTCTTTGAGTTAGGAAGTATTTCTTTCTCACATGCACCCAGATATAAATGATAATTTTGATCCCACATGCACCTGCAATAAATCTAAGGGCCAAACAAAATCCAAGCAACACAATAACCTTTTAACCATAAAATTAATGTAATATGAATTCGTAATAGCCACAAAATTCATGAAATAATTAAAATTAAATGTGTGGAGCTCAATGCTTTTGAAAGGCAATAATTTATTAGGAATAACAAAATCTATGCAATCAAAGCACTTTTGAAAGCACATTAAAGATTGGAAACTATCAAATGGTTTCTTAGGAAATAAATCTAGGTAATCACAACTCTTTTCAATGCTAATTGAAGATGAAGGTCCATTGGGTGGCTTCTTTGAAAACAAATCTCCATATACCTGCAAGGAGTTAGAACCAACAATAGGCAAAGATAGGTTAAGATAGTTAGTAGATAAACAAACATCCTTACACATGCTCTTAACCTCTCTTTTTTCATTAAACAAGCTCACACTCATGCTTTTCTCACTTTTCTCACAACTTTCTTACTCTTTCTTTTCACTCACACTCTTTTCTTTTTCTCTCTCTAACTCATGTTCTCTCTCTTTTTCTCTTGCTCTCTCTTTTTCTTTTTCTCTCTCTTTTTCTTTTTCGCTCTCTTTTTCTTTCATTTTATATGCTTGTGCTATTCTCATTTGATCCTCATAAGCATTCATAGGATCAAGAGATACCAATACATGATTTTTTTCATTGAATACAAATGAATAGCAACATCAATATCTATGTTTATGCTTAACATATTTAGCTTTTCTCACATGTTTCCATGGTTTACCAAGCATAATATGTCTATCAGACATAGGTGCTACATCACATAACACTTTATCATGATATTTACCAATGGAGAAAGGAATCAAAACTTGCTTATTAACCCTAAATTCAGCACTACCCTTCAACAAGGTATAGGGCCTAGGATGCTTTATAGTAGGAAAGTTTAATTTCTCAACAAGGTACTAGCAACATTTACGTAGCTATTATTATCAATAGCCATGCTGCAGACTTTCTCTTTGATAAGGCATCTAGTATGGAAATTAGAGGATACCTTTTCCTTATCTTGTCTTGTAGAGTTGGTATTGGATTTTAATGCATCCAACCTTGCACAAGATTGCTTGAATTGCTCTTTGTTAGCCTCTTCAAGGAATTTGTACTCATTGGACATCTTATCACCTAAAAAGTTAGTCAAAGAAAGAAAGAAGGAATAGGATCTCACACACTCTTCTCACATGTTTACACTCAAAAGATGATAAGTTCACTCATGTTTAACTCTCTTTTTAGCTTTTTCTTTAATGTTAATTGCACTCTTGCCTTTTGCCACTCAACAATTTACTTCTTACAAGTGTTCTAAGTAAGTCATAAGCAAATCAAAAGAGAAGATCAGACTAGTGACAATCAAAAAACTAGAATCCTAAAATGCAAATTCCTAAAGAATCAAACAAAGGAGAAAAAGAGGTGTGTAACAAAAAAGGAAAGAGGAAAGGAAAAACAAGGAGGAAAGGGAGGTTGGGATGGCTTGGAAGGAAGGAGAAGAAAAGCAAAAATCTAAAAATAAGAAACTTTAAAAATAGAAAACTACTTGGGAACCAAGTTAATAGGAAACTACTTTCAATTCAAGTTCAAAACAATTAGGAAAGAAAATCCTTACTTGAATACAAATAAGAAAGTAGATAACTTGGTAATTACTCAATGTAACCAAATCAGGAAACTAACTCCAATTAGAAAATTTACTCCAATTAGGAAGCTAACTCTAATTAGGAAATTAACTCCAAGCTTTAAGCTTTCAACTTTGAATTTGCACAACTTGTAATTTCCCTTTTTTTCACTTTTTTTCAATTTTTTTTTCTTTTTTTGAATTTTTTTTGAATGAGGATGGAGTCACACAACAATGGAAGAAAGAAGAAGATGGAAGACAAAAGCGAAGATGAAAAAGGTAACATAAATGGAAGGAGAGAAAGTATGAAGAATAACGAAAAGGAAACACAAAGATATACCTTGCACTAGTGAACCAAAGCTTTGATACCAAATGATAAGAGACCCTCAAGGAACCTTGTCCTAAGAACCTTCAACAAGATGACACTTTGCTCAGGACTGGCTAGAAAATAAAAATATTGGTCAAAGGAAAGACCCTAAGAGAACTTGTCTCTTAGAACCCTAGCCTCAAGACGCCACAAAAGAAGACCAATCCTTTGATAAGTCATGTGAACTCTCAGAGAACACAAAAAAAGAAAAGCCTCACAAAGTATTGAATAATACTCAAATTCATTCATGATCTTTCAAATAGAGCACAATAGGGAGCCTTTTATAGGCAAAGTTTCTAAAAGTCTAAAATCCTAATGAAAGTAAAACTTTAAAATTTGATTAAAAATATTTTAAATAGTGCCTAAAATTAGGGAACTAGATTAGAATACTAATTTTAACTTAATCTCCAAGATAAGCTCTTTGACCAAGTTCAAAAAAATAATAAAATAATAAAAATTAAAATTAAAAAAGAATCCTAGTCAAAACTAATCAACTCTTTTAAGTAGTCACATGGGATGCTCATACTTCATTAAAAATCACATGGTTGATACATGATTCTTAATCTCTTGCAATTGGTCTCCAATTGGGCCTTGGTGCTCCTCTTGTATGTGTATAACTACATTGGGCCTGCAACATGTTGGATATTGACTCTAGTTGCTCCATGACCCTTCTTAGAACATTGGGCTTCCACTTGGACTTCCACTTTTGCATCTTTAAGGAAATCTCATGTCCAAAGTCCAATTCAGCATATTTTGAATTGATCAAATATGGATCTTGGGCTCTAAACTTAGGCTGACATCTAACATAGATATTATCTTAAGCTCTTTGAAATTTTTGAACATATATTAGCACAATTTGGGCCTCTTGAGCATATGTCATCCTTTCATGAGCCATTTGGACTTGAATCATAGGCTTTTGAATGATTTGGATTTCTTGATAGATGAGGGCTTCTCGAACTTGTAGTGCTCCAATGGGCATGCTTACTGATATTGTATCAGTTTAGGCCATACCTAGACCGATTTGTAGTTGTCTTTATAAATGATATTCTCATTTATTCCAAGAGTAGAGAAGAGCATGAACAACACCTGAGATTCTAGAGACCCTAAGAGAGAAATAATTATATGCTAAACTTAGTAAATATGAGTTATGGCTCACTGAAGTTTAATTCCTAGGCCATGTAATCTCCTAAGCAGAGGTCACAATAGATCCCCAAAAGGTAGAGATAGTATTACAATAGGAAAGATCTAGGATAGTGACAGAGATCAAGAGCTTCTTAGGTTTAGTAGGTGTTATACCTTATATTTCCTCTCATTATATCCTTCCATTCAAGATAATTATGTTCATGTTCATAGGGAATTATTAAGAAAAAAACCACATTTTCATGCACTTTATCGCGTTACGTAAGGATAAAATTTTTCAATTCACATTACGTGGGCCTCGTGGATTAACCAAAAACATTCTCTAGTAATTTATCATTGGGATAAATCACAATCAACTCAAAACATCAAGCAATCTATGGTTTTCAAGTCAAAAACTCCAAAATTTTCACTTAATCTCGCGGACAGCAGCATATGGTAGATTTCAGGGGAAATTTTGAAAAATTATAACTAAATTTAAAAAAATTAAAATCATACAAACCATAGCTTTCTAGAAAGCTTTAGATGTCAACTTGACATAAAAATAATTCCCAGCCATAAAAATCTTATTTGGGCCATGATTGACATCAGAAAATGCAGGGAGGTTAAGCTGTCTAAAAATCTAATATAGCTTACTGATATAAAATTTAGAAATTCATAATTAATTCTAAAAAAATCTAATCCATGCAATCTATACCAATTTGAAAAGCTATAGATGTTAAATAAGCAAAAAAATGGTTCCAAATCAATCAAGTTCATTTAGACCCCGAAAATCAATCAAATAGTAACACGGGTCTAGAGGTGTGCCTAGAACAGAATAGCAACTTCAAAACTTCATATCTCCCTCTCTAGACATCCAAATGAGGTTCTTATAATTAGAACAAGTCACTGGGAAGGTCTAGTTTCTCCCTATAAGATTTCATGGCAATTGGACATCATTTGCCTCATGAATGACAGAGATCAAAATTTGGACTATATGAATAGTACACTGACCAAAAATAAAAAAAATTGCCAATTTCAAAAATTCACCAAAAATTCTATAGACCTCCAAATATTCTGGACTTTAGCTTTCCAAAAAGATCTTAACAAGTCTAGATGCATGCCAAATTTCAGATCAAGAAGAGCTTATTTGGATAGAAAGTGACATAGCCTCACAAAATGGTCAATTTTGTCTCCTTCAAGATGTCAACTTTGCCCAAATGGATTCCTTAATGGCTTGGTACCTCTTGGGCAAGTTTAAAAGCATGAATATGACTTGTAGGAACTTTCCAAGTGATCTCAAACCTCATGCATCTCAATTTGGCTATCCCACATCTATTAATGCATAGTTAAACATAAACAATATAAGAGGCAAGCTTCATGATCCCATTGATTTAGTACCATATAAAGTATATACAATATCCATATATCATTTTACAATTGCCCATGGTCTTACACTCAAACATTACATGTACAAGCTCAGTTTGCCATTCAAGTAGAAGTAAGATAACATATTAGACAAAATACAATTCTTCAAGATTCTTAGCTTGCATTTCTTAGTCTTTGGGTACCACTTAGACATTTCAAGAGGAAAGGGGGAAGGGGGTGAGATTCCTAGAATCTTAATAGTTCACACACCCATTCATACACACATTCAAGGCATACATACATCAAGTGTACAAATAAACAAGCTACTTGGATAATGAGTGCACATTTTCAAGATTTTCATGCCACACTTTCACAATCATGGCATCAAGAAGCTCTAGGGACTTTTGGTTTTGCCTTACTCTATTTCTAGGACTTTTGGATATGCCTCACCCTTGGTTTAGGGATTTTTTACTTAACCTCACCCATCCAAGAGACTTTTGGCCTAGTTTCACCCATGCCTTGAGACTTTTGGCACCTCTTCACCTACATTAAGGGACTTTTAGCATCACCTCACCCTTAGGAGCCAATTTCATAACCAAAGCCATTCAAGAACACACATTGGTACCAACGCCAACTCAAAACATCAAGTGGCATGTTCTTAAATCACATAAACACATACATGCACACAAAGACATACACATGCACAACAATGCAAGGAGAATGAGGTGGAGAGCTGCCTTTAACTTTATGCAAGCTTTACTTGATTTGTTCCTTCCTTTTTTTCGGCCTCACAAGTGCACTGAGGTGGTTGGATGTTCTCTTGGCCTAAACACCATAAATAGCACACAATTACACACTTGAAGCAAGCCAAGACACTAATTATGTTCTTAAATGCACACACTTGATTCCATAAGTGGCATAATGGTTCCATAAATGGCCTATTGAAGCAACCTTCACAATTCAAGCTCTAGGCTCCCATTTTTAGGCCTCTTGGCCTCATTCAAAGTCCTTGGAGCCCTCACACAATCATTTAGACAAGCTTAGAATCAAGTTGCTTCACAAAGCACCATTATGGATACCATTGTCCCATCTCCCAATCTATGGCTCCTAAATTTTTCGCAATGGTTTCTCCCATCTTCTAACATCATATAAAGTCCCAAAACAAGGCTAGAACAAATTAAAACACTTCTTAGCCCTTCTAAGTAGCCTTGGCTGAAACTATGGACAAGAATAGGGTTCTTGGAGTTCTTGATTTTTCTTTGATGGGAGAGCCACTTAGGGAGGTTTCTAAAAGTCTTAGGAAGCTCAAGGGAACACTCAAATAGCCAAAGAAATACTAAAAAAAAATCAGATTTTATATTAGGGAGGTTTTTAAAAGTCTTAGGAAGCTTAAGGGAACACTCAAATAGCCAAAGAAATACTCAAAACAAATCAGATTTTATAAAAACCCTAAAGAAGCCTACACTTTCCTATCTTTATTTCCTTTGGTTTTTCTTACAATTTCTTGCCATATTCCTTTTCTCTATGGTATAAAACACTAGTTCTTCTCTTGTTCTTAAAAAGAAAACCTCCCCCTCATATGGTTCTAGTTTTGGCCAAAATTATGCACAAGGAAGAAGCAAAGAGGAGAAACAACAAAGCCATGAAATACCTTAGATTCAAGCTTGATTTCAAGACTTTTTCTCCTTGGTTTTTTTCTCCTCAAGAAATTCAAACTGCTCCTCCTTGTTCTAGACTCAAAACAGAACCAATTTATTCAAATAAACCATGGAAAGAGAGATAAGAAGGAGAGGAACAAGATTGGAAGAAGGAAAAGCATGAAATTCCTCACCTTTTCCTTGGTTTCTTCCTCCTTTTCTCTTTCTTCTTGTGCACCTAAGAGAGCTGGTCCTTTTCTATATTTTGGGTAGAAGAAAGTCATGCTATACGAGAGGAGGAAGAGTCAAGAAGCTTATAGAACATTCAAGAAATTCACTTTTTCAAAATTTCAATTCTATCCTTTCGTAATGGCAATTTCGTTTTAACTTTGTTTTAGCTCCTTTTTGAGAACTATCTTTTTCATTATAAAATTTAGATTCCCAATTTATTAAAATGCCTTTGGAATCACTCAAATTGGAGTTAAAACCTTCCTGAACGAATCCGTCAAAGTTCAGGCTCACTGCTATTAGAAAACGTACATCGGAGGGGCTTTACTAGTCCCAGGGCTTCCTATGATTTTTAGGGCCTCTGAGAACCTTGGGCAACTCAAAATTTTAATTTAAAAAGCCTTTCTATGATTTTTTTTCTAAAACTTGCACATATTTATGAAAATGCCATTACGTTTTGTAAGTTTTCGTCATAATTTGTTTCACCATTCTAGCTCCATTTTTCTTTCCGTCTGAGCCTAGAATTTTTATTTTTAGGAGCCTAAGACTCTACCCAAATTTTTTAGGACATTATCTAGCTCATTTCAAGAAACTTACTCTTATATAGCTCATTTTATCGTTTTATAGAAATTATGTTCGTTATAGCAGGTTATTACAAGAGGTTCATTTAGGGTTTTTCTTAGATAGCAATGCCATTGACTAGGCTCACCAAAAAGAATGTGCCATTTGTGTGGGATGAGAAATGTGAGAAGAGTTTTCAAAAGTTGGAACATAAGTTAACCACGACCCCAATTTTAGTACTTCTTGACCCGAAAGAGACTTTTATAATTTATAATGATACTTTTAAGAAAGGGTTAAGATGTGTGCTTATGTAGAAAGACCGAGTGGTAGCTTATACCTCTAGAAAGTTAAAACCTTACAAAGAGAATTACCCACACATGAGTTAGAGCTAGCAGCAGTAGTGTTTGCTCTGAAAATACAGAGACACTACTTGTATAGGGTAGCCATAGAGATTTACAATCACTACAAGAGCCTTAAATATTTATTTGAGAAAAAAGAATTAAATAAGAGATAGAGGAGATGGTTAGAATTCCTAAAGGATTATGGCTTTACCTTGAAATACCATCTCGGTAAGGCTAATGTGGTAGCTGATGCCCTGAGTAGAAAATCCATACATATGGCCTATATGATGATCATAAAGCAAAAGTTGATTGAGAAGTTCAGAGATATGAATCTCTCATGTGAAGTACATTCGAGGAAGTTGTTAATGAGTGAAACCCAAATAGAGAATGACCTGCAAAGCCAAATAAGAGAAGCCTAGGTTGAAGATGAGCACATAAGAAAGCTCAGGTCCCAAATATCCTAAGGTAGCACTCTAGATTTTAATCTGTCTGAGGATGGACTAGTAAGATATAAGAATAGCCTGTATATGCCTAGAAACGCTGAGATCAAAGAGAGAATACTAGATGAGGTGTAATGTCTGATTTTCATTAAATGATAGAAACGGACATGTTTTCAAAGCAAGTCCTTCGAAATGAATTAGTTAAAGTCCCAAAAATTTTGAACAACATTCTAGACTCCTAAAAATAAGAATTCTAGCCTCAAATGAAAAGAAAAATAGAGCTAGAATAAAGAAACAATTTCTTACGAAAAACTTACGAAATATAATGGCATTTTCGTAATTTTGAACAAATGTTAGAATTCACACAGGAGGGCTTTTTAAATGAAATTTTTGAGTTTTTCAAGGTTCTCAGAGGCCCTGAAAACCATGAGAAGCCTCAAGACAATTAAATCCCCTCCGGTGGATGTTTTCCAATGTCGATGTACTCAAACTTTGATGGATCTATTCAGGAAGGTTTTAGCTTGGATTTGAGTGATTTCAAAGTATTTTACTAAATTGGGAATCTAAATTTTATAATGAAAAAGATGGTTCTAAAAAAGAAGTTAAAACAAAGTAGAAATAAAAATGTCAAAAAATGAAGGGCAAAATGAGAATTTTTGAAAAAGCCATTCTCCTCCACCTATATATATGAGGCGCCCCACTCTCCCATTCATTTAGTCTCATATTTTTCTGCCTCAAACTAGAGAAGAAACCCTAGGAGAGTGGCATACCAAGGGAAGAAGAAGGAGAAGAGAAATTATGGCTTGAAGGTAAGGAATTTTGGTAGTTTTTATGCTTTCTTCCTTCTAAACCTCTTCTCCTCCATTCTCCTTTGTTTCCTTTGATTATGATGAAGTTTATAAATCTATTTTAAGGAAGAAATTAAGGAAAAAAATTGGATTTGAAGAGAAGAGCTCAAAGAAGACAAGATTCAAGTGAGAAAACAAGGAAAGATAAGGTAATTTCTTCTTCCATGGTTGCTACCCCTTGCTCCTCTTCTCCACCCATTTCACCCCACTTAAGAAGACCTAGGAGGGCTTGGTTTTTAAGTATAACCAAGGGTGATTCTTAGGAAAAAGGGTGTGAAGATTAAGAATATGCAAAGAGAATTAACAAATAACCATGGAAATTCAAGATGTAAATTCTAGGGTTTCAAGTGTTCCTTGTAAAATAAGATTTTATATAATAATTTCTAGACTAAATAAGTGTTTGAATAAACTCCTAAGATCCTTAGAAGTCCCCTCATGTGCATCTTCCCTCGGGAAAACAAAGCAAACTCCATGGAAGCCAAAATCCTCCATAGCCTCGGCCTAAAGGGGTTTGTGTACCTAGGGAGAGTTTTAAATTTTGCTAAGCCCATTTTTAAGTCATATATGATGAATAAATATAAGGGGAAGCCTTGGAAAAAATTTAGGAAGCTTAGAGAATGAGTTAGTGCTTTATGTTCCATAATATGACCTAAAGAAGCAACATGTAGTTAGACTCTTTATTTTAATTGTGTGATGACTCCAAGAGGCTTAAAAGGAGTCAAGAATTATATTTGAAAGGAAAGAATAGATCCTAGAATTTATTTGATTGGTGTTGCTTCATTAGGTGCATTTTTGGAACCATAAAGGGGTTTATAGGTTAAGCTAGAGTCTAAGCAAGTTGTGTGGCCTTAGAATTAATTTCATGAATCTAATTAGCTTCAATAAATTGTGTTTAGGCCAAGAGAAATCATTCCCACACCATTATGTGTGTGAATCCAAAGAAGGGAGAGGAAATCCAAGAGAAAAAGTGTGTGGTTGCATCCAAGGTAGCTCACTCCACCTTCTTTCATGCATGATTGTTTGCTTTACTTGTCTTTGAATGTGTGTATATGTATGTGTATTTCAAACTATGAAAAATGTTCTAGCATGAACTCTTACTCTATGGTACCATGATGATATATTATATTTTTAAATGATATTTATGATGCTTACTTTGGTTTGTTTGAGTGTGGTGAGGCCAAGAACCCTTAGCCATGGTGAGGATGAGCCAAGAACTCTTAAGATTGGTTGAGACAAAGTAAAAAGTCTCTTAAAAGTGAGGTTGAATCCCAAGAGCAAGATTGAGTCCAAGAACCTTTTTAAAAAATGGATGAGGCAAGTCCAAAATCCATAAATGAATGGGTGAGGCCAATCCACTTTCTTGGCAAGCCTTTGTATGCTATGTATGACTTTTTCAAATGCCAAGAATGCTTCTTGAATGGTTGCACATGTCCATATGCTCATGCATGCATATGTAAGACTTGTTTTACATCTTTTATGTATGATTGAATGGTTGATGAGCTATTGGGATTCTTTGAATCTCATTCCCTCCTCTTCAATGATCTAATATGCTAGGTGGACCAAGAGATCAAGGAAATGGGAGCCAACCACATGAGAGATGAGAGCTTGACATCAAAATACCTAGATTTTGTTACCATTAAGCCTTATGGATGGCAATTGATGTACTCCATTATTGTATAAGACCCATGACCTCTTGAACATGTATAATTATGTTAATATGTGATGTGTAAATGAGAGATTATATAATGTGACCATTAGAATGTATATTGAGTATGTAATAGCAAATTATGCTTCTTGAAAGTTTGATGCAAGTATGTATAAATGAAAATGGAATGGCCAAATTGAGATGAATGAGGTTTGGGACCATTTGGGAAGCTTATACAAGTCATAATCATTCTTTTAGACTTGCCCAAGAGGTGACAAACATCAAGAGAAACCATTTGGACATTTTGGTATCCTTTATGGAGCATAAATTGACCATATTGGAAACCTATACCACTTTTTATCCAAATAAGCTCTTCTTAACCTGAGATTTGGCATACAATTAGAGCTTGTTGAGAGCTTTTTGGGAAGCTAAAGAATAGAATTTTTGGAGGCCTAGAGAATATTTGATGAATTTTCAAATTCAGGGAAAATTCTAGTTTTGGTTTGATGTACTATTCACTCAGGTCCGAAAATGATTTCTGTCACTCAGGGCTCAAATGATGTCCAAATGCCATGAAATTTTATATAGAGAAAATCCTAGTGACTTGTGTCAACTAGAAGCATCTCATTTGGATGTCTAGAGAGGAAGATATGAATTTTTAAAGATTCTGCCTAGTATCAGAAGCTCAAATTGACCTCAGGTATTGTTTGATTAGGTTTCAAGGTCTAGGCATGCTTGAACTGGTATGGAGTTATTTTTTCCCTCTAGCTAACATCTGTAGCTTTCTAGATTGGTATCATTTGCATCGATTTGATTTTTTTGGAATTAATTGGACAATTTTGAGGTTTGCTGTAGAACCTATATGATATCAGTAGACAGCCAGATCTCTGGACATTTTTGAATGTCAAACATCTTCTGTGTTGCATTTCATGGCCTAGAAATATTTTTAACATAAATTATACATGTGTAGCTTTCCATAATGGTAAAGAATGCAAAGATTTACTTTTTCTAAAATTAGTTATGATTTTCCAAAGTTTGTGACAGAAGTGAGAAAATTTTGGCTGAAAATGCACATATGAATTTTATGCTTCCTCTTGCCATACACGAGCTCTAGCCCAATTGTGGTGATGGAAATGAGTTGTATCCATGTAATTAAATATGAGAATATGATATATGAGCTTACATGGTCCACGAGATACTGAACGAAAATTTTATACGCGACACAACGCTAAATAATGCATTATTTTAATGCTTTTTTCTTTGAATATTTACATGATTCTTGGAAATGAGCTATTTAAAGGCATAGATTGAGCTAGAAATTATGGTGTTACATGAGGCACACAGGAGCAAATATACAATTCACCCAGGCAGTAATAAGATGTATCATGATTTGAAAAAGATGTTCTGGTGACCTAGGATGGAAACGGACATATTAGAGCACGTCTCCCGATATCTAGTATGTTAGAAAGTTAAGATAGAATACCAGAAGCCAGCTGGGTTTCTTCAGCCTTTAGATATCCTTGAGTGGAAATAGGATAATATAATTATAGATTTTATCATAGGTTTACCTAGGACATCATCGGGGCATGATTCCATATGTGTAATAGTGGATAGATTAACAAAGTTCGCTCATATTTTAGCAATGAAAGCCACTTATAACCTAGATAAATTAGCCCAACTATACATCTGGGAGATAGTGAGATTACATGCTGTGCCTAAAAGCATAGTGTTAGATAGAGATCTTAAGTTCACTTTGAACTTTTGGAGATCATTATAGGATGCTCTAGGTACTAAGTTAAGATTTAGCACAGTTTATTACCCCCAGACAGATGGTTAGACGAAGAGAACCATCCAAACTTTAGAGGACATGTTGAGGGTGTGTATATTAAAGATGAAAGGAAACAGGGATATATACTTACCTCTAGCAGAGTTTGCCTATAATAATAGCTATCATTGGAGTAATCAGATGGCATCATATGAGGCATTATATGGGAGGAAATGTAGGTCTCCAATATGTAGGTTGAGCTAGGAGAAAGAAGCCTAATAGGCTCAGAATTAGTGGACCAAACATCTAGGCAAATTGAGACCATAAGAAAGAAACACCTAACAACACAGAGTAGACAAAAAAATTATGTAAATGATGGAGAAGGCCGCTAGAGTTTTGAGGTTGAAGACCATGTCTTTGTTAGAGTGTCTCCAGTCACAAAGATAGGTCGGTCCATTAATAGTAAAAAGCTTAGTCTAAAATACATAGGTCCATTTCTTGATAAAGTAGGACCTGTAGCCTTTAAACTTGCTCTTCCCCCAAACTTGAGCCAAGTTCATAATGTATTCCATATATCCTAGCTCAAAAAGTACCAGCCCGACCCCTCACATGTCATAGAATATGAAAATATGTAGTTACAAGATAATTTGTCTTATATACTATCACCAGATCAAATCGTGGATGTTAGATTCAAGCAGTTATGGAATAAGACAATACCGCTTGTGAAAGTGGTTTTGAAGGGGTTATCTCCCGAAGAAGGCACTTGGGAGCTTGAGGAAGAGATGAGAAAGAATATCTAGAAATCTTCCCATGAGGTATGTTATTTAAATTTTGAGGACAAAATTTTATTTAAGGGGGGAAGAAATGTAATGCCCGATTTTCGTAAAAACGATGAAAATGAATACATTTCAAAAGTAAGTCCCCAAAAATGAATTGGTTAAGGTCCAAAGAAATTAGAATAATGATCTAGACATTAAGTAATGAAAATAAAAGGCCAGAGGTGCCCTGACACATAGGCTAAAATAACTAGACGAAATTTAACAAAATAGTTATGTAATGTAATGAAATTTTTGTAATTTTGGGTAATTTTTAGAATACACACAAGAAGGCTTTTTAAATAAAAACTTCGAGTTCTTCAGGGTTCTTAGAGGCCCTAAAAATCATGAGAAGCCTTGGAATAGTTAAAACCCCTCTGGTGTTCGTTTTTTAATGACGGTTGACCTGAACTTTGACCTTTTAGTTCAGGAAGGTTTAGCTCCAAATTAAATTCTAAAGGCATTTTATAAGATTAAGAACCAAAATTTTATGATTGAAAAGATAGTTCTAAAAAAAAAGCTAAAACAAATCAGAAATGAAAATACCAAGTTTACGGGACATAAATGGAATTTCATTAGTGCAAATCCTATTTCCTTATTACCTATAAATCACGCCCCATTTCTCCTCCCTAAACCAACTTCACTTTTGCCAAAAAGAGAGAGGAAGACCCAAAGAGAAAGGCGCACAAGGGAGGAGGAAAAAGAAGAAGAAAAACCAAGTGAAAGGTATGGAAATTTATGAATTTTATTAGTTTCTCTTTAGTAAACTTATTCTCCTCCTTCTTCTCTTCCTTCCCATGGATTTATTAAAACATTAGGTTTTGTTTTGAGCTTAGACTAGAGAGGAGGAGCTAGAGTTGGAGGAAGAGAGCCAAAAGGAAAGGAAAAGTTCTTGAGGAAAGCTTGAATTGAAGGTAAAACCATTAGCCTTCATGCTTCTTCCTTCTTGGTCTTGTATGGGTGAATTTTGACCTTCATAAGGGTAGACATGAGGGAGTTGTTTTTGGGCAAAACCAAGAGTGAATCATATGAATTTGAGTGTAGGAAGAAAGAATATGCAAAGGCAACAAAGAAAGAACCATGATTTTCTAAGATACTAGGGTTTTAGTTGCACCTTGGGTTATAAGATAAGTTCTAACCATAAATTAAGATGTTTAAGAGTTCATATGAATTCCTAAGACATCAAAGAAGCCTTCCACATGCTTCTCCCATCAAAGAAATCAAAACAACTCCATTGGTGCTATATGGAAGCATAGCCTCAGACAAGGAGGGTTCATGCACCTAGGGAGTGTTTTAATTTTTTCCAAACTTGGTTTTATGTCATATATAATGGGATAGTGTGAGAGAAAGCCTTGGAAAAATTTTAGAAGTCATGGATAATAAGATGGAGGTATAGGTTCCATATTGTGACTTAAAGAAGCAACATGTAGCTAGGCTCCTCAATTTGATTGTGCGATGACTCCAAGTGGTCTAAATAGAGCCAAGAACCATAGATGGAGGGAAAGAATGTGGCCAAGATCTTGTATTCTTGGTGTTGCTTCATTGGGTATATTATGGAACCATAATTGAACCTTAGAAGTAATCTAGCTTTTCACGTGTATGTGTAGCCATAGAAATTGTTCCCAAGAGTATAATTGGCTTCCATATGATGTGTTTAGGCCAAAAAAATCAAGTCTCACATCCTTGTGGGTATCTGGTCAAGGGAGCGGAAGCATTTTCAAAGGGAAAAGTGTGTTGTTATGCATAAGGTAGCTCTCTCTTCTTTCTCTCATGCATGATTGGGTATTTTTCTTGTCTTTGAATGTGTGTGTGTATGTTTGAGCCATGAAAGATATTTATAGCATGTATTTATATGCCATGGTACCATAATGTTGTTCCTATACACTTGAATGATGTTTTTATGAACATGAATGGCTTGCTTAAGTGTGGTGAAGCCAAAAGTCCCTTAGCTAGGGTGAGGAAGAGCTAAAAGTCCCCAAGAATGGATGAAACAAAACTAAAAGTCTCTAAAGAGTGAGGCTTAGTCAAAAGTCCCTTAAGAAAATGGGTGAGGCAAGTCCAAAATCCTAAAGAGAATAGGTGAGGCTAAACCATTGCCTTGGCAAGCCTATGTATATTATATGTGAACTTTTGAATGTAATAAATGTTCCATGTATGTTTATGAATTTCAAGATAGCCATGCATACATTTTTAGACTTGAATTTGCATCCATTATATGTGCTTGAAAGGGAGAAGGGCTATTGGGATTCCTAGAATCTCATTCTTTCCTCCCCATTATCTAACATGTCTAGATGAACTAAGTGAGTAAGGAAATGGGAGCCACTAAGTTGAAAGATGAGAGAATGACAAGGAAATGTCTTATTTTGCTCTTTTGTAACCACTTTGTTGTCATAAGATGAAATTCAATGATGTATATGATATGTAACCTTTTATATGGATACTTGATGTATATGTAAGAGTTGATGCCATTTGAATTTCTTGACAATGAATGGTGAGAATTTCTTATGTATGCTTTGTGTATATCATCAAGTGGGAATGAGTTTGTGAGATCTGGGTTTGTGAACCTTTGAGATATATTTAATAGACTATTTTGAGGCTTTTGCACGTGCTCAAGTGGCCTTGGAATCCTTGGAAGCAAATTTGGACCCTTTATGACCCTTAAGAAGCACAAAAATAGCCATTTTAGAACCCTATAGTACAATTTGATCAAATGAATGAATTTCCTTATGAAATTTAGCTTCCATATAGATCTCATCCATAGATTTTTGAAAAGATAAAGACTAGTTTATTTGAAGTTTCGTGAAATTAATTATGAATTTTCCAATTTGCCAAAATTTCTGCTATTATGGTATGGTTAGTATTCATATGGTTAGTTTCTTCTCCTATGTCATTTGAGGGGTAAATGTGTCCACTACTTAATATACATAAACTAGACATGATGAGTTTTTTATAGCCATAGAAATCACCCCAATTGGATGTCTGAGCAAGGAGATATGAATTTTTGAAGTTCAGAGTCAAGACTTATAATGTAGCAGTACCTTTGGTACTGTTCTATCAATTTATAACAGCTAAACTTTCCTATTTTGGTTTGGAACTTTTTTTAGCATAAATTTTACATTTTTAGCTTTCCAGAATAGTATAGTGTGCATGATTATGATTTTTTTAGTTTTAGTTATGATTTTTTAAAGTTGGTACTAGAAACTTAGCACAGAACTCGATATTGAGTTGCATTATTTTGTGTATGTATGCCATAAGCTCAAGGTTTTGGCAACATTTTGAGATGGTTTTGAGTTGTATATATGTATTTAAATAGGAGAAAGAGATTGATGCATTTGTATGATCCGGGACACGAAATGAAAATTTTATCTACTACACAACACAAAATAATCTATTATTTTAATGGACTTTTTTTTTAAAAAAATTGTGTTGTGTAAGAAAGTATGACTAGAAATGAGATGAAATGAGTTAGATGAATATGGCGTTACACATATTGTGTTTTTACCATATCTTCATACAATTTTCTTCATTTTTTCTATCTTCATTTATTTAGTTTATTTAATGCATTAATAAATATTTTAATTATTACTACTTTTTTAATAATTATTAGTATTTACTATCTAACTGAATTTATTAATTAATCTTTATAAAACTAATATTTATTACATGTAACAAACTAATAATAACTAACTCTAGAACAAATCAATTGCTAACTCTAAGTATTTAATTATACAATAATGATTACTTCTTAATTACACTGTAACAACTAACTTTTTAACTAAATTGGGACCAGTATGTTAATAAAAGAGGACCTTAAAGTAAATTGAACTAATATTAAATAAGGATAAAATATTAATGTACATATCAAGAAATGGGATTAGAAAATCATACGTAGAAAGAAAACGAAGTAAAAACAACAAAATAGAGAAAAAATGGCTTATTAGTGGCAAAATTGTAATTTTGAGCAAGTTTTAGGAAACACATGGAAAAGATTTTTAAAGCCTAAAATTAAGCTCATTAGGGTTTCTCGATGTCCTAAAAACTATAGGGACAGTCAGAACTAGATAACACTTATGGTGTGTTGAAAGTGTCAGACAGTGCTGAGATTATAGGCAAAGTTATTTTTCATTATTTTAAGCGAGTTAAACCTTAAAATAATGTTTTTATGTGAAAAAGCACAAAAAAATTGTAGGGATTAGTCAATTTTTGAAAATTCTGAAAATCAAGTTCAAATGGAGAGTATATGTGAGTAGGGGCAAAATAGTCATTTAGAAAAAGTGTAAAATGAGACTTCTTAAGTAAGATACACCTCGCCATCTTCTCCAACCTTCCAATTTCAGATTTTGAGCTCTTCCTTGGCATCACATGTAACACCATATATTTCCTAGCTTTTCTTATGCTATTCTCATGCTTTACATCATGTAACTCATAGATGAGCAAAGAAAATAACATAAAATAATGAATAATTTAGCATTACGTCACGTATGAAAATTTCATTTGATGTCACGTGGACCATGTGAGTTCATTCATGAAATTCTCATATTTAATTATGTAAATAAAACTCATTTGGATCATAAAATATGGCCTCCAACTCATGAAACTCGAAAGGAGACTCAAAATAGGCATGCACATTTTCGGCTAGAATTTGGCTCTTTTCTAACCAAATTTTGGAAATTCATAACTAATTCTAAAAAAATCAAAATCATGCATTCTTGGCCATTCCAAAAAGCTATGGATGTCTACTTCATAGTAAAAATATGCCTAGACCATAACATCTATCACAGAGGACGTTTGACATCCAAAAAGGTCCAGAGGTCAAACTGCCTCCTGATGCTATCACAAATTTCTGTAGCAAACTTTGAAAATATCTAATTAATTCCACAAAAATCCAATCCATGTAAATGATACCAATATAGAAAGCTATGGATGTTGGCTAGAGGGGAAAAATACTCCAGACTAGCTCAGGCAGCCTAAACCTCGAAATTCAATGGAACAATATACTAGACAGAATCTTTAAAAATTCATATCTCCCTCTCTAGACCTCCAAATGAGGTGCTTCTAGTTGGCCTGAGTCACTGTGAATGTCTAGTTTCTTTGTATAAAACTTTGTGGCAATTGGATATCATTTGATCCCTATGTGACAGATTTCATTTTTAGACCAAATGAATAGTGTAGCAGACCAAAACCAGAAAAATTGATAACTTTGAAAATTTATCAAATATTTTGTAGACCTCCGAAAATTATGGTCTTTAGCTTCCCAAAAAGCTCTTAACAAGTTCTAAATTTCTACAAATCTCAAATTAGGAAGAGCTCATTTGGCCAAAAAGTAATATAAGGTTCTATTATGGTCAATTTTGACTCTATATAAGGTACCAAAATTGCCAAATGAATTTTCTTTGGTTTTGGCACCTTTTGGGCAAGTCTAAAAGCATATTTGGGACTTGTGTGAGCTACCCAAATGGTTTCAAACCTCATACATCTCATTTTGGCCTTTTCATCCACACATATGCACATTACATCAAACTTTCCAAAATGCATACCTTGGCATTACATATCCAAATTCTATTCTAAGATTCATACATCATATCCATACATTTATACATCATATAATATTATAATTACACATGTCTAGGGAGTCATAAACCATATACATCATTGGATTTCAATATTTGACATAAATATGGCCTTAAAGTAACAACACTTAAGCATTTGGTTATCAATCTCCTTTCTTCAAGGTAGGTAGCTCCCATTACCATGTCCACTTGGTCCACATAGCATGTGAGTTCATTGGAGAGGAGGGGATAAGATTCAAAGAATTCCAATAGTTCATCTCCCATTCAATCATACATAATATATGCAAAGCAAGCTTTAAAAATGCATGCATGGGTATCATGGAAGTTATGGACATTCAAGAAGCAAGCTTGACATGTGAATAAGTCGTACAAAACATTCAAGAGCTCACCAAGTGTTTGGATTGGCCTCACACTTTTCCTTATGGATTTTGGACTTGCCTCACCATTTCTTTGAGAGCTTTGGATTCAACCATACTCTTGGGAGCCCACTTTGCTTTTGGGAGACTCTTTGCTATGTCTCAACCAATCTCAAGGGTTCTTGGCTCATCCTCACCATGGTTAAGAGTTCTTGGCCTTTCCATACTCAAGCAAACTCAAACAAATATCATACATTCATTTGAAAACATAATATGCCATCATGAAATCATGGCATATAAAATCATACTAGCATATTTTTCATAGCTTGAAAATACATATACACACATTCTAAGACAAGTTAAACACACATCCATGCATGAGAGAAGGTGGAGAGAGCTACCTTGCACACAATCACACACTTTTTTCTCTTGAAAATCCCTCCCTTGCTTTAGCCATGCACCCACAAAAGTGTGAGGAAGGTTTCTCTTAGCCTAAACATAATTTATGGAAGCCAATTAGGTTCATGAAACAAATTTTAAGGCCACACAACTTACTTAGACACTAGGTTGTTCTATAAATCCCATTATGGTCTATAAATGCACTTAATGAAGCAACACCCTCAAATGAATTCTAGGCTCCATTCTTTCCTTTCAAATATGATTCTTGACTCCTTTTAAGTCTCTTAGATTTATCACACAATTAAAAAGAGCCTAACTACATGTTGCTTCTTTAAGTTATAATATGGATCCTAAAGTACCAAATCACTTTCTATGAATTCTAAATTTTTTCCAAGGCCTCCCCTCATTTTCATTCATCAAATATGACTCAAGAATGGTCTTAAAAAAATTTAAAACTCTCCCTAGCTATAGGAACCCTCTTTGGTCGAGACTATGGAGCTTTATGGCTTCCTTGGAATTTGCTTGGATTTTTGAAGGAGGAAGCATGTGGGGAGCATATGAGGGATCTTAGGAGCTCATTTAAACTCTTAATTAGGCCTAGGAATCATCACATAAGGTCAGATTTTACAAGGTGCACACAAAACCCTAGAATTTGCATCTTGAAATCTAATGGTTATTTTGTTATTTTCTTTGCATATTATTAATCTCTGCACCCTTTTTCCTTAGATTCATGCTTGGTTTGGCTTAAAAATTAGATCCTTCTATGGCTCCTAGGTTAGGTGAAATGGAGAAGAAGGGTGAGGGAAGATATCAACCATAGGATGAAATTTTACCTAGTTTCCTTGCTTATTTTGGCTTGAATCTTGCTTTCTCCAAGCTCCTCTCTTCAAATCCGAAAATTCCTTTGAGTTTCTCCCTTGAATCAGATTTATAAATTTCATTTCAATCAAAGGAAACAAAGGAGAAGGGAGGAGAGGAGGTGTGGATGAAGAAAAGCATGAAAAACTACTATGGAAACATACCTTTAAGCCTGATTTTCTCCTCCTTCTCTTCTTCCCTTGGTGTGCCACTCTCCTAGGGTTCTTCTTCTGATTTGGGGCAAAATAATCTGAAGCTAAGTGAGGGAAAGTGTGAGGCACCACCTATTTATAAGGGAGGAAGAAACTTTTTTTCAAAAATTCCAATTTTACCCTTCATTTTTGGCATTTTTGTTTCTCCTTCGTTTTAACTCCTTTTTAGAACTGTCTTTTCTATTATAAAATTTAGGTTCCCAATTTAATAAAATTCCTTTGGAATCACTCAAATCGGAGCTAAAACCTTCTAGAACAAATCAGTCAAAGTTTGGGTCAACTGACGTTAGAAAACGTCCACAGGAGGGGTTTTAACTGTCTCAGGGGTTTCCATGGTTTTCAGGGCCTTTGAGAACCCTGGAGAACTCAAAATTTTCATTTAAAAAGCCCTCCTATATGAATTCTAAAATTTGCTCAAAATTATGAATATGCTATTACGTTTCGTAAGCTTTTCGTAAGAATTTGTTTCTTCATTCTAGCTCTATTTTTCTTTCCGTCTGAGCCTGGGATTCTCATTTTTAGGAGTCTAGAATGCTTCCCAAATTTTTTGAGACCTTAACTACATTGTTTCAAGTGACTTCCTTTTATATCCTGTAAGTTTCGTTCGTTGACAAAGAAACTGTACATTATGTTTCTCACGTTTTTTCTGATTTTTGGAGAATCGGATATTACATCACATATGGGGAAGGAAAGAAAGAAATTTTAAGTTTTTGTTTAGGTAAGTAAATAGTCCCATTTCACCTCGCACCAATTGTAACATCATAATTTCTAGGTCATTTTCTATCACATTTGCATGCTCATATGATACATCCTATGAAGGAAGTGAGAAAAATCCATTAAAATAATATATCTTTGCGTTGCGTCGCATATGAAAATTTCATTTAGTATCATCTGAATCATATGAGCTCATACATCACATTTTCATATTTAATTACATGAATACAACTCATTTGCATCATCAAAATGTGGCCTACATCTCAAGGAACTCGAAGGAAAGCTTAAAATACTCATGTATATTTTCGACTAAAATTTGGCTCTTTTCTGACTAAACTTTAGAAATTCATAACTAATTCTAGAAAAATCAAAATTATGCATTCATGGCCATTCTGGAAAGCTACGGATGTATACTTCATATTAAAAATATGTCTAGACCATAACATCCATCACAGATGATGTTTGACATTTGAAATGGTGTAAAGGTCAAATTGCTCACTGGTGCTGTCACAGATTTCTACAACAAATTTTGAAAATGTCCAATTAATTTCAAAAAAATCTAATCCATGCAAATGATACCAATTAGGAAAGTTGTGGATGTTAGCTAGAGGAAAAAAATAACTCTAGACCAGTTCAAGCACTCCAAGATCTTGAAGGTTGGAATTCTTGATACTGTACAGAATCTTCAAAAATTTATATCTCCCTCTCTAGACATCCAAGTGAGGTGCTTTTACTTGGCACAAGTCATTGTGAATGTCTAGTTTCTATGTATAAAATTTCATGGAAATTGGACATCATTTGGGCCCTGTGTGACAGATTTTATTTTTAGACTAAATGAATATTGCAGCAGACCAAAATCAAAAAATTTGCCAACTTTGAAAATTTATCAAATATTCTATAACCTCCAAAAATTATTTTCTTTAGCTTCCTAAAGAGCTCTCAATAAGATCTAATTTCATGTCAAATCTCATATCAAAAAGAGCTCATTTGGCCAAAAAGTGAATTAGGGTTTCGTTATGGTCAATTTTGGCTCCATATGAGGTACCAAAGTAACCAAATGGCTTTTCCTAGGGTTTGGCACCTTTTAGGCAAGTCCAAAAGCATGATTAAGACTTGTGTAAGCTACCAAGTGGTCCCAAACTCTATGCATCTCATTTTGACCATTTCATCCACACATGCATAATTCTAACAAACCACCAATGAAGCTAATTTGCCACCATACACCCATTTCACATTCTAATGACTATAAAACATATTATCTCATTCATACATAGCGTAATATCATAATTACACATGTCTAAGAGGTCATAGACCATATACATCAAGGGATTACAACATTTGACATCATTATGGTTTTATAAAGCTAAGACTAAGCATGTTGGTGTCAAACTCTTGTCTTCAAGGTGGTTGGTTTCCATTACCTTGTCTACTTAATCCACCAAGCATGTGAGATCATTAGAGAGGAGGGGATGAGATTCAAAAAATTCTAATAGCTCATCTCCCATTCAATCATACATCATGGATGCAAATAAGTCTCATAAATGCATGTATGGTCATGTAGACATGTGCAAGCACTCAAGAAACATTTTCATCATTTAAGAAAGTCATACATAGCATACAAAGGCTTGCCAAACAAGCGGATTGGCCTCACCCATTTTTTTGTGGATATTGTGTAATAACATAATTTCTTAGCTCATTCCATGCTATTTTTATACCTCATATCAATCAATTCATATGGGAGGCAAGAAAATAGCATTAAAATATTGATTATTTTTGCGTTACGTCGCATATAAAAATTTCTTTCGGTGTCACATGAATTGTGTAAGCTCATACAACACATTATTTAATTACATGGATACAACTTATTTGGATCATAAAATATGGCTCACAACTCAAGAAAACTAAAATGAAGCATAAAACATGGAGGTTTATTTTCGGACAGATTTTGCCTCTTTTCTATCCAAACTTTGAAAAATCATAACTAATTCTAAAAATGTTGAAATCACACATTCTTAGTCATTCTGGAAAGAGACGGATGTCTAATTCACACTAAAAATATTCCCAAACCATAAAACCCATCACAGAGTGCGTTTGACATCTGAAAATGTCTAGAGGTCAAGCTACCTCCTGATGCTGTCATAGATTCTGCAGCAAATTTTGAAAATTTCCAAGTAATTCGACAAAAATCCAATCCATGAAAATGATACCAATCTAGAAAGATGTGGATGTTAACTAGAGGGAAAAAATATTTCCAAACCATCTCAGGCAACCCAAACCTCAGAATTCAATAGAATAGTAACTTAGGTTGGGTAAGGGTCCTGATTCTAGATAGAATGTTCAAAAATTCATATCTCCCTCTCTAGATCTCTAAGTGAGGTGCTTCTAGTTGACATAAGTCATGGGAATGTCTAACTTCTTCGTATAAAATTTTGTGGCAATTGGATATCATTTGCCCCATGAGAAACAGAATTTAATTTTGGACCAGTGTTACAATACCAAGGACCAAAATCAAAAAAATTCCCAACTTCAACAATTTTCCAAATATTCCAAAAACCTTCAAAAATTACCAAATTTAGCTTCCCAAAAAGCTATCAATGAGCTCTAAATGCATGCCAAATTTTAGACCAAGAAGAGCGCATTTGGACAAAAAGTGGTATAGCCTTTTAAAATGGTAAATTTTTGCTCCATATAGGTTACCAATTTGTCCAAATGGCTTTTTTAATTGTTTGGCACCTCTTGGGCAAGTTTTAAAGCACAAATATGACTTGTAGAGACTGTCCAAATGGTCCCAAACTCCATGCATCTTATTTTGGTCTCTCAACATCTATTTATGCACTAAACACATGCCATTCAAGGGTCCAAGTACATAATTTCATTGATTTAATACTACATACATTATACATATAGTTTATACATCATATTACATGTGCTCAAGGTTTTACACAACCAAAAATAATATGTACAATGCTTCTTGACACTCCATTACAATCTAAACTACAAATTAAATAAAGTGTAGCCATTTAATGTTCTTGGCTTGCATTTCCTTGGCCTCGAGCACCACCTAGACATTTTAAGCATGAGAGGGAAATGGGAGTGAGATTCCAAGAATCTCAATAGCTCACACACCCATTCACACCACATTCAAGGCATACATGCATTAAATATATGAATATGCAAGCATAAAGTGTGCAATAAATCCCATTTTATGCCACATCAACATGTCAAGACCACTTTCATGCTCTAGGGACTTTTGGTTTAGCCTCACCCCATTTCTAAGACTTTTGGATTTGCCTCACTCTTGGCCTAGGGACTTTTGACTTAGCCTCACCCATTCAAGGGACTTTTGGCCTTGGCTCACCCATGCCATGAGACTTTTGGCATCACCTCACCTTCATTAAGGGACTTTGTGATTTTTCCTTGATGGAAGAGCCACTTGGGAGGCTTTCTAGAGGTCTTAGGAGCTCAAGGGAACATTCAAATAGTCAAGAAAACATTCACATAGAATTAGATTTTGCAAAACCCTAGAAAACACTATACTTTTCTAACTTGTTTTCCTTTAGTTTTTCTTGGAATTTCTTGCCATATTCTTTGTAATAACCGGGAAAAAGAAAAGGAAGGGAAAAGAAAGAAAGTAGAAAGTTGGAAATTTTTGAAATTCAGAATTTTTGCTAAGTCTTCTCGCAATAGCGAGAAATGATCTCGCTGTCACGAGAATGCCTCCTCGCCATAGCAAACGTGATTCTAGCTATAGCGAGTGCTGGCAGCAGTCCATACAAAAACCAGGGAGTTGCTCGCTATAGCGTGTACCATAGCGAGAGTGAGGTCTGGAACTGACGCAAGTTCACCATAGCGAAGGTCGAAACTCGCCATAGCGAAGGGAACTGATGCGAGTTCGCCATAGCGAAGGTTAAGCCTCGCCATAGCAAAGCCAGATAACACGAGCTCGCTATAGCGAAGGTTAATTTTCGTCGTAGCGAGGGTCAGTCTGGAAGAGAGTAAAAGGCAAGAATTAGACTTCATTAAACGCCCAAACTCATTTCTTCTCTCATATCTGCCCTAGACTTCGACCCAAGGAGAGGAAAGAGGCGTGGAGAGTGAGAGAGATCAAGAGAAGGAGGAAGAGCAAGAGAAAGGTAAGCAAGTTTCTTCCATTCCTCCTTAGAATCTGGATCTCCTCCCTTTGCCATCTCTTTCTACGATTTTGTTTGTGAAAATGGTTAGATTTTGGGCATAGGTCAGAAAAGGTAAAGTGGAAAACACCTTTGAATCTTTGTGTTTTTTTTGAAAATGTTGTTTCCACTACCATGGGAGCTTGAGAGAGAGAGAAAGAGTTGATGGCATTCTAGAGAGAGAGAGAGAACCCTAGGTTTTTATGTGATAGAAGGGTTGCTCTGAATTAAGTTATAAAAGAGTAATTGCATGCTTTTGTGTGTCTAGGCTCAAGAGAAACACCTCCATCAAGGTGTGATTATGAACCCAAGGAGGGAGAGGAAAAATTGAAAGGAAAAGCTAGTGTTGGCTTTGGCTCATAAGGTAGCTCTCTCTTTCACTCTTTCTTGTTGCATTCTTGGATGTAAACGTCATTGTATGTTTATGTATATGCTTGTTGTGTGGAATATGCCATATGCTATTGCTTTGATGCATTGATGCCAATATGCTTGTGTGATAAATTGTGAGAATTGCTCGGGTGAGGTAGTGCCGAAAGTCCCTTGAGATGGGTGAGGTGAAGCCGAAAGTCTCTTGAGATAGGTGAGACAAGGCCAAAAGTCTCAAATAAGTGAGGCCAAGTCAAAAGTCCTTAAACTCGGGTGAGACCATCCAAAAGTCCCTTAAACTCGGGTGAGGCTAGACCAAAAGTCCCTGGAGCCCATTTTTGGCATGGTTGTGATTCCATAGCATGTACATTGTGTGTTGGATGTTTGAGAATGGCTAAATGCTTATTCACATGCTTGACTTGTTATATGCCTTGATTGCTTACTTGATTGAGTGCATGAGCTACTGAGATTCCCTGAATCTCACCCCTTCCCCTCCCAACTTAATATGCTAGGTGGAGCTCAAGGAGAACCGAGTACACACCAAGGAGCCTAGATGCATGTGTAGCTAGGTGTTTGGTTATTTTGGTATTTTGATGTAATTTTGAGGTAAAGAGGTTCCAAAATGAATATGCACCTTTTATTTTTGAGATGTAAAGGTTGTAACAAGTGTAAATGTATGAAATGATGATGTATAGACTATGTTGATAGCCAAATGAATGGAAATAAAGGTTTTGCCCTTTTTGATGAATGAATACAATAGTGTATATTTGGCCATAGCATAGCAAGATTTGAATGTATGATGATTTGGACCACATGGACTTGTTATATATTCTAGTGTTATGCTTTCAAACTTGTCCATGAGTGGTTAGAACATGTGAGAGGCTATTTGGACCCGTTTTGGACCTTTTGGGTGCCAAAACCGGTGTTTTTGTGAGCTCCGTCAAAGTATGACCGGATGAGCTCCTCTTGCCATGAAATTTGGCATGCCTCTAGAGTTTGTAGAAAGCTTCTTGAGAAGCTAAAGTTGGTAATATTCGGAGGTCGAGAGAATATTTAGCGAATTGTTGAATTTGGGAAAATTTAATGGATTGGTCATGTACTGTTCATATAAACCAGAAATAAAATCTGTGGCATTTATAGACCAAATGGATTCTAAATGTGCTGAAATTTTATACACATAAACTAGACAACCACAGTGACTTATAGGAACTAGAATCACCTAAATCTGAGTCTGTAGAGAGAGAACGAACCGTCTGAAGTTCTGTATCAGCATCAGGGAGCTCATCTGACCTCCGTTACTGTTCCATCAGTTTTCGGAGAGTAGAAGCTACTGAACTGATCTGGAATTATTTTTTATCTCTAGTAGACATCCGTAGCTTTTCAAATTGGTATAGTGTGCCCAGATTAGATTTTTGTGGATTTAGTTATGCATTTTCGAAAGTCATGACAGCAAGCTGCACCAGAAACAGTGACAGCCGGACCTTCTTCCCATTTTCGATGTCAAACATGGTCCAAACGCTGTGTTTGTGGTTGGGAATGATTTTTAGTGTAAATTTAACACTTATATATTTCCAAAGAACTAAGGTTTGCTAGATTCCCATTTTGCTACAATTAATTATGATTTTCCAAAGTTAGAGCCAAAATATGACTTTTGGGCACAAGTGAGAAAATGCAAATTTTCTAGTTTTTGGCTCTATACCCGTGGCTTATGGTTTGTTTTATGCTATGTATGAGTCGTCTATATGGAGTTTGAGTTAAGGATGCTTGATATGGGTTCACAGGACCCACGGGGCAAAAGATGAGTATAGGAAACCCCGGTTCATAGAATGCAAATGCCACGGATTGGTGTTGATTCTTTGGAAATCATATGGAACCGAACCCAGTGAGAGGCTAGGTAGTGGTAGTAGATTGAGGTGTCACATTCTTAATCCTTTCACTCTTCTTCCTAGGTTTCTCCCTTGGTTCTGCCCAAAATTCATCTCCTTCTATCCCCCCTAGGCTGGCAGAAACTACCACAAAGAGGAGTAATCAAGATGAAGCATCAAGAATGGAAAAATACCTTAGTTTCAAGCTTATTTTCAAAGCTTTTCTTCCTTAGTTCTCTTCTCCTTGGCAAATTCAAATTTTCCCCTTAGGTCTAGACAAAAAATAGAACCACATCATTCAAAAAATCTATAGAAAGAAAGGAGGAAGAGAGGAGAACAAGATTGGAGGAAGATGAAGCAAGAAAATTCATGAAATTACCTAGTTTCTCCTTAGTTTTCTTCCTCTTTTTCTCCTCCTTCTTGTGTGCCTAAGAGAGAAGAATAACTTCTGTATTTTGGGCAGAAATTTTCGTGTTCAATAAAAGGGAGAAAATGGAAGAAAAGTGTGGAAGTGTTTAGGACATTTTAGAAGCTTTTATTTCCAATTTTGCCCTTCTGTAATGGCAATTTTGTTTCGACTTTGTTTTAGCTCCTTTTCGAGAACTGTCTTTTCCATCATAAAATTTAGGTTCCCAATTTAATAAAATACCTTTAGAATCACTCAATTTGGAGCTAAAACCTTACCAAACAAATTGATCAAAGTTCAGGTCAACTAACATTGAAAAATATACACCGGAGGGAATTTACCAATCCTGGGGCATTCCATAGTTTTTAGGGCCTCTGAGAACCTTGGGCAACTCAAAAATTTCATTTAAAAGGCCTTCCTATATGGTTTTCCAAATGTTGCATTTATTTATGAAAATGCCATTATGTTTCATCAATTTTCGTTGCAAATTGTTTCTCCATCCTAACTCCATTTTTCTTTCCGTCTAAGCCAAGAATTATCATTTTTAGGAGTCTAGAACTCAACCCAAATTTTTTGGGACATTATCTAGGTCATTAATTTTATATGACTCATTTCATCGTTTTATGAAAATTACGTTCGTTACATATTGGACTTGCCTCACCCATTCTTTAATGCATTCTTGGACTCAACCATGCTATTTGGAGTCCACTTTGCTTTTAGGAGACTCTTTGCTTTATCTTAACCAATTTTAAGGGTTCTTGGCTCATCCTCACCATGGCTAAGGGTTTTTGGCCTCACCACGGCTAAGGGTTTTTGGCCTCACCACACTCAAGCAAACCCAAGCACACATCAAAATATTAGATGAAACATAATATGTTATCATAAAATCATGGCATATGAAATCATGCTATCATACTTTTCATGGCTTGAAAATACACATACACACATTCTAAGACAAGCTAAGCATACATCCATGCATGAGAGAAGGTAGAGAGAGCTACTTTATACACAATCACACACTTTTTCTCTTGAAATTCCCTCCCTTGCTTCGGCTACACACCCACAAAAGCATGGGAAAGATTTCTCTTGGCCTAAACATGATTTATGGAAGCCAATTAGGTTCAAAAAATAAATTCTAAGGCCATACAACTTGCTTAGGCATTAGGTTGTTCTATAAATCCCATTATGGTCCATAAATGCACCTAATGAAGCAACACCCCTAAAATAAATTCTAGGCTCCATTCTTTCCCTTCAAACATGATTCTTGACTCCTTTTAAGCCTCTTGGAGTCATCACACAATTAAAATAAAGAGCCTAACTACATGTTGCTTCTTTAGGTCACAATATGAAACCAAAAGCACCAACTCACTTTCTATGAGTTCCAAATTTTTTCCAAGGCCTCCCCTCATTTTTATTCATCATATATGACTAAAAAATGGGCTTAGATAGTTTTAAAACTCTCCCTAGCTACACAAACCCCTTTAGATCGAGGCTATGGAAGAAATGGGGCTTTTTGGAGTTTGCTTTGTTTTCTTAAGGGAGGATGCATATGGGGAGCCTCTTAGGCATCTTGGGAGCTCATTTAAACTCTTATTTAGGCTTAGGAATCATCATACAAAATCATATTTTATAAGGTGTAATTGAAACCCCAGAACTTGCATATTGAAATCTAATGGTTTTTTGTTGATTTCCTTTGCATATTCTTAATCTCCACACCCTTTTTCCTTAGATTCACCCTTGTTTCTACCTAAAAATCAAGTCCCCCTAGGGTTTTCTCATGTTGGGCGAAATGGAGGAGGAGGGACCAAAGATGACGACCATAAGAAGAGAAATTACCTTGTTTTCTTGCTTTTTTTCACTTGAATCTTGTGTTCTTTGAGCTCCTCTCTTCAAAACCAAAAATTTCCCTCAATTTCTCCTCTAAAATAGATCCATATACTTTATTATAATCATAGGAAATAAAGGAGAATGAAGGAGAAGAGGTGGAGAAGAGATTATGGGCAAATAGCTTAAGTGTGGGAAATTGAATGGAAGGTGAATATTGAGCTTCAAGTGTTCTTTTTGTGGAGCTAAAAATTTGAGAATGTGAAGCAAAACAAAGGAAGAAAGCTGGCAAAAGAAAAATGAACACATGAGCACAACAACTACAGAAGAAGGCTCAAGTTCTAGTTTGTGAAGAGAAGAGCTACATGCAGAACAGAGAAGAGAGCTCGAGCTACTGGAATAAAAATGCAAGAAGAAAACCACGTAGAAGCAACGTGAAAAGAAGATGCAGCAACTGCAACATAAAGCTCGAGTTTTATGTGCTGTGAATAGAAGCTGGAAGAAGTGCCACAGGTGGAGAGTTTTGAGCTTGAATGGAGGTTGGTTTGGAGAAGATGTAGCATGCAACGAGTTGAGTTTCCACGGGTACAGAGCTTAGGCAGTTGTCATGCAAGTTACACGAGCTGGGTTGAAGGAGCTTAGAAGCAAATGAAGAAGAAGCATACAGAATTTCGAGCAAAAGTGGACTGAACTTAAGAAAAGAAAAGCATGCAGCACGAGTTCTACATACCATGAGCATTGAGAAGAATGCATGAAGAGAAGCCATGGTTCTCGAGCTGATGCAGAATACACAAAACAAAGGAGAGCAATGAAGGCTCAGGCAAAGCAACATCTAGCAGTGAATGGAGGAATTACGTTGGAATGAATTAAGAAGCTGGCTCGAGTTTCTGGTCTATAGAGAGAATGAGCTTGCTTGAGCTGAATGGGTAGAAAAAAAAGCTACATAAAGCCGGCTGAAACACACATACAGGAGCCATGGGTTCAGAGCTGATGTAGAATTGCACCCATGCAAAAGAAGAAGCTGCAACACGTGATGAGGGGAGCCAATGAGAAACACGTTGAAATGACGCATACGGGCTGGGCAACAAAGGTGTAAAATGAAGCAAATGACAAGCAAAGCAACACGATGAAGGCTCCAAATACATGCAGAAAGCAACGTGGAAATGAAGAGTAACAAATGAAAGAGGTGGGGTTCACTGATTAAAAAAATAATAATATGATAAAGGAGAATAAAGCTGAGCACATGTTTCTCACAAGGGAATTAAGAAAATGCATTCGGGTAATTGAGCTAAAGAAAGCACGTGGAATCATTAACATTAGCACGTGAAAGAGAGCATTTTCAATCAGGTCCATCCAACCCCATCAGATCAATCATCCATTCGCATATTATACACGCATATTTCGTCATTATTTACTCATTCCATTTTCACGATGCCTTCGTCCAAACATTCACCTCCACTCCTTCATCCAGAGCCATTCTCCACTCCACTTCCTCCATTTCCATCCACTTCCATGAAGCTCTAAATCTCCATCTTGAGGCTAGCTAGGAGGAAGAACCTTGGCTGAAGCTTGAATCCATGGATAAGCAACATTTTTGGCTAAGATTTTCTTATTTTTCTAGCACTTTTTCTCTTTCTTGTATTTGCTTAGTTAAGGAATATTGGATTGAGAATTTGTGTAATTAATTAGTGGCTAGTTAGACACTAATTAGATGTTGTTTGACTGATTATTTGATTGATTTAGTACTGGATTTTCTAATTTCCTACAATTATCCATGTATGCAGTCAAGGTGTTTGATGAAATGCATGTGAGAAATTGAGTGTTTAATTGTTTGAATTAAGGATTCTTTGATGTTTAGTTAGTTAATTAAACATGTTTGGATGGTGATTCAGAGGCTAATTAATTAATTAATCAATCAATTCAAGTGTTCAAAGATCTTAAAGACAAGAGTTAATGATTTGGTGTAGGATTGAGGTCTCAATTCAACATTAGATTGTTAATCTCTTGATTCTTGTGTGGTAACTCAAGATACATTTGTATTGAACACAATTAGGAACTCTTAGGCTAGAATTAATCACAATTGGATTAGGATAAGGATAGTGGATACCAAGGAACGATTTCAAAGCTAGTCAAAAACCTATTATCCACCCACAATTCATATACTTAGGTAGTGTTAGGAATTTTAATTCAATTAGATTTTACTTAGTTCAATTAGATAAAAAATCCCCCTAAATTAGATAGCTTGTAGGACCTTTAACATTTAGAAAACCCAATTAAACATTGAATTCCATTTCCAAGGGAGATGACCTAGGTTGTGCCACTAGATGCATTTTTAATTCAACCTAGTTTTATTTTAAGGGTTGTACAACAAGCCCTTCAGTAGCTCTCCACTTCATTCTCTTTGCATTCTTGTATGCATATGTATGTCATTATATGCTTGTGTGTGTTCTTGTGACTTGATGACATGCCACTTGATGCCTTGACATTACATCAGTACCAATGTGTTTCCTTGAATGGCCTTGGTTATGGAAATGGCTCATAACGGTGAAGTGATGCCAAAAGTCCCTTGATAAAGTGAGGAGATGCTAAAAGTCTTATGGCATGGGTGAGACAAGGCCAAAAGTTCCTTGTGTAACACCATAACTTCTAGGGCATAAATGGGATTTAATGGCTTCTTGATTTTTTCTTGATGGGGGAACCATTTAAGGAGGTTGTTAAGAGTTGTAGGAGGTCACGGAAACACTTAAATAGCCAAGGGAACTTATGGATTAAATCATTTTTTACAATCCCCTTAAGTGCTCTACACTTTTCCAACTTCTAGGTTTTGACTTTCCATGGGGTTTTGTTCATTTTCATGGAGGAAGAGGTGTATGGGGGACCTCTTAGGGATCTTAGGAGCACATTTAAACATTTATTTAAGCATAAGAACACTCATGTTAAATCAGACTTGCAAGGGAGCATTTGGATCCCTAATGATTTCATCTTGTTTCCTAATGCTCCTTTCTTGATTCTATTGGTTCCTTCTTAATCCTTGCCATCTAAAACCTCTAATCCCTCCATGAATTAGGCAGAAAATAGCCTTTAAGACTTGGGCTCATGGTGGCTAAATTCATGCAAGAGGAAGGGGGAGGAAGAAACTACCAAAGAATGGAAGTTTTACCTTGTTTTCTTGCTTTTCTTTGCTTGCTCTTGGCCTTCTTTAGCCTCCTTACTTGATTTTCGACATTTCCCCTCTGTTCTCCCTTCAAAACAGCCCTCACAACTTCAAAAAAGTCATGGAGAAGAAGAAAGAAAAAGGGAAGAAGAGGTTAGCCAAGGTGAAGCATCAAAAACCAAGAAATTTCCTTTGTTTGGCTTGAATTTTCTCTCCCTTTTCTTCTTCTCTTGGGGAACCTAGAAGAGCAGAATGTTTTTCTATCTTGGGGCAGAAAGAAGGTTGGCCAAATAAAGGAGAAGAAATGTGAGAAATAGAGAGAGTTCAAGAAGCTTTAAGAATTCTAATAATTCCCATTTTGCCTTTCACTCTTTGCATTTTCATTTCTCCTTCGTTTTAGCTCCTTTTTGAGAACTGTCTTTTCCATCATAACAAATAGGTTCCCAATTTAATAAAATACCTTTTGAATCACTCAAATCGGAGCTAAAACCTTCTTGAACAAATCGGTCAAAGTTGGGGTCAACTGACATCAAAAAAATTACATTGGAGGGGTCTTTACAAGTCCCAAGGCTTCCCATGGTTTTCAGGGCCTCTTAGAACCCTGGAGGACTTAAAAATTTCATTTAAAAAGCCCTCCTGTATGTTTTTCGAAAAGTCCATTTATTTATGAAAATGCCACTGGCCTTTCGGTAAATTTTTCAAATCACTTCGACCTCGGTTTCTGGGCAACTCAAGGCTCAAATCCTCATTTTCTATTATTTAAAATTTTATCCAAATTTTATTTGCCCTTGAATCACTCATCTAAAGGGACTTGCTTTAAAGACTGAATCATTTTAGTATTTTACGAAAAATCGGACGTTACACCTTGGAACGGTGAGGCCAAGTCAAAAGTCTGTAAGCCAAGGGTGAGGTAAATCCAAAAGCCCTAGAAATGGGGTAAGGCAAAACCAAAAGTCCCTAGAGTATGTTTTTGGCTTGAATGTGAATAAGTGGCATGGGAATTGTGACCTTACATACTTTATGGTTGTTAAACCTTCCATACATATGCTTTGATGTGTATATGCCATAATGTGCATGTGAATGGGTATGTGAGCTATTGAGATTCTAGGAATCTCACTCCCCTTCCCTTTATTATCTTGAAATGCCTAGGTGATATTCAAGAAGCAAGGAGTCTAAGCCAAAGGCCTTGAGAGATTGAATTTTGTTAATTATATAACCTTATTTGTAGTTGGATGTCAAAGTGAGCTTGTACATATTATTTTTGTGATGTAAGACCATAAGCTAATGTAAAATGATGAATGGATACTATATATACTTTAAAATCAATGAAATCATAGAAATTGCCTCTTGTATGGTTATGGTTAATTGTGTATTGTTGGATGTGAAATGGTTAAAACAAGATGCATGGGGTTTGGGACCACTTAGGCAATTCACACAAGTCATATTCATGCTTTTAAACTTGCCTAAGAGGTGCCAAACATTAAAAGAGGTCATTTAGGAAGATTTGGTATCTCATATGGAGTAAAAATGGCCATTTTGGTAAGCTATACCACTTTTTGTCCAAATGAGCTCTTCTTGATCTGAGATTTGTCATGCATCTAGAGCTAGTTGAGAGCTTTTGGAAGATAAAGTGGGTATTATTTAGAGATCTATAGAATTTTTGGTGAATTTTTGAAGTTGGAAAATATTTTAGTTTTGGTCAATGCACTGTTCATCTAGTCCGAAATTTTCTCTATCATTCATGGAGCAAATGATGTCCAATTGCCATGAAATTTTATAGAGAGAAACTAGACCTTCCATTGACTTGGACAATTGGAATCACTTCATTTGGATGTCTAGAGAGGGAGATATTAATTTTTGAAGTTGTTATTCTGTTTCAGTCGCACCTCCAGACCCATGTTACTGTTTGATTGATTCTCGGGTCTGAATGCTCTTGGATTAGTCTGGAGCTATTTTTTCGCTCTAGTTAACATTAGTAGCTTTCCAAATTGGTATAGATTGCATGGATTAGATTTTTGTGGAACTAATTATGAATTTCCAAAATTTATATCAGTAAGCTGTATTAGATTTCTAGACAGCTCGACCATCCTATCTTTTTTGTTGTCAAACGTGACCTAGATGAGGTTTTCGTGGCTATAAAGTTGACATCTAGAGCTTTCCAGAAAGCTATGGTTTGTATGATTTTGATTTTTCTACATTTAGTTATGATTTTTCAAAGTTGCCCCTGAAATCTATCACTGTACAACCATGAAGAATGAAGGAAATTTTGGAGTTTTTGACCCTTAATTTGTGGTTTGTGCTAAGTTTTGAAAATGTTATGATTTTGTATGAATGGAAAATAATTAGAAAATGTAGTTGGTGAGTTCATGGGGCCCCGGAGATGCAAATAAAAAATTTATCCACTACGCAATGTAATTTAATTCATTCTTTTAATGCATTTTCTTGGGATTTCTTTAAAGAATTATATAAACCCACTTGCACATAAGAGGATCAATGCTAAAAATAATATGGTATTACAAGTTGCTTCTTTATGTCTTATTATGGAATCTACACCTTCATCTTACAAACCAAGGCTTCTAAATATTTTCTTAGGCTTCCTTTGATGTTTTTCTATCATATCTAGTCCCATTCTAGCCTTAGAAAAATTTAAAACACTCCCTAGGTACAAGAACCATGTTTGGTTGAGACAAGCATGAGGTTTTGGACTCATGGAGCTTTGACGAGCTTATCGTACAACCCTCAAAATAAAACTAGGTTAACTAAATATATAGCAAGTGGCACAACCTAGGTCATCTCCCTTGGAATTGGAATTCAATGTTCAATTAGGTTCTCTAAGTGTTCTAAGATCCTAGAACTATCTAGTTTGGGGGATTTTTGAATGAATTAAACTATCCTAAAACTAAATTGAATCAAAATTCCTAAATTCTACCTAATTGTGTGAATTGTAAATGGATAATGGTCTTGTGACTAGCTTAGGAATCGTCTCTTGGTATCCACTATCCTTATCCTATTCCAATTGTGATTAATTATGGCCTAAGAATTCCTAATTATGTTCATTAGCAAATGATCTTGAATAACCATTCAAGATTCAAGATATTAATAATCTAATGTTGAATTGAGACCTCAATCCCGCATTAAACCGTTAACTCTTATCCTTAAGATCAATGAACATCCAATTTGATTGATTAACTAATTAATTATCTTCTGATTCATCATCCAAAAATGTTTAATTAACCAACTAAACACCAAGGAATTCTCAGATAGACATTTAAACACATATCCTCACTCATGTATTTCATCGAACACCTTCGTGGCATACATGGGAGATTAGAGAGAATAATGAAAAATCAAATTCAAATTTAACCAATTAATCAACAAAAAAGGTTTCCTAATCAGTGTCTAACTAGCCACTAATTAATTACATAAATTCCTAATCAAATATAACTCAACCGAGATTATACAGAATAAGAAAAAGTGTAGGAAAAATAAGAAAATCTTAGCCAGAATTCTGCTTCTTTCCAAAGGATTCAAGCTTCTACTCAAGAGCTTCTTCCCTTGCTAGCCTCAAGGTGAATTAAAGCTTCATATTGGCGTGGAATGGAGATGGAGAATGGAATAATGGATGTATGAGACGTGTGGAGAGTGCTGGACGAAGGGATGGATGTGTGGATGGAGGCATGATGAGTGGTTCATGAGGCGTAGGTGTTTGTATGAATAAATAGACGATGGAATGGGGAGAAGACGTGAATGGGCTGGAATGTGGATAGAGGCGTGTGATGAATGGAGACGTCTGGTGAATGGAGATGTGATGATAAATAACCTCCCCCGAATGTAGCGTCTGGATATGTATTTCTGCTCCCTTTCACGTGTTATTCATTAATCAATTCACGTGCTCAGCTTTTGTTCCATTTGCCTGAAGCTATTATGCATGAGATGGGCCCCACTTTATTATTCAGCTCATTCACCCACATTATTGCTTTCCAGACGTAACTTCTGCAGCTTCTTCGTAGCTTTGGTTCTGCATGACTTGTGGCTTTCTTCCTCAGCCAAACGTTAAAGTCGTAGCTTCAGCTCTGTTCAGCAGCTTCATTCCTTCTCAAACCAGACTTGCACCGTGGCTCTGCATGTGTTTTAAGTGTATAAACGTGGGACCCACTGTGAATATAATAACCCACATTTTGCTGCAACGTTTCTTCGTTCGTTGCTATCCAGATTTTCTCTTCATGCAGCTGCTCTTTGTTGCTCTGTAGCTGCTGTACAGACTTCAACTCATTGCCTTTCATTCTTAGCTTCAGCTGCCTCTTCGTTGCCTCTCTTTGTTCTGCCCAGCTCGTCACTTTCACCACGTGTTTGTTCTGTTCTGCATGAAAGCTCCTTCTCTCATCTCTCTTCCTCATCCAGCGCTGAAGCTTCTCGCGTTTCTCGTTCTCTCCCTTGTTCTTCCTTTTGCTTCGTGCATGTTTAGCTACTGCCCCCATGTGATTTTCTTCCTCTTTTCTTTTTGTGTTTCTGCTTCGCTGTTTTCGTGCTTCTTCCTCAAACCAGAAACCACAGCTTCTCTCTCCTTCTCCTTCAACGTCAGCTCCTTGCTCTTCTTTAAACAGCGTCTTCCATGGTTCTGTTGCCAGCCATGCAAACCCATGCTTCATACTTCTTTATTCTTTGTTCACGTTGGCCTTGGCTTCCCTTTCCAGCTATTGTTGCTTCGTCTAGCTTAATCTGAACCCATGGCTTCTTCTCTCCAACACCATTTGTTTTTGCATGGTATGAAGCTCGTTGTTTCTTCTCAAAGAACCAGAACCATTAGCTTCTTCATTTATTCTGTGTTGCTCCTGAACCTCCTCTGTTTATTCATTCCATCTTCATGCTGCCTTGAGCAAAGACATGTGCTTCCTGGTCCTTCTTTGATATATTCATCCAAGGATCCATGCATGATCACTTCAACTCCATTCCTTCTTTTCCATTGCCCAAAATCTACATAAAAACAAAGGAGAAAAATCACAAAATTCATTTAAAATGATTTATGCATTTAAAATCAATTATTTTGCCAATTAATTCATAAAGTGTAGAGAATGGCTACTAAAATGAAATTCCATCTAATTGAACCCCTAAAGTCATATTTGGACACTAAAATACTTAAGTTAGGAGAATAAAATAGATAGAAATACATGTTTATCAAGCTTGCTTTTTTTTTCTTGAAGGGAATGACACTTGGGAGACTTCCTAGATATATTGAGGACTCATATATACTCTTAGATAACTAGGAAGCTTCATACATGTCAAGGTGCAAGTAAATTCCTAGCTTTTGTAACTTTAATTCTAATGCTTTTCTTTGGAATTTCATTGCATTTTCTAGTTTCCCATACTCTAAAACATAGGTTTATTGCTTGGTCTTGGTCAAAAATTAATCTTTTGTACATGCTTTCTACTTGGCCAAACAACACACAAGAGAGAACCATAAGAAGAAAGCAAGAAAGGCAAAGGTAGTTACCTTGTTTCAACCCTTTTCCAAGAGCCTTTTCTTTGCTATAGGCTTCTCCTTGAAATTCTGATATCCTCCCTTTGAACTAGATCCAAAATAGTCCTAAATCAAACACCAAGACCATAGAAAGAAAGAGGAGAACAACAATTGTGAAGGAAGAACCATGAAAAACTATAATTTTCTCACCTTTTTCCAAAGCCTTTCTCCCTCCTAAGCTCTTCTCCTTGTGCATTAGTTGTTGTTAGTCTCTCCTTTATTTTGGGTAGAAACTAGGTCAGTTAAAAAGAGGAGCAAAGGTGTCACACCATATCAAGCTATATCAAGATATTTCTTAAATAATATCAACAATGACATAAAACAATCATTTTCATGAAATTCACACTCTTAGCGGTGGAAATGATCATTATTAAAGGCCAAAATAATTTAATCTTTGGATAAATTGACCATATAGCCTTACTAACATCATCTTCCATCTATAACACTCTTAATGGACCATAAATATCACAATTCGAGGCTTGCATGTTGGGTTTAAACCATCAATACCCAATTCCATACCATACATGCATCAACACATTATATAAGAAGACGTTGTACTTACTGGTGAAAACCTTGTCAATAAGGTCCTGGAATTTACACAGCAAAATACGAGATCTTGTAGATAAGATGTTGGACCTAGGTGGCAAGATGTTGTCTAATCCTTTAAATCAACATGGTTTAATGCCAAAACCATATTCAACAATTTCTAACTAACTCATGTATGTCAATCATAGAGTTTTAAGCAAAACTTACATGAGTTTCAAGCAAAGTTCACTCCTTTTCATAAGTTTTCAATACTTAGTTTGGACCACTAGGGGCTCATTGTGAGCTATAGGGGTCAAAAATTCAATATTTTCATTCCCTAATTCATTTCCATCATAAAAAATTTTGCTCATACCCATTTTAGCATGTTTAGCTCAAAGAACACCCCAAATCCTCATAGAACCCAAAATGACAGCAAATACATAAACTCTGCGCTAACTTTAAAAATTCATAACTTGAGATAAAGAGCTCTAAATCATGCAAATGAGAACTTTTTAGAAATCTCATAGTGTCCTCTAACTGCCATAAAAAATTTCAAATCAGAAAAACTATGTTTGTCCTATGAAAACGAATGAAAGAGTGCTATAGGTCTGGAACTCATGCTGCAATGGACCAAAAAATTCAAAATTTTGTTTCTCTCTTTACAGAGCTCCAAATGAGGTGATTTTAGTGACCATGGAAAGATTATGATGCCAAATACATGCCTTTAAAATTTCATGAGCATTGAACTTCATTTGATTCTTTAAAACTACAAAAAACTAGACTGTCCGGAAGCATAATACCAAGAAAGTTTCTGCATATTTTGGCTAACTTTGAAAAATCCTAAAATATTCCACAGAGCTTCAAAAATTATAATCTTTTACTATGTTAACAATCTCAATTAGATCTATATGTATGAAAAGTTTCATGCCAAAACTCATTCATTTGGTTTGGTTTTGGTTCAAGGGCAAAATATGACTTGAAATATGAACTCTATGGCTCCAAATGGTACCAAATGGCTCTCTACTTGAACCATGACCATTTGAGCAAGTCCAAAAGTTTAAACACAGCATGTTGAAGCATCATAATAGGTCTAAAACCTCATAGAACTCAAATTCACTATTCCACTTACATAAATAGACATAGACATCATAGGTCAAGGATGTCCAAAACACACATTCTCATACATTTCATTCCAAATATGGTTCATACAATATATGTACATGATTTTACACATGCTCAAGGGTTTACACCTCATAAATAACTTATACATATGCAATTTGATATTAATTTTCATAAAATACTATTTTATTGTCAAAGTATTGCAAGTCACACTCCTTGGTCTCCATTCTTTGCTCCTTGGGTTTCACCTAGACAAAGTTAGATGGAAAGTGGGGGAGAGTGAGATTTAAAGAATCCCAACGGTTCTATCACCCTTTCAAGCAAGCATACATGGCATGTAATTATGTTAAAGAACACAAGTATGCATCTAACACTTTCAAGAACCATTCAAATCATGTTTTCAAGATTACATAAACATGTCAAGATCAAATCCAAGCTCTTGAGACTTTTGAGCTAGCCTTACCCTATTATTTGGGACTTTTGGATTAGCCTCACTAATTTTCTAGAGACTTTTGACTTAGCCTCACTCATTCCAAGATATTTTTGGCCTTGTTTCACCCACTCTTAGGGACTTTTAGCTTCACCTCACCCATTCCAAGGGACTTTTGGCATAACTTCACCCATAAAGAGCAATTTCACAATCAAACTCAATTTAAGAAGCATATTGGTACCAAAACATCAATTCAATAGCTATAGCCATGTCTCATGGCTCAAACACATATACAAGCATTCAATGATAATCACATGACCAAGAAATGTATACAAGAAAGGATAGAGAGCTATCTTTCTTAAGAAACACAACTTTTCTCCTTTGGGTTCCCACTTTTCTCTCTCGACCTCACAAGCATATTTTAGAGAGACTTGATTTACTTGGCCTAGATACATCAAACAACACACAAACAAATCAATGAAACCATCTCTAGTCTCCAAAAATCTCTACACAAGCTACATCTAACTTATGCCACCATTATGGTTTCATACAAGAGCATAATGAAGCAACTCATATAATTTAAGATTTTGGCTCTAATTTCTCACACAATCTAAGTCACATGACTCCATTTAAACTCTTTGGAGTCACCATCAGCTCAATTCCATGAGCCAATTACTAAGTTACTTCTTTACGTCTACAAAAGGAGCCTAAACTCTCATCTTTCAAGCCATGGTTTCTAAATTCAAACCAATGGTTCTTGTGATATTTATTATTCATTTCTAGGCCATTTGTATCATTGAAATTAAAGAAAACTCTCCCTAGGTATTGGTTCTCTCTTTTGGCTGAGATGCTCAAATACTTAGGAAGCCCATGGAGTTGTCTTAGTTTTCCTAGGGAATTTGCCATCCATAAAGCTTCCTAGATGTCTTAAGAACTCAAACATACTTTTAGACAATCTAAATCATCATTAGAAAGCTTCATAATTTCTTAGGTGCAAGAAAATCCTTAATCTCCATAACTTGTTATTCATAGCCTTTTTTGAGCTTTATTGCTTCCATATTAATCTCTACACTCCAAAACCCTTGTTCCATTATGATTTCATAAAAAAATCAGCTCTCTTTAAATTGCTCTAGGTCTGGCCGAGCCTATGGAGTAATAAGGAACCAAGAAAATGTTTCTTCCATGCCATGAGTTATACATCAAATGGAAAGACTCTTTATGGTGGTTATTTTGATGTATTTGGTTCCTCGTTAAAAGTTCTTTCCTCCATGGGTTCAGACCAAAACTCCATCTTTTTAGAATATGAAAACCATAAAAAGAGAGAAAAGAAGGAGGGCAAAAACATTAACAAAGGCAAGATAGGCAAAATTGAATGAAAAATTACCTATATGAAGCTCCCTTTCCCTTGCTTCTTCCTCCTCCTTTCTCACGCCTAAATTTCTATTCTAGAGCTGGAGAAGGTTGGTTATGGGATGAAGAAGGCATGCTGGTCTGATATAAAGAGGAAAAAGTTACCTTATAACATTTTTCAAAATGCCCATTATGCCTCTCCATTTCATTTTCTCTATTTGGGCTCGTTTCAACTCCTTTTTTAGAACCATCTTTTCCATATAAAAATTTGAGTCCTCTAATTCATAAAATGCATTTGGTTCCATCCAAATTAGGTTTAAAATCTTATTGAATTATTCAGTCAAAGTTATGGTCAACTTTTTGTCGAAAATGCGGACCAGGAAGATTTTAACCATTATAATGGTTCCCATAGTTTTTGGGACCTCTGAGAACCTTGAGAAATTCAATTTTTTTTATTTAAAGATCCCTCCTTTGGTTTCTAAAACTTGCAAAAAATTATGATTTTTCCATTGGCCCTCGTATCTACTTATTTAGCCATTTTGGCTCCGATTCTGGGCTATCTTGTGGTTTTAACCCACATTTTTGGATGTTCTAATTAACATTCAAATCTCAATTAGCCTTAATCCACTTTACTTTGGGGTCTTCACTCATTAACCAACTAATTTAGGTTTTGATTTTGGTCTATCGTAGTTTATATTAGCCTTCGTCAGGGTTGTGACCCCCTTGTAAGTCATTCATTCCACTCTTTAGGGATAATTTGGATTTCCAAATCATATGATATTACAAAGGATGGGACGCTATATAAGAGTAAAACGCTTTTTAAATTCTTTTTAAAATTTTCATTTATGTCCCCTTTTCTTGGTTTTAGCTTTTTAGGTTCATTTCAACTCCCTTTTAAGAACTGTCTTTTCCATCATAAACTTTAAATCCTCTAACTTATAAAATGACTTTGGAATCTCTCAAATTGGATTTAAAACCTTTCTAAATGAAAAGATCAAAATTTGGGTCAACCAATATTCGAAAATATACACCAGAGAGGTTTGAACCATTCCAAGGGTTCCTATGGTTTTTGAGAACTCTGAAAAACTCAATTTTTCTATTTAAAAATCCCTCCTTTGAGTTTTTCAAAAAGTGCTTATATTTACAAAAATGCCATTATACTTTTGGCAATCTTATTGAACTACTTTGGCTTTAGTTTTCAAGCATCTTAAACCTTATATCCTCATGTTCTATTTGTTAGATTATTATCCTAATTTTATTTGATCTCAAATCATTCATTTTAGGAGACTTCCTTTTATATCTAGCTCATTTATGTCATTTTTATGAAAACTGGATGTTACGCTTATGCATAAGAAAAGTATCTTTTGATTTGGGCTATCCATTAGTGTAAATAATTCAATGTTTTAGCAAATAACTAATAAGATATTTCCTTGAACCACATTTTACAATTACAAATAAAACTATCACACAAATGAATTTATATACCTTTAACAAGGCTCACAAAAATCTAGTATGTGTTTAGCCATGTGCTACCCCTTATATTTCATAAACATGTCCAAAATTCAATTACTAAATTTTTATAAGAGTCACTCCACTCTTAATGTTCATATAGGTGAGGTTCCTTAAAACTTTATAGTTTTATCTTAACTTCATTAAAAGTATAAAACTCACCTAAACTTTATCATGCACTATCTTTAGATGTAAGTAATTACCTAATGGCCACAGTCACTTTAAAGTAACCTGTTATTACCCATTAAACCTCTTGATTTGATTTAGTCTAAAAAAAGGTTAAGTTTCCATTACTGTTGACTCTAGGTTATGGATTAGAATCCCATTCTAAATGATGTGTTTTTCACCATTTCCCTCGAAAGTGCTTTTGTAAAAGGATTTGCCAAATTGTTATGTGTTGTCACAAATTGAATTGTGACTATATCATTACAAATTAATTGCCTAACATATTTATGTCTCAAGCTCATATATCTAATTTTTTTTATTATATATTTTGCCATATGCCTTAGGCATTGTAGTCTCACTATCATAATGTAAAGTGATAGTTGACATTGTTTATGGCCACAACTAGATATCTAGTAACAAATCCTTAGCCATTCAACCTCTTTACTTGTAGAAGCTAATGTTATAAACTCAGATTCCATAATGTAATGAGTTATACATGTCTATTTTTTTTATGCCCATGAGATGGCACCTTCATGTATGGTAAATATCTAACTAGACATCAACTTATTGCCTTGTGCACTAGTTAGCCAACTAGCATCAATATATCTTTCCAATACTACAAGGAAAATGTTGTAAAATGATCATAGATCTTTACTTTCTGAGTACATTAAGATCCTTATAATATCATTTCAATGACTAGTACTAGGAGTACTTTTGTACCTTGCAAGTTTATAAATTGAAAATAATATATCTAGTCTCATGCATAAGTCAACCTATGATGCCACCGTATTCAAGTTATGCAATTGATCTTTTAGAATTCTCTTACAGATTTTGTAATGCACCATATGTGGTGTTTTTCTCTTTAATGCTTTAGTATTTATACTTATGAAAGATTTTCTCAATATAATGAGATTGATTCTAGGAAGAAAACCCTCATTATTCCTTTTAACTTTAATACCCAAGATAGTTGTAAGGACTTTATGTAACACTTGTGATGGTGTCATGACTAACATTTGATTTAATAATATGAACTCACATCATAGCAAGTATACTAGTCACTACAAGCAATAAACTTGAGTATTCAAGTATTGAATCTCACAAGGAAAGGCATTCTAGTGTCAATTGGTAAGTTATCTATGGAAATTTAGGTTTAATTGAGTTAGTCTAAATTAACTAGTGTCCTAGCTAAGCTAGCCATTAGCAAACATCCTCACTAACCAATAGGTTACAATTATTTTGAGCCTAGGATTATTGGTGGTTAACTTCGCTTGAATGCTTCTCACTAATAACTGTAATATCCAGTATTTCGTAAAAACACCGAAATGAGTCAGTTTGAAAAGCAAGTCTCCTGGATTGAATGATTTAAGGTCAAATAAAATTAGGATAAAATTTTAAATAATGGAAAATGAGAATTTGAACATTGAGCTGTCTAGAAACCTGAGTCAAAGTGGTTCAATAAAATTGCCAAAAGTACAATGGCATTTTCGTAATTATGTGTACTTTTTTGAAAAACTCACAAGAAGGCTTTTTAAATTGAAAATTTAAGCTTTCCGAGGTTCTTAAAGGCCCTGAAAATCATGAGAATCTCTATGATAGTTAAAACCCCTCCGGTATATGGTTTTGAATGTTGATTGACCTAAACTTTAACCTCTTTGTTTGAGAAGATTTTTAATCCAAATTGAGTGATTCCAAAGCCATTTTATAAGTTAGAGGACCTAAATTTTATGATGAAAAAGGTGATTTTTAAAAAGGAGCTCAAATGAATCTCAAATGAATTACCCAAAAGGATAGGACGTCAATAGTATTTTTAATGAGCAAATTCTTCTTATTTCCTCCACATAAGAGGCGTCCCACCTAGAGGCTTCTTCTAAATGACCTTATTTTGTCCAAAATAGAGGGAACTTCTACCTAAGAGAGACACACAAGAGAAGGAGAAAAGGAAAAGGAAGGAATTAAGAAAAAGGTAGGAAAGGCTAAGGTTTGCATGGATTTTCCTTTACATATCTTGCTCTCCTCTATTTGCTTTTTCTTTCCATGGTTATGGTGGATGATATGGGACTATTTTGGCCTTAGTTCAAAGGGGGAAGTGTAACAACCAGAAAAAGAAAAGAAAAAGAAAGAAGAAAGCTGAAAATTTTTGAAATCCTGAAATTTTTCTAAGTCTGCTGGCTATAACGAGAAATGGCTTAGCTTAGCGAATGTACCTGTTCGCTATAGCGAGAAATGGTCTAGCTATAGCGAGTGAGCCTGTTCGCTATAGCAAAAATGCTTCTAGCTATAGCAAGTGCGGGCATCCCATACAAAAACCAGGGAGTTGCTCGCTGTAGCATGTGCCATAGCGAAAACGGGGGTCTGGAACTGATACGTGCTCGCTGTAGCGAAGGTTAATTTTTGCTATAGCGAGGGCTAGTCTGGAAAAGCGTAAAAAGAGAGAATTTGACTTCTTAAAACGTCCCCATTCATCCTTTATCCTTTAACTGAACTAGGCTTCGACCTAAGGAGAGAAAAGAGGCATGGAGAGTGAGAGAGACTAAGAGAAGGGAGGAAGAACAAAGGAAAGGTAAGCAAGCTTCTCTCTTTTCTTCTTAGAATCTTGATCCTCTTTGCCCTCTCTTTCTATGGTTTTGCTTATGAAATTAGTTGGGTTTTAGGCATGGGTCAAAAGAGGAAAAGTGGAAAACACTCTTGAACTTCTTTGTTTTCCTTGAATATATTGATTCTACTACCATGAGAGCTTGAGAGAGAGGAAGAGTTGGTGACATTCTAGAGAGAGAGAGAGAACCCCTAGGTTCTTATATGTGAGCAAGGTTTGCTCTGAAGAACTCCTAAGAGTTGTTAAGTTATGAGAGAGTAATTCCATGCTTTTGTTGTGTCTAGGCTCAAGAGAAACACCTCCATCAAGGTGTGAGTGTGAAACTAAGAAGGGAGAAGAGGAATTGAAAGGAAAGGCTTGTGTTGGCTCATAAGGTAGCTCTCTCCACTCTTTCTTGTTGCATTCTTGGATGTAATGGTCATTGTATGCTTATGTATATGCTTATTATGTGAGATATGCCATATGTTATTGCCTTGATCCATTGGTACCAATATGCTTATGTGTTGGATGTGAAAATTGCTCGGGTGAGGTAGTGCCAAAAGTCCCTTGAGATGGGTGAGGTAGAGCCAAAAGTCCCTGAGGCTGGGTGAGACAAGGCTAAAAGTCTCATAACTGAGTGAGGCTGATGATCGTGTCGTGCAATCTCAAATAAAACTAGGTAGCAAAGTAAATTTGTAGATAATGGTGCAACCTAGGTCATCTTCCCAAGGAGTTTGTGCCTTAAATTGTTTATGGAAGAATATTCTAAGTATTACTATTAGAATCTAATTTGGGGGTTTGATATGCTAGAATTTAATTGAACTAAAATTAACTGACAAGAATTAGAAATCTAAAACTAAGTTCAAGTGATTTATCAAGTAAATGAGGTAACTAGCTTTCAATTGGATTCCCTAGAGTTCAATTATCCTTGCTCTATTTAGCTTACCAATTTAGGATTAAGTTCTTGCTCTTTAGTGCATTCCTCATAGGGTTCTTGAATAACCATCCAAGATTCAATTCATCAATTGTTCAAAGAATTTTTTGCAACCACAAGAAACCTTAAACAACTAATTAATTGGATTAAGAATAAGAACACACTACACTAAATTTGATTAATTTATGAAAGCTACTGCACAATTTACTCAAGATGCTAATTCACCAATTAGATTAATTAATTCCTCAAGCAATTAATTTGCACAAAAGTTCCAGCTAACTAACCCAATAACCATTGCATTAATTAGCCCAAAATCAAGAAGAATTTAGAGTTCAATTGCACAGTATTAATTCTGGAATTTTTTCCAAACACATGATGATCAAAAAATAATTCCAAAATTCAAATTAAGTTCAATCCAAGACTTAATTCAATCCAGTAATTCTAGCAATTAAATTTCTAAACCAAAAAGCTAAACCTAGACAAATTGATAAAGGAATTAATGCTAAAATCAAAAGATTGGGCAAGAGAGTTTTATCCAATTTCAATAGGAGATGTAGAGCTCAAATCTTCATCTAGAAGAATTCAATCTTCAGTTAGCCACCACAAAGAATTCAAGCTGCCATGGAAGGATTAAATGAAGGAGAATCAATCAAAGAAGCATCCATCGAGAAAGAAAGAAAAAATTCTTCTTCTTCAGCGCTGGAAATTCTCCTCCTCTCGATGTCTCCAGCCTTTATTTTTACGTTCTCCTCCCCTTGCTCTCAGCGTCCCCTCTTAAGTTTTTATATTCTTCTTCCCTCCTTGTTTACGTCTCTTTCCTTGTTTACGTCTCTCTTCTTTATTCACGTCTCTCTTTTTTTTTATCTCCAGCGTCCTTTTTTAAGTTTTTATTTTCTCCTTCCCTCCTTGTTCACGTCTCTCCCTTTGTGCCAATTACCGTAACTTTGCATGTGAAATAAGGTGTGGGTCCCATTTTATATTTACATTATTATAATATTCCATGCAAATCTCACGTTGCTGTTCTTCACTTTGCTGCTGTTCTGCTCGCTTTAAATATTCATGTGTTTCTGCTGCAGATCCTTCACGCTCTGTTTTTCCATTTCTGCTCGAAACCCATCTTGCTGTTTGCTTGTTTCTACTGCAACCACATTCCAGCACATTACGGAGAATCTTAAGCTCTAGCATTTTTATTCAAACCAACTCGTGGCAAGCTCCTTCATCCCAAGCCTCCAACTCCATTTTTCTGTTCGTTTGCTTCGTCTTGCTCGTAGCTTCCTTCTGCAGTTCCAGCAGCTTTTCCACGTTAATTCTGCCTTCTTCTCAATTCTGCATGTGCATAGCTTCTTCTTCTTTTAAAAGCATCAGAACCCGTGGCTGCCTTCTTGATTGAATCACGTTGCTTCCTTTCCCACGTTGCTGCTACACCAGACTTCCTTTCTCTGTTTTCACGTCCAGCTCGTGCTCCCCGTCTCCACATCAAGTTTAGCGTTTCTCTCGTTCAGCCTCTACCCGAAGAACTAAAAGCCAGCTCCCTCTCTTCTCCAGTTTACGTCCAGTTGCCTCTGCACGTCCAGAACCAGAACCAGTTCCCTCTCTTCTCTGTTTAGCTACTGCACTTCTACAATCTCCAGCTCAAAAGGCTTCTTCATGGCTTTTGCAAGTGCTGCAGCTTCTTGTGTGAGTGCAGAACCCGTGGCAACTTCTTGTTTGTTTCAACCACGTTGCTTTAGCATGCTGTATGAGTAAATGGTTCTGCATCCAGCTCATGCAAGCCTTGAGCTTCTTCTTCTTTTGATGCTGATGCAACGTGAGAGTGAATGTACAACTTGTGCATGAGCTAGGGGAGAAGGAAGTGAAAGCTTCCTCTTTTCCTTTAATCAAATGCTCATTCAAGCTACTTGCACATCAGAAATTCTGCACAAAAGAATGAAGAATATTCAATAGAATTATCCACAAAATTCATTTAAAATGATTTATGCATTTAAAATCAATTATTTTGCCAATTAATTCGTAAAGTGTAGAAAATGGTTACTAAACAAAATTCCATCTAAGTAAATTCATTAAGCCTTATTTAATCATTAAAATGTCCAAGTTTAGGAGAATAAAATAGATAAAAATATGTGTTTATCAGAGGCCAAGTCAAAAGTCCCTAAAATCAGGTGAGGCCATCCAAAAGTCCCTAAACTCGGGTGAGGCTTGACCAAAAGTCCCTAGAGCCCATTCTTGGCATTGATATGGTTTTCATGGCATGAAAATTTTGCATTGTATGATTGAGAATGGTTAGATGCTTATTTGCATGCTTTAACTTGTTTATATGCCTTGATTGCTTCCTTGAATGAGTGCATGAGCTACTGAGATTCCATGAATCTCACCCCTTCCCCCTCCCATCTTAACATGTTAGGTGGAGCTCAAGGAGAATCAAGTGCACACCAAGGAGCCTAGAAGCATGTTTAGCTAGATGTTAGCTTATTTTGGTTCTTTTGATATAAAGTGGTGCCAAAATAAATATGCACCTACTATTTTTTAGATATAAATGTTGTAGCAAGTGTAAATGTATGAAAATATGATGTACAAACTATGTAGAGAGCCAAAGTAATGAAAATGTGGGATTTGCCCTTTTTGTGGCTTGTATGTGATAGTGTATTTTGGCCCGTAGCATAGTGAGTTTGAAATGTATGATGATTTGGATCACTTAGACATGTTATATAGACTATTTTCATGCTTTAAAACTTGTCCATGAGGTGTGAGAACATGTGGGAGGCCACTTGGACCCACTTTGAACCTTTTGGGTGCCAAAACTGCCAAATTTGTGAGCTGCGTCAAAGTATAACCAAATGAGGTCTTCTTGTTATGAAATTTGACATGCCTCTAGAGTTTGTAGAGAGCTTCTTGGGAAGCTAAAGTAGGTAATATTTGGAGGTCTAGGAAATATTTGGCGAATTTTTGAAGTTTGAGAATTTTAATAGTTTGGTCAATGCACTATTACCATAGGTCCAAAAATGATTCTGTGTCATTCATAGACCAAATGATGTCCAATTGTTTTGAAACTAGACATCCATAGTGACCTATACCAACTAGAATCACCTCAATCGGAGGTATTTAGAGAGAGAACGAACCATCTGAAGTTCTGTATTAGCATCAAGGAAGCCATCCGACCTTCGTTACTATTCCATTAGTTTTCGAGGTCTAAGGGCTGCTGAACTGATCTGGACTTATTTTTTTCCTCTATTTGACATCTGTAGCTTTTCCAAATTGGTATAGGTTGTCTCAATTGGATTTTTTTGGATTTAGTTATGAATTTTTGAAGTTTATGACAGTAAGCTGCTCCAGAAACAGGGACAGCCAGACCTCTGTCTCATTTTTTATGTCAAACATGGTCCAAATGCTGAGATTATGGTTGGAAATTATTTTTAGTGTAAAGTTAACAATTAGAGATTTCCATAAAACTATGATTTTTTAGATTCCCATTTTTTTATAATTAGTTATGATTTTCCAAAGTTAGAGCCAAAAATCTGACTTTTGGGTCCATTTAAGAAAATGCACTTTCTTGGTTTTTGGCTTCATATCCATGGTTTCTAGCTTGTTTTATGATATGTATGAGTCTTATACATGGAGTTTGAGTAGAGAATGTGAATGATGGGTTCACAGGACCCATGGGGCAAAAGATGAATGTTTGAAACCCCGTTTTATAGTATGAAAATGTCACGATTGGTACTTGTTCTTTAGAAATCATATGGAATCGAGCCCAGAGGGAGGCTAGATAGAGTTAGTACATTATGGTGTTACAGGAAGAATAGGAATTCAAGGAGAAGCTTATATCAAGTGGAAGTACCTTTGAAGAGCCAAGAAATCAAGGTATGAATCATAGCTCCACTTGCTCTTCTTCTTTTATTCTCCATGTGTGCGTCTTAGCCAACTTGAGAGCTTGTAGGGGGAGGAATTTTTGACTAAAAGCAAGCAAGAAACCTAAGTTTTAAAATATGGGGACCTAGAAAATGTAAAGAAACTTGAAGAAAAACAAGTGAAATTCAAGATAGGAAAGTTAGGGATTCTTGAATATATCCTAAAATTTAATTTTATCTAAGGATATCCTAGCTTATGTGAGTGTTTCTTTGAGTTTCTGAGACCTCTAGAAAGCCTCAAAAGTGCCTCTTCCATCAAGAAAAAATTACAAACTTCATGGGCTCTAAATCCTAGCTATGTCCCATCCAAGCATTGGTGGAAGGGCTAAGGAGTGTTTTAATTTCTTTTAAACTTGGTTTAGGACTATATGTGATGGAAGAAGATGAGAGGAAGCCATGGGAAAAATTTAGAAGCTATAAATTGAGAGTTGGAGGCATAGGTTCCATATTGTGAGTTAAGAAAGTAACTTGTACTTAGGCACTTGGGAAGAAAATTGTGATGGCCTCGGAGGAGTCTAAATGAAGTCAAGAGACCTAGATATAAGAAGAAAATGGAGCTAAGATCTTGAATTGGGGTAGTTGCTTCATTAAGCCTTTCATGGAACCATTATGCAACCCCAGAACCAAGTGTGCTTCTTTCATGTTGTGAACACCGTATTTTGTCCGGGCAAGCTCCAAAAATAATAACAAAATTAAATTAGCAAAAAATGCAAAAAAAAAAAGAAAGAATCATTCAAAGGAAGTTTGAGAGAAATTGAGAAGGTCTAAATACGTTTTAAAAATAATAATAATAAATTTATATTTTCTTTTAAAAAGAAATTTAAAAAAAAAAGAACCTAAAAAGAAAAAAACCAGTCCAAAACCAACTATTAAAAAAAAAGAAAAAGAAAAAACAATTGAAGAGCAATTGTTCTAATACCAAAAAATCAAGCAGATCTTTTTAGCCCAATAAGCTCTAAAAAAAAAAAAAAAAAGAAAGAGAAGAGCAATTAAAGAAGAAGGAACAAAAAAAAATTTCAAAAATAAAATGAAATGAAAGAAAAAAGCAAAAGAGACTAGAAAAAAAAGAAGAAGGAAATACTAAAAATATAATTAAAAAAAAGAAAGAATTGGGGGGTCAGGCAAAATATGATTCTTTAACATCTATTTCTTTAACCCATTAATCTTAACATCTAATACCAAAACAAAAAATAGTGAAAAGAAAAAATTTTAAATGAAATTTAGAATTTCTATGTTTTCCAAAAGTCAAAACCTAGGCAATTGCAAACCCACATAATATAATTAGCCCAAGCAAATCCATAAAAAGGAAACAATCATAATAAAAAAAGGGGAAAAGTAGCAAAACTTCAGGCCAACTTCTGAGGCCCAAAACCACAACCCCAACCCAACTCAGATCCATTCACAGTGAACCCTACCCATTTCACTGACCCGGTTCCCTTCTCCAAAGTGGCTCTTTCTATCCGATTTGCCAGGACCACACAAATAGGCACACATAGAAGGAGTGGGAGAGGGAGATGCAGAAGAAAAAAAGGGACCACACCCAAACAGGAGGGAGAGATTCAAAGCTAGGATTACAAAAAGGGAAGGGGAAAGAGAGGATGGAAAAAAGAGGATTGAAGCGGAGAGGCATGAGATGAAACAAGAGAAGAAGAACTGAAGGAGGCAATGGGAGAGAACAGATGGGTTTGGCTCCGGATTTGGGGTCTGAGTAATTTCAGAATAGAGGGTAGAGATTAAGACGGGGGGTTCGAATGGGAAAAAGCGAATCGAGGGAATGAGAGAGATGGAGACTAAGAAATAGAGAAAAAGAGGGGAGATTTTCAGATTGGGAAGGAGAAGCAGAGAAGGGAGAGGAATATTTTGGATTTGCGAAGAGAGGATAGAGCAGAGAGAGGCATGGGGTTCTAGGTTGATTTCAAGTAGGAGAGCGGATGAAAGATCCAGAGCGAGAGGCTTGAGGGTTTCTGGATTGAAGATGAGGAAGCAAAGAGAGCAGAGGAGCAACAAGGAGCTACAACAGTAGAAAATCAAAAGGAGTTGAAAAAAAAAAGCTAAGATCAAAGGTCAACTTTACTTGCAAATTTAATTTGGATTAGAAATGAAAATCTGATGATTATATGGTCCCTGTCTCGTTCTCCTTTCTATTTTGTGGCATGGGAAATTCTGTTCAAATGATGGTTGGACTTCTTGGCAGAATTATAGGCATGGTTTTATCTTGTGTTGTGAAGGTGTGCTGGATGTCTGAGTATGGACCTTAGTTTCTTTCCATCTTCTGTTAGACATTGCTGGTTTTGTGAGATGCTGCCAAAATTAGGGAGAAGATTTAATGGACATCGGCTCAATTCAAAGTTAATGGACATCGGCTCAAACACTTTTATGAAGGAGTTCCACGAGATAACAAGGAGGAGCTCCAACTTCATAACCCACCCTGAATCCCGGTTGTACTCTTTCCCTTTCCCCTTTTATATTGTGTTGTCTTTATCTGTTTATTACATTGTGTGCTGGCATTGAGGACAATGCAATGTTTAAATGTGGGGGGGATACAAATAAATTTTTAATTTTGTTTTATTTTGGTTAGTTGATTTTTTATAGTTTCTAGGTTTTTAGTTAGTTTTATGTTATTTTCCAGTAAAAAAAAAAAAAAATTTCCAACCAAAAACTATGCTTCTGTGTAAGTTGCTAGCATTAAGGGGATCCTGGCTTTGATATATCTTGATTTGACAAGGATTTGACCCTGTGTTAAGAATGCAAGTTAAGTGGCAATTAGCTTTGCTTTAATGAAATTTGATGATAGTCAATTTACCCTGTGAGGTTTTTGAACCTATTGCTTATTCATTTCTAGTGTGTACCTCCTATCTTACTTTTACTCTAGAACTTGGCTTAAATCTTATTCAAGGCCACATTTATTCATTTGCCATGATGAAAAGGATTAAGGCATTCATTGTTGTTTTGTTTTAGCTAGAGCCAAAAAGCTATCCCACATGAGTTTAATCCATTTGTTTTCCCCATTTGGGCCTTATATTTTTCCTTGTTAACCTTCTAGCCATGAAAATCAAATCAATGTTCTTCCTACCTTGATTAGGATGCTTTCAATTATTAAGAGCATTATATCTTGTTAAGGTAGATGGAGGTGTATTTTGCACATCATTTATAAGCCATTTGTTCCTTCTTCTTCAAGAGTATTTCCCAAAAAACAAAAAACAAAAAAACAAAAAAAAAAACAAAAAAACAAAAAACAAAAAAAAAATGAATGAAAAAAAAAAAAGATTGAAAAGGGAAATAAAGTTATTCTCTTAGTGCATATTTTTCTGTTTGTGGTTAAAAAGGCCTTGAGATGCACCTTTACTCCATCCTTATTCTTATTTTAATGCTCTTGATGATTTTAAACATCCGATTTGCTTTTGAATTTCCTTCATTCTTTTGTTTACCACTTGTTTCATACCTTAGCCTACATTACAACTGTAATAAAGCCCTTTTGATTCATTCATTGGCATTTGATTTTAATGGTGGAGATGTAGATGATTGCCAAGCTTATGGTAGTAAGGGTGGGTAGGATGGAATTTGAGAGTAACCACTTCATCCTAAACACTAAAGAGGAGAGTGATAAACACAAATCCAAGTGAGGGACTGTCATTGCATTTCATTCTTGATAAAAGTGTATTGCCATGGTACTTGTTGCATTAATGCAAGTGACATGACTTGGAGAATTGAGCTATTGATTTGCTTTGAACTTCCTTGTGCTAAGTGATTTAAACAACTCCATCCCTCTTGACTTCTTTTCCATTAGTATCTTCTTGAAGTCTTGAGCTTTGCCCAGGAGTGCAAATGTTTAAGTGTGGGGGAATTTGATAAACACATATTTTATCTATTTTCATCCTCCTAACTTAGTCATTTTAATAATCAAATGTAGCTTAATGCATGCAATTGAATGGAAATTGATTTTATTAGCCACTTTTGCACTTTGGGAATTAAACTGCAAAATTCTTGAATTTTATTGCTTGAATTCCTTTTAAATAATTTTGTAGGTATTTCTACTTAACACTTTCCATTCTTTTGTGTAGATTTTAATGGGCTTTGAACACAATCTTGAAAGCCATGAGTTGGAGAGTAAAAGAGAATAAAAATTAAATATATTAGAAGCAAACAAGAAGGAGAAGCATGTGCAGATTTTGAGAAGGTTTCTTGTGGTATGAACAGAGGGGAAGCAAACGAGAAGCTGCTAAACAACACACAGAAGCAACATGTGGTATGAAGAGAGGGCTTGACCAGAACGTGAAGAGTTGGAGTCAACGCAAGGAAGAAGCTCGAGTTCTATGTGCTGTGAATAGAAACAGAGACAGCAATGAGTAAAGCTCCAGGGACGTGAACAGAAACAAGCACGAAGAAGCAGAAATGGAGGAAAGAGCTTAAAGAAGCAGCTGGAACGAAGAAGAGAGCACGAACAGAAAACACATAGCAGCTGAACGAAGATGCTAGAGCTGAAGCTTGGTTTTAACGTGAAAAGGAGAGCTGCATGATTCAAGGAAGCAACACGAGCTAAGAAAGAAGCAAAAGCTGGGTTAAAGGAGATGGAAACAAAATACAAACCAGCAGATGATGAAAAAGAAGATACATGAAGGAACTAACGTGGAGCTATCCAAAACACATGAATGAAAGCTGCAGAATAAACGTGATGAAGGCTCCAAATACATGCAGAATTTACGTGGGGCAGGAGCTAAATATGCACGAAACCACAAGAACAGAAACGCTGAAGCAAAATGTGGATTATTATATTAACGTTGGGGCCCACATTCACATAAGCAAAGATGGAAAATAACTTCGGGCAATTGGCAAATAAGAGAGCACGTGAATGATTAAAGCTGAAGCACGTGAAAGGGAGGAGAAATACACATCCAGACGCTACATTTAGGATGACGTGGGAATTAAGATGAAGATGAGGATTAGTTGCGGGATTTCAGCGTGCAGAATCAGAATGAGGGAGACGTGAACAATGAGGAGAAGGTGAAAATAAAACCTAGAGGGGACGCTGGGAGATAGGAGAGAAGAGGAGAACGTAGAAGGAGAGACGGCAGAAAAAGAGTGCGAGAAATTCCAGTGCTGGACGAGGAAGCAGTTCTGGCTAAATTCTCCATGATTATGGCTTCTTTGATCGATTCTCCTTCATTTGATCCCTCCATGGCAGCTTAAATTCCTTGTGGTGGCTAGCTGAAGATTGAGTTCTCCTAGATGAAGATTTGAGCTCTACATCCCCTATTGGATTTGGATAAAACTCTCTTGCCCAATCTTTTGATTTTAGCATTATTTCCTTTATTAATTTGACTAGGTTTAGTTTATTGGTTTAGGAATTTAATTGCTGGAATTACTGGATTGAATTAATTTTTGGATTGGTTTTAAATTGAATTTTGGAATTTTATTTGTGATCATTATCTGTTCATAGAAATTCCAGAATTAATGCTGTACAATTGACCTCTAAATTCCTCTTGACTTTAGGCTAATTGATGCAATGGTTATTGGGTTAGTTAGCTGGAACTTTTGTGCAATTAATTGCTTGAGGGGTTAATTAATCTAATTGGTAAATTAACATCTTGAGTGAATTGTGCAGTAGCTTTCATAAATCAATCAGAATTAGTGTAGTGTGTTCTTATTTTTAATTAAATTAATTAGTTGTTTAAGGTTTCTTGTGGTTGCAAAAATTCTTTGAACAATTAATGAATTGAATCTTGGATGGTTATTCAAGAACCTTATGAGGAATGCACTAAAGAACAAGAACTTAATCCAAAATTAGTAAGTCAAAAAGAGCAAGGATAATTGAACTCTAGGGAATCCAATTGAAAGCTAGTTACCTCATTTACTTGATAAATCACTTGAACTTAGTTTTAGATTTCTAATTCTTGTTAATTAATTTTAGTTCAATTAAATTCTAGCATATCAAACCCCAAGTTAGATCATAATAGTAATACTTAGAATACTCTTCCATAAACAATTTAAGGCACAAACTCCTTGGGAAGATGACCTAGGTTGCACCATTATCTACAAATTTATTTTGCTACCTAGTTTTATTTGAGATTGCGCGACACGATCATCACCTTCCTTTAGGGTTGTTGGCTCCCATTAGCATATCCACTTGGTTCACCTAGCATGTTAGATCATTGGAGAGGAGGGGATGAGATTCAAATAATCCTAATAGCTCATCTCCCATTCAATCATACATAATATGTGCAAAGCAAGCCTTTTAAATGCATGTATGGAGAAAATAGAAATCATAGACATTTTAAAGGCAACCTTGGCATGTGAATCAATCATACAAGACATTCAAGAGCTCACTAAGTGTTTGGATTGACCTTACACTTCTTCTCATGGATTTTGGACTTGCCTCACCCATTCTTTGAGCACTTTGGACTCAACCATACTCTTGGGAGCCCACTTTGCTTTTGGGAGACTCTTTACTTTGTCTCAACCAAGCTTAAGGGTTCTTAGCTCATCCTCACCCAAGGGAAGAGTTCTTGGCCTCTCCACACTCAAGCAAACTCATACAAACATCATGTGCTCACTTGAAAACATAACATGGCATCAAGCATCATGGCATATAAAGGCATCCTAGCATACTTTTCAAAGCTTGAAAATGCACATACAAACATTCTAAAACAAGCTAAACACACATCTATGCATGAGAGAAGGTGGAGAGAGCTACCTTGCACACAATCACACACTTTTTCCTTTGGACTCAAGCCTCCTCTTTCGGTCACACACCCACAAATTGGTGGAGATAGTTTCTCTTGGCCTAGACACAAATTATAGGAGCCAATTAAGTTCATGAACTACACTCAAAGGCTACCCAACTTAATGAAATACTAGATTGCTCTATAACCCCTATTATGGTCCATATTGGCACCTAATGAAGCAACACCCCTCAAATGATTTTTAGGCCTCATTCTTTCTTTTCAAATATGATTCTTGACTCCTTTTAAGCCTCTTGGAGTCATCACATCATCAAAACAAAAGGCCTAGCACCATGTTGCTTCTTTAGGTCATAATATGGAGCCTAAGGCACCAAATCACTTTCTATGAGTTCTAAATTTTTTCCAAGGCCTCCCCTCACTTTCATTCATTAAATATGACTCAAGAATGACCTTAGAAAAATTTAAAAATTTCCCTAGCTAGGAGAACCCATCTAGGCTGAGGCTATGAAGCATATTGGGTTCCATGGAGCTTTCTTTATTTTCTCAAGGGAAGAAGCATATGGGGAGCCTCTTAGGGATATTGGGAGCTCATTTAAACTCTTACTTAGGCCTAGGAATCATCATACAAAGTCAGATTTTACAAGGTGCAATTGAAACCCTAGAATTTGCATCTTGAAATCTAATGGCTTTTTGATAATTCCCTTTGCATATTCTTAATCTCCACACCCTTTTTCCTTAGATTCATGCTTGGTTCTGCCTAAAAATTATCTCCTCCTAGGGTTTTCTCAAGTAGGGCGAAATGGTGGAGAAGGAGACCAAAAATGACAACCATAGGAAGAGAAATTACCTTGTTTTCTTGCTTTTTCTCACTTGAATCTTGTGTTCTTTGAGCTCCTCTATTCAAATCCGAACTTTCCCCTCAATTTCTCCCTTAAAAAAGATTTATAAACTTCATTATAATCATAGGAAACAAAGGAGAATGGAGGAGAAGAGGTTTGGAAGAGAAAGAGCATGAAAAACTACGAATTTCCATACCTTAAGCCTTTGATTTCTCTTCCTTTTCTTCCCCTTCTTATGAGTCTCATCCTCTAGGGTTTTCTTCTAGTTTTAAGCAGAAGATGGTCGTGCATAATCAAGGGAGGAGAAGGGTGCACCATATATATAGGTGGGAATAAGTTACACTTTTCAAAAATTCCCATTTTGCCCTTCATACTTTGCATTTTCATTTCTCCTTCATTTTAGCTCCTTTTTTAGAACCGTCTTTTCCATTATAAAATTTAGGTTCCTAATCAAGTAAAATGTCTTTGAAATCACTCAAATTGGAGCTAAAACCTTTCCGAACGAATCCGTCAAAGTTCAGGTACACTGACGTTGGAAAATGTCCACCGAAGGGGCTTTAGCTATCCTGGGGCTTTCCATAGTTTTTAGAGCCTCTGAGAATCTCGGAAAACTCAAAACTTTTATTTAAAAAGCCCTCCTATGTGTTTTTTCAAAAAGTGCCCATATTTACGAAAATACCACTGGCCTTTTGGCAAATTTTTTTGAATCACTTTGGCCTTGATTTCTGAGCAACTCAAGGCTCAAATTCTCATTTTCTAATATTTAAAATTTTATCATAATTTTAGTTGGCCCTAATTTCTTCTATTTCAGGGACTTCCTTTTATATCTGGCTTATTTCTGTTGTTTACGGAGAAACCGAACATTGCGTTTCTCACGTTTATAGAAGGACCGGATGTTACAAAAACACCCAAACATGTATGAAAGAAAGGAAAGGGGCTACCTCGGAGCCAATGCTATACACTTTTCCCTTAGTTTCTTCCTCCCTCTTTCGGCCAAACCCATGATACTTAAAGGCACTAGCTCCTCTTGGCCTAAACACATCAAAAGAGGTATAAATTGCTTATGAGAGCAAGTCTTGGTGCCACACATACACTACATGAAGCTACTTTGTTCTATGGCTCCATTATGTTTCCATAAAGTGCCTAATGAAGCAACCACAAGAATTCATGATCTTGGCTACTTTCTCTCTTCCATACTATAATTCTTGACTCCATTTAGACTCTTTGGAGGCATCACACAATTATTTTAAGGAGTTTGGCTATGTATTGCTTCATTATGCTACAATATAGAACCTATAGCTTTATCTCATTATCCACAACTTCTAAAATTTTTTTCAAGGCTTCCTCTCATACTGTCCCATCATATATGATATAAATCTAGGCTTGGAAGAATTTAAAACTATCCCTTGGTGCTTCTTCTATCTTGGGCCGAACCTATGCCTTTTTTGGCACCAGTGGAAATTGTCTTGCTTTTCTTGATAGGAAATACATGTGGGAGGTTCTCTAGGGATCTTAGGAGCTCATACGAGCACTTACATTAGCCTAAGGACTCTTGTATAAAATCAGAATTTAGGTGACACACACAAATCCCTAGCTTTACAAATCTTGGATTTCATGGATTCTTTCTTGAATTTCTTTGCACTATGTTATTACCCACTCTAATTCATGAGTTTCAACCTTGGTTCTATTTAAAAACAACTCCTTTCTTGCTTTTTGTAACGCCTCTTCTAAATACTCATTTTTAGCTATAAATTTTTTGAAGGAATTCTTGAATTGAGTTTAATTACCTTTTTATATGGTAATTATCCTTTCACAATAGAATCTAATTAATGACGTAGTAGACTACGACAATAACAGAAATACATTGTAATTTATACAAACTAGTTTAAGAGTTCCCTCATAGGGGAGTAGGGTCATATAGGTCACATCATATCAAAGGGGGATCTATCCTATAACTATCTAAAAGGAAAATCCCCAGATAACAAAAGGACCAACAAGCTCTAATTTCATGCTAAATCTCATATTAAGAAGACCTCATTTGGACAAAAAGTGATATAGGATTCCATTATGGTCAATTTTGGCTCTATAGGGGATACCAAAATGTCCAAATGACTTTTCTTGGGGTTTGGCACCTTTTAGGTAAGTCTAAAAGCATAAATAGGACTTGGGTAAGCTGCCCAAATGATCCCAAATCTCATGCATTTCATTTTGGCTATTTTGCTTGCATTTATACATGCTTGCATCAAACTTTCAAGAAGCACCATTTGCCATTACATACTCCAATTACATTCTATCATTCATATAACATATCCTCCCATTTCTAAATCACATTTTAACATAATTACATATGTTTCAAAGGTCATAGACCATCTACAACAATGGATTACATCATTAAACATCAATATGGCCTTAAAAAACAAAAACTATGTATTGTGATGTCAAGCTCTCATCTTCAAGGTGGTTGGCTTCCATTACCTTGCTCTCTTGGTCCACCTAGCATGTTAGATGTTGGAAAGGAGGGGATGAGATTCAAAGAATCCTAATAGCTCATCTCTCATTCAATCATACATAAAAGATGCAAAACTATGTCTTACAAATGCATGCATGCATATCATCATGTGCAAATTTTCAAGAATCATTTTCAACCTTTGAGCAAGTCATAAATAGCACACAAAGGCTTGCCAAGTAAGTAGATTGGCCTTACCCATTTACTTATTGATTTTGGACTTGCCTCACCCATTCTTTAAGAGGTTCTTAGCCTTTGGGAGTCAACCTCACTTTTGAGAGACTTTTTACTTTGTCCTAACTAATCTAAAGAGTTCTTGGCTCATCCTCACCATAGCTAAGGGTTTTTGGCCTCACCACACTCAAGCAAATCCAAGCACACATCATAAACATCATATGAAAACATATTGTAACATCATGGCACCATGGAATAAAAATTATGCTAGGATACTTTTCATGGCTTAAAAATACACATACACACATTGAAAGACAAGTAAAGCAAACAATCATGTATAAGAGAACATGGAGTAAGCTACCTTGAAGGCAACTACACACTTTTTCTCTTAAATCATGCTCCCTCCTTTGGCCGCACATACACAAAAGTGTGGGGATGATTTCTCTTGGCCTAAACACAATTTATGGAAGCCAATTAAGTTCATGGAATGAATTCTAAGGCCACACAACTTGCTTAGACACTACTTGATTTATAAACCTTATTATGGTTCCATAAATGCTCTTAATGAAGTAACACCTCTTAAATAATTTCTAAGCTCCATTCTTTACTTTCAAATATGATTTTTGACTCCTTTTAAGCCTCTTAGAGTCATCATACAATTAAAACCAAGAGCCTAACTACATGTTACTTCTTTAGGTCATATTATGGAACATAAGGCACCATCTTACTTTCTATGATTTTTAAATTTTTTTCAAGGCTTCCCCTTATATTCATTCATCATATATGACTCAAAAATGGGCTTAGAAAAATTTAAAGTTCTCCTTAGCTGCCCTAACCTTTCTTGGTCGAACCTATGCTAGGTTTTGGCACCCATGGACTTTGCTTTGTTTTCTCAAGGGGAAAAGCACATGGGGAGACTTCTAGGGATCTTAAGAGCTTAATTAAACTCTTATTTAAACCTAGAAATCACTATACAAAATCAGATTTTACAAGGTACACTTGAAACCCTAACAATTGCATCTTTAAATCTAATGGCTAGTTTGTTGTTTTCTTTGCATATTCTTGTTCTTCTCCCTCAAATTCCTAAGGCCCTTAGTTTAGTTGAAAACTTGACTCCCTAAGGCTGACCATATATAGGTCGAAGTACTCACAAGAGAGGGGAGGAAGAAGATCAAGTGGAAAGATTGCATAATACCTTGTTTTTCTTGGTTTTTCTTACTTGTTCTTCATCTTCCTTGGCTTCCTCACCTTAATTTTGAAATTGCCCCTCTGTTCTTCCTTTAAAACAGGCCTAAGAACTTCAGCAAGATCATAAGAAAGAAGGGGGAGAAGGAGGAGAAGAGATTGGCTAAGAGAAGGCATGAAAAATAATCAAATTTCTATACCTTATGTCTTGAATTTCTCCTTCTTCTTCTCTCCCTTTAGTGCACCTAAACCCTAGCTCTCTTTTTCGAATTTAGGTTAAAAAATATGAGATTTTCGGGACCTTAACTAATTCATTTTAGGGGACTTGCTTTGGAAATGCACCCATTTCTGTCGTTTAACGAAAATTGGACATTACAGGGGACACAAAATACACTGGTATAACATGAACAACGTCATCACATGATATGATGCGTATATTATGGATGATGAAGACCCATCCCCAGAGTGGGAACTAGATCCATTTCGCCTGGAGTTCTAGGGTCACTTATCAAATCGATATCGAAGAAAAGTATAAACCATAATAGAGTGAGAAATAATTTTCTCAGTAACAAAGACAGGATTAATACCACATAATATCCATGAAGAAGAGTTAAGTACTTTTAACAGACAAGTAATAAAATGGCAAGATAGTAAATTTATTAAATAATATAAATAGAGAGATATACTTGTTAGCAATATCTAACGTGGATATCAAATAGCAAAGTTAATAGGCATATTACATTTAAAGATAGAGCATGAATAAAATACAAGAATTATCTCAACGTGGTTGATATTCAGCAATTGCAAGGCATTCACGAGATTTTCGCACATATAGAATATAGAAGATATCACAAACAAATTTTATTCTCTTTTGACAATTAGGCCTTGGAGACTGCCAGGCCTAACATTCAGACCATGTTGCACTGGCTTTGGTAGGCTCAAGCCTAGCTCATGTTGCACTGCCATGACATAGCAAGCTCACCCCTACTTCCTTTACTGAGATGTCCCCCTAATAGGTACCCAAGGAAAGTCATATAAAACACCACAATAATATGTCATCCAAACCATCATTTGATCATGGCATGATAGGTATACTTGGGAAAGAAATACCTTGCACAACTCTATGCATAAATAATCCTGGTAGCATGACTACGTATTGGAGTCTAAAAATTAGTGGTTTAGATATTCTTAAGTATGTTTGAGATTAGACATCCAACACAATAGCAACTACCTAATGGTCAACTCTGGCACATACGTAGGGCTCACCCACTGTCCACCCTATATATGTTGGCAAGTCTTTTAGGCTCACCCCCATCCGCCCTATATATTGGCCAGTCTTTTACCAAATAACCCATACTCATATAATCAGGTAGTATACAACATATTATCCATGTTAATAAATCAGATAGCATATCAGCATAGCAAACAGTGTAATTCCAAAATATATGTTATCACATATTCCATTCTTTAACATAATGCTACATAATTTTCCAACTATCCCAAATAGGCTCCAAAATTCACAAAATAAATATCAACATAATCTAGGCAGCATGTATAATATATTAGGCCTTAAAAGTTATCCAGAACATGTCAAATAACATCGAGAAAAATTCAAGAACTTCTTGGTCAATACTTTTTCTCAAAATTTTGACTTTTTATATGGTGATCCATAAATTACAAAAATTTCACCATAGGCCTTATTTTTTATGTAGATTAACCTTATTTAGTTGGATTTAAGAAAATTCTTCCTGAAGTATATGTACATGTATTGGCTGAACCTATGCATCAAAGAAGACATATGATTTTGCTTCATTTTTATGTCACCCAATAGCCACGCATACATATTCAAGGAAGCTAAACAAAAGCTCTCAACCAATTTCTAGAGATTTCATATGTATTCCATAATTTTCTCAAGTTAAGATTCTAGGGTTTCTTGCCAATTTCTTCATGAATCAAAGTTCTATTAATCTTCCTCTTCCTTAGGCTTTCTTCCATCACTTCCTCATTTATTTTCTCTTCAATTTCTCCCATGGCATCTTGAAATACAAAGCTTCTTGATTAGTAGAAAAATTGCCGAGATTAGGAATTTTCTTGAATCACATGAATCCATAAGCCATATATATGATTTCTCCATCTTTTCTTTGCTAGAATTCATAGAAACAACAAAATCTCCCATCTCCTCTTACCATGGATGAAAATTAAAGAAGAAGAGAAGAGAAAATTCTTGGAGAAAAATAGAAGAAAAACTAAGAAGAAGAAAGTCTATCTATGTTACCTTAGCTCCGCGGTGTTTGATTTTTCCTAGTGGCTTTTCCTTCTCTCTTCCTCCTCTTTTTTCTTTTTCCTTAGGCTAAGCTTCTTCTCCTTCTATTTCTCCTTTTCTTGGCTGAATTTGGTATGTGTATTTTGTGTGTGAGAATGGCATAATAGTGTGTGTGTGGTTCATATATATATTAGTTATGAATGGTTAAGATTTAATTAACTTTAAGGTGGAAGATCTTAGCCTTTAGATTACATGAATGGTCAAGATTTAACCTTGAAGTAAGAGATAAAATGTAAGCCTTAGGATTAAATCAAAGGTGGTGGTTTGATCTTGAAAAGGTGAAGAAATCTAAGCCATTAGATTGTTTAACGGTTTAGATCGCATCACATTTTATAGATAAGTATTAGCCATTGGATCACCGTGATTAATTTTTCACAAGGTGTGAAGATAAGATTCCATTTAATGCTGCTTAAGTCAGTGTCTATGTCATGCTGAAGTCAGCGATAACTTTTTCATAATGTGTGAGATTTTTAAGATTTGCTGACACAAGCCTGTGCAATTGCTCCGTAGCTTATGCAGCTTCCAGAATTCTCTTCCAACTTCTAACTTTTTCTTCACACATGGCACCACATCATCACTTTCTCTTTCCTCCATGGTGCCACATCAGCACCTTCTTAGCTCCTTGGTGCCACGTCAGCTTGTCCCCAATTAGACTTACAAAATTGCCCTTGTTTCCTAAGTTCTCTATAATATCTTATTTAATCTATATTTTCTAAGTTCTCTATTATATTTTAATATTATTTCACACTATGTAGGTCCCATTTAATATCTCCAACCAGATTTTTAAATATTATTTATTCCCCTAATATTTTATTAATTTAGGGTACAAATGATCGTTTTGCCCCTATTAGTGACATGACAAACAAGCACCTCTATTTGTTTTTCACTTATATTTTCTCCGTAACTCCATATTTTTGGATTCTGTCACCACTACCAAATCATAGAATTTCCTAAGACAGCTAACATGGGTTTAGGGTTTTAGTACATCTCCGTATAAGCTTGTAATCGTTTCAGGCCATTTTTTGGCTTTAACGAATCCATAATTTCATACAACAAAATTTATAATTTTCTACACATTATTTCTTATCTATTGATATATATATATTGGACTAGCTCTGAATTTCCCTTCCTTTTAGAAAAATTATCAAAGTTCATCCAAGTGATAAATGACAATTTTGCCCCTGGGCCCCTGGACCCCCTAAAATTTCAAAAATTCCTATGGGTCCTATTCAGCTTATACTTCTCATATACGAAGCTATTTCATTCAAATTATTTTTATTAAAGCTTACTAAATTCATTACATGAAATACTAAATAATTAGAAAATCCTAATTTTAGGGATGTTACACTATCCATATGCTGGCCAAACACACCCATACATGAACAAGGAGGAAGAAGCATGGAGTTCAATGGTTTTACCTTGAATTCAAGCTTTCCTTGAATGCTCTTCCTTTTCCTTTGGCTCTCCTCCTATAATTCGAAGTCCTCTCCCTTGGTCTAAGCTTAAAATAGAACCAAATCATATGCCAAAGCTTTGGGAAGAAGGAGGAGAAGAAGGGAAATCAAATTGCTAAAGGAAGAAGCATGAAATGCTACACTTTTCTCACATTTTTCTTAGATTTTTCCTCTTCTTTTCCCTCCATTCTTGGCTGCCACTTCTAATTGGTCACCCTTCTATTCTTAGGCAGAAATAAGGTCATATGAAGGAGAGAAGAGGGGCATGTATTTAAAAGATGCTTCTTGAACTTTCCTTTTCAAAAATTTCATTTATGTTCCTATTTTGTAGCTTCTTCGTTTTGGCCTCATTTCTACTCCTTTTTTAGAGCCGTCTTTTCCACCATAAAATTAGGTTCTTAATCTTATAAAATGTCTTTGAAATCACTCAATTTGGATTTAAAACATTTCTAAATAAATCGATCAAAGTTCAGACTCACCAACATTGGAAAGCATATACCGAAAGGGCTTTAACTGTCCTAGGGCTTCCCATGGTTTTTTAAGCCTTTGAGAACCCTAGAGAATTCAAATTTTTCATTTAAAATCCCTCTTGTGCGTTTTTCAAAAAGTGCTCAAAATTACAAAAATGCAATTACATTTCATCACATTCTCGTTAAATTCTATTTGGTTATTCTGACTTCGATTTTAGGGCATCCCTGTCCTTATATCATTATTATTTAAGATTTAAAATATTATTCTAATTTTGTTGGGCCTCAAACCTTCTCTTTGGAGGACTTCCTTTTGTATCTGGTGAGTTTTATACATTTACGGAGAAACTTAACATTACATTTTTTGCATTTTTTCTTATTTTTGAAGCACCAGATGTTACATTTTTCACTTGAACCAAAAGTAGGGCAAATGAATGAATTTTTACATGCACTTTGGCAAGCATTTAGAACTCATTTATAGCTTTTCATAGAGTTAAAGAACACAATTTTTGGAGCTCTGTTGATTTTATTATGAATTTTCAAATTTGGCTAAAAATTGTAGAAAATCCTATGCACTATTCATATGGTCCAAATTTGATGTTTCATCTATTTAGGGGATTCCAATGCTCATAAAATTTTACAGGCATCTAGTTGTTATTATAAACCTTCCATAGCCATTAAGTTTGGATGAATTAGAGCTATATAGCCAATGATATGCATTGTTGAAGTTTTAGTTCTGGGTTATGCATAGTTATTGTACCGGTGTTATTGCTCCATTGAATATCATAGGTTAATGAGTTCAATTTCACTTGAAAACTTTTTAACATATAGTTCACATCCTAAGATTTTTGTAGACACCTAATTTATGCAAATTGGAATTTCCTAACCAAAGATATGAATTTTTAAAGTTGACTTGCAATATGTGCAATTATGCAAAAGTGGTTATTTGAGACATATGCAATGGAATCCAAAATTTATGCTTCTTTATCTGATATTCTAAGCCTATCAAACTTGTTTGGTATGAATTTAGGAAACTCTTTGAGAAGGATAATTATTTGGACATAAATAGAGAAATTTGTGTTTTAATAATAGAAATTTTTGCTGCCAAAATAATTAATATAAGTGATTGTTTTTATGAAAGGAATAAAGCTTAGGGTATATGTGTATTCTTGTATGGTATGGCATTTATTAGTATTAGACCAATGGTTTAGGCAACCTAGTGTCATACCTCACTATATAATGCCTTTCCTATTACTGCTGCCTCATATAGAACTTAGAAGAGGCACTAAAAATCTGAACTGATGAAATTTTTTTTTAAAGAATTTCCTCATACAATTTTACTATTCATTTAGTCATTTCCAAAATATCGTCTAACTTTGAAAAGAAGTAATTAATTATAGAAAAATCTTATGAGGTCGGTTTAAGGCTCTAATTCTAGCTTTCTAAGTCCTTTATAAGGGAAAAATACTTACTCAACGGAATACATATAAATTTGTATAAAAATGTCCTTACAAAAATCGGACGATTTTACCCCTCATTTAACATATTATTATATATATATATATATTATTTGTCCTTACATAAGCACATGCATCTTTGAATTCTAAGCATGCTAGTCATATTCTCTTTACTTAAGAGTTGAGTATATACATGGCTCTTATTACATACCTAAGTACCTTACAATACCATACCATAACTGATACATACAAGAATCCAAGATACTTAATTACATGACCAAAATGTGATGCATAAAAGTAAGGTCCTCGGTTTATGCCTCCACACCTTTTGCCCTTTCTTTGCCTAAGCTCGAACTTAACATAGGTTATGTTTGAGGTGAGATTATGAAATCTCAGTAGTAGTAAACCAATCTCATTCACAGGCTAGCATGTAAGTACATAACAAAATGCCAATCAAGGTATCACATATTACATAGTAATGCTAGGAATTTCATATAAGGCCAAGCAATATCCCAGCATACATGTCTCATCTTATAGTATAAATGACACTTAGTATAACATAACACTCATCATTATACCAACACACAAGCTTAAAGAAAGAGAAAGGAAAACTATTACCATAGCAGTCTTGCTCCTCAAGCCTTGGGACTCAGTCCACTTGCTCTTGGAGTTTCCAAACAATTATCAAACCCTATAATCATAATGATAATTCATTACAATCAACATATAGACCCAAAATCCTAAAGTAATATAGCCCTTTTTAAACTTAACAGAACCATTGGAATTGGAAAAATCCAACTCCTTCCCTTCCAATTCACTATGGCCAAATAGTATGCACTTCTTGGCCAAAATTTAGAAATTTTATTCCATAAGTTTTGGGTGCTTTCTATTGGAGATTGTGGCCTAGGCCAATCATTGTATTGCAAACAGTACTTTATTAAGAAATAAGAGTTTATACATTATTATTATTATTTGCATGTTTTATATAATAATATCCTTAGATAAATCATATTGATTATCCTAAATGTTCCTAGTCGATCATCATTGTGGGAACGATGATGAACTAAAACTAGTATGATTTTGATTGATGATTATGTGTTAGTCATATATAAAGATACAAATCAAAATCATAGGCACTTGCTAGGGAATAAGATGCTGGATTGACTCGTTATGAGATAGCTACATGGATTAAGTCATAGGCGTATCTCATATATAATGATGTGAGACTCCATAGAAACCCGTTCTAAGAACCCCAAATGACAGGGATCAGTGATCAAAATTTAGCATGCAACACAAGAACAAGCAAATAGATAGATCAGAACAACAAGCAACAAAGAACAAAGAAAGGAACCAAGAAGAAGAAAGAAGAGATATTGGTCAATGGAATTGAACCCTAAGAGAACCCGTCTCTTAGAATCCTAATCCGGGACGCCATAAAGGAAACCACTCCTTTGATAAGTCAAAGATTTTCTCCAGTACACAAAGGCCACAAGAGAAACCTCAGAAGTCAAATAATTCTGAAACTAATTCATTCAATCTGCCATTCTTGGAGTACAAGTGGGCCTTATATAGGCATTTGAAAAATAAAACCTTAAACACAAAATAACTCCTAGGTGGCACCTTTTACATGGCAGAAAAATAAAAGAAATTTAAGTCTGGACAAATTCACCAAGAATGGTGCCTAATAAAGCTAAAAAATCTGAAACAGAAACAATCAAATTAAAACAAAATAAAACAAAGAGAATTTTCTGGAAAATGGCTGGGCTCCTTTAATTAGGCTCCTTTCGGGCTTGGGCTAGCATCTTGTAGATATGAAATAATCTTCATGCCATTTTGTTCCTTTTGGGCTTCATATTCAGCTAAGACTATGGGCTCCAAGTGCATTAGTTTTTGGATCACTCCATTCAAGGCTTCCTTCATAGCTTTGGCTCTTGATCTTGTGCATGGGCCTCCCATACCTTGCAATGGATCTTTAGTTGGCCATCTTTTAGAGTTATGTCTAGCCCCTCCATCATTCCCTCCCTCTTGAAAAGGATTCGTCCTCGAATCTGCAATATCAAAAAGAGAAAGGTCAGCCACATTGAAAGTTGCGCTTACATTCCCATAAGAACTAGGCAAATCAATTTTATATGCATTATCATTTATTCTTTCCAACACTTGGAAAGGACCATCGCCTCTTGGGTGTAATTTAGACTTCCTTTGTTAAGGAAACCTTTCTTTCCTCAAATGAACCACACCCAATCTCCTGGTTCAAAGATAACCTTCCTTCGACCTTTATTAGCATGTTGAGCATATTGCTCATTCTTGTGCTCAATGTTCGCCTTAACCTTAGCATGAAGATCCTGCACAAACTTAGCTTTTTTTGCACCATCAAGGTTAGCAAACTCATTACAAGGCAAAGGAAGTAAATCCAAGGGAGTCAAAGGATTAAAACCATATACAATTTCAAAAGGAGAAAACTCAGTTGTAGAATGCAAGGTACGATTATATGCAAACTCAATGTGAGGCAAACACTTTTCCTAATTCTTTAAATTTTTTTGAATTACAACACGCAATAAGGAAGAAAGTGTTCAATTCACCACTTCGGTTTGTCCATCCGTTTGAGGATGTGCAACCGTAGAAAACACAAACTTTGTACCCAACTTAGCCCACAAAGTTTTCCAAAAGTGACTAACAAATTTAACATCACAGTCACTCACAATAGATTGAGGCAAACCATGCAATCTAACAATTTCCTTGAAAAACAAATCAGAAATATGGACAGCATCATTTATTTTTGAGCAACCAATGAAATGAGCCATTTTATTAAATCGATCAACAACAACAAATATGCTATCCTTTCCACTAGATGTTCTAGGCAATCCAAGCATAAAATCCATTGAAATATCGACCCAAGGTTGAGAAGGAACAGGTAAGGGAGTATACAAGCCATGTGGTTGCACTTTAGATTTAGCGTGCTTGCATACGATGCACCTTTTACACACAGCAATCACATCCTTACGCATATGAGGCCAATAAAAATGTTCTTTCAACATGGATAAAGTCTTTTCTATGCCAAAGTGCCCCATCAAACCACCCCCATGAGATTCTTTAACCAAAAGCTCACGCATAGAACAAACAGGCACACACAATTTATTTCCTTTAAATAAGAAACCATCAAATCTAAAGAAATCATGAGCACCATGTTTTTCACACAACTTCCAAGTTTCAGCAAAGTCAGCATCACATTCATACATGCTTTTGAAAGATTCAAAACCAATCAACCTAGCTTGCATAGATGTAATAAGACTATACCTCCTAGACAAAGCATCAGCCACAACATTTTCTTTACCCTTTTTATGTTTAAGCACATAAGGAAATGACTCAATGAATTCAAGCCACACGGCATGCCTCTTATTCAACTTATCTTAGGTCTTTAAGTATTGAAGACTCTTATGATCAGAATGAAAAACAAATTCCTTAGACCATAAATAATGTTGCCAATGTTCTAGATTTCTTTTTAAAGCATACAATTCCTTGTCATAAGTTGAATAATTCAAACAAGCACCACTAAGCTTCTCACTAAAGTAAGTAATAGGCCTAGACTCTTGCATCAAAACAGCACCAATACCAATTCTAGAGGCATCACATTCAACTTCGAAAACTTTAGAGAAATCAGGAAGAATAGAAGGGCATTAGTCAATTTATCTTTCAAAGTATTAAAAGCCGCCTCTTGTGCCTTACCCCATTTAAAGATAACATTTTTCTTTACCAGTTCATTTAGAGGTGCAGCAAGGGTTGAGAAGTCCTTTACAAAATATCGGTAGAAACTTGCAAGTCCATGGAAACTCCTCACCTCACTAGCATTCTTAGGTGTTGGCCATTCTCGAATTGCCTTCACCTTCTCTTCATCCACTCGGAGGCCATCAGTATCTACAACAAAACCAAGAAAAACAACAAAATCCAAGTAGAAAGAGCATTTTTCTAAATTTGCAAAGAGTTTATTTTCTCTTAAAATATCAAACACAGAATGCAAATGCTTAGCATGCTCTTCTAAATTCTTAGAAAAAACAAGAATGTCATCAAAATACACAACAACAAACTTTCCTATGTAAGGGTGAAACACATGATTCATTAAGCTCATGAATATACTTGGAGCATTAGTTAAGCCAAAAGGCATAACAAGCCATTCATACAAACCAAACTTAGTCTTAAATGCAGTCTTCTACTCATCACTCTCTTTCATCCTAATTTGATGATAACCACTCCTAAGATCTATTTTTGAAAACAAGCAAGCACCATGCAACTCATCAAGCATGTCATCAAGTCTAGGAATGGGATATCTATACTTAACTGTGATTTTATTGATGGCTTGGCAGTCCACACACATCCTCCATTTGCCATCCTTCTTGGGCACAAGTATTACCGGAATAGCACATGGACTAAGGCTTTCTCTCATAAACCCCTTTTTCATGAGTTCCTCCACTTGCCTTTGAATTTCCTTAGTCTCTTCTAGATTTGCCCTATAAGCAGGTTGGTTAGGAAGAGATGCTCCAGGAATAAAGTCAATCCTATGTTCAATGCCTCTTATGGGAGGCAATCCATCCAGTACCTCTTCCAGAAATAAGTCTTTATATTCCTGCAACAAACTCAAAACACTAGAAGGAAGAGATTCATCAAGGTCACTAAGGGTTAGATAAACATCCTTATACAAGAGTACAAAAGATGTCTCACTACATAAAGCCCTCTTAATCTCTCCTCTACCAGAAAATAGTGTTACTTTCTTTTCTTTACTCTCTTGACTTTTCAATTCAATAGCTCTCTTTTCTTTTCTCTCCCTCTCACTTTCTTTTCTTTCTTTCTCACGCACTTTTTTTTTTCTTTCTCTCTTAACTTGCATTCTTGAGTAATTCGCTTTTGATCTTCATATGCCTGCAATGGTCTGAGAGGGGTTAGCATAATGGTTTTCTTATTAAACTCAAAAGAATACCTATTAGTATAACCATCATACTTAACTTTCCTATCAAATTGCCAAGGTCTACCCAATAACAAGTGTCCAGCATACATAGGAGCTATATCACATAAAACCTCATCATGGTAACTTCCTATGGAAAATGCTACAACAACTTGTTTAGTAACTTTAACATCCCCATTATCATTGAACCACAACAAATTATAAGGAGTGGGGTGTTTTCTAGTTAGCAAACCTAGCTTTTCAACCAACAAGGTACTAGCAACATTAGTGCAGCTCCCATTATCAATGATAAGGCTACATACCTTGTTGTTAACAAAACACCTAGTGTGAAAGATATGCTCTCGCTGTTCTTTTTCAAGCTCCTCTTTAGGTTGAATGCTAAGAGCACGCCTTGACACTAGAGCCTCACCAATCACAGCTTCAGCTACCTCCACATCAGATTCATCACCTCCACTAGAGCTTAACTTAGCTTCCACATTTTCATAATCACTGCTTTCACTAGTAACAACACCATTCTTAAGCAAAATCATAGTCCTTTTATTTGGATATTATGAAGCAATGTGACCAAAACCTTGACATTTAAAGCATTTAATTTTAGAAGAACTAGAAGAAGATTTAGGTTCAGATTTACCTTTAGAAGTAGGTGTTTGCATCTTCATCTTATTCTCCTCTTTAGGCTTGTTCTCTCCCTTAAACTTGAAAGAGGACTTGAAGTCTTTGTTGGAACTAGCATGTGATTTCAATTTCTGTTTTGTCTTAAAATGCTTCTCCACCTTAATGGCTTTATGCAACAACTCCTCCATATCAAGGTAATTTTGCAATTCAACTTCTGCAGCAATTTCAGGGTCTAAGCCACCAAGAAATCTTGCCATCGTAACTTCTAAATCTTCCTCAAGCCGGCTTTGATCATGGCAATTTGCATTTACTGAAAATATTCTTCCACACTGATAGATCCTTGTTTGATTTTGTAGAGCCTCTTATGCACATCCCTATAGTAATGGGTAAGGACAAATCTCTTTCTCATGAGAGCCTTCATTTCTGGCCAAGACCGAATTGGACCCTCTCCAGAACGCCTCCTACTAGTGGTTAATTGATCCCACCATAGGCTTGCATAATCTGTGAACTCCAAAGTAGCTAATTTTATTTTACTTTCCTCTGAAAAAGATTGGCAGTCAAATAAAAACTCAACTTTTCTTTCCCATTCAAGATATACATCAGGATCAGCTTTCCCTTCAAAGGAAGGGATTTTCATCTTGATGTTACTAAAGGCATCTTTCTTTCGAGGAGGAGCTCTCCTAACTCTTCCATGTTGGCTTTCCTCCTCAAAATTAGATTCATCTCCTCCTAGAACAACATTTTTACCATGCCTTGCCTTGCTATTGGAAGAAGAAGAATCCATTTGATCCAACCTGGTATTTAGCCTCTTGAATTGTTCTTGAACAGATTTGATGAACAATTTAAGGTCAACTTGGTTATCCTCACTTTCAGACATGATTGGCACCTGAAATGTTAGTGAATAGCAAGAAAAAGGACTTGACTACTCCCTCACATGTTTCACTCTAAATGATGCAAATTCACTTGTGTTTCACACTTGTAATGGCTTTTACAATGATGAAAACACTCTTGCCTTTTTCCTCTTAACTTGCTTCCTATAGTGTACTGAATTAAATCCAACAAATCAAAAGAAGCAGCAACTGAAGTGGCAATCTCAAATTAGAATCTAAGATGTAAAGTTCTCAAAGAGACAAAAGTCCAACATTTAAAAAAAAAATCGTAGGTGTAGCTAATGGAAAATACAGTAAGTGACTAGGAAAGGAAATGAAGACAATGAATTTATGGAAGAAATGGTGTGTGGCAGATTATGGGAGAACAAATTGTTAAATGATTAATTTTCAAGGGTTATGGAAAGAAAATTGGAATTTGGAATCAGTATTGAAGCAATCAGAAATTTGAAATTTAGAACAAGGTGAATGAATGCAAATTTCCTTTTATGAATTGTGCACAATATGACTTTTAATGACTAGATCAACTCAAGGAATCAGAAATGGTAATTCCAAGAATTCAAAAATGACCAGATGTTCAGCAATTGCAATTCAAGTCAACAATTCAAAATTTTACAATTTCCAGCACCACTTTCCTTTTTCATAGATTCTGACTTCTTCTTTTTTTTTTGCAACTTTTCTTTCTTTTCTTTTCTTTTTCCTTTTTTTTCACTGTAATATACTCTTTTTTTTTTTTTTGAATCTCAAAAGTGCTGAAATTTACAAACAGAAAACAGGATTTCTGAAAGATCACAATGACATGCACAAAAGAAATAGCTTTAACTTGCTCTAGAAAAATTGGATTGACATGATTCCAAAACAAGTAGAAAGAAGAGATCTTGGGACACAAGAAAGACCTATTAAACGTCCAAAAACATGAAGGAAAACACCAGAAACAGAGCAACAAAAATTAGGACGAATAGAAAAGAATCAGACGAAATAAGGGAAAAGAAATAGCTATAACTTGCGCTACAAAAATCAGATTGATGTGATTCCAAAACGAGCAGAAAGAAGAGATCTTGAAACACAAGAAAGACCTATTAAATGTCTAAAAACATGAAGGAAAACACCAGAAACAGCCGCATGAAAAAAGGATGAACAGAAAAGAATCAAACGAAATAAGGGAAAAGAACAAGGAAAAAGTGGATGAAACTAACCTCAAGCAATGCTCTGATACCAGATGATGTGAGACTCCATAGAAACCCGTTCTAAGAACCCCAAATGACAGGGATCAATGATCAAAATTTGGCATGCAACACAAGAACAAGCAAATAGATAGATCAAAATAACAAGCAACAAAGAACAAAGAAAGGAACCAAGAAGAAGAAAGAAGAGATATTGGTCAATGGAATTGAACCCTCTTAGAACCCTAATCGAACCCGTCTCTTAGAACCCTAATCCGGGACGCCACAAAGGAAACCACTCCTTTGATAAGTCAAAGATTTTCTCCAGTACACAAAGGCCACAAGAGAAACCTCAAAAGTCAGAAATAATTCTGAAACTAATTCATTCAATTTTCCATTCTTGGAGTACAAGTGGGCCTTATATAGGCATTTGAAAAATAAAACCCTAAACACAAAATAACTCCTAGGTGGCACCTTTTACATGGCGGGAAAATAAAAGAAATTTAAGTCTGGACAAATTCACCAAGAATGGCGCCTAATAAAGCTAAAAAATCTGAAACAGAAACAATCAAATTAAAACAAAATAAAACAAAGAGAATTTTGTGGAAAATGGCTGGGCTCCTTCAATTAGGCTTCTTTCGGGCTTGGGCTAGCATCTTGTAGATATGAAATAATCTTCATGCCATTTTATTCCTTTTGGGCTTCATATTCAGCTAAGACTATGGGCTCCAAGTGCATTAGTTTTTGGATCACTCCATTCAAGGCTTCCTTCATAGCTTTGGCTCTTGATCTTGTGCATGGGCCTCCCATACCTTGCAATGGATCTTTAGTTGGCCATCTTTTAGAGTTACGTCCAGCCCCTCCATCATATAACCGTATCACCAAGCCCTTAGACTTGAGATCACCATAGTTTCCAACATGAGGAACACTATTTTTTGGCCTAGTCAAAAGTCATCTTTAACCGGGTGATCATAAAGGTTATAATCGGGTATAGTAGAATTCATGTAGAAGAAGATAAGTGATCAAGATAGGATTTGTCCCTCTGATTAATCGAGAGATATCTCTAGGCCCCTCGATAAGTGAGACTGAGAAATGCATAGCCATGCTCGAATGGAAGGGTTTCTATTTGTACTGTCAGTCTACACGTAGATCGAAAAAGTGACAATCAAGTAAGATGAGGATGACATTTCCATGCCTCATACTTGATCTAGATATTATGTGACAAAAGGGATGTGATAAGGTTATATGACATGTTGCATTAGATCACCGATTCCTATATAATTTGGGTAGTCACAATGTCTTGTTTTGAGGCCGCTTGTGACTTGTGGGTTAAATAGTGTTATTAACCCACTGCCAATATCGTATGACCCTATAGGGTCGCACACAAGAATAAGTCAACTCGAGCTAAAATGTCTAAATTCATTGAATCTGAAATTGCGTCTATATTCAATAAATGTAATGTCCAAATTCATTGCATCTAGATTCAATGAATGTCACATTCAATCTAGGGAGGAAGAATTTTGTAAATAAATACATATATTATATATATAATTTATAAAATTTGAAAAATATATATATATTTTTATATTCAAAAAATATATATCCTTCAATTAATTTAAATCAATTAGTTTTAAATTTAAAATATATAAGATAGATTTAAATTTAAACAAATATGATAATTTAAATTAAATTTATGAGATGAATTAAATTTGAATTAAGTTCTAGATTTATACTAATCTATTTAATTCAAATTTGATTTAAAACAATGTATTTTAAATTAATCAAATATATCTGAAATCCTAATAAGATACCTCTATAAAAAGGTAGGAGGCTTGGGTTTCCTAGAAATATAGAACTAAAGAAAAATGTAACATCCAGTCCTTCTGTAAACGTGAGAAACGCAATGTTCAGTTTCTCCGTAAACGGCAGAAATGGGCCAGATACAAAAGGAAGTCCCTGAAATAGAAGGACTTAGGGCCAACTAAAATTATGATAAAATTTTAAATATTAGAAAATAAGGATTTGAGCCTTGAGTTGCTCAGAAATCAAGGCCAGAGTGATTCAAAAAATTTGTCAAAAGGCCAGTGGTATTTTTGTAAATATAGACACTTCTTGAAAAACACACAGGAGGACGTTTTAGATGAAAGTTTTGAGTTCTTTAGGGTTCTCAGAGGCTCTAAAAACTATGGAAACCCTCAGGACAGCTAAAGCCCCTCCGGTGGACGTTTTCCAATATCAATGTGCCCAAACTTCGACGGATTCATTCGGAAAGGTTTTAGCTCCAATTTGAGTGACTCCAAAGACATTTTACTTGATTGGGAACTTAAATTTTATAATGGAAAAGACGGTTCTAAAAAAAGAGCTAAAACGAAGGAGAAACGAAAATGCAAAGTATGAAGGGTAAAATGGGAATTTTTGAAAAGTGTAACTTATTCCCACCTATATACATGATGCACCCTTCTCCTCCCTTCATTATGCACGACCATCTTCTGCCCCAAATCAGAAGAAAAATCCTAAGGGAGAGGCACCCAAGAGAGGAAGAAGAAGGAGGAAGAAAACCAAGCTTAAGGTATGTTTTCATGGTGATTTTCCTCGCTTTTCTTCATGAACACCTCCTCTCCTCCCTTCTCCTTTCTTTCCTTGGATTAAAATGGGGTTTATAAATCTAATTCAAGGGAGATATTCAAGGAAAAGTTCGGATTTGAAGAGAGGAGCTTGGAGAAATTAAAATTCAAGCCAAATTAAGCAAGGAAACAAGGTAAAAATGCATCCTATGGTTGATACCTTTCATCACACTTCTTCTCCATTTCGACCTAGACTTAGACAGACCTAAGGAGTCAGATTTTTAACCAAACCAAAGGTAATTCTTAGGTATTTGATGGAGAGGAATAAGAATATGTAAAGAAAAGCAAGAAATAGGCATTAGAAATCAAGATGCAAAACTTAGGGTTTTAAGTGCACCTTCCAATTTTTGAATTTGTATAATGCTTCCTAGGTCTAAGAGTATAAATGAGTTCTTGAGACACCAAAGATGCTCCCCACAAGCTTCCTCCTTCAAGAAAACAAAGAAAACTCCATGAAGCCCAAAACCTAGGTATGTCTCGGCCAAGAAGAGTTCTAGGTGTGGGGGAGAGTTTTAAATTTTCTAAGGCCATTCTTGAGTCATATTTGATAAATGAAAGTGAGGGGAGGCCTTGGAAAAAATTTAAAACTCATAGAAAGTGATTTGGTGTCTTAGGTTCCATATTATGACCTAAAGAAGCAACATAGTGCTAGGCCTTTTGTTTTAATAGTGTGATGACTCCAAGAGGCTTAAAAAGAGTCAAGAATCATATTTGAAAGAAAAGAATGAGGCCTAGAAGTCATTTGAGAGGTGTTGCTTCATTAGGTGCCAATATGGACCATAATGGGGGTTATAGAGCAATCTAGTACTTAAGCAAGTTGTATGGTCTTAGAGATTGTTTCATGAACCTAATTGGCTCCCATATATTGTATTTAGGCCAAGAGAAACTATCTCCACCAAATTGTGGGTGTGTGGCCAAAAGAGGAGGCTTGAAAGTTAAGGAAAAAGTGTGTGTTTGTATACAAGGTAGCTCTCTCCACCTTCTTTCATGCATGGATGTGTGTTTAGCATGTCTTAGAATGTGTATATGTGTATTTTCAAACTATGAAAAGTATGCTAGCATGCCTTTATATGTCATGATTCATGATGCCATGTTATGTCTTCAAATGAGTACATGATGTTTGTTTAAGTTTGCTTGAGTGTGGAGAGGCTAAGAACTCTTCCCTTTGGTAAGGATGAGCCAAGATCTCTTGAGCTTGGTTGAGACAAAGTAAAGAGTCTCCCAAAAGCAAAGTGGGCTCTTAAGAGTGTGGTTGAGTCCACAGCTCTTAAGAATGGGTGAGGCAAGTCCAAAATCCATTAGGAGAAGTGTGAGGCCAATCCAAACACTTGGTGAGCTCTTGAATGTTTTGTATGATTGATTCACATGCTAAGTTTGCTTTTAAAATGTCCATGTCTTCCATGTTCCCTATGCATGCATTTGTGAAGCTTGCTTTGCACATATTATGTATGATTGAAGGGGAGATGAGCTATTGGGATTCTTTGAATCTCATCCCCTCCTTTCCAATGATCTAACATGATAGGTGAACCAAGTGGATATGGTAATGGGAGCCAACAACCCTAAAGGAAGGAGATTGACAAACTTATGCCTTGGTTTTAGCCATTTTGGAACCATAATGATGGTTTATCATGTATATGATGTTGTGTATGTACTATGAACGTTGAGACATATGTAAATATATTAATATTTCATGTTGAGATGTATGATTCTCATATATGACCACTAGCCCATGTTTTGAGTATGTAATGCCATAGTATGAAAGTTTAAAGTTTGATGGAAATATGCATAAGTGTGGGTTGAATGGCCAAAATGAGATGTATGAGATTTGGGACCATTTGGGCAGCTCACACAAGTCTCAAATAAGTTTTTAAACTTGCCCAAAAGGTGCCAAGACCAAGGGAAATCCATTTGGCAATTTTGGTACCCAATACGGAGCCAAAATTGACTATAATGGAACCCTATGTCACTTTTTGGCCAAATGATCTAATCTTCATCTGAAATTTGGCATGTAATTAGGTCTCATTTATAGATTTCTAGGAAGCTAAAGAGCATAATTTTTGGAGGTCTAGGAAATATTTGATGAATTTTCAAATTTTGGATTTTTCATGGATTCTGGTATGGGTACTGTTCATACTGGCAGTTTTATGTTCTGTGCCACCCTATGGTCAAATGGTGTCCAATGATTGTGAAATTTTATATTCACAAACTAGAGATCACAATATTTCTTTAGCCATCGAGATCACCTCATTTGGAGGTCTGAGCAGAGAGTTATGCATTTTTGAAGTTGACTGTCAGTACTAGTGGTGCCCTAAGAGTTCAGTTACTGTTCCATAAGGTCTTAATGGCTAAACATATCTATTTCATTCTGAAATTATTTTTAGTATCAATTTAAAATTTTTAGCTTTCCATAATGACCCAATTTGTGTGATTTATATTTTTATAGAATTAGTTATAAATTTCAGAAACTGAACAGCAGCTCAGGTAGCTAGCGACCTCTATAGCTTCTTGGATGTCAAACGTCCTGTGTGATGAATATTGTGACCTGGGTGTATTTTTAGTGTGAAGTAGACATCTTAAGCTTTCCATAATGACTAAGATTGCATAATTTAAAATTTTCTAGATTTAGTTATGATTTTCCAAATTTGGGTCAGAAAATGGAGCAAATCTGGCCGAAAATATACTTGCTTATTTTGAGCTCCATTTCGGTTGCCATGAATTGTAGGCATGTTTTTGTGATTTAAATGAGTTATAATGATGGAATTAAATATGAGAATGCATAATATGATCTTGCATGGTCTACATGACACCAAATGGAATTTTGAGACCCAGTGCAATGAGCATTATTTCTTTGCCTTTTTCATGCAAAACTCACATGATTCATGATATTAAGTTATGTAAAGGCATGAGATGAGTTAGAATGAGCTAGAATTCATGGTGTTACAAAAAACCCTAGAGAGAGACACCGTACGGACTCGTACAAATACTATACAAATGCCATACAAAGGTATAGAGAGAGAAAGTGTATGGATGCCATATGGACGTCTTGAGAGAGAAAGTATACTGACACTGTATGGATGCCTAGAGAGAGAGGAAGACGAGAGCATCTTCTCTACCAAGAACGTGTACTGACATTGGTAAAAGACGCTAGCACACCATTTGAGTTGAACATCCATTTGTGTGGATACCAGTAGAGGTAGCAGATCTGTAGATCAGTTCATAAGATCTGACAGAAAAGGTAAATATTTTTAGATCTACTCGATTTAAACAACATTGATAGATCCATAGGAAGGGATTCGAGGTTTTAATTTTCTGCTGCGTGTCCCAAAAATTCCCAATAGTGGTATCAGAGCCACATCAATGGTTGTTTAAATTGAGTTTTTGTGTGAAGTTCCATTAATTTTCCTTTGGTTGTGATTTTGCATGGCCTATATGTGATGCAATATATTGTAATGTGATATAAGTATGCAAACTAAGGGCTCACATGATTAGTGTTTGAATCTGGCATTCTTATATGTATTATATGTTTAAATCAATTTTAAATTTGATTTTATATAAGTGATATTTGAACTCTACAATTCAATATTATGTTTGACATATGTGTGTGAATTACAAAGAGGTTCAATTTTGATTTGGAATCTGATTTCTAAATTGTTCAATTCGGACTATAAATTGTTCAATTCGGATGTTTACAAATTTGTTTAACAAGTCTCTTCATGTTTTCATATATGAAACGTGTTTAGTGCAACATAATCTAATTTAACACTAAGATCATAATGCTTACAACCTTACTTATAAGATGAGATGTTTGTAACTTTATATATGAATTATGTTTGTTTGAATTGGATAGGTATGGTGCATAATATGTGACGGGCTTGTCGTGCAACCCTCAAAATAAAACTAGGTTGATCTAAAAATATAGCAAGTGGCACAACCTAGGTCATCTCCCTTGGAATTGGAATTCAATGTTTAATTAGGTTCTCTAAGTGTTCTAAGGTCCTAGAACAATTTAATTTGGGGGGTTTTTAATTGAATTAAACTATCCTAAACTGAATTGAATCAAAATTTCCTAATGTCTACCTAATTAGATAAATTGTAAATGATAATGGCTTGTGACTAGCTTAGGAATCATCTCTTGGTATCCACTATCCTTATCCTATTCTAATTGTGATTAATTCTGGTCTAAGAGTTCCTAATTATGTTCATTAGAAATTATCTTGAGTTACCACGCAAGAATCAAGAGATTAACAATCTAATGTTGAATTGAGACCTCAATCCCGCATTAAACCGTTAACTCTTGTCTTTAAGATCAATGAACATCTAATTTGATTGATTAACTAATTAATTATCTTCTGATTCATCATCCAAAAATGTTTAATTAACCAACTAAACACCAAGGAATTCTCAAATAGACATTTAAACACACAACCTTACTCATGCAATTCATCGAACACCTTCGTGGCATACATGAGAGATTAGAGAGAATAATGAAAAATCAAATTCAAATTTAACTAATTAATCAACAAAAAGGGTTTCCTAATCAGTGTCTAACCAGTCACTAATTAATTACACAAGTTTCTAATCAAATATAACTCAACCGAGATTATACAGAATAAGAAAAAAGTGTAGGAAAATTAAAGAAAATCTTAGCCAGAATTTTGCTTCTTCTCCAAAGATTCAAGCTTCTACTCAAGAGTTTCCTCCCTTGCTAGCCTCAAGATGAATTAAATCTTCATGTTGGCGTGGAATAGAGATGGAGAGAATGGAATGGACGAAGGCGAAGGGATGGGGTGAATGGAGGCGAGGGTGTAGAGAGAATGGACGAATGGGTGGAATGTGTGGAGTCCATGGCCGAATGAATGATGATCCCCCCTTATAGAGTGAAGGCGTGAATGGGCTGGACTCTGGATGGAGGTGTGTTTGAATGGGTTGCTGATGGCGTAATGAATCTGGACGCTGGATGTGCATGAATGGCGTGATTATGCGAATCCCTTCCTCATTAAAAGTCACGTGCTCAGCTCCTCTCGTGCTGCCCTTCTTATCTCAATTGCCTGAAGTTATTTTCCATCTTTGCTTATTGTGAATGTGGGCCCCATTGTGGATATAATAATCCATATGCATTCAGTTGTAACTCCTGCCACAGCACGTAACTCTGCATGTAAACTTCTTCTTCATGCGTTGCTGTTGCTTCTCAACCCGAAGCTCCACGTTCAGCTTCTGCATGTAAACTTATTCAAGTTCTGTAGCTACTGACCAGACGTGATTCTGCATGAGTTTCTTTCTTCTCCAACTCGTGGTTGTCTCTGTTTCACGTTGCTGTCCTTCTTCGAGCCAGAACCATGCCTTTCTTCCTTCTGTTTCTTGCTTTCTCGAGTTCCAACCAGTTTTTCCACGAGTTTCCTCGTTGCTTCACTTGGTTCTGCCCATGCGTGGTTCATGCTTCATGCGTTTATCCCTGGACTCGAGCATTCTGCTGTTCTGGAGCTCCAATACATGAGAGCACGTTCTGCTGGAGCTTCTTCACGTTAGCTTTGCATGTGTTTGGAGCATTCATCATATAAATCCCACGCTCTTCCTGTTGCTGCCAGTACAGTTCGTCTCTTTCTTCGTTCTGCAACTGCTTCACATTTTTCTTGAGCTTCCTTTCTCTCTTCGTGTTGCTCATTTTTTTCTGCTGCTGCATGCTCTGTTCTGCGTTATTTTTCCACGTTGAAACTATTCTCATGCAGCTGCTGTTTTGTTCCAGCAGCTTTTCCACGAGTTTCCTCGTCTGCACAAAACCGTGGCTTGTTCTATTCGTTTCTCAGCTCCTTTCTCACGCTTAAAACCCAGTTCATGCGCGTTGCTTCCATTAACTCGAGCTCATGGCTTTCCCTTGTTTCTGCTAAAAAAATTCCAGCCTTCGTGTTACTTTCATCCATGCTCTGTTTCTGCTGGTGGCTTCTTCTCTATTCTGCAGCTTTTACGTCAAAACCAAGTTCCAGCTCTAGCGTCTTTCACTAGCAACTCAACCTGCTTGCTTCTTGTCCAGTGTTGTCTCTTGAACACGTTAGCTCCTTCATTTAACACAGCCTTCGAGTTCTCTTTTGATGCTTTTCAACGTGGAGTGTGATGAGAGCTGCCCATGTGTGTCTTCCTTTCCAGCCCTGTAGCTTCTGTTTTGTTCTCATTCACATACATGCTACCTCTTCTCCAAACCAACCTCCATTCAAATGCATTTACCCATCAAAATTCTGCAAGAATGATAAATAATATTAAGTAGGATAAGATTCACAAAACTCATTTAAAAGAATTTATGCATTAAAATTCATTATTTTGTCAATTGTTTTCTTAAAGTGCAAAACTAGCTATTAAAATCAATTTCCATTTAATTGCATTTATTAGGCCACATTTAATTATTAAAAAGGTTAAGTTAGGAGGATAAAAATAGATAAAATATGTGTTTATCAAATTCCCCCACACTTAAACCTTTGCACTCCTGGGCAAAGCTCAAAATCCAAGATAAAAGAATGAATTGAAACATCCGGCTAGTAGAATGATAAGTGGAAACTGAAAATGAAAAAGAAGTGTAAGAATCACAAGCTAGAGATTAATCACAACTCTTCATCACTTCAACAATCATAACTAATTTCACTTGCATCAAGAATTAAGTCCCATGGCAATTTATTTGAAAAGAATGAATTAAAATGTATAGCCTCTCACATGGATTAGTGTTTTCTCTCAACTTTCAAGTGTTTATGGGCAATGTGTTTCACTCAATCTTCACCTATCCAAGCTCACTACCATAAGCTTGTCAAGCTTCTAAATCTCCACCACCCATGCTAAATGCAATGCACAAATCAAAGGACTTTAGTTAGGGTTGTAATGGGGCTAAGGAGATGAAATGAATGGATAACAAAAAGAAGGGGAAAAACTAAACAAATGGATACCTTAGGACCCCAAGAGCACTCAATGACAATCTAGAATAGGGAAGAATGTGCATTCAAGGCCTTATTTCCAACAAGTATAAGAAACTATAAACTCAATTTAAAACACTCCTTTCTTCTTCTTTTTTTTTTTTCATTCTTTTCTTTTCTTTTTCTTTTTCTCTTTTTTTTTTTCATTGCTTTTTTTTTTTTCTTTCTCTTCTTTTCATTGCATTTTTTTTTTTTTTTGAATCACAATGGCCTTAATGGATGCAAAGCACACATTCACCTATCCTATTTAGATGTAATGCTCCTTGAAATTCCTAAGGCATCTTAAAACAAGGTGGGAATATATTTAATGGCTATAGGTTAAACAACAAAAGAAAACAAGGCTCAAAGTGGCTAAACAATGGATAAAATGTATGTATGGTTGACTTTTTTGGCTCTAGCTAAAATAGAAATGAATGCCTTATCATTTTCATGCATGCAAATGCAAATGTGGTCTCAACAAAAATCAAGACAAGTTCTAGAGTGAAACAAAGATAGGTGAATACACACTAGAATTGAACAATTAAGGCTCAATTTCTCACCAGCTAATAGCTATCAAACAATTCATTGAAATCAAATTCATTGCCACTTCACTTGAATCAAGACACAAGATCTATCACTTGTCATGTCTAAGTGAATCTAAGCTACAATCATCTCAACTTGCAACTTTTACAGAAAAATTCAAAAAAATTTTCTCAAAAATTTCAAAATTTATTTATTTATTTTTTTTCAAAACAAGGAAAGGATGGAATAGAAAAGAAAAATGGAATGGAATGAAATGACTCTCTCCCCCATACTTAAATATTACATTGTCCTCAATGTCAGCACCAGTCCATTAAACAGATAAACAACATAAGATAAAGAGTGAAAAGAGAGAATACAACCGGATGAACTTGAAAATGGAGATCTCAAGGTGACTCAGATTTCCTTTTGTAGCTGGTTAGCAACCTTTTATTACCTACAAAGCAAAAAAATAAAACAAACTATAATGCAGAAAAGAAAAGAAAACTACATCCTAAACTATGAAGAGCTCTATCAGCGACTAACTAATCATATGTATCAAAAACTAAAATCAAAACTACTTTATTCCTTTTTAACTGGATAATTTTGAGTCTCACTACTTTAAAGCATTTTGATTGATCATGCAATGTTGACTCATGGACTTTCTCAACCATCAGTAGTCTCAAAAAATCATTTTTAGTAAATTCAGGAACAAGAAAAGAAGAAAAATCAAATTTAAGATAATTAAAACTAAAGAAAGAAAATTCAAAATCAAACTGAAAATTTGAACTTTCTAAAAATCTATCAAATCCAATAAAATCTACTTGACTCTCATCAGTAAGAGTCACTGCATCCACAGAAAAATTAAATTGTAACTTCTCACAGTCCTTTGAATTCAAGGTGTCTGACAGTTGTTTTTCCTCTATTGGGAGAGTCTGTGATTTGTTGGGAATTAACTCCTCAACTTCTGGAATCTGTTCGGGACTCTCAACAATAGAGATAATATCTTCCCTGACCAAAGAGACATCAGTAGGCTCATAATATTTTAAACAATGATCAATAGCAAAATTAAGTCTCTCACTAGTATCAACAACAACAGATGAATCAATAGGATGTTCAATATCAACATTATCACTATGCATATTATCATCAACACTAGTATGATCAAAAGAATCAGTCTTATCAATCATTTCAGTACAAACAAAGGATCCCATGGATTCAACAGAGTTATCAGACTTCAGAAACTCATTAATCTCAGCACATATAGGACATGTATGCATATCATCACATAAGCATTGTGGATTAGAGTCTGAATTATCAACAAGATGTCCAACAAATTCAATGTCTATATCATTTTCACATGCTACATTTATTGTCTCATCAGTCACATCATTATATGCTAGTGAGGAATCATGATGATCAGTATATGTGAAAGACTCACTAGTCTCAATGGAAGAATTAATCTGAGAGTATTCATCACATATAGCAGATTCAATACACACACAATCAAGAGATGCATCTAAATCAGCTATGTCACATGATCCAAATGGCATGTTGTTTTTAAATTCAGAAGATGAATCATCAATAGACTTATCAACTAATTCCACACCAGGAGCAGCATGATCATCACATTCCAAGTCACCCTCACACTTATCTACTACCCTAGACTCAATAGATTCATCAATTGATTCAGAAATAAAATTTTCACTATAATCATAGCTAGGAGTAGACATCCCAAGTGCATCAGTACACAAGGGTTCATGAACATCAATAAATGTGTCAGTTTTGCTCAATGAGCTACCACAATCAACCAAATCAGGAGATTCAACAATTATTTCCTCATCAACATCATCATCATCATGTAATTCAGAATCAACAATATTATATGCATCAGGAATCATAGTGCTATCAGGCAAATTAGATTCAGTTTCAACAAATTGAAAAACATTAGAAGATGGAAGGATATTACCTAATGAATAAGATTCTTCTTCTTCTATACATTCCCTTCTAATTTGCTCTTCAATTGATTCATTAGCACTTGAAGTCAGTTGATTCAATTGAATTCCTGAATCCTTCATCATGTTGTCAAGCCTTTGTTGCATTTCAAGATACCACCGTTCATGTTCTTGTTTGAATTGAAGATGTTCGGCATCCCTTTGTTGGATTCGAAGATCTAAGTCTTCCATTAGCTGCATCATCCTCTCTTTCGAACTCGATTCCTTTTGAGGCTCTTGTTGCATGTACCTCTCATGGTAGCTGTAAGGATGATATTGTGGCTCTTGCCTATGGAAGGTATGATATGGTTCATGATGAGAGTGGTAATTTGGGTGAACTCCATATGGGTTGTGGTATAATTGGTAGCATGGTGGTTGGAATTGTTGGTATTGTTGGCTTTCAAGACGGCCTTGAACTATTGTCATGGCGTTATCCAACTTCTGAGAAATCCTATCATTTGCATAAGGATCATAAACACCTTGATTAGAAAAATATGGATCCATTTAAAGCAAAGAAAAATGAGAAGCACAATTAATTTTAGCACAAATAAAATCCTAACAAATTATAACTAAAATAAACTCAATAATCAAGAAAATAAAATCAAATGAAGCTAAGACTTACTTAACTATGAAAAACACTCCTAAACAGAGGTTAGTCACACAAAATAAACTCACAAAAATTAAAGAAATTAAATCTGGAAAAATTGAAAAATTCCTAAAAAATTCGAAAAAATATTAAAAAATTAGAAAAAGTGCCTCAAACGTTGGAATTTGGCCAAAAAATGGTGCACCTAATAGCTTTGCTATTACTTTTGCTCAAAACACCCAAAAACCTTGAAAAACAAAGTATAAGAATTTTCTGGGCACTTTGAACGAGAATTCCAGCAACCAGGACACTTAACACGCAACACCGAAATTAACCGATTCCAAGTTCAAAACAGAACGAAAATCAAATCAAAACAGAACTAAAACAAAGATAAAACAAAACAAAAACACTTAGAAAACTTTCTCAAACAATTGAGATTCCAAATCCCCGGCAACGGCGCCAAATTTTGACGGGCTTGTCGTGCAACCCTCAAAATAAAACTAGGTTGATCTAAAAATATAGCAAGTGGCACAACCTAGGTCATCTCCCTTGGAATTGGAATTCAATGTTTAATTAGGTTCTCTAAGTGTTCTAAGGTCCTAGAACAATTTAATTTGGGGGGTTTTTAATTGAATTAAACTATCCTAAACTGAATTGAATCAAAATTTCCTAATGTCTACCTAATTAGATAAATTGTAAATGATAATGGCTTGTGACTAGCTTAGGAATCATCTCTTGGTATCCACTATCCTTATCCTATTCTAATTGTGATTAATTCTGGTCTAAGAGTTCCTAATTATGTTCATTAGAAATTATCTTGAGTTACCACGCAAGAATCAAGAGATTAACAATCTAATGTTGAATTGAGACCTCAATCCCGCATTAAACCGTTAACTCTTGTCTTTAAGATCAATGAACATCTAATTTGATTGATTAACTAATTAATTATCTTCTGATTCATCATCCAAAAATGTTTAATTAACCAACTAAACACCAAGGAATTCTCAAATAGACATTTAAACACACAACCTTACTCATGCAATTCATCGAACACCTTCGTGGCATACATGAGAGATTAGAGAGAATAATGAAAAATCAAATTCAAATTTAACTAATTAATCAACAAAAAGGGTTTCCTAATCAGTGTCTAACCAGTCACTAATTAATTACACAAGTTTCTAATCAAATATAACTCAACCGAGATTATACAGAATAAGAAAAAAGTGTAGGAAAATTAAAGAAAATCTTAGCCAGAATTTTGCTTCTTCTCCAAAGATTCAAGCTTCTACTCAAGAGTTTCCTCCCTTGCTAGCCTCAAGATGAATTAAATCTTCATGTTGGCGTGGAATAGAGATGGAGAGAATGGAATGGACGAAGGCGAAGGGATGGGGTGAATGGAGGCGAGGGTGTAGAGAGAATGGACGAATGGGTGGAATGTGTGGAGTCCATGGCCGAATGAATGATGATCCCCCCTTATAGAGTGAAGGCGTGAATGGGCTGGACTCTGGATGGAGCGTGTTTGAATGGGTTGCTGATGGCGTAATGAATCTGGACGCTGGATGTGCATGAATGGCGTGATTATGCGAATCCCTTCCTCATTAAAAGTCACGTGCTCAGCTCCTCTCGTGCTGCCCTTCTTATCTCAATTGCCTGAAGTTATTTTCCATCTTTGCTTATTGTGAATGTGGGCCCCATTGTGGATATAATAATCCATATGCATTCAGTTGTAACTCCTGCCACAGCACGTAACTCTGCATGTAAACTTCTTCTTCATGCGTTGCTGTTGCTTCTCAACCCGAAGCTCCACGTTCAGCTTCTGCATGTAAACTTATTCAAGTTCTGTAGCTACTGACCAGACGTGATTCTGCATGAGTTTCTTTCTTCTCCAACTCGTGGTTGTCTCTGTTTCACGTTGCTGTCCTTCTTCGAGCCAGAACCATGCCTTTCTTCCTTCTGTTTCTTGCTTTCTCGAGTTCCAACCAGTTTTTCCACGAGTTTCCTCGTTGCTTCACTTGGTTCTGCCCATGCGTGGTTCATGCTTCATGCGTTTATCCCTGGACTCGAGCATTCTGCTGTTCTGGAGCTCCAATACATGAGAGCACGTTCTGCTGGAGCTTCTTCACGTTAGCTTTGCATGTGTTTGGAGCATTCATCATATAAATCCCACGCTCTTCCTGTTGCTGCCAGTACAGTTCGTCTCTTTCTTCGTTCTGCAACTGCTTCACATTTTTCTTGAGCTTCCTTTCTCTCTTCGTGTTGCTCATTTTTTTCTGCTGCTGCATGCTCTGTTCTGCGTTATTTTTCCACGTTGAAACTATTCTCATGCAGCTGCTGTTTTGTTCCAGCAGCTTTTCCACGAGTGTCCTCGTCTGCACAAAACCGTGGCTTGTTCTATTCGTTTCTCAGCTCCTTTTCTCACGCTTAAAACCCAGTTCATGCGCGTTGCTTCCATTAACTCGAGCTCATGGCTTTCCCTTGTTTCTGCTAAAAAAATTCCAGCCTTCGTGTTACTTTCATCCATGCTCTGTTTCTGCTGGTGGCTTCTTCTCTATTCTGCAGCTTTTACGTCAAAACCAAGTTCCAGCTCTAGCGTCTTTCACTAGCAACTCAACCTGCTTGCTTCTTGTCCAGTGTTGTCTCTTGAACACGTTAGCTCCTTCATTTAACACAGCCTTCGAGTTCTCTTTTGATGCTTTTCAACGTGGAGTGTGATGAGAGCTGCCCATGTGTGTCTTCCTTTCCAGCCCTGTAGCTTCTGTTTTGTTCTCATTCACATACATGCTACCTCTTCTCCAAACCAACCTCCATTCAAATGCATTTACCCATCAAAATTCTGCAAGAATGATAAATAATATTAAGTAGGATAAGATTCACAAAACTCATTTAAAAGAATTTATGCATTAAAATTCATTATTTTGTCAATTGTTTTCTTAAAGTGCAAAACTAGCTATTAAAATCAATTTCCATTTAATTGCATTTATTAGGCCACATTTAATTATTAAAAAGGTTAAGTTAGGAGGATAAAAATAGATAAAATATGTGTTTATCAATATGGCCCTAGGTTTTTATGGTTTGCAATTTTTAAAAAATACGACCTACGTGTCGTGCCTCTCTCTATTTGTTCTGGATGTACATTCTCTTCTCACCTCACTCCCCTCAAATGTTTAATTGAGGTTTCTCTTTGTAATTTTTATCTTAGAAGAATCCTCTCATTGGCTTGGGAGGAGATAGGCTAGATAGGCCTTATTGTCACACATTTATTTTATACTTCATGATGAGATCATATGTATGTATGAGATGCTATTGTAGTATAATATTATATGATGATTAAATATTTGAATCACAATGAAATAATAACAATAAAATCCCTCAAATCAAATTTTAAGTTTATATGCCACCCATTTATGAACACCTATCAAAGGTTTGATTACCTAAGTGTATGTTCCATCAAAGTGGATATACTTAGGTTATCTTAGTGAGGCAGCTTGGGTAATGGTGATACTCATAGGGTTCATAATGGTTTGACTTAATTGAGACTACCAAAACAATTTTGGGTCTCAAGGCATTAGATGGGATTAAACATGATGGAATCCTATAAAGATCTAAGAGTTAAATGTGATGTAATTAGTAAACAAGTTACCTATTTAAATAACTTAATTTTAAGCGTCTTGCCAAAGCAGACTTACAATTGAGTGAAATATGGGTCTTAGTTTGCTAAATTAAATTGAGGGTTAATTTTTAGTGGGAGATTATTAACTTGACTTTGCATATTTTGTTGTAGAAAAATGTCGACAAATAATTCTGCTTCACTATCATTGCAATTCGTCCTTAAGAAGGACAAATTAAATGGGACTAACTTTCTTGACTGCTTTAGGAACTTGAGAATTGTTCTCAAGCATGAGAGAAAGTCATATGTCCTAGATCAACCTATTCCTGAAGAGCCTATAGCCAATGATCCAAGAGCCCAAAAGGATACCCACACTAAGCATCTTAATGACTCTGTGGATGTAGCATGCTTGATGCTAGCCACTATGATTCTAGAACTTTAGAGAGATCTGGAACACATGGAGGCTTATGAGATGATTGTGCATCTCAAGGAAATGTTCCAGCAATAAACGAGGCAAGAAAGGTATGAAACTACCAAGGCCTTATATTCCTGCAAAATGGTTGAAGGCGCATCAATTAGCGCTCATATCTTAAAAATGAAACGCTATATTGATCACCTTGAAAGGTTCAGATTTCCCATAAGCCAGGAGTTAGCTACAGATTTGATCTTAAACTCACTCCCAGAAAGTTATGACTAATTCATCATGAACTATAATATGAACAACATGGAGAAATCAATTTCTAAACCGCATTTGATGCTTAAAACTATTGAGCAAAATATCAAGAAAAAGCTAAGCACTGTTTTAATGGTTCAAAAAGGAAAAGGAATGGAAAAGAAAGGTAAAAGAAAAGGAAAGGGAAAGGGCTCAGACAATAAGTCCAAGGACCAAAACAAGCCTAAGCCCAAACCCAAGCTTGAAGCCAAGAAGGTAAAGCCTCCTAAGGAAGGACTTTGTTTCTTTTGTAATGAGCCGAATCATTGGAAGAGAAACTATAAGCTCTACTTGGAAGATCTAAAGAATAAGAAGAATAGCCAGACTATTACTTTAGGTATTTATGTTATAGAAATTAATCTTTCTACTTCTTCTATATGGGTATTAGATACTGCATGTGGAACTCACATTTGTACAAATGTGCAGGGTCTTAAAAGGAGTAGAAAGCTGAAAAAGGGCGAAATAGACCTACGAGTTGGAAACAAAGCAAGAGTTGCTGCTTTAGCTGTAGGCACTTATGAATTAGTTTTGCCCAGTGGGCTTTTGTCTGTTTTGAACAATTGCTATTATGTTCTTGCTTTGAGTAGAAACATTATTTCACTTTCTTATTTAAATAAGGAAGGTTTTACTTCAGTTATTAGGAATAATAAATGTTCTATTTATTTTAATGACATCTTTTATGCAGATGGTGATTTACATGGTGGTCATTATTACTTGAACCTTAAATTCTCAATAATGAAAATATCTATAACATAACTACCAAGAGGATCAAGTCAAACGATTTGAATCCAACCTACCTATGGCACTGTTGTCTAGGCCATAGAAATGAGAAACGCATTTCAAAGCTCCATCAAGATAGACTACTCAACTCATTTGATTTTGAATCATTTGACACCTGCGAATCTTGTTTATGAGGAAAGATGACTAGGGCACCTTTTACTAGGCATAGTAAGAGGGCCACTGACCTATTAGGCTTAATACATACCGATGTATGTGGTCCACTAAGTATTGCTACCAGAGGTGGTCACTTGTACTTCATTACTTTTATAGATGATTATAGTAGATATGGATACATCTATTTAATGAGACACAAATCTGAATCTTTTGAAATGTTCAAAACCTTCCAAAATGAGGTACAAAATTAGCTTGGCAAATCTATTAAAGCACTTCAATCTGATCGAGGTGATGAATATTTAAGCCAAGAATTTATTGAACATCTTAGAAATTGTAGAATTGTCTGACAATTTATTCCACCAAGAACACCATAATGGAATGGTGTTTTTGAACAAAGAAATCGAACCCCCTTAGATATGGTTCGATCTATGATGAGTCAAACAAATTTTCCACCGTCCTTTTGGGGTTGTGCATTAGAAGCTGCATTTACACTAAATCGTGTACCATATAAGGCAGTTGAAAAGACTCCATATGAGATATGGACTGGGAAGAAGCCCAGTTTAGCTTTTCTCAAGATTTGAGGATGCGAGGCATATGTTAAGCAACAAGCCTCAGATAAGTTAGCACCCAAATCTGTAAAATGCCTTTTTGTGGGGTATCCTAAGGAAACTAAAGGATACTACTTCTATAATCCCAATGAGAATAAATTGTTTATTACTCGAAATGGTATCTTCCTAAAAAGAGAATTTATCTCTAAAAGAACCAGTAGGAATAAAATAAATCTCGAAGAAGTTCAAGAGCCATAAAATCACATTAAGCCAGAGATGGAAAAACAAGAAGACTCACAACAAGTTGTTGAGCCTACTCAAGTAACACAAGGCCCACGAAGGTCTGATAGGACACAACATCAGCCTCAAAGATATGGATTTCTTTTAACTGAAAGTCATGATGTGTTGCTCATTAATCAAGATGAGCCAACTACTTGTTAAGAAGCTGTAATGGGATCAGACTCTAAGACATGGCTAGAAGCCATGAAGTCTAAGATGCAATCCATGTATGATAATCAAGTATGGACACCATAATGGAATGGTGTTTCTGAACAAAGAAATCGAACCCCATTAGATATGGTTTGATCTATGATGAGTCAAACAAATTTTTCGTCGTCCTTTTGGGGCTGTGCATTAGAAACAGCTGCATTTACACTAAATCGTGTACCATATAAGGCAGTTGAAAAGACTCCATATGAGATATGGACTGGGAAGAAGCCTGGTTTAGCTTTTCTCAAGATTTGAGAATGCGAGGCATATGTTAAGCAACAAGCCTCAGATAAGTTAGCACCCAAATCTATAAAATGTCTTTTTGTGGGGTATCCTAAGGAAACTAAAGGATACTACTTCTACAATCCCAATGAGAATAAATTGTTTATTACTCGAAATGGTATCTTCCTAGAAAGAGAATTTATCTCTAAAAGAACTAGTGGGAGTAAGATACATCTCGAAGAAGTTCAAGAGCCATTGTAACATCCGGTCCTTCTATAAATGTGAGAAACGCAATGCTCGGTTTCTCCGTAAACGGCAGAAATTAGCTAGATACAAAAGGAAGTCCCTGAAATAGAAGGAATTGGGGCCAAGTAAAATTATGATAAAATTTTAAATATTAGAAAATGAGGAATTTGAGTCTTGATTTGCCCAGAAATCAAGGCCAGAGTGATTCGAAAAATTTGTTAAAAGACCAGTGGCATTTTCGTAAATATGGGTACTTTTTGAAAAACACACAAGAGGGCTTTTTAAATAAAATTTTTGAATTCTACAAGGTTTTTAGAGGCCCTAAAAACCATGAAAAGTCCCGGGATAGTTAAAGCCCCTCCGGTGGATGTTTTCTTATGTCGGTGTGCCCGAACTTTGACGGATTCGTTTGGAAAAATTTTAGCTCCAATTTGAGTGATTCCAAAGGCATTTGTATTGATTGGGATGTAACACCATGAATTCTAGCTCATTATAACTCATCAAATGCCTTTACATAACTTAATATCATGAATCATGTGAGTTTTGCATGAGAAAGGCAAAGAAATAATGCTCATTTTAGCATTGCACTGGGTCTCAAAATTTCATTCGGTGTCACGTGGACCGTGTGAGCTCATACAATACTTCCTCATATTTAATTTCATCATTACAACTCATTCGCATCACAAAAACATGCTTACAACCCATGGAAACCGAAATGGGGCATGGAAACTTAAAGATAATTCTCGGGCAGAATTGGTCCTTTTTCTAGGTAAATTTGGAAAATCATAACTAAATCTAGAAAACTCAAAACTATGCAATTATGGTCATTCTAGAAATCTTGGTATGTCTAATCCACACTAAAAATACGTCCAGGTCACAATATTTATCACCCAGGATGTTTGACATCCAAAAACCTACAGAGGTCCGATTGAAATCTGGAACTATCACAGAATTTTGCAGAAAAATTTGAAAATGTCCAATTAATTCCAAAAAAATCCAATCCATACAAATGATAACAATATGGAAAGATGTGAATGTTAAGTAGAGAGAAAAAATATATTCAGATCAGTGCATCAAGCCCAAACTCCGAAATTCAATAGAACAGTACTTCTGGTCGGGCAATTTCACTGATACTGGACAGAAACTTCAAAAATTTGTATCTCTCTCTCTGGACCTCCAAATGAGGTGCTTCTAGTTAGCACGAGTCACTGTGATTTCCTAGTTTCTCTTTATAAAATTTTGTGGCAATTGGACATCACTTGAGCCTCGTGTGACAGAAAACAATTTCGGACCAAATGAATAGTGCAGCAGACCAAATCCATAAAATTTGACGATTTCAAAAAATCATCAAATATTCTGTAGACCTCCAAAAATTATAATCTTTAGCTTCCCAAAACGCTCTCAATGAGATCTAATTTCATGCCAAATTACAGATCAATACTAGCTCATTTGGCTAAAAAGTGATATAGGGTTCCATTATAGTCAAATATGGCTCCATATGAGGTACCAAATTTGCCAAATGGTCTTCCCTTGGTATTGGCACCTTTTGGTCAAGTCTAAAAGCACAGTTGAGACTTGTGTGAGCTGCTCAAATGGTCCCAAACCTCATGCATCTCATTTTGGCCATTCAACCCACATTTATATGCATATTCATCAAACTTTAAACTTCAATACTATGGCATTACATACTCAAAATATGTGCTAGTGGTCATGTATCATTTCCATACATCTAAACATTACATAATAGTATCTTTACATATGTATCAACGTTCATAGTATATATACAACATCATATACATGATAAACCATCATTATGGTTCCAAAATGGCTAAAACCAAAGCATAAGTTTGTCAATCTCCTTCTTTTAAGGTTGTTGGCTCCCATTAGCATATCCACTTGGTTCACCTAACATTTTAGATCATTGGAGAGGAGGGGATGAGATTCAAAGAATCCCAATAACTCATCTCGCATTCAATCATACTTAGTATGTGCAAAGCAAGCCTTTTAAATGCATGTATGGAGAAAATAGAAATCATAGACATTTTAAAGGCAACCTTAGCATGTGAATCAATCATACAAGACATTTAAGAGCTCACTAAGTGTTTGGATTGGCCTCACACTTCTTCTCATGGATTTTGGACTTGCCTCACCCATTCTTTAAGAGCTTTGGACTCAACCATACTCTTGGGAGCCCACTTTGCCTTTGGGAGACTCTTTACTTTGTCTCAACTAAGCTCAAGGGTTCTTGGCTCATCCTCACCCAAGGGAAGAGTTCTTGGCCTCTCCACACTCAAGCAAACTCATACAACATCATGAAATCATTTAAGAACATAACATGGCATCAAGGATCATGGCATATAAAGGCATGCTAGTATACTTTTCAAAGCTTGACAATACACATACAAACATTCTAAAACAAGCTAAACACACATCCATGCATGAGAGAAGGTGGAGAGAGATACCTTGTAGATAAGCACACACTTTTTCCTTAGCTTTCAAGCCTCCTCTTTCGGCCACACACCTACAACTTGGTGGAGATAGTTTCTCTTGGCCTAGATGCAAATTACGGGAGCCAATTAAGTTCATGAAACAATTTCTAGGGCCATGCGACTTACTTAAACCCTAGATTACTGTACAACCTCCATTATGGTCCATATTAGCACCTAATGAAGCAACACCCCTTAAATGATTTCTAGGCCTCATTCTTTCTTTTCAAATATGATTCTTGACTTCTTTTAAGCCTCTTGGAGTCATCACATTATCAAAACAAAAGGCCTACCATCATGTTGCTTCTTTAGGTCATAATATGGAACCTGAGACATCAAATCACTTTCTATGAGTTCTAAATTTTTTCCAAGGCCTCCCCTCACTTTCATTCATCAAATATGACTCAATAATGGCCTTAGAAAAATTTAAAACTCTCCCTAACTAGGAGAACCCATCTAGGCCAAGGCTATAAAGCATATTGGGTTCCATGGAGCTTTCTTTATTTTCTCAAGGCAAGAAGCATATGGGGAGCCTCTTAGGGATCTTGGGAGCTCATGGTGTTATAGCCATAAAATCACATTAAGCCAAAGATGAAAAAATGAGAAGACTCACAACAAGTTGTTGAGCCTACTCAAGTAACACAAGGCCCACGAAGGTCTGATAGGACACAACATCAGCCTTAAAGATATGGATTTCTTTTAATTGAAAGTCGTGATATGTTGCTCGTTGATCAAGATGAGCCAACTATTTGTTAAGAAGCTGTAATGGGATCAGACTCTAAGACATGGCTAGAAGCCATGAAGTCTGAGATGAAATCCATGTATGATAATCAAGTTTGGACCTTGATGGACCCACTTGAAGGTATAAAAACCATTGGGTGCAAATGGGTTTTTAAGAAGAAAATTGACATGGATGGCCAAGTGCATACCTTCAAAGCATGATTAGTTGCAAAAGGATTCAAACAAACCTATGGTATAGACTATGATGAAACCTTTTCTCCAGTCACCATGATTAAATCAATCAGGATCCTTCTTGCCATTACAACATACTATGATTACAAGATCTAGCAAATAGACGTCAAAACAACATTCCTTAATGGTAAGCTGCTTGAGGATGTGTACATGACACAGCCTGAAGGTTTTGTACGTCCAAAGGATTTTGGAAAGGTTTGTAAGCTTAAAAAATCCATTTATAGGTTGAAACAAGCATCTCGGAGTTGGAATCATTGCTTTGATAAAGTAGTCAAAGATTTTGGATTTATCCAAAATATCGATGAACCTTGTGTTTACAAGAAGGTTAGTGGGAGCATAGTTGTATTTCTAGTTCTTTATGTTGATGACATCCTAGTCATTGGAAATGACATACCTACCTTGCAGAATGTCAAGACTTGGTTAGGAAATTGTTTCTCAATGAAAGACTTAGGCGAAGCCACTTACATCCTATGGATAAGGATCAATAGAGATAGATCCAAGAGGCTAATCGGCCTAAGTTAGAACACTTACATAGATAAAGTATTACATAGGTTTAATATGCAAGATTCAAAAAGGGGTTATATACTTATGTCTCATGGCATCAATCTCAACAAGACTTAGTGTCCTAGTACACATGATGAGCTAGATCGCATGAGCAAGATTCCATATGCCTCAGCTATTGGATCTATCATATATGCTATGTTGTGCACTCGACCAGATGTCTCATATACCTTAAGTATAACTAGTAGATATCAGTTAGATCCAGGTGAGAGTCATTGGATTGTTGTCAAGAATATCCTGAAATACTTAAGAAGGACTAAGGATGTATTCTTAGTCTATAGAGGATTGGAAGACAAGCTTATTGTAAATGGTTACACAGATGCAATCCAATCTGATAAGGATGATTATAGGTTGCAATTAGGATTTGTATTCTATTTGAATGGTGGAGCAGTCAGCTGTAAGAGAGCTCTAAGCAAAGCACAGTAGCTGATTCTACAACAGAAGCTGAGTACCTAGCAGCATCAGAAGCAGCTAAGGAAGCTGTTTAGATTAAGAAGTTCATTACTAAACTAGGAGTGGTGCTTACCATCTCAAATCTAATAGATCTATTTTGTGACAACGACGGTGCTATAGCATAGGCTAAAGAGCTGAGGTCACATCAAAAAATCAAACACATACTCAGATGATATCACCTCATCAGAGAAATCATTAATATGGATGATATAAAGATATGTAAAGTATCAACTGATGACAATGTTGCTGATCTACTTACTAAACCGCTTGCACAGGCAAAGCATAAGCATCATGTTAGATGAATGGGTATTAGAAACATCAACGATTGGGCCTAGTGCAAGTGGAAGTTGTTGGAAATTGTGCCCTAGGGCAATCATTGTATTGCAAAATTATACTTTATTATGAAATAAGAGTTTTTACATTATTATTATATATTTTTTGCATGTTTTATATAATAATATCCTTGGATAAATCATATTGATTATCCTAAATATCTCTAGTCGATCATTATTGTGAGAATGATAATGAACTAAGACTAGTATGATTTTGATTGATAATTAGCTCATCCTCACCATGGTCAAGAGTTCTTGGCCTCACCACACTCAAGCAACCTCAACAAACATTATACATTCATTTGAAAACATAACATGACATCATGAGATCATGGCATATAAAATCATGCTAGCTTACTTTTCATAACTTGAAAATACACAAACACACATTCTAAGATGAGTTAAACATACATCAATGCATGAAAGAAGGTGGAGAGAGCTACCTTGCACATAATCATACACTTTTCCTTTTGAAATTCCCTCCTTTGCTTTAGCCACACACCCATAAAATTGTAGAGATGATTTCCCTTGGCCTAGATACAATTTATGGAAGCCAATTAAGTCCATGAAACATATTCTAAGGCCACACAACTTGCTTAGACAATAGGTTACTCTATAAACTCCATTATGGTCCATAAATGCACCTAATGAAGCAACACCCCTCAATTAAATTCTAGGCTCCATTCTTTCCTTTCAAATATAATTTTTGACTCCTTTTAAGCCTCTTGGAGTTATCACACAATTAAAACAAGGAGCCTATCATCGTGTTGCTTCTTTAGGTCATAATATGGAACCTAAAGCACTAAGTCACTTTCTATGAGTTCTAATTTTTTTCCAAGGCCTCCCCTCATATTCATTCATCATATATGACACAAAAATGGGCTTGGAAAAATTTAAAACTCTCCCTAGCTACTCCATCCATACTTGGCCTAGACATAGCCCCTTTTTGGCCTCCTTGGAATTCTCTTTGTTTTCTTGAAGGAGTAAGCATGTGGGGAGCATCTTGGGGAGCTTAGGAGCTCATTTAAACTCTTAATTAGGCCCAAAAATTATCATATGAAATCAGATTTTGGAAGGTGCACACAAAATCCTAGAATTTGCATCATGAAATCTAATGGTTTTTTGATAATTCCCTTTATATATTCTTAATCTCCACACCCTTTTTCCTTATATTCATGCTTGGTTCTGCCTAAAAATGATCTTCTCCTAGTGTTTTCTCAAGTGGGACAAAATGGTGGATAAAGGAACCAAAGATGATAACTATAGGAAGAGAAATTACCTTGTTTTCTTGCTTTTTCTCACTTGAATCATGTGTTCTTTAGCCTTCCTGGGACTTCCCATGATTTTTAGGGCCTCTGAGAACCTTGGGGAACTCAAAATTTTCATTTAAAAATCCTTCTTGTGTAAATTCCAAAATTTGTTCAAAATTATGAAAATACCATTACGTTTTGTAGGATTTCCATCAAAATTTGTTTCTTCATTCTAGCTCCATTTTTTCTTCCGTCTGAGCCTATGATTTTCATTTTTAGGAGTCTATAATGCCTTCCAAATTTTTTGAGACCTTAACTACATCATCTTGGGGGACTTCCTTTTATATTCGGTGAGTTTCATTTGTTAACGGAGAAACTATACATTACGTTTCTTATGTTTTCTTTTGTTTTCTAAGAATCGAATGTTACATTTCTCCCTCTTTAAATAAATTTCGTCCCCAAAATTTGGGGTTCTCTTTCTCTTACTCTTACTCTTTTCTCTTTTGGCTAACTACTCCTGTAACACCCCGAAATTAATTAAGGTATTAATTATGGATTAAGATTAATTAAGGATAATTAACAGGGCATAATTGAGCAAGTTAGTGAATAGGCATTCTAGAGAGATAAATTGTTAATATGGGTTGAGAATTTATTTAGGATGGAGATTTACATCTAGGCCCAAATTAATTAAATCATGATAAGAGGCTAATGGAGGCCCAATGAATTAGAGGTAAACCCAAACTAATTTAATGAGATAGAGGCCCAAGATTTATCTTGTATAGGCTCAATTAAGTGGCCCAATTACCCTTGTGCAGATCCAAGCCCTTGAGCCCTTTAAGTTTGGCCCAAAACTCATTAAACTTCAGCAACCCAATGTGTGAAAACTGGCCCAACAGAATTATGCAGCCCAACACTTAAAAACTGGCCCAATAAGCAAAATCTGAAACCCAATTGGGTTTGGACTTGGAGCAACCCATGACCCAACCTTTTGACCCAACTTAAACCCATCAAAACCCTAATTGCTTCAGCCACTTTTCCCCCCATTTGCTGAAACACAAAAATAGAAGAGAAATTCGGAGGTGAGGAGAGGAGGCTAGGGTTCTTGACTTAATTCCATCTTTTCTCACATTTGGAGCAAGATTTGGCCAAGGTAATAGTTATACAACTTAATCCTCTCATCTTTCTCTTTAATTTGGTCCGATTAGTTTTTCATTTAGAGAGATTTCATTATACCCAAAATCTGAAAAGTGAGTGTTTGGAGGTTTTCTTAGTGAAATTCGTAGGTTGAGGTTGGGGTTAGTATTAGGAGACCTTAAACCCCCCATTTTGATGCTTTCTTTGTTGGTTTGAGACCCCCATAGCTGATTTATATTATGGGTACTAATTCTATACAATTTGCTTAGGATTTTGGGTGACACATTGAAAATTCTGGTGGGAGATACTAAATCCGAATTTGGGATTTGTGGTGGCTGTTGCAATTGTCTGCAAGTGAGGTAACCGGGGTTTACATTAATTCCATGCATGTATCTGCTTTAATTTCATATTTGCTATATATGAATGATTTGAAATGTTGAATGAATTGGTTGGCTATCTGTTGTATCATGATTGGACCTTGTGAGTCCATGGTGGAGCTGTGGTGCGGCTGCCACCCGTGCATGTGCCGCGATCGGGCACTAGGTTATGATCAAACCCCAGATGCACTGAGCCCTGGTGTGCTCAATGGGGAGTAGGTGCCGTGGACGGGCCTCTCCTAGTGTTAATGGCCTTTAACATGTTGATTATATGATTGCTAGTATGGGATAGTAATCATGATAGCCTAATTGTTTCATTTGCTGAAATGACTGATATGATTTTGATATGGATTTTGATTTATGCATATATGTTGATTAAACTGGATTATATGATGGAATTGCTTTGGTTACTGAGATTCATATCTCACCCCATGTTGTGGGATTAATATTTCAGGTGAAAGTTCCTCGGGTAAGGATAAGGGTAAGCAAGTGGATGAGAATCCATGAGTTCCCACCTATGGGGAGATGGCTACACTTGGGCTGACTTAGCTAGTATAGATGCTAATTTTGTATTCCTTAATGTATAGCATCATCATGTATCTGTATTGCCAAGTGTAGGCTTGAACATTTGATTTATTGAGGATGTATGAACTGAGGGGTTAGACCTCATCTTAATTTGGTAGTTGTTGTATGGACTCATGATTTCTGTTGTAATTGGTGCTGACATGTAATATTGCTTATCAATGGAAATGTAACCCTTGAGACATTAATATGAGCCCCTAATATATGGAACCCCCATTTATTTTGTATTAAAGGATAGCTGCTGGTAGTTCATGTATATTTTGTTGTTGATACTTTATGAACTTGCTGATGGAAGGTAATTAGAGGAAAGAAACGGGCATATAGGTTTTGAGTTGGTAATGGAAGTATAACTAAGTAAATAAGGTAGATAAATGCCATTAGAGCCATATAAAATGAGGGGAAGTGACCTTAGAGTGTCCCTAAGAAGAGGAATGGAGTGTAGGGGGCGAAATAGAGGGAAAATAGCTACAGGAGGGAGTCACGCCGCGGCCAAGAAGGCTTCGCCGCGGCCTAGGGAGTGACAGTGGCGAGGGACGCCGCGGCTTAAGAAATCTCGCCGCGGCGCGGAGTGAAAATAATCGCCCAGGAGGTGACAGAACGTAACCTCGCCGCGGCGCGAGTCGAGGAAATTAATTAGGGGGGTTACAGTAGCAAAACTCGCCGCGGCGCCACATAGGTTGGCCGCGGCGCAGGTCCAACTCGCCGCGAGAAAATTCCAGAGAGTAACTGGGCCACGGCGCGAGAGTTCTAGGCCGCGGCGCAAGTTTAAAAATGTGGTTTTTGAGCTCCAGAACCTAACTTAGCCGCGGCGGGAAAGTTCCAAGTCGCGGCGCAGGTCCCCAAACTCCTATATTTGACCTAGAAACCTTAATTTCAGTAAGGATAATGTTAAGGAATAGTTTGAGTACATTGGTGGGATGTTTTTGCGGGTTGAAATTGATTAATGGATGAATCCTAAACCTTTAATGATGGCACAAACCCCTTTTATGCATGTCCCCACTATGGTTGTTAGTTGATGATCCTAGTAGTATCAAGGTTTAAATTTCCCCTATATTTTCTTAATGTAACTAATTGCAATGACTCCAAACCTTGATCATTATCTATTAATTGTGTATTTAGCTATAATCACTGATATTAGAAGCTAGGGTCGTCACAACTCCTTTCTTTCCCTTCTTCCTGGCTCTATATGCTTTCTCAGCGATTTCATTTTTTTCAAATTTTCTTTCAGCCAGGGAACTTTTATTAGTAGCTCTTAATAAGGCCTCTATTACTATAAAATATTAGTTTTTTCTTTCTCATAAGGGAAAGAAATTTTTGACTATAGAGGCCTATCCTAGGAGAGCTTACTAATCATGTTGGGTTAATATTAACCCATTTGCAGGATTAACGTTTCTTTCAGTAGACTTATTTACATATCTTGAGAGGTAACTTATTTCACATCACATCTCCCGTATCCTCTCTCAATGGCTTCTTATAACGTCTCATCTTCTTTTCTAATCATTATAGCCATCGAAGGTTTCTGTCTATTTACTTATTTACAAGTATCGTCCATTGTTCATCTCTGCGTTCTTTCTTACTAGCTCATTCCATGATTACAATTTACATTTCTTTCTGTCACAGGCCTCATATCACAAACTGCTTACTAGGATTATAGCTCTGTTGAGGAGTTTCTATTTTTGATGATCCCAGTTTCTTTGTTTATTACTATATCTGTCTTTGTAGGCTGGGATTTTTTCTCACTTTCTTTGCTCACTTACAGTGGCATTTTATAGTCCCTCATTTCAATACTGATAAGCCTAACATGTGTGTCTCCTACTGGCATCGAAGAGCTACTACCACTGACTACTGTTAAGCTCTGGTGGGATGCTAGCTATTCTCACAGTTTTACTCACTGGAGATATACTGTACCACTTTCCTCATATAAAAATTGCACCTGACCTCTTTTTGAATACATAAGCTAGCATGCAGGGATCTCTCTATCCCTCAGTCAGGGCTATTGTCTACTAGGTAGTAGTTCATCTAGCTCTAACTCTGGAAAGCTAATTTCTTACTTTTCTCATCTAATATACTACGCTCATCTATAAAGAGAGCTAGTCATTGGTCTAACTGTCAGAGTAAAGCCTTTATATCTCGTGGCAATGGTCTACCAGACTCAGGAGATTTGTAGTCTCTGAGATAAAGGCTAGCTGAAACTGTACTAGCCTTTGAGACTAACTACTCTGTAAAACTTTCTTAGGCTGTCATCTCACTAGAGAACTATCATGTTGTGGCTAGGGCTTTCTGTAACTCTGTGGGATCTACTGTGACCCTTGGGTCTACTGCGACCTCTTAGAACCCTGCTGGGGTCTACTGTAACTTGCTGTGCTATGTTGGGATCTACTATGATCCATCTCTAGGAGATGTCAAAGTCTAAGATCACTGTATTTGACAGTAAAATACATGCTCACTAAGTCCAATAACCATCGCTCAATTCTGTGTCATCTGATTCTCTAGGATCCTGTTATACTGATACTAGGGACCATTTCAATTTTCACTCATTGCTCCTTATAGGATCTTAGATTCCCACTTTAGCCCTTTTTTCTTGGGCTTTCTTTTCTTACTCTATTAACTTACTTACTTTGCATGTACTCGTTCTAGCCCTCCTTTCATGTCCTACAATTTCTAACTATGGCCATGCTCTATTTTTAAGTGCTCTAGCACCAGGGCATCTCACATACTGAGTATGGTAAACATCTCTGGCAGGAGAGAGGCTACACACTGGTCCCTATTCACTTCATTTATATATATACTATAAGGGATTCAAGCTATGCATACTGAATCTAAACATTTTCTGCTAGGGATTCCTTTCTGCATGTTTTTCTCACCATTCTGACATTACTGGAATCCCTTTACTTCTCTTTTCTAATTCATTTCATTCTTTAATTAACTAGGATACCTTTCGATTATTTGAACACTTTAGTGATTGATGTCATCATTTGCTACACACTCAAGTTACATTACTATTAGGTTGATCAAGCCTAATATCATGTAACCATTGTTGCAAGTGAACCATAACATCAAATACTAATACACAGGTGCCTCATGACTGAGCTCAAGGCCACTATTGCCTATATATTACAAGTTTCCTAATAATGTAAAGTACCCTTCTCTTAATTTTCTATATCTACCTTATTCTCATAGAGTACTTGGGGAAAGTAGGATTCTTCCTTTACTATATCCCGAGATCTCTTTGCATTGCCTGACTATTTTTACTTCGGGTAGTATCATACTAGAAGGGCATCTATGCCAAGGACAAGTTTGTTTTCTTAAGTACTCAAGCATATTAACTGAATATTTATTATCAATCTAATATGTCATCGGCTTGAACACTGTCATATCTTCTCTTTCTACCTTTCTTATCCTCTTACTTAGGAAAAAGGATGTTTTACTACTAGTTGTTTCTGTTGCCAGTTTAGATTTCTTTATGCTCAAGAGCATTTACCTTTTTTTTGTTTCTCTGGTTCCTTTAGTTATTCACTCTCTGTAACATCAAGGGAGTCTGTTTTTGTCGCTCATACGTTTACTCTGTTCTTAGCTAGACCATCCCTTGGTAAGAAGAATTCTATTTCATATAATCTCAAGAATTTCATTCTATGGCATTCTCGGCTTACACTCTTTCTCTACATAATGCAAGACTCACCTTCTGAGGTGGTCTCTAACTTCTTCAAGCTTCCCTAAGGGTACTAAGGCACTAACTGTCTGTCTCAACTTATTTCTACATTCGGATTAGAGCTAGGCTTTCCTTTTATTTAATCTCTTTAGCCTTATCCCAAGAGCACAATATACTGATCTCAGGGTTTTACTGACCCAAGCCAGGACATGTGCTCTCAATGTCTGGACTCTATCTTACTGAAAACTTATGCTCTACTGGGTGCTTGACAATTGTGTCGCGCAATCTCAAATAAGACTAGGTAGCAAAATAAATTTTGTAGATAATGGTGCAACCTAGGTCATTTTCCCAAGGAGTTTGTACCTCAATTTGTTGTTAAAAAGTATTCTAAGTATTACTAATTAGAACTTGTTTTGGGGGTTTTGAAATGCTAGAATTTAATTGACAAGAATAAAAAACTTAAAACTAAATGAAGTGAACAGTTGAGAAAATGTGGTAGTTAGCCTTGTATTGGACTCCCTAGAATTCAATTATCCTTGCCCTTTTTAGTTTACCAAATTTTGATTTAATTTTTTGCTCTTTAGTATATTTCCTATAAAGACTCTTGAATAACTATCAAAGATTCAATTCATCAATTATTTAAGGAATTTACAACCACAAGAGACCTTGAAAAATTAATTAATTGAATTAAGAACAAGAACACACTAAAACCAATCCTAATTTATCAATAAAATCTACTGCACAATCCACTTAAAATGCTAATTAACCAATTAGATTAATTAATTCTTGAAATAATTAATTGCACAAAAATTCCAGCTAATTAATACAACAACCATTGCATCAATTAGCCTAAAATCAAGAGGAATTTAAAAGTGAGTCGCACAACACTAATTCTAGAATTTTTACAAACATGTGATAATCATAATTAAAATTCCAAAAATCAAATTAAGCTCAATCCATAATTCAACCAAATCCAGAAATTTCCAATAATCAATTTCCTAAATTAATGAACTAAACCTAGTCAAATTAATAAGAAAAATAATTCTAAAATTAAAAGATGGAGCAAAGAGTGTTTATCCAATTTGGTGAGAATATATGGAGCTCAAATCTGCATCAGTGTTTTTCACCCTCCTTTTTATGCTGAAGTCACGTTCGCCTATCTTTTCAATGCTTTAGCACCTTTTTTTCTTTAATGAATCACGTGCGCCTCAGCTCCTCCTTTTTTTATGCTAAAGTCATGTTTTATTTTCTTCTCCCAGCTCACTAAATCTCTAGCTCATGCTTCATTAATCTACATGTTCAGCTCCACAATGAAATTAATCTCTAGCTCTCTCCCTGTTAGCTCCTTTAATTCAGATTCATATAAAACCACGTCATCTTCCATGTGATCTATAGCTAATAATCCAGCTCGTGCAAGCTTCGTTAATAAACATCAGCCATACTCCTTAACTCTAGCCTTCTCTCACTGATGTTTTTCATGCATGGTTCTGCTTCTAGCTCTAAGTGTAACTTTGTGCTGTATTCATGCCTTATTTGCCTTTCCTAGCTCGCTGAATACTCTTTGCTTCTTCCACATGCTCATTCCTCTTGAATTCGCATAAGCTTTACGTCTTCATTTGTTTTCTCCAACTTGCAGCGTTGTTCTTCTTGATGCTCTCCACGTCTCGAGCTTCCACGTGCAACCTGTAGCTTCTTGCCTCCAGCTCATGCAAGCTTCTTAACATGAGATCATAGCTTTCCTTTGTTTCTGCTCAAAAGCTCCAGCCTTCATGTTTCCTCCATCATGCAGTTATGTTTCATTTGCTTCCCACGTTATCCACGTTTTGCTTTTCATTCTAGCTTTCTCCTCTTCTCTGTTTTATGTATTTTGTATCAGCTTGAGACCCATGGCTTCTCTTCATGCTCAAAAATCACGAAGCTTCACTATTTCTCTTGTGTGTTCAACATGAATCCTATGCTTCGTCTTTTTCCTCACGAACAACTCGTGCTACTTATGCAACCCGTAGCTTCTCCAGCTGAGCTTCTGCACCTTTTCCAATCCACGTGGTTCTCTCTTAAACCCCTGCCCCTGCCTTTTCCAGACCCACGTGAGCTTCTCATGTTCTGGAGCTTCCAAAAATTCTAGCTTCTTTATAAATTCATGGCTTGCTTCGTTGTTCAGCTCCTTTAACTCTTCCTTATAAGCTTTTTGATTTAAATTTATCTCTAGCTCCTCTCATAAACCTATGGAACTTTAACTCACTGCATGCTATGTGGATGGATGCTCCTTCTCCATGTTAGAACCAAGAAACTCGAGCTTCTCAACTCGAGGCTTCACTTTCCATTCAGACCAGAACCTATATCCCCTATTTCTACTCCATATAGCTTTTTGAGTCTTCTTATCTCAACACAGCCACATGCTTGTTTCTTCTTAAAATCTAATTACTCCATTAATCTCCTTCCATTCCAATTTTATTTCCTCTAAACTATGCACATGAAGCCTTCATCTCTTCTTCTTCTTTTCTTTAAATCAAATGCTTATTCAAGCTATTTTCCCATAAAAAATTTTGCACAAAAGAATGAAAAAATTAAGTGGGAGAAATTCACATAATTATTAAGAAGAAAAGTATGCATTAAAATTCAAGAAATTGTAAATAAATTCCTTGAGTGCTGAAATGGCTATTAAGATAAATTCTTGTCTAATTAAAGTTTTAGAGCCATATTTGATCATTAAAATGTCTAAGATAAGGAGAATGAAATGTATAAAAATTCATGCTTACCAAATTCCCCCACACTTAAGTTTTTGCACTCCTGGGCAAAAGAAAACTAATGTTCCAAGAAAGAGATAATGGAAAGGAAGTCAAGAAAAATGGAGTTGTGTAGGTCACTTAGCACAAGGAAACTCAAAGCAAATCAATAGCTCAATTCTCCAAGTCATGTCACTTGCATCAATGCAACAAGTACCATGGCAATACACTTAATAAAAAATGAAATGCAATGAGAGTCCCTCACTTAGATTAGTGTTTATCACTCTACTCTTCAGTGTTTAGGATGAAGTGCTTACTCTTAAATTCCATCCTACCCAACTTACTGCCATAAGCTTGGCAATCGTCTACATCTCTACCACCAAAATCAAATGTCGATGAATGAAACAAAAGGTCTTTATTATGGTTGTAATGTAGGCTAAGGTATGAAACAAGTGGTAAACAAAAGAATGAAGGAAATTCAAAAAGCAAATTAGATGATTAAAATCATCAAGAGCATTAAAATAAGAATAAGGATGGAGTGAAAGTGCATTTTAAGGCCCTATTTACCACAAACAAAAAGGTATGCATTAAAAGAACAACTTTACTTTCCTTTTTCTTCTTATTGTTTTTTCAATATTTTTTTTTCAAATGCTTTTCTTTTGCTTTGTTTCTCTTTTTTTTTCACTAATTATTATTATATATATATATATCTTTTCTTTTTCTTGGAAAATTTTTGAAGAAGAACAAACAAATGGCCTATAAATGATATGAAAAGGGTACCTCCACCAACCTTAACAACATACAATGCCCTTAATAATCGAAAGCATCCTAATCAAGGTAGGAAGAACATTTATTTGATTTACATGGCTAAAAGGCTAAAAAGGAAAAATATATGGCTCAAAAGAGGTAAAACAAATGGATTAAACACAAGTAAGATAGCTTTTTGGCTCTAGCTAAAACAAAACAACAATGAACGTCTTAATCCTTTTCATGCATGGCAAATGAATAAATGTGGCCTCGAATAAGATTTAAGCCAAGTTTTAGAGTAAAAGCAAGATAGGGGATACACACTAGAAATGAATAAGCAATAGGTTCAAAGATCTCACAAGGTAAATTGACCATCATCAAATTTCATTAAAGTAAAGATAATTGCCACTTAACTTGCATTCTCAACACAAGGTCAATTCCCTATCAAATCAAGATATATCAAAGCTATAATCCCCTTAATACTAGCAACTTCCATAAAAGTATAGTTTTTTTTTCAAAAATTGGAAAATAACACAAAATTGACTAAAAGCCTAGAAACTAGAAAAATCAACTAACCAAAACAAAACTAAACTAAAAATTTTATTTGTATCCCCCCCCACACTTAAACATTGCATTGTCCTCGATGCCAACACATAATCCAGTAAACAGATAAAGACAAAACAATATAAAAGGGGAAAGGGAAAGAGTACAATTGGGCTTAGGGTGGATCATGAAGCTAGAGCTCCTCCTTATCATCCCTTGGAACTCCTTCATGAAAGTGTTTGAGTCGATGTCCATTAACTTTGAATTTAGCTCCCGTCTGCGAATCCAAAAGCTCAACTGCACCAAAAGGGGAAACATCAAAAACTATGTAAGGACCTTCCCATTTAGAACGAAGTTTACTTGGCATAAGCTTCAAGCAGGATTTATAAAGTAAGACTTTTTGGCCGACAACAAACTCTTTCCTTACAATCATCTTGTCATGGAATGCCTTTGCCTTTTCTTTATAGATCCTTGCATTATCATAGGCTTCCAATCTGATCTCCTCAAGCTCTTGGAGTTGGAATTTCCTGTAAGATCCTGCTCCATTCAAATCTAGATTGCATGTCTTCACAATCCAGTAAGCTTTATGCTCTACTTCTATCGATAAGTGACATGTTTTTCCAAATACCAGCTGATAGGGTGACATGCCAATAAGAGTCTTGTAGGCAGTCCTATAGGCCCAAAGTGCATCATCTAGCCTTTGCTCCAATCTTTCCTATTCGGCTGCACTGTTTTCTCTAAAATTTGCTTCACCTCCCAGTTAGAAATTTCTGCTTGGCCATTTGTTTGAGGGTGGTATGGAGTAGCTACTTTATGCACAACACCATATTTGCTAAGTAAGCTATGCATACTCTGGTTGCAAAAGTGAGTGCCCTAGTCACTGATAATGGCTTTGGGAATACCAAACCTGCAGAAAATATGAGAGAAAACAAACTCTACAACCACAAAAAAATCATCAGTCCTAGTGGGTTTGGCTTCCACCCACTTCGAAACATAATCAATAGCCAATAAGATGTATGAAAATCCAAAAGAAGTAGGAAAAGGTCCCATAAAACCAATGCCCCATATATCAAAGATTTCACAAAACAAAATGGGATGCTGTGGCATTTCATTTCTCCTAGATATGCTACCTGTTTGTTGACACCTGATACATCTTTTACAAAAATCAAAGGTATCACGAAATAGAGTAGGCCAATGCAATCTACTATCTAGGACCTTCCTAGCTGTGCGTTTTGGACTAAAGTGACCTCCACATGCAAGTGTATGACAAAAATTTAAAACAAAATTAAATTCTATATCAGGCACACAACGTCTAATCACTTGGTCACTGTATAGTCTCCATAAATATAGATCATCCCAAATATAATACCTAGCTTCACTCTTAAATTATTCAACTGATGTTTATTGAAATCAATAGACAGTTCAGAAGCAGCTAGATAGTGTACTAAATCAGCATACCAAAGATAAAAACTATGCACAACACACAAATGCTCATCAGGGAATTCATCTTCAATAGGTAGGGAATTTACCTTTAGAGCTTCAATTTTGCTCAAGTGGTTTGCTACCAAGTTTTCAGCTTCACTTTTATCCCGGATTTCAATATCAAATTCTTGAAGTAGAAGCATCCATATGATCAATCTTGGCTTTGCATCAGGCTTCTTTAGCAAATACTTCAAGGCTACATGATCAGTAAAAAGAATAACTTTAGTATCAAGCAAATAAGATCTAAATTTATCCAAAGCAAAAACAATAGCAAGAAACTCTTTTTCTATGGTTGTATAATTTGCTTGGGCCCCATCCAGAGTCTTGGATGCATAAGCAATCACATAGGACCTTTTATTCACTCTCTGGCTCAAGACTGCACTTACAGCAAAATTATATGCATCACATAAAAGTTCAAATGGAAAGTTCCAATCAGGCGGTTGAATAATGGGTGGGGAAGTCAAGCGTTTCTTAAGATCATCAAAAGCTATTTTACATGCATCATCAAACTGGAAATCAACATCTTTTTGTAACAGCTTAGACAATGGTAAAGCAATTTTACTAAAATTCTGAATGAATCTTCTATAGAAACCTGCATGACCTAGAAAAATCGGATCTTTTGAACACATGTCGGGTATGGTAGAGAAGTGATAACAACTATCTTATCTTTATCAACCTCTATGCCCTATTCAGATATAATATGACCTAATACAATGCCTTTTCAAACCATAAAATGACACTTTTCAAAATTAAGTATAAAGTTCTTCTTTATGCATCTAGCTAGGACTCTATCCAGACTACACAAGCAATCATCAAAAGAGTTCCCATATACAGTGAAATCATCCATAAAAATTTCTATACAATGTTCAAGGAAATCACTAAAAATGGAAACCATGCACTGCTGGAAAGTTCCAGGGGCATTGCAAAGACCAAAGGGCATTCATCTGTAGGCATATGTTCCAAATGGGCATGTGAATGTCATCTTCTCTTGATCCTCTAGGACTATGCATATCTGGAAATACCCTGAAAATCTATCCAGAAAATGGTAGTGAGATTTACCAGCTAAATGCTCAAGCATCTGATTAATAAATGGGAGGTAGTAATGATCTTTTCTAGTGACTAAATTAAGCCTCCTATAGTCAATGCAAACCCTCCAACTATTCTGTACACGGGTGGGCACCAATTCATTATTCTCATTCTAGACAACTGTGACCCCTGATTTCTTTGGAAACACCTGCATAGGACTAACCCACTAACTGTTAGAAATAGGATATATAATACCAGCAGATAAAAGTTTAGAAACTTCTTTTTTAACCACATCCAGAATAAGTGGGTTCAGTCTCCTTTGAGGTTGCCTTACTGGCTTTGCCCCATCTTCCAACAAAATTTTATGCATGTATGTATCAGGGCTAATGCCAGGTATGTCAGCTAAAGTCCACCCTATTGCTTGTTTTCTCCTCCTTAAGACCTCTAGAAGCTTTTCTTCTTCTTCTGAAATAATGTCACTGGCTACAATCATCGAAAGCTTCTCATCTTCCTCTAAATAAGTGTACTTGAGATTGTCTGGTAGCGCTTTGAGCTCTAAGGTAGGAGCTTGCTTAACCGAAGGTATGAGCTATTTGATTTCAATCTCTTCCATGCCAAATACCTGTTTAGACAACTCATAGATAGAAGAAACAACTCCCTCATCTTTGGGAATATCAGTAGTATGGGAAGAATGAAAAGAATCAGCAGGCAAGTGAATATCAGCATCTTGGTTCCCTAAACTATCCATATCAACATGCAAAGAATCATCAGTACTAGAAAGATCAATAAGACCAATAAAATCAATAGAGGTTCTAGATGAAATAGAATCAATCTGATCAGCAATAGATTCCTTAGAGTTAATATCATCATACAAGCTCAAAAATTCATCAATTTCTCTACATATAGTACAAGAATGAGAGTTATCATAATTATGTCTCAGAGAATCATCAAGATCAGCAATATCACAGGAATTAGTCAACAAACTATCCCTCAAATTAGCACTGGCATTATCAACTAGCATATCAATCAGGCTAATACTAAAAATAGAGTTATCATCACAGGAGTGTTTCATGGCATTAAATATATTAAATTGTATCACATTGCTAACAAAACTCCATTTGAAGAGTACCCTCATGTACATTTATAATTATTTTAGTAGTTTTTAGGAAAGGTCTACCTAAAATGAGTGGGGCATATCCACTGGATCTATATCTATCATTCTCCATGTTAAGGACATAAAAATTAGCTGGAAAAATCAAATCCTTTACCTTAACTAGAACAGCCTCCAACACTCCTGAAGGATAAGCAATGCTCCTGTTTGCCAACTGCACAACCACTCTGGTAGGTTTTAACTCTCCCATCTGCAAAGATGAATAAACAGATTTAGGCATAACATTTATAGCAGCATCAAGATCAATCAAAGCATCAGAAAACTCAAAATTCCAAATGGTGCATGGAATAGTAAAAGTGTCCAGGTCTTGACACTTAGTGGGCATTGTTGGCTGTATAAGTGCTACAACATTCTTGCTAAAATTGACTTTTTCATATTTCTTTGAGAAACTTGGCACATTTGGGGATGGCCTTGATTGCCTCCAACAAGGGTATATTGACCTCAATATTCTTAAAAGTCTCAAGAATCTCTTTTTCCATATCTGCTTCAGTCTGCCTCTTTCCCAAGGTAGGTCTATGTGGGAAAGGTAAGATCTTCTTTGGCTCCTCTTCTTTGTTAGGCTCATTTGGTGCGACGTGTGTTTTTGATGATGCCGGCTTATTCATGGTAGTGGTATCTGAGGATTCTTGAACTTCCTTTCCACTCCTAAGAGTGATGGCACTAATATTGCTACTATTCCTTGGATTGACAATAGTCTGAAAAGGTAATTGGCCTGAACCCTGAGATTTCACCTCACTGAGAGAAGTAGCAAACTGGCCTAACTGAGTATCAACCCTCCTTTCTAAATTTTGCAAGCTCGCCTGAAACTGTTGATGTTAGTGCAATAATTGTGCGAGTTGTGCATTACTCTCTATAATATGCTTCATCTTGTCTCCCGATACCCTTTCTTTAGTTCCTCCTGTATAGGAACTGATTACCTAATAGGTTGAGAAGACTATACACTAGGTCCTATAACATTATATCTATTTTGTTGTTACCCTCCCCCATATCTCAGGTTGGGGTGATCCCTCCATCCTGGATTGTATGTATTAGAATAGTGATCATATTTTTATTGCCCTTATTGCATTGGCCTAACTAGAAACATCCCTACACAAGCTTCTACCCTGTCCTCTAACATAGGGCACTGATCAGTAGCATGTGTAGCCAAACAACATATATCATACAGGGGTCCTACCAAGGTAGTAGAGGTAGGTGTTTGTCCAGGTGCATAGCACTATGGATAAGAATATGTCTGAGTAGGGTAGGACTGTGGTGCATAAGTTTGAGAAAGAGTAGAGGATGACTGCTGTTGTTGCTGAGCTAAAGTAAACTGACGAACCATAGTGGTTAGCTTATTCAACTGACTCTTAACTTTAGTATCATACTGTGAAGTACCCAACTCATTTACTCCTCTTGCCATCTGCATTGATTTAGAACCAAATTGCTGAGCATTCTGAGCCATCTTATCAATCAACCCCCAGGCCCTTGTAGGTGTCAGATCACCTAAGGCTCCACTAGAGGTAGCATCAATCATATTTCTATCCATGTTTAATAGCCTCTCATAGAAGTACTGAATAAGTAATTGATCAGAAATTTGATGGTGAGGACTGTAACACCCCGAAATTAATTAAGGTGTTAATCATGGATTAAGGTTAATTAAGGATAATTAGTAAAGGATAATTGGGCAAGTTAGTGAATAGGTATTCTAGAGAGATAAATTGTTAATCTGGGTTAAGAATTTATTTGGGATAGAAACTTCACCTAAGCCCAAATTAATAAATCATGATAAGAGGTTAATGGAGGCCCAATGAATTAGAGGTAGACCCAAACTAATTTAATGAGATAGAGGTCCAAGATTTATCTTGTGTAGGCTCAATTAAGTGGCCCAATTACCCTTGTGCAGACCCAAGCCCTTGAGCCCTTCAAATTAGGCCCAAAACCTATTATACTTCAGTAACCCAATGTATTACACTGGCCCAAAATAATTCTGCAGCCCAACAAATGAAAACTGGCCCAATAAGCTAAAGTCTGAAGCCCATTTGAACTTGGACCTTGGAGCAACCCATAACCCATTTTTGACCCAACTTAAACCCATCTAAAACCCTAATACTTCAGCCACTTATCCCATTTGCTAAAACTCAAAAGTGAAATTCGGAGGTGGAGAAGGAGGCTAGGATTTGGGGCAAAAACTCTGCATTTTCACACACTTAGAGCTAGATTTGGCCAAGGTAATAGTTATAGAACTTAACCCCCTCATCTTTCTCTTTAATTTAGTCTGATTAGTTTTTCATTTGGAGGATTTTCACTTTACCCAAAATCTGAAATGTGGTTATTTGGGGATTTTCTTGATGAAATTCGTAGGTTGAGGTTAGGGATGATATTAGATGAGTTTAAACCCTCATTTTGATGCTTTCTTTGATGGTTTGAGACCCCCATAGCTTATTTATATTATGGGTATTAATTTGGTATGAATTTGCTTAGGATTTTGGGTGAAACATTGAGAATTCTGGTGGGAGATACTTGAGTCCGAATTTGGGATTTGTGGTGGCTGTTGCAAGTTGTCTACAAGTGAGGTAACCGGGGTTTACATTAATTCCATGCATGTATTTGTTTAATTTCATATATGTTGTATATGAATGATTTGAAATGTTGAATGAATTGGTTAGCTATCTGTTATATTATGATTAGACCTTGTGAGTCCATGGTGGAGCTGTGGTGCGGTTGCCACCCGTGCATGTGCCACGATCGGGCACCGGGTATGATCAACCCCAGATGCACTGAGCCCTGGTTGTGCTCAATAGGGAGTAGGTGTCGTGGACGGGCCTCTCCCGGTGTTAATGGCCTCTAACATGTTAATTATATGATTGCTAGTATGGGATAGTAATCATGATAGCCTAATTATTTCATTTGCTGAAATGACTGATATGATTCTGATATGGATTTTGATTCATGCATATATGTTGATTAAACTGGATTATATGATGGAATTGCCTTAGTTACTGAGATGTGTATCTCACCCCGTTTTATGGGATTAATATTTCAGGTGAAAGTTCCTCGGGTAAGGATGAGGGTAAGCAGGTGGATGAGAATCCATGAGTTCCCATGTATGGGGAGATGCCTACACCTAGGCTGACTTAGCTAGTATAGATGCAAATTTTGTATTCCTTAATGTATAGCATCATCATGTATCTATATTGCCAAGTGTAGGCTTGAACATTTGATTTATTGAGAATGTATGTACTGAAGGGCTAAACTTTATCTTAACTTGATAATTGTTGTATGGACTCATGATTCCTGCTGTAATTGGTGCTGACCTATAATATTGCTTATTAATGGAAATGTAACCCTTGAGATATTGATATGAACCCCTAATGTATGGAGCCCCCATTGATTGAGTATTTAAGGATAGATGTTGGTAGTTCATGTATAATCTGTTGTTGTTACTTTATAAACATACTGATAGAAGGTAATTAAAGGAAAGAAATGGGCATATAAGTTTTGAGTTGGTAATGGAAGTATAGCTAAGTAAATAAGGTAGATAAATGCCATTAGAGCCATATAAAATGAGGGGAAGTGACCTTAGAGTGTCCCTAAGAAGAGAAATGGAGTGTAGGGGGCGAAATATAGGGAAAACAGCTACAGAAGGGAGTCACGCCGCGGCCAGGAAGGCTTCGCCGTGGCCTAGGGAGTGACAGTGGCGAGGGATGCCGCGGCTCGGAGTGAAAATAATCACCCAGGGGGTGACAGAACGTAACCTCGCCGTGGCGCAAGAAGTCTCGCCGCGGCGCGAGTCGAGGAAATTAATTAGGGAGGTTACAGTAGCAAAACTCGTCGCGACGCCACATAGGTTGGCTGCGGCGCAGATCCAACTCGCCGCGGCAATAAAAATTCCCGAGAGCAAGTTGGCAGCGGCGCAGGAGTTTCAGGCCGCGGTGCAAGTGTAAAAACTCAGTTTTCGAGCTCCAAAACCTAACTTAGCCGCGGCGGGAAGGTACCAGGCCGCGGCACAGGTCCCCAAACTCCTATATTTGACCTAGAAACCTTAATTTCAGTAAGGCTAATGTTAGGGAATAGTATGAGTACATTGGTAGGATGTTTTTGTGGGTTGAAATTGATTAATGGATGAATCCTAAACCTTTAATGATGGTACAACCCTTTTATGCATGTTCCCGTTATGGTTGTTAGTTGATGATCCTAGTAGTATCAAGGTTTAAATTCCCCCATATTTTCTTAATGTGATTAGTTGCAATGACTCCAAACCTTGATCATTATTTATTAATCATGTATTTAACTATAATTACCGATGTTAGAATTTAGGGTCGTCACATGGACAACTAGCCAGCAATCTTTTGAATCTTTCCCAGTACTCATACAAAGTCTCTCCACCAATCTGTTTGATCCCACATATTTCTTTCTATATTGATGTAGTGCGAGAGGCAGGAAAGAATTTCTCCAAGAAGAGCCTTTTCAATTAGTCCTAAGAAGTGATGGCACCGGGAGGTAGATAATACAACCAATCCTTGGCTAAACCATCCAAGGAAAAAGGGAATGCTCTGAGCTTAATTTGTTCTTTTGAGACACCCTGTGGCTTCATTGTAGAGCATACAACATGGAATTCCTTCAGATGTTTGTGAGGGTGATCTTCTGCAAGTCCATGAAACTTAGGAAGTAAGTGAATCAAACTAGATTTAAGCTCAAAATTTGCATCTAATTTTGGATATTGTATACAAAGATTTTGATAATACACATTAGGAGCTGTCAATTCTCTAATGGTTCTGGCATGCATGTTATAATTTAAATTTGCATTTGCATTCAAGTTAGCTTGAACATGCATATTCATGTTAGCATTCATTTGATCTTGTTTAGCCATATTATCACCAGCAAATTGAAGTACACAATCCATTCCTTGCACACAATCAAAAGTAGAAGAAATAGAACTACTAATTCCTACACTATCCTTATTTTTCTTAATCCTTACTTATCTTCTAAAGGTTCTTTCAATTTTTGGATCCAAATCAATTAATTTTTCCTCAGAGCTTCTTGTCATACACCAATTAGACAAGCAAAAACTAAGAAAGAACGCAAAAATCAACAAAGAAAAATTAAAACAAAAATTCTAGAAAAATTATAAAAATCCTAGAAAATTCAAAAAAATACTAAAAAATTAGAAAAAGTGCCTTAAACATTGGAATTTGGCCAAAAAATGGTGCACCTAATAGATTTGCTATTATTTTTGCTTAAAACACCTAAAATCTTTGGAAAACAAAGTTTGAGAATTTTCTGGGCACTTTAAACAAAAATTCCAACAAGCAGACAAGTTGATTCAAGCAACTGAAATGGTCCAAATCCAAGATCAAAACAAGGGAAAAACAGAATAAAAATAGAGCAAAAATAGGACAAAAATACTAAGAAACGCCTTCAAACAATTAAGAAACTAAAGTCCCTGGTAACGGTGCCAAATTTGACGATTGTGTCGCGCAATCTCAAATAAGACTAAGTAGCAAAATAAATTTTGTAGATAATGGTGCAACCTAGGTCATTTTCCCAAGGAGTTTGTGCCTCAATTTGTTGTGAAAAAGTATTCTAAGTATTACCAATTAGAACTTGTTTTGGTGGTTTTGAAATGCTAGAATTTTATTGAACTAAATTTGATTGACAAGAATAAAAAACTTAAAACTAAATGAAGTGAACAGTTGAGAAAATGTGGTAGCTAGCCTTGTATTGGACTCCCTAGAATTCAATTATCCTTGCCTTTTTTAGTTTACCAAATTTTGATTTAATTTATTGCTCTTCAGTGTATTCCCTATAAAGACTCTTGAATAACCATCCAAGATTCAATTCATCAATTATTCAAGGAATTTGCAACCACAAGAGACCTTAAAAAATCGACTGCACAATCCACTTAAGATGATAATTAACCAATTAGATTAATTAATTCCTCAAATAATTAATTGCACAAAAATTCTAGCCAATTAATCCAACAACCATTGCATCAATTAACCTAAAATCAAGACAAATTTAAAAGTGATTTGCACAGCACTAATTCTGGAATTTTTACAAACATGTGATGATCATAATTAAAATTCCAAAAATCAAATTAAGCTCAATCCATAATTCAACCAAATCCAGAAATTTCCAATAATCAATTTCCTAAATTAATAAACTAAACCTAGTCATATTAATAAGGAAAATAATTCTGAAATTAAAAGATGGAGCAAAGAGTGTTTATCAAATTTGGTGAGAAAATATGGAACTCAAATCTGCATCTAGGAGTTTCCAAGCTTCAGCTAGCCACCATGAATGATTCAAGCTGCCATGGATGATTTAATTGAAAGGAATTTGATCATCAGAGCTTCAGCCATGGAGAAATGAATTTTTTTCCTCTCCCTGGAGCTCTTGTTTTACGTCGTGTTGTCCGTCTCTGCCCAATTAATGCTTCAGCGTTTTTCACTCTCCTTTTTACGCTGAAGTCGCGTTCCCCTCTCTTTTCAATGCTTTAGCACCTTTTTTTCCTTAATGAATCATGTGCCCCTCAGCTCCTCCTTTTTCATGCTGAAGTCACATTTTATTTTCTTCTCCCAGCTCACTAAATCTCCAGTTCATGCTTCATTAATCTACGTGTTCATCTCCACAATGAAATTAATCTTTATCTCTCTCCCCGTCAGCTCCTTTAATTCAGATTCATACAAAATCACATCATCTTCCACGTGATCTGTAGCTAATAATCCAGCTCGTGCAAGCATCATTAATAAACTTCAGCTATACTCCTCAGCTCTAGCCTTCTCTCACTGACGTTTTTCATGCATGGTTTTGCTTCCAGCTTTAAGTGTAACTTTATGCTGTACTTGTGCCTTATTCCTCTTTCCTAGCTCATTGAATACTCTCTGCTTCTTCCACATGCTCATTCTTCTTGAATTCAAATTAGCTTTATGTTTTCATTTGTTTTCTCCAGCTTAAAGCATTGTTCTTCTTGATGCTCTCCATGTCTTGAGTTTCCACGTGCAACCCATAGCATCTTGCCTTTAGCTCGTGCAAGCTTCTTAACGTGAGATCATAGCTTTCCTTTGTTTCTGCTCAAAAGCTCTAGCCTTCATGTTTCTTCCATCATACAGTTATGTTTCATTTGCTTCCCACGTTATCCATGTTCTGCTCTTTATTCTAGCTTTCTCCTCTTTACTGTTTTATGTATTTTATATTAGCTTGAGACCCATGGCTTCTCTTCATGCTAAAAAATCACGAAGCTTCATTGCTGCTCTTGTGTGTTCAATATGAATCCCATGCTTTGTCTTTTTCCTCACGAACAACTCGTGCTACTCATGCAACTTGTAGCTTCTCCAACTGAGCTTCTGCACCTTTTCCAATCCATGTGGTTCTCTCTTGAACCCCTGCCTCTTCCAGACCCACATGAGCTTCTCATGTTCTGGAGCTTCCAAAAATTCCAACTTCTTTATAAATTCGTGGCTTGCTTGGTTGTTCAGCTCCTTTAACTCTTCCTTGTGAGCTTCTTGATTTAAATTTATCTCCAGCTCCTCCCATAAACCCGTGGAGCTTCAACTCGTCACATGTTACATGGATGGATGCTCCTTTTCCATGTTAGAACCAAGAAACTCAAGCTTCTCAACTCGAGGCTTCACTTTCCATTCAAACTAGAACCCATATCCCCTGTTTCTGCTCCATATAGCTTTTTGAGTCTTTTTATCTCAACACAGCCACATGCTTGTTTCTTCTTAAAATCCAATTACTCCATTAATCTCCTTCCATTCCAATTTTATTTCCTCTAAACTATGCACATGAAGCCTTCATCTCTTCTTCTTCTTTTCTTTAAATCAAATGCTCATTCAAGCTATTTGCCCATAAAAAATTTTGCACAGAAGAATGGAAAAATTAAGTAGGATAAATTCACACAATTATTAAGAAGAAAAGTATGCATTAAAATTCAAGAATTTATAAATAAATTCCTTCAGTGTTGAAATGGCTATTAAGATAAATTCTTATCTAATTAAAGTCTTAGAGCCATATTTGATCATTAAAATGTCTAAGATAAGGAGAATGAAATGTATAAAAATTCATGCTTATCAGTGCTTTAATCACTCACATGCCTTAACCCTATATCATTCTCATATTAGGGAGCTCATTTAACTAACTATTGGACCCCTGTCTATTTGCTTTCTTGGGCTCAATTTACTCATCTAATCATGACTAAAGTGAAGACATCTTTTTCGTAACTAGTTTCTTAACTCTTCCTCGCTTCCTTTTATGACTCAGGGGGTCTATCTAGGGGAATTTACCAACCACTACTGGGTGGTTTCCTCGACTTAGAATGTCTCATCTTTCATTTCTCAATCTAGGAGAAATTTCACTAAGCCTTTCATTTACATATCTCACTTGGAATGATGCTACTAGTCATCTTCCCCAGGCTTTAGCTTAAGCTAGCCATCTCATCGGACTTGTAGCTTACTAACTATCCTCATTCTTTTCTGAGCCTCTATTACTGACCTACTCATACTTTCTTCTAGGTGTTACCTATGAGGTACACCTTTCTAGGCCACTCGCCATGTGCCTCACTGCTGGTAGTCTTATCTTACATTATTTTGAGGCTACACTAATATTTTATCATTCAGTGTCTCACTAGGTAGCACTCTAGGTTGGAGTCAATGCCTCATAGATGGGTTTCAACAACCTTGTCATTCCTGTGTCTAACTTTCTCTATGCTAAGCTCTCTCTCAGTCTCATTTACTAAGCCCATAGATTTCTTATTAATCTTTCATAACTATTCATTATTCCTTTTCTCTACTTATGCTAGGGGTTCTACTCTCTGTGAGTTGTCTGACCCCTTATCAACTCTTTTCTCAAGTTGGCCTAAATATGACTAACAAGGCATTCATGGTGCCATTTGCCACGACTAACACATCATTCGCTGCAGCTAATTTCTTAATTGGCCATGGTGAGGAACTCTCTGGATTACTTCGCTGCTATCTAGAATAATTGGTCGTGGCTAACGGCCTCTAATTGGCTTATTTTTCTAGGGATTGGACTTTCATCTTTAGTTACCAATCCAAGCCTCATTGCCTCTATCTCTAGCCTATTATCAAGCTAGAGGGTTCCACCTCTTGCTTCATTCATACATAGCTCACTGTTACCTCTGGGCTATTAGGGCTTTAAAAGGTGTAGCTTGTAACTAAAATTCCTAGCCTAAGGGAATTAATCTTTTAGGCTCTAAAACTCGCCTAAACATTTGGGTGTTATGGTTAGGGGGTGACTTTTTTTCTCACTTCCCTTCTAAATTGGTCCTGTGCAGCTGTAGTCTCATCTCATACACCAAGCTCCTCTATTCAAATTTGAAATTTTCCTTGAATTTCTCCCTTGAATTAAATTTATAAACTTCATTTTAATAAAATGAAACCAAGGGAAAGGGAGGAAAGGAGGTATGGATGAAGAAAAGCATGAAAAATCACCATGAAAACATACCTTAAGCTTGGATTTTCTCCTTCTTCTTCTTCCTCTCTTGTGCCCCCAAACCCTAGTTCCCTTCTTCTAAAATTATGCAGAAAATTTTGATTCCAAATGAAAGGGAAAGTGGGGTGCCACTTATATATAGGTACAGGAAAGTGACTTTTTCAAAATTTTCAATTTTGCCCTTCATACTTTGCATTTTCGTTTCTCCTTTTTTTTAGCTCCTTTTTTAGAACCATATTTTCCATTATAAAATTTAGATTCCCAATTAAATAAAATGCCTTTAGAATCACTAAAATTGGAGCTAAAACCTTCTCGAACCGATCCGTCAAAGTTCAAGCACACCGACATTGGAAAACGTCCACCAGAGGGGATTTAACTGTCCTAAGGCTTTCCATGGTTTTCAGGGCCTTTGAGAACCTTGGAAAACTCAAAAATTTCATTTAAAAAGCCCTCCTATGTAAATTTCAAAATTTGCTTAAAATTACAAAAATGCCATTACGTTTCATAAGCTTTTCATAAGAAATTGTTTCTTCATTCTAACTTTTCTTTCCATTTGAACCTGGAATTCTTATTTTTAGGTGTCTAGAATGCTTCCCAAATTTTTTAGGACCTTAACTATATCATTTTATGGGACTTCCTTTTGTATCTTGCGAGTTTTGTTTGTTAACAGAGAAACTGTACGTTACGTTTTTTGCGTTTTCTTTCATTTTCTGAGAACTGGATATTACATTTCTCCCCCCTTAAATAAATTTTGTCCTTAAAATTTGGGGAACACTTTCCTCTTACTATTTTCTTGTCTGTCTAATTGCTCTTTTCTTTCCCATGTTCCTGACTCTATACGCTTTTCTCAACAATTTTACTCATTCGAACTTCTCTTAGCCAGGGAATTCTCGTTGCTAGTTTTTAATAAGGGCTCTATTATCATAGGGTACTAGCTAGTACTCATAAGGGAAAGAAATTTTTAACTCTGGAGGTCTATCTTGGAAGAGCTTACTAAGCATGTCGGGTTAATGGTAACCCGTTTGTATGATTTTTCATCTTTAAATCTAGGGCTTGCCACTGATAGTCGAGCAATTATATCTCATCAAGCTTTAGCCATCGAAGCTCTCAGCTCTGCTCAAGCTTAACTCTGTTTAGACTACTTTAGAGGCCAACTTTTCTTGGTGTCTACTAGTTACTCCAAGACCATCATACAACTTACTCATCATGAATAAATCCACAAACTACTTTTACACACCCACAATGTCTCATACAAGGTTTTACCTATCCATTCATGCCTTTTACATAGCCCTATTGCTACATCCTCAAGCCAATTCCAATCCAATAGAGCCTGGGACTTTGCTCTGATACTAATAAATGTAACACCATAATATCTTAGCCTCTTTCATGTAATTAGAGTGACTCATGCCATGCACTTCATGAAAATCACAAGGAGTAGCATATAAATATTGCTTATTTTTGCGTTACGTCATATATAAAAATTCCTTTTGGTGTCACATGGGCCGTATCAGCATATACTACACTTTCTTATATTTAATTACATCAATAAAACTTTTTTACACCATAAAATCATGGCCACAACTAATGGAAATCAAAGAAGAGCTCAAAATAACTAAGTGCATTTTCAGCTAGAATTGGCCCCTTTTTCTGATCAAATTTCAGAAAATCATAACTAAATCTAAAAAAATAAAAATCATGCAATCTTGGTCATTCTGGAAAGCTACGGATGTCTATTTCACATAAAAATATGCCTAGATCATAAAATCCATCACAAAGGATGTTTGACATCCAAAATGTCCTGGAGGTCAAACTGCATTCTAGAACTATCATAGAATTCTGCAGAAAAATTTGAAAATGTCTAATTAATTACAAAAAATCCAATCCATGCAAATGATACCAATATGGAAAGCTGTGGATGTTAGCTAGAGAGGAAAAATATCTCCAGACCAAGTCATCAAGCCCAGATCTCTGAATTTAATAGAATAGTAACTCAGGTCGGACAAAACTCCTGATACTGGACAAAATATCCAAAAATTCATATCTCCCTCTCTAGACCTCCAAATGAGGTGCTCACAAGTCACTATGAATATCTAGTTTCTTTGTAGTAAATTTCATGACAATTGGACATCATTGGAGCCTTGTGTGATAGATTTCATTTTCAGACCAAATGAATAGTACAACAAACAAAAATAAAAAAAATTGCCAATTTTGAAAATTCATCAAATATTCTGTAGACCTCTGAAAATTAAGTTCTTTAGCTTCCAAAAAAGATTTCAACAAGTTCTAATTCCATGTCAAATTTCAGAGCAAGAAGAGCTCATTTGGCTAAAAAGTAACATAGGATTCCATTATAGTCATTTTTGGTTCCATATGGAGTACCAAAGTTGCCAAATGGTTTTCCCTTAGTCTTGGCACCTTTTAGGCAAGTCTAAAAGCATATTTGGGACTTGTATGAGCTTCCCAAATGGTCCCAAACCTCATGCATCTCATTTTGGCCTTTTCATCCACATATATACACATTACATCAAACTTTCCAAAATGCATACCTTGGCATTACATACCCAAATTCTATTCTAGGGCTCATACATTATATCCATACATTTATACATTACATAATATCATAATTACACATGCCTAAGGGGTCATAAATCATATACATTGAAGGGTTACATCAATTAACACAAATATGGCCCTAAAGTAGTAAAACTCAAGCACTTGATTGTCAAAATTGGCTCCCATTACCATATCCACTTGGTTCACCTAGCATGTGAGATCATTGGAGAGGAGGGAATGAGATTCAAGGAATCCCAATAGCTCATCTCCCATTCAATCATACATAATATATGCAAAGCAAGCCTTAAAAATGCATGCATGGACATAATACAAATCATGAACATTCAAAACTCAAGTTTAGCATGTGAACAAGTCATACAAGATATTCAAGAGCTCACCAAGTGTTTGGATTGGCCTTACACTTTTCCTTATGGATTTTGGACTTGCCTCACCCATTCTTTAAGAGCTTTGGGCTCGACCATACCCTTGGGAGCCCACTTTGCTTTTGGGAGACTCTTTACTTTATCTCAACCAATCTCAAGGGTTCTTGGCTCATCCTTACCATGGCCAAGAGTTCTTGGCCTCTCTACACTTAAGCAACCTCAATAGAAATCATACATTCATTTGAAAACATAACATGACATCATGAAATCATGGCATATAAAATCATGCTAGCATACTTTTCATAGCTTGAAAATACATATACACATATTCTAAGACGAGCTAAACATACATCCATGCATGAAAGAAGGTGGAGAAAGTTACCTTGCAGATAATCACACACTTTTCCTTTTGAAATTCCCTCATTTGCTTCGGCCACACACCCATAAACTTGTGGAGATGGTTTCTCTTGGCCTGGATACAATTTATGGAAGCCAATTAAGTTCATGAAACACATTCTAAGGCTACACAACTTACTTAGACACTAAGTTGCTCTATAAATTTTATTATGGTTCATAAATGCACCTAATGAAGCAACACCCCTCAATTAAATTCTAGGTTCCATTCTTTCCTTTCAAATATGATTCTTAACTCCTTTTAAGCCTCTTGGAGTCATCACACAATTAAAACAAAGAGCCTATCATCATGTTGCTTCTTTAAGTCATAATATGGAACCTAAAGCACCAACTCACTTTCTATGAGTTCTCAATTTTTTCCAAGGCCTGCCCTCATATTCATTCATCATAAATGACACAAAAATGGGTTTGAAAAAATTTAAAACTCTCCTTAGCTACTCCATCCATGCTTGGCTGAGACATAGGCCCTTTTTAGCCTCCTTGGAATTCTCTTTGTTTTCTTGAAGGAGGAAGTATGTGGGGAGCATCTTAGGGATCTTAGGAGCTCATTTAAACTCTTAATTAGGCCTAGGAATTATCATATAAAATCAGATTTTGGAAGGTGCACACAAAACCCTAAAATTTGCATCTAGAAATCTAATGATTTTTTGATAATTCCCTTTACATATTCTTAATCTCCACACCCTTTTTCCTTAGATTCATGCTTGATTCTGCCTAAAAATCATCTCCTCTTAGGGTTTTCTCAAGTAGGGTGAAATGGTGGAGAAAGGAACCAAAGATGACAACCATAGCTTTCCTGGGCCTTCCTATGATTTTTAGGGCCTCTAAGAACCCTGGGGAACTCAAAATTTTCATTTAAAAAGCCCTCTTGTGTAAATTTCAAAATTTGCTCAAAATTACAAAAATGCTATTACGTTTCATAGGTTTTCTGTCAAAAGTTGTTTCTTTCGTCTAAATTTGTGATTTTCATTTTTAGAAGTCTAGAATGCCTCCCAAATTTTTTGGGACCCTAACTACATGATCTTAGGGGACTTCTTTTTATATCTGATGAGTTTCATTCGTTAACAGAGAAACTGTACGTTACGTTTCTCACATTTTCTTTTGTTTTCAAAAAACTGGATGTTACATTCTCTTAGCCAATCTCTTCTCTTCTTTTTCCCTCTTCTTCTCTATGATTTCTATGAAGTTTTGAGGGCTGTTTTCAAGGAAGAACAGAAGGGAAAGTTCAAAATTCAAGGGAGAAAGCCAAGGAAAGCAAAGAACAAGCAAGAAAACTAATGAAATCAAGGTATCATGCAATTCTTCCACTTGATCTTCTTCCTCCTTTCTCTTATGGGTATTTTGACCTATGTAAGGTCAGCCTTAGGGAGTCAAGTTTTCAACCAAACCAAGGGTGAATCTTAGGTATTAGAGAGAGAAGAACAAAAATATGCAAAGGAAACAACAAAATAACTATTAGATTTCAAAATGCAAATTTTAGGGTTTTGTGTGTACCTTCTAAAATATGATTTTATATGATGATTTATAGGTCTAATTAAGAGTTTAAATGAGCTCCTAAGATCCCTAAGATGCTCCCCACATGCTTCCTCCTTCAAGAAAACAAAGAGAATTCCAAGGAGGCCAAAAAGGGGCTATGTCTTAGCCAAGCATGGATGGAGTACCTAGGGAGAGTTTTAAATTTTTCTAAGGCCATTCTTGAGTCATAATTTATGAACGAATGTGAGGGGAGGCCTTCGAAAAAATTTAGAGCCCATAGAAAGTGAGTTGGTGCTTTAGGTTCCATATTATGGCATAAAGAAGCAACATGATGATAGGCCCTTTGTTTAAATTATGTGATAAGTCCAAAAGGCTTAAAAGGAGTCAAGAATCATATTTGAAAAGAAATAATGAGGCTTAGAAATTATTTGAGGAGTGTTGCTTCGTTAGGTGCATTTATGGAACATAATGGGGTTTATAGAACAACCTAGTGTCTAAGCTAGTTGTATGGCCTTAGAATTTGTTTCATGAACCTAATTGGCTTCCATAAATTGTATCTAGGCCAAGAGAAACCATCTCCACAAGTTTGTGGGTGTAATATTCGACCTTTCCATAAATGTAAGAAATACAATGTTCGGTTTCTTCGTAAACAGCAGAAATGGGCCAGCTACAAAAGGAAGTCCCTGAAACAGAAGGGATTGGGGCCAACCAAAATTATGATAAAATTTTAAATATCAGAAAATGAGGACTTGAGGCTTGAGTTGCCCAGAAATCAAAGCCAGAGTGATTCGAAAAATTTGTCAAAAGGCCAGTGGCATTTTTGTAAATATAGGCACTTTTTGAAAAAAACACAGAAAGGCTTTTTAAATGAAAGTTTTGAATTCTCTAGGGCTCTCAGAGGCTCTAAAAACTATGGAAAGCCCTAGGATAGCTAAAGCCCCTTCGGTGGATGTTTTCCAACATTAGTGCGCCAGAACTTTGACAGATTCGTTCGGAAAGGTTTTAGCTCCAATTTGAGTGATTCCAAAGACATTTTACTTGTTTGGGAACCTAAATTTTATAATGGAAAATAAGGTTCTCAAAATGGAGCTAAAACGAAGGAGAAACAGAAATGCAAAGTATGAAGGGCAAAATGGAAATTTTTGAAAAGTGTAACTTATTCCCACTTATATATATGATGCACCCTTCTCCTCCCTTCATTATGCACGACCATCTTCTGCCTAAAACTAGAAGAAAACCCTAAGGGATGAGGCTCACAAGAAGGGGAAGAAAAGGAGGAGAAATCAAAGGCTTAAGGTATGGAAATTAGTAGTTTTTCATGCTCTTTCTCTTCCAAACCTCTTCTCCTCCATTCTCCTTTGTTTCCTATGATTATAATGAAGTTTATAAATCTGTTTTAAGGGAGAAATTGATGGGAAAGCTTGGATTTGAAAAGAGGAGCTCAAGATGACCAGTAGCATCGTTCCAGGTGAGATATGTAAATAAAAAGCTAAGTGAAAGTTCTCCCTAGATCAAAAAAGGAAAGATGAGACATCCTCATGTCAGGGAAACCACTTAGTAGTGGTTAGTAAAGTCCCCTAGATCGACCCCCCGATTATAGAGTATAGTGAGCAAAGAAGCGAGGAAGAGCTGAGAAATTAACCATAGAAGATATGCCTTCACTTTAGTAATAACTAAATGTACAGATTAAGCTCAGAAAGGTAAATGGATAGGGGTCTGTTAGTTAGTTAGATGAGCTCCCTAATATGAGAATAGTACAGGGTTAAGGCATATACGTGGTCAGAGCACCCAGTAGAGCATGAGTTTCAGCAAGGTAGAATCTAGACATTGAAAATATGCATTCTAGATTGAGTTAGCAGAACCCAAAAAATAACATACTATGCTCCTGGGGATGAGGTTATAGAGGCTGAATAGAGAAAAAGCCTAGCTCTGATCCGAATGTAAAAATAAGCTAAGACAGAAAGTTAATGCCCTAGTACCCTCAGGGAAGCTCGAGAAAGCTAGAGACCACCTAAGAAGGCGAGCCCCGTCTTATGTAGAGAAAGAATGTAAGCTGAAAGCACTATAGAATGACAATCCTAGGATTTTATGAAATAAAATCCTCCTTAAGAAGGGATGGTCTAGTTAAGAGCAGAGTAAGCGTATGAGTAAAAAGTAGACCCCCTTGATGTTACAGAGAGTGATTAAGTGGAAGAACCCTGGGAAAATGTAGGTGCTCTTAAGCGTAAAGAAATCTGAATTGGCAACAGAAACAACCAGTAGTAGAATATCCTTTTACCTAAGTAAGAGGATAAGAAAGGTAAAAAAAGCAGTGATGATCGTGTCGTGCAATCTCAAATAAAACTAGGTAGCAAAATAAGTTTGTAGATAATGGTGCAACCTAGGTCATCTTTCCAAGGAGTTTATGCCTTAAATTGTTTATGGAAGAGTGTTCTAAATATTACTAATTAAGACTTATTTTGGGGGGTTTGATGTGCTAGATTTTAATTAAACTAAAGTTAATTGACAAGAATTAGAAATCTAAAACTAAGTTCAAGTGATTGATCAAGCAAATGTGGTAACTAGTTTTCAATTGGGTTCCCTAGAGTTCGATTATCCTTGCTCTATTTAGCTTACCAATTTAGGATTAAGTTCTTGCTCTTTAGTGCATTCCTCATAAGGTTCTTGAATAACCATCCAAGATTCAATTTCATCAATTGTTCAAAGAATTTTGCAACCACAAGAAACCTTAAACAACTAATTAATTGCATTAAAAATAAGAACTCACTACACTAAATTTTATTGATTTATGAAAGCTACTGCACAATTCACTCAAGATGCTAATTCACCAATTAGATTAATTAACCCCTCAAGCAATTAATTGCACAAAAGTTCCAGCTAACTAATCCAATAACCATTGCATCAATTAGCCTAAAGTCAAGAGGAATTTAGAGTTCAATTGCACAGCATTAATTCTGGAATTTTTTTCCAAACACATGATGATCAAAAATAATTCCAAAATTCAAATTAAGTTCAATCCAAGACTTAATTCAATCAAGTAGTTCTAGCAATTAAATTTCTAAACCAAAAAGCTAAACCTAGACAAATTGATGAAGGAAATAATGTTAAAATCAAAAGATTGGGCAAGAGAGTTTTATCCAAATTCAATAGGAGATGTAGAGCTCAAATCTTCATCTAGGAGAATTCAATCTTCAGCTAGCCACCACAAGGAATTTAAGCTGCCATGTAGGGATCAAATGAAGGAGTATCAATCAAAGAAGCAGCCATCGAGAAAGAAAAACTCTTCTTCAGCGCTGGAATTCTCTCCTTTTTCTCCGTCTCGCGTTCTCCTCCTCTCTATGTATCTCCAGCGTCCTTTTTCTAGGTTTTTTTTTCCTTCCCTCCTTGTTCACGTCTCTCTCCTTGTGTTTCTGCACGCTGAATTCTCGCAACTAATCCTCATCTTCATCTTAATCCCTCCGTCAGCCCAAAGTAGCGTCTGGATGTGTATTTCTCCTTCCCTTTCACGTGCTTCAGCTTTAATCATTCACGTGCTCTCTTATTTGCCAATTTCCCGTAGCTAATTGCATGTGAAATAAGGTGTGGGTCCCATTCAATATAATAATCCATATGCTAACTGTAGCTTCTGCATGTATCTTTACGTAGCTTTCTCCTTCGTGGATTTTGTATTTTGAGTCTGATTCTTCTCTTCATTTGCTGCTGTCCAGACGTGATCTCCAGCTCCCTCTTCTTCATGCGTTTATCTGGTTCTGCCCCGTCGTTCTGCTCGTTTTCTTCATGCGTTTATATTTCTTCTCCAACTCGTGGCAAGCTCCTTCATCCCAAGCCTCCAGCTCCAGCGTCTTTTCCTCTGTTTCTGCTGTTGAACTTGCATGACAGCTGCTGTTTGCTTGCTCGAAAGCTTCTTCACGTGGCTGTTCTCGAGTTCCAGCCAGTTACTTCTTGTTTCAGCTGGCACAACTTCTTCGTTCTGCTCAAGGAAGTTCTCCACATGGTTGCTGCCTTTATATTCCACTGAGAAGCTTCATAGTTCTTTATTCTTTCTTTTTTTTTTTTCGTTAAACTTCATGCAGCTGCTGTACTCTTTATCTTGCCCGGTGTGTGTGTTTCTACTCGCTGCTTCATCTCGTGGAGCTCCTCTTATTCATGTTGCTGTCCAGCCTTGCAAAGCAGCCCGAGAGTGCTTCCACGTTAACTTCTGCATGAGTGTGTGAGCTGTTCGTCCTCTTAAGCTTCTCCTTCCATGTTTCCTTTCCCCTGCTTTGTGTATTCTGTAGTAGGACCCATGGTTTCTCCTCATGGAGAACCCAACTCGAACCTTTCTTTCCTTCTCTTTCAACGTAAACCCAAGCTCAAACTTCTCACGTGACTTTGCTTCTTTCTTCCTTGCTTCTTCTTTATGTGGCTACAACCCTTTTGGTTTGTGGTTTTCCTTCAAAGCTCAAGTTATCCAACAAAAATCTGCATAAAAGAATGAAAGAGATGGAATAGAAAATTCACAAAATTCATTTAAAATGATTTATGCATTAAAATTCAAGAATTTTGCAATTTTAATTCCTAGAGTGCAAAAGTGGCTAATGAATTCAAATTGAATCTAATTAAACCTTTAAGACCATATTCCATCATCAAAATGCCGAAGTTAAGAAGATTAAAGTGCATAAAAATCATGCTTATCAAATTCCCCCACACTTAAACCTTTGCACTCCTGGGCAAAGCTTAAAATCCAAGATAAAAGAATGAATTGAAACATTCGGCTAGTAGAATGCAAGTAAGAAATGAAAATGGAAAAGAAAATGTAAAAATCACAAGCTAGAGACTAATCGCAACTCTTCAACATTTCAACAATCTAAGTTAACTTCACTTGCATCAAGAATTAAGCTCCATGGCAATTTCATTTGAAAAGAATGAACTGAAATGCATAGCCCTCTCACATGGTTAGTGTTTACTCTCATCTCTCAAGTGTTTATGGGAAATGTGTTTCACTCAAGCTTCACCTATCCAAGCTCACTACCATAAGCTTGTCAAGCTTCTAAATCTCCACCACCCATGCTAAATGCAATACACAAATCAAAGGACTTTATTTAGGGTTGTAATGGGGCTAAGGAATGAAATGAATGGATAACAAAAATAAAAGGAAAAACAAACAGCAAATAGAACACCTTAGGACCTCAAGAGCAATAAAATGGAGTTTTAGGATAGAGAAGAGTATGCATTCAAGGCCTTTATTTCCAACTAATACAAGCAACTATAAACTCAACTTAAAAACACTTTTTTTTTTTTCTTTTGACTTTCTATGGCTTCCTTTTCTTTCTTCTTTTTTTTTTTTTTTGCTTTTCTATCTTTTCTTCTCTTTGCATTTTTTTTTTTCTCAAAACAAATTCTTTCACTAACAATGGCCTTAATGGATGCAAAGCACACATTCTCTCATCCCAAACAAGTACAATGCTCCTTGAAATCTCTAAGGCATCTTAAAACAAGGTGGAGATTTTTTTTTTTTAATTTTTTATTTGGCTATGGTTTAACAAGAAAAGAAAATCAAGGCTCGAAGTGGCTAAAACAATGGATAAAATGCATATAGGGTTGGCTTTTTGGCTCACTAGCTAAAATAGAAAGGAATGCCTTATCATTTTCATGCATGCAAATGCAATTATGGTCTCAACAAAGAATCAAGACAAGTTCTAGAGTGAAACAAAGATAGGTGAAAACACACTAGAATTGAATAATTAAGGCTCAAATCCTCACCAGCTAATCGCTATCAAATAATTCATTGAAATCAAATTCATTGCCACTTAACTTGAATCAAGACACAAGATTCATTACTTGTCATGTCTAGGTGAATCCAAATTATAGTCATCTCAACTTGCAACTTTCACAGGAAAACTGAAAAGAATCATACTATTTTTCAAAAAAAAAAAATTGTCAAAAATTTGTCAAATATTTTTTTTTTTGGTAAATAACATAAAACTAACTAAAAACCTAGAAACTATAAAAATCAACTAACCAAAATAAAACAAAACTAAAAATTTATTTGTATCCCCCCCACACTTAAACATTGCATTGTCCTCAATGCCAGCACACAATGTAATAAACAGATAAAGACAACACAATATAAAAGGGGAAAGGGAAAGAGTACAACCGGGATTCAGGGTGGGTTATGAAGTTGGAGCTCCTCCTTGTTATCTCGTGGAACTCCTTCATAAAAGTGTTTGAGCCGATGTCCATTAACTTTGAATTTAGCTCCCGTTTGCTCATCCAAAAGCTCAACTGTGCCAAAAGGGAAAACATTAGAAACTATATAAGGACCTTCCCATTTAGAATGAAGTTTACCTGGCATAAGCTTCAGACGGGATTTATAAAGTAAGACTTTTTGGCCGACAACAAACTCTTTCCTTGCAATCATCTTGTCATGAAATGCTTTTGTCTTCTCTTTATAGATTCTTGCATTGTCATAGGCTTCCAATCTGATCTCTTCAAGCTCTTGGAGTTGGAATTTTCTGTGAGATTCTGCTTCATTCAAATCCAAATTACATTTCTTCACGGCCCAGTAAGCTTTGTGCTCCACTTCCACCGGTAAGTGACATGCTTTTCCAAATACCAGCCGATAGGGTGACATGCCAATAGGAGTCTTGTAGGCAGTCCTGTAAGCCCAAAGTGCATCATCTAGCCTTTTACTCCAATCTTTCCTATTCGGCTGCACTGTTTTCTCCAAAATTTGCTTCACCTCCCGGTTAGAAATTTATGCTTGGCCATTTGTCTGAGGGTGGTATGGAGTAGCTAATTTATGCACAACACCATACTTGCTAAGCAAGCTATGCATACTCCGGTTACAAAAATGAGTGCCCTGGTCACTGATAATGGCTCTGGGAATGCCAAACCTACAGAAAATGTGAGAGCGAACGAATTCTACAACAACAGAAGAATCATCAGTCTTGGTGGGTTTGGCTTCCACCCACTTCGAAACATAATCAACAGCCAGTAAAATGTATGAAAAGCCAAAAGAAGTGGGAAAAGGTCCCATAAAATCAATGCCCCATACATCAAAGACTTCACAAAATAAGATAGGGTGTTGTGGCATTTCGTTTCTCCTAGATATGCTACCTGTTTGTTGACACCGAACACATCTTTTACAAAAATTAAAGGCATCACGAAACAGGGTAGGCCAATACAATCCACTATCTAGAACCTTCCTAGCTGTGCGTTTTGAACTAAAGTGACCTCCACATGCTAGTGCGTGATAAAAATTTAAAACAGAATCAAATTCTATATCAGGCACACAACATCTAATCACTTGGTCACTACATAATCTCCACAAATATGGATCATCCCAAATATAATACCTAGCTTCACTCCTAAACTTATTCAACTGATGTTTAGTCAAATCAACAGGTAGTGCAGAAGCAGCTAGATAATTCACTAAGTCTGCATACCATGGATAAAAACTATGCACAGCACATAAATGCTCATCAGGGAAATCATCATCAATAGGTAAGGAATTTACTTTTGAAGCTTCAATTCTGCTCAAGTGGTCTGCCACCAAGTTTTCAGCTCCACTTTTATCCCGGATGTCAATGTCAAATTCTTGAAGTAGAAGCATCCATCTGATCAATCTTGGCTTTGCATCGGGCTTCTTCAGCAAGTACTTCGAGGCTGCATGATCAGTAAAAACAATAACTTTAGTATCAAGTAAATATGATCTAAATTTATCTAAAGCAAAAACAATAGCAAGAAGCTCTTTTTCTGTGGTTGTATAGTTTGCTTGGGCCCCATCCAGAGTCTTGGATGCATAAGCAATCACATGGGACCTCTTATTCACTCTCTGGCTCAAGACTGCACCTACAGCAAAATTAGATGCGTCACATAAAAGCTCAAATGGGAGGGTCCAATCAGGAGGTTGAATAATGGGTGGGGAAGTCAAGCATTTCTTAAGTTCATCAAAAGCTGTTTTACATGCATCATCAAATTGGAATTCAACATCTTTTTGTAATAACTTAGATAATGGCAAAGCAATTTTACTAAAGTTCTGAATGAATCTTCTATAAAAACCTGCATGACCTAGAAAAGATCGGACTTCCTGAACACATGTTGGGTATGGTAGAGAGGTTATAACATCTATCTTAGCTTTATCTACCTCTATGCCCTGTTCAGATATAATATGACCCAATACAATACCTTTCCGAACCATAAAATGACACTTTTCAAAATTAAGTACAAGGTTCTTCTCTATGCATCTAGCTAGGACTCTATCCAGACTACATAAGCAATCATCAAAAGAGTTCCCATATACAGTGAAATCATCCATAAAAATTTCTATACAATGTTCAAGGAAATCACTAAAAATGGAAACCATGCACTGCTGGAAGGTCCCAGGGGCATTGCAAAGACCAAAGGGCATTCGTCTGTAGGCATATGTTCCAAATGGGCATGTGAATGTCGTCTTCTCTTGATCCTCCGAGGCTATGCATATCTGAAAATACCCTGAAAATTCATCCAGAAAACAATAGTGAGATTTACCAGCTAAACGCTCAAGCATCTGATCAATAAATGGAAGGGGGTAATGATCTTTTCTAGTGACTAAATTAAGCCTCCTATAGTCAATGCAAACCCTCCAACTATTCTGTACACGGGTGGGCACCAATTCATTATTTTCATTCCGGATCACTGTGATCCCTGATTTCTTTGGAACTACCTGCACAGGACTAACCCACTGACTGTCAGAAATAGGATATATTATACCAGCAGATAAAAGTTTAGAAACTTCCTTTTTAACTACATCCAGAATAAGTGGGTTCAGTCGCCTTTGAGGTTGCCTTACTGGTTTTGCTCAATCTTCCAACAAAATTCTGTGCATGCATGTATCAGGGCTAATGCCAGGTATGTCAGCTAAGGTCCACCCTATTGCTTGTTTTCTCCTCCTTAAGACCTCTAAAAGCTTCTCTTCTTCCTCTAGAATAATGTCACTAGCCACAATTACTGGAAGCTTCTCATCTTCCCCCAAGTAGGTGTACTTGAGATTATCTGGCAGTGGTTTGAGCTCCAAGGTGGGAGCTTGCTCAACCGAAGGTATGAGTTGTTTGATTTCAATCTCTTCCATGCCAAATACCTGTTCAGACATCTCACAGATAGAAGAAACAACTTTCCCATCTTTGGGAATATCAGCAGAAGGAGTATCAACAAGAGAACTAACAGCAATATAAACATCAGTATCACTATCAGATGAACTAGTTACACAGCATCTATTACCATTATCAATAGGCAATGCAAGAGTGGAAATAGATGAACTAGCACAATCAGCATATCCAGAAGTGATATCAATATGCAACATATTCTGAGAATCAGTAAATCCAGCAACATTAGAACATTCAGGGAAAGCATCAGCATGCACATCATCTTTAGAACAAGAAGATTGACCTAAACTAGTATAATCCTCCAAATCAGACAAAGGCTGACCAACAGTGAAATCAGCATAAAAGGAGGAGGTCTCAGATCCATGATAATCAGTACATGAAGGGAACTCACTACTCTCAATGAAAGCACTAATCTGGGAGCAATTATCACATATAGTACTTCCAACACATGTACAGTCAAGAGAATCATCCAAGTCAGCAATATCACAGGAATCAGTCAATAAATTATCCAAAAATTCAGTGCTAGCATTATCAACTAACATATCAATCAGGCTGATATTAAAAACAAAGTTATCATCACAAGGATATTTCATGGCATCAAATATATTAAATTGTATCACATTGCCAGCAAACTCCATTTGAAGAGTACCCTCATGCACATTTATAATTGTTTTAGCAGTTTTCAGGAAAGATCTACCTAAAATGAGTGGGGCATGTCTACTAGATTTATATCTATCATCCTCCATATTAAGGACATAAAAATCAGCTGGAAAAATCAAATCCTTTACCTTAACTAGAACATCCTCCAAGACTCCTGAAGGATAAGCAATGCTCCTGTTTGCCAGCTGTACAACCACTCTGGTAGGTTTCAGCTCTCCCACCTGCAAAGATGAATAAACAGATTTAGGCATAACATTTATAGCAGCACCAAGATCAATCAAAGTATCAGAAAACTCAAAATTCCCAATGGTGCATGGAATTGTAAAAGTGCCCGGATCTTGACACTTGGTGGGCATTGTTGGCTGTATGAGTGCTGAAACGTTCTTGCCAAAATTGACTTTTTCATTTCCTCTCAGACGCCTCTTGTTAGTACATATCTCCTTGAGAAACTTGGCATATTTAGGGATGGTCTTGATTGCCTCCAACAGGGGTATATTGACCTCAACCTTTTTAAAAGTCTCAAGAATTTCTTTTTCTGCATCTGCTTCAGTTTGCCTCTTTCCCAAGGTAGGTCTATGTGGGAAAGGCAAAATTTTCTTTGGCTCCTCTTCATTATTAGGCTCATTTGGTGCGACGTGTGTTTTTGATGACGCCGACTTATCCATGGTGGTGGTATCTGAGGATCCCTGAACTTCTTTTCCACTCCTAAGAGTGATGGCACTGACATTGCTACTATTCCTCGGATTAACAACTGTCTGTGAGGGTAATTGGCTTGAACCTTGGCTTTTTATCTCATTGAGAGAAGTAGCGAATTGTCCTATCTGAGTATCAACCCTTCTTTCTAAATTTTGCATCATTTGTGTGATTTGTGCTTGACTCTCCATAATACGCTTCATCATGTCTCCCATATTATCCCCTTTCTTTGGTTCCTCCTGTATAGGAGCTGGCTGCCTAATAGGTTGGAAAGACTGTGCACTAGGTCCTATAACATTGTATCTATTTTGTTGCCCTCCCCCATATCTCAAATTGAGGTGATCCCTCCATCCTGGATTGTATGTATTAGAATAGGGATCATATTTTTGTTGCCCTTGTTGCATCGGCCTAACTGGAAACATCCCAGCACAAGCTTCTACCCTGTCTTCTAACATAGGGCACTGATCAGTAGTATGTGTGGCTAAAGAGCATATATCACACAGGGGTCCTACCAAAGTAGTAGGGGTAGATGTTTGTCCAGATGCATAACACTGTGGATAAGAATAGGTCTGAGTAGGGTAAGACTATGGTGCACAAGTCTGAGAAGGAGCGGAGGATGACTGCTGCCGATCTAAAGCAAGCTTTTGGAGCACAGTAGACATTACTTCAAGTTTGCTCTCAATTCTCTGACCATAGTCTGGAGCATACAATTCATTTACTCCTCTTGCTGTTTGCATTGATCTGGATCTAAATTGCTGAGCATTCTGAGCCATCTTATCAATCAACTCCCAGGCTCCTGTAGGTGTCAGATCACCTAAGGCTCCCCCAGAGGCAGCATCAATCATATTTCTATCCATGATCAACAGCCCCTCATAGAAGTACTGTATAAGCAACTGATCAGAGATTTGATGGTGAGGACAACTAGCTAACAATCTTTTGAATCTTTCCCAGTACTCATATAAAGTCTCTCCACTATTCTGTCTGATCCCACATATCTCCTTCCTTATTGATGCAGTGCGAGATGCAGGAAAGAATTTCTCCAAAAATAACCTCTTCAGTTGGTCCCAAGAAGCAATGGCACCGGGAGGTAGATAGTACAACCAATCCTTGGCTAAACCATCCAAGGAAAAAGGGAATGCTCTGAGCTTGATTTGTTCCTCTGAGACACCTTGTGGCTTCATTGTAGAGCATACAACATGGAATTCTTTTAGATGTTTGTGAGGGTCATCTCCTGCAAGTCCCTGAAACTTAGGAAGTAAGTGAATCAATCCTGATTTAAGCTCAAAATTTGCATCTAACTCTGGATATTGTATGCAAAGATTTTGATAATGCACATTAGGAGCCGTCAATTCTCTAATAGTTCTAGCATGCATGTTATTATTCAAATTTGCATTCACATTCAAGTTAGCCTGAACATGCATATTCCTGTTAGCATTTATTTGATCTTGTTCAGCCATATTATCACTAGCAAATTGAAGTGCACAATCAATTCCTTGCACAGAATCAAAAGCAGATGAATTAGAGCTATTAATTCCTACACTATCTTTGTTTTTCCTAATCTTTACTTGTCTTCTAAGGGTTTTTTCAATTTCTGGATCCAAATCAATTAATTTTTCACTAGAACTTCTTGTCATACACCAATTAGACAAGCAAAAACTAAGAAGGAACACAAAAATTAACAAAGAAAAATTAAAACAAAAATTCCAGAAAAATCCTAGAAAATTTGAAAAAATACTAAAAAAAATTCGAAAAAGTGCTCTAAACGTTGGAATTTGGCCAAAAAATGGTGCACCTAATAACTATGCTATTACTTTTGCTCAAAACACCCAAAAACTTTGAAATACAGAATTTGAGAATTTTCTGGGTACTTTAAACGAAAACTCCAGCAAGCAGGCAAATTAATATGCAACACCGAAATTACCAAATTCCAAGCTCGAAACCGATCAAAAATTTAGCTAAAATAGAATCAAAACAGAGATAAAACAAAACAAAAATACCTAGAAAACTTTCTTAAACAATTAAGAAACTAAACTCCCCGGCAACGGCGCCAAATTTGATGATCGTGTCGTGCAATCTCAAATAAAACTAGGTAGCAAAATAAGTTTGTAGATAATGGTGCAACCTAGGTCATCTTTCCAAGGAGTTTATGCCTTAAATTGTTTATGGAAGAGTGTTCTAAATATTACTAATTAAGACTTATTTTGGGGGGTTTGATGTGCTAGATTTTAATTAAACTAAAGTTAATTGACAAGAATTAGAAATCTAAAACTAAGTTCAAGTGATTGATCAAGCAAATGTGGTAACTAGCTTTCAATTGGGTTCCCTAGAGTTCGATTATCCTTGCTCTATTTAGCTTACCAATTTAGGATTAAGTTCTTGCTCTTTAGTGCATTCCTCATAAGGTTCTTGAATAACCATCCAAGATTCAATTTCATCAATTGTTCAAAGAATTTTGCAACCACAAGAAACCTTAAACAACTAATTAATTGCATTAAAAATAAGAACACACTACACTAAATTTTATTGATTTATGAAAGCTACTGCACAATTCACTCAAGATGCTAATTCACCAATTAGATTAATTAACCCCTCAAGCAATTAATTGCACAAAAGTTCCAGCTAACTAATCCAATAACCATTGCATCAATTAGCCTAAAGTCAAGAGGAATTTAGAGTTCAATTGCACAGCATTAATTCTGGAATTTTTTTCCAAACACATGATGATCAAAAATAATTCCAAAATTCAAATTAAGTTCAATCCAAGACTTAATTCAATCAAGTAGTTCTAGCAATTAAATTCCTAAACCAAAAAGCTAAACCTAGACAAATTGATGAAGGAAATAATGCTAAAATCAAAAGATTGGGCAAGAGAGTTTTATCCAAATTCAATAGGAGATGTAGAGCTCAAATCTTCATCTAGGAGAATTCAATCTTCAGCTAGCCACCACAAGGAATTTAAGCTGCCATGTAGGGATCAAATGAAGGAGTATCAATCAAAGAAGCAGCCATCGAGAAAGAAAAACTCTTCTTCAGCGCTGGAATTCTCTCCTTTTTCTCCGTCTCGCGTTCTCCTCCTCTCTATGTATCTCCAGCGTCCTTTTTCTAGGTTTTTTTTTCCTTCCCTCCTTGTTCACGTCTCTCTCCTTGTGTTTCTGCACGCTGAATTCTCGCAACTAATCCTCATCTTCATCTTAATCCCTCCGTCACCCCAAAGTAGCGTCTGGATGTGTATTTCTCCTTCCCTTTCACGTGCTTCAGCTTTAATCATTCACGTGCTCTCTTATTTGCCAATTTCCCATAGCTAATTGCATGTGAAATAAGGTGTGGGTCCCATTCAATATAATAATCCATATGCTAACTGTAGCTTCTGCATGTATCTTTACGTAGCTTTCTCCTTCGTGGATTTTGTATTTCGAGTCTGATTCTTCTCTTCATTTGCTGCTGTCCAGACGTGATCTCCAGCTCCCTCTTCTTCATGCGTTTATCTGGTTCTGCCCCGTCGTTCTGCTCGTTTTCTTCATGCGTTTATATTTCTTCTCCAACTCGTGGCAAGCTCCTTCATCCCAAGCCTCCAGCTCCAGCGTCTTTTCCTCTGTTTCTGCTGTTGAACTTGCATGACAGCTGCTGTTTGCTTGCTCGAAAGCTTCTTCACGTGGCTGTTCTCGAGTTCCAGCCAGTTACTTCTTGTTTCAGCTGGCACAACTTCTTCGTTCTGCTCAAGGAAGTTCTCCACATGGTTGCTGCCTTTATATTCCACTCGAGAAGCTTCATGGTTCTTTATTCTTTCTTTTTTTTTTTTCGTTAAACTTCATGCAGCTGCTGTACTCTTTATCTTGCCCGGTGTGTGTGTTTCTACTCGCTGCTTCATCTCGTGGAGCTCCTCTTATTCATGTTGCTGTCCAGCCTTGCAAAGCAGCCCGAGAGTGCTTCCACGTTAACTTCTGCATGAGTGTGTGAGCTGTTCGTCCTCTTAAGCTTCTCCTTCCATGTTTCCTTTCCCCTGCTTTGTGTATTCTGTAACAGGACCCATGGTTTCTCCTCATGGAGAACCCAACTCGAACCTTTCTTTCCTTCTCTTTCAACGTAAACCCAAGCTCAAACTTCTCACGTGACTTTGCTTCTTTCTTCCTTGCTTCTTCTTTATGTGGCTACAACCCTTTTGGTTTGTGGTTTTCCTTCAAAGCTCAAGTTATCCAACAAAAATCTGCATAAAAGAATGAAAGAGATGGAATAGAAAATTCACAAAATTCATTTAAAATGATTTATGCATTAAAATTCAAGAATTTTGCAATTTTAATTCCTAGAGTGCAAAAGTGGCTAATGAATTCAAATTGAATCTAATTAAACCTTTAAGACCATATTCCATCATCAAAATGCCGAAGTTAAGAAGATTAAAGTGCATAAAAATCATGCTTATCAAGCAGATATGACAATGTTCAAGCCGAGGACATATTAGATTGAGAATAGACATTCAGTTAATGTGCTTGAGTACTTAAGAAAGCACACTTGTCCTTGGCGTAGATGCCCTTCTAGCATGATAACGCCCGAAGAAAAATAACCAGGCAATACAAAGAAATCTCGGGATGTAGTAGATGAAGAATCCTACCTTCCCCGAGCACTTTACGAGACTAGGGCTGATAGAAAAAGGTAAGAGAGAGGTACTTTAGATTATTAGGAAACTTGCAATATACAGGCGATAATGGCTTTGAGCTCAGTCATGAGGCGCCCGTGTATTAGTGTTTGATGTTATGGTTTGCTTGCAATAATGGTTACATGATATTGGGTCTGGTCAACCCAGTACTAATATGACTTGAGTGCGTAGCAAATGATGACATCAATCACCATAGTATCCCGATAATCGAAAGGTATCCTGGTAAAAGGATTCCAGCAATATTAGAATAATGAGAAAAACATGCAAAAAGGAATTCCCAATAGAAAATGTTCAGATTCAGTATGCATAGCCTGAGTCCCTTATAGTATCTGTAAATGAAATGAATAGGGACCAGTGTATAGCCTCTCTTCTGCCAGAGATGTTTACTACACTTAGTGTGTGAGATGCCCTGGTGTCAAGGCACTTAAAAGCAGAACGTGGACATAGTTAGAAATTGCAGGATATAAGAGGAAGGCTAGAATGAACATATGTAAAAGTAAGTAAGTCAATAGAGTAAGAAAAGAAAGTGTAAGTGAAAAAGGGGCTGAAGTAGGAATCTAAGGATCTAATGAGGAGCGATGAACGAAAATTAAAATGCTCCCTGGTATTAGTATGACGGGATCCTAGAGAATAAGATGACACAGAACTCACTTCATGCGAAGAGCATGATATACTTCTGAGTTTAGCCTTAGCTATTATGAGCGATGGTAACTGGACTTAGTGAGCATGTATTTTACTATCAGATACAATAATCTTAGGCTTTGACATCTCCCAAAGATGGATCGCAGTAGATCCCAGTATAGCATAGCGAGTTGTAGTAGACCCTAGCAGGGCTCTGAGAGGTCGCAGTAGACCCAGGGGTCACAGTAGATCTCATAGAGTTACAGAGAGCCCTAGCCACAGCATGATAGACCTTTGGTAGAGATGACAGCCTGAGATAGTTTTTACAGAGCAGTTAGTCTCAAAGACTAGTATATTTTTAGCTAGGCTTTGTCTTAGAGACTACAGATCTCCTGAGTCTGATAGACTATTGCTACAGAGATATGAAGGCTTTACTCAGACAGTTAGACCACTTACTAGCTCTCTTCAGAAATGAGCATAGTATATAGGATGAGGAAAGCAAAAAATTAACTTTCTAGAGTTAGAACCAGATGAACCACTACCTAATAGACAGTAGCCCTAACCAAGGTTCAGAAAAGGGGTCAGGTGCAATTCTTATATGAGGTAAGTGGTATAATATATCTCCAGTGAGCAAAACTGTGAGAACAGCTAGCATCCCATCAGAGCCTAGCAGTAGTCAGTGGTAGTAGCTCTTCGGTGCCAATGTGAGACACACAGATTAGGCCAATCAGTAATAAAATGAGGGACTATGAAATGCCACTATAAGTGAGCAAAGAAAGTGAGAAAAAGTCCCAGCCTACAAAGACAGATATAGTAATAAATAGAGAAACTGGGATTATTAATAGCAGAAACTCCTCAAACGAGCTATAATCCTAGTAAGCAGTTGTGATATGAGGCTTATGACAGAAAGAAATGCAAATTATAATCATGAGATGAGCTAGTGAGGAAGAACGCAGAGATAAATAGTGGACGAAACATGTAAATAAGCAAACAGATAGAAACCTCTGATGGCTCTAATGATAAAAAAAAAAAAAAGATGATGAGATGTTATGAGAAGCCATTCAGAGAGGATATGGGAGACGTGATATGAGATAAGTTACCTCCCGAGATGTGTAAATGAGTCCACTGAAAGAATGTTAATCCTGCGATCGGGTTAACATTAACCCGACATGATTAGTAAGCTCTCCTAGGATAGGCCTCCAGAGTTAAGAATTTCTTTCTCTTATGAGAAAGAACTAGCAAGTATTTTATAACAGTAGAGCATTTATTAAGAGCTAGTAATAAAAGTTCCCTGGCTGAAAGAAAATTCGAAAGAATGAGATTGCTGAGAAAGCGTCTAGAGCCAAGAAGAAGGGAAAGAAAAGAATAGCTAGCTAGACTAGAAGAGTAAGAGAAAGTGTACCCCTAAATTTTGAGGATGAAATTTATTTAAGGGGGGAGGAATGTAACATCCAGCCTTTCCATAAATGTGAGAAACACAATGTTCGGTTTCTCCGTAAACAGCAGAAATGGGCCAGCTACAAAAGGAAGTCCCTGAAACAGAAGGGATTGGGGCCAACCAAAATTATGATAAAATTTTAAATATTAGAAAATGAGGACTTGAGCATTGAGTTACCCAGGAATCAAAGCCAGAATGATTCAAAAAATTTGTCAAAAGGCCAGTGGCATTTTCGTAAATATAGGCACTTTTTGGAAAAAACACAGAAGGGCTTTTTAAATGAAAGTTTTGAATTCTCCAGGGTTTTCAGAGGCTCTAAATACTATGGAAAGCCCCACAATAGCTAAAACCCCTTTGGTGGATGTTTTCCAACATCAGTGCGCCAGAACTTTAGCAGATTCGTTCGGAAAGGTTTTAGCTCCAATTTGAGTGATTCCAAAGACATTTTACTTGTTTGGGAACCTAAATTTTATAATGGAAAAGACAGTTCTCAAAATGGAGCTAAAATAAAGGAGAAACGGAAATGCAAAGTATGAAGGGCGAAATGGAAATTTTTGAAAAGTGTAACTTATTCCCACCTATATATATGATGCACCCTTCTCCTCTCTTCATTATGCACGACCATCTTCTGCCTAAAACCAGAAGAAAACCCTAGGGGATGAGGCTTACAAGAAGGGGAAGAAAAGGAGGAGAAATCAAAGGCTTAAGGTATGGAAATTAGTAGTTTTTCATGCTCTTTCTCTTCCAAACCTCTTCTCCTCTATTCTCCTTTATTTCTTATGATTATAATGAAGTTTATAAATCTGTTTTAAGGGATAAATTGAGGGGAAAGTTCGGATTTGAAGAGAGAAGCTCAAAGAACATAAGATTCAAGTGAGAAAAAGCAAGAAAACAAGGTAATATTTCTTCTTATGGTTGTCCTTTTTGGTCCCCTTCTCCACCATTTCGCCCCACTTAAGAAAACCCTAGGAGGAGATGATTTTTAGGCTGAACCAAGTATGAATCTAAGGAAAAAGGGTGTGGAGATTAAGAATATGCAAAGGGAATTATCAAAAAACCATTAGATTTCAAGATGCAAATTCTAGGGTTTCAATTGCACCTTGTAAAATCTGACTTTGTATGATGATTCCTATGCCTAAGTAAGAGTTTAAATGAGCTCCCAAGATCCCTAAGAGGCTCCCCATATGCTTCTTCCCTTGAGAAAACAAAGAAAGCTCCATGGAACCCAATATGCTTCATAGCCTCGGCCTAGATGCGTTCTCCTAGCTAGGGAGAGTTTTAAATTTTTCTAAGGCCATTCTTGAGTCATATTTGATGAATGAAAGTGAGGGGAGGCCTTGGAAAAAATTTAGAACTCATAGAAAGTGATTTGGTGCCTTAGGTTCCATATTATGACCTAAAGAAGCAACATGGTGCTAGGCCTTTTGTTTTGATGATGTGATGACTCCAAGAGGCTTAAAAGGAGTCAAGAATCATATTTGAAAAGAAAGAATGAGGCCTAGAAATCATTTGAGGGGTGTTGCTTCATTAGGTGCCAATATGGACCATAATGGGGGTTATAGAGCAATCTAGCATCTAAGCAAATTGTATGATCTTAGAGATTGTTTTATGAACCTAATTGGCTCCCATATATTGTATTTAGGCCAAGAGAAACTATCTCCACCAATTTTTGGGTGTGTGGCCGAAAGAGGAGGCTTGAATCCTAAAGGAAAAGTGTGTGTTTGTATACAAGGTAGCTCTCTCCACCTTCTCTCATGCATGGATGTGTGTTTAGCTTATTTTAGAATGTTTGTATATGTATTTTCAAGCTTTGAAAAGTATGCTAGCATGTCTTTACATGTCATGATCCTTGATGCCATGTTATGTTTTAAATAAATCCATGATGTTTGTATGAGATTGCTTGAGTGTGGAGAGGCCAAGAACTCTTCCCTTTGGTGAGGATGAGCCAAGAACCCTTAAGCTTGGTTGAGATAAAGCAAAGAGTCTCCCAAAAGCAAAGTGGGCTCCTAAGAGTATGGTTGAGTCCAAAGTGCTCAAGAAATGGGTGAGGCAATCCAAAACCCATGAGGAGAAGCGTGAGGCCAATCCAAACACTTAGTGAGCTCTTGAATGATTTGTATGAGTTGTTCAATGCCAACTTTGCTTCTAAAATGTCCATGGCTTTTATTGTCTCCATGCATGCATTGGTAAAGCTTGCTTGCACATATTATGTATGATTGAATGAGAGATGAGCTATTGGAATTCTTTGAATCTCATCCCCTCCTCTCCAATGATCTAACATGCTAGGTGAACCAAGTGGAGATGCTAATGGGAGCCAACAACACTAAGGGAAGGAGATTGACAATCATGTGTTTAGCTTTTGTCACTTTAAGACCATGATTGTACCATATGATATATATGACGTAGTAAATGGGCTATGACCCTTGAGAAATGTGTAAATATGATATTGTATGATGTTTAAATGTATGGATATTACGTGTGACCTCTAGAACCTATTTTAAGTATGTAATGCCAAAGTGTGCAATATAGAAGTTTGTTGGAAATATGCATAAGTGTGGGTTGAATGGCCAAAATGAGATGTATGAGGTTTGGGAACATTTGGGTAGCTCACACAAGTCTCAAATAAGCTTTTAAACTTGCCCAAAAGGTACCAAGACCAAGGGAAATCCATTTGGCAATTTTGGTACCCAATATGGAGCCAAAATTGACCATAATGGAACCCTATGTCACTTTTTGGCCAAATGAGTTAGTCTTGCTCTGAAATTTGGCATGCAATTAGGTCTCATTGAGATATTTTTGGGAAGCTAAAGAATATAATTTTTGGAGGTCTAGAGAATATTTGATGAATTTTCAAAGTTGGGATTTTCTATGGTTTCTGGTATGTGCACTGTTCATACTGGCAGATTTTATTTTTGTGTCACTTGATGGCCAAATGGTGTCCAATGCTTATGAAATTTTATATACATAAACTAGAGGTCTGTGGCCACCTAGATCCCTCATTTGGAGGTTTGCGTAGAGAGTTATGCATATTTGAAGTTAACTGTCAGTATCAGTAGTGCCCCAGGAGCTCAGTTACTGTTCCATCAGTTCCAGATGTCTAAACGCATCTGTTTCATTCTGGAATTATTTTTAACATTTGTAGCTTTCCAGAATGACTGAATTTGTGTGATTTCAATTTTTTTAGAATTAGTTATGAATTTTAGAAATTTGTATCAGTAAACTGAATAACAGCCCAGGTAGCCAGCGACTCTGTAGCTTTTTGGATGTCAAACGTTCTGTGTGATGAATTTTATGATGTGGGCATATTTTTAGTGTGAAGTACACATCCTAATCTTTCCAGAATGACTAAGATTGCATGAATTCTAATTTTCTAGATTTAGTTATGATTTTTCAAAGTTAGGCCAGAAAATGGAGCAAATCTGGCCAAAAATATGCTTGCTTATTTTGAGCTCCAATTCGGTTTCCATGAGTTATGGGCATAATTTTGTCATGAAAATGAGTTGTAATGATGTATTTAAATATGAGAATGTATAGTATGAGCTCACATGGTCCACGTGACACCGAATTGAATTTTTTTAGATATAGCGCAATGCGAAAAAATCTATTATTTTATCCCCTTTCTCATATGCTCTTGTGGGATTGATGATATAAAGCCTATAAATGACATAAAATGAGCTAGAAGTTATGGTGTTACAGTGGGTGTGTGGCCGAAGCAAAAGAGGGAATTTCAAGAGAAAAAGTGTGTGATTGTGTGCAAGGTAGCTCTCTCCACCTTCTCTCATGCATGGATGTGTGTTTAGCTTGTCTTAGAATGTGTGTATGTGTATTTTCAAACCATGAAAAGTATGCTAGCATGATTTTATATGCCATAATTCATGATGACATATTATATTTTCAAATGAATGTATGATGTTTGTTTGAGTTTGCTTGAGTGTGGAGAGGCCAAGAACTCTTAACTATGGTGAGGATGAGCCAAGAACCCTTGAGATTAGTTGAGACAAAGCAAAGAGTCTCCCAAAAGCCAAATAGGCTCCCAAGAGTATGGTTGAGTCTAAGAATCTCTTAAAGAATGGGTTCGGCAACTCCAAAATCTATGAGGAAAAGTGTGAGGCCAATCCATCTACTTGGTGAGCTCTTGGATGTCTTGTATGACTTATTCACATGCCAAGCTTGCTTCTTGAATGGTCATGACTTCCATGATATCCATGCATGCATTTTCAAGACTTGTTTTGCATATATTATGTATGATTGAATGGGAGATGAGCTACTGGGATTCTTTGAATCTCATTCCCTCCTCTCCAATGATCTAATATGCTAGGTGGATCAAGTGAACAAGGTAATAGACGCCAACCACCTTGAAGAAAGGAGATTGACAATCTAATGCATAGTTTTTAGTTCTTTAAGGCCATAATTGTGTCAAATGATGTAATCCCTTGATGTATATAGTCTATGACTTCTTAGATATGTGTAATTAGGATATTATGTGATGTATAAATATATGGATATGATGTATGAACCCTAGAATAGAATTTGGGTGTGCAATGCTAAGGTATGCATTTTGGAAAGTTTGATGTAATGTGCATATGTGTGGATGAAATGGCCAAAATGAAATGTATGAGGTTTGGGACCATTTGTACAGCCTAAAAAATTCCTAAATGTGCTTTTAGACTTGCCTAAAAGGTGCCAAAACCAAAGGAAAGCCAATTGGCAATTTTGGTACCCTATATAGGGTCAAAATTGACCATAATGGAATCCTATATCACTTTATGGCCAAAAGAGATCTTCTTGATTTGAGATTTGACAAAAATTTAGAACTTGTTGATAGCTTTTGGGGAAGCTATAGATCATAATTTTTGGAGGTCTACAGAATATTTGATAAATTTCTAAATTTGGCAATTTTTCTGATTTTGGTCTGATGTACTGTTCATTTGGTCCAAAAATGAAATCGATCACACAGGGCTCAAATGATGTCCAATTATCATGAAATTTTATACAAAGAAACTAGACATTTATATGACTTGTAATAACTAGAAGCACCTCATTTAGAGGTCTAGAGAGGGAGATATAAATTTTTAAACATTCTGTCCAGTACCAAGAGTTTTACCTGAACTGAGTTACTGTTTCATTGAATTCTGAGCTCTGGACTACCTGAGCTGGTCTCAAATTATTTTTTCCCTCTAGATAACATCCATAGATTTCTATATTGGCATCATTTTAATGGATTCAATTTTTGTGGAATTAATTGGATATTTTTGAAATTTGTTGTAGAATTGTATGACAGCATCAGGAGGCAGTCTGACCTCTGGATCATTTCACTGTCAAACATCCTTTATGATAGATTTTGTGGTTTGAAAATATTTTTATTATGAAGTAGACATCCTTATCTTTCTATAATGACTAATAATGCATGATTTTGATTTTTATAAAATTATTTATGATTTTTCAAAGTTTGGTCAGAAAAGAGCCCAATCTGGCCAAAAATAAACATCCATATTTTATACTTCATTTCGGTTTTCTTACGTTGTGGGCCACATTTTATGATGAAAATGAGTTGCATTCATGTAATTAAAAATAAAAATGTATAGTATGAGCTCACACGGTCCATGTGATATCAAATAAAATTTTTATATACGACGCAACGCACAGAAATGTATTATTTTAACGGATTTTCTTACTTTTCTTCATGTAATGCATCATATGAGCATGCAATGTGTGATAGAAATAAGCTAGAAATTATGGTGTTGCAGTTTACACTGAAATTGTTGATAAGAATAATTCTACTAACAGTACTAGTATTGATAAGAGCATGCATTGTGATAGTGCTGATATTGAAAACCTTATTGATGCTTGTGCTATTATTGATACTAGTGAGAGATTGGATTTAGTTGTTGATCATTGTTTAAAATCTTGTGAGCCTACTGATATCTCTTTGGTAAGGGAAGATACTATTTCTTTTGTTGAGAGTCCTAAACAGATCCCTGAAGTTGTTGAGCCAGTTCCCAACAATCAATAGACTCTCCCAATTGAGATGAATCAACTGCCAGGCACCGTAAGGAATCCCCAATTAAAGGGCTTTGAGAAGCTGCAATTAGATTTTTCTATGGATATAATGACGCTTACTGATGAGAGTCCACTAGATTTATTAGTTTTGATAGATATTAAGGAGTCTAGAGTCTAGTGTTTTGAAAATTGATTTTAAATTTTCTTTCTTTAGCTTTGAATGTCTTAAATTTGATTTTCCTTCTTTCTTGCTTTTGAAAATGCTGAATTTGACTTTCCAAAACCACAGATGGTTGAGGAAGTCCATGAATCAACATAGCATGATCAATCAAAATGCTTTAAAGTGGTTAAACTTAAATTTGTTCAATGAAGAAAGAATAAAGCTATTTTAATTTTGGTTTTTAATACTTATAATTAGTTGGTCTCTAATAGTGTTCTTTTTAGTTTAACATTTAGTTTTCTTTTCTTTTTTGCATTACTATTTGTTTTGTTCTATTTTGTAGGTAATAAATTGTTAACCAACTATATGGAAATCTGAGCCATCCTTGAGATCTCCATTTTCAACTTCATATAGTTCTATACTTTGCTTTCACTCTCTTTATATTGTGTTGTTTATCTGTTGACTAGATTGTGTGTTGGCATTGAGGACAATGTAATATTTAAGTGTGGGAGGGGGGAGAGCCATTCCATTTCATTTCATCTTCTTATTGCATGTCATCTTCTTTTTGTTTTGAAAAAAAAAAACTAAAAATTTTTGAAAAATTTTGAAAAATAGTGTGATTTTTTTAAAAAAAAATTTGTGAAATTTGCAAGTTAAGATGATTATAGCTTGAATTCACTTTGGCATGATAAGTAATGGATTTTGTGTCTTGATTTAAGTGAAGTGGCAATGAATTTGATTTCAATGAATTATTTGATAGCTATTAGCTCGTGTGGATTTGAGCTTTAATTGTTGATTTCTAGTGCGTATTCACCTATCTTTGCTTTCACTCTAGAATTTGTCTTGATTCTTTGTTGAGACCACATTTGCATTTACATGCATAAAAATGATAAGGCATTCCTTTCTATTGTAGCTAGTCAGCCAAAAAGCCTACCATTACATGCATTTTATCCATTGTTTAGCCACTTTGGACCTTGATTTTATTTTCTTGTTGAACCTATAACCATGAAAAATGAAAATATATTCCCGCCTTGTTTTAAGATGATTTTTAGATTTCAAAGAGCATTACATCTAATTAGGAGGAGATAATGTATGCTTTGCATCCATTTAGGCCATTGTTATTAAAAATTGAGGAAAACGTTCAAAGTTAAAGAAAAGAAAAGAAAGAAAAGCAAACGAAAAATAGTGAATTCAAAAGAAAGCAAAAGAATGAAAATAAAAAGAAAGAAAAAACATTAGAAAATCAAAGAAAGAAGTGTTTGAGTTTTCTTTGCAATTCTTATTATTAGTTGGAAAAAAACAGAAAGGCCTTGAAATTCTTCCCTATCCTAGATTTTCATTGATTGCTTTTGAAGTTCTAAGGTATCCATTTGTTTGTCTTTTCTTGTGTATCCATTCATTTCTTTCCCTAGCCCCATTACCATCTTGATTAAAGTCCTTTGATTTGTGCCTTGCATTTGACATAGGTGGTGGAGACTTAAAAGCTTAACAATCTTATGGTAGTGAACTTTGATAGGTGGAACTTAGGTGAAACACATTTCCTTAAACACTTGAAAATTGAGAGTAACACTAACTTATATGAGAAGCTATGCATTTCAATTCATTCTTTTCAATTGAAATTGCCATGGAATTTGCTTTCTTGATGCAAGTGAAGTTAGCTTTGATTGTTGAAGTGTTAAAAAGATGTGATCATTCTTAGCTTGTGATTTTTACTTTCCTTTTTTCGTTTTCATTTTTTTCCACTTGCCATTCCATTAGCTTTTTCTTTGGATCTTGAGTTTTGCCCAGGAGTGCAAAGGTTTAAGTGTGGGGGAATCTAATAACTCAAATATTTTCTATATTTTTACTCATTAATTATGGATTTTTGTTAATGAATTGATGATGTTTTGAGCTTTAGTGAATATTATTTGGATTAGGAAATAAAATATTATCTTTTGGAATTTTGGTGAATAACTTGGACATTTTAATGATATTCTATTTCTTAGATGATAATTGTATTCCATGGGCCATTGATTTTGTTTATTTTGACTTAGGGCTTTTGATGTAAAAGGAAGTAGATTTATTCTTTCACATGTTGTATGGGCTTCCTCAAGTTCTCTTAACCAACCACTAGGCCAAGCATGTGAAGAAGCAGCTCCTTACATCCATTCCTAGTGAAGCTCTCATCCATTCCACCAAAAAAAGCACTTCCACATAGCAAATGAGTCACACAGAGGCTAGATGTTTAGAAGGTTTTACAGGTTAAAAGAAGAAGAAGCTTGTGAACAAAAGAAGAACCAAGCTCCAGCTCCCTTGTTCTTACGTAGAAAACACACACACAAGCATTCTCTCCATATACTTACATGTAGATAACTAGCTGAAAGTCATAAGAGAAAAGCATACTTATATAATAATAGCCTATCCTCTCATAGCTCACACATCTTCACTCTATATATCCACGAAGCACTTAAATGAGCTACTAGTCCATACTCATAAGTCATCATTCACGCAAGCCACAAGTTCTACCAGGTCCATTACATGTAGATCATGTAGCTCTAGCTTCACTCACAAACTACTTGAACCACACATCTAGCTCTCTTGTTCGCATGCATAAAGCCACAACTTCCCACGAGTAAAGGAAGTAACACGAGATGAAAAGAAGCTTGAAGGAAGCATGGGCGCGTAGTTTAATAAAAGGCAAGGCTAAAGCTTCTAATCCAAGAGAAGGGCTACTGCTCATACACATAGCCATATCCACCACACTTCATATGTAACATAGTGCCATACAGAAGAAGCTTAAATAGACACACAGCTTAATCTCACATTGATTTAAGTGGGCTTTTCTCTTCTTAACACATGCATGAGGTTCCACCAAAAACATGCACATCTAGTTCACTCCAAGGCATGTTGAAGGGAGACACATGATTCATAATGGACCCATTTATACATATACATGGCAACTGCAAGAGGAAACATCATTCACCCAGGTAACACATTCAGTAGTACACTCTCTATTCACTCAAGTTAATTCATGGATTGAACTCATACACATGTCAACTGTGTGAAGCAAGAGCTGGGAGTTGGTTGAAGAAAAATGCAAAGAGGAAGCTTAGGTCTAACATGGAAGGATGAGCAAATGTTATGTGGAATGAGAGCTGAGTTAAACATTGAGGCAACAACACAAAAGAAGAAGAAACACACACATGCAATAGCTTGCCACAAATTTTGGTTCTTTGATAGGGGGAGAGAAAGCTCATGAAGCTAGAAGAAGAGGCAAACTATGTGTATGGGAGGAAGAAGTAGAGAAAGAAGAGAAGGAAAGAAAGATGCTAGAGCTAAATGAGAGAAAAAGAAGACGCAAAAAAGGGAGCAACACATGGAATATTATAAAAGAAACTAAAGCAGGGCCCATACTTATACACATATAAAGGAAGCTGCAGGCAATTAGAATAAAGGAAAAAGCACGTGAAATGGTTAAATGAAACACATGAGGAGATTAAATACACTTGAGCAATATCATCAAATGAGGAATCCATCGAATAAATTCCATGCTACTATTTAGAGACCATTCCATTCACAACACTCCATTCACGTCGTAGCTCCTCTCCATGCCATTTCCACTCCATTCTCCACCATTCTTCCACCTCTATGAAGCTTTAATTCTCCATCTTGTGCTAGCTAGGAGGATAACCTTGGAAAAGCTTGAATCAATGGAGATTATAACACCATATATTTTTAACTCATTTTATGACATTTCCATGCTTTACATTCATAGATTCCATGAAAGAGCAAAGAAAAGGGATTAAAATAAAGCATTTCTTTGCATTGCATAATGTATGAAAATTCCATTCAGTGTCACATGGACCACGTGAGCTCATACATCAGATTTTCATATTTAATTACACAGATACAATTCATTTGCAACATCAAAAGTGGCCTACATCTCGTAGAACTCAAGGGGAAGCTCAAAATACACATATATAATTTAGGCCAGATTTGTTCCCCTTTCTATCACAACTTTAGGAAAATCAAAACTAATTTTAGAAAAATCAAATTCATGATTCTTGGTCATTATGCAAGGCTATACATGTCTAATTTAAGATAAAAATATGTCCAGACCATAGCATCTAACACAAAAGATGTTTGACATGCAAAACTATCTAGAGGTCAAGCTGTTCATTGGTGCTGTCACAAAATTCTGTAGCAAATTTAAAGAATGTCTAATTAATTTCAAAACAATCCAATACATGTAAAAGATACCAATTTGGAAATCTGTGGATGTTAATTAGAAAGGAAAAATAACTCCAGATCGGTTCAAGCATGCCCAGACCTCAAAACTTAATTAAACATTAAATAAGGTCGGCTGGAGTTCCTGATATATTATAGATTTTTTAAAAATTTATATCTCCCTCTCTAGACATCTAAATGAGGTTCTTATAGTTGTCACAAGTCACTGGAAATGTCTAGTTTGTCTGTAAAAAATTTAATGGCAATTGGACATCATTTGAGCCTTGTGTGACAGATTTCATTTTTGAACCTAAGTGAACAGTAATATAACCAAAACTAGAAAATTTGCTAACTTTGAAAATTCATCAAATATTTTGTAAAACTCTAAAAATTTTGTTCTTTAGCTTTTCAAAAAGATCTCAACAAGCTCTAATTGCATTCTAAGTTTCAGATCAAGAAGAGCTCATTTAGCTAAAAAGTGACATAGGGTTCCATTACAGTCAATTTTGGCTCCATATGGGATACCAAAATGACCAAATGGCTTTTCTTAAGGTTTGACACCATTTGGGCAAGTCTAATAGCATAATTAGGACTTGTGTGAGCTACCAAAATGGTCCCAAACTCCATGCCTCTCATTTTGGCTATGCCACTTGCAATTATACATACTTACATCAAACTTTCAAGAAGCATAACTTAGCATTACATACTCAAATTATATTCTAGCATTCACATAATACATTCTTCCATTTATACATGACATTATCAGAATTACACATGTCTAAGAAGTCATAGACCATATACATCATTGGATTATATTATTTGACACAAATATGGCCTTAAAGAACTAAAAACTATACATTATGTTGTCAAGCTCTTTTCTTCAAGGTGGTTGGCTTCTATTACCTTGCTCTCTTAGTCCACCTAGCATGTTAGAATATTGGAGAGGAGGGGATGAGATTCAAAGAATCCCAATAGCTCATCTCCCATTCAATCATACATAATGGATGCAAAACAAGTCTCATAATGTATGTATAGTCATGTTGACATGTGCAAACATTCAAGAGGCATTCTCATCATTTAAGAAAGTCATACATAGCATACAAAGGCTTGCCAAGCAAGTGGATTGGTCTCACCCATTTACTTATAGATTTTGGACTTGCCTCACCCATTCTTTAAGAGGTTCTTGGACTCAACCATACTCTTGGGAGTCAATCTCACTTTTGAGAGACTCTTTACTTTGTCTCAACTAATCTTAAGGGTTTTTGGCTCATCCTCAACATGGCTAAGGGTTCTTGGTTGCACCACACTCAAGAAAACCAAGGTAAATATCATAAACATCATTTGGAAAACATAATGCATCATCATGGTACCATGGAGTAAGAGCTCATGCTACAACATTTTTCATGGCTTGAAATATACATACACACATTTAAAGACAAGTAAAGTAAGGAATTATGCATGAGAGAAAGTGGAGAGAGCTACCTTGGATACAATTACATACTTTTTCTCTTAAATCCAAGCTCCCTTTTTTAGCCACACACACACAAAGTGTAGGGATGATTTCTCTTGGCCTAAACACAATTTATAGAAGCCAATTTGATTCATGAAATTAATTCTAAGGCCACACACTTGCTAAGACACTAACTTTACCTATAAACCCCATTATGGTTCTATAAATGCACCTAATGAAGCAACACCCCTCAAATAAATTCTAGGCTCCATTCTTTCCTTTTAAATTTGATTCTCGACTCCTTTTAAGCCTTTTGGAGTCATCACACAATTAAAATGAAGAGCCTAACTACATGTTGCTTCTTTAGGTTATATTATGGAACATAAGGCACCATCTCACTTTCTATGCTTTCTAAAATTTTTTTAAGGCTTTCTCTCATATTCATTCATCATATATGACTCAAAAATAGGTTTATAAAAATTTAAAACTCTCCCTATTTACCCTAACCGCCTTAGGCCGAGATCACGAAGCTTATTGGCCTTCATGGAGTTTGCTTGGTTTTCTTAAAGGAGCAAGCACATGGGGAGACTTATAGGGATCTTAAGAACTCATTTAAACTCTTATTTAAGCATAGGAATCATTGTATGAAGTCAGATTTTACAAGGTGCACTTGAAACCCTAGAAATTGCATCTAGAAATCTAATGGTTTTTTGTTAATTCCTTTTGCATATTCTTAATCTTCACACCCTTTTTCCTTAGATTCACCCTTGGTTCTGCCTAAACATTGAATTCTCCTAGGGTTTCTTAGGTTATGCGAAATGAAGAAGGAGGAGAACCAAAGGTAGCAACCATTGGAGGAGAAATTACCTTATTTTCTTACTTTTTCTCACTTAAATCTTACTTTCTCCAAGCTCCACTCTTCAAATCCAAAATTTCCCGTAAGTTTCTTCCTTGAAATAGATATGTAAACTTTATTTTAATCAAAGGAAACAAAAAAGGAGAATGGAGAAGAGGAGGTTTGGATGGAAGAAAGCATGAAAAACTACCAAGAAACCATACCTTTTCACCTTGATTTCTCCTTCTTCTTCTCTCCCTTTGGTGTGCCTAAACCCTAGCCTTCTTCTCTAAATTTAGGCAGAAAAAATTCTGTCAAAATAAGTGAGGAAGGGTGGCGCCACCTATTTATAGGTGGAGGAAGAAACACTTTTCAAAAATTTCCATTTTACCCTTTGTTCTTGGCATTTTTGTTTATCATTGGAATCACTCAAATCAGAGCTAAAACCTTCCCGAATGAATCTGTCAAAGTTCGGGTATACCGATATTAGAAAATGTCCACCAGAGGGGATTTAACTATCCTGGGGCTTGCCATAGTTTTTAGGGCCTTTAAGAACCCTAGAGAACTCAAAAATTTCATTTAAAAAGCCCTCCTATTTGAATTCCAAAAATTGCTCAAAATTATGAAAATGCCATTACGTTTCGTAAGTTTTTCGTAAGAAATTGTTTCTTTATTTTAGCTCTATTTTTCTTTCCATCTAAGCCTGGGATTCTCATTTGTAAAAGTCTAGAATGCTTCCCAAATTTTTTGGGACCTTAACTAAGTCATTTCGGGGGATTTCCTTTTGTATCCGGTGAATTTTATTCATTAATAGACAAACTGTACGTTATGTTCCTCACGTTTTCTCTTGTTTTCAAGAAACCGAATATTACAAAGATAACAAAGGAATTTTGGCTAAGATTTTCTCTTTTTCTTGCATTTTTTCCTTTCTTGTATTATCTTGGTTAAGGTTGTATTGAATTCAGAATTTGTATTGTTTACAATTAGTGGCTGGTTATACACTAATTAGGATATTGTTTGATTGATTTAGTGCTGGATTTTCACTATTCTCTAATTTCCCATGCATGCCAGCTAGGTGTTCGTTGAAATGCATAAGTGAAATTGTGTACTTGATTATTTAATTTAAGGATTCCTTAGAATTTGATTGGTTAATTAAATCTCCTAGAATGTTAATTTAAAGGCTAATTGATTAATTAATTATTCAATTCAAGTATTCATTGATCCTAATGACAAGAGTCAGCGATTTGATGCGGGATTAAGATTTCAATTTAATATTAAATTGTTAATCCCTTGATTCTTACATGGTAACTCAAGATACATTGTTATGAATACAATTATGGACTCTTAGACTAAAATTAATTACAATTGAATTAGGATAAGGATAGTGGATACCAAGGGACAAATCCAAAACTAGTCACAAGTCCATTACTTGCCTTTAACTCACGCAATTAGATAGAATTTAGGAACTTTATTTCAATTTTATTTTAGATAGTTTAATTAGATCAAAACCTAGATAGTTTTAGGATTCTCTTATACTTAAAAAACCCAATTAAACATTGAATTCTATTTCCAAGGGAAATGACCTAGGTTGCACCATTAACTATATAATTTTCAACCTAGTTTTATTTTGAGGTTGCGTGACACAACCATCAACTGTCCACCCTCTTTTGATGAAAAGTTTGATGTAGAAAAAATAGAGGCATGGATTATGCAGCTAAAGAAAATTTTTAGAGTGATGGGCTGTACTTCTGAGCAAAAAGCAATGCTTGCTACCTTTATGCCAAAAAAGGAAGCTGACCATTGGTGGTGTAATACAAAGTAAATTATACAAACAAAGAATATTCCTATTAACTAGAAGAAATTTCTAGTTGAGTTTTATGAGAAATACTTCCCCAGCTCCATCTAAGACTAAAAGGAAATGGAGTTTATAAATCTCAAGTAGACTGATAAGTTCTTTATAGATCAGTATGTGGTGAAATTCGTAAAATTGTTTTAGTATTTCTCCTATCTCCAGAAATGTGATGATGAGAATAAGAGATGTAAATGATTTGAAAAGGGTTTAAAGCCTTTGATCATAGATAGAGTAACTCTCTAGAGAATTGAAGCTTTAATACTTTTGTGGAGATCAGCAGGGTAATAGAGAATTACCTGCAAGACATATTGCTAGTAGTGATTAGGGTTAGCTAAAGGGAGACTTTAGAATTGAAAAGACTAGGATAGAAGGATAGTGTCAGTATAGCTGCTAGTAATAGAAAGAAGGGTAAGGTGTAGTGGAATAGGAAGCCACAAAAAGGAAAGAAAGTGCAGCCCAGCAGAAGATAGCCATTCCTTATGACATGTTTCAAATGTGGAAAGCCTGGACATATACCCAAGAATTGTCTTGAGATAGAGATAGTGCCTTTACCCAAACCACAATCCCAAGGCAGAGTGTTCGCCCTCATTCAGCAAGAGGCTAGTGCATCTCTCAGTTTAATTAAAGGTATGATCATAGTGAATGATTTTCCTATAATTGCTATGTTTGATTTAGGTGCCAGTTACTCATTTATATCTTATGATTGTGTGAAAAAATTGGGTCTGGTAATTGGTACTTTACCTTATGACTTATCTATTACTACCCTTATTAGAGGTCATGCGATTACTTCCCATGTATACTTGAATGTCACCGTACAATTTAACTATTGTTGCACTACCATCGATTTAATTTGTATGCCTTTCCATGACATCAATGTAATTGTCAACATGAATTGGATGGTTCCTAATAATGCTATGCTTGATTGTGAACACAAAAGCATTATCTTACTTGATTTTGGGACCATACCTAGTATTGGGATTGAATTATCTTTTTTGACTACTGCTTAGGGGTAAAGAAATTATTGTTCACTTGCTGTTGTTAAACTGACCAAGATTAGTGATTTTTGATAGTTTGCAGTATAATGCCTACCAGGTTGTTTCCCATGGAGCTTTTAATCAAATCAATTAGTTTAGGAATGACAAAACTAGAATTATGATGATTGGGGGTTCAAATATGAAGTCACACTAATTAAATCGAATAATAAATCAATGAACAAAACAAAACAAAATGAAATTCAATCAGAATGATGCGTAACCAATTCAAAATTCTTTCCCTGATAGTTCTCTATCCTTGTCACCTAAAAATACCTCTAGTTTGATTTTTAATCCTTTAGTTATTTCAATTAATGTTCCTAAACTACTATTTAGGATTTCAACTGCTTCGTATTACTAATCAAAATGCAACTGCGCTTCTATCAACAATACGAAGTCAAAAATATTCTGCACTTGACCAAAGACATGTAGAATCCTAATGTTGTTCAAAATAAATTTATTTGATTAATCAACTAATTAAATCAAAACATGTTCTTAGATAAATCAAACGAATCAGAATTAATGTAACAAAAATCATCTAACCAGAATGATAATAATTACATGAAAACAAAGAGAATAAAAATGAAATACATTTTAAAATCAAAATTCAAGCCAGAGTTCTATACAAACATGGACTTAAGTTCTATGACACCATAGCTCACTAGGCTTCATATTCCCATATTCCAGATGAATCTCATGAGTAAGCAAAGAAAACCAAGGAAAAGGGAATATAAATATTGAATTTATTCGTGTTATGTCAGGGTTGAAAATTTCATCTCATGTTATATGGGCCTTGTGAACTCACCAATAACCTTCTCCACTTATTTCCCATCTAAACAAGTCATAAATGTTCCAAAACATCACACAATTCATGGGTCTAGGACTAAAAACCCTGAAATTAACTCATTCATCTCGGATTTCATAATGGCAGATTTTCTGGTGCAATTTTGAAAAATCATAACTAAATATAAAAAAATCAAAATCTGATGAACTATAGCTTCCTAGAAAGCTTTGAATGTTGAATTTAAACTAAAAATAATTCCAAGCTATGAACATATCATTTGGACCATGTTTGATAGTAGAGAAGGGATAGAAGTTGGACGGCCTAGTGCTATTGATACAACTTACTGATATGAACTTTGAAAATACACAATTAATTCCAAAAAAATCCAATCTATGCAAACAATATTAATTTGGAAAGCTAGAAATGTTTAAAGTTATGGTAAAAATAAATTCAGATTAAAACAGATACATCTGGCTATTGAAAATTTGATGAAATAGTGACTAAACTCCTCTAGCATCCTTGATGCTATCTTCAAAACTAAAAAATGTATAACTCTCTACTCAGACTTCCAAATGAGGTGATCTTGGTGGCCACAGAAAGCTTATGATCTCTAGTTTATATTGGTAAAATTTCTAAGCATTGGACCCCATTTTTCCCTCTAATGACATAGTTTAAGAAACTGACCATATGAATAGTGCTTCTATCAGTATAACAAAAAAATCCCAATTTTGGAAATTCATATTTAATTTTGTAGAGCTTCATTTTCTTTGAACTTTAGCTTCCCAAAATAATCTTAATGAGCTCTACATGCCTGCCAAAATTCATAGAGAAATTCATTTATTTGGTTAGATCTTGACATTGGATTCCAATTTAGTCATTTTTATGGTTTCTAATGGTACCAAAGTGTCCAATTTTGCTTCCAAGGCTTGTCTAACCACTTGAGCACGCGGGAATGCACCAAAATGGTTTACTAAACATGTCTCAAAGGTGCATAAACACAAAAATAAAAAACTTATTCTCTCACCCCAAGCCATACGCAAGGATACATACACTTCATATTTCCTTCAATTGTCAAAAAACTACATTAGCATTCATTTGGCACCAAGTCTCATGCATATATCAAATATTTGGATATTTACATATGTTCAAATGATTGTTCAATATTTCCAACATAAGATTACATCATATGCCATACATATGGCTACAAAATAAACAAAACTATACACTCGTTGTCAATCTCATTTCCTTAAGCTTGAGAGCCTCCATCCTTTTGTCCACTTGGCCCACCTATGCATTTTAAGACATAGGAAAAGAGGGAATGAGATTCAAAGTATCCCAATAGCTCATCCCCCTTTCCATATATATAAAGAATGCAATCCAAGTCTTAAAAATGCATGCATGGATAACATGGATCATATATTTTTCATGGGACATTTCTAGCATTCAAGAAATCATATAAAACATACATAGGTTTGCTAAGCAAAAGGTTTAGCCTCACCCACTTCTCTTTAGGATTTTGGACTTACCTCACCCTTTTTCTTAAGAGGTTTTGAACTAACCTCACTCTTGGGAGACTCTTTACTTTATATTAACCATTCTCAAGGATTCTTGGCTTATCCTCACCATGGCTAGAGAGCTTTTGGCCTTACCACATCCAAGCAAACCAAAACAAGCTTACAAAACATCATTTAAAAGTATAACATGACATCATGGTACCATGGCATATAAATACATATTAAAACCCTTTTCAAGGCTCAAATATACACACACATATTTAAAGACAAGATAAACATCTATTCATGCATGAGAGAAAGAAGAGAGTGCTACCTTGCATACAAGAGCACACTTTAACCTTTGAAAATTCTTCCCCTCCCTTAGCCAAACATCCATAAAGAGGTAGAGCTTGATTCCTTTAGCATAAACACATGAAATGGGATCCAATTATACTCTTGGAACATTCACTAAAGTTACACACACACTAGAAGAACTTGGTTGCTCATATGGCTTAATTATGGTTCCATAAAGCACCTACTGAAGCAACACCAAGAATTCATGATCTTAGATCTTTTCTTTCTCCCATTCTATGGTCCTTGACTCCATTTAAATTCCTTGGAGCCATCATACAATCAAATTGAGGAGCCTAACTATAGGTTGCTTCATTATGTTACAATATGGAGCCATACTTTCATCACACTTTCTAGGCTTTCTAAATTTTTTCCAAGGCTTCCTCTCATACTCTCCCATCATATATGATACAAATATAAGCTTGGGAGAAATTAAAACACCCCATTGGTGCGTCTTTCCTCCTTGGCTAAACCTATGCTCCTACTTGGTGCCCATGGAGTTTTATAATTTTCCTTGATGGGAGGTGTATATGGGGAGCTCTCTAAGGGTCTTAGAAATTCACTTAAACTATCACATAACCTAGAACACCCTTGGACAAAATCATATTTTAGGTTATGTTCACAAACCCCTAGCTTTTCTATCTTGAATTTTAATGGTTTTGCTTTAGGTTTCATTGCATTTCCTAGCTTTCCAATGTCTAAAACCTCCATTTCTAACTTGCTAAGGCTTGAATTAATTCTCTCCTAATTGGGTTAGGTTTTAAACAAAACACCTCAAGGAAAAATCAAGCAAGAAGAAGCAAGAGAAACTATGCTACCTTACCTTGGTTTCAAGCTTTTTTAAGAGTACTTTTTAGGCTTCTAAGCTTCCCATCAATTTCTCTCCTCTTTATTCTAAATCATCCCTATTTTAACCTCACTTAATTCAGCAAGATCATGGGAGACGAGAGGAGAAAGGAGAGAACAAGGGTAGGAGAAGAAGAAGCATGAAAAATCCTTAAATTTCTTACCTTTTTGCTTAATCCTTTGCCTTCTTCTTTCCCTTCATCTTGTGCATTAGCTAGGTTCTCTCCTAACTCTGTTTTAGACTAGAAAAGCTTTAGTAGAGAGGAAGGAGAAGGGTTAGATGTGATTTTAAAGGCAAAGGGTAAAGTTAACATACTTTTTTAACTTTTCATTTTAGTCCTTAACCCATAGTTTGTCCGTTTGGTATCATTTCAACTCTTTTTCAAAATCTATCTTTTCTATCATAAAATTTTGGGTCTTCTAACTTATAAATTACCTTTGATTTTATCCAAATTGGATTTAAATTTATTTCAAATTATTTGGTTAAAGTTTTGGTCAACTAACTGCTGAAATCGCTCACCAGAGGGGTTTCAACTATTTTAAGGGTTCCCATGATTTTTAAGGCCTCTGAGAACCTCAAAAAGCTCAAATTTCTCAATTAAAAAGCAGTCTTGTAAGTTTTCCAAATTTACCAAAAATTATAAAAATGCCCCTACTTTCTTTGGTAACTTTTTTTAGCTCCTTTGGCTCTAGTTTTCAGGCATCTTAAACCTTAAATCCTCATTTTTCATTATTTAAAATTTTATCCAAATTTTAGTTGGTGTTAAACCTTTCTATCTAGGAGACTTCCTTTTGAATTCTCACATTTTTTGCCTTTCTTTGGCAAACCGGGTGTTACAAGTTTCCTATTAGGTTTAGATTCTAGATTGATCATTGAGAAAATGTGAAAGACATGTAAGATGATGAAAAAAAAATAAGAGTTAGAGAAGATGGAATGTATTCTATGGTGACGTCATCTCCTCCTTAAATAGGCGAAGTTGCCTTCTCCCATAAGAAATCTAATATTAATCTCGAAGCTAATTTTGAAGTAGTATCCATATCCTTTCAAAACGTAATACGATGATATCTAAATCCTTGGAGGAGTCTTCTAAACCAATTCTTTTAAGAATCTTCTATCTTGCAAAATATAATTAAAAAATAATAATAATTGGGCCTCTATTAGATAAATATAATAAAAATGCAATTAAAGTCTATTAATCTAAATTAAACCCACTTAATATAAAAATAAGCCCAAAGTCATCAAATTATCCATAATAACTCATTATTAAGACTAAATATGAAGAATATAAAATATAATATTATTGAAATATCAAATCCCCCCACACTTAGGCTTTTGCACTCCTGGGCCAAAAAAACTAAAATAAAATCAAAATCAAAACACAAAGTTGCCAAGTTAAATACAATTCAAGCTTCTTAGATATTCAACAGTCAAAGGTAATCTTTCTTGCTAATTGAGGATGAACAAGTAGCATAACAATTCCAATTAATAAAGAAAATAAATTAAAGTGGTAGTTCCTCATTGGTTATGTGTTTACTCTCAATTCTCTCAAGTGTTTAGGTTAAGCGTTCCTCTCAAATTTAGCCTTTCACAACAATACTACCATAGGCTTGTATATCTTCTCAATCACTACTAACTAAGTCACAAGCAACACATAAATCAAAAAGATTTTTATTCAAGGTTTTAATGGGGCTAAGGTACGAAACAAACAAAAGAACTAAGAGGCACAAAGTAGACACTTAAAATCATCAAGAGCAATAAAAAAGGAATATAGAATGGAATAGATATGCATCTCAAGGTTTTATTTACTAGAAGCCAATACATGCTCAATGAAAACCAAAGTAATTTTCTTTTCTCATTTTCATCATTCATTTTTCACTACTTTTTTTTTCTTCATGCTTTTTTGTTTATTTGTTTTTTTTTTGCTATTTTTTTTCATAAAGATTTTTTTTGGAACATCTCTAAAGAGAATAAGTTAATTGGCTCAAAATTGACATAAATTGCACATCCATCCACTATATGAATGTAATGTCCCGTTTTCATTAAACGATGGAAATGGGCACGCTTTCAAAGTAAGTCCCCTGAGATGAGTGATTCAAGGCCAAATAAAATTTGGATAAAATGTTAAATAATAAAAAATGAGGATTTGAGCCTTGAGTTGCCCAGAAACCGGGGTCGGAGTGATTTGAAAAATTTGCCGAAAGGCCAGTGGCATTTTTGTAAATAAGTGCAATTTTGGAAAAGCACCTAGGAGGGCTTTTTAAAAGGAAATTTTGAGTTGCACAGGGTTCTCAGAGGCCCCAAAAACCATGGGAAGCCCCGGGACCGGTAAAGACCCTCCGGTGTAAGTTTTCCAATGTCAATTGACCCGAACTTTGACCGATTCGTTGGGAAGGGTTTTAGCTCCGATTTGAGTGATTCCAAAGCCATTTTTATTAAATTGGGAACCTATTTGTTATGATGGAAAAGACGGTTCTCAAAAAGGAGCTAAAACAAAGGAGAAACAAAAAGGCAAAGTATGAAGGGCAAAATGGGAATTTTTAAAGAAAGTCACTTTACCCTAGCTATATATAGGTAGCACCTCACACTCTCCTTCATTCACTTCAGAATTTCCAGCCCTAAATCAGAAGCAAATCCCTTGGAGAGTCGTGCACAAAGAGAAGGGAAGAAGGAGGAAAGATTCAAGACTTTAGGTATGGAATTTTGCTTGTTTTTCATGCTTTCTCTCCTCCACTTTCTTCTCCTCTTTTTCCCTCTTCTTCTCCATGATTTCTCTGAAGTTTTAAGGGCTGTTTTGAAGGGAGAACAGAGGGGAAAGTTGAATTCCAAGTAAGGAGGCCAAGGAAAGCAAGAACAAGCAAGAAAATCCAAGAAAAACAAGGTATTTTGCAATTCTCCCACTTGGTCTTCTTCCTCCCTTCCATGACCATTTCGACCTACACTTGGACAGATCTTAGGATTTAGATTTTCAACCAAACCAAAGGTGATTCTTAGGTATTTGATGGAGAGGAATAAGAATATGCAAAGAAAACTAAGAAAAATGCATTAGAAAGCAAGATGCAAAACCTAGGGTTTTAAGTGCACCTTCCAATTTCTGGATTTGTATGATGCTTCCTAGGTCTAAGTTAGAGTATAAATGAGTTCTTGAGACACCAAAGATGCTCCCCACAAGCTTCCTCCTTCAAGAAAAGCAAGAAAACTCTAAGAAGCCCAAAGGAAGCCTATGTCTCGGCCTAGGCTTGTTTGTGTAGGTGGGGGAGTTTTAAATTTTTCTAAGGTCATTCTTGAGTCATATTTGATGAATGAAAATGAAAGGAGGCCTTGGAAAAAATTTAGAACTCATGGAAAGTGATTTAGTGTCTTAGGTTCCATAATATGACCTAAAGAAGCAACATGGTGCTAGGCCTTTTGTTTTGATGATGTGAGGACTCTAAGAGGCTTAAATGGAGTCAAGAATCATATTTGAAAAGAAAGAATGAGGCCTAGAAATCATTTGAGGGATGTTGCTTCATTAGGTGCCAATATGGACCATAATGGAGCCTATAGAGCAATCTAGTGTTTCATTAAATTGTGTAGCCTTAGAGTGTGGTTCATGAACTTAATTGGCTCCCATAATTTGTGTCTAGGCCAAGAGACACTATTTCTACCAACTTGTGGGTGTGTGGCTAAAAGAGGAGGTTTAAAAGCTAAGGAAAAAGTGTGTACTTGCATACAAGGTAGCTCTCTCCACCTTCTCTCATGCATGGATGTGTGTTTAGCTTGTTTTAGAATGCTTGTATGTGTATTTTCAAGCTTTGAAAAGTATGCTAGCATGCCTTTACGTGTCATGATCCTTGATGCCATGTTATGTCTTAAATGGATCCATGATGTTTGTATGAGTTTGCTTGAGTGTGGAGAGGCCAAGAACTCTTCCCTTGGGTGAGGAGGAGCCAAGAACCCTTGAGCTTGGTTGAGACAAAGTAAAAAGTCTCCCAAAAGCAAAGTGGGCTCCCAAGAGTATGGTTGAGTCCAAAGTGCTCAAAGAATGGGTGAGGCAAGTCCAAAATCCATGAGGAGAAGTGTGAGGCCAATCCAAACACTTAGTGAGCTCTTGAATGTCTTGTATGATTGATTCACATGCCAAGGATGCTTTTAAAATACCTATGATTTCTACTTTCTCCATGCATGCATTTGTGAAACTTGCTTGCACATATTATGTGTGATGGAATGGGAGATGAGCTATTGAGATTCTTGAATCTCACTCCCTCCTCTTAAATGATCTAACATGCTAGGTGAACCAAGTGGATATGCCAATGGGAGCCAACAACACTAGAGGAAGGAGATTGACATTCATATGTCTAGTTTTTGCTTTATGGAACCATAATGATGTTCAATGATGTATATGAATATTGTAAATGGGCTATGACCCTTGAGACATGTGTAAATATGATATTATATGATGTTTAAATGTATGGATATGATGTATGACTATTAGCACATGTTTTGAGTATGAAATGCCATGGTATGAGAATGTAAAGTTTGGTGGTTATGTGTATAAGTGTGGGTTGAATGGTCAAAATGAGATGCATGAGGTTTGGGACCATTTGGGCAGCTCACACAAGTCTCAAATAAGCTTTTAAACTTGCCCAAAAGGTGCCAAGACCAAGGGAAATCCATTTGGCAATTTTGGTACCCAATATGGAGCCAAAATTGACCATAATGGAACCCTATGTCACTTTTTGGCCAAATGAGTTAGTCTTGCCCTGAAATTTGGCATACAATTAGGTCTCATTAAGAGCTTTCTGGGAAGCTAAAGATCGTAATTTTCGGAAACCTACAGAATATTTGATGAATTTTCAAAATTGGGATTTTCCATGGTTTCTGGTATGTGCACTGTTCATACTGGCAGATTTGATTTTCGTGTCACTCGATGGCCAAATGGTGTCCAATGCTTATGAAATTTTATATGCATACACTAGAGGAAATAAGCTTTCTGTGTCCACCGAGATCACCTCATTTGGAGGTCTGAGCAGAGAGTTATGAATTTTCGAAGTTTGCTGTCAGTAACAGTGGCATCTCCAGAGCTCAATCACTGTTTCATCAGTTCCAGATGTCTAAACCTTTCTGTTTCATTCTGGACTTAGTTTTAGTGTCAAGTTAACATTTGTAGCTTTCCAGAATGACTGAATGTGTGTGATTTCGATTTTTGTAGAATTAGTTATGAATTTCAGAAGTTTACATCAGTAACCTGAATCACAGCCCAGGCAGCCAGCGAGTCTGTAGCTTCTTGGATGTCAAACGTTCTGTGTGATGAATGTTGTGATGTGGGAATATTTTTAATGTGAAGTAGACATCCTAAGCTTTCTAGAATGACCAAGATTGCATGATTTTGAATTTTCTGGATTTAGTTATGATTTTCCAAAGTTGGGTCAGGAAATGGAGCAAAGCTGGCCGAAAATATGCTTATCTATTTTGAACTCCATTTCGGTTTCCATGAATTGTAGGCATGTTTTGTGATGGAAATGAGTTGAAATAATGAAATTAAATATGGGGAAGTATAGTCTAAGCTCACACGGTCCATGTGACACCGAATTGAATTTTTTGATACGACGCAACGCGGAAAAAAATCATTATTTCTTTAGCGTTTCCATGAAACATCAATATGATTCATGATATTATGCCATTTGAAAGCATGAGATGAGCTAGAATTTATGGTGTTACAATGAAGGTATAATACTTTTAATAATCAAAAGTATCCTAAACAAAGTGGAAAATTTTTTTTGTGCTAAAGGGTTAAAAAGAAAACATAAAAGACTAAAAAAGAGAACAAAAACAAAGGATAAAACATTGGTGAGATGACCGTTTGTCTCTGGCTATAATAAAAGAAAAGAAGAAAGAATGCCTTAATCATCTTTATTGGTGCTTGTGCAAATGCAGTTTCAATTAAGAATTAAGACAAGTTCTAGAATGAATATCATAATAGGTGACTGCTTTCACAAGAAAGAAACAATATAAGGCCCAAAATCCTCACAGATTTAAAACTACCACATGAATCCATTAAAATCTAATTCATTGCGAATTTACTTGAACTCTAGAAAACAAAATTGATTCCTAATTATGTTGAAATACTTTTAAACTTGAATTGCTTCAACTTTTTTTTTTTATTAAAGAAAAAAAAATTACAGGGAAAATAAGAAACAAAAAAAAAACAAAAATTCCAAAAAAAAAACTAAAAAGAAAGTAGAATGAGTGATTCTCCCCTTCCCCCCACACTTAATTTTTACATTGCCCTCCATGTAACAGCAATCTAATTCATGAATTAAAGAGAAGACAAGAAAGGAAAAAAAGAGGAAAAGAAATACAATCAAGTGGTTCAAGTGTATAAAAGTGTTATAAAGATATAGCTCCTCCACTGTCTCCTCTTAAAATCCCTCACAAAAATGCTTAAACCTTTATTCATTCATCGTAAAGCGCTTGTTGGTTGATTCATTCATAATCTTAACCACACCATAAGGAAAAACATGAGTAACAATAAATGGACCAATCCATCTAGAATGTAACTTACCAAGCATCAGCTTTAAGCAAGAATTGTAGAGGAGGACTCTTTCATCAACATGAAACTCTTTTCTTTCAATTATCTTATCACGCAGGCCTTAGTTTTTTCCTTGTAAATTCTAGAGTTTTTATAGGCTTCCAACTGAATTTCTTCAAGCTCTTGAATTTATAGTTTTCTTTTTGAATTAGCTTGAGATAGATCCATATTACACTTCTTTATTGCCTAATATGCTTTATGCTCAACCTTAACTGGTAAGTGACATGCTTTACCAAAAACCAACCTATAGGATGACATACTTATAGGAGTTTTATAGGTAGTACGGTAAGCCTATAGTGTATCATCTAATCTTTTACTCCAATCCTTTCTGGTAGGTTGTACTATTTTCTCCAGAATTTATTTTATCTCTCTATTTGAAACTTTTGCTTAACTGTTCGTTTGTGGATGGTAAGGGGTGGCTACTTTATGAAGCACATCATACTGGTGAAGGAGAGCTTACATGCTTCTATTGCAAAAATGGGAGCCTTGATCATTGAAGATTGCCTTAGATATATCAAACATACAAAAAATGTGAGATCTAACAAAGTCCACAACCACAGAAGAGTTATCAGTCCTAGTGGCTTTTGCCTTCCACCCACTTTGAAACATAATCAATAGCTAAAAGAATATACGTGAAACCAAAAGAAATAGGAAATGGTCCTATGAAGTCAATACCCCAAACATTAAATATCTCACAGAACAACAATGGTTGTTGAAGCATTTCATTCTTATGAAAAATATCACCTATTTGTTAACATCATGCACAACTCTTATAGAAAGCATATGCATCCCTAAATATGGTGGGCTAGAATAATCTAGAGTCTAGAACCTTCCTAGCAGTACACTAAAGACTAAAATGGCCACCACATGCTAGTGTATGACAAAAATGCAAAACAGATGTAAATTCATAGTTAGGAACACATCTCCTAATAATCTGGTCACTACACATGCGCCACAAGCAAGGGTCATCCTAAACATAATATTATGTCTCACTCTTAAGTTTATTAATTTGGTGTTTTTTTAAAATAAGCAGCTAATTTAGAAGCAACTAAGAAATTCATCATATCTGAGTACCAGGGATCTTTACCATACAATGAGTACAACTGCTCATCTGGAAAACTATCTTTGATAGCAAATGAATCTAAAGAGTCGGGTTTTCTACTCAAATGATCAGCTACAAGATTTTTTGCTCCATTCTTATCTTTAATTTCTATGTCAAATTCTTGTAGGAGTAGCATCCACCTGATGAGTCTCGGTTTCACATTAGGCTTTTTGAGTAGGAACTTAAAAGCTACATGATAAGAATAAACAATAACTTTAGAACCAAGCAAATAAGAACGAAACTTATCTAAAGCAAAAACAATAGCTAAAAGCTCCTTTTCAGTGGTTGTATAATTAGCTTGAGCCTCATCTAAGGTGCGCGATGCATAAGAGATCACATGAGACTTCTTATCTATCATTTGGGAAAGAATTGCACCCATGGCAAAGTTGGATGCATCATACATCAGTTCAAATGGGAATTCCTAATTAGGAGGTTGGATGATAGGTAGGGTGTTTAGCCTTTTCTTCAACTCATTAAATGCTAATTTGCATGACTCATCAAAATTAAAATCTGCATTCTTTTAAAGAAGTCTAGATAACAATAGAGAAATCTCGCTAAAGTCTTTGATGAACCGCCTGTAAAAGCCTATATGGCCAAGAAAAGAACACACTTCTCGCACACAAGTAGGGTAAGGTAAAGAAACAATCACATCTACTTTAGCTCTGTCAACTTTAATGCCATTTTTAGAAACCACATGGCCTAAAACAATTCATTGCTCTACTATAAAATGACATTTTTCAAAATTTAAAATCAAAATTTTCTCAATGCATCTTTCAAAACTATTCCTAAACTCATTAAATAGTCATCAAAGGAGGTGCCATAAATAGTAAGGTCATCCATAAAAACATTCATGCAATGTTCAAGAAAATTGAAAAAAATGCTCATCATACATCATTGTAATGTACCTGGGGTGTTACAAAGTCCAAATGGCATCCTTCTATATGCAAAGGTGTAACAAATGGTAAATTTCGTAAAATGACAAAATGAGTCATATAAAAGCAAGTCCTCTGAAAATGAGCTAGATAATATCCTAAAAAATTTGGGAAGTGTCCTAGGCTCCTAAAAATAATAATTATAGTCTTAGATAGAAAGAAAAATGGAGTTAGGACAATGAAATGAAATTGGGACAAAAACTAACGAAACCTAATGGCATTTTTGTAAATATGTGCAAATTTTGGAAAAACATGCAGGAGGGCTTTTCAAATGGAAAATTTAAGTTTCCCAAGGTTCTCAAAGGCTCAAAAAATTATGGGAAGTCCCGAGACTGGTAAAGTCCCTACAGTGTACTTTTTCCAACAGTAGTAAGCCTGAATTTTGATGAATTCATTTGAGAAGGTTTTAGCTCTGATTTGAGTGATTCCAAAGATATTTTATTAAATTAGGAACTAAATTTTATAATGGAGGAGATGGTTCTGAAAAAGGATTTAAAATGAAGCCAAAATGAAATTTCCATTATAGAAGAATGAAATTGGAATTTTTTAAAAAGCTAGTTTCTTGAATGTTCCATAAGTTTCATGACTCTTCCTCCCCTCATTTAGTTTGACCTTCTCTGCCTAAAATATAGAAAAAAGAAGCTCTCTCTTAGGCGCACAAGAGGAGGAGAGAAAGGAAGGAAAAAACCAAGAAAAAGGAAAGGAAATTTAAGGAATTTCATACTTCTCCTTCTTCTAATCTTGTTGCTCTCCTTCTTGGCTTTCTTTCTATGGTTTTGTTGTATGTATTAGTTCTATTTTGAGTCTAGAACTAGAGGGAAGAGTTTGAATTCCTTGAGGAAAAGCAAACCAAGAAGAAAAAGTCTTAAGACCAAGCTTGAATTTAAGGTATTTCATGGTTTTGTTACTTCTTCTCTTTGCTTCTTTCTTATGCACATTTTGGCCAACCTAGGGATGTAATATCCGATTCATTGAAAATGAGAGATTATGTTATATGACTATTAGAATGTTTATTGAGCATAAAGTATAGCAACGAACCAAGTTAATTTAAGGGCTGAGATAACATTTCGTCACCTGGGTCCAAGATTTTGTCGACAAGATCCTGTAATCTGTAGTGCAAATTCTAAGACCTTGTCGACAAGGTTTTTGCTAGTCAGTACAAACTCTTCTTGTATAATGTTTTAAAACTTGTATGGTATGGAATTGGGTATGGAGGACTTTTTAAAAGAAATTTTTGAGTCCTCTGGGGTTCTCAGAGGCCCTAAAAAATCATAAGAAGCCCTGGGACAGCTAAAGCCCCTCCAGTGGACGTTATCCAATGTCAGTTGACCCAAACTTTGACTGATTCATTCAAAAAAGTTTTAACTCTGATTTTAGTGATTCTAAAAGCATTTTAGTAAATTGAGGACCTAAATTTCATAATAAAAAAGACGGTTCTAAAAAAGGAGCTAAAACGAGTTAGAAACAAAAATGCCAAGAACAAAGGGCAAAATAAGAATGTTTGAAAAAGTCCTTCTTAAACCCATATATATATGAGGCGCCCTTCTTTTCTGATTATTTAGGGAAACCAAGTTCTGCCTAAAAACCAGAGAAAACTCAAGGGAAGGAGGTGCACAAGAATAAGGCAAAGGAAAAGGGAAAATTTCAAGAAAAAAGTAAGAAATTGTTAGAATTTCCTAGTCTTCTCCTTAGGAAATCTCTTCTCCTCCTTTTCCCCTTTCTCCCTATGGTTTTCTTAAAGTTTTTAGTGTTATTTTAAGGTAAGAACAAGGAGGGAAAATTCGGATTTGAAGAGAGGAAGCCAAAAGAGGTGAGAATCAAGTAAGAAAATAAGGAAAAACAAGATAAATGTTCCATCCCATGGTAGCTACTTCCTCCCCCTCCTTCTCCCTATTTTGCCCCATGTGTGTAGCCATAGGAGGGCTAGAATTTTGAGGAGAAACAAGGATGAATTCTATGAATTTAAGGGAGGAGAGTAAGAATATACAAGGAAATCCAAGTAGAAACCATGAATTTTACAAGATATAAAAGTTAGGCTTTTGATTGCACCTTGAACTCTATCATAAACCCTAGCCAAATTTTATAATGTTTAAGTGTTCATATGGGTTTCTAAGACATCAAGAGAGCTTCCTACATGATTCTCCCATTAAAGGAAGCAAGGAAATTCCATTGGTGCCTTATGAAAGCATAACTTTGACTAAGGGGAATTCATGCACCTAGGGAGTGTTTTAACTCCTTCCAAGCTTAGTTTTGTATCATGTATGATGGGAGAGTATGAGAGAAAGCCTTGGAAAATGTTTAGAAGCTATAGGAAACTAGATGGCCTTATATGTTCCATAATATGGCTTAAGGAAGCAATATCAAGCTAGGCTCCTATAATTGATTATGTGATGACTCCAAGAGGTTTAAATGGAGTCAAGAATCATGAATGAATAGATAGAATGAAGCCAAGATGATGTTTTCCAAGGGTTGCTTCATTAAGTGCATTATAGAACCATAAAAGAGCCGTATAAGTCACCTAACCTTTTAGTGATTGTGTGGCCTTAGACTTTGCTTCAAGAGTATAATTAGTTTCCATATGATGTGTCTAGGCCAAGAGGAATGATCTCCACCATCTTGGGTGTATGAGGTCAAGGGAGAGGATTTAAAACTTAAGGAAAAAGTGCATAAATGCAAGCAAGGTAGCTCTCTCCACTTTCTCTCATGCATAGATGTGTGCTTACATTGTCTTGAATGTGTGTATGTATATTTTTTTAAGCTATAAAAGGTATTATAGCATGATTTTATATGCCATGATACGATGATGATGCATTATGTTTCCAGATGATGTTTTACATGCTTGCTTTAGTTTGCTTGAGTGTAGAAAAGCCAAGAATCCTCTAGTCATGGTGAGAATGAGCTAAGAACCCTTAGAATTGGTTGAGACAAAGTAAAAAGTCCCCCAAAAGTGAAGTTGACTCCTAAGAGCAAGATTAAGTCCAAGAACCTCTTAAAGAATGGGTGAGGCAAGTCTAAAATCCATAAGTGAATAGGTGAGGCTAATCCACTTGCTTGGCAAGCCTTTGTATGCTATGTATGAGTAGCTCAAATGTTGAAAATGCTTCTTAAATTATTACACATGTTAATATGCTTATGCAAGCATTTGTGAGACTTGTATTGCATACTTTATGTATGATTGAATGGGAGATGAGCTATTGGGATTCTTTGAATCTCATCCCCTCCTCTTCAATATCTTAACATGCTAGATGGAACAATTAAGCAAGTTATTGGAGGCCACCAAGCTTAGAAGAAGAAGATTGATATCAAAGTATATGAATATGCCTAGTTTTGCTTCCTTTTTAGCCATACACATGGCATATGATGTAATCCCATGATGAAATTGATATGCAATCATATGAACATATGTAATTACCCAAATTTATGATGTATGAATGAAATTTGATGCCAAATATATGAGATAACATGTTTTGTGTATTGAATGGTAAGTTTAGCTCTTGTATGGTTAGATGGATTAGTGTAATAGTGGAAGTGGAATGGCCAAATTGAGATGTATGAGATTTGAAGCCACTTGGGCAGCTCATATAAGTCATATTCATACTTTTAAACTTGCCTAAGAGTTGCCAAACTTAAGAGGAGGCCATTTGGACCAAAGTCACTCTTGATAGGGAGCAAATATGACTATTTCATAAGGCTATGTCACTTTTTGACCAAATGAGCTCTTCTTGATCTGAGATTTGGCATGCATTTAGAGCTTGCTAAGAGCTTTTTAGAAAGCTAAAGAATAAATTTTTTTGAGGTCTAAAGAATATTTGATAAATTTTCAAAGTTAGGAAAAATTTAAAATTTGGTCTGGTGTACTGTTCACTCAGGTCCAAAAATGAAATCTATCACTTAAGGGGAAAATGATGTCCAATTGTCACAAAATTTTATAAGCAGAAACTAGACACTCCCAGCTACTTATTCCAACTAGAAGCACCCGATTTGGAGGTCTAAAGAGGGAGATATGAATTTTTAAAGATTCTGCTCAGTATCAGGCATCCAGACTGACCTCAGGTATTGTGTATCATTTGCATGGATTGAATTTTTGTAGAATTAATTGGACACTTTTGAAATTTGTTGCAGAAACCTGTGATAGCACCAGTAGACAACTAGACCTCTAGATCTTTTCGAATGTCAAATGCCCTCTGTGTGATGATTCATAGCCTGTTCATATTTTTATCTTGAAGTAGACATGTATAGCTTCTGAAAATGATAAAGAATGCATGTTTCAATTTTTCTAGAATTAGTTATGATTTTTCAAAGCTTGTGACAGAAAAAGAAATTTTTTGGCTGAAATTGCAAGTATATGTTTTATGCTTTCCTTTGCCTCACACGAGCTCTAGACCAATTTTGGTGATGAAAATGAGTTGTATATATGTATTTAAATGTGAGAATGTGATACATAAGTCTATATGGCCTATGGGACATCGAAAGAGAAAATTTGTCTGTGGCAAACCGTTACTCATCCATGAGAATTAATGCCATTATGTTGCCTCCTATAAATCAAGCATGAGATAAGGCATGGGAATTGCATGAATTGAGTCTAACAAGTATGGTGTTACAAGGGAAGGGTGGAAGGGGCTGGATTTTGGGTAGAACCAAGGGAGAATCCTAGGAAAAAGAGTGTGAGGATTAAGATTATGCCAAGAAAACAAGGAAAAAACCAATAGAAATTAAAATAAGAAAGTGTAGGATTCTTTAGGGTTTTGTGAAATCTGATTTTGCATGTGAATTTCCTTGGCCATTTAAGTGTTCCATTGAGCTCCTAAGACCCCTAGAAACCTCCCCAAGTGGCTCTCGTATCAAGGAAAAATCAAAAGCTCCTTAAATCCTTTTCTAAAAGCATGTCTTGGCCAAGCTAGGAAGAGAAGCCCAGGGAGTGTTTTAGATTATTCTAGCCTTAGTTTGGAACTTCATATGATGTTAGAAGATAGGAGAAACCATTAGGAAAAATTTAGGAGCCTTGGTTTAGAAGATGGAATAATAGTGTCCATAATGGTGCCTTATAAAGCAACTTATATGTAAGCTTGTGTAAATGAATGTGTGATGGCTCCAATGACTTTGAATGATGGCAAGAGGCCTAGAAATGAAAAGAGAATGGAGTGTATAACTTGAATTGTGAAGGTTGCTTGAATAGGCCATTATGGAACCATTATCCCACCTATGGAATTAAATGTGTGTTTAAGAATAAATTTAGTATCTAGGCTTGCTCTAAGTGTGAAATTATGTGCTATTTATAGTGTTTAGGGCAAGAGAACACTAATCCACTGAGGTGTACTTATGAGACCAAAAAAGGGAAGAAGAAAGACTAAGAAAAGTTTGCATAAATTTAAGCTATCTCTCCACCTCATTTTCTTTGTATTCTTATGTGTATGTATGTCATCGAGTGCTTGTGCATGCTTGTGTGACTTGAGAACATGCCACTTGATGTCTTAAGATTGCATTGGTACCAATGTGTTTTCTTGAATGGCTTTGGTTGTGGAAATGGCTCATAAGGGTGAGGTGATACCAAAAGTCCCTTAATGAAGGTGAGGAGATGCCAAAAGTCTCATGGCATGGGTGAGACAAGGCCAAAAGTCTTTTGGAAGGGTGAGGCCAAGTCAAAATTCCCTAGGCCAAGGGTGAGGCAAATCCAAAAGTCCTAGAAATAGGATGAGGCAAAATGAAAAGTCCCTAGAGCATACTCTCGACTTAGTGTAAATTGGTGGCATGGAAATCATGATCTTGCCGACTTCATGGTTGTCTCACTTTCCATAATTGTGCTTTGATGTGTATATGCCTTGAATGTGTGTGTGAATGGGTGTGTGATCTATTGAGATTTTATGAATCTCACCCCCTTCCCTCCTTTATTTCTATGGCTCTAAGTGGCTCTCAAGAAACAAGAAATCCAAGCCAACGAAATTAGAATGCCATAGTTTGAACATTTTATAGCTTTCTTTCTATCTATATGTCAAAGTGATCTTGTACATATTATTTTTGAGATGTAAGACTATAAGCAAGTGTAAAATGATGTATGAATATTCTGTAGACCTTATGTGGCACTAAATCAATGGAATTATGAAATTGGCTCTTGGATGGCTTATGTGTAACTATATATTAATGGATATTGGATGGTCAATTTAAGATGATTGGTATTTAAGACCACTTGGGTAGTTCATACAAGTCATTTTTATGCTTTTAAATTTGCCCAAGAGGTGCCAAACCATTGAAGAAGCCATTTGGACAAACTTGACACCTTATGGAAGCCAAACTTGGCCATTTTGTGAAGCTACATCAGTTTTTATCCAAATGAGCTCTTCTTGGTCTAAAACTTGGCATACATTTAGAGCTTATTGAGATATTTTTAGGAAGCTAAATTGCATAATATTTGGAGATCTATGAAATTTTTGGTGAATTTTTGAAGTTGAAAATTTTTCTAATTTTGGTCAGAGTTACTGTTCATTTGGTCTGAAATGAATCTCTATCACTTATGGGTCAAATGAAGTCCAATTTCTATGAAATTTTATAGGGAGAAACTAAACCTTCCTAGTGACCTGTGTCAACTAGAAGCACCCTATTTGGATGTCTAGAGAGGGAGATATGAATTTTTGAAATTGCTATTCTATTCTAAGTGCACCTCCGGACCCTCAATATTGTTCCATTGAATTTTTAGCTTTGAAGGCTCCTGGATTGATCTAAAACTATTTTTTTTTCTAAAAAACATCCACACCTTTCTAAATTAGTATAGTTTACATAAATTGGATTTTTGTAGAATTAATTATGAATTTTCAAAATTTATATCAGTAATTTATATAAGAATTTTGGACAGTGTGATCTTTGTGCCTTTTCTGATATCCAATGTGGTGTAGATGAGATTTTCATGGCTAGAAATTATTTTCTTTATCTTTCCAACAATCTATGTTTTTCTTGATTTCAATTTTTCTAGATTTAGTTATGATTTTTCAAAGTTTCCCTTAAAATCTACCACATGCTGTTCGAGAAGAATAAGGGGGAAATTTAGGGTTTTTGAACTTGAAACCGTGGATTATGTGATGTTTTAAGTTGTGCATGATTTGTATGAGTTATAAATAATTAGAGAATGATGTTGGGGAACTCACAAGGTCCATATGACGAGAAATGAAAATTTAATCCCTAACATAACGCAAATAAATTCATTATTTTCATATATTTTTGTTGGATTTTCCTTGAGAATGTTTGTAAGCCATCTTGAATTGAGAAATATGGCACTAGAATACTATGGTGTGACAAAATTTACCAAATGGGCAAGTAAATATGGTCTTTTCTTGGTCCTCTGGTGTAATATGAATTAAAAAATAACCAAAAAAGCCATCTAAGAAATAGTAATAAGATTTGCCTACCAATCTCTCTAACATTTGATCTATGAAAAAGTGTGATCTTGTATACAAGGTAGCTCTCTCTTCTTTCTCTCATGCATGGTTAGGTGTTTTCTTATTTTTGAATGTGTATGTGTATGTTTAAGCTATGAAAAGTGTTTCTAGTATACATATACATGTCATGGTACCATGATGCTTTGTTTATGTGCCTGAAAGATGCTTTATGAACATGTCTTCACTTGTATGAACTTGGTGATGCCAAAAGTCCCTTACCTAGGGTGAAGATGAGCCAAAAGTCCCTAAGATTGGGTGAGACAAAGCCAAAAGTCTTTAGAAGAGTGAGGCTTAGTTAAAAGTTGTAACACCATAAATTCTAGCTCATATTATGCTTTTGAATGACATAATATCATGAAGCATAAAGGATTTCCATAGAAAAGCAAGGAAAAATGGGATTATTTTTACATCGCGTCATACTAAAAATTTGCAATCAGTGTCATGTGGACCGTATGAACTCATACTATATATTTTCATATTCAAATAAATCATTACAACTCATTTTCATCACAAAATCATGCCCACAACTCATGGAAACCGAAATGGAGCATGGAAAATGAAAGTTCATTCTCGACCAAAATTGGCCTCTTTTCTAGGCAAAGTTTGGAAAATCATAACTAAATCTAGAAACATCAAAATCATGCAATCTTGGTCATTCTGAAAAGCTTAGGATGTCTACCTCAAACTAAAAGTATGCCTAGACCATAATATCCATCATGGAGGACGTTTGAGATTCAAAAATCTACTGAGGTCACTGCTGCCTGGGTTGTTGTTTTAGATTACTGACACAAATTATAAAATGCATAAATAATTCTATAAAATTCAAAATCACGCAAATTCAGTCATTATGGAAATATAAAAATTTTAACTTGATGATAAAAATAATTCCAGATTGAAACAGATACGTTTAGCTATTGGAATCCTATGGAATAGTGACCGAACTCCTGGGGCACCACTACTACTAATAGCCAACTTCAAAAATGTATAACCCTTTGATCAGACCTTCAAATGAGGTGATATTGGAGGGCAAAGAAATATTATTACCTCTAGTTTATGCATATAAAATTTCACAAGCATTGGACACTATTTGACTATCGAATGGCACAAAACACAAATCTGCCAGTGTGAACAGTGCCCATACCAGAATCAATAGAAAATCCCAACTTTGAAAATTCATCAAATATTCTCTAGGCCTCAAAAAATTATGTTCTCTAACTTTCCAAAAATATCTCAATGAGGTCTACTTGAATGCCAAATTTCAAATCAATACTAACTCATTTGGCCAAAAAGTGACATGGGACTCCATTATGATAAAATTTGGCTCCATATAAGGTACCAAACTTGCCAAATGGCCTCCCCTTGGTGTTGGCACCTTTTGAGCAAGTCTAAAAGTATATTTAAGACTTGTGTAGGCTGCCCAAATCATCCCAAACCTCATGCATCTCATTTTGGTCATTCAACCCACACTTAAGCATATTTGCATTATACTTCCACATTGCACATTTGGACATTATAAACTCAAATTGTATTCTAAAGCTCATACATCATATCCATAGTTATAAACATCACATAATGGAATATTTATACATGTCTCAAGGTTTATAGACTATCTACATCATCATATACATCAAGGCACATAAGTATGGTTCCAATATAGCTAAAACTAGGCATGTGCTTGTCAATCTCCTTTCCTCATGGTTGTTGGCTCTCATTGGCATATCCACTTAGTCCACCTAGCATGTGAGATCATTGGAGAGGAGGGGATGAGATTCAAAGAATCCCAAAAGCTCATCTCCTATTCAATCATACATAATATATGCAAAGCAAGCTTTATAAATGCATGCATGGAGAAAATAGAAGTCATGGACATTTTAAAAGCAAACTTGGCATGTGAATCAATCATTCAAGACATTCAAGAGCTCACCAAGTGTTCAGATTGGCCTCACACTTCTCCTCACGGATCTTGGACTTGCCTCACCCATTCTTTAAGAGCTTTAGACTCAACCATACTCTTGGGAGCCCACTTTGCTTTTGGGAGACTCTTTACTTTATCTCAACCAAGTTCAAGGGTTCTTGGCTCATCCTCACCAAAGGGAAGAGTTCTTGGCCTCTCCACACTCAAGCAAACTCATACAAACATTATGTAATCATTTGAAAACATAACATTTTATCAAGCATCATGACATATAAAGGCATGCTAGTATACTTTTCAAAGCTTGAAAATACACATACACACATTCTAAAACAAGCTAAACACACATCCATGCATGAGAGAAGGTGGAGAGAGCCACCTTGCACACAATTACACACTTTTCCTTTTGGATTCGAGCCTCCTCTTTCGGCCACACACTCACAAATTGGTGGAGATAGTTACTCTTGGCCTAGATACGATTTTTGGGAGCCAATTAGGTTCATGAAACAAACTCTAAGGCCATACAATTTGCTTACATACTAGATTGCTCTATAGGCTCCATTATGGCCCATAAATGCACCTAATGAAGCAACACCCCTCAAATAATTTCTAGGCCTCATTCTTTCCTTTCAAATATGATTCTTAACTCCTTTTAAGCCTCTTGGAGTCATCACACAATTAAAACAAAGAGCCTAACATCATGTCGCTTCTTTAGGTTATAATATGGAACCTAAGGCACCAAATCACTTTTTATGAGTTCTAAATTTTTTTCCAAGGCCTCCCCTCATTTTGATTCATCAAATATGACTCAAGAATGGCCTTAAAAAAATTTAAAACTCCCCCTAGCTATGAGAACCCTTCTTGGCCGAGACAATGAAGCATATTGGGTTCCACGGAGCTTTCTTTGTTTTCTCAAGGGAAGAAGCATATGGGGAGCCTCTTAGGGATCTTTGGAGCTCATTTAAACCCTTATTTAGGCCTAGGAATTATCATAAAAAATCAGATTTTACAAGGTACAATTGAAACCCTAGAACTTGCATCTTGAAATCTAATTATTATTTTGTTATTTTCTTTGCATATTCTTATTCTCCATTCCCTTTTTCTTTAGACTCATGCTTGGTTCTGCCTAAAAATCATCTCCTCCTAGGGTTTTCTCAAGTAGGGCAAAATGGAGGAGGAGGGAACCAAAGATGACAACCATAGGAAGAGAAATTACCTTGTTTTCTTGCTTTTTCTCACCTGAATCTTGTGTTCTTTGAGCTACTCTCTTCAAATCCGAATTTTCTCCTTAATATATCCCTTAAAACAGATTTATAAACTTCATTATAATCATAGGAAAGAAAGGGGAATGGAAAAGGAGAGGTTTGGGAAGGAGAAACCATGAAAAACCATGAAATTCCTTACCTTTTCCTTAATTTTTCTCCTCCTTTTCTTCCTCTTCTTGTGAGCCTAAGAGAGCTGATCATATTCTGTATTTTGGGCAGAAATTTCGTGCTTAAGAAGATGGGAGAAGAAATGGGAAGTGTGTGGGAGCTTCTAGAAACACTTTTTAAAAAATTCTAATTTTATTCTTCCATAATGGCAATTTCATTTCGGCTTTGTTTTAGCTCCTTTTTTAGAACCTTCTTTTCCATTATAAAATTTAGGGTCCCAATTTAATAAAATGCCTTTGGAATCACTCAATTTGGAGCTAAAACCTTACCAAACGAATCGGTCAAAGTTTGGGTCAACCGACATTGGAAAACATCCACTAGAGGAGATTTAACTGTCCTGGGCTTTCTATGATTTTCAGGGCCTCTGAGAACCCCAGAGAACTCAAAACTTTCATTTAAGAAGCCCTCTTGTGTGAATTCTAAAAATTGCTCAAAATTACAAAAATGCCATTACGTTTCGTAGGCTTTTTGTAAGAATTTATTTCTTTATTCTAGCTCCATTTTTCCTTCTGTCTGAGGCTACAATTCTCATTTTCAGAAGTCTAGAATGCTTCTTAAATTTTTTAGGACCTTAACTATATCATCTTGGGGGACTTCTTTTTGTATCTGGTAAATTTCGTTCGTTTACAGAGAAACCACACGTTACGTTTCTCACGTTTTCTCTGGTTTTCAGAAAACTGGATGTTACATTTCTCCCCCCTTAAATAAATTTTGTCCTTGAAATTTAGGGTACACTTCTTTTACTCTTTTCTTTTCTGGCTAATTGTTCTTTTCTTTCCCTTCTTCCTAGCTCTATACGCTTTCTTAGTGATTTCATTTTTTTCAAATTTTCTTTTAGCCAAGGAACTTTTATTACTAGCTCTTAATACAAGCTCTATTGCTATAAAATACTAGCTAATTCTTTCTCATAAGAGAAAGAAATTTCTGACTCTGGAGGCCTATTCTGGGAGAGCTTACTAATCACATCAGGTTAAGGTTAACCTGTTCGCAGGATTAACATTTCTTTCAGTGGACTCATTTACACATCTTAGGAGGTAACTTATCTCATTTCACGTCTCCCATATCCTCTTTGAATGGCTTCTCATAACATCTCATCATCTTTTCTAATCATTATAGCCATCGGAGGTTTCTATCTGTATGCTTACTTACTTACAAGTATCGTCCACTATTCATATCTGCGTTCTTTCTCACTAGCTCATCCCATAATTATAATTTACATTTCTTTCTATCATAGGCCTCACATCTTAGTTGCTTACTAGGATTACAACTCCTTTGAAGAGTTTCTACTTTTAATAATCCCAGCTTTTTTATTTACTACTACATCTGTCTTTGTAGGTCGAGACTTTTTCTCACTTTCTTTGCTCACTTACAATGGCATTTTATTGTCCCTCATTTGAACACTAATAGGCCTAACATGCGTGTCTCATACTAGCACCAAAGAGCTACTACCATTGACTACTGCTAAGTTCTTGTGGGATGCTAGCTATTCTCACAGTTTTGCTTACTGGAGATATATTATACCACTTACCTCATATAAAAACTACACCTGACCCCTTTCCAAATACATAAGCTAGCATGTGGGGATCTCTCTATCCTTCGGTTAGGGCTACTGTCTACTAGGTAGTGGTTCATCTAGCTCTAACTCTGATAAGTAAATTTCTTGCTTTTCGCATCCCATACACTATGCCCATCTCTAAAGAGAGCTAGTCAGTGGTTTAACTGTTTGAGTAAAGCCTTCATATCTTTGCAGCAATGGTCTACCAAACTCAGGAGGTCTCTAGTCTCTGAGACAAAAGCTAACTAAAACTGTACTGGTCTTTGAGACTAACTACTATGTAAAACTATCTCAGGCTATCATCTCTACCAGAGATCTATCATGCGGTGGTTAGGGCTCTCTGTAACTCTGTGGGATCTACTATAACCCCTGGGTCTACTGCAACCTCTCAGAGCCCTGCTAGGGTCTACTGTATCCCACTGAGTCATGCTGGGATCTACTACGATCCATCTCTGGGAGACATCAAAGCCTAAGATCACTGTATCTGACAGTAAAATACATGCTTATTAAGTCCAGTTACCATCACTCATAATAGCTGAGGCTAAACTCAGAAGTACATCATGCTCTTTGTGCAAAGTAAGTTCTATGTCATCTCATTCTCTAGGATCCCATCATACTAATACTAGGGAGCGTTTTAATTTTCATTCATCGCTCTTCATAGGATCCTTAGATTTCCACTTCAACCCCTTTTTCACTTGGGCTTTCTTTTCTTACTCTATTGACTTACTTACTTATAGATACTCATTTTAGCCCTCCTCTCATATCCTGCAGTTCTCACTATGCCCACGTTCTGCTTGACACTAGGGCATCTCACACACTGTGTGTGGTGAACATCTTTGGCAGGAAAGAGGCTATACACTGGTCCCTATTTATTTCATTTACATATACTATAAAGGACTCGGGCTATGCATACTGAATCTGAACATTTTCTACTGGGGATTCCTTTTTGCATGCTTTTCTCATTATTCTGATATTACTGAAATCCATTTACCTTTCTTTCTGACTTATCTCGTTCTTTAACTAGGATACCCTTTAATTATTGGGACACTTTGGTGATTAATGTCATTGTTTACTACGCACCCAAGTCACATTACTACTGGGTTAGCTAGACCCAATATCATGTAACTATTATTGCAAGCAAACCATAATATTAAACACTAATACACAGACACCTCATGACCGAGCTCAAAGCCACTATCGCCTGTATGTTACAAGTTTTCCAATAATCTAAAGTATCTCTCTCTTACTTTTCTCTATCAGCCCTACTCTTGTAGAGTGCTCGAGGAAAATAGGATTCTTCCTCTATTTCATCCTAAGACCTCTCTGTATTGCCCAGCTATTTTCTCCAGGCGCTATCATACTAGAAAGGCATCTATGCCAAGAACTAATGTGCTTTCTTAAGTACTTAAGCACATTAACTGAACGTCTATTCTCAATCTGATATGTCCTCAGCTTGAACATTGTCATACCTTCTCTTTTTACCTTTCATATCCTCTTACTTAGGTAAAAGGATGTTTTACTACTGGCTATTTCTGTTGTCAGTTCAGGTTTCTTTATGCTCAAGAGCACCTGTATTTTCTTGGGGTTCGTCCACTTATTCACTTTCTGTAACATCAAAGAGGCCTACTTTTCACTCATACTCTTACTCAACTCTTAGCTAGACCATCCCTTGGTAAGGAGAATTCTATTTCATATAATCCCAGGAACTACATGTTAAGGCACTCTCGGCTTACACTCTTTCTCTACATAATATGAGACTCGCCTTCAGAGGCGGTCTCTAGTTCCCTCGAGCTTCCCTAAGGGTATTAAGGCATTATCTATCTCTCTCAATTTTACATTTGGATCAGAGCTGGGCTTTTCCTCTATTTAATTTCTTTAGCCTTATCCCCAGGAGCACAGTATACTATTTCTAAGGTTTTGCTAACTCAATCCAAAAAAACATACTCTCAATGTTTGGATTCTACCTCACTGAAGCTCATGCTCTACTGGGTGCTCTAATCACTTACATGCCTTAACCCCATATCATTCTCATATTAGGGAGCTTGTTTGATTAATTTTCAGACCCCTATCTATTTACCTTTTTGGGTTTAGCTTACTCATTTAAGTATGACTAAAGCGAGGGCATCTTTTCTATAGCTAGTTTCTCAACTCTTCCTCGCTTCCCTTACTATACTTTATAACTTATAGGGGTATATCTAGGGGAATTTTACTAACCACTAATGGGTAGTTTTCCCTCACTTAGAATGTGTCATCTTTTCTTTCTCGATCCAAGAAGAACTTTCACTTAGCTTTTTATTTACATATCTCACCTGGAACGATGCTACTGGTCATCTTCTCTAGGCTTTAACTTATGCTCAGCCTGGTTAGCCATCTGAGGGCTTGTCGTACAACCCTCAAAATATAACTAGGTTGAATAAAAATATAGCAAGTGGCACAATCTAGGTCATCTCCCTTGGAAATAGAGTTCAATGTTTAATTAAGTTTCTAAGTGTTAAAGGATCCTAAGAGCTACCTAATTTGGGCGTTTTGGTTGAATTAAACTAACCTAAAACTAAATTGAATCAAAATTCCTAAATTCTATCTAATTGGATGAATTGTGGTGAATGATGATCTTGTGACTAGCTTAGGAATCATCCCTTGGTATCCACATCCTTATCCTAATCTAATCATGATTAATTCTAGCTTAAGAGTTCCTAATTGTGTTCATTAGCAAATGATCTTGAATAACCACTCAAGATGCAAGAAATTAACAAGTTAATGTTGAATCGAGACCTCAATCCTACACCAAATCATTAATTCTTGCCTTTAGGATCGATGAACATTTAAATTGAATGATTAATTGATTGATTAGCTACTAAATTAACATCCTAGGATATTTAATTAACCAACCAAACTCCTAGGAATCCTTAAATCAACAATTAAGCACACTAATTCTCACAAGCATTTTATCAAACACCTTGATTACACACTTGGAAAATTGTAGGAAAATAAAAATCCAGTACTTAATTCATACAATTTATCAGCCAATATCTCTCCTAATCAATGTCTAACCAGCCATCAATCATGAACTACATCAATTTCAATCACTTACATACTCAACCAAGCATATAAAATAATAAAAATTGATATAGAAAGAGAGGAAAATAAAATGAAATGCTTAGCCAGAATTCTGATTTCAAATCTTGGATTCAAGCTTCTCCAAGGTTGCTTCCAAGCTAGCCTCAAGGTTGAATCAAAGCTTCATCGTGGTGGTATGGAGATGGAGATGGAATGGAGATGGTTCTGTGAATGGAGGCGTGAAGGCGTGGGGTGCTGGACGACGTGATGGGGAGAATGGGCGAATGTGTGGTGTATACGCTGGAATGGATGGAAATGTGGGTGAAAGGCGTGAGGCGTCGTGAATCAATGCTGATGGCGTTATTTTATTCCTCACGTAGCCTTGTTTATTTTTCACGTGCTCAGCTCTTTGATTTCAATCGCCTGAAGCTCTTTTGTGTGTGCTCTTCACGTGCTAACCTGGTGCAAATACCCGAAGCATTTTCTCCAGCTCTCTTCACGTGTTCTCCCTTCTCTAATTTCAATCGTCTGAAGTTTATGCATGTGCATGTAAGGTGGGCCCCAACATCAATATAATAATCCACATTTTGCTTCAGCGTTTCTATTCTTGTGGAATCATTTGCTTCTTCATTCAGCCCGCTTTTCTCCTCCATCTCAGAACCAAGACTTGAGCTTCTCCTCTGTTCTGCCCAGTGTTGTTCTTCCACGTTCTGCAGCTGCTGTCCAGACTCTAACTCATTGCTTCCTTTTCTCCCATGCAGCTCCTACGTGCCTTCTTCACAAGTCTGTAGCTTCCCTCATTTTCTTTTATGCGTTGAACCCGTGGCTGTCTCTGTTTCTGCATTCGAGCCTCTCAACTTGTGTAAAACTACGTGCTCAGCTGGTTCTCTTCTCATTCATTTGCTGGAGTTTCTCACGTAGCTTCATCTCTGTTCACCAGCTCTTCTTTTATGTTTTTCACATTATTCCTTTACTCATCCCGTGGCCAACTTCTCATGTCTTCTCCATGATATACTCCCATGCATGCTACCTCTTCTGTTTTGATTGTTTTCTACTCGAGAAGTCCCACGTTATTCTTCATCCAGCCCGTGGAATTCAAGCATTCTCTTGTAATTTTTCCTCATCAACTTGTACGCTTGAAGCCCTCATTTCTTCTTCTTCTTTTCTTTCAATCAAATGCTCATTCAAGCTCCAAAATCATATTAAAATTCTGCACAAAAGAGTGGGAAAAATCAAATAGGCATATTCACAAAAATTATTTAAGATAAAATGAGGATTAAAAACCAAATTTTTGCAAATTAACTCTTAAAATATAGAAATGGCTATTAAAATGAAATCTTATCTAATTAAAGTCTTAAAGCCATATTTGGACATTAAAATGCCTAAGTTAGGGGATTAAAATATATAAAATATCATGGTTATCACCATCTCATCGGATCTGTAGCTTATTAACTATCCTTATTCTTTTCTAAGCCTCTATTACTAGTTATTCATACTTACTTCTAGGTATTACTTATGAGGTACACCTTTTTAGGCCACTCGCTAGGTGCCTCACTGCTGGTAGTCTTATCTTATGTTATTTTGAGGCTATACTAGCGTTCTATTATTCAGTGTCTCACAGGGTAACACCTTAGGTTGGAATCAACACCTTAAAAGTGGGTCTCAACAACCTTATTATCTATGTTGAGCTCTTTCCTCAGTCTCATTTACTAGGCCCATGGACTTCTTACTAATCTTTCATAACTATTCTTTTCCTCTACTTATACTAGGGGTTTTCGCTCTTTGTGGGTTCTCTAACCCCTTATAAGTTCTTTTTTCAAGTTAGCCTGAATATGACCAACAAGGCATTCATGATGTTGTTCACTGCGGCTAACACATCATTCACCGCAGCTAATTAGCCTCAAGTTCACCTTAATTTTCCTATATGGGTATTGGTAGCAGCTAACTTCTCACTTGGCTACGGCGAGGAACTCTCTGGATTTTCTCGCTGCTATCTGGAATAATTGGCCGTGGTTAACAGCCTCTAATTGGCTTACTTTTCTAGAGATTGGATTTTCATCTTTAACTACCAACCTGAGCCTCACCATCTCTATAATCGGCTTATCATCAAGCTTGAGGGTTCTACCTCTTACTTCATTCATACATAGCTAGCTGTTATCTTTGGTCTGTCAGGGCACTAGGGTGTAGCTTGTAACTCAACCTCTGGCCTGAGGGAATTAGCCTTTTGGGCTCTAAAATTCATCTAGACAATTGGGTGTTGTGGCTAGTAGTCCTGTGTAATCGCAGTCTCATCTCATACCACGCTGCATCATTACTCGTCTCTGCATTAAACAGGACATCTCGGAATGGTTTGAGTATGGCTACCAGGGAATTAGGCCTCAAGTACTCTCTCTAGCAAGCCTCTACATATCAACGAGATCATTTCTTGTCATTCATATCTAGGGCTTGCCACTAATCCCGGTGAGCTATCACATCTCATCAAGCTCTAGCTGTGGGATCACTCAACCCTGCTCAAGGTTAACTCTGCTCAAGCTACATTAAAGGCCACTCTTTCCCGGTGTCCACTAACTACTCTAAAACCATTCTACAACTTACTTATCATGAAAAAAGCCACAACCTATCCTCACACACCCAACATGTCTCATACAAGGCTCTACTTATCCATTTATGCCTTTTACATAGCATAGCTGCTACATCCTCAAGCCAAAATCCAATCCAAGAGAGGCTGGAACTTTGCTCTGATACCAATAAATGTAACACCATAAATTCTAACTCATATTATGCTTTTGAATGACATAATATCATGAAGCATAAAGGATTTCCATAGAAAAGCAAGGAAAAATGGGATTATTTTCGCATCGCATCATACTAAAAATTTGCAATTGGTGTCACGTGGACCGTGTGAACTCATACTATATATTTTCATATTTAAATACATCATTACAACTCATTTTCATAACAAAATCATGCCCACAACTCATAGAAACCGAAATGGAGCATGGAAAATAGAAGTTCATTCTCGGCCAGAATTGGCCTCTTTTCTGGGTAAACTTTGGAAAATCATAACTAAATTTAGAAATATCAAAATCATGAAATCTTAGTCATTTTGAAAATATTAGGATGTATATTTCACACTAAAAATATGAACAGACCATAACATCTATCATGGAGGACGTTTGACATTCAAAAAGTTACTAAGGTCGGTGCTACCTGGGCTGCTATTTCATATTATAGACACAAATTTCTAAAATACATAACTAATTCTATAAAACTTGAACTCACACACATTTAGTTATTATGAAAAGCTACAAATGTTAACTTGATGCTAAAAATAATTCTAGATTGAAACAGGTACTGTTAGCTATTGGAATCCTATGAAACAGTGACTAAACTCCTGGGGTGCCATTGCTACTGACAGCCAATTTCAAAAATGTATAACTCTTTGCTCAGACATCCAAATGAGGTGATCTCAGTGGCCAAAAAAATATTATGACCTCTAGTTTATGAATATAAACTTTCATAAGAATTGGACAACATTTGACAATCAAGTGAAACAAAACACAAATCTGCCAGTGTAAACAGTGCCCATACAAAAAATTAGTAGAAAATCCCAACTTTGAAAATTCATCAAATATTTTCTAGACCTCCGAAAATTATGGTATTTAACTTCTAAAAAGATCTCAATAAGATATACTTTCATGCCAAATTTCAAATCAATACTAACTCATTTGGCTAAAAAATAATATAGGGTTCCATTATGGTCAATTTTGGCTCCATATAAGGTACCAAACTTGCCAAATGGCCTCCCCTTGGTGTTGGCACCTTTTGGGCAAGTTTAAGAGCTTATGCGTGACTTTTGTGATCTGTAAAATGGTCCCAAATCTCATGCATCTCATTTTGGCCATTCAACCCACACTTATGCATATTTGCATCATACTTCCACATTGCACATTTGGACATTATAAACTCAAATTGTATTCTAAAGCTCATACATCATATCCATAGTAATAAACATCACATAATAGCATATTTATAAATGTATCAAGGTTTATAGACTATCGACATCATCATATACGTCAAGGTACATAAGTATGGTTCCAACATAGCTAAAACTAGGCATGTGCTTGTCAATCCCCTTTCCTCATGGTTGTTGGCTCTCATTGGCATATCCACTTGGTCTACCTAGCATGTGAGATCATTGGAGAGGAGGGGATGAGATTCAAAGAATCCCAATAGCTTATCTCCCATTTAATCATACATAATATGTACAAAGCAAGCTTTATAAATGCATGCATGGAGAAAATAGAAGTCATGGACATTTTGAAAGCAAACTTGGCATGTGAATCAATCACTCAAGACATTAAAGAGTTTACCAAGTGTTCGAATTGGCCTCCCACTTCTCCTCATGGATCTGGGACTTGCCTCACCCATTCTTTAAGAGCTTTGGACTTAACCATACTCTTAAGAGCCCACTTTGCTTTTGGGAGACTCTTTACTTTGTCTCAACCAAGCTCAAAGGTTCTTGGCTCATCTTCACCAAAGAGAAGAGTTCTTGGCCTCTCCTTTAACACTCCAAAATTTATTAAGGTGTTAATCATGGATTTAGAGTAATTAAAAATAATTAATAGAGGATAATTGGGTAAGTTAGTAAATAGGAATTTTATAGAGATAAATTATTAATATGGGTTTGAGAATTAATTGGGATAGAAACTTCATCTAGCCCCAAATTAATAAGTCATGATAAGAGGCTAATGGAGGCCCAATGAGTTAGGTGCAGGCCCAATCTAATCCCATATGATAGATGTAACATCCCGTCCCTTCGTAAACGTGAGAAACATAATGTCCGTAAATGTCAGAAATAGGCCAAATATAAAAGGAAGTCCTCGAAATAGAAGGAATCGGGGCCAACTAAAATTATAATAAAATTTTAAATATTAGAAAATGAGGATTTTAGGTTTAAGATGTCCAAAAACTAGAGCCAAAAGAGATCAGAAGATTTACCAAGGGAAGTAGGGGCATTTTTGTAATTTTTGAAAGATTGGGAAAACTCATAGGAGGGCTTTTTAAACAACAAATTTAAGTGTTCTAGGGTTCTCAGAGGCCCTGAATACTATGGGAACCTTTAGAACAGTTGCAACGCCTCCGATGAGCGATTTCGGCTGTCGGTTGACCAAAACTTTGACTGAATTGTTCGGAATGGTTTTAGATCCTTTTTGAGTGATTACAAAGGCAATTATTATGATTAAGAGCCTAAGGAATATGATAGAAAAGACAGATTTCAAAAAGGAGTTAAAACGAGCCCAAACGAACAAAACTATGAAGAGGGACGAAATTGCAAATTTTAAATGTTGCTTAAATGAATCCCTAGCTTATAAAAACGCCCCTCATTTGCTCAGATCTCCTCACCCACTCTCACACATGTTAAAACAGAAGTAAGAGGGGCTGAGAGTGGTGCACAAGAGGGGAGGCCAAGGAAGGAAGAGGAAGCTTTGAAAAGTATAAGTTTTAGCCACTTTTTCCTACTCCTTGCCTTGTTAAACTTCTTCCCCTCCTTTCCTCCTCTCTTCCTATGGATTTAGTTAGATGTTTGGTTCTATTTTGAGCCCAGAACTGAGGGGGAAATTTCGAAATTCAAGGAGAGGGTTGAAGCAAGGAAGAGAACTCTTGAGAAAAGCTTGGAATCAAGGTGATTTTTCTATCTTGGTTGCTTCCTTTTTCTTACCCTTTGTGTGTGGAGTTCTGCCAGAACAGAACCATCTTGGGGGGAGGCTTTTTGTCCAGAAATAAGAAGGAATTGTGGGTTTTAGACCATGAGGAGTTAGTAGATGCAAGGAAATTAGAAGAAAGGCTAATGAAAATCAAGTTAGAAAAGTGTAGAGTACTTAAAGGGATTGTAAAAACTGATTTAATCCATGAGTTCCCTTGGCTATTTAAGTGTTTCCTTGACCTCTTACAACTCTTAACAACCTCCCTAAATGGTTCCCCTATCAAGGAAAAATCAAGAAGCCATAAAATCCCATTTATGCTCTAACTTTCGGCCAAGTAGGGATGGCATAGTTAGGGCGAGTTTTAAATTGTTTCAAGCCCATTTTTGAGTCATACATGATGAATGAATGTGAGGGGAAACCTTGGGAAAAATTTAGGAAGCTTAGAGAATGAGTTGGTGCTTTAGGTTCCATATTATGACCTAAGGAAGCAACATGATGTCAGGCCCTTTGTTTTAATGATGTGATGGCTCCAAGAGGCTTAAAAGGAGTCAAGAATCATATTTGAGAGTAAAGAATGAGGCCTAGAAATCATTTGAGAGGTGTTGCTTCATTAGGTGCCAATATGGACCATAATGGAGGTTGTAGAGTAATCTAGGGTTTAAGCAAGTTGCATAGCCCTAGAAATTGTTTCATGAACTTAATTGGCTCCCATAAGTTGTATCTAGGCCAAGAGAAACTATCTCCACCAACTTGTGGGTGTGTGGCTAAAAGAGTAGGCTTGAAAGCTAAGGAAAAAGTGTGTGCTTGTATACAAGGTAGCTCTCTTCACCTTCTCTCATGCATGAATGTGTGTTTAGCTTGTTTTAGAATGTGTGTATGTGTATTTTCAAGCTTTGAAAAGTATGCTAGCATGCCTTTATATGCCATGATGCTTGATGCCATGTTATGTTTTTAAATGAACCCATGATGTTTGTATGAGTTTGCTTGAGTGTGGAGAGGCCAAGAACTCTTCCCTTGGGTGAGGATGAGCCAAGAACCCTTGAGCTTGGTTGAGACAAAGTAAAGAGTCTCCCAAAAATAAAGTGGGCTCCCAAGAGTATGGTTGAGTCCAAAGTACTTAAAGAATGGGTGAGGCAAGTCCAAAATCCATGAGGAGAAGTGTGAGGCCAATCCAAACACTTAGTGAGCTCTTGAATGTCTTGTATGATTGATTCAAATGCTAAGGTCACTTTTAAAATGCCTATGATTTCTACTTTCTCCATGCATGCATTTGTGAAACTTGCTTGCACATATTACGTGTGATGGAATGGGAGATGAGCTATTGAGATTCTTGAATCTCATCCCTTCCTCTCCAATGATCTAACATGCTAGGTGGACCAAGCAATTATGGTGAAGGGAGCCAACAACCTTGAAGAGGGACAATTGACAAGCTTATGTCTTGTTTTGTCTATTTTGGAACCATAATGATGGTATATGAGGTTGTATATGTACTATGAATGGTGAGACATATGTAAACATACTATTATGTGATGTTTGGATGTATGGAAATGATATATGACCATTAGCACATGTTTTGAGTATGTAATGTCATAGTATGGAGGTTTAAAGTTTGATGAATATGTGTATAAATGTGGGTTGAATGGCCAAAATGAGATGCATGAGATTTGGTACCATTTGGGCAGCTCACATAAGTCTTAAATATACTTTTAGACTTGCCCAAAAGGTGCCAAGACCAAGAGAAATCCATTTGGCAATTTTGGTACCCAATATGGGGCCAAAATTGACCATAATGGAATCCTATATTACTTTTTGACCAAATGAGCTAGTATTGATCTGAAATTTGGCATGCAATTAGGTCTCATTAATAGATTTCTGGGAAGCTAAAGATCATAATTTGTGGAGGTCTAGAGAATATTTGATGAATTTTCAAAGTTGGGATTTTTCATGGATTCTGGTATGGGTACTGTTCATACTGGCAGTTTTGAATTCTGTGTCAACCGATGGCCAAATGGTGTCCAATACTTATGAAATTTTATATGCATAAACTAGAGGTCATAAGTTTTCTCTAGCCACTAAGACTACCTCATTTGGAGATCTGAGCAGAGAGTTATGTATGCTTGAAGTTAACTGTCAGTATCAGTAGCGCCCCAAGAGCTCAGTTACTGTTCCATCAGTTCTAGATGTCTAAACGCATCTGTTTCATCCTGGAATTATTTTTAATGTCAATATAACATTTTTATCTTTCCATAATGACTGAGCTTGTGTGATTTCGATTTTTATAGTATTAGTTATGAATTTTTGAAATTCGTATCAGTAAACTGAACACCAGCCCAGGTAGTCAGCAACCTCGGTAGGTTTTTGGATGTCAAACGTCCTGTGTGATGAATTTTGGGACCTAGATGTATTTTTAGTGTGAAGTAGACATCCTAAGATTTTGCAGAATAACCAATATTTCATGATTTCAAATTTTCTAGATTTAGTTATGATTTTCCAAATTTGGGTTAGAAAATGGAGTAAATCTGGCCGAAAATATGCTTGTTTATTTTGAGCTCCATTTCGGTTTCCATGAATTGTAGGCATTTTTTTGTGATGCAAATGAGTTTTAAGAATGGAATTAAATATGAGGAAATATAGTATGAGCTCACACGGTCCACGTGACACCGAATTGAATTTTTTAGATATAGCGCAATGCAGAAAAAGTCTATTATTTTCATCCCCTTTCTCATATGCTCTTGTGGGATTAATAATACAAAGCTTATAAATGACATGAAATGAGCTAGAAATTATGGTGTTACAATAGAGGCCCAAGATCTACCTTGTATTGACTCTTATAAGTGGCCCAATAACCCTTGTGCAGACCCAAATTCTTGAGCTCTTCAAACTTGGCCCAAATCTAATTAAACTTCAGCAACCCAATGCATAAGAGTTGGCCTAATGAAATTCTGTAGCCCAACACCTTAAAACTGACCCAACAAAGTTAAAATCTGAAGCCCATTTAGAGTTAGACCTTGGAGCAACTCATGACCCATCTTAGACCCAACTTAAACCTAACTAAAACCCTAAACACTTCAGCCTCTTCCCCATTTTTTTGAAACACAAGAAGGAATTTCGGAGGTTTAGAGGGAGGCTAGGGTTTGGGGCAAGAATTCCATATTTTCTCACATCTAGAGCAAGATTCAGCCAAGATAATAGTTATATAACTTAATCCCCTCATCTTTTTCTTTAATTTAGTCTGATTAGTTTTTCATTTGGAGTATTTTCACCATACCCAAATTCTGAAATAGAGTTGTTTGGTGTTTTTCTAGAGGAAATTCGTAGGTTGAGGCTAGGGTTGGCATTAGGTAAGTGTAAACTATCCATTCTAGTGTATTTTCTGTTGGTTTAAGACTCCCATAGTTGATTTATAGTATGGGTGTTAATTATGTACAAATTTGCTTAGGAATTTGGGTGATATATTAAAGTTTCTGGTAGAGGACATACTCAATCCGAATTTGGGGATTTGTGGTGGCTGGATAAGTGTTATTTAGGTAGTTATTAGCATTTAAATTCCTTGGGTACTTGTTGCTACTGTTAATGATGAATTAGAGTGGTAATTCTCTGATGCTATGGTTATAGGAATTTTTGTACCATTGGTGGCTGTTGCAAATCTATCTACAAGTGAGGTAAACCGGGTTTACATTAATTCCATGCATATATCTATTTTAATTTCATATTTTCTGTATATGAATGATTTGAAATGATGAATGAATTGGTTGGCTATCTATTGTATTGTGATTGGACCTTGTGAGTCCATGGTGGAGCTGTGGTGCAGCTGCCACCTGTGCATGTGCTTCGATCGGGCACCGGGTTATGATCAAATCCCAGATGCACTGAGCCCTGGTTGTGCTCAATGGGGAGTAGGTGCCATGGATGGGCCTCTCCGGTGTTAATGGCCTTTAATATGTGAAAATATGATTGCCAGTATGTGATGGTAATCATGATAGCCTAGTTGTTTCATTTACTGGTATGACTGATGTGATTCTGATGATGATTTTGATTCGTGCATATATGTTAATTAAACTAGATTATATGATGGAATTGCCTTGGTTACTGAGATTTACATCTCACCTCGTTTTATGGGATTAATATTTCAGGTGAAAGTTCTTCGGGTAAGGATAAGGGGAAGCAAGTGGATGAAAATCCATGAGCTCCAACATGTGGGGAGAAGGCTACACTTAAGCTGATTTAGTTAGTATAGATGCTAATTTTGCATTCCTTATTGTATAGCATCATCTTGTATTCATGTTGCCAAGTGTAGACATTTATATTTTGATTAGTTGGAATGTATTTGTTAAGGAGTTAAGTCTTAATATGGCTTGGTTTAGGTTGTATGGACCTATAGTATCTGTTGTATGAATTTTACTAAAATTATGGTATGGTACACTATTGGAAACATAATTATATGATGTAATAGAAATTGATATGGATCATTGATGTATAAAACCTCCAAAAAAATGCATATGAGATGTTAATTGTTGATATTATATAAATCCTTGCTATCATTAACCCATGAAAAGGCTGACATGTGGTGGTTGGGTGAGTGAGAATTAGTACTTGAGTGTTGAGTTAGTAATGGTGGAATAGCTGGGTAAATAGGGTAGATAAATACCATTAGAGTCTTATAAAATGGAAGGAAGTAGTCCTAGTGCATGGGACGAAATTTAGGAGATATAGCTACAGGAGGGAGTCACACCGCGGCTAGGAAGGCCTCGCCGCGGCCTAAAGAGTGATAGTGGTGAGAGATGCCGCGGCGCAGAGTGAAAAAAATGCCCAGGAGGGTGACAGAATTAAACCTCGCCGCGGCGCAATAAGTCTTGCCGTGGCGTAAGTCGAGGAAATTAGTTAAGGAGGGTACAGTAGCAAAACTCGCTGCAGTGCCACATAGGTTGGCCGCGGTGCAGATCCAACTTGCTGTGGCAAGAAAGTTATCCAGTGATTCCTGAAAGCAACTTAGCTACGGTGTAAAAGGTCTGGGCCATGGCACAAAGTTAAGAACTTATTCTTCGAGCTCCAGGACCTAACTTAGCCATGGCGGAAAGGATCCAGGTCGCGGCGTAGGTCCCCAAACTCCCACCTTTGATCTAAAAACCCTAATTTCTTTAATGCTAATGCTAGGAAATGATATAGGAACACTTATGGGGGGTTTTGTGTGTTGAAATCGATGGATAGATGAATCACAAACCCTTAATGATGGTACAAACCCTTTTATACATTTTTCCATTTATGGTTGTTTAGTTGATGGCCCTAATAACATGAAGGATCAAATTTCCCTATATTTGATTAAAGTAATTAATTGTAACAACTCCAAACCTTGATCATTAATTAATAATCATATATTTAACCATAATTACCAAGATTAGAAGTTAGGGTCATCACATCTCCACACTCAAGCAAACTCATACAAACATCATGTAATCATTTGAAAACATAACATGGCATCAAGCATCATGACATATAAAGGCATGTTAGCATACTTTTCAAAGCTTGAAAATACACATACACACATTCTAAAATAAGCTAAACATACATCCATGCATGAGAGAAGGTGGAGAGAGCTACCTTGCACACAATTACACACTTTCCCTTTTGGATTCAAGCCTCCTCTTTCGGCCACACATTCACAAATTGGTGGACATAGTTTCTCTTGGCCTAGATACAATTTTTGGGAGCCAATTAGGTTCTTGAAGCAAATTTTAAGGCCATACAACTTGCTTAGATATTAGATTGTTCTATAGGCTCCATTATAGTTCATAAATGCACCTAATGAAGCAACACCCCTCAAATAATTTATAGGCTCCATTCTTTCCTTTCAAATATGATTCTTGACTCCTTTTACGCCTTTAGGAGTCATCACACAATTAAAACAAAAAGCCTAACATCATGTTGCTTCTTTAAGTCATAATATGGAGCCTAAGGCACCAAATCACTTTCTATGAGTTCTAAATTTTTTCCAAGGCCTCCCCTCATTTTCATTCATCAAATATGACTCAAGAATGGCCTTAGAAAAATTTAAAATTCTCCCTAGCTATGAGAACCCTTCTTGGCCGAGACAATGAAGCATATTGGGTTCCATAGAGCTTTCTTTGTTTTCTCAAGGGAAGAAGCATATGGAGAGCCTTTTAGGGATGTTTGGAGCTCATTTAAACTCTTATTTAGGCCTAAGAATCATCATACAAAATCATATTTTACAAGGTCCAATTGAAACCCTAGAACTTGCATATTGAAATCTAATGGTTATTTTGTTGTTTTCTTTGCATATTCTTAATCTCTACACCCTTTTTCCTTAGATTCATGCTTGGTTTTGCCTAAAACTTATCTCCTCCTAGGGTTTTCTCAAGTGGGGCGAAATGGAAGAGGAGGGAACCAAAGATGACAACTAAAGGAAGAGAAATTACCTTGTTTTCTTGCTTTTTCTCACTTGACACTTGTGTTCTTTGAGCTCCTCTCTTCAAATTCGAATTTTCCCCTTAATATCTCCCTTAAAACAGATTTATAAACTTCATTATAATCATAGGAAAGAAAGAGGAATGGAGAAGGAGAGGTTTGGAAAGGAGAAAGCATGAAAAATCATGAAATTCCTTACCTTTTCCTTGCTTTTTCTCCTCCTTTTCTTCCCCTTCTTGTGAGCCTAAGAGAGCAGATCATATTCTGTATTTTGGGCAGAAATTTCGTGCTTAAGAAGATGGGAGAAGAAAGGGGAAGTGTGTGAGAGCTTCTAGAAACACACTTTTTTAAAAATTCCAATTTTATCCTTCCATAATGGCAATTTCGTTTCAGCTTCGTTTTAGCTCCTTTTTTAGAACCGTCTTTTCCATTATAAAATTTAGGTTCTCAATTTAATAAAATATTTTTGGAATCACTCAATTTGGAACTAAAACATTACAGAACAAACCGGTCAAAGTTTGGGTCAACCGACGTTGGAAACGTCCACCGGAGGGGATTTAACTATCCTGGGGCTTTCTATGGTTTTCAGGGCCTCTGAGAACCTCGGAGAACTCAAAACTTTCATTTAAGAAGCCCTCCTATGTGAATTCTAAAAATTACTCAAAATTACAAAAATGCCATTACATTTCGTAAGCTTTTTGTAAGAATTTATTTCTTCATTCTAGCTCTATTTTTCCTTCCATCTGAGGCTTCAATTCTCATTTTCAGGAGTCTAGAATGCTTTCCAAATTTTTTGGGACCTTAACTACATCATCTTGGGGGACTTCCTTTTGCATCCGATGAATTTCATTCGTTTACAGAGAAACCGCACATTACATTTCTCTGGTTTTTAGAAAACTGGATGTTACAAAAGTTCCTTAAGAAAATGGGTGAAGTAAGTCCAAAAATCCTAAAGAGAATGGGTGAGGCTAAATTATTGTCTTAGCAAGCCTATGTATGTTATATGTGACTTCTTGAATGCAAGAAATGTTCCATGTATGTTTATGAATTTCAAGATAGCCATACATGCACTTTTAGACTTGAATTTGCATCTATTATGTGTTCTTGAAAGGGAAAAGAGCTATTGGGATTCCTAGAATCTCACTCTTCCCTCCCCATTGCCTAACATGCCTAGGTGGATCAAGTGAGCAAGGAAATGGGAGCCACCACACTTGAAAGTAAGGAGATTGACAATGGAGTTAATATTTGTTCACTTTGTAAACATAGTATTGTCAAATGATGTACTTCCATGATGTAGATAATGTATAAGCTCTTGAACATGTGTAATTATATGGATATGTGATGTATATATAGGAATTGGAAGCAAATGAATGATATGGTATGTTCTTGACATTGTATGGCAAGAATGTACATGCATGCTCCTTATGTATCTCATCAAGTGGGAGAGTGAGTTTGTGAGATCTAGGTTTTCAAACCCTTTGATAAGTTAAGTAGGCCATTTTCCTACTTTCCCTCATACTCAAGTGGCCCTAAAAAAGCTAAAAGCTAAATTAAACCATTTTCACCCTTTAAAGAGGCATAAAAGTGTCATTTTGTAACCCTACATCACAATCTGACCAAATGGACGAATTTTCCCATTAAATTGGACATGCATATAGATCTCATCTAGAGCTTTTTGGAAAGCTAAGGACTAGACTATTTGGAGCTCTAGAAAATTAATTATGAATTTTCAAAATTGCCAAAAAGTTGCTGAACTGATATAGTTACTATTTATATGGTCAGTTTCTTCTCCTATGTCATTTGAGGCCCAAATGGTATCCAATGGCTATGACATAAACTAGACTTATGACCGCTGAGATCACTTGATTTGGAGGTCTTAGCATAGAGATATGAATTTTTGACGTTTGGAGTCAGTATAACTAATGTAATAGTACTTTTGTTATTATTTCATCAATTTTTAGTAGCTAAATGTTTCTATTTTGGTCTAGACATATTTTTAACCTAAATTTAACATCTATATCTTTCCAAAATGGTATGGTTTGTTAGGTTTTGATTTTTTTAAAATTAGTTATAAATTTTTGAAATTTATATTAGTAACTCGTGGTAGCAAGCCTAGGCAGCTGGACCTTTGGTGTTTTTCTATTGTCAATCGTGGTCTAGATGATGTTTTCATGGCTTGGAATGATTTTTAACCTATTGTGGACATCCAAAAATTTCTAGAAAGCTATCATTTACTTGATTGCAATTTTTTTAGATTTAATTATAAATTTTCAAAGTTGATGCCAAAATTCTACCACTGTAACCCGAGAGCAAACCATTGAAATTGTGGAATGTGCTTTGAAATCTGAAACTTTTGGGTTATTTTATGATGTGTATAACTTGTACAAAGTTGTTATGAATGAAAAATGATATCGATGAGTTGGATATAGTCCCTAGAGCTATGAATTATGTATGTGGCCTTCCAATTACACAAATTTCCATGTGAGAAAGTGTATGTTTCCTTCCAATATACATGGGATATTTTGAGCTAGCTCATGGAACAATGGTTTGGGAGTTAAGAGGTTAAGGTTTTACAAATTGTTAATGAGAATTTTGAATTCCTAGTAACAATAATCCTGTTGTACAACATGATGGTGAATATATATTATTTAAAGGTTTAACTTTTCTCGTATTTTGATCTATTGCTAACTTATTAACCAAATCAGACTTTAAGTACAATTGATTAAGAACCCAATTATACTTAATTAATTTAGAAAATAGCTAAGGTTGTTACAATAGCTTAAGATTATATATAGATTATAGAAAACTTAATAAGGTTACTATTAAGAATAAGTAGCCTCCTCCCAAAATAGATGATTTCTTAGATTAGTTGGCAAGGGCATCATTATTTTCTAAGATAGATCTTAAATTTAGGTACTATCAGTTGAGGGTTAGAGCTGGAGACATCCTAAAGATAGCCTTTAAACTAGATATGGACAATATGAGTTCCTGGTGATGCCATTTGGGTTGACAAATGTCCCGACTATCTTTATAGACTATATAAATATGGTATTCATACCGTATTTGGATAAATTTATTGTAATCTTTATTAATGACATATGTAACACTCCAAAATTAATTAAGGTATTAACTATGGATTAATCATAATTAAGAATAATTATTAGGGAATAATTGGGCAAACTATGTGAATAGAAATTTAGAGAGAATTAAATTAATAATGTGGGTTTGAGATTTAATTAGATTAGAAATTTCATCTAGGCCCAAAATTAAATTAAGTAGGTCATGGTTAGGGACTAATAGAGGCCCCATGATTATAGGTGCATACACAATCTTTTAATATGAGTCTTAGCCCAAGAGAGACCACCTAGCAATGGCCTGATTCAATTTAATGAATTAGGAACCCAAGACCTAACTTACATAAGCTCTTATAAATGGCCCAATAACCCTCATGCAGACCCAAATCAAATGTCCTCTTAAAGCTTGGTCTAACCTAATTAAGTTTCTACAGCCCAACTTATGAAACTCAGTCCAAACTAACTCAAAATCTAAACCCAATTGGAATTAGACCTTTAGGTCAACCCACAACCCATTTCAAACCCAACTTAAATTTAACTAAAATCCTAAACACATGCAGCCCCTCCTACCATTCTATTGAAACACAAAACATAAACACAAGAGGTATTTTCGCACCTTGAGAGGGAGGCTAGGGTTCTAAGCAAGAAATCCATCATTTCTCACTTCTAAGCTCAAAATCAGCCAACATACTTGCTATATAACTTAATTCCCTTTTCTTTCTCTTCATTTTGGCCTGATTATTTTTTCATTTGGAGCATTTTCACCATACCCAAAATCTGAAATGTAATTGTTTGGGATTTTCTTAGTGAGATTTCTTAGGTTGAGGTTAAGGGTGTTATTAGGTAAGTATAAACTCTTTATTTTGATCCATTTTCTACTAGTTTAAGACCCCCATAGCAGACTTATAGTATAGGCCTTAATTTTATGTGAATTTTCCTATGGTTTGGAGGATATTTTGATGTTTCTGGTTTAGGGAAGGCAAAACCCAAAATTAGACGCTCTTGGTGATTGGGTAAGGGTCCCTTAAGTAACTATTGGTAATTTAATTCTTTGAGCATTGGCTTATTACCATAAATGATGAATGGGATAGTAATGAACTGATATAAAGCGATCATTTTTTGATATTATGATTTTAAGAGGATTTTGGTATTGTTGTTAGCTTCCCAACTTGTCTACAAGTGAGGTAATCGGGGTTCATGCTAATTTCATGCATATATCTATTTTAATTTTATATTTGCTATATGATTATGATTTTGATGCTAAATGATTTGGTTAATTATCTGTTATATGTGATTGGACCTTGTCAGTCCATGGTGGAGCTGTGGTGCGGCTACCACCTGTGTGTAACACCATCATTTCTAGCTCATCTCATGCCTTTAGGTATCTCATTTTCAAGAATTATACAAGCTTTCAAGGAAAAAAGCAATAGAAATAATGAATATTTTCATGTTGCATAGTGTATAAAAATTTCATTCGATGTCATGTGGACTATATAAGCTTATACAGCACATTGTCATATTTATTTACACTAATAAAATTCAAAACTATTCAAGAAAGTGGTTTGGAACTCATACAAGTGGGTGAAACACATTAATTCCCACGGAGTTGCCATTGTTAGAATTTCAAATTTTCTGTCACAACTTCAAAAATTCATAACTAAATCCAAAAAAAATAAAATCTAACAAGCTTTACCATTCTAGAAAGCTCTGGATGTCTACCCATGGTAAAAATAATTTCAATTCATGAATCATTAAGGGAAGATGTTTGGCATTTGAAAAGCTACTGAGGTTGTTGCTACCTGGGCTGCTGTTTCAGATTACTGAAACAAATTTCTAAAATTCATAACTAATTCTATAAAAATAAAAATCATACAAATTCAATATTTTGGAAAACTACAAATGTTAACTTGATATTAAAAATAATTCCAGAATGAAACATATATGTTTAGCCATTGGAATTCTATGGAACAATGACTGGACTCCTGGGGCATTACTGCTACTGACAGCCAACTTCAAAAATGCATAACTCTTTGCTCAGACCTTCAAATGAGTTGATCTTAATGGCTACAGAAATATTATGACCTTTAGTTTATGCCTATAAAATTTCATAAGCATTGAACACCATTTGGCCATCAGATGACATAAAACACAAATATGCCAGTATGAATAGTGCACATATCAAAATCAATAGAAAATCCCAACTTTGAAAATTCATCAAATATTCTCTAGACCTCCAAAAATTATGTTCTTTAGCTTTGAAAAAAGCTCTCAACAAAATCTAATTGTATACCAAATCTCAGATCAATACTAGATCATTTGGCTAAAAAGTGACATAGGGTTCCATTATGGTTAAATTTGGCTCCATATGAGGTACCAAATTTGCCAAATGGCTTTTCCTTAGTTGTGGCACCTTTTGAGAAAGTATAAAAGCATATTTAAGACTTGTGTAAGCTTCCCAAATGGTTCCAAACCTCATGCATCTTGTTTTGGCCATTCAACCCACACTTATGCAAACTTCTACATTGCACACTTTGGCATTACATACTCAAAATAAATGCTAGAGGTCATATATCATATTCATACATCTAAACATCACATAATAGTATATTTACAAATGTCTCAGGGTTTATAGTACATTTACAACATCATATACATCATGAACCATAATTATGATTCCAAAATGGACAAAACAAAGCATAAGCTTGTCAATCTCTCTTCCTCATTGTTGTTGGCTTCCTTCACCATAGCTACTTAGTCCACCTAGCATGTTAAAGCATTGGAGAGGAGGGAATGAGATTCAAGGAATCCCAATAGCCTATCTCCTATTCAATCATACATAATATGTGCAAAACAAGTTTTACAAATGTATGCATGGAGAAAATGGAAGTCATGGACATTTTAAAAGCAAACTTGGTATATGAACAAATCATATAAGACATTCAAGAGCTCACCAAGTGTTTAGACTAGCCTCACACTTCTCCTCATGAATTTTGGACTTGCTTCACCCATTTATTAAGAGCTTTGGACTCAACCATACTCTTGGGAGCCCACTTTGCTTTTGGGAGACTCTTTACTTTGTTTCAACCAAACTCAAGGGTTCTTGGCTCATCCTCACCAATGGGAAGAGTTCTTGGCCTCTCCACACTCAAACAAACATCATGTACTCATTTGAAAACATAACATGGCATCAAGAATCATGGCATATAAAGGCATGCTAGCATACTTTTCATAGCTTGAAAATGCACATACACACATTTTAAAACAAGCTAAATACACAACTATGTATGAGAAAAGGTGGAGAGAGCTACTTTGCACACAATTACATACTTTTTTGTTTGGACTTAAGCCTCCTCTTTTGGCCACACACCCACAAATTGGTGGAGATGGTTTCTCTTGGCCTAGATACAATTTATGGTAGCCAATTAGGTTTATGAAATAATCTCTAAGGCTATACAATTTGCTTAGATGCTTGATTGCTCTATAAGCTCCATTATGGTCCATAAATGCACCTAATGAAGCAACACTCCTCAAATAAATTCTAGGCTCCATTCTTTCCTTTCAAACATGATTCTTGACTCCTTTTAAGCCTCTTGGAGTTATCACACAATTAAAACAAAGAGCCTAACATCATGTTGCTTCTTTAGGTCATAATATGGAACTTAAGGTACCAAATCACTTTCTAAGAGTTCCAAATTTTTTCCAAGGCCTCCCTTCATTTTTATTCATTAAATATGACTCAGGAATGACCTTATAAATATTTAAAGCTCTTCCTAGCTACCCCAACCTTGCTTGGCCAAGACTATGTCCCTTTTTGGCCTCCTTGGAATTCTCTTTGTTTTCTTGAAGGAGGAAGCATGTGAAGAGTATCTTAGGGATCTTAGGAGCTCATTTAAACTCTTAATTAGGCCTAGGAATTATCATATGAAATCATATTTTAGAAGGTGCACACAAAACCCTAGAATTTGCATTTTGAAATCAATGGTTTTTTGATAATTCCTTTTGCATATTCTTAATCTTCACACCCTTTTTCCTTAGATTCATGCTTGGTTCTATCTAAAAATCATCTCCTCCTAGGGTTTTCTCAAGTGGGGCAAAATGGTGGAGAAAGGAACCAAAAATGACAACCATAGGAAGATAAATTATCTTGTCTTTTTGCTTTTTCTCATTTGAATCTTGTGTTTTTTGAGCTCCGCTCTTCAAATCCGAATTTTTCCCTCAATTTCTCCCTTAAAACAGATTTATAAACTTCATTTTAATCATAGAAAATAAAGGAGAATGGAGGAAAAGAGGGTTGGAAGAGAAAGAGCATGAAAAACTACTAATTTTCATACCTTAAACCTTTGATTTCTCCTCCTTTTCTTCCCCTTCTTGTGAGCCTCATCCCCTAGGGTTTTCTTCTGGTTTTAAGCAGAACATGGTCGTGCATAATGAAGGGAGGAGAAGGGTGCATCATATATATAGGTGGGAATAAGTTATACTTTTCAAAAATTTCCATTTTGCCCTTCATACTTTGCATTTTTGTTTCTCCTTCATTTTAGCTCCTTTTTGAGAACCTTCTTTTCCATTATAAAATTTAGGTTCCCAATTTAGTGAAATGCCTTTGGAATCACTCAAATTGGAGCTAAAACCTTCCCTAACAAATTCGTTAAAGTTCGGGCACACTGATGTTGGAAAACATCCACCGGAGGAGTTTTAGCTGTCTCAAGGCTTTCCATGGTTTTTAGGGCCTCTGAGAACCTTAGGGAACTCAAAAATTTCATTTAAAAAGCCCTCCTGTATGAATTCCAAAATTTTCTCAAAATTACAAAACTACCATTACGTTTCGTAAGTTTTTCGTAAGAAGCTATTTCTTCATTCTAATTCCATTTTTCTTTCCATCTGAGCCCAAGATTCTCATTTTTAGAAGTCTAGAATGCTTCCCAAATTTTTTAGGACCTTAACTATCTCATTCTGAGGGATTTCCTTTTGTATCCGGTGAGTTTCGTTAGTTTATAGAGAAACTGTACATTACGTTTCTCACATTTTCTCTCGTTTTCAGAAAATCAAATGTTACACTGTGCATGTGCTTCGATCGAGCACTAGGTTGTGATCAGACCCCAGATGCACTGAGCCCTAGTTATGCTTATTAGAGAGTAGGTGTTGTAAACAGGCCTCTCCCAGTGTTATTAGCCTTTAACATGTGAAATTTTAATTGCTAGTATGGATAGTAATCACAGATAGCCTAATTATTTCATTTACTGGTATGGTTGGTACATTTTCTGATGTTTATATGAAATCATGCATATATGTTAATTAAACTAGAATATATGAATGGAATTTGCCTTGGTTACTGAGATTTGCATCTCACCTCGTTTCATAGGATCATACTTTCAAGTGAAGGACCTTTGAGTAAGGATAAAGGGAAGTAAGTGGATGAAAATCCATGAGCTCTAGCCATCTATGGAGGAGGCTACACTTGAACTGATCTGAGTAGAGTAGATGCAATTTTGTCATTCTTTTATATAGCATCATCATGTAATCATATTGCCAAGTGTAGGTGCTTGTCTTTTAATTACTTAGGATGTATCTATTGAGGAGTTAGACCTCATCTTAGCTTGGTATTAGATACATGAACTTATAACATCTGATCTATGAACTTTATTGAATTTATGATATGGTCTACTATTGGAAATGTAATCATGTGATACATTAGATATTGATTTGAACCAGTGATGTATGGAATCTCTATGGAATATGCATTGAATGATAAATGTTGATAGTTTTCTGAATTCTTATTGTTATTACTCTATGAACTTACTGATATAGGGTAGTTAGAGGAGTGGAAATTAACACTTAAGCCTTGAACTAGTAATGATAGATAAGCTGGGTAAATTAGGTAAGTGAAAGCTAATAGAGCCCCACAAATTAAGGTAGATTGGCCCTAGGGTATCACCAAAGGGAGAATGGGAGTGTATAAGACAAGATTTAGCCATTACAAGATCAAAAGGTGCTTAGCCATTGCCAAAATAGACTTGGCCTTAGCTAATAGAGGCGAAGTTGCCCAAGGAGAGTACCAGAGAGCAATTCGCTGTGGCGAGAAGTGGAATTAGCCACAGCAAAATGTGAGAGGCCAATCTGGAAGTTGTCCAGAGGGTATTTCACCACGACTAAATGGGAATTGGCTATAGTGAACTTTTGTAAAAATGTGTCAGGCGTTCCAGAGAGGAATTAGCCGCAGTGAAAGGGGAAATTGGCTGCAGCCAACAGCAAGAGGTGAGTGAGGTAGGCTTCAAGAGGTCTCCTCGCCACAGTGGCATATAGGCTAGCCACGGCAAAGCTCCAACTTACTGCGGTGATATCTATAAAGATATAAGAGTGAACCCAAGAGCAATTAGCCATAGCGCAAAACATATTTAGTTGTGGCTAATGGTCCCAAACTCTCATTCTAACCTAGAAACCTTGGTTTTTCTTATGGTAACTTCAAGGGATGACTTAGAAACACTGGTAGAAGATTCTTGTGAGTTGAAGTTAATGGGTAATAGAATCAAAGGCTTAGAAATGAGTGTTTGTTTCTCTTGCATACATGAATGCTTGTAATTATTTAGTTGATGACTCTAATAACATTAAGGTTCAAATTTCCCTGGATTTTCTGAATGTAATGAGCCGTAATGACTTTTAACCCTTACTTATCATTATTAATTGTGTATTTAACCTTAATTACAATGATTAGAAGTTAGGCTTATCATAACATACTTGTATACTTTAGATTGTTTGAGAAACATGAGAGGCATCTAAAAATTGTCTTAGAAACCTTGAAAGATAAGAGATTGTATACCAAACTAAGTAAAATTTATAAAATTATTTAAAAATAATTTATGCAATAAAAACTAAGAATTATGTAAATTAATTCCTACAGTGGCAAAATGGCCAATAAAATCAAATTTCATTTAATAAAATCCAATAAGCCATAATTTATCATTAGAAAGTCCAAATAAAGAGGAATAAAATATATAAAATTGACATTTATCACTTCCTGTGGAGATATATTTGGCCTAATGAATCCTTTTTTTGGCAATTCTTCTATTTGACTCTTCAACTTAGCAAGTTTGGTAGGTGCCATTTTATATGGAGCTTTAGAGATTGGACCTGTAACATCCAGTACCTCCATAAACGTGAGAAACGTAATGCTTGATTTCTCTATAAACATATGTAATTCACTAGATACAAAAGGAAGTCCCCTAGATAGAATGATTTGAGATCCAATAAAATTAGAGTGATAATCTAGTCCTCAAATAATGAGGATCAAAGGTCAGAGATATTTTAAAAATAAAGCCAGAATAACCAAACGAAATTCAATGAAGATGTAGTGGTATTTTCGTAATTTCAGGAAATTTTTGGAAAACTCATAAGACGGATTTTTAAATGGGAAAAATGAGTTTCCTAAGATTTTCAAAGGCCCTAAAAACTAAAGGAACCCTTAAAACTGTTAAAACCCCTCCGGTTTACGTTTTAGAAAGTCGGTGGCCCCGAACTTTGACCCTTTCATTCGGGAAGGTTTTAGACTTGATTTGAGCAATTTCAAAGGCTATTTAGAGGTTAGAGAACCTAAATTTTATGAGGAAAAATATGATTCTTAAAAAGGAGTTGAAGTGAGCCTAAAACAAAAGGGCAAGAATGAAAGGCAAAATTGACATTTTAAAAAGCTCCATAAGAATTTCTAGCTATATATAAGTGGCACCTCCCTTCTCCCTTATTTTAGTCAACCTAAATTCTATCTAAGACTAGGGGAGAATTTTGCTAAGTAGGGTGCACCATGGGAGGAGGAAAAGAAGGGGAAAAATCTAAGAAAAAGGTAAGAAAATTGTGGAAATTCATGCTCCTTCCTTCAGCAACTTGATTCTCCTCCTCTCCACCTTTCTTTCTATAGTTTTGTTGATGAGATTGGTTCTATTTTGAGCTTAAAATAAGGGGAAAGTTTGAATTTAGAGAGGAGAACCAAACCAAGGGAAAGAACATCCAAAGAAAGCTTGAATCAAGGTAGAAACCACTTCCCTCCATGCTTGCTTCTTCTTGTTCTCATGCATATGTGTTTCGCCCCATATATGGATAGCCAAAATGAAGTTATCTTTGAACCAAACCAAGGATGAATCCTAGGATTTAGAGTGTGGGAAACAAGAATATGCAAAGAAATCCAAGAAAGAACCATTGATTTGCAAGATGTCTAGCCTAGGGTTTCACTTGTACCTTGGTTTGTAAGAAGCTTTCTAGCTATGATTTAAGGTCTTTAAGAGTTTTTGAGTTCCTAAGACATCAAGGAAGCTTCCTACATGCTTCTCCCATAAAAGAAATCAAACAAACTCCATTGGTGCCAATTGGAAGCATAGCCTTGGCCTAAATTCCTAGGGAGTGTTTTAATTTCTTTCAAGCTTAGTTTTGCATCATATATGATGGGAGAATATAAAAGGAAGCCTTGGAAAAATTTTAGAAGTCATGGATAGTGACATGTAGTTATAAGTTTCATATTATGACCTAAAGAAGCAACACTTAATTAGGCTCCTTAAATTAATTATGTGATGGCTCCAAGAGGCTTAAAAGGAGTTAAGAATCATAGATGGAAAGAATGGAGCCAAGATCATGTTTTTCCAAGGTTGCTTCATTAGGTGCATTATAGAATCATAAAAGAGCCATATGAACCATCTAGCTTTTCTAATGAATATATAGCTTTAGAATTTGTTCCAAGAGTGTAATTGGCTTTCATATGTTATGTCTAGGCCAAAGGAAACAAGTCCCACCTTCTTGTGAGTGTGTGGCAGTGGGAGAGGAACCAAGTTCAAGGAAGAAAGTGTACATTTGTGACAAAGGTAGCTCTCTCTTCTTTCTCTCATGCATGCGTGGATGTTACCTTGTCTTTGAACGTGTGTATATATGTTTTGAGCCATGAAAAGTGTTTTAGCAAGTGTATAAATACCATGGTACCATGATGTTATGTTATGCATTCGAATGATGCTTTGTAAAATTGCTTTGGTTTGCTTGAGTATGGTGAAGCCAAAAGTCTCCTAGCCGTGGTGAGGATGAGCCAAAAACTCTCAAGAATGGTTAAGACAAACTTAATAGTCTCCAAAGAGTAAGGCTTAGTTAAAGCCCTTTTAAAATATGGGTGAGGCAAGTCTAAAATCATAAAGAAATTAGGTGAGGCTAAACCACTTGCTTGGCAAGCCTATATATGTTTCATATGACTTCTTGAATGTTAGAAATACTCCATGAATAATTACATGTTCCATGATATCCATTATGCATTTTTAATCTTGTATTTGCATCTTTTATGTATGGTCGAAAGGGAAAAGAGCTATTAGGATTCCTAGAATCTCATCCCTTCTTCCCGATTTGTCTAACATGACTAGATAGAGCAAGTGAGCCAAGAAATGGAAGCCATCAAGCATAAAGGAAGGAGTTTGACAACAAAGTGTGTGAAAATGCCTATTTTGTAGCCACATGGGTGGTATATAATGTAATCCAATATTGTATATGATGTATGAGCTTATGAACATATGTAGTTATATGAATATTTGATGTATGAATGAGATGTGATGCCATAGGGATGATATTGCATGATTTGGACATTGAATGCCACAGTTGAGCTTATGTGTTCTTGTGTATACCTTGGAGTGAGAGTATGAGTTTGTGAAATCTGGATTTGTGCACCTTTGATACATGTTTAGTAAATCATTTTGGTGTTTTTCCACATGCTCAAGTGGCCATGAAAGCCTTGGGAGCAATTTTGGATCATTTGAGACCCATTGAAGACACAAAAAGTGCCATGTTGCAACCCTATGACACATTTTGACCAAATGAATGAATTTGCCTATAAAATTTGGTATAAATATAGATCTTATTTAGAGCTTTTTGGGAAGCTAAAGTTTGTAATATTTAAAGGTCTACATAATTTTTGGTGAATTTTGGAAATAGGCTAAAAATTTAGAAAATGACAGTGGCACTGTTTATATGATCTGAACATTTATCTCTGTTATTATAAGACAAATGATATCCAATGGCCATGAAATTTTACAAGGAGAAACTAAACATTTACAGTGAACTGTGAAAATTAGAACCACCTCAATTGGATATCTAGATAGTGAGATATGAATTTTTGAAATTTCTATTTTATTTCAGGCAAATAGTCAGACCTTTATCACTATTCTATCAATTTTTAGGGTCTAGATGCTTTTGAATTAATCTATAACTATTTTTCCCTCTATTTAACATCTGTATCTTTCTAAATTAGTATAGTTTACTCAGATTAGATCTTTGTGGAATTAGTTATGAATTGTTGAAGTTTATATTAGTAAGTTATATCAAAAACGCTAGATAGTCTGACCTTTGTCATGTTTCTGCTGTCAAACATAGTCCAAATGATGTTTTCATGGCTTGAAATTATTTTTACCTTAAATTTAACACTTAGAGCTTTTCCAAAAAGTTATGGTTTATCATATTTTGATTTTTTTTTTCAATTAGTTATGATTTTTTGAAACTACCCCAGAAATCTGCTACCTTGGACCCGAGATGAATAAGTCATTTTTCTGGTTTTTAGCTCTTGATCCGTGGTTTATGCAAATTTTTGGGATGTTTAGGAATTGTATGGATGGAAAATAAATAAAGAATATTGTTAGTAAGTTTACGAGGTCCACGAGACATGAGATGAATTTTTAAACCCCTATGCAACATAATTTAATTGAATATTTTAATGGCTTTATTTTGGGAAACTTGTATGACTCAAGGAAGTGAGTCTAGAAATCATGTGAGATGAGCTTAATGAATATAGTGTTATAGGACCCATGTCATATCTAATGTTTTCTAAATCCTTAAACATCAAAGGAAAGGTTAATAACTATGATAACGAAGGACTAGGAATTTGGATAAGACAGAAGGAAAGAGCAGAAAGAGGGAAAATAGAGCCAAAGTGGTTAAATAGAATAAACCAACATACTAGTGGCAAAGGCAAAATTATAATTTTGAGCAAAATTTTAAAAACTCATGGAAAAGAGTTTTAAATACCAAAATTAAGCTCATTAAGATTTTTAGAAATTTTAAAAATCACAAGGGCTGTCAAAATAGTTAAATCCTTGACCGTGTGTGGTTTAAGATTTCAATTGACTGTAACTTTAACTAAGCTTTTCTAGGCTATTTTCAAAGTAAATGTTTTTAATAGATTAGAGAGCCTAAATATTCATATGGAAAAGATGGTTTTTGAAATGGATACAAAATAAGATCAAATGGTGGAAATTAAACAATGGGACATAGTCAGTATTTTTAAAATTGTTATAAAAATCTTCTTTCCTTCTTATATCATCATGCCATCCTTATCTCTTCCCCATAATTGACTTACTATAGCTCTAGTTTAGGTCTTTAATGGCATGGGAAAGAAGAAGAGAGAGAAAGGAAGAAAGAGCCAAATAGGAAAGGAAATATGCCTAATTTCATGATTGCTGGTAACCAATCTTCTTATCATCTTCACACCCTTTCTAATAATGGCTTTAGTTTCCTAAAAAGAGGACTTTAGTGGCTAACCACTTAAAAACAAGAGGGAATTTGGAGCAACTAATTGTAGCATAAGAATCTCCATTCAACAAGCTTCTAAACAAGATATGACATAAACTAAGAACTTGCCATTTCCTAGATCATTTTGTCCTTCTTCATTTCGGGTAAAGAGAAGTAGAAGATGGAGCTTTCATTTGATGAAAAGCTTCATAGAGGAAGATTAAGATTATGTAAAGAAGATAACCTAGTCTTCCAATTGAATTGTAGAAGATGCAAAACCTTAAGAAGATTAATAAATGCCAATTTTTATATATTTTATTACTCTTAATTTGGATTTTTAATGATGAATTATGCCTTAATAGATTTAATTTGATGAGATTTGATTTTATTGGTCATTTTTGCACTCTAGGAATTTATTTACAAAATTTTTAGTTTTTAATATATAAATTTCTTTTAAATAATGTAAATTCTTCTACTTAATATTTCTATTCTTTGTGCAAATTTTAAACAAGCAAATAGAAATTAAATGAAGGAAATTAATTTGGAGGAGAATTGAAAATTGAATCAAGGGTCAAAATTTTGATATGGAAGTTATATGTGTGTAGCTTAAATCAGGGAATAATTGTGCATATCTTCAAAGGATTTTTTATAAAATAGAAATTGAAAAAAATAAAAGAAGGGTGCTTTTTTTTACACAATCATGCATGGGCTTTACCACATTATTACCCTTTCTATTCTCTGTGTCACAAGTATGGCCTTCATTCCTATTCAAATGATACACATACAGCATTCATTCCATAAATATGGAGGCTATAACACCCTAAAATTTATTAATAGTAATTATTTGGGAATTGTAGAATTATTGAAGGGGATTTACAAAAATAAGAATTTTAAGGAAATGAATTTTTGGACATTTTGAGACAAATGATAATACTTGGTCATTTCGGGTTTAAAAATATGGATTAATTATAGTTATGGGCCTTGTTAGCAAAAATTAATTAATGAAGGTGGGTATTTCATCCTTGGACCCTATGATCAATTTATGCATACTATGAAACAATTATGGAAGCCCATGTTTAGTTTATAAGAATGGCCTAATTTAATTTCTTAGAAGCTTAAAACTTATAAAAAAATGGGCCCAAGTAGAGCATGGACCCTTGAGTTAGCCCAAGACCTCACTAAAACCCTAAACCCTTCATAACTTCCTACCCCATTCTGTAGAAAACCTGAGGAGCTTAAGAAGGAATTTTATATATCCAAAGGGGGCTAGAGTTTTTTCAACATATCTCTATCATTTCTCACTTTTAGAGGAGGAATTAGCCAAGGTGAGTTATATAAAACTTAATTCACTCTTCTTCCTCTACATTTTGGTCTGATTGGTTTGTCATTTAGAGAATTTTCATCTTCTTGGACAATATAAAACTTGTTCCTTTAGGTGATTTCTTGTGCATTTTCAGAGCTTAGGGCTAGTGGGATTGTTAGGTAAATATCTTTCCCTCATTTTGATATAGTCTCTGCACATAATGGGCTTTGATTTGGTGTGAAAATACTAAGAAATTAAAGTAAAACATTAAGGTTTCTAGTGTAGGGAAGCTCAAATCCGAGTTTAGAATCCCTTAGTGGCTGGGTAGGTGATTCCTCTATAGCTTATAATGATTAGATCCCATGGTGTCTAGTTTATATTACAATTAGTATTTAAGAATATGGTTTGATTTAATCTTGTATCCCTAAAGTATGGAAACTTATCCTGGCTTTAGGATTTGACACGATTAAGTGAGATAATTGGGGTTTGAATTTTTAATTCCTTGCATATGTCCCTTATTAATATGATAGTTGTTACATAATATGTTTTGCTGTGTTAAATAATTAGTTGGCTACTTAGTTGTTGTTATAGACTATGAGCCAGTCTTTGGTGGAGCTATGGTACGACTACCATCCATGCATTGCACTTCAATCAGGCACTGAGTTGTGATCACACTTATGAATGCACTGAGCCTAAAGTGTGCTAAAAAGGGAGTTGACACCATGTAAAGGCCTTTCTCTATGTTATTAGCCATTAACATGATATATATGATTGCTAGTATGGGATAATAGTCACTGGTAGCTCAACTAGTTCATTTGCCGATATGATGGATGAATATAATATTTATCTAGTTAAAATACATTTATGCTGATTAAATTGTATATATGTTTGGAATTATCCTTAGTTACTAAGATTCATATCTCACCTCTTTTTATGGGTTAAAAATTTCAAGTGAAGGTTTTTCGAGTAAGAAAAAGGGGAAACAAGTAGATGAACACCCCTATTTTAGAGGCCATGTGTGGGTTCTCTATAATTAGGACATTTTGTTTTAAAGTAGATGCTATTATTTTATAATTTATTTTATATAGCATCATGGTGCACTCATATTGCCAAGTGTAGGCTTTTGATGTTTTGTAACATAGATTGAATTCATTAGGAAGTCAGGCTATGTAATACTTGAAATGTAATGTATGTACTTAATTATTATCTAATATGGATTATTACTAATGAAGAACCATGACCTTTCCTTTGAGATTATAATTATGCTTTGCAATGAATGATCAAATTGAAGGACCTTTACCTAAACTGGTTAGCCTATAAAATAGCGTGAGATGAAAATCTCAATAATCGAAGGCAAATTCCATTCATATATTCTAATTTAATTAACATATGTGCATGAAATCAGATAAGTATAAAAAAAATATACCAATCATATTAACATATGAAATAATTAGGCTATCGATGATTACTATCCCATACTAACAATCACATTTTTACATGTTAAAGGCCATTAACACCGTGAGAGGCTTGTTCATAGCACCAACTACTTAATGAGCACAACCTGGGCTCAGTGCATATAAAGGTCTAATCATAACTCGGTACTCGATCAAAACATAATATACAGGTGGTAACTGCACCATAGCTCCACCATGGACTTACAAGGTACAATCAAAATATATTAGATAGCCAACCATTCATTTAGCATTCAAAATCATATATATGCAATAGATATAAAATTAAAATAGACATATGCATGGAATTTAACATTACTTTCGGTTACCTTACTTGTAGACAATTCCTTGAGAGTTGACAACAATGCTACCTTGGCCTATGAACACAAAATCAGACCATTACCATTCCTAATCATCAATTATAGCAGCAACCCAATAGTCAAAGAATTAAACCACCAATAGCTACCTAGAAGACACTTACCTAGTCACTACAAAAACAAAATTCAGATTTTGTCTTCCCTACACCAAAGATCTAAAAATATCATCCTAAATTATGGATATTTTCTCATAGAAATAGAGTTCATATCATAAGCTAGCTATTAGAGTCTCTAACTAGCAATAAATGCATTAAAATGAGGAGTTTATGCTTACCCAATATCCCTCCTAGTCTTAGCCTCCGAAAATCCTCTAAGAAAATACCAAATAACCTATATCAGATTTGGGATATGGGTGAAAATGCCTTAAATGAAAAACCAATCAAGTCAAATTGAAGAGGAAGAGGAGAGGGTCAAGTTATATAACTATTACCTTGGCTAAATCCCCCTCTAGAAGTGCAGAATGAAGCCAAAAGGTGGGTGAAAACCCTAGCCTCTCCTTAAGGTGCGAAAATGCTCTTGTGGCCTGCATAACCCATTTTATTTTTTAGCACTAAGTTGAGTGGCAATTGGGCTTTTACGATTTTAAGATGGAATTGGGTTGACCCATCAGCCTAAGGCCCAATTAGGCTCCCTCTTGCTGCTGGGCTATGGTTTAAATGCATTAGGTTACAAAACACTTAGAGTTAGGTCTAAAAACTTACTTGGCTCAAATTTTTATTTATTGGGCTAACTACAAGAGTTCATGTAAATTGGGTTTGCACCTAATATCATTAGGCCCCAAGAAATGGTATTAGATCTCTCTAAGGCTAAAATTAGGTTTTACACTTAACCAAAAGCATAATTAAATTAACCATAATGTAACGAATGTTAAATTCTGTAAAATGACGAAATGAGCTGTATAAAAGCAAATCCTCCTAAAATGAACTAGAAAATGTCCTAAAAAATTTGGGTGGTGTCCTAGGCTTCTAAAAATAATAATCCTAGGCTAGGACATAAAGAAAAGCAGAGCTAGGACAGTGAAGTAAAATTGTTACGAAATTGACAAAACACAGTGGCATTTTCATAAATATGTGTAATTTTTGGAAAAACTCATAGGAGGGCTACTTAAATGAAAAATTTAAGTTGCCCAGGGTTCTCAAAAGCCCTAAAAACCATAGGAAGCCCTAAGACAATAAAAGCCCTTCTAGTGTATATTTTTCAATGATAGTGAGCTCGAACTTTGACGGATTCGTTTGGGAAGGTTTTAGCCCCAAATTGAGTAATTCTAAAAGCATTTTATTAAATTAGGAACCTAAATTTTATGATGGAAAAGACAATTCTCAAAAAAGAACTAAAACAAAAATGCCACAATGGAAGGGAAAAATTGAAATTTTTGAGAAAAGTGGATTTTTAAACCTTCCATATAAGTCACATCCTTTCTCCCATCTTCTTTAGGTCGACTTCATTCTGCCCAAAAATAGAAAAAGAATGCTCCATATTAGGTGAACAAGAGAAGGAGAGAAAGGAGGAAGAAAACCAAGAAAAAGGTAGGCAAATTCAAGGATTTTAATGCTTCTTCCTTTTTCAATCTTGTTCTTCTCCCTTTAAACTTTCTTTCCATGGTTTTATTAAGTGGTTTGGTTCTGTTTTGAGACCAGAACAAGGGGGGATGGTTCAAAATTTTTAAGGAGAAGCAAACCAAGGAGAAAGGCTCTTGAAAGTAAGCTTGAATCCAAAGTACTTCTTGTCCTTTATAACTTCTTCTCCTTACTCCTCCTTTGTGTATATTTCAGCCAAGAACATAACCAAGGGAGGGATGATAAAGGCTATTTTTATATACATGAATCCTCCTAAACTTAAGCATTTTAATGATCAAATGTGGCTTTAGAGGTTTAATTAGTTGAAATTTTATTTTAGTAGCCATTTCTGCCCTCAAGGAAATTTATTTGCAAATTTTTGAATTTTAATGCACAACTTTCACTTAAAACATTTCCTTTATGAATTCTCCTTTCTTAATATTTTGTTTTGTTTCATTCTACATCATTTTATTTTATTTTTCTTGTGCAGATTTTAATGAAAAAAGATTTAAAATGAAGATAAATTGATGGCATGTGGAAGGCTCTTTGGAAGGAACAAGTTTTCAAACATCAAAACCATGAGTTTGATGGAAGGATGAAGCAAAACAAGAAGTTGCCAAGGGATTTCTCCACTCATGGGATAGAACATACTCTTCCATGTAGCAAGTATCACGTCACAGTAGCTCCACGTTTCATGCACACAAGGTAGAAGCTACAGGGCTGGAGGATAGAACGTGGCTGAAACAGAAGAAAAAAACACGTTTTTATGAAGGAGCTTGCCTTGAGTTTCTGGTTTGAGAAAGAAGAAGTTTAAACAGAGCTGGTCATGAAGAACGTAAGAGGAATGAGCTGAACGAAGACGCATGGAGCTGAATCTTGGTTTTGATGTAAAAGAAGACTGCATGAGGAAGCACAAGCTAAATAAAGTAGAGTGTGTGTGTGAAAGCAAGAAGCAAACTCAAAACAGAGGAGAAGAACATGAAGAAGTAACCATGGGTAGCATGAATAGAAATGGAGAGAGATTTGCATGGCTAGCAGCAAAATGAGTGAAAGACGTTGAAGCTACGTCTGGACAGCAGTAGAATAAATGCGAAAAAAAGAAGAAGCAAAGTGATCACTACAAACACGAGCAGAAACAGAGGAAGCTACGTGGTGAAGGAGAGGGAAAGTGACGTGGATAGATGGAAGAAAAGACCACATGAATAGTGGTAGAGCTTAAGCTATAGCAGCCAACGTGGAGAAAAGCACGTGAAGAGCATGAAGAAAGAGTACACCAGCTGAGCACGTTGAATGGCATTCAGGCAGAATAAATGAAGCATGTGAAAGTGATGAATGAACACGTGAGAGTTGGCGAGCTGGATCCATTCATCCAGATCACATTCTATCTTGATATTCTACATCATCCATTCAGCCACACATCATCTCATGCACATGATTTTTAATGAGGAGGCTGGAGGCGATCATTCATCCATTATCCCATCGAAAAAAAGGCTCCATCATCCATTTATTCCATTCATCCACACATCCATTCATCTAAGGCATTTAGCACAATCCATCCATCCAACATCATCAGATCACTCATCATCCATTCGCATATTATTCACGCTTCATTCCCTCATTCACACTTCGTCCAGAGTTCGTTCCACTACACTTTCATTTTCATGCCTTTGTCCACTCTAGAGACACTCCACGCCATGTTCCATTCTCACCTCCATTCCACCTCCATGAAGCTCTAAGCCTCCATCTGTGACTAGTAAGGAAGAAGGACCTTGGAGAAGCTTGAATCTATAGAGATGAACTCAGAATTTTGGCTAAGAATTCCTACTTTCCTATACTTTTTTTCTTTTCTTGTACAATCTTGGTTAAGTTGTATTTGATTAGGAATTTGTGTAATTATGATTAGTGGCTGGTTAGACACTAATTAGGAAGCCTTTTTGTTGATTAATTGGTTGGATTGGAATATGATTTTTCATTATTCTCTAATTTCCCATGTATGCCACGAAGGTGTTCGATGAAATGCATGAGTGAGATTATGTGCTTGATTGCTTGATTTGAGAATTTCTTGGTGTTTAGTTGGTTAATTAAACATCTTTGGATGATGAATCAAAAGCTAATTAATTAGTTAATTAATCAAATTAGGTGTTCATTGATCTTAAAGACAAAAATTAATGATTTAATGTGCGATTGAGGTTTCGATTCAATATTAGATTGTTAATCTCTTGATTCTTGCATGGTAACTCAAGATACATTTGCCGTGAATATAATTAGGAACTCTTTGACCAGAATTAATTACAATTAGATTAGGATAAGGATAATGGACACCAAGGGATGAATCCAAAGCTAGTCACAAGCCCATTATCAACCATAATTCATCCAATTAGGTAGAAATTAGGATTTTAATTCAATTAGATTTTACTTAGTTTAATTCAATCAAAAACTTCCCAAATTAGATAGCTTGTAGGACCTTTAACATTTAGAAAACCCAATTAAACATTGAATTCCATTTCTAAGGGAGATGACCTAGGTTGTGCCACTAGCTATATTTTTAGTTCAATCTAGTTTTATTTTGAGGGTTACGCGATGACCCTATCAAAATTTGGCGCCGTTGCCAGGGATTTGGATTCTCAATTATTTAAGAAAGTTTTCTAAGTGTTTTTGTTCTATTTTAGCTCTATTTTTGTTCTATTTTAGCTTAGTTTTTGTTCTGTTTTGAACTTGGAATCGGGTAATTTCGATATTGCGCGGCAATTGATTCGCTTGCTAGAATTTTTGTTTGAAGTGCCCAGAAAATTCTCAAACTTTGTTTTCCAAGGTTTTTGGGTGTTTTGAGCAAAAGTAATAGCATTGCTATTTGATGCACCATTTTTTTGGCCAAATTCCAATGTTTAAGGCACTTTTTCTAATTTTTTAGTATTTTCTCGAATTTTTTTAGGAATTTTTCAATTTTTCTAGATTTAATTTCTTTATTTTTTGTGAGTTTGTTTTGTGTCATTAGCTCTATTTTAGAGTGTTTTTGATTGTTAGGATCTTCTTATCTTCATTGGAATTTTATTTTCTTGATTTTGAATTAATTTTAGTTATAATTTGTTACTAAATTGTTTTTATGCTGAAAGTGATTGAACTTCTCATTTTATTTGCTTTAAATGAATCCATATCATTATTCTAATCAAGGTGTTTATGATTCTTATGCAAATGATGGGATCCTCAGGCAGTTGGATGATCTCCATATAATGCTTCAAGGCTTGCTTGAAAGACAAAGACAAAAGCAACAAGCCTAACAATACCAACAAGTCCAACAACCATGCTACCAACCATACCACCATCATTCCTTTGAAGTTCACCCTAGCTACCAACCATACCACCATCCATATGGAGTACACCCAAATTACCACCATCATTATGAGCCACACCATAACTTCCATATGCAAGAGTCAAAATATCATCCTTACAACTACCATGAGGGAAGCATGCAACAAGAGCCCCAGAGGGAACCAAGTTGGGAAGAGAGGATGATACAGCTAATAGAGGCCTATAATCTTCAAATCCAATAATTGCAACAGTTGCAACTCCAAAACCAACAAATGATGGATAACATTTTGAAGGATTCAAGAATTCAATTGAATCAATCGACTTCAAGTGCTACTAAATTAACTGAAGAGCAAATTAGAAGGGAATGTATAGAGGAGGAAGAATCCTATTCACTGGGTAATATCCTTCCATTTTCTAATACTTTACAATTTGTTGAAACTGAATCTAGTTTGCTTGATAACATTGTGACTACTGATGCATATAATGTTGTTGATTCTGAATTGCATGATGATGTTGTTGATGAAGAAATTATTGTTGAATCTCCTAATATGGTTGATTGTGGTAATGCATTGAGTAAAATGGACACATTTATTGATGTTCATGAATCCTTGTGTACTAATGCACTTGGAATTTCTACTCCTAGCTGTGACCATAGTGATGCTTTCATTTCTGAACCTGTTAATGATGATTCTTTTAAGTCTAGGGTAGTAGATAAGTGTGGGGGTGACTTAGAATATGATGATCATTCTATTCCTAGTCTAGGATTGGTTGATAAGCCTGTTGTTAATGCATCTTATGAGTTTAGGTACAACATGCCATCTAGACCATGTGACATAGCTGATTTGGATGCATCTCTTGATTGTATGTGTGTTGAATCTGCTATATGTGATAGATGCTCCCAAATTAATTCTTTCATTGAGACTAGTGAGCTCCTTACATATTCTGATCATCATTATTCCTCACTAGCATGTGATGATATGGCTGATGAAGCAGTGAATGTAGCATGTGATGAAAATTTAGATAGTGAAATTGTTGAACAACGTTTTGTTGATAATTCAGACTCTAATTTGCAATGCTTATGTGATGATATGCATACATGTCCTATGTGTGCTGAGATAAACGAGCTTTTGGAGTCTGATAAGTCTACTGAACCCATAGAGTCCTTTCTTTGCACTGAATTTGTTGATAAGACTAATTCTATTGATCATACTAGTGTTGATGAGAGTATGCATAGAGATAGCTGATGATCGTGTCGTGCAATCTCAAATAAAACTAGGTAACAAAATAAGTTTGTAGATAATGGTGCAACCTAGGTCATCTTTCCAAGGAGTTTATGCCTTAAATTGTTTATGGAAGAGTGTTCTAAATATTACTAATTAAGACTTATTTTGGGGGGTTTGATGTGCTAGATTTTAATTAAACTAAAGTTAATTGACAAGAATTAGAAATCTAAAACTGAGTTCAAGTGATAAGTCAAGTAAATGTGGTAACTAGCTTTCAATTGGATTCCCTAGAGTTCAATTATCCTTGCTCCTTTTTGTTTATTAATTTCGGATTAAGTTATTGCTCTTTAGTGCATTCCTCATAAGGTTCTTGAATAACCATCCAAGATTCAATTCATCAATTGTTCAAAGAATTTTGCAACCACAAGAAACCTTAAACAACTAATTAATTGGATTAAGAATAAGAACACACTACACTAAATTTGATTAATTTATGAAAGTTACTGTACAATTCACTCAAGATGCTAATTCACCAATTAGATTAATTAACCCCTCAAGCAATTAATTGCACAAAAGTTCCAGCTAACTAACCCAATAACCATTGCATCAATTAGCCTAAAGTCAAGAGGAATTTAGAGTTCAATTGCACAACATTAATTCTGGAATTTTTTCCAAACACATGATGATAAAAAATAATTCCAAAATTCAAATTAAGTTCGATCCAAAACTTAATTCAATCCAGTAATTCTAGCAATTAAATTCCCAAACCAAAAAGCTAAACCTAGACAAATTGATGAAGGAAATAATGCTAAAATCAAAAGATTGGGCAAGAGAGTTTTATCCAAATTCAATAGGAGATGTAGAGCTCAAATCTTCATCTAGGAGAATTCAATCTTCAGCTAGCCACCACAAGGAATTCAAGCTGCCATGGAAGGATCAAATGAAGGAGAATCAATCAAAGAGGCAGCCATCGAGAAAGAAAAAGAACTCTTCTTCTTCAACGGTGGAACCTCCCTTTTTGTTTCTGCCGTCTTGCCTCTTCACGTTCTCCTCGTTCTTTATGTTCTGTTTCCCAGCGTCCCCTCTAAGTTTTTATTTTCTCCTTCCCTCCTTGTTCACGTCTCTCTCCTTCTGTTTCTCTCCTTCTGTTTCTGCACGCTGAAATCCCGCAAATAATCCTCATCCTCCAGCTTAATTCCCACGTCAGCCCAAAGTAGCGTCTGGATGTGTATTTCTCCTCCCCTTTCACGTGCTTCAGCTTTAATCATTCACGTGCTTTCTTATTTCTTCTCAAACCAGACTTGCACCGTGGCTCTGCATGTGTTTTAAGTGTGGGCCCTACTTCAATTTATAATATCCCACGAGAATTCAGATGTAGCTCCAGCGTTTCTGTTCATTCAACTCGTGTAGCTTACATGAAGGTTACCCAAGCTCCTTTGAACTCACGTTCAGACCTCTCGACTCACCAGCTCCCATTCCACGTAACTTCTGCATGTATTTGGAGCGTTCATCACGTGCTTTCGTGGCTTCAGTTGCTTCTTCATTCAGCTGGCTTTTCTCCTCCATCTCAGAACCAAGACTCGAGCTTCTGTTTACAGACCACGAGCTGCTTCCTCTCTTCTGTTCTTTCATCGTTCTGCAGCTTTTACGTGGTTCTGCTCTTGCATGGTTCTTCCACGTTGCAGCCTTGCTAATTCATGCTTCATGCGTTTCATTTGGCGTCCTGGACAGCTACTGTCCTCTGTTGCATGTGTGTTTTTATTTCTGCTCAAAAACTCCAGCTCATTCAAGCCTTTCTTCGTGTTTTCTCTTCATTCTGCTGCTCCTACGTACAACTGGATATTGCTTCTGGTTTGTGTGTTGCTTCAGCTCCGTTTCAGCTCGTGTAACTTGCTCTTCCAGCCCTGTAGCTTCTTCAGCTCATGCATCCTTTGTCAAACGTTAAAGCTGTAGCTTCAGCGTCTTTGTTCAGCTCATGACCAGCTCCTTTCGTGCTTGTATTGCTTCAGAAATCAATGGCTTGCTCTGTTCTTCACTTTCCTCAAACAGAATTCATGTGTCATGTGCTGGATATGGGAGGTTCTTCTCTTCTTTAACCCAATTTCTCATCAAGCATTATTTGCTCATTAAAATCTACACAAAAAGCATGAAAAGCATTAAGTGGAAATATCCAAAAAATGATTTAAGATACATTTAAGCATTAAGAATTAATAATTTGCAAATTAATTCCTCAAATGTAAAAATGGCAAATTAAAATCAAATTCCACTTAATTAAATTCCTAAAGCCATATTTGGGTACTAAAACGCCGAAGTTAAGGGATTAAAATATATAAAATATTATGGTTATCAATAGCGCTGATGTTAAAAATTCTGTTGATGCTTATGTTGTTGTTGATACTAGTGAAAGACTGAATTTTGTTGTTGATAATTGTTTAGAATCTTGTGAGCCTACTGATGTCTCTTTGGTCAGGGAAGATACTGTTTCTTTTATTGAGAGTCCTAAACAAATTCTTGAAGTTGGTGAGCTAGTTCCCAACAATCAACAGACTCTCCAAACTGAGAAAAAGCAACTGCCAAATACTTCAGAGGACTTGAACTTAAAGGACTGTGAGAAGTTACAATCTAACTTTTGTGTTGATGCAGTGACTCTTACTAATGAGAGTCTAGTAGATTTTATTGGTTTTGATAGATTTTTAGAAAGTTCAAAGTTTCAATTTGATTTTAAATTTTCTTTTTTTGGTTTTAAATGTCCTAAATTTGATTTTCCTTCTTTTCTTGTTTCTGAATATGCTGAATATGACTTTCTGAAAGTACTGATCATTGAGAAAGTCCATGTGTCATCCCTGCATGATCAATCCAAATGCTTTAAAGTAGTGAGACTTAAATTTCTTGAATTAAGAAGGAATAAAGTAGTTTAAATTCTTGTTTTTGATACATAAGATTAGTTAGTCTTTTATGGAGTTCTTTGTAGTTTAGGATGTAGTTTTCTTTTTCTTTTCTGCATTACAGTTTGTTTTTTTTTTTTTGTTTTGTAGGAAATGAGCTTCTAACTAACTACAAAGGGAATCTGAGCCTACTTTGAGATCTTCAATTTAAGTTCATCTGGTTGTACACTCTCTTTTCACTCTTTATCTTGTGTTGTTTATCTGTTTACTAGATTGTGTGTTGACATTGAGGACAATGCAACATTTAAGTGTGGGGGGGAGAGTCATTTCATCTTCCATCTTTTCCTTGTTTTGTTAAAAAAAAATTGAAAGATTTATGAGAAAATTTTTGAAAAATAGCATGATTCTTTTTATTGTTTCTGTAAAAGTTGCAAGTTAAGATGATTATAGCTTGGATTCACTTAGACATGATAAATGATGGATCTTATGTTCTGATTCAAGTAAAGTGGAAATGAATTTGATTTCAATGAATTATTTGATAGCCATTAGCTAGTGAGGATTTGAGCCTTAATTGTTCAATTCTAGTGTGTTTTCACCTATCTTTGCTTTCACTCTAGAAATTGTCCTGATTCTCTGTTGAGACTACATTTGCATTTGCATGCATGAAAATGATAAAGCATTCCTTTCTATTTTAGCTAGTGAGCCAAAAAGCCAACCATGCATTCATTTATCCATTGTTTAGCCACTTTGGACCATGTTTTCTTTTCTTGTTAGCCTATAGCCATTTAAAAATGCATTCCACCATGTTTTAAGATGCCTTAGGGATTTTAAGGAGCATTACACTTGTTCAGGATAGGTGAATGTGTGCTTTGCATCCATTAAGGCCATTGTTAGTCAAAGAATTTGTTTTAAGAAAGAAAAAAAAATGGAAAGAAAAGAAGAGATGGAAAAGTTAAAGAAAAGTAATGAAAAGAGAAAAAAAAGAAAAAGAGAAAAGCAACAAGAAATCAAAAGAAAGAAGTGTTTCAAATTGAGTTGTAGTTGCTTATTGCTAGCTTAAAATAAGGCCTTGAATTACACCTGTTCTTCCCTATCCTAGGTATTCTTTTGATTGCTCTTGAGGTTCTAAGGTATCCAGCTATTTGTTTTCCCTTGTTATTGTTTATCCATTTATTTCATTCCCTTAGCTCCATTACAACCCTAAATAAAGTCCTAATTGATTTGTGTATTGCATTTAGCATGGGTGGTGGAGATTTAGAAGCTTGACAAGCCTATGGTAGTGAACCTTGATAGGTGGAACTTGAGTGAAACACATTACCTTAAACACTTGAGAGTTGAGAGTAAACACCAATCCATGTGAAGGGCTATGCATTTTAATTCATTCTTTTCAAATGAAATTGCCATGGAATTTGATTTCTTGATGCAATTGAAGTTAGCTTGGATTGTTGAAGTGTTGAAGAGTTTTGATCATTCTTTAACTTGTGATTTTTACTTTGTTTTTTGTTTTCATTCTCTTTTGGTCATTTCATTAGTCTTTTCTTAAAGTCTTGAGTTTTGCCCAGGAGTGCAAAAATTTAAGTGTGGGGGAATTTGATAAAGGCTATTTTTATATACATGAATCCTCCTAAACTTAAGTATTTTAATGATCAAATGTGGCTTTATAGGTTTAATTAGTTGAAATTTTATTTTAGTAGCCATTTCTGCCCTCAAGGAAATTTATTTGCAAATTTTTGAATTTTAATGCACAACTTTCACTTAAAACATTTCCTTTATGAATTCTCCTTTCTTAATATTTTGTTTTGTTTCATTTTACTTCATTTTATTTTATTTTTCTTGCGCAGATTTTAATGAAAAAAGATTTAAAATGAAGATGAGTTGATGGCATGTGGAAGGCTCGTTGGAAGGCACAAGTTTTCAAACATCAAAGCCATGAGTTTGATTGAAGGATGAAGCAAAACAAGAAGTTGCCAAGGGATTTCTCCACTCATGGGATAGAACACACTCCTCCATGTAGCAAGTATCACGTCATAGTAGCTCCACGTTTTATGCACACAAGGAAGAAGCTACAGGGCTGGAGGATAGAACGTGGCTGAAACAGAAGAAGAAAACATGTTTTTATGAAGGAGCTTGCCTCGAGTTTTTGGTTTGAGAAAGAAGAAGTTTAAACAGAGCTGGTCATGAAGAACAAAGAGAAATGAGCTGAATGAAGACGCATGGAGCTGAAGCTTGGTTTTGATGTAAAAGAAGACTGCATGAGGAAGCACAAGCTGGATAAAGTAGAGTGTATGTGTGTGAAAGCAAAAAGCAAACTCAAAATAGAGGAGAAGAACACGAAGAAGTAACCATGGGTAGCATGAATAGAAATGGAGAGAGATTTGCATGGCTTGCAGCAGAACGAGTGAAAGACGCTAGAGCTACGTTTGGACAGCAGCAAAATAAATGCGAAAAAAAAAAAAGCAAATTGATCATACAAACACAAGCAGAAACAGAGTAAGCTACATGGTGAAGGAGAAGGAAAGTGATGTGAATAGATGGAAGAAAAGACCACGTGAATAGTAGTGGAGCTTAAGCTACAACAGCCAACGTGGAGAAAAGCACGTGAAGAGCATGAAGAAAGAGCATATTGAATGGCATTCGAGCAAAATAAATGAAGCACGTGAAAGTGATAAATGAACACGTGAGAGTTGGCAGGCTAGATCCATTCATCCAGATTACATTCCATCGTGATATTCTACATCATCCATTCAGCCACACATCATCTCATACACATGATTTTTAATGAGGAGGCTAGAGGTGATCATTGATCCATTATCCCATAAAAAAAAATGCTCCATTGTCTATTTATTCCATTCATCCAAGGCATTCAGCACAATCCATCTATCCAATATCATCAGATCACTCATCATCCATTCGCATATTATTCACGCTTTATTCCCTCATTCACACTTCGTCCAGAGTGCATTCCACTACACTTTCATGTTCATGCCTTTGTCCACTCCAGAGACACTCCACGCCATCTTCCATTCTCACCTCCATTCTACCTCCATGAAGCACTAAGCCTCCATCTGTGACTAGCAAGGAAGAAGGACCTTGGAGAAGCTTGAATCTATGGAGATGAACTCAGAATTTTGGCTAAGAATTCCTACTTTCCTACACTTTTTTTCTTTTCTTGTACAATCTTGGTTAAGTTGTATTTGATTAGGACTTTATGTAATTATGATTAGTGGCTGGTTAGACACTAATGAAGAAGCCTTTTTGTTGATTAATTGGTTGGATTGGAATATGATTTTTCATTATTCTCTAATTTCCCATGTATGCCACGAAGGTGTTCTATGAAATGCATAAGTGAGATTATGTGCTTGATTTGAGAATTCCTTGGTATTTAGTTGGTTAATTAAACATCTTTGGATGATGAATCAGAGGATAATTGATTAGTTAATCAATCAAATTGGGTGTTCATTGATCTTAAAGACAAAAATTAATGATTTAATGCAGGGTTGAGGTTTCGATTCAATATTAGATTGTTAATCTCTTGATTCTTGCGTGGTAATTCAAGATACATTTGCCGTGAACATAATTAGGAACTCTTAGACCAGAATTAATTACAATTGGATTAGGATAAGGATAGTGGATACCAAGGGACGAATCCAAAGCTAGTCACAAGCCCATTATCAACCATAATTCATCCAATTAGGTAGAAATTAGGATTTTAATTCAATTAGATTTTACTTAGTTTAATTCAATCAAAAACCCCCAAATTAGATAGCTTTTAGGATCTTTAACATTTAGAAAACCCAATTGAACATTGAACTCCATTTCTAAGGGAGATTACCTAGGTTGTGCTTTATATTGCATTTAATATCCAACCTAGTTTTATTTTGAGGGTTACGCGACGAGCCCATCAAGGGAAAGATTTTCTATCCAAAATGAAGAGAGAAAATAAGGTTTTAGACCATGGGAAAGTAGAATATGCTAAGAAATTGCAAGAAAAATCAATAGATTTCAAGTTAGCAAAGTGTAGAGCTCTTGAGGGTTTTGAAAAACTGATTTAGTACATGTATTTCCTAGGCTATGTAAGTATTTAATTAAACTCTGAAGACCTCTAGGAAGCCTCCCAAATGGCTCTCCCATCAAGAAAAAATCAAAAGCTCTATGAACTCTTCCTTGAGGGGGTGTCTCGGCCAAGCATAGATGAATAGGTTAAAGAATGATTTAAATTGTTCTAGCCTTGGTTTGGGACTCCATATGATGGTCGAAGGTTGTAGGAACCCTTGGAAAAAATTTAGGAGTCATGGTTTGGGAGATGAGACAATGGTTTCCATAATGGAGCTTTATAAAAAACATGTATCTAGGTTTGTGTAAGTGAGTGTGTGATGGCTTCAAAGACTATGAATGAGGTCAAGAGGTCTAGAAATGAAAAGAGAATAAAGTCTAGAACTTGAATTATAAGGGTTGCTTCAATAGGCTATTTATGGAACCATTATGTAACCTATGGAACCATTTATGCTTTTAAGAATAGATGTAGTGTTTTGGCTTGTTTCAAGGGTGTAATTGTGTGCTATTTATGATACTTAGGCCAAGAAAATCCTAACCCAGCTAGGTGTACTTGTGGAACCAACAAAAAAAAGGAGAAAGATCAAGAGAAGCTTGCATAAACACTAAGGTAGCTCTCTACCTCATTCTTTTTGTATTCTTAGTTACGTCATTATGTGCATGTGTGTGCTTTTATGATATGAGAACATGTCACTTGATGTGTTGAGATTGCATTGGTACCAATGTATTATCTTGAATGTGATTGATTGTGAAAAATGGCTTATAAGGGTGAGGTGATGCCAAAAGTCTCATGGCATGGGTGAGACAAGGTCAAAAGTCTCTTGAATTGGTGAGGCCAAGTCAAAAGTCCCTAGGCCAAGAATGAGACAAATCCAAAAGTCTTAAAAGTAAGGTGAGGAAAAACCAAAAGTCCCTAGAGCTTATTCTTGAATTGATGTGAAATGGTGGCATGGAAATGTGATCTTGTATGCTTTATGATTGTGTTACCTTCTATACTTGTGCCTTTGATGTATGTATGCCACAAATGTGTATGTGAATGGCTATGTGAGCTATTGAGATTCCATGAATCTCACCCTCTTCCCTCCTTCATCTTAATATGTCTAGGTGGCACTCATGAAGCAAGGAATGCAAGCCAAGGATCTTAAGAGATCAAAATTTAACTATTATGTAGCTTCCTTTGTATTTAAATGTCAAAGTGAACTTCTACATATTATTTTTGAGTTGTGAACACTTGAGCAAATATAATATTATATATAAGTGTTGTATGAACCATATGTGGCACAAAATCAATGCAAATGAGGGAATTGGACACTTGATGGCATGTATGTATTAGTGTATTCTTGGATGTGGAATGTCCAAAATAAGATGTATAAGGTTTGGAACCATTTAAGTAGTTCATATAATTGTATTTATGCTTTCAAACTTGCCCAAGAGGTGCCAAATACAAAGAAAAGCCTTTTGGAACAAGTTGGTGCCTTATAAGATGGAAAATTGACCACTTTGGTGAGCTATGGCACAAACTATCCAAATGAGCTCTTCTTAGTTTGAAATTTGGCATTCATCTATATCATATTAAGAGCTTTTCTCAATACTAAAGTGGGTAATATTTGGAGGTCTACAGAATTCTGTGCGAATTTTTGAAGTTAGCAAATGTTTTGGTTTTGGCTCTGGTACTCTTCATATGGTCTAAAAATTGATCTCTATCATTCATGGGGAAAATGATGTCCAATTGCTATGAAATTTTATAAGAAGAAACTAGACCTACCTAGTGACCTGTGCCAACTAGAATCACCTTATTTGGATGTTTAGAAAGGGAGATATGAATTTTTTAATTTTTTGTTATGTTCCAAGCATATAGTCAGACCTCCATCACTGTTCCATCAATTTTCTAGTACTGAATGCTCTTAGATTGATCTAGAACTATTTTTTCTTTCTATTGAACATCTACACCTTTCCAAATTGGTATAGTTTGCATGAATTGGATTTTTTTAGAATTAATTATTCATTTTCAAAATTTATATCAATAAGATATATCAGTAATTCTGGACAATCCAACCTTTGTGCATTTTCTATTGTCAAACCTGGTCCAGATAAGATTTTCGTGGCTTGTAATCATTTTTTGTAAATTTAATATCTAGAGCTTTCTAGAAAGTTATGGTTTGCTTAATTTTTATTTTTATAGATTTAGTTATGATTTTCCAAAATTGCTAGCAGAAAACTGAAATTCTGACTTAAGGCAAAACATGAATATTTTTTGTTTTTAGCTCTTGGTCCATGCTTTGTACAAAGTTTTGGGATGTTTATGATTTGTATGGATGGAAAATAATTAGAAAATTTTGTTAGTAACCTTCCAGGGTCCACAAATCAAAATTTGAATTTTTAACCCCATGTAACGCAAAGAAATAGTGTATTTCATTCCCTTTTTGTGATTTTCTTTACTTGCACAAAGGAGCTATCTTGAACATGGGGATATGGGGTCTAATAAAGTATGGTGTGACACATAAGGCCTAAATTAATGTCCACTTCTCTTAATTAATTTCCTAATTAAACTCATATTAATCCCTAGTTAATCAAGATTATCCTTAATTAATTTTAGGGTGTTACAAGTAGCTTATCTCACTGTAATGTAAGAGAAGCCAGCCATAGTGAGAGTTGTGAAAATATGAACAGTGGGGTCTAGTGGAGAGCTTTGCTATGGCATGGGAGTTTTAAGTCACAGCAAGCATTGCATATTCTAGTTTTAGGTTCTAATAGCTAACTTAGCTGCGGTGAGGACCATTTAAGTTGCGATCTAAGTCTCCAAAGACCTATTTTACCTAGAAACCCTAGTTTTCCCGACATGTATTGACTTGTAAACTAATGTAAATGAGTTTTATGCCTCTTATAATTAAATGTGAATGAAATGGAGACCTTGTAAGAGAATTTTTGTATCTTTTAGTTAGATCTTCTTACTTATCTAATTGGCACTTAAGAATAATTAAATAGGTTTAAATTTGTGTAGTTTTCAACCACTTATAAACCATTATTAATGTTTAACCTCAAATACTCATGTTTAAGAAACCAATTAAGCTTAATTAATGTGTTAGAAATTCGGGTTGTTACAGAGGCATGAGGGAATAAAGCACCAGTTCACGTGAGATTGGAAGTTTCTTTAGGAAGCGTGAGTGTGATGCAATGAGGGGCTTCCTAATTGACACACATTGACATACATCCAAGGCCTTCTCTAATTCACACACAGCTCTCACATACTTACACATTCATGCACTCACCAGGTCACTTATTCATATGGATGCACTCATGGGCTTTATGTGAGGAGAAGAGATTAGATCATACACTTAGGCCTATTAACCATGTACAGCTTCATTGATAGATACATAACATTCACTCTTTCATACACTTTTGAGCTTAATAAGTCTAACATAGATGGATGAAAAAGGCATGTTGATGCATTAGAGTCTTTCACGCATATCATCACTTACAGCAAACAAATGAAGCATACACTAAATTTCATGTTAACACATGGTTCTCCACTCACACATAACTTTCATATGGATGCACATACACTAATGAGATAAAGGCATGGGATTTGAAGGTTGCACTCCATCCACATAGAAGATCAACTACACACAGTCACATACTCTGGCATAAACAGCTCATATGAAGGGAAGAATGAATCACAAACACATAAGAAGCACATGTCTAAGTTAGATACTCATTGGGGGCCTACTAATTCACTAGAAGAGAGGCAGGAGATATTGTGATAGTAACTTGGGATTAAAAGGGATTGATTGGGAAGAAGGCACCAGAACACGAGAGAGAGCATCAAATAAAATTTCGCTCATTCTTGGAAGCTCCATAGATGAGGCTTGCACTCGATTTTCTCTCATCCATTTTTGGTCAATGGTTGCTTAATTCCATTTTGTGGCCAGCTTAGATAAAGACCTTGATGTGGAGCTTGAATCCATAAAGAGCATCTAGGGCTTTGGCTAAGATTTCTACACTTCCTTTTCTCTCTTTCTAGCACTTTTTCTTATTCTTCTACTAGCTTGGTTAAGTTTGTATAAGATTGAGAATGGTGTTGTTTATGATTGGTGGCTAGTTAGAAATCAATTAAGAGAGATTTCTAATGATTAATGGATCATTATTTTGATGGTTTAAGTGTTGTAATTTCCATGTACCTCTAGTTTTTAGTTTATGCAATCAAGGTGTTTGATGAAATATATGCTGGAATTTTGTGCTTGAATGTTTAATTTGAGATTTTCTTGGAGTTTAATTGGTTAATTGAACCTCCTAGGATGAAAGTTCAGAGACTAATTTGATTGATTATTTATTCTTTTTGAGTGTTCAATGAGCTTAATCGCAAGAATTAATGAATTAATGTAAAGTTAAAGTTTTAATCAACGTTGATTTGTTAGTTTCTTGAATTTTGTGTGGTATGTAACACCCCAAAATTTATTAAGGTGTTAATCGTGGATTTAGAGTAATTAAGAATAATTAATAGAGGATAATTGGATAAATTAGTGAATAGAAATTTTAGAGAGATAAATTACTAACATGGATTTGAGAATTAATTGGGATAGAAATTCTATCTAGGCCTAAATTAATAAATTATGATAAGAGGCTAATGGAGGCCCAATGAATTAGGTGCAAACCCAACCCAATTTAATGTGATAGAGGCCTAAGACCCACCTTGTATAGGCTCTTATAAGTGGCCTAATAACCCTTGTGCAGACCCAAATTCTTGAGCTCTTCAAACTTGGCCCAAATCCCATTAAACTTCAACAACCCAATGCATAAGGACTGGCCCAATAAAATCCTGCAGCCCAACACTTAAAAACTGGCCCAATAAGGCTAAAATATGAAGCCCATTAGGAGTTGGACTTGGAGCAACCCATGACCCATATATTTGACCCAACTTAACACCACTAAAACCCTAAAAAATTGACCAGCCACCCCCCCACTCAGCAAAGCACAAAAAACACAAGGAAAATTCGGAGGTGAGGAGGAGAGGCTAGGGTTCTTGGCATAATTCCACCTTTTCTCACATTTGGAGCAAGATTTAGCCAAGGTAATAGTTATACAACTTAATCCCCTGATCTTTCTCTTTAATTTGGTCCAATTAGTTTTTCATTTGGAGTATTTTCATCATACCCAAAATCTGAAATGTGGGTGTTTGGGGATTTTCTTGGTGAAATTCGTAGGTTGAGGTTAGGGCTGGTATTAGGTGAGTTTAAACCCCCCATTTTGATGCTTTCTTTGTTGGTTTGAGACCCCCATAGTTGATTTATAATATGGGTATTAATTTTGTACGAATTTGCTTAGGATTTTGGGTGGAATATTGAGATTTCGAGAAGAGGACACTTAAATCCGAATTTGGTATTTGTGGTAGCTGGGTAAGTATTCTTTAGGTAGTTAATAGCATTTAAATCCCTTGGGTACTTATTGTAACTGTTAATGATGAATTAAAGTAGTAATTATTTGATGCTATGATTATAAGGAGACTCTGTACCATTGGTGGCTGTTGCAAATCTGTCTACGAGTGAGGTAACTGGGGTTTATATTAATTCCATACATGTATCTGTTTAATTTCGTATTTGCTATACATGAATGATTTGAAATGCTGAATGAACTGGTTGGCTATCTATTGTATGATGATTGGACCTTGTGAGTCCATGGTGGAGCTGTGGTGCGGCTGCCACCCATGCATGTGCTACGATCGAGCACCGGGTTATGATCAAACCCCATATGCACTGAGCCCTAGTTGTGCTCAATGGGGAGTAGGTGCCGTGGACGAGCCTCTCCCGGTGTTAATGGCCTTTAACATGCGAAAATATGATTGCTAGTATGGGATAATAATCATGATAGCCTAATTGCTTCATTTACTGATATGATTGATATGATTCGGATGTTGATTTTAATTCATGCTTATATGCTAATTAAACTGGATTATATGGTGGAATTGCCTTGGTTACTGAGATTATTATCTCACCCCATTTTATGGGATTACAATTTCAGGTGAAGGTTCCTCGGGTAAGGATAAGGGAGTGGATGAACATCTATGAGCTGAGGCCCGGTGTGGGGGAGCTACACTTGGTCTGAGTGTAATAGAGTAGATGCTAATTTTGTTAAGTCTTGTATAGCATTATCATGTATCTGTATTGCCAAGTGTAGGAGTCTATATTTTGATAATATGATGTATACCTATTGAGGAGTAGGCCTTACTTTAAATTGGTAATTGATGTATAAGTTTATGATATCTGTTGTAAACCTTATTGAACCTATGATATGACTTACCATTTGGTAATGTAACCTTGAGATATCGATATGAATCACTGATGTATGGAATCTCTAATAGAAAGTATATCTAATGTTAAATGTCAATAGTGCATGATTGGTGTTGTTATTATTCCCTGGACTTGCTGATATAGGGTAATTAGAGAAAAGAAATTGACCCTTGAGTCTTGAATTAGAGAGGAGAGATTAGCTGGATAAATTAGGCTAATGAAGGCTTTTTTAGCCCCACAATTAAGGTAAAGGAGCCCTAGGGTGAGATTGGAGGGAGAAAAGAGAGTATGAGTCCAGATTTTCAGAGTGTAGAACCAGAAGGCACTTCGCCGCAGCTAAAATAGAGTTGGCCATGGCCAATAGAGGCGAAGTTGCCCAGGAGGAGTGCCAGAGAGGAATTTGCTGTAGCGAAATGTAAATTGGCCGTGGCGAAATGTGAGAGGTCAAACTGGGAGTCATCCAGAGAGAAATTAGCCGCGGCGAATTCAGGAATTGGCCGCGGCGAACTTTTAGGAAAATGTCCCCAGCATTCCAGAGAGGAATTGGCCGCGGTGGAAGGAGGAATTGGCCATGGCCAATATCGAGAGACGAGCGAGGAAGTTCCAGGAGGCTTCTTCGCCACGGCGCCATGTAGGTTGGCCGCAACGAAGGTCCAACTCACCGCGGTGAAATTAGCGATGAAGAAAGGGGTAAAACAGAAAGGAATTGGCTGCGGCTAAGAGTAATTAGGCCGCGGAGAACATGCTAAAACACTTATATTAACTAGAAAACCTTAGTTTTTCATATGTTAATCATAAGGGATGATCTAGAGTTATTAGGATGAGTTATAATTGATGAGTAATAGAATCCAAGGCTTATAAATGGATGTTTAATTCCCTTATGAACTTAGTGTATGTAATCATATGATTGATGACTCTAATCACCTTAAGGTTTAAATTTCTCCACATTTTCATAACCTATGATGATTAATTGCGTGTTTAACCTTAATTATGATGATAAGAAATTAGGGTCATCACATGGTAACTCAAGATAAATTAGTATGAACACATATAGGAATTATTAGACTATAACTATTAACAATTGAATTTAGATAAGTATAGTGAATATCAAGGGATAAATCCAAGGTTAATTACTCATCCATTGCATGCTTATTGAATTCTTGCATTTTAGTAAGTAGTTTATATTTTTAATTCATTTTAAATTTTAGCTAATTGAATTCAATTAAAAACCCTTTGAATTTGGCAGCATTAAGGTTTCTATTAACACTTGGGAAGCTCTTTTAAATAATTAAAATCCATTTATATGGGAAATGATCTACGTTGCACCTAATATTACAAACTTTCTTCTAACCTAGTTTATTTAAGTTGCTCAACATAACTATCAAATTTGGCACCATTACCGAGGAAATTGAATTAACAACTATTTGAAAAAGTTATCTAGGTGTTTTAGCTATATTTTTGTGTAGTTTTTACCCTATTTTGAACTTACATTTTGGTAATTTTGATTACTTGGTTCACTTGCTCTACTTGCTGAAATTTTTGTTTAACTTGCCCAAAAAATTCTATAAATTAGTATCCCTATGTTTTTGGGTGAGATAAGCAAAAGTTAGAGCTTTAGCTATAGGGTACCAGTGATACCCGGTTATTTTAAAATGACCTAAAACTAATAAGTTACAAAGAAAGGTCCCTAAATGCCAATAATTAGAGGCCAAATAGAATTAGAGTAATAATCTAGACATTTAAAAATGAGAATACAAAACTAAAGATGCCTTGAAATTAGAGTCAGAATGGTTAACTAGAATTAAGCTAAAAGGCAATGGCATTTTTGTAATTTTGAAAAACTTTTAAAAAACTTAAAGGAGGGAAAATTGAGTTTCTTATGGTTCTCAAAGGCCCTAAAAACTATAGGAACCCCTAGAATGACCAAAACCCCCCCGGTATGCATTTTAGAGTGTCAGTTGACCAAAACTTTAACTAGATCATTTAGTAAGGTTTTAAATCTAATTTGGGTGAAACCAAAGGGATTTTATGAATTAGAGGACCCAAATTTTATGATGGGAAAGATAGTTTTCAAAAAGGAGTTGAAATGAGCCTAAATGGAAGGAATCGAGTTTAAAGACTAACTTAGAATTTTGGAAAAAAGTCATAAATGGACCCCTAGCTTCTTAAAACTAGATCCCTCTCTTCTCCACTCTTCTAACCAACTTCCATCTAGTCCCAAATAGAACCAAAGCAAGCTTGAAGAGGCACACCAAGTGAAGGAAAGAAGGAGGAGAAAAACTAAGCAAAAAGTGTAAGATTTCAAGGCTTTTTCATGTTTTCTCCTTCATCAAACTTCTCCTCCTCCTTCTTCTCTCTTTTCTCATGGTTTTGATGACTTATTTGGGGCTATTTCATAGTTTTTCATTAAGAGGAAGAGAGGAATTGAAGGAAAGCTTGGAAGCTTCAAAAAGCTCCTTTGAAAAGCTTAAAAATAAGGGAAGATGCCATGGCCTATGTTGCTTCTTCTTGACTTTCCTCCATGCTTATGTTTTGGCTAGACCTATGCCCATCGATGAGAGGATGAATTCAAGTCATAGTAAGGTAGGAACAAGAATATGAAATTGGAATGAAAAGAAAAGCTTTAGAAATTAAGTTATTGTAAGTAGGATTTTAGTTGCATCTAGGAAATTTTGGGGCTTTCTAATGATAATCTAGCTTATATAAGAGTATGTATGAGTTCATAAGAGGTCTAAAAACAATTCATGGATGCAAAATTCCTTAGAGAAAGCAACAAAACTCCATGGGCTCCCACTTGATGCTATGTCTTAGCCAAGAGAAGGAAGTAGTACCTAGGGAGAGTTTTCTCTAATTCCAAGAATAGAAATGGCCTAGATATGAATAATAAATACCAAAGGAACTGTTAGTTTGAATTTAGAAATCATGGTTTGAAAGCTGGAAGTTTAGGCTCCTTTTTAGGAATAAAGAAGAAACAAAGTGTTTAGTGTAATACCATAATTTCTTAGCTCATTCCATGCTATCTTTATACCTCATATCAATCAATTCATATGAGAGGCAAGAAAATGGTATTAAAATATTGATTATTTTTGTGTTGCGTCGCATATAAAAATTTCTTTCAGTGCCACTTGAATTGTGTGAGCTCATACAATGCATTCCCATATTTAATTACATAGATACAACTCGTTTGCATTATAAAATATGGCCCACGACTCAAGAAAACCGAAACAAAGCATAAAATATGGGTGTTTATTTTCGGACAGATTTTGCCTCTTTTCTGTCTAAATTTTGGAAACTCATAACTAATTCTAGAAAAATTAAAAACATGCATTCTTGGTCATTATAGAAAGATACGGATGTGTAATTCATGTTAAAAATATGTTCAGAGCATAACATTCATTACAGAGGATATTTGACATCCAAAAATGTCCAAAGGTCAAACTACATTATGGAACTGTCACAGAATTCTGCAGTAAATTTTGAAATGTCCAATTAATTTGAAAATGATACCAATCTAAAAATTTCTGGATGTTAGCTAGAGGCAAAAAATATTTCCAAACCAGCTCAGGAAGCCCAAACCTCAAAATTTAATAGAATAGTAACTCAGGTCGGGTAAAACTCCTGATACTGGACAGAATGTACAAAAATTCATATGTCCCTCTCTAGATCTCCAATTGAGGTGTTTCTAGTTGACACAAATCTCAGAATGTCTAGTCTCTTTGTATAAAGTTTTGTGGCAATTGGACATCATTTACCTTATGAGTGACAGAATTTAATTTCAGACCAGTGCTACAGTACCAAAGACAAAAATTAGAAAAATTTTCAATTTTAACAATTCACCAAATATTCCACAGACCTCCAAAAATTACCAACTTTAACTTCTCAAAAAGATCCTAATAAGCTCTAGATTCAAGAAAAATTTCAGACTAAGAAGAGCTCATTTGGACAAAAAGTGATATAGCGTTAAGAAATAGTCATTTGTACTCCCTAATAAGAGTCACTTTGGTCCAAATGGCCTCCCCTTGAGTTTGGCACCTCTTGACCAAGTTTAAAAGCATAATGATGACTTTTGGGAGCTGCCCAAATGGTCTCAAATCCCATGCATCTAAATTTGGTCATTCCACATCCAAGAATACATAGTTGCATCAAGCCATCCAAGAGATAATTTGCATAATTCCATGGATTTAGTGTCACATAAGGTCTATATCATATTCATACGTCATTTTGCATTTGTTCATGGTCTTAAATCACAAAAATAATATGTACAAGCCCACTTTGACATCCAAATACAAGTAAGGTTACATAATATACAAAATACAATCTCTCAAGGTCTTTGGCTTGCACTCCTTGTTTCTTGAACATCACCTAGGCATTTCAAGATAATGGAGGGAAGGGGAGTGAGATTCCTAGAATCTCAATAGCACACACACCTATTCACAAATACATTCAAAACATATATGCATCAAAATCTCAAGTGTGCAAACATAAAGTGTATAATACTACATTTCCATGCCATATTTCCACATCAAGTCATTTTCATGCTCTAAGGACTTTTGGTTTTGCCTCACCCCATTTCTAGGACTTTTGGATTTGCCTCACTCTTGGTTTTGGGACTTTTGACCTAGCCTCACCCATCTAAGGGACTTTTGATCTAGTCTCACCCATGCCTTGAGCCTTTTAGCACATCCTCACCCATTTTAAGGGACTTTTGGCATCACCTCACCCTTAAGAGCTATTCTCACAATTAATGGCATTCAAGACAACATAGTGGTACCAATGCAACCTCAAGACATCAAGTGGCATGTTCTCAAATCACAAGAGCATACACAAGTGCACAAAAGCATACATATGCATACAAGAATGCAAGAGAATGAGGTGGAGAGCTACCTTTCAATTAATGCAAGCTTTACTTTGCTAATTCCTTCCCTTCCTTGATTTCACAAAAGCACTTAGGTGGTTGATTGTTCTCTTGGCCTAGACATCACAAGGAGTATATAATCACATAATGCCAAGACATTAAACTAAAACTTAAACACACACTTGGTTTCATACTTGGCATTATGGTTCCATAATTGGCCTAATGAAGCGACTCTTGCATTTTAAGTTCTAGGCTCCATTCTATTGTTATTTCTAGGCTTCTTGAACTCATTTAAGGTCCTTGGAGCCATCACACATTTAATTGCACAATTAGAAAACCAAGTTACTTCATAAAGCATCATTATGGACATTATTGTTCTATCTCCCAATCTATGGCTCCCAAATTTTTCCCAATGGGTTTTCCCATCTTCTAATATCATATAAAGTCCCAAACCAAGGCTACAACAAATTAAAACATCCCCTAGCCTGATGAACCTAGCTTAGCTGAAATATGCACCATAATGAAGGTTAATGTACTTTTTGATTTGTCCTTGATGGGAGATCCACTTGGGAGGCTTTCTAGCGGTCTTAGGAGCTCAAGGGAGCATTCAAATAGTCAAAGAAACATTCACACAAAATCAGATTTTTCAAAACTGTAGAAAACACTACACTTTTCTAACTTGTTTTCTATTGGTTTTTCTTGGAATTTCTTGCCATATTCCATTTCCCTATGGCCTAAAACCCTTGTTCCTTCCTTGTATTTGGATAGAACATCCTCCCTTGCTTTGGTTCTATTCTTGGCCAAAATACACACAAAGGGAGGGGGAAGAGAAGATGCAACAAAAAGCAAGGATTACTTAGGATTCAAGTGAGCTTTCAAGTGTCTTTCTCCTTGGTTCTCTTTTCTTTAGTAGATTCAAAATTCTCCCCTTGGTTTTGGACCTAAAATAGAACCAAAAAGCTCAACTAAACCATAGAAAGAGAGGAGGAAAGGAGAGGAACAAGATTGGAGGAAGATGGGGCATGAAAATCCATAAGTTTCCTTACCTTTTTCTTGATTTTTCTCCTCTTTGTCTTCCCTTTTTTGATGCACCTAAGAGAGTAGACCAACTTCTGTATTTTGGGAAGAAAATTTCGGGCTTAAGAAGGTGGAAGAAGAAAGGAGAAGTGTGTGGGAGTTTCTAGAAGCATACTTTTCCAAAAATTCTAATTTTATTCTTCTATAATGGCAATTTCGTTTTGGCTTTGTTTTAGCTCCTTTTTGAGAACCTTCTTTTCCATTATAAAAATTTAGGTTCCAAATTTAATAAAATGCCTTTAGAATCACTCAATTTGGAGATAAAAACCTTACTGAAAGAACTGGTCAAAGTTCGGGTCAACTGACGTTGAAAAACATACACTGAAAGGGCTTTACCAGTCCTGGGGCTTCCCATAGTTTTTAAGACCTCTGAGAACCTTGGGCAACTCAAAAATTTCATTTAAAAATCCCTCCTATGTGGTTTTCCAAAAGTTGCACTTATTTACAAAAATGCCATTACGTTTCATCAATTTCCGTTGCAAATTATTTCTCCATCCTAACTCTATTTTTCTTTCTGTCTGAGCCTAGAATTATCATTTTTAGGAGCCTAGGACTTAATCCAAATTTTTTGGGACATTATCTAGGTCATTTTAGAGGACTTACTTTTATATGGCTCATTTTGTCATTTTACGCAAATTACGTTTGTTACATTTTCCACCCCCTTAAAATATATTTTGTCCTCAAAATTTAAATACATACCTTAGGGAAATAGTTCTGGATATTTTTGTCTCATCTCATTCTCTAGCTTCCAGGTTACCTCCTCAGACATTAGACCCTTCCAGACCACTTTCACTAGAGGGATGCTCTTATTTCTTAACTGTTTCAACTTGACATCCACAATTCTCTCTAGTTTCACTACATAGGAAAGATTTTCCTGTAATTGAATATGCTTATATTTTATGACATGTGAGGGGTTTGGTGAGAACTTTTTCAATTGGGAGACATAAAAAACATTATGGATTTGAGCTAGGTTTGGAGGTAGGGCTATCCGGTAGGCCACGGGGCCAATTTTCTCAAGGATTTCAAATGAGCCAATATACCTAGGACTGAGCTTTCTTACCCTCATAGACCGACCTACCCCAGTCACTGGAGACACACGGATGAATACATGGTCTCCTATCTTGAACTCTAACAGCCTCCTTCTCCTATCGGCATAACTCTTCTATCTACTCTGGGTCATAAGGAGTTTCCTTTTAATCATCTCTATTTGCTGGGTGGTCTGGTCAACTAATTCAGGTCCTAGTAAACTCCTCTTACCTAGCTTAACCCAACATAATGGAGATCTACACTTTCTCCCATACAGAGCCTCATAAGGGGCCATCTGGATACTAGAATGGTAGTTGTTATTATAAGCGAACTCTACTAATGGTAGATACGCATCCCAGTTACCCCTCATCTCTAATACACATGCCCTTAACATATCCTCTAGGGTCTAGATGGTCCTTTCAGTCTGACCATCTATCTGAAGGTGATAAGCAGTGCTAAATCACAACTTGGTCCTTAAGGCATGTTGTAATGACCTTCAGAAGTTTGATATGAATCTGAGGTCTTTATCAGATACTATACTACTGAGGACTCCATGAAGTCACACTATCTCCCGTTTATATAGCTGGGCTAATCTATCTAATGAATAAGTAGCCTTAATCGCTAAAAGATATGTGGACTTCGTCAATCTATCTATAACTACCCAAATAACATCGTGTCCAGAAGGTGTCTTAGGTAACCCCATAACAAAATCTATAGCTATACTATCCCATTTTCACTTAGGGATATCTAGGGGTTGCAATAACCTAACAAGTCTCTTATGCTCTATCTTTACCTCTGGCACACTAAACACCTCACCACATAATCTGTGACGTCATTCTTCATTCCTGGCTACCAAAAATTTCTTTTTAAATCTTGGTACATCTTGGTGGCCCTTGGGTGGATAGTATATTTACTCTTGTATGCCTTTTTTAAAATTCTCTCTCTTAAATCATTATTACTAGGTACGCGGATTCTATCTCAATATACTATCACATCATCCTAAGATATTCTATAATCTGAGGTCTTACCCTAGGAAATTTTGCTCCTAATTTGTTTCAAGAATTCATCCTCTCTCTGGGCATCCAAGATTTGGGTTCTTAACTCATTCTCAATCTAGGTCTCACTCAAAAATAGTCTACCTGATACCAGCTAGCAAGAAAGATTCATATTTCTAAATTTTTCTAGGAGCTCCTGCTCCCTGATCATCATATGGGGTAGCGTGGATGGATTTCCTACTCAGGGCATTAGCCACCACATTGGCCTTACCTAGATGGCATTTCAATACATAATCATAGTATTTCAGGAACTCCATCCATCTCCTCTATCTTATATTGAGTTCCTTATGATCGAACAGGTATTTCAGACTTTTGTGATCACTATAGATTTCTATACTCGCACCGTATAGATAGTGCCTCCAAATCTTAAAAGCAAATACTACTGCAGCTAACTTTAAGTCATGTGTGGGATAATTCTCCTTATGAGGCCTTAACTGTTTAGAGGCATACGCCACTACCCTACCCTATTGCATCAACACATATCCTAACCCTCTCCTTGAGGCATCACTATACACTACAAATGGTAAACTAGGGTCAAGAATAACTAGCACAGAGGCAGTGGTCAATTGGAGTTTCAACTCTTGGAAACTCCTCTCACATCTATCATCCCATACAAAAGGTGTATCCTTCCGAGTCAGCCTCGTGAGTGACAAGGCCATTTGAGAAAAGCCCTAAATAAATTGTCTATAGTATCTTGCCAAACTAAGAAAACTCTTAACCTCAGTGATAGTCCTAGGTCTATCTTACTTTAATACAACCTCAACTTTATGGGGATTTACTGTGACCCCATCTCGTGAGATCACATCACCTAAGAATTTCACCTCGGTTAGCCAAAACTCATATTTACTTAGTTTGGCATATAATCTCTTATCTCTCAAAGCCTCTAGGACTAATCTCAGATGCCTCTCATGTTTTTCAAAAGATCTGGAGTACACTAAAATATCATCAATAAAGACCACAACAAATTTATCCAGATACGGTCTGAATACTCTGTTTATATAATCCATAAACATAGTGGGCGCATTTGTCAGCTGGAATGGCATCACAAGGAACTTATAATGCTTATATCTAGTTCTAAAGGCTATCTTTAGGACGTCTTCAGCTCTCACCCTCAGTTGGTGATACTCAGATCTAAGATCTATCTTAGAAAATACCGATGCCTCAGCCAACTGATCTAACAAGTCATCTATTATAGGGAGAGGATACTTATTCTTGATGGTAACTTTATTTAGTTCTCTATAATTTATGCACAATCACAAGCTACATCTTTATTTTTTACAAACAATACTGGAGCTCCCCAGGGTGACACATTAGGGCGTATGAACCCTTTCTCTAACAACTCCTCTATCTGTTTCTTTAATTCAGTAAGCTCGGTGGGAGCCATCCTATAGGGAGCCTTGGACACTGGTCTAGCCCCAGGCACTATATTTATAGAAGCTCTATCTCTCTCTTAAGGAGCAAGCCACTAAAGTTAAAATCTTTAGGGAAAACCTCTGGGAATTCCCTAACTATCGGGATCTCCTCTATCCCTTCTTCTACCTCGACTTGAATAGAGAAAAAGACTAGAAACCCTTGACATCCATGCTCTAGGTGTCTCTCAGCTTGAGTAGTAGTTATGAAAGATAACTCGGCCCCTATCCTAGGTATGGTCCCATAAAATGGTACATATATAGTTTGGTATTCATAATCAAGGATAGCATTATTAGCAGTCATCCAATTCATACCAACAATCAAATCAATATCATGAAATGACATACAAATCAAATCAATGGTAGTATGACAATGATTAAATTGTACAGTGACATTTAAACAAGCATGGGAAGTAACAACGTAACCTCCAGTAGGTGTGGTAATAGACAAATCAAATGGTAAAGTACTAATGGCTAGACCCAAATGTCTCACATAGTCATAGGATATAAATGAGTGACTAACACCCGAATCAAACATTGCAATCACAGGAAAATCATTTACTATGACCGTACCTCAGATAAGATTGGGAGACGCACTAGCCTTCTGCTGAGAAAGGGCAAACACCCTACCCTAGGTCTGTGGCCTGGGAAGAGGTGGTGTGAATGGAGGCACTGAATCCACCTTAGCAATATGCCCTAGCTTCCTACACTTGTAACATGTCACCATGGATTGCTGTGTGGATGACTGAGTCCTCTGATGCTATACCTTCTTTCTTTTCAGTGCCCTCTTGCTCCACTACACCTTACTCTTCTTTTTCCTAATAGGTGTGGAGCTGGCTGCTTCCTCCAGTCTCGGTCTCTTGGACTCTGGGGCGTCTCTCTGTCCAAATACAGTAACAATAGGTATAATATCCCTCAAATTATTCCCTGCTGATCTCCATAATAGCATTGAAGTTTTGGATTCTGTGTGGAGTCACTCTATCTCTAATCTAGGGTTTCAACCTGAGCTCAAACTATTTGCACCTCCAGAGCTCATCATCATATCTTTGAAGGTAAGAAGAATACCGAGACAATTCTATTAATCTGGCCACGTACTGGTCTACAGTCATGTCATCAGTTTGCTTTAATCCCATAAATTGCACATCTTTTTATTTCCTAACAGAACTGGGGAAATACTTCTCATAAAATTGTACGAAGAAGTTTTCCCAAGTAAGCTGTAAATTTCTAGTCTCCATTAGGGACTTCATACTAAGCCACCAATTATCGGCTTCTTTTTGTAACATAAAAGTAGCTAGTTGAGCTTTCTATTCTGAGGTGCAATCCATCACTGTGAAGATTTTCTCTATCTCCCGCACTCAAGCCTCCACCTTGTTTGCATCTAACTTCCTATCAAATACGAGTGGGTTGTTCTTTCTGAACTGATTTAGCTATTTCTAAATTGATAGCAATGTCTAAGCTGACTCTTAGGGAGGTGGGAGTGAAACACCTGAGGTGGAAGGCTGTGGTATGGCAGAAGTATAAGGCTGAGGCTGAGGCTGAGGCTGAGGCAGAGGGACCTCTCTCCTGGCTTCTTCCTGTCTCGCCAGGGACTCCTACAGCTGCACGATCATCTCATGTTGCTACTGGATAAGGTACTGTTACTGGACCATTATGTTCTCAAATCTATCAATCTGATTTGTGACAGCTTGTACAGGGTCTGCAAACTCAACTTTTGGTTCTCTAGGTAGTCTGGCCCTGCCTCTGCCTCTTCTTGTCTCAACCATTTTACTTGAAAAATAATCATAATCTTAGCCCCATAAAACAATTTAAACACATATACATAGATATTCCATCCGAAAGCAAACCAATTACATCATTAAAGAGCCAAATACTAAGCAAAAGTGCCTGAACATTTACTTTGATACCAATAAATATAATACTATAATTTCTTAGCTCATTCCGTGCTATCTTTATACCTCATATCAATCAATTCATATGAGAGGCAAGAAAATGGCATGAAAATATTGACTATTTTTACGTTGCGTCACGTATAAAAATTTCGTTCGGTGTCACCTAAAATGTGCGAGCTCATAAAATGCATTCCCATATTTAATTACATGAATACAACTCATTTGCATCATAAAATGTGGCCCACGACTAAAGAAAACTAAAATGAAGCATAAAATATTGGTGTTTATTTTTGGACAAATTTGGCCTCTTTTCTGTCAAAATTTTGGAAAATCATAACTAACTCTAAAAAAATAAAAAAATGCATTCTTGGTCATTCTGGAAAGCTACAGATGTCTAATTCATGCAAAAAATATGTTCAGACCATAACATCCATTAAAGAGGATGTTTGACATCCAAAAAAGTCCAGAGGTCAAACTATATTCTGGAACGGTCACAGAATGTTGCAGCAAATTTTGAAAATGTCCATTTAATTCCAAAAAAATCTAATCCATACAAATGATACCAATCTGAAAAGTTGTAGATTTAGCTAGAGGGAAAAAATATTTCCAGACCAGCTCAGGTAGCCTAAACCTTATAATTCAATAGAACAGTAACTCAGGTCAGGCAAAACTCTTGATATTGGACAAAATATTCAAAAATTCATATCTCCCACTTTAGACACCAATTGAGGTGTTTCTAGTTGCCACAAGTCATTAGGAATATCTAGTTTCTCTATATAAAATTTCATGGCAATTGGACATCATCTGCTTTATGAGTGACAGAATTTAATTTTGTACCAGCACTACAGTACCAATGACTAAAATCAGAAAAATTTTTAACTTCAACAATTCGTCAAATATTCCACAGACCTCCAAAAATTACCAACCATAGCTTCCCAAAAATATCTCAATAAGCTCTAGATGCATGCCAAATTTCAAACCAATAAGAGCTCATTTCGACAAAAAGTGATATAGACTCATGAAATGGTCATTTTTGCTCCCTATCAAGAGTCACTTTGGTCCAAATGGCCTCTCCTTGAGTTTGGCACCTCTTGGGCAAGTTTAAAAGCATAATTATGACTTGTGGGAGCTGCCCAAATGGTCCCAAACCCCATGCATCTAAAGTTGGTCATTCCACATCCAAGAATACATAGTTGCATCAAGCCATCCAAGAGCCAATTTGCATAATTCCATGGATTTAGCATCACATAAGGTCTACATCATATTCATACATCATTTTACATTTGTTCATGATCTTGCATCACAAAAATAATATGTACAAGCCTACTGTGACATTCAAATACAAGTAAGGTTACATAATATACATAATACAATCTCTCAAGGTCTTTGGCTTGCACTCTTTGTTTCTTGAACATCACTTAGGCATTTCAAGATAATGGAGGGAAGGGGAGTGAGATTCCTAGAATCTCAATAGCTCACACACCCATTCACATATACATTCAAAACATACATACATCAAAATCTCAAGTGTGCAAACATAAAGTGTATAATACTACATTTCCATGCCACATTTCCACATCAAGCTATTTTCATGCTCTAGGGATTTTTGGTTTTGCCTCACCCCATTTCTAGAACTTCTGGATTTGCCTCACTCTTGGTCATGGAACTTTTGACCTAGCCTCACCCATCCAAGGGACTTTTGGTCTAGTCTTACCCATGCCTTGAGCCTTTTGACATATCCTCACCCACTTTAAGGGACTTTTGGCATCACCTCACCCTCGAAAGCCATTCTCACAATCAATGGCATTCAAGACAACACATTGGTAACAATGTAACCTTAAGACATCAAGTGGCATGTTCTCAAATCACAAGAGCATACACAAGCACACAAAAGCATACATATACACACAAGAATGCAAGAGAATGAGGAGAAGAGCTACCTTTCAATTAATGCAAGCTTTCTTTGCTAATTCCTTCCCCTCCTTGATTTCATAATAGCACTTAGGTGGTAGATTGTTCTCTTGGCCTAGACATCACAAGGAGTACACAATCACATAATTGAAGCAAGCCAAGCCATTAAATTAAAGCTTAAACATACACTTGGTATCATACTTGGCATTATGGTTCCATAATTGGCCTAATGAAGCAACTCTTGCATTTCAAGTTCTAGGCTCCATTCTCTTGTTATTTCTAGGCTTCTTGGACTCATTTAAGGTCCTTGGAGCCATCACACATTTAATTGCACAATTAGAAAACTAAGTTGCTTTACAAAGCACCATTATGGACACTATTGTTCCATCTCCCAATCTATGGCTCCTAAATTTTTCTGAATGGTTTCTCCCATCTTCTAATATCATATAAAGTCCCAAACCAATGCTACAATGAATTAAAACATCCCCTAGCCTAATGAACCTATCTTGGCCGAAATATGCACCATAATGAAGGTTTATGGACTTTGTGATTTGTCCTTGATGGGAGAGCCACTTGGGAGGATTTCTAGAGGTCTTAGGAGCTTAAGGGAACATTCAAATGGCCAAAGAAACATTCACACAAAATCAGATTTTGCAAAACCGTAGAAAACACTACACTTTTCTAACTTGTTTTCTATTAGTTTTTCTTTGAATTTCTTGCCATATTTCTTCACCCCATGGCCTAAAATCCTTGTTCCTTCCTTGTATTTAGATAGAACATCCTCTCTTCCTTTGGTTTTGTTCTTGGCTGAAATACACAATGTAATGTCCAATTTTCGTTAAACGATAGAAACGGGCACGCTTTCAAAGTAAGTCCCTTGAGATGAGTGATTCAAGGCCAAATAAAATTTGGATAAAATGTTAAATAATAAAAAAAGAGGATTTGAGCCTTGAGTTGCCCAGAAACCGGGGTCGGAGTGATTCAAAAAATTTGCCGAAAGGCCAGTGGCATTTTCGTAAATAAGTGCAATTTTGGAAAAGCACCTAGGAGGGCTTTTTAAATGGAAATTTTGAGTTACCTAGGGTTCTCAGAGGCCCCAAAAACCATGGGAAGCCCCAGGACTGGAAAAGACCCTCCGGTGTAAGTTTTCTAATGTCGGTTGACCCAAACTTTGATCGATTTGTTTGGAAAGGTTTTAGCTCCGATTTGAGTGATTCCAAAGCTATTTTTCTTAATTGGAAATCTAAATTTTATAATGGAAAAGACGGTTTTCAAAAAGGAGCTAAAACGAAGGAGAAACAAAAAGGCAAAGTATGAAGGGCAAAATGAAAATTTTTGAAAAAGTCACCTTACCCTAGCTATATATAGGTGGCACCTCACACTCTCCCTCATTCATTTCAGAATTTCCAGCCCCAAATCAGAAGCAAATTCCTTGGAGAGTGGTGTACAAAGATAAGGGAAGAAGGAGGAAAGATTCAAGACTTTAGGTATGGAATTTTACTTGTTTTTCATGCTTTCTCTCCACCACTTTCTTCTCCTCTTTTTTCCTCTTCTTCTCCATGATTTCTCTGAAGTTTTAAGGGCTGTTTTGAAGGGAGAACAGAGGGGAAAGTTCAAAATTCAAGTGAGGAGGCCAAGGAAAGCAAGAACAAGCAAGGAAATCCAAGGAAAACAAGGTATTTTGTGATTCTTCCACTTGGTCTTCTTCCTCCCTTCCTTGAGCATTTCGACCTAGACTTGGACAGATCTAAGGATTCAAATTTTTAATGAAACCAAAGGTGATTCTTAGGTATTTGATGGAGAGGAATAAGAATATGCAAAGAAAACTAATAAATAGGCATTAGAAAGCAAGATGCAAAACCTAGGGTTTCAAGTGCACCTTTCAATTTCTGAATTTGTAGGATGCCTCCTAGGTCTAAGTTAGAGTATAAATGAGTTCTTCAGACACCAAAGATGCTCCTCACAAGCTTCCTCCTTCAAGAAAAGCAAGAGAACTCGAAGGAGCCCAAAGGAAGCCTATGTCTCGGCCTAGGCTTGTTTGTATAGGTGGGGGGAGTTTTAAATTTTTCTAAGACCATTCTTGAGTCATATTTGATGAATACAAGTGAAGGGAGGCCTTGGAAAAAATTTAGAACTCATGGAAAGTGATTTGGTGTCTTAGGTTCCATAATATGACCTAAAGAAGTAACATGGTGCTAGGCCTTTTGTTTTGATGATGTGATAACTCCAAGAGGTTTAAAAGGAGTTAAGAATCATATTTGAAAAGAAAGAATGAGGCCTAGAAATCATATGAGTGGTGTTGCTTGATTAGGTGCCAATATGGACCATAATGGAACTATAGAGCAATCTAGTGCTTCATTAAGTTGTGTAGCCTTAAACTGTGGTTCATGAACTTAATTGGCTCCCATAATTTGTGTCTAGGCCAAGAGAAACTATCTCTACCAAATTTTGGGAGTGTAGCCAAAAGAGGAGGCTTGAAAGTTAAGGAAAAAGTGTGTTCTTGTATACAAGGTAGCTCTCTCCACCTTCTCTCATGCATGAATGTGTGTTTAGCTTGTTTTAGAATGTGTGTATGTGTCTTTCCAAGCTTTGAACAGTATGCTAGCATGCCTTTATATGCCATGATGCTTGATGCTATGTTATGTTTTTAAATGAATCCATGATATTTGTATGAGTTTGCTTGAGTGTGGAGAGGCCAACAACTCTTCCCTTGGGTGAGGATGAGCCAAGAACTCTTGAGCTTGGTTGAGACAAAGTAAAGAGTCTCCCAAAAGCAAAGTGGGCTCCCAAGATTATGGTTGAGTCCAAAGTGCTCAAAGAATGGGTGAGACAAGTCCAAAATCCATGAGGAGAAGTGTGAGGCCAATCCAAACACTTTGTGAGCTCTTGAATGTCTTGTATGATTGATTCACATGCCAAGGTTGCTTTTAAAATGCCTATGATTTCTACTTTCTCCATGCATGCATTTGTGAAACTTGCTTGCACATATTATGTGTGATGGAATGGGAGATGAGCTATTAGAATTCTTTGAATCTCATTCCCTCCTCTCCAATGATCTAACATGCTAGGTGGACCAAGCAATTATGGTGAAGGGAGCCAACAACCATGAAGAGAGACAATTGACAAGCTTATGTGTTATTTTGCTCCTTTTTGGAACCATAATGATAGTTCATCATGTATATGATGTTGTATATATATTATGAACCTTGAGATATTTGTAAACATACTATTATGTGATGTTTAGATGTATGGAAGTGATATATGACCATTAGCACATATTTCGAGTATGTAATGCCATGGTGAGAGAATTTAAAGTTTGATGAATATATGTATAAATGTGGGTTGAATGGCCAAAATGAGATGGATGAGGTTTGGGACCATTTTGGCAGCTCACACAAGTCTCAAATAAGCTTTTAAACTTGCCCAAAAGGTGCCAAGACTAAGGGAAATCCATTTGGCAATTTTGGTACCCAATATGGAGCCAAAATTGACCATAATGGAACCCTATGTCATTTTTTAGCCAAATGAGTTAGTATTGTCCTGAAAATTGGCATACAATTAGGTCTCATTAAGAGATTTTTGGGAAGCTAAAGATCATAATTTTTAGAGACCTAGGGAATATTTGATGAATTTTCAAAGTTGGGATTTTTCATGGATTCTGGTAGGGGTACTGTTCATACTGGTAGTTTTGAATTCTGTGTCACCTGATGGGCAAATGGTGTCTAATGCTTATGAAATTTTATATTCATAAAATAGAGATCATAAGCTTTCTTTGGTCATCGAGATCACCTCATTTGAAGGTTTGAGCAGAGAGTTATGCATGTTTGAAATTAACTGTTAGTATCAGTAGCGCCCAGGAGCTCAGTTACTGTTCCATCAGTTCCAGATGTCTAAACGTATCTGTTTTATTTTGGAAGTATTTTTATTGTCAATTTAGAATTTTTATATTTCCATAATAACTGAGTTTGTATGATTTAGATTTTTATAGAATTAGTTATGAATTTTTGAAATTGGTATCAGTAAACTGAACACCAGCCCAGGTAGTCAGCAACCTCGGTAGCTTTTTGGATGTCAAACGTCCTATGTGATGAATGTTGTGACCTGGACGTATTTTTAGTGTGAATTATACATCCTAAACTTTCCAGAATGACCATGATTGCATGATTTTGAATTTTCTAAATTTAGTTATGATTTTCCAAAGTTGGGTCAGAAAATGGAGCAAATCTGGCCGAAAATATGTTTGTTTATTTTGAGCTCTATTTCAGTTTCCATGGGTTGTAGGTATGATTTTGTGATGCAAATGAGTTTCAAAAATGAAATTAAATATGAGGAAGTATAGTATGAGCTCACACGGCCCATGTGACAACAAATTGAATTTTTTTGATATAGCGCAAAGCGGAAAAATTTATTATTTTCATCCCCTTTTTCATATGATCTTGTGGGATTGATAATTCAAAGCTTATAAATGTCATCAAATGAGCTACAAGTTATGGTTTTACACACACAAAGGGAGGGGGAAGAGAAGATGCAACAAAAAGCAAGGATTACCTAGGATTCAAGTGAGCTTTCAAGTGTCTTTCTCCTTAGTTCTCTTCTCCTTGGCAAATTTGAAATTCTCCCCTTGGTTTTGGACCTGAAATAGAACCAAAAAGCTCAACTAAACCATAAAAAGAGAGGAGGAAAGGAGAGGAACAAGATTAGAGGAAGACGGAACATGAAAATCTACAAGTTTCCTTACCTTTTTCTTGATTTTTCTCTTCCCTTTCTTCTCCTTTTTGATGCACCTAAGAGAGCAGACCAACTTCTATATTTTAGGAAGAAAATTTCATGCTTAAGAAGGTGGAATAAGAAAGGAGAAGTGTGTGGGAGTTTCTAAAAGCATACTTTTCCAAAAATTTTGATTTTATCCTTTCGTAATGGCAATTTTGTTTTGGCTTCATTTTAGCTCCTTTTTTAGAACCATCTTTTCCATTATAAAATTTAGGTTCCCAATTTCATAAAATGCCTTTGGAATCACTTAATTTGGAGCTAAAATCTTATCAAATGAACCGATTAAAATTTAGGTCAACTGACATTGAAAAACATACACTGGAGGAGTTTTACCAGTCCCGGGGCTTCCTATAGTTTTTGGGGCCTCTGAGAACCTTAGGCAACTCAAAAATTTCATTTAAAAAGCCCTCCTATGTGGTTTTCCAAAAGTTGTAATTATTAATGAAAATGCCACTACGTTTTATCAGTTTCCCTCGCAAATTATTTCTCCATCCTAACTTCGTTTTTCTTTCCATCTGAGCCTAGAATTATCATTTTTAGGAGTCTAAGACTCAACCCAAATTTTTTTGGACATTATCTAGGTCATTTTAGAGGACTTACTTTTATACGGCTCATTTCGTTGTTTTACAGAAATTACGTTCATTTTATTTTCCTTTTTGAATTGAGTTTGTGATAGCTCGAATAAGTTTAAATGGAGTCATATGATTTAGATTAAGTGACAAATTGGAGCCAAGATCATGAATTATATGAGTTGCTTTATTATGCCCTTCTATAGAACCATAATCATGCCATAAGCTACAATAGGCTTATGTAGAGTTTATGTGAGGTTAGAATTGGTTCCAATGATGTGTTTATGTCTTATTTGATATATCTAGGCCAAACAAATTAAGCTCCTCCTAGGTGAGTTTGTGTGAGGCCAGGAAAGGGAAAGAAAGCTCAAGGAAGAAAGTTTGTGATTATTGATTCAAGGTAGCTCTCCATCCTTTCTTATATGCATTGCGTAGTTGTTTGATTGTCATTGGATACTTGCATGTATGTTTAAATCATGAGATATACTTATAGCTATTAGTTTAATGTTTTAGTACCATTATTTTTTTTAAATGACAATTTGAATGTGTAAGGCTTTTAACAGGTGAGGAGAAACCAAAAGTCCCTAAAAATTGGTGAAACAAAGTCAAAAGTCTCAAGAGTGAATAAGGCTAAGTCAAAAGTCCCTAAAAGTGGGTAAGGCTAATCCAAATGGCCCAAAAAAATTGGGCGAGCCTAGACCAAAGTCGTTAAAGCTTATGTTTGAATCAGAATGACTTTATGTGACTTGAAAAATGTGAGTATTTATGTTTACTAGAAGCATTTATAGTATGCTTGCATTCTTAACATAAAAATATGCCATATATATATGCTTGAAAGGGTGAGTGAACTATTGAGATTCTTTGAATATCACTCTTCCCTACTTTATGTCTAACTATGTCTAGGTGAGCCTTATAGAGCAAGGAGTGGATGTTTATGAGATGTAAACCCTTGATTATATGCATGTGTATGATGTTTATGAGATGTAAACCCTTGATTATATGCATGTGTATGATGTTTATGAGATGTAAACCCTTGATTATATGTAAAAGTATATGAATATGATGTATGTAATGGATATGGAGCCAAATGTATGAGAATGCAAGTTCTTGACACCTTTGAGCCTTAATATGCTTGTGCATATGAACAAGTGGAATGATGGTTTTGAGTTCCATAGTGATATGAGCCTGTTATGATACTTTCATATGTTGTGCTTGAGCTTTTGGACATGCTCAAGTGGTCATGGTTCATGTGGGAAGCCATTTTGAACCATTTGATAATATAATAAGACCATTTTGAGCCATAATCTTGTATTAAATCAAAACAAGACCAAATGGATAAGTTTTGGCATGAAATTTGACAAATATTTAGATTTAATCTAGAGCTTTGCATAGAGCTAAAGAATAAAATTTTTGGAGTTCTAGAGAATTTATTATGATTTTTCAAAATTGGCCAAATTATGTAGAAACTGTCATTATTACTTTTCATATTGTTAGTTTGGTTTTCAGTGTCATTTAGGGGTCAAACGAAGTCTTTACAAGCATATAGGACATTATAAGTTTTCCATAGCCACTAAGAGCACCCAATTTGAAGCTCTATAAAGTGAGATATGAATTTTTGAAGTTTTTTATTTGCTACAGAATATGTCCGAGACCTTATTACAATTCCATTGCAATTTTTGTGGGCCAAATGATATTGTTTTCATCTAAAATTTTTAAAGTAGTTAGATGATGTCCTGAGTTTTCCACAAGTCATAATTTGCATGATTTTAAATTTTCTAAAATTAGTTATGAATTTGAAATGGATGCCTCCAACCCAAAATTTAAGCTTTAAATTATGATGTTTTTGATTGAACAAGCATTTAATGGATGGAAGATGAGTTGGGTAAGCATAAATGGTATATTTAAGCAAAGATGAATTATTTTGGCTTTTAATAATAGAAAATTCCACTGCTAAAGGTAATCATTTTATGAAGATGAATACTGTAGGCCAATTATGTTATAAGTTAAGTTCTATATAGATATGATGTTACAGTACCACAAAAAGACCAAATTCTAACGTTTATGGCACTTTTTCAAATTCTTTAGTATTTTCTCAAATTTAAAAAGAAAATTCTAGATTTAATTGTTTGGTTTTTGGTGGTTGATTTTTGTGTCATTTTTTTATTTTTGCTTGTTGTTAATGCACAACCAAGCCCTCTTTTGACAAATTAATTGATTTTAACCCAAACTTGTAAGGATTCTTCATGATAAGCATGAATGAAGAAAAGTAGTATAAATAGTTGTCATACCTAGCTTATCTACCTCATTCATACAATTTATAGAGTTTGATATAAAGTTCACATCCACTTTTAGGTTTTTCAATACGGAAAATGGCCTGTTTACATGTCATATGGAGCTATAGAGGTCTAAATTTGTTTCTTACTTTTTGCTTTATCCATATTCATGATAAACAAATATGTTTCAACTCATTAGATTAGAAAATATGCATAAGAAGGCTTTTAATTGTGTGTGACCCGAAATGGCTCCCTTTTGCACAAAATGGCCCTGATTTTGCAAATCATATCTCGAGCTACAAAAATCCAATTCATGCAAATTAGATGTCTATAGAAAGCTTAGGATATGAACTATATGCTATAAAAATTTGAAATGCAAGTGAATTCATTTGAGCCACCAAAAACACTAAAAATTGAGACTACCACTTTACACATCCATAATCAGACCTTAAATTTTAAACATTCATAATCAGACAATAAATTTAAAAAATGCATATCCTTGCCTACACAACTTTGATTTATGAAAACTTGGTGGTTATAGAAAGCTTATAATGCCAACTATATACTTGTAAAATTTCATGAGCATTAGAGCTCATTTGACTTTTTGTATATCATTTGACTCTTCGAATATACAAAATATGAGAACTAAACATATAAACAGTCTTAGGGGCCAAAATGAAAGTTCTACAAAATTTTAGAAATTCATGAAATATTTTATACAACTCCAAAATTTTAGTTCTTAGCTTGTTAGAAAGCTCTACTAAGGGTTTAATTGTATGCCAAATCTTAAACTCAAACTAGGTCATTTAGACCATTTTTGACATTGGAGTTGTTTAGGCCTCTTTAAGAACAAAGTTTGGGATCAAAATGGAACATTTGGTATCTAATTAGAATTATTTTACTTAAAGAAAGTTTTAGTCATCCTAAATGACATTTCCAACAATTCCATTGCATGCCAAAAGGTTTAGATCAAAATTTGACCTATTAACATCCAAGTATGCATACATACATATTAGGATCACCTATGCCATTTGCCGTTCAAAAAGTCAATCTTTCCATAACAAGCTATACATTAAAATTATGTGAACATATACACATGGTTTCATCATCATACACGGAAGATATACATTTTTTGATATCATAACTCATTAAGGATACAAAAGAGTGTCACAATACTACATACACCAAAATTTAATGCATGTAACATTTCTAATACAACATTTCTAGTATTTATGTCTTCTCATATCTTTGCTTTGACTTGATGACCTTAAAATAGCTAGTAGGAGCATGGGGGTGAGATTCTGGTAGAATCTTAGTCGCTAATTTCGACCAATTCAATGCACACATGAACACCATAAGTAAATGTAATGCATGTGGTGTAAGAATGCTATATCTATGTGTCACGTAAGTTAAAGGCATCATATAGCATAAAAACTTATTTATTTGCAAGCCATGACATCATCATAAACTTGTTAGGCTTAACTAATCTCAACCCAAGCTCAAGGAAGAGCTACTATATTCAATTTTATACCTTAGGGAACTAGAAGCTATCATATAAAACTTTCACACACATATAGTACTCATATGGCTCATATCAAAGCATAATGAAACATTTTTCATGAAAGCATTAAGCAATAACATACACAAGCATTTTAGCTTATTCAAGCATTCAAATGTATAGAAGAAAGGGAGATGAAGCTACTTTAGGACTTATGGAAACTCAAAATGCCATTAACCCACTTGGCCTTGTCTTTTCTTTTAGCTTTGTTTCACTTAACACCCACACTTAAGTGTGTTTGACCTAGATGGGCCTACAAATAGCAATTATAAGGTAAATCAATCCAATGAACTAATTATAGGCCTCATTATCTCTATTCGGTTCCATTAAAGCCTAAGGTGACACATAAAACTAGTTTAAGCCCATTATGAAGTTACTCTTGGTTTTTGCTTTCCAAACCCTAAACTATTGTTAGCTACAAGTCTTATAACTTTCAAGAAACTCATGTGGATCATTACATGCTTGATTAGAAGGGTTTAGATTCAACTCACTTCATTAACCTAATTTAGGCCTTAAAAATTCAACTTTCAATCTAAAACCCCTAAATTGAATCTAATGGTTTGACAATTATTTATTTATCAGATCTAAATCTTTAAATTCATTAGAACTCAAAAAATCACTCTCTAGGTACTCCATTCATGTCTAGGCCAAGACACCTCCTAAGGAGAAGCAATATGGAGTTTTGTTGATTCTTTCTTGGATTTTGTGTAATACCTTATATTTCTTTCTCATTTCACAACATTTCCATGCTTTACATTAATAGATTCCATAAAAGAGCAAGAAAAGGGAATTAAAATAATGCATTTTCTTGTGTTGCGTCATGTATTAAAATTTCATTTGATGTCACGTGGACCATATGAGCTCATACAACACATTCTCATATTTAATTACATGAATACAACTCATTTGCATTATGAAAACCTCAAGAATCACAAAGGGAAGCATGAAATATTCATATCCATTTTTGGCTAGATTTGGCTCTTTTCTAACCAAACTTTAAAAAATCATAACTAATTCCATAAAAATTGAAATCATACATTCTTGGCCATTATGGAAATCTACGGATGTCTACTACATACTAAAAATATGTCCAGATCATAAACTTTGAAAATGTCCAATTAATTCCATGAAAATCCAATCCATGCAAATGATATCAATCTAGAAAGATGTGGATGTTAGCTAGAGGAGAAAAATAACTCCAGACCAGCTCATGCATGCCACAACCTCAAAATCCAATCAAAAAGTAACAGAGGTTGACTAAAATTCCTGATACTAGACAAAATTTTCAAAAATTCATATCTCCCTCTCTAGACATCCAAATGAGGTGCTTCTAGTTGGCTCTAGTCACTGTGAATTTTTAGTTTCTCTGTATAAAATTTCATGGCAATTGGACATCATTTAGGCCTTGTGTGATAGATTTTATTATCGGACTAGTATGAACAATGACATGACCAAAATCAGAAAATTTGCCAATTTTGAAAATTCATCAAATATTCTGTAGACTTCTGAAAATTATGTTCTTTAGCTTTTCAAAAATCCCTTAACAAGACCTAATTGTATGCCATATCTTAGATCAAGAAGAGCTCATTTGGCTAAAAAGTGACATAGGGTTCAATTATGGTCAATTTTGGCTCCATATGAGGTACAAAAGTAACCAAATGGCTTTCCATAAGGTTTGGCACCTTTTGGGCAAGTCTAAAAGCATGATTAAGACTTGTGTAAGCTACCTAAATGGTCCCAAACTCTATGCATCTCATTTTGACCATTTCATCCACACATATGCATAATTTTATCAAACCACCAATGAAGCTAATTTGCCACTATATACCCATTTCACATTCTAATGACTATAAAACATATTCTTTCATTCATACATAGGATAATATCATAATTACACATGTCTAATAGGTCATAGACCATATACATCAAGGGGTTACAACATTTGACATTATTATGGTTTTAAAAAGCAAAGACTAAGTATGTTAATGTCAAACTCTTCTCTTCAAGGTGGTTGGCTTCTATCACCTTGTCTACTTGGTCCACCTAGCATATTAAATTATTGGAGAGGAGGGAATGAGATTCAAAGAATCCCAATAGCTCATCTCCCATTCAATCATACATAATGGATGCCAACAAGTCTTATAAATGTATGTATGGTCATGTAGACATGTGCAAGCATTCAAGAAATATTTTCATCATTTAAGAAAATCATACATAGCATACAAAGGCTTGCCAAGTAAGTGGATTGGCCTTACCCAATTTCTTGTGGATATTGGACTTGCCTCACCCATTCTTTAATGCATTCTTGGACTCAACCATGCTCTTAGGAGGCCACTTTGCTTTTGGGAGATTCCTTGCTTTGTCTCAACCAATTTTAAGGGTTCTTGGCTTATCCTCACCATGGCTAAGAGTTCTTGGCCTCACCACACTCAAGCAAACCCAAGCACACATTGAAACATCATATGAAACATAATATGTCATCATAAAATCATGGCATATGAAATCATGCTATCATACTTTTCATGGCTTGAAAATACACATACACACATTCTAAGACAAGCTAAGCATACATCCATGCATAAGAGAAGATGGAGAAAGCTACCTTGCACACAATCACACACTTTTCCTTTTGAAATTCACTCCTTTGCTTTGGCCCCACACATACAACTTGTGGAGATGCTTTCTTTTGGCCTAGACACAATTTATGGAAGCCAATTAAGTTTTTGAAACAATTTCTAAGATCACACAACTTGCTTAGACACTAAGTTGTTCTATAAATCCCATTATGGTCCATAATTGCACCTAATAAACCAACACCCCTCAAATACATTCTAGGCTCTATTCTTTCCTTTCAAATATGATTCTTGACTCCTTTTAAGACTTTTGGAGTCATCACACAATTAAAACAAAGAGCCTAACTACATGTTGCTTCTTTAGGTCATAATGTAGAATCTAAAGCACCAATTCACTTTCTATGGGTTCTAAATTTTTTCCAAGGCCTCCTCTCATATTCATTCATCATATATGACTTAAGAATGGCCTTAAAAAAATTTAAAACTCTCCCTAGCTACCTTTTCCTTGCGTGGTCAAGACTATGGAGCTTATTGCCCTTTATGGAGCTTTCTTTGTTTTCTCAATGGAAGAAGCGTATGGGAAGCCTCTTAGGGATCTTGGGAGCTCATTTAAACTCTTATTTAGGCCTAGGAAAGATCATACAAAATCAGATTTTACAAGATACAATTGAAATCCTAGAACTTACATCTTGAAATCTAATGGTTTTTTGTTAATTCCCTTTGCATATTCTTAATCTCCACACCTTTTTTCCTTAGATTCACCCTTGGTTCTGCCTAAAAATCAAGTCCTCCTAGGGTTTTCTCATGTTAGGCGAAATGGAGGAGGAGGGAACCAAAGATGACAACCATAGGAAGATAAATTACCTTGTTTTGTTGCTTTTTCTCACTTGAATCATGTGTTCTTTGAGCTCCTCTCTTCAAATCCGAAATTTTCCCTCAACTTCTCCTCTAAAACAGATCCATATACTTCATTATAATAATAGGAAATAAAGGAGAATGAAGCAGAAGAGGTTTGGAAGAGAAAGAGCATGAAAAACTACTAATTTCCATACCTTAAGCCTTTGATTTCTCCTCCTCTTTGCCTTCCTCTTGTGCGCCACTCTCCCTAGGGTTTTCCTCTAGTTTTGGGTAGAACTTGGTCATGCAACATGAAGGGAGAAGAAAGGTGCATCATATATATAGGTGATAGGAGCTTACACTTTTCAAAAATTTCTATTTTGTCCTTCATTCTTGGCATTTTCTTTTCTCCTTCGTTTTACCTCCTTTTTGAGAACCGTCTTTTCAATTATAAAATCTAGGTCCCCAATTTAGTAAAATGCCTTTAGAATCACTCAAATTAGAGCTAAAACCTTTCCAAATGAATCTGTCAAAGTTCAGGCACATTGACATTGAAAAACATCCACCGGAGGGGCTTTAGCTGTCCCGGGCCTTCCCATGATTTTTAGGGCCTCTGAGAACCTTAGGAAACTCAAAACTTTCATTTAAAAAGCCTTCTTGTATGAATTCCAAAATTATAAAAATGCCATTACGTTTTGTAAGCTTTTCATAAGAAATTGTTTCTTCATTCTAGCTCCATTGTTCTTTTCGCCTAAGCCGAGATTCTCATTTTCAGGAGTCTAGAATGCTTCCCAAATTTTTTGGGACCTTAACTACATCATTTTGGGGGACTTCCTTTTATATTTGGTGAGTTTTGTTCATTGATGGAGAAACCGTACATTACGTTTCTCACGTTTTTTCTCGTTTGCAGAGAACCGGATGTTACATTTTGATACATAGAAACATTCCTTGGCTTCTCTTTTATCTAAATATACCTTCATGTGGCTTAAATTAGGCTTTTAGAGTTCCATATATCCTTAGGTGAAATTAAAATCCTAATTTACCTATTTTAAATTCTAAAGCTTTTCTTTGCATTCTAATTACAAACTCTTATTTCTCATACCTCAAAACCCTTACTTTTGCCTTACTTTCATTCAAAACACATTCCCTTCATATGGGACTCAAGTTGGCTAAACAAGAGAAGAGAGGAGGAGACAACAAGAAGCCAATTTCTCACCATAAATTATACACCATCTTAAAGATTATATCATAAGGAGAAATTGGTGCAAAGCTTGTTTTCCTCAAATCTTCTCCTCCTTCCAAAAGTTAGGCCATGAAAACCCTACTTTTAGAGAACTAAAACCACTAGGAAAGAGAGCTTGAAAAGGAGAAACAACTTGACAAAGGAAGTAGCATGGAAAGAGGGCAAAATCTTACCTTTTGTTGGCTTGTTTTTCACCTTCTTCAAAATAAGAGGAGGAGGTGGTGTGGCCTACATAAGAAGGAAAGGAGTTGAGTTATAAACCTTTCAAAAATTCCAATTAAACCCTTCCACTTTAATACCTCCATTTATACTCGGTTTAGCTCCTTTTTAGAGTAATCTTTTCCATATGAAAATTTAAGTTCTCTAGTTTATTAAAAACATTTACTTTCAATTTTCTAGAGTTTGTAACTATCCTAAATCATCTAGTTAAGATTTAGGTCATCTAAAAGTTTAAAATGTACACTAAAAGGGTGTTAGCCATTTTGAGGGTTCTTATGGTTTTTGTAACACCATATATTTCTAGCTCATTTCATATCATTCCTATGCTTTACATTCATAGATTCCATGGAAGAGCAATAAATGTAACACTATATATTTCTAGCTCATTTCACATCATTCTCATGCTTTACATTCATAGATTCCATGAAAGAGTAAGAAAAAGGAATTAAAATAAGGCCTTTTTTTACGTTACATCGTGTATAAAAATTTCATTCGGTGTTATGTGGATCATGTGAGCTCATACATCACATTATCATATTTAATTACATAAATACAACTCATTTGCATCATCAAAAGTGGCCTACATCTTAAGAAACTCGAAGGGAAGCTTAAAATAGGCATATTAAATTTCAGCTAGAGTTTGTCCCTTTTCTGTCCAAACTTTAGAAGATCATAACTAATTCTAAAAAAATTGAAATCATGCATTCTTAGCCATTCTAGAAAGCTATGGATGTATAAATTTTATTAAAAATATGTCTAGATCATAACATCCATCACAAAGGACGTTTGACATCCAAAAGAGTCTAGAGGTCAAATTGCCCACTAGTACTATCACAGATTTCTACAACAAATTTCCAAAATGTCCAATTAATTCTAAAAAAATATAATTCATGAAAATGATACCAATCGGAAAAGTTGTGGATGTTAGATAGAGGGTAAAAATAACTTTAGACCATCTTAGGCAATGTAGACCTCAAAATTCAATAGAACAGTAACTGAGGTCGGGTAAAACTCCTGATACTTGATAGATTCTTTAAAAATTCATATATCTCTCTCTAGACCTCCAAATGAGGTGTTTCTAGCTGTCACAAGTCACTAGGAATGTCTAGTTTCTTTGTATAAAATCTTGTGGCAATTGGACATCATTTAAGCCTTGTGTGATAGATTTCATTTTTGGACCAATATGAACAATGACATGACCAGAACCAAAAAATTTTCCAACTTTGAAAATTCATCAAATATTCTCTAGACCTCTGAAAATTCTGTTCTTTAGCTTCCAAACCAAATCTTAGATCAAGAAGAGCTCATTTGATCAAAAAGTGACATAGGGTTCTAAATTAGTCAATTTTGGCTCTATAAGGGATACCAAAATGTTCAAATGGCTTTCCTTGAGGTTTGACACCTCTTGGGCAAGTTTAAAAGCATAATTAGGACTTGTATAAGTTGCCCAAATGGTCCCAACCCTCATGCATCTTATTTTGGTCATCTCATCCACACTTATACATAATTGCATAATACTATCAATGAAGCTAGTTTGCCATTATATACTCAATTCACATTTTAATGGCAACATGACATATTCTCTCATTCATACATGAGATATTATCATAATTACATATGCTTAAGAGGTCATAGACCATACACAATAGTGGGTTACATCATTTGACATATATATGACCTTAAAGAACCAAAACCATGCATTATGTTGTCAAGCTCTCTTCTTCAAGGTGGTTGGCTTCCATTACCTTCTCCACTTGATCCACCTAGCATTTTAGAACATTGGAGAGGAGGGAGAGATTCAAAGAATCCCAATAGCTCATCTCCCATTCAATCATACATAATAGATGCAAACAAGTCTCATAAATGCATGCATGGCATGTGGACATATGCAATCATTCAAGGAGCATTCTTAGCATTTGAAATTGTCACACATAGCATACAAAGGCTTGCTAAGAAAGTGGATTGGCCTCACCCAATTTCTTATAGATATTGGACTTGCCACACTCATTCTTTAAGAGATTCTTGGACTTAACCATGGACTTGAGAGCCCACTTTGCTTTTGGGAGACTTTTTACTTTGTCTTAACTAATCTCAAGAGTTTTTAGCTCATCCTCACCATAGCTAAGGGTTCTTGGCCTCACCATACTCATGCAAACCCAAGTACACATTATAACATCATTTAGAAATATAATATGTTATCATGAAATCATGGCATATAAAATCATGCTATCATACTTTTCATGACTTGAAAATACACATACACACATTCTAAGACAAGCTAAGCACACATCCATGTATGAGAGAAGATGGAGAGAGCTACCTTGTACACAATCACACACTTTTTCTCTTGAAATTCCATTTCTTGCTTCAGCCACACACACACAACAGTGTGGGGAAGATTTTTTTTGGTCTAGACATAATTTATGGAAGCCAATTAGGTTTATAAAATAAATTCTAAGGCCACACAACTTGCTCAGGCACTAGGTTATTCCATAAACCCCATTATGGTTCCATAATTCTACCTAATGAAGTAACACCCCTCAAATAAATTCTAGGCTCCATTCTTTCCCTTCAAATATGATTCTTGACTCCTTTTAAGTCTCTTGGAGTCATCACACAATTAAAACAAATAGTCTAACTACATGTTACTTCTTTAGGTCATAATATGGAACCTAAAGTACCGACTCACTTTTTATAAGTTCTAAATTTTTCCCAAGGCTTCCCCTTACTTTCATTCATCATATATGTCTCAAAAATGGACTTAGAAAAATTTAAAACTCTCCTTAGTTATACTATCCTTGTTTGGCTGAGGCTATAAAGGAAATGGAGCTCCTTGGAGTTTACTTTGTTTTCTCAAGGGAAAAAACATATAAGGAGCCTCTTAGGGATTTCTGGAGCTCATTTAAACTCTTATTTAGGCCTAGGAGTCATCATACAAAATCAAATTTTACAAGGTGTAATTGAAACCCTAGAACTTGCATCTTGAAATCTAATGGTTTTTTGTTGATTTCCTTTGCATATTCTTAATCTCACACCCTTTTTACTTAGAATCACCCGTAGTTCTACTTAAAAATCAAGTCCTCCTAGGGTTTTCTCATGTTAGGCGAAATGGAGGAGGAGGGAACTAAAGATGACAACCATAGAAAGAGAAAATACCTTGTTTTCTTACTTTTTCTCACTTAAATCTTGTTTTCTCCTAGTTTTTCTCTTCAAATTCAAAATTTTCCTTAAGTTTCTCCCTTAAATCAGATTTGTAAACTTCATTTTAATCATAGGAAACACAGGAGAATGGAGGAGAAGAGGTTTGGAATGAAGAAAGCATGAAAAACTATGAAAATCCATACCTTTCTACCTTGAATTTCTCCTCCTTTTCTTCCTCCTCTTGTGGGCCTTATCCCCTAGGGTTTTCCTTTAATTTTGGGCAGAACATGGTTATGCATAATGAAGGGAGAAGAAGGGTGCATCATATATATAGGTGGGAGGAAGTTACACTTTTCAAAAATTTCCATTTTGCCCTTCATTCTTGGCATTTTCATTTCTCCTTCGTTTTAGCTCCTTTTTAAGAACCTTCTTTTCCATTATGAAATTTAGGTTCCCTTGTATGAATCGCTATTGGTTTGATGCCAATAATGGTAGCCATTTTAGTATGGTAAGGATACATATATATCCTATAACACTATAAATTCTAGCTTATTTCATGTCATTCTTAAGCATTCTATCATAATCTATATAGGTTTCCCATAGCAAAAGCAAGGAAAATGGGATTAATTTCGCTTTGTGTCATATCTAAAAATTCATTTCGTTGTCGCATGGACTGTGTGAGCTCATTCTATATCTTCATATTTAATTACATTATTACAACTCATTTGCATCCTAAAAACATGCCTACAACTCTTGGAAACCGAAATGGAGCATGGAAAAGGGAAGTTCATTATTCTCGGCCAGAATTGGCCTCTTTTCTGGGCAAACTTTGGAAAATCATAACTAAATCTAAACAAATCTAAATCATGAAATCTTGGTCATTATGGAAATCTTAGGATATCTACTTCTTACTAAAAATACTTCTAAACCATAAAATTCATCAAAGAGGACGTTTGAAAACCAAAATGATCCAGAGGTCAGAATGCATTTTGGAACTGATATAGAATTCTGCAGAACAATTTTGAAAATGTCCAATTAATTCCAAAAAAATCCAATCCATGCAAATATACCAATATAGATATTTTTGGATGTTAAATAGAGAGGAAAAATATCTCTAGATCAGTTCATCAAGTCCAAATCTCAGAATTCAATGGAACAGTACTTCTGGTCAAGCAAAATTACTAATACTGGATAGAAATTTCAAAAATTCATATGTCACTCTCTAAACCTCCAAATGAGGTGCTTCTAGTTGTCACAATTCACTATGATTGTCTAGTTTCTCTGTATAAAATTTCATGTCAATTGGACATCATTTGAGCCTTGTGTGATAGAATGCAAATTTGGACCAAATGAATAGTGCAGTAGACCAAAACCATAAATTTTGCCAACTTTGAAAAATCATCAAATATTCTATAGACCTCCAAATATTATGATCTTTAGCTTTCTAGAAATCTCTCAATGAGATCTAGTTTCTTGTCAAATTTCAAATCAAGAATAACTCATTTGGCCAAAAAGCAATATAGTTTTCATTATGGTCAAATTTGGCTCCATATGAGGTACCAAACTTGCCAAATGGCCTCCCCTTAGTGTTGGCACCTTTTGGGCAAGTCTAAAAACATATTTAAGACTTGTGTGAGCCACTCGAATGGTCACAAACCTCATGCATCTCATTTTAGCCTTTTAACCCACACTTATGGACATTTCTATTAAGTCATTCATGAAGCCATCTTTGCCATACATTCTCAAGTTCTATTCTAGAATTCATACATCATATCTAACCATTTATACATTATGTAATATCATATTTACACATGTGTCAAGGGTCATATGCTATTTACAACAATAATATATAACATTAAGCATCATTATGGTTCCAAAATAGACAAAACAAGGCATAAGTTTGTCAATCTCCTTCCTTTAGTGCTGTTGGCTCCCATTAGCATATCCACTTAGTTCACCTAGCATTTTAGATAATTAGAGAGGAGGGGATGAGATTTAAAGAATCCCAGTAGCTCATCTCCCATTCAATCATACATAATATGTGCAAAGCAAGCTTTTCAAATGCATACATGGAGAAAAGAGAAGTCATGGATATTTTAAAAGCAAGCTTGGCATGTGAACACATCATGCAAGACATTCAAGAGTTCACCAAGTGTTTGGATTGGCCTCACACTTCTCCTCATAGAGTTTAGACTTGCCTCACCCATTCTTTAAGCACTTTGGACTTAACCATACTCTTGGGAGCCCACTTTGCTTTTAAGAGACTCTTTACTTTGTCTCAACTAAGCTCAAGGGTTCTTGGCTTATCCTCACCACGGTGAAGAGTTCTTGGCCTCTCTACACTCAAGCAAACTCATAAAAACATCATGTACTCATTTGGAAACATAACATGGCATCAAGAATCATAGCATATAAAGGCATGCTAGCACACTTTTCATAACTTGAAAATACACATACATATATTCTAAAGTAAGCTAAACACACATCCATGCATGAAAGAAGGTGAAGAGAGCTACTTGAACACAATTACACACTTTTCCTTTTGGATTCAAGCCTCCTCTTTCGGCCACACACTTACAAATTAGTGGAGATAGTTTCTCTTGGCCTAGATACAATTTTTGGGAGCCAATTAGGTTCATGAAACATTCTTTAAAGCCATACAACTTGCTTAAGTACTAGATTGCTCTATAACTCCTATTATGGTCCATAAATGCATCTAATGAAGCAACAGCCCCCAAATAATTTCTAGGCCTCATTATTTTCTTTTAAATATGATTCTTGACTTTTTTTAAGCCTCTTGGAGTTATCACACCATTAAAACAAAGGGCTTAGTATCATGTTGCTTCTTTAGGTCATAATACGGAACCTAAGACACCAAATCACTTTCTATAAGTTCCAAAATTTTTCCAAGGCCTCCCCTCATCTTCATTCATTAAATATGACTCAAGAATGGCCTTAAAAAAATTTAAAACTCTCCCCCACTGTAATGTCCAGTTTTCGTTAAACGATAGAAACGGGCACGCTTTCAAAGCAAGTCCCTTAAGATGAGTGATTCAAGGCCAAATAAAATTTGGATAAAATGTTAAATAATAAAAAATGAGGATTTGAGCCTTGAGTTGCCCAAAAAATGAGGTCGGAGTGATTCGAAAAATTTGCCGAAAGGCCAGTGGCATTTTCGTAAATAAGTGCAATTTTGGAAAAGCACCTAAGAGGCCTTTTTAAATGGAAATTTTGAGTTGCCCAGGGTTCTTAGAGGCCCCAAAAACCATGGGAAGCCCCGGGACCAGTAAAACCCCTCTGGTGTACTCTTTCCGACGTCAGTTGACCTAAACTTTGACCGGTTCGTTTGGAAAGGTTTTAGCTCCAATTTGAGTGCTTCCAAAGGAATTTTATTAAATTAGGAATCTAAAATTTTATAATAAAAAAGACGGTCTTCAAAAAGGAGCTAAAACAAAGGAGAAACGAAAATACTAAGAACGAAGGGTAAAATTTGCATTAAAGTGTTAAAGGAAGCTTCTTTATATGCCACGTTCTTTCTCTCCTCTCTAAGACCGACTTGCTTCCACCCAATTCTAGAGGAAAACTCTAGCTTCTTAGGCACACAAGAGGAGGAGGATTTTGGAGGAAGAAATTAAAGAAAAAGGTAAGAAACTTTAAGAAATTCCATATCCTTCCTTCTTGAACCTTGCTCCTCTCCTCTCAAGCTTTCTTTCTATAGTTTTAATGGAGAGTTTGGTGCTATTTTTGGGGTAGAACAGAGAGGGGAATTTCGAAAATTCAGGGAGTAAGCCAACCAAGTGGAAGAACAAGCCAAAGGAAGCAAGAAAACAAGGTAAAACTTCCATTCTTTGGTAGTTTCTCCCTCCCCCTTCCTCTTGCACGAATTTGGCCACCATGAGCCCAATTCTTAGGGGCTATTTTCTGTCCAATTTATGGAGGGATTAGAGGTTTTAGGTGGCAAGAGTTAAGAATGAACCAATAGAATCAAGAAGGGAGCATTAGGAAACAAGATGGAACCATTAGGGGTCCAAATGCTCCCTTGCAAATCTGATTTTATATGAATATTTAAATGTGCTCCTAAGATCCCTAAGAGGTCCCCCATATGCCTCTTCCTCCATGAAAATGAACAAAACCCCATGGAAAGTCATGAACCTAAAAGTTGGAAAAGTGTAGAGCACTTAAAGGGATTGTAAAAACTGATTTAATCCATGAGTTCCCTTGGCTATTTAAGTTTTTCCTTGACCTCTTACAACTCTTAACAACCTCCCTAAATGGTTCCCCTATCAAGGAAAAATCAAGAAGCCATGAAATCCCATTTATGCTCTAACTTTTGGCCAAGTAGAGATGGCATAGTTAGGGAGAGTTTTAAATTGTTTCAAGCCCATTTTTGAGTCATACACGATGAATGAGTGTGAAGGGAAACCTTGGGAAAAATTTAGGAAGCTTAGAGAATGAGTTGGTGCTTTAGGTTCCATATTGTGACCTAAGGAAGCAACATGATGTTAGGCCCTTTGTTTTAATGATGTGATGACTCCAAAAGGCTTAAAAGGAGTCAAGAATCATATTTGAGAGTAAAGAATGAGGCCTAGAAATCATTTGAGGTGTTTTGCTTCATTAGGTGCCAATATGGACCATAATGGAGGTTGTAAAGTAATCTAGGGTTCAAGCAAGTTGCATGGCCCTAGAAATTGTTTCATGAACTTAATTGGCTCCCATAATTTGTGTCTAGGCCAAGAGACACTATTTCCACCAACTTGTGGGTGTGTGGCTAAAAGAGGAGGCTTGAAAGCTAAGGAAAAAGTGTGTGCTTGTATACAAGGTAGCTCTCTCCACCTTCTCTCATGCATAAATGTGTATTTTCAAGCTTTGAAAAGTATGCTAGCATGCCTTTATATGCCATGATGTTTGTGTGAGTTTGCTTGAGTGTGGAAAGGCCAAGAACTCTTCCCTTTGGTAAGGATGAGCTAAGAACCCTTGAGCTTGGTTGAGACAAAGTAAAGAGTCTCCCAAAAGTAAAGTGGACTCCAAAGAGTATGGTTGAGTCCAAAGTGCTTAAAGAATGGGTGAGACAAGTCCAAAATCCATGAGGAGAAGTGTGAGGCCAATCCAAACACTTAGTGAGCTCTTGAATGTCTTGTATGATTGTTTCACATGCTAAGGTTGCTTTTAAAATGCCTATGATTTCTACTTTCTCCATGCATGCATTTGTGAAACTTGCTTGCACATATTATGTGTGATGGAATGGAAGATGAGCTATTGAGATTCTTAAATCTCACTCCCTCCTCTTAAATGTCCTAATATGCTAGGTGGACTGAATGGACATGGCAATGGGAGCCAACCACATTAAAGAAAGAAGATTGCCACCCTTATGCTTGAGTTTTGGTCTTTTGATGCATAATGAGACTTCATAATGTATATTCTTAGTGTAAATAGTCTATGACCCCTTGGACAAATGTAAAAATGATATTATGTGATAGATAAATGAATGGGTATGGTGTATGTATTCTAGAACTTAAATTGAGTATTTATGCCAATGTATGCATTTGAGAAAAGCTTGGTGTAATGTGTATAAGTGAGGGTAAAAAGGCCAAAATGAGATGAAAATAGTTTGGGACCATTTGGGCAGCTTCCCCAAGTCTTAAACATACTTTGAAACTTTCCTAAAAGGTGCCAAGACTAAGGGAAATCCATTTGGCAATTTTGGTACCCAATATGGAGCCAAAATTGACCATAATGGAACCCTATGCCATTTTTTAGCCAAATGAGTCAGGCTTGCCCTAAAAATTGGTATGAAATTAGGCCTCATTTAGAGCTTTCTAGGAAGCTAAATATTATGATTTTTTGGCACCTAGGGAATATTTGATGAATTTTCAAAGTTGGGATTTTTCATGGATTCTGGTATGGGTATTGTTCATACTGGCAATTTTGTATTCTGTGTCACCTGATGTCCAAATGGAATCCAATGCTCATTAAATTTTATATGGATAAACTAGAGGTCATAAGATTTCTGTGTCCACCAAGATCACCTCATTTGAAGGTCTGAACAGAGAGTTATGCATGTTTGAAGTTAACTGTTAGTATCAGTAGCGCCCCAGGAGCTCAATTACTGTTCCATCAGTTCCAGATGTCTAACCGTATCTGTTTCATTCTAAAATTATTTTTAGTATCAATTTAACATTTGTAACTTTCTATAATGACTGAATGTGTGTAATTTCAATTTTTATAGAATTAGTTATGAATTTTAGAAGTTGGTATCAATAAACTAAACAACAGCCCAGGCAGCCAGCGACCTCTGTAGATTTTTTGATGTCAAACGTCCTGTGTGATGAATTCTATAACCTGGAAGTATTTTTAGTATGAAGTAGACATCCTAAGATTTCCATAATGACTAAGATTGCATGATCTCTAATTTTCTAGATTTAGTTATGGTTTTCCAAATTTGGGTCAGAAAATAGAGCAAATCTGGCCGAAAATGTGCTTGTTTATTTTGAGCTCCATTTCAGTTTCCATGAGTTGTACGCATGTTTTTGTGATGCAAATGAGTTGTAATAATGAAATTAAATATGAGTAAATATAGTATGAGCTCACACAATCCACGTGACACTGAATTGAATTTTTTTGATATAGCGCAATGCAGAAAAGTTTATTATTCTCATCCCTTTTTTCATATGATTTTGTGGGATTGATAACACAAAACTTATAAATGGCATCAAATGAGCTAGAAGTTATGGTTTGACACCCACTACAAGAACCCTCTTTGGCTGAGACAAAGGCATCATTTGGGCTACATGGAGATTTCTTTGTTTTCTTAAAAGAGGAAGCTTGTATGGAGAATCTTAAGGATCTTAAGAGCTCATTTAAACTCTTAATTAGACCTAGGAATTATCATATGAAATCAGATTTTGGAAGGTACACACAAAACCCTAGAATTCGCGTCTTGAAATCTAATGGTTTTTTTATAATTCCCTTTGCATATTCTTAATCTCCACATGCTTTTTCCTTAGATTCATTTCCTTAGATTCATGCTTGGTTCTACGTAAAAATCATCTCCTCCTAGGGTTTTCTCAAGTGGGGCGAAATGAAGGAGGAGGGAACCAAAGATGTCAATCATAGGAAGAGAAATTACCTTGTTTTCTTACTTTTTCTTACTTGAATCTTGTGTTCTTTGAGCTTCTCTCTTCAAATCAGAATTTTTCCCTCAATTTCTCCTTTAAAATAGATCCATATACTTCATTATAATCATAGGAAAGAAAGGGGAATGGAGAAAGAGAGGTTTGGAAAGGAAAAAGCATGAAAAACCATGAAATTCCTTACCTTTTTGTTGCTTTTTCTCCTCCTTTCTTTTCCTCCATGGTGTGCCTAAGAGAGCTGGTGTTTTCTCTATTTTTTGGGCAGAATGGGTCGTGCAAATGGAGGGGAGAAGAAATAAGAAACTTAAAGTGTGTTTAAGAAGCTTTCAATTTCTCAAAAATTTTAATTTTGTCCTTCGTACTTTGCATTTTTGTTTCTCCTTTGTTTTAGCTCCTTTTTAAGAACCATGTTTTTCATTATAAAATTTAGATTCTTAATTTAGTAAAATGCCTTTGGAATCATTCAAATTGGAGCTAAAACCTTCCCAAACGAATCCGTCAAAGTTTAAGTGCACCGACATTGGAAAACGTCCACCGGAGGGGTTTTAACTGTTTCGGGGGTTTCCATGATTTTTAGAGCTTCTGAGAACCCTAGAGAACTCAAAATTTTCATTTAAAAAACCCTCCTATTTGAATTCAAAAATTTTCTCAAAATTACGAAAATACCATTACGTTTTGTAAGCTTTTCGTAAGAAATTGTTTCTTCATTCTAGCTTTATTTTTCTTTCCGTCTGTGCCTGGGATTATCATTTTTAGGAGTCTAGAATGTTTTCCAAATTTTTTGGGACCTTAACTACATCATCTTGGGGGACTTCCTTTTATATCTGGTGAGTTTCGTTTGTTAACGAAAAAACTGTACGTTACGTTTCTCACATTTCCTTTCATTTTCAGAGAACCGAATGTTACATATCCGCGATTGAAAATTTGTTAATCTAAATTTTTTATTTTGATAGAAAGGGCATTCTTTCATTTTGAAATCTGACTAATATTCATTACTTGAAGTGCTCTTTCATGCATTCATCAAAAGGGGCAATTGCTTCAAATTTTAGCAATTGATATCTTTAGAAACAAGAATTTTTTTCTTCATTCAAATTAGAAGTAGACTCTTTCTTTTTCTTATTCTATTTGCGTATTTATTAAAATTCCTTTGGAATCACACAAATCGGAGCTAAAACCTTCTCGAATGAATCCGTCAAAGTTTAGGCACACTGATATTGAAAAAATGTCCACCGGAGGGGCTTTAGCTGTCCCGGGGCTTTCCATGGTTTTTAAGGCCTCTGAGAACCTCAAAGAACTCAAAATTTTCATTTAGAAAGCCCTCTTATGTAAATTCTAAAATTTTCTCAAAATTACGAAAATGCCATTATGTTTCGTAAGCTTTTCATAAGAAATTGTTTCTTTATTCTCGCTCCATTTTTCTTTCCATCTGAGCCTGGGATTCTCATTTTTAGTAGTCTAAAATACTTCCAAAATTTTTTAGGACCTTAACTATCTCATTTTGGGGGACTTCCTTTTGTATCCAATGAATTTAGTTCGTTTACAGAGAAATCGTATATTATGTTTCTCACGTTTTCTCTCATTTTTAGAGAATCGGATGTTACAGCTTTCAAGGCCTCTAAGAACCCTGGGAAACTCAATTCTACCATTTAAGACTTTTTTCCTTAAATTTCTAAAAAGTTGCCCAAAATTAAAATTTTTGCCACTATCTTTTTGGTTAAATTTATTTAGTCATTTTGGCTCTAGTTCAGAGCCATTTTTAATCTTATATCCTCATTTCTAAATGCCTAGATTATTATTCTAACCTTGTTTAACCTCAATTCATTTGATTCTTGGATTTTCCTTTTATATCTCATCGATAGTTTAGTTTTAAGAAGACTGGGTATTACAATAATAGTTGTAGTTTGTTAGTGATTTCTTGAGTGCTTGATTCGATTGTGCTTCTCATGCTCTTTGTGTAAATATGGATTGCTATTTTATGCCTAATCAAAGCATCTATGATTTTTATACAAATGATAGGACTTTCTAGAAGATTGATGAAGTAAAATCAATGCTTAACAATATAACTGAGCAATAAAGACAAGTACAACAATTCCAATGGGCATGCTACCAATCTTATCACTATCCTTATGAGACTTCCCCCAGTTATATTGAGCAATGCCACAATTCCTATGTACAAGAGCCAGAGTATTATGCTTATAACTATCATAAGGGACATATGCAATAAAAGCCCAAGAAGGAACTGAGTTTGGAAAAGATGATGAAGTATTTTGAAGTTGATAATTTTCAATGTCAACAGGAATTTGAGCACAAATATCTTTAAAACTAATAGATAATTGATAACCCCACGAAGAATTTAGGAATTTAAATGAGTTAATGTAATACCATGATTCTATGACTCATCTTATATCATATGTAGGCTTATTTTGATAAAGCACATGAATTCCTTAAGAAGAAGTCATGGAAAAATACAATTAAATTGCATTACGTCATGGGTAATTTTTTTACATTCAGTATTCCTTAGGCCATATGGACTTATCTATTTCATTCTCACATTTAAATACACAAATACAACACATAACAAGCTCAAGAAGTGGTCTAGAACTCATGCAGATGGGTGGTATACTAAAAAACATAGTGTGCAGCCTTGGGTAGGATTTCTAGATTCTATGCTTGAACTTTGAAAAATCATACCTAGTCCTAAAAAATCAAAATCAAGCACACTATACAATTCTAGAAATCTACAGATATCTACTTTATTCTAAAAATAAATCTAAATGACAATAAAGGCTGCTAGCCATTGAAAATTGATGGAATAGTACTAGAGGTTGACTGTCATTACTAGTACTATCCTTCAACTTCAAAAATTCATATCTCTCTGCTCAGAGGTCCAATTGGGATGATCTTGGTGGCCATGGAAAGTATAGTTTATTCTTGTAAAATTTCATGTGTATTGGACATCACTTGACCCATGAATGACACAGCCCAAGTTTCTAACCATATGAACATTGTCTGCATCAGTTTAGTAAAAAAATGCCAACTTTGGAAATTCATAATTGACTCCATAGTGTTCCAAATAATCTAGTATTTTGATTCCCAAGAAGGTCTAGATAAGATCTATATGTGCGCTAAATTTCATAGGCAAATTCATTCATTTGGTCAAATCTTGGCATTAGGTTATGAAATGGTCATTTTTAAGTCTTACAAAAGGTCCAAATGGTCCATTTTGAGCTCCAAGGCAACCATGACCACTTGAGCACATTAGAATGCACCAAAATAGTATTCTAAACATGTCTCAAATACAAACCTAGATTTCTCAAACTTACTCATTCACCCTATGATATGCACAAGAATGCATATGTCTAGTCTTGCCATTTCATACCTAAATCATACTATATCATGCATACGGCATTAATTCACATTCATACATCATATATGAGTATTTACATATATTCAAATGATTATATAACAATTTCATCATAGGTTTACATCATATGCCATGTGTATGGCTATGAAAGAGATAAAACTAGGCATTTTGATATCAAACTCTCATCTTCTAACTTGGTGGCTTCCATTACCTTATTTATTTACTCCACCTAGCATGTTAAGACATTGGAGAGGAGGGAATGAGCTTCAAAGAATACCAATAGCTCATCTCCTTTTTAATCATATATAAAGTATGCAATAGAAGCCTTGAAAATGCATGCATAAGCATAATGACATGTATGATCATTCAAGAAGCATTCTTGGCATTTGAACAAGTCATACAAAACATACATAGGGCTTGCCAAGTAAGTGGATTAGCCTTACCCATTCTCTTATAGATTTTGGACTTGCCTCACCCATTTTCTCTAATAGGTTTTGACTCAACCTCACTCTTGGGAGTCAACCTTAGTTTGGGTAGACTCTTTACTTTGTCTTAACCAATTTTAAGGGTTTTTGGCTCATCCTCACCATGGCTAGAGGGTTCTTGGCTTCTCCACACTCAAGCAAACCAAGGTAAGCATATAAAACATCATTTGAATGCATAAAACATCATTGTGGTACCATAGCATATGAAATCGTGCTAGAACACTTTTCATGACTTAAAACACACATACACATATTCAAAGACAAGGTAAGCACACATTCATGCATGAGAGAAAAGTGAAGAGAGCTACCTTTGCCACAGAAGCACACTTTTTCTCTTAGAATTATGCTCCCTCTCTTAGCCACACACTCACAATGATGTGAGGCTTGTTTCGCTTGGCCTAGACACATTATATAAAAGCCAATTACACTCTTGAATCAAATTCTAAAGCCATACATTAACTAGAAAAGTTAGGTAACTCATATGGCTTTTTTATGGTTCTATAATGCACTTAATGAAGCAACCTTAAGAAAACATCATCTTGGCTCCATTCTCTCCATTCATTTATGATTCTTGACTCCATTTAAACCTCTTGGAGTCATCACAAAATCAAATCAGGGACCCTAGCTAGGTGTTGCTTCTTTAAGCCATGATATGGAACCTATGATACCATCTCACTTTCTATGGCTTCTAAAATTTTTCCAAGGCTTCCTCTCATCCTCTTCCATCATATATGACTTAAAAATAAGTTTGGAATAAATTAAAACTACCCCTTGGTGCTCTAACCTCTCTAGGCCATGGCTATGGACTAAGGAGACACCAAGTGAGTTTGTTTTGTTTTCTTGATGGAAGATGCATATGAGGAGCCTTCTAGGAATCTCAAGAGCTCATCCAAACACTCATTTAGGCCTAAGAATAATTGCATCAAATTAGATTTCTGCTGGAGTACTTGAAACCCTAACTTTGCTATCTTGAAAACTAATGGTTCTTTATTAATTTTCTTTGCGTATTCTCATTCTCCACACCCAATTTCCTAGGATTCACCATTGGTTCTATCCAAAATCCATGTCTTCTTGGACCTCCATATGTTAGACAAACCAAGGAAGAAAGAGGATAAGAAGTAGCTACCATGGGATGGAGATTTTACCTTATTTTTTGTTGATTTCTTACTTGTTTCTTCCTTTCCTTGGTCTCTTCTCTTCAAATCCGAATTTTCCCCTCTATTCTTCCCTTAAAAAAATTCCAAAAACTTCAATAAAACCATAAGAAAGAAGGGGAAATGGAGAAGAGATTTGTTAAAGAAAAAACATGAAAAAAACCAAGAAAATCCATACCTCTTCCTTATTTTTCTCCTTCTTTTCTTTTCCCTCTTGTGCGCCTCACCCTTAGGGTTCTTCTTCTGATTTAGGGCAGAAAAAATTGTTTCTAAATGAAGGAGGAGATGGGGCACCTCATATATATAGGTCGTGTTTAAGAAATACTTTTCAAAAATTCTAATTTTTCCCATTTGTCTTAGAATTTTTGTTTCTAGTTCATTTTAGCTCTTTTTTTAGAACCATCTTTTCCATTATGAAATTTAGGTCCTCAATTTAATAAAATGCCTTTGGAATCACTCAAATTGAAGCTAAAACCTTCTCAAATGAATTCGTCAAAGTTCAAGTCAACTGATATTGGAAAACACCCACCGAAGAGGTTTTAACTATCCCGGGACTTCCCATGGTTTTTAGGGCCTCTAAGAATCTTGAAGAACTCAAAATTTTCATTTTAAAAAGTCCTCTTGTGAGAATTCCAAAATTTGCTTAAATTATGAAAATGTCATTACATTTCATCAACCTTTTATTCAAATTTGTTTCTTCATTCTAGCTCCATTTTTGTTTCCGTCTGAACTTGGGATTCTCATTTTTAGGAGACTAGAATGCTACATAAATTTTTTGGGACCTCAAATTACTCTATCTGGGGGACTTACCTTTATATCCAGTGAAATTTATACGTTTGCAGAGAAACCATGACGATTGTGTCGTGTAATCTCAAATAAAACTAGGTAGCAAAATAAATTTTGTAGATAATGGTGCAACCTAGGTCATTTTCCCAAGGAGTTTGTGCCTCAATTTGTTGTAAAAAAGTATTCTAAGTATTACTAATTGGAACTTGTTTTGGGGGTTTTGAAATGCCAGAATTTAATTGAACTAAATTTAATTGACAAGAATCAAAAACTTAAAACTAAATGAAGTGAACAGTTGAGAAAATGTGGTAGCTAGCCTTGTATTGGACTCCCTAGAATTCAATTATCTTTGCCCTTTTTAGTTTACCAAATTTGGATTTAATTTCTTGCTCTTTAGTGTATTCCCTATAAAGACTCTTGAATAACCATTCAAGATTCAATTCATCAATTATTCAAGGAATTTGCAACCACAAGAAACCTTGAAAAATTAATTAATTGAATTAAGAACAAAAACACACTAAAACCAATCCTAATTGATCAATAAAATCTACTGTACAATCTACTTAAGATGCTAATTAACCAATTAGATTAATTAATTCCTTAAACAATTAATTGCATAAAAATTCTAGCCAATTAATCTAACAACCATTGCATCAATTAGCCTAAAATCAAGAGGAATTTAAAAGTGATTTGCACAGCACTAATTCTGAAATTTTTACAAACATGTGATGATCACAATTAAAATTCCAAAAATCAAATTAAGCTCAATCCACAATTCAACCAAATCCAGAAATTTCCAGTAATCAATTTCCTAAATTAATAAACTAAACCTAGTCAAATTAATAAGGAAAATAATTCTGAAATTAAAAGATGGAGCAAAGAGTGTTTATCCAATTTGGTGAGAAAATATGGAGCTCAAATATGCATCTGGGAGTTTCCAAGCTTCAGCTAGCCACCATGAATGATTCAAGCTGCCATGGATGATTTAATCAGAAGGGATTTGATTATTGGAGCTTCAGCCATGGAGAAATGAATTTTTTTCCTCTCCCTGGAGCTCTCATTTTACGTTGTGTTGTCCCTCTCTACCCGATGAATGCTTCAGCATTTTTCACTCTCTTTTTTACGCTGAAGTCACATTCCCCTCTCTTTTCAATGCTTTAGTGCCTTTTTTTCTTTAATGAATCATGTGCCCCTCGACTTCTCCTTTTTCACGTTGAAGTCACATTTTATTTTCTTCTCCCGGCTCATTAAATCTCCAGCTCATGCTTCATTAATCCATGTGTTCAACTCCACAACAAAATTAATCTCCAGCTCTCTCCCCGTTAGCTCCTTTAATTCAGATTCATACAAAACCACATCATCTTCCATATGATTTGTAGCTAATAATCCAGTTCGTGCAAGCTTCATTAATAAATGTCAACCATACTCCTAAGCTCCAACCTTCTCTCGCTGACATTTTTCATGCATGGTTTTGCTTCCAGCTCTAAGTGTAACTCCATGCTGTACTCGTGCCTTATTCCCCTTTCCCAGCTCACTGAATACTCTTTGCTTCTTCCACATGCTCATTCTTCTTGAATTCACGTCAGCTTTACATCTTCATTTATTTTCTCCAGCTTACATCGTTGTTTTTCTTGATGCTCTCCACGTCTCGAGCTTCCATGTGCAACCCATAGCTTCTTACCTCCAGCTCATGCTATGACGACCCTAACTTCTAATCTTGGTAATTATAGTTAAATACATTATTAATAAATAATGATTAAGGTTTGAAGTCATTACAATTAATTACATTAAAAAAATATAAGAAAATTTGAACCTTCATATTATTAGGGTCATCAACTAAACAACCATAAATGGGAAAATGTATAAAAGGGCTTGTACCATCATTAAGGGTTTGTGATTCATCTATCCATCGATTTCAACACACAAAAACCTCCCACAAGTGTTCCTATATCATTTCCTAGCATTAGCATTAAAGAAATTAGGGTTTCTTGGTCAAAGGTGGGAGTTTGGAGACCTATACCGCGACTTGGAACCTTCTTGCCGGGGCTAAGTTAGGTTCTAGATCTCGAAAACTAAGCTTTTAACTTTGTGCCATGACCCAGACCTTTTGCGCTGTGGCCAAGTTGCTCTCAGGAATCACTGGGTAACTTACTCGCCGCGGCTAGTTGGATATGCACCGCAGCCAACCTACGTGGCACCGTAGCGAGTTTTGCTACTGTACCCTCCTTAATTAATTTCCTCGACTTACGCCGTGGCAGGACTTATTGTGCCGTGGTGAGGTTTCATTCTGTCACCCTCCTGGGCATTTTTTTCACTCTGCATCGTGGCGTCCCTCGCCACTGTCACTCTTCAAGCCGCGGCGAGGCCTTCTTAGCCGCGGCGTGACTCCCTCCTGTAGCTATATCTCCTGCATTTCGTCCTATGCACTCTAATTCTCTTCTTAGGAACTCTCTAGGACCACTTCCTCCTTTTTTATATGACTCTAATGGTATTTATCTACCTTATTTACCTAGTTATTCTTCCATTACCAATTCAAAACTTATGTGCCCATTTCTTTTCTCTAATTACCCTCTATCAGCAAGTTTGTAAAGTAACAATAATAGAAATACATGAACTACCTGTAGCTATCCTTTAATACACAATCAATGGGGGTTTCATACATTAAGGGTTCATATCAATATCTCAAAGGTTACATTCCAATGATAAGCCATATTATAGGTTAACAAAGTTTATAGCAGATATCATGAATCCACACATCAAATACCAAATTAAGATGAGGTCTAACCCCTCAATAATCAAAATATGAAAGCTTACACTTGGCAATACAGATACATGATGATGCTATACAAGACTTAACAAAAATTAGCATCTACCCTATTACACTCAAACCAAGTGTAGCTTCCCACACTAGGCCTCAGCTCATGGATGTTCATCCACTAGCTTGCCCTTATCCTTACCCGAAGAACCTTCACCTAAAATTATAATCCCATAAAATGGGGTGAGATACAAATCTCAGTAACCAAAGCAGTTCCATCATATAATCCAGTTTAATAAGCATATATGCATGAATCAAAATCATATAAGCTATATCAGTAAATGAAACAATTAGGCTATCATGATTACTATCCCATACTAGCAATCATAATTTCACATGTTAAAGCCCAATAACACCGGGAGAGGCCCGTCCACAGCACCTACTCCCCATTGAGTACAACCAGGGCTCAATGCATCTGAGGTTTGATCATAACCCGATGCTCGATCGAAGCACATGCACGGGTGGCAGCCGCACCACCGCTCCACCATGGACTCACAAGGTCCAATCACAATACAATAGATAGCCAACCAATTCATTCAGCATTTCAAATCATTCATATACAGCAAATATAAAATTAAAACAGATACATGCATAGAATTAATGTAAACCCCAATTACCTCACTTGTAGACAATTTGCAACAGCCACCAATGGTATAAAAATCCCTATAACCATAGCATCAGAAAATTACCACTCTAATTCATTATTAACAGTAGCAACAAGTACCCAAAGAATTTAAATGCTAATAACTACCTAAATAACACTTACCTAATCACCACAAATCTCTAAATTCGGATTGAGTATGTCCTCTACCAGAAACTTCAATATATCACTCAATTTCCTAAGCAAATTCATACATAATTAACACCCATACTATGAATCAACTATGGAGGTCTTAAACCAGTAGAAAATACACTAGAATGGATAGCTTACACTTACCTAATGCCAGCCCTAGCCTCAACCTACGAATTTCCTCTAAAAAAACACCAAACAACTCTATTTCAGAATTTGGGTATGGTGAAAATACTCCAAATGAAAAACTAATTAGACCAAATTAAAGAGAAAGATGAGGGGATTAAGTTGTATAACTATTACCTTGGCTGAATCTTGCTCTAAATGTGAGAAAATGTGGAATTCTTGCCCTAAACCCTAGCCTCCCTCTCAACCTCCGAATTTTGCTTCTTAAGTTTCAGCAAAATGAGAAAGTGGCTGAAGCATTAGGGTTTTAGTTGGGTTTAAGTTAGGTCAAAGATGGGTCATGGGTTGCTCCAAGGTCCAACTCTAAATGGTCTTCAGATTTTAGCTTGTTGGGCTAGTTTTAAAATGTTGGGCTGTAGAATTTTATTAGGCCAACTCTTATGCATTGGTCTGCTGAAGTTTAATTAGGTGTGGGCCAAGTTTGAAGAGCTCAAGGGTTTGGGTCTGCACAAGGGTAATTGGGCCACTTATAAGAGTTTATACAAGGTGGATCTTGGGCCTCTATCACATTAAATTAGATTAGGCCTGCACCTAACTCATTGGGCCTCCATTAGCCTCTTATCATGATTTATTAATTTGGGCCTAGATGAGGTTTCTATCCTAATTAATTCTCAAACCTATATTAATAATTTATCTCTCTAAAATTTCTATTCACTAACTTGCCCAATTATCTTCTATTAATAATTCTTAATTACTCTAAATCCATGATTAACACCTTAACTAATTTTAGGGTGTTACACATGCAAGCTTCTTAACGTGAGATCATAGCTTTCCTTTGTTTTTGCTCAAAAGCTCCAACCTTCATGTTTCCTCCATCATGCAGTTATGTTTCATTTACTTCCCACGTTATCCACATTCTACTCTTCATTCTAGCTTTCTCCTCTTCTTTGTTTTGTGTATTTTGTATCAACTTGAGACCTATGGCTTCTCTTCATGCTCAAAAATCATGAAGCTTTGCTACTGCTCTTGTGTGTTCAACATCAATCCCATGCTTCATCTTTTTGCTCACAAACAACTCGTGCTACTCATGCAACCTGTAGCTTCTCCAGCTGAGCTTCTGCACCTTTTCCAATCCACGTGGTTCTCTCTTGAACCCCTACCTCTTCTAGACCCACGTGAACTTCTCACGTTCTGGAGCTTCCAAAAATTCTAGCTTCTTCAACTCGAGCTTCTTTCTTCTTTCAAGTAGTGGCTTCTCCTTTGTTTTGCTTGTTTTTCCTTCATTCTGCACATTCAGCTCAAGCTTTCTCTTTATACCATATGTTACTTCCTTGCCATGAGTTTTCTTCTATGTTAGCTTTAGCATTTCTTCATCGCGGTACTGTTCACATGCACATTCTTCAACTCTGTTCATGCTCTGTTCTGCTCGAGTTTATGAGCTGCTGCTTGTGGCTTCTTCCTCACACACACACGTAACTTTTCTCCTTTCCATGCAATTGAGGAAGCCCAATTAAATCTACACCCAATGAATGGAAGTAATTAAGTAGGAACAAATTACAAAATTATTTAAAAGAAAGATTTATGTATTGAGAATTCAAAATTTTTTAAATTAATTCCTAAATTGTAAATATGGTCATTAAAATCAAATTTCATTCAGTTAGATTCCTTAAGCCATATTTAATTATTAAAATGCCAAAATTAGGAGAATTAAAATGTATAAAAATCATGCTTATCAAATTCCCCTACACTTAAGCTTTTGCACTCCTGGGCAAAAGAAAACTAAAGCTCCAAGGAAGAGATAATGGAAAGGAAATCAAGAAAAATGGAGTTGTTTAAGTCACTTAGCACAAGGAAGCTCAAAGTAAATCAATAGCTCAATTCTCCAAGTCATGTCACTTGCATCAATGCAATAAGTACCATGGCAATACACTTAATCAAAAATGAAATGTAATGAAAGTCCCTCACTTGGATTAGTGTTTATCACTCTACTCTTCAATGGTTAGGATGAAGTGCTTACTCTCAAATTCCATCCTATCCAACCTTACTACCATAAGCTTGGCAATCGTCTACATCTCCACCACCAAAATCAAATGCCAATGAATGAATCAAAAGGTCTTTATTATGGTTGTAATGTAGGCTAAGGCATGAAACAAGTGGTAAACAAAGGAATGAAGGAAATTCAAAAAAACAAATTAGATGCTTAAAATTATCAAGAGCATTAAAATAAGAATAAGGATGGAGTGAAAGTGCATCTTAAGGCCCTATTTACCACAAACAAAAACATGCGCTAAGAGAACAACTTTTCTTTCCTTTTTTTTCTTTTTTTTTTCAAATTTTTTTTTTCAATTACTTTTCTTTTGCTTTGTTTCTCTTTTTTTCACTAATTATTATTATTATTATTATTTTCTTTTCCTTGGAATATTTTTGAAGAAGAATAAACAAATGGCCTATAAATGATGTGAAAAGTGCACCTCCACCAACCTTAACAACATACAATGCCCTTAATAATCGAAAGCATCCTAATTAAGGTAGGAAGAACATTCATTTGATTTTCATGGCTAAAAGGCTAAAAAAAGAAAAATATGTGGCTCAAAAGAGGTAAAATAAATGGATTAAACACAAGTAGGATAGCTTTTTGGCTCTAGCTAAAGCAAAACAACAATGAATGCCTTAATCCTTTTCATGCATGGCAAATGAATAAATATGGCCTTGAATAAGATTCAAGCCAAGTTCTAGAGTAAATGCAAGATAGGGGATACACACTATAAATGAATAAGCAATAGTTTCAAACATCTCACAAGGCAAATTGACCATAATCAAATTTCATTAAAGTAAATATAATTGCCACTTAACTTGCATTCTCTACACAAGGTTAATTCCCTATCAAATCAAGATATATCAAAGCTATAATCCCCTTAATATCAGCAACTTCCACAAAAGCATAATTTTTTTTTTCAAAAACTGGAAAATAACACAAAACTGACTAAAAGTCTAGAGACTAGAAAAATTAACAACCAAAACAAAACAAAACTAAAAATTTTATTTGTATCCCCCTACACTTAAACATTGCATTGTCCTCAATGCCAGCACACAATCCAGTAAACAGAAAAAGATAAAACAATATAAAAAGGGAAAAGGAAAGAGTACAACCGGGGCTCAGGGTGGGTCATGAAGCTGGAGCTCCTCCTTGTCATCCCTTGGAACTCCTTCATGAAAGTGTTTGAGCTGATGTCCATTAACTTTAAATTTAGCTCCTATTTGCTCATCTAGAAGCTTAACTACACCAAAAGGGAAAACATCATAAACTATATAAGGACCTTCCCATTTAGAACGAAGTTTACCTGGCATAAGCTTTAAATGGGATTTATAAAGTAGGACTTTTTGGCCGACAGCAAACTCCTTTCTTGTAATCATCTTATCATGGAATGCCTTTGTCTTTTCTTTATAGATCCTTACATTATCATAGGCTTCCAATCTGATCTCCTCTAGCTCTTAGAGTTGGAATTTCCTATGAGATCCTGTTCCATTCAAATCTAAATTGCATTTCTTCACAGCCCAATAAGCTTTGTGCTCCATTTCTACCAGTAAGTGACACGCTTTTCAAAATACCAGCCGATAGGGTGACATGCCAATAGGAGTCTTGTAGGCAATCCTATAGGCCTAAAGTGCATTATCTGGCCTCTTGCTCTAATCTTTCCTATTCGGTTGCACTATTTTCTCCAAAATTTGCTTCACCTCCTGGTTAGAAATTTCTGCCTGGCTATTTGTTTGAGGGTGGTATGGAGTAGCTACTTTATGCACAACACCATACTTGTTAAGCAAGCTATGCATACTCTGGTTGCAAAAGTGAGTGCCCTGGTCATTGATAATGGCTCTGGGAATGCCAAACCTGTAGAAAATATGAAAGCAAACAAACTCTACAATCACAGAAGAATCATCAGTCCTAGTGGGTTTTTCTTCCACCCACTTCAAAACATAATCAATAGCCAATAAGATGCCTGAAAAGCCAAAAGAAGTAAGAAAAGGTCCCACAAAATCAATGCCCCACACATCAAAGACTTCACAAAATAAAATGGGATGTTGTGGCATTTCATTTCTCCCAGATATGCTACCTGTTTGTTAACACCTGACACATCTTTTACAAAAATCAAAGGCATCACGAAATAGAGTAGGATAATACAATCCTTATTTAGGACCTTCCTAGTTGTGCGTTTTGGACTAAAGTGACCTCTACATGTAAGTTTGTGACAAAAATTTAAAATAGAATCAAATTCTATATCAGGCACACAATGTCTAATCACTTGGTCACTGCATAGTCTCCACAAATATGGATCATCCCAAATATAATACCTAGCTTCACTCCTAAACTTATTCAACTGATGTTTATTCAAATCAACAGGTAGTTTAGAAGCAGCTAGATAATTCACTAAGTCAGCATACCAAGGATAGAAACTATGCACAACACATAAATGCTCATTAGGGAAATCATCATTGATAGGCAGGGAATTTATCTTTCGAGCTTCAAGTTTGCTCAAGTGGTCTGCTACCAAGTTTTCAGCTCCACTTTTATCCTGGATGTCAATATCAAATTCCTGAAGTAGAAGTATCCATCTGATCAATCTTGGCTTTGCATCAGGCTTCTTCAGCAAGTACTTTAAGGCTGCATGATCAGTAAAAACAATAGCTTTAGTATCAAGCAAATAAGATCTAAATTTTTCCAAACCAAAAACAATAGCAAGAAACTCTTTTTCTAGGGTTGTATAATTTTCTTAGGCCCCATCCAGAGTCTTGGATGCATAAGCAATCATATGGGACCACTTATTCACTCTTTGGCTCAAGACTGCACCTACAGCAAAATTAGATGCGTCACATAAAAGCTCAAATGGAAGGTTCCAATTAGGGGGTTGAATAATGGGTGGGGAAGTCAAGCGTTTCTTAAGATCATCAAAAGCTGTTTTACATGCATCATCAAACTGGAAATCAACATCTTTTTGTAACAGCTTAGACAATGGCAAAGCAATTTTATTAAAATTCTGAATGAATCTTCTATAGAAACCTACATGACCTAAAAAAGATTAGACCTCCCGAACACATGTCGGGTATGGTAAAGAAGTGATAACATCTATCTTAGCTTTATCAACCTCTATGCCTTGTTAAGATATAATATAACCCAATACAATGCCTTTTCGAACCATAAAATGACACTTTTCAAAATTAAGTACAAGGTTCTTCTCTATGCATCTAGCTAAGACTCTATCCAGACTACACAAGCAATCATCAAAGGAGTTCCCATATACAGTGAAATCATCCATAAAAATTTCTATATAGTGTTCAAGGAAATCACTAAAATTGGAAATCATGCACCGCTGGAAAGTTCCAGGGGCATTGCAAAGACCAAAGGGCATTTATCTATAGGCATATGTTCCAAATGGGCATGTGAATGTCATCTTCTCTTGATCCTCCGGGTTTATGCATATCTGGAAATATCCTGAAAATCCATCCAGAAAATAATAGTAAGATTTACCAGCTAAACACTTAAGCATTTGATCAATAAAAGAGAGGGGGAAATGATCTTTTCTAGTGACTAAATTAAGCCTCCTATAGTCAATGCAAACCCTCTAACTATTTTGTACACAGGTGGGCACTAATTCATTATTCTCATTCCAGACAACTATGATCCCTGATTTCTTTGGAACCACCTACACAGGACTAACTCACTGACTGTGAGAAATAGGATATATAATACTAGCAGATAAAAGTTTAGAAACTTCCTTTTTAACCACATCCAGAATAAGTGGGTTCAGTTGCCTTTGAGGTTGCCTTACTGGTTTTGCCCCATCTTCCAATAAAATTCTGTGCATGCATGTATCAGGGCTAATGCTAGGTATGTCAGCTGAGGTCCACCCTATTGCTTGTTTTCTCCTCCTTAAGACTTCTAGAAGCTTCTCTTCTTCCTCTGGAATAATGTCACTGGCTACAATCACTGGAAGGTTCTCATCTTTCTCCACATAGGTATACTTGAGATTGTCTGGCAGCAGTTTGAGCTCTAAGGTTAGAGCTTGCTCAACCAAAGGTATGAGCTATTTGATTTCAATCTCTTCCATGCCAAATACCTATTCAGACAACTCATAGATAGAAGAAAGAACTTCCTCATCTTTGGGAATATCAAAAAAAGGAATACCAATAAGAGAACCAACAGCAGTAGCAACATCAATATCACTATTGAATGAACTAGTCACACAACATCTAATACCACTATCAAAAGGCAAAGGGAAGTGGACATAGATGAACTAGCACAATTAACATGTCCAGAAATGACATCAACATGCAATGTATCCTGAGAATCAGTAAATCCAGTAACATTAAAACAATCAGGGAAAACAACAACATGCACATCATCTCTAGAACAAAAAGATTGACCTAGACTAGTATAATCATCCAAATCAGTCACAGGCTAACTAACCATGAAATAAGCACAAAAAGAAGAGGTTTCAGAATCATGATAATCAGTACATGAAAGGAACTCACTATTCTCAATAAAAGCACTAATCTGGGTACATCTGTGACATATAGTAGTTCCAGAACATATACAATCAAGAGAATCATCTAATTCATAAATATCATAGGAATCAGTCAATAAAATATCCCTAAAATCAGCACTGGCACTATCAACTAGCATATCATTCAAACTGATACTAAAAATAGAGTTATCTTCACAGGGGTGTTTTATGGCATCAAATATATTGAATTGCATCACATTGCCAGCAAACTCCATTTGAAGAGTACCCTTATGCACATTTATAATTGTTTTAGCAATTTTTAAGAAAGGTCTACTAAAATGAGTGGGGCATGTCCACTAGATCTATATCTATCATCCTCCATGTTAAGGACATAAAAATCAACTGGAAAAATTAAATCCTTTACCTTAACTAGAACATCCTCCAACACTCCTGAAGGATAAGTAATGCTCCTGTTTGCCAGCTGCACAACCACTTTGGTAGGTTTTAGCTCTCCCATCTAGAAAGATGAATAAACAAATTTAGGCATAACATTTATAGCAGCACCAAGATCAATCAAAGCATCAGAAAACTTAAAATTCCTAATGGTGCATGGAATTGTAAAAGTGCCCGGATCTTGACACTTAGTGGGCATTGTTGGCTATATAAGTGCTGAAACATTCTTGCCAAAATTGACTTTTTCATTCCCTCTTAGATGCCTCTTATTGGTATATATTTCCTTGAGAAACTTGGCGTATTTGGGATGGTCTTGATTGCATCCAACAAGGGTATATTGACCTCAACCTTTTTGAAAGCCTCAAGAATTTCTTTTTCAATTTTTGCTTCAGTTTGCCTCTTTCCCATGGTAGGTCTATGTAGGAAAGGCAAAATTTTCTTTGGCTCCTTTTCTTTGTTAGGCTCATTTAGTGCGACGTGTGTTTTTGATGATGCCGGCTTATCCATGGTAGTGGTATCTAGGGATCCCTGAACTTCTTTTCCACTCCTAAGAGTGATGGCACTAACATTGCTACTATTCCTTGGATTGACAATAGTCTAAGAAGGTAATTGGCCTAAAGCCTGAGATTTCACCTCACTAAGAGAAGTAGCAAACTGGGCTAACTGAGTATCAACCCTCCTTTCTAAATTTTGCAAGCTCGCTTAAAACTGTTGATGTTGGTCCAACAATTGTGCGAGTTGTGCATTACTCTCCATAATATGCTTCACCATGTCTCTCATATTATCCCCTTTCTTTGGTTCCTCCTGTATAGGAACTGACTGCCTAATAGGTTAGGAAGACTGTGTACTGGGTCCTGCAACATTGTATCTATTTTGTTGTTACCCTCCCCCATATCTCAGGTTAGGTGATCCCTCCATCTTGGATTGTATGTATTAGAATAGGGATCATATTTTTGTTGCCCTTGTTGCATTGGCCTAATTGGAAACATCCAGGCACAAGCCTCTACCCTGTCCTCTAACATAGGGCACTGATCAGTAGCATGTGTGGCCAAGCAGCATATATCACACAGGGGTCCTACCAAGGTAGTAGAGGTAGATGTTTGTGTAGGTGCATAGCACCGTGGATAAGAATATGTCTGAGTAGGGTAGGACTATGGTGCACAAGTCTGAGAAGGAGTAAAGGATGACTGCTGTTGTTGTTGAGCTAAAGTAAACTGACGAACTATAGTGGTTAGCTCATTCAACTGACTTTTAACTTCAGTATCATACTGTGAAGTACCCAACTCATTTACTCCTCATGCCACCTGCATTGATCTGGACCCAAATTGCTGAGCATTCTGAGCCATCTTATCAATCAACCCTTAGGGCCTTGTAGGTGTCAGATCACCTAAGGCAGGATCAATCATATTTCTGTCTATGTTCAACAGCCCCTCATAGAAGTACTGAATAAGCAATTGATCAAAAATTTGATGGTGAGGAAAACTAGCCAGCAATCTTTTAAATCTTTCCCAGTACTCATACAAAGTCTCTCCATCATTATGTCTGATCCCATATATCTCTTTCTTTATTGATGCAGTGCAAGATGCAGGAAAGAATTTTTCCAAGAATAGCCTCTTCAGTTAGTCCCAAGAAGTGATGGCATCGGGAGGTAGGTAATATAACCAATCCTTGGCTAAACCATCCAAGGAAAAAGGGAATGCTCTGAGCTTAATTTATTTTTCTGAAACACCCTGTGGCGTCATTGTAGAACATACAATATGGAATTCCTTCAGATGTTTGTGAGGGTCATCTCCTGCAAGTCTATGAAACTTAGGAAGTAAGTGAATCAAACCAGGTTTAAGCTCAAAATTTGCATCGAATTCTGGATATTGTATACAAAGATTTTGATAATGCACATTAGGAGCTGTCAATTCTCTAATGGTTCTAGCATGCATGTTATTATTTAAATTGGCATTTGCATTTAAGTTAGCCTGAACATGCATATTCATGTTAGCATTCTCTTGATCTTGTTCATCCATATTATCACCAACAAACTGAAGTACGCAATCAATTCCTTGCACACAATCAAAAGTAGAAGAACTAGAACTACTAATTCATACACTATCCTTATTCTTTTTAATCCTTACTTGTCTTCTAAAGGTTCTTTCAATTTCTAGATCCAAATCAATTAATTTTTCACCAGAGCTCCTTGTCATAAACTAATTAGACAAGCAAAAACTAAGAAGGAACACAAAAATCAACAAAGAAAAATTAAAACAAAAAATCCAGAGAAATTAAAAAAATCCTAGAAAATTTGAAAAAATACTAAAAAATTAGAAAAAGTGATTTAAACGTTGGAATTTGGCCAAACCATGGTGTACCAAATAGCTTTGCTATTAGTTTTGCTCAAAACACCTAAAAACCTTGGAAAACAAAGTTTGAGAATTTTCTGGGCACTTCAAACAAAAATTCTAGCAAGCAACAAAATCAGATCAAGCAACCGAAATGGTCTAAATCCAAGTTCAAAACAGGGGAAAAATAGAATAAAAACATAGTAAAAATAGGGCAAAAATACTAAGAAACTCCTTCAAACAATTAAGAAACTAAATCCCCCACAACGGCGCCAAATTTTACGATTGTGTCACGCAAATAAAACTAGGCAGCAAAATAAATTTTGTAGATAATGGTGCAACCTAGGTCATTTTCCCATGGAGTTTGTGCCTCAATTTGTTGTGAAAAAGTATTCTAAGTATTACTAATTGGAACTTGTTTTGGGAGTTTTGAAATGCTAGAATTTAATTGAACTAAATTTAATTGACAAGAATCAAAAACTTAAAACTAAATAAAATGAACAGTTGAGAAAATGTGGTAGCTAGTAGAGGTGTACATGGGCAGGGCCGGGCCGGGCATCTATCTTGCCCGAAGCCTGGCCCGATTTTGATATCAGGCATGTTTTTATGCCCGTGGCCCTGCCCGGCCCGAGGAAGCCCGATTTCATATCGAGCTAGGGTGGACTAGGGCGGCCTGGGCCAGCTCGAAGAAGCCCAAAAATATTTGTTTAACAAACAATAAATCAATTATTCAATAATCAAAAACTAATTCCAAACAAAAATAAAAACATTCAAAATAAAAATTAATGCATCTAAATAAAGAATATATATATATATATAACAAAGACACTCATCAATCATTCAATTCCAAACTAAAATCCACAAGACAAATTATTAAAAATATTATAAAGACTTAAAACAATAACATACCTCAAAATAAAAGTATTCTTCAGAATGATTGGATCATTGTGGAAGAATGATTGCTGAATAAGTAGTAGGTAGCCTCTACAAAAGTTAGAGTATAGATAATGTTTAGCCTTATAATGCAACAATATACCCTCACATTGAAATATCAAAATTATTTATAATTTACAAATTAAAGAGAACAAGGCACACTTCCAATCTACTTACTTATTAGGAACATGTTGCCTTGATGTATTATCAAGCACTCTTATGACTTCTAGGAAAATTTCAAACTCCTGCCCATGTAATGCATTGGCAATGGCCTGCGTCAGAATTTTTATAGCAAAGCTAATCTCAACCTTAAATTGGTAACTTCTAACTTCAAATCAAAAAACTCTGATTAAGACACTACTTTCCTACTTTGTATATAATTAAACTACTGTAAAACATTATTAAAGCTAATCTCCACCATTAATGCACCTAAATAGAGCTTATATATATATATATATATATATATATATATTCAACAAAGACACTCATCAATCATTCAATGCCAAACTAAAATCTACAAGACAAATTATTAAAAATATTATAAAGACTTAAAACAACAACATACCTCAAAATATAAGTAATCTTCCATTATTGCTTTGTGAAAGTTAACATCCCTACCAAAGTCTACATTCTCAACATTTCCTATAAGTAGGAGCAACAAATCAACCATTGGAGAATATAAACTATTAAAGCTACAAAAATAAAAAGGACTTAAAATAAAAAAAATATGAAAACATTAACTAACCTTACAAGACCAATAATTGTTTATTATTGCATCGACAATAACCATCTCCATTTAAGTGCTCATTACCATCATTTTCAACAATCACCAAATCAATCAATTGAAAATCAAATAAATGAAAAAAAAAATCTTGAACACAGTTAAAATAAAAGAAAAAAATCCTTTTACACATCAAAATGCAAAATATTGTGAGCACAAGTAGTCAACTAATAACAAACAACAATCAAAGAAAATCACATAATATCTTAAGTATATTGCATTAAGAGTCATCAAATAGAAAATACAATGTGTAAATTAAATTGCAAAGCTACAAAAATAAATAAAAGCATATCAATCTTTGGTGACACTTGTTCCTCCTGAAATCTCTGTAAAAATCAAATAATTGAAAGTTAGAAAGTTAAATTCACAAAAAAAAAAATGCATCATACTTAATTTTTTCTCAAAGTGTAGAGTTTACCTAATTCAATCATTTTCTCAGACTCTTCGTACTGATCAAAGTCATTATCATTGAAATTGAACACTTGAGTAGCCAATTTTGGGTGTAAATAAGTGCCTCAACCATCTTTGGTGATAATGAACTCCTAAATACATCAAGCACTCGTCCACTAGTGCTAAAAGTAGATTCAGAAGCCACAATGGATACTGGCACAGCTAATACATCACGTGCAATCATAGAAAGCACTTTATACTTTCTAGCATTATCTTTCCACCATGCCATGATATCAAAAGACCCCTCCTCTTCAACTAGATCAGCTACAAGATACTTATCTAACTCCATTTTTTAGTCACAAGTGAATTTCAATTTTTTCGATGCAAGCCACTTGTTTTTTGGATCAATATATGTCGGTATCCTCTTCACTACATCTCTTCCATTAGATCCACTGCGATTGTCATTTTTTTCACTTGATTCATTAACAACCCCCACAGAATATTGTTCATACAGACGATACAAGACAACTTTGATCTTTCTTTTCATTGTTGCACACACATCATGATCAAGATATATATCATCGAAAGCAATGTTAACATATGCAAGTTTATACCTGGGGTCTAATATCACTCCTGTTACTAACAAAGGGTTTATATTTTCTGACTTCCCCCAATACTTATCATACTTCCTCTACATATTCTTAGCCATATCTCCAACAAGAGTATCTGTAGATGTAGAACTTGCTTGTAACATAGTTTGAATATGAGCAATTTCATGAAAACATGCATTTGATGTCACATATAGTGATCTACTAAATTTCAATGTAATATTATAAAAGACTTTTAAAAAGTCAATAAACACAGAAGGATTACTCCAATCATATGCCATAGGAGGACCAATTCGATGATCATCTTCCTTAAAATATGTATTATATGCCTCATCTTTATCTTCCATTCTCTTAAATACTTTTTGAAACTTTATGGCATGCTCCAACATCATGTAGGTGGAATTCCACCTAGTTGTTACATCCAAACATAAGAGACTCTTAGACTCTATCTTTTCCTTTTCAATAAAACTTTTGAACTTTTGTAACCTTGCAGGAGAAGATCTAACATATCTAATAGCATTTCGAATGGCAGAAATAGAGTCATGCATATCCTTTAACCCATCATTCACTACTAAATTCAAAATATGAGCATAACATCTCACATGCAAATAATCCCCATCACACACTAACCCATTCCAGTTTTTTAACCATTTTTTTAAGTATGCCACTACAGTATCATTAGAGCTTGCATTATCAACTGTTAGAGTGAAGACTTTTTCAATGCCCCATTCCAATAAACATTTCTCAATTGCCTTTCCTATAGTGTCACCCCTATGATTTTCAACTATGCAAAAGTTTAAAATACGCTTCTGTAATCTCCACTGTTCATCAATGAAATGAGCTGTCAGGCACATATAGTTAAAATTTTGAGTTGATGACCAAGTATCTGTAGTGAGACACACACGGGCACGTGATTTTTTTAACAAATCTTTCAATTTCTTGGATTCTTCATGGTAGAGTTTTAGGCAATCCCTAGCAACTATCACTCTTGATGGAATTGGAAATTTAGGTTCCAAACGATTCAATAATTCTCAAAACCCAATCCCTTCCATAACTCGAAAGGGCATCTCATCATATATTACAAACTTAGCTAGAGCCTTTTGACATTCATCTAGACTATATGTATGAGCGACCAAAGATCTTACACCCCCCTCAACATTGTCTCCCTCACAAGGATGAATATATGCTAAAATAGGTTGATTTTTGGTCCTATGCGGGTTCTTCATACATGATTTTAGATGCCTATTCAATGAATTTGTTCTATGTTTTGTCGGGTGACAAGCATAGGAAGCCTTACAATGTCTACATACAGCTCTATGTTCCCCTCCAGTTTCATCCAATGGAAGTTTTCTAAAAATGCTCCCACACACTAGACTTATTTATAGGGATTTTTCTCTTTCCACCTACATTTGCAGAAGGTGTGGCAGCAGAAGCTGCAGTGGTAGCAACATCTGAAATCGAAGAGTGTTGGGTGGAAGTATTACCAAGTTAGGGTTGAGGCTGGGATTGGGATTGACCTTAAGTTTGTTCAATACTCTGATCTGCCATTGGTGCTTTTGTTCCGATAATAGTTATTAAAATTCATATGATAATTGAATAACTCAAGAAGTAAATAGCAAACATATTTGGAGAAGAAACATAAATAAGGAAAAGGGAAAGGGATTACCACCACAAGGAAGTTAAAAGAATGAGAAAAAGTGGCTAGTTAATTCAACAAAAATTATGCATATGCATAGATAATTTTTAATTTGACAATTGGTTTTCAACTAAAATCTGTACATTTTATATGGAAGTGTAATTTATTAAAAGTTAAAAATTTTAAAAAGTTAATTACAAACATCAAACTTCAAAAGCTGATCCTTAAATAATTAAAAGAAACATAAATCAGGAAAAAGTTAACCTTTGTGTGCTCCTTTTATCTATCTATAATACACAAAAGAATAATGTGAGAGAACATTGGATTTCTAACGTGAAGCTTAATGGAAGTTAAATTTTAGTGTTTCTCTTTTTAACTAAATCTTGTGTTCTCTAATTAACAAACAAAAATTTAAAGAAATATAAAGTAAGGTACTTTGTGTTTTCTTGTTTAAGTAAAAGAAGAAAACATTTTTGTTAAGGGAAAAAAGAACTCCAAAATTCTAAAATGTTATATATTTCGAAAAAAATTTTTTTGGTGCTTATACATATTTATTTATTTTTTTGGGTTTCTATATATACATGTATATATCAATCAAATTGCTCATTCTTACGCCTTTGTAATACTTTCTATTGACACTAGAATACTACGAAGGATCCAAAGGCTTAAATACTTCACACTAGAGAACATGGGACATCAATTGATGGGTCAGTCATGTTAATCCTCAAGTCCGTTCCTAGTATTGCTTTTTCCAAATAAAAAGACTCTAACTTCCAAAAATGCGGTTGTCAATACAAAAGAATCCTTATTTCTTATCACCTTGAAAATTATTAAACACTCAATATTATCTTTATAAGACACATGAGAGCCCATAAATTTTAAATTCTTTACATTTATTATATGCAATCATATATATGTATGTATATAATCTTTTTTTCCCAGACACTTCAAAAATTAACCTATTCTATGTACCAAATAGCACTCCACAAATTGACTTTCTTTCTTTTTCTTCATCTTTGTTTTATTCCTCAAACATCATCTCATATCCTCACAATAAGCTGAGCTTCTACCATTTTATTTTTTTCTTTTACTTTTATTATGGTAAGCTCCATGATTCCATCCTCAATAAAAATGTCATAGAAATGCTGTAAACTTTAGCACAAATTTGCCACTAGAAAACTAAGTTATAGGCATAAAAAAGATCATAAAATTATCACCCCAGAAAGTGTTCTTGAACCAAAACTAATGCTTCAGTCTTAGAACAACCTAGAGTAACTCATAGCATACATGCTGATAAGGGAATGCCTAGACCTATGAAAAAACACACAACTTTTGCAATTCTGATTGTAAGCATCCTTTGATCTAGTAAATAAAAAGCCTATTTATAATGTAAGCTAAAAGAAATCTTGTATTATGTAAGCTAAAGGGCATCTTGTATGCAGCAATAGAAAAGCTAAATTATTAGCAAATTAGAACCCAAATCATTGATCAGAAATTGTAAGCAACAAAGCAAAACAATGATCAGAAAGAAAATCATATCAATTCGAAATAATAACTTCATAGAAAATGGCGAATAGAAGGCATATATCAAGGGGGAACTAGAAGAAGATCTCACACAGAGATAGAGTAACATGAAGGCTTGAAGATGGAGCTAGCTTCGAGGGCTGTGGCAGCTGCAATAGTGGGAACCTATAAGAAGCCGGTAAGAATAGATCAAAAATTCAGAATGGATCCAGTGCTCCATAACAATAGATCCAAGGGAGAATCACTAATTAAAGAGTATATTAGCATCAAACCACAAGGAGAGGGAGACTACCGTATGTATTTGGGCTCGTGGCTGAGTGTAATGGCAGAAGCAAAATGTCGTCCTGTCTGCTGTGCTGTGCTATGCAATGCGTGGCTGTTGGGCCTGAGCTTTAGACCTTGAACTTCCCATCGATGAGTATATTGGTTAATGGGGGGAAGAATCTCTCAGTGACTGCTTTGGGGCAAAGTCTTCTTTTGGTGGCTGTTCATGAAGATAAGACAAAGCTTGCTTTCAATATCAGAATCTTTGAGATATGAGGTTCCAGAGTAACCTTGTCTGATAAGGATATTAATTTTGATAGGCAAAGAGAAAGTAAGGTGGTAGGGCCAAAGAGGCTAAAAAGGAGCTGTGGTGGGGAAAGTAGCACTACAAAGGAGAAAAAGCACACTGCAGGGAGTGAAGCCAGTGATTATTTAATGTATCAAAGCTGGTCCTCTAGCTTTCGCATCTCTTTAGTTTAGTAATCCACTTCAGATTGATCTGTGCCTTGATCTCTGGCCATGAATCCCTCATCACTGGAGGTTTATGGCTGGTGCTGCTCTGGCCATGAACTTCACCTCGCTAGCTACCAGTTTCCAGACGGCTTTGGCGAGCAAGTGATGGATGATGAAAGAGTTGATGAATGGATTGGAGATGAACTGATGAAGTGAAGACTGTGCGAGTTGCGAGCACCGAGGACAAGGAAGAGTGTAGGGGCTGCAATTGGGTTAGGGTATTACTATAGAGTGGTTGAGTTTGATTGATGGCTGGCGATGCAGAGAAGCAAGAAAGAGACGTGGCTCTCTGATCACTAATGCATGACGAGGTTGAAGATTTGGATATAAAAAATGACTGGGCTAGGCTTGTAGTAGAGTTACAGAGATTGCTTATTGGGCTTAAAGAAGATGCCAAGATGGTGTGACTAGACTGCATAGCTTGCTTCAGAAAATCTAATTTTAATTTTTTTAGGTACCTATACCGGGCCAGGTCGGGCAAATATTGTTTAAAGACTCTGCCCGTGGCCCGGCCCGGCCCGGTTTAAAAATTTTAACAAGTTTTGCCCATTTTATTTTTGGCCCAACTCGATTAGACCGGGCGATATTGGGCCCCTCAGGCACTTCGGGCCTATGTACACCCCTAGTAGCTAGCCTTGTATTGGACTCCCTATAATTCAATTATCCTTGCCCTTTTTAGTTTACCAAATTTGGATTTAATTTCTTGCTCTTTAGTGTATTCCCTATAAAAACTCATGAATAACCATCCAAGATTCAATTCATCAATTATTCTAGGAATTTGCAACCATAAGAAACCTTGAAAAATTAATTAATTGAATTAAGAACAAGAACACACTAAAACCAATCTAAATTGATCAATAAAATCTACTACACAATCCACTTAAGATGCTAATTAACCAATTAGATTAATTAATTCCTCAAACAATCAATTGCACAAAAATTCTAGCTAATTAATCTAACAACCATTGCATCAATTAGCCTAAAATCAAGAGGAATTTAAAAGTGATTTGCATAGCACTAATTCTGGAATTTTTACAAACATGTGATGATCACAATTAAAATTCCAAAAATCAAATTAAGCTCAATACACAATTTGACCAAATCCAGAAATTTCTAGTGATCAATTTCCTAAATTAATAAACTAAACCTAGTCAAATTAATAAGGAAAATAATTCTAAAATTAAAAGATGGAGCAAAAAGTGTTTATCCAATTTGGTGAGAAAATATGGAGCTCAAATTTGCATTTGGGAGTTTCCAAGCTTCAGCTAGCCACCATGAATGATTCAAGCTACCATGGATGATTTAATCGGAAGGGATTTGATCATCGAAGCTTCAGCCATGGAGAAATGAATTTTTTTCCTCTCCCTAGAGCTCTTGTTTTATGTCATGTCGTCCGTCTCTGCCCGATGAATGCTTCAGCATTTTTCACTCTCTTTTTTATGCTGAAGTCATGTTCCCCTCTCTTTTCAATGCTTTAGTGCCTTTTTTTCTTTAATGAATCACATGCCCCTCAGCTCCTCCTTTTTCACGCTGAAGTCATGTTTTATTTTCTTCTCCCAGCTCACTAAATCTCCAACTCATGCTTCATTAATCCACGTGTTCAGCTCCACAACAAAATTAATCTCTAGCTCTCTCCCTGTCAGCTCCTTTAATTCAGATTCATACAAAACCATGTCATCTTCCACGTGATCTGTAGCTAATAATCCAGCTCGTGCAAGCTTTGTTAATAAATGTTAGCTATACTCCTCAGCTCCAGTCTTCTCTCGCTGACATTTTTCATGCATGGTTCTGCTTCCAGCTCTAAGTGTAACTTCATGTTGTACTCATGTCTTATTACCCTTTCCTAGCTTGCTGAATACTCTCTGCTTCTTCCACGTGCTCATTCTTCTTGAATTCATGTCAGCTTTATGTCTTCATTTGTTTTCTCCAGCTTGCAGCGTTGTTCTTCTTGATGCTCTCCATGTCTCAAACTTCCACTTGCAACCCGTAGCTTCTTGCCTCCAGCTCATGCAAGCTTCTTAACGTGAGATCATAGCTTTCCTTTGCTTCTGCTTAAAAGCTCCAGCCTTCATGTTTCCTCCATCATGTAGTTATGTTTCATTTGCTTCCCACGTTATCCACGTTCTGCTCTTCATTCTAGCTTCTCCTCTTCTCTGTTTTGTGTATTCTATATCAGCTTGAGACCCATGGCTTCTCTTTATGCTCAAAAATCACGAAGCTTCGCTGCTGCTTGATAACCTCCTAATTTAGGATTAAAAAGGACTATATTTGACAGTAAATTAGGGAGGCAAAGTTCTTTTTCCTTGATTAATAGGTTAAAAATATATTCAATCAAACAAAACAAAGGAAGTATTTAAATTATAACATTTTTATTAGTTTGAGCCTTATTTTGTGATTGATTTCAGTTTCAGGGAAAAGTAACAAAGTATAGAAAGAGTTGCAAATAAAAGAGGGAAGCTAAGATGGGCAACCACAGATTTTACAAGTCTTCTCGCTATAGCGAGAACAGAGTTCACTGTAGCGAGATGGTGAATTCGCCATAGCGAAGGAGATACTTCGCAATAACGAAGTCGCGTTGCATAGGAAGTCCAAGGAGTAACTCGCTATAGCGTGGAAGTAGCGAACACAACAGAAAATTGAGAACATATGAGATCTCGCTATAGCGAGAGTCACTTCTCGACATAGCGAGAGTCACTTCTCGCCATAGCGAGATCAGCCCTGAAATGCACAGTTTTACTTTTCAAGCTAAAAAGAGAGGAAGGAGATTAGGGATTCGACATTCTACGGTAGAGGAGATTGCTGGACGTCCAGGGAGGCGATTTTGGGTGGTCTTTGAAGGCTTTTCAAGCTTGCAGGGGTGAAGAAGGAGAAAGAATCAAGGGGGAGCTCCATTTTCTGCATCTCTATCATTCCCCTGTTTGCTTTCTTTGTTTCTTTTCATCTTCTTCATGTATTGGATTGGCATTTACTGTAGATTTAGCTATGTGTAGCTAAATTCCTTTTACCTAAAGCACTATGAATCTGATGTGAACTAGATTGTTGTTTATCTTGTTGATTGTGATAATTTGAGCCTTGTGTATCCTTCTCTTGCTTAATGCTTTCTTAGAGATTGGCCACCTCTTAGAATTGATTTTGGTAATTAGAATTGACCTTGAAAAAGGAGTTCTCATTAGACTTAAGAGTTGGATAAATTAAGTTTAGAATTATCTAATTTGTAATTGGGATAGAAATATACCTAATTACCTTAATTGGTCTTGTAGAGGGTTATAGTTCCTAATGCGCTCTAACCTAAATCTAAGGACACTCAGATTTTAGGTGAGAGTAGGGTTATAATTACAGCGACAGACGGTTATAGTTTCTAAATCTCTTAACCCACAAGGTGAAAATTAATTGCAATTAAACAAGAAATTAAGTTCTAGTAAGCATCAGGGGAATAGTGACTCTAGGTAATTTCAAAACCTTGGACTCTTCCTAAAATTTCTCTGCTAACCAAGTTTTCTTAAAATTGTTTCATTTTAAAATTTAGTTCTAAATTCAAGATTTGCTTAATTGGTTGCTTAACGTGGATGAAAATAGGTTGTGCACTGCCTAATTGTTTTTAAGTCATTCCTCGTGGGAACGATACTTTACTTATCATTGAACTACTTGATCCGACCCGTGCACTTGCGGACACACATAAAAATTTCCGTGGTCAAGTTTTCTCTTATGTGTTCAACATCAATCCCATGCTTCATCTTTTTCCTCACAAACAACTCATGCTACTCATGCAACCCGTAACTTCTCCAGCTAAGCTTCTGCACCTTTTCCAATCCACGTGGTTCTCTCTTGAACCCCTGCCTCTTCTAGACCCATGTGAACTTCTCATATTTTGGAGCTTCCAAAAATTCCAGCTTCTTCAACTCGAGCTTCTTTCTTCTCTCAAGCAGTGGCTTCTCCTTTGTTTTGCTTGTTCTTCCTTCATTCTACACGTTCAGCTCAAGCCTTCTGTTTATACCACATGTTGCTTCCTTACCATGAGTTTTCTTCTACGTTAGCTTTAGCATTTCTTCATCGTGGTACTGTTCACATGCACGTTCTTCAACTCTGTTCATGCTCTATTCTGCTCGAGTTTGTGAGCTGCTGCTCGTGGCTTCTTCCTCACACACACACGTAACTTTTCTCCTTTCCATGCAATTGAGGAAGCCCAATTAAATCTGCACCCAATGAATGGAAGCAATTAAGTAGGAGTGTAACATCCAGTCCCTCCATAAACATGAGAAACGCAATGTTCAGTTTCTCCGTAAACGTCAGAAATGGGTCAAATATAAAAGGAAGTCCTTGAAATAGAAGGAATTGGGGCCAACTAAAATTATAATAAAATTTTAAATATTAGAAAATGAGGATTTGAGATTTAAGATGCCCAAAAACCAGAGCCAAAAAAGATCAGAAAATTTACCGAGGGAAGTAGGGGCATTTTTGTAATTTTTGAAAACTCATAGGAGGGCTTTTTAAACAAAAAATTTGAGCTTTCTAGGGTTCTCAGAGGCTATGAATACTATGGGAACCCCTAGAACAATTGAAACCCCTCCGGTGAGCAATTTCCGCTATCAATTGACCAAAACTTTGACCGAACGGTTCAGAATGGTTTTAGATCCTTTTTGAGTGATTCCAAAGGCAATCATTATGATTAAGAGCCTAAGTAATATGATGGAAAAGAAAGATTTCAAAAAGGAGTTAAAACGAGCCCAAACGAATAAAACTATGAAGAGGGACTAAATTGCAAATTTTAAAAGTTGCTTAAATGAATCCCTAGCTTATAAAAACGCCCCTCCTTTGCTCAAATCTCCTCACCCACTCTCTCACACATTAAAACAGAAGTAAGAAGGGCTGAGAGTGGCACACAAGAGGGCAGGCCAAGGAAGGAAGATGAAGCTTTGAAAAGTGTAAGTTTTAGTCACTTTTTCCTACTCCTTGTCTTGTTAAACTTCTTCCCCTCCTTTCCTCCTGTCTTCCTATGGATTTAGTGAGATGTTTGGTTCTGTTTTGAGCCTAGAACTGAGAGGGAAATTTCGAAATTCAAGGAGAGGGTTGAAGCAAGGAAGAGAACTCTTGAGAAAAGATTGGAATCAAAGTGATTTTTCTATCTTGGTTGCTTCCTTTTTCTTGCCCTTTGTGTTTGGAGTTCTGCCAGAACAGAACCATCTTGGGGGGAGGCTTTTTGTCCAAAAATAAGAAGGAATTGTGGGTTTTAGACCATGAGGAGTTAGTAGGTGCAAGGAAATTGGAAGAAAGGCTAATGAAAATCAAGTTAGAAAAGTGTAGAGCTCTTAGACACTTTATAAAAACTGATTTAATCCATGAATTTTCTTGCATGTGTAAATGTTTATTTGAGTCTCTAAGACCCCTAGGAAGCCTCCCAAGTGTCTCTTCCATCAAGGAAAAATCAAAAAGCCCATGGACTCCTCCTCCCTCCATCAATTCTGCCAAGACAGAACCATTGGGCTAGGGGCTATTTTAATTTGTTTTAGCCTTGGTTTGGGACTTCTTATGAAGGTAGAAGGTGGGAGGAACCCTTGGAAAAAATTTAGAACTCCTAGAAATTGATTTGGTGCCTTAGGCTCCATATTTTGGCCTAAGGAAGCATCATGATGCTAGGCCCTTTGTTTTAAGGATGTGATGACTCCAAGAGGCTTAAAAAGAGTCAAGAATCATATTTGAGAGTAAAGACTGAGGCCTAGAAATCATTTGAGGGGTGTTGCTTCATTAGGTGCCAATATAGACTATAATGGAGGTTATAGAGTAATCTAGGGTTAAGCAAGTTGCATAGCCCTAGAAAATTGTTTCATGAACTTAATTGGCTCCCATAATTTGTGTCTAGGCCAAGAGAAACTATCTCCACCACCTTGTAGGTGTGTGGCTAAAAGAGGAGGCTTGAAAGCTAAGGAAAAAGTGTGTGTTTCTATACAAGGTAGCTCTCTCCACCTTCTCTCATGCATGGATGTGTGTTTAGCTTGTTTTAAAATGTGTGTATGTGTATTTTCAAGCTTTGAAAAGTATGCTAGCATGTCTTTACATGTCATGATCCTTGATGCCATGTTATGTTTTAAATGAATCCATAATGTTTGTATGAGTTTGCTTGAGTGTGGAGAGGCCAAGAACTCTTCCCTTTGGTGAGGATGAGCCAAGAACCCTTGAGCTTGGTTGAGACAAAGCAAAGAGTCTTCCAAAAGCAAAGTGGGCTCCCAAGAGTATAGTTGAGTCCAAAGTGCTCAAGAAATGGGTGAGGCAAGTCCAAAACCCATGAGGAGAAGTGTGAGGCCAATCCAAACACTTAGTGAGCTCTTGAATGATTTGTATGAGTTATTCACATGCCAAATTTTCTTCTAAAATGTCCATGGCTTTTATTGTCTCCATGCATGCATTAGTAAAGCTTGCTTGCACATATTATATATGATTGAATGGGAGATGAGCTATTGGGATTCTTTGAATCTCACTCTCTCCTCTCCAATGCTCTAACATGCTAGGTGGACCAAGGAGTTATAGTGAAGGGAGCCAACAACCATGAAAGAAGGAGAGTGACAAGCCTAGGCCTAGCTTTCATTCTTTTTGAACCTATAAGGAGGCTTCACAAAGTATATGATGTTGTAAATGTACCATGACCCTTGAGGCATGTATAAATACACCATTATGTGATGTTTATATATATGAATATGATGTATGACCTCTAGCGTATGTTTTGAGTATCTAATGCCAAAGTATGAGAATTGAAAGTTTGGTGGATATGCGTATAAGTGGGGGTTGAATGGCCAAAATGAGATGCATGAGGTTTGGGACCATTTGGGTAGCTCACACAAGTCTTAAATATACTTTTAGACTTGTCCAAAAGGTGCCAAGACTAAGGGAAATCCATTTGGCAATTTTGGTACCCAATATGGGGCCAAAATTGACCATAATGGAACCCTATGCCACTTTTTGGGCAAATGAGTTATTATTGATCTAAAATTTGGCATGAAATTAGGTCTCATTAAGGGATTTCTGGGAAGATAAAGATCATAATTTTTGGAGGTCTATAGAATATTTTATGAATTTTCAAAGTTGGGATTTTTCATGGATTCTGGTATGGGTATTGTTCATACTGGTAGTTTTGAATTCTACATCACCCGATGGCCAAATGGTATCCAATGCTTATAAAATTTTATATTCATAAACTAGAGGTCATAAGATTTCTTTGGCCACCGAGACTACCTCATTTAGAGGTCTGAGCAGAGAGTTATGCATGCTTGAAGTTAACTGTCAGTATCAGTCGCGCTCCAAGAGCTCAGTTACTGTTCTATCAGTTCCAGATGTCTAAACGCATCTATTTCATCCTGGAATTATTTTTATTGTCAATTTAACATTTTTATCTTTCGAAAATGACTAAGTGTGTGTGATTTATATTTTTTTAGAATTAGTTATGAAGTTTTGAAGTTGGCATCAGTAAACTGAACACCAGCCCAGGCAGTCAGCAACCTCGGTATCTTTTTGGATGTCAAAAGTCCTGTGTGATGAATGTTGGGACCTGGACGTATTTTTAATGTGAATTATACATCCTAAGATTTCCAGAATGACTAATATTTCATGATTTCAAATTTTCTAAATTTAGTTATGATTTTCCAAAGTTGGGTCAGAAAATGGAGTAAATCTGGCCGAAAATATGCTTGTTTATTTTGAGCTCCATTTCGGTTTCCATGAATTGTAGGCATGTTTTTGTGATGTAAATGAGTTGTAAGAATGGAATTAAATATGAGGAAATATAGTATGAGCTCACACGGTCCACGTGACACCAAATTGAATTTTTTAGATATAGCACAATGCAGAAAAAGTCTATTATTTTCATCCCCTTTCTCATATGCTCTTGTGGGATTAATAATACAAAGCTTATAAATGACATGAAATGAGCTAGAAATTATGGTGTTACAAGGAGCAAATTACAAAATTATTTAAAAGAAATATTTTTGTATTGAGAATTTAAAATTTTGTAAATTAATTCCTAAATTGCAAATATGGTCAATAAAATCAAATTTCATTCAATTAGATTCCTTAAGCCATATTTAATTATTAAAATGCCAAAATTAGGAGAATTAAAATGTATAAAAATCATGCTTATCAAACCATATGTCACATTTCTCACATTTTTTCTCGTTTTTAAAGAATTGGATATTACAGTCATCCTATCACAAGTGCTATTGAATTGAAAAAGGAGAAAATTAAAAGAAAGTATATGATGGTTGTATCGAGCAACCTCAAATAAACTAGATTAGAAAATATTTGTAGCTAGTGGCATAATCTAGATCATTTTCCTTAGAAATATATTTTAATATTCAATTAAGCCTTCTAAGTGTAAGAGACCTAAAAATTACCTAATTAAAGAAGGGTTTTAATTGAATTTAACTAGCAAAAATTAGAGAGAATTAAATTTCCTAACTACCAACTAAATTGCATGAATTAAAAAGAAACTAATGGATATGTGATTACTTTTAGATTTATCCCTTGATATCCACTATCCTTATCCTAATTCAATTATCATTGATTCTAATTTAAGAGTTCCTATTTGTGTTCATGGTAAGTTATCTTGAGTTACCATACAAGATTCAAGAGACTAGCAATTTGATATTGATTGAGACCTTAACTTTGCATTAAATTACTAATTCTTATGATTAAGATCTTTGAACACTTAAATTGAGTGATTAATCAATTAATTACCCTATGAATTTCCACCCTAGATGTTTAATTAACTAATTAAACTTCAAGGAAATCTCAATTCAAACATTAAGCACACAATTCTTTAACATGCATTTCATAAAATACCTTGGCTGCATACATGTAAAATTAGAGGAAAATGAAAATTCTAGTACTTAAATCAATTCATTAATCATCAAATACTCTCTTAATTAATGTCTAACCAACCACTAATTACAAACAACACCAATCTTAATCAATTACAAGCTCAACCAAGCAAGCACAAGAACAAGAATTGATGTAGAAAGAAAGAAAAAAAATGAAATAGGACTCTTAGCCTAATCTCTTGACAATCTCCATGGATTCAAGCCTCAATTAAGCTCTTATTAGATTGAAAGGTGATGGAGGAAAATGGAGATGAAAACCCATGGCTTAATGGAGAGAATGAATGTATCTCTCCTTGCTGTCTTGAGCCTTTTTTTCTTTTCGCGTGTTCTTCTCCCCTCACTCGTGCTTTCCACGTGCACTTCCTTCAGTGAATATCATAGAGTGGGCCCCCTATTTGCTATGTGTAAATGGATGTCCATATATGCAGCTTTGTGAATGTTTGTTTCATGCCTCCATATGTGTTTATCTTAGACCCAAGAGTCCTCTTTCAACTCTAAACTTGAACCTCTTTAATAACCTTCTACTCGTGTTCTTTTATCAAATTCTCTCTCACATGTTCTCATTTACTCTCCCTCACGTGCTTTTTCTTATTTTCCTCTTAAACCCAAGCCTACCTCACATGCTTCTTCCTTTTCTCTTTGCCTCATGTGCTTCTTCTTATTTCCCCCTTAAACCTGAGCCTATTTCACATGCTTCTTCCTTTTCTTTTTGTCTCATGTGCTCTCTTTTTCTCTTTATGTCTATCTTCTTACTCTTCAAAACCTGTGTATACATGAAACTAAGAGAACCTTCCAAATCCTCTTACAACCCATGTTTAGCTTCTTTCTCCTCACAAACTTATGACCTAGTCACCTTCTCTCATACCACATATTTTGCCTCTCTAGCCTGTACTTCTTTTCGTTCTTAGCTCCCCTCTCCCTTTCTTCTGCATGTGACACAACTATATGTAAACAAAGTGCCTGTACTTGTGTTTTGTGAGTGAAGAACTCATAGGATATGTGTGTGGCAAACCATGGAGCGAATACTATGTGTAACATGTCTAGAGCCTAGCCGTGTATGTGAGTGACGAGTCATGATCGCGCAACCCTAAAAAAAAAACTAGGTTGAATTAGATTTTATAGTTAGTGGCACAATCTAGGTCATCTCCCTTGGAAATAGAATTCAATATTTAATTAGGCTTTCTAAATATTAAAGGACTCTAAAAATTTCCTAACTAAGGGGGTTTTGATTGACTTAAACTAATTAAAATGAAATTGAAATAAAATTCCTAAATTTTACATAATTGGATGAATTATGGTTGATAATAGTGCTTGTGACTAGCTTTGGATTCATCTCTTGGTATCTACTATCCTTATCCTAATTCAACTATGATTAATTCTAGTCTAAGAGTCCTTATTTATGTCCAAGACAAATTATCTTGAGTTACCACGCAAGAATCAAGGGATTAACAATTTAATCTTGAATTGAAACCTCAATCCCGCATCAAATCATTAATTTTTGTCATTAGGATCAATGAACACTTGAATTGAATGATTAATTAATTAATTAGCCTCTAAATTAAACACCCTAGGATGTTTAATTAACCAACCAAACTCTAAGGAATCCTTAAATCAAACAATAAAGCTCATAATTTTACTCATGCATTTCATCAAACACCTTCGTGGCATACATGGAAAATTAAAGGAAAATGTAAAATTCAGTCTTTAATCCAACCAATTAATCAATAAAGAGGTTTCCTAATTAGTGTCTAACTAGCCACCAATTACAATTACACAAATTCCTAATCAAGTACAACTTAACCAAGCTTGTACAAGAAAAAGAAAAAAAGTATAGGAAAGTAGAAATTCTTAGCCAAAATTCCTTTGATCTCTTCATGGATTCAAGCTTCTCCAAGGTTCTCCTCCTAGCCCGCCACAAGATGGAAAGTTAAAGCCTTATGGAAGTGGAAGAATGGAAGAGGGAATGGTTCTGCGTGGAGTGGATGGACACTGGATGGAGAATGGATGAAGGGTGAGATGATGAATGTTGGAATGGAATGAATGGATGGTCCCCCCTCGATGGTGTGTCCAGCATGTTTTAATAAGTCATGTGCCCTTCTCATGCTCATTTTCACATGCTACCTTTGTGCCAATTGCCTATAGTAATCCACTTATCCAGATGAAGCATGGATGGATGGATTAATACGTTATTCACGTGCTGAAGAATGAGATGATGTCTGAGTGTATTCTCTTCTTCTCTCTACATGTGCTTTCCTCATAAGAACTATTTAATTATTCTAACGTGTTTCTTTTTCCGCAACTCAACCCACATCACCATAGATTGCCTTTATGTCAATTCATTGTGTTATGCTCCTTACTTCTTTTTCTTTAAATGCAACCCATAGCTTTTCTTGCAAACTTCGTCTCTTCACCCATAGCTATCCACGTAAAGATTCTGCATGTTACAACTGCTTCTCCTTTTTTGTCTAGCTTTCAAAAAGAGGCTACTTCCTTTTTAAACTAGAACCCACTCAACCTATAGCTGGTTCTTCTTTCATTCTGCAACTTTCCCATATGATTGCTCACACGTTCTCAACTCCCCTCTTGTTCTCTTCTTATTACTCTTTTCATTCCCATATTTTGCCACGAGTTCCCACGCTGGCTTCCCTCTCTTCAAAAACTAATAGCTCCTTGCTCAAGTGCTCATTCCTCTTGAATCCTTCCCATATGAAATTGAGACTATAACTTCTGCATACTTGTTTCTTTGTCTTTCTGCATGTTCTGCATGTAGCTTCTTATCTCAACATGTAAGCTGCCTCAGCTGAGAGCTCCTTCATCATGTGCTACAACTGGGCTTCCTCTCGAATCCATGTATGAGTGGACTCTATTTTGAGGTTCCTTCTTTTCTACATTCTTCATGCTGCATCCATCTCATACATCTAAAAAAAAACCATGCTGCTTTCAACTCTAAAAGCCCATAGCTTCCCATGTTAACTTCTTCATGGATATTCTTCACGCCATTTTTAACTCGTCTCGTAGCTTCTTTTCCATTTTGCTATATGCATGTGGCTATCTCATACTTCTTTCATGCATTATTCAACTTCATATCCATGTGTTTCTTCCATGTGAGCTCAGCTTCTTCATTTCCACGTCTTCTTCTCCTCTACAATAACTTGTGCTACTCATTCACTTCTCCTTCTTCCTCATATGTTTACTTCCTTGCCACGAGTTTTCTTCCACGTTAGCTTCAGCATTTCTTCATCGTGGTATTGTTCAAATGCACGTAAAACTTGAGCCCTTTAGTTGCTACATTGTCCTGGAGCTTCTTTTTGTGTGTCTCGAGCTCAGTAGCTCTTCTTTACCTTCATTCGTTCGTGTTACTTCCTCTGTTCATGCTACTTGTTCCTTCCATGTGTAGCTCTTCCTTGTACAGCTGCCCAAAAAAATGCATTCAAATTGTGGAAATTATTTCCTTTTGAGATTGCACCCTAATACACTTAAAGCCCATCTCTTTTCTTTTTCTTCTTTAATTCAATTTTCTATTCAAGCTTCAATTACCCATTGAAGTTTGCATAAAAGAATGAAAATTATTGAATAGAATTATCCACAAAATTATTTAAAAAAAATTCATGCATTAAAACTCAATAATTTTGCCAATTAATTCATAAAGTGCATAAATGGCTAATGAAATCAAATTGTATCTAATTAAACCCCTAAGACCATATTTAATCATTAAAATGACTAAGTTATGAGGAATAAAGGGTATAAAAATAGCATTTATCAGTGAGTGTGAAATGTGATTTGCTATGTTGATTGTAATATCTAGTCCTTTGAAAATACAAGAAAACATAAGAAAATGCGAGAAACGTAACATACAGTTTCTTCGTCAATGTACGAAATTCACCGGATACAAAAGGAAGTTCCCCAAATAGAGTAAATTGAGGTCTAACAAAATTAGAATAATATTTTAGACTGCAAATAATGATAAGTCAAGGCTAGAGGTGCTCTAAAATTGAGGTAAAAATAGATTAAAAAAAAAAGGGTCCCGAAGAGTCTCTGAAGTTAAGTATGAAGGAGTCAAGGACTTAAATGCAAAGAAAAGTTATGTACAAGGCAAAATGTATAAATTGCCTAAAAGTTCAAGGAACCCTAGTTTTACCCTCTATTTGTGACTTTAGGCACGAATATAAAAAAATCGAGCAAGAATCTCAGAAATTCCTGACTTACGATTAAACTCCGTTTGATGAGATGGGTCCAATGACGCCATGTTGTTTGGATGGCCGAGTGAGATTCGGTTCGAGATCCAATTATCCCGATTAGTAGCCATGAGCAAAATAGAAAAGAAAGTTGTAACAACTATAGAAATAGAAATAGATAAAGGGCTAAGAAACCCTGAAGGAGTTTCAGAGACTAAATTGTAATAAATGAAAATTTTATAGCACAATCATAATACAAAACAGTAAAAATTACACCTATAGACCCGAGTGTCCAATTGACATTGAAATTTATAAGGATTGAGGTTAAGGGCCCTTGATCCATGTTTGAAGCTCAGTATGGCCAGAAAGTAGAGAAAATAATATTCATAAATTTTAGAAAGTCTAAAGGTATGTATTGTACTGTAAAACCTTAATTGGGCCCGCACATCAATTTTTAGACTGTTGTAAGGCCCAATAGCTGATTCTAAAGGCCCAAAAGAGAAGAGAAGATATAATTAGGGTTTTAGAGAAGATGAAACCCAAATGTAAATATAAAATGAAAGGGAAAGAAGAAAAGGATTTTAATTATTTTAAAGAATTAACCATGGTTAAGTTAGAAACTAACTATGGTTGAGTTAAGAAAATTAACCATGGTTACTCTCCATAACTTAAGGGCTAAGAAAATACATCCAAGTGTGTGGCTAAGGAATTTTGGAAGAAGATATTTAGTCATAAAAATTAGAAAATCAAAAGAAAAAAAAGGATTGGAAGGCTAAGATTTGATCTTGAAAAGGTTGATCCATGGGTCCAAATTTGGCATGACTATTTAACTTCATTTAAATTCATCTCCTTCACCTCCATTCCACCATTTTCATGCCACACACAAGGGAGAAGGAGAGAAAAACGTGAAGAGAGAGAGGGAGGGAGAAAAAGTGGAAGAAGAAATGAAATCAAGCAAAACTACTACCATTCTTCACCAAATTTCTTCATCTTCTTCATCCTCCAACCATTTTCTCCAAAGGGCAGCTGCATATTCATCTTTTCTTCAAGGTGAAATGTTGCTCTAAGTGGGAAGAGAAGGGATTTTAGTTTGAGAAAAGCAAAGGAACCAATGATTAAGCTTAAAGAATAAGTTTTCTCCACCTTGCACTTGAAAATCACATGGTTTAAGTTAGTTTTGTTAAACCCTAGCTATGAGTCACTATTGGACAGCATATGGATCATTAGAAATGGATTTTATATGTTGAATATGAAGGCCTTTAAATGAAGTTTATATGTTAAACATGAAGACATATGAACTTAGTTATTGTTGTTATGTGCTAGGACTTTGAAAAACACAAAGATTGTAATTTTTGGGAAAATAGAAATCATGGGGAGATGTTGTCCGAATTTTCCCAAACTTTTTATGGTTTTTTTTAATGTCTTAAAGTCATTTATACCAAATTTAAAGTCCTAAAACATAAAGAAACAAGCTATGGAATTATTAGAACCAAAGAAACTCACTTTTGGGCCTAAAATGGAGCTAGGTTATGTTATGACCAAAACGTGTTGTTGGGGCTAGAATTTGATAATTTTATCCATCCCAATGGAATTAAAAGGGTGATTTTAGCTAGGAATATCTATGGGAAGCTCCCAAAACTCATGGAATAAAATTTCTAAATTTTGGCCAAGAAATGCATACTATTCGGCCCTAGTGAATGGGAAGGGCAGGAGTTGGATTTTTCCAATTCCAATGGTCCCATTAAGTCTAAAAAGGTCATACTACATTAGAAGTTAAGGTTTATGTATTGATTGTAATGAATTATCATTATGATTATATGGTTCGATATTTGTTTTGGGAACTCCAAAAGTAAGTAAACCGAGTTCCAAGGATTAAGGAGCAAAGTTTGCTAAGGTAGTAGTTTTCCTCTCTCTTTCTTTTAGCTTGTATGTTTGCATAATGATGAGTGTTATGCTATATCAAGTTGTTATTTATGCTATAAGATGAGACATTTATGTTTAGACCGTGCTTGGCCTTGTATAACATTCCTTGTATTCTTATATGGTATGTGGCACCTTGATTAGCATTATGTTATGTACTTACATACTAGCTTGTGAATGAGATTGGTTTACTACTACTGAGATTTCATAATCTCACCCCAAATATAACCCATGCTAGGTCCGAGTTCAAGCAAAGAAAGGGCAAAGAGTGTGGAGGTATAAATTGAGGACCTTACTTTTATGCATCACATTTTGTCATGTAATTAAAAATCTTTGGATTATGGTATGTATGAGTTGTGTTATAATGCTATATGATAATAGGGCATGTAACAAAAAGCCATGTATATACCCAACCCTGAAGTAAAAAGAAAATTTTAATCAATTTAGGTTTTCATTGACTCCTCTAAGTTTTATATGAGGTATTTATAGTGGGAAATGTGTTATATAGTAAGGTATGACATTGATAGACATAGGAGTGTGAGCTGGTAGTGTGCTATCCATGAGTGTGTGATTTTAAATGGATGAATCAATGCATGGAAGAGGGATGTAGTAGCTTGAGTGTGTATGCAGAAGAGAACTACTCCGTGTGTGTATCAAAAAGCCACCTGTGCATTTTTTTATTCATCCTCGTGCCTCTCTTTTGGATATCCAAGCACAAATCTCCTTATCTCTGCCCATGTGTAGGTTGGTTCACTTATTTCCTTTTATGCAAGAGAGTTGTGTTGCTAAGCTTCCACGTGATTCTACCCATGCCTTGAGTCTGTGATTAGAAATAGCCCATGTAAGTGTGTTGAATCTGCATGTGTGTGCTACTCGTGCATCTCCTGCCTCTCCCTTCATGATTTCATGATGAAGAAACCATGCATGATGTAACACCATATTTATTAATCTCATCTTACTTCATTTCTAAGTTCCCTTCCTTGGATCATATAAGTTTTGCCAAGGAAAAAGCGTTAAAAATATTTATTAAATTGCATTACATCACAGATAAAATTTTCATTCGATGTTCTGTGGGCCATATGCACTCATCTTTCTCATTCTCATATTTAATTACACAAATACAACTCATAACCATCCCAAGAAGTGGCCTAAAACTCATGCAAGGAGATGGAATGCATGAAATGCAATGGTGTAGCCTCAGGTAGGATTTTCTAAATTATGCCTGAACTTTAAAAAATCATAACTAATTCTAGAAAAATTGAAATCAACACATTATATGATTGTAGAAAGATACAGATGTCTACTATATTTTAAAATAAATCCAAACCACAGCAGAGGCTTCTAGCTATTGAAAATTGATGGAACAATACTAGAGGTTGACTGTCATTAGTGGTATTGTCCTCCAATTTAAAAAATTCATATCTCCTTGCTCAAATGTCCAATTGGGGTGATCTTATGGCAAAAGCTCATTATGTCTAGTTTGTGCTTGTAAAATTTCATAAGTATAAGACATCATTTGACGCACGAATGGCATAGCGCATGATTCTGACCATATGAACAATGTCTACATCAGTTCAACAGAAAAATGCCAAGTTTGAAAATTCATAGTTAATTCCACAGAGCTTCAAATAATCTGATCTTTAGCTTCCCAAAAATCTCTCAAAATGATCTATATGTGTGCCAAATTTCATGGGAAAATTCATTCATTTGGTTAGATTTTGACATTAGGTTGCAAAGTGGCTCATTTTGTGTCATATAAGGGGTTTAAATGGTCCATTTTGAGTTCTAAGCTAACCATGACCACTTGAGCACGTGAGAATGCACCAAAATGACCTTCTAAACCTGTCTCAAAGGTGCATCAACCCAAAATTTGAAAACCCACTCTCTCACCTTATGCCATACACAAGATTACACATGCTTCGTGTTGCCATCCAAGGTCCAAAAACTACATGATCATTCATTTGGCATCAAACCTCATACATACATAAAATATATGAGTAATTACACATGTTTAAAGGATTATACAACATTTCCATCATTGTATTACATCATATGCCATTGGTATGGCTACAAAAGAGACGAAACTAGGCAATTCTAGATACTTTGATGTTAATCTCTTATCTCCCAACTTAGTGGCTTCCATTACCTTGTTTATTTGGTCCACATAGCATGTTAAGACATTGGAGAGGAGGGAACGAGATTCAAAGAATCCCAATAGCTCATTTCCCTTTCAATCACACATAAAGAATGCAATACAAGTCTTGAAAATGCATACATGGGCATAATGGAATGTGTAATCATTCAAGAAGCATTCTTAGCATTTGAACAAGTCACACAAAGCACACATAGGCTTGCCAAGTAAGTGGATTAGCCTCACCCATTCTCTTGTGGACTTAGGACTTGCCTCACCCAATTGCTTTAAGAGGTTTTGACTCAACCTTACTCTTAGGAGACTCTTTACTTTGTCTCAACCATTTCTAAGGATTCCTGTCTCATCCTCACCATGGCTAAGGGTTTTTGGCTCCACCACACTCAAGCAAACCCAAGCACACATACGAGGCATCATTTGAGAACATATTACAACATCATGGTACCATGGAACAAAAACATATGTTAGAACACTTTTCATGACTTAAAACACACATACACACATTTAACGACAAGGTAAGCACACATTCATGTATGAGAGAAAGTAGAGAGAGCAACCTTTGATGCAATCACACACTTTTTCTTTTGGAATTGCACTCCCTTCCTCGGCCACAAACTCACAATAGTGGATATTATTTCTCTTGGCCTAGACATATTATAATATCTAGTTCTCTAAAAAAGAGAGAAAACGTGAGGAACGTAACATATAGTTTCTATATTAATAACGAAATTCACCTGATACAAAAGGAAGTCCCCCGAAATGACTTAATTAAGGTCCTACAAAATTTGGGAAGCATTCTAGACTCCTACAAATGAAAATTTTAGGTTCAAACGAAAGAAAAATAGAGCTCAAATGAAGAAACAATTTCTTACGAAACATAATGGCATTTTTTGTAATTTTGAGAAATTTTTGGAATTCACATAGGAGAGCCTTTTAAATGAAATTTTTGAGTTGTCCAGGGTTCTCAGAGGCCCTGAAAACCATAGGAAGCCCCAAGACAGTTAAATCCCCTCCGGTGGACGTTTTCTAACATCAGTGTACTTGAACATTAACAGATACGTTCGGGAAGGTTTTGGCTTCAATTTGAGTGATTCCAAAGGCATTTTACTAAATTTGGAAAGTAAATTTTATAATGGAAAAGATAGTTCTAAAAAAGGATCTAAAACAAATAAGAAATGAAAATGCCAAGAACGAAGGGTAAAATAGAAATTTTTGAAAAGTGTTTCTTCTCCGCCTATAAATAGGTGGTGCCACCCTTCCTCTCTCATTTAGATAGAATTGTTTCTACCCAAATTCAGAGAAGAAGGCTAGGGTTTAGGCACACCAAAGGGAGAGAAGAAGAAGGAGAAATCAAGGTGAAATGGTATGGTTTCTTAGTAGTTTTTCATGCTTTCTTCCATCCAAACCTCCTCTCCTCCATTCTCCTTTGTTTCCTTTGATTAAAATGAAGTATACAAATATGGTTCAAGGGAGAAACTTAGGGGAAATTTCGGATTTGAAGAGAAGAGCTTGGAGAAAGCAAGATTCAAGTGAGAAAAAGCAAGAAAACAAGGTAATTTCTCCTCCCATGGATGCTACCTTTGGTTCCCCTCCTTCTCCATTTTGCCTAACCTAAGAAACCCTAGGAGAATATGATTTTTAGGTATAACCAAGGGTGAATCTAAGGAAAAAGGGTGTGAAAATTAAAAATATGCGAAAGGAATTAACAAAAAATCATTAGATTTCAAGATGCAATTTCTAGGGTTTCAAGTGTACCTTGTAAAATCTAACTTTGTACAATGATTCCAATACTTAAATAAGAGTTTAAATGAGTTCCTAAGATCTCTATAAGTCTCCCTATGTGCTTCCTCCTTTAAGAAAGCCAAGCAAACTCCATGAAGGCTACTAAGCTTCATGGTCTCAGCCTAAGGAGGTTAAGGTAGCTAGGGAGAGTTTTAAATTTTTCTAAACCCATTTTTGAGTCATATATGATGGATGCATATGAGAAGAAGCCTTGAAAAAATTTTAGAAAGCATAAAAAGTGAGATGGTGCCTTATGCTCCATAATGTAACTTAAAGAAGCAACATATAGTTAGGCTCTCTGTTTTAATTGTGTGATGACTCCAAGAGGCTTAAAAGGAGTCCAAAATCATATATGAGAGGAAAGAATGGAGCCTAGAATTCATTTGAGGGGTGTTGCTTCATTAGGTGCATTTATGGAACCATAATGAAGTTTATAGGTTAAGTTAGTGTCTAAGCAAGTGTGTAGCCTTAGAATTAATTCCATGAATCTAATTGGCTTCTATAAATTGTGTTTAGGATAAGAGAAATCATCCCCACACTTTTGCATGTGTGTGACTAAAAAAGGGAGCTTGGATTCAAGAGAAAAAGTGTGTAATTGTATCCAAGACTTGTCGCTTCGACCTAGTAAGCCAGTCCCTCTACCTCTTCCACATGCTAATATGTCTTCCCATCTGCAAGACCCAGCTAAAGCGAATCTCATCTTCATGAAGTTACCTGGGGACTTTATCTTTACTTGTAGTTCGCTCATTTCATTGTTGGAAGTTTAGATTCAATAGTTATTAGTTGTTTTGGAGACTCCTCCAGTTAGAGTAGCCATTCCTTAATTAATAGTAGTTGGGAAGGTCTCTTGTAATGCCATCATTTCTAGCTCATCTCATGCCTTTAGGTATCTCATTTTCAAGAATTATACAAGCTTTCAAGGAAAAAAGCAATAGAAATAATGAATATTTTCGTGTTGCATAGTGTATAAAAATTCTATTCGATGTCACGTGGACCATGTAAGCTCATACAGCATATTCTCATATTTATTTACACTAATACAATTCAAAACCATTCAATAAAGTGGCTTGGAACTCATACAAGTGGGTGGAACACATTAATTCCCACAGATTTGCCATAGTCAGAATTTCATTTTTTCTGTCACAAGTTCGAAAATTCATAACTAAGTCCACAAAAATTGAAATCCAACAAGTCTTACCATTACAAAAAGATTTAGATGTCTACCCCATGGTAAAAATAATTTCAGTTCATGGATCATTAAGGGGAAGACGTTTGACATTCAAAAAGCTACTGAGGTCGCTGCTGCCTGGGCTACTGTTTCAAATTACTGATACAAATTTCTAAAATTCATAACTAATTCTATAAAACTTGAAATTACACAAATTCAGTCATTATAGAAAGATAAAAATGTTGACTTGATAATAAAAATAATTCCAGAATGAAAAAGATATGTTTAGCTATTGTAATTCTATGAAATAGTGACTGGACTCCTAGGGTGCCACTACTACTAACAGCCAATTTCAAAAATGCATAACTCTTCTCTCAGACCTCCAAATGAGGTGATCTTAGTGTCCACAAAAATATTATGACCTATAGTTTGTGCCTATAAAATTTCACAAGCATTGGACACTAATTGACTATCAGATGACACAAAACACAAATCTGCCAGTGTGAACAGTGCACATACCAGAATCGATAGAAAATCTCAACTTTGAAAATTTATCAAATATTTTCTAGACCTTTGAAAATTATGTTCTTTAACTTCCCAAAAATCTCTCATAAATATCTAATTTCATGCCAAATCTCAAATCAAGACTAACTCATTTGGCCAAAAAGTGATATAGGGTTCCATTATGGTCAAATTTAGCTCCATATGAGGTACCAAATTTACCAAATGGCCTTCCCTTGGTGTTAGCACCTTTTGGGCAAGTCTAAAAGCATATTTAAGACTTGTGTGAGCTACTCAAATGGTCCCAAACCTCATGCATCTCATTTTGGCCATTCAACCCACACTTATGCACATTTCCATTAAACTTCCACATTGCACACTTTGGTATTACATACTCAAAATAAATGCTAGAGGTCATACATCATATCCATATATTTAAACATCACATAACAGCATAGTTATATATGTCTCAAGGGTCATGGTACATTTACATCATCATATACATCATATGGTACAATCATAGTCTTAAAGTGGCAAAAGCTAAACATATGATTGTCAATCTCCTTCCTTTAGTGTTGTTGGCTCCCATTAGCATATCCACTTAGTTCACCTAGCATGTTAGATCATTGAAGAGGAGGGGATGAGATTCAAAGAGTCCCAATAGCTCATCTCCCATTCAATCATACATAGTATATGCAAAGCAAGCTTCACAAATGCATGCATAGGGAAAATGGAAGACATGGGCATTTTAAAAGCAAGCTTGGCATATGAACAAATCATACAAGACATTTAAGAGCTCACCAAGTGTTTGGATTAGCCTCACACTTCTCCTCATGGATTTGGACTTGCCTCACCCTTTCTTTAAGAGCTTTGGACTCAACCATACTCTTGGGAGCCCACTTTGCTTTTGGGAGACTCTTTACTTTGTCTCAACCAAGCTCAAGGGTTCTTGGCTCATCCTCACCAAAGGGAAGAGTTCTTGGCCTTTTCACACTCAAGCAAACTCAAGCATACATCATGTACTCATTTAGAAACATAATATGGCATCAAGAGTCATAGCATATAAAGGCATGCTAGCATACTTTTCATAGCTTGAAAATACATATACACGCATTTTAAAATAAGCTAAACACATATCCATGTATGAGAGAAGGTGGAGAGAGCTACCTTGCACACAATCACACATTTTTTCCTTGGATTTCAAGCCTCCTCTTTCAGTCACGAACCCACAAATTGGTGGAGATGGTTTCTCTTGGCCTAGATACAATTTATGGGAGCCAATTAGATTTATGAAACACATTCTAAGGCTACATAACTTGATGAAACACTAGGTTGCTCTATAGGCTCCATTATAGTCCATAATTGCACTTAATGAAGCAACACCCCTCAAATGATTTATAGGCCTCATTCTTTCCTTTCAAATATGATTCTTGACTCCTTTTAAGCCTTTTGGAGTCATCACACCATTGAAACAAAAGGCTTAGCACCATATTGCTTCTTTAAGTCATAATATGGAACCTAAGGCACCAAATCAATTTCTATGAGTTTTAAATTTTTTCTAAGGCCTCCTTTCATTTTCATTCATCAAATATGACTCAAGAATGGCCTTAGAAAAATTTAAAACTCTCCTTAGCTATGAGAACCCTTCTTGGCCAAGACAATGAAGCATATTGGGTTCCATGGAGCTTTCTTTGTTTTCTTATGGGAAGAAGCATATGGGGAGCTTCTTAGGGATCTTAGGAGCTCATTTAAATTCTTATTTAGGCCTAGGAATCATCATACAAAATCATATTTTACAAGGTGCAATTAAAACCCTAGTACTTGCATCTTGAAATCTAGTGGTTATTTTGTTGTTTTCTTTGTATATTCTTAATCTCCACACCCTTTTTCCTTAGATTCATGATTGGTTCTGCCTAAAATCATCTCCTCCTAGGGTTTTCTCAAGTAGGGCAAAATGGAGGAGGAGGGAACTAAAGATGACAACCATAAGAAGAGAAATTACCTTGTTTTCTTGCTTTTTCTCACTTGAATCTTGTGTTCTTTGAGCTCCTCTCTTCAAATCCGAATTTTCCCCTCAATTTCTCCTTTAAAATAGATCCATATACTTCATTATAATCATATGAAATAAAGGAGAATGAAGGAGAAAATGTTTGGAAGAGAAAGAGCATGAAAAACCATGAAAATCCATACCTTTCTACCTTGAATTTCTCCTCCTTTTCTTCCTCCCCTTGTGTGCCTCATCCCCTAGGGTTTTTCTCTGATTTTGGGCAGAACATGGTCTTGCATAATGAAGGGAGAAGAAGGGTGCTTTATATATATAGGTGGGAATAAGTTACACTTTTCAAAAATTTCCATTTTACCCTTCACTCTTGGCATTTTTGTTTCTCCTTTGTTTTAGCTCCTTTTTGAGAATCATCTTTTCCATTATGAAATTTAGGTTCCCAATTTAGTAAAATACCTTTGGAATCACTCAGTTTGGAGCTAAAACCTTCTCGAATGAACTGATTAACGTTTGGGTCAACCAACATTAGAAAATGTCCACCGGAAGGGTTTTAACTGTCCCAGGTCTTTTCATGGTTTTTAGGCCTCTAAGAACCCCGGAGAACTCAAAACTTTCATTTAAAAAGCCTTCCTGCGTGAATTCCAAAAATTGGTCAAAATTACGAAATTGCCATTACATTTTGTAGGCTTTTCGTAAAAAGTTGTTTCTTCATTCTAGCTCCATTTTTCTTTCCATCTGAGCTTGAGATTCTCATTTTTAGGAGTCTAGAATGCTTCCTAAATTTTTTGGGACCTTAACTATCTCTTTCCAGGGAACTTCCTTTTATATCCAGTGAGTTTCGTTCTTTTATGGAGAAACCGTACGTTACATTTCTCACATTTTCTCTCGTTTTTAGAAAATCGGATGTTACATCTCTTTTGTCCCTTGGTGGGATCATCCTTGCCAGTTTTGACTTGGCCATTCCTGGGAGTCAACATATTTTATTGTTTAGGAGGAATTACACTTGTTTTTTAGTCCAAGTAGTGACGGGTTTTGCTATGACTTTTTACTATTGTTCGACTATTGGTAGCTCTCTTCACCTTCTCTCATGCATGATTGCTTGCTTTACTTATCTTTGAATGCCTGTATGTGTATTTTTAAGCCATGAAAAGTGTTCTAGTATGACTTTGATTCCATGGTCCCAAGATGTTACAATATGCTTTTATGTGATGTTTATGATGTGTGCTTGGGTTTGCTTGAGTGTGGTGAGGCCAATAACCCTTATCCATGGTGAAGATGAGCCAAGAACCTTTAACATTGGTTAAGAAAAAGTTAAGAGTCTCCCAAAAGTGAGGTTGACTCCCAAGAGCATAGTTGAGTCCAAGAACCTTTTAAAGAATGGGTGAGGCAGTCTAAAATCCATAAGTAAATGGGTGAGCCCAATCCACTTGCTTGGTAAGCCTGTGTATGTTATGTATAACTTTCTTAAACGATGAAAATGCCTCTTGAATGTTTGCACATATCAACATGGCCATACAAGCATTATGAGACTTGTTTTACATCCATTATGTATGATTGAATGGGAGATGAGCTATTGAGATTCTTTGAATCTCATCCCCTCCTTTTCAATGTTCTAACATGCTAGGTGGATCAAGAGAGTAAGGTAATGGAAGCTGACCACCTTGAAGGAAAGATCTTGACAACATAGTGCATAGTTTTTGGTTCTTTAAGGCCATATTTGTATCAATGATATAATCGAATAATGTATATGGTCTATGACTTCTTGGACATGTTTAATTATGATAATATGTCATGTATAAATGGAAGAATGTATTATGTTAATGCTATAATGTAATTTGAGTATGTAATGCTAAGTTATGCTTCTTGAAAGTTTGATGTAAGTATGTATAATTAGTGGCATAGCCAAAATGAAAGGCATGGAGTTTAGGACCATTTGGAAGCTCACACAAGTCCTAATTATCTTATACTTGCCCAAAATGTGTCAAACCCTAAGGAAAATCATTTGGTCATTTTGGTATCCAATATGAAGTCAAAATTGACTATAATATAACCCTATGTCACTTTTTAGCCAAATGAGCTCTTCTTGATTTAAAATTTGGCATGCAATTAGAGCTTGTTAATAGATTTTTGGGAAGCTAAAGAACATAATTTTTGAAGGTTTATAGAATATTTGATGAATTTTCAAAGTTGGCAAATTTTTTGGTTTTGGTCATGTTACTGTTCACTTAGGTCCGAAAATGAAATCTGTCACACATAGCCCAAATGATGTCCAATTGCCATAAAATTTTATATAAAGAAACTAGATACTCTTAGTGACTTGTGCCAACTAGAATTACCTCATTTGGATATCTAGAGAGAGAGATATAAATTTTCAAAAAATCTATCTAGTATTAGGAACTCTAGCCAACCTCAGTTTTTGTTTGATTGAGTTTCGAGGTCTAGGCATGCCTGCACTGATCTAGAGTTATTTTTTCCCTCTAGCTAACATCCAAATATTTCTAGATTGGTATCATTTTCATAGATTGTATTTTTCTAGAATTAATTGGACATTTTTTAATTTTGCTGTAGAATTCTATGATAGCACCAGTGAATAGCCTGACCTCTGGACAACTTTGTATATTAAACATATTGTGTGTTGGATGCTATGGTATGGATATATTTGTATCATAAATTAGACATATATAGCTTTCCAAAATGGCTAAGAATTCATGATTTTTATTTTTTTAGAATTAGTTATGATTTTCCAAATTTGTGAGAGAAATGGGGACAAATCTTGTTGAAATTATATATGTATATTTTGAGCTTCCCCTTGAGTTCCATGAGATAGTTAAGGTCTTTAAAAATTTGAAAAGCATTCTAGACTCCTAAAAATGAGAATCCCAGGCTCAGACAGAAAGAAAAATAGAGCTAGAATGAAAAAATAATTTCTTACGTAGAGCTTACGAAACGTAATTGTATTTTCGTAATTTTGATCAAATTTTGGAATTCACACAGGAAGACTTTCAAATAAAAGTTTTGAGTTCCCCAGGGTTTTCAGAGGCCCTAAAAACCATGGGAAGCTATGGGACAGTTAAATCCCCTTCGGTGGACATTTTCTAATATCGGTGTGCCTGAACTTTGATGAATTCATTCAAGAATGTTTTAGCTCTGATTTGAGTGATTCCAAAGGCATTTTATTTAATTAGGAACCTAAATTTTATAATAGAAAAGACGGTTCTCAAAAAGGAGCTAAAACAAAGGAGAAACGAAACTGCTAAGAATGAAGGGCAAAATGGAAATTTTAAAAAAGTGCTTCATCCTCCCTTATAAATAGGTGGCGCCTCATACTCTCCCTCACTTAGCTTTATATTATTCCACCCCAAATCAGAAGAAGAACCCTAGGAGAGTGGTGCACCAAGGGAAGAAGAAAAGGGAGAGAAAATCCAAGCTTAAGGTATGTTTCCATGGTAGTTTTTCATGCTTTTCTTCATCCACACCTCCTCTCTTCTCTTCTCCTTTGTTTCCTTTGATTAAAATGGAGTTTATAAATCTGTTTCAAGGGAAAATTCGGATTTGAAGAGAGGAGCTCAAAGAACACAAGATTCAAGTGAGGAAAAGTAAGAAAACAAGTTAATTTCATCTTCCATGGTTGTCATCTTTGGTTCCCTTCTCCACCATTTCACCTCACTTGAGAAAACCCTAGGGAAGATGATTTTTAGGCAGAACCAAGCATGAATCTAAGGTAGAAGGGTGTGGAGATTAAGAATATGTAAGGGGAATTATAAAAAAACCATTAGATTTCAAGATGCAAATTCTAGGGTTTTGTGTGCATCTTCCAAAATCTGATTTCATATGATAATTTCTAGGCCTAAGAGTTTAAATGAGCTCCTAAGATCCTTAAGATGCTCCCACATGCTTCCTCCTTCAAGGAAACAAAGAGAATTCCAAGGAGGCCAAAAAGGGGCTATGTCTCAGGCAAGCATAGATGGAGTAGCTAGGGATAGTTTTAAATTTTCCCAAGCCCATTTTTGTGTCATTTATGATGAATGAATATGAGAGGAGGCCTTGGAAAAAATTTAGAACCTATGGAAAGTGAATTGGTGCCTTAGGTTCCATATTATGACCTAAAGAAGCAACATGTAGTTAGGCTCTTTGTTTTAATTGTGTGATGACTCCATAAGGCTTAAAAGGAGTCAAGAATCATATTTGAAAGGAAAGAATGGAGCCTAGAATTTATTTGAGGGGTGTTACTTCATTAGGTGCATTTATGGACTATAAAGGAGTTTATAGAGCCACCTAGTGTCTAAGCAAGTATATGGCCTTAGAATTGAGTTGATGAACCTAATTGACTCCCATAAAATGTGTCTAGGCTAAGAGGAAGCATCTCCACAAATTTATGGGTGTGTGGCCGAAGTAAGGGAGGGAATTTCAAAAGGAAAAGTGTGTGATTGTGTGCAAGGAAGCTTTCTCCACATTCTCTCATGCATGGATGTGTGTTTAGCTTGTCTTAGAATGTGTGTATGTGTATTTTCAAGCCATGAAAAGTATGCTAACATGATTTTATATGGCATGATTTCATGATGACATATTATGCTTTCAAATGATGTTATGATATTTGTTTGAGTTTGCTTGAGTGTGGAGAGGCCAAGAACTCTTAACCATGGTAAGGATGAGCCAAGAACCCTTGAAATTGGTTAAGACAAAGCAAAGAGTCTCCCAAAAGCAAATAGGCCCCCAAGAGTGTGGTTGAGTCTAAGAACCTCTTAAAGAATATGTGAAGCAAGTCCAAAATCCATGAGGAAAAGTGTGAGGCCAATCCAAACGCTTAGTGAGCTATTGAATGTCTTGTATGACTTGTTCACATGCCAAGCTTGCTTCTTGAATGTTCATGACTTCCATTTTATCCATGCATGCATTTTCAAGACTTGCTTTGCATATATTATGTATGATTGAATGGGAGATGAGCTATTAGGATTCCTTGAATCTCATTCCCTCATCTCCAATGATCTAATATGCTAGGTGGACTAAGTGGACAAGGTAATAGAGGCCAACCACCTTGAAGGAGAGAATTTGACAACCAAGTGTTTGAGTTTTGTCACTTTAAAGCCATATTTGTGTCAATTGTTGTAGTCCAATGATGTATATGGCCTATGACCTTTTAGACATGTATAATTATGATCATATGTAATGTATAAATGAATGGACATGATGTATGAACCCTAGAACATAATTTGAGCATGTAATGCCAAGGTATGCATTTTGGAAAGTTTGATGTAATGTGTATATGTGTGGATGAAAAGGACAAAATGAGATGCATAAAGTTTAGGACCATTTGGGCAGCTCACACAAGTCCTAAATATGCTTTTAGACTTGCCCAAAAGGTGCCAAGACCAAGGGCAAACCATTTGGTCACTTTGGTACCCCATATGGAGCCAACATTAACTATAATGGAACCCTATATCACTTTTTGGCCAAATGAGCTCTTCTTGATCTAAGATTTGACATAAAATTAAGGCTCATTGAGAGACTTCTGGCAAGCTAAAGATCATAATTTTTGGAGATCTACAGAATATTTGATGAATTTTCAAAGTTGGCAATTTTTCTAGTTTTGGTCTACTGCACTATTCATTTGGTCTGAAAATGAAATCTATCACACATGGCTCAAATGATGTCCCATTGCCATGAAATTTTATACAGCAAAACTAGGCATTCACAATGACACATAACAATTAGAAGCACCTCATTTGGATGTCTAAAGAGGGAGATATGAATTTTTGAAAATTCTATCTAGTATTAGGGAATTCAACAACCTAAGTTACTGTTCCATTGAATTTCGAGTTCTGGGTTGCCTGAGCTGGTCTAGAAATATTTTTTTCCTCTAGCTAACATTCACAGCTTTCCAGATTGGTATCATTTGTGTGGATTGGATTTTTTTTTAAATTAATTGCAAATTTTCCAATTTGTAGCAGAATCTATGACAGCATCAGGAGGCAGTTTGACCTCTAGACATTTTTGGATGTCAAACTCCCTCTATGATGAATGTTATGGTTTGGGGGTATTTTAGTATGAATTAAACATCTGTATTTTTCTAGAATGGGCAAGAATGTGTGAATTCAATTTTTATAGAATTAGTTATGACTTTCCAAATTTTGGTCAGAAAAGGGCCAATTTTGGCCGAAAATGCACTTCATTATTTTGAGCTCTCTTTTGATTTTCATGAGTTATGGGCATGATTTTATGATGCAAAAGAGTTGTATTGATGTAATTAAATATGATAATGTATAGTATGAGCTCACATGGCCCACATGATATTGAATGGAATTTTTATACACGACGCAGTGCAATTAAATGCATTATTTTATTAAACTTTTCCTACTTCCTCCATGGAGTTGAGAATATGATGCATAAGAATGTTATAAGATGAGCTAAAAATTATGGTGTTACACCACACTCAAGCAAACCCAAGCACATATCAAGAACATCATATAAGAGCATCTTGTAACATCATGGCACCATGGATTCATAGTCATGCTTGAGAATTTTTCATGGCTTAAAAATACACATACACATATACAAAGACAAGATAAGCACACATTTATGCATGAGAGAAGGTGGAGAGAGCTACCTTGGCTACAATTACACACTTTTTCCTTTGAATCCAAGCTCCCCTTTTTCGGCCACATACACACACAAGTGTGGGGATGATTTCTCTTGGCCTAAACACAATTTATAGAAGCCAATTAGGTTCATGGAATTAATTCTAAGGCCACACACTTGCTTGAACTCTAGCTTGATCTATAAACCTTATTATAGTTCCATAATTGCACCTAATGAAGCAACACCCCTTAAATAAATTCTAAGCCCCATTCTTTCCTTTCAAATATGATTATTGACTCCTTTTAAGCCTCTTGGAGTCATCATACAATTAAAACCAAGAGCCTAACTACATGTTACTTCTTTAGGTCATAATATGGAACATAAAGCACCAACTCACTTTTTTATTGGTTTTAAATTATTCCCAAGGCCTCCCATCATTTTCATTCATCATATATGACTCAAAACTAGGCTTGGAAAAATTTAAAACTCTCCTTAGCTACATAAACCCCTTTAGGCCAAGGCTATGGAAGAAATGGGGTTTCTTGGAGTTTGCTTTGTTTTTTACATGGAAGATGCATATGGGGAGACTATTAGGGATCTTAGGAACTCATTTAAACATTCATTTAGGCCTAGGAATAATTATATAAAATCAGATTTTTAAGGGAACCCATGAAACCCTAGATTTACTACCTTGAAAATCCATAACTTTTTCTTGAATTTCTTTGCATATTCTTACTCTCCTCTCTTAAATTCATAGAATTCACCATTGGTTCCCCTCAAAATTCCAGCCCTCAAGCATCTACATATATGTGTAAAAATATGGAGAAGAAGGGGGCAGGAGTAGCTACCATGGGATGCAAGATTTACCTTGTTTTCTTGCTTTTTCTCACTTGAATCTTATGTTCTTTGAGCTCCTTTCTTCAAATCCGAATTTTCTCCTTAATTTCTCCTTTAAAATAGATCCATATACTTCATTATAATCATAGGAAAAAAAGGAGAATGAAGGAGAAGAGGTTTGGAAGAGAAAGAGCATAAAAAACTACTAAATTTCCATACCTTAAGCCTTTGATTTCTCCTCCTCTTTGCCTTCCTCTTGTGCGCCACTCTCCCTAAGGTTTTCCTCTAGTTTTGGGTAGAACTTGGTTGTGCAACATGAAGGCAGAAGAAGGGCACATCACATATATAAGTGGGAGGAAGTTACACTTTTAAAAAAGTTTCCATTTTGCCCTTCGTTCTTGGCACTTTTGTTTCTCATTCGGTTTAGCTCATTTTTTAGAACCATCTTTCCATTATAAAATTTAGATTTCCAATTTAGTAAAATGTCTTTTGTAACATCCAGTCCCTCCGTAAACGTGAGAAACGCAATGTTTGGTTTCTCCGTAAACGGTAGAAATGGGCCAGATACAAAAGGAAGTCCATGAAATGAAAGGGATTGGGGCAAACTAAAATTATGATAAAATTTTAAATATTATAAAATGAGAAGTTGAGCCTTGAGTTGCCCAGAAATCAAGGCCAGAGTGATTTAAAAAATTTGCCAAAAGGCCAGTGGAATTTTCGTAAATATGGGCACCTTTTGAAAAACACACAGGAGGGCTTTTTAAATGAAAGTTTTGAGTTATCCAGGGTTCTCAGAGGCCCTGAGAACCATGAGAAGCCCCAGGATAGCTAAATCCCCTCCGGTGGATTTTTTCTAATGTTGGTGTACCCGAACTTTGACGGATTCATTCGGAAAGGTTTTAGCTCCGATTTGAGTGATTCCAAAGCTATTTTCCATAATTGGGAGCCTAAATTTTATAATGGAAAAGATGGTTCTAAAAAAGGAGCTAAAACGAAGGAGAAACAAAAATATAAAGTATGAAGGGCAAAATGAAAATTTTTTATAAAGTCACTTTGCCCTAGCTATATATAGGTGGCACCTCACACTCTCCCTCATTCCACTTCAGAAGTTCCAGCCCCAAATCAGAAGCAAAACCCTTGGAGAGTGGCGCACAAAGAGAAGGGAAGAAGGAGGAAAGATTCAAGACTTTAAGTATGGAATTTTGCTTATTTTTCATGCTTTCTCTCCACTAATCTCTTCTCCTCTTTTTTCCTCTTTTTCTCCATGAATTTTCTGAAGTTTTGAGGGCTGTTTTGAAGGAAGAACAGAGGGGAATTTTTGGATTTGAAGAGAAGAGTTGGAGAAAGCAAGATTTAAGCCAAACTAACTAAAGAAATAAGGTAAAAATGCATTCTTTGGTAGCTATGTTGATGTCTCCTTCTTCTCCATTTCGACCTAGCCTAAAAACCATAGGAAGATCTGATTTTCAAGCCCAACCAAGCATGATTCTTAGGTATTTGATGGAAAGAAATAAGAATATGAAAGGAAACCATGAAATAGACATTAGGATTCAAGATGTAAAACCTAGGGTTTCTGGTGCACTTTTCAAATTCTAAATTTATGTGATACTTCCTAGGTCTAATTTAGAGTATAAATAAGTTCTTGAGACACAAAAAATACTCCCCACAAGCTTCTCCCTTCAAAAAAAAAAAAAAGAAAACTCCATGGAGCCTAAAACCTAGGCATGTCTCGGCCAAGCATGTTCTATGGTGCTAGGGAGAGTTTTAAATTTTTCTAAGGCCATTCTTGAGTCATAATTGATGAATGAAAATGAAAGGAGGCCTTGGAAAAAATTTAGAACTCATGGAAAGTGATTTGGTGTCTTAGGTTCCATATTATGACCTAAAGAAGCAACATGGTGCTAGGCCATTTGTTTTAATGATGTGATGACTCCAAGAGGCTTAAAAGGAGTCAAGAATCATATTTGAAAGGAAAGAATAAGGCCTAGAAATCATTTAAGGGGTGTTACTTCATTAGATGCCAATATGGACCATAATGGGGGTTATAGAGCAATCTAGTACTTAAGCAAGTTGTATGGCTTTAGAGAATATTTCATGAACCTAATTGGCTCCCAAAAATTGTATCTAGGCCAAGAGAAACTATCTCCACCAATTTGTGAGTGTGTGGCCAAAAGAAAAGGCTTGAATCCAAAAAGAAAAGTGTGTACTTGTATACAAGGTAGCTCTCTCCACCTTCTCTCATGCATGGATGTGTTTAGCTTGTTTTAGAATGTGTGTATGTGTATTTTTAAGCTTTGAAAAGTATGCTAGCATGCCTTTATATGCCATGATACTTGATGCCATGTTATGTTTTCAAATGATTACATGATGTTTGTGTGAGTTTGCTTGAGTGTGGAGAGGCCAAGAACTCTTCCCTTAAGTAAGGATGAGCCAAGAATCCTTGAGCTTGGTTGAAACAAAGTAAAGAGTCTTCCAAAAGAAAAGTGGGCTCCCAAGAGTATGGTTGAGTCCAAAGCTCTTAAAAAATGGGTGAGGCAAGTCCAAAATCCATGAGGAGAAGTGTGACGCCAATCTCAAGTATTGGCTGCGATGAGGAACTCTCTAGATTGCCTCACTGTTTCTATGGAATAATTGGCCAAGGCTAACGGCCTCTAATTGGCTTACTATTCTAGGGATTGGATTTTCATCTTTAGCTACCAACCCGAGCCTCACCACCTCTATAACCGACCCGTCATCAAGCTAGAGGGTTCTACCTCTCGCTTCATTCATGCATAACTAGCTATCACCTCTGGGTTGTCAGGCTCCAGGGTATAGCTTATAACTCAACCTCTGGCCTGAGGAGACTAACCTTTTCGGGGTCTAATGGGAGCCAACAACACTAAAAGAAGGAGATTGACAATCATGTGTTTAGCTTTTGCCACTTTAAGACCATGATTGTACCATATAATATATATGATGTAGCAAATGGGTCATGACCCTTGAGACATGTGTAAATATGATATTATATGATGTTTAAATGTATGGATATGATATATTACCTCTAAAACCTATTTTGAGTAAGTAATGCCAAAGTGTGCAATATGGAAGTTTGTTAGAAATATGCATAAGTGTGGGTTGAATGGCCAAAATGAGATGCATGAGATTTGGAACCATTGGGAAGCTCACACAAGTCTCAAATAAGCTTTTAAACTTGCCCAAAAGGTGTCAAAACCAAGGGAAATCCATTTGGCAACTTTGGTTTCCAATATGAAGCCAAAATTGACTATAATGGAACCCTATATCACTTTTTGGCCAAATGCGTTAGTCTTGCTCTGAAATTTGACATGCAATTAGGTCATATTGAGAGATTTTTGGGAAGCTAAAGAACATAAATTTCAGAGGTCTAGAGAATATTTGATGAATTTTCAAAGTTGGGATTTTTTATGGATTCTGGTATGTGCACTGTGCATACTAGTAGTTTTGTATTTTGTGTCACCTGATGGCCAAATGGTGTCTAATTCTTGTGAAATTTTATGGCATAAACTAGAGGTTATAAGCTTTTTGTGGCCACTTAGATCACCTCATTTGGAGGTCTGAGCAGAGAGTTATGCATTTTTGAAGTTGACTTTCAATACCAGTGGCGCCCCAGGAGTTCAGTTACTGTTCCATAGGATTCCAATGGCTAAATGGATCTTTTTCATTCTAGAATTATTTTTAACATCAAGTTAACATTTGTAGCTTTCTAGAATGACCTAATTTGTGTGATTTATATTTTTATATAATTAGTTATAAATTTTAGAGATTTATATCAGTAATCTGAATAGCAGCCTAAATAGCCAACGACCCCAGTAGCTTTTCGGATGTCAAATGTCCTCCATGATGCGTGTTATGATCCGGGCATATTTTTAGTGTTAAGTAGACATCCTAAGATTTCCAGAATGACTAAGATTACATGATTTCAATTTTCTAGATTTAGTTATAATTTTCCAAAGTTTGGCCAAGGAAGAGGCCAATTCTGGCCGAAAATAAACTCCTATTTTCCATGCCTCATTTTGGTTTCCATGGGTTTTTGGCATGTTTTTGGGATGTAAATGAGCTATAATAATGTAATTAAATATTAGGATACATAGTATGAGCTCACATGGTCCACGTGACACCGATTGTAAATTTTTAAGCATAGTGCAATGTAAATAAACCCATTATTTTCATCCCCCTCTTTATATGCTTTTATAGAAATAATGAGGTGAAGCTTATGAGTGTCATGAAATGAGCTAGAATTTATGGTGTTACATTTATTGGTATCAGGGCAAAGTTCCAGGCTCTCCCGGATTGGATTTGCCTTGAGGATGTTGGAATAAGGCTATGTAAAAGGCTTGAATGGATTGGTGGAGCCTTGTATGAGACATGTTGGGTGTGTGAGGATAGGTTGTGGCTTTGTTCATAATAAGTAAGTTGTAGAATGGTCTTAGAGTAGTTAGTGGATACTGAGAAAGAGTGGCCTCTAGAGTAGCTTAAGCAGAGTAAAGTTTGAGCAGAGTTAAGGGATTCGACGATTAGAGCTTAATGAGATATGATAGCTCGCCGAGATCAGTGGCAAGCCTTAGATATGAACGATAAGAATGATCTTGTTGATAGGACGAGGCTTGCTAGAGAAAGTATATGAGGCCTAATTCTCTCGGGTAGTCATACTCAGGCCTTTCCTAGCTGTCTCGCGTAACACAGAACTCTATTCAATACCCTTTTCTCTACTTATGTTAGGGGTTTCCACTTTCTCTAAGTCGTCTGACCCCTTATCTACTCCTTTCTCAAGTTGGCCTGAATATGACCAACAAGGCATTCATGGTGCCATTTGTCGCGGCTAACACATCATTCACCGTGGCTAATTAGCCTCGGGTTTGCCCTAGTTTTCCAGTTCGAGTATTGGCTGCGGTGAGGAACTCTCTAAATTGCCTTGCTATTTCTATGGAAGCACTTGGTGAGCTCTTGGATGTCTTGTATGATTGATTCACATGCTAAGATTGTTTTTAAAATGTGCATGTCTTATATTTTCACCATGCATGCATTTGAAAAGCTTGCTTTGCACATATTATGTATGATTGAATGGGAGATAAGCTATTGGGATTCTTTGAATCTCATCCCCTCCTCTCCAATGATCTAGCATGCTAGGTGAACCAAGTAGATATGCTAATGGGAGCCAACATTTAGGCCAACTTGAGAAAGGAGTTGATAAGGGGTCTGACGACCTAGAGAAAGTGGGAACCCCTAGCATAAGTAGAGAAAAGGGTATTGAATAGAGTTATGAAAGATTAATGAGAAATCCATGGGCCTAACAAATGAGACTGAGAAAAGAGCTCAACACAGAAAAAGTTAGATACAGAGATAATGAGGTTATTGAGAGCCACCTATGAGGCATTAACTTCAACCTAGAGTGTAACCTAGTGGGACAATGGATGATAGAATACTAGTGTAGCCTCAAAATGACGTAAGATAAGACTACCAGTAAGAAGGAACATAACGAGTGGCCTAGAAAGGTGTACCTCATAGGTAACACCTAAAGGTAAGTATGAGTAGCCTAGTAATAGAAGCTTAGAAAAAAATGAGGATAATTAGTAAGCTATAGGTCCAATGAAATGACTAGCCAGGCTGAGCATAAGTTAAAGCCTGGAGGAGATGACTAGTAGCATCGTTCCAGGTGAGATATGTGAATGAAAGCCTTAGCGAAAGTTCTCCTTGGAGCGAAAAAGGGAAGATGAGATATCCTCATATCAGGGAAACCACCTAGTAGTGGTTAGTATAGTCCCCTAGATAGACCCCCCTGAATCATAAAAGAGAAGCGATGAAGAGTTGAAAAATTAGCTACAAAAATGATACCCTCGCTTTAGTCATGATTAAATGAGTAAGCTAAACCCAGAAAGGTAAATAGACAGGGGTTTGAAAATTAGTTAGATGAGCTCCCTAATATGAGAATGATATAGCGTTAAGGCACGCGAGTTATTAGAGCACCCAGTAGAGCATAAGCTTTTTATAAGATAGAGTCTGGACATTCAGAGCATGTGTCCTGGATCGGGTTAGCAGAACCCTAGAAATAGTACACTGTGCTCCTAGGGATGAGGCTAAAGAGATTGAACAGAGAGAAATCCCAGCTCTGATCCAAACATAAAAATAAGCTAAGACAAACAGTTAGTGTCTTAGTACCCTCAGGGAAGCTCGAGAGAGCTAGAGACCGCCTAAGAAGGTGAGCCGCATTTTATGTAGAGAAAGAGTATAAACCGAGAGTGCCATAGAATGAAATTCTTGGGATTATGTGACACAAAATCCATCTTACCAAGGGATGGCCTAGTTAAGAGTAGAGTAAGAGTATGAACAAAGAATAGACCCTCTTGATGTTACAAAGAGTGAATAGTAGAAGAACCCCAGGAAAATATAGGTGCTCTTGAGCGTAAAGAAACCTGAACTGGTAACAGAAATAGCCAGTAGTAGAATATCCTTTTACCTAAGTAAGAGGATAAGAAAGGTAGAAAGAGAAGGTGTGACAATGTTCAAGCCGAGGACATATTAGATTGAGAATAGACATTCAGTTAATGTGCTTGTGTACTTAAGAAAGCACACTTGTCCTTGGCGTAGACACCCTTCTAGTATGATAATGCCCACAAAGAAAAATAGCCAGGCAATATAGAGAGATCTCAGGATGTAGTAGATGAAGAATCCTACTTTCCCCGAGTATTCTACAAGAATAAGGCAGATAGAGAAAAGCAAGAAAGGAATACTTTAGATTATTGGGAAACTTGTAATATACAGGCTATAGTGGCCTTAAACTCAGTCATGAGGCACCCATATATTAGTGTTTGATGTTATGGTTTGCTTGCAACAATGGTTACATGATATTGGGTCTGGCCAACCCAGTAGTAATGTGACTTAAGTGCGTAGCAAACGATGACATCAATCATCAAAGTTTCCCGATAATCAAAAGGTATCTTAGTTAGCTAGATAACAAAATAAGTCAAAAAAGAAAGGTAAAGAGATTCCAGTAATATCAATAAATGTAACACCATAACTTCTAGCTCAATTCATAACATTTATAAGCTTCACCTCATTATTTCCATAAGAGCATATAAAAAGGGGAATGAAAATAATAGGTTTTTTTGTGTTGCGCTATACTTAAAAATTTGCAATCAATGTCATGTGGATGATGTGGGCTTATGTTAGGCATTCTCATATTTAATTCCATCATTATAACTCATGTACATCACAAAAACATGCCTACAAGTCATGGAAACCAAAATGGAGCTCAAAATAAGCAAGCATATTTTCGGTCATATTTGCTCCATTTTCTGACCCAAATTTGGAAATCCATAACTAAATCTAGAAAATTTGAAATCATGAAATATTGGTTATTCTAGAAATCTTAGGATGTCTAATTCATACTAAAAATGTTCCCAAGTTACAACATTCATCACATAGGATGTTTGACATCCAAAAAGCTACAGAGGTCACTAGCTGCCTGGGCTATTGTTCAGTTTACTGATACAAACTTCTAAAATTCATAACTAATTCTATAAAAATAAAAATCACACAAATTCAGTCATTATGGAAATATAAAAATGTTAAATTGATACTAAAAATAATTCCAGAATGAAACAGATACGTTTAACTATCAGGAACCTATGGAATAGTAACTAAACTCCTGGGGCGCTACTGGTACTGACAGTTAACTTCAAACATGCATACCTCTCTGCTCAAGCCTCCAAATGAGGTGATCTTTATGGACATAGAAATATTATGACCTCTAGTTTATGAATATAAAATTTCACAAGCATTGGACACTATTTGGCTATCAGGTGACACAGAACACAAAACTGCCAGTATGAACAAAATCCATGAAAAATTCCAAATTTGAAAATTCATCAAATATTCCCTAGACCTCCAAAAATTATGATCTTTAGCTTCCTAGAAAGCTCTTAATGAGACCTAATTACATGTCAAATTTTAGATCAATACTAGCTTATTTGGATAAAAAGTAACATAGGGTTCCATTATGATTAATTTTGGCCCCATATTGGGTACCAAAATTGCTAAATGGATTTCCCTTGGTCTTGGCACCTTTTGGGCAAGTTTAAAAGTTTATTTGAGACTTGTGTGAGCTGTCCAAATGGTTCCAAATCTCATACATCTCATTTTGGGCATTCAACCCATACTTATGCATATTTCCATCAAACTTTAAACTTTCATACTATGGCATTACATACTCAAAACATAGGCTAGTGGTCATATATGAGAATCATACATCTCAACATCACATATTAGTATATTTACATATGTCTTAATGTTCATAGTATATATACAACATCATATACATGATGAACCATCATTATGGTTCCAAAAGAAGCAAAATAACACATAAGCTTGTCAATTGTCCTTCTTCATGGTCGTTAGCTCCCTTCACCATAATTGCTTAGTCCACCTAGCATGTTAGATCATTGGAGAGGAGGGGATGAGATTCAAAGAATTCCAATAGTTCATCTCTCATTCAATCATGCATAATATGTGCAAAGCAAGCCTTTTAATTGCATGTATGGAGAAAATGGAAATCATGGACATTTTTAACACAAGCTTGGCATGTGAGCACATCATATAAAGCATTCAAGAGTTCACCAAGTGCTTGGATTAGCCTCACACTTCTCCTCATGGATTTTAGATTTGCCTCTCCCATTCTTTAAGAGCTTTGGACTTAATCATACTCTTAGGAGCCCACTTTACTTTTGGGAGACTCTTTACTTTGTCTCAACCAAGCTCAAAGGTCTTGGCTCATCCTCACCAAAGAGAAGAGTTCTTGGCCTCTCCACACTCAAACAAACTCACACAAACATCATGTAATCATTTGAAGACATAACATGGCATTAAGAAGCATAATATGTAGAGGCATGCTAGCATACTTTTCAAAGCTTGAAAATACACATACACACATTCTAAAACAATCTAAACACACATCCATGCATGAAAGAAGGTGGAGAGAGCTACCTTGTATACAAGCACACACTTTTTCCTTCATTTTCAAGCCTCCTCTTTTGACCACACACCTACAATTTGGTGGAGATAGTTTCTCTTGGCCTAGACACAAATCATGGGAGCCAATTAAGTTTATGAAACAATTTCTAGGGCTATGCAACTTGCTTAAACCCTAGATTACTCTACAACCTCCATTATGGTCCATATTGGCACCTAATGAAGCAACACCCCTCAAATGATTTCTAAGCCTCACTCTTTCCTTTCAAATATGATTCTTGACTCCTTTTAAGCCTCTTGGAGTCATTACATCATTAAAACAAAAGGCCTAGCACCATGTTGCTTCTTTAGGTCATATTATGGAACCTAAGACACCAAATCACTTTCCATGAGTTCTAAATTTTTTCTAAGGCCTCTCTTCATTTTCATTCATCAAATATGATGCAAAAATGGCCTTAGAAAAATTTAAAACTCCCTCCACCTACAAAAACAAGCCTAGGCTGAGACATAGGCTTCCTTTAGGCTTCTTGGAGTTTTCTTGCTTTTCTTGAAGGAGGAAGCTTGTGGGGAGCATCTTTGGTGTCTCAAGAACTCATTTATACTCTAACTTAGACCTAGGAAGCATCTTACAAATTTAGAAATTGGAAGGTGCACTTAAAACCCTAGGTTTTGCATCTTGATTTCTAATGCCTATTTCTTGGTTTTCTTTGCATACTCTGATTCCTCTCCATCAAATACCTAAGAATCATCTTTGGTTTGGCTGAAAATCTAACTCCTTAGGGCTGTCTAAGTCTAGGTCAAAATGCTCAATAGAAGGGAGGAAGAAGACCAAGTGGAAGAATTACAAAATACCTTGTTTTCCTTAAATTTCCTTGCTTGTTCTTGCTTTCCTTGGCCTCCTTACTTGAATTTCGAAATTTCCCCTCTGTTCTCCCTTCAAAACAGCCCTCAAAACTTCAAAAAAACCATGGCAAAGAAGAGGGAAAAAGAGGAGAAGAAAGTGGTGGAGAAAAAGCATGAAAACATTCATAAAAACCTACCTTTACCTTGGAATTTCTTCTCCTTCTCCTTCTCTCTTGGTGCACCCAAAACCCTAGCTCTACCTTCTAAAATTATGCAAAATTTTCTGATTCCTAATGGGGAGGAAAGTGGGTGCCACCTATATATAGGGAGGCAAAAGTGACTTTTTCAAAAATTCTCATTTTGCCCTTCATACTTTGTATTTTTGTTTCTCCTTCGTTTTAGCTCCTTTTTTAGAACTGTCTTTTCTATTACAAAATTTAGGTTTCCAATTAAGAAAAATGCCTTTGGATTCACCCAAATCGAAGCTAAAACCTTTCCGAATGAATCAGTCAAAATTCGAGTCAACTGACATTGGAAAAATTACACCGGAGGGTCTTTACCGGTCCTTGGGCTTCCCATGGTTTTCAGGGCCTCTGAGAACCCCGAAGAACTCAAAACTTTCATTTAAAAAGCCCTTCTGTATGTTTTCCAAAAAGTCCACTTATTTATGAAAATGCCACTAACCTTTTGGCAAATTTTTTGAATTACCTCAACCTTGATTTTTGGGCAACTCAAGGCTCAAATGCTCATTTTCTATTATTTAAAATTTTATTCAAATTTTATTTGGCCTTGAATCACTCATCTCATGGGACTTGCTTTGAAAACGTGCCCGTTTCCATCGTTTAACGAAAATCAGACATTACAATTCTCCAAATACCTAAGAATCATGCTTGGTTGGGCTTGAAAATAAGATCTTCCTATAGTTCTTAGGCTAGGTCAAAATGGAGACGAAGGAGACATCAACATAGCTACCATAGAATGCATTTTTACCTTGTTTCCTTAGTTTGGCTTGAATCTTGCTTTTTCCAAACTATTCTCTTCAAATCCGAAAATCCCCCTCTGTTCTTCCTTCAAAACAGCCCTCAAAACTTCAGAAAATTCATGGAGAAGAAGAGGGAAAATGAGGAGAAGAGATTGGTGGAGAGAAAGCATGAAAAATAAGCAAAATTCCATACCTAAAGTCTTGAATCTTTCCTCCTTCTTCCCTTCTCTTTGTGCACCACTCTCCAAGGGTTTTGCTTCTAATTTGGGGCTGGAACTTCTGAAGTGAAATGAGGGAGAGTGTGAGGTGCCACCTATATATAGTTAGGGCAAAATGACTTTTGCAAAAATTTCTATTTTGCCCTTCATATTTTGCATTTTCGTTTCTCCTTTGTTTTAGCTCCTTTTTTAGAACCATCTTTTCCATTAAAAAATTTAGGCTCCTAATTAAGGAAAATGACTTTGGAATCACTCAAATCAAAGCTAAAACCTTTCTGAACGAATCCGTCAAAGTTCAGGCACACCAACATTGGAAAACGTCGACCGAAGAGGATTTAACTGTCCCAGAGCTTCCCATGATTCTCAGGGCCTCTGAGAACCTCGAAAAACTCAAAACTTTCATTTAAAAAGCCCTCCTGTGTGTTTTTCAAAAAGTGCCCATATTTATGAAAATGCCACTGGCCTTTTAGCAAATTTTTCGAATCACTCTAGCCTTGATTTCTAGGCAACTCAAGGCTCAAGCCTCATTTTCTAATATTTAAAATTTTATCATAATTTTAGTTGGCCCCAATTCCTTCTATTTCAGGGACTTCGTTTTGTATCTGGCCTATTTCTACCATTTACGGAGAAACCAAACATTGCATTTCTTACAGTTACAGAGGGACTGGATGTTACATTCCTCCCCTCTTGAATAAATTTCATCATCAAAATTTAAGGGTACACTTTCTCTTACTCTTTTATAGTCTAGCTAACTGTTCTTTTCTTTCTCTTCTTCTTAGCTCTAGACGCCTTCTTAGCGATTTCATTCTTTCGAATTTTCTTTCAGCTAGGGAACTTTTATTACTAGCTCTTAATAAGGGCTCTATTGCTATAAAATACTAGCTAGTTCTTTCTCATAAGGGAAAGAAATTTCTGACTCTGGAGGCCTATCTTGGGAGAGCTTACTAATCATGTTGGGTTAATGTTAACCCGATCACAGGATTAATGTTTCTTTGAGTGGACTCATTTACACATCTCAGGAGGTAACTTATTTCACATCACGTCTCTCGTATCTTCTCTGAACGGCTTCTCATAACATCTCATCATCTTTTCTAATCATTGGAGCCATTAGAGGTTTTTGGCTGTCTGCTTACTTATTTACAAGTATCGTCCACAGTTTACGTTCTTTCTCACTAGCTCATCCCATGATTATAATTTGCATTTCTTTCTATCATAGGTCTCGCATCTTAGTTACTTACTAGGATTACAACTCCTTTGAGGAGTTTCTGCTTTTATAATCCCAATTTCTCTGTTTACTACTACATTTGTTTTTGTAGGTAAGGACTTTTCTCACTTTCTTTGCTCACTTGTAGTGGCATTTTATAGTCCCTCATTTCAACACTGATAGGCCTAACTTGTATGTCTCATACTGGCACTGAAGAGCTACTACCACTAACTACAGCTGGGCTCTGATGGGATGCTAGCTATTCTCACAGTTTTGCTCACTAGAGACATACTGTACCACTTACCTTATATAAGAATTGCACCTAACCCCTTTCTGAATACATAAGCTATCATATGGGGATCTCTCTATCCCTCGATCAAGACTACTATCTGCTAGGTAGTGGTTCTTTTAGTTCTAACTCTGGAAAGCTTATTTCTTGCTTTCCTCATCCCATATACTATGCTCTTCTTTAAAGAGAGCTAGTCAGTGGTCTAACTGTTTGAGTAAAGCCTTCATTTCTCTGTAGCAACGGTTTACCAGACTCAAGAGGTCTATAGTCTTTGAGACAAAGGCTAGCTGAAACTATACTAGTCTCTGAGACTAACTATTCTGTAAAACTATCTCAAGCTATCATCTCTACCAGAGGTCTATCATGCTGTGGCTAGGGTTCTCTATAACTCTATGGGATCTACTATGACCCTTGGGTCTACTGCGACCTCTCACAACCCTGCTAGGGTTTATTGCAACCCGTTGTGCTATGCTGGGATCTACTGCGATCCATCTCTGGGAGACGTCAAAGCCTAAGATTATGTATTTGATAGTAAAACACATGCTCACTAAGTCCAGTTACCATCGCTCATAATAGTTGAGGCTAAACTCAGAAGTACATCATGCTCTTTGTGTGAAGTAGGTTCTGTGTCATCTCATTCTCTAGGATCCTGTCATACTAATACTAGGGAGCGTTTTAATTTTCATTTATCGCTCCTCGTAGGATCCTCAGATTCCCACTTCAGCCCCTTTTTCACTTGGGCTTTCTTTTCTTACTCTACCGACTTACTTACTTACATATACTTGTTTTAGCCCTCCTCTTATATCCTGTAGTTCTCACTATGGTCAAGTTCTGCTATTAAGCACCTGGCACTAGGGCATCTCACACCCTGAGTGTGGTGAAAATCTCTAGCAGGAGAGAGGCTATATACTGGTCCCTATTCATTTCATTTACATATACTATAAGGGACTCGGGCTATGCATATTGAATCTGAACATTTTTCTACTAGGGATTCCTTTCTACACACTTTTCTCATATTTTGATATTACTGGAATCCCTTTTCCTTTCTTTTTTGACTTATTTCATTATCTAGCTAATTAAGATACATTTCGTTATGATTTTCCAAAGTTTGCCCAAGGAGGAACCCAATTCTGGCCGAAAATAAACTCCCATTTTCCATGCCTCATTTCAGTTTCCATAGGTTGTAGGCATGTTTTTGGGATATAAATGAGCTGTAATGATATAATTAAATATGAGGATACATAGTATGAGCTCACACGGTTCACGTGACACCGATTATAAATTTTTAAGCATAGTGCAATGTAAATAAACCCATTATTTTCATCCCCTTGTTTATATGCTTTTATGGAAATAATGAGGTGAAGCTTATGAATGTCATGAAATGAGCTAGAATTTATGGTGTTACACCTTTGGAATCACTCAAATCAGAGCTAAAACCTTTGGAATCAATCAATGTTTGGGTCAACTGTTGTTGGAAAATGTCAACTGGAGGGGCTTTAGCTGTCCCGATCCTTCTCATGGTTTTCAAGCCCTCTAAGAACCCCAGAGAACTTAAAACTTTCATTTAAAAAGGCCTCCTATGTGAATTCCAAAAATTGCTCAAAATTATGAAAATGTCATTACATTTCGTAAGATTTTTGTCAAAATTTGTTTATTTATTCTAGCTCTATTTTTCTTTCCATTTAAGCCTGAGACTCTCATTTTTAGGAATCTAGAATACTTCCTAAATTTTTTGGGACCTTAACTACATCGTTTCAAGGGACTTCCTTCTATATTTGGTGAGTTTCGTTCGTTGACAGAGAAACTGTACGTTACGTTTCTCATGTTTTCTTTTGTTTTCAGAAAATTGGATGTTACATATAGGCCAAGCAAATCAAGCCTCCCCTAAGTGTGTGTATAAGATCGAGAAGAAGAATTAAGAAACCAAGAAAGAACTTTATGCATTATGGAGAAACGTAGCTCCTCATCTATTCTTGTATGATTATATTGGTTGTTTGATTGTCATTGATTGCTTGTATGTGTTTAAACTATAAACCATGCCTATTGCTATTAATTTGATGATATGATATCATTATGCTTCATAAAATGCATTTAAAATGTGATTAACTCTTGATGGGTGAGGTTATGCCAAAAGTCCTTTGACTTAGGTGAGGTGAAGCCAAAACTCACTAGATAAGGGTGAGATAAGGCCAAAAGTCTCATGGAATGAGTGAGGCTAAGTCAAAGTCCTTAAAATGTGCAAGGCTAATCCAAAAGTCCCAAATAATTGGGTGAGGCTAAACCAAAAATCCTAAGAGCTTGATTTTGACTTCCTTGGATCTATTTGATTTCATAAATATGTTTATGATTGATGCTTGATTGCTAATGATGCATGCTTGGCATCTTTGACATGATAACATGCCATATAAATGTATTTAAAGGATAACTAAGTTGTTGAAATTCTTTGAATCTCATTCTCTCCTATATTATCTCTAACCATGTTTAGGGAACTCTCAAGAAGCAAAGAAAGGAGGTTAAGAAGCTTGAACCATGTTCTTTTGACAATGATTTAGGATATTATGTAATTTAATGTCAAAGTATGATTGTATATGTTATTTATGTAATGTGAACTCTCTCACATGTGTAAATGTATAAGATTATGATATATGTACCATATTTGCAAGAATGTGGATTTTTGGTATGCATAAGCTATGGAAAGTGTGTGTGTATATTGCTAAGTGGATAGGTCCTTTTCAATTGCATGATGTTTAGGACATTATGAAATGGCCATATATGTCATAAATTATGTTTTGGATGTGTTCAAATGGTCACTTGCAATAAGGAATATCATTTTAGACCATTTGATGCCACTTGGACACCAAATTGAGCCATAATCTACCCCTAAACCAAAATCAAACTAAGTGAATGAATTTTGGCATGAAATTTGGCAAGCATTTAGATATCATTGATATCTTTTCACAGAATCAAAGAATATAATTTTTGGAGATTTTTAGAATTTCTTATTATTTTTCACATTTGGCTAAATTAACAAATTTGCATGTGTACTATTCATTTGGTTATTTTTGGTTTTTTATATATTTAAGGAGCCAAAGGAACTCCAATGCTCATAAGATCATTCAATTTGGAGTTGTGTAACTAAAGAACTGCATTTCCAAAATTTCAGGTTTGCATATGTATGAAAATCTAATAGTGGTATCATTCCATTGGATTTTCATGGCCCAAATGAATTTTTTATATGGAATTCTCATAACATGTATTTTATACCATGAGCTTTCTAGAAAGTCCTTAGTTGTGTGATTTGGAGTTTTCTAGCTCAAGATGTGAATTTTTAAAGTTAAGAGAAAAATTATGTGACTATGTGAAACTATGGAATTTTACTGGTACGTGATGCTTAACCTTAAACCTAAATTCTATACTTCTTTTTGTGATGCTTTTGGTTGAGCATGTCACACCATGCTTTATCATTGTCATACCATAGTGTTTTAATGCCATATTTCTCAATTCAAGATGGCTTACACATATTCTCAAGGAAAATCCAACAAAAATATATGAAAATAATGAATTTATTTACGTTATGTTAGAGATTAAATTTTCATTTCATGTCATATGGACCCCATGAGTTCCCCAACATCATTATCTAATTATTTATCACTTATAAAAATCATGCATAGCTCAAAACATCACACAATCCACGGTTTCCAGCTCCAAACCCCGAATTTTCCACTTATTCTTCTCAGACAACATGTGGCAAATTTCAGAGGAAATTTTGAAAACTCATAACTAAATCTAAAAAAATTGAAATTAAGAAAACTATAGCTTTTTGGAAAAGCTCTAGATGTTAACACTACACTAAAAATAATTTCTAGCCATGAAAATCTCATCTTAATGACGCTTGACATTAGATAAGACACAAAGGTCAGGCTGTCCAGAATTCTAATATAAATTACTGATATAAATGTTGAAAATTCATAATTAATTCCAAAAAAATATAATCTGTGCAATCTATACAAATTTAGAAATTCAAAAATATTAACTAGAGGGGAAAAATAGTTCTAGATTGATCCAAGAGCATTCAGACCCCAAAAACTGATGGAACAATACTAAGGGTCTGGAGGTACTCCTGGAACATAATAGCAACTTCAAAAATTCATATCTCCCTCTCTAGATATCCAATTGAGGTGTTCCAATTGATACAAGTCACTGGGAAGGTCTATTTTTTCTCTGTAAAATTTCTTAGTAATTGGACTTCATTTGGCCCATGAGTGACAGAGATTCATTTTGGACCAAATGAATAGTAACATCAGCAAATTTTAGTTTTTTAGCCAACTTAAAAAATTTGCCAAAAATTTCACAAACCTCTAAATAATACCCACTTTAGCTTCCCAAAAAGATCTCAATAAGCTCTAGATATATGCCAAGTTTTAGACTAAGAAAAGCTCATTTGGATAAAAAGTGACACAGCTTCACAAAATAGCCAATTTTGGCTTCCATAAGGTGTCAAGTTTGTCGAAATGGCTTCTTCAATGGTTTGGCACCTCTTGAGCAAGTTTAGAAGTACAAATATAACTTATAGGCACTGCCCAAGTGATCCTAAACACCATGCATCTCAATTTGGCTATTCCATATCCATTCATACACTAATGCATATAAGCTATCAAAGAGGCAATTTACATATTTACATTTCTTTGATGCCATCGAAGGTTCATACAACATTCATACATCATTTTAAATTTGCTCAAGGTCTTACATCTTAAAAATAACATATACATAATCACTTTGACATTCAATTACAAAAGAAACTACATAATAATCCAAATATAAACTCCTTTGGCTTGCATTTTTTGGTTCTTGAACACCACCTAGATATTTTAAGAATGAAGAGGGAAGGGAAATGAGATTCATGGAATCTCAATAGCTCATACACCCATTCACACACAAATTCATGGCATATACATATCAAAGCATATGTATGGAAAGTTTGACAACTATAAAGTATGCAAAGTCACAATTTCTATGCCACCTATTCACATTCAAGCCAAGAACATGCTCTAGGGACTTCTAGTTTTGCCTCACCCCATTTTCTAGGACTTTTGGATTTGCCTCACCCTTGGCTTAGGGACTTTTGACTTGGCCTCACCCTTATAAGAGACTTTTGGCCTTGTCTCACCCATACAATGAGACTTTTGGCATCACCTCACCCTATGAGCCATTTCCACCATTAAAGGCATTCAAGACAACACATTGGTACCAATGCAATCTAAAGACATCAAATGGCATGTTCTCAAGTTACAAGAGCACACATAAGCACACAATGACATACATATGCATACAAGAATGCAAGGAGAATGACGTAGAGAGCTACCTTGAATTTATGCAAGCTTTTCTTAGTCTTTCTCCTTCCCTTTTTCAGCCTCACAAGCACACCTAGGTGGGTTGATATTCTCTTGGTCTAAACACCATAAATAGCACGCAATTACACACTTGAAGCAAGCCAAGATACCAAATTTATTCTTAAACACACACTTAATTTCATAGGTGGCATAATAGTTCTATAAATGGCCTATTGAAGCAATCTTCACAATTCATGTTCTAGGCTCCATTCTCTTTTCATTTATAGGCCTCTTTCCATCATTCAAAGTCATTGGAGCCATCCCACATTCATTTACATAAGCTTACATATAAGTTGCTTCATAAGGCACCATTATGGACACCATTGTTCCATCTTCAAAACTAAGGCTCCTAAATTTTTCCCAATGGTTCCTCCCATCTTCTAACATCATATGAAGTTCCAAACCAAGGCTAGAACAAATTAAACATCCCCTATCCTTATGCTCTCGCCTTGGCCAAATCATGCACACAAAAGGAGGTTCATGGAGCTTTTGATTTTTTCTTGATGGGAGAGCCACTTGGGAGGCTTTTTAGAGGTCTTAGGAGCTTAATGGAATACTTAAATAGCCTAGGAAATTCATATATTGAATCAGATTTTACAAAACCCTCAAGAATCCTACACTTTCCTAACTTGATTTTCATTAGTTTTTCTTGCAATTTCTTGGTATATTCCACTTCCCCATGGCCTAAAATCTTAGTTCCTCTATTGTTTTTGGATAGAACTCCCTCTATTCTCATGGTTTTGGTTTGGCCAAAAATGCACCAAGAGAAGAGCAAGGGAAGAAAACAATAAAAGGTAAAAGTTACCTTAGATTCAAGCTTGCTTTCAAGAGCCTTTCTCCTTGATTTGCTTCTCCTCAATTTTCAAACTATCCCCCCTTGTTCTAGACTCAAAATAGAACCAAATCCTCTTAATAAAACCATGAAAAGAAAGCTTGAAGGGAGGAAAACAAAATTGGAAGAAGGGGATGTATAAAATTTCTTGAAATTGGCTACCTCTTCTTGGTTTCTTCCTTCTTTCTCTCTTTCTCTTGTGCAGCTAAAAGAGAGCTTCCTTTTTTTTTTTGTTGGGGCAGAGGAGGTCGACCTAAAGAAAGGAGGAGAAGTGGCATGAAAGTGGTAGAAATTTCATGAGGCAAACTTTTTCAAAAATTCTAATTTCATCCTTTTGTAATGGCAATTTTGTTTTGGCTTTGTTTTAGCTTCTTTTTGAGAACTGTGCTTTCTATTATAAAATGTAGATTCCTAATTTAATAAAATGCCTTTAGAATCACTCAAATTAGAGCTAAAAATTTCCTGAACAAATCTATCAAAGTTCGGGCTTATCACCATTAGAAAAAGTACACCAAAGGGGCTTTACCAATCCCAGGGCTTCTCGTGGTTTTTGAGGCCTCTGAGAACCCTGGGCAACTCAAATTTTCTATTTAAAAAGTCCTCCTATGTGTTTTTCCAAAATTTACACATATTTACAAAAATTCCATTGCGTTTCGTCGATTTTCATCACAATTTCATTTCATTGTCCTAGCTCCATTTTTCTTTCTGTCTGAGCCTAAGATTATTATTTTTAAGAGTCTAGGCACTATCCTAATTTTTTGGGTCATTATCTAGCTCATTTTAGTGGACTTACTTTTATACAGCTCATTTCGTCATTTTACCAAATTTAACGTTCATTACAAAGCAAGTATACAAAGGATGAAAATTGAGATTGGTAAGTTGAAAGGGTAGATTTAAGCAAAAATGAAATATTTTCACTTTTAATGTCAGTATTTTTCACTACTAAAAGTGTTGAATATATGGAAATCAATGTTATAAGCACAATATAATGTAAGTTTAGTGTTATCTCAATATAGTATTATAAGAGTGTCTGTGTTTTCTAAGATGGATCTTAAATCTAGGTACCATCAGTAGAGAATTAAGACTAAGGACATTCCTAAGACAACCTATAAGACAAGGTATAGGAATTATGAGTTTCTCGTGATGCCTTTTAAGTTGACAAGTGTACCTGTGGTTTTTAGGGATTACATGAACCGAGTTTTTAAGCCATACTTGGATAAGTTTATTGTGGTTTTCATATATGATATTCTCATATATTTTAAGAGTAGAGAAGAGCATAAGTGGCATTCGAGATTAGTCTTGGAAACCTTAAGAGAGAAATAGCTCTATGCCAAACTTAACAAATATGAGTTTTGGCTCACAAAGGTAAGATTCTTAGGCTATGTGATCTCTGAGGTAGGGGTCACAGTAAATCTCCAAAAATTAAAGGTAGTTCTTTAATGGGAGAGACCCAGGACAATTACATAAATAAGGAATTTTCTAGGTTTTTGTTGCTATTATAGGAGGTTTATCCAAGGTTTTTCTCAAATAGCCATACCACTGACTAGACTTTGATACCAAAAATGGTCATAATATGTATTATATAACTAACTCATATCATTTCTTTCCTAAGGTGATAAATGTAACACCTTCTTTAATTACCCATTTTAGTAGAAATTTTCTTGTATCAATTACCAATTAATTTATATCTAATTATTGTAACCATCTAAATATTCTTTTTGTGGTATAAGACTTTATTACTTGTCAACTAAACCTATTATAACACAGTAGATTACAACATATGGTGGAAATAAACTACTATTAATACATATTGTTTAACTGTTTAGAAATAGGGAAGTGGGTCATTAATAGTACAAACCATAAATTATTACTAGGGATTCAATCTAAAACTACCCTAATTGAAATCCCCAGATGATAAAAAGAACTCTAATAGTTAGTCCCCTATATAAAAAGAAAAGTGTCAGTAGTCCGTGTCTTCATTTCATGTGAACAAAGGAGGCACCCCTCCTATAAGTATGAGGGAGTCTCTTGTTCTTCCACTATCATGAATACTATTGTGATAGCACGAACCATTTCATCATATGATATGATCTGAATGTTGTGGATGACAAATACCCATCCCTAAATTAGGAATTGGAATTCTAGAGTCACATTATAGATAGCAATCTAAGAAAAAATAAATCATAATGGAGTGAGAAATAGTTTTCTCAGTAACATAGATAAGATTAATATAATATAATAATTATGAAGAAAATTCAAGCATTAATTTAATAAACAACGAATAACATAGATATAATACTCTAGCAAAGAGCATTCTCATTCACAAAAATGACATAAATAGAGAACAACGTAATATTTCATAAAATTCAACATAAATGGAGAATAATGAAATGACAAATAATAGAGAATTTCAAGTAATTACATATACAAAGAATAACATGTGAATTTTAGGATTTCTATCATATTAGTTAAAAGCATGATTTACATAAGATATTAATAGATTCAAAGTTCACATGCCACAAATAAACAAATATAGACATGAAAAAGGAAATACAATAAACAATTAATTCAAATATTATTTTCTCCATATTAGCTTGACCATTAGGCTTTGAAGACTGCCATGCTCAATACTTAGGTCATGTTACACTGGCATCGATAAACTCAATAACCAGATCATATTACACTGCCATGACTTAATAGTTTCATCCTTCCTTACTTTGCTGAGCCATTCCCTAGTGGGTACTCAAGGAAAGTTATATCAAAATATCACAATAATATATCATCCAAATCATCATTTAATCAAAACATAATAGGTATATTTAGGAAAGAACTGTCTTGCATAACTTTGTACATAATCAAATAATCCTAATAGTATATTAGTATACTAGAGTCTAAACTAATTATATTTAAATAATTAAAATTATTTTTTCACTTTTCTAAGTCCAAATTTGTCTTGGGTCCCATATGGTGTCCAAAATGATCCATAAATTAAGGTCCAAAGTCATAGTGCAGTAAAGCCATAATAGGCTTATTCAGGTACAAGAAAGGCTTAATAAGTCCAAATAGATCCAAAATATTTAAATGACCCTTACCGGTCCTAATTAGTTATTTTAAATATTTCAAGTATCATAATTTATTAAAATTAGACATCTAGCACAAACAATAGTTATCTAGTGCTAACTTTAGTACACACAAGGCTTATCCCTTAATTAAGGCAACTCTATTATAATATATACAAGCCAATCCTTTACCAAAACAACCTATATCCATATTATCATGAAATCAAATAGCAAGTAATATATTACCAGAACAAGTAGTCACCATTTAATCAAATATCAACATAATGCTTCATAAATTTCTAAATTTCACTAGGCTCCAAAAATTACAAAATAAATATCAACATAATCTAAACAACATATAGAGTATATCTATCACACCACATCAAGATATCCCATAATTTATATCACAATTGGCATATGTTCATTTTCATGGAATTCACACTTTTAGCAGCGGAAATAATCGTTATTATAAGCCAAAATAATTCTATTTTTTGTTAAATGGGCCATATGGGCTTACCAATATCATCTTCTATTCATAACACACTTATTGGACCAGAAATATCACATTTGGAAGCATGAAATTTGGGTTGGACTAAGCAACACAATTTTAAGAAGCAAACTTGCATTGGCTTATCAATATCATCTTTAGTTCCATATTCTAATATGAACTTTGGAAATTCATAACTAATTTTAAAAAAGTTTAAATCATGCAAATTATAATTTTTTGGAAAGTGCAAGATGTCCCCTTAATTGCCATAAAAAGTTTAGATCAAAACAATTTCATTTGTCTAATAAAATCTAATGGAATAGTGATCTGGGTCTGAAGGACGTTTTGTAGCAAACTAAAAAATTTTAAAATTCATATCTCCCTCTACAAAGCCCCAAATAGGGTGCTCTCAGTGGCTATAGAAAGCTTAGGATGTCTGTGACATGCTTGCAAAAGTTCATGAGCATTGGACTCCATTGGTTCCCTAAGTGACACTAAAAACAAACTGACCATATGAATAGTAACAGTGACAAATTTTTGTATAATTTAGCCGACTTTGAAAAATTATAATAAATTCTCTAAAGCTCCAAAAATAGTTCTCTTTAGCTTTGTGAAAATCTCTAGATTAGATCTATGTTTTTGCAAAATTCATCTATTTAGTCAGTTTGTATTTCAGGCAAAGAATATGGCAAATTTTAAAGTCAAAGTGGTATGAAATGGTGTCAAATGGCCTTCCACACATTCCATGACCATTTGAGCATGTCCATAAATATAAACTCAACATATAGAAGCATTCCAAATATTCCAAATCATTATGGAGCTCAATTCCACTATCCTACTTGCACATATACACATTCATATCAAGGCTACAAAGTGTCAAAATCCTACATTCTCATTCATTGGGTCCCATATTTGGTTCATACAATATATTTACATGCTTTTACACTTGCTCAAGGGTTTACATCTTAAAAATAATTTATACATACATACTTTGACATTAAATTACATTAAAAGCTATTCTATTGTCAAAATATAGCCATTCATGCTCCTTAGTCTCTATTCCTTGCTCCTTGGATTTCACTTAAACATAATTAGATGAAAAGTGGGAGAGAGTGAGATTTAAAGAATCCCAATAGCTCTTTCACCCTTTCAAGTAAGCATACAAGGCATATATTCATGTCAAAAGAATACAAGTATGCACTAAACACTTCTAAGAATTATTCAAATCATATTTCCATGTCATATGAATATATTAAAATCAAGAATAAGCTCTAGGGACTTTTGGTCTAGTTTCACCTTATTATTTGAGACTTTTGGATTAGCCTCACCCACTTTTTAAGGACTTTTGGCTTAGCCTCACTTCTTCTTAAGACTTTTGGCCTTGTCTCACCCATACTTGAGGACTTTTGGCTTCACCTTACCCATTCCAAGGGACTTTTGGCACAACCTCACATATAAAGAGCAATTTCATAATTCAAAAGTAATTTAAGAATCATAATGGCACCATAGTAATAAACTAATAACAAATGGCATGTCTCATGATTCAACCATACATATAAGTATTCAATTGCAATCATACAACCAAGGAATACATACAAAAAAGGATAAAAAGCTATCTTGGTTTAAGAAGCACAAATTCTCTTTGATTCCTTCCTGTCTTAGGTTCGACCTCAAACCCACCCTTAGGAGGAACTTGGTTTGCTTGGCCTAGACACATCAAACAAGACACAAACACAACAATGAGCCCATCTCTAGCCTTATATAATCTCTACATAAGTTACATCTAGCTTATGCAATGGTTATGGTTCCATACAAGGGCATAATGAAACAACCTATATAATTCAAGGTCTTATGTAACACCATAACTTTCTAGCCTTTCTCATGCAATTTCTATGTCTCATGCCATGTATTTCTCAAGAATCACAAGAAAATGGCATATAAATAATGAGTTTTCTTGCATTGCACTATGCATAAATTTTTCTTCTAGAGTCCCGTGGGCCACATGGACTCATATATCACATTTTCATATTTAATTACATGGATAAAACTCATTTCCATCACTAAAAGTGGCCTACAACTCGTGCAAGGCAAGGGAATACATAAAATCCATGGTAGCCATTTCGACCAAAATTTTCCCTTTTTTGTCACAGATTTTGGAAAATCATAACAAATTTTTGAAAAATTGAAATCATGAATTCTTTACCATTATAGAAAGCTACACATGTATAATTTATGGTAAAAATATATCTAGGCCATGAAACATCACACAGATGATGTTTGACATTCAAAAAGGTCAAGAGGTCTGACTAGTTACTAGTACTGATACAGCCTTCTGCTGTGAAATTAAAAAATGTTTAATTAATTTCAAAAAAATCTAATCCATGCAAATGATACCAATTTGAAAAGATACAGATGTTAGATAGAGAGAAAAAATAACTTTAGACCAGTCTAGGTACATCCAGACCATGAAAACAAATCAAACAATACCTGAGGTCTATCTGAACACCTGATGCTAGGCAAAAACTTTAAAAATTCATATCTCTCTCTCTAGATATCCAAATGGGGTGCTTCTAATTGGTCCAAGTCACTAGGAATGTCTAGTTTCTTCTTATAAAATTTCATGGCTGATGATTGTGTTACGCAATCTCAAATAAAAAATAGGTAGCAAAATAAACTCTGTAGATAATGGTGCAACCTAGGTCATTTTCCAAGGAGTTTGTGCCTTCATTTGTTTATGGAGGGATTCTAAGTATTACTAATTAGGACTTGTTTTAGGGGGTTTTGAAATGCTATAATTTAATTGAACTAAAATTTAATTGGTAAGAATTAAAAACTTAAGACTAAATTGAAGTGAATGATCAAACAAATGTGGTAGCTAGCTTTCAATTGGATTCCCTGGAGTTCAACTATCCTTGCTCTTTTTAGTTTACCAATTTTGGATTAAGTTCTTGCTTTTTAATGCATTCCTTATAAAGCTCTTGAATAACTATCCAAGATTCAATTTATTAATTATTCAAGGAATTTTGCAACCACAAGAAACCTTGAACAACCAATTAATTGAATTAAAAATAAGAACACACTACAACCAATTTTGATTGATTAATGAAATCTACTGCACAATCTACTCAAGATGCTAATTCACCAATTAGATTAATTAATCCCTCAAGCAATTAATTGTACAAAAAAAATTCAGCCAACTAATCCAATAACCATTGCATCAATTAGCCAAAAATTAAGAGAAATTTAGAGGTCAATTGTACAGCACTAATTCTGGAATTTTTACAAACATATAATGATCACAAATAAAATTCCAAAATTCAAATTAAGTTCAATCCAAGAATTAATTCAATCCAGTAATTCCAGCAATTAAATTCCTAAACCAATAAGCTAAACCTAGTCAAATTAATAAAGGAAATAATGCTGAAACTAAAAGATTGAGCAAGAGAGTTTTATCCAAATTGATGAGGACATGTGGAGCTCAAATCTTCATCTAGGAGAATCCTATCTTCAGCTAGCCACCAAATGGAATTCAAGCTGCCATGGAGGAATCAATAGGAGGAGAATCGATCAAGGAAGCTGCAACCATTGAGAATTCAACGATAAATTCTTCCTCCTTCAGCGCTTGAGCCTTCGCTATTTATGTCGTCTCTCTTCTAAACTCGGTTCCCTCTGGGGCTCTTGTTGCATGTACCCCTCATGGTAATTGTAAGGATGATATTGTGATTCTTGCCTATGGTAATCATGGTATGGCTCTTGCATATGGAAGTTATGATATGGCTCATGATGATGGTGGTAATTTGGGTGAATCTCATATGGATGGTGGTATAATTGGTAGCTGGGGTGAACTTCATATGAATGATGGTATGGTTGGTAGCATGGTGGTTGGACTTGTTGGTATTGTTGGCTTTGTTGATTTTGTCTTTGTCTTTCAAGAAGACCTTGAACCATTGTCTTAAGATCATCCAACTGCCTGAGGATCCCATCATTGGCATAAGAATTATAAACACCTTGATTAGAATAATATGGATCCATTTAAAGCAAATAAAATGTGAAGCACAATTAATTTCAGTACAAAACAAATCACAAACAAATTATAACTAAAATTAACTCAAAATTAAGAAAATAAAATTCAACTGAAGATAAGAAGTTCTTAACAATCTAAAATACTCTAAAACAGAGGTTAATGATACAAAACAAACTCACAAAAATTAAAGAAAATAAATCCAGAAAAATTGAAAAATTCCTAAAAAATTCAAGAAAATACTAAAAAATTCGAAAACATGCCTCAAACATTGGTATTTGGAAAAAAATGGTGCACCTAATAGCTACGCTATTACTTTTGCTCAAAACACCCAAAAACCTTAGAAAAAAAAGTTTGAGAATTTTCTAGGCACTTCAAACAAAAATTCCAGCAACCAGGACACTTGACGCGCAACACCGAAATTACCCGATTCCAAGTTCAAAACAGAACAAAAATCAAACCAAAACAAAACTAAAACAGAGATAAAACAGAGCAAAAACACTTAGAAAACTTCCTTAAACAATTGAAACTCCAATTCCCCGGCAACAGTGGCAAATTTTGACGGGCTTGTCATGCAGCCCTCAAAATAAAACTAGGTTAGATATTAAATGCAATATAGGGCACAACCTAGGTCATCTCTCTTGGAAATGGAATTCAATGTTCAATTAAGTTTCCTAAATGTTAAAAATCCTAAAAACTATCTAATTTGGGGGTTTTTGATTAAATTAAACTAACCTAAAACTAAATTGAAATAAAATTCCTAATTGCTACTTAATTATGCGAATTATGGGTGATAATGGGCTTATGACTAGCTTTGGAATCGTCTCTTGGTATCCACTATCCTTATCCTAATCCATATGTGATTAATTCTGGCCTAAGAGTTCCTAATTGTGTTCATTAGCAAATGATCTTGAATTACCATTCAAGATTCAAGAAATTAATAATCTAATGTTGAATTGAGACCTCAATTAATTCTTGTTTTTAAGATCTTTGAATACTTAAATTGATTGATTAACTAATTAATTAGCTTCTAAATCATCATCCAAAAATGTTTAATTAACCAACTAAACACCAAGGAATCCACAAATAGACAATTAGGCACACCAATTCTCACAAGCATTTCATCAAACACCTTGATTGCACACTTGGAAAATTGTAGGAAATTGAAAAATTCAGTACTAAATCAATCAAGTAATCAGTCAATTAACATCCTAATTAGTGTCTAACCAACCACTAATCAATTACACAAATTCTCAATCCAATACTAATTAACCAAGCAAATACAAGAAAGAGAAAAAATACTGGAAAAATAAGAAAATCTTAGCTAGAATTTGTTGTTCTTCCAAGGATTCAAGCTTCAACCCAAGAGCTTCCTCCTAGCTAGCCTCAAGGATGAATCAAAGCTTTATGGAAATGGAATGAGAATGGAGGAGTGGATGAAAATGGCGTCTCTGGATGAAGGCGTGGAGTGACGATGGGATGAAGTGAATGGAATATGGCGTGTAAAAATGGAATGGAATCATGTGAATGAATGATGACCTCGTGAATGCACGTGGAATCCGAGTGAATGAGGCGTGATTCTCCTTCCACGTGAGTATTTTATTTTTCATGTGCTTGCTCAACTCAATTGCGCGAAGGCATTTTCTTAATTCCCTTCATGTGCTAACCTGGTGCAAATACCCAAAGCATTTTCTCCAGCTTTGTTTATGTGAGTGTGGGTCCCACTTTACTTTATATTATAGTTTATTCCACATGCATTTTAGCTCCAGTGTTTTCATTCAAACTAGCAGCTCGTGCCTCTTGTTTCCACGTTACTTTCTTCGAACCATGCAACTCTCCAAACTACTACATTCATTCACGTTTTCTTCTTCGTTCCAAAGCGTGGCTTCATATTCTCATTTAAGTTATCACATGCTCAGCTCGTGTTTCTTATTTCTGCTCGAGCCTGTGACCTTGTGGCTACTGCATGGGTTTACTTTTCTCTGTCAGCACGTTCAGCCCGTCATAAAAATGTGCTTTGTTTCCTTCTTTTCTTTCCTTGCTTCTTCCTCGTTCTGCAGCTGCTTCCAGACTTCAACTCGTTGCTTTTTCTTCGCCTTCAGCTCAAACTCCACCTTCTCATGTGGAGTTCTCCTTCATTTTTCAGCTAGTTCCAGCCCTTCTTCTCTCTGTTCTGGAGTTACTTCCTTGAGCAAAGCCATGTGCATCCTGGTCCTTCCTAATATAGTCATCCAAAGATCCATGCATGTTCACTTCAACTCCATTCCTTCTTCAAATAAATTTCCTCCTTTAAATTCCATTGCCCAAAATCTGCATAAAAGAATGAAAAATATTCAATAGAATTATTCACAAAATTATTTAAAACAAATTCATGCATTAAAACTCAATGATTTTGCAAATTAATTCATAAAGTGCAAGAATAACTACTAAAATCAATTATCCACCTAAGTAAATCCATTAAGCCTTATTTAACTATTAAAAAGCTTAAGCTAAGGGAAATAAAATGTATAAAAATCATACTTATCAATGGCCATTGGACATCATTTACCCCCTAAGTGACATAATTCATTTTCGGACTAGTGTGAACAGTATCATGAACCAAAATCAAAATTTTTCCCAACTTTAAAAATTCATCAAATATTCTATAGACCTCCGAAAATTTTGCACTTTAGCTTTGCAAAAATATCTCAACAAAATCTAAATGCATACCAAATCTCAAATCAAGAAGAACTCAGTTGGATAAAAAGTAGTATAGGTTTCCAATATGGTAAATTTTGCTCCATATTAGATACCAAGTGTGGGCAATGGTCTTTCTTGGTATTTAGCACCTCTTGGGCAAGTTTAAAAATATGAATATGATTTGCATGAACTGTCCAAATGGTCCCAAACCTCATGCATCTCAATTTAGCCTCTCCACTTCTATTTATACATGCATTTGCATAATGCTAATTTACCATTACATGTCTAATTTACATTCTAACATTCACATAATATAATTTTTCATTTGTACATGATATACATTAACATAATTATATATGCTCATAAGATCACAAGATATATACAACAATAGATTATATCATTTGCCCTTCATAAGGCCTTAAAGTAACCAAATCCATACACTTTAATGTCAAACTTTCATCTCTCAAGTGGTTGGCTCCCCTTTCCTTGCTCTCTTGGTTCACCTAGCATGTTAGAACATTAGAGAGGAGGGAATGAAATTCAAAGAATTCCAATAGCTCATCTCCCATTCAATCACACATAAAGTATGTAATACAAGTCTTGAAAATGCATGTATGGACATGTTAACATATGTGAGCATTCAAATTCAAGAAACATTCTTGGCATTTGAACAAGTTATATATAGCATGCATAGGCTTGCCAAGTAAGTGGATTAGCCTCACCCATTCACTTGTGGATTTTGGACTTGCCTTACCCATTTCTTTAAGAGGTTTTTGACTCAACCTTACTCTTGAGAGTTAATCTCACTTTTGGGAGACTCTTGACTTTGTCTCAACCAACTTTAAGGGTTCTTCGCTTATCCTCACCATGGCTGGAGGGTCCTTGGCTTCTCCACACTCAAGCAAATCAAGGCAAGCATATAAAATATCATCATGGTACCATGGCATATGAAATCATACTAGAATACTTTTCATGGCTTAAAACATATATACACACATTTAAAGACAAGTAAGTACACATCCATGCATGAGAGAAGGTGGAGAGAGCTACCTTGCTTGCATTTACACACTTTTTCTTTGAGTCTTGAATCCTCTTCCTTGACCTCACACACCCAAGAAGGTGGAGATCACTTTTTTTTGCCTAGACACATTATATGGAAGCTAATTATACTCTTGAATCAAATTCTAAGGCTACACAATCACTAGAAAAGCTAGGTGACTCATAAAGGTCTTGTATGATTCCATAATACACTTAATGAAGCAACCTTAAAGAAACATAATCTTGGCTCCATTCTATCTATTCATTTATGATTCTTGACTCCATTTAAACCTCTTGGAGTCATCATATAATCCATTCAAGGAGCCAAGCTAGGTGTTGCTTCTTTAAGCCATAATACGGAACACATAAGGCCATCTTACTTTCTAGGGCTTTTAAAATTTTTCCAAAGCTCTCACATTTTCCCATCACACATGATGTACAACTAAGCTTAGAAGGAATTAAAACACTCCCTAGGTGCATAAACTTTCCTTGGCTAAAGTTATGCTTCCATAAGGCACCAATGGAGTTTCCTTGCTTTCTTTAATGGGAGAAACATGTAGGAAGTTCTCTTGGTGTCTTAGGAACTTATATAAACACTTAAACATCATAAAATATGGTTAGGGTTCATGATAGAGTTCAAGGTGCAATCAAAACCTTAACTTTTCTATCTTGCAAATTCATGGTGTTTACTTGGATTTCTTTGCATATTCTTACTCTCCTCCCTTAAATTCATATAATTCACCCTTGGTTCTCCTCAAAATTCCATCCCTCCTATGGCTTCTTGAGTGGGGCGAAATATGGAGAAAAGAGGAGCAAGGGGGAGCAACCATGGAAGAAGAAATTACCTTATTTTTCCTTATTTTCTTACTTGAATCTTGTCTTCTTTGGCTTCCTCTCTTCAAATCCGAATTTTCCCTTAATTTCTCCCTTAAAACAGATTCATATACTTCAATTTAATAACAAGAAAGAAAGGGGAATAGAGAAGAAGAGATTTGCAAGGGAAAGAGCATGAAAAACTACCAAAATTCCATACCTTTTAGCTTTGATTTTTCCTCCTCTTCCTCTTCCTCTTGTGCACCACTCTCTTAGAGTTTTTCTTCTAGTTTAAGGTAGAAACATATGAAGCTACATGAATGGGAGAGTGGAGCGTCACTTATATATAAGTGGGAGGAAGAAAGACTCTTAAAAAATTTTTATTTTACACTTCATTCTTGGCATTTTCATTTCTAATTCGTTTTAGCTCCTTTTTTAGAACCATCTTTTCCATTATGAAATTTAGGTTCCTAAATTAGCAAAATTCTTTTGAAATCACTCAAAACAAGGCTAAAACCTTCCTAAACAAATCAGTTAAAGTTTGGTCAACTGATATTGGAAAACGTCCACCGGAGGGGTTTTAACTGTCCTAGAGCTTTTTATGATTTTCAGGGCCTTTAAGAATCCCAAAGAACTTAAAACTTTCATTTAAAAGGCCCTCCTATGTGAATTCCAAAATTTGGTCAAAATAACAAAAATGCCCTTACATTTCGTCACAATTCGTTTCTTCATTCTAGCTCTATTTTTTTTCCTGTCTAAACCTGGGATTCTCATTTTTAGGAATCTAGAATGCTTCCCAAATTTTTTGGGACCTTAACTAAGTCATTTTGGGAGACTTCCTTTTGTATCTAGTGAATTTTGTTTGTTTACAGAGAAACTGTATATTACATTTCTCACATTTTCTCTCGTTTTCAAAGAACTGGACGTTACATCTTGGCTTCCATTTCTCACTCATTCTAAGTCACATGACTCCATTGAATGTCAAGAAAGGCATCACAAATTCAACCCAAGGAGCCAAACATTAAGTTACTTCTTTATGCCTAAAAGGGAACCTAAACTTTCAACTTTCAAAATATGGTTTCTAAATTTAAACCAATGGTTCCTTTGGTGTCTATTATTCATTTCTAGGCCATTTGTATCCTTAGAATCAAAGAAAACTCTCCCTAGGTACATGAACTCTCCTTAGGCTAAGACACACACATGCACATATTTAGAGCCCATGGAGTTTTCTTGGTTTTCTTAGGGGATTTGCTATCCATGAAGCTTCTTAGACCCTTTATGGACTCATATATACTCTTACATAAGCTAGATTATCATTGGAAATCTTCAAAATTTGTTAGGTGCAACAAAAGCCCTTGGCATCATAACTTGAATTCTAAAACTTCTCTTTTAGTTCCAATTTCATATTTTTATTCCTCATGCCTAAAAACCCTTGTTCCTACCTTGCTATAACAAAAACTCATTCTCTTTTAAATGGGCCTAGGTCTAGCTGAATTAATGAAGAAAAAGGGAAGCCAAGAGGAAAAAGTTTAGCCATAAAGAATTACTTTGTTTGTAAGCTTTTCAATAGAACTTTCTTATGCTTCAAAGCTTCTCTTCAAACTCTCCCTCTCCTATACTAAACTAGTCACCAAACATATCCAAATAAACCATTAAAACTATAGGAAAAGAGAGGAGAAAGAGGAGAAGAGGTTTGGTGAAGGAGAAGACATGAAAAGTAAGAAATTCTTACACTTTTTGCCTTGAATCTCCTTCCCCTTGCTCCCTCGCTTGTTGCACCACTTTAAGCATAACTTGGATCTATTTTAAACCAAAGAAAGTTGGTCGTAAGAAATGGGTAGAAGTGGGATGTGTTTAAGAAGCCTAAGAGTCCATTTATACAACTTTTCAAAACTACAATTTAGTCCCTCCTTTTGGTTCTTTCCATTTGGGCTCATTTCAATTTCTTTTTGAGAATCATCTTTTCCATCATAAAATTTAGATCCTTTAATTTATTAAATTTCTTTGGTTTCACCCAAATTAGATTTAAAACCTTACCAAATGATTCAGTCAAAATTTTGGTTAATCAACACTCAAAAATGCAAACCGAAGAGGCATTAACCATTCTAAGGGTTTCTATGGTTTCTGAGGCTTTAGAGAATGCTAAAAAACTTAATTTTTTCATTTAAAAATTCCTCTTTTGAGTTTTCTAAAATTTATCCAAAATTACAAAAATGCCATTGGCCTTTGTAACTTTCTGTTTGGCCGTTTTGGCTCCAGTTCTAGGCTAACCTTAGGCTCTAATCCATATTTTAAAATGTTCTAACTAATATCCTAGTCTCATTTAGACTTAATTTGCCCTACTTTAGGGTGTTCTTATTTTAGTTTATCGAATTCAGTTCAATCTTGATTTACCGGTTATTACAATATTAGACCATACAGATCATCCAAAATGCCTTAAATAACAATTAAAAGTTTAAGAAACTAATGGTCAACACTTTCTTCTAAAAAAGTTGACTTTTTATATAATTATCTATAATTCACCAAAATTTCACCATAGGCTTTATTTTTAGTTTAGATTAACCTAATTTAGTTAGATTTTGAAAAACACTTCTCTAGGTATATTATGTGTGTATTGGCAGAATTGAGGGTGTGTGTATGTGGATGTGTTATTTTCTTCATTCTTCACTTGCTAAATGGCTAATAATACATTATCAAAAGGAGATCAACAAAAACTTTAAATCAATTTCTACATAATCATGAAATTTCTAGGCTTCCACCAAGATAAAATTCAAGGAACAACTTGCCACAATCTTCATGCAAATCAAATTTATACTAACCAATCTTCCTTTTAAGCTTTCCTTCATGGCATGAATTCATGAAACAACAAGAATTCCTTTGTTTTCTTAGCCATGGCCAAAGCTTGAAAAAGAGGAAAAGAGAAAATCCATAGTGAAAAATGAAAGAAAAACCAAGAAAAAGAAAAATGATCTATGTTACCTTGATTCAACGATGTTTCCTTCCCCGTTCTTCCTTCTCCTTCCTTCCTCTTTCTCCTTTCCTTCTTGGCCATGGCTACTCCCTTTCTTTTCTCTCTTTGACTGTGGGTATGTATGTGCTTTTTGTGAGGTGGTGTCATGTGAAGAGTGTGCGTGTTTTTATATGTTTTACTTTTAATCAATAGCTAAGATTTAATGTTATTTTATAATGGAAGATCTATGTCTTTAGATTAGATAGATGGTTAAGATTTAATCTTCATATTGGAGATTAGATGAATGGTTGTGGTTTAATTTCTAAAGTAAAAAAACTATGAACTATCAAATCTTTTCAATGGTTGATAAATATCTGTTGTTAGATTTTAACTATAGCTAGTTTTTTCATTTTTGGTGAAAGTTACTTTGCATTTATTATGACTGAAGTCAGCAATGATGTCATCTAATGTCACTAGTGACATCAATGGTAACTTTTTTCGTAAAACACGCAATTACAATCTTTTGCTAAGATTTGCTAATTATGCTGATGTCATCGTTTCATAACATGTGTAATTCTTAGAAATCTCCCTTGAACATGGTGCCACATCATCTCTTTCCCTGTACATGGTGCCACATTATAATACCATCAATATATAGGACTCAATTCATAACATAAATAGCTTATGGCATTTATTTGCAAGAAAATCACACTTTTGGTGGTAGAAATAACCAACATCGAATGTTCAATTAACTCATTATTGGCTTTAGGGACCATATGAGCTTACCACATTCATTTTCCATCTATAATACAATTGTTCAACCAGAATTATCACAATTATAAAATCAAAATTTGGGTCCAAACCATAGAACACAAAATCACATTAACTTGGCATTTTTCTCATCTATTCCATATTCTAATATGAACTTTGAAAAATTATAATTAATTCTAAAATAATTAAAATCATGCAAATTTTATCATTTTTGAAAGCTACAGATGTCCTCTAATCACCATAATAATTTCAAATCAAAACAACTAGATGTGGTCCATGAAAATTGATGGAATAGTACATCAGGTTACTGATACATCCTACAGCGAAACTCAAACTTCAAAAATTCATTTCTCCCTCTACAGAGCTCCAAATGAGGTGCTCTCAGTGAGTATAGAAAGCTTATGATATCTGGTTTATGGTTGTAAACTTTCATGAGCATTAGACTTCATTTGTCTCTTAAGTAATATAGAAATGCAAACTAACCATATGAATAGTAATAGGGACAATTTTACATAATTTGGCAAAGTTTGAAAATTCATAATAAATTCTCTAGAGCTTTAAATTAGGTTCTCTTTAGCTCTATGAAAAGCTCTAGATAAGACCTATAAGCAAATTTCATACCTAAAATCGTTTAGTTGATTGGACTTTGGTTTAGCTCAAAATTATGTCACTTTTGAAACTATAAAGAGGTCAAATATGCACCAAATGGTCTTCCAATCATTCCATCACCATTTGAGCATATCCAAAAGCATAAACATAGCCTATAGGAGCATCTCAAATGGTCCAAATCATCATGCATCTCAAAATCAACTTCCTACTTGAATCCATACACATATGCATAAGGGCTCCATGATGTCAAAAATCTACATAACCATTCATTTGACTTTAAAATTGATACATACATCATAATTACATGTATTTAAGTATGCTTAAAGGTTTACATCATAAATACATCATATAATTACAAACTTTGACATCAAAATGTAAAATTTCCTAAATTATTGTCAAAGTTCTAGTCTTTAAAGTGCTTGGCCTCCATTTCTTGTTTCACTTAGCTCACCTAGACATGGTTAGACATATTTGGGGAAAGAGTGATATTTAAAGAATCCCAATAGCTCTTTTACTCTTTCAAGCATGTAGACATGGCATGTTTTCAAGTCAAAGAATGCAAGTATGTCATAAAAATCTTCTAAAAACATTCATAAGCATATTTCTATGTCACATAGGTTCATACAACCAAACATAAACTCTAAAGGATATTGGTCTAGCTTTACCCAATTTCCTTGGGAATCCTATAATATCTGATTCTCTGAAAACCAGAGAAAACGTGAGAAACGTAATGTACAATTTCTTCGTAAACGAATGAAATTCACCAGATACAAAAGGAATTCCCCTAAGATGATGTAGTTAAGGTCCCAAAAAATTTGAGAAGCATTTCAGACTCCTAAAAATAAGAATCCCATGCTCAGATGGAAAGAAAAATGGAGCTAGAATGAAGAAACAATTTCTTGCGAAAAGCCTACGAAACATAATGGCATTTTCGTAATTTTGAGCAATTTTTGGAATTCACATAGGAGGGCTTTTTAAATGAAAATTTTGAGTTCTTTGAGGTTCTCAGAGGCCCTTAAAACTATGGAAACCCCCAGGACAATTAGGACCCCTCCGGTGGATGTTTTCCAATGTCAGCATGCTCGAACTTTGACAGATCCATTTGGGAAGGTTTTAGCTCCGAATTGAGTGATTCCAAAGGCATTTTTCTTAATTGGGAACCTAAATTTTATAATGGAAAAGATGGTTCTTAAAAAGGAGCTAAAATGAAGGAGAAATGAAAATACAAAATATGAAGGACAAAATTAGAATTTTTGAAAAAGTCATCTTCCTACACCTATATATAGGTGGCGCCCCACTTTCCTCCCCATTTGGAATCAGAAAATTTTTCATAATTTCAGAAGGGAGAGATAAGGTTTTGGGCACACCAAGAGAGGAAGAGAAGAAAAAGAAATTCCAACCTAAATGTATGTTTTTATGGTAGTTTTTCATGTTTTTCTCCATCCACACCACCTCTCCTTCATTCTCCTTGATTTCCTTTGATTAAAATGAAGTTTATGAATCTGATTCAAGGGAGAAATTCAAGGGAAATTTCAGATTTGAAGAGAGGAGCTTGGAGAAAGCAAGATTCAAGCCAAACTAATCAAGGAAACTAGGTAAAATTGCATCCTATGGTTGATATCTTCCACCACCCTTCTTTTCCATTTCTCTTAACCCTAGGAGCCACAAGAGGATACAATTTTCAAGCCCAACCAAGCATGAATCTTAGGTATTTGATGGAGAAGAACAAGAATATGCAAAAAAAATAACAAAATAACCATTAGAATTCAAGACGCAAAACTTAGGGTTTCAAGTGTTCCTTCCAAATTCTGATTTTGTATGATGATTCCTAAGTCTAATTAAGAGTGTAAATAACTTCTTGAGACCCCTAAGATGCTCTACACAAGCTTCCTCCTTTAAGAAAACTAAGAGAACTCCAAGAAGGCCAAAGAAGCCCATGGTCTTGAGCAAGATGAGATGTCATAGCTAGGGAGAGTTTTAAATTTTTATAAGGCCATTCTTGAGTCATATTTGATGAATGAAAATGAAGAGAGGCCTTAGAAAAAATTTAGAACTCATAGAAAGTGATTTGGTGCCTTAAGTTCCATATTATGACCTAACGAAGCAACATAATGTTAAGCTCTTTGTTTTAATTGTGTGATGACTCCAAGAGGCTTAAAAGGAGTCAAGAATCATATTTGAAAGGAAAAAATGGAGCTTAGAAATTATTTGAGTAGTGTTGCTTCATTAGGTGCATTTATGGACCATAATGGAGCCTATAGAGCAATCTAGTTTCTAAGCAAGTTATATGACCTTAGAGTTTGTTTCATGAACCTAATTAGCTCCTATAAATTGTATCTAGGCTAAGAGAAATTATCTCTACCAATTTGTGGATGTGTGACGGAAAGAAGGGGCTTGAAATCCAAGGAAAAATGTATGATTGTGAGCAAGGTAGCTTTTTCCACCTTCTCTCATGCATGGATGGGTGTTTAGCTTGTCTTAGAATGTGTGTATGTCTATTTTCAAGTCATGAAAAGGATGCCAACATGATTTTATATGCCATGATTTCATGATGTTATGTTATATTTTCAAATGAATGTATGATGTTTGTAATGTCCCGTTTTCATTAAACGATGGAAATGGGCACGTTTTCAAAGCAAGTCCCTTGAGATGAGTGATTCAAGGCCAAATAAAATTTAGATAAAATTTTAAATAATAAAAAACAAGGATTTGAGCCTTGAGTTGCCCAGAAACCGGGGTTGGAGCGATTTGAAAAATTTACCGAAAGGCCAGTGGCATTTTCGTAAATAAGTGTAATTTTGGAAAAGCACCTAGGAGGGCTTTTTAAATGGAAATTTTGAGTTGCCCAAGGTTCTCAGAGGCCCCAAAAACCATGGGAAGCCCCGGGACCAGTAAAGCCCCTCCGGTGTACTCTTTCCGATGTCAGTTGACCCGAACTTTGACCGATTCGTTCGGGACGGTTTTAGCTCCAATTTGAGTGATTCCAAAGGCATTTTATTAAATTGGGAACCTCCTTGTTATGATGGAAAAGACGGTTCTCAAAAAAGAGCTAAAACGAAGGAGAAACGAAAATGCTAAGAACGAAGGGCAAAATTGGCATTAAAGTGTTAAAGGAAGCTTCTTTATATGCCACGTTCTTTCTCTCCTCTCTAAACCGACTTGCTTCTGCCCATTTTCAGAGGAGAACTCCAGCTCCTTAGGCGCACAAGAGGAGGAGGATTTTGGAGGAAGAAATTCAAGAAAAGGTAAGAAACTTTAAGACATTCCATATCCTTCTTTCTTGAACCTTGCTCCTCTCCTCTCAAGCTTTCTTTCTATGGTTTTAATGGAGAGTTTGGTGCTGTTTTTGGGGCAGAACAGAGAGGGGAATTTCGAAAATTGAGGGAGTAAGCCAACCAAGTGGAAGAACAAGCCAAAGGAAGCAAGAAAACAAGGTAAAACTTCCATTCTTTGGTAGTTTCTCCCTCCCCTTTCCTCTTGCACGAATTTGACCACCATGAGCCCAATTCTTAGGGGCTGTTTTCTGTCCAATTTATGGAGGGATTAGGGGTTTTAGATGGCAAGGATTAAGAATGAACCAATAGAATCAAGAAAGGAGCATTAGGAAACAAAATGGAATCATTAGGGATCCAAATGCTCCCTTGCAAATCTGAGTTTATATAAATGTTCTTAGGCTTAAATGAATGTTTAAATGTGCTCCTGAGATCCCTAAGAGGTCCCCCATATGCCTCTTCCTCCATGAAAATGGACAAAACCCCATAGAAAGTCATGAACCTAAAAGTTGAAAAAGTGTAGAGCACTTAAGGGGATTGTAAAAATTGATTTAATCTATAAGTTCCCTTGGTTGTTTAAGTGTTTCCTTGACCTCCTACAACTCTTAACAACCTCCCTAAATGGTTCCCCCATCAAGGAAAAATCAAGAAGCCATGAAATCCCATTTATGCTCTAACTTTCGGCCAAGTAGGGATGGCATAGTTAGGGAGAGTTTTAAATTGTTTCAAGCCCATTTTTGAGTCATACATGATGAATGAATGTGAGGAGAAACCTTGGGAAAAATTTAGGAAGCTTAGAGAATGAGTTGGTGCTTTAGGTTCCATATTGTGACCTAAGGAAGCAACATAATGTTAGGCCCTTTGTTTTAGTTATGTGATGACTCCAAGAGGCTTAAAAGGAGTCAAGAATCATATTTGAAAAGAAAGAATGAGGCCTAGAAATCATTTGAGGGGTGTTGCTTCATTAGGTGCCTTTATGGACCATAATGGGGATTATAGAGCACTCTAATACTTAAGCAAGTTGTATGGCTTTAGAGAATGTTTCATGAACCTAATTGGCTCCCAAAAATTGTATTTAGGCCAAGAGAAACCATCTCCACCAAATTGTGGGTGTGTGGCCAAAAGAGGAGGTTTAAAAGCTAAGGAAAAAATGTGTACTTGCATACAAGGTAGCTCTCTCCACCTTCTCTCATGCATGGATGTGTGTTTAGCTTGTTTTAGAATGTGTGTATGTGTATTTTCAAGCTTTGAAAAGTATGCTAGCATGCCTTTATATGCCATGATGCTTGATGCCATGTTATGTTTTTAAATGAACCCATGATGTATATTATTATTGTAAATAGTCTATGACCCCTTGAACAAATGTAAAAATGATATTATGTGATAGATAAATGAATGAGTATGGTGTATGACTAATAGCACATGTTTTGAGTATGAAATGCCATGATATGAGAATGTAAAGTTTGATGGAAATGTGTATAAGTGAGGGTGAAAAGGCCAAAATGAGATGCAAATGGTTTGGGACCATTTGGGCAGCTTCCCCAAGTCTTAAACATGCTTTTAAACTTGCCCAAAAGGTGCCAAGACCAAAGGAAATCCATTTGGCAATTTTGGTACCCAATATGGAGCCAAAATTGACCAAAATGGAACCCTATGCCACTTTTTGGCCAAATGAGTTAGTCTTGCCCTGAAATTTGGCATACAATTAGGTCTCATTAAGAGTTTTCTGGGAAGCTAAAGATCATAATTTTCGGAGACCTAGAGAATATTTGATGAATTTTCAAAGTTGGAATTTTTCATGGTTTCTGGTATGTGCACTGTTTATACTGGCAGATTTGATTTTCGTGTCACTCGATGGCCAAATGGTGTCCAATGCTTATGAAATTTTATACACACAAACTAGAGGTTATAAGCTTTCTGTGGCCACAGAGATCACCTCATTTGGAGGTCTGAGAAGAGAGTTATGAATTTTTGAAGTTTGCTGTCAGTAACAGTGGCATCTCCAGAGCTAAATCACTGTTCCATCAGTTCCAGATATCTAAACGTATCTGTTTCATTCTGGAATTATTTTTAGTGTCAAGTTAATATTTTTAGCTTTCCAGAATGACTGAATTTGTGTGATTTCGATTTTTGTGGAATTAGTTATGAATTTCAGAAGTTTACATCAGTAACCTGAATCACAGCCCAGGCAGCCAGCGAGTTTGTATCTTTTTGGATGTCAAACGTCCTGTGTGATGAATGTTGTGACTTGGACGTATTTTTAGTGTGAATTAGACATCCTAAGATTTCCAGAATGACCAAGATTGCATGATTTTGAGTTTTCTAGATTTAGTTATGATTTTCCAAAGTTTGCCCAGGAAAGAGGCCAATTCTGGCCGAAAATGGATCTCCAAATTTACATGCTCCATTTTGGTTTCCATGGGTTGGAGGCATGTTTTGGGGTCTAAATGAGTTGTAATGATGCAATTAAATATGATGATGCATAATATGAACTCATATGGTCCATGCGACACCGAAATGAATTTTGAGGCATAGCGCAATGCGAAAATAATCCCACATTTCTTGCTTTTCCCATGGAAATCCTACATAGTTCATGATATTATTCCATGTAAATGTATGAGATGGACTAGAATCTATGGTGTTACAATGTTTGCTTGAGTTTGCTTGAGTGTGGAGAGGTCAAGAACTCTTCACCATGGTTAGGATAAGCCAAGAACCCTTGAGCTTGGTTGAGACAAAGTAAAGAGTCTCCCAAAAGCAAAGTGGGCTCCCAAGAGTATGGTTAAGTCCAAAGCTCTTAAAGAATGGGTGAGGCAAGTCTGAAATCCATAAGGAGAAGTGTGAGGCCAATCTAAACACTTGGTGAGATCTTGAATGTCTTGTATGATGTGTTCATATGCCAAACTTGCTTCTTGAATGTTCATGATTTGTATTTTGTCCATGCATGAATTTTTAAGGCTTGCTTTACATATATTATGTATGATTGAAAGGGAGATGAGCTATTGGGATTCTTTAAATCTCATCCCCTCCTCTCCAATGATCTAATATGCTAGGTGGACTAAGTCACTATGGTAATGGGAGCCAACAACTTTGAAGAAGGAAGATTGACAACCATATTCTTAGCCTTTGCCATTTTGAAACCATAATAATGATTCATGATGTATATTGTGTTGTAAATGGTCTATGACCCTTGAGACATGTGTAAATATAATATTATGTGATGTATACATGTATAGATATGATGTATGAACTCTAGAATAGAATTTGAGTAAGTAATGCCAAAGTATGCAATTTGGAAGTTTGATGTAATGCATAAGTGTGGGTTGAATGGCTAAAATGAGATGCATGAGGTTTGGGACCATTTGGGTAGCTCACACAAGTCTTAAATATACTTTTAAGACTTGCCCAAAAAGTACCAATATCAAGGGAAAGCCATTTGGCAAATTTTGGTCTCCCATATGGAGCCAAAATTGACCATAATGGAACCCTATGTCACTTTTTAGCCAAATGAGTTAGTATCGATTTGAGATTTGGCATGCAATTAGGTCTCATTAAGCGATTTTTGGGAAGCTAAAGATTATAATTTTTAGAGGTCTAAAAAATATTTGATGATTTTTCAAAGTTGGCAATTTTTATGGTTTTGGTCTGCTGCACTATTCATGTGGTTCGAAAATGAATTCTATCACAAGAGGCTCAAATGATGTCCAATTGCCATGAAATTTTATACAGAGAAACCAAACCTTCACAGTGACTCATGCCAACTAGAAGAACCTCATTTAGAGGTCTAGAGAGGAAGATACAAATTTTTGAATATTTTGTCCAGTATTAGGAATTTTACCTAACCTGAGTTATTGTTCCATTAAATTCTGAGGTTGGAGCTTAATGAACTGCTATGAAGATATTTTTTCTCTCTAGCTAACATCCACAATTTTTTGGATTAGATTTTTTTTGGAATTAATTGGACATTTTCAAAATTTTTTGCGGAATTCTGTGATAATTTCAGAATGCAATCTGGCCTCTGGACCATTTTGGATGTCAAACGTCCTCTGTGATGGATGTTATGATCTGGGTGTATTTTTAGTGTGATTTAGACATCTCTAACTTCCTAGAATGACAACAATTGCATACTTTTGATTTTTCTATAATTAGTTATGATTTTCCAAAGTTTGATAAAAAAAAAGGGGCCAAATCTGGCCAAAATTAAATAGCCACATTTTATGCTTCATTTCGGTTTCCATGAATTGTGGGTATGATTTTGTGATGCAAAGAGTTGTATTGATGTAATTAAATATGGAAAAGCATATTATGTGCTCATACGACTCACGTGACATTGAATGGAATTTTCATATATAGCGCAACGCAAATTTAATCCATTATTTACATCCCATTTTCTTACAACTCCTAAGTAATGCATGTTATGGAGCATGTTAATTGCATGAGTAAGGCTAGAAAGATGTAGTATTACAACTTCTGGATTTGCCTTACCCACTTTAAGGGATGTTTGACTTAGCCTCACTTTTTCTTAAGACTTATAGCTTTGGCTCATCCTTGTAATAAATTAGCTTCCTAGCCTTTAAGTCATATCACATAGGCTAATTCGTACACATTTACATGAATATAGCATTTTATGTATAGGGAATTTATGTAATTGAAAACCATTTACATCATCCTTGGCTTTAAGGACCATGTGAATATACAAATTTCATTTTCCATGTATCCATTCATATAAAAAACATCACAATTCATCTCAAGAATCTCGGATTTGGAACCATATTTCAAGAAACCAAGAGTTTGGTCTCGGGTTGCTGTACTAGTTTTTTGATATGAACTTTAAAAATTCATAACTAATTCTAGAAAAATCAAAACCATTTATATGATAGCTTTCTAGAAAGCTTTAGATGTTTACTAATGATTACAAATAGTTCCAAACCAAGGCAATAGCATTTAGCCTACCAAAAATAATAGAATAGTACATCAGGTCTACTTTCAAATAGCTATAGGACTTGGAACTTCAAAAAGTTTTTTCTCCCTCTATAGAGCTACAAATTTGGTGCTCTTAGTGGTTATGGGAAGCTTATGATGTCTAGTTTATGCTTGTAAAAGTTTATAATCATTAGACTTCATTCAATCTATAAGTGACATAGAAATACAAACTAACCATATAAATAGTAACTTTGACAATTTTACATAATTTAGCTAACTTTGAAAAATCATAATAAATTCTCTAGAGCTCCAAATTAAGTTCTCTTTAGCTTTGTGAAAAGATCTAAATGAGACTTAGTTGCTAGCCAAATTTCATGCAAAAAATCATCTATTTGGTTAGACTGTGGTTCAGCTCAAGAAATGGTCAAACTTAAAATCCATAATGGGTTCAACATGCACCAAATTCCTTTCTCATCTTTCCACAACCCCTTGAGCAAGTTTAAAAACATAACTATAGCCTATGAAGTGACGGTTATGTTGCGCAACCTCTAAAATAAAATTAGGTTGAGAAAATATATAGTTAGTGGCACAACATAGGTCATCTCTCTTGGAAATAAAATTCAATGTTTAATTGGATTTTTTAAGTGTAAAAGGATCCTAGAACTACCTAATTTAAGAGGGGGTTTTGATCTAATTAAACTAGCTAGAATTAAATTGAAACAAAATGATTAACTACTACCTAATTGCATGAATTATAGGGTGAATAATAGACATGTGACTAGCTTTAGATTCTTCCCTTGGTGTCCACTGTCCTTATCCTAATCCAATTGTAATTAATTTTGGTCTAAGAGTTTCTAGTTGTATTTATGGCAAATGATCTTGAATTACCATTCAAGATTCAAGAAATTAACAATCTAATGTTGAATTGAAACCTCAATCCTACACTAAATTATTAATTCTTGCCTTTATGATCAATGAGCACTTCAATTTGATTGATTAATTAATTAATTAGCCTCTGAATTATCACCCTAGGATATTTAATTAACTAATCAAACTTCAAGGAATCCTCAAATCAAACAATCAAGCACATAATTTCACTCATGCATTTCATCAAACACTTTGATTGCATACATGGAAAATTAGAGGAGAAATAAAAAATTCAGTATTTAATCTAATCAATTAATCATCAAAAAGGTTTCCTAATTAGTGTCTAACCAGCCACTAATTACAATTACACCAATCTCAATCAAATACATCTTAACAAAGAAAAGTGTAGAAAGAAAGAAATTCTTAGCCAAAATCTCCCTTGCTAATCTTTTGGTTCAAGCTTCAACCAAGGACCTTCTTCCAAGCTAGCCACAAGATAGGATTAGAGCTTCATTGAAGGTAGAGATGGAAGGATATGGAAGATGGAATGGCTACGGCATATGAAGAATGTGGATGGGAGAATATGATGATAAAGTGTGTGAATTCGATGGATGAATCTCTGGATGGATGCCCCTAGTCTTCTAATCCTCCCTCACATGTTTCTTTTATTTTTCACATGCTTCTCACATGGACTTTTAATGATCAAATATGTTGCTCTCCAAATCAAAGCTTTGCATTAAAACTCACATGCTCCTTCATGTGTATATAAGTATGTAACTGAATGGATGATGTAGAATATCACAATGGAATGTGATCTGGATGAATGGATCCAACCCCTCAACTTTCACATGCCTCCTTCTTGCTTTTTAATTATTCATGTGTTCCTTCATGCATCTATTGTGCTAAAACCCGTTGCTCTAATGTGATGTTTCCATGTAAGCTTCTTCTCTATTTCAGGAGCTTTTCCACGTAGCTTCCCTCTATTTCCGTTGTTGTCCCATGTGTTCTACATTTGAGTGTGTCTCTTCTTCTTTTTCTCTTATTCAACTCCAGTGTCTTCTTCTCTCATGTGTTCACATTTTGCTCAAGTGTGTGGTTCTGCCTTCATTTTAATGGTCACGTGCTACTTTTATTGATGCTGCTTTATCATCCTTTCTCCACTTCAAAATCGTAGCTTCTTGTTCCATCCACTTCTTCAGTGTTTCTTCCTAGACTCAAACTGATTTATCAAGTCTCTTCTTATGTGAAACCTACTCCTTTGCCACGAGTTTCCCACATTAGCTGCTGTGTATGTATGAGTTCATGTCAACACTCTATTCTAATCCGCATTCTTAACATACGAGCTGCTCATACATGATGTAGTGCTTCTTCTTATCTTCACATGATTCTACATGCCTTCTTTTCCATTTGCTCAAGTGTGCTAAATCTTTAACCTCTTTCTTAACTTTCATCTCTCAGCCAAAATCATAATTTCTTCTTCATTCAACTCGTAGCTTTTCTTTGCTTAACTACCTCACATGTTTTAGCTTGTTTTTATGTGAAGAAAACCTTGTGCTTCTCTCTGCCCATGCTCTATAGCCATGGCTATTCTCTCCTATGTCTTCCTCCCTCAAACCCAAAACCTCACTTCCACATGGTTTTTTGTTCTACGTCACTTCCCACATGTTTCTTCCTTATATTCTTCACATGCCCATGGCTTCTCTGTTCAGCTCATTCTATGTTCTCCAGCTCAAGCTTTTCCTTTCCATATAAAACCCAAGCCTCTTTCTCCTTTGGATATAGTGGCTGCTCGTGAGTGTTGTGAGCCCATGGATATAGTGAGTGCATTATTATGGTGTGTGAGTGAGTTGGAGTGTTGCATGAGTGTGGAGTGTGTTACTTCGATGTGAGTTTGTGCATCTTCTTCCATCCAAAAATCCCTTAACCATAGCTTTTTTTTCTTCACATTCCTTCCTTTCCATGAATTCTCCCTTCTCATATACTTTCTTAATGTTGCTTCCTTGGACTTGGAAAGCTTCCACCTCTTCTCTAAACCAATCTCCTATTCAAATGCTAATTGCCTATCAAGAATTCTGCAAGAATAATAGACAAAAATCTCATAGGAATATTCATAATTATTTAAGATAAATTTAAGCATTAAAATTCATTAATTTTGCAAATAAATTCCTAGAGTGTAAAATTTGCTATTAAAATCAATTATCTAACTAATTACATCCTTAAAGCTATATGTAATCCTTAAAACTTCAAATTAAGGGGAATAGAAGATATACAAAAATAGTATTTATCAAGAAGCATGCCAAATGGTTCACATCATCATGGAGCTCATTCTCACCTTGCCACTTGCATTTATCACACCAACATAATGGCATATGAGTGGCAAAACTCACATATTCATTCATATGGTTCCAAAATGGATACATACATCATATTCACATACATTTGAACATGCTCAAAGCTTTACATCATATATACATCATGTGGTTACAAATCTTGACATCAAAATGCCATCAAAATACTTAAATATCTATTCCATTGTTGAAGTCTTGCTCTTTAAGATGTTTGACCTCTACTTCTTGGTTCACTTGGCTCACCGAGATATGGTTAGAAATATGTGGGGGAAGAGTAAAATTCCAAGAATCTCAATAGCTCTTTACCCTTTCAAACATATATAATGGATGTAATTATATGTCAAAGAATGCATGCATGGCATTTAAGCTACAAATGTACATACATAAATTATTTTTCATGTTATATAAAATCATACATATCAAACATAGGCTCTCAAAGCCATTAGTCGAGCCTCGCCCAACTTTCTTAGGACTTTTGGATTTGCCTCACCCACTTTCAAGGGACTTTTGACTTAGCCTCACTCTCCTTGAAACTTTTAGCTTTGCCTCACCTATTCCTAAGGACTTTTGGCTTATCTTCACCTATGCTAAAGGACTTTTGGCATCACCAAAGCCATTCAAGCCATATTGCATGCATAAACAACTTTCAAGAAACATAATGGTACCATACATGTAAGCAATGGCTAGAAATACATTTCATACTTCAAATATTCACATAAGCACTTAAAAACACGTAAACATCCAATTCATACATACGAGAAAGGTTAGAGAGCTATCTTAAAGCAAGAACTCAACACTTTTTCCCATGGTTACACCTTCCTTTTCTTGGCCTCACGCATCCAACGATGGAGAGCTTGATTGGCTTAGCCTAGATACATCCAACAAGGTACAAAAATATCATTGGACCTAACTCTAACATCCCATAAGTTCTACACACTCGTATGCTAACTTATGATTCCGTTTTGGATCTATATAAGGCATAATGAAGCAACCCTTGGAATTCATGATCTTGGCTCCCATTTCTCACTCATTCTAGGTCTCTTGGCTCCATTTAGACTTCTTAGAGCCATTATAATTTCAATTCAAGGTGCCTAGATACAAGTTGCTTCCTTATGTCTTAAAATGGAGCCTACACCTCTATCTCATAAACCATGATTCCTAAATTCATTCCAATACTTCTTTTAATGTTTACTAATAATGTTTAGTCCCTTTCTATCCTTACAATTAATTAAAACTCTCTCTAGGTGCATGAATAAGTCTTGACCGAGACATGCACAAGTTAGTGAGCCCATGGAGTTTTGTAAATTTTCTTTAGGGAGTTGGCACCTGTGAAGCTTCCTAGGTGTTTTGAGAACCCATTCACTCTCTTAGACAACTTAAATTACAACTAAGAAGCTTCATATTTGTCAAGGTGCAACCAAATCCCTAGATTATACACCTTAATTTCTAATGCTTCTTATTTAATTCCAATGGTATATCCTTAATCCTCATGCTTTAAAACCCTTGTCTCTACCTTATTTTGGCTTGAATTCATTCCCTAGAGAATGGGCCTTATGTTGGATGAAATTGCACTCATGAAGAACAACAAAGAAGAAGCAAAGAAAAGCCATGAAGTTACCTTGATTTTAAGCTTTTTCAAGAACACTTTCACTTGCTCTTTGCTTCTCCTTCAAATTCTAACTTCCTCCTATTGAACTAGCTTTAAAGTAATCCCAAATTAGTCATGAAAACCATGGGAGAAGAGAGGAGAAACAGGAAAGCAAGGTTGGTGAAGGACAAAGCATGGAAAACTATGGAATTTCTTACCTTTTTGCCTTGAATCTTCTTCTCTTTTTTCCCTCTTTTAGTGCGGCACTCCCATCTACCCTTAGTTCTGTTCTAGACTAGAGAAGGTTGATTATGAGGAGAAGGCGAGGTGGGACATGTTTTAAGGGGGTTAAAGCTCATTTATACAACTTTTTAAAATTACAATTTAGTCCCTCTTCTTTCTTCTTTCCAATTAGGCTCATTTTGACTTCATTTTTAGAACCATATTTTTCATCATAAAATTTAGGTCTTTTGACTTATAAAATGCTTTTGGTTTCACCCAAATTAGATTTAAAACTTTTCTGAATGAATTGGCCAAAGTTTAGGTCAACTGACACTCTAAAACGTAAACCAGAAAAGTTTAAACCATTCTAGGGGTTCCTATAGTTTTTAGAGCCTTTGAGAATCTTGAGAAACTTAAAGATCCCTCTTTTAAGTTTCTAAAAAGCACCCAAAGTTTTTGAAAATACCACTGTATGTTCTTCAAATTTTCTTTAGCTATTTTTCCTCCATTTTCATGGCACCTTTAGCCATGTATTCTCATTGTTTGATGTCTAGATCATTGCTCTAATTTTGTTTGGCCTCAAATATTCCCATTTAGGGGACTTCTTTTTATAACTAATTAGTTTCAAGCCATTTATAGAGGAATCGGGTATTACAATATTTATCCATTTTAAGGGACTTTTGGCATAACCATATCCATTCAAGCCATCTTGCATTCAAAACATGTTCAAGAAGCATAATGGTACCATAGCATTTCATCAATAGCTATAAACATATCTCATGGTTTAAACATATATATAGGCATCCAATGAAAATCAAACATCCAAGACATGCATGTGAGAAAGGTTAAAGAGTTACCTTGAATCAAAAATCATAACTTCCTTCCTTAGTCTTTCCTTTCCCTTTCTTGGCCACACACACACAACTAGGTGGAGCTTGATTTACTTGGCCTAGACACATCAAATAGAACACAATTATATCATTGGAACAAGTTCTAATCTTATACAAACTCTATGTAAGCTTACTTTGTTCTAAGTCATGCTTATGGTTCCATATAAGTGCATGATGCAACAACCTCTAAGATTCATGATCTTGGCTCCAATTTCTCATTCAATCTAAGTCTTTTAACTCCATTTAGACTCCTTGGAGTCATCATAATTTCAATTCAAAGAGCTTAGATTCAAGTTGCTTCTTTATGTCTTAACAAGGAATCTAAACCTCTATCTCACAAACTGTGATTTCTAAATTCAAACCAATGCTTTTCTTAATATTTATTAATCATATTTAGGCTATTCCCATCCTTAGAATTAATTAAAACTCTCCTTAGGTGCTTAAAGCTTGCTTGGCCAAGACATGGTGTAACTTAGGGACCCATGGACTTTACTTGATTTTTCTTAGGGAATTGGCACTTGTGAAGCTTCTTAGTTATCTTAAGATCTCATACATACTCTTTTACATAGGCTAAAATATCCTTAAAAAGCTTCAAAAATGGCTAGGTGCAACAAAAATCCTAAGTTATACAACTTGAATTCTAAAGCTTTTCTTTTAAATCTAATTACATATTCTTATTTCTCATATTCTAAAACCCTTGTTTCTTCCTTGCTAAGACTAGAAATCATCCCCCCCTTTGGTGGTCTAGGGTTGGTTGAAATTTCCCCCATGAAGAATAAGGAAGAAGAAGCAAAGGAAATCATAAAAGTTACCTTGATTTCAAGCTTTTCCAAGAGCTCTTTCACTTCTTGTCTCTCGTTTAATTTCTCTCTTCCTCTCACTAAACTAGCCATGAATCATCCTCAAATCAATCATCAAAACCATAGGAAAATAGAGGAGAAAGAGGAAAATAAGATTGGTGAAGGAAGAAGCATGAAAAACCATGTATTTTCTTACCTTTTTGCTTGGTTTTCTCTTCCTTCCTTCCTCCTTCTTGGTGAGCCACTTCAAGAAGCCTAGGGTTCTATTTTAAAGCAGATGAAAGTTTATCAAGGTAGATAAGAGAAGTGGGGCACAATATATATATAAGCTAGGTTAGCTTAAAACACTTTTTCAAAATTCCCATTTTGCCCCTTTTCTTAGTTCTTTTTATTTGAACTCATTTTAACTCCTTTTTGAGAATTATCTTTTTCATTATGAAGTTTACGTCCTCTAATTCATAAAATACCTTTGGTTTTACCCAAATTAGATTTAAAATCTTCCTAAATGAATCGATCAAAGTTTCAATCTACTGACACTCTAAAACATGAACTGGAGAGGTTTTAATCATTATAGCGATTCCTATGATTTTTAAGGCCTCTGAGAATCCCAGGAAACTCAATTTTCCTATTTAAAGATCTCTCCTTTGAGTTTTCTAAAAGTTGTTCAAAATTACAAAAAATGCCACTCCATTTTCATTAATTTTTATTTAGCTTTTCTGGCTTCCGTTTCTAGGTATCTTAAGCCTTGTATTCCCATTTCTAGTTACCTAGATTATTGTGCTAATTTTATTGGATCTCTAATCATTCAATTTAGGGGACTTCCTTTAGTAATCCGCTTAGTTTATGGCTTTTAAAATGACGGATGTTACACACCATGTCCTTTTTAGCCAAAATTTACAAAAATGCCACCATTTCACTGATATGTCCTTTCGTAAGTTCTTCATAATGTTTTATTAGTTAGTGTCTTTTCTTTCTCGGCTACATTGTAATATTATTTATGCCTATGTGTGTCCCGCTTGTGTTCTTTAGTCATATATTTTTTATTTTTTTATTATTTACAGTCCAAATGACTATTTTGCCTCTAATGGAAGGGTAATAGACAAGCATCTCTGTTCGTTTTTCGCTTATATCTCCATTAACCATTTTGGATTCCATCACCACCATCCAATGGCTCTTTCTGCACTAGACCTTCTAAAACAATTAACTTGAACTTCAAGGCCCAGTTTAGTTCAGTATAAAACTTTTAATCATTTGGAGCTATTTTTGGCCATAATGATTTCAAAAATTTTACAAAACAAATTTTATAATTTTCTATGTATTATACCCTAACTAATGATATATATATATATATATTATGTTAGTTCTTAATTCTTAATCCTTATGAAAAAAATTATCAAAATCTACCAATAACAATTTGCCTCTAAACCCCCTTTAACCTTAAAAATTGTTATGGGTCTTTTTGTCTTATACTTTTCATTTATAAAGTTATTTTGTTCTAATCCATCGATTTTAGGCGAAAATAAATTCATTTCATAAAAGACTAAAGAATTAGAAAATTCTAATTTTTAAGGATGTTATAATAAATTATAATTATTACATAACTTTTGACTGAAGTTTTTAGCCTGTTTTTATAACAAATAAGCCTTTAGGGGTTAAAATTAGTTTTCTTGCCATTTTAATGCATAAACTCCATAGGAACACTTGTTTTAAAACATCCCTTCTCCCTTTATATTCGGTCACGCCAACCCTTCCACCATATTCTAACCTACATAGACACCTCTGAATCAGACCAAGAAAGGCATGGAAGAGAGGGAAGAAAGAGAAGGAAAATGGAGCTAATTAGGTAAGAAATCATGTATATTTTCATTTCATGCTAGTTAACAATCTTCTTCTCCTCTTCAAGACCTTTTTATTAATAGTTTTAGCTTCTTGAAAAGAGGGCTTTGGTGGCTAATCACTTGAGAAAAAAAGAGAATTTGGAGCTATAAATTGTAGCATAACAATCACCATTTTAAGAGCTTTCAAACAAGGTATGTTATCAACTAGGAAAATTGCTATTCCTTAGACTTACTTGTATGGATTCTTAGTCCTTGTAAGTATTGTTTGCAAATTATGTGAATTGTTGATTATTTTATTATAATATACAATTGCATGACATTTATTTACATTTAAGGTTGGATTGGTTCCCTGGTGGGTGAAGCTATAGTAAAAGTCCCTTGATAATGGGTAAGGTTAGGCCAAAAGTCCCCAAATGTGAGTGAGGTTAAACCAAAAGTCCTTAAATGTGGGTAAGGTTAAACAAAATGTCCTTAGAGGTATATAAGATTAAACCAAAAGTCTCTAAATGTGGGTAAGGCTAAAACAAAAGTCCCTAGAGGTTGGATGAGTGATAAACACATTTTTTATATATTTTATTCTCCTTAATTATGGATTTTTTGTTAATGAATTGATGATGTTTTGGGCTTTAGTGAATATTATTTGGATTAGGAAATAAAATATTATGTTTTGGAATTTTAGTGAATAACTTGGACATTTTAATGATATTCTATTTCCTAGATGATAATTGATGATCGTGTCGTGCAATCTCAAATAAAACTAGGTAGCAAAGTAAATTTGTAGATAATGGTGCAACCTAGGTCATCTTCCCAAGGAGTTTGTGCCTTAAATTGTTTATGGAAGAGAGTTCTAAGTATTATTAATTAGGGCTTAACTTGGGGGTTTGATATGCTAGAATTTAATTGAACTAAAATTAATTGACAAGAATTAGAAATCTAAAACTAAGTTCAAGTGATTGATCAAGTAAATGTGGTAACTAGCTTTCAATTGGGTTCCCTAGAGTTCGATTATCCTTGCTCTATTTAGCTTACCAATTTAGGATTAAGTTCTTGCTCTTTAGTGCATTCCTCATAAGGTTCTTGAATAACCATCCAAGATTCAATTTCATCAATTGTTCAAAGAATTTTGCAACCACAAGAAACCTTAAACAACTAATTAATTGAATTAAGAATAAGAACACACTACACTAAAATTTATTGATTTATGAAAGCTACTGCACAATTCACTCAAGATGCTAATTCACCAATTAGATTAATTAACCCCTCAAGCAATTAATTGCACAAAAGTTCCAGCTAACTGACCCAATAACCATTGCATCAATTAGCCTAAAGTTAAGAGGAATTTAGAGTTCAATTGCACAACATTAATTCTGGAATTTTTCCAAACACATGATGATCAAAAATAATTCCAAAATTCAAATCAAGTTCAATCCAAGAATTAATTCAATCTAGTAATTCTAGCAATTAAATTCCTAAACCAAAAAGCTAAACCTAGACAAATTAATGAAGGAAATAATGCTAAAATCAAAAGATTGGGTAAGAGAGTTTTATCCAAATTCAATAGAAGATGTAGAGCTCAAATCTTCATCTAGGAGAATTCAATCTTCAGCTAGCCACCATAAGGAATTTAAGCTGTCATGGAGGGATCAAATGAAGGAGTATCAATCAAAGAAGCCATAATCAAGGAGAATTTAGCCAGCACTGCTTCCTCGTCCAGCGCTGGAATTTCTGGAACTCTTTTTCTGCCGTCTCGCCTTTTTACGTTCTCCTCCTCTCCATGTATCTCCAGCGTCCTTTTTCTAGGTTTTTATTTTCTCCTTCCCTCCTTGTTCACGTCTCTCTCCTTGTTCACGTCTCTCTCCTTCTGTTTCTGCACGCTGAAATCCCGCAACTAATCCTCATCTTCATCTTAATTCCCACGTCAGCCAGTAGCCTCCTTAATTCCACGTGCTCAGCTCTCTTAATCCAAATCTGAAGCTCCTTCATGTGTGTATGGAGTGTGGGCCCCATTCTTTTATTTTATTATTTTGTTTCATATATTCTGTTTCATGCTTTCCACTTTTCACGTAGCTTCCTTCTTGTATTTCTATTCCAGTAGCTCGAGTTCTGTTCGTGTTGCTTCTTGCATGGTTCTCATCAACTCTCCAACTCGTCTTCCTCTTTTCTCAAATCCCAGCCACGTTGCTTCTGCATGTATTCAAAGCTTCTTCATTCAGCCCATAACTCTTCTTATTTTCTCTTAAACTTGTGGCCTTCATCATGCAGCTTCGTCTTTGTTCAGTCACATTCTGCCATGTTGCTTCGTGCATGTTTAGCTACTGCCCCCACGTGATTTTCATGCGAAGCTCCAGTGTTCAGCTTTCTTCATCCGAGGCTCCTCTGTTCATTCGTGTTCTGCTCAGGTTCACGTCCAACTCCAGCGTCTTTTTGCAGCTTCATTTAATCCTTCATCAATTCGTGTTGCTGCTACGTTACTCCTCCCCTGTTTCTGTAGCTTCTTTAAGTGGCAGCCTCTTTCTCTTTGTGTTCTCGAGTTGTAAGCTGCTGCATGTTACTGTTTCTGTTCCTGGATGCACGTGAGCTCCATTCAAGTGCTTTTCTACGAGTTTCCTCCTCCATTCAGACTTACAAACCAGCTCGAGAGTGCTTCCACGTTCTGCAGCTTAATGAATCACACACTGCCTCCCATATCTTTTCTTTTTTCTCAGCTTGCAACGTAGGAAACCGAAGCCTCTTCCTACAGCTTATGCATGTTTGCATTCCTCTGTTCCAGCTTCTCTTCTTCATTTAAACTCCCTCCAACATTGTTCTTCTCTGTTTGGCTACTTGTGTGTGTTGCTGTCCCTCTTCGAGCCAAAACCATGCCTTTCTTCCTTTGCCACGAGTTTCCTTTCAAGCTTCCCTTCATGCAGCTCCATTCATTGTGTTGCCTCTTCTTTATTCCAGCCACTTAGGATTGCATGGTGTTTTAGACCTCATACCTTCTCCAATTCAATTTTCCATCCAAGCTTTAATTGTCCATTGAAATTCTACACACAAAAATTGAAAGGTATTCAGTGGAAATATTCAGAATTTATTTAAGATAAATTTAAGCATTAAGAATCAATAATTTGGAAATTAATTCCTCATTTGTAAAAATGGAAAATTAAAATCAAATTCCACTTAATTAAATTCCTAAAGCCATAATTGGATACTAAAACACCTAAATTAGGGGATTAAAATATATAAAATATCATGCTTATCAATAATTATATTCCATAGGCCACTGATTTTGTTTATTTTGACTTAGGGCTTTTCATGTAAAAGGAAGCAGATTCAATTCTTTTTCACATGTTGCATGGGCTTCCTCAAAGTCTCCTAAACAACCACCAAGCCAAGCATGTGAAGAAGCAATTCCTTACATCCATGTCTAGGGAAGCTCTCATCCATTCCACCAAAAAAAAGCACTTCCATGTAGAAAATGTAACACCATAAATTTCTATCTCATTTCATACTATATCTATGCCTCACATCAAGCAATTCATACAAGAGGCAAGGAAATGGCATTATTTTAATGCATTTTTCAGCGTTGCGTCACATATAAAATTTTCTTTTAGAGTTATGTGGGCCAAATGGACTAATACATCACATTCTCATATTTAATTACATGAATACAATTCATTTGCATCATCAAAAGTGGCTTGCATCTTGTGGAACTCAAAGGGAAGCATAAAATGCATATACATATTTTTGGCTAGATTTTCCTCTTTTCTATCATAAATATTGGAAAATCATACCTAATTCTGAAAAAATTGAAATCATGTATTCTTGGCCATTCTAGAAAGCTACATATGTCTACTTCATGCTAAAAATATTTTCAGACCATAACATCTAACACAAAGGACATTTGACATTCAAAAATGTCAAGAAGTTAGGCTGTTTACTAGTTCTGTCACAAAATTCTACAGCAAACTTCAAAATTTCCAATTAATTCCATAAAATTCCAATCCATACAAATGATACAATATGGAAATATGTGGATGTTAGATAAATGGAAAAAATAACTCCAGAATAGGTCAAGCACATCTAGGCATTGAAAATTAATTAAACAATACCTAAAGTCAGTTGAAATTCCTGATACTGGACAGAATCTTTAAAAATTCATATCTCCTTCTCTAGACATCCAAATGGGATGCTTTCAGTTGAGACAAGTCACTGGAAATGTCTAGTTTCTTTGTATAAAAGTTGGTGCAATTGGACATCATTTGAGTACTTTGTAACAAATTCCATTTTTAGACCAGTATGAACATTGACATAACCAAAACCAAAAAATTTTTCACCTTTGAAAATTCATCAAATATTCTCTAGACCTCCAAAAATTCTGTTCTTTAGATTCCCAAAAAGCTCTCAACAAGCTCTAATTGTATACCACATCTTAGATCAAGAAGAGCTTATTTGGCTAAAAAGTGACATAGGGTTCCATTATGGTCAATTTTGGCTTCATATAAGACACCAAAATGTCCAAATGGCTTTCCTTGGGTTTATGCACCTTTTGGGCAAGTTTAAAAGCATAATTAGGACTTGTGTGAGTTGCCCAAATGGTCCTAAATCTCATACATCTCATTTTGGCCATTTTGCCCATACTTATACATAATTCTATAATATCATTAAGGAAGCTAATTTGCCATCATATACTCAAATCACATTCTAATGGTCACATATCATATTCTTCTATTTATACATGACATATTATTATAAATACATTTGTTCAAGAGGTCATAAAACATATAAAACCATGATTTACATCATTAGACATCAATATGGCTTTAAAGAACAAAAACTACACATGTTGATGTCAAACTCTCTTCTTCAAGGTGGTTGGCTTCCATTACCTTGCTCTTTTAGTCCACCTAGCATGTTTGAACTTTGGAGAAGAGGAGTGATAGAGTACCATGGAGCTCTTATGACCACCTTCAAGGAGACCGTGCATGGCATAACCATCAAGGAAGGCTTGGACAAGTTGCTGAATGTGAGCATCAATTTTCAGATCATGTAGAAAGTTTCTATTTTAATTTTTGAATAAGACCATGTGGTCAAAACTTATATATAAAGAATAAGTTATTTTATTTCCTTTTTCTTCTTTATAGTTTCTTTCCTTTTTTATGGCACCATTATTAACTTTCCAAATTCTCGTAATAAATAGTGCCATCTTTTAAGGAATTATTTTTAGAAACTTTTAGGTTTTTCATTGCCTATATAAAGGCATCATATGTAATTAGAAAGAGAGGAATAAGATGAATAAATAAAATTTTCTTTTCAAGACTTATGTTCTGTTTGTGTGAGGTTCCTCTTGCTTTTTGAGCGATGGAGTGAATTCAAGCCAAACTTATCAAAGGAGTGGTCTTCCTTTGTGGTGTCTCAAGGCTAGGGTTCTAAGGGACAAGTTCTCTTAGGGTCTTACCCATTTGACCAACTATCTTTGTTTATATGTGTTCTTATTCTTTATGAGTTCTTTTGTCTTCTATTGGTGTGATTGTGTTCTTGAATCTTACACGATCCGGGTAATGTTGTCAAAAAGGAGGTTCTTAGGACTTATTCCTACGGGGTCTCTCTTCATTTGGTAAGCCCTAAGAACCTCCTTTTTGACAACATTACCCGGATCGTGCAAGATTCAAGAACACAATCACACCAATAGAAGACAAAAGAACTCATAAAGAATAAGAACACATATAAACAAGGATAGTTAGTCAATTGGGTAAGACCCTAAGAGAACTTGTCCCTTAGAACCCTAGCCTTGAGACGCCACAAAGGAAGACCACTCCATTAATAAGTCTGGCTTGAATTCACTCCATCGCTCAAAAAGCAAGAGGAACCTCACACAAATAGAACATAAGTCCTGAAACGAAAATTTTATTTATTCATCTTATTCCTCTCTTTCTAAGTACATATGATGCCTTTATATAGGCAATGAAAGACCTAAAAGTTTCTAAAAATAATTCCTTAAAAGATGGCACTATTTATTACAAGAATTTGGAAAGTTAATAATGGTGCCATAAAAAAGGAAAGAAACTATAAAGAAGAAAAAGGAAATAAACTAACTTATTCTTTAAACATAAGTTTTGACCACATGGTCTTATTCAAAAACTAAAATAGAAACTTTCTACATGGTCTGAAAATTGATGCTCACGTTCAGCAACTTGTCCAAGCCTTCCTTGATGGTTATGCCATGCACGGTCTCCTTGAAGGTGGTCATAAGAGCTCCATGGTACTCTATCAAGGAGATGAGATTCAAAGAATCCCAATAGTTCATCTCTCATTCAATCATACATAAAGCGTGCAAAACAATTCTCACAAATGCATGCATGGCATATGGACATGTGCAATCATTCAAGAAGCATTCTTAGCATTTGAAAAAGTCATACATAGCATACATAGGCTTGCCAAGCAAATGGATTGGACTCACCCATTTACTTGTGGATTTTGGACTTGCCTCACTAATTCTTTCAGAGGTTCTTGGACTCAACCATGCTCTTGGGAGTCAACCTCACTTTTGGGAGACTCTTTACTTTGTCTCAACCAATCTTAAGGGTTCTTGGCTCAACCTCACCATGGCTAAGGGTTCTTGGCCTCACCGCACTTAAGCAAACCAAAGCAAACATCATAGATATCATTTGGAAAATATAATGCATCATCATGGTACCATGGAGTAAAAGCTCATGCTAAAACAATTCTCATGGCTTGAAATACACATACACATATTCAAAGACAACTAAAGCAAGCAATCATGCATGAGAGAAGGTGGAGAGAGCTACCTTGCTAGCATTTATACACTTTTTCCTTAATCTTTGAATCCTCTCCCTTGACCTCACACACCCAAGAAGGTGGAGATCATTCCTTTTGGCCTAGACATAATTTATGAAAGCCAATTAGGTTCATGGAATTAATTCTAAGGCCACACAACTTACTTAGACTCTAGCTCAGTCTATAAACCCCTTATGTTTCTAAGAATGCACCTAATGAAGCAACACCCATCAAATAAATTTTAAGCTCCATTCTATCCTTTCAAATATGATTCTTGACTCCTTTTAAGCCTCTTGGAGTCATTGCATAATTAAAATAAAGAGCCTAATTATATATTGCTTCTTTAGGCCATATTATGGAATATAAAGCACTAACTTATTCTCTAGGCTTCTTAAATTTTTCTCAAGGCCTTCACTCATCATATATGACTCAAAAATGGGCTTGGAAAAATTTAAAACTCTCCCTAGGTATCTCATCCCCTTTAGGCTGAGCTTATGTCTTCTTTTGGCCTCCATGGAGTTTGCTTTCTTTTCTACATGGAAGATGCATTTAGGGAGACTCTTAGGAATCTCAGGAACTCATTTAAACATTCATTTAGGTCTAAGAATAATTATATCAAATTAAATTTTCAAGGGAACCCATGAAACCCTAGGTTTACTACCTTGAAAATCCATGGCCTTTTTCTTGAATTTCTTTGCATATTCTTACTCTCCTCTCTTAAATTCACAAAATTCATCCTTGGTTCTACCTAAAAACTAAGTCTTCCTAGGGTGTCTTAGGTGTGGTGAAATGGAGAAGAAAGGGGAACCAAAGATAGCAACCATAAAAGGAGAAATTACCTTGTTTTCTTGCTTTTTCTCACTTGAATCTTTCTTTCTCCAAGCTCCTCTCTTCAAATTTGAAATTTTCCCTAAGTTTCTCCTTTGAAACAGATTTATAAACTTCATTTTAATCAAAGGAAACAAAGGAGAGTGGAGAAGAGGAGGTGTGGATAGAAGAAAGCATGAAAAACTACCAAGAAACCATACCTTAAAGCTTGAATTTCTTCTCTTCTTCTTCTTCCCTTGGTGTGCCACTCTCCTAGGGTTTCTTCTCTGAATTTAGGCAGAAAAATCTGAAGCTATATGAGTGTGAGAGTGAGGCACCACCTATTTATAGGGGGAGGAAGAAACACTTTTAAAAAATTTTCATTTTACCCTTCATTCTTGCCATTTTCGTTTCTCTTTTGTTTTAGCTTTTTTTTTAGAACCATCTTTTCCATTATAAAATTTAGGTTCCCAATTTAGTAAAAGGCCTTTGGAATCACTCAAATCGAAGCTAAAACCTTTCTGAATGAACCCATCAAAGTTTAGGTACACCGACATTAGAAAACATCTACCGGAGGGACTTTAGCTGTCTCAGACCTTCCCATGGTTTTTAGGGCCTCTGAGAACCCTAGGGAACATAAACCTTTCAAAATTTGCTAAAAATTACAAAAATGCTCTTACATTTCGTCAACCTTTCATTCAAATTCATTTCTTCATTCTAGCTCAATTTTTCTTGCCGTCTGAACCAGGATTCTCATTTTTCGGAGTCTAGAATGCTTCCCAAATTTTTTAGGACCTTAACTATATCATTTTGGCGGACTCCTTTTGTATCCAGTGACTTTTGTTCATTTACCGAAAAACTTTACGTTACGTTTCTCACATTTTCTCTCATTTTCAGAAAACCGGATGTTTTAGCAAATGAGTCACATAAAGGCTACATGTTTAGAAGGTTTCACGTGGCAAGGTGGGAAAAGCTACAAAAGAAGAAGCAAGCTCTAGCTCCCTTGTTCTGACGTGGAAGTCACACACCATCATATATATGCAACTCAAGCCAACCATCATTCACTTCATTTCCCTCACTTAAGCAGCCATTCATTCACACTCCATAGCACTCAAGTTGCCATGGGTTGCTATATTCATAAACCACCACATGCATCAACGCGTAACAACTAGATGAAGCTAGGAGGAGGTTAACACGAAGAAGCTACTGCATGTTGCCACGGGCTAACATGGAGTGAGTAGAATAGAGCATGAGACAGCCACGTAGCATACAGGCAAATAGAGAGCTAATAGAAAGGAAGCTAGAAGGGAAGAAATGAGCTGAATGAATGGAAAAGAAGTAATGTGATTAAAGAACATATGGAGGAATGAAAAAGCTGCATATGAGCTAGAGCAGAGCTGAAAGAAGCATGGGATTTACGTTAAACATACACACTGATCAAAGATGCGAGGCATGAGTTGGTTTTATGTGCAAGGAGGCTGGGTTGAAGGAGCTTGGGAGTAACAGATGAAGGAACTCTCAGCTAGAGGAGTTACTAGCCAAAACATGGAGAAGAGGAGGAAGAAGTAGCCTCTGTTTTGGAGAGCTAGATGAAGAGAAAAAGCTACATGAGTTGGGAAGAAGTGTAACACCCCAAAATTAATTAAGGTGCTAATCATAGATTTGAGTTGATTAAGAATAATTAATATAGAATAATCGAGTAAGTAAAGTGAATGGAAATTTTGAGAGATAAATTAATAATATGAGTTAAGAATTAATTGGGATAGAAACTTCATCTAGGCCCAAATTAATAAATCATGATAAGAGGCTAATGGAGGCCCAATGAGTTAGGTGTAGACCCAATCCAAGTCAATGTGATAGAGCCCCAAGATCCACCTTGTATAGGCTTATGTAAGTGGCCCAATAAACCTTGTGCAGACCCAAGACCATGGAGTTCTTAAAACTAAGTCTGGCTCAATAAAATTCTGCAACCCAACACCTTAAAACTAGCTCGACAAAGCTAAAATCTGAAGCCTATTTAGAGTTGGATCTTAGAGCAACTCATGACCCACCTTAGACCTAACTTAAACCCAATTAAAACCTTAAACACTTCAGCCTCTTCCCCATTTTGCTGAAACTCAAGAAGGAATTTCGGTGGTTTGGAGGGAGGCTAGGGTTTGGGGCAAGAAATCCATCATTTCCCACTCCTAGAGCAAGATTGAGCCAAGGTAATAGTTATATAACTTAATCCTCTCATCTTTCTCTTCATTTTAGCCTGATTAGTTTTTCATTTGGAGTATTGTCACCCATACCCAAAATCTGAAACTTGTCATTTGGTGTTTCTATGGTGAAAATTCGTAGGTTGAGGCTAGGGCTAACATTAGGTAAGTATAAACTCTTCTTTTTGAGGTATTTCTGTTGGTTTGAGACCCCAATGATTGGATTATAGTATAGGTATTAATTTTGTATGAATTTGCTTAGGATTTTGGGTGAAATATTGAAGTTTCTGGTGGAGGACATTTCAATCCGAATTTGGGGACTTGTAGTGGCTGGGTAACTGTTCCCTAGGTGGTCATTAGCATTTTAAATTCTTTGGGTACTTGTTGCTACTGTAAATGATGAATTAAAGTAGTAATTTTCTGATGCTATGGTCATAGGGGGATTTTTATACCATTAGTAGCTATTGAAAATTTATCTACAAGTGAGGTAACCGGGGTTTACATTAATTCCATGCATATATCTATTTTAATTTCATATTTGCTGTATATGAATGATTTGAAATACTAAATGAATTGGTTGGCTATCTATTGTATTGTGATTGGACCTTGGGAGTCTATGGTGGAGCTGTGGTGCGGCTGCCACCCGTGCACGTACTTTGATCAGGCACCGGGTTATGATCAAACCTAGATGCACTGAGCCCTGGTTGTACTCAATGGGGAGTAGGTGCCATGGACGGCCTCTCTCGGTGTTATTAGCCTATAACATATGGAAATATGATTACTAGTATGGGATAGTAATCATGATAGCCTAATTGTTTCATTTACTAATATGACTATATATTTTCTGATACTCATGTAAAATCATGCATATATGTTAATTAAACTGGATATAATGAATGGAAATTTCCTTGGTTAGTGAGATTCATATTTCACCCCGTTTAATAGGATTAATATTTCAGGTGAAGGTTCTTTGAGTAAGGATAAGGGGAAGCAAGTTTATGAAAATCCATGAGCTCTAACCATGTATGGAAGAAGCTACACTTGGGCTAATCTGAGTAGGGTAGATGCAATTTTGTTAACCTTTTATATAGCATCATCATGTAATCATATTGCCAAGTGTAGGTGTTTATATTTTGATTAATTAGAATGTATTTATTAAGGAGTTAAGTCTTAATATAGCTTGGTTTAGGTTGCATGAACCTATAGTATCTGATGTATGGACTTTGTTGAATTTATGATATGGTTTACTTTTGGGAATGTCATCACGATATCTATTAGATTGTTGATTTGAATTAGTGATGTATGGAATTTTTAATGAAATATATACTTGAATGGTGATCATTGGAAGCTTATGGAATTCTGCGATTATTAATCTATGAACTGGTTAATGTAGGGTAGTTGGAGGAGTAGAAATGGACACTTTAGTCTTGAACTAGTAATGATAGATTAGCTGGGTAATTAAGGTACATAACTACCATTAGAGTTGCATAAATAAAAGTAGAATGGCCCTAGGGTGATATTGGAGGGAGAGTGGAGAGTATGAAACTAGATTTTCAAAGTTATAGGATCAGAAGAAATTTTACCATGGCCAAACTGGGATTAGCTGTGACCAATAGAGGCGAATTTGCCCAGGAGGAGTCCAGAGAGAAATTCGCCACAGCAAAATGCATAATTAGCCGCAGCAAAATGCGAGAGGCTAAACTAGGAGTCGTCTAGAGGAAAATTCACTACGGCAAAAAGGGTAATTGGCCGTGACGAACCTTTGTGAAAATGTCCCAGGTGTTCCAAGGAGGAATTAGCTACGGCTAACAAAGGAATTGGCCGCGGCCAATAGTGAGAGGTGAGCGAGGTAAGTTCCAGAAGGCTTCCTCACTGTGGCGCCAAGTAGGTTAGCTGCGGTGAAGGTCCAACTTGCCGCGGTGAAACTAGTGATGAAGTAAACTTCACCGCAGTGAAACTAGTGATGAAGTAAGGGGTAAAATGGAGAGGAATTGGCTGTGGCCAAGGGTAATTTGGTCGCGGTGAATATTTTGAAACCCTTTATATTAATTAGGAAAACTTAGTTTTTCATATGGTAATCTCAAGGGATGATTTAGAGACATTAGGATGAGTTATAATTGATGGTTAATAAAATCAAAGGCTTACAAATAAATGTTTATTTCCCCTATGTACATAAGTGCTTGTAATTGTATGGTTGATGACTATAACAATATTAAGGTTCAAATTTTCCTGTATTTTCACAATGTAAGTGGTCTAATGCCTTGTAACCCCAATCTATGGTTATTAATCACGTATTTAACCTTAATTACAATGATTAGAAATTAGGGTCATCACAAGAAGTCTAAGCCACAAACACACACATGCAGAAACATAGGTAGCCACAAGTTGAAGCTAGGAAACGAGGAAGTAGCTCAAGCATGCAGCTTGAGTTAATGGTTTATATGGAAGGAAGGCATGTGAGAATGAAAAGAAATCAAGAAAAAGTTATATGAAGGAACACGTGAGGAGCTACGAACTGATGTACAAATGATTAAAGTTGAATGGTTGGGGAGCTGGCTGAATAAAACATGAAGAGCAAAACGGATCAATAAGGAATGAAAAGAAGCAGCTGGATTAAGAGATAGGCAGAAGCACAAAAGCTATGGGTTTTGAGACTCTATAAAGGAGGTTTGCATGGCTAGGAGCAGAGCAAAGAAGAAGGAACTAGGCTGGAGAAGAGTAGCATGAGTGGAGGAATCACAAGCTGAATGAAACAAGAGGCAAACTCAAAGTGCAAAACATGTGAACCATTTTCGGGTTAATGGCTTGAGCTGAGCTAAGATGCCAAATGTGGAAAGCACATGAAAAATTTTAATCAAGCATGAGCAGCATGCATTGAAGCGAGTCAACGTGGAAAGAAAAGAAAAAAAATGTAAGAAAAAGACGTCAAAAAGTGCTGTAGGCTGAGAACATGTGACAAATTAAGAAACATGTGAGGAGAATTAAATAAGCTCGGGTAGGAGACAAAGGCTTGATCTAATCCATCCATCCACTCATTATTCACATATCTAGATTCATCTCCCTCCATTCATGATACACACTTCATCTCATCCATTCATTCAAAGCACAGAGACATTCTATTCATCACACGGCCCAAGAACACGTGAGAAAAGAAAATGGAAGGCACGTGAGGTGATTAAAAATTCATAGGGGTAGAAAGAGCAATGCGAGCTAGAGGCGAAGAATATCGTGAAATGTGGGGAAATGAGCAAAAGGCTATAGAAAGATGCAAGAAGCTCCAGAACGTGAATGAGGGAAATTATCCATCGTCTTCTCACATGGCTACAGCTCTTACCATCAAAATTCCTCCATTTAATTCCTCCATGGTAGCTTGAATTCTTCTTAATGGCTAGCTGAAGAAAGGATATTCCTCGATGCAGATTTGAGCTCCACATTTCTTCTCTAATTTGGATAAATTCTTCCTCTTTATTCTTTTAATTTCAACATTAATTCTTTTATTAATTTAACGAGGTTTAACCCATTAATTTAGGAATTTCATTGCTGGAATTTATTAGAATTTGCTGGATTAATTTGGATTGTAAATTGGCTGTAATTTTCTATTTGGTTGTTAATTGTGATCATTACATGTTTGTGGAAAATTCAAACTTAATGGCTGTGCAATTTGCTCGTAATTTCCTCTTAATTATAAGCCAATTGATGCAATGGTTGTTGGATTAAGTGGCTAGAATTTTTGTGCAATTGATTGTTGAGGAATTCATTAATCTAATTGGTCAATTAGCATTTTAAGTGGATTATGCAGTAGATTTTTATGAGCAATTAGTATTGGTTTTAATATGTTCTAGTTCCTAACTTAATTGATTAATTCTTCAAGGTATTTTGTGGTTGCAAAATCCTTGAATTATAGGTGAATTGTGTCTTGGATGGTAATTCAAGAATTTTTATGGAGAATACACTAATGAGCAAGAATTTAAATCCAATTTTGGTACCTTAAAAAGAGAGCAAGGATAATTGAATTCTAGAGAATCTATCTAAAGGCGAGCTACCACATTTTCTAAATTATTTGCTTTATTAAGTCTTAAGTTTTTTTAATTCTTGTTATTTCAAATTTAGTTTAATTAAATTCTAGTATTTCAAAATCTCCTAAACAGTTTCCAATTAGTAATACTCAGAATACTCTTTCACAAACAATTAGAGCCAAAAACTCCTTAGAAAATGACCTAGGTTGCACCATTACCTACAAATTTATTTTTCTATTTAGTTTTATTTGAGATTGCGCGATGCAATTGTCCATGAGGCTGAGCCAAAAGTCCTTACAGCATGGGTTTACTGTTGCTTAAGCCATGAGATCCTTAGAGCATGAATTATGATTTTGCTATTACTGTTTGACATGTATATTTGCTTCCATGTGCTTGAGGAAATGTAATACTCACCATTTGGGTTGTCAAGGGTAAGGTTGTAATTTATGGCTCATTTAGACAAAAATTTAGTTCTAAAATGGTCAATTTAGTCCCCAAATTGCAAACTCTTATTTTTAAACAAATTTTAATCTATTCATATTTCATTTTCATAGGAGTCATTACATGAAATAAGACTAGCTACTAAAAATCACTATCTCACATCACATATTGCTCATGGAACCTATAATGCATCACATATCAAATTATGTTCTCTACACTTGTGACTACATCAAATTGGCATATTTTCATCACCATAATCTTGTACATAAAGTGCTCTTGCATATTATCATAGAATACATCATGTGTTGTTATCCATTTGATTCCATAATACACATTAATTGGTATATACATCAAATTATGCTACAACATCACTTCTAAAATTCTAATTCATCTTAATTTTCTTCTCCTTATTTAAAGATCCTATCATGGTTAATAGGAGACACAAGGGGTGGGATTCTTAGGAGAATCTCAATAGCAAATCTCATTCCACATTAATGCATACAAAGAATACAAATGAGAAAATGCAAGCATATTTATATATATCAAGTAACTCAAACATGGAAATTGGCATGAAACTTTGGTTCTCATCTTGCCATAGCATCAAAACATATTGGCTAAACTCAACTAAACTTAACTTTAAGCTAAAAGAAGAGCTACTATACTCAATTTCCATCCATAGGAAGCTAAGAGCCAAATATAACATCATATATGTATAAGACTCATGATAAAAGTAAATTCAAATTATAGCTCATAAAATCATCAAACAACCAAACATACAAGTATCTTAACTCATACATACACTCAATTACATGCAAGATAAGAAGAGATAGCTACTTTATAGAGCTAGGAGCCTTGCTACCACTAACTCCCTTATCCCCTCCCTTTTCCTTGCTCTTTCTTAGGTACACACACACACAATTTGATGGACTTGGACTAATTTAGCCTGCATACATCAATTTACAATACATGACAACTCATCAAGATCCATTCAAATTTACATTACTATCACATAGGTCTTTTAAAGCTTGAAATGTAACTTTAAACCATTTTAGGTCCCTTAGAGAGCAACTCCCATAATTTAATTTCTAGGCTTCAAAATCTCACTTGATATAAGTCATATGACTCTAATGGAACTCATTAAGGCTATCACATGCATGGTTAAACAAGCCTAATGCTAAATTGCTTTATTAGGCCCTTTTATGAATCCTAAATTTTTTCCTTTCAAAATAAGGCTCCTAAATTCATTCCAATAATTCTATTAGTGTTCATTGCTTATATCTAGACCACTTAAAACCTTGGAATCCATAAAAACACTTCCAAGGTGTTATTTCTTCTATATGGTTGAGACATGTGCATCTTGATGCTTCCATGGAGTTTTGCCGTTTTCTTAGGTAATTTGATAGATGTCGAATATCTAGGACTCTTTTTTAGTTCAAATATGGCCTTAAGTGATTCAAAACATCTTCTTAGGGTTTTTGATGATTTCATGTTGCATTTAGAACCTTAGGTGGCATAACTTACTCTCTTTAGCTTCCTTGGCTATTTTCTTTATATATTCTTACTCTCTTTACTTATAAACCCTTAATTCTATACATTTTTCATCAAACAAATAATTGCTTCCCTCCTTCTCTCTTTAAGCCAAAATATAGAAGGAAGAAATTAATAACAATTTCCTATCTTATAGAAATCTCATTTGAAAGCTCTTTGGATGGTGATTCTTGTGCTATAATCAATTGCTTCAAATATTCTCTTTTCCTCAAGTGGTTAGCCACCAAATTCATCTTTTCAAGAAACTAAAACTACAATTAGAAAGAGCATGAAGAGAGAAAGAGATTTTATAACTAGCGTATAGCAAAATTTTACATATTTTCTTACCTTTTTGCCTTGAGTTCTTTTCTCTCTCCTCCCTTCTTTCTCACATCCTCCATGGCAGTCAAGTGTGTCAATTCTAAATAAGAGAAGTACCTAGTATATGAAATAAATAAGGAAGTAGATATTTTTTAAACTTTTAGCACCCTATAAGGCTTTGTATGGAAGGAAATGTAGGTCTCCATTATATTGGGTTGAGCTTGGTGAGTGAAGTCTAATAGGCCAAGATACAATAGGCCAGACCTCTTAATAGATAGAATTGATTCAAAAAAAACTTCTAATGGCAAATAGTAGGCAAAAGAGTTATGCAAATAAAAGAAGAAGGTCATTAAAATTTGAGGTTAGAGACCATGTATTCATTAGAGTGTCTCAAGTCACAGGGATAGTTAGGTCCATGCAAACTAAGAAGCTTAGTCCAAAGTACATGGGTCTATTCTAAATTTTTGACTGAGTTAGACCAATAGCCTACAAAATAACTCTTCCTCCTTACTTAGCCCAAATTCATGATGTATTTCATGTATCCCAACTTAAAAAGTATCAGCTAGACCCCTCACATGTCATAAAATATGAAAATGTGCATTTACAAGATAATCTATCTTACATAGTATCACAAAATCATATTAAGGATGCTAAGTTTAAGCAGTTAATGAACAAAAGCATACCACTAGTAAAAGTGATTTGGAAAGGGCTATCTCTTAAGGAAGCTGCTTGGGAATTGAAAAAAAAGATAAGGAAAAAGTATCCAGAACTGTTTCAATAGGTATATGTTTAAATTTCAAGGATGAAATATTTATTTATCGAGGGAGAAATATAACATCAAGCTTTTAAATTAAATTGAAATTGATATGGCAATGAAAGAAGACCCTAAAGTAAAATGAATTAAGAACAAATAAGGCTAGACTATTAATTAGAGCATCAAGAAATGAGGTTATGAAATCATTAATAAAGCAAAAATGAAGCCAAAGTGGCTAAATGGAGAAAAGTGATATACTAGTGGCAAAATCATAATTTTGAGCAAAATTTTAGAACTCAAGAAAAAGAGTTTTAAATGTCAAAATTAAACTCATTAGGGTTTTTAAATGTCCTAAAAACCATAAGGATCGTCAGAATAGTTAAATCCCTAGTGGTACATGGTTTAGGGTTTCGGTTGATCATAATTTTAATTAAGCTTTACTAGATTGTTTTAAATCTTAAAAATTTTAAAATAAATATTTTTAATAAACTAGAGAGCCTAAATTTGTATATGGAAAAGACAGTTCCAGAAAAGGATACGAAATGAGCTTAAACAAAGGAAATTAAATGAAACGACATAATTAGTATTTTAAAAATTATTAGAAAAATCTTCCTTTCTCCTTTTATCTTTATGCCACCCATTTCTCTCCTTAATTACTGGAATATCTTGGCTCTGCTTCAGTCCTTATATGGCATGAAGAAGAAATAGAGAGAGAGGGGAAAAATAATGCAAATAAGTATGTAAACATGCAAATTTTAGTTTCTTGAAAGGAGGATTTGACTGGTTGACCACTTGAGGAAAAAATAGAATTTAGAGTAACTAATTATGGCATAAGAAACGCTATTTGACAAGCTTTCAAAAAAAGTATGATAACTCGCTTTTCTTACGTCCCTGTACTTACTAAAATTAGGGATCCCCTCTCTCGGGGAGTTGCTAACCACTAACTATATGGTCCTCTAACTCATTATATCTTGCCTTTTTCTTATTAGATTAGAGAGAACCTTCTGCTGGTTAACTTTTTAAACCATTTCCTCTTTAGATTTAGGTTATCTCTTTACTTATCTCATCTTACATTAGCGTCTTTACTTATTACCCTTTTTAGGCTTCCACTTGCAGCTCATCATAAGATACTTCCTTTACTAAGGGTTTCTTGATCTTTCTGGGTAATTGCTTACCATGGATCTAGCTAGCTCATATTAGCTTATAGCATAGTTATCACTAGATCCCTTAAATCTCTTTTTTCAAATCTTAATCTCTTTTCTAAATCTAACTATAAAACCTTAACACTTCAATGTCTCAATAGGTACTTAGATTCTTTAAATATCTGACACTGATTACTCACTTCCTTTTTTAAGGTACATCACCCTTAGGGTACATACTTTTAGTATACTCATACAGTCTTTACATGCTTATATCATTCCTTTATGCATACTTATGACATTTCCTATATGTCTTGGGCCTACACTATAGGCCCATCCATTACTATAAAGAATGGTAAATTCTGTAAAATGATGAAATGAGTCGTATAAAACCAAGTTTTCTAAAATGAGCTTAATAATACCCTAAAAAATTTAGGTAGTATCCTAGGCTCCTAAAAATAATAATCCTAGGCTTAAACAAAAAGAAAAATGGAGTTAGGATGGTGAAACAAAATTGTTACAAAAATTGACGAAACATAATGACATTTTCGTAAATATGTGTAACTTTTGGAAAAACACATAGGAGGCTTTTTAAATGAAAATTTTGAGTTGCCCAAGGTTGTCAGAAGCCCTAAAAACCATGGGAAGCCCCAGGACAGTTAAAGCCCCTCCGGTGTATGTTTTCTAATAATGGTGAACCTAAACTTTGATGAATTTATTTGGGAAGGTTTTAGCTCCAATTTGAGTGATTCCAAAGGCATTATATTAAATTGGGAACCTAAATTTTATAATGGAAAAGACAGCTCTAAAAAAGAGCTAAAACAAAGCTAAAACAAAATTACCATTATAGAAGGACGAAATTGAAATTTTTGACAATGCTAGTTTCTTGAATGTTTCATAAGCTTCATGACTCTTCCTCCCCTCATTTAGTTCGTTCCTCTCTACCCAAAATGTAGAAAAAATAAGCTCTCTCTTAGGTGCACAAAAGAAGGAGAGAAAGGAAGGAAGAAACCAAGGAAAAGGTAAGGAAATCTAAGGAATTTCATGCTTCTCCTTCTTCCAATCTTGTTCCTCTCCTTCTTAGCTCTCTTTCTTAGCTCTCTTTCTATATTTTTATTGAATGGATTGGTTTTGTTTTGAGTCCAGAACTAGAGGGAAGAGTTTGAATTCCTTAAGGAGAAGCAAACCAAGAAGAAAAAGTCTTGAAACCAAGCAAACCATTCTTAAGACTTTTGACTTTGTCTCACCCATTTCTAAGGACTTTTTGTTCATCTTCGCCCTTGTTAAGAGACTTTTGGCATAACCAAACCCATGCAAGCCATAATGCAACCATAACCACATTTCAATAAATATATGGTACCATAACATATAAGCATTGGCCAAAAACATTTCTCATGGCTCACATATACACATAAGTACTCCAAGACAAGCAAACATCCAAGTCATGCATGAAAGAAAGGTTAGAGAGCTACCTTGAAGTAAGAACACAACACTTTCTTCTTGAAATTGTTCTTCCCCTTTCTTGGCCAAGCTTTTCAATTTGGTGGCCCTTGGTTCTCTTAGCCTAGACACATCAAAAGAGACATACATCACTCATGGGAACAAGCTCTAGCCTTATGAAATTTCTATAAAGTCTTACTTTGTCCTAAGACACAATTATGGTTCCATAAACCACATAATGAAGCCACACTAAGAATTCATGATCTTGGCTCTATTCCTTTCTTCCATTTATGATTCTTGATTCCATTTAGACTCCTTGGAGCTATCACACAATCAATTTGAGGAGCCTAGGTATAGGTTGCTTCTTTAAGTCACATTATGGAACCTACACCTCCATCTCACTTCCTAGACTTTCTAAATTTTTTCCAATATTTTCTCTCATACTCTTCCATCATATATAATGCAAAACTAGGCTTAGAAAATTTAAAATACTCTTTAGGTGCTTTAATCTTGCTTGGTCGAGACTATGGAGGCTTGGTGTAACATCCTTAAAATTAGGATTTTCTAATTATTTAGTATTTTATGTAATAAATTTATTAAGCTTTAATACGAAGAATTTGAATGAAATAACTTTGTATATGAGAAGTATAAGTTGAATAGGACTTATAAGAATTTTTGAGATTTTAAGGGCGTCCAGGGGGCCCAGGGGCAAAATTGTCATTTGTCACCTTGACAAACTTTGACAATTTTTCTAGAAAGAAGAGGAATTCAAAACTGGTCCAATATATATATATATATATATATATATCAATAGATAGGGAATAATGCATGGAAAATTTTAAAATTCGTTGCATGAAATTCTGGATTCGTTAGGACCAGAAAATGCCCTGAAATGATTACAAGCTTATACGGAGACGAACTAAAACCCTAAACCTGTGTTAACTGTCTTAGAAAATTCTATGTAGAAAAATCTATCGGGTAGTGGTGACAGAATCTAAGAATATGGAGTTATAAAGAAGATATAGGCCAAAAAAAATAGAGATACTTGTCAGTCACATCACTACCAAGGGCAAAATGGTCATTTAGACCCTAAAATAATAAAATATTATGAGAATAAATAATATTTAAATATATGGTTGGAAACATTAAATAAGACCCACATAGGGCCAAATAATATTAAAATATAGCAGAGAACTCAGAAAATGCTTATTAAATAAAATATTATAAAGAACTTATGAAATAGCAACAATTTTGTAAGTCTAATTGGAGAAGAGCTGACATGGCACCAAGGAGCTGGGAAGGTGCTGATGTGGTGCCATGGAGGAGAGAGAAAGTGATGATGAGGTGCCATATGTGAAGGAGAGACTGAAGTTGGAAGAAAATTCTGGAAACTGCACAAACTACAGAGCAATTATGCAAGCTTACATCAATGAATATTAGAAATTTCACACATTACAAAAAAGTTACTGCTAACTTCAGCATGATATAGACTCTAACTTAAGCAGCATTAAATGCAATCCTATCTTCACACATTATGAAAAAGTAACCATAGCAATGCAATGGCTAATATTCATTTGTAAAACGCAATGTGATTTCAACCATTGATGCAATCCAACAAGTTAGATTTCTTCACCTTTTCAAGATCAAACCACAACCTTTGGATCTAATCCCAAGGCCTACATTGTACCTCTGATTTCAAGATTAAATCCTAACCACTCATGTAATCTAAAGGCCAAGATCTTCCATTTTAAATTTAATTAAATCTTAACCATTCATAACCAATATATATATAACACACTTTTATGCCAATCTCACACATAAAATACACACACCAAATTTGACCAAGACAATAAGAAGAAGAAAGAGAAGAAGTTGGCCTAAGGAAGAAGAAAAGGGAGGAGGAAGAGAGAAAGAAAAGCCACCAAGAAAAATCAAACACCACAGAGCTAAGGTAACATAGATAGACTTTCTTCTTCATGGTTTTTCTTCTATTTTTCTCCAAGAATTTTCTCTTCTCTTTTTCTCTAATTTTTGCCGATGGCAAGAGGAGATAGGAAATTTTGTTGTTTCCATGAATTCTAGCCAAGAAAAGATGGAGAAAAGATGGAGAAATCATATATATGGCTTTATAGATTCATGTGATTCAAAAAAAATTCCTAATCTTGGCAATTTTTCTACAAATCAAGAAGCTTTGTATTTCAAGATGCCATGGGAGAAATTGAAGAGAAAATAAATGGGGAAGTGATGGAAGAAAGCCTAAGCAATAGAAAGATTAATATAGCCTTGATTTTCATGAAAAAATTGGCAAGGAAACTTAAAATCTTAACTTAAGGAAATTGTAGAATACATATGAAGTCTCTAAAAATTTATTGAGGGCTTTTGTTTAACTTCCTTGAGCATGTATGTGTGGCTATTTGGTGACATAAAAATGAAGTAAAATCACATGTCTTCTTTGATGCATAGGTTCAGCTAACACATGTCCATATACCTAGGGAAGAGTTTTCTTAAATCTAACTAAATTAGATTAATCTACATAAAAAATAAGACCTATGGTGAAATTTTGGAGAATTATGGATCACTATATAAAAAGTCAAAATTTTGAGAAAAGACGTTGACCAAGAAGTTCTTGAATTCTTGTTGATGTCACTTGATATGTTCTGGATGACTTTTGAGGCCTAATATATTACACATACTGCTTGGATTATGCTGATATTTATTTTGTGAATTTTGGAGCCCATTTGTGATAGTTGGAAAATTACGCAGTGTTATATCAAGAATGGAATATATGATAACATGTGTTCTGGAATTGCACTATTTGATGTGCTGATATACTGTTTAATTTCTTGACATGGATAATATTCTACTCACTGCCTAATTCTATGAGTATGGGTTATTTGGTAAATTGGCCAATATATGTAGGGCAGAAGGGGGTGAGCCCTGTATGTACCAGAGTTGGCCGTTGGGTAGCTACTATTGTGTTGGATGTCTAATTTTAAAAACACTTAAAAATATCTAAACCCCTAATTTCTAGACTCTAGTATGTTGTCATGTTATCAAGATTATTTATTGATGCACAGAGTTGTGCAAGGCAGTTCTTTCCTAAATATACCTATTATATCTTGATCAAATGATGGCTTGGATGACATATTATTATGATATTTTATATGACTTTCCTTGGGTACCCACTGGGAGATGCATCAGTAAAGGAAATAGGGGTGAGCTTATTATGTCATGGCAGTGCAACATGAGCAAGGCTTGAGCCTACCAAAGCTAATGTGACACAATTTGGATGTTGGGTCTCACAGTTTCCAAGGCCTAATGGTCAAGAGAGAATAAATATTGTTTGTGATATCTTTTATATTCTATATATGCAAAAATCTCTTGAATATCTTACAATTGTTGAATATCAATTATGTTGAGATAATTCTTGTATTTTATTCATGTTCTATCCTTAAATGTAATATGTCTATTCACTTTGCTATTTGATATTCATGTTAGATATTGCTAACAAGTATATCTCTCCATTTATATTGTTTAGTGAATTAACTGTCTTGCCATTACATTACTTGCTGTTTGTTAAAACTACTTGACTCTTCTTCATGGATATTATGTGGTATTAATCATGTCTATGTTACTGAGAAAATTATTTCTCACTCTATCGTAATTTATACTTTTCTTAGATGTCGATTTATCGAGTGACCTTAAAACTCCAGACAGAGTGGATTTAGTTCTGACTCTGGGGATGTCTTCGTTATCCATAATATACGCATCATATTATGTGATGACATTGTTCATGCTATACCAATGTACTTTGCGTCCCTAGGGGAGCTTAAGTCCCACACATTCCTAGTGGGTGGAGTTGACCCTCCTGCTCCTCCATTTGCATAAATGGAGGCCTAGTCACTAACACTTACCTTTGTATTTGTGGACATAGGGGATTGACCTTTTTGGTCCTTTTATTATCTGGGGGATTTTCTTTTGGATAGTGATAGGATAGATCCCCCATTGATGTGATATGACCTATACAACCTTGCTCCCCTATGATGGAGCTCTCAAACTAGTTTGTATGAATTACAGTCTATTTCTATTATTGTCATATTCCATTATGCCATTAATTAGATTCTATTGTGAAAGGACAATTAACACAAAAAAAAAGGGTAGTTAAAATCAAATCAAGAATTTCTTGAAAAAAAAAAAGAATATAGCTAAAAATGGGTATCTAAAAGAGACATTACACTTGGAGCATCATGGAGTTTACTTCATTTCATTTAGGGAAATGGCATATGTGAGGCTTCCTACGTGTCTTGAGAAACTCATTCATACTCTTAGACAACTTGAATTATCATTAAGAAGCTTTATATTTGCCAAGGTTCAACCAAATCCTTAAATTCTATAACTTGCATTATAAAGCTTCCTTTTCAATTCTAGTTATATATTCTTAATGCTCATAATCCATAACCCTTGGTTTCATCAAGAACACATGAACAAAAACTCTACTCCTCACTTTCTCTCTCTAGACCGAAGCTTAAATGGCTTAGAAACACAAGATTTTGCAAATGTTTTAAGTAAAGTATTACCTTAAAATAGAGTTCTCTTTGCATAGATTATTTTTCACCGATTGTTTCTTAAAAAGAGTTCCTTTTTGGCTTGGGTCAGACCTGAATCTTCAAGCTTTCAAGAAAAGAAAACCACCATTAGAAAGCGATTAGAGAGGAATAACTTTCCTAACTGGCGCAAGATGGGACAGAGTCGTTTATTTACCTAAATAAAAGTTTAAACTTCTTCTCTCTCTTCCCTCTTAATGTCATGCCATAGCTCTCTAAAATTTTGAAAATGGAAGCTTGGAGAAGATGATGGGGTGTAATCTTACTTAAGAAGCCGCTTTTATAATTTTTCAAAATGACCTTTTTGCCCCTATATGCCTATTTGCTTCGTTTAGGCCCATTTCAACTCCTTTTTGAGAATCATCTTTTCCATCATAAAATTTAGGTCCTGTAATTCATAAAATGCCTTTGGTTCCATCCAAATTGGATTTAAAACCTTCCTGAATGAACTGGTTAAAGTTTGGGTCAACTGATGTTCTAAATCGTAAATCGGATAGGTTTAAACTATTCTAGGGGATCTTTGAGTTTTTAAGGCCTCTGAGAACCCTAGGCAACTCAATTTTTCTACTTAAAAATTCCTCCTTTGAGTTTTCTAAAAAATGATCGAAATTATGAAAATGCCATTACATCTTCATTACATTTCGTCTAGTTATTTTGGCTTCATTTTCAGGGCACCTCCGGCCTTAGATCCTCATTATTTAAGGTTTAAATTATTACTTAAATTTTATTAGATCTCAAGTCATTCTATTTTGGGGACTTCCTTTTGTATCTGGTAAGTTTCGTACGTTTACAGAGAAATTGGACATTACGTTTCTCACATTTATGGAGGAATAGGATGTTACATTTGTACTAAGGCCACCACACTTTTATCACTTATGTATCCTTTATAATTAGGCTGAGCCTATTATTCCTCTATTTTTCATCTCTTTCTTACTAAGAATCTCTTCTGAGCTTCATCTACAACAATCTAGTTATATTTTTAGCTTAAATATGGCTAACAAGGCCTTTTCTTTTAAGGCGTACTCCATTACCCTAAATATCCTCTCTGGTTAACTAGTCTAAGCCTTAGCTTTCTTTGCATTTAGCTCACCATCAAGGGCTAGAGAACCTTACTTTCTAAATTGATCATTCATTAGCCAAATGGTAAGTTAAGGGTGGATAGGGTTTATTTGGAGTGGTGCTTATAAGTTTTAGCTTTTGGATTGCTTAAGTCATCTGGGTATTATGGCTAAGGGGGAAATAAATTTCTTAGTCTCCTTCTGGGCTAAAACTCTCTTAGAGCCACATTATTATTGCCTACTACTATTGCATCATCATCTATTGTTATTATAAGTAAGCATTATGACCTACAAAGCTACTAACTTAAGGTCTACAAGCTCTACTCTAACTAGCCTTCTTGGCCTTCCACTTTTGATACTCATAATCCTTATCTAGCTCAACTAGAAGCTTTAAAACATAACTTATATATATGCCACAAACCTACATGCCTAGAATCCTATAAAGCTAACACCTAACACATATTCCTCATCCTTAAGCCTTAACCAAAGCTAAACTACCTGAACCTTTGCTTTGATATCAAAAAGTGTCATAACATGCTTTATATAACCAATTCACAACATTTCCTTCCTAGGTGATAACATTACAACCATTTCAAAATGGGATAGCCATTAATTTTGTGATGGGATTACTTAGTACCTAATTAGGATACGATGCTATTTAGGTTATCACAGATAGACTAACTAAATTAGCTCACTTTTTGTCCATTAGAAAGCTACCTATTCTTTAGATAAATTAGCTTAGTTGTATATATAAAGAAATTGTGAAGTTACATATCTCGATTTTTAAAATCTTTTTAGACTGCTTTTGGAACTAGGTTGTGCCTTTGTATAGCCTGTCATCCTTAAACTGATAGATGAATTAAGAAAACCATTCAAACTTTGGAAGATATGCTTAGAGCTTATGTGATGGAACAAAAAAGAAATTTCAATAGATACCAACCATTAGCAGAGTTTATCTATAACAATAGTTACCATTCTAGCATTGGAATGGCTCTTTATGAAGCTCTGTATAGATAAAAATGTAGATCCTTATATGTTGGTATGAAGTTGGAGAAAAGTCTTTATTAAGACTTGAACTAATTCAATAAACTAATGTTAAAAAAATTGAAGAAAAGTCACTTACAGCTTAAAGTAGGCAAAAGAGTTACTCTTATTAAAGAAGACATTTAGAATTCAATCGAGCAGATTATGATTTTCTTAAAGTTACTTCTACCACTGGTATAGGCAGAACTATCCAAACCAAAAGGCTGAATCCTCAATATATTGTCCTTCCCAAATTCTCAAAAGAGTCAGCTTAATAGCTTACCAACTAGTCTTACCACCTCATTTGTCTTTTTAGACTACTTTTGGAACTAGGTTGTGTCTTTCTATAGCCTGTCATCCTCAAACTGATAGATGAATTGAGAAAACCATTCAAACTTTGGAAGATATGCTTAGAGCTTGTGTGATAGAACAAAAAAGAAATTTCAATAGATACCTACCATTAGCAAAGTTTATCTATAACAAAAATTACCATTCTAGCATTGGAATGGCTCTTTATGAAGCTCTGTATACATAAAAATGTAGATCCTTATATGTTGGTATGAAGTTGGAGAAAAATCTTTGTTAGGACTTGAACTAGTTCAATAAACTAATGTTAAAAAAATTAAAGAAAAGTTAAAGTAGGCAAAAGAGTTACTCTTATTAAAGAAGACATTTAGAATTCAATTAGGGAGATTATGATTTTCTTAAAGTTACTTCTACCACTAGTATAGGCAGAACTATCCAAACCAAAAGGCTAAATCCTCGATATATTGTCCTTCCCAAATTCTCAAAAGAGTCAGCTTAATAGCTTATCAACTAGTCTTACTACCTCATTTGTCTAATCTTCATTACATTTTCCATGTATCCCAATTGAGGAAATATAGTCTTAATCCTTCACACGTCTTAGATAATGAATTGGTATAGCATTAAATGAATTTAACATACTGACAAACGTGTCGTGCAACCTCAAAATAAAACTAAGTTGAGAAAGATTTGTAGTTAGTGACACAACCTAGATTGTTTCCCTTAGAAATGGATTTCAATGAGCCTTCTAAGTGTAAGAGGATCTTAAAAACTACCTACTTGAAAGGGGTTTTGATTTAATTAAACTAACTAAAATTAGATTGAAATAAAATTCCCAACTACTAACTAAGTATATGAATTAAAAAGTAACTAACAGACTTATGACTAGCCTTGGATTTATCCCTTGGTATCTACTATCCTTATCCTAATTTAATTATCATTGTTTCTAGTCAAAGAGTCCCTATTTGTGTTCATGGTAAGTGATCTTGAGTTACCACTCAAAATTTAAGAGACTAGCAATTTGATATTAATTGAGACCTCAACTCCTATTAAATTACTAATTCTTGTGATTAAGATTTTTGAACATTTAAATGAGTGATTAATCAATTAATTAGCATCTGAACTTTCATCTTAGGATGTTCAATTAACTAATCAAACTCTAAGGAAACCTCAAATTAGACATTCAAGTACTCAATCTCTCATATGCATTTCATCAAATACCTTGATTGCACACATGGCTAATTGTAGGAAAATGAAAATCCAGCACTTAATTTAATCTATTAATCATTCAAATACTCTCCTAATTAATGTCTAGCTAGCCACTAATTACAAACTACACTAATCTTAGTTAATTACAAGCTCAACTAGGCAAGTGTAAAATCAAAAATTGATGTAGAAAGAGAGAAAATAAAATAGAAATCTTAGCCCAAAATCCCTTGACAATTTCCTTAGATTTAAGCTTTAATCTAAGATCTTCCTTCTAGCTGGCCACAAGGGGGAATTAGTGTTTCATGGGGTGGAGAATGATGGAGGAAATGGGTGGATGATGGTTATGGCAATGGATGAGAATGGATAATGAGATGAAGTGTCTTGAGAGTGAATGGAATCAAATGATGGATGATTAGATGCCCTCAAATATATGCTGACTGAACCTCTTTACTCTTTTCTTCCCCCTCCCCCTCGATGCTTCCTATGTGAGTTTTATTTAATTTTTTTTTTTTTTTGCTCCTCACGTGCTTCTTAGTTCCATATTCTACCTCTCTCTCCCCGAACCAAATTCACATGTTATTCTCCTCTAATTCCATGTAAAACTCGAGCCTCATTTGTTGTACTGTTCATGTGTTTTGCCCACTACCTTCTCACTTTAGTCCCATGGCTTCATTTATATTCATCCCCACATATTTTCTGTGACACCTTAATCTACTACCGCTATCTAACCTTTCACTAGGCTCGGTTCCATATGATTTCCAAAGAATCAACACCAATTCGTGGCATTTTCATGCTATGAAACGGGGTTTCATACACTCATCATCTGCCCTGTGGGTCTTGTGAACCATCATTCACAAACTCAATTCAAACTCCACTTATACAACTCATACATAGCATAAAACAAACCATAAGCCAAAAAGCCAAAAACCAGAAAAATGCATTTTTCTCACTTGTGCCCAAAAGTCATATTTTGGCTCTAACTTTGGAAAATTATAACTAATTTTAGAAAAATGGTAATCTAGCAAACTCTAGCTTTCTAGAAAGCTCTAAGTGTTAAATTTACATAAAAATCATTCCCAACCATAACCTCAGCGTTTAGACCATGTTTGACATCGAAAATGGGAGGAAGGTCCAGCTGTCACTGTTTCCAGTGCAGCTTTCTGTCATGACGTTCGAAAATCCATAACTAAATCCAAAAAAAATCCAATCTGGGCACACTATACCAATTTGGAAAGCTACAGATGTCTACTAGAGGAGAAAAATAATTTCAGATCAGTTCAGTAGCCTCTACACCCCAAAAACTGATGGAATAGTAACGGAGGTCAGGTGGGCTCCCTGATGCTGATACAGAACTTCATACGGTTCAATCTCTCTCTACATACCTCCGATTTAGGTGATTCTAGTTCCTATAAGTCACTGTGGTTGTCTAGTTTATGTGTATAAAATTTCACTACATTTGGAATCCATTTGGTCTATGAATGCCACAGATTTTATTTTTGGTTTACATGAACAGTACATGACCAATCCATTCAATTTTCCCAAATTCAACAATTCGCTAAATATTCTCTAGACCTCCGAATATTACCAACTTTAGCTTCTCAAGAAGCTTTTTACAAACTCTAGAGGCACACCAAATTTCATGGCAAGAGGAGCTCATCCGGTCATACTTTGACGGAGCTCACAAAAATACCAGTTTTGACACCCAAGAGGTCCAAAATGGGTCCAAACGGCCTCTCACACACTCTAGCCACTCATGGACAAGTTTAAAAGTATAACAATAGTCTATATAACATGTCCAAGTGGTCCAAATCATCATACATTCCAATCTCACTATGCTACGGCCAAAAATACACTATTGCATTCATTCAACAAAAGGGGCAAAACCCTCATTTCCATTCATTTGGCTCTTTACATAGTTTGTACATCACCATTTCATGCATTTACACTTGTTACAACATTTACAACTCAAAAATAGAAGGTGCATACTCATTTTGGCACCTCTTTACATCAAAATACATCAAAATATCCAAAATAACCAAACACCTAGCTACACATACATCTAGGCTCCTTGGTGTGCACTCGGTTCTCCTTGAACTCCACCTAGCATATTAAGTTGGGAGGGGAAGGGGTGAGATTCAGGGAATCTCAGTAGCTCATGCACTCAATCAAGTAAGCAATCATGGCATATAACAAGTCAAAGCATGTGAATAAGCATTTAGCCATTCTCAAACATCCAACACACATTGTACATGCTATGAAAATCACAACAATGCCAAAAATGGGCTCCAGGGACTTTTGGTCTAGCCTCACCCGAGTTTAAGGACTTTTGACTTAGCCTCACTCGTTTGAGACTTTTGGCCTTGTCTCACCTATACATAGGACTTTCGGCTTTACCTCACCCATCTCAAAGGACTTTTGGCACTACCTCACCCGAGCAATTCTCACATTTCATCACACAAGAATATTGTCAACAATGCATCATGGCAATAACATATGGCATATTTCACATAACAAGCATATACATAACATACAATGACTATTACATCCAAGAATGCAACAAGAAAGAGTGGGAAGAGAGAGCTACCTTTGGAGCCAAAGCCAACACAAGCCTTCCCTTTCAATTTCTCTTCTCTCTTCTTAATTTCACACTCACACCTTGATGGAGGTGCTTCACTTGAGCCTAGACATAATTAAAGAACATGGAATTACTCTCTTAACATGGAATCATCAGAGCAAACCTTCTAACATACCAGAACCTAGAGTTCTCTCTCTCTCTCTAAAATGCCATCAACTCTTTCTCTCTCTCAAGCTCCCATTGGTAGTGGAAACAACATTTTCAAAGAAAACACAAAGATTCAAAGGTGTTTTCCACTTTCCCTCTTCTGACCCATGCCCAAAATCCAACCATTTTCACAAACAAAATCGTAGGAAGAGAAGGCAAAGAGAGGGGATCAGAGTTCTAAGGAGAAAAGAGAGGAACTTGCTTACCTTTCCCTTGCTCTTCCTCCTTATCTTGGTTTTCCTCACTCTCCACGCCTTTTTCTCTCCTTGGGTCGAAGTCTAGGGCAGATATAAGAGAAGAAATGAGTTTGGGCGTTTAATGAAGTCTTTTTCTCGCTTTTTACTCTCTTCCGGACTGACCCTCGCTACGGCAAAAATTTACCTTCGCTATAGCGAGCTCGTGTTATCTGGCTTCGCTATGGCGAGGTGTAACCTTCGCTACGACGAGCTCGTATCAGTTCCCTTCGCTATGGCGAGATTTGACCTTCGCTATGGCGAAATTGCGTTAGTTCCAGACCTCACTCTCGCTATGGCACACGCCACGGCGAGCAACGCCCTGGTTTTTGTATGGACTGCTGCCAGTACTCGCTATAGCTAGAATCCTCGTTCGCTATTGCGAGAAGACATTCTCGCGACAGCGAGACCATTTCTCGCTATTGCGAGAAGACTTAGCACAGTTTCTGGACTTCGAAAATTTCCAGCTTTCTATTTCCTTTCTTTTCCTTTTTTTCTTTTCTTTTCCTCGATTGTTACATTTTTTGCTCATCTTCCATATCAACTCCTTCCTTTGGCATCAAACCCATAGTTCTCCTTTTCCTTCTTACTTATTCTCATGTGATAGCTGCTGATGTAGCTTCTTTCAAACCCTGGAACTTGAGTTTCTTTCTTGTAACTCATGCTTCATTTGCTACTCCTTCATTCCTTCAACCCAAGACTCATGTACTGCTTCTCCTCTTTACCCCTTGTTGCTATCTATATGTAGTTGCTATGTGGTTTTTTTTTTTAGTAAACCTATGAGTGGATGGAGCTACTGTTTAAGTGTGTGCTATGTTTACATGGATGCTCCCTTCGTTCATTCTACCCGAGCTTCTTTTATTTGATTGTCTTGTGGCACCCATGCATCCTAACTTGAGAATGAAGTGGGTTGTGCTCGTGGAGTGAATGGGAGTGGATGATCGTGAGTGGAGTGAGCTGCAGCAATGCCAAGAAGTTATGCATCTGTCAACGTGAATCACTGTGTTCTCTTATGTATGAATGAGTGAATGAATGACTAAATGGAGGCATATGTGTGGAACTAATGAAACTACATGGAAGAGTGTCTTGTGGGTGCATGTGCTGCTATGTAGAATGTATTCAAGTAAGGGGGAAGGATGAATGGATGCCTTACGTGTAGGTCTGCCAACGTGAATGAGAGCATGTGTTAGAACCTTGTGTTGTCCCTTGCCTCCATGTGTGCAACTGAATATATGTGATCCATCAATTCCTTCCATGTGAAATAGAAGTCTAGTCATGCATGTATGAGTGAATTGCTATGATGTGAGACCCCTGGACATGTGCTTCTTGTGTGTATGTGACGTGGTAAAGCCCCTTATGCCTAATCCATCCTCCATTTTCCTTTTTTTTTAAAATTGATTAAAAGAAATATGCATAAATAATTTTCTCTTTTAAGTTGCACACGTTAGCTTCCAAATAGGTTTCCCATTCAAGCTCCAATTGCACATTAAAAATCAACACAAAAGAGTGAGAAAAATCAAGTAGAAATATTCACAAAATTATTTAAGAGAAATTTATGCCTTAAAATCTAATAATTTTGCAGATAAATTCCTAGAGTGCAAATATGGTCCATAAAATAAATTTTGTTCAATTAAATCACTTAAGCTATATTTAATCCTAAAAAATGTCCAAATTAGGAGGATTAATATATTTATAAATGAAATTTATCAAACTCCCCTACACTTAAACCTTTGCACTCTTAGGCAAAACTCAAGGTCCAAAGAAATGCTAATAGCATGGCAAGTGGAGAATCAAAATGAAAAAGGAAAGTATACAAATCACAAGATAAAGACTAATCCTAACTTTTCAACCATTTAACAATCAAAGTTGACTTCACTTGCATCAAGAAAGCAAATTCCATGGCAATTTCATTTGAAAAGAATGAATTAAAGTGCCTAACCTCTCACATGAGATAAGTGTTTACTCTCAACTCTCAAGTGATTAAGGCAATGTGTTTCACTCAAATTTCACCTATCAAAACCTCACCACCATAAGCTTGTCTATGTTCTAAATCTCTATCACCTATGCCAAATGCAATTCACAAATCAAGAGGATTTTATTCATAGTTGTAATGAGGCTAGGGAATGAAATGAATGGGTATACAAAAACAAAGAAAAATAAACCAATGGATACCTTAAAACCTCAAGAGCAATAAAAGGAAATCGAAATTAAGGCAAAATGTGTTTTATGGCCTTAATTCCAGCTTGTACAAACAAAATTCAAAATACTTCTTTCCTTGATTTTCTATTGCTTTCTTTCTTTTTCATTTCTTTTTTTATTTTTCATTCATTGTTTTTCTTTTGCTTTTCTATCTCTTCTTTTCTTGCCATTTTTTTCTTTTGGAAAATCTTCCTTAACGTTTAATAATAAAGGCCTAAATTGATGCAAAGCATACATTCACCTATCCTAATTAGATATAATGCTTGTTGAAATCCATAAGGTATCTTAAAACAAGGTGGGAAACATTTTTTTTGTTTACTTTACATGGCTATGGGTTCAACAAGAAAATAAAACAAGGTTCAAAGTGGCTAAACAATTGATAGAATGCATGTAAGGGTTGGCTTTTTAGCTATCTAGCTATAAAAGAAAGGACTGCCTTATCATTTTCATGCATGCAAATGCAAATGCAAATGTGGTCTCAACAAAGAATTAAGACAAGTTCTAAAGTGAGAGCAAAGGTAAGTGAATACACACTAGAAATTGACAAATAAGGCTCAAATTCTTACCAACTAATGGCTATCAAAATAATTCATTGAAATTAAATTCATTGCCACTTCACTTGAATCAAAACACAAAATCCATTACTTATCATGTCAAAGTGAATCCAAGTTATAATCATCTCAACTTGCAAGTTCCACAAAAACAAATAAAAATAAAAATCACAGTATTTTTTTTCAAAAAATTTCCAATTTTTTTTTAAAAAAATTCGATTTTCTTTTTACAAAACAAAGAAAAGATGAAATGAAATGAAATGGCTCTCCCCTTCACACTTAAATATTGTATTGTCCTCAATGCCAACATAAGATCCAATCAACAAATAAACAACACAATATAAAGAATGGAAAGGAAAGTGTATAACCAGATGAAATGATATGAACATCTCAAGGGTGGATTAGATTTCCATGTAGCTGGTTGGCAATTTATTACCTACAAACAGAACAAAACAAATAGTAGTGCGAAAAAAGAAAAAGAAAAATTGCATCCTAAACTAAAAAGGACACTATAAAAGACCAACTAATTATAAGTATCAAAAACCAAAATTAAAACTACTTTATTCCTCCTTAGATTGATAACTTTAAGTCTAACCACTTTGAAGCATTTTGATTGATCATTCGGTGATGATTTATGAACTTTCTCAATCACCAGTAGTTTTGGAAAGTCAAATTCAGCATGTTTAGAAGCAATAAAAGAAGAAAAGACAAATCTAGGACATTCAAAGCTAAAGAAAGAGAATCTGAAATCAAATTTATAAGCATTAAACACTATACCCTCTAGATATCTATCAAAGCCAATAAAATCAACTAGACTCTCATCAGTAAGAGTCACTGTAATATCCAGTTCTCCAAAAATTAGAAAAAACGTGAGAAACGTAACATACAATTTTTTTGTCAATGAATGAAACTTACTAGATACAAAAGGAAGTCCCCTAAAATGAGATAGTTATGGTCCCAAAAAATTTAGAAAGCATTCTAGACTCCTAAGAATGAGAATCTCAGGCTCAGACAAAAGAAAAATGGAGTTAGAATGAAAAAATAATTTCTTACGAAAAGCTTATGAAACGTAATAGTATTTTCGTAATTTTGAGCAAATTTTGGAATTCACACAGGAGGGCATTTTAAATGAAATTTTTGAGTTCTCCAGGGTTCTCAAAGGCCTGAAAACCATAGAAAGCCCAGGACAACTAAAACCCCTCCGGTGGACATTTTTCAATGTCAGTGTACCTGAACTTTGATGGATCCATTCGAGAAGGTTTTAGCTCTGATTTGAGTAATTTCAAAGGTATTTTACTAAATTGGGAACCTAAATTTCATAATGGAAAAGACAATTCTCAAAAAGGAGCTAAAATGAAGGAGAAACAAAAATGCCAAGAACAAAGGGCAAAATTGGAATTTTTGAAAAGTGTAACTTCCTCCCACCAATATATATGATGCACCCTTCTTCTCCCTTCATGTTGCATGACCAAGTTCTACCCAAAACCAGAGGAAAACCCTAGGGAGAGTGGCGCACAAGAGGAAGGCAAAGAGGAGGAGAAAAATCAAGAAAAAGGTATGGATTCTTGGTAGTTTTCTATGCTTTCTTCCATCCAAACCTCCTCTCCTCCATTCTTCTTTGTTTCCTATAATTAAAATGAAGTTTACAAATCTATTTTAAGGGAGAAATTAAGGGGAAAATTCGGATTTGAAGAGAGGAGCTCAAAGAACACAAGATTCAAGTGAGAAAAAGCAAGAAAACAAGGTAATTTATCTTCCTATGGTTGCCATCTTTGGTTCCCTTCTGCACCATTTCATCCCACTTGAGAAAACCCTAAGAGGAGATGATTTTTAGGCAGAACCAAGCATGAATCTGAGGAAAAAGGGTGTGGATATTAAGAATATGTAAAGGGAATTATCAAAAAACCATTAGACTTCAAGTTGCAAATTCTAGAGTTTTGTGTACACCTTATAAAATCTGACCTTATGTGATGATTCCTAGGTTTAATTAAGAGTTTAAATGAGTTTTTGAGATTCCTAAGATGCTCGCCACATGCTTTCTCCTTTAAAAAAACAAAGAAAACTCTAAGGAGCCCTAAACCATGCATAGGCTGGGCCAAAGGGAGCTCATATAGCTAGAGAGAGTTTTAAATTTTTATAAGGTCATTCTTGAGTCATATTTGATGAATGAAAATGAGTGGAGGCCTTGGGAAAAATTTAGAACTCATAGAAAATGATTCGATGCTTTAGATTCCATATTATGACCTAAAGAAGCAACATGATGTTAAGCCCTTTGTTTTAATGGTGTGATGACTCCAAGAAGCTTAAAAGGAGTCAAGAATCATATTTGAAAGGAAAGAATGAGGCCTAGAAATTTTTTGAGGGGTGTTGCTTCATTAGGTGCATTTATGAACCGTAATGGGGGTTATAGAGTAATCTAGTATTTAACCAAGTTGTATGGCCTTAGAGATTGTTTCATGATCCTAATTGGCTTCCATAAATTATATCTAGGCTAAGAGAAACCATCTCCACAAATTTGTTCGTGTGTGGCCGAAAGAAGAGGCTTGAAATCTAAGGAAAAAGTGTGTGATTGTGTGTAAGGTAGCTCTCTCCACCTTCTCTCATGAATGGATGTGTGTTTAACTTGTCTTAGAATGTGTGTATGTGTATTTTCAAGCCATGAAAAGTATTCTAATATGATTTTATATGCCATGATTTCATGATGTCATGTTAGGTTTTCAAATGAATGTATGATATTTGTTGAGTTTGCTTGAGTATGGAGAGGCTAAGAACTCTTTACCGTGGTGAGGATGAGCCAAGAACCCTTGAGATTGGTTGAGACAAAGTAAAGAGTCTCCCAAAAGCAAAGTGGGCTCCCAAGAGTATGGTTGAGTCCAAAGCTTTTAAAGAATGGGTAAGGCAAGTCTGAAATCCATGAGGAAAAGTGTGAGGCCAATCCAAACACTTAGTGAGCTCTTGAATGTCTTGTATGATTTGTTCACATGCCAAGCTTGCTTCTTAAATGTTCATGACTTCCATGATATCCATGCATGTATTTTTAAGACTTACTTTACATATGTTATGTATGATTGAATGGGAGATGAGCTATTGGGATTCTTTGAATCTCATTCCCTCCTCTCTAATGATCTCACATGCTAGATGGACTAAGTGACATGGTAATGGGAGCCAATTACCTTGAAGCAAGAAGATTGACAACCAAATGCTTAAGTTTTACCACTTTAAGACCATAATTGTGTCATATGATGTATCCCTTTGATGTATATGGTCTATGACCCCTCAGACATATGTAATTATGATATTATGTGATGTATAAATGTATGGACATGATGTATGAACCCTACAATAGAAATTGGATATGTAATGCCAAAGTATACATTTTGGAAAGTTTGATGGAAATGTGCATATGTGTATATTGAAAGGCCAAAATGAGATGCATGGGGCTTGGGACTATTTGGGCAGCTCACACAAGTCCTAAATGTGCTTTTAGACTTACCTAAAAGGTGCCAAAACCAAAGTAAATCCATTTGGCAATTTTGGTATCCCATATGGAGCCAAAAATGATCATAATGGAACCCTATGTCACTTTTTAGCCAAATGGGTTATTCTTAGTCTGAGATTTTGCATGAAATTAGGTCTCATTAAGAGATTTTTTGGAAGTTAAAGATCATAATTTTTAGAGGTCTACAGAATATTTGAGAATTTTTCAAAGTTGGCAATTTTTCTGGTTTTGGTCTGCTGTACTATTCATTTGGTCCGAAAATGAAATATGTCACACAGGGCTCAAATGATGTCCAATTGCCACGGAATTTTATATTGAGGAACTAGACATTCGCAGTGACTTGTGCCAACTAGAAGAACCTCATTTTGAGGTCAGAGGGAGATATTGATTTTTGAACATTCTATCTAGTATTAAGAGTTTTGCCTGACCTGAATTACTGTTCTATTGACTTTCGAGGTTTGGGCTACCTGAGCTGGTCTGGAAGTATTTTTCCCCTCTAGCTAACATCTACAGATTTCTAGATTGGTATCATTTACATGGATTGGATTTTTTTGAAATTAATTGGACATTTTCAAAGTTTTCTGTAGAATTCTGTGACAGTTCCAGAGTGTAGTTTGATCTCTGGACCATTTCAGATGTCAAACGTCCTCTGTGACGGATTTTATGGTCTGGGTGTATTTTTAGTGTGAAGTAGACATCCTTAGCTTTCCATAATGACCAAGAATGCATATTTTTTATTTTTCTAGATTTAGTTATAATTTTCCAAAGTTTGGTCAGAAAAGGGGCCCATTCTGGCCGAAAATGCACTTGGTTATTTTGAGCTCTTCTTTGATTTTCATGAGTTGTAGCCATGATTTTATGATGCAAAAGAGTTGTATTAATATAATTAAATATGGGAATGTATAGCATGAGCTCACAGAGTTCACGTGACACTGAATGAAATTTTTAAATATGACGCAACACAAAAATAATCATTATTTTCTTACCTTTTTCATGGGAAACTTGCATGATTCATGATATTAAGTCATTTAAAGGCATGGGATGAGCTAGAATTTATGGTGTTTTAGTCACTACATCAATGGAAAAATTTAATTGCAACTTCTCACAGTCTTTCAAGTGAAAATCTTTCCTAGTATCTAGCAGTTGCTTCATTTCAACTAGGGATGTTTGTTGCTTGTTAGGAATTGGCTCACCAACTTCATGATCTTGTTCAAAAACCTCATCAAGAGAAATAATATCCTTCTTGACCACAGAGACATTAGTAAATTCACAAGATTCTATACAATGATCAATAACAAAATCAAGTCTCTCATTAGTGTCAACAATAGCACAATTATCAGTAGGATTTTTAGTATCAACACTAGTATGATCAAAAGAATCAATATTAATAGTTTTAGTGTAAATATAAGAATCTATAGACTTAACAGAATCATAAGACCTTAGAAACTCATTTATCTCAATACATATAGGACATGGATGCAAATTATCATATAAGCATCTGAGAGTAGAGTCTGAATTATCAACAACAAACTGCTCAACAATTGTACTATCTGTAACATCATAACTTCAAGCTCATTTTATGCCATTCTTAAGTATTACATCATGATCCACATAAGTTTCCCATAGAAAAAGTAAGAAAAATGGGATTAATTTCGCTTTGCGTGATATCTAAAAATTCATTTCGATGTCACGTGGACTAGTGTGAGCTCATGTTATGCATTCTCATATTTAAATACATAAATAAAAATCATTTGCATTACAAAATCATGCCCATAACTCATGAAAACAAAATTGAAGCATGAAATGGGCTTATTTAATTTTAGCCAGATTTGCCCCCTATTCTGCCCAAACTTTCAAAAATCATAACTAAATAAAATGCAATCTTGGTCATTCTGGAAAACTTACGATGTCTACTTCACACCAAAAATAGCCCAAATTATAACATTCATCACAGAGAACGTTTGACATCCAAAATGGTCCAAAGGTCTGACTAAATTCTGGAGCTGTCACAGAATTCTATAGAAAACTTTGAAAATGTCCAATTAATTTCAAAAAAATCCAATCTATGCATATGATACCAATATGGAAAGATGTGGATGTTAACTAGAGAGGAAAAATATCTATAGATCAGTTCATCAAGCCCAGACTTCATAATTCAATGGAACAGTACTTCTGGTCAGGCAAAATTACTGATACTGGACAGAAATTTCAAAAATTCATATATCCCTCTCTAGACCTCCAAATGAAGTGCTTCTAGTTGGCACGAGTCACTGTGATTGTCTAGTTTCTTTGTATAAAATTTTATGACAATTGAACATCATTTGAGTCTCATGTGATAGAATTCATTTTCGAACCAAATGAATAGTGCAGTAGACCAAAACCAGAAAAATTGCCAACTTTGAAAAATCATCAAATATTTTGTAGACCTCCAAAAATTATGATCTTTAGCTTTCCAAAAAGATCTTAATGAGACCTAATTACATGTCAAATCTCAAATCAAGACTAACTCATTTGGCTAAAAAGTGACATAGGGTTCCATTATAGTCAAATTTGGCTCCATATGAGGTACCAAATTTGCCAAATGGTTTTTCCTTGGTTGTGACACCTTTTGGGCAAGTGTAAAAGCCTATTTAAGACTTATGTGAGTTTCCCAAATGGTCCCAAACCTCATGCATCTCATTTTGGCCATTCAATCCACACTTATGTACATATACATGAAACTTCCAAATTGTATACTTGGGCATTACATACTCAAATTCTATTCTAAAGTTCATACATGATCTCCATATATTTATACATTACATAATATCATATTTACACATGTCTTAAGGGTCATAGATCATTTACAACATCATATACATCATGAAGCATCATTATGGTTTAAAAAGATAAAAACTAGGCACATGGTTGTCAATCTTCCTTCTTCAATGTTATTGGCTCCCATTACCATAGCCACTTAGTTCACCTAGCATATTAGATCATTGGAGAGGAGGGGATGAGATTCAAAGAATCCCAGTAGCTCATCTCCCTTTCAATCATACATAATATATGTAAAGCAAGCCTTAAAAATACATGCATGGACATAATACAATTCATGAGCATTCAAAAAGCAAGTTTAGCATGTGAACAAGTCATGCAAGACATTCAAAAGCTCACCAAGTGTTTGGATTGGCCTCACACTTCTCCTCATGGATTTTGGACTTGCCTCACTCATTCTTTGAGAGCTTTGGACTCAAACATACTCTTGGGAGCCCACTTTGCTTTTGGGAGACTCTTTACTTTGTCTTAACTAAGCTCAAGGGTTCTTGGCTCATCCTCACCAAAGGGAAGAGTTCTTGGCCTCTCCACACTCAAACAAACTCATACAAACCTCATGTATTCATTTGAAAACATAACATGGCATCAAGAATCATAGCATATAAAGGCATGCTATGTAACACCCCAAAATTAATTAAGGTGTTAATCATGGATTCAGATTAATTAGGGATAATTAATATGGGATAAGTGGGCAAGTTTAGAGAATGGTAATTTTGAGAAAATAAATTAATAATATTAGTCGAGAATTAATTGGGATAAAAACTATATCTAGGCCCAAATTAATGTAGGGGGATCATGAGAAGAGGCTTATAAAAGCCCAATGATTCTAGATGCAAGCCCAACTCCTTATCATGAGACTTGGGCCGAGAGGGATCCCCTAGCAATAGCCCAATTTGACTTAGTGAAATAAAGGCCCAATACCCAATTTACATGAGCTCTTATAGTGGGCCCAACACACATTATGCAGACCTAAGTTGGATTGACTCTTGGAATTTAGCCTAACCCAATCAAATTGTTGTAGCCCAATTCATGAAACAAAGCCCAACAAGTGCAAAAATCTGAACCTACAAGGAATTGGGCCATTGGGTCAGCATACCTCACTTAAACTGAAATTGTTCTGCAGCCCACTTCACCAAACAAAAGCCCAATAAGCATACATCTGAACCTAAGTGGATTTTGGGCTTTAGGGTTGACCCAAACTCATCTAAAACCCTAACCCTTCAGCCTCTCCTTCATTTTACTGAAACTCAAGAGAGGAAATTCGGAGGTTTGAGGGAGGCTAGGGTTCCACCAACATGGAGGCTCCATTTCTCACTTCTAGAGGATAATTTAGCCAAAGTAAGTTATATATAACTTGACCCTCTCATCCTCCTCTTCATGTTGGTCCGATTAATTTCTGGGTTTGAGCATTTTCATCTTCATCTCAAATCTAAAATTTGGTGTTGGGTGATTCCTTGCAAGATTTTCGGACTTGGAGGTTAGAGGGAGGATTAGGTAAGCTTTTCCTTTCCATTTTGTGAATCACTTTGCTGGAAAATGCCCCTAAGGATGTATTATCATAATGGGTTCTGTTATTGTGTGAGATTACAAGGAGAAAATGATGGAAAACTGAATTGCTGGGCTTGATGATTGAAATGCGATTTTTTGTGCTTCCATGGTGGATTTTCGGAGGTGAGGATATGGGTGTTATTAAGTGAGTATCTCCTTCCCATTTTGATCCATTTTCTGTTAGTTTGAGACCCCTATAGTTGACCTATGATATGGCCTTTGGTTTCATGTGAAATTACCCAGAAATTGGAGTGAACTATGGCAATTTCTGGTGTGGGAAATTTAGAATCCGAAATTAAATCCCTTGGTAATTAGGTGAGTAACCTCTAGTCTGTCATTTATAGTTCAACTCTCTAGATATTTGATTGTGATTAGAAATGATGATAATTATGCTTGTTATAGGCTTTGTGTGCATTTGGATTATTATGGTAGCTAGGGGAAGAGTAATTGGCTTCATTGAGGTAACTGGGTTATTTTCCTAATTCCATGTATATGCTCATGTTAATCTGCTATTTGTTACACATGCTTGATTTTAAAATGTTAAATGACTGGTTGACTACTTGATTGTTATTGTGATTGGACCTTGTGAGTCCATGGTGGAGCTGTGGTGTGGCTGCCACCCGTGCATGTGCTACGATCGAGCACCGGGTATGATCAACCCCAGATGCACTGAGCCCTGGTTGTGCTCAATAGGGAGTAGGTGCCGTGGACGGGCCTCTCTCGGTGTTATTGGCCATTAACATGTTATGTATGATTGCTGGTATGGGACAGTAGTCATTGGTAGCTCAACTAGTTCATTTGCCAATTGAATTGATGATTCTGATATTGATGACATGAGATTGTCTTGGATTGATTAACTTGTACATATATATGGAAATTTCCTTTTTTTACTGAGATTGTATATCTCACCCCGTTGTGGGCTAACATTTTCAGGGATCGGACCTCTTAGTGGCAGGGAGAAAATTTACGAGAGCTTGTTAAATGGTTTGGTAGCACATAGGTCTGGGAGCTTTGACAAAATGTATTGTAATTAAATTGTTAGTTTTGTATCATTGCTGCATTGCATCATGAGTTGCCAAGTATAGGGATTGTATATGTAATTCGATTATCATGGAATTGAACATTATGATTGTAATTGGCTAATAATGGAGAGTGTATCTAATGTTAAATATCAATGGTGCATGATTGGTGTTGTTCTTATTCCCTAGACTTGCTAATATAGGGTAATTAGAGGAAAGAAATGGACATATAAGTTTTGAATCGGTAATGGAATTATAGCTAAGTAAATAAGGTGGATGAATGCCATTAGAGCCATGTAAAATGAGGGAAAGTGACCTTAGAGTGTCCCTAAGGAGGAAAATGGAGTGTAGGGGGCGAAATATAGGGAAAACAGTGACAGAAGGGAGTCCCGCCGCGGCCTAGGGAGAGACAATGGCGAGGGACGCCGCAGCTTGAGAAATCTCGTCGCGGCGTGGAGTGAAAATAATCGCCCAGGGGGTGACAGAACGTAACCTCGCCGCGGCGCAAGAAGTCTCGCCACGGCGCGAGTCGAGAAAATTAATTAGGGAGGTTACAGTAGTAAAACTCGCTGCGGCGCCACATAGGTTGGCCACGGCACAGATCCAACTCGCCGCGGCGAAAGTCAGGAAATTCCAGAAAGCAACTTGGCCGCGGCGTAAGAGTTCTAGGCCGCGGCGCAAGAGTTCTAGGCCGGGGCGCAAGTTTAAAAACTTGGTTTTTGAGCTCCAGAACCTAACTTAGCCGTGGCGGGAAAGTTCCAGGTCGCGGCGCAGGTCCCCAGACACCTATATTTGACCTAGAAACCCAAATTTCAGTAAGACTAATGTTAGGGTATGGTATGGGGACATTGGTGAGATGTTTTGTAGGTTGAAATCGATTAATGGGTGAATCCTAAACCTTTAATAATGGTACAAACCCTTTATGCATGTTCCCGTTATGGTTGTTAGTTGATGATCCTAGTGGTATCAAGGTTTTAATTTCTCCATATTTTCTTAATGTGATTAGTTGCAATGACTCCGAACCTTAATCATTATTTATTAATAGCATGCTTAACCCTAATTATTGAGATTAGAAACTAGGGTCGTCACATGCTAACATACTTTTCATAGCTTGAAAATACACATACACATATTATAAAACAAGCTAAACACATATCCATGCATGAGAGAAGGTGGAGAGAGCTACCTTGCACACAATTACACACTTTTTCTTTTAGATTTAAGCCTCCTCTTTCGGCCACACACTCAAAAATTGGTGGAGATAGTTTCTCTTGGCCTAGATACAATTTTTGGGAGCCAATTAGGTTCATGAAACATTCTCTAAAGCCATACAACTTGCTTAAGTACTAGATTGCTCTATAACTCCCATTATGATCCATAAATGCACCTAATGAAGTAACACCTCTCAAATAATTTCTAGGCCCCATTATTTCCTTTCAAATATGATTCTTGACTCCTTTTAAGCCTCTTGGAGTTATCACACCATTAAAACAAAGGGCCTAACATCATGTTGCTTCTTTAGGTCATAATATGGAACTTAAGACACCAAATCACTTTCTATGAGTTCTAAATTTTTTCCAAGGCCTCCCCTCATTTTCATTCATCAAATATGACTCAAGAATGGCCTTAAAAAAATTTTAAACTCCCCCTAGCTATGAGAACTTGCTTAGGCCGAGACTATGCATGATTTAGGGTTCCTTGGAGTGTGCTTTGTTTTCTTGAAGGAGGAAGCTTGTAGGGAGCATCTTAGGGATCTTAGGAGCTCATTTAAACTCTTAATTAGGCCTAGGAATTATCATATGAAATCAGATTTTACAAGGTGAACACAAAACCCTAGAATTTGCATCTTAAAATCTAATAATTTTTTGATAATTCCCTTTGCATATTCTTAATCTCCACACCCTTTTTCCTTAGATTCATGCTTGGTTCTGCCTAAAAATCATCTCCTCATAGGGTTTTCTTAAGTGGGGCAAAATGGTAGAGAAGGGAACCAAAGATGACAACAGTATGAAGTGAAATTACCTTGTTTTCATGCGTTTTCTCACTTGAATCTTGTGTTCTTTAAGCTCCTCTCTTCAAATCAGAATTTTTCCCTCAATTTCTCCCTTAAAACAGATTTATAAACTTCATTATAATCATAGGAAATAAAGGAGAATGGAGGAGAAGAGGTTTGGAAGAGAAAGAGCATGAAAAACCATGAAAATCCATACCTTTCTACCTCGAATTTCTCCTCCTTTTCTTCCTCCTCTTGTGCACCTCATCCCCTAAGGTTTTCCTCTGGTTTTGGGCAGAACTTGGTTGTGCATAATGAAGAGAGGAGAAGGGTGCATCATATATATAGATGGGAATAAGTTACACTTTTTAAAAATTTTCATTTTGCCCTTCATACTTTGCATTTTTGTTTCTCCTTCATTTTAGCTCCTTTTTTAGAACCTTCTATTCCATTATAAAATTTAGGTTCCCAATTAAGAAAAATGCCTTTGGAATCACTCAAATCGGAGCTAAAACCTTCTCAAATGAATCCGTCAAAGTTCGGGCATACTAACATTGAAAAATGTCCACTGGAGGGGTTTTAACCGTTCTGTGGGTTTCCATGGTTTTCAAGGCCTCTGAGAACCCTGAAGAACTCAAAACTTTTGTTTAAAAATCCCTCCTTTATGAATTCCAAAAATTGCCCAAAATTACAAAAATGCCATTACGTTTCGTAGGTTTTCTATCAAAATTTGTTTTTTCATTCTAGCTCCATTTTTCCGTCCATCTAAGGCTAGAATTCTCATTTTTAGAAGTCTAGAATGCTTTCCAAATTTTTCAGGGCCTTAACTACATCATCTTGGGGGACTTCCTTTTGTATTTGGTGAGTTTCGTCCGTTTACGGAGAAACCGTATGTTACGTTTCTCATCTTTTCTCTTGTTTTTAGAGAACCAGATGTTACACTATCCATATCCTTATCACATACTACATCCACTATTTCATTAGTCATGTCACCACATGCTATGTCACCCCATGCTAATCTACTACCCTGGACTTAATAGAATCATCATTAACTAGCTCAGAAATGAAATTATCACTATAGTCACAGTTAGGAGTAGAAAAACCAAGTGCATCAGTACACAAGGACTCATGAACATCAATAAATGTATCATTTTTGCTCAATGTAGTACCACAATCAATCATATCAAGGGATTCAATAATAATTTCTTCATCTACATCATCATGCAATTCAAAATCAACATTATCACAAGCATTAGTAGTCACAATGCTATTATGTAAATTAGAGTCAGTTCCAATGAAATTTAATGTATTAGAAGATGAAAGCATATTACCCAATGAATAAAACTCTTCCTCCTCTAAACATTGTCTTCTGATTTGCTCTTCTTTCAATTCTATAGCTCTTGAGGTAGATTGATTCATTTGAACTCCTAAATCCTTCATGAGGTTATTAATCATTTGTTGGTTTCAAAGATGCAACTATTCATTTTCTCATTGAAGTTGAAAATTAAAGGCATCCAGTTGTTGCCTCATCCTCTCTTTCTAACTTGGTTTCCTCTAGGGCTTTTGTTACATATATCCCTCATGATAGTTGTAGGCATAATATTCTGGTTCTTGCATATGGAAATTATGGTATGGCTCAATGTAACTAGGGTGAACCTCATAATGATGGTGGTACACTTGGTAGCATGGTTCTTGGTATTATTGTACTTGTCTTCGTTGCTCAAGTATGCCATGAAGCATTAATATAGCTTCATCCATCTTTCATAGAATCCTAACATTTGCACAAGAATCAAGGACATCTTGATTAGACATATAATAGGGATCCATTTAAAACAAAAAATATGGAAAGCACAATCAATTTAAGCATAAAGCAAATCACTAACAAACTATAACTAAAATTAACTCTAAATCAAGAAAATTAAAATTAAATGAAGCGAATAATTGCCTAACAATAAAAAACACTCTAAAACAGAGAACAATCACACAAAATGAACTCATAAAAAATGAAGAAATTAAATGCAAAAAAATTGAAAAAATTTTAAAATTTTTGAGAAAATATTAAAAAATTAAAAAAAGTTCTTTAAACGTTGGAATTTGGCCAAAAAAATGGTGCACTTAATAACTTAGCTATTACTTTTGCTCAAAACACTTAAAAACCTTGGAAAACAAAGTTTGAGAATTTTCTAAGCATATTAAACAAAAATTAAAGTAGATAATTGATGTACAACACCAAAATGTCTAAAAACCAAGTTTAAAATAGGGTAAACACTAGACAAAAATGGAGCTAAAACACCTAGAGAACTGATAAACACATATTTTATCTAATTTTATCCTCTTAACTTAGTCATTTTAATAATCAAATGTAGCTTAATGCATGCAATTGAATGGAAAATTGATTTTAATAGTCACTTTTGCACTTTAGGAATTAAATTGTAAAATTCTTGAATTTTATTACATGAATTCCTTTTAAATAATTTTGTGGGTATTCCTACTTAACACTTTCCATTCTTTTGTGTAGATTTTAATGGGCTTTGAAGACAAACATGAAAGCCACGTGAACAGTAAACAAGAAGGAGAAAATGAAGAGAAACAGCCACTGGTTTGGAAGGTCCATGAGAGAACACACACATGCAGAAAAAGACGCTGGAGATACAGGGAGAGGAGGAGAACGCGAGACGGCAGAAACAAAAAGGAGAAGTTCCAGCGCTGAAGAAGAAGAATTTTTCTTTCTCGATGGCTGCTTCTTTGATTGATTCTCCTTCATTTGATCCCTCCATGACAGCTTAAATTCCTTATGGTGGCAAGCTGAAGATTGAATTCTCCTAGATGAAGATTTGAGCTCTACATCTCCTATTGAATTTGGATAAAACTCTCTTACCCAATCTTTTGATTTTAGCATTATTTCCTTCATTAATTTGTCTAGGTTTAGCTTTTTGGTTTAGGAATTTAATTGCTGGAATTACTAGATTGAATTAATTCTTGGATTGAACTTGATTTGAATTTTGGAATTATTTTTTATCATCATGTGTTTGGAAAAATTCCAGAATTAATGCTGTGCAATTGAACTCTAAATTCCTCTTGATTTTGGGCTAATTGATGCAATGGTTATTGGGTTAGTTAGCTGGAACTTTTGTGCAAATTAATTGCTTGAGGAATTAATTAATCTAATTGGTGAATTAGCATCTTGAGTGAATTGTGCAGTAGCTTTCATAAATCAATCAAAATTATTGTAGTGTGTTCTTATTTTTAATTCAATTAATTAGTTGTTTAAGATTTCTTGTGGTTGCAAAATTCTTTGAACAATTGATGAATTGAATCTTGGATGGTTATTCAAGAACCTTATGAAGAATGCACTAAAGAGCAAGAACTTGATCCAAAATTGGTAAGTCAAAAAGAGCAAGGATAATTGAACTCTAGGGAATCCAATTAAAAGCTAGTTATCACATTTATTTGATTAATCACTTGAATTTAGTTTTAGATTTCTAATTCTTGTCAATTAATTTTAGTTCAATTAAATTCTAGCATATCAAACCCCCAAGTTAAGCCCTAATTAATAATACTTAGAACTCTCTTCCATAAACAATTTAAGGCATAAACTCCTTGGAAAGATGACCTAGGTTGCACCATTATCTACAAACTTATTTTGCTACCTAGTTTTATTTGAGATTACACGACACGATCATCAAGAACCTTTTCAAATAATTGACAATCTAATTTCCCTGGAAACAACACCAACTTTTGATGGTCATGTCATGCAACCTCAAAATAAAACTAGGTGGACAAAGATTTGTAGCTAATGGCACAACCTAGATTGTTTCCCTTAGAAATGGATTTCAATGCTTAATTGAGCGTTTTAGGTGTAGGAGGATCTTAAAAACTACCTACTTGAAGGTGGTTTTGATTTAATTAAACTAACTAAAATTAGATTGAAATAAAGTTCTTAACTACTAACTAAGTATATGAATTAAGAAGTAACTAATGGACTTATGACTAGCCTTGGATTCATCCTTTGGTATCCACTATCCTTATCCTAATTTAATTATTATTGGTTTTAGTCAAAGAGTCCCTATTTGTATTCATGGTAAGTGATCTTGAGTTACCACTCAAGATTCAAGAGACTAGCAATTTGATGTTAATTGAGACCTCAACTCCCATTAAATTACTAATTCTTGTTATTAAGATCTTTGAACACTTAAATGAGTGACTAATCAATTAATTAGCCTCTAAAATTTTATCCTAGGATGTTCAATTAACTAATAAAACTCCAAGGAAACCTCAAATTAGACATTCAAGCACTCAATCTCGCACATACATTTCATCAAACACCTTAGTTGCATACATGGATAATTATAGGAAAATAAAAATTTAGCACTTAATTCAATCCATTAATCATTCAAATACTCTCTTAATTAATGTCTAACCAACTACTAATTACAAACCACACCAATCTTAGTTAATTACAAGCTTAACCAAGCAAGTATAAGAGCAAAAATTGGTATAGGAAGAGAGAAAATAAATAGAAATCTCAGCCCAAAATCCCTTGACAATCTCTTTAGATTCAAGCTTCAATCTAAGGTCCTTCTTCTAGCTAGCCACAAGGGGAATTAGTGTTTCATAGGGTGGAGAATGATGGAGGAAATGGGCAGATGATGGCTATGGCAATGGATGAGAATTGATGATGAGATGAAGTGTCTTAAGAGTGAATGGAATCAAATGATGGATTATTAAATGCCCTCAAATACATGGTGACCGAGCATCTTTACTCTTTTCTTCCCCCACGTGCTTCCTATGTGACTTCATTTAATTTTTTTTCTACTCCTCAAGTGCTTCTTACTTCCACGTTCTGCCTCTCTCTACCCAAATTGAATTCATGTGCTATTTGTTGGGAATTATGGGAGGCACACAGTGGAAACATTAAAAAATTTTGATCCCAATTCCCACCAAGGATCCACCAAAATCACTTAAACTGAATAGGTTCAGAGAATTACCTTTTTTCTTCCGATTGAGTTTGTTGTTTGCTTTTATTTGGAACACAGGAACTGACCGCAGATCAGCTCCCTCTACTGGTATCCACACGAACGGGGTTCAGCAACTCAAAACAGTGTGCTAGCAATCTGTCCGTACAGTCCGTACGACGTCCGTACGATGTCTCTCTCTCTAAGGATTTTGGAGGTAGCTCTAGCTCTAGCTATGTATCATTCTTTTTCTGATATGGAAACCCCTATTTATAGACTAGAGTTTCAGATATATATTGAATTAATCAAAATTAATTAAATATATCTATTAGTTTAAATTCAAATCTATCCTATAGTTTAAATTTAAACTAACAATATCTAGAGCTTAATTTAAATTATCTGATTAGTTTAAATTTAAATCTATCTGATAGAATTAAATTTAAACCTATCTGATAGAATCAAATTTAAATTATTTGATTAGTTTAAATTTAAATCTATCTGATAGAATCAAATTTAAATTATCTGATTAGTTTAAATTTAAATCTATCTGATAGAATCAAATTTAAATTAATCCATATATATATATATAATATCAAATATAATATATATATATAATATATAATATATTTCGAATTTTATTATTTATATATATATATATATAAATAATTCCTCCATTCTAGATATTCATTGAATCTAGACACATTTATGATTCAATGAATGTGGACATTTTAGTTCGAGTTGGTCCGTTCTTGTGTGCGACCCTGCAGGCTCATATGATGTTGGCAGTGGGCCAATTACACTGTTTGACCCACAAATCACAAGCGGCCTCTAGCAAGACATTGTGACTACCCAAATCATACGGGATCGGTGATCCGATGCAACCTATCTTATAACCCTATCATATCCCTTTTGTCACACGATATCTAGATCGAGTATGAGACATGGAAATGTCATTCTCAACTTACTCGATCATAACTTTCTCGATCTCTGAGCAGACTGATATAAGATGGAACCCTTTCCATTTGAGCATGGCCATGCATTTCTCAGTCACACTCATCGAGGGGCCCAGAGATATCTCTCTCTATTAATTAAAGGGATAAATTCCATCTTGACCACTCATCTTCCTCTGCATGAATTTCATTATACCTGATAATAGTCTTTATAATCACCCGGTTAAAGGTGACATTAGACTATGCCAAAGTACAGTGTCCTTCATGTAGGAATCTATGGTGATCTCAGGTCCAAGGGATCAATGACATAGTTATATATGAGATAAATTTATGACCTAATCCATGTAACTTATCTCATGACGAGTCTATCCAGCGTCATGTTCTCTAACACACGCCTATGATTTTGATTCATATCATCATATATGATTAACACTTAATCAATCAAAATCATACTAATCTTAATTCATCGTTGTTCCCACAAGGATGATTGATTAGGGACATTTTGGATAATTCAAAAAATAATTTATCCATGGATATTATTATATATAAACATGCAAATAATATAATAATGTAATAAAAAGAAAACTCTTATTTCGTAATAATAAACAATGTTTGCAATACAATGATTGGCCTAGGGCACAATCTCCAACAACTCCCACTTGCACTAGGTTCAATCATTAATGTTTCTAATACCCATTGACCTAACATGACGATGATGCTTAGCCTGTGCAAGCGGCTTAGTAAGAGGATCAGCAACATTGTCATCAGTTGGTATTTTACATATCTTTATATCACCTCTATCAATGATTTCTCTGATAAGGTGATATCGCCTGAGTATGTGTTTTGTCCTTTGATGTGACCTAGGTTCTTTAGCCTGTGCTATTGCACCATTGTTGTCACAGAACAAATCTATTAGATTTGAGATGGTAGGCACCACCCCTAGCTCAGTGATGAACTTTTTAATCCAAACAGCTTCCTTAGCTGCATCTGATGCTGCTAGGTACTCAGCTTCTGTTGTAAAATCAGTCACAGTGCTTTGCTTTGAGCTCTTCCAACTTATTGCTCCACCATTCAAACAGAATACAAATCCTGATTGCGATCTAGAATCGTCTTTGTCAGATTGAAAACTTGCATCTGTGTAACCGTTTACAACAAGCTCGTCATCCAATCCTCCATACACCAAGAATACATCCTTAGTTCTTCTTAAGTACTTTAGGATATTCTTGACGGCAGTCCAGTGATTCTCACCTGGATCTGATTGAAATATACTAGTCATACTCAAGGCATATGAGACATCTAGTCGAGTGCACAACATGGCATACATGATAGATCCAATAGCCGAGGCATATGGAATCTTACTCATGCGCTCTCGCGCATCACGTGTACTAGGACACTAAGTCTTGCTGAGATTGATGCCATGAGACATAGGTACAAAACCCCTTTTTGAATCTTGCATACTAAATCTATGCAATACCTTGTCTATGTAGGTGCATTGACTTAAACCGATTAGCCTCTTGGATCTATCTCTATGGATCCTAATCCCAAGGATGTAATTGGCGTCGCCTAAGTCTTTCATTGAGAAACACTTTCCTAACCAAGACTTGACAATCTGTAAGGTAGGAATGTCATTTCCAATAAGTAGGATGTCATCAACATAAAGCACTAGAAATACAATTGTGCTCCCACTAACCTTATTGTAAACACAAGGTTCATCAATATTTTGGATAAAACCAAAATCTTTGACTACTTCGTCAAAGCGATGATTCCAACTTCGAGATGCTTGCTTCAATCCATAAATGGATTTTTGAAGCTTGCAAACCTTCCCAGAATCCTCTGGACACATAAAACCTTCAGGTTGTGTCATATACACATCCTCAAGTAGCTTTCCATTAAGGAATGCTATTTTCACGTCCATTTGCCAAATCTCATAATCATAGTATGCAGCAATGGCGAGAAAGATTCTGATTGATTTGATCATAGCGACTGGTGAAAAGGTTTCATCATAGTCTATACCATGTGTTTGTTTAAATCCTTTTGCAACCAATCGTGCCTTGAAGGTATGCACTTGGCCATCCATGTCAGTTTTCTTCTTGAAAACCCACTTGCACCCTATAGCTTTTATACCTTCAGGTGGGTCAATCAAGGTCCATACCTGATTGTCATACATGGATTGCATCTCAGACTTTATGGCTTCTAGCCATTTCTCAGAGCCTGATCCCATTATAGCCTCTTGATAGGTGGTTGGCTCATCTTGATCAATGAGCAACACATCACGATATCTTTGAGGCTGATGTCGTGTCCTATCAGACCTTCGTGGGCCTTGTGTTACTTGAGTAGGCTCAACAACTTGTTGTGAGTCTTCTCAATTTTCCATCTTAGGTTCAATGCGATTTTGTGGCTCTTGAACTTCTTCAAGATGTATCTTACTCCCACTGGTTCTTTTAGAGATGAATTCTCTTTCTAAAAAGATACCATTTCGAGCAACAAATAATTTGTTCTCAGTGGGGTTGTAGAAGTAATATCCTTTAGTTTCCTTAGGATAACCCACAAAAGGACATTTTATAGATTTGGGTGCTAACTTATCTGAAGCCTGTTGCTTAACATATGCCCCGCATCCCTAAATCTTGAGAAAAGATAAACTGGGCTTTTTCCCAGTCCATATCTCATATGGTGTCTTTTCAACCGCCTTAGATGGAACACGGTTTAGTGTAAACGTAGCTGTTTCTAATGCATAGCCCCAAAAGGATGGTGGAAGATCCGTTTGACTCATCATGGATCGAACCATATCTAATAAGGTTCGGTTCCTTCGTTCAGAAACGCCATTCCATTGTGGTGTTCCTGGTGGGGTTAATTGTGAAACAATACCACAATTTCTAAGATGGTCAATAAACTCTTGGCTCAAATATTCACCACCTCGATTGGATCGAAGTGCTTTAATAGATTTACCAAGCTGATTCTGTACTTCATTTTAGAATGTTTTGAACATTTCAAAAGCTTCAGATTTGTGTTTCATTAAATAGATGTAACCATATCTACTATAGTCATCTATAAAAGTAATAAAGTACAAGTGGCCTCCTCTAGCAGTTGTACTTAGTGGACCACATACATCAGTATGTACTAGGCCCAATAAGTCAGTGGCCCGCTCACTGTGTCCAGTGAAAGGTGCCTTAGTCATCTTTCCTAATATACAAGATTCACATGTGTCAAATGATTCAAAATCAAATGATTTCAGAAGTCCATTTTGATGGAGCTTTGAAATGCATTTCTCATTTATGTGGCCTAGACGACAGTGCCAGAGATAGGTCGGATTCAAGTCATTAGTCTTGATCCTCTTGGTAGTTATGTTATAAACATCTTGATTATTGGGAATATCAATATTTAAATAATAATGACCACCATGCAAATCACCATTCGCATAAAAAATGTCATTACGATAAATAAAACATTTATTATTCCCAATAATTGAAATAAAACCTTCCTTATCCAAAAAAAAAAGTGAAACTATGTTTCTACTCAAAGCAGGAACATAATAGTAATTGTTCAAAATTAACAAAAGCCCATTGGGCAAAACTAATTCATAAGTGCCTACGGCTAAAGCAGCAACTCTTGCTCTATTTCCAACTCGTAGGTCTATTTCGCCCCTTTTCAACTTCCTACTCCTTTTGAGACCCTGCACATTTGTACAAATGTGAGTTCCACATGCAGTATCTAATACCCACGTAGGAGAAGTAGAAAGATTAATTTCTATAACATAGATACCTGAAGTAATAGCCCCTCTATTCTTCTTTTTCTTTAGATCTTCCAGGTAGAGCTTACAGTTTCTCTTCCAATGACCAGGTTCATTGCAAAAGAAACAAACTCCTTCCTTGGGAGGCTTTGCCTTCTTGGCTTCAGGCTTGGGTTTGGGCTTGTTTTGGTTTTTGAACTTATTGTTTAGGCCCTTTCCTTTGCCTTTGCCTTTCTTTTTTATTCCTTTACCTTTCTGAACCATTAAAACAGAGCTTGGATTTTTCTTAATATTTTGCTCGGTAGTTTTAAGCATCCCATGCAGTTCAGAAACAGATTTCTCCATGTTGTTCATATTGTAGTTCATGACAAACTGGTCATAACTTTCAGGGAGTGAGTTTAAGATCAAATCTGTAGATAACTCTTGACTTATGGGAAATCCGAGCCTCTCAAGGTGATCAAGGTAGCCTTTCATCTTCAAAACATGAGTGCTAACTAATGCACCTTCAGCCATTTTACAGGAATGTAAGGCCTTGGTGGTTTCAAACCTTTCCTGCCTTGCCTGTTGTTGGAACATTTCCTTGAGATGCACAATCATCTCATAAGCCTCCATAAGTTCCAGATCTCTTTGAAGTTCTGGGACCATGGTGGCTAACATCAGGCATCCCACATCCACAGAATCATTGAGATGCTTGGTGTGGGCATCCTTCTGTGATCTTGGAGCATTGGCTACAGGCTCCTCAGGAATGGGCTCATCTAGGACATATAGCTTTCTTTCCTATTTGAGAACAATTCTCAAGTTTCTAAACCAGTCAAGAAAGTTTGTCCCATTGAGTTTGTCCTTCTCAAGGACGGATCGCAATGATAGTGTAGCAGAGTTATTTGTCGACATTTTTCTACAACAAAATATGCAAAAATCAAATTAATAACTTTCCACTAAAAATAACCCTCAATTTAATTTAGTGGACTAAGACCCATATTTCACTTAATTATAAGTCTGCTTTGGCAGGACGCTTAAAATTAAGTTATTTAGGTAGGTAACTCGTTTACCAATTACATTACATGTAACTCTTAGATCTTTTATAGGATTCATTCATCACATGATTCGGCATGTTTAATCCCATCAATGCCTTGAAACCCAAAACCATTTTGATAGTTTCAATTAAGTCAAACCACTATGAAACTTATGAGTATCACCATTACCCAATCTGTCTTACTAAGATAACCTAACTGTATCCCACTTTAGTGGAACCTACAGTCAGGTGATCAAAGTCTTGACAGATGTTCATCAGTGGGTGGCATTATAACTTAAAATTTTATATGAGGGATTTTATTTCATTATTTCATTAAAACTAGTTGTCACATAATTATATACTACGATGGCATACATACATGCATATGATCTCATCATAAATCTTAAAATAAATGTGACACAATATGGCCCATCTATCCTATCTCTTCCCAAGCCAATGTGACACATATTACAAACATCTCATTTAATATGAAAGGTTGTAAATTTAGTGAATTAATTTTAAAATAGATTGTGTTGTGCTAGGATTAGATAGCAATGGCGGATTCATTCAATGTATCACATACATAGCGAGACGAATTCGCATTAAAAATAAAATATAATCTGTACAAAATAAATATATATGTAATAGATTAATAATTATGTTCCCAATCACATTGAAAACTATACATATATCATATATATAAACAAATTAAAAGAACTTCTACGCTTAGATTTCATGCCTTTTTTTAAAATAATTTGATCAAATCAATATCGCATACATATCTTATATTAGCACATGCGAAAAATTGATTATAAGATAAAATTCTTATAACACACAGGTATTCAATTTAAGCAATTATTGACGTGGCTCTGATACCACTGTTGGGAATTATGGGAGGCACACAGCGGAAACATTAAAAAATTTTGATCCCAATTCCTACCAAGGATCTGCCAAAATCACTTAAACTGAATAGGTTCAGAGAATTACCTTTTTTCTTCCGATTGAGTTTATTGTTTGCTTTTATTTGGATCACAGGAACTGACCGCAGATCAGCTCCCTCTACTGGTATCCACACGAACAGGGTTCAGCAACTCAAAACAGTGTGCTAGCAATCTGTCCGTACAGTCCGTACGACGTACGTACAATGTCTCTCTCTCTAAGGATTTTGGAGGTAGCTCTAGCTCTAGCTATGTATCATTCTTTTTCTGATATGGAAACCCCTATTTATAGACTAGAGTTTCAGATATATATTTAATTAATCAAAATTAATTAAATATATCTATTAGTTTAAATTCAAATCTATCCTATAGTTTAAATTTAAACTAACAATATCTAGAGCTTAATTTAAATTATCTGATTAGTTTAAATTTAAATCTATCTGATAGAATTAAATTTAAACCTATCTGATAGAATCAAATTTAAATTATTTGATTAGTTTAAATTTAAATCTATCTGATAGAATCAAATTTAAATTATTTGATTAGTTTAAATTTAAATCTATCTGATAGAATCAAATTTAAATTAATCCATATATATATATATATAATATCAAATATAATATATATATATAATATAATATATTTCGAATTTTATTATTTATATATATATATATATAAATAATTCCTCCATCCTAGATATTCATTGAATCTAGACACATTTATGATTCAATGAATGTGGACATTTTAGTTCGAGTTGGTCCGTTCTTGTGTGCGACCCTGCAGGCTCATATGATGTTGGCAGTGGACCAATTACACTGTTTGACCCACAAATCACAAGCGGCCTCTAGCAAGACATTGTGACTACCCAAATCATACGGGATCGGTGATCCGATGCAACCTATCTTATAACCCTATCATATCCCTTTTGTCACACGATATCTAGATCGAGTATGAGACATGGAAATGTCATTCTCAACTTACTCGATCATAACTTTCTCGATCTCTGAGCAGACTGATATAAGATGGAACCCTTTCCATTTGAGCATGGCCATGCATTTCTCAGTCACACTCATCGAGGGGCCCAGAGATATCTCTCTCTATTAATTAAAGGGATAAATTCCATCTTGACCACTCATCTTCCTCTGCATGAATTTCATTATACCTGATAATAGTCTTTATAATCACCCGGTTAAAGGTGACATTAGACTATGCCAAAGTACAGTGTCCTTCATGTAGGAATCTATGGTGATCTCAGGTCCAAGGGATCAATGACATAGTTATATATGAGATAAATTTATGACCTAATCCATGTAACTTATCTCATGACGAGTCTATCCAGCATCCTGTTCTCTAACACACGCCTATGATTTTGATTCATATCATCATATATGATTAACACTTAATCAATCAAAATCATATTAATCTTAATTCATCGTTGTTCCCACAAGGATGATTGATTAGGGACATTTTGGATAATTCAAAAAATAATTTATCCATGGATATTATTATATATAAACATGCAAATAATATAATAATGTAATAAAAAGAAAACTCTTATTTCGTAATAATAAACAATGTTCGCAATACAATGATTGGCCTAGGGCACAATCTCCAACACTATTCTCCTCTCATTCCACATAAAACTTAAGCCTTATTCGTTATACTGTTCACATGTTTTGCCCATTGCCTTCTCACTTTGGTCCTGTGGCTTCATTTATATTCATCCCCACATATTTTCTACTCATCTTCCACATCAGGTCCTTCCTTTGGCATCAAACCCACAACACTCTTTTTCCTTCTTACTTATTCTCACGTGAAAGCTGCCCGTGTAGCTTCCTTCAAACCTTGGAACCCGAGTCTCTTTCTTGTAACGTGTGCTTCATTTGTTGCTCCTTCATTCCCTCAACTAGAGACTCATGCACTGCTTCTCCTCTTTGCCCCTTGTTGTTATCTACGTGGAGCTGTTGTGTGGTTTTTTTTTTAGTGAAGCTGTAAGTGGATGGAGCTATTGTTTAAGTGTGTACTGTGTTTACATGGATGTTCCCTCCTTTCATTCTACCCGAGCTTCTTTTATTTATTTGTCTTGTGGCATCCATGCATCCTAACTTGAGAATGAAATGGGCTGTGCTCGTGAAGTGAATGAGAGTGGATGATCATGAGTGGAGTGAGTTGCAGCAATGCCAAGAAGCTGTGCATTTGTCAATGTGAATCAGTGTGTTCTCTTATGTATGAATGAGTGAATGAATGACTAAATAGAGGGATGTGTGTGGAACTAATGAAACTATATGGAAGAGTGGCTTGTGGGTGCATATGCTGCTACGTTGAATGTATTCAAGTGAGGGGGAAGGATGAATGGATGCCTTACGTGTAAGTGTGCCAATGTGAAAGAGTGCTTGTGTTAGAACCTCATGCTGCCCCTTGCCTCTACATGTGCAGTTGAACAAATGTGATCCATCAATTCCTTCCACGTGAAATGTGAGTCTAGTCATGCATGTGTGAGTGAATTGTTGTGATGTGAGACTCTTGGACATGTGCTTTTTATGTGTATGTGATGTGGTAAAGCCCCTCATGTCTAATCCATCCTCCATTTTCCATTTTATTTTTTTTAAATTAATTAAAAGAAATATGCACAAAAAATTTTCTCCTTTAAGTTGCACACAATAGCTTCCAAATAAGTTTCCCATTCAAGCTCTAATTGCCATTAAAAATCTACACAAAAGAGTAAGAAAAATTAAGTAGAAATATTCACAAAATTATTTAAGAGAAATTTATACATTAAAATCTAATAATTTTGTAAATAAATTCCTAGAGTGCAAATATGGTCAATAAAATCAAATTTTGTTCAATTGAATCACTTAAGCTATATTTAATCCTAAAAAATGTCCAAATTAAGAGGATTAGTATATATAAAACTAACGTTTATCACATACATAATAAAACTGGTATCAATCTTAGATACTGACAAAAAATAGCTGAGGAATAAGATAATTCCTTTGGTGAAATGGTATGGGAAGGATTGACTTCTGAAGAAGCCACTTAGTAAATGGAGGAAGAAATGTGACAAAAGTGCTCAACTTATTTAAATGAGGTAAGTCTTTCAAATTTTAAAGACAAAATTTTTATTAAAAGGGAAAGAAATGTAATATCCTTATAAATTAGGATTTTTTTAATTATTCAGTATTTTATGAAATGAATTTACTTAGTTTTACATTAATGAATTAGAGTGAAATAACTTTGCACATGAGGCCTATAGAAAATTTTTAGGTTAAATAAGGCCTAGGCGCAAAATTGTCATTTGTCAGCTAGACAAGCTTTGGTAATTTTTTTTGGAAGGGTAAATTATCAAGAACTAGTATAATATATATACCATTAGATAGGAAATAATGTGTATAAAATTATAAAATTCATTCTATCAATTTTGGATATCATTAGGATTAGAAATAGCACCAAATGATTAAAAGCTTATACAAAATCAAATTGGACCTAGAAGTTTAAGTTGACTACTTCAGGAGGTTCAGCGCAGACAGAACTATTGGATAATGGTAACGAAATCTGAAAAATTAGGGTTAAATGGAGATATAGGTGAAATATGAATAGAGGTATTTGTCTGTTCCCTTTCCACCAGGGCAAAATGATCATTTAGACCCTAAATAATAAAAAAATAAAAATATAATTATAGAACACTAGTGGGACCAAGCATAAAATAATATTAAAATATAGCATAAGACGTGATGACATGGACCAAATAAAATATAATAGAGAACCTACAGAAGGATAAATCGGTGAAATGATGATATTTTTATAAATTCTAACCAACCAGGGATGATGTGGCACCATATGCAGGAAGAATTCTAGAGAATGCATGCATTATAAAGCAATGATGACATTGACATAAGCAAATCTTAGTCAAAGATTATAACCACACGTTTACTGAAAAAAGTAGCCACTAATGTCGTTATTAAATTCAATAGTAATTATGATAAAGGTAACTAATTCAGTTACTTTAACATAATGGAAAGGTAACTACAGTTAAATTATAACTAAATCATTAGAAAAAGAAAATCCAATGGTAGGTATTCACCTTTAATGAAAGATTCGAATTTAACTATTAAAATGATCCAACAATTTTATGGAATCTATTCCAAACATATATACCGTGGTTCCTTACTTCGACAAGGTACAAATATCTAAATTTTATATTTTTAGATACTTTTTCAAAAAAAATGTAGGGTTGTTTGTCTACTTGGCTAGTCAAACATGGGCTAGTTCATAGATCTTTGGGTTTCGATTACCAAGGAATAGAGAAGAACTTTGTTGTGTAACTTCATTCAATTTAAAAAAGAAAACTTTCTTTTTCTTTGAATTAATATAGAATCAAAAATATCTAAAAAAAGGCTTTCTACATATATATTGTCCAAAAGAAATCTATTTTTTTATTAGTTATTAAGCAGATACAAACTAAAATGATCCAATGATTTAGATTCTTTCTTACTTTTAAGAATTAAATCCTAACCATTCATCTAATCTAAAGACTTACATCTAATCCTTAATATTAAAATTAAATCCTAGCCATCCATCTAATCTAATAGCTTGGATCTTTCATCATAAAACAACTTTAAATTCTAACCATATCTTTAAAATAAGTTACACATAAAAACTCACACACACTTACATGCCACATCATTCTACCAAAACACACACCCCTTATGGCCAAGAGACGAAAAAGGAGGGAGAAGCTTGGTCAAGTAAGAAAAGAAGGGAAGAAAGGAACATGAAAGAAGAAAGGAAAAGGAAAAGTCACAAAAAACAAGGTAACATAGATTGTTTTTCTTATTGGTTTTCTTTTACTATTTCACCATGGATTTTTTTCTTCTACACTTAAGCTTCTACTATAGTGCCATAGTGATATAGTCTTTCTTCCTCACAAACAAGCCTCATATGTGATGACCTTAACTTTTAATCATGGTAATTAAGGTTAAAGACGCGATTAATAATTATAAACTAAGGTTTAAAGTCATTACGATTAATTACATTAGGAAAAGGATGAGAAATTTAAACCTTGATATTGTTAAAGTCATTAATTAATTACTTATAACCAATTAATCATAATCATTCAAACACATAAGTGAATCAAATTTTCCAAGTAAAGCCTCTAAATCTATTATCTATTAATTTTAAGTATCAAGAACTCCATACAAGTGTTTCTGAACCATCTCTCAGCTTTGTTATATAAAGAACCAAGGTTTTAGGTTAATATTAGAAATGGAGCACTTCCACAAAATTTTGCACATTTCGTCACGGCTAAATACCCCTTTCATTGCGGCGAATTACCCTCTGGAACACCACCAGATTTGCCTCACATAATTTATTGTGACTAACTCCACCTTTCACTGTGGCCAATTGCTCTTTGTTTCCTTCCCTTGGTAACTTCATTGCTCTTAGCTATAACTAATTAAATTTTAGCCATGGTCAATTCCCTTTTGTTCTTATAACTCCTAAGATTTCATCCCATACTCTCCAATTCTCCCTCTAGTAACACTCTAGGCCACTTTAACTTAGTTTGTGAAGATTTAGTATTTTTTTTTTTACCTAATCTACCTAACACATCTATCATTACCCATTTAAAACTCAAATGTGAATCCTTAACCCTCTAGCCACCATAAACTAGTGAGTTTATAGATCAATGACAGCAAAGAGTTCATACATTACTCACATTTCCATTCAAACATCAATCTCAGTAGAAATTTCATACATCACTAGTTTAAGTTGACATCTGATGTATCAAATGATTATAATCCCTATGCTTGGAAATTCATGATACAATGCAACAATTACAAAAACTAGTAGTCTAATTATACAAATACAATCTGACAAGGTTTTTAAACCTACTAACTACTAAACCACATAGTAAGCTTCCATTAATTTTCTCCTTGCCATTAAGAGGTCCGGTCCCTGAAAATGTTAGTCCACAATTGTGGTGAGATATATAATCTCAGTAACAAGAGGAAAACTCTATATATATGTACAGATTAATCAATACAATATAATTTCATATAATCAATACCAAAATCATCAATTCAATTTGGAAATGAACTAGTTGAGCTACCAATGATTATTGTCCCATAATAGCAATCACACATAACATGTTAATGGCTAATAACACTAAGAGAGGTCCATCCATAGCACCTACTCCATAATGAGCACAACCAGGGCTCAGTACATCTGAGATCTGATCACAATCTGAGGCCTAATCGAAGCACATGCACGGGTGGTAGCTGTACAATAGCTCCACCATAGACTCACAAGGCCCAATTACAATAATAATTCAAGTAGTCAACTAATCATTTAGCACTTCAAAATCAAATATGCGTAACAAATATCATATTAACATGAGCATATACATGGAATTAGGAAAAATAACCCCAGTTATCTCAATGAAGCTAATTACTCTTCCTCTAACTACCACTATAATCCAAAGCATACCAAGCCTAACATAAGCATGATTATCATGATTATTCAATTACCATTAGTAAAGAATTTCCTTATCCATAGATTAATTCTAACAAGAGTTCATTGAGAGCTTCTTACCCAAGCCTCCTAATGATCTATTGCACCCATTCAAGGTTACAACAACAAAAACTCACACTGGGTCACTCCTAAGATCTCCATTTTCGCACATGTAAAAGCCATGCACCAAAAGTCAGTCCAAATGATTGAAATTCAATATATATACCCTACAAGAGAGGAGGGAACACTTACCAATACACCCAAGAGGTCAAATGGACTGGGTTGAGCCTCAACTACCAAGAACACACCATGGGTCATTCTTAAATTCAAATTTAGAAAATGATATCAATATAGAAAGATAAAAATATTAAATAGAGAAGAAAAATAATTATAGACTAGTTTAGGCATGTCTAGGCATCAAAAACCAATCAAAGAGTACATGAGGTCAATCTAGATGCTTGATACTGGGCAAAATATTTAAAAATTCATATCTCCATTTCTAAACTTCCAAATGGGGTGGTTCTACTTGACACAAGTCACTGGGAGTGTCTAGTTCCTCTCTATAAAATTTCATGGCAGTTGGACATCATTTACCCCTTGAGGGATGGATTTCAATTTCAGACATGAGTGAACAGTACACTAGACCAAAACCAGAAAATTTCTCAACTTTGAAAATTTATTAAATATTCTCTAGATCTCTAAAAATTCTACACTTTAGCTTCCCAAAAAGCTCTCAACAAAATCTAGATCTATGCTAAATATCAAATCAAGAAGAGCTCATTTGGACAAAAAGTGGTATAGGTTTCCAATGTGGTCAATTTTGCTCCATATTAGATACCAAGTGTGCCCAAATGGTCTTTCTTGGTGTTTGACACCTCTTGGACAAGTTTAAAAGTATGAACATGACTTGTATGAACTGTTCAAGTAGTCTTAAATCTCATACATCTCAATTTGGCCATTCCACTTCCATTATCACACTAATCTATCTAACCATTTAAGAGCTAAACTTGCCATTCAATACCCAAAACATGATATCTCATACATTTGATATCAAATTTCATTCATATATTATACATTTGGGTATTTACATATGTTCATATAGTTACATAATAATTTTGTCATGGTATTACATCATATACCATATGTATGGCTAAAAAGAAGACAAAACTAGGTATATTCATGTATTTTGATACCCATCTTCTTCTTCTAAGCTTGGTGGCCTCCAATACCTTACTCAATTGTTTCACCTAGCACGTTAAGACATTAGAGAGAATGGGATGAGATCCAAAGAATCCCAATAGCTCATCTCCTATTCAATTACACATAAAGCATGCAATACAAGTCTCACAAATGCATGCATGAACATATTAACATGTGCAATCATTTAAGAAACATTTTCAACATTTGAGTAAGTCATACATATAGCATACAAAGGCTTGCCAAGAAAGTGGATTAGCCTTACCCATTCACTTGTGGATTTTAGACTTGCCTCACTCATTCTTTAAGAGATTCTTAGACTCAACCTTGCTTTTAGGAGTTAACCTCACTTTTGGGAGACTTTTTACTTTGTCTTAACCAATTCTAAGGATTCTTAGGTCAGCCACATCATAGCTAGAGGGTTCTTGGCTTTTCCACGCTCAAACAAATCAAAGCAAGCACATAAAACATCATTTAGAAACATAATACATCATCATGGTACCATGGCATATAAAATCATGCTAGAATACTTTTCATGGCTTAAAACATATATACACACATTCAAGACAATATAAGCACACACCTATGCATGAGAGAAGGTGGAAAGAGCTACCTTGTTTGCATTTGCACACTTTTTTCCTTAAGTCTTGAATCCCCTCCCTTGACCTCACACACCCAAGAAGGTGGCAATCATTCCTCTTGGCCTAGACATATCATATAGAAGCTAATTATACTCTTGAAACAAAGTCTAAGGCCACACAATCACTAAAAAGCTAGGTGACTTATAAGGCTCTTTTATGATTCCATAATGCACTTAATGAAGTAACCTTAAGAAAATATCATCTTGGCTCCACTCTATTTATTCACTCATGATTCTTGACTCTATTTAAACCTCTTAGAGTCATCACATAATCAATTCTAGGAGCCTAGTTAGGTGTTACTTCTTTAAGTCATAATATAGAACATATAAGGCCATCTTGCTTTCGACTTCTAAACTTTTTCCAAGGCTTCCTCTCATACTTTCCATCATACATGATATAAATCTAAGCTTGTAAGGAATTAAAATACTCCCTAGGTGTATGGACTCGCCTTGGCCGAAGCTATGCTTCCATAAGGCACCAATGGAGTTTCCTTGCTTCCTTTGATGGGAGAATCATGTAGGAAGCTCTCTTAGTATCTTAGGAACTTATATGAACACTTAAACATGATAAAATATGGCTAGGGTTCATGATAGAGTTCAAGATGCCATCAAAACCCTAACCTTTCTATCTTGTAATTTCATGGTTTTTACTTGGATCTCTTTTCATTTTCTTACTCTCTTCCCTTAAATTCATAGAATTCATCCTTTGTTCTCCTTAAAATTCTAGCCCTCTTGCATCTATATACATAGGGCAAAATAGGGAGAAGGAGGGGGAGGAAGTAGCTACCATAGGATGGAAGATTTACCTTGTTTTTCCTTATTTTCTTGCTTGATTCTCATTTCCTTTGGCTTTCTCTCTTCAAATCTGGATTTTCCCTCCTTGGTCTAACCTTAAAACAGCACCAAGAACTCTAAAAAAATCATAGGGAGAAAGGGGAGAAGGAGGAGAAGAGATTTCCTAAGGAGAAGACTAGGAAATTCCAACAAATTCTTACCTTTTTCTTGAGTTTTTTCCTTCTCCTTTGCCTTGTCCTTGTGCGCCTTCTTCCCTTGAGCTTTCTTTAGTTTTTGGGCAAAACTTGGTCGACCTAAATGAGGGGAGCAAAAGGATGCCTCATATATATATGCGTTTTAGAAGGACTTTTTCAAAAATTCTCATTTTGCCCTTCGTTCTTAGCATTTTCGTTTCTAACTCCTTTTAGCTCCTTTTTGATAATTTTCTTTTCCATTATAAAATTTAGGTTCCAATTTACTAAAATGCCTTTGGGATCACTCAAATTAGAGTTAAAACCTTCTTGAATGAATCAGTTAAAGTTTGGGTTAACTAACGTTAAAAAATATCTACTAGAGGGACTTTAGTTGTCCCAGGATTTCCCATAGTTTTTAGTGCCCTTGAGAACCCTAGAAATTTCAAAAATTTCATTTAAAAAGTCCTTGTTACCCAATTCTATACCATACAAGCTTTAACACATTATACAAGAAGACCTTGTACTTATTGGCAATGACCTTGTTAATAAGGTCTCAGAATTCGCACTATAGATTAATGGATCTTGTTGACAAGATCTTCGACCCAAGTGACGAGATGTTATTTTAGCCCTTAAATTAACTTGGTCTGCTACCATACTTCTTGCTCAATATACACTCTAATGGTCATATAACATAATCTCTCATTTTCGAAGAATCAGATATTACAGAAAACGCCTAAAACAAGAAACTAATCATACCAAAATGAAGAGGAGAATGAGAGGGACATGTTTTATATAGATTACCTTAGCTAAATATTCTTCTAGAAGTGAGAAATGATGGAAGAATGTAGAAGACCCTAGCCTCTTCTCTTTCTATGCGAAAATGGAGTTCTTACCTGCCTAAGATTGAGTTGGTTTGTAGAATAGAGGATAAAGGGCTGAGTAAGTTAGGTTTTTATATGGGTTTAGGCTAACCCTAAAGCCCAAAATCCACTTAGGTTTAGATATGTGTTTATTGGGCCATAAGTTAAAAGGTTTAGTTGATGAAATGAGAGTTGAGCTCTTAAGAAATGGGATTGGACCATCTTACAAACTAGAAGTAGGCTTTCTTATTTAGCTTATGGTATAAATACATTAATCATAAGGCCCAAATTAAATGTCTAACTCCCCTTAGTTAATTCCTTAATTAAACCCATAACCATAATTAATATATCTCCATCTAACAAAAACTAAAAGCGATTATTAGCTCGAAATGTCTAAAATAAATCTATTTCTTTAGAAACCTTATTTTCCTTATTTTTCCCAAATCCTTGTATTAATTCCTTAATTCACCATAATCATTATTAATAAATTATGAGGTGTTACATTATACATGAGATTCATAGAAAAATGTAATAAAATAATGCATTATTTTTGCATTATGTGAGATCTCGATTGTCCATTTTATACCTCATAGATCATATAAACTCATTCATATCATTCTTTACTCCAAATATGTAATATCCAGTTCTCTGAAAATGAGAAAAAAATGTGAGAAGCATAACGTATAGTTTCTCCGTAAAACCACAAAATTCACTAGATACAAAAGGAAGTCCCCTAGATAGAGTGATTTGAGGTCCAATAAAATTACAATAATATTTTAGACCTCAAATAATGATGATTCAAGGCCAGAGGTGCCTTGAAACCAGAGCCAGAATAGCCAGACGAATTTTAATGAAAATGTAAAGAAAAGAATGGCATTTTTGTAATTTCGGACAATTTTTAGAATACTCATAGGAGAGCTTTTTAAATGAAAATTTTGAGTGCTCCAAGGTTTTTAGAGGCCTTAAAAACCATAGAAAGCCTTAAGATAGGTAAAGCCCCTCCGGTGTGCATTTCCTAATATCAGTTGACCCAAACTTTGACTGATCCATTCAGAAAGGTTTTATCTATAATTTGAGTGATTCAAAAGGCATTTTATAAGATTGGAAACCTAAATTTTATAATGGAAAAGACAGTTCTAAAAAAGGAGTTAAAATGAATTAGAAACGAAAATGCCAAGAATGAAGGACAAAATTGAAATTTTTGAAAAAGAAGCTTTAAGAAACTCCTTTTAATTACATGCCCTTATACTCTCCCCCTTAAAACTAACTTTTTTTCTAACCAAGAATAGAAAGGAGAGTAACTACGAGAGGCATCCAAGAGTGGGGGAAAATGAAGAGGAGAAATTCAAGAAAAAGATAAGAAAAGTGTGAAATTTTATGCTCTTCCCTTCAGTAAACTTATTCCTCTCATTCTCCTTTTCATTTCTATATTTTCATTGATGGATTTGGTGATGCTTTAGGTCTATTCTAGAGGAGGAAGAACATAATTTGAAAGAAAGGAATCCACACCTTGGAAGAGCACTTGAGAAAGGTTAGGAAATCAAGGTAAGTTGTTGTCTTCCATGCTTCTTCTTCGTTGCTCCTCCTTGTAAGCATTTTGTCCTATATAGAGCCCAATCAAAGGGAGATGAATTTTGGTCCTAGCAAGGGAGATTCATAGGTTTTGGAGTGTGAGAAGCAAGTAGGTGCAAAGAAATCAAAGAAAGAAGCATGAAAATGCAAGATAGAAAAGTTAGGGATTCATGTAGACATTGTGAAATCTATTTTGATCCATGAATTCCCTAGCCTAGATGAGTGTTTGCTTGAGTTCCAAAGACCCTTAGAGACCTCCCCATATGCATCTCCCATCAAGAAAACAAACAAAACCTATTGGTTCCCATTCTTGAAGCTCATTTTGGCCTAGGATAGAACTATAGGTTAGGGATAGCTTTAATTTCATTTAAGCTTAGTTTTACATCATATATGATGGGAGAGTATGAGAGGAAGCTTTAGAAAAAATTTAGAAGCCATAGATAGTGAGATGGAGGTGTAGGCTCCATAATGTAGCATAATGAAGCAACTCCTAGTTATGCTCCTTAAAATAATTATGTGACGACTCCAAAGAGTCTAAATGGAGTCAAGAATCATAGATTAAAGGATAGAAGGGAGCCAAGATCATGAATTCTTGTAGTTGCTTCATTAAGTGCCTTATGGAAGCATAATGGAGCCATACACCAAAGTAGCATCATGTAAAGTGTGTATTGTAACACCATACTTCTAGGACTCAATTCATGCAATTCCCATGCCTCATCTTATATTTGTTCTATGGAAACAATATAGTGGCATAGGGAGTTATGAATTAAAATGCATTCCTCTACAGGTAAAATTTTTCTTTTGGAGTCCTGTGGGCCATATTAATGCATCTATCACATTTTCATACTTAAACACATGAATATAGCTCTTTTCCATCATCAAATTTGGTCTATAACTCGTGGAAAGCAAAGGAACACATTAAAATCCATGTTTGCATTTTTGGCCAGAATTTCTTCCTTTCTATCAAAAACTTTGAGAAATCATAACTAATTCTAAAACAATCAAAATCATGTGTTCTTTGCCATTCTAGGAAGCTACACATGTCTACTTTATTCTAAAAATATCACCAGACCATGAAACATCACAGAAAAGACATTTGACATTCAAAAAAGGACGGGGATCTGGCTGGCTACTAGTACTGTCACAAGCTTCTGTAGCAAATTTCAAAAATGTCCACTTAATTCCACAAAAATACAATTCATATGAATAATACCAATCTAGAAAGCTACAGATGTTAACTAGAGGGAAAAAATAACGTCATACCATTCCATGCATGTCCAGGCATCAAAAACCAATCAAACAATACCCTGGGTTAGTTTGGATGCCTGATGCTGGATAGAAAGTTCAAAAATGCATATCTCCCTCTCTAGACATCCAAATATGGTGCTTCCAATTTCACACGTCACTAGGAGTGTCTACTTTCTCCATACAAAATTTTGTGGCAATTAGACATTATTTGCCCCTTGAGTGACAGATTTCATTTTCAGACTTGAGTGAACAATACACCAGATCAAAACCAAAAAAATCTCAACTTTGAAAATTCATCAAATATTCTATAGACCTCCAAAAATTCTTCACTTTAGCTTTCCAAAAAGTTCTAAACAAGGTCTAGATTTATGGTAAATCTCAGATGAAGAAAAGCTCATTTGGGCAAAAAATGGTATAGGTTTCCAATATGGTCAATTTTGATCCATATTAGAGACCAAGTGTGCCCAAATGGTCTTGCTTCGTGTTTGGCACCTCTTGGGCAAGTTTAAAAGCATAAATAGGACTTGTATGAACTTTACAAGTAGTTTCAAACCTCATGCATCTAAATTTGGTCATTCTACTTCTATTATTACACTAATCTATCTAGCCATTCAAGAGTTAAACTTGCCGTTTAATACCCAAAACATGTTATCTCAAACATTTGGCATCAATTTCATTCATGCATCACACATTTGGGTATTTACATATGTTCATATGGTTACATACCAATTTCGTCATGAAATTACATCATATGCCATGTATATGGCTAAAAAGAAGGCAAAACTAGGCATATTCATGTACTTTGATACCCATCTTCTTCTTCTAAGCTTAGTGACCTCTAATACCTTGCTCAATTGTTTCACCTAGCATGTTAAGACATTGGAGAGGAGGGGATGAGATTCAAAGACTCCCAATAGCTCATCTCCCATTCAATCATATATAATATATGCAAAGCAAGCTTTTCAAATGCATGCATGGTGAAAATGTAAGACATGCACATTTTAAAAATAATCTTGGCATGTGAATCAATCATACAAGACATCCAAGAGCTCACCAAGTGCTTAGATTGGCCTCAAACTTCCCCTCATGGATTTTGAACTTGCCTCACCCATTTTTTAAAAGCTTTGGACTCAACCATGCTCTTGGAAGCCCTCTTTGCTTTTAGGAGACTCTTTACTTTGTCTCAACCAAGTTCAAGGGTTCTTGGCTCATCCTCACCCAAGGGAAGAGTTCTTGGCCTCTCCACACTCAATCAAACTCATACAAACATCATGTAATCAATTGAAAACATAACATGGTATCAAGCATCATGGCATATAAAGGCATGCTAGCATACTTTTCAAAGCTTAAAAATACACATACACACATTCTAAAATAAGCTAAACATACATCCATGCATGAGAAAAGGTGGAGAGAGCTACCTTGCTTACATTTGCATACTTTTTCCTTAAGTCTTGAATCCTCTCCCTTGACCTCACACACCTAAGAAGGTAGAGATCATTCCTCTTGGCCTAGACACATCATATGGAAACTAATTATACTCTTGAAGCAAAGTCTAATGCCACACAATTACTAGAAAGGCTAAATGACTCATAAGGCTCTTTTATGGTTCCATAATGCACTTAATGAAGCAACCTTAAGAAACATCATTTTGGCTCCATTCTATTTGTTCATTCGTGATTCTTGACTCTATTCAAACCTCTTGGAGTCATCGTATATTCAGTTCTAGGAGCCTACTAGGTGTTGCTTCTTTAAGTCATATTATGGAACATATAAGGCCATCTTGCTATCTATGACTTCTAAACTTCTTCCAAGGCTTTCTCTCATAGTCTCCCATCATACATGATACAAAACTAAGCTTGGAAGGAATTAAAACACTCCCTAGGTGCATAGACTCTCCTTGACAGAAGCTATGGTTCCATAAGGCACCAATGGAGTTTCCTTGCTTCCTTTGATGGGAGAATCATGTAGGAAACTCTCTTGATGTCTTAGGAACTTATATGAATACTTAAACATCATAAAATATGGCTAGGGTTCATGATAGAGCTTAAGGTGCAATCAAAACCGTAACTTTTCTATCTTGCAAAATCATGGTTTTTACTTGGATTTCTTTGCATATTCTTACTCTCCTCCCTCAAATTGATGGAATTCACCCTTGGTTCTCCTCAAAATTCCAGCCCTCTTACATCTACATATATGGGGCAAAATAGGGAGAAGAAGGGGGAGGAAGTATCTACCATGGAATGAGAGATTTACCTTGTTTTTCCTTATTTTCTCACTTCCTTTGGCTTCCTCTCTTCAAATCCGAAATTTTCCCTCTTGGTCTAACCCTAAAACAGCACCAAAAACTTTAAGAAAGCCATAGGGAGAAAGGGGAGAAGGAGGAGAAGAGATTTCCTAAGAAGAAGACTAAGAAATTCTAATAATTCTTACCTTTTTCTTGAAAATTTCCCTTCTCCCTTGCCTTAGTCTTGTACGCCTCCTTCCCTTGAGCTTTCTTTGGTTTTTGGGCAGAGATTGGTCAATCTAAATGAGGGGTACAGAAGAACGTTTCATATATATAGAGGTTTAAAAAGGACTTTTTCAAAAATTCCTATCTTGTCCTTTGTTCTTGGTAGTTTCGTTTCTAACTCGTTTTAGCTCCTTTTTAAGAACCGTCTTTTTCATTATAAATTTTAGGTTTCCAATTTGGTAAAATGCCTTTAGAATCACTCGAATCAGAGCTAAAAGCTTCCCAAATGAATCTATCAAGGTTTGAGTACACTGACGTTGGAAAACATCCACCGAAGGGGTTTTAGTTGTCCTGAGGCTTCCCATAGTTTTTAGGGCCTCTGAGAACCTCAGAGAACTCAAAAATTTCATTTAAAAAGCCCTCCATACTTAATTCTAGACCATACAAGTTTAACATATTTTATAAGAAGACCTTGTACTTACTAGCGGAAACCCTGTTGACAAGGTCTTGGAAATTACACTACAGATTGTAGGATCTTGTTGACAAGATCTTTGACCCAGGTGATGAGATATTATTTTAGCCCTTAAATTAACTTGGTCCGTTACCATACTTCATGCTCAATATACATTCTAATGGTCACAAAACATAATCTCTCCTTTTCAAAGAGTTGGATATTACATGTATAATGCCAAGGCTTGTTACCATGAGTAATTCATATTTCTTTTGGTGTGTTTAAGCCAAGAGAAGTTAATGCTCCCTAAGTTTTTAGTTCGCCTAAGAAGAAGGAAGGGAAATTTAAAGAAAAAGTGTGCTTATATAACTAAGGTAGCTCTCTCCTCTTTCTCTCATGCATGAATATGTGCTTACCTTGTCTTTGAATGTGTGTGTGTATATTTTAAACCATGAAAAGTGTTCTAGCATATGCCTTTGTTCTATCATACCATAATGTTGTATTATATTTTCAAATGATGCCTAGTATGTTTGCTTAGGTTTGCTTGAGTGTGGTGAAGCCGAGAGCCCTTAGCCATGGTGAGGATAAGCCAAGAACTTTAAAATTGGTTGAGACAAAGTAAATAGTCTCCCAAGAGTGAGGTTGAGTTAAAACCTCTTAGAGAAAATAGGTGAGGCAAGTCCAAAATCCATAAGAGAATGGGTGAGGCTAATCCACTTACTTTGCAAGCCTATGTATGCTTTGTATGACTTGTTCAAGTGTCAAGAATGCTTCTTGAATGATCATACATTTCATTATGCTCATACATGCATTTTTAAGGCTTGAATTGCATTTTTTATATGTGTTTGAAAGGGAGATGAGCTATTGGGATTCTTTGAATCTCATTCCCTCCTCTCCAATGTCTTAACATGCTAGGTGGAGTAAATGAGCAAGGTAATGGAAGCTATCAAGTTGGGAGATGAAGAATTGACAACAAGGTGTACAATTTTGTTCACTTTGTAGCTAGATATATGGAATATGATGTAATTCTATGATGGAAATATTGTATAACCATTTGAACACATGTATGTACCCAAATATTTGACGTATGTATGGAACTTAGTGTCAAATGAATGTTGTTGTGGTTTTTGGACTCTTGATGACAAAGGGTAGCATGTATGTCCTTGTATGTGGCATAGGGTGAGAATGTAAATTCTTAAATTTTGGGTTCATACACCTTTAAGACAAGTTTCCTAGGTCATTTTGGTGCATTCCCACGTACTCAAGTGATCATACAAGCTTTGGAAGCTAAATTTGACACTTTGGTGCTAGTAAAAACCATAAAAGTGACCAAACAAAAACCCTATAGCACAAACTGACCAAATGGAAAAATATTCCTATGAAATTTGGCAGAAATGTAGAGCTCATTGAGATCCTTTTAGGAAGCTAAAGTGCAGGAAAATCATAGCTCTATGGAATTAATTATGAATTTTCAAAGTTGGAATTTTTCTGTTATTCTAGTGCATGCGTTGTTCATATGGTCAGTTTTGTGTTCTATGTCATCTGTGGGACAAATGATGTCCAATGGTTGAAAAATTTTACAAGATAAACTAGACATCATAAGCTTCCTATGGCCACTAAGATCACCTCATTTGGAGGTCTGAGCAGAGAGTTATGAATTTTTGAATTTTAGTGTTAGTACCAGTAGTGCCACTTGACCTCCTGTACTATTCCATCATAATTCAGTTCCTAGATGAACTTGGAGTGATCTAGAGATATTGTTACCTTAGATTTAACACTTGTATATTCTCAAAATGACTGAATTTGCATGATTTGAAGTTTTTTAAAATTAGTTATGAATTTCTAAATTTTATGATAGTAACCTATGATAGTAGCCCAGACAGCTAAGACCTTGGGTGATTTTTTATTGTCAGACATCTTCTACTTGCAGTTTCATGACCTGAAATTATTTTTATCATATGTTAGACATTCAAAGCTTTCTATAATGGCATAGGTTGCTAGATTTTTATTTTTTTCAAATTAATTATGATTTTCCAAAGTTAGTGCATAAATCTTGGAATTCCAACCTGAGGCTGAACACTATATTTTCATGTGTACCTTCCACTTGCACAAGTTCTAGGCCACTTCTTGATCTTGTTATGAGTTTTATTTTTGTATTTAAATGTGAAAATGAAATGGATGAGTCCATATGGCTGACGAAATACCCAATAAAAATTTTATCCGTGACATAACAATTAAATTGATTATTTTCAATGGTTTTCCTTCTTCCTCTTGCATTGTTCATGGAAGGAAGCCTAGAATTTATATGAGATGAGTTCTTTAAAGATGGTGTTACAAAAAACAATTATACAAGTCATAACCATCATAAAACAATCCATTCTTCCCGAGTTTTGAAGCCCCACACCAGAAAAATAAGTTGGCCACGGGTTCCACTTTTTAGCTTTCTATCGTCAAATTTAAAAATTCATAATTAAATTTAGAAAAATCAAAATCAAGTAAATAATAGTTTTCTAGAAATTTCCAAATGTCAAATATAGGTTAAAAATCATTTTAGGCCATCAAAATGTCAACTAGACAATGATTGATAATAGAAAAGTACAAAAGGTCCAGTTGTCGAGGTTTGCAGTCACAAGTTACTAATATAAAATTCAAAACTTTGTAACTAATTCTAGAAAAATCAAAAGCCAAAAACCCATACTATTCTAGAAATTTTTGGATGTCTAATAGAGGCTACAAATAACTCTAGACCAAAACATATACGTTTATCCCATGCAAAGTTATGGAATAGCACCAGAGGTCCTGCTGCATCCTTGATACTATCATGAAACTTCAAAATTTTGGTTCTCCCTCTATAGGGTTCTAAATGGGTGATCTCAGTTACTATGGAAAGATTATTATGTTTAGTTTAGTCATGTAAAATTTTATAGTCATTGGATACCATTTGTCCCATGAGTGACAAGGAAACAAAATCTGACCATATGAACAGTGCACCCTACCATTCAGTATATTTTTCCCAACTTTGAAAAATTATAATAAATTCTCTAGAACTCCAAATAATGTGATCTTTCATTCTAAAAAAAAATCTCTAGATGAGATCTATATTCATGCCAAATTTCATGGGAAAATTCATTCATTTGGTTAACTTGTGACATAGGGTGCCAAAATGGGTCTTTTAAGCACCAAATTGGCCTAAATTTATACCAAATGCTCTTCCACCTTGACCATGACCTCTTGAGCACGTGAGAATGGCCAAAATCAGCAAGCAAAACTTGTACAAGAGGTTTAAATACTCATGCATCATAAATCCACTACCTCACTTGATCTTATACACAAGATTATACAAGCACAATTAAGCACATGGTAGTTAAAAACATGCATTCTCATTCCTATGCTTTCAATTTCAATACATACATCATATATCCATATATTTACATGTATTTAAATGTCTACATATCATATACAATATGAGATTACATCATTTGATAACATTATGTCCCCAAAATGGCTATTTAGCAAATTCTTTGTCAAAGTTCTTGTCTTCAAGAGTGGCGGCTTTCATTCCTTGGCTCACTTGGTCCACTTAGACATTGTCAGATATTGGAGAGGGAAGAGTGAGATTCCAAAAATCTCAATAGCTTTTAACCCTTTCAATCATACATAATAGTCACATTTTCAAGTCAAAGTATGCATGCAAAAAGGTCAAGCTACTTGTAACCATACATAAAATCATTTTCATATTCAAGAAGCTCATACATATCATACATTGTCTTTCAAGAGCATTGGTTTAGCCTCACCCCCTTTCCTTAGAACTTTTGGACTTGCCTTATCCATTTTCAAGGGACTTCTAACTAAGTTTCACTCTTCTTGAGATTTTTTATTTTGTCTCACCCAATCTTAGGGACTTTTGGCTTATCCTCACCTTTGCTAAGGGACTTTTAGCTTCACCAAACTCATTCAAGCCATAACACATTTATAAAACACATTTTATGCACATAATGGCACCATGGCATGTAGAAAATAGCTATGCATATTTGTCCTGGCATAAACATATATACACACATCCAAAGACAAAAAAACAACCAAAAATACATGAGAAAAAGGTTAGAGAGCTACTTTGAATGCAAACACACACACTTTTTCTTGACTGCCCTTTCCTTCTTTTGGTCACACACTTACAAGTGGGTGGAGTATGATTTCTTTGCCTAAACACATCAAATAGGACCAAATTACACTCTTGAAATAAGCTCTAACACCATACACACACAATGGAAGCCCACTTTCTTAAATGGCTCAATTATGGGTCCAAAAAGCACCTAATGAAGCAACTATAAGAATTCATGATTTCAGCTCCATTCTTTCCTTCAATCTATGATTCTCAACTCCATTTAGACTCCTTGAAGCCATCATGTAACATCCGATATTTTGAAAATAAGAGAAAATGTGAGAAACATAATGTATTGTTTCTCCGTAAATGAATGAAACTCATCGGATACAAAAAGAAGTCCCCCAGAATTAGATAGTTAAGGTCTCAAAAAATTTGAAAAGCATTCTAAACTCCTAAAAATGAGAATCTCAAGCTCAAATGGAAAGAAAAATGGAGCTAGAATGAAAAAATAATTTCTTATAAAAAGCCTACGAAACATAATGGCATTTTCATAATTTTGAGTAATTTTTGGAATTCACATAGGAGGGCTTTTTAAATGAAATTTTTGATGTTCTTTGAGGTTCTCAGAGGCCCTAAAAACCATGGAAACCCCTAGAACAGTTAAAACCCCTCCAGTGGACATTTTCTAACGTTGGTGTGCCCAAACTTTAACAGATCCGTTCGGGAAGGTTTTAGCTCCAATTTGTTCCAAAGGCATTTTTCTTAATTGGGAACCTAAATTTTATAATTGAAAAGATGGTTCTAAAAAAGGAGCTAAAATGAATAAGAAACAAAAATGCAAAGTATGAAGGGCAAAATAGGAATTTTTGAAAAGTGTAACTTATTCCCACCTTTATATATGATGCACCCTTCTCCTCCCTTCATTATGCACGACCATGTTCTGCCTAAAACCAAAAGAAAACCCTAGGGGATGAGGCACACAAGAGGAGAAAGAAAAGGAGGAGAAATTCAAGGTAGAAAGGTATGGATTTTTATGGTTTTTCATGCTCTTTCTCTTCCAAACCTCTTCTCCTCCATTTTTCTTTGTTTCCTATGATTAAAATGAAGTTTATAAATCTATTTTAAGGGAGAAATTGAGGGTAAAATTCGGATTTGAAGAGAGGAGCTCAAAGAACACAAGATTCAAGTGAGAAAAAGCAAGAAAACAAGGTAATTTCTCTTCCTATGGTTGCCATCTTTGGTTCCCCTCTCCACCATTTCACCCCACTTAAGAAAATCCTAGGAGGAGATGAATTTTAGGTAGAACCAAGCATGAATCTAAGGAAAAAGAGTGTGGAGATTAAGAATATGCAAAGAAAACAACAAAATAACTATTAGAAATCAAGATGCAAATTCTAGGATTTTATGTGCACCTTCCAAATTTTGATTTTTTATGATGATTCCTAGGTTTAATTAAGATTTTAAATGAGTTCTTGAGACACCTAAGATGCTCCCCACAAGCTTCCTCCTTCAAGAAAACTAAGAGAACTCCAAGAAGGCCAAGAAAGCCCATAGTCTCGGCCAAAGAGGGTTCTTGTAGTAGGGGAGAGTTTTAAATTTTTTTTAAGGCCATTCTTGAGTCATATTTGATGAATGAAAGTGAGAGGAGGCCTTGGAAAAAATTTAGAACTCATAGAAAGTGATTTGGTGTCTTAGGTTCCATATTATGACCTAAAGAAGCAACATGATGCTATGCCTTTTGTTTTAATGGTGTGATGACTCCAAGAGGCTTAAAAGGAGTCAAGAATCATATTTGAAAGGAAAGAATGAGGCCTAGAAATTGTTTGAGGGGTGTTGCTCCATCAGGTGCATTTATGGACCATAATGGGGGTTATAGAGCAATTTAGTACTTAAGCAAGTTGTATGGCTTTAGAGAATGTTTCATGAACCTAATTGGCTCCCAAAAATTATGTCTAGGCCAAGAGAAACTATCTCCACCAATTTGTGGGTGTGTGGCCGAAAAAGGAGGCTTGAATTTCAAGGAAAAAGTGTGTGAGTGTACATAAGGTAGCACTCTCCACCTTCTCTCATGCATGGATGTGTTTTTAGCTTGTTTTAGAATGTGTGTATATGTATTTTCAAGCTCTGAAAAGTATGCTAGCATGCCTTTATATGCCATGATCCTTGATGCCATGTTATATTTTCAAATGAGTACATGATGTTTGTATGAGTTTGCTTGAGTGTGGAGAGGCCAAGAACTCTTTCCTTTGGTGAGCTTGGTAAAGACAAAGTAAAGATTCTCATAAAAGCAAAGTGGAATCCCAAGAGTATGGTTGAGTCCAAAACTTTTAAAGAATGGGTGAGGCAAGTCTAAAATCTATAAGGAGAAGTGTGAGGCCAATCCAAACACTTAGTGAGCTCTTAAATGTCTTGTATAATTTGTTCATATGTCAAGTTTTCTTTTAAAATATCCATGACTTCCATTTTCTCTATGCATGCATTTGCAAAGCTTGCTTTACACATATTATGTATGATTAAATGGGAGATGAGCTATTAGGATTCTTTGAATCTTATCCCCTTCTCTTCAATGCTCTAACATGCTAGGTGAACTAAATGGATATGCTAATGGGAGCCAACAACACTAAAAGAAGGAGATTGACAATCATATGTTTAGCTTTTGTCACTTTAAGACCATGATTGTACCATATGATGTATATGATGTTGTAAATGGTCTATGACCCTTGAGACATATATAAATATGCTATTATGTGATGTTTAAATGTATAGATATGTTGTATGACCTCTAGCTTACAATTTGAACATGAGATGCCAAAGTGTGCGATGTGAAAGTTTGATAGAAATGTGCATAAGTATAGGTTGAATGGCCAAAATGAGATGCATGAGCTTTGGGACCCTTTGAACAGCTCATACAAGTCTTAAATATGCTTTTAAACTTGCCCAAAAGGTGCCAACACCAAGGGAAGGCCATTTGGCAAGTTTGGTACCTCATATGGAGCCAAATTTGACCATAATAGAACTCTATGTCATTTTTTTAGCCAAATGAGTTAGTCTTGATCTAAAATTTGGCATGCAATTATGTCTCACTGAGATCTTTCTAGAAAGCTAAAGATTATAATTTTTGGAGGTCTACAGAATATTTGATGATTTTTCAAAGTTCGCAAAATTTATGGTTTTGGTCTGCTGCACTATTATTTGGTCCAAAATTGTTTTCAGTCACACGAGGCTTAAATGATGTCCAATTGCCATGAAATTTTATACAAAGAAACTAGACAATCACATGACTCATACCAATTAGAAGCACCTCATTTGGAGGTCTAAAGATGGTGATATGAATTTTTATAATTTCTGTCCAGTATCAATAAATTTTCCTGACCAGAAGTACTGTTCTATTGAATTCTGAGGTTTGGACTTAATGAAATGATCTAAAGATATTTTTCCACTCTATTTAACATCCATAGATTTCCAAATTTTTATCATTTTCATGGATTGGATTTTTTTGAAATTAATTGGACATTTTCAAAGTTTTCTACAAAATTTTTTGACAGTTCCAGATTTCAATCAGATCTTTAGACCATTTCGGATGTCAAACATCCTTTGTGGTGAATTTTATGGTCTGGGAGTATTTTTCATGTGAAGTAGACATCCTAATATTTTCAAAATGACCAAGAACATATGTTTTTAATTTTTTTAGATTTAGTTATGATTTTCCAAAGTTTGCCCAAAAAAGAGGCCAATTCTGGCCGAGAGTGAATTTCCATTTTCTATATTCCACTTTGGTCTCCATGAGTTGTAAACATGTTTTTGGGATGAAAATGAGTTGTAATGATGTAATTATATATGATGATGTATAACATAAGCTCACATGGTCCACGTGACACTGATTGCGAATTTTTAAATATAGTGCAATGCGAAGAAATCTATTATTTTCATCCCCTTTTTTATATGTTCTTGAAGAGTTGATGAAATAAAGCTTATAAATAACATGAAATGAGCTAGAATTTATGGTGTTACACATCACATAATCACTTTGAGGAGGCTAGTTATATGTTGCTTCATTATATCATCTTATGGAACCTACACCTCCATCCATCTAGGCTTCCTAAATTTTTTCCAAGGCTTCCTTTGATATTCTTCCGTCATATTTAGTCCCAATCTAAGTTTAGAAAAATTTAAAACACTCCTTAGGTTCCTCATCTTTGCTTGGCCAAGCCTATGCCTCTAGTTTGAACCCATGGAGTTTATTTTGTTTTCTTAAGGGAAGAGGCACTTGGGAGGCTTCCTAGGGGTCTTGAGAATTCAATTAAACTCTCATATAAGCTTAACCATCCTTGGACAAAATCATATTTTGGCATTTGTCTTTGAATCCCTAGTTTTGCTATCCTGGATCTTAATGGTTTTCCTTTAGGTTTCTTTGCATTTCCTAGCTTCCTATAGTCTAAATCCTAGGTTTCTTGCTTGCTCTTGGTCATAATAAATTCCCTCCTAATTGCTTTCCCCCTGGCTGAACCAACCCACCCAGGAACAAGGAGAAGGAAGTAATAAAAACAAGAAGAATTACCTTAGTTTCTTGGCTTCTTTAAAGACTCTTTCACTTGGTATAAGCTTCTCTTTCAAAGTATACCTTCTCATTCTGAATCACACCCAAAAAAGATCCATATCAATAGCCAAAACCATAGAAAGAAAGGTGGGAAGGAGAATAACAACATTAAAGAAGGAAAAAGCTTGAAATTTCCATAATTTCCATACCTTTTCTTTCTAATTTTTCTTCCTCTTCTCCTCCTCCTTTAGTGCATCTCTCTCCCTGGTCTCTTCCTCTATTTTGGGTAGAAAAATGGTTGGTTAATCAGAATAGGGGAGGGCCACATGCTATATGGAAGGGGAGGAGTCATTTTAACAACTTTTTTCTTTTGCATTTTAGTCCCCTTTCTTGGCATTTTCATTTTAGGCCCATTTCCACTCTTTTTTTAAATCCATCTTTTCCATCATAATATTTAGGCTCTTAATATTATAAATTGACTTTGGAATCATTTAATTTGGATTTAAAACTATTCCAAACTATTCAATCAAAGTTTCGGTCAACCAACGACCAAAATTGCTTACCAAAGGGGTTTCAACTATTTTGGGGGTTCCCATGATTTTTAGGGCCTCTAAGAATCCCAGAAAACTTAAATTTCTTGTTTAAAAAACCCTTCTGTGCATTTTCCAAATTTTCTAGAAATTATGAAAAGGCCCTACTTTCTTTCACAAATTTTTCTAGCTCATCTAGCTTGAGTTTCTAGACATCTTAGACCTTGAATCCTCATTTCTCATTATTTGAAATTTTATTCTAATTTTAGTTAACCTCAACTCATTCATTTTAGGAGACTTGCTTTTCAAACTAATTCATTTTGGTGTTTTTACGACAAACCAGATGTTACATCTACCATGGCTAAGAGAAAAGGAGTTTCTTGTTATTTCATGAATCCTTGTCAAGAAAAGATGAAGAATTCATATATATAACAAAAGGATTCATTTGCTTCAAGAATATTTCTAATTTTTATAGATTTTTCCATAACTTATGAAACTTTGATTTTCATGAAGCCATGGATGGGATTGAAGAGAAACCAAGTGGGAACATGATGGAAGAAGGCTAAATAGAAGATTGACTAATATAAATTTGATTTTCATAAAGTTATGGTAAGTTGTTTCTTGAAAATTTCATCCTGGTGCAAGCTTGAAAATTTTCATAAATATGTAAATATCGATTTGGGGTTTTTGTATATCTACCTTGAATATGCAAGATTGAACATTTGGCAAGGCAAAAATGAGAAAAATCACATAGCCTCCCACAATACATAGCCATAGCCTAGACCAAATGGGACACCAAGGGAAAAGTTTTTCAAAATCCAATTAAATTAGTTTAATTTACACTAAAAATAAGGATTATAGTGAAATTTTGGTGAATTTTAGATAACTATATAAAAATTCAATTTTATAGGTGAAAGCATTGACCATAAGTTGCTTGAATTTTTAATTGTGTTATTTGAGGTATTTTGGATTATCTATATGGTTTGATATACTTTATGTGCTTGCTGGGTTATATTGATATTTATTTTGTGATTTTTGGAACTTATTTATAAAAGATGAAAATCTGTGAGTATTATGTTGATTTTTGAATAAATGGTAAACATTTTTTCTAATAATATGCTACTTGATTTCATGTGTAACATCAGGTTTTCTGAAAATGAGAGAAAACATGAGAAACGTAGCGTACAGTTTCTCTGTCAACGAATGAAACTCACCGGATATAAAAGAAAATCCTCCGATACGATGTAGTTAAGGTTTTAAAAAATTTAGGAAACATTCTAGACTCTTAAAAATAAGAATCCTAGGTTCAGACAGAAAGAAAAATAGAGCTAGAATGAAGAAACAATTTCTTACGGAAAACTTACGAAACGTAATGGCATTTTTGTAATTTTGAACAAATTTTGGAATTTACATAGGAGGGCTTTTTAAATGAAAGTTTTGAGTTCTCTAGGATTCTTAGAGGCCCTGAAAACCATAGAAAGCCCCAGGACAGTTAAAACCACTCTAGTGGATGTTTTCCAACGTCAATGTACCTGAACTTTAACAGATTCGTTCAGAAAGGTTTTAGCTTCGATTTGAGTGATTCTAAAGGCATTTTACTAAATTGGGAATCTAAATTTTATAATGGAAAAGACAGTTCTAAAAAAAACTAAAACGGAGGAGAAACAAAAATGCGAATAACAAAGGGCAAAATGAAAATTTTTTTAGAAATGTAACCTCCTTCCACCTATATATATGATACACCCTTCTTCTCCCTTCATTTTGCATGACCAAGTTCTGCCCAAAACCATGGAAAACCCTAGGGAGAATGGTGCATAAGAGGAAGGCAAAGAGGAGGAGAAATCAAAGGCTTAAAGTATGGAAATTTAGTAGTTTTTTATGCTCTTTCTCTTCCAAATCTTTTCTCATTCATTCTCCTTTATTTCCTATGATTATAATGACATATATGGGTCTATTTTAAAGGAGAAATTGAGGAAAAAATTTGGATTTGAAGAGAGGAGCTCAAAGAACACAAGATTCAAGTGAGAAAAAGTAAGAAAACAAGGTAATTTCTTCCTCCATGGTTGATGTCTCTTCCCCCCTTCTCCACCATTTCGCCCCACTTGAGAGGACCAAAGAAGATTTGATTTTTAGGTAGAATCAAGGGTGATTCTTAAGAAAAAGGGTGTGAAGATTAAGAATATGCAAAGAGAATTAATAAATAACCATAGAAATTCAAGATGCAAAGTCTAGTGTTTCATATGTTCCTTGTAAAATATGATTTGATACCTTAATTCCTATGTCTAAATGTGAGTTTAAATAAACTCCTAAGATCCCTAAGAGGCTCCCCATATGCTTCTCCCTTTGAGAAAACAAAGAAAGTTTCAAGAAGGCCAAAAATGCTCCTTGTCTCAGCCTAAAGGGGTTCTCCTAGTTAGAGAGAGTTTTAAATTTTTCTAAACCTATTCTTAAGTCATATATGATGAATAAAAATGAGGGGAGGCCTTGGGAAAAATTTAGAACCCATAGAAAGTGAGTTAGTGCTTTAGGTTCCATATTATGACCTAAAGAAGTAACATATAGTTAGGCTCTTTGTTTTAATTGTGTAATGACTCCAAGGTGTAATGTTTGGTTTTCATTAAACGACAGAAATAGGTGCGTTTTCAAAGCAAGTTCTCTAAAATGAATTATTTAAGGTCACAAAAAATTTTAGTAACATTTAAACTCTTAAAAATGAGAATCCTAACCTCAGATGGAAAGAAAAACGAAGTTAGAATAAAGAAACAAATTTTGACGAAAACCTTACAAAACGTAATGGTACTTTTGTAATTTTGAGCAATTTTTGGAAATCACACAGGAGGACTTTTCAAATGAAAATTTTGAGTTCTACGAGGTTCTTAGAGGCCTTGAAAACCATGGGAAGCCTCAAGACAGTTAAATCCCCTCCGGTAGACGTTTTTTAACGTCAGTGTGCCCAAACTTTGACGGATTCGTTCGAAAAGGTTTTAGCTCCAATTTGAGTGATTCTAAAGGCATTTTATTAAATTGGGAACCTAAATTTTATAATGGAAAAGACGGTTCTCAAAAAGGAGTTAAAACGAAAGAGAAACGAAAATGCAAAGTACAAAGGGCAAAATGGAAATTTTTGAAAAAGTCACTTTCCTACCCCTATATATAGGTGGCGCCCCACTTTCTCCCTCATTTGGAATCAGAAATTTTTGTCTAATTTCATATGAGAGAGCTAGGGTTTTGGGCACACAAGAGAGGAAGGTGAAGAAGGAAGAATTCAAGCTTAAAGGTATGTTTCCAGGGTAGTTTTTCATGATTTTCTCTATCCACACCACCTCTTCTTCATTCTCCTTTGTTTCCTTTGATTAAAATGGAGTTTATAAATTTGATTCAAGGGAGAAACTCAAAGGAATTTTCGCATTTGAAGAGAGGAGCTTGGAGAAAGTAAGATTCAAACAAGAATAAGCAAGGAAACTTGGTAATTTCTCTTCCTATAGTTGATATCTTGATCCTCCCTCCTTCTCCATTTCGCCTAACCCTAGGAACCCCAGGAGGAGTTGAATTTTAAGTAGAACCAAGGATGAATCTAAGGAAAAAGGGTAGGGAGATTAAGAATATGCAAAGGAAATTAACAAAAACCATTAGATTTCAAAATGCAATTTCTAGGGTTTTATGTGCACTTTGTAAAATCTGATTTTGTATAATAATTCCTAGGCCTAAATAAAAGGTTAAATGAGTTCCCAAGATCCCAAAGATGCTCCCCACATGCTTCCTCCTTCAAGAAAACCAAGCAAATTCCATGAAGCCTAATAAGCACCATAATCTCGGCCAAGCAAGGTTAGGGTAGCTAGGGAGAGTTTTAAATTTTTCTAAGGCCATTCTTGAGTCATATATGATGAAGAAAATGAGAGGAGGCGTTGGGAAAAATTTAGAACTCGTAGAAAGTGAGTTGGTGCCTTAGGTTCCATATTATGACTTAAAGAAGTAACATGTAGTTAGGCTCTTTATTTTAATTATGTGATGACTCCAAGAGGCATAAAAAGGAGTCAAGAATCATATTTGAAAGGAAAGAATGGAGCTTAGAATTTAATTGAGGGGTGTGGCTTTATTAGGTACATTTATAGACTATAATAGGAATAACCTAGTATCTAAGTAAGTTGTGTGACCTTAGAAATTGTTTCATGAACTTAATTGGCTTCCATTAATGGTGTCTAGGCCAAGAGAAAGCATCTCCACAAGTTTTTGTGTGTGTGGCCGAAGCAAGGGAGAGAATTTCAAGAGAAAAAGTGTATAATTGTGTACAAGGTAGCTCTCTCCACCTTCTCTCATGCATGGATATGTGTTTAGCTTGTCTTAAAATGTGTGTATGTGTATTTTCAAGCTATGAAAAATATGCTAGCATGATTTTATATGCCATAATTTCATGATGACATATTATGTTTTAAAATGATGTTATGATGGTTGTATAAGTTTGCTCTAATGTGGAAAGGCTAAGAACTCTTAACTATGGTGAGGATGAGTTAAGAACCCTTGAGATTGGTTGAGACAAAGTAAAGAGTCTCCCAAAATCAAAGTGGGCTCCCAAGAGAATGGTTGAATCTAATAATCTCTTAAAGAATAGGCGAGGCAAGTCCAAAATCCATGAGTAAAAGTGTGAGGCCAATCTTTCCACTTGGCAAGCTTTTGAATGCCTTGTATGACTTATTTACATGCTAAGCTTGCTTCTTGAATGCTCATGATTTGTATTATACCCATGCATGCATTTTCAAGACTTGCTTTGCATATATTATGTATGATTGAATGAGAGATGAGCTATTAGGATTCTTTGAATGTCATTCCCTCCTCTCTAATGATCTAATATGCTAGGTGGACCAAGTGGACAGGGTAATGGAAGCCAACCACCTTGAGGAAGAGAGCTTGACACCAATATGCCTAGCTTTTGCCTTTTAAAGTCATAATGATGTTTAATGATGTATATTATTATTGTAAATGGTCTATAACCCTTGAAACATATGTAATTATGATATTATATGATGTAGAAATGGAAGACTGTGTTATGTGAATGATGGAATGTAATTTGAGTACATTATGGAAATGCAACTTCATGAATGACTTTATGGAAATATGCATATGTGTGGATGAAATGGCCAAAATGAGATGCATGAGGTTAAAGTCCATTTGTGCAGCTTACACAAGTCCTAATTATACTTTTAGAGTTGCCCAAAAGGTGCCAAAACCCAAGGAAAGCCATTTTGTCAATGTGGTACCTTATATGGAGCAAAAATTGACTATAATAGAATCCTATGTCACTTTTTGGCCAAATAAGCTCATTGATATGAGATTTGACAAAAATTTAGAGCTTGTTGAGAGCTTTTTGGAAAGATAAAGAACATAATTTTTGGAGGTCTATAGAATATTTGATTCCAAAGTTGACAATTTTTTTAGTTTTAGTCTGTTGCACTATTCATTTGGCTCGAAAATGAAATCTATCGCACAGGGCCCAAATGATGTCCAATTGACATGAAATTTTATATAGATAAAATAGACATTCATAGTGACTTGCACCAATTAGAAGCACCTTATTTGGATTTCTAGAGAGGGAGATATGAATTTTTAAAGATTCTATCTAGTATCAGAGATTTCAGCCAACCTCTATTATTGTTCCATTGAATTCTGAGGTCTGGCCTACCTAAACTAGTCTGGAATTATTTTTCTCCTCTATCTAACATACATATCTTTTCAGATTGGCATCATTTACATGGATTGAATTTTTTTGGAATTAATTGAACATTTTCAAAATTGCTGCAGAAATCTGAGACAGCACCAGGAGGTAGTTTGATCTCTGGATATTTTCAGATGTCAAATATTCTCTTTGATGGTTGTTATGGTCTGGAAATATTTTTAGTGTGAAGTAGACATCCATAGCTTTCTAGAATGGCCAAGAATATATGAATTTTATTTTTCTAGAATTAGTTATGATTTTCCAAAGTTGGGCAAAAAATGAGCAAAATTCTGGCCGAAAATATGTATGAATATTCTCAGCTTTCCTTCGAGTTCCATGAGTTGTGGGCCATATTTTATGATGCAAATAAGTTTTATTCATGTAATTAAATATGAGAATGTATAGTATGAACTCACATGGTCCACATGACACCGAATGAAATTTTTATACACGACGCAGTGTAATTAAATACATTATTTTAATAGACTTTTTCTACTTCCTTCATGGATTTGATGATGTGATGCATAAGAATATTATGAGATGAGCTAGAAATTATGGTATTACACAAGAGGCTTAAAAGGAGTCAAGAATCATATTTGAAAGAAAAAAATGGAGCCAAGAGTTTATTTGAGGGGTATTGCTTCATTAGGTGCCATTATGGAACCATAATAAGGTTATAAGCCAACCTAGTGTCTAAACAAATTGCATGGCCTTAGAATTGAGTTCATGAACTTAATTAGTTTCCATAAATTATGTCTAGGCCAAGAGAAACCTTCCCCACACTTTTGTGTGTGTGTGGCCGAAGCAAGGAAAGAAGATTCAAGCGAAAAAGTGTGTGATTGTTTACAAGGTAACTCACTTCACCTTTTCTCATGCATGGATGTGTGCTTTACTTATCCTTGAATGTGTGTATGCATATTTTTAAGCCATGAAAAGTTTTCTAGCATAACTTTGATTCCATGGTGCCATGATGTTATAATATGCTTTCATGTGATATTTATGAGGTGCGCTTGGGTTTGCTAGAGTGTGGTGAGGCCAAAAACCCTTAGGTATGGTGAGGATAAGCCAAGAACTCTTAAGATGTGTTAAGACAAAGCAAAGAGTCTCCCAAAAGCAAGATGGGCTCCCAAGAGTATGGCTAAGTCTAAGAATGTCTTAAAGAATGGGTGAGGAAAGTCCAATATCCATAAGCAATTGGGTGAGGCCAATCCACTTGCTTGACAAGCCTTTGTATGCTATGTATGACTTTTTCAAATGATGAAAATGTTTCTTGAATGTTTGCACATGTCAACATGACTATACATACGTTTATGAGACTTGTTTGTGTCTATTATGTATGATTGAATAGGAGATGAACTATTGGGATTCTTTGAATCTCATTCCCTCCTCTCCAATGTACTAACAGCTAGGTGAACTAAGTGGACAAGGTAATGGAAGCCAACTACCTTGAGGATGAGAGATTGACAACTTAATGCATAGTTTTGGTTCTTTAAAGCCATAATAATGTTAAATGATGTAATCCAATGATGTATATGGTCTATGACCTCTTAAAAATGTGTAACTATGATATTATGCCATGTATGAACGAGAGAATATGTTTGTAGTCATTAGAATATGAATTAGGTATATGATGGCAAATTTGTCTCATTGATGGTTTGATAGAATTATGCATATATGTGGATGAAATGGCCAAAATGAAATGCATGAGGTTTAGGACCATTTGGGCAGCTCACATAAGTCCTAATTATGCTTTTAGATTTACCCAAAAGGTGTCAAATCTTAAGGAAAGCCATTTGGTTATTTTGGTACCCTATATGTAGCCAAATTTGACCATAATGGAACCCTATATCACTTTTTGACCAAATGAGCTCTTCTTGATCTAAGACTTGGCATATAATTAGATCTTATTAATAGCTTTTTGAGAAGCTAAAGAATATAATTTTTAGAGGTCTACAGAATATTTGATGAATTTTCAAATTTGGCAATTTTTTTGATTTTGGTCATATCATTATTCACTCAGGTTCGAAAATGAAATATGTCATACAAGGCACAAATGATGTCCAATTGCCATAAATTTTTTATACAAAGAAACTAGACATTCACAATGACTCGTGCTAACTAGAAGCACCTCATTTAGATGTCTAAAGAGGGAGATATAAATTTTCAAAGATTCTATCTAGTATCAGGATTTACAGCCGACCTTTGTTACTGTTTTATTGGATTTTGAGGTCTGGGCGTGTCTGATCTGGTCTAGAGTTATTTTTCTCCTCTAGCTAACATCTATAGATTTTTGGATTGGTATCATTTGCATGGATTGGATTGTTTTGGAATTAATTGGACATTTTCAAAATTTGTTGTAAAATTCTATGACAGCACCAGTGCATAGTCTAACCTCTAAACCATTTTGTATGTCAAACGTCCTCTATGCTAGATGTTATGGTTTGGACATATTTTTAACCTAAAGTAGACATGTTGAGCTTTCTAGAATAGCCAAGAATGTATGATTTCAATTTTTCTAACATTAGTTATGATTTTCCAAATTTGGGACAAAAAATGGGCAAATTCTGGCTGAAATTTAATATGCATATTTTGAGCTTCCCTTCAAGTTTCTTAGATGTAGGCCACTTTTGGTGATGCAAATGAGTTGTATCCATGTAATTAAATATGAGAATATATTGTATGAGCTCACACGATTCACGTGACACTGAATGAAATTTTTATACGTGACGTAACACAAAGAAATGTATTATTTTAATGGATTTTCTTACTTCCCCTCATGGAATGTATCATATGAGCATGCAAATGTGATAGAAATAAGCTAGAAATTATGGTGTTACATCATGTTTATATGGCTATAAGTTATTTGGTAAAGGACTAACTAGTATGAATTATGGCAGAGTTATCTTAATCAGGGATGAGCCCTCTGAGTGCCAGAGTTGGCATTAGGTAGCTACAGTTATGTTGGATATCTAATTTTAATTAATTAAATTAATAATTAAGATTAGTGAAGAGTATTTAGATATTTTGGACCTATTTGGACTTATTGGGCTTTTTGAGACTTCCCTATACTTGAACAAGCCTTTCATGGCTATATTGTACTTTGATTTTAGACCTTGATTTATAGACTATTCTAGACACCAAATGGGCTCCAAGTTAAATTTGAACTTAGAAATGTGAAAAAATAATTTTAATTATTTAAATATAATTTTATAGACTCTAGTATGCTAATATGCTATTAAGAATATTTGATTATGCACATAATTGTGCAAGACATCTCTTTCCCAAATATACCTCTTATGTCTTGATCAAATGATGGCTTGAATGACATATTATTGTGAGTATCTTGATATTACTTTTCTTGGATATCCATAGGGAGATGCCTCAGTAAAAGAAATAGGGATAAGCCTACTAAGTCATAGTAGTGCAACATGATCTGAGTATTGAGCCCGTCAATGCCAATGTAACAAGATCTGGGTATTGAACCTAACAATCTCCAAGGCATATTGGTTAAGTCAACTTAGAGAAAATATTGTTTGATCATTTATTATATTTCCTTTATCATGCTTACATCTATTTATACATAACATGTTATTACTGAACCTGATGATTTTTATTTCTTGATTTAATTAATATGCTAAATATTTTGAAATTTATGTGTTAGAATTGTTTATTTAATCACAAAAAAAAATCTCTATTATCTTGCATTCATGGTATTCTTTTCTTATGTTGGATATTCCAAAATTTTACATTATTTCCTATTTAGGTTATTTTGAAAAATTTAATTATTCTCCATTAGGATATTCTATTTATATTATTTGTTGTTTTTTATCAAATGCTTGACTTTTACTTCATGATTATTAAATTATATTAATCTTGTCTATGTTATTAAGAAATTTATTTTTCACTTTACTATGATTTATATTTTTGTTAGATGCCTATTTATAATGTCACACTAGAACTGCAAGCGGAGTGGATCCAATTCCTTCTACAGGGATGGGTGTATGTGATACACAACATCCTAATCATATCATGTGATGAAATGGTTCATGTTGTCCTTGTAACAACCCTCCCTTTTATTTAAAGTAATTAAACTTAAACATGCGGTTGATAATCATACATCAAGGCTTAGCACCATTTAAATTAATCAATTTAGGAAAAAGTGAGAAAATTTGAACCTTAATATTATTAAAATCATTAACCAAGCATTTACAAGTATTCATGTAGATAAGTGAAACAAATCTCCAATTAAAGCCTTTAAATCTATTACCTGTTCATTTTCAAGTCTCAAGAACCCCTTACAAGTGCTTCAAAGTCATCCCTTGATGTTGCCATAGGAAAAACCAAGGTTTCTAGGTCAATATAAAAGTTTCAAGACCTTAGCTATAGCTAAATACTTTCGCATTGCGGCTAATTGCTCGAGTTCACTCCTTACAGCTTCACAAATTTCCACGGTAAGTTGGAGCTTCGCCGTTGTGAGCCTATATGGAGCTGCGGTGAGAGAGCCTCCTAGAACTTATCTTACTCGCCTCTCACTATTGGCTATGACCAATTACCATTTTTTCTTTTTTTTTTTATACACTCGGAAACAAAAGAGACAAAAACAGAACAAACAGGAAAAACAAAAGAAGATAACACCAAGGAGAAAACAAATCACGTAAGTCTCATCTCCTGAAGGAAATTAACGACAGTAGGACCATCGAGGAAGAGCGGGTCACAGCTACCATTAAGAGCTTTCTTGGCTAGGAAGTCTGCTTCAACATTCGCCTCTCTCCCAATCAAATTCAAACTCACCTCCCATTCTCTATCCAGCATATTCTTAATCTCCTTAATCAGATCCCAGTCCTCATGTGTATCTGGGAGATCTTCCTGACAAAGACGAATAGCCTCATATGAATCAGATCTTAAATCAATTCTTTTATAACCATGATCCCAAGCTCTTTTGAGACCCCAAAGGCACCCCCATAGTTCCGCAGTGAGGTAATCCCCTTGCTCAAGTTGCATTAGGAAGCCCTCTCTCACGTTGTTGCCTAACTTTAAGATACCCCCACAAGCACCCACGTCAGTAACTATAGAATAATCTCCATCTACCATTACCAATAGGCACTGCAGATCTTCACTCTTAGAATTATTCATACTGATTCTAGGACCTCCATTCAAGTTTGTTCTTTGAAGTTTAGAATTTGCATTAGCAATGCACCTCTGTATAGCTTGAGCATGGGCATAAATCTGATCATATCTTATCTCATTATTGCTGAACACACGCTCATTGCGGGCTTTCCATAGAAGCCAGCACATAATTACGAAGGAATTCTTCCATCCCTTTAGATCAGCCAGAGACTCTTGTTTCATATTAAAACGAAGCCAACTTTTTAAATCAGTTGTGAAGAATTGTTCATGGTCCAAGGCTGTAATCTTATCCTCCCAAAACCCTCGGGATTTGCAACAATCACGTAAAACATGCAGCTCATCTTTTATCGTATCCGGACACAGGTCACAGAATCCACTAGGGTGCAGTCCTCTTTTCTCTTTGGCATAATTGGTCATCAGGCGACCATGAGCAGTAAGCCAAGCAAAAGTTTTACATCTATGGGGAACCTTTAATTTCCATATCGAGGACCATTTATGCTGACTAACTTCATTTCTTCCATCGAGATATTGGTACACTGATCTAATAGAGAATGTGCCACTTTTTTCCCATTTCCATCGAACATCCTCTGCTCCATTCCTATTACAGATTTGTTCAATACTATCTTGAACTTTGCTCCAAGTATTTTTAATCCCTCTCCAGGCACATGAACCTGGTCTATTTGGATTAATATTTGGCATGAGATCAACATCACAGCTGTATTTACTTCGAATCACCCTTGCCCAGAGGGCATCTTTCTGCTTTATCAGGCCCCATCCAAGCTTCATCATGTATGCTCGATTTTACTGCTTGATATGTCTTATACCCAGACCGCCTACTTTTTTCCTCTGACAAACAGTATCCCAGAAGACCATATGCATTCATCTCTTCTCGTCTACGTAGCTAATTCCTCTTTGGAACACCTTGCACATTTTCACAAAATTCACTGTGGCCAATTCCCCATTTCGTCGTGGGGAATTATCCTCTAGACGACTTTTAGTTTGGCTCTCAAATTTCACCGCAGCTAAGTCCACTTCTCGTCGCGGCGAATTGCTCTCCGGTACTCTCCCTGGGCAACTTTGCCTCTATTGGCCATGGTTAAGACCAGTTTGGTTGTGGCAAAACACCTTATGATCCAACTAGAACTCTTGTCTCATACACTCTAATTCTCCTCCTAGTGACACCCTAGGGCCACTCTATCTTAATTTGTAGGACTCTAATAGCTTTCATTTACCTAATTTATCCAACTCATCTATTATTACTAGTTCAGGACTTAAATGTTAATTCCTACTTATCCAACTACCATATATTAGCAAGTTCATGGATTAATGACAACAAGAATTTCATAAACTACCAATAAGTTCAAATACATATTCCATTAGAGATTTCATACATCCCTAATTTAGGTCTACATCCAATGTAACATAATTACATTTCCTAAATAATAAACTATATCATAGGTTCAACAAAGTTCATAATAGATGTTATCAGTTTATACATCCAATACCAAACTAAAATGGGGTCTAACACCTCAATAGATACATTTTAAGTAGTCAAAATACAAACACTTATACTTGGCAACATGATTATATGATGATGCTATACAAAAGGGAATATAAAATTTAGCATATACTTTATTCATATCAGTCTAAGTATGGCCTTCTCCATACATGGTTGCAGCTCATGGATTTTCATCCATTTGCTTCCCCTTATCCTTACCCGAAGAGCCTTCACCTGAAAGTATGATCCCACAAAATGGAGTGAGATGTGAATCTCAGTAACCAGAGGTAAATTCTATTCGTATATTCCAATTTAATTAATATATATGTATGATATTATATAAGCATAAGAAAATGTACTAATCATATCAGCAAATGAAACAATTAGGCTATCAATGATTACTATCTCATACTAGCAATCATATTTCCACATGTTAAAAGCCAATAATACTAGGAGAGCCCCGTCCACAGTAACCACTCCCCAATGAGCATAACCAGGGCTCAGTGCATCTGGGGTCTGATCATAAGCTGGTGCCCAATCAAAGCACATGCACGGGTGGCAGCCGCACCACAGTTCCACCATGGACTCACAAGGTCCAAACATAATACAATAGATAGCTAACCAATTCATTTAGCATTTCAAATCATTCATGTGCAACAAATATGAAATTAATGTAGATATATGCATGGAATTAATATAGTCCCTAGTTACCTCACTTACAATAAATTTTTTAGAGAACCAATAACAATGCTACCTCGGCCCAAACATTACAAAAGTGAAATTTATATTGAATGTTTCCTCTATTATAAACTTCAATGTATCACCTTAAATCCTAAGCAAATTCATATAAATTAATACTCATACTACAAATCAACCATGGGGATTTTAAACCAGTAGAAAATACATTAAAATGAAGAGTTTATGCTTACCTAACAACACCCCTAGCCTCAACCTACAAAATTTTACCAAGAAAATCCCAAATAACCACATTTCATATCTTGTGTATGGTGAAAATGCTCTAAATGAAAAACTAATCAAGTTAAAATGAAGAGAAAGAGAAAAGGATTAAGTTATATACTAATAACCTTAGCTGATTTTAAGCCTAGAAGTAAGAAATAGTGGATTTCTTGCTTAGAACCCTAGCCTTCCTCTCAAGGGGTGAAAATGCTTCTTGTGTTTATGTTTCAACAAAGTGTGGAGGGGCTGCATGTGTTAAGGGTTTTAGTTGGGTCCTAAATGGGTTATAGGCTGGCCCAAAGGTCTAATTCCAAGTGGGTTTCAGATTTAAGCTTTTGGGTTAAGCTTCATGAGTTAGGCTATAAAATTATAGTTGGATTAGGCTAAATTTTAAGGGCTCATTTGATTTGGATCGGCATAAGGGTAGTTAAGCCAATTATAAGAGCTTATGTAAGTTAGGTCTTGGATTTCTAAATTATTAAACCAAATTGGGCCATTGCTAGGTGGTTTCTCTTGGGCCAAGACTCACAATAGGAAGTTGGGTCTGCACCTATAATTCTTGGGCCTTTATTAGTCTCTAACTATGGCCTACTTAATTTAATTTAAGCCTAGATGAAGTTTTTAACCCAATTAATTCTCGAACCTATATCAATAATTTGTTGCTCTAGAAATTTCCATTCCCATAGCTTGCTCAATTATTCCATAATAATTATTCTTAATTAACCCAAATCCATGATTAACACCTTAATTAATTTTAAGGTGTTACATTCTCCCCTTGTTTTAGAAATTTTGTCCTCAAAATTAGATACACCTTACTCAAATAATGTAGGATAATCCTTCTTCATTGCCTCCTCTATCTCCCAAGTTGCTTCATCTAGAATTAGTCCCTTCCATACCACTTTTATTAAGAAGATGTCCTTATTATGTAGCTATTTGACTTTTGGGTCCACAATCCTTTCTAGCTCAACTACATAAGACAAATCATCTTGTAAATGCACACTTTCATGCTTAATAACATGTGAAGGGTCTGAGTTATACTTTTTCAATTGGGACACATGAACACATCATGCAATTTAGCCAGGTTTGAAGGTAAAACAACTCTATAGGCCATAGGTTCTATCCTTTCAAGGATTTTGAAAGGACCAAGATAACAAGGATTAAGCTTTCTTGTCTTGATAGACTGTCGTACACTCGTTACTGAAGTAGCCTTAAGGAACATATAGTCTCCTACCTCAAATTCTAAGGGTCTCCTTCTCTTATCCATATAACTCTTTTACCTACTCTGGGCAGCCAACAACTTCTTTTTAATGAGTTCTATTTGGTGGGTGGTTTAGTTCACTATGTCTAGGCCTAAGAGACTCTTCTTACCAAGTTTCACATAACATAAGGGTGACCTACACTTTTTCCAATAAAGTGCCTTAAATGGTGCCATCTAGATACTAGAATGGTAACTATTATTGTAGGTAAACTCAGCTAAGGGCAAATACACATCCCAGTACCCCTTCAATTCTAACACACTGGCTCTAAGTATGCCCTTAAGGGTATAAATGGTTTTCTCTGTTTGCCTATTTGATTGGGGATGATAGGTAGTTGTAAAATTGAGACTAATACCTAAAGCTTCTTATAGAGACTACCAAAATTTTGATGTAAACCTTGGGTCTCTATCTAACACAATACTATTAGGGACACCATGTAATCTCACAATCTCACGAATATACAATTGGGCTAGTCTACCTAGAGGATAAGTGGCTCTAATAGGTAAAAAGTGGGTAAATTTCGTCAATCTATCCACAATCACCAAAATAGCATCATAACCTGAGGATATTCTAGGAAAACCCATTATAAAATGCATGGATATGCTATCCTATTTCCATTCTGGAATCTTTAAAGGGTGTAACAAACCTGCGGGTCTTTGATGTTCAATCTTGACCCTTTGAAAAACTAGAAATCTAACAACAAACTCTGCTATGTCCGACTTCATCCTAGGCCACCAAAAACTCTTCTTAAGATCCCTATACATCTTAGTAGTGCTTGGATGAATGGTATACCTACTCTTATGAGCTTTTGATAACACTATATTCCTTAACTCCTCATCCTTAGGTATGCACACTCTACCCTGGTACCTCACCAAACCATCTTCCGATGGGTCAAAATCTTTAACCTTACTATTCCCCAATTGCTCCCTAATCCTTCCAAAATGTTCGTCTAACTCTTGGGCCTCCTTGATTCTCTTCCTAAAGTTATTCTTTATCATTAACTCCCCCAAAAGAAGACTTATAGGATTCATTAAAATCGATAGATTCAAATCTCTTAATTTTTCAATTAACCTTTGCTCCCTAAGCATTATCATTGCCATGTGAAGAGATTTACTACTCAAGGCATCAATGACCACATTCGCCTTCCCTAAATGATACTTTAAGGAGAAGTCATAGTCCTTAAGAAATTTCATCCACCTCTTTTACCTCATGTTCAACTCCTTCTGGTCAAACAAGTACTTCAAACTCTTATGGTCACTGTATACCTCAAATTGTGCACCATAGAAATAGTGCCTCCAAATCTTAAGGGCAAAAATTGTAACATCCGGTTCTTTGAAAATCAGAGAAAACATGAGAAACGTAACATATGATTTTTTTCGTAAACAAACGAAATTCACTGAATACAAAAGGAAGTCCCCTGAAATGAGATAGTTAAAGTTCCAAAAAATTTGGGAAGCATTCTAGACTCCTAAAAATGAGAATCTCAGGCTCAGACGGAGAAAAAAATAGAGTCAGAATAAAGAAACAAAAAGTTACTAAAGGTTGACGAAATGTAAGGGTATTTTCGTTATTTTGAGAAAATTTTGGAATTCTCACAGTAAGGCTTTTTAAATGAAAGTTTTGAATTCCCTATGTGATGACCCTAATTTCTAATCATTGTAATTAAGGTTTAATACGTGATTAATAATCATAGGTTGAGGTTACAAGACATTACAACCTATTACATTATGAAAAGATGAGGAAATTTAAACTTTAATGTGATTAGAGTCATCAATCATACAATTATAAGCACTTATGTTCGTAAGGGAAATAACCATTTATTTATAAGCCTTTAATTCTATTACTCATCAGTTATAACTCATCCCTATGTCTCTAAGTCATCCCTTGAGATTATCATATGAAAAACCAAGGTTTTCTACTTAATATAAGTGTTTCGGGATATTCGCCGCGACCAAATTACGCTTAGCCACGACCAATTCCTTTCTGTTTTACCCCTTACTCGTCGCGGCCAAATTATCCTATCGCCGTGGCAAGTTGGACCTTTGCCGCAGCCAACCTACATGGTGCCACGGCGAAGAAGCCTCCTGGAACTCACCTTACTCGCCTCTCGATATTGGCAGCGGCCAATTCCTCTTTGGAATGCCTGGCTCATTTTCATAAAAGTTCACCGCAGCCAATTCCCCCTTTCGCTGCGGCCAATTTCCCTCTGGACGACTCCCAGTTTTGCATCTCACATTTCACAGCGACCAATTACACATTTTGCCACGGCAAATTCCTCTCTGGCACTCTCCCTGGGCAACTTCACCTCTATTGGTCGCGGCCAACTCCATTTTAGCCACGGCGAAGTGCCTTCTGGTCCAACACTCTGAAAATCTGGTCTCATACTCTCCACTCTCCCTCCAATAACACCTTAGGGCCCCTCTACCTTAATTGTAGGGCTCAAATAGCCTTCATTAGTCTAATTTATCTAACTAATCTATCCTCACTAGTTCAAGATTTAAGGGTCAAGTTCTTTTCTCTAATCACCCTATATCAGCAAGTCCATAAAGTAATGGCAATAAGAATTCATGTACTAATGACAATTAACATTTGATACACATTTCATTAGAGGTTCCATACATTAAAGGTTCATATCAATATCTCAAAGGTTACATTTCCAATAGCAAGCCATATCACAGTTCAACAAGGCTCACAGCAGATATTATAAATCTATACATCAAATACTAAACTAAAGTAAGGCCTACTCCTCAATAGATACATGTTATATTATCAAATACTGGCTTCTACACTTGGCAATATAGATACATGATGATGCTACACAGTGGTAACAAAATTTAGCATCCTACTCTATTACAGTCAGACCAGGTGTAGCTCCCCCATACTAAGCCTCAGCTCATGGATGTTTATCTACTTGCTTGCCCTTATCCTTACCTGAGGAACCTTCACCTGAAATTGTAATCTCATAAAATGGGGTGAGATATGAATCTCAGTAACCAAGGCAATTCTATCATATAATCCAGTTTAATTAACATATATGCATGAATCAAAATTAACATCTGAATCATATCAGTCATATCAGTAAATGAAATAATTAAGCTACCATGATTACTATCCTATACTAGCAATCATATTTTTCACATGTTACAGGCCAATGACACCGAGAAAGGTCCATCCACGGCACCTACTCCCCATTGAGTACAACCAGGGCTCAGTGCATCTAGGGTTTGATCATAACCCGGTGCCCGATCGAAGCACATGCACAGGTGGCAGCTGCACCACAACTCCACCATGGACTCACAAGGTACAATTACAATATAATAGATAGCCAACCAATTCATTCAACATTTCAAATCATTCATATACAGCAAGTATGAAATTTAAACTGACATATGCATGGAATAAATGTAAACCCTGGTTACCTCACTTATAGACAATTTGCAACAGCCACCAATGGTACAAAAATCTCCCTATAACCATAGCATTAGAGAATTACCACTTTAATTCATCATTTACAATAGCAACAAGTAGCCAAAGAATTTAAATGCTAATAACTACCTAAAGAACACTTACCCAACCACTACAAGTCCCAAATTCAGATTGAAGTGTCCTCTACCAGAAATCTCAATATTTCACCCAAAATCCTAAGCAAATCGTACAAAATTAATACCCATTTTATAAATCAGCTATGGGGGTCTCAAATTAACAAAGAAAGTATCAAAATTGAGGGTTTATACTTACCTAATGTTAGCCTTAACCTCAACCTACAAATTTCACCAAGAAAATCCCCAAACAACCACATTTCAGATTTTGGGTATGGTGAAAATACTCCAAATGAAAATCTAATCAGGCCAAATTAAAGAGAAAGATGAGGGGGTTAAGTTATATAACTATTACCTTGGCTAAATTTTGCTCTAAATGTGAGAAAATGTGGAATTCTTACCCCAAACCCTAGCCTCCCTTCACACCTCCGATTTTCCTTCTTGAGTTTCAGAAAAATGAGAAAGTGGCTGAAGTGTTAGGATTTTAATTGGGTTTAAGTTGGGTCTAAGATGGGTCATGGGTTGCTTCAAGGATCCAACTCCTAATGGGCTTTAGATTTGAGCTTGTTGGGCCAGTTTCAAGGTGTTGGGCTGTAGAATTATATTGGGCCATACTTAGTTTTAAGAACTCCATAGTCTTGAGTCTGCACAAGGTTTATTAGGCTAATTATAAGAGCCTATACAAGGTGGATCTTGGGCCTCTATCATATTGAATTGGATTGGGTCTGTACCTAACTCATTGGGCCTCCATTAGCCTCTTATTATGATTTATTAATTTGGGCCTAGATGAAATTTCTATCCCAATTAATTCTCAAACCCATATTAATAATTTATCTCTCTAAAATCTCCATTCACTTAACTTGCCCAATTATCCCATACTAATTATTCCTAATTAATCTAAATTCACGATTAACACCTTAATTAATTTTAGGGTGTTACACCCTAGGGTTCTCAGAGGCCCTGAAAACCATATGAAGACCTGGGACAGCTAAAGCCCCTTCGATGGATATTTTCCAATGTCAGTTGACCTGAACTTTGACTGATTCATTCGACAAGGTTTTAGCTCTGATTTGAGTGATTCCAAAAGCATTTTATTTAATTAGGAACCTAAAAAATAGACAATTCTAAAAAAGGAGTTAAAATGAGCCTAAACGGGGCAAACAGGTGCATAGGGGTAAAATGGTCATTTTGAAAAATTATAAAAGAAGCTTCTTAAGTAAGATTACACCACATCAACTTCTCCAAGCTTCCATTTGCAGAAAAATGGATAGCAATGGCATGACATTAAGAGGGGAGAGAGAGAAGAAGTTTAAACTTCTGTTTAGGTATGTAAACGGCCCCATTTCATCCTGCTCCGTTAGGAAAGTTATTCCTCTCTCTAAGAGCTCTCTAATGGTTGTTTTCTTTTCTTGAAAACTTGAGGATTCAGGTTTAACCTAAGCCAAAAAGGAACTCTTTTCAAGAAATCAATCGGTGAAAAATAATCTACGTGAAGAGAGCTCCGTTTTAAGGTAAAACTTCACTCGAAACACTTGCAAAATCTTATATTTCCAAGTCATTTAAGCCTAGGTCTAGAGAGAGAAAGTGAGGAGGAGAGTTTTTCTTTATGTGTTCTTGATGGAACCAAACGTTATGGAGTGTGAGGATTAAGAATATACAACTAGAATTGAAAAGGGAGCTTTAGAGTGTAAGTTATGGAATTTAGGGATTTAGTTGCACCTAGGCTAAGATGAAGCTTCCTAGTAGTAATTTAAGTTGCCTAAGAGTATATATGAGTTCCTAAGACACCAAGAGAGCCTCCCACATGCTTCTCCCATCAAAGAAATTAAAATAACTCCATTGGTGCCATATGGAAGCATAGCTTCGGCCAAGGAGAGTTCATGTACCTAGGGAGTGTTTTAATTCCTTCCAAGCTTAGTTTTGTATCATGTGTGATGGGAGAATATGAGAAGAAGCCTTGAAAAAATTTTAGAAACCATAGAAAGTGAAATTGTGTTTTATGTTCCATAATATGGCCTAAAGAAGTAACATGTAGTTAGGCTCTTTATTTTAATTGTATGATGACTCCAAGAGGCTTAAAAAGAGTCAAGAATCATATTTGAGAGGAAATAATGGAGCCTAGAGTTTATTTGAAGGGTGTTGCTTCACTAGGTGCAATTATGGAACCATAATGAGGTTATAAGCTAACCTAGTGTCTAAGCAAATTGCATGGCCTTAGAATTGAGTTTATGAACCTAATTGGCTTCCATAAATTGTGTCTGGGCCAAGAAAAACCTTCCTCACACTTTTGTGTGTGTGTGGCCGAAGTAAAGAAAGAAGATTCAAGGGAAAAAGTGTATGATTGTGTACAAGGTAGCTCTCTCCACCTTCTCTCATGCATGGATGTGTGCTTAGCTAGTCTTAAATGTATGTATATATATTTTTAAGCTATGAAAAGTATTCTAGCATGACTTTAATTCCATGGTACCATGATGTTACAATATGCTCTTATATGATTTTTTTGATGTATACTTAGGTTTGCTTAAGTGTGGTGAGTCCAAGAACCCTTAGCCATGGTGAGGATGAGCCAAAAACCCTTGAGATTAGTTGATACAAAGCAAAGAGTCTCCCAAAAGCAAGATGGGCTTCCAAGAGTATGGTTGAGTCCAAGAATCTCTTAAAGAATGGGTGAGGTAAGTCCAATATCCACAAAAAATTGGGTGAGGCTAATCCACTTACTTGGCAAGCCTTTGTATGCTATGTATGACTTTCTCAAATGATGAAAATGCCTCTTGAATGTTTGCACATGTCAACATGACCATACATGCATTTATGAGACTTGTTTGCATCCATTATGTATGATTGAATGAGAGATGAGCTATTAGGATTCTTTAAATCTCATCCCCTTCTCTTCAATGATCTAATATGCTAGGTGGACTAAGAGAGCAAGGTAATGGATGCCAACCACCTTGAAGAATAGAGCTTGACAACTTAAAGCATAGTTTTTAGTTCTTTAAGGCCATATTTATGTCAAATGATGTAATTCAATTATGTGTATGGTCTATGACCTCTTGAACATGTGAAATTATGATATTATGCCATGTATGAATGAGAGAATATGTTATGTAGTCATTAGATTATAAATTGCGTGTTTGATGGCAAATTAGTTTCATTGATGGTTTGATGGAATTATGCATATATGTGGATGAAATAGCCAAAATGAGATTCATGAGGTTTGGAACTATTTGGGCAGCTCAAACAAGTCCTAAATATGCTTTTAGACTTGCCCAAAAGATGCCAAAACCAAAGGAAAGCCAATTGGTCAATTTGTTACCTGATATGGAGCCAAAATTGACCATAATGGAACCCTATATCACTTTTTGGCCAAATAAGCTCTTCTTGATATGAGATTTGGCATGCAATTAGGGTTCATTGAGATCTTTTTGGGAAGCTAAAAAACATAATTTTTGGAGGTCTACAAAATATTTGATGAATTTTTAAAATTGACAAATTTTTTGATTTTGGTCATGTCACTGTTCACCTAGGTCCAAAAATGAAATCTATCACATGGGGCTCAAATGATGTCCAATTGTCATGAAATTTTATACAAAGAAACTAGACATTTCTAATGACTTGTGCCAACTAGAAGCACCTCATTTGGATATCTAGAGAGGGAGATATAATTTTTAAAGGTTCTATCCAATATCAGGAATTTCAGCCGACCTCTGTTACTAATTGATTGGATTTCGAGGTCTCAGCATACCTGAGCTGGTTTGGAGAGATTTTTTTCCTCTAGCTAACATCTACAAATTTCTATATTGGTATCATTATCATAGAATGGATTTTTTTGGAATTAATTGGACATTTTGGAAGTTTGCTATGGAATTCTGTAACAACATTAGGAGGTAGTCTTACCTCTAGATGATTTCACATGTCCAACATCCTCTGTGATGGAGGTTATGGTCTGGACATATTTTTAGTGTGAAGCAAACATCTGTAGCTTTCCACAATAGCCAAGACTGTATGATTTTGAATTTGCTATAATTAGTTATGCAGAAAAGAGGCAAAATCTGGCTGAAATTATATATGTATATTTCATGCTTCCCTTTGAGTTCCTTGAGGTGCAGGCCACTTTTAATGATGCAAATGAGTTGTATTCATGTAATTAAATATGAGAATGTGTCGTATGAGCTCACACAACCCATGTGACACTAAATAAAATTTTTGTACACGACGCAGCGTAATTATATACATTATTTTAATGAACTTTTCTCACTTCCTTCATGGAATTGATGAGGTAATGCATGAGAATGTTTTGAAATAAGCTAGAAATATATGGTGTTTTAAAAACTACAGCCGCTAGTTCTAGGTCATAGGTGGGGTAATTTTCCTCATGAGGTCTAAGTTGCCTAGAGGCATAGGCTATCACCCTACCTTGCTGTATTAAAACACACCCTAATCCCTTCTTAAAAGCATCACTATAGACTGTGAATGTCTCCTTAGGGCCAGGTATCACTAACACAAGTGCAGTGGCCAGCCTATCCTTAAGCTTTTGAAATGCATCTTCATACTTGGAATCCCACACAAAGGGTTGGTCCTTTTTAGTCAACTTAGTCAAAGGCATGGCTAACTAAGAAAATCCCTTAATGAATCTTTTATAATAGCTGGCAAGACCTAGGAAGCTACGGATTTCGGTCACTGTCTTAGGTCTCTCCTAATTTAGTACCACTTCTACCTTACTAGGATTTACCACTACCCCTTGTTCTGATATCACATAACCTAGGAATTTAACTTCTTGTAACTAAAACTCACACTTACTTAACTTAGCATACAACTGATGCTCTCTCAATGTTTGAAGAACTATCCTAAGATCCTCTTCATGCTCTTCACTACTTTTAGAGTAGATAGTAAATGACCATCCAAGATTCAATTCATCAATTATTCAAGGAATTTGCAACCACAAGAAACTTTGAAAAATTAATTAATTGAATTAAGAACAAGAACACACTATAACCCATCCTAATTGATTTATAAAATCTACTGCACAATCCACTTAAGATGCTAATTAACCAATTAGATTAATGAATTCCTCAAACAATTAATTGCACAAAAATTTCAACCACTTAATCTAACAACCATTGCATCAATTGGCCTATAATCAAGAGAAAATTAAAAGTAATTTGCACAGCACTAATTTTGGAATTTTCACAAACATGTAATGATCAAATTAAAATTCCAAAGATTAAATTATACTCAATCTACAAATTAAACCAATCCAGTAATTTCCAGCAATTAAATTCCTAAATTAATAAACTAGACCTATTCAAATTAATAAAAGAATTAATGCTGGAATTAAAAGAGTAAGCAAAGAAAATTTTATCCAACTTGGTGAGGAAGTGTGGAGCTCAAATCTACATCTGGGAGTCTTCAATCTTCAGCTAGCCACCAAGGATGATTCAAGCTGCCATGGAGAATTTAAACGGAAGAGAATCAATGGAATAAGCAGTAGCTATGGAGAAACTGATGAGAAAATGCTTCCCTTCGCCTCTCTGGAGCTCCAGGCTTTACGTCATCTAATCCCCTTTTCTTCTAGCTCCCCCTCACTTATTTCCCACGTTGAGGTCACGTCAATTCGATGAATACTTCAATGTCTTTCCTTAATGAGTCACGTTTCCCTTAGCTTACATTATTTCTCGCTGAATGCCTCACACTATATGTGTTTTATTTTCTTCTCCCAGCTCACATTTTCATTAATACACATCAGCCTATATTATGATCATATGCTACCTCTCACGTGTCTCTCCTTCAATTATGCCTATAACTAAATCCTCCCATCTCATTCAAGCTTCGTGAGCTTATCAATGACGTGGCTCCATACTAAATTAACCCACAACTCCTTCCTTTAACTCGTGGCTAGTTCTCCCAACTCATTCCACGTGATATTCCAGCTCATGTCCATGTGTTTTACTTCTTCGTGTCTTCTTCTCCAGCCAAGCACCTAGCTCTTGCTTCACACGAGTTATTTGATTATTCCCACGTCAGCTCCCTAAGGAAAACGTGCTCTGTTCCACGTTCTGGACCTTCTAATCCGAGCCTTGTACTGCTTCTTCCTCATTCATTTTACTCCTCCATACTTCTTCGATGTGGGATGCTTCCAGCTTCAACGTGGTTCAACTGACTCTTCATTCCTCTACACGTTCTTTAACCACGTTGCTTCTTCTTTCCTTGCTAAGCTTCCATGTTTCTTTCACATGCATCTTCTTCTTCGTGTTTTAACATGTTTTCTCCTCTAGCCAGCTTCTTTAATCATCCTCATGTCATTCTTTTGCATTTTCCACGTTGGTTCCTATGTGTGTTAGCTCGCAGCTTCTTCCAACTTTGTTTTACATGTGTGTTTTTTTTTTACTCGCTAACCCATAGCTTCCTTGTACATGTTTCTTCTTTTCTACTCCATGCAAGGCACCAGAACATGGCTTCTTCATCCAGCCCAACTTGCTTTCATTTAATCCTTCATCCACATCAACTTTGCATGCTCCAGCTTCTGTTCACAGCACCTAAACTCGAGCTTCTCATGTGGATTTCTTTATGCAAGGCTATCACATTTTTTTCTCTTCAAAATAGAGGTTGCTTCCTTCATAGAGTGCCCAGCCCGTAGCTTTTTTTTTTATATAGCTCATTCCAACCCTTCTTTGTTCCTTCAAAACTATAGCCTCTTCCTTCTTAAACTAGAAACTCAAGCCTCAAAAATCACATTGCTTCTTAGCTAGAACCTGTACTTCCTGTAGCTGTTGTTCTATTTATGTGTGTGAGTGAAGTGATGGAATGGACTCATGTTGCCTCTTCTTTTCCACGTGAGATGATGTTGGTGTCAAGGTGTGAATGAAGCAAGTGAAAGAATGCTACGGGTGAGTGAGGGAATGGATGAGAGTGAATATCCATGCAAGCTACGTGGGGTGAATGGAGAGCAAAGCAACGAGGTCCCATGCATGCAAGTGTGTGCTTAGACTCATGGTTATGAAAAAGTGGAAAGTGAGAACGTTTTATGAGAGTGAAACCTTGCATGATAAGTGAAGTTTAAAGCTCCTAATGTGGAATGTGCATGACTAAGATGGATGATGATGATTATGGTGCCCGATTTTTATTCTCTTGTTTTTAAACTTTATTTTCTAAGAAACATGCACACTTGAAGCTCCATTTCTCCCTCAATTCAATTTCCCATTCAAGCTCCAATTTTCATTGAAAATCTACACAAAAAGAATGGAATAGATGAAATAGGAATATTTACAAAATTCATTTAAAAAGATTTTTGTATTAAAATTTGAAAATTTTGCAAATTGATTGACGGGCTTGTCGTGCAACCCTCAAAATAAAACTAGGTTGGATATTAAATGCAATATAGGGCACAACCTAGGTCATCTCCCTTGGAATTGGAATTCAATATTCAATTGGGTTCTCTAAGTGTTCTAAGGTCCTAGAACTACCTAATTTGGGGGTTTTGGTTGAATTAAACTAATCTAAAATGAAATTGAAACAAAATTCCTAAATACTACCTAATTGGATGAATTGTGATGAATGATGGGCTTGTGACTAGCTTAGGAATTGTCTCTTGGTATCCACTATCCTTATCCTATTCCAATTGCGATTAATTCTGGCCTAAGAATTCCTAATTAAGTTCATTACAAGTTATCTTGAGTTACCACACAAGAATTAAGAGATTAACAATCTAATGTTGAATTGAGACCTCAATCCCGCATTAAACCGTTAACTCTTGTCTTTAAGATCAATGAACATCCAATTTGATTGATTAACTAATTAATTATCTTCTGATTCATCATCCAAAAATGTTTAATTAACCAACTAAACACTAAGGAATTCTCAAATCAAACAATCAAGCACAAAATCTCACTCATGCATTTCATCGAACACCTTCGTGGCATACATGGGAGATTAAAGAGAATAATGAACAATCAGATTCAAATTCAACCAATTAATCAACAAAAATGTTTCCTAATCAGTGTCTAACCAGCCACTAATTAATTACACAATTTCCTAATCAAATATAACTCAACCGAGATTATACAAGAAAAAGAAAAAGTGCTGGAAAAATAAGAAAATCTTAGCCAGAATTCTGCTTCTTCCCCAAGGATTCAAGCTTCTACTCAAGAGCTTCCTCCCTTGCTAGCCTCAAGATGGATGAATTAAAGCCTCATTCGGTGGATGAAAAGTGGAGAATGGATGAGAATGGAGTGGTGAATCTGGACGAAGGCGAAGGAGGCGAGAGTTAATGAGGCGTAGGGTATTGATCAGGCGTAGGGTTTTTGTAATGGATGAATGTGCGAATGTGTGTGTTGAATGGGCTGGGCCAAATGATGACATCGTGTTGCTAGACGAATAATGAATACGTGAAAGGCGTCGTGAATTGGGCATGCAAAAAAAATGACGTGAATGATGTGTTACCCTTTCCACGTGCTCCCTCCCTTTTCCACGCTGAAGTCACGTTTTACTTCCTCCTCCAGATCACTAAATCTCCAGCTCTTAAGCTTCATTAATCCACGTGATTAGCTCTTCGTTTAAGTGCTGCCTCTTCCCATTGTCTGAAGTTAAATGCATGTGATATAAGGTGTGGGTCCCAGTGCTTTTATTTTATTATAATCCATGTGATTTCTACTGTAGCTTCTGCATGCCTCTTTGTTTATGTTCACGTCGGGTTCTACGTTACAGCTCATGTGTATTTGTTTCTGCTTCTCTTCCTCGTTTTGCTGCTGTGCTTCATCGTTCTGCTTGTGCTGCTTCATGTGTTTCTGCTTCCATGCAAGCTTCTTTCGAGCAGAACCTCGAGCCAGCTTCTTCACTTTGCTACTTTAAAACCAAGCTCATTCTGCATGTATGTGTTTAGCAACCCCTCGTTTGCTTCCCCTCTGTTCTGCTCTATACTTATTTTAAATCTTCTCTGCTTTGCCTCTGTGTGCATGGATCTTCTCTTGCTCATTCCTCACGTGAAACCCTCTCAAAATCTGCACATGCTTCTCCTTCTTGCTTGCTTCTAATATATTTAATTTTTATTCTCTTTTACTCTCCAACTAGTGGCTTTCAAGATTGTGTTCAAAGCCCATTAAAATCTACACAAAAGAATGGAAAGTGTTAAGTAGAAATACCCACAAAATTATTTAAAAGGAATTCAAGCAATAAAATTCAAGAATTTTGCAGTTTAATTCCTAAAGTGCAAAAGTGGCTAATAAAATCAATTTCCATTCAATTGCATGCATTAAGCTACATTTGATTATTAAAATGACTAAGTTAGGAGGATGAAAATAGATAAAATATGTGTTTATCATTGATTCATAAAGTGCATAAATGGCTAATGAAATCAAATTCTGCCTAATTAAACCCTTAAAGCCATATTTACTCATCAAAATGCCTAAGCTTAGGAGGATTAATATGTCTAAAATTAGCATTTATCATTAGGGTTCATGGAACTTCTAACTTTCTAAGGGTTTGTTTCAATCTTGTGTAGATTTAAGGCACTTGTTGTTCAAAGGTTCACATCATAGTCCCTATGGATAGATACTATAGTTTTTCTATCTCTTGTCTAAGATAGTTTAGGAGTCAAGGACTCTATAGTTACATGTTTACCCTTGTCTAATATGGGATGACTTTTTCTTAAGAATCTAGGACTTTATAGTTCTAATTGAGCATATGGTTTTCTAAAACTCTTGGTTATTCTAAAAATGATTTTGTAAAGTAAATTGTGCTCTTCTTCTAAAATATACTTATGAAAATGATAGTGAAAACTTGATGTTCACATAGTAAAAGCAATGAGACATGCATATGTTTTTATAAAGATATATTTATTATGAAAAGCTTTATATTATGGTTGGAAATGTTGCTTTAAGAATTCTACTAGCTACTTAAATTTTTATCTCATCTACACTTTTAATTTGACTAGCATTTCTAGGTAGAAGAATGGATACTGATAAAGGGAAGTAATATAATAAGTACCTTAGTTGAGTAGTATTATGTTTGCAATGATGCAATAGCTAGACTATGTTATTTCAAGTTGTAATAAGAGATTTATGTTGCGTAATATTTTATTTGAAATATTTTAGTTGTTTCATAGCAAGATTATTTTCATTTGAATTAAATATACAGATTTATTTTATACTCTTAGTTGGGATTTAATGAACAAATCTTTATAGAGTAAATGTAAGTTAGGATATTAATCTTAACAATTTAGTTGGATAGTTAATCTTATAAGGAATGCTAATTGTTTTATTTGAATATTTATTAGAATATTTAATGCCAATTATTATTTAATAGCTTTTACATATGAATATTGATTATTATTTATTTAAGTTAGTATTTAAATATAAAAATAAAGCTAGGTGTTTCAAACCTAGCACCAAAAGTCCTCTACCAAGTTTGTCAATCAATGATGATAGACATTTAAGTTAATTAGCTCATATTGATCCACCTAAATCATTAGACAATGTTTATAAATTAACATTTTAATAAAAAGACTTAGGTAACCACACTTATTTTTTAAAATGTACCAATTATTAGATGATCTTATTAATATTTTGTTAATAACTAGGAAATTATAGAGAAAAGCAAACAAAATAGAAAAAAACTTACTATGCCACATACTGGTAGATTTAAAAGCTTTGCATAAAAGAAGGTTAAGAAGGTAAGTTCATTTTGGTAAATAAGTAATTTGAATTTTAAATGTAATTGGAAATATGTCGCATGTGTCTTCAAATTTGTAACAAGACAGGGGTGGAAACCCAATCACATAGGAAGATGTGTGGAATATAGTCCATACACGTAGTGATAAGTCTTACTTCCAATGATAAAGGTAAAATTGTCTATGTAAGTATATAAATTATGTAGGTGTTGACTTCTAATTTTGTTGAAAAGTTTTATTTTTTAAATGATTTATTACTTTTTGTTTTGAATTTGCAAGAATGGATTGCCATGTTTCAGGCTAAGAACTGTAACACCTAGTTCTAATTAATATATAACTTGTAAATTAATTCAATGGATTTAGTCAATTGATAGTAGCAACAATCTAAAAACTCTAAAACAAAAAAAAAATGAACTAATTAAAACATTTATTGTAAAGAAACCATTAAGCTTAATGCCATCATTCACTTTTTGGCTTTGATCACGTCAAGCTCTCTCTCGAAAGATGAAGGTTTCACCTTTCAAAAGTGGGCTAACATGATGGTGATATCATTTCCTTCTCTCTCCACAACACCACCACCACCTCCTAGATTGTTTCTCACACTATTGTCTTCACTTCTCTTGTTGGCCTATTCTTACAACCTTTATAAGACTTGAATGGTGTCAGTTTTTACTTGCTTTAGCAAGCAAGCTACCATCTTATTTCCCTCAAAGTTTCCATGGTCTCCCTTCTTATTGCCATAGGGATTTTATGATGCCACAAGAACCATCAAAGAAACCCCATGTTAAACTTTATACAAAAACCAAAAGTTTACCAAGATTTAACACTAAGCATGAAGTCTCAATTATTCACTAAATAGCTATGTACTTAAGTTAGTGCTAAAATAATATGTGATATGAATGCCAAATGTAATACCATAATTCCTTAGCTCATCCCATGCTATTTTTATACCTCATATCAATCAATTCATATGAAAGGCAAGAAAATGGCATTAAAATATTGATTATTTTTGCATTGCGTCGCATATAAAAATTATGTTCAGTGTCACATGAATTGTGTGAACTTATACAACACATTTTCATATTTAATTACATGGATACAACTCATTTGGATCATAAAATATGACTCACAACTCAAGAAACAGAAATGAAGCATAAAACATAGAGATTTATTTTTGGACAGATTTTGCCTCTTTTCTGTCCAAACTTTGAAAAATCATAACTAATTTTAGAAAAAGCAAAATTATACGTTCTTGGCTATTCGAGAAAGCTACAGATGTCTAATTCATATTACAAATATGACCAAATCATAAAAACCATCACAGAGGGCATTTGACATCCGAAAAGGTTCAGAGGGCAAGCTGCCTCCTGATGCTGCAACAAATTTTACAACAAATTTGAATATGTCTAATTAATTCCAAAAAAATCCAATCTATAAAAATGATACCAATATGTAAATCTGTGGATGTTAACTAAAGGAAAAAAATATTTCTAGACTAGCTCAAGCAACCCAAACCTTGGAATTCAATAAAACAGTAACTTAGGTCGGGTAAGGGTCCTGATTCTAGACAGAATGTTCAAAACTTCATATCTCCCTCTCTAGACCTCTAAATGAGGTGCTTCTAGTTGGTACAAGTCACGGGGAATGTCTAACTTCTTTGTATAAAATTTTATGACAATTGGATATCATTTGCCTCATGAGTGATAGAATTTAATTTTGAACCAGTGCTACAGTACCAAGGACCAAAACCAAAAAAATTTTCAACTTCAACAATTGGCCAAATATTCCATAGACCTCCAAAAATTACCAAATTTAGCTTTCCAAAAAGATCTCAATAAGCTCTAGATGGATGCCAAATTTCAGACCAAGAAGAGCTTATTTGGACAAAAAGTGGTATAGCCTCCTAAAATGATAAATTTTTACTCCCTATGGGTTACCAATTTATCCAAATGGCTTTCTTAATTGTTTGGCACCTCTTGGGCGGGTTTCAAAGCACAAATATGACTTCTAGAGATTGCCTAAGTGGTCCCAAAGTCCATGCATCTTTTTTTGGTCTCTCAACATCCATTTATACACTAAACACACATGTCATTCAATGGTCCAATTACATAATTTCATTGATTTGATACTACATACATTATACATATAGTCTATACATCATGTTACATATGCTCAAGGTTTTACACAATCAAAAATAATATGTACAATGTTACTTGACATTTCATTACAATTTAAACTACAAATTAAACTAAGTGTAGCCATTTAGTATTCTTAGCTTGCATTTCCTTGGCCTTGGGCACCACCTAGTCATTTTAAGTATGAGAGGGAAAGGGGAGTGAGATTTCAAGAATCTCAATAACTCACACACCCATTCACACCACATTCAAGGCATACATGCATCAAATATATGAATATGCAAGCATAAAGTATGCAATAAATCCCATTTCATGCCAAATCAACATGTCAAGACCGCTTTCATGCTCTAGGGACTTTTGGTTTAGTCTCACCCCATTTCTAGGACTTTTCGAATTGCCTCACTCTTAGCCTAGGGACTTTTGACTTAGCCTCACCCATTCAAAGGACTTTTGGCCTTGTCTCACCCATGCCATGAGACTTTTAGCATCTCCTCACCTTTATCAAGGGACTTTTGGCATCACCTCACCCTTATGAGCTCTTTCCACAACCATAGTCATTCAAGAAGACACATTGGTACTAATGTAATGTCAAGGCATCAAGTGGCATATCATCAAGTGACAAGAACACACACAAGCATACAATAACATACATATGCACACAAGAATGTAAAAGAATGAGGTGGAGAGCTACCTTTTAATTTATGCAAGCTTACTTTGCCAATTCCTTTCCCTCCTTGGTCTCACAAGAGCACTTAGGTGGAGTAAGGTTCTCTTGACCTAAACATCACAAACATCATACAATTACACACTTGAAGTAAGCCAAGACACTAGGTTCACTTTTAAACACACACTTGGTTCTATAATGGGTATATTGGTTCCATAAATGGTCTATTGAAGCAACTTATATCATCCAAGTTCTAGGCTCCATTCTTGTGTTATTTCTAGACTTCTTGGACTCATTTAAGGTCTTTGGAGCCATCACATATTCAATTGCACCATTGGAAAGCCAGGTTACTTCATAAGGCACCATTATGGACACCATTGTCCCATCTCCCAACCTATGGCTCCTAAATTTTTCCCAATGGTTTCTCCCATCTTCTAACATCATATAAAGTCTCAAACCAAGGCTAGAACAAAGTAAAACACTCCTAGCCCTATAAATCCTCCTTGGCCGAGATAAGCACATAATTGGGTTTCTTGGAGCTTTAAAATTTTCCTTGATGGGAGAGCCACTTGAGAAGGTTTCTAGGGGTCTTAAGAGCTCAAGGAAATATTCAAATAGCCAAGGAATTACTCATACAAAATCAAATTTTACAAAACCCTAAGAAAGCCTACACTTTTCTATCTTGATTTTCTTTAGTTTTTACTTGAATTTCTTGCCATATTCTTAATCTTTGCACTATTTTTCCTAGGTTTCCTTGGTTCTACCCAAAACTCATCTCCTTCTATCCGCCCTAGGCTGGCCGAAACTACCACAAAGAGAAGCAAGCAAGATGAAGCATCAAGAATGAAAAAATACCTTAGTTTCAAGCTTGTTTTCAAAGCTTTTCTTCCTTGGTTCTCTTCTCCTTGGCAAATTTGAATTTTCCCCCTTAGGTTTGGACCAAAAATAGAACCAAATCATTCAAAAAATCCATGGAAAGAAAGGAGGAAGATAGGAGAACAAAATTGGAGGAAGATGAAGCAAGAAAATCCATGAAATTACCTAGTTTCTCCTTGGTTTTCTTCCTCTTTTTCTCCGCCTTCTTGTGCACCTAAGAGAGTAGAATAACTTCTGTATTTTGGGTAGAAAATTTCATGCTCAATAAAAGGGAGAAGATGGAAGAAAAGTGTGGAAGTGTTTAGGACATTCTAGAAGCTTTCATTTCTAATTTTGCCCTTCTATAATGGCAATTTTGTTTTGGCTTCATTTTAGCTCCTTTTTTAGAACTATCTTTTCCATTATAAAATTTAGGTTCCTAATTTAGTAAAATGCCTTTAGAATCACTCAATTTAGAGCTAAAACCTTACTGAATGAACCGGCCAAAGTTCAGTCAACTGACGTTGAAAAACATATACTAAAGGGGCTTTACTAGTCCCAGGGCTTCTCATAGTTTTTAGGGCCTCTGAGAACCTTGAGCAACTCAAAACTTTTATTTTAAAAGCCCTCCTATGTGGTTTTCCAAAAGTTTCATTTATTTACGAAAATGCCATTACGTTTCATCAATTTCTATTGCAAATTATTTCTCTATCCTAACTCCATTTTTCTTTCCATCTAAGCCTAGAATTATCATTTTTAGGAGTCTAGGACTCAACCCAAATTTTTTGAGACATTATCTAGGTCATTTCAGAGGACTTACTTTTATACGACTCATTTCGTCATTTTACGAAAATTACGTTCGTTACACCAAACATCTAACCAAAGACATACCTCTAAGCAATGTTTTCACGAACCATTACTTTGATGCTAAACCATAACACCTAGTTCCAATTCATGTCTAACTTATAGATTAGTTAAATGGATTTGTTTAATTCATTATAGGAATAATCTTTATAACTCTAAAAAAGTACAAACTAATCAAAACTTTTACTATAAACAAACTATTAACTTAATGCCCATCCCATGATTATTGAGTACCTAAAGTATTGAAGGTATAATTAGCTCATAAAATTTCCCACTAAGATCCTAGGTTTAAAAACTTAATCAAAACTTTACTTAGAACCCTATAAATCACTCCTAAAATCATTAAGCACAATTGGTGCCCTTGCTTTAAAGGGCCATGCTGTAGCATGCCTCTTGCTAAAGCATCAAGAAGCAAATCGTTTGCATAAGGTTGCAACATCAAAAGGCTATGTTACACCATGTTTGCATCTATGAGAACCTTACCATGACATATTCACCTTTATTTAAGTGGTGTTGTGGTGCCTTAGCACCATATTATAGCATCATGACCTAGACTCCAATTCCCTAAGCAAGAAACCTATATGGCACCATGGTGTAAAAGAGCCATGTTGCGACATCCCAAAGACAGATCACTAGAACAACAAAAATTTAATGCTAAAGTAAAGGCTCATCTACCACAAGCTCTTAACTTAATCAAATGCACATAGGACACCTCTAATGGCTTTAAATATATCTCCTAATGATGTAAAAATATAGGGTCAAGGGATTAAGCACCTATACACTTCTCCAAGCAATAAATTTGCAAGAAAAATTAGAAAAATAAAACCATGATAGCAAAAGTAATATTGGACCAACAACCCATATACTGAAATTCATCAACACTCAACTATTTGACTCCAAACTAAACCTAACAAGTTTCAATTTCAAAATAAAAGTTGTTCCACCCCTTTAAGCCGCTAAATATCTACACATTCAAAATATGACTATAAGACTTTTTGTAATACCCGGTATTTCTAAAAAGACCTAAAACTAAGGAATTACCAAAGTAAGTCCCCTAATTCAAATGATTAGAGGCCAAATAAAATTAGAGTAATAATCTAGACATTTAAAAATGAGAATACAAAGTTAAAGATGCCCTAAAATCAAAACTAGAATGGCTAAATAAAATTAAGCTAAAAGGTAGTGGCATTTTTGTAAATTTGGACAACTTTTAGAAAACTCAAAGGAGGAATTTTTTAATGGAAAAATTAAGTTTTCTAGGTTCTCAGAGGCCCTCAAAATCATAGGAACCCCTAGAATGGGCAAAACCCCTCTGGTATATATTTTAGAGTGTGGTTAACCAAAACTTTGACCAAATCATCGATAAGATTTTAAATCTAATTTGGATGAAACCAAAGGTATTTTATGAATTAGAGGATCTAAATTTTATGATGAAAAAGACAATTCTCATAAAGGAGTTGAAATGAGCCCAAATTGAAGGTGCCAAATTTAATGACTAAATTGAAATTTTGAAAAAGTGTTACAAATGCACCCCTAGCTTCTTAAAACCATGACCCTCTCTTCTCCACTCTTCTAACTAACTTCCATATGGTCTCAAATAGAACCTAAGCAAGCTTCAAGAGGCGTACAAGAAGAGGGAGTGAGAGGAAGGAAACCAAGGCTTGAAAGTGAAAGAAATCACCACTTTTTCATACTTCATGCTTCATCGAACTTCTTCTCCTTTTTCTCCTCTCTTTTCTCATGGTTTTGATGACTTATTTAGGGCTATTTCATAGCTAGTTTTGTAGAAGGAAGAGAGGAATTGAAGAAAAGCTTGAAAGCTTTAGAAAACTCTTTTGAAAAGCTTGAAAATAAGGTAAGATACCATAGCCTATGTTGCTTCTTCTTGACTTTCCTCCATGCTCATGTTTTAATCAGACCTAGGCCCATCTAGGAGAGGATGAATTCTAGTCATAGCAAGGTAGGAACAAGGTTTTTAGAATATGAGAAATAAGAATATGCAATTAGAACTAAAAGAGAAGCTTTAGAAATCAAATTATGGTCAGTAGGGTTTAGTTACAATTAGGAAATTTTGAAACTTTCTAATGATAATCTAGCTTATACAAGAGTATGTATGAGTTCATAAGAGGTCTAAGAAGTTTCATCAATGTCAAAACTCATAGGAAATTGAATGAAACTCCATAGGCTCTTTATTTGCTACATGTCCCAGCCAAGAAAGGGAACAAGCCCCTAGGGAGAATTTTCTTTGATTCCAAGTATAGAAATGGTCTAGATATGAATAATAAATACCAAAGGAACTATTGGTTTGAATTTAAAAATCATATTTTATAAGATGAAAGTTTAAGTTCCTTTTTAGGTATAAAAAAGTAATTCAGTGTTTGGCTCCTTGAATTGAGTTTGTGATAACTCTAATAAGTTTAAATAGAGTCATGAGACTTAGATTGAGTGAGAAATTGGAGCCAAGATTATGAATCATCAGAGTTGCTTCATTATGTCTTTGTATGGAACCATAACCATACCATAAGCTAGAATATATTTGTGTAAAGTTTATTTGAGGTTAGAAGTGGTTCCAATAATGTGTTTATGTCTTATTTGATATGTCAAGGCCAAGCAAATTAAGCTCTTCCTAGGTGTGTATGTGTGTGTGTGTGTGAGAGAGAGAGAGGCTGAGTAGGGGAAAGAGAACTCAAGGAAGATAGTTTGTGATTCTTAACTCAAGGTAGCTCTCTATCCTTTCTTATATACATTGCTTGGTTGTTTGATTGTCATTAGATACTTGTATGAATATTTAAATCATAAGATATACCTATATTATTATGTTTCTTAAATGATAATTTGCATGTGTATGGCTCTTAATGTGCGAGGTTGTGCCAAAAGTCCCTAAAAATAGATGAAACAAAACCAAAAATCTTAAGAGAGAATGACGCTAAGTCAAAAATTTCTAAAAGTGGATGAGGCTTGTAATATCCGATTACTTAAAAAAAGGCTTGAAACTAATCAGCTGTAAAAGGAAGTCCCCAAATGGAAAGCATTAAGGCCAAACAAAATTAGAGTAATGATCTAGACATCAAAAAATGAGAATATAAGGCTAAACGTGTCTTGAAAATAGAGCTAGAATAGCTAAATAAAATTTAGAGAAAAGGCAGTGGCATTTTTATAAATTTAGGCAACTTTTAAAAAACTCAAAGGAGGAATCCTTAAATGGGAAAATTGAGTTTCCTAGGTTTCTCAGAGGCCTTAAAAATCATAGGAACCCTTAAAATGGTTAAAACTCCTCCAGTTTACATTTTAGAATATTAATTAACCCAAACTTTGATTAATTCATTCGAGAAGGTTTTTAATCCAATTTGGGTGAAACCAAAATTATTTTATAAATTAAAAGACCAAAATTTTATAATGAAAAAGATAGTTCTTAAAAATGAGTTGAAATGAACCTAAATAGAAAGTGTAACACCATAGATTCTAGTCTATCTCATACATTTGAATAGCATAATATCATGAACTATGTAGGATTTCCATGGGAAAAGCGAGAAAAGTGGGATTATTTTCGCATTGCGCTATGTCTAAAAATTTATTTCGTTGTCACATGGACCATGTGAGCTCATACTATACATTGTCATATTTAATTGCATCATTAAAACTCATTTAGATACCAAAAATATGCCTCCAACCCATGGAAACCGAAATGGAGCATGAAAATTTGGAGATCCATTTTCGGCCAGAATAGGTCTCTTTCCTGGGCAAAATTTGAAAAATCATAACTAAATCTAGAAAATTCAAAATCATGCAATCTTGGTTATTCTGGAAAAATTAGGATGTCTACGTTATACTAAAAATATGCCCAGGTAATAACATTCATCACACAAAACGTTTGACATCCAAGAAGATACAGAGTCGCCGACTGCCTGAGCTGTTACTCAGTTTACTGATACAAATTTCTGAAATTCATAACTAATTCTACAAAATTCAAAATTACACAACTTTAGTCATTATGGAAATATACAAATGTTAACTTGACACTAAAAATAATTCCAGAATGAAATAGATACATTTAGACATCTGGAACTGATGGAACAGTGATTGAACTCTGGAGACACCACTGTCATTGACAGCAAACTTCAAAAATGCATAACTCTCTGCTCCGACCTCCAAATGAAGTGATCTCAGTGGCCACAAACATCTTATGACCTCTAGTTTATTCATATAAAATTTCATAAGCCTCGGACACCATTTGGCTATCTAGTGACACAAAAATCAAATCTACCAGTATGAACAGTGCACATACCAGAAACCATAGAAAATCCAAATTTTGAAAATTCATCAAATATTTTCTAGACCTCCAAAAATTATGATCTTTAGCTTCCCAGAAAGCTATTAATGAGACCTAATTGTATGCCAAATTTTAGGGCAAGACTAACTCATTTGGCTAAAAAGTGACGTAGGGATCCATTATAGTCAAATTTGGTTCCATATGAGGTACCAAATTTGCCAAATGGCCTTCCCTTGGTTGTGGCACCTTTTGGATAAGTCTAAAAGTACATTTGAGACTTGTGTGAGCTGCCCAAATAGTCCCAAACCTCATGCATCTCATTTTGGCTATTCAACCCACACTTATGCATATTTCCAATAAACTCCCATATTGCACACTTTGGCATTACATACTCAAAATAGGTTCTAGAGGTCGCACATCATATCCATACATTTAAACATCATATAATATCATATTTACACATGTCTCAAGGGTCATAGCCCATTTACTACATCATATATATCATATGGTACAATCATGGTCTTAAAGTGACAAAAGCTAAACACATGATTGTCAATCTCCTTCCTTTAGTGTGGTTGGCTCCCATTAGCATATCCACTTGGTTCACCTAGCATGTTAGATCATTGGAGAGGAGGGGATGAGATTCAAAGAATCCCAAAAGCTCATCTCTCATTCAATCATACATAATATGTGCAAACAAGCTTTACCAATGCATGCATGGAGACAATAAAAGCCATGGACATTTTAGAAGTAAAGTTGGCATGTGAACAACTCATACAAATTATTCAAGAGCTCACTAAGTGTTTGGATTGGCCTCACACTTTTCCTCATGGGTTTTGGATTGCCTCACCCATTTCTTAAGCACTTTGGACTCAACCATACTCTTAGGAGCCCACTTTGCTTTTGGGAGACTCTTTGCTTTATCTCAACCAAGCTCAAGGGTTCTTGGCTCCTCCTCACCAAAGGGAAGAGTTCTTGGCCTCTCCACACTCAAGCAATCTCATACAAACATCATGGATTCATTTAAAACATAACATGGCATTAAGGATCATGACATGTAAAGGCATGCTAGCATACTTTTCAAAGCTTGAAAATACACATACACACATTCTAAAACAAGCTAAGCACACATCCATGCATGAGAGAAGGTGAAGAGAGCTACCTTGCACACAATCACACACTTTTTCCTTTGGACTCAAGCCTCCTCTTTCGGCCACACACCCACAAATTGGTGGAGATGGTTTCTCTTGGCCTAGACACAAATTATGGGAGCCAATTAAGTTCATGAATCACACTCTAAGGCTACACAACCTAATGAAACACTAGATTGCTCTATAACCCCCATTATGGTCCATATTGGCACCTAATGAAGCAACACCCCTCAAATGATTTCTAGGCCTCATTCTTTCTTTTCAAATATGATTCTTGACTCCTTTTAAGCCTCTTGGAGTCATCACATCATCAAAACAAAAGGCCTAGCATCATGTTGCTTCTTTAGGTCATAATATGGAACCTAAGGCACCAAATCACTTTTTATGAGTTTTAATTTTTTTCCAAGGCCTCCCCTCACTTTCATTCATCAAATATGACTCAAGAATGGCCTTAAAAAAATTTAAAACTCTCCCTAGCTAGGAGAACCCATTTAGGCCGAGGCTATGAAGCATATTGAGTTCCATGGAGCTTTCTTTGTTTTTTCTAGGGAATAAGCATATGGGGAGCCTCTTAGGGATCTTGGGAGCTCATTTAAACTCTTACTTAGGCCTAGGAATCATCATACAAAGTCAGATTTTACAAGGTGCAATTGAAACCCTAGAATTTGTATCTTGAAATCTAATGGCTTTTGATAATTTCCTTTGCATATTCTTAATCTCCACACCCTTTTTCCTTAGATTCATGTTTGGTTCTGCCTAAAAATCATCTCCTCCTAGGGTTTTCTCAAGTGGGGCGAAATGGTGGAGAAGGGGACCAAAAATGACAACCATAGGAAGAGAAATTACCTTGTTTTCTTGCTTTTTCTCACTTGAATCTTGTGTTCTTTGAGCTCCTCTCTTCAAATCCGAACTTTCCCCTCAATTTCTCCCTTAAAACAGATTTATAAACTTCATTATAATTATAGGAAACAAAGGAGAATGGAAGAGAAGAGGTTTGGAAGAAAAAGAGCATGAAAAACTACTAATTTCCATACCTTAAGCCTTTGATTTCTCCTTATTTTCTTCCCCTTCTTGTGAGCCTCATCCCCTAAGGTTTTCTTCTGGTTTTAGGCAGAGGATGGTCGTGCATAATGAACGGAGGAGAAGGGTGCATCATATATATAGGTGGGAATAAGTTACACTTTTCAAAAATTCCCATTTTGCCCTTCACACTTTGCATTTTTCGTTTCTCCTCCATTTTAGCTCCTTTTTTAGAACCATCTTTTCCATTATAAAATTTAGATTCCCAATCAAGAAAAATAGCTTTGGAATCACTCAAATTGGAGCTAAAACCTTTCCGAACGGATCTGTCAAAGTTTGAGCATACTGACGTTGAAAAATATCCACCGGAGGAGCTTTAACTGTCCCGGGGCTTTCCATGGTTTTTAGGGCCTCTGAGAACCCCAGAGAACTTAAAACTTTCATTTCAAAAGCCCTCTTGTGTATTGTTCAAAAAGTGCCCATATTTACGAAAATGCCACTGGCCTTTTGGCAAATTTTTTTTAAATCACTCTGACCTTGATTTCTAAGAAACTCAAAGCATAAATCTTCATTTTCTAATATTTAAAATTTTTTTATAATTTTAGTTGGCCCCAATTCCTTCTATTTCAAGGACTTCCTTTTGTATCTAGCCCATTTCTGCCATTTACAAAGAAACCAAACATTACGTTTCTCACGTTTACAGCAGGACGAGATGTTACATTCCTCCCTCCTTAAATAAATTTTGTCCTCGAAATTTGGGGTACACTTCCTCTTACTCTTTTCTTTTCTGGCTAACTGTTCTATTCTTTCCCTTCTTCCTGGCTCTATACACTTTCTCAGCGATTTCATTCTTTCGAATTTTCTCTTAGCCAAGGAACTTTTATTACTAGCTCTTAATTAAGGTGCTACTACTATAAAATACTAGCTAGTTCTCTCTCTCATAAGGGAAAGAAATTTCTGACTCTGGAGGCCTATCTTGGGAGAGCTTACTAATCATATTGGGTTAATGTTAACCCGATCGCAGGATTAACGTTCTTCCAGTGAACTCATTTACACATCTCGGGAGGTAACTTATTTCATATCACATCTCCCGTATCCTCTCTGAATGGCTTCTCATAACATCTCATTATCTTTTCTAATCATTAGGGTCATCAGAGGTTTCTATCTGTCTACTTATTTTCATGTTTCGTCCACTATTTATCTCTGTGTTCTTTCTCACTAGCTCATCCCATAATTATAATTTGCATTCTTTCTATCATAGGCCTTACTTGTATGTCTCATATTAGCACTGAAGAGCTACTACCACTGACTATTGTTGGGCTCTGATGGGATGCTAGCTGTTCTCACAGTTTTGCTCACTGGAGATATACTATACCACTTACCTCATATAAGAACTACACCTGACCCTTTTTCTGAATACATAAGCTATCATACAGGGATCTCTCTATCCCTTGGTCAGGGCTACTGTCTACTAAGTAGTGATTCATCTGGTTCTAACTCTGGAAAGCTTATTTCTTACTTTACTCATCCCATATACTATGCTCATCTCTGAAAAGAGCTAGTCAGTGGTCTAACTGTCTGAGTAAAGCCTTCGTATCTCTGTAGCAACGGTCTACCAGACTCAGGAGATCTGTAGTCTCTCAGACGAAGGCTAGCTGAAACTGTACTGGTCTCTGAGACTAACTACTCTGTAAAAACTATCTCAGGCTGTCATCTCTACCAGAGGTTTATCATGCTGTGGCTAGGGCTCTCTGTAACTCTGTGGGATCTACTGTGGCCCCTGGGTCTGCTGTGACCTCTCAGAGCCCTGCTAGGGTCTACTGCAACCTACTATGCCATGCTAGGATCTACTGCGATCTATCTCTGGGACATGTCAAAGCCTAAGATTACTATATCTGATAGTAAAATACATGCTCACTAAGTCCAGTGACCATCACTCATAATAGCTAAGGCTAAACTCAGAAGTATATCATGCTCTTCGTGCGAAGTGGGTTTTGTGTTATCTCATTCTCTAGGATCCCATTATACTAATACTATGGAGCGTTTTAATTTTCGTTTATCACTCCTCATAGGATCCTCAGATTCCCACTTCAGCCCCTTTTTCACTTGGGCTTTCTTTTCTTACTCTATTGACTTACTTACTTTCATATACTCGTTTTAGCCCTCCTCTCATATCCTGCAGTTCTTACTATGCCCACGTTATGCTTTTAAGTGCCTTGGCACCAAGGCATCTCACACTGAGTGTGGTTAACATCTCTGGGAGGAGAGAGGCTATGTTGGAGGCTATGCAGTGGTCCCTCTTTATTTCATTTATACATACTATAAGGGACTCAAGCTATGCATACTGAATCTGAACATCCTCTACTAGGGATCCCTTTCTGCATGGAATCCCTTTATCTTTCTTTTCTGACTCGTCTCTTTCTCTAACTAGGATACCTTTTGATTATCAAGACACTTTGGTGATTGATGTCATCATTTGCTATGCACTTAAGCCATATTACTACTAGGTTGGCCAGACCTAATATCATGTAGCCTCTGTTGCAAGCAAACCAAAACATCAAACACTAATACACGGGTACCTCATGACTGAGCTCAAAGCCACTATCGCCTGTATATTATAAGTTTCCCAATAATCTAAAGTATCATTCTCTTACTTTTCTCTATCTGCCCTATCCTCGTAGTATCTCGGGGAAAGTAGGATTCTTCCTCTACTACATCCCGAGATTTCTCAGCATTGCCTGGCTATTTATACTTTGGGCAATATCATACTAAAAGGGCATCTATGCCAAGGACAAGTGTACTTTCTTAAGTACCCAAGCACATTAACTGAATATTTATTTTCAATTTGATATGTCCTCGGCTTAAACACTATCACATCTTTTCTTTCTACTTTTCTCATCCTCTTACTTGGGAAAAAGGATATTCTACTACTGGCTATTTCTATTGCCAGTTCAAATTTCTTTACACTTAAGAGCACTTGCATTTTCCTAGGGTTCCTCTACTTAATCACTCTCTGTAACATCAAGGGGGTCTACTTTTTACTCATACTCTTACTCTACTTTTAGCTAGACCATCCCTTGGTATGGAGGATTCTATTTCATAAAATCCTAGGAATGTCATTCTATAGTGCTCTCGACTTACATTCTTTCTCTACATAAGACGGGGCTCGCCTTCTTAGGCGGTCTCTAGCTTTCTCGAGCTTCTCTGAGGGTACTAAGGCACTAACTGTCTGTCTTAGCTTATTTTTACATTCAGATCAAAGCTAAGCTTTTTCTCTATTCAGTCTCTATAGCCTTATCCCCAGGAGCATAGTATACTATTTTTAGGGTTCTGCTAACTCAATCTAGAATGCATATTTTCAATGTCTAGATTCTACCTTGCTGAAACTCATGCTCTACTGGGTGCTCTGACCATGTATGTGCCTTAACCCTGTACTATTCTCATATTAGGAAGGTCATCTAACTAACTATCAGACCCCTATCCATTTACCTTTCTGAGCTTAATCTGTACATTTAGTTGTTACTAAAGTGAGGGCATATCTTCTATGGTTAATTTCTCATCTCTTCCTCGCTTCTTTGCTCACTATACTCTACAATCGGGGGGTCGATCTAGGGGACTTTACTAACCACTACTAGGTGGTTTCCCTGACATGAGGGTGTCTCATCTTTCCTTTTTTGCTCCAGGGAGAACTTTCATTGAGCCTTTCATTCACATATCTCACCTGGAACGATGCTACTGGTCATCTTCTCCAGGCTTTAGCTTATGCTCAACCTAGCTAGCCATCTCATCGGACCCATAGCTTACTAACTATCCTCATTCTTTTCTGAGCCTCTATTACTGGTTACTCATACTTACTTCTAGGTATTCCCTATGAGGTACACCTTACTAGGCCACTCGCTAGGTGCCTTACTACTGGTACTCTTATCTTACGTTATTTCGAGGCTACACTAATATTCTATCATTCAGTGTCCCACTAAGTAGCACTCTAGGTTAGAGTCAACGCCTCATAGGCAGCTCTCAACAACCTCATTAGCCTTGTGTCTAACTTTCTCTGTGTTGAGCTCTTTCCTTAGCCTCATTTACTAGGCCTACGAACTTCTTACTAATCTTTCATAACTATTCTTTTCCTCGACTTATACTTGGGGTTCCCACTCACTGTGGGTTGTCTTACCCCTTATCAACTCCTTTCTCAAATTGGTCTGAATATAACTAACAAGACATTTACACTACCATTCACCATAGCTAACACATCATTCACTGCGATTAACAGCCTCTGATTGGCTTACTATTATAGGGATTGGATTTTTATCTTTAGCTACCAACCCGAGCCTCACTGCCTCTATAACCGACTCGTCATCAAGCTAGAGGGTTCTACCTCTCACTTCATTTAGGCATAACTAGCTATCACCTTCGGACTATCAGGCTCTAGGGTATAGCTTATAACTCAAACTTTGGCTTGAGGAGACTAACCTTTCGGGCTCTAATACTTATCTAGGCATTTGGGTGTTGTGGCTAAAGGGTGACTCTTTTTTCACTTCCCCTCTAGACTGGTTTGGTGCAGTCACAGTCTCATCTCATACCGCACAACATCATTACTTGTCTCTGTATTACATGAGATAGCTGGGAATGGCTAGAGTATGACTACTCGATAGAATTAGACCTCACATACTCTCTCTAGCAAGCCTCTTTCTATCAACGAGATCATTCTCATCATTCATATCTAGGGCTTGTCACTGATCCCGGCGAGCTATCATATCTCATCAAGCTAGCCATTGGATCCCTCAAATTTGCTCAAGCTACTTTAGAGGCCACTCGTCCTGGTGTCCACTAACTATTCTAAGACCATTCTACAACTTACTTATCATGAATAAAGCTACAAACTACTTTCACACACCCACAATATCTCATAAGGGACTTTTTAAAATCATACAAGCCTTTTACAAAGCCCAATGGCTACATCTCAAGCCAAATCCAATCCAAGAGAGCCTGGAACTTTGCTTTGATACCAATAAATGTAACACAATAGATTCTAGTCCATCTCATAAATTTGAATGGCATAATATCATGAACTATGTAGGATTTCCATGGGAAAAGCGAGAAAAGTGGGATTATTTTCGCATTGCGCTATGTCTAAAAATTCATTTCAGTGTCACATGGACCATGTGAGCTCACAATATACATCATCATATTTAATTGCATCATTAAAACTCATTTAGATCACAAAAATATGCCTCTAACCCATGGAAACCGAAATGGAGCATGAAAATTTGGAGATCCATTTTCGGCCAGAATTGGCCTCTTTCCTGGGCAAATTTTGGAAAATCATAACTAAATTTAAAAAATTTAAAATTATGCAATCTTGGTCATTCTAGAAAGTTTAGAATGTCTACTTCATACTAAAAATATGACCAGGTAATAACATTCATCACACAGGACGTTTGACATCCAAGAAGATACAGATTCGCTGACTGCCTGGGCTGTTACTCAGTTTACTGACACAAATTTCTGAAATTCATAACTAATTCTAAAAAATTAGAAATCACACAAATTCAGTCATTCTAGAAAGCTAAAAATGTTCACTTGACACAAAAAATAATTCTAGAATGAAACAGATACGTTTAGACATCTGGAACTGATGGAACAGTGATTGAGCTCTGGAGACACCACTGTTACTGACAGTAAACTTCAAAAATACATAACTCTCTGGTCAGACCTCCAAATGAGGTGATCTTGGTGGCTACAGAAATATTATGACCTCTAGTTTATGAATATAAAATTTCATAAGCATCGGACACCATTTGGCTATCAAGTGATACAAAAATCAAATCTGCCAGTATGAACAGTGCACATACCAGAAACCATAGAAAATCCAAATTTTGAAAATTCATCAAATATTCTCTAGACCTCCAAAAATTATGATCTTTAGCTTCCCAGAAAGCTCTTAATGAGACCTAATTTTATGCCAAATTTTAGGATAAGACAACCTTATTGGGCTAAAAAGTGACATAAGGTTCCATTATGGTCAAATTTGGTTCCATATGAGGTACCAAATTTGCCAAATGGCCTTCCCTTGGTTGTGGCACCTTTTGGGCAAGTCTCAAAGTACATTTGAGACTTGTGTGAGCTGTCCAAATGGTCCCAAACCTCATACATCTTATTTTGGCTATTCAACCCACACTTATGCATATTTCCAATAAACTCCATATTGCACACTTTGGCATTACATACTCAAAATAGGTTCTAGAGGTCACACATCATATCTATACATTTAAACATCATATAATATCATATTTACATATGTCTCAAGGGTTATAGCCCATTTACTACATCATATATATCATATGGTACAATCATGGTCTTAAAGTGACAAAAGCTAAACACATGATTGTCAATCTCCTTCCTTTAGTGTTGTTGGCTCCTATTAGCATATCCACTTGGTTCACCTAGCATGTTAGATCATTGGAGAGAAGGGGATGAGATTCAAAGAATTCCAATAGCTCATCTCTCATTCAATCATACATAATATGTGCAAACAAGCTTTACCAATGCATGCATGGAGACAATAAAAGCCATGGACATTTTAGAAGCAAAGTTGGCATGTGAACAACTCATACAAATCATTCAAGAGCTCACTAAGTGTTTGGATTGGCCTCACACTTTTCCTCATGGGTTTTGGATTGCGTCACCCATTTCTTGAGCACTTTGGACTCAACCATACTCTTGAAAGCCCACTTTGCTTTTGGGAGACTCTTTGCTTCATCTCAACCAAACTCAAGGGTTCTTGGCTCCTCCTCACCAAAGGGAAGAGTTCTTGGCCTCTCCACACTCAAGCAATCTCATACAAACATCATGGATTCATTTAAAACATAACATGGCATCAAGGATCATGACATGTAAAGGCATGCTAGCATACTTTTCAAAGCTTGAAAATACACATACACACATTCTAAAACAAGCTAAGCACACATCCATGCATGAGAGAAGGTGGAGAGAGCTACCTTGCACACAATCACACACTTTTTCCTTTGGACTTAAGCCTCCTCTTTCGGCCACACACCCACAAATTGGTGGAGATGGTTTCTCTTGGCCTAGACACAAATTATAGGAGCCAATTAAGTTCATGAATCACACTCTAAAGCTACACAACTTAATGAAACACTAGATTGCTCTATAACCCCCATTATGGTCCATATTGGCACCTAATGAAGCAACACCCCTCAAATGATTTCTAGGCCTCATTCTTTCTTTTCAAATATGATTCTTGACTCCTTTTAAGTCTCTTGGAGTCATCACATCATCAAAACAAAAGGCCTAGCATTATGTTGCTTCTTTAGGTCATGATATAGAACCTAAGGCACCAAATCACTTTCTATGAGTTTTAAATTTTTTCCAAGGCCTCCCCTCACTTTCATTCATCAAATATGACTCAAGAATGGCCTTAGAAAAATTTAAAACTCTCCCTAGTTAGGAGAACCCATCTAGGCCGAGGCTATGAAGCATATTGGGTTCCATGGAGCTTTCTTTGTTTTCTCTAGGGAAGAAGCATATGGGGAGCCTCTTAGGGATCTTGGGAGCTCATTTAAACTCTTACTTAGGCCTAGGAATCATCATACAAAGTCAGATTTTACAAGTTACAATTGAAACCCTAGAATTTGCATCTTGAAATCTAATGGCTTTTTGATAATTTCCTTGGCATATTCTTAATCTCCACACCCTTTTTCCTTAGATTCATGTTTGGTTCTGCCTAAAAATCATCTCCTCCTAGGGTTTTCTCAAGTGGGGCGAAATGGTGGAGAAGGGGACCAAAAATGACAACCATAGGAAGAGAAATTACCTTGTTTTCTTGCTTTTTCTCACTTGAATCTTGTGTTCTTTGAGCTCCTCTCTTCAAATCCGAACTTTCCCCTCAATTTCTCCCTTAAAATAGATTTATAAACTTCATTATAATCATAGGAAATAAAGGAGAATGGAGGAGAAGAGGTTTGGAAGAGAAAGAGCATGAAAAACTACTAATTTCCATACCTTAAGCCTTTAATTTCTCCTCCTTTTCTTCCCCTTCTTGTGAGCCTCATCCCCTAGGGTTTTCTTCTGGTTTTAGGCAGAGGATGGTCGTGCATAATGAATGGAGGAGAAGGGTGCATCATATATATAGGTGGGAATAAGTTACACTTTTCAAAAATCCCATTTTGCCCTTCACACTTTGCATTTTCGTTTCTCCTTCGTTTTAGCTCCTTTTTGAGAACCATCTTTTCCATTATAAAATTTAGATTCCCAATCAAGAAAAATGGCTTTGGAATTACTCAAATTGGATCTAAAACCTTTCCGAACGGATCCGTCAAAGTTTGAGCATACTGACGTTGAAAAATATCCACCGGAGGGGCTTTAGTTGTCCCGGGGCTTTCCATGGTTTTTAGGGCCTCTGAGAACCCCAGAGAACTTAAAACTTTTATTTAAAAAACCCTCTTGTGTATTGTTCAAAAAGTACCCATATTTACGAAAATGCCACTGGCCTTTTGGCAAATTTTTTTTTAATCACTCTGACCTTGATTTCTAAGAAACTCAAAGCTCAAATCTTCATTTTCTAATATTTAAAATTTTATTGTAATTTTAGTTGGCCCCAATTCCTTCTATTTCAAGGACTTCCTTTTGTATCTGGCCCATTTCTGCCATTTACAGAGAAACCGAACATTACGTGGATGTTACAAAAAGAACCAAGAAAATGAGACAAAATGAGAATTTTAAAAAGTGTTATAACTTAGTCTCCTTTCTTATATGTCACGCCTCATCTCTTCCTCATTCTTAACTAACCTTATTTTTGCCTCAAACCAAAAATGAGACCAGCTCAAGGAGACACACAAGAGAGAGAGTAAAGGAGGAAGAAAAGCCAAGCAAAAGTGTAAGGAATTTATGGTTTTTAATGTTTTCTCCTTCTTCCAACTTGTTCTCCTTTTTTCCTATCTTTTCTCGTAGTTGTGATGACTTAATTAGGGTTGTTCTGTGGTTGGTTCAATAAGAAGAAGGGAAAGCTTGAAAGAGAAATTAGAAGCTTTGGAAACTTGGGAAAACTTACAAACAAGGTAAACTTCCATGGATTTTATTGCTTCTTCTTGTCTCCTTCTTCTATGCATAGTTTTGGCCAAACCTAGACCATTTAGGAGGAGATGAATTCTGAGCAAACCAAGGTAGAAACAAGGGTTCTAGAGTATGAGAATTATGAATATACAATTAGAATTAAAAGAAAAGCATTAGAATTCAAGTTAGGTGACCTAGGGATTTTATTACACTTGGTCATTCTTGAAGCTTTCTAAGGATAATTTAGCTCATGTAAGAGTATGTATGCATCTATAAGACATCTAGGAAGCTTCACAAGTGCCAATTCCATAAGAACAACAAAGTAAACTCTATGGGTCCTTCGCCTTGATATGTCTCAGCCTAGAGAAGATGAAGCGCTTAGGGAGATTTTTCTTTGATTCTAAGGATTAGAATGGCTTATATATGAATAATAAATATCAAAGGAGCCATTGGTTTGAATTTAGAAGCCATGGTTTAAAAGATGGAAGTTTAGGCTCCATTTTAAAGCATAAAGAAGCAACTTGAGTTTAGGCTCCTTGAATTAAATTGGAGATGACTCTAATGAGTTTAAATGGAGTCATATGACCTAGATTGAATGAGAAATTGGAGCCAAGATCATGAATCCTAGAGGTTACTTCATTATGATCTTATATGAAACCACAACCATATGTAGAGTTTATGTGAGGCTAGAATTGGTTCCAATAATGAATTTATGTCTTGTTTGATATGTCTAGGCCAAGTGAATCAAGATCCCCCCTGATGTATGTGTACAGCCTAGAAGGGGAAGTGAAGAGGAAAGGAAAAAGTGTGTGTTTCTTAGCATAAGGTAGCTCTCTAACATTTTTGGCATGCATTTCTTGGATGTTTGATTGTTATTGGATGCTTGTGTGTATGTTTGAACTATGAGATATTTTTATAGCCATTGATTACATGTTATGGTAATGTTTCTTAAAATGGATTTTGAATGCAAAATGGCTTGAATGGGTATAGTTATGCCAAAAGTCCCTTAGAATGGGTGAAAAGGAGCCAGAAGTCCCTAAAAATAGGTGAGACAAAGCCTAAAGTCTTAAGAAAGAGTGAGACTAAGTCAAAAGTCTCTAAAAGTGGGTGAGACAAATCTAAAAGTCCAAAAGAAATTGGGTGAGGTTGGACCAATATCTTTTAAAACCTATGTTTGATGTGCATGAGTTTATGTGACATGAAAATATGTTCATGTATATTTATTAGAAGCTTTTATGACATGCTGGCATTATTTGAAATGAAAATGTACCATATATGTATGCTTGAAATGGGAAAAGAGCTATTGGAATTCTTTGAATCTCACTCTTTCCCACATATGTCTAACCATGTCTAGGTAAAATGCAAGGAACGAGACATAAGAGCCAAGCTACTTAAAGAATGTGACTTTGACAATAGTGTAGGAATATATGTACTTTAACGTCAAAGTTTGTATTTAAATGATGTTCATAAGATGTAATTTATTGAGTATGTATGAAAGTATGCAAATATCATGTATGAATGAAATTTGGAGCCAAATGTATGCTTATGTGGATTTTTGACATCCTAGTGCCTTGATGTACATATGCATAATGATAACTAGGAAGGTTATGCATAATGATAACTAGGAAGGTGGTTTTGAGATGTATGATGATTTCAACCATTTGAGAAGCTTTTATATGTTAATATAAGCTTTGGGATGTGCTCAAATGGTATTAGAATGGCTAGAAGGCCATTTGATACCATTTAACCCCATTACAGTTGCAAAACATGCCATATCCTTTACCTGAACCACAAACTAACCAGATGAACGATTTTGTGCATAAAATTTGGCATGAATATAGGTCCCATATAAAGCTTTTCACAAACCAAAAAAAATTATTTTTAAAGTTCTAGAGAATTTATTATGAATTTTCAAAGTAAGCCAAATTATACAAAATTGTCTCAATCACAATTCATATGGTCAGTTTGTATTTTTGTGTCGTTCAGGGACCAAATGAAATCCAATGCTCATGAAATTTTACAAGCATATAGTATGCATCTTAAGCTTTCCATAGCACTAAGTAAACCTGATTTGGAGTTTTGTAGAGGGGGATATGAATTTTTGAAATTTAGGTTTTATTGTAGGACTCATCAGTGACCCATGGTATTGTTCCATTGAATTTCATAGGCCAATTGTTGTTGGATTAATCTGAAATTTTTATGATCATTTGAAGACATCCTGAGCTTTTCATAAAGTTATAGCATGCATGATTTTGATATTTCTAGAGTTAGTTATAATTTTTCAAAATTTATATCAGAATATGGAGTTTCATGGAAATTACAAGTGTAATGTGCATTTTGTGTTCTATGGCTTGGACCAAAATTTTTAACTTCAAATTGTGATGTTTCTTATTAAACAAATGTGTTATGGATGAAAAATAATTTTGGTAAGCTCACATAGTCCATTAAGTCATTAATGAATTAATTTGGCTTTCAATGACGTAAATATTTGCTACTAAAAGTGCTAAAGTCATGAAAATAAATACTTTTAGCTATATGTGGTGTAGAATAAATGTTAGTTACATATGGTGTTACAAGGCTAATCCAAAAGTCCCAAAGAATTGGGTGAGGCTAGACAAAAGTCCCTAGAGCTCATGTTTGAATTGAAATGACTTCATGTGACTTGAAAATATGATTATATATACTTACTAGAAGCATTTGTAGCATGCTTGCAATCTTTAACATGAAAATGTGCCATATATGTATGCTTGAAAGGGTGAATAAGCTATTGAGATTCTTTGAATCTCACTCTTTCTCACTTTATATCTAACCATATCTAGGTAAGCCTTATGGAGCAAGGAATGAAAGTAAAAGAGCATGAATGATGATACTTTAACAATAGAATAAAATTTTATACAATGTAATGTCAAAGTATGTATGTATATAATATTTATGAGATGTAAACCTTTGATCATATGTAAATGTATATGAATATGATGTATATAATAGATATGGAACCAAATGTATGAAAATATGAGATTTTAACATCTTTGAGTCTCAATGTGCATGTGTATAAAAACAAGTGGAGTGATGGTTTTGAGTTTCATGATGAATTGGACCTATTATGATGCTTCTATATGCTATGTTTGAGCTTTTGGACATGCCCAAATGGTTTCCTACCTTAAAGAACTTCATTTGAACCATTTTAGTGCTTCTTAAATCTCAAAATAAGCCATATTTTGCCCCTAAATCAAAATCAGACCAAATGGACGAGTTTTGACATGAAATTTGGCCAACATTTAGATCTTATCTAGAGCTTTTTATAAAGCTAAAAAATATAATTTTTGGAGCTCTAGAGAATTTATTATAATTTTTCAAAGTTGGCCAAATTATGCAAAAACTATCACTATTATTGTTCATATAGTTAGTCTAGTTTTCGATGTCTTTGAGGGGTCAAATGAGGTCTAATTCTCATAGAATTTTATAGGCATATATTTGGCATTATAAGCTTTCCACATGCCCTAAGAGCACTTAATTTAGATCTGTGTAGAGGGAAATATGAATTTTTAAAGTTTCAGGTCTGCTACTATCTGAAATCTCGACCTTGTTACTATTCTAATAGCATTTTATGGGTCAAATGATATTGTTTTGATCTAAAATTTTTATAGTAGTTAGATAACTCTTGAGATTTCCAGAAAGTTACAATTTGTATGATTTGAAATTTTCTAGAATTAGTTATGAATTTCTAAAATTTTGCATCAAAATATGAAACATATGGAAGAATGTAAATGTGAATGTCAATTTGGGATGTATGTCTTAAACCCAAGATTGTTGATTCAAATTGTGATATTTCTAGTTGAATAAGTGTGTTATAGATGGAAGATGGCTTTGGTAAGCCCACATGGCCCATTTAGCCAAAGATGAATTATTTTGGCTTTTAATAACGGCAATTTTTGCTGCTAAAGGTAATTAGTTTGTGAAAGTGGGTACTTTTAGCTACTTATGCTACAAATTAAATGCTAGATAGACATAGTGTTACACTTTCTAAGAATTTATTAAGACATAATTAATAAACATCATACTAAGGCTCCCATTAGCAACTAGCTAAGAAATAATCAATATCCAACATTACCATACAAACTAAAAGAGCTATAAATATTCAAATCCCATCATCATTCATAAGCTACCCTAAATATACCATAATTACATATGAGATCCAAACACAAAAGAGCTAAACAACATCTAAGATGCTATGTGTCATTCTCACATGTACAATTTCCTAAAAGATAAAAGCCCTACACTATAATCACAAATTATAAAGTTAGTTATAAATCACTAAAATACATAAACCAAAATGTAAACTATCCAAAAATAATCCTAGCCTATTCCAATCAAGCATTTGGTTACTTGTTCTTGTTAGAACCCAAAGTTTCACCAATAAAATGTTGGCCTACAACAAAGGTGAAATATAAAATCTCAATAACCAAGGTAATTCCATCCACATTCATATGAGCAAATAAGTATAAGGTTGTATATGGTAAAATCATTAATTCATCATGCTATATTCAACAAATCAAGAGTAGCAAGTTTGATAATAATTCTCATAGTTATTAACTAATGACTAAATTAGTGGGTAGGACGCACCCACGAGGTCCACATTCTATCCATTCTTCCAAGACACACCGCTGGGTCTACAATAGTCATCAGGACATATCTGCAAGGTCCATGATGAAATATACACTAATAGTCAAACTTAATATAGCATTATATAAAATATTAACAAGCATATACAAGGTATAAATATGGTTCCACAATAAATATAAAATGGAATTAAACCCTAGTTACCTTAAGTAGTAATTTCCACTTTTGAAATAGCCACTAACAGTAACCAAGTAGAGGCATGAGCTTATAACAACTATAACAACCAATATTTATACATCAACCCAAATGGACCCTTACTTTAATTCAATAAAATACTTAATAATTACTAAGTCTCAACTTACCCAAGCTTCCTAGTGCCAACAAACACCAAATTGAAATCTAAAGTCCAAATCAACACAATGGGTTATCACTTACTCTTGAATTTTTGCACATGTAAATTCACCTATAGAAAAATCAGCCATAGAGATGAATATGAAGCAAAATAACATCACAAATGAAAGGGGTTACCTCATTGATAACTAAGCCTCTTCTTCTACTAATCTATTAAGAACACACAAATCCTAAAATCCAAAAACCTAGGGTTTCATCAACCATCACCAAATCAAAAGCTGTTTAGTTCAAAGGAAAGAGGAGAAGGAGATAAGCATTTTTCTCTTCACTCATCTAAGCCAAATATCGCATCTTATCATCGAATCAAAGCCTAAAAGTGCAAAAAAAAAAAAAAAATAGCTCTCTCTCCCTTTCTGTGATTTTCTCTCCGTTCCTTGGATTGTCTGGGATGTGGCTAAAAAATGAGTATGGGAGGCTAAAATTTGACTTGGGGGTTAAGCTAGGTCATGGGTTGTGTCATTGATCTAGGTTTTAAGCCACCTAGATTTTAAGCTTTGTTGAATTTAAGTTAGGCCTCTTTGCAGATCTACTTTTGGGCTATTTCAATTAAATTTAATTAAATCTTAGGGATTAATGAGTTTCAAATAATTTTCTTATGGGTAAATTATTAATGTCCACTCATATTTTCAACCCTTAAATAATGTTTTTCTAAATTAAACCCTAAATTGATTATTCCTTCCTTAATTATTTATTTATTTATTTATTTCTTCATAAAATTCCTAATTTAATTACTTTTTCTCTAAAAATCTTTAGTTAAATTATTTTTCCCAATAATCCATATTAATAAATTTCAGGATGTTACATGGACTCCTCTTTCCATGAAATTTCAAATGATGATTCATTGGCTAGGACTTTGGGAATTGAAAAGCACTTAGTCAAGTCCGAAGAATGAGATTGGGTGCTTTCCCATCCCAATTGTCTATAGTCAAGCTCATAGGAGTTCATCATCTGAGCCTTCTTACACAAAATTACAAAATGAGGTAGCTCAACTTAAAGCACAAATGGTTGAAAGAGATGAGCAATAATGACAAGCAGAGGCCAAAAATGCTACCAGAGACAAGCAACAACAACAAATGGAGGCAATTATAGCTTTCCTACTCTGAAGTTTTTTAGGTCCATTACCACTAGATCTTGAAACCATTCAAGCTCAAGGGATAATTTTCTAAATTTTATGTTCTAGTTAAATTATACAAATGAATATTTTTATTTTTTATTTTTAATTTAATTTTTTTTTTTGAATTTTAGGCACCAAATAATCAAGATAGTGAATACCAACTCATTAATGATAATCATTCCCCATAATTATATTGATAGTCATTCCTCATATTATTTAGATATAATTATAATTATATTTTTACTAACTTATTTGTAAATTAATTAAATACAAATCTATTGGCAATTTTAATAGCATATGATTGTTATTATTGAAAATTGGTTGTTATTGGTAGATATGTTAGCTGAAAATTGTTTTATTGCTAGAAATTGGTTGCTATTAGCTGAAAATTGTTATTATATGTTTGCTAAAAAAAATGGATAGAACGATATATATTAGGAAGGTAAAATAAATATATATATTTGTAGCAGTGGTTAAAACTACCAACTTAAATAATTTTTAACCATTATTATAAAAATTGTGATTTAGACCGTAGTCTAACCATGCTTTTTATGAAATCTTGATTAGACCACAGTTTAACCATGAATTTACTAATGGCTTAAATAAACTATGGTTAAAGCCTTTGCGATGGATGTTTTAACTATAGATATTGCAATTGTCAATAAACCACTCAACAATGATTAAAATTGTCACCAAAACCACTAAAAAAACCATGTTTAAGACCATGGTCTTTTGTAATGTTTGCCTCTAATTCAATGCCTAAGCTTATTTGAAGGGGAAAAAGTTTACTATCAAAGAACTATATGCTATGTAGTTTTAGATTTTAATTTTTTTAAAAAATTTTAGTTAATGATTTAGCTAAATTTGATTTGTGGTTGTCTTCCAATAGCAGTTACTTTAACCATTTTTATGGTTTAATAACTTGAATTATAGAATATTCATCATAATATTTTTATTTTAATTTCATTTACCTTTTAACTTTTTCTTGTTCTATTTCTTTGTGTTTTTAAACTCTTAATTTTTAAATACAACATTAAATTACTTGATTAAATTTATTATGTAAATATTTTTTTAATAGTTACTTATAGGGATATTTTAGGCAACTCCAGGCTCAAGGTTTAACCTCATTGCACAATGGATCACACTACAACAAAAAAAGTTTAAATAGCAATTGATGCTTTAGTTGGAAAAATTGCAAAATCAATTGGAAAGACATTATTTTCAACTAAAAAAGTAGTCAGAGCATCAATTGCATTTTTGCTAGTTGGTAATTGGTCACTAATTGATTTGCAATAGTAAAATAGTAAGTTTTGATTAGTTTGTAGGACACCTAACTCTCTCTAAGAGTGTTTGCACATTCTTAAAATAAGGAACTGACTAGAAATTAGTCAAACTATCCGGCCAATTTTTAATAAGAGCCCCTTTTTTTTAAATTATATTGTTTTATAATTTTTCCTTTCATTTATTTGATTTATAATTTTATTTATATTTTAAAATTAGATAATTTTTAACTAATTTTTTATTTATAATTATTACTAGTTATTTCTCCATTATTACTAATAATATATTCATTTTCTCTTTCTAAATTTCATCTTATTCTTTGCACTTCATTCTTCCTCTTTGTCTTCGTCTTCTTGTAGTTTTTCTTCCTCTTCCTCCATTTTGTAAATTTGTAATATACATAAAACTACATTCATAGCAAGTCAAAAAAACTCAAATCAATTAAAATGAACAATGAAAAGAAAGCTTCAACTTCATTTAAAGTCAAAAAAAAGAAAATATAAGAAATTGATTAAAAAAAATAACATACAGAGAAAAAAAGAGAAAGAGAATATGAAGAGAGAGCTTTAGACATTTGCAATGATGATAAAGCCACAATGATGATGAAGAAAGAAAGATTTTAGAGAATGAAAAAAAAAATTAAAATGAAGAAGAAAGAAAAGAATATTCATTTATATATAGAAAGGTAAGAATGACAATCTAGTAGGAGATTAAAATTTATAGACTTTGCTTCACCCCCTTCAAATTTTGTAATTTTCTTAATTTTAAGCAAGTTTAATCAGCTTTGGCCAACAAAATTTTAGTCCGCCATTATGGCTAACTAATGCTTGTTCAGCCAAATTTGATTGAACATTAGTCGACCATTATGGTTGACTGATGTTTAGTCAACCATTATGGCTGACTGATATTTGGTTAGCCAACCAACTAATGTTCAGTTGACCCTATGGCCAATTGATGTTTGGTTGACTTCTTTGACTAATATCCTAGCCACTATATGAAGTTATATACAAATTCTTGTTGGCTAACTAAAGTTATCTATAAAGCCTTGTGAATTGTAGCTTTTATTTATTGTTGTAATTTTTTCTTCTGAAAGTTAATCAAAAAGTAAGTTGCAAATTGAAAAAAAAAAATACAAATAGTTGAAAATTAGCTAGATGATTTAGTTGGTATTCACTAACATTATAGTAGTGTCAAGCACAATACTTTAAAGAGCATCATAGCATAATGAGGCCAAAGTTGCTAGATCGCCCCTTCATCTCATAATTACTCAAAAAGGCCACTATTCCAATATCTCTTAACTATTTGATTATGCATCTACCTTTGCAAATATCATATCCTATCATACCTCAACATGTTAAACTCAAGTACAACTAACCACCTTAAGAAAAGACCATTATACCTTTGTAACGACCCTAACTATTTTTTAAGCTAATTAAACATAATTGTATTCTTAATCGATTGCACTTAAGGTCTAATTTGGTTAATAAGTGAGCAATAGATCAAAACACGAGAAAAATTGAACATTTAAATAATTAACATTTGTAACACCATAGATTCTAGTCCATCTCATACATTTGAATGGCATAATATCATGAACTATGTAGGATTTCCATGGGAAAAGCGAGAAAAGTGAGATTATTTTCGCATTGCGCTATGTCTAAAAATTCATTTCGGTGTCACATGGACCATGTGAGCTCATACTATGCATCGTCATATTTAATTGCATCATTAAAACTCATTTAGATCTCAAAAATATGCCTGCAACCCATGAAAACCGAAATGGAGCATGAAAATTTGGAGATCCATTTTCGGCCAGAATTGGCCTCTTTCCTTGGCAAATTTTGGAAAATCATAACTAAATCTAGAAAATTCAAAATCATGCAATCTTGGTCATTCTAGAAAGCTTAGGACGTCTACTTCATGCTAAAAATATTCCCAGGTAATAACATTATCACACTGGACGTTTGACATCCAAGAAGATACAGAGTCGCTGACTGCCTGGGCTGTTACTCAGTTTACTAATACAAACTTCTGAAATTCATAACTAATTCTAAAAAATTTAAAATCACACACATTCAGTCATTTTGGAAAGCTACAAATGTTAACTTGACACTACAAATAATTCTAGAATGAAACAGATATGTTTAGACATCTGGAACTGATGGAACAGTGATTGAGCACTGGAGACGCCACTGTTACTGACAGCAAACTTCAAAAATGCATAACTCTCTGCTCAGACCTCCAAATGATGTGATCTCGGTGGCTACAGAAATCTTATGACCTTTAGTTTATTCATATAAAATTTCATAAGCATCGGACATGATTTGGCTATCAAGTGACACAAAAATCAAATTTGCCAGTATGAACAGTGCACATACCAAAAATCATAGAAAATCTAAAATTTGAAAATTCATCAAATATTCTCTATACCTCCAAAAATTATGATATTTAGGTTCCCAGAAAGCTCTTAATGAGACCTAATTGTATGCCAAATTTCAGGGCAAGACTAACTCATTTGGCTAAAAAGTGACGTAGGGTTCCATTATGGTCAAATTTGGTTCCATATGAGGTACCAAATTTGCCAAATGGCCTTCTCTTGGTTGTGGCACCTTTTGGGCAAGTCTAAAAGTACATTTCAGACTTGTGTGAGCTGCCCAAATGGTCCCAAACCTCATGCATCTCATTTTGGCTATTCAACCCACACTTATGCATATTTCCAATAAACTCCCATATTGCACACTTTGGCATTACATACTCAAAATAAGTTCTAGAGGTCACACATCATATCCATACATTTAAACATCATATAATATCATATTTACACATGTCTCAAGGGTCATAGCCCATTTACTACATCATATATATCATATGGTACAATCATGGTCTTAAAGTGACAAAAGCTAAACACATGTTGTCAATCTCCTTCCTTTAGTGTTGTTGGCTCCCATTAGCATATCCACTTGGTTCACCTAGGATGTTAGATCATTGGAGAGGAGGGGATGAGATTCAAAGAATCCCAATAGCTCATCTCCCATTCAATCATACATAATATGTGCAAGGCAAGTTTCATAAATACATGCATGGAGGAAATAGAAGTCATAGATATTTTAAAAGAAAACTTAGCATGTAAATCAATCATACAAGACATTTAAGAGCTCACTAAGTGTTTGGATTGGCCTCACACTTCTTCTCATGGATTTTGGACTTGCTTCACCCACTCTTTGAGCACTTTGGACTCAACCATACTCTTGGGAGCCCACTTTACTTTTGGGAGACTCTTTACTTTGTCTCAACCAAGCTCAAGGGTTCTTGGCTCATCCTCACCCAAGGGAAGAGTTCTTAGCCTCTCCGCACTCAAGCAAACTCATACAAACATCATGAAATCATTTAAATATAACATGGCATCAAGGATCATGACATGTAAAGGCATTCTAGCATACTTTTCAAAGCTTTAAAATACACATACACACATTCTAAAACGAGCTAAACACACATCTATGCATGAGAGAAGGTGGAGAGAGCTACCTTGCACACAATCACACACTTTTTCCTTTGGACTCAAGCCTCCTCTTTCGGCCACACACCCATAAATTGGTGGAGGTAGTTTCTCTTGGCCTAGATACAATTTATGGGAGCCAATTAGGTTTATGTAACAATCTCTAAGACCATGCAACTTGCTTAAGTACTAGATTGCTCTATAACCACCATTATGGTCCATATTGGCACCTAATGAAGCAACACCTCTCAAATGACTTCTAGGCCTCATTCTTTTCTTTCAAATATGATTCTTGACTCCCTTTTAAGCCTCTTGGAGTCATCACATCATCAAAATAAAAGGTCTAACACCATGTTGCTTCTTTAGGTCATAATTTGGAACCTAAGACACCAAATCACTTTTTATGAGTTCTAAATTTTTTCCAAAGCCTCCCCTCACTTTCATTCATCAAATGTGACTCAAGAATGGCCTTAGAAAAATTTAAAACTCTCCCTAGCTAGGAGAACCCATCTAGGCCGAGGCTATGAAGCATATTGGGTTCCATGGAGCTTTCTTTGTTTTCTCTAGGGAAGAAGCATATGGGGAGCCCTTTAGGGATCTTGGGAGCTCATTTAAACTCTTACTTAGGCCTAGGAATCATCATACAAAGTCAGATTTTACAAGGTGCAATTGAAACCCTAGAATTTGCATCTTGAAATCTAATGGCTTTTTGATAATTTCCTTTGCATATTCTTAATCTCCACACCCTTTTTCCTTAGATTCATGTGTTGGTTCTGCCTAAAAATCATCTCCTCCTAGGGTTTTCTCAAGTGGGGCGAAATGGTGGAGAAGGGGACCAAAAATGACAACCATAGGAAAAGAAATTACCTTGTTTTCTTGCTTTTTCTCACTTGAATCTTGTGTTCTTTGAGCTCCTCTCTTCAAATCCAAACTTTCCCCTCAATTTCTCCCTTAAAACAGATTTATAAACTTCATTATAATTATAGGAAACAAAGGAGAATGGAGGAGAAGAGGTTTGGAAGAGAAAGAGCATGAAAAACTACTAATTTCCATACCTTAAGCCTTTGATTTCTCCTCCTTTTCTTCCCCTTCTTGTGAGCCTTATCCCCTAGGGTTTTCTTCTAGTTTTAGGCAGAGGATGGTCGTGCATAATGAAGGGAGGAGAAGGGTGCATCATATATATAGGTGGGAATAAGTTACACTTTTCAAAAATTTCCATTTTGCCCTTCACACTTTGCATTTCCGTTTCTCCTTCGTTTTAGCTCCTTTTTTAGAACCATCTTTTCCATTATAAAATTTAGATTCCCAATCAAGAAAAATAGCTTTGGAATCACTCAAATTGGAGCTAAAACTTTTCCGAACGGATCCGTCAAAGTTCGAGCATACTGACATTGAAAAATATCCACCGGAGGGGCTTTAGCTGTCCCGGGGCTTTCCATGGTTTTTAGGGCCTCTGAGAACCCCGGAGAAATTAAAACTTTTATTTCAAAAGCCCTCTTGTGTATTGTTCAAAAAGTGCCCATATTTACGAAAATGCCAATGTCCTTTTAGCAAATTTTTTTTTTGAATCACTCTGGCTTTGATTTCTAAGAAACTCAAAGCTTAAATCTTCATTTTTTAATATTTAAAATTTTATTATAATTTTAGTTGGCCCCAATTCCTTCTATTTCAAGGACTTCCTTTTGTATCTGGCCCATTTCTGCCATTTACGGAGAAACCGAACATTACGTTTCTCACGTTTACAGCAGGACGGGATGTTACAACATTCACCGTCAAGTTGTACAACTAGAATTTTGTTCATAAGAGTTCAAAATTCTCATTTAGAATTTTTGTCTCAACCAAAATACCTCCAAGAAGCCTAAAAACTCATATATGTTGGAGTAAAGTCATTACTCATCACTACCATGGTGAAAATTAGGAATTAATAACTAAATTGAAGGTTTTAAGACTTAGGTCATAGCTTGGAATGATTGTGCCACAGCCAACTTGGCATCTAGAACATCTAAAAGTTAAATTTTACACTTACACTACGACTTGAAGAACTCACACTATAGCTAAACTCGAGTTTGGATCAATTTTTCCACATAATCATGATTTGCGCCATGGCCAAATTAGCTTCTGTATGAATTTTATGCCACAACCAGAATTTTTACACTACAGCCAAATTCGCTACTGGAATACTATTAGCTTATTTTGGCCTCGACTTGAAAATCTGCTACATCTAAACATTTAAATAAACAAACTAATAACTTACTACCACCTTAAAATTAATCCTAGGTTTTTTAATGGCTAAAAGGCTTAAAGGATTTATATTCTTATAATCTCCATCTAATCGTCTTATCTAACTCAAAGATTTAAAAGCTAACCCAATCATTCTAACTTTAATTATAATAGTAAAGATATATAAAGCCATAAGTATCAACCTCAAAATGTGCAATTTTCCTACCAAATGACCTTAGACCACTTTGAACAAGTTTCAATGAACCAAATAAACATGTCCCTATCCTCAAAACTCTAGAACAATCTCAAATGCTACATATGGTTAAGCTACATCCCCATAATCACCCAACAATTTCTCATGATAGCAAAGTGAGCCAAGGTATACCCAAGGAATGGATTAACTCTTAACCAACATGACCAAAATAACCTAACCATATCCCCCAAGGCTCCTAGAACATAACCAAAGCAAAAGCAACCATGGTTCAAGTATTAACGTCCATCTTACTTCTTATATAATAACAATATTTAAGCTACTTCTATAATCTCCTAGTAACAAATCACAATTCAGACTATACCCTATAAATTCCTCTAAATACCTTGAATAGGTTTAAAGAACATATTTAAACTAGCATGAACATCCCAATCTTATATACTAATAGCTCAATCATTAATTTTACAATACTAGATATCTAAAGGTGATAAAATTTCAAGGTACTCATTAAAAATTATCCAAACACAATCACAAGTACCAATTTTATGATGCCTTAGATTATAAAATTAATCCCTATACTTGACAATATATGATACAATGTAGCAATTTTATAATATAATAAGCAATGTTAGTATACCTATTATACAAACCCAATTTAGACAAAGCATTCAAACACTACTAAACCAATATGGTGAGTTCTTAAGAGCTTCTCCTTGCTATTAAGAGTCTAGTCCCTAAAAATGTTAACCCACAACAGGGTTAAGATATACAATCTCAATAATTAGAGATAAATTTAATATATATATATATATACAGATTAATCAACATAATATATTTATACAGAAAACATATTGAAGACATCAATATCATCCGCAAATAAACTAGTTGGACTATTAGAAACTACTATCCCATACTAGTAATCACATACAACATGTGAATAGGCAATAACAAAGGAAAAAGCCCGTCTACAGCTTGATGCATTCCATTGAGTCTGGTTACAACTCAGTGTACAATCACAGCACAATGCACGGGTGATAACTTGACCACAACTCCACTAAGGACACGATTATGGTCTAATAGAATTAAATAGCTAACCAATCATTTAGCATAGAAAACATATGTACAATAAATTTAAAATCAAAATGAACATATACATGGAATTACTATTTCCCCGATTATCTCAACAAAGCCCAATTACTCTTCCTCTTGCTACTTACATGTTCCAAAAATGCCAATCAACCCTAAAACAAGCATTATTACTATTATTAACCATTATTAGCAAAAGAGTTTCACACCCATTGATCAACTTCACCAAGAATCCATTAAAAATCACTTACCCAAGTTTACAAAGAGTCTATTGCACCAACTTAAGGTCAAAATACCAAGAACTCACAATAGGTCACTCTTAACATCTCCATTTTTGCACTTGTGACAATCATGCACCAAAAATCAATTCAAAATGATGGAAATTCAGCACATATACCTCACAAAAGAAGAGGAAACACTTACCCATATATCTAAGAGGTTAAATATTGATTTGAGCTTTAACAACCGAAAACATACCATGGACCATTCTTAAAACTTGAATTTTCGCACATACATTTAGCATATACTAAAGTTGACTTATAACATGAAATTTAAGCAATGTTACACCACAAAATGAAGGCAAACACTTACCCTATAGTTTCATTAACTCCAAACTCTGAAAATCTTGTAAGGAATTATCAAAACACCCATTTTCAGATTTGAGAAGGAGATAAAAATCTACCAAACCAAAAACTAATTGGACCAAAATAAAGAAGAGAATGAGAGGGTCATATTTTGTATAGCTAATAGCTTTTTAATTCTTTTTCCATTTTTCATTACTTGCATTGGCTAAATCTTCCTCTAAGAGTGCAAATCAAAGACAAGATGTTGAAAAACCCTAGGCTTCCTCTCAAGATACGAATTTCTTCTTGTGTTTTGTAGCCAACTCTTTCTTCAGCACACAAAATAATGAATGGCAGCCTACTAATAAAGTTTTAAGTGGTATTGGGCTGAACTAAGAGTCCATGGTCCAATTGGGCCCATAATTTACACATTGGGTCATAGATAAATGGGTTCAAACAGGCCCAAGTAGGTTAGGCTTCTATGAAAAAAAAAAGGTTAGGCTTCTATAAAAATGGTTCTTAGTATAAATAAATTAATCATGGACTTAAATTAAAACTTTAACCTAATTAAATTTAAATCTTCAATAATATCTTATTTTTCTAAAAAAATTACCAAATAATTATTATTTGTCTTAAAAATATCCGAAATAATTTTTTCCCTTGAAGGTTCCTATTTTTGATCATTTTCTTTAATTCTCTTAACTAATTTTAGGATGTTACAACCTTGAGACTATTACCTATAATTAGCCTTGGGAGCTTTTAGGAATGGTTTGCACTTGTATATACTCTTGTAATTCTTTTACAATCACTAACTTAAAGTGTTTGCTGGAGCCTTACTCTTCTAAGATTGCTATTTGAAATTGCACCAAGAAGATTCAAGAGATTGCTCGTGAATCTCTATCAAAATAATATTCATCAATTAAATACGCTTAGTCAAGTTTACAAAAATTGTATGATATTTTTTTTGTCAATGTTATTACAAAAAATTCAAGTGTTCAATTTTGAAGATATATGTATATACATACATATATTGGATAGTTATTTAATAAAAAGAATCAGAAAATTGAAAGTTTAAAAAGAATAATAAAAAACCATTGGTGCTCAAGTTATAGCTTAAAGTAAAAGAGAAAACTTAGTCTAACAATAAAATGTATTATTTAGAATAGGGATAGGATTACAAGTGTTTGACTCTATTAGCTTAAAACAAGAAGAAGATAGGCTATTGCCACCGGTATATAATTACAATGTTATGAATTGTAAGGATTGTGTTTTAACCTCAATGTACTTGATTTTTGCTTGTAGCTGATTGAAATTCATCTTTTTTCTTTATACTTAAGGATCTATAACAACTATTAGGATTAATAATGTTACTCTAGAAAACTTGGGCCTTGGAGTTGGCCCGTTTTGCGTCCATGGGACACTTGTAAGACCTTATAACAAAAATAAAGGAAATAAAATGTTACATAATATTAAATTAAGTTTGTGTAACTATTGAATATTTGATTATTTTCTTGAATTTATTCCATTAAAAAGTATGTAAATTTTCACATCTATTAATAAAATTATTAAGTAAAATTTTTTAAAAATTTTTTCTTGTACAATTTTTTTTTTTCAATTTCTTGATTCTACATGCTAATTTTTGTAAACTTAAATTCAATGCATAATATGTTTTTATTTATTTTGAGTTAACTTTAAAAGAATATTTTGTTAAAATAATTAATTATGGTGTTCATCAAATTGGTACAAATAGAGTATAATTATTTTTTGTAGCACATGATGAAACAAAAGTGAAATTAGAATCTCTTATTAATTATTCATTCTCTTTATCATTAAAGCACTCTAAAATGGTATAATATTTTGACAAATTTAAAACAGAAAATCATTTGAACAAATCAAACAAAGAGTGAATATAAATTAACTCACCCAATTTAAAGAGAGAAAATAAATAATAAATAAATATAACGACCCAGCAAAACTCCCGTCTCATTTCGCCAACTGCTGAGCTCGTCCGAATTTCCATCGGAACGAGGAGCTGAACCTCCTTTCTTCGCTGCTTAGTGCTTTGCTCCACCACTATCTTGGGTTCGTTCCCGGCCGTGTTCACTTCTGCGATCCACGCTGCGGACCGTGATAGTTCTGGCACCTTCACTCTTCAGGTTCTATTCTTTTTTCATTTCACTTGCTTTTGCCGTTGTTTTGGTTTCATCTTTTCAAACTTTAGTTAGAGATTGATTATGCTGTATCGGAGTTTTAATACTTCTTGGTGTTCTTTCATTCCTTTATCCTAGTTTCTAGGGTAATTTCTTTTTTAATCCAAATCAGGATTGATGCAACTGTCTCTCCATTAGCTTAATTTGTTGGATCTTAATTTGTGTTGGATTTTATGGCTTTCTTCGTGTTGAATCTGGTGATTTAGGTTTGACAGAGTCCAGAATTCCTAACTGGGAATTAATTCGACCATGTTGAAGTTTGAAAAATTAGAGTCATGGAGTTTGGTTTGGTTAATGTTTGCTGTTTTTATATAAGTTGATAATAGGAATAAGGTGACTGATTCTGTGTAAACTGAATGAGTACTTGATTATGATCGCCATAGTCATTGTCATTTTTTTTTGGGGATTATTTAGTTCCATTTTTGTGCCTTGCTCTCTTTCTATTGACTGGGAATTGATATTTTTCTAAATTGAAGATTAGGCTAAATGGGGAGGATTAAACCTCAAGCACTACTACAGCAAAGCAAGAGGAAAAAAGGGCCTTCTCGAATAAGTGTCACAACTATTATATTTTATGCCTTGATTCTTGTCTTGGTTTCGTTTTTCCTGTTCACTGCATACAGACATTGGTCCCGCAGGTTAGTAAATGTTTTCTGTTCTACTGATGAGAGCCAATTTACAATATGTGCAGTGATATGTGATTTATTTATTTATTTTTAATCACTATAAACAGATATAATAAAGAACGTGATAAAAATCTAGACTTGGTGAAATTGAGCTCTAGCTTGTTGCGTTAGAAATGACTGGAATTGTTCAGCATGAATGTGAACATTGTTTGGGATGCTGGCAGATAGAGAATTGCCCAAAAATTGCATTCTTATTTCTTGCATACAGGATTTATTTACTGCCACGGTTATTGTATTACTTAACTTTGTGGTGATCCAACCTTTAGTTTCATTGTAATGTTGCTTCACTTCTAAAAGTGAACGTTCCATCTTGAGCAGAAGAAATTTTTTGTTCCATTAAAATGTTTTTTTTTTTTTCTGGGGTTTTTCTTCAAATGAAAGAATTTGTAACTTTGATGATGATTCTTGACAAGGTCAGTAATTGGGACAAGCATCGATAAATTATGGGTGCTAAGAAGTTCATTATAGTGTATGTTGACCTATGAAGCATTGATACAAGACACATCGATGCAAACATGCTGAAATATCCACCCATGCACACTTTTATGTGGTGGTTGGCATCCTTCATGTATTATATTGGGGACCAAAAATCTCTCTCTAAAAGATACAATAATTGCAAGAGGAGAGATAAATTTGAATTAGGGAGAGATATTTTTAACCAACACTAAATTTGAAAGATATTAGCCTCCACACAAAAGTTAGTACATTAGGATCCTATATAAAAAGTAAGATTTATTAAATAATCCATTATCTATCATATAATCTAAAACTACGTTTCTACAATTGAAAATAATCAAACAAGGAGAGAGAGTTGTAAGTTTTGGATTTAGAATATTTTGGCATGTGCAATACCCAAATCCTAGTTTTGAGTTTCCCATTTAATGAGCCTGTAAAAAAAAAAAAAAGGGGATGTTGCCTTATGTAGAAATGGTAGAGAAAGAGCTGAAAAAATATATTTAAATTTGAGAATGAATACTGCTGTATATTTACAAGTAAAGGCCAACCTATTTACAAACCCAAGGCTAAGGCAAAAAATATAATAGTACCCCAAGAGTGAGGTTAATTACAAGAAAAACAAAAAGGGAAAACAAATAAAGAAAAAATAGGATTTTCACACTACCCCTCAAGCTGTGGAATATATGTCAATCATTACTAGCTTGGAAAGAACATCCAACTGGGTTATTGGAATTACTTTGGTTAGAATATCCGCGGTTTGTAGATGTCCAGATGTATAGTAGTTTCATAGATGCTGAGGTAGGGAATTGAAATTAGTTGAGAAGCCGTTTTAAATATATTCCTTCACGAATTCCATGAGCCATAGCTTGAAATTCGACTTTAGCATTGCTTTGGGCTACAAGTTATTGCTTTTTTCTTTTTCAAGTAACAAGGTTACCCTAGACATAGGTACAATACCCAAGGTTAACTGTCTGTCAGTGGCAGATCCAGTCTAGTTTGCATCAGGGAAAACTTCTGTGGTTGTCCTAGTTCCATTTTTTGAAAAACAATCCCTTTCTTGGTGCCATTTTTAAGTAATAGAAGATTCTTCTAGGTGTTCTTTAGTAGAACTATTCATAAACTAACTTGCCACACCTACTAAGAAGTTAATATCTGATCTAGTATGAAAAAAATATATCAATTTCCCCATCAATCTTTGGTACATACCTTTATCAACAGGAGCAATATTTTCTTTTATCCCAATTTTGTTTGATGGATTCATGAGAGTATCAACTAGTTTGCAAACAAGCATACCAATTTCCCTTAGCAAGTCAAGGGTATATTTCTTTTAGGATATCGAAATCCCTTTTCTAGATCGAGCCATTTCCATTCCTTAAAAATACTTCAAGGCTCCCAAGTATTTAATCTCAAAGGCTATGCTTGGGACTTTCTTGATGTGAGTGACTTCTTCATTGTTCCCAGTTACAATAATATCGTCTACATAAACAATGAGAACAGTAATCTTACCCCTTGATACTTTGATGAAAGAGGGTCATTTGTTTACCCTTGTGTCAATCCATGCTACTTGATTACCTTTGTAACCTTTCAAGCCATGTTCTAGAGATTGCTTGATCCCATATAGAGATTTTTGTATTCTACATATTAGGTTGGCATTGTTGGAATTTTTCAAACTTGGCAATATCTCCATGTAAACTTCCTCATCCAAGTCCCCATTGAGGAATGCCTTTTTGATGTCAAGTTGATGAAGCTTCTAATCAAGATTAATTACTGTAGACAAAAGAACCCTAATTGTATTTAGCTTTTCTACAAGAGCAAAAGTCTCCTGGTAATTTATTTTATGTTTGTGTAAAGCCTTTTGCAACCAATCTCGCCTTGCACCTTTCAACACACTGACATCAGCCTTGTATTTCAAATTGAATATCCATTTGCAACGCACTGGTTGTTTTCCTTATGGTCTTTGAGTGAGCTGCCATGTGTAATTCTTTTTAAGAGCTTAGAGCTCTTCATTCATGGCTTCTCTCCACTTTGGGTGCGTGAGGGCTTCTTCTATACTATTTGGAAGTTTAATACTATCCAGGTTAGCTATAAATGTCCTGTAACTAGAAGACAACCTTTCATAGGATACAAAGTGAAAGATTGGATGCTGGGTACATGATCTAGTTCTCATTCTTCATGCAATAGGAAGGTGAATATTAGTAGAAACTTCAGAATGACCATTACCTTGATTGCTTTATGTGCTTTCTATAGGAGTTAGACTTGGCTCAGATTGGCAATGCTCTTAGATAATGCATTGTTGCTCAATTTGCTTGTTGTGCCTTGAATACACTTTGAGGTCCTTGGTAGGCCCTTGATTTAGAGTTTTAGGTGTCTCAAGTTTAGATAAGTAGCTTGGCATTGGCTTGGCTGTAAAAGAGATAATCTCCCCCTGAACCTGAGTCTTAGGGTAACATAGCACTTGTTTAAGAAAGGTAATATCCATCGAGGTATAAAATTTTCAAGTGAGAGGAGAATATAACCCTTTTGATGTTTGGAATATCTAAGGAAGACACACTCTACAAATTTTGGGTTAAGTTTGCTTCTTTGTTGTTGAGGGATATGAACATATGCAATGCACCCAAACACTTTGAGAGGAAGTATGTGAGGATATGGGTTTGAGGAAAGGCTTTGAGGGCATGCAATTGATAAGATAAGTTGCAAATAGAATAGCCTCATGCTAGTATTGCTTAGGGACATTATTTATAAACATAAGGGATCAAGTAACTTGAAGAAGACGTTTGTTTTTCCTCTCAGCTTTGCCATTTTGTTGAAGAGTACAAGCATAGGAGCTCTAGCAGACAATACCATTTTTGAGAAAATACTTCCCAAGGACTGAGTTAAAATAGTCATTAGCATTATCGGTCTTAAAGATTTGAATTTTTTTTTTTTTTAAATTGATTTTGAATCATGGAGTGAAAGTTTTGGACAATGGAGGTAGTTTTAGACTTATCTTTCATTTGAAAAACCCATGTAATATGAGTGTGATGATCGAAGAAGGAAAGGGACCAACGGGTACCAATTATACTTTAAACATGGGATGGTCCTTAGATATCACTATGAATCATAGAAAAATGATGTGATGGTTTGTAAACATGAGTGGGATAAGTGTTACAGTTGTGTTTGGATAACTAACAAACTTCACATTTAAAACGTTTTGGACTTTTGATAAATAGTGTAGGAAACATCTTGGACAAGTACATAAAATTTGGGTATCCTAAATGTTGATGACATAACATAATAGTGTAGTATGAATTGTTTGCAAGTGTGCTCACATGGTAGGTAATCTTATTGTTAACCTTGATCTAGTAAAGACCTGTGTTTTCTTTAATATTGCTAATTGTCTTCCCTAAAGCCAAATCTTTTAAAAGACATTTAGAGGAAAAGAAAACTTAGCAACACGCTTCAAGTCATGAGTCAGCTTGCTAATAGAAAGCAAATTGCAAGATAAATTTGGAACCAAGAGAACAATTGCCAATGTGAAGCTTTCAAAGATTTTTACTTTCCCAATACCAGTCACCATGGATAAAGATCCATCAACAATCCTCACTTTTATAATTATCACAGCATAGTTTGTATTCAAGGAATAATGAGGCATCTCTAGTCATATGATCTAAAACACTTGAATCGACAATCTAGGAGACATCGTCTTCTGCTCAAGCATGAAGAGCATTTAAAAATGTACCTTTTTGTGCTATACTAGTAGTGGTAACATTAGAGGTGGATGATGAACTTTGATTGATCAACTTTTGAAGCCACTCTTTTCATTCTTTGCTGAAGAAGAGAGGTTCATTTGTCAGTTTCTTGCTCTTTTTTGAAGTCGCAGCATACCCTCTGTGTTCTTCTTGTTTATTTGGCTTCTTATCCGTTGGTTTTATGTGGATCTTCCAACATTTTTCACGAGTATGACCTATGCATCTATAGTGGTCATACCACGGCCTTCCCTTCTTTGCTTTCTTGTCTTGATTTTGGTTCCTTCTTCTGAACGCAATGGTAGAACCCTTAGATGGAGTTGTAGGAGTTATATTGGTTTCCAACATAAGTTTCTTTATGCTATCCTCCCTTCGTACCGCAGAGAAAGCAATTTTGGGTAAAGATAATGGCTTTGAACCTAGAATTTTTCCTCTGACTTCTTTGAGGGATGAGTCCAAGCCTTTAAGGAATTTAAAATCTCTTTCTTTCTCCACAATGTCCCTATATTTCTTTGCATCTTTAGGACAAGTCCAATCTAGGTTCTCAAAGACATCCAGTTGTTGCCACAAATGTATCAATGTGGTGAAATACTAGGTTACTGACAACTCCCCGTATTTGAGATCATGAAGAGTACCTTTGATCTCAAATAATTCAAAATTGTTGTCTTTATCAGAATATGTGTCCTTTGTACCTATCCAGATTTCATGGGCAGTGTCATAAAACATAAATCCTTCTTGATATCATTGTCCATGGTATTGACTAACTAAGATATGACTATATTATTTTCCGCTCTCCATATCTTTTACTGTGTCCTTCTCTTCTGATTGGACAGCAGCATCATTAAGGTAATCATCTTTGCCCTTGTCCTAGACAAACATCATCAAGGGCTTAGCCCACTGCAAGTAGTTGTGGCCATTTAACTTGTGTCTTGTGATGAGTTGGATGGAGCCTTCCTTTACACCATGGCCAAGGAGGCCTTGTCCAGAGGACCCACTAAGAGTTTGGCTTACTTTCGTAGCCATAAGAAAGTGGACAAGGTAAAGGAGGTGGCTGGTAAACTACTGGCAAAGAGAAGGTGGTGAGGAACACACTGGACATTGGACATTGGTCACAGCTCTTTTTTTTTTTTTTTTGGTGGTGGGGGGGGGGGGGGGGACGGTGGTTGCAGAATGGTGAGTTGAACACCATAGCTATTGGAGAAAATGAGCTAGAAAAGGGCAGTTAGTTGAACACACCACGAACCATGTCCAAGCTGAGAAGGTAAGGAGAGGCCGTTGATCAATTTTGGGCAAATGGTGACCAAAGAGGAGGCTCCATGCACTCTCATGCACAAAGAGTGGTTAGTTTAACAGACCATGAACCATGTCCAAGCTGAAAAGGAGGGGGTTGGGCTTGAAGGTGCAAAGGCTGTTGATTCGTTTTGGGCAAATGGCAATTAGAGAGGGGGCTTTACGCACCCTCATATGCTGGTGTGCGAGAGATCATTCAGAAAATAATAACGGTGTGTGGCGGGGCATGTGGTGGTGGTGGTGGAAGTCTGGCATCCTAGAATGGGCCAGTTAGCAATGTCTGTGGGGATTCCTAAGATGGTTGGGTCGATTTGAGATCAAATTGTGGATGAAATGGAGCTTTGGCTAAGGAATGAAAGCCATAAAAGGGGCAAAATTGCTACAAGACGGACAAAGATGCCCCAAAGCAGAAAGAGCCTAAGGCTCTGATACCATGTAGAAATGGTACAGAAGTTGAGAAAATGTATTCAAATTTGAGAAATGAATACTATTGTATATTTACAAGTAAAGGCCAACCTATTTATAGATCCAAGGCTAAGGAAAAAGATACAATAGTGCCCCTAGGAGTAAGGTTAATTACAAGGAAAACAAATAGGGAAAATAAATAAGGAAAAAATAGAATTTCCACACTTTATTATAAGGACTTTGCGGCATAATTTCTCAAAACATTTCCTTAACTGAGAAGGGTGTTAACGCATATGATCAAAGTATTCACGTAGAACCAAAACATTATGGAGGAAATCTTCTCTTTTTATTGATAGAATTACCAATCTCTTTTCTTTCTTTAGCTCACTTTTACCTTTTTTTTCTTTTTTTTTTTTAAAATCAGCAACTTGTCAACCATAATTTTTTTCTAACATGTATGTGAGTTAGTTTGACACATTTTATCACCGTATCATGGCAACATCTGTGTCTAACACATCTTCAACACCTTGACATGCCTGAGAAGCATGTTCATTTTCTTTCACACATTTGGGGCTTCAAAATAGCATCTCCTGTTCCCTAACAATTTAATTGCTTACTTGCATTCAGGTCAAGATTTGCATCAGAGAATCACATGACAATCTTTCAGGTACAATTTGAAGTTCTTTTTGCATTGTTTTGATGATTCTTTGGTCCTCTTATATTCGCTTGTTATTTATTACCCTTAGTTTTTTTTCTTTTTGGCCAAGATGTACTTTTTGTCCTCTCAATTTAAACGAAGTTTTATTTTTGTTCCTTCAAATTTATTAATGCCAATTTGTCCTCTAATTCTCCAAGCTTCATCAATGTTTTCATCTCCCCTCACTTCATTAGAACCTAAGGGCGAATTTGATGTGGCATTCCACATGTCAAACACTTGATTATGTAAGGTGGTCAAAATGTACTTTTCATTCAACCTTAACCTTGAATCAGGCTTCAATTTTTGTCCCTCAAAATTTATTGATTCTAATTTCATCTCTTAACTCTCCAAAATTGATCCGTGTTTTCCTCGCCACACACTCTGATAGAAACTCTAATGGCTTCCCTGATTGGCATTCTACGTGTCAAAGAATTGACCTTGCATAATTCATACCTGGCAAACCTCATTAAAAATGGCCAAAATCAACCAACATCCACTAACATTTCCCCCAAATTATAGTTAGGGTTTGTGGAAAGTTTATGGTGCTAGAGCTGTTGCATTTAAATTTTCCTAGATTGCTCAAAAGTGGTCATTGACTCTCGATATCTGTAAATGAGCAGTGGTAGAGGAGGCTAAGATTCTGCTATTACAGTGAAGTGGCTGAGATAAAAGAATCTTAATTTGAGTGTGTATTCACCATTTCACCACAATAGCAGATCCTTAGCCTACTCCGATCATTGCTCATTGACAAGGACTGAGAGTCAATCTCCATCTTTGAGCAATCGAGGAGAATTTTAAATGCAGTGGCTCTAGCAACCCAAACTCTATGAATTTCAAATCTAGGTTGATTTTGGCATCTGATGAGGTTTGCTAAGCATAAATTATCAGTTAGGTGACGTAAAGTATATTTTAGCCTTTCTTTCTTTTCTCTTCTTTTCTTTATCATTTTCCCCCAAAGATGTATAGTTTTGTTTTGCTGACCATTGTATAGTTGCCTGAAGGTCAAAGGTTTTTGCATTTTTTAATGGCATTATTAATTTTTCTTTAGATTCCTGACTTTTATATTGATCTGTTGATAATCTTATTTACCTCTTTTTTTTTAGGCTGAAAATTCATTTGGAGACTCAAAAAAGTCTGAGCTACCCGGATATGCTGTGAGTTTCATTCACCTGGCTGTGTTGCTTCCTTTCATTGGCAAATTTTTTAATCACGGTCACTGGTTTTTAACATGAGTGATTTTTTGTTTCCTAAAATAGGTTTTAAATACCTCTAAAGGCTCTATAGTAATAGAACTTTACAAGGAAAGTGCTCCTGAAGTTGTTGATGAATTTATTGACTTATGGTGAGTACTGGGCCTATTACTGTGGTATGTACCTTTTATATTTTTTTTTTCTTTTTGGGGAGATTTTTCATTTCCTTTTGTTTTGCTTCTTGCGCACTTTTTTTCCCCCTACTCATATTGTGAGGTTGGAGCTGGGGAAGAAATTTTTAGGTTTGAATTTTATCTTAACAATTATAATTTTGGCCCCTGAAATTGGGATCAATTTTCAATTGGGTTCTTATAAACTTTTCTTTCCAAATCCTGCTGGAAGTATCACAGTTTCACTGGAGACGGAAAGTCCTCAAATTAATACATGCCATTTCATCGTTTTCTGCCTTCTATAAGTTGGTTCCATCTATATTTGAGCCAAATTGGAAAAGCAGGGGAAATAACAAAGGATTTCAATGAGATGGTTCCATCTAGATTTTAGGCGCCAAAGGTGCATTATGCCTTTTATATTTACTTGGTAAAGTATTTGGAGTTATAAGTGCAAGATTCACATTATATGCATATGCCTTTTTCTGTTTAAACAATAAATGGAACTAAAACTCGACATATTAGACCATAGCCAATATGGGCTTATTAAGGACTAAGTCGACTATAATCGCTAAGGCTGAGCAGTTTTTTGTCTAGCTTTCTGGATATATACTGTTGGGTATTCATTGACTGACTAGACTATTAGGAAGGCTTTAGTTTTTATCAAGTTTAAAAGTCCATCATGTAGTGACACAAATTGATGGATCAGAGAAGATAAGTATAAACCATGTAAGTGGACAAATATTTCACAAAGTAAAGTAACATTTATAAAACATGTAGGTAACTTTGTCAATACAATAATAACTTCTACAAAACATATTAGTATTTTTGCTTTGCGAAACATGGTAGTAATTGTTTAACACTTTTTTGCAAATGTGGCCATCACATATATAAATTGATGATATTGTCTCATGAAAGTTACTTCAGTTTGTAAAATGTTTATGCACTTTCTGTTTGTGAAATTGCACATGCTTATCAGAAAGTACTGAGTTTCTTTATAAAGCCACCAGTTGTCGTAGCTGAGTTGAGTATTTCCTTTATTGACATTAATTTTGGTTGGTACTGAGTTCAGTAAAAGTGATGTGTCTTATGGAGTTTCTTGAATTTAGCTTGCCTTTCGTTTCAACCTAGTCCTAAACTACATTGCTATTGCAGTCAAAAAGGGCAATTCAAGGGAATGCTTTTCCAACGTGTAATTAAGCACTATGTGATTCAGGCAGGGGATAGCCAAGGGACTGGAGCTACAGAAGACTGGAACCTGAGAGGAAAGCATTATACAAGGTTTTATTATTCTTCTGGTTTTATAATTAGGTGTTTCTAATATCGGAAGACAACATCTTGTGGATGATTTATGAGCATGTTGAAGACGTTTTCTTTTTGATTAATAAATGTTGTGATGTTTAACTAGTATGAAACATGAAGCATTTATGCTTGGAACTTCCAAGGGCAAACACTTTCACAAGAGATTTGATCTTTTCATTACAACTGCACCGATACCTGATCTAAATGAGAAGCTTATTCTATTTGGGCGAGTCATCAAGGGAGAGGATGTTGTTCAGGTGACTGAATCTGCTTTGTTCTCATCATTATGTGTGGGGTAGTGCTCTTTTCTTTTCTTTTTTTTTAAATTATTTTGTGGGGTATTTTTTGGGGGTCTACTGCACCTTTCATATTAAAGAGCGGAAAGTTTTTCACACATCTTTTATATTTTGTCACTCATTGATGTTTATCCATCTTTTTTTTTTTCCTTAAATGTAGTTTTTGGGATGTAATAAATCATGGTTAAATGTCTTACTGAATGTCATTAGTATCCCAGTAGCTGCCATTTTGGATCTTCCTAATCTAAACATTTGGATAAATTTAGTTTAATGTACTTAGATTTGCACACGTTTGATTCAATATCGATCAATTATATATCTATATTTCTATAATAAAAAAAATTTATATTATTGAATGCTCACAATATTTGTACAAAGATTTCCGACGGGATTTATGTTTATGATTGATGATTGATATTGAATGTTACATAATCTTCTGCCAGGAAATTGAAGAAGTGGATACTGATGAACACTTTCAACCTAAAATTTCTATTGGGATACTTGATGTGACGCTGAAACAGAAGATCTGATGGATTTCTTCCAAATCAAAAGTATATTGACATCAAATACTTTTCGGCATACTTTTCTACCAATAACTTCTTTCAGTACTCCGGTCAAAATTTTTCTGCAGGGTTAATGGACCTGTAGGATTATACCTTGGGTTCACAAATGAAGTTTTGGAGACTTGATACTGTTTTGGCTATTTTGTGTTCCTTTATTTTTGGTGGACTGCGACCTATGGGGGTGGGCGTGTGGCTAATGGGTTTTGGCAGTTTGCTTGAAGGTTTGGGAGTTTCTCTTTTCTTTTTCGTATGACACATTAAATGTAACTTTGATGGAGCATGATGAGATCACAAGTTTTTCATTGCTTTGCTGTTACGTATATGCTGTTTTACTTGATAATCAAGGTAATCGAAATCGTTCGATTCTCGATTCAGATCGTACGGTTCGTCACGATTCAGCATTTCAACGATACTGATCGGAGCTTGAATCGTTCTTGAACCAGAATCGCACGTTGGAATCGCTGGAATCGTGCGTGTCGAGTCGTAATCGACGAGTCACGGCCTTCCGGCGATTCTACAAGCCTCAAAGTTGACGGGTTCCTGCAAGTTTAATGGGTCACGAAGTCGGATCTCTTGTGGCCCGGCACACTGAAGGAGAACCGTTGCTCTGAGGAAGACGATGCACTTAGGAGTCAGGACACTCAGGTGTTTGCCGCTTAGCTTTTCTATTTCTTTTGAAGTAAAACGCTGCTTGGATGTGTTGTTTAGGCAAGCTGGCAGCAATAAGAGACATGACCTGTGATGCATTAGGCAAGCTGGACGTTTTTTTTTTTTTTTTTTCTCCTATTAGATTTCGATTTTTTCTCCTATTAGATTGTGTTGTTTTTGGGTTAATAATAATTGGAGTTTTAAATTAAAGTTATCAGTCAATTAGATAGTTACTTTAGTTTAGAATTATAATTATATCTTGTAAAACTTACAATTAAACTTTTGTTAATTTTTGGATTAAATTCAATATTATAATTTTTTTATATATAAATTATTTATATAATATATTTTAAGTTATTTTTTAATATATTTTTGAATCATACGATTCGATACGATTTACGATTTATGATTCAAAAATTAACTCTTCGATTCACGATTTGAATTGCGATTTGATTACCTTGACTTGATAACCCTTTTATTGGTGAGCTAAAATAGCTACCTTCGTAAACTACTCTGTAATGATGCTCATAAACGGCATTAACTTGATAGGCGTAGAATGCTGAGGAGTGAGGACTACATTTCTAAGTTTGAAATTGAAATTGTAGTATTCCATCTGTCAATTGGCGATCAATGTTTTGGATTGTTTTATGATGTAGTAGTTGCTTCCATTGCACTTCTGACGCATTACAATACAAGATGTTATGTGGCTCGGATATGCGTTCCACAACTTCTATAACTTGTTAAAATAGGTAAAATGAGAATTTGATCATCATACCAGCTTGTATTTATCAAAAGATGACCTCATGGACTGCAAGACAGCCAACATGATGTTTTCTGTATAACAACTATATTATTTTATTTTTTCTGATATTATTTTCCTTTAAGGCTGTATTAGCATTTTGGTCTTTTAACTTATTGTTTAAATTTGATTCCTTAATTTTCTATTTGACATATTTGTCTTTTCTGTTTCATCTGTTAAAATACTTAATTGACGTACTAACATTGAATGGACGTACTAACATTGCCTAAGTGGCATTTGAGAAGACAAACGTTGTTAGGATGCCTATTTGTCTGTTAAAATGGCCTTTTAGCTTTATTTAGTATTTTAAAAATGATCTTTTAACTTTGTTTAGTATTTTAAAATAGTCTTTTAACTTTCTTTGGTGGTCAATATACTTCTTTAACTTTCTTTATCATTTGGAACATGGTCCTTTAACTTTCTTCACTATTTCAAAAATATGCCAAACTTTTACTATTATAACTACCAAAAATTAATCAAAACCAGTGAAAATAAATCAAAATAAAATCAATGAAATTATTCTCCATCATGTTTATAGTGCCATTACTGCGCTGATATCTTGATAGAAGGCTGACCATAATTCTTTAATAATCAAGATAGATCGGAAAAGGTCACAGACACAGCTGTGTCATCGACTTCAAACTAGAGAATCATTTTGTAATCTCTCTTGGATGCGTTATTTGCATAGTTTCTATGATGCTTCCTTTGAATCTTTCTTGCCTATGGTTAACTTTATTTAGAATAATAAGTGTTTTATATGCATTTAAGAAACTATTTTTTAAAACACTAAAGAAAACTAAGAAACCATTTTGGAATATCAAAAAGTTAAATGATCATTTTCAAAAATTAAAGAAAATTAAGGAAATATTTTTTAAGGTAGATGAGCATCTTAACGGTAGTGTTTATCCACCTAGGGTGGTATGTAAGCAATGATAAGAACATATGTTTAAGTATTCTGATAGATCTAATGTAAAAAAATGTTGCACAGCTTGAAAATTAAGGGATTAAATAAAAATTAATTAATTAATTAAGTAATCAAAATATCACTACTATATTTTATTTAATGGTATGATGGATTGACACTTCTAAATTTTTTTAATACATAATTCAAAAATATATAGTAGTAACTAATAATTCTAGAAATATTAAGAAATTATTAGTTCATTTATATTTAGTACATTCATATTCAAGATGTTTGGAATCTTAAAATGCCACTAATAGTATTTTGGTTGACTATTTGAAAAATGTACCATACTAAACCGTTATAATTTTTGCTGAAATGTTACAAAGCGTTGGTCTCCAAATATATATATATATATTATTTCTGTATCTTAACTTACAAATTTTAATTAAACAAAAATATATTTTTGGTCCTTTATCTTTATTTTAAGTTCTCTTAATTTTATTTTGTTCCAATAATTTTACTTTAGATTTCATTTTCCCCCTTTAGTTTTACTTTGTTCCAATTTAATCTTATATTTCACTTTCATTCTTTTATTTTATTTTATTTTAATTTGATTCCTTAACTTGCAAATACTACTCAAATTTTCCCCCTCCCTCTCACATCGCCAAAATGTTTAATAAAAAAGTTTTATAAGGCTACTTGGTAGCTTAACACTGATAATTTCTTATCAACTTGGATCTTACTTGCCATAATACTTTTCTCTATGTTATTGCACAAATCTAACTAATGCTCTCATTTTATTTTGTGTAAGTATTGTGGCAAGGGAGATTAAGGTCACTACCTATGTTTATAGATAATATGCTCCCATTATCTTGGATTTACAAAACAGGTTTATATGGTGATAAGGAGGGTTTGGTAGTATTAGAAAGAATGAAATATTTGAGTGTTATTTGAAAGAGATCAAATTGAAATTTAAAAAAAAAAAGAGTAAAAAACAAAAGTGAACATTAAAACAAAATTAAGAGATTAAATTAAAACAAAATAAAATTAAGACAAAAAAAAATGAAATATGATGTGAAATTAAGGGATTAAATTGGAACATTAAGTTAAAGGATGACAATAAAATATCAAATAAAGTTAAGGAATTAAAAGTATATTTTTTCCTTTTAAATATTAAGTTTGACAATGTAAATTTTTTTATTATTTTAGAAAATAAAACATAAAATATTTACACTCATCTGTGTTTAACATTAAATATATAGATTTTTGTTAATTTAAAATTATATAATTTTTTATATTTTAAAAATATATTACCATTCAGTCACTTTTAAGGGCATGTTTAATATAATTATTAAGATGTTAAAAATCAATCAACCAATTAAATCTGATTGTCAAATGGTTAAAACACTCTTTAAGTAAATATATCAGACTTTCACAAGTTATTTCTAAATCTAAAAAGTATATAACACTTCACTTTAAACAACTTCAAAAAGACGAGTGATGTTTGATGATGTTATATACAATAAATTGAGTGTGTTTTAGGTAGTGTTAAAAAAATCAGATTAAATTGCTTGGTGAAATCGGATAACTGGTGAACTAACTATTTGTCTAGTTCAATTGAACCTTAAGACTAATCAGTTAAAAAATTGGTTAAATTGGACAAAAATCGATGAAATTGATAGTCTGATAAGTTAAACAATTCTTTTTTTTTTTTGTTTCTTCATTGAAGTTAAGAGCAAAAACATTTGATGAATATAACGACCCTAATTGCTAATTACAGTAATTAGGGTTAATTAAGTGGTTAATAATAAATCAAAGCTTAAAGTTATTATAATTAATTAAAATAGGAGAAAGTAGGGAAATTTGAACCCTAATATCATTAGGGTTATTAACTAAGCAACCATAACTAATTGAATCTACAAGTGATCATAATTATCAATTAAAAAATTTGATTCATTGTTACTGCTGATTTCGACTTAAAAAACCTCTTATAAGCATTCCTAATGCTTTACTTAACATTATTATTAGAGAAACCAAGGTTTCTAAGTGAAAATAAAGGTTTGAAATCCTTGGCCACGACTTGGACCTTCTCCGCCATGGCTAAGTTGGTTATTGAAATCTAAAACTAAGTTAATTACTGGAATCTAGAAACTAAGTTTGGAGACTCCCGTCGCAACTTGGTATACCCGCGCTGTAGGGTAAGTGCTCTTGAGAACTACTATTTACACTTTCGCGAATCTCACCACAGTGAGAGAGAATTCTGGAACATACTATAGAAAATTTCACGATTCGTGCTGCGACGGGCCATACCTAAGCCGCAGCAAGCCACACCTGAGTCGTGGCAAAACTAGCTACTGGAACCCAGAATTTTCCTCCCTTAATTCTCGCCGCGACTTGATCCTCTTGCGCTGCAGTGAATCTACTCTTTGGAGCACTCCCTACCTGACTTTCTTGACTTGTGCCACGACTAAACATCTTACACCAGGACAAGGTTACTTTCTCTGGGCGAATTTTTCATTTTACGCCATAGCAAGATGTTGTGCACCGCGGCGCTCCTCGCCTTTGATTGCCTCTTGGCTACAACTTAACTAATCTTAGCCATAGCGTAGCTAATCTTAATCGCAACTCAACTATCTTCTGCACCTATACCTCCCAATTTCATCCCATACACTCTAACTCTCTCTCTAGTAACACTCTAGGGCCACTTTATATTAGTATGTAGGGTTCTAATAGCATTCAACTACCTAATTTACTCAATATGTCTCTCACTACTAAAACAAATACTAGGTGTTGATTCCTGCTTATCTACTATCATACATCAGTAATTTATATATCAATAATAGTAAGAAGGATTCATAACTACTAACATTATCATCTAAATATAAATTCCAATATAGGCTTTATGCATTACTAGTCTAAGTCAACAATTAAGGTATCACATGATTGCATTCTCAAATAATAGACCATATCTTAGGATTAACAAGATTTTATATCAGATATATAAATGCATACATCAAATTCTAAGTTGTAAAGAGTCTAACTCCTTATTAGTTACATTGTTGTTTACCAAAACACAAAATACCTACACTTGATAATATGATTACATGATGATGATGATACTATACAAAAGAATAACAAAAATTAACATATATCCTAGAATTGATCCATCCAAGTGCAGAATTTTCCACGCATGGTCTTAGCTCATGAATGTTTATCCACTTGCTTCCCTTTATCCTTACCCAAAGGACATTCTCCTGAAATAGTTAGCCTATGAAACGGGGTGAGATTGCAAATCTCAGTAATCAAAGGCAAATTCTATTCATATATTCCAATTTAATTAACCTATGTGCAATTAATCAGATAAGTATCATAAATAACAGTCATGCAAGCAAATAAAACAATTGGGCTATTAGTAACTACAATCCCATACTAATAATCACATTTTCACATGTTATAAGCCATTAACACTAAGAGAGGTCCATCTATAATACTAACTCCCTAATGAGTGCAACTTGGGCTTAGTATATGCAAAGGTCTAATCACAATCTGGTGCCCGATTGAAGCATGATATATGGGTGGTAGCTGTACCACAACTCTACCATGGACTCACAAGGTCTAATCACAACATACCAGATAACCAACTATTCATTATACATTCAAAATTATAATTGTGCAGTAGATATAAAATTAAAGTAGACATATACATGAAATTTAATATTAACCCCAGTTATCTCACTTGTAGACAATTCTTTGAGAGCCAACAATAATGCTATTTCAGCTTATGGATATAAAACCAGACCATTATTATTCCTAATCACCATTTATAACAGCAAACCCATTATTCAAAAGATTAAACCACAAAGGATTACCTATAGAATACTTACCCAGCCACTATAAGAACTAAATTTAGATTTGGTTGTGCCTATACTAGTAACCTCAGAACAACACTATAAATTTTGGGCAAATTTGCACAAAATTACCACTCATCATAAATCAGCTATAAGAGTCCTAAACTAATAGAAAATGCATCAAAATGAGAAATTTATACTGACCTAATATCTCTCCTAACCTCAATCTCTAAAAATCCTCCAAGAAAATATCAAACAACCCATATCAAATTTGAGGTGTAGGTAAAAATGCTCCAAATGAAAAACTAATTAGGTTAAATTAAAGAGGAAGAGGAGAGAGTCAAGTTATATAACAACTATCTTGGTTGATTTTGGCTCTAGTGGTGGGAAATGATAGATTTATGCTAAGAACCCTACCCTCCAACTTAAACCTTCGAAAATGCTTTGTGTCTCTTGTTTTTCTAAATTCAAGTGAATGACAAGGAGTTTCTCCTAGGGTTTAAGTGAGAAATGGGCTGACCCATCAGCCTTAAGTCTAATTGGGCTCCTTCATAATTGTTGGGTCTTGGTTTGATGAATTAGACTGCAAAACTTCTAGGATTTTTAATGAAGTTTTAGGCTTCTAACTCGCTAAACCATATTGGGTCATTGCTAAGTAGTCTCTCTTAGACTAAGTCTCACAATAGGAAGTTAAGTTTACTCAAAAATATAGTTGGGCCTCTATTAGTATTTATCCATGGCATACTTAAATTAATTATGAGTTTAGATTGAGTTTCTAACCCAATTGAATATTTAAACCCATATTAAAAATTTATTCTTCCATAAGTTCCATTTCCCCTTTCACTTAATTATTTTCTTTAACTACCCATACTAATTCCCTAACTCATCATAATTACTCTTAAAAAACTTTCAGGGTGTTACAATGAAGATCTAAAATTTTATAGATCAAAGAAGGGAGGTTTTGAGAGCAATAGAAATAGAAAGAAAAATGAGAGAGACATGAAGTCAAACTTATCCAAAGTGTTTTTTGGATTACAGTGTGTAGACTCCATAGCCAAGCCAATCTCCTTAATGAGGGGATTGAGTGATTGATGACAAGATGGTGTCAAGACTCCATAGCCATACAACATCTCGGATGAAGGAGTGGATTTATAAGAGAGAGACATCATGTTTTCTTAGCTACATAGCATTTCAGATGAAAGTGGATTTAGAGGAAAGACATCATGTTTTCTTGGTAGTTAGCAACTAGGTTTAGTGGTTGGGTTTAGGCCATTTTAACTTTAATATTTTAAATAAACATAAAAAGTAATGTTTAATCAAAAGTAAAATGCTAAAGCCTATAAAAACTTGAAAAAAGAAAGAACAACTAAAGCCCATATCTATTAATAGTGGTAATGTATTTAAATATATTTTTAATATATTATATTATGTTTTTGATCTATTAAATTATATATGTGTATATATATATATATATATTAAATTATTACTGATTCAATTACAATCAAACTAATAAACTATGACTCAATACTTTCAGTGGTTGAAGGATTAATCTGGTTCTTAAAATATTGGTTTTAGGCAATCAACTAAAGAATCTTGCCTTTTTGAAGCTCTAATACCTTTGATAATACATTATTTGAGGCAATTGAACCCATTGGATTGACGATAAATGCCAATTTTAGATATATTAATCCTCCTAAATTTAGGCATTTTAATAATCAAATATGGCTTTAGGGGTTTAATTAGGTGGAATTTGATTTCACTAGCCATTTTTGCACTCTAGAAATTTATTTGCAAAATTATAAGATTTTAATGCATAAATTTCTCTTAAATAATTTTGTGAATATTCCTACTTGATTTTTCTTACTCTTTTGGGCATATTTTAATGGGCAAATGAAAATAAAATGGTAAAAATAAATTTGGAAATGAATGAAAGGTTATATGATCTAATTAAAGGCTAAAATCTTAAAATAAAAATTAGATTTTACAATTTAAGAAGTCCTTCATATTTAGACACAAATTCTTTTCCACGTGTTTGCATATCAATGAAAGGGAAGAAATAGGATTTTCCTGTGCACTTCCTTCATATTTAGACACAAATTCTTTTCCACGTGTTTGCAGATCAATGAAAGGGATACTGAAGCATGAGTTTTGATAGATGAAACCACAAAAGCTGGAAGAAGCTTTATAGATACACTCCACGTTGATTCATGGCTGGCATTCATAAGAGAAAGAGATTCACAATGGCATCAACTCATGTGAAAGCTTAGGGTTAAGCAAACACGAGAAGGCACACCTCTAAACATCACACACTTCCTTCTTCCTTAGCTCGCCACGGGTTTGGAGGGCAGAGGATGATTGATGAGCTATGCAACCTCCATGTAGTTACACATGTAGAGGAGGAGGAGGTTTGGAAAAAGAACACGAGAGAAGAAGAAGCATGGAAGGGGCTTGGGTTTTATGTGCATGGAGAAGAGAAGAGCTCAAGTGAGAGATTAGGACATGGAAAAGGTTAAAATGAAGCATCAGTGGGGGCTCATGGAAGTGAGGAAGAAGCTGGGATCCTATTAAAAAGGCAAGGAGCTCTTCTTTACGGGTTTGTTTATTAGAATAGAGGTTTAGAAGCATGAAGATGTTGGAATGAGTAGGAAAAATGAGAAAAAGCATGCTACTGATTTGAAGACATGGAGAGGAAGCTCGAGACAACATTTGAAGAGAAGGAAGAATGAAAAGAGGCTCGGGTTGATGGCTTCAACTGGGAAGAAACATGTAAAGAAGAGGAAGGGCATGTGATCATTACTTGGGCAAGAGAATAAGAAGCTCACGTGGCAGTAGAACATCATCATGAAGAATACAATGTTACAACAGCTTCCTCTTCCTCCACGTAAGCACAAGGCACCAAACCATGTCGCAACGTCCAACAGAAATCGTGGGAAGGCTCTCGAAGAGACGAAGATTGAGTAAATAAGCTTATACATGTAAACAGCCTCCTTATAACCATACGAGTAAGCTCCAGACCAAAACGTATAGAGAATAATGCATGAAGAAACATGTGAAACGAGGAACATGGATGAAGTAAGCTAAAGAAGCAGCCACGGGTTAAAGCATCATAGAAGAGGAGAAAAGCGAGCTGCATGAGACAATTTTAAAGGAGCATATGACACACACAAAGGAGGAAGAAAAGCCACGTGAGAGGATTAACAAAAATGCACATGGGCAGAACAGGCTAACTGGGAGCAAAATGTAGGAAAAGACAGACTAAAAAATGTGAAAAGAAAGGGGAAGAGAGAGAGCATTGAGGAAGAAACACGTGGGGATGAATTAAAAAAAAAAGGCACGGGCAAAAACAAATGAAGTAGCACGTGAAAGTGAGGCATGAGAAGGGCACATGATTTATTAAAACACACTACAGTAGTAGGCAATTCAAACACATAGGGGATTCATTCATCCATTCACCCATGCAGATATTATTCCATTGAATTAACACGCCATTCTACTCCATCCACGTCGTACCTACCTCTTCCATCTTCCACTCCATTTCTCTCCCATCCATCTCCATTCCATGAAGCTCTAATACTCTCTTGTGACTAGCTTGGAAGAAGATTCTTGGAGAAGCCTGAATCCATGGATTATAAACAAATTTTTGGCTAAGATTTTCCTAATTTTCTATACTTTTCCTTTTTCTTGTATATGCTTGGTTGAAATGTATTTGATTGAGATTAGTATAGTTATAATTAGTGCCTAGTTAGACACTAATAAGGAGACTTTTTTGAGTGATTAATTGATTCATTAAGTACTGAATATTTTCATTTCCCCTCTAATTTTCTATGTATGCAATCAAGGTGTTCAATGAAATACATGAGTGAGATTGTGTGCTTAATTGTTTAATTTAAAGATTCTTTGGAGTTTAATTCGTTAATTAAACATCTTAGGTTAATGATTCAGAGGCTAATTAATTGTTTAATTAGTCAAATTTAAGTGTTCATTGATTTTAAAAGTAAGAATTAATGATTTGATGTGGGATTGAGGTTTCAATTCAATATTAGATTGTTAATCTCTTAATTCTTACGTGGTAACACAAGATATACTCCATGAGCACAATTAAGGACTCTTAGGTTAGAATTAATTACAATTGAATTAGGATAAGGATAATGGATACTAAGGGACAAATTTAAAACTAGTCACAAGTCCATTACTTGCCTTATTAGTTCATGCAATTAGGTAGCAATTAGGAACTTTGATTCAATTTAATTATAGTTAGTTTAATTAAATCAAACCCCCTTTAAATTAGGTAGTTCTAGGATCTTTTTACACTTAAAAAAATCAATTAAATATTGAATTTCATTTCCAAGGGAGAAAAATCAATTAAACATTGAATTTCATTTTCCAAGGAAAATGATGTAGGTTGTGCCACTAACTATATATTTTCTCAACCTAGTTTTATTTTAGAGGTTGCGGGATACGACCTTTCAATTGACCCATTAAAGAGTTGTCCCAATTCATTAGGAGGTCTTAACCGAAACATGAAACATGTTTGGTTAGATGAAATGAGGTACTTCATAATAGAAATAGGCCAAAAGATATGTTTAGTTTGAAGGAATAGAACGGGTATAGGAAAGTCAATTTCACATAACTGGGAATGAGGATTTCCTTTATTCTACAAAGGAATGAGATATGATTCCTTGGAATGAAAATACTAATTATTATTATGTCCTCTTTAACATTTCAAAATTAAAATAAAAAAACCTTTTTGAATAATAATATAATAATAACAACATTTGAATATAATAAATAACAATTAAATAATATATAATAGAAAAATATATAACTATATTAAATATATAATATTACAATAAAGCATAATATGGATAAATATATGTATAACATATAATTATATATGTATATTATAATATCTAATAATTATTATAATGAAATTAAATATTAATGAAATTATATTTTCCTTATATTTTTTATTACAAATTTAAAAAAATAAAAAATTCTATTTTTATTTTTTCATCAAGAATATTATTACCATTTGGTTAGCTTTCTTTCCATTCTTATTTTGATTTCAACAAACTAAACAAAGGAATGGAATGGAATGCATTTTTTCAATGCCATACCAAATATAATGATACTTGTACTAATTATCTATTTTATTATTTATGTGACCAATGCATTTTTTAGCATTGTGACTTATGATTATCATTATTAATATTTTTAGATTAAGTCACAATCTCACTATCAAAGGAAGTAATGGTCCCATGACACATCAAGGCCACACAAATCCATAAGGAGTGTGCAAGTTCAATCTAGTTCCTAGATAAGTTGGTGTGTTCGAAAGAAGTATTGGCATTAGTAGACCACCAATTAAACATAGTAAACAGAATAGAAAGCCAAGTACCTTAGTGAACTATAATATATCTAACCTTGAGTCTTTATTTTGTTTGTATACGTTTTTCTCTTAAGCTAATTTCCTAGTTAGCTTAGAGTAGATACATCTTTTCCACTTTCAATATATAGTGATTGAACTTGTTGAACCACTAGAATCCACTAACATCCATTATAGGATAGACTTTCTTTATGAGTGCATAATTATTGCCTTAAGGATATACTTTCTTTGGGGGATTCGACCTTGAATACTCAAGTATACCACCAGGAGCATTTAGTGCACCTGCTAAGGTGATCATGATAGAAATTGTGCAAGTAGGATATTCATAACTTAGAGAATTGTGACAACTCTAGGACAATGGATATGTCAATACTTGACACTTGATCCATTCTATTCCATATTTCCATCCACTTATCTCATGATTTACACATGGTTCACAATCCACACCCACTAGCTATGATTGGGCGTTGGTGTTGTGGCACCAAGACTATTATGATAAACATAAAATTTGCATGTTTTATTAGTTTAAAATGTGACAATTGAGTCTAATTAATTTGACTCTGATGCAAATTTTATATATTTTAACTAGGAGTTGTTAATTGAGCCAAGAGGACATTTTGGAATGGAAATTAGCATATTAAAGCTCATAAACGATCCTATAAGGATGACCCACATAGACCATGTGAGGAAGTAGAGAAAAAATATAAGAAAGCTCAAATATAAGGCATTGTACACCCTCATGGGCATTTTTGCACATGGCCTTGTAAAATCATTTGATAAGCTTAACATATACATAGGCATACTTGTGCATTTTGTAATATAGTGAAAATATTTAATATATATTATAGATTAAAAATAATTAAATTAAGGAATATAATGGAAAGATAATTTAAATGATGGATTATTGAAGGTAAATAAATAAATTAAGCATTTATGAGAAAAATAAATAAATTAGGAATTTCATGGAAATTTTATTTTATTTTTGGGTTTTTATTTAATTAGGTGCAAATTTAATTAGTTGTCCTAAGGAAATATCCCGATGTAAATTAAAATATGTTAGAGAAGCCTCTAAAATAAAATTTAGAGGGAGCTAAGTTAGAAATTAACAAAACCTATAACCCATATAGTCCAAAACCTATAATCCATGACCCAAACCTAATTCCCACATAACAAAACACTCTTTCCTTTTCTCATTCAACTGCATGCATATGCATAACTAGAGAAGAGACATTAAAATGTAGAAGGAGAGAAAGAAGGGTTGAGTGTAACACCATATATTTCTAGCTTACTTCTTATCATTTCTAAGTCTCACATGATGAATTGCACAAAAGGGAATGGAAAAATGACATTAAAATAATGACTTATTTCGCGTTGCGTCGTGTATGAAAATTCCATTTGGTGTCACGAGGACCATATAAACTCATACATCACATTCTCATATTTAATTATATACATACAACTCATTTGCATCACCAAAGTTGGCCCACACCTCGTGGAATTCAAAAGGGAACATCAAATTCACTCTATTATTTTCGGCTAGAATTTCAATTTTTCTGTCACAACTTTGAAAATTCATAACTAAATTCAAAAAAATCAAAATGCAACAAATTTTACCATTACAGAAATCTCTAGATATCTACCCCATGCTAAAAATAATTTCAGCTCATGAATAATTAAGGGTAGAACATTTGATATCCAAAAAGTCACTGAGGTCGCTGCTATCTGGGCTACTAATTCAGATTACTGATATGAAATTCAAATTTCATAAATCTAAAAAAATTGAAATCGTGCATTCTTAGCTATTCTAAAAAGCTACATATATCTACTTTATGAAAAAAATATGTACAAGCCATGAAACATAACACAGAAAGTGTTTGACACGTGAAAAGGGGCAAAGATTTGGACAGCTACTGTTACTGATGCAAGTGTCTGCTATAAACTTTGAAAATATTTAATTAATTTCAAAAAAATCCAATCCATGCAAATAATACCAATTTGGAAATCTATGAATGTTAAATTTATGGTTAAAATAGTCTCAAACCAGAAAAAGTACGTTTAGCCACTAAAATTCAATGGAACAGTGACTTAGGTCGTGCTACACTACTATTGCTATTTTAGAAATTCAAAAATTCATATCTCTTAGCTCAGACCTCCAAATGAGGTGATTCTAGTTGCTACAAGTCACTGTGAATTCCTACTTTCTTCTTATAAAATTTCATAGCCATTGGATGACGTTTGCCCCTCAGATGACACAATTTCACAACTGACCAAATGAACAGTACTGGTGCAAATCCGAGATTCTGATGCCAACTTTGAAAAATCATAGAAAATTCCACAGACCTTCAAATGATTTGATCTTTGGCTTGTCAAAAAGCTCTAGACAATATCTAAGTGCATGCAAAATTTCAATTCAAGAAGAGGTCATTTGGTCAGACCTTGCCATAACTCAAGATTATGGCAATTTTGGTTCCAATAAAGGGGCAAATTTGGTCCAAATGAATCATTCATTGTTCCACACATATTTGAGCAACTTAGAAAGCATAAATATAGCACAAATAAGTCCCTCATAAGGTCTGAATCTTCATACAACTCAAATTCACCATGCCATTTCCATATACATACATGCATAAGTGGGCTCCCAAGTGGTCAAAATACATAATTCTATTCATTAAACTCTATTCTTAATACATACACTAACTTTACATAGTTTTACACTTGTTCAAAGTGTCATGGCTCAAAAATAACATATACATATATTCTTTGACATTCTAGTACATCAAAACAGCAAAATGTGCCAATACATAGAGATTTAAGCTCCTTGGCCTCCATCCTTTGGATCTTGGACTCCACCTAGATCATATGAGATGAGAGAAAGGAGGAGGTGAGATTCATTGAATCTCAATAGCTCATACACCTATCCAAGCACATTCTCAAGGCATACAACATGTCAAAGGCATAAATATGCAATCAATCAATTCATGAAGCATTCCACTTTCACATTTTTATGTCACAAACTCATGTCAAGTATAAGAATAAGCTCTAGGGACTTTTGGTTTGGCCTTACCCCATTTCTAGGACTTTTGGATTGCCTCACTCTTGGTTCTTAGGACTTTTGACTTAGCCTCACTCATCCAAGGGGCTTTTGACCTTGTCTCACCCATGCCATGAGACTTTTGGCATCTCCTCACCCATATTAAGGGACTTTTGGCGCTACCTCACCCTTGTGTGCCATTTCCCTAATTCAAAGACATTCAAGAAAGCATATTGGTATCAAAATAGCAACATAGCATCAAGTGGCATGTCCCAAACATACAAATATACGCACAAGCACACAATGACATATATGCAACAAGAAAATGTAACAAGAAAATATGGAGAGCTACCTTGGTGCAAATTCAAGCCCTACTTTGCTTGTTCCTTCTCCTTTTTGGTTCCACAAACACAAGGAGGTGGGGTTGGATTTCTTTGGCCTATTCACAATAAACAACACTTAATTATACTCTTGGAACAAGTTCTAACATCCAACTCACTCTTAAGACTACACTTTGTTCTATTTGTCATAATATGGTTCCATTAATGACCTAATGAAGCAACTACCACAAGTAAAATTCTTGGTTCTATTCTCTTGCCATATTTATACCTCTTGACCTCATTTAAGATTGTTGAAACCATCACACACTCACTTTCACAAACCTAGATCCATGTTGCTTCATAAAGTTACATTATGGAAGCCATTGCCTCATCTCCCAACCTAAGGCTTCTAAATTTTTTCCAAGGGTTTCTCCTATCTTCTTTTATCATAAAAAGTCCCAAATCAAGCTTGGAACTATTTAAAACATCCTCTACCTATCTCTAAGGGTCTTGACCAATTTATGCTTCCATTAAAGACCCATAGAGTTTGGTATTTTTTCTTAATGGATGGGGCACTTAGGAGGCTCCCTTGGAGTCTTAGAAACTCAAACAAATACTCACATATGATGGAAAAGTCTTGAATAAACCCAGATTTTAAATTATGCTTAAGCACCCTACACTTTTTCAACTTGAGATTCAATGGCTTTTACTTGCTTCCAATGATAGATTCTTAATCATTGCACTCCAAAACCTCTAATTCCCCCTTGATTTGGATAGAAAACAACCCCTAAGAATTGGGCTCATGGTGTCCAAATCTGCAAGAGGAAGGGAGAGGATGAAGCTACCAAAGAATGGAAGTTTTACCTTATTTTCTTACTCTTTTTTGGTTGCTTTTCACTTTCCTTGGTTGCCTCACTCCAAACACGAATTTTTCCTCTTTGTTCTGCCCCCAAAACAGCACCAAATATATCAATAAAACCATAGGAGGAAAAGAGGGAAGGAGGAGAACAACTTTGCTTAAGGAAGAACTAAGAAAATCCATAGATTCCATACCTTTTTCTTGGCCTTTTCTCCTTCTTTTGCCTCCTCCCTTGTGCGCCTAAAATTTCTGGTTCTCCTCTCTGTTCTGGGTAGAAGAAAGTCAATTTAAAGAGGGGGAGGTAGAACGTGGGATTAAAAGGGGCATTTAGAAGCTTCTTTGTGCAATTTGTTTTCATTTTTGCCCTTCCATAATGGCATTTCCAGTTTAGCTTTGTTTTAGCTCCTTTTTTAGAACCGTCTTTTCCATCATAACGTTTAGATTCCCAATTTAATAAAATGCCTTTGGCATCACTCAAATTGGAGCTAAAACCTTCTCGAACGAATCGGTCAAAATTTGGGTCAACCGACGTCGAAAAGAGTACATCGGAAGCACTTTACCGGTCTCGAGGCTTCCCATAGTTTTTGAGGCCTCTGAGAACCCTGGGCAACTCAAAATTTTCATTTAAAAAGCCCTTCTTGGTGTTTTTCCAAAATTACACTTATTTACGAAAATGCCACTACCCTTTCAGCAAATTTTTTGAATTACTTCGACCCTAGTTTCTAGGTAACTCAAGGCTCAAATTCTCATTTTCTATTATTTAACATTTTATCCAAATTTTATTTGGCCTTGAATCACTCATCTTAGGGGATTTACTTTTCAAACAGGGTCGTTTCTGTATTTTTACAACATACCGGGCATTACATTGAGGGTTGCATTTAAGGCCATTTTCAAGGAAGAGGACATGATTTTTGGCTCTAGTAAGTGTTATAAAAAATGATATGCTCCTTCTCTCCTTTCTTTTGAATCAAATATCTTTTGATTTGGTGATGCTTTGAAAAACTATGATGGTTGGAAGTTGTACACTTAAATTTGTAATTAAGCTAAAGTACTTTTTATCTTTAATCTCAAGTAATTAAAGCAAATATCGGATAATAAATCTCAAACATACAATACTATAAGTAAATTAAAACTTTGGAAAGACAATTTATTATTCCCAATCATAAGGACTTGACTTAAATACTAGACATTCTAAAACTATCATGAATCCTAGCTAGCTAAAAAAGAAAAGATCTTAAGTTAAAGTCTTATAAGGGGGATTAGTCAATAATTCTAGCTTATGATAACATTACTAACTCTATAAACTTCCTTATAAAATGATGTGAATCAAGTTAGCAAATCATATCCCTTACACATTTGGAAGGACTAGTCACTCAAGCTAAAGCCAAGAGAATGCGTGAAGCACTTAGAGGCTTTATACAAAAGGTCCAAGCCAAATTAGAGCAAGGAGGCTTCAATCTTAAAGCACGTGATGAACCAATACATCTGGTTGCATGCATTTACATCAATGATGCTTGCACACATGGATTGGAGTAAAATTAGCTATCAGCCAAAATTTGCTTATTTGGGATTATATTTTTTTAGGACTTTTAATCTTAGCCCTTTAGCTTTTAGGATTTCTTTTATTTGTTTCCATATATATATATATATATTGCTCGAGTTTTAATCATTTCCATATATATATATATATATATAAAGTGGCTACTAAGGTTTTATTTGTTTTTATATGTATAGTAGAGGCTATTAGGGTTTTCTTTTATTGCCTATATATAGAGGTTTTGAAAGACTTTGTAAGACAGATTATGAATATTATTTTATGAGTTTATAAGCTTTTTCTCTCAAAAATAAGTTCTATCAAAAAAATGACTTTTTCTTCCAAATTAAGGGCAGGTTTAGATCATTATCCTTTTTTTGGTCATTCTTTATTATTCAATTTTTTTCTTTCTTTCTAAGAGTCAAGTTTGAATTAATCATTGGTCTTGTCCCAAGTTTTAGTCTTTAACTTAATGTCTCCTTATTTTTTATTATTTTATTCAAATTTATCCTTAAAAAAAGGAAACAGAAAAAGGGATACAACAAAGAAAAGGAAACCAAATTTTTGCCATTGTATGACAGATCAAATCTCATCTTTTGAGCATCCAAAATTCAAGAAAGCCATATCACCCATTAAGATTTGGCTTCAACCACATTAAGGTACAAAAATTCAAGAAAGCATTCTTTCTTGAGATTCATTATATATGAAATTTGAGTTTCTATTTTAGACATTCCTTTTTATTTGTATGTCATTGAGTCTAAACCAACATGTTTTTAATTGCTTTGTCTTTTGTTTTACTTTAACCCTTTTGTTGTTTTATTGTATTTAGCCACATGTGAATTAGTTCTTCATCGAATTTGCTTTTCCACTTGAATTATATTTTTGATTGAGATGACTAGTTCTAGCTAGCACTAAATTAAAGGGAATTGAATGGTAAAAGGCAAAAGGGTTAATTTATTATAGAAAAAAGCAAAAAGAAAGCAAACATAAGCATAAGTGTTATCTAATACGAGTGAAACAAAGAAGGGAGTATATAGTGAGGATTTTTCTGATTGTTTTCCTTATTGTATGGATAGATTTAGCAACATGTATTTAAAGAGTAAGGAAGTAACCAAGGTGAGCCAAAGAGGATAATTTGACCTAAAACTCTTTTTTGAGGCCATGGAACAAGGCTTTGATCTATTAAACACCAAATTTGATGATACGACAAAGTGAGTGGAGGCTTTTGAGGTAAGACAAGGTAGACCAGTTCATGACTCACCTGTCCTTAAGAGGTGAGCTCATTCAATTGATAAATATGAGGAGGAGCTAGATCATGGGGAATTTGATGATCAAGCCACAATAGTTGCTGGACCAATGAATGGTTGTAGAGGCCAAGGTGGAAAAGGTAACTGAGGAGGTGGTAGACTTGTTGCAATACCAGAGACTATGATTGTGAACATTTTACATGTTAAAGATGTCGTGACAATGACTTAAGTAGTATCAAAATCATGATTCCATCCTTTTCAAGGGAGGAATGATCTTGATGCTTACTTGGAGTGGGAAAGAAAGGTAGAGCTTGTTTTTGACTGCCATAATTACTCTAAAGAGAAAAATGTGAAGATTGTAACAATGGAGTTTACTGATTATGCCGTGATTTGATGGAATCAAATTGTGTTGAATAGGAGACATAACCAAAAGCATCTCATTAACTTTAGGAAGAGAGGAAGGCTGTGAAGAGAAAGAGATTTGTGCCAAGTCAGTATTATAGATACTTTTACCAAAATTGCAAAGGCTCACTCAAGGCAACAAATTTATAGAGTACCATAAAGAGATGGAGATAGCCAGGACTCGTGCTGATGTAAAGGAAGATCTAGAGGTAAGTATGGTGAGATTCTTGAATGGGTTAAATTGAGAAATTGCTAATGTTATAGACTACCACTCTATGTGGAACTTGAGGATATGGTGCATATGGCTACCAAAGTCGAGTGACAACACTCAAGGAAGGGAATAAGCCAATTTGGGAAGAATACCACTTTAACTTCATGGAAGTCCAATTGGAGCGAAAGGGAGGTGAACGTTAAAGCAAAATCAAAGGTGGAGGTCAAAGCCAAAGAGGCAAATTCAATTAAAACCAAAGGTACTTCTATTTTTTAAAATTCTAAAAGTAGGATGTTCAATGTTATAAATGCCAAAGTAGGGGACACATTGCATTTAAAATTCCTAATAAAAGGAGTATGATTGTGAGGTCTAACAAGGAGATTGAATATGAAAGTGATTCTGATCATGAAAGTCCACCATTAGAGGAGGCAAGTGATGAAATAGGAGTATCTGATTAAACATGAAGCATTGGTTACTAGGCATGCCTTAAGCATGCAAGTAAAAGAGGAGAATGAAGCATTAAAAGATAATATTTTCCATACTTGCTACTATGTAGATAGTAAAGTCTATAACTTGATAACTGATAGCGGTAGTTTGTACTAATGTAGCTAGCATTATAATGGTAGAGAAACTAAACTTACTTATTGCTAAACACCCTAGCCTTTATTAGTTACAATGGTTAAATGATTGTAAGGAGGTTAGAGTTGCAAGTATTAGTGCCTTTTTCCATTTGGAGGTATAAATATGAAGTTCTTTGTGAAGTAGTGCTCATTCATGCTAGTCACATACTTTTAGGATACCTATGGTAATTTAATGGGAGGATTAAATATAATCGAGTACATTAATAAGTATTCATTTGTTATGGAGGGCAAGCCCATCACTCTTGTACCATTAAAGCCTTATCAAGTGTATGATCAAATGAAGATAAAAAGTGAGCTTGAGAAAAAAAAAGAGTAAGGCAAGTTTAATGGTAACAAATGAGAGCAAAACAAAGAGAATAGAAGTAAAACTAAAAGCTTGAAAAAGAATGAGGGAGTTGTAGTAAAAAGAAATTTGAGCTTTTAATGCAAGGGAAAGTAAGGTTAAGAGAGCAGTCTTTTACAGGCAACCCATGATTATACATTTGTATAAGGAGGCCTATATTAAGTACTAGTGAGTTTAATCCTTCTTTGCCTGGCTATATTGTTTCAGTTTTGTAGAAATTTGATGATGTCATTTCCAAAGAGGTTCCAAGTGGCTTGCCACCATTGAGAGGGATTGAGCATCAAATTGATTTCATACTTAGAGCTTCAATTATAAACTAACAGATTCTCAAACTAGTCCCAAGAAAACAAAGGAAATTTAAAAGCAAGTCAAGGAGTCGACAACAAAGTGCTATGTAAAGGAGGACATGAGTCCATGTGCTGTACCAGTTTTGCTTTTACTCAAGAAGAATAGATCTTAGAGGATGTGTGTCGATTGTCGTGCAATCAACATAATAATGGTAAAGCATCTTCATCCTATTCTTATGCTAGATGATATGTTGGATGAGTTGTATTGATCATGTGCATTTTCTAAGATAGATTTGACATATGATTATCATCAAATTAGAATGCGTAAGGGTGATGAATGAAAAATTGCCTTCAAAACCAAACATGGTTTATATGAGTGGTTAGTAATACTTTTTGGACTCATTAATGCACAAGCACATTTATAATATTAATAAACCATATTTTGCATCAATTTATATTAAGGTTTGTTGTTGTCTATTTTGGTGATATCTTTGTTTACTACAAGGACTTAGATGAGCATGAGAAGCATTTAACTTCTATCCTATGTGTTTTGCTTGAACAAAAATTGTATACCAACCATGGGATCTGCTCTTTTTACATAGATCAAATTATATTCCTTGTTTATGTGGTAAGTTCAAAAGGCACTAAGGTGGATAAGGAAAAGGTAAAGGTAATTTGAGATTGGCCTACACCTAAACTAGTGAGGGACGTGTGTAGCTTTCATGAATTAGTTAGTTTTTATAGGTGTTTTTAAAAAATTTTAACACAATCATTGCATCTTTAACTAAAGCTGCGAAATAATGAGATTAAGGAAAAACTTAGTTTTACACCTTCACTTACTTTACCTAACTCTTCTAATACTTTTGAAATTGAGTGCGATGCTAGTGGTATAGAGATAAGGATTGTTTTAATGCAAAAAGGTTACCTAATTGCTTACTTTAGTGAAAAGCTGAATGAGGCAACCTTGAATTATCCTGCTTATGATAAGAAGCTATATGCACTAGTGAGAGCCTTGGAGACTTAGCAATATTATTTGTGGCCTAAAGAGTTTGTTATTTATTCTAATCATGAGAGTTTGAAGTATCTCAAGGGACAAGGTAAGTTGAACAAATGCCATACCAAATGGATGGAATTCATTGAGTTTTCCATATGTGATCAAGTATAAGTAAGGAAAAGAAAATATTGTTGTTGATGCCTTATCATGCAAGTATACTCTTTTATCTACTCTTAATTCTAAGGGTTTAGGTTTTAGAGATATTTAAGAGTTGAATGCAAATGCTTATGACTTTTCTGAAATTTTACATGCATGTGAGAATTTAGCATTTAATAAGATTTATAGGCATGATGAATTCTTGTTTAGAAAAAATAGACTTTGTTTTTCTAACTATTCATTACGAGAACTACTTATTAAAGAGGCATATGGGAGTGGTTTAATGGCATATTTTGGTGTTCAAAAGACTTTAAACACATCAGTTAGGCATACATGAAATGAGATGTTGAAAGGGTGTGCATAAAGTGTATCACATGTAAATAAGAGAAATCTAAGGTTTTACCCCATGGACTCTATACACTACTACTCACACCTAGTCCTATAAGTTGACTTATTTATAAATTTTATTTTGGGGCTACCTAGAACTAGGAAAGGTAGGGATTCTATTTTTATAGTTGTTGACAGGTTTTCTCAAATAGCACACTTCATACCATGTCACAACATTGATGATGTAACCAATGTGGCTGACTTATTCTTTCGAGAGGTGGCACACTTACATAGGATGCCAAAGAGCATAGTGTTAGATTGAGATGCCAAATTCTTAAGCCATTTTTAGAGTACATTATGGGGTAAGTTATTTAAAAAGCTTATCTTCTCTACCACTTGTCACATATAAACTAATGGGCAAACTAAGGTAACAAATCAAATCTTATCTACTTTGTTGCATGCCATAATTAAAAAAAATTTGAAGTCATGGGAAGATTGCTTGCCACATGTGAGTTTACATATAATAGAAGTATTAGCTCTACTACTAATTGTTCTACCTTTGAAATTATTTATGGTCTTAATCCTTTGACATTATCGAATTTAATTCTTTTTCTTATTAATAAGATAGCTAGTGTAGATGGTAAGTGTAAAGATGATATGATAAAAAAACTCCATGAGAAAGTGAGGCAGCACATTGAGAAAAGGAATGAGCAATATGTAAAGTAAGCTAATAAGGGATGAAAACAAGTGGTCTTTGAACTGGGAGAATGGGTTTGGGTGCAAATGCGTAAAGAGAGATTTCCAAGTCAAAGAAGAACAAAGTTGCATCCAAGAGGAGATGGCCCATTTCAAGTATTTGTAAGGCTAAAATGATAATGCATATAAATTAGGCTTATGAAGTGAGTATGATGTGAGTGCTACATTTAATGTTTTTGATCTTTCTCCCTTTAATGTAGGTAATGAAGATTTACAGATGGATCCTTTTTAAGGAGAAGGGAAATGATGTGAATTAAGTTAGCAAGTCAGATCTCTTGCACATGTCAAAAAGACTAGTTACTCAAGTTAGAGCCAAGCGAATGTAAGAAGCACTTGAAGGCTTTATTCAAAAGGTCAATGCTAGATTAGAGCAAGGAGGCTTGAATCTTGGAGCACGTGAATAACCAATGCATCAGATTACATGTATTTATATCAATGATACTTGCACACATAGGCTAGAATTAAATTAGCTATATGCTCAGATTTATCTACTTGGTGTTACATTATTTTCTTTTAAGATTAATTGTAATTTTTGTGTCTTTTTAATATCAACCTTTTAGCTTTTGAAGTTTCTTTTATTTGTTTCCATATATATAGGGTAGTTGCTAGGGTTCTGACTATTTCCACATATATAAAGTGGCTGTTAAGGTTTTATTTGTGTATATATATATATATATATACATATGGTAGAGGTTATTAGAGTTTTCTTTTGCTGCCTTTATAAAGGCCTTGAAAGACTTCATAAGGCAAATTATAAATATTATTTTATGAGTTCTTTCTCTCAAATAAGTTCTATTGAAGAATTGACTTTTTCTTTAAGAACATTGTTCTTATAGAATTTCCTCGTTATATTATATTAGCTTGATTCTTTGGTGTGTGGTTGACCCCTTTCCTTCTTTTTACAGCCTTTAATTCACATTCTTATAATGTTTGGGTCATAGAAATTAAAAGAAGATGTCATTTTTTCTTTAATATTATTCAATTTATTTTAAGTTGTTTAAGTATTATTAAAATATTTTTAATTTGGAGGAGAATGTTGTAAGCCTTGCATTGATATGCATGGACATTGTATTATTTTGTTATCTGTAAAATTGAATATATTTTGTACTTTAGATGAGTTCCAATAGTTCACAAGCAAGATCTCCCATCCCTTGATTATGTTGAACTCTCTTTGATGTTTTTGCTAAAATTTGATTGTTTGTAAAAATTTTAAGCTTTTGTTTTTAAGGAAGACTCAATTGGAATTTATGTGGAAAGTTGGAGAAGAACCAATTATGTAATCAAAGACTTTGAAGCCTGGAAAGAAATTTCCAAATAAAATGTATTGTCTAATTATTATTTCGTATGTTGTTGTGTGGGTAATGTAAGCATATGTTCAAATTGTTTAATTAAACTTATGGATGTAAGATCTACCATTTATTCGTGCTGATCACATTTTTGATTTAAAGGTGTAACATTAACAGAAATAACCACATCATGTTCAAGGACGCGATAGCTAATGGAGTTTATATCTTTGAGGGCTAACTTGACAATGCCAGAAAAAGATTAACTATTCTTTTGGAAACAAAAATAATTAAGGGATCGTAGTGAAATTTTAAATAAACAAAGAGAATTGAATTGACAATTTGGTCAAAATGAAAATTCCACATATATCCGTTGCCGCACAATTCATAACGCCAGAATTGAAAGTGCAGACAGACCGGCTATCACCGGTCATCTTCCAGAGACGTCCATTGGCCTTCAGCCGCTTGCCCCCCTCTGTTATTTGGATTTACGCCGGCCGTTGGAGGTTCGAGAAAAATAGAACAGAAAAAATAGTTGTCGGCTTGTCGCATTAAACAGATTCTGTCCTCTTTTCTACGTCTTCAGAAATTGATCTAGGTTAGTGATTTTGCTACGAAGATTCGCCGGCGCGTGCATAGAATCGAATCAATCGGATGGGTCGCAACGGCGTGCCGGTGTCGTCGGCTTCGGCTGTGGGGTTGGCTGTAACAGCTATCGAGCTCACAGAATCCTCCAGTTGGTGGCATGACATCAATGATTCTCCGGTCTGGCAGGATCGTATCTTCCACCTTCTCGCTGCTCTTTATGGGATCGTCGCTGTCGTTGCTCTGGTAAACACAAATCCCACCTCACCATCTCTATGTTTGTTTACCTGCGTAATGTCATTGTTGAGCTTCTTTGGGTTGCTTTTCGCCGTTAACCGCTTTCTGGGTAGATTTGGGATTCGTGATTGGTTAGGGATTTCTAGGGTTTTCGTATATTTAGTTTATGTTTGAATTCTTCAAGGGAATGAGACATACGATTATATATAACTATAGAAGCCAAGTGATTTTGTGGGGAATTATGATATCTTTACGCCTATTCACTTCGAATTGGAATTTTGTTTCCCATATGTTTTTAGGTTCAACTAGTTCGAATACAATTGAGAGTACCAGAATATGGTTGGACCACGCAGAAAGTCTTTCACTTTCTCAATTTTTTGGTGAACGGGGGTTTGTATCATTTAATTTTTTATGTGCTTATTGATTTAATTGTTAACTCTGCTTTAAATATGGGAATATTATATCCAATAATGTATACTCCCTTCTGCCTTTGTAGTTCGATGTTTTGTTTTTGTGTTTCGTCGGAATGTGCAGAAGTTTCAGCCAGAGGTAGGAATGTATTGTTCTCCTTATATTTCATATTACTATATTTGTCCAAGCATCTAATATGCAGATTGCCTGTATGTAGATTGTCCAACATATTATACTTGACATGCCAAGTCTTGCTTTCTTCACAACGTATGCACTCTTGGTCCTATTCTGGGCGGAGATATACTACCAGGCAAGTTTAATTTGTTGTACATTAGTTATGGTCTGCCTCTTCTGGTTTTCTTCTTTGATTCCAGCATATTTTGCCAGTTGGTGGTCTGACTACCATGTTGGTGTTGATATTTTACAGGCACGTGCTGTGTCCACGGATAGACTGAGGCCAAGTTTCTATGCAATCAATGCAGTGGTTTATGCTGTTCAGGTGAAAATTCTAGCGCTGGTTTTAACTGGAGGTCCCAGCTATAGGTTATAGTTGGACTGTTTTAAGGCTACCTATGTTTCATGAGTTTATGGGACATTCATCTCATTGGTAGGACTGTGCATTTTATTCAAGTATTTAGTTAAATGTTAGATTTGGAAAAGTGGACAGGTAAATTGATTATAATATATTTGGTTTCTTTGGGATGTTTCCTTTTTGAGGCTTCTTACTTCTGTAAGTATCAAGAATAGTTGAAAGGCACCTTTCCAAACCTTACATTTAAAAAAAAACAAAAACTCTGTTAAATATAATTCATTTTTTAAATGACATTAACACAACAATTTCATACTTTGGGTTCTATGATAATGTCCCTTTAAGAAAAAAGTTAGAGGGTCATATTGAATGTTCTATTCTCATCCTCTCCTTACATATTTGTAGAAGAAAAATTGCCAGGTAGGTAAACTTTCCTTGTAATGTGGGACTAGGGCTACCAAATTGTGTTGGCAGAAAATATACATTTCATATCTTATATACATGTATAGGAAGGCATTTTTATTTTTTGATAGAAATAGGAATGCATTATACCTTTCTAGAGGGGAGGGGGTGATGTAAAACAAAGAAGAAAAGGGGGAGAAAATAGAAGAAAGGAGGGGGATGTAGAAGAAATAAAGGGGGAAGAGGAAGAAAGGAGGGGGAGATACAGATATTTTGAAAATACTTTATTATCAATCAAAGGCTAGCTTTCAAATACAATTGCAAAGACTTATATTTATAGAACCCTAATCTTAATCCTAATGAAAGATAACTTCTAATAATAAAAGATAATTTTAAATTCTAATCTTAACAAAAAGATAATTATGAAAATCTAACAAAAATATAACTAAGAATAAAAAAATAACTAATAAAATAAAGTAATTTAAATATTAGTTTCTAGTACTAATTCTAATGAAATATTATTTTTTATATTTATCTTTAACCCATAATTTATGAATAATTAATAATAATTTTTTTATTATTTTCCCATTTTCCATCATTCTCCCCAGGTTAGAGAAAACTCGTCCTCAAATTTTGAAATAGAAAAGCATTAAAATGATTCATCTTGGAGCTTCAGGTAGGATGAACACCATTGCTTTAAGATATGATAATCAAGATAGTTTTAGATTCAATAATACATTTGGAATGACAAACTCGATTGGATGAAACAATTGAACTGACTGAATTTGAACGCAACATTCTACAACTTTTGGTAGAATTTCAAACTATTGGTCAGACTTGATTTCTTCACATTCCAAATTTACTTGCAGTGGCTTTTCATACCCTATGATGGAACCATCATCATTAATGTTTGATGGGCAATCAAGGGGTTCCACAATAATAATATCGGATTTGCTTAATATATCTTCCTCTAATATTTTGGGTTTTCGACAACATTCTTTTTCTGCCTTTAGTTCTTCCAAGTTTTTGCCCGTAATTTCTATACAAAATTGACTAATGGCACTCTTAAGTTTATCAAATTGATTGTCTACATTTTTTTGGAAGTCGTTCAGACTAGTTTGAATAGTTTGTATTTTGTTCAACTTGAAAAATGAGGCTTTCAAAGGACTTCACTAGTGTGTGGCAATGCATGCCATGGCCGCTGGCAATGAGCTTAGATGATCTGGTTGGATTCCTCCCTCTAGTTCTAATAGTGTGGTGTATGACTTGCTCCGATAGCCAAGAGTGTGAGATTTAATGTCGGACGGTGGTGGGTTTAGATTTTCAGGTGAGTTTAGGATGTATGAAAGGCAGGGGAAAGTGTGGTTGGAGTTGTGACCAGACTTTGATACCAAATTGATGTAAAACAAGGGAGAAAAGGGGGAGAAGATAGAAGAAAGGGGGATGTAGAAGAAATAAAGGGGAAAGTGGAAGAAGAGAGGGGGAGATACAGATATTCTGAAAATATTTTATTATCAATCAAAGGCTAGCTTTCAAATACAATTGCAAAGATTTATATTTATAAAACCCTAATTCTAATCCTAATGAAAGATAATTTCTAATAATAAAAGATAATATTAAATTCTAATCTTAACAAAAAAATAATTATTAAAACCTAACAAAAAGGTAATTAAGAATAATAAAATAAAATAATTTAAATATTAGTTTCTAATACTAATCCTAATGAAATATTATTTCTTATGTTTATCTTTAATCCATAATTTATAAATAATTAATGATAATTTTTTTATTATTTTCTGATTCTCCATGAGGAGGATTTGGTTTTGAATGCGGTCCTTTGGTAGTACCGTTTAAGTGTTTGCAACAAATAAATATTAAGATTGAAATATGAAACATGTCGTTGCTGGAAATTATTACCATCAAGTTGTTATTTACCAAAATTGTTATTTCTAGCAACTCACATTAAAATTAAAAGGATGAATTTTTCTTTTTTGGGTTTTTTGTTTTTGGGGTTTCTATATCATATAGTTGAGCAATGAAATAGGACTAATTCAAAGTTTGGTCAGGAATAATGTATATGTTTAGGGTGTAATTAAATTTTAATAATGTTTGATTGTGTGAGATTGAGTAAGCCAGACTTACAACATTCTATTTTTCATTGAAGGCTAAGAGCATTGTGAAAGAGATTGAGTAATTGAGGGCAATGATTGAGATCAAGTAGTGGCATAGTACATGTAGATGTAGTAGCTGGGTAATACTGGTGGCATCAAAAGTGGCAGTTAATTGTTGGTAGCTGTTGGAGTATTGTCATTCTGGCAGTTGTCTAATGTTTGATCCCTTTAGCTTTTATTTCTTTGATCCCCATGTGACTTAAACCCTGTGGGTTCCCCTTCCAAGTTTTTAACACCTTTTGGTGAAAATGTTACCAATCACATTCTTATGAAGTTCTCCAATTTTGCTTGAGTTCTGCACGCCTAGGAGGTTAGGAGTAATTAATTGATATGAAAATGTGTGTTAGGGTCTAATGGTAATCGTATCAAACTTGCCAATTATGAATTACATGAGTTTTAATGTCCCTGTTACCTTTATGTTCACTAGTTTTAAATTTGTTTTGTTGTTTGACCCATGGGTTTTGGTTAAATGTGTACCAGATTGCTTTATGGTTGATATTATGGTGGAAACCTATCAATTTATTGTTCATCCTGTCTAAGATGTTCTTTGCAGGTTTGTCTACATTAGGCTCAGCTTCTTTTTTTTTTTTTTGGGGTTTAATCAAATTATTTATTGATTATGACTGTTAAGAGTTTTTGCTAATTCATTCATGTTGCAATAGGGGTCTCTTTGTTTGCTGCTCTTGGGTTTCTTCTCTATGGTGGAAGGTATCTATCAGTTTCAGTTTTCAACTGTGATGTATTTAAGGATGCAATTGATATTCAGATTACAGAATTAATCCTTAATTTAGGAACTATGAATTGTAAGAAGGAAACATAGTAGAGCAACTCTGTGTGTCAACAGGCATAAATTATGTTCTGTATTAGGTGCTGTTGGTTCTTCAAATCCTTGCTGCCTTTCTGGAGTCGCAAAATTCAATGAGGCAGTGTGCTCACATGCATACATTCATTTAATAGGTTGTATTCATATGTATTTAGTTTTTATTTCTGCACTATAAATGATAGCATATGTGGTCCCTCCTTTTAATGCTATTTTATTGTCATAATTTTCAATAGCAACTAAAATGTAACATCATAAACTAAAGTATAATTGAAAGAGTGCAGTTCATGATTTGATTTGCATGACTGGATCTGATTCTGTCTACCAGCGATACATATGGCTGGAAGAATGGGAAATCAACAAAAATTGTACTTTGAATTGCATGATTTAGTGATTCAGTGTTTGCAAGTTCCATTGAGTTGCGAAGTCAGGTCATATGTGACTTGACTGAAGCAAATACCAGATACCACTCCACACATGCACGCACGCGTGCGCGCACACACACACGTGTATATATATTTAAAAAGAGAAAGAATGCCTAATGCCTCTGAAATGAAGTGTTTTGCATCGAACTTGACTGGTTATTTGACTGTTCAATCCCTTAAGCCTGCTAAACAATGCTTACCAGTTGTGAGTTGTGACTAAGTGAGATGTGGACAGTTCACTCTTTGTCTTTGGCAACAAGACGTTTCCCATTTGTTGCTCTTAATTTCCCTAAACAAAATCCCTTATATAGGACTTGTCACTTGTGATTGTGAGATGTATGGCTAAGTTATTTTGTTGATTTTTTGGGTTAAATTTATTGTAAGGAGGTTTATGCTATAGATATATGAATCATTTATATGATATTTTTCAAGTTATTTTCCATTTGTTTTTTGAATCTTAGGATTTGAATCATGATTGTGATTTAGAAATTGGCCTCTTGATTTGTGATTCTTATCGCAATTTGATAATTATGCTCTCACTAGCAAGAAGGGTAACAGTGTTACCATTGTATTTTGATGTAAATTATTTTATAGTCGGTTCTAAGTTCGGAAAAAAGAAGAGGATTATGTTAGGTAGTCGATAGCAAATGTAAAACTTTGTCGAATCTTTATGTCATGGATCATCAATATGTTAAAATTAATGCTAGACTGTTGCTCAGGAGCAACGTGCAGCACAATGTCAAATGATCAAAAGCCATTGCATCGACGCTTTGGTGTAATGAAAATGAGTGAGAGAAAGGGTTCCAACATTTTCATGAATGAATATGGGTAAAAAAAAATTATTTTATGAGAGTAGGATTCGTTTTGGAACTTAGAATATAGGTACACTTAAAGGTAAATTAATGGAAATAATAGATATTATGATTAGGAGAAAGATTAATTTTATGTGTTTACAAGAAACTAAATGAGTAAAGAAAAAAGTGAAAGAATTAGAAATATTAGTTTTTAAGTTTTGGTACATTGACAAGGATAAATCTAGAAATGAGGTAGATATAATTGTGGATAAGTATTGGAAAAAATGTGGTGGATATAAAAAAGTTATGAGATAGAATCATAGCATTAAGGTTTATAGTGGAAAGAAAATTTTTTAATGTTAATAGTACTTACGTACCACAAGTAAGGTTAGAAGAACATCACAAGGTAAAGTTTTGGGAGGGTTTAGAAGGTTTAGTTCAGGGAATACTATTGGGAGAAAAGATTTTTCTTGGAAGGGATTTTAATAGTCATGTGGAGAGTGCATCTAGAGGTTATGGGGGTTTGCATTGGGGATATGACTTAAAGGAAACAAATACAAGATGTAAAATTATTTTAGATTTTTCATTAGTGATCAACTTTATAATGATTAACACTTGTTTTAGAAGCACGAGGAGCATCTTTTTATGTACAAAAGTGGAGAGGCATGCCTTCAAATTGATGTCTTTCTAATAAGGAAAGCAGATAGAAAGTTTTGCATGGATTGCAAAGTTATAACTGGAGAGAGTTTGACTACTCTGTATAGAGTCTTGATTATAGATATTCGATTCAAGAGGATAGTAAAGAGCAAAAGTATGGGGTGTCAAAGATCAATTAGTGAAATTGAAAGGGGGATAAGGAAAAGAGTTTGTAGAGAAGGATTTTGGAAGAAGGATAATGGAAGGCATATGGAAGTGTTAATGATATGTGGGATGAGATGGTCAAAGAGATCAGGAAGGTAGTAAAAGAGATACTTAGCGAATCAAGAGGCTTTGGACCTAAGGAGTTTGATCCTTGTAGCACCCATTCTCTCAATGAAATGAAATTTCAGCATAAGATATATTGAGCCTATGCTTTATCTAGTCTTCAAATTCAAATAGTTTTTGTGCAAGAAGTTATGTTAATAAAACCATTCCTAGGCCTTCTCCTAACAATATAAGCTTTGGAGATAAAATAAATCTTGGCACTAGAAAATTGAGCACATCATATTTTCTAATCAAATAAGCATGAAGCTTACATTCTAATTTGTAAAACAGATAAATAGACTTGGAAGAAGCACTTTTCAAGTTTTGAATGTCATCAATTATCTGCATGCATCATATTTGCCTGTCTGTGGTACCATCTCATTGTCTAGTCTGATCTTAATGTAACTTTTCTTTGTTTTTGACAGACTTTTCCTGATGTTGCAACGCTTCCCTGTTGAATCCAAAGGGCGGCGTAAGAAGCTACAAGAGGTATGCAGTTTTATAAAGAACATATTGCCTGAGTAGCATGAGCTTTTCCTCTCCTTCCCTCTTTCCCAACATTACTTTTCCTTTCTGTTGCAGGTTGGCTATGTGACCACAATATGTTTTTCATGTTTCCTCGTTAGGTGTATTATGGTGAGTCCCTTTTTAGATTTTTACTGCTGTAATTGCTGTTCCCCGGTTTCAAATTGAGTTATATCATAATTTTATGTCACAGATGTGCTTTAACGCATTTGATAAAGCTGCCAACCTTGATGTCTTGGACCATCCCATTCTAAACTTCATATATTATCTGGTGAGTTTTGTTGCAGTCCTTTGCGTGTTGCTTTTGTTCTCCATATTGTTGCTTATTGTTGAGCTGTCATACTTCTATATTTACCTGTGTCTAGTCAGTTTGTGATTATCTGTTATTCTTTGACATATTCCCTGCCTGAATTTAGTCTACCTCCACCAAATTTGTGTGAATCATTTTTATCAATTTGTTAAATTATGATTTCTTTCTAGCATGGGATATGACTCATAATAATATCAACTTCCACCTAACTGGTTGCAGAGTTGCTAAATTGGATAATGTCATTGCGGTTTTGAAAGCCTCTAATTCATATTGTGAGGATATCTCCCAACAAATTTTCAACCAGAAATGGAAAATTTGTTGCACATGGAAAATGACTTTTTGATATTCTTTAATCCATTTTAAGGTGTTAAGGGACATGTCTGAGAGAAACTTGTAATGGATTAGGAGCTTACTATTATCCATGAGTATGGAGTTTGTTATTGAGTAGAAGTCCTACAATTATCATTTATGATTATTGAAGATTTTGTGCTGAAACGTTCGAAGTATGGAAGTTCTCTGAACAGCGTATTTTATTCAATATGAACAAGATACATAAATCGGATAATTGGCCAAACAAAACAGCCATTATATCCTGAGATATTAGGAAATAACAGCCTAATTCAAATTACAAGATAATAATGAAGATAAAGGATAATCAAAAGCATAAAATAACAAATCTATCAGCTGAAACAATCTAAATAAAAAAGAGATAATAAGATAAGTGACCCATGATCATTAACACTCCACCTGAAGTTGGAGAATAAAGGTTGATCATTACCAGCTTGCTACTGTCACTTTCAAACGTCACACTTGGTACATCTTTGGTTAACAAGTCGGCTACTTGAAATTAAGTAGGTGTATGAAGAAGTTTAGAAATCCTAGAGTCAAACTTCTCTTCATTAAAATGTTTGTCTAGTTCAACAAGTTTTGTTCTATCATGATAGACTGGGTTCTTCACAATGCCAATAGTTGCCATGTTATCACATGGAGCTCTCATAGGGGCATAAGCTAGAATTCTCAATTCCCCAAGAAGCTTGTTTGACCACAGTCCTTCACAGATACCTTGAGATAAAGCTTTGTACTCAGCTTCTACATTGCTTCTAGTTTCAATTGATTGGTTTTTACACCTTCATATAACAAGGTTGCCCCATACAAAGGTACGATACCTTGAGTAAGAGCCTGCTTAGTCATCATCAGTACACACTTCATTGCCTCTTTTAGTTCCCTTCTTAAAGTAAATCCTTTTACTAGTGGTCATTTCAAATACCTTAAGGTCCTATAAATTGCTTCCATGTGCTGCCCATTGGGTTTATTCATATACTGACTAATCACACTTATTGGAAAGCTTATGTTTGGTCTAGTGCGTGAAAGATAAATGAGCTTCTCAACTAGTCTTTAATCCATAAGTGGACTGTCCTCCTCCAATCCCTATCTATAGTTAGTCTCCATAGGAGTTTCAGCTGGTTTACTTCCAAGCATACCTGTTTCTTCTAGCAAATCAAGTATATATTTTCTTTGAGAAGCCACTATTTCCCTTTTGGATCAAGCCACTTTCATACCACTTGATTTCTTCGCCGAAATCATTGGTAATAATTATATCATCAATATAGACTATTAAAAGGGAAATTTTACCTTCAAGAGAGAACTTATGATTTGCTCATCCATGATTACACTTATAACTCCTAAATGCCTTGTTAAACTTGTCAAACAATGCTCTGGGAGATTGTTTAAGGCCCTAAAGAGACTTATGCAGCTTGCATACCTTTTTCTTGTCCTCTTCAGTCTCAAACCCAAGAGAAATTTCTACATACACTTCTTGTAGATCACCATTTAGAAATGTATTCTTTACATCTAACTGATGAAGGGACCAATGTAAATTTGCTGCCAAAGAAAGAAGCACTTTAATTGTGTTTATTCTTGGCTACAGGAGCAAAGGTTTTCTAGTAGTCTACTCCATGGGCTTGGTAAACTCTCTTGCCACCAGTCTTGTCTTATGATGATAGATGCTCCCATCTGCGTTGTGTATTATTGTAAAAATCTATTTCTATCTTACAAACTTCTTCCCTTCAGGACGATCTGTAATCTCCCATGTCCTATTCTTCTCAAGAGCATTAATTTCCTCTTGAATTGCCACTCTCCATTTTGATTCCTACAAAGCTTGCCACTCTCCATTTTGATTTCTACAAAGCTTCATGAATATTATGAAGCAATTTCTCGTGTGAAGTATTGGCAGTGAAAGCTTGAAAATTTGGAAACATTTTTTAATAGGTGAAGAGTGAAAGACATGATTCCCTTTCTCAAGGCAATAGGAACATTTAAATCCTCATCAATATTACTTGGACTTGGAGGGGACTGGTGCTGTCCTTCAAGTGTGCTAGGTGCTTCTTACTCTTTTTCTGCCTGTGAGTAAACCTGAAGCTCTTTCTGTATATGACCTTCATTCTCCTTGCTGGTCTCAGGTCCAGGTCTTGATAGTGGCTCAGATTTAGAGGAAAATGAAGGATTAGGTTCAGGTGGAGTTTCAGGGGCTGTAACAGTGAGGTCAGGGGCAGTGATGGTAGAATCTGGGGCTGTATTAGATGATGTAGGTGTGTGGGCAATGGTTGAGGTCTTGTTTAAGGGGATAGGTGAGTGAAGAAAACCCCCTTCATCAAGGATCTCCCCTTGAATGTGAGTTTTGGGAAAGAGAGGTTTGGTTTTGAAGGTTATATCCATGGTTATGTAAAATTTTTGGGTAGTGGAAGAGTAAACTCCTAACCTTGTTTGGTTGGTAAATAGCCCAGGAACACACATTTGAGGGATGTGGGGTCAAGTTTCCCTTTGTGGTAAATGTGCACAAAAGAGGTGCAACCAAATATTTTGCATGGTAGGGTAGAAATTGGTTTGAGTACTTGGGTAGAATTTTAGGAGTTTTCCATAGGGAGTGGCTAGCTTTAAAGTTTTGGAGGGAAGTCTATTAGTGGTCGGAATAGCTTCCCCAAGTATACGTTGGACATCAAGAAGCTGCCTATTCTTTCTTTCAAATAACTTTTTGTTGAGGGCTATCAACATAGGAACTTTGGTGAATAACACCTTTTTCTCTCAAGTAATCACCTAGGGAAGAATTAAAGAACTCCCACCTATTGTCAGTCGTTGGTACTTTAATGGTTGTCTAAAATTGATTTTGAATGAGGGAGTGCAAGCATTTAAAACGCAAGGAACCTCTAATTTTTCTTTCATGAGGCATGTCCTAGTGATTTTGGTATGTTACGTTAATAAATGTTACAAACCATTCGGCCCTAAAAGTAGTTTTTATTTTTTAGGGTCCCCTTTACATCACTATGAACAAGAGCAAAAGGTTTGGAGGGCATGTGATTATGGGCCAGATAAGAAGTTTTAATGTGTTTAGACAACTAGCAAACTTCAAATTCAAAAATAGGAGAATTTTTATTAAATAAACTGGGCTACATTTTCTCCAAATAATCAAAATTGGGATGACCCAACTAATAATGTAAAAACATAACATCACTAACAAAGGTCATAACAATTGATTATTCTTGACATCTTGAGTAAGATGGACACTTGCAAACTCCTTTGCACTACCAATCATCTTTCCCAACTCCAAGTCTTGAAATTTACATCCACCAGAGAAGAGGTTAGTGATATAATTAAGGTCCTTGGAAAGTTTATTGATTGGCATTAAGTTGCATGCCAAATTAGGTACCAAGAGAACATTTTTAAGCACCAGAGACTTAGTTAAGCTTATTGTGTTAGTTAAGCTTATTGTGCTAAGCACTAGAGACTTAGTTAAACTTATTGTGCCAGTACCAGCATCCTTTCATAGGGATTTGCCAGCTACTTTTACAACAAGCTCTTCTCCACAAGGACTCTGAAGCACGAGTATGCCATTTTAGGAGCCGTACTCGTACTGGTTACATATCTGGTACGGGTACAAAAGTATTCGAAATGTATTTTTTGCCTTGGTACGTTTTGAAACGTTTCTTTTCATACCAAAATGTTTCGAAATGGCGGTGAAATGTTTTTCCTTAAACGACGTCATTTTATCCCTCATTTAATTCCCCACCCAATCCATTGAAGGCTTCAATTCTTCTCCCTCGCCCTATGCTTTTGGTGCTGCCGCATCTTACCGTGCGTCCCCTATTATGCTGCATCATCTTCTCCTTCCGTGTTGCGTCATCTTCTCCGGTGAGCCTTTTGTTACTCTGTCGTTTTCTCTGGCCAGTGGTAGGTGCGTTATCTTCTCTGACGGCAAGGCTTCCGTTTTCAATTTTTTTTTTTAGAAACTTGAATGACAGATAAAAATGAGCTTGGGATCTTGTAACATGGCTGATAATTTGTCTCCCCCGCTTGTGTTTCAATTCATTTTTGTGGTATGTGCCTCTGTTTGCAAAAAACTAAACTAAAACGTTTTAGGTTTGCTATATCTGATCAAAGAAAAAGATGTTATATGAATATATATATATATATTTTTGTACCTGTATCCTAAAATTTTAGAAATTGTCATATCCCACGTATTGTATTGTATCGTACTCGATACGCGTACTTGTATTAGTGCTTTTTAGCATAAGGAACAAAGGAATGAAGACAAGAGATGTTACTAGTCATATAATCGATGGCTCTAGAATCTACCATCCAAGTATTATCTCTTTGAACTTGGGTGCTTGCAACGGTTGAAGAATTACCCAATGTTTTTAGAATCAGATCAGTCATTGAATCGGGAAAGACACTAGTTCACAGTTTATTGATTCGATTATGGTTGGACTATAGTCAAACCAGTGATAATTAATTTTTTTTTTAATTTGATATGTTAAATATAAATAATGTTAGCTAAGTTTATTACTGGTTACAGATAAAAATATGGCTAAATATGACATAATGTTCAAATCCAAAAAAAGTCAATATCTAATACAATTATTTCTATAAAAATATGAAGATACAATAAAAAAATTTGACTTTATTTAATACTCTCATAAAACTTATTCACTCAATAGTCAAATCAATTCCACAACCAAATCAACAAAGTACTTTTGTGTAACACTTTCCTTTAATTACTTAATTTTAAAGAAAATTGTCGTTAGTTTTTTTTTTTTTTTTTGGGGGGGGGGTTTTATCTGGGATTTTCTTTTGTGTAGTTTTAGATCGAACCTTAGACGTTTTATGAGGTCTGTACTTGTAATTCACCCTGCCCCCTATTATGCTAACAGATAGACATTATGTACTGACAGTATGAAATTTTTGTTATAACCTGCAATGCCTACCATCATTATTGGTATATTTAGTGTATTATATACTTTTATATTGTAAAAAGCCCACTTAAAACATTAAGGTGTTCAGAAATAAATTAATTAGTGCTTACGTTGCAAATCGGGGGAACAAAAAGTTCTCTCTAAAATTAGGTAATTAAAGGAGAGTGTTACATTTGTCGTTCTAGTCATCTCCTTTCAGCTACCATCTTTATTACTCCCTCCGGTCCATATTATAAGGCACTTTCAACTACTTCACACAGTTTAATAAAACTACTCAACTACCTCGAACTCTTCAAATTTATCACTTTTTTTCACTTTTGTCCTTATTTATGGAAGAGAGAGAAAAAGAAAAAAGTTAAACCAACATTTCCTTTTAAAAAAGAGGAGGGACATTTTTGGAAAGTCAACACAAAAGATTACATGGTGTCTTATGTTTTGGACCAAATAAACCTTCTAAAAAATGCCTTATATACTGGACCGGAGGGAGTATTAGACAACTTTTTTATCCATTTTTTTAAAAACCAAACTATCTCCGTCTTCTTCATTCCAACCCTTCCAAATTTTCTTATTCTCTCTTCGCCCTCCAGTTAACATGTGCTGAAACAGTTCCAAGAATGGCACTTCTCTCCCTCTTCTTTCTTGCTTTTACAACCTCTTAACGAATTAGCTTGAAAGATCTTAAGGTAATATTTCACTAGAGATTATAACTCAAAACTATGATTTTCTCTTTTTTAACCTCTTTTATATCATTCACTTCCATTTCTTATCTTTTCACCATAAGAAGGTAAGAGTGAGGTTGCAAAATTGATAAAAATGACTGACAACATTCAAAGTATTTGAGCCTAAAAAATTCCAAATTTAAAAGAATAAAAAATAAAAACTGCTCAACTTGTTGACTTGTCATCTTTTATTGGTTTTGCCAATTTTTAACCAATTCTTTTGGTTTTTGACTGATTTTTGTTAGCTGAACAGTTTTAAGAGTCAGACGGATTGGATCAATGGCTGAACGGTTAGGCTGGCTAGTCTGGTCTAGTTTTCTTATGAATTACCTGATTGAGCCACGATACCAGCCCCCCCACTAATTTCTCAAGCTAAGTCTTGAGATTAATCGTTTGTTGCAGCAGCTCAAGCTGTTCTTTGCTGAAAAGTTGATTCTGGGTTGTTTTTTTTTTTTCCTTCATTACCCACCATATAGCCACGGGTCTCTTGCCTTTACTTCACTTTAAAATTACTTGGCCTCCCATGCAACTTCCAACAAGCGTCTTTGGTGTGTCCAGCCTTGTTGCGGTGATCACACCATGCCCTTCTTATTTTTTTCAGCTTGTAGTCATTTAATTGTGAGCCTTTCACCACTAAAGCAGAGGACTCAGGTATTATGGATGAGTTTGGAGTCCCTAAGGTCAATCTTTTCCGAGTTTCCTCCCTTCTAACTTCAGAAAAAGTTCCCTAAAAGATGGTAAGGGATCTAGACTCGATATTCTTCCTTTAATCTCTTCAAAATATGGGTTAAGACCAAGTAGAAATTTGTATATTCTCTTCTTGATGTGCTTGAAATAAGTTGCATCAGCCACACAAGACCATTGGTGAGTCTCATAGAGATCCAGCTGCTGCCCATTCTGAGTCAGTACATTATAGTAATGTGTGACTCTCAACTCCCGTTGCCTGAAGTCATGAAGAAACCCTCCTATTTCAACCATTACAACCTTGTTTTGTTTTGTTTTTTGTTTTTTTTAACAGATGAATAACTTTCCTTTGCTGCCTCCTGTATCTCCGTGGCTGTTTGGGCCCAAAAGAAAGTTCTCTTCAATCTTGTTTGTCATGGAATGAATCAACATGATCATGCTGTTTTCTGCCACCCACACCTTTTACTTGGGATCATCAACACTTGGAGGGACAGCTGCACCAGTCAAGTAATCATCCTTGCCTCGTCCTTTAATGAATAACATCAAACCAGAAGATCATTATAGGTAGTTGTTGCTTTTAAGGCAGTGTCCTGTGATGAGCACAGGAGATGCATCCTGAGGGCCGCAACTGTGTGGAATGACAGTGCTGGAAGGAGACAATAGTCTTGTCTCTGTGGTGGAGCTTTGCCCACCATGGGCTGAGGCATGCAGGCCAGAGATGTGGCCGGACCCAATCATGGTCAGGCAATTACAAGCTCTGATACCATGAAGATTTTGTGCTAAAATATTCAGAGTATGAAGCTCTTTGAATATTCAATATGAACGAGATACATAAATAAGATAATTCACCAAACAAAACTACCAGTATATCCTGAGATATCAGGAAATAACCTAATTCAAATTACAAGATAATAATGAAGATAGAAGAATAATAAAGAACATAAAATAACAGATATATCGGCCGAATAACAAACTAAATGAAAAAGAAATACTAAGAGATAATAGGATAAGTGGCATGTGATCACCAACAATTATCTTTAGCAGTTTGCAGTCAATCTCTATTTTCACAGTACTATAAATAAGAGAAGAGATGAAGTGCCACAGTACTGGTGTCTGCAAACCTTCGCATTCCCCTTATTTTTGTTTTTGTCCTGAATTTTACGTAACATCCAAGCAAGTTAAAGTTTTGTGGTTGTCATTTGACTGCAAATTAAAGTTTTAGTGGTCATTGTTTATCTACAAGTTAGAGTTGGTGATTGTTCGACGGCTCACAAAGGGTCCAGGATTACCAGAGTGAAAGCTACTTAGAGTTGGCACCCAGAGTGGGAATGAGGAAAGGGTTACTTGGTGCCTAAAGGTTACATGCCACTGTAGACCCTAGCTTTTGAAGGGGTGGTGCTGACTAGTGTTTTTTTAATCATTAGTTAGTTTCTATTATTGATTTCTTTTTATTTTGTTTTGTTTTGTTTATAATTTGTGTATGTTGGTTTTCTCTTCGATTGGGTTTTATTTGTAACAAGCTGATGCTTATATAATCTTAAGCTTGAGGGGGTTGTACTGTTGATAGACCTATCTAAGAGGAATTCCTAATGGAAGTCTTGCAATTATTTTTTAAATTATCTGTAGGACTTCATTTTGTAGTTGATCTCTAGAGGGGCTGCCATAGTGAGCATGTGTACAAGCCTTCCCATTCATTATATTTCTGTTTTATCCTGAATCTTACATAAAGGAATTGGGCTACTATCGTGAAGTATCAATAGTTGCATTTTGCCCCCGTACAGTGGGAGATGGTGCAAGGCAGGGCTTCTATCTGTCAAAAGATCCTCTCCTACAACCTTATCTTTTCTTCTTCTTGCTGCAGTTGGTGGAGATATTGCCTTCTTCTTTGGTCCTTTTTATTCTAAGGAAGCTGCCACCCAAGCGAGGTATTACACAGTATCACCCAATTCGCTGAAACCATGGAGGAATCCTGAAGGAAGGGAGTCATCAACGCTTCTCTGATTTCTTGAATGCTTGCACTCCAAGGATAATTTTAGAGGACTAGAGAAGTCGATCTTTCCTATGTTTCCAGTGACAAATTTCATGTCATGTTCTGTAGATTTTGAAACGATCTGTCATTTAATGAGTTGGCTGTTGAAGTGTTGGGCTGTGTCTTTGTTGCGATATTTGCTGCTATAGTGGTTGTTTTTCTGGTTCGGCAATTCTACTCATGAGCAACCGTTATTAAAAGGGAACAGCGGTATCATGTATAATAGTTTAAGTCTTCTGCCTATTTATCACATCCAGTTCATAACATTCCTACATTTATGTCTTTTGTGAAGCTCAAGTGTACCTTCTGTGAGTTGAATTTTAAATGCATTGATGTCTGAGAGCATATGTAATCTAAAATTTATATCTGGCAAACCATGATGAATTATTCCTCGATGAAATGTTTTCCACTTGAACAGAACCATATTTTTATTCACAATGCAATGATTTAGGCGAAACGAAAAAATAGCAGCAAGCAAAATCCTAAACATAATGGGAATAATCTGAGGATCAAAGAATTCATACCTAGGGCAGATTTGCTGGATCTCGCGAGATCAGAGCCGGATGAGGAGTTTGTGAATTTGGTGCTGAAGCCAATGATTCCATCGTCAACTAGTATTAGTATAAACTGTCAGCTAGTTAGTATTTGAATGTTGGGTTTTTCTTCGCTGATCGCTAGAATGGTAGGTTTGAATATTTACTCAAAATTTGGAGTCATGACTTCATATCTCCCTGCAGAAATGCCTTCCAAAGTCAGGTCAGGGTTCGTTTTCGCGTGCACTGGTGAATGGCAATTAATTTTAGGACAAATTTGAGTTAAATTTACTAGTTGTTATTGTTTCTTAATAAAAGCTATGCATATGAAACTATACATAACTATTAATAATATCTACTCTATATATATATTGATATATTATAATGCACTTAAATTCTCTCTACTTTTTGATTGGAAAAATCGTGCAAAGTTGCTTTGAGTGAAACAAAATATGAGCGAATAACCCCTAGTTTCTTATGAGGTCCAAGAATTGTCTCCAAGAGATAAGAAAACTTAGTCTGTTGCCAGTCTTTATACCAGTCAAAATGAACTTAGCTAACAATCTAATCAATAAGGTAATAACAATATTTAAAAAAGAATGATAGTAGATACCGTCTAGAGTTTATAGGTGGATTATTCTTAAATCCCTATTTATAGGTAGTTTTTTTTATAGAAGTTTCAATTGGCTTATATCTAAATATGTTGGTTTCTTCTAACAGATTGAGTGTGTAATTTCTCTGAGAAATTACCATTCCTCTTTGTGGATCAAACCACTTCCATACCTAAGAAGTATCTTAGGTTTCCAAGTATCTTAATTTAAAAGTCCCTTGCAAGAACATTCTTCAACTACTTGTTTTCTTCATCAAAATCATCGGTAATAATTATTAACATAGACTATTAAGATGGGAATTTTCCCTTAAAAGAAAAAAACTTGGTAAATAAAGTATGATTTATCTGTTCCTGCATACTATAACTTCTAATTATGTTGGTAGACTTGTTAAGTTCTAGGAGATTGTTTAAGGTGTAGTCTAATAACTTGTCTTGTTCGCTTTAGTTTCTAAACCAAGAGTAATCTCCATATATACCTCTTGTACATCACCATTTAGTAAGATATTCTTTACACCTAGTTAATGAATAGACCAATTTAAATTTGTAGCCAAAGAAAGAATCACCTTAATTGTGCTAAACTTAGCTATATCAGTAAAGGTTTCCTAGTAGTTTATTCCATTGGTTTGAGTAAATTTTTTTGTCACTAGCCTTGCCTTATGACAATTGATGCCCTCATTTGCTTTGTACTTTATTGTAAAAATCCATTTGCATACTACAAGTTTCTTCCCTTTAGAAAGACCTATAACCTCCCCTGTCCCATTTCTTTTCAAGAGCATTAATTTCCTTTTGAATTGCCACTCTCCATTTAGATTTCTACAAAGCTTTTGTGAACATTGTGGGGCAATTTCTCCTGTGAAGTATTGGCAATGAAAGCTTGAAAATTTGGAAACAATTGTCATTAGAAAAAAAATTTCCAATAGAGTGAAGAGTACAAAACTTGACTCCTTTTCTCAAGGCAATAGGAATATTTAAATCCTCATCAATATTACTGGACTTGTAGGGGACTAGTGTTGTCCTTTATGTGTGCTAGGTGCTACCTCATTGTTTTTCTTCTTCCATGAGTTTAACTTGAAGCTCTTTCTAATTATGACCTTCCTTCTTCTTGCTGGTCTTAGGTTCAAGTCTTAATAATGGTTCATATTTAGAGGCAACTGAAGGATTATGTTTATATGGAGTTTTAGGGGCTATGATAATGAGGATAGTGATTGCATAACAGTGAGGTTAGGGGTAGTGACAATATGATCAAGGGTTGTATTAGATTATTCAGTGCATGGATAATGGTTGAGGTCCAGGTGAAAGGATAAGTGAGTGAAGAAAACACCATTCATTGAAAATCTCCCCTTGAATGGGAGTTTTTGGAAAAAAAAGTTTTGGTTTCGAAGAAGGTTACATCCATGGTTATGTAAAATTTTTTGGTAGTGCAAGAGTAACACTGGTAAACTTTTTTTGGTTGGTGAAGATTCCCTTTGTGCTAAATGCACAACAACAAGGTGCAACCAAATATTTTAGGTGGTAGGGTGGACATGGTTTGAGTACCTAGGTAGAATAGTTTTAGGAGTTGATCACAAGGAGTGGTAAGCTTTAAGGATTTGGATGGATGTCTATTTATAAGGTATGTAATCGTAAGAATAGCTTCCTCCTAGTATTTTTTAGGTAGATTTGAGGCAATCATAAAAGATTTAGTGACTTCAAGAAAGTGCCTATTCTTTCTTTTAGGTACCCCACTTTATTGAATGCTATCAACAAATGAAGTTTGATGGATAATGCCATTTTCTCTAAAGTAATTACTTGGGATAGAATTAAATGACTCCCTCCCATTGTCAATCCTAAGTACTTTAATAGTGGTTTGAGAAGTGGAAGCATTTAAAAATTTAAGGCACCTTTGATTTATCTTTATGAGGTATGTGGTCATCAATGAACATTACAAACCTTTTGGCCCTAGTAATATTTTTTATTTGTTAGGGTCCCCATATATCACTATAAATAAGAGTAAAATGTTTAGAGGGGATTCCATTATGTGCCAGATAAGACAATTAAATGTGTTTAGACAATTAGCAAACTTCAAGTTCACAAACAGTAAAATTTTTACTAAATAAAGTGGGGTACATTTTTTTTTGAATAATCAAAGTTATGATAGCCTAACTGATAATGCAAAAGCGTAACATCACTAACAAAGGTCTTAATAGAAAAAGTTACTTGATTATTCTTAACATCTCCATGAATAATATAAAGATCCCCACACTCATTGTCAATCGTCTTCCTTGACACCAAGTCTATTTACATCCTCCGAAGACGAAGTTAGTGATACAATTAAGGACCTTGGAAAGTTTCTAATTGATAGTAAAATGCATGCCACATTAGGTACCTAAAGAACATTTTTAAGCACAAGAGACTCAGTTAAGTTTATTGTGCCAATATCAACAACCTTTGATGGGGATCCATCAACTATTTTTACAACTAGCTCTTCGTCACAAGGAACAAAGGAATCAAGACAAGAACTGCTACCCATCATATGATTGGTAGCTCCAGAATCTATCACCTAGGTAGTACCTCTTTGAGCTCGAGTTCTTAGAGCAATTGAAGAACTACCTTATTAAGCAATAATAATAGCCCCCACTAATTTCTTAGGTTGAGTCTTGAGATTAATCATTTGTTGCAATAGCTTAAGTTATTCTTTGTTGAAAAATTGATTCTTAGGTTTGGGTTTTTCTTCACCACCCACCAGATAGCCACGGGTCTCTTGCTTTTTCTTTTCTTTTAAAATTACTTAGCTTTTCATGCAACTTTTAACAAGCATCTTTGGTTTGTCTAGCCTTATAGCAATGATCATGCCATGCCTTTCCCCGTTTTTGTAGCATATAGTCATTTGATTACGAGCCTTTCACCAATTAAAGTAGATGACTTAGGTATTATGGATGGATTGTTAGTACTTAAGATCAATCTTTTCCTGATTTCCTCCCTTTTAACTTAAAAAAAAAATTCCTTAAAGATGATAAGGGATCTAGACCCAATATTCTTCCTTTAATCTATTCAAAATTTGGGTTAAGACCAAGTAGAAATTTGTATATTCTCTTTTCTGTGAGGTGCTTAAAATAAGTTGCATTAGCCACACAAGATCATTAGTGAGTCCCATTAAGATCTAGCTGCTGCCAATTTTGAGTTAGCACATTATAGTATTTTGTGACTCCCAACCCCTCTTGCCTAAAGTCATGAAGAAACCCTTTTATTTCAACAATTACAACCTTGTTTTTTTTTTTTAACAAATAACTTTCATTTGTTGCTTCCCATATCACTATGGCTATTTGGCACAAAAGGAAGTTTTCTTTGATCTGGTTTGTAATGAAATTAATCAACTATAACATGATTGTATTGTTTTCTACACCTACCTTGTACTTGGAGTCATCATCACTTAGAAGGACAGTTGAACCAATCATGTAATCATCCTTGCCTCATCTTTTAATGAATATATAATATCATACTAGAAGACCATTATAAGTAGTTGTTGCCATTAAGGTAGTGTCCTATGGTGGGTAAAGGAGATGCATGATAAGTCCCAATTATACTTATTATTAGATTATTAGACTGCTCATGATGGACTGACCTAAATGCATAGCAAAAGCCTAAAAAGAAAGAAATTTAATCAATTAATTAAATTAATTATTTAGTAATTAATTATACTTAAAGTTTGAATTTTTTATTTTAAAAAAGGTCAATTAATTAAATAAAAAATGACCAACACATTAGCATTCGTGCATTAGTGTAAGAAAATTGAAATTCTAGGAAAAATTTAGACAAATTTTCATTCAATCTCTTTTACTCTCATTTGGATACTGGTGTTATCTACTATGCATCTAAGATTAGAAATCCAAATTGTGACTATGATTTACCAAGTGAGGCAATAATTGAGAAGATCCACCTGCTGCAAAGATAAGTATCCCATACCATCTTGAATTTCTTTCACTCATATTTCTATATCTATTTTAAGGACTTATCATAGGTTTTTAATTATTTTTATAGCATTTTATTAATTTTTCCCTATTTTTTTTATTTTGTGTAAATAATTGATAAATTAGGATTCTTATTAGTTTTTGGTAGCTAAAATAAGTTTAATTGTGGATGTATTTATCTATGTTGGTAAGATATTGAATGCAAGTCAACATTGAAAAATTAGGAAGGCAAAGGGTTGATGAGAGCCTAGGTCAACATGTTTCCACAATTGTGAAAAGTACATTTTCTGCAGTTGCAATGTAAAGGTAAAGAAGCCTTAGCGTGATGTTATTGCAGTTATAATGTAAAAGCTTTGAAACCCTTAGGATTGGTGATTTCCATAACTGTGCAAGTTACATCTTCTATGGTTGTGATACGTAGCATAATCATAAATGACATGAGTAGAAGCCTTCTGTCTTCCTTGTGCCTACAAATACCTCATTGTGACATGAGAAAAAGGGGGAGAGATATTGGTGGAGTGTCGTTATGCTACCAAAGTAAATATCCACTGATTTGGATTGCTATTGATGCTTGGAGACTGATAGAAGCTGTGCAAGGTTGAATATTTATAATCTCTTATGGTTAGTTGCTTAGGACATCTATCTTAAGCAATCCTCCCATTCTCTCTCCTCTTTATTTTTTATTTGTCTTTTCCTTTTTATTGTATTAATTTAAGATTAGATAATTTATTTTTGATGTGTGGATTATTGTGATTATATATTTTATGATTTATTATATATGGAGTGTGAATGTATAATTAATGCTTTTGTTGATATTATTCTTAAGCTAGATTAATTATCATTATTTAATTGCGTTTGTTGAGGAGTGGTTAGGTAGTAATGTTAATATTAGCTCATGAATAATGTTGTAATTGAGTTTGTATGTTACTGGGTTTGCTTTGTTGGTTGGTGCATATAAATGATTAATGTTCAATGTATGCCATCCATTATTTATGATTGGTGTAGCCTAAGATAATTGTACTTGAATTCATCTTAGTGGGAGTATAATTATTTACAATTAGTCCTAAATTCACTTAATTTAAAGGAGTCTTATAATTAAGTAGATCTAAGTAAAAATTGTTTTCGGCCCACTTAGGCAGAAGTTAGTTATAGGATAGTTTGATAGATTTGCTTTGTTAGTTGTTGGCAACTTAGGAATTCATGTGCAATGATGTGTTCCAAGGTTAGTCCAACTTAGATGTCCTACTTTTAGCTCTATGGGGAAAGGTTAAGATCTAGGATAAGATAAAGGGTTTGCATTGATCAACATCTATATCACATTAGACGTAAGCAATTCATAATAATAAAGCTTAAGGTATTAAGCACTACATTAGTAATGAATTAGTACTAGGTGTCTAATCTGCCTTTGAGTCTTTTTCTTTTGAGTTAGAATCTTGAGTCTTTTGTTTATTTTTACTTACTTTTATGTTCATGTACTTTATACTCGATCACTAGTCCTTAGGGAGACTTGAGAAACTAATACATACTTCAAGTAGATGTAAGTAAGTAGTACCTTCTTCTTTCATTCTTTATTATTGAAAGCTTTTTATTATTGCCCAACTATCTTCATGGGTTTGATATTCAAACTTATTGTCCACTTTATTACTTATTACTTACGCACATAGTACATTGGCTAGCTTTTTGGGTTATCATGTGGATAGCATACACATCAATGCGACCCAAGGGCCATAACTTTTTTGGGATGTCAGCGCTAGAAGAAGACAATAATCCTATCTCTATGGTGGAGCTTTGCCTATTAAGGGCTTCAGTGTTTAGGCCAATTATGTGGTCGAACCTAATCATGGAGCGGTTAGACAATCACAAGTTTTGATACCATGAAGATTTTGTGGTGAAACGTTCAAAGTATGAAAGCCCTCCTAATTATATATTTTATTCAATATGAACTAGATACATAGGATTATTGGCAAAATAGTCAATATATCTTGAGATATTAGGAAGAAAACAACCTAATTCAAATTAAAAAGATAATAATAATAAAGATAAAAAAATAATTAGAGATGTAAAATATCGAATATATTAGTTGAATAAAAAACTAAATAAAAAAGAGATAATAAGATAAGTGGCGCATGATCACTAACAATTATCTATAGCAGTTTGGGGTGGAGTCAATGTTTTTATAGTATTATAAATAACAAAAGAGATGAAGTGCCACAGTACCAGTGTGTGTGTGTGCAAACCTTCCCGTTCTCCTTATTTTTGCTTTTATCTCGAATTTTACATAATAAGCAAGTTAAAGTTTTGTGGTTGTTCAACTAGTTGAAGTTTTGTGGTCGTTATTCGACTACTATTAGAGTTGGTGATTGTCTTTTGACATTTTCCAAAGGATCCAAGGTCAACTGCTACTTAGAGTGCGCACTTATAGCGTGGGAATGAACGTCATATGAAAGGGTTACTTGGCGACTAAAAGGTTACACGCCATTGTAGACCCTAGGTTTTGAAGGGGTAGTGCTGAATAGTATATTTTTTTTAAACATCAGCCAGTTTCTATTATTGAGTTCTTTTACGTGTGAATTTGTTTTTCTCTTCAATTAGGTTTTATATGTAATAAGCTGATACTTATGTAATCTTCAGTTTGAGGGGGGTGTACTGTTGATAAACCTCTCTAAGTGGAATTCGTAATGGAAATCTTGCAATTATATTTTAAATTATCTTCAGGACTTTATATGTTAGTTAATGTCTGGAGAGGGGCTGCCGCAATAAGCGTGTGGACAACCCTTCCCATTCATTACGTTTCTGTTTCTATCCCATTCGTTATATTTCCGTTTTTTTCCCGAATCTTACATAAAGGAATTGGGCTACTATTAATTTTGAAGCATCAAGAACTGCATTTTGCCCCGTGCATAATGGGAAATGGTGTTTGCATTTCAAGGCCTCAACTGGTCAAAAGATTCTCTCCTGCGACCTTACCTTTTCTTATTGCTGCAGTAGGTGGAGATATTGCCTTGTTCTTTGGCCCTTTTTATTCTGAGGAAGCTGACAGCCAAGCGAGGTGTTACACAATATCACCCGATTCGCTGAAAAGATTGAACATATGGAGGAAACCTAAAGGAAGGTAATCGTCAATGCTTCTCTGATTTCTTGAATGCTTCTAGCACTCCAAGGATAATTTTAGAGGAATAGAGAAGTCGATCTTGCCTATGTTTCCAGGGACAAATTTCATGTCATGGTCTGTAGATTTTGAAACAACCTGTCATTTAATGAATTGGTTGTTGAAGTGTTGGGCTGTGTTTTTGATGCGATATTCTCTGGGATAGTGGTTGCTTTTCTGGTTCAGCAATTCTGCTTTCAGAGCAACCATTATTAGAAGGGAACAGTGGTATCGTGTATAATAGAGCTTTTAGTCTTCTACCGATTTAACACATCCAGTTCTTACATATATACCTACGTTCATGTCTTTTCTAAAGCTATAGTGTTCCTTCTGTGGGTTGAATTTTAAATTACGTTGATGTCTTTGAGAGCATATGTAATCTAAAATTTTGTATCTGGCAAACCATGATGAATTATTCCTAGATGAAATATTTCCCTCTTGATGAACAGAACCATATTTTTATTCACAATATACCGATTTAGACGAAACGAATAAAGAGCAGCATGCAAAACCCGAAACATAATCGTAATAATCTTTTCAAGATCAAAGAACTCATACCTGGGGCAGGTTTGCTGGGTTTAGCCCAGGACTCTGAAAGTTGCTGGATCTTGCGAGATCATAGCCGAATAAGGAGTTTGTGAATTTGGTGCTGAAGCCAATGATTTCATCCGCAACTAGGATTAGCATAAATTACCAGCTGGTCAGCATTTGAATGTTAGGTTTTACTTCGCTGACTGGTAGAATGGTAGGTTTGAATTTTTATTCAAAATTTGGAAACATGAAATTATAAGAGATTTCCGTTCGTCAATTTCCCTGCAGCAATGCTTTTCAAAATTTAATCAAGGTTCCTTTTCTGTGCACTGGTTAACGTTAATTTATTTTAGGACAAAATTTAGATAAAATTTACTAGATGTTGTTTTGTTTCTTAATAAAAACTTAACATGTGAATCAATTATATAATATTGAACTGTAAAAAATTTATGTGCTATACTTTATTAAATACCATAACATTGGCTGTGTAATTCGACCCTGCATCTTACCTCAAATTTTTAACCTTTTCTCTTTACTTTTATATAGCAACATATAACCAAATAGATATTATAACATTCCTTTAGGGCTTAACTATCAGCTAGCTCTCTTAGAAAATTTCTACAAACATTTATAGTTTAATGCAAGGCATAAAGTCTATAAAAATCTATACATCAACCATGGTATAATTTATATAATTTCTTATATTAATTTCAAAATGTATACGTATACACAAAACTTTCAAGAGACATTCTTAACTTCCCTTGACAAGGACTTCTCATCATTGTTGCTTTTCCTACATCTCTACTAAACTCTTCACTTGGCATGGGTTAGTAGACATGGAAATGTGGGGTGAGATTCTAGGAAAAATCTCAGTAATAATACTCAACTAATTTCAACACATACATATAATTACTCAAATAAAGAGATATAAGCATGCATGGTCAAAACATCATAGAACATCATAACACAAACTTAGATATGGCCATATCATATATGCAATTTGGCTTAGCCTTCCTTTGGGCTAAGGGAGAATTATTGCGCTTAATCCTCTTGCTACTTTCCTCGAAGCCTTAAGCCTATAAAACATAATATTGAAAACATAGAAATATAGCTAATTCAAAACATCTTAAAAACATGTATAATAAAACATAACCTCATAAGCAACCAACATACAAAATGTAATCCAAACTCAAGCAAATCAACATGCATATAAGGAAGGGAAGAGAAAGCTACTTGATATATCAACTCATCTTCTTCCTTCCTTAAAATTTTGCTCATATTTCATTTTAAGTCTCTTACTTTAGAAAATTATATCTTGAGTTAGGGATCTCCAAATCTAGCAAATTATAGCTTGTTGGAAAACTTTACTCAAGTACTATCTACCATAAAAATATTCTATTTGGTCCTTGAAATAAGTTGAATATTAGATCTAATACAGGGAAAAAATATGATACATAACAACTTTTCTGGACCAATTTTAAAAATTTATAAAAGATTTTATAAAGCTCCAAAAATTACCATTCTTCACTTAAATTAAACTTTTACGTGTCCTTTAAATGCATGCCAAGTTTTAGCCCTAGATTTAAGCTCTAAAGCCTTTGAATGCAAATATACATTCTCTTGCTTGTTTTTGTTCTGTGTCTAGCTTTTCTAATCTGTTTATCCTGGAGAGTTTAGTCTCATAATATATTTTAAGACCTCTCATATTCATAAAAATAATTTTCTAGGGCTACAATGGCTCAAAATAGCAAAAAATAACTTAAAATGGCATTATCTCAATGATTTTCTTATTTTGTGTGCCATCAATATTTTGACAAGATTGATTCATTCTCCTTATTTTGAGCTCATTTAATCATCTTATGATGAGAAATACCTCACTGTCTCAAAACATTGAGTTATAACATTTCTTATATTTCCACTTTTATGCTGTAGAATTCTTTATGATTGCATCTATTTGAGGTTTTAACTTAACTTTTACTTCTTTTTCCTCTTCTTAGTTGGTTTTCTACTCCTTTTATCCTTCATCTTACATTATTTAAGGAGCTTAGACTAATTTAGAAATACAGGATATTACAATTATCATTTTCCCTATATTTCTTCTATTACACCATAAACTACTTTTGCAGTTATATCATCTAGACTTTTAGCTTGTTCTTACCTCATTTTCTTATTTTAATTAGGCTTCTAACCATATGTGATCCTTTCTCTTACTATATCTAGGAGTTTAGACTAGTATAAAATACTGAATAATACATTTTACCCCCTAATTAAAAATTTCATCTTTGAAATTTAAGGGTAAACTTATAAATTACTTTGGATACATCATAAGGGTGGCTTTATATACTTTTCCTCATTTCATAACATTTCTTAGGTTGCTTTTCTTGAGAATAATTCCTTTCCATGCCATGTTCACAAGAGAATCTCTGTTATCTTTTGCTTTTGGCTCCTATTGGTTGTGATTTTTCTCTGGTGCTACTATCCAATATAGTTTATCTTACTACTGTATATTCTTATAATCTCTAACATGTGAGGGATCTATCTAGCCATTATCTCTCATACCAAAAACATAAGTCATCATAAATTTAGGCCAAACTTAGGAGATAGAATCATTCTATACAATGCTGATATAAAATTAGATTTCTCCAAATTGAGCTTTCGTATTATACTGGACTTGCTAATCTCTGTGATTGGAGATATTGCACTAAATATTCAGTCTCTAATCTCAACTCTAATAGTTTTTTACTATTATAAGCTTATCTCTTTCTATTTACTCTAAGTCGCCAATAACCTCATCTGTCCATCTCATCTTATCGAAAGGTTCAATCTATTTTAAGCTTATAATCACTAGCTCATCCCTATAACAAGAGATTCATGCCTTCTCCCATATTAGGCCTTAACTACTAGCTAAATACTGGGATAATAGCTTCTTTCATGTGCCTTATAATCTCTCAAGAATATGAAATGTCCTACTTCCTTTATTTATTAACATGCATACCCCCACCATGTCCTCTAGATCTAGATGAGCATTGCTTAATCAATGTATCTAATACTGAAGAGTAATTGCCACTGACCTAGCTTTGAATCATACGTGGGATGCTAGTTTCTTAGCCTCCACTGTTAGAGGCACAACTATCACTTATCTTATTACATGAAAATACACCTAGCCCTTTCTTGATACACTACTGTAGTGTATAGAAATCTTCTTTCTCTAAGCTGGGTCTAATTAATACTGGGGTAGTGGATATCTAACTTTAATTATAGCATTGTATTCTTACTTTTCCTATCCGCATAGATAACTTTTTTGTTTGCTAGTCTAGTTAATGGCTTGGCTATCTAAGAAAAGTCTTGGTTAAACTTTTGGTAAAGGTTTGCCAAACTCTAAACTTATCCAAGGTCATCATCTCCTAAGAGATCTACTATAACTCAATGGTTTTGTGACTCTATATGATCTACTATGACCCCTCTAGCCCTAGTAGGATCTATTATGATATTTAAGATATATTGTGACCTCGCTATACTGTACTATGATTTATTGCAATCTATCTTTGGGAAATTTCAAGACTCAAGGACATCATATTTGTTAAATGACCTCATACTCACTCCATCTAGCAAACTTTAACTTATCATACCTAAGGCGAATCGTAGATGCCACTAGTGCTTTTTTAGGCACTGCTTGAAGAAAGTAGGTATTGTAAGACATTTTCATCTCTTTTAACATCCCAAGGTGATGTTACTTTGGAGCACTTTAATACTTGCTTGTTACTTATCATGGAATCATTAACTACAAACTTCTAGCCTTATCATAACTTTTTTTCTTTACTTTTACTAGCTTGCTTTATATCATTTTATATGATATCTAGTATTTTTACATTGGGTTAGACTTCAAGATAAGGTTATAAGAAGTGCAGAGAGGAAGTTTAAGCTAGAATAAACGAGAAGGGACTTAGAAATAGTTAAAATTCATTTTAGGGGCGATAGAACAGAGTCCTTGCACTGCAATAGGAAGAAAGATCAGAAGTTTAAATACTTAGTAGTAGATTATGAGAGTAAGATATTTTCCATTATTATATGACTAAATAAGGTTACTGGATTAACTTGAGTTGATAAAATTGGTCAAAATCCTAATTACATGCAAATTAAGATAACTAATGGTACAAGCGTAGATTGAGCTGTTTTAAGCCTTTTTAAACCATTATGGACCCTGAATTGTTACTTTTTGAGCAACGAAGAAAGTTAAATATATATAGAGCAGAGTAGTCTAAAAAAGCAGTATTAAAAAGTTACAACAAATGCAAATGACTATAGGGGTAAAAAGTTAGTTTAACTGTAAAACAAAAAAAATTAGGGATTTAGATGACATAATAATTAACATGAGAAATATATCCCTCGTCATAATATTATGAAATAAGGTTAGTAGATTAACTAGATGATATTAGTTTAGTTAGATTACTGACAGTGTAAAAATTAGTATTCCAAGCTGCAATATTTTTGACTAGATTTTTATAGACTATTTTAAGTCTCTGTAACCTCTAAATAGATAGTTTTAATGAGAAGGAAAGTCTTAAATTTTATATGGAGAAAAGACTAAGAAATGAGTCCAAATAGGGGGATTAAAATGTAGGGATGCAATGGTCAATTTTAGAAATGTTATAAAAGTTTATATTTTCCTATTTAAGGTTACACACTTCTTCATCCTTCATAATTGACTTTTGTTAGCCAAATTTAGCAACCATAGCGTGAAGAAGGAAGGAAAGAGAAAGGAAAGAAAGGCAAAATAGGTAGAGAAATACGTCAAATTTTGCTATAATATAATTATAAAACTTCTTCTACTCTTTATACTCTTTCTTTTGGTAGGTTTGGTTTCTAAAACAGGTGAAGATTGTGACTATCACCTTAAGCAAAAAAGCTTGTTTGAGGAAACCAATTTTACCAAAGAAACCTCTATTAAGAAAGTTTTAAGATAAGGTATGATTTTGCTATGTAAAAATTTTATTCCTTGGGATTCAAATCCTTCATAGTTTGGCCAAGAGAGAGGGAGAGAGAGAGAGAGAGAGAGAGAGAGAGAGAGTGAGTGAGGGAAGAAGGAATGAAATTGATGAAATAAAAGGTTTAGAAGAGTGAGGATTAAGAATATGAAAATAAATCCATCTAAGATAAGCCATGAATATTTCAAAACTCTATGAAGATGATTTGAATTCTATAATACCATAATTTGAATTAGAAATGAATCATGGATATCATAAGGCCTTCAAATTTCCTATTAAACAAACAAAATTTCATGGTTAAGGCTTTAGGGTAGTGTCTCGGCCAAGAAGGAGAAATAGTACCTAGGGAAGTTTTTAATTTAGACTAATGATTTAAAAGGCTTAAATGAGTAATATAAAGGTTAGATGAACTCTTGGTTTGAGAAAAAGAATGAGATTTGATGGTGTTGAATGTAAGGTACCAAAAATACTCTAGTGTGTCCTATGAATAGAATTAGTAGTATGGCTATGTTTTAGACATGTTTTAGCCATAAAAAGTAGAATAATAGTTTTAGCCATAGTTATAGAATTACTACATGAAGTGGAGCAATTGGAAAGAGGCAACAGGAGATACTTAAAGTAACCTAAATTAAAACTCCAAGTTTTAATATGTACAGATAGTCCTAATTAGTTATTTCATATCTTAAATTGTGTTTAGGCCAAGCTAGAATAAGTACACCCTTGTGTGTGTGTGAAATTGAGCAAAGTAAAGAAAAAGAATAAGTGAACTAGTATTTGATCAAGGTTCCTAGCTTCATCAAATAGTTCATGCTTCCTTCCTATCATGCATTTAGATGTATTTGGGTTGAGATGGATTATGTGGGTTGGTTGTTTTATGAGTTGCTTAAGTTTATACTTGGATTAGCTATGCTGGTATAAATCTATGCATGTATGAGATATGTTCTTGGCTCTTCACAAGAGTGGTAGGGACGTGAGTGTAGCAGTTCTTTCTTAACCTAGAGATGAGTCTAACTGGTATGTTTTATACCATGGCTAGATAAATTCAGAAGTTTCATGCCAAAGTCAATGTTTTATGTGCTTTATGTGAATATGACTATGCATGCTTGCATTTCATTCTTGAATTGTCTATTGTGTGCCTTAGAATGGTTAAGTATTGCTATTGAGATTCTCTCTAGAATCTCACCCTCTATATCCAACAAACCATACCAAATGAACCTAGCAAGGAGAAAGAGAAAGAGATAAGAGATTAACAAATATTGTAGCTAGGATTCATTATAATATTTGGTCTCTCTAGAGCTGGACTGAAACTTATGAGATTACAAAAGAGGATCCTAGAATGAAATGATTAGAGGCTAAACACGAGTAGAATAATAGTTTAGACATTTAGAAATGAGAATATAAAGCTAATTATGGCCCAAAATCAGAGCAAAAGTGGCTAAACGAAGAAGTAAAAAACATGGTGACATTTTTGTAATTTTGAGCAATTTTTTGAAAACTTAAATAAGGGAATTTTAAATGATAAAATTGAGTTTTTCAGGGTTCGCAGAGGCCTGAAAACCATAGAAACCCTTAGAATGGTCTAAAACCCTTTGGTATATGATTTAGGATGTCAGTTGACCTAGACTTTGACTGGATAGTTTGATAAGGTTTTAAATCCAATTTAGGTGAAATCAAAAGTATTTTATGAATTAGAGGCCTAAATTTTGATATGAAAAAGACAGTTCTTGAAAGGGAATTAAAACGAGTGAAAATGGAAAAAATGAATTTGAAGGGCAAAACAAGAATTATGAAAGATATTATAACTTAACCCCTTCCTTCTTAAATCTGTTCAGCACGACCCAAACCTCTCAAAATAGAACCTAGACCATTTCAACTAAAGGAGAAAGTTGCACCAAGGAGAAGAGGAAGAAGAAGGAAAGAAGGCCAAGAAGAGGTAAGAAAATGGCACTTTTACTTGGTTCTTCTCCTTGAGTTCTTTCTTTTGGTGGTCTTGGTTTTTAGAAAGAAGCATTTTTGTGGCTAGTTTGTTGGAGGAATGAGAGAGTTTGAAGAAACTGAGCCAACCATCAAATTTCTCTCTTGAAAGACATTAGAACAAGGTATGTTTTACAGTATGATTGTGCTCTACCTTACCTCCTCCTTCTTCATGAGTTTTAGTTAGACTTAGAACCATATGAAAGTGGATGAGTTTTAGCCATAGCAAGGTAGGAACAAGGGTTTTAGAGCATGAGAAATAAGAATATGTAATTGGAACCAAAAGAAAAGCTTTAGAATTTAAGATATGGAAGTTAGGGTTTTAGTTGCACCCTAGAAGTTATGGGATTTGGAGCTATATGAATTTGATTTATGAAGTCCATAAATGGCTAATAAAATCAAATTCCACCTAATTCAACCCCTAAAGCTATATTTGGACACTAAAATGCCTAAGTTAAGAGGATTAAAAAATATAAAATAGGCATTGATCACTGGACAAATGAACTCAATTTTGCCTGAAATTTTACCGCATATATTTCACATCCTAAGCTTTTCATAGACGCCTAATTTGCATGGTGCGAAGTTGTATAGCCCAAGTTATGAATTTCAAAGTTAGTACAGATTTTGGCACCTATGCTGTCATTTCAGGTTCCATGGGAATTTAAGAGATTCCATAAGTTTTGCACCATAATTTGAGTATAAGCAAACTCGTTTATGATAAAAATGAGTTAAGGAAAGGTAAGAATCAAGTTTAGATCCATATAGCTCAAAATGGCCCATAAATGGCCTAATTTCGGTGTTTAATTTCATATAAATGTATGTGATTCTTGTGTTTATGCTTCATATGTCTATGAATATGCTAAAGAGGAACTAGTTAGGACATTCATCATGTTTGTATATATTTGTTCAATGTGTGTTAAGATGGAATGTAATAGCAACTTATGCAAAAGTATAATACCACAAATGTATGACTATTTGATGTATATATAACATGATTTAGTGCATGAGATTCCCTTGAGCTTATATGTAAATTCTCAAATGAAAAGGTGAGCATAGATGCAAGGTAACTTTCATATGTTGAACCATTTGTGGATGATATATATATGGGTTGAAAGTTACTCATACCAAGAGATGGCATATTAGAACTCAATTAGATCATTTTGGAACCAAAAATTTATCCAAATAAGCTATAAAATGCATCCTTTCCCCTAACTACCTTAATGAATAAGTTTGGGGCTGAAATTTGTTGAGCATTTTAAGAACATTTAGAGCTTTTTATAGAGTCAATGTTTGTCTTTTTTAAAGCTTTATAAAATACTGGATGAATTTCCAAATTTGGCCCCAAAAAGCTATCATGGTCCTGCACTATTCATATTAAGTCAAATGGATTGAATTTGACTTGAAGTTTTTATTGTAGAAAGTTCACATCATAAGCTTTAAATGGATACCTAGCCTAAGTTATGAATTTTTGAAATTTATGCCACAATATGCATTTAAGGCTAGAATGGAGCATATGGTTCCTTTTGCATATGAGAGTTATACATGTGATTCATTTGATGAGACCAGATATTTATATATGAGTTATGAATTAAAATGGGGAAAAATACCATTTCTGGGTATTGGAAGTTAATTTGATATATTTAGTACTTGATTTTCTATTGCTAAAAGTTTTTTAGAGAATGTTTTTACATAGATGGACTTTCCATTGTACCAAGTGAATGATATATAGTAGGTTGTAACAATTTTTAATATTAGAGCAAAGGTTTATGATTTTAAGTTAAATTGATTTGAGATTATGATGTTTGATTAAGTGATGAATGAGGTATGTTTACATATGTTCAAGGTTTAGGAGGATTTGGAGGTTGTATGCATAAGTGGAGGAAACTAGAAGTGTTATAAGGCTTTATGATTTTACTTACTAAGAAGAAGATGGTAAGTACCAAGAGGGGTGGATTGGCTAAGGGGTAACCTATTGTAGACCTAGTGGTAGCGATTCTATAAGTGATTCGACTTGAGCTAGATTAGTAGCAAGAAACTATAAATCAACATTGGGCTATTATATTTGATTATAGGAAATCCTAGCTAGCAACGAAAATGAGAGAAAGGACCCCTAATGTACCAGTTAGCTAAATAATCCTCCAGAAAACCTCTAAAATTCTGATCCTCTAGTCTCTAATGCTTAAGTCACCCATTAGAAGTTATCTTAGTAGACAAACTAGCAGGTGATAATCCAGTTTAGAAAGAATGGTTCATCTGCTTTGATAGTGAGTTTAAGGTAGAAAAGCCAAAGGAGGTTGGGGTTTGGATTATGTAGCTAAAGAAGATATTTAGAGATTATGTGGTATACTTAAGTAGAGGACTAGTAGTAGAGAAGTACATGAAAGAAAATTAGAGATTTGACAATAAAGAAAGAAAATAATAACAGAAAAAGAGTAGGCTTAGTAAATGAGTTTATGTAAGAAATTTGTAATGCTATATGACTAAGCCGAAGGGCACAGAAGATTGAAAAGTAGTTAAAAGTAACATTGTTTGCAAATAAGAGTAGTAATGATTGTAGAAATTGCCTTCAAGGCATTACCTTGATTTAAGTTGCTATTTTGTGTGTTTATAGAGGTTAGGCTAAGAGTATAGGCCCAATATATATAAGGAATATTATGATTGCATAGAAAGAATGTACCTTAAAGAAAGAATTAAGATCAGAAAGGGAGGAAATTCTTAAGATTGAGTAATAATTACATTATAGGGTAATATGAACTATTTGAATTTGTAGTAAGCAATGATGATGTCAATCTATCCTTTTAAATGTAGATATGAGAAATTGAAATAAAGAGGATAGAGAAAAGTAGAGAGTCAAGAAACCCTCATATGATAGTCTGTTAATTTCCAAGGGATGAGACCCTATTTCAGCATTCATAGGGGGTTGGAGAAAGCAAAGGTGAATTGAGAAGTTAGAACCTAAAGAAAACATTATTTTGCCTTAGAAGCAGCAAAAAAGGTTTAAGGAATTAAGTGATAGAAAGTGGTGGAGAGGGATAAGAAGTTAGAGCTCACTTAGTTGAGTGACAAGACTCCACCACTAGGTTAAATGAGTTACCCTAATATAAAATTGATATGTAGAGCATAAAGTAATCAATAAGATAGGGTCTAGCCACTTTCAAGTGTGTGACCTACAAAAGTTAGTAAGAGTCTAAGAAGAGTGACGTATGCTCCTCGTATTAGAAGAAGAGTTTATGAAAAAAGAAACTTCATCCTATAATAAAGATACAGATGAGAGTAGAGACAAATAGTTAACATTTCAACACCTTCAAGGAAGCTATATGTCACACCATATTTAGCTGGCCTTTAATTTGTATCATAGGTAGTTGAAGGTATCAATTTTTATAAAAGAATTACCTTTGGTAGTGGAATTTACCAATATTAAAAGCCAAAATAATTTAACTTTGGCTAGATGGACCATGTGGACTTACCAAACTCATCTTCCATCCATAACACATTTGTTCAGTTAGAAATATCACAATTTGAACCATAAATATCGGGTCCAAGGCATACGTCACAAAATCACATCACACTTGCAATTTTCCACATGCTTCATATTCTGATATAAACTTTGGAAATTCATAACTAATTCTACAAAATTCCAAATCATGCAAATTATAACTTTTTGAAAAGCTCAGGATGTCTCTAACTACCATAATAATTTTAGATAAAAAAAATAACGTTTGACCATCAAAATGGCAATGGAATAGTAACTGGGTCATTGGTTTGGACAACAATAGACTTGGAATTTCAAAAATTCATTTCTCTTTTTTTACAGCTTCAAATTGAGTGCTCTTAGTGGTATGAAAAGTATAATGTATACAATATTTTTGTCAAATTTAATGAGCTTTGGACTTCATTTGGCCCCTGAATAATATTGAATACCAAACTGACCATATGAATAGTAACAGTGATAGTTTTTGCATAATTTAGCCAACTTTGAAAAATTATAATAAGTCCTCTAGAGCTCAAAAGATAGTTCTCTTTAGCTCTGTAAAAAGCTCTAGATGAGATCTATATGCTTACCAAATTTCATGTAAAAATTCATCCATTTGGTTAGAATTTGATTCAGGGCAAGAATGTGGTCAATTTTGGGATCTACATGGCTTCAAATTGTGCCAAATGACCTTCCAACCATATCATGACCATTTGAGTATGTCCAAAAGCTTAAACGTAGCATATAAAAGCATCCCAATAGGCCTAAATCATCATGGAAATCAAAATTACTCATCCACTTGTTCTTATACATATGTACACGAAGGCTCAAAGATGTCAAAAATTTACAGACTCACACATTTGGCTCCAATTTTGGTTCATACATCATAATTACATACTTTTACATGTGCTTAAACATCATATACATTCATACTTTGACATTAAATTACAAAAAATCCTATTCTATTATCAAAGTCTCATCACTCAAGCTCCCTGGCTTCCATTTCTTGCTCCATAAGGCTCACCTAAACATGGTTAGACACAAAGTAGGGAAGAGTGAGATTCAAAGAATCCCAATAGCTCTTTTACCCTTTCAAGCATACATATATGGTACATTTTCATGTCAAGCATGCACTAAATGCTTAGAGTAGGCATACATAATCACATTTTCAAGTCATATGTACTTATTCAAATTAAACATAGGTTTTAGGGACTTTTTTTGGTCTAACTTCACTCAGTTTTTTTTTGGGACTTTTAGTCTAACTTCACTTAATTTTTTTGGAACTTTTGGATTTGCCTTACCCACTTTTAGTGATTTTTGACTTAGCCTCACTCCCTTTTAAGATTTTTGGCTATGTTTCACCCATTCTTAGAGACTTTTGGCTTATTCTTATCCAATCTAAAAGACTTTTGGCACAACCTCACCTATTAAAGCCACCTTATATTCAAAATCCATTTCCAAAAGCATAATGGTACCGAAACATTTAATCAATAGCTATAGGCATACCTCATGATTCAATCATACATACAAAGCATCCAATGATAATCAAACAACTAAGCAATGCATACAAGAAAGGATGGAGAGCAACCTTGAGACAAGAAATATAAGTTTTCTTCCTTGAAGTCTACTTCCCTTTCTCGAATTCACACCCATACCTAGGAGGAGCTTGATTTGTTTGGCCTAGACACATTAAATAAGACATAATTACATCATTGGCACAAATTCTAGCCCCATATAAACTCTATACAACCATATTCTAGCTTATGACATGCTTATGGTTCCATATAAGGGCATGCTGAAACAAACTCCTATGATTTACGATCTGGCTGTAATTTCTCATTCAATCTAAGTCTCATGACTCCATTTAAACTTATTAGAGTTATCAAAAACTCATTTCAAGAAGCTAAACATCCAGTTGTTTCTTTATGCCTAAAAAAGAGCCTAAACTTCTATCTTTCAAACCATGGCTTTTAAATTCAAACCAATGGTTCCTTTAGTGTTTATTATTTATATCTAGATCATTTCTATCCTTAGAATCAAAGAAAAATCTCCTTTGGTGCTTAATTCCTCTTTTGAAAGAGACATAGCAAGGTGTGGGAGCCCATGGAGTTTCATTCAATTTGCTAGGGAGTTTGGCATCCATGAAACTTCTTAGATCTCTTATGAACTCATACATACTCTTATATAGGAGCAACTAGAACCCTAGGCATCATAACTTGATTTCTAAAGCTTCTCTTTTAGTTCTAATTGTATATTCTTGTTTCTCATGCTCTAAAACCCTTGTTCCTACCTTGCTATGACCTAAATTCATCCTCTCCTAGATGGGCCTAGGTCTGGCTGAAATGCTCATGGAAGAAGCAACCAAGAAGAAGCAAGAAGGACTATGATATCTTACCTTGTTTTAATGTATTTCAAAGGAACTTTCAAAAGCTTCCAATCTCTCCTTCAAATTCTCTCTTTCTCCTACTAAATCAGCCATGAAACAACCCCAAATTAATCATCAAAACCATAAGAAAAAAGAGGAGAAAGAGGAGAAGAAGTTTGATAAAGCATGAAGCATGAAAAAGTGGTGATTTCTTACACTTTCAAGCCTTAGTTTCCTTCCCTTCACTCCCTCTTCTTCTGTGCCTCTTGGAACTTGCTTGGGTTCTATTTAAGACTAGATGGAAGTTGGTTAGAAGAGTGGAGAAGAAAGGGTTGTGGTTTTAAGAAGTTGGGGGTCCATTTATGACACTTTCTCTAAATTCTAATTTAGTCCCTAAACTTGGTTCTTTTCATTTGGGCTCATTTCAATTCCTTTTTAAGAACTATCTTTTCCGTCATAAAACTTAGGTCCTCTATTTCATAAAATGCCTTTGGTTTCACCCAAATTGGATTTAAAATCTTACTGAACTGTTTGGTCAAAGTTTTGGTCAACTATCACTCTAAAATGTATACCGGAGGTATAACGACCTTAACTTCTAATCATCATAATTAAGTTAAGTATGTGATTAATAACCATAAAATTTAAATTAAGGTTAAAAGTCATTACAACTAATTCTATTCGAAAATTGCTAGGAAATTTGAACCTTAATATTATTAGGGTCATTAATTAGACAACCACAATTATTCAAATGTGCAAGTGAATTTAATCATTAATAAAGAGTCTTTGATTTTTCTATCCATCAATTTTAACTCATAAAAACCTCTTACAAGTGTTTCTAAATCATTCCTTAGTATTATCATAAAAGAAACTAAGGTTTCTAGGTGAATATGAGAAACTGAGCACCTTCGCCACGGCTAAATTCCCTTTCGCCGTAGCTAATTACTCTCATGTTCAACTCCTTACACCTCCACAAATTTCATGCATTTCGCCGCAGCCAAATACACCTTTCACCATGGTCAAATACCCTCTAGAACACCCCCAGACTTGCTTATCAGATTTAGTCATGGCTAACCTCACTATTCGCCGTGACCAATTTCTCTCTATTTTCTTCCCTGACAGGTTCGCCATATTTTGCCGAGGCCAATTAAATGTTGTCTACCACCAATTCCTCTCTATTACCATTTGGCCACGGGTAATTCCCTTCTGTTCCTATAACTCCTAAAATTTCATCTCATGCTCTCTAATTCCCCCTCTAGCAATCCCCTAGGCTATTTTAACTTAGTTTGTGAAGATTTAATATCTTTCTTTTACCTAATCTAATTAACACATCTATCATTACTCATTTAAAACTCAAATGCAGATCCTTAACCCTCTAGCCACTATAAATTAGTGAGTTCATAGATCAATGATATCAAATAGTTCACACACTACTCACATTTCCATTCAAACATAAGTCGCATTAGGAATTTCATACATCACCAGTTTAAATTGACATATGATGTATCAAATGATTGCAGTCCCTATGCTTGACAATTCATGAGGCAATGTGGCAATTACATAAAACTAGTAGTCCAGTTATATGAATATAATTCAACAAGGTTTCCAAACCTACGTACTATTAAACCATATAATAAGCTTCCATTAATTTTCTCCTTGCCACTAAGAGGTCCGATCCCTGAAAATGTTAGCCCACAATCGGGGTGAGATATACAATCTCAGGAACAAGAGGAAAATTCCATATATATGTATAGATTAATCCATACAATGCAATTTTATATCATCAATACCAAAATCATCAATTCGATTTGCAAATGAACTAGTTGAATTACTAATGACTACTGTCCTATACCAGCAATCATACACAACATGTTAATGACCAATAACATTGAGAGTGTTCTATCCATGACACTGACTCCATAATGAGCACAACCAAGGTTCAGTGTATCTGGGGTCTGATCACAAACTGGTGCTCGATCGAAGCACATACACAGATGGCAGCTGCACCACAGCTGCACCATAGACTCCCAAGGTCTAATTGCAATAACAATTCATGTAGTGAACTAATCATTTGGCATCTCAAAATCAAACATGTGTAGTGAACATTAGATTAACATGGGCATATACATAGAATTAGGAAAGTAATCCCAGTTACCTTAATGAAGCCAATTACTCTTCCTCTAGCTACCATCATGATTTAAAGCACACCAGGCCTAACATAAGCATAATCATCATCATTTAACTATCATTAATTAGGAATTTCCTTATCCACAGATTAATCTTAACAAGAGTTCATTAAGAACTTCTTATCCAAGTTTCCTAAGGGTCTATAACACCAATTCAAGGTCACAACAATAAGAACTCACAATGGGTCACACTTAATATCTCCATTTTCGCACATGTAAAAGCCATGCACCAAAAGTCAGTTCAAATGATAGAAATTCAGTATATATATCACATAAGAGAAGAGGGAACACTTACCCATATACCTAAGGGGTCAAATGGATTGAGTTGAGCCTTAACTATCAAGAACACACCATGGGAAACTCCAAAATTCGGATTTCAGTCATCAAGCCCAGAATTTTCATTGTTTCACCTTCATCTCCTTGTAATTTCGTACAATAGCAGAACCCATTACGAAAATCAATCCTTAAGGACATTTTTCAACAAAATAATACACAAAGTGAAAGGGAAATGCTTACCCAATTACTCCTCTAGCTTCTAACTCCGAAAATATTATAAGGAAACACCTAAACACCAAATTTTGAGATTTGTGAAGGAGATGAAAATGCTCAAAACCAGAAACTAATTGGACCAAAATGAAGAGGAGAATGAGGGGGATATGTTTTATATAGATTACCTTAGCCAAATCTTCTTCTAGAAGTGAAAAATGGTGGAGGAATGCAGAAAAACCCTAACCCCTCTTCTCAAGTGCGAAAATAGCTTTCTAAGTCTACAGAACATGAATTCCTTGGCAGCTAAATGGGTGAAGATGAGACTTCTTAAGGTTTTAGTGAAGATGGGCTGGTCTAATGCCCATTTTTTCAAGTGGGCTGGTGCTAGGTAAGATGGGCTGCAGAACACTTTGAATTAAGGTGAAGTGTGCTGACCTTAAGGTCCAAATTCTAGTGGGTTCAAAGGTTGGTGTTAGTTAGGCTAAGTCTCATGAGTTGGGCTTCAAAGTTGTAGTTAGGTCAGGCTAAATTTCAAGAGTGAAATCTAATTTGGGTCTGCATAATGTGTGTTGGGCCAACTATAAGGGCTTATGTAAATTGGGTCTTGGGCCTCTATTTCACTATGTCGGATTGGGCCATTGCTAGGTGAACTCTCTTGGCTGAAGTCTCATGGTAAGGAGTTGGGCTTACACTTAAAATTATTAGGCCTCCGTAAATCCTTATCTATGTCTTTCTCAAATTAATTTATAGGCCCAAATTAAATTTTAATCTGATTGAAATCTTGAACCCATATTAATAACTTATTTCTTTATAAATTTCCATTCATATAGCTTACCCAATTACTCCATAATAATTATTCTGAATTAGTCCAAATAAATTATTAACACCTTAATTAATTTTGGGGTGTTATAGGAGGGGTTTTAACCATTCTAGGGGTTCTTATGATTTTTAAGGCTTTTGAGAACCCCCAAAAATTCAAAATTTTCATTTAAAAATCCATATTTTGAATTTCTAAAAGTTGTCTAAAATTATAAAAATGCCACTGCCTTTTTGTCTAATTTTGTTTAGCTATTTTGACTATAGTTTTCAGGTATCTTTAGCCTTGTATTCTCATTTTTAGTATTTAGATTATCACTCTAATTTTATTTGGTCTCTGATCATTCAATTTAAGGGACTTTCTTTTATAAGCTCCTTAGTTTTAAGACTTTTAGAATAAATGGGTATTACATTATAGAAAGTTAAGAACTAACTTAGTTAATACATTCTAAAATATAGAAAAGTAATTATGTGAGCTCAAGGGTTTAAAAGCAGATTAAGCTATGGGGTTTAATTATAATAGAGAATTAAAGGATGAGATTAATGCATGCTAGATGCCTTTTATTTTCATAATGTGTAAGTAAGTTAAGTTAAACCCATAAGAAGTATGAGAATGCTCTTGAGTAAAGTTAAGTATGAGATGAGACAAAAATTAAGTAAACAAGACACATGGTCACTTAACATAAGTAAAGTGATAGTATAAGCAAAAGAGAAAGAATGTGGTAGTCTTAGAGCCAAGGACTTAGTATAGAAAAGAATAATGTATTATAGTCCTTGGTATGACTATCTATGAAATGTGATACAATGCCCTGAAAAGATATGATTGGGCTAATGAAGATAGCCACAGGTCATTATAGAAACTATGGTTATGATTTACCTAAGGCATTCTGTAACATCCGATTTTCTAAAAACGAAAGAAAACATGAGAAACGTAATGTACAGTTTGTCCGTAAACAAACGAATTTCACCGGATACAAAAAGAAGTCTCTCGAAATGATGTAGTTAAGGTCCCAAAAAATTTAGGAAGCATTCTAGACTCCTAAAAATGAGAATCCCAGGCTTAGGCGAAAAGAAAAATAAAGCTAGAATGAAAAAATGAAATTTGACGAAAAACTTATAAAATGTAATGGCATTTTCATAATTTTGAGTAAATTTTGGAATTCACATAGGAGGGCTTTTTAAATGGAATTTTTAAGTTCCCTAGGGTTCTCAAAGGCCCTAAAAACTATGAGAAGGCCCGGGACAGCTAAAGCCTTTTCGGTGGACGTTTTCCAATGTTGATTGACCTGAACTTTGACTGATTTGTTCGAGATTTGAGTGATTCCGAAGTCATTTTACTAAATTGGGAACCTAAATTTCATAATGAAAAAGACGGTTCTAAAAAAAGAGCTAAAATGAACCAGAAATAAAAATACCAAGAATAAAGGGTAAAATGGAAAATTTTGAAAAGTCTTCCTTCCTCCACTTATATATATGAGGGGCCCCACTCTCCCCTTCATTTAGCTTCATATGTTTCTGCCCTAAACCAGAGAAAGGAGCCCTAGATGAGGTGCACCAAGAGGAGGATGAAGGAAGGAAGAAAACAAGGTAAAAAGTATGGATTTTCATGGTTTTTCATGCTTTCTTCATTCCCAACCTCTTCTCCTCCATTCTCCTTTGTTTCCTATGATTATAATGAAATTTATAAATCTGTTTTAAGGAAGAAATTGAGGGGAAAATTTGGATTTGAAGAGAGGAGCTCAAAGAAGATAAGATTCAAGTGAGAAAAGCCATGAAAACAAGATATTTTCTTCTTCCATGGTTACTACCCTTTGCTCCCCTTCTCTACCATTTCGCCCCACTTGAGAAGACCTAAGAGGATTTTATTTTTAAGTAGAAACAAGGGTGATTCTTAGGAAAAAGGGTATGGAGATTAAGAATATGCAAAGAGAATTAACAAATAACTATGAAAATTCAAGATGCAAAATTTAGGGTTTTATATGTTTTTTACAAAATTTGATTTGATACCTTGATTCCTATGTCTAAATGAGAGTTTAAATGAGCTCCTAAGATCCCTAGAAGTCTCCCCATGTGCTTCCTCCATCAAGCAAACAAAGCAAAGTCCATGGAGAGCAAAATGCTTCCTAGGTTCGGCCAAGAGAGGTTAGCATACCTAGGGAGAGTTTTAAATTTTCTAAGTCCATTTTTGAGTCATATATGATGAATGAATATGAGGGGAAGCCTTGGAAAAAGTTTAGGAAGCTTAGAGAATAAGTTAGTACTTTATGTTCCATAATATGACTTGAGGAAGCAACATGTAGTCAAGCTCTTTATTTTAATTGTATGATGACTCCAAGAGACTAAAAAGGAGTCAAGAATCATATTTGAAAGGATAAAATGGAGCCTAGAATTTAATTGATAGGTGTTGCTATATTAGGTGCATTCTTGGAAACATAAAGAGGTTTATAGACCAAGCTAGAGTCTAAGTAAGTTGTGTGGCCTTAGAATTAATTCTATGAACCTAATTGGCTTCCATAAATTATGTCTAGGCCAAAAGGAATGATCTCCACCTTGGGTGTGTGAGGTCAAGGGAGAGGATTCATGACTTAAGGAAAAAGTGTACAAATACTAGCAAGGTAGCTCTCTCCACCTTCTCTCATGCATGATTGTTTGCTTTACTTGTCTTTGAATGTGTGTATGTGTATTTCAAGCCATGAAAAATGTTCTAGCATGAGCTCTTACTCCATGGTACCATGATGATGCATTATGTTTTCTAAATAATGTTTATGATGTGTGCTTGGCTTTGCTTAAATGTGGTGAGGCCAAGAACCCTTAGCCATGGTGAGGATAAGCCAAGAACCCTTAAGATTGGTTAAGACAAAGTAACGAGTCTCCCAAAAGTGAGGTTGACTTCTAAGAGTATGGTTGAGTCTAAGAACCTCTTAAAGAATGGGTGAGGCAAGTCCAAAATCTACAAGTAAATGGGTGAGGCCAATCCACTTACTTAGCAAGCCTATGTATGCTATGTATGACTTTTTCAAATGTTAAGATGCTTCTTGAATGATTGCACATGTCCATATGCCATGCATGCATTTGTGAGACTTGTTTTGCATGCTTTATGTATGATTGAATGGGAAATGAGCTATTGGGATTCTTTGAATCTCATCCCTTCCTCTCCAGTGTTCTAACATGCTAGGTGGACCAAGAGAGCAAGGTAATGGAAGCCAATCACCTTAAAGAAGAGAGCTTGACATCAACATGCATAGTTTTTGTTCTTCAAAGCCATATTGATGTCTAATGATGTAAATAATGGTTGTATATGGTTTATACCTCTTGAACATATGTAATTATGATAATATGCCATGTGTAAATGGGGGAGAATATGATATGTGACCATTAGAATGTGATTTGGGTATGTTATGACAATGTGGCTTCTTGAATGATGTTATGGAATTGTGTATAAGTGTGAGTGAGATGGCCAAAATGATATGCATGAGGTTTGGGACTATTTGGGCAGCTCACACAAGTCCTAATTATGCTTTTACTTGTCCAAGAGGTGACAAACCCTACGAAAAGCCATTTGGATATTTTGGTATCCTATATGGAGCTAAAATTGACCATAATGGAACCCTATGTCACTTTTTATCCAAATGTGCTCTTCTTGATCTGAGATTTGACATGAAATTAGATCTTGTTGAGAGCTTTTTGAAAAGAAAAAGAACATAATTTTTGGAGGTCTACAGTATATTTGATGAATTTTCAAAGTTGGGAAAATTTCTGGTTTTGGTCATGTCATTGTTCATACTAGTCCGAAAATGAAATCTATCACATCAGGCTCAAATGATGTCCAATTGCTATGAAATTTTATGCATAGAAACTAGACATTTCCAGTGACTTGTACCAACTAGAAGCACCTGATTTGGATGTCTAGAGAGGGAGATATGAATTTTCAAAGAATCTGTCAAGTATCTAGAACACTAGCTAACCTCAGTTATTGTTGGATTGAGTTTTAAGGTCTGGTTATGCCTGAATTGGTCTAGAGTTATTTTTTCTCTCTAGTAACATCCACATATTTCCAAATTGGCATCATTTTCATGGATTGGATTTTTGTGAAATTAATTAGACATTTTGAAAATTTGCTATAGAATTCTGTGACAGTACCAATGGACAGCCTGACCTCTAGACCTTTTCAAATGTCAAATGCCTTTTATGATAGATGTTATGGTCTGGACATTTTTGTATCATGAAGTAGACATGTGTAGCATTCCAGAATGGCCAAGAGTGCATGATTTTGATTTTTCTAGAATTAGTTATGATTTTTCAAAATTTATGACAGAAATGTGGAAAATCTAGCCGAAAATATATGTATGTATTTCATACTTCCCTTTGAGTTCCATGAGATGTAGGCCACTTTTAATGATGGAGATGAGTTGTACCCATGTAATTAAACATGATAATATGATACATGAATCCATATGGCCCACAGGATTTCGAAGGAAAATTTTATGCCTGACGCAACACTAAGAAATGCATTATTTAATGCTATTTTTCCTTGCCTCTTTGTGAATTGCTTGATATGAGGTATAGAAATAGTATGAAATGAGCTAGAAATATATGGTATTACACATTCCTTTACCATGATTGCCATATTATATAAAGAAGAGTGATAAAGAAGTAAGAGAAAGGTATTCTAGAATATTGGGAGGCTTTTAATATACAAGTGATAGTGGCTTCGAGCTCAGTCATAATGCACTTATGTATTAGTGACGATACTATTATTTGCTTGCCATGGTGGTTACATGATATTGAGTTTGGCCAACTCAATAATAATGCGACTTAAGTACATAGTAAATCATGGTATCAAACATAAATGATTTCTCAATGATCAAGGAGTATTTGTGTTGGTGAAGTTAAGAAATACACTAAAGAAGAAGTTAAGGGATTCCTGAATTATTTAGCACTTTGAGAAAAGGTTGTGACGAAGGAATCCTAAATATAAAGTGATGTAAATTGAAGGTGCTTGTGGCACTAAAGAGCTAAGATTAAAGCAGCAGAGTTTAATATGTTTATGAGTATGATTCCCTTAAGAAAGATAAGTAACCAGAATAGAATGTCTTAGGGACTAGTATATGATGTTTATCCTGTGGGCAAAGTTAGACACACTATGATGTGTGAGACACCAGATGGTGTAAAGGGCATTACAGTGCTAGAGGCACTTTGGTGCAAGAAGTAATTAAAACTAAAAATTACTAAATAAGAGTTATACTAAGATGAATGCTCATAAAGTGCCAATATAGTTAAAATAAGTGAAGTGAAGTAAAGTAAAGTAAGTTAGTAAGAGTAAAGAAAGAAAGTTATGATAAGGCTAGAAGTGGGAAATTAATGATCCCAGAGGGAGTAATAAGCAAGTGTTAAAGTACTCCAAAGTCTAATTACTATGAGATGTTCATAGATATAAGAATGTTTTATAAGACCTACTTCTTGCTGGTAGTGCCTAGAAGAGCACTAAGGGCATATGAGATTAGTCTTAAGGATGATGAGTTATAGTTGCCAAACTAAGTGCATATAAAGTCATTTTATAGTTATGTTGTCCTTGGGATCTACTGTGACCCTTGGGATTTATCGTAGCAGACTTTACTACGGCTAAGAGGGATCACAATAGATCCCAAGGGTCACAGTAGATTCCACAGAGTTATTGAACCATAAAATTATAGCAATTCTCTTGGGAGATGATAGCTGAGGATGAGTTTAGAGTATAGAGACCTTTTAAGTTTGGCAAACTATTTTAGAGAGATTATGTAATATCCAATCTCTTTAGGGCTAAAATCGATGAGTTATTAAAGGAAGACCCTAAAATTAAAGGAATAGAGGGTAAATAAAATTAGAATAATAATCTAGATATCTAGAATTGAGGATACAAAACTAAAAATGCTTAAAATCGAAGTTAGAATAGCTAAATAAAATTATCTGAAAATGCAGTGGCATTTTTGTAAATATAGGCAACTTTTTAGAAACTCAAAGGAGGGAGCTTTAAATAGTACAATTGAGTTTTTTGTGGTTCTTACACCCTAAAAACTATTGGAACCTTGAGAACGGTTAAAAACCCTCCATTGTGCATTTTTGGTCGTTAATTGATTTGAACTTTGACTAGATGATTTGGGGTGGCTCCAAAGCTCTTGAAATTGAAAGTTTATGTTTTTAATAAACTAGAGGACCTAACTTTTCATATGTAAAAGATGGTTTTAAAAAAAGAGCTAAAATGAGTAAATTGAAGTTGAAGGGCAAAATAAGAACTATGAAAAATTTTATAACTCACCCCTTCTTAAATTTGTTGAGCCATGCCCCAAACCCTTCAAAACAAAATGTGAACTTTTTGGACCAACAACAAGAGGCGCACAAGAGAGGAGGAGAAAAAGGAGAAAAGGAGGGCAAGAAAGGTAAGGATTTTGGCTCTTTTTCATGGTCTTTCCTTCACCAAAGTTATTCTTCTCTTTATGCTCTCTTTCTTGATGGTTTTACTATTCTAAGATTTAAGAAAACTAAGATTAGTGCCAAATTTTTTCTTTAATAAGCTTTAAGATGATGTAAGATACATGGTGCAAGAATGATTTCTCCTTGTCTTCTCCCTCCCTCCATGGTTCGGCCACCTAGAGCCTATGAAGAGTGAGGATTCTTTGGATGATTAGAGTGTGAGGAATTGAATTATGTAAGTGGAATCAAGAAAGGAGGATTAGGAAACAAGATATAGAAGTTAGGGTTTGAATTGCACCTTGAGAGTTTTGGAACTTTAAGAGCATAACCCAAGCTATATTTAATCATGTCTAGATCTAGAGAAACCAAGGAATAAGAGTGTGTATCAAATTCCCAATGAAAGCAAGTAAACTCCATATTGCTTTCCTTGAATGTATGGCTCAGCCAAGCCATCCAAGAAGTACTTAGGAAGTGTTTCTTTGAGTTCTAATTAACTTAGAGACTTAGACATAATGAATAAAGAATTATGAAAGCATTAGATTGAATTTAGAAGCCTTAGAGTAGAAGATGAAATTTTAAGGCCTAAATGAGGTTAGTGAAGCATGTTGATTCTAAATTATTCTAACCAAGTATGTAATAATTCAAATGAGTTTCTTGAGAGTTATAAGACTTGTAGGAAGCAAGAATTTAGGGTTTAGAAAGTAAGAACCAAATGTTGCTTCATAAGGGGCTTAACTTAGTCTTAATTGGCACTTTGAGTCCCAATGAGATTAAGTGAGCATTTTGGAACCTAGAATGAGTTCTATGGGATTAATTTACCTTATGATTATTCTATATAGGTCAAGCTAACCTAAACTCACTCCTTTATGGGTGTCAAGCCAAAGAAAGTAAAGAAAAAGGAAGTTTATAAGTGGGATTGTAGTACCTCCAAGTTCTTAAAGTCACAAGGTAGCTTTGTCTCCCTTTCTTGCATATATTTGAGTGCTTGAATGAGTTGAAATGCTTGCATGTGTTTTTGCTTGATGTTTTCATAAGGAATGTTTCATTATGTTTTCCATACGAACTATATGTGCATTATATGTATATCAAAGGCAATGAGATGGCTCCTAGCTTCCCTAAGACATGGAATTGAGTGCAGTAGCTCTTCCTTTACTTGGGGTTTAGAAACGTTGAGCCCAGCAAGGTTATGATGAAGCCATGGCTATGAAAGGAATGAATTTTTATGTTTTATGATGCATTTGATTCATATAAGGCATGAGCATTGCATTCTTGCATCATATGCATGACATATACTCATGGCATTCTTGTATGTACTGAATTGGTTGAGATTGGCTACTAAGATTCTCCCAAATCTCACCCCTATGCTTCCACTACCATTTCAGGGTCACCAAGCCAAAGTGAAGACCATGAAAAAGGCTTAGATGTTAGGAAAGGATGTAATAATACTCTCTTTCGTATTAAACTATGATGTATGTATTCATATGACATATTTCTTGTATCCTTACAAACATATGATATATGTGATGATGATACTTGTAACACCATATATTTCTAACTTATATCACAACATTTACATGCCTCACATTCATAATTTCCATGAAAGAAGCAAGAAAAAGAGGTTATAATAATACAATTTCTTATGTTGTGTCGTGTATAAAAGTTTCCATTGGTGTCATGTGGACCCTGTGAGCTCATACTATACATCTTGATATTTAATTACATGAATACAACTCATTTGCAACATAAAATGTGGCCCACAACTTAAGAAAACCAAAATGAAGTATAAAATATGGATGTTTATTTGCGGCCAGAATTTGGCTCTTTTTGACCAAATTTTGGAAAATCATAACTAATTCTAAAAAAATAGAAATCATACATTTTTGGACATTTTGGAAAACTACAGATATCTACTTCACATAAAAATATGTCTAGATCATAACATCCATCACAGAGGACGTTTGACATCTGAAAAGATCCAGAGGTAAAACTACCTTCTAATTTTGTCACAGATTTCTGTAGCAAACTTTGAAAATATTCAATTAATTCTAAAAAAATATAATCCATACAAATGATACTAATCTAGAAAGCTGTAGATGTTAACTAGAGGAAAAAAATAATTTTAGACCAATTCAGGTAGTCCAGACCTCAGAATTCAATAGAACAGTAACTCAGGTCGGGTAATACTCCTGATACTGGATAGAATGTTTAAAAATTCATATCTCCCTCTCTAGACCTCTAAATGAGGTACTTCTAGTTGGCACAAGTCACTGTGAATTTTTAGTTTCTTTGTACAAAATTTCATGAAAATTGGACATCATTTGAGCCCTGTGTGACAGATTTCATTTTCAGACCAAATGAATAATGCATCAGACCAAAACCAGAAAATTTGCCAACTTTGGAAATTTATCAAATATTCTGTAGACCTTTGAAAATTATGATCTTTAGCTTCCAAGAAGTTCTCAACAAGCTCTAAATTTTTTCCAAATCTTAGATCAAGAAGAGCTCATTTGGCTAAATAGTGACATAGGGATATGGTCAATTTTGGCTCCATATAGGGTACCAAAATTGCCAAATAGCTTTCCTTTGGTTTTGGCACCTTTTGGGCAAGTTTAAAAGCACATTTAGGACTTGTGTGAGCTGCCCAAATGATCCCAAACTTCATGCATCTCATTTTGGCCATTTCATCCACACATATATATAATTCCATCAAACTTTCAAAAAGCATATCTTGGCATTACATATCCAAATTACATTCTAGAGTTCACATATTATATCCATACATTTATATATCACATAATATCATAATTACACATGTCTAAGGGATCATAGACCATATACATAAAGAGATTACATCATTTGACACAATTATGGCCTTAAAGAACAAAAAACTATGCATTAGTGTGTCAATCTCCTTTCTTCAAGGTGGTTGGCTCCCTATTACCTTGTCCACTTGGTCCACCTAGCATGTGAGATCATTGAAGAGGAGGGAATGAGATTCAAATAATCCCAATAGCCCATCTCCTATTCAATCATATATAATATATGCAAAGCAAGTATTAAAAATGCATGCATGGACATAATACAAATCATGAACATTTAAAAAGCAAGCTTGGCATGTGAATAGGTCATATAAGACATTCAAGAGCTCGCCAAGTGGATGGATTGGCCTCACACTTTTTCTCATAGATTTTGGACTTGCCTCACCCATTCTTTAAAGATTCTTGGACTCAAACATACTCTTGGGAGCTCACTTTGCTTTTAGGAGACTCTTTGCTTTGTCTTAACCAATCTTAAGGGTTTTTGGCTCATCCTCACCATGATTAAGAGTTCTTGGCCTCTCCACACTCAAGCAAACTAAAATAAACATCATACATTCATTTGAAAACATAATATGTCATCATGAAATCATGGCATATAAGATCATGCTAGCATACTTTGCATAGCTTGAAAATACACGTACACACATTCTAAGATAAGCTAAACACACATCCATGTATGAAAGAAGGTAGAGAGAGCTACCTTGCACACAATCACACACTTTTTCTCTTGAACTTCCCTCCTTTGCTTCGGCACACACACACACAAATTTGTGGAGATGATTTCTCTTGGCCTAGATACAATTTATGGAAGCCAATTAGTTTATGAAATAATTTCTAAGGCCATACAACTTGCTTAGACACTAGGTTGTTCTATAAACCCCATTATGGTTCATAAATGCACCTAATGAAGCAACACCCCTCAAATAATTCTAGGCTCCATTCTTTGCTCTCAAATATGATTCTTGACTCCTTTTAAGCATCTTGGAGTCATCACACAATCAAAACAAAGAGCCTAACTATATGTTGCTTCTTTAGGTCATAATATAGAACCTAAATCACCAAATCACTTTCTATGAGTTCTAAATTTTTTGCAGGGCCTCCCCTTATATTCATTCATCATATATGACACAAAAATGAGCTTGGAGAAATTTAAAACTCTCCCTAGCTACTCCATCCATGCTTGGCCGAGACATAGAGCTTCCTCGGCCTCCTTGGAGGTTTCTTTGTTTTCTTGAAAGAGGAAACATATAGGGAGTATCTTAGGGATCTTAGGAACTCATTTAAACTCTTAATTAGACCTAGAAATCATCACACAAGGTCAGATTTTACGAGGTGCACACAAAACCCTAGAATTTGCATCTTGAAATCTAATGGTTATTTTGTTGTTTCCTTTGCATATTCTTGTTCTTCTCCCTCAAATACCTAAGATTCATCTTGGTTTGGCTTAAAAATCAGATCCTCCTATGGCTCCTAGGGTTAGGCAAAATGTAGAGGAAGGATGGGTGAAGATATCAACCATAGGAAGAGAAATTACCTAGTTTCCTTGCTTATTTTTGCTTGAATCTTGCTTTCTCCAAGCTCCTGTCTTCAAATCTAAAAATTCCCTTGAGTTTCTCCCTTGAATCAAATTTATAAACTCCATTTTAATCAAAGGAAACAAAGGAGAAGGGAGGAGAGGAGGTGTGGATGAAGAAAAGCATGAAAAACTACCATGGAAACATACCTTTAAGCTTGATTTCTTCCTCCTCCTTCTTCCGCTCTTGTGCACCTCTCTCCTAGGGGTTTTCTTCTGATTTGAGGCAGAATAATCTGAAGCTAAATGAGGGAGAGTGTGAGGCACCACCTATATATAGGAGTAGGAAAGTGACTTTTTCAAAAATTCTAATTTTGCCCTTCATTCTTTTCATTTTCGTTTCTCCTTCATTTTATCTCCTTTTTGAGAACTGTCTTTTTCATTATAAAATTTATATTCTCAATTTAATAAAATGCCTTTGGAATCACTCAAATCAGAGCTAAAATCTTCTTGAATGAATCCGTTAAAGTTCGGGTACACTGACATTGGAAAACGTCCACCGAAGGGGATTTAATTGTCTCGGGGCTTCCCATGGTTTTCAGCACCTCTAAGAATCCTAAAGAAGTCAAAAATTTCATTTAAAAAGCCTTCCTGTGTGAATTCCAAAATTTGCTCAAAATTATGAAAATGCCATTATGTTTCGTAAGGTTTCCGTCAAAATTTGTTTCTTCATTCTAACTTCATTTTTCCTTCCGTTTGAGGCTAAAATTCTCATTTTTAGGAGTCTAGAATGTTGCTCAAATTTTTTGGGACCTTAACTAATTCATTTAAGGGGACTTGCTTTGAAAATGTGCCCATTTCTATTGTTTAATGAGAACTGGATATTACAATACTTCATGTTTTAGGATGGAACCATGTATAAAAATATGAGAATATGGATGTAGAACAAGTTATGGCAATGTATGAGCATTATGATGATGATTGACTATGTAAATGCTAATAGGGATATGTGTATACTTATATGTCAAGGGGTCAAATTTTGATTCACCTATTTTGGAATGATATGGAATGATTAGATAAGCTATTTAGGGTGGAAGAAATATGCTCAAAGTGGAAAAAATCCAATGGGACAACAAATGGTCCAAAATGGTACCTAAAATGGTTTTAAATTTTTCATAAATAACTCCCACATCAAAAGTTGCCTAAATCTAGTTTGAGTCTAAGATTCGACATGCATTTAGAACCCTTCTAGAACTTTTTGTCAAGCTATTTAGACTTGCACAAAATATTTTACAAATTTTTAAAATTGGAAAGAAAATTCATTTAAGTTCTGGGACTATTCACATAGAACAGGTTTGATGTTTTAGGTTTTTCAGGGGTCAAATGAAGTACAATGCTTATGAAATTTTATAGCATATTTTTGATATTATAATCTTTCTAGGGCCACTGAATTTTCATAAAAAGGAGTTGAATAGAGACAGTTATGAAATTTTGAAGTTAAGGGTCTGATTGTGTCTTAGTTATGCAATAGCCACTAATATATAGTGTCTTTCATGGGCCAAATGAGCTCAAATACTCTTGAAAACTTTTCAGTAATTAGGTCTCATCTTTAGCTTTTAGTGGCCACTACGAGAACCTAATTTGCAGTTGTGTAGCTCAAGATATATAATTTTAAAGTTTAGGTCTGCTACATACCTCCAATTCTAACTTATGTTACTGTGAGAGTGGAGATTGGAGGTTAAATATTTAGTATAATATGTCCAATCATAGAGATTAGCCAGTCCACTATGATTAAAAAAGCTCAATCCTGAGTAAATTGAGTTTAGATCAACATTGCCCAAAATAATTCTATCTCCCAATTTTGGCCTAAATTTATGATGATTTATGTTCTTGATATGAGAGATAATGGCCATCTAGATCTCTCACATATCAAAGATAATAAGAATGTTGTAATGTTTGGTTTTCGTTAAATGACAGAAACGGGCATGTTTTCAAAGCGAGTCCCTCGAAATGAATGAGTTAAGGTCTCAAAAAATTTGAGTGACATTCTAAAATCCTAAAAATGAGAATCCTAGCCTCAGATAGAAGAGAAAATAGAGCTAGAATGAAGAAACAAATTTTGACAGAAACCTTACGAAACATAATGGTATTTTTGTAATTTTGAGAAATTTTTAGAATTCTCATAGGAGGGGTTTTTAAATGAAAGCTTTGAATTCTCCAGGGTTCTCAGAGGCCTTGAAAACAATGGGAAGCCCTGGGACAGTTAAATCCCCTCCGATGGACCTTTTTCAACGTCGGTGCACCCAAACTTTGACAGATTTATTTGGGAAGGTTTTGGCTTTGATTTGAGTGATTCCAAAGGTATTTTATTAAATTGGGAACCTAAATTTTATAATGGAAAAGACGGTTCTAAAAAAGGAGCTAAAACGAAAGAGAAACAAAAATGTAAAAAATGAAGGGTAAAATGGAAATTTTTTAAAAAGTCACTTTCCTACCCCTATATATAGGTGGCACCCCACTTTCTCCCTCATTTGGAATAAAAATTTTTTGTCTAATTTCAGAGGAGAGAGCTAGGGTTTTGGGCGCACAAGAAAGGAAGAAGAAGAAGGAAGAATTCAAGCTTAAAGGTATGTTTCCATGGTAGTTTTTCATGCTGTTCTCCATCCACACCATTCTCCTTTGTTTCCTTTGATTAAAATGGAGTTTATAAATTTGATTCAAGGGAGAAATTCAAGGGAATTTTCGGATTTAAAGAGAGGAGCTTGGAGAAAGCAAGATTCAAGCAAGAAAAAGCAAGGAAACTAGGTAATTTCTCTTCCTATGGTTGCTATCCTTGGTTCCTCTTCTTCTCCAATTCAACACACCCATGGAACCCTAGGAAGAGATGATTTTTAGGTAGAACCAAAGATGAATCTAAGGAAAAAGGGTGTGGAGATTAAGAATATGCAAAGGGAATTAACAAAAAATCATTAGATTTCAAGATGCAAAATCTAGGGTTTTGTGTGTGCCTTGTAAAATATGATTTTGTATGATGATTCCTAGGTCTAAATAAGAGTTTAAATGAGCTCCCAAGGTCCTTAAGAGGCTCCTCACATGCTTCCTCCTTCAAGAAAACCAAACAAATTCCATGAAGCCTAATAAGCTCCATAGTCTTGGCCAAGTAAGGTTGGGGTAGCTAGAGAGAGTTTTGAATTTTTCTAAGGCCATTCTTGAGTCATATATAATGAATGAAAATGAGAAGAGGCCTTGGAAAAAAAAATAGAACTCATAGGAAGTGAGTTGGTGCTTTAGGTTCTATATTATGACCTAAAGAAGTAACATGTAGTTAGGCTCTTTATTTTAGTTGTGTGATGACTCCAAGAGGCTTAAAAGGAGTCAAGAATCATATTTGAAAGGAAATAATGGAACTTAGAATTTATTTAAGGGGTGTTGCTTCATTAGGTGCATTTATGGACCATAATGGGGATTATAGGACAACCTAGTGTCTAAGCAAGTTGTGTGACCTTAGAAATTATTTCATGAACCTAATTAGCTTCCATAAATTGTGTTTAGGCCAAGAGAAAGATTCTCCACAAGTTTGTGTGTATGTGGTTGAGAAAAGGAGGGAATTTCAAGAGAAAAAGTGTGTAATTGTGTGCAAGGTAGCTCTCTCCACCTTCTCTCATACATGGATGTGTGTTTAGCTTATCTTAGAATGTGTGTATATATATTTTTGAGCCATAAAAAATATGCTAGCATGATTTTATATGCCATGATTTCATGATGACATATTATGTTTTAAAATGATGTTATGATGGTTATATGAGTTTGCTTGATTGTGGAAAGGCCAAGAACTCTTAACCATGGTGAGGATGAGCCAAGAACCCTTGAGATTGGTTGAGACAAAGCAAAGAGTCTCCCAAAAGCAAAGTGGGCTCCCAAGAGTATGGTTGAATCTAATAATCTCTTAAAGAATAGGTGCGGTGTAACACCATAACATACTATCTCTTCCTAGCCTCTCTCTGGGCTCGATTCCATATGATTTTCAAATAATCAATACAATCCGTGGCATTTTCATGCTATAAAACAGGGTTTCAAACACTCATCTTCTACCCCGTGGGTCCTGTGAACCCATCATTCATATTCTCTACTCAAACTACACTTATACAACTCATACATAGCATAAAACAAGCCATAAGCCACGGGAATGGAGTCAAAAACCAGAAAAATGCAATTTCTTACGTTTGCCCAAAAGTTCGATTTTTGGCTCTACTTTGGAAAATCATAACTAATTATATAAAAATGTGAATCTAGTAAACCATAGCTTTCTGGAAAGCTCTAAGTATTAAAAATAATTCCCAACCAAAATCTCAGCGTTTGGACCATGTTTGACATCGAAAATGAGACAGAGGTCCGGCTATCTCTGTTTCTGGCACAGATTACTATCATGAACTTCGAAAATCCATAATTAAATCCACAAAAATCTAATCTGGGCACACTATACCAATTTGAAAAGCTACAGATGTCTACTAGAGGAAACAAATAAGTCCAAATCAATTCAATAGCCCCTACATCCCAAAAACCGATGGAACAATGACGGAGGTCAGGTGGGCTCCCTGATGCTGATATAGAACTTCGGAAGGTTCATTCTCTCTCTACAGACCTTCGATTTAGGTGATTCCAATTCCTATAGGTCAATGTTATTGTCTAGTTTATTTGTGTGAAATTTCACCACATTTGGACTCCATTTGGTCCATGAATGCCACAGATTTCATTTCTGGCCTATGGTAACAGTACATGACCAAACCTTTAAATTTTCCCAATTTCAACAATTCGCTAAATATTCTCTAGACCTCCAAATATTACCCACTTTAGCTTCCCAAGAAGCTCTCTACAAACTCTAGAGGCATGCCAATTTTTATGACAAGAGGAGCTCATCTGGTCATACTTTGACGGAGCTCACAAAATTACCGGTTTTGGCACCCGAAATGGTTCAAATGGGTCCAAATAGCCTCTCACACATTCTCACTCCACATGGACAAGTTTAAAAGAATGAAACTAATATGTATAACAAGTCCAAGTGGTCCTAATCATCATACATTCCAAATTCACTATGCTACAGCCAAAAATACACTATCACATACATTCAACAAAAGAGGCAAAACCCACATTTCCATTGATTTGGCTCTTTACATAGTTTGTACAATATATTTCCATCCATTTACACTTGCTACAACATTTACATCCCAAAAATAGAAGGTTCATATTCATTTTGGCACCACTTTACAACAAAATAACTAAAATAAGCTAAAGTCTAGCTAACATGTTCCTAGGCTCCTTGGTGTGCACTTGCTTCTCCTTGAGCTCCACCTAGCATGTTAAGTTGGGAGGGGAAGGGGTGAGATTCATGGAATCTCAGTAGCTTATGCACTCATTCAAGTAAGCAATCAGGGCATATAACAAGTCAAAGCATGTAATTTGGCATCCAACCATTCTCAATCACAATATACATGTTGTACATGCTATGGAGATCACAACAATGCCACAAATAAGCTCTAAGGACTTTTGGTCTGGCCTCACCCGAGTTTAGGGACTTTTGGATGGCCTCACCCGAGTTTAGGGACTTTTGGATTGCCTCACCCTAGTTTAGGGACTTTTGACTTGGCCTCACTTGGTTAGGAGACTTTTGGCCTTGTCTCACCCATCTCAAGAGACTTTCGGCACTACCTTACCCATCTTAAGGGACTTTCGGCACTACCTCACCCGAGCAATTCTCACAATTCAACACACAAGCACATTGGTAGTAATGCATTATGGCAATATCATATGGCATATCTTACACAACAAGCATATACATAAACATACAATGACTATTACATCCAAGAATGTAACAAGAAAGAGTGGAAAGAAAGCTATCTTATGAGCCAACACTAGCTTTTCCTTTCAATTTCTCTTCTCCCTCATTGGTTTCACACTCACACCTTGATGGAGGTGCTTCACTTGAGCCTAGACACAATCAAGAACATGGAATTACTCTCTTAGAATGTAATCTTCAGAGCAACCCTCCTAACATACAAGAACTTAGGGTTCTCTCTCTCTCTCTAGAATGCCATCAACTCTTCCTCTCTCTCAAGCTCTTATGGTAGTGGAAACAACATTTTCAAAGAAAACAAAGAGATTCAAGGGCGTTTTCCACTTTCCCTCTTCTGACCCATGCCCAAAATCCAACTAATTTCACAAACAAAACCATAGGAAAAGAGGGCAAAGAGAGGAGATCAGAATTCTAAGAAGGAATGAGAGAAATTTGCTTACCTTTCCTTTGCTCTTCCTCCTTCTCTTGGTCTCTCTCACTCTCCACGCCTATTTTCTCTCCTTAGGTCGAAGTCTAGGGCAAATATGAGAGAAAGAATGAGTTGGGTCGTTTAAGAAGTCAAATTCCTCGCTATTTACTCTTTTCCGGACTGACCCTCGCTATGGCAAAAATTAACCTTCGTTACGGCGAGCTCGTGTTAATCACCTTTGCTATGGCGAGGTTTAACTTTCACTACGGCGAGCACGTATAAATTCCCTTCGCTATGGTGAGGTTTATCCTTCGCTATGGCGAGCTCGTGTCAGTTCCAGACCTCCACTCTCGCTATGGCGTACGCTACGGCGAGCAACCCCCTGGTTTTTGTATGGAATGCTCGCACTCACTATAGCTAGAATCACTTTCGCTATTACGAACAGGCACTCTCACTATAGCGAGACCATTTCTCGCTATTGCAAGAAGACTTGGAGAAATTTCTGGATTTCGAAAATTTTCAGCTTTCTTCTTTCTTTTCCTTTTCCCTTTTCCCGGTTGTTACATGCAGCAAGTCCAAAATCCATTAGGAAAAGTGTGAGGCCAATCCATGCACTTGGCAAGATTTTGAATGTCTTGTATGACTTAATCACATGCCAAGCTTACTTCTTGAATGTTCATGATTTGTATTATATCCATGCATGCATTTTCAAGACTTGCTTTGCATATGTTATGTGTGATTGAATGAGAGATAAGCTATTGGGATTCTTTGAATCTCATTCCCTCCTTTCTAATGATCTAATATACTAGATAGACTAAGTAGATAAGGTAATGGAAGCCAACGACCTTAAAGGAAAAAGTATGACAAGAAAATGCAATGTTTTTAGTTCTTTAAGACCATAGATGTGTCAATGATGTAGTCCAATTATGTATATGGTCCATGACCTCTTAGATATATATAATTATGATAATATGTGATGTATAAATGTATAGATATGATATGTGAACTCTAGAAGGTAATTTGGGTATGTAGTGCCAAGATATGCTTTTTGAAAGCTTGATGTAAATGTGCATGTGTGGATGAAATAGCCAAAATAAAATGCATGAGGTTTAGGACCGTTTGGGACCATTTGGGAAGCTTACACAAGTCCTACTTATACTTTTAGACTTGCCCAAAAGGTGCCAAAATCTAAGGGAAGCTATTTGGTCAATTTGGTACCCTATATGGAACCAAAATTGACTATAACGGAATCCTATTACACTTTTTGGTCAAATGAGTTCTTCTTGATATGAGATTTGGTAAAAATTTAAGGCTTGTTAAGATCTTTTTGGGAAGCTAAAGAACATAATTTTTGGAGGTCTACAGAATATTTGATGAATTTCTAAAGTTGGCAAATTTTTGGGTTTTGGTCTGCTGCACTATTCATTTAGTTCGAAAATGAAATCTATCACACAGGTCTTAAATGATATCCAATTGCCATGAAAGTTTATACAAAGAAACTAGACATTCACAATGACTCGTGTCAACTGGAAGCATCTCATTTGGATGTTTAGAGGGAGAAATGAATTTTTAAAGATTCTATCCAGTATCAGGGATTCTAGCCAACTTCTGTTGTTGTTCTATTGAATTTCGAGGTCTGGGCTACCTGAGCTGGTCTAGAGTTATTTTTTCCCTCCAGATAACATCCACAGATTTCCAAATTGGTATCATTTGCATGGATTGGATTTTTTTAGAATTAATTGGACATTTTCAAAGTTTGCTACAGAAATCTGTGATAGCACCAGGAGGCAGTTTGACCTCTGGACTTTTTTGGATGTCAAACATCTTTTGTGATGGGTGTTATGATCTAGACATATTTTTAGTATGAAGTAGACATTTGTAGCTTTCTAGAATGGCCAAGAATGGATGATTTCAATTTTTTTAGAATTAATTATGATTTTTTCAATGTTTGGTAAAAAAAGAGCCAAATTCTGGTCGAAAATATATATGAGTATTTTGAGCTTCTCTTTGAATTCCATGAGTTATGGGCCACATTTTATGATGCAAATGAGTTGTATCCATGTAATTAAATATGAAAATGCATAGTATGAACTCACACGATCCACGTGACACTAAATGAAAATTTTATACACGATGCAATGCAATTAAATACATTATTTTAATAGACTTTTTCCACTTCCTTCATGGGTTTAATGATGTAATGCATAAGAATATTATGAGATAAGTTAGAAATTATAGTGTTACAAATGTACAGTAGTAAGATAGACTAGTAACACTAGAGAAAGGTCATAACCAATGGGATCTATAAGCAAAAGATAACAAAGATTCTCTGGTGAACATGATCTAGAAAGGAATTATTCTTAAGAAAAGTAACCTAAGAAATGAGATGAAAAGAGAAAAAATATATAGGATTGCCTTCATAATTTGTCCAATGTAATTATAAATTTACCCATAATTTTTAACGACAAAATTTTTATTTAGGGTGTGAAATATAATAGCTAGTAGTTTTATATTGGATTAGACTTTGAGCTAAGGTTCTAAGAAGTGATGAAAGGAAGTAAATGCCTAATTAGATGAGAAAAGAGACTTAGAAATAGTTAAAATCCATTACAGGGGTGACCGAGCAGAGTGTTCGTAATGCAACAAGAAAAAATTAGGAGTTGAAATATTTAGTAGTATATTAAGAGAGATATTTTCCATCATTATATGACTAAATAAAGTTGCTAGTTCAACCAAAGTTGATAAAATTGGTCAGGACCCTAATTATATGCAAATTGAGGTAACTAGGGGCACAAGTGTAGATTGAGCTTTTTCAAAGTCATTTTAAGCCATTGTAGACTTGAACTATTACTTTTTGAGTAAATAAGAAAGTTAAATAGTGTGTAGAGCAAAGTGGTCTAGAAAAGTTGTATTAAAAAACTAAAATAAATGAAAATGACTATAGGGGTAAAATGTCAGTTTAACTATAAAACGAGAAAAATAAGGGATTTAGATAACATGAAAATTAATATAAAAAATGGATATTCCTCATCATAATATTATGAAATAAGGTTAACATAGTTAAATCTTTGATGGTGTATAAATTACAATTCCTAATAGTAATATTTTTTATTGGATTTTTTGTAATATCCCTAACTTCTAATTAAGCTAGTTGAATATAATTTGCTTTTGAATCAATTGTAATTAAGGTTTAATTTAGGTAATGGATTAGCAACATATGAAAATATAGAAAAATTTGAACTTTTATATTAACAATATCTATTACCAAGACATAAAAGAGTATTCATAATCATATGGGATCAAAATTTTATCTCATTCAAAATGCCTCTAAGAAGTATGAACTTATATATGTTAAACCACTAGTCATCACTCATCAACATAATGAAAAACAATTTTTATAGAGCAAAAGGAGACTACAGGACTCAAGTTGTGGCCTAAAAGGGTTAGGTTATGGCTAAAATAGTCTCTAGAAGCCTTAAAACCATAATTCCAAACTTTCATCGCAACTTGGAGGACTTATGTCGTAGCTATACATGAATTTTTACTTATTTCTGTCATGGACATGATTCTCACTGAGGCTTAAAATGCCTGCATTGCAACAAGACTCCCTTTGGCCTCTAAGAAAAAACACACACATGATTCCCACCATGGCTAGACTTTCTTGCGCTGCAACAAGACTACCTTCAGGTTCACTATTAAGTGAAACCCACGATTTGCACCATGGCAAAGAGGCATTGTGCCATGGTGTGGCTTGTCTTTGCCATACTCTAATTGCAATCTGGCTATGACTTAAGGTTTTTTGGCTATTGTAACACCATAAATTCTAGCTCATTTTATGTCATTATAGGCTTCACATCATCATTCCCATGAGAGCACATGAAAAAGGAAATGAAAATAATGGGCTTATTTGCGTTACGTCATACTTAAAAATTGCAATCGGTGTTATGGGGACTGTGTGAGCTCATACTATATATTCTCATATTTAATTACATCATTACAACTCAATTTCATCACAAAATCATGTCTACAACTCATAGAAACCAAAATAGAACATGGAATATGGAAGTTCATTCTCAGCCATATTTGCTCCATTTGTTGACCAAATATTGGAAAATCATAACTAAATCTAGAAAAATTGAAATCATGTAATCTTGGTCATTTTAGAAAGCTTTGGATGTCTACTTCACATTAAAAATATTTCTAGATCATGAAATTCATCACAAAGGACGTTTGACATCCTGAAATTGTCCAGAGGTCTGACTGAATTCTGAAGCTGTCACAGAATTTTGTAGAAAACTTTAAAAATGTCTAATTAATTCCACAAAAATCCAATCCATGAAAATGATACCAATATGGAAATTTGTGGATGTTAAATAGAGACAAAAAAATATTTTCAGAACAGTTCATCAAGCCCAGACCTCGGAATTCAATGGAACAGTACTTCTGATTGGACAAAATTACTGATATTGGACAGAAACTTCAAAAATTCATATCTCCCACTATAGACCTCTAAATGAGGTACTTCTAGTTGGTACAAGTCACTGTGATTGTCTAGTTTCTCTGTATAAAATTTCATGGCAATTGGACATCATTTGAGCCTCATGTGATGGAATGCAATTTCGGACCAAATGAATAGTGCAGCAAACCAGAACCATAATTTTTGCCAACTTTGAAAAATCATCAAATATTCTGTAGACCTCCAAAAATTATGATCTTTAGCTTCCCAAAAATCTCTTAATGAGGTCTAATTGCATGCCAAATCTTAGATCAAGACTACCTCATTTGGCTAAAAAGTGACATAGGGTTCCATTAAGGTCAAATTTGGCTCCATATGGGGTACCAAACTTGCCAAATGGCTTTCCCTTGGTGTTGGTACCTTTTGGGTAAGTCTAAAAGCATATTTAAGACTTTTGTGAGTTGTCTAAATGGTCTCAAACCTCATGCATCTCATTTTGGCCATTCCACCCATACTTATGCACATTTCCATCATACTTTCAATTTGCATACTTGGGCATTACAAGCTCAAAATACATGTTAGAGTTCATACATCATATCCACACATTTAAACATTACATAATAACATATTTACACATGTCTCAAGGGTCATAGACCATTTACAACATCATATACATCAAGAAACATAATTATGGTTCCAAAATGGATAAAGCTAGGTATATGCTTGTCAATCTTTCTTCTTCATTGTTGTTGGCTCCCATTGCCATAGCTACTTAGTCCACTTAGCATGTTAGAGCATTGGAGAAGAGGGGATGAGATTCAAAGAATCCCAATAGCTCATCTCCTATTCAATCATACATAATATGTACATGTATGGAGAAAATAGAAGTCATGGACATTTTAAAATCAAACTTGACATATGAACAAATCATACAAGACATTCAAGAGCTCACCAAGTGTTTGGATTGGCCTCACACTTCTCCTCATGGATTTTGGACTTGCCTCACGCATTCTTTAAGAGTTTTGGACTCAACCATGCTTGTAACACCCCAAAACTAATTAGGGTGCTAATCATAGATTCAGGTTAATTAAGAATAATTAATATGGAATAATCGGGTAAGTTAAGTGAATGAAAATTTTGAGAGATAAATTAATAATATGAGTTGAGAATTAATTGGGATAGAAACTTCATCTAGGCCCAAATTAATGTAGGAGATTATGATAAGAAGCTAATGGAGGCCCAATAAGTTAGGTGCAGACCCAATCTGATTTAATAAATTAAAGGCCCAAGACCCAACTTCCATAACCTCTTATAAATGGCCTAATAAACTTTATGCAGACCCAAAACAATGGAGTTCTTAAAACTAGGCATGGCCTAATGAAATTCTGCAGCCCAACACCTTAAAGCTAGCCCAACAAAGCTAAAATCTAAAGCCCATTTAGAGTTGGATCTTGGAGCAGCCCATAACCTATAGAAAACCCAACTAAAACCTAACTAAAACCCTAAACACTTCAGCCTCTTCCCCATTTGGCTGAAACACAAGAGAGAAATTCGGAGGTTTGGAGGGAGGCTAGGGTTTGGTGCAAGAAATCTATCATTTCCCACTTCTAGAGCAAGATTCAGCCAAGGTAATAGTTATATAACTTAATCCTCTCATCTTTCTCTTCATTTTGGCTCGATTAGTTTTTCATTTGAAGTATTTTCACACACACTCAAAATCTGAAACTTGCCATTTGATGTTTCCATGGTGAAATTTTGTAAGTTGAGACTAAGGCTGACATTAGGTAAGTATAAACTCATCTTCTTGATGTATTTTTACTAGTTTGAGACCCCAGTGATTGGATTATAGTATGGGTATTAATTTTTTATGAATTTGCTTAGGATTTAAGTTGATATATTGAAGTTTTGGTAGAGGACACATCCATTCCGAATTTTGGGAATTTATAGTGGTTGGAGAGATTTTTGTACCATTGGTGGCTTTTGTAATTTGTCTATAAGTGAGGTAATTGGGACTATATTAATTCCATGCATATATCTATTTTAATTTCATGTTTGCTGTATATGAATGATTTGAAATACTGAATAAATTGGTTGGCTATCTATTGTGTTGTGATTGGATCTTGTGAGTCCATGGTAGAGCTGTGGTACGGCTGCCACCCACACATATGCTTTGATTGGGCACCGGGTTATAATCAAACCCCAGATGAACTGAGCCCTAGTTATGCTCATTAGGGAGTGGGTGTCGTGGACGGGCCTCTCCTAGTGTTATTGGCCTTTAACATGTGAAAATATAATTGCTAGTATGGGATAGTGGTCATGATAGCCTAATTGTTTCATTTACTGGTATGACTGGTATGTTTTCTGATGCTTATACCAAATCATGCATATATATCAATTAAACTGGAATATATGAATGGAATTTATTTTGGTTACTGAGATTCACATCTCACTCCGTTTCATGGGATTAAATATTTCAGGTGAAGGTTCTTCGGGTAAGAATAAGGGGAAGCAAGTAGATGAAAATCCATGAGCTCCAACCGTGTAGGGAGAAGGCTACACTTAGATTGGTTTATTTAGAATAGATGCTAAATTTTGTATTCCTTTTTGTATAGCATCATCATGTAATCATGTTGCCAAGTGTAGACTTTTATATTTTGATTACTTAGGATATATTTATTAAGGAGTTAGGCCTCATCATAACTTGATATTGGATGTATGAATCCCATAACACCTGATGTATGAATTTACTGAATTTATGGTATGGTATACTATTGGAAATATAATTATGTGATGTATTAGATATTGATATGAATCATTGATGTATGAAACCTCTAACAAAATGTGTATCAAATGTTAATTGTCAATAATGCATGAATTCTTGTTGCTATTACTCTATGGACTTGCTAATATAGGGTAGTTGGAGGAGTGAAAATTTACATTTAAGTTTTGAATTGGCAATAGTAGAATAGCTGGGTGAATAGGATAGATAAATACCATTAGAGTCATATAAAATGGGAGGAAGTAGTCCTAGGGTATTCCTAAGAAGAGAATTGGAGTGCATGGGATGAAATGTAGGAGATATAGTTACAGGAAGGAGTCACACCACAACTATGAAGGCCTTGCTGTGGCCTGAAGTATGACGACCCTAATTTCTTATCATCATAATTAAGGTTAAACACGCGATTAATCATCATAGGTTATGAAAATGTGGAGAAATTTAAACCTTAAGGTGATTAGAGTCATCAATCATATGATTACATACACTTAGGTTCATAAGGGAATTAAACATCCATTTATAAGCCTTAGATTCTATTACTCATCAATTATAACTCATCCTAATGACTCTAGATCATCCCTTGTGATTAACATATGGAAAACCAAGGTTTTCTAGTTAATATAAGTGTTTCACCATGTTCGCTGCGGCCTAATTACTCTTAGCCGCGACCAATTCCTTTCTGTTTTACCCCTTTCTTTCGCCGCGGCCAACCTTCATGGCGCCACGGCGAAGAAGCCTCCTGGAGCTTCCTCGCTCGCCTCTCGATATTGGCCGCGGCCAATTACTCCTTCTGCCACGGCCAATTCCTCTCTAGAATGCTGGGGATATTTTTCTAAAAGTTCGCCGCAGCCAATTCCTTAATTCACCGCGGCCAATTACTCTCTGGACGACTCCCAGTTTGACCTCTCACATTTTGCCGCGGTGAATTCCTCTCTGGCACTCTCCCTGGGCAACTTCGCCTCTATTGGCCGCGACCAACTCTATTTTAGCCGCGGCTAAGTACTTTCTGGTCCTACACTCTAAAAATCTGTACTCATGCTATCCTTTCTCCCTCCAATCTCACCCTAGGGTTCCTCTACCTTAATTGTGGGGCTCAAATGGCTTTCCTTAGCCTAATTCATCCGGCTAATCTCTCCTCTCTAATTCAAGATTCAAGGGTCAATTTCTTTTCTCTAATTACCCTATATCAGCATGTCCAGAGAATAATAACAACACAAATCATGCACCATTGACATTTAGCATTAGATACACTTTCCATTATTAGCCAATTACAATCATAATGTTCAATTCCATGATAATCAAATTACATATACAATCCCTATGCTTGGTAACTCATGATGCAATGTAGCAATGATACAAACCTAGCAACTTAGTTACAACATAATATGACAAGGCTCCTAAATCTATATGCTACCAAACCATTTAATAAGCTTCCATTAACTTTCTCCTTGCCACTAAGAGGTCCGGTCCCTGAAAATGTTAGCCCACAACGGGGTAAGATATACAATCTCAATAACAAAAGGCAATTTTCATATATATGTACAAGTCAATCAATCCAATGCAATTTCATGTCATCAATACCAGAATCATCAATTCAATTCGCAAATGAACTAGTTGAGCTACCAATGACTACTGTCCCATACCAGCAATCATACACAACATGTTAATGGCCAATAACATTGGGAGAGGCCCGTCCACGACACCTATTCCATAATGAGCACAACCAGGGCTCAGTGCATCTGGGGTTTGATCATAACCTGGTGCTCGATCTAAGCACATGCACGGGTGGCAGCCGCACCACAGCTCCACCATGGACTCACAAGGTCCAATCACAATAACAATCAAGTAGTCAACCAGTCATTTAACATTTCAAAATCAAGTATGTGTAACAAATAGCAGATTAACATGAGCATATACATGAAATTAGGAAAATAACCCTAGTTACCTCAATGAAGCCAATTACTCTTCCCCTAGCTACCATAATAATCCAAATGCATACCAAGCCTATAACAAGCATAATTATCATCATTTCTAATTATAATCAAATATCCAAAGAGTTGAACTACTAATGACAGACTAGAGGTTACTCACTTAATTACAAAGGGATTTAATTTCGGATTCCAACTTTCCCACACCAGAAATTGCCATAGTTCACTTCAATTTCTGGGTAATTTCACATGAAACCAAAGCCCATATCGTAGGTCAACTATAAGGGTCTCAAACTAACTGAAAATGCATCAAAATGGGAAGAAGATACTCACTTAACAACACCCATAGCCTCACCTCCAAAAATCCACCATGGAAGCACTAAAATTCGCATTTCAATCATCAAGCCCCGAAAATTCAGTTTTCCACCATTATCTCCTTGTAATCTCACACAATAACAGAACCCATTATGATAATATATCCTTAGGGGCATTTTCCAGCAAAGTGATTCACAAAATGGAAGGGAAAAGCTTACCTAATCCTCCCTCTAACCTCCAAGTCCGAAAATCTTGCAAGGAATCACCCAACACCAAATTTCAGATTTGAGAAGAAGATGAAAATGCTCAAACCCAGAAATTAATCGGACCAAAATGAAGAGGAGGATGAGAGGCTCAAGTTATATATAACTCACCTTGGTTAAATCATTCTCTAGGAGTCAAAAATGGAGCTTCTATATTGGTAAAACCCTAGCCTCCCTTAAACCTCCGAATTTTCTCCCTTGCCTCTTGTGTTTTCTGCTGAATGAGGAAGGAGGTTGCTGACCCTTTAGGGTTTTTAATGAGAAATAGGCTGACCAATCAGCCCAAGGTCCAATTGGGCTCCTCTCTAGTGATTGGGCCATGGTTTAATGAATGGGTTGCAGAAAATTTAGAGCTACAAGTGGAATGTGCTGACCCCATGGCCCAATTCCTTGTGGGTTCAGATTTTTATACTTGTTGGGCCTTATCTCATAAGTTGGGCTAAATCTCATGAGTTGGGCTTCAGGGGTGTAGTTGGGCTAAGCCAAATTTCAAGAGCCAATCTAATTTGGGTCTGCATAATGTGTGTTGGACCAGCTCATATAAATTGGGTCTTGGGCCCTTATTCTACTAAATCAACGTGGGCTATTGCTAGGTGATCTCTCTTGACCCAAGTCTCATGAAAAGGAGTTGGGCTTGCATCTAAAATCATTGGGCCTTTATAAGCCTTTTCTCATGATCTCTTACATTAATTTGGGCCTAGATGTAGTTTCTATCCCAATTAATTCTCAACTCATATTATTGATTTATTTCTCAAAATTACCATTCACTAAACTTGCCCACTTATCCTATATTAATTATCCCTAATTAATCTAAATCCATGATTAACACCTTAATTAATTTTGGGGTGTTACATGAAGAGTGATAGTGGCGAGGGACGCCAAGGCTTGAGAAATATCGCCATAGCGCAGTGCGAAAAAAATTGCCCAGAAGCGTGACAGAATGAAACCTCGCTACGGTGCAAGTCGAGGAAACCAATTAAGGAGAGTACAGTAGCAAAACTCATTGCGACGTAAGTGTATTCTGCCGAGGCGAGAATCATGGGACTTCAAATAGTCGCTCCAGGAGGCATCTTCACTGCGGCAAACCTACGAGATCCAACTCGTGCTAAGTTACCCAATGATTCCCGAGAGCCACTTAGCCGTGGCGTGAAAAGGTCGGGGCCATGACACAAAGTGAAAAACTTAGTTTCCGAGCTCTAGTATCTAACTTAGCTGCGGCGGGAAGGTTTTAAGTCACGACGCAAGTCCCTAAACTCCCACCTTTAGCGTAGAAATCCTAATTGCTTTAATAGTAATGTTAGAAAATGATATAGGAACATTTGTAGGAGGTGTTTGTATGTTGAAACTGATGGATGGATGGATCATAAACCCTTGATGATAGTGCAATTCCTTTTATGTGTTCTCCTATTTATGGTTGTTTAGTTGATGACCCTAATAACATCAAGATTCAAATTTTCCTATATTTTCTTAATGCAATTAATTGTAACGACTCCAAACCTTGATCATTAATTATTAATCGTGTAGTTAACCATAATTACCAGGATTAGAAGTTAAGGTCGTCATAATGCTCTTGGGAGCCCACTTTGCTTTTGGGAGATTCTTTCTTTATCTCAACCAAGCTCAGGGGTTCTTGGCCTCTCCACACTCAAACAAACTCATACAAACATTATGTATTCATTTGAAAATATAACATAGCATCAAGAATCGTGGCATATAAAGGCATGCTAGCATACTTTTCATAGCTTAAAAATACACACACACACATTCTAAAACAAGCTAAACACATATCCATGCATGAGAGAAGGTGGAGAGAGTTACCTTGTGTACCTTATGGGAGCCAATTAGGTTCATGGAACACTGTCTAAGGCTACACAATTTTCTTAAACCCTAAATTACTTTATAACCTCCATTATGGTCCATATTTGAACCTAATGAAGCAACACCCCTCAAATAATTTCTAGGCCTCATTTTTTCCTTTCAAATATGATTCTTGACTCCTTTTTAAGCCTTTTGGAGTCATTACATCATCAAAACAAAAGGCCTAGCATCATGTTGCTTCTTTAGGTCATAATATGGAACCTAAGACACCAAATCACTTTCCATGAGTTCTAAATTTTTTCCAAGGCCTCCCTTCATTTTCATTCATCAAATATGACTCAAGAATCGTCTTGGGAAATCTTAAAACTCTCCCTAGCTATATGGAACATGCTTGACCAAGACTATGGCATCAATTGGGCTTCTTGGATATTTCTTTGTTTTCTTGAAGGAAGATGCTTGTGGGGAGCATCTTTTGTAATGTCCAGTTTTCGTTAAACGGCGAAAACGGGTACGCTTTCAAAGTAAGTCTCCTGAGATGAGTGAATCAAGGGCAAATAAAATTTGGATAAAATTTTAAATAATAAAAAATGAGGATTTGAGCCTTGAGTTACCCAGAAACCGGATCGAAGTGATTTGAAAAAATTTGTTGAAAGGTTAGTGGCATTTTCTTAAATAAGTGCAATTTTAGAAAAACACCTAGGAGGGCTTTTTAAATGGAAAATTTAAGTTACCTAGAGTTCTCAGAGGCCCTAAAAACCATGGGAAGCCTCGGGACCGGTAAAGCCCCTCCGGTGTACTTTTTTCGACATCGGTTGACCCAAACTTTGACCAGTTAGTTCGAAAAGGTTTTAGCTCCGATTTGAGTGATTCCAAAGGAATTTCATTAAATTGGGAATCTAAATTTTATAATGAAAAAAATAGTCCTAAAAAAGGAGCTAAAACGAAGGAGAAACGAAAATGCTAAGAACGAAGGGCAAAATTAGCATTAAAGTGTTAAAGGAAGCTTCTTTCTTCTTCTTTATATGCCATGTTCTTTCTCTCCTCTCTAAGACAGACTTGCTTCTACCCATTTTCAGAGGAAAAATCCAGCTTCTTAGGTGCACAAGAGGAGGAAGATTTTGGAGGAAGAAATTCAAGAAAAAGGTAAGAAACTTTAAGAAATTCTATATCCTTCCTTATTGAAACTTGCTCCTCTCCCCTCAAGCTTTCTTTCTATGGTTTTAATGGAGAGTTTGGTGCTATTTTGGGGGTAAAATAGAGAGGGGAATTTTAAAAATTGAGGAAGCAAGCCAACGAAGTGGAAGAACAAGCCAAAGGAAGCAAGAAAACAAGGTAAAACTTCCATTCTTTGGTAGTTTCTTCCTCCCCTTTCCTCTTGCACGAATTTGGCCACCATGAACCCAATTCTTACGGGCTATTTTCTGCCTAATTCATGGGGGGATTAGAGGTTTTAGATGGCAAGGATTAAGAAGGAACCAAAAGAATCAAGAAAGGAGCATTAGGAAACAAGATGGAACCATTAGGGATCCAAATGCTTCCTTGCAAATCTGATTTAACATGAATGTTCTTAGGCTTAAATGAATGTTTAAATGTGCTCCTAGGATCCCTAAGAGGTCCCCCATATGCCTCTTCCTCCATGAAAATGAACAAAACCCCATGAAAAGTCATGAACTTAGAAGTTAGAAAAGTATAGAGCACTTAAGGGGATTATAAAAACTGATTTAATCCATAAGTTTCCTTGGCTATTTAAGTGTTTCCTTGACCTCCTACAACTCTTAACAACCTCCCTAAATGGTTCCCCCATCAAGGAAAAATCAAGAAGCCATGAAATCCTATTTATGCTCTAAGTTTCGGCCAAGTAGGGATGGCATAGTTAGGGAGAGTTTTAAATTGTTTTAAGCCCATTTTTGAGTCATATATGATGAATGAATGTGAGGGGAAACCTTGGGAAAAATTTAGGAAGCTTAGAGAATGAGTTGGTGCTTTAGGTTCCATATTGTGACCTAAGGAAGCAACATGATGTTAGGCCCTTTGTTTTAATGATGTAATGACTCCAAGAGGCTTAAAAGGAGTCAAGAATCATATTTGAGAGTAACGAATAAGGCCTAGAAATCATTTGAGGGGTGTTGCTTCATTAAGTGCCAATATAGACCACAACGGAGGTTGTAGAGTAATCTAGGGTTTAAGCAAGTTGCATGGCCCTAGAAATTGTTTCATGAACTTAATTGGCTCCCATAATTTATGTCTAGGCCAAGAGACACTATCTCCACCAACTTGTGGGTGTGTGGCTAAAAGAGGAGGCTTGAAAGCTAAGGAAAAAGTGTGTGGTTGTATACAAAGTAGCTCCCTCCACCTTCTCTCATGCACGGATGTGTGTTTAGCTTGTTTTAGAATGTGTGTATGTGTATTTTCAAGCTTTGAAAAGTATGCTAGCATGCCTTTATATGCCATGATGCTTGATGCCATGTTATGTTTTCAAATGATTACATGATGTTTGTATGAGTTTGCTTGAGTGTGGAGAGGCCAAGAACTCTTCCCTTTGGTAAGGATGAGCCAAGAACCCTTAAGCTTGGTTGAGCAAAGTAAAGAGTCTCCCAAAAGCAAAGTGGGCTTCCAAGAGTATGGTTGAGTCTAACGTGCTCAAAGAATGGGTGAGGCAAGTCCAAAATCCATAAGGAGAAGTGTGAGGCCAATCCAAATACTTAGTGAGCTCTTGAATACCTTGTATGATGTGTTTCTATGCCAAGCTTGATTTTAAATGTTCATGACTTCTATTTTTCCCACACATGCATTCATAGAACTTGCTTGCACATATTATGTGTGATGGAATGGGAGATGAGCTATTAAGATTCTTGAATCTCACTCCCTCCTCTTAAATGTCCTAATATGCTAGGTGGACCAAGTGGACATGGCAATGGGAGCCAACCACATTAAAGAAAGAAGATTACCACCCTTATGCTTGATTTTTGGTCTTTTGATTCACAATGAGACTTCATGATGTGTATTATTATTGTAAATAGTCTATGGCCCCTTGGACAAATATAAAAATGATATTATGTGATTATGTGATAGATAAATGAATGAGTATGGTGTATGTATTCTAGAACATAAATTGAGTGTTTATGCCAATGTATGCATTTGAGAAAAGCTTGGTGTAATGTGTATAAGTGAGGGTGAAAAGACCAAAATGAGATGCAAATGGTTTGGGACCATTTGGGTAGCTCCCCAAAGTATTAAACATGCTTTTACACTTTCCCAAAAGGTGCCAAGACCAAGGGAAATCCATTTGGCAATTTTGGTACCCAATAGGGAGCCAAAATTGACCATAATAGAACCCTATGTCACTTTTTGGCCAAATGAACTAGTCTTGATTTGGAATTTGGCATGAAATTAGGTCTCATTGAAAGATTTCTAGAAAGATAAAGATCACAATTTTTGGAGGTCTAGGGAATATTTTATAAATTTTCAAAGTTGGTATTTTTCATAGATTCTGGTATGGGTACTGTTTATACTAGCAGTTTTGTGTTTTGTGTCACTTGATAGCCAAATAGTGTCCAATGCTTATGAAATTTTATATGAATAAACTAGAGGTCATAATATTTCTGTGGCCACCAAGATCACCTCATTTGGAGGATTGAGCAGAGAGTTATGCTTATTTTAAGTTAACTATCAGTATCAGCAGCGCCCTAGAAATTCAATTACTGTTCCATAGGTTCCTGATGGCTAATTGTATCTGTTTCATTCTGAAATTATTTTTAGCATTAATTTAACATTTTTATCTTTCCATAATAACTGAATATGTATAATTTTTATTTTTATAAAATTAGTTATGAATTTTCGAATTTGGTATCAGTAAACTGGACAACAGCCCAGGCAGCCAGCGACCTCTGTAGGTTTTTGGATATCAAACGTCATGTGTGATGAATGTTGTGACTTGGGCGTATTTTTAGTGTGAATTAGACATCTTAATATTTCTAGAAAGACAAGATTGCATGATTTCTAATTTTATAGATTTAGTTATGATTTTCCAAATTTGGGTTAGAAAATGGAGCAAATCTGGCCGAAAATATGCTTGCTTATTTTGAGCTCCATTTTGGTTTCCATGAATTGTAGGCATGTTTTTATGATGTACATGAGTTATAATGATGGAATTAAATATGATAATACCTAACATAAGCCCACACGGTCCACATGATACTGATTGCAAATTTTTAAGTATAGCGCAACGCAAATAAACCCATTATTTTCATCCCCCTCTTTATATGCTCTTATGGAAATAATGAGGTGAAGCTTATAAATGTTATTAAATGAGCTAGAAGTTATGGTGTTACATTTTTGGTATCTCAAAAACTCATTTAAACCCTTAATTAAACCTAGGAATCATCATATAAATTCAGAATTTGAAAGGTGCACTAGAAACCCTAGGTTTTGCATCTTGCATCCTAATGACTATTTTGTGGTTTTCTTTGCATATTCTTATTCCTCTCCATCAAATACCTAAGATTCACCCTTGGTTTGGTTGAAAAGTTAACTCCCTAGGGATGTCTATATCTAGGTCAAAACATGCTCAAAGGAAGGGAGGAGGAAGACCAAGTGGGAGAATGGCATAATACCTTGTTTTCCTTACTTGTTCTTGCTTTCCTTGGCCTCCTCACTTGAATTTAGAAATTTCCCCTTTGTTCTTCCTTCAAAACAATCCCTAAATCTTCATAAAAATCATGGACAAGAAGAGGGAAAAAGAGGAGAAGAGATTGGTAGAGAGAAAGCATGAAAAACAAGCAAATTTCCATACCTAAAGATATGAATTTTTCCTCCTTTTTCTCTTCCCTTGGTGCACCACTCTCCTAGGGCTTTGTTTCTGGTTTGGGGATGGAAAATCTGAAGCTAAATGAGGGAGAGTGTGAGGCACCACCTATATATAGCTAGGGCAAAAGGACATTTTCAAAAATTCTAATTTTGCCCTTCGTACTTTGTATTTTCGTTTCTCCTTCGTTTTAGTTCCTTTTTGAGAACCGTCTTTTCCATTATAAAATTTAGGTTCCCAATTAAGAAAAATACCTTTGGAATCACTCAAATCAGAGCTAAAACCTTTCTAAACGGAATCGTCAAAGTTCAGGTATACCGACGTTGGAAAACATCCACCAGAGGGGATTTAACTGTCCCGGGGCTTTCCATGGTTTTCAGAGCCTCTAAGAACCCCGAAGAACTTAAAACTTTGGTTAAAAAAGCCTTCCTATGTGAATTTCAAAAATTACCTAAAATTACGAAAATGTCATTACGTTTTGTAAAATTTTCGTCAAAATTTGTTTCTTCATTCTAGCTCCGTTTTTCCTTCCATTTGAGGCTAGAATTCTCATTTTTTAGAGGTTAGAATGTTACTCAAATTTTTTGGAACCTTAACTAATTCGTTTCGGGGGACTTGTTTTGAAAATGTGTCTGTTTCTGTTGTTTAATGAAAACCAGACATTACAGCTATGACTTGTAATTCCATATTAAGATAGCATAAGTTCTACATCACAATATGCTTATAACATCACTTTTCATATGTTCAACACTTTTAGCAATGGAAAATACTGTCATTGAATGTCAAATTATTTCATTTCTACTTAAACTTCAACTTACCAAACTTATCTTTCATCCTTAATACACTTGTTCATATAGAAACATTACAAAAAGAGGCATGGGATTTAGGTTCAAAGTCATACATTACAAGCTAGACCATTTACACCATTCCATGCAATTCCATAATTCTGCCGTAAATTCAAAAAATCATAACTTGAGCTAGAAAACTCCAAATCATGTAAACAAGCACTTTCTGGAAAGCTTAGGACATGAAATAATTACTATAAAAATTCTAGATCAAAAAAAATTTGTTGGGGTCACAAAAATCTAATGGACCAGTACCACTATCAGATTTTCATGCATATACAGACTTGAAATTTTGGAAATTCATATCTTGAGATACATAATTCTAAATTTAGTGATCTTAGTGGATATGGAAAGATTATTATGCCAAATACATTCTTGTAAAATTTCATAAGCATTGGAGTTTTTTTGCCCTTCAAAGATATAGAAAACTAGAACTAACCAAATGAATAGTGACAAAAGATTTATGCATAATTCAACCAACTTTGAAAAATCATAAGAAATTCTACAGAGCTCCAACAATTGTGTTCTTTGGCTCTATGGAAAGCTATAAATGATATCTATATGCTTGCCACATTTCATGCCAAAATTCATCCATTTGGTCTAGTTTTGGTTCAGGGGAAAAATATGACTCATTTTGGTGTCAATATTGCATCAAATGGTCCAAGATGGCTTTTACTTGAGGAAGTGACCATTTGAGCACGTGGAACACATAATTTATAGCATATATGAGCATCATAATAGGGCCAAAACATGAAACTCAAAGTCACTCTCTTACATGGCTATATACACACACTTTCCATAGGATATACATACCAAAAATTCACATTCTTGCTTATATGCTTCCAAATAGGGTACATACATGACACTCTTATACTTTTACATGTGTGAGAAGGTCTACATTACATATATAATTTATACAATCATACTTTGATATCAAATTACACAAAATCCTATTCTATTGTCAAAGTAGCATGATTCAAGCTTCTTGGCTTCCATTCTTTACTCCATAAGGATTCCCTAGATAGGTTAGACATAAAGTGGGGGAGAGTAGATTCAAAGAATCCCAATAGCTCATTCACTATTTCAAGCATATATATATGGCATGTTATCATATCAAGAAAGCAAGCATGCATCCAATGCTTCCAAGTATCAAATACAATCATTTTTTCAAACTCATGTGGATTCATCAAGGTCAAGAATAAGTTCTAGGGTCTTTTGGTCTAGTTTTACCTAATTATATGGGACTTTTGGATTAACTCCATCCATTTTAAGGACTTTTAACCTAGCCACACTCATTCCATGAGACTTTTGGCCTTTTCTCAACCTTAATTAGATACTTTTGGCTTCATCTCATCTAATTCAAGTGACTTTTAACATAACATCACCATTAAAAGGAATAACACATTCAAAAAATAATTTGTAACACCACATATATCTAGCTCATTTCATACAATATCTATGCCTCACATCAAGCAATTCATACAAGAGCCAAGAAAATGACATTATTTGAATGCATTTTTTAGCGTTATGTCACGTACTAAAATTTCATTCGGTGTCATGTGGACCATATGAGCTCATACATCATATTCTCATATTTAATTATATGAATACAACTCATTTGTATCATTAAAAGTGGCCTACATCTCGTGGAACTCAAAAGGAAGCATAAAATACATGTGTATATTTTCGGCCAGATTTTTCTCTTTTCTGTCACAAACTTTGGAAAATCATAACTAATTCCAGAAAAATCAAAATCATGCATTATTGGCCATTCTGGAAAGCTACACATGTATACTTTAGGCTAAAAATATGTATAGACCATAACATTCAACACAGAGGATGTTTGGCATTCAAAAGGTCTAGAGGTTAGGCTATCCACTGGTGCTATCATAGAATTTTGTAGTAAATTTAAAAAATGTCCAATTAATTCCAAAGAAATCTAGTCCATGCAAATGATACCAATCTAGAAAGCTGTAGATGTTAGCTAGAGGAAAAAAATAGCTCCAGACTAGCTCAGGTATGTCCAACATAAAAAATCAATCAAACCGTACCTGAGGTCAGTTAGAGTTCCTGATATTGGACAAAATGTTTAAAAATTCATATCTCCTACTCTAAATGTCCAAATGGTTGGCACAAGTCACTGTGAATGTCTAGTTTCTCTGTATAAAATTTTTGTGATAATTGGACATCATTTGAGCCTTGTGTGACATATTTCATTTTTGGGCCAGTGTGAACAGTGACATGACCAAAATCATAAAATTTTCCAACTTTGAAAATTTATCAAATATTCTCTAGACCTCCAAAAATTTTATTCTTTATCTTCCCAAAAAGCTCTCAACAAGCTTTAATTTCATGATAAATCTTAGATTAAGAATAGCTCATTTGGATAAAAAGTGATATAGGGTTCTATTATGGTCAATTTTGGCTCCATATGGGATACCAAAAAATCCAAATGGCTTTCCTTGGGGTTTGACACCTTTTGGGCAAGTCTAAAAGTATAAGTAGGACTTGTGTGACCTCCCCAAATGGTTCCAACCCTCATACATCTCATTTTGGCCATCTCACTCACACTTATGTACATTTCCATAATACCATTCAAGAAGCAGATTTGCCATATCATACTCAAATCATGGTCATATATTATATTCTTCCATTTATACATCACATATTAATATAATTATACATGTTCAAGAGGTCATAAATCCTATACAACAATGGGTTACATCATTTGACACCAATATGGCTTCAAAGAATAAAAACTATGCATTTTGATGTTAAACTCTCATTTCTCATATGGTTGGCTCCCATTCCCTTGATCTCTTAGTCCACCTAGCATGTTAGAACATTAGAGAAGAAGGGATGAGATTCAAAGAATCCCAATAGCTCATCTCCTATTCAATCATACATAAAAGATGCAAACAAGTATCATAAATGCATGTATGGTCATCTTGACATATGTAAACATTCAAGAGGCATTTTCATCATTTGAGAAAGTCATACATGGCATACAAAGGCTTTCCAACCAAGTGGATTGGCCTCACCCATTTACTTGTAGATTTTGGACTTGCCTTACCCATTCTTTAAGAGGTTCTTAGACTTAACCATACTTTTAGGAGTCAACCTCACTTTTAGGAGACTCTTTACTTTGTCTCAACCAATCTTAAGGGTTCTTAGCTCATCCTTACTATGGCTAAGGGTTCTTGGCCTCACCACACTCAAGCAAACCCAAGCACACATCATAAACATCGCATGAAGGCATATTGTAATATCATGGCACCATGGAATCAAAGTCATGCTAGAACACTTTTCATGGCTTAAAAATACACATATACACATTCAAAGACAAGTAAAACAAACAATCATGCACGAGAGAAAGTGGAAAGAGCTACATTGGAAGCCATTACACACTTTTTTCTCTTGAATTAATGCTCCCTCCTTCGGCCAGACATACATAAAAGTATGGGGATGATTTTTCTTGGCCTAAACACAATTTGTGGAAGCCAATTAGGTTCATGGAATTAATTCTAAGGCCACACAACTTGCTTAGACACTAACTTGGTCTATAAACCCCATTATAGTTCCATAAATGCACCTAATAAAGCAACACCCCTCAAATAAATTCTAGGCTCCATTATTTCATTTCAAATATGATTCTTGACTCTTTTTAAGCCTCTTGAAGTCATAACACAATTAAAATTAAGAGCCTAACTATATGTTGCTTCTTTAGGTCATATTATGGATCATAAAGCACCAACTCATTCTCTAAGCTTCCTAAATTTTTCCCAAGGCTTCCTCTCATATTTATTCATCATATATGATTCAAAAATGGGCTTAGAAAAATTTAAAACTCTCCCTAGCTATGCTATCTCCCTTAGGCTGAGACAATGGAGCATAATAGGTTCCATGGAGTTTTCTTTGTTTTCTCAAGGGAAGATGCATATGGGGGAACTTCTAAGGATCTTAGAAACTCATTTAAACTCTTATTTAAGCCTAGGAATCATTATACAAAGTCAGATTTTACAAGGTGCACTTGAAACACTAGAAATTACATCTTGAAATTCCATGGTTTTTTGTTAATTCCCTTTGCATATTCTTAATCTCTACACCCTTTTTTCCTTAGAATCACCCTTGGTTCTACCTAAAAATCAACCCCTCCTAGGGTTTCTTGAGTGGGGCGAGATGGTGGAGGATGTGGAGGAAGGGATATCAACCATGGGAGAAGAAATTACCTTATTTTCTTGCTTTTTCTCACTTAAATCTTGCTTTCTCCAAACTCCTCTCTTTAAATCCGAAATTTCCCCTCAATTTATCCCTTAAAACAGATTTGTAAACTTCATTTTAATCAAAGGAAGAAAGTTCAAGAGGAGAGGAACAAGTTTGGAAGAAAAAGGAGCATGAAAATCCATGAAATTCCTTACCTTTTCCTTGCTTTTTCTCCTCCTTTCTTCTCCTCCATGGTGCGCCTAAGAGAGCTGGTGTTTTCTCTGATTTTTGGGTAGAATGGGTCATGTAAATAAATAAAGAAGAAATAAGAAACTTAATGTGTGTTCAAGAAGCTTCCACTTTCTCAAAAATTCCAATTTTGCCCTTTGTTTTTGACATTTTCGTTTTTAACTCATTTTAGCTCCTTTTTGAGAACCATCTTTTCCATTATGAAATTTAGGTTCCCAATTTAGTAAAATGCCTTTGGAATCACTCAAATCGGAGCTAAAACCTTCTCAAATGAATTAGTCAAAGTTTGGGTCAACTAACATTAGAAAACATCTACCGGAAGGGTTTTAACGGTCCTGGGGCTTCCCATGATTTTCAGGGCCTCTGAGAACCTTAGAGAACTTAAAGCTTTCATTTAAAAAGTCTTCCTATGTGAATTCCAAAAATTGCTTAAAATTACGAAAATGCCATTATGTTTCATAAGTTTCTCGTAAGAAATTGTTTCTTCATTCTAGCTCCATTTTTCTTTCCGTCTGAGCTTGGGATTCTCATTTTTAGGAGTCTAAAATTCTTTCCAAGTTTTTTAAGACCTTAAATAAGTCATTTCGGGGGACTTCCTTTTGTATCCGGTGAGTTTCGTTCGTTGACAGAAAAACTATACGTTACGTTTCTCATGTTTTTTCTCATTTCCAAAGAGTCAGATGTTAGACAATTCAAGAAGCATAATGGTACCAAATTATCAAACCAATAGCTATAGACATGTTTCATGATTCTAACATACATAAAAGCAATTAATGACAATCAAACACCCAAGGTATGCATACAAGAATGAATGAAAAGTTACCTTGAGTCAAGAAACACAATTCCCTTCCTTGGTTTCTAGCTCCTTAGTTTGGCCTCACACACACACACACACCTAGGAGAGACTTGCTTTGCTTGGCCTAGAGACATCAAATAAGACACATATGCATCAATGGAATTATCTCTAGTCTCATATAAACTCTACACAAGCTAATTCTAGCTTATAGAATTCATATGACTCCATACAAGGGCAAAATGAAGCAACTCATATAATTTCTCATCCTGGCTCTAATTTATCACTCAATCTAGGTCACATGACTCCATTTAAACTTATTAGAGTTATCACAAACTCAATTCAAGGAGCCAAACATCAAGTTGCTTCTTTATATCTAATGGAACTATAAACTTTCAACTTTCAAAATATGGTTTCTAAATTCAAACCAATGATTCCTTTGATATTTATTATTCACATCTAAACCATTCATAACCTTAGAATCAAAGAAAAATCTCCCTAGGTACAAAAACTATACCTTGGTCGAGACACCCACACATTAGTGGACCTATAGAGTTTTGTTTGTTTTTCTAGGGAAATTGGCATCTATGAAGCTTCCTAGGTCTCTTAAGAACCTAAACATGCTCTTACATGGTTAAATCATCATTAGAAAGTTTTATAAATCCCCAGGTGCAATCAAAACCCTAATTTCCATAACTTATTATCTATATCTTCTTTTTGAGTTTTAATTGTTCCACATGATTCCTTATGCTTCAAAACCCCAATTTCTATCTAGTTTGGATCAAAATCAAATCACCTACATGGCACCCTTAGTCTGGTCAAAATGGTAAAGCAAGAGAAAGCCAAGAAGAAGCAAGTTGTCTATGATAAAATATACCTTTTCTTAAAGCTTATTTTCTTAGGCTTCTAAGACTTTCTTCAAACTCCTTCTTCCCTCTACTAAACTAACCATAAAACATTACCATTTAGAACACTAAAACCATGAGAAGAGAGAGGAGCAAGAGGGGAAGAACTTTAGTAAAGGGAAGAGTATGAAAAAGTAGCAAAATCTTAGCATTTCAAGCTTGTTTTCTTCCTCCCTTGGTCCCTCTTCTTATGCATCACTCAAGACTGGTCTAGGTTCTATTTTTGGCTAGATGAAAGTCGGTTTAGATATAAGGGAGAAGGTGGGACGTGATTTAAGAAGGGTGGAGGGGTGTATTATAATATTTTCAAAATTTCAACTATCTCCATAAACTTTGCTTTCTTTGTTTGAGCTCATTTCAAATCATTTTCAAGAACCATCTTTTTTCATCATAAAATTTAGATCCTTTAATTCATAAAATGCTTTTGGTTTCACCTAAATTGGATTAAAAATCTTACTGAATCATTCGATCAAATTTTTGATCAACTAATGGCCTAAATTGCATACCGAACGAGATTTGACAATTCTAGGGGTTCTTATGATTTTCAGAGTCTTTGAGAACCTAAAGAAATTTAATTTTTCCATTTAAAGCTTCCTCCTTTGAGTTTTCAGAAAGTTGCCAAAAATTATAGTTTTGCCACTATGATTTTGAGTTATCTATAGGGTCTTACCTATATTTTGCAAGTGTTCTAATTAATATCCTAATCTTATTTGGCTTCAATTTGCTCTACTTTAGGGTGTTCCAATATCAATTTATCGGTTTTAGTTTAGTTTATGAAAAGTAGGTTATTACATGACTCAATTGCCTATTATCAACAAACCTTAAAATGTGTGAACTAATAGGTTAGTAACCCTTCAAATTCAATCCTAAGATCTTTCTATAGCCAAAATGCAAGGCTGTGGAAAGATTTACCCTGCTATAGCCATGGTTTGATAGTCATACATATCCCAAGAGTCTAAAAGCTAATCACATCATTTTTATTTCAACTAAATCAATTCATAAGCTCCTCCATGATAGCAAATGGCAAAATGTAACTACAAGTATCAACCTAAAACCTTAAATACACCATCTAAATTCATCAAACCATTTAAAGCAAGTTTCAATGGACTAAATAAACATGTTCACACCTTCAAAACTTTAAGACAAACTCAAATTCAAAATATGACTATGGCTCATCCCAAAATCACACATAAGGGACTTATGACAACAAAATGAGCTAAGATACAATCAAGGGATGGACCATAACATAACCTGCATGACTAAAGTAACCAAGCCACATCTCTAAGGCCACCAATAATCCATGTTTACACAATCATAACCTTGATGATTAACTATACAAGATAGCAAGATGCCATTTGACAATAATAAGGCTAGCAATAATAGTAGTATAATAACCATATTCATCAATTGAAAAGGCAATCTTTCATAAATGAATATCAGCTCATAATTACTCAATCACAAGTAAGATCATCCACTAATTTGCCTTTATCCTTGGCAGAAGAACCTTTATTTGAAAATGTTAGCTCACAATAAAGGTAAGATATGAATCTTAGTAACGAAGAGAAATTTCATTTAATTAAAATAAATACTTTTCATATAAAGAAATATCATAAGCAAATAATATCAATGAACAAATGAACAGGTTTAACTATCGATGACTACTATCCTATACTAGCAATCATATATAACATGTTAATGACCAAGAGTAGAAAGAAAAAGGCATGATCATGACACTAACTCCCCATTAAGTATAGTCATGGCTCGGTGCATGATCATGACACAATACACAAGTGAAAGCATGATCATAGTTCCACATAAGGATATGATGATGATCCAAAATAGCAAGTAGTCAAATTAATCATTTATCATGGAAAACATATATGTGCAGCAAATATAAGATTAACATTAACATATACATGGAATTAAAACCCCTTATTACCTTACTTAATTGCTAATTCCTTAAAAACTATCAACAAGTGCCAAACACCCTGTATGTCTTAAAATAAACAAAAATAGTTTTTAGTTATCAACCACTAAAAGGGGCATATAGCAAATCATTCTGTAACGTCTGATTTTTCGTAAAATACTGAAATGAGTCAATTTTTAAAGTAAGTCCCCTGAGATGAGTGATTCAAGGCCAAATAAAATTGGGATAAAATTTTAAATAATAGAAAATAAGAATTTGAGCCTTGAGTTGCCCAAAAACCAGGGTCGGAGTGATTCAAAAAATTTGCCGAAAGGCCAGTAGCATTTTGGTAAATAAGTGGACTTTTTGGAAAACATATAGGAAGGCTTTTTAAATGAAATTTTTGAGTCCACTGGGGTTTTCAGAGTCTCTAAAAACCATAGAAAGCCCCAGGACAGTTAAATCCCCTCTGGTGGACGTTTTCCAATGTCGGTTGACCTAAACTTTGATCAGTTCGTTCGGTAAGATTTTAGCTCCAAATTGAGTGATTCCAAAGGCATTTTATTAAATTGGGAACCTATTTGTTATGATGAAAAAGACGGTTCTAAAAAGGAGCTAAAACAAAGTCAAACCGGAAATGCCATTACGAAGGGCAAAATTAGAAACAATTTTAACAAGAAGCTTCTTAAACTCACGCCCTCATTTTCCTCTATCTTTCTTCTGCCCAGAATAGAGAGGAGAATCAGTTCTCTTAGGCACACAAGAAAGAGCACTCTTGGAGGGAGGAAAAAGCCAAGAAAAGGTAGGAAATTCCATGGAAAATCTAGCTTTCTCCTTAGCAAGTTACTTCTCCTCCTTCTCCTCCTTCTCCTCCTTCTCCTCCTTCTTTCTATAGGTTTGATGGTGTTTTTAAATCTGTTTGGGGGGCAGAATAAAGATAAAAAATTCGTGTTTGAAGGGAGGCAACCAAGGAAAGTGAAAAGCAACCAAGAGAAAGCAAGAAAATAAGGTAAAACTTCTATTCTTTGGTAGTTTCTTCCTCCCCCTTCTTCTTGCACGAATTTGGCCACCATGAGCCCAATTCTTAGGGGCTGTTTTTGATCCAATTTATGGAGGGATTAGGGGTTTTAGGTGGCAAGGATTAAGAATGAACCAATAGAATCAAGAAAGGAGCATTAGGAAACAAGATGGAACCATTAGGGATCCAAATGCTCCCTTGAAAATCTGATTTTATATGAATGTTTTTAGGCTTAATTGAATGTTAAGACATGCTCCTAAGATCCCTAAGAGGCTCCCCACATGCTTCCTCCTTCAAGAAAACAAAGAGAATGCCATGGAAAGCCAATGCACCCATAGTCTTGGCCTAAGTGTAACACCATAAATTCTAGCTCATTTCATGACATTCATAAGCTCCACCTCATTATTTTCATAAAAGCATATAAAGAGGGGGATGAAAATAATGGGTTTATTTGCGTTGCACTATGCTTAAAAATTTACAATCAGTGTCACGTGGACCGTGTGGGCTCATATTATGTATCTTCATGTTTAATTACATCATTACAGCTCATTTACATCCCAAAAAAAAAACATGCCTACAACCCATGAAAACCAAAATGAGGCATGGAAAATGGGAGTTTATTTTCGACCAGAATTGGCCTCTTCCCAGGGCAAAATTTGCAAAATCATAACTAAATCTAGAAAATTCGAAATCATGAAATCTTAGCTACTATGGAAAGCTTAGGATGTATACTTTACACTAAAAATATTCCCAGGTCACAAAAGTTATCACACAGGACGTTTGACATCCAAAAGACTACAGAGGTCGCTGGCTGCCTGGGTTGTTGTTCAGTTTACTGATACAAACTTCTAAAATTCATAACTAATTCCATAAAAATTAAAACCACACAAATTCAGTCATTCTGGAAAGCTACAAATGTTAAATTAATATTATAAATAATTCCAGAATGAAAAAGATACATTTAGTCAGCTCGAACCTATGGAACAGTAACTGGACTCCTGGGGCACTATTGATACTGACAGTTAACTTCAAACATGCATAACTCTCTGCTCAGACCTCCAAATGAGGTGATCTCAGTGGCCACAGAAAGCTTATGACCTATAGTTTATGAAAATAAAATTTAATAAGCATTGGACATCATTTGGCTGTCAGGTGAGACAAAACACAAAACTGCCAGTATGAACAGTACCCATACCAGAATCTATGAAAAATTCCAACTTTGAAAATTTATCAAATATTCCTTAGACCTCCAAAAATTATAATCTTTAGCTTTCCAGAAATCTCTCAATGAGACCTAATTTCATGCCAAATTTTAGATCAATACTATCTCATTTGGCCAAAAAGTGACATAGGGTTCCATTATGATTAATTTTGGCTCCATATTGGGTACCAAAATTGCCAAATGGATTTCCCTTGGCCTTGGCACCTTTTGGGCAAGTTTAAAAGCTTATTTGAGACTTGTGTGAGCTGCCCAAATAGTCCCAAACCTCATACATCTCATTTTGGCCATTCAACCCACACTTATGCATATTTCCAACAAACTTCTATATTGCACACTATGGCATTACATACTCAAAATAGGTTCTAGAGGTTATACATCATATCCATACATTTAAATATCATATAATATCATATTTACACATGTCTCAAGGGTTATAGCCCATTTACTACATCATATATATCATATGGTACCATCATGGTCTTAAAGTGACAAAAGCTAAACACATGATTGTCAATCTCCTTCCTTTTGTGTTGTTGGCTCCCATTAGCATATCCACTTAGTACACCTAGCATGTTAGATCATTGGAGAGGAGGGGATGAGATTCAAAGAATCCCAATAGCTCATCTCCCATTCAATCATACATAATATGTGCAAAGCAAGCCTTTTAAATGTATGTATGGAGAAAATAGAAATCATAGACATTTTAAAGGCAACCTTGGTACGTGAATCAATCATACAAGACATTCAAGAGCTCACTAAGTATTTGGATTGGCCTCACACTTCTCCTCATGGATTTTAGACTTGCCTCATCCATTCTTTGAGCACTTTGGACTCAACCATACTCTTGGGAGCCCACTTTGTTTTTGGGAGACTCTTTACTTTGTCTCAACCAAGCTCAAGGGTTCTTGGCTCATCCTCACCCAAGGGAAGAGTTCTTGGCCTCTCCACACCCAAGCAAACTCATACAAACATCATTGATTCATTTAAAACATAATGTGGTATCAAGAATCATAACATATAAAGGCATGCTAGCATACTTTCCATAGCTTGAAAATACATATACACACATTCTAAAATAAGCTAAACACACATCCATGCATGAGAGAAGGTGGAGAGAGCTACCTTGTATACAATTGCACACTTTGTCCTTTGGACTCAAGCCACCTCTTTCGGCCACACACCCACAAATTGGTGGAGATAGTTTCTCTTGGCCTAGATACAAATTATGGGAGCCAATTAAGTTCATGAAACAATCTCTAAGACCTTACAATTTGCTTAGATGTTAGATTGCTCTATAAGCTCTATTATGGTCCATAAATGCACCTAATGAAGCAACACCCCTCAAATACTTTCTAGGCTTCATTCTTTCCTTTCAAATATGATTCTTGACTCCTTTTAAGCCTCTTGGAGTCATCACATCATCAAAACAAAAGGCCTAGCACCATGTTGCTTCTTTAGGACATAATATGGAACCTAAGACACCAAATCACTTTCTATAAGTTCTAAATTTTTTCCAAGGCCTCCCCTCACTTTCATTCATCAAATATGACTCAAGAATGGCCTTAAAAAAATTTAAAACTCTCCCTAGCTAGGAGAACCCATCTAGGCCGAGGCTATAAAGCATATTGGGTTCCATGGAGCTTTCTTTGTTTTCTCAAGGGAAGAAGAATATGGGGAGCCTCTTAGGGATCTTGGGAGCTCATTTAAACTCTTACTTAGGCCTAGGAATCATCATACAAAGTCATATTTTACAAGGTGCAATTGAAACCCTAAAACTTGCATCTTGAAATTTAATGATTTTTTGTTAATTCCCTTTGCATATTCTTAATCTCCACACCCTTTTTCCTTATATTCATGCTTGGTTCTGCCTAAAAATCATCTCCTCCTAGGTTTTTCTCAAGTGGGACGAAATGGTGGAGAAGGAGACCAAAAATGACAACCATAGGAAGAGAAATTACCTTATTTTCTTGCTTTTTCTCACTTGAATCTTGTGTTCTTTGAGCTCCTCTCTTCAAATCCGAACTTTCCCCTCAATTTCTCCCTTCAAACAGATTTATAAACTTCATTATAATCATAGGAAACAAAGGAGAATGGAGGAGAAGAGGTTTGGAAGAGAAAGAGCATGAAAAACTACTAATTTTCATACCTTAAGCCTTTGATTTCTCCTCCTTTTCTTCCCCTTCTTGTAAGCCTCATCCCCTAGGGTTTTCTTCTGGTTTTAGGCAGAACATGATCGTGCATAATGAAGGGAGGAGAAGGGTGCATCATATATATAGGTGGAAATAAGTTACACTTTTCAAAAATTCTCATTTTGCCCTTCATACTTTGCATTTTCGTTTCTCCTTCATTTTAACTCCTTTTTGAGAACTATCTTTTCCATTACAAAATTTAGATTCCCAATGAAGTAAAATATCTTTGGAATTACTCAAATTGAAGCTAAAACCTTTCCAAACGAATATGTCAAAGTTCGGCCACAATGACGTTGGAAAACGTCCACCGGAGGGGCTTTAGCTGCCTCGGGGCTTTCCATGATTTTTAGAGCCTCTGAGAACCTCGGAAAACTTAAAACTTTCATTTAAAAAGCCCTCCTATGTGTTTTTTAAAAAGTTTCCATATTTACAAAAATGCCACTGGCTTTTTGACAAATTTTTTGAATCACTCTGGCCTTGATTTCTGGGCAACTCAAGGCTTAAATCCTCATTTTCTAATATTTAAAATTTTATCATAATTTTAGTTGGCCCCAATTCCTTCTATTTCAGGGACTTCCTTTTGTATCTGGCTCATTTCTATCGTTTACGGAGAAATCGAACATTGCGTTTCTCACGTTTACGGAGGGATCGGATGTTACACTAAGAAAGTTCACCTAGCTAGGGAGAGTTTCAAATTTTTCTAAGGCAATTTTTGAGTCATATATGGTGAATGAATATAAGAGGAGGCCTTGAAAAAATTTAGAACTGATAGAAAGTGAAGTGGTGCTTTAGGTTCCATATTATGACCTAAAGAAGCAACATGTGTTTAGGCTCCTTATTTTAATTGTGTGATGACTCCAAGAGACTTAAATGGAGTCAAGAGTCATATTTGAGAGGAAAGGATGGAGCCTAGAAGTTAATTGAGGGGTGTTGCTTCATTAGGTACCTATATGGACCATAATGAGGCTTATAAGGCAAGTTAGGGTCTAGGAAATTTGTGTAGCTTTAGAATTCATTCCATGAGCCTAATTAACTTCCTTAAATCATGTCTAGGCCAAGATAAACCCTCCCCACACTTTTGTGGGTGTATAGCCAAGGCAAAGGAGGGAAATCCAAGGAGAAAAGTGTGTAGATTTGTACAAGGTAGCTCTCTCCACCTTCTCTCATGCACGGATGTGTGTTTAGCTTGTTTTGAAATGTGTGTATGTGTATTTTCAAGCTATGAAAAGTATGCTAGCATGCCTTTACATTCCATGATCCTTGATGCCATGTTATGTTTTCAATGACCATATGATGTTTGTATGAGTTTACTTGAGTGTGGAGAGGCCGAGAACTCTTCCCTTTTAGTGAGGATGAGCTAAGAACCCTTAAGCTTGGTTGAGACAAAGCAAAGAGTCTCCTAAAAGCAAAGTGCACTCCCAAGAGTATGGTTGAGTCCAAAGTGCTCAAGAAATGGGTGAGGCAAGTCCAAAACCCATGAGGAGAAGTGTGAGGCCAATCCAAACACTTGGTGAGCTCTTAAATGATTTGTATGAGTTGTTCACATGCCAACTTTGCTTCTAAAATGTCCATGGCTTTTATTGTCTCCATGCATGCATTTGTAAAGCTTGCTTGCACATATTATGTATGATTGAATGGGAAATGAGCTATTAGGATTCTTTGAATCTCACTCCCTCCTCTCCAATGCTCTAACATGCTAGGTGGACCAAGTAGTTATGGTGAAGGGAGCCAACAACCATGAAAGAAGGAGATTGATAAGCCTAGGCCTAGCTTTCATTCTTTTTGAATCCATAATGAGGCTTCACAAAGTATATGATGTTGTAAATGTACCATGACCCTTGAGACATGTATAAATACACCATTATGTGATGTTAATATGTATGGATATGATGTATGACCTTTAGCATATGTTTTGAGTATCTAATGCCAAAGTATGAGAATTGAAAGTTTGATGGATATGTGTATAAGCGAGGGTTGAATGGCCAAAATGAGATGCATGAGGTTTAGGACCATTTGGGCAGCTCATACAAGTCTTAAATATACTTTTAGACTTGCCCAAAAGGTGCCAAGACTAAGGAAAATCCATTTGGCAACTTTGGTACCCTATATGGAGCCAAAATTGACCATTATGGAACCCTATGTCACTTTTTAGCCAAATGAGTTAGTCTTGATCTAGATTTGGCATGCAATTAAGCCTCCTTGAGAGCTTTTTGGGAAGATAAAGATAATAATTTTTGGAGGTCTACAAAATATTTGATGATTTTTCAAAGTTGGAAATTTTCATGGTTTCTGGTTTGCTGCACTATTCATTTGGTCCAAATTTGCATTCTATCACACGAGGCTCAAACGGTATCCAATTGCCATGAAATTTTATACAGAGAAACTAGATAACCATAATGACTTGTGCCAACTAGAAGAACCTTATTTGGAGGTCTAGAAAGGGAGATATGAATTTTTGAAGTTTTTGTCCAGTATCAATAATTTTGCCTAACTAGAAGTATTGTTCCATTAAATTTCGAGGTCTGGGCTTGATAAACTGATCTGAAGATATTTTTCCTCTCTATTTAACATCCATAACTTTCCATATTGGTATCATTTGCATGGATTGGATTTTTTTTGGAATTAATTGGACATTTTCAAAGTTTTCTACAGAATTCTTGATAGTTCTAGACTTCAGTCTGACCTTTGGACTATTTTGGATGTCCAACGTCCTTTGTAATGAATGTTATGACTTGTACATATTTTTAGTGTGAAGTAGACATCTATAGATTTCCATAATTACCAAGATTGCATGATTTCAATTTTTCTAAAAAAGAGGCTAATTCTGACCGAGAATGAACTTCCATTTTCCATGCTCCATTTCAGTTTCCATGAGTTGTAAGAATGCTTTTGTGATGCAAATGAGTTGTAATGATGTAATAAATATAAGAATGCATATCATGAGCTCACACGGTCCACATGACACCAAAATGAATTTTTAGATATGACACAAAGAGAAATTAATCCCATTTTCCTTACTTTTTCTATAGGAAACCTATGTGGATCATGATATAATACTTAAGAATGACATGAAATGAGCTAGAATTTATGGTGTTACATTCATAATGTCATAGGCCATATACAACAATAATTTACAGCACTTGCTACTCATATGGCCTTAAAAAAGCAAGATTCATGCACTTTGTTGTCAATCTCTTATCTTCCAAGGTGTTGGCTCCCATTACTTTGTTCTCTTGATTCACCTAGCATGTAAGAATATTGGAGAGGAGGCGATGAGATTCAAAGAATCCCAATAGCTCATATCCCTTTCAATCACACATAAAGTATGCAATAGAAGCTTTGAAAATGCATGCATGGACATGTTAACATATGTAAGCATTCAAGAAACATTCTTGACATATGAACAAGTCATTCATAGCATGTATAGGCTTGCCAAGTAAGTGGATTAGCCTCACTTATTCACTTGTGAATTTTAGACTTGCCTCACCCATTTTTTAAGAGGTTTTTGACTCAACCTTACTCTTAGGAGTCAACCTCACTTTTAGAAGACTCGTTACTTTGTCTCAACTAACTTTAAGAGTTCTTAGTGCATCCTTACCATGGTTAGAGGGTTCTTAGCTTCTCCGCATTCAAGTAAACAAAGGCAAGTACGTAAAACATCATTTGCATGTATAAAACATCATCATGGTATCGTTGATGCTAAAATACTTTTCATAGCTCAAAACACATATACACACATTCAAAGACAATGTAAGCACACATCTATGCAAGAGAGAAGGGGAAGAGAGCTACCTTGCTTGTATCTACACACTTTTTCCCTGTGTCCTGAATCCTCTCTCTTGACCTCACACACCCAAGGAGGTAGAGTTCATTTCTCTTAGCCTAGACACATCATATGGAAGCCAATTATATTCTTGAATCATATTCTAAGGCCACACATTCATTAGCAAAAGCTAGGTAACTCATAAGGCTCTTTTATGGTTTCATAATGCACTTAATGAAGCAACATTAAGAAACCATCATCTTGGCTCCATTCTCTACATTTATTTATAATTCTTAAGTCCCTTTAAGCCTCTTGGAGTCATCACACAATCAAATCAAGGAGCCTAGCTAAGTGTTGCTTCTTTAAGCCATAATATAGAACCTATGATACCATCTCACTATCTATGGTCTCTAAAATTTTTCAAAGGCTTCCTCTCATACTCTCCCATCATACATGATGCAAAACTAAGCTTAGAAGGAATTAAAACACTCCCTAGGTGCATGAACCGTCCTTGGCCAAGGCTATGCTTCCATATGGCACCAATGGAGTTATTTTAATTTCTTTGATGGAAGAAGCATATGGAAGGCTCTCTTGGTATCTTAGGAACTCATATATACTCTTAGACAATTTAAATTACTACTAGGAAGCCTCATCTTAGCCTAGGTGCAACCAAATCCCTAAATTCCATTACTTGCATTCTAAAGCTCCCTTTTCAATTCTAGTTGTATATTTTTAATCTTCACATTCCATAACCTTTGGTTCCATCAAGAATACATAAAGAAAAATTATCTTCCTCACTTTCTCTTTCTAGACTTAAGCTTAAATGGCTTAGAAACACAAGATTTTGTAAGTGTTTTAAGTGAAGTCTTATCTTAAAATGGAGCTCTCTTCGCATAGATTATTTTCCACTGATTGATTTCTTGAAAAGAGTTACTTTTTGGCTTGGGTTAGACCTACATCTTCAAGTTTTGAAGAAAAGAAAACCTCCATTAGAGAGCTCTTAGAAAGAGGAACAGCTTTCCTAACTGGCAAGAGATGAAACAGGGCCATTTACTTACCTAAACAGAAGCTTATACTTCTTCTCTCTCTCCCCTCTTAATGTCTTGCCATTGATGCCCATTTTTCTGCAAGTGGAAGTTTGGAGAAGGTCATGAGGTGTAATCTTACTTAAGAAGCCTCTTTTATAATTTTTTCAAAATGACTATTTTGCCCTTATGCGCCTGTTTGCTCTGTTTGGACTCATTTTAACTCCTTTTTTAGAACCGTCTTTTTCATCATAAAATTTAGGTCCTTTAATTCATAAAATGCTTTTGATTTCATCCAAATTAGATTTAAACCTTCCCAAATGAACAAATCATGATCATAGTTTGGGTCAACTGACATTGGAAAAAATCCACCAGAGAGGCTTTAGCTATCCTAAGGCTTCCCATGGTTTTCAAGGCCTCTGAGAACCCTGGAGAACTCAAAACTTTCATTTAAAAAACCTTTCTGTGATAATTCCAAAATTTTCTCAAAATGACAAAAATGCCCTTACATTTCGTCAACCTTTCATTACATTTTATTTCTTCATTCTAGCTCCATTTTTCTTTCCATCTGAGCCTAGAATTCTCATTTTTAGGAGTCTAGAATGCTTCCTAAATTTTTTTGGGACCTTAATTAATTCATTCCATGGGACTTTCTTTTGTATCCGATGAATTTCGTTCGTTTACAGAGAAACCATACGTCACTTTCTCACGTTTTCTCTTATTTTTGGAGAACTAGATATTACACCAAAAGTCCCTTAGCATGGGTAAGGATGAGCTAAAAGTCCTTAGGAATAGGTGAGACAAAGCCAAAAGTCTCAAAAAGAGTGAGGCTAAGTCAAAAGTCTCTTGAAAGTGGGTGAGGCAAATCCAAAAGTCTCAAGAAAGATGGGTGAAGCTAAACCAATGCCCTTGAGAGCTTATGTTTGTTATGTATGAGTTGATGTGCCTAAGAAAATGATTTATACATGATCATTAATAACTTGAATATCATGCATGCATTCTTTGACTTGTATATATGTAACACCCTAAAATTTAATTAAGGTGTTAATCATAGATTTAGAGTAATTAAGGATAATTAATAGAGGATAATTGGACAAGTTAGTGAATAGGTATTTTAGAGAAATAAATTATTAACATGGGTTTAAGAATTAATTGGGATAGAAATTTCATCTAGGCCCAAATTAATAGATCATGATAAGAGGCTAATGGAGGCCCAATGAGTTAGGTGCAGACCCAACCCAATTTAATGTGATAGAGGCCCAAGATCCACCTTGTATAGACTCTTATAAGTGGCCCAATTACCCTTGTACAGACCCAAACCCTTAAGCCCTGCAAACTTGGCCCAAACCTAATTAAACTTCAGCAACCCAATGTATAAGAACTGGCCCAATAAAATTCTGCAACCTAACACTTTAAAACTGGCCCAACAAACTAAAATCTGAAGCCTATTTGGAGTTGGACCTTGGAGCAACCCATAACCCATCTTTGACCCAACTTAAACCCACCTAAAACCCTAATGCTTTAGCCACTTTCTCATTTGCTGAAACTCAAGAAGCAAAATTCGGAGGTTGAGAAGGAGGCTATAGGGGCAAGAATTCTGCATTTTCTCACATTTAGGGCAAGATTCAGCCAAGGTAATAGTTATACAACTTAATCCCTTCATCTTTCTCTTTAATTTGGTTTAATTAGTTTTTCATTTGGAGTATTTTCACCCTACCCAAAATTTGAAATGTGGTTATTTGGGATTCTCTTGGTGAAATTCGTAGGTTAAGGTTAGGGCTGACATTAGGTGAGTTTAAACCCTCCATTTTGATGCTTTCTTTGCTAATTTAAGACTCCCATAGCTGATTTATAATATGGGTATTAATTTTGTATGAATTTGCTTAGGATTTTGGGTGGAATATTGAGATTTCTGGTAAAGGACACTTTAATCCAAATTTGGGATTTGTGGTGGTTGGGTAAGTATTCTTTAGGTAGTTAGTAGCATTTAAATTCCTTAGGTACTTGTTGTAATTGTTAATGATAAATTAGAGTAGTAATTATCTAATGCTATGATTATAGGGAGACTCTGTACCATTGGTAGCTGTTGCAAATTTGTCTACAAGTGAGGTAACCGGGGTTTACATTAATTCCATGCATATGTCAGTTTAAATTTCATACTTGTTGTATATGAATAATTTGAAATGTTGAATGAATTGGTTGGCTATCTATTGTATGATGATTGGACCTTATGAGTCCATGGTGGAGTTGTGGTGCAGCTGCCACCTATGCATGTGCTTCGATTGGGCATCGGGTTATGATCAAACCCCAGATGCACTGAGCCCTGGTTGTGCTCAATGAGGAGTAGGTGCCGTGGACGGGCCTCTCCCAGTGTTAATGGCCTTTAACATGTTTAAATATGATTGCTAGTATAGGATAGTAATCATGATAGCCTAATTATTTCATTTGCTGAGATGACTGATATGATTTTGATTCATGCATGTATGTTAATTAAATTGGATTATATGATGGAATTGCCTTAGTTACTGAGATTATTATTTCACCCCATTTTATGGGATTACAATTTCAGGTGAAGGTTCCTCGGGTAAGGATAAGGGCAAGTAAGTGGATGAACATCCATGAGCTGAGGCCTAGTATGGGGAGCTACACTTGGTCTTAGTGTAATAGAGTAGATGCTAATTTTGTTAAGTCTTGTATAGCATTATCATGTATCTATATTTCCAAGTGTAGGAGTCTGTATTTTGATAATATAATGTGTACCTATTGAGGAGTAGGCCTTACTTTAAATTGGTATTTGATGTATGGGTTTATGATATCTATTGTGAACCTTATTGAACTTATAATATGACTTACCATTTGGGAATGTAACCTTGAGATATTGATATGAATCACTGATGTATGGAACCTCTAATGGAAAGTGTATCTAATGTTAAATGTCAATAGTGCATGATTTGTGTTGTTATTATTCCCTAGACTTGCTGATATAGGGTAATTAGAGAAAAGAAATTGACCCTTGAATCTTGAATTAGAGAGGAGAGATTAGCCGGATAAATTAGGCTAATGAAAGCTATTTGAGCCCCCTAATTAAGGTAGAGGAGCCCTAGGGTGAGATTAGAGGGAGAAAGGAGAGTATGAGTCCAGATTTTTGGAGTGTAGGACCAGAAGGCACTTTGCCGTGGCTAAAATAGAGTTGGCCGTGGCCAATAGAGGCGAAGTTGCCCAGGGAAAGTGCCAGAGAGGAATTCGCCGCTGCGAAATGTCAATTGGCTGCTGCGAAATGTGAAAGGTCAAACTGGAAGTCATCTAGAAAGAAATTCGTCATGGCGAATTAGGGAATTGGCAGCGGTGAACTTTTTAGGAAAATGTCCCTGGCATTCCAGAGAGGAATTGGCCGTGGCCAATATCAAGAGGCGAGCGAGGAAGTTCCAGGAGAACTCTTCACCGCGGTGCCATGTAGGTTGGCCACGGCAAAGGTCCGATAGTCGCAGCGAAACTAGTGATGAAGAAAGGGGTAAAACAAAAAGGAATTGGCCGCGGCTAAGAGTAATTAGGCCACGACGAACATGCTGAAACACTTATAATACCTAGGAAAACTTGGATTTTCATATGGTAATCTCAAGGGATGATTAGAGACATTGGGATGAGTTATAATTGATGGGTAATAGAATTAAAAGCTTATAAACAAATGTTTATCTCCCTTATGAATATAAGTGCTTGTAATTGTATGATTGATGACTCTAATCATATTAAGGTTCAAATTTTTTCATATTTTCAAAATGTAATTGGTCATAATGCCTTGTAACCCTAACTTATGATTATTAATCACGTAGTTAACCTTAATTATCGAGATTAGAAATTCGGGTCTTCACAATATACATCCATTATGTATGTTTGAAAGGGTTAAGAGCTATTGGAATTCTTTGAACCTCACTCTTCCTCCACATATGTTCAACCATGTCTAAGTGAGTCAAGTGGACAAAGAAATAGAGGCCAACAACCTTGAGAAGCAATACTTTGACAAAGAGATAGAGAAATGGCCTTTTTGTTTGTATTTTGATATCAAGAATCTAACCATGAGATGTATATATGATGTATACCCTTGAGCATATTCTAATGTATATATAAATTGTGTGTGTATCAATGTGGGAGCTAGGTGAATGAGAATGTGAGATTTTGCCATTAATTTGCCCTTATATGATATGATGTACTTGTGTATGTATGCATGTGGCAAGGTGCGATTGAGCTCTATGAGGATTTGGATCATTTGGCATGCTAGTGGGACAATGAATGATAGAATACTAGTGTAGCCTCAAAATAACGTAAGATAAAACTACTAGCAATGAGGCACAAAGTGAGTGGCCTAGAAAGGTGTACCTCATAGGTAACACCTAGAGGTAAGTATAAGTAGCCTAATAACAGAGGCTCTGAAAAGAATGAGGATAGCTAGTAAGCTACAAGTCAGATGAGATGGCTAGCCCAGGTAGAGCATAAGTTAAAGCCTGGAGAAGATGACCAGTAGCATTGTTCCAGATGAGATATGTAAATAAAAAGCTAAGTGAAAGTTCTCCTCAGAGCAAAAAAAAAGAAGATGAGATATCCTTATATCAAGGAAACCACCTAGTAGTGGTTACTAGTTTCCCCAGATAGACCCCCCTAATTGTGGAGTATAGTGAGCAAAGAGAAGCAAGGAAGAGCTGAGAAACTAACTATAGAAGATATGCCCTCACTTTAGTAATAACCAAATATATAGATTAAGCTCAGAAAGGTAAACAGATAGGGGTCCAATAGTCTAGCTAAGAGCAGAGCAAGAGAATGAGTAAAAAGTAGACCCCTTTGATGTTATAAAGAGTGATTAAGTGGAGGAACCCTGGGAAAATATAGGTGCTCTTAAGCATAAAGAAACCTAAACTGGCAACAAAAATAGCCAGTAGTAAAACATCCTTTTACCTCAGTAAGAGGATAAGAAAGGTAGAAAGAGAAGGTATGACAATGATCAAGCTGAGGACATATTAGCTTGAGAATAGATATTCAGTTAATGTGTTTGAGTACTTAAGAAAGCACACTTGTCCTTGGCATAGATGCCCTTCTAGCATGCCTAAAGAAAAATAATCTAGCGATACAGAGAGATCTCGGGATATAGTAAAGGAAGAATCCTACTTTTCCCGAGTACTCTATAAGAATAGGGCAGATAGAGAGAAGTAAGAGAGTGATACTTTAGATTATTAGGAAACTTGTAATATACAAACGATAGTGGCTTTAAGCTCAGTCATGAGGCACCTGTGTATTAGTGTTTGATGTTATAGTTTGCTTGCAACAATGGTTACATGATATTAGGCCTGATCAACCTAGTAGTAATGTGGCTTAAGTGCAGAGCAAACGACGACATCAATCACCAAAGTGTCCTGATAATTGAAGGGTATCCTAGTTAGCTAGATAACGAGATAAGTCAAGAAAGAAAGGTAGAGGGATTCCAGTAATATCAGAATAAAGAGAAAAGCATGTAGAAAGGAATCGCCAGTGAAGAATGCTCAGATCCAGATAGATGAGTTCAATATGTCTAATATGAGTCCCTTATAGTACATATAAATGAAATGAATAGAGGCCATTGTATAGCCTTTCTCCTGCCAGAGATGTTAACCACATTCAGTGTGTGAGATGCCCTAGTGCTAAAGCACTTTAAAGCAGAATGTAGGCATAGTTAAAAACTACAAGATATGAGAGGAAAGTTAGAATGAGTACATGCAAAGTAAGTAAGTTAATAGAGTAAGAAAAGAAAGCCCAAGCAAAAAGGGGCTGAAGTGGGAATCTGAGGATCTTATGAGGAGCATTGAATATCCCTAGTATTAGTATGACAAGATCCTAGAGAATGAAATGGCATAGAACCCACTTCGCACAAAGAGCACGATGTACCACTAAGTTTTGCCTAAACTATTATAAGTAATGGTAACCAGATTTAGTGAGTATGTATTTTATTGTCAGATACAATGATCTTAGACTTTGACATCTCCTAGAGATAGATCGCAGTAGATCCTAGCATATCACAATAGGTTGCAATAGACCCTAGTAGGGCTCTGAGAGGTCGCAGTAGACCCAGGGGTCACAACAGATCCCATAGAGTTACAGAGAGTCCTAGCTACGACATGATAGATTTCTGGTAGAGATGACAACCTAAGATAGTTTTACAGAGCAGTTAGTCTCAGAGACCAGTACAGTTTCAGTTAACTTTTGTCTCAGAGACTACAGACCTCTTGAGTCTAGTAAACTATTGCCATAGAGATATGAAGGCTTTGCTCAGATAGTAAGACCACTGGCTAGCTCTCTTTAGAGATGAGCATAGTGTATGGGATGAGAAAAGCAAGAAATTAGCTTTCCAGAGTTAGAGCCAGATGAACCACTACCTAGCAGACAACAGCCCTGACTGAGGGATAGAAAGATCCCCTACATGTTAGCTTATGTATTTAAAAAAGGGTCAGGTGCAGTTTTATATGAGGTAAGTGGTATAGTATATCTCCAGTAAGCAAAACTGTAAGAATAGCTAGCATCCCATTAGAGCCCAGCAGTAGTCAGTGGTAGTAGCTCTTCGGTGCTAGTATGAGACACACATGTTAGGCCAATTAGTGCTAAAATGAAGGACTATAAAATGCCACTGTAAGTGAGCAAAGAAAGTGAGAAAAAGTCCCAGCCTACAGAGATAGATATAGTTATAGTAACAGAGAAACTAAGATCATTAAAAGCAGAAACTCCTCAAAGGAGCTGTAATCCCAGTAAGCAGTTACGATATAAGGCCTATGCTAGAAAGAAATGTGAATTATAATCATGGGATGAGCTAGTAAGAAGAATGCGGAGATGAACAATAGACAGAATATGTAAATAAATAAGTAGACAGATAGAAAGCTCTGATGGCTCTAATGATTAAAAAAGATGACAAGATGTTATGAGAAGCCATTTAGAAAAGATACGAGAGATGTGATATGAAATAAGTTACCTCTCAAGATGTGTAAATGAGTCCACTAAAAGAAACGTTAATCCTACGAACGGGTTAACATTGACCCTACATGATTAGTAAGCTCTCCTAGGATAGGCCTCTAGAGTTAGAAATTTCTTCCCCTTATAAAAAAGACCTAGCTAGTGTTTTATAGCAATAAAGCCCTTATTAAGAACTAGCAATGAAAAATCCCCTGGCTACAAGAAAATTCGAAAGAATCAAATCACTAAGAAAGCGTATAAAGCCAGGAAGAGGGGAAAGAAAGGAACAATTAGCCAGAATATAAAAGAGTAAGAGAAAGTGTACCCGTAAATTTCAAGGATAAAATTTATTTAAGGGGGTAGAAATATAACTTCAGATTTTTCGTAAAATACTGAAATAAGTCAATTTCCAAAGCAAGTCCCCTGGGATGAGTGATTCAAGGCCAAATAAAATTGGGATAAAATTTTAAATAATAAAAAATGAAGATTTGAGCCTTGAGTAGCCTAGAAACCAGGGTCAGAGTGATTCAAAATATTTGCCAAAAGGCCAGTAGCAATTTTGTAAATAAGTGGACTTTTTAGAAAACATATAGGAGAGCTTTTTAAATGAAATTTTTAAGTCCTTCGGGGTTCTCAGAGGCCCTGAAAACCATGGAAAGCCCCGGGACAGTTAAATCCTCTTCGGTGGACGTTTTCCAACGTCAATTGACCCAAACTTTGATCAATTCATTCGGTAAGGTTTTAGCTCCAAATTGAGTGATTCCAAAGGCATTTTATTAAATTAGGAACTTATTTGTTATGATGGAAAAGACAGTTCTCAAAAAGGAGCTAAAACGAAGTCAAACCGGAAATGCCATTACGAAGGGCAAAATTGGAAACAATTTTAACAAAAAGCTTCTTAAACTCATGCCCTCTCTTGCCCTCATTTTCCTCCGTCTTTCTTCTACCCATAACAGAGAGGAGAATCAGTTCTCTTAGGTAGATAATAAGGAGCACTCTTGGAGGGAGGAAAAAGCCAAGAAAAGGAGGAAATTCCATCTAGCTTTCTCCTTAGCAAGTTACTTCTCCTGTTTCTCCTCCTTATTTTTATGGGTTTGATGGTATTTTTAAATCTATTTTGGGGGTAGAATAAAGATAAAAAATTCGTGTCTGAAGGGAGGCAACCAAGGAAAGTGAAAAGCAAACAAGAGAAAGCAAGAAAACAAGGTAAAACTTCCATTCTTTAGTAGTTTCTTCCATTCTTTGTTCTAATGATTGAAATATATCTCATTTGATGTGTCTAGGCCAAGAGAATCAAATGCTACCTAGTTGCATATGCTTGGCTGAAAAGGAAAGAAGAATTAAAGAGAAAAGTTCATGTTCTTGCTTCAAGGTAGCTTTCTAACCTTTCTCAAATGCATTTCATGGATGTTTACTTGTCTTTGAGTGCTTGTATATATGTTTGAATTATAAGAAATGTTTCTAGTCATTACTTACATATTATGTTTCTTAAAATATGTTTATGAATGTAAAGTGGCTTGAATGGGTTTGGTTAAGTCAAAAGTCCTAAGAAAGTTGGGTGAGGCTAGACTAATGCCCTTGAGAGCCTATATTTGATATGTATGAGTTCATATAATAAGGAAAATGATTTATGTATATTCACTAGTAGCTTAAATGTCATACATGCATTCTTTGATATGAATTTACATCCATTATGTATGTTTATTTGAAAGGGTTAAAAGCTATTATGTAATACCACAATTTCTTAGCTTATTTCATGCTATTTTCATGTCTCATATAATGCATTTCATGGAGGAGAAAGAAAAATAGCATAAAAATAATAAATATTTTAGTGTTGCGTAGCGTTTAAATTTTTCGTTTGGCATCCCGTGGACGATGTGGGCTCATGTATTAGCTTCTCATATTTAAATACATAGATACAACTCATTTCCAACACCAAAGTGGCCTACAACTCGTGCAAAGCAAGGGAATACATAAAATTCATAGTTGCCATTTCGGCCAGAATTTTACCTTTTCTATCACAAACTTTAGAAAATTATAACTAATTCTAGAAAAATAAGAATCATGCATTCTTTACCATTATGGAAAGATACACATGTCTATGTTATGATAAAAATATGTATAGGCTATGAAACATAACATAGAAGATGTTTGACATTCAAAAAGTTTCAGATGTCTAATTGGCTATTGGTACTTATATAGGTTTATGCTATAAACTTAAAAAATGTCTAATTAATTCTACAAAAATCCAATCCATGCAAATGATATCAATTTGGAAAGATATGGATGTTAACTAGAGAGAAAAAATAACTTTAGACTAGTTTAAGGACGTCCAAGTCTTGAAAACTAATAAGATAGTAACCTAGGTCAATCTAGATGCCTGATACTAAATAGAAATTTTAAAAATTTATATCTCCCTCTCTAAACATCTAAATGAGGTACTTCTAGTTGGCACAAGTCACTAGAAATGTCTAATTTTTTCTTGTAAAAATTTCATGGAAATTGGACATCATTTGCCCCCTGAGTAATGGAATTCATTTTTAGATTAGTATGAACAGTACCCTTGACCAAAATCAAAAAATTTCTCAACTTTGAAAATTTATCAAATATTCCATAGACCTTTAAAAATTATACACTTTAACTTTCCAAAAATCTCTCAACAAACCCTAAATGCATGCCAAATCTCAGATCAAGAAGAGATCATTTGGATAAAAAGTGGAATAGGTTTCGAATATGATAAATTTTTACTCCATATAAGATATCAAAGTGTCCAAATGACTTCCCTTGATGTATGAAACCTCTTGGACAAGTTTAAAAGCATGAATATGACTTGTATGAACTACCAAGTGGTTCCAAATCTCATGCATCTCAATTTAGTCATTCCACTTCCATTTACACACTAATGCATCATGCCTTCAAGAAGCTAAATTTGCCCCTATATGCTCAATTTACATTCTAACATAACTTCTCATTTATACATAACATATTAACATAATTATACATGCTCAAGAGGTCATAGGTCATATACAATAATAGGTTACAACATTTGCCACTTTTATGGCCTTAAAGAAGCAAATTCCATGCACTTCAATGTCATACTTTCATCTCTCAAGTGGTTGGCTCCCATTTTCTTATTCTCTTGGTCCACCTAGCATGTTAGAACATTGGAAAGGAAGGGATGAGATTCAAAGACTCCTAATAGCTCATCTCTCATTCAATCACACATAAAAGATGCAAAACAAGTCTTACAAATGCATGCATGGACATATTGACATGTGCATGCATTCAAGAAGTGTGATACCTTATATTTCTAACTCATTTCACAACATTTCCATGCTTTACATTCATAGATTCCATGAAAGAGCAAGAAAAGGGAATTAAAATAATGCATTTTCTTGCGTTACGTCGCGTATGAAAATTCTATTTGATGTCACGTGGATCATATGAGCTCATACAACACGTTCTCATATTTAATTACATGAATACAACTCATTTGCATTATAAAACATGGACTACACCTCCATAATCACGAATGGAAGCATGAAATATTCATATCCAATTTTGGCCAATTTTGGCTCTTTTTTGACCAAACTTTGAAAAATCATAACTAATCTAGAAACATTGAAATCATGAATTCTTCTCCATTCTAGAAAGCTACAGATGTCTACTTCATGCTAAAAATATGTCCAAACCATAACATCCATCACAAAGGATGTTTGACATTCGAAAATGTCCAGAGGTTAAGCGGTCCATTGGTACTGTCATAAATTTCTGCAACAAATTTTGAAAAGATCCAATTAATTCCAAAAAAATATAATCCATGAAAATGAGACCAATATGGAAATTTGTAGATGTTAGCTAGAAGAAAAAAATAACTTTAGGCCAGTTTGGGCATGCCCAAATCTCGAAATGCAATAGAACAATAACTGAGGTCAGGTGAAGCTCTTGATACTAGACAAAATTTTTAAAAATTCATATGTCCCTCTCTAGACCTCCAAATAAGGTGCTTCTAGTTGTTACAAGTCACTATGGATGTCTAGTTTCTATGTATAAAATTTCATGGCAATTGGACATCATTTGAGCCCGGTGTGATAATTTCATTTTTGGACCAAATGAATAGTGCAGTAGACCAAAATCAAAAAATTTGCAAACTTTGGAAATTCATCAAATATTTTGTAGACCTCCAAAAATTATGTTCTTTAGCTTCCAAGAAATATCTCAATGAGTCTTAATTACATGCCAAATCTCAGATCAAGAAGAGCTTATTTGGCTAAAAAGTGACATAGGGTACCATTATGGTCAATTTTTGCTCCATATAGGGTACTAAAATGTCCAAATGGCTTTCTTTTGGTTTTGGCACCTTTTAGGCAAGTCTAAAAGCATATTTAAGACTTGTGTGAGCTACCCAAATGGTCCCAAACCTCATGCATCTCATTTTGGCCATTTCATCCACACATATGCATAATTCCATAATGCCATTCATGAAGTTACATTACCATAATATACTCAATTTGCATTCTATCATTCACATAACACATTCTTTCATTTTTATATCATATAATATCATAATTACATATGTTCCAAGGGCCAAAGACCATTTATAACAATAATATACATCATTAAGCATCATTATGGCTTTAAAAGACAAAAGCTAGGCATATTGGTGTCAAGCTCTCCTCTTCAAGGTGGTTGGCTTCCATTACCTTGTCCACTTGATCCACCTAGCATATTTGATCATTAGAGAGGAGGGAATGAGATTCAAGGAATCCCAATAACTCATCTCTCATTCATACATAATGGATGTAAACAAGTCTCATAAATGCATGTATGGTCATGTTGACATGTGCAAACATTCAAGAAATATTTTCATCATTTAAGAAAGTCATACATAGCATACAAAGGCTTGCTAAGCAAGTGGATTGGCCTCACCCAATTTCTTGTGGATATTGGACTTGCCTCACCCATTCTTTAAGAGATTCTTGGACTCAACCATACTCTTGAGAGCCCATCTTGCTTTTGGGAGACTTTTTGCTTTGTCTCAACTAATCTCAAGGGTTCTTGGCTCATCCTCACCATGGCTAAGGATTTTTGGCCTCACCACACTCAAGCAAACCCAAGCACACATCAAAAACATTATATCAAAGTGATAAGCATGATTTCTATACCTTTTAATTCTCCTAATTTTGGCATTTTAATAATTAAATATGGCTTAAGAAATCTAATTGAATGAAGTTTAATTTTATTGACCATGTTTGCAATGTAGGAATTAATTTACAAAATTTTGAATTCTCAAATATATAAATCTCTTTTTAAATAATTTTTTAATTTGTTCCTACTTAATTGCTTCCATTCCTTGGGTGCAGATTTAATTGGGCTTCCTCAATTGCATGGAAAGGAGAAAAGTTACATGTGTGTGTGAGGAAGAAGCCAAGGGTTTAGAGCTTGGATACAAATACACACACATGCAGAACAGAGATAAGCTCATGGCAAGTAAGTAAACATGTGGAGAAGATGAAGCAGAGTGTGTGTGTGAAAGTAAGAATGAAGGAAGCTTGCTGAGCTGGATTGGAAGCTTTCACGTGGAAATGAAAGAAGCAACTAAAAGGGTAGCAGAAGTTACTTGGAAGGAGGCAGATTTGGAAGCAACGAAGCCACAACGTAGATGCATGAAGACGTTGAGCTGCACGAAGGAGGCTGCCACATGTACACATGATCCCTTTGTCTATTTTTCTCCATTCAGTAGCTGCAGAACAGAGGAGAAGCTCGAGTTCTTGGTTCTGATATGGAGAAGAAACAAAACACAACTAATAGAAAATCAAGAGAAAGAAGCAAGGTTTTGATGTGGAATGAGCAACAAGAAGAACAACGCTGAGCAGAGAATGATGAAGTAACATGAATGAGCTTGGGTTTACATTGAAGGAGAAGGTGAGAGAAGCTGTGGTTTCTAGTTTGAGGAAGAAACACGAAAGAAAGAAGCTTGCATGGAGAGGAAAAGCTGCAGCTGGACAAAGAAGAAACAACTCCAGAACAAAGAGCAGCCACGTGAGAAGCTTGAACTTGGGTGGATGAAGTAAGAAGAAGAAGCAGCCTTTGTTTGAGAAACACGAAGAGCTACATGAGAAAGCAATGTGGAAGGTGATTAATATATTCAATGGGGCCCACACTCACATAAGCAAAGAAGAAAAACACATTCAGGCAAGGGAAGAGTGATGAGGCAGCACTTAAATGTGGAGCTGAGCACGTGGAATTAAGGAAAGCTAGAAATCACATGGATTAATGAATTATAAGCTAACTGGAGCATGTATAAGGAGCTAAAGGAAAAAATGTGTACAACATGAGAAGGCTACGGACTGACGTGGGAAATGAGCTAGGAAATGAGAAAAAAAAGGCGTGACTTCAGCGTGCAAAGTGAGGAGCTGAGGGGCACATGATGAATTAATGAGAAGGAGAGAAAAAAAAATGCTGAAGGGAGGACTCGAGCAGAACGTGACTGGGCATGTGAGAAGAATGCTGGAAATACATCGGGTTCCAGAGAAGAGAGACGACGTGAAAATAGCGACAAGCTCCAGCGCTGAAAGAGGAAGAAATTTTCATTGAATTCTCGATGGCTGCAGCTTCCTTGATCGATTCTCCTCCGATTGATTTCTCCATGGCAGCTTGAATTCCATTTGGTGGCTAGCTGAAGATAAGATTCTCCTAGATGAAGATTTGAGCTCCACAACTCCTCATCAATTTGGATAAAACTCTCTTGCTCAATCTTTTAGTTTCAGCATTATTTCCTTTATTAATTTGACTAGGTTTAGCTTATTGGTTTAGGAATTTAATTGCTAGAATTACTGGATTGAATTAATTCTTGGATTGAACTTAATTTGAATTATGGAATTTTATTTGTGATCATTATATGTTTATAAAAATTCCAGAATTAGTGTTGTACAATTGACCTCTAAATTTCTCTTGATTTTAGGCTAATTGATGCAATGGTTATTGGATTAGTTAGCTGAAATTTTTGTGCAATTATTGCTTGAGGGATTAATTAATCTAATTAGTGAATTAGCATCTTGAGTAGATTGTGCAGTAGATTTCATTAATCAACCAAAATTGGTTGTAGTGTGTTCTTATTTTTAATTTAATTAATTAGTTGTTCAAGGTTTCTTGTGGTTGCAAAATTCCTTGAATAATTGACAAATTGAATCTTGGATGGTTATTCAAGAGCCTTATAAGGAATGCACTAAAGAGTAGGAACTTAATCTAAAATTGGTAAACTAAAAAGAGCAAGGATAATTGAACTATAGGGAATCCAATTGAAAGCTAGCTACCACATTTGCTTGACTATTCACTTGAACTTAGTTTTAAGTTTTTTTAATTCTTGTCAATTAACTTTAGTTCAATTAAATTCTAGTATTTCAAAACCCCCCCAAAACAAGTCCTAATTAGTAATACTTAGAATACTATTTCATAAACAAATTGAGGCACAAACTCCTTGGGAAAATGACCTAGGTTGCACCATTATCTACAAATTTATTTTGCCACCTAGTTTTATTTGAGATTGCGTGACACAATCGTCACAAAGCATATTGTAATATCATGGCACCATGGAATTAAAGCCATGCTAGAACACTTTTCATGGTTTAAAAATACACATACATACATTCAAGACAAGCTAAGCACACATCTACACATGAGAGAAGGTGGAGAGATCTACCTTGTACACAATTACATACTTTTTCCTTTGAATCCAAGCTCCCCTTTTTTGTCCACACACACACAAAAGTGTGGAGGAGTTTTCTCTTGGCCTAAACACAATTTATGGAAACCAATTAAGTTCACGAAATAAATTCTAAAGCCACACAACTTGCTTAGACACTAGGTTGTTCTATAAACCCCATTATGGTCCATAATTTCACCTAATGAAGCAACACCCTTCAAATAAATTCTAGGCTCCATTCTTTCCTTTCAAATATGATTCTTGACTCCTTTTAATCCTCTTGGAGTCATTACACAATTAAAACAAAGAGCCTAACAACATGTTTCTTCTTTTGGTCATAATATGGAACATATAAGGCCACCTCACTATCTATGATTTCTAAAATTTTTCCAAGGCTTCCATTCATATTCTCCCATCATACATGATGCAAAACTAAGCTTGGAAGAAATTAAAACACTCCTTAGGCGCATGAACCCTCCTTGGCCGAAACTATGCTTCCATAAGGCACCAATGGAGTTTCCTTGCTTCCTTTGATAGGAGGATCATGTAGGAAGCTCTCTTGGTGTCTTAGGAACTCATATGAACATTTAAACATCATAAAATATGGCTAGGGTTCATGATAGAGTTCAAGGTGCAATCAAAACCCTAACTTTTATAACTTGTATTCTAAAACTCCCTTTTCAATTCTAGTTGTATATTCTTAATCCTCACACTCCATAACCTTTGGTTCCATTAAGAACACATAAAGAAAAACTCTCCTCCTCACTTTCTCTCTCTAGACCTAAGCTTGAATGGGTTAGAAACATAAGATTTTACAAGTGTTTTAAGTGCAGTCTTACCTTAAAACAGAGCTCTCTTCGCATAGATTATTTTCCATCGATTGATTTCTTGAAAAGAGTTCCTTTTTGGCTTAGGTTAGACCTGAATCTTCAAGTTTTCAAGAAAACAAAACCACCATTAGAGAGCTCTTAAAGAGAGGAACAACTTTCTTAACTGGCGTAGGATGAAACGAGGTTGTTTACTTACCAAAATGGAAGCTTAAACTTCTTCTCTCTCTTCCCTCTTAATGTCACGCCATTGCTGTCCATTTTTATACAAATGGAAGCTTTGAGAAGGTGAAGAGGTGTAATCTTACTTAAGAAGCCTCTTTTATAATTTTTCAAAATGACTATTTTACCCCTACACGCCTGTTTGCTCCTTTTAGGCTCATTTTAACTTCTTTTGAGAACTATCTTTTCTATCATAAAATTTAGGTTCCCAATTAATTAAAATACCTTTGGAATCACTCAAATCATAACTGAAATCTTCCCAAATGATTTAGTCAAAGTTTAGGTCAACTAACATTGGAAAACGTCCACTGAAGGGGCTTTAGCTGTCCCGAGCATTCCCATAGTTTTAAAGACCTCTGAGAACCCTGGGGAACTCAAAACTTTCATTTAAAAAGCTCTCCTATAAGAATTCCAAAATTTTCTCAAAATGACGAAAGTGCTATTACGTTTTGTCAACCTTTCATTACCTTTTGTTTTTTCATTCTAGCTCCGTTTTTCTTTTCGTTTGAGCCTAGGATTCTCATTTTTAGAAGCCTAGAATGCTTCCCAAATTTTTTGGGACTTTAACTACATCATTTTGGGGGAATTCCTTTTATATTTGATGAATTTTGTTCATTGACAGAGAAATCGTATATTACGTTTCTGACGTTTTCTCTCATTTTAAGAAAATTGGATGTTATAAGAAGCATTCTTGGCATTTGAAGAAGTTATACATAGCATACATAGGCTTGCCAAGTGAGTGGATTAGCCTCACTCATTCACTTGTGGATTTTGAACTTGCCTCACCCATTCTTTAAAAGGTTTTTGGACTCAACCTTACTCTTGGGAGTGAACCTCATTTTTGGGAGACTCTTTACTTTGTCTCAACCAATTCTAAGGGTTCTTGGCTTTACCACATTCAAGCAAACCCAAGCAAACATAACAAACATTATATGAAAGCATATTATAATATCATGGCACCATGGAATAATAGTCATGCTAGAATACTTTTCATGGCTTAAAATTACACATACACACATTCAAAGACAAGTCAAGCATACATTCATGCATGAGAGAAGGAGAAGTGAGCTACCTTGGATGCAACCACACACTTTTCTCCTTGAATTTGCTCTCCCTTCCTTGGCCTCACACACATAAAGTTATGTGAATGGTTTCTCTTGGCCTAGACATAATTTATGGAAGCCAATTAGGTTCATGGAATTAATTCTAAGGCTACACATCTTCCTTAAACACTAACTTTGTCTATTAACCCCTTTATGGTTCCAAAAATGCACCTAATGAAGCAACACCCATTAAATAAATTCCAGACTCTATTCTTTCCTTTCATATATGATTCTTGACTCCTTTTAAGCCTCTTGGAGTTATCACATAATTAAAACAAAGAGCCTAACTACATGTTGCTTCTTTAGGCCATATTATGGAACATAAGGCACCAATTCATTCTCTAGGCCTCCTAAATTTTTTCCAAGGCTTTCCCTTATTTTCATTCATCATATATGACTCATAAATGGGCTTAGAAAAATTTAAAACTCTCTCTACGTATGGTAACCCTCTTAGGCTAAGACAATGAAGCATAATGGCCTTTATGGACTTTGCTTTATTTTCTTGATGGAGGAACCACATGGGGAGACTTATAGGGATCTTAGGAGCTCATTTGAACTTTCATTTATGCATAGAAATTAAGGTATCAACTCAGATTTTACAAGGAGCACATGAAACCCTAGAATTTCTATCTTGAATTTCCATGGTTATCTGTTAATTTTCTTTGCATATTCTTATTCTCTATACTATTTTTCCTAAGATTCACCCTTGGTTCTACCTAAAATCCAAGCCTTCCTATGGCTTCTTGAGTGGGGCAAAATATGGAAAGAAGAGGAGCAAGGGATAGCAACCATGGAAGAAGAAATTACCTTATTTTTCCTTATTTTCTCACTTGAATCTTATCTTCTATGGCCTTCTGTCTTCAAATCCAAATTTTTATTTTAATTTCTCCCTTAAAATAGATTCATATACATCAATATAATCACAAGAAAGAAAAGGAAATGGAGAAGAAGAGGTTTGCAAGGGAAAGAGCATGAAAAACTACAAAAAATCCATACCTTTTAGCTTGGATTTCTTCTCCTCTTCCTCTTCCTCTTATGTCCCACTCTCCTTGGGTTTTCTCTATGGTTTAGGGCAGAAACATATGAAGCTAAATGAGTGGGAGAGTGGGGTGCTCTATATATATAGGTGGAGGAAGGAAGACTTTTAAAAAATTTCTATTTTGCCCTTCATTTTTGGCATTTTCATTTCTAATTTGTTTTAGCTCCTTTTTGGGAATCATCTTTTTCATTATAAAATTTGGGTTCCCAATTTAGTAAATCACCTTTGGAATCATTAAAATCAAAGCTAAAACCTTTCTAAATGAATCTGCCAAAGTTCAGGTACACCGACATTAGAAAATATCCACCGGAGGTGTTTTAACTGTCCTGGGCCTTCCTATGGTTTTCAGGTCCTCTGAGAACCCCAAATAACTCAAAATTTTCATTTAAAAAGCCCTCCTATGTAAATTCCAAATTTTGCTCAAAATTACAAAAATGCCATTATGTTTCATAAGTTTTTCGTTAAATTTTATTTCTTCATTCTAGCTCTATTTTTCTTTTTATCTGAGCCTAGAATTCTCCTTTTTAGGAGTCTAGAATGTTACTCAATTTTTTGAGACCTTAACTAATTTATTTCAAGGGACATGCTTTGAAAACTCACCCATTTCTGTCGTTTAATGAAAATTGGATATTATATATTAGGTTTCTTTGAATCTCACTCTTCCCCCACATATGTCTAACCATGTCTAAGTAAGTCAAGTGGACTAAGAAAAGGAGGCTAACAACCTTAAAGAAGAAGACTTTGACAATAAAGTAGAAAAATAGGCTTTTCAATAGCATTTTGATGTTAAGAATTGTAATAACATGTTATATGTATGATGTAGACCTTTGAGTAAGATCAAATGTATGTAAATATGATGTATGTATCCATTTTGGAACCAAATGAATGAATACATTAGTTTTTGCCATCCATGAGCCTTTATGTGTATATGTATAAATGCAAGTGGTAAGATGAGAATGAGCTCTATGATGATGTGAACCATTTGGCATGCTCATGTATGTTGTAATTGTGCTTTTGAATGTGCCCAAGTGGTTATGGAATGTTAAGAAAGTCATTTGGTGCCTTATGAACCCATTATGAACTTCAAAATTAACCATTTCTTGAGCTAAACCAAAGTCTAACCAAATGGATGAGTTTTTGCATGAAATTTGACCAAAAAATAGGTCTCATTTGGATTTTTTCATAGAGCTAAAGAGCACTCAATTTGGAGCTCTAGAGAATTTATTATGATTTTCTAAACTTGGCTAAATTATGCAAAATTGGCATGGGTACTGCTCATATGATCAGCTTATTTCTCTATATTATGTATAAGCCAAATGAAGTCCAATAGTTATAAAATTTTACAAGAATAAACTAGACATCATAAGCTTTTCATAGCCACTAAAAGTACCTCATTTAGAGCTCTATAGAGGGAGAAACAAAATTTTAAAGTTTCAAGTCTTGGAGTTGTCTGAGAACATACTTGATGTACTGTTCTATTATTTTTCATGGGTTAAATGCTATTTTGTTGGTCTAGAACTATTTTTTGTGATTGGTAACATCCAAAAATTTCTAGAAAGCTATCAGATGCATGATTTCAAATTTTTAAAAATTAGTTATGAATTTCCAATGTTCATATCAAAAATTTGGACAGCAAACCTGAGAGTAAATATGGTTTTTCTTAAACTTTGGTCCATTTTCTTGCTAATGTGTACCCATATGCCAAGTATGTGTTAAGATAACTTATATGACATTTGTTTAAGGGCTAGGAAGTTAAGGTATTATAGAATATAAGATACCATAAAACCCTAAGTGTGCCCTATGAATAGAATAAGTAATATGGCTAAGTTTTAGACATATTCTAGCCATAAAATGTAAGCAAGAATACCGTAGTTGAATGCTAGAATTACTACATGAAGTATATCAAATGGAAAAAGGTAATGGGTGATACTTAGAGTAATTTAAATTTACACTCCAAGTTCTAATATGTACATATAGTGATATAATGGGAAGGAATAAATCTTAATTAGTTATTTTGTATCTTAAATTACCAATTTTAGCCAAGCTACTATAACCACACCCTTGTGTATACATGGAATTGAGCAAAGCAAAGAAAAAGAAAAGAAAAAAAAACAAGTGAACTAGCATTTGATGAAGGTTTCTAGCTTCATTAGGTAGTTTACTCTTCCTTCTTTACATGAATTTAGATGTATTTTGGTTGAGATGCATTGTGAGTCAGTTGTTTTATGAGTTGCTTAATTTTATGCTTAGATTGGCTATGCTAGTATAAATCTATGCATGTATGAGATATGTTTTTGGCTCTTTGCAAGAGTGGCAGGGAAGTGACTGTAGCAGTTCTTTCTTGGCCCAGAGATGAGCCTAACTAGTATGTTTTATTCAAAAGTTTAATGCCAATTCAATGTTTTATGTGCTTTATGTGAATATGACTATGCATGCTTGCATTTCATTCTTGAATTGTCTATTGTGTGCCTTAGAATGGTTAATTAATGCTATTGAGATTCTCTCTAGAATCTCACCCTTTGTATCCAATTAACCATACCAAATGAACCTAGCAAGGAGAAAGAGAAAGAGATAAGAGCTTGACAAAAATTATAGCTAGGATTTATCATGTTTGTATATATTCTTTTGACGTGTATTATGATGGATGTAATAGCAAATTATGCAAAAGTATAAGACCACAAATGTATGACCATTTGATTTATATATATGTCATTAGAACATGATTTAGTGCATGAAATTCCCTTAAGCTTATATGTAAATCCTCAAGTGAAAGGGTGATTTTTATATGCAAGGCAACTTTCATATGTTGAACCATTTCTAGATAATGCATATATGGGTTGAAAGTTTCTCATTGTAACACCTTACTTAATTCCTCGTATTTCATTATTTTATTTTTATTTATTTATCTTTAAGACAATTTAATTCAATTCAATTTAGTTACCATCTCAATTTTTTTGGGATAGAAATTCTTTACTGTGTGTTAACTAATCCATATAGCGTAGTGGATTAGGAAATGTGATGAAAGTAAAACTACTATCATTAGATATGGTCAAGAGTCTAGATATAAGGGAGCAGGGTTGTAATATCCTATGATTTAGAAATCCAAAATCATTCCTAAAGAGTGGAATAAATTACTTATAGGGAGTTATAGATTCATGAGCCCAACAAAAACCAATAGAAACTATTAGAAATCAGAATCAGAATCATTTGATTAATGAATGAGGACCCCAGAGTAAAGTGAACTAAGGCTAGTTGAGATTTGGATATTAATTAGAACATCTAAAAATGTAGTTAACAGCCCTAAGATAGCCTGAAATCAAAGCCAAAATGGCCAAATAGAAAGATACAAAGGGTGGTGGCAAAATTGTAGTTTTAGGTAACTCTTAGAAAACTCAAAGAAAGGAGTTTTAAATGGAAAAATTGAGTTTCCCAGGGTTCTTAAAGGCCCTAAAAACCTTAAGAACCCTTGTAATGGTCAAAGCCCCTCTGGTTTGTATTTTAAAGTGTTGGTTGATCGCAACTTTAACTAAATAGTTTGGTCAAGTTTTAAATCTAATTTGGGTGAAACCAAAGACATTTTATGAATTAAAGAACTTAAATTTTGTAATGGAAAAGACAGTTTGCAAAAAAGATTTGACATGAGCTAAAACAGAGAACCAAAATTTAGGGACATAGTTGAAATTTTGGAAAATGTTATAAGTGACCCTCCACCCCTTATAATCACGTCCCATTCTTCCTCACTCTCTTAGTTGACACTTTTTTGGTCCAAAACAGAAATAGAACCAGCTATATATGGCGCACCAAGGAGGAAGAAAACAAAGTTAAAGAGGTAAGAATTTGTCACTTTTTTATGCTTTTCCCTTTATTAAAGTTCTTCTCCTCTTTCTCCTCTCTCTTCTTATGGTTTTGATGTTTTGAAAGGAGGTGTTTTGTGACTAGTTTGGTAGAGGGAAAGAAGAATTTGGAAGAAACTTTGGAAGCCTAAAAAAGTTCTCTTGAAAAGTTTTGAAATAACGTAAGAAACTATGGCCTGACTTGCTTCTTCTTGGCTTTCTTTTGCTTAAGTGTTTCAGCTAAAATTAGAGCACCATATAGAGAGTTTGATTTTGGTCCCAACATGATAGAGAAAGGGATTTTAAAGCCTAAGGAATCATATGGGAGCAATAGAACTCAAAAAGAGGCTATAGATAACAAGTTATGAAAATTAGGGTTTTAATTATACCTAGGAATTTATGAAGCTTTCTAAGGATATTCTAAGTTGTGTAAGAGTATGTTTGAGTTCTCAAGACATCTAGGAAGCTTCATAAGTGGAAAATTCCCTAGGAAAACAAATAAAACTCCATGGGCTCCTTTATGTGTGTGCATCTCAGCCAAGGAGAGGATTATGCACATAAAGAGAGTTTTCTTTAATTCCAAGGATAGAAATGGTCTAAATATGAATTATAGATACCAAAGGAACCATAATTTGAAAGTTAAGAGTTTAAGGTTCTATTATACATAAAGAAGCAATTTGGTATTTGGCTCCTTGATTTGAGTTTGTGATGACTCTAATGAGTATAAATGGAGTCATGTGACTTAGATTGAGTAAGAAATTGGAGCCAAGATAATGAATTATGTGAGTTGCTTCATTATGCTATTATATGAAGCCAGATGGATGCATAAAGGTAGAAGTAACTTATAAGGCTTGTGTGAGGCTAGAGAGAGTTCCGTTGATACCTTTATGTGTTGTTTGATGTGTCTAGGTCAAGCAAATCAAGTCTTTCCCAAGTATGCTTGTGAGGCCGAGAGGGGAAAGTGAGAAACCAAGGAAGAAAAGTGGTGCTTCTTGAAACAAATAGCTCTCTATCCTTTCTTGTATGCATTTCTTAGTGGTTGGATTATCATTAAATTCTTGTATGTATGTTTGAATCATGAAACATGCTTCTAGCTATTGGTTTGATGCTATGGTACTATTATGCTTCTTGAATTGTGTTTGAAATGTGACTTTACTCTTGATGGGTGAGGTGATGCCAAAAGTTTCTTGGAATGGGTGAGATGAAGCCAAAAGTCCTTAGGAATAAGTGAGATAAGGCCAAAAGTCTCTTGAAATGAGTGAGGTTAATCCAAAAGTCCCAAATAGTTGGGTGAGGCTAAACCAAAAGTACTTAGAGCTTGGTTTTGATCTTGACATGTTTATATTTGATTCTTGGAAGCATTTGATGTATGCTTGTGTTCTTTGACATGATAATATGCCATATATGCTCACTTGAAGGGTGAAAGAACTATTGGGTTTCTATGAATCTCACTTTCCCCTACTTTTCATCTAATGTTGTTTAGATGAAGCCCAAAGAGCAAAGAATGGGAGCCGTGGAGCATGAATGATGATACTTTGAGAATAGAATAAGATATTGTGTAATTGGTGTCAAAGTATACATGTATAAACTATTTATGAGATGTAATGCTTTGAACATGTCTAAAAGTATATGAATATGTCATATGTAATGAATTTGAAGCCAAATGTATGAGAATATGTGATTTTGACATCCTTAAGCCATGATGTCTATGTGTATTTATACAAGTGAAAGGGTGAATTTGAGTTTTATGAGGATTTGGACCTATTAAGATGCTTCTACATGCTGTATTTAAGCTTTTGGACTTGCTGAAATGGTCATGGTTCAAGTAGAGGGCCATTTGGTATCATTTAGAGCCATATTGTTACTATTTTAAGCCATATTTTACCTTTAAACCAAAACTAGACCAAACGAATGAATTTTAGCATGAAATTTGGCAATCATATAGATCTCATTGAGAGTGTTTCATAGAGCTAAAGAGCAAAATTTTTGGAGCTCTGTGATATATCTTATAATTTTTCAAAGTTGGCCAAATTATGCAAAAACTGTCATGGTACTGTACTTTTGGACAATCTAGTTTTTGGTGTGCTTGAAGGGCTCAATAAAATCTAATGTTCATGAAATTTTACAAACTTGTATTTTGCATCATAACACAGCCAATGAGAGCACTTAATTTTAAGCTCTGTATAGTGAAATAAGAATTTTTAAAGTTGCATATCTGCTACAGTAATAGAAACAGACCCCAATTATTATTCCATTAGTTTTTGTTAGTCAAATGATCTTGTTTTGATATGAAACTTTTATAGTAGTCAGAGGATGTATGAGCTTTCCAAAAAGTCCTAATTTACATGATTTGGAGTTCTCTAGCTTAAGTTATGAATATTTGAATCTAATAGCAGAATTATGGAATTTCATGGAATGGTGTATTGGTACTAACTTGTGATGCTTGACCTTAATCCCATTTTCCATGCTTCTTTTGTGATATTTCTAGTTGAGCAAGTTTATTAAGGATGAGTTAGCATCATATTATGTCAAATTAAAGGCTAAAATAACATCTTGTAGACAAGGTCTAGGATCTTGTCGACAAGATCTTATATTTTATATTTCGAAATCTAAGACCTTGTCAATAAGGTTTTTTGCTAGTAAGTACAAGGTATTTTGGCTATAAATTATAGCATATGATCCATGTGATGGTGTGACAAGGGTCATATAAGTATAGACCACATCATATCACTAGGGATTTATCCTAGAACTACATAAAAAGAAAATCCCCAAATAGCAAAAAGAACCAAAATGGTTAATCCCCTATTTGCACAAAAAAGTCATATCAGGATTAGTTCTGAGTCTTCATTCATGAAAATAGAGAGAGGTAGCCCTCTCATAGGGAATGGAGGATTGTCCTCATCTATTGCCACTAATATAATAAGTACTACACAAACTAATTCATCACACATGATAACTCTAATGTTGTGAATGACAAACGTTTAACCTTATATTGGAAACTGGATCCACTCTGCCTAGAGTTCTAAGGTTATTCTATAGACAGGCATCTAAGAAAAATATAAACTACAACAAAGTGAGAAATAATTTTTTCAGTAACATAGATATAATTAATATAACATAATATTTATGAAGAGATATCAAATGCGAATTTAACAAATAGTGGATAATATAAATAGAAAACTTTACGAAAAATAATTAATTTATAGAGTAACGTAAATAAAGAAATATACTAATTCTATAATATTTAATAGGATTACAAACTAATAAAAATGAATAGTAACAGAGAGTATTATAGAAACATATGATAGACTATATCATATGAATCTCAAGGTCTTGCACATGTAAACAGAACATACTTTAAACATAGTAGGATATTCGTGGATTTAGAGTTCATTATTTGCAAGATATCAATATGCACAGATAGTAGAAATTATATCAAACAATAATTATTCAATTTGACCATCAGGCCTTGGTGACTTTCAGGTTCAATACCCAGATTATGTTGCACTGCCATAACTTAGCAGGCTCACCCCTATTTCCTTTACTAAGACGTCCCCCAGTGGGTATCCAAGAAAAGTTATATAAAATATCACAATAATATGTCATTGAAGCTATCATTTGATTAAGACATAATAAGTATATTTGGGAAAGAATTGCCTTGCATGACTTTGTGCATAATTAAATAATCTCGATAGCAAAACAACGTATTGGAGTTTGAAAAATTATATTTAAATACTTAAAATTATCTTCTTACTTTTTTAAGTCTAGATTTGTCCTAGAGCTCATCTAGTGTCCAAAATAGTTTATGAATCAGGGTTTAACGTCAAGGATAAAGTCTAGTAAAGCCATAAAAGGCTCATTTAGGTATACGGGAGGCTCAATAAGGCTCTGTAAGTCTAAAATAGGTAAAAAATATTCAAATATCCCTCACTGGTCTTAATTACTATTTTAGGTATTTTTAAATATATTTCATAATTAAAATTGGACATTCAGCACAAATGGTAGCTATCGAATGGCCAACTCTGGCACACACAGGGCTTAACCCTTGAATAAGGCAACTCTGCCATAATATATATATAGGCCAGTCCTTTACTAAATAACCCATATTCATGAAATCAAATAATAAGCAATATATCAGTATAACAAAACATATATCTACTGTATATTCCATTCTTGACATAATACTTCATAAATTTTTAACTATCACAAATAGGCTCCAAAATTTACAAAATAAATATAAACATAAGCCAAATAGTATATAGAACATATTAGACCACATAAATCATCCAAAACACATCAAATAACATAAGAAAAAATTTAAGAAATTCTTGGTCAATACTTTTTCTCAAAAAGTTGACTTTTTATATAGTGATCCATAATTTATCAAAATTTCACCATAGGCCTTATTTTTAGTGTAGATTAACTTAATTTAGTTGGATTTTGAAAAACTCTATCCTAGGTGTGTGGGATGGTTTAGGCCGAGCCTTTGTGCCATAGGTGTGTGTATGATTTTGTTTCATTTTTATGTCACCAACTGCCATACATACATATTCAAGGGAGATGAACAAAAGCTCTAATACAATTTCTAAAAATTTGATGTATTTTTTACAATTTTCTCAAAATGAAATTCAAAGGTTTCTTGCCAAACTTTTCATGAAAATCAAAATTATATTAATCTATATCTTCCTTAGGCTTTCTCCCATTATTCTCCTATTTATTTTCTCTTCAATTTCTCCCATGGCTTCTTGAATTTCCAAGTTCCATAGTTTGTAGAAAAATTGCCAATAATAGGAATTTTATTAAATCACATAAATCCATAAGCTTTTTATATAATTTCTCCATCTTTTCTTGGCTTGGATTCATGAAAACAACAAAACTCTTCCTTTGTTCTTGCCATGGCTAAAACATGAAGAAGAAGAGAAGAGAAGATTCATGGAAGAAAATAGAAGAAAAACCAAGAAGAAAGTTTATTTATGTTACTTTTAAATTTGCAGTGTTTCTTTCCCTTGGTAGTTGTTCTTTCTTTCTTTCTTCGTCCTTCTTTCTCCTTCTCCCTTGGTTGAGCTCTCCTCCCTTCTTTTTCTTTTTCTCTTGGTCAAATTGTGTGTGTGGCATGAATATGTGTGTGTGTGCATTTTCAAAAGAATTTGATTTGTAAATGAATGGTTAAGATTGAATATGTTTTAAGATGGAAGATCTTGGCCTTTAGATCAAATGGATGGTTAAGATTAAGCCTTGAAATGATAGATTAAATATGAGCCTTTGGATTAGCTCAAGGGTTGTGATTTGATCATAAAAAGTAAAAAAATCTGAGCAATTAGATTGCATCAAGGGTAGAGATGACATCTCATTTTATGGAGAAATATTAGCCTTTGGATTTAACAATATTTTAATTGTAGTTATGGTTAATTTCCTTATTTTATGTGAAAGTAATCTTTGCATTTTTTACTACCTGAGTCAACGTTTACATCATTCTAACATTAGTGGTAACTTTTTCATAAAATGTGAGATTTACTGAGATTTGCAAACTAAGCCTGTGTCATTGCTTTATAGTTCATGCAGTCTCTACAAATTTCCTACACATGACACCATATCACCATTTTTCCCTACTCATAGTGCCATGTTAGCACTTCCTCAGTCAAAATTTATAATAATGTCACCATTTCACTGATGTATCTTTTTGTAGGTTCTTTGTAACATTTTATTCAACTTGCATCCTCTGGGTTCTCTGTTATATTTTAATATTATTTAGACCTATGTAAGTCCCATTTAATATCTTTAATCATAAATTTTATTATTATTTGTTTTTCTAATATTTTATTATTTTATGGTTTAAATGACCGTTTTGTCCTTGGTAGTAACGTAATAGACAAGCATATTTATTTGTTTTTCGCTTATATCTTAGTCTTAACTTCACATCTCTGAATTCTGTAACACTATCTGGTAGATCTTTTTGTATAGAACTTCTTGAGACAGTTAACTCAAACTTAGGGGTTTAATTTGTCTTTATATAAACTCTTAATCATTCGGGCTATTTTCTGGTCGAATGATTTCATAATTTTATAAAATTGAATTTTATAATTTTCTACGCATTATTTCCTAACTATTGATATATATATATATATTAGGTTAGTTCTTGATTCCTCATTCTTCCAAAAAAATTATCAAATTTTATCTAGTGACAAATGATAATTTTGCCTTTGGGCTTCCTGGACCCTTTCTAAAATCTTAAACATTTCTATAGATCCTATTCATCTTATACTTTTCATATACGAAGTTATTTTGTTCAAATTCATATTATTTAAGCTTAATAAATTCATTTCATAAAATATTGAATAATTAGAAAATCTTAATTTTTAGGGATGTTACACTTACAAGAGATGACATATTAGAGCTTAATTGGGCCATTTTGTGAATAAAAAATTTGTCCTAATGAGCCATAAAATGCATCCTTTCCCCTAATTACCTTAATGATTGAGTTAGAGGGAATTTAGATCTTTTTATAAAGAGAAAGTTTATATTTTTTGGAGCTTTATAGAATATTTGATGAATTTTCAAAGTTGACCACAGAAGCTATCATAGTCCTGGTTCTGTTCAAATTAGGATTTGATTTTTATGTTCTTTAAGGAATCAAATGGATTCAATTTGACTTTAAATTTTTACAAGATACCTAATTTGTATTAATTGGAGTTGTGAAGTCGAAGTTATGAATTTTTTAAATTTATGCTACAATATGTGTTCAAGGCTAGAATGGAGCATTTGGTTCTTTTACCATATGAGAGCTATATAGGTGATTTATTAAATGAGACTAGATATTTATATGTGAGTTATAAGTTAAAATGGGGAAAAATACCATTTTTGGGTATATGAAGTCAATTTGATATATTTAGTAGTTGATTTTCTACTGCTAAAAGTTTTATGATGGATGTTTTTACATAAATGGACATTCCATTATACCAAATGAATGATATATAGTAGATTGTAACACTTTACTTACTTTAATGATGTAAATTGTACTAACACATTATGAGCATTAATCTTGACATAACCAAGGTGCTTCTGACATCTTAATGCCCTTTATACCACCTGATGTCTCACACATCATAGTGTGTCTTCTTGGTGTATATCCTAGGAGCCAATCATATATTTTTTGGGTGGTAATACAATTATTATATTTTGATTTTATATTTGCACAATATAACTTAATATGATAATTTTTCTTAGAATAATTTTTATTCTTAAATTGTCCCTAGTCAAGTATTATTGCGATATAGGATAACACACTACATCAAGACTAATATGTATAGTGACGATGACTTTAAGTCATGGATATATGATATCAAGTCAATACATAGGTACACTGTTAAAGAATAAGTACACTAGACTGACCCACTATAAGAATGCTACATGGATTATAGAGTGTGTTATTAGCAATTCTCATGTGACCATAATGAAGGAAGTCATTTAACCTAAAGTGTAATATCTGATTCTTTGAAAATAAGAAAAAAATGCGAGAAATGTAATGTACGGTTTCTCCGTAAACAAATGAAATTCACTGGATACAAGAGCAAGTCCCCTAAAATGACTTAGTTAAGGTCCCAAAAAAATTTGAGAAGCATTCTAGACTCCTAAAAATGAGAATCCCAAGCTTAGACGAAAAGAAAAATAGAGCTAAGATGGTGAAACAATTTGTGATCAAAACTGACGAAACGTAATGGCATTTTCGTAAATAAGTGCAACTTTTGAAAAAATACATAGGAGGGCTTCTTAAATGGGAAATTTGAGTTGTCCAAGGTTCTTAGAGGCCCTAAAAATCATGAGAAGCCTTGGGACTGATAAAACCCCTCTGATGTATGTTTTTCAATGTCGGTGAGCCCAAACTTTGCTAGATTCATTCAGTAAGGTTTTAGCTCCAAATTGAATGATTCAAAAGACATTTTATTAAATTGGGTACCTAAATTTTATAATGAAAAAGATGGTTTTAAAAAAGGAGCGAAAAAGAAGCCGAAACAAAATTGCCATTATGGAAGGAGGAAATTGAAATTTTTGAAAAAGTATGTTTCTAAAAGCTTCCACACACTTCTCCCTTTTTCTCCCACCTTCTTAAGCATGACTTCCTCTACCCAAATTATAGAAAAATAGTAGCTCCTTACGGCTCACCAAGAGAGGAGGGAAAGGAGGAAGAAAAAGGCAAGAAAGGTATGGAATTTCTTAGTTTTTTTATGCTTTTTCTTTAGCAAACCTCTTCTCCATTTCCCTTTCTTTCCTTTGGTTTTATTAAAGTATATGGATCTATTTTGAGGGAAGAACAGAGGGGAAAATTCGGATTTGAAGAGAGGAGGGCAAAGAAAGTGAGAAACAAGCAAGAAAAGCCATAGAAACAAGGTAAAATCTTCATCATATGGTAGCTATTCCTCCTTCCTTCTTCTCCCTATTTTGCCCCATATATTTAGTTGCAAGAGGGCTTGAATTGTGGGAAGAACCAAGGGTCAATGCTATGAATTTAAGGGAGGAGAGTAAGAATATGCAAGGAAATCCAAGTAAAAGACATTGATTTTCAAGATAGCAAACCTCCTTGAAAATATGATTTGATGTAATTATTCCTAGGCCTAAATAAATGTTTGAATGAGCTCTTGAGATCCTTAGAAGGCTTCTCATATGCATCTTCCATCAAAAGAATGAAGCAAACTCACTTGGTGTTCATATAGTGCATAGTTTCAGCCTATGCTAGATGAAGCACCAAGGGGTAGTTTTAATTTGTTTCAAGCCTATTTTTGTATCATGTATGATGGTAGAGTATGAAAGGAAGCCTTAGAAAAATTTTAGAAGCCATAGATAATAAGATGGTATCATAGGTTCCATATTATGGCTTAAAGAAGTAACACCTAACTAGGCTCCTTGATTTGATTGTGTAATGACTCCAAGAGGTTTAAATAGAGTCAAGAATAATAAATAGATGGAGAGAATGGAGCCAAGATGATATTTTCCTAAGGTTTCTTCATTAAGTGCATTATGGAACCATAAAAGAGCCTTTTGAGTCACTTAGCTTTTCTAGTAAATATATAACTTTAGAATTTAATTCAAGAGTATAATTGGCTTTCATATGATGTGTCTAGGCCAAGAAGAATGATCACCTTTTTGGGTGTGTGAGGTCAAGGGAGAGGACTCAAGGCTTAAGGAAAAAGTGTGTAAATACAAGCAAGGTAGCCTCTCTACCTTCTCTTATGCATGAATGTATGCTTACATTGTCTTTGAATGTGTGTAAATATGTTTTAAGCTATGAAAAGTATTTTAGCATGAGCTCTTATTCCATGGTACTATGATGATGTTTTATGCATTTAAATGATTTTTTATGTGCTTACCTTGGTTTACTTGAGTGTGGAGAAGACAAGAACCCTCTAGCCATAGTGAGGATGAGCCAAGAATCCTTGAACTTGGTTAAAACAAAGTAGAGAGTCTCCCAAGAGTGAAGTTAACTCCTAAGAGTAAGGTTGAGTCAAAACCTCTTAGAGAAAATGGGTGAGGCAAGTCCAAAATCCATAAGTGAATATGTGAGGTTAATCCACTCATTTGGCAAGCCTATGTATACTATGTATAACTTTGTTCAAAGGCTAAGGGATGTTTCTTGAATGCTCACACATTTCAATATGCCCATGCATACATTTTCAAGACTTGTATTGCATACTTCATATTTTATTGAAAGGGAGATGAGCTATTAGAATTATTTGAATCTCATTTCCTCCTCTCTATTGTTTTAACATGTTAGGTGGATCACGTGGACAAGGTAATGGGAGCCAATAACTTGGAAGATGAAAGTGTGACAACAAAGTGCATGAATTTTGCTTTTTTATGGCCATATGAGTGGTAAATGTTGTAACCTATTATTGTATATATCCTATGACCTCATGAACATGTGTAATTATGCTAATGTATCATGTACAAATGAGAATTTATGCTGTGTGAATGTTACAATGCAATTTAGGTATGTAATGGCAAGACTAGCATTATGGAAAATTGTGTATGGAATGGGGTGAAGTGTGGGTTTTCAAATTTTTAGTTTTTTACCTTTAATACAAGTTTAAGATGTCATTTTGGTGCAATCCCACGTGCTCAAGTGGCTACACAAGCTTAGGAAGCAAAATTGTACACTTCGAGGCTAGTTAAGACCATAAAAATGACCAAACAGGAACCCTATAGCACAAACTGACCAAATGGATGAATCTTCCTATGAAATTTGGCAAACATGTAGAGCTCATTGAGATATTTTTGAGAAGCTAAAGCATGGAAAAATCTGAGCTCTACAGAATTAATTATGAATTTTCAAAATTGGGAATTTTCTACTGTTATGGTGCATGTACTATTTATATGGTTAGTTTTGTGTTTTAGGTCATCTAATGGTCAAATGGTGTCCAATGTTTGTAAAATTTTATAGGAATAAACTAGAGGTTATAAGATTTTTGTGTCCACCAATATCACCTCATTTGGAGGTCTGAGCAGAGAGTTATGAATTTTTTAAATTTACTATCAGTACTAGTAGTGCCACTGGACCTCTAGTATTGTTCCATCATAATTTAGTTCCTAGATGGTCTTGGAATGGTCTAGAGATATTTTTTCTTTAAATTTAACATCTGTAAATTCTCATATTGGCTAAATTTACATGATTTAGATTTTTTTAGAATTAGTAATAAATTTTCAAAGTTTATGATAGTAAACTATAACAGTAGCCTAGATAGTAGAGCCCTTGAGTACTTTTCGAATGTCAAATGTCTTCTACTTGATGCCTTATGACCTGAAACTATTGTTAGCATAAATTAGGTATCTATAGCTTTCTATAATGGTAAAGAATGCATGATTTTGATATTTTTAGAATTAGTTATGATTTTTCAAATTTTATGACAGAAAACATGCAATTCTAGTCGAGGCTACACTATGGAATTTTATGTGTTTCTTTCACTTGCCTGAGTTCTAGGCCACTTCCTTGGATGGTTTTGAGTTGTATTAGTGTAATTAAATATGAGAATGAGTTGAATGAGTTTATATGGTTCCCAGGACACCAAATAAAAAATTCATCTCCTATGTGGCATAAATTTATTCATTATTTTTATTGTCCTTTCCTTAGAAACTTGTGAAATTCTTAGACATGAGCTTAGATAAGGTATGAGATGTGCAATATAATTATGGTATTACACAAAGTCACTATGATTCCTTACATGAGAAGCCAAATACTTTGACAATGTCTTATGTCACCTTCGATCAAGATAACTAATAGGACACTGATTGGGTGTATCACAAATGACGTGAAGGGATGTAAGTGATGTAAATGGGATTTTGTCTCTCATATATAAGAGGGGTGATATCTGTCGGCCCTTTGATTAGGTGAGACTAAGAAATGTATGGTTGTGCTCAAATGAATTAATATGTGATATTAATCGTTTATTTTGATTGGTCTACTTGTTGTTAAGAACATTGACAAGGATGACACATTTTACGTCTCAAGTTCAATTTGGATATTAGTACAAAAGGGACCAAATTGCATGATATTGGTTGCATATTAGGTATGTCAAATCATAGAGATTCTTATTACTTAGGCCACGGTGATGTATTGCTAAATATCACTCACTATTTGTGATTCTAAAATAGGATTCTTTCTAGGTCACTACTAATGTGATAAGAACTTATAGGGTCACATACAAAGAGTAGGGATGAAACTAAAATATTATAATATTATTGGGGTTTTAGTTGGACTAGGAATCCCATTAATAAGGAATTAGAGTTCAAGGAGGATTAGGGAAGTTCCTAATCTTAAGTCTATAAATAGAAGACCATAAGGTGTGGCGTATAAGACAAAAGAGAGGGTTTTTGAAATCTTAATTCACTTAGAACTTAAAAAAAAAAACTTATCCTTAGATAGGGAGAAGCATCTCCTAATAGAAACATAGATTGAGAGAGGTTTCATTCCTTGTGGAACTGTAGAGGTGCAGATCACTACATCTACACGTGTGATTCAGTTGCAACTCAAAATAAAAGGTAACTTTCTTGTCTTATCTTAATTTATGTTCTTGCGCATATTCTTGTGAATAGGTTTTGGTAATTGATAAAGGTTATTTTCATACATTGTATTCCCCTTAATTTGGATATTTTGATGAATAACTATGACTTAATGAGTTTTATTAGGTGGATAATTGATTTTAATGGCCACTTTTGTGCTCTAGGAATTTGTTTGCAAAATTAATGAATTTTAATGCATAATTTTATCTTAAATAATTTTGTGAATATTCCTATTTGAAATTTTCTCATTCTTTTGTGCAGATTTTAATTGGCCAATAAAGTTTGAATGAGAATTTGATTTAAATAAGAGAAGGAAAAGAGTTGGGCTTCAATTGAATTTTTTTTATTGGGCAATTAAAATTGGAATGGAGGAAAAAATAGCATTTGAATAGGAGATTGGTTTGGAGAAGAGGTGGAAGCTTTCCAAGTCTAAGGAAGTAACATTAAGAGAGCATGTAAGAGGGGGGCATTCATGGGAAGGAAAGAGTGTGAAGAAGAAGCTATGGTTGAAAGATGTTTTTTAGATGGAAGCAGATGCACGACTCACTCATCCACATAGACTCTCACCTACTCACACTTTCAGCTTCATCCAATCACTCATGGCACTTTCACAAGACTAACATGTAGCATACATCCACCTTCATGAACTCAAGTCCTTCCTTTCCCTTACTTGAATACACTTAATCCTTTATCCATTCTCCATGTTGATTCACTTCAGCCATGTTAATACACTAATGCAAGGGGTAGCACGTGGTCATCACATTCTCATGAGTCAATGTTATATACTCCATAAACGCACCCATTCCATGTAACAAACATCCCATATAGGTAGCTTCTTCATAAAATTACACACATAATGCCACAGGTCAAGCCTTTACCAGCCATGTCTACACGTTGCAACACAGCTTTAATCAATCACGTCATACACCCATGTACAGTCCAGCATCAAGTGGGGACCACCAGAATACATGGGAAGCTTGGGATCAAAAGAGGATAGAAGGGTTGCCAAACACACACATGCAGAAATAGGGACTGAAGTTATTGCATGTAGTCATAAGTTTGTTGAAGAAAATGAAAAAAGCAATGTGGCTGGAATAGGGGAAGGAAAAAAAAAACACGATGGAACAGCAACATGGGCTGGTGAATGGAGAAGAAGCAATGTGAGGGATTTACACATGAGCTTCAAGGGAATGAAAGCTTGACTCACTCAAGGCACTCACATGTCATAGCAACTCCACATAGATGCAGTAGCTTACACGGGTTTACTAAGATTGACATGAAGATGAGCAGATGAAGCATGGGTAGCAGTTGAACAGGGAAGAAGCCATAAGTTTAGAACAAACAAGAAAAACGAGTAAGCACCAGTACATAAGCTAGGAGTCTACCACAGTTTTGGTGGGAAGAAGAAGCCACGTTCTAAATTTGAAGGAGCTGAAAAAGAAGTTGAGTAGCACATAAGCAAGAAAAGAAGCAATGTGAGAACCAGGCTAGAATGTGGAAACAACACATTAGAAGCAACGGGTTTGGAGAGCTGGATAGGACGTTGAAAAGTGAGAAAAGCACATGGAAATTTTTGTTCAGACTTGGTAGACACTCATGAGCTCCTCCACGTCACAAATATACATATGCAGAGCTAGAGAAAGCCACGAGTTGAATGTGGCTAAACAAAGAAGAAGCTAGAAGGAACAAGTAGCCATATAGAAAAATAAAATAAAATAAATGAAGCACCAGTTGAAACACATACATAGCATGAAGAGAACCATATGAACAGTGCAAGGAGAAGCTTTAGCTACTTGTGAAAATAAGAATTAAAATTGCAACAATCACATGGAAGAGCCACACATGGGCAAAACATGGAAGAAGCTATGGGTTGATTTGTAATGAACCATGTGGAATGAAAAGCATGTATCAATAAGCAAACACGTGGGCAGAACGTGGAAGAAGCTGTGGGTTGATTTTTCTGAGCACGTGAAGAGAAAAAATAAGCCAAAAGAGAGGAATAAAAGAATTAAGCTACTGGCCAAAAAAAGGAAGGCACGTGAAATGAATAAAGAAACACGTGAAAAGGTTTAGAGGTAGAAGAGGCATTCAGGATATATCAACACATCGAATAAAATATTCATCCATCGTCAATTTACACTTCGTTCCATACGCTCTTTCATCCACTCCACTCCATGCTAGTAGCCATCTTCATCCATTTTCCTTCATTCCTCCATTCCAATGAAGCTCTAATCTCCATCTTGTGATTAGCTTGGAAGAAAACATTGAATCCATTGGAGATAATAAAGGATTTTTGGGCTAAGATTCTTTGATTTTTCCAACACTTTTCTTTTCTTATATTATCTTGGTTAAGATTGTATTTGATTGGGAATTTATGTAGATATAATTAGTGGCTAGTTAGACACTAAGTAGAATACTTTTTGTTGATTAATTGATTGAATCAAGTGCTGAGTTTTTCATTCTCTTCCAATTTCTCATGTATGTAGTTAAGGTGTTTAATGAAATGCATGAATGAAATTGAATGCTTAATTGTCTAATTTAAGAATTTCTTTGAGTTTAATTGGTTAATTAAACATCTTAGAATGATGATTCAGTGGCTAATTAATCATTTAATCAATCAAAATTGAGTAGAATTGATAATTTGGTGCAGGATTGAGGTTTCAATTCAACATTATCTTGTTAATTTCTTGAATCTTGGATGGTAATTCAAGATCATTTGCTAAGGACACAATTAGGGATTCTTAGGCTATCATTAATCACAATTGAATTAGGATAAGGATAGTGGATACTAAGGGACGAATCTAAAGCTAGTCACAAGTCCATCATTCAACCATAATTTATACAATTAGGTAGCAATTAGGAATTTTAATTCAATTTCATTTTAATTAGTTTAAGTCAGTCAAACCCCCCTTAGTTAGGAAATTTTTAGAGTTTTTTAACACTTAGAAAGGCCAATTAAACATTGAATTCTATTTCCAAGGGAGATGACCTAAGTTATACCACTAACTATAAAATTTAATCCAACCTAGTTTTATTTTGAGGTTGACATGATCGTCAGTAAATAAAATTTCAAATTCTGCTACGCCTAAGATCATCACGAGACCCAACATGTCTAATTGACCTCACAAGATAAACATCATATACTAGTCACTTAGACATTCTATTCTGGTTACTTATCTTTCATAAAGAGACTCATACTAAACTTGTGCTATAGTAATCTTAGATCTTTAGTGCCATAAGCACATTCAGTTTACATCATTTTATATTTGGAATTCCTTCTTAATAGCCTTTCCTTAAAGTACTAAATGATTTAGGAATCCTTTAACTTCTTCTTCTTTAGCTTACTTCTTAACTTAACCAACTTGGATACTCTTCGATCATGGGGAAACTCTTTATTATGGACACCATCATTTGCTATGCACTTAAGTTAAACTATTATTTAGTTGGCCAAATGTAATACCTTAGTCTCTTTACCCTTATATACTAGTACCATAAGCTATCTCATTCATAACATGCATGATGGAGTACCATTTCAAGGAAGAACATACCTTACATAAAGAAAATATTGAATATTTTAAATGTACATATTTGTGTTATGTAAGGTTTTATTTCCTCATCTTATGCTCCATGGACCATATGAACTCATCCACATCATTTTCCATACAAGTCATACTCATCACATTTGATCTCATTCACTTCAGGTTTGAAGCTACATCATATAAATTCCATGGTTTGCTCTCAGGTTCAGAATTTAGTTTCCTAATACAAACTTTGAAAATTCATAACTAATTCTAAGAAAATAGAAATCAAGAAAACACATATATTTTGGAAAGCTGTGGATGTCTATTTTTGACTAAAAATAATTCTAGACCAATTCCATAGCCTTAAGCTTTCGAAAATTGATGGAATAGTAACATAGGTCAGGCTATATTACTGATACTATCATACAACTTCAAAAATTCATATCTCCCTTTACAAAACTCCAAATGAGGTGATATGAGTATCCATGGAAAGCTTATGATTTCTAGTTTATGCTTGTAAACTTTTTATGAGTATTGGACTTCATTTGAGCTATGTGTGGCATAGAGAAGCAAACTAACTAAATGAATAGTAACCATACAATTTCTGTATAATTTGGCCAATTTTGGAAAATCATAATAAATTCTTTAGAGCTCCAAATTGAGTGATCTTTGGCTTTATGAAAATATCTAGATGAGACCTACTTGTTGGCCAAATTGCATGGAAAAAATCATTCATCTGGTCATACTTTGGTTTGGCACACCATTTTGGTCAAGATTGAAGTTCAAAATGGCATCTCAAGACACCAAATGGCCCTTCTTGCATTCCACAGCCACTTGGGCAAGTTTAAAAGCATAAACACCTTACATAAAAGAATGCCACGAGTCAAATCACCATGGAGCTCAATCCCACCTTGCCATATCCATATATATACAAGAACATCAAGTTATATAATGGCAAATGAGTGGCAAATTTTTATATTTTCATTCATCTAGCTTCCATATTGATACATATACTATTTGTACATATATCAAAACATGCTCAAGGGTTTACATTATAGATACATCTCATGGGTACATAGTTTGACATTAAAATATAATTAAACAAGCCATTTCTCCATCTTGTTGTCAAAATCTTGCTTTTTATGCTTGTTGGCCTCCATTTCCTTATCTACTTGGCTCACCTAGACATGGTTAGACATGTGTGGGAGAAGAGTGAGATTCAAAGAATCCCAATAGCTTTTAACCCTTTCAAACATATATGATGGATGCATAAACAAGTCAAAGAATGCATGCATGATATTCAGGCAACTAGTGAACATGTTCAAGACATTTTCCTTGTCACATGACTCATACATAACAAGCATAAGCTTTCAACGGGATTGGTCTAGTCTCACCCATCCTTCTTGAGACTTTTGGATTTGCCTCACCAACTTTCAAGGGACTTTTAACTAAGCCTCATTCTTCTTGAGAATTTTGGCTTTGTCTCACCCATTTCTCAAGACTTTTGGCTCATCTTCATCCTTGCTAAGGGACTTTTGGCACAACCAAACCTAAGTAAGCTATGATGCAATCATAAACACATTTTGAGAAATATAATGGTACTATAACATGTAAGCATGGGCTAAAAACATTCCTCATAATTCAAACATACACACAAGCACTCAAAGACAAGTAAACATTTAAGCCATGCATGAGAGAAAGGTTAAAGAGCTACTTTGAAGCAAGAACACAACACTTTCTCTTGAAGTTCTTCTTCCCTTTTTTTGGCTAAGCCTTGTAATTAGTTGGCCCTTAGTTCTCTTGGCCTAGACACATTAAAAGAGATATAAATCACTTATGAAAACAAGCCTTGGCATCATACACACTCTATATGAAACTACTTTGTTCTATGGCTCCATTATGCTTCCATAAAAGAGCTTATGAAGTAACTAGGAGAGTTCATGGTCTTGGCTCCCATTTCTCATTCATTCTAGGTCTCTTGACTCCCTTTAGACTCCTTGGAGTCATTACACATTCATTTTAAGGAGCCTAACTATAAGTTACTTCATAATGTCACATTATGGAGCCTGCACCTCCATCTCACATTCTATGACTTTTAAATTTTTTCCAAGACTTCCACTAATGTTCTTCTATCATATTTAGTCCCATTCTAGGCTTAGAACAAATTAAAACACTCCCTAAGTGCATGAAGTGTGTTAGGCTGAGACATGAAGAGCATTATGCACCTATGGAGTTTACTTACTTTCTTTTAGGGAATTGGCACTTGTAAAGCTTCCTAGATGTCTTGAAAACTCATATATACTCTTAGAAAAATTAAATTACTACAAGGAAGCTTCATCTTAGCTCAAATGCAACTAAATCCCTAAATTCTATAACTTGCATTCTAAAGATTCCTTTTCAATTCTAGTTGTATATTCTTAATCCTCACACTCCATAACCCTTGGTTCCATCAAGAACACATAAAGAAAAACTATACTCTTCACTTTCTCTCTCTAAACCAAAGCTTAAATGGCTTGGAAACACAAGATTTTGCAAGTGTTTCAAGTAAAGTCTTACCTTAAAACAAAGCTTTTTTCGTGTAGATTATTTTCCACTGATTGGTTTCTTGAAACGAGTTCTTTTTTAGCTTGGGTTAGACCTAAATCTTTAATTTTTCAAGTAAAAAAAATCACCATTAGAGAGCTCTTAGAGAGAGAGGAGTAACTTTCCTAAATGGCACCGGATAAAATGGGGTCATTTACTTACCTAAACAGAAGCTTAAACTTCTTCTCTCTCTCCCCCCTCTTAATGTCACACCATGGCTGCTCAAATTTCTGAAAATGAATCTTGGAGAAGGTGATGAGGTGTAATCTTACATAAGAAGCCCCTTTTACAATTTTTCAAAATGACCATTTTGCCCCTATGGGTCTGTTTGCTACGTTTAGGCCCTTTTCAACTCCTTTTTGAGAACCGTCTCTTCCATACTAAAATTTAGGTCCTCTAATTCATAAAATGCCTTTAGTTTCATCTAAATTAAATTTAAAACTTTCCTGAATAAATTGGTCTACATTTGGGCCAACTAACGCTCTAAAACATAAATTAGAGGGTTTAAACCATTTTAGGAATTCCTATAGTTTTTAGGGTCTCTAAGAACCATAGCAAATTCATTTTTTCCATTTAAAAATCTATCCTTTGGATTTTCCAAAAAGTTCCTAAAATTACAACAATGCCATTTGATAAACATAATTTTTATATAGTTTATTTCCATTAGCTTAAGCATTTTAACAGTTAAGGAATGAGCAAGCCATGATTAAAAGCCATGGGTCAGGGAGCAGCTACTGTACGAGTGAGAAGCATGAAGCCGTGGAACTCCATGTAGACATAGTAGCTTGCATGAGTTTACTAAGACTGACATGGAGAAAAGCGAGCTAGAGATGAGAACAGAGCAAGGGGCTCATGATTCACACATAAGCTATAGAATATGTAAAAGACGTATGAAGAGAAGAATGAAGAATCAGCGAAGGGTTCCAGCAAGAAAAATGGGAAGATTTCCACAGGTTTGAAGGAAGCTCAAATACATACACATGTAGGTCGAGTTTTACGTGGAAACCAAAGGAACATATAGAAGGGAGAATAAGGCAAGGTTAAGGCAGGCTAGACAAGAACAAGAGAAAGCTGACGTGATTGCTAACGTGGTTGCAGCAGAAACAAGTAAACAACACAAAGGAAGGAGCTATAGGTTCTAATGCTTTGAAAAGAAAAAGAAGCTACATGCATCAGAAGCTATGCAGCTTGAGTTTTTACACAGAATATTATAATACAAAATAAAGTGGGGTCTACATTCATATATAATAAAAGAGAAAGGAGCTGCAAGGAATTAAAATAAAAGAGGAAGAACATGAAAGTTAAAATGAGCACGTGAAAGGAGGTTGGAAGCAGAAGAGGATTGACGTTATATCCAGGCCATTCATTCGCAATTCATCACGCCATTCATCTAACTCCATCAGCATTCATTTATCCCCATTGTCGTATGCATTCATTTCTCACGCCCTTCGTCCACTCCACCACGTAGAAAACACTCCACGCCATTTCCCATCCATTTTTTCATTCCATCTCCATTCTAATGATGCTTTAATCTCCATTTGTGACTAGCAAGGAAGAAGTTATTGGTGGAAGCTTGAATCCAAGGAGAAGAACTCAAAATTTTGGCTAAGATTTCTTTAATTTCCTACACTTTTTCTTTTTCTTGTACAAGCTTGGTTAAGTTGTATTTGATTAGGAATTTGTGTAATTATAATTAGTGGCTAGTTAGACACTAATTAGGATATTTTTTGACTCATTATATGATTGAATTAGTGTTGGATTTTTCAATTTCCTCCAATTATCCATGTATGCAGTCAAGGTGTTTGATGAAATGCATGTGAGAGATTAAGTGTTTAGTTGTCTAATTTGAGGATCCATTAGAGTTTAATTGGTTAATTGAATCTCCTAGGGTGTTAATTCAGAGACTAATTGATCAATTAATCATTTAATTCAATTGTTCAAAGATCTTAATCATAAAAATTAGTAATTTAATGGGAGTTGAGGTCTCAATTAATATTAAGTTACTAGTTTCTTGAATCTTGAGTGGTAATTCAAGATCCCTTGCCAATAGGCACAAATAGGGACTCTTAAGCCAGAATTAATCATAATTGGATTAGGATAAGGATAGTAAATATCAAGAGGCGAATCCAAAGCTAGTTACAAGACCATCATTCACCCGTAATTCATCCAATTAGGTAACATTTAGGAATTTTAATTCAATTTGATTTTAGATAGTTGTAGTGAACCAAACCCCCTTTAGTTAGGAAAATTTTAAAGTCTTTTATACACATAGAAAATCCAATTAAACATTGAACTCTAATTCCAAGGGAGATGACCGAGGTTGTGCCACTAGCTACATATTTAATCCAACCTAATTTTATTTTGAGGGTTGTGCGATAGACCCATCAAAATTTGGCGCCGTTGCTGGAATTTGGATTTTCAATTGTTTTAAAAAAATTTTCTAAGTGTTTTTGTTTTGTTTTAACTCTATTTTTGTTCTGTTTTAGCTTAGTTTTTGTTCTGTTTTGAACTTGAATTTGGATCATTTTGGTTACTTGATCTAATTTTGCCGCTTGCTAGAATTTTTGTTTAAAGTACCCAGAAAATTATCAAACTTTATTTTCCAAGGTTTTTAGGTGTTTTAAGCAAAACTAATAGTTAAGCTATTAGGTGCACCATTGTTTGGCCAAATTCCATCATTTAAGGCACTTTTCTAATTTTTTAGTAGTTTCTCGAATGTTTTTAGGAATTTTTCAATTTTTTTGGATTTAATTTCTTTATTTTTTGTGAGTTTTTTTGGTGTCATTAACCTTTATTTTGGAGTGTTTTTTATTGTTAAGAAGCTCTTATCTTCATTTGAATTTTATTTTCTTGATTTTGAGTTAACATTAGTTCTAATTTGTTACTAAATTGCTTTGTGCTGAAAGTGATTGAACTTCTCATTTTCTTGCTTTAAATGGATCCATATTATAATTCTAATGAAGGTGTTTATAATTCTTATGCAAATGATGGGATCCTCAGGTAGTTGGACGATCTCTAGATAATGCTTCAAGGCTTGCTTGAACAACAAAGACAAGAACAATAAGCACAACAATACCAACAATTCTAGCCACCATGCTACCAATCGCACCACCATTCATATGAAGTTCACCCTAGTTACATTGAACCATACCACCATCCATATGAGATTCATCCTAATTACCACCATCATTATGAGCCATATCACAACTTCCATGTGCAAGAGCCAGAATATGATCATTATAATTATCATGAGGGGTACATGCAACAAGAGGTCCAAAGGGAACCAAGTTGGGAAGAAAGGATGATGCAGCAATTGGAAGCCTTGGATCTTCGAATCTAACAAAACAATGCCTACCATCTTCAATCCCAACAAGAAAATGAACAGTGGTGTCTTGAAAGTCAACAAAGGTTTGACAACATTATGAAGGATTTGAGAATTCAAATGAATCAAGCTACTTCAAGTGCTAATGAATTAATGGAAGAGCAAATTAGAAAGGAATGTATAGAGGAGGAAGAGTCTTATTCACTGGGTAATATCCTTCCATCTTCTAATACTTTGCAATTTGTTAAAACTAAATCTAGTTTACTTAATAGCACTATGACTACTGATGCATATAATGTTGTTGATTCTGAAGTGCATGATAATGTTATTGATGAGGAAATTGTTGTTGAATCTCCTGATTTGGTTGCTTGTGGTAACTCATTGAGCAAAATTGACACATTTGTTGATGTTCATGAATCCTTGTGTACTGATTCACTTGGTATGTCTACCTAGCTGTGACCATAGTGAAAATTTCATTTCTGAACCAATTGATGAATATATTGAGTCTAAGGTAGTAGACAAGTGTAGGGGTGACTTAGAATGTGATGATCATTTTGTTCCTGGCATGGAATTAGTTGATAAGTTTGTTGATGATGCATCTTCTGAGTTTAGGGATAGCATACCATCTAGACCATGTGACATAGCTGATTTGGATGCATCTTTTGATTGCGTTTGTGTTGAAACCATTACATGTAATAGATGTTCTCAGATTAATTCTTTCATTGAGACTAGTGAGTTTCTCACATATACTGATCATCATGATTCATCACTAGCCTGTGATGATAAGACTGATGAAACCATGAATGTAGCATGTGATGAAAATATAGACAGTGAAATTGTTGAGCAGCTTGTTGTTGATGAATCAAACTCTAATTTGAACTACTTATGTGACGATATGCATACATGTCCCGTATGTGTTGAGATTAATGAGTTTCTGAAGTCTGATGAGTTTGTTGAATCCATGAATTCCTTTATATGCACTAAATTTGTTAATAAGATTGATTCTACTGATCATACTAGTATTGATGTGGGCATGCATAGTGATACTGCTGATGTTGAAAAACCTATTGATGCTTGTGCTGTTATTGATACTAGTGAGAGACTGAATTTAGCTGTTGATCATTGTTTAGAATTTTGTGAACCTACTGATGTCTCTTTGGTTAGGGAAGATACTGCTTTTCTTGTTGAGAGTTTGGAACAAATTCTTAAAGTTGGTGAGCTAATTCCCAACAATCAATAGACTCTCCCAACTAAGAAAAAGCAACTGCCAGATGCCTTAAACTCAAAGGACTATGAGAAGTTGAAATTAAATTCTTCTGTGGATGCAATGACTCTTACTGATGGGAGTCTAGTAGATTTCATTGGTTTTGATAGATTTTTAGAAAGTTCAAAGTTTAAATTGGATTTTAAGTTTTCTTTCTTTAGTTTTAAATGTCTTAATTTTTATTTTTCTTCTTTTCTTGTTTCTGAATATGTTGAATCTGACTTTCCTAAACTACGGATGGTTGAGAAAGTCCATGAGTTATCACTGCATGATCAGTCTAAATGCTTTAAAGTAGTGAGACTTAAATTTCTTGAGTTAAGAAGGAATAAAGTTGTTCTAATTTTGGTTTTTAATACATATGATTAGTTGATATTTAATAGAGTTCTCTTTATTTTAGGATTTAGTTTTCTTTTCTTTTCCGCATTACAGCTTGTTTTGTTTTTGTTTTGTAGGTAATAAAAGGTTGCTAACCAGCTACATGGGAATCTGAGCCTACCTTAAGATCTTTGATTCAAGTTCATCCAGTTGTACACTCTCTTTTCACTCTTTATCTTGTGTTGTTTATCTTTTTACTGGATTGTGTGCTGACATTGAGGACAATGCAACATTTAAGTGTGAGGGGGAGAGTCAATTCATTTCATCCATCTTTTCCTTTGTTACAAAAAAGAATTGAAATTTTTTGAAATGTTTTTTTGAAAAATAGTGTGATTCTTTTCAGTTCTTCTGTGGAATTTGCAAGTTGAGATGATTATAGCTTGGATTTACTTAAACATGATAAGAAATGAATCTTATGTCTTGATTCAAGTGAAGTGGCAATGAATTTGATTTAAATGAATTATTTGATGGCCATTAGCTGGTGAGGATTTGAGCCTTAGTTGTTAAATTCTAGTGTGTATTCATCTATCTTTGCTTTCACTCTAGAACTTGTCTTGATTCTTTGTTGAGACACATTTGCATTTGTATGCATGAAAGTGATAAGGCATTCATTTCTTTTGTAATTAGTGAGCCAAAAAGCCAACCTACTTACATTTTTTCCATTGTTTTAGCCACTTTGAACCTTAATTTTCTTTTCTTGTTGAACCATAGCTGTTAAAAATATATTCCCACCTTGTTTTAAGATGCATTAGGAATTTCAAGGAGCATTACATCTAAGTAGGATAGATGAATGTATATCTTACATCAAGTTAGGCCATTGTTATTCAAAGTTGAAGAATTTGTCTTGAAAAGAAATTGCAAAAGAAAAGAAGAGATGGAAAAGTTAAAGAAAAGAAATGAAAAAAAAAAAGAGAAAAACAACAGGAAATCAAAAGAAAGAAGTGTTTCAAATTGAGTTTATAGTTGCTTATTGCTAGCTGAAAATAAGGCCTTGAATTACAAATGTTCTTCCCTATCCTAGGTATTCTTTTGATTGCTTTTGAAGTTCTAAGGTATCCAATTGTTGTCTATTTTTCCTTTGTTCTTATATCCATTCATCCCATCTCCTTAACCCCATTACAACCCTAAATAAAGTCTTATTGATTTGTGCTTTGCATTTGGCATGGGTGGTGGAGACTTAGAAGCTTGACAAGCTTATGGTAGTGAGCTTTGATAGGTGGAACTAGAGTGATATACATTGCTAAACACTTAAGAGTTAAGAGTAAACACCAATCCATATGAGAGGCTATGCATTTTGATTCATTCTTTTCAAATGAAATAGCCATGGATCTTATTTCTTGATGTAAGTGAAAGTAACTTTGATTGTTGAAGTGATGAAAAGTTGTGATTAGTCTCTAGCTTGTGATTTTTACACTTTCTTTTCCATTTTCATTTTCCACTTGCCATCCTGCTAGTTGGGTATTTCAACTCATTCTTCTATCTTTGGATTTTGAGCTTTGCCCAAGAGTGCAAAGGTTTAAGTGTGGGGGAATTTGATAAACATGATTTTTATACAGTTTATTTCCCTTAGCTTAAGCATTTTAATAGTTAAATAAGGCTTAATAGATTTACTTAGGTGGATAATTGATTTTAGTAGCCATTTTTGTGTAACACCCCAAAATTAATTAAGTTGTTAATCATGGATTTAGATTAATTAAGAATAATTAATATGGGATGATTAGGCAAGTTAAGTGAATGGGGATTTTAGGGAGATAAATTATTAATATGGGTTAGGAATTTAATGGGATAGAAATTTCATCTAGGCCCAAATTAATAGATCATGATAAGAGGCTAATGGAGGCCCAATGAGTTAGGTGCAGACCCAACCCAATTTAATATGATAGAGGCCCAAGATCCATCTTGTATAGAATCTTATAAGTGGCCCAATTACCCTTGTGCAGACCCAAACCCTTGAGCTCTTCAAACTTGGCCCAAACCTAATTAAACTTCAGCAACCCAATGTATAAGAACTGGCCCAATAAAATTCTGCAGCCCAACACTTTAGACTGACCCAACAAGCTAAAAACTGAAGTCTATTTAGAGTTGGACCTTGGAGCAACCCATGACCCATCTTTGACCCAACTTAAACCCAACTAAAACCCTAATACTTCAGCCACTTTCTCATTTGCTGAAACTCAAGAAGCAAAATTCGGAGGTTGAGAGGGAGGCTAGGGTTTAAGGCAAGAATCCTACATTTTCTCACACTTAGAGTAAGATTCAGCTAAGGTAATAGTTATACAACTTAATCCCCTCATCTTTCTCTTTAATTTGGTCCAATTAGTTTTACGTTTGGAGTATTTTCACTATACCCAAATTTTGAAATAGAGTTGTTTGGTGTTTTCCTAGAGGAAATTCGTAGGATAAGGTTAGGGTTGACATTAGGTAAGCATAAACCCTCCATTTTGATGCTTTCTTTATTAATTTGAGACCCCCATAGCTGATTTATAAAATAGGCATTAATTCTATATGAATTTACTTAGGATTGTGGGTGAAATATTGAGATTTCTGGTAGAGGACACTTTAATCCGAATTTGGGATTTGTAGTGGCTGGGTAAGTGTTCTTTAGGTAGTTATTAGCATTTAAATTCTTTGGGTACTTGTTGCTACTGTTAATGATGAACTAGAGTGGTAATTTTCTGATGCTATGGTTATAGGGATTTTTGTACCATTGGTGGTTGCTGCAAGTTGTCTACGAGTGAGGTAACGGGGTTTACATTAATTCCATGCATGTATCTATTTTAATTTCATATTTGCTGTATATGAATGATTTGAAATTATAGAATGAATTGGTTGGCTATCTATTGTATTATGATTGGACCTTGTGAGTCCATAGTGGAACTGTGGTACAGCTACCACCCGTGCATGTGCTTCGATCAAGCACTGGGTTATGATCAAACCCGAGATGCACTGAGCCCTGGTTGTGCTCAATGGGGAGTAGGCCGTGGACGGGCCTCTCCTGGTGTTAATGGCCTTTAACATGCGATAATTTGATTGCTAGTATGGGATAGTAAACATGATAGCCTAATTGTTTCATTTCCTGATATGATGGATATGATTCTGATGTTGATTTGTTTCATGCATATATGCTAATTAAACTGGATTATATGATGGAATTGCCTTGGTTACTGAGATTCATATCTCACCCCGTTTCATGAGATTAATATTTCAGGTAAAGGTTCATCGGGTAAGGATAAGGGGAAGCAAGTGGATGAAAATCCATGAGCTCCGACATGTGGGGAGAAGGCTACACTTAGGCTGGTTTAGTTAGTGTAGATGCTAATTTTGTATTTCATATTGTATAGCATCATCTTGTATTCATGTTGCCAAGTGTAGGAGTTTATTTTGATTAGTCGGAATGTATTCGTTAAGGAGTTAAGTCTCAATATGGCTTGGTTTAAGTTGTATGAACTTGTAGTATTTGTGTATGAATTTTACTGAACTTATGGTATGGTTTATTGTTGGAAACATAATTATGTGATGTATTAGAAATTGATATGGATCATTGATGTATGAAACCCCCAATGAAATGCGTATAAGATGTTAATTATTGATATTATAGAAATCCTTGCGGTCATTAACCCATGGAATGGCTGACATGTGGTGGTAGGGTGAGTGAGAATTAGTATTTGAGTGTTGAGTTAATAATGGTAGAATAGCTGGGTAAATAAGGTAGATAAATACTATTAGAGACATATAAAAAGGGGGGAAGTGGTCTTAGAGTGTCCCTAAGAAGAGAATTGGAGTGTAGAGGGTGAAATGTAGGGGATATAGCTACAGGAGGGAGTCACACCGTGGCCAGAAAGGCCTCACTGTGGCCTGAAGAGTGATAGTGGTGAGGGAAGCCGCGGCTTGAGAAATCTCACCGTGGCACAGAGCGAAAAAAATCGCCCAGGAGAGTGACAGAATGAAACCTCATCGCGGCGCGAGTTGAGGAAATTAATTAAGGAGGGTACAGTAGCAAAACTCATCGCGGCGCCACGTAGGTTGGCCGCGGCGGTTACCCAATGACTCTCGAGGGTAACTTAGCCGCAGTGCAAAAGGTCTGGGCCGCGGCGCAAGGTTAAAAACTTAGTTTTTGAGCTCCAGGACCTAACTTAGCCGTGGCAGGAAGGTTCCAGGTCACGGCGCAGGTCCCCAAACTCCCACCTTTGACCTAGAAACCCTAATTTCTTTAATGCTAATGTTAGGAAATAATATAGGAACACTTGTGGGAGGTTTTTGTGTGTTGAAATCGATGGATAAATGAATCACAATCCCTTAAGGATGGTACAAACCCTTTTATACATGTTCCCATTTATGGTTGTTTAATTGATGGCCCTAATAATATCAAGGTTCAAATTTCCCTATATTTTCTTAATGTAATTGATTATAATGACTCCAAACCTTGATCTTTAATTATTAAACGTGTATTTAACCATAATTACTGAGATTAGAAGTTAGGGTCATCACATTTTTGCACCTTATGAATTATTTTGCAAAATTATTGAGTTTTAATGCATGAATTTCTTTTAAATAATTTTGTTGATAATTCTATTTAATATTTTCCATTCTTTTGTGCAGAATTTTCGAAGGGTAAATAGCTTGAATGAGCATTTGATTTAAAGAAAAGAAGAAGGGGAGATGAAGGCTTCATGTGTATAGTTTAGAGGAAATAAAATTGGAATGGAAGGAGATTGATGGAGTAATTGGATTTTGAGAATAAGCAAGCTCACACAAGCTTCCATGCACACACATACATGCAGAACATAGACGATTGTAGCTCACTTGCATGGGTTTCTAGACATGGGGTGTAACACCATAACTTCTAGCTCATTTCATAACATTTATAAGCTTCACCTCAGTATTTCCATAGGAGCATATAAAAAGGGGAATGAAAATAATGGGTTTGTTTGCGTTGTGCTATACTTCAAAATTTGCAATCAGTGTCATGTGGACCATGTGAACTCATGTTATACTTTCTCATATTTAATTCCATTATTATAACTCATTTACATCATAAATACATGTCTACAATTCATGGAAACCGAAATGGAGCTCAAATTAAGCTAGCATATTTTCGGCCAGATTTGCTCCATTTCCTGATCCAATTTTGGAAAATCATAACTAAATCTAGAAAATTTGAAATTATGAAATATTAGTCATTTTAGAAATATTAGGATGTCTAATTCACATTAAAAATATGCCCAAGTCACAAAATTCATCATAATGGACGTTTGACATCCAAAAAATGACAGAGGTCACTGGCTGCCTGGGCTGCTATTCAGTTTACTAATTCAAATTTCTGAAATTCATAACTAATTCCATAAAAATATAAATCACACAAATTTAGTCATTATAGAAAGCTACAAGTGTTAAATTGATACTAAAAATAATTCTAGAATGAAACAAATACGTTTAGCCATTAGGAACTTATGGAACAATAACTAAACTCTTGGGGCATTACTGGTACTGATAGTTAACTTCAAACATTCATAACTCTCTGTTCAGACCTCCAAATGAGGTGATCTCAATGGACACAGAAATATTATGACCTCTAATTTATTCATATAAAATTTCATAAGAATTGGGAACCATTTGGCCATCAAGTGACACAGAATACCAAACTGCCAGTATGAACAGTATCCAAACCAGAATCCATGAAAAATCTCAACTTTGAAAATTTATCAAATATTCCCTAGACCTCCAAAAATTATGATCTTTAGCTTCTCAAAAATATCTCAATGAGACCTAATTGCCAAATTCTAGATCAAGACTAGCTCATTTGGCCAAAAAGTAACATAGGATTCCATTATGGTCAATTTTGGCACCATATTGGGTACCAAAATTGCCAAATGGATTTCTCTTAGTCTTGGCACCTTTTAGGCAAGTTTAAAAGCATGTTTAAGACTTGGGGGAGCTGTCCAAGTGGTCCTAAATCTCATGCATCTCATTTTGGCTATTCAACCCACACTTATGCATACTTTCATCAAAATTTTATATTGCACACTTTGGCATTACATACTCAAAATAAGTGCTATGGGTCATATATCATTTTCATACATCTAAACATCACATAATAGTATATTTACATATGTCTCAAGGTTCATGGTATATACACAACATCATATACATTATGAACTATCATTATGGTTCCAAAATAGACAAAACAAGATATAAGCTTGTCAATCTTTGCTCTTCATAGTTGTTGGCTCCTTTCACCATAACTACTTAGTCTACCTAGCATGTTAGAGCATTGGAGAGTGAGATTCAAAGAATCCCAATAGCTCATCTCCCATTCCATCACACATCATATATGCAAGCAAGTTCTATGAATGCATGTGTGGGAAAAATAGAAGTCATGAACATTTAAAATCAAGCTTGGCATAGAAACACATCATATAAGGCATTCAAGAGCTCACTAAGTGTTTGGATTAGCCTCACACTTCTCCTCATGGATTTTGGACTTGCCTCACCCATTCTTTAAGCACTTTGGACTCAACCATACTCTTGGGAGCCCACTTTGCTTTTGGGAGACTCTTTACTTTATCTCAACCAAGCTCAAGGGTTCTTGGCTCATCCTCACCAAAGGGAAGAGTTCTTGGCCTCTCCTCACTTAAGCAAACTCACACAAATTTCATGTAATCATTTGAAACATAATATGTAAAGGCATGCTAGCATACTTTTCATAGCTTGAAAATACACATGCACACATTTTAAAACAAGCTAAACACACATCCATGCATGAGAGAAGGTGGAGACAGCTACCTTGCTTGCATTCACACACTTTTTCCTTAAGCCTTGACTCCTCTACCTTGACCTCACACACCCAAGAAGGTGGAGATCATTTCTCTTGGCATAGACACACCAAAAGAAGCATGAATTACTCATGGAACAATTTCTAAAGTCACACCACTTGCTTAGACACTAGGTTATCCTATAGACCTTATTATGGTCCATAAAGGAACCTAATGAAGCAACACCCCTCAATTAAATTTTAGGCACCATTCTTTTTTTTCAAATATGATTCTTGACTCCTTTTAAGCCTCTTGGAGTCATCATATGATTAAAATGAAGAGCCTAAACACATGTTGCTTCTTTAGGTCACATAATAGGGCCTATGGCACCAATTCAATTTCTTTGAGTTCTAAATTTTTTCCAAGGCCTCTACTCAGCTTCACTCATCACATATCACTTAAGAATGGCCTTAAAAAAATTTAAAACTCTCCCTAGCTATAGGAACTTGCCTAGGTCGAGACTATAGGGGGAAGAAAAGTTCATGGCCTTCTTGATTTTTCCTTGATGGGAGGCACACTTAGGAGGCTTCCTAGAGGTCTTAGGAGCTCAATCAAATACTCACATATGCAAGGAAACTCATATATCAAATCAATTTTTACAATCCCCTTAAGTGCTCTACACTTTTCCAACTTCTAGGTTCATGACTTCCATGGGGTTTTGTTCATTTCCATGGAGGAAGAGGCATATGGGGGACCTCTTAGAGATCTTAGGAGCACATTTAAACATTCATTTAAGCCTAAAAACATTCATATAAAATCATATTTGCAAGGGAGCATTTGGATCCCTAATGATTCTATCTTGTTTCCTAATGCTCCTTTCTTGATTCTATTGGTTCACTCTTAATCCTTGCCACCTAAAACCCCTAATCCCTCTATAAATTGGATAGAAAATAGCCCCTAAGAATTGGGCTCATGGTGGCCAAATTCGTGCAAGAGGAAGGGAGAGGAAGAAACTACCAAAGAATGGAAGTTTTACCTTGTTTTCTTGCTTCCTTTGGCTTGTTCTTCCACTTGGTTGGCTTACTCCCTCAATTTTCAAAATTCCCCTCTCTGTTCTGCCCCAAAAATAGCACCAAACTCTCCATTAAAACCATAGAAAGAAAGCTTGAGAGGAGAGGAGCAAGGTTCAAGAAGGAAGGATTTGGAATTTCTTAAAAGTTTCTTACCTTTTTCTTGAATTTCTTCCTCCAAAATACTCCTCCTCTTGTGCGCCTAAGAAGCTGGAGTTTTCCTCTGAAATTGGGCAAAAGCAAGTCGGTCTTAGAGAGGAGAGAAAGAACGTGGCATATAAAGAAGAAAAAGAAGCTTCCTTTAACACTTTAATGCCAATTTTGCCCTTCGTTCTTAGCATTTTCATTTCTCCTTCATTTTAGCTCCTTGTTTAGAAATTTCTTTTCCATCATAACAAATAGGTTCCCAATTTAATAAAACGCCTTTGGAATCACTCAAATCGGAGCTAAAACCTTCCTGAATAAATTAGTCAAAGTTTAGATCAACTGACATCGAAAAGAGTACACCGAAGGGGCTTTACCGGTCTCAGGGCTTCCCATGGTTTTTGGGGCCTCTGAGAACCCTGGGCAACTCAAAATTTCCATTTAAAAAGCCCTCCTAGGTGCTTTTCCAAAATTACACTTATTTACGAAAATGCCACTGGCCTTTCGACAAATTTTTTGAATCACCCCGACCCCGGTTTTTGAGCAGCTCAAGGCTCAAATCCTCATTTTTTATTATTTAAAATTTTATCCAAATTTTATTTGGCCTTAAATCACTCATCTCAAGGGACTTGCTCTGAAAGCGTACCCGTTTCTATCGTTTAACGAAAACAGGACATTACAATTCTCTCCCCCTTTTAAATAAATTTCGTCCTTGAAATTTAGGGGTACACGTTCTCTTACTCTTTTATATTCTGGCTAATTGTTCCTTTCTTTCCCTTCTTCCTGACTCTATACACTTTCTTAGCGATTTGATTCTTTCGAATTTTCTTGTAGCCAAGGAATTTTTCATTGCTAGTTCTTAATAAGGGCTTTATTGCTATAAAATACTAGCTAGGTCTTTCTCATAAGGGGAAGAAATTTCTAACTCTAGAGGCCTATCCTGGGAGAGCTTACTAATCATGTAGGGTCAATGTTAACTCGTTCGCAGGATTAACGTTTCTTTCAATGGACTCATTTACACATCTCGGGAGGTAACTTATTTCACATCACATCTCTCGTATCCTCTCTGAATGGCTTCTCATAACATCTCATCATCTTTTCTAATTATTAGAGCCATCGGAGGTTTCTATCTGTCTACTTATTTATTTACATATTCAGTCCACTGTTTAGCTCTGCGTTCTTTTCACTAGCTCATCTTAGGATTATAATTCACATTTCTTTCTAGCATAAGGCTCATATCGCAATTGCTTACTGGGATTATAGCTCCTTTGAGGAGTTTCTGCTTTTAATGATCCCAGTTTCTCTGTTTATTACTATATCTGTCTTTGTAGGCCAGGACTTTTTCTCACTTTCTTTGCTCACTTATAGTGGCATTTTATAGTCCTTCATTTTAAAACTGATTGGCTTAACCTGTGTGTTTCATACTGGCACCGAAGAGCTACTACCACTGACTACTGCTGGGTTTTAATAGGATACTAGCTATTCTCACAGTTTTACTCACTGGAGACATACTGTACCACTTACCTCATATAAAAACTGCACCTGACCCCTTTCTGAATACATAAGCTAGCATGCGGGGATCTCTCTATCCCTCAGTTAGGGCTACTATCTGCTAGGTAGTGGTTCATCTGGCTCTAACTCTAGAAAGCTAATTTCTTGCTTTCCTCATCCCATACACTATGCTCATCTCTAAAGAGAGCTAGCCAGTGGTTTCACTATCTGAGTAAAGCCTTCATATCTCTGTGGCAATGGTTTACTAGACTTAGGAGGTCTGTAGTGTCTGAGACAAAAGTTAGCTAAAACTGTGCTGATCTCTAAGACTAACTGCTCTATAAAACTATCTCAGACTGTCATCTCTATCAGAGATCTATCATGCTATAGTTAGGGCTCTCTGTAACTCTGTGGGATCTACTGTGACCCCTGGGTCTACTACAACCTCTCAAAGCCCCGCTAGGGTCTGCTGCAACCCACTGTGATATGCTAGGATCTACTATGATCCATCTCTAGGAGACGTTAAAGCCTAAGATCACTGTATCTGACAGTAAAATACATACTCACTAAGTCTGGTTACCATCGTTCATAATAGCTGAGGCTAAACTCAGAGGTACATCATGCTCTTCGTGCAAAGTGGGTTCTATATAATCTGATTCTCTGAGATCCTAGCATACTGATACTAGGGAGCATATTAATTTTCATTCATCGCTCCTCATAGGATCCTCAGATTCCCACTTCAGCCCCCTTTTCACTTGGGCTTTCTTTTCTTACTCTATTGACTTACTTACCTACATATACTCATTCTAGTCTTCCTCTCATATCTTGCAGTTTGTAACTATGCCCACGTTCTGCTTTAAAGTGCTTTGGCACTAGGGTATCTTACACACTGAATGTGGTTAACATCTCTGGCAGGAGAGAGGCTATACATTGGTCCCTTCTCATTTCATTTACATAGACTATAAGGGACTCGAGCTATGCATGCTGAATCTAAATATTCTCTATTGGGAATTCCCTTCTACATGCTTTGTTACTATTTTGATACTGGAATCCCTTTACTTCTCCTTTCGGACTCATCTCATTCTTTAACTAGGATACCTTTTGATTATCGGGACACTTTGGTGGTTGATGTCATCGTTTGCTACGCACTCAAGTCATATTACTCTTAGGTTGATCAGGCCTAATATCGTGTGACCATTGTTGCAAGAAAACCATAACATTAAACACTAATACACAGGTGCCTCATGACTGAGCTCAAGGCCATTATCGCCTGTATATTATAAGTTTTCCAATAATCTAAAGTACCTCTCTATTACCTTTTTCTATCAGCCCTATTCTCGTAGAGTGCTCAGAGAAAGTAGGATTCTTCATCTACTACATCTTGAGATTTCTCTGCATTGCCCAGCTATTTTCTCTGGGCGCTATCATGCTAGAAGGGCGTTTACGCCAAGGACAAGTGTGCTTTCTTAAGTACTCAAGCACATTAATTGAATATTTATTTTCAATCTGATGTGTCCTCGGCTTGAACACTATCACATCTTTTCTTTCTACTTTTCTTATCCTCTTACTTAGGTAAAAGGATATTCTACTACTGGCTATTTTTGTTGCCAGTTCAGGTTCCTTTACGCTTAAGAGCACCTGCATTTTCCTAGGGTTCCTCTAATTAATCACTATCTATAACATCAAGGGGGTTCACTTTTTATTCATACTCTTACACTGCTCTTAGCTAGGCCATCCCTTGGTAAGAAGGATTCTATTTTATATAATCCCAGGAATTTCATTCTATGGTGCTCTTGGCTTACCTTCTTTCTCTACATAATACGAGGCTCACCTTCTTAGGCGGTCTCTAGTTTTCTTGAGCTTCCCTGAGGGTACTAAGGCACTAACTGTCTGTCTCAACTTGCTTCTATATTCGGATCAGAGCTAGGCTTTCTTTTTAACACAAGCTGGAACACGTACTCTCAATGTCTAGATTCTACCTCACTGAAGTTGATGCTATACTGGGTGCTCTAATCACTCACGTGCCTTAACCCTATATTATTCTCCTATTAGGGAGCTCGTCTGACTAACTATTGGACTCCTCTCTGTTTACCTTTTTGGGCTTAACTTACTCATCTAATCATGACTAAAGCGAGGGCATCTTTTCTGTAGCTAGTTTCTTAGCTCTTCCTCACTTCCCTTTATGACTCAGGGGGTCTATCTGGGGAAATTTACTAACCACTACTAGGTGGTTTCCCCTAATATCAGGATGTCTCATCTTTCCTTTCTTGTTCCAGGGAGAACTTTCATTGAGCCCTTTATTTACATATCTCACCTAGAACGATGCTACTGGTCATCTTCCCTAGGCTTTAGCTTACGCTCAGCCTGGGCTAGCCATCTCATCGGACCTGTAGCTTACTAACTATTCTCATTCTTTTTTTTTTTTAGCTTCCATTACTCGGCTATTCATACTTACTTCTAAGTGTTACCTATGAGGTACACCTTTCTAGATCACTCACTATGTGTCTCGCTACTAGTAGCTTTATCTTACTTTATTTCGAGACTATACTAGCATTCTGTCATTCAATGTCTCACAGGGTAGAACCCTACGTTGGAGTCAACGCCTCATAGGTAGGTCTCAACAACCTAATTATTCCTGTGTCTAACTTTTTCTGTGTTAAGTTCTTTTTCAGTCTCAACTATTAGGCCCACAGATTTCTTACTAACTTTCTGTGACTATTTATTACTCATTTTTTTTACTTATACTAGGGGTTCCCACTCGCTGTGGGTTTTCTGACCCCTTATCAACTCCCTTCTCAAGTTGTCTTGAATGTGACCAACAAGGCATCCATGGTGTTATTTGTCGTGACTAACATATCATTCGTCATGACTATGCAACTAATTGGCAGTGGCTAACGGCCTCTGATTGGCTTTTTTTTTTCCAAGGATCAGATTTTCATCTTTAGCTACCAACCTGAGCCTCCCTGCCTCATCAAGCAAGAGGGTTCTACCCTCTAGCTTCATTCATACATAACTACTTATCATTTCTGGGCAATCAAGCTCTAGGGTGTAACTTGTAACTCAAACTCCTGGCCTGAGGGAATTAATTTTTTGGGCTCTACAACTCACCTAAACATTTGGGTGTTGTGGCTAGGGAGTGACTCTTTTTCTCATTCCCCTTTAAACTGGTCTTGTACAGCTGTAATCTCATCTTATGCCGCGCTGCACTGCTATTTCTCTCTGCATTAAGCAGGACATCTCGGAATGGCCTGAGTATGACTACCAGGGAGAATTAGGCCTCATATACTCTCCCTAGCAAGCCTCTTCCTATCAACAAGATCATTTCTCATCATTCACATTTAGGGCTTGCCACTGATCCCGGCGAGCTATCATATCTCATCAAACTCTAGCCGTCAGATCCCTCAACTTTGCTCAAGCTTAACTCTGCTCATGCAACTCTAGAGGCTAACCTTTCCTAGTGTCTACTAACTACTCTAAGACCATTCTAGGTGCTTTTCCATTTAAAAAGCCCTCCTAGGTGCTTTTCCAAAATGACACTTATTTATGAAAATACCACTGGCCTTTCGGCAAATTTTTCGAATCACCTCGACCCCGATTTTTGGGCAACTCAAGGCTCAAATCCTCATTTTTTATTATTTAAAATTTTATCCAAAATTTATTTGGCCTTGAATCACTCATCTCAAGGGACTTGCTTTAAAAATGTGCCTGTTTCCATCGTTTAACGAAAACTAGACATTACATGGGGGCTTCTCGAGAAGAAAATGAAGTAACACAGAGCAAGAATGAAGAGAAGCAACTTATGAAAAGCTACTATTTTGATGGACTGAAAAGGAATGAGCAAGCCATGATTAAAAGCCACAGGTTAAGGAGCAGCTACTGTACAAGTGAGAAGCATGAAGCCATGGAACTCCATGTAGCCGCAACAGCTTGCACGAGTTTACTAAGACTAACATGGAGAAAAGCGAGCTAGAGATGAGAATAGAGTAAGGAGCTTCATGATTCACACACAAGCTGCTGAATATGTAAAAGACGTATGAAGAGAAGAATGAAGAATCAGCGAAGGGTTCCACAAGAAAAATGGGAAGATTTCCATGGGTTTGAAGGAAGCTCAAATACATACACATGCAGCTCAAGTTTTACATGAAAACCAAAGGACCACGTAGAAGGGAGAATAAGGCAAGCTGAAGGCAGGCTGGACAGCAACGAGAGAAAGCTGATGTGATTTCTAATGTGGCTACAACAGAAATAAGCAAACAACACAAAGGAAAGAGGCATAGGTTCTGATGCTTTGAAAAGAAAAAGAAGCTACGTGCATGCTAAAGCTATGCAGCTCGAGTTTTTACGTGGAATATTATAATACAAAATAAAGTAGGGTCTACATTCATATATAATAAAAGAAAAAGGAGTTACAGGGAATTGAAATAAAAGAGGAAGCATGTGAAAGTTAAAATGAGCACGTGAAACGAGGCTAGAAGTAGAGGAGGATTGACGTTATATCCAGGTCATTCATTTGCAATTCATCACGCCATTCATCTAACGCCATCAGCATTCATTTATCCCCATCGTATCTATCCATACGCATTCATTTCTCATGCCTTTCATCCACTTCACCACGCAGAACACACTCCACGCTATTTCCCATCCATTCTTCCCTTCCATCTCCATTCCATTGATGCTCTAATCTCCATCTGTGACTAGTAAGGAAGAAGTTCTTGGTGGAAGCTTAAATCCAAGGAGAAGAACTCAGAATTTTGGCTAAGATTTCTTTAATTTCCTACATATTTTCTGTAACATCCAGCCTTTCCATAAACGTGAGAAACGCAATGTTCGGTTTCTCTGTAAACGGCAGAAATGGGCCACATATGTGACGACCCTAAGTTCTAACATCGGTAATTATAGTTAAATACATGATTAACAAATAATGATCAAGGTTTGGAGTCGTTGCAACTAATTACATTAAGAAAATATATGGGGAAGTTTAAACCTTGATACTACTAGGATCATCAACTAACAACCGTAACGGAAACATGCATGAAAGGGTTTGTACCATTATTAAAGGTTTAGGATTCACCCATTAATCAATTTCAACCCACAAAGCATCTCACCAATGTCCCCATGCCATACCCTAACATTAGCCTTACTGAAATTAGGGTTTCTAGGTCAAATATAGGTGTTTGGGGACCTGCGCCGCGACCTGGAACTTTCCCGCCGCGGCTAAGTTAGGTTCTGGAGCTCGAAAACTAAGATTTTAAACTTGCGCCGCGGCCAAGTTGCTCTCTGGAATTTTTCTGACTTTCGCCGTGGCGAGTTGGATCTGCGCCGCGACCAACCTATGTGGCGCTGCAGCGAGTTTTGCTATTGTAACCTCTCTAATTAATTTCCTCGACTCGCGCCGCGGCGAGACTTCTTGCGCCGCGGCGAGGTTACGTTCTGTCACCCCTTGGGCAATTATTTTCACTTCGCGCCGTGGCGAGATTTCTCAAGCCGCGGCGTCCCTCGCCACTGTCACTCCCTAGGTCGCGGCGAAGCCTTCCTAGCCGCGACGTGACTCCCTTCTATAGCTGTTTTCCCTCTATATCGCCTCCTACACTCCATTTCTCTTCTTAGGAACACTCTAAGGTCACTTCCCCTCATTTTATATGGCTCTAATGGCATTTATCTACCTTATTTACCTAGCTATCCTTCCATTACCAATTCAAATCTTATATGCCCGTTTCTTTCCTCTAATTACCTTTTATCAGCAAGTTTATAAAGTATCAACAACAAAATATACATGAACTACCAGCAGCTATCCTTTAATACACAATAAATGGGGGTTCCATATATTAGGGACTCATATCAATATCTCAAGGGTTACATTTCCATTGATAAGCAATATTATAGGTCAACATCATTTATAGCAGATATCATGAGTCCGTACAACAATTACCAAATTAAGATGGGGTCTAACCCCTCAATACATACATCCTCAATAAGTCAAATGTGCAAGCCTACACTTGGCAATACAGATACATGATGATGCTATATGAAACTAAACAAAATTCAACATCTACCCTATTACACTCAGACCAAGTGTAGCCTCCCCACACTAGGCCTCAGCTCATGGATGTTCATCCACTTGCTTGCCCTTATCCTTACTCGAAGAACCTTCACCTGAAATATTGATCCTATAACACGGGGTGAGATATAAATCTCAGTAACCAAAGCAATTCCATCATATAATCTAGTTTAATCAACATATATGCATGAATCAAAATCCATCTCAGAATCATATCAGTCATTTCAGCAAATGAAACAATTAGGCTATCATGATTACTATCCCATACTAGCAATCATATATTTAACATGTTAAAGGCCATTAACACCGGGAGAGGCCCGTCTACGGCACCTACTCCCTATTGAGCACAACCAGGGCTCAGTGCATCTGGGGTTGATCATACCCGGTGCTTGACCGTAGCACATGCACAGGTGGCAGCCGCACCACAGCTCCACCATGGACTCACAAGGTCCAATCATAATACAACAGATAGCCAACCAATTCATTCAGCATTTCAAATCATTCATATACAGCAAATATGGAATTAAAATAGATACATGCATGAAATTAATGTAAACCCTGGTTACCTCACTTGTAGACAAATTCGCAACAGCCACCACAAATCCCAAATTCGGATTCAAGTATCTCCCACCAAAATTCTCAATGTTTCACCCAAAATCCTAAGCAAATTCGTACCAAATTAATACCCATAATATAAATAGGCTATGGGGGTCTCAAACCATCAAAGAAAGCATCAAAATGAGAGGTTTAAACTCACCTAATGTCAGCCCTAATCTCAACCTACGAATGTCATCAAGAAAACCCCAAATAACCACATTTCAGATTTTGGGTAAGGTGAAAATCCTCCAAATGAAAAACTAATCGGACCAAATTAAAGAGAAAGATGAGGGGATTAAGTTGTATAACTATTACCTTGGCTAAATCTTGCTCTAAGTGTGTGAAAATGCAGAATTCTTGCCCCCAACCCTAGCCTCCTTCTCAACCTCCGAATTTTCTTTGTGTTTCAGCAAATGAGGGGAAAGTGGCTGAAGCATTAGGGTTTTAGGTGGGTTTAAGTTGGGTCAAGGGGCTGGGTCATGGGTTGCTCCAAGTCCAAATCCAATTGGGTTTCAGATTTTGCTTATTGGCCCAGTTTTCAATTGTTGGGCTGCAGAATTTCATTGGGCCAGCTTTATACATTGGGTTGCTGAAGTTTTAATGGGTTTTGGGCCTAATTTGAAGGGCTCAAGGGTTTGGGTCTGCACCTAATTCATTGGGCCTCCATTAGCCTCTTATCATGGTTCATTAATTTGGGCCTAGATGAAGTTTCTATCCCCAAATAAATTCCTAACCTAGATTAACAATTTATCTCTCTAGAATACCTATTCACTAACTTGCCCAATTATCCTCTATTAATTATCCTTAATTACTCTAAATCCATAATTAACACCTTAATTAATTTCGGGGTGTTACAACATACAAAAGGAAGTCCTTGAAATAGAAGGAATTGGGGCCAACTAAAATTATGATAAAATTTTAAATATTAGAAAATGAGGATTTGAACCTTGAGTTGCCCAGAAATCAAGTCCAGAGTGATTCGAAAAATTTGTTAAAAGGCCAGTGGCATTTTCGTAAATATGGGCACTTTTTGAAAAACACACAAGAGGGCTTTTTAAATGAAATTTTTAAGTTCTTCAGGGTTCTCAGAGGCTCTAAAAACCATGGAAAGCCCCGGGACAGCTAAAGCCCCTCCAGTGGACGTTTTCCAATGTCATTGTGCTCGAACTTTGACAGATTCGTTCAGAAAGGTTTTAGCTCTAATTTGAGTGATTTCAAAGGCTTTTTTCTTGATTGGGAACCTAAATTTTATAATGGAAAAGACAGTTCTAAAAAAGGAGCTAAAACGAAGGAGAAACAAAAATGCAAAGTATGAAGGGCAAAATGAGAATTTTTAAAAAGTGTAACTTATGGGATATATGATGCACCCTTCTCCTCCCTTCATTATGCATGACCATCTTCTGCCTAAGACCAGAAGAAAATTCTAGGGAATGAGGCTCACAAGAAGGGGAAGAAAAGGAGGAGAAATCAAAGGCTTAAGGTATGGAAATTAGTAGTTTTTCATGCTCTTTCTCTTCCAAACCTCTTCTTCTCCATTCTCCTTTGTTTCCTATGATTATAATGAAATTTATAAATCTGTTTTAAGGAAGAAATTGTGGGGAAAGTTTGGATTTGAAGAGAGGAGCTCAAAGAACATAATATTCAAGTGAGAAAAAGCAAGAAAATAAGGTAATTTCTCTTTCTATGGTTGTCATTTTTGGTCCCCTTCTCCACCATTTCGTCCCACTTGAGAAAACCCTAGGAGGAGATTATTTTTAGGCAGAACCAAGCATGAATCTAAGGAAAAAGGGTGTGGAGATTAAGAATATGCAAAGAGAATTATCAAAAAGCCATTAGATTTCAAGATGCAAGTTCTAGGGTTTCAATTGCACCTTGTAAAATCTGACTTTGTATGATGATTCCTAGGCCTAAGTAAGAGTTTAAATGAGCTCCCAAGATCTCTAAGAGGCTCCCCATATTCTTCTTCCCTTGAGAAAACAAAGAAAGCTCCATGGAACCCAATATGCTTCATAGCCTCGACCTAGATGGGTTCTCCTAGCTAGGGAGAGTTTTAAATTTTTCTAAGGTCACTCTTGAGTCATATTTGATGAATGAAAGTAAGGGGAGGCCTTGGAAAAAATTTAGAACTCATAGAAAGTGATTTGGTGTCTTAGGTTCCATACTATGACCTAAAGAAGCAACATGGTGTTAGGCCTTTTATTTTGATGATGTGATGACTCCAAGAGGCTTAAAAGGAGTCAAGAATCATATTTGAAAAGAAAGAATGAGGCCTAGAAATCATTTGAGGGGTGTTGCTTCATTAGGTGCCAATATGGACTATAATGGAGGTTGTAGAGTAATCTAGGGTTTAAGCAAGTCGCATGGCCCTAGAAATTGTTTCATGAACTTAATTGGCTCCCATAATTTGTATCTAGGCCAAGAGAAACTATCTCCACCAAGTTGTGGGTGTGTGGCCGAAAGAGGAGGCTTGAAAGCTAAAGAAAAAGTGTGTGCTTGTATACAAGGTAGCTCTCTCCACCTTCTCTCATGTATGGACGTGTGTCTAGCTTGTTTTAGACTGTGTGTATATGTATTTTCAAGCTATGGAAAGTATGCTAGCATGCCTTTATATGTTATGATTCTTGATACCACATTATGTTTTTAAATGAGTCCATGATGTTTGTATGAGTTTGCTTGAGTGCGGAGAGGCCAAGAACTCTTCCCTTGGGTGAGGATGAGCCAAGAACCCTTGAGCTTGGTTGAGACAAAGTAAAGAGTCTCCCAAAAGCAAAGTGGGCTCCCAAGAGTATGGTTGAGTCCAAAGTGCTCAAAAAATGGGTGAGGCAAGTCCAAAATCCATGAGGAGAAGTGTGAGACCAATCCAAACACTTAATGAGCTCTTAAATGTCTTGTATGATTGATTCACATGCCAAGGTTGCCTTTAAAATGTCTATGATTTCTATTTTCTCCATACATGCCTTTAAAAGGCTTGCTTTGCACATATTATATATGATTGAATGGGAGATGAGCTATTGGGATTCTTTGAATCTCATCCCCTCCTCTCCAATGATCTAACATGCTAGGCGAACAAAGTGGATATGCTAATGGGAGCCAACAACCCTAAAGGAAGGAGATTGACAAAATTATACCTTGATTTTAGCTATTTTGGAACCATAATGATGGTTTATCATGTATATGATGTTGTATATGTACTATGAATGCTGAGACATATGTAAAGATACTATTATGTGATGTTTAGATGTATGGAAATGATATATGACCACTAGCACATGTTTTGAGTATGTAATGCCATAGTATGCAAGTTTAAAGTTTGATGAATATATGTATAAATGTGGGTTGAATGGTCAAAATGAGATGCATGAGGTTTGGGACCATTTGGGAAACTCACACAAGTCTCAAATGTGCTTTTAGACTTGCCCAAAAGGTACCAATACCAAGGGAAGACCATTTGGCAAATTTGGTACCTCATATAGAGCTACATTTGACCATAATGGAACCGTATATCACTTTTTGGCCAAATGAGCTAGTCTTGATCTGAAATTTGTCATGCAATTAGGTCTCATTGAGAGATTTCTAAGAAGCTAAAGATCATAATTTTTGGAGGTCTACAGAATATTTTATGATTTTTCGAAATTGGCAAATTTTATGGATTTGGTCTGCTACACTATTCATTTGGTCTGAAATTGTTTTCTATCACATGAGGCCCCAATGATGTCCAATTATCACGAAATTTTATACACAAAAAATAGGCCATCACAGTGACTCATGCCAATTGGAAGCACCTCATTTGGAGGTCTACAGAGGGAGATATGAATTTTTGAAGTTTCTATCCAGTATCAGTGAAATTACCTGACCAAAAGTACTATTCTATTGAATTCTGGAGTCTGGGCTTGATGAACTGATCTAGAGATATTTTTTCCCTCTAGTTAACATTTGCAGCTTTCCATATTGGTATCATTTTCATGGATTGGGTTTTTTTGGAATTAATTGGACATTTTCAAATTTTTTTACAGAATTCTGTGACAGTTCCAGATTTCAGTCGGACCTCTGTAGCTTTTTGGATGTCAAATGTCCTGGGTGATAAATATTGTGACCTGGGCATATTTTTATTGTGAAGTAGACATACCAAGCTTTCTATAATGACTAAGATGGCATAATTTTGATTTTTATAGATTTAGTTATAATTTTCCAAAGTTTGCCCAGAAAAAGGACCAATTCTGGCCGAGAATGATCTTTAAGTTTCCATGCCCCATTTCGGTTTCCATGGGTTGTAAGCATGTTTTTGTGATGTGAATGAGTTTTAATGATGAAATTAAATATGAGTAAGTATAGTATGAGCTCACACGGTCCACGTGACACTGAATGAAATTTTGAGACCTAGTGCAATGCTAAAATGAGCATTATTTCTTTGCCTTTTCATGCAAAACTCATATGATTCATGATAGTAAGTTATGTAAAGGCACTTGATGAGTTAGAATGAGCTAGAATTCATGGTGTTACATTTTCTTTTTCTTGTACAAGCTTGGTTAAGTTGTATTTGATTAGGAATTTGTGTAATTATAATTAGTGGCTGGTTAGACACTAATTAGGATATTTTTTGGACTAATTATTTGATTGAATTAGTGCTGGACTTTTCAATTTCCTCTAATTATCCATGTATGTAGTCAAGCTGTTTGATGAAATGCATGTGAGAGATTGAGTGTTTAGTTGTCTAATTTGAGGATCCATAGAGTTTAATTGGTTAATTAAATCTCCTAGGGTGTTGATTCAGAGACTAATTGATCAATTAATCATTTAATTCAATTGTTCAAAGATCTTAATCACAAAAATTAGTAATTTAATGGGAGTTAAGGTCTCAATTAATATTAAGTTACTAGTTTCTTGAATCTTGAGTGGTAATTCAAGATCCCTTGCCAATAGACACAAATAGGGACTCTTAGGCCAGAATTAATCACAATTGGATTAGGATAAGGATAGTGAATATCAAGAGGCGAATCCAAAGCTAGTCACAAGACCATCATTCACCCATAATTCATCCAATTAGGTAGCATTTAGGAATTTTAATTCAATTTGATTTTAGATAGTTTTAGTGAACCAAACCCCCTTTAGTTAGGAAATTTTTAAAGTCTTTTATACATATAGAGAATCCAATTAAACATTGAACTCTAATTCCAAGGGAGATGACCTAGGTTGTGCCACTAACTACATATTTAATCTAACCTAGTTTTATTTTGAGGGTTGTGTGACAGACCTGTCACCATTGCATCTTCGTTGAATTTCATTTGATTACTCTGGCTCTATTTTCAAGGCACTCCAATTAGTATTTGATGTTATGGTTTGTTTGGAACAATAGTTACATGATATTGGGTCTGGCCAACTCAGTAGTAATGTGACTTGAGTGCGTAACAAACGATGATATCAATCACCAAAGTGTCCCAATAATTGAAAGGTATCTGGTTAAAGAACGAGATAATTCAGAAAAGAAAGGTAAAGAGATTCCAGTAATATTAGAATAATGAGAAAAGTATGCAGAGAGGAATCCCTAGTAGAAAATGTTCAAATTTAGTATGTATAGCCCGAGTTCCTTATAGTATATATAAATGAAATGAATAGGGACCAGTGCATAGCCTCTCTCTTGCCAGAGATTTTCACCACACTCAAGGTGTGAGATGCCATAGTGCCAAGGCACTTAAAAATAGAACGTGGGCATAGTGAGAACTGCAGGATATGAGAGGAGAGCTAAAATGAATATATGTAAGTAAGTAAGTCAATAGAGTAAGAAAAGAAAGTCCAAGCAAAAGGGGTCTGAAGTGGGAATCTGAGGATCTTATAAGGAGCGATGAATGAAAATTTAAAACGCTCCCTAGTATTAGTATGATAGGATCCTAGAGAACTAGATGACATAGAACCCATTTCGCACGAAGAGCACGATATACTTATGAGTTTAGCCTCAGCTATTATGAGCGATGGTAACTAGACTTAGTAAGCATATATTTTACTATCAGATATAGTGTTTTTAGGCTTTGACGTCTCCCAGAGATGGATCACAGTAGATCCTAGCATGGCTCAGTGGGATACAGTAGACCCTAGTAGGGCTCTGAGAGGTCGCAATAGACCCAGGGGTCACAGTAGATCCCACAGAATTACAGAGAGCCCCATAGCATGATAGATCTCTGGTGGAGATGACAGCCTGAGATAGTTTTACAGAATAGTTAGTCTCAGAGACTAGTACAGTTTCAGTAAGCTTTTGTCTCAGAGACTAGAGACCTCCTAAGTCTGGCAGACTATTGCTACAGAGATATGAAGGCTTTATATTTTCTCCATGCATACATTTATTGTAAAACCATAACTTCTAGCTCATTTGATGCCATTTATAAGCTTTGTATTATCAATCCCACAAGATCATATGACAAAGGGGATGAAAATAATAAATTTTTCCGCATTGCGCTATATCAAAAAATTCAATTCGGTGTCACGTGGACCGTGTGAGTTCATACTATACTTCCTCATATTTAATTTCATTATTACAACTAATTTGCATCACAAAAACATGCCTACAACCCATGGAAACCGAAAATAGAGCTCAAAATAAACAAGCATATTTTCGACCAGATTTGCTCCATTTTCTGACCCAAATTTGGAAAATCATAACTAAATCTAGAAAATTTGAAATCATACAATCTTAGTCATTATTGAAATCTTAGGATGTCTACTTCACATTAAAAATACTTCTAGGTCAAAAAATGCATCACACAGGACGTTTGACATCCAAAAAACTACAAATGTCGCTGGCCACCTGGGTTGTTGTTCAGTTTACTGATACCAATTTCTAAAATTCATAAATAATTATATAAAAATAAAAATCACACAAATTAAATCATTATGGAAAGATAAAAATGTTAAATTGATACTAAAAATAATTCTAGAATGGAACAGATACGTTTAGATATCTGGAACTGATGGAACAGTAACTAGACTCCTGGGCACTACTGATACTGACAGTTAACTTCAAACATGCATAACTCACTACTCAGACCTCCAAATGAGGTGATCTTAGTGGTCACATAAAGCTTATGACCTCTAGTTTATGAATATAAAATTTCATAAGCATTGGACACCATTTGGCTATCGGGTAACACAGAATACAAAACTGCCAGTATAAACAGTACCCATACCAGAATCCATGAAAAATCCCAACTTTGAAAATTCATCAAATATTCCCTAGGTCTCAAAAAATTATGATCTTTAGCTTTACAGAAAGTTATCAATGAGAACTAATTTCATGCCAATTTTCAGGGCAAGACTAACTCATTTGGCTAAAAAGTGATATAGGGTTCCATTATGGTCAATTTTGGCTCCATATTGGGTACCAAAATTGTTAAATGGATTTCCCTTGGTCTTGGCACCTTTTGGGCAAGTTTAAAAGTATGTTTAAGACTTGGGGCAGCTGCCCAAATGGTCCCAAACTATTTGCATCTCATTTTGGCCTTTTCACCCTCACTTATATACATTATACCAAGCTTTTCTCAAATGCATACATTGGTATAAACACTCAATTTATGTTCTAGAATACATACACCATACTCATTCATTTATCTATCACATAAGATCATTTTTACATTTGTCCAAGGGGTCATAGACTATTTACAATAATAATATATATTATGAAGTCTCATTGTGCATCAAAAGACCAAAACTCAAGCATAAGGGTGGCAATCTTCTTTCTTCAATGTGGTTGGCTCCCATTACCATGTCCACTTGGTCCAACTAGCATATTAGGAAATTTAAGAGGAGGGAGTGAGATTCAAAAATCTCAATAGCTCATCTCCCATTCCATCACACATAATATGTGCAAGCAAGTTTCACAAATGCATGCATGGAGAAAGTAGAAATCATAGGCATTTTAAAAGCAACCTTAGCATGTGAATCAATTATACAAGACATTCAAGAGCTCACTAAGTGTTTGGATTGGCCTCACACTTCTCCTCATGAATTTTGGACTTGCCTCACCCATTCTTTAAGCACTTTGGACTCAACCATACTCTTGGGAGCCCACTTTGTTTTTGGGAGACTCTTTACTTTGTCTCAACCAAGCTCAAGGGTTCTTGGCTCATCCTCACCCAAGGGAAGAGTTCTTGGCCTCTCCACACTCAAGCAAACTCATACAAACATCATGGGTTCATTTAAAAATATAACATGGCATCAAGTATCATAGCATATAAAGGCATGCTAGCATACTTTTCAAAGCTTGAAAATACACATACACACATTCTAAAACAAGCTAAACACACATTCATGCATGAGAGAAGGTGGAGAGAGCTACCTTGTATATAAGTACACACTTTTTCCTTAGCTTTCAAGCCTCCTCTTTTAGCCACACACCTACAAGTTGGTGGAAATAGTGTCTCTTGGCCTAGACACAAATTATGGGAGCCAATTAAGTTCATGAAATAATTTCTAGGGCCATGCAACTTGCTTAAACCCTAGATTACTCTACAACCTCCATTATGGTCCATATTGGCACCTAATGAAGCAACACCCCTCAAATGATTTCTAGGCCTCATTCTTTACTCTCAAATATGATTCTTGACCCCTTTTAAGCCTCTTGGAGTCATCACATCATTAAAACAAAGGGCCTAACATCATGTTGCTTCCTTAGGTCACAATAAGGAACCTAAAGCACCAACTCATTCTCTAAGCTTCCTAAATTTTTTCCAAGGTTTCCTCTCACATTCATTCATCATGTATGACTCAAAAATGGGCTTGAAACAATTTAAAACTCTCCCTAACTATGCCATCCCTACTTGGTCGAAAGTTAGAGCATAAATGGGATTTCATGGCTTCTTGATTTTTCCTTGATGGGGGAACCATTTAGGGAGGTTGTTAAGAGTTGTAAGAGTTCAAGGAAACACTTAAATAGCCAAGGGAACTCATGGATTAAATCAGTTTTTACAATCCCTTTAAGTGCTTTACACTTTTCCAACTTTTAGGTTCATGACTTTCCATGGGGTTTTGTTCATTTTCATGGAGGAAGAGGCATATGGGGGACCTCTTAGGGATCTTAGGAGCACATTTAAACATTCATTTAAGCCTAAGAACATTCATATAAAATCAGATTTGCAAGGGAGCATTTGGATCCCTAATGATTCCATCTTATTTCCTAATGCTCCTTTCTTGATTCTATTAGTTCCTTCTTAACCCATCTAAAACCTCTAATCCCTCCATGAATTGGGCAGAAATCATCCTATAAGACTTGGGCTCATGGTGGTCAAATTCGTGCAAGAGGAAGGGGGAGGGAGAAACTACCAAAGAATGAAAGTTTTACCTTGTTTTCTTGCTTCCTTTGGCTTGTTCTTCCACTTGGTTGGCTTACTCCCTCAATTTTCGAAATTACCCTCTCTGTTCTGCCCCAAAAATAGCACCAAACTCTCCATTAAAACCATAGAAAAAAAGTTTGAGAGGGGAGGAGCAAGGTTCAAGAATGAAGGATATGGAATTTCTTAAAGTTTCTTACCTTTTTCTTGAATTTCTTCCTCCAAAATCCTCCTCCTCTTATGTGCCTAAGAAGCTGGAGTTTTCCTCTAAAATTGGGTAGAAGCAAGTCCGTCTTAGAGAGGAGAGAAAGAACGTGGCATATAAAGAAGCTTCCTTTAACACTTTAATGCCAATTTTACCCTTCGTTCTTAGTATTTTCATTTCTCCTTCGTTTTAGCTCCTTTTTGAAGACTGTCTTTTCTATTATAAAATTTAGATTCCTAATTTAATAAAATTCCTTTGGAAGCACTCAAATTGGAGCTAAAACCTTTTCGAATGAACTGGTCAAAGTTTAGGTCAACTGACATTGGAAAGAGTACACTGAAGGGGTTTTACTGGTCTCGGGGCTTCCAATTGTTTTTGGAGCCTCTAAGAACCCTAGGCAACTTAAAATTTCCATTTAAAAAGCCCTCCTAGGTGCTTTTCCAAAATTACATTTATTTACGAAAATGCCACTGGCCTTTCGACAAATTTTTCGAATCACTCCGACCCTAGTTTCTAGGCAACTCAAGGCTCAAATCCTCATTTTTTATTATTTAATATTTTATCCAAATTTTATTGGGCCTTGAATCATTCATCTCAGGGGACTTACTTTGAAAGCGTGCCTGTTTTCATCGTTTAACGGAAACTGGACATTACATTTATAAAGCTTGTTTTACACATATTATGTATGATTGAATAGGAGATGAGCTATTGGAATTCTTTGAATCTCATCCCCTCCTCTCCAATGATCTCACATGCTAGGTGGACTAAGTGGATATGCCAATGAGAGCCAACAACCATGAATAAAGGAAATTGACAAGCACATGCCTAGTTTTAGCTATGTTGGAACCATACTTATGTACCTTGATATATATGATGATGTAGATAGTCTATGAACCTTGAGACATGTATAAATATGCTATTATGTGATGTTTATAACTATGGATATGATGTATGAGCTTTAGAATACAATTTGAGTTTATAATGTCCAAATGTGCAATGTGGAAGTATGATGCAAATATGCATAAGTGTGGGTTGAATAGCCAAAATGAGATGCAAGAGGTTTGGTATCATTTGGGTAGCCTACACAAGTCTTAAATATACTTTTAGACTTTCCCAAAAGGTGCCAACACTAAGGGGAGGCCATTTGGCAAGTTTGGTACCTTGTATGGAGCCAAATTTGACCATAATGGAACCCTAGGTCACTTTTTGGCCAAATGAGTTATTCTTGATTTGAAATTTGGAATACAAGTAGATCTCATTGATATATTTTTGGGAAGTTAAAGAACATAATTTTCTGAGGCCTAGAGAATATTTGACGAATTTTCAAAGTTGGGATTTTCTATTGATTCTGGTATGGGCATTGTTCACACTAGCAGATTTGTGTTTTGTGTCACCCGATGGTCAAATGGTGTTCAATGCTTATGAAATTTTATATGTATAAACTAGAGGTCATAATATTTTTGTGGCCACTGAGATCGCCTCATTTGGAGGTTTGAGCAAGGAGTTATGCATTTTTGAAGTTGGCTGTCAGTAGTAGTGGTGCCCCAGGAGTTCAGTCACTGTTCCATAAAATTCCAATAGCTAAATGTCTCTTTTTCATTTTATAATTACTTTTAGCATCAATTTAACATTGGTAGAGTTCCAGAATGACGAAATTTAAGTGATTTTTATTTTTATAGAATTAGTTATGTATTTTAGAAGTTTGTATCAGTAATCCAAAATAGCAGTGCAGGCAGCAGCGACCTCAGTAGTTTTTTGTATGTCAAACGTCCTCCATGATGGATTTTATGGTCTAGGAATTCTTTTAGTGTGAAGTAGACATCCCAAGATTTCCAGAATGACTAAGATTGTATGATTTCGATATTTCTAGATTTAGTTATGATTTTCCAAAGTTTGCCCAGAAAAGAGGCCAATTCTAGCCGAGAAGGAACTTCCATTTTCCATGCTCCATTTCGGTTTCCATGAGTTGTGGGCATGATTTTGTGATTCAAATGAGTTGTAATGATGTGTTTAAATATGAGAATATTTAGTATGAGTTCACACAGTCTACGTGACACCGATTGCAAATTTTGAAGTATGACGTAATGCAAATAAGCCCATTATTTTCACTCCTCTTTCATATGCTCTCATGGGAATGATGATGTAAAGCCTATAAATGACATAAAATGAGCTAGAATTTATGGTGTTATAAATATCATGTAACCATTGTGGCACGTAAATATTAATGATTAATATACAGGCATATCATGACCATGCTCAAAGCCATTATCACCTGTATATTACAAGCCTCCTAACAATCTAGAATACCCTTCTCATACTTCTCTATAACCTTTTTTTACATCATGCAACAATTGGGGAAGAGGAATACCCTTTTCAAATCTATTTTCTCCTATAACATCCCATGGCTATTCTTATCTACCTAATTATATTTGCTTAGGCACTAGCTCACATTTCATAGATAGCTATACCAAAAACTATAATATGTTATACTATTCTGTTCCTCATTATTTTTTAACAAAACATAAACTTTACTAAGTCCTTAGCATTAAGATTGTTACATTCTTTCTCATTACTTATACTAGTACTTCACTTATATTGAGTGGATGTGCATCTTATTTATTTGATTTCTTTTCATCTCTTACTTAACTTTACTCAAGAGCATTTTCATACTTCTTATGGGTTCAACTTAGCTTGCTTAAGCTTTATAAAGGATGAGAGGGGTTTAACATGTCTTAATTTCATTCTCTAATTCTTTATTATGAATTAACTCCATAGTTCACTCTTATTTAAAATCCTTGAACTTACATAATTACTTCTTTGTATTCTGGAATTTATCAACTAAGTTGGTTCTTAACTTTCTATAGCTTTTCTAAACACATTGAAATACTAATTGCTTATCTCAATCCTCATCTATATCTTTTATTATAGGATGAAGTTTCATTATCCTTAAGCTTTTCATCTCATATAAGGAGCATACATTATTCATCTTTAAGATCTTGTTAACTCTCATAGGTCATAAACTTGAGAGTGTTCTGACCCTATTTTACTATCTATTTTATGTTCTACATATTTGCTTTATACTAGGGAAGCTTATTAGACCTAGCAGTGGACTTTTGTCACTCAAACTAATTAAGCTCTGACTCTTTATTCCCTTTTCATGCCTTTCTATGACTTAATTCCTTAACCCTCCTTTACATGCCTCTTAAGGCAAAAGAATGTTTGTTTAGGTTCTTACTTCTCAATTTGCCTTCACTTTCTATATACCCTTATGAATGTTGAAATAGGGTCTCATCTTTTGGAGGGTTATAGACTACTATCTAATGGTTTCTTGACTCTCTACTTTCTTTTGATCCTCTTTATTTCACTTTCTCACACTATACTTAAAAGAAAAGGTTGATCTGATCACTATTTACTATAGATCTAGATAGTTCATATCACCTTATAATGCGACTATTATCATACCATGTACTTTCCATTATCATACATTCTCATTCATGGGGAATTGCACAAATTCTTAGGAAATGAGCAAGGAAAATTCCATTATTTAATACACTTTTTTGCGTTATGTCAGGGTTCAAAATTTCAATTCACATTACATGGGTCCTATGGATTTTCCAACATCATTCTATAGTCATATGCCAAAATGACAAATAATCTAAAACAACGCATAATCCACGAATCTCAAGGTGAAAACCCTGAATTTTTTCACTCATTTTCTTGGACAGTATATGGCAGATTTTAGAGGCAATTTTGACAAATCATAACTAAATCTAAAAAAATTGAAATCAAGCAAACCATAGCTTTTTGGAAAGCTCTAGATGTTAACTTTACAAAAAATAATTCCTACTCACAAAAATCTCATTTAGACCATGCTTGACATAAAAAATGGCAGGGAGGTCAAGCTATCTAGAAATTTGATACAACTTACTGATATAAAATTTGGAAATTCATAATTAATTCTATAAAAATCCAATCTATACAAACTATACCAATTTAGAAAGCTACAGATATTAACTAAAGGGAAAAAAATAATTCCAAACCAAACTAGATGTATTGAAACCTTAAAAACTAATCAGACAGCAACACGGGTCTGATTGAGCACCTAGGCAAGAATAGCAACATCAAAATCTCATATCTCCCTCTTTAGACATCCAATTAAGGTGATTCTAGTTGCCATAGGTCACTAGGAAGGTATAGTTTATCTTTGTAAAATTTCATGGAAATTGGACTTCATTTGGTCCATGAGTGACAGAGATACATTTCAAATCATTTGTACAATACACTAAACCAAAACCAGAAAATTTTCTAACTTCAAAAATTCGCCAAAAATTTCATATATCTTCAAATATTCTGCACTTTATCTTCCTAAAAATTTGTCAACAAGCTCTAGATGTATGCTAAATTTTGGAATGAGAAGAGCTCATTTGGACAAAAAGTGGTATAGCTCACCAAAATAGCCTATTTTGCTCCATATGAAGTACCAAATCTACCCAAATGGATTCTTTTATTGTTTAGCACCTCTTGGGCAAGTTTAAAAGTATAAATATGACTTGTATGAATTGCCCAAGTGGTCTCAAGCCTCATGCATCTCAATTTGGCTATTCCATATCTTTTAATGCACTACATACATAAGCCATTCAAGAAGCCAAATTCCACATTTACATTAATTTAAGGTACATATAGTTTACATAGCATCCATACATCATTTTAAATTTGTTTATGGTCTTACATCATAAAGCATCCATACATCATTTTAAATTTTTTTATGGTCTTACATCATAAAAATAATATGTGCAAGCTTACTTTGACATTTAATTACAATTAGAACTGCATAATGAACAAAGTATGGCTTTTCAACGCTCTTGGCTTGCATTTCTCCCTTCTTGTGTGCCACCTAGACATTTTAAGATGGAAAAGGGAAAGAAATAAGATTCATGGAATCTTAATAGCTCACATACCCATTCACACACATTCAAGGCATACATACATCAAAGGCACACTTTTAGAACATGCTTTAACATAAACATGCAAGAATACATATTTTCATGCCACCAATTCATTTTCAATTCAAGAACATACTATAGGGACTTTTAGTTTTGCCTTACCCCAATTCTAGGACTTTTGGATTTACCTCACCCTTGGCCAAGGGACTTTTGACTTGGCCTCACTCATCCAAGAGACTTTTGGCCTAGTTTCACTTTTGCCTTGAGACTTTTGGCATCTCCTCACCCACATTAAGGGACTTTTGGCATTATCTCACCCTTATGGGCAATTTCCATAAGGAAAATCATTCAAGAATACACATTGGTACCAATGCAATATCAAGACATCAAGTGGCATGCTATCAAGTCACAAGAGCATATATAGGCAAATAATGACATACATATATACACAAGAATGCAAGAGAATGAGGTGGAGAGCTACCTTGAATCTTATGCAAGCCTTAATTTACTTGTTCCTTCCTTTTTTTTGGTTCTACATACAATGTGGTGAGTTGGGATCCTCTTGGCCCAAGCACTATAAACAACATACAATCATACACTTGAAGCAAGCCAAGACACTAGACTCACACTTAAACACACACTTAATCCTATAAGTGACATAATGGTTCCATAATTGGCCCTTTGAAACAACCTTAACAATTCAAGTTTTAGGCTTCATTCTCTTCCCATTTCTAGGTTTCTTGACCTCATTTAAGGTCCTTGGAATTATCACACCTTCATTTACACAAGCTAAAAACTAAGTTGCTTTACAAGGCACTATTATGGACACCATTGTCCCTTCTTCCAATCCATAGCTCCTAAATTTTTCCTAATGGTTTCTTCTATCTTCTAACATCATATAAAGTCCTAAACCAAGGCTAGAACAAATTAAAACACTCCCTAACCAAATGCTCTTGCCTTGCTCGAACCATGTACCATAATGGAGGTTTATGGAGTTCTTGATTTTTTCTTGATGAGAGAGCCACTTGGGGAGGTTTATAAGAGTATTAGGAGCTTAAGGGAACACTTAAATAGCCAAGGAAACACACACACAAAATTAGATTTCATAAAACCCTAAAGAACACCAAACTTTCCTATCTTTGTTTCTTTTGGTTTTTCTTGTAATTTCTTACCATAAACCTCTTCTCCATGGTCTAAAACCCTAGTTCCTCTCTTGTTTTTAGGCAAAACTCCCTCTCCTCTTATGGTTCTATATGAGGCCAAAACACATACAACCAAGGAGCAAGGGGAAGAAACAACAAGAACAAGAAAATACCATGGATTTCTATCTCCCTTTTGATGCTTCTTCCTTGGCTTGAGTCCTCTTCTCAAATTTTCCCTTGGTTCTGGTCCAAAAATAGAACCAATCATCTTAAGAAAACCATAGAAAGAGAGCAAAGAAGGAGACGAACAAGATTGGAAGAAGGAGAAGCATGAAATTCCATGAAATTTCTCACCTTTTCCTTGGTTTCTTCCTCCCTTTCTCTCCTCCTCTTGTGCGCCTAAGAGAGAGCTTATTTTTTTTTGTATTTTGGGCAGAAGAAGGTCGAGCTATATGAGAGGAGGAAGGGTCAAAAAGCTTATGGAACATTCAAGAAACTCACTTTTTCAAAAATTTTAATTTTATCCTTCCATAATGGCAATTTCGTTTTAGCTTTGTTTTAGCTCCTTTTTCAGAACTATCTTTTCTATTATAAAATTTATGTTTCTAATTTAATAAAATATCTTTGGAATTACTCAAATTGTAGCTAAAACTTTCTCGAATAAATCTGTCAAAATTCAGGCTCACCACTATTGGAAAAAGTATACCAGAGGGGCTTTACATGTCCCAAGACTTCCCATGATTTTTGGGGCCTCTGAGAATCCTGAGCAACTTAAAATTTCCATTTAAAAAGCCCTCCTGTGTATTTTTCCAAAAATTTCACTTATTTACAAAAATACCATTACATTTCGTTAGTTTTCATCACAATCTTGTTTCACTATTCTAACTCAGTTTTTCTTTCCGCCTGAGCCTAAAATTATCATTTTTAGGAGCCTAGGACTCTACCCAATTTTTTTGGGATATTATTTAGCTCATTTCAAAGGACTTGCTTTTATACAGCTCATTTCGTTGTTTAACGAAATTTATCGTTCATTACAACTATTATTAGATCTTAAGGATTTTCTCCCTTTCTAACCTTAATCTTTTCTTTAAGATACATCATATCTAAAGTACATCCTTTCTATGTACTCATGACATTCTCTACACAGGATAGTAACTCAGATTGGGATCAATGCCTTGAAATGATTTTTATAATCATTACCACTCTTATGGTATCCATGGTATTGGTCATATGACATTACAAATTTCTTTCATAGACTTATTTCCTAAGCTGACTCTTTCTTTGTTATTCTTTTTCTTCTTTACTTAGGAAATCTCTAACTTCCTTTCCTATACTCTTCCACTACTAGTCCTCTCCTTAAGTACATCCCATTATCTCTAAATATCTTCTTTAGTAGCATAATCCAAACCCCAGCATCTTTTGCCTTTTCTGCCTTAATGTTTATCAAAGTAGGTGAACCATCCTTTTTAAAATGGTTTAGCACCTGCTAGTCTGTCAACTAGGCCTAGACAAATTCTAAAAGGGGTACTTAAGCATTAGGGACTAGAGGATCAAAATTTAAAAGGTTTTCTAGAGGATTATTTAGTTAAGGTGGTGTATTAGGGGGTTTTCCCTCTTATTACTATAGCTAAATGTAATAGCCTAATACTAAGGATTCCCTATAACTAAATGTAATGGCCCAGTACTAATTCATTGCTTCTTGTTCTTAATCTACCATGGACTTAATAATTTGCAAAATCATTACCATTGGGTCTGCAATAGGTCACTACTTAGCCAATCTACCCCTTGCAGTGTTTGCCATCTTTCCTTACTAGAAAAAAAATCATGAAAGCTTATAACACTTTTGAATTCTTGCACTTACATATACAACCTCTAAAATCTCCTAAACTATAACACCATATTTATCTAGCTTGCCTCATGCCATTTTTAGGTCTTATCCTATGCATTTCATAATGAAGCGAGAAAGGTAGCATGAGAATAATGAATGTACATGCACTTTGTCATGGATAAAATTTTTTCTTTAGAGTCCTGTGGGCCATATGGACTCATGTATCACATTCTCATATTTAATTATATAGATACAACTCAAATCCATCACCAAAAGTGAATATCACAAATTTTGAAAAATCACAACTAATTCTAGAAAAATTGAAATAATGAATTCTTTACTATTATGGAAAGATACAGATGTCTAATTTATGATAAAAATATATCTAGGTCATGAAAAATCACATAGAAGACTTTTGATATTCAAAAACATGCAGAGGTCTGACTGGCTATTGGTATTGATACAAGTTTCTGCTATGAACTTCAAAAATGTCCAATTAATTGCACAAAAATCCAATTCATACAAATGATACCAATATGAAAGGCTACAGATGTTAGTTAGAGTAAAAAAAGAACTTTAGACTAGTTTAGGTATGTCCAGGGCTCGAAAACCAATCAAACAATAACCTAGGTCTATTTGGACATTTGATACTAGATAGAAATTTCAAAAATTTATATCACCCTCTCTAGACATCCAAATGAGGTGCTTCCAATTGGCACAAGTCTCTAGAAAGGTCTAGTTTCTCCTTATAAAATTTTGTGATAATTGGACATCATTTGCCTTATGAGTGATAGAATTTAATTTCAAATCAGTGTGAATAGTACCCTGAACCAATTTCAGAAAATTTTTCAATTTTGAAAATTCATCAAATATTTTATAGACCTCTGAAAATTCTGCACTTTAGCTTTCCAAAAAACTTTTAACAAGCTCTAAATATATCCAAATCTTAGATTAAGAAGAACTCATTTGGACAAAAAATGATATAGGTTTCCGATATGGTTAATTTTGCTACATATTAGATACCAAATGTGCCCAAATGGTCTTTCTTGATGTTTGGCACCTCTTGGGCAAGTTCAAAAGCATGAATATGACTTGTATAAATTGCTCAAGTAGTTCCAAACCTCATGCATCTCAATTTTGCCATTCCACTTCCACTTATACACTAATGCATCAAGCCTTCAAGAAGCTAAATTTGCCATTACATGCTCAATTTACATTCTAGTATTTACATAACATAATTTCTCATTTATACATGACATATTAACATAATTACACATGCTCAAGAGGTCATAGGTCATATACAATAATGAATTACAACATTTGCCACTTATATGGCCTTAAAGTAACAAAATCTACACTTTGATGTCACACTCTTATCTCTCAAGTGGTTGGCTCCCATTTCCTTGTTCTCTTCATCTTCCTAGCATATTAGAATATTGGAGAGGAGGGAATGAGATTCAAAGAATTCTAATAGCTCATCTCCCATTTCAACCATACATAAAGTATGCAAACCATATCTTACAAATGCATGCATGAGCATATTACATAACATGAATATTTAAGAAGCAATCTTAGCATGTGAGTAAGTCATACAAGGCATCCATAGGCTTGCTAAGTAAGAGGTTTTTGACTCAATCTTACTTTGTCTTAACCAAATTTTAAGGGTTCTTAGCTCATCCTTACCATGGCTAAGGGTTCTTGGCTTCTCCACACTCAAGCAAACCAAAACAAACATAACAAACATCATTTAAGAATATAATGCATCATCATGGTACCATAGAATAAGAGCTCATGCTAGAACACTTTTCATAGCTTAAAACACACATACACATATTCAAAAACAAGTCAAGCATACATTCATGCATGAGAGAAAAGTGGAGAGAGCTACTTTGGATGTAACCACACACTTTTTTCCTTGGATTTGCTCTCCCTTTATAATACCTTATATTTTTAGCTTATTTCATCACATTTCCATGCTTTGCATTATACATTCCATGAAGGAGCATGAAAAAGGGAATTAAAATAATACATTTCTTAGCATTGCATCACGTATAAAAATTCTATTTAGTGTCACATGGACTGTGTGACCTTATACACCACATTCTCATATTTAATTACATGAATATAACTCATTTGCATCACCAAAAGTGGCTTATAACTCATTGAAACCAAGAGGAAGCATAAAATACATATATGCATTTTTTGCCAAAATTTCCTCATTTTTGTCACAAACTTTGAAAAATCATAACTAATATCAAAATCATACATTCTTGGCTATTTTGGAAAGCTACACATGTCTAATTTATACTAAAATTATGTCTAGACTATGAAACACAACACAGAAGATGTTTGACATTTGAAAAGGTCTAGAGGTCTGGTTGTCCCCTGGTACTATCATAGCTTTCTGTAGCAAATTTTAAACATGTCCAATTAATTCTACAAAACTCCAATCCATGCAAATGATACCAATATGGAAAGCTACATATGTTAGCTAGGGGGAAAAATAACTTTAGACCAGTTCAGGCATGCCCAGGCATTAAAAATCAATTAAATAGTACTTGGGTTAGTCTGGACACTTGATACTGGGCAAAATTTTTAGAAATTCATATCTCCCTCTTTAGATATCTAACTGAGGTGCTTCAAGTTGTCACAAGTCATTGGGAATGTCTAGTTTCTCCATATAAAATTTTGTTGCAATTGGACATTATTTGAGCCCTATGTAATAGAAATCATTTTCAAACCAAGTGAACAGTACATCAGACAAAAACCAAAATTTTTGCCAACTTTGGAAATTCATCAAATATTCTCTAGACCTCTGAAAATTTTGTTCTTTATCTTCTAAAAAATCTCTCAATAAGCTAATTGCATGCCAAATCTTAGACCAAGAAGAGCTAATTTGGACAAAAAGTGACATAAGGTTTCAATATGGTCAATTTTAGCTCCAGATAGGATACCAAAGTATCCAAATGTTCTCCCTTAATGTTTGGCACTTCTTGGGCAAGTCTAAAAGCATAATTATGACTTGTATGAGCTGCCCAAATGGTCCCAAATCTCATGCAATGCAATTTGGCAATTTCACTTCCACTTATACACTAATGCATCAAACTTTCAAGAAGCAAATTTTGCCATTTCATACGTATTATACATTTTAATGGTCACATAATATAATCTCTCATTTATACATGACATATTATCATATTTACACATGTTCATATCATCATAGGACATATATAACTATGGATTGCATCAATTGCCATCCATAAGGCCTTAAATTGACAAAATCTATCCATTTGATGTCAAGCTCTCATCTATCATGTGGTCGGCCTCTATTTCCTTGATCTCTTAGTCCACCTAGCATATTAGATCATTGAAGAGGAGGGGATGAGATTCAAAGAATCCCAATAGCTCATCTCCCTTTCAATTATACATAAAAGATGCAAAACAAGTCTTACAAATGCATGCATGGGCATATTGTTATGTCTAAACATTCAAGAAGCATTTTCAACATTCGAACAAATCATACAAAGCATACAAAGGCTTACCAAGCAAGTGGATTAGCCTCACCCATTTACTTGTAGATTTTGGACTTGCCTCACCAATTCTTTAAGAAGTTCTTGGACTCAACCTTACTTTTAGGAGACTCTTTACTTTGTCTCAACCAATCTTAAGGGTTCTTAGCTTATCCTCACTATGGCTAAGGATTCTTGGCCTCACCACACTCAAGCAAACCAAAGCAAATATCATAAACATCATTTGGAAAACATAATGCATCATCATGGTACCATGGAATACGAGCTCATACTAGAACATTTTTCATGGCTTAAAATACATGTACACACATTCAAAGACAAGTAAAGTAAGCAATCATGCATGAAAGAAGATGGAAAAAGCTACCTTGGATGTAAGAACACACTTTTTCTCTTGAATTTCCTCTCCCTTCTTCGGCCTCACACACTTAAAGGTGTGGGAATGATTTCTCTTGGCCTAAACACAATTTATGGAAGCTAACTAGGTTCATGAAATTATTTCTAAGGCTACACAACTTGCTTAGACTCTAACTTAACCTATAAACCCCTTTATAGTTCTAAAAATGAACCTAATGAAGCAACACCCATCAAATAAATTCTAGGCTCCATTCTTTCCTTCCAAATATGATTTTTAACTCCTTTTAAACCTTTTAGAGTCATCACACAATTAGAATAAAGAGCCTAACTACATGTTGCTTTTTTAGGTCATATTATGGAATATAAAGTACCAACTCATTTTCTAAGCTTTTTAAATTTTTTCCAAGGCTTCCTCTCATATTCATTCATCATATATGACTCAAAAATAAGCTTAAGAAGAGACTCGAGTCTTATGTGGCTATGAATAGAAGAACAACACTGTGAGCTGGAGAAAACAAATGAAGACGTAGAGTTGTAGAATGAAAGAAAGAACAAGCAAAACAGAGGAACAGCTTAAGAAGAGACTCGAGTCTTATGTGGCTATGAACAGAAGTGGAAAGGAACATGGACAACGTGAAGAAGCAGCTGAAACAAGAAGCGTGGGAGGAGAATAACATGAAAATGAAGGAAAAAGCTCACTCAAACAGAAACTTTGAGCTGAAGATTGAAGAGAGGAAGTGAAGCTACTGAACAAGGAGGAGGTTTACGTGATAAAGGCTTCAAACACATGCAAAGCTGACATGGGGTTGGAAGAAGCTTCGAGCTAGCAGAACAAAGCAAATAGAACATGAAGAGCTACGAGTTAGCAAGCAAACATAGAAGAAACTAAAATAGAGCAGCCACATGATTCATTTACAAAGAATAAGCCATGGGTTTTAATGCTTTCAAAAGAAGAAGAAGCTACGTGCATGCAGAAGTTATGTAGCTCGAGTTTTACATGGAATATTATAATACAAAATGAAGTGGGGCCCACATTTATACATACATGAAGGAGCTTCAAGCAATTGAAATAAAAGATGAAGCACGTGATTCAATTAAAAGATACACAAGGAAAAAAAAGGCAAGGAAATCACGTGAGAGAACATCATTCAGTCATTTCCATCGTCGTCCAGACCATACTCTCCACGCTATCTCCTCCATTCCCACTCCATCTTTTTATACTAATTTTAATTATTTTATATGCTTGGTTGAGCTTGTAAGTGATTGAAATTGATGTAGTTAATGATGGATGGCTGGTTAGACATTGATTAGGAGAGATATTGGCTGATTAAGTGCTGGATTTTCATTTTCCTACAATTTTCCAAGTGTGCAATCAGGGTGTTTGATAAAATGCTTGTGAGAATTGGTGTGCTTAATTATTTGATTTAAGGATTCCCTTGAGTTTGGTTAGTTAATTAAACATCTTAAAGTGTTAATTTAGAGGTTAATTATCAATTAATTATCCAATTCAAGTGTTCACAGATCTTAATCACAAGAATTAGTAATTTAATGGTAGTTGAGGTCTCAATTAACATCTAATTGCTAGGTTCTTGAATCTTGAGTGATAATTCAAGATCATTTGCCAATGGAGACAATTGGGGATTCTTAGACCAGAATTAAGTACAATTGGATTAGGATAAGGATAGTGGATACCAAGAGACAAATCCAAAGCTAGTCATAAGACCATCATTCACCCATAATCCATACAATTAGGTAGCAATTAGGAATTTTAATTTAATTTAATTTTACTAGTTTAATTCAATCAAAAACCCCCCAAATTAGATAGCTTTTAGGATCCTTTAACACTTAGAAACTTAGTTAAGCATTGAACTCCATTTCCAAGAGAGATGACCTAGGTTGTGCCTTATATTGCATTTAATATCCAACCAAGTTTTATTTTAAGAGTTGTGTGACAGAACCTCTCAGCCTCACACACATAAAGGTGTGGGAATGATTTCTCCTAGTCTAAACACAATTTATGAAAGCTAATTAGGTTCATGGAATTAATTCTAAGGCCACACATCTTCCTTACACACTAACTTAGCCTATTTACCCCTTTATGGTTCCAAGAATGTACCTAATGAAGCAACACCCATCAAATAAATTCTAGGCTCCATCCTTTCCTTTCATATATAATTCTTGACTCTTTTTAAGCCTCCTAGAGTCATCACACAATTAAAATAAAGAGCCTAACTACATGTTGCTTCTTTAGGTTATATTATGGAACATAAGACACTAATTCATTCTCTAGGCTTCCTAAATTTTTCCCAAGGCTTCCCCTCATTTTCATTCATCATACATGACTCAAAAATGGGCTTGGAAAAGTTTAAAACTTTCCTTAGGTATCCAAACCCTTGGTCGAGACAATGACAGAGTTTAGCCTCCATAGACTTTGCTTTGTTTTCTTGATGGAGGAAGCATATGGGGAGACTTCTAGGGATCTTAAGAGCTCATTTAAACTTTTATTTAGGCATAGAAATTAAGGTATCAAGTCAGATTTTACAAGGAGCACATGAAACCCTAGAATTTCTATCTTAAATTTCCATGATTATTTGTCAATTCCCTTTGCATATTCTTATTCTCCACACTCTTTTTCCTAAGATTCACCCTTGTTTCTGCCTAAAATCCAAGCCCTCCTATTGATTCTTGAGTTGGACGAACCATGGAGAGAAGAGGAGCATGGGATAACAATCATGGAAGGAGAAATTTCCTTGTTTTTCCTTGTTTTTTTACTTGAATCTTCCTTTCTTTGGTGTCCTCTCTTCAAATCCGAATTTTTCTTCCTTGGACTGACCTTAAAATAGTCCTAAATACATAAAAAATTCTATGGGAAAGAAGGGAAAGTGGAGGAGGATGGATTTGCCAAAGAGAAACTAAGAAACCCTTACCTTTTCCTTGCTTTTTCTCCCTCCAAAGCTTCTTCTCTTGGTGTACCTAGGAGTTATCTCCCTTCTCTGGTTTTGGGGTAGAATTTGATCGACCTAAATGAAGGGAGAAAAAGGGTGCCTCATATATATATAAGGGGTTTAAGAAGGACTTTTTCAAAAATTCTCATTTTTCCCTTCCTTCTTGGCATTTTCGTTTCTAACTCATTTTACCTCCTTTTTTAGAAATGTCTTTTCCATTATTAAATTTAGGCTACCAATTTAGTAAAATGCCTTTGGAATCACTCGAATCAGAGCTAAAACCTTCCCGAACGAATCCATCAAAGTTCGAGTACATCGATATTGGAAAACGTCCACTAGAGGGGTTTTAACTGTCCCAGGGCTTCTCATGGATTTTAGGACCTTTGAGAGCCCTGGAGCACTCAAAAATTCCATTTAAAAAGCCTTCCTATGTGAATTCCAAAATTTGCTCAAAATTATGAAAATGCCCTTATGTTTCGTTAACCTTTTGTTACATTTCATTTCTTCATTCTAGCTCTATTTTTCTTTCCATTTGAGTCTGAGATTCTCATATTTGGGAGTCTAGAATGCTTCCCAATTTTTGAGGGCCTTAACTAAGTCATTTCAAGGGACTTCCTTTTGTATCTAGTGAATTTCATTAGTTTACGGAGAAATCGGACGTTACGTTTCTTACGTTTTCTCTCTTACGTTTTCTCTCGTTTTTGGTGAACCGAATATTACACTCTAACCATGACTTAAACACACATCACTAAATGAGACATCATAATCTTAAATCAACTTGATCTAAGTTCCTAAACCTTGGTTTTGATATCAAAAATGTCGTAACTCCACTTATTATACTCATTTCATGCATTTTGTAAGACTTTCCTTTAATTGCCTAATTTTAGTGATTTTTTTTGTTTTTCTGCTTTGTAATGTAAGTATCAATTAATTTATTTCAAGTATTAATTAATTTATTTCTAAACACCTTTAACCTTTTAAGTAGGCTTTCTATAGTACAAAATTAAATTGTGCACTAAATATACCGATAGTGATGTTATAGATAATGGGTTATAATAGAAACTTCATATTGTTTGTATATAATGTCAGTTTATTAGCAAATATAGGATAGGGGTGAAATGTAAGTATAGACCTCATAAAACTATTGGGGTTTAGTCTAAAACTACACAAAATAAAACCCCAGATAATAAAAATTAGTAAAGTTAGTCCCTTATTGATAAAAAAAAAAACTAGTAATGATTCGTAGCTCCAATTTATGAAAATAAAGAAGCAAAAGGGATAAATTACATCCCACCCAATGGAAATGGGTGAGATTCTTGCTCTTTTAATGTCATAAAAATAATTGGAACAACACGAACAACTTCATTACATGCTAGGATTCATATGTTTTAAATCACAAACACCCATCCTTGGAGTTGGAAGTGTCATACCATAATATAACAGCACAATATTCACACTTTAATGTGCATAAACATTGATTTTTCTTATATTAAGCACTTTTAGCAACAGAAAATATTGACATTATAGGCTCATTTTCTTAAATTTTGCATAAATGCATCACTTTAAGATTCCAAACTCAAATTGCATCCTTAACATAGTTGCTCAATTAGAAACATCATAAAAAGAAGCAAGGAATTTGGGTTTAAATCATGCATTAACAAACTAGCACTATAACATCATTTTTCATGGTCCCACAATTCTGTCACAATTTTCAAAAATTCATATCTTGAGCTAGAGAGTTCTAAATCATAAAATTAGGAAGCTATGGAAAGCTCAGGACATGAAAAATATGCTGTAAAAATTTTAGGTTAAAACAAGTTCGTTTAAGCCATAAAAATTCAATGGAACAGTAACATCATCATAATTTCATACATATGCAAACCTAAAACTTTGGAAATGCATATCTTGAGCTACACAACTTCATATTGAGCAATTTTGGTGGCTATGAAAGCTTATAATACTAACTATATGTCTATAAAATTTTATAAGCATTGGAGTTCATTTGCCCCTCAAATACACAAAAAACCAAAACTAACCAAATGAATAGTGATAAGGCAAATCTGCATTTTTCAGCCAATTTTGAAAAGCAATAAGAAATTCTAGCAAAACTTCAAAAATTATGTTCTTTAGCTCTATGAAAAGCTTTCAATGAGATCTAAATACTTGCCAAATTTTGTGCCAAAATGCATTCATTTGGCCTGGTTTTGGTTCAAAGGTAGATTATGGCTCAAATTGGTACCAAGGTAGCATTAAATGGTCCAAAATGACTTCTTACATAACTTGTGGCAATTTGAGCACATCCAAAGCATAAAATATAGCATGTATGATAATTCCATGAGGTACCAAATACCATGCATCTCAAAATGACCTATCCATTTGGCATTATACGCACACTTCCTATGCCACCTACATACCTAAATCACATAATCTTGCATTTCCACCACTATAATTGACATTTACAACAAAACCTCATACTTCTACATATATTGGAGCTTTTATATTACAAAATATCAATTTCAAATTCTCATTGATAATATAATACATGAAAACTAAAACCATTGTCAAAGTCTCACAATTCATGCATATTGGCTTCCATTCTTGGCTCTTGAAATTTCCTTAGACATGGTTAGAAATAATATGGGGAGGAGTGAGATTCCAAGAATCCTAATAGCTTAATCATCCTTTAAATCCACTTATATGGTATGTTATTGTGTCAAAGAAAGCGAGCATGTATCATATTCATCCAAACATCAAACATAATCATATTCATGAAATCAAATAAATCTATAGAAGTTAAAATCAAGCTCTAGGGAGTTTTGGTCTAGCCTCACCCAATTATGTGGGAACTTTGGATTAGCCTCACCCATTTTAGGGACTTTTGACTTAGCCTTACCCATTTTAGCATTGTCTCACCCTTACTTAGGGACTTTTGGCATAACCTCACCGATTAAGAGTCAACCACATTCCAAATTCATTTTATGAAACATAATGATACCATATCATCAAACCAATAGTAATGGGCATGTTTCATAGTTCAAACATATATACAAGCAATTAATAACAATCAAACAACTAAGATAAGCATACAAAAATAGATGAAGAGCTACCTTTCTCAAGAAGCACAAAATTCCTTTTTTGGTTCATACTTCCTTGCCTCGACCTTACAAGCACACTTAGGAAAAGCTTGATTTCCTTGGCCTAGACACATCAAACAAGACACAGCAATATCAATGGAACCATCTCTAGCCTTACAGAAGCCTTATATAAGTTACTTCTAGTTCTAGGTTTCCATATGACTCCATATTATAGCATAATGAAGAAACTCATATAATTCATCATCTTAGCTCTAATTTCTCACTCAAGTTAAGTCACATGACTCTATTTAAACTCATTGAAGTCATCACAAACTCAAATTAAGGAGCTTAACACTTAGTTTCTTTTTTATGCATAATGGAACCTTAAACTTCTAACTTTAAAACTATGGTTCCTAAATTCAAACTAATGGTTCCTTAGACCATTTCTACTCTTAAAATTAAAGAAAACTCTCCTTAGGTGATGCAATAGCACCAAGAGACCTTGTTGAGCATAAAAGTGGACCTGATGAAGGATATGGTGCTATGTTTCAAGCCCAAGGACATGATTTGCAAATTAAAGCCCAAGAGTTCAAGTCAAATGTGCCTAAAGACCCATTGCAAGGCATAGGAGGCCCAATAACAAGAGTTAGGGCCAAAGCAATGAAAGAAGCCTTCAATTGTTTAATTCATAAGCTTCACAACTTAGAGCCCATTCATTTAAGTCAAGAGAAGGCCCAAGAAGATGTAAAAGATGTGATCATGCTAACCATTCTACAAGAGGAGTGCCAAGGCCCAATTAGAGTCCAATTACAAGAGATTAAGAATCATGTAACAACCATGTGATTTTTAATGAAGCATGAGCATCCCATGTGACAACTTAAAGAAGTAGATTAGTTTTGACTAGGATTCTTTTTAAAATTTCGTTTTTTATTATTTTATTATTTTTTTGAACTTAGTCAAAGAGCTTATCTTGGAGATCAAGTTAAGATTAGTATTCTAATCTAATTAGGATATATATTAGGTATCATTTAAAATATTTCTAATCAGGTTTTAGAGTTTTACTTTAATTAGGACTCTAGAAAATTTTGCCTATAAAAGGCTTCCTATTGTACTCTATTTTATACATGAATGAATAAATGAATTTGAGTATTATTCAATACTTTGCGAGGCTTTTGCTTCTTTGTGTTCTCTGAGAGTTCACGTGACTTATCAAAGGATTGGTCTTCCTTTGTGGCGTCTTGAGGCTAGGGTTCTAAGAGACAAGTTCTCTTAGGGTCTTTCCTTTGACCAACATTCTTGTTTTCTAGCCGGTCTCGGGCAAAGTGTCATCTTGTTGAAGGTTCCTAGGACAAGGTTCCTAGAGGGTCTCTCATCATTTGGTATCAGAGCTTTGGTCGCTAGTACAAGGTATATTTTTGTATTTTCCCTTTCATTGTTTTTCATACTTTCTCTCTTTCCATTAATCCTTTTCATCTTCATCTTTCTCTTCTATCTTCTTCTGTCTTCCATTGTTGTGTTCCTCCATCCTCAAAAAAAAAAAAAAAAAGAAGAGAGTGTGATACTCCAAAAAGAAAAAGAGAAGAGAGTGTGATACTCCAAAAAAAAAAATTCAAAAAAAAAAATTCGAAAAAAAAAAATTCAAAAAAAAAGGGAGTGAAAAAAAAAAATTCAGATTGCAGAATTCAAAATTGCAAGTTGTGCCAATTCAAAATTAAAAGCAAGATTGGAGTCAATTTTCTAATTGGAATTAATTTCCTAATTGGAGTCAATTTTCCTAGTTGGAGTTAGTTTCTTAATTAAAGTCAATTTCCTAATTGGAGTTAATTTCCTAATTAGAGTCAATTTCCTAGTTAGAGTTAGTTTCCTAATTAGAGTCAATTTCCTAATTGGAGTCAATTTCCTAATTGGAGTTTGTTTCCTAATTTAATTGCATTAAGTGGCTACCAAGTTTTCTACTTACCTATTTGCATTCAAGAAAGGATATTGTTTTCTAATTGTTCGAAACTTGAATTGCAAGTAGTTTTCTATTCTTAAGGTTTCTTATTTTCAGATTTTTTTTTTCTTTACATCTCTTTCCTTCCAGACCTTCCCTTACTCCTTCTTTTTCCTTTTTGTTACACACCTATTTTTCTCCTTTGTTTGATTCTTTGGGAATTTATATTTTAGAATTTTAGTTTTTGGATTGCCACTAGTTTGATCTTTTCATTTGATTTGCTTGTGACTTGCTTAGAACACTTGTAAGAAGCAAATTATTGAGTGGTAAAAGGCAAGAGGGTTAACATTAAAGAAAAAGCCAAAAAGAGAATTAAACACGAGTGAAATTATCATCTTTTGAGTGTAAACACGTAAGCTAGTGAGTTGCGAGGTCCTATATCTTTCGTTGCTTGTTTTTGTACAAACTAATATTTCAGGATGTCTGGAGAATCTGAGCATAGTGACTTTGACATGAAAGTCTGGATTAGAGCCGTTCAAAGTACTCTTGAGAAACTTAGTACCAGATTAGATGATGTGGAGTCTTCTTCCAATAGGAGGACCCATAGGAGGCAACCTCATATGGAACTTGATGATGATGCTGAATCCGACTTTGAGGAGTCCCATACTCGGAGAGGTAGACAATCATCATCCAATAAGGATGGTGGTATTGGAAACATCAATATGAAGATTCCCTCATTCCCCGGGAAAAATGACCCGGACCAGTACTTAGATTGGGAAAGAAGAGTGGAGCATGTGTTCGAGTGCCACTCTTACACTGAGGTGAAGAAAGTAAAACTTGCTGCAGTGGAGTTTACTGACTATGCTAGCATCTGGTGGGATCAACTCTTACTCACCAGAAGACGTACCGGTGAAGGCCCAATTCGTGATTGGCAGGAGATGAAAACTATCATGCGCAAACGATTTGTCCCTAGTTACTATTATAGGGAATTGCATAAGAGGCTCCAAAAGCTGAAACAAGGTTCTATGAGTGTGGAAGATTACTATCAAGAAATGGAGATTGCCATGATTAAGGCAAATGTGGAGGAAGACTGTGACGCAACCATGGCCCGATTCATTGAGGGCTTAAATCCTGAAATAGCTGCCCAAGTTGATTTATACAATTACTTGGATATGGAGGAGCTCTTACATAGAGCTATCAAGGTCGAAAAGCAACTAAGGACTCGACAAAAGCTAAAAGTGACATCTAGCTCGAGTTCTTGGAGGGATTCCAAAGTCTCCTTCAAGCCAAAGACTGATTTCAAGTCTAAAGAGGAAAGTAAAGTAAAACCCTTTCAGGTTAAGGGTAAAACTGATTTAAAACCTTTATCATCTTCTAACCCTACTGCTTCTTCCTCTAAGGTTAGATGTTTTAAATGTAATGGTTTTGGTCACATTGCTTCACAATGTCCTAACAAACGAACTATGATTATTCTTGAGAATGGTGATGTGACTAGTGCTAGTAGTGAGTCTGAGGAGGATGAGATGCCACCCCTGACTGATGACTCAGATTTAGAATTAACTGAAGCTATAAATGGTGAAGCCCTTGTGGCTAGACGTGCTCTCAGCATTCAACCAAAAGAAGATCTCGAGATAGAGCAGCGTGAGCATATTTTCCATACTCGTTGCTTCATCCACAAGAAGGTCTGTAGTTTGATTATTGATGGTGGTAGCTGCACAAATGTAGCTAGTACTTTACTTGTGGAAAAGCTGAACTTGCCTACTTTGAGGCACCCTACCCCTTATAAATTACAATGGCTTAATGATAGTGGAGAGGTAAAGGTAACAAAACAGGTGCTCATCTCTTTTTCTATTGGTAATTATCATGATGAGATTCTTTGTGATGTAGCACCTATGTATGCTGGTCACTTGTTACTTGGTAGGCCATGGCAGTTTGACAGAAAGGTAAAACATGATGGATATAAAAATTATTACTCCTTTATTTTTAATGGTAAGACCATTGTGTTGACCCCTCTACGTCCTGTTCAAGCATATGAGGATCAGTTAAAAATCGAAAGAGAATGTAAGAATAGAGAGCAAGAAAAGAAAGGTAAAATGAGTGTGAGTATTGAGAATGAGAAAAAGCAACAGAAAGGTGAGTTGGGTAGGAAGAAAATTAGAGAAAAATATGAGGAAAAGAAAGTGAGTTTATTTTCGAGTAAAAGTGAGATCAAGAGAGCTTTATTTAGTGAAAATGCTTTCTTATTGATTTATAAAGATGTTTATCTTACTATCAATGATCCTGATCACTCTTTGCCTGTTAGTATTACATTTTTATTGCAGAAATTCTATGACTTATTCCCAGAGGAAATACCTAATGGATTGCCCCCTTTAAGAGGCATTGAGCATCGCATAGACTTTATCCCAGGAGCATCTATTCCCAATAGACCTGCTTATCGAGCAAATCCAAATGAGACTAAGGAAATACAACATCAAGTGGAAGAGCTCATGAAGAAAGGCTTTGTTCGTGAAAGTCTAAGTCCATGTGCTGTGCCGGTGATTCTTGTGCCCAAAAAGGATGGCAAGTGGCGGATGTGTGTAGATTGTCGTGCCATCAACAAAATAATGGTAAAATATCACTATCCTATCCCTAGGTTAGATGATATGCTTGACGAGTTGCATGGTGCATGTGTTTTCTCTAAAATTGATCTTAGAAGTGGTTATCATCAGATTAGAATGAAAGAAGGTGATGAATGGAAAACTGCTTTTAAGACCAAGTTTAGGTTATATGAATGGTTAGTTATGCCATTTGGCTTGACTAATGCACCTAGCACTTTCATGAGTTTAATGAACCATGTCTTTAGATCTTTCATTGATAGATTTGTTGTGGTTTACTTTGATGACATTTTGATTTACTCTAAAAGTCTAGAAGAGCATGTGAATCATTTGCATGATGTGTTTGTTGTGCTTAGAGAGAATAAACTCTTTGCCAATTTAGAGAAGTGCTCTTTTTGTTTGGATTCTGTGGTTTTTCTTGGATTTGTTGTAGGAGCTCGTGGCATACAAGTGGACGAGGAGAAGGTCAAAGCAATCCAAGAGTGGCCAACTCCAAAGAATGCGAGTGAAGTAAGGAGCTTCCATGGATTGGCGAGCTTTTATAGGAGATTTGTTAAGGACTTCTCTACTCTTGCTGCCCCTTTAAATGATTTGGTAAGAAAGAATGTGGTATTCAAGTGGGGTGAAGCACAAGAGCGTGCTTTTAACATACTGAAGGACAAACTAACTAAAGCCCCTGTACTTGTATTGCCTGATTTTACTAAGGTTTTTGAAATTGAGTGTGATGCTTCTGGTATAGGCATAGGTGGTGTGTTGATGCAGGATGCCAAACCTATTGCATATTTCAATGAGAAATTAAGTGGCCCTACTTTAAATTATTCTACATATGATAAAGAGTTGTACACCTTGAAACGTACCTTAGAAACTTGGCAACATTATTTGTGGCCTAAAGAATTTATTATCCATTCTGATCATGAAAGTCTTAAGTTTCTTAAGTCCCAAGGTAAATTGAACAAAAGACATGCAAGATGGCTTGAATTTATTGAAACCTTCCCTTATGTGATTAAGCATAAGCAGGGAAAGGAAAATGTTGTAGCGGATGCATTGTCTAGGCGTTACACTTTGATTACTTCCATGCATGCTAGATTGATAGGATTTGAGATTTTAAAAGACATGTATGAGTCTGATTCTGATTTTGCTGATATTTGGAAATCTTGTGAAATGTATGGTGCTAATGACTATTACAAGTTTGATGGGTTCCTTTTCAAAAAGGACAAGTTATGTGTTCCTATGTGTTCCATTCGTGAGCTTTTTATTAAGGAAACTCATGGCGGGGGATTGATGGGTCATTTTGGTGCCGAAAAGACTTTGGCTCTTTTGAATGAGCATTTTTATTAGCCTGGTATGAGAAAGGATGTGGTTGCTGTTTGTTCTAGATGTATTACTTGTAAGCATGCTAAGTCTAGAATTCAATCACATGACTTATATTCCCCCTTATCAGTTCCTTCTCACCCATGGACTGATATTTCTATGGACTTTGTCTTGGGTTTACCTAAATCTTCCACTGGGAAAGATAGTGTCTTTGTTGTTGTGGATAGGTTTAGTAAAATGGCACATTTTATTGCTTGTTCTAAAACTAATGATGCTGTGTATGTGGCAGCATTGTTTTTCAAGGAGATTGTTAGGTTGCATGGTGTGCCAAAAACTATTGTTAGTGATAGAGATGTAAAATTCTTGAGTTATTTCTGGAAAACATTGTGGAATAAACTTGGCACTAAGCTTTTGTTTTCTACTACAGCACACCCACAAACTGATAGGCAGACCGAGGTTGTTAATAGAACTCTCTCTACTTTATTAAGAGCTATAATTCAAAAGAATCTTAAGAATTGGGAGAAGTGTTTACCCCATGTCGAATTTGCTTATAATCGTGCTGTTCATACTGCTACAAAATTCTTTCCTTTTGAAATTATTTATGGCTTTAATCCTTTAACGCCGTTAGATTTGCTTCCTTTACCTTCACATAAGTTTACTAACCTTGATGGTACTAGGAAGGCTAAGTTTGTGCAGGATTTGCATGAGAAGGTGAAAGCTAATATTGAAAGAAGGAATGAGCAAATTGCTAGCCAAGTTAATAAGGGTAGAAGGCGTGTGGTGTTTGAACCTGGCGATTGGGTGTGGGTTCACTTGCGAAAAGAATGTTTCCCAGAACAAAGAAAGTCAAAACTCCAACCTAGAAGAGATGGTCCCTTTCAAGTTCTTAAAAGGATTAATGATAATGCTTATAAAATTGACTTACCTAGTTCTTATGGAAATATTAGTGCTACTTTTAATGTAGCTGATCTCTCTTCATTTGATATTGCAGATTCGAGGACGAATCCTTTTCAAGAGGGGGGGAATGATGCAATAGCACCAAGAGACCTTGTTGAGCATAAAAGTGGACCTGATGAAGGATATGGTGCTATGTTTCAAGCCCAAGGACATGATTTGCAAATTAAAGCCCAAGAGTTCAAGTCAAATGTGCCTAAAGACCCATTGCAAGGCATAGAAGGCCCAATAACAAGAGTTAGGGCCAAAGCAATGAAAGAAGCCTTCAATTGTTTAATTCATAAGCTTCACAACTTAGAGCCCATTCATTTAAGTCAAGAGAAGGCCCAAGAAGATGTAAAACATGTGATCATGCTAACCATTCTACAAGAGGAGTGCCAAGGCCCAATTGGAGTCCAATTACAAGAGATTAAGAATCATGTGACAACCATGTGATTTTTAATGAAGCATGAGCATCCCATGTGACAACTTAAAGAAGTAGATTAGTTTTGACTAGGATTCTTTTTAAAATTTCTTTTTTTATTATTTTATTATTTTTTTGAACTTGGTCAAAGAGCTTATCTTGGAGATCAAGTTAAGATTAGTATTCTAATCTAATTAGGATATATATTAGGTATCATTTAAAATATTTCTAATCAGGTTTTAGAGTTTTACTTTAATTAGGACTCTAGAAAATTTTGCCTATAAAAGGCTTCCTATTGTACTCTATTTTACACATGAATGAATAAATGAATTTGAGTATTATTCAATACTTTGTGAGGCTTTTGCTTCTTTGTGTTCTCTGAGAGTTCACGTGACTTATCAAATGATTGGTCTTCCTTTGTGGCGTCTTGAGGCTAGGGTTCTAAGAGACAAGTTCTCTTAGGGTCTTTCCTTTGACCAACATTCTTGTTTTCTAGCCGGTCTCGAGCAAAGTGTCATCTTGTTGAAGGTTCCTAGGACAAGGTTCCTAGAGGGTCTCTCATCATTAGGTGCTTTGAATGGAGCTTGGCTAAGATGCCCATAAGTATGGTCACCAATGGGTTTTTATTCATTTCTCTTGGGAAATTGGCATCCATGAAGATTCTCAGGTCTCTTATTAACCCATATATGCTTTTACATAATTTAAGTCATCATTAGAAAGCTTCATAAATCCTTAGATGAAATCAAAACCTTAATTTCCATAATTTGTTATCTATAGCTTCTTTTTGAGTTCTATTTGTTCTATATGATTCTTCATGCTGCAAAATCTCATTTCCTATCAAGTTTAGTCCAAAACCAAACTCCCTACATGGTGCTCTAGTTCTAGCCAAAATGGAGAAGGCATCGGAGAATCAAGAAAAACAAGATTTCCATGGAAGAGCTTACCTTGTTTGCTTCCTTGTTAAATAATGTTTCTCAAGCTTCCAAAGCTTCCTCCAAATTCTTTCTTCCCTCTATTGAACTAGCCACAAAACACCTCCTTTCAAAACTTTAAAACCATGAGAAGAGAGAGGAGAACAATATTAGTAAAGAGAAGAGCATGAAAAAGTAGTAAAATCTTACCCTTTTGGCTTTGTTTTCTTCCTCCCTTCTTCCACTTCTTGTGTGCCACCTTAAGTAGGTTTGGGTTCTATTTTAAAGCAAACTTAAGTCAGTTTAAATGATAGGAGATGAGGGGTGTGGCTTATAAGAAGGTGGAGGACCATTTATAACAATTAAAAATTCTAATCATGTCCTTTAACTTTGGATTCTCTATTTAAACTCGTTTCAAATCCTTTTTGAAAATCATCTTTTCTATTATAAAATTTAGGTCCTCTACTTCATAAAATACCTTTGGTTTCAAAATTAATTGGATTCAGAACAACCTTGAATGATCTGGTCAAAGTTTAAGTCAATTAATGACCTAAATCGCATACTAGAGAGGTTTTAACCATTCTAAAGGTTTCTATGATTTCTAGTGTAAAGTCCCACATTAGCTAGAAGGGGCCTGTGGCTAGCCCATATAAGTGGGGAGAATCCTCCCCCTCACGAGCGTGCTTTTCCTATGGGAAAGGACAAAACCCAACAAACCGGGAAGGCAGGGTCAAAGACCCACGAACCGGGAAGGAAGGGACAATACTCGTGAGGGCTCTGTATGTGTTGATATCAGAGCAATCCTGGCTCATGTGCGACCCGAGGATGGGTCGGCCCCAAAGGGGGATGGATTGTAAAGTCCCACATCGGCTGGAAGGGGCCTATGGCTTGCCCATATAAGTGGGGAGAATCCTCCCCCTCACGAGCGTGCTTTTCCTACGGGAAAGGACAAAGCCCAACAAACTGAGAAAGCAGGGTCAAAGACCCACGAACTGGGAAGGAAGGGATAATACTCATGAGGGCTCTGTATGTGTATAAATGTAACACCATAGTTTCTAGCTCACATCCATCATTATTTACAAGCTCATGTGATATATAGTAAGAAGGAAGTGAGAATTTTATTGAAAATAACACACTTTCTGCGCCGCATCATGACTAAAAATTTCATTTCGTGTCACGTGGACTGTGTGAGCTTATGCTATACATTCTCATATTTAATTACATCATCACAATTCATTTGAATCACAAAAACATGCCTACAACCCATGGAAACCGAATTGGAAGGTGGAAAATGAGGTTTCATTCTCGGCCAGAATTGGCCTCCTTTCTAGGCAAATTTTGGAAAATCATAAATAAATCTAAAAAAATATAAATCTTGCCATCTTTATCATTATGAAAATATCAGGATGTCTACTTAACATTAAAAATATGTCCAAGTCACAAAATTCATTACACAGGATGTTTAACATCCAAAAAGCTACAGAGGTCGCTGGCTGCCTGGGCTATTGTTTAGTTTACTGATATAAACTTCTAAAATTCATAACTAATTCTATAAAAATTGAAATCATACAAATTCAGTCATTATAGAAAGATAAAATTTAAAGTGATACTAAAAATAATTCCAGAATGAAACAGATATGTTTAGCCATCAGGAACCTATGGAAACATAACTGAACTCCTGGGGCGCTACTGGTACTGACAGTTAACTTCAGACATGCATAACTCTCTGCTCAGACCTCCGAATGATGTGATCTCAGTGGCTACAGAAATATTATGATTTCTAGTTTATGTATATAAATTTCCACAAGCATTGGACACCATTTGGCCATCAGATGACATAAAACACAAAACTCCAGTATGAATAGTACTCATACCAGAATCCATGAAAAATCCCAACTTTGAAAATTCATAAAGTATTCCCTAGACCTCAGAAGATTATGATCTTTAGTTTCTTAGAAAGCGCTCAATGAGACCTAATTGCATGCCAAATTATAGATCAAGACTAGCTCATTTCGCCAAAAAGTAATATAGGGTTCCATTATGGTCAATTTTGGCTCCATATTGAGTACCAAAATTGCCAAATGAATTTTCCTTAGTCTTGGAACCTTTTGGGCAAGTCTAAAAGTATATTTAAGACTTGTGTGAGCTACCCAAATGGTCCCAAACCTCATACATCTCATTTTGGCCATTCAACCCCCACTTATACACATATCCATCAAACTTTCAATTCTCATACTTTGGCATTGGATACTCAAAACATATGCTAGAGGTCATACATCATATTCATATATATAAACATTACATAATGGTGTATTTATACATGCCTCAAGGGTCATGGTACATTTACAACATCATATACTTTGTGAAGCCTCCTTATAGGTTCAAAAAGAATGAAAGCTAGGCCTAGGCTTGTCAATCTTCTTCTTTCATGGTTGTTGGCTCCCTTCACCATAACTCCTTGGTCCACCTAACATGTTAGAGCATTGGAGAGGAGGGAGTGAGATTCAAAGAATCCCAATAGCTCATCTCCCATTCAATCATAAATAATATGTGCAAGCAAGCTTTACCAATGCATGCATGGAGACAATAAAAGCCATGGACATTTTAGAAGCAAAGTTCGCATGTGAACAACTTATACAAATTATTCAAGAGCTCACTAAGTATTTGGATTGGCCTCACACTTCTCCTCATAGGTTTTGGACTTGCCTCACCTATTTCTTAAGCACTTTGGACTCAACCATACTCTTGGGAGCCCACTTTGCTTTTGGGAGACTCTTTGCTTTGTCTCAACCAAGCTCTCAAGGGTTTTTGGCTCATCCTCACCAAAGGGAAGAGTTCTTGGCCTCTCCACACTCAAGCAAACTCATACAAACATCATGGATTCATTTAAAACATAACATGACATCAAGGATTATGACATGTAAAGACATGCAAGCATACTTTTCAAAGCTTGAAAATACACATACACACATTCTAAAACAAGCTAAACACACATCCATGCATTAGAGAAGGTGGAGAGAGCTACCTTGTATACAAACACACACTTTTTCCTTAGCTTTCAAGCCTCCTCTTTTAGCCACACACCCAAAAGTTGGTGGAGATAGTTTCTCTTGGCCTAGACACAAATTATGGGAGCCAATTAAGTTCATAAAACAATTTCTAGGGCTATGCAACTTGCTTAAACCCTAGATTACTCTACAACTTCCATTATGGTCCATATTGGCACCTAATGAAGCAACACCCCTTAAATGATTTCTAGGCCTCATTCTTTACTCTCAAATATGATTCTTGACTCCTTTTAAGCCTCTTGGAGTCATCACATCCTTAAAACAAAAGGCCTAGCATTATGTTGCTTCTTTAGGTCAAAATATGAAACCTAAGGCACCAAATCAATTTCTAGGAGTTCTAAATTTTTTTCCAAGGGTTCCTCCCACCTTCTACCATCATAAGAAGTCCTAAACCAAGGCTAAAACAAATTAAAACAGCGCCTAGCCTAATGGTTCTGTCTTGGCCGAATTGATGGAGGGAGGAGGAGTCCATGGGCTTTTTGATTTTTCATTGATGGGAGAGACACTTGGGAGGCTTCCTAGGGGTCTTAGAGACTCAAATAAACATTTACACATGCAAGAAAATTCATGGATTAAATCAGTTTTTATAAAGTGTCCAAGAGCTCTACACTTTTCTAACTTGATTTTCATTAGCCTTTCTTCCAATTTCCTTGCATCTACTAACTCCTCATGGTCTAAAACCCATAATTCCTTCTTATTTCTAGACAAAAACCCTCCCCCCAAGATGGTTCTGTTCTGGCAGAACTCCACACACAAAGGGCAAGAAAAAGGAAGCAACATCTCACTAAATCCATAGGAAGAGAGGAGGAAAGGAGGGGAAGAAGTTTAACAAGGCAAGAAGTAGGAAAAAGTGGCTAAAACTTACACTTTTCAAAGCTTCCTCTTCCTTCCTTGGCCTCCCCTCTTGTGCGCCACTCTCAACCCTTCTTACTTCTATTTTAACGTGTGAGAGAGTGGGTGAGGAGATCTGAGCAAAGGAGGGGCGTTTTTATAAGCTAGGGATTCATTTAAGCAACTTTTAAACTTTGTAATTTTATCCTTCTTCATAGTTTTGTTCGTTTGGGCTCGTTTTAACTCCTTTTTGAAATTCGTCTTTTCCATCATATTCCTTAGGCTCTTAATCATAATAATTGCCTTTGGAATCACTCAAAAAGGATCTAAAACCATTTCGAACTGTTCGGTCAAATTTTCAGTCAACCGATAGCTGAAATCACTCACCGGAGGGGTTTCAACTGTTCTAGAGGTTCCCATAGTATTCAGAGCCTTTGAGAACCCTAGAAAGCTTAAATTTTTTGTTTAAAAAGCCCTCTTATGAGTTTTCCAAATTTTTCAAAAATTACAAAAATGCCCCTACTTCCCTCGGTAGATTTTTTAATCTCTTTTGGCTCTGGTTTTTGGGCATCTTAAACCTTAAATCCTCATTTTCTAATATTTATAATTTTATTATAATTTTAGTTGGCCCCAATTCCTTCTATTTCAAGGACTTCCTTTTATATTTGGCCCATTTCTGACGTTTACGGAGAAACTGAACATTACGTTTCTCACGTTTATGGAGGGACTGAATGTTACATCTAGTGCCTCTGAGAACTCTAGAAAACTCAAAATTTCCATTTAAAGTTCCTCCTTTTCCTGAAATTACAATTTTGCCACTTTGTTATTCATTTAATTTATTCAATCATTTTGACTCCAATTTCAAGCTATCCTTAAGCTCTTATCCACTTTTAGATGTTCTAATTGACATTCTAATCTCGATTAGCCTTAATACTCTGGGGTCCTCATTCATTTACCAAATGATTTTGATTTTGATTTCTCATAATTCATACTTGCTTTCGCTATGCCCCGTGACCCTTTGTAAGTAACTTTTTCCACTCTTTAGAAATTATTTTGAATTTCTAAATTATAGGACATTATAGGAAGTGAACCCATTCTACCCCATAGCTCAAGAGTCACATTGTAAAAGGGCATCTAAGAAAAATATAAATCACAATAGAGTGAAAAATAATTTTCTTAATAACATAAATAGGCATAATATAACTTAATAATCATGAAGAGGAGCTAATTGCACCAATTAATATGCTAATTTCATAATTTAGTAAATAGAGAACAGCGTAAAACTTCAAAATATCCAACATGTTAATTGTAATACCATAACTATATAGGATTCAAATCATAGCATAAACAGCTTATGGCATTTATGTGTATGAAAATCACAATTTTAGTGGTAGAAATAACCAACATTGAATGCTCAATAATTCATTCTTAGCTTTAGGGACCGTATGAGCTTACCACATTCATTTTCCATCCATAACACATTTGTTTAATTAGAATTATCACAATTGGGAGCTTAAAATTTGAGTCCAAGCTGTGGGACACAAAATCACACTATACTTGGCATTTCCCCCATCTATGCCATAATCTAATATGAAGTTTAGAAAATTATAATTACAACAACAACAAAGCCTTTTCCTACTAAGTGGGGTCAGCTACATGGGTCAATCGACGCTATAAACACCTATCGTAAATCATATTTTTAGAGAAATCATTTAAATCTCAATCTCTCTTAATAATTTCTCATATAGTTCTTCTTGGTCTTCCTCTACCTTTAATTATTGGACTATTCTCCATCTCATCTACTCTCTTAACTAGGGCTTCTATAGGTCTCCTCCCAACATGATTAAACTATCTAAGTCTTGATTCTATAATCTTTTCCACAATAGGTGCAACTTCCACCTTCTCTCTAATGCATTCATTTCTAATCCTATCTTGTCTAGTGTGTCCACTCATCCAACGCAACATTCTCATCTTTGCAACATTGAACTTATTCTTTTGTTAACTTTTTATTGCCCAACACTCAGTTCCATACAACATTGCAGGTTTTATAATTGTGCAGTAGAATTTACCCTTAAGTTTGAGTGGTACTCTTCTATCACAAATAACACCCGAAGCACTCCTCCATTTCATTCACCCCCGCTTGAATCTTATGTTTTATGTCTTTTTCTATTTTCCCATTATGTTGTATGATGGATCCAAGATATTTAAATCATGTGACTTGTGGTATAATATGTTCTCCAATTTTCACTTCTGCGCTAGAAGTGGTGTGTCTCTTATTAAACTTACACTTCATATACTCTATTTTATTTCTACTTAAATAAAATCCATGAGCTTCCAAAGCTAATCTCTACCTCTTTGACTTCTCATTCATTTCCACTCTCATTCTCCAACTAAGACAATATCATCTACAAAAAGCATACACCATGGCATTGGCTCTTGGATATGTTCAGTAAGTACATCCAAGACTAAAGTAAAAAGATAAAGGCTTAGAGTTGACCCTTGATGTAGACCAATAGTTATCAAAAAATCTTCTATAGGTCCACCTTTGGTTACTACACTAGTTGTAACGAACGTAATTTTGGTAAAACGACGAAATGAGTCATATAAAAGTAAGTCCTCTGAAATGACATAGATAATGTCTCAAAAAATTTGGGTTGAGTCCTAGACTCCTAAAAATGATAATTCTAGGCTCAGACGGAAAGAAAAATGGAGTTAGGATGGATAAACAATTTGCAACAAAAACTGACGAAATGTAATGACATTTTCGTAAATAATTGCAACTTTTGAAAAACCACATAGAAGGGTTTTTTAAATGAAATTTTTAAGTTGCCCAAGGTTTTCAGAGGCCCTAAAAACTATTGGAAGCCCCGAGATTGGTAAAGTCCCTTCGGTGTACGTTTTCCAATATCAGTTGACCTGAACTTTGACCGATTTGTTTGGTATGGTTTTAGCTTCAAATTGAGTGATTCTAAAAGTATTTTATTAAATTGGGAACCTAAATTTTATAATAGAAAAGACGGTTCTCAAAAAGAGATAAAACGAAGTCGAAACAAAATTGCTATTACGAAAGGGTAAAAGTAGAAATAAGAGCTTCTAGAATGTCCTAAACACTTCCATACTTTTCTTCCATCTTCTCCCTTTTATTGAGCATGACTTCTTCTGCCCAATTTACAGAAAAAATAGCAGCTCCTTAGGTGCATCAAAAGGGGAAGAAAAGGAGGAGAAAAATTAAGGAAAAGGTAAGGAAACTTGTAGATTTTCATGCTCCATCTTCCTCCAATCTTGTTCCTCTCCTTTCCTTCTCTCTTTCTATGGTTTAGTTGAACTTTTTGGTTCTGTTTTAGGTCCAAAACCAAGGGGATAATTTTGAATTTGCCAAGGAGAAGAGAATCAAGGAGAAAGACACTTGAAAGCTCACTTGAATCCTAGGTAATCTTTGCATTTTGTTGCATCTTCTCTTCCCCCTCCCTTTGTGTGTATTTCGGCCAAGAACAGAACCAAAGGAGGGGAGGATGTTCTATCTAGATGAAGGAAGGAACAAGGGTTTTAGGCCATGGGGAGATGGAATATGGCAAGAAATTCCAAGAAAAACCAATAGAAAACAAGTTTGAAAAATGTAGTGTTTTCTAGGGTTTTGCAAAATCTGATTTTATATAAATGTTTCCTTGGCTATTTGAATGCTCCCTTGAGCTCCTAAGACCTCTAGAAAGCCTCCCAAATGGTTCTCCCATCAAGGAAAAATCATAAAGTCCATGAACCTTCCTTATGGTGCATATTTTGGCCAAGCTAGGTTCATTAGGCTAGGGGATGTTTTAATTTGTTCTAGCCTTGGTATGAGACTTTGTATGATGTTAGAAGATGGGAGGAACTATTGAAAAAAATTTAGGAGCCATAGGTTGGGAGATGGGACAATGGTGTCCATAATGGTGCCTTGTGAAGCAACTTGATTGTCCAATGGTGCAATTGAATATGTGATGGCTCCAAGGACCTTAAATGAGTGCAAGAAGTTTAGAAATAATAAGAGAATGGAACCTAGAACTTGGATGATATGAGTTGCTTCAATAGACCATTTATGGAACCAATATGGCCATTATGGAACCAAGTGTGTGTTTAAGAGTGAACCTAGTGTCTTAGGTTGCTTCAAGTGTGTAATTGTGTGATGTTTGTGATGTCTAGGTCAAGAGAACTCTACTCCACCTAAGTGCTCTTGTGAGACAAAGAAGGGAAAGGAAGCAGCAAAGTAAACTTACATAAATTAAAAGGTAGCTCTCCACCTCATTCTCTTGCATTCTTGTGTGCATATGTATATGTTGTGTGCTCGTATATACTCTTGTGATTTGAAAACATGCCACTTGATGTCTTGAAATTGCATTGGTACCAATGTGTCTTCTTGAATGACTAAGGTTATGGAAAGAGCTCATAAGGGTGAGGTGATGCCAAAAGTCCCTTGATGAAGGTGAGGAGATGCCAAAAGTCTTATCACATAGGTGAGACAAGGCCAAAAGTCCCTTGAATGGGTGAATGGGTGAGGCTAGGTAAAAAGTCCCTAGGCCAAGGGTGAGGCAAATCTAAAAATCCTAGAAATGGGGTGAGGCTAAACCAAAAGTCCGTAGAGCATGAAAATGGTCTTGACATGTTGTTGATGTGGCATGAAAGAGATTTATTGCACACTTTATGCTTGCATATTTATATATTTGATGTGTGTATGCCTTGAATGTGGTGTGAATGGGTGTGTGAGCTATTGAGATTCATAGAATCTCACCCCCTTTTCCGTCTCATGCTTAAAATGTCTAGGTGGTGCCCAAGGCCAAGGAAATACAAGCCAAGAACACTAAATAGCTACACCTTGTTTAATTTGTAGTGTAAATTGTAATGGAGTGTCAAGAAGCAATGTAAATGTTATTTTTTGTTGTGTAACACTTTGAGCATATGTAATATGATATATAGACTATATGTATAATGTATGTGGTATATATATAATTGGACCCTTGAATGGCATGTGTATTTAGTGCATAAATGGATGTTAAGAGACCAAAATAAGATGCATGGGGTTTGGGACCATTTGAGCAGTCTCTATAAGTCATATTTGTGCTTTAACACTTGCCCAAGAGGTGCCAAACAATTAAGAAAGCCATTTGGACAAATTGGTTACTCATATGGAGAAAAAATTTACCATTTTAGGAGGCTCTACCACTTTTTGTCTAAATGAGCTCTTCTTGATCTGAAATTTAGCATGCATCTAGAGCTTATTGAGAGATTTTTGGAAAGCTAAAGTTGGTAATTTTTGGAGGTCTGTGGAATATTTGGTGAATTTTTGAAGTTGAGAATTTTTCTGGTTTTGGTCCTTGGTACTGTAGCACTGGTCTGAAATTAAATTCTATTATTCATGAGGCAAATGATGTCCACTTGCCAAAAAATTTATACAGAGAAACTAGACATTCCCTGTGAGTTGTACCAACTAGAAGCACCTCATTAGGAGGTCTAGAGAGGGAGATATGAATTTTTGAACATTCTGTCCAATTTCAGGACCCTTACCCGACCTGAGTTATTGTTTTATTGAATTTCGAGATTTGGGCTACCTGAGCTGGTCTGGAAATATTTTTTCCCTCTAGCTAACTTCCACAACTTTCTAGATTGGTATCATTTTTATGGATTGTATTTTTTTGTAATTAATTGAACATTTTCAAATTTTTCTACAGAATTCTGTGATAGCTCCAGAATTCAATCAGACCTTTAGACTATTTTGCATATAAAACGGCCTCTGTGGTAAATTTTATGATCTGGACATATTTTTAGTGTGAAGTAGACATCCATAGATTTCTAAAATAATCAAGATTGTATGATTTCAATTTTTTTAAAATTAGTTATGATTTTCCAAATCTGACCAGAAAAGAGGCCATTTTTTGCCAAAGCTAGACTTGCTTATCTTGAGTTTTATTTCAGTTTCCATGAGTTGTGGGCATGATTTTATGATACAAATAAGTTTTATATATGTAATTAAATATTTAAAAGTATAGTATGAGCTCACACGATCCATGTGACACTGAATGAAATTTTTATATGCGATGCAACACAAAAATAATCAATATTTTAATGCCATTGTCTTGCCTTTCATATGTATTGATTGATATGAGGTATAAAAATAACATAGAATGAGAATGAGCTAAGAAATTATGGTATTACATTAGTTGTAGCCTTATTATACATATCTTGAATTGCTCGAATATAAGCTATACGAACTCCTTTTTTCTCCAAAGCCTTCCATAGAACCTCTCTTTGTACTCTATTATATACTTTTTTCCAAATCGATAAACACCATGTGTAAATCTCTTTGATTCTTTTGATATCTCTACATTAATCTTGGCAACAAGTATATTGCTTCCATAGTTGACCTTCCTGGTATAAAACCAAATTGATTCTCTGTAACTTGGGTCTCTTTCTGTAACCTTCGTTCAATTACTCTTTCGCATAATTTCATAATGTGGCTCAGGAGCTTAATTCCTCTATAATTTGCACAATTTTGAATGTCCCCCTAACTATTATAAATAGGAATTAAAGTACTTCTCTTCCATTCATTTGACATTCTCTTAGATCTCATAATTTCATTAAATAACTTTGTAAGCTAACTTATGTCTTTCACTCCTAAACCCTTCCATACTTTAATAGGTATATTATCCAATCCGACTGCTCTAACACTCTCCATTCGCTTTAATGTTTCTTTTGACTCTGATTCATGAATCCTATGATAAAAACTATAATTTTGATCCTCTTCTCTAGTGTCTAACCTATCCGATTGTAATAAAATCTCGTGCATTTCATTAAAAAGCTTATAAAAGTAACTCTTCCACTGTTCTCTGATATCTTGTTCCGTGACCAAGACTTTCTCTTCTTCATCCTTAATGCATTTCACTTGGTCTATGTCTCTTATTTTTCTTTCCCTACTTCTAACTTGTCAATACTTCTTTCTTTAACTTTAATACCTAAAGATTGGTATAACCTATCGAATGCCCTCGCTCTCGCTTCACTCACCACCTTTTTACTATCTTTCTTAGCTACCTTATATTTCTTCCAATTTTCATCATTCTTACATAACGACCACACTTTATAATACTCCCTCTTAACTTTAACCTTATCTTGCATGCTTGCATCCCACCACCAAGATTCTTTATCTCTAGGTCAAAAACCTTTTGATTCACCTAATATTTTCTTTACCACTTTCCTAATCTCTTTAGCTATTCCATTCTACATATCATTAGAACTTCTTTGTAATTCCCAAGGTCCTTCCTTCACAATCTGTCTTTGCAAATTTTTTTCTTTATCCCTTTTTAGTTGCCACCACTTAGTTCTTAACATCTTATCTTTGCCTTTGCTTTTTACTCTTCACTTAACTCGTACATCTATAACCAAAACTCTATGCTGAGTAGTTAAACTCTCTCTAGGTATAACTTTGTAATCCATGCAAAGTTTTCTATATGATTTCCTTATAAGAAAGAAATCAATTTGAGAATGTACCCTTCCACTTTTGTACTTGATAAGATGTTCCTTACGCTTTCTAAAATAAGTGTTAGCTAATATAAGATCGAAGGCTAACGAAAAGTCTAGAATAGTTTTACCTTCTACATTTGCTTCTCCTATGCCATGTCCTCTATAAACACCCTCGTAACCTGAAGATACACTTCCTATGTGACCATTTAGATCCCCTCCTAGAAGAATCTTTTCTCCTAATGGTATTTCCTAAACTAAACATTCTAAATCTTCCCAGAACATTACCTTGTGATATTTTTCTAATCCTACTTGTGGTGCATAAGCACTAATAGCATTAAAGATTTCCTTTTTTACTACAAACTTTAATGCAACGATTCTATCTCTTAACCTTTTTTAATCCACTACAACATTTTTTCAAAACTTATCTACAATTATACCTACCCTATTTCTAGATTTAGCCTTACCAGTACACCAAAGTTTAAAACCTGAAGTGTCTAATTCTTTCGCTTTTTCTCCTACCCATTTAGTTTCTTGTAAACACATAAAATTAATCGTCCTCCTAATTATAATATCTACTATTTCCATTGATTTACCCATAAGTGTACCTATATTCCAAGTTCTAAAATGAATCCTACTCTCGTGAACTAACTTCTTTACCTACATTCATTCATGAAAATGTGAAAACCCTTACTTATTTTTCACTACACCCAAGTGTCGATGCAGTGACTCTTGCTCATTTGTTACTATAATTGAGCTATACAATGTGTTACTTCTAGGCAATGACCTAGCATTACATTTAATACATCGATTATCCATGTCATAAAGATTTGACAAAGTTTTACATTAGCTGTCAATTGCCTAACACAACCCTCCTCTTTTTTCCGGGCTTGGGACCGACTATGAAAAATAATTTACATCAAAGCTCATCACAGGCAGAGTTAATTTAGAAAATTATAATTAGTCCTAGAAAAATTGAAAACCATGCAAATTATACCATTCTGGAAATTCACGGATGTCCTCTAACTACCATTAAAATTCCAAATCAAAACAACCAAGTTTGGTTCATGAAAATTGACGGAATAATACATTAGGTCATTGATGCATCCTACAGCTGAACTCAATTTTCAAAAATTTATTTCTCCCTCTACAAAGTCTGAATGAGGTACTCTCAATGGATATAGAAAGCTTAAGTGTCTAGTTTATACTTAACATTCCATGAGCATTAGATTTCATTTGGTTCTCAAGTGACATAAAAATGCAAACTGACCATATGAATAGTAAATGAGACAATTATGCATAATTTGGCCAACATTGAAAATTTATAATAAATTCTCTAGAGTTTCAAATTAGGTACTTTGGCTCTATGAAAAGCTCTAGATGAGTTATATAATCATGCCAAATTTCATCCCCAAACTCGCCCATTTGGTTAGACTTTGGTTCAGCTCAAGATTTTGTCACTTTAGAAACTACAAAGGGGTTAAATAGGCACTAAATGGTCTTCTAACCATACCATAACCATTTAAGCATATCTAAAAGCATAAACATAGCCTATGAGAGTATAAAAAATGGTCCAAATCATCATGTATCTCAAAATCAACTTCCTTCTTGAATCCATACACAAGTGCATAAGGCTTCCATGATGTCAAAAATCTACATAACCATTCATTTGACTTCAATATTGATACATACATCATGGTTACATGTATTTAAGCATGCTTAAAGGTTTACATCACATATGTAACACCATATTCATTTAACTCATCTCATCTCATTTCTAGGCATATCTTCTTGAATAACACAAGACCTTAAGAAAAATTCATTGAAATAATAGATTATTTTTGTGTTACATCATGGATAAAATTTTTATTTCGTGTCCTGCGGACCATATGAACTCATACATCTCACTCTCCTATTTAAATGCACACATACAATTCAAAACCATCTCAAAATGTGGCCAAAAGCTCAAGCTCAAGAACCATATACATAAAAATCACATGTTCAACCTCGGACTGGTGTGCCAAGTTTCTGTAACATCTAGTTCTCTGCAAACAAGGGAAAACATGAGAAACGTAACCTATGGTTTCTCCGTCAATGAATGAAACTCACTGGATATAAAAGGAAGTCCCTCAAAATGATGTAGCTAAGGTCCCAAAAAATTTGAAAAGCATTCTAGACTCATAAAAGTGAGAATCCCAGGCTCAAACGAAAAGAAAAATAGAGCTAGAATGAAAAAACAATTTCTTACGAAAAGTTTACAAAACGTAATGGCATTTTCGTAATTTTGAGCAAATTTTGAAATTCACACAAGAGGGATTTTTAAATGAAAGGTTTGAGTCCCCCAGGGTTCTCAGAGGCCCTAGAAACTAGGGGAAGGCCTAGAACAGCTAAAGCCCCTCCGGTGGACGTTTTTCAACGTCAGTGTGCTCAAACTTTGACAGATTTATTCAAGAAGGTTTTAGCTCCAATTTGAGTGATTCCAAAGGAATTTTACTAAATTGGAAACTTAAATTTTATAATGGAAAAGACAGTTCTCAAAAAGAAGCTAAAACGTAGGAGAAACGAAAATGCCAAGAACAAAGGGCAAAATGGGAATTTTTGAAAAATGTAACTTCCTCCCACCTATATATATATGATACACCCTTCTTCTCCCTTCATGTTGCACGACCATGTTCTGCCCAAAACTAGAGGAAAACCCTAGGGAGAGTGGTGCACAAGAGGAAGGCAAAGAGGAGGAGAAATCAAAGGCTTAAGGTATGGAAATTAGTAGTTTTTCATACTCTTTCTCTTCCAAACCTTTTCTCCTTCATTCTCCTTTATTTCCTATGATTATAATGAAGTATATGGATCTATTTTAGAGGAGAAGTTGAGGAGAAAATTCGGATTTGAAGAGAGGAGATCAAAGAACACAAGATGCAAGTGAGAAAAAGTAAGAAAATAAGGTAATTTCTCTTCCTATGGTTGTCATCTTTGGTTCCCTCCTCCTCCATTTTGCCCAACATCAGAAAACCCTAGGAGAACTTGATTTTTAGGCAGAACCAAGGGTGAATCTAAGGAAAAAGGGTGTGAAGATTAAGAATATGCAAAGGGAATTAACAAAAAACTATTAGATTTCAAGATGCAATTTCTAGGGTTTCAATTGCACTTTGTAAAATCTGATTTTGTATGATGATTCCTAGGCCTAAATAAGAGTTTAAATGAGTTTCCAAGATCCCTAAGATGCTCCCCACATGCTTCCTCCTTCAAGAAAATCAAGCAAAATCCATGGAGACCAACAGGCCTCATGGTCTCAGGCTAAGGAGGTTGGGTTAGCTAGGGAGAGTTTTAAATTCTTCTAAACCCATTCTTGAGTCATATATGATGAATGAAAATAAGGACAGTCCTTGAAAAAAATTTAGAACCCATAGAAAGTAAATTGGTACTTTAGGTTCCATATTATGACCTAAAGAAGCAACATATAGTTAAACTCCTTGCTTTAATTGTATGATGCCTCCAAGAGGCTTAAAAGGAGTCATGAATCATATTTGAAAGGAAAGAATGGCGTTTTGAATGTATTTGAGGGGTGTTGCTTCATTAGGTGTAATTATGGACCATAATGGGAGTTTATAGAACAACCTAGTGTCTAAGCAAGTTATGTGACCTTGGAAATTGTTTCATGAACTTAATTGGCTTCCACAAATTGTGTCTAGGCCAAGAGAAAGCATCTCCACTAGTTGTGTGTGTGTGGCCGAATCAAGGGAAGGAATTTCAAAAGGAAAAGTGTGTGATTGTGTGCAAGGTAGCTCTCTCCACCTTCTCTCATACATGGATGTGTGCTTAGCTTGTCTTAGAATGTGTGTATGTATATTTTCAAGTCATGAAAAGTATGATAGCATGATTTCATATGCCATGGTTTTATGATGATATATTATGTTTTATATGATGTTTTGATGTGTGCTTGGGTTTGTTTGAGTGTAGTGAGGCCAAAAACCCTTAGCCATGGTGAGGATGAGCTAAGAACCTTTAAGATTGGTTGAGACAAAGCAAAGTGAGCTCCCAAGAGCATGGTTGAGTCCAAGAATACATTAAAGAATGGGTGAGTCAAGTCCAATATCCACAAGAAATTGGGTGAGGCCAATCCACTTGCTTGGCAAGCCTTTGTATGCTATGTATGACTTTCTTAAATGATGAAAATATTTCTTGAATGCTTGCACATGTCTACATGACCATACATACATTTATGAGATTTGTTTGCATCCATTATGTATGATTGAATGGGAGATGAGCTATTGAGATTCTTTGAATCTCATTCCTTCCTCTTCAATGATTTAATATGCTAGATGGACTAAGTGGACAAGGCGATGGAAGCCAACCACCTTGAAGAGAAGAGTTTGACACCAACATGCTTAGTCTTTGCTTTTTAAAACCATAATGATGTCAAATATTATAACCCCTTGATGTATATGGTCTATGACCTCTTAAACATGTGTAATTATGATATTATGCTATGTATAAATGAGAGAATATTTTTTATAGTCATTAGAATGTGAAATGGGTATATGGTGGCAAATTAGCTTCATTGGTGGTTTGATAGAATTATGCATATGTGTGGATGAAATAGTCAAAATGAGATGCATGGAGTTTGAGCAACTTACACAAGTCTTAATCATGCTTTTAGACTTGCCCAAAAGGTGCCAAACTCTAGGGAAAGCCATTTGGTTACTTTGGTACCTCATATGGAGCCAAAATTGACCATAATGGAACCCTATGTCACTTTTTAGCCAAATAAGCTCTTCTTGATCTAATATTTTTGCATGAAATTAGAGCTTGTTGAGAGATTTTTAGGAAACTAAAGAATATAATTTTTAAAGGTCTATAGAATATTTGATAAAGTTTTGAAGTTGACAAATTTTCTAGTTTTGGTCATGTCACTGTTTATATTGGTCCGAAAATGAAATCTATCACACAAGGCTCAAATAATGTCCAATTGCCATGAAATTTTATGCAGCGAAACTAGACATTCATAGTGACTCATGGCAATTAGAAGCACCTTATTTGGATGTATAAAGAGGGAGATATGAATTTTTTAAAATTCTATCCAGTATCAAGAATTTCAGTCGACCTCTGTTACTGTTTAATTAGTGTTCAAGGTCATGGCGTGCTTGAGCTAGTCTGGAGTTATTTTTTTCCTCTAGTTGACATCCACAAATTTCCAGATTGATATCATTTGCATACATTGGATTTTTTTTGAATTAATTGGATATTTTCAAAGTTTTATGTAGAAAGTTATGATAGCACTAGGGGACAGCTTGACCTCTGGATATTTTTGAATGTCAAAGATGTTATGGTCTGAACATATTTTTAGTATGAAGTAGACATCCATAGCTTTCCATAATGGCCAAGAATGTATGATTTCAATGTTTCTAGAATTAGTTATGATTTTTCAAAATTTGGTTAGAAAAGAGCCAAATCTGGCTAAAAATGGATATGAATATTTCATGCTTCCCTTCATGATTCTTGAGGTGTAGGCCACTTTTCATGATGCAAATGAATTGTATTCATGTAATTAAATATGAGAATATGTTGTATGAGCTCATATGGTCCCTGTGACATCAAATGGAATTTTGATATACGAAGCAATGCAAGAAAATTCATTATTTTAATTCCCTTTTCTTGCTCTTTCATGGAATCTATGAATGTAAAGCATGGAAATATTGTGAAATGAGCTAGAAATATAAGGTATTATAGTTCATGTCATGAAATTTGAAAAATCATAACTAATTCTAGAAAAATTTAAATCAAGCATACTATACCATTATGGAAAGCTACAGATGTCTAATTTATGATAAAAGTAATTCCAGATCGAAAAAAGAACATCAACACACTAGAAATTGGTGGAATAGTACAAAACTCAGTTGGCACTACTAGTACCAACATAGAAATTCAAAAATTCATATCTCTCTGATCAGACATCCAATTTGGGTGATCTTGGTGGCTATAGAAAACTTATCATGTCTAGTTTATTCTTGTAAAATTTCATAAGCATTGGACACCATTTAGTCTCGAATGACGTAGGAGAAAAAACTAACTATATGAATAGTAACCACATTAGAATAGCTAAAATTTGATAACTTTGGAAATTTATAATTAATGTCACAAAGCTCTAAATAATTTATTCATCCCAAAAAGCTTTGGATGAAATATATATGCATGCCAAATTTCATGAGGAAATTCATTCATTTGCTCAGATTGTGCGATAAGGTTGCAAATTGGTCCATTTATGCTTCTTAAGGCTTTCATGGCCACTTGAGCACATAGGAAAACATCAAAATGATCTATAAAACATGTCTCAAAGGTCCATAAACCCATATTTCAAAAACTCACTCTCCCACTCCATGGCATACACAAGAACATATAAGCTTCATCTTGCCATTCAATGTCAAAAAGTTGCTATATCATTCATATAGCATTAAATCTCATATATACATCAAGTATCTATGTAATTACACATGTTCAAATGGTTATATAACATATTCATTATAGGATTACATCATTTGCCATCAAAATGGTTACAAAGTGAACAAAATAACACATTTTCTTGTCAATCTTTCTCCTTCAAGCTTGGTGGCTTCCTTTCCTTGGTTCACTTAGTCCACCTAGATATGTTAGATAAAGGGGGAGGAAGGAATGAGATTTTAGGAGTTCCAATAGCTTTTTTCCCTTTCAACCATATATAGAGGATGCAAATTCAAATCTAAAAATGCATGCATGGATTTAATAGATTGGATAATCATTCATAGAACAATTCTTGCATCTAAGAAGTCATATAAAACATACATAGGCTTGCCAAGAAGATGGTTTAGCCTCACCCACTCTCTTTGGGATTTTGGACTTGCCTCACCCATTTTTGTTAAGAGACTTTTGACTAAGCCTCACTCTTTAGAGACATTTGGCTTTGTCTCACCAATTCTTGGGAACTTTTGGCTCATCCTCACCTTAACTAAGGGACTTTTGGCTTCACCACACTCAAGCAAACCAAGACATTTTCATAAAACATCATTTCAGTGCATAACATAGCAACATGGTACCATGGCATATAGATACATATTAAAACATCTTTCATGACTTAAAACATATGCACATACATTCTAAGACAAGATAAACACCCACTCATACATGAGACAAAGAAGAGAGAGCTACCTTAGTTACAATGCTTCCTCTCCCTTGGCCACCCACTCACAAGGATATGAGACTTGATTCCTTTGGCCTAGGCACATCATATGGAAGCCAATTACACTCTTGGAATAATTTCTAAAGCCATAAATTCATTTTAAAAGCTAGATTGTTCCTATGGCTCATTTATGGTTTCATAATGCACCTAATGAAGCAACACCCATAACCCTTGATCTTGGCTCTATTCTTTCCTTTCATCTATGGTTCTTGACTTTATTTAGACCTCTTGAAGTCATCACACAATCCATTTGAGGAGCCTAAATATATGTCGCTTTTTAAAATCATAATATGGAACCTATGGTACCATCTCACACCCTAGGCTTCCTAAAATTTTTCCAAGGCTTCCTCTCATCCTTTCCCATCATATGTGATACAAAACCAAGTTTGTAAGAAATTAAAACACTCCCTTGGTGCTCCTTCCATGCTAAGCTGAGGCTATGACTTTATATGGCACCAATAGAGTTGTTTTGATTTCTTTGATGGGAGAAGCATGTGGGAGGTTCTCTTGGTGTCTTAGAAACTCATATGTACTCTTAAACATCTTACTTTATAACTAGAACTCATCTTACAAACCAAGGTGCAACTAAAACCCTAGCTTTTCTATCTTACAATTTCATGGTTCTTTCTTTGTTTCCTTTGCATATTCTTATTCTCCTTACTCATTTTTCTAAGATTCATCCTTGGTTTGGTTAAAATTTCAACTCCTCTTGGCTATCCATATATGGGGCAAAATACTCAAGAAGAGGAACAAGGAGGATCAAGCATGAAAGTAGCAAAATATCTTGCTTTCCTAGCCTTTCTTGGATGCTTCTTCCTTTGCTTGAATTCTTCTTCTCAAACTCAAAATTTTCCCCCTTGGTTTGACCTCAATACAAACTCAAATACATTAATAAATTCATAGAAAGAAGGAGGAGGAGGAGGAGAGCAAGTTTGCTAAAGAGAAGACTAAGAAATTCGATGGAAAACATACCTTTCTTGCCTTGTTTTTGCTCTTCCTCTTCCCTTCTCTTATGCGCCTCTCTCCCTAGGTCTCTCTTCTATTTTAGGGCAGCAATAAAACTAGCCAAATGAGGAGAAGAGTGGGGCACACCATATATATAGGTAGGGTTATAAGTTGTTTGAAGAAAATTCCATTTATGTCCTGTAAATTTGGCATTTTTGTTTCTAGTTCATTTTAGCTCCTTTTTTAGAACTATCTTTTCCATCATAAAATTTACATTCTCAATCTTATAAAATGCCTTTGGAACCACTTAATTTGGAGCTAAAACCTTCCTGAATAAAAGGGTCAAAGTTTAAGTCAACCATCATTAGAAAACATACACCGGAGGGGTTTTAATAGTCTCGGGGCTTCTCATGATTTTTAAGGCCTCTAAGAACCCTGGAGAGCTTAAATTTTCCATTTAAAAAGCCCTCCTATGAGTATTCTAAAATTTACTCAAAATTACAAAAATGTCATTACGTCACATAGCTTAACTAATTCAGGGAATCTCTGGCCTCCTATTTTCATTACTTGATGTCTAGAGCATTATTCTAATGTTTTTGGACCTTAACCAATTCATTTTAGAGGACTTACTTTTGAAACATATTCTTTTGCGTAGTTTTTACGAAAATCGAATATTACATTTCTTCCCCCCTTAACTAAATTTTGTCTTCAAAATTTAAATCACATACCTCATGGGAAGAGCTCTAGATATTTCTTTCTCCTCTTTTCTTCCAACTCCCAAGTAGCTTCCTCGAAAGATAATCCTTTCCAAACCATTTTCACCAGCAGTATCGTCTTATTCTGTAACTGCTTGAGTCTAACATCTACGATCTAATCTGATGATACTATATATAACAGATTATCCTGTAACTGCACATTTTCATATTCTATAATATGTGAGGAGTTGGGCTAGTACTTTTTAAGCTGGGATACATGGAATACGTTATGAACTTGGCTCAGATTTAGGGGAAGGGGAAGGGCAAGTCTATAGGTCACAGGTCCTACTTTATTAAGAATTTGGAATAGGCCTATATATTTTGGACTGAGCTTTTTACTCTTAATAAATCGACCTTTCCTTGTGACTAGAGACACTCTTATAAAGACATGGTCTCCACTCTCAAACTTTAACGGCCTTCTCTATCTATCTACATAACTTTTCTATCTATTTGTGCCATTAAGAGTTTCTTTTTTATGGTCTTAATTTTTCTAGAGGTTTGGTCTACAAACTCTGGGCCTATGAGACTTCTTTCTCCTAGTTCAACCCAACACATTGGGGACCTATACTTCCTCCCACATAATGCCTTATGTGGTGCCATCTGAATACTCACATGGTAGCTATTATTATAGACAAACTCTGCCAAAGGCAAGTGTATATCCTAGTTCCCTTTCATTTCTAATATGCATTCCTTTAACATGTCCTCTAATGTTTAGATGGTTCTCTCTATCTAACCATCTATTTGGGGGGAATAGGCTGTGCTAAATCTTAGTTTAGTACCTAGAGCATCCAGTAATGATCTCCAGAAGTTTGAAGTGAACCTAAGATCTCTGTCTAACACTATGCTCCTAGGAACACCATGTAAACTTCTATCTCTCAGATATACAATTGGGTTAATTTATCTATTGTATAAGTGGCTTTCATTGCTAGAAAATTGAGCTGATTTTATTAATCCATCCACTATTATCTATATGGAATCATGCCCCGATGATGTCCTGGGTAGACCCATGACAAAATTCAAAACTATGCTATTCAATTTTCACTCAGGGATATCTAGGGGCTGAAGTAATCCAGCTAGCTTCTAATGTTCTATTTTAATTGTCTGGCATACTAGACATTGGAAGACATATTCTGCTATATTTGCTTTCATCCCAAGCTACCAGAATATCTTTTTCAAATCATAATACATTTTATTATTGCCTGGGTGAATTATATACTTGCTCTTTTGTGCCTCATCTAGTATTCTCTCTTTAATCTCAACATTTCTAGGCATATTGTAACACCATATATTTCTAGGTCATTTCTATCACATTTACATGCTCATATGATACATTCCATGAAGGAAGTAAGAAAAATCCATTAAAATAATACATTTCTTTGCATTGCGTTGTGTATAAAAATTCCATTCAGTGTCACGTGGATTGTGTGAGCTTATACAACACATCCTCATATTTTATTACATGATTACAACTCATTTGCATCATCAAAAGTGTCCTACATCTCAAGAAACTTGAAGGGAAGCATAAAATATACATATATAATTTTGGCCAGCTTTTGTCCCTTTTCTATCCAAATTTTAGAAAATCATAACTAATTCTAGAAAAATCAAAATATGAATTCTTAGTTATTTTGGAAAAATACACATATCTAATTTAGGCTAAAAATATGTCCAGACCATAACATCCAACACAAAGGACGTTTAATATGTGAAATGGTTCAAATGTTAGGTTGTCCACTGGTGCTGTCATAGAAATCTGTAGCAAATTTAAAAAATATCCAATTAATTCCAAAAAAAATCCATCTATACAAATGATACCAATCTAGAAAGTTATGGATGTTAGCTAGATGGAAAAAATAACTCCAAACCAGGTCAGACATGGCTAGACCTCAAAATTCAATCAAACAATAACTGAGGTCGGGTGGAGTTCTTGATATTGGATAGATTCTTTAAAAATTCATATCTTACTCTCTAGATATTCAAATGAGGTCCTTCTTATTGGCACAAGTCAATAGGAATGTCTAGTTTCTCTATATAGAATTTTATGACAATTGGACATCATTTGTGCCCTGTGTAACAGATTTCATTGTTGGACATGAGTGAATAGTGACATTACTAAAACTAGAAAATTTGCTAACTTTGAAAATTCATCAAATATTCTATAGACCTTAAAAAATTATGTTCTTTAGCTTCCCAAAAATATCTCAACAAGATTTAATTTAATACCAAATCTTAGATTAAGAAGAGCTCATTTGGATGAAACGTGATATAGGGCTCCATTATAGTCAATTTTAGCTCCATATGGGATACCAAAATGACCAAATAGCTTTCCGTAGGGTTTGGCACCTTTTGGGCAAGTCTAGAAGCATAATTAGGACTTGTGTGAGCTGCCCAAATGGTCTCAAACTCTATACCTCTCATTTTGGCTATGCCACTTGCAATCATACATAATTACATCTAACTTTCAAGAAGCATATCTTGACATTACGTACTCAAATTACAATCTAGCATTCATATATCATATCCTCTCATTCATACATGACATATTATCATAATTACACATGTTCAAGAGGCTATAGACTATTTACAATATTGGATTACATCATTTGACACAAATATGGTCTTAAAGAACTAAAAACTATGCATTATGTTGTCAAACTCTTTCCTTCAAGGTGGTTGGCTTCCATTACCTTGCTCTCTTGGTCCACCTAGCATGTTAGAACATTGGAGAGGAGGGGATGAGATTCAAAGAATCCCAATAGCTCATCTTCCATTCAATCATACATAATAGATGCAAAACGAGTCTCATAATACATGTATGGTCATATTGACATGTGCAAACATTCAAGAGACATTTTCATCATTTAAGAAAGTCATACATAGCATACAAAGGCTTGTCAAGCAAGTGGATTGGCCTTACCTAATTTCTTGTAGATATTGGACTTGTCTCACTCATTCTTTTAGAGATTCTTGGACTCAACCATACTTTTGGGAGCTCATCTTGTTTTTAGGAGACTCTTTGCTTTGTCATAACCAATCTTAAGGGTTCTTGGCTCATCTTCACCATAGCTAAGGATTCTTGGCCTCACCATACTCAAGCAAACCTAAGCACACATCAAGAACATCATACAAAGGCATATTATAATATCATGGCACCATGGAATCAAAGTCATGCTAAAATATTTTTCATGGCTTAAAAATACATATACACACATTCAAAGACAAGCTAAGCACACTTCCATGCATGAGAGAAGGTGGAGAGAGCTATCTTGGCTACAATTACACATTTTTTTCTTTGAATCCAAGCTCTCCCTTTTCGGCCACACATACACAAAAGTGTGGGGGATGATTTCTTTCAGCCTAAACACAATTTATGGAAGCTAATTAGGTTCATGGAATTAATTCTAAGGCTATACAACTTACTTAAACTCTAGGTTGGCTTATAACCTCATTATGATTCCATAATTGCACCTAATGAAGCAAAACCCCTCAAATAAATTTTAGGCTCCATTCTTTCCTTTCAAATATAATTCTTGACTCCTTTTAAGCCTCTTGGAGTCATCACATAATTAAAATCAAGAGCCTAGCTACATGTTGCTCCTTTAGGTCATAATATGGAACATAAAGCACCAACTCACTTTCTATGGGTTCTAAATTTTTTCCAAGGCCTCTCCTTATTTTCATTCATCAAATATGACTCAAGAATGGGTTTAGAAAAATTTAAAACTCTCCCTAGCTACACAAACCCCTTTAAGGCAAGGCTGTGGAGGAAATGGGCTTTTTTGGAGTTTGCTTTGTTTTCTCAAGGGAGGATACATGTGGGGAGCCTCTTAGGGATCTTGGGAGCTCATTTAAACTCTTATTTAGGCCTAGGAATCATCATACAAAATCAAATTTTACAAGGTGCAATTGAAACCCTAGAAATTGCATCTTAAAATCTAATGGTTTTTTGTTAATTTCCTTTGCATATTCTTAATCTCCATGTAACACCCCAAAATTAATTAAGGTGTTAATCATAGATTTAGAGTAATTAAAAATAATTAATGAAGGATAATTGGGCAAGTTAGTGAATAGAAATTTTAGAGAGATAAATTATTAATATGGGTTTGAGGATTAAGTAGGATAGAAACCTCATCTACGCTCAATTTAATGAATCATGATAAGAGGCTAATGGTGGCCCAATTACCCTTGTGCAGACCCAAACCCTTAAGCCCTTCAAACTTGGCCCAAACCTAATTAAAACTTTAGCAACCCAATGTATAAAACTGGCCCAATAGAATTCTGCAGCCCAACACTTAAAAAAAAAAACTGGCCCAACAAGCTAAAGTTTGAAGGCCATCAGAAATTGGACTTGGAGCAACCCATGACCCATCCCTCGACCCAACTTAAACCCACCTAAAACCCTAATGCTTCAGCCACTTTCTCATTTGCTGAAACTTGAGAAGTAAAATTTGGAGGTTGAGAAGGAGGCTAGGGTTAGGGGCAAGAATTCTGCATTTTCACACACTTAGAGCAAGATTCAACCAAGGTAATAGTTATACAACTTAATCCCCTCATCTTTCTCTTTAATTTGGTCTGATTAGTTTTTCATTTGGAGAGTTATCACCATACCCAAAATCTGAAATGTGGTTGTTTGGTGTTTCTATGGTGGAAATTCGTAGGTTGAGGTTAGTGCTGGCATTAGGTGAGTTTAAACCCTCCATTTTGATGCTTTCTTTGTTAATTTGAGACCCCTATGGCTGATTTATAAAATGGGTATTAATTATGTACGAATTTGCTTAGGAACTTGAGTGACATAGTGAAATTCTGGTAGAGAACATACTCAATCCGAATTTGGGGATTTGTGGTGACTGGGTAAGTATTCTTTAGGTAGTTAATAGCATTTAAATTCCTTGGGTACTTGTTGTAACTATTAATGATGAATTAGAGTAGTAATTATCTGATACTATGATTATAGGGAGACTCTATACCATTGGTGGCTGTTGCAAGTTGTCCACAAGTGAGGTAACCGGGGTTTACATTAATTCCATGCATGTATCTATTTTAATTTCATATTTGCTGTATATGAATGATTTGAAATGCTGAATGAATTGGTTGTGTGACGACCCTAATTCCTTATCATCATAATTAAGGTTAAACACGTGATTAATCACTATAGGACATGAAAATATGGGAAAATTTAAACCTTAATGTGATTAGAGTCATCAATCATACAATTTCATTCACTTATATTCACAAGGGAATTAAACATCCATTTATAAGCCTTAGATTTGATTACTCATCAATTAAAACTCATCCTAATGACTCTAGATCATCTCTTAGGGTTAACATATGGAAAACCAAGATTTTCTAGTTAAGATAAGTGTTTCAGCATGTTAGCCGGGCCAAATTTCCCTTCGCCGCGGCCAATTCCTTTCTGTTTTACCCCTTTCTTCTTCACTAGTAGCCGCGGCGAGTTGGACATTCACCGTGGCCAACCTACATGGCGCCATGGCGAAGAAGCCTCCTGGAGCTTCCTCGCTCGCCTCTCGATATTGGCCGCAGCCAATTCCACCTCTCGCCGCGGCCAATTCCTCTCTGGAATGCCGGGGACATTTTCTTAAAAGTTCGCCATGGCCAATTCCCTAATTCGCCGCGGTGAATTCCCCTCTGGATGACTCCCAGTTTGACCTCTCAAACTTCGCCGCGGCTAATTCCTCTCTGGAACTCTCCCTGGGCAACTTCGCCACTATTGGCCGCGGCCAACCATATTTTAGCCACGGCTAAACTCCTCCTGATCCTATAACTCCGAATTTCTTGCCTCCTACTCTCCACTCTCCTTCCATTAACACCCTAGGGCTCCTTTATCTTCATTGTGGGGCTCAAATGTCCTTCATCAGTCTAATTTAACCAGTTAATCTATCCTCTCTAAATCAAGATTTAATGGGTCATTTTCTTTTCTCTACTTACCCTATGACAGCAAATCCATATATCAGCAAGTTTGTAAATTAACAATAACATGAGTTCATAGTAATATATATCAAGATTTCATTTCCAATAATAAGCTATTTCAGACTTCAACAAGGCTCATAGCAGATATCATAAATCCATTCATCAATTACCAATTTACAATAAAGCCTACTCCTCAATAAGTACACAGTATATTATCAAAATACATACTCCTACACTTGGCAATACAGATACATGATGATGCTATACATTAAGGAATACAAAATTAGCATCTATACTAGCTAAGTCAGCCTAGGTGTAGCCATCTCCCCATAAGTGGGAACTCATGGATTCTCATCCACCTGCTTACCCTTATCCTTACCCGAGGAACCTTCACCTGAAATTATAATCCCACAAAACGGGGTGAGATACACATCTCAGTAACCAAGGCAATTCCATCATATAATCCAGTTTAAATCATCATATATGCATAAGTCAAAATCCATATCAGAATCATATCAGTCATTTCAGCGAATGAAACAATTAGGCTATCAAGATTACTATCCCATACTAGCAATCATATATTTAACATGTTAAAGGCTATTAACACTGGGAGAGGCCTGTCCACGGCACCTACTCCCTATTGAGCACAACCAGGGCTCAGTGCATCTGGGGTTGATCATACCCGGTGCTCGATCGTAGCACATGTACGGGTGGCAGCCGCACCACAGCTCCACCATGGACTCATAAGGTCCAATCATCATACAATAGATAGCTAACCAATTCATTCAACATTTCAAATCATTCATATACAGCAAGTATGAAATTTAAACCGACATATGCATGGAATTAATGTCAACCTCGGTTACCTCACTTGTAGACAACTTGCAACAGCCACCACAAATCCCAAATTCGGATTCAAGTATCTCCTACTAGAATTCTCAATGTTTCACCCAAAATCCTAAGCAAATTCGTACCAAATTAATACCCATAATATAAATAAGCTATGGGGGTCTCAAACCATTAAAGAAAGTATCAAAATGAGGGTTTAAACTCATCTAATATTAGCCCTAACCTCAACCTACGAATTTCATCAAGAAAATCCCCAAATAACCACATTTTAGATTTTGGGTAAAGTGAAAATCCTCTAAATGAAAAACTAATCAGACCAAATTAAAGAGAAAGATGAGGGGGTTAAGTTCTATAACTATTACCTTGGCCAAATCTTGCTCTAAGTGTGTGAAAATACAGAATCTTTGCCCCAAACCCTAGCCTCCTTCTCCACCTCCGAATTTCACTTTTGAGTTTCAGCAAATGGGGTAAGTGGCTTAAGTATTAGGGTTTTAGATGGGTTTAAGTTGGGTCAAAAATGGGTTATGGGTTGCTCCAAGGTCCAAGTTCAAATGGGCTTCAGACTGTAGCTTATTGGGCCAGTTTTCACTTGTTGGGCTGCAGAATTCTTTTGGGCCAGTTTAATACATTGGGTTGCTGAAGTATAATAGGTTTTGGGCCAAACTTGAAGGGCTCAAGGGCTTGGGTATGTACAAGGGTAATTGGGCCACTTAATTGAGCCTATACAAGATAAATCTTAGGCCTCTAACTCATTAAATTAGTTTGGGTCTGCTTCTAATTCATTGGGCCTCCATTAGCCTCTTATCATGATTCATTAATTTGGGCTTAGGTGAAGTTTCTATCCCAAATAAATTCTTAACCCAGATTAACAATTTATCTCTCTAGAATACCTATTCACTATCTTGTCCAATTATCCTCTATTAATTATCCTTAATTAACCTTAATCCATGATTAACACCTTAATAAATTTTGGGGTGTTACAGGTTGGCTATCTATTGTATTATGATTGGACTTTGTGAGTCCATGGTGGAGCTGTGGTGCGGCTGCCACCCGTGCATGTGCTACGATCGAGCACCGGGTTATGATCAAACCCCAGATGCACTGAGCCCTGGTTGTGCTCAATGGGGAGTAGGTGCCATGAACGGGCCTCTCCCGGTGTTAATGGCCTTTAACATGTAATAATATGATTGCTAGTATGGGATAGTAATCATGATAGCCTAATTATTTCATTTACAGATATGATTGATATGATTCTGATGTTGAGTTTGATTCATGCATATATGCTTATTAAATTGGATTATATGATGGAATTGCCTTGGTTACTGAGATGTGTATCTCACCCCGTTTTATGGGATTACAATTTCAGGTGAAGGTTCCTCGGGTAAGGATAAGGGTAAGCAAGTGGATGAACATCCATGAGCTGAGGCCTAGTGTGGGGAGGCTGCACTTGGTCTGAGTGCAATAGGATAGATGCTAATTTTTGTTAAGTCTTGTATAGCATCATCATGTATCTGTATTACCAAGTGTAGGCGTTCATATTTTGGTTTCTGAGGATGTATGTATTGAGGGGATAGACCTCATCTTAATTTGGTAATTGCTGTATGGATTCATGATATCTACTGTAAACTATGCTGACCTATAAGATGGCTTATCAATAGAAATGTAACCCTTGAGATATTGATATAAACCCTAATGTATGGAACCCCCATTGATTGAGTATTAAAGGATAGCTGCTGGTAGTTTATGTATATTCTGTTATGGTAACTTTACAAACTTGCTGATAGAAGGTAATTGGAGAAAAGAAATGGGCATATAAGTTTGAATTGGTAATGGAAGAATAGCTAGGTAAATAAGGTAGATGAACACCATTAGAGCCATATAAAATGAGGGGAAGTGACCTTAGAGTGTCCCTAAGAAGAGAAATGGAGTGTAGGGGACGAAATATGGGGAATATAGATACAGGAGGTAGTCACGCCGCGGCCAGGAGGGCTTCGCTGCGGCCTAAAGAGTGACAGTGGCGAGGGACGCCGCGGCTTGAGAAATCTCGCCGTGACGCAGAGTGAAGAAAATACCCAAGGGGGTGACAGAATGAAACCTCGCCACAGCGTAATAAGTCCCACCGCGGCGCAAGTCGAGAAAATTAATTAAGGAAGATAAAGTAGCAAAACTCGCCGCAGCGCAGCAAAATTCAAGAAAGTTATGCCTGATTCCCGAGAGCAACTTGGCCGCGGTGCAAAAGTTTTGGGCGGCGGCGCAAGGTTAAAAACTTAGTTTTCGAGCTCCAGGACCTAACTTAGCCACGACAGGAAGGTCCCAGGTCACGGCGGAGGTCCCCAAACTCCCATCTTTGACCTAGGAACCTAAATTTTGTTAAGGTTAATGTTAGGGAATAACATGAGAACATTGGTGGGAGGTTTTTGTGGGTTGAGATTGATGAATGGATGAATCACACACCTTTAATGATGGTACAAACATTTTTCATATGTTCTCATTTATAGTTGTTTAATTGATGGCCCTAATAACATCAAGGTTCAAATTTCCCTATATTTTCGCAAAGTATTAAATCGTAGCAACCCCAATCCTTGAACATTAATTATTAATCATGTAGTTAACCATAATTACTAGGAGAAGAAGTTAGGGTCGTCACACTCCACACCCATTTTCCTTAGATTCACCCTTGGTTCTATCTAAAAATCAAATCTTCCTAGGGTTTCTCATGTCAGGTGAAATGGAGGAGGAGAGGAACCAAAGGTAGCAATCATAGGAAAAGAAATTACCTTGTTTTTTTACTTTTTCTTGCTTTGTCCAAGCTATTCTCTTCAAATCCAAAATTTTTCCTAAGTTTCTCCCTTAAATCAGATTTTTAAACTCTATTTTAATCAAAGGAAACAAAAGAGAATGAAGGAAAGGAGGTTTGGATGGAAGAAAGCATGAAAAACCACCATGAAACCATACCTTAAAGCTTGGATTTCTTCTTTTCTTACTCCCTTAGTGCACCTAAACCCTAGCACTATTCTTTAAAATTGGGTAGAAAATTCTGAGACTACATGAAAAGAGAGAGTGGGGCGCCACCTATATATAGGGGAAGGAGGAAGCATTTTTCAAAAATTACCATTTTGCCCATCGTTCTTTGCATTTTTGTTTCTCCTTCTTTTTAGCTCCTTTTTGAGAACTGTCTCTTCCATTATAAAGTTTAGGTTCTCAATTTAGTAAAATGCCTTTGGAATCACTCAAATTATTGCTAAAACCTTTTTGAATAAATCCATCAAAGTTCGGGTACATCGACATTGGAAAACGTCCATCAGAGGAGATTTAATTGTCCTGGGGTTTCCCATAATTTTTAGGACCTCAGAGAGCTCCAGAGAACTCAAAACTTTCATTTAAAAGCCCTCATATGTGAATTCCAAAAGTTGCTAAAAATTATGAAAGTGCCATTATGTTTCGAAAGTTTTCTGTAAGAAATTATTTCTTCATTCTAGCTCCGTTTTTCTTTCCATCGAAGCTTGGGACCTTAACTACATCATCTCAGGGGACTTCCTTTTATATTAGGTGAGTTTTTTTCATTTATGAAGAAACTATATGTTACGTTTCTCACGTTTCCTCTCGTTTACAGAGAACCAAATGTTACACATATACAGCCTATTTATATATCTCACTATGCCATCCTTAGACAAATTGAACTCCTGAGTGCTATCCTGGGCTATTTGGGGGCTAATCTTCTTTATATGCTCATCTATTTGCTAGGCCTCTCTTATTTGATCCCTCAGGTCATTCTGTATTCAAGTTTTGCTTATTAACAACTTCCTCGAAAGAACCTTACATGAGAGATTCATATCTCTGAATCTCTCAATTAACTCTTGCTCTTTAATCATTATACAAGCCATATGTATGGATTTTTTACTCAGGGCATCAGCTACCACATTAGCCTTACCAGGGTGGTATTTCGAGGTAAAATCATAATCTTTTAAAGATTCTAACCATCTCCTTTGTCTCATATTTAATTCTTTCTGCCCAAATAAATATTTAAGGCTCTTGTGGTCACTGTAAATTTCTATGGCTGCCTTATACATGTAGTGTCTCCATATTTTTAGAGCAAACACCACTGCAGCTAACTCTAAGTCATGTATAGGGTAATTTTCTTTATGAGGTTTTAATTGTCCAGAGGCATAAGCTTCCACTCGGCCTTTCTGCATAAGCATATATCCTAACCCTTTCTTAAAGGCATCATTATAAATTACAAAAGTCTCTCTCAGGTCAAGGAGTACTAAACCTGGGGCCGTGGTTAACTTATGTTTCAACTCCTAAAAACACTTTTCACATTTCTCATCCCATATAACAGGCACATTCTTTTTAGTGAGCCTAGTCAGTGACATTGTTATATGAAAAAAGCCTTGAATGAACCTCTTATAATGACCTGCTAAACTTAAGAAGCTCCTAATCTTTGTCACTGTCCTAGGTCTCTCCTACTGTAACACTGCCTCTACCTTAGGGAGATTTATTATGACCCCTACCTGTGAGATCACGTGGCCTAGAAATTGAACTTTAATGAGCCAGAACTCACATTTACTAAGTTTAGCATATAATTGTTTCTCTCTCAAGGTCTTTAGGGCTAATCTTAGGTGTTACTCATGTTCTTCCCTACTTTTGGAATAGATGAGAATGTCATCTATAAAGATAACTATAAACTGATCTAAGTATGGCCTGAATACTCTATTCATGTAATCCATGAACACTGTAGGTGCATTTGTCAATCTGAAGGGCATAACTAAAAATTCATAATGCCCGTATCTAGTCCTAAATGTTGTCTTAGGAATATCCTCGCCTTAATCCTAAACTGATGATATCCCGACCTAAGGTTTATCTTAGAAAAACTGATGCTCCTACTAGTTGATCGAGAAGGTCATCTATACAGGAGAGAGGGTATTTATTCTTAATGTATCTTATTAAGTTCCCTATAATCTATACATAGTCCAAGGATCCCATCTTTTGTCTTTATGAATAAGACTAGAGCTCCCAATGGTGAGACATTGGGTCTAATGAAACCCTTCTCTAAAAGTTCTTCTGTCTATTTCTTAAGCTCAGCTAGCTTGGTAGGAGCCATTATGTATATGGCCTTAAACATTGGACTCATCCTAGGTACAGTGTCTATGGAAAACTCAACTTCACTCTCTAGGGGTAGTTCGCTAATCTCCTTAGGAAACACCTCTGAAAACTCTCTCACTACTGGGATTTCCTCTATCCCCTCTTCTATCTCAGCCTAAACTGAAACAAAAACTAGGTATCCCTAATAACCATGCTCTAGAGACCTTTTAGCCTAGGAGGTGGTCATAACAAATAGCTCAGTCCTCATACTAGGCATAGTCCCACATTCAGGTAAAGTAATACATCTACAAGAACATGTTACACTAACATTGGCGGGTTCAATACCCAAATCATGTTGCACTATCTTGATTTAGTTAGCTCATCCCTATTTCTTTTATTGAGGCATCCTACAACAGGTATCCAGGAAAATTCATATCAAAATATCACAATAATATATCATTCAAGCTATCATTTGATTAAGACATAATAGGGAAAAGAACTGCCTTGTACAACTTTATGTAACATCAAATAATCCCAATAGCATATTAGTGTACTAGAGTTTGAAAAAGTTATATTTAAATAATTAAAATTATCTTTCTATTTTTCTAAATTTAGATTTGTTCTAGGGCCTATTTGGTATCCAAAATGGCCCATTAGTTAAGGTCTAGTATAGCCATAAAAAGGTTTATTCAAGTATAGAGAGGCTTTGAAAGCCCATAAGTCCAAATAGGTCTAATAATATCCAAATGGTCCTCACTGGTCCTAATTAGTTATTTTAAGTGTCTTCATTAATTAAAATTAGACATCTACCATAACTATAACTATCCAATGTTGACTCTAACATACATAAGGCTCATCCTTTAATTAAGGCAACTCTACCATATCACATACAGGCTAGTCCTTTACCAAACAACTTGTAACATCTAGTTCCTCCGTAGACGTGAGAAACATAATGTTCAGTTTCTTTGTAAACATATGTAACTCACCAGATATAAAAGGAAGTCCCTTAAATAGAATAATTTAAGGCCCAATAAAATTAGAGTAATAATCTAGACCTCAAATACTGAGGATCCAAAGCTAGAGGTGCCCTAAAAACAGGGCTAGAATAACCAGATGAAATTCAATAAAGATGCAATGGTATTTTCATAATTTTGAGCACTTTTTAGAAATTCAGAGTTTCTCGGGGTTCTTAGAGGCCCTAAACACCATAGGAACTTCTAGAATGGTTCAAACCCCTCAGTTTACAATATAGAACATCAGTTGACCCAAACTTTAATCCTTTCATTCGAGAAAGTTTTAGATCTAATTTGAGTGATTCCAAAGGCATTTTATAAGTTAGAGAATCTAAATTTTATGATGGAAAAGACAATTTTTGAAAAGGAGTTGAAATGAGTCTAAAACAAAAAAGCCAAGGATGAAAGGCAAAATTGGCATTTGGAAAAGCTTCTTAAGGATCCCTAGCTATATATAGGTGGTGCCCCACTTCTTCCTCACTTTTGGCCGACCTAAATTCTACCTAAAACTAGGGAGAAGTTCTATGAAGAAGGGTGCATAACAAGGAGCTTCAAGGGAGGTGAAAAACCTAAGAAAAGGTATGCAAAATCATTTCTTGCACCTTCCTTTATTAAACTTGTCCTCCTCCTTCTTCTCTTTCTTTCCATGGTTTTGTTGTATGAATTAAATTTTTTTTTAGCCATGTCTACAGGGGAGAAGTTCAAAATTTCAAGAATGAGTGAAAGCAAAGGAGAAGGCTCTTGAAAAGGCTAAAGAATTAAGGTAATTTCATGATCTTCCTTGCTTCCTTCTTCTTGATCTTCCATGGAGTAGTTTTGACCTTATATAGAACAAGCAAGAGAAAGTAAAATCTGATCTAAACCAAGCATAAAACCTAGGTTTTTAAGGGTGAGGAACAAGTAGATGCAAAGAAATTCTAAAAAAGAGCATTGGAAAACAAGTTTCTAAAACCTAGGATTTTCATTACACGTAGGCCAAGATGAAGCTTCCTAGTAGTAATTTAAGTTGTCTAAGGGTATATATGGGTTCTCAAGACATCTAGGAAGCCTTAACAAGTGCCAATTCCCTAAGAGAAAGTAAGCAAACTCTAGCAATACTATATGCTTGCATAGTCTTGGCCAAGAGCTCTTCATGCACTAAGTGAGAGTTTTAAATTTTTCTAAGGCTAGAAAGGGATTAAATATGATGAAAGAACATCAAAGGAAGCCTTAGAAAAAAATTAGAAGCTTTGGTTTGTGAGATAGAGGTGTAGGCTCTATAATGAAACTTAAAGAAGTAACTTGTGTCTAGGTTCTTGGGAATGAATTTTTGATGACTCAAAGGAGTCTAAACTTAAAATGAATGAAAAATGGGAGACAAGATCATGAATTCTTGTAGTTGTTTCATAAGGTCTTGTATAGAAGCATAATGGAGTCATAGAACAAAGTAGCTTCACATAGAGTGTGTATGATGCCAAAGCTTATTTCCATAAGTGATTTATGTCTCCTTTGACGTGTCTAGACCAAGAGAACCAAGGGCCACTTAATAGCAAGGCTTGGCCGAGAAAGGGAATAAGAGTTCAAGAAGAAGTATTGTGTTCTTGCTTCAAGGTAGCTCTCTAGCTTTTCTCTCATGCATGGCTTTCATGTTTGCTTGTCTTTGGGTTCTTGTATGTATGTTTATGCCATGAGAAATATTTATAGCTATTGCCCACATGCTATGGTATTATGTTGATCTTAAAATGTGCTTTATGAATGTGTTTTGGCTTGAATGGGTTTGGTTATACCAAAAGTCTCTTAGCATGGGTGAGGATGAGCTAGAAGTCCCTAGAAATGGATGAGACAAAGCCAAAAGTCTCAAGAAGAGTGAACTAAGTCAAAAGTCCCTTGAAAGTGGGTAAAACAATTCTAAAAGTCCTAAGAAAGGTGAATGAGGCTAGACCAATACCCTTGAGAGCTTATGTTTGCTCTGTATGAGTTTATGTGACAAGGAAAATGTTTTATATGTGCTCATTAATAGCTCAAATGTCATGCATGCATTCTTTGACTTGTAAATGTATCCATTATATATGTTTGAAAGGGTTAAGAGCTATTTGGATTCTTTGAATCACACTCTTCTCCCACACATGTCTAACCATGTCTAGGTGAGCCAAGTTGATAAGGAAATGGAAGTCAACAAGCATGAGAAGTAAGATGTTTACGAATGGATAAAGAAATGAGCTTTTTGTTTGTATTTTAATGTCATGAATTATGACCATGAGATGTATATATGATGTAAACCTTTGAACATGTTCTAATGTATGGATAAATAGTGTATGTATCAATGTGGGAGTTATATGAATGAGAATGTGAGATTTTGCCACTCATTTGCCCTTACATGATATGATGTACTTGTGTATGTATACATGTAGCAAGGTGAGATTGAGCTCTTTGGATCATTTGACATACTTTTATACATGGTATTTATTCTTTTAGACTTGCTCATGTGGTGGTGGAAACTGTAGAAGAGCATTTGGCACTTGAAATGCCCATTTTGAACTTCAAATTTGACCAAATGGTGTGCTGAACCAAGATCTAGCTAAATGAGTGATTTTTTCATGACATTTAGCTAGCAAGTAGTTCTTATCAATAGCTTTTCATAAAGTTAAAGAGCACCCTATTTGGGGATCTAGAGAATTTATTATGATTTTTCAAAGTTGGTCAAATTATGCAAAATGGTATGGTTATTATTCATTTGGTCAATTTGATTCTCTCTATCACATGTAGGAAAAATGATGTCCAAAGCTTATAAAATTTTATAGGTATAAACTAGATATCATAAGCTTTCCATATCCACTAAGATGATCTCATTTGGAGCTCTGTAGAGGGAGAAATGAATTTTTGAACTTTTATGATAGTACTAGTAACATGCCTTAACCTGAGTTACTATTCCATCAATTTCTGTGGGTTAAAGGCCACAAAATTGGTCTAAGATTATTTTTATCTTTAGTATACACTTATATCTTTTCATAATGATATGGTTTGATGGATTTTGATTTTTCTAGAATTAGTTATGAATTTTTTATATTTATATCAGAAACTTGTAACAGCAAACCTGGGCAGCTAGACCTTTGGTGCTGTTTTATTGTCATTCATGGTCCAATTGATGTTTTCATAGTTTGGAATTATTTTTTACCTATGGTTAACATTCAGGGCTTTCCAGAAAGCTATTATTAGCTTAATTTTGATTTTTCTAAAATTAATTATTTTTTTCAAAGTTGATGTTATAAATCTACCCCTATAACCCAAGAGAAATTATGGCTTTTGGTGAAGCATGTTCAAAATCCAAAACTCCTAGGATATTTTGTGATGTGTATGACTTGCACAAGTTTCTTATGGATGGAAAATGATATGGATGAGTTCAAATGGTCTATGAAGCATGAAATGAAATTTTTGGGCCTTATGTAACGCAATTTAATTCTATTATTTTCATGTAAATGATAGAAGCTAGGCCTTGTAATGGAATAAGTAGGCTAAATGGTTTGGGTATTACATTTATTGGTATCAAAGCAAAGTTCCAAGACTTCTAGAGTTGTATAAGGCTCGAGAAAGTAATGTTACAAGTATGTATGAGCTTGTTCGAGCATTTTGGGTGTGTGAATATGGCATATGTCTATGTTTATGTTAAGTAAGTTGTTAGAATGATCTTTGAGCAAGTAGTGAACATTAGGAAAGGTAGGCCTTTAAGGTTGAGCCAGTGAGGCTAGAACAGAGTAGATTGATCATACGGCTAAAGCTTTATAGGCTATGGTAGCTTGCCAAGATCTGTGGCAAGCTGAGTGTGTTAGCAGCAAGAGGTTATTATTATGTAGCTGTAAGAAAGGCTTGCTCAAAGAGACCATGAGAGACCTAATTCTCCTTGATTGTTACACTCTGACCATTCTGAGATGTTTTGCTTGATGCAGAGATGGGCAGTGATATAGCACAGTATGAGATGAAATTGATGCTACCTAGGAATTAGTTAGAGGGGAAATGAAAGAGAGCTAATCCCTCGCCACAACACCTAGATGTCTAGATGAATTAAAGAGCCTAGAAAGTAACCCCCTCAAGCCAGAGGCTAGAGTTTATAGGCAACACTTAATAGAGCCCTAGCAGCCTAGATGTACTATTTGGCTATACATGAATAATGCAAGGGGTAGAACCCTTTAGCCTTGATGGTAGGTTGAACAAAAAGGCAATTGAGGCTTGAATCATATAGCCAGAAAGGAAGTACCAGTGATGATTGAGTGTATTGCCATATGGAAAGCCTTGTTGGTCATATTCAGGTTAAAATGAGAAATGAACTATTATGGGGTCAAACAGAGTACAAAAAGTAAGACCCCTAGTGTGAGCGAGATAAAAGAGAGATAAATGATTCACTAGTAGATGTTGAGAATAATTAAGTAATAGATAAGCAATGATCCTAATGTATAAGTCTAAGAAAGAGACTAGCCTAGCTTATGAATGAGCCTGAGGATGTTTAAGATTGAGTGGCACCTAGAGCTAGCTTATTAGACACGGGAGTAGTAAGGTTATTGAGGCCCACCCACAAGGTGTTGACTCCAACTAGAATGCTATTCTATATGCCAGTGAATGATGGGCTTCATCATGAGCCTTAGATATGTAAAGCATGCTATGGGTACATGTGTAAAGGAAGGATACATCTGTGTAAAAAAACAAATGTCATGCCCTCACATAGTATATGCTATTATTTACTATTAAAAGATCCTGTACTCACTAGCAGGAAAACCCTGTTGACAAGGTTTTAAAATTTACATTGCAAAATACAAGACCTGTTGACAAGATCCCAGATCTTGGTGACAGGATGTCCTCGTTGTAACATCTAGTTCCTTCGTAAATGTAAGAAATGTAATGTCTGATTTCTTCGTAAATGTATGAAACACATTGGATATAAAAGGAAGTCCCCCAGCTAGAATGATATAAGGTCTAATAAAATTAGAGTAATAATCTAAACCTTAAATAATAAGGATCCAAGGTCAGAGGTACCTTGAAAACAGAGCCAGAATAATCAAATGAAATTCAATGAAGATGCAGTGGCATTTTTGTAATTTTGGGTGCTTTTTGGAAAACTCATAAGAGGAATTTTTAAATGGAAAAAATGAGTTTCTTGGAGTTCTCAAAGGCCCTAAAAACTATAAGAACCCCCAGAATAGTCAAAACTATTCTGATTGACATTTTATAATGTCAGTTGACTCAAACTTTGACCTTTTCGTTCAGTAAGGTTTTAGATCTAATTTGAGTGATTTCAAAGACATTTTATAATTAGGTAAAGTAGCAAGGTAAACCATGAGCTTTAAAGAAAGCAAACTCTAGGGTTCATGGAGAACAATTCCTTGTAGAGGAACGATCTAGCTAAGAATAAAAAGAATTAAACTATTCCCCCCTTTTATAGAAACAAAGTAAGTAAAAGTGAACCCAGAAGGAATAAAAAATGCTCTTGAGCATAGTGGAAGTGTGTGATGATGTCAAAATAGAGGACTTAATGAGTTAAAAATAAAGGAATAGATAATTTGAATGAGTGTACTAGCAAGTACCATTATCCTTGGTATAGATGTCAATGAAGCATGATGTAATACCCTAAATAGAGATAACTGGGCAACATGAATGACCTCAGGGTAGTATAGTAAATGATGTAAGAAATTAGAGGAAGAGTTCCCTCTTCCTGAGTGTCATTTGAAATAAAAAGAGGTAGAGCATGGGAATAGGAGGGTACTTTCAATTGTTGGGGAACTTGTAATATACTGGCAATAGTGACTTGAGCTCAGTCATGATGCACCTATGTATTAGTGATTGATGTTATGGTTTGCTTGCAACTTATGGCCAACTCAGTAGTAATGTAACTTGAGTGCATAGCAAATAATGGCATCAACTGTAACACCATATTTACTAGACTCATCTCATATTATTTGTATTTTCACTTCCTTGGATTTCATAGAATTCTCAAAGAAAAAACATGGAAATAATCAATTAATTTGTGTTGCATCATGCATAAAATTTTCATTCAGTGTCTCGTGGACCATATGAACTCATTTTTCTCATTCTCATATTTAATTACACAAATAAAACTCAAAACTATCTCAAGAAGTGGCCTAAAACTCGAGCAAAGGAAGTGGATACCTAAAAACAAAGTGTTTAGCCTCGGATTGAAATTCCAGAATTCTATCATGAACTTTGAAAAATCATAAATAATTCTAAAAAAATTGAAATTACGTAAACCATACCATTATAGAAAGATACAGATGTCTAATTTATGATAAAAATAATTCTAGACTGCAACAAGGACGTTTAGCTATCAAAAATGGATGAAATAGTACCAGAGGTTGCCTGTCACTACTGGTATTGTCCTCCAACTTCAAAAATTCATATCTCCCTTCTCAGATGTCTAATTCAGATGATCTTTATTGCTATAGAAATATTATCATGTCTAATTTATTTTTATAAGATTTCATGAGCATTGGACACCATTGGAGCCTCGAATGACATAGCTTAAGGAGCTGACCATATGAACAATGTCTACATCAAAATAGTAGAAAAATGACAACTTCAAAAAATCATAATTAATTCCAAAGTACTCTAAATAATCTGGTCTTTAGCTTCCTCTATATGAGGTCTATGTGCATGTCAAAATTCATGAGCAAATTCGGTCATTTGGTCAAATCTTGATATTAGGTTACAAAATAGTTCATTTTGTGTCTCATAAGGGATCCAAATGGTCCATTTTAGCTTATAAGGTAACCATGGCCACTTGAGTACGTGATAAAGCACTAAAGTCATTTACTATACTTGTCTTAAATATGCATAAACCCAGAAATCAAAAACTCACTCTCTCATCCCAAGCCATACATAAGAATGCATACACTTTATATTGCCATCCAATGTCCAAAAACTAAAATATTGTTCATTTGGCATTAAGTTTCAAACATACATCAAATATTTGGATATTTACAGGTGTTCAAATGATTATACAACATTTCCACCATAGGATTACATCATATGCCATTCATATGGCTACAAAATGAACAAAATAACAATTTCTTTCTCAATCCTTCATCTTCCAACTTGGTGGCTTCCATTACCTTACTCATTTGGTCCACCTAGCATATTAAGACATTGGAAAGGAGGGAATGAGATTCAAAGAATCCCAATAGCTCATCTCTCTTTCAATCATACATAAAGAATGCAATTCAAGTCTAAAAAATGCATACATGGATGTTGTGAGTCATGTAATCATTCATGCAACAATTTTAGCATTTCAAGAAGTCATGTAAAATATACATAGGTTTGCCAAGCAAGTGGTTTAGCCTCACTCATTCTCTTATGGATTTTGGACTTGCCTCACCCACTTTCTTAAGAGGTTTTTAACTTAATTTCACTCTTGGGAGACTCTTTACTTTGTCTTAACTACTTTTGAGGGTTCTTGGCCTATCCTCACCATAGTTAGGAGTTCTTGGCTTCACCATACTCAAGCAAACCCAAGCAACTATACAAGGCATCATTTGAGAACATAATATAATATCATGCTACCATGGCATAAAGTCATATGCTAGAACACTTTTCATGGCTAAAACATACATACACACATTTAAAGACAAGACAAACTCTCATTCATGCATGAGAGAAAGAAGAGAAAGCTACCTTTATTGCAACAACACACTTTCCCTTTTGGCAATGCACTCCTTTCCTCACCCACACACTCACAATAGTGTGAGGCTTGTTTCCTTTGGCATAAATACATAAAATAGGAACCAATTATGCTCTTGGAACCATTCTTGAAGCTACCTATTTCTTGGAACACTAGCTTTGTCTTATGGTTTATTTATGGCTCCAAAAATACACCTAGTGAAGCAACATCCATCATTTGAGTTCTAGGCTCCATTCTTTCCTTTCATTTATGAATCTTGACCCCATTTAAACCTCTTGGATCCATCACACAATTAAATCAAGGAGCCTAACTAAGTGTTGCTTCTTTAGGCCATAATATGGAACCTATGATAACATCTCACTATATATGTCTTCTAAAATTTTTCTAAGGCTTGCTCTCATGTTATTCCATCATATATGACTCAAAAATAAGCTTGGAACAAATTAAAACTTCCCTAGGTGCCCTAAGTCTCTTAGGTCGAGGCTATGCTTCTTCTTAGTATCCTTGGAGGCTATGCTTCTTCTTAGTATCCTTGGAATTACTTTGCTTTATTTGATGGAAGATGCATGTGAGGAGCCTTCTAGGGATCTTAGGAGCTCATCCAAACACTCGTTTAGGCCTAGGAATTATTGTATCAAATCAGATTTTCAAGGGAACCTATGAAACCCTAACTTTTCTATCTTGAATTCTAACGGCTAGTTTGTTATTTTCTTTGCATATTCTTATTCTCCTCCCTCATTTTCCTAAGATTCATCCTTGGTTTAGCTAGAAACTCAACCCCTTAGGTCTGGTCTTACATGAGGTGAAATGGAGAGAAGAAGAACAAGGAGGCTTAAGCTTAGAAAGTAGCAAAAATACCTTAGATTCTTGTTTTCCTTGGCTTGTTCTTCACTTGGTTGGTCTCCTCCCTTGAATTTCAAAATTTTCACCTCTATTGTACCCTCAATATAGACGCAAAAACATCATTAAAACCATGAAAATAAAGAGGAGAAGAAGGAGAAACAACTTGCTAAAGAAAGAGCTTGAAATTCCATTAAATTTCCTACTTTTTCTTGGCTTTGTCTCCCTTCAAAATCTCCTCTCTTTGTATGCATAAGAGCTGGCTTCTTTCTCTAGTTTTAGGGCAGAACTAGGTTGGTCTAGAAAAGGGAAGAAGGAGGGTGAATTATAAAGGGAGTTCAAGAAGCTTCCATTTTCCAAAAATCTTAATTTTACCCTTACATCTTGGCATTTTCATTTCTGATTTGTTTTAGCTCTTTTTTGATAACCATCTTTTCCATCATAAAATTTAGTTCCCAATTTTATAAAATGCCTTTGGAATCACTCAAATTAGAGTTAAAACCTTCCCAAATAAATCTGTCAAAATTCAGATCAATCGACATTAGAAAATGTACATCGAAGGGGTTTTAATTGTCCCAAGGCTTTCCATGGTTTTCAGGGCCTCTGAGAACCTTGAAGAACTCAAAATTTTTATTTAAAAATTCCTCCTATGAGAATTCTAAAATTAGCTCAAAATTACAAAAATGCCATTACATTTTGTTACCATTATGTTAAATTGGCCATTTTAGCCTCCGTTTCAGGGTACCTCTGGGCTCCTAAATTCATTATTTAATGTCTAGATTATTATTTTAATTTTTCTGGGCCTCAACTAATTTATTTTAGGGGACTTATTTTGAAAACCTATTCATTTCTATCATTTTGACAAAATCTAGACATTACATCATCCATAAAGAGTGTCCCAATAATTGAAGAGTATCTTAGTTAGTTAAATCAATAGATAAGCTAAAGAAAGAGACGTAAGGGATTCTAGTAATATCCTAATGATAAGAAAAGTATACATAAATGAATCCCCAGTAGAGAACAATGATGTAAAAGGGAACATGCTAGTAGTATTAGAATGTTAAAAGTCAAAGTCCCTTATGATATGACTAAATGAAGTGAAAAGGGATCAACCTATAACCTCTATCCTGTGAGAGATGTTAAACACACTCAATGTGTGTGATGCCCTGGTGCAGAAGGCACCTAAAAGTATAATAGGGGCACAGTTAGAAATTGTGGGATATGAGAAGAAAGATAGAAAGAGTATATGTAAAGTGTAGTAAACTAGTAAAAGTGAAGAAAAAAAGCTTAAAGGAAAAGGCTTAAAATGGGAATTCGAGGATCCCAAAGGGTGTAGTAAGTGAAAATCAGAATACTTTTAAGTATTATTCCAATGGGATCAATAGAGAAATAAGCGACACAAAAACTACTTCACATGAAAAGAATAATAGACATTTGAGTTTAGCCTTAGCCATTATGAGCGATAGTTACCGGACTTAGTAAGCATTATTTTATTGTCAGATATAGTGATCTTAGACTTTGATATCCCCTAAAGATGGATTATAGCAGACCTCAGCAGGGCTCAGAAAAGTCGCAGTAGACCTAGGGGTCATAGTAGATCACACAGAGATACAAAGAACCCATAGTTACAACATAATAGTTCTTTAGGGAGATGATAGCCTGAGATAGTTTTTCCAGATCAGTTAGTCTCGGAGACCAGTATAGTATTAGACAGTTTTTGTCTCAAAGAGTAGAGATCTCCTAAGTCTGGTAAACTATTTCCATAGAGATATGAAGGCTATACTTAGATAGTTAGACCATTGACTAGATATAACATCAAAAATTCTAGATCATCTCATGCTTGTAAGTGGCATAATATCACGAAACATATAGGATTCCCATAGAAAAAGTAAGGAAAATGGGATTATTTTCTTGTTGTGTCATATTTAGAAATTTCATTCGGTGTCACACAAACTTTGTGAGCTCATACTATACAATGTCATATTTAATTACATCATTACAACTCATTTGCATCATAAAAACATGCCCATAACTCATGGAAACCGAAATGGAGCATGGAATATGAAGGTTCATTCTCGGCCAGATTTGCTCCATTTTTTGACCAAATTTTGGAAAATCATAACTAAATCTAAAAAAATCAAAATCATGCAATCTTGGTTATTCTAGAAAGCTTTGGATGTCTGCTTCACATTAAAAATATGCTCGGGCCATAAAATTCACTACAGAGAACATTTGACATCCAAAATGGTCAAAAGATTCGACTAAATTCTGAAACTGTCACAGAATTCTATAGAAAACTTTGAAAATATCCAATTAATTCCAAAAAAATCCAATCCATACAAATGATACAATGCAGAAATCTGTGAATGTTAAATAGAGAGAAAAAATATTTCTAGATCAGTTCATCAAGCCTAGACCTCGAAATTCAATGGAACAATACTTCTAGTCGGGAAAAATTATTGATATTGGACAGAAATTTCAAAATTTCATATCTCCCACTCTAGACCTCTAAATGAGGTGTTTCTAATTGGCACAAGTCACTGTGATTGTCTAGTTTCTCTGTATAAAATTTCATGGCAATTGGACATCATTTAGGTCTTGTGTGACAAAATGCAAATTCAGACCAAATGAATAGTGTAGCTAACAGAAACCATGAATTTTGCCAACTTTGAAAAATCATCAAATATTCTGTAGATTTCCAAAAATTATGATCTTTAGCTTCTCAAAAATCTCTCAATGAGACCTAATTGCATGCCAAATCTTAGATCAAGACTAACTCATTTGGCCAAAAAGTGACGTAGGATTCCATTATGGTCAAATTTGACTTTATATGAGGTACCAAATTTGCCAAATGGTTTTCCCTTGGTTGTGGCACCCTTTGGGCATGTCTAAAAGGATATTTAAGACTTGTAAGCTGCCCAAATGGTCCAAAACCTCATGCATCTTATTTTGACCATTCAACCCACACTTATGCACATTTCCATTAAACTTCCAAATTGCATACTTAGGCATTACATACTCAAAATAGATTCTAGAGGTCATATATCATATCCATACATGTAAACATCATATAATAGCATATTTGCACATGTCTCAAGGGTCATAGACCATTTACAACATCATATACATTGCGAAGTATCATTATGGATTCAAAAAGAATAAAACTAGGTATATGCTTGTCAATCTCCTTCTCTCATTGTTGTTGGCTCCCTTCACTATAGCTACTTAGTCCACCTAGCATGTTAAAGCATTGAAGAGGAGGGGATGAGATTCAAAAAATTCCAATATCTCATCTCTCATTCAATCATACATAATATATGCAAAGCAAGCTTTACAAATGCATGCATGGAGAAAATGGAAGTCATGGACATTTTAAAAGCAAACTTGGCACATGAACAAGTCATACAAGACATTCAAGAGCTCACCAAGTGCTTGGATTAGCCTCACACTTCTCCTCATGGATTTTGGACTTGCCTCACCCATTCTTTAAGAGCTTTAGACTCAACCATACTCTTGGGAGACCACTTTGCTTTTGGGAGACTCTTTACTTTGTTTCAACCATGCTCAAGGGTTTTTGGCTCATCCTCTCCAAAGGGAAGAGTTTTTGGCCTCTCCACACTCAAGCAAAATCATACAAATATCATGTACTCATTTAAAAACATAACATGGCATTAAGAATCATGGCATTCAAAGGCATGCTAGTATACTTTTCATAGCTTAAAAATACACATACACACATTCTAAAACAAGCTAAACATACATCTATGCATGAGAGAAGGTGGAGAGAGCTACCTTGCACACAATTATACACTTTTCTTTTTGGATTCAAGCCTCCTCTTTCGACCACACACCCACAAATTGGTGGAGATGGTTTCTCTTGGCCTAGATACAATTTATGGGAGTCAATTAGGTTCATGAAACAATCTCTTAGGCCATACAATTTGCTTAGATGCTAGATTGCTTTATAAGCTCCATTATGGTCCATAAACGTACCTAATGAAGCAACACTTCTCAAATAAATTTTAGGCTCTATTCTTTCCTTTCAAATATGATTCTTGACTCTTTTTAAGTCTCTTGGAGTCATCACACAATTAAAACAAAGAGCCTAATATCATGTTACTTCTTTAGGTCATAATATGGAACCTAAGGCACCAAATCACTTTCTATGAGTTCTAAATTTTTTCCAAGGCCTCCCCTCACTTTCATTCATCAAATATGACTCAAGAATGGCCTTAGAAAAATTTAAAACTCTCCCTAGCTACCCTAACCTTGCTTGGCTGAGGCTATGCCCCTTTTTGGTCTCCTTGGAATTCTTTTTGTTTTCTTAAAGGAGGAAGCATGTGGGGATCTTAGGAGCTCATTTAAACTCTTAATTAGGCCTAGGAATTATCATATGAAATCAGATTTTGGAAGGTGAACACAAAACCCTAGAATTTGCATCTTGAAATCTAATGGTTTTTTTATAATTCCCTTTGCATATTCTTAATCTCCACATTCTTTTTCCTTAGATTCATGCTTGGTTCTACCTAAAAATCATCTCTTCATAGGGTTTTCTCAAGTGGGGCAAAATGGTGGAGAAGAGAACCAAAGATGACAACCATAGGAAGAAAAATTACCTTGTTTTCTTGCTTTTTCTCACTTGAATCTTGTGTTCTTTAAGCTCCTCTCTTCAAATCCGAATTTTCCCCTCAATTTTTTCCTTAAAATAGATTTATAAACTTCATTTTAATCATAGGAAACAAAGGAGAATGGAGGAGGAGAGGTTTGAAAAAGAAAGAGCATGAAAAACTACTAATTTCTATACCTTAAGCCTTTGATTTCTCCTCCTTTTCTTCCCCATCTTGTGAGCCTAAGAGAGCAGATCATATTATGTATTTTGGGCAGAAATTTCGTGCTTGAGAAGATGGGAGAAGATAGGGAAAGTGTGTGGGAGCTTCTAGAAACACACTTTTTCAAAAATTTCAATTTTATCCTTCCGTAATGGTAATTTTGTTTTTGCTTCGTTTTAGCTCCTTTTTTAGAGCTGTCTTTTCCATTATAAAATTTAGGTTTCCAATTTAATAAAATGCCTTTGGAATCACTCAATTTGGAGCTAAAACTTTACTGAATGAACTGGTCAAAGTTTGAGTCAACTGACGTTAAAAAACGCCCACCAGAGGAGATTTAACTGTCCTGAGGCTTTCCATGGTTTTTAGGGCCTTTGAGAACCCTAGAGAACTCAAATTTTATTTAAAAATCCCTTCTATTTGAATTCCAAAATTTGCTCAAAATTACAAAAATGCCATTACATTTTGTAAGCTTTTCGTCAGAAATTGTTTCTTCGTTCTAGCTCCGTTTTTCCTTCTGTCTGAACCTAGAATTCTCATTTTTGGAAGTCTAGAATGCTTCCCAAATTTTTTGGGACCTAAACTACATCATTTTTAGGGGACTTCCTTTTGTATATGATTTTGTTCATTTACAGAGAAACTATATGTTACGTTTCTCACGTTTTCTCTTATTTTAAGAGAACCTGATGTCACACTAGACCTCTTTGAAGGATGAGCATACTATGTGGGATGAGGAAAGCAAGAAAGTAGCTTTCTAGTATTATACCTAGATGAACCACTACCTAGTAGATATTGGATCTGACCAAGGGATAGAAAGATCCCTATATACCAAAGTCATATGTTCAAAGAGGGGTCAGGTATAGTTTGTCTTGATGGGGTAAGGGATAGACTGTGTCTCTAGTAGCTGATATTATGAAAAGTTAGTATCCTATAAGAATTCAGTAGTAGTCAATGGTAGTTGCTCTTCAATGTTAATATAGGAAGAGTATGAGTTATGATGATCAACTATTAAATTGAAAAGTTAAATAAGACCTACTCTAGAGTGAATAAAGATAGTAAAACACAGTTTAAGCCTGAAAAGGTAAGGGTTAGAGTAAGAAATGAGATTGGGATGATTGAGAATAACAACCCTTTTAAAAGGAGCTATGATCCCAGTAAGTGTTACAAATATAAGGCCTACAATAAAAAGAAATATAATGATGAACCATGGGATGAACTAGTGAGAAAACGAACAAAATTAAATAGTGGATTGAATATCTAAGTAAGTTAAGTAAGCAAACAAAGGTCTCCAATGGCTATTCATAAATAGAGAAAGATAATGAGACTTTACAGAAAGCCATTAAGAGATGATAAAGGAGATTTAATACTAAGTAGGAAAGTCAACCCCTATGAACGAGTTAAGACTAATCAGATGTGAAATTGTAAGCTCTCCCAGGAAATAGGCCAGCATATAAAAGTGTATGCAGTATCCGAAACTACTTTCCCTTGTGATAAGAGCAAGTTACATGCTCTATAGCAATAGTACAGGAAAAAATAGAATCAAATACAGCAAACTAGTGACGTAAATTCCCTAGCAAAAGAGCTTAATTTCTAAAGGAAGTAAATAGAGCCAGGAAGGAGGGAAAGAAAAGGCCAGTTAATGAGTACATAAGAAAAACTAAAGGAGGTTATACCCTTAAATTTTGAGGATGAAATTTATTTAAGGGGGGAGGAAATATAACATCTGGTTCCTCTGTAAATGTGAGAAATGTAATGTCTAGTTTCTTTGTAAACATACGAAATGCGCCAAATATAAAAGGAAGTCCCCCAGATAGAATTATTTGAGGTCCAATAAAATTAGAGTAATAATTTAGACCTCAAATAATGAGGATAAAAGGCCAGAGATGCCCTGAAAACGGAGCCAAAATAATAAAACGAAATTTAACGAAGATGCAGTGGCATTTTCATAATTTCAGGCACTTTTTGAAAAACTCATAAGAGAGATTTTAAAATGAAAAAAAATGAGTTTCTCAAGGTTCTCAAGGGCCCTAAAAACTATAGGAACCCCTAGAACAGTTAAAACCCCTCCGATCGATGTTTTATAACAACAATTAACCCAAATTTTGACCCTTTCATTTGGAAAGGTTTTAGATCTAATTTGAGTGATTCCAAAGGTATTTTATAACTTAAAGAGCCTAAATTTTATGATGGAAAAGATGGTTCTTGAAAAGGAGTTAAAATGAGCTTTAAATGAAAAAGCCAAAAGGACAGGACGTAAATAGAATTTCTATGTACAATTTTTAAGGCATATGGCCTTATATGTAGCATCTGTCTTTTCTCCTCCTTGGAACTGACCTAGTTGCTGCCCAAAATAGAGAGAGAGACCAAGGGAGAGAGGCACACAAAAGAAGAAAAAAATTGTAACACCATAATCTCTAACTTAAAACATGATACTCATATGCTTCACATCATTAAATTCCATGAGGGTGTATGAAAAAAGGAATAGAATAATGAATTTCTTGTGTTGCGGCATATTTAAAAATTTCATTCAGTGTCACGTGGATTGTGTGAGCTTATACTATATATTTTCATATTTAATTACATGAATACAACTTATTTGCATCATAAAATGTAGCCCTCAACTCAAGAAAACCGAAATGAAGCATAAAATATGGTTGTTTATTTTCGGCCAGATTTGGCTCTTTTATGACCAAATTTTGAAAAATCATAACTAATTCTAGAAAAATAAAAATCATGAATTCTTGGCTATTTTGGAAAGCTACAAATGTTTACATCATACTAAAAATATTTCTAGCTCATAACAACCATCACAGAGGATGTTTGACATCTGAAAATGTCCAGAGGTCAAACTGCCCCTGGTGCTATCATAGATTTTTGTAGCAAATTTAAAAATGTCCAATTAATTTCAAAAAAATCTAATCTATGTAAATGATACCAATCTAGAAATCTGTGCATGTTAGCTAGAGGAAAAAAATAACTCCAAACCAGCTTAGGCAGCCTAGACCTCAGAATTCAATGGAACAGTAACTGAGGTTGGGTAAAACTCCTGATACTAGATAGATTCTTTAAAAATTCATATCTCCCTCTCTAGACCTCCAAATGAGGTTTTTCAAGTTGAAAAAAGTCATTAAGAATGTCTAGTTTCTTTGTATAAAATTTTGTGTCAATTGAAAATCATTTAAGCCCTATGTGACAGATTTCATTTTCGGACCAGTATGAATAGTGATATAACCAAAACCAAAAATTTTTCTAACTTTGAAAATTCAAAAAATATTTTCTAAACCTCCAAAAATTCTATTTTTTAACTTCCAAAAAGCTCTTAACAATCTTTAATTTTATACCAAATATTAGATCAAGAAGATCTCATTTGGTCAAAAAGTGATATAGGATTCTAAATTGGTCAATTTTGGCTCCATAAGGGAATCCAAAATCTCCAATTGGGTTTCCTTGGGGTTTGACACCTCTTGAGCAAGTCTAAAAGCATAATGAGGACTTGTATAAGCTGTCCAAGTGGTCCCAAACCTCATGCATCTCATTTTGGCCATCTCATCTACACTTATACACAATTGCATAATACCATCAATGAAGCTAGTTTACCATCATATACTCAATTCACATATTAATGGCTACATGACATATTCTCTCATTCAAACATGACATATTATCATAATTACATATGCTTAAGAGGTCATAGACCATACACAATAGTGGGTTACATCATTTGTGTAACAACCGAAAAAAGAAAAGGAAAAGAAAGAAGAAAGTTGGAAATGTTCGAAATCCAGAAATTTTTCTAAGTCTTCTCGTAATAGCGAGAAAAGGCCTAGCTATAGCGAATGTACCTATTCGCTATAGTGAGAAGTGGTCTAGCTATAGCAAGAGTAGCTATTCGCTATAGCGAAAATGCTTCTAGCTATAGCGAGTGCGGGCATCCCATACAAAAAACTAGGGAGCTGCTCGCCGTAGCGCGGGCCATAGCGAAAGTGGGGGTCTAGAACTGATACGTGCTCGCCGTAGCGAAGGTTAATTCTCGCTATAGCGAGGGTTAGTCTGGAAAAGCGTAAAAAGTGAGAATTTGACTTCTCTAAACGCCCCAACTCATTCTTTCTCTCTTATTTGACCTAGACTTCGACCCAAGGAGAGAAAAGAGGTATGGAGAGTGAGAGAGACCAAGAGAAGGAGGAAGAACAAAGGAAAGGTAAGCAAGCTTCTCTCTTTTCTTCTTAGAATCTTTATCTCATTTCTTTGCCCTCTCTTTGTATGGTTTTGCTTGTGAAATTAGTTGGATTTTAGGCATGGGTCAGAAGAGGGAAAGTGGAAAACACTCTTGAACTTCTTTATTTTCCTTGAATATGTTGATTCTACTACCATGAGAGTTTGAAAGAGAGGAAGAGCTGGTGACATTCTAGAGAGAGAGAGAGAACCTTAGGTTCTTATATGTTAGAAAGGTTTGCTCTGAAGAACTCCTAAAAGTTGTTAAGTTATGAGAGAGTAATTCTATGCTTTTGTTATGTCTAGGCTCAAGAGAAGTACCTTCATCAAGGTGTGAGTGTGAAACTAAGAAGGGAGAAGAGGAATTGAAAGGAAAAGCTTGTGTTGACTCATAAGGTAGCTCTCTCTCCACTCTTTCTTATTGCATTTTTGGATGTAATGGTCATTGTATGCTTGTGTATATGCTTATTGTGTGAGATATGCCATATGTTATTGCTTTGATGCATTGGTACCAATGTGCTTGTGTGTTGGATTGTGAGAATTGCTCGGGTGAGGTAGTGCCGAAAGTCCCTTGAGATGGGTGAAGTAGAGCCGAAAGTCCCTTGAGATGGGTGAGACAAGGCCAAAAGTCTCATAACCGAGTGAGGCCAAGTCAAAAGTCCCTAAAAATTAGGTGAGGCCATCCAAAAGTCCCTAAAATCGGGTGAGGCTAGACCAAAAGTCCCTAGAGCTTACTTGTGACATTGTTGTGATTTCCATGGCATGTACAATATGTATTGTATGATTATGAATGGTTGGAAGCTTATTTACATGCTTTGACTTGTTATATGCCTTGATTGGTTTCTTAAATGAGTGCATGAGCTACTGAGATTCCATGAATCTCACCCCTTCCCCTCCCAACTTAACATGCTAGGTGGAGCTCAAGGAGAATCAAGTGCACACCAAGGAGCCTAGGAGAATGTTAAATGAATTTTAGTTTGTTTTGACTCTTTTGATGTAAAGAGGTGCCAAAAATGAATATGCACCTTCTATTTTTGAGATGTAAATGTTGTAGCAAGTGTAAATGTAAGGAAACATGATGTATAAACTATGTAGGCAGCCAAAGTAATGCAAATGTGGGTTTTGCCCTTTTTGTGGCTTGTATGTGATAGTGTATTTTGGCCCGTAGCATAGTGAATTTTAAATGTATGATGATTTAGACCACTTAGATACTTTATATATGCTATGTTTATGCTTTCAAACTTGTACATAAGGTGTGAGAACATGTGGGAGGCCATTTGGACCCACTTTGAACCATTTTGGGTGCCAAAACCGTCAATTTTGTGAGCTACGTCAAAGTATGACCAAACGAGCTCTTCTTGCTATGAAATTTGGCATGCCTCTAGAGTTTGTATAGAGCTTCTTGGGAAGCTAAAGTGGGTAATATTTAGAGGTCTAGGGAATATTTGGTGAATTGTTGAAATTGGAAAAAATTTCATGGTTTGGTCATGGTGCTCTGTCATTAGCCCAAAAAGAAATCTATGTCATTCATAGATCAAATGGAGTGAAAATGTCATGAAATTTTATATGCATAAACTAGACACCCATAGTGACCTATACGAACTAGAATCACCTCAATTGGAGGTCTGTAGAGAGATAATGAACCGTCTGAAGTTCTATATCAGCATTAGGGGAGCCACCTGACCTTTGTTACTGTTGGTACCACACACACATACAGAGCCTCCAACGATATTGTCTCCGAGCGGCACACTGGCCCAAGGGGTTTTGTTCTTCCCTGCCTTCTGGGTTCGAGGGTCTTCGACCCAACCTTTCCCGTTCAGTGGGAAAACGCATCGTTGGTGGGGAGGGCTACACCCCCACTTATATGGGCTAGTCACAGGCCCCTTCCAGCCGATGTGGGACTTTACAATCCACCCCCCTTGGGGCCGACCCATCCTCGGGTCGCACATGGGCCAGGATTGCTCTAATACCAACACACATACAGAGCCTCCAACGATATTGTCCCCGAGCGGCACGCTGGCCCAAGGGGTTTTATTCTTTCCTGCCTTCTGGGTTCGAGTGTCTTCGACCCAGCCTTCCCCGTTCAGTGGGAAAATGCGTCATTGGTGGGGAGGGCTACACCCCCACTTATATGGGCTAGTCACAGGCCCCTTCCAGCTGATGTGGGACTTTACACTACGCCCCCACTTATATGGGCTAGTCACAGGCCCCTTCCAACCGATGTGGGACTTTACAAATAGTACACTGAACTAATTTCAAAAATTTTTTTAATTTTGAAAATTTATCAAATATTCCATAGATCTCCAAAAATTTTGCACTTTAACTTCTCAAAAAGCTCTCAACAAGCTCTAAATACATGCCAAATCTCAAACCAAGAAGAGCTCATTTGGATAAAAAGTGGTATAGCTTTCCAATATGGTCAATTTTACTCCATATGAGATACCAATTATGTCTAAATGGCCTCCTTTAATGTTTAGCACATCTTGGACAAGTTTAAAAGCATGAATATGACTTGTATGAACTACCCAAGTGGTTCTACCTCATGTATCTATATTTAGCCTCTCCACTTCCATTATTACATACATTTCCATAATGCTAGTTTTGCCACTATATGTCCAAAATGAACATTTCCAAACATAAAACCTTAAATTTCATTTGTACATAATACATTAGCATAATTATACATGTTTATAACATCATGAGACAACAATAGATTACAAAATTTGCCATTCATATGGCTTTAAAGAAACAAAATCTATGCACTTTGATGTCATGCTCTCATCTCTCAAGTGGTTGGCTCTCATTTCCTTGTTCTCTTGGTCCACCTAGCATGTTAGAACATTAGAGAAGAGGGAATGAGATTCAAAGAATCCCAATAGCTCATCTCCTTTTCAATCACACATAAAAGATGCAAAACAAGTCTTGAAAATGCATGCATGAGTATCATGGAGTGTGTAAACATTCAAGAAGCATTCTTAGCATTTGAACAAGCCATACATAGCATACATAGGCTTGCCAAGTAAGTGGATTAGCCTCACCCATTTACTTGTGGATTTTGGACTTGCCTCACCCATTTCTTTAAGAGGTTTTTGACTTAACCTTAATTTTGAGAGTCAACCTAACTATTGGAAGATTTTTTACTTTGTCTCAATCAATCTTAAGGGTTCTTGACTCATCCTCACCATATCTAAGAGTTCTTGGCTTCACCACACTCAAGTAAACCCAAGCACACATAATAAACATTATATGAAAACATAATCCATCATCATGGTACCATAGAACAAGAGCTCATGCTAGAACATTTTTTATATCTTAAAATACACATACATACATTCAAAGACAAGCCAAACATACATTCATGCATGAGAGAGGAGGAGTGAGCTGCCTTGGATGCAACCACACATTTTTTCCCTTCAATTTGCTCTCTCTTCCTTGGCGTCACACACACAAAGGAGTGGGAATGACTTCTTGACCAACCTTGTCATGAGGTTGCAATTTAAAAAAAAAACTTGATTATAAAATAAAAATTACGTAGTAAAAGTGTGCAACCAAGGTTGTTTCACTCCAGAGCAACTAAAATAATATCACTTAGGCGAGTGACTAAGTAATTAAGTAAGTATATATTTATATATATATATATTTTATTTTTTTCATAAACATGGAAAAGTGTGTAAGTATGTGAGTAATTTATAAGGAATTATAAACAAGTGTACATGGGTGTGAACAACTATAGAAAATGTAAGTGGTGTAATTTAATTTAAATGCCAAAAGCTAAGTGAAAGGATGCTAATGTCAAAATACTAACCTATGTAAGATTCAAACTAATTACAAATTTTTTTTTTTAATTGACTTGAAAATTAAACTAGAACAAATTCAAGAGAGCTAGTTGTGTAAAATTAGGCAGATTGCAAAATTCAATTAAAATGAAATGGAGATGACAACCTAGGAATACTTAAAGAGGGAAGAAAATTAGGCTCTAATCATTAATTGGACTTGGGAAAACTATTATTATTAATTGCCATATACATGAAACCCATGAACTCTCTAAGTGTAGGATGCAAGATCAACTACCAAGAATGAATACTCTCCTAGGCATTTTATCAAACACCTAACTTGCATGATAATATGACAATTAATCAAGCTTGCAAGAATTGCACAATTAATCCATAGCATTGGTCAAGACTTTGTGCCCATAAAACCACATCTATCCAACAATTCTAATGCTTCAATCAAGAATTTAACCACTGAATTAGCACCTATAATACTAAATTAAGAGGCTAAAATTCAATAATCAAAATACAAGAACACAAGATGCAAAGGCCAATTCAAACATAATCTTATATATTAATATAGCAATTCATACAACTTCCAATCCACCAATCCAATGGTTCACATTACAACCCATAATAGTCTAAAATAATCCAACCATTACAATTCCAATTCTATTCTAAATTGACATAGAAATAGAAATAGAAATAGTGAAAAGAGAAGAATAGTTAGCCTAATCCAATGCTTGCAATCCATGGCCTCTTAAATCCCTTCCAAGGTTGTTAGGTCATCATCAAACTCCTTAGCTCTTCATGGTCACAAGCCCTCCTTCAATCTTCATGAAAAATTCATCCATGGCCTTCAAGATGAAGATGGCGTCCTTATGGTGGAAGAGAGAAGAATGGGTCACGGCCAACAAGAAGAATGGAAGAATGGAGGAATAAATGAAGAGGAAGATGAAGAAAAATGGTAGAATAGAGGTGGAATGGAGAAAAATGGTGAAGAGATGAAGAAAAATGGTGAAGAGAAGTTCAAGAGATGGAAGGAGCAAGAAGAAGGTGTCTTTTTTTCTTGCCAAGAAGATAATGTGCGTCTTCTCTTGTTTTTGCAAAATGGAGAATAGAATTAGGGTTTAAGAAGTGATGTGGATTAGTGAGTGTGAGGTGGACCAATAAGGAGAAGGTCTAAGACACTTGGACTAGTAAGAGCTTGAGAGAATGGTGAGATGGATTAGTAAGTCCAAATGGATGCTTAGGTGGCTATAGTTATGAGATGGAAGTGAGGTGGATAAGTAAGGGCTTAGATAGACCAATGAGATTAAAACAAGTTGATGACATGGATTAATGAGCACCATGTAAGCATGCCACATTATCACCCCTATGAAAAGTCAAGTTTGTCCTCCATTTAAATGACTAAATTGCCCTCCTTCAATCTTCATGCAACCTATACAAATGTGACACCAAAATAGATTATGTAGCAAAATAAAATAAAGTAAAATGATTAATCACATAATTAGGTATCATTAATCATTAATTAAATGAATTAATCCAATTAAGCCCTATTGAAAACTAACAGAGGGATGAAAATTAAACATAAATGGAGAGAACATTGGGCTAAATTTATTAGAAACAAAAAAAAAACTTAAGAAATTCACAAGAAAAATTATTTTTCTATGCAAATGACCATTCTACCCCTAGTTAGATCAACTTTAATCCCTTTTACTAATTACATCCTTGATCAAATGACCCAACTTTAACCATTAATCTCATGAGATTAATTGCCTAATAATCATATGAAATGATCAAATCAAAATTCGTTAATGAAAAATCCAAGTAGGTCCCTATGTAGGGCTATTTAGGGAAAGTGAAAAAAAAAATGGCAGAGACAGTGAAATTTTGGATTCAACATGAAATGAAAACTAATGACATGGGATGGAGGGAATCATTAAACAAATGAAGGAATGGACATTCCCCATAAGAAACCCACTAGAGAACATCTAGAATTTCATTATTAATTACCCAATAAAGTAGAATTAGGCATAAAATCACAGTTTAATGTATGGATTAGGCAAGATAGAAAGAATTAAGCTCTAAAATTAATGGAATCACACAATATACACAATATGAATATAATCCCCAAATAATTTGCCTAAAAAGCCATCAAATCTAAAATTTGGCCAAAATTATGAAAATCATTTCAAAAACCCTAATTAGCCAAAACCATATGTTAAAATCACTAAGAATAAGGGATAAAAATGATAAAAATATAGGAGTTATCAATTCCCTCACACTTAGTCTTTTGCACTCTAGGGCAAAATAGAATAAAAGCCATAGAAAAACCAAAGGAAAATAAAGAAAGACAAGAAACGTGAGAAATAAATGAATCATGCAATTAATCAACACAATCATACCTTTCAAATCAAGGCAAGTTAATCGAGTATTGCAAGATCAAACATCATGGAAAAGAAACTTAGCTAAGGCCCTTATAAAGTCTAGGGTCCTCTCCAAGGATCATGTCTAATTCTCTCTTTCACTCAAGCAGATTGTGTTTACCCTCAATTTCTTCACATTAGCTCTCTTTCCATAAGTTTGGCAAATGCCTAAACTCTCCACCACTATTAGAGTTAATCACACCACATAGATCAAAAGGACTTTTATTGGGATAGCTATGGCTAGAAAGAAAAGGGAACATGTAAGAAACAAAATGGGATAACATAGAAAAACCAATAAAATATTGAACACCTAGAATCATCAAGAGCTAGTTAATAAAACTAGGATGAACCAGCATATCAACTAAATCTTATTCACTCATTATGGTGCAACAAGAAATAATATAAAACAAATAATTGCCATTTTCTCCTTTTTTTTTCATATTTTTTTCTTTTATTCTTTCTTTTTTTTTTATAAAGAAAGCTAAGAATATTAACAATTGGCAACACAACAAATGGACAATGTGTCTTTATCCATCCTAGATATGAAATGTATGCTCTTAATAGCTCTAAGCATCCAATGAAAGGGTAGAAGAGATATGAATGCATAAAATGGCTACGGTTAAGAAATGAATAAACCATAGGCTCGAAGGGGCCAACAAAAGATATATTAATATATAAGGAATAGCATATTTGGCAATGGGTTAAATGTAAGAAATCAATGCCTTTATCTTATCTATGCAAACACAACTAACAATGCATGTGATCTTGAACATTTTTCTATGTATTCTAGCTTCTTGCAAGTTCATATTGCATTGCTTGATTGCCCAATAGGCTTTATGCTTTACTTCCACTGGTATATGGCATGCTTTCCCATAAACTAGTCTGAATGGTGACATCGTAATCAGTGTTTTGTAAGCAGTGCGATAGGCCCACAATACATCATCTAGCCTCTTACTCTAATCTTTTCTATTGGGTTGTATTGTCTTTTCCAGAATTTTCTTCACTTCTCTATTTGATACCTTTGCTTGGCCATTGGTCTGTGGATGGTAAGGGGTAGCAACCTTATGGATCACTCCATATTTCCTCAAAAGTGCTTGCATTGACCAGTTGCAAAAATGGCTACCCTGGTCACTAATGATTGCTCTAAGAACTCTAAACCTGCAAAATATGTGAGACCTAACAAAATCCATAACCACAAAGGAATCATTAGTACGAGTGGCTTTTGCCTCCTCCCACTTGGAGACATAATCCACAGCCAACAATATATATAAAAAACCAAAAGAGATAGGGAAAGGACCCATGAAATCAAAGCCCCAAACATAAAAAATTTCACAAAATAGAATGGATTGTTGAGGCATCTCATTCCTCCTAGAAATACTACTAGTGTGTTAACCTATCACAACTTTTGCAAAACTCATATGTATCTTTAAACAGAGTAGGCCAGTACAATCCAAAATCTAAAACCTTCCTAGTAGTGCGTTGTGATGAAAAATGACCTCCACAAGCTAATGTATGACAAAAATGTGATATAGAATCATGCTCATGCTGAGGTACACATCTCCTAATCACCTTATCACTACAAATGCGCCATAAATCAGGATCATCCTAGATATAGTACGTAGCCTCTCTCTTAAATTTATCTAATTGATGCTTATTCATATGAGCAGGCAAAATAGATGCAGCTAGATAGTTAACAATATCAGCATACTAAGGAACAAACATACCAATTACACAGAGCCTATGATTAGGAAAATCATCTAAGAGTAAAGAAGATGTTACCACAAGAGTCTCAATCCTACTTAGGTGATCAGTTACCATGTTCTTTGCACCGCTCTTGTCATGGATTTCCATATCAAACTCTTGTATCAATACTACCCATCTAATCAAATAGGGTTTGGAGTCTGGGTTCTTGAACAAGTACTTGATAGCTGAATGGTTCGTAAAGACAATCACTTTTGTACGGAGGATGTAGGATTGGAATTTCTCTAGCCCAAAGACAATTGCAAATAGCTCTTTCTCTATGGTGGTATAATTAGCTTGAGTAGCATCCAATGTCCTCGAGGCATAGGCTATGACATGTTGTCTTTTCTCCACTCTTTGGGCAAGGACTGCACTTAGTGCATAGTTTGAAGCATCACACAAGAGTTCAAATGGAAGGCTCAAATCACGTGGCCGAATGATGGGGGATGTAGTGAGTTTCTTCTTTAACTCGTCCCAAGCATACCTACAAGCATCATCAAAAATAAAACTTACATCTTTTTATAGTAAACGAGATAATGGCAACGCTATTTTATTAAAATCTTTAATGAATCTCCTATAAAATCCAGCATACCCAAGAAAAGAATGCACATCTTTAAAACACAAAGGATATGGAAGAGATGAAATGATGTCAACCTTAGCTTTATCTACCTTAATGCCATCATATGAAACAACATGTCCTAAAACAATTCCTTTCTTAATCATGAAATGACATTTGTCAAAATTCAGCACAATATTATAATTAATACATCTTTCCAAAACCCTATCCAAATCAATTAAGCATGCATCAAAAGAATTACCATAGATTGTGAAATCATCTGTAAATATCTTTATGCAATGCTCAAGAAAGTCAGAAAATATGGAAACCAGACAACGCTAAAAAGTGCCTAGTGCATTACAAAGGCCAAATAGCATGCGTCTACAAAGGCTTCAAATGGACATGTGAATGTGGTCTTATCCTGATCTTTTGGTGCAATACAAACTTGAAAATATCCAAAAAACCCATCTAAAAGGCAATAATGGGATCTACCAGCAAGTCTCTCTAACATCTGATCTATAAAAAGAAGGGGGTAGTGATCCTTCCTAGTCAAGGAATTTAGTTTCTTATAGTCTATGCATACCCTCCAACGATTCTAGACTCTAGTTAGAACTAACTCACCTTTATCATTACGCATCATAGTAATACCAGTTTTTTTCAGGACTACCAGAACTGGACTGACCCACTGACTATCATAAATGGGGTAGATTATACCTGCAGAAAGAAGTTTAGAAACCTCTTTCTTTACCACATCAAGGATCAATAGGTTGAGTCATCTCTGTGGTTGCCGTATAGCTTTGGCACCATCCTCTAGCAAAATACAATGCATACATACATCAGGGCTGATCCCAGGTATATCAACAAGGGTCCATCCAATGGCTTTCATCCTTCTCCTAAGCACTTTTAGGAGGCGAATTTCTCCTCAATAGATATGTCATTAGCTATGATCACTGGAAGCTTTTCACCCTCCTTTAAATAAACATATTTTAGTGAGTCAGGAAGTGACTTCAACTTTAAGGAAAGAGCTTACTCAATTGAAGGTATGAACAGCTTCAGATCTATGTCAGTCAAACTAGAAACTTGCACTGAAGACTCACAAATAGAAGAAGAGGCTTTTCCCACCTTGGGAATCATCAATAGAAATAGTAATAGCAAAGGACTTAGGAAATACATCACAGTCCATAGAATCATTAACAAAAGTAGTTCCATAAGTAGCACTCATATAAGAAACAGCATCAGAATCAGAAATCTCTAAACCTACATGAGTACTAGCTAGAAAAGCATCTACATCTACATTACCAATGTATCTCTTAGAAAAAGAATGATCAACAAAAACAAAACCATCAAAATCATTAGATTCCTCACCAAAATGTGAAACTTTGAAACTACCATCATTAGCATGAATATTTACAGCATCAGTAGATCCACTATATATAACAGAAATATGATCAATGCCAATTAACAACTCAGAATCAGGTACTGAAGATAAATCAACTTTATCTATAGCATTAATCACATTAAGTAATTGAGAAAATCTAGCTGAATCGACAGAAGCAGTAGACAAATGATCATCAGGACCTCTACTGCCATGAACAGGCACAAAAACCCCATCTTTAGAATGTCTAGCAATCTCAATAAAATCAGTGAAAATGTTAATGTCAGTAGGATCTATACCAGTACATGCATCACAACCACCAATTTTAGAACATGCACAAGTGATAGAATCACCTAGACCAACAATATCGCATGATCTACTTAGCATGCTATCTCTAAAATCCACAACAGCATTATCAACAACACATTAATGAGACTAACTCCTATCTCAGAACAATCATCAGGTGGATATCTCATAGAATCAAGTACATCAAATCTAATGATATTTCCAATAAATTTTATAGTCAAAGTACCAGCATGTACATCTATCACAGCTCTAGCAGTTTTCAAGAAAGGCCTATCTAAAATCAAAGACAAAGGTCCTTTTTGGCCTAAACCTACTATCATCCATATCAAGAATATAAAAAATCTACAAGGAATATGAGGTCTTTTACCTTAACTAGGACATCCTCTAAAAATCCTTTTAGAACCACACAACGTCTATCAATAAGGGAGGCAATTAGGCTGGTTGGCTTGAGATCCACTCTTTGAAGCTGAGAAAAGACTGATTTTGGCATAACATTAATAGTTGCTTCTAAATCCACCAAAGCATCTGAGAACTCAATGTCACCAATGTTACATGGTATGAAGAAACTACCAGGATCCTTGCACTTCACTGGCATTGGAACCTGATAGAGAGAAGAGACAACTGCTCCTAAATCAACCTGACCTTCGCGCTTAAGCCTTCTCTTTGTGGTACATAACTCCTTCAAAAACTTTGCATACTTGGGCACCTATGCAACTAGGTCAACCAGGGGAATATTAATCACCACCTTCCTGAAGATGTCATAGATATCCTTAAACATCTTTACTTCCTTCTTTCTCCTCTCGGTCTTAGCCACCCTAGTAAGGAAGGGTAGAACTTGTTTGCTCACTTCCTCCTTTTCCTTATTTTTTTCTTGCTCTTTCTATGGTGCTACTTGTGTTTTTGATGAAGTGGGCTTATCCTGTGATATAGAGGTGAAAGGAGAATCATTAATGACAACTCCCTTGTTCTTGGAAGCATAAGTGGCAATAGGATCTACAAATATGACTATCTTGCCACTTCTGAGAGAGATAGCATTAACTCCACCAAGATTAGGATTTTGCTAGGTCCCAAAATTAGGATTGACTACCACTTATGATAGCAACTTGCTTGAACCTTGACTCTGCATATTACTAATTGTATTAGACAATTGCCTAATCTAAGTCTGAAGTGTTTATATCTCTTTTCTATGCTGCAAATCTTTTTGTTATTGTTCCCTCTTTGTCTGGTCTAACTTGTCCACCAAAAACTTCATCATAGTATCTAGTTTGCTCTTTAGTTTTGAACCATCATCCTGAATAGGTGCAGGTTGCCTAACTGGTTGAAACATCTGACCACTAGAGCTGGCACCTTGATTGAATCGTAGCTGCTGAGGTTGGATACCACCGTATCTAAAGTTTGGGTAATCATGCCATCCAGGATTATATGTATTTGAATATGGATCATATTTCTGGCCAACTTGATTCATCAGCTTAGAAGAATACACTGCATTACAAGGCTCAGATTTATCATTCAATAGTGGGTAAGCATCAGTAGTATGAGTAGCCAATGAGCAAATAGAACAAAGTGGGCCTATCAAAGTTGAAGAACGAGAATGTGGGTTGAAAGAGGTAGAAGATCCCATAGAATTAACAGCATTAGTAGAAGACTGAAGCTCAAGTATAGCCACTTTCTCCATAATCGATGTTAGCTTATCTATCTTGCTCTCAAGGCGAGACTTATGGAATGAGGAATGCAACCTAACTTCATTTATTCTGGCTTGTTGTCTAGTACCAAACTGCTACGTATTTTACACTTTCTTCTTAATCAATTCCCAAGCAGCATCAACAGTCAATTCAAACAAAGCACCTCCAGTAGCCGAGTCTAATAAATCTCTCTCGAGAAAAGGAGACCTTCATGAAAATACTGTATCAATAAAGTATCTGGGATTTGGTGATGGGGGCAACTAGATAGTAATGTCTTAAATCTCTCCCAATACTCATAAAGGGACTCCCCAGAAATTTGCTAAATTCCACAAATGTCTTTCCTGATAGAAGAAGTGCATTGTGCTGGGAAAAATTTCTCCAAAAATAATTTCTTAAGCTAGTCCCATGTGGTGATGAATCCAGGGGGTAGTCGAAGCAACCAATTCTTAGTAGACCCCTCTAAGGAAAAAGGAAAGGCATGCATTTTAATTTGATCCTCAGACACAACATTAGGTCTCATAGCTGTGCAAATCATATGGAAAGTCTTTAAGTGATTATATGGATCTTCACCTGCAAGGCCATTAAATTTAGGAAGTAAGTGTATAAATCCAAGCTTCAACTCAAGATCAATATTAATATCAGGATAATTAATGTACCAATTTTGAAAATGCATATCAGGTGAAACTAACTCTTTAATAGTCCTAGCAGGAACATTATTATCAGCATTGACATAAGCATGCTCTAAATGTGCTTGATTATTTATATTTCCCTCATTATCTTCCATTTTAGTTTCAGAATCAAGAGAATCGACAGATGACTCAACTAAATAAGACTCAAAGGAACAAGTAGGAGAATTTACAACAGAACTACAACCTATAACCAACTTTAATTCTTCTTTGTCGATGAAATGTTCTCCCAATTTATGGATCAAGTTCAAACAATTTTTCAAAACAGGATCGGGTCATGCAATATCAACAAAGTAGAATTATAATAATAAACAACCAAAAAAATACAAAAGAAACAAGAGGAAAAGAAAAATGAAAAAAATTGCAGAAACAAAATAAAAAGTCAAAAGTCAAGAGTCAACAGTCAATAGTCAAGAGTCAACCAAAAAGTCAATAGTCAACCCAAAAATTAAGCACTAATCAAAATTTAAGCTAAAATAAAACAAAAATTAAGAAACTAAAAGGACTAATCACAAACTAAAATTCATTAATCCTAATATATACTCTAATGGACATAATTAAATAAACAAAACACAAATCAAGCATAAGAAAGAAGAAAAATTAAAGAAATAAATTTTGGAAAAATTCGTAAAAATGAAAAAAAATTAAAAAAGTGGTCAAAATGGTCGACTTTGGTCAAAATTGCTAAGACCTCAAAGGGTATGATTTTTAATCAGAGCACCCAAAAACCTTGGAATGCAAAGTTCTGTGCAAATCTGGGCAGGTTAGAACATAATCTAACAAGTAATTACTTGTAAAAATCCAACTAAAATAACCAAGTTTCCTAACAAAAACAAAATTAAACATAGCAAAACTAATCCAAATTACTTAATTACCAACCTAAGCTAAATGAAAACAATTTGCTCCCGAGCAATGGTGCCAATAAATTGACCAACCTTGTCGTGAGGTTGCAATTTAAAAAAAAACTTGATTGCAAAATAAAAATTACGTCGTAAAAGTGTGCAACCAAGGTCGTTTCACTTTGGAGCAACTAAAATAATATCACTTAGGTGAGTGACTAAGTAATTAAGGAAGTATATATTTTTTGTTATTTTCATGAACATGGAAAAGTGTGTAAGTATGTGAGTAATTTATATGGAATTATAAATAAGTGTATACGGGTGTAGACAAGTATAGAAAATGTAAGTGGTGTAATTTAATTTAAATGCCAAAAGCTAAATGAAAGGATGCTAATGTCAAAATACTAACCTATGTAAGATTCAAACTAATTACAAAATTTGTTTTTTTTTAATTGACTTGAAAATTAAACTAGAACAAATTCAAGAGAGCTAGTTGTGTAAAATTGGGTAGATTGCAAAATTTAATTAAAATGAAATGGAGATGACAACCTAGGAATACTTAAAGAGGGAAGAAAATTAGGCTCTAATGATTAATTGGACTTGGGAAAACTATTATTATTAATTGCCATATACATGAAACCCATGAACTCTCTAAGTGTAGGATGCAAGATCAACTACCTTGAATGAATACTCTCCTAGGCATTTTATCAAACACCTAACTTGCATGATAATATGACAATTAATCAAGCTTGCAAGAATTGCACAATTAATCCATAGCATTGGTCAAGACTTTGTGCCCATAAAACCACGTCTATCCAACAATTCCATTGCTTCAATCAAGAATTTAACCACTGAATTAGCACCTACAATACTAAATGAAGAGGCTAAAATTCAATAATCAAAACACAAGAATACAAGATGCAAAGGCCTATTCAAAGATAATCTCATATATTAATATAGCAATTCATACAACTTCTAGTCCACCAATCCAATGGTTCACATTACAACCTATAATAGTCTAAAGTAATCCAACCATTACAATTCTAATTCTATTCTAAATTGACATAGAAATTGAAATAGAAATAGTGAAAGGAGAAGAATAGTTAGCCCAATCCAATGCTTGCAATCCATGGCCTCTTAAATCCCTTCCAAGGTTGCTAGGTCATCATTAAACTCCTTAGCTCTTCATGGTCACAAGCCCTCCTTCAATCTTCATGAAAAATTCATCCATGGCCTTCAAGATGAAGATGGTGTCCTTATGGTGGAAGAAAGAAGAATGGGTCACGGCCAAGAAGAAGAATGGAAGAATGGAGGAATAAATGAAGAGGAAGATGAAGAAAAATGGTAGAATGGGGTGGAATGGAGAAAAATGGTGAAGAGAAGTTCAAGAGATGGAAGGAACAAGAAGAAGGTGTCTTTCTTCCTTGCTAAGAAGATGATGTGCGTCTTTTCTTGTTTCAGGAAAATGGAGAATAGAATTAGGGTTTAAGAAGTGATGTGGATTAGTGAGTGTGAGGTGGACCAATAAGGAGAGGGTTTGAGACACTTGGACTAATAAAACCTTAAGAGAATGGTGAGATGGATTAGTAAGTTCAAATGGATGCTTAGGTGGCTGTAGTTATGAGATGGAAGTGAGGTAGATAAGTAAGGGCTTAGATGGACCAATGAGATTAAAACAAGTTGATGACATGGATTACTAAGTGCCATGTAAGCATGCCACATTATCACCTCTATGAAAAGTCAAGTTTATCCTCCATTTAAATGACTAAATTGCCCTCCTTCAATCTTCATGAAACCTATAAAAATGTGACACCAAAAAAGATTATACAGTAAAATAAAATAAAATAAAATGATTAATCACATAATTAGGTAGCATTAATCATTAATTAAATGAATTAATCCAATTAAGCCCTATTGAAAACTAACAGAGGGATGAAAATTAAACATAAATGGAGAGAGCATTAGGCTAAAATTATTAGAAAGAAAGAAACAAAAAAAAAAAGACTTAAGAAATTCACAAGAAAAATTATTTTTCTATGCAAATGACCATTCTACCCCTAGTTGGATTAACTTTAATCCCTTTTGCTAATTACATCCTTGATCAAATGACCCAACTTTAACCATTAATCTCATGAGATTAATTGCCTAATAATCATATGAAATGATCAAATCAAAATTCATTATTGAAAAATCCAAGTAGCTCCCTATGTAGGGGTATTTAGGGAAAGTAAAAAAAATGGTAGAGACAGTGAAATTTTGGATTCAAAATGAAATGAAAACTAATGATATGGGATGGAGGGAATCATTAAACAGATAAAGGAATAGACATTCCCCTAAAGAAACTAACTAGAAAATATCTAGAATTTCATTATTAATCACCCAGTAAAGCATAATTAGGCATAAAATCACAGTTTAATGCATGGATTAGGCAAGATAGAAAGAATTAAGCTCTAAAATTAACAGAATCATACAATATACACAATATGAATATAATCCCAAAGAATTTGCCTAAAAAGCCATCAAATCCAAAATTTGGCCAAAATTATAAAAATCATTTAAAAAAACCTAATTAGCCAAAACCATCTCTTAAAATTACTAAGAATGAGGGATAAAAATGATAAAAATATAGAAGTTATCACTTCTCTTGCCCTAAACACAATTTTTGGAAGCCAATCAGGTTCTTGGAATTAATTCTAAGACCACACATCTTTAAATACTAACTTGGTCTATTATCCCCTTTATGGTTCCAAGAATGTACCTAATGAAGCAACACCCATCAAATAAGTTCTAAGCTCTATTCTTTCCTTTCCTATATGATTCTTGACTACTTTTAAGCCTCTTGGAGTCATCACACAATTAAAACAAAGAGCCTAACTATATGTTGCTTCTTCAGGTCATATTATAGAACATAAGACACTAATTCATTCTCTAGGCTTCCTAATTTTTTTTTTCAAGGCTTTCCCTCATTTTCATTCATCATATATGACTCAAAAATGGGCTTGAAACAAATTAAAACTCTCCCTCGGTACCGTAACCCTTCTTGTCCAAGACAATGAAGCATAAGGGCACCCATGGACTTTGTTTTATTTTTATGATGGAGGAAGCTCATGGAGAGACTTTTAGGGATCTTAGGAGCTCATTTAAATACTTATTTAGACATAGGAATTAAGGTATCAAGTGAGATTTAACAAGAAGTACATGAAACCTTAGAATTGCTATCTTAAATTCCCATAATTATTTGTTAATTCTCTTTGCATATTCTTATTCTTCACACTCTTTTTCCTAAGATTCACTCTTGGTTCTATCCAAAATCCAAGCCCTCCTACAGCTTCTTGAGTGGGGCAAACCAAGGAGAGAAAAGGAGCAAGGGGTAGCAATCATGGAAGGAGAAATTATCTTATTTTTCCTTGTTTTCTCTCTTGAATCTTCTCTTCTTTGGCCTCCTCTCTTCAAATCCGATTTTTCCCCTTTATTTATCCCTTAAAACAAATACATATACTTTAATATAATTGAAGGAAAGAAAGAAAAATAAAGGAGAAGAGGTTTTCTAAGGAAAGAGCATAAAAAACTACAAAAAATCAATACCTTTGGCCTTTGATTTCTCCTCATCTTTCTCTTCCTCTTGTGTAGGGTTTTTCTCTGGTTTAGGGCAGAAACATATGAAAATAAATGAGTGGAGGAGTGTGGTGCCATCTATTTATAGGTGGGAGGAAGAAATACTTTTCAAAATCAGAGCTAAAACATTCTCAAATGAATCCGTCAAAGTTCGAGTACACCGACATTGAAAAATGTCCATTGGAGGGGTTTTAACTATCTTGGGGCTTCCCATAGTTTTTAGGGCCTTTGAGAATCCCAGAAAACTTAAAAATTTCATTTAAAAAGCCCTCCTGTGTGAATTTCAAAATTTTCTCAAAATTACAAAAATGCCATTACCTTCATAAGTTTTTCGTTAAATTTTGTTTCTTCATTCTAGCTCCATTTTTTTTCCATCTGAGCCTAGGATTCTCATTTTTAGGAGTTTAGAATGTTACTCAAATTTTTTGGGATCTTAACTAATTCATTTTGGGAGACTTGCTTTGTAAATGCATCTATTTTTGTCTTTTAACGAAAATTGGACATTACACTTTGTACTTTATTTGATGTGTCTAGGCCAAACAAGAGAGAGCATATCCAAGGATGGCTATACAGCCATGGAATCAAGATAAGACATCAAGGGGAATATATCAAAATTTGTGTGATGAGGTACTTGGATTGCTTGTATGTATTATTTGCAAATTATGTATATTATTGATTACTTGATGATTATATACAATTGCATGGCATTTAATTGCATTTGGAATTGGTTTGACTCTTGTTAGGTGAGGTTATACCAAAAGCCCCTTGAAATAGGTGAGGTGAGGCCAAAAGTCCCTAAATATGGGTGAGACTAAATGAAAAGTCTCAACTATGAATGAGACTAAGTTAAAACCCCATAAAAGAGGGTGAGGCTAAACCAAAAGTCTCTAATTGTTGGGTGAGGCTAGACCAAAAGTCTTTAGAACATGAGATTGCTCTTGATGGAGTTATAGGATCCCTAATGCATGAATATGATTTGTAAATGGTTATATATGTATGCTTGAATATTGGACTAGCTATTAAGATTCTTTGAATCTCATTTTTCCCCTATTTCCATTAACCATAGCTAGATGGCTCTTAAGGAAACAAGAATGATGATACAAAGGTATGAAAAGAACTACTCTGATAATAAATTTAAGTTTTTGAATCTACTTTTGCACATATGATAATGTAATTGTATATTTTAATGTATGATCATTCCAACACATTTGAAAGTATGAGAATATGATGTAGAAACCATTTATGGATGGTAGAATGTAATGTTATGTATTTTGACCCTTGGAGTCCTTGGAAATGTGTGTATTTAATGGCAAGTGGAGAGGTCATTTTGAGTTATATGGCATTTGAGACATGTTGAGCCAGCCATATATGATGCATTTGTCATTTAAAATGTGCTGAAATGGAGATATGGCATAATATGGCTCATTTAGAACCAACTGACACCAAAATTTTCATTCTTTAAGCCATAATATATCCATGAACTATCAATAAACTTAATAGAAGAGTTTTGGGCTGAAATTTAGTAGGCAAGTAGAACACATTTAGAGCTTTTCATAGAGTTAAAGAACATAACTTTTGAAGCTCTGTAGTATTATGAATTTTTAAAACAGGTTATTTTTTGTAAAATTTATTGGTGTACTATTTATATGGTTAGCTTCTATTTTCATGGGTTTTAAGGGAACAAATGAGCTTGCTTTGACCTAAACTTTTTAAAGTAGATAGTTCTTATCATAAACTTTTCATGGTCACTGAGTTTGTACAAAACAAAGTTGTATAGCTCAAGTTATGATTTTTCAAATTTTAGCCCTATTATGTGTTGAAGTGGTAAAATTAAGCACATGAAGCAACCCACGAAATTTATGCTTCTTTTTATGATATTCTAAGTATAACAAACTTGTTTGGCAAGAATTTGGATAACAAAATGATGAAAATCCTTATTTGTGCATATTTGAAGTATTTAAAGCTTTTAATGATAATCATTTATGTTGCCGAAAGTGTAAATTTGAATAATTGTTGTTAAATAAGAAACATGTCATAAGATTTTTATATAATCTATAATGGTATGGCATTCTTAAAGTAAATGAATTCTTCGCCATAAGTATCAATTTCTTCATCTTTTCTAGGTAAGAATTCATGAACGACCAAGAGTACTTCTTTCTTTAACCATTGCCAAAATTTAGAAGAGAAGAAAAATGTAATGGTGAAAAGTGAAAGAACACCAAGAAGAAGAAAAATAACTATGTTATCTTGTTTCCTTAACCTTCCTCTTTCTTTTTTCTTCTTTCTTCTTCTTCCTTTTCTTTTGGCCATGCTTTCTTCCTCTCTTCCTCTCTTTGGCTAAAGTATGTAAGTGTTAGTCAAGGTGTGTGTGTCATGTAAGTGTGCGTGTATTTATATGTGTGTGTTTTTTAATGGATGGTTAGGATTTAATCTTATTTTCTTATGAAAGGTCTAAACTATTAGATTAAATGGATGACTAGGATTAAAGCTTTGTATTAATGAAAGAATTTGACCATTAGATTAGATAGATGGTTGGGATTAAATCCCTAAAAATAAGAAAAAATTTGAGCTACCAGATCATTTTAATGGCCAAGATTGCATTTTGAATCAAGGAGAAATTTCCACTATTAGATCTTATTTTTTTTCTAAACATTTAGTTCCAATCTAACTATATTTTCCTTCCAATTTAGTTAAAGTAATTGAATTAGTTATTTGACATTAATGGCTATTGATGTCAACGGTCAAATTAGTTGATATCAGTGGTTAATCAGGATTAATGTGAGATCTCAATCTTCAATCTAGATTTTGCTGATGTCATTACTTTAGAATGCATGCATCTTTCATCAACTTTCTTACCTACAATGCCACACCTATTTTGGCTAGACAAAAATTATGAAAATGTTATTGTTTAGTAAAATTCACTTATGAGTTCTTCTGTTGGTCTTATCATACCTAGTTATTTAGCTCATAATGGGCATTTTTCCATAATTACATAATATTCACTATACCTTTGGTAGAAAAATCAGTCCATTTACAAGTCATATGGGGCTATAAGGGTCTAAATTTGATTCTTTCTTTTCCTTTATTTATTTTCATCATAACCAACTTTGTTTAGATCTATTTTATCATTATTAGCTCATGGCACACCCTAGAGGAGTCATAAACCCGAAATGACAAAGTCTCCATAATTCTACACTAATTTTGAAAATTCGTAACTCGAACTACAAAACATTGATTTGTGCAAATTAGGTGTCTATGGAAAGCTTAGGATGTGAACTATATGTTATAAAATCTCAAGCCAATCTAAGTTTGTTTGGCCCATAAATGTCTAATGGTACAATAACTAACTTGAAATATAAATAATAAAAGGCCTATATATCAGACCCCAAATTAAAAAATGCATAACTTTTGTTACATATCTCTAATTTATACAAAATTAGTGGCTACAGAAAGCTTGGAATTCCAACAATATTCTTGTAAAAGTTTATGAGCATTGGAGTTCCTTTGTCTAGTCAAATACACAAAATATCATAACTGACTATATGAATAATACCGGGGGCTAATTGAAAATTTTACAAAATTTCAAAAATTCATGAAATATTTTGTACAACTCTAAAAGTTTTGGTTCTTAGCTTGTTAGGAAAAATCTACTAAGGGTCTAAATTCTTGCCAAATCTTAGACTCAAATTAGGTCATTCAGACCACTTTTGACATTAGAGTTGTTTAAGCCTCTTGTAAGACCAAACTTGGGATCAATTTAGATTATTTGATATCCAATTGGAATTCCTCCACTTGAAGCAAGTTTTAATCATCCTAAATGACATTTCCAACCATTCCATTTCATGCCAAAAGGTTTAGATCAAAATATGACCCCTTGACATCCAAGAATACAGATATGTTCCTTAACATTAAATGTGCCCTTTGTAGCATTCATACACAAATATCACCTTGAGTTATCATACATTCACATGCTCATACTTTTACAGATGGTCTCATTGTCATACATAGAAAGTATACATGGTTTGACATCACACATCATCAAGAATACAAAAGAGAGGTCACACTACTACATATGCTAAAATTCACACATGTAGCACTTTTAATACCACTTTTCTAACATCTAAGTCTTCTCAATGTCCTTACCTTGATTTGGTGGCCCTGAAATAGTTAGTAGGAGCATGGAGGTGAGATTCTGTAAGAATCTCAGTAGCCAATCTCAACCAATTCAATGCACACAAGAATACCACAAGGAAATATAATGCATGTGGTGTAAAAATGCAATGTCTATGTATCATATAAGTCAACTGCATCATATAACATAAAAACTTATTCATTCTCAAGCCATGGCATCATTGCTAGGCTTAACTAATCTCAACCTAAGGATAAGAAAGAGTTACTATGCTCAATTCCATGCCTTAGGGAGCTAGGAGCCATCTTATTGCCTTTCCATACATATATAGCTCATTTGGAAAACATAATGAAACAAAACTCATGAAAGCATCAAGCAACAACACACACAAGCATTTAAACTCAATTGAGTATTCAAATGCATCCAAAAAAGGGAGATGAAGCTATCTTAGAACTTATGGAAGCTTAAATGCCACTAACCCTCTTGATCTAGCTTTTTCTCTTGGCTTTCTCTCATTTGCAACTACACTTAAATGTGTTTGAGCTAAATAGACCTATTTAAGCCTTTTTTTCCACCTTCTTTCTCCTCCTTCTTGGGCAACATAAGGTGCTAGTCTAGAAGTATCAAGGTTCATATTGGGGAGTTAGAGACGTGGTTGGCCTAATATAAGAAGGAAATGAAGTGTTTCAAATATTTTTCTAAATTTTCATTATACCTTTCCGCTTCACTTCCTTCCTTTATGCTCGTTTTAGCTTCTTTTTGAAAATTGTCTTTTGCATATAAAAATTTAAGTCCTCTAGTTATTAAAAATATTTACTTTCAATTTTATGGGATTCAAAACCATATTGAATCATCTAGTCAAAGTTCGAGTTAATTGGGAGTCTAAATTATACACCATAAAGGTTTTGACCATTCTAGGAATTCCTATGATTTTTAAGGCCTCTGAGAATCCTGGGAAACTCAATTTTATGATTTAAAATTTCCTCTTTTGAGTTTCTAAAAAGTTACATGAAATTATGATTTTACCACTATCTTTTCAGTTAAATTTATTTAGCCATTTTGGCTTTTAGTTTTGAGCCATCTTAAGCCTTATATTCTCTTTTCTAGATGACTAATTTATTATTCAATTCTTACTTAACCTTATTTCTTTTTATTTTGAAGTCTTCCTTAAGTACCTTATTAGTTCCAATTCAGTTTTAGGAAGACTGGATATTGTGTCCTCCGCAATTAATTTGAACTTTGGAGTTAGGTTCAACTTTGTGTAGGATTTTAACTATCTAGTATTATTTCTAATCCTAATGATCTCTAAAAATTATAGAACAAATTTTATAATTTTTCATGCATGGTTTCCTTACTATTGATATAAAATTCATGCCAATTCTTAATACTTTACCCATCTAAAAAATTCATTAAAGCCTGTTTAGGTGAAAAATGACAATTTTGCCCTTAGATCCTATTTGGTTCTAAAAATTTCTATAAATCCTATTAATCTCATATTTGTCAAGTATAAAGTTATTTCACTCTAATTGATTAAATTCAAACTAAAATAAATTCATTCCATAAAATATTAAATAATTAGAAAATCTTAATTTTTAGGATTGTTACGCATTTAATGCCAAGGTTGGCCCTTTAATATAAAATATAGACTTGAAAATATGCAAAGAGCTTAAATATTTTTTTCTTTCCTTATTACAATGTAAACTTGAGGGTTATATGGCTTGGCCATGTGAATTCACATAGGTTGTGTTGTGTGATGTTTTTAACACACAACCTAAACCCGGGAAGCACACAACCACCTCATGTGATCTTACACAGGCCGTGTAATTCTACCTTACATCTTGTAACACCATGAATTCTAGCTCATTCTAACTCATCTTACCTTAAATTTTCAACCTTCTCTCTGTACTTTTACATAGCAACATGTCACCAGATACATATTATAACATTCATTTTAGGCTTATTTAAAAGCTAGTCTTTTTAGAAAATTTCTGTAGACATTTACAGATTAATGCAAGGTATAAACTTGACAAAAATCTGTACATCAATCATAGGTATAGTTTCTAACACCATAATTATCTAGCCTATCTCATTTCATTCCCAACTAATTTCCTTGGACAAGCACAAGTTTCCCAAGAAAACACTATTAAAATAATAGGTTATTTTGCAGTACGTCATGGATAAAATTTTCATTTTGTGTCCTGTGGACCATATAAACTCATCCATCTCATTCTCCTATTTAATTACACATATACAACTCAAAACCATCTCTTAAATGAAAATTTTGAGTTCTCAGAGACCCTAAAAACCATGGAAAGCCCCGGGACAGTTAAAGCCCCTCCGGTGGATGTTTTCCAATGTCTGTGTGCCCAAACTTTGATGGATTCATTCGGGAAGGTTTTAACTCCAATTTGAGTGATTCTAAAGGCATTTTACTAAATTGGGAACCTAAATTTTATAATAGAAGAGACGGTTCTAAAAAAGGAGCTAAAACGAAGGAGAAACGAAAATGCCAAAAACAAAGGGCAAAATTAAAATTTTTGAGAAAGTGGAAGCTTCTTGAATACACTTTAAGTTTCTTATTTCTTCTCCTCTCCATTTGCACGACCCATTCTGCCCAAAAACCAGAAAAAACACCAGCTCTTTTAGGCACACCATGGAGGAGAAAGAGTAAGGAAAAGGTAAGGAATTTCATGGTTTTTCATGCTTTCTCCTTTCCAAACCTCTCCTTCTCCATTTCCCTTTCTTTTCTATGATTATAATGAAGTTTATAAATCTGATTTAAGGGAAATATTCAAGGGAAAGTTCGGATTTGAAGAGAGGAGCTTGGGGAAATCAAGATTCAAGCCATACTAAGCAAGGAAACAAGGTAAAAATGCATCCTATGGTTGATACCTTTCATCACACTTCTTCTCCATTTTGACCTAGACTTAGACAGACCTAAGGAGTTAGATTTTTAACCAAACCAAAGGTGATTCTTAGGTATTTGATAGAGAGGAATAAGAATATGCAAAGAAAACTAAGAAATAGGCATTAGAAATCACGATACAAAACCTAAGGTTTTAAGTGCACTTTCCAATTTTTGAATTTGTATGATGCTTCCTAGGTCTAAGTTAGAGTATAAATGAGTTCTTGAGACACCAAAGATGCTCCCCACAAGCTTCTCCCTTCAAGAAAACCAAGAAAACTCCATATGGCCCAAATGGTGTCCAGGTCTCGGCTAAGAAGGGATTGTGTAGGTGGGAGGAGTTTTAAATTTTTCTAAGGCCATTCTTGAGTCATATTTGATGAATAACAATGAGGGGAGGCCTTGGAAAAAATTTAGAACTCATAGAAAGTGATTTGGTGTCTTAGGTTCCATATTATGACCTAAAGAAGTAACATGGTGCTAGGCCATTTGTTTTAATGATGTGATGACTCCAAGAGTCTTAAAAGGAGTCAAGAATCATAATTGAAAGGAAAGAATGAAGCCTAGAAAGTATTTGAGGGGTGTTGCTTCATTAGGTGCATTTATGGACCATAATGGAGCTTATAGAACAATCTAGCATCTAAGCAAATTGTATGGTCTTAGAGATTGTTTCATGAACCTAATTGGCTCCCATAAATTGTATCTAGGCTAAGAGAAACCATCTCCACCAATTTGTGGGTGTGTGGTCGAAAGAGAAGGCTTGAGTCTAAAGGAAAAAGTGTGTAATTGTGTGCAAGATAGCTCTCTCCACCTTCTCTCATGCATGGATGTGTGTTTAGCTTGTTTTAGAATGCTTGTATGTGTATTTTCAAGCTTTAAAAAGTATACTAGTATGCCTTTATATACCATGATGGTTGATGCCATGTTATGTTTTCAATTGGTTACATGATGTTTGTATGAGTTTGCTTGAGTGTGGAGAGACTAAGAACTCTTCCCTTGGGTGAGGATGAGCCAAGAACCCTTGAGCTTGGTTGAGACAAAGTAAAGAGTCTCCCAAAAGTAAAGTAGGCTCCCAAGAGTATGGTTGAGTCCAAAATGCTCAAAGAATGGGTAAGGTAAGTCCAAAATCCATGAGGAGAAGTGTGAGGCCAATCTAAGCACTTGGTGAGCTCTTGGATGTTTTGTATGATTGATTCACATGCCAAGCTTATTTTAACATATGCATGTCTTCCACTTTCACCATGCATGCATTTGAAAAGCTTGCTTTGCACATATTATGTATGATTGAATGGGAGATGAGCTATTGGGATTTTTTGAATCTCATCTTCTCCTCTCCAATGATCTAACATGATAGGTGAACCAAGTGGATATGCTAATGGGAGCTAACTGTAAAGTCCCACATCGGCTGGAAGGAGCCTGTGACTAGCCCATATAACTGGGAGCAAAGCTCTCCCCACCAACGACGCATTTTCCCACTGAACGGGGAAGGCTGGGTCGAAGACCCTCAAACCCAGAAGGCAGGGAAGAACAAAACCCCTTGGGCCAGTGTGTCGCTCGGGGACAATATCGTTGGAGGCTCTGTATGTGTTGGTATCAGAGCAATCCTGGCCCATGTACGACTCGAGGACGGGTCAGCCCCAAGGGGGGTGGATTGTAAAGTCCCACATCGGTTGGAAGGGGCCTGTGACTAGCCCATATAAGTGGGAGCAAAGCTCTCCCCACTAACGACGCGTTTTCCCAATGAACGGGGAAGGCTGGGTCGAAGACCCTCGAACCCAGAAGGCAGGGAAGAACAAAACCCCTTGGGCCAGTGTGCCGCTCGGGGACAATATCATTGGAGGCTCTGTATGTGTTGGTATCAGAGTAATCCTGGCCCATGTGCGACCCGAGGACGGGTCGGCCCCAAGGGGGGTGGATTGTAAAGTCCCACATCGGCTGGAAGGGGCCTGTGACTAGCCCATGTAAGTGGGAGCAAAGCTCTCCCCACCAACGATGCGTTTTCCCACTGAACGGGGAAGGCTGGGTCGAAGACCCTCGAACCCGGAAGGCAGGGAAGAACAAAACCTCTTGGGCCAGTGTGCTGCTCGGGGACAATATTGTTAGATGCTCTGTATGTGTTTTTAAAGTCCCACATCGGCTGGAAAGGGCCTGTGACTAGCCCATATAAGTGAGAGCAAAGCTCTCCCCACCAACGACGTGTTTTCCCACTGAACGGGGAAGGCTGGGTCGAAGACCCTCGAACCCGAAAGGCAGGGAAGAACAAAACCCCTTGGGCCAGTGTGCCGCTCGGGGACAACATCGTTGGAGGCTCTGTATGTGTTGGTATCAGAGCAATCTTGGCCCATGTGGGACCCGAGGACGGGTCGGCCTAAGGGGGGTGGATTGTAAAGTCCCACATCGGCTAGAAGGGGCCTGTGACTAGCCCATATAAGTGGGAGCAAAGCTCTCCCCACCAACGACGCGTTTTCCCACTGAACGGGGAAGGCTGGGTCGAAGACCCTCGAACCCGGAAGGCAGGGAAGAACAAAACCCCTTGGGCCAGTGTGTCGCTTGGGGACAATATCATTGGATGCTCTGTATGTGTTTTTAAAGTCCCACATCGGCTGGAAGGGGCCTGTGACTAGCCCATATTAGAGAGATGACCAGTAGCATCGTTCCAGGTGAGATATGTGAATGAAAGGCTCAGTGAAAGTTCTCCCTAGAGTGGAAAAGGAAAGATGAGACATTTTAAGTCTGGGAAAACTACCCAGTAGTGGTTAGTGAAATTCCCCTAGATATACCCCCTTAATTTATAAAGTATAGTAATAAGGGAAGCGAGGAAGAGCTGAGAAACTAGCTACAGAAAAGATGCCCTCGCTTTAGTCATGATTAGATGAGTAAGTTAAGCCCAGAAAGATAAATAGATAGGGGTCTAACAGTTAGTCAGATGAGCTCCCTAATAGGAGAATAATATAGGGTTGAGGCACATGAGTGATTAGGGCACCCAGTAGAGCATAAGCTTTCAGTAAAATAGAATCTAGACATTGAGAATATGCGTTCTGGATTGGGTTAGCAGAATCCTAAAAATAGCATACTCTGCTCCTAGGGATGAGGTTATAGAGGCTGAATAGAGAAAAAGCCTAGCTCTGATACCACTAAATGTAACACCATAGTTTCTAGCTCACATCCATCATCATTTACATGCTCATGTGATATATAGTAAGAAGGAAGTGAGAATTTTATTGAAAATAACACACTTTCTGCGCCGCATCATGACTAAAAATTTCATTTGGTGTCACGTGGACTGTGTGAGCTCTTGCTATACATTCTCATATTTAATTACATCATTACAACTCATTTACATCACAAAAACATGCCTACAACCCATGGAAACTGAATTGGAAGGTGGAAAATGAGGTTTCATTCTCGGCCAGAATTGGCCTCCTTTCTGAGCAAATTTTGAAAAATCATAACTAAATCTAGAAAAATTGAAATCATGTAATCTTTGTCCTTATGAAAAGCTTAGGATGTCTACTTCACACTAAAAATATGTCCAAGTCACAAAATTCATCACACAAGATGTTTGACATCCAAAAAGCTACAGAGGTCACTGGCTGCCTGGGCTGTTGTTCAGTTTACTGATATAAACTTCTAAAGTTCATAAATAATTCTATAAAAATCAATATCATACAAATTCGATCATTCTAGAATTATTTTTAGTATCAATTTAACATTTTTAGCTTTTCAGAATGACCGAATTTATATGATTTTGATTTTTATAGAATTAGTTATGAACATTAGAAGTTTGTATCAATAAACTAAACAACAGCCCAGGCAGCCAGCGACCTCTGTAGCTTTTTGGATGTCAAACGTCCTGTGTGATGAATTTTGTGACTTGGGTGTATTTTTAGTGTGAAGTAGACATATAAGCTTTTCATAATGACAAATATTGCATGATTTTGATTTTTCTAGATTTAGTTATGATTTTCCAAAGTTTGCCCAGAAAGGAGGCCAATTCTGGCCGAGAATGAAACCTCATTTTCCACCTTCCAATTCGGTTTCCATGGGTTGTAGGCATGTTTTTATGATGCAAATGAGTTGTAATGCTGTAATTAAATATGATAATGTATAGCATGAGCTCACACAGTCCACGTGACACCAAATGAAATTTTTAGTCATGATACAGCGCAGAAAGTGTGTTATTTTCAATAAAATTCTCACTTCCTTCTTACTATATATCACATGAACATGTAAATGATGATGGATGTGAGCTAGAAACTATGGTGCTACACTTAGTACCCTCAAGGAAGCTTGAGAAAGCTAGAGACTGCCTAAAAAGGCGAGCCTCATATTATGTAGAGAAAAGGATAAGCCGAGAGCACCATAAAAGGAAATTCCTGGGATTATGTGAAATAAAATCCTTCTTACCACGAGATGGTCTAGTTAAGGGTAGAGTAAGAGTATGAGTGAAAAGCAGACACCCTTGATGTTACAGAGAGTGAATAAGTAGAGGAACCCCGGGAAAAGGCAGGTGCTCTTGAGCATAAAGAAATTTAAATTGGCAATAAAAACAGCCAATAGTAAAACATCCTTTTACCTAAGTAAGAGGATAAGAAAGGTAAAAAGAGAAGGTTTGACAATGTTCAGGCCGAAAACATATTAGATTGAGAATAGATGTCCAATTAATGTGCTTCAGTACTTAAGAAAGTACACTTGTGCTTGGCATAGATGCCCTTCTAGCATGATAGCGTCGAAAGAAAATAGTCGGGCAATGCAAAGAGATCTCGGGATGTAGTAGAGGAAGAATCCTACTTTCCCCAAGTACTTTACGAAAATAGGGCAAATAGAGAAAAGTAGGAAAGGGATACTTTAGATTATTGGGAAACTTGTAAGAGACAGGCGATAGTGGCCTTGAGCTCAGTCATGAGGCGCCTGTGTATTAGTGTTTGATGTTATGGTTTGCTTGCAACAATGGTCACATGATATTAGGCCTGATCAACCTAATAATAATGTGACTTAAGTGCGTAGCAAATGATGACATCAATCACCAAAGTGTCTTGGTAATCGAAGAGTGCCCTAGTCAGTTAAAGAATGAGATGAGTTAGAGAAGAAAGGTAAAAGGATTCCAGTAGTATTAGAATAGTAAGGAAAGCATGTAGAAAGGAATCCCCCGTAGAAAATATTCAAATTTAGTATGCATAGCTCGAGTCCCTTATACTATATGTAAATGAAATAAATAGGGACCAGTGTATAGCCTCTCTCCTGCTAGAGATGTTCATTACACTCATTATGTGAGATGCCCTGGTACCAGGCGCTTAATAGCAAAATGTGAGCATAGTGAGAACTACAGGATATGAGAGGAGGGCTAAAATAAGTATATGTAAGTAAGTAAGTCGATAGAGTAAGAAAAGAAAAACCAAGTGAAAAAGGGGCTGAAGTGGGATTCTGAAGATCCTATGAGAAGCGATGAATGAAAATTAAAATGCCCCTAGTATTAGTATGACGGGATCCTAGAAATGAGATGACACAGAATCCACTTCGCACGAAAAGCATGATGTACTTCTGAGTTTAGGCTCAGCTATTATGGGCGATAGTTACCGGACTTGGTGAGTACGTATTTTACTATCAGATCTAATGATCTTAGGCTTTAACGTCTCCCAGAGATGGATTGCAGTAGATCCTAACATATCATAGTGGGTTGCAACAAACCCTAGTAAGGCTCTGATAGGTCGCAGTAGACCCAGGGATCACAGCAGATCCCATAGAATTATAGAGAGCCCTAGCTATAGCATGATAGATCTCTGGTGGAAATGATAGCCTGAGATAGTTTTACAAAATAGTTAGTCTCAAAGACCAGTATAGTTTCAGTTAGCTTTATCTCAGAGACTAGAGACCTCCTGAGTCTGGTAAACCGTTGCTGCAAAGATATGAAGGCTTTACTCAGATAGTAGACCACTGACTAGCCCTCCCTAGAGACAAGTACAACATATGGGATGAGGAAAGCGAGCAATACGCTTTCCAAAGTTAGAGCCAGATGAACCACTACCTAGCAGACAGTAGCCTTAATTGAAGGATAGAGAGATCCCTGCATGCTTGCTTATATATTTAGAAAGGGGTTAGGTACAGTTTTATATGAGGTAAGTGGTACAGTATATCTCCAGTGAGCAAAACTGTGAGAATAGCTAGTATCCCATCAGAGCCCAACAGTAGTCAATGGTAGTAGCTCTTCAATGCCAGTATTAAACATACATGTTAGGCTAATCAGTATTAAAATAAGGGACTATAAAATGCTACTATAAATGAGTAAAGAAACTGAGAAAAAGTCCCAGCCTATAGAAACAAATATAGTAATAAACTGAGAAACTGAGATCATTAAAAGTAGAAACTCCTTAAAAAAGCTATAATCCCAGTAAGTAGTTATGATATGAGGCCTGTGACAGAAAGAGATGTGAATTGTAATCATGGGATGAGCTAGTAAGAAAGAGTGCAGAGATAAATAGTGGACGAAATATGTAAATAAGCAGCAGACAAAAACCTCCGATGGCTTTAATGATTAGAAAGGATGATGAGATGTTATCAGAAGCCATTCAGAGAGGATACGGGAGATGTGATATGAAATGAGTTACCTCCCAAGATATGTGAATGAGTCCACTAAAAGAAACATTAATCCTATGAATGGGTTAATATTAACCCGACATGATTAGTAAGCTCTCCCAGGATAAGCCTCCAGAGTTAGAAATTTCTTTCCCTTATGAAAAGAACTAGCTAGTATTTGAGAGCAATAAAGCCCTTATTAACAACTAGTAATAAAAGTTCCCTGGCTAAGAGAAAATTTGAAAGAATGAAATCACTGAGAAAACGTATAAAGCCAGGAAGAAGGGAAAGAACACAACAGTTAACCAAAAAAGAAAAGAGTAAGAGAAAGTGTACCTTAAATTTTAAGGACGAAATTTATTTAAGGGGGGAGGAATGTAACATCCGGTCCTTTCGTAAACGTGAGAAACGCAATGTTCGGTTTCTCCGTAAACGGTAGAAATGGGTCAGATACAAAAGAAAGTACCTAAAATAGAAGGAATTAGGGCCAACTAAAATTATGATAAAATTTTAAATATTAGAAAATGAGGATTTGAGCATTGAGTTGCCCATAAATCAAGACCAGAGTTATTTGAAAATTTTGCCAAAAGGCCAGTGGCATTTTTGTAAATATGGACACTTTTTGAAAAACACACAGGAGGGCTTTTTAAATAAAAATTTTGAGTTCTCTAGGGTTCTCAGAGGCCTTAAAAACCATGGGAAGCCCCGGGACAGCTAAAGCCCCTTCCGGTGAACATTTTCTAACGTCAGTGTGCCTGAGCTTTAACTGATTTGTTCGGGAAGGTTTTAGCTCCAATTTGAGTGATTCCAAAGGCATTTTACTAAATTGGGAACATAAATTTTATAATGGCAAATACAGTTCTAAAAAAGGAGCTAAACGAAGGAGAAATGAAAATGCCAAAAACGAAAGGAAAAATTGAAATTTTTGAGAAAGTGGAAACTTCTTGAACATACTTTAAGTTTCTTATTTCTTCTCCTCTCCATTTGCACGACCCATTCTGCCCAAAAACTAGAAAAAACACCAGCTGCCTTAGGCACACCATGGAGGAGAAAGAGTAAGGAAAAGGTAAGGAATTTCATGGTTTTTCATGCTTTCTCCTTTCCAAACCTCTCCTTTTCCATTTCCTTTTCTTTCCTATGATTATAATGAAGTTTATAAATCTGTTTTAAGGGATAAATTGAGGGGAAAATTCGGATCTGAAGAAAGGAGCTCAAAGAACACAAGATTCATGTGAGAAAAAGCAAGAAAACAAGGTAATTTCTCTTCTTATGGTTGTTATCTTTGGTTCCCTTCTCCACCATTTTGCCTTACTTAAGAAAACCCTCGGAGGAGATGATTTTTAGGCAGAACCAAGCATGAATCTAAGGAAAAAGGGTGTGGAGATTAAGGATATGCAAAGGGAATTATAAAAAAGCCATTAGATTTCAAGATGCAAATTCTAGGGTTTCAATTACACCTTGTAAAATCTGATTTTGTATGATGATTCCTAGGCCTAAATAAGAGTTTAAATGAGCTCCTAAGATCTCTAAGAGGCCCCCCATATGCTTCTTCCCTTGAGAAAACAAAAAAAGCTCCATGGAACCTAATTTACTTCATTGTCTCGGCCAAGACGGGTTCTCATAGCTAGGGAGAGTTTTAAATTTTTCTTAGGCTATTCTTGAGTCATATTTTATGAATGAAAATGAAGGGAGGTCTTGAAAAAAATTTAGAACTCATAGAAATTGATTTGGTGCCTTAGGTTCTATATTATGACCTAAAAAAGCAACATGGTGCTAGGTCTTTTGTTTTAATGGTGTGATGACTCCAAGAGACTTAAAAAGAGTCAAGAATCATATTTGAAAGGAAAGAATGAGGCCTAGAAATCATTTGAGGGGTGTTGCGTCATTAGGTGCATTTATGGACCATAATAGAGCTTATAGAGCAATCTAGCATCTAAGCAAATTGTATGGTCTTAGAGATTGCTTCAAGAACCTAACTAGCTCCCAAAAATTGTATTTAGGCCAAAAATTGTGTGGCTGAAGGAGGAGGCTCGAATTCAAAAGGAAAAGTGTGTAATTGTGTGCAAGATAGCTCTCTCCACCTTTTCTCATGCATGGATGTGTGTTTAGCTTGTTTTAGAATGTATGTATGTGTATTTTCAAGCTTTGAAAAGTATGCTAGCATGCCTTTATATGCCACGATGGTTGATGCCATGTTATGTTTTCAAATGATTATATGATGTTTGTGTGAGTTTGCTTGAGTGTGGAGAGGGCAAGAACTCTTCCCTTTTGTAAGGATGAGCCAAGAACCCTTGAGCTTGGTAGAGACAAAGTAAAGAGTCTCCCAAAAGCAAAGTGGGCTCCCAAGAGTATGGTTGAGTCCAAACCTCTTGAAGAATAGGTGAGGCAAGTCCAAAATCCATGAGGGGAAGTGTGAGGCCAATCTAAGCACTTGGTGCGCTCTTGAATGTCTTGTATGATTAATTCACATGCCAAGTTTGCTTTTAAAATGTCCATGACCTCTATTTCCTCCATGCATGTATTTGAAAAGCTTGCTTTGCACATATTATGTATGATTAAATGGGAGATGAGCTATTGGGATTTTTTGAATCTCATCCCCTCCTCTCTAATGATCTAATATGCTAGGTGGACCAAGTAATTATGGTGAAGGGAGCCAACAACCATGAAGAGGAAAGATTGAAAAGCTTATGCATGGTTTTGTCCATTTTGGAACCATAATGATGGTTCATATTGTTTATGATGTTGTATATATACAATGAACCTTGAGACATATGGAAATATACTATTATGTAATGTTTAGAGCCATGGATATGATGTATGAGCTTTAGAACACAAATTGAGTTTTGAATGTCCAATTATGCATAATGGAAGTTTGATGGAAATATGCATAAGTGTGGGTTGAATGGCCAAAATGAGATGCATAAGGTTTGGGACCATTTGGGCAGCTCACACAAGTCTCAAATAAGTTTTTAAACTTGCCCAAAAGGTGCCAAGACTAAGGGAAATCCATTTGGCAACTTTGGTACTCAATATGGAGCCAAAATTGACCATAATGGAATCCTATATCACTTTTTAGCCAAATGAGTTAGTCCTACTTTAAAATTTGACATGCTACTAGGTCTCATTGAGATATTTTTGGGAAGCTAAGAATATAATTTTTGAAGGTCTAGAGAATATTTGATGAATTTTCAAAGTTGGGATTTTTTATTGATTCTGGTATAAGTACTGTTCATACTGGCAGTTTTGTGTTTTGTGTCACCCGATGGTCAAATGGCATCTAATGTTTGTGAAATTTTATATTCTTAAAATAGATATTTAAGATTTCTGTGGCCACTGAGAACACCTCATTTAGAGGTCTGAGCAAAGAGTTATGCATTTTTGAAGTTGGCTATCAGTAGCAGTGGTACCCCAGGAGTTTAGTTACTGTTCCATAGGATTCTAATAGCTAAATGTATCTGTTTCATTCTAGAATTATTTTTAGAACCAATTTAACATTTTTAGCTTTCTAGGATAATAGAATTTGTGTGATTTCTATTTTTATAGAATTAGTTATGAATTTTAGAAATTTGTATTAGAAATCTGAACAGTAGCCTAGGCAGCCAGTGACCTTAGTAGCTTTTCGAATGTCAAACGTCCTCCATGATGAATGTTATAGTCTAGAAATATTTTTAGTATGAATTAAACATCCTAAGCTTTGCAGAATGATCAAGAACACATGTTTTTGATTTTTCTAGATTTAGTAATGAGTTTCCAAAATTTGCCCAGGAAAGAGGCCAATTCTGGCCGAAAATAAACTCCAATTTTCCATACTTCATTTTGGTTTCCATGTGCTGTAGGCATATTTTTGGGATGTAAATAAGTTGTAATGATGTGATTAAATATGAGGATGTATAACATGACCTCACACGGTCCACGTGACACTGAAATGAATTTTTAGATATGACGCAACGCGAAAATAATCATTATTTCTTTGGCTTTTCCATGGAAAACCACTATGATTCATGATATTAGGCCATTTAGATGTATGAGATGAGCTAGAAATTATGGTATTACATTAGGCCTTTAGGTCAGCCTATAACCCAACTAAAACCCTAAAAACCCTTCTCCCTTACTCCACTTTGTAGAAACACTAAAAGAGTAAGAGGAAATTCGGAGGTCTTTGAAGAAGGCTAGGGTTCTTTGTATAATTTCATCTTCTCCCACTTCTAGAGCAAGATTTAGCCAAGGTAACTTTCATAAAACTTAATCCTCTCTTCTTCTTCTTCAATTTGGCCTAATTGGTTTTTCGTTTAGAATATTTTCACCTTGCACCAAAATCTAAAATGTGTTGTTCGGTGTTTTCATGGTGGATTTTTGGAGGTGAATGTTAGGGGTGATATTGGGTAAGTATTACATTCTCATTTGGATGCATTTTCTACTACTTTGAGACCCTTATAATTTCCTTATAATATGAACCTTTATTTTGTACTAATTTGCCTAGAATTTAGAGTGGTAATATAAGGTTTCTAGTCTGGGGACAACCAAATCCGAATTTAGGGTCTTGTGGTGGTTGGGTAATTATTTAATAGATCCTAGGATATATGAATTATGATGTATTTAGCACCTAAAAGTATGCTTGATTTGATTTAGGAACTTTAGAGTGTGGAGATTCACATTTGGCTTTAGAATTTGATTCGGTAAAGTGAGATAGTTGGGGTTCATTTTAATTCCTTGCATATGTTCAATTTAATTTTATATCTACTACACATGTATGATTTTGAATGTTAAATGAATGGTTAACTATGTTTGTGTAATGCCATAATTATATAGCTTATCTTATTTCTTGTCCAAACTCATTTCCAAGAATTTCACAAGTTTCCAAGGAAAGAGCATTAAAAATAATGAATAAATTTGCGTTGCATAAGGGATAAAATTTTCATTTAGTGTCCCGTGGACCATATGCACTCATTCAATTCATTCTTATATTTAATTACACTAATACAATTTAAAACCATCCAAGGAAGTGGCCTAAAACTCGTGCAAGTGGATGGCGTACATGAAATTCAAGAGTGCAGCCTCAGCCAGAAATTTTAGTTTACTATCATAAACTTTAAAAAATTATAACTAATTCAAGAAAAATCAAAATCATGCATTCTTTACTATTTTGGAAAGCTACAAATCTTTAATTTATGTTAAAAATATGTAACTATAGATCTTTAATTAAAAATATGTCTAGACCTTAACAAGGGCTGCTATTTATAAGAAATTGATGGAATAGTACCAGAGGTCAACTGTGTTCCTTGGTACTGACCTCTAATTTCAAAAATTCATATCTTTCTGCTCAAAGGTCTAATCAGGGTGATCTCAGTGGCCATGGAAAGCTTATAATATCTAGTTTATGCCTGTAAAATTGTATGATCATTGGAAATCATTTATCCTTCTAATAACATAGCCTACATTTCTGACCAAATAAATAGTCCCTATATTAGTTTAGCAAAAAAATGCCAAATTTGAAAAATCATAATTAATTCCACAGAGCTCCAAATAATTTGGTATTTAGCTTCCTAAAAAGCTCTAGATAAGATCTACATGTATGCTAAATTTCATGGGCAAATTCATTTATTTAGTTAGATCTTGACATTGGGTTGCAAATTAGTCACTTTTGTGCCATCTAAAGGGTCAAAATGGTCCATATTGAGTTCCAAGGCCACCATAACCACTTGTTTAACGTCCAATTTTCATTAAACGATGAAAATATGCATGTTTTTAAAGCAAGTCCCCTGAAATAAATTAGTTAAGGTTCAAAAAAAATTAAGTAATATTCTAGACTCCTAAAAATAAGAATCCTCACCTCAGATGGAAGAAAAAATAAAGCTAGAATGAAGAAACAAATTTTGATGGAAACCTTACGAAATGTAATGGTATTTTTATAATTTTAAGCAAATTTTGGAATTCACACAGGAGAGATTTTTAAATAAATTTTTTTAGTTTTCCGGGGTTCTCAAAGGCCCTGAAAACCATGGGAAGCCCTGGGATAGTTAAATCCCCTTCGGTGGACGTTTTCTAATGTTAGTGTACCCAAACTTTGACGAATTAGTTTGGGAAATTTTTAGTTTCAATTTGAGTGATTCCAAAGGCATTTTACTAAATTGGAAACCTAAATTTTGTAATGGAAAAGATGATTCACAAAAAGGAGCTAAAACAAAGGAGAAATGAAAATGCAAAGAACAAAAGGTAAAATGGAAATTTTGAAAAGCGTATCTTCCTCTCTCTATAAATAGGAGGCGCCTCACTCTCTCCTTCATTTAGTCTTAGATTTTTCTACCCAACTTTAGAGATGAAGGCTAGGGTTTAGGCGCACCAAGGGGAGAGAAGAAGAAGAAGAAATTTAAGGCATAAGGTATAGAAATTTGCTTGTTTTTCATGCTTTCTCCTAGCCAATCTCTTCTCCTCCTTTTTCCCCTTCTTCTTATGATTTTTTGAATTTTTGAGGGCTGTTTTGAAGGAAGAACAGAGAGGAAATTTTGAAATTTAGGTGCAGAAGCCAAGGAAAGCAAAGAACAAGCAAGCAAAACCAAGGAAATCAAGGTATTATGCAATCCTTCCACTTGATCTCCTTTCTCCCTTCTCTTATGAGCATTTTGCTCTATGTATGGTCAGCCTTAGGGAGTTAAGTTTTTAACCAAACCAAGGGTGAATCTTGGGAATTTGAGGGAGAAGAACAAGAATATGCAAAGAAAACAATAAACTAGCCATTAGATTTTAAGATGCAAAATCTAGGGTTTTATGTGCACCTTATGAAATCTGATTTTGTATGATGATTCCTAGGCCTAAATAAGAGTATAAATGAGCTCCTAAGATTCCTAAGAGGCGCCCCATATGTATCTTCCCTTGTGAAAACAAACCAAACTCCATGGAAGCCAAAAATGCTTATTGTCTCAGCCTAAGGGGAATAGTATAACTAGGGTGAGTTTTAAATTTTTCTAAGCCCATTCTTGAGCCATATATGATGAATGAAAATGAGAGGAGGCCTTGGAAAAAATTTAGAGCCCATAGAAAGTGAGTTAGTGCTTTAAGTTCTATATTATGACCTAAAGAAGCAACATATAACTAGGCTCTTGGTTTTGATTGTGTGAGGACTCCAAGAGGCTTAAAAGGAGGCAAGAATCATATTTGGAAAAAAAGAATAAAGCCTAGAATTTATTTGAGAGGTGTTGCTTCATTAGGTGCCATTTTGGAACTATAATGAGGTTTATAGGTCAAGGTAGTGTCTAAACAAATTGTATAGCTTTAGAATTGAGTTCATGAACCTAATTAGCTTCCATGAATTGTATCTAGGCCAAGAGAAAGTATCCCTACACATTTGTGTGTGTGTGACCAAAAGAGGGAGCATTCTTTCTAAGGGAAAAAAGTGTGGTTGCTTCCAAGGTAGCTCTCTCCACCTTCTCTCATGCATGGATGTGTGCTTATCTTGTCTTAAAATGTGTGTATGTGTATTATTCAAGCCGTGAAAAATATGCTAGATGATTTCATATGCCATGATTTCATGATGACATATTATGTTTCTAAAGGATGCTATGATGTTTGTTTGGGTTTGCTTGAGTGTGGAGAGGCCAAGAACTCTTAACGATGGTTACGATGAGCTAAGAACCCTTAGAATTGGTTGAGACAAAGTGAAAAAGTCTCCCAAAATGAGATGGGCTCCCAAGAGTAAGGTTGAGTCTAAGAATCTCTTAAAGAATAGGTGAGGCAAGTCCAAAATATATGAGAAAAGGGGTGAGGCCAATCCATCCACTTGGCAAGCCTTTGGATGTCTTGTATGACTTATTTACATCCCAAGCTTGCTTCTTGAATGTTTATGTCATCTATTATATCCATGCATGCATTTTTAAGACCTGTTTTACATATGTTATATGTGATTGAATGAGAGATGAGCTATTGGGATTCTTTGAATCTCATCCCCTCTTTTCCAATGTTCTAACATGCAAGGTAGACCTAAAGAGCAAGGCAGTGGGAGTCAACCACATGGGAGATGAAGGAATGACATTAAAATGTGGAAATTTTGTTACTTTAAGGCTATAAGAATGGCATATGTTGTAAATCATGAATGTATATGTCTTATGGAGTTATGAATATGTATAAATATGTTGATGTATCATGTATAAGTGAGAAATTATAGCATGTGAATACTAGAATGAAAAATGAGTTTGTTATGGCAATTTAGCTTCTTGAATGTTAATATGGATATGTGTACAAGTGTGGATGAGATAGCCAAAATGAGATGCATGAGGGTTGGAACCATTTGGGCAACTTACACAAGTCCTAATTATGCTTTTAGACTTGTCCAAAACGTGCCAAAACTCAAAAGAAGCCATTTGGTCATTTTAGTATCCTATAAGGAGCCAAAATTGACCATAATGGAACCCTATGTCACTTATTAGCCAAATGAGCTCTTCTTGATCTACAATTCGGCATTCAATTAGAGCTAATTGAGAGATTTTTAGGAAGTTAAGGAATATAATTTTTGAAGATGTACAGAATATTTGATGAATTTTCAAAGTTGAAAATTTTTTTAGTTTTGGTCATGTCACTATTCACTGAGGTGCGAAAATAAAATCTGTCACACAGGGCCCAATTGATGGCCAATTGCCATGAAATTTTATACAAAAAAACTAGACATTCACAGTGACTTGTTCCAACTAAAAGCACCTCATTTGGATGTCGAGAGAGGGAGATATGAATTTTCAAAAAACTATCCAGTATCAAGAACTTCACCCGACCTCAGTTACTATTTGATTGAGTTTCGAGGTTTGAGCGTATCTAAACTGGTCTGAAGTTATTTTTTCACTTTATCCATAAATTTCTATATTGGTATCCTTTGCATAGATTGAATTTGTTTGGAATTAATTGAATATTTTTGAATTTTGCTGCAGAATTCTGTGATAGCACTAGTGGATAGTTTGGCCTCTGGACCTTGTCGAATGTCAAACGTCCTCTGTGTTGGATGTTGTGGTCTGGACATATTTTTAGCATAAATTATACATGCGTAGCTTTCCATAATAGCCAAGAATTCATAATTTTGATTTTTCTAGAATTAGTTATGATTTTTCAAATTTGGGACAGAAAAGAGGCAAAATCTGGCCGAAATTATAAATGTATATTTCATGCTTCCCTTTGAGTTCCTTAAGTTGTAGGCTACTTTTGATGATGCAAATGAGTTGTATTCATGTAATTAAATATGATAATATGTTGTATGAGCTCACATGGTACACGTGACACTGAATGAAATTTTCATACACGATGCAGCATAATTAAATGCATTATTTTAATGGACTTTGCTCACTTTCTTCATGGAATGTATCATATGAGCATGCAAAAGTTAAAAATGAGCTAGAAATATATGATGTTACAAATTGAGCACTTGAAAATGCACCAAAATGATATTCTAAACTTGTCTCAAAGGTGCACAAACCCAGAATTTGAAAACCCACTTTTTCACCCCATGCCATACATAAGAACATACAAGGCTAGTCTTGCCATTCTATTCCCAAATTGCACTACACCATTCATATAACATTAAATCTCATTTGTACGTGATACATTTCCATAATTACATATGTTTATAAGGTCATAGTACATATACAATAAGGGATTACAACATTTGCCACTCATATGGCCATAAAGAAGCAAAATCAAGGCACTTTGTTGCCATACTCTTATCTTCCAACTTGATGGCTCCCATTACCTTGTTCACTTAGTCCACCTAGTATGTTAAGGCATTCAAGAAGAGGAAATGAGATTCAAAGAATCCTAATAGCTCATCTCCATTTCAATCATACATAAAATATGTAATTCAAGTCTCAAGAATGCATGCATGAGTACAAGGAACAATATGAGCATTCAAAAAACATTCTTGGCACATGAATAAGTCATACAAAGCATCCATAGGCTTGCCAAGTAAGTAAATTAGCCTCAACCATTCACTTATGGATTTTGGACTTGTCTCACCCATTTTCTCTAGGAGTTTTTAACTCAACCTTACTCTTGAAAAACACTTTGCTTTGTCTCAACCATTTCTAAGGGTTCTTAGCTCATCCTCACGATGGCTAAGAGTTCTTGGCTTCTCCATATGCAAGCAAACCCAAGAAAATATGTTAAACATCATTTGAAAGCATAATGTGTAACACCATAACTTTATAGCTTATCTCATGCTATCTCCATGTCTCACATCATGTATTTCATGAAGAAGCAAGAAAAATAGCATTAAAATAATGAATTTCTTTGTGTTGCATAGCATATAAATATTTCATTCAATGCCTCATAGACCATGTGAGCTTATGTATCACATTTTCATATTTAATTACATAGATACAACTCAATTCCATCACCAAAAGTGGCCTAGAACTCGTGCAAGTGCAAGAAATACATAAAATTCCATAGTGTAGCCCCAGGTAAAATTGCATGCTTTCTGTCACAAATTTTGAAAAATCATAACTAATTCTAGAAAAATTGAAATCATACATTCTTACCATTTTCAAAAGCTACAGATGTCTAATGTATGCTAAAAATAGTTTCAGGTCATGAGACATCAAGTAGAAGACTTTGACATTCGAAAAGCACCCAAGGTCTCAGCTATTTGGGCTATTGTCATAGGTTACTATCATAAATTTTGGAAATTATTAAGTAATTCTAAAAAAATCCAAATCATACAAATTTGGTCAATCTAAGACACTATGCATGTTAACTTTAAGAGAAAAATATCTTCAGACCATGCCAATTTCATTTGGGAACTAAATTATGATGGAATAGCATAGGAGGTCAAGTGGTACTATTGGTACTGATATTAAACTTCAAAAATTCATAACTTTTTGTTCAGACTCCAAATGAGGTGATCTTGGTGGCCACAAAAAGCTTATAATCTCTAATTTATTTTTATAAAATTGCACAAGCATTAGACACTATTTGGCCTTTGGATGACACAGAATACAAAACTAATCATATGAATAGTACGTGCACCAAAATAGTAAAAAAATCCCAATTTTGAAAATTCATAATTAATTTTGTAGAGCTCTAATTTTTTTGTACTTTAGCTTCCCAAAAAGCTCTCAATGAGCTCTACATGTCTACCAAATTTCATGGGAAGATTCATCCATTTAGTCAGTTTCTGCTATAACTAGTATCAAAGTATCCAATTTTGCTTCCTAAGCTTGCGTGTCCAGTTGAGCACATGGAATTGCATCCAAATGACATTCTAAACTTGTCTCAAAGATGCACAAACCCAAAATTTGGAAACTCACACTCTCACCTTATGCCATGCACATAAATTGTCATTTGTACATAATACATTAGCATAATTGCACATGTTCATAAGATCATGGGACATATATAACAATAGATTACAATATTTGCCACTCATATGGCCATAGAAGCAAAATCTATGCAAATTGTTGTCAATCGCTTATCTTCCAAGTTGTTAGCTCCTATTACCTTGTCCACTTAGTTCACCTAGCATGTTAGAACATTCGAGAGGAGGGAATGAGATTCAAAGAATTCCAATAGCTCATCTCCCTTTCAATCACACATAAAATATGCAAAACAAGTTTTGAAAATGCATGCATGAGCTTAATGGATGACATGAACATTCAAAGAGCAATCTTGCCATGTGAGTAAGTCATACAAAGCATCCATAGGCTTGCCAAGTAAGTGGATTAGCCTCACCCATTCAATCATGGATTTTGGACTTTCCTCACCCTTTTTCTCAAGGAGGTTTTGGCTCAACCTCACTCTTGGGAGACACTTTGCTTTGTCTCAACTATTTTTTAAGGGTTCTTAGCTCATCCTCACCATGGTTAAGAGTTCTTAGCTTCTCCACACTCAAGCAAACCTAAGCAAACATGTTAGACATCATTTGAAAGCATAATGCATCATCATGGTACCATGGAATAAGAGCTCATATAAGAACACTTTTCATACCTTAGAATACACATACACACATTCAAGACAAGTCAAGCATACATCCACGTATGAGAGAAGGAGGAGTGAGCTACCTTTAGTGCAACCATAAACTTTTTTTCTTGAATTTTCTCTTCCTTCCTCGGCTTCATACACACAAAGGTGTGGGATTGATTTATCTTGGCCTAAACACAACTTATGGAAGCTAATTAGGTTTATGGAATTAATTCTAAGGCCACACATCTTCTTAAATACTAACTTGGTCTATTAACCCCTTTATGGTTTTAAGAATGCACCTAATGAAGCAACACCCATCAAATAAGTTTTAGGCTCCACTCTTTCCTTTCATATATGACTCTTGACTCCTTTTAAGTGTCTCTTGGAGTCATCACACAATTAAAACAAAGAGTCTAACTACATGTTGCTTCCTTAGGTCATATTATAGAACCTAAGACACCAATTCATTCTCTAGGCCTCCTAAATTTTTCCAAGGTTTCCTCTCATTTTCATTCATCACATATGACTCAAAAATGGGTTTGAAAAAATTTAAAACTCTCCTTAGGTGCCTCATCCCCTTTAAGCTGAGACTATGAAGCATAAGGGTGCCAATGGACTTTGCTTTGTTTTCTTAATGGAAGAAGCATATAGGGAGCCTTCTAGGGATCTTAGGAACTCAAGAAAACATTCAAATAGCCAAGAAATTACTCACACAAAATTAGATTTTCTAAGACCCTAGAAAACAACACACTTTCCTAACTTGATTTCTATTAGTTTTTCTTGAAATTTATTGCCATATTCCTCTTTCTCATGGTCTAAAACCCTAGTTTCTCTCTTGTTTTTAGGCAGAAAATCCTCTCCCTCTATAGTTCTACTCTTGGCCAAAATATACACCAAGAAGAAGCAAGAGAAGGAAGCAACTAAGGGGAAATTTTATGTTAGATTCAAGTGTGTTTTCCAAGCTCTTTCTTCTTGGTTTGTTCTACCATAAGGAATTCAAATTCCTCCCTTAATTTTTGGACCAAAATAGAACCATTCATCTCAAATAAACCATGAAAAGAGAGCAGGAAAGGAGAGGAACAAGATTGGAGGAAGATGGAGCATGAAATTCCTTAGATTTCCTTACCTTCCTTGCCTTTTTCTTCCTCCTTTTCTTCCTCTCTTAGTGAGCCTTAAGGAGCTAATATTTTTCTATAATTTTGGTAGAGGAAGTCGGGCTAAAGAAGGTGGGAGAGAAAGGGAGAAGTGTGTGGGAGCTTCTAGAAATACACTTTTTCAAAAATTTCAATTTCATCCTTCCATAATGGTAATTTCGTTTTGACTTCATTTTAGCTCCTTTTGAGAAATGTATTTTCCATTATAAAATTTGGATTCCCAATTTAATAAAATATATTTGGAATCACTCAATTTGGAGCTAAAACCTTACCGAACAAATCTGTCAAAGTTCGAGCTCACTAATATTGGAAAACATACACCAGAGGGTTTTACAGGTCCCGAGGCTTCCCAAGGTTTTTGGGGCCTCTGAGAACCTTGGGCAACTTAAATTTTCCATTTAAAAAGTCCTCCTATATGTTTTTCCAAAAGTTGTACTTATTTACAGAAATGTCATTACGTTTCGTCAATTTTCGTCATAAATTGTTTCACTATCCTAACTCTATTTTTCTTTCTATTTGAGCCTGGGATTCTCATTTTTAGGATTCTAAAATGTTACTTAAAATTTTAAGGACCTTAACAAATCCATTTATGAGGACTTGCTTTGAAAATGTACCCATTTCTGTCGTTTAACGAAAATTGGACATTATATAATGTATCATCATGGTACTATGGAATAAGAGCTCATGCTAGAATACTTTTCATAACTTAAAACACATATACACACATTCAAAGACAAGTCAAGCATACATTTATGCATGAGAGAAGGAGGAGTGAGCTACCTTTGTTGCAACTGTACACTTTTCCTCTTGAAACAATACTCCCTTCCTTGGCCTCACACACACAAGGCTGTCAGATTGGTTTCTCTTGGCCTAAACATAATATATGGAAGCCAATTAGGTTTATGGAATCAATTCTAAGGCTACACATCTTCCTTAAATACTAACTTAGTCTAATAACCCCTTTATGATTCTAAAAATGTGCCTAATGAAGTAACATCTATCAATTAAGTTTTAGGCTCCATTTATTCCTTTCATTTATGATTTTTGACTCCTTTTAAGCCTCTTGGAGTCATCACAAGCTTAAAACAAAGAGCCAAACTAGGTGTTGCTTCTTTAGGTCATATTATGGAACATATAAGGCCATCTCACTTTTTATGGCTTCTAAATTTTTTCCACAGCTTCTTCTCATCTTCACTCATCATATATGACTCAAAAATGGGCTTAGAACAAATTAAAACTCTATCTAGGTACTTCAACTATGCCAAGCCGTGGCTATGGAGCAATAGGATACCAAGGGAGTTTGCTTTGTGTTCTTGGTAGAAGATGCATATGGAGAGCCTCTTAGAGATCTTAGGAGCTTATTCAAACACTCATTTAGGCCTAGGAATTATTGTATCACAATAGATTTTACCAGAGACACTTGAAACCCTAACTTTGCTATCTTGATTTTCCATGGTTCTTTTGCTGTTTTCTTTACATATTCTTATTCTCCTCCCTTAAATTCCTAAGATTCATCCTTGGTTCAGCTAGAAATTCAACTCCCTAGGGCTGACCATATGTAGGTCGAACCAAGGAAGAAAAGGGAGAAAAAGTAGCTACCATGGAATAGAAATTTTTCCTTATTTTCTTGCTTGATTCTTCCTTTTTTTGTCCTCCTCTTTTCAAATCTGAATTTTTCCCTTTGCTCTTCCCTCAAAATAGATCCAAAAACTTCAATAAAACCATAGGAAATAAAGGGAAATGGAGAAGAAAAGGTTTACTAAAGATAAAACATGAAAAAAACTAAGAAATCCATACCTTTTTACCTTGTATTTCTCCTTCCTTTCTTCTCCTCTTGGTGCACCTCACTCTTAGGGTTTTTCCTCTAATTTAAGGTAGAAACTAAATGAGCTAAGTGAGTGAGGAGGTGGGGTGCCCTATTTATAAAGGTGGGTTTAAGAAAGACTTTTCAAAAATTCTAATTTTGCCCCTTCGTCTTGGCATTTTCGTTTCTAGTTTGTTTTATCTCCTTTTTTAGAACCATATTTTCTATTATAAAATTTAGATTCCCAATTTAGTAAACTATCTTTGGAATCACTCAAATCAGAGATAAAACCTTCTTGAATGAATCTGTCAAAGTTTAGGTCCACTGACATTGGAAAACATCTACCGGAGGGGTTTTAACTAACCTGGGCTTCCTATAGTTTTTAGGGCCTCTGAGAACCCCAAAGAACTCAAAAATTTCATTTAAAATTCCCTCTTATGTGAATTCCAAAATTTGCTTAAAATTATGAAAATGCCATTATGTTTTGTCAACCTTTCATTACATCTCATTTGTTCATTTTAGCTCTATTTTTCTTTCTATCTAAGCCTGTGATTCTCACTTTTTGTAGTCTAGAATGCTACTTAAATTTTTTGGGACTTTAACTAATTCTATTTAGTGGACTTACTTTGAAAACATACCTTGTAATGTTTAATTTTTTGTAAAATACTGAAATAAGTTATTTTCAAAGCAAGTCCCTTGAGATGAGTGATTCAAGGCCAAATAAAATTGGGATAAAATTTTTAGGCTTAATTGAATGTTAAAACATGCTCCAAAGATCCCTAAGAGGCTCCCCATATGCATGGAAAGCCAATGCACCCATAGTCTCGGCCTAAGCAAGTTCACCTAGCTAGGGAGAGTTTCAAATTTTTCTAAGGCCATTTTTGAGTCATATATGGTGAATGAATATAAGAGGAGGCCTTGGAAAAAATTTAGAACTCATAGAAAGTGAAGTGGTGCTTTAGGTTCCATATTATGACCTAAAGAAGCAACATGTGTTTAGGCTCCTTGTTTTAATTGTGTGATGACTCCAAGAGACTTAAATGGAGTCAAGAGTCATATTTGAAAAGAAAGGATGGAGCCTAGAAGTTAATTGAGGGGTGTTGCTTCATTAGGTACCTATATGGACCATAATGAGGCTTATAAGGCAAGTTAGGGTCTAGGCAATTTGTGTAGCTTTAGAATTCATTCCATGAGCCTAATTAACTTCCTTAAATCATGTCTAGGTCAAGAGAAACCCTCCCCACACTTTTGTTGGTGTATAACCGAGGCAAAGGAGGGAAATCCAAGGAGAAAAGTGTGTAGATTTGTACAAGGTAGCTCTCTCCACCTTCTCTCATGCATGGATATATGTTTAGCTTGTTTTGGAATGTGTGTATGTGTATTTTCAAGTTATGAAAAGTATGCTAGCATGCCTTTAAATTCCATGATTTTTGATGCCATGTTATGTTTTCAATGACCATATGATATTTGTATGAGTTTACTTGAGTGTGGAGAGGCCAAGAACTCTTCCCTTTGGTGAGGATGAGCCAAGAACCCTTGAGCTTAGTTGAGTGATAACCATGATATTTTATATATTTTAATCCCCTAACTTAGACATTTTAATGTCCAAATATGGCTTTAAGACTTTAATTAGATGAGATTTCATTTTAATAGCCATTTCTATATTTTAGGACTTAATTTGCAAAAATTTGGTTTTTAATACTCATTTTATCTTAAATAATTTTTGTGAATATGCCTATTTGATTTTTCCCACTCTTTTGTGCAGAATTTTAATATGATTTTGGAGCTTGAATGAGCATTTGATTGAAAGAAAAGAAGAAGAAGAAATGAGGGCTTCAAGTGTACAAGTTGATGAGGAAAAATTACAAGAGAATGCTTGAATTCCACGGGCTGGATGAAGAATAACGTAGGACTTCTCGAGTAGAAAACAATCAAAACAGAAGAGGTAGCATGCATGGGAGTATATCATGGAGAAGACATGAGAAGTTGGCCATGGGATGAGTAAAGGAATAATGTGGAAAACGTAAAAGAAGAGCTGCTGAACAGAGATGAAGCTACGTGAGAAACTCCAGCAAATGAATGAGAAGAGAACTAGCTGAGCACGTGGTTTTACACAAGTTGAGAGGCTCGAATGCAAAAATAGAGATAGCCACGGGTTCAACACATAAAAGAAAATGAGGGAAGCTACAGACTTATGAAGAAGGCACGTAGGAGCTGCATGGGAGAAAAGGAAGCAATGAGTTAGAGTCTAGACAGCAGTTGCAGAACGTGGAAGAACAACGCTGGGCAGAACAGAGGAGAAGCTCAAGTCTTGGTTATGAGATGGAGGAGAAAAGCGGGCTGAATGAAGAAGCAAATTAAGCCACAAGAATAGAAACGCTGAAGCAAAATGTGGATTATTATATTGACGTTGGGGCCCGCCTTACATGCACATGCATAAACTTCAGACGATTTAAATTAGAGAAGGGAGAACACGTGAAGAGAGCTAGAGAAAATGCTTCGGGTATTTGCACCAGGTTAGCACGTGAAGAGCACACACAAAAGAGCTTCAGGCGATTGAAATCAAAGAGCTGAGCACGTGAAAAATAAACAAGGCCACATGAGGAATAAAATAACACCATCAACATTGATTCATGACACCTCACGTCTTTCACCCACATTTCCATCCATTCCAGCGTACACACCACACGACGCCTTACACCCATCCCTTCGTCCACCCTCACCCTCACTCCTTCGTCCAGAACACAGCTCATCTCCATTCCATCTCCATTCCACCATAAAATGAAGCTCTAATCCATCTTGAGGCTAGCTAGGAGGAAGCTCTTGGTGGAAGCTTGAATCCAAGATTTGGAATGCAAAATTCTGGCTAAGATTTTCTTTTTTTTTTTTCCAGCACTTTTTCTCTTTCTTGTATTTGCTTGGTTAAGTAGTATTGGATTGAGAATTTGTGTAATTGATTAGTAGCTGGTTAGGTACTGATTAGGAAGATAATTGTTGTTTTAATTGATTAATTTTGGTTCTGAATTGTTCATTTCTCTATAGTCTCCCATGTACGCCACGAAGGTGTTCGATGAAATGCATGAGTGAGATTAAGTGCCTAATTGTCTATTTGAGAATTCCTTGGTATTTAGTTGGTTAATTAAACATTTTTGGACGATGATTCAGAAGCTAATTAATCAGTTAATCAATCAATTTGAGTGTTCAAAGATCTTAAAAACAAGAATTAACAATTTAATGCGGGATTGAGGTCTCAATTCAACATTAGATTATTAATCTCTTGAATCTTGAATGGTTATTCAAGATCATTTGCTAATGAACACAATTACGAACTCTTAGACCAGAATTACTCACAATTGGATTAGGATAAGGATAGTGGATACCAAGGGATGATTCCTAAGCTAGTCACAAGCCATTATCATCCATAATTCATCCAATTAGGTAGTGTTTAGGAATTTTGATTCAATTTTGTTTTAGGTTAGTTTAATTCAACCAAAACCCCCCAAATTAGATAGTTTTTAGTATCTTTAACACTTAGAAAACCCAATTAGGCATTGAATTCCATTTCTAAGTGAGATGACCTAGGTTGTGCCACTAGCTATATTTTTAGATCAACCTAGTTTTATTTTGAGGGTTGCACGACAAGCCTGTCATTGAGACAAAGCAAAGAGTCTCCCAAAAGTAAAGTGGGCTCCCAAGAGTATGGTTGAGTCCAAAGTGCTCAAGAAATGGGTGAGGAAAGTCCAAAACCAATGAGGAAAACTGTGAGGCCAATCCAAACACTTAGTGAGTTCTTGAATGATTTGTATGAGTTATTCACATGTCAACTTTGCTTCTAAAATGTCTATGGCTTTTATTGTCTCCATGCATGCATTAGTAAAGCTTGCTTGCACATATTATGTATGATGATATTATGCCATTTAAGAGTATGAAATGAGATAGAATTTATGGTGTTACATACCTGTTTTTGTCGTTTAATGAAAATTAGATATTACAATTCTCCCTCTTTTAAATAAATTTCATCCCCTAAATTTAGATAACATACATTATGGGAAGAGCTCTGGATGCTTCTTTCTTATCTTTTCCTTTAGCTCCTAGTAGCTTCTTTGGGAGATAACCCCTTCCAAACCATTTTCACCAACGATATTGTCTTATTCTGTAACTACTTAAGTCTAACATCCATGATCCTATTTGGTGATACTATAATAGATCATTCTGTAACTGCACATTCTCATACTCTATGACATGTGAGGGGTTAGGCTGATACTTTTTGAGTTGTGAAACATGGAATACATTATGTACTTGGCTAAGGTTCAGGGGAAGGGCAAGTCTATAAGCCACATGTCCTACTTTATCAAGAATTTAGAATGGACCTATGTACTTCGGATTGAGCTTTTTACTCTTAAATGGACCAACCTATCCCTATGACCTGAGATACTTTAATGAAGACATAGTTTCTAATCTCAAACTCTAATGGTCGTCTACGTTTTTCTGCGTACCTTTTCTGTCTACTCTGGGCCGTTAATAGTTTCTTTCCGATGGTTTCAATTTGTCTAGAAGTCTAATCCACTAATTCTAGGCCTATCAGTCTCTGCTCTCCTAAGTCAATCCAACATATTAGAGACCTACACTTCCTCCCATATAATGCCTCATACGATGCCATCTGTATACTCACATGATAGTTGTTATTATAGGCAAACTTCGTTAAAGGAAAGTATGTGTCCTGATTTCCTTTCATCTCTAAGACACATGCCCTCAACATGTCCTTTAGGGTTTTGATGGTTCTCTCCTTTTGACTATCTATCTGGGGGTGATAAGTTGTGCTAAATTTAAGCCTAGTACCTAGAGCATCCTGTAGTGATTTCTAGAAATTCAAAGTGAATCTAGGATCTCTATCTGATACTATACTCCTAGGTACACCATGTAATCTAATTATCTCCCAGATATATAGCCAGACTAATTTGTCTAGGGTATAAGTGGCTTTCATCAATAAGAATTGTGCTGACTTTGTTAATATATCCACTATTACCCATATTGTATCATGCCCCGATGATGTCCTGGGCAAACCTATGACAAAATCCATAGCTATGCTATCCCATTTCCACTTCAGGATATCTAAGGACTGAAGTAACCCAACTGGTTTCTAATGCCTATTTTAACTTTTTGACATATTAGAGACATTGGGAGACATACACTGCTATGTCTGTTTTCATTGCAGGCCACTAGAACATTTTCTTTAAAATCTTAGTACATTTTATTGCTTCCTAGATGAATGATGTACTTGCTCTTATATGCCTCATATAATATTCTCTCTCTGATTTTTGTATTTCTAAGCACATACAACCTATCCCTGTATCTCACTATGTCATCTTTAGACAAATTGAACTCCTAAATGCTACACTGGGCTATCTGAGACCTAATCTTATTTACATGGTCATATGTATGCTGGCCTTCTCTTATTTAATCCCTCAAGTCATTCTCTATTTAAGTTTCACTCATTAGTAGCTTCCCTGAATGCACATCACATGAAAGACTCATCTTTGAATCTCTCAATCAATTTTTACTCTCGGATCATCATATAGGGCATGTGCATGGATTTTCTACTTAGGGCATCAGCTACCACATTAGCCTTATTGGGATGGTATTTTAATGTGAAATCATAATCTTTCAAAAATTCTAACCATCTCCATTGTCTCATTTTTAGCTTTTTCTATTTAAATAAATATTTAAGGCTTTTGTGGTTGCTGTAAATTTCTATAACTGTCTCATATAAGTAGTGTCTCCATATTTTCAAAGCAAACACCACTATGGCTAGCTCTAGGTCATGTGGGGTAATTTTCCTTGTGAGGTTTTAATTGTCTTGAAGCATAAGCTACCATTAAGCTTTTTTGCATAAGCACACATCCTAACCCTTTCTTTGAGACATCACTATAGACTACAAAAGTCTCTCTGGGGTCAGGAAGTACTAAAACTGGGGCCGTGGTTAACTTGTGCTTCAACTCCTAAAAATTTCCCTTACATTTCTCATTCCATGCAAATAATACATTCTTTCTAGTAAGCCAGGTCAGTGGCATTGCTATATGAGAAAAGATCTAAATGAACCTCCTATAATAGCTTGCTAAACTTAAGAAACTTCTTATCTCTATCACTGTCCTAGGTCTCTCCCACTGTAACATTGCCTCTACCTTATGGGGATCTACTGTGGCCCCTGCTTGGGAGATCACATGGCCTAGGAATTGAACTTCAATGAGCTAAAATTCATATTTACTAAGTTCAGCATACAACTGTCTTTCTTTTAGGGTTTCTAAGGTCAATCTCAAGTGTTGCTCATGTTCTTCTCTACTTTTTGAATAAATGAGAATGTCATCTATAAAGATAACTACATATTTGTCTAAATATGGCCTGAATACTCTGTTTATGTAATCTATGAACACTGTTAGTGTATTCATCAACCCGAAGGGCATAACTAAAAACTCATAATGCCTGTATCTAATTCTAAATGTTGTTTTGCGAATATCCTCAACCTTTATTATGAGTTAGTGATATCCCGACCTGAGGTCTATCTTAGAGAAAACTGACGCTTCTACCTACTGATCTAGGAGATCATCTATGTGAGGGAAATGGTACTTATTCTTAATGGTTATCTTATTGAGTTCCCTGTAGTCTATACATAGTCTAAGGCTCTCGTCTTTCTTCTTCACGAATAAGATTGGAGCTTCCCACGGCGAGACATTAGGTCTGATAAAACCCTTCTCTAAAAGCTCTTCTATTTGCTTTTTAAACTCAACTACCTTAGTGGAAGCCATCCTATCAGGGCCTTAGATACTGGACCTACCCCAAGTATAATGTCTATAGGAAACTCAGCCTCTCTTTCTAGGGGTGGTCTGCTAATACTTCTAGAAACTCTTTTACTACTGGAATCTCCTCTATACCCTCTTCTACCTCAGCCTGAACTGAAAAGAAAACTGAATATCCCTGACAACCATGCCCTAGAGACCTCTTAACCTGGAAGGTGATCATAACAGATAACTTAGTCCTTATACTAGGCACAGTCCCACACTCAGGTAAAGTAATACATCTATGGCTAGAATCTAATGTGGCATTATTTGTAGACATCCAATTCATGCTAATAATCAAATTAATATAAACAAGGGGCATACAAATCAAATCAAGAGTGGTAAGACAATGATTAAACTAGACCACACAATTCAAACAAGCATGAGAGGTAATGGCTTAGTTTCTTGTAGGGGTGGATACATGCAAATCATATGGTAGTGTGTGCATACTCAGACCCAACCTCCTAGCATAGTCATATGATATAAAAGAATGGCTATCACTCAAATAAAAAAATGCAGTTACAAAAAAATCATTTATTCTAATAGTACCTTGAATCAGACTTGAGGACCGGCTAGCCTCCTACTGTGATAGGGCAAAGACTCTACCCTAGGTCTGAGGTCTAGGAGTAGGAGCCATCTCCCTCTGTTGCATAAACTGTGGAAGAGCCTGTGTACAGTCCCTAGCCATGTGTCCTGGCCTACCACACTAAAAGCATACATTCTTCCTCACATAGCATGGTCCAGTTTCGTAGTTCTTGCCATACTGGGGACATACTATAGGCACAAAAATGCCTTTGCTGGACTGAGTTTTTCGTCTCTTGCCCTTTTTGCTCCACTAGCTTCTACCACATCTTTTGCTAGTAATTGCAGCCTGTGATTCCTCTTTAGGTCTCTTAGGCTCATGGAGGGGTGGTCTGGCATTGGAGAAAGGCTGCATAGTTCTAAGGTTCGCCTCTGTTACTCTACATATCTCTACTAGGGTATTAAAGTTCCTGATTCTATATGGAACTACCCTATCTTTGATCTCAGGGAGTAAACCTTTCTTTAACTTGTCTTCTCTCTAGTGTTCATCATCATGCCTTTGTAAATATAAGGAATACTTGGAGAACTCTACAAATTTGGCCACATACTGATCCACAAACATCCGCTCTATCTGTCTTAAGAGTATAAACTTTAACTCCTTCTCATCTCTAACTGAGCTGGGAAAGTATTTCTCATAGAAAGCCTAGAGGAATGACTCCTATATAATCGAAAGGTTCTTTGCCCTCAAAATAGGTTTTGTTCCCTTCCACCAATAATCTACCTTTTTTCTGTAGTTAAAAGATAGCCATCTTAGTTTTTTGCTCAGACATGCACTCCATCAAGTCAAAGTTTTTCTCTAATTACATAATCTAAGCTCGGTTTTTAGGAGTTCATCTCACCATTGAAAGTGTGAGGCCCAAACTTTTTGAACTGAGTAATAATCTTTTTAGTAGAGGGCTGCTCCCAAGCTAGAGGCGTCTGTGCTGGTGGAAGAGGGGCAACTATTTGGATATGCGACTGTGGGTTTAGGTGAGTCACCTTTGAATGCTCAGGACAATCTGAGTGGTGAGGTGGCTATGGAGGAGAAGATGTGGGGCCCTGGCTATCTCTCTCAGCAAGTCATTCCTAAAACTGCATGATCACAACCTGCTACTAATCTAAGTGAGCCATAATAGCCTGTAAGGCTCCAACTATTAAATCATTGGGCTCAACTCTATCATTTGCACGAGCCTCTTTAGAGGGCCAACCTCCCTAGTATTCACCATAGCTTTGAAACATCATAACAAACTTTAGCATCTAAGGGAACACTTTCATAACCATCACACACTCAATTCATCCGAAACATGCTCATATATACTAAGGAAACTCATAAACAAAAGTCACAACCCACATCAAGAGCCTGAACCTTTGCTTTGATACCAATTAATGTAACACCATAATTATATAGCGCATCTCATTCCTTTTCCAAGCTCATTTCCAAGAATTTCACAAGTTTCCAAGGAAAGAGCATTAAAAATAATGAATAAATTTACGTTGTGTAGGGGATAGAATTTTCATTCGGTGTCCTATGGACCATATGAACTCATTTAACTCATTCTCATATTTAATTACACTAATAAAACTTAAAACCATCCAAGGAAGTGGCCTAAAACTCATGCAAGTGGATGGAGTACATGAAATTCAAGAGTGTAGCCTTGGCCAGAAATTTCAGTTTACTATCATAAACTTTGAAAAATCATAACTAATTTTGGAAAAATTGAACCTATACATTCTTTACCATTTTGAAAAGCTACAAATCTCTAATTTATGATAAAAAATTTTCTAAACCTCAACAGGGGCTGCTAGCCATCAAAAATTGATGGAACAATACCAAAGGTCGACTATCACCCTTGGTACTACCTCCAATTCAAAAATTCATATCTCCTTGTTTAGAGGTCTAATTAGGGTGATCTCAGTGGCCATAAAAAGCTTATAATGTCTACTTTATTACTGTAAAAGTCCATAAGCATTGGACATCATTTGGTCCTCTAATAGCCTAATTTTCTAACTATATGAACAGTACCTGTATCAATTCTGCAAAAAAATGCCAAATTTGAAAAATCATAATTCATTCCATAGAGCTCCAAATAATCTAGTCTTTGGCTTTCCAAAAAGCTCTGGATAAGATCTACATGTATGCCAAATTTCATGGGCAAATTTTTTCATTTGGTCAGATCTTGATGTTAGGTTGCAAATTGGTCACTTTTGTGCCATCTAAAGGGTCCAAATGGTCCATTTTGAGTTCCAAGGTTACCATGACTACTTGAGCATGTAGGAATGCACCAAAATGACATTCTAAAATTTTATCAAAGGTACACAAACCTAGAATTTGAAAACTCACTCTTTCACCCTATGCCATACACAAGAACATACAAGGCTAGTCTTGCCATTCCATACTTAAATTGCACTACACCATTCATATAACATTAAATCTCAATTGTACATGATACATTTGTATAATTACATATATTCATAAGGTCATAGGACATATACAATAAGGGATTACAACATTTGTCACTTGAATGGCTATAAAGAAGCAAAATCAAGGCACTTTGTTGCCATACTCTCATCTTCCAACTTGATGGCTCCCATTACCTTGTTTACTAGGTCCACCTAGCATGTTAAGGCATTGGAAAAGAGGGAATGAGATTTAAAGAATTCCAATAGCTCATCTCCCTTTCAATTATACATCAAATATGCAATTCAAGTCTCAAGAATGCATGCATGAGTACAAGGAACAATATGAGCATTCAAGAAACATTCTTGCTATATGAGTAAGTCATGCAAAATATCCATAGGCTTGCCAAGTAAGTGGATTAGCCTCACCCATTCACTTATGAATTTTGGACTTACCTCACCCATTTTCTCTAAGAGGTTTTGACTCAACCTCACTCTTAGGAGACACTTTGCTTTGCCTCAACCATTTCTAAGGGTTCTTAGCTCATCCTTACCATGTCTAAGAGTTCTTGGCTTCTCCACACTCAAGTAAACCCAAGCAAACATGTTAAATATCATTTAAAAGCATAATACATCATCATGGTACCATGGAATAAGAGCTCATGCTAGAATACTTTTCAGAGCTTAAAACACATATACACACATTTAAAGACAAGTTAAACATACATTCATGCATGAGAGAAGGAGGAGTGAGCTACCTTTATTACAACCACACGCTTTTCCTCTTGAAACAATGCTCCCTTCCTCGGCCTCACACACATAAGGGTGTCAGATTGGTTTCTCTTGGCCTAAACATAATATATGGAAGCCAATTAGGTTTATGGAATCAATTCTAAGGCTACACATCTTACTTAAACACTAACTTAGTCTAATAACCCCTTATAGTTCCAAAAATGTACCTAATGAAGAAACATCAATCAATTGAGTTCTAGGATCCATTCTTTCCTTTCATTTATGATTTTTGACTCCTTTTAAGCCTCTTGGAGTCATCACACAATTAAAACAAAGAGGCAAACTAGGTGTTGCTTATTTAAGTCATATTATGGAACATATAAGGTGATCTCACTTTTTATGGTTTCTAAATTTTTTCCACAGCTTCCCCTCATCGTCACTCATCATATATGACACAAAATGGGCTTGGAACAAATTAAAACTATGCCTAGGTACTCCAACTATGCCAGGCCGTGGCTATGGAGTAATAGGATACCAAGGGAGTTTGCTTTGTGTTCTTGATGGAAGATCCATATGGGGAGCCTCTTAGAGATATTAGGAGCTTATTCAAATACTCATTTAGGCCTAGGAATTATTGTATCACAACATATTTTGCCAGAGACACTTGAAACGCTAACTTTGCTATCTTGATTTTTCATGGTTCTTTTGTTGTTTTCTTTGCATATTCTTATTCTCTTCCCTTAAATTTCTAAGATTCATCCTTGGTTTAGTTAGAAATTCAACTCTCTAGGGCTGGCCATATGTAGGTCGAACCAAGGAAGAAAGGGGAGAAAAAGTAGCTACTATGGGATGGAAATTTTACCTTATTTTTTCTTGTTTTCTTACTTGATTGTTCCTTTCTTTGTCCTCCTCTCTTCAAATCCAAAATTTCTCCTCTATTCTTCCCTCAAAATAGATCCAAAAACTTCAATAAAACTATAGGAAAGAAAGGGAAATGGAGAAGAAGAGGTTTGCTAAAGAGAAAATATGAAAAACTAAGAAATTCATACCTTTCTACCTTGTATTTCTCCTTCCTTTCTCCTCCTCTTGGTACACCTCACTCATAAGATTTTTCCTCAGATTTAGGATAGAAACTAAATGAGTTAAGTGAGTGAGGAGGTAGGGCACCTTATATATATATAGAGGTGGCTTTGAGAAAGACTATTCAAAAATTCTAATTTTGCCCCTTCCTGTTGGCATTTTCGTTTCTAGTTCATTTTAGCTCCTTTTTTAGAATCATCTTTTCCATTGTAAAATTTAGGTTCTCAATTTAGTAAAATGCTTTTCAAATCACTCAAATTAGAGTTAAAAACTTCTTGAAGAAATCTGTCAATGTTCGGGTCCACCAACGTTGAAAAACATCTATCGGAGGGCTTTTAACTGTCCTGGGGCTTCCCATGGTTTTTAGGGCCTCTGAAAATCTCGAAGAACTCAAAAATTTCATTTAAAATGCCCTCTTGTGTGAATTATGAAATTTGCTTAAAATTATGAAAATGCCATTGCGTTTCATCAACCTTTTATTACATTTTATTTCTTCATTCTAGCTCTATTTTTCTTTCTGTTTAAGCCCCAGATTCTCGCTTTTTAGGAGTCTAGAATGCTACTTAAATTTTTTAGGACCTTAACTAATTCATTTCAAAGGACTTACTTTGAAAATGTACTCGTTTTGTCATTTAATGAAAATTGGATATTACAGTTTGGACCTTGTGTGAGTCCATTGCAGAGCTATGGTACGACTGCCACCTATGCATCATACTTCGATTGGGCATTGGGTTGTGATCAGGCCCTTGAATGTACTAAGCCTTAGTTGTGCTCAATAGGGAAGTGGTATCACACCATCATATACTATAGGCTTTAATTTACTACATAAAAAAACCTTGTACTTATTGTCAAAAAACCTTGTTGACAAGGTCTCAAGTTTTACATTACAGAATACAAGATCTTATTGACAAGATCCTGAACCCTATTAATAAGATCTTATCTCAGCTTTGAAGCCATTTTTATCCTCTACAACTTATCTAACCATCAATTATGGAATTTCAAGCAAAAATTCATATCCTTTCATAAATTTTCAAAACCTACATTGGGCCACTTAAGGGTCATTTTGAGCTACAGGGGTCCAGCCTTCATTCTTTCTTTTTCTTGCTTCATTTTCATCATAAAAAATTTTGTTCATACTCATTTTATCATGCTTAACTCATGGAATCCCTTAGAAAACTAAAGAACCCAAAATGACATCATAAGCCCAAAATCTGCACTAATTTTGTAAATTCATAACTTGAACTATATAGCTCCAAATCATGTAAAATTGGTGTCTATGGAAAGCTTAGGATGTGAACTAAATGATTTAAAATTTTAAGTGAAATTAAGTTCATTGGCTTTGACAAAAATAATGGAATAGTAACCTACTATAGAAAGGAGGGCATATGACTAACCTGAACTTTAAAAATAAATATCTCGAGCTGCACAACTCTAAATTGGGTGATCTCAGTGGCCATGGAAACCTATAATATTTTCTATATGCCTATAAAATCTCATGAGCAGCTAAGCTCATTTGTCCCATGAAAAATATGGCATATTAGATACTATTACAATGTTCAGACATCATTGGACCTTCATTTTCAAAAATTCATAACTTCCTCTATACAACTCTTTTTATGCAAACTCAGTGACCTTAGAAAGATTATAATTCCTAAAATATCATGAGTATTGGAGTTCATTTTGCCCTTAAAATCTACTAAAAATCAGAACTGCCATATGAACAATACCATGGATTGTTCTACATAATTTCTAGAACTTTGGAAATTCATGAAATATTCTATGGATCCTCAAAAATTATGGTTCTTAGCTTAATAGAAAACTATCTTAAGGGTCTACATGCCTACCAAACCTTAGTCTCCTACTAGGTCATTTGGGCCACTTTGGGTATAAGAGTTGTTTAGGGTCTTTTTATGCCTAACCTTGGTATCCTTTTAGGTCATTTGGCATCCAAATGGAATTCTTCCACTTGGAGCAAGTTTTAATCATCCTAAATGACATTTCTAACTATTTCATACTATGCCAAAGGACTTAGATCAAATTTGACCCCTTGGCACCTAACTAGCACATGCTTTCCAATGACATTCCCTACATTATCTTAACCATTCTTTGCCAAATCATATATTCACATAACTAACATACATGTTCTCATGCTCAAATACTTGGTTCCATTCATAAACATCATTAAATATATAAATAACCATCATCCATACATATTGGTCTAGTTTTACATAAACACTTGCCAAAAGTTAAACTATTTACATTACAAGCTTCATAATACAACAATGCCTATGTTCTAATGCCTCTTAACCTCTTTCCCTTTGCTTGAGGAACCTAAAAATGTTAGTAAGAGCAAAGGAGTGAGATTCGGGGAGAATCTTAGTAGCATAAACTCATCCAATTCAATGCAAATAAGAACACCATGAGTGAATTCAATGTATGTGGTGCAAGAATGCTATGACATGCATCTTGTAAATCATATGCATCATATAACATGAAAACTCATTCATTTCTAGCCATGGCAACAACATAAAACTAACTAGGCTCTACCAATCTTAACCTAGGGTTAAGGAAGAGCTACTGTACTCCATTCCATGCCTTAGGGAGCTAAGAGCTATCATATAAACTTTTCATAAACATAAAGTGCTCATAAAAGCTTATATGAAACCATAATAGATCATACTTCATGAAAGCATCAAGCAACAATACACATAACCATATCAACTCATCCAAGCACTCAATTGCATGCAAGAAGTGGAGAGAAAGCTACCTTAGGCTTAATAGAGGCTCAAATTGCCACCAACCCCTTGTTCTTGTTTCATTATCTTGGTTTTCTTCCACTTGACACCCACAACTTGGTATGTTTGGGTTAGTTAGGCCTACAAGCATGAATCCATAATATAAATTAGCCCATTTAACACTTATCCTTATTTTAGTTTAACTTGTATTTTAAGGTCCATTCAAGCTCATTAGGAAGCAACTTCCATTTTTCCTTATCTAGGTTCCAATTTCGCATAGGCTACATGCCACATGACTTCAATGGAACCCATTTGAGCCATCAAATCTTTAGCTAGAGGGGTCTAAAGCCCACTTGCTTTTTTACTCCATGTTAGGTCCAAAAGTTTCCACTCTCATTTTAGGGCTTTTAAATTCAATTCATTGGTTCCATACTTATTTATTCCCTTCATCTAAGTCTCTTAAATCATTGGAACCCAAAAAAACTCTCCCTAAGTGCTCCAAGTATCCTTAGGCCAAGACATGTCATGCATGGAGGCAACTTAAAGTCTTCTTACTTCCTTATTGGATTATGATTCATGGATATGTTCTCTAGCTTCTTTTTAGCTTAATTATGGTTCCATATAGCTTAAAATACTCTTTCATGGTTCCAAAACTTTTATGGTTCATTTGAAACCCTAATTGCTATATTTTGCAATTTATAGGTTTTTAGTTGCTTTCAATTAAATATTCTTATTTCTTATACTTCAAAACCTTTGGTTCTATCTTGTTCCTATGCAAAACCCACTCCTTTCATATGGTTCTATAGCTGGCCAAAACCATGAAGCAAGGGAAGAACAAAGAAATACAAAAATCTTACATGATTTTATACCTCGATAGCTTCCATATTCAATGGAAAATCTTATGGATAGCTTGTTTCTTCAAACTCCTTCCTTCCTCCAACATACTAGCCACAAAGATGTTCATTTCAAAGAACTAAAACCATTAAAAGAAAGCTCTTAAGGAAAGGAATAAGATTTGTGAAAGGAAGAGTATGAAAAAAATGCTTTTTTTCCTTTCCTTCCATGCTTGTTTTTCCTTTCTCTGTCTTCCTTCTCTCTTTACACCATGGGGGTTCTAGTTCAAAGGGCTAGAAGTCATATCTAAATGAAGAAGGTAAATGACATGGTTGATATGGAGCAAAAAGGTAGGGATTTAACTTTTTTCTCAAAATTCCTATACTTATAATTTTGCTAGTACACTTTTACTATACCGGTTGAGCTCATTTTAGATCCTTTTTTAGAATTTTCTTTTTTTATATAAAAATTTAGGTCTTCTAATTTATTAAAAATATTTTCTTCTAATTTTATAGGGTTCAAAACTATCTCAAATCCTTCAATTAAAGTTTCGGTCAACCATTTGCTAAAATCACACACTGGAAGGGTTTTAAATATTCTAATGGTTCCTATGATTTTTTAGGGCCTTTGAGAACTCTAGTGAGCTCAATTCTATCATTTAAAAATCATTTCTTTAAATTTTTGAGAAGTTTCCAGAAATTACGATTTCTGCCACTTTGTTTTGTATTAAGCCATTTAGCTATTTTGACTTCGATTTTTAGACACCTCTGGATCCTTACCCTCATTAATAGATACTCTATTTATTAACCTAGCTCTATCTTATCTTATTTCATTTCATTCTGGGGGTCTCCTTTTATAATCTAATCGATTTCAATTCAAATTTAGAAAATTTAGGTCATAACATGTAGTGCCATAGATGGGCGCTTTCATGGTGTTATTAGCCTTTAACATGTTAAATGTGATTGCTTGTATGAGATAGTTGTCACCAATAGATCAACTATTTCATTTATTGATATGATTAATGGTTCTGATGCTTATCTAATTAAAATGCACATATGTTGGTTAAATTGGTTCATATGAATGGAATTTACCTCTGGTTACTAAGATTTGCATCTTATCCCATTTTATAGGCTAACTATTTCAGGTTAAAGATCTTTGGGTAAGGATAAAGGAAAGCAAGTGGATGAACATCGATGAGCTAGGACCATGTGTAGAATTCTACACTTGGATCGATTTAGTTTAAAGTATATGCTAGTTTTAGTACCTCATTTTGTATAGCATCATCATGTAATCATATTGTTAAGTGTAAGTGTCTTATGTTTTGGTAGACTATGATGTAACTAATAGGAAGCTAGACTTTGCACAATTTGGGATCTGATGTTTGTATCTAAGGATGATCTGATATGAACCGTTATTAATGTAAAACCATTACTTAATCACCTAAGATCTTGATTGTGCCATGTAATGAATGTTTATCCTAATTAGTGCTATGTGTAGCTTAGTTGGAATATTTATATATCCATACGTATGGTATGCTAGAGACCTTAATTACAAATTGCTATCATATTGTGATCTTGTGCTGATATGTATGTTGGTAATCACTTATCATAAATTCCCTTTGAACCTTTATTTAGTGTGAGTAGAACTTGGGGTATTTGGGAGCCATGATGCATATAAAAATCATGAATGATGGTTAAAGAGGCCCTAGAGCTCACCTAGAGTGATGTTTTTATGGTTAGGGAGCCTAAAAATGAAAGTATAAAACCAGAGGGAATAGAAGCTGTGGCCAAAACCACTTAAGTCGCGGCCAAAGGAGTTCCAAAGGCTAGGAGCGCTACAACGCAGTTTGAGAAAAATAGGTTGGATGAGTTCTAGATAGTAGCCTCACCATGGTGAAAATCAAGGAGAGTGTTCCAATTGTAACACCATAATTCTCTAGCTCATCGAGGTTTCCCTTCCCATACAAATGCAAGAATTCAAGAAAAAGCCATTAAATATAATCAATTAATTTGCATTATGTTGTATATAAATTTTTGTTTCATATCTTGTGGACCATATGAAGTCATCCATCTCATTCTCATATTTAATTATACAAATAAAACTCATAACCATCTCAAGAAGTGGCCTAAAACTTGAGCAAACGAAGTATATACATGAAGATAAAGTGTGCACCCTCGAACTGAAATTCTATATTTCTATCATGAATTTTGAAAAATCATAACTAATTCTAGAAAAATTAAAATCAAGCACACTATACTATTATGGAAAGTCATAGATGTCTATGTTATGCTAAAAATAATTCTAGACCACAACAGGACGTCTAGCTACAAGAATTCGGTGGAACAATAACAAACATTGCCTGTCACTACTAGAATTGTCCCTCAACTTCAAAAATTCATATCTCCCTGTTTAGATGTCCAATTAGGGTATCTTGGTGGCCATAGAAAGCATATCATGTCTAGTTTATGCTTAAAATGTTTCATAAGTATTGGACACCATTTGGCCCTTGAATGACATAGCCCAAGAAACTGACTATATGAACAGTGTTTATATCAGTTCAACAAAAAAATGCCAATTTTGAAAAATCATAATTAATTCCATAGAACTCCAAATAATCTAGCCTTTGGCTTCCTAAAAATATATAAATGAGATCTATATGCATGCCAAATTTCATGGACAAATTTGTTCATTTGGTCAGATCTTAACATTGGGTAGCAAAATGGTCACTTTTATATCTCATAAGAGGTCCAAATGGTCCATTTTAGTTTTTAAGGTAGCCATAGCTACTTGAGCATATGGGAAAGCACCAAAATGGTTTACTAAACTTGTCTAAAAGGTGAAAAAACCCATATTTCATAAACTCACTCATCCACCCTAAGTCATACATAAGAGCATACATGTCAAGTCTTGCTATCTAATGTCCAAAATGCATTATATTATACATATAGCATTAAATCTCATTTGTACATGATACACTTACATATTTACATGTGTTCATAAGGTCATGCAACATATACAATTAAGGGTTACATCATGTGCCACTCATATTGTAATGTCCAATTTTCGTTAAACGATACAAAAGGGCACACTTTCAAAGCAAGTCCCTTGAGATGAGTGATTCAAGGCCAAATAAAATTTGGATAAAATTTTAAATAATAAAAAATGAGGAATTGAGCCTTGAGTTGCCCAGTGACATTTTTGTAAATAAGTGTAATTTAGGAAAAGCACCTAGGAGGGCTTTTTAAATGGAAATTTTGAGTTGCCCAGGGTTCTCAGAGGCCCCAAAAACCATGGGAAGCCCCGTGACCAGTAAAGCCCCTCCGGTGTACTCTTTCCGATGTCGGTTGACCTGAACTTTGATCGATTCATTCAGGATAGTTTTAGCTCCGATTAGAGTGATTCCAAAGGTATTTTATTAAATTGGGAACCTATTTGTTATGATAGAAAAGACAGTTTTAAAAAAGGAGGTAAAACGAAGGAGAAACAAAAATGCTAAGAACGAAGGGCAAAATTGGCATTAAAGTGTTAAAGGAAGTTTCTTTTTCTTCTTTATATGCCACGTTCTTTCTCTCCTCTCTAAGACCGACTTGCTTCTACCCAATTTCAGAGGAAAACTCCAGCTTCTTAGGCGCACAAGAGGAGGAGGATTTTGGAGGAAGAAATTCAAGAAAAAGGTAAGAAACTTTAAGAAATTCCATATCCTTCCTTCTTGAACCTTGCTCCTCTCCTCTCAAGCTTTCTTTTTATGGTTTTAATGGAGAGTTTGGTGCTATTTTGGGGCAGAAAAGAGAGGGGAATTTCTAAAATTGAGGGAGTAAGCCAACCAAGTGGAAGAACAAGCCAAAAGAAGCAAGAAAACAAGGTAAAACTTCCATTCTTTAGTAGTTTCTTCCTCCCCCTTCCTCTTGTACGAATTTGGCCACCATGAGCCCAATTCTTAGGGGCTGTTTTCTGTTAAATTTATGGAGGGATTAGGGGTTTTAGGTGGCAAGGGTTAAGAATGAACCAATAGAATCAAGAAAGGAGCATTAGGAAACAAGATGGAACCATTAGGGGTCCAAATGCTCCCTTGCAAATATAATTTTATATGAATGTTTTTAGGCTTAATTGAATGTTAAAACATGCTCCTAAGATCCCTTAGAGGTCCCCCATATGCCTCTTCCTCCATGAAAATGAACAAAACTCCATGGAAAGTCATGAACTTAAAAGTTGGAAAAGTGTAGAGCACTTAAGGGGATTGTAAAAATTGATTTAATCTATAAGTTTCCTTGGCTGTTTAAGTGTTTTCTTGACCTCCTACAACTCTTAACAACCTCCCAAAATGGTTCCCCCATCAAGGAAAAATCAAGAAGCCATGAAATCCCATCTATGCTCTAAGTTTCGGCCATGTAGGGATGGCATAGTTAGGGAGAGTTTTAAATTGTTTCAAGCTCATTTTTGAGTCATATATGATGAATGAATGTGAGGAAAAACCTTGGAAAAAATTTAGGAAGCTTAGAGAATGAGTTGGTACTTTAGGTTCCATATTGTGACCTAAGGAAGCAATATGATGTTAGGCCCTTTGTTTTAATGATGTGATGACTTCAAGAGGCTTAAAAGGAGTCAAGAATCATATTTGAAAAGAAAGAATGAGGCCTAGAAATCATTTGAGGGGTGTTGCTTCATTAAGTGCCAATATGGACCATAATGGAACCTATAGAGCAATCTAGTGTTTCATTAAGTTGTGCGGCCTTAGAGAATGTTTCATGAACCTAATTGGCTCCTACAAATTGTATTTAGGCCAAGAGAAACCAGCTCTACCAAATTGTGGGTGTGTGGCCAAAAAAGGAGGTTTAAAAGCTAAGGCAAAAGTGTGTGCTTGCATACAAGGTAGCTCTCTCCACCTTTTCTCATGCATGGATGCATCTTTAATTTGTTTTAGAATGTGTGTATGTGTATTTTCAAGCTTTGAAAAGTATGCTAGCATGCCTTTATATGCCATGATGCTTGATGCCATGTTATGTCGTCAAATGATTACACGATGTTTGTGTGAGTTTGCTTGAGTATGGAGAGGCCAAGAACTCTTCCCTTGGATGAGGATGAGCGAAGAACCCTTAAGCTTGGTTGAGACAAAGTAAAGAGTCTCCCAAAAGCAAAGTGTGCTCCTAAGAGTATGGTTGATCCAAAGTGCTCAAAAAATGGGTGAGGCAAGTCCAAAATCCATGAGGAGAAGTGTGAGGCCAATCCAAACACTTAGTGAGCTCTTGAATATCTTGTATGATTGATTCACATGCCAAGGTTGCCTTTAAAATGTCTATGATTTCTATTTTCTCCATACATGCATTTAAAAGGCTTACTTTGCACATATTATGTATGATTGAATGAGAGATGAGCTATTGGGATTCTTTGAATCTCATCCCCTCCTCTCCAATGATTTAACATGCTAGATGAACTAAGTGGATATGCTAATGGGAGCCAATAACACTAAAGGAAGGAGCTTGACAAGCTTATGCTTTATTTTGTCTATTTTGGAACCATAATAACGGTTCAAGATGTATATGATGTTGTATATGTATTATGAACCTTGAGACACATGTAGATATACTATTATGTGATGTTTAGATGTATGGAAATGATGTATGACTACTAGCACATGTTTTGAGTATGAAATGCCATGCTATGAGAATGTAAAGTTTGAAGGAAATATGCATAAGTGTGGGTTGAATGGCCAAAATGAAATGCATGAGGTTTGGGACCATTTGGGCAGCTCACAAAAGTCTCAAATAAGCTTTTAAACTTGCCCAAAAGGTTCCAAGACCAAGGGAAATCCATTTGGCAATTTTGGTACCCAATATGGAGCCAAAATTGACCATAATGGAACCCTATATCACTTTTTGGGCAAATGAGTTAGTCTTGCCCTGAAATTTGGCATGCAATTAAGTCCCATTGAGATCTTTCTTTGAAGCTAAAGATCATAATTTTCAGAGGTCTAGGAAATATTTGAGGAATTTTCAAAGTTGGGATTTTTCATGGATTCTGGTATGGATACTGTTCATACTGGCAGTTTTGTATTCTATGTCACCTGATGGCCAAATGGTGTCCAATGCTTATGAAATTTTATATTCATAAACTAGAGGTCATAATATTTCTGTGGCCATCGAGATCACCTCATTTTGAGGCCTGAGCAGAGAGTTATGCATGTTTGAAGTTAATTGTCAGTATCAATAGCGCCCCAAGAGCTCAGTTACTGTTCCATCAGTTCCAGATGCCTAACCGTATCTGTTTCATTCTGGAATTATTTTTAGTATCAAGTTAACATTTGTAGCTTTCCATAATAACTGAATGTGTGTGATTTTTATTTTTATAGAATTAGTTATGAATTTTAGAAGTTAGCATCAGTAAACTGAACAACAGCCCAGGCAGCCAGCGACCTCTGTAGTGTTTTGGATGTCAAACGTCCTGCGTGATGAGTGTTGTGACTTGGACATATTTTTATGTGAAGTAGACATTAATGACCAAGATTGCATGATTTTGAATCTTCTAGATTTAGTTATGATTTTCCAAAGTTGGGTCAGAAAATAGAACAAATCTGGCCGAAAATATGCTTATTTATTTTTAGCTCCATTTCAGTTTCCATGGGTTTTAGGCATGTTTCTGTGATGTAAATGAGTTGTAATAATGGAATTAAATATGAGGAAATATAGTATGAGCTCACACGGTTCTCGTGACACCAAATTGAATTTTTTAGATATAGCGCAACGCAGACAAAGTCTATTATTTTCATCCCCTTTCTCATATGCTCTTGTGGGATTAATAATAAAAAGCTTATAAATGGCATGAAATGAGTTAGAAGTTATGGTGTTACACATATGGCTACAAATTGGCATTTTCACACAGTTGGTTGTCAAACTTTCCCCTTCAAGCTTGGTGGCTCCTATTTCTTAGTTCACTTAGTCCACCTAGACATGTTAGACATATGGGGAGGAAGGAATGAGACTCTAGGAATCCTAATAGCTCTTCTCCCTTTCAATCACACATAAAGAATGCAAATCCATGTCTAAAAATGCATGCATGAATATTATGGAACATGTAATCATTCAAAAAGCAATTTCTAGCACTCAAGAAGTCATGCAATACATCCATAGGCTTGCTAAATAAGTGGCTTAGTCTTATCCATTTTGTAACACCATAAATTTCTATCTCATTTCATACTATATCTATGCCTCACATCAAGCAATTCATATAAGAGGCAAGGAAATAACATTATTTTAATGGATTTTTCAGCGTTGTGTCATGTATAAAATTTTCTTTTGGAATCACGTAGGCCAAATAGACTCATACATCACATTTTCATTTTTAATTACATGAATATAACTCATTTAGATCATCAAAAGTGGCCTACATCTCGTGGAACTCAAAGGGAAGCATAAAATGCAAATATATTTTCAGCCAGATTTTCCTCTTTTCTGTCACAAAATTTGGAAAATCATAACTAATTCTAGAAAAATTGAAATCATGCATTTTTTGTGATTCTAGAAAGCTACATACATTTACTTCATGATAAAAATATTTCTAGACCATAACATTTAACACAAAGGATGTTTGACATTCAAAAAGGTCTAGAAGTCTGGCTGTCCACTGGTGCTATTATAGAATTCTGTAGCAAAATAAAAAAATGTACAATTAATTTCACAAAAATATAATCCATGACAATGATACCAATATGGAAAGCTGTGGATGTTAGCTAGAGGGAAAAAATAACTCCAGACTAGTTCAGGCATGTCCAGACCTCGAAACTCAATCAAATAGTAACAAGGTCGGCTGGAGTTCTTGATACTGGACAGATTCTTTGAAAATTCATATCTCCCTCTCTAGACATCCAAATGGGGTGCTTCTAGTTGGAACAAGTCATTGGGAATGTCTAGTTTTTCTGTAACATTTGTAGCAATTGGACATCATTTGAACCCTGTGTGATAGATTTCATTTTCAAACTAATATGAACAGTGATATGACCAAAACTAGAAAATTTTCTAACTTTAAAAATTCATCAAATATTCTCTAGGCCACCAAAAATTTTCTTCTTTAGCTTCCTAAAAAAATCTAAAGAAGCTCTAATTGCATGTCAAATCTCAAATCAAGAAGAGCTCATTTAGACAAAAAGTGGCATAGGGTTCCATTATGGTTATTTTTGGCTCTATATGGGATACCAAAATGTCCAATTGGCTTTCCTTAGGATTTGACACCTCTTGGGCAAGTCTAAAAGCATAATTAGGACTAGTGTAAGCTACGTAAATGGTCCCAAACCTTATGCATCTCAATTTGGCTATCTCACTTGCATTTATACATACACTTTCATAATGTAAACTTGCCATTACATGACCAAAATGTGCATTTCCATTCATACAATCTTAGCTCTCAATTATACATGATACATAAACATAGTTATACATGTTCATAATATCATAAGACATATACATCCAATGATTTCATCATTTTCCATTCATATGGCCTTAAAGTAGCAAAATTCAAACACTTTCACGTCATCCTCTCATTTCTCATGTGCTTGGCTTCCATTCTCTCGCTCTCTTAGTCCACCTAACATGTTAGAACATTGGAAAGGAGGAGATGAGATTCAAAGAATTCCAATAACTCATCTTCCATTCAATCATACATAAAGCATGCAAAATAAGTCTTATAAATGCATGCATGAGCATCTTATCATATGTAAACATTCAAAAAGGATTTCCATCATTTGAGCAAGCCATACATGGAATACAAAGGCTTTCCAAGTAAGTGGATTGGCCTCACCCATTTACTTGTGGATTTTAGACTTGCCTCACCTATTCTTTAAGATATAGAAATGAGAGATTATGTTATATGACCACTAGAAAGTATATTGAGCATGAGATGACAAACTTTGCTTTTTGAAAGTTTGATGTAAGCATGTATAAATGCAAGTGAGATGGATAAATTGAGAGGCATAAGGTTTGGGACTATTTGGGTAGTTTACATAAGTTCTAATTATGCTTTTAGACTTGCCCAAGAGGTGCCAAACCCTAAGGAAAGCCATTTGGACATTTTGGTATCCTATATGGAGCCAAAATTGACCATAATGGAACCCTATATCACTTTTTGTCCAAATAAGCTCTTCTTGATCTGAGGTTTGGCATGAAATTAGAGCATTTTGAGAAGCTAAAGAACAGAATTTTTAGAGGTCTAGAGAATATTTGATGAATTTTCAAAGTTGGAAAATTTTTGGTATTGGTCACTGTTCATATTGGTGCAAAAATGAAATCTATCACACAGGGCTCAAATGATGTCCAATTGCCATGAAATTTTATACGGAGAAATTAGACATTCCCAGTGACTTATGCCAATTAGAAGCACCTCATTTGGATGTCTAGAAAGGGAGATATGAATTTTCAAAGAATCTATTCAGTATTAGGAACTCCAGTTTACCTCAGTTACTGTTTAATTAAGTTTCGAGGTCTGAGCATGCATGAATTAGTCTGGAGTTTTTTTTTCCCTCTAGCTAGAATTCACAGCTTTCCAGATTGGTATTATTTGCATGGATTGGATTTTTGTGTTCAGCCTCTTTAGCCTCATTCTAAAGAGGACAGTACATTATTTCTAAGGTTCTGCTAACCTAATCTTGGACACGTACTCTCAATGTTCAGATTCTACCTTATTGAAAACTTATACTCTACTAGATGCTCTAATCACTTCGTGCCTTAACATATGAAACCTTGACTTTACATCTTGAATTTTCATAGTTATTTGTTAATTCTCTTTGCATATTCTTAATCTCCACACCCTTTTTCTAAAGAATCACCCTCGGTTCTACCTAAAAATCAAATTCTCTTAGGTCTTCTCAAGTGGGGTGAAATGGTGGAGAAGGGAAGCAAGGGGTAGCAACCATGGAGAAGAATTACCTTGTTTTCTTGCTTTTTCTCACTTGAATCTTGTGTTCTTTGAGCTCCTCTCTTCAAATCCTAATTTTTTCCTCAATTTCTCCCTTAAAATAGATTTATAAACCTCATTATAATCATAAGAAACAAAGGAGAATGGAGGAGAAAAGGTTTGGAAGGAAGAAAGCATGAAAAACTACTAAATTTCCTTACTTTTTAGCTTGAATATCTCATCTTTTTCTTCCTCCTCTTGTGTGCCTCATCCCTTAGGGTTTTCTTTGGTTTTTGGGTAGACCTTGGTCAACCAAAATGAAGGGGGAGAAAGGGCACATCATATATATAAGTGGGAGGAAGAAACACTTTTCAAAAATTCCTATTTTTCTCTTCATTTTTGGCATTTTTGTTTTTACTTCATTTTAGCTTCTTTTTTAGAACCGTCTTTTCCATTATAAAATTCAGATTCCCAATTTAATAAAATACCTTTGGAATCACTCAAATTGGAGCTAAAACCTTCCCAAATGAATCCATCAAAGTTCTGGAACATCGACGTTAGAAAACATCTACCAGAGGGGCTTTAGCTGTCCCTGGCCTTCCTATGGTTTTCAAGGCCTCTAAGAACCCTGGTATGTGAATTCCAAAATTTGATCTAAATTATGAAAATGCCATTATGAACTGCGTATATATATTTTTTGCCAGATTTTCCTCTTTTTTGTCACAATTTTAAAAATCATAACTAGTTCTAAAAAAATTGAAATCATATATTCTTGGCCATTATAGAAAGCTACATATGTTTACTTCATTTTAAAAATATTTCTAGATCATAACATTTAACACAGAGGATGTTTGACATTTGAAAAAGTCCAGAGGTCAAGCTGTCCATTGGTTCTATCATAAAATTCTGTAGCAAATTTCAAAAATGTCCAATTAATTCCAAAAAATATAATCCATTCAAATGATATCAATATAGAAATATGTAGATGTTAGCTAGAGGAAAAAAATAACTCTATACTAGCTCAGGCACACTCAAACCTCAAAACTTAATCATATAGTAACTGAGGTCGGCTAGATTTTCTGATACTGGATAGATTCTTTGAAAAATCGTATCTCCATTTCTAGAAATCCAAATGAGGTGCTTCTAATTGGCACAAGTCACTAGGAAAGTCTAGTTTCTATGTATAAAATATCGTGGCAATTGGACATCATTTGAACCCTGTGTGATAGATTTTATTTTCGGACTAGTATAAACAATAACATGACCAAAACCCGAAAATTTCCCAACTTTGTAAATTCATCAAATATCCTCTAGACCTACAAAAATGCTATTCTTTAGCTTCCTAAAAATTTCTCAAGAAGCTCTAATTACATGCCAAATCTTAAATCAAGAAGAGCTCATTTGGACAAAAAGTGATGTAGGGTTCATTATGGTCAATTTTGGCTCCATATAAGATACCAAAATGTCCAAATGACTTTCCTTGGGGGTTGGCACCTCTTAGGCAAGTCTAAAAGCATAAATAAGACTTGTATGAATTGCCCAAATGGTTCCAAATCTCATGTATCTCAATTTGGCCATTCCATTTCGATTCATACATGAAATTCCATAATGTAAAATTGTCATTACATGACCAAAATGAGTATTTCTATACATACAACCTTAGCTCTTATTTATACACAATACATTAACATAATTATACGTGTTCATAACATCATAGGTCATATACAACTAGGGATTTCATCAATTGCCATCCATAAGGCCTTAAAGTAACAATTTCAAGACACTTTGATGTCATGCTCTCATCTTTAAGATGGTTGGCTTCCATTACCTTGCTCTCTTAGTCCACCTAGCATGTTAGAACATTGGAGAGGAGGGGATGAGATTCAAAGAATCCCAATAGCTTGACTCCCATTCAATCATACATAAAGCATGCAAAACAAGTCTTACAAATGTATGCATGAGCATCTTGTCATGTGCAAACATTCAAGAAGCATTTCCATCATTTGAGCAAGTCGTACATGGCATACAAAGGCTTGCCAAATAAGTGGATTGGCCTCACCCATTTACTTGTAGATTTTGAACTTGCCTCACCCATTCTTTAAGAGGTTCTTGGACTCAACCATGCTCTTAGAAGTTAACCTCACTTTTAGGAGACCCTTTACTTTGTCTCAACCAATTTTAAGGGTTCTCGGCTCATCCTCACCATGGCTAAGGGTTCTTGGCCTCACCATACTCAAGAAAACCCAAGCACACATCAAAATCATCATATGAAAGCATATTGTAACATCATGGCACCATGGAATCAAAGTCATGCTAGAAAACTTTTCATGGCTTAAAAATACATATACACACATTTAAAGACAAGTAAGGTAAACAATAATGCATGAGAGAAGGTGGAGAGAGCTACCTTATTACCATTTGTACACTTTTTCCTTAAGCCTTGAATCCTCTCCCTTGACTTCACACACCCAGAAAGGTGGAGATCATTCTTTTTGCCCTAGACACAATTTATGGAAGCCAATTAGGTTCATGGAATTAATTCTACAGCCATACAATTTACTTAGACAATAGCTTGATCTATAAACCTCATTATGGTTCCATAAATGCACCTAATGAAGCAACATCCATCAAATAAATTCTAGGCTCCATTCTTTCCTTTCAAATATGATTCCTAACTCTTTTTAAGCCTCTTGGAGTCATCACACAATTGAAACAAAGAGCCTAACCACATGTTGTTTGTTTAGGTCATATTATGGAACATAAAGCACTAACTCATTCTCTAGGCCTCCTAAATTTTTCCCAAGCTTTTCCCTCATTTTCATTCATCATATATGACTCAAAAATAGGCTTGGAAAAATTTAAAAGTCTCCCTACGTGTCTCATCCCCTTTAGGCTGTGCTTATATCTCCTTTTGGCCTCTATAGAGTTTGCTTTTTTTTTTCTACAAGGAAGATGCATATTGGGAGACTTCTAGGGATCTTAGGAACTCATTTAAACATTCATTTAGGCCTAGAAATAATTATATCAAATCATATTTCAAGGGAACCCATGAAATCCTAGGTTTGCTACCTTTAAAATCCATTGCCTTTTCTTGAATTTCTTTAAATATTCTTACTCTCCTCTCTTAAATTCATAGAATTCATACCTCGGTTCTTCTCAAAATTCTAGCCCTCTAGCATCTACATACATGAGGTGAAATATGGAGAAGAAGAAGGAGGAATAGCTACCATGGGATGCAAAATTTACCTTATTTTCTTACTTTTTCTCACTTGAATCTTGCTTTATTCAAGCTCCTCTCTTCAAATCAGAATTTTTCCCTTAATTTATGCCTTAAAAAAATTTGAAAATTCATTTTAATTAAAGAAAACAAAGGAGAATGGAGGAGAGGAGGTTTGGATGAAAGAAAGCATGAAAAACTACCAAAATTCCATGCCTTTTTGCTTGAATTTCCCCATCACTTCTTCTTCCTCTTGTGCGCCTCATCCTAGGGCTTCCTTCTCTGGTTTAGGGCAGAAACATATGAGGCTACATGAGGGTGAGAGTGGGGCGCCACCTATATAAGGAGGAAGAAGAACTTTTTAAAAATTCTCATTTTGCCCTTCGTTCTTGGCATTTTCATTTCTAATTTGTTTTAGCTCCTTTTTTAGAATTATTTTTTCCATTATAAAATTTAGGTTCCAAATTTAGTAAAATGCCTTTGGAATCACTCAAATCAGAACTAAAACCTTCTTGAATGAATTAGTCAAAGTTTGGGTCAACTGACATTGGAAAATGTTCATCAGAGGGGCTTTAGTTGTCCTGGGCCTTCCTATGGTTTTCAAGGCCTCTGAGAACCCTGGGGAACTCAAAACTTTCATTTAAAAATCCTTCCTATGATAATTCCAAAATTTGCTCAAAATGACGAAAATGCCTTTACTTTTCGTTAACCTTTCGTTCAAATTTGTTTCTTCATTTTAGCTCTATTTTTCTTTCTATCTGAGCCTGCAATTTTCATTTTTAGGAGTCTAGAGTGCTTCCCAAATTTTTTGGGACCTTAAGTACATCATTTCAAGGGACTTCTTTTTGTATCCAGTGAGTTTTATTCGTTTACAGAGAAATTATACGTTACGTTTCTCACGTTTTCTCTCATTTTTAGAAAATCGGATGTTACACATTCTCTTCTAGGATTTTAGACTTGCTCCACCCTTTTTCATAAAGGCTTTGAACTAAGCCTTGCTCTTGGGAGACTCTAAACTTTGTTTTAACTATTCTTGAGGGTTCTTGGCTCATCCTCACTATGGCTAGAGGGTTTTTGGCTTTACCACTGTAACACCCCAAAATTAATTAAGGTGTTAATCATGGATTTAGATTAATTAGGAATAATTAATATGGGATAATTGGGCAAGTTAAGTGAATGGAGATATTAGAGAGATAAATTATTAATATGGGTTTGAGAATTAATTGGGATAGAAACTTCATCTAGGCCCAAATTAATAAATCATAATAAGAGGCTAATGGAGGCCTAATGAGTTAGGTGCATACCCAATCCAATTCAATATGAAAGATGCCCAAGATCCACCTTGTATAAGCTCTTATAAGTGGCCCAAGAAACCTTGTGTAGACCCAAGACTATAGAGTTCTCAAAACTAAGTCTAGCCCAATAAAATTCTGCAGCCCAACACCTTAAAATTGGCCCAACAAGCTCAAATCTGAAGCCCATTAGGAGTTAGACCTTTGGAACAACCCATGACCCATATTTGACCTAACTTAACCTAACTAAAACCTTAAACACTTTAGTCACTTCCTCATTTTGTTAAAACTCAAGAAGGAAAATCAGAGGTGTGAAGGGAGGCTAGGGTTTGGGACAAGAATTCCATATTTTCTCACATTTAGAGCAAGATTCAGCCAAGATAATAGTTATATAACATAATCCCCTCATCTTTCTCTTTAATTTGGCCTAATTAGTTTTTCATTTGGAGTATTTTCACCATACCCAAAATCTGAAATGTGGTTGTTTGGGGTTTTCTTGGTGAAATTCGTAGGTTGAGGCTAGGGCTGACATTAGGTAAGTATAAACCCTCCATTTTGATGCTTTCTTTACTAGTTTGAGACCCCCATAGTTGATTTATGATATAGGTATTAATTTTGTACGAATTTGCTTAGAATTTTAAGTGAAATATTGAGGTTTCTGGTAAAGGATACTACAATCCGAATTTGGGACTTGTAGTGGCTGGGAAGTGTTCCCTAGGCAGTCATTATCATTTTAAATTCTTTGGGTACTTACTGCAACTGTTAATGATGAATTAGAGTAGTAATTCACTGATGTTATGGTTATAGGGAGATTTTGTACTCGTGGTAGCTGTTGCAATTGTCTACAAGTGAGGTAACCAGGGTTTACATTAATTCCATGCATATATCTGTTTTAATTTCATATTTGTGGTATATGAATGAATTGGTTGGCTATCTATGTATTGTGATTGGACCTTGTGAGTCCACGGTGGAGCTGTAGTGCGGCTGCCACCCGTGCATGTGCTTCGATTGGGCACCGGGTTATGATCAAACCCCAGATGCACTGAGCCTTGGTTGTGCTCAATAAGGAGTAAGTGCCGTGGACGAGCCTCTCCCAGTGTTATTGGCCTTTAACATGTGAAAATATGGTTGCTAGTATGGGATAGTAATCATGATAGCCTAATTGTTTCATTTGCTTATATGACTAATATGATTCTGATGTTGAATTTGATTCATGCATATATGTTAATTAAACTGGATTATATGATGGAATTGCCTTGGTTACTGAGATTCATATCTCACCCTATTTTTTGGGATTAAAAATTTTAGGTGAAGGTTCTTCGGGTAAGGATAAGGGTAAGCAAGTGGATGAAAATCTATGAGCTTTAACATATGGGGAGAAAGCTACACCTAGGCTGATTTATTTAGTATAGATGCTAAATTTTGTATTCCTTTTTGTGTAGCATCATCTTGTATTCATGTTGCCAAGTGTAGGAGTCGGTATTTGATAATATAACGTGTATCTATTAAGGAGTAGGCCTTACTTTAGTTTGGTATTTGATGTATGGGTTTGTGATATCTACTGTGAGACTTGTTGAACTCTGATATGGCTTACTATTGGAAATGTAATCTTTGAGATATTGATATGCACCCCTAATGTATGGAAACCCCACTGATTGTGTATCTATTGATACTACTGATAGTTCATGAATTCCTATTATTGTTACTCTACAAACTTGCTAATAGAGCATAATTAGAGAAAAGAAACTGACCCTTAAATCTTGAACTAGTAAGGATAGATTAGTTAGATAAATTAAGCTAATAAAGGCTATTTGAGCTCCACAATTAAGGTAGAAAGGCCCTAGGATGTCATTGGAGGGAGAGTGGAGAGTATGAGACAAGATTTTCGGAGTTATAGGATTAGAGGAATTTTACTATGGCTAAAATGGAGTTAGTCGCGGCCAATAGAGGAGAGGTTGCCCTAGGAGAGTGCCAGAGAGGAATTCGTCGCGACGAAATTTGAGAGGCAAAACTAGGAGTCGTCCAGAGGGAAATTCACTACGATAAAAGGGGGAATTGGCCGCGGTGAACTTTTATGCAAATGAGCTAGGCATTCTAGAGAGGAAATGGCCGCGACAAAATGAGGTATTGGCCACAGCCAATAGTGAGAGGCGAGCGAGGTAGGTTCTAAGAGGCTACTTTGCTGCAGTGCCATGTAGGCTGGTCGCAACAAAGGTCCAACTCGCCGTAGTGATAACGAAGTAAGGGGTGAAACTAAGAGGAATTGGCAGTGGCTAAGGGGAAATTGGCTAAGGCGAGCATCCTGAAACCCTTATATTGGCTAGGAAATCTTGATTTTTCATATGGTAACCTTAAGGGATGATTTATAAATAGTGATAGAAGATTCATGTAAGTTGAAATTGATAGATAATGGAATCAAGGCTTATAAATGAATGTTTGTTTTCCCTGATATACGTAAGTGTTGCTAATTATATGGTTGATGACTCTAATAACATTAAGGTTCAAATTTTCCCATATTTTCATAATGTAATTAGTCTTAATGTCATATAACCCTGGTTTATAGTTATTAATCATGTATTTAACCTTAATTACAATGACTAGAAGTTAGGGTCATCATAGTTGGTATCAGAGCAATGGTTGAGGCAAATGTGTTTGATTTATACCTTTGTTGTTAGAAAACTTGGCAATCATGATGCATGCATGATAGGAATAGGGGCATTGTGACTTAGTGATCACTTTTATATATACATGTACCTATCATAGGTGGAGTGTGTTTTGTTGGCCTTAGGTTGTAGCTTAGTGGGGGATGCTTGTGGCTGTGCTTGTAGCATTATAGAGTTAGATGGCTACACGTAGAGAGACAACTGAGATGCTAAGAGAGATGCAAGAGGCCATGGCTGCAATGCCCAACTGAATGAGGGAGCAGCAGAGGCCCATGAAACTACAGTTAAGGCAATGACTGATCGGCTTCAAGAGTAAGCCGAGGCTCATGCAGCGACTGTACAAGTGCTACAGCAGCTATATGAAAGTATGAATAAGCTGAATCAGGAGTTGCCAATGGAAAATAGTGTGGGGGCTGGTCATAACCCTGGTGTGGGACACCAAGGGGAGAATGGCGACCTCTCTATTGTGTTGTCCAAATTTAGAAAGGCTGATCCTCCATCGTTTTTAGGGGAGTTAGACACCGAGATAGCCGAGAGATGGCTGATGCAATCTGGAGAAAATTTTTACAGTTATGACCTGCACCATCAAACAAAAGGCAAAGTTGGCCATCTACAAGTTAGAGGGTGAGGCTGAGCATTGGTGGAGGAATGCCTCCAGATTGTTGATTGCAAGGGAGATACCCTTGACGTGAGAAAGTTTTCAAACTGCTTTTAAGAGCAAATATTTCCCACCATCCGTGAGGCCTGACAAGGAAGCAGAGTTTAACTTCCTTGAGCAAGGAGAGATTAATGTAGACCAATATGCAGCCAAATTCATTCAACTATCTTACTTTTCCTCCTACTTGAAGAGATTTGACGATGAGCCATGGAAGGTTGAAAAATTTGAGAGGGGCTTGAGGCTAGAAATCAAAGAAAAGATTGTATCTCTACAGATCCATAATTTTGATGAATTAGTGGAGAAATGTAGAGTAATAGAGAGGGCTATGATGGACAGTGAGGCCAAGAGGGAGAAGACCCTAGAAGGAAAACGTGACTGGGGCATAGAGCCTTTTAGGGGCGGAAGTAAGAAAGGAACCAATAGTGGTAATAGCTCTTGGGGTAGAAGACCACCCCCAATGAATGTCCCTCAAAGAAGAAGCATGGGACCACCAAGAAGTACAATGAGTGCCCCACTTACTTGTGCCAAATATGGGAAGAACCATAGGAATGGGCCATGTCCAGTGTGTTATAATTGTGGGAAGCTGAGATACTATGCGCAAACTTGCATAGTGTCATATAAGTCGGGCTCATCAGTTAAGCCACTTATCCAGGGAAGGGTGTTTGCACTTATGCAGCAAGAGGCTCGTAGATCCCCTAGTCTAACCAAGGTACTTTATTTGTCCATAATCATGTCGTAAATGCATTGTTTGACTCGGGTGCGACCCACTCATTCATCTCATATGACTGTGTTAAGCGTCTGGGTCTTAAAATTATCCTGTTGCCATTTGAATTATCTGTGTCCACCCCTACTGGATATTCTATGATTACATCTAATGTATGCTTAAATTGTACTATACAATGGGATAGCTGTTGTACTACCCTTGACTTAATTTACATCCCTTTGTGTGATTTAGATGTAATTATTGGTATGGACTGGCTGTCGGCTAATAATGTGATACTTGATTGTAATCGTAAAATTGTTTCCTTGCCTGCAAATATACCTGAAACTTGTCCTGTGACTGAGCTTACTTATGTGTTTATCGCCCAAGCCGGGAGGTGCCTTAGGTGTGGTTGCCAAGGGTTTCTAGTATTTTTCTCATTACATGTTGAGGTTGATGATGGGTTGAAGGATATACTTGTGATTAGGGAGTTCCCTGAGGTTTTCCCTAAGGAGTTTAATAGACTACCTCCAGAGAGTGAGCTAGAATTTTCTGTTAATTTGATACCTGGTACAGGTCCAATCTCTAAGGCCCCGTATAGAATGGTGCCTGTTGAGTTGGTTGAGATGAAGAGTCAATTAGAAGAGTTACTTGGGAAAGGGTTTATTAGGCCAAGTGTATCTCCATGAGGAGCACCAGTGTTATTTGTCAAAAAGAAGGATGGTAGCCTTAGACTTTGCATTGACTATAGGCAATTGAACCAAGCGACCGTCAAGAATAAATACCCTTTACCTAGAATTAACGACTTACTTGACCAATTAGCTGGAGCGTCAGTCTTTTCGAAGATTGACCTTAGGTCAGGATATCACCAACTCAGAGTCAAGACTGAGGATGTACCTAAAACTACCTTTAAGACTCGATATGGCCATTATGAATTCCTAGTTGTAAAGTCCCACATCGGCTGGAAGGGGCCTGTGGCTAGCCCATATAAGTGGGGAGAATCCTCCCACTCACGAGCACGCTTTTCCTACGGGAAAGGACAAAACCCACGAACCGGGAAGGCAGGGTCAAAGACCCACGAACCGGGAAGGCAGGGACAATACTCGTGAGGGCTCTGTATGTGTTGGTATCAGAGCAATCCTGGCCCATGTGCGACCTGAGGACGGGTCGGCCCCAAAAGGGGGGTGGATTGTAAAGTCCCACATCGGCTGGAAGGGGCCTGTGGCTAGCCCATATAAGTGGGGAGAATCCTCCTACTCACGAGCGCACTTTTCCTACGGGAAAGGACAAAACCCACGAACCGGGAAGGCAGGGTCAAAGACCCACGAACCGGGAACGAAGGGACAATACTCGTGAGGGCTCTGTTTGTGATGGTACCAGAGCAATCCTGGCCCATGTGCGACCCGAGGATGGGTCGGCCCCAAAAAGGGGGTGGATTGTAAAGTCCCACATCGGCTGGAAGGGGCCTGTGGCTAGCCCATATAAGTGGGGAGAATCCTCCCCCTCACGAGCGCGCTTTTCCTACGGGAAAGGACAAAACCCATGAACCGGGAAGGCAGGGTCAAAGACCCACGAACCGGGAAGGAAGGGACAATACTCTTGAGGGCTCTGTATGTGTTAGTATCAGAGCAATCCTGGCCCATGTGCGACCCAAGGACGGGTCGGCCCCAAAAGGGGGGTGGATTGTAAAGTCCCACATCGGCTGGAAGGGGCCTGTGGCTAGCCCATATAAGTGGGGAGAATCCTCCCCCTCACGAGCGCGCTTTTCCTACGGGAAAGGACAAAACCCACGAACCGAGAAGGTAGGGTCAAAGACCCACGAACCGGGAAGGAAAGGACAATACTTGTGAGGGCTTTGTATGTGTTGGTATCAGAGCAATCCTGGCCCATGTGCGACCCGAGGACGGGTCGGCCCCAAAAGGGGGGTGGATTGTAAAGTCCCACATCGGCTGGAAGGGGCCTGTGGCTAGCCTATATAAGTGGGGAGAATCCTCCCACTCACGAGCGCACTTTTCCTACGGGAAAGGACAAAACCCACGAACCAGGAAGGCAGGGTCAAAGACCCACGAACCGGGAAGGAAGGGACAATACTCGTGAGGGCTCTGTTTGTGTTGGTATTAGAGCAATCCTGGCCCATGTGCGACCCGAGGACGGGTTGGCCCCAAAAGGGAGGTGGATTGTAAAGTCCCACATCGGCTGGAAGGGGCCTGTGGCTAGCCCATATAAGTGGGGAGAATCCTCCCCCTCACGAGTATTGTGCCTTCCTTCCCGGTTCATGGTTCTTTGACCCTGCCTTCCCGGTTCGTGGGTTTTATCCTTTCCCGTAGGAAAAGCGCGCTCGTGAGGGGGAGGATTCTCCCCACTTATATGGGCTAGCCACAGGCCCCTTCCAGCCAATGTGGGACTTTACAATCCACTCCCCTTTTGGGGCCGACCCGTCCTCGGGTCGCACATGGGCTAGGATTGCTCTGATACCAACACATACAGAGCCCTCACGAGTATTGTCCCTTCCTTCCCGGTTCGTGGGTCTTTGACCCTGCCTTCTCGGTTGTGGGTTTTGTCCTTTCCCGTAGGAAAAGCGCGCTCGTGAGGGGGAGGATTCTCCCCACTTATATGGCTAGCCACAGGCCCCTTCCAGCCGATGTGGGACTTTACAATCCACCCCCCTTGGGGCCGACCCATCCTCGGGTCGCGCATGGGCCAGCATTGCTCTGATACCAACACATACAGAGCCCTCACGAGTATTGTCCCTTCCTTCTCGGTTCGTGGGTCTTTGACCCTGCCTTCCCGGTTCGTGGGTTTTGTCCTTTCCCGTAGGAAAAGCGCGCTCGTGAGGGGGAGGATTCTCCCTACTTATATGGGCTAGCCACAGGCCCTTTCCAGCCGATGTGGGACTTTACAATCCACCCCCCTTGGGGCCGACCCGTCCTCGGGTCGCACATGGGCCCGGATTGCTCTGATACCAACACATACAGAGCCCTCACGAGTATTGTCCCTTCCTTCCCGGTTCATGGGTCTTTGACCCTGCCTTCCCGGTTCGTGGGTTTTGTCCTTTCCCGTAGGAAAAGCGCGCTCGTGAGGGGAAGGAAAAGCGCGCTCGTGAGGGGGAGGATTCTCCCCACTTATATGGGCTAGCCACAGGCCCCTTCCAGCCGATGTGGGACTTTACAATCCACCCCCCTTGGGGCCGACCCGTCCTCGGGTCGCACATGGGCCAGGATTGCTCTGATACCAACACATATAGAGCCCTCACGAGTATTGTCCCTTCCTTCCCGGTTCGTGGGTCTTTGACCCTGCCTTCCCGGTTCGTGGGTTTTGTCCTTTCCCGTAGGAAAAGCGCGCTCGTGAGTGGGAGGATTCTCCCCACTTATATGGGCTAGCCACAGGCCCCTTCCAGTCGATGTGGGACTTTACAATCCACTACCCTTTTGGGGCCGACCCGTCCTCGGGTCGCACATGGGCCAGGATTGCTCTGATACCAACACATACAGAGCCCTCACGAGTATTGTCCCTTCGTTCCCGGTTCGTGGGTTTTGTCCTTTCCCGTAGGAAAAGCGCGCTCGTGAGGGGGAGGATTCTCCCCACTTATATGCGCTAGCCACAGGCCCCTTCCAGCTAATGTGGGACTTTACAATCCACCCCCCTTTTGGGGCCGACCCGTCCTCGGGTCGCACATGGGCTAGGATTGCTCTGATACCAACACATACAAAGCCCTCACGAGTATTGTCCCTTCCTTCCCTGTTCGTGGGTCTTTGACCCTGCCTTCCCGGTTCGTGGGTTTTGTCCTTTCCCGTAGGAAAAGCACGCTCGTGAGGGGGAGGATTCTCCCCACTTATATGGGCTAGCCACAGGCCCCTTCCAGTCGATGTGGGACTTTACACTAGTTATGCCTTTTGAGTTAACCAATGCCCCTGCCATTTTCATGGATTACATGAATAGGATTTTTTGGCCTTATCTTGACCGATTTGTGGTAGTATTTATTGATGACATTCTTATCTACTCAAAAAGTAGTGAAGAGCATCTTAGGATAGTTCTTCAAACCTTAAGAGTATCAGTTATATGCTAAGTTGAGGAAGTGTAAGTTTTGGTTGCGGGAGGTCAAATTCCTAGGTCATGTGATATCAAAACAAGGGGTAGTGGTAGATCCTAGCAAGGTAAAGGCGGTACTGAATTGGGAGAGACCTAAAACGGTGACCAAAATTTGTAGCTTCTTAGGTCTAGCCTGCTATTATAGAAGATTCATTAAGGGATTTTCTCAATTAGCGATGCCTTTGACAAAATTGACTAGGAAGGACTAACCATTTATATGGGATGCTAAGTGTGATAATGCCTTTCAGGAGTTTAAGGATAGGCTTACCACAGTGATACCTGACCCTAAAGAGACATTCACAGTCTATAGTGATACTTCTAAGAAGGGATTAGGGTGTGCCTTAATGTAACAAGGTAGGGTGATAGCCTCTGCTTCTAGACAACTTAGACCCCATGAAGAGAATTACCGCACCCATGACCTAGAGCTAGTAGCTGTAGTTTTTGGCCTTAAGATTTGGAGGCACTTTCTCTATGGTGCCCAATTTGAGGTGTATAGTGATTACAAGAGTTTGAAGTACTTGTTTAACCAAAAGGAGTTGAACATGAGGCAAAGGAGCTGGATAGAATTTCTTAAAGACTATAATTTTTCCTTAAAGTATCATCTAGGGAAGGCCAATGTGGTCGCCGATGCCTTGAGTAGGGAATCTATTCACATGGCAATAATGATGCTTAAAGAGCAAAGGTTGATTAAGGAGATGAGAGATTTGAATTTGTCAATTTCAATGAACCTTAGTAGTCTTCTTTTGGGAGAATTGAGGATAGAAAATGTCCTTGGAAAAAAGATTAAAGAGGCCCAAGAGCTAGATGCCTACTTGGGAGGAATTAGAAAGCAACTGGGGAGTGGTGAGGTCAAAGATTTTGACCTATCAGAAGATGGTTTAGTGAGGTACTAGGGTAGAGTGTGCATACCCAAGGATGAAGAGTTGAGGAATATAGTGTTATCAGAAGCTCATAAGAGTCGGTACACCATTCATCCGGGCACCACTAAGATGTATAGGGATCTTAAGAAAAGCTTTTAGTGGCCCGGGATGAAGTCAGACATAGCGGAGTTTATTGTTAGATGTCTAATTTGTCAGAGGGTTAAGATTGAACACCAAAGACCCGTAGGTTTGTTACACCCTTTAAAAATTTTGGAATGGAAATAGGCTAGTATATCCATAGATTTTGTGATAGGTTTGCCTAGAACATCCTCGAGTTATGATGCTATTTGGGTGATTGTGGATAGATTGATGAAGTCTTCCCACTTTCTACCTATTAGAGCCACTTATCCTTTAGATAGACTAGCTCAACTATATGTTCGTGAAATTGTAAGATTACATGGTGTTCCTAATAGCATTATGTCAGATAGAGACCCAAGGTTCACATCAAAATTTTGGCAGTCTCTACAAGAAGCTTTGGGTACTAGTCTTAACTTTAGCACTGCCTATCATCCGCAGTCTGATAGACAGACTGAGAGGACTATTCAGACCCTTAAGGACATGCTTAGGGCTAGTGTGCTAGAGTTGAAAGGGAGTTGGGATGTGTACTTGCCTTTAGCTGAGTTTGCTTATAATAATAGTTACCATTCTAGTATCCAGATGGCACCATTTGAGGCACTTTATGGGAGGAAGTGTCGGTCACCCTTGTGTTGGGTAGAGCTTGGTGAGAGGAGTCTTTTAGGTCCAGACATAGTGTACTAAACCACCCACCAAATAGAACTCATTAAAAGAAATTGTTGGCTGCCTAGAGCAGGCAAAAGAGTTATGTAGATAAGAGAAGGAGACCCTTAGAATTTGATGTAGGAGACCATGTGTTCCTTAAGGCTACCCCAGTGACGGGTGTAGGATGGTCTATCAAGACAATAAAGCTCAGTCCTCGTTATCTTGGTCCTTTCCAAATCCTTAAAAGGATAGGACCTGTGGCCTATAGAGTTGCTTTACCTCCAAACCTGGCCAGATTGCATGATGTGTTCTATGTGTCCCAACTGAAAAAGTACCACCCAGACCCTTTGCATGTCATTGAGTATGAGAATGTGCATCTACAAGATGATTTGTCTTATGTGGTTGAACTAAAAAGGATTGTGGACTCAAAAGTCAAACAACTGCATAATAAGGACATCCTCCTGGTAAAGGTAGTATGGAAGGGACTTACTCCGGATGAAGCAACTTAGAAACAGAAGAAGCAATAAGGAAGGATTATCCTGCATTATTTGAGTAAGGTATATCTAATTTTGAGGACAAAATTTCTAAAAGGAAGGGAGAATGTAACACCCTAAAATTAATTAAGGTGTTAATCATGGATTTAGATTAATTAAGAACAATTAATGTGGGATAATTGGGCAAGTTAAGTGAATGGAGACATTAGAGAGATAAATTATTAATATGGGTTTGAGAATTAATTAGGATAGAAACTTCATCTAGGCCCAAATTAATAAATCATGATAAGAGGCTAATGGAGGCCCAATGAATTAGGTGCAGACCCAATCCAAGTCAATATGAAAGAGGCCCAAGATCCACCATGTATAGGCTCTTATAAGTGGCCCAAGAAACCTTGTGTAGACCCAAGACTATAGAGTTCTTAAAACTAAGTCTGGGCTAATAAAATTCTATAGCCCAACACCTTAAAATTGGCCTAACAAGCTCAAATCTAAAGCCCATTAGGAGTTGGACCTTTGGAGCAACCCATGACCTAACTTAACCTAACTAAAACCCTAAACACTTCAGCCACTTCCTCATTTTGCTGAAACTCAAGAAGGAAAATCAGAGGTGTGAAGGGAGGCTAGGGTTTAGGGCAAGAATTCCACATTTTCTCAAATTTAGAGCAAGATTCAGCCAAGGTAATAGTTATATAACTTAATCCCCTTATCTTTCTCTTTAATTTGGCCTGATTAGTTTTTCATTTGGAGTATTTTCACCATACCCAAAATCTAAAATGTGGTTGTTTGCGTTTTTCTTGGTGCAATTCGTAGGTTGATGCTAGGGCTGACATTAGGTAAGTATAAACCCTCCATTTTAATGCTTTCTTTGCTAGTTTAAGACCCCATAGCTGATTTATTATATGGGTTTTAATTTTGTACGAATTTACTTAGGATTTTGGATGAAATATTGAGGTTTCTGGTAGATGACACTTTAATCCAAATTTAGGACTTATAGTGACTGGGTAAGTGTTCCCTAGGTAGTCATTAACATTTTAAATTCTTTGGGTACTTGCTACAACTGTTAGTGATGAATTAGAGTAGTAATTCTCTGATGTTATGGTTATAGGGAGATTTTGTACCCGTGGTAGCTGTTGCAATTGTCTACAAGTGAGGTAACCAGGGTTTACATTAATTCCATGCATATATTTATTTTAATTTCATATTTGTGGTATATGAATGATTTGAAATATTGAATGAATTGGTTGGCTATCTATGTATTGTGATTGGACCTTGTGAGTCCATGGTGGAGCTGTGGTGCGGCTGCCACCCGTGCATGTACTTCGATCGGGTACTGAGTTATGATAAAACCCCAAATGCACTGAACCCTGGTTGTGCTTAATGGAGAGTAGGTGCCATGGACGGGCCTCTCCCAGTGTTATTGGCCTTTAACATGTGAAAATATAGTTGCTAGTATGGGACAGTAATCATGATAACCTAATTGTTTCATTTACTGATATGACTGGTATGATTCTGATATTGAATTTGATTCATGCATATATGTTAATTAAACTAGATTATATGATGAAATTTTCTTGGTTACTGAGATTCATATCTCACCCTATTTTATGGGATTAAACATTTTAAGTGAAGGTTCTTCGGGTAAGGATAAGGGTAAGTAAGTGGATGAAAATCCATGAGTTTTAACATATGGGGAGGAGGCTACACCTAGGCTGATTTATTTAGTATAGATGCTAAATTTTGTATTCCTTATTGTGTAGCATCATCTTGTATTCATGTTGCCAAGTGTAGGAGTCGATATTTGATAATATAACGTGTATCTATTAAGGAGTAGGCCTTACTTTAGTTTGGTATTTGATGTATGGGTTTGTGATATCTACTGTGAGACTTGTTGAACTCTGATATGACTTACTATTGGAAATGTAATCTTTGAGATATTGATATGCACCCCTAATGTATGGAAACCCTACTGTTTGTGTATCTATTGATAACTGCTGATAGTTCATGAATTCCTATTATTGTTACTCTACAAACTTGTTGATAGAGTGTAGTTAGAGAAAAGAAATTGACCCTTAAATCTTGAACTAGTAAGGATAGATTAGTTAGATAAATTAAGCTAATGAAGGCTATTTGAGCCCCACAATTAAGGTAGAAGGGCCCTAGGATGTTATTGGAGGGAGAGTGGAGAGTATGAGACAAGATTTTCGGAGTTATAGGATCAGAGGGAATTTCGCTATAGCTAAAATGGAGTTAGCCGCAGTCAATAGAGGCGAGGTTGCCCAAGGAAAGTGCCAGAGAGGAATTCGCAACGGCCAAATGTGTAATTGGCCGCGGTGAAATGTGAGAGGCAAAATTGGGAGTCGTCCAGAGGGAAATTCACCGCGGGGAAAGGGGGAATTGGCCGCGACAAACTTTTATGCAATTGAGCCAGGCATTCTAGAGAGGAATTGGCCGCGGCCAATAGTGAGTGGCGAGCGAGGTAGGTTTTAGGAGGCTACTTTGCTGCGCTACCATGTAGGCTGGCTACGGCGAAAGTCCAACTCTCCACGGCGATAATGAAGTAATTGGTGAAACCGAGAGGAATTGGCCACAGCTAAGGGGAAATTGGCCGCGACAAACATCCTGAAACCCTTATATTGGCTAGGAAATCTTGATTTTTCATATGGTAACCTTAAGGGATGATTTATAAATAGTGATAGAAGATTCTTGTAAGTTGAAATTGATAGATAATGGAATCAAGGGTTATAAATGAATGTTTGTTTTCCCTGATATATGTAAGTGTTGGTAACTATATGGTTGATGACTCTAATAACATTAAGGTTTAAATTTCCCTGTATTTTCATAATGTAATTAGTCTTAATGTCATGTAACCTTAGTTTATGGTTATTAATCACGTATTTAACCTTAATTACAATGACTAGAAGTTAGGGTCGTCACAACCACACTCAAGCAAACCAAGCAAGTGCACAGGACATCATTTAAATGCATAAAGTAACATTATGATATCATGGTATCTAGATACGTGCTAAGACATTTTTAATGGCTCAAAACATACATACGCACATCGTGTAGACAAGATAAACATCCACTTATGCATAAGAGAAAGAAGAAAGAGCTACCTTTGTTACACAAGCACATTTTTCTTCTTGAGCTTGGCTTCTCTTCCTTGGCCACACACACATAATGAGGTGAGATTTGTTTCTCTTAACCTAGACAAATCATATGGAAGTCAATTATACTCTTGAACCAAATTCTAAAGCTACACATTCATTAGAAAAATTAGGTAGTTCATATGGCTCTTTTATGGTTCCATAATGCACTTAATGAAGCAACCTTATAGGAATATGATCTTTGCTCCATTCTCATTCATTTATGATTCTTGACTCCTTCTAAGCCCCTTGGAGTCATCACACAATCAAATCAAGGAGCCTAGCTAGGTGTTGCTTCTTTAAGCCATAATATGGAACTTATGATACCATCTCACTATCCATGGCTTCTAAAATTTTTCCAAGGTTTCCTCTCATCCTCTTCCATCATATATGACTCAAAAGTAAGCTTGGAACAAATTAAAACTAACCCTAGGTGCCCTAAGTCTCTTAGGCTGAGGCATGCTCTCTTCTTGGCACCCTTGGATTTTGCTTTGTTTTCTTGATGGAAGATGCAAATGAGGAGCCTTTTAAGGATCTTAGGAGTGCGGCCAAGCACTCATTTAGGTCTAGAAATTTTTGTATCAAATCAGATTTTTAGTGGAACACTTAAAACCCTAACTTTGCTATCTTAAAATCTAATGGTTGTTTGATTGTTTCTTTTACATATTCTTATTCTCTTCCCCCATTTTCCTAAGATTCATCCTTGGTTTAGCTAGAAATCCAATTCCTCTTGGCAAGTCTTACCTAGGACAAAACACACACAAGTGGCGGAAGAAGGAAGATCAAGCATGAAAATGGCAAGATACCTTAGTTTCTTGGTCCCTTTTGCTTGTTTTTCACCTTGCTTGGCTTCTCCTCCTTGAATTCAAAATTTCCCCTTTATTCTACCCTCAAAACAGATCCAAGAACTTCAACAAAACCATAGGAAAGAAGGGAAGATGGAGGAGAAGGAGTTTGTTCAAGAGAAAGCATGAAAATCCATGAAAAATCATACGTTTCCTTTGCTTTTTCTCCTTCCTTTCTTCTCCTTCTTGTGCACCTCAATGCCTTCCTCCTTTCTCTGGTTTAGGGCAGAAAAAAAATGGGCTAAGTAAAGGAGGAGGTAGGGTGTGAAGCTTTATATAGCTAGGTTTAAGAAGTAGCTTTCAAAAATTTTAATTTTCTCCCTTCATCTTGTTATTTTTGTTTCCAGTTTATTTGAGCTCTTCTTTTAGAACCATCATTTTCATCATAAAATTTAGTCCTCAATCTTATAAAATGCCTTTGGAATCACTCAAATAAGGGTTAAAACCTTCCTGAATGAAAGGGTCAAAATTCAGGTCAACTAATGTTAGAAAACGTACACTGGAGGTGTAACGTCCGATTTTCATTAAACGATAGAAACAGGCTTGTTTTCAAAGCAAGTTCCTCAAAATGAATTAGTTAAGGATCTAAAAAATTCAAGTAACATTCTAGACTCCTAAAAATAAGAATCCCAAGCTCAAATGGAAAGAAAAACGGAGCTAGAATGAATAAATGAATTTTGACAGAAAACTTACGAAATGTAATGGCATTTTCATAATTTTGAGCAAATTTTGGAATTCATACAGGAGGGTTTTTTAAACAAAATTTTTGAGTTCTCCGAGGTTCTTAGAGGCCCTGAAAATCATGGAAAGCCCCGAGACAGTTAAAACCCCTCCGGTGGACGTTTTCTAATGTTAGTTTACCCAAAGTTTGACGGATTCGTTCAGAAAGGTTTTAGCTCCTATTTAAGTAATTCCAAAGGCATTTTACTAAATCAGGAACCTAAATTTTATAATGAAAAAGGCAGTTCTCAAAAAGGAGCTAAAACAAATTAGAAACAAAAATACCAAAAATGAAGGGTAAAACGAAAATTTTTGAAAAAGCCATTCTCCTCCACCTATATATATGAGGCGCCCCACTCTCCTATTCATTTAGTCTCATATTTTTCTACCCTAAACCAGAGAAGAAACCCTAGGAGAGTGGTGCACCAAGGAAGAAGGAGGAGGAGAGAAATCAAGGCTTGAAGGTAAGGAATCTTGGTAGTTTTTCATCTTTATTCCTTCCAAACCTCTCCTCCTCCATTTTCCTTTGTTTCCTATGATTAAAATGGAGTTTATAAATCTATTTTAAGGGAGAAATTAAGGGGAAATTTTGGATTTGAAGAGAGGAGCTCAAAGAAGACAATATTAAAGTGAAGAAACAAGGAAAAATAAGGTAATTTCTTCTCCATGGTTGCTATCCCTTGTTTCTCTTTTCCACCCATTTCACCCCACTTGAGAAACCTTAGGAGGACTTGCTTTTTAGGTAGCACCAAGGGTGATTCTTAGGAAAAAGGGTGTGGAGATTAAGAATATGCAAAGAGAATTAACAAAAAACCATGGAAATCCAAGATACAAAGTCTGTGGTTTCAAGTGTTCTTTAAAATATCTTATTTGATCTCTTAATTCTTATGCCTAAATAAGTGTTTGAATGAGTTCCTAAGATCCCTAGAAGTCTCCCCATATGCTTCCTCCATCAAGAAAACGAAGCAAAGTCCATAAAGCTTAAAACTTGGTGTAGATTCATCCAAGACGGGTTAGCATAGCAAGGGATAGTATTAAATTTTTATAAGCCCATTTTTGAGTCATATACAATGAATGAATATGAGGGGAAGTCTTGGGAAAAATTTAGGAACCCAAGAGAATGAGTTGGTGCTTTATGTTCCAGAATATGGCCTAAAGAAGCAACATATAGTTAGGCTCTTTATTTTAATTGTGTGATGACTCCAAGAGGCTTAAAAGGAGTCAAGAATTATATTTGAAAGGAAAGAATAGAGCCTAAAATTTATTTGAGGAGTGTTGCTACATTAGGTGCATTTTTGGAAACATAAAGGGTTTTATATGTTAAGCTAATAGGTGTAAGGAAGTTATGTGGCCTTAGAATTAATTCCATGAACCTAATTGGCTTCTATAATTTATGTTTAGGCAAAGAGAAATTATTCCCACACCTTTGTGTGTGTGAGGCCGAGGAAGGGAGAGAAAATCCAAGAAAAAAAAAAGTGTGGTTGCATCCAAGGTACCTCTCTCCACCTTCTCTTATGCATGATTGGTTATTCTACTTGTCTTTGAATATGTGTATGTGTATTTTAAGGCATGAAAAATGTTCAAGCATGAGCCCTTACTCCATGGTACTATGATGATGCATTATGCTTTTCAAATGATGTTTATGATGTTTGCTTGAGTGTGGTGAGGCCAAGAAACCTTAGTTATGGTGAGGATGAGCCAAGAACTCTTAAGATTAGTTAAGACAAAGTAAAAAGTCTCCCAAAAGTGAGGTTGACTCTCAAGAGTATGGTTAAGTCCAAGAACCTCTTAAAGAACGGGTGAGGCAAGTCCAAAATCCATAAGTAAATGGGTGAGACCAATTCACTTGCTTGGTAAGCCTTCGTATGTTATATATGATTTGTTCCTTGAATGTTTACACATGACAATATGCCCATGCATGCATTTGTAAGATTGCATCCTTTATGTATGATTGAATGGGAGATGAGCTATTAGGATTCTTTGCATCTCATGCCCTCCTCTCCAATAATCTAACATGCTAGGTGGACCAAGAGATCAAGGAAATGGGAGCCAATCATAAGAGAGATGAGAGCTTGACATCAAAATGTCTAGATTTTGTTACTTTAAGGCCTTATGGATTGCAATTGATGTATTCCATTATTGTATATGATCTATGACTACTTGAGCATTTAAAATTATGTTAATATGTGATGTATGAATAAGAGCCAAGGTTGTATGTATGGATATGCACATTTTAGTTATGTAATGGCAAATTTGCATTATAGAAGTATGTGTATAAATGGAAGTGGAGTAGCCAAATTGAGATGCATAAGGTTTAGGACCATTTGGGCAGTTCATACAAGTCCTATTTATGCTTTTAGACATGCCCAAGAGGTGCCAAACCCCAAGGAAAGCCATTTGGATATTTTGGCATCTTGTATGGACCAAAAATTGACTATATTGGAACCCTATGTTACTTTTTGTCCAAATGAGCTCTTCTTGATCCACAATTTGGCATGCATTTAGATCTTGTTGAGAGATTTTTGGGAAGCTAAAGAATATAATTTTCATAGGCCTAGAATATATTTGATGAATTTTCAAAATTGGCAAAAATTCTGGTTTTGGTCTGATGCACTATTCACTTGATCCAAAAATAATTTTTGTCACACAAGGGCTCAAATGATGTCCAATTGCCATGACATTTCATATGGACAAACTAGACATTCTCAATGAATTTTTCCAACTAGAAAAACCCCATTTGGATGTCTAGAGAGGGAGACATAAATTTTTAAAAATTCAATCTAATATCAGGCACTCAAGCTGACCTCAGGTACTATTTGATTAGGTTTCAAGGTCTATCCATGCCTGAACTGGTTTAGAGTTATTTTTTCCCTCTAGATAACATTTGTAGCATTCCATATTGGTATCATTTATATGGATTGGATTTTTTGGAATTAATTGGACATTTTTTACGTTTGCTATAGAAACCTGTGATAGTACCAATAGACAGTTAGACCTTAGGACCTTTTCAAATATTAAACGTCTTTTGTGTTATGTTTCATGGTTTGGACATATTTTTCATATAAAGTAGACATGTGTAGCTTTCTTGAATGGACAAGATTGCATGATTTTTATTTTTCTAAAATTAGTTATGATTTTTCAAAATTTATGGCAGAAATGAGGGAATTCTGGCCAAAATTGCATATGTATATTTTATGCTTTCCTTTGGTTTCCCCAAGTTGTAGGCCTCTTTTAGTGATGCAAATAAGTTGTATTCATGTAATTAAATATGAAAATATGGTATATGACCTCACACGGTCCATGTGACATTGAACAAAATTTTTATAGCCGACACAACGCTAAAAATACATTATTTTAATGGTATTTTCTTGATTCTCCATGAATTTCATGATATGAGACATGGAAGTAGCCTAGAATAAGCTAAGAAATTATGGTGTTACATTTTTAGTATCAACACAAAGGTTCAGGCTCTTGATGTGGGTTATGGCTTGTGTTTGTGAGTTGCCTAGATGCATATGAGCTTGTTAATGATTGAATTGAGTGTGTTAATGGTGGAAGTGTTCCCTTTTTTATGTTAAAGTTTGTTATGATGTTTTAGTAAGATGGTGAACACTAGGAGAGGTCGGCTGTAACACCATAACTTCTAGCTCATTTTATGTCATTTATAGGCTTTATATCATCAATCCCATAAGAGCATATGAGAAAGGGGATAAAATAATAGACTTTTCCGCGTTGCGCTATATCTAAAAAAATTCAAGTCGGTGTCACGTGGACCGTGTGAGCTCATACTTAAGCCTTTGATTTCTCTTCCTTTTCTTCCCCTTCTTGTAAGCCTCATCCCCTAGGGTTTTCTTCTAGTTTTAGGCAGAAGATGGTCGTACATAATGAAGGGAGGAGAAGGGTGCATCATATATATAGGTGGGAATAAGTTACACTTTTCAAAAAACCATTTCGCCCTTCATACTTTGCATTTTTGTTTCTCCTTCGTTTTAGCTCCATTTTGAGAACCGTCTTTTCCATTATAAAATTTAGGTTCCCAAACAAGTAAAATGTCTTTGGAATCACTCAAATTGGAGCTAAAACCTTTCCGAACGAATTCGTCAAAGTTCTAGCGCTCTGACATTGGAAAACGTCCACCGGAGGGGCTTTAGCTATCCTAGGGCTTTCCATAGTTTTTAGAGCCTCTGAGAACCCTGGAGAATTCAAAACTTTCATTTAAAAGGCCCTTCTGTGTGTTTTTCAAAAAGTTCCTATATTTACAAAAATGCCACTGGCCTTTTGATAAATTTTTTGAATCACTCTGGCTTTGATTTCTGGGCAACTCAAGGCTCAGATTCTCATTTTCTAATATTTAAAATTTTATCATAATTTTAGTTGGCCCTAATTCTTTCTATTTCAAGGACTTCCTTTTGTATCTGTCCTTTACAGAGAAACCGAACATTGCGTTTCTCACGTTTACAGAAGGACTGGATGTTACATCGGCCTTCTAGAGATGCTCGCACAGATGATAGAGCCAAGCCTAGTGATCTGATTGCTAGAGCCCTACAGTCTATTATGGCTCGCCTGGATCAGCAACAGGCCGTTATTATGCAGTTATAGGAACAGCTTGCTGAGAAAGACAGTCAGGGCCCTACACTTACTCCTTCACAGCCACCTCACAACTCAGATCGTCCCGAGCACTCAGGGGTGACTCACTCAGACCCACAGCCACATGTACAGATGGTTGCCCCTATTTTACTAGCTCAGATACCTCCAGCTCATGAGCAGCCTTTGACCAGAAAAATTATCACCTAGTTCAGAAAAGTTTGGGCCTTCCACCTTTAAAGGCGAGATGAATCCAGAAAAAGTTGAGGCCTTAATTATGTAGTTAGAGAAGATATTTGAGGTGACAGAGTGCATGTTTGAGCAGAAAGTCAAGATGGCTATTTTCCAATTATAGAAAGAGGTAGATTTTTGGTGGAAGGGCATCGAGCCTATTCTGAGGGTGAGGAACCTTTCGATTACATAGGAGGCATTTCACGAGAAATATTTCCCTAGTTCAGTTAGGGATGAGAAGGAGTCAAAATTTATTCTCCTGAAACAAACTGAGGGGATATCAGTGGACTAATATGTAGCTAAATTTGTAGACCTGATATTCCTCTTATTTATAGAGGCATGATGATGAACGGTGGAGAGCAGACAGGCTAGAGAAAGGTTTGCTCCCTGAGATCAGAGATAAGGTAGTGCCATAGAGAATTAGGCACTTTAACACCATTGTTGAGATATGTAGAGTGATGGAAGCAAACCTTAAAATAATGCAGCCTACCTCCAGTGCTAGACCACCCCTCCCTAAGCCCAAGAGACCTAAAGAGGGATCACAAGCTGTAGTTACCAGTAAGAGAGGTGGCAGAGGCCAGTGGAGCTAAAAAGGAAAGAAAATGAGGACTCAGTCCAACAAAGGTAGCTTCATACCTATCACATATCCCTAGTATGGCAAGAATGACGGAACCAAACTGTACTAATAGGGCATAATGTGTAACATCCAGTTCTCTGAAAACAAGAGAAAATGTGTGAAACGTAACATACGGTTTCTTCATAAACGAATGAAACTCACCAGATACAAAAGGAAGTCCCCCAGAATGATGTAGTCAAGGTCCCAAAAAATTTGGGAAGCATTCTAGACTCCTAAAAAGGAGAATCCTAGGCTTACACGGAAATAAAAATAGAGCTAGAATGAAGAAATAATTTCTTACAAAAAGCCTACGAAATGTAATGGCATTTTCGTAATTTTGAGCAATTTTTGGAATTCACATAGGAGGGCATTTTAAATGAAATTTTTGAGTTTTTTGAGGTTCTTAGAGGCCCTGAAAACTATGGGAAGCCATGGGATAGTCAAATCTCCTTCCGTGGACGTTTTCCAACGTCAGTGTGCCTAAACTTTGACGGATCCGTTCGCGAAGGTTTTAGCTCCAATTTGAGTGATTCCAAAGGCATTTTTCTTAAGTGGGTACCTAAAGTTTTATAATGGAAAATATGGTTCTAAAAAAGGAGCTAAAATAAAGGAGAAATGAAAATGCCAAGATCGAAGGGCCAAATGGGAATTTTTGAAAAGTGTAACTTACTCCCACCTATATATATGATGTACCCTTCTTCTCTCCTTATTATGCACGACCAAGTTCTGTCCAAAACCAGAGGAAAACCCTAGGGGATGAGGCACACAAGAGGAGGAAGAAAAGGAGGAGAAATTTAAGGTAGAAAGGTATGGATTTTCATGGCTTTTCATGCTCATTCTCTTCCAAACCTCTTCTTCTCCATTCTCTTTTGTTTCCTATGATTATAATGAAGTTTATAAATCTATTTTAAGGGAGAAATTGAGGGGAAAAATTCAGATTTGAAGAGAGGATCAGCCTAAAAGTATGGTTCTAAAAGCATGATACCAACACCACACAGAGCCACCAAGATATTGTCCCTTCCTTCTGGGTTCAAGGGTCACTTGACCCAGCCTTCCCCATTCAGTTGGGTTTTGCCTTCCCTAGGTAGGACATTTAACCACAGTCTTAGGAAAATGCATCTTGGTGGGGAGAGCTTTGCCCCCACTTATATGGGCTAGCCACATGCCCCTTCCAACCGATGTGGGACTTTACAATCCACGCCCTTTTGAGCCGACCCGTCCTCGAGTTGCACATGGGCCAGGATTGCTCTGATACCAACACCATATAGAGCTACTAAGATATTGTCCCTTCCTTCTAGGTTCGAGGGTCACTTGACCCAGCCTTCCCTGTTCAGTTGGGTTTTGCCTTCCCTGGGCAGGACATTTAACCACAGTCCCAGAAAAACACATCTTGGTGGGGAGAGCTTTGCCCCCACTTATATGGGCTAGCCACAGGCCCCTTCCAGCCAATATGGGACTTTACAATACCCCTCTATTGGATCAATTCCAAGTTGCCAAAAGCCTGCCTTGAGATTGAACTTAGAGAAAACTTTAGCTTCTTTAAGCAAACTAAGTGGAAAACTGATCTTTGACAATGGAAATTTGTCATATTGTAAAAACATGTTAAGAGGCTTGTAATCAATGACTAATTGATAAATACATATTTTTATCTATTTTATTCTCCTAAACTTGGACATTTTAATGATCAAATGTGGCTTTAGAGGTTTAATTAGTTGAAATTTGATTTTAATAGCCATTCTTTGCATTCTAGAAAATAAGTCACAAAATCTTGGATTTTTAATGCATAAATTTCAATAAATAATTTTGAAGCTTTTCCTACTTAATCTTTCTTTCCTTTCTTGGTGTGCAGATCATTGGGTCTTCTTAGTTTCATGCATGGGATGGACTTCCACATGTGGCTCCATTTATAGCAATCACACACCAAAACAGAGAAGCATGAAGCCACAAGTTGAAGCTAGAAGAGTAGAGCCAACGTGGAAAAACTGGAGATGACTGGAACGTGAAAGGAGTGGGAATACATCGAGCAGAGGCTGAACTTGAGAATGAGTTAGATAAGAGAAACACACACACATGCAGTGGCTGGAACTCGAGGAAGTCTGTGAAGAGAAGAAGAAGAAGTACTGGAAGTTCTGGTTGATAATGAATGCAAGGCGTGATTCCAGAGTAGCTGAGCAGGTTCTACGTGGCAGAAACAGAGAAGAAAGAATAGCAGGCTACGTGGGAAGTAAATGAAAAGAATGTAGCAACGCTCCAAAAACATGCAGAAGCAACGTGGCTGAGGCTTGAGAAATACGCATGAAAACATGTGAGGAAGAAGAATGCACGCTGGAATAAAATAAGCAAGGAGTTTCACGTGGGAAAACTGCAGAATGTGGAAGCCTGGACTGAGATACACAAAGGAGAAGAAAACGAAGAACAAGGAGCTGACGTTGAAGGAGAAGGCGAGAGAAGCTATGATTTCTGGTTTGAAGAAGAAACACGAAAAGAACGAAGCAACCATGCAAAGAGAGGTAATGAGAGAAGAAGCTAGGAACTGATATCAGAGTCTAGAGAGCTGAACAGGGAAGCAGCCAACGTGGAGAACATCACGATGGAAGAGCTGAGGCTACGCCTGGACAGCAACGTGAAACAGAGACAGTAACGCACGAAGAAAGAAACACATGCAGAAGTTACGTGCTGTGGTTGGAGTTACGTCTGAAAGCATGAATCAGAATATATAAAGCAAAATAATAAAATAAAAGGAATGGGACCCACACTTTATACACATATGAAGGAGCTTCAGATTTGGAATTAAGAAGGCTACGGGCTGACGTGGGAATTGAGCTGGAAGATGAGGATTAATTGCGTGATTTCAGCGTGCAAAATCAGAAGGAGGGAGACATGATTAATGAGGAGAAGGTGAAAATAAAACCTAGAGAGAACACTACGAAGGAACGAGGCGAGACGGCAGAAAGAAAAAGGAGAGGTTCCAGCGCTGAAGAAGAAGAATTTTTCTTTCTCGATGGCTGCCTCTTTGATCGATTCTCCTTCATTTGATCCCTCCATGGCAGCTTGAATTCCTTGTGGTGGCTAGCTGAAGATTGAATTCTCCTAGATGAAGATTTGAGCTCTACATCTCCTATTGAATTTGGATAAAACCCTCTTGCCCAATCTTTTGATTTTAGCATTATTTCCTTTATTAATTTGTCTAGGCTTAGCTTTTTGGTTTAGGAATTTAATTGCTGGAATTACTGGATTGAATTAATTCTTGGATTGAACTTGATTTGAATTTTGGAATTACTTTTTATCATCATGTGTTTAAAAAAATTCTAGAATTAATGCTGTGCAATTGAACTCTAAATTCCTCTTGACTTTAGGCTAATTGATGCAATGGTTATTGGGTTAGTTAGCTGGAACTTTTGTGCAATTAATTGCTTGAGGGGTTAATTAATCTAATTGGTGAATTAGCATCTTGAGTGAATTGTGCAGTAGCTTTCATAAATCAATCAAATTTAGTGTAGTGTGTTCTTATTCTTAATTCAATTAATTAGTTGTTTAAGATTTCTTGTGGTTGCAAAATTCTTTGAACAATTGATGAATTGAATCTTGGATGGTTATTCAAGAACCTTATGAGGAATGCACTAAAGAGCAAGAACTTAATCCTAAATTGGTAAGCTAAATAGAGCAAGGATAATTGAACTCTAGGGAATCCAATTGAAAGCTAGTTACCTCTTTTACTTGATAAATCACTTGAATTTAGTTTTAGATTTCTAATTCTTGTCAATTAATTTTAGTTCAATTAAATTCTAGCATCTCAAACCCCCCCAAAATAAGTCTTAATTAGTAATACTAAGAATACTCTTCCATAAACAATTTAAGGCACAAACTCCTTGGGAAGATGACCTAGGTTGCACCATTATCAACAAATTTATTTTGCTACCTAGTTTTATTTGAGATTGCACGACACGATCATCACTAATCTCTTTTTGTCGTGTTTCTGGTTAGCACATTTTTCTACATAGAAAGCTTGGCAAGCCCAATCAGATCTTGTTTGCTTGATAAGACCTTTTTGGAGAAGGGCTATACATTCTTCTCTGGCAAGTTTTAAGTCATCAGGGTTCATGCCAGGATGGGTTGCTTTTGTAGGATTGATATCCTCATTTCTTTTGAATGGAAGTTGGATGAAGAAATCTTTATTTTTTTAGAGAGGAGAAGGATGAGAAAAATGATCATGTAACTCTAGAAAGTAAGGCATAAATTGATCATGAAGGTCTTCATAACCAGCAGGAGCATTAGAAAGCTTGAAATATTCTGAATGAGTTATCCATGCTTGTGGAGGAAGAATTGCAAGATTCATAAGGCTTTTTTATGCTCCATTATCTATGTAAGTAATGACAAGGATAGGCTTATGATACTTGCTTTGTAAAATCTGCATTTAGACATAGGGCATGGGAGGTTTCATTTGCTTTGCTAAATTGCAAGGTTAGACATAATAGGAAGGGTGAATGTAGTGATCAGAATAATTTGAATGTTCTGAATCAAAAGATTCTATGTCTGAGAGTTAGAGTCCAGGGAGAGCAAAAATAGTATACACATAAGCATCTTCTTGTTTTGAAAAGAATTCTTCAATGTCATTATTAGCAACAAGAGGAATGCCAGCTTGAACTTGTTCAAGGAGTTTTACATCTTTCTTTGTTTGATTTGGACATTGTTTAGTGAAATGCCCCTTTTTTCACAGAGATAACAATAGTCTCTTTTGCCATGTTGAGTGAGCCATCATTTGAAAAACCTAATTGGTTTTTTATGTCTCCTTTTTTTGTAGTACCTGTGAGATTGGTAAGCTTTAGCATAAACATACTTGTAATGAGATTTCTTCTTTGTAGGGCAAGAGCATTTGATCTTGTCTTTGCACTTGATCTCTAGGTAAGGATTTTTCCAAACCTTTTATAAGTCAAGTTTTCCATCCATCATGGAATCAAGCATTTTGTGTTGCTTACATAGCTTTTCAAGGGTAGCTATGGTTAACTGGTAAATTTCTCCTAGAGAAATATCAATTATTTCTCTTCTGAGAGATTGAATGGCTCTTAAGAGTTATGGCTGCAACTCTTTTGGTAAGGAGGCAATGAATGTATGTAGAGGTTGACATCATTAAAACCATTAAGGAGATAGTACTGTTCTGCCATTCTTTTATAATGAAGATTAAGATCTTTTTTCTTTAAAAAGCAACATTTCATCTAGAAGTACTCTTGTCTTTTTGGTTTGTCAACAAGATGGAAATCTCCAAGAAATTCTTTATGAATAAGACCAAGGAGGTCATTAGCACTGCCTGTTGTGGTGTAAAACCATTGCCTATACTCCCCTAGACTTTGTAACCATTCTTGGAGAGTGCTGGTGAATTGGGTGGTGAACGTTGTGAGAGTTATTTCAAGATTGGCATCTAGATAAGTCATCTGAAGATCAATCCATGTGAAGAATTCATACAACTTATCTTTCCATTTATCAGGAGGAGTTTCATCAAATGTAAACCATAGTCCATAAGTTGGATGAGCTTGGATTTGAGGATGGTATGGAAAAGTTGTATGATATGATTGTTTAGCATAGTCATCATGTGCATGTTCAATATTGGACTCATCATATTCTTCAGCATGGGTAGTGTTTACCATGTAAGAGTTTGGGTAGTTTACAGGTTCATCATCTTCAGAACTAAGGGGTTTGAGTCTTATAAATTAGGACTAGTCAGAGGTTGAATTAGAAGCATTGGTAATTATTGTAGATGATAGAGCAATTATTCTAAAAGGCTTGGTGGGTTCAGTTTAAGCTTGTTTATCTTTCTGGGTATGATCAAGGTGAGAAGATTGAGTATCTTTTGGGGAAAAAGGTGGGGTATAGATTTGTAAAGGTTTTACAAAAGGATGTTCTGGAGGTTTTGTCCAAAAAGGTGAAGCTTCTTATTGTGAAGGAAAATGAGGTGGCCTTTGAGGAGGACAAATGTTTATGGGTTGTTGAGATTAGGATGAAGGTTGTCTGGTTTGAAGTTGTCTGAGTTTTGCTAAACTAAGATAGTCTTCTTTCTTTCTAAAGACTTCATTACTCATTTTAAAGCATTTGGAAAAGTCAGCTTCTTGTGGGCAAGGTGAGTTTGGTGGTGTAGGATATGGGTTGTAAGATGGCATGAAGGGTGAAGGAAAAGATTTATATATACTTCTTAATTGATCTTTGGCTATGTCTTTTTCAATTTAATCAATCTGGGATTTTACTTGATGAAGCTCTTTTTCCTTCTGAGTAAAGGCCGGACCCATATATCCATGAGCAATAAAACTCCTAAGTTCTGCATCCAAAAAGGTAACGTACCACTGAAGACAATCATACAATTCTTGAATGTGTGTAGAAAGTCCATCAAGTTGAGAATTAGTATGAGCTATTTGACTGGAAAGATTCTTAAGGCAAAAGTCAATCCTTTGAAGAACTTTATTCTGAGCCATAGCATTATGGGTATGCCAGTTGAGAACTTCTTCGACTTATGAGACTGGTCTCATGGCACCAATAGATGAAACTTCTGACAGTACAGAATATGGCTTATATGAAACATTTGTTTTAGGATTAGTTCTTATTTCCATAGTAGGGAATTATGAATCATAAGTTTTTAATGTAGAGAAAAACATCATACAGGGAATAGGCTGAGACTGTATCTATATGGGGATAATGGGTTCTGGTTTTGGAGGTGGAAGAAGGTCATCATGACTTAATTCTTTAAACAACTCATAAAAAGTTTATGGTCTAGGCCTTGGTTATTTGATAGGTGGTCATCATCATCTGAACTACTACTAGGCTTATAGTGAGAACAATGGCTAGAATTCTGGTATGTGGCATAGGAATCACGGGGTCACCACTCATAATACCTTATATTTCTAGCTCATTTCATAACATTTCCATGCTTTACATTCATAAATTCCATGAAAGAGCAAGAAAAGGGAATTAAAATAACACATTTTCTTGCGTTGCATCGTGTATGAAAATTTCATTTGATGTCACGTGTAACACTATCATTTCTAGCTCATCTCATGCCTTTAGGTATCTCATTTTCAAGAATTATACAAGCTTCCAAGGAAAAAGGCAGTAGAAATAATGAATATTTTCACGTTGCATAGTGTATAAAAATTCCATTCGATGTCACATAGACCATGTAAGCTCAGACAACACATCCTCATATTTATTTACACCAATACAATTCAAAACCATTCAAGAAAGTGGTTTGGAACTCATACAAGTGGGTGAGACACATTAATTCCTACGGATTTGCCATAGTCAGAATTTCAGTTTGTTTGTCACAACTTCAAAAATTCATAACTAAATTCACAAAAATCAAAATCCAACAAGCTTTATCATTATAGAAAGCTCTAGATGTCTATACCATGGTAAAAATAATTTCAGTTCATAAACCATTAAGGGGAACATGTTTGACATTTGAAAAACTACTGAGGTCGCTGCTGCCTGAGCTGCTATTTTATATTACTGATACAAATTTCTAAAATTTATAACTAATTCTATAAAAATAAAAATCACATAAATTTGGTCATTATGGAAAGCTACAAATTTTAAAGTGATATTAAAAATAATTATAGAATGAAACATATACGTTTAATTATTGGAATTCTATGGAACAGTGACTGGACTCCTGGGGCACTACTACTACTAACAGCCAACTTCAAAAATACATAACTCTTTGCTCAGACCTCCAAATGAGGTGATCTCAGTGGCTCCAGAAATCTTATGATCTCTCATTTATGAATATAAAATTTCACAAGTATTGGATACCATTTGTTCATCAGATGACATAAAACACAAATTTGCCAGTGTGAACAGTGCAATACCAGAATAAATGGAAAATCCCAACTTTGAAAATTCATCAAATATTATCTAGACCTCCAAAAATTATGTTATTTATCTTTCCAAAAATATCTCAACAAGATCTAATTGCATGCCAAATCTCAGATCAAGAACTAACTCATTTGGCAAAAAAGTGATATAGGGTTCCATTATGGTTAAATTTGGCTCCATATGAGGTACCAAATTTGCCAAATGGTTTTCCCTTGGTTGTGGCACCTTTTGGGCAAGTCTAAAAGCATATTTAAGACTTGTGTAAGCTGCCCAAATGGTCCTAAACCTCATGCATATCATTTTGGCCATTCAACCCACACTTCTGCACATTTCCATCAAACTTTCACATTGCATACTTTGGCGTGACATACTCAAAATATATGCTAGAGGTCATACATCATATCCATACATTTAAACATCACATAATATCATATTTACATATGTCTCAAGGGTCATAAACCATTTACAACACAATATACATCATGAAGCATCATTATGGTTCCAAAAAAAGAAAAGCTAGGCATAAGGTTATCAATCTTCCTTCTTCATTGTTGTTGGCTCCCATTGCTATAGCTACTTGGTCCACCTAGCATGTTAGAGCATTGGAAAGGAGGGAATGAGATTCAAAGAATCCCAATAGCTCATCTCCCATTCAATCATACATAATATGTGCAAAGCAAGCCTTACAAATGCATGCATGAACATAATACAAATCATCGACATTCAAGAAGCAAGCTTGGCATGTAAACAAGTCATACAAATCATTCAAGAGCTCACCAAGTATTTGGATTGGCCTCACACTTCTCGTCATGGATTTTGGACTTACCTCACCCATTCTTTAAGAGCATTAGACTCAGCCATACTCTTGGGAGCCCACTTTGCTTTTAGGAGACTCTGCTTTGTTTCAACTAAGTTCAAGGGTTCTTGGCTTATCCTCACCATAGGGAAGAGTTCTTGGCCTCTCCACACTCAAGCAAACTCAAACAAACATCATGTACTCATTTAGAACCATAACATGGCATCAAGAATCACAGCATTTAAAGGCATGCTAGCACACTTTTCATAGCTTGAAAATACACATATACATATTCTAAAGTAAGCTAAACACACATCCATGCATGAGAGAAGGTGCAGAGAGCTACCTTGCACACAATTATACACTTTTTCCTTTGGACTCAAGTCTCCTCCTTTGGCCACACACCCACAAATTGGTGGAGATGGTTTCTCTTGGCCTAGATACAATTTATAGGAGCCAATTAGGTTCATAAAACAATCTCTAAGGCCATACAATTTGCTTAGATGCTAGATTGCTCTATAAGCTCCATTATGGTCCAAAAATGTACCTAATGAAGTAACACTCCTCAAATAAATTCTAGGCTCCATTCTTTCCTTTCAAATATGATTCTTGACTCCTTTTAAGCCTCTTGGAGTCATCACACAATTAAAACAAAGAGCCTAACATCATGTTGCTTCTTTAGGTCATAATATGGAACTTAAGGCACCAAATCACTTTCTAAGAGTTCCAAATCTTTTTTAAGGCCTCCTTTCATTTTTATTCATCAAATATGACTCAAGAATGGCCTTAAAAAAATTTAAAACTCTCCCTAGCTACCCCAACCTTGCTTGCCTGAGACTATGCCCCGTTTTGGCCTCCTTGGAATTCTCTTTTTTTTCTTGAAGGAGGAAGCATGTGGGGAGCATCTTATGGATCTTAAGACTCATTTAAACTCTTAATTAGGCCTAGGAATTATCATATGAAATCAGATTTTGGAAGGTTAACACAAAACCCTAGAATTTGCATCTTGAAATCTAATGGCTTTTTGATAATTTTCTTTGTATATTCTTAATCTTCACACCCTTTTTCCTTAGATTCATGCTTGGTTCTGCCTAAAAATCATCTCTTCCTAGGGTTTTCTCAAGTGGGGCGAAATGGTGGAGAAGGGAACTAAAAATGACAACCATAGGAAGAGAAATTACCTTGTTTTCTTGCTTTTTCCCACTTGAATCTTGTGTTCTTTGAGTTCCTCTCTTCAAATCCGAATTTTCCCCTCAATTTATCCTTTAAAACAGATCCATATACTTCATTATAATCATAGGAAATAAAGGAGAATCAAGGAGAAGAGGTCTGGAAGAGAAAGAGCATGAAAAACCATGAAAATCTATACATTTCTACCTTGAATTTCTCCTCCTTTTCTTCCTTCTCTTGTGCGCCTCATCCCTTAGGGTTTTCTTCTAGTTTTAAGAGAATATGGTCGTGCATAATGAAGGGAGAAGAAGGGTGCATCATATATATGGTAGGAATAAGTTACACTTTTCAAAAATTCTCATTTTGCCCTTCGTTTCTGGCATTTTCGTTTCTCCTTCATTTTAGCTCCTTTTTTAGAACCATCTTTTCCATTATGAAATTCAAGTTCCTAATTAAGACAAATGCCTTTAAAATCACTCAAATCACAGCTAAAACCTTTCTGAACAGATCCATCAAAGTTCGAGCACATCGACATTGGAAAATATCCACCCGAGGGGATTTAAGTGTCCCGGGGCTTCCCATGGTTTTTAGGGCCTATAAGAACCCCAGAGAACTCAAAAATTTGGTTTAGAAAGCCCTCCTATGTGAATTCCAAAAATTGCTCAAAATTACGAAAATGCCATTACGTTTCGTATGCTTTTCGTAAGAAATTGTTTCTTCATTCTAGCTATATTTTTCCTTTCATCTAAGCCTAGAATTTTCATTTTTAGGAGACTAGAATGCTTTTCAAATTTTTTGGGACGTTAAATACATCATTTTTTAGGAGTTCCTTTTGTATCTGATGAGTTTCGTTCGTTTACAGAGAAACCGTATGTTACGTTTCTCATATTTTTAGAAAAACGGATGTTACATCACATGGACCATATGAGTTCATACAACACATTCTCATATTTAATTACATGAATTCAACTCATTTGCATCATGAAAAGTGGCCTACACCCCAAGAATCACAAAAGGAAGCATGAAATATTCATATCCATTTTCAATCAAATTTGGCTCCTTTCTAACCAAACTTTGGAAAATCATAACTAATTCTAAAAAAATTGAAATTATATATTCATGGCCATTAAAAAAATTTATAGATGTATACTTCATACTAAAAATATGGCCAGACCATAACATCCATCACAAAGGACATTTGACATTCAAAAAGGTCCAGAGGTCAAGCTGTCCCCAGGTGCTATCACAACTTTCTGCAGAAAACTTTGAAAATGTTCAATTAATTCAAAAAAACTCCAATCTATGATAATGATATCAATCTGAAAAGTTGTGGATGTTAGCTAAAGGTAAAAAATAACTCTAGACACCTCAGACACGCCCAAACCTCTAAAATAGATGAAACACTAACAGAGGTCGGCTAGAATTCCTGACACTGAATAGAATCTTTAAAAATTCATATCTCCCTCTTTAGACATCCACATGAGGTGCTTCTAGTTGGCATGAGTCACTGTGAATGTCTAGTTTCTTTATATAAAATTTCGTGGCAATAGGACATCATTAAGCCCTATGTGACAGATTTCATTTTCGGACCCAATGAACAGTGCATCAGACCAAAATCAAAAAAAATTTCAACTTTGAAAATTGATCAAATATTCTATATAACTCCAAAAATTATATTCTTTAGCTTCTCAAAAATATCTCAACAATCTCTAATTTCATGCCAAATCTTAGATAAAAAAGATCTCATTTGGCCAAAAAGTGATATAGGGTTCCATTATGGTCAATTTTGGCTCCATATGAGGTACCAAAGTAACCAAATGGCTTTCCCTAGGGTTTGGAATCTTTTGGGCAAGTCTAAAAGCATAATTAAGACATGTGAGCTGTCCAAATGGTTCCAAACTCTATGCATCTTATTTTTACCATTTCATCCACACATATGCATAATTCTATCAAACCACCAATGAAGCTAATTTGCCACCATATACCCATTTCACATTCTAATAACTATAAAACATATTCTCTCACTCATACATAGCATAATATCATAATTACACATATCTAAGAGGTCATAGACTATATGCATCAAGGGGTTACAACATTTGACATCATTATGGTTTTGAAAAGCAAAGACTAAGCATGTTGGTGTCAAACTCTTCTCTTCAAGGTGGTTGGCTTCCATCACCTTGTCCACTTGGTCCACCTAGCATATTAAATTATTGGAGAGGAGGGAATGAGATTCAAAGAATCCCAATAGCTCATCTCCTATTCAATCATACATAATGGATGTAAACAAGTCTCATAAATATATGTATGATCATGTAGACATATGCAAGCATTCAAGAAACATTTTCATCATTTAAGAAAGTCATACATAGCATACAAAAGCTTACCAAGCAAGTGGATTGGCCTCACCTAATTTCTTGTGGATATTAAACTTTTCTCACCCATTCTTTAATGCTTTCTTGGATTCAACCATGCTCTTGGGAACCCACTTTGCTTTTGAGAGACTTTTTGCTTTATCTCAACCAATCTTAAGGGTTCTTGGCGCATCCTCACTATGGCTAAGGGTTCTTGGTCTCACCACACTCAAGCAAACCCAAGCACATATCAAAACATCATATGAAACATAATATGTCATGATAAATCCATGGCATATGAAATCATGCTATCATACTTTTCATGGCTTGAAAATACACATATACATATTCTAAGACAAGCTAAGCACACATCCATGAATAAGAGAAGGTGGAGAGAGCTACCTTACACACAATCACACACTTTTCCCTTTGAAAGAATGCTCCCCTTTTCGGCCACACACACAAGAGTGTGGGGATGATTTCTCTTGGCCTAGACACAATTTAAGGAAGCTAATTAGGTTCATGAACTCAACTCTAAGGTCATACAATTTGCTTAAACACTAGATTGGCTTATAACCTCATTATGGTCCATAAAAGCACCTAATGAAGCAACACCCCTCAAATAATTTCTAAGCTCCATTCTTTCCTTTCAAATATGATTCTTGACTCCTTTTACGCCTCTTGGAGTCATCACACAATTAAAACAAGGAGCCTTGCTACATGTTGCTTCTTTAGGTCATAATATAGAACCTAAAGCACTAATTCACTTTCTATGGGTTCTAAATTTTTTCCAAGGCCTCTTCTCATATTCATTCATCATATATGACTCAAGAATGGCATTAGAAAAATTTAAAACTCTCCATTGCTACCCTTTCCTTGCTTGGCTGAGACTATGAAGCTTATTGGCTTTCATGGAGCTTTCTTTATTTTCTAAAGGGGAGAAGCATATGAGGAGCCTCTTAGGAATCTTGCAAGCTCATTTAAACTCTTATTTAGGCTTAGGAATTATCATACAAAATTAGATTTTACAAGATGAAATTGAAACCCTAGAACTTGCATCTTGAAATCTAATGATTTTTTGCTAATTTTCATTGTATATTCTTAATCTCCATACCCTTTTTCCTTAGATTCACCCTTGTTTTTGCTAAAAATCAAGTGCTCCTAGGGTTTTCTCTTGTTGGGCAAAATGAAGGAGGAGGGAACCAGAAATGACAACCATGGGAAGAGAAATTACCTTGTTTTCTTGCTTTTTCTCACTTAAATCTTGTGTTCTTTGAGCTCCTCTCTTAAAATACGAATTTTCTCCTCGATTTCTCCTCTAAAACAGATCCATATACTTGATTATAATCATAATAAATAAAGGAGAATGAAGGAGAAGAGGTTTGGAAGAGAAAGAGTATGAAAAACTACTAATTTCCATACCTTAAGCCTTTGATTTCTCCTCCTCTTTGCCTTCCTCTTGTGTGCCACTCTTCCTAATATTTTTCTCTAGTTTTAGGTAGAACTTTGTCGTGCATAATGAAGGGAGAAGAAGGGTGCATCATATATATAGGTGGGAGGAAGTTACACTTTTCAAAAATTCCTATTTTACCCTTCGTTCTTGGCATTTTTGTTTCTCTTTCATTTTAGCACCTTTTTAGACCCATATTTCCCATTATAAATTATAGGTTCCCAATTTAGTAAAATACCTTTGGAATCACTCAAATTGGAGCTAAAACCTTTCCTAACGAATCAATCAAAGTTTGGGTCAATTGATGTTAGAAAACATCCACCGAAGGGTTTTAACTGTCCCAGGGCTTTCTATGGTTTTTAGGGCCTTTGAGAACCTTGGAGAACTCAAAATTTTTATTTAAAAAGCCCTCCATTGTGAATTCTAAAATTTACTCAAAATTACAAAAATGCCATTATGTTTCGTAAGCTTTTCATAAGAAATTGTTCCTTCAATCTAACCCATTTTTTCTTTTCTTCTGAGCTTGGAATTCTCATTTTTAGGAGTCTAGAAAGCTTCTTAAATTTTTTGGGACCTTAACTACATCATTTCGGAGGACTTCTTTTTGCACCTAGTGAGTTTCATTCATTGACGGAGAAACTATACTTTATGTTTCTCACGTTTTCTCTCATTTTCAAGGAACTGGATGTTACATTTCTCCCCCTTTAAATGAATTTCATCCTTGAAATTTAGGGCATGCTTTTCTCTTACTCTTTTCATTTCTAGATGATTACTCTTTTCTTTTCCTTCTTCTTAGCTCTATACTCTTTTCTCAACGATTTCGCTCATTTGAATTTTCTCTCAATTAGGGGATTTTCATTGCTAGCCTTTAATAAGGACTCCATTGCTATAGAGTACTGGGTAATTCTTTCTCATAAGGGAATGAAATTTTTAGCTCTAAAAGCCTATCCTAGGAGAGCTTACTAATCATATTTGATTAGTTTCAACCCATCTGTAAGGGTTAACCTTCATTTTAGTGGATTCATTTACATATCTCAGGAGGTAACTCATTTCGTGTTTCATCTCCCGTATCTTTTCCTAATGGCTACTCATAAAGTCTCATTTTCTTTTTCGATTATTATAGCTACTGGGGGTTTTTGTCTATCTACTTATTTACATGTTCCGTCTACTATTTATCTCTGCATTTTTTCTTACCTGCTTATCCCATGATTACAGTTTATATTTCTTTCTAGCATAGGCCTCACATTTTAGTTGCTTATTGGGAATACAACTCCTTTAAGGAGTTTCTACTTTTAGTGATCTCAGTTTCTCTATTTACTACTACATCTGTCTTTGTAGGCTGGGACTTTTTCTCACTTTCTTTACTCACTTATAGTGGCATTTTATAGTCCCTCATTTCAATACTGATTGGCCTAACATATATCTCATATTGGCACCGAAAAGCTACTACCACTAACTACTATTGAGTTCTAGTAGGATGCTAGTTATTCTCACAATTTTGCTTACTAGAGATATACTGTACCACTTACCTCATATAAAAATTGTACCTGACCCCTTTCTGAATACATAAGCTAGCATGTAGGGATCTCTCTATCCCTCGGTTAGGGCTACTATCTACTGGGTAGTGGTTCATCTGGCTCTAACTCTAGAAAGCTAATTTCTTACTTTTCTCATCCCATATACTATGCTCATCTCTAAAGAGAGTTAGTCAGTGGTCTAACTGTCTGAGTAAAACTTTCATATCTTTATGGCAATGGTCTACCAAACTCAGGAGGTTTCTAGTCTTTGAGACAAAAGTTAGCTAAAACTGTACTAGTCTCTGAGACTAACTGCTCTGTAAAACTATCTCAGGCCATCATCTCACCAGAGAATTATCATGGTGTGGCTAGGGTTCTCTGTAATTCTGTGGGATCTACTGTGACCCCTGGGTCTATTGTAACCTCTCAGAGCCTTGCTAGGGGTGATAAGCATGATTTTTATACACTTTAATCCTCTTAAATTTGGCATTTTGATTATAGAATATGGTCTTAAAGGTTTAATTAGATTTAATTTGAATTCATCAACCACTTATGTACTTTGTGAATTAATTGGCAAAATTATTGAGTTTTAATGCATGAAATTCTTTTAAATAATTTTGTGGATAATTCTATTAAATATTTTTCATTGTTTTGTGTAGATTTTCAATGCAAATTTGAGCTTGAATGGAAATTGAATTGAAGGAGAAATGATGGCTTCATGTGTACAAATTGATGAGAAAAATTTACAAGCTAGAGCTATGGGTTGTCTCATGCAGAACTGCATGTAGAGAGCAAGGAGCTATTAGTTTTTCTACTTACCTAGGTTCCATTTAATGCTCTTGAAGTCCTAGAGAGGAAGCCACAGGTTTAGAGCCTGGATAGAGGAAGCAAGACTTCAAAGTGGGATGGTGAAATGAGATGAAAACCAATGTGGCAAAAGAATGAGTAGCAAGAGTTGTCCAGAACCACGTCAAGAAGAAGAAGCTACATATTCTCGTGTGAAGCAATGAGCTAGAGCTTAAATGGACAACAACGTGATCTTAACTCATGGCAAGGAAGAAGATGATAGAACGAGCTGGATAAAGAATAAACAAACAAAGAACATGTAGAGGAATGAAGGTGCAGCTCATGTTGAGATAAGAAGATTTAAAACCTATATGGAGCAGAAACAGGGGATGTAGTTTTTGGTTTATGAAAAGAAGAAGCCATGGGTTTAGATTAAACATGAGGGTAGTAGTATAGAACAACACGAAGAAGCAACGTGTTCAAGAAATAACTACAAGAAGCTACGAGTTTCTTTTGATGAGAAGGGGAGAGAAAGTCCACGAAGCAAGAAGAAGAAGGATGAGCAGAAACACAAGAGAAGGAGGCTCGAGTTTCTGGTTTGAGAAAGGAAGAAGCTCACTTGAGCAAGGAAGAAGCAACTCACAAATGGCATAACAAAGAGAGAGATGGGTAGAATGCATGAGCCAAATCGACATGGGAAGAGAACCAGCGTGCAACACATAAAAGAAGTAGCAACAATGAGTCAGAACAAGTGTAGAAGGTTTCAAATGGAAGTAAGAAATAAGCATGCTGGAGCTACGTCTGGAATTCAAGTGAAATATTATAAAAGGGAAAGCGGGGCCCACACTCATGCATAATAGAAGAAGATATTGACGTGGATAGCTTTAGACAATTGAAAATAAGGTAGCACGTGGAATTAATTAAAGGAATCACATGAGAAGGGCATTAAGAATACATTCAGGCAGAACACGTGAGAGCTTCAATCATTCCAGCATTCATCTCAACCATTCATTCCACAAAATCAACCCATCCATTCATTCATCAAGAGATCAATCCATCATCATTCACACCTCGCCATTCATCACTCATTTTTTGATACCCTGCGTCCATTCAAAATTCATTCCATACTCCACCCCTTCGTCCAGAATACACACCATGCCATATCCTCCATTCTCCATCTCCATTCTCATTCCACCTCCATGAAGCTCTAAGCCTCCATCTGTGACTAGCAAGGAAGAGAACCTTGGCTGAAGCTTGAATCCATGGACGAGCAACATTTTTGGCTAAGATTTTCTTATTTTTCCAGTACTTTTCTTTTCTTATATTCTTTTGGTTAAGATTGTATTGGATTTGGAATGTGTATTATCTATAGTTAGTAGCTAGTTAAACATTAATTAGGATGCTTTTTATTGATTAATTGATTGGTTAAAACATTGAATTTTGCATTTTCTTACCATTATCCAAGTGTGCAATTAAGGTGTTTGATGAAATGCTTGTGAGAGTTGGTGTGCCTAATTGTCTAATTATGGATTCCTTGGTGTTTAGTTGGTTAATTAAATATTTTACAATGATAATTAAGAGGCTAATTAATCAGTTAATCAATCAAATTAGGTGTTCATTGATCTTAAAGACAAGAATTAACAATTTAATGCGGGATTAAGGTCTCAATGCAACATTACTTTGTTAGGTTCTTGATTCTATGTGATAACTCAAGATGCATTTGCTATGGACACAATTAGGGACTCTTAGGCCAAAATTAATCACAATTGGATTAGGATGAGGATAGTGGATACCAAGGGACAATTCCAAAGCTAGTCACAAGCCTATTATCAACCATAATTCATCCAATTAGGTAGAAATTAGGAAATTTATTTCAATTTAGTTTTAGCGTAATTTAATTAGATCAAAACTCCCAAAATTAGATAACTTTTAGGACCTTTAACATTTAGAAAATCCAATTGAACATTGAACTCCATTTCCAAGGGAGATGACCTCGGTTGTGCCACTAGCTACATATTTAGTTCAACCTAGTTTTATTTTGAGGGTTGCGCGACGAGCCTCTCATAGGGCCTACTACAACCTGCTATACTATGCTAGGATCTACTGTGATCCATCTCTGGAAGACGTCAAAGCCTGAGATTACTGTATCTAATAGTAAAAAATATTCTCACCAAGTCTAGTAACTATTGCCCATAATCAATGAGGCTAAACTCAGAAGTGCATCGTGCTTTTCGTGCAAAGTGGGTTCTATGTAATCTGATTCTCTAAGATCCCGTCATACTAACACTAGGGAGCATTTTAAATTTTTCACTCATAGCTCCTCATAGGATCCTCAAATTCCCACTTTAGCCCCTTTTTCTTGGGCTTTCTTTTCTTACTCTATTAACTTACTCACTTTACATATACTCGTTCTAGCCCTCCTCTCATATCCTGTAGTTTCTGACTATGCCCACATTCTGCTTTTAAGCGTCTTAGCACTAGGGCATCTCACACACTGAGTGTGGCTAACATCTAGGGCAGGAGAGAGGCCATGCACTGGTTCCTACTCATTTCATTTACATATACTATAAGGGACTTAGGCTATGTATACTGAATTTGAACATTCTCTACTGGGGATTCCTCTCTGCATGCTTTTCTTACTGTTTCAGTATTCTTGGGATCCCTTTACTTCTTTTTTCTGACTTATCTCATTATCTAGCTAACTAGGATACCCTTCGATTATTGAGACACTTTGGTGATTGATGTTGTCGTTTGCTACGCACTTAAGTTATATTACTACTAGGTTGGCCAGACCAAATATCATGTAGCCTTTGTTGCAAGCAAATCATAACATCAAACACTAATACACTGGCACTTTATGATTGAGCTCAAAGCCACTATTGCCAATATATTACAAGTTTCCCAATAATCTAAAGTATTCCTCTTGTACTTTTCTTTATCTGCCCTATTCTCGTAGAGTACTCGGGGAAAGTAGGATTCTTCCTCTACTACATCCCAAGATCTCTTTGTATTGCCCAACTATTTTTTTTTCAAGTGCTAACATGCTAGAAGGGCATCTATGCCAAGGACAAGTGTGCTTTCTTAAGTACTCAAGCACATTAACTAAATATCTAATCTCAATCTAGTATGTCTTCGGTTTGAACACTATCATATCTTCTTTTTCTACCTTTCTTATCCTCTTACTTAGGTAAAAAGATGTTCTACTATTGGCTATTTTTGTTGCCACTTCAAGTTTCTCTACGCTCAAGAGCTCCTGCACTTTTCCTAGGTTCTTCTACTTATTCACTCTCTGTAACATCAAAGGGGTCTACTTTTTGCTCATACTCTTGCTTTATTTCTAACTAGACCATCCCTCAGTAAGAAGAATTCTATTTTATATACTCCCAAGAATTTCATTCTATGGCGCTCTCGGCTTACACTCTTTCTATACATAAAATGAGGCTCACCTTTTTGGGCAATCTCTAGCTCCTTTGAGCTTCCCTGAGGGTACTAAGGCACTAACTGTTTATCTCAGCTTATTTCTATGTTCGAATTAGAGCTGGGCTTTCACTCTGTTTAATCTCTTTAGCCTTATCCTTAAGAGTATAGTATATTGATTTCAGAGTTCTATTGACCTAATCCAAGACACGAACTCTTAATGTCGGGATTCTACCTTACTAAAAACTTATGCTCTACCGGGTGCTCTAATCATGCATGTGCCTTAACCCTTGCATTCTCATATTAGGGATCTCGTCTAACAAACTATCAGACCCTTATCTATTTACTTTACTGGGCTTAGCTTATTCATTTAATCATTACTAAAGCGAGGGTATCTTTTCTATAACTAGTTTCTTAGCTCTTCCTCGCTTCCTTTATCGCTATACTTTATAACTCAGGGGGGTCTATCTAGGGGAATTTGCTAACCACTACTGGGTAGTTTCCCCGACTTAGGATGACTCATCTTTCCTTTCTCGATCCAAGGAGAACTTTCACTAGGCCTTTCATTTATATATCTCACCTGGAACAATGCTACTGGTTATCTTCCTTAGACTTTAGCTTATGCTCAACCTAGGCTAGTCATCTCATTAGACCTGTAGCTTACTAACTATTCTTCTTCTTTTCTGAGCTTCTATTACTAGGCTATTCATACTTACCTCTAGGTATTACCTATGAAGTATAACTTTTTAGGCCACTCACTATGTGCCTCACTATTGGTAGTCTTATTTTACATTATTTCAGGGCTATACTAACATTCTATCATTCAGCATCTTTGATGATTGTGTCGTGCAATGTCAAATAAAACTAGGTAGCAAAATAAATTTATAGATAATGGTGCAACCTAGGTCATTTTCCCAAGGAGTTTGTACCTTAATTTGTTTATGAAAGAGTATTCTAAGTATTACTAATTAGGACTTGTTTTGGGGGGTTTGAAATGCTAGAATTTAATTGAACTAAAGTTAATTGACAAGAATTAAAAACTTAAAACTAAGTTGAAGTGAATAGTCAAGCAAATGTGGTAGCTAGCTTTCAATTGGATTCCCTAGAGTTCAATTATCCTTGCTCTTTTTAGTTTACCAATTTTGGATTAAGTTCTTGCTTCTTAGTGCATTCCTCATAAGGCTCTTGAATAACCATCCAAGATTCAATTCATCAATTATTCAAGGAATTTTGCAATCACAAGAAACCTTGAACAACTAATTAATTGAATTAAAAATAAGAACACACTACAACCAATTTTTGATTGATTAATGAAATCTACTGCACAATCCACTCAATATGCTAATTCACTAATTAGATTAATTAATCCCTCAAGCAATTAATTGCACAAAAATTCCTGCCATCCAATAACCATTGCATCAATTAGCCTAAAATCAAGAGGAATTTAGAGGTCAATTGTACAGCATTAAAATTAAAGATTGAGCAAGAGAATTTTATCCAAATTGATGAGGAGATGTGGAGCTCAAATCTTCATCTAGGAGAATCCTATCTTCAGCTAGCCACCAAATAGAATTCAAGCTGCCATGGAAGAATCAATCAGAGGAGAATCGATCAAGGAAGCTGCAGCTATCGAGAATTCAATGATAAATTCTTCCTCCTTCAGTGCTGGAATTTTTTCGCTACTTTCACGTTGTCGCTCTTCTCCCTCTGGAACCCGATGAATCTTCAGCTCTTTCACGTTATATCCTCGTCCCCCCTCAAGCGTTTTTTTCTCTCTCCTTCTTATTAATTAATCACGTGCCCCTCCACGTCAGCTTAAGATTCATTAATCCACGTTATTTCCAGCTCTCCTTAATTCCACGTGCTCAGCTCCACGTTTAAGTGCTGCCTCATCATTCTTCCCTTGCTCGAATGCATTTTTCTTCTTTGCTTAAGTGAGTGTGGGCCCCATTGAATATATTAATCACCTTCCACGTTACTTTCTCATGTAGCTCTTCGTGTTTCTTCCTCTTAACCAGAACCACAGCTTCTCTCGCCTTCTCAAAGCACGAGAACCCGTGGCAAGCTCCCTCAACCCAAGCCTCTAGCTCCAGCGCCTTTTAACTAGCATCTCATTCCACGCAGAACTCTAGCTCCATGCAATTCATTCTCTTCATAGACCACGACCCATAAATTAGTGGCTTGCTTTGTCCAGCCATGCTTCTTTTGCTCATGTTGCCTCTACGTAGTTGAACCCGTATGTTTCTTCATTTCTTAGCTCCCATTCTCCTTCTCTTCTCTGTTCAGCTACTGCACTTCTTCAATCTCCAGCTCATTCTCCCAAACTGTGGCTGTCTTCACTCCTTCATCGTTCTAAACTCGTGCCTTCTCTGCTTCTTTGTGCAGCTCATTCACATTCCTGTTCACAGCACGTTCTGTATGTATATGCAGCTTCTTCTTCTCTATTTCTGCTACTATCCAGACATGATTCTACATGCTTGTTTCTTACTTAAACCCAGCCCACGTTTTCTTCTCTATTTCTGCTAGAGTTTGTGAACTGCTTTTACTCTGTTTCAGCTCGTGTAACTTGCATGGCAGCTGCTGTTTGCATGCTCGAAAGCTCCCTGTTCATGTTACTTCGTCTGACTAGCCATTCTCCACGTGATTTTCTTCTTCCTTTGTGCCCAGATTTCCTTGTTTCAACTGCTCAAGTATGCATCTTCCTTAAATCTGCACATGCTTCTCCTTCCCATTCCATGCATGCTACCTCTTCTCCAAACCAACTTCCATTCAAATACGTTTGCCCATCAAAATTTTACAAGAATAATAAACAATATTAAGTAGGATAAGATTCACAAAATTCATTTAAAAGAATTTATGCATTAAAATTCATTATTTTGTCAATTGTTTTCTAAAGTGCAAACAATGGCTACCAAAATCAAATTCCAATTAAGTAAATCCATTAAGCCTTATTTATCTATTAAAAAGCTTAAGCTAAGGGCAATAAAATGTATAGAAATCATACTTATCAGTCTTACAGGGTGGCATCCTAGGTTGGAGTCAATGCCTTAAAGGCGGGTCTCAACAACCCATCATCCTTGTGTCTAACTTTCTCTGTGTTGAGCTCTTTCTCAGTCTTAACTACTAGACCTATGAACTTCTTACTAATATTCCGTAACTATTCACTACCAATTTCTCTACTTATACTAGGGGTTTTCTCTATGGATCGACTAATCCCTTATCAGTTTATTCCTCAAGTTGGCCTGAATATGACTAACAAGGCATTCATGGTGCCATTTGCTGGGGCTAACATATCATTCGCCACAGCTAATTAGCCTTGGTTTCACCCTAGTTTTCCTATCTGAGTATTGGTCAAGACTAATTTCTTAATTGGCCACAGCGAGGAACTCTTTGGATTGCCTCGCTGCTATCTGGAATAATTGGTAGCAGCTAAGCAACTAATTGGCTTACTTTTTCATGGATTAGAATTTCATCTTTAGCTATCAACCCGAGCCTCATTGCCTCTATATCTAGCCCATCATCAAATTAGAGGGTTCTACCTCTTGCTTCATTCATACATAACTAATTGTCATTTCTGGGCTGTCGGGCTTTAGGGTGTAGCTTGTAACTTAACCTCTGGCCTAAAGGAATTAGCCTTTTAGGCTCTGAAATACATCTAGACAATTGGGTGTTGTGGCTAGGGGATAACTATCTTTCTTATTCCCTTTTAAACTGGTCCTGTACAGCTGCAGTCTCATCTCGCACTGCGTTGTATCATTACTTGTCTTTGCATTAAGCAGGGCATTTCGGAATGGTTTGAGTATGACTACAAGGGAGAATTAGGCCTTGCATACTTTTTCTAGCAAGCCTCTTCATATCAACAAGATCACTTCTCATCATTTATGTCTAGGGCTGGCCACTAATCCCGGTGAGCTATCACATCTCATCAAGCTCTAGCTGTTGGATCACTCAACTCTGCTCAAGGTTAGCTCTGCTCAAGCTACTCTAGAGGCCACCCTTTCCCAGTGTCCACTAACTACTCTAAAAACATCATACAACCTACTTGTCATAAATAAAGCCACAAACTATACTCATACACCCAACATGTCTCATATAAGACTTTACCTATTCATTCAAGCCTTTACATAGCCTTCACATAACTCTATTGCTACATTCTTAGGCCAAATCCAATCCAAGAGAGCCTGGAACTTTACTTTGATACCAATAAATGTAATACCTTATATTTTTAACTCATTTCACAACATTTCCATGCTTTACATTCATAGATTCCATGAAAGAGTAAGAAAAGGGAATTAAAATAATGCATTTCCTTGCATTGCGTCGTGTATGAAAATTTCATTCGATGTCACGTGGACCATATGAGCTCATACAAATATTTAGTTACATGAATACAACTCATTTGCATCATGAAAAGTGGCCTACACCTCAATAATCACGAAGAGAAGCATGAAATATTGATATCCATTTTCAACTAGATTTGGCTTTTTTCTAACCAAAATTTGAAAAATCATAAATAATTCTAGAAATTTTGAAATCATATATTCTTGGCCATTATGGAAAGTTACAGATGTCCAATTCATGCTAAAAATATGTCCAAACCATAACATCCATTATAGAGGACGTTTACATTCAGAAAGGTCCAGAGGTCAAGCTATCCCCTGGTGCTATCACAGCTTTCTGCAGAAAACTTTGAAAATGTCTAATTAATATCAAAAAACTCCAATCCATGCAAATGATATCAATATAGAAAGATGTGGATGTTAGCTAGGGGAAAAAAATAACTCCAGATAGCTCAGCCATGCCAAGACCTCTAAAATTGATGAAATAGTAACACAGAGGTTGGTTGGAATTCCTAATACTGGATAGAATTTTCAAAACTTTATATCTCCCTCTTTAGACATTCAAATGAGGTGCTTCTAGTTGACATGAGTCATTGTGAATGTCTAGTTTCACTGTATAAAATTTCATGGCAATTGGACATCATTTGAGCCCTGTGTTATAGATTTCATTTTCAGACCCAATGAACAGTGCATCACACCAAAATTAGAAAATTTTCCAAATTTGAAAATTCATTAAATATTTTGTAGAACTAAAAAATTCTATTCTTTAGCTTCCAAAAAATCTCTCAACAAGCTCTAATTGTATGTCAAATTTTAGATCTAGAAGAGCTCATTTGGCTAAAAAGTGACATAGGGTTCCATTATAGTCAATTTTGGCTCCATATGAGGTACCAAAGTAACCAAATGGCTTTCCCTAGGGTTTGGCACCTTTTGGGTAAGTCTAAAAGGATGATTAAGACTTATGTGAGCTATCCAAATGATTCCAAAATCCATACATCTCATTTTGACCATTTCATCCACACATATGCATAATTCTATCAAACCACCAATGAAGCTAATTTGCCACCATATACCCATTTCACATTCTAATAACAATAAAACATATTCTCTCATTCATACATAGCATAATATCATAATTACACTTGTCTAAGAGGTCATAGACCATATACATTAGGGGGTTACAACATTTGATATCATTATGGTCTTAAAAAGCAAAGACTAAGCATGTTGGTGTCAAACTCTTCTCTTCAAGGTGGTTGGCTTCCATTACCTTGTCCACTTGGTCCACCTAGCATATTAAATCATTGGAGAGGAGGGAATGAGATTCAAAGAATCCCAATAGCTCATCTCCCATTCAATCATACATAATGAATGCAAACAAATCTCATAAATGTATGTATGATCATGTAGACATGTGCAAGCATTCAAGAAACATTTTCATCATTTAAGAAAGTCATACATAGCATACAAAGGCTTGCCAAGCAAGTGGGTTGGCCTCACCCAATTTCTTGTGGATATTAGACTTGCCTCACCCATTCTTTAATGCATTCTTGGACTCAACCATGCCCTTGGGAGCCCACTTTGCTTTTCAGAGACTCTTTGCTTTTTCTCAACTAATCTTAAGGGTTCTTGGCTCATCCTCACGATGGCTAAGGGTTCTTGGCCTCACCACACTCAAGCAAACCCAAGCACACATCAAAATATCATATGAAACATAATATGTCATCATAAAATCATGGCATATGATATCATGCTATCATACTTTTCATGGCTTGAAAATATGCATACACACATTCTAAGGTAAGCTAAGCATACATCCATGCATGAGAGAAGGTGGAGAGAGCTACCTTACACATAATTACACACTTTTCCTTTTGAAAGAATGCTCCCCTTTTCGGCCACACACAACAAGAGTGTGGGGATGATTTCTCTTGTCCTAGACATAATTTAGGGAAGCCAATTAAGTTCGTGAACTCAACTCTAAGGCCATACAATTTGCTTAAACACTAGATTGGCTTATAACCTCATTATGGTCCATAAATGCACCTAATGAAGTAACACCCCTCAAATAATTTCTAGGCTCTATTCTTTCCTTTCAAATATGATTCTTGACTCCTTTTAAGCCTCTTGGAGCCATCACACAATTCAAACAAAGAGCCTTACTACGTGTTACTTTTTTAGGTCATAATATGGAACCTAAAGCACCAATTCACTTTCTATGGGGTTTTAAATTTTTTTCAAGGCCTCCCCTCATATTTATTCATCATATGATTCAAGAATATCCTTAAAAAAATTTAAAATTCTCCCTAACTACCTTTTCCTTACTTGGTCGAGACTGTGCAGCTTATTGGCCTTTATGAAGCGTTCTTTGTTTTCTCAAGGAAAGAAGTATATGGGGAGCTTCTTAGGGATCTTGAGAGCTCATTTAAACTCTTATTTAGGCTTAGAAATCACCATACAGAATTAGATTTTACAAGGTGCAATTGACACCCTAGAACTTGCATCTTGAAATCTAATGATTTTTTGTTAATTCCCTTTATATATTCTCAAGCTCCACATCCTTTTTCCTTAGATTCACCCTTGGTTCTGCCTAAAAATCAAGTCCTCCTAGGGTTTTCTCATGTTAGGCGAAATAGAGGAGGAGGGAACCAAAGATGACAACCACAAGAAGAGAAATTATCTTGTTTTCTTACTTTTTCTCACTTGAATCTTGTGTTCTTTGAGCTCCTCTCTTCAAATCCGAATTTTCCCCTCAATTTCTCCTCACACTTGATTATAATCATAAGAAATAAAGAATGACGGAGAAGAGGTTTAGAAGAGAAAGAGCATGAAAAACTATTAATTTCCATACCTTAAACCTTTGATCTTGGTCGCCATAGAAATCCTATGACATCTAGTTTATGCATATAAAATTTCACAAGTATTAGACACCATTTGGGCATTGGGTGACACAACACACAAAACTGCCAGTATGAACAGTGCACATACTAGAATCCACAAAAAATCTCAACTTTGAAAATTCATCAAATATTCTCTAGACATCCAAAAATTATGTTCTTTACCTTCCTAAAAAGCTCTCAATGAGGCCTAATTACATGCCAAATTTCAGAGTAAGACTAACTCATTTAGCTAAAAGGTGACATAGGGTTCCATTATGGTCAATTTTGGCTCCATATTGGGTACCAAAATTGCCAAATGGATTTCCCTTAGTCTTGGCACCATTTGGGCAAGTTGAAAAACCTATTCGAGACTTGTGTGAGCTGCCCAAATGGTCCCAAACTTCATGCATTTCATTTTGGCCATTCAACCCACACTTATGCATATTTCTATCAAATTTCCACATTGCACACTTTGGCATTTCATACTCAAATTGTATTCTAAAGCTCATATATCATATTCTTGGTGATAAACATTACATATTAGTATATTTATACATGTCTCAAGGTCCATAATATATTTACAACATCATAGGCATTAAGATACATAAGTATGGTTCCAAAATGGCTAAAACTAAGGCCTAAGTTTGTCGATCTCCTCCCTTTAGTGTTGTTGGCTCTCATTAGCATATCCACTTGGTTTACCTAGTATGTTAGATCATTGGAGAGAAGGGGATGAGATTCAAAGAATCCCAATAGCTCATCTCCCATTCAATCATACATAATATGTGCAAAGTAAGCTTTTCAAATGCATGCATGGTGAAAGTGGAAGACATGCATCTTTTAAAACAATCTTGGCATGTGAATCAATCATACAAGGCATCCAAGAGCTCACCAAGTGCTTAGATTGGCCTCACACTTCTCCTCATGGATTTTGGACTTTCCTCACCTATTCTTTAAGAGCTTTGGACTCAATCATACTCTTAGGAGCCCACTTTTCTTTTGGGAGACTCTTTACTTTGTCTTAACCAAGCTCAAGGGTTCTTAGCTCATCCTCACTAAAGGGAAGAGTTCTTGGCCTCTCCACACTCAAGCAAACTTATACAAATATTATGTAAACATTTGAAAACATAACATGGCATCAAGAAGCATAATATGTAAAGGCATGCTAGCATACTTTTTCATAACTTGAAAATACACATACACATATTCTAAAACAAGCTAAACACACGTCCATGTATGAAAGAAGGTGGAGAGAGCTACCTTGCACACAATTGTACACTTTTTCTGTTAGACTCAAGCCTCGTCTTTCAGCCACACACCCACAAACTGGTGGAGATGGTCTCTCTTGGCCTAAATACAATATATGGGAGCCAATTAGGTTCATGAAACAATTTCTAGGGCCATGCAATGTGCTTAAACCCTAAATTACTCTACAACCTCCATTATGGTCCATATTGGCACCCCTCAAATGATTTTTAGGCCTCATTTTTTTCCCTTCAAATATGATTCTTGACTCCTTTTAAGCTTCTTGGAGTCATCACATCATTAAAACAAATGGCCTAGCACTATATTGCTTCTTTAGGTCATAATATGGAACCTAAGACACCAAATCACTTTCCATTAGTTCTAAATTTTTCCAAGACCTCCTTTCATTTTCATTCATCAATTATGACTCAAGAATGGCCTTAGAAAAATTTAAAACTCTCCCTAGCACCATGGAACATGCTTGGCCGAGACTATAGCATAATTTGAGCTTCTTGGAGTTCTCTTAGTTTTCTTAAAGGGAGAAGCTTGTGGGGAGCATCTTTGGTGTCTCAAGAACTTATTTATACTCTAATTTAGACCTAGGAAGCATCACATAAATTTAGAATTTGAAAGGTGCACTTGACATCTTGAATTCTAATGCCTATTTCATGGTTTTCTTTGCATATTCTTATTCCTCTCCATCAAATACCTAAGAATCATGCTTGGTTGGGCTTGAAAATCAGATCTTCCTATGGTTCTTAGGATAAGTCAAAATGGAGAAGAAGGGTCATGGAAGATATCAACCATAGGATGAATTTTTACCTTGTTTCTTTGCTTAGTTTGGCTTGAATCTTGATTTCTCCAAGCTCCTCTCTTCAAATCCGAACTTTCCCTTGAATATCTCCTTTGAATCAGATTTATAAACCTCATTTTAATCCAAGGAAATAAAGACGAAGGGAGGAGAGGAGGTGTGGATGAAGAAAAGCAAGGAAAATCACCATGAAAACATACCTTACACTTGGCTTTCTTCCTTCTTCTTCTTCTTCCTCTCTTGCGTACCTCTCCCTTAGGGTTTTGCTTCTGATTTGGGGCTGGAAAATCTGAAGTGAAATGAGGGAGAGTGTGAGGTGCCACCCATATATAGTTAGGGCAAAGTGACTATTTCAAAAATTCTAATTTTGCCCTTCATACTTTGCATTTTCGTTTCTCTTTCGTTTTAGCTCCTTTTTTAGAACTGTCTTTTCCATTATAAAATTTAGGTTTCCAATCAAGAAAAATGGCTTTGGAATCTCTCAAATTGGAGCTAAAATCTTTTTGAATGAATCTGTCAAAGTTCAGACACACTGACGTTGGAAAACATCCACCGAAGGGGATTTAACTGTCCCGGGGCTTCCCACGATTTTTAGGGCCTCTGAGAACCCCAATAAACTCAAAACTTTCATTTAAAAAGCCCTCCTATGTGAATTCTAAAAATTACTTAAAATTACAAAAATGCCATTATATTTCTTGCTCACTCATTCCCATGTGATCTCCTTCCAACCTAGCTTCTCTAATCATTCCCCAGCCTGTGGCACTTACACATCTTCTACCTCAGCTCACAAGCTTCTTCTCAAATCACCAAAACTCACCATGTGCTCTACAACTTCCTTCATTCCCTTGTGAGCTTCCTCTCCATGTCTTCAATTCAGTACCATGCTTTCCTCCTTCCAAACCTATGGCTTCTTTTTCTTTTTCTTTTTCTCTACTTCATACTTCACATGGTTTTCTGCTCATGCCTCCTTTCAAGCTTCTTTTCATCTCTTGTTGCTCAATGTCCTAGCTTTTTCCCCATTCTATGCAACTTATATTTCTCCTCTCAAGCTTCTTATCTTCTTTCCTATTCATTCCCATGTTAACTCCTGCTTCTTCCTCCCACACACACATGCCTTCTCATACTTTTGCTTCTCTTCGTTCTCATAAACCCATGGCTACATGCTTCTGCACCTTGCTTTATCCATGTTTCTTGTTAACATGAGAAATGATTTACTTCTATTACATTAGACTCAAGCCTCCCAAAGATCCTTCCACATGCCATCAATTCATCCTCATTTTAAATCATTTTCCCATTAAAGTCTACACAAGAAAAATAAAGTAAAATGAAGTAGAATAAAATAAAATAAAATATTAAGAAACAAGAATTCACAAAGAAAATATTTCAAAGAAATTTATGCATTAAAATTTTAAAATTTTGCAAATTATTTCCTAAAGTGCAAAGAATGGCTATTAAAATCAAATTCCACCTAAGTAAATCCATTAAGCCTTATTTAACTATTAAAATGCTTAAGCTAAGGAGAACAAAATATATAGAAATCATGCTTATCGAATTCCCCCATACTTAAACCTTTGCACTCCTAAACAAAGCTCAAAATCTAAGGAAAGAGGAAAGTAAAAATCACAAGATAGAAAATGATCACATCTCTTTAACACTTCAACAATCTAAGCTAACTTCACTTGCATCAAGAAATAAGCTCCATGACAATTTATTTGAAAAGAATGAATTGAAATGCATAGCCTCTCACATGGATTGGTGTTTACTCTCAACTTTCAAGTGTTTAAGGGAATGTGTTTCACTCAAGTTTCACCTATCCAAACCTCACTACCATAAGCTTGTCTAGCTTTTAAATCTCCACCACCTATGCCAAATGCAATACACTAATCAATAAGAATTTATTTATGGTTGTAGTGGGCTAGGGAAATGAAATGAATGGATACAAAAACAAGGGAAAAACAAACAACAAATGGATACCTTAGAACCTCAAGAATAATCAATGGAGATTTAGGATAAGGAAGAATGTGTTTCTTGGCCTTATTTCCTATCAGTATAGGCAACTACAAACTCAATCTAAAAAACTTCTTTCTTTTGATTTTCAAATGTTTCTTTTTTTTTTTTTTTTTGCTATCTCTTCTTGTCTTTAACTTTGTACATTTTCCTCAATTTTTAATGACCTAAATGGATGCAAAACATACATTCTCTCATCCTAATTAGATGTACTATTTGTTGAAATCCATAAGGTATCTTTAAACAATGTAGCAATATATTTTTAATGGCTATGGGTTCAACAAGAAAATAAAATGAAGTTCAAAGTGGCTAAACAATGGATAAAATGCATGTAGGGGTGGCTTTTTGGCTCACTAGCTACAAAAGAAAGGAATGCCTTATCATTTTCATGCATGCGAATGCAAATGTAGCCTCAATAAAGAATCAAGGCAAGTTTTAGAGTGAAAGCAGAGGTAGGTGAATACACACTAGAAATGAACAATTAAAGCTCAATTTCTCTCCAGCTAATGGCTATCAAATAATTCATTGAAATCAAATTCATTACTAATTCACTTGAATCAAGGCACATGATCCATCACTTATCATGTCTAAAGTGAATCCAAGCTATAATTGTAACACCATATATTGCTGGCTCATTTCACATCATTCCCATGCTTTACATTCATGAAAATTCCATGAAAGAGCAAGAAAAGGGAATTAAAATAAGGCATTTTCTAGCGTTGCGTCATGTATGAAAATTCCATTCGGTGTCATGTGGACCATGTGAGCTCATAAATCATATTCTCATATTTAATTACATGAATACAACTCATTTTCATCATCAAATTGTGGCCCACAACTCAAGAAAACCGAAATGGAGCATAAAATATGGATGTTTATTTTCGACAAGATTTGGCTCTTTTTCTGACTAAATGTTGAAAAATCATAACTAATTCTAGAAAAATCAAAAACATGAATTCTTGGTCCTTCTAGAAAGCCACAGATGTCTACATCACACTAAAAATATGTCTAGATTATAACATCCATCACAAAGGACGTTCAACATCAAAAAATCTCTAGAGGTCAAAATGTATTTTGGAACTATCACATATTTCTATAGCAAATTTGAAAATGTCCAATTAATTTCAAAAAAATCCAATACATGCAAATAATATCAATCTAGAAAGATGTGAATGTTAGCTAGGGGGAAAAAATAATCTAGACTAGTTCAGGTAGCCCAAACCTTAGAATTCAATAGAATAATAACTTAGGTCGGCTGGAATCCATGATACTAGACAGAATCTTTAAAAATTCATATATCCCTCTCTAGACCTCCAAATGAGGTGCTTCTAGTTGGTACAAGTCACTACAAATATTTAGTTTCTCTATATAAAATTTCATGGCAATTGGACATCATTTGAGCCCTACGTGACATATTTCATTTTCGGACTAGATGAATAGTACATCAGACCAAATTCAGAAAATTTGTCAACTTTGAAAATTCATCAAATATTTTGTAGACCTCCAAAAATTATGGTCTTTAGCTTTCCAAAAAGGTCTCAATGAACCCTATTTTCATACCAAATATCATCTCAAGAAAAGTTATTTGGCTAAAAAGTGACATAAGGTTCCATTATGGTCAATTTTGGCTCCATATAGGGTACTAAAATTGTCAAATGGCTTTCCTTTGGTTTTGGCACCTTTTAAACAAGTTTAAAAGCATATTTAGGACTTGTGTGAGCTGCCCAAAAGGTCCCAAACCTCATACATTTCATTTTGGCCTTTTCATCTACACATATGCACATCATATCAAACTTTCCAAAATGCATACCTTGGCATTACATACCCAAATTCTATTATAGGGTTCATACATCATATCCATATACTTATACATCACATAATATCATAATTACACATGTCTAAGAAGTCATAGACCATATACATCATTGGATTACAATATTGGACACAAATATGGCCTTAAAGTGACAAAACCCCAATACTTTGTTGTCAAACTCTTTCCTTCAAGGTGGTTGACTTCCATTATCATGTCCACTTGGTCCACCTAGCATGTGAGATCATTAGAAAGGAGGGAATAAGATTCAAAGAATCCCAATAGCTCATCTCCCATTCAATCATGCATAATGGATGCAAAGCAAGTCTTGAAAATGCATGCATGGATATAATGGAAGTCATGAACATTCAAGAAGCAATCTTGGCATGTGAATAAGTCATACAAGACATTCAAGAGCTCTCCAAGTGGATAGATTGGCCTCACACTTTTCCTCATAAATTTTGAACTTGCCTCACCCATTCTTTAAGAGATTCTTGGACTCAACCATACCTTTGGGAGCCCACTTTGCTTTTAGGAGACTCTTTGCTTTGTCTCAACCAATCTCAAGGGTTCTTGGCTCATCCTCACCATGGTTAAGAGTTATTGGCCTCTCCACACTCAAGCAAACTCAAGCAAACATCATACATTCATTTGAAAATATAATATGTCATCATAAAATCATAGCATATAAAATCATGCTAGCATACTTTTCATGGCTTGAAAATACACATACACACATTCTAAGACAAGCTAAACACACATTCATGCATGAGAGGAGGTGGAGAGAGCTACCTTGCACACAATCACACACTTTTCCTTTTGAAATTTCCTCCCTTATTTTGGCCACACACCCACAAACTTGTGGAGATGCTTCCTCTTGGCCTAGACACATTTTATGGGAGTCAATTAGGTTCATGAACTCAATTTTAAGGCCACATACTTGCTTAGACATTAGGTGGCTCTATAAACCCTATTATGGTCTATAAATGCACCTAATGAAGCAACACCTCTCAAATAAATTCTAAGCTCTATTCTTTCCTTTCAAATATAATTCTTCACTCCTTTTAAGCCTTTTGGAGTCATCACACAATTAAAACAAAGAGCCTAACAATATGTTGCTTCTTTAGGTCATAATATAGAACCTAAAGCACCAATTCACCTTTTATAAGTTCCTAATTTTTTCCAAGGCCTCCCCTCATATTCATTCATCATATATGACACAAAAATGGGCTTGGAAATATTTAAAACTCTCCCTAGCTACTCCATCCATGCTTGGCTAAGACATAGCCCTTTTTTGGCCTCCTTGGAATTCTCTTTGTTTCCTTGAAGGAGGAAGCATGTAGGGAGCATCTTAGGGATCTTAACAGCTCATTTAAATTCTTAATGAGGCCTAAGAATTATCATATGAAATCAGATTTTGGAAGATGCACACAAAACCCTATAATTTGCACCTTGAAATCTAATGGTTTTTTATGATTCCCTTTGCATATTCTTAACCTCTACACCCTTTTTCCTTAGATTCATGCTTGGTTCTGCCTAAAAATTATCTCCTCCTAGGGTTTTCTCAAGTGGGGCAAAATGGTGGAGAAGGAACTAAAGATGATGTAACATCTGATCTTTCCGTAAACGTGAGAAACGCAATGTTCAGTTTCTCCATTTATAAGATGAGGCATGGGAATTGCATGAATTGAGTCCTAGAAGTATGGTGTTACAGATGACAACCATAGGAAGAGAAATTACCTTATTTTCTTACTTTTTCGCACTTGAATCTTGTGTTCTTTGAGCTCCTCTCTTCAAATCCCATTTTCCCTTAAATTTCTCCCTTGAATCAGATTTATAAACTCCATTTTAATTAAAGGAAACAAAGGAAAAGAGAGGAGAGGAGGTGTGGATGAAGAAAAGTATGAAAAACTACCATGGAAACATACCTTAAGCTTGGATTTTCTCTCCCTTTTCTTCTTCCCTTGGGGCACCACTCTCCTAAGGTTCTTCTTCTGATTTGGGGCAGAATAATCTGAATCTAATTGAGGGAGAGTGTGAGGCACCACCTATTTATAAGGGAGGAAGAAGCACTTTTTCAAAAATTTCCATTTTGCCCTTCGTTCTTGGCATTTTCGTTTCTCCTTCGTTTTAGCTCCTTTTTTAGAACCATCTTTTCCATTATAAAATTTTAGGTTCCTAATTAAATAAAATGCCTTTGGAATCACTCAAATTAGAGCTAAAACCTTCCTGAATGAATCTGTCAAAATTCGGGCCGACAGATAGAATCCTCATGCATGTATTCTTTCTCTCCTCCCCTCAGCCATACATCTCTTTTTTTTTTTGCTTTTGGCCGTTTTTGTTAGGCATTGAACCCCACCTTAGGTGCTGAGTGGTGTCCTCCCCTCCCTAATACCTAAAAAAAAGTTCCGTCTATGGAGCCTAAAGCTTAAACCATGGCATGGCAGTAAGCAGTAAGTTGGCCTAGTCTCTTGCCCAGCCTTCGCCTTCTTCAGTGGCCAAGTTGAAGCGTTCAACGGTTCTTCGCCCTACCACCCCATCTCTTCGTACTACGTAGTCACTTCTCTCAGTAATGGACTTCCATTAATTCTTCCTTAGCCTTAGATGTCCTATCATAGATTCTCGAACCTCCGACAGACAGAATCCCCATGCATGCGTTCTTTCTCTCCTCCCCTCAGCCATACATCTCTTTTTTTTTTTGCTTTTGGCCGTTTTTGTTAGGCATTGAACCCCACCTTAGGTGCTGAGTGGTGTCCTCCCCTCCCTAATACCTAAAAAAAAGTTCCGTCTATGGAGCCTAAAGCTTAAACTGCACAGATATTAGAAACGTCCATCGGAGGGGATTTAACTGTCCTCGAGTTTCTCATGATTTTCAGGGTCTCTAAGAACCCCAGAGAACTCAAAAATTTCATTTAAAAAGCCCTCCTATGTGAATTCCAAAATTTGCTCAAAATTATGAAACTGCCATTACGTTTCGTAAGGTTTCTATCAAAATTTGTTTCTTCATTATAACTCTATTTTTCCTCCCGTCTAAGCCTAAGATTCTCATTTTTAAGAGTCTAGAATGCTTCCCAAATTTTTTGGGACCTTAATTATCTCATTCTAGGGGACTTCCTTTTGTATCTGGTGAATTTCGTTCGTTTACAGAGAAACTGTACATTACTTTTCTCACGTTTGCTCTGGTTTTCAAGGAACTGGATGTTACAATAATCATCTCAACTTGCAATTTTCATAGAAAAATTGAAAAAAAAAAAATCACGCTATTTTTCAAAATTTTTCAAAAATTTCAAAAATTTTTAATTTCTTTTAAACAAAGGAAGCAAAGAGAGGATGAAATGGGATGAAATGACTCCCCCCTACATACTTAAATATTGCATTGTCCTCAATGTCAACACATAATCCAGTCAACAGATAACAACACAATATAAGTGAGTGGAGGGAAAGTATACAACTGGATAAACTTAAAGATGGGGATTCCATGTGTGGCTTAAATTCCTTTGTAGCTGGTTAGCAATTTATTGCCTACAAAATAGAAACAAAACAAACAATAATGTAGAAAAAAAAAAAGAAAACTACATCCTAAACTAAAAAAGAACTTTATTAAAGACTAACTAATCATAAGTATCAAAAACCAAAATCAAAACTGCTTTATTCCCTCTCAATTCAACAAATTTAATTCTCACTATTTTGAAACATTTTGATTAATCATGAAGTGTTGATTTATGAACTTCCTCAACCATCAATAGTCTTGGAAAGTCATATTCGACATATTCAAAAGCAGTAAAAGAAAAAAAATGAAATTTAGGACATTCAAAAGTTAAAAAAGAAAATTTGAAATCAAATTTATACTTTTGACTCTCTAGATATTTATCAAATCCAATAAAATCTATTGGACTCTTACCAGTAAGAGTCACTGCATCAACAGAAAAATTAAATTGTAACTTCTCATAGTCTTTTAAGTTCAAGGCATCTGACAGTTACTTAATCTCAACTGAGGGAGTCTGTGGCTTGTTAGGAACTAGCTCACTAAATTCAAGAATCTGTTCAGGACTCTTAATGAAAGAAATAGTATCTTCTTTGACCAAAGAGACATAAGTAGGCTCACAGGATTCTAAACAATTATCAACAACTAAATCTAGTCTCTCACTAGTATCAACAACAGCACAAGGATCAATAGGATTTTCAATATCAGCACTATCTCTCTATGCATGTTCTCATCAATACTAGTATGATCAGTAGAATCAATCTCATTGACAGTTTCAGTGCAAACAAAGGAATTCATGGATTCAATAAACTTATCAGACTTCAGAAACTCATCAATCTCAACACACATAGGACACGTATGCATGTCATCATATAAGCATTTCAAAGTAGAGTCTGAATTATCAACAACAACTTGCTCACTACATTCACTGTTTCATCAATCATATCATTACATGCTAGTGAGGAATCATGTTGATCAGTACACACACAATCAAGAGATGCATCATCAATGGGCTTATCAACTAATTTCACACTAGGAACAGAATAATCATCACATTTTAGGTCACCCTCACACTTATCTACTACCCTAGACTTAATAGATTCATCATCACTTGGCTCAGAAATAAAATCATCATTATAGTCAAAGCTAAGAGTAGAAATACCAAGTGCATCAGTACACATGGGTTCATGAACATCAACAAATGTATCAATTTTGCTTAATGAGTTACCACAATCAATAAACTCAAGAGATTCAATAATAATTTCCTTATCTACATCATCATCATGCAATTCAAAATCAACATTATATATATAAGTAGTCATAGTGCTATCAAGTATACAAGAATCAGTTCCAACAAATTACAATGTATTAGAAGATGGAAGTATATTAACCGATGAATAAGATTCTTCCTCCTCTATACATTTCCTTCTAATTTGCTCTTTAGTCAATTCAGTAGCACTTGATGTAGGTTGATTCATTTGAATTCTTAAATCCTTTATGATGTTGTCAATCATCTATTGATTTTGAAGATGCAACCGTTTATTTTCCTGTTGGAGTTAAAGATTGTAAGCGTGCATTTGTTGCACCCTCCTTTCTTCCCAACTTGGTTCCTTCTGAGGCTCCTATTGCATGTATTCCTCATGATAGTTGTAAGAATGATATTCTAGTTCTTGCACATGGAAGTTGTGGTATGGCTCATAATGATGGTGGTAATTGGGGTGGACTTCATATGGATGATAGTATGGTTGGTAGCATGGTGGTTGGAATTGTTGGTATTGTTGGCTTTGTTATGCTTGTCTTTGTCATTCAAAAATACCACAACACATTGAAATGGCTTCATCCAACTTCCAGGAAATCCTATCATTTGCACAAGAATCATAGACACCTTGATTAGTATAATAAGGATCCATTTTAGACAAAGAATATGAGAAACATAATTAATTTTAGCATAAAACAAATCAGTAACAAACTATACTAAAGTTAACTTTAATTCAAAAAAATAAAATTCAAATGAAGAAAAGAATTGCCCAGCAATAAAAAACACTCCAAAATAAAGGTTATTCACACAAAATAAACTCATAAAAAATAAAGAAGTTAAATCCAGAGAAATTAAAAATTCCTAAAAAATTCAAGAAAATACTAAAAAATTAGAAAAAGTGTTTTAAACATAGGAATTTGGCCAAAAAATGGTGCACCAAATAACTTTGCTATTATTTTTGCTTAAAACACCAACAACTTTGGAAAATAAAGTTTGAGAATTTTCTGGGCACTTAAAACAAAAATTCTAGCAAGCATACTCTTGTCATACTACATGTAATGAATGTAATTTTTGTAAAACAATGAAATGAGCCATAGAAAAGTAAGTTCTCTAAAATGACCTAGATAATATCCCAAAAAAATTGGGTAGAGTCCTAGACTCCTAAAAATGATAATTCTTGGCTCAGACGGAGAAAAAAAAAGAGCTAAAATGGAGAAATAATTTGTGACAGAAACTGATGAAATGTAAGGCATTTTCGTAAATAAGTGCAACTTTTGAAAAAATATATAGGAGGGCCTTTTAAATGGAATTTTTGAGTTGCCCAAGCTTCTCAGAGGCCCCAAAAACTATGGGAAGCCCCGGGACTGGTAAAGCCCTTCCGGTGTACGTTTTTCAATATTAGTTGACCCAAACTTTGACTAGTTTGTTCAGTAAAGTTTTAGCTCCAATTTGAGTGATTCCAAAGGTATTTTATTAAATTGGGAACCTAAATTTTATAATAGAAGAGACAGTTCTAAAAAAGGAGCTAAAACAAAGCTGAAACAAAATTGCCATTACGGAAGGATGAAATTGGAATTTTTGGGAAGGTATGCTTCTAAAAACTCTTGCACATTTCTCCTTTCTTCTCGCTGCTTCTTAAGCACGAAATTTTCTGCCCAAAACATAGAAATTGATCTTCTCTCTTAGGTGCACCAAAAGGGGAAGAAAACCAAGGAAAAACTAGGTAATCTCATGAAATTTTAAGCTCTTCCTATTCCAATCTTGTTATCCTCTCTTCCTCTTCTCTTTCTATGGTTTAGTTGAGCTTTTTGGTTCTATTTTAGGTCTAGAACCAAGGGGAAAATTTTGAATTTGCCAAGGAGAAGAGAACCAAGGAAGAAAGGCTTTGGAAACAAGCTTATAATCAAGGTGATTTTCAATTCTTGATGCTTCATCCTTGTTGCTTCTTTCTTGGTGGATTTTTGGCCTAACCTAGAACCATATAGGGGAGGGAATTTTTATCCAAAAGCAAAAGAGAAACAAGGGTTTTAGGCCATAGAGAGATGGAATATGACAAGAAATAGGAATTCCAAGGAAAACCAATAGAAAAGAAGATAGAAAAGTATGGAGTTTTGTAGGGTTTTATAAAATCTGATTTTGTGTGAACATTTCCTTGGTTATTTGAATGTTTCCTTGAGCTCCTAAGACCCTTAAAAAGCTCCCCAAATGGCTCTTCTATCAAGGAAAAATCAAAAAGCTCTTGAACCCCATTATGCTCACTAATCTTGGTCAAGGCAAGAGCATGAGGTTGGAGGATGTTTTAATTTATTCTAGCCTTGGTTTGGGACTTTATATGATGTTAGAAGATAGGAGAAACCATTGGAAAAAGTTTAGGAGCCATGGAATGAGAGATGGAGCAATGTGACCATAATAGCGCTTTGTGAAGCAACTTGAATTTTCAATTATGCAAGTGAATGTGTGATGGCTCCAAGGACCTTAAATGAGTCCAAGAAGTCTAGAGATAACAAGAGGATGGAACCTAGAAATTGAATTCCAAGAGTTTCTTCACTAGACTAATTATGGAACCATAATGCCAAGTATGAAACCAAGTATGTGTTTAAGCTTTAGTTAATGTCTTGGCTTTCTTCAATTATGTGATTGTGTGTTCCTTGTGATGTCTAGGCCAAGAGAATAATCAAGCACCTAAGTGCTCTTGTGAAATCAAGAAGGGAAGGAATTAGCAAAGTAAGCTTGTATAAATTGAAAGGTAGCTCTCCACCTTATTCCTTATACTTTCTTGTGTGCATATATATGTCATTGTGTGCTTGTATATGTTCTTATGATTGAGTAATATGTCATATGATCTCATCAAATTACATTGGTACCAATGTGTGCTCTTGAATGCCTTTGAATGTGAGATTAGCTCATAAGAGGGAGGTGATGCCAAAAGTCCCTTAAAGTGGGTGAGGATGTGCCAAAAGTCTCAAGGTATGGGTGAGACTAGACCAAAAGTCCCTTGGATGCGTGAGGCTAAATCAAAAGTCCCTAAACCAAAAGTGAGGCAACTCCAAAAGTCCTAGAAATAGGGTGAGGCAAAACCAAAAGTCCCTAGAGCATGAGAATGATCTTGATGTGTAGATGTAGCATGAAATGGTAGCCTTACACACCTTATGTTTCATAGTTGTGTCATTAATATATGTATGAATGTATGTGAATGGGTGTGTGTGAGCTATTGAGATTCTTGAAATCTCACTTCCCTTTCCTTCTTACTCTTGAAATATTTAGGTGGTGCTCAAAACCAAGGAAATGCAAGCCAAGAGCATTGAATGGTTACACTTTGTTCATTTTGTAGTTTAATTTATAATGGAATGTCAAAGAAGCTTTGTATATATTATTTTTGATAATGTAAGATCTTGAGCACTTGTAATATGATGTATAAACTTCATGTAAAACTTATGTGACATTAAATCTATGAAATTGTGGATTTGGACCCTTGAATGACATGTATATTTAGTGTATTAATGGATATTGAATGGCCAAAATGAGATGTATGGAGTTTGGGACCACTTAGGCAGTTTACCCAAGTCATAATTATGCTTTTAAACTTGCCCAAGGGGTGCCAAACTCAATAGGAGGCCATGTGAACCAAAGTGACCCTTGATAGGGAGCAAAAATGACCATTTCATAAGGCTATAACACTTTTTGTTCAAATGTACTCTTTGTGGTTTGAAATTTAGCACAAACATAGAGCTTATTGAGAGCATTCTGGGAAGCTAAAGTATGTAATTTTTGGAGGTTTGTAGTTTGTAGAATATTTGGCGAATTGTTGAAGTTGGGAAATTTTCTAGTTTTGGTTACTGGTACTGTAGAATTGGTCCGAAAATGGTTTCTGTCACACAAGGTTCAAATGATGTCCAATTACCACAAAATTTTTTATGGAGAAACTAGACATTCCTAGCAACTTGTTCCAATGTAAAGAACCTCATTTGGATATCTAGCGAGGGAGATATGAATTTTTGAAGTTCCTAGCTAGTATCAGGTACCCCAATTGACCTCAGGTACTGTTTGATTGGGTTTCGAGGTTAGACATGCCTAAACTAGTCTAGAATTATATTTCTCTCTAGCTAACATCTACAGATTTTCACATTGGTATCATTTGTATGGATTGAATTTTTGTGGAATTAATTGGATATTTTTGAAGTTTGTTGCAAAAACCTGTGATAGCATTAGAGGACAGCCAGACCTCTGGATTTTTTTAAATGTCAAACATCTTTTGTGTTAGAAATTATGGTCTGGACATATTTTTAGAATGAATTAGATATGTGTAGATTTTTAGAATGGCTAAGAGTGCATGATTTTAATTTTTCTAGAATTAGTTATGATTTTCCAAAGATTATGATAGAAATGGCAAAATTCTGGCCGAAAATACATATATATGTTTTATGCTCCCTTTTGGTGTCCACGAGTTGTAAGCCACTTTTGGTGATGAAAATGAGTTGTATCCATGTAATTAAATATGAGAATATGATACATGAGCTTATATGGCTCATGTGATATCGAATGAAATTTTTATACGCGACGCAATGCTAAATAATGTATTATTTTAATGTTATTTTTCCTACCTTCTTGCACAATTCATGACATAAGACATGAAAGTAGCATAGATTAAGCTAGAAAATTATGGTGTTACACTACACCAAAATTAGCAAAATCCAAGTTCAAAATAGGGAAAAAACTAAACAAAACAGAACAAAAAAAGAGTTAAAACACCTAGAAATCCTTTTCAAACAATTGAGAATCCAGATCCCCGGCAACAGTGCCAAATTTTGAGATTGTGTCACGCAATCTCAAATAAAACTAGGTAGAAAAATAAGTTTGTAGGTAATGGTGCAACCAATGTCATTTCCCAAGGAGTTTTTGCCTTTAATTATTTGTGAAAGAGTATTCCAAGTATCACTAATTGAAAATTGTTTAGGAGATTTTGAATTACTAAAATTTACTTGAACTAAGTTGGAATGACAAGAATTAAAAAAACTTAAGACTAAATGAAGTAAACAATTAGGAAAATGTGGTAGCTAGCCCTTAGATGGACTCCTTAGAATTCAATTATCCTTGCTCTCTTTTAGTGTACCAAAATTGGATTTAAATTCTTATTCATTAGTGTATTCTTCATAAGAACTCTTGAATTACCATCCAAGACTCAATTCACCAATAATTCAAGGATTTTGCAACCAGAAGAAACCCTGAAGAATTAATCGATTGAGTTAGGAACAAGAACACACTAAAACCAATCCTAAATACTCATAAAAATCTACTGTATAATCCACTTAAAATGCTAATTAACCAATTAGATTAATAAATTCCTTAGCATATCAATTGCACAAAATTCCAACCACTTAATTCAATAACCATTGCATTAATTGGCCTATAATCAAAAGGAAATTAAGATAAATTGCACAGCTACTAGGTCTGGATTTTTCTCAAACATGTAGAGATCACAGTTAATATCCAAATATCAAATTACAACCAATCCATAATTCAGATCAATCCAATAATTTCTAGCAATTAAATTCCTAAATTAATGAGCTAAACCTAGTCAATTTGGAGAAGTAATTTAGAGCTCAAATATGTATCTAGGAATGTCCACTCACCAAAAGGAAATCAAGCTGCCATAGAGGAGATAAATGGAGGAATTTCAATGGAGGAAGGGGCCATGTGGAGAAAATGACTGAAGAAATCCCATCTTACTTGTGTACTGGAGCTCTCCTTTTCCGTCATGTTTTTCTCACGTTCTCTTATTCCCCCAACCCAGTTAGCGTTGTTCATTTCACATAATATGTGTTTTCTCCGTGCAAGGCTCTTTTTCATTCCTCCTTTATGTACTCTATAGTCCATAGCTTTTCTTCTTTGTTCTTGCTCACTCATTCCCATGTGATCTCCTTCCAACCTAGCTTCTTTAATCATTCCCTAGCCCGTGGCACTTACATATCTTCTACCTCAGCTCACAAGCCTCTTCTCGAATCACCAAAGCTCACCACGTCCTCTGCACCTTCCTTCATTCCTTTGTGAGCTTCCTCTCCATGTCTTCAATTTAGTACCATGCTTTCCTTATTTCAAACCTATGGCTTCTTCTTCTTCTTCTCTACTTCATACTTCACATGGTTTTCTACTCATGCCTCCTTTCAAGCTTCTTTCCACCTCTTGTTGCTCAACGTTCTAGCTTTTCCTTATTCTATCTAGCTCATATTTTTCCTTTTAAGCTTCTTCTCTTCTTTCCTATTCATTCCCACGTCAACTCCTACTTCTTCCTCCTACACACACATGCCTTCTTATGCTTCTACTTCTCTTCGTTCTCATAAACCTATTGCTACATGCTTCTGTACCTTGCTTCATCCATTTTCCTCATCAACAAAAGAAATGATTTGCTCCTCATTACATTAGATTCAAGCATCCCAAAGAGCCTTCCACATGCCATCAATTTATCTTCATTTCAAATCATTTTCCCATTAAAATCTGCACAAGAAAAATAAAGTAAGTTGAAGTAGAATAAAACAAAACAAAATATTAAGAAACAAGAATTCGCAAAGAAAATATTTTAAAGAAATTTATGCATTAAAATTTTAAAATTTTGCAAATTATTTCCTAAAGTGCAAGGAATGGCTACTAAAGACAAATTCCACCTAAGTAAATCTATTAAGCCATATTTAACTATTAAAATGCTTAAGCTAAGGAGAACAAAATATATAGAAATCATGCTTATCAAGGAAGAAGGAATGAGATTCTTGGAATCCTAATAGCTCTTTTCCTTTTTAGCCATACATAAAGGATGCAAATTGAAGTCTAAAAATGCATGCATGGCTATCATGGAGTGCATAATCATACTTGGAACAATTCTTACATTCACGAAGTCAAATAAAACATACATAGGCTTGCCAAACAAGTGGTGTAGCCTTACCCACTCTCTTTTGGATTTTGGACTTGCCTCACTCATTTTTCTTAAGGGACTTTTGACTAAGCCTCACTCTTTAAAGACTTTTGGCTTTGTCTCACCCATTCTTGGGGGCTTTCAGCTCATCCTCACCCTTGCTAAAGGACTTTTGGCTTTACCCTACTCAAGCAAACCAAAACATGTTCATAAGACATCATTTAAGTGCATAATATAGCAACATGGTACCATGGCATATAGAAACATGCTAAAATATCTTTCGTGGCTTAAAACATACATACATACTTTCAAAGACAAGACAAGATAAACACCTATTCATACATGAGAGAAAGAAGAGAGAGCTACCTTGATTACAAATGCACAATTTTCCTTTTAAGAATGCTTCCTTTCCCTCTACCACACACTCACAAGGATGTGAGACTTGATTTCTTTGGCCTAGGCACATCATATGGAAGCCAATTACACTTTTGGAATAATTTCTAAAGTCACACATTCATTTTAAAAGCTAGATTATTATCATTTATGGTTCCATAATATACCTAATAAAGTAACACCCATTATCCATGGTCTTGTGTAACACCATAACTTCTAGCTCATTTTATTCATTTATAAGCTTTATATCATCAATCCCACAAGAGTATATGAGAAAGAAGATAAAAATAATAGACTTTTTTGCGCTATATCTAAAAAATTCAATTTGGTGTCACGTGGACCGTGTGAGCTTATACTATACTTCCTCATATTTAATTTTATTATTTCAACTCATTTACATCACAAAAACATGCCTACAATTCATGGAAACCGAAAATGGAGCTATAAATAAACAAGCATATTTTCGGCCAAATTTGCTCCATTTTCTGATCCAAATTTGGAAAATCATAATTAAATCTAAAAAATTCAAAATCATGAAATCTTGGTCATTCTGGAAAAATTAGGATGTCTACTTCACACTAAAAATATGTCTAGGTCACAACATTCATCACACAGGATGTTTGACATCCATAAAGCTACCGAGATTGCTGATTGCCTGGGCTGGTGTTCAATTTACTGATACCAAATTCAAAACTTCATAACTAATTCTATAAAAATCGAAATCACACACACTCAGTCATTCTGGAAAGCTACAAATGTTCTAAAAATAATTTTAGAATGAAACAGATACGTTTAGGCATCTGGAACAGATGGAACAGTAACTGAGTTCTTGGGCACTACTGATACTAATAGTTAACTTCAAAAATGCATAACTCTCTGCTCAGACTCCAAATGAGGTGATCTTGGTGGGCACAGAAAGTTTATAACCTCTAGTTTATGCATATGAAATTTCATAAGCATTGGACACCATTTAGCCATCAGGTGACATAGAATTCAAAACTGCCAGTATGAACAGTACCCATACCAGAATCCATGAAAAATTGCAACTTTGAAAATTCATCAAATATTTCCTAGGTCTCCAAAAATTATGATCTTTAGCTTCCCAAAAATCTCTTAATGAGACCTAATTGTATGCCAAATTTTAGGGGCAAGACTAACTCATTTGGCTAAAAAGTGACATAGGGTTCCATTATGGTCAATTTTGGCTCCATATTGGCTACCAAAATTGCCAAATGGATTTCCCTTGGTCTTGGCACCTTTTGGACAAGTTTAAAAGCTTATTTGAGACTTGTGTGAGCTGCACAAATGGTTCCAAACCTCATGCATCTCATTTTGGCTATTCAACCCACACTTATACATATAATCACCAAACTTTACATTCTCATACCATGGCATTTCATACTCAAAACATGTGCTATTAGTCATACATCATTTCCATACATGTAAACATCACATAATAGTATCTTTACATATGTCTCAACATTTATAGTACATATACAACCTCATATACATTATGAACTATCATTATGGTTCCAAAATAGACAAAAAAAGACAAAAGCTTGTCAATCTTTGCTCTTCATGGTTGTTGGCTTCCTTCACCATAATTACGCTACTGATACTAATAGTTAACTTCAAACATGCATAACTCTCTGCTCAGACTCCAAATGAGGTGATCTTGGTGGCCACAGAAAGTTTATAACCTCTAGTTTATGTATATAAAATTTCATAAGCATTGGACACTATTTGGCCATCTGGTGACACATAATTCAAAACTGCCAGTATGAACAGTACCCATACCAGAATCCATGAAAAATCCCAACTTTGAAAATTCCTCAAATATTCTCTAGGTCTCCAAAAATTATGATCTTTAGCTTCCCAAAAAGCTCTTCATGAGACCTAATTGTATGCCAAATTTCAGGGCAAGACTAACTCATTTGGCTAAAAAGTGACATAGAGTTCCATTATGGTCAATTTTGGCTCTATATTGGGTACCAAAATTGCCAAATGGATTTCCCTTGGTCTTGGCACCTTTTGGACAAGTTTAAAAGCTTATTTGAGACTTGTGTGAGCTGTCCAAATGGTCCCAAACCTCATGCATCTCATTTTGGCCATTCAAGCCACACTTATACACATAATCACCAAACTTTACATTCTCATACCATGGCATTTCATACTCAAAACATGTTCTATTAGTCATACATCATTTCCATATATCTAAAAATCACATAATAGTATCTTTACATATGTTTCAATGTTTATAGTACATATACAACCTCATATACATTATGAACTATCATTATGGTTCCAAAATAGACAAAACAAGACATAAGCTTGTCAATCTTTGCTCTTCATGGTTGTTGGCTCCCTTCACCATAATTACTTGGTCCACCTAGCATGTTAGATCATTGGAGAGGAGGGAATGATATTCAAAGAATCCCAATAGCTCATCTCCCATTCAATCATACATAATATGTGCAAGGTAAGTTTCATAAATGCATGCATGGAGGAGATAGAAATCATAGATATTTTAAAAGCAACCTTGGCATATGAATCAATCATACAAGACATTCAAGAGCTCACTAAGTGTTTGGATTGGCCTCACACTTCTCCTAATGGATTTTTGACTTGTCTCACCCATTCTTTGAGCACTTTGGACTCAACCATACTCTTGGGAGCCCACTTTGCTTTTGGGAGACTCTTTACTTTGTCTCAACCAAGCTCAAGGGTTCTTGGCTCATCCTCACTCAAGGGAAGAGTTCTTGGCCTCTTCACACTCAAGCAAACTCATACAAACATTATGGATTCATTTAAAAACATAACATGGCATCAAGCATCATGGCATATAAAGGCATGCTAGCATACTTTTCAAAGCTTGGAAAGACACATACACACATTTTAAAACAAGCTAAACACACATTCATGCATGAAAGAAGGTGGAGAGAGCTACCTTGTATACAAGCACACACTTTTTTCTTAACTTTCAAGCCTCCTCTTTTGGCTACACACCCACAATTTGGTGGAGATAGTTTCTTTTGCTTAGACTCAAATTATAGGAGCCAATTAAGTTCATGAACCACACTCTAAGGCTACACAACTTAATGAAACACTGGATTGCTCTATAGGTACTATTATGGTCCATATTGGCACCTAATGAAGCAACAACCCTCAAATGATTTCTAGGCCTCATTCTTTCTTTTCAAATATGATTCTTGACTCCTTTTAAACCTCTTGGAGTCATCACATCATCAAAACAAAAGGCCTAGCACTATGTTGCTTCTTTAGGTCATATTATGGAACCTAAGACACCAAATCACTTTCCATGAGTTCTAAATTTTTTCCAAGGCCTCCCTTCACTTTTATTCATCAAATATGACTCAAGAATGGCCTTAGAAAAATTTAAAACTCCCCCCACCTACACAAACAAGCCTAGGCCGAGACATAGGCTTCCTTTAGGCTCCTTGGAGTTCTCTTGCTTTTCTTGAAGGAGGAAGCTTGTGGGGAGCATCTTTGGTGTCTCAAGAACTCATTTATACTCTAACTTAGACTTAGGAAGCATCCTACAAATTCAGAAATTGAAAGGTGCACTTGAAACCCTAGGTTTTGCATCTTACTTTCTAATGCCTTTTTCTTAGTTTTCTTTGCATATTCTTATTTTTCTCCATTAAATACCTCAGAATCATCTTTGTTTTGGTTAAAAATCTGAATCCTTAGATCTGTCCAAGTGTAGGTCGAAATGCTCAAGGAAGGGAGGAAGAAGACCAAGTGGAAGAATTGCAAAATACCTTGTTTTCCTTGGATTTCCTTGCTGTTCTTGCTTTCCTTGGCCTCCTTACTTGAAATTCGAACTTTCCCCTCTGTTATCCCTTCAAAACAGCCCCCAAAACTTCAGAGAAATCATGGAGAAGAAGAGGGAAAAAGAGGAGAAGAAAGTGGTGGAGAGAAAGCATGAAAAACAAGCAAAATTCCATACCTAAAGTCTTGAATCTTTCCTCCTTCTTCCCTTCTCTTTGTGTGCCACTCTCCAAGGGATTTGCTTCTGATTTGGGGCTGGAAATTCTGAAGTGAATGAAGGAGAGTGTGAGGTGCCACCTATATATAGCTAGGGTAAAGTGACTTTTTCAAAAATTCCCATTTTGCCCTTCGTACTTTGCCTTTTTGTTTCTCTTTTATTTTAGCTCCTTTTTTAGAACCGTCTTTTCCATTATAACATTTAGATTCCCAATTAAGAAAAATGGCTTTCGAATCACTCAAATCGGAGCTAAAACCCTTCTGAACGAATCGGTCAAAGTTCGAGTCAATCGACGTTAGAAAACTTACATCGGAGGGTCTTTACTGGTCCTGGGGTTCCTATGGTTTTCAGGGCCTCTGAGAACCCCGAAGAACTCAAAAATTTCATTTAAAAAGCCCTTCTGTAGGTTTTCCAAAAAGTCCACTTATTTACGAAAATGCCACTGGCCTTTTAGGTAATTTTTTTAAATCACCCTGGCCTTGATTTTTTGGCAACTCAAGGCTCAAATCCTCATTTTATAATATTTAACATTTTATCCAAATTTTATTGGGCCTTGAGTCACTCATCTCAGGGGGTTTGCTTTGAAAACGTGCCATTTTCCGTCGTTTAACAAAAATTGGACATTACATCTTGGCTCTATTCTTTCCTTCCATCTATGGTTCGTGACTCCATTTAAGCCTCTTGGAGTCATCACACAATTAATTTAAGGCGTCTAACTACATGTTACTTTTTTAAGTCATAATATGGAACCTATGATACCATCTCACTTCTTAGGCTTCCTAAAATTTTTCCAAGGCTTTCTTTCATCCTCTCCTATCATATATCATACAAAACCAAGCTTAGAAGAAATTAAACCTGTCCCTTGGTGCTTCATCAACCCTAGGCTGAGGCTATGCTCTATGAGAACACCAAAGGAGTTGTTTTGATTTCTTTGATGGAAGAAGCATGTAAGAGGCTCTCTTGGTGTCTTAGAAACTTATATGGACTCTTAAACACCTTAATTTTTGGCTAGAACTCATTTTACAAGTCAAGGTGCAACTAAAACTCTAACTTTTGTTTCTTACAATTTCAAAATTTCCCTTCTTGGTCTGACCTCAAAACAGACCCAAAAGCTTTAATAAATCCATAGGAAAGATGAGAAGAAGGAGGATAAGGAATTTGCTAAAGAGAAACTAAGAAAATCCATAAAAATCCATACTTTTCACTTGCTTTTTCTTCTCCTTTTTCCTCCTTCAGTGTGTGCCTAACACTCTAGATCTCTCATCTATTTTAGGGCAAAAATAAAACTAGCCAAATGAGGAGGAGTGTGTGGCATGACCTATATATAGGTGGGGAAATAGGATTGTTCCAAAGAAATTCCATTTTGGTCTATGATAAACATGATTTTTTACACATTTTATTCTCCTTATCTTAGGCATTTCAATGATCAAATATGGCTCTAAGACTTTAATTAGATAAGATTTTATTTTAGTAGCCATTTCTATATTTAAGGAGTTAATTTGTAAACTTTTGGAATTTTAATGCATAAATCTTTTCAAATAAATTCTGTGAATATTCCTATTTCATCTTTTCCATTCATTTTGTGCAGAATTTGAACAATTTGAATTTAAATGTTAGAGAGAAAGGGAAACTTAGGTGTAGAACAAATGGAAGTTCACGTTGCTACACTAACCCAATGTCACAATCAGCATTCCCTTATCCACGTAGGAGCTCACTTGTATGTGATTGCACACCCACGGGCCAACCTTGCACTTCACTCTCATGCATCCACATCACACTAGCCATGGTTGACACTCAAGAAGGCAGTCACATCCATGTTCCAACCATTACACTAACATACATGCATAGCTGGCATCCACTATCCAATTCACACTCATATGTTTAAGCTGCGGGTCCATGCATCATTCATCTAGGACAGTAGCTCTTAACTCTAAACACCTTACACTCATGCATTCAAAGGGCCCACATGCATCATTCATACACTCTTCACATAGGTTCATTTACTTCAAACACACACTCAAACACACACATTGTTCTAGTAGCCACGGGCTGTAGCAGAAACAAGAGGCAGAACTAGCTACAATGCAGCTCAAGTATGAAGAAGATGTGAGAATAAGTGTAGAAGGTTTCCAATGGAAAGTAAAAGCTAATCCACGTTACATACTCATAAGACAACAGTTCTAGCTCTCTTGTTGCATGTGCATGAGGCCATAAACATTCCAGTCACATGAGGATTAGCCACAGCAGATCACATTGATTGGCACGAGCATAACAAAGCTATAGATTCATACAGCTAACATGGAAACTCGTGGCAAAGAAAGAAAACATATGAAGGAAGATGAGCTAGAGGCTGAGCAAAATCCACGTGAACAGTAAACAATTAAAGTATGTGATGGGTGGATGAAGCAACATAGAAGAAACACATACACGCTCCCATGGGATCAAATGAGGAACACGAGCTAGACTAGAGAAAAACAGCAGAGCATGAGAAGAAGAAGTTGCATAAATGAGTTGGGAAGCATAAGAAAAGAAAATGACGTAGCAAGTGACGTGGGGAATGACTGGGAAAGTGTAAATGAAGCTACGAGTTTCTCTTTTGACATAAAGGCACACAAAAGTTGCATGGGAAGTTCACGTGAGCAGCAGCAATTAGCTAAGAAAGGAGGACGTGGTTTAATGATATGATATAGCTGAGCACGTGATTCATTTTAATAGAAGAATACATATGGATAGCATACACAAAGTTGATGTGTAGAAAGGAAGAAAGAGTTGCATATGAAAAATAAACAAGCCACATGAAGGAGATTAAAAATACATTCGAGTAGAAAGCATCCAGGAGGGGGATCCATCGAATAAATCACTTACATTCACTCCATGTCGTAGCTTCATCCTCATCCTCTCTACACCATTTCCTCCATTTTTCTCACCTCCATCCATTCTCCAATGAAGCATTAACTCTCAACATGTGACTAGCTTGGAAGAAGTCCTTGGAAAGATCAAATCCATGGGGAAGAGCATAAAATTTTGGCTAAGATTTTTTTAATTTCTTACACTTTTTCTTTTTCTTGTACATTCTTGGTTGGGATGTATTTGATTGGGAATTTATGTAGATGTAATTAGTGGCTAGTTAAACACTAATTAGGAAACCTTTTTGTGGATTAATTGATTTGATTAGACACTAAATTTTGCATTTTCCTTTAATTTCCCATGTATGCCATGAAGGTGTTTGATGAAATGAATGAGTGAAATTACGTGCTTAATTGTTTGATTTGAGGATTCCTTGGAGTTTGATTGGTTAATGAAACATCCTAGAGTGTTAATTTAGAGGCTCATTGTAACATCCGATTTTCTAAAAATGAGAGAAAATGTGAGAAATGAAACAATGGTTTCTTTGTAAATAAATGAAACTCACTAAGAGAGCTTTTTAAATGAAATTTTTGAGTTTTCTAGGATTCTCAGAGACCTTAAAAACTATGGAAACCCCTAGAACAGTTAAAACCCCTCCGGTAGTCGTTTTCTAATGTTAGTATGCCCAAACTTTGACGGATCGGTTCAGGAAGGTTTTAGCTCCAATTTGAGTAATTCCAAAGGTATTTTCCTTAATTGGGAACCTAAATTTTATAACGAAAAAGACAGTTATAAAAAAAGAGCTAAAACAAAGGAGAAACAGAAATGCAAAGTATGAAGGGCAAAATAGAAATTTTTGAAAAGCGTAACTTATTCCCACCTATATATATGATGCACCCTTCTCCTCCCTTCATTATGCACAACCATGTTCTGCCTAAAAACAAAAGAAAACCCTAAGGGATGAGGTGCACAAGAGGAGGAAGAAAAGGAGGAGAAATTCAAGGTAGAAAGGTATGGATTTTCATGGTTTTTCATGCTCTTTCTTTTCCAAACCACTTCTCCTTCATTCTCCTTTATTTCCTATGATTATAATGAAGTATATGGATCTTTTTAAAAGGAGAAATTGAGGGGAAAATTTGGATTTGAAGAGAGGAGCTTAAAGAACACAAGATTCAAGTGAGAAAAAGTAAGAAAACAAAGTAATTTCTCTTCCTATGGTTGTCATCTTTGGTTCCCTCCTCCTTCATTTCGTTCCACTTGAGAAAATCCTAGGAGGAGATTATTTTTAGGCAGAACCAAGCATGAATCTAAGGAAAAAGGGTGTGGAGATTAAGAATATGCAAAGAAAACAACAAAATAACCATTAGAAATCAAGATGCAAATTCTAGGGTTTTATGTGCACCTTCCAAATTCTGATTTTGTATGATGATTCCTATGTTTAATTAAGAGTTTAAATAAGTTCTTGAGACACCTAAGATGCTCCCCACAAGCTTCCTCCTTCAAGAAACCAAGAGAACTCTAAGAAGGCCAAGGAAGCCCATAGTCTCAGCCAAAGAGAGTTCTTATAGTAAGGGAGAGTTTTAAATTTTTTAAGGCCATTTTTAGTCATATTTTATGAATGAAAATGAAAGGAGGCCTTAGAAAAAAATTAGAACTCATAGAAAGTGATTTGGTGTCTTAGATTCCATATTATGACCTAAAGAAGCAACATGATGCTAGGCCCTTTGTTTTAATAGTATGATGACTCCAAGAGGCTTAAAAGGAGTCAAGAATCATATTTGAAAGGAAAGAATGAGGCCTAGAAATTATTTGAGGGGTGTTACTTCATTAGGTGCATTTATGGACCATAATAGGGGTTATAGAGCAATATAATACTTAAGCAAGTTGTATGGCTTTAGAGAATGTTTGATGAACCTAATTGGCTCCCAAAAATTGCATCTAGGTCAAGAGAAACTATCTCCACCTGTGAGTGTGTGGCCAAAAGAGGAGGCTTGAATCCAAAAGCAAAAGTGTGTAATTATGTGCAAGGTAGCTCTCTCCACCTTCTCTCATGCATGGATGTGTGTTTCGCTTGTTTTAGAATGTGTGTATGCATATTTTCAAGCTATGAAAAGTATGCTAGTATGCCTTTATATGCCATGATTCTTAATGCCATGTTATATTTCCAAATGAATACATGATGTTTGTTTGAGTTTGCTTGAGTGTGGAGAGGCCAAGAACTCTTCACTATGTTGAGGATGAGCTAAGAACCCTTGAGATTGGTTGAAACAAAGTAAAGAGTCTCCCAAAAGTAAAGTGGGCTCCCAAGAGTATGGCTGAGTCCAAAGCTCTTAAAGAATAGGTGAGGCAAGTCCAAAATTCATTAGAAGAAGTGTGAGGCCAATCCAAATACTTGGTGAGCTCCTGAATGTCTTATATGATTTGTTCATATGCCAAGCTTGGTTTTTAAATATCCATGACTTCCAATTTCTTCATGCATGCATTTGTAAAGCTTGCTTTGCACATATTATGTATGATTGAATGGGAGATGAGCTATTAGGATTCTTTGAATCTTATCCCCTCCTCTCCAATGCTCTAACATGCTAGGTGGGCCAAGTTGCTATGGTGAAGGGAGCCAACAACAATGAAGAAGAAAGATTGACAAGCTTATGCCTTGTTTTGTCCATTTTGGAACCATAATGATGGTTCATGATGTATATGATGTATATGATGTTGTAAATGTACTATTAACCTTGAGACATGTGTAAATATACTATTATGTGATGTTTAGATGTATGAATATGATATATGACCTCTAGCATTTATTTTAAGTATGTAATGCCTAAGTATGCAATTTGGAAGTTTAATGGAAATATTCATAAGTGTGGGCTAAATGGCCAAAATGAGATGCATAAGGTTTGGGACCATTTTGGAGGCTCACACAAGTCTTAAATATGCTTTTAGACTTGCCCAAAAGGTGCAACAACCAAGGGAAAGCCATTTGGTAAATTTGGTACCTCATGTGGAGCTAAATTTGACCATAATGGAACCCTATATCACTTTTTAGTCAAATGAGTTAGTCTTGATCTGAGATTTGGCATGAAATTAGATCTCATTAAGAGATTTTTGGGAAGTTAAAGATCATAATTTTTGGAGGCCTATAGAATATTTGATGATTTTTCAAATTTGGCAAAATTTCATGGTTTTGGTCTACTACACTATTTATTTGGTTCGAAAATGAATTCTGTCATCCGAGACTCAAAGGATGTCCAATTGCCATGAAATTTGATACAAAAAAAATAAACAATCACAGAGACTCGTGCCAACTAGAAGCACCTCATTTGGAGATCTAGAGAGGGAGATATGAATTTGTTTTAGTTTCTGTCTAGTATTAGTAAATTTGTCTGACCAGAAGTACTGTTCCATTGAATTTTGAGGTTTGGGCTTGATGAATTGATCTAGATATATTTTTCCTCTCTATTTAACATCCACAAATTTCTAGATTGGTATCATTTGCATAGATTAGATTTTTTAAAAATTAATTGGATATTTTCAAAATTTTCTATAGAATTCTGTGACAGTTCCAGAATTTAGTCAGACCTTTGGACCATTTTGGGTGTCAAACGCCCTCTGTGATGCATTTTATGGTCTAGGCATATTTTTAGTATGAAGTAGACATCTTAGGCTTTCCATAATGACCAAGAACACATGCTTTCATTTTTTTTAAATTTAGTTATGATTTTCCAAATTTGCCCAGAAAAGAGGCCAATTCTAGCTAAGAGTGAACTTCCATTTTCCATGCTCCATTTCGGTTTCCATGAGTTGTGGGCATGTTTTTGTGATGAAAATGAGTTATAATGATGTAATTAAATATGAGAATGAATAGTATGAGCTCACACGGTCTACGCAACACTAATTGCAAATTTTTAGATATGACGCAAAGCGAAATTAATCCCATTTTCCTTGCTTTTTCTATGGGAAACCTATATGGATCATGATATAATGCTTAAGAATGACATGAAATAAGCTAGAATTTATGGTGTTACACTAATTGATCAATTAATTATTCAATTCAAGTGTTCATTGATCCTAATGACAAGAGTTAGTGATTTGATACGGGATTGAGATTTCAGTTCAACATTAAATTGTTAGTCTCTTGATTCTTGTGTGGTAACTCAAGATAATTTGTATTGGATACAATTAGGGACTCTTATACTAGAATTAATTATAATTAAATTAGGATAAGGATAGTGGATACCAAGGGATGAATCCAAAGCTAGTCAAAAGTCCATCATTAATTCATAATTCATATAATTAGGTAATTAGACAATTTAATTCAATTTCATTTTAAATAGTTTAACTAGATCAAAAATCCCCCTAAATTAGGTAGTTCTAGGATAAAACCCAATTAAACATTGAATTCTACTTCTAAGGGAGATGACTTAGGTTGCGACACTAACTATATATATTTTCCAACCTAGTTTTATTTTAAGGGTTGCGCGACATGACTCGTCAATCTCGTAAACTTGGCATTTTCATTTCTAGTTCATTTTAGCTCTTTTTTTATAATCATCTTTTCCATTATAAAATTTGTTCCTTAATTTTATAAAATACCTTTGAAATCACTCAATTGGGAACTAAAACCTTCCCAAACGAAAGGGTCAAAGTTCAAGTTAACCAACATTTGAAAATGTACACCAAAGGGCTTTTAATTGTCCCATGGCTTCCCATGATTTTTAGGGCCTCTGAGAACTCCAAAGAAATTAAATTTTCCATTTGAAAAGCCCTTCTATAAGTATTCTAAAATTTTCCTAAAATTAAAAAAATACAATTACGTTATATAACATTTCATTAATTTCTATCTGGCTATTTTAGCTTCTGTTTTAGGGCACCTCTGGCCTCTTATTTTCATTACTTAATGTCTAGATTATTATGCTAATTTTTTTGGACCTTAACCAATTCATTTTAGGAGACTTACTTTTAAAACATATCCATTTCCATCATTTTTACAAAAATTAGACATTACATTTCTCCCTCCTTAAATAAAATTTCATCCTCAAAATTTAAATACAAACCTCATGAGAAGAGCTCTAAATAGTTCTTTCTCATCTTTTTTTCTAGCTCCCAGGTAGTTTTCTTAGGACATATCCACTTCCAAACCACTTTCACCAGCGATATTAGCTTATTTTGTAACTGCTTGAGTCCAACATCCATGATCCCATCTGGTGATACTATATATGACAGATTATCCTGCATCTGCACATTTTCATACTTTATGATATGTAAGGGGTCAGGCTGGTATTTTTTGAGTTAGGATACAAGTCTTACTTTATCAATAATTTGAAATAGACCTATGTATTTTGGATTGAGCTTCTTACTTTTAATGGACCGACCTATCCCTATGGCTAAAGACACTCTAATAAAAACATGGTCTCCAACCTCAAACTCTAATAGCCTTCTCCGTCTATCTATATAATTGTTCCATCTACTCTATGCCGTTAGGAGTTTGTTTCTTATAGTCTCAATTTGTTTAGAGGTTTGTGATGAATACTAGTTTTATATACATGAATCCTCATAATTTTGGGTTTTTAATGATTAAATATGGCTTTTAGATTTTAATTAGATGAGATTTTATTTTAATAGCTATTTCTGCACTCAAGGAATTTTATTTACAAAATTTTGAATTTTAATGCATAAATTTCATTGAAACATTCCCTTTGTGAATTGTTTCTTCTTAATATTTTGTTTTATTTTATTTTATTTTCTTGTGCAAATTTTTATGGAAAAAGAATTTAAGATGAACGTGAATTAATGGTAGCTGGCTCTTCTTATGGAAGCAATGTATACATCAAAGGGAGGAATTCTTGGTGGAGTCTAAATCAGAACCACACGTCCTGTAACACCATAGTTTCTAGCTCACATCCATCATTATTTACATTCTCATGTGATATATAGTAAGAAGGAAGTGAGAATTTTATTGAAAATAACACACTTTCTGCGCCACATCATGACTAAAAATTTCATTTGGTGTCACGTGGACTGTGTGAGCTCATGCTATACATTCTCATATTTAATTACATTATCACAACTCATTTGCATCACAAAAACATGCCTACAACCCATGGAAACCGAATTGGAAGGTGGAAAATGAGGTTTCATTCTCGGCCAGAATTGGCCTCCTTTCTGGGCAAAATTTGAAAAATCATAACTAAATCTAGAAAAATCAAAATCATGCAATCTTTGTCATTCTGGAAAGCTTAGGGTGTCTACTTCATAGTAACAATACTTCCAGGTTACAAAATTCATCACACAGAACGTTTGACATCCAAAATTCTACAGAGGTCACTGGCTGCCTGGGCTATTGTTCAGTTTACTGATACCAACTTCTAAAATTCATAACTAATTCTATAAAAATAGAAATCATACCCATTCAGTTATTATGGAAAGCTACAAATGTTAACTTGATATTAAAAATAATTCTAGAATGAAATCAATACATTTAGACATCTGGAACTGATGGAACAGTAACTGAGCTCCTGGGGTGCATGAAATTAAATATGAGGAAGTATAGTATAAGCTCACACGGTCCACGTGACACCAAATTGAAATTTTTAGATATAGCTCAAATTTTTTGTTTAAAAATCCCTCTTATGAATTTTCTAAATTTTTTAAAAATTACAAAAGTGCCCCTACTTCCCTCAGTAAATTTTTTGATCTCTTTTGGCTCTGGTTTTTGGGCATCTTAAATCTCAAATCCTCATTTTCTAATATTTAAAATTTTATTATAATTTTATTTGGCCCCAATTCCTTCTATTTCAAAGACTTCCTTTTATATTTGGCCCATTCTGACGTTTACGGAGAAACTGAACATTGCGCTTCTCATGTTTATAGAGGGACTGGATGTTACACGTCCAGTTGGCATGTTCACATGCATGAAGCCACAACCATCCACATACATCGAGTTCATGATAATGAATGAGAAGAAGAAGCTGCAGGTTAGTAGTGAGGAAAGCAAAAGCTTAGAGATACATAATGTGATTAAAGAATCAGTGAAGGAAGCAACGAGCTAGCAGTAAGCTTCAGAAGCACAAAAGCCACGTGATTCTTAGCATGGGCAAATAGACATAGAGAATGGGAAGAAACATGTGAAGAAGAAGGCTTGGGTTGTCTCATGAAGCAGCTTCTACTACCCTGCACACGTTTAGCTCTCCCTCTACATAAACACAAGAACCAAACCATGCAAGTTTACATGAGAAATTACATGGAGTAGCAGCAAAATTAAGAAGCATAAGAAATACGTGAATTTTGCTACGGGTTTGGATGGAGGAAAGGGAAAAAGAAGCCATATCCAGCTCTTTTATTCATATCCATACACACATGGGCTGCACGAAACCAGTAGCTGAAGGAGCTTTTGAGCAAAAACAAAGGAAGCAACATAAGCCTTGGGTTTGAGAAACATACATGAGCTGGATTGTCACGGGTTGAATGAAGAGGAAACAAGCAAAGAATGTGTAAAGGAATGAAGGAGAAGAATCACGTGTTTGTTATGTGTTGGATGGAACATGAAGAATGTTAGCGAGAAGAACAGAAGGTACACAAGTGCAGAAACGCGTTTGGCTGAGAAGAAATGATGCAAAGAACCACATGATTAGAAGAACACACGAATTCAAAACTGCACGTGGAATGAGAAGAGAGGAAGGTTTTCAAGCTGAAGCTAAGAATGAGGAAGTAGCTTACAGGTTGAATGGGCTGGGAGCTGATGCAGAACCATTTACTTATACAACAGCTAAAGAAGAGATATCCAAATCACGTGTTTGTTATGTGTTGGATGGAACATGAAGAATGTTAGCGAGAAGAACAGAAGCTACACAAGTGCAGAAACGTGTTTGGCTGAGAAGAAATGATGCAAAGAACCACGTGATTAGAGGAACACATGAATTCAAAACTACACGTGGAATGAGAAGAGAGGAAGGTTTTCAAGCTGAAGCTAAGAATGAGGAAGTAGCTTACAGGTTGAATGGGTTGGGAGCTAATGTAGAACCATTTACTCATACAACAGCTAAAGAAGAGATATCCACATAGCTTGTTTGCTCTAATTACACATCCAGCTACTGCATAATAACTACCAAGAGACTCGAGTCTTACTTGGCTGTGAACAAAATTGTAGAGGACTCACGTGGAGAAGAGGCAGAACGTGTATTTGAGAGAAAAAGTGTGAGCTAGAGATTAAAGAGAAGAAGTCTCAACCACACTCATATGCACATGCAAGATCATGACTCATTAAAAGGAAAGTTTGGGTAGAATGAAAAGAAAAACAACGTTGCAAGCGAAGACGTGGAATGAAGGACTTGAGCAAGGAGCAAAATGAACTGATAAATGAAAAGCATGACAAGATGATGAGGCAAGATTTAAATAAAGAAATTTCACGTGGAGATGATGCAAATGAAGCCACGGGATGATGTGAAGATCAAGTAGAAAAGAAGCAACTCGAAGATAACACGAAGCATGGATTTTATTTTATTATATTCAACACTTCAGCATGACAAGTTGGGACCCACACTTATACACAAATGAAGGGAGCGTGACACTAAAAAAAGAGAAGCTGAGCATGTGAGAACAAGGCACAAGGGAAGCATGTGAATCATTAAAATACACTCAGGCAGAGAGTATCCAAAATTCACAATTTATCGACACATTCACTTCGTCCAGTCCATTCCATCTAGAGACCACCCACCACGTCGTAGCCATTTCATCATCTATTTCCTCCATTTTTCTTCCAATTTGATGAGAGCTTAATTGAAGATTGTGGCTAGCTAGGAGGAAAGTCCTTAGAGAAGCTTAAATCTATGGATTAGAATCAGAATTTTGGCTAAGCTTCCTATTTCTTTTCTCTCTTTCTATATTGATTTTTGTTATTTTATTTGCTTGGTTAAGCTTGTAATTGACTAGATTAATGTAGTTTATGATTAATTGCTAGTTAGATACTAATTGGGAGAGCAATTGATGTTTTAATTGATTAATTTTAGTGTTGGATTTTTATTTTCCTACCATTTTTCAAGTGTGTAATCAAGGTGTTTAATGAAATGCTTGTGAGAATTGGTGTGCTTAATTGTCTAATTTGAGGATTCATTAGAGTTTAATTGGTTAATTGAATCTTATAGGGTGTTAATTCAGAGGCTAATTGATCAACTAATCATTCAATTCAAGTGTTCATTGATCTTAATGACAAGAGTTAGCAATTTGATGTGGGATTGAGGTTTCAATTCAACATTAGATTGTTAGTTCCTTGATTCTTGCATGGTAACTCAAGATAATTTGTATTGAATACAATTAGGTACTCTTAGACTAAAATTAATCATAATTGGATTAAGATAACGATAGTGGAAACCAAGGGATGAATCAAAAGCTAGTCACAAGTCCATCATTCACCCATTAATTCATCTAATTAGGTAGTTAGTGATTTTGATTCAAATTAATTTTAGATAGTTTAATTAAACCAAAAACCCCCTAAATTAGGTAGTTCTAGGATCTTTATACATTTAAAAAGCCCAATTAAATATTGAACTCCAATTCCAAGGGAGATGACCTAGGTTGTGCCACTAACTATAAATTTTATCCAACCTAGTTTTATTTTGAGGGTTACACGATAGACCCGTCAATTTGGTCCATTAATTCTGGGCCTATGAGGCTTCTTTCTCCTAGCTCAACCTAACACATTGGGGACTCTACAGTTCCTTCCATACAATGCCTCATATAGCGCCATCTGGATACTCGCATGATAACTATTATTATAGGCAAACTCCACTAAAGGCAAGTATGTATCCCAATTTCCTTTCATTTCTAGAATACATGCCCTCAATATGTCCTCTAAGGTTTGGATGGTTCTCTCTATCTAACCATCTGTCTAGGGGTGATAGGCTATACTAAATCTTAATTTAGTACCAAGAGCATCCTGTAAGGATCTCCAAAAGTTCGAAGTGAATCTAGGATCTCTATGTGACACTATGCTTCTAGGCACAACATGTAATCTCACTATCTTCTAAATGTACAGCTCAACTAATTTATCTATGGTATAACTGGCTTTCATTGCTAAGAAGTGAGTTGACTTCTTTAATATATCTACTATTACCTATATATCATCATGCTCCGATGATGTTCTAAGTAGACCCATGGCAAAATCCATAGCTACACTATCCTATTTCCACTATGGGATATCTAGAGGCTAAAGTAACCCAGCTAGCTTCTAGTGTTCTATTTTAACTTTTTGACATACTAGACATTGGGAGACATACTCTGCTATGTCTGCTTTTATCCCTGGCCTCCAAAACATCTTTTTCAAATCATGGTACAACTTATTACTACCTGGGTGAATTGTGTATTTCCTCTTATATGCCTTATCTAATATTCTCTCTTTAATCTCAGCATTTCTAGGCATATACAAGCTATCCTTATATCTCATGATGCCATCTTCAGATAAATTAAACTCCTGAGTGCTACCCTGGGCTATTTGAGATCTAACCTTTCTTATGTACTCATCTGTTTGCTGGGTCTCTCTTATTTGATCTCTCAGGTCACTTTCTATCTGGCTTTTACTCATTAACAACTTCACTGAATGTACCTCACATAAGAGATTCATATCTTTAAACCTCTTAATTAACTCCTGGTCTCTAATCATCATACAAACCATATGTATAGATTTTCTACTTAGAGAATTAGCTACCACATTAGCCTTACTGGGATGGTATTTTAGTGTAAAATCATAATCTTTTAGAAATTTTAACCATCTCCTCTATCTCATATTTAATTCTTTCTGCTCAAATAATTATTTAAGGCTTTTGTGATTGCTATAAATTTTTATGGCTACCCTATACAAGTAGTGTCTCCATATTTTCAAAGTGAAACACAGTCGTTAGCTCAAGGCTATGTGTGGGGTAATTTTCTTCATTAAGCTTTAACTATATAGAGGCATAAGCTACCACTTGGCCTTTTTACATAAACACACATCCCAACCCTTTCTTAGAGATATCACTATAGACTATAAAAGTCTCTCTCGGGTCAGGAAATACTAAAACTAGGGCTATGGTTAACTTATGTTTCAACTCTTGGAAACACTTCTTGTAACATCCGATTCTCTGTAAATGAGAGAAAACATGAGAAACGTAATGTACAGTTTCTCTATAAACGAACGAAACTCATCAGATATAAAAGGAAGTCCCCTAAGATGATGTAGTTAAGGTCCCAAAAAATTTGAGAAGTATTCTAGACTCCTAAAAATGAGAATCCTAGGCTCAGACTAAAAGAAAAAAGGAGTTAGAATGAAGAAACAATTTCTTATGAAAAACTTACAAAACGTAATGGCATTTTCGTAATTTTGAGTAATTTTTGGAATTCAGATAGGAGGGATTTTTAAATGAAATTTTTGAGTTCTCTAGGGTTCCCAGAAGCCTTGAAAACCATGGAAAGCCCCAGGATAGTTAAAATGCCTCCGATAGTTGTTTTCTAACATTAGTTGACCCAAACTTTGACTGATTCGTTTGGGAAGGTTTTAGCTTTGATTTGAGTGATTCCAAAGGCATTTTACTAAATTGGGAACCTAAATTTTATAATGGAAGGAACGGTTCTAAAAAAGGAGCTAAAACAAAAGAGAAACAAAAATGCCAAGAACAAAGGGCAAAATGGAAATTTTTGAAAAGTGTTTCTTCCTCCCCCTATAAATAGGTGGCGCCTCACTCTCACACTCACATAGCTTCAGATTGTTCTGCCAAAAATCAAAAGAAAATCCCTAGGAGAGTGGAGCACCAAGGGAAGAAGAAGAGGAGAAAAAATTCAAGCTTTAAGGTATGGTTTCTTGGTAGTTTTTCATGCTTTCTTCCATCCAAACCTCTTTTCTTTCATTCTCCTTTGTTTCCTTTGATTAAAATGAAGTTTAGAAATCCGCTTCAAGGGAGAAACTTAGGGGAAATTTTGGATTTGAAGAGAGGAGCTTGGAAAAAGTATGTTTCAAGTGAGAAAAAGTAAGAAAACAAGGTAATTTCTCCTCCCATGATTGCTACTCTTGGTTCCCTTCCTCCTCCATTTCGCCTAACCTAAGGAACCCTAAGAGGATTTTATTTTTAGGTAGAACAAAGGGTGAATCTAAGGGAAAAGGGTGTGGAGATTAAGAATATGCAAAGGGAATCAACAAAAAGCCATTAGATTTCAAGATGCAATTTCTAGGGTTTTAATTGCACCTTGTAAGATTTGACTTTGTACAATGATTCCTATTCTTAAATAAGAGTTTAAATGCATTCCAAAGATCCCTAGGAGTCTCCCCATATGCATCTTCCATGTAGAAAACAAAGCAAACTCTATGGAGGCCAAAAGGAGACATAAGCTCGACCAAAAGGGGATGAGACACCTAAGGAGAGTTTTAAATTTTTCTAAACCCATTCTTAAGTTATATATGATGAATGAAAATAAGGGGAGGCCTTGGAAAAAAATTTAGAACCTATAGAAAGTGAGTTGGTACTTTATCTTCCATATTATGACCTAAAGAAGCAACATGTAGCTAGTCTCTTGGTTTTGATTGTATGATGACTCCAAGAGATTTAAATGGAGTCAAGAATCCTATTTGAAAGGAAAGAATAGAACCTAGAATTTATTTGAAGGGTGTTGCTTCATTAGGTGCAATTATGAAACCATAATGAGGTTATAGATCAAGCTAGTATCTAAGCAAGTGTGTGACCTTAGAATTAATTCCATGAATCTAATTGGCTTCCATAAATTGTGTTTAGGCCAAGAGAAATCATCCCCACACTTTTGTGTATTTGTGGCCGAAAAAAAGAGCTTGGATTCAAGAAAAAAAAAGTGTGGAATTATATACAAGGTAGTTCTCTCCACCTTCTCTCATGCATAATTGATTGCTTTACTTGTCTTTGAATGTGTGTATATGTATTTTAAGCCATGAAAAGTATTATAGCATGACTTTGATTCCATGGTTCCATGATGTTATAATATGCTCCCATGTGATGCTTTTGATATGTGCTTGGGTTTTGATAACCATAATATTTTATATATTTTAATCCCCTAACTTAGGCATTTTAGTATCCAAATATGGCTTTAGAGCTCTAATTAGATAAGATTTTAATTTAGTAGTCATTTCTACACTTTAGAAATTAAATTGCAAAATGAATGATTTTAATGCATACTTTTCTTCTAAATAATTGTGTGAATTTTTCCTACTTAGTTTTTCTTATCTTCATGTGCAGAATTTCAATGGGCCAATAATGCTACAATGAGCATTTGATTTAAAGAAAAGAAGCAAACTTGAGCTCGAGTTCTACGTGAATGAGAACAAAACAGAAGCAGCTCATGCAGAAACAGATATGAATCCGTGGAGAAGAAGCATGCAGAATCATGTCTAGTTTGAAAGAGGAATGGAGCAACCACGTGGAAAGCAACACGAATTGTACTGGCAGTAACAAGAAGACGTGGAAGCTTGCATGAGCTAAAATAACGTGAAGGAACGAGGAGCTGTCCAGGACGCCAAATGAAACGCTAAAGAAGCAACCATGTGGAGAACTCCCTTGAGCAGAACACGAATGAACAGAGGAGGTTCAGAAGCAACACACACCAGCTGAGCACGTGGTTTTACACGAGTTGAGAGGCTTGAATGCAGAAACAGAGACAGCCATGGGTTCAACGCATAAAAGAAAATGAGGGAAGCTACAAACTTGTGAAGAATACACATGTAGAGGTTGAACTTGAGAATGAGCTAAATAAGAGAAGCAACGAGGAAACTCGTGGAAAAGCTACAGAATGAAAGAGCTGGACAGCAATGTGAAGGCAGAATTAGAGTGAAGAAACACGTTGAAATGAAGAGCAACTCGAAGAGCAGAAGGGATGCACAGGGAAACGAATTGAAGCTGCTGGAACAAAGGAATGGACACTGCAGGCGAAGAAGAAGAGAACTCAAACAGAAAATGGAGAGTTGCATGGTTCGAAGAAAGTAACGTGGAAACAAGAGGCACGAGCTGCTAGTTTGAATGAAAACGCTGGAGCTGGAATGCATGTGGAATAAACTATAATATAAGGTAAAGTGGGACCCACACTCACATAAAGAAGGCTGGAGAAAATGCTTCGGGTATTTGCACCAGATTAGCACGTGAAGAGCACACACAAAAGAGCTTTAGGCGATTGAAATCAAAGAGCTGAGCACGTGAAATATTTTTTTAAGGAATTTTTCAATTTTTTTGGATTTAATTTCTTTAATTTTTGTGAGTTTATTTTGTATCATTAGCCTCTATTTTAAAGCGTTTTTTATTGTGAGGAATTTCTTAGCTTCATTGAATTTTTATTTTCTTGAGTTCGAGTTAATTTTAGTTATAATTTGTTTGTGATTTTACTTGTGCTTAAAGTGATTGTGCTTCTCATTTTTCTTTACTTTAAATGAATCCTTACTATTCTAATCAAGGTGTCTATGATTCTTGTAGAGAGCATAGGATTTCTCAGAAGTTGGATAATGCCATGTCAATGCTTCAAGGCTTGCTTGAAAGATAAACACAAGAACAACAGGCACAACAATGCTAACAATTCCAACCATCATGCTACCAACCACACCATCATTCCTATGAAGTTCACCCCAACTACCAACCATACCACAATCCATATGCAGTACACCCAAATTACCACCATCATCATGAGCCATATTATAACTTCCATATGCAAGAGCCATACCCTAATTACCATATGCAAGAGCCACAATATCATCCTTACAATTACCATGAGGGACACATGCAACAAGAGCCTCAAAGGGAACCAAGTTTGGAAGAGAGGATGATAAAGCATTTGGAGGCCTATAATATTCAAATCCAACAAATGCTACGGTTGCAACTCGAAACCCAACAAATAATGGACAACATTTTGAAGGATTCAGGAATTCAATCGAATCAACCGACTTCAAGTGCTAATGAATCAATTGAAGAGCAAATTAGAAGAGAATGCATAGAGGAGGAAGAGTCTTATCCATTGGGTAATATCCTTCCATCTTCTAATGTTTTACAATTTGTTGGAACTGATTCTAGTATACATGATAACACTTTGATTCCTAATGCATATAATATTGTTGATTCTGAATTGCATGATGATGTTGTTGATGAAGAAATAGTTGTTGAAACTCTTGATATGGTTGATTGTGGTAGTTCATTGAGCAAAATTGATACATTTGTTGATATTCATGAACCCTTGTGTACTGATGCACTTGGGATGTCTACTCCTAGCTGTGATTATAGTGAAAATTTTATTTCTGAATTAATTGATGAATCTATTGAGTCTAGGGTAGTAGATAAGTGTGAGGGTGACTTAGAATGTAATGATTATTCTGTTCCTGGTGTGGAATTGGTTGAGAAGCCTATTAATGATGCATCTATTGAGTTTAGGGATAGTTAACCATTAGGACCATGTGACATAGCTGATTTGGATGCATCTCTTGATTGTGTGTGTGCTGAATCTACTGTATGTGATAGATGCTCCCAAATTAATTCTTCCATTGAGACTAGTGAGTCCATCACATATTCTAATAATCATGATTCCTCACTAGCCTATGATAGTGTGCTTGCTGAAATAATGAATGTAGCATGTGATAATGATATGGATAGTGAAATTGTTGAGCAAATTGTTGTTAATGAATCAGACTTAACTCTTGAATGCTTATGTGATGAATTGCATACATGTCCTGTGTGTGCTGAGATTAATGAGTTTTTAAGGTCTGATAAGTCTGTTGAACCCATGGAATCCTTGGTTTGCACTGAAATTGTTAATGAACCTAATTCTTCTGATCATACTAGTATTGATGAGAATATGCATAAAGAGAGTATTGATATTGAAAATCCTGTTGATCCTTGTACTCTTGTTGATACTAGTGAGAGACTTGATTTTGTTGTTGATAATTGTCTAGAATTTTGTGAGCCTACTGATGTCTCTCTAATTAGGGAAGAAGCTGTTTCTCTTGTTGAAAGTTCGGAACAAATTCTAGAAGTTGGTGAAGTAGTTCCCAACAATCAACAGACTCTCCTAACTGAGAACAAGCACCTGCCAAATACCTTGGAGGACTTGAACTTAAAAGGCTGTGAGAAGTTGCAATTTAATTTTCTTGTTGATGCAGTGACTCTTACTGATGGGAGTCCTATAGATTTTATTGGATTTGATAGATTTTTAGAAAATTTTGATTTTAAATTTTCTTTCTTTGGTTTTAAATGTCCCAAATTTGATTTTTCTTCTTTTACTTTTCCTACATTTGTTGAAAATGACTTTCTGAAACTTTTGATGGTTGAGAAAGTCCATGAGTCATCACTGAATGATCAATCAAAATGTTTTAAAGTGGTTAGACTCAAATTTGTTCAGTTAAGAAGGAATAAAGTGGTTTTAATTTTGGTTTTTGATACATATGATTAGTTAGTCTCTGATAGAGCTCTTCTTAGTTTAGGATGTAGTTTTCTTTTCTTTATCGCATTACAGTTTGTTTTGTTTCTGTTTTGTAGGAAATAAAAGGGCGCTAACCAGCTACAAAGGAAATCTGAGCCACATTGAGATCTCCATATTCAAGTTCATCCGGTTGTATACTTTCCTTTTCTACTTTTTATATTGTGTTGTTTATCTGTTTACTAGATAGTGCGCTGGCATTGAGGACAATGCAATATTTAAGTGTGGGGAAGAGAGTCATTTCATTCCATCCATCTTTTCTTTATTTTGAAAAAAAAAAAAACAACTAAATTTTTTTTAGGAAAATTTTTGGAAAATAGCTTTATTTTTTTTTAGTTTTTTTATGAAAGTTACAAGTTAAGATGATTGTAGCTTGGATTCACTTTGACATGACAAGTGATGGATCTTGTGTTTTGATTCAAGTGAAGTGGCAATGAATTTGATTTCAATGAATTATTTGATAGCCATTAGCTAGTGAGAATTTGAGCCTTAATTGTTCAATTCTAGTGTAAATTCACCTATCTTTGCTTTCACTCTAGAATTTGTCTTGATTCTCTGTTGAAGCCACATTTGCATTTGCATGCATGAAAATGATAAGGCATTCATTTCTTTTCTAGCTAGTTAGCCAAAAAGCCAACCATACATGCACTTTATCCATTGTTTAGCCACTTTGAGCCTGGTTTTCTTTTCTTGTTTAGCCTATAGCCATTAAATATTTTCCCACCTTGTTTTAAGATGCCTTAAGGATCTTAAGGAGCATTACACTTGTTTAGGATGAGAGAATGTGTGCTTTGCATCCATTAAGGCCATTGTTAGTCAAAGAATTTGTTTTAAAAAAGGAAGAAAAAAATGCCAAGAGAAGAAAAGATAGAAAAACAAAAAGGAAACAAAAGAAAGGCAAAGAAAAAAAAAAAAGGAAAGGGAGCCATGTAAAATCAAAAGAAAGAAGTATTTCAAGTTGAGTTTATAGTTGCCTATTACTAGTCGGAAATAAGGCCTTGAATTACACATGTTCTTCCCTATCCTAGGTATTCATTTTATTGCTCTTGAAATTCTAAGGTATCTATTTGTTTTTCCCTTGTTCGTGTTATCCATTCATTTCATTCCCTAGCCCCATTACAACCCTTAATAAAGTCCTTTGATTTATGCATTGCATTTGGCATAGGTGGTGGAGATTTAGAAGCTAGACAAGCCTATGGTAGTGAATCTTGATAGGTGGAACTTGAGTGATCCACATTGCCTAAAACACTTGAAAGATGAGAGTAAACACTAACCATGTGAGAGGCTATGCATTTCAATTCATTCTTTTCAAATGAAATTGCCATGGAACTTAATTCTTGATGCAATTGACGTTTGCTTAGATTGTTCAAGTGTTGAAAAGTTGTGATTAGTCTCTAACTTGTGATTTTTACACTTTCTTTTCCATTTTCATTTTCCACTTGCCATTCTACCAGCCGGATGCTTCAATTCATTCTTTATCTTGGATTTTAAGCTTTGCCTAGGAGTGCAAAGGTTTAAGTGTGGGGGAATTTGATAACCATGATATTTTATATATTTTAATCCCCTAACTTAGGTTTTTTAATATCCAAATATGGCTTTAGAGCTCTAATTAGATAAGATTTTAATTTAGTAGTCATTTATACACTTTAGAAATTAAATTGCAAAATAAATGATTTTAATGCATACTTTTCTTCTAAATAATTGTGTGAATTTTTCCTACTTAGTTTTTCTTATTTTCATGTGCAAAATTTCAATGGGCCAATAATGCTAGAATGAGCATTTGATTTAAAGAAAAGAAGCAAACTTGAGCTCGAGTTCTACGTGAATGAGAACAAAACAGAAGCAGCTCATGCAGAAACAGATATGAATCCGTGGAGAAGAAGCATGCAGAATCACGTCTGGTTTGAAAGAGGAATGGAGTAACCACGTGGAAAGCAACATGAATTATACTGGCAGCAACAAGAAGACGTGGAAGCTTGCATGAGCTAAAATAACGTGAAGGAACGAGGAGCTGTCCAGGACGCCAAATGAAACGCTAAAGAAGCAACCATGTGGAGAACTCCCTTGAGCAGAACACGAATGAACAGAGGAGGTTCAGAAGCAACACACACCAGCTGAGCACGTGGTTTTACACGAGTTGAGAGGCTCGAATGCAGAAACAGAGACAACCACGGGTTCAACGCATAAAAGAAAATGAGGGAAGCTACAAACTTGTGAAGAATACACATGCAGAGGCTGAACTTGAGAATGAGCTAAATAAGAGAAGCAACGAGGAAACTCATGGAAAAGCTGTAGAATGAAAGAGCTGGACAGCAACGTGAAGGCAGAATTAGAGTGAAGAAACACGTTGAAATGAAGAGCAACTCAAAGAGCAGAAGGGATGCACAGGGAAACAAAATGAAGCTGCTGGAACAAAGGAATGGACACTGTAGTCGAACCGAAAATGGAGAGTTGCATGGTTCGAAGAAAGTAACATGGAAACAAGAGGCACGAGCTGCTGGTTTGAATGAAAACGCTGGAGCTGGAATGCATGTGGAATAAACTATAATATAAGGTAAAGTGGGAACCACACTCACATAAACAAGGCTGGAGAAAATGCTTCGGGTATTTGCACCAGATTAGCACGTGAAGAGCACACACAAAAGAGCTTTAGGCGATTGAAATCAAAGAGCTGAGCACGTGAAATATAAAGAAGCTCACGTGAAAGCAAAATCACGCCATTCATTCGCTCATTCCGTCAAATCCAATTGATGACGCCTTCATACACGCCCATTCCGTCTTTTCCACACATCCATCCCCTTCGTCCACACTACACAGAACCACATCCATTCCTCCATTCCATTCTCCACCTCCAACCACGCCAATATGAGGCTCTAATTCATTCATCTGTGACTAGCAAAGGAGGAAGCTCTTGAGTTGAAGCTTGAATCCTTTGAGGAGACTGCAGAAATTTTGGCTAAGATTTTTTTAATTTTTCCAGCACCTTTTCTTTTTCTTGTATAATCTCGGTTGAGTTATATTTGATTGAGAATTTGTGTAATTAATTAGTGGCTAGTTAGACACTGATTAGGAAGCTTTTCTTGTTAATTAATTGGTCAGATTTGAATCTGATTTTTCATTATTCTCTCTAATCTCCCATGTATGCCACGAAGGTGTTCGATGAAATGCATGAGTGAGATTATGTGCCTAATTGTCCATTTGAGAATTCCTTGATATTTAGTTGGTTAATTAAACATTTTTGGATGATGATTCAGAAGCTAATTAATCAGTTAATCAATCAAATTGGATGTTCATTGATCTTAAAGACAAGAATTAACGGTTTAATGCGGGATTGAGGTCTCAATTCAACATTAGATTATTAATCTCTTGAATCTTGAATGGTTATTCAAGATCATTTGCTAATGAACACAATTAAGGACTCTTAGGCCAGAATTAATCACAATTAGATTAGGATAAGGATAGTGGATACCAAGGGACCATTCCTAAGCTAGTCACAAGACCATTATCTCCACAATTCACACAATTAGGTAGAAATTAGGAAATTTGTTTCAATTTAGTTTTAGGTTAGTTTAATTCATTCAAAAACCCCCCAATTTAGATAGCTTTTAGGATCCTTTAACACTTAGAAAACCCAATTAAACATTGAATTCTATTTCCAAGGGAGATGACCTAGGTTGTGCCACTAGCTATATCTTTAGTCAACCTAGTTTTATTTTGAGGGTTGCACGACAAGCCCGTCAGGTTTGCTTGAGTGTGGTAAGGCCAAGAACCCTTAGCCCTGGTGAGGATGAGCCAAGAACCCTTAATATTGGTTGAGACAAAGCAAAGAGTCTCCCATAAGCAAGATGGGTTCCCAAGAGCATGGTTGAGTCCAAGAATCTCTTAAAGAATGGGTGAGGCAAATCCAAAATCCACAAGTAAATAGGTGAGGCCAATCCACTTGCTTGGCAAGCCTTTGTATGCCATGTATGACTTTCTTAAATGATGAAAATGCCTTTTGAATGTTTGCACATGTCAACATGATCATACATGCATTTATGAGACTTGTTTTGCATTCATTATGTATGATTGAATGGGAGATAAGCTATTAGGATTTTTTGAATCTCATCCCCTCCTCTCCAATGTTCTAACATGCTAGGTGGGCCAAGAGAGCAAGGTAATGGAAGCCAACCACCTTGAGGATAAGAGGATGAAAACAAAGTACTTGAATTTTGTTACTTTGAAACTATACAATTAACAAATGATGTAATCCATGGATGTATATGTATCATGATATCATGAACACATGTAATTATGATAATATATCATGTATTAATGAGAGAATATGTTATGTGACCATTAGAGTGTGATTTTAACATGTTTTGGCAAATGAGCTTCTTGGATGACATTATAGAAATGTGTATAAGTGTGGATGAGATGGCAAAAATGAGATGTATGGAGTTTGTAACCACTTGGGCAGCTCATACAAGTCCTAATTATGCTTTTAGACTTATCCAAGAGGTGCCAAACCCCAAAGAAAGCCATTTGGACATTTTGATATCCCATATGGAGCCAAAATTAACCAATTTAGAACCTTATGTCACTTATTGTCTAAGTGAGCTCTTCCTAATTTGAGATTTGGCATGAAATTAGAACTTGTTGGGAGATTTTTGAGAAGCTAAAGAATATAATTTTTTGAGGTCTACAGAATATTTGGTAGATTTTCAAAGTTGGCAAATTTTCTGATTTTGGTCATGTCACTGTTCACTCAGGTCCTAAAATGAAATCTATCACATCAGACTCAAATAATGTCTAATTACTACAAAATTATATATAGAGAAACTATAAATTCCCAATGACTCATGCCAACTAGAATCACCTCATTTGGATATTTAGAGAGGGAGATATGAATTTTCAAAGAACCTATCCAATATCAGGAATTTCACCCGACCTCAATTACTATTTGATTATGTTTTAAGGTCTAGGTATGCCTGAACTAGTCTAGAGTTATTTTTTCCCTCTATCCAACATCCACATATTTTTAGATTGGTATCATTTGCACAGATTGGATTTTTTTGGAATTAATTGGACATTTTTTAAGTTTGCTGTAGAATTATGTGATAGCACCAGTGGATAGCCAAACCTTTGGATAATTTTGAATGTCAAACATCCTCTGTGTTAGATGTCATGGATTGGATATATTTGTAGAATAAATTAGACATGTGTAGCTTTCCATAATGACAAACAATGTATGATTTTGATTTTTCTAGAATTAGTTATCATTTTCCAAAATTGTGACAGAAAAGGGGCCAAATCTGGCCAAAAATGAATATGTATATTTCAAACTTCCCTTCAAGTTCCTTGAGATGTAGGCCACTTTTGATGATGCAAATGAGTTGTATCTATGTAATTAAATATGAGAATATGTTGTATAAGCTCACACAGTTCACGTGACATCGAATGGAATTTTTATACACGACATAATGCAAAGAAATATATTATTTTAATCATGGAATGTATCATATGAGCATGTAAATGTGATAGAAATGAGCTAAAAATATATGGTGTTACACTTTTCATATTTCTTATCCCACAAAAATGGCACATTCTTTCTAGTAAGCCTAGTCAGTGGCATCGCTATCTGAGAAAAGCCCTGAATGAACCTCGTATAATAACCTGCTAAACCTAGGAAGCTCCTGATCTCTGTCACAGTTCTAGGTCTTTCTCACTATAAAACTATCTCTACCTTATGGGGATCTACTATGACCCCTACCAAGGAGATCACATGGCCTAAGAATTGAACTTTAATGAGCCAGAATTCACATTTACTAAGTTCAACATGTAACGGTCTCTCTCTCAGGGTCTCTAGGGCTAATCTCAGGTGTTGCTCATGTTCCTTCCTACTTTTAAAATAGATGAGAATATCATCTATGAAGACAACTACAAACTGGTCTATGTATGGCCTAAACACTTTGTTCATGTGATCCATAAATACTATAGGTGCATTTGTTAACTAGAAAGACATGAATAAAAATTCATAATGCCCATTTCTAGTCTTAAATGCTATTTTAGGAATATCTTCAGCCTTAATTCTGAGCTGATGATATCCTGAGGTCTATCTTTGAGAACACTAATACTCTTACTAACTGGTCTATGAGGTCATCTATGTAAAGGAAAGGGTATTTATTTTTAATGGTTATCTTGTTGAGTTCCTTATAATCTATATACAGTCTAAGGCTCCCGTCTTTCTTCTTTACGAATAAGACTAAAGCTCCCCATGGCGAGACACTGGGTCTAATGAAACCCTTCTCTAAGAGCTCTTCTATCTATTTTTTAAGCTCAACTAGCTTAGTAGGTGCCATTTTGTATGATGACTTAGACACTGGACTCATCTTAGGTACAATGTCTATAGGAAACTCAACTTCTCTCTCTAGGGGTAGTCTACCAATCTTTTTAGGAAACACCTCTGGGAACTCTCTCACCATTGGAATTTCCTCTATCCCTCTTTTTATCCCAGCCTAGATTGAAAAGAAAACTAGGTATCCCTGACAACCATGCTCTAGAGATCTCTTAGGTTGGGAGGTGGTCATAACAGATAGCTCAATCCTCATACTAGGCACAGTCTTATATTTAGGTAAAGTAATGCATTTACAGGAACAATTAAGTGTAGCATTATTTACAAATATCCAGTTCATATCGATAATCAAGTCAATATCAATAAGGGGCATACGTATCAAATCAAGGATAGTATAGTAATGATTAAATTAGACCACACAATTCAAATAGGCATAGGAGGTAATGGCTCTATTTCCTGTAAAGGTAGACATATGCAAGTCATATTGTAGTGTATGCATACTTAGACCTAACCTCTTAGTATAGTCATATGATATGAAAGAGTGGCTAGGACCCGAATCAAATAAAGTAGTTATAGAAAAATCATTAATCTTAATAATACCTTGGATCAGACTTAGGGACCGGCTAGCCTCTTATTGTATGAGGGCAAAAACTCTACCCTGGTCAGGTACAGGGGCCATCTCCCTCTACTGGGTGAACAACTAGGGGGCCTATGTGTAGTCCTTAGCTATACGTCTTAGTCTACCACATCTATAACACATGTTCTACCCTACGTAACATGGCCTATTCTTGTGATTTTTGCCACACTGAGCACATACGGTAGATGCGGAACTGCCTCTGCTAGACTGAGTTCTTCTTCTCTTACCTCTTCTACTCTATTAGCTTCTACTACCTCTCCTGCTACTCACTATAGCCTATGTCTCTTCTCTAGGTCTCTTAGGCCCAGGGAGGGGAGGTCTGAAACTAGAAGTAGGTTGCATAGTTCTGAAGTTTGCTTTTGTGACTCTACAAATCTCAACTAGGCTATTAAAGTTCCTAATTCTCTATAGAATCACTCTATCTCTAATCTTCAGCAATAAACCCTTCTCTAACTTATCAGCTCTCCAGTGCTCATCATCATGTCTCTATAGGTATGAGAAATACTTGGAGAGCTCAACAAACTTGACCACACATTGGTCCATGAACATTCTCTCAACTTGCTTGAAGAGTACGAACTCTAACTCTTTTTTATCTCTAATAGAGTTGGAGAAATACCTCTCATAGAAGGTCTAGAGGAATGTCTCCCAAGTAAGCAAGAGATTCTTCGATCTCAGTATAGGCTCAGTGCTCCTCCACCAATAATCTGCTTCTTTCTTTAACTAGAATAGGGTCATTGTCGCCTTCTGCTCAAAAGTACACTCCATCACCCAGAATATCTTCTCAAGCTGCATAATTTAGGCTTAAGCCTTTTTTGTGTTCAATTCACAGTCAAAGGTGGGAGGCTCAAACTTTCTAAACTGAGCTATAGTCTATCTGATAGAAGGCTACTTCGAGGCTGGAGGTGTTTGAGTTAGTGGAGTTTGAGAAGTCTACAATATCTGTATGTGTAGTTATTGTAAAGTCCCACATCAGCTGGAAGGGGCCTGTGGCTAGCCCATATAAGTGGGGAGAATCCTCCCCCTCACGAGCGCGCTTTTCCTACGGGAAAGGACAAAACCCACGAACCGGGAAGGCAGGGTCAAAGACCCACGAACTGGGAAAAAAGGGACAATACTCGTGAGGGCTCTGTATGTGTTGGTATCAGAGCAATCCTGACCCATGTGCGACCCGAGGACGGGTCAGCCCCAAAAGGGGGGTAGATTGTAAAGTCACACGAACCGGGAAGGAAAGGACAATACTCGTGAGGGCACACATACAGAGCCCTCACGAGTATTGTCCCTTCCTTCCCGGTTCATGGGTCTTTACAATCCACCCCCCTTTTGGGGCCGACCCGTCCTCGGGTCGCACATGGGCCAGGATTGCTCTGATACCAACACATACAGAGCCCTCATGAGTATTGTCCCTTCCTTCCCAGTTCGTGGGTCTTTGACCCTGCCTTCCCGGTTCGTGGGTTTTGTCCTTTCCTGTAGGAAAAGCGCGCTCGTGAGGGGGAGGATTCTCCCCACTTATATGGGCTAGTCACAGGCCCCTTCCAGCCGATGTGGGACTTTACAATCCACCCCCCTTTTGGGGCCGACCCGTCCTCGGGTCGCACATGGGCCAGGATTGCTCTGATACCAACACATACAAAGCCCTCACGAGTATTGTCCCTTCCTTCTCGGTTCGTGGGTCTTCGACCCTGCCTTCCCGGTTCGTGGGTTTTGTCCTTTCCCGTAGGAAAAGCGCGCTCGTGAGGGGGTGGATTCTCCCCACTTATATGGGCTAGCCACAGGCCCCTTCCAGCCGATGTGGGACTTTACAATCCATCCCCTTTTGGGGCCGACCCGTCCTCGGGTCGCACATGGGCCAGGATTGCTCTGATACCAACACATACAGAGCCCTCACGAGTATTGTCCCTTCCTTCCCGGTTCGTGGGTCTTTGACCCTGCCTTCTCGGTTCGTGGGTTTTGTCCTTTCTCGTAGGAAAAGCGCGCTCGTGAGGGGGAGGATTCTCCCCACTTATATGGGCTAGCCACAGGCCCCTTCCAGCCGATGTGGGACTTTACAATCCACCCCCCTTTTGGGGCCGACCCGTTCTCGGGTCGCACATGGGCTAGGATTGCTCTGATAACAACACATACAGAGCCATCACGAGTATTGTCCCTTCCTTCTCGGTTCGTGGGTCTTTGACCCTGCCTTCCCGGTTCGTGGGTTTTGTCCTTTCCCATAGGAAAAGCACGCTCGTGAGGGGGAGGATTCTCCCCACTTATATGGGCTAGCCACAGGCCCCTTCCAGCCGATGTGGGACTTTACAGCTATGGATCAAAATAAGTCACCCCTGAATGCTTAGGATGATCTTAGTACTGTGGTGCTTATGGAGGAGGAGGTGTAGGGCCCTCACTATCTCTCTATGTAAGTTGCTCTTGAAGTTGCATAATCACGGCTTGCTGTTAATCTAGGTGAGCCATTATAGCTTGCAGGGCTCCAGCTACTAGATCACTAGGCTTGACTCTATCCTCAGCACGAGCCTCTCCAGAAGGCCTACCTCTCTGTGTGTTCACCATTATTCTGAAACATCATTGGCAAACTTTAGCATCATATAAGAACACACTCACCATCATCACACTCAATTCATCCATAGCAAACTCATATTCATAAGCCACAACCCACATCTAAGTGCCTGAACTTTTGCTTTGATACTAATAAAGTGTAACACCATATTCATTTAACTCATCTCATCTCACTCCTAATTCATTTTCCTTGGCCAAGCAACTTGCAAGAAGAATATTCTATTAAAATATTGTATTATTTTACGTTACATCATGGATAAATTTTTAATTTCATGTCTTGTGGACTATATGGACTCATCCATCTCATTTTCTTATTTAATTACACACATGCAACTCAAAACCATCTTAAAATGTGGCCAAAAACTCAAGCTCATGAACCACATATATAAAAATCACAAGTTTAGCCTTGGGTTGGTGTGCCAAGTTTCTGTCATAAAATTTGAAAAATCATAACTAATTCTAAAAAAATAGAAATTAAGCACACTATACCATTTTAGAAAATTAAAGATGTCTACTTTATGCTAAAAATAAGTCCAAACTAAAACAAGGATGTCTAGCCATTAGAAATAGATGGAACAGTACCTAAACTCATCTGGTGCTACTAATACTGTCACTGAACTTCAAAAATTCTTATCTCACTGCTCAAACATCCAATTGAGGTGATCGTATTGTCTGTAGAAAGCTTAGCATGTCTAGTTTATACTTGTAAAATTTTATGAGCATTGGACACTATTTAGCATTCAAATAACACTGGAGAAGAAACTGAATATATGAATAGTCACTATACTAAAACAGCTTAAATTTGGTAGATTCAAAAATTTATAATTAATTCCATAGAGCTCCAAATGCTTCCTAAAAAGCTCTAGAGAAGATCTATATGCATGCTAAATTTTATGACAAAATTCGTTCATTTGGTCAGATCTTGATAATAGGTTCCAAAATAGTCAATTTTATGCTTTCTAAGGGTCTCAAATGGTCTAATTTAGCTTCTAAGACAGTTATAGCCACTTGAGCTCATGAGAAAGCACCAAAATGGTATATTAAACATGTCAAAAAGGTGCACAAATCCAAATTTCACAAACTCAATCTTCCACCCCAAGATATACACAAGAACATACAAGCCTCATCTTGCCATTCAATGTCAAAATCATGTATTATCATTCATATAACTCTAATTCTCATACATATACAATATATCCATACATTTACAAGTATTCATAAGCTCATACATCATATACAGCATTGGATTACATCTTATGCCATTTATATGGCTACAAAATGGAAAATTTATATAATTCTATGTCAATCTCTTTTCTTTATGCTTGGTGGCAAAAAATCCCATCTGGATTGTGTTGACAATAGAAAAAGTAGAAAGGTCTGACTGTCCTCTGATTTTGATATAGATTACTAATATAGACTTTGGAAATTCATAATTAATTCCAAAAATATCCAATCTATCCAATTTGGAAAGATACAGATGTTAATTAGAGGAGAAAAATAGTTCTAAACCAATCCAAGAACATTTAGACCTAGGAAATCAATCAAACAATAACATGGGTCTAACTAGGCACCTAGTACTAGATAGCAACTTTTAAAATTAATATCTATCTCTCTAGACATCCAAATGAGGTTCTTCCAATTGGCACAAGTCATTGGGAAGGTCTAGTTTCTCCTTGTAAAATTTCATGGCAATTGGACATTGTTTGCTCTATGATTGACATAGATTCATTTTCAGCCCAATTGCACAGTATTAGTGGCCAACTTAGAAAATTTTCCTAACTTCAAAAATTCACCAAATATTCCAAAAACCTCCAAATAATACCCACTTTAGCTTCTTAAAATTCTCACAATAAGCTTTAGATGCATGCCAAATTTTAGACTAAGAAGAGCCTATTTAGACAAAAAGTTGTATAACTCACCAAAATGGCCATTTTTGCTCCATATGAGGCACCAACTTTGTCCAATTGGCCTTCTTTAATGTTTGGTACCTCTTGGACAAGTTTAAAAGCATGAATATGACTTGTGTGAACTATCTAAGTGGTCCCAAACCCCATGCATCTTGTTTGGCCATTCCACATCGAATAATACACAATTAACCATAACCATACAAGAGGCCATTTCCATGATTTCATTGATTTAGGGCTACATAAAGTATATATAGTATCCATTCATCATTTTACATTAGCTCATGGTATTACATCACAAAAATAATATGTACAAGCTCACTTTGACATCCAACTACAAATAAGGTTACATAATAGACAAAATGCAATCTCTCAAGGTCTTTGGCTTGCACTCCTTGCTTTTTGAGCATCACCTCGGCATTTCAAGATAATAGAGGGAAGAGGAGTCAAATTCCTAGAATCTTAATAGCTTACACCCATTCACACACACATTCATGGCATATACACATCAAAGCATATGTATGGAAGGTTTAACAACCATAAAGTATGCAAAGTCACAATTTGTATGCCACTTATTCATATTCAAGCTAAGAACAAGCTCTATGGACTTTTGGTTTTGCCTTACCCTATTTCTAGGACTTTTGGATTTGTCTCACTCTTGGCTTAGGGGCTTTTAACTTGGCCTCATCCTTCCAAGAGACTTTTGGCCTTGTCTCACCCATGCCATCAGGCTTTTGGCATTTTTCCACCTTCATTAAGGGACTTTTAGCATCACCTCACCCTTATAAGATATTTCCATTACCAAGGCCATTCACGAAAACACATTGGTAACAATGTAATGTCAAGGAATCAAGTGGCATGTCATCAAGTCACAAGAACACACACAAGCATACAATGATATACATATGCATACAAGAATGCAAGGAGAATGAGGTGGAGAGCTACCTTTAATTTTGCAAGCTTTCCTTTGTCTTATTCCTCCCTCTTTTTGGCTTCACAAGTGCATCTAGGTGGGCTGGTGTTCTCTTGGCCTAAACACCATAAATAACATACAATGACACACTTGAAGCAAGCTAAGACATTAAACTCACTCTTGAATACACACTTGGTTCCATAAGTGGCATAATGGTTCCATAAATGGCCTATTGAAGCAACCTTTACAATTGAAACCCTAGGCTCCCATCTCTTTCTAGTTCTAGGCCTCTTGGCCTCATTCAAAGTCCTTAGAGCCCTCACACAATCATTTACACAAGCTTAGAATTAAGTTGCTTCATAAAGCACTATTATGGACACCATTATCCCATCCTCTAATCCATGGCTCCTAAAATTTTTCCAATGGTCTTTCCTATCTTCTAACATCATATAGAATCTCAAACCAAGATTAGAACAAATTAAAACATCCTCTACCCTATCCATCTTCGCTTAGCCGAACTTATAGGAATAATGGGGTTCTTGGAGTTTCAAAATTTTCCTTAATAGGAGAGCCACTTGGGAGGCTTTCTAAGAGTCTTAGGAGCTAAAGGGAACACTCAAATAGCCAAGGAATTACTCACACAAAATCATATTTTATAAAACCCTAAAGAAGCCTATACTTTTCTATCTTGTTTTCCATAGGTTTTTCTTGCAATTTCTTGCCATATTCCTCTTTCTCATGGTTGAAAACCTTAGTTACTCTCTTGTTTTTGGATAGAACATCTTCCCTTCATATGGTTCTAGTTTAGCCAAAATCATACACATGGAAGAAGCAAAGAGGAGAAACAACAAAACCAAGAAATACCTTAGATTCAAGCTTGGTTTCAAGACTTTTTCTCTTTGGTTTTCTTCTCCTCAAGCAATTCGAACTGATACTCCTTGTTCTGGACTCAAAATAGAACCAATTCACTTAAATAAACCATGGAAAGAGAGGAACAAAATTGGAAGAAGATGGATCATGAAATTCTACAAATTTCCTTACCTTTCTTGCCTTTTTCTTCCTCCTTTTCTTCCTCTCTTGGTGTGCCTCAAGGACCTACTATTTTTTTTTGTATTTTAGGCAGAGGAAGTCATGCTTAAGAAGGTGGGAGAAAAAGGAAGAAGTGTGTGGAAGTTTCAAGAAACTTACTTTTTCAAAAATTTTAATTTCATCCTTCCATAATGGTAATTTTGTTTTGGCTTCATTTTAGCTCCTTTTTTGAGAATTGTCTTTTTCATTATAAAATCTAAGTTCCCAATTTAATAAAATATCTTTGGAACCACTCAAATTGGACCTAAAACCTTCCCGAATGAATCCGTCAAAGTTTGGACTCACTACTATTGGAAAACGTACATCAAAGAAGCTTTACCAGTCCTGGGGCTTCCCATGGTTTTTGGGGCCTCTAAAAACCTTGGACAACTCAAATTTTCCATTTAAAAATTCTTCCTATATGTTTTTCCAAAATTTACACTTATTTATGAAAATGCCATTATGTTTCGTCAGTTTTTATCACAATTTGATTCACTGTCCTAGCTCTGTTTTTTTTTTAGTCTGAGCCTAGAATTATCATTTTTAGGAGCCTATAACTCTACCCAAACTTTTTAGGACATTATTTAGCTCATTTTAGAGGACTTGCTTTTATATGACTCATTTTGTCATTTTACGAAAATTACGTTCGTTACAGTCTTTGAATGTATGTATGTATGTTTTAATCCATGAAAGATGTTTTAGCATGTATCTATATGTCATGGTACCATGTTGCTATGTTATGCACTTAAATTATGTCTTATGAACACGTTTTGATTTGCTTAAGTGTGGTGAAGCCAAAAGTCCCTTAAAAAAGGTGAGGATGAGCCAAAATCCCTTAATAATGAGTGAGACAAAGCCAAAAGTCTCTAAAGAGTGAGGCTTAGTCAAAAGTCCCTTAAGAAAATAGGTGAGGCAAGTCCAAAATCCTAAAGAGAGTGAGTGAGGCTACACCACTTGCTTGGCAAGCCTATGTATATTTTATGTGACTTCTTGAATGCAAAAATTGTTCCAAGTATGCACTCCATAATAGCCATGCATGCATTTTTAAACTTAAATTTGCATCCTTTATGTATGGTTGAAAGGGAGAAGAGCTATTGAATTTCCTAGAATCTCATTCCTTCCTCCCCATTGTCTAACATGTCTAGGTGGACCAAGTGAACCAAGGAATGAGAGCCACCAAGCTTGAAGGAGAAAGATTGACAAGAAAATGTGTTATTTTGTTTACTTTGTAGCCATATGAGTGGCATAAGATGCAATCCAATGTTGTATATGATGTATAAGCTTATGAATACTTGTAAATGTATGAATATATTGTATATGTATGAGAACTAGAGTTATATGAATGATATTACATGATTTTGACATTGAATGGCAAGATGAGGCTTGTATGTTCTTATGTATATCTTAGGCTAGAAGAGTGAGTTTGTGAAATCTGGATTTGTACACATTTTGGACATTTTTAATAGACCATTTTGGTGCTTTCCCACATGTTCAAGTGGCCATGAATGTCTTAAAAGCTAATTTGGACCATTTGAGACCCTTAGAAAGCATAAAATTGACCATTTTGGAACCTAATATCAAGATCTGATAAGATGAATGAATTTCCTTATGAAATTTGGCATGAATATAGATGTTATCTAGATATTTTTAGAAAGCTAAAGAAAAGATTATTTGGAGCTTTGTGGAATTAATTATGAATTTTCAAAGTTGCCAAATTTTAGTTGTTATGGTATAGTTACTGTTTATATAGTCAATTTCTTTTCTTGTATCACTTCAGGGATATATGGTGTCCAATGCTTATAAAATTTTATAAAAATAAACTTGACATGATAAGCTTTCCATGGCCACTAAGATCACCCCAATTGGATGTTTAAGCAGAGAGATATGAATTTTTGAAGTTCTATGATAGTACAAGAAGTGCCAGATGAGTTTAGGTATTGTTCTATCAATTTCTAGTAGCTATACATTCCTATTTTAGTCTAAACTTATTTTTATCATAAGGTACACATCTTTATCTTTCCATAATGGTATAGTGTGTTTGATTTGGATTTTTTTAGTATTAGTTATAATTTTTCAAAGTTTATGACAAAAACCTAGCACACCAACCCAAGGCTGCACATGTGATTTTTATGTATATGGTTCATCAACTCGAGTTTTTGGCAACATTTTGAGATGGTTTTGGATTGTATGTGTGTAATTAAATAGGAGAATGTGATGGATGAGTTCATATAGTCCACGAGATATGAAATGAAAATTTTATCCACGATGTAACACAAAAATAATTGAATATTCTAATACCATTTTCTTGGAAACTTGTCTTATTTAAGGAAGTATGCTTAGAAATGACATGAAATAAGGCAAATGAATATGGTGTTACAAGAAGAGTGGGGCACATCACTTAAATAGGAAGGGATTAAAAATTGTTTCAAGAAAATTCCATATATGTCCTGTCTTTTTGGCATTTTCATTTTAGCTCCTTTTTTAGAATCGTCTTTTCCATCATCAAATTTAAGTTCTCAATCTTATAAAATGACTTTGGAATCACTCAATTTGGAGCTAAAACCTTCTTAAATGAAAGGGTCAAAGTTTGGGCCAATTGTTGTTAGGAAATATACACTTAAGGGGTTTTAACTGTCCTAGGACTTCCTATAATTTTCAGGACCTTTGAAAATCCTGAAGAACTCAAATTTTCCATTTGAAAAGCCATCCTACAAGTATTCTAAAAATTACCTGAAATTATAAAAATTCCATTATGTTTCATAACTATTTCGTTAAATTCTATCTGGTTATTTTGGCTCTAGTTTCAAGGTACCTCTGGCCTCCTATTTTCATTATTTGATGTGTAGATTATTATCTTAATTTTTTTAGACCTAAACTCATCTATTTCAAAGGACTTGATTTTAAAACATATTTGTTTCCATTGTTTTTACAAAAATTAGACATTACAATAAAAACTTTTCCTTCTTCTTCTTCTTTAAATACTTGAAGTGGAAGCCTCAGTTCCATTCTTCTTCTTTAAATTTTCTAAGTAGATTTTGTAGTTCCCTTTCTAATGTCCAGCCTTGCCATAATGAAAGCTATTTTCTTCCTTAGCCACACCACCCTTAGGTTTTAGTGTAGAAGAGGCTTAGACTTACCCTTAGATTTGGAATCCTTATTGTTTTTGTCCTTGCCTTTGCCTTTAGCCTTTTGAAATATCATTATAGGTTTTGCCTTTTGCAAGTTTTGTTCAGTAGTTCCTAACATGCTTAACAATTCTGGTAGTGATTTGTCAATTTCATTCATGTTATAATTCGTGATAAGATAATTCTAACTTTGTGGCAACAAATGCAAAATTACATCAGTGGCCAACTCTTGTCCTATTGGAAAGCCCAATCTCTCAAGGCTCTTACCATACCCAATCATTTTGAGTAAATGAGGTTTAGCAGGACTTCCTTCTGCCAATTTGCACTGAAACAATATTTTAGAAAAATTAAACCCTTCATGTCAAGCTTGCCCTTGATACAACTTCTTAAGATGTTTAAGCATGTCATAAGATTCCATATTTTTATGTCACTTTTAAAGTTTAGAGTCCATGGTAGCTAATAGATCATGATACTTTTTATAAGCATCTCTCTTAGGATGGGAGGCATTAGCTTCAAGTGGCTAAGAAATGGGTTCCTCTAGGACATACAACTATCGCTCAGGGTTGAGGACTATCCTTAAATTCTTGTACCAGTCTAAGATGTTTGTGCCAGTTAGTTTATCCTTTTCAAGGGCTGATTGCAATAATAACTTATTTGATATGTTTACCATTTGATATCTATAATTGAAATATACAAAGTAAATATTACATTTAATCATTTAATAATGTCCTTTTGTAAATAACATCCCACTATTTTACCCAAACTAATAGCCATCACTATTAATTTAGAAAATCATATCATGGAGACTTTGGAGTTGGCTAAGATCCATATTTCATTTGGTATTGAGTTAGCTTTAGCTAATCACCTAACATTAGACTATTTAGGTAGGCAACCCTTTCCAATTACATCACATGCAACTCTTGGATAATTAGGTAAACAAATCTTGTTCTAGCTCATCTTATGAACTAAAGCATAATATTATGCCTTTAGGTCCTAATCCTATTGAGATTACCTCATTAAATCACACCCAATGTTGTCAATTGGATATGATTATTATCTTATCATGTTTCACGAAGATGAATAAGGGGCTTTGCTTTGACAAACCTATTTTATGTTGATCAAGGCCTTAACGTGTGCCAATCACTGGAAGGTGTCATTACATGTTACACAAAGCTATTCCATAGCATTTTCCATCCATAGCACAAACATATAAGCGCAACCAAACTTTGGAAGTGATTTCATCCTTGTTTATACATGAATTGCCACTATAAGGGTCAAAATTTGAATTCCTTTCCTTTTTAAGTCGTGGCTCCCATAGACAAGTTTGTTTTGATCCATAAGACCAAAATATGAGACCCAGTTGCATGTGGAAGTTATATAGCTAAAGTTAACCATTTTGACATAATAGTGCTTTAAACTTCAAAAATTCATAACTTTAGCTATACAACTCTGATTTATAGTTGTCTACAAAAAGCTTATCATTTGAACTTTATGTTGTAAAAATAAATCTATTTATGCAAGATAGGGAGAGATAGCTACCATATGGATTGAGAAGCTTTAAACTACCACTAACCCACTTGTTTATTCCCTTTTCTTTGATCTTCTTTAACTTGACAACCATAAATAAGTGAACTTGGGCTAGCTTAGCCTACATATGCCAATTTGCAAGCAAAATAACTCATTATGATTTACTCTTACTCTTGTTATTAGTATTTAACCTTATTAGAACTTAGTATGCAACTTTGACCTATTTTAGGTTCCTTAAGAGGCAACTCTTATATTTCATTTTCTAGGCTCCAAAAGCTCACTTGCTATAAGCCATATAACTTCAATGGAACTCATTAGGACTATCATATACGTGATTAAATAAGCCAAAGACAAAGTTACTTCTTTAGGTCCTTTTGAACCTTAAAACTTTACCTTTCAAAATAAAGTTTCTAAATTTAATCCAATGATTCCATTAGTATTTATTTATCACATTTAGAGCTCTTAAAACCTTAAAACTCATGAAAACTCTTCTTAGGTACTTGTTCTCTGGCTTGGCCAAGATAATGCTCTTGGTATGGCCTAAGGAAGTTTTGCACTTTTCTTAGGGAATTTGGCATATGTGGAATGTCCTTGGCCCTTTTCTAGTTCAAGTTTGGTCTTAGGTGGCTTAAAACATCTTCATAAGGTTCCAAAACTTCTAAGGTGCAGCAAAAACTCTAAGTGCCCTAACTTGTATTCTATGGCTTCTTACTTAATTCTATTTGCATAATCTTGTTCTCCATGCTTCAAAAATGCCTATTCCTATCAAGTTTTGGCCAAAACCAAATTCCCTCTAGGTTATTCATATCTAGGTCAAACCAAGGAGAGCAAGAAATGCAAAGGAAGAGTAAGCTTCTGATATGGTGTCATACCTTGTTTCAATCCTTATCAAATAGAGATTCCTATGATGCAATTTGTTCCTTCAAACTCCCTTTTTTCATCAAGGTCTCAGCCACAAAAATGCTCCTTTCAAGAAAGTAAAACCATCAAGAGAAAGGACTTAAAGAGGAAAAAAAGTTTGATAACTATCATACCATGAAATTAGGCACTTTTCCTTACCTATTTTACTTCTTCTTCTCATCTCTTTCCTCCTCCTTTGGACATACTTTGGTTGCTAGTTCAAAGGTTTTTTAGGTTAGTTATGAAGGTGGCATAACCTCATATAAAAAGAAGGGAGGTTATTTAAAACAATTCCAAAAATTCTTATTATGTCCTAGTATTTTAACTCCTCTATTTAAGCTCATTTTGGATCCTTTTAGGATTCAAAACAATCTAGAAAAACTAGTCAAAGTTATCAATCGACGTCCTAAACTTTATACCATTAAAGTTTTAGCCATTCTAATAGTCCCTATGATTTTTAAGACCTTTAAAAACCCTAGTAGGTTTAATTTTGGCATTTAAATTGTCTTTTTTAAGTTTCTACAATTTTATCCAAAATTATAATTTTGCCACTACTTTATTTGTTTATTCTATTTAGCCACGTTGGCTCTTCTTTTTAGGCCATTAGTAACTTTATAACCCTATTTTTGGATGTTCTAATTAGTGTTCTATCTTTAATTACCTTTAATTCATTTTTCTTTAAGGTCCTCTTTCATTATCATATGGGTTTCAATTTAGTTTTAAAAAACCAAGTGTTACATTTTTTCCCCTTAAATAAAATTTCTTGCTAGAAATTTAAATACATACCTTATTAAAATAACTTTAGATACTTCTCTCTCATTTCTTCTTCCAATTCCCAAGTAACCTCTTTAGGAGATAGTCTTTTCTAAACCACTTTCACCAGTGGTATGCTTTTGTTCCTTAGCTATTTAAACTTAGCATCTACAATTTGATCTAGTGATACTATATAAGATAGATTGTTCTGTAAATGTACATTTTCATATTCTATGACATATAAGAAGTTGGGCTGGTACATTTTGAGTTGGAATACATGGAATATATCATGTATTTGGGCTATGTTAGGAGGAAAAGCTATTCTGAAGGCTATTGATCAAACTCTGTATAAAATTTGAAATGGACCTATGTACTTTAGACTAAGTTTTTTAGTTTTCATCGATCTACTTATCCCAATGATAGGAAACACTCTAATAAACATATGGTCTCTAACTTTAAACTCTAATAACCTTTTTCTTTTGTCTACATAACTCTTTTGCCTACTCTATGCCATTAGAAGTTTCTTTTTGATTGGTTCTATCTGTCTGGAGGTTTGGTTCGCCATATTTGGGCATGTAAGGCTCTTTTCTCCAAGCTCAACCTAACACACTGGAGACATGCATTTCCTCCCATATAAAGCCTCATAAAGTGCCATCTAAATGCTAGATTGATAACTATTATTATAAGCAAATTCTACTAGTGGCAAGTAGGTATCCTAATTCCCTTTCATCTCTAGAACACAAGCCCTTAACATATCCTCTAGGATTGAGATAGTTCTCTCTATTTGGCTATTTGTTTAAGGGTGGTAAGTTGTACTAAACCTTAACTTGGTTCTTAAGGTATCTTATAATGATCTTTAGATAGTGAATCTATGATCTCTATCTGAAATTATGCTCCTAGGTACATCATGTAGTCTTATAATTTATTTTATGTACAACTAGGCTAACTTACCTTTGACATGCATAGCTCTAATTGGTAGGAAGTGGACAAATTTAGTCAATATGTCTACTATCACCCATGTGGCATCATACCCTGATGATGTTCTAAGTGAACCCGTAATGAAATCTATGAGAATACTATCCCCTTTCCACTTAAAAACATTTTTAAAGTAACCTAACTAGCCTTTAATGTTCAATCTTAATTCTCTAATGGACTAGACATTTTGCCATATGCTTTGCTATGTTTATTTTCATCCTAGGTCACTAAAACTGTAATGAATGGTAATTTTTGTAAAATAATGAAATGAACTATATAAAAGCAACTCTATTGGGACGAGCTGGAAAAAGTCTAGGAAAATTTGGCTAAAGTTCTAGATGCCTAAAAATGATAATTCCAGGCTTAGACGAAAAGAAAAACGAAGCTAGAATAGAAAAATGAAATTGTTAGGAAATTTGACGAAATGTAATGGTATTTTTGTAAATAAATGCAACTTTTGAAAAAACACACAAGAAGACTTTTTAAATGAAAAATTTAAGTTGCCCAAGGTTCTAAGAGGCCCTAAAAATCATGGGAAGCCACAAGATCGGTAAAGCTCCTCCAGTGTACTTTTTTCAATAGCTGTGAGCCTAAATTTTGATGGATACATTCAGGAAGGTTTTAGTTTTGATTTGAGTGATTCTAAAAGTATTTTATTAAATTGGAAACCTAAATTTTATGATATAAAAGATGATTCTAAAAAAGGAGTTAAAATGAAGCTAGAACAAGATTGTCATTACGAAAGGGCAAAATTGGAAATTTTTTTTAAAGGAAGCTTCTTGAACACTCTCCAACTCTCACGCCACTTTCCTTTATCTTCTTGGCCAACCTTCTTTTGCCTAAAATATAGAAAAGAAGCAGCTCCTTTAGGTGCACCAAGAGAGGGAGAAGAAGGAGGAAGAAAAGCCAAGCAAGGTAAGGAAATTTGAAAAAACTCATGCTTCTTCCTATTCTAACTTTATTCCTCTCCTTTCCTCCCCTCTTTCTATGGTTTATTTGAGATGAATGGATTTTTTTTGGTTTAGAACTTATGGGAGGAGTTTGAAATTCTTGAAGAGGAATAAACCAAGAAGGAAAAGCCTTGAATACATACTTGAATCTAAGGTAAACTCTTGTTTATGTTGCCTTCTCCTCTTGCCTCTCCTTGGTGTGTGTTTTAGCCTTATATAGAACCAAGATAGAGGAGGGAAGTTTGTCCAAAAAGAAGGGAGAAACTAGGGTTTTAAACCTTGGAGAAGAGGTATATGACAAGAAATTGCAAGAAAAAACAAAGGAAACTAAGATAGGAAAGTGTGGTGTTCTTGAGGGAATTATAAAATTGGATTTTTTGTGTGTATTTCCTTGACTATTTAAGTGTTTCATTGAGCTCCTAAGACTCCTAAAATCCTCCCCAAGTGGTTCTCCCATCAAGGAAGTTTTTAAAACTCCAAGAACCTCCTTTGGCGAACATGTCTCAGCCAAGGCAAGAGCATTAGGTTACGAAGTGTTTTAATTTATTCTAGCCTTGGTTTGGGACTTTATATGATGTTAGAAGATGGAAAGAACCATTGGAAAAAATTTAGGAGCCATGGATTAAGAGATGAGACAATGGTGTCCATAATGGTGCCTTGTGAAGCAACTTGGTTTTTAGCTTGTGTACATGAATGTGTGAGGTCTCCAAGGACATTGAATGAGGCCAAGAGACCTATAAATGAAAAGAGATGAGAGTCTAGAGTTTGAATTGTGAAGGTTGCTTTCATAGGCCAATTATGGAACCATTATGTCACTTGTAGAATTAAGTGTGTGTTTAAGAGTGCAATTGGTGTCTTGGTTTGCTTCAAGTATATGATTGTATGTTACTTATGATGTTTAGGCTAAGAGAGCATCCAACCACCTAGGTGCACTTGTGAGGTCAAAAAGAAGGAGGGATAAGACCAAGTAAAGCTTGCAAGATTCAAGGTAGCTCTCCACCTCATTCTCCTTGCATTCTTGTTTGCATATGTATGTCATTGTGTGCCTATATATGCTCTTGTGACTTGATAGCATGCCACATGATGTCTTGATATTACATTAGTATCGATGTGTGTTCTTGAATGACTTTGCTTGCGAAAATTGCTCATAAGGGTGAGGTGTAACACCATAAATTCTAACTCATTTTATGTCATTCTTAAGTATTATATCATGATCCACATAGGTTTCCCATAGAAAAAGTAAGGAAAATGGGATTAATTTCGCTTTGCATCATATCTAAAAATTCATTTCAGTGTCACGTGGATCGTGTGAGCTCAGACTATGCATCCTCATATTTAATTACATCATTACAACTCATTTGCATCACAAAAGCATGCCTACAACTCATAGAAACTGAAATGGAGCATGGAAAATAGAAGTTTATTCTTGGCTAGAATTGGCCTCTTTTCTGGACAAATTTTGGAAAATCATAACTAGACCTAGAAAAATCGAAAATATGTGTTCTTGGTCATTTGGGAAAGATATAGATGTCTACTTTACACTAAAAATACTTCTAGATCATAACACTTATCACAATGGATGTTTGACATCCAAAATGGTCTAAAGGTCTGACTAAAATCTGGAACTATTACAGAATTCTATAGAAAAATTTGAAAATGTCTAATTAATTTCAAAAATATCCAATCCATGCAAATGATACCAATCTAGAAATCTATAGATGTTAACTAGATAGAAAAAATATCTTCCGATTAGTTCATCAAGCCCAGACCTCGGAATTCAATGGAATAGTACTTCTGGTCGGGTAAATTTACTAATACTGGACAAAAACTTTAAAAATTCATATCTCCCTCTCTAGACCTCTAAATAAGTGCTTCTAGTTGTTTTGAGTCACTGTGATTGTCTAGTTTGTCTGTATAAAATTTCATGATAATTGGACATCATTTGGGTCTCGTGTGACAAAAAATAATTTCGGACCAAATGAATAGTGTAGCAAACCAAAATCATAAATTTTGCCAACTTTGAAAAATCATCAAATATTCTGTAGACCTCTAAAAATTATGATCTTTAGCTTTCCAAAAAACTCTCAATAAGGCCTAATTGCATGCGAAATTTCACATCAATACTAACTCATTTGGACAAAACATGATATAAGGTTCAATTATAGTTAAATTTGGCTCCATATGAGGTACCAAACTTGCCAAATGGCCTTCCCTTGGTATTGGCACCTTTTGGACAAGTCTAAAAGCATATTTAAGACTTGTGTAGGCTGCCCAAATGGTTCTAAATCTCATGCATCTCATTTTGGCCATTTAACCCACACTTATGCACATTTCCATCAAACTTCCACCTTGCACACTTTGGCATTACATACTCAAAATAAATGCTAGAGGTCATATATCATATTCATATATCTAAACATCACACAATAGTATATTTACATATGTGTCAAGGTTCATAGTATATTTACAACATCATATACATCACGAACCATCATTATGGTTCCAAAATGGACAAAACAAGGCATAAACTTGTCAATCTCTCTTCTTCATTGTTGTTAGTTCTCATTGGCATATCCACTTGGTCCACCTAGCATGTGAGATCATTGAAGAGGAGGGGATGAGATTCAAAGAATCCCAATAACTCATCTCCCATTCAATCATACATAATATGTACAAAGCAAGCTTTACAAATGCAAGCATGGGGAAAATGGAAGTCATGACATTTTTAAAGCAAACTTAGCATATGAACAAATGATACAAGACATTCAGGAGCTCACCAAGTGTTTGGATTGGCCTCACACTTCTCCTTATGGATTTTGGACTTGCCTCACCCATTCTTTAAGAGCTTTGGACTCAACCATACTCTTGAGAGCCCACTTTAATTTTAGGAGACCCTTTACTTTGTCTCAACCAAGCTCAAGGGTTCTTAGCTCATCCTCACCATGGTGAAGAGTTCTTGGCCTCTCCATACTCAAGCAAACTCAAATAAACATCATGTACTCATTTAGAATCATAATATGGAATCAAGGATCATGGCATATAAAGGCATGCTAGCATACTTTTTAAAGCTTGAAATTACACATACACACATTCCAAAACAAGCCAAACACGCATCTATGCATGAGAGAAGGTAGAGAGAGCTACCTTATGTATACTTACACACTTTTTCCTTGAAATTCAAGCCTCCTCTTTCGGCCACACACTCACAAATTGGTGGAGGTAATTTCTCTTGGCCTAAATATAATTTATTGGAGCCAATTAGATTCATGAAATATATTCTAAGGCTACATAACTTGCTTAAACCCTAGATTACTCTATAACCCCCAATATGGTCCCTATTTGCACCTAATGAAGCAACACCCCTCAAATGATTTCTAGGCCTCATTCTTTCCTTTCAAATATGATTCTTGACTCCTTTTAAGCCTCTTGGACTCATCACATCATTAAAACAAATGGCCTAGCACCATGTTGCTTTTTTAGGTCATAATATGGAACCTAAGACACCAAATCACTTTCCATGAGTTCTAAATTTTTTCCAAGGCCTCTGTTCATTTTCATTCATCAAATATGACTCAAGAATGGCCTTAGAAAAATTTAAAACTCTCCCTACCTACACAAACATGCCTAGGCCGAGACATAGGGGGTTTTTGGGCTTCTTGGAGATGTCTTTGTTTTCTTAAAGGAAGAAGCTTGTGGGGAGCATCTTAGGTGTCTCAAGAACTCATTTAAACTCTTAATTAGACCTAGGGATCATCACATAAATTCAGAATTTGAAAGGTAGACACAAAACCCTAGAATTTGTATCTTGCAATCTAATGGTTATTTTGTTGTTTTCTTTGTATATTCTTGTTCTTCCCCATCAAATACCTAAGATTCATGCTTGATTGGGCTTGAAAATCAGATCCTCCTATGGATCCTAGGGTTAGGCGAAATGGAGAAGAAGAGTAATGGAAAGTATCAACCATATGATGTATTTTTACCTTATTTCCTTGCTTAGTTTGGCTTGAATCTTGATTTCTCCAAGCTCCCCTCTTCAAATCCAAACTTTTCCTTGAATTTCTCCCTTGAATCAGATTTTTAAACTTCATTTTAATCCAAGGGAGTAAAGGAGGATGAAGGAGAGGTGGTGGAGATGGAGACAAGCATGGAAAACAACCATAAAACCATACCTCAAGCTTGGAATTTCTTCTTCCCTAACTCTCCCTTATGAAATTATGCAAAATTTTCTAATTCCAAATGAGGAGGAAAGTGGGGCGCCACCTATATATAGGTAGGGAAAAGTGACTTTTTCAAAAATTTCAATTTTGCCCTTCGTACTTTTCATTTTGTTTCTCCTTCGTTTTAGCTCCTTTTTTAGAACCATCTTTTCTATTATAAAATTTAGTTCCCAATTAAGAAAAATGCCTTTGGAATCACACAAATCGGAGCTAAAACCTTTTTGAACAGATCTGTCAAAGTTTGGGCACACCAATGTTGAAAAACATCCACCGAAAGCGATTTAACTGTCTTAGGGCTTCCCATGGTTTTCAGGGCCTCTGAGAACCCTAAAGAACTCAAAACTTTAATTTAAAAGGCCCTTCTGTGTGAATTCCAAAAATTTCCTGAAATTATGAAAATGCCATTACATTTTGTAAGGTTTTTGTCAAATTTTATTTCTCCATTCTAGCTCCGTTTTTCCTTTCGTCTGATGCTAAAATTCTCATTTTTAGGAGAATAGAATGTTACTCAAATTTTTTGGAACTTTAACTAATTCATTTCGGGAGAATTACTTTGAAAATGTGCCGGTTTCCATCGTTTAATGAAAACCAGATATTACAATTCACACATATAGAGCCACTAAGGTATTGTCCCTTCCTTCTTGGTTTGTGGGTCTTTGACCCTACCTTCCCAATTCGTTGGGGTTTGTCCTTTCCCACTTAGCTCACAGGAAAATGTGCCTTGGTGAGGAGAAATTCTCCCCCACTTATATAGGCTAGCCACAGGCCCCTTCCAGTCAATGTGGGACTTTACAATCCAGCCCCCTTTTGGGCGACCCATCTTCGGGTCACACATGGGCCAGGATTACTTTGATACCAACACATACAGAGCCACCAAGGTATTGTCCCTTCCTTCCCAGTTCGTGGGTCTTTGACCTTGCCTTCCTGCTTTGTTGGGGTTTGTCCCTTCCCGCTTAGTTCACGGGAAAAGCACGCCTTATATGGGCTAGCCACAGCCCTTCCAGCCGATGTGGGACTTTACATGAGGTGATGGCAAAAGTACCTTAATGTGGGTGAAGAGATGCCAAAAGTCTCAAGGCATAGGTGAGACTAGGGCAAAGGTCTCTTGAATGGGTGAGGCTAAGTCAAAAGTCCCTAGGCCAAGAGTGAGGCAAATCCAAAAGTTCTAGAAATAAGGTGAGGAAAAACCAAAAGTCCCTAAAGCTTTTCCTTGAGTTTGATGTGAGATGGTGGCAAGGGAAATATGGTCTCATGTGTTTTATGCTTGAGGCACCTTTCATATTTGTGTTCTTGATGTATGTATGCCTTGAATGAGTGTGTGAATGGGTGTGTGAGCTATTGAGATTTTAGGAATCTCACTCCCCTTCTCCTTTCCTCTTAAAATGTTTAGGTGGTAACCAAGGTCAAGGGAATGCAAGGCAAGAGCCTTGAAAAGCCATACTTTGTTCATTATGTAGTTCTAATTGTAATTGAATGTCAAAGTAAACTTGGACATATTATTTTTGTGATGTAAGACTATGAACAAATATAAAATGATGTATGGATGTTATGTAGACTATATGTGACCTTAAATCAATGTAAATGTGGAATTTGGCTTCTTGAATGGCTTATGTGTGTAGTGCATTAAAGGATGTAGAATAGCCAAATTAAGATGCATTAGGTTTAATACCACTTAGGAAATTCATAAAAGTCATATTTGTACTTTTAAACTTGCCTAAGAAGTGCCAAACAATAAAGGAAACCATTTGGGCAGATTTGGTACTTCATATGGAGTAAAGTAGGGCATTTTGGTGAGCTATACCACTTTCTATCCAAATGAGCTCTTCTTGATCTGAAATTTGGCATGCATATAGAGCTTGTTGAGATATTTTTAATAAGCTAAAGTACAAAATATTTGAAGGTCTATGGAATTTTTGGTGAACTTTTGAACTTGGCTAAAAAACCAAAATTTCCTACTAGTATTGTTCATTTGGTCTGAAATGAATCTCTATCACTCATAGGCCAAATGAAGTCTAATTACCATGAAATTTTACAAGGAAAAACTAAACCTTACTAGTGACCTATGCCAACTATAAACACTTCAATTGGATGTCTAGAGAGGGAGATATGAATTTTTTAAGTTGCTATTCTATTCTACGCACACCTCTAGACCAATGTTACTGTTTGATTGATTTTTAGGTCTAAATGCTTTTGGATTGGTCTAGAACTAATTTCTCTCTCTAGTTAACATCTGTAGCTTTCCCAATTAGTATAGATTTCATGGATTATAATTTTGTAAAATTAATTATGAATTTCCAAAATTTATATCAGTAAGCTATATTATATTTCTAGACAGCTCGACCTTTTTGCCTTTTTTGATGTCAAGCATGGTTGGGAGTTATTTTTAGTGTAACTTTAATATCTAGAGCTTTCCAACAAGCTATGGTTTGCTAGATTTTGAATTTTTTAGATTTAGTTATGATTTTTCAAAGTTACCCCTAAAATCTGCCACATGTTGTCCAAGAAGAATAAAGGGAAATTTGGTGTTTTCACTTTGAGATTCATGGATTATGTGTTGTTTTGGATTATTTGTGATTTTCATAAGTGGTAAATGACTATAAAATGATGTTGGAAAATCCATAAGGCCTATATAATGCGAATTGAAATTTTGAACCCTAATGTAATGCGAAAAAGTCTATTAAATAATGGATTTTTCCCTGCTCATTTCCTAAGAATTTGTGTAATTCCCCATGAATGAGAACGTATGATAATGGAAAGTATATCGTATAACAAAAACATTTTCATCAAGTCATGATGCATCTTATGATTGCCTAGATGAATTATGTACTTGCTTTTATATGCCTCTTCTAGTATCTTATCTCTTAACTCTGGCTTTCTAGGCACACAGAGCTTATCTCTGTACCTTACTATTCCATCCTTAGATATATTAAATTCTAAGGTGCTACCTTGGAATATTTGGTCTCTAATTCCTCTTAAGTATTGGTCCTCTTGCTAAGCTTCTCTTATCTAATTCCTTAGTTCATTTTGCATTTGAGTTTTACTCATAAGCAACTTACTAGAATGCATCTAACATGAGAGATTCATACCTGTATATTTCTCTATAAGCTCTTGTTCTTTTACCATCATAAAGGCTATATGCATAGACTTTTTACTTAATGTATCTACCATTGCATTAGCCTTACCTAGATAATACTTAAAGGTATAATCATAGTCTTTCAAGAATTCTAGCCACCTTCTCTACCTCATATTTAACTCTTTCTACTCAAAATGACACTAAAGGATTTTGTGGTCACTATATATCTCTATGGTTACACCATACAATGTTAGGAATTCTAGGACACACAGCGAAAAATTAAAATATATAAACCCCGAATCCCTTCCCTTGGATCCATTAATGTCGTTTAAATCAAGTAAATTTAGAAATATTTATCTTTATTACGTGACACTTCTTTCACCGTCAGATCTCAAGAACTGATATTCAAATCAGCTCCCTTTACCGATATCCACACGAATGGTTGCTTAACTTAAACAGCGTGTTAGTGCCTCTGACCAACATCCGTACACGTTCTTGCTAAAGAAGACACTGTCCTCTCTCTCTCTCTCTCTCTCTCTCTCTCTCTAGGCGTCTGTACACTGTCTGTACTTTACCTGTACGCTTTCTCTCTCTAGGGTTTTTTTCTTTTCTCTCTCAGAGTTGTGTTTTCTCTATCATTTTAGGAAACCCTAGCCTTTTTTTTTTTATAGAAGTATCTCATTAGGGTTTTAGATATATTTGATTAATTTAAAATATATTATTTTAAATCATATCAAATCTTAATTAAATAAATTAGTTTAAATTTAAGTCTACTAATAGATTAAATTTAAATAATTATTTAATCTAAATCTAGAACTAATTCCAATTTAATTTATCTGATAAATTAAATTTAAATTATCATATTAGTCTAAATTTAAATCTATCATATAGACTTAAATTTGAAACTAATTCATTTAAATTAATTAAAGGATATATATATGTATATTTCGAACATATGAACATATATATATATATGTTTCAAATTTTATAAACTATATATATATCAAATATATTTATTTATTTATAAAATTCTTCCACCCTAGATTAAACGTGACATTCATTGAATGTATATGCAATTTTAGATTTAATGAATTTGGACATTCTAACTTGAGTTGACTCGTTCTTGTGTGCAACCTTGTAGGCCCATATGATGTTGGCAGTGGGCTAATAACACTATTTAACCCATAAGTCACAAGCAGCCTCTAGCAAGACATGTGATTATCCAAATCATATAGGGATTGGTGATCCAATGCAACCTATCATATAACCCTATCACATCCCTTTTGTCATAAGATATCTAGATCAAATGTGAGGCATGGAAATGTCATCCTCATCTTACTTGATCGTTGCTTTCTCGATCTACATGCAGACTAATAATACAAATGGAAACCTTTCCATTCGAGCACGACTATACATTTCTTAATCTTACTCATCGAGGGGCCCAGAGATATCTCTCTATTAATTAGAGAGATAAATTTCATCTTAACTACTCATCTTCCTCTAGATAAATTCCACCATACCTGATCATAGCCTTTATGATCACCCAGTTAAATTTGACTTTTCATTATGCCAAAACATAGTGTTCCTCATATTGGAAACTATGGTGATCTTAAGTCTAAGGGCTCGGTGACATGATTATATATGAGATATGCTTATGACTTTATCCATGTAGCTAATTCATAACGGGTCAATCCAGCATCTTGTTCCTTAACAAGTGCTTATGATTTTGATTCATATTTATATACTTAATTAATACATATTCATCAATCAAAATCATACTAGTCTTAGTTCATCATCATTCCCATAATGATGATCGATTAGGAATATTTAAAATAATCAATATTATTTATCCAAGAATATTATTATATAGAGGATGCAAACAATATAATAATGTAATAAAAGAATATTCTTATTTCTTAATAAAGTACGATATTTGTAATACAAAGATTGGCCTAGGGCACAATCTCCAACATACAAGTAGTGCATCCATATCTTAAAAACAAAGACCACTATTGCTAGTTCTAAATCATTAGTAGGATAATTTTCTTTATGTGGTTTTAACTATCTAGAAGCATAGGCTACCACTCTGCCCTATTACATAAGTATGCATCATAACCCTTTTTTAGAAGTATCACTATAAACTACAAAAGTCTCTTTAAGGTCAAGGATAACTAAAACTGGGGTTGTGGTCAACCTATGCTTCAATTCCTGAAAACTCTACTCACATTTATCATCCTATATAAATGTTATATCTTTTCTAGTAAGCCTAGTCAGTGGCATTGCTATTTGAGAAAAGTCTCAAATAAACCTCTTATAATAGCCTATTGAACCTAGGAAACTCCTAATTTGTGTAAATGTTTTAGGTCTCTCCCACTATAATAATTCCTCTGCCTTATGAGGATCTATTACAACTCTTACCTAGGAGATAACATGGCCTAGGAATCTCACATTTGTGAGCCAAAACTCACATTTACTAAGTTTGACATAAAATTGTTTCTCTCTTAAAAGTTTCCAAGACTAATCTCAAATGCCACTTATACTCTTCCCTACTCTTATAATATATTAAAATATTATCTATGAAGACTATAACAAATTTATCTTGGAATGGCCTAAACACTCGTTTCATATAGTTTGTGAAAACTGTAGCATATTCATTAACTCAAAGGATATCACTAAAAACTCATAATGCCTATACCTTGTCCTTAAGGCTGTCTTAAGGATACCCTCAGTCTTAATTCTTAACTAATGGTGCCCGGATCTAAGATTTATAGAAAACACTAACACTTTTACTAATTGGTCTAAGAAGTAATCTATTCTGGATAAAAGACACTTATTCTTAACTATAATCTTGTTCAGCTCTCTATAATCTATACATGGCCTAAGACTTTCATCTTTCTTCTTTACAAACTAAACTAAGGCTTCTCTGGAGACACACTGGTCTGATGAAGCCTTTTTCTAATAACTTCTCTATCTATTTCTTTAACTTAGCTAGCTTCGTGAGAGCTATCTTATAAGGAGCCTTAGACACTAGACCTGCCCTAAGCATAATGTCTATAGAGAATTTTACTTCTCTGTCAAGGTGCGACCCAGCCTTCCCCGTTCGTTAGGAAAAAGCGTCGTAGGTGGGGAGAGCTTTACTCCCACTTATATGGGCCGTTCCCAGGACCAAACCATCCGATGTGGGACTTTACAATCCACCCCCCTTTGGGGCCGACCCGTCCTCGGGTCACACATGCGAATGGCTAGCTCTGATACCAACACATATAGAGCCTCCAACGATATTGTCCCGAGCGGCATACTGGCCCAAGGGGTTTTGTTCTTCCCTGCTTTCTGGGTTCGAGGGTCTTCGACCCAGCCTTCCTCATTTGTTGGGAAAACACGTCATTGGTGGGGAGAGCTTTACTCCCACTTATATGGGCCGTTCCCAGGACCAAACCATCCGATATGGGACTTTACACAAGGGATAGTCCACTAATTTCCTTAAGGAAAACTTTTAGGATTTCCCTAACTATAGGTATCTCTTATATTCCTTCCTTTGCTTTTACTTATATAGATAAGAAAATTAAGAAACCTTGACAATCAAGTTCTAGAGATCTCTTAGCCTAGGAGGTAGTCAGAAATGCTAGCTTAGCCTTGATATTAGGGATAGTTCCATAATTAAGCAATGTGGTACATTTATTCTAACAATCAAGTAAGGCACATTAGTAGACATCCAATTCATATGAATAATCAAATCAATACTAATGAGACATGCAAATTAGGTCAAGTGTGGTACAACAAAGGTTATGACTATATAATTCAAACAAATATAGGAGGCAATAGCTTTGTTTCTTGCAGGGGTAGACACATGCAAATTATATAATAAAGCATAAATACTTAGACCTAACCTCCTAGCATAGTCATAAGATATGAATGAATGACTAACACCTGAATCAAACATAGTATTTATATTACAATCATTAATCTTAATAGTACCTTGGATTTGACTTGAGGATCTGCTAGCTTCCTATTGAGTCAAGGTAAAAACTCTATATTGAGTTTATAGTCTAGGTGCAAGAGTTGCCTCCCTCTACTAGGGACAATCTCTACCCATATACCCTAGCTTGCCCATCTATAGTAAAGATTTTGCCCTACATAACATGGTTTGGCTCCATGGTACCTACCACATTTGTTACATGCTGTTGGGGCGGAGCAGCTTTTACTTGATTGATTTAGCCTTCTTTTATTTTCACCCTTCCTATTCTATGGCCCCTTACCACTTTTTTTGCTACTACCAATGGCTATTTGTTCTTCCCATAATCTCTTGTTTTTAGGAAGGGGTTTTGGAATTGTCTACATTCTTCTCAAGTTACTTTTTGTTACTCTACATACCTCTACCAAGGCATTAAAGTCTCTAATCCTTTCAGGCACAACAACATTTTTTCTAATTTATCTGCTCTCTATCTCTCATCATCTTATTTCTAGAGGCAGGAGGAGCATCTAGAGAGTTCAAGGAATTTAGCTACATACTAGTCTATAGATATATTCTGCGTCTATCTCAATAGGATGAACTCTAATTCTTTCTCATCCTTAACTAGACTAGGAAAGTATTTCTCATAAAATTCTTACAATAAAGTTTCCCAATTGATCACAATGCTCTTTGATTTTAAAATTGGCTCTGTGATCCTCCATTAATAATCTACTTCCTTATCCAACTAAAATATGGTTAATAGAGGTTTTTGCTCATATGTGCATTCCATCACACAGAATATTTTCTATAAATGCATGATCTAAGCCTCAGCCTTTTTTATGTTCAACTTAGCATCAAATGCTAGAGGCCATACTTTCTAGTTTGAGTTATTACTTGCTGGCTGGTGAGTTGAGATTGGACAGGGGGTGTTTGAATTGGTGTTTCAGAAATTTGTGGGTTCTGGTTTGGGGGATTGTTTCTAAATTCTTAGGATTGTTTGGGTGTTATGGCTAAAGAGGGTTAAGCCTTTCATTTTCTTTATGGGCCAATCTCTCTTGCAGCTATATAATTACCCCCTATTACTACTGCACCATCACTTCTTACTGATCCAAGTGAGCCATTATGGCCTGTAAAGCTCCTGCCATAAGGTCTATGGGCTTTGTCTAAGTTGGCCTTCCTCTCTTAGTATTAACAATCTTGATCTAAAATAATTCAAACACTTTAGAACATAACTGACATACATGCCACAACATATGCACCCCGAGTTCCTATACAAATTAATACATAGTACAAAATCCTTATCCTCAAGCCATAGCTAACACTAAAATTCCTAAACCACTACTCTAATACCAAAAAGTGTCATAACATGTTACACATAGCGATTCCATAGCATTTTCCATTTGCAGTAACAAATGTATAATCGGAACCAAATCTTTGGCAATGATTTTATCCCTGTTTATAAATGAATCAGCATTATAGTGATCAAAATTTGAATTCCTTTCCTTTTTTATTCATGGCCACCATAAATAAGTTTAATCTATAAGACCAAAATATGAGACCTACTTGCATATGGAAGCTATATAGCTCAAGTTGACCATTTTGACATAATAGGGCCTTAAATTTCAAAAATTCATAACTTTAGATATACAACTCTTATTTATGCAAATTAGTTGTCTATGGAAAGCAAAAATTTCAAGCACAAATGAATCCATTTGACCCCTCAAAAGTCTAAAATACTACAGCCATGATAGTATGAATAGTGTTTGCATAATTTTAGTTTTTAGGGCTAACTTTGAAAATTCATAAAATATTTTATAGAACTCACAAAAATATCATCTTTTACTTGTTAGAAAGCTATATAAATTCTCTAGATGCTCACCAAATTTTAGCCCCAAGCTAGGTTATTTGAGCTATCAAGGGTAGAGGTATAATTTATGGTTCATTTAGACCAAACTTTGGTTTCAAAATGGTCCATTTGGCCTCTAGATTGAAATCTCTTGATTTGAGTAAGTTTTAATCCATTCATGCTTCATTTCTATAAAATCCATTGCATGAAGTATGGCTAGCATAAAAAATTAACCATCCTACACCTAAATATGTATATAAATCATATATGAAATCATGTACAAGTGGCTAACTTATGCATCAAAATGACATACATATATATATGTTCTCAAGCTCATACATAAGTTTTCATTGCATACTTTTGTCATGTACATCATATCTCATCACTAATGTATCTCATACATCATCAAATAAATAATTTATACCAAAGCTTCAAGTATGTCATTTCTAAAGCTTTTGCTCCTTTCAATTTTCCTTTTCTTTGCTTGAAGAAGCTAAAAGGGTTATGGAAAATGCATGCAATGAGACTCTTGGGAGAATCTTAGTAGCAAATCTCGATCTATATCAATGTATACAAAGAATGCCATGAGGAAATGCAATCATGCCACACATATATATCATGTAGCTCAAACATAACATTTAGTATGAAACTTTTATTTTTATCAAGTGATGGCATCAAAACATCTTAGATAGGCTTAACTAAACTTAACTTTGGGTTAAGGAAGAGCTACTATGCTTAATTCCCTACCATAGGGAACTAGGAACCATTACTTAGCTTTTTCACATGCATAGAATTCAAAATAGAAAGTATTACAAAACAACTCATAAAATCATTAAGTAAATAATTATACAAGTATCTTAACTCATTCAAACATTCAAATTCACGCAAGATAGAGAGAGATAGCTATCTTATAGATTGAAAAGCTTCAAACAACCGCTAGCCCACTTGTTTGTTCTCTTTTCTTTTATCCTCTTTGGCTTAACACCTACAAATAAGTAAACTTGAGCTAGTTTAGCCTACATATGTCAATTTTTAGTGCAAAATGACTCATTAAGATTTTCTCTAACTCTTATTATTAATACTTAACCCTATTAGAATTTAATATGCAACTTTAACTTATTTTAGGTTCCATAAGAGGCAACTCTTATATTTCATTTTCTAGACTCTAAAATCTCACTTGATATAAGCCATATAACTCTAATAGAACTCATTAGGACTATCATATTCTCTAGCTTAGATGAGACTATGCTCTTGGTATGGCCTAAGGAATTTTTACATTTTTCTTAAGGAATTTGGCATATGTAGAGTATCCTTGGCCCTTTTTAAGTTCAAGTTTAGTCTTAGGTGGTTTAAAACATCTTCTTATAGTTCCAAAACTTCCAAGGTGCAACAAAAACCCTAGGTGCCCTGACTTGTATTTTATGGCTTCTTACTTAATTCTATTTAAATAATTAGATTCTCCATTGTAATACCTAATTTTCTTAAATTAAATCAAAATTGATGAGATAATAAAGGAAGACTCCCAAAATATAATGAATTGAAGTTAAGCAAGATTAGAATAATAATTTAGACATTAAAAAATGAAGATATAAGGTTTAAGATAGTCCGAAACAGGAACCAGAATGGTTAAAGATATAAGGCATTCAAAATCGTAATTTCAAAAACTTTTTTAGAAACTCAAAGGAGGAAGTTTTGAATAATAATATTGAGTTCCCCAAGGTTCTCAAAGGCCTTAAAAATCATAGGAACTTTTAGAATGACTAAAAACCTTTCAATATACGTTTTAAACTGTTGGTTAATCCAAACTTTGACCAAATAATTCAAGATGACTCTGAACCACATAAAATTGAAAGTAAATTTTTTTGATAAACTAGAGAACCTAAATTTTCATATGAAAAAGATGTTCTAAAAAAACAGCTAAAACAAGCCTAAATAGAAGAATTGAAATAGAATGGCATAGTGGGAATTTAGGGAATTATTATAAATCACCTCCCTTCTTCTCAAATTAAATCAAACCAGCCCTAGGGAGTCATAACTAACCTTATGTGCTTTTGAACCAACCTTCTAATTTGCACCAAAGAGAGGAGGAAGAAAGAGGAAAGAAAGCTAAAGAAAGGTAAGAAAATGCCTCTTTTTCATGGTCTTGTTTTTACAAACTTTGTTCTCCTCTTCAAGCTCTTTCTCTTGGTAGTTTTAGTTTCTTGAAAGGAATGTTTTTATGGCTAATTTCTTGTAGGAAGGAGGGAATTTGAAAAAACTAAGTATAGCACCAAATTCCTCTCTTGAAAGGCTATAAGACAATGTATGTTTCATGGTTGAAAAATTTGCTTCTCTTTGCTTTCTCTTTTTCTCTAGTTTTGGCCAAGCATAGAACTATATAAAGGGAGATGAATTTCAGCCATAGCAAGATAAAAACAAGGGTTTTGACACATAAGGAATTAGATTATGCCATTGAAACTAATTGAAAAGCTTTAGAATTTAAGATAAGGAAATTAGGATTTTAATTGCACATAACAAGACATGGAACTCTAGGAGCCTAATTTAAGCCTTATGAAAGTATAATTAGATTAAAGAGAAGCCACCAAATATGAATATGCATCAAAATCCATGAAGAAAGTAACAAAATTCCATATAGCTCTCTCTTAGGTAGGGTTTTGGCTAAGAGAAAGATAATGCACATAGGGAGTGATTTTTTTAGTTCTAATGAATTTAGAGGCTTAGATATGATGAATAAATAATTATGAAACTATTGGATGGAATTTAGGAGCTCTAGATTAAAAGTTGAATTTTTAAAGCCTAAATTGGGTTAACGAAGCAAGATGGCTTTAGACCCCTTTAATCATGCATATGATGATTCAAATGAGTTTTCTTAAAGTTATAAGACTTTTAGCAAGCAAGAGTTTAGGGTTTAGAAAGGAAAAACTAAGGGTCGCTTCCTAATGGGCCTAAACTAGCCTTAAGATACATATTGGATTTTAAAAGGATTAAGTACTAGTGATGAGGCATAAAATGAATCCTAATGGATTGATTTACCTTGTACTTGCCATTGTTGGCCCACCTAACTCAAACTCCCCTAAGTGTGGGTGTCAAGTGAAATAAAGTCAAGGAAAAAGCCAAAACTAAGTGGGTTAGTGGCATTTTGAGTTTCTAAAAGTTTTAAGGTAGCTTTATCTCCCTCTCTTTCACATTTATGAATGCTTAAATGAGTTGAAATACTTGTATGTGTTGTTGCTTAATGTATTCATCTGATACGTTTTAGTATGACTTCCATGATGAGCTTTATGTATGAGATTGACATGTTATTCTGCTCCTAGCTTCCCTAAGACTTGGAATTGAGCATAGTAGCTCTTCCTTGGTCCTAGGTTAAGTTTGGTCAAACCTAGCTAGCTTATAATAATGTTATGGCCTGTTAATGAATGAGTTTTTATATTAAAAGTTGCATTTGAATTACATAAGACATATAAATGGCATTCTTACACTATATACATGGCATTTCCTCATTGTGTTTCATGTGTATATTGATTAGTTGAGAATGTGTCATACCATATATAGCTAACATTTATTTTACATCACAAATAGTTAAAAGTGTTTATTTTCATGAATTTAGCACTTTTGGCGATGAAATTTGTAACATCTGATTCTCTGAAAATGAGAGAAAACGTGATAAACGTAATGTACGATTTCTCTGTCAATGAACAAAATTCACTGGGTACAAATGAAAGTCCCCTGAAATGACTTAGTTAAGGTCCTAAAAAATTTGGGAAGCATTCTAAACTCCGAAAAAATGAGAATTTCAAGGTTAAACAGAAAGAAAAATAGAGCTAGAATGAAGAAACAATTTTTTATGAAAAACTTACAAAACGTAATGGTATTTTTGTAATTTTGAGCAAATTTTGGAATTCTCATAAGAAGGCTTTTAAATGAAAATTTTGTGTTCCCCAGGATTCTCAGAGGCCCTGAAAACCATGGGAAGGCCCAGGACAACTAAAGTCCTTCCGGTGGATGTTTTCCAACGTCGAACTTTGACGAATTCATTCGGGAAGGTTTTAGCTCCAATTTGAGTTATTCCAAAGGCATTTTACTAAATTGGGAACATAAATTTCATAATGGAAAAAATAGTTCTAAAAAAGGAGCTAAAACGAATTAAAAACAAAAATGCCAATAACGAAGGGCAAAATAGAAATTTTTGAAAAGTCTTCCTTCCTCTACCTATATATATGAGGTACCCCACTCTCTCCTTCATTTAGCCTCATATGTTTTTGTCCTAAACTAGAGAAAGAAGCCCTAGGATGAGGTGCATAAGAGGAGGAAGAAAAGGAGGAGAAATTCAAGTAAAAAGATAAGAAATTTAGTAGTTTTCATACTTTCTTCCATCCAAACCTCTTCTCCTCTATTCTCCTTTGATTCCCTTGATTATAATGAAGTTTATAAATCTATTTTAAGGGAGAAATTAAGGAAAAAATTCGGATTTGAAGAGAGGAGCTCAAAGAAGACAAGATTCAAGTGAGAAAAAGTAAGAAAACAAGGTAATTTCTTCTTCCATGGTTGCTATCCCTTCCTCCTCTTCCTCCACCATTTCGCCCTACTCAAGAAGTCTTAGAAGGGCTTGGATTTTAGGCAAAACCAAGGGTGATTCTTTGGAAAAAGGGTGTGGAGATTAAGAATATGCAAAGAGAATTAACAAAAAATCATGGAATTTCAAGGTGCAAAGTTTAAGGTTTCATATGTTCCTTGCAAAATCTAATTTGATACCTTGATTCCTATGTTTAAATGAGAGATTAAATGAGCTCCTAAGATCCCTAGAAGTCTTCCCATGTGCTTCCTCCATCAAGAAAACAAAGCAAAGTCCATGAAGGCCAAATTCCTCCATAGGTTCAGCCAAGAGAGGTTTATATACCTAGGGAGAGTTTTAAATTTTTCTAAGCTTATTTTTGAGTCATATATGATGAATAAATATGAAGGGAAGCTTTGGGAGAAATTTAGGAAGCTTAGAGAATGAGTTGGTGCTTTATGTTTCATAATATGACCTAAAAAAGCAACACGTAGTTAGGCTCTTTATTTTCATTGTGTGATGACTCCAAGAGGCTTAAAAGGAGTCAAAAATCATATTTGAAAGGAAAGAATGGAGTATAGAATTTATTTGACGAGTGTTGCTTTATTAGGTGCATTTTTAGAAACATAAAGAGGTTTATAGGTTAAGCTAGAGTCTAAGCAAATTATGTGGCCTTAAACTTTACTTCAAGAGTATAATTAGCTTCCATATGATGTGTCTAGGCTAAGAGGATTCAAGGCTTAAGGAAAAAGTATACAAATGCTAGCAAAGTAGCTCTCTCCACCTTCTCTCATGCATAGACGTGTGCTTACATTGTCTTGAATATATGTAAGTATGTTTTAATCCATGAAAAGTATTCTAGCATGATTTTATATGTTATGGTACTATGATGATGTATTATGTTCCTAAATAATGTCTATGATACTTGCTTTGGTTTTCTTGAGTGTGGTGAAACCAAAAACCCTCTAGCCATGGTGAGGATGAGTCAAGAACACTTAAGATTGGTTGAGACAAAGTAAAGACTCTCCCAAAAGTGAGGTTGACTCCCAAGAGCATGGTGAGTTTAAGAACCTCTTAAAGAATGGGTGACGTAAGTCCAAAAATCACAATTAAATGGGTGAGGCCAATCCACTTTCTTGGCAAGCCTTTGTATACTATGTGTGACTTTTTCAAATGCCAAAAATGCTTTTTGAATGATTGCATATGTCAACATGCCCATTCATGCATTTATAAGACTTGTATTGCATATTTTATGTGTGATGGAATGGGAGATGAGCTATTAGGATTCTTTGAATCTCATCTTCTCCTCTCCAATGTTCTAATATACTAGGTGGACTAAGAGACCAAGGGAATGGAAGCCAACTACATGAGAGATGAAAGCTTAACATCAAAGTGCATAGTTTTTGGTTCTTTAAGGCGATATTGATGTCTAATGATGCAATCCATTGTTGTATATGGTCTATAACCTTTGAAACATGTGTAATTATGTTAATATATGATGTATAAATGAGAGGATATGTTATGTGAATGCTAGCATATAATTTGAGTATGTAATGGTAAGTTTTGCTTCTTGAAAGTTTGATGCAAGTATGTATAAATGGAAGTGGAGTAGCCAAAATGAGATGCATGAGGTTTGGGACCATTTTGGCAACTCACACAAGTCATAATTATGCTTTTAGACTTTCTTAAAAGGTTCCAAACTCTAAGGAAAGCCATTTAGACATTTTGGTATCCTATATGGATCCAAAATTGACCATATTGGAACCCTATATCACTTTTTGTTTAAATGAGCTCTTCTTGTTTTGAGATTTAGCATGCACTTTTGTTGAGAGCTTTTTCGAAAGCTAAAGAATAGAATTTTCAGAGGTCTAGAGAATATTTGATGAATATTTGAAGTTGGCAAAAATTCTGGTTTTGGTCATGTTACTGTTCACTTAGGTCCAAAAATGAAATTTGTCATACAAGGCTCAAATGATGTCCAATTGCTATAAAATTTTATATGGAGAAACTAGACATTCCTAGTGACTTGTACCAACTAGAAGCACCTCATTTGTAGGTCCAAATAGGGTGATATTAATTTCCAAATATTTTATCCAATACCAGGCACTCCAATTGACCTCAGGTATTATTTGATTAGTTTTTTAGGTCTGAGTGTGCCTGAGTTGGTCTGGAGTTATTTTTTCCCTCTAGTTAACATTCACAAATTTTCATATTGATATCATTTTTATGGATTGGATTTTTTTGGAATTAATTGGATATTTTTGAAGTTTGCTACAGAAACTTGTGATAGCACCAGTGAACAACCTGATCTCTGGACTTTTTTGAATGTCAAACGTCTTCTGTGTTATGTCTCATGGCCTAGAAATATTTTTAGCATAAATTAGACATGTGTAGCTTTTTAGAATAGCTAAGAACGTATGATTTTATTTTTTCTAAAATTAGTAATGATTTTCCAAAATTTGTGACAAAAATGGCAAAATTTTGGCCGAAAATATAAGTATGAGTTTTATGCTTCCCTTTGGTTTCCACGAGTTATAGAGTACTTTTAGTGATGAAAATGAGTTATATTCATGTAATTAAATGTGATACATGAGTCCATATAGCCCAGGGAACTCTGAAGGAAAATTTTATACGTGATGCAACACTAAGAAATGCATTATTTTAATGCCATATTTCTTACTCTCTTATGGATTGCATGATATGAGACATGGAAGTAGTATGAAATAAGCTAGAAATATATTGTGTTACAAAATTTACCATCATTGAAAGCTAAATTAATTCATTCTTGGCTTAATGGACCACCAAACTTATTTTTCATCCTTAACACATTTGTTCAATTAGAACTATCACAATTTGAAGCTTAAAACTCAGGTCTAAAGAATACATCTCAAAATCACATTACACTTTGCAATTCTCATTGAATTCCATATTCAAATATGAACTTTGAAAAATAATAATTACTTTAGAAAAATTCAAATCATGTATACTATAGCTTTCTAGAAAGCCCAGGATGTCATCTAGTTGCTATAAAAATTTAGATCAAAATAACCATGTTTGACCCAAAATCTAATGGAACTATACTTCAGGTTTGGTGGTCGTTCTATAGCAAACTTGGAACTTCAAAAGCTTATTTCTCTCTCTATAGAGCTCTAAATTATGTGCTCTCAGTGGCTATAGGAAGCTCATAATGTCTACTATATTTTTATAACATTTCGTGAGCATTGGACCTTATTTGGCCCATAAACGACATTGAAAACTAAACTGACTACATGAACAATAACAATGACAGTTTCTACATAACTTGGCCAACTTTAAAAATTCATAATAAATTTTTTAGAGCTTAAAAAATAGTGCACTTTAGCTTTGTAAAAAGCTCTACATGAGACCTATTTGTTTGCCAAATTTCATGTAGAAAGTCATCCAATTGGTTAGACTTTGGTTTCAAGGCAAGAAAGTGGCTCACAATGGCTCCATAATGGTTCAAAATAGCCTTCCTCTGGAACCATGACCATTTAAGCATATCCAACACATTATCTCTAGCAAATAGAAACATCAAAATAGGTCCAAACCACCCTAAGAGTAAAAATCAACTTTCCACTTGATCTTAAAGGGCTCTAGGAGGTTAAATATTCACATAACCATATATTTAGCTCCAAATTCTATTCATACATGATAATTTCATACTTTTATACATACTTAAAAGTTTACATCTCATAAATATTATATAGATACAAACTTTGACATCTAGATACATAAATTTCCTATTTTGTTGTCAAAGTCTCATTCTTCATGTTGCTTAGCTCCCATTTCTTGCTCCATGTGGCTCGCCTAGATATGGTTAGACATAATATAGGGAAGAGTGAGATTTAAAGAATTTTAATAACTCTTTTACTCTTTCAAGAATATATATGGCACATTTTCATATCAAGGAATGCAAGTATGTAATAAAAACCTCCTGTAAGCATACATAAGCATATTTTCATGTCATATAAACTCATTCAAGTCAAACTTAGGCTTTAAGGACTTTTGGTCTAGCCTTACCCAATTCTTTGTGACTTTTAGGATTTGCCTCACCCACTTTTAGGGGATTTTGACTCAGTCTTACTTTTTCTTAAGACTTTTAGCTTTATCTCACCCATTCTTAAGGACTTCTAGCTTCTCTTCATCCATTCTAAGAAACTTTTGGCACAACCTCACCCATTAAGAGCCATCTTGTACTCATGGTTCAAATATACATACAAGCATCCAATGACAATCAAACATTCAAGAAATGTATACAAGAAAGGATAAAGAGCCACCTTGAGTCAAAAAACCACAAGCTTCCTTACTTGAAGTTCACTTCCCCTTTTCGGCCTCACACACACACCTAGGAAGATCTTGATTTGTTTAGCCTAAACATATCAAATAAGACATAATTATATCATTGGAACAAATTCTAGTCTCACACAAACTCTATGCAAGCTTGTTTTAACTTATGGCATAGTTATGGTTCCATATAAGAGCATAATGAAGCACCCTATATAATTCATGATCTTAGCTCAATTTCTTATTCAATCTAAGTCATATGACTTTATTTAAACTCATTAGAGTCATCACAAACTAACTCTAAGGATCCAAATATCAAGTTTCTTCTTTATACTTAAAAAGGAACCTAAACTTCCATCTTATAAACCATGGCTTCTAAATTTAAACCAATGGTTCATTTAGTATTTATCATTCATATCTAGACCATTTCTATCCTTGGAATCAAAGAAAACTCTCCCTAGGTACTACTTTCCCTTCTTGGTTAAGACATAGCTTTTCATTGGAGCCCATGGAGTTTTATTATTTTCTTTAGGGAATTTGTCCTCTATGAATCTTCTTAGATCTCTTAAGAACTCATACATACTCTTACATAAGCTAGATTATCATTAGAAAACTTCAAAAATTGTTAGGTGCAATAAGAACACTAAGTGACATAACTTAATTTCCAAAGCTTTTCTTTTAATTCCAATTGTATATTCTTACTCCTCATGACTTAAAACCTTTGTTCCTACCTTGCTATGATCAGAATTCACTCTCTCCTTCATGGGCCTAGGTCTAGCTGAAACAAGCATGGAAGAAGGAGATAAGATGAAGCAAGAAAAACCATGATATCTTACCTTGTTTCCAAGCTTTCCAAAAAAGCTTTCTAAAGCTTCCAAGCTCTCCTTCAAGTTCTCTCTTTCTCTTACTAAACCAGCCATCGAACAACCCTAAGTTAATCATCAAAATTATAGGAAAAGAGGGGAGAATAAGGAGAAAGTATAACGAAGCAAGAAGCATGGAAAAGCCTTGATATCTTACCCTTTCTACTTGTTTTTCTCTTCCCTTCTTCCTCCCTTTTGGTGCACCTCCTCAAGCTGGTCTAAGTTCTATTTTAGAGTAGAATGAAGTCAGTTAAAAAATGAGGAGGAGGTGGGATATGACTTTAAGAAGCAAGGCTAAGTTATAATACTTTTTAAAAATTTTCATTTTGTCCCCTTTCTTGATTCTTTTCATTTGGGTTCATTTCAACTTTTTTTTTAGAACCATCTTTTCTATCATAAAATTTAGATTCTCTAATTCATAAAATACTTTTGGTTTCACCCAAATGGATTTAGAACTTTCCCGAATGAATCAATCAAAGTTTTGGTCAACTAATACTCAAAATTACATCTGGAGGGGTTTTAGTCATTTTAGGGGTTCCTATGGTTCTTAGAGCCTTTGAGAACCCCGAGAAACTCAAATTTTCCATCTTAATACCCCTCCTTTAAGTTTTCTGAAAGTTTGTCAAAATTACAAAAGTGCCACTACTTTTCATCTAATTTTATTTAACTATTCTAGCTCTAATTTTTTAGCATCTTTAACCCTGTATCCTCATTTTTAATTGGAAAAATTAGTATGGAGGACCCAACTAGCCAAATATTACTCTAAAGGACCTTTAAAATCAATATTACTCTATAGGACCAAATGAAAATCGATAGACAAAAATGCTCTTGCTTTATTAACAAGCTTTATGAATTCTGCAATTTACTCCTACTGTCAGTTCTTCTTCTTCTGCCATTTTTGCTTCTCAGCAGTTCTAGCTTCCTCCATGATCTTCCTTCCCTTATTTTTAGCTTTCTTCCCTTCAATTTGTCATCCTTCTTCCTTTCATTTCTTCATCCTTCCTCCCTCCATTTCTTCCACTCTTCATTTGGTCCTCTCATCAGCCCATAAGTTTTGCAGTTATGCACAGTCATAATGTGAGCAAAACGAAATAGGTTAAATAGATTTATTGATCTGCTAATATTGAAGGCTTGTTTTGTAGGATTCAATAAGTAATAATCTATGATATGCTATGTCTCTCAAATTCCTATGGTTAATGGCAAAGTGTTCTTCTTCTTGTAGTCTGTATTATATACAGTATTTGAACTGGAGTTATAAGGATCTAGATCTACATCACAAATTGATTATTTTCACTTTTTCTTACCTTATATGGGTATAGAGATTTAAAGTCAAAACTAACACTTAGGTTAAAGGATGAATGAATGGCATCAGCAAAGCATTAATGAGACTCAGGTTGGTTACTATCAAGTTGTACTTGTTATTACAAAGTTTAGGGATATTATGACGGTAGTTTAAAAATTTTACTACTATGTTTAGGTGTTGGTCGTGGCCAAATATGGCGAAGCTGCCAAGGAAAAAAATAGAGAGAAATTGGCCATGGTGAACAGTGAGGTTAGCTGCGGCTAAGTCTGAGATGCAAGTCTGGGGGCATTCTAGAGGGTATTTGGCCGCGGTGAAAGGGATATTTGGCCACAGTGAAATGTGTAAAATTTGTGAAGGTGTAAGGAGTTGAACCTGAAAGTAATTGGCAGTAGCACGAGGGAACTTAGCCGCCGTGAAGGTGCTCAATTTCTTATATTCACCTAAAAACCTTAGTTTCTTTTATGGTAATACTAAAGAATGATTTAGAAACACTTGTAGGAGGTTTTTATGAGTTGGAATTGATGGATAGAAGAATCAAAGGCTCCTTATTTATGATTAAATTCACTTGCACATTCAAATAATTGTGGTTGTCTAATTAATGACCCTAATAACATTAAGGTTCAAATTTCTCTGCATTTTTCGAATATAACCAGTTGTAATGACCTTCAACCTTGATTTATGATTATTAATTACGTCTTTAACCTTAATTATTATAATTGGAAGTTAGGGTTGTTACATAATATAATACCCCAAAATTTATTGAGGTGTTAATCATGGATTTTGGTTAATTAAGAATAATTAATATGGAATAATTGGGTAAGGTTAGGAACTAATGGAGGCCCAATAATTTTAGGTATAGACCTAACCTTCTATTATGAGACTTGGCCCAAGAGATAGCACCTAGTGATGGCCCAATAACCCTTGTGTAGACCCAAATCAATTGAGTTCTTCAAACTTGGTCTGGCCCAATTACATTTCTGCAGCCCAAGAGATTAAAGCTGGCCTAATAAGGTTTAAATCAGAACTCATTTGCAATTGGACCCTTGGGTCAGCCCATGACCCACCTTTGACCCAACTTAACCCAACTAAAACCCTAAACACTTCAGCCCCTTCCCCATTTTGCTAAAACATAAAAACACAACCCATTTTCGGAGGTTTAAAGGGAGGCTAGGGTTTGGGGCAAGAAATCCACCATTTCTCACTTCTAAGCTCAAAATCAGTCAAGGTAATAGTTATATAACTTAATCCCCTTCTCTTTCTTTTCATTTTGGCCTAATTAGTTTTTCATTTAGAGTATTTTCACTGTACCCAAAATTTGAAATGTGGTTATTTGGGATTTTCTTGGTGAAATTTCGTAGGTTGGAACTAAGGGTGTTGTTAGGTAAGTATAAACTCTCCATTTTGATGTTTTCTTTGCTAGTTTGAGACCCCTATAGCTGATTTATAATATGGGTATTGTTTTTATGCGAATTTACTCAGAATTTGAGGTGTTGTTTTGAGGTTTCGGGGTAGGGTCAACCAAATCCGAATTTGCTAATGCAAATTGTGATTAGGGATAGTAATAACTTGGTTTTGTGTTCATAGGTTGAAGTAGCACTCAATTAGCTCTTAAAGGATTGACTACAAGTGAGGTAATCGGGACTATATTAATTCCATGCATATACTTACTTTAATTTCATATTTGCTGTACATGAATGATTTGAAATGCTGAATGAATTGGTTAGCTATCTATTGTATTGTGATTGGATCTTCTGAGTCTATGGTGGAGCTGTGGTGCGGCTGCCACCCATGCATGTGCTTCGATCGGGCACCAGGTTATGATCAGACCCCAAATGCACTGAGCCCCAGTTGTGCTCAATGGGGAGTAGGTGCCATGGACGGGCCTCTTCTGGTGTTATTGGCCTTTAACATGTGGAAATATGATTGCTAGTATGAGATAGTAATCATGATAGCCTAATTTTTTCATTTACTAATATGATTGGTATATTTTCTGATGCTTATGTGAAATTATGCATATATGTGGATTAAACTGGAATATATGATGGAATTTGCCTTGGGTAAGGATAAGGGCAAGCAAGTAGATAAACATCCATGAGCTGAGGCTCGGTGTGGGGAGCTACGCTTGGTCTGAGTGGAATAGAGTAAATGCTAATTTTGTTAACCTCTATATAGTATCATCATGTATCTGTATTGCCAAGTGTAAGAGTTTGTATTTTGATAACATAGAATGTAACTAATGAGAAATAGGCTTCACATTAGCTGTTGATGGATGTATGAGTTTATGACACTTATTATGGTTTGTAAACCTATGTTTTAACTGACTATTTAAGTTATAAAAGCATGTGATATATGAATTGTGGATTTGAGCTAACGATGCGTGAATTATCTGATGAAAACATGATTGAATGACCATTGTGAGAAATTTATAAATTTGCTAATATAAGACCAATGAATGAGTAGGAGAATCTATCTTTAAATGTGGGATGGGTAATGATATAATGGCTATGGCAAATCAGCTAGATAGATGCTATTAAAATCTCATAACAAGTGGGAGAGTGGCCCTAGAGAGCCTCTAGATAGAGAGTGGAGAATGTGAGACAAGATTTTAAGAGTTATAGGATCAGAAGACATTTTGCCGTGGCCAAAATTGAGTTCGCCGTGGCTAATAGAGGCAAAGTTGCCCAGGGAGAGTAAGAGCAATTCGCTGCAATGAAAAGTGGAATTAGCCGTGACAAAATGTGAGAGGAAAAACTGGGAATCATCCAGAAGGTAATTCACCACTACTAGATAGGAATTGGCCACGATGAACTTTTGTGAGAATTTGCCAAGCGTTCCAGAAAGGAATTAGCCACGGCGAAAGGAGGAATTGGCCGCGACCAATAGTGAAAAATGAGCAAGATATGTTCCAAGAGGCTTCCTCACCACAGCGCCATGTAGGTTGGTCACGACGAAGGTCCAACTCGCTACAGTAAGTGACAATGTAAGGAGTGAACCTGAGAGAAATTGCCGCGATGAAAAGGAATTTAGCCGTGACAAATGTCCTGAAACCCTTATATTAGCTAGGAAATCTTGGTTTTTCATATAGTAATCTTAAAGGATGACTTAGAAACATTGGTAAAAGATTCTTGTGAGTTGGAATTAATAAGCAATAGAATCAAAGGCTTAAAAATGAGTTTTTGTCTCCCTTGTGTATATGAATGCTTGTAATCATTTGATTGATGACTCTAACAACATTAAGGTTCAAATTTCCTCGCAAATGTCTTGTAACCCTAATTTATAGTTATTAATTACGTATTTTACCTTAATTACAATGATTAGAAGTTAGGGTCATCACATAGGTGTATTACTAATGGATTTAATAAAATTTACCACTCTTTTTAGGGACCTATTATAGTATAATTACTAGCTACTTTAAGACCATTACTATAAAGTTTAAGGTTGTTACTACACGAGTTAAAAAATGTTACTATAAAGTGTGATTTTATAAATCTAGTTTTTACATCTCCAGTTATTTTCATTAATGGATTTGTTCCTTCACCTTTGTCCACAAATAGAGGTCAGATTGATTAAATCATGTTATATTACATATCTACCATTTCTCTTCTTTTATCACTTTATTTACAATCTTAGATTTTTCACTATCAATTAAGTCTTTTTATGTTAAATTTGACTTTATCCCAAGATTACAAGATTATAGTATAACTAGGAAGGGGATAGATGAAAAATGAAAAAACTACTAAAGATACTTATTCTCTGCACTTGACTGAAAATTCTAGTTGATACAAACATTATATTCCATAAACCCAGAATACTAAGCAATTGATTATTATTATTAGGGATAAAATTAACAAATTCAAATAACAAAGATGGCTAATATTATTTCCAACAACCAATCATTACATAAGTATAAGGAATGAAAGAAATAAAAATGAAAAATGGGACATTATTGATACAAAATTGGCCTTTGACCACTTGCAAGTATTCTTAAATGGATTAAAAAAGATCCAAAACAAATTTCCTATCATGCATGATAAGAATGGCTTTCTTCACTTGAATACAAAGAGAAGCTATTGCAGCTGTTATGCAGGGATTAAAAGAAAAAAGGAATGATGCAGCTATTATGCTTCCACACCTCTCTTCATTCTATGAATATGTTTGCTGAAAATAATAAACTCAACTTATTTAGTAACCAATAGAAAAAAAATAGAGCAAGAAGTTAGCCCTTTGTTTTACACATGGTAAGCTTCTATTACTATATGATGATGACATTGGTTGTAATGTATTTGTTGAAATACTTGTTATTGTTATTATTGTTGTCAAAGAAACTTTCACAGGCTTTCTTGAACGAGTTCTCCCTTTATGTATGTATCTCTCATAGTGCTTTGAACCTGGATATACTTCCTTTAAACATCTCCATTTCTTTCCATTTGTTCTTTTGCACCTTCTTGGCTCTGAGTTTATTTTTCTACCATATCTCATTTGAAGGCATCCCCATCCAACTATAGCTATATAAAATTTTAAAAAAAATTGAACCATAAACTTGAATCAACTAAAAATAATATGCTTCATTCTTATTGTGATGGAGGAGGAAGAGCCTTAAAGAAAAAGGCATTAAAGATGCTTGGCTTTTTTGGATAAAGTAAATAAGATCAGGTGGAATGGAGTCTTTGAGACCAAGTATTTAAAGATAAGAGCTTATTGTTCAAATTCTTGTCACTGAATTATTGTGAAAGGAGACCTATCTCTTGCACTTGTTGCACTTATCATTTTTTTATATAAAAAGCTTTTATATAAATAAATATTCTAACCATATACTGATGAAGAAGAAGAACTTAGAAAATTTCAAAAAGAAAAAGAAAATGGATTTCTTCAAGTGTTCGAAGTGAATGGCATATTTGGAGGAGTCATTAGTTGTAGCATCTTCTTTCTATGCATGGATAAAACTCATGGCTCCAATGATATGCTTCTAGGGTTTGTGAGTGAGTGAGAGAGTATAAGTTTGCTCTTATAATTACTGCACCTCTTAATTTCATGATGAGGGATGTTCTTATTTCAAATTTAAAGGGAATCATTGGGTGGGAAACTCCTCTCCTCTTATTTTCATTTTTGTAAATCTTTTTTCCTATTTCAAGTTTATAATCTAATAGTATATAGTTTTAGGACTATTACTATAAAATTTAGAGATGTTACTACTGGATTTAAGGAAATTTACGCCTACTTTTAAAGAACTTTCAAAATATAGTTATTAGCATAGTTTAAGTCCATTACTACAAATTTTAAAAATATTATTAGTTGACTTTAGGGCATTTACTACCATGTTTTGACTATCTCAGTTTAGAGTCGTTAATGCCAAATTTAGTGATATGGCTTACTGGACCTTTAGAAAACAGACGATTATGGCAACCAAAAAAAAACTTCAAAGAATTTTATAATCTTATTATAATCATAACAATCAAATATTTACAACCATTCTTTTACAATACTCACACAGGATGTTGCACAAAATCCAAGGGAAGAAATAATCAATGTATCACATCTTTCTAATTTGCTTCCTTGCAATTGTTGTCATTGTAGCTGCCATTATATCACCACGACACTTATTGGCATTGCAGTTGCCATTCTGGAGTATTTTCATTCACTGCTTAAATTTTCTTCGCTAACAATACTCAAATATATTTCAATTTTGAGGTGTTGCTTACCGTTGCTTTTCATAAATTTGTGAGCAAGGAAGAACTTGTTGAAGATTAGCTCTGGCACGCATCATTTAAACTGTTGAGGATGCCCATCTAGTGAGAAATCGTCCAAGGATCTTTAGTGACTAGTTACGGGAAAAACTATCCAAGGATTTTCAGTTATCAATTACAAGAGAAATCGTTAAATGATAGGTAATAGAGGGCTGAGGATGAAAAGAATAGTGTTTGAAGGGCAAATAACATTTTTGGATTCGAATGGCTTGTTTAATAGAGAAGGGCATTTTTGTCCATCAATTTTTACTTGGTCCTATAGAGTAATTTTGATTTTTAAGGTCCTTCCCAATAAATATTAGGTGGCCTTAGTCTTCCATACTAATTCTCCCTCTTCAATTGTCTAAATTATTGCTCTAATTTTTTTTTGGCCTCTACCCATTCAATTTAAGGGACCTCCTTTAGTAATTTCTTTAGTTTTAGGGCTTTTAGAATAATGGGATATTACTTGTTAGCTATTGAGATTCTTCCCAGAGTCTCATCCATGTCTTCCCACTAGCCATTTCAAGGTCACCAAGTCAAAGAAAGGATGTTGAGAAGAGCTAGACATTAGAAACCATGTATTAAGAATATGTTATGTAGTAAATTTTGATTAAAGTACCAAGAATGGTATGAATAGTATATTTGATGTATATATGATCATTTTTTATGTAGCACAATGTATAGCATTATGTTTATGATTAGGAACTTATGTATGAGCATGAGAATGTAAACATATGGTTCCTTGTGGCAGAAAATGACCAATTATGTGTAGGCTTGCTTATATGATGCCATTATGTATGTATGTAAACTTGGATGCAAGGGGGTCAAATTTTGATCTAAGCTTATTTGCACATAATTTGATAGATGGAAATGATGTTTAGAATGATTAAAATTTGCTCAACATGAAAGAATTCCATTTGGACATCATTTGGTCTATTTGGAACCCAAAATTGGTTTTAAAAATGGCCTAAGGTGTATCTATCTCAAAAGTGACCTAAATGATCTAGTTTCATTCTAATATTTAGGATGCAATTAGACCTTTACTAGAGATTTCTAACAAGTGAAGAATGAGAATTTTTGGAGCTCTACAGAATGTTTCATGAATTTCCAAATTTCAAACAATTATGCAAAATGGTCTTTGGTATTGTTCATAATGTCTAGTTCTAGTCTTTTATGTCTTTGAGGGGCTAAATGAACTTTATCACTCATAAAATTTTATAAAAATAAATTTGTATTATAAGCTTTCCGTGGCCATTAAGTTTGTGTAAATTGAAATTTTGTAGCCAAACTTATGCATTTTTAAAGTTTAGGGTTTAGTTATAACTAGTTTACTACAACAGTTTCTGTTCTTAGTAGTTTTAGTGAGTCAAATGGATTCAATTACATATAAAATTTTAATAGCATATAGTTCACATACTAAGCTTTTTCTAGACACCTAATTTGTGTGAATTAGAGCTTTAAAGCATGAGATATGAATTTTCAAAGTTTATGGATAATTATGGTTTCCATGGCATTTTAGGTTAAGGCTACTTCTTGGGTGTCTCAGGTGTAATTCTTGACCAAATGGACTAAAAAAATTTTTTTATGATAAATAAGATTAAATAAAAATAAAATACTGAATTTAGATCCCTATAGCTCCATATGACATGTAACAGGTCGTTATCAGTGTTGAAAAACTTAAAAATGGTTGTGAACCTTATTCATAATTTCATAAATTATATGAATGAGCTAGATAAAGCTAGGTATGACATCCATGCTTCAAAACCCCTACTCCTATCAAGTTTTGGCCAAAATTAAGCTCCCTCTATATTATCCTTATCTAGGTTGAACCAAGGAAAGCAAGAAATGCAAAAGAAAAGCAAGCTTTTTAAATGGTATTATACCTTGTTTGAATGCTTATCAAATGAGATTTGTAATGTTTGGGTTAGTAAAAAAGACGAAAATGAATACGTTTTAAAATTAAGTCCCCTAAAATGGAAAAGTTAAGGTCCAAAAAAATTAGGATAATAATCTACACGTCAAATAATGAAAATAGGAGGCTAGAAGTACCCTAAAACTGGAGTCAAAATGACCAGACAGAATTTAATGAAATAGTTGCGAAACGAAATGGCATTTTCATAATTTTAGGCAATTTTTAGAATACTTATAGAATGGCTTTTTAAATGAAAATTTTGAGCTCTTTGAGGTTCTCAAAGGCCCTGAAAACTATGGGAAGCCTCGAGATAGTTAAAACCCCTCCGGTGTACGTTTTCTAACGATAGTAGACCTAAAATTTGACCCTCTTGTTCAGGAAGGTTTTAGCTACAAATTGAGTGATTTCAAAGGTGTTTTATAATATTGAGAACCTAAATTTTATGATTAAAAAGGTGTTTCTTAAAAAGGAGCTAAAACAAACTAAAAACAAAAATGCCGAAAAGACAAGATGTATATAGAATTTTCTTGAAACAATTTTTAATCCCTTCTTATTTAAGTGATGCATCCCACTCTTCTCCTCATTAGTTGACCTTCTTACTACCTAAAATAGAGAATGAGACCAAGGGAGAAAGGCGTATAAGAGAGAGAAAAAAGGAAAAGAAAAAACCAAGCAAAAGGTATGAATTTCATGAAATTTCTTAGTCTTTCCTTTAGTAAGCTTATTCTCCTCCTTCTTCCTATAGTTATATTGAGGTATTTGGTTTTATTTTGAGCTTAGACTAGAGGGGAGAAGTTTAAATTTCAAGAGGAGAGCCAAAGCAAAGGAAGAGACTCTTGGAAAGCACTTGAATCAAGGTAAAAATCATTGCCTTTCATTCTTTCTTCTTCTTGTTCTCTTTTGTGTATGGTTCAGCCATTCCTAGGATAGCCAAGGGGACAATAAATTTGAACCAAACCAAGAGTGAATCTTGAGAATTAGAGTGTGGGAAAGAAGAATATACAAAGAGAACAAAGAAAGAACCTTGAATTTGCAAGATGTATAACTTAGGGTTTTAGTTGTAACTTGGTTTGTAGGAAAGTTTCTAGCCATACATTAAGGTGTTTAAGATTTTGTATGAGTCTTAAGACATCAAGGAAGCCTCTTATGTAATGTTCAGTTCTCTAAAAGCAAGAGAAAATGTGAGAAACATAACATATGGTTTCTCCATTAACGAATGAAATTCACCAGATACAAAAGCAAGTCCCCCGAAATGACTTAATCAAGGTCCTAAAAAATTTGGGAAGCATTCTAGGCTCTTAAATATGAGAATCCCAAACTCAGATAGAAGAAAAACAGAGCTAGGATAGTGAAATAATTTGTGACAAAAACTAATGAAATGTAATAGCATTTCCATAAATAAGTGTAACTTTTAGAAAAACACATAGGAGGGCTTTTTAAATGGGAAATTTGAGTTGCTCAAGGTTCTCAAAAGCCCCAAAAACCATGGGAAGCCCAGTGACTAGTAAAACTCCTCCGATGTATGTTTTCTAATGTCGGTGAGCCCGAACTTTGACAGATTCGTTCAGTAAGGTTTTAACTCCAAATTGAGTGATTCTAAAGGCATTTTATTAAATTGGGAGTCTAAATTTTATAATGGAAAAGACAATTCTAAAAAAAGAGCTAAAACAAAGCCGAAACGAAATTGTCATTATGCAAGGACAAAATTAGAATTTTTGAAAAAGTATATCTCTAGAAGTTCCCACACACTTCTCCTTTTTTCTTCCACCTTCTTAAGCACGACTTCCTCTACCTAAATTACAGGATAACAGCAGCTTCTTGAGGCTCACCAAAAGAGGAAGAAAAGGAGGAAGAAAAAGGCAAGAAAGGTATGGAATTTCTTGGTTTTTTTATACTTTCTCTTTAGCAAACCTCTTCTCCTCTATTTCCTTTTCTTCCCTATGGTTTTATTGAAGTATATGGATCTATTTTGAGGGAAGAACAAAGGGGAAAACAAGGTAAAATCCCCATCCTATGGTAGCTATTCCTTCCCCCTTCTTCTCCTTATTTCGCCCTATATATATAGCTATAAGAGGGCTTAAATTTTGGGCAGAACCAAGAGTGAATTCTATGTATTTAAGGGAGGAGAGTAAGAATATGCAAGGAAATTCAAGTAAAAGCCATTGATTTTCAAGATAGCAAACCTAGGGTTTTATGAGCTCTCTTGATAATCTAATTTAATATAATTGTTCCTAGTACTAAATGAGTATTTGAATGAGCTCTTGAGATCCCTAGAAGGCTCTTCATATGCATCTTCCTTTAAGAAAGTGAAGCAAACCCACTTGGTATTCATATAGTGCATAATTTCGGCCTAGGCTAGATGAAGTGCTAAGGGATAGTTTTAATTTGTTCCAAGCTTAGTTTTGAGTCATGTATGATGGAAAAGGATGAGAAGAAGCCTTGGAAAAATTTTAAAAATCATAGAAAGTGAGATGGCCTTATATATTCCATAATATAACTTAAAGAAGTAACACCTAGCTAGGCTCCTTGATTTGATTGTGTGATGACTCTAAGAGATTTCAATAGAGTAAAAAATGAATAGAGAGAATAGAGCCAAGATCATGTTTTCTTAAGATTTCCTCATTAAGTGCATTATGGCACTGTAAAAGAACCTTATGAGTCACCTAGCTTTTCTAGTAAATGTGTGGCCTTAGAATGTGATTCAAGAGTGTAATTAACTTCCATATGATATGTCTAAGCCAAGAGAAATGATCTCCACCTTTTTAGGTATGTGAGGTCAAGGGAGGGGACTCAAGGTTCAAGGAAAAAGTGTATAAATGCAAGCAAGGTAGCTCTCTCCACCTTTTCTCATACATGAATGTGTACTTACATTGTCTTTGAATGTGTGTATATATGTTTTGAGCTATGAAAGTATTTTAGCATGAGCTTTTATTTCATAGTACCATGATGATGTTTTATGCATGCAAATGATGTTTTATATGTTTGCCTTGGTTTTCTTGAGTGTGGAGAAGCCAAGAACCCTTAAACTTGGTTGAGACAAAGTAAAGAGTCTCCCAAGATTGAGGTTGACTCCCAAGAGTAAGGTTGAGTCAAAACCTCTCAGAGAAAATGGGTAAGGCAAATCCAAAATCTATAAGTGAATGGGTGAAACTAGTCCACTCACTTGGCAAGCCTATATATGCTATGTATGATTTGTTCAAATGCTAAGAATGTTTCTTGAATGCTCACACATTTCAATATGCCCATGCAAGGATGTTCAACACTTGTATTGCATACTTTATGTGTGATTTGAAAGGGAGATGAGCTATTGGGATTCTTTGAATCTCATCCCCTCTTCTCCAATGTCTTAACATGCTAGGTGAATCAATTGAGTAAGGTAATGGAAGCCATTAAGCCAAGGAAAAAGAGATTGACATCAAAATGAATGAAATGGCCTAGTTATGTCTCTCTTATAGCCACACACATGGCATATGATGTAATCCCATGATGAAATTGTTATGTAATTATATAAACATATGTAATTACACAAATGTATAATGTATGAATGAAATTTGATGCCAAATGTATGAGATAGCATATTTTGGGTATTGAATGGCAAGAGCTAACATGTGTAATTTTGTATATATCATTGAGTGGATAAGTAAGTTTGAGAATTTTGGATTTTATACACCTTTGAAACAAGTTTAGATAATCATTTTGGTGTATTCTCACATGCTCAAGTGGCACACAAGCTTAGGAAGCAAAATTAAATACTTTGATGCTAATTGAGACTATAAAAATGATCAAACTGGAACCCTATAGCACAAATTGACCAAATGGATGAATCTTCTCATGAAAATTGGTAAAAATGTAGAGCCTATTGGGAGCTTTTTGAAAAGCTAAAGTGTAGAAAAATCGGAGCTCTACATAATTAATTATGAATTTTCAAAGTTAGAATTTTTCTACTATTTTGGTGCATATACTATTCATATAGTTAGTTTTGTGTTCTGTGTTGTAATACCATAAATTCCTATCTCATTTCATACTATATCTATGCCTCACATCAAGCAATTCATACAAGAGGCAAGAAAATGGCATTAGTTTAATGCATTTTTTAGCGTTGCATTACGTATAAAATTTTCTTTTAGAATCATGTGGGCCATATGGACTCATAAATCATACTCCCATATTTAATTACATGAATACAACTCATTTGCATCATCAAAAGTGGCCTACATTTCAAGAAACTTGAAAGGAAGCATGAAATATATATATACATAATTTCGGCTAGAATTTGCCCCTTTTTTGTCCAAACTTTGGAAAATCATAACTAATTCTAAAATAATCAAAATCATGCATTCTTGGTCATTCTAGAAACATACACATGTCTACCTTATGCTAAAAATATGTCTAAACCATAATATCCATCACAGAGGACGTTTGACATCTAAAATGGTCCAAAGGTCAGGCTGTCCACTAGTGCTGTCATAAAATTTTATAGCAAATTTCAAAAATGTCCAATTAATTTTAAAAAAATCTAATCCATGAAAATGATACCAATCTGGAAATATATGGACATTATCTAAAGAGAAAAAATCACTCTAGACCAGTTCAAGCATGCCTAGACCTCGAAACTCAATCAAACAATAATTGAGATCAGGTGGAGTTCCTGATACTAGATAGATTCTTTGAAAATTCATATCTACCTCTTTAGACATCCAAATGAGGTGCTTCTAGTTGGTATAAATCACTTGAAATGTCTAGTTTCTCTATATAAAATTTTATGGCAATTGGACATCATTTGAGCCCTATGTGACAGATTTCATTTTTAGACCTGAGTGAACAGTAACATGACCAAAACTAAAAATATTCTGTAGACCTCCAAAAATTATGTTCTTTAGCTTCCCAAAAATCTCTCAACAAGCTCTAATTTCATGCCAAATTTCAAATCAAGAAGAGCTGATTTGGCCAAAAAGTGACATAGGGTTCCATTATGGTCAATTTTGGCTCCATATGAGGTACTAAAATGTCCAAATAGCTTTCCTTGAGTTTTGGCACCTTTTAGGCAAGTCTAAAAGCATAATTAGGACTTGTGTGAGCTACCCAAGTAGTCACAAACTCCATGCATCTTATTTTGGCCATTTCATCCATACTTATACACATTTCCATAATGTCATCCAAGAAGCTCATTTGCCAAAACATGTTCAAATCATATTCCAATAGTCACATAACATATTCTCTCATTTATACATGACATATTATCATAATTATATGTGTTCATGGCATCATAATACATATACATCCATGGATTACATCATTTGCTAATTGTATGGTTTCAAAGTAACAAATTCAAGCACTTTGTTGTCATCCTCTCATCCTCAAGGTGGTTGGCTTCTATTACCTTGTTCTCTTGGTCCACCTAGCATGTTAAAACATTAGAGAGGAGGAGATGAGATTCAAAGAATCCTAATATCTCATCCCCCATTCAATCATACATAATGGATGCAAAATAAGTCTCACAAATGCATGTATGGTCATGTTGATATGTGCACACATTCAATAGACATTTTCATCATTTGAGAAAGTCATACATAGTATACAAAGACTTACCAAGCAAGTGAATTGGCCTCACCCATTTACTTGTAGATTTTGGACTTGCCTCACCCATTCTTTAAGAGATTCTTGGACTCAACCATATTCTTGGGAGTCCATCTCACTTTTGAGAAACTCTTTACTTTGTCTCAATCAATCTTAAGGGTTTTTAGCTCATCCTCACCATGGCTAAGGGTTCTTGGCCTCACCACACTTAAGCAAACTAAAGCAAACATCATAAATATTATTTAAAAAACATAATGCATCAACATGGTACCATGAAGTAAGAGCTCATGCTAGAACATTTCATGACTTAAAATATACGTACACACATTCAAAGACATATAAAGCAAGCAATCATGCATGAGAGAAGGTGGAGAGATCTACCTTGCTAGCATTTGTACACTTTTTCCTTAAGTCTTGGACTCTCCCCCTTGACCTCACACACCCAAAAAAGTGGAGATCATTCCTATTGTCCTAGACACATCATATGGAAGCTAATTATATTCTTGAAGCAAAGTCTAAGGCCACATAACTTGCTTAAATGCTAGCTTGGCTCATTAGCCACTTTATGTTTCGAAGAATGCATCTATTGAAGCAACTCTTATCAAATAAATTCTAGGCTCCATTCTTTCCTTTTAAATATGATTCTTGACTCCTTTTAAACCTTTTAGAATCATCACACAATTAAAATAAAGATCATAACTACATATTAGTTCTTTTAGGTCATATTATGGAATATAAAGCACAAATTCACTTTCTATGGTTTCTAAATTTTTTCTAAAGCTTCCTCTCATATTCATTCATCATATATGACTCAAAAATGGGCTTAGATGTAATACCATAATTTCTTAGCTCATTCTGTGCTATTTTTATACCTCATATCAATCACTTCCTATGAGAGGCAAGAAAACGACATTAAAATATTGATTATTTTTATGTTGCGTAGCGTATAAAAATTCCATTCAATGTCACATGAACCATGTGAGCTTATACAACACATTCTCATATTTAATTACATGGATACAACTCATTTACATCATAAAATGTGGCCCACGACTCATAACTTGTAGAGACTACCCATGTGATCCCAAACCCCATGCATCGTATTTTGGTCTCTCAACATCCATTTATGCACTAAACAGGCATGCCATTCAATGGTCCAACTACATAATTTCATTGATTTAATACTACATACATTATGCATATAGTCTATACATCATGTTACATATGCTCAAAGTTTTACACAACCAAAAATAAATGTACAATGCTTCTTGACACTCCATTACAATTTAAACTACAAAGTAAACAAAGTGTAGCCATTTAGTGTTCTTGGCTTGCATTTCCTTGGTCTTGGGCACCACCTAGACATTTTAAGTATAAGAGGGAAAGGGAAGTGAGATTCCAAGAATCTCAATAGCTCACATATCCATTCACACCACATTCAAGGCATACATACATCAAATATATGAATATGCAAGCACAGAGTGTGCAATAAATCCCATTTCATGTCACATCAACATGTTAAGACCACTTTCATACTCTAGGGACTTTTGGTTTAGCATCATCCCATTTCTAGAAATTTTGGATTTGCCTTACACTTGGCCTAGGGACTTTTGACTTAGCCTCACCCATTCAAGGGACTTTTGGCCTTGTCTTATGTAACATCTGGTTCTATGAAAATAAGAGAAAATGTGAGAAACGTAACGTACGGTTTCTTCGTAAACAAATGAAACTCACTGGATACAAAAGAAAGTCCCCCAAAATGATCTAGTTAAGGTTCTAAAAAGTTTGGGAAGCATTCTAGACTCCGAAAAATGAGAATTCTAGGCTCAGACAGAAAGAAAAATGGAGCTAGAATGAAGAAACAATTTCTGATGAAAAGCTTACAAAATGTAATGGCATTTTTGTAATTTTGAGCAAATTTTGGAATTCATATAGGAGGGCTTTTTAAATGAAATTTTTGAGTTCCCCAAGGTTCTTAGAGGCCCTGAAAACCATGGGAAGCCTCGAGACAATTAAATCCCCTCCAGTGGACGTTTTCCAACGTCAGTTAACCTGAAATTTGACCGATTTGTTCAATAAGGTTTTAACTCCAAATTGAGTGATTCCAAAGACATTTTATTAAATTAGGAATCCAAATTTTATAATGGAAAAGATGGTTCTAAAAAAGGAGCTAAAATAAAGCCAAAACGAAATTACCATTACGAAAAGATAAAATTGGAACTTTTGAAAAAGTGTGTTTCCAGAAGCTCCTACACACTTCCCCTCTCTTCTCCCATCTTCTTAAGCACGAAATTTTTGCCCAAAATATAGAATATGATTTGCTCTCTTTGGCTCACAAGAAGGGGATGAAAAGGAGGAGAAATCAAGGGCTTAAGGTATAAAAATTAGTAGTTTTTCATGCTCTTTCTCTTCCAAATCTCTTCTCCTCTATTCTCCTTTATTTCCTATGATTAAAATGAAGTTTATAAATCTATTTTAAGGGAGAAATTGAGGGGGAAATTCGGATTTGAAGAGAGGAGATCAAAGAATACAAGATTCAAGTGAGAAAAAGTAAGAAAACAAGGAAATTTCTCTTCCTATGGTTGTCATCTTTGGTTCCCTTCTTCACCATTTCACCCCACTTGAGAAAATCCTAAGAGGAGATGATCTTTAGGTAGAACCAAGCATGAATCTAAGGAAAAAGGGTGTGGAGATTAAGAATATGCAAAAGGGAATTATCAAAGAATCATTAGATTTTAAGATGCAAACTCTAGGGTTTTGTGTGCACCTTGTAAAACCTGACCTTATGTGATAATTCCTAGGTTTAATTAAGAGTTTAAATGAGTTCCTAAGATCCCTAAGATGCTCTTCACATGCTTCTTCCTTCAAGAAAACAAAAAAAAAAACTCCAAGGAGCCCTAAACCATGAATAGGCTCGGCCAAAGGGAGTTCATATAGCTAGGGAGAGATTTAAATTTTTCTAAGGCCATTCTTGAGTCATATTTGATGAATGAAAATGAGGGGAGGCCTTGAAAAAAATTTAGAACTCATAGAAAGTGATTTGGTGCTTTAGGTTCCATATTATGACCTAAAGAAGCAACATGATGCTAAGCCCTTTGTTTTAATTGTGTCATGACTCCAAGAGACTTAAAAAGAGTCAAGAATCATATTTGAAAGGAAAGAATAAAGCCTAGAAATTGTTTGAAGGGTGTTGCTTCATTAGGTGCATTTATGGACCATAATGGGGGTTATAGAGCAATCTAATGTTTAAGCAAGTTGTGTGACCTTAGAGTTTGTTTCATGAACCTAATTGGCTTCCATAAATTGTGTTTAAGCCAAGAGAAACCATCTCCACAAATTTGTGGGTGTGTGGCTGAAAGAGAAGGCTTGAAATCCAAGGAAAAAGTGTGTGATTATGTGCAAGGTAGCTCTCTCCACCTTCTTTCATGCATGGATATGTGTTTAGCTTGTTTTAGAATGTGTGTATTTGTATTTTCAAGCTATGAAAAGTGTGCTAGCATGTCTTTATATGCCATTTCTCTTGATGCCATGTTATGTTTCCAAATGAATACATGATGTTTGTTTGAGTTCGCTTGAGTGTGGAGAGGCCAAGAACTCTTCACCATGGTAAGGATGAGCCAAGAACCCTTGAGATTGGTTAAGATAAAGTAAAGAGTCTCCCAAAAGCAAAATGGGCTCCTAAGAGTATGGTTGAGTCCAAAGCTCTCAAAGAATGGGTGAGGCAAGCCCAAAATCCATGAGGAGAAATGTGAGCCCAATCCAAACACTTGGTGAGCTCTTGAATGTCTTGTGTGATTTGTTCATATCCCAAGCTTGCTTTTTAAATGTCCATGACTTCCATTTTCTCCATACATGCATTTGTAAGGCTTGCTTTGCACATATTATGTATGATTGAATGGGAGATGAGCTATTGGAATTCTTTGAATCTCATTCCCTCCCTTCCAATGCTCTCACATGCTAGGTGGACCAAGTAGTTATGGCAATGGGAGCCAACAACAATAAAGAATGAAGATTGACAACCATATGCTTAGTTTTTATATTTTTGGAACCATAATGATGCTTCATGATATATATGATGTTGTACATGGTCCATGACCTTGAGATATGTGTAAATATGATATTATGTCATATATAAATGTATAGACATGATGTATAAACCCTAGAATAGAAATTGGATATGTAATGCCAAAGTATGCATTTTGGAAAGTTTGATATAATGTGCATATATATGGATGGAAAGGCCAAAATGAGATGCATGGGGTTTGGGGCTATTTGGGCAGCTTACACAAGTCCTAAATATGCTTTTAGACTTGCCCAAAAGGTGCCAAAACCAAAGGAAAGCTATTTGGCAATTGTGGTATCTCATATGGAGTCAAAAATGGCCATAATGGAACCCTAGTCACTTTTTGGCCAAATGAGTTATTCTTGGTCTGAGATTTGGCATGCAATTAGGTCTCATTAAGAGCTTTTGGGAATCTAAAGATCGTAATTTTTGGAGGTCTATAAAATATTTGAGAATTTTATAAAGTTGGCAATTTTTCTGGTTTTGGTCTATTACACTATTCATTTGGTCCGAAAATGAAATCTGTCACACAGGGCCCAAATGATGTTCAATTGTTTTGAAATTTTATATAGAGAAACTAGACATTCATAGTGACTTGTACCAACTAGAAGCACCTCATTTAGAGGTCTAGAGAGAGAGATATGAATTTTTGAACATTCTGTCCAGTATCAAGAGTTTTGCCTGACCTGAGTAACTGTTCTATTGACTTCTGAGGTTTGGACTGCCTGAGCTGGTCTGGAAGTATTTTTTTCCTCTAGCTAATATCTATAGCTTTCCAGATTGGTATCATTTGCATGAATTGGATTTTTTTGGAATTAATTGAGTATTTTCAAAGTTTTCTGCAGAATCCATAGCTTTCCAGAATGACCAAGAATGCATGTTTTCAATTTTTATAAATTTAGTTATGATTTTCCTAAATTTGGTCAGAAAAGGGGCCAATTCTGGCTGAAAATGCACTTGATTATTTTGAGCTCTTCTTTGATTTCCATAAGTTGTAGCCATGATTTTTGATGCAAAAGAGTTGTATTGATATAATTAAATATGGGAAAGTATAGTATGTACTCATATGGCCCACGTGACACCAACTGAAAATTTTTAAACATGACGTAACAAAAAAATAGTAATTATTTTATTCCCTTTTTCTCTACACTTTCATGGAATCGATGATGTGAAGCCCATGAATGTCATAAAATGAGTTAGAATTTATGGTGTTACATCTTACCTATGCCATGAGACTTTTGGTATCTCCTCACCTTCATCAAGGGACTTTTGGCATCACCTCACCCTTATGAGCTCTTTCCACAACTATAGTCATTCAAGAAGACACATTGGTACCAATGCAATCTCAAGACATCAAGTGGCAGGTTCTCAAATCACAAAAGCATATACAAGCACACAACATATATATATGCACACAAGAATGCAAGAGAATGAGGTGGAGAGCTACCTTTTAATTTATGCAAGCTTACTTTGCCAATTCATTTCTCATCTTGGTCCCATAAGAGCACTTAGGTGGAGTAGGATTCTCTTGACCTAGACATCACAAGGAGTACACAATCACATAATTAAAGCAAGCTAAGACATCAAACTAAAGCTTAAACACACACTTGGTTTCATACTTGGCATTATGGTTCCATAATTAGCCTAATGAAGAAACTCTTGCATTTCAAGTTCTAGGCTCCATTGTCTTGTTATTTCTAGGCTTCTTGGACTCATTTAAGGTCCTTGGAGCCATCACATATTCAACTGCGCAATTGGAAAACCAAGTTGCTTCACAAAGCACCATTATAGACATTATTTTTCCATCTCCTAATCTATGGCTCCTAAATTTTTTCCAATGGTTCCTCCCATCTTCTAACATCATATGGAGTCCTAAACCAAGGCTAGAACAAATTAAAACACTCCCTAGCCCTATGAATCCTCCTTAGCCGAGACAAGCACATAATTGGGTTTTTTGGAGTTTCAAAGTTTTCCTTGATGGGAGAGCCACTTGGGAAGGTTTCTAGCGGTCTTAAGAGCTCAAAGAAATATTCAAATAGCCAAAGAATTACTCACACAAAATCATATTTTACAAAACCTCCAAGAACACCACACTTTTCTAACTTGATTTCCTTTAGTTTTTCTTAGAATTTCTTGCCATATTCTTAATCCTTGCACTCTTTTCTCTTGGTTTCTCCCTTAGTTCTGCCCAAAATTCATCTCCTTCTATCCCCCCTAGGCTGGCCAAAACTACCACAAAGAAGAGCAATCAAGATGAAGCATCAAGAATAGAAAAATACCTTAGTTTCAAGCTTGTTTTCAAAGCTTTTCTTCCTTGGTTCTCTTCTCCTTGGCAAATTTGAATTTTCCCCCGTAGGTTTAGACCAAAATTAGAACCAAATAATTCAAAAAAATCCATAGAAAGAAAGAAGGAAGAGAGGAGAACAAGATTGGAGGAAGATGGAGCAAGAAAATCTATGAAATTACCTAGTTTCTCCTTGGTTTTCTTCCTCTTTTTCTCCTCCTTCTTGTGAAACTAAGAGAGCAAAATAACTTCTATAATTTGGGCAGAAAATTTTGGGCTCAATAAAAGGGAGAAGATGCAAGAAAAGTATGGAAGTGTTTAGGACATTTTAGAAGCTCTTATTTCCAATTTTGCCCTTCCGTAATGACAATTTTGTTTCGGCTTTGTTTTAACTCCTTTTTGAGAATTGTCTTTTCCATCATAAAATTTATGTTCCCAATTTAATAAAATGCCTTTAGAATCACTCAATTTGGAGCTAAAACCTCATCGAACGAACTGGTCAAAGTTCGGGTCAACTGATGTTGAAAAACATACACCGGAGGGGCTTTACCAGTCCCGGGACTTTCCATAGTTTTTAGGGCCTCTGAGAACCTTGAGCAACTCAAAAATTTCATTTAAAAGGCCCTCCTATGTGGTTTTTTAAAAGTTACATTTATTTACGAAAATGCCATTACGTTTCGTCACTTTCCGTCGCAAATTGTTTCTTTATCCTAACTCTATTTTTCTTTTCATCTAAGCCTAGAATTATCATTTTTAGGAGTCTAGGACTCAACCTAAATTTTTTTGGGACATTATCTAGGTTATTTCAGAGGACTTACTTTTATATGGCTCATTTCGTCGTTTTACGAAAATTACGTTCGTTACATTAGAAAAATTTAAAACTCTCCCTAGCTATATAAACCACTTTAGGCCAAGGCTATGGAGCATAATGGCTTTCATGGACTTTGCTTTGTTTCCTTGATGGAGGTAGCACATAGGGGGACTTCTAGGGATCTTAGGAGCTCATTTAAACTCTGATTTAGATATAGGAATCAAGGCATCAAATCATATTTTACAAGGAACATATGAAACTCTAAACTTTCTTTACATATTCTTAATCTCCAACCCTTTTTCCTAAGAATCACCCTTAGTTTTGCCTAAAAATCAAATTCTCTTAGGATTTCTTAGATAGGGCGAAATGGTGGAGAAGGGGAAGAAAGGATATCAACCATAGAAGAAGAAATTACCTTGTTTTCTTGCTTTTTCTCCCTTGAATCTTGCTTTCTCTAGGCTCCACTCTTCAAATCCAAATTTTCCCTTGAGTTTCTCCCTTAAAATAGATTTGTAAACTTCATTTTAATTAAAGGAAACAAAGGAGAATGGAGGAGAGGAGGTTTAGATGGAAGAAAGCATGAAAAACTGCCAAGAAATGATACCTTAAGCCTTTGATTTCTCTTCTCCTTCTTCATTCCTTGGTGTGCCACTGACGGGCTTGTCGTGCAACCCTCAAAATAAAACTAGGTTGATCTAAAAATATAGCAAGTGGCACAACCTATGTCATCTCCCTTGGAATTGGAATTCAATGTTCAATTAGGTTCTCTAAGTGTTCTAAGATCCTAGAACTATCTAGTTTGGGGGGTTTTGGTTGAATTAAACTATCCTAAACTGAATTAAAACAAATTTCCTAATGTCTACCTAATTAGATAAATTGTGGGTGGAGAATGGTCTTGTGACTAGCTTAGGAATCGTCTCTTGGTATCCACTATCCTTATCCTATTCCAATTGTGATTAATTCTGGCCTAAGAATTCCTAATTATGTTCATTAGCAAATGATCTTGAATAACCATTCAAGATTCAAGAGATTAATAATCTAATGTTGAATTGAGACCTCAATCCCGCATTAAACCGTTAACTCTTGTCCTTAAGATCAATGAACATCTAATTTGATTGATTAACTAATTAATTATCTTCTAATTCATCATCCAAAAATGTTTAATTAACCAACTAAACACCAAGGAATTCTCAGATAGACATCTAAGCACATAACCTCACTCATGTATTTCATCGAACACCTTCGTGGCATACATAGGAGATTAGAGAGAATAATGAAAAATCATAATTAAATCCAACCAATTAATCAACAAAAAAGGTTTCTTAATCAGTGTCTAACCAGCCACTAATTAATTACACAAATTCCTAATCAAATACAACTTAACCAAGATTGTACAAAAAAAGAAAAAGTGTAGGAAAATCAAGGAATCTTAGCCAAAATTCTGCTTCTTCCCCAAGGATTCAAGCTTCAGCCAAAAGCTTCCTCCTAGTTAGCCTCAAGGATGAATCAGAACTTCATGTTGGCGTGGAATGGAGATGGAGAGATGGATGAAGTTCTGTGTATGGAGGCGTGGGTGAATGACGGCGTAGGAGGCAAGGGTCTGAATGGCTAGGGTTTGAGCATATATAAAGAGATGATGGAATGGGGAGAAGGCGTGAATGGGCTGGAATGTGGATGGAGGCGTGTGATGAATGGAGACATCTGGTGAACGGAGACGTCTGGTGAATGGAGACGTCTGGATGTATATTTCTCCTCTCTTTCACGTGCTTCATTTATCAATTCACGTGCTCAGCTTTTTGTTCCTCATTTGTACGCTGAAACCACGTTTAAGTTTCTTCTACTATGCATGAGTGTGGGCCCCATTTGAATGCTTTTATTTTATTATATTTCACTGCCTACTGTAGCTTCTGCATGTCTCTTCACGTAGCTTTTCTTCTTCGTGCGTTGCTCTGGTTCTACCCCGTCGTTCTGCTCTATACTTATTTTAAATCTTCTCTGCTTTGCCTCTGTGTGCATGGATCTTCTCTTGCTCATTCCTCACGTGAAACCCTCTCAAAATCTGCACATGCTTCTTGATGCAATAGCACCAAGAGACCTTGTTGAGCATAAAAGTGGACCTAATGAAGGATATGGTGCTATGTTTCAAGCCCAAGGACATGATTTTCAAATTAAAGCCCAAGAGTTCAAGTCAAATGTTCCTAAAGACCCATTACAAGGCATAGGAGGCCCAATAACAAGAGCTAGGGCCAAAGCAATGAAAGAAGCCTTCAATTGTTTGATTCATAAGCTTCACAACTTAGAGCCCATTCATTTAAGTCAAGAGAAGGCCCAAGAAGATGTAAAAGATGTGATCATACTAGCCATTCTACAAGAGGAGTGCCAAGGCCCAATTGGAGTCCAATTATAAGAGATTAAGAATCATGTGACAACCATGTGATTTTTAATGAAGCATGAGCATCCCATGTGACAACTTAAAGAAGTAGATTAGTTTTGACTAGGATTCTTTTTAAAATTTCATTTTTTATTATTTTATTATTTTTTTTGAACTTGGTCAAAGAGCTTATCTTGGAGATCAAGTTAAGATTAGTATTCTAATCTAATTAGGATATATATTAGGTATTATTTAAAATATTTTTAATCAGGTTTTAGAGTTTTACTTTAATTAGGACTCTAGAAAATTTTGCCTATAAAAGGCTTCCTATTGTATTCTATGAATACAAATGAATGAATGAATGAATTTGAGTATTATTCAATTATCTGTGAGGTTTTTGCTTCTTTGTGTTCTCTGAGAGTTCACGTGACTTATCAAAGGATTGGTCTTCCTTTGTGGCGTCTTGAGGCTAGGGTTCTAAGAGACAAGTTCTCTTAGGGTCTTTCCTTTGACTAACATTCTTGTATTCTAGCCGGTCTCGGGCAAAGTGTCATTTTGTTGAAGGTTCCTAGGACAAGGTTCCTAGAGGGTCTCTCATCATTTGGTATCAGAGCTTTGGTCGCTAGTACAAGGAATATCTTTGTGTTTTCCCTTTCATTATTCTTTATACTTTCTCTCCTTCCATTAGTATTACCTTTTCCATCTTCGTCTTTTTCTATCTTCTTCTGTCTTCCATTGTTGTGTTCCTCTATCCTCAAAAAAAAAAAAAAAAAAGAAGAGAGTTTGATACTCCAAAAAGAAAAAAAAAAAAAGAGAAGAGAGTGTGATACTCCAAAAAAAAAATTCAAAAAAAATTCAAAAAAAAAAAAAGTGAAAAAAAAGGGAGAAAAAAAAAATTCAGATTGCAGAATTCAAAATTGCAAGTTGTGCCAATTCAAAATTAAAAGCAAGATTGGAGTCAATTTCCTAATTGGAATTAATTTCCTAATTGGAGTCAATTTCCTAGTTGGAGTTAGTTTCCTAATTGGAGTCAATTTCTTAATTGGAGTTTGTTTCCTAATTTAATTGCATTAAGTGGCTACCAAGTTTTCTACTTACCTATTTGCATTCAAGAAAGGATATTGTTTTCTAATTGTTCGAAACTTGAATTGCAAGTAGTTTTCTATTCTTAAGGTTTCTTATTTTCAGATTTTTTTTTTTCTTTTCATCTCTTTCCTTCCAGACCTTCCCTTACTCCTTCTTTTTCCTTTTTGTTACACACCTATTTTTCTCCTTTGTTTGATTCTTTGGGAATTTATATTTTAGGATTCTAGTTTTTGGATTGCCACTAGTTTGATCTTTTTATTTGATTTGCTTGTGACTTGCTTAGAACACTTGTAAGAAGCAAATTATTGAGTGGTAAAAGGCAAGAGGGTTAACAATAAAGAAAAAAGTCAAAAAGAAAGTTAAACACGAGTGAAATTATCATCTTTTGAGTGTAAACACGTAAGCTAGTGAGTTGCGAGGTCCTATATCTTTCTTTGCTTGTTTTTGTATAAACTAATATTTCAGGATGTCTGGAGAATCTGAGCATAGTGACTTTGACATGAAAGTCTGGATTAGAGCAGTTCAAAGTACTCTTGAGAAACTTAGTGCCAGATTAGATGATGTGGAGTCTTCTTCCAATAGGAGGACCCATAGGAGGCAACCTCATATGGAACTTGATGATGATGCTGAATCCGACTTTGAGGAGTCCCATACTCGGAGAGGTAGACAATCATCATCCAATAAGGATGGTGGTATTGGAAACATCAAGATGAAGATTCCCTCATTCCCCGGGAAAAATGACCCAGACCAGTACTTAGATTGGGAAAGAAGAGTGGAGCATGTGTTCGAGTGCCACTCTTACACTGAGGTGAAGAAAGTAAAACTTGCTGCAGTGGAGTTTACTGACTATGCTAGCATCTGGTGGGATCAACTCTTACTCACCAGAAGACGTACTGGTGAAGGCCCAATTCGTGATTGGCAGGAGATGAAAACTATCATGCGCAAACGATTTATCCCTAGTTACTATTATAGGGAATTGCATAAGAGGCTCCAAAAGCTGAAACAAGGTTCTATGAGTGTGGAAGATTACTATCAAGAAATGGAGATTGCCATGATTAAGGCAAATGTGGAAGAAGACCGTGAAGCAACCATGGCCCGGTTCATTGAGGGCTTAAATCCTGAAATAGCTGCCCAAGTTGACTTATACAATTACCTGGATATGGAGGAGCTCTTACATAGAGCTATCAAGGTGGAAAAGCAACTAAGGACTCGACAAAAGCTAAAAGTGACATCTAGCTCGAATTCTTAGAGGGATTCCAAAGTCTCCTTCAAGCCAAAGACTGATTTCAAGTCTAAAGAGGAAAGTAAAGTAAAACCCTTTCAGGTTAAGGGTAAAACTGATTCAAAACCTTTATCATCTTCTAACCCTATTGCTTCTTCCTCTAAGGTTAGATGTTTTAAATGTAATGGTTTTGGTCACATTGCTTCACAATGTCCCAACAAACGAACTATGATTATTCTTGAGAATGGTGATGTGACTAGTGCTAGTAGTGAGTCTGAGGAAGATGAGATGCCACCCCTGACTGATGACTCAGATTTAGAATTAACTGAAGCTGTAAATGGTGAAGCCCTTGTGGCTAGACGTGTTCTCAGCATTTAACCAAAAGAAGATCGCGAGGTAGAGCAGCGTGAGCATATTTTCCATACTCGTTGCTTCATCCACAAGAAGGTTTGTAGTTTGATTATTGATGGTGGTAGCTGCACAAATGTAGCTAGTACTTTACTTGTGGAAAAGCTGAACTTGCCTACTTTGAGGCACCCTACCCCTTATAAATTACAATGGCTTAATGATAGTGGGGAGGTAAAGGTAACAAAACAGGTACTCATCTCTTTTTCTATTGGTAATTATCATGATGAGATTCTTTGTGATGTAGCACCTATGTATGCTGGTCACTTGTTACTTGGTAGGCCGTGGCAGTTTGACAGAAAGGTAAAACATGATGGATATAAAAATTATTACTCCTTTGTTTTTAATGGTAAGACCATTGTGTTGACCCCTCTGCGTCCTGTTCAAGCATATGAAGATCAGTTAAAAATTGAAAGAGAGTGTAAGAATAGAGAGCAAGAAAAGAAAGGTAAAGTGAGTGTGAGTATTGAGAATGAGAAGAAGCAACAGAAAGGTGAGTTGGGTAGAAAGAAAATTAGAGAAAAATATGAGGAAAAGAAAGTGAGTTTATTTTCGAGTAAAAGTGAGATCAAGAGAGCTTTATTTAGTGAAAATGCTTTCTTATTGATTTATAAAGATGTTTATCTTACTATCAACGATCCTGATCACTCTTTACCTGTTAGTGTTACATCTTTATTGCAAAAATTCTATGACTTATTCCCAAAGGAAATACCTAATGGATTGCCCCCTTTAAGAGGCATTGAGCATCGCATAGACTTTATCCCAGGAGCATCCATTCCCAATAGACCTGCTTATCGAGCAAATCCAGATGAGACTAAGGAAATACAACATCAAGTGGAAGAGCTCATGAAGAAAGGCTTTGTTCGTGAAAGTCTAAGTCCATGTGCTGTGCCGGTGATTCTTGTGCCCAAAAAGGATGGCAAGTGGCGGATGTGTGTAGATTGTCGTGCCATTAACAAAATAACGGTAAAATATCGCTATCCTATCCCTAGGTTAGATGATATGCTTGACGAGTTGCATGGTGCATGTGTTTTCTCTAAAATTGATCTTAGAAGTGGTTATCATCAGATTAGAATGAAAGAAGGTGATGAATGGAAAACTGCTTTTAAGACCAAGTTTGGGTTATATGAATGGTTAGTTATGCCATTTGGCTTGACTAACGCACCTAGCACTTTCATGAATTTAATGAACCATGTCTTTAGATCTTTCATTGGTAGATTTATTGTGGTTTACTTTGATGACATTTTGATTTACTCTAAAAGTCTAGAAGAGCATGTGAATCATTTGCATGATGTGTTTGTTGTGCTTAGAGAGAATAGACTCTTTGCCAATTTAGAGAAGTGCACTTTTTGTTTGGATTCTGTGGTTTTTCTTGGATTTATTGTAGGAGCTCGTGGCATACAAGTGGACGAGGAGAAGGTTAAAGCAATCCGAGAGTGGCCAACTCCAAAGAATGCGAGTGAAGTAAGGAGCTTCCATGGATTGGCGAGCTTTTATAGGAGATTTGTTAAGGACTTCTCTACTCTTGCTGCCCCTTTAAATGATTTGGTAAGAAAGAATGTGGTATTCAAGTGGGGTGAAGCACAAGAGCGTGCTTTTAACATACTGAAGGACAAACTAACTAAAACCCCTGTACTTGTATTGCCTGATTTTACTAAGGTTTTTGAAATTGAGTGTGACGCTTCTGGTATAGGCATAGGTGGTGTGTTGATGCAGGATGCCAAACCTATTGCATATTTCAGTGAGAAATTAAGTGGCCCTACTTTAAATTATTCTACATATGATAAAGAGTTGTACGCCTTGAAACGTACCTTAGAAACTTGGCAACATTATTTGTGGCCTAAAGAATTTATTATCCATTCTGATCATGAAAGTCTTAAGTTTCTTAAGTCCCAAGGTAAATTGAACAAAAGACATGCAAGATGGCTTGAATTTATTGAAACCTTCCCTTATGTGATTAAGCATAAGCAGGGAAAGGAAAATGTTGTAGCGGATGCATTGTCTAGGCGTTACACTTTGATTACTTCCATGCATGCTAGATTGATAGGATTTGAGATGTTAAAAGACATGTATGAGTCTGATTCTGATTTTGCTGATATTTGGAAATCTTGTGAAATGTATGGTGCTAATGACTATTACAGGTTTGATGGGTTCCTTTTCAAAAAGGACAAGTTATGTGTTCCTATGTGTTCCATTCGTGAGCTTCTTGTTAAGGAAACTCATGGCGGGGGATTAATGGGTCATTTTGGTGCCGAAAAGACTTTGGCTCTTTTGAATGAGCATTTTTATTGGCCTGGTATGAGAAAGAATGTGGTTGCTGTTTGTTCTAGATGTATTACTTGTAAGCATGCTAAGTCTAGAATTCAATTACATGGCTTATATTCCCCCTTACCAGTTCCTTCTCACCCATGGACTGATATTTCTATGGACTTTGTCTTGGGTTTACCTAAATCTTCCACTGGGAAAGATAGTGTCTTTGTTGTTGTGGATAGGTTTAGTAAAATGGCACATTTTATTGCTTGTTCTAAAACTAATGATGCTGTGTATGTGGCAGAATTGTTTTTCAAGGAGATTGTTAGGTTGCATGGTGTGCCAAAAACTATTGTTAGTGATAGAGATGTAAAATTCTTGAGTTATTTCTGGAAAACGTTGTGGAATAAACTTGGCACTAAGCTTTTGTTTTCTACTACAGCACACCCACAAACTGATGGGCAGACCGAGGTTGTTAATAGAACTCTCTCTACTTTATTAAGAGCTATCATTCAAAAGAATCTTAAGAATTGGGAGAAGTGTTTGCCCCATGTCGAATTTGCTTATAATCGTGCTGTTCATACTGCTACAAAATTCTCTCCTTTTGAAATTGTTTATGGCTTTAATCCTTTAACGCCGTTAGATTTGCTTCCTTTACCTTCACATGAGTTTACTAACCTTGATGGTGCTAGGAAGGCTAAGTTTGTGCAGGATTTGCATGAGAAGGTGAAAGCCAATATTGAAAGAAGGAATGAGCAAATTGCTAGCCAAGTTAATAAGGGTAGAAGGCGTGTGGTGTTTGAACCTGGCGATTGGGTGTGGGTTCACTTGCGAAAAGAACGTTTCCCAGAACAAAGAAAGTCAAAACTCCAACCTAGAGGAGATGGTTCCTTTCAAGTTCTTGAAAGGATTAATGATAATGCTTATAAAATTGACTTACCTAGTTCTTATGGAAATATTAGTGCTACTTTTAATGTAGCTGATCTCTCTTCATTTGATATTGCAGATTCGAGGACGAATCCTTTTCAAGAGGGGGGGAATGATGCAATAGCACCAAGAGACCTTGTTGAGCATAAAAGTGGACCTAATGAAGGATATGGTGCTATGTTTCAAGCCCAAGGACATGATTTGCAAATTAAAGCCCAAGAGTTCAAGTCAAATGTTCCTAAAGACCCATTACAAGGCATAAGAGGCCCAATAACAAGAGCTAGGGCCAAAGTAATGAAAGAAGCCTTCAATTGTTTAATTCATAAGCTTCACAACTTAGAGCCCATTCATTTAAGTCAAGAGAAGGCCCAAGAAGATGTAAAAGATGTGATCATGCTAGCCATTCTACAAGAGGAGTGCCAAGGCCCAATTGGAGTCCAATTATAAGAGATTAAGAATCATGTGACAACCATGTGATTTTTAATGAAGCATGAGCATCCCATGTGACAACTTAAAGAAGTAGATTAGTTTTGACTAGGATTCTTTTTAAAATTTCGTTTTTTATTATTTTATTATTTTTTTTGAACTTGGTCAAAGAGCTTATCTTGGAGATCAAGTTAAGATTAGTATTCTAATCTAATTAGGATATATATTAGGTATTATTTAAAATATTTTTAATCAGGTTTTAGAGTTTTACTTTAATTAGGACTCTAGAAAATTTTGCCTATAAAAGGCTTCCTATTGTATTCTATGAATACAGATGAATGAATGAATGAATTTGAGTATTATTCAATTATCTGTGAGGTTTTTGCTTCTTTGTGTTCTCTGAGAGTTCACGTGACTTATCAAAGGATTGGTCTTCCTTTGTGGCGTCTTGAGGCTAGGGTTCTAAGAGACAAGTTCTCTTAGGGTCTTTCCTTTGACCAACATTCTTGTATTCTAGCCGGTCTCGGGCAAAGTGTCATTTTGTTGAAGGTTCCTAAGACAAGGTTCCTAGAGGGTCTCTCATCACTTCTGCTTCTTGCTTGCTTCAATATATTTAATTTTTATTCTCTTTTACTCTCCAACTAGTGGCTTTCAAGATTGTGTTCAAAGCCCATTAAAATCTACACAAAAGAATGGAAAGTGTTAAGTAGAAATACCCACAAAATTATTTAAAAGGAATTCAAGCAATAAAATTCAAGAATTTTGCAGTTTAATTCCTAAAGTGCAAAAGTGGCTAATAAAATCAATTTCCATTCAATTGCATGCATTAAGCTACATTTGATTATTAAAATGACTAAGTTAGGAGGATGAAAATAGATAAAATATGTGTTTATCAGCCACTCTCCTAAGGTCTTTCCTCTGGTTTTGGGTAGAACAATATGAGATTAAATGAAGGAGAGAGTGGGGCACCTCATATATATATAGGTGGAGAAGAATGACTTTTTCAAAAATTCTTATTTTACCCTTTGTTTTTGGCATTTTTGTTACTACTTCATTTTAGCTCCTTTTTTAGAATCATATTTTTCATTATAAAATTTAGTAAATTGCCTTTGGAATCACTCAAATTAAAGCTAAAACCTTCTCGAATGAATCCGTAAAAGTTCAGGTATACCAATGTTAAAATATGTCTACCGAAGGGGATTTAACTATCCCAGGGTTTTCCATGGTTTTTAGGGCCTCTGAGAACCCTGGGAAACTCAAAACTTTTATTTAAAAAGCTTACCTATGTGAATTCCAAAAAATGCTCAAAATTACAAAAATGTAATTACGTTTCGTAAGTTTTTTGTAAGAAATTGTTTCTTCATTCTAGCTCTATTTTTCTTTCCGTCTGAGCCTGGGATTCTCATTTTTAAGAGTTTAGAATGCTTCCCAATTTTTTTGGAACCTTAACTACATCATCTCGAGGGACTTTCTTTTATATCTGGTGAGTTTCGTTCGTTTACAGAGAAACCGTACATTACATTTTTTACATTTTCTCTCATTTACAGAGAACCGAATGTTACATGTGTCATCCAAGGGTCAAATGGTTTCTAATGCTTGTAAAATTTTATAGAATAAACTAGAGGTTATAACCTTTCTATGTCCACCAAGATCACCTCATTTAGAGGTCTGAGGAGAGAGTTATGAATTTTTAAAGTTTACTATCAATACCAATAGTGCCACTGGACCTCTAGTACTATTCTATCATAATTTAGTTCCCAAATGGTCTTGGCATGGTCTAAAGATATTTTTTCCTTAAATTTAACATCTGTAGCTTCTTATATTGACCAAATTTACATGATTTGGATTGTTTTAGAATTCGTAATGAATTTTCGAAGTTTATGACAGTAACCTGTGATAGTAGCCCAGATAGCTGAGACCTTGGGTGCTTTTCAAATGTCAAATGTTTCCTAATTAATGTCTCATGACCTAAAACTATTATTAACATAAAGTAGGCATCTGTAGCTTTCCAGAATGGTAAAGAATGCATGATTTAAATTTTTTTAGAATTAGTTATAATTTTTCAAAGTTTGTGATAGAAAGCATGCAATTCTAGCCGAGGCTACACTATGGAATTTTTTGTGTTTCTTGCACTTACACGAGTTCTAGGCTACTTTTGGCGATGGATTTAAGTTGTATCTATATAATTAAATATGAGAATGAGATACATAAGTTCATATGGTCCACGGGACACCGAATGAAAATTTCATCCCCTACGCAATGCAAAAGTATTCACTTGTTTACATGCCATTTCCTTATGTTCTTAAGAAGTGAATGGCATAAGACATAGAAGTTGCATGAGATAAGCTAGAAAGTTATGGTATTACATCCCACATGCATCTCCCATCAAAGAAAGCAAAACAATGTCTATGGGTGCAATTAGAAGTCATGTCTTGCCCAGGAAGAGGGGAAGCATCTAGGGAGTATTTTAATTTCTTCCAAACTTAGATTTTCATTATATATGATAGGGAAGTATGAGAGGAAGCATTGGAAAAATTTTAGGAAGCCTAGGAAGTGAGATGAAGGTATAGGTTCCATATTGTAACTTAAAGAAGAACACATAGGTAGGCTCCTCAAATTGATTGTGTGATGACTCCAAGGAGTCTAAATGGAATCAAAAATCATAGATGGAAGGAAAGAATGGAACCAAGATCATGAATTCTTAGTGTTGCTTCATTAGGTGCTTTATGGAACTATAATTGAACCATATGAGTGTCAAAGTCCTTCTAGAGTATGTGTGGCATTAGAGATTGTTTCAAGAGTGTAATTAGATCCCATTTGATATGTTTAGGCCAAAGAAATCAAATTCCACCCCCTTGTAAGTGTTTGGCCAAGGGAAAGGAAGAAAATCTAAAGAGAAAAATGTGTTCTTGCATACAAGGTAGCTCTCTCTCCTTTCTCTCATGCATGTATAGGTGTTTTCTTGTCTTTGAATGTATGTGTGTATGTTTAAGCTATGAAAAATATTTCTAGTATATATTTATATACCATGGTACCATGATGATTTGTCTATGTGCTTGAAAGATACTTTATGAATATGTTTTGGCTTGTATGAGTTTGGTGAAGCCAAAATTCCTTTAGCTTAGGTGAGGATGAGCTAAAAGTCTCTATGAATGGGTGAGACAAAGCCAAGAGTCTTTAAAAGAGAGAGACTTAGTCAAAAGTCCCTTGAAAATGGGTAAGACAAGTCCTAAAGCCCCAAAGAGAATGGGTGAGGCTAAACTATTATTTTAGCAAGCCTATGTATGTTGTATATGACTTCTTGAATGAAGGAAATGTTCTATGCATGTTTATGAATTTCAAGATAGCCATGCATGCATTTTTAGACTTGAAATTGCATCCATTATGTGTGTTTGAAAGGGAGAAGGGCTATTGGGATTCTTAGAATCTTACTCTTCCCTCCCCATTGTCTAAATGTCTAGGTGGACCAAATGAGCTAAGAAATAGGAGCCACCATACTTAAAGGCAAGGAGATTGGCAAGGAATTTGTTAAGTAGTTGTTTGTAACTACTTTGTTGTCAAAAGATGTAACCCAATGATGTATATGATGTATAAGCCTTTGAACACTTGTAAATGTATGGATATATGGTGTATGTATGAGAATTGGATCCATATGAATGATAGTGTATGTTTTGACATGGAAATGCAAGATGACGCATGTATGTCCCTTATGTATATCATCAAGTGGGAGAGTGAATTTGTGATGTCTGCATTTTTGGACCCTTGGGACATTTTTAGTAGGCTATTTTTATGCTTTCCCACGTGCTCAAGTGGCCTTAAAAAAGCTAGAAGCCAAATTAACCCGTTCTTGACCCTTAAAGAGGCATGAAAATGTCATTTTGCAACCCTATGTTACAAACTGACCAAATGGAGGAATTTCCCCATGAAATTTGGCATGCATATAGATCTTATCTATACCACTTTGGAAAGATAAAGACCAGATTATTTAGAACTCTATAGAATTAATTATGAATTTTCAAAGTTTCCAAAAAGCTGTTGAACTGATATGGTTACTGTTCATATGGTTAGTTTTGTCTCTTGTGCCATTCAAGGGCCAAATGGTATCCAATGCTTATAAAATTTTATAGGAATAAACTAGACATAATAAAATTTCCATAGCCACCAAGATCACCTCATTTAGAGGACTGAACAGAGAGATATGGATTTTTGAAATTTGGAGTCAATACCAATAATGTAGCAATACCTTTGGTATTGTTCTATTGATTTTCAGTGGCTAAACATTTCCATTTTGGTCTAAACTTATTTTTAACTTAAATTTAACATCTATAGATTTCTATAATGATATAGTGTGCTTGATTTTGATTTTTTTAAAATTAGTTATGAATTTTCAAATTTGACACCAGAAATTTGGTAACAGAAACCGAGACTGAACATGTGATTTTTGTATATATATGCTACCAACTCAGGATTCTTGTGACATTTTAAGATGGTTTTGAGTTGTATGAATATAATTTAATTGGATAATGATATGAGTGAGTTAATATGGTCCATGGAATGCAAAATAAAAAATTACTATGTAATGCAAGATATTCCATTATTTTAATTGAATTTTTCCTTTAAGAATTGCTATGCCAAGGGAAGGAAGCTAAGATATAAATAAAAAAGGCTAGATAAATATAGTGTTACAAGATTCCTATAATACAATTTGTTACTTGAAGTGTTTATCTACCAAAATACTCTTTTCAAGAAACTAAAACCATCATGAGAAAGGGCTTGAAAAGGAGAAGAAGTTTGGTAACTAGCATACCATGAAATTAGGCACTTTTCCTTACCTATTTTATTCTTCTTCTCATCTCTTTCCTCCTCCTTTAGATGTGCTTTGGTTGCTGGTTCAAAAATGTTTTAGATTAGTTATAAGGGTGGAAATGCTGCATGACCTAATATAAGAAGAAGGGAGGTGATTTAAAACAATTCCAAAACTTTATGTTACGTTCTAGCACTAACTCCTCTGTTTGAACTCATTTTAGATCCTTTTTAAGAACTATATTTTTTATAATAAAATTGAGCCTCTCTAGTTTATTAAATATTAGATTTAAAACAAGCCAAAAAAAGCTCCATCAACTAATGTCCTAAACTGTATACTGTTAAGGTTTTAGCCATTTTGATGATCCCTATGGTATTTAGTTCCTTTAAAACCCTAGTGCGCTTAATTTTGGCTTTTGAATTTCTAAAATTTTGTCTAAAATTATAATTTTGCCACTACTTTGTTGGTTTATTTTGTTTAGTTAATTGGGCTTCGATTTTCAAGTTGTTAATGAATTTATAACTTCACTTCTAGATGTTCTAATTAATATTCTACCCTTAATTTCCTTAATTCATTTTTCTTTAGGGTCCTCTTTCATTATCATATGGGTTCCAGTGCTGTTTTAAGAAGCAGGTGTTATAGAAGGCATCACAAGTTATTACTGACTTAACATTTTCATTAATGGATTTAATTATTTTAATTATTTTAAATTAATTTGATCTCACCATCATTGGCTTATTATTCATGCATCTAATGTATCACATACATTGGATGTTATTCATATGTCTCATATATCACATAATGCATAAAATCAAAGATGACATAGGATAGCCTAAACTACTTAGATCTTCTTAAACCAATGAGAGGACTAACAACACAACTTGGACTAAAGCCACTTCTTGAAGTCTCTTAGTTGTCATCATATGGTCTCTAAATTATTCTCTTTTTTCCTTCCTCCCTCTCCTTTTTTTTTTAATTACAATTCGTAAAGGAAGCCTTAAGTTACATTCAAGGGGAGTTAGATAAGAAGAGAATGTACAAACTAGAGAATAAAATAAAGGAATAGCAGGCAAGTCATATTTTCAAAAACAAATAATCAATATCATATATTGATCCATATGAGCACGACCATACATTTATTAGTCCCATTTAATCAAGGGACCCATGTGTAATATCTGGTATTTTGACTTTAGACTAAATAAAATAGTTAGTATTTTTATACTGAGTTTGATCCTTAGATCAAAAATGACCAAATGAGGCAAAGGAGTAGAAGCCCAATTAGAGTGGAGAAATGAGCTAAAAAATTATGTTTTAGGCCCAGAAGAGGCAATAGTAACATCTCTGATAGTGTAATAGGGAAAAATCAAGAGTTTAAATATTTAACAGAATATTAAGAGAGTAAGATACTTTCCATCATTATATGACTAAAATGAGGCTACCAAGTTAATCAAACTTGATAAAATTGGTTAAAACCTTAATTGCATGCAAATTAAAATAACTAGTGGCATAGGTGTAGAATGAGCTGTTTTAGTTGTGTTAAGCCACTATGAACCCAAAGAATGATTATATGAGTACAAAGGATCTTAAGACATCTTATGTCTTAGAGTTATGTAGAAACATTGAGTTTTAGGGCCAAAATTAGAGTAAAACAAATACTATGGCAAAATTGTAATTTTAACCAAAATGGCATAGAAAATCAGAGTTTTTTTTTTAAATGAAAAATAAATGAAAATAATGATAATTCTCATTAGTGTAAGGTAAAAAAATTCAAAGTTTAACCAGAAGGCCATAGTTTGGTTGAAATCCCTAAATTGTGCAAGAACAGGCAAATATCGGTTGTATCATAAAGCGAAAAAAAAAAATTCAAGTATTTAGATAACATGAGAATTAACATAGGAAACATATATCCCTCATCATAATATGATAAAATAAGGTTAGCAAATTAATCAGATGAGGTTGTTCAATTAAATTCCTAATGGTTTATAAATTAGAATGCCCAATAGTAGTATTTTTTACCAAACTTTTCAAACTATTTTAAGTCCCTTTAACCATTAAGTAGATATTTTTAATAAAGAGAAGAGTTTAAAATTTAGTATGGAGCAGTTGGTTTCTGAAAAGATTGAGAAATGAACTCAAACGACAAAATTAAAATGTGGGACATAATGATCATTTTAGAAGTTATTGAAAATATCTTAGATTTTTATAAACATCATGCCACTTCTTTCTCCCCCTAGAACTGGCATATTTAGCAACTCAAAGACTCATCCATGGTGGTGTGAAGAAGGGAGGAAATAAAAGGAAAAGAAAGGCATAATAGGTAAGGTTTTGTGCAAAATTTAGCCATGGTGTAGTTATGAATCTTCTTCCTCTCTTCATGTTCTTTTCCACGATGGGTTTGATTTCTTGACAAGGTGAAGTTTGTGGTTGTCAACTAGAGCAAAAGAGGTTTTTTTTGGAAATCAAATATATCACAATAACCTACATCCAAGAAGCTTCTAAATAAGATGTGATTTAGCTATAGAAAAATTGTTATTTTTGGAACCCAAGGCATGGTTAGTTCAACCAAAAGAGAGAAGGAAAGAAAGAGAGAAAGAGGCATCAACTTGAGAAAAACTTAATGAAATCAAGGGTTTAGAAGGATGAAGAGTAAGAATATGTAAAGAAATCCACCTAAGTAGCCATAGAATGCAAAGTACCATCACCTATGATTCAAGATAAGTCGTGATCTATTTTTAATGAATGTGATAATTTAGGAAGTTTTTTAGAATGATTTTAAGACTATATGAGTCACTGGATTGGTTAAAATTATGGTATGTTGCATTATAGAACCATAAACTTTAATTAAGCATAAAATGAGTTATAGGTTCCATAAGCTTGCACAAAATGAGAAATGATCACATAGCTAATCTAGTAAGTGTAAAATGACCTAGGAATGATGTGCAAGTCATGAAAGCAGAGCTAGAAGTAATGAAATCAATATGGCCACTAGGGGTGCAAAATGGTAAGATAGAAGGCTAAGTAAAATAAATAAGTGGCATAGTTATATTTTGATATAGGTCATATTTTATGTTAGAAACTAGTTAAATGAGTTATTTGCTAGTTAAGAAACTTTCACAAAAGGAAAAAACTATATGAATAGATAATATGACAATTTTGGACCGATGAATAGCCAAAATGTGACAATCCTAACTTTTAATCATTGTAATTAAGGTTAAATACATGATCAACAAGTATAAATCTGGATTAAAAGTCGTTATGACTAATTACATTCTGAAAATGCGGGAAAATTTGAACCTTAATATTATTAGAGTCATCAACCAAATAATTACACTCATTCATGTACACAAGAGAAACAAATCCTCATTAATAAGTCTTTGATTCTATTACCCATTAATTCCAACTCATAAGAATCTTCTACCAATGTTTCAAGTCATCCCATGTGTCATACCTTACTATATAACACATTTCCCACTACAAATACCTCATATAGAACTTAGAGGAGTCAATGAAAACCTAAACTGATTAAAATTTTCTTTTTACTTCAGGGTTGGGTATATACATGACTTTTTGTTACATGCCTTATTATCATACAGCATTATAAAATAACTCATACATACCATAATCCAAAGATATTTAATTACATGACAAAATGTGATGCATAAAAGTAAGGTCCTCAATTTATACCTCCACACTCTTTGCCCTTTCTTTGCTTGAACTCGGACTTAGCATGGGTTATATTTGGGGTGAGATTATGAAATCTCAATAGTAGTAAACCAATCTCATTCACAAGCTAGCATGTAAGTACATAACATAATACCAATCAAGGTGCCACATACCATATAGGAATACAAGGAATTTCATAAAAGGCCAAGCACGGTCTAAACATACATGTTTCATCTTATAGCATAAATAACAGCTTGATATAGCATAACACTCATCATTATACAAACACATAAGCTTAAAAAAAGAGAGAGGAAAACTACTACCTTAACAAACTTTGCTCCTCAATCCTTGGAACTCAGTTTACTTGCTTTTAGAGTTCCCAAAACAAATATTGAACCCTATAATGATAATGATAATTCATTACAATCAACATATAAACCTTAACTTCTAATGTAGTATGACCCTTTTAAACTTAATGGGACCATTGGAATTGGAAAAATCCAACTCCTTCCCTTCCTATTCACTATGGCTGAATCATATGCATTTCTTGGCCAAAATTTAAAAATTTTATTCCATGAGTTTTAGGGGCTTTGCGGTAGGTATTACTAGCTAAAAACACCCTTTTAAATCTATTAGGATGGATAAAATTATGAAATTCCAGCCCCAACAACACCTTTTGGTCATAACATAACCTAGCTCCATTTTAGGCCCACAAGTGAGTTTCTTTGGTTCTAAAAATTCCATAGCCTCTTCTTTTATGTTTTAGGACTTGAAATTTGGTATACATGACTTTAAGACATTAAGAAAACACCATAAAAACTTTGGGAAATTTCGGACAACATCTCCCTATGATTTCTATTTTCCAAAAAATTATAATCTTTGTGTTTTTCAAAGTCCCAGCATATAACAACAATAACTAAGTTTATATGGCCTTCATGTGCAACATATATACTTCATATTCAACATATAAAATCCATTTATAATGATCCATATGCTGTCCAAAAGTGACTCATAGCTAGGGTTTACAAAACTAACTTAAACCATGTAATTTTCAAGTGCAAGGTGGAGAAAACTTACTCTTTAAGCTTAATCCTTGGTTCCTTTGCTTTTCTCACACTAAAATCCCTTCTCCTCCCACTTAGAGCAACATTCCACCTTGAAGAAAAGATAAATATGCAGCTGCCCTTTGGAGAAAATGGTTGGAGTATGAAGAAGATGAAGAAATTTGGTGAAAAATGGTGGTAGTTTTGCTTGATTTCACTTCTTCTTCCACCTTTTCTCCCTTGCTCTCCTTCTTCACGTTTTTCTCTCCTTCTCCCTTGTGTGTGGTATGAAAATGGTGGAATGGAGGTGAAGGAGATGAATTTAAATGAAGTTAAATGGTCATACTAAATTTGGACTCTTGGATCAACCTTTTCAAGATCAAATCTTAGCCTTCCATTCCTTTTTTCTATTGATTTTCTAATTTCATAACTAAATATATTCTTCCAAAACTTTTTGGCCACACACTTGGATACCTTTTCTTAGCCCTTAAGTTATGGATAGTAACCATTGTTAATTTCCTTAACTCAATGATAAGCATGGTTTTTATACATTTTATTCCTCCTAACTTAGTCATTTTAATAATTAAATGTGGCTTAATGAATGCAATTGAATGGAAATTGATTTTAATAACCACTTTTGCACTTTAGGAATTAAATTGCAAAATTCTTGAATTTTATTGCATGAATTCCTTTTAAATAATTTTGTGGATATTTCTACTTAACACTTTCCATTCTTTTGTGTAGATTTTAATGGGCTTTGAACATAATCATGAAAGCCATGAGTTGGAGAGTTGAAGAGAATAAAAATTAAATATATTTGAAGCAAGCAAGAAAAAGAAGCATGTGAAGATCAAGTGGAGAAAGAAGCAAGGTTTTGATGTGGAATGGGAAGGAGAAGCATGTGTAGATTTTAAGAGAAGTAACATGATTTTAGAGGCTTAAGTTGATGGCTCCACGGGTTCTACGTTGGAAGGAGAAGCTTAAGAGGAGAAATATGAGGAAAAAAGCATGTGGGAAGAGATGTGGCTGAATAGAGGAGGAGTAACATGAGTTTAAGAGGAAGAAAGAGCTATAGGCTGCAACACATGATAAAGAGGGTTTTAAGGAAGGCTAGAGCTAGAAAAACAGAGCATAAGTAGAGCCATGCCCTCATGTTATAGCCTCATCACTTCAAACATTCCTACGGTGCAGATATCACTCACATGATGAAGCACCAACTCACTCATTCCATGTCTAGAATGCATGAGACACTAAACCATGAGAGGCTTACATGGAAAAGACGTGGAACATTAAGGCAGCACCTGTGTTAAAGAAAATAGCCATGGGTTCTAGTTCTTTGAAAGGAAGAAGGAGGAGTTAAGTTAAAGAAGAATCAACACAGGCATTGGGTTCATTAAGAAGCCACGGGCTAAGCATGTGAACAGTAGAAAGCTTTGGCTGAGAACAAAACAGAAGCAGCTCATGCAGAAATAGAGAAGAAGACGTGGAAGCTTGGGCAGACAAAGTAGAAGTAGCATGAAAAATGACAAGTTGAAGAAGCTTTCGAAAAGAAGCTCAGCTGGAAAAGTTACATGTTAGAAGTGCAGAATGTGTGCAGAATGAGCTGGGGAGAAGTCCAGGCCATAAACAAACATACATGCAGCCACTCTTCCATATACTCATGTGAAGAGAAGACACAAAATAGAGAAGGAAGATATGGATTTGATGCAAAAGGAATGAAGCAACACAGAGCAAGAATTATCTATGGGGCAGAACTAAAGCAACACAAAGAAGCTTACATGCAGAGAGAGGAACGTGGAACACGACGTGAAGAGTGAAGAAATAACCACGAGCAGCAGCACACTCTTTTGAGTTTTGAAGGAATAAAGAGGTGCGAGCTGCTGATTAAAAAAAACACTGAAGCAAAATGTGGAATATAATAAAATAAAATGAAGTGGGGCCCACTCTCATACATATAATCACATGCAAGCTTCAGACAATTGGAATTGGGGGGCTGAGCACGTGAATAACGTATTTATCCATCCATCTATGCTTCATCTAAATATGTGGATTGCTACGGGCAATTAGCACAAGGTTAGCACGTGAAAGTGAGCATGAGAGGGGCACACGACTTCTTAAAACACGCTGGACACACCTTCGAGAGGCAGAGATGCTACAATCCAGATTTACACAATCCCTTCGTCCATTTCTCCATCCAGCGTCCATCCTCTCCATGCCATCTCCTCTATTCTCACTCCATCTCCATTCAATGAAGCTTTAATTCTTCTTTGTGGCTAGCTAAGAGGAAAGCTCTTGAGTTGAAGCTTGAATCCAAGGATTAGAATTAGAATTTTTGGCTAAGGATTTCTATTTTCCTACACTTTTTTTCTCTATCATATATTGTCTTGGTTAAGTTGTATTTGATAGAGAATTTGTGTAATTATGATTAGTGGCTGGTTAGACACTAATTAGGATGTTATTTGACTGATTATTTGATTGATTTAGTACTAGATTTTCCAATTTCCTACAATTATCTATGTATGCAGTCAAGGTGTTTGATGAAATGCATGTGAGAAGTTGAGTGTTAAATTGTTTGATTTAAGGATTTCTTAGTGTTTAGTTGGTTAATTAAACATTTTTGGATGGTGATTCAGAGGCTAATTAATCAATTAATCATTCAATTCAAGTGTTCATTAATCTTAAAGACAAGAATTAATGATTTAATGCGGGATTGAGGTTTTGATTCAATATTAGATTGTTAATCTCTTGATTCTTGCGTGGTAACACAAGATACATTTGCCGTGAACATAATTAGGGACTCTTAAACTAAAATTAATCATAATTGGATTAGGATGAGGATAGTGGATACCAAGGGACAATTCCAAAGCTAGTCACAAGACCATTATTCACCCATTAATTCATCTAATTAGGTAGTTAGTCATTTTGATTTAATTTCAATTCTAGTTAGTTCAATTAGATTAAAAAACCCCCAATTTAGATAGCTTTTAGGATCTTTTAACACTTAAAAACTCAATTAAGCACTGAACTCCATTTCTAAGGGAAATGACCTAGGTTGTGCCACTAGCTGCATTTTTAGTCCAACCTAGTTTTATTTTGAGGGTTGCGCGATGAGCCCGTCACTCAACCATGGTCAACTTTTAACTCAACCATAGTTAGTTTCTAACTTAACCATGGTTAATTCTTTAAAATAACTAAAATCCTTTTCTTCTTTCATTTTTATTTTATATTCATATTTTTGTTTCATCTTCTCTAAAACCCTAATTATATCTTCTCTTCTCTTTTGGGCCTTTAGAATCTACTATTGGGCCTTACAACTGTCAAAAAAATTGGTGTCTAAGCCCGATTAAGGTTTTACGGTATAATACATACCTTTAGACTTTCTAAAATTTATAAATATTATTTCCTCTACTTTCTGGCCATACTAAGCTTCAAACATGGATCAGGGGCCCTTAACCTCAATCCTCATAAATTTCAGTGTCAATTGGACATCCAGGTCTTTAGGTGTAATTTTTACCATTTTATATTATGATTGTGCTACAAAATTTTTATTTATAACAATTTTGTCTCCGAAACTCTTTCAGGGTTTCTTAGCCTTTTATCTATTTCTATTTCTATAGTTGTTACAACTTCTTTTTTTTTTTTTTTTTCTCATGGCTATTGATTAGGCTAACCGAATCCCGCCCGACCATTCGGACAACATGGCGTCATTGGACTTGTGTCATCGAACTGAGTTTAACCACAGGTCATGGATTTCTAAGATTCTTGCCTGATTTTTTAACATTCGCGCCTAAAGCCAAAAACAGAGGGTGAAACTAGGGTTCTCTAAACTTTCGAGCAATTTATACATTTTACCCTAAACATAACTTTTCTTTGCATTTTAGTCCCTGACTCCTTCATACTTAACTTCGGAGACTCTTTGGAACCCCTTTTTTTTCCATCTATTTTGGCCCTAATTTTAGGGCACCTCAAGCCTTGACTCATTATTATTTGTGGTCTAGAATATTATTCTAATTTTATTGGACATCAATTTACTCTATTTAGGAGATTTCCTTTTGTATCCGATGAATTTCGTATGTTGACAAAGAAACTGTATGTTACATTTCTCGCATTTCCTTACGTTTTCTTGCATTTTCGAGAGACTAGATATTACACCTTAAGGTTACCATAAGAAAAACCAAGGTTTCTAGGTTAAAATGAGAGTTTGGGACCGTTAGCTGCGACTAAATATCTTTGTGCTGCTGCCAATTGCTCACGGGTTCACTTACCGCCGCTGCGAGTTGGAGTTTTATCGCAGCCAGCCTACATGGCACCACATCGAGGAGACCTCCTGGAACCTACCTCACTCACCTCTCATTATTGGCCGTGGCCAAATCCCATGTTCGCTGCAGCTAATTCCTCTCTGGAATGCCTAACATATTTTCACAAAAGTTTACTGCGACCAATTCTCATTTAGTTGCAGCGAATTACCCTCTAGACGACTCCCAGTTTGGCCTCTCATATTTTGCCGCGGCTAATTCCACTTCTCCCCGTGGTAAATTGCTCTCTAGTACTCTCCCTAGGCTACTTCACCTTGATTGGTCACGACTAATAATATTTTAGCCGCGGCGAAATGCCTTCTGATCTTACAACTTCTAAAGTCTTATCTCATACTTTCCACTCGCACCCTAGGGCCACTCTACCTTACTTTGTAGGGCTCCAATAGCTTTCACTAGCCTAATTTACCTAGCTTATTTATCATTACTAGTTCAAGACTTAAATGTTACTTCTACTCCTCCAACTACCCTATATCAGCAAGCCCATAGAGTAATGATAGCAAGAATTCATGAACTATCAACAATTAACATTCGATCCACATTCTTTTAGAGATTTCATACATCAATGGTTCATATCAATATCTAATATATCACATAATAACATTTCCAATAGTATACCATATCATAAATTCAACAAAGTTCATACATCATGTGTTATAGGTTCATACATTTAATACCAAGCTAAGATAAGGCCGAACTCCTCAATAGATACATCCTAAGTAATCAAAATATAAACGCCTATACTTGGCAACATGATTACATAATGATGCTATACAAAGAGAATACAAAATTTAGCATCTATTCTAATTAAACCAGTCTAAGTGTAGCCTTCTCCACACATGATTGGAACTCATGAATTTTTATCCACTTGCTTCCCCTTATCCTTACCCAAGGAGCCTTCACCTAAAAGTATAATCCCATGAAATGGGGTGAGATGCAAATCTCAGTAACCAAAGCAAATTCTATTCATATATTCTAGTTTAATTAACATATATGCATAATTTCATATAAGCATGAGAAAATATACCAACCACATTAGTAAATGAAATAATCAAGCTATATATGATTACTATCCTATACTAGTAATCACAATTTCACATGTTAAAGGCCAATAACATCGGGAAAGGCCTGTCCACAGCACCCACTCTCCAATGAGCACAACTAGGGTTCAGTGCATCTGAGGTTTGATCATAACCTGGTACCTGATCGAAGCACATGCACAGGTGGCAGCTGCACTACAGCTCCACCATGGACTCACAAGGTCTAATCACATATAACCGATAGCCAACCAATTCATTTAGCATCAAAATCATAATCATGCAGTAATTACAAAATTAAATAGATATATGCATGGAATTAGCATGAACCCCGGTTGCCTCAATTGTAGCCAATCCTCTGAGAGCCAATTGAATACTACTTCAGTCTATAGACACAAAACCAAGCCATTACTATCCCTAATTATAATTTATATCAACAAACCCATTACTCAAGGAGTTAAGTTACATAGAACTACTCAGAAACACTTACCCAGTTACCAAGAGCCTTTAATTTCGGATTTTGCCTTCCCTATACAAGAAACATCAAAATATCACTTCAAACCATAGGAAAATTCGCATAAAATTAAGGCCCATACTATAAGTCTACTATACGGGTCTTAAACTAGTAGAAAATGCATTAAAATGAAGAGCTTATACTTATCTAATAACACCCCTAGCCTCAACCTACGAAATTTCACCAAGAAAATCCCAAACAACCACATTCAGATTTTGGGTATGGTGAAAATGCTCCAAATGAAAAACTAATCGGGCCAAAATGAAGAGAAAGAGAAGGGAATTAAGTTATATAACAAATACCTTGACTGATTTTGAGCTTAGAAGTGAGAAATGGTGGATTTCTTGCTTGGAACCCTAGCCTCCCTTTCAAGGTGCGAAAATCCTCTTGTGTTTATGTTTCAACAAAGTGTGGAGGGGCTGATGTGTTTAGGGTTTTAGTTGGGTTTAAATTGGGTCTAATGTGGGTTATGGGCTGACCTAAAGATCCGATACCAAATGGGTTTCAAATTTTAAGCATTGTTGGGCTAGCTTTCATGTGTTAGGTTGTAGGATTTTAATTGGGTTAGGCTAAGATTTAAGAGCACAATTGATTTGGGTCTGCACAAAGGTTGTTGGGCCAATTATAAGAGCTTATATAAGGTGGATCTTGGGCTTCTATTACATTAAATTAGATTAAGCGCTCCCTAGGTGCTCTCTCTTGGGCCAAGACTCACTATAGGAAGTTGGGTTTGTATCTAAAATTCTTGGGCCTCCGTTAATTTCTAACCATGGCCTATTTAATTTAATTTAGGCTTAGATGGCGTTTCTAACTCAATTAAATCTCAAACTTATATTAATAATTTATCTCTCTAAAATTTTCATTCACTTAACTTGCCCAATTAGTCCATATTAATTATTCTTAATTAACCCAAATCCATGATTAACACCTTAATAAATTTTGGAGTATTACACAAAACAGACCCATAATGAGTTTGAAAATATATCCTTGCCCATGGAGGCCTTAATGGACAAATTTAGGCATGGGACTTGGTAGACAATTAAAGGTCATCCTAAAGTTTCATATGTGCAATAATTTTATTTTTGGATTAGTGCAAAATATTTTATGAATTTTCAAAATTGCCTCAAAAAATCTACCCTATATCAATTTTGCTCTCTGGATAGCCTTAAGTTTTGACTCTTTTTAGGGGCCAAATGATCTAGTTTAAACTTGAAATTCTTATAGTAGTAAGGGCATATTAATAGCTTTCCAACAAGTCTTGGTTTGCCTAAGTTGGACATTCCTAGCTAGAGTTATGAATTTTCAAAATTGGTCTTCAAAAGTTATCATGCATTAGACTTTAGCCCTATAGCAAATCTAATTTTTGATGCATTTCACAGATTAAAATGGATTAGTTTTCAATTGAAATTTTTGTAGTAAATACTTCATGAGTAGAGCTTTCCAACAAGTTATAATTTGTTAAATTTGGAGGTCCCTAATTCAAGATATGATTTTCTAAAGTAAGGGACTTAGATAAAGTATTAATAGAATTTTAAGGAAAAGCAATGAGCTAAACTAGTAAGTGTTCCAATTATTTATATTGTTGCCTATTTTGATGATTTAGGCAATCTACAGGCTTTAATGCATCCTTGGGCATTGGAGTAGAGAATAAGTTGAAGTAGAGCAAGTGAAGTTCAAAATTGCATGTCATTAGGCTCAAGTTTTTCAAGTAGCATCTCCTTCCTTTATGTATGCATATTTGTTGCTTGAGTGTTGGATGCTTATATGTGTGTTATATATGCTTTACAATGATCATGTTTTATGTTTGAATTAGGATGAATGACTATGTCTTATATGCCCTTATGGGAAGAGTGTGCTCTAAGGCATATGTTATGTTCAGAATGGGAGTTGAGCATAGTAGTTCCTCCTTAAGTATGCCTAGAAAGGGATTGAGCATAATAGTTTTTCCCTAAGTAAAGTATAGTCTAGTACAATGTTTTAAAAGTCATGGCCATTGACTAAATATATTTTATGCTAGCTCTAGTACATTATGAGATATATTTTTATGCTTGCTTGTGTCCTTATGCTTGAGTGACTTATGCATGCATTAAGTGTGGAGTTTGCTATTAAGATTCTTCCCAGAATCTTATCCTATTTTATTTTCCACATTTGCTAACCCATGCCAAGTGAAGAGGCTAGTAAAGACAAACGGAATGCAATGATTATGGGAAGGTTAAAGGTTTGGCAAGAAAATTATAAATGCATCTAAAAGTTTGATGTATATGTATACAGTTTGGACCTTATGTAAGGAATGATGTAATATGTATCTATGGCTAATGATTAGATATCTTATCGAGTTTATGCCTTAACTTGAGTTATAAATGTATGTAGAATTTTCCAAAAAGGGCTAGCTACTAACTAAGCCCTAAAGTGCTAATTTATGTTAGAAATGGATAACATGAGAAGGACTATAAATTAAGACCTTTCTAAGGTAAGAACCCCTAAATGACAGGGGGAGACTTTGGTAAAATTAAAAAAAAGTTTTATTTTATTCCATTGCATAATATTTCAATTATGTGAAATTTATAGTAACAGAATTAAAATATATAAGAAGGTACATTATAAACCTAGATGTTTCACTATAGATATCACTTTCCTACATAGGAAGGATAAAATGCAATCTAGATCACTTAGATCCTTATGCATGATTTATGATATGCCTAATTGTTGCCTTTTAGGCCATCCTTATCAAAAATGACATTAGATGACATCAAAGTATATGACTCCTTATATAGGGAACTATAGTGATTTTAGGTCAAAGGACCATGTACATCATGATCACTATAAAAATTGCTTATGATACACATTAAGCAATCAATGAGCATTCTCATAACGGGTTTGTCTAACATATTTATTCTCTAACATGCAATTATGTAATAACTTAATATCTTATATCCAAAATGATGGTTATTAGCCCACATATATGCTAGTCTTGTTGTATTATTATTATCCTAGTTTATAATAATACTCGACTAGGGGCATTTTAAAAATGATAAATTATCCTAAGGATAGTTAATATTTTTATTTATACTATGCATATATAACAAAAAATATAATAACTAAAATGCATTCATAAGCAAAACATAATAAAATGTATATAAAATAAAATCATCTTATGATTGGCTTCTAAGCATACATTAATGCTTTTACCTTCTTTGTTCTTATAAAATAAAAGAAAATGTATCCTTTTTTCTTTATAGACAATTTCTTATAAGATCTCAACCTTCTGAGAACACTATCTTTGCTAATAAAGGCCATCTCCTATTGGAACTTCATCCCATGAGATCCCTATCTCTTAGATACTATTTCTAAATTGGGATTCGAAAATCTTATATCCTAGATACCATATCTTATCATGATTCCATTCCTAAAGAGCCATATTTCCATCTTTAGATATTTTTTGCACTAGCATCAAATTAACATCACATACATAATCATCATCTTATTTAAATGATATTCCAATTTATCTAGGTCATGTTTCATGGTCAATATAATTATTTCTTTAGACATAAATAAAAAATATAACATCAGTAAACATAATTGTAAAGCCTCATTTAGCAAAGCATAGGAAAGCCATAGATAATTTACTTATGACTAATAGTAACATAATCTTATATTAAATAAAGAGGTAATTAAACTATGTCAAGTTATATCAATCATGCGTGCTTCTAGGCTATGAACTTGTGATCATTGGTTGTCTGAACAAATTCTAATGGAATCCTTTTTTTCTTGGTTATCATATCCTTTAGTGTTTTTAGTGTCTTAAAAGTCTATATCATAGTACTTTATAGCTAATGTCATCTATGCATAGGAATGGTTCATGGTTTAGTCATCCACGCATCATGATTAAACTTAAATCAACGTACTTCAATTGTCAAGGTTATCCATGCATGCAAATAGTTTGGAGTTCAGTCCATGCATGGGTCTTTATATTAATCTTTTCTTAGAGAATTATGTGAGATATTACTTAACTTAAGTTTTCTAGGTTTGAGAAGAATTTAAATGGGCAATCATATATGCATGATTATCTAAACATCAAACATAGTATGTGTGAAGGCAATCACTCATCAATCATGCAAGCATACACTTCATAATATCATGAAAATCTAGCTCTATCCACTTAACTAAGAATCACACAACCCATGTAGTATTACATGGCCTGGCCATGCAATTTTGGAGCTATAAACAAGAGCAAAAAACACTGGGAAATATATTGCCCTATGCATTTTTACATAACAAGGTAGTATAATCCTTTAGTATTAAGGTTGTGGGACAACACACAACCCATGTGTGTGTAACTAGGATTTGCACAGCACCATGCAAATTTACAAAAGGGTGTGCATTTTGTAATACCATATTAAGACAACACTTAATATATATCACAATTGACGTAAAACATTCATTTTCATGAAATTAACACTTCTAGTAGTGGAAATAACTGTTATCAAAAGTCAAATTAATTTATTTTTGGTTAAATGGACCATGTCGGTTTACCAAAGCCATCTTCCATCCATAATATACTTATTCAACTAAAAACATCACACTTTGAAGCTTAAATTTTGGGTTGGAGGCATACATCTCAAAATGAACATCACACTTGCAGTTTCCACAAGTTCCATATTCTGATATGAATTTTGAAAATTCATAACTAATTTCAAAAAATTCCAAATCATGAAAATTAGGACTTTTTGGAAAGTTTAAGATATCATCTAACTACTGTAAAAATTTTAGATCAAACAAATATCATTTAGCTCATGAAATTCTAATGGAATAGTAACTAAGTCTAGGACACATTCTACATCAAACCAGAAATTTCAAAAATCCATATCTCACTCTACAGAGCTTCCAATTAGGTGCTCTTAATGGTTATAGAAAGCTAAGGATGTCAACTATATACTTGTAAAAGTTCATGAGTATTAGACTTCATTTGACCCATGAATGATACTAAAAACCAAATTGACCATATGTACAATAAGAATGACAATTTTTACATAATTTAGCCAATTTTGAAAAATCATAATAAATTCTTTAGAGCTCTAAAATAGTGCTCTTTGGCTCTGTGAAAAGCTCTAGGTGATATCTATATATTTGCCAAATTTCATCCTAAAATTCATCCATTTGGTCAGATTTTGGTTCAAGGCAACGTATAGTTGAAATTGAGATCAAAATGGGATCAAATGGCTTCCTACATGAACCATGACCATTTGATTAAGTCCAAAAGTTTAAACACAACATATAAAAGCATCATAATAAGCTAAAATCATCATGAAACTCAAATTCATCATCCCACTTATTCTTATACATAAGTATATCATGACTCAAGGATGTCAAAGTCATATATTCTTATACATTTGGGTCAACCTTTGGTTCATACATCATATTTATATACTTTTACACATGATCAAAGGTTTACATCTCATAAATAACATATACATACACATTTTGACATTAAATTACACAAAAAGCTATTTTATTATCAAAGTAATACAATTTACACTCCTTGGCCTCAGTTCTTGATTCCCTGAATATCACCTAGACAAGAGTAGATAAAGAGTGGGGGAAAGTGAGATTCAAATAATCCCAATAGCTCATTCACCCTTTCAAGTAGGCATATATGGCATGTTATTATATCAAAGAACACAAGTATGCATCAAATGCTTCTAAGAACTAAACATAAACATGTTTTTAAGATCACATAAACATATCAAGATCAAAATCAAGTTCTAAGGACTTTGGTCTAGCCTCACCCTATTATTTGAGACTTTTGGATTAGCTTTATCCACTTTCTAGGAACTTTTGACTTAGTCTTACTCATTCTTGAGACTTTTGGCCTTGTCTCACCCATTCTTAGAGTCTTTTAGCTTCACCTCACCCAATTAAAGTGACTTTTAACATAATCTCACCCATAAAGAGTAATCTCTCATTCAAAACACAATTCAAGAAGCATAATAGTACTAAAGCATCAAACTAATAACTAATGGCATGTCTTATGATTCAAACGCACATACAAGCATTTAATGACAATCAAACAACCAAGAAATACATATAAAAATGGATAAAGAGCTACCTTAGTTCAAGAAATATAATCTTTTCCTTGATTCCTTATCTCCTTGGTTAGGCCTCACACACACACTTGGAGGAGGCTTGGTTTGCTTGGCCTAGGCACATCAAACAAGATGCAAACACATCAATGGAACCATCTCTAGCCTCACATAAAGTCTACACAAGCTATTTCTAATTTATGCCATGCTTATGGTTCCATACAAGGACAAGGACATAATGAAGCAACTTATATAATCTATGATCTTAGCTCCAATTTCTCACTCAATCTAAGTCACATGACTCCATTTAAAGTCATTAAAGCCATCACAAACTCAATCCAAGGAATTAAACATCAAGTTGCTTCTTTATGCCTAAAAAGAACCTAAACTTCTAACTTTCAAGATATGATTTTTAAATTCAAACCAATAGTTCCTTTGGTGTTTATGATTCATTTCTAGACCACTTCTATCATTAGAATTAAGAAAAAACTCTCCCTAAGTACAAAAACCACTCCTTGGGCGCGATTATTCTTAAGATAGGAACCCATAGAGTTTTATTGATTTTTATAGTGAATTTGCTACTGTGAAGCTTTCTAGATATCTTGAGAACTCAAACAAGCTCTTACATAAACTAAATCATCACTAGAAAGTTTCATCAATCCTTAGGTGCAATCAAAACCTAAATTTCCATAACTTGTTATCTATAAGTTTTTTTTTTTTTTTTTGAGTTCTATTGCTTCCATATGATTCCTTAAGCTTCAAAACACCAATTTCTATCAAGTTTAGATCAAAATCAAACCCCCTACATGGTACTCTTATGTTGGCTGAAGTAATGCATTAATGGAGGAAGCAAGAAGAGCAACTTAGCCATGGAGAAATATACATTAATTTATTCTTAACCAAGTGGTGTTTCTTATATTGCTTTGGTTTTCTTCAAACTCTCTCTTCCCTCTACTGAACTAGCCACAAAACACCACCATTTAAGACATCAAAACCATGAGAAGAGAGAAGAGAAAGAGGAGAAGAACATTAATAAAGGGAAGAACATGGAAAGTAAGCAAAATCTTACATTTTTCAAGCTTGGTTTCCTTCTCTTTTGCTCCCTCTTTGGTGCCCCACTTCTAATAGGTCTTGGTTCTATTTTTTCTGAAAGGAAAGTCAGTTAAGGTGAGTGGAAGAAGGTGGGTCGTGATTTATAAGAAGGGAAGCTCTATTTTATAACATTTTCAAAATTCTAACTATGTCCTTAAACTTTGCTTTCTCTATTTGAACTCATTTTAATTCTTTTTTTAGAACCATATTTTTCATCATGAAATTTAGGTTCTCTAATTCATAAAATGTCTTTGGTTTTAGCTAAATTCGATTTAAAACCTTACCAAACTATTCGATCAAAGTTTTGGTCAACTGATAACTAAAATCACATACCGAAAGGGTTTTAACTATTTTAAGGATTCCTATAGTTTTTAGGGCTTTTGAGAACCCAAAAAAACTTAATTTTTCCATTTATAAAAGTTACCCAAAATTACAAAAATGCTATTGGCCTCCGTAGCTTTTCGTTTGGCTATTTTGGCTTCAATTTTAGGCTAACCTTAGGTTCTAATCCATATTTTAAAATATTCTAATTAACATCTTAATCCTAGTTAAACTTAATTTGCCTTACTTTAGGGTGTTCTCGTACCAGTTTATCAGGTTCAGTTCAGTTTCTGAATTATCGGCCATTACACATTTTCCAAAAGCTTGAATATATGAGCACAATTTGTGTAGTTTCACACGGTTGGACTGTACGCAACATCCTTGTTTTGGAAAACTCATTGTAATCCATTTGAAAACATGCTATCTTGCTATTTTATACATCCTCATCCATCCTAACATCTTTATGGCTTGCTATAGGCATTAAAATAAATGAAGAACGTAATTAAATTTAAGCCTACATGCTTTATAAATCTTTAAAGTTTCATTCTTCATAGCTCTTTCTCATGGTTTTTATCTACTTTCATGCATTTCTAGTTGTTCAAATGTAATTACAAGTATGCATGGACTTCAAGAACAAGTTTAGACTAACCTTTAAACATCAATATACAAGTCACTCAAATCCATTGAATTTCAACTACACCAAATATAGAAAATGGAAAGATGAAAGGAAAGAGAGTTATGCAATCTTCATATGCTAAATTAGGAGAGTAAATTCTCTTACCTTTAGTTTCTCTTAAGTTTTTCTTCTTCCACCTCACTCTCTGTTGCTCGTTTCTTTCTAGTCTTTTCTTGGTTGCAACACACACTCTCACTCTCTTCATCCAACTCTCGTGTCCTTTCACCCTTTCAATATGTGGGTGAGTTTTTGCTAGAGAAACAAAGAGGTTAGATCTTTAATATTTATAGAAATGTGAGGTCAATATTAAGTCTCTCCATTGGCTTCTTGAAGAAGCCTGCTATAAAAAATTCTCTCTTTTACTCTCTCTCTCTCTCTCTCTCTCTTTGCTTAGCTTCTTAAAGAAGCCACTCTAAGTCCAAGCTTAGCTTCTTAAAGAAGCCACTCTAAGTCCAACATTCTATTTTGACTAAATTTGGCATTTTGCAACATGATTTTGCTAGTTTTTTTTTATGGCTAAGTATGTTTTGGCTTTGGTCAAAATTATAATTTTGTCCACTTAAATTACACCTTGAACACTAAAGTTTTTATTTCTCAAATAATTTTCTAATATTTTATAGCCTTAAAAGTTGAAGGATTTATTGAAATTTTGTTTTAAGTATTAATTAGTTAATTCTCTATTATTCAATAAATTAAGATTTATCTTTAATTAATTCCTAAAAGGTTTGAACAATCCTTAATTTATCTCATAAAATTTTATTATATTCCTAATGAAGATTTTCCTTAAGTCCAAAATTCAAAAAATTCCTTCATTATCATATTAAAGTACTAATCTAACATTTAATTTAACTATTATTAAATTAATTAGATAACTAGGTACAACAAAAATGATGGTGAGTCATCTCTTTAGCAATTGCTAGAGAGAATGACTTAGAGAGGATCCTTCTAAGTAAGAGATGAGTCATGGCTAAACCCTTTTCTCCTTCTTCTCCATTATGCTTTGTCTAACATTCTTTAGTTTTCCATGGAGACTACAAATGAGAAGATTAGCTGTTTAGTCTATGCATTTCAAGAAGGCTTAAGATTGTTTAGAAAATGGGATAGGATAGAAGGGAGTGAAAGCAATTCCAAGAGGAAACTGGGACAATATGGTAGGATAACAATGAATAGTTTTACCAAGTTGGATCAAGTGAATGATGGGAAGCACTTGTAATCTTCTTCCTTTAAAATTGAAAAGCTTGTTTGGTTTATTTCCTAATATTCTTCCACCTCAACCATAGGCTAAACATTGCAAGCTACCATTTTACCTATTTGTGACCTAAAGGAAGATGATGAAGGAACAATCTACTTTCCACAGCAAAAAAATTGTGAAAAAAATCTTAGGATATCTTCCCTTACTAATCTCTCACTAATTCACTAAAATGTCAAATTTAAGGAATTTTTAAGCTATTTTTCTTGTCTTGGTTAGAGTTGAATGTGTATCTTCATTATTTTAATATTCAATGCATATTTCCTTATTTGTGGTTGTACATTGATTTTTTTATTGGCTAGTTAATGAGAAGTGTGTTTCATCACATTAGTTGGTCATGTATAGTTGTTGTATTAAATTTATGTTGTTTCTATGATGGCAAAAGCATACTTTTGGGATTGTATTTGTTGAATTAGTTGTAATATTTAAAGATAATCAGGAACTAGTAATGGAAGGCTATACCGCCCCTACTAAATGTGCCCTTCAAAGTGTCTTATGATAGTTTGACACCTAATTTTATTGCTATTCCACATATATGTATATCAAATAATGTATAATTTCTTGTTGATTCTAGCACCAAGAGAAAAAAAATCCTAAATAGACTATAAGTTTATGAAAATTCTATAATAATAATAATAATGTATTTTGCAGTTTATTGTCCATAAGAGACTAATGGTGAAATTGAGGAATTTTCTATTCCTAATCTAATTCTATTTTCCAATTTTTAAGCATTGAATTTAGCTTGGTTTTATTTTGGGTTTGAGAACAAGATTTTCATGCCCTATATCCTTTTTCAATCTATTTTGAGTTTAAGATATTCATGGTCTTTCCATTTATGTTAATGCACATGGTTCTTGTTTTTATTCAAAATTAACTTCATGCCTGTGAATGGCTCCATTAGTTAACTTCATGATGTCAGAATTCTTGGAAAATTGCCTAATGGTTATTTGCCTTAAATTTTCAAGAAAGGAACTTGGCACCAAAATCCTTTTGGCCTAAATTTGAGTTTGATTTAGTTTATTTATTTGCTCTTTTTCCTCTTGATTCATGCTTGTTGATTTTGGTTGGAAATAGGGATTTGATATTTCATTTTTTGTGTTTTAAGTGTTGTATATCTATAAGTTAGTATTGGGTTTTGAGTTTGTAGATTCATAGAGCTTTCCATGCTCCATTGGTTTTAATATGAATGGTATGTTTTGGTTACCCAGTGCCTCAAGCTTTCAACAATCAAAAAGAACTTTGCTTTAAAGATTAAGGTGATTTATATGAAGGTTGGTGTGTGCTCATTATGTAATCCTATATTGGTTATAGAATTTTTAAAAATGTTGATGTACTTCATATGCTATCTTTCTTTTTTTTTTTCTCTCTCTCTCTCTCTCTTGATACATACATACATTCATACATACATATATATTATATATATAATCAAGTGAAATTTAGAAGTAAGGGCTCCCCCAACTTTCAAGGTATGTCTTCATTTATCTTTGCCTATTATGATTTGTTTCACCACCATTTTCACCCACCTCACATTGCTCAAAGAAAGGCTTGGACTTTTCCTTTTCTTCATTTGATGTAGAGTAGATTACTAAATGTTCCAAACTTTTATTTACTTTTCATAGGTTTTAAACTAAAATGAGAATGAGTTCTTTGGGATGTACATCTTGATCTTGAACTATATAGAGACTTATATTAATGAGAATGCCGCTTAAAATCGTGCATGTGTAGCCCAAAAAACTTGTTTTTATTTTAGTTCAAAACTTAGGATGAATAAATCGAAGTTGGGAATATTTAATAACTTGTTCTTGCTCAATGAGAAAAGGAGGAGCTCAAGTCTCTTTAACTAATTTCCTTTTTCATTAGTGAGGGGATATTTCCCTTACTATTCCCTTGTTAAATAGTAAAGGATTTTGGAGAAATTGATAAAGAAATAGCAATAGAATATCTTAAGAAAACATTCCTTGGTAAAGTTTTAGCAAGGGAATATTTCTCTTGCCATTTAGCAACCAAAATGTAGCAACGAAATTGCCCCTCTCTATTTTCTCGCTAATCTCTTGCTGATTAGGTTTAGTGAGGGAATATCAAAGAATTGTTCTCTTACGAAATCCCCTTTTTCTTTTTTGGGTAGTTTCAATCCTTTCCCTATGTGAATGACTTGTGCTTTGTTTCGTTTTGTTTCATCTGAATTCTTTACTTTTTTTACATAAATGCTAATGGGATGCCACTTCATCCATACAAATAAAGAAAAAACAATCCACATGTATAGATGCATAAAGGAAGTTAGGGACTCAATAGAGTACACTTGAAAAAAGTTTTAAACACTTCAAATTTAAAAAAATTAATTTAAAATAATAAGTAAAGTTATGGACCCAAATAACATAGTTACATCTTGGCGTATGGAATTATTAGATATATAAATTGAAAGGGAATAATGATGTAATAAAAAATAACTCTCATATTCTTATATAAAAAATAATAAAAGAAATAGATATTTTTGAATAATCATGACAATTATTTAATACATATTGTATAAATTAAATAATCTTATTTTTAGTATATTTTCTAGCCCTTTCTCTTTCTTTCAAAACACCAAATGCGCCTATTAATGCTTCTATTGATTGAGGGAAGGTGCCTCATGTTTTTGGTTATTGATGAGTTTCCTTTTGGTTATTTTCGGAAGAACCCGCTGGCCGTTTGTTTCATGATGAAGCCTGCTTTTCCCAAAGTGCCCTTATTTTTTTCTTTGGCGAGAAAAGTTGCATATGGAATAAGAAACGTTGCCCTTTTGTTTTTGGGGGCCAAAAGTTGCCCTCATTTAATCCAGTGGATTTCATTGGAAAAAAAATTCCAATAGATTTCGACCAAAAACAAAAAAACCTGAGTGAGCTACTCCGTGCGCTTTTGGGATAAGAAACTCGAACCTCGAATCATCAACGCTGAAACGACATCGTTACCTCTGAATCAAAATTTCCCCAGAAAACCGAAAAAAAAAATTATCCGAAAAAGGAAACACAACAGAACCTAGGCTTAGCTTAAAGCCCATCACATACACAGCTTGTCTATTGTCTCCCTTCGTCTATCTCTCTCTCTCTCTGACTTCCCAATTTCTGTGGCGGCTCTCTCTCTTTGCAGTTCCTTTTCTGTTATTTATCAGCTCTGAGATTTGGATCGATCTCCTGTAAAGTGTTTATTGAAATCCAAGTTTGTGTCTCTTAGAGTTTCGTCGATTAGATCTACTTTTTGACGATCTCTGTTGGGTGGTCATTGAAGAACCGCCATGGTAGCTGGCGTGCAGCGACAACCACAACCACAACCTCAATCGCAGCAGCAGACTCAACAGACTACACCCTCTGCACAAGATGAGGCCGTAAAGAGGAACACGGATTGCGTCTACTTTCTTGCCTCCCCCTTGACATGCAAAAAGGTTATACTTGATTCCCCTTTTCATCTAACCTGATACTTCTTCGAATACATCTTTTTTCTTTCTGGTAATCTCTTTGAATTAATATTTATGCATAAGATCTTTGGGATCTTGTTCTGCGATTTCTTCTTAGGGTTGTAGATTTGCTGCTTAGTGTTGATCGTTTGTTTCCGGAAATAATTTTAGGATTGAATGTCATTTAAATGGAAAAATTCGAACTTTTGGAGATTTGGTATTATCTCTCAGTCTATATGGGAAATTGCCGTTGGATGTTTTTTGAGGAGTTACCGAAAACCATGTCACTGTTATATGTATCGAGGTTTTTTGTTCCTAGGAAATCTCTAGGCGGCTTAAAAACCTATTCTAATGAAGAAAGAACCAATAACCAAAGTTGTCCGTTTAGATGGACAAATAGCTTTCTTGAGCTGTTTCTTGGTCCCTATCTTTGTAAGTATCTCATTGATCGGTTTAGTAATCTGATCTGTATACGTTTTAGTGCTGTTTCGTTTAATACCTCACCGTTTTATGTGTCGGAGTGGGAATGGGGGAGAAATTGTCTGCACACTCTTGTGGTGCTAGATTCTCTTTCTTATTGCTTATTCAGTTAGGAAAATATCAATCTTAGATTGGATGATACAATGGTTTATGCAGTTAGAATATATGAGTCAGTTCATGTAAGCCTTGTTGACTTTATTTTATGCGTTGTATTCTTTTTTATGACTTCACAAAGAGTTTGTGTATAGTTTACTGATGCAATATGGACAATACATTGATTCCATCCAAAAGCCAGCTTTATTTAGTGCAACATAATGATTAGTATACATACTGTACTGTTAGCAAGAAATGCTGTTTTCATGTGGTTCTAGCTGTGTCTTTCAATAAACCTTTTAATTTGTTATCATTAACAAAATTCAACATTTTACCTGGAGGAAGTACCTGTTTATATCGTTATTCTATTACCTTATTGTGTTTGAGCAAATTAAGAACTTTGTTAAAAAGCAATGCAAATTGGCAATAACATTATTGATACTTGCACATCAGTGAAACAAGGATTGATCAATTATCATGAATGTTAAGTTGTATATATATGAAAGCTGGTATGACTTTGTGAACTGTAAACTAGATTTTTATGGGTGTCATGTTGATCTGATTCTCTTTATTGAAACAGGGAAGTGAATGTGAGTACCGCCATAGTGAGTATGCTCGTGTTAATCCCCGAGATTGTTGGTATTGGTTGAATGGTAATTGCTTGAATCCCAAATGTTCCTTCCGTCATCCGGTGAGTCTCTTTATGTGGTAAAATTGATAGATTTTCTTGGGACAAATATGAATTATTTACTCACTATTTTCCTTTTAAGGCTTTATTTCTTTGTGTGACTTATGCTAACTGCCTATTATTTTCCTTTGCAGCCTCTTGATAGCTTCTTGGTACCACAGGCAGCCACTGCAGGGGGGTCATCTGCACCCCCATCTCAGATTACACCAACTTCTGCAGCACATGCTCCTTATAATTCTACAAAACAAGCTGTCCCATGCATTTTCTTCCAGAAAGGGCTTTGCCTAAAAGGTGACCGATGTGCTTTCTTGCATGGACCAAATGCTAACACTGCTAATAAAGTTCCTCAGGTCCAGGTGACTAGCCAGGATACTGAGCCTCCAAGTTTTAAGAAGGTTTTTGGTGGCACAGAAAAGTTTACACAGGAAAGGAAAATTTCCCAAGCAAACATTGCTAAGACAGTTGGAGGCTCTGAAGCTAAAGCTGCCCAAAATGTTGAAACTGCTTCACAGAGAAATGTAGTTGCCATGGAGAGGCATGCACCACCACCTATGGGATTTGATAATGAGGCTTCTAGATTCAAGGTAACTAATACTCCACCTGTCACCAATGGAACCACTGTTGCCAGGCCTAACCGTCTGCATCAATCCCAAGTGTCGGATGATCACAGTCTCCACAATGGTAAGGAAAATGACGAATTCTTGAGAGAATCCTCTCCTGGATTTGATGTTCTTGTAGCTGATGAACTGAGGAATTCAGATTACTATGATAGAGAGGATCAATTTGGAAAAGCAAGAGGTCAAGATGCAATGAACTTGGACTCTGTGAATGAATTTGATTTAGGACATTCTGTGGATTACAGGTCTGTAGCTGATATTGACCGAGAAAGATATTGTGGGCCACAAGGTTATGACTCATATGATCACATGCAAGAGACATATGTTTGGGATCAGCACAGGAATTCATCTGAAAGAATATTCAGGGCACCGGCCCATTTAGAAAGGATGACTCATCACAGATCTGGCAGTCCTGAAAATGTCAGGGTCTCAGATCTCCGACATCATTTATCCAAGCGCAGGAGGGTCAATGGTTTGAAATCTGTTGTCAGTCATGATTATGCCCGTCAGGGCCATGATGATGAGCAAAGTCACCGGTTCTCTTCTCAAAAGGATTCTCACCAGTTACCTCTGAATGAAAGCTCCCTCAGTAATCGCTTCAGAGGCAGGATAAAGCTTCCAGCTAATGGTGGTGACAACCACCTGGAGAGGGAATCAGACAGGGGAAGAAATAGGAGCACGTTGTCACCTGGAACTATGCAGACCCCTCAGCAGGGGAGGTTCCGAGATAGATTAAGAGGAAGGGTGCAAGAAGATTATGAGAGGAAATCCATCAGGGATCGACAAATGAGGAGAGAAATAAGTGGGAACCAAAACACTGATTTTGATGGACCCAAAAGTCTTGCTGAACTGCGAATTGGAAAGAATACTGAATATAAGGAGCAGCAATCACTGGGGAAGAGAAAAAGTTTAAAGGAACAACAACAATCTGAAGATGATTTTTTGTTTGAAGGTCCAAAACCTCTTAGCGAGATTTTGAAGGAGAAGAGAGCAGCTGGAGCGGAAGCAGCTTCCAAGGGTGGCAAATCATCTGAGAATAAAGGAGGCAATAAGGATAGAGAAGTTACAAATGGCTCAGAATATACCTCTGTCACAAACGCACAAAATGGAACTTTGCCTGAAACTAAGGAAGATGTCAAGAACCAAGAATCCAAATTTCAGGTGACCAACAATGCAGTTGGACGAGACATAGATAAGACTGATGTAACTCATGGTCAGTCATCCGAAGATGGAATGATCGACGATGAAGCAATAGAAGAGCAGGAGTTTGAAGGTGATGATCAGAAGGATGGTGATTATTACTATGACCATGTTGACGAGGGAGACTATAATTTTGATGAAGGTGAAAATCCAGAGCAGGAAGAATACATCGATGATGAAAATGGGGATGACTTTGCTAAGAAGATTGGTGTCATGCTTACGTGATGATGGAAAGGGTGAGGAGTAAGTGGAGTGAATATGTTGCAGTGGAACTCAAAAGATTATCCAGGTGTCTAACTAAGCTGTATTTCTGCATAAAATTTGTTTGTAGAATTGGGGCTATTTAAGTTCCTTTTTTGTATTGATTATCCCTTTACTGTTTGCATCTGATTGAATGGAGATTTTTATCTTTGTAGTGGGGCATTTTACTGTCCTCTCCGCATACAAGTGTTATGCAGAGTTAAAGGCTGCAACGTTAGAAAGTTAATAAGAAAGTCGTATTCACTCTTCGGTTTCAATCTTGGCAACAATCATCAAATATTGAATCACTTTATGGTGCTGCAGGCATCATTTCAGCCATTGAAAAATTCAATTGCTGAGGAATATTGATGGCAATCTTTTAAACCGGTGATATAACAAAATCTGTATTTTGATCCAAAAATAGAAAAAATTCAGTAATGTCCCAAGTTTTGTTCTTGGCGGCTTGAGATATTTATACGCACCGTATATAGGGTAGGTGATTTCAAGCTTTTGCTAATGGTACACAGGCGACGTAGCCATTTTCGACAAGAAAGATTGGGAGAGAAAGTGAAAGGTATATAAATATGAATATAGATATATTAAATTTACTATAAATTAGTAAAGAATAAAAAAATGTAGTTTAATTATACAAAATTGAAGAAATTCCATTTACTCACTATAATCTTTGTTATAAGCCCCAGTTAACTCCAGTTATAAGCTCCTATTATTTAAATTTTGAAATTTTAATTATATAAATCACTAAAAATATTCTTCGGATATTATTATTATTATTATTATTATTATTGTCATTATCTTTCTTTCCAACTTTCAGCCAATCTCACCATCACCTTCAAATTTTACAACTCTCAAAACTTGTCATTGGAAATAAGTTTCAAGATCAATGCAATTTACCGAATCATCGAATTAACAAGTATTCAAATCTCACGGTGAGTAAATAGATATAAAGTCTGGACACAACATCCAGCAACAAAAAGTTAGGTAAAAGCTTCTAAGCATGTGTAATGACAACATACAAAAGTTCTCTGTATCTCCCGATCAATTAGTCTGATGTCCAGAGAGATTCAAACTGCAAATAGATCATTTGTAGTATTAATTACATGAGTGCAATTGAAGAGAGAAAGATTAAAGAGTTTTTGACGGCACAAGCTTCACTTCCTAATTTTAATGTTGAAAACTATTTGGCTTTATATTGCTCTCTTTAATTGCACATTATGCATTTATTTGATAAATGCAAAGAATCTGAATTGTTCCAAACTACTTAAATTGAAATTAATGAAGATTGCTGCCAAAGCAACGCCAGGATGGCTGGAAAGGGATTAAAATCAATGGAACTTTTCAGCCCTTTGGGGTTTGTTGTAACACCCCAAAATTAATTAAGGTATTAATCATGGATTTAGATTAATTAGGGATAATTAATATAGGATAAGTGGGCAAGGTTAGAGAATGGTAATTTTGAGAAATAAATTAATAATATGAGTTGAGAATTAATTGGGATAGAAACTATATCTAGGCCCAACTTAATATAGGGGGATCATGAGAAGGGGCTTATAAAAGCCCAATGATTCTAGATGCAAGCCCAACTCCTTATCATGAGACTTGGGCCGAGAGGGACCCCCTAGCAACCCCCTAGCAATAGCCCAATTTGACCTAGTGAAATAAAGGCCCAATACCCAATTTACATGAGCTCTTATAGTAGGCCCAACACACATTATGCAGACCCAAGTTGGATTGACTCTTGGAAGTTAGCCTAACCCAATCAAATTTCTGTAGCCCAATTCATGAAACAAAGCCCAACAAGTGCAAAATCTGAACTTACAAGGAATTGGGCCATTGGGTCAGCATACCTCACTTAAACTGAAATTTGTTCTGCAGCCCACTTCACCAAACAAAAGCCCAATAAGCACATATCTGAACCTAAGTGGATTTTGGGCTTTAGGGTTGACCCAAACTCATCTAAAACCCTAACCCTTCAGCCTCTCCTTCATTTTGCTGAAACACAAGGAAGAAAATTCGGAGGTTTGAGGGAGGCTAGGGTTCCACCAACATGGAGGCTCCATTTCTCACTTCTAGAGGATGATTTAGCCAAGATAGGTTATATATAACTTGACCCTCTCATCCTCCTCTTCATTTTGGTCCGATTAATTTCTGGGTTTGAGCATTTTCATCTTCCTCTCAAATCTGAAATTTGGTGTTGGGTGATTCCTTGCAAGATTTTCGGACTTGGAGGTTAGAGGGAGGTTTAGGTAAGCTTTTCCCTTCCATTTTGTGTATAACCTTGCTGGAAAATGCCCCTAAGGATGTATTATCATAATGGGTTCTTTTATTGTGTGAGATTACAAGGAGATAATGGTGGAAAACTAAATTTTCTGGGCTTGGTGGTTGAAGTGCGAATTTTTGGTGCTTCTATGGCGGATTTTCGGAGGTGGGGCTATTGGTGCTGTTAAGTGAGTATTTCCTTTCCATTTTAATGCATTCTCTATTAGTTTGAGACCCCTGTAGTTAACCTATGACATGGGATTTGGTTTAATATGGAGTTACCCAGAAATTAGAGTAAACTATAGCAATTTTTGGTGTGGGAAAGTTGGAGTCCGAAATTAAATCCCTTAGTAATTAGGTAAGTAACCTCTAGTCGTTATTAGTAGTTCAGCTCCTTGGGTATTTGATTATGACTAGAAATGGTGATAATTATGCTTCTTATAGGCTTGGTGTGCACTTGGATCATTATGGTAGCTAGGGCAAGAGTAATTGGCTTCAATGAGGTAACTGGGTTATTTTCCTAATTCCATGTATATGCTCATGTTAATCTGCTATTTGTTACACATGCTTGATTTTGAAATGTTAAATGACTGGTTGACTACTTGATTGTTATTGTAATTGGACCTTGTGAGTCCATGGTGGAGCTGTGGTGCGGCTGCCACCCGTGCATGTGCCACGATCGGGCACCGGGTATGATCAACCCCAGATGCACTGAGCCCTGGTGTGCTCAATGGGGAGTGGGTGCCGTGGACGGGCCTCTCCCAGTGTTAATGGCCTTTAACATGTTGTGTATGATTGCTGGTATGAGACAGTAGTCATTAGTGGTTCAACTAGTTCATTTGCCAATTGAATTGATAATTCTGATATTGATGACATGAGATTGTCTTGGATTGATTGACTTGTACATATATATGGAAATTACCTTTTGTTACTGAGATTGTATATCTCACCCCGTTGTGGGCTAACATTTCAGGGACCGGACCTCTTAGTGGCAAGGAGAAAATTTATGGAAGATCCTTAGATGGTTTGGTAGCTTATAGGTTTGGGAACTTTGACAAATGTATTGTAACTAAATTGATAGTTTTGTATCATTGCTGCATTGCATCATGAGTTGCCAAGCATAGGGATTATGTATGTAATTCGATTATCATGGAATTGAACCTTATGATTGTAATTGGCTAATAATGGAAAGTGTATCGAATGTCAAATATCAACGGTGAATGATTGGTGTTGTTATTATTTCATAAACTCGCTAATAGAGGGTGATTAGAGAACGGAAATGGGCATATAAGTTTTGAATGGGTAATGGAAGTATAGTTAAATAAATAAGGTAGATAAATGCCATTAGAGCCATGTAAAATGAGGGGAAGTGATCTTAGAGTGTCCCTAAGAAGAGAAATGGAGTGTAGGGGGCGAAACATAGGGAAAACAGCTACAAAAGGGAGTCACGCCGCGGCCAAAAAGGCTTCGCCGCGGCCTAGGGAGTGACAGAACGTAACCTCGCCGCGGCGCGTCGAGAAATTTAATTTGGGAGGTTACAGTAGCAAAATTCGCCGCGGCGCCACATAGGTTGGCCGCGGCGCAGGTCCAACTCGCCGCGACGCTAGAGAGTAACTGGGCCGCGGCGCAAGAGTTCCAGGCCGCGGCGCAATTTTAAAAATGTGGTTTTTGAGCTCCAGAACCTAACTTAGCCGCAGCGGGAAAGTTCCAAGTCGCGGCGCAGGTCCCCAAACTCCTATATTTGACCTAGAAACCTTAATTTCAGTAAGGGTAATGTTAAGGAATAGTTGGGTGCATTGGTGGGAGGTTTTTGGGTGTTGAAAATGATAGAGGGATGAATTACAAATGCTTGTATACATGTCCCCGTTTATAGTTGATTAGTTGATGACCCTAACAACATCAAGGTTCAAATTTCTCTGTATCTCCGCAAAGTAATTTATTGTAGCAACCCTGAACCTTGATCATTAATTATTAATCACATACTTAACTCTAATTATGATAATTAGAAGTTAGGGTCGTCACATTTGTAAAATTTGAAGGCCTTAGAAAAATTGGTTGCAGAATATGAGCAGAAGGATTAATTAGTAGAAAGAGTATTTTAGTAATTTTATGGAATTAAAATTTTTAAATTTAGATGATAGAGGAATTATTGCATTGGATGTAATGGATTTTCTTTTGGATAATCAATGGAGTTAATAGATTAAAGAGGACTGATTTTTTTTAACTTTTTTTTTCTTTTTATAGATTGGGGACAACATTACAATTAGAGGCAAAAATAAAAATAAATTAATGTTATTTTCTGTACATAATTAATTTGCTTACCATTTATATTTAGTTTTGACAAAGTCTTTTACTTTAGAATAATTTCATAGTTGGAATGAACTTAAAAAAAGTTTATTGTATCTTTGTTATTAGACGCTCTAATTAAAATAATATGTGTATATGATTTTTCATTTAAAATATACAAATATAAAAATTAATTGGAGAACTATACATTTGTCTACAAAACTTATATACTTATTATGATATTATTAAAAAATTATATACTTGTCATACTTTAACTAAAAATTTCAATAACAAAAATATAAAAAATTACATATAAATTTGTTCTGTCAATCCTATTTGTAAACCTTGTCGGCAATTTAACTCCTTGAAACAAATAATGTCATTTTTAACCTAAAATTGTTGAGTCAAATTATTTTTAATTAAAATTGACTATAATTATACTTCTAATGTGTAGCTTTATTTAATAAAATAATGAGTAAATTAATAATTTAATCATTGAAAGATTACTTTTCTTTTAGTTTGGTCTTCTGAAAATAAAGCTTTCCATATTAGTTCTTAACATATCATTCTCTTATCAATTTAGTCTTCTAAAAATAAATTCTTAATTTGGACACCAAACAATTTTTTTCAATCAAAATGATCTCTTTGAAGAGTTTTTTCTACTCTTTAATGCATGACAATTTAACTCTAATCCAAAAAAAGCATCACTAAAAAAATATATAAACTATCAAAAAAGATCCTTTTTAGTCTAGATGAGACTATTTTGATTCAAAAATTTTTTTAGATAATTATATTAAGAGGTAAGTAATTTTAAAAGTTGAAAAACATTATGTTTAAAAACCAAATTAAGAGGTAAGTAATTTTAAAAATTAAATCATCCATTTATTCTAAAATAATTTAATCAACATTTTCTCTCACTAAAATACTCCATGAGACATGGAGTTATGGCAGCGCTAACTGTCCTTGTCTCACAGAATTAACCAGGCGACCACTGCGTACGCCCAGGTTCCATCTTTCATCACTGTAGGATGGAAAGTGAGTCTTCAACTTTACTTGATATCAAATTGACAAAATTACTTTATTATAATGAGCTGAATCGGCATTCCTTAAATTAAGTATAGAACGATTGAGATGTGTATAATGGGTTCGAATTTTTGGGGTGGCCAATTTTTGGAGGTCCAAGCTACAAAACTTTTAATTGTGGATCTTCAAATTTGGCCATCTGTTTCTCCCACAGTATTCTCTGCATAACAAAAGATAATAAGCTTTCCAAACTTGGGGGCAAGACTTTTTTTATTTAAACTTTAATTTATCATTTTAACACTTTAAATCCCTTGTATAACGTAGTTACAGCACAATGAAGAATCAAAAGTGAACTTGGTGTGGACTAACTTTTGATATTGGACTAACAAGATATATTACCTAAAGGTGCATCCAAATTATCCACATAAAAGTGACTATAATACTAAAAAAAATATTTTCAAAACTACATGAATTATTAAACTGCTAAACATATTGGTTCATAAGAGTGTTCATTGACCCGATACGCCTTAGGGGCCTGCCCTAACCCGGTCTAATCGAGCCGGGCTGGCTGGGCCAAAAATACAAATAGGCAGAATTTTAAACAAAACTATATTAAATCTTGCCGGGCCACGGGCGAAGCATATTCTGCCCAACCTGCCCTAATAGTTATCTTTTTTTTTTTTAAATTATTAACATTTTGCCATCTTATATATATATATATATAATTAATTTTTATTTCATATGATTTTCTCTACATATTACAGTTTTTATTACTTATATAAATTTTTTCTATTTCTTAATTATTTTCATCAATAATGTGTATATTTACTGGTATTTTTTTTGTTAAATAATGAAAATACATATATTTACTTAAGGTTAATTATGCTAGTATAGTTTATATTTTATGTGATAATACTAGACTATTTTTTTTGTTATTGATAAAAATATAAGAGTTTTAAAAGTTTATTATTTTGAAATATATATATCTATGAATCTGTAAAAAGATATTTTTATATTACAAGTATTAATTCATTAAAAAAGAAAAGCTCAGGCCGCCCTAACCCGTCCTAAATCGCCCTAGAATCGAGTTTGTTCGGGTCGGGGTGTGACGACCCTAATTCCTTATCATCATAATTAAGGTTAAACACGTGATTAATCACTATAGGACATGAAAATATGAGAAAATTTAAACCTTAATATGATTAGAGTCATCAATCATACAATTTCATTCACTTATATTCACAAGGGAATTAAACATCCATTTATAAGCCTTAGATTTGATTACTCATCAATTAAAACTCATCCTAATGACTCTAGATCATCTCTTAGGGTTAACATATGGAAAACCAAGATTTTCTAGTTAAGATAAGTGTTTCAGCATGTTAGCCGCGGCCAAATTTCCCTTCGCAGCGGCCAATTCCTTTCTGTTTTACCCCTTTCTTCTTCAGCCGCGGCAAGTTGGACATTCGCCGCGGCCAACCTACATGGCGCCGCGCGCGAAGAAGCCTCCTGGAGCTTCCTCGCTCGCCTCTCGATATTGGCCGCGGCCAATTCTTCTCTGGAATGCCGGGGACATTTTCTTAAAAGTTCGCCGCGGCCAATTCCCTAATTCGCCGCGGCGAATTCCCCTATGGATGACTCCCAGTTTGACCTCTCAAACTTCGCCACGGCCAATTAACATTTCGCCGCGGCTAATTCCTCTCTGGAACTCTCCCTGGGCAACTTCGCCACTATTGGCCGCGGCCAACCATATTTTAGCCGCGGCTAAACTCCTCCTGATCCTATAACTCCGAATTTCTTACCTCCTACTCTCCACTCTCCTTCCATTAACACCCTAGGGCTCACCTATCTTCATTGTGGGGCTCAAATGTCCTTCATCAGTCTAATTTAACCAGTTAATCTATCCTCTCTAAATCAAGATTTAATGGGTCATTTTCTTTTCTCTACTTACCCTATGACAGCAAATCCATATATCAGCAAGTTTGTAAATTAACAATAACATGAGTTTATAGTAATATATATCAAGATTTCATTTCCAATAATAAGCTATTTCAGACTTCAACAAGGCTCATAGCAGATATCATAAATCCATTCATCAATTACCAATTTACAATAAAGCCTACTCCTAAATAAGTACACGGTATATTATTAAAATACATACTCCTACACTTGGCAATTCAGATACATGATGATGCTATACATTAAGGAATACAAAATTAGCATCTATACTAGCTAAGTCAGCCTAGGTGTAGCCATCTCCCCATAAGTGGGAACTCATGGATTCTAATCCACCTGCTTACCCTTATCCTTACCCGAGGAACCTTCACCTGAAATTACAATCCCACAAAACGGGGTGAGATACACATCTCAGTAACCAAGGAAATTCCATCATATAATCCAGTTTAAATCATCATATATGCATAAGTCAAAATCCATATCAGAATCATATCAGTCATTTCAGCGAATGAAACAATTAGGCTATCATGATTACTATCCCATACTAGCAATCATATATTTAACATGTTAAAGGCCATTAACCCCGGGAGAGGCCCGTCCACGGCACCTACTCCCTATTGAGCACAACCAGGGCTCAGTGCATCTGGGGTTGATCATACCTGGTGCTCGATCGTAGCACATGCACGGGTGGCAGCCGCACCACAGCTCCACCATGGACTCACAAGGTCCAATCATCATACAATAGATAGCCAACCAATTCATTCAACATTTCAAATCATTCATATACAGCAAGTATGAAATTTAAACCGACATATGCATGGAATTAATGTCAACCCCGGTTACCTCACTTGTAGACAACTTGCAACAGCCACCACAAATCCCAAATTCGGATTCAAGTATCTCCCACCAGAATTCTCAATGTTTCACCCAAAATCCTAAGCAAATTCGTACCAAATTAATACCCATAATATAAATAAGCTATGGGGGTCTCAAACCATCAAAGAAAGCATCAAAATGAGGGTTTAAACTCATCTAATATCAGCCCTAACCTCAACCTATGAATTTCATCAAGAAAATTCCCAAATAACCACATTTCAGATTTTGGGTAAAGTGAAAATCCTCTAAATGAAAAACTAATCAGACCAAATCAAAGAGAAAGATGAGGGGGTTAAGTTCTATAACTATTACCTTGGCCAAATCTTGCTCTAAGTGTGTGAAAATGCAGAATCTTTGCCCCAAACCCTAGCCTCCTTCTCCACCTCCGAATTTCACTTTTGAGTTTCAGCAAATGGGGTAAGTGGCTGAAGTATTAGGGTTTTAGATGGGTTTAAGTTGGGTCAAAAATGGGTTATGGGTTGCTCCAAGGTCCAAGTTCAAATGGGCTTCAGACTTTAGCTTATTGGGCCAGTTTTCACTTGTTGGGCTGCAGAATTCTTTTGGGCCAGTTTAATACATTGGGTTGCTGAAGTATAATAGGTTTTGGGCCAAACTTGAAGGGCTCAAGGGCTTGGGTCTGCACAAGGGTAATTGGGCCACTTAATTGAGCCTATACAAGATAAATCTTAGGCCTCTAACTCATTAAATTAGTTTAGGTCTGCCTCTAATTCATTGGGCCTCCATTAGCCTCTTATCATGATTCATTAATTTGGGCTTAGGTGAAGTTTCTATCCCAAATAAATTCTTAACCCATATTAACAATTTATCTATCTAGAATACCTATTCACTATCTTGCCCAATTATCCTCTATTAATTATCCTTAATTAACCTTAATCCATGATTAACACCTTAATAAATTTCGGGGTGTTACACGGGGCAGGCCAAGTCATGGGCATAAAAATAAGCCTGATATCTTAAACGGGTAAGGCATCAGGCCGACTAGATGTTCGGCCCGGCCTGACCCTGCCCATGTATAACCCTATTGGTTCATACATATTTGAATCAGTGATAATTAAATATATAAATTTTAATTTTATATATATATAAAATCTAATATAATAAATAATAACAAATAAATTTTACATATTTTATTACTGATTATATATATAAAGAGTGTAAAAGATGACATATCAATGCAAAACATCATGGTTTCTTTGAAAAAATTGTAAGAACCATTAAGGAGAAAAGAAGCAAGAATTTTTTCTCAATTGGGTAGTAAAAGCTGTTTCTTCTTTGTATTCAAATCTAGACTAAGGTTTGATCGAGATTAACCATCTTCTTGTCCAAGATAATTTCCCTGGCCCCTTTAGTAAGGTACCTTAACTGTGCATTAGATTAGCTTTTGAGGTGTTGTAAGGAGCATTTACTTTACCTTAAGTACTTCCATACTTGCTTCCTGTATATTCTCGCTCTGTAGATCAACTAAGTGGGAATAGACAGGAACTATATTTCTATTTATCCATAATAAAATATCAAAATTAATACCCAAGCATGGACACAAACCCCCTGTCTAAAAAAGTTCCATCCAGTAGATGTATATTTATCTATTTAGGTATACGTACATTCAGTGCACATAAGAATTTTTCCAATCTATGTTGTCATTAGAAATGTTGGCCTAGACACATACACACACACACACTTTCTCTCTCTCTCTCTCATGCACACATAAGAGAAATTAATTAATGCTGATGTAAAAATTTGACACTTTTGTGACTTTAAATATTTCATCATATATTTCATATATTCATAAGTTGTAACTTTTTAATTTTTTTTTGGTCTTAAACAAGAATACAAGAGAGTTTACCAAGAATGTAGTACATGACTACACATACATGCTCTTGCCTTCCTCTTGAGCAATTTTTTACTTACTTCTTTTTTATTATTTGAAACTCATTATATATTTGTTCAAGATGAAGAAATTTCGTTTGGATTGCTCTGGATCTTTGCTTATTTTAAACTTGCTTCTTTTTGAATGGAGTTACATAAAAAGCACTTTTGAGAAATAAGTTATTTGAAAAAATTATTTGATAAGTACTTATTAATAATGTGTTTGGCAAGTCTTTTAAATGAAATGTTTCTTTACTATCAAAATTATTTAAAAAATTTAAAAGCCATAGATTGGGAAATGAGGCAATAGGTTCTATAATGTAGCCTTAAGAAGCAACTTGCACCTAGACTCTTGAAAATGAGTTTGTGAGGACTTCTTTGAGTTTATATGGAACTAAGAGGTCTAGAGATAAGAAGAGAATGAAGCCAAGAACTTGAATTATGGTAGTTGTTTCATTAGGCCATTAATGGAACTATTATGTAACCATTAGAAAAAGTATACTCCCTTGGTGTTTGTTTAATGCTTTGGCTTACTTCAAGAGTGTAATAAGATCTTAATTGTTATGTCTAGGCCAAAGGAATCAAACTCCATTTATTTGTGGGTGTAGAACTGAAAAGGAAGAGGATAATCAAGTTTAAAAGCTTGGATTTTCACTAAGGTAGCTCTTCACTCTTTCTTGTTTGTATTATTAGTTGTGTTCATGCCTTTGGATGCTTGTATGTGTATTTGTATCATGAGATATGCCATATGATATTGCCTTGTTGCATTGGTACCAATATATTTTCTTGAATGTTGTTTTGATAATGAAAATTGCTCTTCAGGGTAAGGTGGTGCCAAAAGTCTCTTGATATGAGTGAGGTAAAGCTAAAAGTCCTTAAGAATGGGTAAGATAAGGCCAAAAGTCTCTTAGATGAGTGAAGCCAAGCCAAAAGTCCCTAGACCAAGGATGAAACTAATCCAAAAGTCCCAAAAATGGGGTAAGGTAAGACCCAAAAGTCTTTAGAGCTTGCTCTTAGCCTTGATATGATTTTATGGCATGGAAATGTTGAAATGAATGCTTTATGTTGTGTTAGAATGCATACTTGTATTCCTTGACATGTTATATGCCTTGATTTCTGACTTGAATGAGTGTATAAGTTATTGAGATTCCATGAATCTCACCCCTTTCTCTCCCCTATCTCACCTTGTCTAGGTGGAGTTCAAGAGCCCAAGAATAGAAGCCAAGAAGCATGATTGGCTATATCTTGACAATAGTGTAATTTTTTATGTAAAAGAATGTCCAAGTGTATATGCATATGTTATTTTTGAAATGTAAATATTTGAGCAATTACGAAAGTATGTATGAATCAAATTTGACAGCAAATCAATAGTAGAATGTGATTTGGGTACTTGAAGGTCCATTCTTGCTTATGTATCCTTGCATGTGGCCTATTGGATTTAAGATGTATGGTAGTTTAGATCATTTGAGAGGCTTGGTTATACTGTAATTATGCTATAAAATGTGCCCATGAGGTGGTGGCATGGTTAAAAGGCCATTTGGAACCATATTGACCATTTTATACTACTAAACTTGCCAAATTCAAGAGCTACGTCAAGATTTGACCAATTACCTCTTCTTGGTCTGAAACTTGGCATGCTTATCAATCTTATCTAAAGCTTTTTGGAAAGCTAAAGTGCATATTATTTAGAGCTCTAGAGAATTTTTGGTGAATTTCCAAAGTTGGCAAAATTTTTTCAATTTGATAGTGGTACTGTACAAATGGTCTGTAGCTTCACCTCTATCACTCGTGGGTCAAATGGTATCCAATGGGTATGAAATTTTGCAGCGAGAAACTAGACATTCATAGTGACCTATATGAACTAGAAGCACTTCAATTGGAAGTTTTTATAGGGAGAACTAATTTTTTGAAATTCTAGATCAGTTTTAGGGGGCAATCAGGCCTCAACTATTGTTCCATCAATTTTCTAAGCTTGAAGGATTCTAAATTTGATCTCAAATTATTTTTCTCTATAGTTAACATTTGTATCTTTCTAAATTGGTATAGTTTGCCCAGATTGAAGTTTTGTGAAATTAGTTATGAATTTTTGAAATTTATATTAGTAAACTGTATTAGAAATATTGGACAGTCTGACCTATGTCACTTTCCTGATGTCAATCATGGTCCAGCTAGGTTTTTATACCCTGAAATAATTTTAAACCTATAGTCAACATCCAGAGATTTCTAAAAAGCTATTATTTTCTTGATTTTAATTTTTATCAAATTAATTATAATTTTCCAAAGTTGGTGCTAGAAAATTTGAATCTGGACCTGAGACCACATTGTGAATTTTCTAATGTGAGGCTCCCCAAATTGAAATGTATGGAATTTTTTGCAATGGTTATGACTTGTTTAGATGGAATATGAGTAGAGGAAGATATTGGGAAGTCCACAAGGTCCATGGAGCGAAATTTGAATTTTTAAAATGCTATGCAACGTAAGAAAATGTTATTATTTTATTCCTTTTTCTTTGGAGTTTGGTATGAATAAGTATAAGTGCTAGTCTAAAGGAGATAACAATTTATGGTATTACAGTATGCATGGATAATTGCATCATTGGGAGGTCATATACATAATTCATGGCTTTAGGGACTAAAATGGAAAGTGGAAAAGTTGCAAAAAGTGACCTTTGGCTTCTTAAAAGCTGTCCCCTTCTACCCTCTCTCTTAACCCACGTTCTGGCTGGTTTGAAATAGATCCAAGAGCTTCTCTTTGAGGCGCACAAGAGGAGAGGCCAAGGGAGGAAGAAGAAGCTTTAAAAAGGTAACGATTGGTATTCTCTTCCTTGCTTCTTCTCATATTCACTCTTTTTTCCACCTTCCTTTCTCTTTTTCCTTGGTTTTGGAGGCTGATATGGTTTTATTTTGAGGTCAACCTAAGTCTAAGAAGGAAGTTTTGGAAGGAGAGCTTGGTTGTAAATGAAAGCTTCTTGGAAGAACAATCAAACAAGGTATGAATCAAGGACCTTTTTGGCTTCGTCTTGGTTGCCTTCCCTTGAGTAAATTTCAGTTAGACCTAGCTTCTATAGAGGGAGATGAATTCTGACCTTAATAAGAAAGAAACAAATGTTTAGAAGTGTGAGAAGTAAGATTGGCTCATTGAAATAAAAAAGAGAACCAAGAAAACCAAGTTGGTACAACTAGGGGTTTTAAGAGAAAGGTTGAAATTTGATTTTTCCTAGGGGTAATTAGGCTTACATAAGACATGGTATGAGTCCTTAGATCTCTAGGAAGCTTTACATAAGCCATTCTCTTCAAGAAAAATTGTAAAACTCTATGGGTGCATAAACTTGAGTGTGTCTTGGCCAAAACAAAACCATGTATTTAGGAAGTGTTTTAAATTGTTCTAAGGCTAGGAAGGGATAAATATGATAAGGAGATACCAAAGGACACCTTGGAATAAATTTAGAAACCATATCTTGTGAGATGGAGGTTTAAGTTCCATTTTAAGACATTAGGAAGCAACTTGTAGCTAGTCTCCTTGAAATAAAATTGTGATGGCTCCAAGGAGTCTAAATAGAGTTAAGAGACTTAGATTGAAGGAAAACATAGAGCCAAGATCATGAATTCCAATAGTTGCTTCATTGTGTCTTGTATGGAACCATTATGTAGTCATATGAGAAAGTAGCCCTTTATAGAGTTTGTATAAAGCTAAAGCTTGTTCCAATGATTGAATCATATCTTATTTGATGTGTCTAGGCCAAGAGAATCAAGTGCCACCTAGTTGCATGAGCTTGACCAAAAAGGGGAAGAAGAGTTCAAAAGAAAAAGTGTGATGTTCTTACTTCAAGGTAGTTCTTTAACCTTTCTCACATGCATTGTTTGGTTGATTTCTTGTCATTGAGTGCTTGTATATATGTTTAAACTATGAGAAATGTTTCTAGCCAATGCTTATATGTTATGGTACCATTATGTTCTTTGAAATGAGTTTATGAATGTATTTTGGCTTGAATGGGTATGATGATACCAAAAGTCTCTTAACATGGGTAAGGATGAGCCAAAAGTCCTTAAGATTGGGTGAGATCAATTTAAAAGTCTCAAGAAGAGTGAGACTTAGTCAAAATTCCCTTAAAAATAAGTGAAGCAAATCCAAAAGTCCCTAGAAAGTTGGGTGAGGCCAAACCAATGCCTTGAAGGCCTATGTTTGATATGTATGAATTTACATGACCAAGAAAATATTTTATGTATGTTTATGAGTGATTTGTATGACATGCATGCATTCTTTAACATATATATATATATATATATGCATCCATTATATATATTTGAAAGAGTAAAGAGCTATTGAGATTCTTTGAATCTCACTCTTCCCTTCCATCTACCTCATTATGTCTAAGTGAGCTAAGTGGGCTAATGAATGGAGGCCAAAGGTCTTGGAGCATGGTACTTTGACAAAGGAGTAGAGAAACAAGCATTTTACTAGTATTTTGATGTCAAGAAATGTAACCATATGATGTGTATGTAATGTAGGCCATTGAGCATGTTCAAAAGTATGTAGACATGATGTATGTACCTATGTTGGAACCATATGAATAAATATGTAAGTTTTTGCCACCCATATGCTAGTATATACATGTGTATAAATGGGAGTGACATGGTGAGATTGAGCTCAATGATGATTTAAATCACTTGATATGCTTCCCTAGGCTGTAATTGTACTTTGGGACGTGCTCAAGTGGCCATGGAATCATAAGAAGGTCATTTGGTACCTATTAAAGCCAGTTAGAAGCAAAATTTAACCATAAACTAACCCTGAACCAAAATCTGACCAAATGGACTAGTCTTGACTTGAGATTTGGTACACTTATAGAGCTCATCTAGAGCTTTTCATAGAGCCAAAGAATAGTAAATTTAAACTCTATAGAATTTATTATGATTTTTTAAAATTTGTCAAATTATGTAGAAATGGTAAAGTTACTGTGCTAATGGTTAGTTTAGGTTTTAGGGTCTCTTATAGGGCAAATGAAATCTAATGCTTATAAAATTTTATAGGCATAAGCTAGAAATTATAAGCTTTCTATAGCCATTAAGAGCACCTCATTTGGAGCTCTGTAGAGGGAGAATTGAATTTTTAAAATTGCATGATAATACCAGTAATGTAGCTTGACCTTTGGTACTATTCTATCAGTTTTTATAGGTTAAATACCATTTTCTTGATCTAGACCTATGTTAACATCCATAGCTTTCTCAAAAGCTATCATATGTATGATTTCAATTTTTTTAAAATTAGTTATGAATTTCCAAACTTCATATCAGAAATTTGTGATAACAACTCGAGGATAAAAATTCTGATATGATATGTATGGTTCTAAACCCATGAATGTTGAGATGAAATGTGATGTTTTTGACTTGCATAGTTATGTTATGAGTGAAAAATGATATTGATGAGCTCATATGGTCTATGAAGCATAAAATGAATTAATTGGGCCTTACGTAACACAATTTTATCCCATTAAATATGCTATTTTCTTAGAATTGTGTAACAAGAAGCCTATAGGATATAGAATAAAAGCTAGAGAGCTAAGGTATTACAAAAAGGACAACACGCAAGTTTAGCATAAGATTTTAAATCAACTTATGCTTAAAACAAAATTAGAACCATATTTAACAATCACTAGTGCAACAAGCTAATTTTGAACAAGTCTAATATCTACTTTAAGCCAAAACCCATGCTTAATAATTAGCAAGACATGAAGCATATTAAGACAATGCTATAAGCTCCCTTTGGTACTTAAAACCAAACTAAAATTATTGTCAAAACTAGTAGGATAATGATCAAAATGTTATATGATTTTTAGATTCAATTTTGCATCAAAATCAAGTTAAAATCATGTTAAAATAAATTCAAGAAAGATTAAGACATTCAACTAAATTTAAACAAAATATAAATTCCAATTGGGCTAAAAAAATAAAGCTAAATGATGACAAATTCACCAAAAGGATAACAAGTAAGTTTAGATAGGATTTAACTACAAATTAAGCTCAGAACTTAATCTAAAGCATGCTAAAATCAATGAGGCAATGACAAGCATGCTTTCATTCACAAAGTCTAGTTGAAAAGCAAGCTTAAATCTTGTTAAGAAACATAGGATAGCTGTAATGTCCAGTTTTCGTTAAACAATGGAAACGGGCACGCTTTCAAAGTAAGTCCCCTGAGATGAGTGATTCAAGGCCAAATAAAATTTGGATAAAATGTTAAATAATAAAAAATGATGATTTGAGCCTTGAGTTGCCCAGAAACCGGGGTCGGAGTGATTCGAAAAATTTGCCGAAAGGCCAGTGACATTTTCGTAAATAAGTGTAACTTTGGAAAAGCACCTAGAAGGGCTTTTTAAATGGAAATTTTGAGTTGCCCAGGGTTCTCAAAGGCCCCAAAAATCATGGGAAGCCCCGGGACCGGTAAAGACCCTCCGGTGTAAGTTTTCCAACGTCGATTGACCCGAACTTTGACCGATTCGTTCGAAAGGGTTTTAGCTCCGATTTAAGTGATTCCAAAGCCATTTTTCTTAATTGGGAATCTAAATGTCATAATGGAAGCTAAAACAAAGGAGAAACAAAAAGGCAAAGTATGAAGGACAAAATGAGAATTTTTGAAAATGTCACTTTACGCTAACTATATATAGGTGGCACCTCACACTCTCCTTCATTCACTTCAGAATTTCTAGCCCCAAATCAGAAGCAAATCCCTTGGAGAGTGGCACACAAAGAGAAGGGAAGAAGGAGGAAAGATTCAAGACTTTAGGTATGGAATTTTGCTTGTTTTTCATGCTTTCTCTCCACCACTTTCTTCTCCTCTTTTTCCCTTTTCTTCTCCATGATTTCTCTGAAGTTTTAAGGGCTATTTTGAAGGGAAAATAGAGGGTAAAGTTCGAATTTCAAGTAAGGAGGCCAAGGAAAGCAAGAACAAGTAAGAAAATCCAAGGAAAACAAGGTATTTTGCAATTCTTCCACTTGGTCTTCTTCCTCCCTTCCTTGAGCATTTCGACCTACACTTGGACAGATCTAATGATTCAGATTTTTAACCAAACCAAAGGTGATTCTTAGGTATTTGATGGAGAGGAATAAGAATATGCAAAGAAAACTAAGAAAAAGGCATTAGAAAGCAAGATGCAAAACCTAGGGTGTGAACACCGTATTTTGTCCGGGCAAACTTCAAAAATAATAAAATAATAATGATGAAATAATAGCAATTAAAAAAAATCCAAGTCCAAAAAAATAATAAAGAACCAAAAAAAAAATAAAAAAATAAAAATAAAGGAAAGAAGAGTACTTAAAAAAAAAATCCCTTTCTCCTTTAAATTTTGAAATGCATAATCTAAAAAAAAAAAGAGAAAAAAAAAAAGAAAAGATCCCATAAAAAAAAAAGAAAGAAGAATACTTTTTTTTTAAAAAAAAAAAATTCCTTTCTCTTTTAAATTGTGAAAGGCATAATCTAAAAAAAAAAAGACCCTATAGCAAATAGAATGGGCCAAGAAAAACTCAATGCATCTGAACTTCTGGGCTGCCCAATCCAGTTTGGATCCATACAGGTAAACCCTACTCGATTCATTAACCCACCGGTTCCCTTTGACCCACGCACTCACGCACGCCCGAGGAAGAGAGCAGGAAAAGACAGGGGAGCATGTACAGACAGAGGGAGAGTTCAGTGAGAGCAGACCACAGTGCTTCAGAGGCATCAGAGGCCGAGAGAAAAGCAGACGCAAACACAGAGAGAGGGACAGAGGAAGTGACACATCGAGGCATCGAAGAAGGAGAAAAACGAAAAAAGGGGAGAGGGAGGATTTTTGAAATAGGAACCCAGAGGAGGAGTTTTCAAGAGGGAGAGGAGAAAATCGAGCGAGGGGGTGAGAGATTGAGAGCAGAAGAGAGAGAGGAGCGATGCGAGAGACAGAGACGGGGAGATAAAAAAAAAACGGAGAAAGGGGACCGAAAAATGGGGAAGCAGAGTGAGAGATTGGGAGTGACCGGAACAATCAGAGAGGTCAAAAATTGAGAGAGAGAGAGGAGATTCGAAAAATCGAGAGGCCGAGAAAAGGAGACGAAACCGAGGGAGAACAGAAGGAGAGGTTGCAGCAATTTAAAAGGAATCAAGACAAAAAAAATCGAGGAAACAAATCGAGCGACAGAGCTGGAGAACCAAAAAACCGGGAGAAAGGGAAGAAACAAGAATCAGAGGCAGAGGTCGAAGAGGTTTCTGGATTCGAACAACAGCAGGCGAGAGAAGTTTTCGGACTTGGAGATGAGGGACAGAGGGAGCGAGAGAGACCAGAAAAGCTGAGGATCAGAGAGGAGGCCGAGGAGGTCTCTGGATTCAAGGAACAGAGGCAGAAAAACAAGAGCCAAGGCAGCATTGGAAACCGAAGAATTCTTCCTTCAACTACCATCTCTACAGGTAAGCCATTGGGACTGGCTGTTCTGTTTGTGTTCATCGGTGATGTAGAGTTGAAATGGAAAATCTGAAATTCGAAATACCATGTTTAGTGTATGCTTGAAGATATGCATGATAGGTGTTCGAGGAAATGCTTAAAAGAAGAATAAATAGAGCTGTAGTGTTTGATTGTTGTTGCTGAAGCTGTTGAATAGCAATGCATTAATCTAGATTTTATTCTCTGCTATGATTTTATGATGAACGACCGTATGTGTTGGAACCAATGTTGGCACAAATATCTCGGGTTCTTAAGCTTAACTAATCTGTATCTCGTGATGATGAAAATGATAATTTGTTGGCAACTCCGGGAACTTGGATGGATGTGTTTTATTTTAGAATGCTGAGATTTGAGTTCATTTCGGTTAGTATTTTTGCTGTTCATTACTTAAATGATCCTTTCATCCATAACCAACCCCTTTTGCCAGCATTTTACATTTTTCACGTCTCTGGAAGCTCGAGATAATTGCTGTAGCCTTGTATAAGATTTTTGAACGCTGCTTTAAAGTCTGAGATATTTTAGAGGTTCGAGAGGAGAAGTAAAGGTTTATTATGTGTTTGATAGAAGACCAAAATAGGGGTGGTAATTTTGAATTGATTTGTGGACTGGTACTGATTTGCTAGCTTTTCATATCTTTTTTGTTTTGGGATTATTCATTGAAAATGGCAATAATACCAGCCACCTGAACCTGTATATGCATTGTTCTATTTGGAATTAACATTATTAAAGAGGGAAAAACGAATTCAGCCTCTCACCTTACTACTGTTTTGAGTTTTCCCCTTTCCTTTTTGCTCCGGCTTGGTTGTTCGAAGTCATGTATTGCTGTATTGAGTAAAATCTTTATGCGGTGAATTTTCGAATTCTCCCCACGTTTAGTTGCACTTTGATGCTGCTTTAGACTCCCACTTGATGCATACAAAGCTTACTTTTCTCCTTAATCAGTTGTGAAAGATAAGTTATCAAAATAGAAGCTAATATGCCTTTCTGTTTCTGTATGTATGAGGCCTGCAAGTTGGTGAAGCAAGGAGAGGGAGGTTGCACAAGGGGCTTACAGAGAGCAAGACAAGATACTTCATTTTAATTTGGACATGTAAGATGTAATATTATGTCATTGGAATGTTATAATTCTTGGATGCACACAAACACAAAAGGAAATGCCGCAAGCTTGTAGATATTTAAAATCTAGTTTTATTTTATGTTATTTTATTTTATTTTAAATTGCCATATGGGATCTTGTATCTCTTTGGGCGTTTAGGGGTCATCCGGTGCTGTGTGTGGCAATAAGTCCCCTCAGTCACTTAATTGGATCATCAAATGTTTTTTTTATATGAGAGTTTCGATAATTAATACAAAAAGGAGCAAATCTTCAAGAAGAAAAGAATTTCAGAACAAAATAAAATGAATTTCTTTTAAAAGTAAGTTGCTTTTTTTTTTTTTAATGAAAAGAGAGTTCAAGAATTAATAAAAACATATAATCCTTAAAAAAAAAATCAAACAATTGTTTTATCCCCTGAAGGTTCCTTGCCAAAAATCAAGAGTAATAAATCAAAACAAAAAAATCACAAGAATAATAAAATAAAAATCACAAAGAAATGCATTTAGAATAAAAATGAAGAAACAATAAATTAAAAAGAAGGGAAAAATGAAAAAACAAGTATCAAGAAAGGAAAAAATAAAAAATGTAAAAATTAGAGTAAAAATAAAAAAGATAAGTAAATCAATTAAAAACCAAAACAAAAACACAAAAAAATTAATTAAAATAAAAATAAAAGCAAAAAAAGCAAAAAAAAAAAAAAAAGAAAAGATGAAAAAAGGGATAAATTGAAAATGCAAAGAAAGTAAAACTAAATTGACCTTTAACAAATCAAAATACATCAACTAATCTCAAAATTCGTTTTATTTGTTCAAGGAAAAATAGTTTTTATTATCTTTGTCTTTTCACTAAGTCTTTTCACTAAAAAGGGAGTGAAAATGACATAAAAAAAATAAGAGAGAAATGAAAATTAGAAAACAAAAAATAATAAAACAAAAAAATACAAATAAAAAGAAAGAAAAAAAACAAGAATAAAACAATAATAAAAAAGGGAAAAAATAATAAAACAAAGAAGGTAATAAAAAAACAATGAATGAAAAAACAAAGAAGAGAGAGAACAAGAAAATCAAAGATGTGAGAAAAATTAAATTATATTTTTCTTTAACAAATTAAAACACATCGACTAATTTCAAAACTCGTTTTATTCGTTAAAGAAAAAAAATAATTTATTTTTCTTTATCTTTTCAAAAAAACAATACCTAAACAAAAAATTAAATAAGGAAAAATTAAATTAAAAATTAAAATATTAAAGAACAAAAAAATAAAAAAAAAAACAAGGAAAAAAGAGAAAAGAAAAAAAACAACAAAACAAAAAAAAAAAGTAAAAAAAAACAACCAATAAATAAAATTTGCCGGTCGAACTACGTGGACTTTGATCCTTCTCAGAGGGTACGTAGGCTCTAGGCTTTCATCCTAGGTCAAGTCCGTCTTTGCAAATAAAATTTTCTTTTCAATTTTTGCTTTCTTAATTTCTCTTATTTTGCTTTTCTAATTTTGTTTGTTTAATTTCTTTCTCCCTTTTTATTTTTATTTTATTTCTTTTATTCCTATTTCTTATTTTGTATATGATTTGTTAGGAGAATTAAAATAGATTAAAGGCCGTATTGATTTTGCACAACTGACTTAGGGTAACCGTTCTTAGCAACGGGTGTTGTGGGGTGCCTAATACCTTCCCCACTCACAATCGACTCCCGAACCTATTTTCTGATTCGCAGACCATTTTTATTATTTTTCAAATAAAAAGGCTTTTCCAAAGTTTTTCCTTTTCAAAAATTAAAATTTTGGTGGCGACTCTACTACTTATTTTGATTTTGATTTCAGTCTTCATTTTCTTTGGAGATTGAATCAAAATTTTCTTTTTTGAAATTTTCTTTGTTAAAGCGCCACGCGGTCGCATTTTCAGGTGTGACATAGGGTTTCAAGTGCACCTTTCAATTTCTGAATTTGTAGGATGCTTCCTAGGTCTAAGTTAGAGTATAAATGAGTTCTTGAGACACCAAAGATTCTCCCCACAAGCTTCCCCCTTCAAGAAAACCAAGCAAACTCCATGAAGGCCATTAAGCTCCATAGCCTCGGCTTAAAGAGTTTCTCATAGCTAGGGAGAGTTTTGAATTTTTCTAAGGCCATTCTTGAGTCATAATTGATGAATGAAAATGAGGGAAGGCCTTGGACAAAATTTAGAACTCATGGAAAGTGATTTGGTGTCTTAGGTTCCATAATATGACCTAAAGAAGCAACATGGTGCTAGGCCATTTGTTTTATTGATGTGATGACTCCAAGAGGCTTAAAAGGAGTCAAGAATCATATTTGAGAGTAAAGAATGAGGTCTAGAAATCATTTGAGGGGTGTTGCTTCATTAGGTGCCAATATAGACCATAATGGAGGTTGTAGAGTAATCTAGGGTTTAAGCAAGTTGCGTGGCCCTAGAAATTGTTTCATGAACTTAATTGGCTCTCATAATTTGTGTCTAGGCCAAGAGACACTATTTCCACCAACTTGTGGGTGTGTTGCTAAAAGAGGAGGCTTGAAAGCAAAGGAAAAAGTGTGTGCTTGTATATAAGGTAGCTCTCTCCACCTTCTCTCATGCATGAATGTGTATTTAGATTGTTTTAGAATGTGTGTATGTGTATTTTCAAGCTTTGAAAAGTATGCTAGCATGCCTTTATATGCCATGATACTTGATGCCATGTTATGTTTTTAAATGAACCCATGATGTTTGTATGAGTTTTCTTGAGTGTGAAGAGGCCAAGAACCCTTCCCTTAGGTGAGGATGAGCCAAGAACCCTTGAGCTTGGTTGAGACACAGTAAAGAGTCTCCCAAAAGCAAAGTGGGCTCCCAAGAGTATGGTTGAGTCCAAAGTGTTCAAAGAATGGGTGAGGCAAGTCCAAAATCCATGAGGAGAAGTGTGAGGCCAATCCAAACACTTAGTGAGCTCTTGAATGCCTTGTATGATTAATTCACATGCTAAGGTTGCTTTTAAAATGCCTATGATTTCTACTTTCTCCATGCATGCATTTGTGAAACTTGCTTGCACATATTATGTGTGATGGAATGGGAGATTAGCTATTGAGATTCTTGAATCTCATCCCCTCCTCTCCAATGATCTAACATGCTAGGTGGACCAAGCAATTGTGGTGAAGGGAGCCAACAACCTTGAAGAGGGACAATTGACAAGCTTATGTCTTGTTTTGTCTATTTTGGAACCATAATGATAGTTCATCATGTATATGATGTTGTATATGTATTATGAACCTTAAAATATATGTAAACATACTATTATATGATGTTTAGATGTATGGAAATGATATATAACCATTAGCACATGTTTTGAGTAGGCAAAGCCATGGTAAGAGAATTTAAAGTTTGATGAATATGTGTATAAATGTGGGTTGAATGGCCAAAATGAGATGCATGAGGTTTGGGGCCATTTGGGCAGCTCACACAAGTCTTAAATAAGCTTTTGGACTTGCCCAAAAGGTGCCACAACCAAGGGAAGGCCATTTGGCAAATTTGGTACCTCATATGGAGCCAAATTTGACCATAATGGAACCTTATGTCACTTTTTGGCCAAATGAGTTAGTCTTGCCCTGAAATTTGACATGCAATTAGGTCTCATTGAGACCTTTCTGTGAAGCTAAGATCATAATTTTCGGAGATCTAGGGAATATTTGATGAATTTTCAAAGTTGGCATTTTCCATGGATTCTGGTATGGGTACTGTTTATACTGGCAGTTTCGAATTTTGTATCACCTGATGGCCAAATGGTATCCAATGCTTACGAAATTTTATAGCTAGGTGTACCAAGCAATTGTGGTGAAGGGAGCCAACAACCTTGAAGAGGGACAATTGATTATGTCTTATTTTGTCTATTTTGGAACCATAATGATAGTTCATCATGTATATGATGTTGTATATGTATTATGAACCTTGAGATATATGTAAACATACTATTATGTGATGTTTAGATGTATGGAAATGATATATGGCCATTAGCACATGTTTTGAGTAGGCAAGGCCATGGTAAGAGAATTTAAAGTTTGATGAATATATGTATAAATGTGGGTTGAATGGCCGAAATGAGATGCATGAGATTTGGGACCATTTGGGCAACTCACACAAGTCTTAAATAAGCTTTTGGACTTGCCCAAAAGGTGCCACAACCAAGGGAAGGCCATTTGGTAAATTTGGTACCTCATATGGAGCCAAATTTGACCATAATGGAACCCTATATTACTTTTTAGCCAAATGAGTTAGTCTTGCCCTAAAATTTGACATGTAATTAGGTCTCATTGAGACCTTTCTGTGAAGATAAAGATCATAATTTTAGAAGATCTAGGGAATATTTGATGAATTTTCAAAGTTGGCATTTTCCATGAATTCTGGTATGGGTACTGTTCATACCGGCAGTTTCGAATTCTGTGTCACCTGATGGCCAAATGGTGTCCAATACTTATGAAATTTTATATGAATAAACTAGAGTTCATAAGATTTCTGTGGCCACCAAGATCACCTCATTTGGAGGTATGAGCAGAGAGTTATGCATGTTTGAAGTTAACTGTCAGTATCAGTAGCGCCCCAGGAGCTCAGTTACTGTTCTATCAGTTCCAGATGTCTAAACGTATCTGTTTCATTCTGGAATTATTTTTTTTAACATTTTTAGCTTTCCAGAAAGACTAAATGTGTGTGATTTAGATGTTTATAGAATTAGTTATGAATTTTTGAAGTTGGTATTAGTAAACTGAACAACAGCCCAGGCAGTCAGCAACATTAGTAGCTTTTTGGATATCAAACGTCCTGTGTGATAAATTTTGTGACCTGGACGTATTTTTAGTGTGAAGTAGACATCCAAATATTTCCATAATGACCAAGATTTCATGCTTTTGAATTTTCTAAATTTAGTTATGATTTTCCAAAGTTGGGTCAGAAAATGGAGCAAATCTGGCCGAAAATATGCTTGTTTATTTTGAGTTCCATTTCGGTTTCCATGGGTTGTAGGCATGTTTTTTCGATGAAAATGAGTTGTAATAATGGAATCAAATATAAGGAAGTATAGTATAAGCTCACATAGTCCACGTGACACCAAATTGAATTTTTTTAGATACGACGCAACGCGAAAATAATCATTATTTCTTTAGTGTTTCCATGGAATATTAATATGATTTATGATATTATGCCACTTGAAAGCATGAGATGAGTTATAATTTATGGTGTTACAATAGCAAGCATTGGTTCAACTCATTATTTGGTTCAAACTTTAGTTCCCAAAGAAGATTCAATCATGTTAAGGACCATGGGCCAACAAACATCTTATCAATCTAGCACCATAGCACCAAATCGGGTCAAAAACCAAAGTTAACTCATGCTATCATGAATAGGACATTAGGCACAAATTCAACACAAAATTTGTTCTTGGACTAAGTGTTACACCATATCAAACACCAATTCCCTTATGCCATTAGTGGTCTATTTAAAATAAAACAACCACAACTGATTCTTTAGCAGCAAAAATATTTGTCACTAAAAGCTTTAAATGGACTCACAAGGCTAAAAAATGGATTCTTACCATTTCATCTCATGAATTTATACATAACCTATCTGTTCCATCAAAGTTAACATTTATATGGATATTAAACTCATAATGATGACCATTTGCTCAATTATGTTATAGAACATATAATGATTCCTAAATTTAAAAAATGCACAACTTGATCTACACAATTCCAATTAATACAAATTAAGTGTCTTTATAAAGCTTAGGATGCGAATTTTCTACTATAAAAAATTTAAGTCAAAATGCATCCATTTAATCCATTAAAGAATACAAAATCCGTAGCTATACTAGAACGAACAGTAATAATGCATGGGAATTTTTTAAGACAAACTTTGAAATTTCACCAATTATTCTATAGAGCTCTAAAAATTGTGATATTTAACTCTATAGAAAGCTCTAAATATGCTTTAAGTGCTCACCAAAAATTTAGTTATTAAGGCTGTCAAGGATAGAGAGACATTTTATGGCTCAAATAATCAAAATTTTGATTTTGTAAGCATATTTTAATCAACATATGCATTATATAGCAATGATTCATTATATGAGAATTGCCTTGCAACTAAAAATCACCATTCTGTGTCAAGATATATGTAGAAACTCCTTGGATTTCTATAGCCCAAATCATGTTCCAATGATTCATACATGCACTTAATGGTCATACCTTTATGGTCTAACACTTTTGCACATGTTGCCATTACATTACATCAAAATATAAATTTACATGACCACATTTACGATATCATATCCTAGGTCACACAATTGTAGATTTTAGTTCTTTCTAGGTCTTTGCATCTTCATTTTCCTTCCTTTAGGTTTCACTTGGCCATGGTTAATGGAGATAGAGAAATATGAGATTTGAAGAATCCCAGTAGCTAAATCAACATTCAAACACACATATGGTTCATTCAATGACATGCATGTGTGTTATGCAATCATAGCCAAATCATACATAAGAGAGCAAATCTGATACAATATCAGTAGGCATGCCCATTGGAGCATTACAAGTTCGAGAAGCTCTCATCCATCAAGAAACCCAAATCATTCAAAAGCGCATGATTCAGGTCCAAATGGCTCATGAAGGGATGGCCTATGTTTAAGATGCCTAAATTATGCTAGTATATGTCCACAAATTTCAAAGAGCTCAAGATAATATCTATGTTGGACGTCGGCCCAAGTTTAGAGCCTAAGATCCATATTTGATCAATTCAAAACATGCTGAATTGGACTTTGGATATGAGATCTCCTTAAAGATGCAAAAGTGGAAGTCCAAGTGGAAGCCCAATATCCTAAGAAGGTCCATGGAACAACTGAAGTTAATATCCAACATGTTGAAGGCCTAATATAGTTATACACATACAAGAGGAGTGCCAAGGCCTAATTAGAGTCCAATTGCAAGAGATGTGTCAACCATATGATTTTTAATGAAGCATGAGCATCTTATGTGACTATTTAAAGGATTTGATTAGTTTTGACTAGGATTCTTTTTTAATTTCATTTTTTATTATTTTATTATTTTTTTGAACTTGGTCAAAGAGCTTATCTTGGAGATTAAGTTAATCCTAATCTAGTTCTTTGATTTTAGGCACCATTTAAAATATTTCTAATCATATTTTAGAGTTTAACTTTTATTAGGATTTTAGACTTTTAAAAATTTTTGCCTATAAAAGGCTTTCTATTGTACTTTATTTTGGAAGATCATGAATGAATTTGAGTATTATTCAATTCTCTGTGAGGCTTTTGCTTCATTGTGCTCTCTGAGAGTTCACATGACGTATTAAAGGATTGGTCTTCCTTTGTGGCATCTTGAGCTAGGGTTCTAAGAGACAAGTTCTCTTAGGGTCTTTTCTTTGACCAACTTTCTTGTTTTTTAGTTGGTTTTGGGCAAAGTGTCATCTTGTTAAAGGTTCCTAAAGGGTCTTGCATCATTTGGTATCAGAGCTTTGGTTTGCTAGTACAAAGTATATATTTGTGTTTCTCTTATGTTGTTCTTCATACTTTCTCTCCTTCCATTTATGTTACCTTTTTTATCTTCGTCTCTATCTTCTATCTTCTTTTGTCTTTCATTGTTGTCTGCCTCCATCTTCATTAAAAAAAAAGTGTGATACTCCAAAAAAAAAAAAAATTCAAAAAAAAAGTGAAAAAAAAAATGAAAAGATTCAACTTGCAGAATTCAAAATTGCAAGTTGTGTCAATTCAAAGTTGAAAGCAAGCTTGGAGTTAATTTTCTAATTGGAGTTAGTTTCCTAATTAGAGTCAATTTCCTAATTGGAGTTAGTTTCCTAATTGGAGTTAATTTTCTAATTGGAGTTAATTTCTTAATTAGAGTTAGTTTCCTAATTGGAGTTAATTTCCTAATTTAATTGCATTGAGTAGCTACCAAGTTATCTACTTTCCTATTTGCATTCAAGTAAGGATTTTCTTTCCTAATTGTTCTAAACTTGAATTGCAAGTAGTTTCCTATTTTGATTAACTTGGTTCTCAAGTAGTTTCCTATTCTTAAAGTTTCTTATTTTCAGATTTTTCCTTTGCTTCTCCTTCCTTCCAAGCCTCCCCTTCCTTCTTGTTTCCCTTTTTGTTACACATCATTTTTTCTCATTTGTTTGATTCTTTGGGAATTTGCATTTTAGGATTCTAGTTTTTTTGATTGCCACTAGTTTGATATTTTCTTTTGATTTGCTTGTGATTTGCTTAAAACACTTGTAAGAAGCAAATTGTTGAGTGGTAAAAGGCAAGAGTGCAATTAACATTAAAGAAAAAGCTAAAAAGAGAGTTAAACACGAGTGAACTTATCATCTTTTGAATGTAAACACGTGAGAAGATTATGTGAGGTCCTATTCTTTCTTTCCTTCCTTGACTAACTTTTCAGGTGATAAGATGTCTAATGATTACAAATTCCTTGAAGAGGCTAACAAAAAGTGATTCAAGCAAACTTGTGCATGGTTAGATGCATTCCAATCCAATTTCAACTCTCCAGGACAAGATGAGGCAAAGTTATCCCCTAATTTCCATACTAAATGCCTTATCAAGGAGAAAGTCTGTAGCATGGCTATTGATAATAGTAGCTATGTAAATGTTGCTAGTACCTTACTTGTTGAGAAATTAAACTTGCCTACTATAAAGCATCCTATGCCCTATACCTTGTTGAAGGGTAGTGCTGAATTTAGGGTTAATAAGCAAGTTTTGATTTCTTTCTCCATTGGTAAATATCATGATAAAGTGTTATGTAATGTCGCTCTTATGTCTGATGGACATATTATGCTTGGTAAACCATGGAAAAATGTGAGAAAAGCTAAATATGTTAAGTATAAGCACAAATATTGCTATTGCTATTCATTTGTATTTAATGAAAAAAATCATGTATTGGTACCTCTTGATCCTATGGATGCTTATGAGGATCAAATGAGAATAGTACAAGCAGACAAAATGAAAGAAAAAGAGAGAGCAAAAGAAAAGAGAGAGAATATGAGTTAGAGAGAGAAAAAGATGAGATTGAAAAAGAAAAGAGTGTGAGTGAAAAGAAAGAGCAAGAGAGTTATGAGAAAAGTGAGAAAAACATGAGTGTGAGCTTGTTTAATGAAAAAAGAGAGGTTGAGAGCGTGTGTAAGGATGTTTATTTATCTACTAACAATTTTAACCCATCTTTGCCTATTGTTGGTTCTAGCTCCTTGCAGGTATGTGGAGATTTGTTTTCGAAGAAGCTGCCCAATAGACCCTCATCTTCAACTAGCATTGAAAAGAGTTGTGATTGCCTAGATTTGTTTCCTAAGAAACCACTGATGGTTTCCAATCCTTAATGTGCTTTCAAAAGTGCTTTGATTACATAGATTTTGTTATTCCTGATGAATCATTGCCTTTCAAAGGCATTGAGCACCACTCATTGAGTTTTAATTGTTTCATGAATTTTGTGGCTGTCAGGAATTCATATTACATTAACTTTACGGTTAAAAGGTTATCGTATTACTTGGATTTTGTTATGGCCTTTGGATTTATTCATGTGGGATCAAAATTATCATTTATATTTGGGTGTATGTAAGAAAGAAATACTTCCTAACTCAAAGCAGATTCAAAGAATTTTCCAACTTAGAGTATTCTAATTTTCTTCGAAGAATTGATGATCTCTTTGAGAGGAGACCATTAGTTTACAAGATTCTTCCACTTGATGAATATAGTGTTATCATTATTTTTGGAAAGTCTAATTTATTTTCATATGATACAGGTGAAGCTTCGAGGACTAATCTTTTCAAAGAGGGAGGGAATGATACAATATCAGTAGGCATGCCCATTGGAGCATTACAAGTTCGAGAAGCCCTCATCCATCAAGAAACCCAAATCATTCAAAAACGCATGATTCAGGTCCAAATGGCTCATGAAGGGATGACCTATGATCAAGAGGCCCAAATTATACTAGTATATGTCCACAAATTTCAAAAAGCTTAAGATAATATCTATGTTGGACGTCGACCCAAGTTTAGAGCCCAAGATCCATATTTGATCAATTCAAAACATGCTGAATTGGACTTTGGATATGAGATCTCTTTAAAAATACAAAAGTGGAAGTCCAAGTGGAAGCCCAATATCCTAAGAAAGTCCATAGAACAACTGAAGTCAATATCCAACATGTTGAAGGCCCAATGTAGTTATACATGTACAAGAGGAGTGCCAAGGCCCAATTGGAGTCTAATTGCAAGAGATTAAGAATCATGTGTCAACCATGTAATTTTTAATGAAGCATGAGCATCCCATGTGACTATTTAAAGAAGTTGATTAGTTTTGACTAAGATTCTTTTTGAATTTCATTTTTTATTATTTTATTATTTTTTGAACTTGGTTAAAAAGCTTATCTTATAGATTAAGTTAAAATTAGTATCCTAATCTAGTTCTTTGATTTTAGGCACCATTTAAAATATTTCTAATTAGATTTTAGAGTTTAACTTTTATTAGGATTTTAAACTTTTAGAAATTTTTGCCTATAAAAGACTTCCTATTGTACTCTATTTTGGAAGATCATGAATGAATTTGAGTATTATTCAATTCTCTGTGAGGCTTTGACTTCTTTGTGTTCTCTGAGAGTTCATGTGACTTATCAAAGGATTGGTCTTCCTTTCTGGCATCTTAAGGCTAGGGTTCTAAGAGACAAGTTCTCTTAGGGTCTTTCCTTTGACTAACATTCTTGTTTTTTGGCCCGTCCTGGGCAAAATGTCATCTTGTTAAAGGTTCCTAGGACAAGGTTCCTAAAGGGTCTTACATCAAAATCCATGCTCTAGAAGTTTTCTTGGCTCAAGAAAGAACAAATCCATGCCTTCAAGGGACTTTAGGCCTAAGGTAGGGAAATTCCAAGCTCACTTCCTTAGCCTCACCTATCAAAAAGCCACCCTACTTACAAATGCAAATAGGCATCATGCAATTTTATATTCTATTCAATAATCAATAAGACATTTAATTGCAAATAATACAGACAAGCAACCATGGATTTAAGCAAACCTACCATATATATAAGAATGAAGGAGTAGCTACCTTAACAAATAAATTCAATCAATTCCCTTACTCTCCTTTTCTTGATCCCATAGCCTCACACACACACTTTGATTTGGTCCCACTTTCTTGACCTAGACACATTAATTAAAGTATGAAATAATCAATTAAGATATACTCAATCTTGTTTTAGCAATACATGTGCAACTGGGTCTTAAAGTATGGAACAATTTATTTTAAGTGTTCCAAAATAACCTATTCCATTTGCCACATTTCATGTAGCAATTCCATCATTCATATATCTCAATTTACTCAGTTTTTATGGCTAAAACAAGTCCAAAAGCCTAACCATCTTACCTAGTCAATTCCTAGGGCTAATTAGGGTTCTTCATGGTATCTGTAACATCTAGTTCTTTTGTAAACGTAAGAAACATAATATTTGGTTTCTCCGTAAATGTACGAAACACACTAGATATAAAAGAAAGTCCTTTAGATAAAATGATTTGAGGTCTAATAAAATTAAAACAATAATATAAACCTCAAATAATGAGGATTCAAGGCCAGAGGTGCCCTAAAAATAGATCTAAAATATCTATACAAAGTTTAACGAAGATGTAGTGGCATTTTTGTAATTTTGGGTCATTTTTAGAAAACTCAAAGGAGGAATTTTTAAATGGGCAAAATGAGTTTCCTAAGGTTCCCAAAGGCCCTAAAAACCATAAAAACCCCTAGAATGGTTTAAATCCTTCTGGTTTATATTTTAGAATGTCAGTTAACTTGAACTTTGACTAATTTGTTCGAGAAGGTTTTAAATCAAATTTGGATGAAAACAAAGACATTTTATGAATTAGATGACCCAAATTTTATAAAAAAAAGGATGGTTCTAAAAAAGAATTGAAATGAACCTAAACGTAGCAAACATGCCCGTAGGGGCAAAATAGATATTTTGAAAAATTGTAAAAGAGGCTTCTTAAGTAAAATTACACCTCATAACCTTCTCCAAGCTTCCATTTTTAGAATTTTGAGCAGCATGGCATGACATTAAGGAAAGGGAGAGAGAAAAAGTTTAAGCTCCTATTTAGGTAAGTAAATGGCCCCGTTTCATCTTGCGCTAGTTAGGAAAGTTATTCCTCTCTCTAAGAGCTCTCTAATAGTAGTTTTCTTTTCTTGAAAACTTGAAGATTTAAGTCTAACCTAAGCCAAAAAGGAACTCTTTTTAAGAAACCAATAAGTGAAAATAATCTACGCAAAGAGAGCTTCGTTTTAAAGTAAGACTTTACCTGAATCACTTACAAAATCTTATGTTTTTAAGCCATTTAAGCTTTAGCCTAGAGAGAGAAAGTGAGGATGAGAGCTTTTCTTCATGTGTTCTTGATGGAACCAAGGGTTATGGAGTGTGAGGATTAAGAAGATGCCATTGAAATTAAATAAGAAGCATTTGATTGTAAGTTAGTAAACCTAGGGATTTAATTGCACTTAGGCCAAGATGAAGCTTTTTAGTAGTAATTTAAGTTGTCTAAGGGTATATATGAGTTCTCAAGATATCTAAGAAGCCTTCACAAGTGTCAATTCCCTAAGAGAAAGAAAGCAAACTTCATGGGTGCTATATACTTGCATAGTCTCGACCAAATCTAGTTCAAGCACCTAGGGGGAGTTTTCAATTTTTCTAAGGCTAGAAAGGGATTAAATATGATGGAAGAACATCAAAGGAAGCCTTGGAAAAAAATTTAGAAGCCTTGGTTTGTGAGATAGAGGTGTAGGTTTCATAATGAGACTTAAAGAAGCAATTTGTGTCTAGGCTCTTGGGAATAAATTTTTGATGCTTCCAAGAAGTCTAAATGGAGTCAAGAGACTTAGAATGAATAAGAAATAGGAGTCAAGATCATAAATTCTTGTAGTCGATTCATTAGGTCTTGTATAGAACCATAATGAAGCTATGTGAGAAAGTAAGCCTCCATAATAATTTCATAGGGCTAGAACTTGTTCCCATAAGTGATGTATGTCTCTTTTGATGTGTCTAGACCAAGAAAACTAAGGGCCACCAAATTACAAGGCTTGGCCAAAAGGGGAAGAAGAGTTCAAGATAAAAGTATTGTGTTCTTGCTTTAAAGTAGCTCTCGAGCCTTTCACTCATGCATGGCTTGGATGTTTGCTTATTCTTGAGTGCTTGTATATATATTTATGCCATGAGAAATGTTTCTAGCTATAGCCTATATGCCATGATACTATGATGTTCTTGAAATGTGTTTTATGAATATGTTTTGGCTTGAATAGGTATAGTGATGCCAAAAGTCCCTTAGCAAGGGTGAGGATGAGCCAAATGTTCTTAGAATTGGGTGAGACTAAGCCACAAGTCTCAAGAAGAGTGAGGTTTAGTTAAAAGTCCCTTAAAAGTGCGTGAGGCAAGTTCAAAAGTCCTTATAAAAATGGGTGAAGCTAAACCAATGTCTTTGAAAGCTTATGCATGTCATTTGTAACCTTCTTAAACATGGAAAATGTTTCATATATACTCACTAGTAGCTAAATTGCCATGCATGCATTCTATGACTTATAAATGCATCCATTATGTATGTCTGAAAGGGTTAAGAGCCATCAGAATTCTTTGAATCTCATTCTTTTTGTAATGACCTTAACTTTTAATCATGGTAATTAAGCTTAAACATATAGTTGACAGTCATACATCAAGGTCTAACACCATTTAAGTTAATCAATTTAGGAAAAAGTGAGAAAATTTGATCCTTAATGTTATTAGAATCATTAACCAAACAATTACAACCATTCATGTACATAAGTGAAACAAATTCCCAATTAGGAGCCTTTAGATTTATTACCCATTAATGTTCAACTCTCAAGAACCCCTTACAAGTGTTTCTAAGTCATCCTTTGATGTTACTATAGGAAAAACTAATGTTTCTAGGTTAATATAAGAGCTTGAGAACTATAATATCATAATTTCTACCTCATCTCATGCCTTTAAATAGTTCAATATCATGAATCATGTAAGCTTTCAATGAAAAAGGTAATAAAATAATGAATATTTTCGCGTTGCGTCATGTATAAAAATTTCATTCAGTGTCACATGGACCGTGTGAGCTCATACAACACATTCTCATATTTAATTATATGAATACAACTCATGGAACTCGAAGGAAAGCTTAGAATATTCATACATATTTTCAGCCAGAATTTGGCTCATTTTTGTCACAACTTTGAAAAATTATAACTAATTCTAGAAAAATAAAAATCATACATTCTTGACTATTTTGGAAAGCTACATATGTCTACTTCATACTAAAAATATGTACAGACCATAATATCTATCATAGAGGACGTTTGACATGTGAAATAGTCCAGAAGTCAAACTATCATCTGATGCTATCACAGAATTCTATAGCAAAATTAAAAAATATCTAATTAATTCCAAAAAAATACAATCCATAATAATGATACCAATCTAAAAGGTTGTGAATGTTAGCTAGAGGAAAAAAATAACTCTAGCCTAGCTCAGGCACACCTATATCTCGAAAACTAATGGAACAGTAACAGAGCTCAGCTGGAATTCTTGATACTAGAAAGAATCTTTAAAAATTCATATCTCCCTTTCTAGATATCCAAATATGGTGCTTTTAATTGGCACGAGTCACTATGAATGCCTAGTTTCTTAATATAAAGTTTCACAGCAATTGGACATCATTTGACTTCTATGTGACAGATTTCATTTTCAGACTAAATGAATAGTGCAGCAGACCAAAATCAGAAAAATTATCAAATTTGGAAATTCATCAAATATTTAGTAAACCTCCAAAAATTATGGTATTTAGCTTTCCAAAAATCTCTCAACAAGCTTTAATTGTGTGCCAAATCTCAGATCAAGAAGAGCTCATTTGGCCAAAAAGTGATATAGGGTCCCATTATGGTCAATTTTGACTCCATATAGGGTACCAAAATGTCCAAATAGCTTTTCTTTGGTATTGGCACCTTTTGGGCAAGTTTAAAAGCATATTTAAGACTTCTATGAATTGGCCAAATGGTCCCAAATCTCATGCATCTCATTTTAGCCATTTCATCCACACTTATGTATAGTTCCACAATGCCATTCATGAAGTTACATTACCATAATATACTCAATTTACATTCCATCATTCACATAACATACTCTTTCATTTCTAAATCATATAATATCATAATTACATATTTCTAAGAGATCATAGACCATATACATCAATGGATTGCATTATTTAACATAAATATGGCCTTAAAAGGAAAAAGCTAGGCATATTGGTGTCAAGCTCTCCTCTTCAAGGTGGTTAGCTTCCATTACCTTGTCTACTTAGTCCACCTAGCATATCAAATCATTGGAGAGGAGGGAATGAGATTCAAAGAATCCCAATAGTTCATCTCCCATTCAATCACACATAACATATGCAAAGCAAGTCTTGAAAATGCATGCATAGATACAATAAGCAAGTTTGGCATGTGAATAAGTCATACAAGACATTCAAAAGCTTGCCAAGTGAATGGATTGGCCTCACCCTCTTTCTCATGGATTTTGGACTTGCCTCACCCATTCTTTATGAGATTCTTGGATTCAACCATACTCTTGGGAGCCCACTATACCTTTGGGAGACTCTTTGCTTTGTCTCAACCAATCTCAAGAGTTCTTGACTCATCCTCACCATGGTTAAGAGTTTTTGGCCTCTCCACACTCAAGCAAACTCAAATAAATATCATACCATCATTTTGAAACATAATATGTCATCATGAAATCGTGGCATATAAAATCATGCTCGCATACTTTTCATGGCTTGAAAATACACATACACACATTTTAAGACAAGTTAAATACACATCCATGCATGAAAGAAGGTGGAGAGAGCTACCTTGCACACAATCACACACTTTTTCCTTTGAATTCTCCTTCCTTGCTTCAGCCACACACACATAAAAGTGTGGGGAAGATTTCTCTTGGCCTAGACACAATTTATGGAAGTCAATTAGGTTCATGAACTCAATTCTAAGGCCATGCAATTTGCTTAAACACTAGGTTGGCTTATAACCTCATTATAGTCCATAATTGTAACTTGTAACACCCTAAAATTACTTAAGGTGTTAATCATGGATTTAGAGTAATTAAGGATAATTAATAGAGGATAATTGGGTAAGTTAGTGAATGGAAATTTTAGAGAGATAAACTGTTAATATGGGTTTGAGAATTAATTGGGATAGAAATTTCATCTAGGCCCAAATTGATAGATTATGATGAGAGGCTAATGAAGGCCCAATGAGTTAGGTGCAGACCCAAACCCTTGAGCTCTTCAAACTTGGCCTAAATCCTATTAAACTTCAGCAACCCAATGTATAAAACTAGCCCAATAGAATTCTGCAGCCCAACACTTAAAAAAAAACTGGCCCAACTCTGAAACCCATTAGGAGTTGGATTTAGAGCAACCCATGACCCATCCCTTGACCCAACTTAAACCCACTTAAAACCTTAATGCTTCAGCCACTTTCTCATTTGCTAAAACACAAGAAGCAAAATTCGGAGGTTGAGAAGGAGGCTAGGGTTGGGGGCAAGAATTCTTCATTTTCACACACTTAGAGCAAGATTCAGCCAAGGTAATAATTATACAACTTAATCCCCTTATCTTTCTCTTTAATTTGGTCTGATTAGTTTTTTGTTTGGAGAGTTTTCACCATACCCAAAATCTGAAATGTGGGTGTTTGGGGATTTTCTTGGTGAAATTCGTAGGTTGAGGTTGGGGCTAGTATTAGGTGAGTTTAAACCCCCCATTTTGATGCTTTCTTTGTTGGTTTGAGACCCCCATAGCTGATTTATATTATGGGTATTAATTTTGTACGAATTTACTTAGGATTTTAGGTGGAATATTGAGATTTTTGGTAGAGGACACATTAATCCGAATTTAGGATTTGGGGTGGCTAGGTAAGTATTCTTAAGGTAGTTGATAGCATTTAAATTTCTTGGGTACTTGTTGTAACTATTAATAATGAATTAGAGTAGTAATTATCTGATGCTATGATTATAGGGAGACTCTATACCATTGGTGGCTGTTGCAAGTTGTCCACAAGTGAGGTAACTGGGGTTTACATTAATTCCATGCATATGTCGGTTTAAATTTCATACTTGTTGTATATGAATGATTTGAAATGTTGAATGAATTGGTTGGCTATTATTGTATGATGAATGGACCTTGTGAGTCCACGGTGGAGCTGTGGTGCTGCTGCCACCCATGCATATGCTTCGATCGAGCACCGGGTTATGATCAAACCCCAGATGCACTGAGTCCTGGTTGTGCTCAATGGGGAGTAGGTGCCATGGACGGGCCTCTCCCAGTGTTAATGGCCTTTAACATGCGAATATATGATTGCTAGCATGGGATAGTAATCATGATAGCCTAATTGCTTCATTTACTGATATGACTGATATGATTCTGATGTTGATTTTGATTCATGCATATATGTTAATTAAACTGGATTATATGATGGAATTGTCTTGGTTACTGAGATTTACATCTCACCCCATTTTATGGGATTACAATTTCAGGTGAAGGTTCTTCGGGTAAGGATAAGGGCAAGCAAGTGGATGAACATCCATAAGCTGAGGCCTAGTATGGGGGAGCTACACTTGGTCTGAGTAGAATAGGATAGATGCTGATTTTTGTTAGGTCATGTATAGTATCATCATGTATCTATATTGCCAAGTGTAGGATTCTGTATTTTGATGATATAATGTGTACTTATTGAGGAGTAGACTTTACTTTAAATTGGTATTTGATATATGGATTTTTGTTATCTACAATGAGCCTTGTTGAACTTTGATGTAGCTTATTACTGGAAATGTAATATTGACATAAGTGATATCTATTGATGGTTCATGAACTCTTGTTATTGTTATTTTACAAATTGTTGATAAATGGACTTGCTGATATATGGTAATTAGTGGAAAGAAAATGACCATTGAATATTGAATTAACAGAGGATAGATTAGTCAGATAAATTAGGCTAAGGAAAGCTATTAGAGCCCCAAAATTAAGGTAGAGGGGCCCTAGGGTGAGATTGGAGGGAGAGAGGAGAGTATAAGTCCAGATTTTCGGAGTATAGGACCAGGAGGTACTTCGTCGCTGCTAAAATGGAGTTGGCCGCGGCCAATAGAGGCGAAGTTGCCCAAGGAGAGTACCAGAGAGGAATTTGCCGCAGCGAAATGTAAATTGGCCGCGACGAAATATGAGAGGTCAAACTGGAAGTCATCCAGAGAGAAATTCACCGCGGTGAACTTTTAGGAAAATGTCCCCAGAATTCCAGAGAGGAATTGGCTGCGGCGAAAGGAGAAATTGGTCACGGCCAATATCAAGAGGCGAGCGAGGAAGTTCCAAGAGGCTTCTTTGCTGCGGCGCCATGTAGGTTGGCCACGATGAAGGTCCAACTCATATTGATTATAGGCGAGCGAGGAAACTAGTAATGAAGAAAGGGGTAAAACAAAAAGGAATTGGCCGCGGCTAACATGCTGAAACACTCATATTGACTAGAAAAATCTTGGTTTTTCATATGTTAATCACAAAGGATGATCTAGAGTCATTAGGATGGGTTATGACTGATGAGTAATAGATCCAAGGCTTATAAATAGATGTTTAATTCCCTTATGAACATAAGTATATGTAACTGTAAGATTGATGACTCTAATCACATTAAGGTTTAAATTTTTCCATATTTTCATGACCTATAGTGATTAATCACGTATTTAACCTTAATTATGATAATAAGAAATTAGGGTCGTCACATAACTAATGAAGCAACACCCCTCAAATAAATTCTAGGCCCCATTCTTTCCTTTGAAATATGATTCTTGACTCTTTTTAAGCCTCTTGGAGTCATCACACAATTAAAACAAAGAGCCAAACCACATGTTGCTTCTTTAGGTCATAATATGGAACCTAAAGTATCAATTCACTTTTTATGGGTTCTAAATTTTTCTCAAGGCTTCCTCTTATATTTATTCATCATATATGACTCAAAAATGGGCTTAAAAAAATGTAAAACTTTTCCTATTTATTCATCATATAAGGCTTATTGGTCTTCATGGATTTTGCTTGGTTTTCTTGGAGGACGAAGTATGTGGGGAGCATCTTAGGGATTTTAGGAACTCATTTAAACTCTTATTTAGGCCTAGGAATCATCATACAAAGTTAGATTTTACAAGGTGCAATTGAAACCCTAAAAATTGCATCTTGAAATCTAATGGTTGTTTGTTAATTTCCTTTACATATTCTTAATCTCCACACCTTTTTTCCTTAGATTCATCCTTGGTTTGGCCTAAAAATCATATCCTCCTATGGTTCCTAGGGTTAGGTGAAATGAAGAAGAAGGGAGGATCAAGATATCAACTATAGAAAGAGAAATTACTTAGTTTCCTTGCTTATTCTTGCTTAAATCTTGCTTTCTCCAAGCTCCTCTCTTCAAATCCGAAAATCCCGTTGAGTTTCTCCCTTGAATCAGATTTATAAACTCCATTTTAATCAAAGGAAACAAAGGAGAATGAAGAAGAGGAGGTGTGGATGGAAGAAAGTATGAAAAACAACTATGGAAACATACCTTTAAGCTTGAATTCTTCCTTCTTCTTCTTCCTCTCTTGTGTGCCCAAAACCATAGCTCTCTCCTTTGAAATTAGGCAGAAAATTCTGAATCCAAATGAAGGAGAAAGTGGGGCGCCACCTATATATAGGGGTAGGAAAATGATTTTTTTCAAAAATTCCCATTTTGCCTTTCATTTTTTATATTTTCATTTCTTCTTTGTTTTAGCTCCTTTTTGAGAATCATCTTTTCCATTATAAAGTTTGGATTCCTAATTTAATAAAATGACTTTGGAATCACTTAAATTAGAGCTAAAACCTTCCTGAACGAATCCATCAAAGTTTGGGTACACCGACATTGGAAAACATTCACTGGAGGGGCTTTATCTGTCCCAGGGCTTCCCATGGTTTTTAGGGCCTCTAAGAACATTGGAGAACTCAAAAATTTCATTTAAAAAGCCTTCCTATGTGAATTCCAAAATTTTTCCAAAATTATGAAAATGCCATTACGTTTTGTAAGGTTTCCGTCAAAATTTATTTCTTCATTCTAGCTCCATTTTTCCTTCCATCTAAGGCTAGAATTATCATTTTTAGGAGTTTAAAATGTTACTCAAATTTTTTGAGACCTTAACTAATTCATTTCAGGGGACTTGCTTTGAAAACACACCCGTTTCATCATTTAACGAAAACCAGACGTTACAAGAACCTTCACCACAACTAAATGATTTCACGCCATGGCCAATTGCTTAGTGGCGAGTTTATATGGCACTATGGCGAGTGGACCTCTTGGAGCCTACCTCACTTACCTCTCACTATTGGCCACAGCCAATTCCCATTTTCGCTGCGCCTAATTCCTCTCTAGAACGCCTGACACATTTTCACAAAGTTTACTGCGGCCAATCCCTATTTTGTCGTGGTGAATTACTCTCTGGACAACTTCCAGTTTGGCTTCTCACATTTCATCGCTGCGAATTACACTTCTCGCTGCAGTGAATTGCTTTCTGGACTCTCTTTGGGCAACTTTGCCTTTAATGGCCACAACTAATACTATTTTGGCTGCAATGAAATACTTTCTGGTCTTACAACTTCTAAAATTTTGTCTCATACACTCTAACTCTCCCTCTAGTGAAACCCTAGGGTCACTCTACCTTATTGTGGGGCTCTAATGGCTTTCCTATACCTAATTTACCCATTTTATCTATCGTTACCAATTCAAGACATAAGTGTTAATTCCTGCCAATCCAACTATGATATATCAGCAAGTTCATGGATTAATGACAGCAAAAATTTCATAAGCTACCAACAATCATTATTCAAATACATATTCCATTAGAGATTTCATGCATTACTAATTCAGATCTACATCTAATGTATCACATAATTACATTTCCCAAATAATAAACCATATCATAAGTTCAGCAAAGTTCATAACAGATGTTATAAGTTCATACAACCAATACTAAACTAAAATAAGACCTAACTCCTCATTAGATAAATTCTAAGTAATCAAAATACAAACACCTACACTGGCAACATGATTACATGATAATGCTATATAAAAGAATAACAAAATTTGCATCTACTCTACTTAGATTAGCTTAAGTGTAGCTTCCTTCACACATGGCTGGAGCTTATGGATTTTCATTCACTTACTTCCCTTTATTCTTACTCGAAGGGCCTTCACCTGAAAGTATGATGAAATGGGGTGAGATGCAAATCTCAGTAACTCAGATAATTTTTAGTCATATAATCCAATTTAATTAACATATATGCATGAATCAAAATGAGCATCAGAATCATATCAGTCATATTAGCAAATGTAACGATTAGGCTACTGTGATTACCATCCCAAACTAACATCACATTTCCATATATTAAAGGCTAATAACACCGGAAAAGGCCCATCCACGGCACCCACTTCCCAATGAGCACAACCACGGCTCAGTGTATCAGAGGTCTGATCATAACTCAGTGCTTGATTGAAGCACATGCACAGGTGGCAGCTGCACCACAGCCCAACCATGGACTCACAAGGTCCAAACATAGTACAATATATAGCTAACCAATTCATTTAGCATTTCAAATCATTCATGTGCAGCAAATATGAATTTAAAGTAGATATATGCATGGAATTAATATAGTCCCCGGTTACCTCACTTGTAATTTAAAGTAGATATATGCATGGAATTAATTTAATTTAGGCCTAAATGAGGTTTCTAACCCAATTAAATCTCAATCCCATATTAATAATTTATCTTTCTATAATTTTTATTCACATAACTTGCCCAATTATTCCATATTAATTATTATTAAGCAGTCTAAATCTATTATTAACACCTTAATTAATTTTGGGAAGTTACACTTTCCCTACATATGCCTAACCATGTCTAGGTGAACCAAGAGGACTAAGGAATGGTGACCAACAACTATGAAAGGAAGAACTTTGACAAGAGACATGGAGAAATGGCTTGTTTATTGCATTTTGATGTCAAAATATGTAATCATGTGATATATAGATGATGTAAACCTTTGAGCAAGTTTAAATGTATGTATAAATGGTGCATCCATCAATATGGGAGCTAGATGAATGAGAATGTGAGATTTTGCCACCCATTTACCCTTATGTGATATGATGTACTTGTGTATGTATGCATGTGGCAAGGTAAGATTGAACTCCATGAGGATTTAGATCATTTGATATGCTTTTATATATGGTATTTATGCTTTTATACTTGCCCAAGTGGTTGTGAAAATTCAAGAAAAACTTTTGGTGTCTTAAAATCCCATTTAAAGCTTTAAATTTGACAATTTTGTGTAATGAACCAAAGACTGACCACATGAGTGATTTTTTCCATGAAATTTATCAGGAAAGTAGGTATCATCTAGATCTTTCTATAGAGCTAAAAAGTACTCAATTTAGAACTCTAGAGAATTTATTATAATGTTTCAAAGTTGGCCAAAATATGCAGAAATGTCATAGTTACTATTCATTTGGTCAGTTTACTTCTTTGTGCCACATTTGGGTAAAATAAAGTCCAATACTAATGAAATTTTAAAGACATAAACTATACATCATAAAATTTCTATAGCCATTAAGATCACCACATTTAGAGCTCTGTAGAGAGAGATATAAATTTTTGAAATTTCATGATAGTACAAGTAATGTAGCCTGACCTGTGTTATTATTCCATTGATATTTAATAGCTTAAGGCTACTGCATTGGTCTAGAATTATTTGTAGTAAAAAATAGACATAACAACTTTCCAGAATAGTATGGTTTGCTTGATTTCAATTTTTTTAGAATTAGTTATGAATTTTCAAAATTTGTATAAGAAAGTTGGAAAGTTAAACTCGAGAGCAAATCATTAATTTTTTGAGATGCAGCTCCAAGCCCGAAGTGAATGGAACCAAATGTGATGTGTATGACTTGTATAAATGTGTTAAGACTAGAAAATGATGTGGATGAGTGCACATAGTCCATGAAGCATAAAATGAAGAAATAAAACCTTACGTAGCACCATTAAATATTCATTATTTTCTTTATGTAAGATGTATTCTTCCTTACAATTGTGCTACATCATATATGTTATGGATTGAGATAGCTTATGGTACTAATGTGTAAAGATAAAGAGGCTAAGGTATTACAGTACCAAATTTGCACATCATCAAATCTTATTCTTTTCCTCAAACTAATGGTTCATCTAGCCTTTATATTACTCATTTAGGCTTTTTAAACCATGAAACCAAATTAAAAACTTCCCTAGGTACCAATTTCATCTCTTTGGCCGAGACACACTTATAGTCTCCTATCATGAAGTATTTGTTTGTTCCATAGTGAATTTGAAGGCTTTAGGCTATCCATAAATCATTTTTAACTCAATTATAGCATTATAGAGATTAACTAACCCTTATAGGGTTTTGAATCTCTCAAGGCCAAAACCAAATCCTAAGTAAAGTCATATGCTTTTCTTTTGGTTTTTAACTAATTCTATTTGCATATTTTTATTTTTTACTTTTCAAAATCCTTGGTCTTTCCAAGTTTTCATCAAATATATATTCCCTTCACTTGTACCCCTTCTTGGCCAAACCTAACTATGGCTAGGGTTCCAACAATACAAAATTTTCTTAGTCTAAACTATACCTTGCTTAGATGTACTCTTGATGAAGACTTCTTTTTGTGTATTTAGATTCTTTAAATGATCCCTTTCACTTAAAGGAATAGCCACTAAGTTCACCCCTTTGAGAAATTAAAGCTACTTGATAAAGGATATTTTCATACATTTTATTTCCCTTAATTTGGATATTTTGATGAATAACTATGGCTTAATGAGTTTTATTAGATGATAATTAATTTTATTGGCCATTTTCTATATTCTAGGAATTTATTTACAAATTTCTAAATTTTAATACATAAACTCCTTTAAGTAATTATATGAATTTTTTCTATTGAAAATTCCTTATTATTTGTGTAGATTTTTTTTTGGGCAATTGGAATTTTAAGGATGAAAATTAATTTGGAAAATGATTGAAGCTTCAAGATTGAATTAAGAGCTAAACTTCAAGGAGGGAAGCCACATTTTACAATTATAAATGAGGGAATATGTAGTGGGGACCTCTGGTCTAGGAAGCATGCATCAGACACAAATGGATTCACGTATTCCAACTTCACTCAGCATATAGCTATCCACGTCAATCCACTACACACACTCCCTCACTTATTTACCATATCACACATGTACATGCAGCTTCATACGCTTCCTTGTAGCTCACTCACTAACCCAACATTAACACACATATGCACTCTTCACTTATGTCACTCATCTAGCTCACATACACATAACATGAGCCCAGCCCATCATTCACTCCATGAATCACACATGTACATGAGCTACCACTAGAACATGCACTCACTTACATGTTGCACACTCGAGTAGCCATTCACTCACATGAAACAAACACTTTGGCATGCACGAGCTTCACAAGACACACGTTAAATCCATTTCACTCATTGCACTTCATTTCTAACAGCTCTAACGCATGTAACATGTCCATGCATCCTAACACTCACAGCACGTCACAGCATGTGCAGACCTCTTATACATCACACACTGGTCACGGGTCTGTTAGAGAAGGAATGAGCACAACTACTATTCTATCCACTCATGGGACAGCAAACTAACACACTCATAAACACAGCATGAGACCAGAACAAACACGTGCAGAGGAGAGGGAGAAGGGAGCTTGAGCAGGAGAAAGAAGCATGGAGAGTCTTAGGGGCAGTACACTTGTTGAAAGTGAAGAAGAACAGAATGAGCCATAGGAGGAAATGATCCAGTTAAGGAAAGCATAGGCAAAAGGTTTTAACGTAGCTAGCTAAGGAGATCATGTGGGAAATGAAATAGGAAGCTACCATGGGCAGAATGAAGTAAGAGAGTTTCGAGCTTATGTGAAGGAAAGAAGCTATTGGTTTTAGGAAGAATCAAAGGGAGCATGAAAACCACATGATTCATTAAAGGAAAAAAGGCTGGCAGTAAGCTTCAGGAGGCAAGATCCACACTTCAGCTCATTATGTCAATTCACAATCTATCATTCATACCATCCTGAACACATGAAAAGCATCAAAAGGAAGCTTAGGCTGCAATAAAAATGAGGGGGAACACGTGGAAGAATTACATAAAAAAGCTGGGAATTCTTAGAGAGGTCCAGAAGCATGGGAAACATGTGAACAGTACAATGCATGAAGCTACACATGCATGATAAGAAAAGTGAGAAGAAGAAGCCAAGGGTTTGGAGGGAGGAGAAGAAGCACACATGCAAGCCACGTGATTCATTAAGAGGAAGCTTGGTTATAAACAAAAGTGAAGGAGCTGACGTGGAACGTTGAGGCAGCACACTTGAATAAATGAAGGAAGGTAGAGCACATGGTAAAGGCTGGAGTAAGCACGTGATTCATTAAAGGGATAAAACACAATCGAGCAGAATCATTCATCCAGAGAACAATCCATGAATCAATCCAACATTCCACTCACAGGATACGCATCATTTCTCCACTCTCCATACATCGTCGTAGCTTCTTCTTCTCTATACGTCCACCCTATTTCCACCATTTTCATCAATCCTCATTCCATGAAGCTTTAATCTCATTTGGTGGCTAAGCTTGGATGCAACTCCTTAGCAGAAATTAGAGCTCCAATCTTTAATCAAGAATAGGCTACATCTCTTTTCTCTTTTTCCATTTTATTGTTGCTTCAATTAATGTTTGATTGATTGGTTCTAATTGATGAAAACTTGATTGTAGTAATTAATTTGGGTTGGTTAAGCCTTTGGTTTTTGGTTAAAGAATTGGAGATTTGAATTGCACTTGAGGTATTTGATAAATTGCTCTTGAATGGTTGATATATGGTTGATGTTTGAATTTACTTTTGATTAGTATCATTGAGACATTTATGGGTTTGAATGGTAATTTAAATTCTTAATGGAATGTCTAGCAACTTAACAAAGCAATTAAAATAATAACTAAGTGTGTTCTACATTTTATTCGCAAGTATTAATTAATTTATGGTATTGTGGTCACAAACTTTCAATTAATTAAGCACCTGTGTCTCAATTGGTTAATTGAGAATTTTTTTTTTCTACTGAATGCACCAAATTAGGGGATTAGTCTAGTCTTAATCTAAGGAGAGCAATAATAATTGAAGTCAAGGAAGTGAGTCAAGATTAGCTACCTTGCATAATTAGTTGATTTCACTACTTAGTATAGTTTCAATTCTTGTTGTTATTTTTATTCAATTAAATTCTATTAGAACCCCTCCAATCATTTCTTATTTTGTATCTTTATTTGGCTTTCCCACCTAAAAAAATTTCTCTTGCAAGTAATTTGAATCTAATTTCAAGGAAAATGACCTAGGTTGCACCATTAGCTACAAACTTTTTCCAACTTAGTTTAATTTGAGGTTGCATGACACAACCGTTACTACCATTAGAGAGAGCAAAAGAAGTAGAAGTTTCATAACAACATCATGAACAAATTTAGCAAGTTTCCTTAACTATATGTAGCTTTTTTTCCTTCTTCCTTCTTCCTTCTTCATGCCATCATAAGAGACCCTTTGGAACTACACTAGGTTAGTTATAAGTGAAGGAGAAGGACAGCGTGACACACTTAAATATATTCTAAGGCTTTTTGAATTTTTCAAAATATTGATTTTACCCTTATAATTTAATTGCTTCATTTAAGCTCATTTTTCAATATTTTCAGAATTGATAGCTCCACACTAAATTTAGATTCTCCCCTTCATTAGAAATATCTACATAGGGACTTAAAATAGTCTGAAAAAATTCAGTCAAAAGTATTGTTACTCGGGGTCTTAAATTGCACACTATTAAGGATTTAGTCAAACTAACCTTATTTGGTTAATCGACTAGCTTTATTTCATAATTTTATGAAGAGGGATACTCATTTCTCAAATCAATTCTCATGTTTTCTAAATCTTTGGTTTTTCCATCAATTAAGCCCAAATCAAATTTTTTAGTCTTGACTTGCCTTTTCTCCATTTATGACCCCCTTTTAGTTATTCCTTTTCATTCTCTAGGAACTATTTTGGCTTTCAAAGTATAGAATATTACACTAAGCTCAAGAATGGAGGCTAAATCATGTTGAACACAACAAAGACAGCAACAAGGATGGCCATTAGAAGTTGAACTTTAAATTACACTTAGGAAAAGGGATAAATCATGGTAATAATATCAATGGTGGTAGCAATCAAATTTGATGGAATTGGTACTTATTATTAAGCTTAAAACCTAAGTTTAGGGTAGGGCAATATAGCAATGGGATAGTAGTGAGTTTAACCTACGATTTACTCATAACATCAAGCTTTACACCATGATTAAATCATGATAAACATATCAAAGAGGCAATAGGAAACCTAACTTAGATTATTCAATGAAATCATTGGTAGGTAGCAAACCTAAACTAGTAAACCATAAAGTTTAGAACATGCCAATGTATCATGCCCCTTTAAATTCATCAATGATGGTGAGTGGCGTAGTAGTAATGATGGTGAGTGGCAAAGGCAAAGGACCACAACAAACCTATAGTAGTGACGAATGTAGATGGTAGTGATGAAAATGCCACCAATATCAAGAAAGTAAAAGAGAGTGCAAGAGAGATTTGTGATTTGGGAGATTAGGGATTTACTTTTAAAGCCTTTAGTGAGAGATTAATAAGGGAAAATCCCCATGCTAACTCAAAATTGAATTTGTAAGGGAATAACTATCATATCTGATTTTTGTTAACAATGGAAATAGGTACATTTTCAAAGTAAGTCCTCCGAAATGAATTACTTAAGGTCCTAAAAACTTTAAGTAGCATTATAGACTCCTAAAAAGTAGCATTCGTAATTTTGAGTAAATTTTGAAATTCACATAGGAGGGCTTTTTAAATGAAAATTTTGAGTTCTCTGGGATTCTCAGAGGCCCTGAAAACCATGGGACACCCCGAGATAGTTAAAACCCCTCCGGTGGATGTTTTCCAATAACGATGAATCCAAACTTTGATAGATTTGTTCGGGAAGGTTTTAGCTCCTATTTGAGTGATTTCAAAGGTGTTTTACTAAATTTGGAACCTAAATTTTATAATGGAAAAGACGGTTCTAGAAAAGGAGCTAAAATGGATTGGAAACGAAAATGCCAAGACGAAAGGGCAAAATTAGAATTTTTGAAAAATCTTTCTTAGCCTCCTTATATATAAGTGTCACGTCCCACCTCCTCACTCACTTAGCCACATATATTTTTGCCCTAAACTAGAGGAGGAATCCTAAGAGTGAGGCACACAAGAGGAAAAAGAAGAGAAGGAGAAAGACAAGGCAAAAGGTATGGATTCTTGGTTATTTTTCATGCTTTTTCTTTAGCAAACCTCTTCTCCTCTATTTCCCTTTCTTTCCCATGGTTATATTGAAGTTTATGGATCTATTTTGAGGGAAGAATAGAGGGGGAAAATCGGATTTGAAGAGAGGAGGCCAAGGAAAGGAAGATTCAAGCATAAAAACAAGGAAAAACAAGGTAAATCTTCCATCCCATGGTAGCCACTCCTCCTCCCTCTTCTTCCTTGGTTCATCCAACATGAGAAGCTACAAGAGGGTTTAGATTTTGGGCAAAACCAAGGGTGAATATTAGGAAAAAGAGTGTGGAGAATAAGAATATGTAAAGGGAATTAACAAATAACCGTGGAAATTCAAGATAGCAAATTTAGGGTTTCAAGTGTTCCTTGCAAAATCTGATTTGATACCTTAATTCCTATGCCTAAATAAGTATTTGAATAAACTCCTAAGATCCTAGAAGGCTCCCTATATGCATCCTCTATCAAGAAAACAAAGCACACTTCCATGGAGGCCAAATGCTTCCTAGTCTCGGCCTAAAGGGGATGAGATACTTAGGGAGAGTTTTAAAATTTTTCAAATCCATTTTTGAGTCATATATGATTAGTGAAGATGAGTGGAAGTCTTGGCAAAAATTTAGAAATCATAGAAAGTGAGATGACCTTATATGTTCCATAACATAACCTAAGAAAGCAACATGTAGTTAAGCTCTTTGTTTTAATTGTATGATAACTCCAAGAGACTTAAAAGGAGTCAAGAATTATAAATGAATGGAAAGAATGGAGCCTAGAACTCATTTGATGGGTGTTGCTTATTAGGTGCATTCTTGGAACCATAAAGGGGTTAATAGACCAAGTTAGTATTTAAGGAAGATGTGTGGCGTTATAATTAATTCTATGAACCTAATTGGCTTCCATAAATTGTGTTTAGGCTAAGAGAAACCAATCCCACACCTTTTTATGTGTGAGGCCGAGGAAGGGAGCATTTTTTCAAGGAGAAAAGTGTGTGGTTGCACCAAAGGTAGCTCACTCCTCCTTCTCTCATGCATGAATGTATGCTTGACTTGTCTTTGAATGTGTGTATGTGTATTTTAAGCTATGAAAAGTATTTTAGCATGAGCTCTTATTCCATCGTGCCATGATAATACATTATGTTTTCAAATGATATTTATTATATTTGCTTGGGTTTGCTTGAGTGTAGAGAAGTCAAGAACTCTTAGCCATGATGAGGATGAGCTAAGAACCCTTAGGAATGGTTGAGATAAAGCAAGTGTCTTTTAAGAGTAAGGTTGAGCCAGAACCTCCTTGAGAAAATGGGTGAGGCAAGTCCAAAATTCATGAGTGAATGGATGAGGCTAATCTACTTACTTGGCAAGTCTATGGATGCCTTGTATGACTTACTCATATGCCAATATTGCTTCTTGAGTGATCATGTCATCTATTATGCTCATACATGTATTTTCAAGACTTGTTTTACATCTTTTATGTGTAATTGAAATAGAGATGAGTTATTTAGATTCTTTGAATCTCATTCCTTCCTCTTAAATATTCTAACATGCTAGGTGGACCAAGTGGACAAGGTAATAGGAGCCAACAACTTGGAAGATAAGAGATTAACAATAATTTCCATAGATTTTACTTCTTTATGGCCATATGCGTTGCAAATGTTATAATCTATTGTTGGATATATATCCTATGACCTTATGAACATATGTAATTATGCTAATGTATCAAGTACAAATGAGATTTAAGGTTATATGTATGGAAATGTGCATTTTTGACATAGAATGGCAAAACTAGCATTATGTAAACTTGTGTATGACATGGGGTGAGATTGTGAGTTTCCGAATTCTAGATTTGTGCACCTTTGAGACAAGTTTAAAATGTCATTTTTTTGCAATTCCACGTGATCAAGTGGCCACACAAGCTTGGGAAGCAAAATTGGACACTTTAATGCTAGTAGAAACCATAAAAATGACCAAACGGAAACTCTATGACACAAACTGACTAAATGAATGAATCTTCCCATGAAATTTGGAAAACATGTAGAACTCATTAAGATATTTTTAAGAGCTAAAGTGCAGAAAAATCAAGGCTCTATAGAATTAATTATGAATTTTCAAAGTTAGGATTTTTCTGTTGTTCTGGTGTATGTATTGTTCATATGATTAGTTTTGTCTTCTATGTCATCTGAGAGCCAAATGGTGTCCAATACTTGTAAAATTTTATAAGAATAAACTGTAGGTTATAAAATTTATGTGGCCACTAAGATCACCTCATTTGGAGGTCTGAGCAGAGAGTTATGAATTTTTGAAATTTAATGTCTGTATCAATAGTGCCACTTGACCTCCTATACTATACCATCATAATTCAGGTCCTAAATGAACTTGGCATGGTCTGGAGATATTTTTCCCTTAGCTTTAACATATTTATCTTCTCAAATTGACTAAATTTTTATGATTTGTATTTTTTTAGAATTAGTTATAAATTTTCAAAATTTATGACAATAACCTGTGACAGTAGCCCAGATAGCTGAGACCTTGGGTACTTCTCGAATATCAAACATCTTCTACTTGATGTCTTATGATGGGAAAATATTTTTATCATAAAGTAGACATCTATATATTTTTAGAATGGTAGAGAATACATGATTTCAATTTTTTTAAAATTAGTTATGATTTTTCAAAATTTGTGACAGAAAATATGAAATTCTAGCCGAGGCTACACTATGGTATTTTGTGTGTTTCTTGCACTTGCACGAATTTTAGGCCACTTTTGGTGATGAAATTGAGTTGTATCTATGTAATTAAATATTACAATGTGATACATGAACTCACATGATTCACAGGACACCGAATGAAAAATTGATACATTACGCAACGTAAAAATATTCATTATTTTAATGTCATTTTCTTTGCTTCTTCATGAAATATATGGTATGAGACATGGAGATAGTATAAGATAAGCTAGATAATGATAATGTTACAATAGCTCTTCACTGTTCCTTCTCTAAATGCACAAACATTGGATTTAATGAGGGAATTTGAGCTATTGGTAATCCTTTGTTAGCTATTGACATATTACTAACAAAATTATCCCTCACCATATGACAAGGTGTTCTTCTTTCATTAATCTCTCACTAGTCTACATAAAAATTTGAGCTACCTTTCATGCGTTTCTTCCCTCTAAAAGTGCAAGGCTTAGCAAGGGATTTATTGTTGCTCATTAATCCCTTACTGATTAGTGAGAGAGATTTTTCCTTGCTATATTCCCTTGTTATTGCTCATTTTTCTTGTTGTATAAGCAACCTCTATCGTCCTCCAATGGCCAAATAGGTTATTGCATCAAAACAAAGTGAACCAACATAAACAATAAAAATACATCCCATAACATCAAAATTACAATTGCTAAGTAGGTCAAAACCTTATTTTGGATCTCAAAATATATTTAATATTTTATATTGGTTATAAAAATAATTGTTGATCCAAGTAAGCTCATATATTTTGAAAATGTTCCAAATAAATCCTAAACCTTAACTCAATTAAAAAATTCTTGTTAACTCTTAATTGGCATCCTACGTTTTCTTTTTTCCAAATTCCCATTCTAGCCTGCATCCATTCTTCTTCCTTTCACCTTCTCTTTAACCTTAGATCTCTTTCTATCTTCTCTAGCTCTCTCTCTCTCTCTCTCTCTTCAATGTTACTTCTGTTTCTCTGTCTCTTTCATATAATTACCAACAATCAAGATCATACCAAAAACACCTTTAAGCACATATTTATAAAAACTCAGATAATTTCATACCCCCATTGAAGCACATATTTAAAGAGCTACATAATCACATACCACCATTGAAGCACATATTTAAAGAACCTTCTTCTTTTATGCTCTCTCTCTATGATTTTTGTAATTCTGTTAATAGATTATGAGATTCAAATTTCAAAACCACGCTATTCTGACAAAATTAATTGAACCTCGTTTGTTATTGTTATTGTTGTTGTATTTACTTTGAAATATTCAAAAGAATTAAATCTTATCTAATTGCTTGATATATGCTATAATGGAAAATGGGATATGATAAAATGTGTTTTTGATATTTGTCTCAGGTGAAATAGATCCAATGCCTCGACTCAATTTTCAGATACCCATTGATAAAGGGAAAAAAAAATGGAAATCGCAGATGTTGCAAAATCAGAGTCATCTATTATGTTCTCTTAATCATAATTCAAATTGTTTAAATTTTAGTTAAGTCCACTAAATCAAGATCTAAACGAAACTCAAATGGATCAAATAGAGTTTAACCCATTCCTTGTTAGATTTGAACGAGAATCAAGCTTTGAACATGATATTAAATCAAATGGTTCTGTTAATGGAAAATCCCTATACCTGGAAGAAATAGGGAAGAACAAAGCCATTTTCACAAGCCCAAAATTTTTGTCTACATATCTAAATCCATTCTCGGCCAAATCATTCGCGAACCATTCGAGGCTTTGTGTCACATCTTCATTTGCAAACCATGGAATTGGCCATTGTAAGGTTTGGTAATTGATGAGTTTTGGGCTTATTTGGAAACCGTCATTTCTAGAAATAAAGACAAAGAAAGAGAGAAAGAAAAGAAAAAAAATTCCAATCAACGTGCCAACTCAGTTAAAAATCCTAGTTAGCTAGTCAGAGTGTCAGCTGCAAAAAAATTTTAAGTGCACCAGATGTATGTATATTCTTTAGTGGAGTATATCGTGGCCCATATGAAACAAGTGCTAGTCATTGAATGTATATGCATTTAGTGTACATAAAAATTTTTGGTCGACTAAAATATAAAAACCCAATTAGCATACCACGTCATATTTAAGGGAAGCTTACTAACATTGTCATGATATAGGATTTATTTGAAATATTTTCAAAACTTAAGGATTTATTTGAAACAAAAAATACTTTTAAAATCTATATGAAACATTAAATATACTTATAGGACTAAAATAGAATTCTGACTTTGCTAAGTGCTAGAAGCTGAAGCATCCTTCCCCAAGATTAAGGGCCTTTCATTTCCTTGTTGGCTTTCCTATTAGACCTGTGTACTCTTGGAAAAGGATATTTGGTAAAGCAAGTCTACCTCCACTACATCATATTACAATTTTTATGAATATATTAAATTATTAAAAGGTATACTAAATTACTTATTTATTAACTTACATTTAAAAATTTTTCTAAGCTGGTTACTATTATGATAATTGTTTTCATGCTCTTTCTCTTCCAAACCTCTTCTCCTCCATTCTCCTTTGTTTCCTATGATTATAATGAAGTTTATAAATCTGTTTTAAGGGAGAAATTGAGGAGAAAATTCGGATTTGAAGAGAGGAGCTCAAAGAACACAAGATTCAAGTGACAAAAAGCAAGAAAACAAGGTAATTTCTCTTCTTATGGTTGTCATCTTTGGTTCCCTTCTCCACCATTTCGCCTTACTTGAGAAAACCCTAGGAGGAGATGATTTTTAGGTAGAACCAAGAATGAATCTAAGGAAAAAGGGTGTGGAGATTAAGAATATACAAAAGGAATTATCAAAAAACTATTAGATTTTAAGATGCAAATTCTAGGGTTTTGTGTGCACCTTCCAAAATCTGATTTCATATGATAATTCTTAGTCCTAATTAAGATTTTAAATGAGCTCCTAAGATCCCTAAGATGCTCCCCACAAGCTTCCTCCTTCAAGAAAATAAAGCACACTCCAAGGAACCCTAAATCATGCATAGTCTTAGCCTAAGCAAGTTCTCATAGCTAGGGGGGTTTAAAATTTTTCTAAGGCCATGTTTGAGTCATATTTGATGAATGAAAATGAGGGGAGGCCTTGGAAAAAATTTAGAACTCATAGAAAATGATTTGGTGTCTTAGGTTCCATATTATGACCTAAAGAAGCAACATGATGTTAGGCCTTTTGTTTTAATGGTGTGATGACTCCAAGAGGCTTAAAAGGAGTCAAGAATCATATTTTAAAGGAAAGAATGAGGCCTAGAAATCATTTGAGGGGTTTTGCTTCATTAGGTGCCAATATGGACCATAATGGGGGTTATAGAGCCATCTAGTGTTTTATTAAGTTATGTAGCCTTAGAATGTGTTTCATAAATCTAATTGGCAAGGTGGCTCTCTCTATCTTCTCTCATGCATGGATGTGTGTTTAGCTTGTTTTAGAATGTGTGTATGTGTATTTTCAAGCAATAAAATGTATGCTAGCATGCTTTTACATGCTATGATTCTTGATGCCATGTTATATTTCTAAATGAGTATATGATGTATACTTGAGTTTGCTTGAGTGTAAAGAGGCCAAGAACTCTTCCCTTTAGTGAGGATGAGCTAAGAACCCTTGAGCTTGGTTGAGACAAAGTAAAGAGTCTCCTAAAAGTAAAGTGGGCTCCCAAGAGTATGCTTGAGTCCAAAGCTCTTAAAGAATGGGTGAGGCAAGTCCAAAATCTATGAGGAGAAGTGTGAGACCAATCCAAAAACTTGGTGAGCTCTTAAATGTCTTGTATGATTGATTCACATGCTAAGTTTGCTTTTAAAATATCCATGACTTCCATTTTTTTCATGCATGCATTTGTAAAGCTTGCTTTGCACATATTATATATGATTGAATGGGAGATGAACTATTGGGATTCTTTGAATCTCATCCCCTCCTCTCCAATGATCTAACATGCTAGGTGAACCAAGTGGATATGCTAATGGGAGCCAACAACACTAAAAGAAGGAGATTGATAATCATATGTTTAACTTTTGCCACTTTAAGACCATGATTGTACCATATGATATATATAATGTTGTAAATATCCTATGACCCCTGAGACATATGTAAATATGCTATTATGTGATATTTAAATATATGAATATGATGTATGACCTCTAGCATTTAATTTGAGCATGAGATGCCAAAATATGCAATGCGAAAGTATGATAGAAATATGCATAAGTTTGGGTTGAATGGCCAAAATGAGATGCATGAAGTTTGAGACCATTTGGGCAGCTCACACAAGTCTTAAATATACTTTTAGACTAGCCCAAAGGGTGCCACAACCAAGGAAAAGCCAATTGGCAAATTTAGTATCCTATATGGAGCTAAATTTGACCATAATGGAACCCTATATCACTTTTTAGCCAAATAAGTTATTCTTGATCTGAAATTTGGCATAAAATTAGGTCTAATTGAGAGCTTTTTGGGAAGCTAAAGATCATAATTTTTGGAGATCTACAGAATATTTGATGATTTTTCAAAGTCGGCAACTTTTATAGTTTCTGGTTTGCTGCACTATCCATTTGGTCCGAAATTAAACTCTATCACTCGAGGCCCAAATGATGTCTAATTGCCATGAAATTTTATAAAAAGAAACTATACAATCACAGTGACTTGTGTCAACTAGAAGCATCTCATTTGGAGGTCTAGAGAGGGAGATATAAATTTTTGAAATTTCTATCCAGTATCAATAATTTTACTCGACCAGAAGTATTGTTCCATTGAATTTCGAGGTCTGGGCTTGATGACCTAATCTAGAGATATTTTTTTCTCTCTATTTAACATTCAAATCTTTCTATATTGGTATTATTTGCATGGATTAGATTTTTTTAGAATTAATTAGACATTTTCAAAATTTTCTACAGAATTTTGTGATAGTTCCAGGATTCAATCAGACCTTTGGACCATTTTGAATGTCAAATGTCTTTTGTGGTAAATTTTATGATCTATAAGTATTTTAAGTGTGAATTAGACATCTTGAGCTTTCCAAAATGACTAAGAAAATATGATTTCAATTTTTCTAGAATTAGTTATGATTTTATAAAGTTTGCCCATAAAAGAGGCCAATTCTAGCCGAGAATAAACTTCCATTTTCCATGCTCCATTTGGTTTCCATGAATTGATTTTGTGATGCAAAGGAGTTGTATTGATGTAATTAAATATGGGAAGTATAGTATGTGCTCATATGGCCCCCGTGACATTGAATGAAATTTTTAGATATAGCGCAATGAGAATTTAATCCATTATTTATATCCCATTTTCTTACAACTCTTAAGCAATGCATGTTATGGAACATGTTAATTGCATGAGGAAGGCTAGAAAGATATGGTATTACATCATTTTTCATGAACACAATTAGGGACCTTTAGACCAGAATTAACTACAATTGAATTAGGATAAGGATAGTGGATACCAAGGGACAAATCTAAAGCTAGTCACAAGTTCTTTAATTGCCTTTAGTTCATGCAATTAGGTAGTAATTAGGAACTTTGATTCAATTTCATTCTAATTAGTTTAATTAGATCAACCCCCCTTAAATTAGGTAGTTCTAGGATCCTTTTGTACTTGGAAAACCTAATTAAACATTGAATTCCATTTCCAAGGGAGATGACTTAAGTTATGTCACTAACTATATATTTTCTCAATGTAGTTTTATTTTGGAGGTTGCAAGACAAAACCTTTCAAAATTTGGTGTTGTTGCTAGGGAAATTGGATTCTTAATTGTTTGAAAAGGTTTTCTAAGTGTTTTACTCTATTTTTGTTTGGTTTTTGTTTTGTTTTAAGCTTGGTTTTTGGACATTTTGATGTTGCGTAACAAATATTCTGCTTGCTAGAATTTTTGTTTGACGTGCCCAAAAAATTCTCGAACTTTGTTTTCCAAGGTTTTTGGGTGTTTTGAGTAAAAATAATAGCATAGCTATTTGGTGCACCATTTTTTGGCCAAATTTCAACGTTTAAGGCATTTTTTCTAATTTTTAAGTATCTTTTCGAATTTTTTAGGATTTTTCTAATTTTTCTGAATTTATTTTCTTTATTTTTTATGAGTTCATTTTGTGTGATTAACCTCTATTTTGTGGCGTTTTTGTTTGTTAGGAAGTTCTTAGCTTTATTGAATTTTTATTTTCTTAATTTAGAGTTAATTTTAGTGATAGTTTCCTAGTGAATTATCTTGTGCTTAAATTGATTAAACTTCTCAAAGATGGTTAAAACGAGCTTCGAACCAAGACCACTGGCACTACTTTCTTCTTGGTCTTGGGTTCTCTCAAGTCATAGAGATCAAAACTACAAGAAAGTTAAAAGGAATGAAGAAGGACCATTGAAAGTTGATGAAAGAACAATCAGTATGTTGCATAAGAATGAGCCATTTGCTTTAAAGTTGTATCTTGTAACACCCAAAAATTCATTATTAATGTGGATTTAAGATTCAATTGGGTTAGAAATTTAAGATTCATTATTAAAGAATTATTATGAGGATAATTAGGCAAACTATAGGAAATAGAAATTTATGGAGAAATAAATTATTAATGTGGATTTAAGATTAAATTGGGTTAGAAATTTTATCTAGGCTTGTAATTATTTTAAGCATAACAAGGATGGAGATTTATAGAGACCCAATCCAAATATATCTTTATAGTGTGGCCTAAAAAGTAAATTTCTAAACCCAAATGGGTCTTGGGCCTTTAAGTTAGCTTAACACCATCACTTAAACCTTAAACCCTTTTAGCTTCCCTAACATTCTATAGAAAACACAAGTTACTCAAGAGAAAATTCGAAAGTCTAAGGGAGGCTAGGGTTCTACTAACATTTTGGCTCCATTTCTCCTTTCTAAAGCAAGATTCAACCAAGGTAATCTATATGAAACTTAATCCTTTCTTCTTTTTCAATTTGCCTTGATTAGTTTTTTTGTTGGGAGTATTTTCACCTTAAACCCAAATCTAAAATTTGTTGTTTAGTGTTTTCATGGTGGATTTTCAGAGGTTGAGACTAGGAAGGCTATTAAGTAAGTATCTTCTCCTAATTTTGATGTGTTTTCTACTGGATAGAAATCCTTATAGCTGACTTATGGTATGGGCTTTGATTTTGTGTTAAATTGCCTAAAAATTGGAGTGGTATTTGAAGTTTTAGGTGTGGGACAAATCAAATCTGAGCTTAAAGCCTGTTGGTAGCTTGGTCAGTGTTCTTTAGGTAGTTGGTAATAATTAGATCCTATAGTATTTAATTTATGTTGTAATTAGCACCTAAGAGCATGCTTGATTTGATTTAGGAATCTTTACAGTGTGGAAATTTATCTTTGGCTTCAAGACTAGACTTATAAGTGAGGTAACTAGAGTTAATTTTTAATTCCTTGCATATATTTACTTTAATCTTATATCTACTGCAGATGTATTATTTGAATGCTAAATGATTGGCTAGCTATCTAGATTGTTGTATTTGAACCTTGTGTGAGTCCATTGATGATCGTGTCGCGCAATCTCAAATAAAACTAGGTAGCAAAATAAATTTGTAGATAATGGTGCAACCTAGGTCATCTTCCCAAGGAGTTTGTGCCTTAAATTGTTTATGGAAGAGTATTCTAAGTATTACTATTATAATCTAACTTGGGGTTTGATATGCTAGAATTTAATTGAACTAAAATTAATTAACAAGAATTAGAAATCTAAAACTAAGTTCAAGTGATTTATCAAGTAAATGAGGTAACTAGCTTTCAATTAGATTCCCTAAAGTTCAATTATCCTTGCTATTTTTGACTTACCAATTTTGGATTAAGTTCTTGCTCTTTAGTGCATTCCTCATAAGGTTCTTGAATAACCATCCAAGATTCAATTCATTAATTGTTCAAAGAATTTTTGCAACCACAAGAAACCTTAAACAACTAATTAATTTAATTAAAAATAAGAATACACTACACTAATTCTGATTGATTTATGAAAGCTACTGCACAATTCACTCAAGATGCTAATTCACCAATTAGATTAATTAACCCCTCAAGCAATTAATTGCACAAAAGTTTCAGCTAACTAACCCAATAACCATTGCATCAATTAGCCTAAAGTCAAGAGGAATTTAGAGGTCAATTGTACAGTATTAATTCTGGAATTTCTATGAACAGATAATGATCACAAATAAAATTCCAAAATTCAATTTAAAACCAATCCAAAAATTAATTCAATCCAGTAATTCCAGCAATTAAATTCCTAAACCAATAAACTAAACCTAGTCAAATTAATAAAGGAAATAATGCTAAAATCAAAAGATTGGGCAAGAGAGTTTTATCCAAATTCAATAGGGGATGTAGAGCTCAAATCTTCATCTAGGAGAACTCAATCTTCAGCTAGCCACCACAAGGAATTTAAGCTGCCATGGAGGGATCAAATGAAGGAGAATCGATCAAAGAAGCCATAATCATGGAGAATTTAGCCAGAACTGCTTCCTCGTCCAGCACTGGAATTTCTCGCACTCTTTTTCTGCCGTCTCTCCTTCTACGTCCTCCTCTTCTCTCCTATCTCCCAGCGTCCCCTCTAGGTTTTATTTTCACCTTCTCCTCGTTGTTCACGTCTCTGGAGCTTTACTCATTGCTGTCTCTGTTTCTATTCACAGCACATAGAACTCGAGCTTCTTCCTTGCGTTGACTCCAACTCTTCACGTTCTGGTCAAGCCCTCTCTTCATACCACATGTTGCTTCTGTGTGTTGTTTAGCAGCTTCTCGTTTGCTTCCCCTCTGTTCATACCACAAGAAACCTTCTCAAAATCTGCACATGCTTCTCCTTCTTGTTTGCTTCTAATATATTTAATTTTTATTCTCTTTTACTCTCCAACTCGTGGCTTTCAAGATTGTGTTCAAAGCCCATTAAAATCTACACAAAAGAATGGAAAGTGTTAAGTAGAAATACCTACAAAATTATTTAAAAGGAATTCAAGCAATAAAATTCAAGAATTTTGCAGTTTAATTCCCAAAGTGCAAAAGTGGCTAATAAAATCAATTTCCATTCAATTGCATGCATTAAGCTACATTTGATTATTAAAATGACTAAGTTAGGAGGATGAAAATAGATAAAATATGTGTTTATCATCCATGGTGAAGCTATGGTATGGCAGCCACCGTACATTATGCTTCGATCGAGCATTGAGTTATGATCAAACTCATATATACATTGAGCCCATGTTGTACTCATTAAGGAGTTGGTGCCGTGAACGTGCCTCTTCTAGTGTTATTGGCCCTTAACATGTTATATGTCATTGTTAGTATGGGATAATAGTCACTGATAGCTTAACCATATCATTTACTGATATGATAGATGTTTCCCATGCTTATTTGATTAAAATGCACATATGTTGATTAATTTGGTACATATGAATCAAATTTCCCTCTTAGTTATTAAGATTCACATCTCACCCCATTTTATGGGCTGAGAATTTCAGGTGAAGGCTCCTAGGGTAAGAATAAGGATAAGTAAGTAGATGAATATCCATGAGTTAAAACCCTGCACTTAGGCTAACCTGACTTAGAGAAGTTGCTAATTTTTATGGTTCATTTGTATAGCATCATCATGTAATCATATTACCAAGTGTAGGTATTTAGTGTTTTGTAATCAATGGTATAAGTAATGGGGAGCTAGACCTTATATAGTTTTAAATCTGATGCTTGTACCCAATGATGATCTGATATGAGATGTTGTTAATGCAGAATCATTAATTAGTAAATTAGATTATGATTATGCCATGTTATGAGTGTTTATCCCAATAGTGTATGTGGGTAGTTCAATTGCAAAATGTATACATAACCATATAAATGATATCCTCAGAGGTTTTTGCACTCCTTGCTATAAAAATTTATAAGCTTGCTGGTGGGTGGTAGTTAGGTGGGTGAGAATTAACATTTAAGTCACTTAATTGGTTATGATAGGCATGCTGTGTAATTTAGGCAGTTGGATGCTATTAAAACCTTACAAATTAAGGTAGAATGACCCTAGAATGCTACTAGAGGGAGACCTAAAATGTTTAGGACAAAATTTAAAAAATTTAGGCGTAGGATAGAGTTAAACTATGGCCAAAGCTTTTCTAGAGGCTAGGAGCACTGTGGTGTAGGGCAAAAATTTCACCCAGGAGTGGAATAGTATCGAGTTTCTCCACAATGCAATATTCTTGGTTGTGGCGCAATTCGAGCAAATTAGTAGGGGAGGGTTCCAAAGAGCAACTTCGCCGTGGCTCTAGTAAGACTCACTGTGTTGAGAATTGAGGAGAGAAAAATAGAGTTCTAGTAGCTCACTTTGCCAATATACAAGGATATTTTGCCATAATGTGGATTGAGGAATTTTTAACAGTAAAGTCCAGAGGGTGACTTTGCTACAACGTGGAAGGCCTAAGTTGTGGTGCAAAACATTTATTTTTGGTTATGAGTTCCAGTAACCACTCAAATCACAGGGTGGGTATACCAAGTCATGATGTAAGTCCACAAACTTAGTTTTTTAAAGCTCTAGTAGCCAACTTAGTCACGATGGGAATGCCTAAGTCACGGCGTAAAACACTAATCTCTTGTTTCTAGCCTCCAAAACTTAATTTTCTTGAGGTTAATGATATGTAATATCTTAGGAACAATCATAAAAGGATGTTGTAAGTAAGGAATTAGTGATAAAATGAATCAAAGGTTTTATTTGATAACTTGAATTACTTGTAGGTTTAAATTGCTTTGTTCTTTGATTAATATTCCCCAATGATAAAAAGTTCAAATTTTCCCACTATTTTACCTAATTACTTAGTTACACGAATATTAGGCCTTGATTTATGATCATTAATCATATGATTAAGCTTAATTACTATAAATAGGAGTTAGGGTTGTTACATTTGGTATCAGAGCAATGGTTTATGAAATTAAGTTAAAATTTGAGCTTTGTGGTTATAAAACTTGGCAATTATAATGCATGCATGCTAGGAATAGGAACATTATAGTCTAATAATGCTTCTTACATCTGTGTATACCTACTATAAGTGGAGTTGTATTTGGATTACCCTTGGATTGTAACTTAATAGGGAAGCCTTTAGTTGTGATTGTGGCATTGCAGGGTGTTATGGCAACACATACAGAAACCACTGAAATGTTGAGAAATGTGCAAGAGACCATGGCTACAATGGCCAACCGTATGAGGGAACAAGTTAAGGCCTATAAAGCTACTATAAAGGTAACGATTGACTAGCTTTAAGAGTAAGCCAAGGCCCATGCAACCACTATTCAAGTACTACAATAATGATATGAGACCATGAATAAATAGAATCAGGAGGAGCCAGTTGAAAACTAGGTTAGTGCTGGCTAAAACCTTGGTGTAACGCATCAAGGGGAGAATGATGATATCTCAACTATATTGCCCAGGTTTAGGAAGGCTGATCCTCCATTGTTTTTGGGGGAACTAGATACCGACAAGGTTAAGAGGTGGCTAATGTAGTTAGAGAAGATTATTGAAGTTGTGACATGCACCATTAAGTAAAAGGTGAAATTGGCCATCCATAAGCTAGAAGGTGAGGTAAAGCATTAGTGGTGGGGTGCCTTTAGGTTGTTGACTTCAAGGGGGATACCTTTGACTTAGGAGAGTTTCCAAATTGCCTTTGAGGGAAAATACTTTCCACCTTTAATGAGAGCTAATAAGGAGGCTAAATTCAATTTCCTTGGACAAGGAGAGATGAATGTATATCAATATATAGCTAAGTTCATTTAGTTATCCCATTTTTCCTCATATCTAAAATGGTTTGATGATGAATGTCATACCTTACTATATAACACATTTCCCACTACAAATACCTCATATAGAACTGAAAGGAGTCAATGAAAACCTAAATTGATTAAAATTTTCTTTTTACTTCAGGGTTAGGTATATACATGGCTTTCTATTACATGCCCTATTATTATACAGCATTATAATACAACTCGTACATACCATAATCTAAAGATATTTAATTACATGACAAAATGTGATGCATAAAAGTGAGGTCCTTAATTTATACCTCCACACCCTTTGCCCTTTCTTTGTTTGAACTCGGAAGTAGCATGGGTTATATTTAGGGTGAGATTATAAAATCTCAATAGTAGTAAACCAATCTCATTCACAAGCTAGCATGTAAGTACATAACATAATGCCAATCAAGGTGCCACATACCATATAGAAATACAAGGAATTTCATACAAGGCCAAGCATGGTCTAAACATACATGTCTCATCTTATAGCATAAACAACAACTTGATATGGCATAACACTCATCATTATACAAACATACAAGCTTAAAGAAAGAGAAAGGAAAACTACTACCTTAGAAAACTTTGCTCCTCAATCCTTGGAACTCGGTTTACTTGCTTTTAGAGTTCCCAAACAAATATCGAACCCTATAATGATAATGATAATTCATTACAATCAACACATAAACCTTAACTTCTAATGTATTATGACCCTTTTAAACTTAATGGGACCATTGGAATTGGAAAAATCTAACTCCTTCCCTTCCCATTCAGTATGGCCGAATAGTATGCATTTATTGGCCATAATTTAAATATTTTATTCCATGAGTTTTAGGGGCTTTGCAGTAGGTATTCCTAGCTAAAAACACCCTTTTGAATCCATAGGAATGGATAAAATTATGAAATTTCAGCCCCAACAACATGTTTTGGTCATAACATAACCTAGCTCCATTTTAGGCCCCAAAGTGAGTTTCTTTGGTTCTAAAAATTCCATAACCTCTTCATTTATGTTTCAGGACTTGAAATTTGGTATACATGACTTTAAGATATTAAGAAAACACCATACAAATTATGGGAAAATTTAGACAGCATCTCCCTAACATTTTTATTTTCCTAAAAATTACAATCTTTGTGTTTTTCAAGGTTCCAACATACTGCAAAAATGGATGAGCTCATATGGCCTCCATACCCAATATATAAAATCCATTTCTAATGATCCATATGCTGTCCAGAAGTGACTCATAGCTAGGGTTTAACAAAACTAACTCAAAACATGTGATTTTCAAGTGCAAGGTGGAGAAAACTTACTCTTTAAGCTTAATCCTTGCTTCCTTTGCTTTTCTCACACTAAAATCCTTTCTCTTCCCACTTAGAGCAACAATCCACCTTAAAGAAAAGATGAATATGTAGCTGCCCTTTGGAGAAAATGGTTAGAGGATGAAGAAGATGAAGAAATTTAGTGAAGAATGGTGGTAATTTTGCTTGATTTCACTTCTTCTTCCACTTTTTCTCCCTCTCTCTTTCTCTCTTCACGTTTTTCTCTCCTTTTCCTTTGTGTGTGGCATGAAAATGGTGGAATGGAGGTGAAGGAGGTGAATTTAAATGAAGTTAAATGGTCATGCCAAATTTACACCTTTGGATCAACCTTTTCAAGATCAAATCTTAGCCTTCTATTCCTTTTTTCTTTTGATTTTCTAATTTCATAACTAAATATCTTCTTCCAAAAATTCTTGGCCATACACTTGGACACCTTTTCTTAGCCCTTAAGTTATGGATAGTAACCATGGTTATTTTCTTAACTCAACCATGGTTAACTTTTAACTCAACCATAGTTAGTTTCTAACTTAACCATAGTTAATTTTTTAAAATAACTAAAATCCTTTTCTTCTTTCCTTTTCATTTTATATTTATATTTGGGTTTCATCTTCTCTAAAACCCTAATTATATCTTTTCTTCTCTTTTGGGCCTTTAAAATCGGTTGTTGGGCCTTATAGCTATCTAAACAATCGATATTCGTACCTGATTAAGGTTTTACGATACAATACATACCTCTGACTTTCTAAAATTTATAAATATTATTTCCTCTACTTTTTGGCCATACTAAGCTTCAAACATGGATCAGGGCCCCTTAACCTCAATCCTCATAAATTTCGGTGTCAATTGGACACTCAGGTCTGTAAGTGTGATTTTTACTATTTTGTATTATGATTGTGCTATAAAATTTTCATTTGCTGTAATTTAGACCCTAAAACTCCTTCAAGGTTTCTTAGCCTTTTAGCTATTTCTATTTCTATAGTTGTTACAACTTCTTTTTTCTATTTTGTTCATGGCTACTGATCGGGCTAACCAGATCCCGGATCGGATCCTGCCCGACCACCCAGATAACGTGGCGTCATTGGACGAGTCTCATCAAACTGAGTTTAACCGTGGGTCACAAATTTCTAATATTCTTGCTCGATTTTTTGATATTCGTGCCTAAAGCCCTGAATAGAAGGTGAAACTAGGGTTCTCTGAACTATCGGGCAATTTATACATTTTGCCCTACTCATAACTTTTCTTTTCATTTTAGTCCCTGGCTCCTTCATACTTGACTTCTGAGACTCTTTGGGACCTTTTTCTGCTCCCTTTTCTTTATCTATTTTGGCCCCAATTTTAGGGCACCTCTGGCCTTGACTCATCATTTTTGTAGTCTAGAATATTATTCTAATTTTATTGGACCTCAATTTACTCTATTTGGGGGACTCCCTTCTGTATCCAGTGAATTTCGTACGTTGATGGAAAAATTGTATATTACGTTTCTCGTGTTTCCTTACGTTTTCTTGCATTTACAAGATATTACAATGAACCATGGAAGGCCAATAAGTTTGAAAGAGGCCTTAAGTTAGAATTGAAGGACAAGATTACACCCTTACAAATCTGTAACTTTGATGAATTGGTAGAGAAATATAGGTGACTGAAAAGGCCTTGATAAAGAGTGAAGCCAAAAGAAAAAAAACCATGGAGGGTAAATGTGACCAAAGGATGGAGCACTTTAAGGGCAGAAACAAAAGGACTAGTAGTGGCAGTGGCTCTTGGGGTAAGAGGCTACCCCCATGAAATGTTCCTAAAAAAAAGAGTATGGGACCCCTAAAGAGTTCAGCCAGTGTCCCATCAGCATATGGTAAGTGTGGGAAAAATTATAGGACTGGACCTTACCCTGTGTGCTATAATTATAAGAAGCTTGGACACTATCCACAGACTTGCATAGTGTCAAAAGAGTCAGCCTCATCTGTCAAACCACTTACATAAGGACGAGTGTTCGCACTTATGCAACAAGAGGCTGGTAGATCCCCTACTCTGATTCGACGTACTTTACTTGTTTATAATTATATTGTAAATGCATTGTTTGACTTAGATGCGACTCACTCATTCATCTCATATGACTGTGTTAAGTGTATGGTCTTAAAATTAGCTTATTGTCGTTTGAATTATCTGTATCTATCCTTACTGGATATTCCACATACATATGATGTGTGCTTAAATTGTATTGTACAATTGGGTAGCCATTGTACTACCCTTGACTTGATTTTCATCCCTTTGCATGACTTCGATGTGATCATCAATATGGACTGGATGTCAGCTAATAATATGATACTTGATTGTAATCGTAAAACTACTTCCTTACTTACTAATATATCTTAATCATGTACTATGATTGATGTAACACCATAAATTCTAACTCATTCTAACTTATCTCATGCCTTTACATAACTTAATATAATGAATCATGTGAGTTTTGCATGAAAAAGGCAAGGAAAATAATGCTCATTTTAGCATTGCGCTGGGTATCAAAATTCCATTCGGTGTCACATGGACCATGTAAGATCATCTTTTTCATTCTCATATTTAATTCTATCATTATAACTCATTTACATCATAAAAACATGCCTACAATTCATGGAAACCGAAAAGGAGCTCAAAATAAGCAAGCATATTTTCGGCCAGATTTGCTCCATTTTCTGACCCAACTTTGGAAAATCATAACTAAATATAGAAAATTATAAATCATGCAATCTTGGTCATTATGGAAATATTAGGATGTCTAATTCACCCTAAAAATATTCCTGGGTCACAAAATTTATCACACAGTACGTTTGACATCCAAGAAGCTACAAAGGTCGTTGGCTGCCTGGGCTGTTGTTCAGTTTACTGATACCAGATTCTAAAATTCATAACTAATTTTATAAAACTCCAAATCACACACATTCAGTCATTATAGAAATCTAAAAATGTTAACTTGATAATAAAAATAATTCTAGAATGAAACAGATACGTTTAGCCATCTGGAACTTATGGAATAGTAACTAAGCTCCTGGGGTGCTACTGATACTGATAGTTAACTTTAAACATGCATAACTCTCTTCTCAGACCTCCAAATGAGGTGATCTCAGTGGTCACAGAAATCTTATGACCTCTAGTTTATGTATATAAAAATTCATAAGTATTGGATACCATTTGGCCATCGAGTGACACAGAATACAAAACTGCCAGTATGAACAGTACCCATACCAAAATCCATGAAAAATTCCAACTTTGAAAATTTATCAAATATTCCCTAGATCTCAGAAAATTATGATCTTTAGCTTTACAGAAAGCACTCAATGATCCTTAATTTCATGCCAAATTTCAGGGCAAGACTAACTCATTTGGCCAAAAAGTGACATAGGGTTCCATTATGATCAAATTTGGCTCCATATGAGGTACCAAATTTGCCAAATGGCCTTCCCTTGGTTGTGGCACCTTTTGGGCAAGTCTAAAAGCAGATTTAAGACTTGTGTGAGCTTCCCAAATGGTCTCAAACCTCATGCATGTCATTTTGGCCATTCAACTCACATTTATACACATATTCATCAAACTTTAAATTCTCATACCATGGCATTTCATACTCAAAACATGTACTAGTAGTCATACATCATTTCCATACATCTAAACATCACATAATAGTTTATTTATATATGTCTCAAGGTTCATAATACTTATAAAACATCATAGACATCTTGAACTATTATCATGGTCCCAAATAGACAAAATAAAGCATAAGCTTGTCAAGCTCCTTCCTTTAGTGTTGTTGGCTCCCATTAGCATATCCACTTAGTTCACATAGCATGTTAGATCATTGGAGAGGAGGGGATGAGATTCAAAGAATCCCAATAGCTCATCTCCCATTCAATCATACATAATATGTGCAAAGCAAGCCTTTTAAATGCATGTATGGAGAAAATGAAAATCATAGACATTTTAAAGGCAACTTTGGCATGTGAATCAATCATACAAGACATTCAAGAGCTCACTAAGTGTTTGGATTGGCCTCACACTTCTCCTCATGGATTTTGGACTTGCCTCACCCATTCTTTGAGCACTTTGGGCTCAACGATACTCTTGGGAGCCCACTTTGCTTTTGGAGACTCTTTACTTTGTCTCAACCAAGCTCAAGGGTTCTTGGCTCATCCTCACCCAAGGGAAGAGTTCTTGGCCTCTCCACACTCAAGCAAACTCACACAAACATCATTTAGTCATTTGAAAACATAACATGGCATCAAGCATCATGGCATATAAAGGCATGCTAGCATACTTTTCAGAGCTTGAAAATGCACATACACACATTCTAAAACAAGCTAAACACACATTCATGCATGAGAGAAGGTGGAGAGAGCTACTTTGTATACAAACACACACTTTTTCCTTAGCTTTCAAGCCTTTTCTTTCGGCCACACACGCACAAGTTGGTGGAGATAGTTTCTTTTAGCCTAAATACAATTTATAGGAGCCAATTAGGTTCATGAAACTAACTCTAAGGCCATAAAGGTATACTTGGTATAATGAACCCTTTTTCTAATAACTCTTATAGTTAGCTCTTTAACTCAATAAGTTCAGCTAGCACCATTTTATATGGAGCCTTGGAAATTGGTCTTGTACTTGGAACTAGGTCAATGGAGAACTCTAACTCTCTCTCTAGAGGTGGACCACTAATCTTTTTAGGGAAAACATCTAAGAATTCTCTAATCACAGGTATATCCTCCAACCTATCATCAACCCTAACATGTAATAAAAAAAAAACACTAGAAATCCTTGGCAACCATGCCTAAGGTACCTCCCAACTTGGGCAATAGACACATAAACAAGCTCAATTATAACATTTGGTTCTTCCGTAAACGTGAGAAACGCAATGTTCGGTTTCTCCGTAAACGGCAGAAATGGGCCAGATACAAAAGGAAGTCCCTGAAATAAAAGGAATTAGGGCCAACTAAAATTATGATAAAATTTTAAATATTAGAAAATGAGGATTTGGGCCTTGAGTTGCTCAAAAATCAAGGCCAAAGTGATTCAAAAAATTTGTTAAAAGGCCAGTGGCATTTTCGTAAATATGGGCACTTTTTGAAAAACACACAGGAGGGCTTTTTAAATGAAAGTTTTAAGTTCTCCAGGGTTCTCAGAGGCTCTAAAAACTATGGAAAGTTCCAGGACAGCTAAAGTCCCTCTGGTGGACGTTTTCCAATGTCAGTGTGCCCGAACTTTGACGGATTCGTTCGGAAAGGTTTTAGCTCCAATTTGAGTGATTCCAAAGACATTTTACTTGATTGGGAACCTAAATTTTATAATGGAAAAGACAATTCTCAAAAAGGAGTTAAAACGAAGGAGAAACGAAAATACAAAGTATGAAGGGCAAAATGGAAATTTTTGAAAGTGTAACTTATTCCCACCTCTATATATGATGCACCCTTCTCCTCCCTTCATTATGCACGACCATCTTCTGCCTAAAACCAGAAGAAAACCCTAGGGGATGAGGCTCACAAGAAGGGGAAGAAAAGGAGGAGAAATCAAAGGCTTAAGGTATGGAAATTAGTAGTTTTTCATGCTCTTTCTCTTCTAAACCTCTTATCCTCCATTCTCCTTTGTTTCCTATGATTAAAATGAGGTTTATAAATCTGATTTAAGGGAGAAATTGAGGGGAAAGTTCGGATTTGAAGAGAGGAGCTCAAAGAACACAAGATTCAAGTGAGAAAAAGCAAGAAAACAAGGTTATTTCTCTTCCTATGGTTGTCATTTTTTGTCCCCTTCTCCACCATTTTGCCCCACTTGAGAAAACCCTAGGAGGAGATGATTTTTAGGCAGAACCAAGCATGAATCTAAGGAAAAAGGGTGTGGAGACTAAGAATATGCAAAGGGAATTATCAAAAAGCCATTAAATTTCAATATGCAAATTTTAGGGTTTCAATTGCACCTTGTAAAATCTGATTTTGTATGATAATTCCTAAGCCTAATTAAGAGTTTAAATGAGCTCCTAAGACCCCACATGCTTCCTCCTTCAAGAAAACAAAGAGAATTCCAAGGAGGCCAAAAAGGGGCATAGTCTCGGCCAAGCAAGGTTGGGGTAGCTAGGGAGAGTTTTAAATTTTTCTAAGGCCATTCTTGAGTTATATTTGATGAATGAAAATGAAGGGAGGCCTTGGAAAACACTTAGAACTCATAGAAAGTGATTTGGTGCCTTAGGTTCCATATTATGACCTAAAGAAGCAACATGGTGCTAGGCCTTGTGTTTTAATGGTGTGATGACTCCAAGAGGCTTAAAAGGAGTGAAGAATCATATTTGAAAGGAAAGAATGGAGCCTAGAAATTATTTAAGAGGTGTTGCTTCATTAGGTGCATTTATGGACCATAATGGAACCTATAGAGCAGTATTAGTCTTTTCAAAGATTAATCTCAAATCTAAATACCACTAACTTAAGGTCAAAGTGGAAGACATACCTAACATTGCTTTTAGGACTCAGTATGGCCATTATGAGTTCCTAGTCATGCGTTTTAGGTTAACAAATTTCCTTGCTATTTTCATAGACTACATGAATAAGATTTTTGGGCCATACCTTGATCGGTTTGTGGTAGTACTCATTAATGACATCCTTATCTATTTTATGAGTAATGAAGAATATAAAGAGCATCTTAGGATAGTTTTTCAAAGCTTGAGGGAGCATTAATTATATGTTAAGTTAAGTAAATGTGAGTTTTAGTTGCAGGAGGTTAAATTCCTTGGTCATGTAATATTAGAGCAAGGGATAGTGGTAGATCCTAGCAAGGTGTAAATGGTGCTAAATTGGGAAAGACCCAAAATGGTGATCAAAATTCATAGTTTCCTAGGTTTAGCCAACTATTATATAAGGCTCATTAAAGGATTTTCCCAATTAGCTATGCCTCTGACAAAGTTGACTAGAAAGGACTAATCGTTTATGTGGGATACCAAGTGTGAGAATGCCTTCCAGGAACTTAAAGATAGGCAGACTACTATACTTGTGTTAGTGATACCTGCCCCTAAAGAGACCTTCATGGTCTATAGTGATACATCTAAGAAGTTTTTAGGATGTGTTTTGATGCAATAAGGTAGGGTGATAGCCTATACTTTTAGCTAACTTAGACTCTATGAGAAAAATTACCCTACCCATGACCTAGAGTTAGCAGCTATGGTTTTTGCCCTTAAGATTTAAAGGCATTATCTTTTATGGTGCATGTAACACCATAAATTCTAGCTTATTTCATGTCATTCATATGTTTCACCTCATTATTTCCATAAGAGCATATAAAGAGGGGAATGAAAATAATGAGTTTATTTACATTGCGCTATGCTTAAAAATTTACAATCGGTGTCATGTGAACCGCGTGAGCTCATGTTATAAATTTTCATATTTAATTCCATCATTATAAACATCATAAAAACATGCCTACAATTCATGAAGACCGAAATGGAGCTCAAAATAAGCAAGCATATTTTAGGCCAGATTTGCTCCATTTTCTGACCCAAGTTTGGAAAATCATAACTAAATCTAGAAAATTAGAAACAATAAAATCTTAGTTATTATAGAAAAATTAGTTTGTCTACTTCACACTAAAAATGTGCCCAGATCATAAAACACATAATGGAGGACGTTTGACATCCGAAAAGCTACAGAGGTTGCTGGCTGCCTGGGCTGCTGTTCAGATTACTAATACAAATTTCTAAAATTCATAACTAATTCTATAAAAATAAAAATTACACAAATTTGGCCATTATGGAAAGCTACAAATGTTAAATTGATACTAAAAATAATTCTAGAATGAAATAGATATGTTTATCCATAAGGAACCTATGGAATAGTAACTGAACTCCTGGGGCGCCACTGGTACTAACAATCAACTTCAAAAATACATAACTCTCTGCTCAGACCTCCAAATGAGGTGATCTATATGGCTACAAAAATATTATAACCTATAGTTTATTTATATAAAATTTCACAAGCATTGGACACTATTTGGCCATCAGGTGACACAAAATACAAAACTGCTAGTATGAACAGTGCCCATACTAGAAACAATAGAAAATCCCAATTTTGAAAATTCATCAAATATTCTATAGACCTCTAAAAATTATGTTCTTTAGCTTCCAAAAAATATTTTAATGAGACCTAATTTCATGAAAAATTTCAGAGTAAGGCTAACTCATTTGGCCAAAAAGTGACATAGGGTTCCATAATGGTCAATTTTGGCTCCATATAGGGTACCAAAGTTGCTAAATGCATTTCCCTTAGTCTTGGAACCTTTTGGGCAAGTCTAAAAGCATATTTAAGACTTTTGTGAGCTACCCAAATGGTTCCAAATCTCATAAATCTCATTTTGGCCATTCAACCCCTACTTATATACATATCTATCAAACTTTCAATTCTCATACTTTGGCATTAGATACTCAAAACATATGCTAGAGGTTATACATCATATCCATACATATAAACATCACATAATGGTGTATTTATAAATGTCTCAAGGGTCATGGTACATTTACAACATCATATACTTTGTGAAGCCTCATTATGGATTCAAAAAGAATGAAAGTTAGACCTAAGCTTGTCAATCTCCTTCTTTCATGGTTGTTGGCTCCCTTCACCATAACTACTTGGTCCACCTAGAATGTTAAAGCATTGGAGAGGAGGGAGTGAGATTCAAAGAATCCCAATAGCTCATCTCCCATTCAATCATACATCATATGTGCAAGCAAGCTTTACAAATGCATGCAGGGAGACAATAAAAGCCATGGACATTTTAGAAGAAAAGTTGGCATGTAAACAACTCATACAAATCATTCAAGAGCTCACCAAGTGTTTGGATTGGCCTCACACTTCTCCTCATGGGTTTTGGACTTGCCTCAACCATTTCTTGAGCACTTTGGACTCAACTATACTCTTGGGAGCCCACTTTGCTTTTGGGTGACTCTTTGCTTTGTCTCAACCAAGCTCAAGGGTTCTTGGCTCATCCTCACCAAAGGGAAGAGTTCTTGGCCTCTCCACACTCAAGCAAACTCATACAAACATCATACACTCATTAGAAAACATAACATGGCATCAAGGATCATAGCATATAAAGGCATGTTAGCGTACTTTTTATAACTTGAAAATACACACACATATTCTAAAACAAGCTAAACACACATCCATGCACGAGAGAAGGTGGAGAGAGATACCTTGCTTGCATTCACACACTTTTTCCTTAAGTGTCGACTCCTCTCCCTTGACCTCACATACTTAAGAAGGTGAAGATCATTTCTCTTGGCCTAGACACACCAAAAGAAGCATGAATTACTCATGGAACAATTTCTAAAATCACACCACTTGTTTAGACACTAGGTTATCCTATAGACCTTATTATGGTCTATAAAGGCACCTAATGAAGCAACATCCCTTAATTAAATTCTAAGCTCTATTTTTTTTTTCAAATATGATTCTTGACTCCTTTAAAGCCTCTTGGAGTCATCACACGATTAAAATAAAGAGCCTAAATACATGTTGCTTCTTTAGGTCACATAATGGGGACTATGGCACCAATTCACTTTCTTTGAGTTCTAAATTTTTTCCAAGGCCTCTACTCATCTTCACTCATCACATATGACTCAAGAATGGCCTTAGAAAAATTTAAAACACTCCTTAGCTATAGGAACTTGCCTAAGCTGAGACTATAGGGGGAAGAAGAGTTCATGGCCTTCTTGATTTTTCCTTGATGGGAGACACACTTGGGAGGCTTCCTAGAGGTCTTAGGAGCTCAATCAAATACTCAAACATGCAAGAAAACTCATATATCAAATCAATTTTTGCAAGGTGTTCAAGAGCTCTACACTTTTCTAACTTGGAATTCCTTGGTTTTGCTTGCAATTTCTTGGCATATTCCAAGTTCCCACACTCAAATTTCATGGTTTCTTATTAGTTCTAGGTTAGAACTTTCCTCCCCTAGATGGCTCCGTTTTTAGGCATTATACACACAAGGAAGAGCAAGAAGGAAGAAGTAACAAAAAGCAAGAAATTACCTTGGGTTCAACCTTTTTTCAAGAGTGTTTCTTCTTGCCTTAGCTTCCTCTTTGGATTTCTAACTTTTCCCTTCTAGTTCAAGGCCAAAACAGAACCATTTCATTCACCAAAAACATGGAAAGATGAAGCAAAGAGAGGAGAGGAAGGTTTCAAAAAGAAAGACTATGGAAATCTCTACCTTTTGTTAGCCTTTTCTTCCTCCTCTTGAGCTCTCTTAGTGCATCTCTCTCCCTTGGTCTCATGCTTTGTTTTGGACAGAAAGAAGGTTGGTTAATCGGAGGCCAAAGGAAAACGCGCTTTAAGAAGGTAAAGAGTCCACTTTATGCACTTTTCTATTTTGCATTTTAGTCCCTATTCTTTGTTCTTACCATTTTGGCTCAAATCAACTCCTTTTTGAAATCCATCTTTTCCATCATATTTCTTAGGCTCTTAATCATAATAATTTCCTTTGGAATCACTCAAAAAGGATCTAAAACCATTTCGAACCGTTCAGTCAAAATTTCGATCAACTGACAGCCGAAATCACTCACCAGAGGGGTTTCAACTGTTCTAGGGGTTCCCACAATATTCAGAGCCTTTGAGAACCCTAGAAAGCTTAAATTTTTTGTTTAAAAAGCCCTCATGTGAGTTTTCAAAATTTTCCAAAAATTACAAAAATGCCCCTACTTCCTTCGATAAATTTTCTGATCTCTTCTAGCTCTAGTTTTTAGGCATCTTAAACCTGAAATTCTCATTTTCTAATATTTAAAATTTTATTATAATTTTAGTTGGCCCCAATTCCTTCTATTTCGAAGACTTCCTTTTATATTTGGCCCATTTTCTGACGTTTACGGAGAAACTGAACATTGCGTTTCTCACGTTTACGAAGGGACCAGATGTTACAGCGCACAATTTGAGGTGTATGGTGACCATAAGTGTTTGAAGTACTTGTTTGATAAAAAAGAATTAAACATGAGGGAGAGGAGGTGGATGGAGTTTTTTAAGGATTATGAATTCTCTTTAAAGTATCATCCAAGAAAGGCAAATGTTGTCACTGATGCCTTGAGTAGGAAATCTATTCATATGGAAATAATGATACTTGGGGAGCAAAAGTTGATTAAAGAGTTGAAAGACTTGAACCTATCCATTTCAGTACATATTAGTAGCCTACTTTTTTAGGAGAGTTAAGGATAGAAAATGACTTTAGAAAGAGAATTAAAGAGGCCTAACAGTTAGATGAACATTTGGGAAGGATTAGAGAATAATTAAGGAGTGGAAAGGTCAAAGAGATTGACCTATCAGATGATGGTCTAATGAGATATTAGGGTTGAGTATGCATACCTAGGGATGAAGAAGTGAGAAATAGTACTGTCTAAAGCTCATAAGAGTAGGTACACCATCCATCTGGGCACCCCTAAGATGTACAAGGATCTTAGGAAGAGTTTTTGGTGGCTTGGGATGAAGTTTGACATAGTGGAGTTTATTACTAGATATCTAGTTTATCATAACGTTAAGATTGAACACCAAAAACCTACAAGTTGGTTATACCCTTTGAAAATTTTGGAATAGAAATGGGATAATATATCTATGTATTTTGTGATGGGCTTGCCTAGGACATTCTAGGATTATGATGCCATTTAGGTGATTGTAGATAGACTAATAAAGTCTACCCACTTTCTACCTATTAGAGCCACTTATTCTTTAGATAAACTAGCTCAACTGTATGTCTGTGAGATTATGAGATTACATGGTATTCCTAATAGCATTATATCAGATAGAGACCCCAAGTCCACATTAAAATTTTGGTGATCTCTATAAGAAGCTTTAGGCATTAGTCTTAACTTTAGCGATGCCTATCATCTTCAGTCAAATGAACAGACTAAGAGAACCATTCAAACTCTTAAGGATATGCTTAGAGCTAGTGTGCTAGAATTAAAAGGGAACTAGGATGTCTACTTACCTTTAGCTGATTTTGCTTATAATAATAGTCACTATCATTCCAGTATCCAAATGGAACCATTTAAGGAACTTTATAGGAGGAAGTGCAGATCACTCCGGTGTTGGGTAGAACTTGGTGAAAAGAGCCTTTTAAGTCCAGATAGTGGACCGAACCATCCGTTAAATAAAACACATTAGGAAGAAGTTATTGGCTGCCATAATAGGTTGAAAAGCTATGCCGATAAGAGAAGGAGGCCCTTAAAATTTGAGGTAAAAGACCATGTGTTCCTTAAGGTTATTCCAATGATGGGCATAGGATGATCTATAAAGTCAAGAAAGCTTAGTTCTCATTACCTTGGTCCTTTTCAAATCTTTACACGGATAAGACCTGTGGCCTATAAAGTTGTTTTACCCCCAAATATGGCCCAATTGTATGATGTGTTCCACATGTAGCAATTGAAAAAAGTATCACCCAAACCTTTCACATGTCATCAAATATGAGAATATGCATTTACAAGATAACGTGTCTTATATGGTAGAGTCAGAAAGGAAAGTGAACTCAAAAGTCAAACAATTGCATAATAAGAACATCCTCTTAGTAAGAGTGGCATGGAAAGGACTTACTCTAGATGAAGCAACCTGGGAGACAAAGGAAGCCATAAGGAAGGACTATCCAGCACTATTTGATTAAGGTATGTTTAATTTTGAAGATAAAATTTCTAACAGGAAGGGAGAATATAACACTCCAAAATTCATTAAAAGTAATTATACGCAATTAAAGAATTATTATGGGGATAATTAAGAAAATCATGGGAAATAGAAATTTATGGAGAAATAAATTATTAGTGTAGATTTAAGATTTAATTGGGTTAGAAATTTTATCTAGGCCAATAATTAATTTAAGCATGACAAGTATGAAGATTTATGACAACTTAATCCAAATGAATTCCTATAGTGTGGCCCAAGGAGTAAATTTATGAACTCAAATAGGTCTTGGGCCTTTAAGTCAGCCTAACATCCCCACTTAAACCTTAAACCCTTTTAGCTTCCCTCACATTCTGCAGAAAACACAAGTGAATCAAGAGAAAATTAGGAGGTCTAAGGGAGGCTAGGTTTCTACTAACATTTTGGCTCCATTTCTCCCTTCTAGAACAAGATTTAGCCAAGGTAATCTATATAAAACTTAATCTTCTCTTCTTCCTCTTCAATTTGGCTTAATTAGTTTTTCATTTGGAATATATTCACCATAAACCCAAATATAAAATTTGTTGTTTGGTGTTTTCATGATGAATTTTTGGAGGTTGAGGCTAGAAGGGCTGTTAGGTAAGTATCCTCTCCCTATTTTGATGTGTTTTCTGTTGGATAGAGACCCTTATAGCTGACTTATGTTATGAGCTTTGATTTTGTGCGAAATTACCAGAAATTAAAGTGGTATTTTGAAGCTTTAGTGTAGGGAAAACTAAATCCTAGCTTAGAGCCTCTTAGTGGTTGGGTAACTTTTCTCTAAGTGGTTTATGATGATTAGATCCTATAGTATTAGACTTATGTTGTAATTAGCACCCAATAACATGCTTGATTTAATTTAAGAATCTTTAAAGTGTGAAAATTTATCTTTGGCTTAAGGACTAGACTTAATTAAGTGAGGTAACTGAGGATAATTTTTAATTCCTTACATATGTCCACTTTAATCTTAGATCTATTGTACATGTATGGTTTGAATGCTAAATGTTTGGTTGGCTATCTAGATTGTTGTATTTGGACTTTGCGTGGGTCTATGGTGGAGCTGTGGTGTGGCTACCACCCGTGCATTATGTTTCGATTGGCCATTGAGTTATGATTAGGTTTTTGTATGCACTGAGCCTAGGTTGTACTCATTAGGAAGTTGGCATCATGGACAAGCTTCTCTCAGTGTTATTGGCCTTTAACATGTTATATGTGATTACTAGTATAGGATAGTAGTCACTGATAGCTCAACTATTTCATTTGCTGATACGATGGTGTTTTTCATGCTTATTTGATTAAAATGCACATATGTTGATTAATTTGGTACATATGAATCGAATTTCTCTCTTGGTTATTGAGATTCACATCTCACCCAATTTTATGGGTTAACAATTTTAGGTGAATGCTCCTAGGGTAAGGATAAGGGGAAACAAGTGGATGAAAACCCATAAGTTGAGACCATATGTAGAAACCCTGCACTTAGGCTAACCTGATTCAGAGTAGTTGCTAATTTTTTTAGTTCATTTGTATAGTATCATCATGTAATCATATTGCCAAGTGTAGGTATTTAGTGTTTTGTAATCAATGTGTAACTAATAGGGAGCTAGACCTCATACAATTTCAAATATGATGCTTGTACCCAAGGATGATCTGATATGAGATGTTGTTAATGCAAAACCATTAATTAATCAATTGAGATTATGATTATGCCATGTTATAAGTGTTTACCTCAATAATGTATATGGTAGTTCAATTGAAAAATGTATACATAACCATATAAATGATATTCTCAAAGGCTTTTGCACTCCTTGCTATATAAATTTATAAGCTTACTGGTGGGTGGTAGTTAAGTGGGTGAAAATCAACATTTAAGTCTGCTAATTGGTTATGATAAGGAGAATGACCCTAGAATACTACTAAAAGGAGAGCTAGAATGTTTGAGACAAACTTTAGAGATTTTAAGTGCAGGATGGAGTTAAGGTGTAGCTAAAACTATGTAACTCATGGCTAGAGCTCTTCCAGAGGTTAGGAGCACTATGGTGCAGGGCAAAAATTTTGCCCAGGAGTGGAACAGAACCAAGTTTTGCTATACCACAATATTTTTGGTCGTGGCACAATTCGAGCAAATTAGCAAAGGAGGGTTCGAGAGAGCAACTTTGCCATGGCGCGAGTAGGACTCACTGCGGTGAGAATCAAGGTGAGCAAAATAAAGTTCCAATAGCTCACCTTGCCACTGCGTAAGGATAGTTTGTCGTGGTGCAAATCAAGTAATTTGGAATAGTAAGGTCTAGAGGGTGACTTCGCCATATCACGGAAGGCCTAGATCGCGGCATAAAATATGTATTTTTAGTTATAAGTTCTAGTAGCCATTTAAGTCACGGCATGGGTATACCAAGTCACAACGTAAGTCCATAAACTTAGTTTTTTTTAAGCTCCAGTAGCCAACTCAGTTACGGTAGGAAATGCCCAAGTTTTAGCATAAAACACTAATCTCCTATTTCTAGCCTCTAAATCTTACTTTTCTTGAGGTTAATGATATGTAATAGTTTGGGAACAAACATAAGAGGATGTTGTGAGTAAGGAATCATTGATAAAATGAATAAAATGTTTTACTTGATAACTTGAATTACTTGTAGGCTTAAATTGCTTTATTCTCTAATTAATATTCCCAATGATAAAAAGGTTCAAATTTTCTCATTATTTTACATAATTAACTAGTTGCGTGAATATTAGGCCTTGATTTATGATCATTAATCATACAAGTAAACTTAATCACTATGAATAAGGATTAGGGTTGTTACATATATGGCGCTTGAGCTCTTGGTTTTGAGAGAGATGATTTTTTAGAGTATCACCATTATTGTTTCATTTCAAGAAGACTACATAGATAGGAAAGAATGTGGAGCAGCTGGTAAGAATAAACTAAGATAGGGTCATAAAGCTAATTTTGGTAAGAAACAATGTTGAAAAGCCTATAGCATTTTTGTAGCTAGTCAAACATGGTTTGACTTAGAAGCACTATAGGCCTTGAATAATATAGAAGTGGGCTTTAGAACTTTTATACAACTTCAAATGAATGTATACTTAAAAGGTCTAATACAAATTGCCCAAGTGAAAAAAAATGAAAAAGAGCAATAGATTTTGGGGAGTGGCTATTGATGTACTAGACAAATGCCCAATGTTTTGCACATTCGAAATCTCTCAAAATTTTCTACTGATAAATTTTTGCATTTTTAAGTTTTTGAATTTCTGAATTAGGATTTGTGTAATAACTAGTTTTCTAGAAACTAAACCGAAATCAATATGATGATATAAGAGAACCCTAAAGCAAAGCAAATTGAAGTCTCTAAAGAATAGAATATTAATTAGAGCCTTTAAATTTCAGAATTTGAAACCATAGATGGCTTAAATCAGAGCCAAAATGGTAGAACAAATTAAAGGATAAACATAGTGGCAAAATGTAATTTTAGGTAACTTTTTAAAAACTGAAAGGAGAGAGCTTTAAACGATAAAATTTAGCTTACTAGGGTTTTCAGAGGCTTGAAAAATCATAGGAACCATCTTTAAAATCATTTCAGTGTATAAATTAAACCATCGGATAATCTAAATTTTGACCGAATCATTTAGGGTTGTTCTAAATTCCATAAATGTGAAGTTAAGTGTTTTTAATAAACTAGAGGGTCCCAATTTTATGATGGAAAAGATGATTTCTAGAAAGGAGTTAAAATGAGCTCAAACTATGAAATTAAAGTATATGGGCAAAATTGGAAATTGTAGTTATAAGAAACCATAGCTACCCCTTATAAAAGGCCACCCCATCATCTTCCCCTTACTTTGGCCAAAAATATGCAACTCTAAATAGATCAAGAAGGCATCCGAAGAAGCACCAAAAGCCAAGGGAAACTGAAGCCACCTAAGGTAAGAAAATTCAAGGAAGTTGCTTATGATGTCTTTATTGCCTAGTTTCCATTCTTTATCCTCTTTTTCTTTATGGTTTTGGCTTCCAAAAAAGGGGGACTTCTTGGCTGAAACTTAGGAGGGGAGGGCTCTTTCAAGGAAATCAAACATGCCATGTTAATCACAATCAAAAGCCTTTATGACACATGATATGAAATTAGCTTTTCTTTGTTCTCCCTGTCTTTAAGAGTTTGACCAACCTAGGTTGAATATGAGGGGGCTGGTTTTGATGGAACCATGATGGGAATAAGGGTTTTCAAGTGCAGAGATTAATATGGAACTAATAAAAACTATTAAAAGGCTATAGGTTGTAAGATTCCGTACTTAGGTGTTTGATTGCACCTTAAGGAATATAAAGCCTTAAAATGAAGTTTTAATCTATGTAAGAGTGTAATTGGACTAAAAAGATGCTAGAGAAGTTCCATAGGTGCAAAATTCCCTAAGAAAAAAAACAAAAGCTCCATGGAACCTATCCTTAAGCATAGTCTCAAGCATGACCAAGTTGGAGTACCAAAGGAGAGTTTTCTTAGATTTTAAGGTTAGGAATAGTCTAGATATGAATTATAAGCACCGAAGGAACTATTGGTTTGAATTTATAAGTATTATTTTGAAAGGTGAAAGTTTAAGATTCCATTATGTATAAAGAAGCAACTTAGTGTTAGACTCTTTGAATTGAGTTTGTGATAACTTTAATGAGTTTAAATGGAGTCATATAATTTTTATTAGGTGAGATTTTAGAGCCAAAACATTAATTTGTAAGGGTTGCTTCATTATGCCACTAAATGGAGTCATATGAAAATCTAAAACTAAAGCTAACTTATATAAGGCTTACTTGAGTCCAAATTTGGTTTCACTGATATAATTGTATCTTATTTGATGTGTCTAAGTTAAAAAAATAAAACTCCCCTCAATTGGTTTTGTGAGGTCGAGAAGAACAATCAAGAGCAAAAGAGGAATTAAAGTTGATTTTTATATAAGGTAGTTCTTCATCCATTCTTGCATATATATGTTAGTTGTTTGTTTGGTCTTGAATTACTTGTATATCTTAATTTCTATTTATGTATATTATTGTTTGATTGATGATAATATGCATATGTTTGACAATAATTGCATTTGGAATAAACTTGGCTTTTAAATGGATGAGGTTGTACTAAAAGTCCCTTGAATTAGGTGAGATGATGCCAAAAGTCTCAAATATGAGTGAGGCTAAATCAAAAGTCCTTAAAGGAGGGTAGAGCTAAATCAAAAGTCTTAAATTATAGGGTGAGGCTAAACTAAGAGTCCCTAAAGTTTGTTTTACTCTTAATAGAGTCATATGATCCCTTATACATAAATATGATTGATTTTGGATGATATAATATGCATACGTGCTCTTCTTGACCTTAAACATACCATATATATGTGCTTAATTGGCAAATGAGCTATTGGAATTCCTTAAATCTCATTCTTCTCTATATTATTCCTAACCATGTCTAGGGAATCATCAAGAAAGCAAGGAGACCAAAGAGCATGAGACACCATGCTTAGACAATAGTTTAGATTTTTGTATAATTTTTTGTACATGAAAGGATGTCATTGATAAATTTGAGATGTAACCCTTCATACATACTTAATAGCATGTGAGTATGGTGTATGTATCATTTTTTAGTGTAAATACAAGAGATCATGCCATTTGACCATATAAGCGTCATGAAATGTATGTATGTAATGGCAAATGGGAGAATGAAATTGAATTGTATGATGTTTAGTGTCATACCATGATAAGATAGCACAAATTCTATATCACATTGTGCTTATAACATCATTTTTCATATATTCAACACTTTTAGTAGTGGAAATCATCGATATTAAATGTCAAAATACTTCATTTTTGCTTAATTGCTCTATTTCAACTTACCAATCTCAACTTTAACCATTAATATACTTGTTCAGTCAGAAATATTGCCAAAAGAAGCATGGAATTTGGGTTTAAGGTGAAGCATCACATGCTAACACAATTACATCATTCCATGCACTTTTATAAATTTGCCACCAACTTAAAAAATTTGTAACTTGAGCTAGAGAACTCCAATTTATGCAAAATATGACTTTTTTGGAAAGATCATGACATGAGCTACATGCTGTAAAAATTTAAAATAAAAAAAAATATTTGTTTAGGCCATAAAAATCTAATGGAATTTTAATACTATCAGATTTCCATGCATGTGTAGACCTAAAATTTTGGAAATACATATCTTGAGCTACACACTCCAAATTAAGTGATCTTAGTGGCTATGGAAAGCTTATAATGCCAAATATATGCTATAAAATTTCATGAGCATTGGAGTTCATTTAACCCCTCAAATATATAGAAATCAAAACTGACTAAATAAATAGTGATAAGACAATTCTGCATAATTTAGCCAAATTTGAAAAATCATAATAAATTCTATAGAGCTCCTAAAATTGTGTTTCTTGACTCTGTGAAAAGCTCTAAATGAGATATAAATGGCTATCAAATTTCATGGCAAAACTCATTTATTTCATCTGGTTTGGTTCAAGGAAAAATTATGGCTCAATTTGATATCAAAGTGGCATCAAATGGTCCAAAATGGGATTTTATAATGTAAGTGACCATTTGATCATGTCCAACACATAATTTACAACACATTTGGCCATCATATCAGGTCCAAAATATCATGGAATTCAAAATCACTCTCTCACTTGGATTTATACATATAATTTACAAGCCACATTCATGTCAAAAGTCCATATTCTTATACATATGCTTTCAAATAGGGTACGTTCATTATAATATCAAACTTTTACATGAGTGAAGATTTATATTTCATAAATACTATATACACTCATACTTTGATATTATATTACATAAAATTCTAAAGCATTGTCAAAGTAGCACCAATTATATTTATTGGTCTTCATTCCTTGCTCCTTGAAAATTCTCTAGACATGGTTAAAGATAAAATGGGAGAGAGTGAGTTTCAAAGAATCCTAATAGCTCATTCACCTTTTCAAGCATACATATATGGCATGTTATCATGTCAAAGAAAGCAAGTGACATTCTTATATACATTAATTCCCTTAAACTTGGCATTTTAATAATGAAATAAGGTTTAATGGATTTAATTAGAGTATATTTGATTTTATTGACTATTCTTGCACTTTTGGAAATAATTTACAAAATTATTGGTTTTCATTGCATTAATTTTTTAAAAATAATTTTGTGAATTTTTCTTATTGAAAATTGTCCATTATTTGTGTAGATTTTGTGGGCAATGAAAATTTAAAAAAAGAAAAAAAAAAGAAAAAGAAAAATGGGGTAGGAAAGCAACACACTCACTTGAAGCCCATTCTCTAATACTCATACTCATTCACATACAAGGGAAGCTCCCACACACTCATACATACAGCCACATGGAATGTTTTCATTATGGGAAGATGAGATAAGAGGCACATTGACTCAAACGCTTAAGTAGATGAAGCACAAGCTGAAGACTGAAGCAACAGGTTTGAACGGATTAAAGAAGAGAGGTCTTAAGTTGTCTTATGCACCAATTGTAGGTGTATTCCTTCCACATCCAGCATATGAGAATGGATTTTGTTTAAGGGAAATGAAGAATAGAGCAAGCCACAGGTTCGTGAAGGAGAGCATGATCAAGAAGCATGAGTTGGAGAAGAAGGTTTCACATGGCAAAATAGAGGAAGCTACACGAGAAGAAGTAGCATCCACAAGCCACGTAACTAACACACACATGTAGAAATAGGAGAAGAAGCCATGGGTTTGGAGGACTGAATAGTAGTAAGAAACATTGCTCTCATGCACAATAACACGATGGATCACTCATGCATGGAAGAAAAGAAACATCACATCAAACACATCTAACAACACCACTAATTCTGATATAGAGAAGGGGAGAAAGAGCTTCATGTTAACACACACACAGCAGTTGGATAGAATATGGGAGAAGCTAAGAGTTATAGGAAGGAACAATCACATTGAGCATACGAGCAGAAAGAAAAAGCATGGAAAGAAGAATTCTCTCATGTTTGTAAGCTCTAAGCTTTAGAACATGAGAAGTAATAGGTTCAAGAGGCAACACAAGAGAAGAAGAAGTTTGTGAGGGGGCTTAGGTGTTACGTGGAGAAGAGAAATGAATGAAAAGAAGCTTGAAAGGAGGTATAAGTTGAAAGCAGCACATGATGAGGCTTAGGTGTAGAAGCATATAGCCACAGGTACAGTATAAAGCTACACAAGAAGAGACACATGAATAGCTGGGCTAAAGAGACAGTCTTGAACATAAAAGGATTAAATGAAATTAAGGAAGCACATGGACGCATTAGCACAAATACACACAAGGCAACACACATAAGAGATCCATCTAAAATCCATCCACTAATCATCCGTTCATTCTATTTCATCATCCACATGACCAGAGTAAAAAGAGAGGTACGTGAAATGATTAAATGAACATGTGAGGAAGGGGCTGGATCCATTCATCCAGAGGGTAGCCACACACCATCTGATTCATCATTCCATCGTCATTTTCCACAATCTTCCCTCCATTTAGGTCGTAGCTCTCCATCTCCTCTTCCACTCCATTTCCTCCATTATTCCACTTCTATGAAGCTTTAATTCTCTATTTTATGGCTAGCTAGGAGGAGGACCTTTGTTGAAGCTTGAATTCAAAGAAAATAGCAAGGGATTTTGGCTAAGCTTCTTATTTTATTTTCTCTCTTTCTACATTAATTTTTATTCTTGAACTTGTTTGGTTAAACTTGTAATTGACTAAGATTAATGTAGTTTATGATTGATGGTTGGTTAGACATTGATTAGGAGAGAATTTGAATGATTTTAAAGCTAGATTTTCATTATTCTCTAATTTCCTATCTATGCAATCAAGGTGTTCGATGAAATGCATGAGTGAGATTGTGTGCTTAATTGTTTGATTTGAGGATTCCTTAGAGTTTGGTTAGTTAATTGAACATCCTAGGGTGTTAATTCAGAGACTAATTGATCAATTAATCATTTAATTTTAAGTGTTCATTGATATTAAAGGCAATAATTAATTATTTAGTGCATGATTGAGGTTTCAATTGAATATTAACTTGTTAATTTCTTGAATCTTGAATGGTAATTTAAGATTATAACATCTAGTTTTCTAAAAACGAGAGAAAACGTGAGAAACATAACTTACGGTTTCTCTGTAAATAAATGAAACTCACTGAATACAAAAAGGAAGTCCCCCAAAATGATATAGTTAAGGTCCCAAAAAATTTGGGAAACATTCTAGACTACTAAAAATGAGAATCCCAGGTTCAGACGGAAAAAAAAATTGAGCTAAAATAAAGAAACGAATTTGAACAAAAGGTTGACGAAACATAAGGGCATTTTTGTCATTTTAAGCAAATTTTAGAATTCTCACAGGAAGGCTTTTTAAAATAAAATTTTTGAGTTCCCAATGGTTCTCAGAGGCTCTAAAAAGCATGGAAAGGCCCAAGACAATTAAAGATCCTTCAGTGGATGTTTTTTAATATTGGTGTACTCGAACTTTGACGGATTCGTTCGAGAAGGTTTTAGCTCCGATTTGAGTGATTCCAAAGGCATTTTACTAAATTGGGAACCTAAATTTTATAATAGAAAAGACAATTCTCAAAAAAGGGCTAAAACATAGGAGAAATAAAAATGCTGAGAACAAAGGGCAAAATGCGAATTTTTAAAAAGTGTTTCTTCCTCCCTCTATAAATAGGTGGTGGCTCACTTTCACACTCACATAGCTTCAGATTTTTCTGCCCAAATTTAGCGAAGAAACCCTAAGAGAGTGGGGCACCAAGGGAAGAAGAAGAGGAGAAGAAATTCAAGCTTTAAGGTATGGTTTCTTTATAGTTTTTCATGTTTTCTTTCATCTACACCTCTTCTCCTCAATTCTCCTTTGTTTCTTTTGATTAAAATGAAGTTTACAAATCTGTTTCAAGGGAGACACTTAAGAGAAATTTCGGATTTGAAGAGAGGAGCTTGGAGAAAGCAAGATTCATGTGAGAAAAAGTAAGAAAACAAGGTAATTTCTCCTTCCATAGTCGCTACCTTTGCTTCCCCTTTCTTCTCCATTTCACGACACCTAAGACACCCTAGGAAGAATTAGTTTTTAGGAAGAAACAAGGATGAATTCTATGAATTTAAGGAAGGAGAGTAAGAATATGCAAAGAAATTCAAGAAAAGGCTATGGATTTCAAGGTAGCAAACCTAGGGTTTCATGAGTTTTCTTAAAAATTTGATTTGATATAATTATTTCTAAGCCTAAATAAATGTTTAAATGAATTCCTAAGATCCCTAAGAGTCTCCCCATATGCATCTTCAATGTAGAAAAGAAAGCAAACTCCATGGAGGCCAAAAGGAGACATAAGCTCGGGCTAAAGGGGATAGGACACCTAGGGAGAGTTTTAAATTTTTCCAAGCCCATTTTTGAGTCATATATGATGGGTGAAGATAAGTGGAGGCCTTGGGAAAAATTTAGGAAGCCTAGAGAATGAGTTAGTGCTTTATGTTCCATAATATGACCTAAAGAAGTAACATGTAGTTAGACTCTTTATTTTAATTATGTGATGACTCCAAGAGGCTTAAAAGGAGTCAAGCATCATATTTGAAAGGATAGAATGGAGCCTAGAATTTATTTGATGGGTGTTGCTTCATTAAGTGCATTCTTAGAAACATAAAGTGGTTTATAGACCAAACAAGAGTCTAAGCAAGTTTTGTGGCCTTAGAATTAATTCCATGAACCTAATTGGCTTCCATAAATTATGTCTAGGCCAAAAGGAATGATCTCCACCTTCTTGGATGTGGAAAGTCAAGGGAGAGGATTCAAGACTTAAGGGAAAAGTGTACAAATACTAGCAAGGTAGCTCTCTCCACCTTCTCTCATGCACGATTGCTTGCTTTACTTGTCTTTGAACATGTGTATGTGTATTTCAAGTCATGAGAATTGTTCTAGTATGAGCTCTTACTCCATGGTACCATGATGATGCATTATGTTTTTCAAATGATATCTATGATGTTTGCTTTAGTTTGCTTGAGTGTGGTGAGGCTAAGGACCCTTAGCCATGGTGAAGATGAGCCAAGAACCCTTAAGATTGGTGGAGACAAAGTAAAGAGTCTCCCAAAAGTGAGGTTGACTCCCAATAGTATGGTTGAGTCTAAGAACCTCTTAAAGAATGGGTGAGGTAAGTTCAAAATCCATAAGTAAATAGGTGAGGCCAATCCACTCGCTTAGCAAGCTTATGTATACTATATATGACTTTTTCAAATGCTAAGAATGCTTCTTGAATGATTGCACATGTCCATATACCATGCACACATTTGTGAGTGTAACACCATGAATTCTAGCTCATTCTAACTCATCTCATGCCTTTACATAACTTAATATCATGAATCATGTGAGTTTTGTATGAAAAAGGCAAGGAAATAATGCTCATTTTAGCATTGCACTGGATCTCAAAATTCCATTTGGTGTCACGTGGATCGTGTGAGCTCATACTATACTTTTTCATATTTAATTTCATCATTACAATTGATTCGCATTACAAAAACATGCTTACAACCCATGGAAACCGAAATGGGGCATGGAAACTTAAAGATCATTCTCGGCCATAATTAGTCCTTTTTCTGGGCAAATTTTGGAAAATCATAACTAAATCTAGAAAACTCAAAACTATGCAATATTGGTCATTCTAGAAAGCTTGGGATATCTGCTTCACACTAAAAATATTTCCAGGTCACAATATTTATCACCCAGGATGTTTGACATCCAAAACGCTACAGAGGTCCGACTGAAATTTGGAACTGTCATAGAATTTTATAGAAAAATTTGAAAATGTCCAATTAATTCCAAAAAAATCTAATACATGCAAATTATACCAATCTAAAAAGCTGTGAATGTTAACTAGAGAGGAAAAATATCTCCAGATCAGTTCATCAAGTTAAGACTTCAAGATTCAATAGAACAGTACTTCTGGTTGGGCAATTTCGCTGATACTGGATAGAAACTTCAAAAATTCATATCTCCCTCTCTAGACCTCCAAATGAGGTGCTTCTAGTTGATACGAGTCACTGTGATTTCCTAGTTTTTGTGCATAAAATTTTGTGGCAATTGGACATCATTTGGGCCTCGTGTGACAGAAAACAATTTCGGACCAAATGAATAGTGCAACAGACCAAATCCATAAAATTTGCCAATTTCAAAAAATCATCAAATATTATGTAGATCTCCAAAAATTATGATCTTTAGCTTCCTAGAAATCTTTCAATGAGATCTAATTTCATGCCAAATTTCAGATCAAGACTAGCTCATTTGGCCAAAAAGTGATATAGGGTCCCATTATGGTCAAATGTGACTTCATATGAGGTACCAAATTTGCCAAATGGTCTTCCCTTGGTATTGGCACCTTTTGGGCAAGTCTAAAAGCACATTTAAGACTTGTGTGAGCTACCTAAATGGTCCCAAACCTCATGCATCTCATTTTGGCCATTCAACCCACATTTATACGCATATTCATCAAACTTTAAACTTGCATACTATGGCATTACATACTCAAAACATGTGCTAGTGGTCATATATCATTTCCATACATCTAAACATCACATAATAGTATCTTTACATATGTCTCAACATTCATAGTACATATACAACATCATATACATGATAAACCATCATTATGGTTCCAAAATGGCTAAAACCAAGGCATAAGTTTGTCAATCTCCTTCCTTTAGGGTTGTTGGCTCCCATTAGCATATCCACTTAGTTCACCTAGCATGTTAGATCATTGGAGAGGAGGGGATGAGATTCAAAGAATTCTAATAGCTCATCTCCCATTCAATCATACATAATATGTGCAAAGCAAGCCTTTTAAATGCATGTAGGGAGAAAATAAAAATCATAGACATTTTAAAGGCAACCTTGGCATGTGAATCAATCATACAAGACATTCAAGAGCTCACTAAGTGTTTGGATTGGCCTCACACTTCTCCTCATGGATTTTGGACTTACCTCACCCATTCTTTGAGCACTTTGGACTCAACCATACTCTTGGGAGCCCACTTCGCTTTTGGAAGACTCTTTACTTTGTCTCAACTAAGCTCAAGGGTTCTTAGCTCATCCTCACCCAAGGGAAGAGTTCTTGGCCTCTCCACACTCAAGCAAACTCATACAAACATCATGGGTTCATTTAAAAGCATAACATGGCATCAAGTATCATGGCATATAAAGGCATGCTAGCATACTTTTCAAAGCTTGAAAATACACATACACACATTCTAAAACAAGTTAAACACATATCCATGCATGAAAGAAGGTGGAGAGAGCTACCTTGTATACAAGCACACACTTTTTCTTTAGCTTTCAAGCCTCCTCTTTCGGCCACACACCCACAACTTGGTGGAGATAGTTTCTCTTGGCCTAGATACAAATTATGGGAGCCAATTAAGTTCATGAAACAATTTCTAGGGCCATGCGACTTGCTTAAACCGTAGATTACTCTACAACCTCCATTATGGTCCATATTGGCACCTAATGAAGCAACACCCCTCAAATGATTTCTAGGCCTTATTCTTTCTTTTCAAATATGATTCTTGACTCCTTTTAAGCCTCTTGGAGTCATCACATCATCAAAATAAAAGGCCTAACACCATGTTGCTTCTTTAGGTCATAATATGGAACCTAAGACACCAAATCACTTTCTATGAGTTCTAAATTTTTTCCAAGGCCTCCCCTCACTTTCATTCATCAAATATGACTCAATAATGGCCTTAGAAAAATTTAAAACTCTCCCTAGCTAGGAGAGCTCATCTAGGCCGAGGCTATGAAGCATATTGGGTTTTATAGAGCTTTCTTTGTTTTCTTAAAGGAAAAAGCATATGGGGAGCCTCTTAGGGATCTTGGGAGCTCATTTAAACTCTTAATTAGGCCTAAGAATCATCATACAAGGTGCAATTGAAACCCTATAACTTGCATCTTGAAATCTAATGGTTTTTTATTAATTCCCTTTGCATATTCTTAATCTCCACACCCTTTTTCCTTAGATTCATGCTTGGTTCTGCCTAAAAATCATCTCCTCCTAGGGTTTTCTCAAGTGGGGCGAAATGGTGGAGAAGGGGACAAAAAATGACAACCATAGGAAGAGAAATTACCTTGTTTTCTTGCTTTTTCTCACTTGAATCTTGTGTTCTTTGAGCTCCTCTCTTCAAATCCGAACTTTCCCCTCAATTTCTCCCTTAAATCAGATTTATAAACCTCATTTTAATCATAGGAAACAAAGGAGAATGGAGGAGAAGAGGTTTGGAAGAGAAAGAGCATGAAAAACTACTAATTTCCGTACCTTAAGCCTTTGATTTCTCCTCCTTTTCTTCCCCTTCTTATGAGCCTTATCCCTTAGAGTTTTCTTCTGGTTTTAGGCAGAAGATGGTCGTGCATAATGAAGGGAGGAGAAGGGTGCATCATATATATAGGTGGGAATAAGTTACACTTTTCAAAAATTTCCATTTTGCCCTTCATACTTTGCATTTTCATTTCTCCTTCGTTTTAGCTCCTTTTTGAGAACCGTCTTTTCCATTATAAAATTTAGGTTCCAAATCAAGTAAAATGTCTTTGGAATCACTCAAATTGGAGCTAAAACCTTTCTGAACGAATCCATCAAAGTTCAGGCACACTGACGTTGGAAAACATCCACCAGAGGGGCTTTAGCTGTCCCGAGGCTTTCCATAGTATTTAGAGCCTCTGAGAACCCCGGCGAACTTAAAAATTTCATTTAAAAAGCCCTCCTGTGTGTTTTTTTAAAAGTTTCCATATTTACGAAAATGCCACTAGCCTTTTGACAAAATTTTCGAATCACTTTGGCCTTGATTTCTGGGCAACTCAAGGCTCAAATCCTCATTTTCTAATATTTAAAATTTTATCATAATTTTGGTTGGCCCTAATCCCTTCTGTTTCAGGGACTTCCTTTTGTATCTGACCCATTTCTGCCGTTTATGGAGAAACTGAACATTGTGTTTCTCACATTTATGGAAAGGGCGGATGTTACAGCGAGACTTGTTTTGCATGCTTTATGTATGATTGAATGGGAGATGAGATATTGAAATTCTTTAAATCTCATCCCCTCCTCTCCAATATTCTAACATGCTAGGTGGACCAAGAGAGCAAGGTAATGGAAGCCAACCGTCTTGAAGAAGAGAGTTTGACATTAACATGTATAGTTTTTGTTCTTTAAAGCCATATTGATGTATAATGATGTAAATCATGGTTGTATATGGTTTATGACCTCTTGACCATATGTAATTATGATAATATGCCATGTATAAATAGGAGAAAATGATATGTGACCATTAGAATGTGATTTAAGTATATGATGGCAAATTAGCTTTCTTAATGATATTATGGAATTGTGTATAAGTGTGGGTGAAATGGCCAAAATGAGATACATAAGGTTTGAGACCATTTAGGCAGCTCACACAAGTCCTAATTATGCTTTGAGACTTTCCTAAAAGGTGCCAAAACCCAAGGAAAGCCATTTGGATATTTTGGTACCCTATATGGAGCTAAAATTGACCATAATGGAGCCCTATATTAGTTTTTAGCCAAATGAGCTCTTCTTGATCTAAGATTTGGCATGAAATTAGAGCTTGTTGAGAAATTTTTGGGAAGCTAAAGAATATAATTTTTGGAGCTTTAGAGAATATTTGATGAATTTTCAAATTTAAAATTTTTTTGGTTTTGGTCATGTCACTGTCCATACTAGTCCAAAAATCAAATCCATCAAATAGGACTCAAATGATATCCAATCACACAAAATTTTATACAACGAAACTAGACATTCCCTAGAGACTTGTACCAACTAGAAGCACCCCATTTGGATGTCTAGAAAGGGATATATGAATTTTTAAAGATTCTGTCTAGTATTAGGAACTCCAACTAACCTCAGGTATAATTTGATTGATTTTTGATGCCTAGACATGTGTGAGGTATTCTGGATTATTTTTTTTTCCTCTAGCTAATATCCACAGCTTTCTATATTAGTATCATTTGTATGGATTGAATTTTTGTGTAATTAATTGCACATTTTTGAAGTTTGGTGTAGAATTCTGTGACAGCACTAGTGGACATCCTGACCTCTGGACCATTTTGAATGTCAAACGTCCTCTGTGCTAGATGTTATGGTCTAAAAATATTTTTAGCATGAAGTAGACATGTGTAGCTTTTCATAATGGCCAAGAATGCATGATTTTGATTGTTCTAGAATTAGTTCTGATTTTTCAAAATTTGTGATAGAAAAGAGGAAAATCTGGCCGGAAATATGTATATGCATTTTATGCTTCCCTTTGATTTCCATGAGATGTAGGCCACTTTTGATAATGCACATGAGTTGTATTCATGTAATTAAATATGAGAATGTGATGTATGAGTCCATTTGGCCCACATAACTCTGAAAGAAAATTTTATATACGACGCAATACTGAAAAATGCATTAAAATAATTCCATTTCCTTTCCTCTTGTATGAATTGCTTGATGTGAGGCATAGATATAGTACGAATGAGATAGAAATTTATGGTGCTATAATGATTATTTGCCATGAACACAATTAGGGACTCTTAGGCCAGAATTAATTACAATTGAATTAGGATAAGGATATAGATATCAAGGGACAAATCCAAAATTGGTCACAAGTCCATTACTTGTCTTATTAGTTCATGCAATTAGGAACTTTAATTTATTTTAATTTTAGTTAGTTTAATTAGATCAACCCTCCCCTTAAATTAGGTAATTCTAGAATCCTTTTACAGTTAAAAAACCCAATTAAACATTAAATTCTATTTCTAAGGGAGATAACCTAGGTTGTGCCACTAACTATATATTTTCTCAACTTAGTTTTATTTTAGAGGTTGCGTGACAAGACCTCTCAAAATTTTAGAGGTTGCTAGGGACATTGGATTCTCAATTGTTTGAAGAAGTTTTCTAGGTTTTTTAGCTCTATTTTTGTTCAAGTTTTGCTATATTTTGGACTTGGTTTTTAGATATTTCGGTGTTGTGTAACAAGTGTCCTACTTGCTGGAATTTTTGTTTAATGTACCTTGAAAATTCTCAAACTTTATTTTTTAAGGTTTTTAGGTGTTTTAAGCAAAAATAATAGCAAAGCTATTCAGTACACCATTTTTTGCCCGAAGTCCAACGTTTAAGGTATTTTTTTTAATTTTTTATATTTTCTCAAATTTTTTTAGGATTTTTTCAATTTTTCTAAATTTAATTTCTTTATTTTTTGTGAGTTTATTTTGTATGATTCACCTCTATCTCTGATCTGGGACTTCAACCTGATCTCAAATTGCTCGCACCACTAGGGCTCATCATCATATCTCCAGAGGTAGGACGAATACCGATACAACTCTATGAATCTGGCCATGTACTGGTCTACTGTCATATCATCAGTCTGCTTCAACTCCATAAATTGCACCTCTTTCTATTTTCTTATAGAACTGGGGAAATACTTCTCATAAAACTATATCAGGAAGTTCTCCCAGGTAATTTGTAAATTTCTAGCCTCCATTAGAGACTTCGTACTGTCCCACCACTTGTTAGCTTCTTTCTGTAGTGTAAAGGTGGCTAACTGAGCTTTCTGTTTAGAGGTGTAATCCATCATTTTGAAAATCTTCTTAATATCCATCACCTAGGCCTCTGCTTTGTCCGCATCCAATTTGATAGGTTGTGTCGTGCAACCCTCAAAATAAAACTAAGTTAGATTAAATTGTATAGTTAGTGGCACAACCTAGGTCATCTTCCTTAGAAATAGAATTCAATGTTTAATTGGTCTTTCTAAGTGTTAAAAGACTCTAAAAATTTCCTAACTAAGGGGGACTTGATTGACTTAAACTAATTAAAATGAAATTGAATTAAAATGACTAACTACCTAATTATATGAATTATGGTTAATAATGAGCCTGTGACTAGCTCTGGATTCGTCCTTTGGTATCCACTATTCTTATCCTAATTCAATTATGATTAATTCTGATCTAAGAATCGCTAGTTGTGTTCACAACAAATGTATCTTAAGTTACCATACAAGAATCAGGAGATTAACAATCTAATGTTGAATTGAAACCTCAATCTCGCATCAAATTATCAATTCTTCTCTTTAAGATCAGTGAACACTCAATTTGATTAATTAATTAATCAATTAGCCTTTGAATCATCACCCTAAGATATTTAATTAACCAATTAAACACCAAAGAATCCTCAAATCAAACAATCAAGTACATAATCTCACTTATGCATTTCATTGAACACCTTCATGACATACATAGGAAATTAGAGAATAATGAAAAATCCAGTGTTTAATCCAATCAATTAATCAACAAAAAGTATCCTATTTAGTAACTAACCAATCAGTAACTATAGACAACACACATTCCCAATCAAAAACAAACAATGAATGTGCGAATGGAATGATGGAGTATCGATTGTCTTAATGAGTATGGAATAAAGCGTTCTCCTCCAGCCTTCCTCACATGTTTCTTTTATTTTCACATGCTTAGCCCCCTATTACAATTGCCAGTAGCTTTTTCTTCTTTACATGAATAAGTATGGGTCCCATTTTAATTCTTTTATAATATTCCATGTTGCTTTTTCTTTGTCTACCCAAGCTTCCATGTGATTTAGCTTTCTTCTCATGTCATTTTTCACGTTGCTGTCCAGTCCTCAGCTCTAGTGTCTTTTTCTTGATGTTCTCCATGACTCAAGCTACATCTTCTTTAATTCTCAGAAAAAAGCTTCCTTCATTCGTAACTATCCTTTTCTTGCATGCACATAAACTCAAGCTACTTATGTGCTTTTTCCTTCCTGTAAGTTTCTTCACATCAAAACCAATCTTTCTTCTCATGTGGTTTTTTTGTTTTACTCTTCAGCTCTGCTCCACTTATCTTTTCTTCGTGTTGTTATCCAAGCTCCTTCAACTACTATTCTTCTTCTCAAAAGCTCCTTCAACCTAGCCTCCTGACATTTATTGTTTGTTTATTCTTCATCCAGCTTGTAGCAACCCACGTTAGGCCTAGCTCAAGACTCATCTTTTGTGTGTTCCTTCCATGTCTCCTTCTCTTCTTCATTTATTCCAGCCTCTTTCTCACACTTTAAACCCATTGATTTTCATGTTCTTTCTTAGCTCGTGTTGCTTCCTCTTGATGTGCTCCAAACTCGTGGCTTCGTCATGCTATTCCTTTCCTCTGTTTTGCTCACATGCACGTAGAACTTGAGCTTAAGTTTGCTTCTTACTTTGCCTTCTCATCAAAAGGAAACCATACCCTCACCTTCTTCTTTTTTCTATATATGAGTGTATTTGTGGCCTGAACTTCTCCCCAGCTCGTTCTCTACGTTAGCTTCTGTCCACTCGAGTTGCTGTGCATGTGAGTCTCGTGTTGTCTCTTGTGTTTTCCTCCACGTTAGAATAGCATATGTGATTAAAGAACATGGATGAACTTTAGAGAAGAGTGCTACGTGTTTTCTTGTGATTATCATAGTGAATGAAGCCTTCTCTCTAGTTGCACACATGTACACTTGAAGCTCATCCTTTCTCCCAATCAATTTACCATTCAAGCTTTAATTGCCCATTGAAATTCTGCACAAAAGAGTGGGAAAAATCAAATAGGAATATTCACAAAATTGTTTAAGATAAATTTATGCATTAAAATCAATCATTTTGCAATTTAATTGCTAAAGTGTAGAAAATGGCCAGTAAATTCAATTATCATCGAATAAAATGCAATAACCCATATTAAATTATTAAAGTGCCAAAATTAAAGGGAATAAAGTACATGAAAATTAGCAATTATCAAATTTCTCCACACTTAAACCTTTGCACTCATGGGCAAAACTCAAAATCTTAAAGACAAGTTAGTGGAATGATCAATGGAAAAATGCAAATGCAAAAAAAAGCATAAAAGTCACAAGATAGAGAATGATCACATCTCTTCAACACTTCAACAATCAAAGTTAACTTCACTTACATCAAGAAATAAGTTCCATGGCAATTTCATTTGAAAAGAATGAATTAAAATGCATAGCCTCTCACATAGATTTGTGTTTACTCTTAACTTTCAAGTGTCTAAGGAATGTGTATCACTCAAACTTCCACCTATCAAAGTTCACTACCATAAGCTTGTCAAGCTTCTAAATCTCCACCACCCATGTCAAATGCAATACACAAATCAATAGGACTTTATTTAGGGTTGTAATGGGACTAGGGAAAGAAATGAATAGACATACAAAAAAAATGACAAACAAATAGATACCTTCGAACCTCAAGAGCAACTAAGGAAACCTAGGATAGGGAATTTCTAGGCCTTAATTCTAGCTAGCAATAGGCAACTACAAACTCAATTTGAAACACTTCTTTCTTGTGATTTTCAATTACTTTTCCTCTTTCTTTCTTTTTTTTTTTTTTTTTCATTTTTCATTGCTTTCCTTTGGCTTTTCCATCTCTTCTTTTCTTTGCATTTTTTTAAAGAACAAATTCTTCAACTTTGAATAACAATGGCCTAAGTTGATGTAAGATCTACATTCATCTATCCTACTTAGATGTAATAGTCCTTGAAATTCCTAAGGCATCTTAAAACAAGGTGGGAATATATTTTTAATGGCTATGGTTCAACAACAAAACAAAATAAAGTTCAAAGTTGCTAAACAATGGATAAAATGCATTTAAAGGTTGGCTTTTTGGTTATCTAGCTACAAAAGAAATGAATGTCTTATCATTTTCATGCATGCAAATGCAAATTTGGCCTCAACAAAGAATCAGGACAAGTTCTAGAGTGAAAGCAAAGATAGGTGAATACATACTAGAATTAAATAATTAAGGCTCAAATCCTCACTAGCTAATGGCTATCAAATAATTCATTGAAATCAAATTCATTTCCATTTCACTTAAATCAAGACACAAGATCCATCACTTATCATGTCTAAGTGAATCCAAGCTATAATCATCTCAACTTGCAACTTTCACAGAAAAATTGAAAAAAAGCACACTATTTTTCAAAAATTTTCAAATTTTTTTTTTAACAAAACAAAGAGAAGATGGAAGATGAAATGAAATAGCTCTCCCCACCATACTTAAATGTTGTATTGTCCTCAATGTCAACACACAATCTAGTCAACAGATAAACAATACAATATAAAAAGAGTGGAAGGAAAGTATATAACTGGATGAACTTGAATAGAAGATCTTCAAGGGTGGGTCAAATCCCCATATAGCTTGTTAGCAATCCTTTTATTACCTACAAAGCAAAAACAAAACAAATAGTAATATGGAAAAGAAAAAGAAAACTAAATCCTAAACTAAAAGGGACTCTATAAAAGGCTAATTAATCATAAGTATCAAAAACCAAAATTAAAACTGCTTTATTCCTCCTCAGCTGAACAACTTTAAGTCTCACTACTTTAAAACATTTGGATTGATCATTCAGTGTTGATTCATGGACTTCCTTAACCATCAGTAGTCTTGGAAAGTCAAAGTTAGCAATTTTAGAAGCAAGAAAAGCATAAAAATCAAATTTAGGAAATTCAAAACTACAGAAAGAAAATTTAAAATCAAATTTAAAAAATTAGACTCTAGACTCTCTAAATATCTATTAAAGCCAATGAAATCTATTGGACTCTCATCAGTAAGAGTCACTGCATCAACAAAAAAGTTAGATTGTAACTTCTCACAGTCCTTTAAATTAGAATCCTCTAAGGTATCTAGTAGTTGCGTCTTCTTAGCTGAGAGAGTATTTTGGTTGTTGGGAATTAGCTCACCAACTTCAAGAATCTATTCCGGACTCTCAACAAGAGAAACAGTATCTTCCCTGACCAAAGAGATATCAGTAGGCTCATAAAATTCTAAACAATGATCAACAACTAAATCCAATCTCTCACTAGTATCAATAACAGCACAAGCATCAATAGGATTTTCAACATTAGTACTATCGCTACGCATGCTCTCACCAATACTAGTATGATCAATAGAATCAATCTTATCAACAATTTTAGTGCAAATAAAGGACTCTTTGGATTCAGCAGACTTATCAGACTCCAGAAAGTCATTAATCTCAACACATATAGGACATGTATGCAATTCATCACATAAACATTTCAAATTAGAGTCTGAATCATCAACAACAAGTTGCTCAACAATTTCACTATCTATATTCTCATCACATGCTACATTCATTGTTCCATCAATCACATCATTACATGCCAATAAGGAATCATGATGATAAGTACATGTAAGGAACTCACTAGTCTCAATGAAAGAATTAATTTGAGAGCATCTATCACATACAATAGATCTAGCACACATGCAATCAAGAGAATCATTTAAATCAACTATGTCACATGGTGTTGATAGTATGCTATCCCTAAACTCAGAAGATGTATCAGCAACAAACTATCAACCAATTCCAGACTAGGAATAGAATGATCATCACATTTTAGGTCACCCCCACACTTATCTACTACCTTAGACTCAATAGATTCATCATTAATAGGTCCAAAAATGAATTCATCACTTTGGTCATAGCTAAAAGTAGAAAAATCAAGTGCATCAGTACACAATGATTCATTAGCATCATAAAAAGTATTAGTTTTGCTCAATGCAGTACCACAATCAACTATATTAGGAGATTCAACAATAATTTCCTCATCAACATATCATCATGCAATTCAGAATCAACAATTTCATGTGCAGTGCTATCAAGAAAACTAGATTCAGTTCTAACAAATTGCAAAGTATTAGAAGAGGGAAGGATATTACCGAATGAATAAGATTCTTCCTCCTCTATGCATTCCCTTCTAATTTGCTCTTCATTCAATTCAGTAGCATTTGAAGTGGGTTGATTCATTTGAATTCCCAAATCCTTCATAATGTTGTTAATCATTTGTTGATTTTGAGCATGCAACTGATCAATTTCTCGTAGGAGTTGAAGATTATGAGCTTTCAATTGTTGCGACCTTCTCTCTTCCAAACTCAGTTCCCAGTTAGGCTTTTGTTGCATGTATCCTTCATGATAGTTGTAAGGATGATATTCTGGCTCTTGCATATGGAAATTTGGTATGGCTCATAATTAGGGTGAATCTTATAGGAGTGGTAGTGTGGTTCAATGTAACTGGGGTGAATTTCTTAGGGATGGTGGTGTGGTTGGTAGCATGGTTGTTAGACTTATTGGTATTGTTGGCTTTGTTGTGCTTGTCTTTGTGGTTCAAGAATGCCTTAAAGCATTGACATGGCTTCATCTAACTTTCAGGAAATCCTATCCTTTGCATAATAATCATAAACACCTTGATTAGAATAATAAGGATCCATTTAAAGCCAATAAAATGAGAAGTTCAATCAATTTCAGCATAAAACAAGTCACTAGCAAACTATACTAAAATTAACTCTAAATTAAGAACATAAAAATACAATAAAGCTAATACTTACTTAACAATCAAGAACACTCTAAAATAAAGGTTAATCACACAAAATGAACTCACAAAAAATAAAGAAATTTAATCTAGAAAAATTGAAAATTTCCAAAAAAATTTAAAAAGATACTAAAAAAATTAGAAAACGTGTCTTAAACGTTGGAATTTGGCCAAAACATGGTGCAGCTAATAGCTTTGCTATTACTTTTACTTAAAACACCAAAAAACCTTGAAAACAAAGTTTGAGAATTTTCTGGGCCCTTCAAACAAAAATTCCAGCAACCAAGACAATTGATACGTAACACTGAAATAATTTAAATCCAAGTGTAAAACTGGGGAAAAACTAAACAAAAATAATGTAAAAATAGAGTTAAAACACTTAGAAAACTTTCTCAAATAATTGAGAATCCAATTCCCTGGCAACAGCACCAAATTTTGACGGGTTGTGTTACGTAACCCTCAAAATAAAACTAGGTTGAATTAAATTTATAGTTAGTGGCACAACCTAGGTCATCTCCCTTAGAAATGGATTTCAATATTTAATTAGGCTTTCTAAGTATTAAAGGACTCTATAACTACCTAATTTTGGGGGTTTTTGTATTTAATTAAACTATCTAAAATTAAATTGAATTAAATTCCTAATTCCTACCTAATTGTATGAATGATGGTTGAATGATGGACTTGTGACTAGCTTTGGATTTGTCGCTTAGTATCCACTATCCTTATCCTAATCTAATTGTAATTAGTTCTGGTCTAAGAGTCCCTAATTATGTTCAATACAAATGTATCTTGAGTTACCATGCAAGAATTAAGAACTTAGCAATTTGATGTTAATTGAGACCTCAACTACCATTAAATTACTAATGCTTATGATTAAGATCTATGAACACTTAAATGAGTGATTAATCAATTAATTAGCCTTTGAATTTTTACCTTTGGATGTTTAATTAACTAATTAAACTCCAAAGAATCTTTAAATTAGACATTCAAGTACTCAATCTCTCACATGCATTTCATCAAACACCTTGACTGCATACATGGATAATTATAGGAAATTGAAAAATTCAATATTTAGTCAACCAATTAATCATTCAAAATTTTCCTAATCAATGTCTAACTAACCATCAATCATGAACTATATCAATTTCAATCACTTACAAGCTCAACCAAGCAGATAAAATAATTAAAATTGATATAGAAAGAGAGGAAAATAAAATGAAATTCTTAGCCCAAAATTTTGATTCTAATCCTTGGATTCAAGCTTCAACTCAAGAGCCTTCTTCCTTGCTAGTCACAGGTGGAGGATTACAACATCATTGGATGGAAGAATGGAGGATAAGAGAATGGGAAATGGTGTGGAGTGGCTATGGATGAAGGAAGGGACGATGAATGTGTGAATGGAATGATGGAGTATCGATTGTCTCAATGCGTATGGAATATAGCGTTCTCCTTTAGCCTTCCTCACGTGTTTCTTTTATTTTCATGTGCTCAGCCCCCTATTACAATTGCTCGTAGCTTTTTCTTTTTTGCATGAATGAGTATAGGTCCCATTTTAATTCTTTTATAATATTCCATGTTGCTTCTTCTTTGTTTGTCCAAGCTTCCATGTGATTCAGCTCTCTTTTCACGTCATTTTTCACGTTGCTGTCTAGCCCTCAACTCTAGTGTCTTCTTCTTGATGTTCTCCATGACTCAAGCTGCATCTTCTTTAACTCTTAGTTAAAGCTTCTCTTGCATACACATAAACTTAAGCTGCTCACGTGCTTTTTCCTTCCTGTAAGTTTCTTCACATCAAAACCAATCCTTCTTCTCATGTGGTTTTTTTGTTTTAATCTTCAACTTTATTCCAAATATCTTTTCTTCGCATTGTTATCCAAGCTTCTTCAACTTCTATTCTTCTTCTCGAAAGCTCCTTCAACTACTGTTCTTCTTCTTGAAAGCTCCTTCAACCTAGCCTCCAGACGTTCTTTGTTTGTTTATTCTTCATCCAACTAGTAGCAACCCATGTCAGGCCTAGCTCGAGACTCATCTTTTGTGTGTTGCTTCCATGTCTGCTTCTCTTCTTCATTTATTCCAACCTCTTTCTCACACTTTAAACCCATTGCTTTTCACGTTCTTTCTTAGCTCATGTTGCTTCCTCTTGATGTTCTCCAAACCCGTGGCTTCTTCATGCTATTCCTCTCCTCTATTTTGCTTACATGCACGTAGGACTTGAGCTCAAGTTTGCTTCTTACTTTGCCTTCTCATCAAAAGGAACCCATACACTCACCTTCTTCTTTGTTCTACATGTGTGTGTATTTGTGGCCTAAACTTCTCCCCAGCTCATTTTCTACGTTAGCTTCTGTCCACTCGAGCTGCTGTGCATGTGAGTTCATGTTGTCTCTTGTGTTTTCCTCCACGTTAGAATAGCATATGTGATTAAAGAATGTGGATGAACTTTAGAGAAGAGTGCTATGTGTTTTCTTATGATTATCATAGTGAATGAAGCCTTCTCTCTAGTTGCACACATGTACACTTGAAGCTCATCCCTTCTCCTAATCAATTTATCGTTCAAGCTTAATTGCCCATTGAAATTCTGCACAAAAGAGTGGGAAAAATCAAATAGGAATATTCACAAAATTGTTTAAGATAAATTTATACATTAAAATCAATCATTTTGCAATTTAATTGCTAAATGCAGAAAATGGCCATTAAATTCAATTATCATCTAATAAAATGTAATAAGCCATATTAAATTATTAAAGTGCCAAAATTAAAGGGAATAAAGTACATGAAAATTAGCAATTATCACAATTCCCCGTCAAACACTGGTGGGTTATTCTTCCTGAATTAATTCAATTGTTTCTGAATGGATGGTGGAGACTAAGCTGGCTCTTGGGGAGGTGGGGGTGGAGCATCTGAGGTGGAAGGCTATGGAGTACCAGAAGTAAACGGCTGAGACTAAGGTAGAGGGGCCTCTCTCCTGGCTTCCTCCTATCTAGCGTAAGGATTCTTGCAGCCACACGATCATCTCATGCTGCTGCTACACAATGTGCTGTTGCTGGGCTATCACATTTTTAAATCTATCGAGCTATTCCATGACAGCTCACAAAGGGTCCTCGGATTCAACCTTTGAGCCCATAATCGGTCTGCCCCTGCCTCTGCCTCTTCTCATCTCAACCATTTTCACTAAAAAAGAGTCACAATTTTAGCCCACAATTACAATTCAAGTACATAATCACAGATATTCCACCCAAAAACAAATCATATGTTCCACTTAAGAACCAAATACTGAGCAAAAGTGCCTGAACCTTTAATCTGATACCAATAAATGTAATACCATATTATTTCTAGCATTGATCCTCTTATGTGCAAGTGGGATTATACAATTCTTCAAAGAAATCCCAAGAAAATGCATTAAAATAATGAATTAAATTACGTTGCGTAGTGGATAAATTTTTCATTTTGCATCTTCGGGGCCTCATGAACTCACCAACAACATTCTCTAATTATTTTCCATTCATACAAATCATAACATTCTCAAAATTTAGCACAAACCATGGATCAAGAGTCAAAAACCCCAAATAATCACATTTTGCCTAGGGTTTTAGGATAGTAGAAATTGAGGCAACTTTGAAAAATCATAACTAATTCTAAAAAAATCTAAATCATACAAACCATATCTTTCTGGAAAGATTTAGATGTTAACGTTACACTAAAAATAATTCCTTGCCACAAAAATCCTATCTAGACCATGTTTGAAAATAAAAAAGACAGGGAGGTCGAGCTATCTAGAAATCTGATACAACTTACAAATATAAATTTTGGAAATTCCTAATTAATTCCAAAAAATTCCAATTGTCACATCCCAAAAATTTGCAACTATAATAGATAAAATAATATAGGAAGGATAACAAGGAACAATCTTAAGCAAGTAGTAGAAACTACCTTGATAATTATAAACTAACTGAGTTGAATAGCACAAAAAGGAGTCCGGGTGGTAATGTTGAATAAATAAAGAAGGAAGAAACCAACAAACCTATGATAATAAGTCAGGATAGTGACACATTAACATGTCATTCCCTCACAATACACATTCGTTATTCGGTCATGGTGTAGTACTCTATTTAGCTGTAGGAATTAGTAAGGAGTTGCATGGAAATGGTAAGTGGCCTAAACAAAATTGAGAGGAGACACTAGGGGATGGTGAAGTGGGATCAAGAGGGGAGGATTCAAATAGATAACATGCTTGCACCCATTCGTCATATGTACAGTATAAAAGAAAACAAAAATATGTATATATATAATAGATGTATATGAGTAGGTAGCATTTGGTTATAATACTACCTTATGTCTAGCAATAGGGAATAATGAGAAGTGCATACAATATAATGGTTAGTGTAAGTTAAAGGAGAGACACCTAGCATGCATGGATGGATAAGGAATGGAAGAGAATTAAGGCAATTAAATCACAACCTCCCTTGACACCTCATGCTTCCTTATGTGTAACGTGTGCATATGAGTATGTAGATGGTATTTGATTAATTTAAGTGGTGTGTCCAGCTGTGGAAAAGCTAGGGATAAATATAAGAGGCAGCGTTTGGGTGGAGAATGGGAGGAAGAGACACATGGTTGGATGATCAAGTAGGAAAGGAAGTAAGAAAAACTAAATTAAATCTTCATCCTTGCCACCTCATGCTTACACCTTCCACACACATGTATGTATATTCAATTGGTAATTGGTTAGTGCTCTAAGTTTTGCAATTGCCATGGGAGTTAAATGTTATATATAATAGATGTATTAGGTGGGAATAAGATGGAGAGGATGTTGCCACATAAATTGGCACTAAACAGAGAATAGAAAAAGAGAAGACAATTCAAGAGAATCAAATCAAGGTGGTGACACCTCATGCTTCACTCTTCAAGACATACATGTATAATGCTTGAAAGGTCGTGTCGTGCAACCTCCAAAATAAAACTAGGTTGAAAAATATATATCTAGTGTTGCAACCTAGATTGTCTCCCTAGGAAATAGAATCTAATGTTTAATTGAGTTTTCGAAGTGTAAGAGGACTCTACAAATTACCTAATTAAAAAGGGGTTTTGATATGATTAAACTATCTAAAATGGAATTGAAATAAAATTCCTAATTGCTACCTAATTGCATGAACTATAGGGTGAATGATAGACATGTGACTAGCTTTGGATTCATACTTTGGTATTCACTATCCTTATCCTAATTCAATTGTGATTAATTTTGGTCTAAGAGTCCCTAACTGTGTCCATGGCAAATGATCTTGAATTACCATCCAAGATTTAAGAAATTAATAAGTTAATATAGAATTAAAACCTCTACCTTGCACTAAATCATTAATTCTTGCCTTTAGGATCAATGAACACTTCAATTTGATTGATTAATCGATTAATTAGCCTTTAAATTATCACCTTAAGATGTTTAATTAACCAATTAAACTCCAAAAAATTCTCAAATCAAATAATTAAACACACAATCTCACTCATGCATTTCATCGAACACCTTGATGACATATGTAACACCATAACTTTCTAGCTTATCTCATGCTACTTCCAAGACTCATACATGTATTTCATGAAGGAGAAAGGAAGAATGGCTTTAAAATAATGAATTCCATTGTGTTGCGTAGCATATAAATTTTTATTTCAGAGTCTCGTGGGCCATATGGACTCATGTACCACATTTTCATATTTAATTACATAGATACAATTCATTTCCATCACCAAAAGTGACCTACAACTCGTGGAAAGCAAGGGGACACATAAAATCTATGGTAGCTATTTCAGCCAAAATTTTCCCTTTTCTATCACAAATATGAAAAATCATAAATAATTATAAAAAAAATCAAAATTATGAATTATTTGGAATTATGAAAAGATAAACATCTCTACTTTATGCTAAAAATATGACTAGACCATGAATCATCACACAAAGGATGTTTGAATTCATAAAGGTATGGAGGTCTAGCTATCAACTGGTATTGTCACAGGTTTTTGTAGTAAATATCTAAAATGTCCAATTAATTCCAAAAAAATATAATCTATAAAAATAATACTAATCTAGAAAGCTACAAATGTTAGCTAGAGGAGAAAAATAACATTAGACCAGTCCAGGTATAAAAAATGAATCAAACCGTACCTGAGGTCAGTCTGGACACCTAATGTTGGATAGAAAATTCAAAATTTCATATCTCCCTCTCTAGACATCCAAATGGGGTGCTTCTAGTTTCCACAAATCACTGGCAATGTCTTATTTCTCCTTATAAAATTTAGTGGCAATTCGACATCACTCGGACCTTGAGTGATAGAAATTATTTTCGGACCTGTATGAACAGTAACATGACCAAAATCAAAATTTTTCTCAACTTTGAAAATTCATCAAATATTCTATAGACATCCAAAAATTATAATATTTAGCTTCCCAAAAAGCTATCAATAAGCTCTAAATGCATGCCAAATCTTAGATCAAGAAGAGCTCATTTGGATAAAAAGTGGTATAGGTTTCTAAAATGGTCAATTCTTGCTCTATACAAGATATCAAAATGTCGAAATGGCTTCCCTTGGGGGGTTTGACACCTCTTGGGCAAGTCTAAAAGCATGTATATGATTTGTATGAACTACCCAAGTGGTCCTAAACCTCATACATCTCAATTTGGCCTCTCCACTTCCATTATTACATACATTTCTATGAAGCTAGCCTAGCCATTCCATACTCAAATTGTACCATACCATTTATATAACATTCAATCTCATTTGTACATGATACATTAGCATAATTATACATTTTCATAATATCTTAGGACATATACAACAATAATTTACAACACTTGCTACTCATATGACCTTAAAGAAGCAAGATTCATGCACTTTGTTGTCAATCTCTTATCTTCCAAGGTGTTGGATTCCATCACCTTATTCTCTTGATTTACCTTGCTTACATTTACAAACTTTTTTCTTAGCCTTGAGTCCTCTCCCTCGACCTCACACACCCAAAGAGTTGGAGATCATTTCTCTTGGCCTTAAAACGGAGCTCTATTTATGTAGATTATTTTTCATAGATTGATTTCTTGAAAAGAGTTCCTTTTTGGCTTGGGTTAGACCTGAATCTTCAAGTTTTCAAGAAAAGAAAACCACCATCAGAGAAATCTTAGAGAGAGGAACAACTTTCCTAACTAGTGCGGGATGAAACGGGGCCATTTACTTACCTAAATGAAAGTTTAAACTTTTTCTCTCTCTCCCCTCTTAATGTCATGCCATTGCTACCCATTTTTCTGCAAATGGATGTTTAGAGAAGGTGATGAGGTGTAATCTTACTTAAAAAGCCTCTTTTACAATTTTTCAAAATGATCATTTTGCCCTTACACGCTTGTTTACTCCGTTTAGGCTCATTTTAACTCCTTTTTTAGAATTGTCTTTTCCATCATAAAATTTAGGTTTCCAATCAAATAAAATGCCTTTGGAATCACTCAAATCAGAGCTAAAACCGTTACAAACATATTAGTCAAAGTTTAGGTCAATCGATATTAGAACATATCCATCGGAGGGGTTTTAACTGTCTTGGAACTTCCTATGGTTTTTAAGGCCTCTGTAAACCCTGAAGAACTTAAGACTTTCATTTAAAAATCCCTCCTATGAGAATTCCAAATTTTGCTCAAAATGATGAAAATGCCCTTATGTTTCGTCACTTTTTCACTATATTTCGTTTCTTTAGTCTAGCTCCATTTTTCTTTCCATCTGAACTTGAGATTCTCATTTTTAGGAGTCTAGATTGCTTTCCAAATTTTTTGGGACCTTAACTAAGTCATTTTAGGGAACTTCCTTTTATATTCAGTTAATTTCGTTCGTTGATAGAGAAACCGTACGTTACGTTTATCATGTTTTCTCTCATTTTCAGAGAACCGGATATTACATTTCTCCCTTCTTAAATAAATTTCGTCCTCAAAATTTGGGGCATGGTTTCCTCTTTTCTTTTTTTTTTTTCTCTAGCTAACTGCTTTTTTTTCCTTTCTTCCTGGCTCTATTTGCTTTTCTCAACGATTTTGCTTGTTTGAATTTTCTCTTAGCCAAGGAATTTTTCTTTACTAGCCCTTAATGAGGGCTCTATTTCTATATAATACATGCCTATTTTCTTATAAGGGAAAGAAGTTTCTAACTCTGGAGGCCTCTCTTGGGAGAGCTTGCTAATCATGCCAGGTAAGTCTTAGCCTATTTGCAGGGTTAACATTTCCTTCAGTAGACTCTTTTACATATCTCGGAAGGTAACATATTTTGTATCACGTCTCCCGTATCCTCTCTCAATGGCTTCTCATAACATCTCATCATCTTTTCTAATCATTACAGCCATAGGAGATTCTGTCTGTCTGCTTACTTATTTACATGTATCGTCCGCTATTCATATCTATGTTCTTTCTTATTAGCTTATCCCATGATTACAATTCAAATTTCTTTCTATCACAGGCCTCGTATCTTAACTGTTTACTAGGATTATAGCTCTTTTGAGGAGTTTTCACTTATAATAATCCCAATTTCTCTATTTACTACTACATTTATATCTATAGGCCAAGACCTTTCCTCACTTTCTTCGCTCACTTACAGTGGCATTTTATAGTCCCTCATTTCAATATTGATAGGCTTAACATATATGTCTTATACTGGCATCGAAGAGCTACTACCACTGACTACTGTTGAGCTCTGGTGGGATGCTAGTTATACTCATAGTTTCAATCACTAGAAGCTTACTGTACCACTTACCTCATGTAAAAATTGCACCTGACTCCTTTTTGAATACATAGGCTAGCACGTGGGGATCTCTCTATCCCTCGGTTAAATTTTTATGTTCTTTCTTGCTTTCTTCATCCTATACACTGTGCTCATCTCTCAATAGATCTAGTCAATGGTCTAACTATCTGAGTAAAGCCTTCATATCTCTGGGGCAATGGTCTACTAGACTCAGGAGATCTCTAGTCTGTGAGAGAAAAACTAACTGAAACTGTATGTCTTTGAGACTAACTACTCTATAAAAGCTATCTCAGGTTATCATGTAACACCCTAAAATTAATTAAGGTGTTAACCATGGATTTGGGTTAATTAAAAATAATTAATATAGAATGATTGGATAAGTTAAGTGAATGAAAATTTCAAAGAGATAAATTATTAATATGAGTTTGGGATTTAATTGAGTTAGAAACCCCATATAGGTCCAAATCAAATTAAGTAGGCCAAGGTTAGGAATTAATGGAGGCCCAATCATTTTAGGTGCATACCCAACCTTTTAATGTGAGACTTGGCCTAAGAGAGAGCACTTACGGAGGGCCTAATCTGATTTAATGAATTAGAGACCTAACACCCAACTTTCATAAGCTCTTATAAATGGCCCAATAAACCTTGTGCAAATCCAAATCAATTGAGTTCTTCAAACTTAGCCTAAACCCAATTAAAATTCTGCAGCCCAATACATGAAAGTTGGCCTAACAATGCTTAAATCTGAAGCCCATATGGTATTGGACCTTTGGGTCAGCCGATGACCCATATTAGACCCAACTTAAAACCCTAAAAACTAATTTAGCCACCCCCATTCTGCAGAACACAAGAAAACAAAAGAGAAATTCGGAGGTCCAAAGGGGAGGCTAGGGTTCTTGACATATTTCCACCATTTTTCACTTCCAAAGCAAGATTCAGCCAAGGTAATAGTTTTATAACTTAATCCCCTTCTCTTTCTCTTCATTTTAGCCTGATTAGTTTTTCATTTAGAGTATTTTCACCATACCCAAAATCTGAAATGTGGTTGTTTAGGATTTTCTTGGTGAAATTTCGTAGGTTGGGGCTGAGGGTGTTATTAGGTAAGTATAAACTCTTTATTTTAATGCTTTCTCTACTAGTTTGAGACCCCTATAGCTGATTTATAATATAGGTATTGTTTTTATACAAATTTACTCAAAATTTGAGGTGTTATTTTAAAGTTTCAGGGATAGGCTCAACCAAATCCGAATTTGGTTTAGTGGTAATTAGGTAAGTGTTTCTGAGTAGTCCTATATAGCTTAACTCTTTAAGTGATGGGTTTGCTGATACAAATTGTGATTAGGGATAGTAATGGCTTGGTTTTATGTCCATAGGCTAAAGTAGCATTCAATTGGCTCTTAGAGGATTGGCTACAAGTGAGATAACCGGGAGTATATTAATTCCATGCATATATATGCTCTAATTTCATATTTGCTATACATGAATGATTTGAAATACTAAATGAATTGGTTGGCTATCTATTGTATTGTATTTGGACCTTGTGAGTCTATAGTGGAGCTATGGTATGGCTACCACCTGTGCATGTGTTTCGATTGAGCACCGAGTTATGATCAAACCTTAGACGCACTGAGCCCTGGTTGTGCTTAATGGGGAGTGGGTACCATGGACGGGCCTCCCCTAGTGTTATTAGCCTTTAACATATGGAAATATGATTGCTAGTATGAGATGGTAATCATAGTAGTCTAACTATTTCCTTTGCTGATATGACTGATATGATCCTGATGTTAATTTTGATTCATGCATATATATTAATTAAATTAGATTATATGAATGGAAATTTCCTTGGTTATTGAAATTTGCATCTCACCCCATTTCATGGGATCATACTTTCAGGTGAAGGCTCTTCGGGTAAGGATAAGGGGAAGCAAGTAGATGAAAATCCATAATCCTTAACCATATGGGGAGAAGGCTACACTTAGACTGGTTTATTTAGACTAGATGCTAAATTTTGTATTCTTTTTTGTATAGAATCATCATTTAATCATGTTGCCACGTGTAGGCTCTTATATTTTGATTACTTAGGATATATCTATTGAGGAGTTAGGCCTCATCTTAGCTTGGTATTGGATTTATGAACCTATAACACCTGAAATGTGAATTTTATTGAATTTATGGATGATATACTATTGAAAATATAATTATGTAATGCATTAAATGTTGATATAAACCATTTATGTATGAAATCTCTAACATAATGTATATCGAATGTTAATTGTTGATTAGTTTATGAATTCTTGTTGTTATTACTCTATGGACTTGGTGATATAGGGTAGTTGGAGGAGTAGAAATTAACATTTAAGTTTTGAATTGGTAATGGTAGAATAGCTAGGCAAATAAGGTAGATAAATACCATTAGGTTGCATGAAATGAGGGGGAGTCATCCTAGGGTATTCTCAGGAAGAGAATTGGAGTGCATGGGATGAAATATGGGAGATGTAGTTACAAGAGGGAGTCACGCCGCGGCGCCGTAACTAGGAAGGCCTTGCCACAGCCTAGAGAGTAACAATGGCGAGGAATGTCGTGGCTCAGTGCCAAAAAAAATCACCCAAGAGGGTGGCAGAAAGAAACCTCACCACGGCTCAACAGGTCCTGCCGTGACGCAAGTCGAGGAAACTAGGTAAGGAGTGTACAGTAGCAAGCCTCGTTGTGGCGCAAGTGTATCCCGCTGAGGAGAGAATTGTGGGACTTCGAATAGTCACTCCAGGAGGCATTTCTACCATGATGGCATGTAGGTTTACCACGGTAACTACGGCAAAATTCACATGAGTTGCCCAATAAGATTCCAGAGAGTAACTTAGCCGTGGCGTGAAAATTCAAGGCTGCGCCGTAAAGTGAAAAACTTAGTTTTCGAGCTTCAGTACCTAACTTAGCCATGGCAAGAGAGTTTTAAGTCGCGGTGAAGGTTCCCAAACTCTTACCTTTAGCCTAGAAACCCCAGTTTCTTCAATGATAATGCTAAGAAATGATATAGGAACACTTGTAGGAGGTTTTTGTGTGTTTGATGGATGGATGAATCACAAACCCCTCATAATAGTACAATTTCTTTTATGCATTCTCACAATTGTGGTTGTGTCATTAATGAACCTAATATTATCAAGGTCTAAATTTCTCTATAATTTTCATGATATAATTTTAATGGCTCTAAACCTTGATCATTAAGCATTAATTGTGTATTTAACCATAATTACCATGATTAGAAGATAGGGTCGTCACACGTCATCTCACTAAGGAACTATCATGTTGTGACTAAGGCTCTCTGTAACTCTGTGGGATCTATTAAGACCCTTAGGTCTACTGGGACCTCTTAAAGCCTTGCTAGGGTCTACTGTAACCTGCTGTGCTATGCTAGGATCTACTGTGATCCATTTCTGGGAGATGTCAAAGCCCAAGATTTCTGTATCTAATAGTAAAACATATACTCACTAAGTTTAGTCACTATTGCTCATAATAGTTAAGGCTAAACTCAGAAGTACATCGTGCTCTTCGTGCAAAGTGGGTTTTATGTCATCTAATTCTCTAGGATCTCATCATACTGATATTTAAGAGCATCTAAATTTTCATTCATCACTCCTCATGGGATCCTTAGATTCCCACTTTAGCCTTTTTTTGCTTGGGCTTTCTTTTTTTACTCTATTGACTTATTTACTTTACATATACTCATTTTAGCCCTCCTCTCATATCTTGTAGTTTCTAACTATGCCCATGTTCTACTTTTAAGTGCCTTGGCACTAGGGCATCTCACACATTGAGTGTGGTTAACATCTTTGGTAGGAAAGAGGTTATACACTAGTCCCCGTTCATTTCATTTACATATACTATAAGGGACTAAGACTATGCATACTAAATCTGAACATTCTCTATTGGGGATTCCTCTCTGTATACTTTTCTAACTATTTTAGTGTTCTTAGAATCCCTTTACTTCACTTTTCTAACTCATCTCATTCTTTAACTAATTAGGATAGCTTTCAATTATCGAGACACTTTAGTGATTAATGTTGTCGTTTGCTACGCACTCAAGTTATATTACTATTAGGTTGATTAGGCCTAATGTCATGTAACCATTATTGCAAGCAAACCATAACCTCAAACACTAATACATGAGCACCTCATAACTGAGCTCAAAGCCACTATCGCCTGTATATTGCAAGTTTCCTAATAATCTAAAGCCACTATCGCCCAGATTTTTCTCTTTTCTGTCACAAATTTAGAAAATCATAAATAATTCTTGAAAAATAAAAATTATGCATTCTTGGACCTTTTGGAAATCTACACATGTCTACTTTATGCTAAAAATGTGTCTAGACAATAACATCCAACACAGAAGATGTTTGACATGCGAAATGGTCCAAAGGTTAGGCTGTTCACTGATGCTATTATAGAATTCTGTAGCAAACTTAAAAAATGTCCAATTATTTCTAAAAAAATCCAATCCATGCAAATGATACTAATTTAGAAATTTGTGGATGTTAACAAGAGGGTAAAAATAACTCTAGACTAGTTTAGGCATGCTCAGACCTCGAAACCTAATCAAACAATACCTGAGGTCAGTTGGAGCACCTTATACTGGATAGATACTTTGAAAATTCATATCTCCCTCTTTAGATCTCTAAATGTAGTGCTTCTAGTTGGCATAAGTCACTGGGAATATCTAGTTTCTTTGTATAACATTTCATAACAATTAGACATCATTTGGGCCTTGTGTGGTAGATTTCATTTTCAGACCTGAGTGAACAGTAACATAACCAAAATCAAAATTTTTACCAACTTTAAAAATTCATCAAATATTCTCTAGACCTCCAAAAATTCTGTTCTTTAGTTTCCTAAAAATCTTTCAATAGGCTCTGATTGCATGCCAAATCTCGAATCAAGAAAAGTTTATTTGGGCAAAAAGTGACCTAGAGTTCCATTATGGTCAATTTTGGCTCCATATAGGATACCAAAGTGCCCAATTGACTCTCCTTGATGTTTGGCACCTCTTGGGCAAGTCTAAAAGCATGATTATGACTTGTCTGAGTCACTCAAGTGGTCCTAAACCTTATGCATCTCAATTTGGCCATCTCACTTACACTTATACACATTTACATAAAACCATTCAAGAAGCCAAATTGCCATAATATACTCATTTTACATTCTAATGGTCACATAATAAAATCTCTCATTTATACATCACATGTTAATATAATTACATATGTTCCAAAGGTCATAGACTATATACAACAATGGGTTGCATCATTAGACATCAATATGGCCTTAAAGAGCAAAAATTATACACTTTGATGTCAAGCTCTCATTTCTCATATGGTTGGCTTCCATTCCCTTGCTCTCTTAGTCCACCTTTAGTGTAACTTCACACTTTTCTTTTTGAAACAATGCTCTTTTCCTCGGCCTTACACATACAAAGGTGTAGGAATGATTTCTCTTGGCCTTGTTTTCTTGCTTTTTCTCACTTGAATCTTGTCTTCTTTGGGTTCCTCTCTTCAAATCTGAATTTTTTCCTTAATTTCTCCCTTTTCCTTGCTTTTTCTCCTCCTTTCTTCTCCTTCATGGTGTGCCTAAAAGAGCTGGTGTTTTCTCTAGTTTTTGGGCAGAATGGGTCATGTAAATGAAGGGGAGAAGAAATAAGAAACTTAAAGAGTGTTTAAGAAGCTTCCATTTTCTCAAAAATTCTAATTTTGCCCTCCATTTTTTGCATTTTCGTTTCTAACTCGTTTTAGCTCCTTTTTGAGAATCATATTTTCCATTATGAAATTTAGGTTCCCAATTTAGTAAAATGTCTTTAGAATAACTCAAATCGAAGCTAAAACCTTTTTGGATGAATCAATCAAAGTTTGGGTTAACTGACGTTAGAAAACATCCATCGGAGGGGTTTTAATTGTCTCGGGGCTTTCCCTGGTTTTTAGGGCCTTTAAAAACCATAGAGAACTTAAATTTCATTTAAAAATCCCTCCTGTGTGAATTTCAAAATTTGCTTAAAATGATGAAAATGCCCTTATGTTTCGTCAATCTTTCGTCACAATTCGTTTCTTCATTCTAGCTCCATTTTTCTTTTTGTTTAAGCCTGGGATTCTCATTTTTTGGAGTATAGAATGCTTCTCAAAATTTTTCAGACCTTAACTAAGTGATTTCAGGGGACTTCCTTTTGTATCCGGTGAATTTTATTCATTTACGGAGAAACCGTACCTTACGTTTCTCATGTTTTCTATCATTTTTCAGAAAAATTGGATGTTACATAGCTTGTAACTCAACCTTTGGCCTAAGGGAATTAGCCTTTTAGGTTCTGATTTTATCTAGGCATTTAGATGTTATGGCTAGGGTATGACTTCACTTCCTCTCTAGACTAGTCCTGTGCAGTCGCAGTGTTATCTCATACTGCGCTGCATCCTACTTGTCTTTGCATTACGCGGGACATCTTGAAATGGTCTGAGTATAACTACTAAGGAGAATTAGGCCTCACATACTCTCTCTAGAAAGCCTCTTCATATCAACATAATCATTTCTCATTGTTCATACCTAGGGCTTGCCATTAATCTCGGCGAGCTATCATATCTTATAGAGCTCTAGACGTCAGATCCCTTAGCTTTGCTCAAGCTATTCTAAAGGCCAACCTTTCTTGATGCTCACTATCTACTCCAAAACCATTCTACAACTTACTTATCATGAAAAAAGCCATAAACTATCTTCACACACCTAAAATGTCTCATACAAGGCTTTACATATCTGTACAAGCCCTTTACATAAACCTATTACCACATCCTCAAGCCAAATTCAATCTAAGAGAGCCTAGAACTTTGCTTTGATACAATAAATGTAACACTATAACTTTCTAGCTTATCTCATGCTACTTCCAAGACTGATACATGTATTTCATGAAGGAGCAAGGAAGAATGGCTTTAAAATAATGAATTTTCTTGCATTACGTAGCGTATAAATTTTTCTTTTGGAGTCTCGTGGGCCATATAGACTCATGTACAACATTCTCATATTTAATTACATAGGTACAACTCATTTCTATCACCAAAAGTGGCCTACAACTCGTGGAAAGCAAGGGGACACATAAAATCTATGGTAGCTATTTCGGCCAAAATTTTTCATTTTCTATTACAAATTTTGGAAAATCATAACTAATTCTAGAAAAATAAAAATTGTGAGTTCTTTGTCATTCTGGAAAGATTATGATAAAAATGTGACCAGACCATGAATCATCACACTAAGGACGTTTGACATTTGTAAAGGTCCAGAGGTTTGGCTGTCTACCTATACTATCATAGGTTTTTGTAGCAAAATTCTAAAATGTCCAATTAATTCTACAAAAATACAATCCATGCAAATAATACCAATATGGAAAGCTATAGATGTCAGCTAGAGGAGAAAAATAACCTCAGACTAGTCCAGGCATGTATAGTCATCGAAAACCAATCAAACAGTACTTGAGGTCAGTCTGGATGCCTAATGCTGGACCGAAAATTCAAAAATTCATATCTCCCTTCCTAGATGTCCAAATGGGGTGCTTCTAGTTGCCACAAGTCATAAGAATGTCTACATTCTCCCTATAAAATTTTGTAGTAATTGGACATCACTGGAGCCCTGAGTGACAGAAATTATTTTCATATTAGTATGAACAGTAATATGACCAAAATCAAATTTTTTTCCAACTTTGAAAATTTATCAAATATTCTCTAGACCTCTAAAAATTCTGCACTTTAACTTTCCAAAAAGCTCTCAATAAGCTCTAAATGCATACCAAATCTTAGATCAATAAGAGTTCATTTGGACAAAAAGTGGTATAGGTTTATAAAATGGTTAATTCTTACTCCATATAAGATACCAAAATGTCCAAATGGCTTCCCTTGGGGTTTGGCACCTCATGGGCAAGCTTAAAAGCATGTATATGATTTGTATGAACTACCCAAGTGGTCCTAAACCTTATACATCTCAATTTGGCCTCTTTGCTTCCATTATTACATACATTTCTATAAAGCTAGCCTAGCCATTCCATACTCAAATTGCACCATACCATTTATACAACATTCAATCTCATTTGTACATAATACATTAGCATAATTATATATGTTCATAATATCTTAAGACATATACAATAATAATTTACAACACTTGCTACTCATATGATCTTAAAGAAGCAAGATTCATGCACTTTGTTGTTAATCTCTTATCTTCTAAGGTGTTGGCTTCCATCACCTTGTTCTCTTGATTCACCTTTACTTGCATTTACACACTTTTTCCTTGAGTCTTGAGTCCTCTCCCTTGACCTCACACACCCAAGGAGGTGGAGATCATTTCTCTAGGCCTTAAAACTAAGCTCTCTTCGCGTAGATTATTTTCCACAAATTGATTTCTTGAAAAGAGTTCCTTTTTGACTTGGGTTAGATCTGAATCTTCAAGTTTTCAAGAAAAGAAAAACACCATTAGAGAGCTCTTAGAGAGAGGAACAACTTTTCTAACTGATGCGGGATGAAACAGGGCCGTTTATTTATCTAAATAAAAGCTTAAACTTCTTCTCTCTCTCCCCTCTTAATGTCATGCCATTGCTGCCCATTTTTCTGCCAATGGATGTTTGGAGAAGGTGATGAGGTGTAATCTTACTTAAGAAGCCTCTTTTACAATTTTTCAAAATGAATATTTTATCCCTATGTGCCTGATTGCTCCATTTAAGTTCATTTTAACTCCTTTTTAAAAATTATCTTTTCCGTCATAAAATTTAAGTTCCCAATAAAAAAAATGCCTTTGGAATCACTCAAATCAGAGCTAAAACTTTCACAAACGAATCAGTCAAAGTTTGAGTTAACCAACATTGGAAAACGTCCACTAGAGGGGTTTTAACTGTCCTAGGGCTTCCCATAGTTTTTAAGGTCTCTGAGAACCCTAGAGAACTCATAATCTACATTTAAAAATCCCTCCTATGAGAATTCCAAAATTTTCTCAAAATGACAAAAATGTCAGTATATTTTGTCATTCTTTCATTACATTTTGTTTCTTCATTCTAGCTCCTTTTTTCTTTTCGTCTGAGCCTAGGATTCTCATTTTTAAGAGTTTAGAATGTTTTCCAAATTTTTTAGGACCTTAATTAAGTTATTTCGAGGGACTTCTTTTTATATTCGGTGAATTTCGCTCATTGACGGAGAAACTGTACATTATGTTTTTCACGTTTTCTCTCATTTTTAGGTAACCCGATGTTACAGCATACATGGGAAATTAGAGAATAATGAAAAATTTAGTGCTTGATTATATCAATTAATCAACAAAAAGTATCCTAATTAGTGTCTAACTAGCTACCAATTATAATTACACCAATGTCAATCAAATACATCTCAACCAAGTATGTACAAGAAAAAGAAAAAGTGTAGGAAAGTAGGAATTTCTTAGTCAAAATTCCTTTGATATCTCCATGGATTCAAGCTTCTCCAAGGGTCTTCTCCTAGCTAGCCATAAGGTCGATCAATGCTGATGGTAAGATGGAGATGGAGAATGGAAGATGAAATGCTACGACATTATAGATGAAGTGTGTGACAATGGATAGAGTGGACAACGGATGAAAATGTGTGTCTAGATGTGTTATTTTATTTGATGGATTAGTGTGATTAATGGCCCTTCTCACATGCCTTTAATTTTTTCTTCACGTGCTGCTCTTTAATGAATCACATGCAACCTCCCACATGAGCTTCTTATTCACTTGCCCGTGCTTTCTTCTTTTGTATAAGTTTAGGCCCCCCAAAATGAATATAATAATCATCTTCTACCTTAGGTTTGCATGCATGAATGAACCATTAAATCTACTACTCCAGGCTACTTCATTCTCTTCCCCTCTATTTCTACTGCATCTTCGTTCAACTTAGCTCTCATTCCATGTAACTTCTACCCTCAAAATCGTGAGTGTATGTGTGTTTTCTTTTCTCCTCTAGAAGCCCCCATGTCTAAAAACCCATGCGCTCACCTTCTTCTTTGTTCTACATATGTGTGTTTGATTGTGAGCTATGAAAAATGTAACATCCGGCCTTTCCATAAATGTGAGAAACACAATGTTCAGTTTCTCCGTAAACAGTAAAAATAGGCCAGATACAAAAAGAAGTCCCTGAAACAGAAGGATTTGGGGCCAACCAAAATTATGATAAAATTTTAAATATTAGAAAATGAGGACTTGAGCCTTGAGTTGCCTAGAAATCAAAGCCAGAGTGATTTGAAAAATTTGTCAAAAGGCCAGTGGCATTTTCGTAAATATAGGTACTTTTTGAAAAACACACAGAAAGGCTTTTTAAATGAAAATTTTGAATTCTCCAGGGTTCCCAGAGGCTTTAAAAACTATAGAAAGCACCAGGATAGCTAAAGCCCCTCCAGTGGACGTTTTCCAACGTAAGTACGTCGAAACTTTGACGGATTCGTTCGGAAAGGTTTTAGCTCCAATTTGAGTGATTCCAAAGACATTTTACTTGTTTCGGAACCTAAATTTTATAATGGAAAAGATGGTTCTCAAAATGGAGCTAAAACGAAGGAGAAACGAAAATGCAAAGCATGAAGGGCGAAATGGGAACTTTTGAAAAGTGTTTCTTATTCCCACCTATATATATGATGCACCCTTCTTCTCCCTTCATTATGCATGACCACCATCTGCTTAAAACCAGAAGAAAACCCTAGGGGATGAGGCTCACAAGAAGGGGAAAAAAAGGAGGAGAAATCAAAGGCTTAAGGTATGGAAATTAGTAGTTTTTCATGCTCTTTCTCTTCCAAACCTCTTCTCCTCCATTCTCCTTTGTTTCCTATGATTATAATGAAGTTTATAAATCTCTTTTAAGGGAGAAATTGAGGGGAAAGTTCAGATTTGAAGAGAGGAGCACAAAGAACACAAGATTCAAGTGAGAAAAAGTAAGAAAACAAGGTAATTTCTCTTCCTATGGTTGTCATTTTTGGCCCCCTTCTCCACCATTTCGCCCTACTTGAGAAAACCCTAGGAGGAGATGATTTTTAGGTAGAACCAAGCATGAATCTAAGGAAAAAGGGTGTGGAGATTAAGAATATGAAAGGGAATTATCAAAAAGCCATTAGATTTCAAGATGCAAATTCTAGGGTTTCAATTGTACCTTGTAAAATCTGACTTTGTATGATGATTCCTAGGCCTAAGTAAGAGTTTAAATGAGGTCCCAAGATCCCTAAGAGGCTCCCCATATGCTTCTTCCCTTGAGAAAACAAAGAAAGCTCCATGGAACCCAATATACTTCACAGCCTCGGCCTAGATGGGTTCTCCTAGCTAGGGAGAGTTTTAAATTTTTCTAAGGCCATTCTTGAGTCATATTTGATGAATGAAAGTGAGGGGAGGCCTTGGAAAAAAATTTAGAACTCATAGAAAGTGATTTGGTGCCTTAGGTTCCATATTATGACCTAAAGAAGCAACATGGTGCTAAACCTTTTGTTTTGATGATGTGATGACTCCAAGAGGCTTAAAAGGAGTCAAGAATCATATTTTAAAAGAAAGAATGAGGCCTAGAAATCATTTGAGGGGTGTTGCTTCATTAGGTGCCAATATGGATAATAATGGGGGTTATAGAGCAATCTAGCATCTAAGAAAATTGTATGATCTTAGAGATTGTTTCATGAACCTAATTGGCTCCCATATATTGTATTTAGGCCAAGAGAAACCATCTCCACCAATTTTTGGGTGTGTGGCCGAAAGAGGAGGCTTGAATCCTAAAGGAAAAGTGTGTGTTTGTATACACGATAGCTCTCTCCACCTTCTCTCATGCATGGATGTGTGTTTATCTTGTTTTAGAATGTGTGTATGTGTATTTTCAAGCTTTGAAAAGTATGCTAGCATGTCTTTACATGTCATGATCCTTGATGCCATGTTATGTTTTAAATGAATCCATGATGTTTGTATGAGATTACTTGAGTGTGGAGAGGCCAAGAACTCTTCCCTTTTGTGCGGATGAGCCAAGAACCCTTGAGCTTGGTTGAGATAAAGCAAAGAGTCTCCCAAAAGCAAAGTGGGCTCCCAAGAGTACGGTTGAGTCCAAAGTGCTCAAGAAATGGGTGAGGCAGTCTAAAAGCCATAAGGAGAAGTGTGAGGCTAATCCAAACACTTAGTGAGCTCTTGAATAATTTGTATGAGTTGTTCACATGCCAACTTTGCTTCTAAAATGTCCATGGCTTTTATTGTCTCCATGCATGTATTGGTAAAGCTTGCTTGCACATATTATGTATGATTGAATGAGAGATGAGCTATTGGGATTCTTTGAATCTCATCCCCTCCTCTCCAATGATCTAACATGCTAGGTGAACCAAGTGGAGATGCTAATGGGAGCCAACAACACTAGGGGAAGGAGATTGATAATCATGTGGTTAGCTTTTGTCACTTTAAGACCACGATTGTACCATATGATATATATGATGTAGTAAATGGGCTATGACCCTTGAGACATGTGTAAATATGATATTATATGATGTTTAAATGTATAGATATGCTGTGTGACCTCTAGAACCTATTTTGAGTATGTAATGCCAAAGTGTGCAATATGGAAGTTTGTTGGAAATATGCATAAGTGTGGGTTGAATGGCCAAAATGAGATGTATGAAGTATGGGAACATTTGGGCAGCTCACACAAGTCTCAAATAAGCTTTTAAACTTGCCCAAAAGGTACAAAGACCAAGGGAAATCCATTTGGCAATTTTGGTACCCAATATGGAGCCAAAATTAACCATAATGGAACCCTATATCACTTTTTAGCCAAACGAGTTAGTCTTACTCTGAAATTTGGCATGCAATTAGGTCTCATTGAGATCTTTTTGGGAAGATAAAGAAAATAATTTGTGGAGGTCTAGAGAATATTTTATGAATTTTCAAAATTGGGATTTTCTATGGTTTCTGGTATGTGCACTGTTCATACTGGCAGATTTTATTTTTTTGTCACTTGATGGAAAAATGGTGTCCAATGCTTATGAAATTTTATATTCATAAACTAGAGGTCATGATATTTCTGTGTCCATCAAGATCACCTCATTTGGAGGTCTGAGCAGAGAGTTATACATGTTTGAAGTTAACTGTCAGTATCTGTAGCGCTTCAGGAGCTCCGTTACTGTTCCATCAGTTCCAGATGTCTAAATGCATCTTTTTCATTCTGAAATTATTTTTAGTGTCAAGTTAACATTTGTAGCTTTCCATAATGACTGAATGTGTGTGATTTCTATCATTTTAGAATTAGTTATGAATTTCAGAAATTTGTATCAGTAAACTGAATAACAGCCCAGCAGCCAGCGACTCTGTAGCTTTTTGGATATCAAAAGTTCTGTGTGATGAATGTTATGATTTGTGCATATTTTTATTGTGAATTAGACATCCTAAGATTTACAGAATGACCAAGATTGCATGATTTCTAATTTTTTAGGTTTAGTTATGATTTTTCAAAGTTGGGCCAGAAAATGGAGCAAATCTGGCCGAAAATATGCTTGCTTATTTTGAGCTCCAATTCGGTTTCCATGAGTTATGGGCATGATTTTGTCATGCAAATGAGTTGTAATGATGTATTTAAATATGATAATGTATAGTATAAGCTTACACGGTTCACGTGACACTGAATTAAATTTTTTTAGATATAGCGCATTGCGGAAAAGTCTATTATTTTATCCCCTTTCTCATATGCTCTTGTGGGATTGATGATATAAAGCCTATAAATGACATAAAATGAGCTAGAACTTATGGTGTTACATTTATTGGTATCAGAGCAAAGTTCTAGGCTCTCTCGGATTGGATTTGGCTTGAGGATGTTGCCATTAGGCTTTGTAAAAGGCTTGTATGACTATAAAAAGTCCTTTATGAGACATTGTGGGTGTGTGAAAGTAGTTTGTAGTTTTATTCATGATAAGTAAGTTATAGAATGGTCTTAGAGTAGTTAGTGGATATCGGGAAGAGTGGCCTCTAAAGTAGCTTGAGCAAAGTTGAGGGATCCAATGGCTAGAGCTTGATAAGATATGATAGCTTGCCAGGATCAGTGGCAAGCCCTAGATATGAACAATGAGAATGATCTCGTTGATAGGAAGAGGCTTGCTAGAGAGAGTATGTGAGGCCTAATTCTCTCGGGTAGTCATACTCAGGCCATTCCCAGTTGTCTTGCGTAACACAGAGACAAGTAATCATGCAGTGCAGTATGAGATGAGATTGCAACTGCATTAAACCAATCTAGAGGGGAAGTGAGAAAAAGAGTTACCCTTTAGCCACACACCCTTAGGCACCTAGCGAGTGCCGTAGTAAGGTGTACCTCATAGGGAATACCTAGAAGTAAGTATGAGTAACCAGTAATAGAGACTCAGAAAAGAATGAGGATAGTTAGTAAACTATGGGTCTGATGAGATGGTGAGCCAGGCTGAGCACTAGTAGCATCGTTCCAGGTGAGATATGTAAATAAAAAGCTAAGTGAAAGTTCTCCCTAGATCAAAAAAGGAAAGATGAGACATCCTTATGTCAGGGAAACCACCTAGTAGTGGTTAGTAAAGTCCCCTAGATCGACCCCTCGATTGTAGAGTATAGTGAGCAAAGAAGCGAGGAAGAGCTGAGAAATTAACCATAGAAGATATGCCCTCACTTTAGCAACAATTAAATGTACAGATTAAGCTCAGAAAGGTAAACGGATAGGGGTCTGGTAGTTAGTTAGATGAGCTCCCTAATATGAGAATAGTATAGGGTTAAGGCACATACGTGGTTAGAGCACCTAGTAGAGTATGAGTTTCAGCAAGGTAGAATCTAGACATTGAAAATATGCATTCTAGATTGAGTTAGCGGAACCCTAAAAATAACATACTATGCTCCTGGGGATGAGGCTATAGAGGCTGAATAGAGAAAAAGTCTAGCTATGATCCGAATGTAGAAATAAGCTAAGACAAACAGTTAATGCCCTAGTACCCTCAGGGAAGCTCAAGAAAGCTAGAGACCACTTAAGAAGGCAAGCCCCGTCTTATATAGAGAAAGAATGTAAGCCGAAAGCACTATAGAATGACATTCCTAGGATTTTATGAAATAGAATCCTCCTAACCAAGGGATGGTCTAGTTAAGAGCAGAGTAAGCGTATGAGTAAAAAGTAGACCCCCTTGATGTTACAGAGAGTGATTAAGTGGAGGAACCCTGGGAAAATGTAGGTGCTCTTAAGCGTCAAGAAATCTGAACTGGCAACAGAAACAGCCACTAGTAGAATATCCTTTTACCTAAGTAAGAGGATAAGAAAGGTAAAAAAAGTAGATATGACAATGTTCAAGCTGAGGACATATTAAATTGAGAATAGACATTCAGTTAATATGCTTGAGTACTTAAGAAAGCACACCTTTCCCTTGCGTAGATGCCCTTCTAGCATGATAACGCCTGAAGAAAAATAACTGGGCAATACAAAGAAATCTCAGGAGGTAGTAGATAAAGAATCCTACCTTCCCCGAGCACTTTACAAGAATAGGGCTGATAGAAAAAGGTAAGAGAGAGGTACTTTAGATTATTGGGAAACTTGCAATATACAGGTGATAATGGCTTTGAGCTCAGTCATGACGCGCCCATGTATTAGTGTTTGATGTTATGGTTTGCTTGCAATAATGGTTACATGATATTGGGTCAGGTCAACCCAATAGTAATGTTACTTGAGTGCGTAGCAAATGATGACATCAATCACCATAGTATCTCGATAATCGAAAGGTATCTTGGTAAAAGGATTCCAGTAATATCAGAATAATGAGAAAAACATGCAAAAAGGAATTCTCAATAGAAAATGTTCAGATTCAGTATGCATAGCCTAAGTCCCTTATAGTATCTGTAAATGAAATGAATAGGGACCAGTGTATAGCCTCTCTCCTGCCAGAGATGTTTACTACACTTAGTGTGTGAGATGCCCTGGTGTCAAGGCACTTAAAAGCAGAACGTGGGCATAGTTAGAAACTATAGGATATGAGAAGAAGGCTAGAATGAACATATGTAAAAGTAAGTAAGTCAATAGAGTAAGAAAAGAAAGTGTAAGTGAAAAAGGGGCTGAAGTAGGAATCTAAGGATCCAATGAGGAGCGATGAACAAAAATTAAAATGCTCCCTGGTATTAGTATGACGGGATCCTAGAGAATAAGATGACATAGAACCCACTTCACGCGAAGAGCATGATATACTTATGAGTTTAGCCTTAGCTATTATGAGCGATGGTAACTGGACTTAGTGAGCATGTATTTTACTATCAGGTACAATAATCTTAGGCTTTAACATCTCCCAAAGATGGATCGCAGTAGATCCCAGCATAGTATAGTGGGTAGCAGTAGACCCTAGCAGGGCTCTAAGAGGTCGCAGTAGACCCAGGGGTCACAGTAGATCCCACAGAGTTACAGAGAGCCTTAGCCACAGCATGATAGACCTCTGGTAGAGATGACAGCTTGAGATAGTTTTTACAGAGCAGTTAGTCTCAGAGACCAGTACAGTTTCAGCTAGCCTTTGTCTTAGAGACTACAGATTTCCTGAGTCTGGTAGACTGTTGCTACAGAGATACAAAGACTTTACTCAGACAGTTAGACCACTGACTAGCTCTCTTTAGAAATGAGCATAGTATATGGGATGAGGAAAGCAAAAAAATTAGCTTTCCAGAGTTAGAACCAGATGAACCACTACCTAACAAACAATAGCCCTGACCAAGGGATAGAAAGATCCCTGTATGATAGCTTATGTATTCAGACAAGGGGTCAGGTGCAATTCTTATATGAGGTAAGTGGTATAGTATATCTCCAGTGAGCAAAACTGTGAGAACAGCTAGCATCCCATCAGAGCCTAGCAGTAGTCAGTAGTAGTAGCTCTTCGGTGCCAGTGTGAGACACACAGATTAGGCCAATCAGTAATAAAATGAGGGACTATGAAATGCCGCTATAAGTGAGCAAAGAAAGTGAGAAAAAGTCCCAGCCTACAAAGACAGATATAGTAATAAATAGAGAAACTGGGATCATTAAAAGCAGAAACTCCTCAAACGAGCTGTAATCCTAGTAAGTAGTTGTGATATGAGGCTTATGACAGAAAGAAATGCAAATTATAATCATGAGATGAGCTAGTGAGGAAGAACGCAGAGATAAATAGTGGACAGAACATGTAAATAAGCAGACAGATAGAAACCTCTGATGGCTCTAATGATTAAAAAAAAAGATGATGAGATGTTATGAGAAGCCATTCAGAGAGGATACGAGAGACATGATATGAAATAAGTTACCTCCTGAGATATGTAAATGAGTCCACTGAAAGAATGTTAATCCTGCGATCGGGTTAACATTAACTTGACATGATTAGTAAGCTCTCCTAGGATAGGCCTCCAGAGTCAGGAATTTCTTTCCCTTATGAGAAAGAACTAGCTAGTATTTTATAATAGTAGAACCTTTATTAAGAGCTAGTAATAAAAGTTCCCTGGCTGAAAGAAAATTCGAAAGAATGAGATCGCTGAGAAAGCGTCTAGAGCCAGGAAGAGGGGAAAGAAAAGAATACCTAGCTAGACTAGAAGAGTAAGAGAAAGTGTGCCCCTAAATTTTGAGGAAAAAATTTATTTAAGGGGGGAGGAATGTAACATCCGCCCTTTCCATAAATGTGAGAAACACAATGTTCGATTTCTCCATAAACAGCAGAAATGGGTTAGATACAAAAAGAAGTCCCTGAAACAGAAGGGATTGGGGCCAACCAAAATTATGATAAAATTTTAAATATTAGAAAATGAGGACTTGAGCCTTGAGTTGCCTAGAAATCAAAGCCAGAGTGATTTAAAAAATTTGTCAAAAGGCCAGTGGCATTTTCATAAATATAGGAACTTTTTGAAAAACACATAGAAGGGTTTCTTAAATGAAAGTGTTGAATTCTCCAAGGTTCTCGGAGGCTTTAAAAATTATGGAAAGCCCCAGGATAGCTAAAGCCCCTCCGGTGGACGTTTTCCAACGTCAGTACACTAGAACTTTGACAAATTCGTTCAGAAAGGTTTTAGCTCCAATTTGAGTGATTCCAAAGACATTTTACTTGTTTAAGAACCTAAATTTTATAATGGAAAAGATGGTTCTCAAAATGGAGCTAAAACGAAGGAGAAACGAAAATGCAAAGTATGAAGGGCGAAATGGGAACTTTTGAAAAGTGTAACTTATTCCCACCTATATATATGATGCACCCTTCTCCTCCCTTCATTATGCACGACCATCTTCTACCTAAAACCAAAAGAAAACCCTAGGGGATGAGGCTCACAAGAAGGGGAAGAAAAGGAGGAGAAATCAAAGGCTTAAAGTATGGAAATTAGAAGTTTTTCATGCTCTTTCTCTTCCAAACCTCTTCTCCTCCATTCTCCTTTGTTTCCTATGATTATAATGAAGTTTATAAATCAGTTTTAAGGGAGAAATTGAGGGGAAAGTTCGGATTTGAAGAGAGGAGCTCAAAGAATACAAGATTCAAGTGAGAAAAAGCAAGAAAACAAGGTAATTTCTCTCCCTATAGTTGTCATTTTTGGTCCCCTTATCTACCATTTCGCCCCACTTGAGAAAGCCCTAGCAGGAGATGATTTTTAGGCGGAACCAAGCATGAATATAAGGAAAAAGGGTGTGGAGATTAAGAATATGCAAAGGGAATTATCAAAAAGCCATTAGATTTCAAGATGCAAATTCTAGGGTTTCAATTGCACCTTGTAAAATCTAACTTTGTATGATGATTCCTAGGCCTAAGTAAGAGTTTAAATGAGGTCCCAAGATCCCTAAGAGGCTCCCCATATGCTTCTTCCCTTGAGAAAACAAAGAAAGCTCCATGGAAGCCAATATGCTTCATAGCCTCAGCCTAGATGGGTTCTCCTAGCTAGGGAGAGTTTTAAATTTTTCTAAGGCCATTCTTGAGTCATATTTGATGAATGAAAGTGAGGGGAGGCCTTGGAAAAAATTTAGAACTTATAGAAAGTGATTTGGTGCCTTAGGTTCCATATTATGACCTAAAGAAGCAACATGGTGCTAGACCTTTTGTTTTGATGATGTGATGACTCCAAGAGGCTTAAAAGGAGTCGAGAATCATATTTGAAAAGAAAGAATGAGGCCTAGAAATCATTTGAAGGGTGTTGCTTCATTAAGTGCCAATATGGACAATAATGGGGGTTATAGAGCAATCTAGCATCTAAGAAAATTGTATGATCTTAGAGATTGTTTCATGAACCTAATTGGCTCCCATATATTGTATTTAGGCCAAGAGAAACCATCTCCACCAATTTTTGGGTGTGTGGCCGAAAGAGGAGGCTTGAATCCTAAAGGAAAAGTGTGTGTTTGTATACAAGGTAGCTCTCTCCACCTTCTCTCATGCATGGATGTGTGTTTAGCTTGTTTTAGAATGTGTGTATGTACATTTTCAAGCTTTAAAAAGTATGCTAGCATGTCTTTACATGTTATGATCCTTGATGCCATGTTATGTTTTAAATGAATCCATGATGTTTGTATGAGATTGCTTGAGTGTGGAGAGGCCAAGAACTCTTCCCTTTGGTGAGGATGAGCCAAGAACCCTTGAACTTGGTTGAGATAAAGCAAAGAGTCTCCCAAAAGCAAAGTGGGCTCCCAAGAGTACGGTTGAGTCCAAAGTGCTCAAGAAATGGGTGAGGCAATCTAAAAGCCATAAGGAGAAGTGTGAGGCTAATCCAAACACTTAGTGAGCTCTTGACTAATTTGTATGAGTTGTTCACATGCCATCTTTGCTTCTAAAATGTCCATGGCTTTTATTGTCTCCATGCATGCATTGGTAAAGCTTGCTTGCACATATTATGTATGATTGAATGAGAGATGAGCTATTGGAATTCTTTGAATCTCATCCCCTCCTCTCCAATGATCTAACATGCTAGGTGAACTAAGTGGAGATGCTAATGGGAGCCAACAACACTAAGGGAAGGAGATTGACAATCATGTCTTTAGCTTTTGTCACTTTAAGACCATGATTGTACCATATGATATATATGATGTAGTAAATGGGCTATGACCCTTAAGACATGTGTAAATATGATATTATATGATGTTTAAATGTATAGATATGCTGTGTGACCTCTAGAACCTATTTTGAGTATGTAATGCCAAAGTGTGCAATATGGAAGTTTGTTGGAAATATGCATAAGTGTGGGTTGAATGACCAAAATGAGATGTATGAAGTATGGGAACATTTGGGCAGCTCACAGAAGTCTCAAATAAGCTTTTAAACTTGCCCAAAAGGTACCAAGACCAAGGGAAATCCATTTGGCAATTTTGGTACCCAATATGGAGCCAAAATTGACCATAATGGAACCCTATATCACTTTTTGGCCAAATGAGTTAGTCTTACTCTGAAATTTTGCATTCAATTAGGTCTCATTGAGATGTTTTTGGGAAGATAAAGAAAATAATTTTTGGAGGTCTAGAGAATATTTGATGAATTTTCAAATTTGGGATTTTCTATGGTTTCTGGTATGTGCACTGTTCATACTGGCAGATTTTATTTTTGTGTCACTTGATGGCCAAATGGTGTCCAATGCTTATGAAATTTTATATGCATAAACTAGAGGTCATGAAATTTCTGTGGCCACCGAGATCACCTCATTTGGAGTCTGAGCAGAGAATTATGCATGTTTGAAGTTAACTGTCAGTATCAGTAGCGCCCCAAGAGCTCAGTTATTGTTCCATCAATTCCAGATATCTAAACGCATCTGTTTCATTCTGAAATTATTTTTAGTGTCAATTTAACATTTGTAGCTTTCCAAAATGACTGAATGTGTGTGATTTCAATTTTTTTAGAATTAGTTATGAATTTCAGAAATTTGTATCAGTAAACTGAATAACAGCCCAGGCAGCCAACGACTCTGTAGCTTTTTGGATGTCAAACGTTCTGTGTGATGAATTTTGTGATGTGTGCGTATTTTTATTGTGAATTAGACATCCTAAGTTTTCGATAATGACCAAGATTTCATGATTTTGAAGTTTTTAGATTTAGTTATGATTTTTCAATATTGGGCTAGAAAATGGAGCAAATCTGGCCGAAAATATGCTTGCTTATTTTGAGCTCCAATTCGGTTTCCATGAGTTATGGGCATGATTTTGTCATGAAAATGAGTTGTAATGATGTATTTAAATATGATAATGTATAGTATGAGCTCACACGATCCACGTGACACTGAATTAAATTTTTTTAGATGTAGCGCAACGCGGAAAAGTCTATTATTTTATCCCCTTTCTCATATGCTCTTATGGGATTGATGATATAAAGCCTATAAATGACATAGAATGAGCTAGAAGTTATGGTGTTAGAAAAAATTTGCTAGACTCTATGATCTTGGAGTTGCTCAAACTCGCTCTCAGCTTTTCCTTTCATGCATGTGCAACTTCCTTCATGCTCTAGACCTCCAAAATCATATTGCTTCTTAGCTAGAACCTGTAGCTTTTCTTCATGTTTTCTCCATGCAAGGCTCTATTTTTCTCATGTTCTTCTACCTTAAAACTGAGCTAAACTCTCGTGTTCCCTCTTTCCATTTGCTTAAGTGCACTGCCTCCTTAATAGAGTCCCCAACCCGTAGCTTCTTCTATGTTCTTTCTCACTCATTCCCACATGACCTCCTTCCAACCTAGCCTCACTCTTCTTCATTCTACTCTCTATTTAAAGTTCAGCTCAAGCTTCTTTTTTATGCTTTTCACATGTTTCTTTATTCTCCCACATTAACTTGTAGCTTTGTGTGTGACGATATGAGCTTCATTCAAGTGTTTCATGAAGTGAGGTGATATGAGAGGGCTGCTGTGCATGTTGCTATATATGTGCAAGTGTGACCATATGTTTATACATGAAATCATGTACAAATGAGCTGGACATGCAGTTTTTGTGTGTGTGGAACTCATGGCAACTTAAGTGTTGTTGAGTGTGAGTGAATGGTTGCTCGAGTGAAGGAAATGGAGTGAATGATGCGTGTGGTTGTTCTACTATGCAAGTGTGAGGGAAGGAAACCTATAAGAATGAAGTGTTATGTAGATGCATATGGGCCCCATGGCTTGCAAGTGAATGTGAGGAAGTGCTCTTATGATGTGAAGTGAACTGGTGAAAGGGTGGCTTAAACACGTGAGTGTGAATTAGAGAGTAGATGCCAGCCATGAATCAACGTAGAGGGTATCTATGAAGCATCTATGTGAACCCATGCATTGTGTGTATGTATAGAGAAACTTGGGCCTATGTGACCATATGTGAATGATAGATTAGGCTCATGTGAGGAAAAAGGAATATGGACTTCCTAATGTTGAAAACCATTGTAACCTACTTCAACTACATCTCTTCTCCAAAGAAAGGTTATCCTTTTAAGTTCTATTTGCCCAAAGAACATCTACAAAAATAATGGAAAACATTATTCAAGAAAATTCACAAAATTATTTAAAGAAAATTATGCATTAAAATCAATAATTCTATAAATTAATGCCTAAATTGCAACAATGGCTAATAAAATCAATTATCTACCTAATTAAATGCAACAAGCCATATTTAATCACTAAAATGCCTAAATTAGGAGGATTCATGTATGTAAAATTAGTATTCATCAATGCTCCACTTAGCTGTGGGAAGGGATAGGAAATTGCAAAAAAATTGGATAGCTTAAACAATATCAAATGAAGATACATAATTGGGATAGTGATGTGGGGGGCCAAGAAGAAAGGAATATTATAAAACAAATTACACTTACACCTCATGCTTCACGCCCCACAATCCATATATCTATATGTATATGCCTACAAATTGCATTTGGTTAGGATCACATTCTAATTTGACCGTGGAAGCTAAACACTACACCTAATACGTGGCTTAGATGAGGATAACTCACACTTATACTGCCACCTAACCTTGCACCGAATGAATGATGGGAAGCATAAGCTGCTTATTATGATGATTACCATCCACCTTAATTCACTTTAGGCTAAAGGAAGTAATGGTAAGAGGGGAGAAGGAAACTCGGATAGCCATAGAAGAGGAGAGATAGAAAGATGAACCAAGGTACAAGGACTCAATAAAGGTAAGTAGAAAATTTAGTATTTTCTAAGTTGCTTTCTTTGACCTAGTCAAAATTCTGGACTGGAACATTTTTCCCTTTATAGAATTAGCTAGAAAAGGATTTTAAATCCTAAAATTTTATAACAGGACATCCATTCCTTATACATGAAATCTAAAAAATTATAGAATTTTTGGAACAAGGTAGATCAAAGAAACAACATACTCCTAGATGAGATAGCTTGGGGCTAATTTCATAAAAAAATCTTTTCAAATGGGTAAATGAAGGAATCAGCGCATGAAATTTGGTGGGAACATAGTGACAGTCATGTCATGCAACCCTTAAAATAAAATTAGGTTGGATTAAATTCTATAGTTAGTGGGACAACCTAGGTCATCTCCCTTGAAAATAAAATTCAATGTTCAATTGGGCTTTTTAAGTATATAAAGATCCTAGAACTACCTAATTTAGGGGGGCTTTAGTTTAATTAAACTATCTAAAATTAATTTGAATCAAAATCACTAATTACCTAATTGTATACGCTAATGAATGAATGATGGACTTGTGACTAGCTTTGGATTCGTCCCTTGGTATCCATTATCCTTATCCTAATCCAATTGTGATTAATTATGGCCTAAGAGTTCCTAATTGTGTTCATGGCAATTGTATCTTAAGTTACCATGTAACAATCAAGAGATTAACAATCTAATATTGAATTGAAACCTCAATCTTGCATTAAATCACTAACTCTTGTCATTACGATCAATGAACACTTGAATTGCATGATTAATTGATCAATTAGCCTCTAAATTAACTCCCTAGGATGTTTAATTAACCAATTAAACTCCAAGGAATCCTCAAATCAAACAATTAAGCATGTAATTTCACTCATGTATTTCATCGAACACCTTTATGGTATAAATGGGAAATTAAAGGAAAATGCAAAATTTAGTACTTAATTCATGCAATTAATCAACCAATATCCCTTTTAATCAGTGTCTAACTAGCCACTAATTACAATTACACAAATTTCCAATCAAATACAACTTAACCAAGCTTGTACAAGAAAAAGAAAAAGTGTAGGAAAGTAGAAATTATTAGACAAAAATCTCTTGCTATTCCATGGACTCAAGCTTCAACCAAGGGTCTTTTTCCAAGCTAAACACAAATGGAGCTTTAATGCTTCATCAGATGGAAGGAGATGGAGGAGAATGAAGTGTAAAATGGATACAGCGTGGTTACTAGATGGAGTGGAAGAAGGATGAATATGATGATGAATGGAGTGTCTGAATACATGGGATCCTTTTTATTCTATCGACTCCCCTCTGCCTCTACCCGAGTGTATTTTTTTTATTCACGCACTCATTAAAAATCACATGCCTTCCTCTTTGGATGAATCTCACATGTTGTGGATGAGGTGTTATATAATGGAATGAGTGAATGATGTGTGTCCTGTCTAGATGATTGAATGACATGTTGATTAATTCTATGATGGATGATTTATCCTACTGATGTTGCCATAAATGTGTTAATTTATTCCTATCCTCCTCACGTGGCCTTGCATGTGCTTCATTTAATCCATTTGCTTCTTCTCCTCACGTGTTCTTTATTTGTCACATGCCCTCGCGTTATTCTCAGCCCATTTTTTTCTCTTTTAATCCCAGCCTCTTCATGTGTTCTATGTGCATAAATTGCCTGAGCATAATCTCTTATCTTATTACAACATGGCATCATACATATGGTGTGGTTTTGGATAATGTACTACCTGTTCATGTTAGCTTGTAGCTCCAAGAACCCATAGCTTTAAATCTTCCACGTCAACTTACAGCATTTTATTGCTTCATTCCTTCAACGCGAGCTAACTTGTTAATCTTAACACACAGCTTTACATTGCACTATTCACGTGGGAAGCTTAATCACGTGTTCAGCTCGAGTATGTGTTTTCTTCATGTAGCTTCATTTATTTCTTCCTCCATCAGAGTTTCTTTTCCTCTGTTCCAACTACATTCAGCTTGATGAACCAATCCTTCATGCATTTCTCCTAGGACTCGACGCTTGCTCCACATGTTCTACATGGATAATTGATGTATACTACAGTGAGATTGGAGTGTGGATGATCTTGGAGCTGCCTGAGTTAATTCTTTCAATCACATTAATCTCATCTCCCTTGCCACATACTCCTCACACGTAAGCTGACGTGGTTCTCTCATAACCCGTAAGTTCTTCTTAATCACGTTAGAAACCTCCAGCTTACAAACTCGAAGCTTCATGCATTATTCCAACATAATTCCTCAACTCATGCTACTCTTCATTTACGTGAAAACTGGTGGTGCTCCTCGTGAGCTTTTTCTTCATTTCTTAACCAAACTCCTTATGTAGCTTCTGCCTAGTAACTCCTCTAGCTGAGAGCTCCTTCATCTAACTCGTGTTCACATTTTGGAGCTTTTCTAGAAATTCTAGCTCCTTTTCACATCGTTTTTTATGTCCTTTTTTCTCTCATTCAGTTCTAAAAGCTAGTAGCTTCCTATATGTTAAACCCCTTCGAATCTTCCTTCACTCACTCTCTTCTCCAGCCCATTCACATGTTAGTGTGCAGCTACATGTTTGTGTGAAGCTTCAAATGGGTGTACTACAGTCTGAAGGGACGTGGGAGTGTATGAAGTTGGTGCTTATACGAGTGACCATGTAGAGTCTGTAATGACTGTGTGGGCCCAGTGAATGTATGAGTGTAGCTACTTGGAGGAGCCCATACATATGTTTCGTGTATGGTGTTTAGAGGCTACCTCCTTGTGTTTGCATACATGTGTTTGTATGAATGAGTGTGCATGGATGAGTGCTATACAAGTGTGTGAATGATGCATGTTGGCTGGTCAACAAGAGAATGAAGCTTGTGCAAGATTTGTGTTAGCTATGCTCATCCCTTCTCTTGTTCCCACATTGATTTAAGCTTTCCATTCTCCAATTTTTAGCTCCACAAAAAGTACACTTGAAGCATCAATCTTCACTTTCTCTTCTTTGATTCAAATTCTCATTCAAGCTTCAATTGCCCATTAAAATCTGCATAAAAAGAATGGAAAAGATGAAATAGGAATATTCACAAAATTCATTTAACAATATTTGTGCATTAAAATTCCAAAATTTTGTAAATTAACTCCTAAAATATAGAAATAGCTACTAAAATAAAATCTTATCTAATTAAAGTCTTAAAGCCATAATTCATTATTAAAATGCCCAAGTTTAGGAGAATAAAATATATAGAAAAACATGTTTATCAAATTCCTTCACACTTAAACCTTTGCACTCCTGAGCAAAGCTCAAAATCCAAGATAAAATAATGAATTGAAACACTTGACTAGTAAAATGGCAAGTGGAAAATGAAAATTGAAAAGAAAGTGTAAAAATCACAAGCTAAAGACTAATCACAACTCTTCATCACTTCAACAATCCAAACTAACTTCACTTGCATCAAGAAATAAGCTCCATGGCAATCTCATTTGAAAAGAATGAATTGAAATGCATAGCCTCTCATATGGATTAATGTTTACTCTCAACTTTCAAGTGTTTAGGTAATGTGTTTCACTTAAATTCTACCTATCAAAGCCTTACTACCATAGGCTTGTCAAGCTTCTCAGTCTCCACCACCAATGCTAAATGTAATGCATAAATTAAGAGGACTTTATTCAGGGTTGTAATAAGGCTAAGGAAAAAAAATGAATGGATACACAAGCAAGGGGAAAGCAAACAACAAAAGGAACACCTTATGACTTCAAAAGCAATCAAAGGGGATTTAAGATAAGGAAGAATATGTATTCAAGGCCATATTTTCATCTAATAATAGTAAATGCAAACAAAATTCAAACACTACTTTGTTTTGATTCTCTAATGTTTTCCTTTTTTTTAATTTTCATTTTTTTCTTTTCATTACTTTTCTTTTGCTTTTCTATCTCTTCTTTTCTTTCCATTTTTTTTAACAACAATTTCCTCAAACTTTAATAACCATGGCCTAAATTTATGCAAGACATACATTCTCTCATCCTAATTAGATGTAATGCTCCTTGAAATCCCTAAGGCATCTTCGAACAAGGTGGGAATATATTTTCATTTTTCATGGTTATGGGTTAAAACAAAATCAAGTTCAAAGTGGCTAAACAATGGATAAAATGCATTTAAAGGTTGGCTATTTGGCTCACTAGCTACAAAAGAAATGAATGCCTTACGTAACATCTGGTCCTTCCATAAACGTGAGAAACGCAATGTTCGGTTTCTCCGTAAATGGTAGAAATGGGCCAGATACAAAAGGAAGTCCCTGAAATAGAAGGAATTGGGGCCAACTAAAATTATGATAAAATTTTAAATATTAGAAAATGAGGATTTAAGCCTTGAGTTGCCCAGAAACTAGGGCCGAAGGTAATTCAAAAAAATTTTCAAAAGGTCAGTGGCATTTTCGTAAATATGGGCACTTTTTGAAAAACACACAGGAGGGCTTTTTAAATGAAATTTTTGAGTTCTTCGGGGTTCTTAGAGGCCCTAAAAACCATGGAAAGCCCCGAGACAGTTAAAACCCCTCCGGTGGATGTTTTCTAGCGTTAGTGTGCCTAAACTTTGACAGATTCGTTCGGAAAGGTTTTAGCTCCAATTTGAGTGATTCCAAAGAAATTTTAATTGATTAGGAACCTAAATTTTATAATAGAAAATATGGTTCTAAAAAAGGAGCTAAAACGAAGGAGAAACGAAAATGTAAAGTATGAAGGGCAAAATGGAAATTTTTGAAAAGTGTAACTTATTCCCACCTATATATATAATGCACCCTTCTCCTCCCTTCATTATGCACGACCATCTTCTGCCTAAAACCAGAAGAAAACCCTAGGGGATGAGGCTCACAAGAAGGGGAAGAAAAGAAGGAGAAATCAAAGGCTTAAGGTATGGAAATTAGTAGTTTTTCATGCTCTTTCTCTTCCAAACCTCTTCTCCTCCATTCTTCTTTGTTTCCTATGATTATAATGAAGTTTATAAATCTGTTTTAAGGGAGAAATTGAGGGGAAAGTTCGGATTTGAAGAGAAGAGCTCAAAGAACACAAGATTCAAGTGAGAAAAAGCAAGAAAACAAGGTAATTTCTCTTCCTATGGTTGTCATTTTTGGTCCCCTTCTCCACCATTTCGCCCCACTTGAGAAAACCCTAGGAGGAGATGATTTTTAGGCAGAACCAAGCATGAATCTAAGGAAAAAGGGTGTGGAGATTAAGAATATGCAAAGGGAATTATCAAAAAGCCATTAGATTTCAAGATGCAAATTCTAGGGTTTTAATTACACCTTGAAAAATCTGATTTTGTATGATAATTCCTAGACCTAATTAAGAGTTTAAATGAGCTCCTAAGATCCCTAAGATGCTCTCCACATGCTTCCTCCTTCAAGAAAACAAAGAATTCCAAGGAGGCCAAAAAGGGGCATAGTCTCGGCTAAGCAAGGTTGGGGTAGCTAGGGAGAGTTTTAAATTTTTCTAAGGCCATTCTTGAGTCATATTTGATGAATGAAAATGAAGGGAGGCCTTGGAAAAAATTTAGAACTCATAGAAAGTGATTTGGTGCCTTAGGTTCCATATTATGACCTAAAGAAGCAACATGGTGCTAGGCCTTTTGTTTTGATGATGTGATGACTCCAAGAGGCTTAAAAGGAGTCAAGAATCATATTTGAAAAGGAAGAATAAGGCCTAGAAATCATTTGAGGGGTGTTGCTTCATTAGGTGCCAATATAGACCATAATGGAACCTATAGAGCAATCTAATGTTTCATCAAGTTGTGTAGCCTTAGAGTGTGGTTCATGAACTTAATTGGCTCTCATAATTTGTATCTAGGCCAAGAGAAACTATCTCCACCAATTTGTGGGTGTGTGGCCAAAAGAGGAGGCTTGATTCCAAAGGATAAAGTGTGTAATTATGTGCAAGGTAGCTCTCTCCACCTTCTATCATGCATGGATGTGTGTCTAGCTTGTTTTAGAATGTGTGTATGTGTATTTTCAATCTTTGAAAAGTATGCTAGAATGCCTTTATATGCCATGATGCTTGATGTCATGTTATGTTTTCAAACGATTGCATGATGTTTATATGAGTTTGCTTGAGTGTGGAGAGGCCAAAAACTCTTCCCTTGGGTGAGGATGAGCCAAGAACCCTTGAACTTGGTTGAGACAAAGTAAAGAGTCTCCCAAAAGCAAAGTGGGCTCCCAAGAGTATAGTTGAGTCCAAAGTGCTCAAAGAATGGGTGAGGAGACAAGTCCAAAATCCATGAGGAGAAGTGTGAGGCCAATCCAAACACTTAATGAGCTTTTGAATGTGTTGTATGATTGATTCACATGCTAAGGTTGATTTTAAAATATCTATGATTTCTACCTTCTCCATGCATGCATTTGTGAAACTTGCTTTGCACATATTATGTATGATTGAATGGGAGCTGAGCTATTGGGATTCTTTGAATCTCATCCCCTTCCCTCCGATAATCTAACATGCTAGGTGAACCAAGTGGATATGCTAATGGGAGCCAATAACACTAAAGGAAGGAGCTTGACATGCTTATGCTTTATTTTGTCTATTTGGAACCATGACAATAGTTCAAGATGTCTATGATGTTGTATAAGTATTATGAATCTTGAGACGTATATAAATATACTATTATGTAATATTTAGATGTATGAAAATGATGTATGACTACTAGCATATGTTTTGAGTATGAAATGCTATGGTATAAGAATTTAAAGTTTGATGAATGTGTATAAATGTGGGTTGAATGGCCAAAATGAGATGCATGAGATTTGGGACCATTTGGGCAGCTCATACAAGTCTTAAATCTGCTTTTAGACTTGCCCAAAAGGTGCCACAACCAAGGGAAGGCCATTTGGCAAATTTGGTACCTCATATGGAGCCAAATTTGACTATAATGGAACCCTATATTACTTTTTGGTCAAATGAGTTAGTCTTACCCTGAAATTTTTCATTCAATTAGGACTCATTGAGAGCTTTCTGTGAAGCTAAAGATCATAATTTTCTGAGATCTAGGGAATATTTGATGAATTTTCAAAGTTGGGATTTTTCATGGATTCTGGTATGGGTACTATTTATACTGGCAGTTTTGTATTCTGTGTCACCCGATGGCCAAATGATTTCCAATGCCTATGAAATTTTATATACATAAACTAGAGGTCATAATATTTCTATGGCCATATAGATCACCTCATTTTGAGGTCTGAGCAGAGAGTTATGCATGCTTAAAGTTAACTATTAGTATCAGTAGCGCCCAGGAGCTCAGTTACTGTTCCATAGGTTCCAGATTGCTAAACGTATCTGTTTCATTCTGAAATTATTTTTAGTATCAATTTAACATTTCTATATTTCCATAATGACTGAATTTGTATGATTTAGATTCTTATATAATTAGTTATGAATTTTAGAATCTGGTATTAGTAAACTAAACAACAGCCCAGGCAGCCAGAGACCTCTGTAGCGTCTTGGATGTCAAACGTCATATGTGATAAATGTTGTGACCTAGGCGTATTTTTATATTGAATTAGACATCCTAAGCTTTCCATAATGACTAAGATTTCATGATTTTGAATTTTTTAGATTTAGTTATGGTTTTCCAAATTTGGGTCAGAAAATGGAGCAAATCTGGCCGAAAATATGCTTGCTTATTTTGAGCTCCTTTTCGGTTTCCATGAATTGTAGGCATGTTTTTGTGATGTAAATGAGTTATAATGATGGACCTAATATGAGAATACATAATATGATCTTACATGGTCCACGTGACACCGAATGGAATTTTGAGACCCAGCGCAATGCTAAAATGAGTATTATTTTCCTTGCCTTTTTCATACAAAACTCACATGATTCATGATATTAAGTTATGTAAAGGCATGAGATGACTTATAATGAGCTAGAATTCATGATGTTACACCTTATTATTTCCATGCATGCAAATGCAAATGTGGTCTCAATAAAGAATCAAGGCAAGTTCTAGGCTAAAAGCAAAGATAAGTGAATACACACTAGAATTGAACAATTAAGGCTCAAATCCTCACCATCTAATGGCTATCAAATAATTCATTGAAATCAAATTCATTGCCACTTCACTTGAATCAAGACACAAGATCTATTACTTATCTTGTCTATGTGAATCCAAGCTATAATCATCTTAACTTACAACTTTTACAAAAAAAAAAAATGAAAAAAAAAAAATCATGCTATTTCTCAAAATTTTTCTTAAAAATTTTCAACTTTTTTTTTAAGGAAGCAAAGAGAAGATGAAATGGAATAGCTCTCCCTCCACACTTAAATATTGCATTGTCCTCAATACCAGCACACAATCTAGTAAACAGATAAACAGCACAATATAAAAGGTAGAAAGGGAAAGTATACAACCGGATGAACTTGAATCAAAATCTCAAGGGTGGCTCAGATTTCCATGTAGCTGGTTAGCAATTTATTTCCTACAAAACAGAACAAAAGAAATAGTAATGCAGAAAAGAAAAAGAAAACTACATCCTAAACTAAAAAGAACTCTATCAGAATGATTAAGCATATGTATCAAAAACCAGAATTAAAACATCTTTATTCCTTCTTAATTGAACAACTTTAAGTCTTACTACTTTAAAACATTTTGATTGATCATGCAAGGATGATTCATGGACTTCGTCAACTATTAGAAGTTTCAAAAAGTCATATTTAGCAAATTTAGGAACAGTAAAAGAAGAAAAATCAAATTAAGGAGATTTAAAACTAAAGAAAGAAAACTTGAAATCAAGACTCTCTAAATATCTATCAAATCTAATAAAATCAGCTGGACTCCGATCAGTAAGAGTCATTATATCAATAGAAAAGTTAGATTGTAACTTCTCACAGTCCTTTTAGTTGAAATTCTCTAAGGTATTTGTTAGATGCTGCTTCTCATATAAGAGAGTCTGTTGATTATTGGAAACTATCTCAACAACTTCAAGAATCTATTCAGGACTCTCAACAAGAGGAATAGTATCTTCCTCGACCAAAGAGACATCAGTAGACTCACAATATTCTAAACAATGATCAACAGCTAAATCCAATCTCTTACTAGTGTCAACAAGAGTACAAGGATCAACAAGATTTTCAATATCAACACTATCTCTATGCATACTCTCATCAATGCTAGTATGATCGGTAGAATCAGTCTTATCAATAATTACAGTGCAAACAAAGGACTCTTTAGATTCAGCAAACTTATCAAACTCCAGAAACTCATTAATCTCAACACATATAGGACATGTATGCATATCATCACATAAGCATTTAAGAGTGGGGTTTGAATTATCAACAACAAGCTATCTAACAATTTCACTATCTATATTCTCATCACATGCTACATTCACTGTTTCATCAGTCTTATCATCACAGGCTAGTGAGGAATCATGATGATCAATATATGTGAGGAACTCACTAGTCTTAATGAAAGAATTAATCTGAGGGCATCTATCATATTTAGTGGATCCAGTACACACACAGTTAAGAGAATCATTTAAATCAACTATGTCATATGATCCAAATGGCATGCTACCCCTAAACTTAGAAGATGCATTAGCAACAGGCTTATTAACCAATTCCACACTAAGAACAAAATAATCATCACATTTCAGGTCACCCTCATACTTATCTACTGCCCTAGACTCAATAGATTCATCAATTGGTTCAAAAATGAAATTATCACTATGGTCACAGCTAGGTGTAGAAATACCAAGTGCATCAGTACACAAGGGTTCATAAACATCAACAATTATGTCAATTTTGTTCAATGCATTACCACAATCAACCAAATCAGGAGATTCAACAATAATTTGCTCATCTATCTCATCATCATGCAATGAATCAACACAATCATATGCATTAATAATCTTAGTGCTATCAAGAATACTAGAATCAATTCTAAAAACTTGCAAAATATTAGAAGATGGAAGGATATTACCTAGTGAATAGGCTCTTCCTCCTCTATACAATCCCTTCTAATTTTCTCTTCATTCAAGTCAGTAGCACTTGAAGTAGGTTGATTTATTTGAATTTCCAAATCCTTCATAATGTTGTCAATCATTTGCTAATTTTGAGCATGCAACTGTTCAGTTTCTCGTTGGAGTTGAAGATTATGTGCTTTCATTTGTTGCAACCTTCTCTCTTCCAAACTCAGTTTCCAATGTTGGAAATTTTCGGGATGCACAGCAAAAAATTAAAACCTCGAATCCCTTCTCATGGATCCATCAATGTTGTTTAAATCGAGTAGATCTAGAAATATTTACCTTTTTTATCAGATCTTATGAACTGATCTATTGATCTGCTCCCTCTATCGGTATCCACACAAACAGATGTTCAACTCGAACGGCATGCTAACACCTTTTACCAACGTCAGTACATATTCTTGGTAGAGAAGACACTCTCCTCTTCCCCTCTCTCTCTAGGCGCTTATACAGCATCCATACACTTTCTCTCTTTAGACGTTCATATAGTGTCGGTACACTTTCTCTCTCTAGACGTCCATATAGTGTTTCGTACGCCATCCGTATGATGTCTCTCTCTATGGTTTTTCTTTAGCTCTATAGTTCTAGGAAGCCCAAGCCTCCTACTTTTTTATAGAGGTATCTTATTAGGGTTTCAGATATATTTGATTAATTTAAAATATATTATTTTAAATCAAATCAAATTTGAATTAAATAGATTAGTTTGAATTTAAGTCTATCTAATAGATTTAAATTTTAACTAATTATTTAATATAAATCTAGAACTTAATTTAAATTTAATTTATCTCATAAATTAAATTTAAATTATTATATTAGTTTAAATTTAAATCCATCATATAGATTTTGAATTTAAAACTAATTGATTTAAATTAATTGAAGGATATATATATATTTCGAATATATAAATATATATATATTTCAAATTTTATAAATTATATCTATCAAATATATTTATTTATTTATTTATAAAATTCTTTCACCCTAAATTGAACGTGACATTCATTGAATCTAGATGCAATTTCAAATTCAATGAATTTGGACATGACATTTATTGAATTTAGACACAATTTCATATTCAATAAATTTGGACATGACATTCATTGAATCTAGATGCAATTTCAAATTCAATGAATTTGGACATTACATTCATTGAATCTAGATGCAATTTTCAGATTCAATGAATTTGGATATTTTAGCTCAAGTTGACTCATTCTTGTGTGTGACCCTATAGGCCCATATGATGTTGGCAGTAGACTAATAACACTATTTGACCCACAAGTCATAAGCGGTCTCTAGCAAGATATTGTGACTACCCAAATCATATAAGGATCGATTATCCGATGCAACTTGTCATATAACCTTATCACATCCCTTTTGTTACATGATATCTAGATCAAGTATGAGGCATGAAAATGTCATCCTCATCTTACTTGATCGTCACTTTCTCGATCTACTGTAGACTAACAGTACAAATGGAAACCCTTCCATTCAAACACGCCTATGCATTTCTCAGTCTTACTTATCGAGGGGCCCAGAGATATCTCTCTATTAATCAGAGAGACAAATCTTATCTTGACTACTCATCTTCTACATGAATTCCACTATACCCGATCATAGCCTTTATGATCACCCGGTTAAAGATGACTTTTGACTATACCAAAAATAGTGTTCCTCATGTTGGAAACTATAGTGATCTCAAGTCCAAAGGCTCGGTAATACAGTTATACATAAGATACGCTTATAACTTAATCCATGTAGCTATCCTATAGTGGGTCGATCCAGTATCTTGTTCCCTAACAAATACCTATGATTTTGATTCGTATCTTTATACATGATTAACATATAATCATCAATCAAAATTATACTAGTCTTAGTTCATTATCGTTCCCACAATGATGATCGACTAGGGATATTTAGGATAATCAATATAATTTATCCAAGGATATTATTATATAAAACATGCAAAAATAATAATAATAATAATAATAATAATAATGTAAAAAACTCTTATTTCTTAATAAAGTACAATGTTTGTAATATAATGATTGGCCTAGGGCACAATCTCCAACACCCAGTTAGGCTCTTGTTGCATGTATCCCTCATGATAGTTGTAAGGATGATATTCTGGCTCTTGGATATGGAAATTGTGGTATGGCTCATAATGATGGTGGTAATTAGGGTGAATCTCAAAGGAGTGGTGGTGATAAGGTTGGTAGCATGGTGGTTGGAATTGTTAGTATTGTTGGCTTTGTTGCTCTTGTTTTGGTTGTTCAAGAAGGCCATGAAGCATTGACTTGAGTTCATCCTACTGCCTGGAGATCCCATTATTTGCACAAGAATCATAGACACCTTGATTAGAATAATAATATGGATCCATTTAAAGCAAGAAAATGAGAAGCGCAATCACTTTCAGCACATAACAAATTATGACCAAAATTAATCCTAAACAAAGAAAATAAAATTTCAAAGAAGCTAAGACTTGACTAACAATCAAAAACACTCTAAAACAAAGGTTAGTCACATAAAATAAACTCACAAAAAATAAAGAAATTAAATCTAGAAAAATTGGAAAAATGCTAAAAAATTTGAGAAAACTACTAAAAAATTAGGAAAAAGTGCCTTAAACATTGGAATTTGGCCGAAAATGGTACACATAATAGCTATGCTATTATATTTGCTCAAAACACCCAAAAACCTTGGAAAAAAAAGTTTGAGAATTTTCTTGGCACTTCAAACAAAATTTCCAGCAAGTAGTCTCTTGTCATGCTACACCAAAATTAGCAGAATCCAAGTTCAAAACAGAACAAAAACCAAACAAAAATAGAGTAAAATCACTTAGAAATCCTTTTCAAATAATTGACAATCCAATTTTCCGGCAATGGTGCCAAATTTTGATGAGTTGTGTTGTACAACCCTCAAAATAAAATTAGGTTGGATTAAATTTTATAGTTAGTGGCATAACCTTGGTCATCTCCCTTAGAAATGGAGTTCAATATTTAATTGGGCTTTCTAAGTGTATAAAGGTCTTAGAATTACCTAATTTAGGGGGGTTTTGGTTTAATTAAACTATCTAAAATTAATTTGAATCAAAATCACTAATTACCTAATTACATAGGCTAATGAATGAATGATGGACTTGTGACTAGCTTGGGATTCGTTCCTTGGTATCCGCCATCCTTATCCTAAACCAATTGTGATTAATTTATTGCCTAAGAGTTCTTAATTGTGTTCATGGCAATTGTATCTTGAGTTACCACGCAAGAATCAAGAGATTAACAATCTAATGTTGAATTGAAACCTCAATCCTGCATTAAATCTCTAACTCTTGTCATTATGATCAATGAACACTTGAATTGAATGATTAATTAATCAATTAGCCTCTGAATTAACACCCTAGGATATTTAATTAACTAATCAAACTCGAAGGAATCCTTAAATCAAACAATTAAGCATGTAATTTCACTCACGCATTTCATCGAACACCTTCATGGCATATATGGGAAATTAAAGGAAAATGCAAAATTTAGTACTTAATTCATGCAGTTAATCAATCAATATCACTTCTAATTAGTGTCTAACCAGCCACTAATTGCAATTATAGAAATTTCTAATCAAACACATCTCAACCAAGCTTGCATAAGAAAAAGAAAAAGTGTAGGAAAGTAGAAATTCTTTGCCAAAAATCTCTTGCTATTCCATTGACTCAAGCTTCAACCAAGGGTCATCTTCTAAGCTAATCACAAATGGAGATTTGATGCTTCATCGGATGGAAGGAGATGGTGGAGAATGAAGTGTAAAATGCATACAGCATGGTTACTGGATGGAGTGGATGAAAGATGAATATGACGATGAATGGAGTGTCTGAATGCGTGGGATCCTTTTTATTCTATCGACTCCCCTTACCTTTGCTCTAGTGCATTTCTTTTATTCACACACTCATTAAAAATCATGTGCCTTCCTCTCTGGATGAATCTCACGTGTTGTGGATGAGGTGTTATGCAATGGAATGAGTGAATGATGTGTGTCCCATCTGGATGATTGAATGATATGTTGATTAATTCTACGATGGATGATTCATCCTCCTGATGTTGCCATGAATGTGTTAATTTATTCCTATCCTCCTCACGTGGCCTTGCATGTGCTTCATTTAATCCATTTGCTTTTACTCCTCATGTGTTATTAATTTGTCACATGCTCTTGCATTATTCTCAACCAATTTTTTTTTCTCTTTTAATCCCAGCCTCTTCACATGTTCTATGTACATAAATTGCCAGAGCTTCTTCTCTTCTCTTATTACAATTTGGCATCATACATATGGCATGGTTCTGGATAATGTGCTACCTGTTCATGTTAGCTTGCAGCTCTAGGAACCCATAGCTTTAAATCTTCCACATCAACTCATAGCATTTTATTGCTTCATTCCTTCAATATGAGCTGACTTGTTAATCTTAACCCATAGCTTTACGTTACACTGTACACGTAGGAAGCTTAATCACGCATTCTGCTTAAGTATGTGTTGTCTTCATGTAACTTCATTTATTTCTTCCCATATGAGAGTTTATTTCCCTCTATTCCAGCTACGTTCAACTTGATGAACCAGTCCTTCATGCATTTCTCCCTGGACTCGAGGCTTGCTCCACATGTTTTACATGGATAATCGATGTATACTACAGCAAGAATGGAATGTGGATAATCCTGGAGCTACCCGAGTTAATTCTTTAAATCATATTAATCTCATCTCCCTTGCCACATGCTCTTCGCACAAGCTGGTGTGGTTCTCTCATAACCCATAGGTTCTTCTTAATCACGTGAGAAGCCTCCAGCTCACTAACTCGAAGCTTCATGCATTATTCCAACATAATTCCTCAACTCGTGCTGCTCTTCATTTACGTGAAAACTAGTGGTGCTCCTTACAAGCTTTTTCTTCATTTCTTATCTAAGCTCCATTTGTAGCTTCTGCCCAGTAACCCCTCAAGCTAAAAGCTCCTTCATCTAACTCGTGTTCACGTTCTGAAGTTTTTCCAGAAATTCCAGCTCCTTCTCACGTTGTTTTTTATGTCTTTTTTCTCTTATTCAGCTTCAAAAGCTAGTAGCTTCTTATGTGTTTAGCCCCTTCAACTCTTCCTTCACTCACTCTCTTCTCCAGCCCATTCACATGTTAGTATGCAACTACGTGTTTATGTGAAGCTTCAAATGGGTGTACTATAGTGTGAAAGGACGTGGGAATGTATAAAGTTGGTGCTTATACAAGTGACCATGTAGAGTGTGTAATGACCATATGGGCCTAGTTAATGCATAAGTGTAGCTACTTGGAAGAGCCCATTCATATGTTTCATGTATGGTGTTTGGAGGCTGCCTTCTTGTGTTTGCATGCATGTGTTTGTATGAATGAGTGTGCATGGATGAGTGTTGTACAAGTGTGTGAATGATGCATGTGGGCTGGTCAACAAAGAGAATGAAGCTTATGCAAGATTTGTGTTAGCTATGCTCTTCCCTTCTCTTGTTCCCACATTGATTTAAGCTTTCCATTCTCCTATTTTTAGCTTTACAAAAAGTACACTTGAAGCATCAATCTTCACTTTCTCTTCTTTAATTCAAATTCTCATTCAAGCTTCAATTGTCCATTAAAATCTACATAAAAAGAATGGAAAAGATGAAATAGGAATATTCATAAAATTCATTTAAAAATATTTGTGCATTAAAATTCCAAAATCTTGTAAATTAACTCTTAAAATATAGAAATGGCTACTAAAATAAAACTTATCTAATTAAAGTCTTAGAGCCATAATTCATTATTAAAATGCCTAAGTTTAGGAGAATAAAATATATAGAAAAACCATGTTTATCAGTAGCTAAGATGTTTAACTTTATATCTGCAAAGTCTTAGAATTTTCTAAACTCATTTGGTAGGGTAACAAAGCCAAAAACAGCAAGGATAATGTACAATGAGCTCAACTGAGGTAGTGGCCAAGGCAATAGGAGTTTGGGGGTTATCCTTGGGAATTCTTGAAACTATTTTTGTGGCTTATAATTGACATAATAAGGGGTCACTTTACCCATTTTTATGATTTTTGGAGGTCATTTAATGGGGGAAAGAAATTTCACAAAAATAGGCTAAAAAATGTAGCTAAATTGTAACTATAGTAGCTTTCATTTCGTACTATTATAGTGTGAATTTGTATGGTAACTAGAAAAATCAAGCTTGAAAATAAGGACTAAGGACTTAACTTCAAAGCACTAGACCACACATGATTAACTTAGATAGTAACTAACTAATGAGAAGGAAAAGAAAACAAAGATGTGATTATTTACAATTAGGAATTCCAATCATCAACTACCAAAAGGGGTTTAGGAATTTCGTACGAGGGGATTAGTAGTTTAATTGAAATATAAACATTAACCATGAATCCTTCTTAATTAAGGTAATGTATGATTGAAATTTAGGAAGGAAATTGGGACAACAAGAGCTAAAGAATGACGTGACAAAACAACAGTAACGAAATAGGTAGTTAATATGGTATTCTATCTATTTACATACATAAATGCACTAAATGATTTTTGACTTTCTTGCACTGTGTATGGTTACATATATGCCCATTATGTGACTCTCATGAGTACTTGATAAACATGATTTTTATATATTTTATTATCCTTATCTTAAGCATTTTAGTATCCAAATATGGCTTTAAGGGTCTAATTAGATGGAATTTGGTTTTAGCAGCCATTTTCTACATTTTAGGAATTAATTTACAAATTATTGGTTTTTAATGCTCAATTTTATCTCAATTAATTCTGTGAATATTCCTATTTGAATTCTTCTCATTCTTTTGTGTAGGTTTTAATTGGCCAATGAAGCTTGAATGAGAATTTGATTTAAAGAAGAGAAGGAGAAGAGGTGGAAGCTCTCTAAGTCCAAGGAAGCAACATTAAGAGAGTAGCTTCTTCACAAGGTTACAAACATAATGCCACGAGCTTCATACACTCACCAGCCACGCCTACACGTTGCAGTACCTTCTAAGATGTAGCAAGCATCGATTCATACCTCCAGCCCATTGTTTCATTTCCACGTTGCTTCACTCACGAGTTTCTAAGCTCTCACACTCACACTACAGTAAGGGGTCTAAGCTCTCACACTCACATTACAGTAACTCTCTCTTGTTCGCATGCATGGAGCATAACGGAGCTTGTAGAGAAGAACCTACAAGTGAGGAAGAAGCCACGGGCAGCAACTCACAAACTTGAGCAGAACAAAGGTTCATGTGGGGAAGAAGTGGCAGAATATGGGAATGAAGAATCATGAAGAAGAGAAGCTTTTAGCCAGCAGAACAAAGCAAAAGCAACGTGAAAAACGACGGGTTGAAGGAACTCTCAAGAAGTAGATTCTGATGGCTACGAGTTATGGGGCTGATGTGGAAATTCGTGGAAGCTGCATGAAGCCACGAGATCATGAAGCTTAGCTAGAAAGAAGCATGAATTTGAAGCTGAAATGGAAGAAGAAAATCATATAGAGCTGGTTAAAAGAAGGCTGGAGCTTTTAAGCAGAATAAAGAGAAGTGACATGTGAGAAGCTATGTGATTCATGAAGGGAAACAAAGCCATGCATGCAAGGGCTGGGAGCTAGCTGGAGGAAAAATGAAGGAAGAAGCTAAGCATGCATGCAGAAGTGGAGAAAACACAAAGTTATGGGCTGCAGCGTAAACAAAAAAAAAATGTGTTAGAAGCTACAGAAGGGCAGAACGCGAGGTGAGAAAGGGAGTGGAGAGTTAGCTTAAAAATATGAAGAGCAAAAGGGATCCAGGAGGAACGAAAAGAAGCAACTGGATGGTACTACACATATAAATACATGAGTTTGGAAGAAGATGATTATTATATTCACAATGAGTCCCACCTTATATACACATGAAGAAGCTATGGGCAATTGGCTGGACAAGGAACTTTCTATGTGAAAATGAATTAAAAGCAAGCATGATAGCATGTGATTTAAGAAAATAACTCGGGTAAAAGAATGATAAAAATATAGCACGTGAAATTATTAAAATTCACGTGATGAAGGGCTAAACTAGGCAGAGGTAAAATCAATCATCTAGATGCTACATTTGATCAATACCTTTTCATCCAAAGGCTGACATGAAAGAGCATGGGTTAATGAAAGTGTGAGCTGGGAGAAGAGGATAAAATGCATGCAGCGTCAGCATTCAATGAAAGGGAGAAAAGCATGAGCTGAGGGGCACGTGAGGGATTAAGAAAAGCGCTAAAAGTTTCATAGAAACAAAAAAATGTGACTTCAGCGCGAGGAACGTGAGTTGGAGCTGAAGGGAGGAAACACAATGTGAAAACATGAGAGAGCTCTAGAAGCTGAGGGAGGTAGCATTTTCTCATTGAATCATCCATGGCTACATTTCATTTCATAAATTTTCGTCTAATTAAAATCTCCATGGCAGCTTGAGTCATCCATGGTGGCTAGCTAAAGATAGGATTCTCCTAGATGTAGATTTGAGCTCCACATCTCCTCACCAATTTGGATAAAGATTTCTTTGCTCAATCTTTTAATTTCAACATTATTTCCTTTATTAATTTTACTAGGTTTAGCTTATTAATTTAGGAATTTAATTGCTGGAAACTACTGGATTGAATTGATTTTTAGATTGAATGTAATTTGATATTTGAACCTTAATTGTGATCATTACATGTTTGTGAAAATTCCAGAATTTATGCTGAGCAAATTGCTTTTAAATTCCTTTTGATTATAGGCCAATTGATGCAATGGTTGTTGGATTAAGTGGCTAGAATTCTTGTGCAATTAATTGTTTGAGGAATTTATTAATCTAATTGGTTAATTAGCATCTTAAGTAAATTATGCAGCAGATTTTATTAATCAATTAGGATTGGTTTTAGTGTGTTCTTATTCTTAATTTGATTCATTAATTTTTCAAGGTTTCTTGTGGTTGCAAATTTCTTGAATAATTGATGAATTGAATCTTGGATGGTCATTCAAGAACTTCTATGGGGAATACACTAATGAGTAAGAAATTAAATGCAAATCTGGTCCACTAAAAAAAAAAGAGTAAGGATAATTGAATTCTGGGGAGTCCATCTAAAGGCTAGCTACTATATTTTCCTAACTGTTCACTTCAATTTAGTCGTAAATTTTCAATTCTTGTCAATTAAATTTTAGTTCAATTAAATTCTAGCATTTTAAAAACCCCCTAAACAAGTTCCAATTAGTAATATTTAGAATTCCTTCATAAACAAATTGAGGCACAAACTCCTTAGGAAATGACCTAGGTTGTACCATTATCTACAGAATTTATTTTACTACCTAGTTTCTATTTGAGATTGTGCGACACAATCGTCAGTACTTGATAAACACATTTTTTATATATTTTATTCTCCTTAATTTGGTCATTTTAAGAATGAATTATGGCTTTAAAACTTTAATTAGATAAGATTTTATTTTAATAGGCATTTCTATATTTTAGTAGTTAATTTGCAAAATTTTAGAATTTTAATGCACAAATCTTTTTAAATGAATTTTGTGAATATGCATACTTTATCTTTTCCATTCTTTTTGTGCAAAATTTAGGCAATTTGAGTTTAAATGTTGGAGAGAAATGAAAGCTCACGTTGCTACACCAACCCAGCACACACACAAGCCATATATATATACTTACACTTTTAAGCTTCATCCTATCACACACATGGTAGCTCTCATCACACAAACACGTAGGCTTGGAAGGCTTCACACACATGGCTTATTCATTCACTTACACACAAACACGTAGGCTTGGAAGGGTTCACACACATGGCTTATTCATTCACTTACACACTCCACGTTGCTTTACTCATCCACATCACTAACTCACCCATTCCACGTAATGTAAACATGCAGAAATAGAAGAAGCAAGCCACAACTTAAGCATAGTTCCACGTAGAGTTTGCATGCATGAAACACACAAAACACATGGTAAATGAGTTAACCAGGCACAAGATGAATAAGCAAAAGAAGAGGCATGAACAGAATATGGAAACATTCAAGCATGCACAATAGGCTATGGATCTTCACGTGAGGTTGGCTCGAGCCATAGTACACTCCAAAGTCCAAGTCTTAGTTGCACCTCACACATTCACTCCACCAGTCCAGCCCTCTGCTCATGTTCACAGCCACCGATAATGGAAGTAGAAGCTGCATGTTGAGAAGATAAGGAAGCATAGGTTGTTATGGAGAGAAAGAGCTACGGGTTGTCTCATGCAAAATTACACATGGAAGAACATTCAAATCTAGCTCTCTTTTCACATGAGGGAAGCAAGTGAATAGCAAGAAGGACACTACAACTACTACATTTCCACCTACGGGTTTGTGAGTAGAACAAGCTGGAGATTAATACGGAAAAAGACAAGAAAGAGGAACTAGATTGAGAGCTACAGAGCACGTGGAGATAAGAAGAAGCATGCAGCTCAAGTTCCATATGCATGTAAGAAAAATAGAGAGCAAGCCACACGAAGAAGCTGCAAGAGAAGAAGCTAGAATTTTACTACGAGTTAAAGGTGAAGAAGCTCTCATTGCATGAACATGTAATGCAATAGCTCCATGAAGCTTGGTGGTAAACAAAATTCAAGGAGCTGACATGGGGTGAGCTGGAGAAGAAATAACACATTAGAATGATTGAATACTTCTCATGAGGAAAGCACGTGTGGAGTTAAGAAGAGAATACACTCGGTCATCAGCTTATTCTTCAGCATGGGAATAACGCATTGATCCATCCATCCACACTTCATTTAAATATGTGGATTGCTATGGGCAGAATTGAAGGAGGAGCATGTGAGTAGCAGAAGCAAATAGATTAAATGAATCAGATGCAAGGCCATGTGAGGGAGGACGAGAATAAATTAACATATTCATGGCAGCATTAGGAGGATGAGTCATCCATTGTAGAATTAATAAACATATCATTCAATCATCCAGATGGGACACACATCATTCATTCATTCTATTGCATAACACCCCATCCACAACACTTGAAATTCATCTAGAGAGGAAGCCACGTGATTTTTAACGAGAGGCTGGATCAAAACACACTAGGGTAGAGGCATCATTCACTCCATCTAGAGACTGTGACGACCCTAACTTCTAATCATTATAATTAAGGTTAAATAAGTGATTAATAATCATGAATTAAGGTTACAAGACATTACGACTAATTACATTCAGAAAATACAGGGAAATTTGAACCTTAATGTTATTAGAGTCATCAACCATATAATCACAAGCACTCATGTACATAGAGGAAACAAACATTCATTTTTAAGCCTTTGGTTCTATTATCCATTAATTCCAACTCACAAAAATCTTCTACCAATGTTTCTAAGTTATCCCTTAAGGTTACCATATGAAAAACCAAGATTGCTAGGTTAGAATGCAAGTTTGGGACCATTAGCCCCGGCTAAATGTCCTTGCGCTGTGGCCAATTACCCTCGAGTTTACCCTTATATCTTTATAGATTATCGCCACGGCTAACCTACATGCACTACGCGCGAGGAAGCCTACTGGAACCCACTTCGCTTGCCTCTCACTATTGGCCACGCCCAATTCCCCCTTTTGTTGTGGCTAATTCCTCTCTGGAACACCTGACAAATTCTCACAAAAGTTCGCTATGGCCAATTCCCATTTAGCCACGGTGAATTACCCTCTGGACGACTCTCAGTTTTCCCTGTCACATTTCGCCACAGCGAATTGCTCTCTAGTACTCTCTCTGGGCAACTTCGCCTCTATTAGCCGCGGCTAACCCCATCTTGGCAGCGGCAAAATGCCTTCTAATCCTATAACTCCTAAAATCTTGTCTCATACTCTCTACTCTCTATCTAGGGGCTCTCTAGGGCCACTCTCCCACTTGTTATGAGATTCTAATAGCATCTATCTAGCTGATTTACCCCAGACATTATATCATTATCCATCCCACATTTAAAGGTGGATTCTTCTACTCATTCACTGGTCTTATATCAGTAAGTTTATAAATTTCTCACCACGGTCATTCAATCATGTTTTCATCAGATAATTCATGCATCGCTAGCTCAAATCTATAATCAATATATAACATGATTTCATTACTTAATTACTTAAATAGCCAGTTAAAACATAGGTTTACAAGCCATAATAAGTGTCATAAGCTCATACATCCATCAACAACTAATATGAAGCCTATTTCTCATTAGTTACATTCTATGTTATCAAAATACGTACTCCTACACTTGCCAATACAAATACATGATGATGCTATACAGAGGTTAAAAAAAATAGTATCTACTCTATTCCACTCAGACCAAGTGTAGCTCCCCACACCAGGCCTCAGCTCATGGATGCTCATCCACTTGCTTGCCCTTATCCTTACCCAAAGAACTTTCACCTAAAATATTTAGCCCATAAAACAGGGTGAGATGCCAATCTCAATAACCAAGGAAATTTTCATTCATATATTCCAATTTAATTAACATACGCATGCATCAAAATTAATATCAGAATCATATCAGTTATATCAGCAGAGGAAATAATTAGGCTACTATGATTACCATCTCATACTAGCAATCATATTTCCACATGTTAAAGGCCAATAACACCGGGAGAAGCTCGTCTATGGCACCCACTCTCCAATAAACACAACTAAGGCTCAGTGCATCTGGGGTTTGATCATAACCTGGTGCCTAATCAAAGCACATGCACAGGTGGCAGTCGCACGATAGCTCCACCATGGACTCACAAGGTCCAATCACAATACAATAGATAGCCAACTAATTCATTCAGCATTTCAAATCATTCATGTACAGCAAATATGAAATTAAAGCAGATATATGCATAGAATTAATATAGTCCCGGTTATTTCACTTGTAGACAAATTGGGAAGCTACAACAATACCAAAATCCTCCTAAAATCACAATATAAAAAAATGATCATTTTTATCAGTCCATTACTATCTCATTCATCATTTGTGGTAATAATCCAATGCTTGAAGAATTAAGTTACTAATAGTTTCCTAAGGGATACCCACCCAATCACCATGAGACTTTAATTTCGGATTTTGCCTTCCCTAAACCAGAAACATCAATATATCACTCCAAATCACAGGAAAATTCGCACAAAATTAAGGCCCATACTATAAGCCTACTATAGGGGTCTTAAACCAATAGGAAATGCATCAAAATAGAGAGTTTATACTTACCTAATAACACCCTCAGCCCCAACCTATGAAATTTCACCAAGAAAACCCCAAACAACCACATTTTAGATTTTGGGTATGGTGAAAATACTCCAAATGAAAAACTAATCAGGCCAAAATGAAGAGAAAAAGAAGGGGATTAAGTTATATAACTATTACCTTGGCTGATTTTGAGCTTAGAAGTGAGAAATGGTAGATTTCTTACCCCAAACCCTAGCCTCCCTTCAAACCTCCGAAAATGAGTTTTGTGTGTGTGTTTCAGCAAAATGTGGAGGGGCTGAAGTGTTTAGAGTTTTAGTTGGGTTTAAGTTGGGTCAAATGTGGGTTATGGGCTTACCGAAGGATCCAATTGCAAGCGGGTTATGATTTAAACCTTGTTGGGCTAGCTTTAATCTCTTGGGCTGCAAAAATTTAATTAGGCCAGACCAAGTTTGAAGAACTCAATTGATTTAGGTTTGCACCTATAATTATTGGGCTTCCATTAGTCCTTAACCTTGCCCTACTTAATTTAATTTGGGCCTAGATAGGGTTTATAACTTAATTAAATCTCAAACTTTTATTAATAGTTTATCTCTCTAAAATTTCCATTCACTTAACTTGCCCCATTAACCCATATTAATTATTCATAATTAACCCAAATCCATGATTAACACCTTAATTAATTTTGGGGTGTTACATTCTCTCTTCCTTTTAGAAATTTTGTCCTCAAAATTAGGCTTACCTTACTAAAAAAATGCAAGATAATCCTTCCTCATTGCCTCATCCATTTCCCAAGTTGCTTCATCCAGAGTAAGTCCCTTCCATACTACCTTTACTAAGAGGATGTCCTTATTATGTAGTTGTTTGACTTTGGAGTTCACAATCCTTTCCAGCTCAACCACATAAGACAAATCATCTTGTTGATGCACATTCTCATGCTCAATGACATGTAAAGGGTTTGGGTAGTACTTTTTCAATTGGGACATATGGAACACATCATGCAATCTGGCCAGGTTTGAAGTTAAAGCAACTCTATAGGCCACGGGTCCTATCCTTTCAAGGATTTGGAAAGGACCAAGATAATGAGGACTGAGCTTTCTTGTCCCGATAGATCGTCTTACACCCATAACTGGAGTAGCCTTAAGGAGCACATGGTCTCCTTCCTCAAATTCTAAGGGTTTCCTTCTCTTATCCGTATAACTCTTTTGCCAACTCTGGGTAGCCAACAACTTCTTTCTGATGAGTTCTATTTGGTGGGTAGTTTAGTCCACTATGTTTGGACCTAAGAGACTTCTCTCACCAAGTTCTTCCCAACATAAGGGTGACCGACACTTCCTTTCATAAAGTGCCTCAAATGGTGCCATCTAGATACTAGAATGGTAACTATTATTATAAGTAAACTCAGCTAGAGGCAAGTACACATCCCAACTTCCCTTTAATTCCAGCATTCTAGCCCTAAGCATGTCCTCAAGGGTTTAAATGGTCTTCTCATTCTATCTATCAATCTGAGGATGATAGGCAGTGCTAAAGTTAAGACTCGTACCTAGAGCTTTTTGTAGAGACTTCCAAAATTTTAATATGAACCTTAGGTCTCTATCTAACACAATGTTATTAGGAACACCATGTAATCTTACAATTCCACGAACATACAGTTGAGCTAATCTATTTAGAGGATAAGTGGCTCTATTAGGTAGAAAGTAGGTAGACTTCGTCAATCTATCTGTAATCACCCAAATAGCATCATAACCTAAGGATGTTCTAGGAAAACCCATTACAAAATCCATAGATATACTATCCCATTTCCATTCTGGAATTTCTAAAGGGTGTAACAAACTTATAGGTCTTTAGTGCTCAATCTTAACCCTCTGACAAACTAGACATTTAGCAACAAACTCTGCTATGTCTGACTTCATCCTAGGCCACCAAAAGCTCTTCTTTAAATCTCTATACATCTTAGTGGTGCTCGGATGAATGGTGTACCTACGCTTATGAGCTTCTGACAACACTATACTCCTCAACTCTTCATCTTTAGGTATGCACACTCTACCCTGGTATCTCACCAAGCCATCTCCTGATAGGTCAAAATCCTTGACCTCTCCACTCCCCAGTTACTCTCTAATTCCTCCCCAGTAGGCATCTAGCTCTTAGGCCTCTTTAATCTTCTTCCTAAAGTCATTTTCTATCCTTAATTCTCTTAAAAGAAGGCTACTTGAATTCATTGAAATTGATAAATTCAAATCTCTCAACTCCTCAATCAACCTTTGCTCTCTAAGCATCATTATTGTCATATGAATAGATTTCCTACTTAAGGCATTGGCGAGTACATTCGCCTTCCCTGGATGATACTTTAAGGAGAAATCATAGTCCTTAAGGAATTCCATCCACCTCCTTTGCCTTCAGCTCCTTTTGGTCAAACAAGTACTTTAAACTTTTGTGATCACTATGCACCTCAAATTGGGTACCATAGAGATAGTGCCTCCAAATCTTAAAGGCAAAAGCTACAGCCACTAGCTCTAGGTCATGGGTGGGGTAATTCTCCTCATGGGGTCTAAGTTGTCTAGAAGTATAGGCTATATCACCCTACTTTGTTGCATTAAGACACGCCCTAATCCCTTCTTAGAAGTGTCACTATAAATGACAAATGTCTCTTTAGGGTCAAGTATCACTAACACAGGTGCAGTAGTAAGCCTATCCTTAAGCTCCTAAAAAGCATTCTCACATTTGGCATCCCACACAAATGGTTAGCCCTTCCTAGTCAATTTTATCAAAGGCATGGCTAACTGAGAAAATCCCTTAATGAATCTTCTATAGTAGCCAGCTAGACCTAAGAAGCTACAGATTTTGATTACCGTTTTGGGTCTCTCCCAATTCAGTACCACTTCTACCTTGCTAGGATCTACTGCTACTCCTTGTTCTGATATCACATAACCTAGGAATTTGACCTCCCACAACCAAAGCTCACACTTGCTCAACTTAACAGACAACTGATATTCTCTCAATGTTTGAAGAACTATCCTAAGATGCTCTTCATGCTCTTCACTACTCTTAGAGTAGATAAGATGCCATTGATGAATATTACCATAAACAGGTCAAGATAGGGCCTAAAGATCCTATTTATGTAATCTATGAAAATGGCAGGGGCATTGGTTAACCCAAAAGGCATAACTAAGAACTCATAATGGCCATATCATGTCCTAAAGGCAATTTTAGGTACATCCTCAGCCTTGACTCTAAGTTGGTTATCCCGATCTAAGGTCAATCTTTGAAAAGACTGACACTCTAACTAATTGGTCAAGTAAGTCATCAATTTTAGGCAAAGGGTATTTATTCTTGGTGGTCATTTGGTTCAACTGTCTATAGTTAATACAAAGCTTAAGGCTACCGTCCTTCTTTTTCACAAATAACACTAGTGCTCCCCACGGAGACACACTTGGTCTAATAAACCCTTTCTCAAGTAGCTCATCTAATTGACTCTTCAACTCAACTAACTTAGCAAGAGTCATTCTATACGATGCCCTAGAGATCGGACCAGTATTGGGTACCAGATCAATGGAAAATTCTAACTCTCTTGTTAGAGGTAGTCCACTAAACTCCTTAGGGAAAACCTCAGGGAACTCTCTAATCACAAGTATATCCTCCAACCCATCATCAACCTCAACTTGCAATGAAAATAACACTAGAAACCCTTCGCAACCATGCCTAAGGTACCTTCTGGCTTGGGTGGTAGACACACAAGTAAGCTCAGTCATAGGACAAGTTTCAGGTATATTTGCAGGTAAGGAAATAGTCTTATGGTTACAATCAAGTATCACATTATTAGCCAACAGCCAGTCTATACCAATGATTACATTAAAATCACACAAAGGGATGCAAATTGTAATGTCCCGTTTTCATTAAACGATGGAAATGGGCACACTTTCAAAGTAAGTCCCCTGAGATGAGTGATTCAAGGCCAAATAAAATTTGGATAAAATGTTAAATAATAAAAAATGAGGATTTGAGCCTTGAGTTGCCCAGAAACTGGGGTCGGAGTGATTTGAAAAATTTGCCGAAAGGCCAGTGGCATTTTCGTAAATAAGTGCAATTTTGGAAAAGCACCTAGGAGGGCTTTTTAAATGGAAATTTTGAGTTGCCCAGGGTTCTCAGAGGCCCCAAAAACCATGGGAAGCCCCGGGACCAGTAAAGACCCTCCAGTGTAAGTTTTCCAATGTCAATTGACCCGAACTTTGACCGATTCGTTAGGAAGGGTTTTAGCTCCGATTTGGGTGATTCCAAAGCCATTTTTATTAAATTGGGAACCTATTTGTTGTGATGTAAAAGACAATTCTCAAAAAGGAGCTAAAACAAAGGAGAAACAAAAAGGCAAAGTATGAAGGGCAAAATGGGAATTTTTAAAGAAAGTCACTTTACCCTAGCTATATATAGGTGGCACCTCACACTCTCCTTCATTCACTTCAGAATTTCCAGCCCTAAATCAGAAGCAAATCCCTTGGAGAGTCGTGCACAAAGAGAAGGGAAGAAGGAGGAAAGATTCAAGACTTTAGGTATAGAATTTTGCTTGTTTTTCATGCTTTCTCTCCTCCACTTTCTTCTCCTCTTTTTCCCTCTTCTTCTCCATGATTTTTCTGAAGTTTTAAGGGCTGTTTTGAAGGGAGAACAGAGGGGAAAGTTCGAATTCCAAGTAAGGAGGCCAAGGAAAGCAAGAACAAGCAAGAAAATCCAAGAAAAACAAGGTATTTTGCAATTCTCCCACTTGGTCTTCTTCCTCCCTTCCATGACTATTTCGACCTACACTTGGACAGATCTTAGGATTTAGATTTTCAACCAAACCAAAGGTGATTCTTAGGTATTTGATGGAGAGGAATAAGAATATGCAAAGAAAACTAAGAAAAATGCATTAGAAAGCAAGATGCAAAACCTAGGGTTTTAAGTGCACCTTCCAATTTCTGGATTTGTATGATGCTTCCTAGGTCTAAGTTAGAGTATAAATGAGTTTTTGAGACACCAAAGATGCTCCCCACAAGCTTCCTCCTTCAAGAAAAGCAAGAAAACTCTAAGAAGCCCAAAGGAAGCCTATGTCTCGGCCTAGGCTTGTTTGTGTAGGTGGGGGGAGTTTTAAATTTTTCTAAGGTCATTCTTGAGTCATATTTGATGAATGAAAATGAAAGGAGGCCTTGGAAAAAATTTAGAACTCATGGAAAGTGATTTAGTGTCTTAGGTTCCATAATATGACCTAAAGAAGCAACATGGTGCTAGGCCTTTTGTTTTGATGATGTGAGGACTCTAAGAGGCTTAAATGGAGTCAAGAATCATATTTGAAAAGAAAGAATGAGGCCTAGAAATCATTTGAGGGATGTTGCTTCATTAGGTGCCAATATGGACCATAATGGAGCCTATAGAGCAATCTAGTGTTTCATTAAATTGTGTAGCCTTAGAGTGTGGTTCATGAACTTAATTGGCTCCCATAATTTGTGTCTAGGCCAAGAGACACTATTTCCACCAACTTGTGGGTGTGTGGCTAAAAGAGGAGGTTTAAAAGCTAAGGAAAAAGTGTGTACTTGCATACAAGGTAGCTCTCTCCACCTTCTCTCATGCATGGATGTGTGTTTAGCTTGTTTTAGAATGTGTGTATATGTATTTTCAAGCTTTGAAAAGTATGCTAGCATGCCTTTACATGTCATGATCCTTGATGCCATGTTATGTTTTAAATGAATCCATAATGTTTGTATGAGTTTGCTTGAGTGTGGAGAGGCCAAGAACTCTTCCCTTGGGTGAGGATGAGCCAAGAACCCTTGAGCTTGGTTGAGACAAAGTAAAGAGTCTCCCAAAAGCAAAGTGGGCTCCCAAGAGTATGGTTGAGTCCAAAGTGCTCAAAGAATGGGTGAGGCAAGTCCAAAATCCATGAGGAGAAGTGTGAGGCCAATCCAAACACTTAGTGAGCTCTTGAATGTCTTGTATGATTGATTCACATGCCAAGGTTGCTTTTAAAATGCCTATGATTTCTACTTTCTCCATGCATGCATTTGTGAAACTTGCTTGCACATATTATGTGTGATGGAATGGGAGATGAGCTATTGAGATTCTTGAATCTCACTCCCTCCTCTTAAATGTCCTAATATGTTAGGTGGACCAAGTGGACATGGCAATGGGAGCCAACCACCTTGAAGAAAGAAGATTGCCATCCTTATGCTTGATTTTTGGTCTTTTGATTCATAAGGAGACTTCATGATGTATATGATTATTGTAAATAGTCTATGACCCCTTGGACAAATGTAAAAATGATATTATATGATGTTTAGATGTATGGAAATGATGTATGACCATTAGCACATGTTTTGAGTATGAAATGCCATGGTATGAGAATGTAAAGTTTGGTGGTTATGTGTATAAGTGTGGGTTGAATGGTCAAAATGAGATGCATGAGGTTTGGGACCATTTGGGCAGCTCACACAAGTCTCAAATAAGCTTTTAAACTTGCCCAAAAGGTGCCAAGACCAAGGGAAATCCATTTGGCAATTTTGGTACTCAATATGGAGCCAAAATTGACCATAATGGAACCCTATGTCACTTTTTGGCCAAATGAGTTAGTCTTGCCCTGAAATTTGGCATACAATTAGGTCTCATTAAGAGCTTTCTGGGAAGCTAAATATCGTAATTTTCGGAAACCTAGAGAATATTTGATGAATTTTCAAAATTGGGATTTTCCATGGTTTCTGGTATGTGTACTGTTCATACTGGCAGATTTGATTTTCGTGTCACTCGATGGCCAAATGGTGTCCAATGCTTATGAAATTTTATATTCATAAACTAGAGGGCATAAGCTTTCTGTGGCCACCGAGATCACCTCATTTGGAGGTCTGAGCAGAGAGTTATGAATTTTCGAAGTTTGCTGTCAGTAACAGTGGCATCTCCAGAGCTCAATCACTGTTTCATCAGTTCCAGATGTCTAAACCTTTCTTTTTCATTCTGGACTTATTTTTAGTGTCAATGTAACATTTTTAGCTTTCCAGAATGACTGAATGTGTGTGATTTAGATTTTTGTAGAATTAGTTATGAATTTCAGAAGTTTAGATCAGTAACCTAAATCACAGCCCAGGCAGCCAGCGAGTCTGTAGCTTCTTGGATGTCAAACGTTCTGTGTGATGAATGTTGTGATGTGGTCATATTTTTAGTGTAAATTAGACATCCTAAGCTTTCTAGAATGACCAAGATGGCATCATTTTGAATTTTCTGGATTTAGTTATGATTTTCCAAAGTTGGGTCAGGAAATGGAGCAAAGCTGGCCGAAAATATGCTTGTCTATTTTAAGCTCCATTTTGGTTTCCATGAATTGTAGGCATGTTTTTGTGATGGAAATGAGTTGAAATAATGAAATTAAATATGGGGAAGTATAGTATAAGCTCACACGGTCCATGTGACACCGAATTGAATTTTTTTGATATGACGCAATGCGAAAAAATCATTATTTCTTTAGCGTTTCCATGGAACATCAATATGATTCATGATATTATGCCATTTGAAAGCATGAGATGAGCTAGAAGTCATGGTTTTACACAAATCAAGTCAAGGGTAGTACAACGACTATCCAATTGTACAATACAATTTAAGCATACATTATATGTAATCATATAATATCCAGTAGGGGTAGACATAGACAATTCAAATGGCAACAGGCTAATTTTAAGACCCAGACGCTTAACATAGTCATATGAGATGAATGAATGGGTCGCACCTGAGTCAAACAATGCGACTACAACATGATTATAGATAAGTAAAGTACCTCAGATCATACTAGGGGATTTACTAGCCTCTTGCTACATAAGGGCAAACACCCTTCCCTGGGTAGGTTGTTTAACAGATGAGGCCGACTCTCGTGACACTACGCAAGTCCGCACATAGTGTTCGGGCTTCCCATAATTATAACACACCGGGCATGGCCCATTCCCATAATTCTTCCCACACTTGGCACAAGTGGGCGGGGCACTCACTGCACTTCTTAGTGGTCCCATGCTTCTTCTTTGAGGGACATTCCTTGGGTTTGGTCTCCTACCCTAAGAACCACTCCCAGTATTGACTCCTTTCTTACATCCGCCCCTAAAGGGCTCCATGTCTGGTCACCTTTACCTTTCAAGGTCTTCTTCCTCTTAGCCTCACTTTCTATCATAGCCCTTTCTGTCATTCTACACTTCTCCACTAATTCATCAAAATTGCGGATCTGTAGAGATACAATCTTATCCTTAATCTTTGGTTTCAAGCCTCTTTTAAATTTTTCAGCTTTTCACATCAAATCTTTTCAAGTAGAAGGAAAAATGAGATAATTGAATAAATTTGGATGCATATTGATCTACATTTATGTCTCCTTGTTCAAGAAAGTTAAACTTGGCTTCCTTGTCAGCCCTCATTGATGATGGGAAATATTTGCTCTTAAAAGTAGTTTGGAAACTTTCCCAAGTCAAGGGTATTTCCTTTGCAATCAACAATTTGGAGGCATTCCTCCACCAATGCTCAGCCTCACCCTCCAACTTGTAGATGGCCAACTTTGCCTTTTGTTTTGTGGTGCAGGTTATAACCTCAAAGATTTTCTCTAGTTGCATCAGCCACCTCTTAGCTTTCTCAGTGTCCAACTCCCTTAAAAATGATGGAGGCTCAGTTTTTCTGAATTTGACTAACACAATAGAGAGGTCGCCATCCTCCCCTTGGTGTCCCACACCAGGGTTATGACAAGCCCCTACATGGTTTTCCATCAGCACCTGTTGATTCGGCTTATTCATGTTTTCATGTAGCTACTGCAACACTTGTACAGTCACAGCATGAGCCTCGGCTTGCTCTTAAAGTTAGTCAGTCATTGCCCCTAACTGTAGTTTTATGGGCCTCAGCTTGTTCTCTGATTCGGTTGGCCATTGCAGCCATGGCCTCTTACATCTCTCTTAGCATCTTAGTTGTTTCTCTACAAGTAGCCATCTAACTCTGCAATGCTACAAGCATCCCTCATTAAGCTACAACTTAAGGCAAGCAAAACACAACTCCACCCATGGCAGGTATATGTGTGTATGAGAGTTATCACTAAGTCACAATGTTCCTATTCCTATCAGGCATACATTATGATTGCCAAGTTTTCTAACCACAAAGTTGTAAATCAAACACATTTGCCTGAACCATTGCCCTGATACTAATTGTGACGACCCTAACTTCTAATCATTGTAATTAAGGTTAAATACATCATTAATAATCATGAATTGGGGTTACAAGACATTAGACTAATTATATTTAGAAAATACAAGAAAATTTAAACCTTAATGTTATTAGAGTCATCAACTATATAATTACTAGCACTCATGTACATTGGGGAAAAAACATTCATTTTTAAGCCTTTGGTTCTATTACCCATTAATTCCAACTCATAAGAATCTTCTACCAATATTTCTAAGTCATCCCTTGAGGTTACCATATGAAAAACCAAGATTTCTAGGTTAGAATGGAAGTTTAGGACCATTAGCTGTGGCTAAATGTCCTTGCACCTCGGCTAATTGCCCTCGGGTTCACCTTATATCTTTACAAATTATTGTCGCGGTGAGTTAAACCTTCACCGTGGCTAACTTACATAGCGCCGCGGTGAGGAAGCCTCCTGGAACCTACCTTGCTTGCCTTTCACTATTGGCCACGGCCAATTCCCCCTTTTGCCGTGGCTAATTCCTCTTTGGAATGCCTAACAAATTATCACAAAAGTTTACCGCGGCCAATTCCCATTTAACCATAGTGAATTACCCTCTGGATGACTTCTAATTTTGCTTGTCACATTTCGCGATGGCTAATTCTACTTTTCGTCGTGGCGAATTACTCTCTGGTACTCTCCTTGGTTAACTTCATCTCTATTGGCCACGGCTAACCCCATTTTAGCCGTGGTGAAATGCCTTCTGATTCTATAACTCCTAAAATCTTATCTCATACTCTCTACTCTCTATCTAGGGGCTCTCTAGGGCCACTCTCCCACTTGTTATGAGATTCTAATAGCATCTATCTAGTTAATTTGCCCCAGACATTATATCATTACCCATCCCATATTTAAAGGTAGATTCTCCTACTCATTCACTGGTCTTATATCAACAAGTTTATAAATTTCTCACCACAGTCATTCAATCATATTTTCATCGGATAATTCATGCATTACTAGCTCAAATCCACAATCAATATATCACATGATTTTATTACTTAAATAGTCAGTTAAAACATAGGTTTACAAGCCATAATAAGTGTCATAAGCTCATACATCTATCAACAACTAATATGAAGCCTATTTTTCATTAGTTACATTCTATGTTATCAAAATACAACAGATATCATAAACTCATACATCAATTACCAATTTAAAGTAAGGCCTACTCCTCAATAGGTATACATCATATTATCAAAATACAAACTCCTACACTTGGCAATACAGATACATGATGATGTTATGCAAAGGTTAATAAAATTAGCATCTACTCTATTCCACTCAGACCAAGTGTAGCTCCCCACACCAGGCCTCAGCTTATAGATGTTCATCTACTTACTTGCCCTTATCCTTACTCAAAGAACCTTCACCTGAAATATTTAGCCCATGAAACAGGGTGAGATGCAAATCTTAGTAACCAAGAAAATTTTCATTCATATATTCCAATTTAATTAACATACATGCATGCATCAAAATTAACATCAGAATCATATCAGTCATATCAGCAGAGGAAATGGTTAGGCTACTATGATTACCATCCCATACTAGCAATAATATTTCCACTTGTTAAAGGCCAATAACACCAGGAGAGGCCCGTCCACGGCACCCACTCTCTAATGAGCACAAACAGGGCTCAGTGCATCTGGGATTTGATTATAACCTGGTGCCCGATCGAAGCACATGCACGGGTGGCAGTCGTACCACAGCTCCACCATGGACTCATAAGGTCCAAGCATAATACAATAGATAGCCAACTAATTCATTCAGGATTTCAAATCATTCATGTACAACAAATATGAAATTAAAGTATATATATGCATAGAATTAATATAGTCCCGGTTACCTCACTTGTAGACAAATTAAAAAGCTACAGCAATACCAAAATCCTCCTAAAATCATAATATCAGAAAATGATCATTTTTATTAGTCCATTACTATCTCATTCATCATTTGTGGTAATAACCCAATGCTCAAAGAATTAAGTTACTAATAGTTTCCTAAGGGATACCCACCCAATCATCAAGAGCCTCTAATTTCGGATTTTGCCTTCCCTAGACTAGAAACATCAATATATCACTCCAAATCATAGGAAAATTCACACAAAATTAAGGCCCATACTATAAGTCTACTTTGACGGTCTTAAACTAGTAGGAAATACATCAAAATGGAGAGTTTATACTTACCTAATAACACCCTGAGCCCTAACCTACGAAATTTCACCAAGAAAACCCCAAACAACCACATTTTAGATTTTAGGTATGGTGAAAATACTTCAAATGAAAAACTAATTGGGCTAAAATGAAGAGAAAGAGAAGGGGATTAAGTTATATAACTATTACCCTGGCTGATTTTGAGCTTAAAAGTGAGAAATGGTGGATTTCTTGCCCCATACCCTAACCTCCCTTCAAAGCTCCGAAAATGAGTTATTTGTGTGTGTTTCAGCAAAATGTGGAGGGGCTAAAGTGTTTAGGGTTTAAGTTGGGTCAAATGTGGGTCATGGGCTGACCTAAGGGTCCAATTGCAAGTGGGTTATGATTTAAACCTTGTTGGGCCAGCTTTAATCTCTTGGGCTATAGAAATTTAATTGGGTCAAACCAAGTTTAAAGAACTCAATTAATTTGGGTTTGCATCTAAAATTATTGGGCTTCCATTAGTCCCTAACCTTGCCTTACTTAATTTAATTTAGGCCTAGATGGGGTTTATAACTCAATTAAATCTCAAACTCTTATTAATAATTTATCTCTCTAAAATTTTCATTCACTTAACTTGCCCCATTAACCCATATTAATTATTCATAATTAACCCAAATCCATGATTAATACCTTAATTAATTTTGGGGTGTTACAGAGACCGCACCCCACCATGCCGTAGCTCTCATCCATCTCCTTCCATTTTTCTTCCACCTCCATGAGAGCTTAATTGAAGATTATGGTTGGCTAGGAGGAAGGCTCTTGGAGAAGCTTGAATATATGAGGTTTTGCAAGGGATTTTGGGCTAAGAATTTCCTATTTTATTTCCTCTCGCTCTATATTAATTTTTGTTATTTTATTTGCTCGGTTAAGCTTGTAATTGACTAAAATTAATATAGTTTATGATTGATGGCTAGTTAAACATTGATTAGAAGAGTATTGAATGATTAATTGCATGAATTAAGTGCTGAATTTTTAATTTCCTATAATTATCCATGTATACAATCAAGGTGTTTGATGAAATGCATGTGAGAGATTGAGTGCTTTAATTTGATAATTTCCTAAAGTTTAATTGGTTAATTAAACAACCTAAGGTGAAAATTCAGAAGCTAATTGATTGATTAATCACTCATCTAAGTGTTCAAAGATCTTAATCACAAGAATTAGTAATTTAATGGGAGTAGAGGTCTCAATTAACATCAAATTGCTAGTTTTTTTAATCTTGAATGGTAATTCAAGATCCCTTGCCAATGAACACAATTAGGGACTCTTAGACCAAAATTAGTTACAATTGGATTAGGATAAGGATAGTGGATACCAAGGGACGAATCCTAGGCTAGTCACAAGTCTATCATTCATTCATTAGTTCATGCATTTAAGTAGAAGTAGCTAGGAATTTAGATTCGATTTGAATTCTAGTATTTTAAATAAACCAAAACCCCCCCTTTTAATTAGGTAATTTGTAAAGTCTTTTTACACTTGGAAAACCTAATTAAACATTAACTTTCATTTCCTAGGGAGACAATCTAGGTTGCATTACTAGCTATATATTTTCCAACCTAGTTTATTTTGAGGTTGCATAACACAACCGTCAATACTAGATCACTGTTATTGGCTAATGACTGAAGTATATGAGCCTAACGAATGATACCTTGCTACTTGGGATTTACATGCTTCTACATTGAATTGTGCATCGACTGTAAATTCTTTTTATTCAGTGTTCCTTATGTGTGTATACCATGAATCTATTGTTATCTACTGGGATTAAATCTCAATGTAAAGCTAATTGATGGGCTCATCACGCAACCCTCAAAATAAAACTAGGTTGAACTAAATATGTAGTTAGTGGCACAACCTAGGTCATCTCCCTTGGAAATGGAATTCAATACCTAATTGGGTTTTCTAAATGTTAAAAATCCTAGAAACTATCTAATTTGGGGGTTTTTGATTTACTTAAACTAACTTAAAACTAAATTGAAATAGATTTCCTAATTACTACCTAATTATATGAATTATGGGTGATAATAGGCTGTTCTTGTACGTGAAAGCTTCCCTCAACACATTGTTTCTTCTTTGCTTAAACTCGAGCTTCTTCCTTTCTCAAACCAGAAACTTAAGCCTCCCTTTCCTTCTCCTTCAACGTAAACCTAAGCTCATGCTTCTCACGTGGTTGCTCTTTCATAAAAACATGTTTTCTTCTTCTGTTTTAGCCACATTCTATCCTCCAGCCCTATAGCTTCTGCCTTGTGTGCATGAAACGTGGAGCTGCTGTGACATGATACTTGCTACGTGGAGGAGTATGTTCTATCCCATAAGTAGAGAAATCCCTTGGCAACTTCTTGTCTTGCTTCATCCTTCCATCAAACTCATGGCTTTGATGTTTGAAAACTTGTGCCTTCCAAAGAGCCTTCCACATGCCATCAATTCATCTGCATTTTAAATCTTTTTTCCATTAAAATCTGCACAAGAAAAATAAAATAAAATGAAGTAGAATGAAACAAAACAAAATATTAAGAAAGGAGAATTCATAAAGGAAATGTTTAAGTGAAAGTTATGCATTAAAATTCAAAAATTTGCAAATAAATTTCCTTGAGGGCAGAAATGGCTACTAAAATCAAATTTCAACTAATTAAACCTCTAAAGCCACATTTGATCATTAAAATGCTTAGGTTTAGGAGGATTCATGTATATAAAAATAGCCTTTATCAAATTCCCCCATACTTAAATTTTTGCACTCCTGGGCAAAACACAAGACTCTAGGAAAAGACTAATGAAATGACCAAAAGAGAATGAAAACAAAAAACAAAGTAAAAATCACAAGTTAAAGAATGATCAAAACTCTTCAATACTTCAACAGTCCAAGCTAACTTCAATTGCATCAAGAAATCAAATTCCATGGCAATTTCATTTGAAAAGAATGAATTGAAATGCATAACCCCTCACATGGATTAGTGTTTACTCTCAACTCTCAAGTGTTTAAGGTAATGTGTTCCACTCAAACTTCACCTATCCGAATTCACTACTATAGGCTTGTTAAGCTCCTAAATCTCCACCACCCCTGCTAAATGCAATACACAAATCAACAGGACTTTATTAAGGGTTGTAATGGGGCTAAGGAAATAAAAAAATGGATAACAAGAACAAGGAGAAAAACAAACAACAAATAGAACACCTTAGAACTTAAGAGCAATCAATGGAAACTTAGGATAGGGAAGCATGTGCATCTAAGCCTTATTTCTAGCTAGCAATAGGCAACTACGAAATCAATTTGAAACACTTCTTTCTTTTGATTTTCAATTGCTTTTCCTTTTCTTTCTTTTTTTTTCATTACTTTTATTTTGTTTTCTTTTTTCTTTTCTATCTCTTCTTTCTTTACATTTTTTTTTTAACATATTCCTTAACTTTTACTATCAATGGCCTAACTTGATGTAAAGCATACATTCTCTCATCCTAAACAAGTGTAATGCTCCTTAAAATCCCTAAGGCATCTTCAAACAAGGTGGAAAACATTTTAAATGGCTATAGGCTAACGAGAAATTAAAATCAAGGTTCAAAATGGCTAAACAATGGATAAAATGAATGTATGGTTGGCTTTTTGGCTCACTAGCTATAAAAGAAATGAATGCCTTATCATTTTCATGCATGCAAATGCGTCTTAATAGAGAATCAAGACAAGTCCTAGAGTGAACGCCTGATAGGTGAATGCACACTAGAAATGAATAGATATGGCTCAATTTCTCACCAGCTGATGGCTATCAAATAATTTATTGAAATTAAATTTATTGCCAATTCACTTGAATCAAGACACAAGATCCATTACTTATCATGTCTAAGTGAATCCAAGCTATAATAATATCAACTTGCAACTTTCACAGAAAAATTGAAAAAAAAAAATCACACTATTTTTCAACAATTTTCCTAAAAAATTTTCAACTTTTTTTTTAACACAAGGAAAAGATGGAATGGAATGAAATGACTCTCCCCCCCACACTTAAATGTTGCATTGTCCTCAATGTCAGCACACAGTCCAATAAACAGATGAACAACACAGTATAAAAAGAGTGAAAGGAGAGAATACAACCGGATTAACTTGAATCTAGAGATTCCAAGGGTGGCTAAGATTCCCATATAGCTGGTTATTAACCTTTTATTACCTACAAAATAGAAATAAAAGAAACTATAATATAGAAAGATAAAGAAAACTACATCCTAAACTAAAGAGAACACTATAAAAGACTAACTAATCATAAGTATCAAAAACCAAAATCAAAACTACTTTATTCCTTCTTAACTGAACAAATTTGAGTCTAACCACTTTAAAACATTTTGATTGATCATGCAATGATGATTCATGGACTTTCTCAACCGTCAGAAGTCTCAGAAAGTCAAATTCAGCATATTCAGAAACAAGAAAAGAAGAAAAATCAAATTTAAGACATTTAAAACCAAAGAAAGAAAACTTAAAATCAAACTAAAATTTTGACCTTCCTAAAAATCTATCAAAACCAATGAAATCCATTGGACTCTCATCAGTAAGAGTCACTATATTAACAAAAGAATTAAATTGAAACTTCTCACAGCCTTTTGAGTTCAAGGTATCCAAGGTATCTGGCAGTTGCTTTTCCTCAGCTTAGAGAGTCTGTTGATTATTGGGAATTAGCTCACCAACTTCAAGAATCTGTTCAGGACTCTCAATAAAAGAAACAACATCTTCCCTAACCAAAGAGACATCAGTAGGCTCACAAAATTTTAAACAATGATCAACAATAAAATCCAGTCTCTCACTAGTATCAACAACAGCATAAGGATCAATAGGATTTTCAACATCAGTAGTATCACTATGCATGCCCTCATCAATACTAGTATGATCAGTAGAATCAATCTTATCAATAATTTCAATGCAAGCAAAGGACTTTATGGATTCAGTAGACTTATCAGACTTTAGAAGCTCATTTATCTCAGCACACACAGGACATGTATGCAAATCATCACATAAACATTTAAAAGTTAAGTCTGATTCATCAACAACAAGCTGCTCAGCAATTTCAATGTCTACATTCTTTTCACATGCTATATTTATTATTTCAGCAGTTATACCATCACAAGCTAGTGAGGAATCATGGTGACCAGAACATGTGAGGAACTCACTAGTCTCAATGAAAAAATTAATTTGGGAGAATTTATCACATAAAGTGGATCCAGCACAAACACAATCAACAGAGTCATTCAAAATAGTTATGTCACATAGTCCAGATGGTATACTATCCCTAAACTCATAAGATGCATCATCAACAGACTTATCAACTAATCCTACACTAGGAACAGAATTATCATCACATTCTAGGTCATCTCCACATTTATCTACTATCCTAGACTCAATAGATTCATTATTAACAGGTTCAGAAATAGAATTATCACTAAGGTCATAGCTAGGTGTAGACATACCAAGTGCATCAGTACATAAGGATTCATTAACATCAACAATTGTATCAAATTTACTCAATGTATTACCACAATTAACCATATCAGGAGATTCAACAACAATTTCTTCATCAACAACATCATCATGCAATTCAGAATCAACAACATTGTATGTATCAGGAATCACAGTGCTATCATGTATACTAGAATCAGTTTCAACAAATTGTAAAATATTAGAAGATGGAAGGATATTACCCAGTGAATAGGACTCTTCCTCCTCTATACATTCTCTTCTAATTTGCTCCTCAGTCAATTTAGTAGCACTTGATGTCGGTTGATTCATTTGAAATCCTGAATCCTTCCTGAGGTTATTCATCATCTTTTGAGTTTCAAGATACCACCGTTCATGTTCTTGTTTGAATTGAAGATTTTCGGCATCCTTTTGTTGGATTCAAAGATCAAGGGTTTCTATTAGCTGCATCATCCTCTCTTCCAGACTTGGTTCCCTCTGAGGCTCTTGTTGCATGTATCCCTCATGATAATTGTAAGGATGATACTCTAGCTCTTACATATGAAAGGTATGGTATGGTTCATAATGATGGTGGTAATTTGGGTGTACTCCATATGGATTATGGTATGGTTGGTAGTTGGGGTGAACTTTATAGGAATGATGGTATGGTTGGTAGTATGGTTGTTGGATTTATTGATATTGTTGTGCTTGTCGTTCTTGTCTTTATCTTTCAAAAAGACCTTGAAGCATTGACATGGTGTCATCCAACTTCCGAGAAATCCTATGCTCTGCACAAGAATCATAAAACACCTTGATTAGAATAATATGGATCTATTTTAAAGTAAATAAAATGAGAAGTTCAATTACTTTTAGCACAAAACAATTTAGTAACAAATTATAACTAAAATTAATTCTAAATCAAGAAAATAAATTTCAAATGAAGATAAGAAGTTCCTAACAATCAAAAACACTCTAAAACAGAGGTTAATGACACAAAATAAACTCACAAAAATAAAGAAATTAAATCCAGAAAAATTGAAAAATTCTTAAAAAATTTGAAAAAATACTAAAAAATTAGAAAAAGTGCCTCAAACGTTGGAATTTGGCCAAAAAATGGTGCACCTAATAGTTATTCTATTACTTTTGCTTAAAACACCCAAAAACCTTGGAAAACAAAGTTTAAGAATTTTTTGGGCACTTTAAACAAAAATTCCAGCAAGCAGGACATTTGACACAAAACATCGAATTAATCCAATTCCAAGTTCAAAACAGAACAAAAATTAAATCAAAACAGAGCTAAAACATAACAAAAACACTTAGAGAACTTTCTCAAACAATTAAAACTCCAATTCCCCAACAACGGTGCCAAATTTTGACGGGCTCGTCGCGCAACCCTCAAAATAAAATTAGGTTGAACTAAATATGTAGCTAGTGGCACAACTTAGGTCATCTCCCTTGGAAATGGAATTTAATGCCTAATTGGGTTTTCTAAATGTTAAAAATCCTAGAAACTATCTACTTTGGGGGTTTTTGATTTACTTAAACTAACCTAAAACTAAATTGAAATAGATTTCCTAATTACTACCTAATTATATGAATTGCGGGTGATAATGGGCTGTTCTTGTACGTGAAAGCTTCCCTCAACACATTGTTTCTTCGCTCAGACTCGAGCTTCTTCCTTTCTCAAACTAGAAACTCGAGCCTATCTTTCCTTCTCCTTCAATGTAAACCCAAGCTCAAGCTTCTCACGTGGCTACTCTTTCATAAAAACGTGTTTTCTTCTTCTGTTTCAGCCACGTTCTATCCTCCAACCCTGTAGCTTCTGCCTTGTGTGCATGAAACGTGGAGCTGCTGTGATGTGATACTTGCTATATGGAGGAGTATGTTCTATCCCATGAGTGGAGAAATCCCTTGGCAACTTCTTGTTTTGCTTCATCCTTCCATCAAACTCATGGCTTTGATGTTTGAAAACTTGTGCCTTCCAAAGAGCCTTCCACATGCCATCAATTCATCTTCATTTTAAATCTTTTTCCATTAAAATTTGCACAAGAAAAATAAAATAAAATGAAGTAGAATGAAACAAAACAAAATATTAAGAAAGGAGAATTCATAAAGGACATGTTTAAGTGAAAGTTGTGCATTAAAATTCAAAAAATTGCAAATAAATTTCCTTGAGGGCAGAAATGGCTACTAAAATCAAATTTCAACTGATTAAACCTCTAAAGCCACATTTGATCATTAAAATGCTTAAGTTTAGGAGGATTCATGTATATAAAAATAGCCTTTATCACTAATCATTTTTTAGGTGTTGTCCACACTACAGATGGAGTCAGACCAACAGATGATAACCATACCAATTAGTAGACTATGTATTGATTGTAGTTAATTGTAAATTCCCTAAATAATGTTAGATGCTAAAGTTTGACCTTAGATGAGTAAGTAATGTTGTTTTATTAACCTCTCATTAGTTTCTGTATAAATATAATGCACGTAGAATTTACGGTATGTTTAACTACAACACCTATAAGAACTATTGAACTCTATGTACAAGTAATCTCTCATAATTGCATTTGCATGAAACTGATTATCATAATCATGGAAGTAATTTTAGAATAATAGTATATATTCAATTGATGGGAAATGACTGTGCTTAAGCTTGTACAGAGACTTCTTGAGTGGATTAAAATGACAGAACATATATGATATGTATTGTTGTATTGTTGTGCCTTATGAGCAAGTTGAAGTTTTAGTAATTCCATTTCCCCACAATGAAGTAAGAAACTATAGGCTAATCAGAATAATAAAGTTATTAACTTATGGTTTTTCCTTGTGAAAATAATAAAGGTTATCTAGGTATGACACCAATCCATGCAATCTATACCACTTTGGAAAGCTACAAATGTTAACTAGAGGGAAAAAATAGTTCCAGACCAATCCAACAGCATTCATAGCTCGAAAATCAATCAAATAATAACATAGGTCTAGAGGTATGCCTAGAATAGAATCGCAACTTTAAAAATTCATATCTCCCTTTCTAGACATCCAAATGAGGTGCTTCTGGTTAGGAAAAGTCACTGGAGAGGTCTAGTTTTGTCTTGTAAAATTTTGTGGCAATTGGACATCATTTGCCCCATGAATGACAGAGAACAAATTTCAGACCAGATGAACAGTGCCAGTGGCAAATTCTAAATTTTTAGCCAACTTCAAAAATTCGTCAAATATTCTGTAGACCTCCAAATAATACCCACTTTATCTTTTGAAAAAACTCTTAACAATCTCTAGATGCCTACCAAATTTCAGATTAAGAAGAGTTAATTTGGATAAAAAGTGACATAACTTACCAAAATGGCCATTTTTGCTTCATATGAGATACCAAATGGCCTCCTTTAATATTTGGCACCTCTTAGGAAAGTTTTAAAGCATGAATATGACTTGTGTGAACTACCCAAGTGGTCCTAAACCCATACATTTTGTTTTGGCCATTCCACATCTAATAATACACAGTTAACCATAACCATACAAGGGGCAAAATCCATGATTTCATTGGTTTAAGACTACAGAAAGTATACATAGTATCCATACATCATTTTACATTTGTTCATGGTCTTACATCACAAAAATAATATGTACAAAGTAACTTTGATATTTAATTACAATTAGAACTACATAAGAAACAAGTATAGCTTTTCAAGGCTCTTGGCTTGCTTTCCCTTGAATTTGAGTACCACCAAGACACTTCAAGAGGAAAGAGGGACTGGGGTGAGATTCCTAGAATCTCAATAGCTCACACATCCATTTACACACACATTCAAGGCATACATATATTAAGTGTACAAATAAACAAGCCACTTGGATCATGAATGCACATTTTCAAGATTTCCATGCCATACTTTCATAATCATGTCATCAAGAAGCTCTAGGGACTTTTGATTTTACCTCACCCCATTTCTAGGACTTTTGGATATACCTCACTCTTAGCTTAGGGACTTTTAACTTGGCCTCACCCATCCAAGAGACTTTTGGCACTTCCTCACTCACATTAAGAGATTTGGCATCACCTTACCCTTATAAGCCATTCTCACAATCAATAGCATTCAAGACAACATATTGGTACCAATGTAATCTCAAGACATCAAGTGGCATATTCTCAAATCATAAGAGCACACACAAGCACACAAAGACATACATATGCACACAAGAATGCAAGGAGAATGAGGTGGAAAGCTACCTTGAATCTGGCAAGCTTTCTTTAGTCTTTCTCCTTCCCTTTTATGGCTTCACAAGCACACCTAGATGGGTTAGTGTTCTCTTGGCCTAAACACCACAAACAACACATAATTACACACTTAAAGTAAGCCAAAACACTAAACTCACTCTTGAACACACACTTGGTTCCATAAATGGCATAATGGCTTCATAAATGGCCTATTGAAGCAACTTTCATAATTCAAGCTCTAAGCTCCCATTTCTTGGCTTCTTGGCCTTATTCAAAGTCCTTGGAGTCCTCACACAATCATTTACATAAGCTTAGAATCAAGTTGCTTCACAAAGCACCATTATGGACACCATTATCCCATCTTCCAATCCATGGCTCCTAAATTTTTTTCCAATGATTTCTCCCATCTTCTCACATCATATAAAGTCCTAAACCAAAGCTAGAATAAATTAAAACACTCCCTAGCCTAATGAACCTAGCTTGGCTGAACCTAGCACCATATTAGAGGTTCACAAGCTTCTTGATTTTTCCTTGATGGCAGAGCCACTTGGGAGGGTTTCTAGAGGTCTTAGGAGCTCAAGGAAATACTCATACAAAATCAGATTTTCCAAAACCCTAAAGAAGCCTACACATTTCTAACTTGATTTCTATTGGTTTTTCTTGTAATTTCTTGCCATATTCCTCTCCCTCATGGTCTAAAACCCTAGTTCTTCTGTTGTTTTTGGGTAGAAAAATCCCCCCTCATGTGTTCTATATGAGGCCAAAACACACACCAAGAAGAAGTAAGATAAGAAGTCAACCAAGGTGTGAATTTACCTTAGATTCAAGTGTGTTTTCAAAGCTTTTCCTTCTTGGTTTGTTCCACCACAAGGAATTTGAAATCTTCCCTTAGGTTTTAGACCAAAAATAGAACAAAAGCACAACTAAACCATAGAAAGAAAGAATGGAAGGAGAGGAGCAAGGTTGGAGGAAAAAAGAGCATAAAATTCTCTAAATTTCCTTACCTTTTCCTTGATTTTTCTCTTCCTTTTCTTCCTCTCTTGGTGTGGCTCAAGAAGCTGGTCATTTTTTGTATTTTGGGTAAAGGAAAGTCGTGCTATATGTAACACCATAATTTCCTAGCTCATTTCATATTATATCTATGCCTCACATCATGAAACTCACATAACAGTCAAAATAATGGCGTTAAAATAATGCGTTATTTAGCGTTGCGTCCCGTATGAAAATTTTGTTTAGCGTCACACGGACTATATGAGCTCTTACATCATATTATCATATTTAATTACATGGATGTAACTCATTTCCATCACCAAAAGTGGCCTACAACTCGTGGAAACCAAGAGGAAGCATAAAATACATATATGCATTTTTGGCCAGAATTTCCCTTTCTCTGTCACAAATTTTGAAAAATCATAACTAATTTTAGAAAAATCCAAATTATGCATTCTTAGTCATTATGGAAAGCTACACATGTCTAATTTATGCTACAAATATATCTAGACCATGAAACACAACATAGGAGGCATTTGACATTAAGAAAGTCCAGAGGTCTAACTGTCTACTAGTACTATCACAGGTTTCTGTAGCAAATTTCAAAAATGTCCAATTAATTACAAAAAAATGAAATCCATGAAAATGATATCAATCTGGAGAGCTATAGATGTTAGCTATAGGGAAAAAATAACTTTAGACTAGTTCAGTACACCCAGGCCTTGAAACCTAATAAAACAGTACCTGAGGTCAACTTGAGTACCTGATACTGGATAGAATTTTTAAAACTTCATATCTCCCTCTCTAGACATCCAAATGGGGTGATTTTAGTTGGATCAAGTCACTAGGAATTTTTAGTTTATTCATATGAAATTTCATGACAATTGGACATCATTTGTGCCCTGTGTGACAAAAATCATTTTTGGACTAAGTGAACAGTATATCAGACCAAAACCAGAATTTTTTCCAACTTTGAAAATTCATCAAATATTCTTTAGACCTCTAAAAATTATGTTCTTGAGCTTCCCAAAAATCTTTCAACAATCTCTAATTGCATGCCAAATCTCAAATCAAGAAGAGCTCATTTGGACAAAATGTGGCATATGTGATGACCCTAACTTCTAATCCCAGTAATTATGGTTAAATACAAATTTAATAATTAAAGATCAAGGTTTGGTGTCATTACAATCAATTACATTAAGAAAATATAGGAAAATTTGAACCTTGATGTTATTAGGGCCATCAATTAAACAACCATAAATGGGAACATGTATAAGAGGGTTTGTACCATCATTAAAGGTTTGTGATTCATATATGCATCGATTTCTACACACAAGAACCTCCTACAAGTGTTCCTATATCATTTCCTAGCATTAGCATTAAAGAATTTAGGGTTTCTAGGTCAAAGATGGGAGTTTGGGGACTTTCGCCGTGACCTGGAACCTTCCCTGTCGTGGCTAAATTAGGTCCTGGAGCTCGAAAACTAAGTTTTTAACCTTGCGCTGCTGCCCAAACCTTTTGCACCGCAGCTAAGTTGCTCTTGGGAATCACTGGGTAACTTACTCGAATCTTGTCGCGGCGAGTTGGATCTGCGCCATAGCCAACCTACGTGGCACTGCAGTGAGTTTTGCTACTGTACCCTCCTTAATTAATTTCCTCGACTTGGGCCGCAGCAGGACTTATTGCGCCGCGGCGAGGTTTCATTATGTCACCCTCCTGGGCATTTTTTTCACTCTGAGCCATGGCGAGATTTCTTAAGCTGCAGCATCCCTCGCCACTGTCACTCTTCAGGCTACGGCGAGGCCTTCCTAGCCATGGCGTGACTCCCTCCTGTAGCTATATCTCTTACATTTCGCCCCATGCACTCTAATTTTCTTCTTAGGGACACCCTAGGATCACTTCCCCTCATTTTATATGGCTCTAATGATATTCATCTATCTTATTTACCTAACTATTCTTCCATTACCAATTCAAAACTTATGTGCCCATTCCTTTTCTCTAATTACCCTCTATTAGAAAGCTCGTAAGGTTACAATAACAGAAATACATGGACTACCAGCACCTATCCTTTAATACACAATCAATGGGGGTTTCGTACATTAAGAGTTCATATTAATATCTTAAGGGTTACATTTCCAATGATAAGCCATATTATAGGTCAACAAAGTTTACAGCAGATATCATGAATCCATACATCAAATACCAAATTAAGATGAGGTCTAACCCCCTCAATACATATATCTTCAGTAATCAAAATATGAAAGCCTACACTTGGCAATATAGATACATGATGATGCTATACAAGACTTAACAAAAATTAGCATCTACCCTATTACGCTTAGACCAAGTGTAGCTTCCCACACTAGGCCTTAGCTTATGGATGTTCATCCACTTACTTGCCCTTATCTTTACCCGAGGAACCTTCACCTGAAATATTAATCCCATAAAACGAGGTGAGATACAAATCTCAGTAACTAAGGCAATTCCATCATATAATCCAGTTTAATAAGCATATATGCATGAATCAAAATCAACATCAGAATCATATCAATCATGTCAGTAAATGAAACAATTAAGCTATCATGATTACTATCCCATACTAGCAATCATATTATCACATGTTAAAGGCCATTAACACTGGGAGAGGCCCATCCATGGCACCTACTCCCCATTGAGCACAACCAGGGCTCAGTGCATCTGGGGTTTGATCATAACCCAGTGCCTGATCGAAGCACACGTACGGGTGGCAGCCGCACCACAGCTCCACCATGGACTCACAAGGTCCAATCATAATACAACAGATAGCTAACTAATTCATTCAGCATTTCAAATCATTTATATACAGTAAATATGAAATTAAAACAGATACATGCATGGAATTAATGTAAACCTCGGTTACCTCACTTGTAGACAACTTGCAATAGCCACCAATGGTACAAAAATCCCTATAACCATAGCATCAGAAAATTGCCACTCTAATTCATCATTAACAGTAGCAATAAGTACCTAAGGAATTTAAATGCTAATAACTACCTAAATAACACTTACCCAGTCACCACAAATCTCAAATTCGGATTAAAGTGTCCTGTACCAGAAATCTCAATATTTCACCCAAAATCCTAAGCAAATTTGTACAAAATTAATACCCATATTATAAATCAGCTATGGGGGTCTCAAATTAGCAAAGAAAGCATCAAAATGGAGAGTTTATACTTACCTAATGTCAGCCCTAACCTCAACCTACGAATTTCACCAAGAAAACCCCAAATAACCACATTTCAGATTTTGGGTAGGGTGAAAATACTCCAAATGAAAAACTAATCAAACCAAATTAAAGAGAAAGATGAGGGGATTAAGTTGTATAGCTATTACCTTGGCTTAATCTTGCTCTAAATGTGAGAAAATGCAAAATTCTTGCCCCCAACCCTAGCCTCCTTCTTAACCTCCGAATTTTGCTTCTTGAGTTTCAGTAAATGAGAAAGTGGTTGAAGCATTAGGGTTTTAGGTGGGTTTAAGTTGGGTCAAAGATGGGTCATGGGTTGCTCCAAGGTCCAACTCTAAATGGGCTTCAGATTTTAGCTTGTTGGGCCAGTTTTAAAGTGTTAGGCTACAGAATTTTATTAGGCCAGTTCTTATGCATTAGGCTGCTGAAGTTTAATTAGGTGTGGGCCAAGTTTGAAGAGCTCAAGGGTTTGGGTCTGTACAAGGGTAATTAGGCCACTCATAAGAGTCTATACAAGGTAGATCTTGGACCTCTATCACATTAAATTAGATTGGGCCTGCACCTAACTCATTGGGCCTCCATTAGCCTCTTATCATGATTTATTAATTTAGGCCTAGATGAGGTTTCTATTCTAATTAATTCTCAAACCCATATTAATAATTTATCTCTCTAAAATTCTTATTCACTAACTTGCCCAATTATCCTCTATTAATTATTCTTAATTACTCTAAATCCATAATTAACACCTTAATAAATTTTAGGGTGTTACAGCATAAGGTTCTAATATGGTTAATTTTGGCTCCATATAAGATATTAAAGTGTCCAAATGTTCTCCTTTAATCTTTGGCACCTTTTGGGCAAGTCTAAAAGCATAATTATGACTTGTATGAGTTGTCTAAATGGTCCTAAACCTCATTCATCTCAATTTGGCCATCCCACTTGCATTTATACACTAATGCATCAAACTTCCAAGAAGCAAAATTTGCCATTACATGCTTAATATACATTCTAATGGTCACATAACATATCTCTTATTTATACATCACATATTAACATAATTACACATGTTCAAGTAGTGATAGGTCATATACAATATTGGAGTATATCAATTGCCATCCATAAGACCTTAAAGTAACAAAATCTAGGCATTTTGATGTTAAGCTCTCATCTCTCATTGGTTGGCTTCCGTTTTCTTGATCTCTTGGTCCACCTAGGATGTTAGATCATTGGAGAGGAGGGAATAAGATTTAAAGAATTATAATAGTTCATCTTCCATTCAATCATATATAAAAGATGCAAAACAAGTCTTACAAATGCATGCATAGGCATGTTAATATGTCCAAACATTCAAGAAGCATTTTCAACATTTGAGTAAGTCACACATAGCATACAAAGGCTTGCCAAGCAAGTGGATTAGCCTCATCCATTCACTTGTAGATTTTGGACTTGCCTCACCCATTCTTTAAGAGGTTCTTGGATCAACCTCGCTCTTGGGAGTCAATCTCACTTTTGGGAGACTCTTTACTTTTTCTTAACTAAACTTTAAGGTTTCTTAGCTCATCCTCAACATGGCTAAGGGTTTTTGGCCTCACCACACTCAAACAAACCAAAACAAACATCATAAACATCATTTAAAAACATATTGCATCATCATAGTACCATGGCATATGAAATCATGCTAGAATACTTTTCATGGCTTAAAACACACATATACAGATTCAAAGATAAGTAAAGCAAACAATCATGCATAAGAGAAGGTGGAGAGAGCTACCTTGGAAGCAAACACGCACTTTTTCTTTTGAATTTCCTCTCCCTTTTTTGGCCTCACATACACAAAGGTGTGGGAATGATTTCTCTTGGCCTAAACACAATTTATGGAAGCCAATTAGATTCATGGAATTAATTCTAAGGCTACACAACTTGCTTAGACTCTAGCTTAACCTATAAACTCCTTTATGGTTCCAACAATGTACCTAATAAAGCAACATCCATCAAATAAACTCTAGGCTCCATTCTTTCCTTTCAAATATGATTCTTAACTCCTTTTAAGCCTCCTGCATTCATCACACAATCAAAACAAAGAGCGTAACTATATGTTGGTTCTTTAGGTCATATTATGGAACATAAAGCCCCAACTCATTCTTTAAGCTTTCTAATTTTTTTCCAAGGCTTTCCCTCATATTCATTCATCATATATGACTAAAAAATGGGTTTAGAAAAATTTAAAACTCTCCTTAGGTATATAAACCCCTCTTGGCTGAACCTATAGAGGAATTTAGACTTCATAGACTTTGCTTTATTTTCTTGATGGAGGAAGCACATGGGGAGACTTCTAGGCATCTTAGAATCTCATTCAAACACTTATTTAGGCATAGGAATTAAGAGATCAAATCAGATTTTGTGAGGAACACTTGAAACCCTAGAATTTGCATCTTGAATTTTCATGGTTATTTGTTAATTCTCTTTGCATATTCTTAATTTCCACACCATTTTTCCTAAGAATCACCCTTGGTTCCACCTAAAAACCAAGCCCTCATAGGTCTTCTTGAGTGGGGCGAAATGGGTGGAGAAGAGGAGTAAAGGATAGCAACCATGGAAGAAGAAATTACCTTGTTTTTCTCAATTGAACCTTATCTTCTTTGAGCTCCTCTCTTCAAATCCAAAATTTCCCCATAATTTCTACCTTAAAGAAGATTTATAAACTTCATTATAATCATAAAAAACAAAGGAGAATGGAGGAGAAGAGGTGTGGAAGAAAGAAAGCATGAAAAACTACTAAAATTCCTTACCTTCAAGCCTTGATTTCTCTTCTCCTTCTTCTTCCCTTAGTGTGCCACTCTCCTAGGGTTTCTTCTCTGGTTTGGGGCAGAAAAATATGAGACTAAATGAATGGGAAAGTGGGGAGCCTCCTATTTATAGGTGGAGGAGAATGGCTTTTCAAAAATTTCTATTTTGCCTTTCATTTTTGACATTTTTGTTTCTAATTTGTTTTAGCTCCTTTTTGAGAACTGTCTTTTCCATTATAAAATTTAGGTTCCCAATTTAGTAAAATGCCTTTGGAATCACTCAAATCGAAGCTTAAACCTTCCCGAACAAATCCGTTAAAGTTCAGGTACACTGACATTGGAAAACGTCCATTGAAGGGGCTTTAACTATTCTGGGGCTTCTTATGATTTTTAAGACCTCTGAGAACCCCAGAGAACTCAAAACTTTTATTTAAAAAGCCCTCCTGTGTGAATTCCAAAATTTGCTCAAAATTATGAAAATGCCATTATGTTTTGTAATTTTTCTATAAGAAATTGTTTCTTTATTCTAGCTCTATTTTTCTTTCCGTTTGAGCCTAGAATTCTCATTTTTAGGAGTCTAGAATGTTACTCAAATTTTTCAAGACCTTAACTAATTCATTTCGAAAGGACTTGCTTTGAAAATACACCCATTTCCATCATTTAACCAAAATCGGATGTTACACTATATGAGAGGGAGAAGAGACAAGAAGCTTATGGAACATTTAAGAAACTCACTTTTTCAAAAATTTCAATTTTGTCCTTTCATAATGGCAATTTTGTTTTGGCTTTGTTTTAGCTCCTTTTTTAGAACCATCTTTTCCATTATAAAATTTAGGTTCCCAATTTAATAAAATGCCTTTGGAATCACTCAAATTGGAGCAAAGACCTTTCCAAACGGATCTATCAAGTTTGAGCTCACTATCTTTAGAAAATGTACACTGAAGGGGCTTTACCAGTCCCAAGGCTTCCCATAGTTTTTTAGGCCTCTGAGAACCCTGGGCAATGCAAATTTTCCATTTAAAAAGCCCTCCTATGTGTTTTTCCAAAAGTTACACTTATTTACGAAAATACCATTACATTTTGTTAGTTTTTGTCACATTTTGTTTCACCTTCCTAGCTTTATGTTTCTTTTCATCTGAGCCTGGAATTATCATTTTTAGGAGCCTAGGACTCTATGAAAATTTTTCAGGACATTATCTAACTCATTTTAGAGGACTTGCTTTTATACGGCTTATTTCGTCATTTTACAAAAATTACGTTTGTTACAAACACAATTAGAGACTCTTTGATAAGCATGATTTTTGTACACTTTAATCCTCTTAACTTTGGCATTTTGATGATGGAATATGGTCTTAAAGGTTTAATTAGATTCAATTTGAATTCATCAGCCACTTATGCACTTTGTGAATTAATTGGCAAAATTATTGAGTTTTAAGGTATGAAATTCTTTTAAATAATTTTATGGATAATTCTATTGAATATTTTTCATTCTTTTGTGCAGAATTTTTGATAGGCAAATAGCTTGAATGATAAATTAAATTGGAGAAGGAACAAATACGCATGAAGGCTAAAGAGGAAGAAAGAGCGTGGATGAAGCAACAGCTAGGCAGAACGTGCTTGGAGAAGAGGAAATACTACGTGCAAAACAGAGCATGAACAGAGGAGAAGATTTTCTTGAGAGAAGGAAAGAGAAGTTGGCTCGAGTTTCTAGTTTGAGCATGTGAAGAAGTTGAGCAAAATAAAGAAGAACAAGCTAATGTTGGAAGGAGAAACTTGAGAGGAGAAATATGATGAAGTTGACGTGAAAATAAAGAGGCACGAGCTGAGCTGAGCATGAGCAAAAGAAACACAAAATATATAAATAAGAGAAGCAACGTGATTTTGAAGAAGATGCCACGAGTTTTAGCTAAAGGACAGCGTGGGATGGATAGAGAGAGATGAGAAACGAAGAGCACAACGAAGAAAGAGCTGAGAAACATAACGTGTTAGGCTAGAATGAGCTGCACGAGAAAAGCCACGAGTTGGAGAAGAAATAAACACACATGCAGAACAGAAGTTGATGTGGCCAGAAGTTGCAGCAAAAACAAGAGGCACAATGCATGTATATGGGTTTCTCATCCATAACACCACAGTCTTAACTCGTGGCAAGGGAGAAGAGTTTTCCGTGGAAAAGGAAGCATGCAGAATTGACGGGCTTGTCGTACAACCCTCAAAATAAAACTAGGTTGATCTAAAAATATAGCAAGTGGCACAACCTAGGTCATCTCCCTTGGAATTGGAATTCAATGTTTAATTAGGTTCTCTAAGTGTTCTAAGATCCTAGAACTATCTAGTTTGGGGGTTTTTGAATGAATTAAACTATCCTAAACTGAATTGAAACAAATTTCCTAATGTCTACCTAATTAGATAAATTGTGGTGAATGATGGGCTTGTGACTAGCTTAGGAATTGTCTCTTGGTATCCACTATCCTTATCCTATTCTAATTGTGATTAATTCTAGCCTAAGAATTCCTAATTAAGTTCATTACAAGTTATCTTGAGTTACCACACAAGAATCAAGAGATTAACAATCTAATGTTGAATTGAGACCTCAATCCCGCATTAAACCGTTAGTTCTCGTCCTTAAGATCAATGAACATCCAACTTAATTGATTAACTAATTAATTATCTTCTGATTCATCACCCAAAAAATGTTTAATTAACCAACTAAACACCAAGGAATTCTCAAATAGACATTTAAACACACAACCTTACTCATGTATTTCATCGAACACCTTCGTGGCATACATGGGAGATTAGAGAGAATAATGAAAAATCAAATTCAAATCCAACCAATTAATCAACAAAAAAGGTTTCCTAATCAGTGTCTAACCAGCCACTAATTAATTACACAAATTCCAAATCAAATACAACTCAACCGAGATTATACAAGAAAAAGAAAAAGTGTAGGAAAAATAAGAAAATCTTAGCCAGAATTTATTGTTCATCCATGGATTCAAGCTTCTACTCAAGAGCTTCCTCCCTTGCTAGCCTCAAGGTGAATTAAAGCTTCATATTGGCGTGAAATGGAGATGGAGAATGGAATGGAGATGGCGTCGTGTGGAGAGTGCTGGACGAAGGGATGGATGTGTGGATGGAGGCGAGATAAGTGGTTGATGATGCGTGGATCAATAAAGACGGAGGTGAGGGTTTTAAAAGGCCAATGACCGAAGGAATAAGGATTAATGAGGTGGGTTGCTGGCGTCGTTTTGCTGGACGAATAATGAATGCATGCGTGGTGAATGAATGACGTGAATGGTAGCCTCTCCTCGTGCTTCATTTATTCTCACGTGCTCTCTTATCTAATTTTAATCGGCTGAAGCTTGCATGTGCATGTAAGGTGGACCCCATTGTTAATATAATAATCCACGTTATTGCTTCTTTCATTCTGCCCAAGCTTCGTGCTTTGTAGTTCTGCTGGTTTGTTTCTCCACGTTGGTTTCACGTTACTGTCCAGACTTCAACTTGTTGCTTTCTTCTCTGTTCAGCTCATAGTGTTGGAACCCGAAGCTTCTTCCTTGTGTTTCTCTGTTCGTGTATAGTTCTTCCACATCTTCTTGTTGCTGCCAGTACAGTTCGTGTTACTGTCCAGCCTTCAACTATTCTCCATGCAAGCTTCTTTTTCTTTGCAAAGTATCAGAACCCGTGGCTGCCTTCTTTTTCTTCGTGTTTCTGCAAGGCTTCTCCTTTTCATGTTTCCTTTCCTCTCGTGAGTTCCCACGCTGCTTCCATGTACCAATCTCCACATGGCTCTTTCTTCTTTCTCGTTTTGTGCTGTTATACAAACTTCAACTCGTGGCTTCTCTCGTTGTTGGCTGCTGAGCGTCCTTTCTCTCTGCTTCAAGTTTGCTTCATGCATCATTCTGCAGCTTCTTCACGTGGCTGTTCTCGAGTTCCAGCCTTGCAAAGCAGCCCGAGAGTGCTTCCACGTTAACTTCTGCATGAGTGTATGAGCTGTTCGTCCTCTTAAGCTTCTCCTTCCATGTTTCCTTTCCCCTGCTTTGTGTATTCTGTAGCAGGACCCATGGTTTCTCCTCATGCAGAACCCAACTCGAACCTTTCTTTCCTTCTCTTTCAACGTAAACCCAAGCTCAAGCTTCTCACGTGACTTTGCTTCTTTCTTCCTTGCTTCTTCTTTATGTGGCTACAACCCTTTTGGTTTGTGGTTTTCCTTCAAAGCTCAAATTATCCAACAAAAATCTGCATAAAAGAATGAAAGAGATGGAATAGAAAATTCACAAAATTCATTTAAAATGATTTATGCATTAAAATTCAAGAATTTTGCAATTTTAATTCCTAGAGTGCAAAAGTGGCTAATGAATTCAAATTGAATCTAATTAAACCCTTAAGACCATATTCCATCATCAAAATGCCAAAGTTAAGAAGATTAAAGTGCATAAAAATCATGCTTATCAAGAATCATGTCTGGATAGTAGCAAAATGAAGAGAAGCAACGTGGAACCCAACGTGAATAGTGAAGAACAACAACGTGAGATTTACATAGAATATTATAATAATGCAAATTGAAGTGGGTCCCACATTTATACACACACAAAGGAGCTTCAGGAAATTGAGTTAAAAAAGGAAGCATGAGAGGAGCTAGGCACGTGACTTTTAATGAGGAAGGGATTTGCACAATCATGCCATTCATGCACACCCATCCAGATTCATCCCATCGTCACATTTCGTTCATTTGCACGCCTTCCATTCATCCGAATCGTCCATTTTTAATTCATCCAACATCATTCACTCAATCAAATTCCATTCCATTTATTCCACGCATATTCACGACGTCATTCACTATTCGCTCAAGCGCCCCATTCCTTTCGCACTTCGCCATTCCTTCGTCCAGAACCATTCACCACTCCACTCTCATCCATTCTCCATCTCCATTCCACCATAATATGAAACTCTAATCCACCTTGAGGCTAGCTAGGAGGAAGGTCTTGGAGAAGCTTGAATCCATGGATAAGAATGCAGAATTTTGGCTAAGATTTCTCAATTTCCTACACTTTTTCTTTTTCTTGTACAATCTTGTTTAAGTTGTATTTGATTAGGAATTTGTGTAATTAATTAGTGGCTGGTTAGACACTAATTAGGAAGTCTTTTTGTTGATTAATTGGTTGGATTGGAATTTGATTTTTCATTATTCTCTAATTTCCCATGTCTGCCACGAAGGTGTTCGATGAAATGTATGAGTGAGATTATGTGCTTAATTGTCTATTTGAGAATTCCTTGGTGTTTAGTTAGTTAATTAAACATTTTTGGATGGTGATTCAGCAGCTAATTAATCATTTAATCAATCAATTTGGATGTTGATTGATCTTAAAGACAAGAGTTAATGAATTGGTGTAGGATTGAGGTGTCAATTCAATATTAGATTGTTAATCTCTCGATTCTTGCATGGTAACTCAAGATACACTTGTAATGAACACAATTAGGAACTCTTAAGCCAGAATTAATCACAATTGGTTTAGGATAAGGATAGTGGATACCAAGGGATGAATCCAAAGCTAGTCACAAACCCATTATCACTCATAATTTGCAAAATTACGTTGAAATTAGGAATTTTAATTTGGTTTCATTTTAGGTTAGTTTAATTCAATTAAAAACCCCCCAAATTAGATAGCTTTTAGGATTCTTCAATACTTAGAAACTCAATTGAACATTGAACTCCATTTCCAAGGGAGATGACCTAAGTTGTGCCTTATATTGCATATTTAGTTCAACCTAGTTTTATTTTGAGGGTTGCACGACGAGCCCGTCACTCTTAGGCCAAAATTAATTACAATTGAATTAGGATATGGATAGTAAATATCAAGGGACAAATCCAAAGCTAGTCACAAGTCCATTACTTATCTTATTAGTTCATGCAATTAGGTAGCAATTAGGAACTTTGATTCATTTTAATTCTAGTTAGTTTAATTAGATCAAACCCCCCTTAAATTAGGTAATTCTAGGATCCTTTTTATAGTTAGAAAACTCAATTAAACATTGAATTCCATTTCTAAGGGAGATGACCTAGGTTATGCCACTAACTATATATTTTCTCAACCTAGTTTTATTTTGGAGGTTAGGCAACACGATCTTTCAATAAGATACATAAAATGCTCAAACATCAAACATAATCATTTATATAAAATCATATGGACCCATCAAAATTAAAAACAACCTTTAAGGACTTCTGGTCTAGCCTCACCCAATTATTTAGGACTTTTGAATTAGTCTCATCTACTTTAGGGACTTTTAACTTAACCTCACTCATTCTTGAGACTTTTGGCCTTATCTCACCCTTAATTAGGGACTTTTGGCTTCACCTCACCAAAATCAAGGGACTTTTGGCACAACTTCGCCTATCAAGAGCTATCTCACATTTTTAAAGCAATTCAACAAGTATAATATCATCACATCATCAAACTAACAACAATGAACATGTTTTATGATTTAAACATATATACAAGTAATTATTGACAATCAAACAACCAAAATATGCATATAAGAATGGATGAAGAGCTACCTTAAGTTAAGAAACACAAGTTCTTTCTTTGGTTTTTACTTCCTTGCTTCGACCTCACACACACACACACTTGGGAGAGGCTTGATTTTCTTAGGCTAGACACATAAAAATAAAACATAAATATATCAATGGAGCCATCTCTAGCCTCACATAAGCTCTGCACAAGCCAATTCTAGCATATGGCATCCATATGGCTCCATTTAATAGCATAAAGAAGCAACTTATATAAATCATCATCTTGGGTCCAATTTCTCACCCCATCTAAGTCACAGGACTCCATTTAAACTCATTAGAGTCATCACAAACTCAAATCAAGGAGCCTAACATTAAGTTACTTATTTATCCATAATGGAACCATAAACTTTCAACTTTCAAAATATGGCTTATAAATTAAAATCAAAGATTCTTTTGGTGTCTATAATTCATATTTGGAACATTTCTATCTTTGGAATCAAAGAAAATTTTCCTTAGGTATTTAGAATCCTTATTGGCCGAGACATGCATATAACTTGCCCTCCATGGCATTTTGTTTACTTTTCTAGGGAATTTGGCACTTGTAAAGCTTCCTAGGTCTATTATGAACTCAATTGTACTTTTACATAAGTTATATTATCATTAGAAAGTTTCATATTCCCTAAGGTGCAACCAAAACCCTAATTTCCATAACTTACTGCCAAATGCTTCTTTTTGAGTTTTATTTGTTCCATATGATTCTTCATACTTCAAAACCCCATTTTTTATTAAGTTTGGACCAAAATCAAACTCCCTGCATGGTCCTCTTATGCTGGCCAAACTAATGGTGGGAGAGAAGAACCAAGAAGAGCAAAATTTCCATAGAGAAATTACCTTGTTAACTTCATTGCAAGATGGGCTTCCTTAGCTTTCCAATATTTCCTCCAAATCATCCCTTCCTTCTATTGAACCAACCATGACGCACCATCATTTAGAGCTTCAAAACCATGGGGAAGAGAAGGAGAAAGAGGAGAAGAATGTAACACTATATTCATACAACTCACCTTATCTTGATTTTAGTCGCACTTCCTTGAATAACACAAGCTTTCCAAGAAAATGACATTAAAATATTAGATTATTTTTGCATTATGTCATGGATAAAATTTTCATTTTATGTCCTGTGGATCATATGAACTCATCCATCTCATTATCATATTTAAATACATGTGTACAACTCAAACCATCTCAAGAAGTGGCAAAAAGCTCAAGCTTATAAAACCACATAAAATTTACATGTGCAGCCTTGGGTTAGTGTGCTAGTTTTCTATCATAAATTTTGAAAAATCATAACTAATTTTAGAAAAATCAAAATCAAGCAAACTATACCATTTTACAAAGTTACATATGTATAATTTATGATAAAAATAAGTTCAGACCAAAATAGAGACATCTAGCTACTAGAAATTGATGGAACAATAACCAAACTCGCCTAGCACTACTAATACTATCATAGAACTTTAAAAATTCATATCTCCCTACTATGATATCCAATTGGGGTGATCTTAGTGGCCATAAAAAGATTATCATGTTTAGTTTATGTTTATAAAATTTCATGAGTATTGGACATCATTTGGCCCTCAAATGATATAAAAGAAGAAACTGACCATATGAACAGTAACCATACCAAAATGGCTAAAATTTGGCAACTTTGAAAAATCATAATTAATTCCAAAAAGCTCTAAATAATTTGGTCTTTAGCTTCCCAAAAATCTCTTTATCTCTTGATGAGATCTATAGGAATGCAAAATTTTATGGGTAAATTCGTCCATTTGGTCAAATTGTGCCATAGGGTTACAAATTGGTCCATTTATGCTTCTTAAAGGGTCTCAAGAGGGTCAAATTTGGTTCGAAGGCTTTCATAGCCACTTGAACATGTGGGAAAGCACCAAAATAGTCTATTAAATATTTTTCAAAGGTGCACAAACCCAGATTTCACAAACTCACTCTCTCACCCTAAGGTATACATGAGAACAAATAAGTCATATCTTGTCATTCAATGTTAAGAACTTGCTACAACATTCACATGGCATCAAATCTTATATATACATCAAATATCTATGTAATTATATATGTTCATAAGCCCATACATCATATATAAAATTGAATTACATCATATGCCATTCAAATGGCTATAAAATGGACAATTTCACACACTTTGTCGTCAATCTCTCTTCTTTAAACTTGGTGGCTCCCATTTCTTAGTTCACTTGGTCTACCTAGACATGTTAGGCAATAAGGAGGAAGGAATAAGATTCTAGGAATTCCAATAGCTCTTCTTCCTTTCAACCATACATAAAGAATGCAAATCCAAGTCTAAAAATGCATGCATGGACATCATGGCTTTCATAATCATTCATGAAACATTTTTAGCATTCAAGAAGTCATATAAAACATACATAGGTTTGCCAAGAAGATAGTTTAGCATCACCCACTTTTCTTGAGGTATGTTACACTCACCTCACCCATTCTCTTAAAGGGATCTTGACTAAGCCTCACTCTTTAAAGACTTTTAGCTTGTCTTACCCATTCTTGGAGACTTTTAGCTCATCCTCACCATTGTTAGGGGACTTTTGGCTTCACCACACTCAAGCAAACCAAAACATGTTCATAAAACATCATTTAAGTGCATAACATAATATTATGGTACCATGGCATATAGATACATGCTAAAATATCTTTCATGGCTTAAAACACACATACACACATTTTAAGACAAGATAAACATCCACTCATGAATGAAAGAAAGGAGAGAGAGCTACCTTGGCTACAAATGCACACTTTTCCTTTCAAGAATGCTTCCTCTCCCTCAGCCACACACTTACAAGGATGTGAGACTTGGTTCCTTTGGCCTAGACACATCATATGGAAGCCAATTACACTCTTGGAACAAATTCTAAAGCTACATATTCATTTCAAAAGTTAGGTGGCTCTTATGACTCATTTATGTTTCCATAATGCACCTAATGAAGCAACCTTATGAAACATAATCTTGGCTTTATTCTTTCCATCCATTTATGACTCTTGACTCCTTTTAAACCTCTTGGAGCTATCACACAATTAATTTAAGGAGTCTAGCTAGGTGTTGCTTTTTTAAGTTATAATATGGAATCTATGATACCATCTCACTATCCATGGCTTTTAAAATTTTTCTAAGGCTTCCTCTCATCCTCTCCCATCATATATGACATAAAACAAAGCTTAGAAGAATTTAAAAGTATCCTTTGGTTCCATTTTCTCCCTAGGCCAAGGCTATGCATCAAGAGAGCACAAAAGGAGTTTGTTTTATTTTCTTGATGGGAGATGCATGTGAAAAGCTTTCTGGGGATCTTAGGAGCTCATCTAAACATCCATTTTGGCCTAGGAACTCTTGTATCAAAACAAAATTTTAGTGGAACACTTAAAACCCTAACTTTGCTATCTTAAAATCTAATGGTTATTTTATTATTTTCTTTGTATATTGTTGTTCTTCTCCCTCATTTTCCTAAGATTCACTCTTGTTTTGGCTGGAAATTCAACCTCTTATGGCTGGTCATATATAGGTCAAAATTCATAAGAGAAGGAACAAGAAGAATCAAGCTTGAAGCATAACAAATTACCTTGGTTTCTTATCTTCCTTTGCTTATTCTTCTCTTTGCTTGGCTTCTTCACCTTAAACTCAAAATTTCTCTCTTACGTCTGACCTCAAAATAAAACCAAAAGATTCAATAAACCCATAGGAAAGAAGAGAAGAAGAAGGAGAAGGAGTTTGTTAAGGAGAAACTAAGAAAACCATGAAAATCCATACCTTTCTCTTGCTTTTTCTTCTCCCCTTCTCTCCTCCCTTGTGTGCCTCACCCTCTTAGTTTTTTCTCTAGTTTAGGGCAGAAATGAAATGATTCAAATGAAGAGAAGAGTGGGGCGTGGGGTATATATAGCTAGGTTTCAAGAATTGTTTCCAAAATTCCATTTAGGTCCCATTAACTTGGCATTTTTATTTTTGGTCCGTTTTAGCTCTTTTTTTAGAACTGTCTTTTACATCATAAAATTTAAGTCCTCAACTTATAAAATGCCTTTAGAATCACTCAAATTGGAGCTAAAACCTTCCCAAATGAAAAGGTCAAAGTTTAGGTCAACTGACATTAGAAAACATACATCGGAGGGGTTTTAATTGTCATGGGACTTCCTATGGCTTTCAAGGCCTCTGAAAGCCCCAGAGAACTCAAATTTTTCATTTAAAAAGCTCGCCTGTGAGTATTCCAAAATTTTCCCAAAATTATGAAAATACCATTATGTTATGTAACAATTTCATTAATTTCTATTTGGTTATTTTAGTCCTTGTTTTAGGGTACCTCTGGCCCCCTAATTTCATTACTTAATGTATAAATCATTATTCTAATTTTTTTGGACCTTAACCAATTCATTTCAAAGGACTTACATTGAAAACGTATCCATTTCCATCATTTTTTATGAAAACTAGACATTACAAAGAACATTAATAAGGAGAAGAGCATGAAAATATAACATCCAGCTCTTTGAAAATGAGAGAAAAAACGAGAAACGTAACGTATGGCTTCTCCGTAAACGAACGAAATTCATCAGATACAAAAGGAAGTCCTCCGAAATGAATTAGTTAAGGTCCTAAAAAATTTGGGAAGCATTCTAGACTCCTAAAAATGAGAATTCTAGGCTCAGACAGAAGGAAAAACGGAGCTAGAATGAAGAAACAAAATATAATGAAAGATTGATGAAACATAAGGGCATTTTTGTCATTTTGAGCAAATTTTAGAATTCTTATAGGAAGGCTTTTTAAATGAAAGTTTTGATTTCTTGGGGGTTCTCAGAGGCCCTGAAAACCTTGGGAAGCCCTGGGACAGTTAAAACCCATTTGGTGGACGTTTTCCAATGTCGTTTGATCTAAACTTTGACTGATTTGTTTGGGAAGATTTTAGCTCCAATTTGAGTGATTTCAAAGGAATTTTATTTCATTGGGAACTTAAATTTTATGATGGAAAAGATGGTTCTAAAAAAGGAGTCAAAATGAGTCTAAACGGAGCAAACAGGTGCATAGGGGTAAAATGGTCATTTTGAAAAATTGTAAAAGAGGCTTCTTAAGTAAGATTACATCTCATCACCTTCTCCAAGCTTCCATTTATATAAAATTGGACAACAATGGTGTGACATTAAGAGGGGGGAGAGAAAAGAAGTTTAAGCTTCCATTTAGGTAAGTAAATAGCACCGTTTCATCCCGCGCCAGTTAGAAAAGTTATTCCTCTCTCTAAGAGCTCTCCAATGGTGGTTTGCTTTTCTTGAAGACTTAAAGATTCAGGTCTAACCCAAGCCAAGAAAGGAACTCCTTTTAACAAATCAATCGATGGAAAATAATCTACGTGAAGAGAGCTCCGTTTTAAGGTAAGTCTTCACTTGAAACACTTGCAAAATCTTATGTTTCTAAGCCATTTAAGCTTAGGTCTAGAGAGAGAAAGTGAGGAGGAGAGTTTTTCTTTATGTATTCTTGGTGGAACAAAAGGTTATAGAGTGTGAGGATTAAGAATATACAACTAGAATTGAAAAGGGAGCTTTAGAATGCAAGTTATGGAATTTAGGGATTTGGTTGCACCTAGGCTAAGATGAAGCTTCCTAGTAATAGTGCAATTTTTCTAAGAGCATATATGAGTTCCTAAGACACCAGGAGAGCCTCCCACATGCTTCTCCCATCAAAGAAATTAAAACAACTCTATTGGTGCTAAATGGAAGCATAGCTTCAGCCAAGGAGAGTTCATGCACCTAGGGAGTGTTTTAATTCCTTCTAAGCTTAGTTTTGTATCATGTGTAATGAGAGAGTATGAGAGGAAGCCTTGGAAAAATTTTAGAAACCATAGATAGTGAGATGGCCTTATATGTTCCATAATATGCCCTAAAGAAGCAACATATAGTTAGGCTCTTTATTTTAAATGTGTGATACCTCCAAGAGGTTTAAAAGGAGTCAAGAATCATAAATGAAAGGAAAGAATGGAGCCTAGAACTCATTTGATGGATGTATGCTTCATTAGGTGTATTTTTAAAGGGGTTTATAGATCAAGTTCATGTTTAAAGAAGATGTGTGGCCTTAGAATTAACTCCATGAACCTAATTGGCTTTCATGAATTGTGTTTAGGCTAAGAGAAATAATCTCCACCTTCTTGGGTGTGTGAGGCCAAGGGAGAGGATTCAAGACTCAAGGAAAAAAGTGTGTAAATGCAAGTAAGGTAGCTCTCTCCACTTTCTCTCATACATGAATGTGTGCTTACATTGTCTTTGGATGTGTGTATATATGTTTTAAGCCATGAAAAGTATTCTAGTATGATTTCATATGCCATGGTACCATGATGATGCCTTATGCATTCAAATGATGTTTTATGTGCTTTCTTTGGTTTGCTTGTATGTCAAGAAGTCAAGAATCTTCTAGTTATGGTGAGGATGAACCAAGAACCCTTAAAGTTGGTTGAGACAAAGTAAAGAGTCTCTAAAAAGTAAGGTTGACTCCCAAGAGTAAGGTTGAGTCAAAAACCTCTTAAAGAAATAGATAAAGCAAGTCCAAAATCCATAAGTGAATAGATGAGGCTAATCCACTTGGCAAGCCTATATATGCTATGTATAACTTGTTTAAATGCCAAGAATGTTTCTTGAATGCTCACTTATATTAATATGTCCATGCATGAATTTGTAAGGCTTGTTTGCATACTTTATGTGTGATTGAAAGGGAGATGATCTATTAGGATTCTTTGAACCTTATCCTCTCCTCTCTAATATTCTAACATGCTAGGTAGACCAAGAGAGTAAGGAGATGGAAGCCAACCACTTGAGAGATGAGAGCATGACATTGAGATGTATGAAATTTGCTTCCTTAAGGCCATCAAGGTGGCAAATGTTGTAATCTATGGTTGTATATAACCTGTGACTTTATGAGCATGTATAATTATGCTAATGTATCATATATAAATAAGATTTAAAGTTATATGTATGGAAAAATGTATTTTGGTCATGTCATAGCAAGTTTGGCTCTTGAATGGTTTGATGTATTATTGTATATATAGAAGTGGAATGGCCAAGATGAGATGCATAAGGTTTGGGACCACTTGGGCAGTTTATACAAGTTATATTCATACTTAGACACGTGCCCAAGAGGTGCCAAACACCAAGAAAGACCATTTGGGCACACTTGGTATCTAATATGAAGCAAAATTAATCATATTGGAAACCTATACCACTTTTTGTCTAAATGAGCTCTTCTTGATCTGAGATTTGGTATGAAATTAGAGCTTATTGAGAGCATTTTGGGAAGCTAAAGTGTAGAATTTTTGGAGGTCTAGGAAATATTTGATGAATTTTCAAATTTGAGGAAAATTCTGAAATTGGTCAGGTTACTATTTATATTGGTTTGAAATTAAATTCTATCACTTAGGAGTCAAATGATGTCCAATTGCCACGAAATTTTATAAGGAGAAACTAAACATTTCCAGAGCACCCCATTTGAATGTCTAGAGAGGTAGATATGAATTTTTAAATATTCTGCCCAATATTAGGCGCTCAAACTGACTCAAGTACTATTTGATCAGGTTTCAAGGTCTGGGCGTGCCTAAACTGGTCTGGAGTTATTTTTCCCCTCTATCTAACATTTATAGCTTTCCATATTGGTATCATTTGCATGGATTAAATTTTTTTTAGAATTAATTTGACATTTTTAAAATTTATAGCAGAATTCTGTGACAGTACTAGTAGCCAGCCAGACCTTTACACCATTTTGAATGTTAAACGTCTTCTGTGTGATGTCTCATGGTCTGGACATATTTTTGGCATAACATAGACATGTGTATCTTTTCTAAATGGTAGAGAATGTATGATTTTTATTTTTCTAGAATTAGTTATGATTTTTTAAAGTTTGTGACAGAAAAAAGGAAAATTTTGGCCGAAATTGCATTCATGAATTTTATGTATCCCCTTGCCATACACGAGCTCTAGGCCAATTTTGGGGATAGAAATGAGTTGTATCCATGTACTTAAAAATGAAAATGTGATATATCAGCACACATGGTCCACGGGACATCGAATAAAAATTTTATACGCAATGCAATGTTAAAAAATGCATTATTTAATGCCATTTTTCTTGCCTCATATGTAAGTTGTATGGTTTTAGGCATGAGAATAGCATCAAAATGAGCTAAGAATTTATGGTGTTACAGAAAAAATAGTAATTCTTTACTTATTTTGCTTGTTTTTCTCCTTCCCTTTTCCTCCCTCTTGGTGCGCTGCTTGAAGATGGTTTTAGTTTTGTTTTTGGCTCGATGAAAGTCAGTTAAGGGCAGAGAAGAAAGTGGGGCATGCTAAATAAGAAGGGGGAGGCTAGTTATGACATTTTCAAAATTTTATTTTTGTCTCTAAACTTTGGTTTCTCCAATTAAGCTTATTTCAATTTCTTTTTAAGAACCATCTTTTCTATTATAAAATTTTAGATCCTCTAATTCATAAAATACTTTTGGTTTCACTCAGTTTGGATTTAAAATTTTACTAAACTATCTGGTCAAAGTTTTGGTCAATTAATGACTTAAAATATACACTGAAGAGGTTTTGGCCATTCTAGAGGTTCCTACAGGTTTTAGGGCCTTTAAGAATGTAACATCCAATTCTTTGAAAATGAGAGAAAATGTGGAAAATGTAACATACGATTTCTTTGTAAACGAACAAAACTCACCGAATACAAAAGGAAATTCCCCGAAATGATGTAGTTAAGATCCTAAAAAATTTGGGAAGCATTCTAGACTCCTAAAAATGAGAATTCCAGGCTCAGACGAAAAGAAAAATGGAGCTAGAATGAAGAAACTGTAACACCATAGATTCTAGCTCACCTCATACTTTTGAATGGCATAATATCATGAAATGTGTAGGATTCTCATAGAAAAAGTAAGGAAAATGGGATTAATTTCGTTTTGCGTCATATCTAAAATTTCATTTCAGTGTCACGTGGACCATGTGAGCTCATGCTATGCATCCTTATATTTAATTACATCATTTCAACTCATTTGCATCACAGAATCATGCTTACAACTCATGGAAACCAAAATGGAGCATGGAAAATAGAAGTTCATTCTCGGCCAGAATTGGCTTCTTTTCTGGGCAAATTTTGGAAATTCATAAATAAATCTAGACAAATTGAAAACATGTGTTCTTGGTCATTATAAAAATCTTAGGATGTCTACATCACATTAAAAATTTTCCTAGACCATAACATGCATCATAGAGAACGTTTGACATCTAAAATGGTCCAAAGGTTTGACTGAATTCTGGAACTATCATAAGATTCTGTAGAAAATTTTGAAAATATCCAATTAATTCCACAAAAATCTAATCCATGTAAATGATACCAATATGGAAATTAGTAGATGTTAACTTGAGAGGAAAAATATCTCCAGATCAGTCCATCAAGCCTAGACTTTGAAATTCAATGGAACAGTACTTCTGGTCTAGCAAAATTACTGATACTGGATAGAAACTTCAAAAATTCATATCTCCCTCTCTAGACCTCCAAATGAGGTGCTTCTAGTTGGCACGAGTCACTATGATTTCCTAGTTTCTATGTATAAAATTTCATGGCAATTGGACATCATTTGAGTCTCATGTGACAAAAAATAATTTCGGACCAAATGAATAGTGCAGCAAACCAAAACAATTAATTTTGTCAACTTTGGAAAATTATCAAATATTCTGTAGACCTCCAAAAATTATGATCTTTAGCTTCCCAAAAATCTCTCAAGGAAACCTAATTTCATGCCAAATTTCATATCAAGACTAACTTATTTGGCTAAAAAGTGATATAGGATTCCATTATGGTCAAATTTAACTCCATATGAGATACCAAACTTGCCAAATGGCCTCCCCTTAGTATTGGCACCTTTTGGGCAAGTCTAAAAGCATATTTAAGACTTGTGTGAGCTGCCCAAAGGGTCCCAAATCTCATGCATCTCAATTTGGCCATTCAACCCACACTTATAGATATTTACATCATACTTCCACATTGAATATTTGGACATTACAAACTCAAATTGTATTCTAGAGCTCATACATCATATCCATAGTTATAAACATCAAATAGTAGCATATTTATACATGTCTCAAGGTTCGTAGTACATTTATAACATCATATATATCATGAACCATCATTATGGTTCCAAAATGGACAAAACAAGGCATAAGCTTATCAATCTCTCTTCCTCATTGTTGTTGGCTCTCATTGGCATATCCACTTGATCCTCCTAGCATGTTAGATCATTGGAGAGGAGGGGATGAGATTCAAAGAATCCCAATAACTCATCTCCCATTCAATCATACATAATGTATGCAAAGCAAGCCTTACAAATGCAAGAAAATGAAAGTCATGGACATTTAAAAAGCAAGTTTGGCATATGATCAAATCATACAAGACATTCAAGAGCTCACTAAGTGTTTGGATTGGCCTTACACTTCTCCTTATAGATTTTGAACTTGCCTCACCCATTCTTGAGAACTTTAGACTCAACCACACTCTTGGGAGCCCACTTTGCTTTTGGCAGACTCTTTACTTTGTCTCAACCAAGCTCAAGGGTTCTTAGCTCATCCTCACCCAAGGGAAGAGTTCTTGGCCTCTCCACACTTAAAGTGAACTCAAACAAACATCATGTGTTCATTTAGAAACATAACATGGCATCAAGGATCATGGCATATAGAGGCATGCTAGCATACTTTTCAAAGCTTGAAATTACACTTACACACATTCTAAAACAAGCCAAACACACATCTATGCATGAGAGAAGGTGGAAAAAGCTACCTTATGTACACTCATACACTTTTTCCTTGAAATTCAAGCCTCCTTTTTTGGCCACACACCCACAAATTGGTGGAGATAGTTTCTCTTGGCCTAGATACAATTTATGGGAGCCAATTACGTTCATTGAACACATTCTAAGGCTACACAATTTGCTTAAACTCTAAATTACTCTACAACCCCCATTATGGTCCATATTTGCACCTAATGAAACAACACCCCTTAAATAATTTTTTGGCCCCTTTCTTTCCTTTGAAATATGATTCTTGACTCCTTTTAAGCCTCTTGAAGTCATCACACTATTAAAACAAAGGGCCTAGTATCATGTTGCTTCTTTAGATCATAATATGGAACCTAAGACACCAAATCACTTTCCATGAGTTCTAAATTTTTTCCAAGACCTCCCTTCATTTTCATTTATCAAATATGACTCAAGAATGGCCTTAGAAAAATTTAAAACTCTCCTTAGCTACACAAACATGCCTAGGCTGACACATAGGGGTTTTTGGGCTTCTTGGAGATGTCTTTGTTTTCTTGAAGGAACAAGCTTGTGGAAAGCATCTTAGGTGTCTCAAGAACTCATTTAAACTCTTAATTAGACCTAGGGATCATCATATAAATTCAGAATTTGAAAGGTGTACTAGAAACCCTAGATTTTGCATCTTGAAATCTAATGGTTATTTTGTTGTTTTCTTTGTATATTCTTGTTCTTCTCTATCAAATACCCAAGATTCATGCTTGATTGGGCTTGAAAATCAGATCCTCCTATGGCTTCTAGGTTTAGGCAAAATGAAAAAGAAGAGTGATGGAAGGTATCAACCATTGGATGCATTTTTACCTTGTTTCCTTGCTTAGTTTAGCTTGAATCTTGATTTCTCCAAGCTCTTCTCTTCAAATCCAAACTTTCCCTCGAATTTCTCCCTTGAATCAGATTTGTAAACTTCATTTTAATCCAAGGAAATAAAGGAGGATGAAGGAGAGGTGGTGGAGATAGAGAAAAGCATGGAAAACAACCATAAAAATATACCTTAAGCTTGGAAATTCTTCTTCTTCTCCTTCTCTCTTGGTGCGCCCAAAACCCTAGCTCTCTCTTATGAAATTATGCAAAATTTTCTGATTCCAAATAGGGAGGAAAGTGGGGCACCACCTATGCAAAATTTTACCTTTTGTACTTTGTATTTTTGTTTTTTCTTCGTTTTAGCTCCTTTTTTAGAACCATCTTTTCCATTATAAAATTTAGGTTCCCAATTAAGAAAAATTCTTTTGGAATCACTCAAATCGAAGCTAAACCTTTTCGATAGATCTGTCAAAGTTCAGGCACATCGATGTTGGAAAACATCCACCGGAGGGGATTTAACTATCCTGGGGCTTTGCATGGTTTTCAGGGCCTCTTAGAACCCTGAAGAACTCAAAATTTTGATTTAAAAAGCCCTCCTATGTGAATTCCAAAAATTACCCAAAATTACGAAAATGCCCTTACGTTTCATAAGATTTCTGTCCAAATTTGTTTCTTCATTCTAGTTCCATTTTTCCTTTCATCTGAGGCTGGGATTCTCATTTTTAAGAGTCTAGAATGTTACTCAAATTTTTTGGGACCTTAACTAATTCGTTTCAGGGGACTTGCTTTGAAAACGTGCTTGTTTCTGTCGCTTATCGAAAACTGGACATTATGAAAACAATTTCTTATGAAAAGCTTACGAAATATAATAGCATTTTCATAATTTTGAGCAAATTTTGGAATTCACATAGGAGGGCTTTTTGAATAAAAGTTTTAAGTTCTTCGAGGTTCTCAGAGGCCCTAAAAACTATGGAAAGCCCCAGGACAGTTAAATCCCCTCCGGTGGACATTTTTCAACATCGGTTGACCCAAACTTTGACTAATTCATTCAGGAAGGTTTTAGCTCTGATTAGAGTAATTCCAAAGGCATTTTACTAAATTGGGAAGCTAAATTTCATAATGGAAAAGAAGGTTCTTAAAAAGGAGCTAAAAAAAAGGAGAAACGAAAATGCCAAGAACGAAGGGCAAAATAGAAATTTTTGAAAAGTGTAACTTCCTCTCACCTATATATATGATGTGCCCTTCTTCTCCCTTCATATTGCACGACCAAGTTCTGCCCAAAACCAGAGGAAAACCCTAGGGGATGAGGCGCATAAGAGGAGGAAGAAAGGGAAGAGAAATTCAAGGTGGAAAGGTATGGATTTTCATGCTTTCTTCATTCCAAACCTCTTCTCCTCCATTCTCCCTTGTTTCCTATGATTATAATGAAGTTTATAAATCTATTTTAAGAGAGAAATTGAGGGGAAAATTCGGATTTGAAGAGAGGAGTTCAAAGAAGACAAGATTCAAGTGAGAAAAACCTTGAAGATAAGGTATTTTCTCTTCTATGGTTGCTATCCTTTGCACCCCTTCTCCACCATTTCGCCTCACTTGAGAAGATATAAGAGGATTTGATTTTTAGGTAAAACCAAGGGTGATTCTTAGGAAAAAGGATGTGGAGATTAAGAATATGCAAAGAGAATTAACAAATAACCATAGAAATTTAAGATGTAAAGTCTAGGGTTTTATATGTTCCTTGTAAAAGCTGATTTGATACCTTGATTCCTATGTCTAAATGAAAGTTTGAATGAGCTCCTAAGATCCCTAGAAGCCTGCCCATGTGCTTCCTCCATCAAAGAAATAAAGCAAACTCCATGAAAGCCAAAGCCTTCCACAGCCTTGGCCTAAAGTAGTTTATAAAGCTAGGGATAGTTTTAAATTTTTCTAAGCCCATTTTTGAGTTATATATGATGAATAAATATGAGAGAAAGCCTTAGCAAAAATTTAGAAAGCATAGAATGGGAGATGATGCCTTATATTCCATAATATGACCTAAAGAAGTAACATGTAGTTCGGCTCTTGGTTTTAATTGTGTGATGACTCCAAGAGGCTTAAAAGGAGTCAAGAATCATAAATGAAAGGAAAGAATGGAGCCTAGAATTTATTTGATGGGCGTTGCTTCATTAGGTGCAATTATGGAACCATAATGGGGTTATAAGCCAAGCTAATGTCAAAGCAAGTTGTGTGGCCTTAGAATTAAATCTATGAACCTAATTACCTTCCATATGATGTGTCTAGACCAAGAGAGATGATTTCCACCTCCTTGTGAGTGTGTGGCCATGGGAGAGGAATTAAGTCCAAAGGAAGAAAATATGAAAATGTGACCAAGGTAGCTTTCTCCACCTTCTCTCATGCATGGATGTGTGTTTAGCTTGTCTTAAAATGTGTATATGTATATTTTCAAGCCATGAAAAGCATGCTAGCATGATTTTATACGTCATGATTTAATGATGACATAATATGTTTCAAAATGATGTTATGATGTTTGTTTAAGTTTGCTTGAGTGTGGAGAGGCCAAGAACTCTTAACCATGGTGAGGATGAGCCAAGAACCCTTAAGATTGGTTGAGACAAAGCAAAGTGGGTTCCCAAGAGTATAGTTGAGTCTAAGAATCTCTTAAAGAATGGGTGAGGCAAGTCCAAAATCCATGAGGAAAATGGGTGAGGCCAATCCATCCACTTGGCAAGCTCTTGGATGTCTTGTATGACTTTTTCACATGCCAAGCTTGCTTCTTGAATGTTCATGACATCTATTATATCCATGCATGTATTTTCAAGACTTGCTTTGTATATATTATGTGTGATTGAATAGGAGATGAGCTATTTGGATTCTTTGAATCTCATTCCCTCCTCTCTAATATCTAACATGCTAGGTGGACTAAGTGGATAAGGTAATGGAAGCCAACCACCTTGAAGAAAAGAGTTTGACAACAAAATGCAAAGTTTTTAGTTTTTTAAGACCATAGAAATGCCAAATGATGTAATCACTTGATATATATGGTCTATGACCCCTTGGACTTGTGTAATTATGATAATATATGATGTATAAATGAATGGATTGATATGTGAACACTAGAATGTAATTTGGGTATGTAATGCCAAGATGTGCTTCTTGAAAGTTTGTTGTAAGTGTGCATATGTATGGATGAAATAGCCAAATTGAGATGCATGAGGTTTGGAACCATTTGGTCAGCTCACACAAGTCCTAATTATGCTTTTAGACTTGGCCAAGAGGTGCCAAAACCCAAGGAAAACCATTTAGACATTTTGGTACCCTATATGGAGCTAAAATTGACCATAATGAAATCTTATATCATCACCTTTTAGCCAAATGAGCTCTTCTTAATCTAAGATTTATCATGAAATTAGAGCTCATTGAGAGCTTTTTGGGAAGCTAAAGAACACAATTTTTAGAGGTTTACAGAATATTTGGTGAATTTTCAAAGTTAGCAAACTTTCTAGTTTTGGTCTGCAGCACTATTCATTTGGTCTGAAAATGAAATCTATCACACAAGGTCCAAATGATGTCCAATTACAATGAAATTTTATACAAAGAAAATATACATTCAAAATGACTCATAGCAACTAGAAGCACCTCAATTGGATGTCTAGAGGGGGAGATATGAATTTTTAAAAATTTTGTCCAATATCAGGGATTTTAGCCGACCTCTGTTACTATGCCATTGAATTCTGAGGTCTGGGCTATCTGAACTAGTCTAGAGTTATTTTCTCCTCTAGCTAACATCCATAGCTTTTCATATTGGTATTATTTACATAGATTGGATTTTTTTGTAATTAATTGGACATTTTCAAATTTGCTGCAGAAATCTGTGACAGCACCAGTAAGTAGTTTGATCTCTAGACCTTTTTGGATGTCAAACGTCCTCTGTGGTACATTTTATGGTTTGTACATATTTTTAGTATGAAGTAGACATCTATAGTTTTCCAGAATGACCAAGAAGAAATGATTTAAATTTTTCTAGAATTAGTTAGGATTTTCCAAAGTTGTGACAGAAATGAGCCCAATTCTGGCCGAAAATATGTATGAATATTTTGAGCTTCCCTTTGAATTCTATGAGTTATGGGCCACATTTTATGATGCAAATAAGTTGTATTCATATAATTAAATATGAGAACATATAGTATGAGCTCACACAATCCACATGGCACTGAATGAAATTTTTATGCATAATACAGCGCAATTAAATATATTATTTTAAAAGATTTTTTCCACTTCCTTCATGGATTTGATGATGTGATGCATAAGAATATTATAAGATGAACTAGAAGTTATGGTGTTACAAAGAACCCCAGAAAACTCAAATTTTCAATTTAAAGCTCCCTCCTTTAAGTTTTCAAAAAGTTACCTGAAATTACAATATTACTACTATGTTATTCCTTAAATTTGTTTAGTCATGTTTGCTTCGATTTTGAGCTATCGTTAGGCTCTTATCCACCTAGATGCTTTAATTAATATTTTAATCTCATTTGGCCTCAATTTACTTTGCTTTAGAGTGTATCTATATCAATTTATTAGTTTTAATTTAGTTTTTAGATGATCAGTTATTACATTTAGGACATGATAAACCAGTCATATATGCTATACTTTACATTTGAGGCATGCCCAAGTGGTCACATAAACTAAAGTTGTCCATTTTAAACTATTTGGATCCAAAATTTTGCATCTAAACCAAAAACTGAGCAAATGGACAAATTTTTAAATGAAATTTTTATAGCATTTAGAGCTCATTTAGGGCTTTCTATAGAGCTAAAAAACGCAATTGTTAGAGATTTGTAGGATTTATTATGAATTTTTAAAGTTGGCTGAAAAATGTAAAAAATTCGGTGCATTATTTATTTGGTTTATAATTGGCTTTTCGTTGTCTTAAGGGGTCAAATGGACTTTAATGCTCATAAAATTTTATAAGCATATAGTTGGCATTATAAAATTTCTATGGCCACTAAGTTTGGATAAATTGGAGTTGTATGGCCCAAGATATGCATTTTTGAAGTTTATGGTATGTTATACGAATTCCATCTCTATAGTAGGTATTCTTCCATTGAATTACTTGGATTAAATGAACTCTATTTCACTTGAAAATTTTAAAACATGTAGTTGATATCCTAAGCTTTGTATAAACATGTAATTGGTACGAATCCAAGTTTTGTAGCTCAAGTTATGATTTTTAAAATTTTGATGCATATTATGGATCAAAGTTGTAGAAGTGAATTAATGAAATGAAATCCGAATGTTGAGCTTCTTTTTGTGATATTCCAAACTTAACAAACTTATATGGCATGAATTTGGGAACATATATGATGATGATAATTAATTAGGCAAAATTTAAGGAAATGATGTTTTAATAATGAAAAAATCTATTACTAAAAGCATTGATTTGAGAAATTGATGTTGGTAAAGGTAGACAAGATTAAATATATGTACATCCTATGATGGTATGGCAATTCGGATGAATCCTTAAGGACAAGGATCATTTTCAAAGGAGGGAGTATTGTTATGTGGCAATTTTATTAGTCTATTAATATAAGAAAGTTACAATTCTATTAGAGGAGTTAAAAGACTTGTGTTAGCTTATAAATAGGAGATAATTTGATGTAATAGGTGTGAATTGATTTGAATACTAGTGTGTTTCTACTATATGTACCACTATTCTTTTCATTCATGCTCAAGCTCTCTTTTGTCAAGTCATTGCTGCTGATAGCCTTGGACAAGAGAGACAGAGAGTATACAAAAAGACCATTGTCTTTGTGTAGCATTGGGTTTTCGTTTCTTGGAAAAGGTGAATTCACTTCTCCTCTGACTTCTAGGGTTTTCATCTTTGCCATTTGTAATACCTGATTTTTGTTAAATGATGAAAACGGGCACGTTTCATCGAGAGCTTTTTGTGAAGCTAAAGATCATAATTTTTGGAGATCTAGGGAATATTTGATGAATTTTCAAAGTTGGGATTTTTCATGGATTCTGGTATGGGTACTGTTTATACTGGCAGTTTTGTGTTTTGTGTCACACAATGGTCAAATGATGTCCAATGCTTATAAAATTTTATGTGCATAAACTAGAGGTCATAAGTTTTCTGTAACCACTGAGATCACCTCATTTGGAGGTCTGAGCAGAGAGTTATGCATGTTTGAAGTTGACTGTTAGTATCAGTAGCGTCCCAGGAGTTCAGTTACTCTTCCATAAGTTTCTAATAGCTAAAAGTATCTGTTTCATTTTGGAATTATTTTTACTATCAATTTAACATTTTTATCTTTCCATAATGACTGAATTTGTGTGATTTATATTTTTTTAGAATTAGTTATGAATTTTAGAAGTTTGTATCAGTAAACTAAATAACAGCCCAGGTAGCTAGCGACCTCTGTAGCATTTTGGACGTCAAACGTCCTGTGTGATACGTTTTGTGACTTGAAAGTACTTTTAATGTGAATTAGACATCCTAAGCTTTCCAAATTGACAAAGATTGTGTAATTTCGAATTTTCTAGATTTAGTTATGATTTTCCAAAATTGGGTCAGAAAATGGAGTAAATCTGGGCGAAAATATGCTTGCCTATTTTGAGCTCCATTTCGGTTTCCATGAATTGGAGGCATGTTTTTGTGATGCAAATGATTTGAAATAATGAAATTAAATATGAGGAAGTATAGTATAAGCTCATATGATCCACGTGACACCGAATTGAATTTTTTAGATATAGCGCAACACGAAAATGGTCTATTATTTTTATCCCATTTTTCATATACTCTTGTGGGATTGATAATACAAACCATATAAATGGCATGAAATGAGCTAGAATTTTTGGTGTTACACCATTGTCAACATCACTCACTTCACTGTGTTCTAGATAGGCTACTACTTCTATTTCAATTTTTAGATTTCAATATGTTCCTTGTTGCTACTTGTTTTTGTAAGTCTTAAATTTACACTACCATTACTCTCTAAATCTATTTTAACTAGTTTATTAGATGTTATGAAGTTAGGAAAGTGTTGATGTTGCTATTTACTCACGCTTTTGGAATGTTTTGTGTAACGAACGTAAATTTCATAAAATGACAAAATAAGTCATATAAAAGTAAGTCCTCTGAAATAACCTAGATAATATCTCAAAAAATTTGGGTTAAGTCCTAGATTTCTAAAAATGATAATTCTAGGTTCAGACAGAAAGAAAAATGGAGTTAGGATGGAGACATAATTTGCGATGAAAACTGACGAAACGTAATGGCATTTTCGTAAATAAGTGAAACTTTTAGAAAAACACATAGGAGGGCTTCTAAATAAAAGTTTTGAGTTGCCCAAGGTTCTCAGAAGCCCCAAAAACTATGGGAAGCCCCGGGACTGGTAAAGTCCTTCCGGTGTATATTTTTCAATGTCGGTTGACCTAAACTTTGACCGATTCGTTCGGTAAGGTTTTAGCTCCAAATTGAGTGATTCCAAAGGCATTTTATTAAATTGGAAACCTAAATTTTATGATGGAAAAGATGGTCCTAAAAAAGGAGCTAAAACAAAATTGTCATTATGGAAAGGCAAAATTGGAATTTATGGTTTCTTAAATGTTCTAAAGAGTTCCACACTTTTCTCCCTTCTTCTCCTCTTTAGTAAGCACGACCCTTTCTGCCCAAAATTCAGAAAATCTTCAGCTCTCTTAGGCACACAAGAAGGAGGAGAAAAAGAGGAAGAAAGCCAAGAAGAAACGAGGTAATTTCATGGAATTTCTTGCTCCATCTTCCTCCAATCTTGTTCTCCTCTCTTCCTCCTTTCTTTCCATGGATTTTTTGAATGATTTGGTTCTGTTTTGAGGTCAGACCAAGGAGGAAAATTTCGTGTTTGGAGAAGAGAAGCCAACCAAGGAAGAAACATCCAAGAAACTAAGGAAAAATAAGGTAAAATCTCATTCTTATGGTAGCCTCTTCTTGTCCCTTCTTCTTGTATGTTTCGGCCAACCTAGGATGGGATAGGAGGGGCAGGATTTTGGGCAGAACCAAGAGAGAAACTTAGAAAAAGAGTGCAAGGATTAAGAATATGGCAAGAAATTCAAGTAAAAACCAAAGGAAAACAAGTTAGAAAAGTGTAGTGCTTTCTAGGGTTTTGCAAAATCTAATTTTGTGTGAATGTTTCCTTGGCTATTTGAATGTTCCCTTGAGCTCCTAAGACCTCTAGAAAGCCTCCCAAGTGGCTCTCCCATCAAGGAAAAATTGCAAAGTCCATGAACCTTCCTTATGGTGCATATTTCCGCCAAGCTAGGTTCATCAGGCTAGGGGATGTTTTAAATTGTTCTAACCTTGGTTTGGGACTTTATATGATGTTAGAAGATGGGAGAAACCATTAGGAAAAATTTAGGAGCCATAGATTGGGAGATGGGACAATGGTGTCCATAATGGTGCCTTTATGAAGCAACTTGGTCTTTCAATGGTGCAATTGAATATATGATGGCTCTAAGGATCTTAAATGAGTCCAAGAAGTCTAGAAATGACAAGAGAATGGAGCCTAGCACTTGAATGATATGAATTGCTTCAATAGGTCATTTATAGAACCAATATGTCCATTATGGAACCAAGTATGTGATAAGCTTTAGTTTAATGTCTTGGCTTGCTTCAAGGATGTGATTGTGTTTTATTTGTGATGTCTAGGTCAAGAGAACCTTACTCCACCTAAGTGCTCTTGTGAAACCAAGGAGGGGAAGGAAATTACAAAGTGAGCTTGCATAAATTAAAAGGTAGCTCTCCACCTCATTCTCTTTGCATTCTTGTGTGCATATGTATGTTTTAGTGTGCTTGCATGCATTCTTGATGCTTGATAACATGCCACTTGATCTTTTTTGTGCATGGTACTAATGTGGTGTCGTGAATGACCATGAATGTGGAAAGAGCTCATAAAGGTGAGGTGATGCCAAAAGTCCCTTGATGAAGGTGAGGAGATGCCAAAAGTCTCATGGCATGGGTAAGACAAGGCCAAAAGTCCCTTGAATGGGTGAGGCTAGGTTAAAAGTCCCTAGGCCAAGAGTGAGGCAAATCCAAAAGTCCTAAAAATGGGGTGAGGCTAAACCAAAAGTCCCTAGAGCATGAAAGTGGTCTTGACATGTGAATGTGGCATGGAATGGAATTTATTGCACACTTTATGCTTACATAGTATGAATTCGATGCATGTATGCCTTGAATGTGATGTGAGTGGGTGTGTGAGCTATTGAGATTCTTGGAATCTCACTCCCCTTTCCCCCTCATCCTTGAATTGTCTAAGTGGTGTTCTAAGTTAAGGAGATGCAAGCCAAAGATATTGAACATCTTTATTTTGGTGTATTTGTACTTTAAGTAGTGGTTGAATGTCAAAGTAATGATGTGTGTAATTTTTTTGTGATGTAAGACCATGAACAAGTGTAAAATGATGTATGAACATGATGTAGACTTTATATGACACTAAAAGTAATGGAATTATGCAAATTGGCTCCTTGATGGTTTGATGTAACTACGCACAAATGGATGTTGAGAGACCAAAATGAGATGCATGAGATTTGGGATCACTTGGGTAGTCTCTACAAGTTATATTTGTACTTTGAAACTTACTCAAGGGGTGCCAAACTCAAGAATAGGCCATTTGGTACAAAGTGACTCTTGATAGGAAGCAAAAATGACCATTTCATAAGGCTATGTCACTTTTTGTCCAAATGAGCTCTTCTTGGTCTGAAATTTGGCATGCATCTAGATCTTATTGATAGCTTTTTGGAAAGCTAAATTTGGTAATTTTTAAAGGTTTGTGAAATATTTGGCAAATTGTTGAAATTGAGATTTTTTCTGGTTTTGGTCCTTGGTACTGTAGCATTGGTTTGAAATTAAAATCTGTCACTCATGGGGAAAATGATGTCGAATTGCCATAAAATTTTATAAAGTGAAACTAGACTCCTAGTGACTTGCTCCAATTGGAAGCACCTTATTTGGAGTTCTAGAGAGGAAGATACGATTTTTCAAAGATTTAGTCCAGTGTTAGGCGTCCAACCAGACCTTAGTCACTGTTTGATCGAAATTTAAGGTTTGGGCGAGCTTGAACTAGTTTAGAGTTATTTTTATCCTCTAGATAACATCCTCATATTTTCATATTGGTATCATTCACTCAATTTGGAATTTTTTGTAATTAATTGGACATTTTTGAAGTTTATATCAATAAACTATGATAGCATCAGGACCTAGTCCGACCTCTAGATGATTTCACATGTCAAACGTTTGGTTTTTAGGATGTTATGACTTGTACATATTTTTAGCATATATTAGACATCCCAAGCTTTCCAAAATGACCAAGATTACATGGTTTCGATATTTCTAGATTTACTTATGATTTTCCAAAGTTTTGGACAGAATGGTGGCAAATCTGGCCAAAATTCAATAAGTTCCATTCATGCTCCATTTCGGTTTCCTTGAGTTATGAGCAATATTTTGTGATGAAAATGGGTTGTAATAATGTATTTAAATATGAGGATGCATGGTATGAACTTACACAGTCCATGTGTCATCGATTTAAAATTTTTATGCATAACGCAATGCGATTAAATCCATTATTGTTGGTCCATTTTCTATGTACTCTTATGAAGATGATGATAGGAAGCTTGTGAATACCATGAATGGTGTAACACCATAATATATTAACTCTATCTAGCCTCTCTCTGGGCTCGATTCCATATGATTTCCAAAGAACCAATACAAACCGTGGCATTTTTATACTACAAAACGGGGTTTCAAACACTCATCTTTTGCCTCGTGGGTCCTGTGAACCCATCATACACATTCTCTACTCAAACTCTATGTATACGACTCATAGATATCATAAAACAAGCCATAAACCACGGATATGAAGCCAAAAACCAAGATAGTGCATTTTCTTAAGTGGGTCCAAAAGTTAGATTTTTGGCTCTAACTTTGGAAAATCATAACTAATTATAGAAAAATGAGAATCTATCAAAATAGCTTTTTGGAAAGCTCTAGGTGCTAAATTTACACTAAAAATAATTTGCAGCCACAATCTCAGCGTTTAGACCATGTTTAACATAAAAAACAAGACATAGGTCCGGCTGCCCCTGATACTGGTGCAGCTTACTGTCATGAACTTGAAAAATTCATAACTAAATCCAAAAAACTCCAATCTGGGCACAATATACCAATTTGGAAATCTATAGATGTCAAATAGAGGAAAAAAATAATTCTAGATCAGTTCAGCAGCCCTTAGATCTCAAAAACTGATGGAACAGTAACAAAAGTCGGATGGCTTCCCTGATGCTGATACAGAACTTCAGAAGGTTCATTCTCTCTCTACAGACCTCAGATTTAGGTGATTCTAGTTGGTATAGGTCACTATGGGTATCTAGTTTATGTCTATAAAATTTCATGACAATTGGACTCCATTTGGTCCATGAATGACATGGAGTTATTTTCAGACCGTTACACAGTACCATGACCAAACCATCAAAATTTCCTAACTTTAACAATTCGCCAAATATTCCCTAGACCTCCAAATATTACCTACTTTAGCTTCCCAAGAATTTCTCTACAAACTATAGAGGTATGCCAAATTTCATATCAAGAAGAGCTCATTTGGTCATACTTTGACGGAGCTCACAAATTTGGCAATTTTGGCACCCAAAACGGTTCAAAGTGGGTCCAAATAGCCTCCCACATGTTCTAGCACCTCATGGATAAGTTTAAAAGCATGAACATAGCATATATGAAATATCCAAGTGGTCTAAATTATCATACATTTCAAACTCACTATGCTACGGGCCAAAATACACTATCGCATATAAACCACAAAAGGGGCAAATCCCACATTTTCATTGCTTTGACTCTCTACATAGTTTATACATCACATTTCTATACATTTGCACTTGTTTCAACATTTACATCTCAAAAATAGTAGGTTCATATTCATTTTGGCACCTCTTTACATCAAAAGAACCAAAATAACCTAACATCTACCTAAACATACTCCTAGGCTCCTTGGTGTGCACTTGAATCTCCTTGAGCTCCACCTAACATGTTAAGATAGGGTAGGGAAGGGGGTGAGATTCATGGAATCTTAGTAGCTCATGCACTCATTCAAGGAAGCAATCAAGGCATATAAACAAGTCAAAGCATGCAAATAAGCATCTAACCATTCACAGCCATACAATACATGATTCACATGCCATGAAAACCCTATCAATGCCAAGGATGGGCTCTAGGGACTTTTTGTCTAGCCTCACCCGAGTTTAGGGACTTTTGGATGGCCTCACCCGATTTTAGGGACTTTTGACTTGGCCTCACTCAGTTATGAGACTTTTGGCCTTGTCTCACCCAGTCTTAGGGACTTTCGGCTCTACCTCACCCATCTTAAGGGACTTTTGGCACTACCTCACCTGAGTAATTTTCACAATCCAACACATAAACATATTGGTACCAATGCATCAAGGCAATAACATATGGCATGTCTCACACAACAAGCATATACGTAAGCATACAATGACTATTACGTCCAAGAATGCAACAAGAACGAGTGGAGAGAGCTACCTTATAAGCCAACACAAGCTTTTCCTTTCAATTCCTTTTCTCCCTTCTTAGTTTGACAATCACACTTTGATGGAGGTGTTTCTCTTGAGCCTAAACATAATCAAGAGTATGGAATTACTCTCTTAGAATGTAAATAAACCCTCACAAGGCTAGGAGATTAAAGCCCTCCTAACATATAAGAACCTAGGGGTTCTCTCTCTCTCTCTCTAGAATTTCATCAACCTTTCTTCTCTCTCAAGCTCTCATGGTAGTAGAATTAACCTATTCAAGGAAAGCAAAGAAGTTTAAGAGTGGTTTTCCACTTTCCCTCTTCTGACCCATGCCTAAAACCCAACTAATTTCACAAGCAAAACCATATAAAGAGAGGGCAAAGAGAGAAGAATAAGATTCTAAGAAGTAAAGAGAGGAAAATCTCAAGCTTGCTTACCTTTCCTTTGTTCTTCCTTCCTTCTCTTGGTCTCTCTCACTCTCCACGCCTCTTTTCTCTCCTTGGGTCGAAGTCTATGTCAGTTAAAAGAGAAAGAATGAGTTGGGATGTTTTAAGAAGTCAAATTCTTCCTTTTTATACTTTTCCGGACTAACCCTCGCTATAACGAAAAGTAACCTTCGCTACGGCGAGCACGTATCAGTTCCAGACCCTCATTTTTGCTATGGCATGTGCTACGGTGAGCAACTCCCTGGTTTTTGTATGGAATGCCCGCACTCGCTATAGCTAGAAGCATTTTTGCTATAGCAAACAGGTACCTTCGCTATAGCTAGACCATTTCTCACTATAGCGAATAGGTACATTCGCTATAGCTAGGACATTTCTCGCTATAGCGAGAAGACTTGGAAAAATTTCAGGATTTTGAAAATTTTCAGCTTTCTTCTTTCTTTTTTTTTTTTTTTTCTAGTTGTTACAAATGGGGTTAGATATATCTATGGTATTACATTTTGAATTGGATGCAATGAACCTAAATAATTTTGTAAAACAAGACCTTTGATGTTTATGTTTGGATTTAACATATAATTAGTGTTAAAATCTCTTTGTAACTAATAAATAATAAAATGTCATGCTTTTGTTCCTTATGCTAGAATTCCCTTTAAGTCTTCATTTGTGTCTATTGAAATACAAAACATGCTAGCTTTAATTAAAAGAAAGGCTCATGTTAAGGCTAGTAACAGATTTAAGCATATAATGTTTTTTTTAAGTCCTTATCGACTTTAGTGTAATAACCTAAAAAAAATTAAAAAGATAATATAAGGGAACTAAGTAAGTTAAATTAATATTTTTAAGCTTAAAAAACATTTTGAAGGCATAGGATTAAATTAAGAATGAATTTGACAAAGTTTAACTTAAAGAAGACAAATTGTATTTAGAAACAAATTTAGAAATTTATTTCTCAAGATAAATAAACTCTTAAATAGGTTAATTAAATTTTTAGGTTAAAAATTCTTTTCGAGGAAGCATATAGGCTAATTAATGGGAATTTGAAGTAGAATATGTTCTCTAGTAGAATTGGTAAAAGTTTTTATTTTTCCTTTTCTTGTCTTATATCTTGATGCCTCTTCATCTTTATTTTTGAAAACACAAATTGATCATCTAAGATTTGCATCAAAATCTATGAATTGAAGATTCCTTCTTTTTCTTCACATATTTCTCATTTTTCCTATGCTTTAGCATGCCCTCAACCCTCTCAAAATTCTATATCTATCATATCCTATAGCTATATATTTCCCTTCTCTCTTTCAGCTGCCACCTATATAACTCATCTAGCCCTTAGAAATCCTACCTGAAAAGCTTCCTCTTTGTCTTTCTTCATGCTTTTGCTATCTACCCATGGAGATGAGAGAGAAAGCTTGATTTTTAGCTAACCACTTGTTTTTTACGTTAGTAGGAGACCACTTAAAACAAAACCACACTTCTCTTCATCAAAATCATTCCAAATCATGGCCTTTCTCCCTATAACATCATGTAAATACAATGTGAGAGTACATATTGCTTATTGGCCAATTTTTAGGCGGGATTTAAGGGCTTCATTTTCTTTTATGTGAATTAGCCCACTTGATTATACTTTCCAACTGGTAAAATGGAGTAAAGATAAAATAGTCCTTGAAAACTTTAAGTTCATAAACCAGGAGTTTAAAGTTTATTCCTTCTTTTGTATTGCACAGTGTGATAAATAGATATTGATTAACTATTGTTACTCGCATGTACAAGGGAAGCTAAATAAGTAATTTTCACTACCATAACACCTACCTTCTTGTGGTAATACATGCTTCTACCTTTAAATTTGTAGTGAAAATGAATACTCGATCTATGATAGCTTTGGATAAATTGTGTTATATTGCTTGCCTTTATGCCTATCTTAGGAATTAGATTTAAACACTTGATACTAAAATTAGTAGGCTCTTTTAGCCTTATATAATAATTTTGTTCAAACTAGTCAGCAGGGAATTTAATTTAGTAATGGTGTAATCAATAGTTAGTCTTAGTTGCTAAGAATGTTATTTATGAAAGTGGTGCTAGTGTGCATCAAACAAGCTTTATTTATGGATAAGAGGTAAATAAATTTTAAAAAATAGCCAATAAATTTATGAATGTCATTAAATTCAAATAGTCTTAATCTGAACAATGTATAATTTAGTTTTATTTAGTATTGATTGCTTGTACATTATGGGCAAGGGTGATAAGCCTATGACATTGCTTAAAAGTTACTGGTGCTTGAGAACTTGTTAATGGCTTTGATCCTTTTATTAGTAAATGCTTGTAAATTAAATAAATGAAAATGAGAAACTTAAGTGACCAAGGTATATGGGTTGAGTATAGCAAATTTTGGGAACATTGTTACTCTGCAAATTGATGAAAGAGTGCTAGAAAGTACTACATTTAGATCAGATGCATTATGACTAGGTAATATCCCACTGCATATTTCATGCTTTCACATTTTTCTACCTTGCATTTCAATATTTATGAAACACTATATCTTCTTTGATCCTTGAAATTTATTTATAGATATTTTCTACTTTGAAAAATTCAAATTTTATGGAAAATTTTAAATTGTAAGTTATTAACAAATGTATGGAATCAATAGGAGTAATGTAACACCTAAAAATTAATTAAGAATAATTATGATGGAATAGGAGTTCATATGGGTTTAATTAGAAAAATTTAATCAAAGGAGGTGGATAATTAATTTGGGTCTTATGAACAATTTAATTAAGCCTTGAGTTAAGTGTAGAAGCCCAATCTTAGCTATGGGGAGATCTAATTCGATTTCTTAGAAGCCTAACATTGATTTTGTGTAGACTTAATTTAAATGGACTCTTATAACTTTGCCTAACCACCAAAAAATTTGAGCCCATTTGGATTTGGGCCTTTAGGTCAGCCCAAGATAGAACTTAAACCCTAAAAAATTTCTCCCTTACTCTATTCTGCAGAAACACTTAAAGGGAAAGAGGAAATTCGAAGGTCTAAGGTGGAGGCTGGGGTTTTCTACATATTTTCATCATTTCTCCTTTCTAGAGTCAAAATCAACTCAGGGAAATATAGCACCATATATTTCTAGCCTCTTTAGATCATCTATGAACATACATGTGCTTAATTTCATTAGAGAACAAGGAAAATCCATTTAAAATAATGCCATTTTTGTGTTACGTAAAGTTCAAAACTTTTGTCTCGCATCTCATGGCCTATATAAGCTCATCCATATCAATCTCCAATTGAAATACATTCATACAACTCAAAACTATCACAAAGTAGCACAAGAATATCGAGTCTATAGCATTCATACACAAAATTTACATGTTCAGTCTTGGGTTCTACTGCCAGATTTCTAGTGCCAAATTTGAAAAATTATAACTAAATCTAGAAAAATTAAAATCAAGCACACTATACCATTCTAGAAAACTACAGATGTTAACATTATGAAAAAAAACAATTCTAGATCAAAACAGGAATGCTTAGCCACTAGAAATCAATGGAACAATACCAAAGGTACTGCTGCATTATTAGTACTAACTCCAAACTTCAAAAATTCATATCTCTCTGCTTAGACCTCCAAATGAGATGATCTTAGTGGCCATAGAAAGATTATTATGTCTTGTTTATTGTTGTAAAAGTTCATAAGCATTAGACACCATTTGGCCCTTGAATGACATAGGAGAAGAAACTGACCATATGGATAGTAATCATATTAGTTTAGCAACTTTTTGGCAACTTTGAAAATTCATAATTAATTTTATAGGGCTCCAAATAATCTATTCTTTAGCTTTACAAAAAGCTCTAGATGAGATCTATATTCATGCCAAATTTTATGGAGAAATTCGTTCATTTGGTCAGATTGCACTATAGGGTTGCAAAATGACACTTTTTGGTCTCTTAATGGGTCAAAAGGGTACCGATTCCCCTCTAACACTTCGTAGGCTGACTTGGGCACGTGGTAAAGCATAAAAATGGCCTATTAAACTTGTTTAAAAGGGTCTAAAAAACCAAATCTCATAAACTCACTATCTTACTTGATGGTATACATAAAGAGCATATATGTGCACTCTTGCCATACAATGTCAAGAACATACCATATCATTTATTTGCTTGCAATTCCCATATATCACATATCCATATAATTACACATGGTCAAGAGCTTATACATTATATACATCATGGAAATACATCATTTGATAAGGCTATGTTTACAAAGTGAACAAATATTAACTCCATTATCAATCTCTTTGCTTTTAAGTGTGGTGGCTCCCATTTCCTTACTTACTTGATCCACCTAGGCATGTTAGACAATGGGGAGGGAAGAGTGAGATTCTAGGAATCCCAATAGCTCTTCTCCCTTTCAGGCACACATAATGGATGCAAATTCAAGTATAAAAATATATGCATGGCTATCTTGAAATTCATAAACATACATGGAACATTTCTTGCATTCAAGAAGCCACATATATCATACATAGGCTTGCCAAGACAATGGTTTAGCCTCAACCATTCTTTTTGGGACTTTTGGACTTGCCTCACCCACTTTTAAGGGACTTTGGACTAAGCTTCACTCTTTCTAGAGACTTTTGGCTTTGTCTCACTCATTCTTAGAGACTTTTGGTGTAATATCCAGCTCTCTAAAAATAAGAGAAAATGTGAGAAACATAGCATACAGTTTCTCAGCAAACGTATGAAATTCACCGGATACAAAACAAAGTTCCCCAAAATAAATTAGTTAAGGTCCCAAAAAATTTGGGAAGCATTCAAGACTCCTAAAAATGAGAATCTCAGGCTCAGATGAAAAGAAAAATAGAGCTAAAATGAAGAAACAAAATGTAACGAAAGGTCGACGAAACATAAAGACATTTTCTTCATTTTGAGCAAATTTTGGAATTCGCATGGGAGGGCTTTTTAACTAAAAGTTTTGAGTTTTTGGGGGTGTCACACCCGAAAATGCGACTGCGTGGTGCTTAAATAAAGAAAATTTTAAAAAGAAACATTGATTCAATCTCCAAAGAAATGAAGACTGAAATCGAAATTAAGATAAGTAGTAGAGTCGCCACCAAAATTTTAATTTTTGAAAAGGCAAAACTTTGGAAAAGCCTTTTATTTGAAAAAATAAGAAAAATGGTCTACGAATCAAAAAATAGGTTCGGGAGTCAGTTGTGAGTGGGGAAGGTGTTAGGCACCCCACTACACCCGTTACTAAGAACGGTTACCTTAAGTCAGTTGCACAAAATCAATATGGCCTTTAATATATTTTAATTCTCCTAACAAATCATATACAAGATAAGAAACAGAAATGAAGGAAATAAAATTAAAAGAAAAAGGAAGAAGGAAATTAAACAAACAAAATTAGAAAAACAAAATAAGAGAAATTAAGAAAGTAAAAATTGAAAAGAAAATTTATTTACAAGGGCGGACTTAACCTAGGATGAGAGCCTAGGGCCTACGTACCCCTTAGAGGGATCAAAGTCCACGTAGTTCGACTGGCAAATTTTGTTGGCTAATGTTTGTTTTTGTATTTTTTTCTTGTTTTGTTTTGTTTTTGTTTTTGTTTTTGTTTTTTTGTTGTTTTTTTTTATTGTTTTTGTTTTTGTTCTTGTTTTTTTTGTTTTTTGTTTATTTTTGTTAAATCAATTTCTTTTGATTTTAGCAAACTTTTCAAGAAAAAGAGAAACTCCATTTCAATTTTGAAAACTTTTATTATTTATAAAGGAAACTCCTATCTTTTTTATTTTTAATTAATTTACTTATCTTCTTTCAATTTTTACTTCATTTTTTTGTATTTTTGATTTTTCCTCTCTCAATAATTTTTTTTTTATTTTTCCCTTATTTTTAATCTATTGTTTTTTCATTTTTTATTTTAACGCATTTTTTGTGATTTTTGTTTTTTTTTAATTCTTGTGATTTTTTTTTGTTTTGATTTATTACTCTTGATTTTTGGCAAGGAACCTTCAGAGAATAAAACTTTAACATTCAAATTGATTTTTTGATAAGCTTTTCTTTTAAAGGAATGAGTTTTTAAATAGTAGGCTTCTCTTTTTCTTATTTTATTTTATTTTATTTTATTTTTAACTTTTAAAAGTTACTTTCTTTTTGTTCTACTTTTTCTTTTCCTTTTTTTTATTTGATTTGTAAAAATTATTTGATTTTTCAAAGATTATGTGTCTTTATTAATTCGTGAAGTCTCTTTTTATTAAAAAAAAGGATACAATTTGCTTTTAAAAACAATTCATTTTATTTTGTTCTAAAACTCTTCCCCTTTTTTCAATTAATTATGGAAACTCAAAATTAATATAAAAAATCTTTGATGACCCAACTAAGTAACTGAGGTGACTTATTGTCACACACAGCACTTAGTCACTCCTAACCGCCTGAGGAGATACTAAATCTCACGCGACAACTTTAAATAAAGAAAAAGAAATAAATAAAATAAAATATATTTTACAAACACACAGTAAATAGTGATTGTGTGTGACTTAATACATCCAACAAGATATTTCAAGTGCATTTTACATCTCATATGTAGTGCCTAAAAAATAAGGTTTTTCTCCTGACCAAGTTAAGTCCCTGGGCAGAGCTTCCCTTGCATATCCATTCACCAAATCACGAACCACCAGGTAGCAAGCCTCACACAAAGAAAGCAAAATATGCATAAGTTTCTACGAAAACATACTTACTCATGAAGCAGCATAGCATCCGTAAATAAACACATAAGGTCAGCAAACCCACTTGGCATTTTAGCAGCTAAAAGAAATAAATAAGCAAAAGGTAGAAAGCAGGAGGACTTTCATGATAACATTCCAGCAAGTGAAAGCCAACGCAGGATTTGTCAAAATCCATACTTAGAATGAACTCAGCAATCTCAACCCAATCCAATCAGTATGGGAAGCCAATTAATTGCAGACAACAATCAAAGTTTGAACATGGCAGAATGGCAATATAGTGAGCTGCCTCAGAAGCCTTCTTTTTCGCAAAAAAGCATAATTCAAATTCTATCCCAATCAGTGAATATCAATCCATTCGAAACGCGAAGCATAAAAAAAGAACTGATTTCAGATAATGACTAAAATTTGAGCATGGTAAAACAACGAAATAACGAGATGCTTCAAAATTTTCTTCCCCAAATTAGGATTCAAATCCAGTACCAGTCAGTGAGAGTGCACAATTTCAAGGTCCCATTCATTTGCAAAATAACCATATCGTGGGGGTTGAAATTACAGCCGGGATGCAGAAACATACTCTAATCTGCTTGTAATGCAACACATATAAGAGAGTAAAATGCATAAATCAAGTTTATCACTATTTGACAAGACAAACTAAAATAAATATCCCTTCAAATAACGACGTAGGCAACCATAAAAACTATAGGCAAAATTTGGAACCACTTCCTCATCAGAGATAGAATTTTTTTTGTCAAGCAAGCATTAGATTCATTCGATTTATTCATCCAAAGTTGAATCAGAACATACCAGACATGTTGGTTCTGATAGTCAAGCATTCAAGAAACAAAGATTCATATTAACAACAGTAGGAAAAGATTAATGTACATCTGGTCTCCCCACTTGGCACCATGACTTCAAATACATAAATAACACCAAGTGGTTCAAACTACACAGCGACCAATTCTCTGTGCAGCTTTGGAAAGCTCAAATAAGGGGAAATCGAATCCGTTGTTTCTGTTCAACGCGACTTTCATCTGTGTCTTTGAGCCTCTCCAACCTTTAGCTTCGATTTTCTAGTTTGTTCCCCTTTTCTCTCTTTGTTACTGGATTCTACGCTGCTGGCTTCTTCTCCTCTCGATCTACTCTCTTAATTTTTCGGTCACCCCTATCTCTGATTCACCAATTTCCCTTTGATCGCAGGAACCTCGCCCTCTGTTTCTCCCTCTGCCTCTCGATTTCTCCGGTCTCTTCCTTTTTCTTTTTTTTCAACCTCCGTCTCTCGCTCCCTCAATCTCCGTCAGAAAACCCTCCTCCCTCCTTTTTGCTCTCGGTTCCCTCTTTTTCCTCCTTCGCACTACTCCCTTTTTTTTTCTCCTTTTCTCGGCCTCTCAATTTTTTGAATCTCCTCTCTATCTCTCGATTTTTGACCTCTCTGATTTTTTCGGTCACTCCCAATCTCTCACTCCCTCCCTTGATTTTTCGGTCTCCTCCTCAATCTCGAAAGCTCTTCGGTTTCTCCTCCTTCTATTCTTCGCACCCTTCGCCCTCTTTTTTTCCCTCTGCCTGATGCCTCCCCTCTCTCCTTTTCGCCCCCAAAACCCTTATCTTCTCATCCGTCCCTTGCTCCCTTCCATTTTTGCCCTTTTCTCTGTTCGTCTCTGTGTGTCTACGTCTGCTTTTTCCTTTTGCTGTGAGTGGTCCGCTTTTTCGCTAGTAGCAAAGGGCAGAGTGTGACAGGGAGGGGCTGAGGTCAAACGTCAGCTTTTTTTTTTTTTGTTTTTATATTTTATTATTATTATTGTTTTATTTTTTTATTTATTATTATTTTTAATTTCTAAGTCAATGGGCTAGATCTAGAAAGATTGGGTTACAAGTCTTTTTTTAAATTTGGGCCATTTTTCTTTTAATTTAGGCTGAAGGTATTTTTTGATTTGCTTATATTTTTTTTATTGAGATTAATGGGCTTGAGAAAGGGGTAGTACTGAAGGGCTTGAACGAGTTGGGCTGTAGTGGGTAACTTTTATTTTATTTTATTTTTTTCAATTAGTTTTACTCTTTTTTTTCTTTTCAGCCTTCTGTATTCTGTATGCTGCCCCCCTTCTGCCAGAGCCACGCCAAAGAAAAGGGAATTGGGCTAGGGTTTGGTAAAATGGGCCTGCACCGGAGAAAGGGGATTTGGGCTTCAGATTGCCCCTATTTTCTTTTAATTTCTTATAATTTCCTCTTTTTTTTTTTTTTTTTTTTTTAGGCCTTTGAGCTTTTTTTCTTTTGATTGATTTTTTTTATATTGTTTTCTTAAGCTCTTTTTCTTTTAATTTAATTAATAATTTTTTTTATTTTTTTTGCTCTTAATTTTATATTTTCTTTTTTTCTTAAGCTCTTTTTCTTTTAATTTAATTAATAATTTTTTTTATTTTTTTTTGCTCTTAATTTTATATTTTCTTTTTTTTTTTCTTAATTTTATTATTTTTGTAATTGGTTCGGACAAAATACGGTGTTCACAGTTGCCCCTCTTTACTTGTTTCTTGGGCAAGGAAATTAAAAATGTAATTTTTGATATTTTTGCATAAGAAGCAAGTAAAGACAAGAACACATATTTTGTCTAGGATGATTTAATTGCCTTTTGACAATAAACAAAAATGAAAAAAGCGACCCAAACAAAATATGGTGTTTACAGGATGCCCCTCTTTACTTATTCTTTAAGCAAGGGGAGCAAAAATGTAATTCTTGATATCCTTAGCTTAAGAATAAGTAAAGATGGAAACATGTATTTTGTTTGGGGAGCTAACTTACCTGAAAATATCACGACCTGATCAAGGAGAAAGGAAGTAATGTAATTCTGAAGAGGATGCCTATTCTGAAGCAGAACTTTTATTGGTGCCTGTTTTGGTGCAAAGCTTTGAAAGGGGTGCTTGGCCTATGCAGGGCTTGAAAAGTGTCTGGCCAAGGTAGGGCTTGAAAAGGGTGTCTGGCCTATGCAGGACTTGAAGGATGCCTGGCCAATGCAGGATTTGAAAAGTGCCTGGCCTATGCAGGGCTTGAAAAGTGCCTAGCCAATGTAGGGCTTGAAAAGTGCTTGGCCTATGCAGGGCTTTTGAGGGTGCCTGGCCAAAGCAGGATTTTGAGGGTGCCTGGCTAATGTAGGACTTGAAAGGTGCCTGGCCAATGCAGGACTTGAAGGGTGCCTAGCCAATGTAAGGCTTGAAAAGTGCCTAGCTAATGTAGGGCTTAAAAAGTGCTTAGCCAATGTAGGGCTTAAAGGGTGCCTAGCCAATGTAGGACTTGAAAGGTGCCTAACCAATGTAGGGCTTGAAGGGTGCCTAGCCAATGTAGGGCTTGAAAGGGTGCCTAGCGAATGTAGGGCTTGAAAAGTGCCTAGTCAATGTAGGACTTGAAAGGGTGCCTAACCAATGTAGGGCTTGAAGGGGTGCCTAGCCAATGTAGGACTTGAAAAGTGCCTAGCCAAGGTAGGGTTTGAAAGGTGCCTAGCCAATGTAAGACTTGAAAGGGTGCCTAGCCAATGTAGGGCTTGAAGGGTGCCTAGCCATTGTAGGACTTGAAAGGGTGCCTAGCCAATGTAGGGCTTGAAAGGGTGCCTAGCCAATGTAGGGCTTGAAAGGGTGCCTAGCCAATGTAGGGCTTGAAAGGGTGCCTAGCCAATGTAGGGCTTGAAGGGTGCCTAGCCAATGTAGGGCTTGAAAAGTGCCTAGCCAATGTAAGACTTGAAAGGGTGCCTAGCTAATGTAGGACTTGAAGGGTGCCTAGCCAATGTAGGGCTTCAAAGGTGCCTAACCAATGTAGGGCTTGAAGGGTGCCTAGCCAATGTAGGACTTGAAAAGTGCCTAGCCAATGTAGGGCTTTAAGGAGATTGCCTGACTTGTGCAGGTCTTTAAAGATGATCTCTTTTTTTGGGAATTTTTCTAGATATAAGAACTTTACTTCATTTATCTAAGTTTTATGCAAGGTAATGTACTTATATGCAAATGTGCAATGCATGCAATATGCTTGACTTTTGAGCTCGACAACTCAATTTTGCCCCGATATAAATTGGGGTCATTGTAGATGTTAGAAGCATGAAATATGTGGGATGCTACAACATATGGAATGCACATTTTTTTCTTTTTCTTTGCCTTAATATGAATTTGAGGTACCCATAATGAGAGCCTATGTAAGATGTATGAAGCATATAAGATGCTTTATAATATGCAAAATGCTTGTTTTGCTTGCCCCAATATGAGTTTAGGGTTTACATAGTGTATGCATGTATGAGGTGCAAAAAGCATATGTGATATTTTGTTTCATGAGATGCAAATGTTTGCTTTTGTCTTGCCCTAGTGTGAACTAGAGGCTATGTAATGTATGCAAATATGGAATGCAGAATGCATATGAGATACAACTTATTCTATTTCCCTCAAATGTATGTTTTTCTTTACCTCTGTATGGATCTGGCAATATGTAATACATATGAGATGCAAGTTGTTTTTTTCTTTCTTTTTTTTTTTGACTTTTTAAGCTTGAAATTTTTTTTATTTCTAGAATATGCACAATTTATGCAAGTGAACTTAACTCTAAATAGAGAAAAAGATGAGGACATCGTCTTTAACATCCATAAATTAATTTGGAGTTTTGACCCTTTTTTTTTTTTTTTACAAGATCACCTCAAAAGAAAAGGGAATAGAAAAAGTGTTTTTTTTTTTAAATATTTTTAGATTGATTTTAAACTTTGAACCTCTTTTTTTTTATTCTGCTTCTGCAATCAAAATCATCTTAAAGGAAAAAGGGAAGAGAAGGAGCATTATTTTTGGATGTCCTTAACCTGATTTGAAATTTTGGACTTTTTATTTTGTGAGAAAATAAACTGATGAGAAATAATGTGATCTTTCCTTTTTTTTTTTTAATGAATTGACGAGGCTAAATATGATCCTTTTTTTTTTAATGAATTGATGGAAAAAAATGTAATCTTACTTTTAAAAAAAATAAAATTACTTGAAAAGGAAAAATATGCTTTGTCCATGCACAAATTTGATGCAAGCATATGATGCATAAGAAATCTCAAAATTTATGAAATGTAGGATTTTTTAGCCTTTTGCTTTTGGAAAAATTTTACACATTAGCTCTTCACCTGCCACAATGAGAAAGGTTAAACTTTTAATTATGCTACCAAATTTGCCCTTTGTTATTTGGACGAGGAAATTTATTGATGTCTTTTGGCTAGCCAAAAATGCCCCGGAGGGAGTGTCCTAAGCTAAGGAGACCCCAGACTCTTGGTTTGACTCATTTTTAAATAATTTTCTCCCAGTGGTCTGTTTGCCATCAACCTTGGACTATTAACTTGACAAGGCAATCTCTTCTCGTCAACTCTTCATCGTTAATGCTTGAAAGGTCAATAAGTTAAATCCACACTTACTTTATTTAACAATGTCAATGTAGTCATGTGTTAAGGGATACAAATGCCTCAGCTTAAGACAGAAAATAGCCCTAAACATTAGAGGGATGCAAGGGCTGGTAAGGAATGGGGGCCATGTAAAAGGTTTTGGGAGTAGAGAAATGGAATAGGTAATGGCTTGGCATGATGTACCAAATTGGGAAGATGCCCCAGTTCTACACTTGAAGTATTCTCCTTTGAACAATAAAGATGTGAAATACTGAGGATATGGATATGATAGGATAGCGAGAAGCTTTACTTCTAGATTTAACTCCTTTTGAAAGAAATAATGGATGTGGTTACAAGAATTTTCTTTGAATCAAAACTTTTTACCCCAATTTCAATTATTCTGATTTTTCTTTTAATCATTCTTTTTTAAGAAAAACTGCCCCATTATTTTTTTCAAACAAGCTAAATCTCAACAAGGACTTTTGATGCTTGTAGTGTGGCCTTGGTAAAAAGGTTTATGAAATAAAAGATATTAGGCTCAAGAATTAACATCCTTCGTCAAGTCTCCTATTAACCTCCTTCTCCCATTGCTTTAACAAAATTCTATACTCAAAATTCACTTAACAAGAGAGGAAGTCTCAAGGTTGTAATGGGGTTTAATAGGTAAAATGTAGCTGAAGAAAGAGAGGTGACAAGGCCCAAACATTCATGTAAGTTCACAATGAGAATTTTGCCTAGTAATTGTACCATCTTGGTAGAACCAATTAGCTTATGACAGTTAACTCAACCTTTTCTTTTAAAAGATATTTTTGTTCAACTCAACTCTCCTCTAGAGAATTCTCCCTCTTTTTTTTTTTTGACCTCTTATGCCACATGAGACTCTTCTTTGAGAATTTTGCCCCTTGATTGCATGCTAAGGCAAAGCTCTCCCTTAAAAGCTTTTGCTTTTTCAAAATTTAATCTGCGAGAGCTTCCCTTTTGAGAATTTCCTTCCTCCTGTGGTTTTCTTTTCTTCCTCCAATTTGTTTCCTTTTTTCATTTAATCTTTTTTCTTTCTAGAAGGAATCCTCTATGGTGCCAGAATGCTTGTTCTTTATGTCGAATTCTCATTGCTTCTCGGGTCAGATTCATGTTTGGTATTTGAAGGATTTTTTCAGGCCCAAAGTGGTTAGCAACAGTTAAGAAGTGTTTGGATGATTGAAAGAACTTGACTCTCTCTTGATATTTGAATTATCAGCATAAAAATCTGTTAAAGACTTCCCATCCCAACTGTTCATAATGAGCGTGAAGGAAATGAACATCACTCCTGGCTCAATTAAGGTGACTAGAGATTACTCTTTTGTATTTGGGAAGACAAAGAATGCCTTGTATCCTAAACATAGTTTGCTTGTGGGACATGCATTGGTATCTTTGATTTGATTTTTTTTGGATAATTGAATTTGAGGCATATAATTGGTTTTAGATTTAACTCTTCTCCACATCGATTAGGTCTTTTCATAAAGAGTCATTATATTTTTGGCTTTTTGGTCATTTAGGAAGGACATGGGATGAAAGAAATTGCGCCACTATGGCTGATGAAATAAGAGGATACACAAAGAGGGAGAAACAGAAACATATGATCATGGTATTGACAAAATCAAATAAAATAAGGTCCAATAGGAAGAATCAACTTCTATTAGCTTTAGATTTCAGCTGTACAAAAGAATATTGACTAAACAAGCATTAACCGATTATAATATGACAAGCAATTTCTTTGAGAGCTCAATCACCACTAAATCCTCATGAAGTTCTATTTCCCATGTCCTTCTATACCTTGTTCATGAAGAGGTTGCAACTTTTTCCCCCTTTTTTTTTCTTAGGGTGCCCCATTACCTTAGGATTAAGTTCGCAACTCTTTAGACAATGCCATTTTGGGTGTGGAGGTTAGAGGCGAGTAAAGGAAGCATCTTGTTTTTGTTGAAGCTACTCATATGAAATTTAGGCAAATAGCTAGTATCATAATTGAGGCAAAATGACAAGCATCTTGATTGGGATGGCTTGGGGCGTTTAACACGATCAAGTTTGATAGAAGTTGGTGAGTTTTGAGATGGATGGCTCAAATTTCCTTGAAGTGGAGAAGAGGGAGATGGGCAATAGTCATAAATTGAAGGATATGGAGGTATGGAATGTTAGGGAGTAGTAAGCAACTCTATCAAGACCTTTGACAATTTCTTTTTGCCTAATCAATTAGCATCTCCTCAATGTTTGCCCCCTATGCCTCAATTTCACATTTTAGCTATTCATAAGTACATCTTTCTTTATTTCTTTTCTAGATTTTGTTTGAAAGGATCTTTTTGTTGCAAGAGGCCAAAAATCTCATATTTCACAAATTTAAGAATGTCTTATGACCATACGTGAATGCGAGTTTATTATGTTGTCTGACCTATGAACTGATAGATGTATTTAGTATGAGAGCCCTTTAGAGTCAGGGATCTTTATTTTATTCTATTTTTAGGAATCCGTTGCATCTATAAGGTATATTAGAACTAAAAATTGTCTTGAGGGAAAAACTAGACTTCTCCCATTCACATTTATGATGACCATTTTTATCATTGAACCTTTATTCTCCTCAGGTGCTTATTGCATACAGGGATGAACAAAGTTGACAAATCACCTTAAGGGAATACGCTAAATTCCACATAGATGCTGTTTAAGGAAAGGTCTAGCCAATTTGGATTTCTTTTGACAACTTATGGGGTCATTTCAAATCCTCCAACTTGCTTTAGGATCTTATTGTTTTTCCATAAAGGATGAAGTTAATAGTGTTGTTCAGCATCAAATTGAACTCTTAGCCATCTCAACCCTTGTAATCGATTTGGACCTTACTTATTTTGGAATGGAGCACATGATATTGTGTCAAAACTTACTATCTTTGTATAAGTCACCTAAGATTAGCCTTTCTAATTAATTAGTGGAGCATTAATTGATATTCTCCCACTTTTCTCTTGGAGTTTATTGATCCATAAGAAGTTATGGCTAATTGCTCCGCTTAAGAAGGGATGGTTCCTTCACAGTTGATGCTTAGACTCTGGCTTCGATAACATTTAATACCGATAAGCCAATCTAATGATCTACTGATATTGTGTACGTGCTAATACATCATTGAGAGCCATGCCCTAGTATAAAAAAGGAGGAAAACTTTGCTTTTTCTCGAGAAACTTATCATTTCATTGGAGAAAAAGCAGTTGACAATCAAACCGAGAGAAATATGGCTTTTCTACACGATTAATGCCCCGAGAGAAAATGATTCCAATTTCTAACCAAGACATGATATTCGTTTATTGATGTGGTGAGACTTTATTATGATTTCTTAGAAAATTAAAAAAAAAACTTTTTCTTTCTTTTTTTTTTTTTAACTGAAAAATTTATCATTTTATGGAGATGAAAATTTTGAATTGAAATTTTTTTTTTTAAGAAATAAAATTGAATTGTACATTATTTATTATTCTACTTTATTTCCTTCCCTTTTTTTAATTGTGTATGAAGAACATAAATGAGGGTAAATGTTTCCCTTTCAAGGGATTGTGATGAATGTGGTTATGGATTCTTCAGAGTTGGAAATCCCGCTAGGCAAACGTTGGTTTAATTAGCTCTTACCTTCATCATAGCTAACATATGTCTAATTATGTGATGACATCTCGTTAGCTACTCTAGTTAACAGTGACGGTGCGTCACCTTCTCTATGGGTTTCATTGGATGCATGGATGTGATTAACAAACAATTAAAAGTGCCCTCCTTTGTCCTAATGTAACACCATAACTTCTAGCTCTATTACATGCCATTTATAAGCTTCACATCATAATTTCCATGAGGGCACATAAAAAGGGGACAGAAATAATCGACTTTTTCCGCATTGCGCTATATCTAAAAAATTTAATTTAGTGTCACGTGGACCATGTGAGCTTATACTATACTTCCTCATATTTAATTTTATTATTACAACTCATTTTCATCACAAACACATGCCTACAATTCATGGAAACCGAAATGGAGCTCAAAATAAGCAAGCATATTTTCGGCCAGATTTGCTCTGTTTTTTGACCCAAATTTGGAAAATCATAACTAAATCTAGAAAATTCGAACTCATACAATCTTTGTCACTCTAGAAAGATTAGGATCTCTACTTCACACTAAAAATACGTCCATGTCACAGAATTTATCACATAGGACGTTTGACATCCAAAAAGCTACAGACTCGCTGGCTGCCTGGGCTATGATTCAGGTTACTGATGTAAACTTCTGAAATTCGTAACTAATTCTAAAAAACTTGAAATCACACACACTCAGTCATTATAGAAATATAGAAATGTTAACTTGACAGTAAAAATAATTCCAGAATGAAATAGATACTGTTAGGCATCTGGAACTGATGGAACAATGATTGAGCTCTTGGGCGCTACTGATACTGACAGTTAACTTTAAACATGTATAACTCTCAGCTCAGACCTCCAAATAAGGTGATCTTGGTGGCACAGAAAGTTTATGACTCTAGTTTATGCATATAAAATTTCATAAGCATTGGACACCATTTGGCCATCGAGTGACACAGAATTCAAAACTGCCAGTATGAACAGTACCCATACCAGAATCCATGCAAAATCCCAACTTTGAAAATTCACAAAATATTCGCTAGATCTCCAAAAATTATGATCTTTATCTTCCCAAAAATCTCTCAACAAGACCTAATTGCATGCCAAATTTCAGGACAATACTAACTCATTTGGCCAAAAAGTTGCATAGGGTTCCATTATGGTCAATTTTGGCTCCATATTGTGTACCAAAATTGCCACATAGATTTTCTTTGGTCTTGGCACCTTTTGGGTAAGTTTAAAAGCATGTTTAAGACTTGGGGAAGCTGCCCAAATGGTCCCAACCCATTTGCATCTCATTTTGGCCTTTTCACCCTCACTTATACACATTACACCAAGCTTTTCTCAAGTGCATACATTAGTATAGGCACTCAATTTATGTTCTAGAATACTGATAAGTATGATTTTTATATAATTTAATTCTCTTAACTTGGGCATTTTGATGATGGAATATGGTCTTAAAGGTTTAATTAGATTCAATTTGAATTTATTAGCCCCTTATGCACTTTGTGAATTAATTGGCAAAATTATTGAGTTTTAATATATAAATTTCTTTTAAATAATCTTGTGGATAATTCTACTCAATAATTTTCATTCTTTTGTGCAGGTTTTTTGTTGGGCAATTGGTGTTTGAATAAGAGATTGTTTTTGGAGAAGAAGTGGAGGTTTGCCAAGTCCAAGGAAGCCATGCATTCCATCTTTTCATTCTCACATCTCTCACCCACTTGGTCTGCACATACATATCATGTATGGGCCTTCATCTATGGAGCATCAACACGTTGTGGCAAGAGAGAACAGAGCTAAAACAACGTGGCTGAAACAGAAAGGAAGCAACGGGTTCTGCACTCACACAAGAAACACACTTACAGTAGTCAACTCACTCAAGCGCACACCATGATGCATAGGCTGGAACTCGAGGAAACAGAGCAGCAGAAACAAAGAAGAATGAGTTATATGGAGCAGAGCGTGGATGAAGCAAGAAGCCACGAGAAAGAGCAAGGAGCTGACGTGGCTGGAGCTTAAGGAAAAGAGGACGTGACTTTCAGCGCTAGAATAACGAGCTGGGAGCTTCGTGCTTGGCTGATGAAGAGCAACTCGAATGCCAAAAGAAATGCAAAGCCACGAAGAAGCTTCAGAAGCAACGTGGGTGCATGAGCTGAATAAGGAATGGGGCCCACAATCACATAAACAAAGATTAAAATAAGGAGCTTCAGACTTGGAATAAGAGGGAGAGCACGTGAAGGGAATTAAGAAAATGCCTTCAGCCGATTGAAATTAGAAAGGAGCACGTGAAGTCATTACAAAACACGTGAGAAGAGCATACACGACGCCAGCACCCCATTCATTCACGCCTCATTAATCCTTATTCCCTCGGTCATTGGCCTTTTAAACCCTCACCTCCATCTTTATTCATACGCCTCATTTTAACCCTCGTCTTGCCGTCATACACGCCTTCACGCCTCCACTCACATAACCATCCATCTCTCCATTCTTTCCATCTCCATTCCATCGTAATATGCAGATTTAATCTCCATCTTGAGGCTAGCAAGGGAGGAAGCTTTTGGCTGAAGCTTGAATCCTTGGAAGAATGCAAAATTCTGGCTAAGATTTCTTATTTTTTTTAGCACTTTTTCTTTTTCTTGTATAATCTCGGTTGAGTTATATTTGATTGAGAAATTGTGTAATTAATTAGTGACTGGTTAAACACTGATTAGGAAATATTTTTGTTGATTAATTGGTTGAATTTGAATCTGATTTTTCATTATTCTCTCTAATCTCTCATGTATGCCACGAAGGTGTTCGATGAAATTCATGGGTGAGATTTTGTGTTTAATTGTTTGATTTGAGAATTCCTTAGTGTTTAGTTGGTTAATTAAACATTTTTAGATGATGAATCAGAAGATAATTAATTAGTTAATCAATCAAATTAGATGTTCATTGATCTTAAAGACAAGAGTTAACGGTTTAATGCGGGATTGAGGTCTCAATTCAATATTAGATTGTTAATCTCTTGATTCTTGTGTGGTAACTCAAGATAACTTGTAATGAACATAATTAGGAATTCTTAGGCCAGAATTAATCACAATTGGAATAGGATAAGGATAGTGGATACCAAGAGATGATTCCTAAGCTAGTCACAAGCCCATCATTCATCACAATTCATCCAATTAGGTAGTATTTAGGAATTTTGTTTCAATTTCATTTTAGATTAGTTTAATTCAACCAAAACCCCCCAAATTAGGTAGTTCTAGGACCTTAGAACACTTAGAGAACCCAATTGAATATTGAATTCTAATTCCAAGGGAGATGACCTAGGTTGTGCCCTATATTGCATTTAATATCCAACCTAGTTTTATTTTGAGGGTTGCACGACAAGCCCGTCAAAATTTGGCGCCGTTGCCGGGGATTTGGAGTTTTAATTGTTTAAGAAAGTTTTCTAAGTGTTTTTGTTCTGTTTTATCTCTGTTTTGATTCTATTTTAGCTGAATTTTTGCTCTGTTTCGAGCTTGGAATTGGGTAATTTCGGTGTTGCGTATTAATTTGCCTACTTGCTGGAATTTTCGTTTAAAGTGCCCAGAAAAATCTCAATTTCTGTATTTCAAAGTTTTTGGGTGTTTTGAGCAAAAGTAATAGCATAGCTATTAGGTGCACCATTTTTTGGCCAAAGTCTAACGTTTAGAGCACTTTTTCGAATTTTTTAGTATTTTTTTGAATTTTCTAGGATTTTTCTAATTTTTCTAGATTTTCTGTTTTAATTTTTCTTTGTTGATTTTTGTGTTCCTTCTTAATTTTTGCTTGTCTAATTGGTGTATGACAAGAAGCTCTGGTGAAAAATTAATTGATTTGGATCCAGAAATTGAAAGAACCTTTAGAAGACAAGAAAGGATTAGGAAAAACAAGGATAGTGTAGGAATTAATAGCTCTAATTCGTCTGCTTTTGATTCTGTGCAAGGAATTGATTGTGCACTTCAATTTGCTAGTGATAATATGGCTGAACAAGATCAAATAAATGCTAACAGGAATATGCATGTTCAGGCTAACTTGAATGTGAATGCAAATTTGAATAATAACATGCATGCTAGAACTATTAGAGAATTGACAGCTCCTAATGTGCATTATCAAAATCTTTGCATACAATATCCAGAATTAGATGCAAATTTTGAGCTTAAATCTGGATTGATTCACTTACTTCCTAAGTTTCAGGGACTTACAGGAGATGACCCTCACAAACATCTAAAAGAATTCCATGTTGTATGCTCTACAATGAAGCCACAAGGTGTCTCAGAGGAACAAATCAAGCTCAGAGCATTCCCTTTTTCCTTGGATGGTTTAGCCAAGGATTGGTTGTACTATCTACCTCCCAGTGCCATTGCTTCTTGGGACCAACTGAAGAGGTTATTCTTGGAGAAATTCTTTCCTGCATCTCGCACTGCATCAATAAGGAAAGAGATATGTGGGATCAGACAGAATAATGGAGAGACTTTATATGAGTACTGGGAAAGATTCAAAAGATTGTTAGCTAGTTGCCCTCACCATCAAATCTCTGATCAGTTGCTTATACAGTACTTCTATGAGGGGCTGTTGATCATGGACAGAAATATGATTGATGCTGCCTCTGGGGGAGCCTTAGGTGATCTGACACCTACAGGAGCTTGGGAGTTGATTGATAAGATGGCTCAGAATGCTCAGCAATTTGGGTCCAGATCAATGCAAACAGCAAGAGGAGTCAATGAATTGTGTACTCCAGATTATGGTCAGAGAATTGAGAGCAAACTTGAAGTAATGTCTACTGTGCTCCAAAAGCTTGCTTTAGATCGGTAGCAGTCATCCTCCATCCCTTCTCAGACTTGTGCACCACAGTCCTACCCTGCTCAAACATATTCTTATCCACAGTGTTATGCATCTGGACAGACATCTTCCTCTACTACCTTGGTAGGACCCCTGTGTGATATATGCTCTTTGGCCACACATACTACTGATCAGTGCCCTATGTTAGAAGACAGGGTAGAGGCTTGTGCTGGGATGTTTCCAGTTAGGCCGATGCAACAAGGACAACAAAAATATGATCCCTATTCTAATACATACAATCCAGGATGGAGGGATCACCCTAACCTGAGATATGGGGGAGGACAATAGCAAAATAGATACAATGTTGCAGGACCGAGTGCACAGTATTCCCAACCTCTTAAGCAATCAGTTCCTATCCAAGAGGAACCCATAAAAGATAACAGCATGGAGTTTATGATGAAGCAACTCCTGGAAAAGATGGATCAAAATGAGGCTAGAAACAAACAAGAATTGGCTAACATGAAAAATCAGAACAAGCATTTGGAAAATATGGTTAGCCAATTAGCTAACTCTCTCAATGAGATAAAAGCCAAGGTTCAAGCCAATTACCCTCACAGACAGTTGTTAATCCGAGGAATAGTAGCAATGTCAGTGCCATCACTCTTAAGAGTGGAAAAGAAGCTCAGGGATCCTCAGATACCACCACCATGGATAAGTCGGTGTCATCAAAAACACATGCCGCACCAAATGAGCCTAATAATGAAGAGGAGGCAAAGAAAATTTTGCCTTTCCCACATAGACCTACCTTGGGAAAGAGGCAAACTGAAGCAGATGCAGAAAAAGAGATTCTTGAGATTTTTAAAAAGGTTGAAGTCAATATACCCCTGTTGGAGGCAATCAAGACCATTCCTAAATATGCCAAGTTTCTCAAGGAGATATGCACTAACAAGAGGCGTCTGAGAGGGAATGAAAAAGTCAATTTTGGCAAGAATGTTTCAGGACTCATACAGCCAACAATGCCCACTAAGTGTCAAGATCCGGGCACTTTTACAATTCCATGCACCATTGGAAATTTTGAGTTTTCTGATACTTTAATTGATCTTGGTGCTGCTATAAATGTTATGCCTAAATCTGTTTATTCATCTTTGCAGGTGGGAGAGCTGAAACCTACCGGAGTGGTTGTGCAGCTGGCAAATAGGAGCATTGCTTATCCTTCAGGAGTGTTGGAGGATGTTCTGGTTAAGGTAAAGGATTTAATTTTTCCAGCTGATTTTTATGTCCTTAATATAGAAAATGATAGATATAGATCTAGTGGACATGCCCCACTCATTTTAGGTAGACCTTTCCTGAAAACTGCTAAAATAATTATAAATGTGCATGAGGGTAATCTTCAAATGGAGTTTGCTGGCAATGTGATACAATTTAATATATTTGATGCCATGAAATACCCTTGTGATGATAGCTCTGTTTTTAGTATCAGCCTGATTGATATGTTAGTTGATGATGCCAGTGCTGATTTTAGGGATAGTTTGTTAACTGAATCCTGTGATATTGCTGATCTTGATGATTCTTTGAAACATAATTGTGATGACTCTCATTCTTGCACTATATGTAGAGAAATTGATGAATTTTTGAGCTTGTATGATGAGATTAACTCTACAGAATCTATTACTGATCAGATTGATTCTATTTCATCTAGAACATCTGTTGATTTCACTGGTCTTGTTGATCTTTCTGGTACTGATAATTCTTTGCATGTTGATATGGATAGTTTAGGAAATCATGATGCTGATATTCAATTGACTACTGATTCTTTTGATTCTTCTCATACTACTGATATCCCCAAGGATGGGGAAGTTGTTTCTTCTATCTATGAGTTGTCTGAACAGGTATTTGGCATGAAAGAAATTGAACAACTCATACCTTTGGTTGAGCAAGCTCCCACCTTAGAGCTCAAACCGCTTCCAGACAATCTCAAGTACACCTACTTGGGGGAAGATGAGAAGCTTCCAGTAATTGTGGCTAGTGACATTATTCCAGAGGAAGAAGAGAAGCTTCTTGAGGTCTTAAGGAGGAGAAAACAAGCAATAGGGTGGACCTTAGCTGACATACCAGGGATTAGCCCTGATACATGCATGCACAGAATTTTGTTGGAAGAAGGAGCAAAACCAATAAGGCAACCTCAAAGGCGACTGAACCCACTTATTCTGGATGTAGTTAAAAAGGAAGTTTCTAAACTTTTATCTGCTGGTATAATATATCCTATTTCTGACAGTCAGTGGGTTAGTCCTGTGCAGGTAGTTCCAAAGAAATCAGGGATCACAGTGATCCGAAATGAAAATAATGAATTGGTGCCCACTCGTGTACAAAATAGTTGGAGAGTTTGCATTGACTATAGGAGGCTTAATTTAGTCACTAGAAAAGATCATTACCCCCTCCCATTTATTGATCAGATGCTTAAGCGTTTAGCTGGTAAATCTCACTACTGTTTTCTGGATGGATTTTCAGGGTATTTTCAGATATGCATAGCCCCGGAGGATCAAGCGAAGACGACATTCACATGCCCATTTAGAACATATGCCTACAGACGAATGCCCTTTGGTCTTTGCAATGCCCCTGGGACCTTCCAGCAGTGCATGGTTTCCATTTTTAGTGATTTCCTTGAACATTGTATAGAAATTTTTATGGATGATTTCACTGTATATGGGAACTCTTTTGATGATTGCTTATGTAGTCTGGATAGAGTCCTAGCTAGATGCATAGAGAAAAACCTTGTACTTAATTTTGAAAAGTGTCATTTTATGGTTTGGAAAGGCATTGTATTGGGTCATATTATATCTGAACAGGGCATAGAGGTAGATAAAGCTACGATAGATGTTATAACCTCTCTACCATACCCGACATGTGTTCGGGAGGTCCGATCTTTTCTAGGTCATGCAGGTTTTTATAGAAGATTCATTCAGAACTTTAGTAAAATTGTTTTGCCATTGTCTAAGTTGTTACAAAAAGAGGTTGATTTCCAATTTAATGATGCATGTAAAACAGCTTTTGATGAACTTAAGAAATGCTTGACTTCCCCACCCATTATTCAACCCCCTGATTGGACCCTCCCATTTGAGCTTTTATGTGACGCATCTAATTTTGCTGTAGGTGCAATCTTGAGCCAGAGAGTGAATAAGCGGTCTCATGTGATTGCTTATGCATCCAAGACTTTGGATGGGGCCCAAGCAAATTATACAACCACAGAAAAAGAGCTTCTTGCTATTGTTTTTGCTTTAGATAAATTTAGATCATATTTACTTGATACTAAAGTTATTATTTTTACTGATCATGCAGCCTTGAAGTACTTGCTGAAGAAGCCCGATGCAAAGACAAGATTGATCAGATGGATGCTTCTACTTCAAGAATTTGACATTGACATCCGGGGTAAAAGTGGAGCTGAAAACTTGGTGGCAGACCACTTGAGCAGAATTGAAGCTTCAAAGGTAAATTCCTTACCTATTGATGATGATTTCCCTGATGAGCATTTATGTGCTGTGCATGGTTTTTATCCATGGTATGCAGACTTAGTGAATTATCTAGCTGCTTCTGAACTACCTATTGATTTGACTAAACATCAGTTGAATAAGTTTAGGAGTGAAGCTAGGTATTATATTTGGGATGATCCATATTTGTGGAGATTATGTAGTGACCAAGTGATTAGACATTGTGTGCCTGATATAGAATTTGATTTTGTTTTAAATTTTTGTCACGCACTAGCATGTGGAGGTCACTTTAGTTCAAAACGCACAGCTAGGAAGGTTCTAGATAGTGGATTGTATTAGCCTACCCTATTTCGTGATGCCTTTAATTTTTGTAAAAGATGTGTTTGGTGTCAACAAACAGGTAGCATATCTAGGAGAAATGAAATGCCACAACATTCCATCTTATTTTGTGAAGTCTTTGATGTGTGGGGCATTGATTTTATGGGACCTTTTCCCACTTCTTTTGGCTTTTCATACATTTTACTGGCTGTTGATTATGTTTCGAAGTGGGTGGAAGCCAAACCCACCAGGACTGATGATTCTTCTGTGGTTGTAGAATTCGTTTGCTCTCACATTTTCTGTAGGTTTGGTATTCCCAGAGCCATTATCAGTGACCAGGGCACTCACTTTTGTAACCGGAGTATGCATAGCTTGCTTAGCAAGTATGGTGTTGTGCATAAAGTAGCTACTCCATACCACCCTCAGACAAATGGCCAAGCAGAAATTTCTAACCGGGAGGTGAAGCAAATTTTGGAGAAAACAGTGCAGCCGAATAGAAAGGATTGGAGCAAGAGGCTGGATGATGCACTTTGGGCTTACAGGACTGCCTACAAGACTCCTATTGGCATGTCACCCTATCGGCTGGTATTTGGAAAAGCATGTCACTTACCGGTGGAAGTGGAGCACAAAGCTTACTGGGCCGTAAAGAAATGTAATTTGGATTTGAATGAAGCAGGATCTCACAGAAAATTCCAACTCCAAGAGCTTGAAGAGATCAGATTGGAAGCCTATGACAATGCAAGAATCTATAAAGAGAAGACAAAGGCATTTCATGACAAGATGATTACAAGGAAAGAGTTTGTTGTCGGCCAAAAAGTCTTACTTTATAAATCCCGTCTGAAGCTTATGCCAGGTAAACTTCATTCTAAATGGGAAGGTCCTTATATAGTTTCTAATGTTTTCCCTTTTGGTGCAGTTGAGCTTTTGGATGAGCAAACGGGAGCTAAATTCAAAGTTAATGGACATCGGCTCAAACACTTTTATGAAGGAGTTCCACGGGATAACAAGGAGGAGCTCCAACTTCATAGCCCACCCTAAATCCCGATTGTACTCTTTCCCTTTCCCCTTTTATATTGTGTTGTCTTTATCTGTTTATTACATTGTGTGCTGGCATTGAGGACAATGTAATGTTTAAGTATGGGGGGGATACAAATAAATTTTTAGTTTTGTTTTATTTTGGTTAGTTGATTTTTATAGTTTCTAGGTTTTTAGTTAGTTTTATGTTATTTTCCAGTAAAAAAAAAATTCCAACCAAAAACTATGCTTCTGTGTAAGTTGCTAGCATTAAGGGGATCCTGGCGTTGATATATCTTGATTTGACAAGGATTTGACCCTGTGTTAAGAATGCAAGTTAAGTGGCAATTAGCTTTGCTTTAATGAAATTTGATGATAGTCAATTTACCCTGTGAGGTTTTTGAACCTATTGCTTATTTATTTCTAGTGTGTACCTCCTATCTTACTTTTACTCTAGAACTTGGCTTAAATCTTATTCAAGGCCACATTTATTCATTTGCCATGATGAAAAGGATTAAGGCATTCATTGTTATTTTGTTTTAGCCAGAGCCAAAAAGCTAACCGATATGAGTTTAATCCATTTGTTTTTCCCATTTGGGCCTTATATTTTTCCTTGTTAGCCTTCTAGCCATGAAAATCAAATCAATGTTCTTCCTACCTTGATTAGGATGCTTTCGATATTCATTAAGAGCATTATATCTTGTTAAGGTAGATGGAGGTGTATTTTGCACATCATTTATAGGCCATTTGTTCCTTCTTCTTCAAGAGTATTTCCCAAAAAAAAAAAAACAAAGCAAAAGAGAAGCAGTTGAAAAAAAAAAACAAAAAACAAAAACACAAAAAAATGAATGATGAAAAAAAAAAAAAGGATTGAAAAGGGAAATAAAGTTGTTCTCTTAGTGCATATTTTTCTGTTTGTGGTTAAAAGGCCTTGAGATGCACTTTTATTCCATCCTTGTTCTTATTTTAATGCTCTTGATGATTTTAAGCATCCGATTTGCTTTTGAATTTCCTTCATTTTTCTGTTTACCACTTGTTTCATACCTTAGCCTACATTACAACCATAATAAAGACCTTTTGATTCATTCATTGGCATTTGATTTTGGTAGTGGAGATGTAGATGATTGCCAAGCTTATGGTAGTAAGGTTGGGTAGGATGGAATTTGAGAGTAAGCACTTCATCCTAAACACTAAAGAGGAGAGTGATAAACACAAATCCAAGTGAGGGACTGTCATTGTATTTCATTTTTGATAAAGTGTATGGCCATGGTACTTGTTGCATTAATGCAAGTGACATGACTTAGAGAATTGAGCTATTGATTCGCTTTGAACTTCCTTGTGCTGAGTGATTTATACAACTACATTTCTTTTAATTTTCTTTCCACTATCTCTTCCTTGGAGCTTCAGTTTTCTTTTGCCCAGGAGTGCAAAGGTTTAAGTGTGGGGGAATTTGATAAGTATGATTTTTATACAATTTAATTCTCTTAACTTGGGCATTTTGACGATGGAATATGGTCTTAAAGGTTTAATTAGATTCAATTTGAATTCACTAGCCCCTTATGCACTTTGTGAATTAATTGGCAAAATTATTGAGTTTTAATATATGAATTTCTTTTAAATAATCTTATGGATAATTCTACTCAATAATTTTCATTCTTTTGTGCAGGTTTTTTGTTGGGCAATTGGTGTTTGAATAAGAGATTGTTTTTGGAGAAGAAGTGGAGGTTTGCCAAGTCCAAGGAAGCCATGCATTCCATCTTTTCATTCTCACATCTCTCACCCACTTGGTCTGCACATACATATCATGTATGGGCCTTCATCTATGGAGCATCAACACGTTGTGGCAAGAGAGAACAGAGCTGAAACAACGTGGCTGAAACAGAAAGGAAGCAACGGGTTCTGCACTCACACAAGAAACACACTTACAGTAGTCAGCTCACTCAAGCGCACACCATGATGCATAGGCTGGAACTCGAGGAAACAGAGCAGCAGAAACAGAGAAGAATGAGTTATATGGAGCAGAGCGTGGATGAAGCAAGAAGCCACGAGAAAGAGCAAGGAGCTGACGTGGCTGGAGCTTAAGGAAAAGAGGACGTGACTTTCAGCGCTAGAATAACGAGCTAGGAGCTTCGTGCTTGGCTGATGAAGAGCAACTCGAATGCCAAAAGAAATGCAAAGCCACGAAGAAGCTTCAGAAGCAACGTGGGTGCATGAGCTGAATAAGGAATGAGGCCCACAATCACATAAACAAAGATTAAAATAAGGAGCTTCAGACTTGGAATAAGAGGGAGAGCACGTGAAGGGAATTAAGAAAATGCCTTCAGCTGATTGAAATTAGAAAGGAGCACGTGAAGTCATTAGAAAACACGTGAGAAGAGTATACACGATGCCAGCACCCCATTCATTCACGCCTCATTAATCCTTATTCCCTCGGTCATTGGCCTTTTAAACCCTCACCTCCGTCTTTATTCATACGCCTCATTTTAACCCTCGTCTTGCCGTCATACACGCCTTCATGCCTCCACTCACATAACCATCCATCTCTCCATTCTTTCCATCTCCATTCCATCGTAATATGAAGATTTAATCTCCATCTTGAGGCTAGCAAGGGAGGAACCTTTTGGTTGAAGCTTGAATCCTTGGAAGAATGCAAAATTCTGGCTAAGATTTCTTTTTTTTTTTTAGCACTTTTTCTTTTTCTTGTATAATCTCGGTTGAGTTATATTTGATTGAGAAATTGTGTAATTAATTAGTGACTGGTTAGACACTGATTAGGAAATATTTTTGTTGATTAATTGGTTGAATTTGAATCTGATTTTTCATTATTCTCTCTAATCTCTCATGTATGCCACGAAGGTGTTCGATGAAATGCATGGGTGAGATTTTGTGTTTGATTGTTTGATTTGAGAATTCCTTAGTATTTAGTTGGTTAATTAAACATTTTTAGATGATGAATCAGAAGATAATTAATTAGTTAATCAATCAAATTAGATGTTCATTGATCTTAAAGACAAGAGTTAACGGCTCAATGTGGGATTAAGGTCTCAATTCAATATTAGATTGTTAATCTCTTGATTCTTGTGTGGTAACTCAAGATAACTTGTAATGAACATAATTAGGAATTCTTAGACCAGAATTAATCACAATTGGAATAGGATAAGGATAGTGGATACCAAGAGATGATTCCTAAGCTAGTCACAGGCCCATCATTCATCACAATTCATCCAATTAGGTAGTATTTAGGAATTTTGTTTCAATTTCATTTTAGATTAGTTTAATTCAACCAAAACCCCCCAAATTAGGTAGTTCTAGGACCTTAGAACACTTAGAGAACCCAATTGAATATTGAATTCTAATTCCAAGGGAGATGACCTAGGTTGTGCCCTATATTGCATTTAATATCCAACTTAGTTTTATTTTGAGGGTTGCACGACAAGCCCGTCAAATACATACACCATACTCATTCATTTATCTATCACATAATATCATTTTTACATTTGTCCAAGGGGTCATAGACTATTTACGATAATAATATACATCATGAAGTCTCCTTATGAATTAAAAGACCAAAAATCAAGCATAAGGATGGCAATCTTCTTTCTTCAAGGTGGTTGGCTCCCATTGCCATGTCCACTTGGCCCACCTAGCATATTAGGACATTTAAGAGGAGGGAGTGAGATTCAAGAATCTCAATAGCTCATCTCCCATTCCATCACACATAATATGTGCAAGCAAGTTTCACAAATGCATGCATGGAGAAAGTAGATATCATAGGCATTTTAAAAGCAACCTTAGCATGTGAATCAATCATACAAGACATTCAAGAGCTCACTAAGTATTTGGATTGGCCTCACACTTCTCCTCATGGATTTTGGACTTGCCTCACCCATTCTTTAAGCACTTTGGACTCAACCATACTCTTGGGAGCCCACTTTGCTTTTGGGAGACTCTTTACTTTGTCTCAACCAAGCTCAAGGGTTCTTGGCTCATCCTCACCCAAGGGAAGAGTTCTTAGCCTTTCCACACTCAAGTAAACTCATACAAACATCATGGATTCATTTAAAAACATAACATGGCACCAAGCATCATGGCATATAAAGGCATGCTAGTATACTTTTCAAAGCTTGAAAATACACATACACACATTCTAAAACAAGCTAAACATACATCCATGCATGAGAGAAGGTGGAGAGAGCTACCTTGTATGCAAGTACACATTTTTTCCTTAGCTTTTAAACCTCCTCTTTTGGCCACACACCCACAATTTGGTGGAGATGGTTTCTCTTGGCCTAAATACAATTTTTGGGAGCCAATTAGGTTCATGAAACATTCTCTAAAGCCATACAACTTGCTTAAGTACTAGATTGCTCTATAATCCCCATTATGGTCCATAAAGGCACCTAATGAAGTAACACCCCTCAAATGATTTCTAGGCCTCATTCTTTCTTTTTAAATATGATTCTTAACTCCTTTTAAGCCTCTTGGAGTCATCACATAATTAAAACAAAGGGCCTAACATTATGTTGCTTCCTTAGGTCACAATATGGAACCTAAAGCACCAACTCATTCTCTAAGCTTCCTAAATTTTTCCCAAGGTTTCCCCTCACATTCATTCATCATGTATGACTCAAAAATGGGCTTGAAACAATTTAAAACTCTCCCTAACTATACCATCCCTACTTGGCCAAAAGTTAGAGTATAAATGGGATTTCATGGCTTCTTGATTTTTCCTTGATGGGGGAACCATTTAGGGAGGTTGTTAAGAGTTTTAGGAGGTCAAGGAAACACCTAAACAACCAAGGGAACTTATAGATTAAATCAGTTTTTACACTCCCCTTAAGTGCTCTACACTTTTCCAACTTTTAGGTTCATGACTTTCCATGGGGTTTTGTTCATTTTATGGAGGAAGAGACATATGGGGGGACCTCTTAGGGATCTTAGGAGCACATTTAAACATTCATTTAAGCCTAAGAACATTTATATAAAATTAGATTTGCAAGGGAGCATTTGGATCCCTAATGATTCCATTTTGTTTCCTAATGCTCCTTTCTTGATTCTATTGGTTCATTCTTAATCCTTGCCATCTAAAACCCTTAATCCCTCCATAAATTGGACAGAAAATAGCCCTTAAGAATTGGGCTCATGGTGGTCAAATTCGTGCAAGAGGTCCAAGATATGTAAGCTAGTCCACTGAAAAGAAGGATAACTCCTACGACGGGTTAAGACTAACCCAATGTGATTAGTAAGCTCTCCTAGGATAGGCCTCCAGAGTCAGAAATTTATTTCCCTTATGAGAGGATCTAGCATGTACTCTATAATGATAGAGCCCTCATTAAGAGCTAGCAATAAAAATTCCCTGGCTGAGAGAAAACTTAAACAAGCAAAACCAGAGAGAAAAATATATAGAGCCAGGAAGAAGGGAAAGAAAGGAACAGTTAGCCAGAATATAAAAGAGTAAGAGAAAGTATGCCTCTAAATTTCGAGGACAAAATTTTTAAAAGGGGCAGAGAATTGTAATGTCCCGTTTTCATTAAACGATGGAAATGGGCACGTTTTCAAAGCAAGTCCCCTGAGATGTAAGAAGGTAAGCCTAGAGAAAGAATGTAAGCCAAGAGCACTATAGAATGACATTTCTAGGATTTTATGAAATAGAATCCTCCTTACCAAGGGATGGTCTAGCTAAGAGTAGAGCAAGAATATGAATAAAACGTAAACCCCCCTTGATATTACAGAGAGTGATTAAGTGGAGGAATCCTGGGAAAATATAGGTGCTCTTAAGCGTAAAGGAACCTGAATTGGCAACAGAAACAGCTAGTAATAGAATATCCTTTTACCTAAGTAAGAGGATAAGAAAGGTAGAAAGAGAAGGTATGACAATGTTAAAGTCGAGGACATATTACATGGAGAATAGATATTCAGTTAATGTTCTTGAGTACTTAAGAAAGTACACTTGTCCTTGGCGTAGATGCCCTTCTAACATGATATTGCCCAAAGTGTAAATAGCTGGGCGATACCGAGAAATCTCGGGATATAGTAGAGGAAGAATCCTACTTTCTCCGAGTACTCTACGAGAATAGGGTAGATAGAGAAAAGTAAGAGAAGGGTAAAAACTATCTTAGGCTGTCATCTCTACTAGAGATCTATCATGCTGTGGCTAGGGCTCTCTATAACTCTGTGAGATCTACTGTGACCCCTGGGTCTACTGCGACCTCTCAGAGCCCTGCTAGGGCCTACTACAACCCGCTGTGCTATGCTAGGATCTACTGCGATCCATTTCTAGGAGACGTGAAAGCCTAAGATTACTGTATCTGATAGTAAAATACATGCTCACTAAGTCCAGTTACCATCACTCATAATAGCTGAGGCTAAACTCAAAAGTACATCATGCTCTTCGTGTAAAGTAGGTTCCGTGTCATCTAGAGAATCATACTAGTACTAGGGAGCGTTTTAATTTTCGTTCATCGCTCCTCATAGGATCACTTCAGCCCTTTTTTCACTTAGGCTTTCTTTTCTTACTCTATTGACTTACTTACTTACTTACATATACTTGTTTTAGCTCTCCTCTCTTATCCTGCAATTCTCACTATGCCCACGTTATGCTTTTGAGTGCCTTGGCACCAGGGCATCTCACACACTGAATGTAGTAAACATCTTTGGCAGGAGCGAGACTATACATTAGTTCCTATTCATTTCATTTACAAATATTATAAGGGACTCGGGCTATGCATACTGAATCTGAACATTTTCTATTGGGGATTCCTTTCTGCATGCTTTCTTTACCATTCTGATATTACTGGAATCCCTTTACCTGTCTTTTCTGACTTATCTCGTTATCTAGCCAACTAAGATACCTTTTGATTATCGGGACACTTTGGTAATTGATGTCATCATTTGCTATGCACTTAAGTCACATTACAGTTAGACCACTGACTAGCTCTTGTTAGAGATGAGCATAGTATATGGGATGAGGAAAGCAAGAAATAAGCTTTCCAGAGATAGAACCAGATGAACCACTACCTAGCAGATAGTAGCCCTGACCAAGGGATAGAGAGATCCCTGTATGATAGCTTATGTATTCAGAAAAGGGGTCAGGTACAGTTTTTATATGAGGTAAGTGGTACAGTATGTCTCCAGTGAGCAAAACTGTGAGAACAGCTAGCATCACATCAGAGCCCAGCAATAGTCAGTGGTAGTAGCTCTTCAGTGCTAATATGAGACATACAAGTTAGGCCTATCAGTGTTGAAATGAGGGACTATAAAATGCCACAGCAAGTGAGCAAAGAAAATGAGAAAAGTCCCGGCCTATAAGAAACTGGGATCATTAAAAGCAGAAACTCCTCAAAGGAGTTGTAATCCCAGTAAGTAACTAAGATGTGAGGCCTATGCATCATGGGATGAGCTAGTAAGAAGAACACGGAGATGAAAAGTGGACGGAACTAAGGCACTAGCTTTCTCGAGCTTCCCTGAGGGTACTAAGGCACTAACTGTCTGTCTCAGCTTGAGTCTATATTTGGATCAGAGCTAGGCTTTCTCTCCATTCAACCTCTTTAACTTTACCCCAGGAGCACAATATACTATTTTTAGGGTTTTGCTAACTCAATCCAGAACACATACTCTCAATGTCTGGATTCTACCTCACAGAAGCTGATGCTCTACTGGGTGATCTAATCACTCATGTCCCTTAACCCTATATTATTCTCCTATTAGGGAGCTCGTCTGACTAATTATCTGACCCCTATCTGTTTATCTTTCTAAGCTTAGTTTACTCATCTAATCATCACTAAAGCGAGGGCATCTTTTCTGTAGCTTGTTTCTTAGCTCTTCCTCGCTTCCCTTTATGACTCAGGGGGGTCTATCTGGGGAAATTTACTAACCACTATTGGGTGGTTTCCCTGACATCAGGATGTCTTATCTTTCCTTTTTCGCTCCAGGGAGAATTTTCACTGAGCTTTTCATTCACATATCTCACTTGGAACGATACTATTGGTCATTTCCTCTAGGCTTTAGCTTCTGCTCAGCCTGGGCTAACCATTTTGTTAGACCTATAGCTTACTCTCTATCACTGGGCTACTCATACGTACCTCTTAGTGTTATCGATAAAGTACACCTTTCGAGGTCACTCACTATATGCCCCACTACTAGAAGCCTTACCTTATATAACTTTCAAGGCTATATTAATATTCTGTCTACAGGGTCTAGGATCTTGGCAACAAGATCTCGTATATTGCCATGAGAAATTTCAAAACCCTGGTAACAAGGTTTTTCCTGGCAGTGCCTATGTGGCCCTAAACTCATCATATCACCCATCGTCATATTCATAGGGTTAACATTCTAGGTTGGAGTCAACACCTCATAGGCGAGTCTCAACAACCTTATTGTCCTTGTGTCTAACTTTCTCTGACATTGAGTTCTTTCCTAGTCTCACTGGTAGGCCCACTAATTTCTTATTGTCATTTGCTGCAGCTAATTAGCCTTGGGTTCACCCTAATTTCCTGTCTAAGTATTGGCCATGACTACCGGTCTCTGATTGACTTACTTTTTCATAGATTGGATTTTCATCTTTAACTACCAACCTGAGCCTTATTACCTTTATCATCAAGCTAGAGGATTCTACCTCTTGCTTCGAATTGTCATCTCAGGGTTGTAAGGCATGTAGCTTGTAACTTAAACCTTTAGCCTGAGGGAACTAACCTTTCAGTTTCTAATACTTATTTAGACATTTGGGTGTTGTGGCTAGGGGGTGACTCTCTTTCTCACTTCCCCTCTAAACTGGTCCTGTGTAGCCGCAATCTCATCTTATGCCACGCTGCATCGTTACTTCTCTCTGCATTAAGCAGGACATCTCGGAATGGCCTGAGTATGACTACCAGGGAGAATTAGGCCTCACATACTTTCTCTAGCAAGCCTCTTCCTATCAACAAGATCATTCTCATCGTTCATATCTAGGGCTTGCCACTGATCCCGGTGAGCTATCATATCTCATCAAGCTCTAACTGTCGGATCCGTCAACCCTGCTCAAACTTAACTCTACTCAAGCTGCTCTAGAGGCCACTCTTTCCCGGTGTCCACTACTACTCTAAGACCATCCTATAACTTTCTCATTATGAACAAAGCCACAACCATTCTCACACACCCAAAATGTCTCATACAAGGCTTTACCTATCCATTCAAGCCTTTTACATAGCCCTATTACAACATCTTCAAGCCAAATCCAATCCAGGAGAGCCTGGAACTTTGCTCTGATACCAATAAATGTAACACCATAACTTCTAGCTCTATTACATGCCATTTATAAGGTTCACATCATGATTTCCATGAGGGCACATAAAAAGGGGACAGAAATAATCGACTTTTTCCGCATTGCGCTATATCTAAAAAATTCAATTCGAAGTCACGTGGACCGTGTGAGCGTATACTATACTTCCTCATATTTAATTTTATTATTACAACTCTTTTTCATCACAAAAACATGCCTACAATTCATGGAAACCGAAATGGAGCTCAAAATAAGCAAGCATATTTTCGGCCAGATTTGCTCAAATTTCTGACCCAAATTTGGAAAATCATAACTAAATCTAGAAAATTCTAAATCATACAATCATTGTCACTCTGGAAAGCTTAGGATGTCTAATTCACACTAAAAATACGTCCAAGTCACAGAATTGATCACACAGGACGTTTGACATCCAAAAAGCTACAGACTCGCTGGCTGCCTGGGCTATGATTCAAGTTACTGATGTAAACTTCTGAAATTCGTAACTAATTCTAAAAAACTCAAAATCACACACACTTAGTCATTATGGAAAGATAGAATGTTAACTTAACACTAAAAATAATTCCAGAATGAAACAGATACTGTTAGGCATCTGGAACTGATGGAACAGTGATTGAGCTCCTGGGCGCTACTGATACCGACAGTTAACTTTAAACATGCATAACTCTCTGCTCAGACTCCAAATGAGGTGATCTCGGTGGCCACAGAAATTTCATGACCTCTAGTTTATATATATAAAATTTCATAAGCATTGGACACCATTTGGCCATCGAGGGACACATAATTCAAAACTGCCAGTATGAACAGTACCCATACCAGAATCCATGCAAAATCCCAAATTTGAAAATTCACAAAATATTCCCTAGATCTCCGAAAATTATGATCTTTAGCTTCCTAGAAAGCTCTAAACAAGACCTAATTGCATGCCAAATTTTAGGGCAAGACTAACTCATTTGGCCAAAAAGTGGCATAGGGTTCCATTATGGTCAATTTTGGCTCCATATTGGGTACCAAAATTGCCAAATAGATTTCCTTTGGTCTTGGAACCTTTTGGGCAAGTTTAAAAGCATGTTTAAGACTTGGGGAAGCTGCCCAAATGGTCCCAAACCATTTGCATCTCATTTTGGCCTTTTCACCCTCACTTATACACATTACACCAAGCTTTTCTCAAGTGCATACATTAGCATAGGCACTCAATTTATGTTCTAGAATACATACACCATACTCATTCATTTATCTATCACATAATAGCATTTTTACATTTGTCCAAGGGGTCATAGACTATTTACAATAATAATATACATCATGAAGTCTCCTTATGAATCAAAAGACCAAAAATCAAGCATAAGGATGGCAATCTTCTTTCTTCAAGGTGGTTGGCTCCCATTGCCATGTCCACTTGGCCCACCTAGCATATTAGGACATTTAAGAGGAGGGAGTGAGATTCAAGAATCTCAATAACTCATCTCCCATTCCATCACACATAATATGTGCAAGCAAGTTTCACAAATGCATGCATGGAGAAAGTAGAAATCATAGGCATTTTAAAAGCAACCTTAGCATGTGAATCAATCATACAAGACATTCAAGAGCTCACTAAGTATTTGGATTGGCCTCACACTTCTCCTCATGGATTTTGGACTTGCCTCACCCATTCTTTAAGCACTTTGGACTCAACCATACTCTTGGGAGCCCACTTTGCTTTTGGGAGACTCTTTACTTTGTCTCAACCAAGCTCAAGGGTTCTTGGCTCATCCTCACCCAAGGGAAGAGTTCTTAGCCTTTCCACACTCAAGTAAACTCATACAAACATCATGGATTCATTTAAAAACATAACATGGCACCAAGCATCATGGCATATAAAGGCATGCTAGCATACTTTTCAAAGCTTGAAAATACACATACACACATTCTAAACAAGCTAAACACACATCCATGCATGAGAGAAGGTGGAGAGAGCTACCTTGTATGCAAGTACACACTTTTGCCTTAGCTTTTAAACCTCCTCTTTTGGCCACACACCCATAATATGGAACCTAAGGTACCAAATCACTTTCTATGAGTTCTAAATTTTTTTGAAGGCCTCCCCTTACTTTCATTCATCAAATATGACTCAAGAATGGCCTTAGAAAAATTTAAAACTCTCCCTAGCTAGGAGAACCCATCTAGGCCGAGGCTATGAAGCATATTGGGTTCCATGGAGCTTTCTTTGTTTTCTCAAGGGAAGAAGTATATGGGGAGCCTCTTAGGGATCTTGGGAGCTCATTTAAACTCTTACTTAGGCCTAGGAATCATCATACAATGTCATATACATGATGAACTATCATTATGGTTTCAAAAAGGAGCAAAATAACACATAAGCTTGTCAATTGTCTCTCTTCAAGGTTGTTGGCTCCCTTCACCACAATTTCTTGGACCACCTAGCCTGTTAGATCATTGGAGAGGAGGGGATGAGATTCAAAGAATCCCAATAGCTCATCTCCCATTCTATCACACATAATATGTGCAAGCGAGTTTCACAAATGCATGCATGGAGAAAGTAGAAATCATAGGCATTTTAAAAGCAACCTTAGTATGTGAATTAATCATACAAGACATTCAAGAGCTCACTAAGTGTTTGGATTGGCCTCACACTTCTCCTAATGGATTTTGGACTTGCCTCACCCATTCTTTGAATACTTTGGACTCAACCATACTCTTGGGAGCCCACTTTGCTTTTGGGAGACTCTTTATTTTGTCTCAACCAAGCTCAAGGGTTCTTGGCTCATCCTTACCCAAGGGAAGAGTTCTTGGTCTCTCCACACTCAAGCAAACTCATACAAACATCATGTGCTCACTTGAAAACATAACATGGCATCAAGCATCATGGTATATAAAGGCATGCTAGCATACTTTTCAAAGCTTGAAAATGCACATACAAACATTCTAAAAGAAGCTAAACACACATCTATGCATGAGAGAAGGTGGAAAGAGCTACCTTGCACACAATCACACACTTTTTCCTTTGGACTCAAGCCTCCTCTTTCGGATCCTAGAGAATAAGATGACACAGAACCCACTTCACGCGAAGAGCATGATATACTTCTGAGTTTAGCCTTAGCTATTATGAGCGATAGTAACTGGACTTAGTGAGTATGTATTTTATTGTCAGATACAATAATCTTAGGCTTTGACATCTCCCAAAGATGGATCGCAGTAGATCCTAGCATAGCATAGCGGGTTGCAGTAGATCCTAACAGGGCTCTGAGAGGTCGTATGTAACACCTCAAAATTTATTAAGGTGTTAATCATGGATTAAGGTTAATTAAGGATAATTAATAGAGGATAATTGGGCAAGATAGTGAATAGGTATTCTAGAGAGATAAATTGTTAATCTGGGTTAAGAATTTATTTGGGATAGAAACTTCACCTAAGCCCAAATTAATGAATCATGATAAGAGGCTAATGGAGGCCCAATGAATTAGAGGCAGACCCAAACTAATTTAATGAGTTAGAGGCCTAAGATTTATCTTGTATAGGCTTAATTAAGTGGCCCAATTACCCTTGTGCAGACCCAAGCCCTTGAGCCCTTCAAGTTTAGCCCAAAACCTATTATACTTCAGCAACCCAATGTATTAAACTGGTCCAAAAGAATTCTACAGCCTAACAAGTGAAAACTGGCCCAATAAGCTAAAGTCTGAAGCCCATTTGAACTTGGACCTTGGAGCAACCCATAACCCATTTTTGACCCAACTTAAACCCATCTAAAACCCTAATACTTCAGCCACTTACCCCATTTGCTAAAAATCAAAAGTGAAATTCGGAGGTGGAGAAGGAGGCTAGGGTTTGGGGCAAAGATTCTGCATTTTCACACACTTAGAGCAAGATTTGGCCAAGGTAATAGTTATAGAACTTAACCCCTTCATCTTTCTCTTTAATTTGGTCCGATTAGTTTTTCATTTAGAGGATTTTCACTTTACCCAAAATCTGAAATGTGGTTATTTGGGTATTTTCTTGATGAAATTCGTAGGTTGAGGTTAGGGCTGATATTAGATGAGTTTAAACCCTTACTTTAATGCTTTCTTTGATGGTTTGAGACCCCCATATCTTATTTATATTATGGGTATTAATTTAGTACGAATTTGCTTAGGATTTTGAGTGAAACATTGAGAATTCTGGTGGGAGATACTTGAATCCGAATTTGGGATTTGTGGTGGCTGTTGCAAGTTGTTTACAAGTGAGGTAACCGGGGTTAACATTAATTCCATGCATATGTCGATTTAAATTTCATACTTGCTGTATATGAATGATTTGAAATGTTGAATGAATTGGTTGGCTATCTATTGTATAATGATTGGACCTTGTGAGTCCATGGTGGAGCTGTGGTGCAGCTGCCACCCGTGCATGTGCTACGATTGAGCACCGGGTATGATCAACCCCAGATGCACTAAGCCCTGGTTGTGCTCAATAGGGTGTAGGTGCCGTGGATGGGCCTCTCCCGGTGTTAATGGCCTTTAACATATTAAATATATGATTGCTAGTATGGGATAGTAATCATGATAGCCTAATTGCTTCATTTGCTGAAATGACTGATATGATTCTGATATGGATTTTGATTCATGCATATATGTTGATTAAACTGGATTATATGATGGAATTGCCTTGGTTACTGAGATGTGTATCTCACCCCGTTTTGTGGGATTATAATTTCAGGTGAAGGTTCCTCGAGTAAGGATAAGGGTAAGCAGGTGGATGAGAATCCATGAGTTCCCACTTATGGGGAGATGGCTACACCTAGGTTGACTTAGCTAGTATAGATGCTAATTTTATATTCCTTAATGTATAGCATCATCATGTATCTGTATTGCCAAGTGTAGGAATATGTATTTTGATAATATACCGTGTACTTATTGAGGAGTAGGCTTTATTGTAAATTGGTAATTGATGAATGGATTTATGATATCTGCTATGAGCCTTGTTGAAGTCTGAAATAGCTTATTATTGGAAATGAAATCTTGATATATATTACTATGAACTCATGTTATTGTTAATTTACAAACTTGCTGATATATGGATTTGCTGTCATAGGGTAAGTAGAGAAAAGAAAATGACCCATTAAATTTTGATTTAGAGAGGATAGATTAACTGGCTAAATTAGACTGATGAAGGACATTTGAGCCCCACAATGAAGATAGAGGAGCCCTAGGGTGTTAATGGAAGGAGAGTGGAGAGTAGGAGGCAAGAAATTCAGAGTTATAGGATCAGGAGGAGTTTAGCCGCGGCTAAAATATGGTTGGCCACGGCCAATAGTGGCGAAGTTGCCCAGGGAGAGTTCCAGAGAGGAATTAGCCGCGGTGAAATGTTCGGTGAAGTTTGAGAGGTCAAACTGGGAGTCATCCAGAGGGGAATTTGCCGCAGCAAATTAGGGAAATGGCCGCGGCAAACTTTTAAGAAAATGTCCCCGGCATTCCAGAGAGGAATTGGCCGCGACGAGAGGTGGAATTGGCCACGGCCAATATCGAGAGGCGAGCGAGGAAGCTCCAAGAGGCTTCTTCGCCGCGGCGCCATGTAGGTTGGCCGCGGCGAAGGTCCAACTCGCCGCGGCGGCCGCCGCGGCAAAACTAGTGAAGAAGAAAGGGGTAAAACAGAAAGGAATTGGCCGCAGCGAAGGGAAATTTGGCCGCGGCTAACATGTTGAAACACTTATATTAACTAGAAAATCTTGGTTTTCCATATGCTAACCCTAAGAGATGATCTAGAGTCATTAGGATGAGTTTTAATTGATGAGTAATCAAATCTAAGGCTTATAAATGGATGTTTAATTCCCTTGTGAACATAAGTGAATGAAATTGTATGATTGATGACTCTAATCACATTAAGGTTTAAATTTTCCCATGTTTTCATGTCCTATAGTGATTAATCACGTGTTTAACCTTAATTATGATGATAAGAAATTAGGGTCGTCACATCGTAGCAGACCCAGGGGTCGCAGTAGATCCCACAGAGTTACAGAGAGCCCTAGCCACAGCATGATAGACCTCTGGTAGAGATGACAGCCTGAGATAGTTTTTACATAGCAGTTAGTCTCAGAGACCAGTACAGTTTCAACTAGCCTTTGTCTTAGAGACTACAGATCTCCTAAGTCTAGTAGACTGTTGCTACAGAGATACGAAGGCTTTACTCAGACAGTTAGACCACTGACTAGCTCTCTTCAGAAATGAGCATAGTATATGAGATGAGGAAAGCAAGAAATAAGCTTTCCAGAGTTAAAGCCAGATGAACCACTACCTAGCAGATAGTAGTCCTGACCAAGGGATAGAGAGATCTCTACATGCTAGCTTATGTATTTAGAAAAAGGTCAGGTGCAGTTTTTATATGAGGTAAGTGGTACAGTATGTTTCCAGTGAGTAAAACTGTGAGACTAGCTAGCATCCCATCAGAGCCTAACAGTAGTCAGTGGTAGTAGCTCTTCAGTGCCAATAAGACATACAAGTTTGGACTATTAGTGTTGAGATGAGGGACTACAAAATGCCACTACAAGTGAGCAAAGAAAATGAGAAAAGTCCTGGCCTATAAAGACAGATACAGTAGTAGTAACTCAGAAACTGGGATCATTAAAAGCAGAAACTCCTCAAACGAGCTGTAATCCCAGTAAGCAATTGTGATATGAGGCCTATGATAAAAAGAAATGCAAATTATAATCATGGGATGACCTAGTGAGAAAGAACGTAGAGATAAATAGTGGACGGAACATGTAAATAACCAGACAGATAGAAACCTCTGATGGCTCTAATGATTAGAAAAGATGATGAGATGTTATGAGAAGCCATTCAGAGAGGATACGGGAGATGTAATATGAAATAAGTTACCTACCGAGATGTGTAAATGAGTCCAGTGAAAGAATATTAATCCTACGATTGGGTTAACATTAACCCGACATGATTAGTAAGCTCTCCCAAGATAGGCCTCCAGAGTCAAAAATTTCTTTCCCTTATGAGAAAGAACTAGCTAGTATTTTATAGCAGTAGAGCCTTTATTAAGAGCTAGTAATACAAGTTCCCTGGCTGAAAGAAAATTCGAAAGAATGAAATCGCTGAGAAAGCATCTAGAGCCAAGAAGAAGGGAAAGAAAAGAATAACTAGCTAGACTAGAAGAGTAAGAGAAAATGTACCCCTAAATTTCGAGGATGAAATTTATTTAAGGGGGGAGGAATGTAACATCCGGCCTTTCCATAAATGTGAGAAACACAATGTTCGGTTTCTCCGTAAACAGCAGAAATGGGCCAGATACAAAAGGAAGTCCCTGAAACAGAAGGGATTGGGGCCAATCAAAATTATGATAAAATTTTAAATATTAGAAAATGAGGATTTGAGCCTTAAGTTGCCCAGAAATCAAAGCCAGAGTGATTCGAAAAATTTGTCAAAAGACCAGTGGCATTTTCTTAAATATAGGCACTTTTTGAAAAACACACAGAAGGGCTTTTTAAATGAAAGTTTTGAATTCTCCAGGGTTCTCAGAGGCTCTAAAAACTATGAAAAGCCCCAGGATAGCTAAAGCCCCTCCGGTGGACGTTTTCCAACGTTAGTGCGCTGGAACTTTGACGACTTCGTTCGGAAAGGTTTTGGCTCCAATTTGAGTGGCATGTAATAGAGCTAGAAGTTATGGTGTTACACCATTTGGCTATCGGGTGACACAAAACACAAAACTGCTAGTATGAACAGTGCACATACCAGAATCCATAAAAAATTCCAACTTTGAAAATTCATCAAATATTTTCTAGACCTCCAAAAATTATGTTATTTAGCTTCCCAAAAAGCTCTCAATGAGTCCTAATTACATGCCAAATTTCATAGCAAGACTAACTCATTTGGCCAAAAAGTGATATAGGGTTCCATTATAGTCAATTTTGGCTCCATATAAGGTACCAAACTTGCCAAATGGCCTCCCCTTGGTGTTGGCACCTTTTGGGCAAGTCTAAAAGCATATTTAAGACTTTTTTGAGCTGCCCAAATGGTCCCAAGCCTCATGTATCTCATTTTGGCCATTCAACCCACACTTATACACATTTCCATCAAACTTCCACTTTGAACACTTTGACATTACATACTCAAAATAGGTTCTAGAGGTCATATATCATATCCATACATCTAAATATCACATAATAATATATTTACATATGTTTCAAGGTTCATGGTACATTTACAAGATCATATACATCATGAACCATCATTATGGTTCCAAAATAAACAAAACAAGGCATAAGCTTGTTAATCTCTCTTCCTTATTGTTGTTAGCTCCCTTCACCATAATTACTTAGCTCACCTAACATGTTAGATCATTGGAGAGGAGGGGATGAGATTCAATGAATCCCAGTAGCTCATCTCCCATTCAATCATACATAATATGTGCAAAGCAAGCTTTACAAATGCATGCATGAGTAAAATGAAAGTCATGAATATTTTAAAAGCACACTTGGCATATGAGCAAGACATTCAAGAGCTCACTAACTCAGCCCTTATACTAGGCACAGTCCCACACTTAGGTAAAGTAATGCACCTGTGGCTACAATCTAGTGTGGCATTATTTGTAGACATCTAGTCTATGCCAATAATCACATCAATATCAAGGAGGGGCATACAAATCAAATCAAGGGTGGTTTGGCAATGATTAAACTAGATCACACGATTTAAACAAGCATGGGAGGTAATGGCTCAGTTTCTTGTAGAGGTGGATACATGTAACTTATATGGCAATGTATGTATACTTAGACCCAACCTCCTGGCACAGTCATATGATATGAAAGAGTGGCTAGCACCTGAATCAAATAATGCAGTCACAAAAAAATCATTTATTTTAATAGTACCTTGGATCAGACTCAGAGACCGGCTAGCCTCCCACTGTGATAGGGCAAAGACTCTACCCTGGGTCTGTGGTCTGGGAGGAGGAGCCATCTCCCTCAGTTGTGTGATCTGTAGAGGGGCTTGTGGAGGAGCCTGGGTACAATCTCAAGCTATATGCCCTGGCCTGCCACACCTGAAGCACACATTTTGCCCTGCATAACATAGTCTGGTACCGTGGTTCCTGCCACACTGGGGACATGGAATAGGTGCATTTCCTTTGCTGAATTGAGTCCTCCGTCTCTTACCCTTCCGGTTCCACTGACTTTTTCCACTTCTCTAGCTAGTCATTACAGGCTGGGAACCCTCTCTAGGTGTAACACCATAACTTCTAGCTCATTTCATGCCATTTATAAGCTTTGTATTATTAATCCCACAAGAGCAAAGGAAAAAGGGGATGAAAATAATAGACTTTTTTTGCGTTGCGCTATATCAAAAAATTCAATTCGGTATCACGAGAACCGTGTGAGCTTATACTATATTTTCTCATATTTAATTTCATTATTACAACTCATTTGAATCACAAAAACATGCCTACAACCCATGGAAACCGAAATGGAGCTCAAAATAAACAAGCATATTTTCGGCCAGGTTTGCTCCATTTTCTGGCCTAACTTTGGAAAATCATAACTAAATATAAAAAATTCGAAATCATACAATCTTAGTCATTCTGGAAAGCTTAGGATGTGTAATTCATCTAAAAATATGTCCAGGTCACAACATTCATCACATAGAACGTTTGACATCCAAAATACTACAGAGGTCGCTGGCTGCCTGGGCTGTTGTTCAGTTTACTGATACCAACTTCTAAAATTCATAACTAATTCTATAAAAACATAAATCACATCCATTCAGTCATTATGGAAAGCTACAAATGTTAAATTGATACTAAAAATAATTCCAGAATGAAATCAATACGTTTAGATATCTGGAACTGATGCAACAGTAACTGAGCTCCTGGGGTGCTACTGATACTAATAGTCAACTTCAAACATGTATAACTCTCTTCTCAGACCTCCAAATGAGGTGACCTTGGTGGCCACAGAAATATCATAACTTCTAGTTTATGCATATAAAATTTCACAAGCATTGAACACCATTTGGCCATTCGGTGACACAAAACAAAAAAATACCAGTATGAACAGTACCCATACCAGAATCCATGAAAAATCCCAACTTTGAAAATTCATCAAATATTCCCTGGACCTCCGAAAATTATTATCCTTATCTTCCCAGAAAGCTCTTAATGAGACCTAATTAAATGACAAATTTCAGATCAAAACTAGCTCATTTAGCTAAAAAGTGACATAAGATTCCATTATGGTTAATTTTAACTCCATATTGAGTACCAAAATTGCCAAATGGATTTTCCTTAGTCTTGGAACCTTTTGGGCAAGTCTAAAAGTATATTTAAGACTTGTGTGAGCTATCCAAATGGTCCCAAACCTCATACATATCATTTTGGCCATTCAACCCCCACTTATACACATATCCATCAAACTTTCAATTCTCATACTTTGGCATTAGATACTCAAAACATACACTAGAGGTCATACATCATATTCATATATATAAACATCACATAATGGTGTATTTATACATGCCTCAAGGGTCATGGTATATTTACAACATCATATACTTTGTGAAGCCTCCTTATAGGTTCAAAAAGAATGAAAGCTAGGCCTAGGCTTGTCACTCTCCTTCTTTCATGGTTGTTGGCTCCCTTCACTATAACTCCTTGGTCCACCTAGCATGTTAGAGCATTGGAGAGGAGGGAGTGAGATTCAAAGAATCCCAATAGCTCATCTCCCATTCAATCATATGTAATATGTGCAAGCAAGCTTTACTAATGCATGCATGGAGACAATAAAAGCCATGGACATTTTAGAAGCAAAGTTGGCATGTGAGAAACTCATACAAATCATTCAAGAGCTCACTAAGTGTTTGGATTGGCCTCACACTTCTCCTCATGGGTTTTGGACTTGCCTCACCCATTTCTTGAGCACTTTGGACTTAACCATACTCTTGGGAGCCCACTTTGCTTTTAGGAGACTCTTTGCTTTGTCTCAACCAAGCTCAAGGGTTCTTGGCTCATCCTCACCAAAGGGAAGAGTTCTTGGCCTCTCCACACTCAAGAAAACTCATACAAACATCATGGATTCATTTAAAACATAACATGGCATCAAGGATCATGACATGTAAAGACATGCTAGCATACTTTTCAAAGCTTGAAAATACACATACACACATTCTAAAACACGCTAAACACACATCTATGCATGAGAGAAGGTGGAGAGAGCTACCTTGTATACAAATACACACTTTTTCCTTAACTTTCAAGCCTCCTCTTTTAGCCACACACCCACAAGTTGGTGGAGATAGTTTCTGTTGGCCTAGACACAAATTATGGGAGCCAATTAAGTTCATGAAACAATTTCTAGGGCTATGCAACTTGCTTAAACCCTAGATTACTCTATAACCTCCATTATGGTCCATATTGGCACCTAATGAAGCAACACCCCTCAAATGATTTCTAGGCCTCATTCTTTACTCTCAAATATGATTCTTGACTCCTTTTAAGCCTCTTGGAGTCATCACATCCTTAAAACAAAGGGCCTAGCATCATGTTGCTTCTTTAGGCCAAAATATGGAACCTAAGGTACCAAATCAATTTCTAAGAGTTCTAAATTTTTTCCAAGGGTTCCTCCCACCTTCTACCATCATAAGAAGTCCCAAACCAAGGCTAAAACAAATTAAAACAGCCCCTAGCCCAATAGTTCTGTCTTGGCCGAATTGATGGATGGAAGAGGAGTCCATGGGCTTTTTTATTTTTCCTTGATGGGAGAGACACTTGGGAGGCTTCTTAGGGGTCTTAGAGACTCAAATAAACATTTACACATGCAAGAAAATTCATGGATTAAATCAGTTTTTATCCAAGAGCTCTACACTTTTCTAACTTGATTTTCATTAGCCTTTCTTCCAATTTCCTTGCATCTACTAACTCTTCATGGTCTAAAACCCACAATTCCTTCTTATTTCTAGACAAAAAGCCTCCCCCCAAGATGGTTCTATTCTGGCAGAACTCCACACACAAAGGGCAAGAAAAAGGAAGCAACCAAGATAGAAAAATCACCTTGATTCCAAGCTTTTCTCAAGAGTTCTCTTCCTTGCTTCAACCCTCTCCTTGAATTTTGAAATTTCCCCCTCTGTTCTGGGCTCAAAATAGAACCAAACATCTCACTAAATCCATAGGAAGAGAGGAGGAAAGGAGGGGAAGAAGTTTAACAAGACAAGGAGTAAGAAAAAGTGGCTAAAACTTACACTTTTCAAAGCTTCCTCTTCCTTCCTTGGCCTCCCCTCTTGTGCACCACTCTTAGCCCTTCTTACTTTTGTTTTAACATGTGAGGGAGTGGGTGAGGAGATCTGAGCAAAGGAGGGGCGTTTTTATAAGCTAGGGATTCATTTAAGCAACTTTTAAAATTTGCAATTTAGTCTCTCTTCATAGTTTTATTCGTTTGGGCTCGTTTCAACTCCTTTTTGAAATCCGTATTTTCCATCATATTCTTTAGGCTCTTAATCATAATAATTGCCTTTGGAATCACTCAAAAAGGATCTAAAACCATTCCGAATTGTTCGGTCAAAGTTTTGGTCAACCAACAGTTGAAATTGCTCACCAGAGGGGTTTCAACTATTCTAGGGGTTCCCATAGTATTTAGGGCCTCTGAGAACCCTAAAAAGCTCAATTTTTTTGTTTAAAAAGCCCTCCTATGAGTTTTTCAAATTTTTCAAAAATTACAAAAATGCCCCTACTTCCTTAGATAAATTTTCTGATCTCTTTTGGCTCTAGTTTTTGGGCATCTTAAATCTCAAATCCTCATTTTATAATATTTAAAATTTTATTATAATTTTAGTTGGCCCCAATTCCTTCTATTTCAAGGACTTCCTTTTATATTTGGCCCATTTCTGACGTTTACGGAGAAACTGAACATTGCGTTTCTCACGTTTATGGAGGGACCGGATGTTACACTAGGTCTCTTGGGCTCAAGGAGGGGAAGGGGTGGTCTAGCACTGGAAGTAGGCTGCATCATCTTGAGATTTGTTTCTATAACTCTGCATACTTCTACAAAGGTGTTAATGTGCCTGATTTTCTGTGGCACCACCCTGTCTCTGATCTCAGGGAGCAAGCCCTTCTCTAATCTGTCTGCCTACCACCTCTCATCATCATGTCTCTATAGGTATGAGGAATATCTGGAGAGCTCAACAAACTTTGCTACATACTAGTCCATGGACATTCCTGAAGCTTGCATAAACAGGATAAATTCTGACTCCTTCTCATCTCTAATGGAATCAGGGAAGTTCTTCTCGTGGAACACCTAGAGGAATGCCTCCTATGTGATTGGGGCGTTCCTCGCTCTCAAGATCGGCTCTGTGCCCTTCCACCAATAGATTGCTTCTCTTTGCAACTGAAACACAACCATCTTGGCTTTCTGCTTAGACATGCAGTTCATCGCCTCGAAGATTTGCTCTAGTTCCATAATCCAGGCCTTAGCTTTATCTGTATTTATCTCACCATCAAAGGTGGGAGGCCCGAACTTCCTGAACTGTGTAGTACCCTTTCTGGTTGAGGGTTGCTACTGTGCAAGAGGCGTCTGAGCTGGTAGAACTGGGGCAACCATCTATGCATGTGGTTGTGGATCTAAGGGAGTCACCCCTGAATACTTAGGACGATTTGAGTGTGAAGGTGGCTGAGGAGGAGTAGGTGTAGGGTCCTAGCTGTCTCTCTCAGCAAGCCGTTCCTAAAGCTGCATAATAACGGCTTGCTACTAATCCAGGCGAGCCATGATGGACTGTAAGACTCTAGCAACTAGATCACTAGGCCTGGCTTCATTAGCACGAGCCTGTCTAGAAGGCCGACCTCTCCTAGTGTTCACCATCATGCTAAAACATCATAACAAACTATAACATAATCTAGGGAACACTTCCACCATCAAACACACTCAATTCATCCAGAAATAAGCTTATATGCATCTAGGCAACTCATAAACACAAGTCACAACCCACAATGAGAGCTTGAACCTTTGCTCTGATACCAATAAATGTAACACCATAAATTCTAGCTCATCTCACGCTTTTACATAAGTTAATATCATGAATCATGTGAGTTTTGCATGAAAAAGGCAAGGAAATAATGCTCATTTTCATGTTGTGTTGGGTCTAAGAATTTCATTCGATGTCACATAGACCATGTGAGATCACACTATGCATTCACATATTTAATTACATCATTACAACTCATTTGCATCACAAAAGTATGCCTACAACTCATGGAAACCGAAATAGAGTATGGAAAGTGGAAGTTCATTCTCGGCCAAAATTGGCCTCTTTTCTGGGCAAACTTTGGAAAATCATAACTAAATCTAGAAAAATAAAAAAATGTGTTCTTGGTCATTTTGGAAATCTCTGGATGTCTACTTTGCATTAAAAATATGTCTCAATCATAACACGCATCATAGAGGACGTTTGACAAAGGTCCGACTGAATTTTGGAACTATCACAAAATTCTGTAGAAAACTTTGAAAAAGTCCAATTAATTCCAAAAAAATTGACTCCATGCAAATGATGCCAATTTGGGAAGCTGTAAATGTTAACTAGAGACAAAAAATATCTCTAGATCAGTTCATTAAGCCCATACTCCGAAATTCAATGGAACAATACTTCTAGTCGGGCAAAATTACTGATACTGGATAGAAATTTTAAAATTTTGTATCTCCCTTTCTAGACCTCCAAATGAGGTGCTTCTAGTTGGAATGAGTCACTGTGATTTTTTAGTTTCTCTATATAAAATTTCATGGCAATTGGACATCATTTGAGCCTCGTGCGATGGAAAACAATTTTGGACCAAATGAATAGTATAGCAGATCAAAACCATAAATTTTGCCAACTTTGAAAAATCATCAAATATTCTATAGACCTCTAAAAATTATGATCTTTAGCTTCCCAAAAAGCTCTCAATGAGACCTATTTTCATGCAAAACTTTAGATCAAGACTAACTCATTTGGAAAAAAAGTGATAAAGGGTTCCATTATGATCAAATTTGGCTCCATATGAGGTACCAAACTTGCCAAATGGCCTTCCCTTGGTGTTGGTACCTATTGGGCAAGTCTAAAAGCATATTTAAGACTTGTATGAGCTGCCCAAATGGTCTCAAACCTCATGCATCTCATTTTGGCCATTCAACCCACACTTATACACATTTCCATCAAACTTCCACATTGCACACTTTGGCATTACATACTCTAAATAAATGCTAGAGGTCATATATCTAAACATCATATCGTAGTATATTTACACATGTCTCAAGGTTCATGGTACATTTACAACATCATATACATCATGAACCATCATTATGGTTGTGACGACCCTAATTTCTTATCATCATAATTAAGGTTAAACACGCGATTAATCATCATAGGTTATGAAAATGTGGAGAAATTTAAACCTTAAGGTGATTAGAGTCATCAATCATATGATTACATACACTAGGTTTATAAGGGAATTAAACATCCATTTATAAGCCTTGGATTCTATTACTTCTCAATTATAACTCATCCTAATGACCCTAGATCATCCCTTGTGATTAACATATGGAAAACCAAGGTTTTCTAGTTAATATAAGTATTTCAGCATGTTCGCCACGGCCTAATTACTCTTAGCTGCGGCTAATTACTTTATGTTTTACCCCTATCTTCATCACTAATTTCGCTGCGGTGAGTTGGACCTTCGCCGCGGCCAACCTACATGGCGCCGCGGCGAAGAAACCTCCTGGAACTTCCTCGCTCTCCTTTTGATATTGGCCGCGGCCAATTCCTCCTTCCGCCGCGGCCAATTCCTCTCTGGAATGCCGAGGACATTTTCCTAAAAGTTCACCGCAGCTAATTCCTTAATTTGCCGCGGCTAATTTCTCACTGGACGACTCCCAGTTTGACCTCTCATATTTCGCCACGGCCAATTCCTCTCTGGCACTCCACCTGGGCAACTTCGCCTCTATTGGCTGCGGCCAACTCTATTTTAGCTGCGGCGAAGTGCCTTCTGGTTCTACACTCCGAAAATCTGGACTCATACTCTCTTTTCTCCCTCCAATCTCACCCTAGGGCTCCTCTACCTTAATTGTGGGGCTCAAAAAGCCTTCATTAGCCTAATTTATCCGACTAATCTCTCCTCTCAAATTCAAGACTCAAGGGTCAATTTCTTTTCTTTAATTACCCTATATCAGCAAGTCCAGGGAATAATAACAACACCAATCATGCACCATTGACATTTAACATTAGATACACTTTCCATTAGAGGTTCCATACATCAGTGATTCATATCGATATCTCAAGGTTACATTACCAAATGGTAAGTCATATCATAGGTTCAATAAGGTTTACAATAGATATCATAAACTCATACATCAATTACCAATTTAAAGTAAGGCCTACTCCTCAATAGGTATACATCATATTATCAAAATACAGACTCCTACACTTGGCAATACAGATACATGATGATGCTATACAAGACGTAACAAAATTAGCATCTACTCTATTACACTCAGACTAAGTGTAACTCCCCACACTAGGCCTCAGCTCATAGATGTTCATCCACTTGCTTGCCCTTATCCTTACCCGAAGCACTTTCACCTGAAATGTTTAACCCATGAAATGGGGTGAGATATAAATCTCAGTAACTAAGGCAATTCCATCATATAATCCAGTGTAATTAACATATATGCATGAATCAAAATCATATCAATCATCTCAGTAAATGAAACAATTAGGCTATCATGATTACTATCCCATACTAGCAATCATATTTTAACATGTTAAAGGCCATTAACACTGGGAGAGGCCCGTCCACGGCACCTACTCCCCATTGAGCACACCAGGGCTCAATGCATCTGGGGTTTGATCATAACCTGGTGCTCGATCGTAGCACATGCACGGGTGGCAGCCGCACCACAGCTCCACTATGGACTCATAAGGTCCAATCATCATACAATAGATAGCCAACCAATTCATTTAGCATTTCAAATCATTCATGTACAGCAAATACAAAATTAAACAGATACATGCGTGGAATTAATATAAACCCCTGTTACCTCACTCGTAGACAGATTTGCAACAGCCACCAATGGTACATAGTCTCCCTATAATCATAGCATCAAATAATTACTACTCTAATTCATCATTAACAGTTACAATAAGTACCCAAGGGATTTAAATGCTATTAACTACCCAAAGAATACTTACCCAGCTACCACAAATACTAAATTCGGATTTAAGTGTCCTCTTCCAGAAATCTCAATATTCCACCCAAAATCCTAAGCAAATTTGTACAAAATTAATACCCATAATATAAATAAGCTATGGGGGTCTCAAACCAACAAAGAAAGCATCAAAATGGGGGGTTTAAACTCACTTAATACCAGCCCCAACCTCAACCTACGAATTTCACCAAGAAAATCCCCAAACACCCACATTTCAGATTTTGGGTATGATGAAAATACTCCAATTGAAAAACTAATCAGACCAAATTAAAGAGAAAGATGAGGGGATTAAGTTGTATAACTATTACCTTAGCTAAATCTTGCTCCAAATGTGAGAAAATGTGGATTTCTGCTAAGAACTCTAGCCTCTTCTCCTCACCTCCGAATTTTCCTTATGTTTTTGTGTTTTGCAGAATGGGGGAGGTGGCTGGTTAGTTTGTAGGATTTTAATGGAGTTAAGTTGGGTCAAATATATGGCTCATGGGTTACTCCAAGGTCTAACTCCCAATGGGCTTCAGACTTTAGCTTGTTGGGCCAGTTTTTAAGTGTTGGGCTGCAGAATTTTATTAAGCCAGTTCTTATGCATTGGGTTGCTGAAGTTTAATGGGATTTGGGCCAAGTTTGAAGAGCTCAAGGGTTTGGATCTACACCTAACTCATTGGGCCTCCATTAGCCTCTCATCATGATCTATTAATTTAGGCCTAGATGAAATTTCTATCCCAATTAATTCTCAAACCCATGTTAACAATTTATCTCTCTAAAATTTCCATTCACTAACTTGCCCAATTATCCTCTATTAATTATTCTTAATTACTCTAAATCCACGATTAACACCTTAATTAATTTTGGAGTGTTACAATGGTCCCAAAATAGACAAAACAAAGTATAAGCTTGTCAATCTCTCTTCCTCATTGTTGTTGGCTCCCTTCACCATAATTACTTGGTCCATCTAGCATGTTAGATCATTGGAGAGGAGGGGATGAGATTCAATGAACCCCAATAGCTCATCTCCCATTCAATCATATATAATATGTGCAAAGCAAGCTTTACAAATGCATGCATAGGTAAAATGGAAGTCATGAACATTTTAAAAGCACACTTGGCATATGAACAAGACATTCAAGAGCTCACTAAGTGTTTGGATTGGCCTTACACTTCTCCTCATAGATTTTGAACTTGCCTCACCCATTCTTTAAGAACTTTAGACTTAACCATATTCTTGGGAGCCCACTTTGCTTTTGGGAGACTCTTTACTTTGTCTCAACCAAGCTCCGGGGTTCTTGGCTCATCCTCACCAAAGGGAAGTGTAACACCCCAAAATTAATTAAGGTGTTAATTATGGATTAAGATTAATTAAGGATAATTAATAGAGCATAATTGAGCAAGTTAGTGAATAGGTATTCTAGAGAGATAAATTGTTAATATGGGTTAAGAATTTATTTAGGATAGAGATTTACATCTAGGCCCAAATTAATTAAATCATGATAAGAGGCTAATGGAGGCCCAAGATTTATCTTGTATAGGCTCAATTAAGTGGCCCAATTACCCTTGTGCAGACCCAAGCCCTTGAGCCCTTCAAGTTTGGCCCAAAACCTATTATACTTCAGCAACCCAATGTAGTAAACTGGCCCAAAATAATTCTGCAGCCCAATAAGTGAAAACTGGCCCAATAAGCTAAAGTTTGAAGCCCATTTGAACTTGGACCTTAGAGCAACCCATAACCCATTTTTTACCCAACTTAAACCCATCTAAAACCCTAATACTTCAGCCACTTATCCCATTTGCTGAAATTCAAAAGTGAAATTCGGAGGTGGAGAAGGAGGCTAGGGTTTGGGGCAAAAATTCTGCATTTTCACACACTTAGAGTAAGATTTGGCCAAGGTAATAGTTATACAACTTAATCCCCTCATCTTTCTCTTTAATTTGGTCTGATTAGTTTTTCATTTGGAGGATTTTCACCTTACCCAAAATCTGAAATGTGGTTATTTGGGGTTTTTTTGATGAAATTCGTAGGTTGAGGCTAGGGCTGACATTAGGTGAGTTTAAACCCCTCATTTTGATACTTTCTTTGATGGTTTGAGACCCCCATAGCTTATTTATATTATGGGTATTAATTTGGTACGAATTTGCTTAGGATTTTGGGTGAAACATTGAGAATTCTGGTGGGAGATACTTGAATCCGAATTTGGGAATTTTGGTGGCTGTTGCAATTGTCTACAAGTGAGGTAACTGGGGTTTACATTAATTCCATGCATGTATCTATTTTAATTTCATATTTGCTATATATGAATGATTTGAGATGTTGAATGAATTGGTTGGCTATCTGTTGCATTATGATTGGACCTTATGAGTCCATGGTGGAGCTGTGGTGCGGCTGCCACTCGTGCATGTGCCACGATCGGGCACCGGGTATGATCAACTCCAGATGCACTGAGCTCTGGTTGTACTCAATGGGGAGTAGGTGCCGTGGACGGGCCTCTCCCGGTGTTAATGGCCTTTAACATGTTAAATATATGATTGCTAGTATGGGATAGTAATCATGATAGCCTAATTGTTTCATTTGCTGAGATGACTGATATGTTTTCGAATGTTGAAATTGATTCATGCATGTATGTTGATTAAACTGGATTATATGATGGAATTGCCTTGGTTACTGAGATGTGTATCTCACCCCATTTTATGGGATTAATATTTCAGGTGAAGGTTCCTCGGGTAAGGATAAGGGTAAGCAAGTGGATGAACATCCATGAGCTGAGGCCTGGTGTGGGGGAGCTACACTTGATCTGAGTGGAATAGGATAGATGCTAATTTTTGTTAAGGCTTGTATAGCATCATCATGTATCTGTATTGCCAAGTGTAGGAATCTGTATTTTGATAATATACCGTGTACTTATTGAGGAGTAGGCTTTATTGTAAATTGGTAGTTGATGAATGGATTTATGCTATCTGCTATGAGCCTTGTTGAAGTCTGAAATAGCTTATTATTGGAAATGAAACCTTGATATATATATTACTTTGAACTCATGTTATTGTTAATTTACAAACTTGCTGATATATGGACTTGCTGTCATAGGATAATTAAAGAAAGGGATTTGACCCTTAGCTCTTGGACTAATAAGGATAGATTAGCTGGTTAAATTAGACTAATAAAGGACATTTGAGCCCCACAATGCAGATAGAGGAGCCCTAGGGTGTTAATGGAAGGAGAGTGGAGAGTAGGAGGCAAGAAATTCGGAGTTATAGGATCAGGAGGAGTTTAGCCGCGACTAAAATATGGTTGGCTAATGGAAGGAGAGTGGAGAGTAGGAGGCAAGAAATTCGGAGTTATAGGATCAGGAGGAGTTTAGCCGCGACTAAAATATGGTTGGCCGCGGCCAATAGTGGCGAAGTTGCCCAGAGAGAGTTCCAGAGAGGAGTTAGCCACGGCTAAATGTTAATTGGCCACGGCGAAATTTGAGAGGTCAAACTGGGAGTCATCCAGAGGGGAATTGGCCGCGGCGAATTAGGGAATTGGTCGCGGCTAAATTTTAAGAAAATGTCCCCGGCATTCCAGAGAGGAATTGGCAGCGGCGAAAGGTGGAATTGGCCGTGGCCAATATCGAGAGGCGAGCGAGGAAGTTCCAGGAGGCTTCTTCGCCGCGGCTCCCTATAGGTTGGCCGCGGCGAATGTCCAACTCGTTGTGGCTATCGCCGCGGCAAAACTAGTGACAAAGAGAGGAGTAAAGACAGAAAGGAATTGGCCGCGGCGAATAGTAATTTGGCTGCGGCTAACCCGCTAAAACACTTATATTACCTAGAAAACCCTGGTTTTCCATATGTTAACCGTAAGAGATGATCTAGAGTCATTAGGATGAGTTTTAATTGATGAGCAATGGAATCTAAGGCTTATAAATGGATGTTTAATTCCCTTATGAACATAACTGTATGTAATTGTATGATTGATGATTCTAATCACATTAAGGTTTAAATTGTTCCATATTTTCATATCCTATAGTGATTAATCACGTGTTTAAACTTAATTATGATGAATAGAAATTAGGGTCGTCACAGGAAGAGTTCTTAGTCTCTCCACACTCAAGCAAACTCATACAAACATCATGCACCTATTTAAAAACATAACATGGCATCAAGAATCATGACATATAAAGGCATGCTAGCATACTTTTCATAGCTTGAAAATGCACATTCACACATTCTAAAACAAGCTAAACACACATCCATACATGAAAGAAGGTGGAGAGAGCTACCTTGTGTACACTCACACACATTTTCCTTAGCTTTCAAGCCTCCTCTTTTGGTGACACACCCACAAATTGGAGGAGATGGTTTCTCTTGGCCTAGATACAATTTATGGGAGCCAATTAGGTTCATGGAACACATGTTAAGGCTACACAATTTGTTTAAACCCTAGATTACCCTATGACTTCCATTATGGTCCATATTTGCACTTAATGAAGCAACACCCCTCACATAATTTCTAAGCCTCTTTCTTTCCTTTCAAATATGATTCTTGACTCCTTTTAAACCTCTTGGAGTCATCACACCATTAAAACAAAGGGCCTAGCATCATTTGCTTCTTTAGGTCATAATATGGAACCTAAGACACCAAATCACTTTCCATGAGTTCTAAATTTTTTTCAAGGTTTTCCTTCATTTTCATTCATCAAATATGACTCAAGAATGGGCTTAGAAAAATTTAAAACTCTCTCTAGCACCATGGAACATGCTTGGTTGAGACATGCCTATGTTTAGGGCTCTATAGAGTTTTCTTTGTTTTCTTGAAGGAAGAAGCTTGTGGGGAGCATCTTAGGTGTCTCAAGAACTCATTTTAACTCTTAATCAGACCTAGGAAGCATCACATAAATTCAAAATTTGCAAGGTGCACTAGAAACCCTAGATTTTGCATCTTGAAATCTAATGGTTATTTTGTTGTTATCTTTGCATATTCTTGTTCTTCTCCATCAAATACCTAAGATTCATGCTTGATTGGGCTTGAAAATCAGATCCTCCTATGACTCCTAGGGTTAGGTGAAATGGAGAAGAACAGTGATGGAAGGTATTAACCATAAGATGCATTTTTACTTGTTTCCTTGCTTAGTTTGGCTTGAATCTTGATTTCTCCAAACTCCTCTCTTCAAATCCAAACTTTCCATTGAATTTATCCCTTGAATTAGATTTTTAAACTTCATTTTAATCCAAGGAAATAAAGGAGGATGAAGGAGAGGTGGTGGAGATGGAGAAAAACATGGAAAACAACCATAAAAACATACCTTAAGCTTGGAAATTCTTCTTCTTCTCCTTCTCTCTTGGTCCACCTAAAACCCTAGCTCTCCCTTCTAAAATTATGTAAAATTTTCTGATTCCAAATGGGGAGGAAAGTGGGGCGCCACCTATATATAGGTAGGGTAAATTGACTTTTTTAAAAATTTCAATTTTGCTCTTCATATTTTGCATTTTCATTTCTCCTTCGTTTTAGCTCCTTTTTTAGAACCATCTTTTCCATTATAAAATTTAGGTTCCCAATTACGAAAGTTGGCTTTGGAATCACTCAAATCAGAGCTAAAACTTTTCTAAATGGATCTATTAAAGTTTGGGCACACCGACGTTGGAAAATGTCCACCGGAAGGGATTTGACTGTCCCAGTGTTCCCATGGTTTTTAGGGCCTCTGAGAACTCAGAGAACTTAAAATTTTGATTTAAAAAGTTATCATGTGTGAATTTCAAAAATTACCCTAAATTACGAAAATACCCTTACGTTTCATAAGGTTTCTTTCAAAATTCGTTTCTTCATTCTAGCTCCATTTTTTCTTCCATATGAGATTCTCATTTTTAGGAGTCTAGAATGTTACTTAAATATTTTGGGACCTTAACTAATTTTTGTTGGGGGACTTACTTTGAAAACGTGCCCATTTCTGTCGTTTAATGAAAACTAGACATTACAAGAAGAGTGGGGCGTGGGGTATATATAGGTAGGTTTTACAAGTTGTTTCCAAAAATTCCATTTAGGTCCTTTCAACTTGGCATTTTCATTTTTGGTTTGTTTTAGGTCCTTTTTGAAAACTATTTTCTATCATAAAATTTAGGTCCTCAATCTTAGGAAATGCCTTTGGAATCACTCAAATTGAAGCTAAATCCTTCCCAAACAAAAGGGTCAAAATTCAGGTCAACTGACATTAGAAAACGTACATCAGAGGAGTTTTAACTGTCTTGAGGCTTCCCATGATTTTTATGGTCTCTAAGAACCTCAGAGAACTCAATTTTCATTTAAAAAGTTATCTTGTGAGAACTCTAAAATTCATCCAAAATTCTGAAAATGCCATTATGTTACATAGCTATTTCGTTAAATTCCATATGGTTATTTTGACCTCTATTTCAGGGCACCTCTGGCCTCCTAATTTCATTACTAAATGTCTAGATTATTATTCTAAATTTTTTGGACCTCAACCAATTCATTTTAGAGGATCTACTTTGAAAATATATCCATTTTTGTCATTTTTATGAAAATCAAATATTACATTGAGTATAAGTAAAAGTATGTAATTATGATGTATGAATGAAATTTGGAACCAAATATATAAGTTTGTAAGTTTTGGACATTCATGAGCTTTGATGTACATATGTATATGAACAACTATGAAGGTTATTTTGAGTTCTATGATGATTTTGACCATTTGAAATGTTTTATATGCTGTGTTTATACTTTTGGATGTGCTAAAATCGTCATAGTATGATTAGAAGGCCATTTGGTGCACTTTGATTCCATTTTAGTCTCAAAATTGGCTACATTCTTGATCTGAACTACAAATTGACTAAATGAACGAATTTGTGCATAAAATTTGACAAGAATATAGGTCTTATCTAGAGCCTTTCACAGAGCCAAAGAATACTATTTTTGGAGCTCTAGAGAATTTATTATGATTTTTCAAAATTAGTTAAATTATGTAGAAATTATTAAAGGCCAAATGGAGTCAAATGCTCATGAAATTTTACATGCATATATTAGCCATCCTAAGCTTTCTATAGCCACCAAGAGCACCCAATTTAAAGCTCTTTAGTAGGAAATATGAATTTTTGAAGCTTCTAGTTTGCTGTAAAACCACCACCAGACTCGAAGTATTGTTCTATCAGATTTCATGACTTAAATGTGGTTGTTTTGATCTAAAATTTTTATGGCAAAAATATGACATCTTGAGCTTTCCAGAAAGATATAATTTATATAATTTAAATTTTTTTAGAATTAATTATGATTTTCCAAAGTTCATATCAAAATATGGAATTTAATGGGAATTTGCAAAGTGTTATATGATTTTGAGATGTATGCCTTGGACTCGAGTTTTTAGCTTTAAATTGTAATATTTTTTATTGAACAAATGTGTTAATGATGAAAAAAAATTTGCTAAGCTCATGTAGTATATTAAGTTAAGAATGAATTAATTTAGCTTTCAATGATGCAAATATCTATTATTAAAAGTGTTAATTTGTTGAAAATGGGTGTTTTAAGCCAATTACGTTACAAGATAAGTATATACAGTGTTATAAGCTACATTTAAATTGGCTATTGATTTAAATAAACATCAGTTGGATAAATTTAAGAGTGAAACTAGATAGTATATGTGGGATGATTTATACTTATGGAAATTATGTAATGACCAAGTGATTAGATATTGTGTGCCTAATATAAAGTTTGATTCTATTTTGAGATTCTATGACACACTTGTATGTAGAGGTCACTTTAGTCTAAAATGCACAGCTAAGAAGGTTCTAGATAGTGGATTACATTGGCCTTCTTTGTTTTGTGATGCCTATGATTTTTGCAAAAGATGTGTTAAGTGTCAACAAACAGGGAGTATATATAGGAGAATTGAAATGCCATAGCACCCTATTTTGTTTTGTGAAATCTTTAATATCTAGGGCATTGATTTTATGGGACCTTAAGAGGTCGTGTTGCACAACCTTCAAAATAAAACTAGGTCAGATAAATTTTATAGTTAGTAGCATAACCTAGGTCATCTCCCTTAGAAATGGAGTTCAATATTTAATTAGGTTTTCTAAGTGTCAAAGGAATCTAAAGATTACCTAACTAAATAGGGGATTTTTGATTTAATTAAACTAAGTAAAATAAAATTCAATTAAAATGACTAACTGCCTAATTGTATGAATTATGGTTAAATGATAGACATGTGACTAGCTTAGGATTCATCCCTTGGTATCTACTATCCTTATCTTAATTCAATTATGATTAATTTTGGTCCAAGAGTCCCTAATTATGTTCATTGGTAAGGGATCTTGAATTACGAATCAAGATTCAAGAAACTAGTAATTTTATGTTAATTGAGACCTTTACTCCCATTAAATTACTAATTCTTGTGATTAAGATCTTTGAACACTTAGATGAGTGATTAATCAATAAATTAGTTGTTGAATTTTCACCTTAGGATGTTTAATTAACCAATTAAACTCCAAGAAATCCTCAAATTAGATATTCAAGCACTCAATCTCTCACATGCATTTCATCAAATACCTTGATTGCATACATGAATAATTGTAGGAAATTAAAAAATTCAATATTTAATCAATCAATTAATTAACAAAAAGTATCCTAATTAGTGTCTAACTAGCCACTAACTAAAGACAACACATATTCCCAATCAAATACAATCTTAACCAAGATAATATAAGAGAAGAAAAGTGCTGGAAAAATAAGAAAATTTTAGCCAAAATTCATTTATCTCCATGGATTCAAGCTTCTCCAAGGTTGTCTTCCTAGCTAGCCACAAAGGTGAATTAAGCTCTCAAGGAATGGAGGTGGAGATGGAATGGGAATGAAGGATGAGAGGCTACGGCCAAAAGGAGTGTGGATGGGGGTCTATGTATGGAATATGATGAAATGTGATTTTTTTCAATGAAATGTTGATATAACCTCCATGCCTCCTCTGCCTCCAAACCTTTTTCACGTCCCCAAAAAAATCACGTGCCTTCTTTTTTTTGCTTGTAGATTAATTCTTCCAGTTTGTGCAAGCTTCTGGACATGAGCTCATGAATGACATGGCTTCCTTGTGTTCACATGTCATGCATTTGTGTATTAATGTGGTGGAGCTAAACGTGTAAGTGGCTGCTGCATGCTTTGTTCTCAGCTCCAGCTCACTTTTCTCTCACTAAACCATAGCAAAATTCACGTATTTTCCATGCTTTTTTTCATAGCCTTGTTCACATGTTACTCTCCCCTTTATTCCACATACTTCCCATGTTTATACTGGATGTTGCTACATGGTTTGGTTAATGCTTCTTCTTCTGCCCTCCATGCATAAGTTGCACTGTAGCTTGTTCTCTTACTTATGTATTGCTCAACTTGAGAGTGCTTCATGCATGGTTCTATTCTATGTGTTCTGTATTGCAACACCATAAATTCTAGCTCATCTCATGCTTTCAAGTGGCATAATATCATGAATCATATTAATATTCTATGGAAACCCTAAAGAAATAATGATTATTTTCGCGTTGCGTCGTATCTAAAAAATTCAATTCGGTGTCACGTGGACTATGTGAGCTTATACTATACTTCCTCATATTTAATTCCATTATTACAACTCATTTGCATCGCAAAAACATGCCTACAACCCATGGAAACCGAAATGGAACTCAAAATAAACAAGCATATTTTCGGCCAGATTTGCTCCATTTTCTGACCCAACTTTGGAAAATCATAACTAAATCTAGAAAATTTGAAATCATGAAATCTTGGTATTATGGAAATATTAGGATGTCTACTTCATACTAAAAATACGTCCAGGTCACAAATTTCATCACACAGGACGTTTGACATCCAAAAAGCTACTGATGTTGCTGATTGCCTGGGCTGTTGTTCAGTTTACTGATACCAACTTCAAAAATTCATAACTAATTATATAAAAATAGAAATCACACACATTCAGTCTTTCAGGAAATATAAAAATGTTAAATTGACACTAAAAATAATTATGGAATGAAAAAGATACGTTTAGACATCTAGAACTGATAGAACAGTAACTAAGCTCCTGGGGCGCTACTGATACTGACAGTTAACTTCAAATATGTATAACTCTCTGCTCCGACTTCCAAATGAGGTGATCTCAGTGGCTAAAGAAATATTATGACCTCTAGTTTATTTATATAAAATTTCATAACCATTGGACACCATTTGGCCATCGGGTGACACAGAATTCGAAACTGCCAGTATGAACAGTACCCATACCAGAATCCATGAAAAATGCCAACTTTGAAAATTCATCAAATATTCCCTAGATCTCTGGAAACTATGATCTTTAGCTTCACAGAAAGGTCTCAATGAGACCTAATTTCATGTCAAATTTCAGGGCAAGACTAACTCATTTGGCCAAAAAGTGATGTAGGGTTCCATTGTGGTCAAATTTGGCTCCATATGAGCTACCAAATTTGCCAAATAGCCTTCCCATGGTTGTGGCACCTTTTGGGCAAGTCCAAAAGCTTATTCAAGACTTGTGTGAGCTATCCAAATGGTCCCAAACCTCATGCATCTCATTTTGGCCATTCAACCCACGTTTATACACATATTCATCAAACTTTAAATTCTCTTACCATGGCCTTACCTACTCAAAACATGTGCTAATGGTCATATATCATTTCCATACATCTAAACATCACATAATAGTATGTTTACATATATCTCAAGGTTCATAATACATATACATGATGAACTATCATTATGGTTCCAAAATAGACAAAACAAGACATAAGCTTGTCAATTGTCCCTCTTCAAGGTTGTTGGCTCCCTTCACCACAATTGCTTGGTCCACCTAGCATGTTAGATCATTGGAGAGGAGGGGATGAGATTCAAGACTCTCAATAGCTCATCTCCCATTCTATCACACATAATATGTGCAAACAAGTTTCACAAATGCATACATGGAGAAAGTAGAAATCATAGGCATTTTAAAAGCAACCTTAGCATGTGAATCAATCATACAAGACATTCAAGAGCTCACTAAGTGTTTGGATTGGCCTCACACTTCTCCTCATGGATTTTGGACTTGCCTCGCCCATTCTTTGAACACTTTGGACTCAACCATACTCTTGGGAGCCCACTTTGCTTTTGGGAGACTCTTTACTTTGTCTCAACCAAGCTCAAGGGTTCTTGGCTCATCCTCACCCAAAGGAAGAGTTCTTGGCCTCTCCACACTCAAGCAAACTCATACAAACATCATGGGTTCATTTAAAAACATAACATGGCATCAAGCATCATGGCATATAAAGGCATGCTAGCATACTTTTCAAAGCTTGAAAATACACATACACATATTCTAAAACAAGCTAAACACATATTCATGCATGAGAGAAGGTGGAGAGAGCTACCTTGCATACAAGCACACACTTTTTCCTTAGCTTTCAAGCCTCCTTTTATAGCCACACACACCCACAAGTTGGTGGAAATAGTGTCTCTTGGCCTAGACACAAATTATGGGAGCCAATTAAGTTCATGAAACAATTTCTAGGGCCATGCAACTTGCTTAAACCATAGATTACTCTACAACCTCCATTATGGTCCATATTGGCACCTAATGAAGCAACACCCCTCAAATGATTTCTAGGCCTCATTCTTTACTCTCAAATATGATTCTTGACTCCTTTTAAGCCTCTTGGAGTCATCACATCATTAAAACAAATGGCTTAGCACCATGTTGCTTCTTTAGGCCATATTATGGAACCTAAGACACCAAATCACTTTCCATGAGTTCTAAATTTTTTCCAAGGCCTCCCCTCATTTTCATTCATCAATTATGACTCAAGAATGGCCTTATAAAAATTTAAAACTCTCCCGAGCTATGAGAAACTCTTTAGGCTGAGGCTATGGAGTTTAATGGCCTTCATGGAGTTTGCTTGGTTTTTTTGAAGGGGGAAGCTTGTGGGGAGACTTTTTGGTGTCTCAAGAACTCATTTATACTCTAACTTAGACCTAGGAAGCATCCTACAAATTTAAAAATTGAAAGGTGCACTTGAAACCCTAGGTTTTGCATCTTGCTTTCTAATGCCTTTTTCTTAGTTTTCTTTGCATATTCTTATTCCTCTCCATCAAATACCTAAGAATCACCTTTGGTTTGGTTAAAAATCTGAATCCTTAGATCTATCTTGGTGTAGGTCGAAATGCTCAAGGAAGGGAGGAAGAAGACTAAGTGGAAGAATTGCAAAATACCTTGTTTTCCTTGGATTTTCTTGCTTGTTCTTTCTTTCCTTGGCCTCTTTACTTGAAATTCGAACTTTCCCCTCTATTTTCCCTTCAAAACAGCCCTTAAAACTTCAGAGAAAGCATGGAGAAGAAGAGGGAAAAAGAGGGGAAGAAAGTGGTGGAGAGAGAGCATGAAAAACAAGCAAAATTCCATACCTAAAGTCTTGAATCTTTCCTCCTTCTTCCCTTCTCTTTGTGTGCCACTCTCCAAGGGATTTGCTTCTAATTTAGGGCTGGAAATTCTGAAGTGAATGAAGGAGAGTGTGAGGTGCCACCTATATATAGCTAGGGTAAAGTGACTTTTTTGAAAATTCCTATTTTGCCCTTCATACTTTGCCTTTTTGTTTCTCCTTCGTTTTAGCTCCTTTTTGAGAACCGTCTTTTCCATTATAACATTTAGATTCCCAATTAAGAAAAATGGCTTTGGAATCACTCAAATCAGAGCTAAAACCCTTCCAAACGAATCGGTCAAAGTTTGGGTCAATTGATGTTGGAAAACTTACACCGGAGGGTCTTTACCAGTCCCGGGGCTTCCCATGGTTTTTGAGGCGTCTGAGAACCCTGAGTGATAAGCATGATTTTTATACATTTTATTCCTCCTAACTTAGTCATTTTAATAATTAAATGTGACTTAATAAATGCAATTGAATGGAAATTGATTTTAATAGCTAGTTTTGCACTTTAGGAATTAAATTGCAAATTTCTTAAATTTTATTGCATGAATTCCTTTTAAATAATTTTGTGGGTATTTTCACTTAGCAATTTCCATTCTTTTGTGTAGACTTTAATGGGCTTTGAACACAATCATGAAAGCCACGAGCTGCAAGATGGAAAAAGAGTCTCGAGCTTGGTAGATGAATTAAGAAGAAGAAGAAGAAGGCTTGAGAAGGAGATCGCATGGAAAGCCACGAGCTGCAACACTTACAAACAGCCACAGGTTTCACGTGGGAGGCAGCATCAAAAGAAGTTACAGGTTACATGAAAGCAGAGCTTGGGCAGCTGTCATGCAAAACACACAAGCTTAAAACAGAGGAACTGGACATCAAGACGTTGTAGCAGCTGAAACTAGAGACGTGGTTGAACAAAGGAAAGGGGGCAACTCGTCCAGCACGTTGCCATGGGTTCTGCACTCACACAAGAAGCTTTAGGCTGAACTCGAGGGCTGTGTTAAATGAAGGAAGTAACGAGTTGAAGTTTGGAATGAGCTGCACGAGAGAAGCAACACAGAATAAACGAAGAAGCTCACATGCAGAGAGAGGAACGTGACTTCAGCGTGGAAAATGGAGGAAAAAGCAAAATGAAATGTCAGCAGAAACAGAGCACATTTTTAGGAAGCAGCCTCTGTTTGGAAACAAATGAAGAAAAGCAAAACAGAGCATGGATGGAGGAAAAACTAAGTTGAGAAAAACGTAAAAGAAGATCCATGTGGAGATTGGTACGTGGACAGCAACGTGAAACAGAGACAGCTACGATTTGGAGAAGAAAGAAACACATGCAGAATCACGTCTGGGCAGCAGCTTACAACTCGAGCAAAACGTGGAGAAAAGCACGTGAAGAGCATGAAGAAAGGGGCTGGACAGTCACATGAGAAGCTCGAGTTTCGTGTGCAGAATCAAGCAAAGAAACACGAAGAAGAAAGCTACGGGTTGCTCAATGCATGATCTGAAAAGAAAAAAACAAAGAGCAGAGAAGAAAACGTGGGCTGGGTTTAAGAGAGAAACAAAGTACGAAGCATGAATCAGAAAATGCTGAAGCCAACGTGGATTATTATATTCAAGTGGGGCCCACCTTACATGCACATGCAAGCTTCAGTCGATTGAAATTAGAGAAGGGAGCACGTGAAAAATAAGTAAGCCACGTGAAAGAGGATCCAGGGTATTCATTCATATACAAGCCCTAGCCGTCATTCGCCCATTCTCCCCATCACGTCGTCCAGCACCCCACGCCTTCACGCCTCCATTCACAGAACCATCCATCTCTCCATTCTCTCCATCTCCATTCCATTGTAATATGAAGATCTAATCTCCATCTTGAGGCTAGCAAGGGAGGAAGCTTTTGGCTGAAGCTTGAATCCTTGGAAGAATGCAAAATTTTGGCTAAGATTTCTTATTTTTTTCAGCACTTTTTCTTTTTCTTGTATAATCTCGGTTGAGTTATATTTGATTGAGAAATTGTGTAATTAATTAGTGACTGGTTAGACACTGATTAGGAAACATTTTTGTTAATTAATTGGTTGAATTTGAATCTGATTTTTCATTATTCTCTCTAATCTCCCATGTATGCCACGAAGGTGTTCGATGAAATGCATGAGTGAGGTTATGTGCTTAAATGTCTATTTGAGAATTCCTTGGTGTTTAGTTGGTTAATTAAACATTTTTGGATGATGAATCAGAGGCTAATTAATCGGTTAATTAATCAAATTGGATGTTCATTAATCTTAAAGACAAGAGTTAACGGTTTAATATGGGATTGAGATCTCAATTCAACATTAGATTGTTAATCTCTTGATTCTTGTGTGGTAACTTAAGATAACTTATAATGAACATAATTAGGAATTCTTAGGTCAAAATTAATCACAATTGGAATAGGATAAGGATAGTGGATACCAAGAGACCATTCCTAAGCTAGTCACAAGCCATTATCTACCACAATTCATCTAATTAGGTAGCAATTAGGAATTTTGATTTGGTTTCATTTTAATTATTTTAAATCAACCAAACCCCCCTTAGTTTAGAAATTTTTAGGGTCTTTTAACACTTAGAAACTTAATTAAGCATTGAATTCCATTTCCAAGGGAGATGACCTAGGTTGTGCCACTTGCTATATTTTTAGTCAACCTAGTTTTATTTTGAGGGTTGTACGACAAGCCCGTCACTGAGCAACTCAAAATTTCCATTTAAAAAGCCCTCCTAGGTGCTTTTCCAAAATTACATTTATTTACGAAAATGCCACTAGCCTTTCGGCAAATTTTTCAAATCACTCCGACCCCGGTTTCTGGGCAACTCAAGGCTCAAATCCTTATTTTTTATTATTTAACATTTTATCCAAATTTTATTTGGCCTTGAATCACTCATCTTAGGGGACTTACTTTGAAAGCATGCCCATTTCCATCGTTTTAACGAAAACTGGGTATTACAATTCTTTCCCCCTTTTAAAAATTTCGCCCTCGAAATTTAGATAACATACCTCATGGGAAGAGTTCTAGATATTTCTTCCTCATATCATCCTCTAGCTCCCAAGTGGCTTCCTCGGGAGATAATCCTTTCCAAACCACTTTCACTAATGGTATCGTCTTATTTCGTAACTACTTGAGTCTAACATCCACGATCCGATCTAGTGATACTATGTATGATAGATCATCCTGTAACTACACATTCTCATATTCTATGACATGTGAGGGGTCGGGCAGGTACTTTTTCAACTGGGAAACATGGAAGACATTAAGGACTTGGCTTAGGTTCGGAGGAAAGGCTAGTCTGTATGCCACAGGTCCTACTTTATCAAGAATTTGGAAAGGACCTATGTACTTTAGACTGAGCTTTTTACTCTTAATGGACCGACCTATCCCTGTGACTGGAGATACTCTAATGAAGACATGGTCTCCAATTTCAAACTCTAACGGCCGCCTACGTTTATCTGCATAACTTTTCTGTCTACTTTGGGCGGTCAGAAGTTTCTTTCTGATGGTCTCTATTTGTTTGGAGGTCTGGTCCACTAACTCTGGGCCTATGAGGCTCCACTCTCCTAGTTCAACCCAACACACTAGGGATCTACACTTCCTCCCATACAATACCTCATACGGTGCCATCTGTATACTTGCATGATAACTGTTATTATAGGCAAACTCTGCTAGAGGCAAGTATGTATCCCAATTCCCTTTCATTTCTAATACACACGCCCTCAACATGTCCTCTAGGGTTTGGATAGTTCTCTCTGTCTGTCCATCCGTCTGAGGGTGGTAGGCTATGCTAAATCTAAGTCTGGTGCCTAAAGCATCCTATAATGATCTCCAGAAATTCGATGTGAATCTGGGATCCCTATCTGACACTATGCTTCTAGGCACACCATGCAATCTAACTATCTCCCTGATATACAGCTGGGCTAACTTATCTAGGGTATAAGTGGCTTTCATAGGTAAGAAGTGTGCTAACTTTGTTAGCCTATCCACTATTACCCATATTGCATCATACCCCGATGATGTCCTGGGTAAACCCATGACAAAATCCATAGCTATGCTATCCCATTTCCACTCTGGGATATCTAGGGGCTGAAGCAACCCAGCTGGTTTCTGATATTCTATTTTTACTCTTTGGCATACTAGACATCGGGAGACATACTCTACTATATCTGTTTTCATTCCGGGCCACCAGAACATTTTCTTTAAATCCTGGTACATTTTATTACTGCCTGGATGAATGATGTACTTACTCTTATGTGCCTCATCTAATATCTTTTCTCTAATTTCTGTGTTCCTAGGCACATACAGCCTATCCCTGTATCTTACTATGTCATCCTCAGACAGATTAAACTCCTGGACACTACCTTGGGCTATCTGGGCTCTAATCTTATTTACATGATCATCTGTCTGTTGGACCTCTCTTATCTGATCCCTCAGGTCATTCTCTATTCGGGTCTCACTCAATAATAGCTTCCCTGAATACACCTCGCAGGAGAGACTCATGTCTCTAAATCTCTCAATCAACTCCTACTCTCGGATCATCATACAGGCCATGTGTATGGATTTTCTACTAAGGGCATCAGCTACCACATTAGCTTTACTAAGATGGTACTTTAATGTGAAATCATAATCTTTTAGAAATTCCAACCATCTCCGTTGCCTCATATTTAGCTCTTTCTGTTCAAACAAATATTTGAGGCTTTTGTGGTCGCTGTAGATTTCTATTGCTGCCCCATATAAGTAGTGTCTCCATATTTTCAAAGCAAACACCATTGCGGCTAACTCTAAATCATGTGTGGGGTAGTTTTTCTCATTAGGTTTCAATTGTCTAGAAGCATAAGCTACCACTCGGCCTTTCTGCATAAGCACACATCCTAACCCTTTCTTTGAGGCATCACTGTATACTACAAAAGTTTCTTTAGGGTCAGGGAGTATTAAAACTGGGGTCGTGGTCAACTTGTGCTTCAACTCTTGAAAACTACTCTCACATTTCTCATTCCACACAAATGACACATTCTTTCTAGTAAGCCGGGTCAGTGGCATCGCTATCTGAGAAAAGCCCTGAACGAATCTCCTATAATACCCTGTTAAACCTAGGAAGCTTTTGATCTTTGTCACTATCCTAGGTCTCTCCCACTGCAACTGTAATGTCCCGTTTTCATTAAACGATGGAAATGGGCACGTTTTCAAAGCAAATCCCCTGAGATGAGTGATTCAAGGCCAAATAAAATTTGGATAAAATTTTAAATAATAGAAAATGAGGATTTGAGCCTTGAGTTGCCCAGAAACTGAGGTCGGAGCGATTCAAAAAAATTGCCGAAAGGCCAGTGGCATTTTTGTAAATAAGTGTAATTTTGGAAAAGCACCTAGGAGGGCTTTTAAATGGAAATTTTGAGTTGCCCAGGGTTCTCAGAGGCCCCAAAAACCATGGGAAGCCCCGGGACCAGTAAAGCCCCTCCGGTGTACTCTTTCTGATGTCAGTTGACCCGAACTTTGATCGATTCGTTCGGGATGGTTTTAGCTCCGATTTGAGTGATTCCAAATGCATTTTATTACATTGGGATGGAAAAGACGGTTCTAAAAAAGGAGCTAAAACGAAGGAGAAACGAAAATGCTAAGAACGAAGGGCAAAATTGGCATTAAAGTGTTAAAGGAAGCTTCTTTCTTCTTCTTTATATGCCACGTTCTGCCTCCCCCTCTCTAAACCGACTTGCTTCTGCCCATTTTCAGAGGAGAACTCCAGCTCCTTAGGTGCACAAGAGGAGGAGGATTTTGGAGGAAGAAATTCAAGAAAAAGGTAAAAAACTTTAAGACATTCCATATCCTTCCTTCTTGAACCTTGCTCCTCTCCTCTCAAGCTTTCTTTCTATGGTTTTAATGGAGAGTTTGGTGCTGTTTTTGGGGCAGAACAGAGAGGGGAATTTCGAAAATTGAGGGAGTAAGCCAACCAAGTGGAAGAACAAGCCAAAGGAAGCAAGAAAACAAGGTAAAACTTCCATTCTTTGGTAGTTTCTCCCTTCCCCTTCCTCTTGCACGAATTTGACCACCATGAGCCCAATTCTTAGGGGCTGTTTTCTGTCCAATTCATAGAGGGATTAGGGGTTTTAGATGGCAAGGATTAAGAATGAACTAATAGAATCAAGAAAGGAGCATTAGGAAATAAAATGGAATCATTAGGGATCCAAATGCTCCCTTGCAAATCTGATTTTATATAAATGTTCTTAGGCTTAAATGAATGTTTAAATGTGCTCCTAAGATCCCTAAGAGGTCCCCCATATGTCTCTTCCTCCATAAAATGAACAAAACCCCATGGAAAGTCATGAACCTAAAAGTTGGAAAAGTGTAGAGCACTTAAGGGGATTGTAAAAACTGATTTAATCTATAAGTTCCCTTGGTTGTTTAAGTGTTTCCTTGACCTCCTACAACTCTTAAAAACCTCCCTAATGGTTCCCCCATCAAGGAAAAATCAAGAAGCCATGAAATCCCATTTATGCTCTAACTTTCGGCCAAGTAGGGATGGCATAGTTAGGGAGAGTTTTAAATTGTTTCAAGCCCATTTTTGAGTCATACATGATGAATGAATGTGAGGGGAAACCTTGGGAAAAATTTAGGAAGCTTAGAGAATGAGTTGGTGCTTTAGGTTCCATATTGTGACCTAAGGAAGCAACATAATGTTAGGCCCTTTGTTTTAATTATGTGATGACTCCAAGAGGCTTAAAAGGAGTCAAGAATCATATTTGAAAAGAAAGAATGAGGCCTAGAAATCATTTGAGGGGTGTTGCTTCATTAGGTGCCTTTATGGACCATAATGGGGATTATAGAGCAATCTAGTACTTAAGCAAGTTGTATGGCTTTAGAGAATGTTTCATGAATGTCCCCTTTTTTATGTGCCCTTATGGAAATCATGATGTGAAGCTTATAAATGGCATGTAATAGAGCTAGAAGTTATGGTGTTACAGCAACACTGCCTCTACCTTATGGGGATCGACTGTGACCCCTGCCTGGGAGATGACATGACCTAGAAACTGAACCTCAGTGAGCCAGAACTCACATTTACTAAGTTTAGCGTACAACTGTCTCTCTCTCAGGGTCTCCAAGGCTAATCTCAGGTGTTGCTCATGTTCCTCTCTACTTTTTGAGTAGATAAGGATGTCATCTATGAAGACTACTACAAATCTATCTAAGTATGGCCTGAAAACTCTGTTCATGTAATCCATAAAGACTGCAGGTGCATTCGTCAACCTGAAGGGCATAACTAGAAACTTGTAGTGCCTGTATCTAGTTCTAAAAGCTGTTTTGGGAATATCCTCAGCCTTTATTCTAAGCTGATGGTATCCCGACTTGAGGTCTATCTTTGAAAACACTGACGCTCCTACTAACTGATCTAGGAGGTCATCTATGCGAGGGAGAGGGTACTTATTCTTAATAGTAATCTTATTGAGTTCCCGGTAATCTATACATAGCCTAAGGCTCCCATCCTTCTTCTTTACAAATAGGACTGGAGCTCCTCATGGTGAGACGCTCGATCTAATGAAACCCTTCTCTAAAAGCTCTTCTATCTATTTTTTAAGCTCTGCTAGCTCGGTGGGAGCCATCCTATACGGGGCCTTAGACACTGGACCTGCCCCAGGTACAATGTCTATAGGAAACTCTACCTCTCTCTCTGGGGGTGGTCCACTAATTTCTTTAGGAAAGACATCTTGGAACTCCTTCACTATGGAAATCTCTTCTATACCCTCTTCTACCTCAGCCTGAACTAAAAAGAAGACCAGATACCCCCGACAACCATGCCCTAGTAATCTCTCAGCTTGGGAGGTGGTCATGACAGATAACTCAGCCCTAGTACTAGGCACAGTCCCACACTCAGGTAAAGTGATACACTTGTGGCTACAATCTAATGTGGCATTATTTGCAGACATCCAATTCATGCTAATAATCACATCAATATCAATGAGGGGCATACAAATCAAATCAAGGGTGGTCAGGCAATGGTTAAACCGGATCACACAATTCAAACAAGCATGGGAGGTAATGGCTCGGTTCCCTGTGGGGGTAGATACATGCAACTCATATGGCAATATATGCATACTTAGACCCAACCTCTCAGCACAGTCATATGATATAAAAGAGTGGCTAGCACCTGAATCAAATAATGCAGTCACAGAAAAATTATTTATTTTAATAGTACCTTGGATCAGACTCGGGGACCGGCTAGCCTCCTGCTGTGATAGGGCAAAGACTCTACCCTAGGTCTGTGGTCTGGGAGGAGGAGCCATCTCCCTCGGCTGTGTGATCTGCAAAGGGGCCTGTGGAGGAATCTGGGTGCAATCTCTAGCTATGTGCCCTGGCCTGCCACATCTAAAGCACACATTCTGCCCCGCATAGCACGGTCTGGTACCGTGATTCCTGCCACACTGGGGACAAGTGATAGGTGGAGCACTACCTTTACTAGACTGAGTCCTCCTTCTTTTACCTCTCTAGTTCCACTGGCTCTTTCCACCTCTTCGGCTAGTCACTGCAGGCTGGGAACCCTCTCTAGGTCTTTTGGGCTCAGGGAGGGGAAGAGGTGGTCTAGCACTAGAGATAGGCTGCAATCTCTTAAAGTTTGTCTCTGTGACTCTGCATACCTCCATAAGGGTATTAAAGTGCCTGATCCTCTGTGGCACCACCCTATCTCTGATCTCAGGGAGCAAACCCTTCTCTAATCTATCTGCCCTTCATCTCTCATCATCATGTCTCTGCAGGTAAGAGGAATATCTAGAGAGCTCAACAAATTTCGCCACATATTGGTCCACGGACATCCTTGGAGTTTGCTTAAATAGAATGAATTCTGATTCTTTCTCATCTCTAATAGAATCGGGGAAATATTTCTTGTAGAACACCTCGAGGAATGCCTCCCAGGTGATTGGGGCGTTCCTCGCTCTCAAGATAGGCTCAGTGCCTTTCCACCAGTAAATTGCTTCTTTCTGTAACTGGAATGCAGCCATCTTGGCTTTTCTGCTCAGACGTGCACTCCATCACCTCAAAGATTTAATCTAATGCCATAATCCAGGCCTCAGCTTTATCTACATTCATCTCACCATCAAAGGTAGGAGGCTTGAATTTTTTGAACTGTGTAATCACCTTTCTGGTCGAGGGTTGCTGTACAGGAGGCATCTTAGCTGGTGGAATTGGGGCAACCATCTGCGTCTGTGGCTGTGCATCTGGGTGAGTCGCCCCTGAATGCTCGGGACGATCTAAGTATAGAGGTGGCTAAGGAGGAGTAGGTGTAAGGCCCTGGCTATCTCTCTCAGCAAGTCGTTCCTGAAGCTACATAATGACGGCCTGCTGCTGATCCAGGCGAGCCATGATAGACTGAAGGGCTCCAGCAACTGGATCACTAGGCCCGGCTTCATCAGCACAAGTCTGGCTAGGGGGCCAACCTCTCCTAGTGTTCACCATCGTACTGAAACATCATAACAAACTATAACATGAGCTAGGGAACACTTCCACCATCATACACACTCAATTCATCCAAACAAGCTCAAATGCATATAGGCAACTCAAAAACACAAGCCACAACCCACAATGAGAGCCTGAACCTTTGCTCTGATACCACTAAATGTAACACCATAAATTCTAGCTCATCTCATGCTTTCAAGTGGCATAATATCATGAATCATATTAATATTCTATGGAAACGCTAAAGAAATAATGATTATTTTTGCGTTGCGTCGTATTTAAAAAATTCAATTCGGTGTCACGTGGACCATGTGAGCGTATACTATACTTCCTCATATTTAATTCCATTATTACAACTCATTTGCATCACAAAAACATGCCTACAACCCATGGAAACCGAAATGGAACTGAAAATAAACAAGCATATTTTCGGCCAGATTTGCTCCATTTTCTGACCCAACTTTGGAAAATCATAACTAAATTTAGAAAATTCGAAATCATGAAATCTTTATCATTATGGAAACTCTTTAGGCCGAGGCTATAGAGCTTAATAGACTTCATGGAGTTTGCTTGGTTTTCTTAAAGGGGGAAGCTTGTGGAGAGACTCTTTGGTGTCTCAAGAACTCATTTATATTCTAACTTGGACCTAGGAAGCATCCTACAAATTCAGAAATTGAAAGGTGCACTTGAAACCTTAGGTTTTGCATCTTGCTTTCTAATGCCTTTTTCTTAGTTTTCTTTGCATATTCTTATTTCTCTCTATCAAATACCTAAGAATCACCTTTGGTTTGGTTAAAAATCTGAATCCTTAGATCTGTCCAAGTGTAGGTCGAAATGCTCAAGGAAGGGAGGAAGAAGACCAAGTGGAAGAATTGCAAAATACCTTGTTTTCCTTGGATTTTCTTGCTTGTTCTTGCTTTCCTTGGCCTCCTTACTTGAAATTTGAACTTTCCCCTCTCTTTTCCCTTTAAAACAGCCTTTAAAACTTCAGAGAAAGCATGGAGAAGAAGAGGGAAAAAGAGGGGAAGAAAGTGGTGGAGAGAAAGCATGAAAAACAAGCAAAATTCCATACCTAAAGTCTTGAATCTTTCCTCCTTCTTCCCTTCTCTTTGTGTGCCACTCTCCAAGGGATTTGCTTCTGATTTGGGGCTGGAAATTCTGACGTGAATGAAGGAGAGTGTGAGGTGCCATCTATATATAGCTAGGGTAAAGTGACTTTTTTGAAAATTCTTATTTTGCCCTTCATACTTTGCCTTTTTGTTTCTCCTTCGTTTTAGCTCCTTTTTTAGAACTGTCTTTTCCATTATAACATCTAGATTCCCAATTAAGAAAAATGGCTTTGGAATCACTCAAATCGGAGCTAAAACCCTTCCGAACGAATCAGTCAAAGTTTGGGTCAATTGATGTTGGAAAACTTACATCGGAAGGTCTTTGCTAGTCCTGGGGCTTCGCATGATTTTTGGGGCCTCTAAGAACCCTGGGCAACTCAAAATTTCCATTTAAAAAGCCCTCCTAGGTGCTTTTCCAAAATTACATTTATTTACGAAAATGCCACTAGCCTTTCGGCAAATTTTTCAAATCACTCCGACCCCGGTTTCTGGGCAACTCAAGGCTCAAATCCTTATTTTTTATTATTTAGCATTTTATCCAAATTTTATTTAGCCTTGAATCACTCATCTCAGGGGACTTACTTTGAAAGCATGCCCATTTCCATCGTTTAACGAAAACTGGGCATTACATGTATCAACTCCAAACCAGTGGCTCGTGTATGTGTTTCTTCTACCTTGCTTCATCCACCTAAGCTCGAGCTTGCTTCTTCTTAAGTTTCTTCTTCATTTAAACTTTAGCCTAAGCTTCTTTTTTTTGCTTCTCCAGAAATTCTAGCTCCTTCTCACGTCATTTTTTATGTCTTTTTCTCTCATTCAGCTCCAAAAGCCAGTAGCTTCCTATGTGTTCGGCTCGTTCTACTCTTCCTTCACTCACTCTCTTCTCCAACCCATTTCTTTCATGTTTCCCCTCATTTAACTCAACTCTTTCATGTCAAAACCACAAGTGCTTGAAGCTTTTTCTCTTTTGTTTACAACCAAGCTTCATGTAGCTATTCTCTTCCAACCTAAGTGCTGCCTTAACATGATTGCATGTTCATTCTACTCTCCAAAACAAAGGCTTCTTTTCTTTATAAACATGATGATTTGATGGGTTGCTACATGGAATATGTGTTTTTGTGTTGCTGTAACATGAAGCATGGCTCAACATGGGAATTGCATAGTATGATTCATCCATTCCTTCATCAACATGAGAGATGATTTGCTCCTCAATTACATTAGACTCATGCCTCCCAAAGAGCCTTCCACATATCGTCAATTCATCTTCATTTTAAATCATTTTCCCATTAAAATTTGCATAAGAAAAATAAAGTAAAATGAAGTAGAATAAAACAAAGCAAAATATTAAGAAAGAAAAATTCACAAAGAAAATATTTCAAGGAAATTTATGCATTGAAATTCTAAAATTTTGCAAATTACTTCCTAAAGTGCAAAGAATGGTTACTAAAATCAAATTCCACCTAAGTAAATCTATTAAGCCTTATTTAACTATTAAAGTGCTTAAGCTAAAGAGAATAAAATATATAAAAATTATGCTTATCAAATTCCCCCACACTTAAACTTTTGCACTTCTGGGCAAAGCTTAAAATCTAAGGAAAGGCTAGTGGAATGGCAAGTGGAAAAATGAAAATGAAAAATGAAAGAAAAAATCACAAGCTAAGGACTAATCACAACTCTTCAACACTTCAACAATCAAAGTTAATTTCACTTGCATCAAGAAATAAGTTCCATGGCAATTTCATTTGAAAAGAAGGAGTTGAAATGCATAGCCCTTCACATAGGTTAGTGTTTACTCTCAACTTTCTAGTATTTAGGCAATGTATATCACTCAAGTTTCACCTGTCAAAACTCACTACCATAGGCTTGTCAAGCTTTTAGATCTCCACCACCTATGCCAAATGCAATGTACAAATCAATAGGACTTTATTCAAGGTTATAATGGGGCTAAGGAGATGAAATGAATGGTACACAAACAAGGGGAAAACAAACAACAAATGGAACACCTTAGGATCTCAAGAGCAATAAAATGACACCTAGGATAGGGACGAATGTGTTTCAAGGCCCCTTTTGTTTTTCCAACTAGAACGAACAAAATTCAAATTACTTCTTTCTTTTGATTTTCAATGACTTTTCCTTCTTTGTTTTTTTCAAACTTCTCATTCATTATTTTTCTTTTTTTCTTTTCTATCTCTTCTTTCTTTAACTTTGTACATTTTCCTCAACTTTTAATAACAATGGCCTAAATGGATGCAAAGCACACATTCTCTCATCCTAATTAGATGTAATGCTCTTTGAAATCCCTAAAGTATCTTCAAACAAGGTGGAAAACCTTTTTAATGGCTCTAGGCTAACAAGAAAATAAAATTAAGTCCAAAGTGGTTAACAATGGATAAAATACATGTTGGGTATGGCTTTTTAGCTATCTAGCTATAATAGAAAGGAATGCCTTATCATTTTTATGCATGCAAATGCAAATGTGGTCTCGACAAAGAATCAAGACAAGTTTTAGAGTGAAAGCAAAGATAGGTAAATACATACTAGAAATGAACAATTAAGGCTTAAATCCTCACCATCTAATGGCTATCAAATAATTCATTAAAATCAAATTCATTGCCACTTCACTTGAATTAAAACACAAGATCTATTACTTATCATGTCAAAGTGAATCCAAGCTACAATCATCTCAACTTGCAACTTTTACAGAAAAATTGGAAAAAATAATCATGCTATTTTTCAAAAATTTCAAAAAAAATTTCAAAATTTTTTTTTTGTTAAACAAAGGAAGCAAAAAGAAGATGAAATGGAATGAAATGACTCTCCCCCTACACTTAAATATTGCATTATCCTCAATGCTAGCACACAATCCAGTCAACAGATCAACAGCACAATATAAAAAGAGTAGAGGGAAAGTGTACAACTAGATGAACTTGAATCGAAGATCTCAAGGGTGGCTCATATTTCCTTTATAGTTGGTTAGCAATTTATTTCCTACAAAATAGAATAAAAGAAACTGTAATGCAGAAAAGAAAAGAAAAATAAATCCTAAACTAAAAAGAACACCATAAAAAACAAACTAATCATAAATATCAAAAACCAAAATCAAAATAGCTTTATTTCTCCTTAACTGAACAAATTTGAGTCTAACTACTTTGAAACATTTTGATTGATCATGCAAGGATAATTCATGGACTTCTTCAACCATCAGTAGTCTCAGAAAGTCATATTCAGCATGTTTAGAAGTAGTAAAAGAAGAAAAATCAAATTTAGGAAATTCAAAACTAAAGAAAGAAAATTTGAAATCAAAATTTTCTAGATATCTATCAAAATCCATGAAATTTACTGGACTCTCATTAGTAAGAGTCACTACATCTACAGAAAAGATTAAATTGCAACTTCTCACAGTCTTTCAGGTTCAAGGCATCTGGCAGTTGCTTTATCTGAGTTGGGAGAGTCTATGGATTGTTGGGAACTAGCTCAACAACTTCAGGAATCTGTTCAGGACTCTTAGCAAAAGAAATAATATCTTCCTTAACCAAAGAGACATCAGTAGGCTTATAAGATTTTAAAAAATGATCAACAACTAAATCCAGTCTCTCACTAGTATCAATAATAGCACAAGCATCAGTCGGATTTTCAATATCAGCACTATCTCTATGCATACTCTCATCAACACTAGTATGATCAGTAAGATCAATCTTATCAATAATTTCAGTGTAAACAAAGGAATTTATGGATTCAACAAACTTATCAGACTTCAAAAACTCATTAATCTCAACACATATAGGACATGTATGCATATCATCACATAAGCATTTCCAATTAGAGTCTGAATTATCAACAATAAGCTACTCAATAATTTCACTGTCTATATCATTATCACATACTACATTCACTATTTCATCAGTCATATCTTCGCATGCTAGTAAGGAATCATGATAATCAGAATATGTGAGGAACTTACTAGTCTCAATGAAAGTATTAGTTTAGGAGCATCTATCACATGTAGCGGATCAAGCACACACACAATCAAGAGAATCATTCAAAAAAAATATATCACATGGTCTTGATGGCATATTGTCCTTAAACTCAGAAGATGCATCAGTAATAGGCTTATCAACCAATCCCACACTAGGAACATAATGATTATCACATTTTAGGTCACCCCCACATATATTGTAATGTCCAATTTTTGTTAAACGATAGAAATGGACGCGTTTTCAAAGTAAGTCCCCCGAAATGAATTAGTCAAGGTCCTGAAAAATTTGAATAACATTTTAGCCTCCTAAAAATGAGAATTCTAGCCTCAGACGGAAGGAAAAATGGAGCTAGAATGAAGAAATAAATTTTGACTGAAACCTCACGAAATGTAATGGCATTTTCATAATTTCAGGCAATTTTTGGAATTCACATAGGAGGGCTTTTTAAACCAAAATTTTGAGTTCTTCAGGGTTCTTAGAGGCCTTGAAAACCATGGGAAGCCCCGAAACAGTTAAATCCCCTCTGGTGGACATTTACCAATGTCGGTGTGCCTGAACTTTGATAGATTCATTCGGAAAGGTTTTAGCTTCGATTTGTGTGATTCCAAAGGCATTTTCTTAATTGGGAACCTAAATTTTATAATGAAAAAGATGGTTCTAAAAAAGGAGCTAAAACGAAGGAGAAACGAAAATGCAAAGTATGAAGGGCAAAATTGAAATTTTTGAAAAAATCACTTTTTCCTACCTATATATAGGTAGTGCCCCACTTTCCTCCCCATTTGGAATCAGAAAAATTTGAATAATTTCAAAAGGGAGAGCTATGGTTTTGGGCGCACCAAGAGAGAAGGAGAAGAAGAAGAATTTCCAAGCTTAAGGTATGTTTTTATGGTTGTTTTCCATGCTTTCCTCCATCTCCACCACCTCTCCTTCATCCTCCTTAATTTCCTTGGATTAAAATGAAGTTTAAAAATCTGATTCAAGGGAGAAATTCAAGGGAAAGTTCGGATTTGAAGAGAGGAGCTTGGAGAAATCAAGATTCAAGCCAAATTAAACAAGGAAACAAGGTAAAAATGCATCCTATGGTTGATATCTTCCATTACTCTTCTTCTCCATTTTGACCTACATTAAGAACCCTAGGAAGATCTGATTTTCAAGCCCAACCAAGCATGATTCTTAGGTATTTGATGGAGAGGAATAAGAATATGCAAAGAAAATCATGAAATAAGCATTTGGATTCAAGATGCAAAACCTACAGTTTCTAGTGCACCTTTCAAATTCTGAATTTATGTGATGCTTCCTAGGTCTAATTTAGAGTATAAATAAGTTCTTGAGACACCTAAGATGCTCCCCACAAGCTTCCTCCTTCAAGAAAACAAAGAAACCTTCATGTGGCCCAAATGGTGCCTATGCTCAGCCAAGAGGGGATCTTGTAGGTGGGGGGAGTTTTAAATTTTTCTAAGGCCATTCTTGAGTCATATTTGATGAATGAAAATGAAGGGAGGCCTTGGAAAAAATTTAGAACTCAAGGAAAGTGGTTTGGTGTCTTAGGTTCCATATTATGACCTAAAAAAGCAACATGATGCTAGGCCCTTTGTTTTAATGGTGTGAATACTCCAAGAGGCTTAAAAGGAGTCAAGAATCATATTTGAAAGGAAAGAAAGAGGCTTAGAAATTATTTGAGGGGTGTTGCTTCATTAGGTGCAAATATGGACCATAATGGGGGTTATAGAGTAATCTAAGCTTTAAGCAAATTGTGTAGCCTTAGAATGTATTCCATTAACCTAATTAGCTCCCATAAATTGTATCTAGGCCAAGAGAAACCATATCCACCAATTTGTGGGTGTGTGGCTAAAAGAGGAGGTTTGAAAACTAAGGAAAAAGTGCGTGAGTGTACATAAGGTAGCTCTCTCTACCTTCTCTCATGCATAGATGTGTGTTTGGCTTGTTTTAGAATGTGTGTATATGTAATTTCAAGCTTTGAAAAGTATGCTAGCATGCCTTTATTTGCCATGATCCTTGATGCCATGTTATGTTTCTAAATGAGCATATGATGTTTGTTTGAGTTTACTTGAGTGTGGAGGGGCTAAGAACTCTTCCCTTTGGTGTGGATGAGCTAAGAACCCTTAAACTGGTTGAGACAAAGTAAAAAGTCTCCCAAAAGCAAAATAGGCTCCCAAGAGTATGGTTGAATTCAAAGTTCTTAAAGAATGGGTGAGGCAAGTCCAAAATCCTTGAGGAGAAGTGTGAGGCCAATCCTAACACTTAGTGAGCTCTTGAATGTCTTGTATGATTAATTCACATGCTAAGTTTTCTTTTAAAATGTCCATAACTTCTATGTTCTCCATGCATGCATTTTGTAAAGCTTGATTTGCACATATTATGTATGATTGAATGGGAGATGAGCTATTAGGATTCTTTGAATCTCATCCCCTCCTCTCCAATGATCTAACATGCTAGATGGACTAAGTGGATATGCCAATGAGAGCCAACATCAATGAAGAAGAAAGATTGACAAGCTTATGCTTTGTTTTGTCTATTTTGGAACCATAATGATGGTTCATAGTGTATATGATGTTGTAAATATATTATGAACCTTAAGACATGTATAAATATGCTATTATGTGATGTTTATAACTATGAACATGATGTATGAGCTTTAGAATATAATTTGAGTTTGTAATGTCCAAATATGCAATGTGGAAGTACGATGAAAATATGCATAAGTGTGGATTGAATGCCCAAAATGAGATGCATGAGGTTTGGGACCCTTTGGGTAGCTTATACAAGTCTTAAATATGCTTTTAGACTTGCCCAAAAGGTGCCAACACCAAGGGAAGGCCATTTGGCAAGTTTGGTACCTCATATGAAGCCAAATTTGACCATAATGGAACCCTATGTCACTTTTTGGCCAAATGAGTTAGTCTTGATTTGAAATTTGGTATGAAATTAGGTCTCATTGAGATCTTTTTGGGAAGATAAAGATCATAATTTTTGGAGGTCTGAAGAATATTTGATGATTTTTCAAAGTTGGTGAAATTTATGATTTTGGTCTACTGCACTATTTATTTGGTTCGAAATTGTTTTCTATCACATGAGGCTCAAATGTTGTCCAATTGCCATGAAAGTTTATACAGAAAAACTAGACAATCACAGTGACTCATTCCAAATAGAATCACATCATTTGGAGGTCTAGAGAAAGAGATATGAATTTTTGAATTTTTTGTCCAGTATCAGTAAATTTGCCCGACTAGAAGTACTGTTCCATTGAATTCCGAAGTCTGGGCTTGATGAACTATTTTGAAGATATTTTTTCTCTCTATTTAACATCCACAGATTTTCATATTGGTATCATTTGAATGGATTGAATTTTTGTGGAATTAATTGGACATTTTCAAAGTTTTCTGCAGAATTTTGTGGCAGTTTCAGATTTCAATCAAACTTTTGGACCATTTTGAATGTCAAACGTCCTTTATGGTGAATGTTATGGTCTGGACATATTTTTCATGTGAATTAAACATCTTAATATTTCTAGAATGATCAAGATTACATGATTTTTATTTTTTTAGATTTAGTTATAATTTTCCAAAATTTTCCCAGAAAAGAGGCTAATTTTGGCTGAAAATGAATTTCCATTTTTCATACCCCATTTTGATTTCCATGGGTTGTAGGCATGTTTTTGGGATGTAAATGAGTTGTAATGATATAATTAAATATGAGAATGCATAGCATGAGCTCACATAGTCCACATGACATCGAATGAAATTTTGAGATACGACGTAACGTGAAAATATTCATTATTTTCCTTGCCCTTTTATGAGAAACTTGCATTCTTCATGGTATTAAGTCATTTAAAGGCATGAGATGAATTAGAAATTATGGTGTTACATTTATCTTCTACCTTAGACTCAATAGATTCATCATTAATTAATTCAGAAATCGATTCATCATTATGGTCACAGCTAGGAGTAGAAATACCAAGTGCATCAGTACACAAGGATTCATTAGCATCACAAAAAGTATCAGTTTTGCTCAATAAATTACCACAATCAATTAAATTAGAAGATTCAACAATAATTTCCTCATCTACATCATCATCATGCAATTCAAAGTCAACATAATCACATGTATTAGTAATCATAATGCTATCATGCAAACTAGAGTCAGTCCTAACAAATTGCAAAGTATTAGAAAATGGAAGGATATTTCCCAGTGAATAGGATTCTTCCTCCTCTATACATTCCCTTCTAATTTTCTCTTCAACCAATTTAGTAGCACTTAATATAGATGATTCATTTGAATTCCTAAATCCTTCATGATGTTGTTAATCATCTGTTGATTTTGAAGATGCAACTGTTCAGTTTCCCATTCGAGTTAGAGATTGTAAGCGTCCATTTGTTGCATCCTCCTTTCTTCCCAACTTGGTTCCCTCTGGGGCTCCTATTGCATGTATCCCTCAGATAGGTGTAGGAATGATATTCTAGTTCTTGCACATGGAAATTGTGGTATGGCTCATAATGATGGTGGTAATTTGGGTGAACTTCATATGGATGGTAGTATGGTGGTTGGAATTGTTGTATTGTTGGCCTTGTTATGCCTATCTTTGTCATTCAAGAATGCCATGAAGCATTGACCTGACTTCATCCAACTTCCTAGAGATCCAATCATTTACACAAGAATCATAAATACTTTGATTAGACATGTAATAAGGATCCATTTAAAGCAAGAAAATGAGAAGTTTAATCACTTTTAGCACAAGAAAAATCACTAGCAAATTATGACTAAAATTAATCCTAAATCATGAAAATAAAATTCAAATGAAGCTAACAACCTCCTGATAATAAAAAAACACTAAAAAATAGAGGTTAATCACATAAAACAAACTCACAAAAAATAAAGAAATTAAATCTAGAAAAATTTAAAAAATTCCTAAAAAATTTGAGAAAATACTGAAAAATTAGAAAAAGTACCGTAACGTTAGAATTTGGCCAAAAAGTGGCACGCTTAAAACATATAAAAACCTTAGGAAACAAAGTTTGAGAATTTTCTAGGCATGTTAGACAAATTCCAGCAAGTAGACCAATTGACACATGACACCAAAATTAGCAAAATCCAAGTTCAAAATAGGGAAAAAACTAAACAAAAACAGAGCTAAAACACCTAGAAAACCTTCTCAAATTATTGAGAATCCAAATCCCCCGCAACGACGCCAAATTTTGAGAGGTCATGTCATGTAACCTTCAAAATAAAACTAGGTTGGATAAAATTTATAGTTAGTGGCACAACCTAGGTTATCTCCCTTAGAAATAGAGTTCAATGTTTAATTGGGTTTTTTAAGTATTAAAGGACTCTAAAGATTACCTAACTAAATCGGGGGTTTTTGATTAAATTAAACTAAGTAAAATGAAATTGAATTAAAATGACTACCTACCTAATTGTATGAATTATGGTTGAATGATAGACATATGACTAGCTTAGGATACGTCCCTTGGTATCCACTATCCTTATCCTAATTCAATTATGATTAATTCTAGTCTAAGAGTCCCTAATTGTGTTTATCGGCAAGAGATCTTGAATTAACACTCAAGATTCAAGAAACTAGTAATTTGATGTTAATTGAGACCTCAACTCCTATTAAATTACTAATTCTTATGATTAAGATCTTTAAATGCTTAGATAAGTGATTAATCAAACAATTAGCCTCTGAATTTTCACTCTAGGATTTTTAATTAACTAATTAAACTTTAAGGAATCCTCAAATTAGACATTCAAGCACTTATTCTCTCACATGCATTTCATCAAACACCTTGACTGTATACATGAATAATTGTAGGAAATTGAAAAAATTAGTATTTAATCAATCAATTAATCAACAGAAAGTATCCTAATCAGTGTCTAACCAACCACTAACTAAAGACAACACATATTCCCAATCAAATACAATCTTAACCAAGATAATATAAGAGAAGAAAAGTATTGGAAAAATAAGAAAATCTTACCAAAATTCATTTATCTCCATGGATTCAAGCTTCTCCAAGGTTGTCCTCCTAGCTATCCACAAAGGTGAATCAAGCTCTCATGGAATGGAGGTGGAGATGGAATGGGAATGGAGGATGAGAGGTTATGGCCAGAAGGAGTGTGGATGGGGGTCTGTGTATGGAATACGATGAAGTGTGATCTTTTTCGATGAAATATTGATATAACCTCCATGCCTCCTCTGGCTCTAGACTTTTTCATGTGCTTTCATTTTTCTGCCCGAAGCTTAATTCTTCCAGTTCATTCAAGCTTCTGGACATGAGCTCATGAATGATGTGGCTTCTTTGGGTTCATGTGTCATGCATGTTTGTATTAATATGGTGGAGCTGAACATGTAAATGGCTACTGCATGCTTTGTTCTCAGCTCTAGCTCGCTTTTCTCCCATTAAACAGTAGCAAAATTCATGTATTTTCCATGCTTTTGTTCATAGCCTTCCTCATGTGTTACTCTCCCTTTTATTCCACATACTTCCCATGTTTATACTAGACATTGCTGCATGGTTTGGTTTATGCTTCTTCATTTGCTCTTCATGCATAAGTTATCTCGTAGCTGGTTCTCTTACTTACGTGCTACTCAACTCAAGAGTGCTTCATGCATGGTTCTATTTTACGTGTTCTGTATCAGCTCCAAACCCGTGGCTCGTGCATGTGTTTCTTCTACGTTGCTTCATCCACCCAAGCTCAAGCTTGCTTCTTCTTAAATTTCTTCTTCATTTAAACTTCAGCCTAAGCTTCCTTTTTATGCTTCTTACATTTTGGAGCTTCTCCAGAAATTCCAGCTCCTTCTACTTTTCCTTCATTCACTCTCTTCTCTAGCCCATTTCTTCAACGTTTCCCTTCATTTAAATTAACTCTTTCACGTCAAAACCATAAGTGCTTGAAGCTTCTTCTCTTTTGTTTACAACCAAGCTTTATGCAGCTATTCTCTTCCAACCCAAGTGCTGCCTCAACGTGATTGCATGTTCATTCTGCTTTCTAAAATAGAGGCTTCTTTTCTTTACAAACATGATGGTTTGATGGGTTGCTACATGGAATGTGTGTTTTTGTGTTGCTATGACATGGAGCATGGTTTAATGTGGGAATTATGCAGCATGATTCATCCATTCCTTCATCAACATGAGAGATGATTTGCTCTTCATTACATTAGACTCATGCCTCCCAAAAAGCCTTCCCCATGCCATCAATTCATCTTCATTTTAAATCATTTTCCCATAAAAATCTACACAAGAAAAATAAAATAAAATGAAGTAAAATAAAACAAAACAAAATATTAAGAAAGAAGAATTCACAAAGAAAATATTTCAAAGAAATTTATGCATTAAAATTCTAAAATTTTGCATATTATTTCCTAAAGTGCAAAGAATGGCTACTAAAATCAAATTCCACCTAAGTAAATCCATTAAGCCTTATTTAACTATTAAAATGCTTAAGCTAAGGAGAATAAAATATATAAAAATCATGCTTATCAGACCTTTTTCTACTTCTTTTGTCTTTGTATATATTTTATTGGCTGCTAATTATGTTTCGAAGTGGGTGGAAGCAAAACCCATTAGGATTGATGATTCTTCTATAGTTATAGAGTTTGTTTGCTCATATTTTCTACAAGTTTGGAATTCCCAAGACTATCATTAGTAACTAGGGCACTCACTCTTGCAACAGGAGTATGTAAAGCTTACTTACTTAGCTAGTATGGTTATGCATAAAGTGGTTACTCGATATCACCTTTAAACCAATAGCCAAGTAAAGTTGTCCAATGGGAGGTGAAGCAAATTTTGGAAAAAATAGTGTAACCAAATAGGAAGGATTGGAACAAAAGGCTAAATGATGCACTTTGGGCTTATAGGATCGCCTATAAGACTCTAATTGGCATGTCACCCTATCGACTAGTCTTTGGGAAAGCTTGTCACTTATCGGTGGAAGTGAAACATAAAGCTTATTAGGTTATGAAGAAGTGCAATATGGACTTACATGGAGCAGGTTCTTAAACAAGATTTCAACTACAAGAGCTTGAATAGATCTGTCTAGAAGCCTATGAGAATGCATAGATTTACAAAGAAAAGACTAAAGCTTTCCATGATAAGAAAATTGCAAGGAAGGAGTTTGTGGTTGGAGATGAAGTTTTGCTCTACAAGTCCTACTTAAAGCTTATGCCTGGTAAGTTTTATTCTAAATGGGAAGGTCCTTATATTGTTTCTAATGTTTTTCCTTTTGGTGCAATGGAACTATTTGATGAGGCTATTAGAAGGATGTTTAAAGTGAATGGCTATAAACTCAAGCATTTTAATGAAAAAGTTCTAAGGAATGAGAAAGAGGAGCTCTAGCTTCACAATGCTTCACAATGCAACCTAGCTTGCCCAGTTTTATACTTTTCTTTTCACTTTTTATATCGTATTATCTATATTTTGAATAGATCTTGTGCTGGCATTTAGGACAATGCAATATTTAAGTGTGAGAGGGAGAACCATTTCATTTCATCTTTTCTTTGTTTTGTTTTCTTTTTTAAAAAAAAGAGAAATTTTTTTTATAAAAAATTGAAAAATATTGTGATTCTTTTTTTCAATTTTTTATGGAAGTTGCAGGTTGAGATGATTATAGCTTGGATACATTTTGATATGATAAGTGATGGATCTTGTATCTTGGTTTAAGTGAAGTGGCAATGAATTTCATTTTAATTAATTATTTTGATAGTCATTAGCTTTTGAGGATTTGAGCCTTATTTGTTCATTTATTGAGTGTATTCACTTATCATTACTTTCACTTTAGAACTTGTCTTGATTCTTTATTGAGGCCATATTTGCATTTGCATGTATGAAAATGATAAGGCATTTATTTCTTTTACAACTAGTTAGTGAAATAGCCAACCCTCACATGCATTTTATCTATTATTTAGCCACTTTGGACATTGTTTTATTTTCTTGTTGAACCCATAGCCATGAAAAATGGAAATAAATATTTTTCCACCTTGTTTGAAGATGCCTTAAGGATTTCAAGAGCATTGCATTTGATTTGGATGGGTAAATAAATAAAAAGAAATCAAAGAAAGTTAAAGGAATGAAAATTACAAGGAAAAAAAAAAGAAGAATGAAAGAAAGAAGTGTTTTGAGTTTTGTTTGCATTTACTTATAATAGTCGAAAAGAAGGCCTTGAAATGCACATTTTCCTCTATCATAAGTTTTCTTTTACTACTCTTGAGGTTCTAAGGTGTTCATTTGTTATTTGTTTTTCCTTGTTTTTCTATATCCATTCATTTCATACCCTCCCCTAATTACAACCTTGAATAAAGTCTTTTTGATTTGTGCATTGCATTTGGCATAAATGGTAGAGATTTAGATAGACAAGCTTATGGTAGTAAGGTTTTGATAGGTGAAATTTGAGTGATACACATTACCCTCAACCACTTGAGAGTTGAGAGTAAACATTTATCCTATGTGAGGGGCTATGAATTTTAATTCATTCTTTTCAAATGAAATTGCCATGAGAATCTGCTCTCTTGACGCAAGTGAAGTTAACTTTGATTATTTAAGTATTAAAGAGTTATGATTATTCTTTAACTTGTGATTTTTACACTATATTTTTTCATTTCCATTCTCCATTGCCATTTTGTTTTCACTTTGGATCTTGGGTTTTGCCTAGAAGTGCAAAACTTTAAGTGTGGGGGAATTGATAAAAGTCAAATTTTATGTATTTTATTCCTCTTAAAGGTATTTTGATGATGGATAATGGCTTAGTGGATTTTAGAAGTGAAAGGGAGCTGATGCAAATATATGGATACACTCATATATAGATGCAACACATATTAAACATATGCATGGCCCTTATCAAGAACACACTAGGATGGATGGAAGAGCAAGTGGAATAGAGATCATGTAGAAGGAGCTCTCATTCACATGTACATGCATGCTGAATCATCCACTTCATTCACCCATAATACTCTTCCACATCCACTCACTCATACACATATGGCTTAATACATGGCACAGACACATTAACATGTCTATGGATTTCTTTCCCACCATATCATTTACGCATGCAGCCACCCAATCCCTCACATTATCATGTACAATAAAGCACAGATGAAAGCCATAGGTGAAAGGTCTAGAATGCAGGAGTACATATGTAGAAACATGAGGCACTCCATTTTCCAAATCACACGAGCTTATATGGACACATTCATCACTCATTTATAGACATCACATATGAGAAGAAGGCACAAGGCACACATGGATTTCATGCATCAATTACACGTGGGCATGGGCTCCAACATTAACATTCACATAAGGAATAAGCCACAATTGAGGAAGAGAAAAACACATACATAAACAAGCGGCCAGGACTTTAATCACATGAAAAAGACTCCTGGGTATAGAAGGAGCAAATGGAATGACATGTAAGACCACTAATGCTGATTAGAGGAAAGAAGAACATATGAAAGGAAGATTAAGGTGGCTTGGGTTTGGAGGTCTAGACGTGAGGCATGCATCACATGAAAGATGGGAGGCGAGAGGATGGATGTAATACCATAACTTCTAGCTCATTTTATGTCATTTATAGGCTTTATATCATCAATCCCACAAGAGCATATGAGAAAGGGGATAAAATAATAGACTTTTTCGCGTTGCGCTATATCTAAAAAAATTCAATTCGGTGTCATGTAGACTGTGTGATCTCATACTATACATTATCATATTTAAATACATCATTACAACTCATTTTCATGACAAAATCATGCCCATAACTCATGGAAACCGAATTGGAGCTCAAAATAAGCAAGCATATTTTCAGCCAGATTTGCTCCATTTTCTGGCCCAACTTTGACAAATCATAACTAAATCTAGAAAATTAGAAATCATTCAATCTTAGTCATTCTAGAAATATTAGGATGTCTATTTCACATTAAAAATATGCCCACATCACAAAATTCATCACATAGAACGTTTGACATCCAAAAAGCTATAGAGTCGCTGGCTGCCTGGGCTGTTATTCAGTTTACTGATACAAACTTCTGAAATTCATAACTAATCTACAAAAATCAAAATCACACAAATTCAGTCATTTTGGAAAGCTACAAATGTTAAATTGACACTAAAAATAATTCCAGAATGAAATAGATGCGTTTAGACATTTGGAACTGATGGAACAGTAACTGAGCTCCTGGGGCACTACTGATACTGACAGTTAACTTCAAACATGCATAAATCTCTGCTCAGACTTCCAAATGAGGTGATCTCAATTACCACAGAAAGCTCATGACCTATAGTTTATGTATATAAAATTTCATAAGCATTTGACACCATTTGGATCGAGTGACACAAAAATCAAATCTACCAGTATGAACAATGCACATACCAGAAACCGTAGAAAATCCCAACTTTGAAAATTCATCAAATATTCTCTAGACCTACAAAAATTATGTTCTTTAGCTTTTCAAAAATCTCTCAATAAGACCTAATTGCATGCCAAAGTTCAGTGCAAGACTAACTCATTTGGCCAAAAAGTGACATAGGGTTCCATTATGGTCAATTTTGGCTCCATATTAGGTACCAAAATTGCCAAATGGATTTCCCCTGGTCTTGGTACCTTTTGGGCAAGTTTAAAAGCTTATTTGATACTTGTGTGAGTTGCCCAAATGTTCCCAAACCTCATACATCTCATTTTGGCCATTCAACCCACACTTATGCATATTTCCAACAAACTTCCATATTGCACACTTTGGCATTACATACTCAAAATAGGTTCTAGAGGTCACACATCATATCCATACATTTGAACATCATATAATATCATATTTACACATGTATCAAGGGTCATAGCCCATTTACTACATCATATATATCATATGGTACAATCATGGTCTTAAAGTGACAAAAGCTAAACACATGATTGTCAATCTCCTTCCCTTAGTGTTGTTGGCTCCCATTAGCATCTCTACTTGGTTCACCTAGCATGTTAGATCATTGGGGAGGAGGGGATGAGATTCAAAGAATCCCAATAGCTCATCTCTCATTCAATCATACATAATATGTGCAAGCAAGCTTTACCAATGCATGCATGGAGACAATAAAAGCCATGGACATTTTAGAAGCAAAGTTGGCATGTGAACAACTCATACAAATCATTCAAGAGCTTACTAAGTGTTTAGATTGGCCTCACACTTCTCCTCATGGGTTTTGGATTGCCTCACCCATTTCTTGAGCACTTTGGACTCAACCATACTCTTGGGAGCCCACTTTGCTTTTGGGAGACTCTTTGCTTTATCTCAACCAAGCTCAAGGGTTCTTGGCTCATCCTCACCAAAGGGAAGAGTTCTTGGCCTCTCCACACTCAAGCAATCTCATACAAATATCATGGATTCATTTAAAATATAACATGGCATCAAGGATCATGACATGTAAAGACATGCTAGCATACTTTTCAAAGCTTGAAAATACACATACACACATTCTAAAACAAGCTAAACACGCATCCATGCATGAGAGAAGGTGGAGAGAGCTACCTTGTATACAAACACACACTTTTCCCTCCTCTTTCGGCCACACACCCAAAAATTGGTGGAGATGGTTTCTCTTGGCCTAAATACAATATATGGGAGCCAATTAGGTTCATGAAATAATCTCTAAGATCATACAATTTGCTTAGATGCTAGATTGCTCTATAACCCCCATTATGGTCCATATTGGCACCTAATGAAGCAACACCCCTCAAATGATTTCTAGGCCTCATTCTTTCTTTTCAAATATGATTTTTGACTCCTTTTAAGCCTCTTGGAGTCATCACATCATCAAAACAAAAGGCCTAGCACCATGTTGCTTCTTTAGGTCATAATATAGAACCTAAGGCACCAAATCACTTTCTATGAGTTCTAAATTTTTTCCAAGGCCTCCCCTCACTTTCATTCATCAAATATGACTCAAGAATGGCCTTAGAAAAATTTAAAACTCTCTCTAGCTAGGAGAACCCACCTAGGCTGAGGCTATGAAGCATATTGGGTTCCATGGAGCTTTCTTTGTTTTCTCAAGGGAAGAAGCATATGGGGAGCCTCTTAGGGATCTTGGGAGCTCATTTAAACTCTTACTTAGGCCTAGAAATCATCATACAAAGTCAGATTTTACAAGGTGCAATTGAAACCCTAGAATTTGCATCTTGAAATCTAATGGCTTTTTGATAATTCCCTTTGCATATTCTTAATCTCCACACCCTTTTTCCTTAGATTCATGCTTGGTTCTGCCTAAAAATTATCTCTTCCTAGGGTTTTCTCAAGTGGGGCGAAATGGTGGAGAAGGGGACCAAAAATGACAACCATAGGAAGAGAAATTACCTTGTTTTCTTGCTTTTTCTCACTTGAATCTTGTGTTCTTTAAGCTCCTCTCTTCAAATCCGAACTTTCCCCTCAATTTATCCGTTAAAACAGATTTATAAACTTCATTATAATCATAGGAAACAAAGGAGAATGGAGGATAAGAGGTTTGGAAGAGAAAGAGCATGAAAAACTACTAATTTCAATACCTTAAGCCTTTGATTTCTCCTCCTTTTCTTCCCCTTCTTGTGAGCCTCATCCCCTAGGGTTTTCTTTTGGTTTTAGGCAGAAGATGGTCGTGCATAATGAAGGGAGGAGAAGGGTGCATCATATATATAGGTGGGAATAAGTTACACTTTTCAAAAATTCCCATTTCGCCCTTCATACTTTGCATTTTTGTTTCTCCTTCATTTTAGCTCCATTTTGAGAACCGTCTTTTCCATTATAAAATTTAGGTTCCCAAACAAGTAAAATGTCTTTGGAATCACTCAAATTGGAGCTAAAACCTTTCCAAACGAATCCGTCAAAGTTCCAGTGCACTGACATTGGAAAACGTCCACCGGAGGGGCTTTCCATAGTTTTTAGAGCCTCTGAGAACCCTGGAAAATTCAAAACTTTCATTTAAAAAGCCCTTCTGTGTGTTTTTCAAAAAGTGCCTATATTTACGAAAATGCCACTGGCCTTTTGACAAATTTTTCGAATCACTCTGGCTTTGATTTCTGGGCAACTCAAGGCTCAAGTCCTCATTTTCTAATATTTAAAATTTTATCATAATTTTGGTTGGCCCCAATCCCTTCTGTTTCAAGGACTTCCTTTTGTATCTGGCCCATTTCTGCTATTTACGGAGAAATCGAACATTGTGTTTCTCACATTTGTGAAAAGGCCGAATGTTACGATGGAGGCATGGGTTCTCAGGAGGAAAAGGGATGTGACAACCCTAACTTCTAATCATTGTAATTAAGGTTAAATACACAATCAATAATCATAAATCTAGATTAAAAGTCATTATGACTAATTACATTCCAAAAATGCAGGGAAATTTGAATCTTAATATTATTAGAGTCATCAACCAAATAATTACACATATTCATGTACACAAGAGAAAAAAAACCCTCATTAATAAGTCTTTAATTCTATTACCCATTAATTCTAACTCACATGAATCTTCTACCAATATTTCTAAGTCATCCCTTGAGGTTACCATAGGAGAAACCAAGGTTTCTAAATTAGAATGAGAGTTTGGTACCGTTAGCCGCAGCTAAATGTCCTTGCACCGCGGTCAATTACTCTCGGGTTCACTCTTATATCTTCATATTGCCACAGCGAGTTAGAGCTTCATGACGGCTAGCCTACATCGTACCGCACGTGAGGAGATCTCCTAGAGCCTACCTCACCTACATCTCGCTATTGGCTGTGTAACATCCGGTTCTTTGAAAACGAAAGAAAACGTGAGAAATGTAATATACAGTTTCTCTGTTAACGAACAAAACTCACCGAATACAAAAGGAAGTCCCCTGAGATGTAGTTAAGGTTCCAAAAAATTTAGGAAGCATTCTAGACTCCTAAAAATGAGAATCCTAGCCTCAGACGGAAAAAAAAAATGAAGCTAGAATAAAGGAACAATTTCCTACGAAAAGTTTACAAAACGTAATAGCATTTTCATAATTTTGAGCAAAATTTAGAATTCAGATAGGAGGGCTTTTTAAATGAAAGTTTTGAGTTTCCCAAAGTTCTTAGAGGCCCTGGAAACCATGGAAAGCCCCAGGACAGCTAAAACCCCTCCGGTGGACGTTTTCTAATATCAGTGTACCTGAACTTTGACATATTCATTTGGGAAGGTTTTAGCTCTGATTTGAGTGATTCCAAAGGCATTTTATTAAATTGGGAACCTAAATTTTATAATGGAAAGGACGGTTCTAAAAAAGGAACTAAAATAAAGGAGAAACGAAAATGCCAAGAATGAAAGGCAAAATAGGAATTTTTGAAAAGTGTAACTTCCTCCCACCTATATATATAATGCACCCTTCTTCTCCCTTCATTATGCACGGCCATATTATGCCTAAAACCAGAGGAAAACTCTAGGGGATGAGGGGCACAAGAGGAGGAAGAAAAGGAGGAGAAATTCAAGGTAGAAAGGCATGGATTTTCATAGTTTTTCATGCTCTTTCTCTTCTAAACCTCTTTTCCTTCATTCTCCTTTATTTCCTATGATTATAATGAAGTAAATGGATCTATTTTAAAGGAGAAATTGAGGAGAAAATTCGGATTTGAAGAGAGGAGCTCAAAGAACACAAGATTCAAGTGAGAAAAAGCAAGAAAACAAAGTAATTTCTCTTCCTATGGTTGTCATCTTTGGTTCCCTCCTCCTCCATTTTGCCTAACATGAGAAAACCCTAGGAAGAATTGACTTTTAGGTAGAAATGAGGGTGATTCTAAGGAAAAAGGGTGTAGAGATTAAGAATATGCAAGGGGAATCAAGAAAAAACTATTAGATTTCAAAATGCAAGTTCTAGGGTTTCAATTGCACCTTGTAAAATATGATTTTGTATGATGATTCCTAGGCCTAAATAAGAGTTTAAATAAACTCCTAATATCCCTAGGAGTCTCACTATGTGCTTCTCCCCTTGAGAAAATAAAGAAAGCTCCACGTAACCCAATATGCTTCATTGTCTTGGCCAAGAAGGGTTCTCATAGCTAAGGAGAGTTTTAAATTTTTTTAAGGCCATTCTTGAATCATATATGATGAATGAATATGAGGGGAGGCCTTAGAAAAATTTTAGTGCTCATAGAAAGTGAATTGGTGCTTTAGGTTCCATATTATGACCTAAAGAAGCAACATGTAGTTAGGCTCTTTGTTTTAATTGTGTGATGACTCCAAGAGGCTTAAAAGGAGTCAAGAATCATATTTGAAAGGAAATAATGGAGCATAGAATTTATTTGAGGGGTGTTGCTTCATTAAGTACAATTATGGAACCATAATGGGGTTTATAGGATAACCTAGTGTCTAAGCAAGTTGTATGGCCTTAGAATTTGTTTCATGTACCTAATTGGTTTCCATAAATTGTGTTTAGGCCAAGAGAAACCTTCCCCATAATTTTTTGTGTGTGTGTGGTCGAAAGGAGGAGCTTGAATTCAAAGGAAAAAGTGTGTGATTGTGTACAAGGTAGCTCTCTCCTCTATCTCTCATGCATGGATGTGTGCTTATCTTGTCTAGAATGTATGTATGTGTATTTTTAATCCATAAAAAGTATGCTAGTATGATTTTATATGCCATAATTTTATGATGACATATTATGTTTCTAAATGATGTTATGATGTATGCTTAGGTTTGCATGAGTGTGGTGAGGCCAGGAACCCTTAGCTATGGTGAGGATGAGCCAAGAACCCTTAAGATTGGTTGAGACAAAGTAAAGAGTCTCCCAAAAGCAAAGTGGACTCCCAAAAGCATGGTTGAGTCTAAGAATCTCTTGAAGAATGGGTGAGGCAAGTCCAATATCCACAAGAAATTGGGTAAGGCCAATCCACTTGCTTGGCGAGCCTTTGTACACTGTGTGTGACTTTTTCAAATGCTAAGAATGTTCCTTGAATGATTGCATATGTCCACATGCCATGCATGCATTTATGAGACTTGTTTGCATCCATTATGTCTAATTGAATGGGAGATGAGCTATTGGGATTCTTTGAATCTCATCCCCTCCTCTCTAATGTTCTAACATGCTAGGTGGACCAAGAGAGCAAGGTAATGGAAGCCAACCACCTTGAGGATGAGAGGATGACAATAAAATACTTGATTTTTGTTACTTGAAAACCATACAATTGGCATATGTTGTAATTCATGGATGTATATGTCATATGAAGTTATGATCATGTATAAACATGTTGATGTATCATGTATAAGTGAGAGATTATGGTATATAAATCCTAGAATTGAAAATGAGCTTGTAATGTTAGTGAGGTTTCTTGAATAACATTATGGAAATGTGCATAAGTGTGGATGAAATGGCCAAAATAAGATGCATAGAGTTTAGGACCATTTAGACAGCTTACACAAGTCTTGATTATGTTTTTAGATTTTTCCAAGAGGTGCCAAACCCCAAGAAAAGCCATTTGGTCACTTTGGTACCCCATATGGAGCCAAAATTGACCATAATGAAACCCTATGTCACTTTTTAGCCAAATGAACTCTTCTTGATCTAAGATTTGGCATGAAATTAGAGCATGTTAAGAGATTTTTGGGAAGCTAAAAGCCATAATGTTTAGAGGTCTACAGGATATTTGATGAATTTTCAAAGTTGGCAAATTTTCTGGTTTTGGTTTGATGCACTATTCATTTTGTCCGAAAATGAAATCTATCACTCAAGGCTCAAATGATGTCCAATTGCCATGAAATTTTATACAAAGAAACTAGACATTCATAGTGACTTGTGCAATTAGAATCACCTCATTTAGAGGTCTAGAGAGGGAGATATGAATTTTTGAAATTCTATCTAGTATCAGGGATTTCAGCAGACCTCTGTTACTGTTCTATTGAATTCTAAGGTCTGGGTTGCCTGAGCTAGTCTGAAGTTATTTTTTTCCTTTAACTAACATCTTCAAATTTCCATATTGGTATCATTTGTATGGATTGAATTTTTGTGGAATTAATTAGACATTTTTTAAATTTTCTACAGAATTTTGTGACAGTATCTGGAGGCGATCTAACCTCTGGACCATTTCACATGTCAAACATCCTTTGTGATGGATGTTATGGTCTAGACATATTTGTACTATGAAGTAGACATCTGTAACTTTCTATAATGGCCAAGAATGCATAATTTTGGGTTTCCTAAAATTAGTTATGATTTTTTGAAATTTGTGGCAGAATTGAGCAAAATCTAGCCAAAAATGAATTAGCCTATTCCATGCTTCCATTCGAATTTCTTGAGATGTGGGCCACTTTTGATGATGGAAATGAGTTGTATTGATGTAATTAAATATGAGAATTTATTGTATGAGCTCACACGGTTCACGTGATACTGAATGAAATTTTCATACACAACACAACGCAAGAAAATGCATTATTTTAACTCCCTTTTTTTTTTGCTATTTCATGGAAATTATGAATGTGAAGCATGTGAATGTTGTGATATGAGCTAGAAATATATGGTGCTATAGGCCACGGCCAATTCCCCCTTTTGTAGTGGCTAATTCCTCTTTATTATGCCCAACATATTTTCACAAAAGTTCATCGTGGCCAATTCCCATTTAGCCGCGACGAATTACCCTCTGGACGACTTCCGATTTGGCCTCTCATATTTTGCCGTGACTAATTCCATTTCTCACTGTGGCGAATTGCTCTCTAGTACTCTCCCTAGGCAACTTTGCCTTTATTGGCCATGGCTAAGACTATTTTGGCTGCAGTAAAATGCCTTCTAATTCTAAAACTTCTAAAATTTTGTCTCATACTCTCCACTCTCCCTCTAATAATACCTTAGGGACACTCTACCTTAAATTGTGGGACTTTAATGGCTTCCCCCTACCTAATTTACCCAGCTTATCTATTGTTACCAATCTAAGACCTAAGTGTTAATTCCTACTTATCTAGCTACCATATATCAGTAAGTTCATGGATTAATGTCAACAAGAATTTCATAGGCTACCGACAATTATCATTCAAATACACATTCCATCAGAGATTTCATGCATCACTAGTCCAGGTCTACATCCAATGTATCACATAATTACATTTCCCAAATAGTAAACATATCATAGGTTTAACATAGTTCATAACAGAGGTTATAAGTTCATACATCCAATATTGAACCAAAATGAGGCCTAACTCCTCAATAGATGCATTCTAAGTAACCAAAATATAGTCACCTACACTTGGCAACATGATTACATGGTGATGCTATATAAAAAGAATATAAAATTTAGCATCTACTCTATTTAAATTAGTCTAAGTGTAGCCTTCTCCACACATAGTTAGAGCTCATGGATTTTCATTCACTTGCTTCCCCTTATCCTTACCCGAAGAGCCTTCACCTGAAAGTATAATCCTATTAAATGAGGTGAGACACAAATCTCAGTAACCAAGGCAAATTCCATTCATATATTCCAGTTTAATTAACATATATGCATGATTTTATATAAGCATTAGCAAATATACCAACTATACCAGTAAATGAAATAATCAAACTATTTATTATTACTATTTTATATTGGCAATCACAATTTCACATGTTAAAGGCCAATAACACTAGGAGAGGCCCGTCCACAGCACCCACTCTCCAATTAGCACAACCAGGGCTTAGTGCATCTAGGTTTTGATCATAACTCGGTGCCCGATCAAAACACATGCACAGGTGGCAGCCGTACCTTAGCTCCACCATGGACTCTGTGACGACCCTAGATTCTAATATCAGTGATTATAGCTAAATACACAATTAATAGATAATGATCAAGGTTTGGAGTCATCGCAATTAATTACATTAAGAAAATATAGGGAAAATTTAAACCTTGATACTACTAGGATCATCAACTAACAACCATAACGGGAACATGCATAAAAGGGGTTTGTACCATCATTAAAGGTTTAGGATTCATCCATTAATCAATTTCAACCAACAAAAACATCCCACCAATGTACTCAAACTATTCCCTAACATTATCCTTACTGAAATTAAGGTTTCTAGGTCAAATATAGGAGTTTGGCGACCTGCGCCGCGACTTGGAACTTTTCCGCCGTGACTAAGCTAGGTTCTGGAGCTTGAAAACTGAGTTTTTAGACTTGCGCCGCGACCTAAAACCCTTGCGCCGCGGCCAAGTTGCTCTCGGGAATTTTCCTGAGCCGCGGCGAGTTTTGCTACTGTAACCTCCCTAATTAATTTTCTCGACTCGCGCCGCGGCGAGACTTCTTGCGCCGCAGCGAGGTTACGTCCTGTCACCTCCTGGGCGATTATTTTCACTCCGCGCTGCGGCGAGATTTCTCAAGCCGCGGCGTCCCTCGCCACTATCACTTCCTAGGCCGCGGCGAAGCCTTCTTGGCCGCAGCGTGATTCCCTTCTGTCACTAGTTTCACTATATTTCGCCCCCTACACTCTATTTCTCTTCTTAGGGACACTCTAAGGTCACTTCCCCTCATTTTATATAGCTCTAATGGCATTTATCTACCTTATTTACTTAGCTATTCTTCCATTACCAATTCAAAACTTATATGCCAATTTCCGTTCTCTAATCACCCTCTATTAGCAAGTTTATAAAATAGCAACAACGGAATATACATGAATTACCAGCAACTATCCTTTAATACTCAATCAATAGGGGTTCCATACAATGGGGGTTCATACCAATATCTCAAGAGTTACATTTCCATTGACAACCATATTATAGGTCAACAAAGTTTACAGCAGATCATATGAATCCATACATCAAATACTAAGTCAAGAGGGGGTCTAACCCTTTAGTACATACATTCTCAATAAATCAAATGTTCAAGCCTACACTTGGCAATGCAGATACATGATGATGCTATACATTAAGGAATACAAAATTAGCATCTATACTAGCTAAGTCAGCCCAAGTGTAGCCATCTCCCCATAGGTTGAAGCTTATGGATTTTCATCTACTTGCTTACCCTTATCCTTACCCGAGGAACCTTCACCTGAAATATTGATCCCATAACACGGGGTGAGATATAAATCTCAGTAACCAAAACAATTCCATCATATAATCCAGTTTAATCGACATATATGCATGAATCAAAATCCATATTAGAATCATATCAGTCATTTCAGCAAATGAAACAATTAGGCTATCATGATTACTATCCCATACTAGCAATCATATAATTAATATGTTAAAGGCCATTAACACTAGGAGAGGCCCGTCCACGGCACCTACTCCCCATTGAGCACACCAGGGCTCAGTGCATCTGGGGTTTGATCATAACTCGGTGCCCGATCGTGGCACATGCACGGGTGGCAGCAGCACCACAGCTCCACCATGGACTCACAAGGTCCAATCATGATACAACAGATAGCCAACCAATTCATTCAACATTTCAAATCATTCATATATAGCAAATATGAAATTAAAGCAGATACATATATGGAATTAATGTAAACCCCGGTTACCTCACTTGCAGACAATTGCAACAGCCACCACAATCCCAAATTCGGATTCAAGTGTCTCCCACTAGAATTCTCAATGTTTCACTCAAAATCCTAAGCAAATTCGTATAAAATTAGTACCCATAATATAAATCAGCTATAGGGGTCTCAAACCAACAAAGAAAGCATCAAAATGGGGGGTTTAAAGTCACCAAATACCAGCCCCAACCTCAACCTACGAATTTCACCAAGAAAACCCCCAAACACTTACTTTTTAGATTTTGGGTATAATGAAATCTCTCCAAATGAAAAACTAATTGGACCAAATTAAAGAGAAAGATGAGGGGATTAAGTTGTATAACTATTACCTTGGCCAAATCTTACTCCAAATGTGAGAAAATACATAATTATGTCAAGAACCCTAGCCTGCTCTCCTCACCTCCGAATTTCTCTTCTATTTTTGTGTTTCAGTAAATGAAGGGAAGAGTGGCTGAAGCATTAGGGTTTTAGGTGGGTTTAAGTTAGGTCAAGGGGTTGGGTCATGGGTTGCTCCAAGTCCAAATCCAATTGGGTTTCAAATTTTGCTTGTTGGGCCAGTTTTTAATTGTTGGGCTGCATAATTCTGTTGGGCCAGTTTTCACACATTGGGTTGCTAAAGTTTAATGGGATTTAGGCCTAATTTGATGAGCTCAAGGGCTTGGATCTGCACAAGGGTAATTGGGCCACTTAATTGAGCCTATACAAGATAAATCTTGGGCCTCTATCTCATTAAATTAATTAGGTCTACCTCTAGTTCATTGGGCCTCCATTAGCCTCTTATCATGATTTAATTAATTTGGGCCTAGATGTAAATCTCTATCCTACATAAATCCTTAACCCATATTAACAATTTATCTCTCTAGAATACCTATTCACTAACTTGCCCAATTATGCTCTATTAATTATCCTTAATTAATCTTAATCCATAATTAACACCTTATTTAATTTCGGGGTGTTACAGACTCACAAGGTCCAATCACAAATAACAGATAGCCAACAACTTCATTTAGCATCAAAATTATAATCATGTAGCAAATACAAAATTAAAATAGACATATGCATGAAATTAGCATGAACCCCAGTTACTTCACTCTACAAACAATTGAAAAGCCACCAGTAGTGCCAAAATCTCCCTATAACCATAACATCAAAAGATTACTACTTTAAATCATAATGTACAGCAAGAACAAGTACCCAAGGAATTAAAATACTCATAGTTACCCAGAGGAGACTTACCCAGTCCCTATAAATTTCCAAATTCGGATTGAATATGTCCTCTACTAGAAATTTCAATATATCACCCTAATTCTTAAGCAAATTCGTACATAATTAATACCAATACTACAAATCAACCATAGGGTTCTTAAACCAGTAGAAAATATATTAGAATGGAGAGTTTACACTTACCTAATGTCCTTCCTAGCCTCTACCTTCGAAAATCCTCTAAGAAAATACTAAACAACCATATTTTAGATTTTGGGTATAGTAAAAATGCTCCAAATGAGAAGCCAATTAGGTCAAATTAAAAAGGAAGATGAGAGGATTAAATTATATAACTATTACCCTAGCTGAATCTTGCTCTAGAAGTGAGAAATGATAGAAATGTGTCAAGAACCCTAGCCTCCCCTTTGGACCTCCGAATTTCCTTTTTGTTTCTTGTGTTTCTGCAGAATGGGGGTGGCTAAACTAGTTTTTAGGGTTTTAAGTTGGGTTCTAAATAGGTTATGTAAAGTCCCACATCGGATGGTTTGGTCCTGGGAACGGCCCATATAAGTGGGGGCAAAGCTTCCCCTACCAAGACGTGCTTTTCCTATGGGAAAGGACAAACCCTAATGAACCAGGAAGGCTGGGTCGAAGACCTTCGAACCGGGAAGGATGGGACAATACCTTGGTGGCTCTGTGTGGTGTTGGTATCAGAGCTGGCTGTTCGCATGTGTGACCCAAGGATGGGTCGGCCCCAAAAAGGGGGTGGATTGTAAAGTCCCACATTGGATGGTTTGGTCCTAGGAATGGCCCATATAAGTGGGGGCAAAGCTTCCCCCACCAAGGTGCGTTTTTCTTACGGGAAAGGACAAACCCCAACTTACCAGGAAGGTTGGGTCGAAGACCCTTGAACCGGGAAGGACGGGACAATACCTTGGTGGCTCTATGTAGTGTTGGTATCACACCACACATAGCCACCAAGGTATTGTCCCGTCCTTCTCGGTTTGAGGGTCTTCGACCTAGCCTTCCCGGTTCGTTGGGGTTTGTCCTTTCCTGTAGGAAAAAGTGCTCCTTGGTGGGGGAAGCTTTGCCCCCACTTATATGGGCCGTTCCCAGGACCAAACCATCCGATGTGGACTTTATAGGTTATGGGTTGACCCATCAGCCCAAGGACGTATTGGGCTCCTACTAGTTGTTGGGTTAAAATTTTAATTTTTCAGACCAATTTCAACAATTCAGACTTTTAGTTGGGTTGGGTTAAGTTTTCAAGAGCTCACTTAGTTAAGGTTTGCCTAAGGGATATTGGGCCAATTACAAGGGCTTATGTAAGTTAGGTCTTAAACCAAATTACGCCATTGCTAAATGGTCTCTCTTGGGCCAAGACTCACAATAAAAAGTTGGGTTACATTTAAAATTCTTGGGCCTCTATTAGTTTCTAACCATGGCCTATTTAATTTAATTTGGGCCTAAATAGGGTTTCTAACTCAATTAAATCTCAAACTCATATTAATAATTCATCTCTCTAAAGTTTCTATTCATTTAACTTGTCTGATTATTCCATATTAATTATTCTTAATTAACCCAAATCTATGATTAACACCTTAATTAATTTTAAGGTATTACATTCTCCCCTTCTTTTAGAAATTTTGTCCTTAAAATTTGACTTACTGATAATTGCTAATTTTCATATATTTTTCCCCTTCTAATTAGGCATTTTGATTATGAATTTTGGCTTAAAGGACTTCAATTGGAGGATAATTGAGTTTATTGACCATTTCTATATTTTAGGAATTAAATTACAAAATTATTGGTTTTAATGCATAAAATTGTTTAAATAATTTTGTAAGATTGTTCCTACTTAATTGTCTCCATTATTTTTGTACAGACTTTGAGTAAATTAAATCTCAATGTTGGAGAAAAAATGGAAGATTAATTGGAGAAGAAAATTGCCGCAAGCCACTTTATCCTTAGTGCATCCACTATTCCTCCATTCTCACCTGGCACTTCACCATATACGCTCACACTCAATCTCTTAGAACCGGCCACTACACTTCCACCCACTGGAATAGAGTATGAAAATGAAGAAGAGAAGAGCAAAATAGAGCATGCAAAGGAATGAAGGAAGGTACAGAGCATGTGGCGAGCTTTTGTGATTCGAGAAGAAGCTTGTGAGCTAAAGTGAGTAGAGTGAGTGAAGAAAAGCCACGAGCTAGAACAGAGCTGGAAGAAGCTAAGTTTCATGCTTGAGAGGAAAAGAAGAAGCAACATAAACTAATGATGGGCTGGGGAATGATTAAAGAAAGCTATGAGCTATAACAGAAACAAGCAAACAACATGTTAAAAGCAACGGGTTCTTGATGAAAATGCTTGGGTTTTACGTGCTTGGAGAGGAAGCTCACAAAGCTAGGAAAAGTAGGGTATGAGGCTTGCATGAAGAGAACATAGCATACTTGAGCTTGAAAAGAAGAACACTGCTTCCACTTCACTTTCATGCACATGCAAAAACAAAGAACTAGTTGCAGCCAACACACACTCGAGCTACACGAAGAAGGCAAAGCTATGGTTTCAACGTGAAATAAAGCCACATCACTCGAGAAGAAAGATGCTAGAGCTGAGGGTTGAATAGCTCGCGTGAAAAGTTGAAGAAGCTACAAGTGGAAAGGAGCTTAGATACAAATACACACACATGCAGAACAGAGTTGAAGAAGCTGCAAGTGGAAAAGAGCTTGGATATAAATACATATACATGCAGAGCAGAGTTGAAGAAGCTGCACATGGAAAGGAGCTAAATAACAAAGCTAGCTATGAGCAAAATGAAGCATAAGCTAAATGAAGAAATGAGCTACACGAGCTGGAAAAAGAGCTAACATGCACAGTTGACATGGAGTGGAAGAGCACGTGGCTAGAACAGACATTAAGTAAGATGAGAGAAGGCTGGAGTTGGGAGGATTTAGCTACAAGCAAAAGAAATAGAATAAGGTAGCATATGTGGAATAGAGGAGCGTGAATATTGATAGAGAGAGCTGGAGATTAATGTAGCTATGGGCTGAGCATGAAGGAACACATGAGGTGCAATTAAATTAAAAAATACACTATGTGATTCTTAGTAAGAATTAAGTTACGGGCTGACATGTATTAATGAAACGTGAGCTGAGGGAAAAATGTGTATAGTGTGAGATATAAGGAGCTATGGGAAAATAACGTGAGGTATTCAGCAAGTTGGGAGAAAATGCGAAAAAGGAAGCAAGCTGGAAAAATGAAGGCAAACTTGACTAAAAAAAAACGCTAGAGCTCCAGAAGGGGTCATTCATCGATTTCTCCATGGTTGAAGCTCTCATCATCGATTTTCTTCTGTTTAAACTCTCCATGGCAGCTTGAATCATCCTTGGTGGCTAGCTGAAGATTGAAGACTTCTAGATGTAGATTTGAGCTCCACATTTTCTCACTAAATTGGATAAAAATTCTTTGCTCAATCTTTTAATTTCAGAATTATTTTCCTTATTAATTTGACTAGGTTTAGTTTATTAATTTAGGAAATTAATTGCTGAAAATTATTGGATTGGTTTGATTTGTGGATTGAGTATAATTTAATCTTTGGAATGTTAATTGTGATCATTACATGTTTGTGAAAATTTCAGAATTAGTGTTGTGCAAATTACTTTTAATTTTGTTTTGATTTTAGGCCAATTGATGTAATGGTAGTTAGATTAAGTGGCTGGAATTTTTGTACAATTAATTATTTAAGGAATTCATTAATCTAATTGGTTAATTAGCATTTTAAGTGGATTGTGCAATAGATTTTATTGATCAAGTAGGATTCGTTATAGTGTGTTCTTGTTCTTAATTCAATTAATTAATTTTTCAAGATTTCTTGTGGTCATAAATTCCTTGAATAATTGATGAATTAAATCTTGGATGGTCATTCAAGAGCTTTTATGGGGAATACACTAATGAGCAAGAAATTAAATCCAAATTTGGTACACTAAAAAGTAAGGATAATTGAATTCTAGAGAGTCCATCTAAAGGCTAGCTACCATATTTTCTTGATTGTTCACTTCATTGAGTTTTAAGTTTTTGATTCTTGTCATTTAAAATTTAGTTCAATTAAATTTTAGTAACCTAAAACCCCCTAAATAATTTTCATTTAGTAATACTTGGAGCACTCTTTCATAAACAAATTGAGGCATAAACTCCTTAGGAAATGATCTAGGCTACACTATTATCTACAGAATTTATTTTACTATCTAGTTTTATTTGAGATTGCACAACATAATTGTCACTTGCCTTACTCAAATAATGCAGGATAATCCTTCTTCATTGCCTCCTTCATCTCCTAAGTTGCTTCATGTAATGTCCCGTTTTCATTAAATGATGGAAATGGGCATGTTTTTAAAGCAAGTCCCCTGAGATGAGTGATTCAAGGCCAAATAAAATTTGGATAAAATTTTAAATAATAGAAAATGAGGATTTGAGCCTTGAGTTGCCCAGAAACCAGGGTCAGAGCAATTTGAAAAATTTACCGAAAGGCTAGTGGCATTTTCGTAAATAAGCGTAATTTTGGAAAAGCACCTAGGAGGGCTTTTTAAATGGAAATTTTGAGTTGCCCAGGGTTCTCAGAGGCCCCAAAAACCATGGGAAGCCCCGAGACCAGTAAAGCCCTTCCGGTGTACTCTTTCCGATGTCGGTTGACCCGAACTTTGACCGATTCGTTCGGGACGGTTTTAGCTCCGATTTGAGTGATTCCAAAGGCATTTTATTAAATTAGGAATCTCTTTGTTATGATGGAAAAGACGGTTCTCAAAAAGGAGCTAAAACGAAGGAGAAACGAAAATGCTAAGAACGAAGGGCAAAATTGGCATTAAAGTGTTAAAGGAAGCTTCTTTCTTCTTCTTTATATGCCACGTTCTGCCTCCCCCTCTCTAAACTGACTTGCTTCTGTCCATGTTCAGAGGAGAACTCCAGCTCCTTAAGCGCACAAGAGGAGGAGGATTTTGGAGGAAGAAATTCAAGAAAAAGGTAAGAAACTTTAAGACATTCCATATCCTTCCTTCTTGGACTTTGCTCCTCTCCTCTCAAGCTTTCTTTCTATGGTTTTAATGGAGAGTTTGGTGCTGTTTTTGGGGCAGAACAGAGAGGGGAATTTCGAAAATTGAGGGAGTAAGCCAACCAAGTGGAAGAACAAGCCAAAGGAAGCAAGAAAACAAGGTAAAACTTCCATTCTTTGGTAGTTTCTCCCTCCCCCTTCCTCTTGCACGAATTTGACCACCATGAGCCCAATTCTTAGGGGCTGTTTTCTGTCCAATTTATGGAGGGATTAGGGGTTTTAGATGGCAAGGATTAAGAATTAACCAATAGAATCAAGAAAGGAGCATTAGGAAACAAAATGGAATCATTAGGGATCCAAATGCTCCCTTGCAAATCTGATTTTATATAAATGTTCTTAGGCTTAAATGAATGTTTAAATGTGCTCCTAAGATCCCTAAGAGGTCCCCCATATGTTTCTTCCTCCATAAAATTAACAAAACCCCATGGAAAGTCATGAACCTAAAAGTTAAAAAAGTGTAGAGCACTTAAGGGGATTGTAAAAAATGATTTAATCTATAAGTTCCCTTGGTTGTTTAAGTGTTTCCTTGACCTCCTACAACTCTTAACAACCTCCCTAAATGGTTCCCCCATCAAGGAAAAATCAAGAAGCCATGAAATCCTATTTATGCTCTAACTTTCGGCCAAGTAGGGATGGCATAGTTAGGGAGAGTTTTAAATTGTTTCAAGCCCATTTTTGAGTCATACATGATGAATGAATGTGAGGGGAAACCTTGGGAAAAATTTAGGAAGCTTAGAGAATGAGTTGGTGCTTTAGGTTCCATATTGTGACCTAAGGAAGCAACATAATGTTAGGCCCTTTGTTTTAATTATGTGATGACTCTAAGAGGCTTAAAAGGAGTCAAGAATCATATTTGAAAAGAAAGAATGAGGCCTAGAAATCATTTGAGGGGTGTTGCTTCATTAGGTGCCTTTATGGACCATAATGGGGATTATAGAGCACTCTAGTACTTAAGCAAGTTGTATGGCTTTAGAGAATGTTTCATGAACCTAATTGGCTCCCAAAAATTGTATTTAGGCCAAGAGAAACCATCTCCACCAAATTGTGGGTGTGTGGCCAAAAGAGGAGGTTTAAAAGCTAAGGAAAAAGTGTGTACTTGCATACAAGGTAGCTCTCTCCACCTTCTCTCATGCATGGATGTGTGTTTAGCTTGTTTTAGAATGTGTGTATGTGTATTTTCAAGCTTTGAAAAGTATGCTAGCATGCCTTTATATGCCATGATGCTTGATGCCATGTTATGTTTTTAAATCAACCCATGATGTGTGTATGAGTTTGCTTGAGTGTGGAGAGGCCAAGAACTCTTCCCTTGGGTGAGGATGAGCCAAGAACCCTTGAGCTTGGTTGAGACAAAGTAAAGAGTCTCCCAAAAGCAAAGTGGGCTCCCAAGAGTATGGTTGAGTCCAAAGTGCTCAAAGAATGGGTGAGGCAAGTCCAAAATCCACGAGGAGAAGTGTGAGGCCAATCCAAACACTTAGTGAGCTCTTGAATGTCTTGTATGATTGATTCACATGCCAAGTTTGCGTTTAAAATGCCTATGACTTATATTTCCTCCATGCATGCATTTGAGAAGCTTGCTTTGCACATATTATGTATGATTGAATGGGGGATGAGCTATTGGGATTCTTTGAATCTCACTCCCTCCTCTCCAATGCTCTAACATGCGAGGTGGACCAAGTAGTTATGGTGAAGGGAGCCAACAACCATCAAAGAAAGAGATTGACAAGCCTAGGCCTAGCTTTCATTCTTCTTGAACCTATAATGAGGTTTCACAAAGTATATGATGTTGTAAATGTACCATGACCCTTGAGGCATGTATAAATACACCATTCTATGATGTTTATATGTATGAATATGATGTATGACTTCTAGCATATGTTTTGAGTATCTAATGCCAAAGTATGAGAATTGAAAGTTTGATGGAAATGTGTATAAGTGAGGGTGAAAAGGCCAAAATGAGATGCAAATGGTTTGGGACCATTTGGGCAGCTTCCCCAAGTCTTAAACATGCTTTTAAACTTGCCCAAAAGGTGCCAAGACCAAAGGAAATCCATTTGGCAATTTTGGTACCCAATATGGAGCCAAAATTGACCATAATGGAACCCTATACTACTTTTTGGCCAAACGAGTTAGTCTTGGCCTGAAATTTGGCATACAATTAGGTCTTATTAGGAGCTTTCTGAGAAGCTAAAGATCATAATTTTCGGAGACCTAGAGAATATTTGATGAATTTTCAAAGCTGGGATTTTCTATGGTTTCTGGTATGTGCACTGTTCATACTGGCAGATTTGATTTTCGTGTCACTCGATGGCCAAATGGTGTCCAATGCTTATCAAATTTTATGTGCATAAACTAGAAGTCGTGAGATTTCTGTGGCCACTGAGATCACCTCATTTGGAGGTCTGAGCACAGAGTTATGCATTTTTGAAATTTGCTGTCAGTAACAGTGGTGACTCCAGAGCTCAATCACTGTTCCATCCGTTCCAGATACCTAAACGTATCTGTTTCATTCGAGAATTATTTTTAGTGTCAATTTAACATTTTTAGCTTCCCAGAATGACTGAATTTGTGTGATTTAAATTTTTGTAGAATTAGTTATGAATTTCAGAAATTTGCATCAGTAACCTGAATCACAGCCCAGGCAGCCAGTGAGTCTGTAGCTTTTTGGATGTCAAACGTCCTGTGTGATGAATTTTGTGACTTGGACGTATTTTTATTGTGAAGTAGACATCCTGAGCTTTCCAGAATGGCAAAGAACATATGATTTATATTTTTCTAGATTTAGTTATGATTTTCCAAATTTGGGTCAGAAAATGGAGCAAATCTGGACGAAAATGCAAACATGAATTTTAATGTGTTCCTTTGCTTTCCACGAGTTGTAGACCAAATTTGATAATGGAAATGAGCTATATTCATGTATTTAAGTATGAGAATGTGATAGATGCATTCCTATGGCCCACGGGACTCCGAAGGAAAAATTTTACTAGTAGAGAAATGCATTTTAATTCATAACTCCCTATGCCACTCGAGTGTTTCCATAGAACAAACATAAGATGAGGCATGGGAATTGCATGAATTGAGTCCTAGAAGTATGGTGTTACATTTATTGGTATCAGAGCAAAGTTCCAGGCTCTCTCGGATTGGATTTGGCTTGAGGATGTTGTAATAGAGCTATATAAAAGGCTTGAATGGATAGGTAAAGCCTTGTATGAGACATGTTGGGTGTGTGAGGATGGTTGTGGCTTTGTTCATAATGAGAAAGTTATAGGATGGTCTTAGAGTAGTAGTGGACACCGGGAAAGAGTGGCCTCTAGAGCAGCTTGAGCAGAGTTAAGTTTGAGCAGGGTTGACGGATCCAACGGTTAGAGCTTGATGAGATATGATAGCTCACCGGGATCAGTGGCAAGCCCTAGATATGAACGATGGGAATGATCTTGTTGATAGGAAGAGGCTTGCTAGAGAAAGTATGTGAGGCCTAATTCTCCCTGGTAGTCATACTCAGGCCATTCTGAGATGTCCTGCTTAATGCAGAGAGAAGTAACGATGCAGCGTGGCATAAGATGAGATTGCGGCTACACAGGACCAGTTTAGAGGGGAAGTGAGAAAGAGAGTCAACCCCTAGCCACAACACCTAAATGTCTAGATAAGTATTAGAAACTGAAAGGTTAGTTCCCTCAGGCTAAAGGTTTAAGTTACAAGCTACATGCCTTACAACCCTGAGATGACAATTCAAAGCAAGAGGTAGAATCCTCTAGCTTGATGATAGAGGTAATAAGGCTCGGGTTGGTAGTTAAAGATGAAAATCCAATCCATGAAAAAGTAAGTTAATCAGAGACTGGTAGTCATAGCCAATACTTAGACAGGAAATTAGGGTGAACCCAAGGCTAATTAGCCACAGCAAATGACAGTAAGAAATTAGTGGGCCTAGTAGTGAGACTAGGAAAGAACTCAATGTCAGAGAAAGTTAGACACAAGGACAGTAAGGTTGTTGAGACTTGCCTATGAGGTGTTGACTCCAACCTAGAATGTTAACCCTATGAATATGACGATGGGTGATATGATGAGTTTAGGGCCACATAGGCACTGCCAGGAAAAACCTTGTTACCAGGGTTTTGAAATTTCTCATGGCAATATACGAGATCTTGTTGCCAAGATCCTAGACCCTGTAGACAGAATATTAATACAGCCTTGAAACTTATATAAGGTAAGGCTGCTAGTAGTAGGGCATATAGTAAGTGACCTCGAAAGGTGTACTTTATCGGTAACACTAAGAGGTACGTATGAGTAGCCCAGTGACAGAGAGTAAGCTATAGGTCTAACAAAATGGTTAGCCCAGGCTGAGCAGAAGCTAAAGCCTAAAGGAAATGACCAATAGCATCGTTCCAAGTGAGATATGTAAATGAAAGGCTCAGTGAAAATTCTCCCTGGAGCCAAAAAGGAAAGATAAGACATCCTGATGTTAGGAAAACCACCCAATAGTGGTTAGTAAATTTCCCCAGATAGACCCCCCTGAGTCATAAAGGGAAGCGAGGAAGAGCTAAGAAACTAACTACAGAAAAGATGCCCTCGCTTTAGTCATGATTAGATGAGTAAGCTAAGCTTAGAAAGATAAACAGATAGGGGTCAGATAATTAGTCAGACGAGCTCCCTAATAGGAGAATAATATAGGGTTAAGGCACATGAGTGATTAGAGCACCCAGTAGAGCATCAGCTTCTGTGAGGTAGAATCCAGACATTGAGAGTATGTGTTCTGGATTGAGTTAGCAGAACCCTAAAAATAGTATATTGTGCTCCTGGGGTAAAGCTAAAGAGGCTGAATAGAGAGAAAGCCTAGCTCTAATCCAGTTGAGACAAACAATTAGTGCCTTAGTACCCTCAGGGAAGCTTGAGAAAGCTAGAGACCACCTAAGAAGGTGAGCCTCGTCTTATATAGAGAAAGAATGTAAGCTAAGAGCACTATAGAATGACATTCCTAGGATTTTATAAAATAGAATCCTCCTTACCAAGGGATGGTCTAGCTAAGAGTAGAGCAAGAGTATGAGTAAAAAGTAGACCCCCTTGATGTTACAGAGAGTGATTAAGTGGAGGAATCTTGGAAAAATGTAGGTGCTCTTAAGCGTAAAGAAACCTGAACTAGCAACAGAAATAGCTAGTAGTAGAATATCATTTTACCTAAGTAAGAGGATAAGAAAGATAGAAAGAGAAGGTATGACAATGTTAAAGTCGATGACATATTACATTGAGAATAGATATTTAGTTAATGTGCTTGAGTACTTAAGAAAGCACACTTGTCCTTGGCGTAGATGCCCTTCTAACATGATATTGCCCAAAGTGTAAATAGCCGGGCGATACCGAGAAATCTCGGGATATATAAGTCAGAAAAGACAAATAAAGGGATTCCAGTAATATCAGAATGGTAAAGAAAGCATGCAGAAAGGAATCCCCAATAGAAAATGTTCATATTCAGTATGCATAGCCCGAGTCCCTTATAGTATATGTAAATGAAATGAATAGGGACTAATGTATAGTCTCGCTCCTGCCAAAGATGTTTACTACATTCAGTGTGTGAGATGCCCTGGTGCCAAAGCACTTTAAAGCATAACGTGGGCATAATGAGAATTGCAGGATAAGAGAGGAGGGCTAAAACAAAGAAAGCCCAAGTGAAAAAAAAAAAGGGCTGAAATGATCCTATGAGGAGCGATGAACGAAAATTAAAATGCTCCCTAGTATTAGTATGATTCTCTAGATGACACAGAACCCACTTCACACAAAGAGCATGATGTACTTTTGAGTTTAGCCTCAGCTATTATGAGCGATGGTAACTGGACTTAGTGAGCATGTATTTTACTGTCAGACACAGGAATCTTAGGCTTTCACGTCTCCCAGAGATGGATCGCAGTAGATCCTAGCATAGTATAGCGGGTTGCAGTAGACCCTAGCAGGGCTCTGAGAGGTCGCAGTAGACCCAGGGGTCACAGTAGATCCCACAGAGTTATAGAGAGCCCTAACCACAGCATGATAGATCTCTGGTAGAGATGACAGCCTGAGATAGTTTTTACAAAGCAGTTAGTCTCAGAGACTAGTACAGTTTCAGCTAGTCTTTATCTCAGAGACTATAGACCTCCTGAGTCTGGTAGACTGTTGCTACAAAAATATGAAGGCTTTACTCAGATAGTTAGACCACTGACTAGCTCTCGTTAGAGATGAGCATAGTATATGGGATGAGGAAAGCAAGAAATAAGCTTTCCAGAGATAGAACCAAATGAACCACTACCTAGCAGATAGTACCCCTGACCAAGGGATAGAGAGATCCCTGTATGCTAGCTTATGTATTCAGAAAAGGGGTCAGGTGCAGTTCTTATATGAGGTAAGTGGTACAGTATGTCTCCAGTGAGCAAAACTGTGAGAATAGCTAGCATCCCATCAAAGCCCAGCAATAGTCAGTGGTAGTAGCTCTTCGATGCTAGTATGAGACACATAGATTAGGCCAATCAGTAATAAAATGAGGGACTATGAAATGCCACTGTAAGTGAGCAAACAAAGTGAGAAAAAGTCCCGGCCTACAAAGACAGATATAGTAATAAATAGAGAAACTGGGATCATTAAAAGTAGAAACTCCTCAAATGAGCTGTAATCCCAGTAAGCAGTTGTGATATGAGGCCTATGCTAGAAAGAAATGTGAATTATAATCATGGGATGAGCTAGTAAGAAGAACGCGGAGATGAAAGGTGGATGGAATATGTAAATAAATAAGTAGACAGACAGAAACCTCCGATGGCTCTAATGATTAGAAAAAGATGATGAGACCTTATGAGAAGCCATTAGGAGATGGTACGGGAGATTTGATACGAAATAAGTTACCTCCCAAGATATGTAAGCGAGTCCACTGAAAAGAACGATAACTCCTACGACAGGTTAAGACTAACCCGATGTGATTAGTAAGCTCTCCCAGGATAGGCCTCCAGAGTCAGAAATTTATTTCCCTTATGAGAGGAACTAGCATGTACTCTATAATGATAGAGCCCTCATTAAGAGCTAGCAATGAAAATTCCCTAGCTGAGAGAAAACTTAAACAAGCAAAACCAGAGAGAAAAATATATGAAGCCAGGAAGAAGGGAAAGAAAAGAACAGTTAGCCAGAATATAACAGAGTAAGAGAAAGTATACCTCTAAATTTCGAGGACGAAATTTTTAAAAGGGGGAGAGAATTGTAATGTCCCGTTTTCATTAAACGATGGAAATGGGCATGTTTTCAAAGCAAGTCACCTGAGATGAGTGATTCAAGGCCAAATAAAATTTGAATAAAATTTTAAATAATAGAAAATGAGGATTTGAGCCTTGAGTTGCCCAGAAACCGGGGTCGGAGCGATTTGAAAAATTTACCGAAAGGCTAGTGGCATTTTCGTAAATAAGTGTAATTTTGGAAAAGCACCTAGGAGGGCTTTTTAAATGGAAATTTTGAGTTGCCCAGGGTTCTCAGAGGCCCCAAAAACCATGGGAAGCCCCAGGACCAGTAAAGCCCCTCCGGTGTACTCTTTCCGATGTCGGTTGACCCGAACTTTGACCGATTCGTTCGGGACGGTTTTAGCTCCGATTTGAGTGATTCCAAAGACATTTTATTAAATTGGGAATCGCTTTGTTATGATGGAAAAGACGGTTCTCAAAAAGGAGCTAAAACGAAGGAGAAACGAAAATGCTAAGAACGAAGGGCAAAATTGGCATTAAAGTGTTAAAGGAAGCTTCTATCTTCTTCTTTATATGCCACGTTCTGCCTCCCCCTCTCTAAACCGACTTGCTTCTGTCCATGTTCAGAGGAGAACTCCAGCTCCTTAGGCGCACAAGAGGAGGAGGATTTTGGAGGAAGAAATTCAAGAAAAAGGTAAGAAACTTTAAGACATTCCATATCCTTCCTTCTTGGACTTTGCTCCTCTCCTCTCAAGCTTTCTTTCTATGGTTTTAATGGAGAGTTTGGTGCTGTTTTTGGGGCAGAACAGAGAGGGGAATTTCGAAAATTGAGGGAGTAAGCCAACCAAGTGGAAGAACAAGCCAAAGGAAGCAAGAAAACAAGGTAAAACTTCCATTCTTTGGTAGTTTCTCCCTCCCCCTTCCTCTTGCACGAATTTGACCACCATGAGCCCAATTCTTAGGGGCTGTTTTCTGTCCAATTTATGGAGGGATTAGGGGTTTTAGATGGCAAGGATTAAGAATGAACCAATAGAATCAAGAAAGGAGCATTAGGAAACAAAATGGAATCATTAGGGATCCAAATGCTCCCTTGCAAATCTGATTTTATATAAATGTTCTTAGGCTTAAATGAATGTTTAAATGTGCTCCTAAGATCCCTAAGAGGTCCCCCATATGTCTCTTCCTCCATAAAATTAACAAAACCCCATGGAAAGTCATGAACCTAAAAGTTAGAAAAGTGTAGAGCACTTAAGGGGATTGTAAAAAATGATTTAATCTATAGGTTCCCTTGGTTGTTTAAGTGTTTCCTTGACCTCCTAAAACTCTTAACAACCTCCCTAAATGGTTCCCCCATCAAGGAAAAATCAAGAAGCCATGAAATCCCATTTATGCTCTAACTTTCGGCCAAGTAGGAATGGCATAGTTAGGGAGAGTTTTAAATTGTTTCAAGCCCATTTTTGAGTCATACATGATGAATGAATGTGAGGGTAAACCTTGGGAAAAATTTAGGAAGCTTAGAGAGTGAGTTGGTGCTTTAGGTTCCATATTGTGACCTAAGGAAGCAACATAATGTTAGGCCCTTTGTTTTAATTATGTGATGACTCTAAGAGGCTTAAAAGGAGTCAAGAATCATATTTGAAAAGAAAGAATGAGGCCTAGAAATCATTTGAGGGGTGTTGCTTCATTAGGTGCCTTTATGGACCATAATGGGGATTATAGAGCACTCTAGTACTTAAGCAAGTTGTATGGCTTTAGAGAATGTTTCATGAACCTAATTGGCTCCCAAAAATTGTATTTAGGCCAAGAGAAACCATCTCCACCAAATTGTGGGTGTGTGGCCAAAAGAGGAGGTTTAAAAGCTAAGGAAAAAGTGTGTACTTGCATACAAGGTAGCTCTCTCCACCTTCTCTCATGCATGGATGTGTGTTTAGCTTGTTTTAGAATGTGTGTGTGTATTTTCAAGCTTTGAAAAGTATGCTAGCATGCCTTTATATGCCATGATGCTTGATGCCATGTTATGTTTTTAAATCAACCCATGATGTGTGTATGAGTTTGCTTGAGTGTGGAGAGGCCAAGAACTCTTCCCTTGGGTGAGGATGAGCCAAGAACCCTTGAGCTTGGTTGAGACAAAGTAAAGAGTCTCCCAAAAGCAAAGTGGGCTCCCAAGAGTATGGTTGAGTCCAAAGTGCTCAAAGAATGGGTGAGGCAAGTCCAAAATCCACGAGGAGAAGTGTGAGGCCAATCCAAACACTTAGTGAGCTCTTGAATGTCTTGTATGATTGATTCACATGCCAAGTTTGCGTTTAAAATGCCTATGACTTATATTTCCTCCATGCATGCATTTGAGAAGCTTGCTTTGCACTTATTATGTATGATTGAATGGGGGATGAGCTATTGGGATTCTTTGAATCTCACTCCCTCCTCTCCAATGCTCTAACATGTGAGGTGGACCAAGTAGTTATGGTGAAGGGAGCCAACAACCATCAAAGAAAGAGATTGACAAGCCTAGGCCTAGCTTTCATTCTTCTTGAACCTATAATGAGGTTTCACAAAGTATATGATGTTGTAAATGTACCATGACCCTTGAGGCATGTATAAATACACCATTCTATGATGTTTATATGTATGAATATGATGTATGACCTCTAGCATATGTTTTGAGTATCTAATGCCAAAGTATGAAAATTGAAAGTTTGATGGAAATGTGTATAAGTGAGGGTGAAAAGGCCAAAATGAGATGCAAATGGTTTGGGACCATTTGGGCAGCTTCCCCAAGTCTTAAACATGCTTTTAAACTTGCCCAAAAGGTGCCAAGACCAAAGGAAATCCATTTGGCAATTTTGGTACCCAATATGGAGCCAAAATTGACCATAATGGAACCCTATACTACTTTTTGGCCAAACGAGTTAGTCTTGGCCTGAAATTTGGCATACAATTAGGTATTATTAATAGCTTTCTGGGAAGCTAAAGATCATAATTTTCGGAGACCTAGAGAATATTTGATGAATTTTCAAAGTTGGGATTTTCTATGGTTTCTGGTATGTGCACTGTTCATACTGGCAGATTTGATTTTCGTGTCACTCGATGGCCAAATTGTGTCCAATGCTTATGAAATTTTATGTGTATAAACTAGAGGTCATAAGCTTTCTGTGGCCACCGAGATCACCGCATTTGGAGGTCTGAGTACATAGTTATGCATTTTTGAAATTTGCTGTCAGTAATAGTGGTGACTCCAGAGCTCAATCACTATTCCATCAGTTCCAGATACCTAAACGTATCTGTTTCATTCGAGAATTATTTTTAGTGTCAAGTTAACATTTGTAGCTTCCCAGAATGACTGAATGTGTGTGATTTCAAGTTTTGTAAAATTAGTTATGAATTTCAGAAGTTTGCATCAGTAACCTGAATCACAGCCCAGGCAGCCAGTGAGTCTGTAGCTTTTTGGATGTCAAACGTCCTGTGTGATGAATGTTGTGACTTGGACGTATTTTTATTGTGAAGTAGACATCATAAGCTTTCCAGAATGACAAAGAACATATGAGTTATAGTTTTCTAGATTTAGTTATGATTTTCCAAAGTTGGGTCAGAAAATGGAGCAAATCTGGACGAAAAAGCAAACATGAATTTTAATGTGTTCCTTTGCTTTCCACGAGTTGTAGACCAAATTTGATAATGGAAATAAGCTATATTCATGTATTTAAGTATGAGAATGTGATAGATGCATTCCTATGGCCCACGGGACTCCGAAAGAAAAATTTTACCAGTAGAGAAATGCATTTTAATTCATAACTCCCTATGCCACTCGAGTGTTTCCATAGAACAAACATAAGATGAGGCATGGGAATTGCATGAATTGAGTCCTAGAAGTATGGTGTTACACTTCATCCGGAGTAAGTCCTTTCTATACTACCTTTACTAGGAGGATGTCCTTATTATGCTGCTATTTGACTTTTAAGTCCACAATCCTTTTCGGCTTAACCACATAAGACAAATCATCTTATAGATGCATATTCTCATGCTCAATGACATGCAAAGGGTCTGGGTGATACTTTTTCAGTTGGGACACATGGAACACATCATGCAATCTGGCCAGGTTTGGAGGTAAAGCAACTCTATGGGCCACGGGTCCTATCCTTTTAAGTATTTGGAAAAGACTAAGATAACAAGGACTGAGCTTTCTTGTCCTAATAAACCATCCTACACCGATCACTAGAGTAGCCTTAAGGAAGACATGGTCTCCTACCTCAAATTCTAAAAGTCTCCTTCTCTTATCCGCATAACTCTTTTGCCTACTCTGAGTAACCAACATCTTCTTTCTGATGAGTTCTATTTGACGAGTGGTTTAATCCACTATGTCCAGTCCTAAGAGACTCCTCTTTCCAAGCTCTACCTAACACAAGGGTGACCTACACTTTCTCCAGTATAGTGCCTCAAATGGTGCCATCTGAATACTAGAATGGTAACTATTATTGTAAGCAAACTCAGCTAAGTGTAAATACACATCCTAATTCGCCTTTAACTCTAGCATACTAGCCCTAAGCATGTCCTCAAGGGTCTAGATGGTCCTCTCAGTCTGTCTATCAAACTGAGGATTATAGGCAGTGCTAAAGTTAAGACTAGTACCTAAAGCTTCTTGTAGAGACTGCCAAAATTTTGATGTGAACCTTCGGTCACTACTTGACACGATGCTATTAGGGACATGATGCTATTAGTCATTAAACCCCCAATTGATTTCTAGAATTATTAGTTTTTAAGTTGCATTTGGCATTTGGGAAACTCACTCTAGTAATTAGAATCCATTTCTGAAGGAAAAGATATTGGTTGCACCACTATTTGAAAAATTATTTTACAACTAAGTCATTTGTAATTATTCGATAATATTTATCAACAAACAATTATTTTTCTTTAAGGATTTGCAAAAACCATTCTTAAGTGTTTTTCTTATTCTTCCCTACTCCTTGAATAAACTAGGATATCATCTACAAATATTACTACAAATTGATCTAAGTAAAGTTGGAAAATCCTATTCATATAGTCTATAAACACTGCAAGTGCATTAGTGAGTCCGAATGGCATTACCAATAACTCATAATGACCATATCTAGTACTAAAGGCAGTCTTAAGAATGTCTTCTTCCTTTACTTGAATTTGGTAGTATCCAGATCTTAAGTCTATTTTGGAAAATATAAAGGCTCTTCTAAGTCGATCAATCACATCATTTATTCTTAGGAAAGGGTATTTTTTCTTTATGATTACCTTATTTAGTTGTCTATAATCTATATATAACCTAAGGCTTCTATCTTTCTTGGCTACAAATAACATAGGTGCTCTCTAAGGTGAAAAACTTGACCTAATAAATTTCTCTTCTAATAGATCATTGATTTGGCCTTTTAATTCATGTAATTCAAGAGGTGACCTCTTATAAGGAGTGATGGAAATTGGTCCTGTTCTAGGGATAAGGTCAATGGAAAATTCTTTTCTCTCTTAGTGGGCAAACTTGGAATTTCATTTGGAAAAAATTTAATAAACTCACAGACTATAGGAATTTGAGTTATTTCTATTTTGACCTCTGATGAATTCAAGAGGGAAATTTCTAAATTCATTAAATCATCTTCCTTTCCATAGGAATTGGCAAAGATCTTTGGAGGAATGAAAATAGTCTTGTTATGGCAGTCAAGAGTGATGGTTAATAGATAACCAATCCATTCCCAAAATGACAACAAGATCAATCATAAGTAAATAGATAAGGTCAACAATGAAATCTTGTTCACAAACATAGATAGGACAATTTAAACAAGTATGAAAAGTCACTACTTTTTCAGTTTGGGTAACCTCAACAAGATCATAGGGTAAAACAGAGATGGGAAGTTGAAAATTCCTTACGCAGTCTATAAAGATAAATGAACAGGTAGCTTTAGAATCAAACAATACAGGTAAAAAATTATTTTTAATATAGCATGTATGTTGTATCAATTCGAATGACTGAGCCACATCTCTTTAATCAAAGGAATAGACTATCCCTTGATATTGTGGTTGGGTAGGATACTGCTCCTTTTGTCCACTGTGGACAATCTCTAATGAAATGCCCCGTCTGACCACACTTATAACAAATAAGAGATCCTAACGAGCATGACTTACCAGAGTACTACTTCTTACATCTTTTACATACCATGGCATTATTTGGTTTAAATTGATAGGGGGCAAGTTTCTTCTCATTCTATAGGTTCTTATAAAAAGATTTGGATGGTCCTCCCTTCTTTTTCCACTGGTTATTCCTAAATTTTTCAGCCTCATCTTCCTTCAAATTCTTAACTACACCTTACATTGATTTACCAACTATGGGTAGCTCTTAATCATTAGTGGGAATATAACCTTTTTCATTTCTACTTGTAGTCTTGACTCTAATTTCCAACACTTTTAGGCTTCACCCTAGTTATGCCAAAGATAAGAGAACTTAGATAATTCTTCCAATTTTGCCAAATATTATTCAAAAGTAATATTTCCTTGGACAGTTTGAGGTACTCCATTTCTTTATCATTGTGGATTTCTTTAGGAAAATAAGTAATAAGAGTACCTCGACTTTCCAATAATTGTCTAGTACTTCCCCACCAATGTTCAACATCCCCAAAAAGAATATAAATTGCAAATGTTAGCTTTTGTTTATATGAAAATCCTAGCACTTCAAAAGTTTTTCTCCAATTCTTTTATCCACTCATTAGCCTTTTCTAGGTCAAAGATTCAAGTGAAGGTAGAAGGTTTAGCCTTCATGAAGTTTAACCATGTAACATCCAATTTTATGAAAATGAGAGAAAATGTGAGAAACGTAACGTACGGTTTCTTTGTAAACGAATGAAACCCATCGGATACAAAAGAAAGTTCCCCTGAATGAGATAGTTAAGGTCTCAAAAAATTTGGGAAGCATTCTAGACTCCTAAAAATGAGAATCTCAAGCTCAGACGGAAAGAAAAATAGAGCTAGACTGAAGAAACAATTTCTTATGAAAAGCCTATGAAACATAATGGCATTTTCATAATTTTGAGCAATTTTTGGAATTCACATAGGAGATCTTTTTAAATGAAATTTTTGAGTTCTTTGAGGTTCTCAGAGGCCCTAAAAACCATAGAAAGCTACAAGACAATTAAATCCCCTTCGGTGGACGTTTTCCAACGTCAGTTGACTTGAACTTTGACGGTTCGTTTGGTAAGGTTTTAGATCTAAATTGAGTGATTTCAAAGGCATTTTATTAAATTGGGAACTAAATTTTATAATGGAAAAGACAGTTCTCAAAAAGGAGCTAAAACAAAGCCGAAACGAAATTGCCATTATGGAAGGATAAAATTAGAAATTTTGAAAAAGTGTGTTTCTAGAAGCTCCCACACACTTCCCCTTTTTTCTCCCATCTTCTTAAGCACGAAATTTCTGCCCAAAATACAGAATATGTTCTGCTCTCTTAGGCTCACAAGAAGGGGAAGAAAAGGAGGAGAAATTAAAGGCTTAAGGTATGAAAATTAGTAGTTTTTCATGCTCTTTCTCTTCCAAACCTCTTATCCTCCATTCTACTTTGTTTCCTATGATTAAAATGAAGTTTATAAATCTGTTTTAAGGGATAAATTGAGGGAAAAATTCGGATTTAAAGAGAGGAGCTCAAAGAACACAAGATTCAAGTGAGAAAAAGCAAGAAAATAAGGTAATTTCTCTTCCTATGGTTGCCATCTTTGGTTCCCCTCTTCACCATTTCGTCCCACTTGAGAAAACACTACGAGAAGATGATTTTTAGGCAGAACCAAACATGAATCTAAGGAAAAAGGGTGTGGAGATTAAGAATATGCAAAGGAAATTATCAAAAAGCCATTAGAAATCAAGATGCAAAACCTAGGGTTTCTAGTGCACCTTTCAAATTCTGAATTTGTGTGATGATTCCTAGGTTTAATTAAGGGTTTAAATGAGTTCTTGAGACATCTAAGATGCTCCCCACAAGCTTCTCCCTTCAAGAAAACAAAGAAATCTCTAAGAAGCCCTAAACCATGCTATGCATTGGCCAAACCATGTTCATGGCGCTAGGAAGAGTTTTAAATTTTTCTAAGGCCATTCTTGAGTCATATTTGATGAACGAAAATGAAAGAAGGCCTTGGAAAAAATTTAGAACTCATAGAAAGTGATTTGGTGTCTTAGGTTCCATATTATGACCTAAAGAAGCAACATGATATTAGGCCCTTTGTTTTAATAGTGTGATGACTCCAAGAGGCTTAAAAGGAGTCAAGAATCATATTTGAAAGGAAAGAATGAGGCCTAGAAATTATTTGAGGGGTGTTGCTTCATTAGGTGCATTTATGGACCATAATGGGGGTTATAGAGCAATCTAGTATTTAACCAAGTTGTGTGGCCTTAGAATATGTTTCATGAACCTAATTGGCTCCCATAAATTGCATCTAGGCCAACAGAAACCATCTCCACCAATTTGTGGGTCTGTGGCCAAAAGAGGAGGCTTGAATTTCAAGGAAAAAGTGTGCAATTGTGTGCAAGGTAGCTCCCTCCACCTTCTCTCATGCATAGATGTGTGTTTAGCTTGTCTTAGAATGTGTATATGAGTATTTTCAAGCCATGAAAAGTATGCTAGTATGATCGTATTTGCCATGATTTCATGATATCATGTTATGTTTTAAAATGAATGCATGATGTTTACTTAAATTTGCTTGAGTGTGGAGAGGCTAAGAACTCTTCCCTTTGGTGAGGATGCGCCAAGAACCCTTAAGCTTGGTTGAGACAAAGTAAAGAGTCTCCTAAAAGCAAAGTGGGCTCCCAAGAGTGTGGTTGAGTCCAAAGCTCTTAAAAGAATGGGTGAAGCAAGTCTAAAATCTATGAGGAGAAGTGTAAGGCCAATCTAAACACTTGGCATGCTCTTGAATGTCTTGTATGATTTGTTCATATGCCAAGTTTGCTTTTAAAATGTCCATGACTTCTATTTTCTCCATGCATGTATTTGTAAAGCTTGCTTTACACATATTATGTATGATTGAATGGGAGATGAGCTATTGGGATTCTTTGAATCTCATCCCCTCCTCTCCAATGATCTAACATGCTAGGTGGACCAAGTAATTATAGTGAAGGGAGCCAACAACCATGAAGAGGAAAGATTGACAAGCTTATGCATGGTTTTGTCCATTTTGGAACCATAATGATAGTTCATATTGTATATGATGTTTTTATGTACAATGAACCTTGAGACATATGTAAATATACTATTATGTAATGTTTAGAGCCATAGATATGATGTATGAGCTTTAGAATACAATTTTAGTTTTGAATGTCCAATTATGCATTATGAAATTTTGATGGAAACATGCGTAAGTGTAGGTTGAATGGGCAAAATGAGATGCATGAGATTTGAGACCATTTGGGCAGCTCACACAAGTCTCAAATAAGCTTTTAAACTTGCTCAGTAGGTGCCAAGACTAAGGGAAATCTATTTAGCAACTTTGGTACCCAATATGGAACCAAAATTGACCATAATAGATCCCTATATCACTTTTTAGCCAAATGAGTTAGTCTTGCTCTGAAATTTGGCATGCAATTAGGTCTCATTGAGATATTTTTGAGAAGTTAAAGAATATAATTTTCGGAGGTCTAGAGAATATTTGATGAATTTTCAAAATTGGGATTTTTTTATGGATTCTGGTATGTGCACTGTTCATACGGGTAGTTTTGTATTTTGTGTCACCCGATGGCCAATTGGTGTCCAATTCTTGTGAAATTTAATAGTCATAAACTACAAGTAACAAGATTTCTGTGGCTACTAAGATCACCTCATTTGGAGGTTTGAGTAGAGAGTTATACATTTTTGAAGTTAGCTGTCAGCAGCAGTGGCGCCCCAGGAGTTCAGTTACTGTTCCATAGGATTCCATTAGCTAAACGTATCTATTTCATTCTGGAATTATTTTTAGTATCAATTTAACATTTTTATATTTTTAGAATGACCAAATTTGTGTGATTTTGATTTTTATGGAATTAGTTATGAATTTTAGACATTTGTATCAATAATCTGAACAGCAGCCCAGGCAGCCAGTGACTTCAGTAGCTTTTCGGATGTCAAACATCCTCTATGATGAATGTTGTGGTCTAAACATATTTTTAGTGTAAAGTAGACATCCTAATATTTCCAAAATAATCAAGAACATATATTTTTTATTTTTCTAGATTTACTTATGATTTTCCAAAATTTTCCCAAGAAAGAGACCAATTCTGGCCGAAAATAAACTCCCATTTTCCATGCTTCATTTCGGTTTCCCTGGGTTGTAGGCATATTTTTGGGATGTAAATGAGTTGTAATGATGTGATTAAATATGAGGATGCATAGCATGAGCTCACACGGTCCACGTGACACTGAAATAAATTTTTAGATACGACGCAACGCGAAAATAATGATTATTTCTTTGGCTTTTCCATGGAAAACCACTATGATTCATGATATTATGCCATTTAGATGAATGGAATGAGCTAGAAATTATGGTGTTACATTTATTAGTATCAGAACAATCCTGACCCATGTGCGACCTGAGGACAAGTCAAGCTAAAAAGGGGGTAGATTGTAAAGTCCCACATTGGCTTGAAGGGGCCTGTGGCTAGCCCATATAAGTGAGGAGAATCCTTCCCCTCACGAGTGTGCTTTTCCTACGGGAAAGGACAAAGTCCAATGAACTGGGAAGCTAGGGTCAAAGACCCACGAACCAAGAAGGAAGGGACAATACTCGTGAGGGCTCTGTATATGTGTTTCCCCCGACTTAGAATGTCTCATCTCTCGTTTCTCGATCTAGGGAGAACTTTCTCTGAGCCTTTCATTTACATATCTCACCTAGAACGATGCTACTGGTCATCTTCTATAGGCTTTAGCTTATGCTCAGTCCATGCTAGCCATCTCATCAGACCTATAGCTTACTAACTATCCTCATTCTTTTCTTTTTTTTAGCTTTGGTCACTGGGCTATTCATACTTACCTCTAGGTATTACCTATGAGGTACACCTTTCTAGGCCACTCGTTATATGCCATACTACTGGTAGTCTTATCTTATGTCATTTTGAGGTTACACAAATGTTCTATCATACAGTGTCCCACTAGGTCGCACTCTAGGTTAGAGTCAACGCCTCATAGGTGGCTCTCAACAACCTCATTATCCCTATGTCTAACTTCATCTATACTGAGCTCTTCTCAATCTCATTTGCTAGGCTCACGAATTTCTTACTAATCTTTCATAACTATTTAATGCTCTACAATCAGGGGGTCTATCTAGGGGAGTTACTAATCACTACTAGGTGGTTTCCCTGATATGAGGATATCTCATCTTCCTTTTTTTGTAAAGTACTCGGGGAAAGTAGGATTCTTCCTCTACTACATCCTAAGATTTCTCTATATCGTCCAGCTATTTTTACTCAAAACTTTCATTTAAAAAGCCCTCCTGTGTGAATTCCAAAATTTGCTCAAAATTACAAAAATGCCATTACATTTCATAAGCTTTTCATAAGAAATTGTTTCTTCATTCTAACTCCATTTTTTCTTCTGTCTGAGGCTATAATTCTCATTTTCAGGAGTCTAGAATGCTTCCCAAATTTTTCAAGACCTTAAATACATCATCTTGGGGGACTTCCTTTTGTATCCGGTAAATTTCGTTCGTTTATGGAGAAACCACACGTGAGAAAACCAACACATACAGAGCCCTCATGAGTATTGTTCCTTCCTTCCCAGTTCGTGGGTCTTTGACCCTACCTTCCCAGTTCATTGGGCTTTGTCCTTTCCGTAGGAAAAGCGCGCTTGTGAGGGGGAGGATTCTCCCCACTTATATGGGCTAGCCACAGGCCCCTTCCAGCCGATGTGGAACTTTACAAACCACCCTCATTGGTTTGCCATTTCTTCCCTTCTTTCATCCCCATTTCTTCCATTTTCATTTTGGCCATTCTCTTATAAGTGTTGTAAGATATGGTGCTTAGCAGCAACCTACTCCTAAATAGCTAAGGCTAATCCCTGCAATGTCTCATCAGTACTATTTGGATTTCTATTAGCATTGTGTTAGGTTGTCATGATTTTTTTGTTTACTAAAATAGATATTATTGAGGCGATCAAGCTTAACAGTGAAAACATAAAAATACAACACCCTTATTTATTTATTCATTTTAATAGTACTACCTCAATTAGCATACAAGCAAGGAAACACTAGTAATTTCCTATTTGTTCAACTTCCAAACAAAGTCTAGCCTTAATTTGTTAAGACTTCACCTAGATTGATCTCAGTCACCATACCCAAAAGCACTGATAAATCATGCTGCTCTGATATCGTAAAATGTAACACCTTCCTTACTTTCCTGTATTTCATTGTTTTATTATTTATTTATTTATTTATCCTTAAGACAATTTAACGTAATTCAATTTAGTTACCATCTTATTTTTTTCAAGACAAAAATTCTTTACTGCATGTCAACCAACCTATACAGTATAGTGGATTGCAAAATATGTTGAAAATAAAATTAATGTCATTACATATAATAAAATAGTCTAGATATAGAGGAGCAGGGTCATATAATTATAGACCATATCATATCACTAGGGATTTATCTTATAATTACTTAAAAAGAAAATCCCCAAATAACAAAAAGAACCAAAAAGGTTAGTCCCCTATTTGCACAAAAAGATCATGTTAAGATTAGTTCAAAGCCTCCATTCATGGAAACAGAGGAGGCATGCCTCCCATAAGGAGTGGGGGATTCTCCTCATTTGTTGCCACGAATGTAATTGGTACCGCACAAACTAATTTATCATACGAGATAACTCTAATGTTATGGATGACATACGTCCACCCCTATATTGGGAACTGAATCCATTCTACATGAAGTTCTAAGGTCACTTGATAAATTAGCATCTAAGAAAAATATAAATCACAATATAGTGAGAAATAATTTTCTTAGTAATATAGATACGATTAATGCAAAATAATATCCATAAAGAAAAGTGAAGTAATAATTTAACAAATAGCAAGTAATAAAAAAGAAAAGCTTTATGAAAAATAATTAATTTAAAAAATAACATAAACAGAGAAATATATCCTTTTCATAATATTTAACATGTATACAAAATAAATAGAAAGTTTTGTACTAACACAACAATATCATGTAAACTTCAGGATTTTGCATATGTAAATAGAACATGATTTAAGTAAGATATCAATAGAATTAAAGTTCATCAATTGTATGATTTCACGAGATATCCACATGCGTAGAATACATAAAATATAACAAACAACATTTATTTAGCTTGACCATTAGGCCTTGGAGACTGTCAAGTCAATATTTCAATGCTTAAAATTATTTTTTTCACTTTTCTAAATCCAGATTTGTTCTGGGGCATATCTAGTGTCCAAAATAGTTCATAAATCAAGGTCCGTCAAGGTATAGAATAAAGTCAATATAACCATAAAAGGCTCATTCAAGTATACGAGAGGCTTAATAAAGCCCAGTAAGTCCAAAATAGGTCCAAAATATCTGAATGGCTCTCATTAGTTCTAATTCGTATTTTAGATATTTTTAAATATCTTTCTTAATTAAAATTAGATATTTAACACAATAGCAACTATCCAGTAGCCAAGTCTAGCACATAGAAGGCTTATGCCTTAAACAAGGCAACTCTGCTATAATATAATATAAGCCAGTCCATTACCAAACAACTTGTATTTATGAAATTATATAATAAACATTATATCAATACAACAAGCAGCACAATCAAAACATATATTTATCATATATTACATTCTCGACATAATGCTTCATAAATTTCTAACTATCACAAATAAGCTCCAAAATTTATAAAACAAATATCAGCATAATCCAGATAGCATATAAAACATATTAGATAACATAAATCATTCAAAACACATCAAATAACATTAGTAAAAGTTCAAGAAATTCTTGTTCAACACTTTTTTTTCAAAGAGTTGACTTTTTATATAGTGATCTATAATTCATCAAAATTTCACCATAGACCTTGTTTTAGTGTAGATTAACCTAATTTAATTAGATTTTGGAAAACTCTTCCCTAGGTGTGTGAGATAGTTTAGGCTGAGCCTATGTACCATGGAGTGTGTGTGATTTTACTTCATTTTTATGTCACTAAATGGCCATACATACATATTAAAGGGAGATGGATAAAAGCCCTAAAATAATTTCTAGAAATTCCATGTATATTTTGTAATTTTCTCAAAATCGAACCTAAAGGTTTCTTGCCAAATTCTTCATAAACATTAAGGTTATATTAATCTATCTCTTCTTTAGGCTTTCACCTATTGTTCTCCTATTTATTTTCTTTTCAATTTCTATTATGGCTTCTTGAAATTCAAAGTTTCATGGTTTGTAGAAAAATTGCTAAGAATAGAAATTTTCTTGAATCACATAAATCCATAAGCCTTATATATGATTTTTCCATCTTTTCTTAGGTTAGATTCATGAAAACAACAAAATTCCTCCTTTGTTCTTGCCATGACTAAAACATGAAAAAGAAGAGAAGAGATGATTCATGGAAGAAAATATAAGAAAAACCAAAAAGAAGAGAGTTTATCTATGTTACCTTGAATTTTTGGTGTTTCCTTTCCCTAGGTAACTTTTCTTTCCTTCTTCCTCCTTTCTTCTCCTCCTTCCTTGGCCGAGATCTCCTTCTCCCTTTTTTCCTTACTATGGGCGAATGGATGTGTGTGTGTGGCATGAATGTGTGTGTGTTTTCATGAGAATTTTATTTGTAAATTGATAGTTGAGATTGAATATGTTTTAAGATGGAAGATCTTGACCCTTGAATCAAATGGATGGTTAAGATTAAGCCATGAAATGAGACATTCAATGTAAGCCTTTGGATTAAATCAAAGGTTGTGATTTTATCTCAAAAAGTAAAAAAATTTAGGCCATTAGATTGCATCAACAGTTAAGATTGCATCACACTCTAGGTCGTTAAATTTTAATTGTGGTTAAATTTTAATCATGGTTACTTTCTCATAATTCGTAAAGATAAGTTTACATTTATCACTGCTTGTGTCAATGGCTATGTCATCTTGTGTCAATAATGACATTAGTAGTAACTTTTTTTTTGTAAAACGTGAGATTTACTAAAATTTGCTATAGTAAGCTAGTATCATCACTCAATAGCTCATGTAGTCTCTAAAAATTTCCTACAGATGGCACCACATCACCATTGTTCTCTTCTCATGGCACCACATCAACATTTTCCCTACTCATGGTGCCATGTCAGCACTTCCCTAGTTAGCATTTACAAAAATGTCACTATTTTGCCAATGTATCCTTTCATAAGTTCTCTATAATTTTTTATTCAACTTGAGTTCTCTAAGTTCTCTACTATATTTTAATATTATTTGGACCTATATGGGTCACATTTAATTTCTTTAATCATATATTTGATTGTTATTTATTTTCCTAATATTTTATTATTTTAGGGCCTAAATGACCATTTTGCCCTTAGTAGTAACATAACAGACAAGCACCTCTATTTGTTTTTCACTTATATCTCTGTCTTAGCTCCACATCTCCAGATTCTATCACCACTATCCAGTAGATCTTTCTACACAGAATCTCTTGAGACAGTTAACTCAAGCGTAGGGCTTTAGTTCATCTTCGTATAAACTCTAATCATTCAGGGCCATTTTCTGATCCTAACGATTTCAAAATTTTACAGAACAAATGTTATAATTTTCTAGGTATTATTTCATAACTATTGATATATATATATATATTGGGCTAGTTCTTGACTCCCTATCTTTTTGCAAAATTATCAAAGTTTGTTCAAGTGACGATTTTGCCCTTGGGCCCCCTCGACCCCTCTAAAATCTCAAAATTTTTTATGGGTCCTATCCATCTTATACTTTTCATATATGAAGTTATTTTGTTCAAATTCATCTTATTTTAGCTTAATAAATTCATTTCCTAAAATACTAAAAATTAGAAAATTCTAATTTTTAGGGATGTTGCAAAAAAAGTCATGGTTTAAGAAATTTAATTAAGTTGAATTGTCTTAAGCATAAGTTAAATTGATATTCCTTGGTTTCTTAACTTAATTTAACCAAGGGATTTGTTGCTTAATGCTTAACTTAAGCATTAAGGATAAATAGGGATTTAAATTTAACTTAACACAAAAGTGGAAGTTTGAAGCAACAAGATATAGCAAGGGAATTACCATTCAATAACTTTTCAAATGAGGTACGTTGTAACACCATATATTTCTAGCTCATTTCATACTATATCTAAGCCTCACATCAAGTAATTCATACAAGAGGCAAGAAAATGGCTTTGTTTTAAAGCATTTCTTAGCATTACGTCACATAGGAAAATTCCATTCAATGTCACGTGAACCATATGAGCTCAAACATCACATTCCCATATTTAATTATATCAATACTACTCATTTGCATCATAAAATATGACCCATATCTCAAGAATCATGAAGGGAAGCTCAAAATATGCATATTAAAATTTGGCCACAATTGGCCTCTTTTCTGACCAAACTTTGGAAAATCATAACTAATTCTAGAAATATTGAAATCACACATTCTTAGGCATTTTAGAACGCTACAAATATCTACTTCACACTACAAATATGTCCAGACTATAACATCTATCATAGAGGGCGTTTGACATCCGAAAAAGTCTAGAGGTCAAATTGCCTCCTGATGCTGTCACAGATTCTGTAGTAAACTTTGAAAATATCCAATTAATTCTACAAAAATCTAATCCATGCAAATGATACCAATCTGGAAAGTTATGGATGTTTGCTAGAAAGAAAAAATATTTCTAGACTAGCTCAGATAGCCCATGTAAAGTCCCACATCGGCTGGAAGGGGCCTGTGGCTAGCCCATATAAGTGGGGGCAAAGCTCTCCCCACCAAGACGTGTTTTCTTGGGAATGTGGTTAAATGTCCTGCCCAGGGAAGGCAAAACCCAATTGAATGGGGAATGCTGGGTCAAAGACCCTCGAACCCAGAAGGAAGGGACAATATCTTGGTGGCTTTGTGTGGCGTAAATGGTAGAAATGGGCCAGATACAAAAGGAAGTCCCTGAAATAGAAGGAATTGGGGCCAACTAAAATTATGATAAAAGTTTAAATATTAGAAAATGAGGATTTAAGCATTGAGTTACTCAGAAATCAAGGCCAGAGTGATTCGAAAAATTTGTCAAAGGCCAGTGGCATTTTTGTAAATATAGGCACTTTTCGAAAAACACACAGGAGGGCTTTTTAAATGAAATTTTTGAGTTCTCTGGGGTTCTTAGAGGCCCTAAAAATCATGGAAAGCCCTGGGCCAGCTAAAGCCCCTCCAGTGGACGTTTTCCAACGTCGGTGTGCCCGAACTTTGACGGATTCGTTCGGGAAGGTTTTAGCTCCAATTTGAGTGATTCCAAAGGCATTTTTCTTAATTGGGAACCTAAGTTTTATAATGGACAAGACGGTTCTCAAAAAGGAGCTAAAACAAAGGAGAAACAAAAATGCAAAGTATGATGGACAAAATAGGAATTTTTGAAAAGTATAACTTATTCCCACCTATATATATGATGCACCCTTCTCCTCCCTTCATTATGCACGACCATGTTCTGCTTAAAACCAGAAGAAAACCCTAGGGGATGAGACTCACAAGAAGGGAAAGAAAAGGAGGAGAAATCAAAGGCATAAGGTATGGAAATTAGTAGTTTTTCATGCTCTTTCTCTTCCAAACCTCTTCTCCTCCATTCTCTTTTGTTTCCTATGATTAAAATGAGGTTTATAAATCTGATTCACTAACCCAATCCACCCCCTTTTGGGCCGAGCATGTATTTTACTATTAAATACAATAATCTTAGGCTTTGACGTCTCCTAGAGATGGATCACAGTAGATCCTAGCATAGCATAGCGGGTTGCAGTAGACCCTAGTAGGGCTCTAAAAGGTCGTAGTAGACCCAGGGGTCACAATAGATCCCACAGAGTTATAGAGAGCCCTAACCACAATATGATAGATCTCTGGTAGAGATGACAGTCTGAGATAGTTTTACAGAGTAGTTAGTCTCAGAGACTAGTATAGTTTCAGCTAGCCTTTGTCTCAGAGACTACAGATCTCCTGAGTCTAGTAGACCATTGCTACAGAGATACAAAGGCTTTACTCAGATAGTTAGACTACTGACTAGCTCTCTTTAGAGATGAGCAAAGATATGGGATGAGAAAGACAAGAAATAAGCTTTCTAGAGTTAGAGCTAGATGAACCACTACCTAGCAGACAGTGGCCCTGACCGAGGGATAGAGAAATCCCTGCATGCTAGCTTATGTATTCAAAAAAGAGTCAGGTGCAGTTCTTATATGAGGTAAGTGGTATAGTATATCTCCAGTGAGCAAAACTGTGAGAACAACTAGCATCCCATTAGAGCCTAGCAGTAGTCAGTGGTAGTAGCTCTTCAGTGCCAGTATGAGACATACAAGTTAGACCTATCAATGTTGAAATGAGGGACTACAAAATGCCACTACAAGTGAGCAAGGAAAGTAAGAAAAGTCACGGCCTACAAAAACAAATGTATTAGTAAACAGAGAAATTGGGATCATAAAAGTAGAAACTCCCCTAGTAGGGCTCTGAGAGGTCGTAGTCGACCCAGGGGTCACAGTAGATCCCACAGAGTTACAGAGAGCCCTAGCTACAGCATGATAGATCTCTTGTAGAGATGATAGTTTGAGATAGTTTTACAAAGTAGTTAGTCTCTGAGACTAGTACAGTTTCAGTTAGCCTTTATCTCAGAGACTACAGTTCTCCTGAGTCTGGTAGACTGTTGCTACAAAGATACAAAGGCTTTACTCAGATAGTTAGACCACTGACTAGCTCTCTTTCGAGATGAGCATAGTATATGTGATGAGAAAGACAAGAAATAAGCTTTCCAGAGTTAGAGCTAGATGAACCACTACTTAGCAGACAGTGGCCCTGATCGAGGGATAGAGAAATCCCCGCATACTAGCTTATGTATTTAGAAAAGGGTCAAGTGTAGTTCTTATATGAGGTAAGTGGTATAGTATATCTCCAGTGAGCAAAATTGTGAGAACAACTAGCATCCCATCAGAGCCTAGCAGTAGTCAGTGGTAGTAGCTCTTCAGTGCCAGTATGAGACATACAAGTTAGACCTATCAGTGTTGAAATAAAGGACTACAAAATGCCACTACAAGTGAGCAAGGGAAGTAAGAAAAGTCGCAGCCTACAAAAATAGATGTAGTAGTCAAAGCTTAAGATTACTTTATCTGACAGTAAAATACATGCTCACTAAGTCCAGTTACCATCGCTCATAATAGTTGAGGCTAAACTCAGAAGTACATCATGCTCTTCGTGCGAAGTGGGTTCTGTGCCATCTCGTTTTCTAGGATCCCATTATACTAATACTAGGGAGCATTTTAATTTTCATTTATCGCTCCTCATAGGATCCTCAGATTCCTACTTTAGCCTCTTTTTCACTTGGGCTTTGTTTTCTTACTCTATTAACTTACTTACTTTTACATATGCTCATTCTAGCCTTCCTCTCATATCCTGCAGTTTCTAACTATGCCCACGTTCTGCTTTTAAATGCCTTGACACCAGGGCATCTCACACACTGAGTGTAGTAAACATCTCTAGCAGGAGAGAGGCTATACACTAGTCCCTATTCATTTCATTTACATATACTATAAGGGACTCGGGCTATGCATACTGAATATGAACATTTTCTACTGGAAATTCCTTTTTGCATGCTTTCCTTACTATTTTGATATTACTGGAATCCCTTTACCTTTCTTTTCTGACTCATTTCTTTCTCTAACTAGGATGCCTTTCGATTATCGGGACACTTTAATGATTGATGTCATCGTTTGCTATGCACTTAAGCTATATTACTACTAGGTTGGCCAGACCTAATATCACGTAGTCTCTATTGCAAGCAAACCATAACATCAAACACTAATACACAGGTGCCTCATGACTGAGCTCAAAGCCATTATCGCCTGTATATTACAAGTTTTCCAATAATCTAAAGTATCCTTCTCTTACTTTTCTCTATCTGCCCTATCCTCGTAGAGTACTTGAGGAAAGTAGGATTCTTCCTCTACTACATCCTGAGATTTCTCGGTATCGCCCAGCTATTTATACTTTGGGCAATATCATGCTAGAAGGGCATCTATGCCAAGGACAAGTGTGCTTTCTTAAGTACTCAAACACATTAATAGAATATTTCTTTTCAATCTGATGTGTCATCGGTTTGAACACTATCACATCTTTTCTTTCTATTTTCTTATCCTCTTACTTAGGTAAAAGGATATTCTACTATTGGCTATTTCTGTTGCCAGTTCAGGTTTCTTTACCCTCAAGAGCACCTGCATTTTCCCAGGGTTCCTCCACTTAATCATCCTCTGTAACATCAAAGGGGTCTACTTTTTACTCATACTCTTGCTCTGCTCTTAGCTAGATCATCCCTTGGTAAGGAGGATTCTATTTTATAAAATCCTAGGAATGTCATTTTACAGTCCTCTCGGCTTACATTCTTTCTCTAGGCTTACCTGTTTTCTCTACATAAAATGAGGCTCACCTTCTTAGGCGGTGTAACGTCCGATATGTTGTAAAGACACAGAAATAGGCCGGTTTGAAAAGTAAATCCCCTGAGCTGAGTGATTCAAAGCCAAATAAAATTTGCATAAAATGTTAAATAATAGAAAATGAGGATTTGAGCCTTGAGTTGCCCAGAAACTGGGGCCGAAGTAATCCAAAAAAATTGCCGAAAAGCCAGTGGCATTTTTGTAAATAAGTGCAATTTTGGAAAAACACCTAGGAGGGCTTTTTAAATGGAAATTTTGAGTTGCCTAGGGTTCTCAGAGGCCCCAAAAACCATGGGAAGCCTCGGGACTGGTAAAGCTCCTCCGATGTACTCTTTCCGACGTCGGTTGACCCAAATTTTGACCGGTTCGTTCGGGAAAGTTTTAGCTCCAATTTGAGTGATTCCAAAGGCATTTTATTAAATTTAGAATCTAAATTCTATCATAGAAAAGACGGTTCTCAAAAAGGAGCTAAAACGAAGGAGAAACGAAAATGCTAAGAACGAAGGGCAAAATTGGCATTAAAGTGTTAAAGGAAGCTTCTTTCTTCTTCTTTATATGCCACGTTCTGCCTCCCCCTCTCTAAACCGACTTGCTTCTGTCTAATTGCAGAGGAGAACTTCAGCTTCTTAGGCGCACAAGAGGAGGAAGATTTTGGAGGAAGAAATTCAAGGAAAATGTAAGAAACTTTAAGAAATTCCATATCCTTCCTTCTTGAAACTTGCTCCTCTCCTCCTAAGCTTTCTTTCTATGGTTTTAATGGAGAGTTTGGTGCTGTTTTGGGGGCAGAACAGAGAGGGAAATTTCGAAAATTGAGGGAGTGAGTCAACCAAGTGGAAGAACAAGCCAAAGAAAGCAAGAAAACAAGGTAAAACTTTCATTCCTTGGTAGTTTCTCCCTCCCCCTTCCTCTTGCACGAATTTGGCCACCATGAGCCCACTTCTTAGGGGCTGTTTTCTGTCCAATTTATGGAGGTATTAGAGGTTTTAGAGTACAAGGATTAAGAATCTATCATTGGAAGCAAATAAAAGCCATTGAATTTCAAGTTGAAAAAGTGTAGGGTACTTGAACATAATTTAAAATCTGGGTTGATTTAAGACTTCCCCATCATATGTGAGTGTTTGTTTAAGTTTCTAAGACTCCTAAGGAGCCTCCCAAGTGCCCCATCCATCAAGGAAAAATCTCAAATTCCATAGGTCTTTAATGTAGGCATAAATCGATCAAAACCCTAAGAGATAGCTAGGGGATGTTTCAAAGAGTTCCAAGCTTGATTTGGGACTTTATATGATAAAAGAAGATAGGGAAAACCCTTGGGAAAAATTTAGAAGCCTTAGGTTGGGAGATGAGGCAATGGCTTCCATAATGTAACCTTATGAAGCAACATGGACCTAAGTGTGTGAAAGTGAGTGTGTGATGGCTTCAAGGACCTTAAATGAGGTCAAGAGGTCTAGATATGGTAAGAGAATGGAACCAAGAATTTTACTTGTGGTAGTTGCTTCATTAGGTCATTAATGGAACCATATTGTGACAACTAGAACAAAGTGTAGTCTTAAGAGTGAGTTGAGTGTTCTAACTTGTTCCAAGAGTATAATTAAGTGTTGTTTATTGTGAATAGGCCAAAGAAATCCAAATCCACCTCCTTGTGTTTGTGGAACCGAAAAGGGGAAGGAACAAGCAAAGTAATACTTGAATTTGCCCCAACGTAGCTCTCCACCTTTTCTTGTTGCATTTTCTTGTTGCATATATGTCATTGTATGCTTGTGTGTATATTTGTATGTTTGAGACATGCCACTTGATGCTATGTTGCTATTTTGGTATCAATATGCTTTCTTGAATGTCTTTGAATTGTGGAATTGGCTCACAAGGGTGAGGTAGTGCCAAAAGTCCCTTAATATGGGTGAGGAGATGCCAAAAGTCTCATGGCATGGGTGAGACAAGGCCAAAAGTCCCTTTGATGGGTGAGGCTAAGTCAAAAGTCCCAAGAACTAAGAGTGAGGCAATCCAAAAGTCCTAGAAATGGGGTGAGGCCAAACCAAAAGTCCCTAGAGCTCATTCTTATGCTTGACATGAGTTTGAGACACCAAAAATGTGAAAGTGGAATGCTTCATGAATTGATTGATTGCATACTTGTACCTTTGACATATTGTATGTCTTGAAAATGTGCTTGAATAGGTGTATGAGCTATTGAGGTTCAATGAATCTCACCCTCTCCTTTATCTCATTCCACATGATCCAGGTGAAGTCCAAGATCCAAAGGATGGAGGCCAAGGAGCTTAACTCTCCATCTCTTGGCACATTTTGCTAGTTTTGGTGTATTAGAATGTCAAAGAATATATGTATATGTTATTTTTGAGCCATGACACTTTGAACAAGTGTAAAACTATGTAAAGTTAGTGTATGTATCAAGAATGGAGTTTAATGTATAGAATTGTGTGTTTTGACCACTTGGGAGCCCACTTATGCATGTATGTGTATGGAAGTGGAATGGTGAATTTGAGTTGTATGAGGATTCAGACCTTATGAGAGACTTATTTGTGCTCTATTTATGCTTTCTAAGTTGCTCAAATGTGTGTGGAACCATGAATGGCCAATTGGAACCAAATTTGCCCCTTTATTGGAACTAAATTGCCATAATCTTGAGCTATGGCAAAGTCTGACCAAATGACCTCTTCTTGACTTGAAATTTTGTATGCACTTAGATCTTGCCTAGAGCTTTTTGGCAAGCTAAAGATCAGGTCATTTGGAGGTCTGTGTAAGTTTCTATGATTTTTCAAAGTTGGCACCAGAATTTCGGATTTGCACCAGTACTGTTCATTTGGTCAGTTGTGAAATTGTGTCATCCGAGGGGCAAACGTGGTCCAATGGCTACGAAATTTTGTAGGTAGAAACTAGGCATTTAGAGTGACTTGTAGCAACTAGAAGCACCTCATTTGGAGGTCTGAGCTAAGAGATATGAATTTTTGAATTTCTGGAACAGTAACAGTAGCAGAGCACGACCTGAATCACTGTTTCATTAAATTTCAGTAGATAAACGTGCTTTATATGGTCGGAACCTATTTTTACCATAAAGGTAACATTCATAGCTTTCCAACTGGATATAATTTGCTTGGATTGGAGTTTTGTGGAATTAATTGGACATTTTCAAAGTTTATAGCAGACACTTGCATCAGTACCAGTAGCAATCCGAACCTCTGCTCCCTTTCGCATGTCAAACGCTTTCTGTGTTATGTTTCATAGCCTGGACGTATTTTTGTCATAAATTAGACATGTGTAGCTTTCCAAAATGGCCAAGAATGCATGATTGCCATTTTTCTAGATTTAGGTATGAATTTCTGAAGTTGTGACAGAAAACCTGAGATTTTGGCCGAAAATAATAGAGTGATTTTGATGTTTCCTTTTGAATTCCACGAGTTGTGGGCCAATTTTGGTGATACAAATGAGTTGTTTGTATGTAATTAAATATGAGAATGTGATGTATGAGCTCATATGGTCCTTGTGACACCGAATGGAATTTTCATACGCGACGCAACGTGAAATAAGGCATTATTTTAATGCCACTTTTCCATTCCCTTTTATACAATTCATCATGTGAGCCTTAGAAATGATAATAAGTAAGCTAAAAATGTATGGTGTTACATTTCATGGTATCAAAGCAAAGGTTCAGGCACTTTTGCTCGACATTTGATTCTTGAATGGTATAGTTGGCTTGTATTTGGGTGGTTTTCGGGTGGAATATCTATGTATATGTGGTAAAATTATGTTGTGGGCTAAGGCTGTGGTTTTTCTTTTCCGTAAAGATGGTTGAGACTCGGAGAGGCCGAGGTAGAGGCAGAGGCAGACCACCTCGAGAACCTGAGGTTGAGTCTGAGGATCCAGTGCGGGCTATCAAGGAGCGGATTGAGCAGTTTGATAACGTCATAGCCCAGCAACAATATATGATCCAGCAGCAGCATGAGATGATTATGCAGCTGCAGGAAGCCCTGGCTAGGCAAGAAGAAGCCAGGAGAGAGGCTCCTCCGCCACCTCCACCTCAACCATCCACCTCTGGTGTACCTCAGCCATCCACCTCCAGTGCACCCCAGCCTTCCACTTTCGGTGCTCCACCCCCACCTCCCCAAGAACCAGCTCAGGCTCCGCCATCCATCAAAAAACAATTGAATCAATTTAGAAAGAACAACCTGCCAGTGTTTGATGGTGAGTTAGATGCTGATAAGGCAGAGGCCTGGGTGATGGAGACTGAGAAGATATTCTCAGTTATGGATTGCACCTCTGATCAGAAGGCCCAGTTAGCCACCTTCATGTTACAAAAAGAAGCAGATAGATGGTGGCGTAGCACAAAGTCTCTGATGGAGACAAAGAGCTTGCAAATCAACTGGGAGAACTTTCTAGTGCAATTTTATGAGAAATACTTTCCCAGCTCAGTGAGAAAGCAAAAGGAGATGCAGTTTATGGGGCTGAGACAGACTGATGATATGACAGTTGATCAGTATGTGGCCCGATTTATTGATCTGTCTCGATACTCCTCCTACCTCCAGAGATACGATGATGAACCCTGGAGGTGTGAACAGTTTGAGACCAGTTTGAAGCCCCTGATCAGAGACAGAGTAACTCCACAGAGGATCAGAAATTTTAATGCCCTTGTGGAGATCAGCAGAGTGATTGAGAATAATTTGAGGGACATTATGCCTGCTGCCACAGTGTCTAGTCAGAGAGGGGCTCCGGAATTGAAGAGGCCACGACTCGAAGAGGGAGCTAGCTCTGCACCTACCAATAAGAAAAGGAGTAAGGTGCAGTGGAGTAGGAGACCACAAAAAGGGAATAGGCCACAGCCCCTGAGAACTCAGTCATCCGTTGCCCCACAGTCCACAGTGACCTGCTACAAGTGTGGGAAGCCAGGCCATATTGCTAGAAACTGCTCGTAGGCACATTCAGCACCTCCACTCAGACCGCCTCCTCCCAGGCCACAGACCCAGGGCAGGGTGTTTGCCCTTTCTCAGTAGGAGGCTAGTGCGTCTCCCAGTCTTATTCGAGGTACACTTATAGTGAATGATTTTCCTGTGATTGCTATATTTGATTCGGGTGCTAGTCACTCGTTTATATCTTATGACTGTGTGAGACGTTTGGGTCTGGCTATTAGTACTCTACCATTTGATTTATCTATCACCACACCCACTGGAGGCCACATTCTTACTTCCCATGCTTGCTTGAATGTCATTGTCCAATTTAATCATTGTCAGACTACCATTGACTTGATTTGTATGCCATTCCATGACATTGATTTGATTGTGGGTATGAACTGGATGACTGCCAATAATGCTGGCCTTGATTGTGAATACTGTACTGTATCTGTACCTTCTTGTGGGACCATACCTAGGATAGGAGCCGAGCTATCTTTCATGACTACTGCCCAGGCTGAGAGATACTTAGAGCAAGGGTGTCAGGGGTTTCTAGTCTTTTTCTCTATACGGGCCGAGGTAGAAGAAAGGATAGAGGAGATCCCGATCGTTAGGGAATTCCCAGAAGTTTTTCCTAAAGATTTTGATTTTAGTGGCCTACCTCCTGAGAGAGAGATAGAGTTTCCTATAGAGATAGTGCCTGGGGCTGGACCGGTGTCCAAGGCTCCGTATAGGATGGCTCCCACCGAGCTTGCTGAGTTGAAAAAGCAGATAGAGGAGCTATTAGAAAAAGGATTTATATGCCCTAGTGTGTCACCCTGGGGAGCTCCAGTATTGTTTGTGAAAAAGAAAGATGGTAGCTTGAGATTGTGTATAGATTATAGAGAATTGAATAAGGTTACCATCAAAAATAAGTATCCTCTCCCTAGGATAAACGATCTGTTAGATCAATTGGCTGGGGCATCTGTCTTTTCCAAGATAGATCTTAGATCTGGGTATCACCAGCTGAGGGTGAGAGCTGAAGACGTCCCAAAGATGGCCTTCAGGACTAGATATGGGCATTATGAGTTCCTTGTAATGCCTTTTAGGCTGACAAATGCGCCCACGGTATTCATGGACTACATGAACAGGGTTTTCAGGCCGTATCTAGATAAATTTGTTGTGGTCTTTATTGATGATATCCTAGTGTACTCTAGATCTTTTGAGGAGCATGAGAGGCATCTTAGATTAGCCCTAGAGACTCTGAAAGATAAGAGATTATATACCAAACTGAGTAAATGTGAGTTTTGGCTAACTGAGGTGAAATTCTTAGGTCATGTGATCTCACGAGACGGGGTCGCAGTAGATCCCCATAAAGTCGAGGCTGTGTTACAGTAGGATAGGCCTAGGACGATCACTGAGATTAGGAGTTTCCTTGGTTTGGCAGGATATTACCGACGATTCATTCAGGGCTTTTCTCATATGGCCTTGCCACTTACGAGGCTAACTCGAAAGGATACCCCTTTCGTGTGGGATGAGAGATGTGAAAAGAGTTTTCAGGAGTTGAAACTCCGATTGACCACTGCCCCTGTGCTAGTCATTCCTGACCCTAGTTTACCATTTGTGGTATATAGTGATGCCTCGAGGAGAGGGTTAGGATGTGTATTGATGCAGCAGGGAAGGGTAGTGGCATATGCCTCTAGGCAGTTGAGACCTCATGAGGAGAATTATCCCACACATGACCTAGAGTTAGCTGCAGTAGTGTTTGCTCTTAAGATTTGGAGGCACTATTGATATGGTGCGACTATAGAAATTTATAGTGACCACAAGAGTCTGAAATACCTGTTTGATCAGAAGGAACTCAATATGAGACAGAGGAGATGGATGGAGTTCCTGAAAGATTATGATTATGTATTGAAATACCATCCGGGGAAGGCCAATGTGGTGGCCGATGCCCTAAGTAGGCAATCCATCCACGCTGCCCATATGATGATCAGGGAGCAGGAGCTCCTAGAAAAATTTAGAAATCTGAACCTCTCTTGCCAGCTGGTATCGGGCAGACTATTTTTGAGTGAGACCCGAATTGAGAATGAGTTGAGAGCCCAAATCTTAAATGCCCAGAGAGAAGATGAATTTTTGAAACAAATTAAGAGTGAGATCTCCCAGGGTAGGACCTCAGATTTCGGGATATCTGAGGATGGTGTGATAGTATACCAAGATAGAATCTGTGTACCTAATAGTAATGAGTTGCGAGAGAAAATTCTAGAAGAGGCACACAAGAGCAAATATACTATCCACCCCGGTACCACCAAGATGTACCAGGATCTAAAAAGAATCTTCTGGTGGCCAGGAATGAAGAAGGACGTCACGGATTACGTGGCAAGATGTTTAGTGTGCCAGAGGATTAAGGTAGAACATCAGAGACCCGCTGGGTTGTTGCAACCCCTAGATATCCCCGAGTGGAAATGGGATAGCATAGCTATGGATTTCGTTATGGGGTTACCTAGGACATCCTCTGGACACGATGCTATCTGGGTAGTGGTAGATAGATTAATGAAATCAGCACATTTTATAGCAATGAAGGCTACTTATTCATTAGATAGATTAGCCCAGTTGTATATACGTGAGATAGTGCGACTTCACGGAGTACCCAGTAGCATCGTATCAGATAGAGACCCCAGGTTCACGTCGAACTTCTGGAGGTCATTATAGCATGCCTTAGGGACTAAGTTGCAGTTTAGTACTGCTTACCACTCCCAGACAGATGGTCAGACTGAGAGGACCATCCAGACCTTAGAGGACATGCTGAGGGCATGTGTGTTAGAGATGAGGGGTGATAACTATGATTTTTATATGTTTTAATTCTCCTAACTTAATCATTTTAATAGTTAAATAAGACTTAATAGATTTACTTAGATGGATAATTGATTTTAATAGCTATTCTTGCACCTTATGAATTAATTTGCAAAATCATCAAGTTTTAATGCATGAATTCCTTTTAAATGATTTTGTGAATTTTTCTATTAAATTGTTCCTACTCTTTGTGCAGATTTTTGTTGGGCAATTTGAGCTTTGAAGGAAAGCCACAAACTAAAAAGGTTGTAGGAACAAAGAGAAGAAACTCAAGCAAAACAGATCCATCCAAGTAGCATTCAGCAAGTTGAAGTTCCACGAGAAACAGAATGGAAGAATAAACATGCAGAAGTTAACGTGGAGTGCTACGGGTAAAGGAGAGAAAGCTGACATGATTGCTAATGTGGCTGTAGTAGAACGAAGTAAACAGAACACGAACAGCTCACACACTCATGCAGAAACAGAGGAGAGGCTCGAGTTCTGGTCTGTGAAGAAGAGCTGCTGATTAGAGAACCAGCTACAGCGTGGGGAAGAAGAGCTGCTGAACAGAGAAACAGCCACACGAAGAACGTTAAGATGCTGCATGAGGCCTGGACAGCAACGTGAAACGCGACATGCAGAAGCTACCAGGCTGGACGAAGAAGCTTTTTGAGCTGGAGATTGAAGAAGTGCAGTAGTTGAACAGAGTATGAGAAGAATGAGTTATATAGAGTAGAGCGTGGATGAAGCAAGAAGCCACGAGGAAGAGCAGCTGGGTTGAAGGAACTTAGAAGCAAATGAATAAGAAGCATGCAGAATTGTGAGCGAAGAGCTGAACACGAAGGAGAAGAAGTGAATCAGAATATGTGAAGCATGAGGAATATAATAAAATAGAATAAAGTGGGACCCACATTTATATCACATGCAAGCTACGGACAAGGAAGGAAGAGAGGCTATCACGTGAGAAACAAATGAAGCAATTGAGCTGAGCAAGCACGTGGAAAATAAAATACTCACGTGAAAGGAGAATCACGCCTCATTTACTCGGATTCCACGCGCATTCACGAGGTCATCATTAACACACATTCCCTTCGTCATTCGCCCATTCACCACACACTCATTCACGCCATACAGACCACACTCCACCCTCACTCCTTCGTCCAGAACACAGAACCATTTCCTCCATTCCATCTCCATCTCTTCACGCCATAATGAAGCCCTGATTCTCATTTGAGGCTAGCAAGGGAGGAAGCTCTTGGAGAAGCTTGAATCCAAGGAGGAGACTGCAGAAATTTTGGCTAAGAATTTCTTATTTTTCCTACATTTTTTCTCTTTCATCTATTGTCTTGGTTAAGCTATATTTGATAGAGAATTTATGTAATTGTAATTAGTGGCTGGTTAGACACTAATTAGGATATTGTTTGACTGATTATGTGATTGAATTAGTACTGGATTTTCTAATTTCTTACAATTTTCCAAGTGTGCAATCAAGGTATTTGATGAAATGCTTGTGAGAATTGATGTGCCTAATTGTCTATTTGTGGATTCCTTAGTGTTTAGTTGGTTAATTAAACATTTTTGGATGGTGATTCAGATGCTAATTAATCAAGTAATTAATCAATTCAAGTGTTCAAAGATCTTAATCACAAGAATTAGTAATCTAATGAGAGTTGAGGTTTCAATTAACATTAAATTGCTAGTTTCTTGAATCTTGAATGGTTATTCAAGATCATTTGCTAATGAACACAATTAGGAACTCATTAAGCCAGAATTAATCACAATTGGATTGGGATAAGGATAGTGGATACCAAGGGACGATTCTTAAGCTAGTCACAAGCCCATATTCACCCATAATTCATATAATTAGGTAGTAATTAGGAATTTTGTTCAATTTCATTTTAGGTTAGTTTTATTCAATCAAAAACCCCCCAAATCAAGTAGCCTTCAAGACTTTTAACACTTAGAGAACCAAATTAAGCATTGAACTCCATTTCCAAGGGAGATGACCTAGGTTGTGCCACTTGCTATATTTTTAGTCAACCTAGTTTTATTTTTGTTTTAATTTTTCTTTGTTGATTTTTGTGTTCCTTCTTAGTTTTTGCTTGTCTAATGGTGTATGACAAGAAGCTCTGGTGAAAAATTAATTGATTTGGATCCGGAAATTGAAAGAACATTTAGAAGACAAGTAAGGATTAGAAAGAGCAAGGATAGTGTAGGAATTAGTAGTTCTATTTCTTCTGCTTTTGATTCTGTGCAAGGGATTGATTGTCCACTTCAATTTACTAGTGATAATATGGCTGAGCAAGATCAAATGAATGCTAATAGAAATATGCATGTTCAGGCTAACTTGAATGTGAATGCAAATTTGAATAATAACATGCATGCCAGAACTATTAGAGAATTGACAGCTCCTAATGTGCATTATCAAAATCTTTGCATACAATATCCAGAATTAGATGCAAATTTTGAGCTTAAATCTGGTTTGATTCACTTACTTCCTAAGTTTCATGGTCTTGCAGGAGATGACCCTCACAAACATCTAAAAGAATTCCATGTTGTATGCTCAACAATGAAGCCACAAGGTGTCTCAGAGGAACAAATCAAGCTCAGAGCATTCCCTTTTTCCTTGGATGGTTTAGCCAAGGATTGGTTGTACTATCTACCTCCCGGTGCCATCACTTCTTGGGACTAACTGAAGAGGTTATTCTTGGAGAAATTCTTTCCTGCCTCTCGCACTGCATCAATAAGGAAAGAGATATGCGGGATCAGACAAAATAATGGAGAGACTTTGTATGAGTACTGGGAAAGATTCAAAAGATTGCTGGCTAGTTGTCCTCACCATCAAATTTCTGATCAGTTGCTCATTCAGTACTTCTATGAAGGGTTATTGAACATGGACAGAAATATAATTGATGCTGCCTCTGGTGGAGCCTTAGGTGATCTGACACCTACGGGGGCCTGGGAGTTGATTGATAAGATGGCTCAGAATGCTCAGCAATTTGGGTCCAGATCAATACAGATGACAAGAGGAGTAAATGAGTTGGGTACTTCACAGTATGATACTGAAGTTAAGAGTCAATTGAATGAGTTAACCACGATGGTTCGTCAGCTTACTTTAGCTCAACAACAACAGCAGTCATCCTCTACTCCTTCTCAGACTCTTGCACCACAGTCCTACCCTACTCAGACATATTCTTATCCACAGTGTTATGCATCTGGACAGACATCTACCTCTACTACCTTGGTAGGACCCCTTTGTGATATATGTTGTTTGGCCACACATACTACTGAACAGTGTCCTATGTTAGAGGACAGGGTAGAGGCTTGTGCTGGGATGTTTCCAATTAGGCCAATGCAACAAGGGCAACAAAAATATGATCCCTATTCTAATACATACAACCCAGGATGGAGGGATCACCCTAACCTGAGATATGGGGGAGGACAACAGCAAAATAGATACAATGTTGCAGGACCGAGTGCACAGTATTCCCAACCTCTTAAGCAATCAGTTCCTATCCAAGAGGAACCCATAAAAGATAACAGCATGGAGTTTATGATAAAGCAAATCCTGGAAAAGATGGATCAAAATGAGGCTAGAAACAAACAAGAATTGTCTAACATGAAAAATCAGAGCAAGCATTTAGAGAATATGGTTAGCCAGTTGGCTAGCTCTCTCAATGAGATAAAAAGCCAAGGTTCAAGCCAATTACCCTCACAGACAGTTGTTAATCCAAGGAATAGTAGCAATGTCAGTGCCATCACTCTTAGGAGTGGAAAGGAAGTTCAGGGATCCTCAAATACCACTACCATGGATAAGTCGGCGTCATAAAAAACACACGTCACACCAAATGAGCCTAATAATGAAGAGGAGCCAAAGAAAATTTTGCCTTTCCCACATAGACCTACCTTGGGAAAGAGGCAAACTGAAGCAGATGCAGAAAAAGAGATTCTTGAGACTTTTAAAAAGGTTGAGGTCAATATACCCCTGTTGGAGGTAATCAAGACCATCCCTAAATATGCCAAGTTTCTCAAGGAGATATGTAGTAACAAGAGGCGTCTGAGAGGGAATGAAAAAGTCAATTTTGGCAAGAATGTTTCAGCACTCATACAACCAACAATGCCCACCAAATGTCAAGATCCGGGCACTTTTACAATTCCATGCACCATTGGAAATTTTGAGTTTTCTGATGCTTTGATTGATCTTGGTGCTGCTATAAATGTTATGCCTAAATCTGTTTATTCATCTTTACAGATGGGAGAGCTGAAACCTACCGGAGTGGTTGTACAGCTGGCAAACAGGAGCATTGCTTATCCTTCAGGAGTCTTGGAGGATGTTCTAGTCAAGGTAAAGGATTTAATTTTTCCAGCTGATTTTTATGTCCTTAATATGGAAGATGATAGATATAAATCTAATGGACATGGCCCACTCATATTAGGTAGACCTTTCCTGAAAACTGCCAAAACAATTATAAATGTGCATGAGGGTACTCTTCAAATGGAGTTTGCTAGCAATGTGATACAATTTAACATATTTGATGCCATGAAATATCCCTGTGATGATAACTCTGTTTTTAGTATCAGCTTGGTTGATATGCTAGTTGATAATGCCAGTGCTGATTTTAGGGATAGTTTATTGACTGATTCCTGTGATATTGCTGACTTGGGTGATTCTCTTGATTGTACATGTTCTGGAACTACTATATGTCATAGATGTACCCAGATTAGTGCTTTTATTGAAAGTAGTGAGTTCCTTTCATGTACTGATTATCATGGTTCTGAGACCTCCTCCTTTTATGCTGATTTCACTGTTGGTCAGCCTTTGTCTGATTTGGATGATTATACTAGTTTAGGTCAATCTTCTTGTTCTAAAGATGATGTTCATGCTGTTGCTTTCCCTGAATGTTCTGATGTTGCTAGATTTACTGATTCTCAGGATATGTTGCATATTGATATCACTTCTGGATATGCTGATTGTGCTAGTTCATCTATTTCCACTCTTGCATTGCCTATTGATAGTGGTAATAGATGCTGTGTAACTAGTTCATCTGATAGTGATACTGATGTTGATATTGCTATTGGTTCTCTTGTTGATACTCCTTTTGCTGATATTCCCAAAGATGGGAAAGTTGTTTCTTCTGTTTGTGAGTTGTCTGAACAGGTATTTGGCATGGAAGAAATTGAAATCAAACAACTCATACCGTCGGTTGAGCAAGCTCCCACCTTAGAGCTCAAACCGCTGCCAGATAATCTCAAGTAGACCTACTTGGGGGAAGATGAGAAGCTTTCGGTAATTGTAGCCAGTGACATTATTCCAGAGGAAGAAGAGAAGCTTCTTGAGGTCTTAAGGAGGAGAAGACAAGCAATAGGGTGGACCTTAGCTGACATACCTGGCATTAGCCCTGATACATGTATGCACAGAATTTTGTTGGAAGATGGGGCAAAACCAGTAAGGCAACCTCAAAGGCGACTGAACCCACTTATTCTGGATGTGGTTAAAAAGGAAGTTTCTAAACTTTTATTTGCTGGTATTATATATCCTATTTCTGATAGTCAGTGGGTTAGTCCTGTGCAGGTGGTTCCAAAGAAATCAGGGATCACAGTGGTCCAGAATGAGAACAATGAATTGGTGCCCACCCGTGTACAAAATAGTTGGAGGGTTTGCATTGACTATAGGAGGCTTAATTTAGTCACTAGAAAAGATCATTACCCCCTCCTATTTATTGATCAAATGCTTGAGCGTTTAGCTGGTAAATCTCACTACTATTTTCTGGATGGATTTTCAGGGTATTTTCAGATATGCATAGCCCCGGAGGATCAAGAGAAGACGACATTCACATGCCCATTTGGAACATATGCCTACAGATGAATGCCCTTTGGTCTTTGCAATGCCCCTGGGACCTTCCAGTGGTGCATGGTTTCTATTTTTAGTGATTTCCTTGAACATTGTATAGAAATTTTTATGGATGATTTCACTGTATATGGGAACTCTTTTGATGATTGCTTATATAGTCTGGATAGAGTCCTAGCTAGATGCATAAAGAAGAACCTTGTACTTAATTTTGAAAAGTGTCACTTTATGGTTCGAAAAGGCATTGTATTGGGTCATATTATATCTGAACAGGGCATTGAGGTAGATAAAGCTAAGATAGATGTTATAACTTCTCTACCATACCCGACATGTGTTCGGGAGGTCCGATCTTTTCTAGGTCATGCAGGTTTTTATAGAAGATTCATTCAGAACTTTAGTAAAATTGCTTTGCCATTGTCTAATCTGTTACAAAAAGATGTTGATTTCCAGTTTGATGATGTATGTAAAATAGCTTTTGATGATCTTAAGAAATGCTTGACTTCCCCACCCATTATTCAACCCCCTGATTGGACCCTCCCATTTGAGCTTTTATGTGACGCATCTAATTTTGCTGTAGGTGCAGTCTTGAGCCAGAAAGTGAATAAGAGGTCCCATGTGATTGCTTATGCATCCAAGACTCTGGATGGGACCCAAGCAAATTATACAACCATAGAAAAAGAGTTTCTTGCTATTGTTTTTGCTTTGGATAAATTTAGATCATATTTGCTTGATACTAAAGTCATTGTTTTTACTGATCATGCAGTCTTGAAGTACTTGCTGAAGAAGCCTGATGCAAAGCCAAGATTGATCAGATGGATGCTTTTACTTCAAGAATTTGACATTGACATCCGAGATAAAAGTGGAGCTGAAAACTTGGTAGCAGACCACTTGAGCAGAATTGAAGCTTCAAAGGTAAATTCCTTACCTATTGATGATGATTTCCCTGATGAGCATTTATGTGCTGTGCATAGTTCTTATCCATGGTATGCAGACTTAGTGAATTATCTAGCTGCTTCTGAACTGCCTGTTGATTTGACTAAACATCAGTTTAATAAGTTTAGGAGTGAAGCTAGGTATTATATTTGGGATGATCCATATTTGTGGAGATTATGCAGTGACCAAGTGATTAGACGTTGTGTGCCTGATATAGAATTTGATTCTGTTTTGAATTTTTGTCACGCACTTGCATGTGGAGGTCACTTTAGTCCAAAACGCACAGCTAGGAAGGTTCTAGATAGTGGATTGTATTGGCCTACTCTGTTTCGTGATGCTTTTGATTTTTGTAAAAGATGTGTCAGGTGTCAACAAACAGGTAGCATATCTAGGAGAAATGAAATGCCACAGCATCCCATTTTGTTTTGTGAAGTCTTTGATGTGTGGGGCATTGATTTTATGGGACCTTTTCCTACTTCTTTTGGCTTTTCATATATTTTATTGGCTGTTGATTATGTTTCAAAGTGGGTGGAAGCCAAACCCACTAGGACTGATGATTCTTCTGTGGTTGTAGAGTTTGTTCACTCTTACATTTTCTGCAGGTTTGGTATTCCCAGAGCCATTATCAGTGACCAGGGCACTCACTTTTGTAACCGGAGTATGCATAGCTTGCTTAGTAAGTATGGTGTCGTGCATAAAGTAGCTACTCCGTACCATCCTCAGACAAATGGCCAAGCAGAAATTTCTAACCGAGAGGTGAAGCAAATTTTGGAGAAAATAGTGCAGCCGAATAGGAAAGATTGGAGTAAAAGGCTGGATGATGCACTTTGGGCCTATAGGACTGCCTACAAGACTCCTATTGGCATGTCACCCTATCGGTTGGTATTTGGAAAAGCGTGTCACTTACCAGTGGAAGTGGAGCATAAAGCTTACTGGGCTGTGAAGAAATGCAATTTGGATTTGAATGGAGCAGGATCTCACAGAAAATTCCAACTCCAAGAGCTTGAAGAGATCAGATTGGAAGCCTATGACAATGCAAGGATCTATAAAGAGAAGACAAAGGCATTCCATGACAAGATGATTGCAAGGAAAGAATTTGTTGTCGGCCAAAAAGTCCTACTCTATAAATCCCGTTTGAAGCTTATGCCAGGTAAACTTCGTTCTAAATGGGAAGGTCCTTATATAGTTTCTAATGTTTTCCCTTTTGGTGCAGTTGAGCTTCGGGATGAGCAAACAGGAGCTAAATTTAAAGTTAATGGACATCGGCTCAAACGCTTTTATGAAGGAGTTCCAAGGGATAACAAGGAGGAACTCCAACTTCATGACCCACCCTGAACCCCGGTTGTACTCTTTCCCTTTCCCCTTTTCTATTGTGTTGTCTTTATCTGTTTACTGGATTGTGTGCTGGCATTGAGGACAATGCAATGTTTAAGTGTGGGGGGGATACAAATAAAATTTTTAGTTTTGTTTTATTTTGGTTAGTTGATTTTTCTAGTCTCTAGGCTTTTAGTCAATTTTGTGTTATTTTCCAGTAAAAAAAAAAAAACCAAAAACTATGCTTTTGTGTAAGTTGCTAGCATTAAGGGGATCCTAGCTTTGATATATCTTGATTTGATAAGGATTTGACCTTGTGTTAAGAATGCAAGTTAAGTGGCAATTAGCTTTGCTTTAATGAAATTTGATGATAGTCAATTTACCCTGTGAGATTTTGAACCTATTGCTTATTCATTTCTAGTGGGTATTCCCTATCTTACTTTTACTCTAGAACTTGGCTTGAATCTTATTCAAGGCCACATTTATTCATTTGCCATGATGAAAAGGATTAAGGCATTCATTTTTGTTTTGTTTTAGCTAGAGCCAAAAAGCTATCCTTCATGTGTTTAATCCATTTGTTTTTCCCATTTGAGCCTTATATTTTTCCTTGTTAGCCTTTTAGCCATGAAAATCAAATCAATGTTCTTCCTACCTTGATTAGGATGCTTTTGATTGTTAAGGGCATTATATGTTGTTAAGATGGATGGAGGTGCACTTTGCACATCATTTATAGGCCATTTATTTCTTCTTCTTCAAGAGTATTCCCGAGGAAAAAAAAAAGAGAAAAGAATTAAAAAAAAAAGAGAAACAAAGCAAAAGAGAAGCAGTTGAAAAAAAAAATGAAAAATGAAAATAATGAAATAAGATAGAAAAAAAAAAGAAAGAAAAAGGAAAAAGGAAAGTTAAGTTGTTCTCTTATTGCATATTTTTCTTTTTGTGTTAAAAGGGCCTTAAGATGCACTTTCACTCTATCCTTATCCTTATTTTAATGCTCTTAATGATTTTAAGCATCTGATTTGTTTTTGAATTTCCTTCATTCTTTTGTTTACCACTTGTTTCATACCTTAGCCTACGTTACAACCGTAATAAAGACCTTTTGATTCATTCATTGGCATTTGATTTTAGTGGTAGAGATGTAGATGATTGCCAAGCTTATGGTAGTAAGGTTGGGTAGGATGGAATTTGAGAGTAAGCACTTCATCCTAAACACTAAAGAGGAGAGTGATAAATACAAATCCAAGTGAGGGACTTTCATTGCATTTCATTTTTGATAAAGTGTATTGCTATGGTACTTGTTGCATTGATGCAAGTGACATGACTTGGAAAATTGAGCTATTGATTTGCTTTGAGCTTCCTTGTGCTAAGTGACTTATACAACTCCATTTCTCTTGATTTCTTTTTCATTAGTCTCTTCTTGAAGTCTTGAACTTTGCCCAGGAGTGCAAATGTTTAAGTGTGGGGAAATTTGATAACCATGATATTTTATATATTTTAATCCCCTAACGTAGGTGTTTTAGTGTCTAATTATGGCTTTATGAATTTAATTAAGTGGAATTTGATTTTAATTTGCCATTTTTGCATTTGAGGAATTAATTTGCAAATTATTGATTCTTAATGCTTAAATTCATCTTAAATATTCCACTTAATACTTTCCATTCTTTGTGTGCAGAATTTCAATGGACAATTAAACCTTGAATGGTAAATAGAATTGGAGAAGGTATGAGGTTCAAACACCATGCAATTCTGACGTGGCTGGAACAAAGAAGAGACAACACAATGAATGGAGCTGCATGAAGGGAAGCTTGAAAGGAAACTCGTGGCAAGGGAAGAAAGCAAAACAGAGGAAGAGCATCACATGTTAAAGAGGAAGGAGAACCAGCTGCAAGCCAAAAGAAGAGCCATGCATGAAGCTACAACTTTAACGTTTGGCAAAGGAAAACCATGAGCTTGAGTTAATGGAAGCAACGCGCATGAACTGGGTTTTAAGCGTGAGGAAAGGAGCAGAAACGAAGAACACAAAGCTACAGGTAGCCACTGGTTAAAGAAGCAACTCCAGACCAGAAAGAAGAAGCTTTGGGCTGGAAGAATTAAAGGAGAGGAAGGAAACACAACGTGGGAAACTTGCATGGAAGGGCTAGACAGTAACGTGAGATTTACGTAGAAGATGAGCTGAAAACAGAGCATGAATGGAGGTAACACGAAGGCTAGAACTAAGGAGCAGAAACAAAGGAGAAGCTCGAGTTATTGGTTCAAACATGGAGAAGAGTACAGCAGTTGCATGGGTTCAGATTAAACACGAGGGGCAGCAACATACACATGCAGAAACAGAGGAAAACTTGCTTGAGCTGCATGGGAGAAAAGAAAGCAACGAGGAAACTCGTGGAAAAGCTGCAGAATGAAGAGCTGCATGAGAAAGCAACGTGGAAGGTGATCAATATATTCAATGGGGCCCACACTCACATAATCAAAGACACATTCGGGCTAGTGAATAACGAGTTGCAGCGTGGAAGTAAAGGAAGCTGAAATAAGGAGCTGAACACGTGAGCTAAGCGTTGATGATTCATCAGGCAGTGGCTTACATTCTCCATCTAATCCAGACCCTACGTTTGATCATCACTTTTCCATCCAAGGGCTGACATGAAAAACATGGAGGAGGCGTGACTTCAGCTGAGGGACACGTGATTAATTAAGGAGAATGTGGAAAAAAGCCAGTGAGCAACGCTACGGAGTGAGCAACGCTACGGAAAAAGAGGACGCTGTGGGTTCCATCGGGTTGGAGGCGAGAAAAGAGAACGAGAACGACGTGAAAAACTCGAAGTTCCAGCGCTGAAGAGGAGAAATTTTTCACTTTCGATGGCTGTAGCTTCCTTGATTGATTCTCCTCCGGTTGATTCATCCATGGCAGCTTGAATTCCATTTGGTGGCTAGCTGAAGATTGGATCCTCCTAGATGAAGATTTGAGCTCCACATTTCCTCCTCATGAATTTGGATAAACTTTCTTACTCAATCTTTTAATTTCAGCATTATTTCCTTGATTAATTTGTCTAGGTTTAGCTTATTGGTTTAGGAACTTAATTGCTGGAATTACTGGATTGAATTAATTCTTTGATTGAACTTGATTTGCATTTTGGAATCATTTGTGATCATTATGTGTTTGTAAAAATTCCAGAAGTAGTGCTGTACAATTGAACTCTAAATCCTCTTGATTTTATGCTAATTGATGCAATGGTTATTGGATTAATTGACTGGACTTTTTGTGCATTTAATTGCTTGAGGAATTAATTAATCTAATTGGTGAATTAGCATCTTGAGTGGATTGTGCAGTAGGTTTTATCAATCAATCAAAATTTGTTATAGTGTATTCTTATTCTTAATTCAATTAATTAGTTGTTCAAGGTTTCTTGTGGTTACAAAATTCCTTGAATGATTGATGAATTGAATCTTGGATGGTTATTCAAGAGCCTTACAAGGAATGCACTATGGGCAAGAATTTAATCCAAAATTTGGTAAACTAAAAAAAAAAGCAAGGATAATTGAAGTCTAGGGAATCCAATTGAAAGCTAGCTACCACATTTACTTGACTGATTACTTGAACTTAGTTTTAGATTTTTAATTCTTGTCAATTAACTTTAGTTCAATTAAATTCTAGCATATCAAACCCCCCAAAATAAGTCCTAATTAGTAATACTTAAACACTCTTCCATAAACAATTTAAGGCACAAACTCCTTGGAAAAATGACCTAGGTTGCACCATTATCTACAAATTTATTTTGCTACCTAGTTTTATTTGAGATTGTGCGACATGATCATCAAGGGGTAACTGGGATGCATATCTGCCATTAGCAGAATTTGCATACAATAACAGTTATCATTCCAGTATTCAAATGGCCCCTTATGAGGCTCTTTATGGGAGAAAGTGTAGATCTCCATTATGTTGGGTTGAGCTAGGGGAGAGGAGTTTGTTAGGACCTGAGTTAGTGGATCAGACTACCCAGCAGATAGAATTGATCAAAAAGAAACTCCTTACGGCTCAGAGTAGGTAGAAAAGTTATGCCGATCGGAGAAGAAGGCTGTTAGAGTTTGAGATTGGAGACCACGTGTTCATCCGAGTGTCTCCAGTGACTGGGGTAGGTCGGTCTATGAGGGTAAAGAAGCTCAGTCCTAGGTATATTGGTCCATTTGAAATTCTTGAGAAAATCGGACCCGTGGCCTACCGGATAGCCCTACCTCCAAACCTAGCCCAAATCCATAATATCTTTTACGTCTCCCAATTGAAGAAGTACTTACCAGACCCCTCACATGTTATAGAATATGAGCATATTCAATTGCAGGAACACCTTTCCTATGTAGTGAGGCCAGAGAGGATTGTGGATGCCAAAGTGAAACAACTGAGAAACAAGAGCATCCCTCTGGTGAAAGTGGTTTGGAAGGGCCCGACGTCTGAAGAGGCAACTTGGGAACTAGAGGATGACATGAAACGAAAATATCCAGAGCTATTTCCCTGAGGTACATATTTAAATTTCGAGGACGAAATTTATTTTAAGGGGGGTGGAAAATGTAACGTCCAATATGTTGTAAAGACACAGAAATAGGCCGGTTTGAAAAGTAAGTCCCCTGAGATGAGTGATTCAAGGCCAAATAAAATTTGCATAAAATGTTAAATAATAGAAAATGAGGATTTGAGCCTTGAGTTGCCCAGAAACTGGGGCCGAAGTAATCCAAAAAAATTGCCGAAAAGCCAGTGGCATTTTCGTAAATAAGTACAATTTTGGAAAAACACCTACGAGGGCTTTTTAAATGGAAATTTTGAGTTGCCTAGGGTTCTCAGAGGCCCCAAAAACCATGGGAAGCCTCGGGACTGGTAAAGCTCCTCCGATGTACTCTTTCCGACGTCGGTTGACCCAAATTTTGACCGGTTCGTTCGGGAAAGTTTTAGCTCCAATTTGAGTGATTCCAAAGGCATTTTATTAAATTTAGAATCTAAATTTTATCATAGAAAAGACGGTTCTCAAAAAGGAGCTAAAACGAAGGAGAAACGAAAATGCTAAGAACGAAGGGCAAAATTGGCATTAAAGTGTTAAAGGAAGCTTCTTTCTTCTTCTTTATATGCCACGTTCTGCCTCCCCCTCTCTAAACCGACTTGCTTCTGTCTAATTGCAGAGGAGAACTTCAGCTTCTTAGGCGCACAAGAGGAGGAAGATTTTGGAGGAAGAAATTCAAGGAAAAGGTAAGAAACTTTAAGAAATTCCATATCCTTCCTTCTTGAAACTTGCTCCTCTCCTCCTAAGCTTTCTTTCTATGGTTTTAATGGAGAGTTTGGTGCTGTTTTGGGGGCAGAACAGAGAGGGAAATTTCGAAAATTGAGGGAGTGAGTCAACCAAGTGGAAGAACAAGCCAAAGAAAGCAAGAAAACAAGGTAAAACTTTCATTCTTTGGTAGTTTCTCCCTCCCCCTTCCTCTTCACGAATTTGGCCACCATGAGCCCACTTCTTAGGGGCTGTTTTCTGTCCAATTTATGGAGGGATTAGAGGTTTTGGAGTACAAGGATTAAGAATCTATCATTGGAAGCAAATAAAAGCCATTGAATTTCAAGTTGAAAAAGTGTAGGGTACTTGAACATAATTTAAAATCTGGGTTGATTTAAGACTTCCCCATCATATGTGAGTGTTTGTAACCCTTGGGAAAAATTTAGAAGCCTTAGGTTGGGAGATGAGGCAATGGCTTCCATAATGTAACCTTATGAAGCAACATGGACCTAAGTGTGTGAAAGTGAGTGTGTGATGGCTTCAAGGACCTTAAATGAGGTCAAGAGGTCTAGATATGGTAAGAGAATGGAACCAAGAATTTTACTTGTGGTAGTTGCTTCATTAGGTCATTAATGGAACCATATTGTGACAACTAGAACAAAGTGTAGTCTTAAGAGTGAGTTGAGTGTTCTAATTTGTTCCAAGAGTATAATTAAGTGTTGTTTATTGTGAATAGGCCAAAGAAATCCAACTCCACCTCCTTGTGTTTGTGGAACCGAAAAGGGGAAGGAACAAGCAAAGTAATACTTGAATTTGCCCCAACGTAGCTCTCCACCTTTTCTTGTTGCATTTTCTTGTTGCATATATGTCATTGTATGCTTGTGTGTATATTTGTATGTTTGAGACATGCCACTTGATGCTATGTTGCTATTTTGGTATCAATATGCTTTCTTGAATGTCTTTGAATTGTGGAATTGGCTCACAAGGGTGAGGTAGTGCCAAAAGTCCCTTAATATGGGTGAGGAGATGCCAAAAGTCTCATGGCATGGGTGAGACAAGGCCAAAAGTCCCTTTGATGGGTGAGACTAAGTCAAAAGTCCCAAGAACCAAGAGTGAGGCAATCCAAAAGTCCTAGAAATGGGGTGAGGCCAAACCAAAAGTCCCTAGAGCTCATTCTTATGCTTGACATGAGTTTGAGACACCAAAAATGTGAAAGTGGAATGCTTCATGAATTGATTGATTGCATACTTGTACCTTTGACATATTGTATGTCTTGAAAATGTGCTTGAATAGGTGTATGAGCTATTGAGGTTCAATGAATCTCACCCTCTCCTTTATCTCATTCCACATGATCCAGGTGAAGTCCAAGATCCAAAGGATGGAGGCCAAGGAGCTTAACTCTCCATCTCTTGGCACATTTTGCTAGTTTTGGTGTATTAGAATGTCAAAGAATATATGTATATGTTATTTTTGAGCCATGACACTTTGAACAAGTGTAAAACTATGTAAAGTTAGTGTATGTATCAAGAATGGAGTTTAATGTATAGAATTGTGTGTTTTGACCACTTGGGAGCCCACTTATGCATGTATGTGTATGGAAGTGGAATGGTGAATTTGAGTTGTATGAGGATTCAGACCTTATGAGAGACTTATTTGTGCTCTATTTATGCTTTCTAAGTTGCTCAAATGTGTGTGGAACCATGAATGGCCAATTGGAACCAAATTTGCCCCTTTATTGGAACTAAATTGCCATAATCTTGAGCTATGGCAAAGTCTGACCAAATGACCTCTTCTTGACTTGAAATTTTGTATGCACTTAGATCTTGCCTAGAGCTTTTTGGCAAGCTAAAGATCAGGTCATTTGGAGGTCTGTGTAAGTTTCTATGATTTTTCAAAGTTGGCACCAGAATTTCGGATTTGCACCAGTACTGTTCATTTGGTCAGTTGTGAAATTGTGTCATCCGAGGGGCAAACGTGGTCCAATGGCTACGAAATTTTGTAGGTAGAAACTAGGCATTTATAGTGACTTGTAGCAACTGAAAGCACCTCATTTGGAGGTCTGAGCTAAGAGATATGAATTTTTGAATTTCTGGAACAGTAACAGTAGTAGAGCACGACCTGAATCACTGTTTCATTAAATTTCAGTAGATAAACGTGCCTTATATGGTCTGAACCTATTTTTACCATAACGTTAACATTCATAGCTTTCCAACTGGATATAATTTGCTTGGATTGGAGTTTTGTGAAATTAATTGGACATTTTCAAAGTTTATAGCAGACACTTGCATCAGTACTAGTAGCAATCCGAACCTCTGACCCCTTTCGCATGTCAAACGCTTTCTGTGTTATGTGTCATAGCCTGGAAGTATTTTTTTCATAAAGTAGACATGTGTAGCTTTCCAAAATGGCCAAGAATGCATGATTGCCATTTTTCTAGATTTAGTTATGAATTTCTGAAGTTGTGACAGAAAACCTGAGATTTTGGCCGAAAATAATAGAGTGATTTTGATGTTTCCTTTTGAATTCCACGAGTTGTGGGCCAATTTTGGTGATAAAAATGAGTTGTTTGTATGTAATTAAATATGAGAATGTGATGTATGAGCTCATATGGTCCTTGTGACACCGAATGGAATTTTCATACGCGACGCAACGTGAAATAAGGCATTATTTTAATGCCACTTTTCCATTCCCTTTTATACAATTCATCATGTGAGCCTTAGAAATGATAAGAAGTAAGCTAAAAATGTATGGTGTTACAGGCGGTCTCTAGCGCTCTCGAGCTTCCCTGAAGGTATTAGGGCACTAACTGTCTGTCTTAGCTTATTTCTACATTTGGATCAGAGCTAGGCTTTTTCTCTGTTCAGCCCCTATAGCCTCATCCCTAGGAGCACAGTATGCTATTTCTAGGGTTCTGCTAACTCAATCCTAAACATATATTCTCAATGTCTGGATTCTATCTCACTAAAGCTCATGCTCTACTGGGTGCTCTGATCATGTATGTGCCTTAATCCTGTACTATTCTCACATTAGAGAGCTCATCTAACTAACTATCAGACCCTTATCCATTTACCTTTCTGAGCTTAATCTGTACATTTAGTTGTTACTAAAGCAAGGGCATATCTTCTATGGTTAATTTCTCAGCTCTTCCTCGCTTCTTTACTCACAATACTCTACAATTGGGGGGTCTATCTAGGGGACTTTACTAACCACTACAGTTTTCCCCAACTTAGAATGTCTCATCTTTCCTTTTTTACTCCAGGGAGAACTTTCACTAAGCCTTTCATTCACATATCTCACCTAGAATGATGCTATTGGTCATCTCCCTTAAGCTTTAGCTTATGCTTAGCCTAGGCTATCTATCTTATCGGACCTGTAGCTTTTTATTTACCTCATTCTTTTCTGAGCCTCTATTACTGGTTACTCATACTTACTTCTAGATATTACCTATGAGGTACACCTTTCTAGGCCACTCACTAGGTGTCTTACTACTGGTAGTCTTATCTTATGTCATTTCGAGGCTACACTAATATTCTATCATTCAGCGTCCCACTAGGTAGCAGTTTAGGTTAGAGTCAATGCTTTATAAGCGGCTCTCAATAACCTCATTAGCCCTGTGTCTAACTTTCTCTATGTTGACCTCTTTCCTCAGTCTCATTTACTAGGCCCACGGACTTCTTACTAATCTTTCATAACTATTCTTTTCCTCTACTTATACTAAGGGTGCCCATTCTCTGTGGGTTATCTAACCCCTTAGTAGTCCCTTTTTTAAGTTAGCCTAAATATGACCAACAAGGCATTCATAGTACCATTCGTCATGGCTAACACATCATTTGCCGCGGCTAACGACCTCTGATTGGCTTACTATTCTAAGGATTGGATTTTATCTTTAGCTACCAACCCGAGCCTCACCGCCTTTATAATCGGCTCATCATCAAGCTAGAGGGTTCTACCTCTTACCAAGATATTGTCCCTTCCTTCTGGGTTTGAGGGTCACTAACCCAGTCTTCCCCGTTCAGTTGGGTTTTGCCTTCCCTGGGTAGGACATTTAACCACATTCCTAGGAAAATACATCTTGGTGGGGATAGCTTTGCCCCCACTTATATGGGCTAGCCACAGGTGCCTTCCAGCCAATGTGGACTTTACAATCCACCCCCCTTATGGGCCGACTCGTCCTCAGGTCGAACATGGGCCAGGATTGCTCTGATACTAACACCACACAGAGCCACCAAGATATTGTCCCTTCCTTCCGGGTTTGAGGGTCACTGACCCAGCCTTCCCTGTTCAGTTGGGTTTTACCTTCCCTGGGCAGGACATTTAACCACATTCCCAGGAAAATGCGTCTTGGTGGGGAGAGCTTTGCCCCCACTTATCTGGGCTAGCCATAGGCCCCTTCCAGCGATATGGGACTTTACAACCCAAACCTCGAAATTCAATAGAACAGTAACTCAAGTCAGGTAAGGGTCTTGATACTGGGCAGAATATTCAAAAATTCATATCTCCCTCTCTAGACCTCCAAATAAGGTGATTCTAGTTGGCACAAGTCACTTTTAAATGCCTAGTTTCCTTGTATAAAATTTCATGGCAATTGGACATCATTTGGGCCCTGTGTGATAGAATTCATTTTCAGACCAAATGAATAGTGCAGCAGACCAAAATCAGAAAAATTTCTAAATTTAAAAATCCATCAAATATTCTGTATGCCTTTAAAAATTATAGTCTTTAGCTTCCTAAAAAGCTCTTAATGAGACCTATTTGCATGCCAAGTCTTAGATCATGAATAACTCATTTGGACAAAAAGTGACATAGGGTTCCATTATGGTTATTTTTGGCTCCATATGGGGTATCAAAGTGACCAAATGGTTTTCCCTTAGTCTTGGCACCTTTATGGACCATAATTGGGTTTATAAAACAACCTAGTGTCGAAGCAAGTTATGTAGCCTTAGATATTGTTTCATGAACTTAATTGGCTTCCATAAATTGTGTCTAGGCCAAGAGAAACCATCTCTACAAGTTTTTGTGTGTGTGGCCGAAAAGAGGAGCTTGGATTTAAAGGAAAAAGTGTGTAATTGTGTACAAGGTAGCTCTCTCTACCTTCTCTCATGCATGGATGTGTGTTTAGGTTGTCTTAGAATGGGTGTATGTGTATTTTCAAGCCATGAAAAGTATGCTAGCATGATTTTATATGCCATGATTTCATGATCACATGTTATGCTTTCAAATGTTGCTATGATGTTTGTTTGAGTTTGTGTGAGTGTGGAGAGGCCAAGAACTCTTAACCATGGTGAGGATGAGCCAATAACCTTTGAGATTAGTTGAGACAAAGTAAAGAGTCTCCCAAAAGCAAAGTGGGCTCCCAATAGTATGATTGAGTCGAAGAATCTCTTAGGTAGAGAAAAGGGTATTAAATAGTTACGAAAGATTAGTAAGAAATCCGTGGGCCTAGCAAATGAGATTGAGAAAAGAGCTCAACATAGAGAAAGTTAGACATATGGATGATAAGGTTGTTGAGACCTACCTATGAGGCATTGACTCCAACCTAGAGTGCTACCTGGTGAGACACTAAATGATAGAATGTTAGTGTAGCCTCGAAATAACATAAGATAAGACTACTAGTAGTTAGGCATATGGTGAGTGGCTTAGAAAGGTGTACCTCATAGGTAACACCTAGAGGTAAGTATGAATAGCCCAGTGACTAATGCTCAAAAAAGAATGAGGATAGTTAGTAAGCTATGGGTCCGATGAGATGGCTAGCTTGGGCTGAGCATAAGCTAAAGCCTAGAGAAGATGACTAGTAGCATCATTCCAAGTGAGATATGTAAATGAAAGGCTCAGAGAAAGTTCTCCCTAGATCGAGAAACGAGAGATGAGACATTCTAAGTTAGGGGAAACCACGTAGTAGTGGTTAGCAAATTCCCTTAGATAGATCCCACTGAGTCATAAAGTATTGTAATAATCTTACTAAGGTAAAAGGATATTCTACTATTGGATGATTCTATTACTAGTTCCAGTTTCTTTACGCTTAAGAGCACCTGCATTTTCTTGGGGTTCCTCCACTTATTCACTCTCTGTAACATCAAGCGGGTCTACTTTTCACTCATACTGTTACCCTGCTCTTAGCTAGACCATCCCTTGGTAAAAAGAATTCTATGTCATATAATCCTAGGAATTTCATTCTATGGCACTCTCAGCTTATACTCTTTCTTTACATAACACGAGGCTCGCCTTCTTAGGTGGTTTCTAGTTCCCTCTAGCTTCCCTGAGGGTATTAAGGCACATGATAAATGCTAATTTTAGACATATTAATCCTCTTAAACTTAGGCATTTTGATGAGTAAACATGGCTTTAGGGGTTTAATTAGATACAATTTGATTTCATTAGCCATTTATGCACTTTGTGAATTAATTGAAAAAATTATTGAATTTTAATGCATGAATTTCTTTGAAATAATTTTGTGGATAATTCTATTAAATATTTTCCATTCTTTTATGTAGAATTTCAATGGGTAATTGGAGCTTGAAATGATAAATTGATTTGAAGAAGAGAAGAGTTGTTGTGCAAGACAAGACTTAGGTTTTAGAGACTTGAACAGAGGAGGGAGGAATAAGGTTGCACATACACATCACTCACAAGTTCAGCCATCAATCACACAATGCCATTCACTCCATTTTCTAGCTCAACTCATGTGGTTTCTTATTTATCCATGCACTTGTCCAGCCATTCACACTCTCACACTTTCACTTGCAAGAACACATACTAGAGCAAAACAAAGGAGAAGCCATGGTTTTAAGAGAAGAGGAAGCTGTGGAGATTAACGTGACTGAAAGGATTAACTCGGGTAGCTCCAATCATCCACACTCTATTCACGCTATAGTATATATCCATTATCCATACAGAACACACGAAGAATGAAGAGAAGAGCATGAGTTCAGCTAGCTACTTGAAAAGAGGATGGAATGGAATGGAGATTTACGTGAAGTAATGGGTTGAAGCTAGGAGAGCTAGATAGAGTGTGGAATGAGCTGGGAGAACTAGCTATGAGTTAAAAGAGAAGCTGGATTGAGAGCCATCCATGCATGCATACTTATGGGTTAGAATGAGCTACTTGTGGGGAGAAGTTCACGCCACGAAAACTCACACATGCAAAATGCTGAACTTGGGTTAGATGTGGAAGAAATAGAGAGAAAAATGCGAAGAAGAAGATGCATAAGGAACAAGTGAGAAGCTCGAGTTTAGGTGCTGTGAACAGAAGCTAGAGCACACAAAGTTGACGTGGATGAAGGATTAAATGAAAGGAAGCAAGGCTGGGCAGCAATGTGAAATTCGATGTGAGAAGAGAACTCGAGTTCTTTGTGCTGGGCTAGATGAAGAAGCTTGCACTAGCTGGATTGGAAGCTACAGATCATATGGAAATGATGCAAATGAAGCTACGGGCTGATGTGGGAATCATTGCAAGCAATGAGCTGGGAGCTAGAGTTTAAAGAAGGCTAACTTGAAGGATATGAAGCTAAACCACGTTGAAGCTGGAAGCATCCCATGTCGAAGAAGCATGGCGCAATAAAACGTGAGCAAAAGAAGCAAGAAAGGTAGCTGAAAATTAACGTAAAAAACACGACGTGGAAGATGATGTGGTTTTGCATGAATCTAAATTGAAGAAGCTAAAGGGGAAAGAGTTGGAGATTAATGTAGCTGTGGGCTGATGTGTATTAATGAAAACGTGAGCTGGGAGAAGAAAAAAAATACGTACAGCATGAGGCATTTAGTGAGAAATAACGTGAGCTGAGGGGCACATGACAATTAAGGAAAAATGTTAAAGCATTCATCAGGAGTATATGACTTCAACGTGGAAAATAAGCGAGCTGTGAGCTGGGGGAAAAAGGGCGAGAACATGACGTAAAACACAAGAGCTCCAGAGGCTGAACGAGGAAGCATTTTCTCATCAGTTTTCCATGGCTACTGCTCATTCCATTGATTCACCTCCAATTAAATTCTCCATGGCAGCTTGAATCATCCTTGGTGGCTAGCTGAAACTTGGAAACTCCCAGATGCAGATTTGAGCTCCACAATTTCTCACCAAATTCGATAAAAATTCCTTGCTCAATCTTTTAATTTCAACATTATTTCCATTATTAATTTGACTAGGTTTAGCTTATTAATTTAGGAATTTAATTGTTGGAAATTACTAGATTGGTTTGATTTGTAAATTGAGTATAATTTGATCTTTGGAATTTTAATGGTGATCATTACATGTTTGTGAAAATTTCAGAATTAGTTCTATGCAAATTACTTTTAATTTCCTCTTGATTATAGGTGAATTGACGCAATGGTTGTTAGATTGAGTGGCTAGAATTTTTATGCAATTAATTGTTTAAGGAATTCATTAATCTAATTAGTTAATTAGTATCTTAAGTAGATTGTGCAGTAGATTTTATTGATCAATTAAGATTGGATATAGTGTATTCTCGTTCTTAATTCAATTAATTAATTTTTTAAGGTTTCTTGTGGTTGCAAACTCCTTGAATAATTGATGAATTGAATCTTGAATGGTCATTCAAGAGCTTTTATAGGGGATACACTAATGAGCAAGAAATTAAATCCAAACTTGGTACACTAAAAAGGGAGCAAGGATAATTAAATTATAGGGAGTCCATCTAAAGGCTAGCTACCACATTTTTTTTAACTATTCACTTCATTTAGTCTTAAGTTTTTTTTATTCTTGTTAATTAAATTTTAGTAATCTAAAACCCCTTAAACAATTTTCATTTAGTAATACTTAGAACACTCTTTCATAAACAAATTGAGGCATAAACTCCTTGTGAAATGACCTAGGTTGCACCATTATCTACAGATTACCTAGTTTTATTTAAGATTACGACACAATCGTTAGCACTACTTGTCTTTTTCAACTTTTTAGCTCCTTTTTGAGAACCATCTTTTCTATTATGAAATTTAGATTCCCAATTTAGTAAAATGCCTTTGGAATCACTAAAATTGAAGCTAAAACCTTCCCGAACAAATCAGTCAAAGTTCGGGTCAATCGATGTTGGAAAACATCCACCTGAAGGGTTTTAATTGTCTTGGGGTTTTCCATGGATTTTAGGGCCTCTGAGAACCCTAGGGAACTCAAAATTTTTATTTAAAAAGCCCTCTTGTGTGAATTCCAAAATTTGCTCAAAATTACGAAAATGCCATTACATTTCGTAAGCTTTTTGTAAGAAATTGTTTCTTCATTCTAGCTCCATTTTTCTTTCCGTCTGAGCCTGGGATTCTCATTTTTAGGAGTCTAGAATACTTTCAAAATTTTTTAGGACCTTAACTACATCATCTTGGGGGGCTTCCTTTTGTATCTAGTGAATTTCGTTTATTGACAGAGAAATCGTACGTTACGTTTCTCACATTTTGTCTTGTTTTCAGAAAATCGGATATTACATATGTCATGCATTAAGAAAATTGATATTCCTTGAACATTTAACCCTCCTATAATTTATCCTAGAGGGAGAGTGTGGGGAAAATACTTTAGCTTGATGAAAACTTGAGAGTAATAAGGTTTAGAAGGGTGTAGAGTAAGACTGAACTCAATAAAAAGCTATAGAAACTTAGTTAGGGTACCTAAGATTCTAACTACACCATTGAAGATATAGAACCCTAGGAAAATGTTTTAAGCCACCTAAGACCTAACTTGTGCTAGAAAAGAGCCAAGAATGCTTCGCATGTGCCAAATTCCTTAAGAAAATGCAAAACTCTAATTAGGCCAATATGGGTTATGTCTCAACCAAGTTATAGAAAGAGAACCAAGGGATTGTTTTTGTGAGTTCTAAGGTTTAAAAAGGCCTAAATGTGATGAATAAATAGTAAGGGAAGCATTGGATTGAATTTAGAAGCCTTATTTTGAAAGATGAATTTTTAGAGTTCGAAAGGGCTTAAAGAAGCAAGTTGGTCTTTGACTTGTGTAATCATGCAAATGATGGTCTTAATGAGTTCCACTAGAGTTATATGGCAATTGTAACACTATAAATTCTAGCTCATCTCATGCTTTTAAATGGCATAATATCATGAACCATATAGGTTTCCCATAGAAAAAGCAAGAAAAAATGGGATTATTTTCGCGTTGCGTCATATCTAAAAATTGCAATCGATGTCATGTAGACCGTATAAGCTCATGCTATGCATTATCATATTTAATTGCATTAGTACAACTCATTTGTATCACAAAATCATGCCTACAACTCATGAAAACCGAAATGAAGCATAAAATGGGCTTATTGAATTTCGACCAAATTTGCCCCCTATTCTGACCAAACTTTGGAAAATCATAACTAAATTTAGAAAAATATAAATGATGCAATATTGGTCATTCTAGAAATATTTTGATGTCTAATTCACACTAAAAATATGCTCAGACCATAAAATTCATCATAGAGGACGTTTGACATCCAAAATAGTCCAAAGGTCCAACTGAATTTTGGAACTGTCACAGAATTCTGTAGAAAATTTTGAAAATGTCCAATTAATTCCATAAAAATATAACCCATGCAAATAATACTAATATGGAAAGCTGTAGATGTTAACTAGAAAGGAAAAATATCTCCAAATCAGTTCATTAAGCCCATACTTCAAAATTCAATGGAACAATACTTCTGGTCGGTCAAAATTACTCATACTAGATAGAAACTTCAAAAATCCATATCTCCCTCTCTAGACCTTCAAATGAGGTGATTCTAGTTGGAACGAGTCACTGTAATTATCTAGTTACTTTGTATAAAATTTCATGGCCATTGGGCATCATTTGAGCCTCGGATGACAGAATTTATTTTCGGACCAAATGAATAGTGCAGCAGACTAAAACCATAAAAATTGCCAACTTTGAAAAATTATCAAATATTCTGTAGACCTCCGAAAATTTTGATCTTTAGCTTCCCAAAAATCCCTCAATGAGACCTAATTTCATACCAAATCTCAGATCAAGAATAACTTGTTTGGCTATAAAGTGACATAGGGTTCCATTATAGTCAATTTTGGCTCCATATCAGGTACCAAAGTTGCCAAATGGATTTCCCTTGGTTCTGGCACCTTTTGGGCAAGTCTAAAAGTATATTTAAGACTTATATGAGCTGTCCAAATGGTCTCAAATCTCATGCATCTCATTTTGGCCATTTAACCCACACTGATGCACATTTCCATTAAACTTCCACATTGCATAATTTGGCATTACATACTTAAAATAAATGCTAAAGGTCATATATCATATTCATACATCTAAACATCACATAATAGTATATTTACACATGTCTTAAGGTTCATAGCACATTTACACCATCATATACATCATGAACCATCATTATGGTTCCAAAATGAGAAAAGCTAGGCATAAAGTTGTCAATCTTCCTTCTTCAATGTTGTTGGCTCCCATCGCCATAGCTACTTGGTCCACCTAGCATGTTAGAGCATTGGATAGGAGGGAATGAGATTCAAAGAATCCCAAGAGCTCATCTCCCATTCAATCATACATAATATGTGCAAAGCAAGCTTTACAAATGCATGCATGGAGAAAATGGAAGTCATGGACATTTAAAAAACAAACTTGGCATGTGAATCAATCATTCAAGACATTCAAGAGCTCATCAAGTGTTTGGATTGGCCTCACACTTCTCCTCATAGATTTTGGACTTGCCTCACCCATTCTTTGAGAGCTTTGGAGTCAACCATACTCTTGGAGCTCACTTTGCTTTTGGGAGACTCTTTATGTTGTCACAACTAAGCTCAAGGGTTCTTAGCTCATCCTCACCAAAGGGAAGAGTTCTTGGCCTCTCCATACTCAAGCAAACTCATACAAACATCATATACCCATTTAAAACATAACATGGCATCAAGAATCATGGCATATAAAGGCATGCTAGCATACTTTTCATAACTTGAAAATATACATACACATATTCTAAAGCATGCTAAACACATATACATGCATGAGAAAAGATAGAGAGAGCTACCTTGTGTATATTCACACACTTTTTCCTTAACTTTCAAGCCTCCTCTTTCGGCCACACACCCACAAATTGGTGGAGATGGTTTCTCTTGGCCTAGATACAATTTATGGGGGCCAATTAGGTTCATAGAATACATTCTAAGGCTACACAATTTGCTTAAACCTTAGATTACTCTACAACCCCCATTATGGTCCATATTAGCACCTAATGAAGCAACACCCCTCAAATGATTTCTAGGTATAACACCCCAAAAATTTATTAAGGTGTTAATCATGGATTTAGAGTAATTAAGAATAATTAATAGAGGATAATTGGGCAAGTTAGTGAATATGAATTTTAGAGAGATAAATTATTAATATGGGTTTGAGAATTAATTGGGATAGAAACTTTATTTAGGCCCAAATTAATAAATCATGATAAGAGGCTAATGGAGGCCCAATGAGTTAGGTGCAGACCCAATCTAATTCCATATGATAGAGACCCAAGATCCACCTTGCCTAGACTCTTATAAGTGGCCCAATAACCCTTGTGCTGACCTAAATTCTTGAGCTCTTCAAACTTGGCCCAAACCTAATTAAATTTCAGCAACCCAATGCATAAGAGTTGGTCCAATGAAATTCTGCAGCCTAACACTTTAAAACTGGCCCAACAAGCTAAAATCTGAAGCTCATTTAGAGTTGGACCTTAGAGCAACACATGACCTACCTTTGACCTAACTTAAACCTAACTAAAACCCTAATGCTTCAGCCACTTTCTCATTTTGCTGAAACTTAAGAAGCAAAATTCGAAGGTTGAGAGGGAGGCTAGGGTTTGGGGCAAGAATTCCACATTTTCTCACATTTAGAGCAAGATTCAGACAAGGTAATAGTTATACAACTTAATCCCCTCATCTTTCTCTTTAATTTGGCCCAATTAGTTTTTCATTTGGAGTGTTTTCACCATACCCAAAATCTGAAATATGGTTGTTTGGTGTTTCTCTGGTAGAAATTCGTAGGTTGAGGTTAGGGCTGGCATTGGGTAAGTGTAAACTATCCATTCTACTGTATTTTCTGCTGGTTTAAGACCCCTATGGTTGATTTATGGTATGAGTGTTAATTATATACGAATTTGCTTAAGAATTTGAGTGGTATATTGAAGTTTCTAATAAAGGATATACTCAATCCAAATTTGGAGATTTGTGGTGACTAGGTAAGTATTATTTAGGTAGTTATTAGCATTTAAATTCCTTGGGTACTTGTTGCTACTATTAATGATGAATTATAGTGGTAATTTTCTTATGCTATGGTTATAGGGATTTTTGTACCATTGGTGGCTGTTGCAAATTGTCTACAAGTGTAGGTTTTCATATTTTGAGTACTGAGGATGTATGTATTAAGGGGTTAGACCTCATCTTAATTTGGTATTTGATGTATGGATTCATGATATCTGCTGTAAACTTTGTTGACCTATAATATGGCTTATTATTGGAAATGTAACCCTTGAGATATTGATATGAACCCTTAATGTATGGAACCCCCATTGATTGTGTATTAAAGGATAGTTGCTGGTAGTTCATGTATTTCTGTTATTGTTACCTTACAAACTTGTTGATAGAGGGTAATTAGAGAAAAGAAATGGGCACATAAGTTTTGAATTGGTAATGGAAGAATAGCTGGGTAAATAAGGTAGATGAATACCATTAGAGCCATATAAAATGAAGGGAAGTGATCCTAGGGTGTCCCTAAGAAGAGAATTATATTGCATGGGGCGAAATGTAGGAGATATAGCTACAGTAGGAAGTCATGCCGTGGCTAAGAAGGCATCGCCGAGGCTTGAAGAGTGACAGTGGCGAGGGAAGCCGCGGCGTAGAGTGAAAAAATGCCTAGGAGGGTGACAGAATGAAACCTCGCCGCGGCATAATAAGTCCTGTTACGGCGCAAGTCAAGGAAATTAATTAAGGAGGGTACAGTAGCAAAACTCACTACAGCACCACATAGGTTGCCCGTGGCGCAGATCCAACTCACCTCAGCTATCGCCACAGCAAAAGTCAAGAAAGTTACCCAGTGATTTCTGAGAGCAACTTAGCTGTGGCGCAAGGTTAAAAACTTAGTTTTCGAGCTTTAAGACCTAACTTAGCCGTGGCGGGAAGTTTCTAGGTCGCGGCGGAGGTCCCTAAACTCCCACCTTTGACCTAGAAACCCTAATTTCTTTAATACTAATGCTAGGAAATGATATAAAAACACTTGTAGCAGGTTTTTGTGTGTTGAAATCGATGGATGGATGAATCACAAACCCTTAATGATGGTACAAATCCTTTTATATATTTTACCATTTATGGTTGTTTAGTTGATGACCCTAATAATATCAAGGATCAAATTTCCTGACATTTAATTAAAGTAATTAATTGTAACGACTCCAAACCTTGATCATTGATTATTAATCATGTATTTAACCATAATTATCGGGATTAGAAGTTAGGGTCGTCACACTAGGTCTCATTCTTTCCTTTAAAATATGATTCTTGACTCATTTTAAGCCTCTTGGAGTCATCACATCATTAAAACAAAAGGCCTAGCACTATGTTACTTCTTTAGGTCATAATATGGAACCTAAGACACCAAATCACTTTCTATGAGTTCTAAATTTTTTCCAAGGCTCCCTTTCATTTTTATTCATCAAGTATGACTCAAGAATGGCCTTAGAAAATTTTAAAACTCTCCCTAGCTACCCCAACCTTGCTTGGCCGAGACTATGCCCCTTTTTGGCCTCCTTAGAATTCTCTTTATTTTCTTGAAGGAGGAAGCATGTGGGGAGCATCTTAGGGATCTTAGGAGCTCATTTAAACTCTTAATTAGGCCTAGGAATTATCATATGAAATCAGATTTTGGAAGGTGCACACAAAACCCTAGAATTTGTATCTTGAAATCTAATGGTTTTTTTATAATTCCCTTTGCATATTCTTAATCTTCATGCCCTTTTTTCTTAGATTCATGCTTGGTTCTGCCTAAAAATCATCTCCTCCTAGGGTTTTCTCAAGTAGGGCAAAATGGTGGAGAAGGGAACCAAAGATGACAACCATAGAAAGAGAAATTACCTTGTTTTCTTGCTTTTTCTCACTTGAATCTTGTGTTCTTTAAGCTCCTCTCTTCAAATCCGAATTTTTCCCTCAATTTCTCCCTTAAAACAGATTTATAAACTTCATTATAATCATAAGAAACAAAGGAGAATGGAGGAGAAGAGGTTTGGAAGAGAAAGAGCATGAAAAACCATGAAAATCCATACCTTACTACCTTGAATTTCTCCTCCTTTTCTTCCCCTTCTTGTGAGCCTAAGAGAGCAGATCATATTCTGTATTTTGGGCAGAAATTTCGTGCTTAAGAAGATGGGAGAAGAAAGGGGAAGTGTGTGGGAGCTTCTAGAAACACACTTTTTCAAAAATTCCAATTTTATCCTTTTGTAATGGCAATTTCGTTTTAGCTCCTTTTTAAGAATTGTATTTTCCATTATAAAACTTAGGTTCCCAATTTAATAAAATGCCTTTGGAATCACTCAATTTGGAGCTAAAACCTTACCAAACAAACTGATCAAAGTTCGAGTCAACTGATATTGGAAACGTCCACCGAAGGGGATTTAACTGTCTCGGGGCTTTCCAAGGTTTTTAAGGCCTTTGAGAACCCTGGGGAACTCAAAATTTTCATTTAAAAAGCTCTTCTATGTGAATTCCAAAATTTGCTCAAAATTATGAAAATGCCATTATATTTCGTAAGCTTTTTGTCAGAAATTGTTTCTTCATTCTAGCTCCATTCTTCCTTCTGTTTGAGCCTGGAATTCTCATTTTTAGGAGTCTAGAATGCTTCCCAAAATTTTTGGGACCTTAGCTACATCATTTCGGGAGACTTCCTTTTGTACCCAATGAGTTTCATTCATTTACGGAGAAACTATACATTACATTTCTCACGTTTTTTCTTGTTTTTAGAGAACCAGATGTTACAGCAATAGTAAGTAAGATTTTAGAGCGTAGAGAATGAAATCTAAGAGTTACCTCTTAAGAGACCTAAAATGATCTAAAGTGGCATAGTGAATTCTAATAAAGTTAAGTGCTAATGACAAAATCTAGACTGTCTCATAATAAGTTATTTTGCATTTTAAATTGACATATGTAAGCTGAGCTAATGTAATTCCTCGTGGGGTGTGTATGAATAGAGAATGGATAAGGCAAAAGACTAGAGAAAAGAGAAGGATTTGAGAGTTAGTGATAGCTTAAGGCCTCTAACTCCACTAGCTAGCTATATCTTCCTATCTTACATGCATTGAATGTTTGATTGAATTGAGATGCTTGTATGCATGGTTGATTGATGCATTCATAAGTTATGCTTTCATATGATTTTTATCATGAGCTTTATGCATATGTGTTTTTTTTTTTTTTTACTCTTAGCTCCTTATAATGGGAAATTGGGTACAATACCTCTTCCTTGTCTTAGAGTTGAGCTTCGTTGAGCCTAGCCAATATGTTTCAATGTCATGGCTTGATAAGAATCTAGACTTTATGCTAAAAGTTATGTTTGTGTTACATAATGCATATGATCCCCATGCTTACACCTATGTGCATTGTATTTCCTCATGACATTCTTGTATGTATAGATATGGTTGAGATTCGTTATTGAGATTCTCCCTAGAATCTCACCCATGTATCTCCCTAACCATTACAAGTTCCTCAAGTGAGAAGGAGGAAAAGTGAAAAGATTTAAAGCTTAAGAATCATGTATTATAAGCTTTTATTATAACTTGTGTAATTAGTTATGTATGATGTAACACCATAAATTCTAGCTCATTTCATGCTATATTTATACTTCCCACTAGACATCTCATGGAAGAATCAAGGAAATAGCATAAAAATAATGAATATTTTCACGTTGCATCGTGTATAAAAATTCTATTAGGTGTCACATTGATGAATACATATTTCTATCTATTTTATTCTCCTAAACTTGGGCATTTTAATAATGAAATATGGCTTTAAGACTTTAATTAGATAAGATTTTATTTTAGTAGCAATTTCTATATTTTAGGAGTTAATTTGCAAAATTTTGAAATTTTAATGCACAAATCCTTTTAAATGAATTTTGTGAATATTCCTATTTCATCTCTTCCATTCTTTTTGTGCAGATTTTCAATGAAAATTGGAGCTTCAAGTGTGTAAGTTTCTTAGAAAATAAAGTTTAAAAACAAAAGAATAAACAGAGGGCACCACAATCATCATCATCCATCTTAGTCATGCACATTCCATGTTAGGAGCTTTAAACTTCACTCATCATGCAAGGTTTCACTCACATAAAACTTTCTCACCTTCCACTCTTCCATAACCACGAGTCCAAGCACACACTTGCATACATGGGACCTCGTTGCTCTGCTTTCCATTCACCCCACGTAGCTTGCATGGATATTCACTCCCATCCATTCCCTCAATCCCGAAATCTGTGAACTCCTCTTAGGAAACTAAAACCATGAGGAAAGAGGGCTTGAAGAGGAGAATCAACTTAGTGAAGGAAGAAGCATGAAAAAGTGCCAAAATACATACCTTTTCTTGGTTTTTTTTCTTCCTACTTTCTTCTTCCTTTGGTGTAACTTAGAGCTCTGGTTTAGGGCAAGAGAATTTTGTTTTAGATGGTGAGAGATGTCTTGGCCTATTTCAAGAAGAGGGGGAGATGAGTTATAACATTTTCATAATTCCTATTTTGCCCTTCAACTTCATTTTTCCCTTTTTCACTCATTTTAGCTCCTTTTATAGAATTGTCTTTTCCATATGAAAACATAAGCCCTCTAATTCATAAAATGCCTTTAATTTCACCCATTATACACTCTAATTAATGCAAATTATGTGTCCTTAGGAACTTTATGATATGAAATTTCTACTAGCAAAATTTCAAGTCAAAATAAATCCATTTGGTCCCTCAAAAGACACAAGATTTGAGGCTATAGTAGAATGAATAGTAACAGGCTTGACAACTTTTTGGGGCCAAATTTGAAAATTTATCAAATATTTTATAAAACTCTAAAAATTACAATCTTTGTCTCTATAGAAAGCTCTAAGTGTTTTTTAAATTCTCATTGACCTTTAGCCCCAAATTTGATCATTAAGGCTATCAATAGTATAACGACATTTTATGGCTTAAATGGTCAAAATTCTGTCTCTAAATAATACCAAATGAGCTCTAAAATGACATTTCTCTCCATGAGCAAATTTAAATCCTTAATTACATCATGTAGTAAGAAATTTGTCTTGCTACTAAAAATCACTATCCCAAATGCAAGAATGCACATAGGCCTCATAAAAACTCATTAGAGCCATCAAAAGTATATTTAAACATGTCTAGAGCCCTATGGTTCTATTAGGCATTCTTGAACCATAATTTTTTACTTACAAAAATAAAGTTCCTAAATTTATTCCAATGGCTTCATTAGTGCTTATATTTCATATCTAGACTATTCAAAACCTTAGAATCAATGAAACAACTCTCTAGGTACTTAAATCCCTTCTTGGATGAGACATAGCATTTGATTCCCATTCTTAGAGTTTTTTATACTTCTTAGGGAACTTAATAGTTTTAAGATCTCCATAATTCATTTCTAACTCAATTATAGTATTAGAGGGATTAATTAATTCTTTTAGGATTTTGAATCTCTTAAGCCAAAACCAAACCCTAGGTGAAACTATATGCCAATCCCTTGCTTCTTTATCATTTCTATTTGCATATTCTTATTTTTCACCCTTCAAAACCTCTATTTTCATCAAGTTTTCATCAAGTTATATGCGAAAAGCACTTGGGCTAATTGGTAACTAAGCCCTAAAGTGCTCATTTTTGTTAGAAATTGTTAATATGAATTGAACTTTGTTCTAATTGTTAAATAGGACTGTAAATTAAGGCCTTTGTGAGGTTGGGACCCTTAAATGACAAAGGGAAACTCTAGAAAACTTTTTCCAAAAAAAAAATTAATTTATTTCGTCACATAGTATCTTAATTATGCATAATTGACCATATAAGAAAAATATAGTATAAAGCTAGATGTTTCAGAATCTCCCTAATAAGAAATGGATAAATTTGCTTAAGCCATCATTGACTTAACCATTTTACGTAACATTATTTCTTCTTTCAACAACTCCTTTTGTTATGGAGTGCCATGGATCTTTAATTGTCTAATTATTCCTTTTTTTCACAAAGCTTTTAAAATTTATCAAATAAATATTTACATCCTCAATAAGCTCTTGATGCTTTAATTTTAATGTTTAATTGATTTTCAACCATACTCATACAACTCTAGTACTTCTAACTTACGGGAGATCCAATAAACTTGACCATATCATAGATAGTCATCAATGAACATAATGAAATACCACACTCTATGTCTCGCCCTTACACTTATCGGATCACATATATCATAATGGATTAAGTACAATGGAAATTTAGCTCTGGTTCATTTATCAAATGGTTTTGTAATTGCTTTAGCCACTAGGCAATGCTCATATAAGGACATTTCTAGACTAGAGATTATTCCTAGCATTCTTTCTTTTGTTAGTCTACTTATTCATCCTTGGTCTATGTGGTTAGAGGCTTAGTCTAGCATGTCCAACATTTATATCTAAATTTGAATTGGAATTAGATGATGTGGTAAAGCAAACATGTTCATTCATATTACAAACATTATCATAAGTTGTATTCAATATGATAAAACTATTAAATAAAAAACTCGAACCATAAAATATTATCCCTTTAAAAATTTCTATCAATTCATTATGAAAATTAAGAGGAAAATTAAACTTTAGAAAGGAAACAATAGAAACTAAATATCACCGAATTTTTTGTGCAAATAAGACATCACATAGGATTAAGGTTTTTCCACCATGGTAGACCAACTTGCATATTTTGATTCCTTAAATTTCCACTTTAGTTCTATTTCCCATATATAGCCATCTACTCTTGTTAAGCAGCCAATGGCATTCCACAAAAGATCCATAATCCTTGTCTATATGATCTATGGCTTATAAGTCTACAATCCACAAAGGATGAGATTCAACCATTTAAAATAGTACTAGAAATATAAATAAAATGTGGAAAAGTATTACATGACATTGCTCAATTTTACTTAATGCAATTACAAACAAAATGACCCATCTTCTGATAATCATAACAATTGACTTTGCCCATGTCAAGTTTCTTACCACCATGCTTACCCTCTTCTTAAAGTCTCTTTTAGCCTTGTTAAAATGCTAGCTAAAACCTTTCTTCTTTTAAAATCACTTAGCCTAGGGTCTTAAAGTTCTAGCATTCTCTATCATGTAAGCATGATTAGAGGATCCACCAACCTCTAGGCACTCATTTTCAAGCTATAACTGGCAAGCAACATCGTCAAAGTGTAACTTATAAGCATCAAACTTGATAGTTAGTTTTCTAAGTTTGGTCGTAAAAGTACCACCAAACTTATCTTTCAATTCTATCCACGTAGCTTATGTGGTTAAGTAAAACTCAAACTTGCACACAAAGTCATTGGCCATACAGGGCAACATTATGATGTGAGCTATACTATCCTTCTTTTTCCAAGCTTATAAAGCCTTAAGATCTTTCTCATTTTAAGTTTCCATATTTAGGCCTTAGCATGACATTATTTATTGGCTTCTTGGCATTTTCATGTTCAAGGATGTAATATTCAACCTCTCTAGAATTAGACTAAAACAGACAAAATTACAAAAGAAGACCCTAGGATGAAATGATTAGAGGCTAAACAAGATTAGAATAATGATCTAGAGATTTAGAAATGAGAATACAAAGCTAATAATGGCTTGAAATCAGAGCAAAAGCAGCTAAACAAAGAAGCCAAAAACGTAATGGCATTTTTATAATTTTGGATAACTTTTTTAAAACTTAAAGGAAGGATCTTTAAATGAGAAAATATAATTTCTCAGGGTTTTTAGAGGCCCTAAATGCTATTGGAATCTCTAGAATAGCCAAAACCCCTTCGATATACATTTTAGAGTTTCAATTGACCAAAACTTTGACCAGACCATTCGGTAAAGTTTTAAATCCAATTGGGGTGAAATCAAAGGCATTTTATGAATTAGAAGACCTAAATTTTATGATGGAAAAGATGGTTCTAAAAAAGGAGTTAAAATGAGTCTAAATGGAAAGAACTAAGTTTAGGGACTAAATTGAAATTTTAAGAAATGTTATAAGTGAGCCTCCAACCTTTATCATGTCCCACTTCTGCACAACCTTTTAACTGACATTCCTCTAGTCCAAAATAGATTCAAGGGCAGTCCTAAGAGGTTCACCAAGTGAGGGAGCAAAGGGAAGAGAAATAAGCCTTGAAAGTGTAAGAATTTCACACTTTTTCATGCTTTCTCCTTTACCAAACTTCTTCTTCTCTTCCTCCTCTCTCTTCTCATGGTTTTGGTGGTTTAACTGGACATGTTTTGTGGCTGGTTTAGTAGAGGGAAGAGAGAATTTAAGAGTGTAACACCTCATATTTCTAGCTTATTTCATCACATGCTCATGCTTTATATCACACATTCCATGAAGGAACAAGAAAAAAGGGATTAAAATAATGCATTATTTAGTGTTGTGTCACGTATAAAAATTTCATTCAGTGTCACCATATAAGTTCATACATCATATTTTCATATTTAATTATATGGATACAACTCATTTGCATCACCAAAAAGTGGCCTATAATTCGTAAAGATCAAAGGAAAGCATAAAATACATGTATACATTTTCGGCTAGAATTCCTTCATTTCTGTTACAAAATTTGGAAAATCATAACTAATTCTAAAAAACTTGAAATCATGTATTCTTGGCCATTATGGAAAGATACAAATGTCTACCTTAGGATAAAAATATGTCTAGACCATGAAACACAACAAAGAAGACTTTTGACAATCGAAATGATACAGAGGTCTGGTGTCCACTGGTGTTATCATAGAATTTTGCAGCAAACTTTAAAAATGTCCAATTAATTCCAAAAAATTCTAATCCATGCAAATGATACTAATATGGAAATTTGAGGATGTTAGATAGAGAGGAAAAATAACTCTAGATAGGTCAGGCATGCCCAATTCTTGAAACCCAATCAAACAATATCTAAGGTCAGTTGAAGCGCCTAGTACTAGATAGATTTTTTGAAAATATATATCTCCCTCTCTAGGCATCCAAATAAGGTCTTTCTAGTTGTCACAAGTCATTAGAGATGTCTAGTTTCTTTGTATAACATTTCATGGAAATTGGACATCATTTGGGCCCTATGTAATAGATTTCATTTTTGGACTTGAGTGAATAGTAGCATGACCAAAACCAAAATCTTTCCAAATTTGAAAATTCATCAAATATTCTCTAGACCTCCAAAAATTATGTTATTTAGCTTCCCAAAAATATCTCAACAAGCTCTAATTCCAAGCCAAATCTTAGATCAAAAAGAGCTCATTTGGATAAAAAGTGATATAGGGTTCCAATATGGTCAATTTTAGCTCCATATAGGATACCAAAATGTCCAAATGGCTTTCCTTGGGGTTTGGCAGCTCTTGGGCAAGTCTAAAAGTATAATTAGGACTTGTGTGAGTTGCCCAAAGGGTCTTAAACTTCATGTATTTCATTTTGGCTATCCCACTTGCATTTATACACAATTACATAAAACCATTCAAGATGCCACATTGCCATAATATACTCAAATTGCATTCTAATGGTCACATAATGCTTTCTCCTATTTACACATCACATATTATCATAACTACATATGTCCATAATATCAGAGTACATATATATCTATTGATTACATCATTTGCCAATTGTATGGCCTTAAAGTAACAAAATTTCAAACACCTTAATGTCATCTTCTTATCTTCAAGGTGGTTGGCTTCCATTACCTTGCCCACTTGGTCCACCTAGCATGTTAGATCATTGAAGAGGAGGGAATGAGATTCAAGGAATCTTAATAGCTCATCTCCCATTCAATCATACATAAAAGATGCAAAACTATGTCTTACAAATGTATGCATGACATATGGACATGTGCAATCATTCAAGAAGCATTCTTAGCATTTGAAAAAGTCATACATAGCATACAAAGGCATGCCAAGCAAATGGATTGGCTTCACCCATTTACTTGTGGAATTTGGACTTGCCTCACCCATTCTTTAAGAGGTTCTTGGATTCAACCATGGTTTTGGGAGTCAACCTCACTTTTGGGAGACTTTTTACTTTGTCTCAACCAATTTTAAGGGTTTTTGGCTCATCCTCACCATGGCTAAGGGTTCTTGGCCTCACCACACTCAAGTAAACCCAAGCACACATCATAAATATCATTTAGAAAATATAATGCATCATCATGATACCATGGAGTAAGAGCTTATGCTAGAATATTTTTCATGGCTTGAAATGCACATACACACATTCAAAGACAAGTAAAGCAAACAATCATGCATGAGAGAAGGTGGAGTGAGCTACCTTAGAAGCAAACACACACTTTTTCTCTTAAATCAATGCCTCCTTTCTTGGCCTCACACATATAAAGGTGTGGGGATAATTTCTCTTGGCCTAAATATGGAAGCTAATTAGGTTCATAAAATTAATTCTAAGGCCATAAAACTTGCTTAGACTCTAGCTTAATCTATAAACCCCTTTACGGTTCCAAAATGTACCTAATGAAGCAACAGCCCTCAAATAAATTCTAGGCACCATTATTTCCTTTCAAATATGATTCTTGACTCCTTTTAAGCCTCTTAGAGTCATCACACAGTTAAAACAAAGAGCTTAACTACATGTTGCTTCTTTAGGTCATATTATAAAACATAAAGCACCATCTCACTTTCTATGATTTCTAAATTTTTTCCAAGAATTCCCCTCATATTCATTCATCATATATGACTCAAAAATGGGCTTAAAAAAATTTGAAACTCTCCCTAGCTACCTTAACCTCTCTTAGGCCAACCTATGCATGGTTTTAGGCTTCATGGACTTTGCTTTATTTTATTGATGGAGGAAGCATATGGGGAGACTTATAGGAATCTTAGGAACTCATTTAAACTCTCATTTAGATATAGGAATTAAGAGATCAAATCAGATTTTGTAAGAATCACTTGAAACCCTAAAAATTGTATCTTGAAATTCCATGGTTCTCTTGTTGTTTTCTTTGCATATTCTTAATCTCCACACCATTTTCCCTAAGAATTACCCTTGGTTCTACCTAAAAACCAAACCCTCCTAGGGTTTCTTAAGTGGGGTGAAATGGTAGAGGAAAAGGAGGAAGGGATAGCAACCATGGAAGGAGAAATTACCTTGTTTTCTTACTTTTTCTCACTTAAATCTTTCCTTCTTTGAGCTTGTCTCTTCAAATCCGAATTTTTCCTTTAATTTCTCCCTTAAAATAGATTTTTAAATTCCATTTTAATCATAAGAAACAAAGGAGAGTGGAGGAGAAGAGGTTTGGATGGAAGAAAGCATAGAAAACTACCAAAAATCTATACCTTTTTGCCTTGATTTCTCTTTCTTCTTCTCTCCCTTTAATGCACTTAAACCCTAGCTCTCTCTTCTGAATTTGGGCAGAACAATATGAAACTATGTGAGTGTTTGAGTGAGCTGCCACCTATTTATAGGTGTGAGGAAGAAACACTTTTCAAAAATTTTCATTTTACCCTTCGTTCTTGGCATTTTCATTTCTCATTCGTTTTAACTCCTTTTTTAGAATTGTCTTTTCCATTATAAAATTTAGGTTCCCAATTTAGTAAAATTCCTTTGGAATCACTTAAATTAGAGCTAAAACCTTCCCAAATGAATCTATTAAAGTTTAGTTACACCGATATTAGAAAACATCCACTAGAGGGGTTTTAACTATCTTAGGGTTTCCCATGGTTTCCAAGGCCTCTTATGAGAATTCTAAAATTTGTTCAAAATTACAAAAATGCTTTTATGTTTTGTAAGTTTTCCATCAAAATTTATTTCTTCATTTTAGCTTCATTTTTTGGAGTCTATAATGTTACTCAAATTTTTTAGAACCTTAACTAATTCATTTCAGGGGACTTGCTTTGAAAATGCACTCATTTTTATCATTTAACGAAAATTGGACATTACAATTCTCCCCCCTTTAAAAAAATTTCATCCTTAAAACTTAGATAACATACCTCAAGGGAAGAGTTCTAGATAGATAACATACCTCAAGGGAAGAGTTCTAGATGTTTCTTTCTAATTTCTTCCTCTAGCTCCTAGGTAGCTTCTTTGAGAGATAACCCCTTCTAAACCACTTTTACCAGTGATATAATCTTATTCCATAACTACTTGAGTCTAACGTCCATGATCCGATTTGGTGATACTATGTATGATAGATATGACATGTGAGGGGTCAGGTTGGTATTTCTTGAGTTGTGAAACATGGAATACATTGTGTACTTAGCTCAAATTTACGGGGAAGGCTAGTTTGTAGGCCACGTCCTACTTTATCAAGAATCTAGAAAGGACCTATGTACTTTGGACTGAGCTTTTTAATTTTAATGGACTGACCTATCACTGTGACTGGAGATACTCTAATGAAGATATGGTCTCCAATCTCAAACTCTAACGACCGTTTACGTTTATTTGCATAACTTTTCTATCTACTCTAGGCCGTTAATAGTTTCTTTCTGATGGTCTCAATCTGTCTAGATGTTTGGTCTACTAATTTTAGGCCTATAAGGCTCTATTCTCTTAGCTCAACCTAACATATCGGAGACTTACACTTCATACAATGCCTCATACAGTGCCATCTATATACTTGTACGATAGCTATTATTATAGGAAAACTCCACTAGAGATGTATCCCATTTTTCTTTCATCTCTAGCACACATGCCCTCAACATGTCCTCTAGGGTTTGGATGGTTCTCTCTGTCTGTCCATCCATATGGGATTAGGCTATACTAAATCTGAGTTTAGTACATAGAGCATCCTATAATGATCTCCAGAAATTCAATGTGAATCTAGGATCCCTATCTGATACTATACTCTTAGGTACACCATGTAATCTAACTATCTCCTATATATACAGCTGGGCCAGTTTATCTAGGGTGTAGGTGGCTTTCATAGCTAAGAAGTGCGCTAACTTTGTTAATCTATCCACTATTACCCAAATTACATCATGCCCCGATGATATCTTGGGTAAAACCATGACAAAATCCATTACTATACTATCTCATTTCCACTCTGGGATATCTAGGGGTTGAAGTAACCCAGTTGGTTTCTGATCTTCTATTTTCACTCTCTGACATACTAGACATCGAGAGACATATTCTGCTATATCTGTTTTCATTCCAGGCCACCAAAGCATTTTCTTTAAATCCTGATACATTTTACTACTGCCTGGATAAATGGTGTACTTACTCTTATGTGCCTCATCTAATATTCTCTCTTTGATTTCTGTTTTTCTAGGCACATACATCCTATACCTATATCTCATTATGTCATCCTCAAACAAATTGAACTCCTGAATGCTACCTTGGGCAATCTGGGCTCTAATCTTACTTACATGATCATCTATCTACTAGGCCTCTCTTATCTGACCCCTTAAGTCACTTTCTATTTGAGTTTCACTCATTAATAGTTTCCCTAAATACACTTTATAGGAGAGACTCATATCTTTGAATCTCTCAATTAATTCCTGCTCTTGGATCATCATATAGGGTATGTGCATGGATTTTCTACTTAGGGCATCAGCTACCACATTAGCCTTACCGAGATGGGATTTCAATGTGAAATCATAGTCTTTCAAAAATTCTAACCATCTCTGTTGTCTCATATTCAACTCTTTCTATTTAAATAAATATTTAAGGCTCTTGTGGTCACTGTAAATTTCTATAGCTATCTCGTATAGGTAGTGTCTCTATATTTTCAAAGCAAATACCACTGCGACTAACTCTAAGTCGTGTGTGGGGTAGTTTTCCTCATAAGATTTCAATTGTCTAGAAGCATAACGTACCACTCGGCCTTTCTGCATAAGTACATATCCTAACCCTTTCTTTGAGTCATCACTGTATACTACAAAAGTCTCTCTAGGATCAGGGAGTACTAAAACTGGGGTCGTGGTTAACTTGTGCCTCAATTCCTAAAAACTACTCTCAGATTTCTCATTCTACATAAACGGTACATTCTTTCTAGTAAGCCGAGTCAGTGGCATCGCTATCTGAAAAAAGCCTTGAATGAACCTCCTATAATAACTTACTAAACCTAGGAAGCTCCTGATCTCTGTCATTGTCCTATATCTCTCCCACTGTAATACTGCCTCTACCTTATTGGGAACTACTGTGACCCCTATCTAGGAGATCACGTAACCTATAAACTAAACTTCAGTGAGCCAGAACTCACATTTACTAAGTTTAGCATACAATTACCTCTCTCTCAAGGTTTCCAAGGCTAATCTCAGGTACTACTCATGTTCCTCTCTACTTTTTGAGTAGATGATGATGCCATCTATAAAGACAACTACAAATTTGTCTAAGTATGGCCTAAAGACTTAGTTCATGTAATCCACGAATACTACGGGTGCATTCATCAACCCAAAGGGCATAACTAAAAACTCATAATGCCCGTATCTAGTTCTAAAAGTTATTTTGGGAATATCCTCAACCCTTATTCTAAGCTGGTAGTATCCTGACCTGAGGTCTATCTTAGAGAAAACTGACACTCCTACTAATTGATCTAGGAGATCATCTATGTGAGGGAGAGGGTACTTATTCTTAATGGTTATCCTATTAAGTTCTCGATAGTCTATATATAGCCTAAGGCTCCCATCTTTTTTTTTTTTTATTTATGAATAAGACTGGAGCTCTACACGACAAGATACTTGGTCTGATAAAACCCTTCTCTAAGAACTTATGTATTTGTTTCTTAAGCTCAGCTAGCATAGTGGGAGCTATTCTTTATGGGGCCTTGGACACTAGACCTACCCCAAGTACTATGTCTATAAGAAATTTCACTTCTCTCTCTGGGGGTAGTTCGCTATTCTCTTTAAGGAATACCTCTGGGAACTCTCTGACTATAAGAATCTTATCTATACCCTCTTCTACCTCAAATTGGATTGAAAAGAAAACTAGATACCCCTGACAACCATGCCCTAGAGATCTCTCAGCCTAGAAGGTGGTCATGACAGATAACTTAATCCTCATACTCGGCATAGTCCCACACTCAGGTAAAGTAATACATCTATGGCTAAAGTCTAGTGTGGCATTATTTGCAGACATCCAGTTTATGCCAATAATCACATCAATATCAATAAGGGGCATACAAATCAAATCAAGGGTAGTATGGCAGTGATTAAATTGGATCGCACAATTCAAACAAGCATGGGAGGTATGGCTTAGTTTCCTATGGGGGTAGATACATGCAAATCATATGGTAGTGTATGCATACTTAGACCCAACCTTTTAGCACAGTCATATGATATAAAAGATTGGTTAGCACCCGAATCAAAAAATGTAGTTATAGAAAAATCATTTATTCTAATAGTACATTGGATTAGACTCGGGGATCGGCTAGCCTCTTACTGTGACAGGGTAAAGACTCTACCCTGGGTCTGATGTTAGGGAGCAGGAGCCATCTCCTTCTACTGTGTAGCCTATGGAGGAGCCTGTGTGTAATATCTGACTATGTGTCCCAGCCTACCACACCTGAAGCATACATTCTACCCTGCGTAGCATGGTTTGGTTCTGTGGTTCTTGCCACACTAGGGACATGTGATAGGTGTGAAGTTGCCTCTACTAAACTGAGTCTTATTTTTCTTTCCTCTTTGACTCCACTAGCCTCTGCCACCTCTTCGGCTAGTAACTGCAGCCTGTGATTTCTCTTTAGGTCTCTTGGGCTAAGGGAGGGGTGGTCTAGCACTGGAGGTAGGCTGCATCGTCTTGAAGTTTGTCTTTGTCACTCTGCATATCTCAACAAGGGTGTTAAAGTGCTTGATTCTCTATGGCACTACCCTATCTCTAATCTCAGAGAGTAAACTTTTCTCTAATATGTCTGCTCTCCACCTTTCATCATCATGCCTCTATAAATAAGAGGAATATCTAGAGAGCTCTACAAATTTGGCCACGTACTAGTGTCTCTTTTAGGAGTATGAATTCTGATTCTTTCTCATCCCAAATTGAATTGGGGAAGTACTTCTCATGGAGTACCTAGAGGAATGCCTCTCATGTAATTGGAAGATTCCTCGCCCTCAGAATAGGGTCGGTTTCCTTCCACCAATAATCTGGCTCTTTCTGCAATTGAAAAATAGCCATTTTGGCTTTCTGCTTAGATGTACACTCTTTCACCTTGAAGATCTTCTCTAACTACATAATCCAAGCCTCGAATTTATCTGAATTCATCTTACCATCAAAGGTAAGAGGCTTGAACTTTCTGAACTGAGTGATAATCTTTCTGGTTGAGGGCTGCTCATGAGCTTGAGGCGTCTGAGTTGGTGGAAAAGGGGCAACCATCTGTGCATGTGGCTTCGGGTCTGAGTGGGTCGCCCTTGAGTGCTCAAGATGATCTGAGTAGTAAGGTGGCTGTGGTGGAGGAGGTGTGGGGCCCTGACTATCTCTTTTAGCAAGTTGTTCCTGTAATTGCATGATAATGGTCTGTTGTTGATTCAAGCGAGCCATAATAGACTATAAGGCTCTAGTAATTGGATCACTAGGCTCAGCTCTATCATCTGTGTGAGCCTTTTTGGAGGGCCGAACTCTCCTAGTGTTTACCATCTTGCTAAAATATCATAACAAACTTTAACATGAAAAGGGAACACTTTCACACCATCACACACTCAATTCATCCACAACATAGCTTATATACATCTAGGCAACTCAAAAACACAAGCCACAACCCATATCAAGAGCCTGAACCTTCGCTCTAATACCAAAAATATAACACCTTATATTTCTAGCTTATTTCATTACATTCCCATGCTTTATATCACACATTCCATGAAGGAGAAATAAAAAAGGGATTAAAATAATGCATTATTTAGTGTTGTGTTACGGATAAAAATTCAGTGTCACGTGGACCATATAAGCTCATACATCATATTCTCATATCTAATTACATAGATACAACTCATTTGCATCACCAAAAGTGCCCTACAATTTGTAGAGACCAAAGGGAAGCCTAAAATACATGTATACGTTTTCGGCTAGAATTCCTTCATTTCTATCAATAAACTTTGGAAAATTATAACTAATTCTAGAAAAATTGAAATCATATATTCTTAGCCATTCTGGAAAGCGACACATGTCTAATTTAGGCTAAAAATATATACAGACCATGAAACATATCAAAGAAGACATTTGATAATCAAAATGATCCAGAGGTTTGGCTGTCCACTGGTGCTATCATAGAATTCTATAGCAAACTTAAAAAATGTCTAATTAATTCCACAAAAATTTAATCCATGCAAATGATACCAATAGGAAAAGCTACAGATGGTAGCTAGAGGGAAAAAATAACTCTAGACCAGTTCAGGCACTCCTAAATCTCGAAACCTAATCAAACAGTACCTGAGGTCAGTTAAAGGGCCTGGTACTGGACAGATTCTTTGAAAATTCAGATCTCCCTCTCTAGGGATCCAAATATGGTGCTTTTAGTTGGCATTGGTAATGTCTAATTTCTTTGTATAAAATTTTATGGTAATTGGACATCATTTGAGCCCTGTGTGACAGATTTCATTTTTGGACCTGAGTGAATAGTAACATGACCAAAATTAGAATTTTTGCCAATTTTGAAAATTCATCAAATATTCTCTGGACCTTCAAAAATTCTATTCTTTAGCTTCCCAAAAAGCTCTCAACAAGCTCTAATTTCATGGAAAATCTTAGATCAAAAAAAATTCTTTTGGACAAAAACTGACATAGGATTCCAATATGGTCAATTTTGGCTCCATATAAGATACCAAAATATCCAAATGGCTTTCCTTGGGGTTTGGCACCTCTTGGGCAAGTATAAAAGCATAATTAGGACATCTGTGAGCTGCCCAAAGGGTCCCAAACCTCATACATTTCATTTTGGCTTCCCACTTGCATTTATACACAATTATATAAAACCATTCAAGAAGCCATATTGCCATAACATACTCAAATTGCATTCTAATGGTCACATAATACTTTCTCCCATTTACACATCATATATTATCATAATTACATATGTTCATAACATCATAGTACATATACATCCATTGATTACATCATTTTGCCAATTATATGGCCTTAAAGTAGCAAAATTTCAAACACTTTAATCTTATCTTCTCATCTTCAAGTGGTTGGCTTCTATTGCCTTGCCCACTTAGTCCACCTAGCATGTTAGATCATTGAAGAGGAGGGAATGAGATTCAAAGAATCCCAATAGCTTATCTCCTATTCAATCATACATAAAGGATACAAAATTGTGTCTTACAAATGTATGCATGGCATATGGATATGTGCAATCATTCAAGAAGCATTCTTGGCATTTGAATAAGTCATACATAGCATACAAAGGCTTGCCAAGCAAGTGGATCAGCCTCACCCATTTACTTGTAGATTTTGGACTTGCCTCACCCATTCTTTAAGAGGTTCTTGGACTCAACCATACTTTTGGGAGTCAACCTCACTTTTGGGAGACTCTTTACTTTGTCTCAACTAATTTTAAGGGTTCTTGGCTCATCCTCACTATAGCTAAGGGTTTTTGGCTTCACCACACTCAAACAAACCTAAGCACACATCATAAATATCATTTAGAAAATATAATGCATCATCATAGTACCATGGGGTAAGAGCTTATACTAGAACATTTTTCATGGCTTGAAATGAACATACGCACATTCAAGGACAAATAAAGAAAACAATTATGCATGAGAGAAGGTGGAATGAGCTATCTTGGAAGCAAACACACATTTTTTCTCTTAAATCAGTGCTCCCTTTCTCGGCCTCACACACACAAAGGTGTGGGGATGATTTCTCTTGGCCTAAACACAATTTATGGAAGCTAATTAGGTTCATAAAATTAATTCTAAGGCCACAAAACTTGCTTAGACTCTAGCTTAATCTATAAACCCCTTCATGGTTCCAAAATGCACCTAATGAAGCAACAGTCCTCAAATAAATTCTAGGCACCATTCTTTCCTTTCAAATATGATTCTTGACTCCTTTTAAGTCTCTTGGAGTCATCACATAGTTAAAACATAGAGCTTAACTACATGTTACTTCTTTAGGTCATATTATGGAACATAAAGCACCATCTCACTTTCTATGGTTTCTGAATTTTTCCCAAGAATTCCCCTTATATTCATTCATCATATATGACTCAAAAATGGGTTTAGAGAAATTTAAAACTCTCTCTAGCTGCCTTAACCTCTCTTGGTTGAACCTATGCATGGTTTTAGGCTCCATGGAATTTGCTTTGTTTTCTTGATGAAGGAAGCATATGGGGAAACTTGTAGGGATCTTAGAAACTCATTTAGACATAGGAATTAAGAGATCAAATCAAATTTTGTAAATAACACTTGAAACCCTAGAAATTGTATCTTGAAATTCCTTGGTTCTTTTGTCATTTTCTTTGCATATTCTTAATATCGACACCATTTTTTCTAAGAATCACCCTTGGTTCTACTTAAAAACCAAACCCTCTTAGTGTAACACCATAGATTCTAGTCCATCTCATACATTTGAATGGCATAATATCATGAACTATGTAGGATTTCCATGGGAAAAGCGAGAAAAGTGGGATTATTTTCGCATTGCGCTATGTGTAAAAATTCATTTCGGTGTCATCATTAAAAATCATTTAGATCCCAAAAATATGCCTCCAACCCATGGAAACCGAAATGGAGCATGAAAATTTGGAGATCCATTTTCGGCTAGAATTGGCCTCTTTCCTGGGAAAATTTTGGAAAATCATAACTAAATCTAGAAATTTCGAAATCATACAATCTTGGTCATTCTGGAAAGCTTAGGATGTATACATCATACTAAAATTATGCCCAGGTAATAACATTCATCACATAGGACGTTTGACATCCAAGAAGATACAGAGTCGCTGACTGCCTGGGCTGTTACTCAGTTTACTGATACAAACTTCTGAAATTCATAAGTAATTCTACAAAATTCGAAATCACACACATTCAGTCATTCCGGAAAGCTACAAATGTTAACTTGACACTAAAAATAATTTCAGAATGAAACAGATACGTTTAGACATCTGGAACTGATGGAACAGGGATTGAGCTCTGGAGACGCCACTGTTACTGACAGCAAACTTCAAAAATGCATTACTCTCTACTTAGACCTCCAAATGAGGTGATCTTGGTGGCCACAGAAATTTTATGACCTCTACTTTATGAATATAAAATTTCATAAGCATCGGACACCATTTTGCTATCGAGTGACATAAAAATCAAATCTGCCAGTATGAACAGTGCACATACCAGAAACCATAGAAAATCCAAATTTTGAAAATTCATCAAATATTCTTTAGACCTTCAAAAATTATGATCTTTAGCTTTCCAAAAATCTCTTAATGAGACCTAATTGTATGCCAAATTTCAGGGCAAGACTAACTCATTTGGCCAAAAAGTGACGTAGGGTTTCATTATGGTCAAATTTGGTTCCATATGAGGTACCAAATTTGCCAAATGGCCTTCCCTTGGTTGTGGCACCTTTTGGGCAAGTCTAAAAGTACATTTGAGACTTGTGTGAGCTGCCCAAATGGTTTCAAACCTCATGCATCTCATTTTGGCTATTCAACCCACACTTATGCATATTTCCAATAAACTCCCATATTGCACACTTTGGAATTACATACTCAAAATAGGTTCTAGAGGTCACACATCATATCCATACATTTAAACATCATATAATATCATATTTACACATGTCTCAAGGGTCATAGCCCATTTACTACATCATATATATCATATGGTACAATCATGGTCTTAAAGTGATAAAAGCTAAACATATGATTGTCAATCTCCTTCCTTTAGTGTTGTTGGCTCCCATTAGCATATCCACTTAGTTCACCTAGCATGTTAGATCATTGGAGAGGAGGGGATGAGATTCAAAGAATCCCAATAGCTCATCTCTCATTCAATCATACATAATATGTGCAAACAAGCTTTACCAATGCATGCATGGAGACAATAAAAGCCATGGAAATTTTAGAAACAAAGTTGGCATGTGAACAACTCATACAAATCATTCAAGAGCTCACTAAGTGTTTGGATTGGCCTCACACTTCTCCTCATGGGTTTTGGATTGCCTCACCCATTTCTTGAGCACTTTGGACTCAACCATACTCTTGGGAGCCTGTAACACCATAGATTCTAGTCCATCTCATACATTTGAATGGCATAATATCATGAACTATGTAGGATTTCCATGGGAAAAGCAAGAAAAGTGGGATTATTTTCGCATTGCGCTATGTCTAAAAATTCATTTCGGTGTCACATGGACCATGTGAGCTCATACTATGCATCGTCATATTTAATTGCATCATTACAACTCATTTAGATCCCAAAAACATGCCTCCGACCCATGGAAACCGAAATGGAGCATGAAAATTTGGAGATCCATTTTCGGCCAGAATTGGCCTCTTTCCTGGGCAAACTTTGGAAAATTATAACTAAATGTAGAAAATTCAGAATCATGCAATCTTGGTCATTCTGGAAAGCTTAGGATGTCTAATTCATACTAAAAATATGCCTGAGTTACAAAATTCATCACACAAGACGTTTGACATCCAAAAAGCTACAGACTCGCTGGCTGCCTGGGCTGTGATTCAGTTTACTGATACAAACTTCTGAAATTCATAACTAATTCTACAAATATCGAAATCACACACATTCAGTCATTATGGAAAGCTACAAATGTTAACTTGACACTAAAAATAATTCCAGAATGAAACAGATACTTTTAGACATGTGGAATTGATAGAACAATGATTGCACTCTGGAGACGCCACTGTTACTGACAGAAAACTTCAAAAATGTATAACTCTCTGCTCAGACATCCAAGTCAGGTGATCTTGGTGGCCACAGAAATCTTATGACCTCTAGTTTATGCATATAAAATTTCATAAGCATTGGACACCATTTGGTCATCGGATGACACAGAAATCAAATATGCCAGTATGAACAGTGCACATACCAGAAACCATAGAAAATCCCAACTTTGAAAATTCATCAAATATTCTCTAGAGCTCCGAAAATTATGATCTTTAGTTTCCCAGAAAGCTCTTAATGAGACCTAATTGTATGCCAAATTTCAGGGTAATACTAACTCATTTGACCAAAAAGTGATATAGGGTTCCATTATGGTCAAATTTAGCTCCATATGAGGTACCAAATTTGCCAAATGGCCTTCCTTTGGTTGTGGCACCTTTTGGGCAAGTCTAAAAGTACATTTGAGACTTGTGTGAGCTGTCCAAATGGTCCCAAACCTCATGCATCTCATTTTGACCATTCAACCCACACTTATGCATATTTCCAACAAACTTCCATATTGCACACTTTGGCATTACATACTCAAAATAGGTTCTAGAGGTCACACATCATATCCATACATTTAAACATCATATAATATCATATTTACACATGTCTCAAGGGTCATAGCCCATTTACTACATCATATATATCATATGGTACAATCATGGTCTTAAAGTGACAAAAGCTAAACACATGATTGTCAATCTCCTTCCTTTAGTGTTGTTGGCTCCCATTAGCATATCCACTTGGTTTACCTAGCATGTTAGATCATTGGAGAGGAGGGGATGAGATTCAAAGAATCCCAATAGCTCATCTCCTATTCAATCATACATAATATGTGCAAAGCAAACTTTTCAAATGCATGCATGGTGAAAGTGGAAGACATGCATATTTTAAAACAATCTTGGCATGTGAATCAATCATATAAGACACTCAAGAGCTCACTAAGTGTTTGGATTGGCCTCACACTTCTCCTCATGGATTTTGGACTTGCCTCACCCATTCTTTGAGTACTTTGGACTCAACCATACTCTTGGGAGCCCACTTTGCTTTTGGGAGACTCTTTACTTTGTCTCAACCAAGCTCAAGGGTTTCTTGGCTCATCCTCACCAAAGGGAAGAGTTCTTGGCCTCTCTGCACTCAAGCAAACTCATACAAACATCATGAAATCATTGAAGAACATAACATGGCATCAAGGATCATGTCATATAAAGGCATGCTAGCATACTTTTCATAGCTTGAAAATACACATACACACATTCTAAAACAAGTTAAACACACATCCATGCATGAAAGAAGGTGGAGAGAGCTACCTTGCACACAATGACACACTTTTTCCTTTGAATTCAAGCCTCCTCTTTCGCCCACACACCCATAAATTGGTAGAGATGGTTTCTCTTGGCCTAGATACAATTTATGGGAGCCAATTAGGTTCATGAAACAATCTCTAAGACCATACAACTTGCTTAAGTACTAGATTGCTCTATAACCCCCATTATGGTTCATATTGGCACCTAATGAAGCAACACCTCTCAAAAGACTTCTAGCCCTCATTCTTTTCTTTCAAATATGATTCTTGACTCCTTTTAAGTCTCTTGGAGTCATCACATCATCAAAACAAAAGGCCTAGCACCATGTTGGTTCTTTAGGTCATAATATGGAACCTAAGACACCAAATCACTTTCTATGAGTTCTAAATTTTTTCCAAGGCCTCCCCTCGCCTTCATTCATCAAATATGACTCAAGAATGGCCTTAGAAAAATTTAAAACTCTCCCTAGGTAGGAGAACCCATCTAGGCCGAGGCTATGAAGCATATTGGGTTCCATGGAGCTTTCTTTGTTTTCTCAAGGGAAGAAGCATATGGGGAGCCTCTTAAGGATCTTGGGAGCTCATTTAAACTCTTACTTAGGCCTAGGAATCATCATACAAAGTCAGATTTTACAAGGTGCAATTGAAACCCTAGAACTTGCATCTTGATATCTAATGGTTTTTTTGTTAATTCCCTTTGCATATTCTTAATCTCTACACCCTTTTTCCTTAGATTTATGCTTGGTTCTGCCTAAAAATCATCTCCTCCTAGGGTTTTCTCAAGTGGGGCAAAATGGTGGAGAAGGGGACCAAAAATGGCAACCATAGGAAGAGAAATTACCTTGTTTTCTTGCTTTTCTCACTTGAATCTTGTGTTCTTTAAGCTCCTCTCTTCAAATCCAAACTTTCCCCTCAATTTCTCCCTTAAAATAGATATGTAAATTTCATTTTTATCATAGGAAACAAAGGAGAATGGAGGAGAAGAGGTTTGGAAGAGAAAGAGCATGAAAAACTATTAATTTCTATACCTTAAGCCTTTGATTTCTCCTCCTTTTCTTCCCCTTCTTGTGAGTCTCATCCCCTAGGGTTTTCTTCTGGTTTTAGGCAGAAGATGGTCGTGCATAATGAAGGGAGGAGAAGGATGCATTATATATATAGGTGGGAATAAGTTCCACTTTTCAAAAATTCCCATTTTGCCCTTCATACTTTGCATTTTCGTTTCTCCTTCGTTTTAGCTCCTTTTTTAAAACCATCTTTTCCATTATAAAATTTAGGTTCCCAATCAAGAAAAATGGCTTTGGAATCACTCAAATCGGAGCTAAAACCTTTCCGAACGAATCTATCAAAGTTCAGGCACACTAACGTTGGAAAATATCCACCGGAGGGGCTTTAGCTGTCTTGGGGCTTTCCATAGTTTTTAGGGCCTCTGAGAACCTCGGAGAACTTAAAAATTTCATTTAAAAAGCCCTCCTATATGTTTTTCAAAAAGTGCCCATACTTATGAAAATGCCACTGGCCTTTTGGCAAATTTTTTTTGAATCACTCTGGCCTTGATTTCTAGGCAACTCAAGGCTCAAATCCTCATTTTCTAATATTTAAAATTTTATCATAATTTTAGTTGGCCCCAATTCCTTCTATTTTAGGGACTTTCTTTTGTATCTGGCCCATTTCTGCCGTTTATAGAGAAACTAAATGTTGTATTTCTCAGGTTTACAGAAAGACCGGATGTTACAGAGCCCACTTTGCTTTTGGGAGACTCTTTGCTTTATCTCAACCAAGCTCAAGGGTTCTTGGCTCCTCCTCACCAAAGGGAAGAGTTCTTGGCCTCTGCACACTCAAGCAATCTCATACAAACATCATGGATTCATTTAAAACATAACATGGCATCAAGGATCATGACATGTAAAGGCATGCTAGCATACTTTTCAAAGCTTGAAAATACACATACACACATTCTAAAACAAGCTAAGCACACATCCATGCATGAGAGAAGGTGGAGAGAGCTACCTTGCACATAATTACACACTTTTTCCTTTGGACTCAAGCCTCCTCTTTCGGCCACACACCCACAAATTGGTGGAGATGGTTTCTCTTGGCCTAGACACAAATTATGGGAGCCAATTAAGTTCATGAATCACACTCTAAGGCTACACAACTTAATGAAACACTAGATTGCTCTATAACCCCCATTATGGTCCATATTGGCACCTAATGAAGCAACACCCCTCAAATGATTTCTAGGCCTCATTCTTTCTTTTCAAATATGATTCTTGACTCCTTTTAAGCCTCTTGGAGTCATCACATCATCAAAATAAAAGGCCTAACACCATATTGCTTCTTTAGGTCATAATATGGAACCTAAGACACCAAATCACTTTTTATGAGTTCTAAATTTTTTCCAAGGCCTCCCCTCACTTTCATTCATCAAATGTGACTCAAGAATGGCCTTATAAAAATTAAAAACTCTCCCTAGCTAGGAGAACCCATCTAGGCCGAGGCTATGAAGCATATTAGGTTCCATGGAGCTTTCTTTGTTTTCTCTAGGGAAGAAGCATATGGGGAGCCTCTTAGGGATCTTGGGAGCTCATTTATACTCTTACTTAGGCCTAGGAATCATCATACAAAGTCAGATTTTACAAGGTGCAATTGAAACCCTAGAATTTGCATCTTGAAATCTAATGGTTTTTTTGTTAATTCCCTTTGCATATTCTTAATCTCCACACCCTTTTTCCTTAGATTTATGCTTGGTTCTGCCTAAAAATCATCTCCTCCTAGGGTTTTCTCAAGTGGGGCGAAATGGTGGAGAAGGGGACCAAAAATGACAACCATAGGAAGAGAAATTACCTTGTTTTCTTGCTTTTTCTCACTTGAATCTTGTGTTCTTTGAGCTCCTCTCTTCAAATCCGAACTTTCCCCTCAATTTCTCCCTTAAAACAGATTTATAAACTTCATTATAATCATAGGAAACAAAGGAGAATGGAGGAGAAGAGGTTTGGAAGAGAAAGAGCATGAAAAACTACTAATTTCCATACCTTAAGCCTTTGATTTCTCTTCTTTTTCTTCCCCTTCTTGTGAGCCTCATCCCCTAGGGTTTTCTTCTGGTTTTAGGCAGAGGATGGTCGTGCATAATGATGGGAGGAGAAGGGTGCATCATATATATAGGTGGGAATAAGTTACACTTTTCAAAAATTCCCATTTTGCCCTTCACACTTTGCATTTTCGTTTCTCCTTCATTTTAGCTCCTTTTTGAGAACTGTCTTTTCCATTATAAAATTTAGATTCCCAATCAAGAAAAATGGCTTTGGAATTACTCAAATTGGAGCTAAAACCTTTCCGAACGGATCCGTCAAAGTTTGAGCATACTGACGTTGAAAAATATCCACCGGAGGGGCTTTAGCTGTCCCGGGGCTTTCCATGGTTTTTAGGGCCTCTGAGAACCCCGGAGAACTTAAAACTTTCATTTAAAAAGCCCTCTTGTGTATTGTTCAAAAAGTGCTCATATTTACGAAAATGCCACTGGCCTTTTGGCAAATTTTTTTTGAATCACTCTGGCCTTGATTTATAAGAAACTCAAAGCTCAAATCTTCATTTTCTAATATTTAAAATTTTATTATAATTTTAGTTGGCCCCAATTCCTTCTATTTCAAGGACTTCCTTTTGTATCTGGCCCATTTCTGCCATTTACAGAGAAACCGAACATTACGTTTCTCACGTTTACAGCAGGACGGGATGTTACACCTAGGGTTTTTTAAGTAGGGTGAAATGGTGGAGGAAGAGGAAGAAGGGATAGCAACCATGGAAAGAGAAATTACCTTGTTTTCTTACTTTTTCTCACTTAAATCTTGCTTTTTTTGAGCTCCTTTCTTCAAATCTAAATTTTCCCCTTAATCTCTCATTAAAATAGATTTGTAAATTCTATTTTAATCATAGGAAACAAAAGAAAGTGGAGGAGAAGAGGTTTGGATGGAAGAAAACATAGAAAACTACCAAGAATCCATACCTTTTGTGCCTTGATTTCTCCCTCTTATTCTCTCCCTTTGGTGCCCTTAAAACCTAGCTCTCTCCTCTGAGTTTGAGCAGAACAATATGAAGCTATGTGAGTGTGAGAGTGAGGCACCACCTATTTATAGGTGGGAGGAAGAAACACTTTTCAAAATTTTCCATTTTGCCTTCGTTCTTGGCATTTTTGTTTCTCATTCATTTTAGCTCCATTTTGAGAACTGTCTTTTTTATTATAAAATTTGGGTTTCCAATTTAGTAAAATGCATTTGGAATCACTCAAATCAGAGCTAAAACCTTCCTGAATGAATTTGTCAAAATTTAGGTATGCCAATGTTGGAAAACCAGAGGGCTTTTAACTATCTTGGGGCATCCCATGGTTTTTAGGGCCTCTGAGAACCCCAGAGAACTTAAAATTTTCATTTAAAAAGCCCTTCTATGAGAATTCTAAAATTTGCTCAAAATTATAAAAGGCCATTACAGTTCTTAAGTTTTCTATCAAAATTCGTTTCATCATTCTAGCTCTATTTTTCTTTCCGTCTATGCCTGGGATTCTTATTTTTTGGAGTCTAGAATGTTACTCAAATTTTTTGGAACCTTAACTAATTCATTTCAGGGGCTTGCTTTGAAAAATTGCTTATTTTCGTCATTTAATAAAAATCAGATGTCATAGGGAGAACTCTTGGAACTTTGTAAAAGTGCTTTTGAGAAGCTTGCAAACAATGTAAGAAAATCATGGCTTTAGTTGTTCTTCTTGGCTCTCCTTTCCCCTATATTTTCAGCCAGCATAAGGGTTACATATAAAAGATTTTATTTTGATCCAAACTTAATAAGAATTAGGGTTTTGAAGTATGAGGAATCATATGGAGCAATTAGGATTCAAAAAGAATATATAGATAATAAGTTATGGCATTTAGGATTTTGGTTGCACTTAGGAATTTATGAAGCTTTCTAATCATAATTTAGACTATCTAAGACCATGTTTGAGTTATCAAGACATCTAGGAAGCTTCATAGGTGGCAAATTCCCTAAGAAATTGAAGAAAACTCCATGGGCTCTTTAAGAATGTGTATGTTTTGGCCAAAGGGAAGAACAAGTACTTAATGAGAATTTTCTTTGATTCCAAGAATAAGAATAGTCTAGATATGAATGATTAATGCCATTAGAACCATTGGTTTGAATATAGAAATTATATTTTGAAAAATGGAAGTTTAGGTTCCTTTTTAGGCATAAAGAAGCAACTTGGTATTTGGCTCCTTGAATTGAGTTGGTGATGACTCTTATAACATCTAGTTTTTGTTAAACGACAAAAACAGACTCATTTTCAAAGCAAGTCCCCTGAAATAAATTAGTTAAGGTCCTAAAAAATTTAAGTAACATTCTAGACTCCTAAAAATGAGAATCCTAGCCTCAAAAGGAAGGAAAAATAGAGCTAAAATGAAGAAACAAATTTTGATAGAAATCTTACGACACGTAATAGCATTTTCGTAATTTTGAACAAATATTGGAATTCAATAAGAAGGGCTTTTCAAACAAAATTTTTGAGTTCTTCGAGGTTCTCAGAGGCCCTAAAAACCATGGGAAGCCCCAAGACAGTTAAATCACCTCTGGTGGACATTTTCTAACGTCGATGTAACCGAACTTTGGCGGATTCATTCGGGAAGGTTTTAGCTCTAATCTGAGTGATTCCAAAGGCATTTTATTAAATTGGGAACCTAAATTTTATAATAAAAAAGATAGTTCTAAAAAAGGAGCTAAGACGAAGGAGAAACAAAAATGCAAAGAACAAAGGGCAAAATGAGAATTTTTGGAAAAGCCATTAACCTACCCCTATATATAGGTGGTTCCTCACATGCTCCCTCATTTAACTTCAGATTGTTCTGCCCAAAATCAGAGGAAAGAAACCTAGGAGAGTGGCGCACTAAGGGAAGAAGAGAAGGAAGAGAAAATCCTAGCTTAAGGTATGGAAATTTGCTTATTTTTCATGCTTTTCCTTAGCCAATCTCTGCTCTTCTTTTTCCCTCTTCTTCTCCATGATTTTTCTAAAGTTTTGAGGACTATTTTGAAGGAAGAACAGAGGGGAAATTTTGAAAATCAAGTGAGAAGGCCAAGGAGAGCAAGAAACAAGCAAGGACGTTCAAGGAAAATAAGGCATCATGCAATCCCTCCACTTGATCTTCCTTCTTCCTTCTCTTGTGCATATTTTGACCCATATATGGTCAGCCTTAGGGAGTCAAAATTTCAACTAAACCAAGGGTGAATCTTAGGTATTTGAGGGAGAAGAACAAGAATATGCAAAGGAAACAACAAAATAACCATTAGATTTCAAGATGCAAATTCTAGGATTTCAAGTGTTCCTTCCAAATTTTGATTTTGTGTGATAATTCCTAGGCCTAATTAAGAGTTTAAATGAGCTCCTAGGATCCCTAAGATGCTCCCCACATGCTTCCTCCTTCAAGAAAACAAAAAAAATTCCAAGGAGGCCAAAAAGGGACTATGTCTCGGCCAAGCATGGATGGAGTAGCTAGGAAGAGTTTTAAATTTTTCCAAACCCATTTTTGTGTCATATATGATGAATGAATATGAGGGGAGGCCTTGGAAAAAATTTAGAACCCATAGAAAGTGAGTCAGTGCTTTAGGTTCCATATTATGACTTAAAGAAGTAATATGTAGTTAGGCTCTTTATTTTAATTGTGTGATGACACCAAGTGGCCTAAAAGGAGTCAAGAATCATATTTGAAAGAAAAGAATGGAGCCTAAAAATTATTTGAGGGGTGTTGCTCTATTAGGAGCATTTATGGACTATAATGGGGCTTAAAGAACAACCTAGTGTCTACGCAAATTGCATAGCCTTAGAAATTGTTTCATAAACCTAATTGGCTCCCATAAAATGTGTCTAGGCTAAGAGAAAGCATCTCCAAAAGTTTTTGTATGTGTAGCCGAAGGAAGGGAGGGAATTTCAAAAGGAAAAGTGTGTAATTGCATGTAAGGTAGCTCTCTCCACCTTCTCTCATACATGCATGTATATTTAGCTTGTCTTAGAATGTGTGTATGTGTACTTTCAAGCCATGAAAAGTATGCTAGCATGATTTTATGTGCCATGATTTCATGATGACATATTATGTTTCAAAATGATGCTATGATGTTTGTTTGAGTTTGCTTGAGTGTGGAGGGGCCAAGAACTCTTAACCATGGTGAGGATGAGCCAAGAACCCTTAAGATTAGTTGAAACAAAGCAAAGAGTCTCCCAAAAGCAAAGTGGGCTCCCATGAGTGTGGTTGAGTCCAAGAATCTCTTAAAAAATACATGAGGCAAGTCCAAAATCCATGTGGTCAATCCATCCACATGGCAAGCTTTTGAATGCCTTGTATGACTTATTTACATGCTAAGCTTGCTTCTTGAATGTTCATGATTTGTATTATGTCCATGCTTGCATTTTCAAGACTTGCTTTGCAAATGTTATGTGTGATTGAATGGGAGATGAGCTATTGGGATCCTTTGAATCTCATCCCTTCCTCTCAAATAATCAAATATGCTAGGTGGACCCAAACAGTAAGGTAATGGGAGTCAACCACATAAGAGATGAAGCAATGACATTGAAATGTAAAAATTTTGTTACTTTAAGGCTATAAGAATGGCAATTAATGTATTCAATAGATGTATATATAGTATAATGTTATAAATATATGTAATTATGATATTATGACATGTATGAATGATAGAATATGCTATGTGACCACTAGAATGAAATTTGGACATGTTATGGCATTGTAGCCTCCTTAATGATAATATGGAATTATGTATAAGTGTGGATGAGATGGCCAAAATAAGAGGCATGAGGTTTGGGACCATTTGGGCAGCTTATACAAGTATTAATCATGCTTATAGACTTGCCCAAAAGGTGCCAAACCCTAAGGAAAGCTATTTGGTTACTTTGGTACCCTATATGGAGCCAAAAATGACCATAATGGAACCCTATGTCACTGTTTGGCCAAATGAGCTCTTTTTGATCTAAGATTTGGCATACAATTAAAGCTTGTTGAGAGATTTTTGGAAAGCTAAATAACATAATTTTCAGAGGTTTATAGAACATTTGATGAATTTTCAAAGTTGGCAAATTTTCTAGTTTTGGTCTGCTATCCTATTCATTTGGTCCAAAAATAAAATCTATCACACAAGGCCCAAATGATATCCAATTGCCATGAAATTTTATACAAAGAAACTAGACATTTACAGTGACTTATACCAACTAGAAACACCTCATTTAGATGTCAAAAGATAGAGATATGAATTTTTGAAAATTCTATCTAGTATCAAGAGTTTTACCCATCCTGACTTACTATTCCATTACATTTTGAGATCTGGGCTACCTGAGCTAGTCTAGAGTTATTTTTACCCTTTAGATAACATCCATAGATTTCTAGATTAGTATCATTTTCATGGATTGGATTTTTTTGGAATTAATTGGACATTTTGAAGTTTGCTGCAGAATTCTGTGACAACATCAGATGATAGTCTGACCTCTGGACTATTTCGCATGTCAAACATCCTCTGTGATAGATGTTATGGCCTGGGCATATTTTTAGTATGAAGTAGACATTTGTAGCTTTCTAGAATAGTCAAGAGTACATGATTTAGATGTTTTTAGAATTAGTTATGATTTTCCAAAGTTTAGCTAGAAAGGAGCCAAATCTGGCCAAAAATAAACATCCATATTTTACACTTCATTCTAGTTTTCTTGAGGTGTGGGCCACTTTTGATGATACAAATGAGTTGTATTCATATAATTAAATATGAGAATGTGTTATATGAGCTCACACAGTCCATGTGACACTGAATGAAATTTTGTATACATGACGCAATGCAAAAATATTCATTATTTTATTGCCCTTTTCATTGGAAGCTTACATGATTTCTGATATTGAGCTATTTCAAGGCATGAGATGAGCTAGAAATTATGGTGTTACATTTATTGGTATTAGAGCAAAGGTTCAGGCTCTAGATGTGGGTTATGGCTTGTGTTTATAAGTTCCCTAGATACATATAAGCTTGGTTTCAGATGTATTGAGTGTGTTTCATGGTGGAAGTGTTCCCGAGTTTATGTTAAAGTTTGTTATGATGTTTTAGCATAATGGTGAATACCAGGAGAGGTCGGCCCTTTAGAAAGGCTCATGTTGATGAAGCCAAGCCTAGTGATCTAGTAGTTAGAGGCTTACAATCTATCATGGCTCGCTTGGATCAGCAGCAGGCCGTCATTATGCAACTACAGGAACGACTTACTAAGAGACATAGTCAAGGCCCTATAGCTACTCCTCCTCAGCCACCTTCACACTCAAATCATCCCGAGCATTCAAGGGTGATTCATCCAGACCTATAACCACACATGCAGGTAATTGCCCCTATTCCACTAGCTCAAACACCTCTTGCACAGCAACAGCCCTCAACCAAAAAAATTATCACTCATTTTAGAAAATTCAGACCTCTCATCTTTAATGGTGAGATAAACTCAGATAAAGCTGAGGCCTAGATTATATAGTTAGAGAAAATCTTTGAGGTGATGGAATGTACATCTGAGCAGAAAGCCAAGATGGCTATTTTTCAGTTACAGAGAGAAATAGATTATCAGTGGAAGGGCACTGAGCCAATTTTGAGGGTAAGGAACTCCCCGGTCACATGGGAAGCGTTCTTCCAAGTGTTCCACGAGAAATACTTCTATAGCACAATTAAAGATGAGAAAGAATCATAATTCATTCTTTTTAAGCAAACAAAGAGGATGTCCATGGACCAATATGTGGCCAAATTTGTAGAGCTCTCCAGGTACTCCTCTTATTTACAGAGGTATGATGACGAGAGATGGAGGGCAGACAGATTAGAGAAAGGCTTACTCCCTGAAATTAGAGACAGGTTAATGCCACAGAGAATCAAGTACTTTAATACCCTTGTGGAGGTATACAGAGTAACAAAAATGTATCTCAGGATGATGCAGTCTACCTCCAGTGCTAGACCACCCTTCCTTGAGCCCAAGAGACCTAGAGAGGGTTCACAGGCTGCAGTTACTAGCTAGAAAGGTGGCAGAGGCTGGTGGAGTTGAAAGGGATAGAGACAAAGGACTCAGTGTAGTAGAGGTAGTTTTACACCCATTACATGCCCCCAGTATGCCAAGAACCATGGCACTAGACCGTGTTATGCGAGACAAAATGTATGCTTCAGGTGTGGTAGGCCAGGACATAAGGCCAGGGATTGCACCCAGGCTCCTCTGCTGGTTTTATAGCAGAGGGAGATGGCTCCTCCTCTCAAACCTCAGACCTAGGGTAGAGTCTTTGCCCTATCACAGCAGGAGGCTAGTCGATCCCCAAGTCTGATTCAAGGTACTATTAGAATAAATGATTTTTCTATGACTATATTATTTGATTCGGGTGCTAGCCATTATTTTATTTCATATGACTATGCTAGGAGGTTGGGTCTGAGTATGCATACACTGCCATATAACTTACATGTATATACTCTCGTAGGAAACTGAACCATTGCCTTCTATGCTTGCTTAAATTGTATGATCCAATTTAATCATTGCCTTACCACCTTTGATTTGATTTGTATGCGCCTTGTTGATATTGATATAATTATTGGCATGAATTAGATGTCCGCAAATAATGCCACGCTAGATTGTAGCCATAGATGTATTACTTCACTTGAGTGTGGGATTGTGCCTAATATTAGGACTAAGTTATCTCTCATAACTACCTCCCAGGCTGAGAGATCTTTAGGGCATGGTTGTCAAGGGTATCTGGTTTTCTTTTCAGTCCAGGATGAGGTAGAAGAGGGTATAAATGATATTCCTATAGTAAGGGAGTTCCCAGAGGTATTTCCCAGAGAAATTAGTGGACTACCCCCAGAGAGAGAGGTAGAGTTTCCTATAGACATTGTACCTGGGGCAGGTCCAATGTCCAAAGCCCTATATAGGATGGCTCCCATTGAGTTAGCTGAGCTTAAGAAACAAATAGAAGAGTTATTAAAGAAGGGTTTTATTAGACCCAGTGTCTCACCGTGGGGAGCTCCAGTCCTATTTGTAAAGAAGAAAGACGAGAGCCTTAGGCTATGTATAGATTATCGAGAACTTAATAAGATCACCATTAAGAATAAGTACCCTCTCCCTCGTATAGATGACCTCCTAGATCAGTAAGTTAGAGCGTCAGTATGTTCTAAGATAGACCACAGGTCAGGATACTATCAGCTTAGAATAAAAGTTAAGTATATTCCCAAAATAGCTTTTAGAACTAGATACAGGCATTTTGAATTTCTAGTTATGCCCTTCAGGTTGACGAATGCACTCGCAATATTCATGGATTACATGAACAGAGTCTTCAGGTCATATTTAGATAGATTTGTAGTTGTCTTTATAGATGATATCCTGATCTACTCAAAAAGTAGAGAGAAATATGAGTAGCACCTGAGATTAGCCTTGGAGACCCTAAGAGAGAGATAATTGTATGCTAAACTTAGTAAATGTGAGTTTTGGCTCACTAAGGTTCAGTTTCTAGGTCATGTGATCTCCCAGGTAGAGGTTGTAGTAGATCCCCATAAGGTAGAGGCAGTATTACAGTGGGAGAGACCTAGGATAGTGACAGAGATCAGGAGCTCCTTAGGTTTAACAAGTTACTATAGGAGGTTCATTCAGGGCTTTTCTCATATAGCAATGCCTCTGACCAGGCTTACTAGAAAGATTGTGCCGTTTGTGTGAAATGAGAAATGTAAGAGTAGTTTTTAGGAGTTGAAGCACAAGTTAACCACGACCCTAGTTTTAGTACTCCCTGACCCTAGAGAGACTTTCATAGTCTACAGTGATGCCTCTAAGAAAGGGTTAGGATGTGTGCTTGTGCAGAAAGGCCGAGTGATAGCTTATGCTTCTAGACAGTTGAAAACTCATGAGGAAAACTACCCCACATATAACTTAGAGTTAGTCGTAGTGGTGTTTGCTTTGAAAATATGGAGACACTACTTATATAAGGCAACTATAGAAATTTATAACGACCATAAGAGCCTTAAATATTTATTTGAACAGAAAGAACTGAATATGAGGCAACAGAGATGGCTAGAATTTTTGAAAGACTATGATTTCATGTTAAAATACCATCCTCATAAGGCTAATGTGGTAGCTTATGCCCTAAGTAGAAAATCCATACATATGGCCTGTATGATGATCCGAGAGTAAGAACTGATCAATAGATTTAGAGACATGAGTCTCTCCTGCAAGGTGTATTCGGGGAAATTATTAATGAGTAAGATTGAATAGAAAATGACCTGAGAGATCAGATAAGAGAGGCCTAGTAGATAGATGATCATGTAAATAAGATTAAAGCCTAGATAGCCTAGGGTAGCATTTAGGAATTCAATCTGTCTGAGGATGATATTGTAAGGTATAGGGAAAAGCTATATGTGCCTAGGAATACAGAAATCAGAGAGAAAATATTATATGAGGCACATAAGAGCAAGTACACCATTCATCTAGACAATAATAAAATGTATCAAGATTTGAAGAAAATGTTCTAGTGACCTGGAATGAAAATAGACATAGCAGAGTATGTCTCCTAATGTCTAGTATGTCAAAGAGTAAAAATAAAACACCAAAAACTAGCTGGGTTACTTCAACCCCTAGATATACCAGAGTGGAAATGAGACAATATAGTGATGGAGTTTGTCATGGGATTACTGTAGTGACGGGCTTGTCGTGCAACCCTCAAAATAAAACTAGGTTGACTAAATATATAGCAAGTGGCACAACCTAGGTCATCTCCCTTGGAATTGGAATTCAATATTCAATTGGGTTCTCTAAGTGTTCTAAGATCCTATAACTATTTAATTTTGGGGGGTTTTTAATTGAATTAAACTAATCTAAAACTAAATTGAATTAAAATTCCTAAATACTACCTAATTGGATGAATTATGGCGAATGATGGTCTTGTGACTAGCTTAGGAATTGTCTCTTGGTATCCACTATCCTTATCCTATTCCAATTGTGATTAATTATGGCCTAAGAATTCCTAATTATGTTCATTAGCAAATGATCTTGAATAACCATTCAAGATTCAAGAGATTAATAATCTAATGTTGAATTGAGACCTCAATCCCGCATTAAACCGTTAACTCTTGTTCTTAAGATCAATAAACATCCAATTTGATTGATTAACTAATTAATTATCTTCTGATTCATCATCCAAAAATGTTTAATTAACCAACTAAACACCAAGGAATTCTCAAATCAAACAATCAAGCACAAAATCTCACTCATGCAATTCATCGAACACCTTCGAAGTATACATGGGAGATTAGAGAGAATAATGAAAAATCAAATTCAAATTTAACCAATTAATCAACAAAAAGGGTTTCCTAATCAGTGTCTAACCAGCCACTAATTAATTACATAAATTCCTAATCAAATACAACTCAACCGAGATTGTACAGAATAAGAAAAAGTGTAGGAAAATTAAAGAAATCTTAGCCATAATTTGTTGTTTATCCATGGATTCAAGCTTCTACTCAAGAGCTTCCTCCCTTGCTAGCCTCAAGATGGATGAATTAAAGCTTCATATTGGTGGATGGAGATGGAATATGGATGATGGATGAAGTCGAAAGGGATGGGTGAATGGAGGCGTGGGTGAATGGTTGATGATGCGTCTCCTGACGGCTAGGTTTTGAGGATTTATAAAGAGATGATGGAATGGGGATGGAGGCGTGTGTGTATGGCCGAATGGTTCTCCCCCCTTCTGATTCTGCACGCTGAAATCCCGCATTAATCCTCATCTTCATCTTAACTCCCACGTCATCCCAAATGTTGCGTCTGGATGTGTATTTCTCCTCCCTTTCACGTGCTTCAGCTTTAATCATTCACGTGCTCTCTTATTTGCCAATTTGTACGCTAAAACCACGTTTAAGTTTCTCCTCCAGATCACTAAATCTCCAGCTCTCAAGCTTCATTAATCCACGTAACTTCTGCATGTATTTGGAGCGTTCATCACGTGCTTTCGTGGCTTCAGTTGCTTCTTCATTCAGCCGGCTTTTCTCCTCCATCTCAGAACCAAGACTCGAGCTTCTGTTTACAGACCACGAGCTGCTTCCTCTCTTCTGCCTTATTCTCACGTGATTCTTTTATTAATTCCACGTGCTCAGCTTCTTCTCATTTTAATTATCTGAAGCTTGCATGAGTGTGGGCCCCATTGTTAATATAATATATTCTACATGCATACTGTAGCTTCTGCTTCACGTGATTTCTTCTTCTGCAGCTGGAGTTTCTTGCGTTCAGCTCATACAGTCTTCAACTCGTTGCTTCGTGTTCTTTTCTTCTTCTGCAGTGTCCATTACCTTCTCTTCTCTGTTCAGTTATTGCATGTGAGCTTCTTCCTCGTTTAACTCGAGTTGCCTGACTCCTTCGTTTCAAAGCTGGTTTGTGTTTTGCTTCCAGCTCCTTCTCTTTGTGCAGTACGTGTTGTAGCTCATTGTTTTCATGCTGGTTTCACGTTCTTCCTCAGCTCCAGCGTATTCTGCTCCATGCTCTGTTCTGCATTGTTCTTCCACGTTCTGCAGCTTCTTTGTCTCTCAGCCCAGACTTTTACGTCTTCTTTTCTGTTTCTGCTCAACCAGTAGCTAGATCCAGCTTACTTTCTTCATGAAAACGTGTTCTGTTCTTGTGTGTTTGTTTTTCCACGTTCTGCAGATTCTGCTCACAGGCTTCAACTCGTTTCACGCAGCTGCTGTCCATCATGACTTCTTCATGCTCCCTCGAGTTGCTCTTTATTCTCCTCATGCAGAACCCAACTCATACCTTTCTTTCCTTCTCTTTCAACGTAAACCCAAGCTTAAGCTTCTCACGTGACTTTGCTTCTTTCTTCCTTGCTTCTTCTTTATGTGGCTACAACCCTTTTGGTTTGTGGTTTTCCTTCAAAGCTCAAATTATCCAACAAAAATCTGCATAAAAGAATGAAAGAGATGGAATAGAAAATTCACAAAATTCATTTAAAATGATTTATGCATTAAAATTCAAGAATTTTGCAATTTTAATTCCTAGAGTGCAAAAGTGGCTAATGAATTCAAATTGAATCTAATTAAACCTTTAAGACCATATTCCATCGTCAAAATGCCCAAGTTAAGAGAGTTAAATTTTATAAAAATCATACTTATCAAATTCCCCCACACTTAAACCTTTGCACTCCTGGGCAAAGCTCAAAATCCAAGTTAAAAGAATGAATTGAAACATCCGGCTAGTAGAATGACAAGTGGAAAATGAAAATGAAAAAAAAAAGTGTAAGAATCACAACCTAGAGATTAATCACAACTCTTCAACACTTCAACAATCTAAGTTAATTTCACTTGCATTAAGAAATCAAATTCCATGGCAATTTATTTGAAAAGAATGAATTGAAATGCATAGCCTCTCACTTGGATTAGTGTTTACTCTCAACTTTCCAGTGTTTAAAGGGATGTGTCTCACTCAAGTTCCACCTATCCAAGCTCACTACCATAAGCTTGTCAAGCTTCTAAATCTCCACCACCCATGCCAAATGCAATGTACAAATCAAAGGACTTTATTTAGGGTTGTAATGGGGCTAGGGGAGATGAAATGAATGGATAACAAAAATAAAGGGAAAAACAAACAGCAAATAGAACACCTTAGGACCTCAAGAGTATTCAATGATAATCTAGGATAGAGAAGAGTGTGCATTCAAGGCCTTATTTCCAACTAACAATGGGTAACTACAAACTCAATCTAAATTACTTCTTTCTTTTGATTTTCAATAACTTTTCCTCTTTTTTTTTTTTTTTTTGCTTTCTTTTTGCTTTTCTATTCTTTTCTTTGCATTGCAATTTTTTTTTTTTTTTTTTTTGGAACAAATTCTTTGAATCACAATGGCCTTAATGGATGCAAAGCACACATTCACCTATCCTATTTAGATGTAATGCTTCTTAAAGTCCTTAAGGCATCTTAAAACAAGGTGGAATATATATATATATATATATATATCTCTTTTTTTTTTTTTTTGGCTATGAGTAACAAGAAAAGAAAATACAAGGCTCAAAGTGGCTAAACAATGGATAAAGATGCATATAGGTTGACTTTTTGGCTTACTAGCTAAAATAGAAATGAATGCCTTATCATTTTCATGCATGCAAGTGCAAATGTGGCCTCAACAAAGAATCAAGACAAGTTCTAGAGTAAAACAAAGATAGGTGAATACACACTAGAATTAAACAATTATGGCTCAAATCCTCACCAGCTAATAGCTATCAAATAATTCATTGAAATCAAATTCATTGCCACTTCACTTGAATCAAAACAAAAGATCTATCACTTGTCATGTCTAAGCAAATCCAAGCTACAATTATCTCAACTTGCAACTTTCACAGAAAAATTGAAAAAAATAAAGCTATTTTTTTCAAAAATTTTCTCAAATTTTTTTTTTTTTTTTAAAACAAGGAAAGGATGGAATGGAAAAGAAAGATGGAATGGAATGAAATGACTCTCCCCCCCACACTTAAATATTGCATTGTCCTCAATGTCAGTACACAGTCCAGTAAACAGATAAACAACACAAGATAAAGAGTAGAAAGGAGAGTGTACAACCGGATGAGCTTGAAAATGGAAGGTCTTAAGGTAGGCTCGGATTTCTTTGTAACTGGTTAGCAACTTTTTATTACCTACAAAATAAAAACAAACAAACTGTAATGTAAAAAAGAAAAAGAAAACTAAATCCTAAACTACAAAGAACTCTATCAAAGACTAACTAATCATACGTATCAAAAATAAGAATTAACACTACTTTATTCTTTCTCAACTGAACAAATTTAAGTCTCACTACTTTAAAGCATTTGGATTGATCATTCAATGATGACCCATGGACTTCCTCAACCATCAGTAGTTTAGGAAAGTCATTTTCAGCAAATTTAGAAATAAGAAGAAAAGAAGAAAAATCAAATTTAGGACATTTAAAACTAAAGAAAGAAAATTTAAAATCAAAATTTCCTAAAAATCTATCAAAACCAATAAAATCTATAGGACTCTCATCAGTAAGAGTCACTGCATCAATAGGAAAATTAAACTGCAACTTCTCATAATCCTTTAAGTTCAAGGTGTCTGACAGCTGCTTTTTCTCAGTTGGGAGAGTCTGCTGATTGTTGGGAATTAGCTCACCAACTTCAAGAATCTGTTCCGGACTCTCAATAGGAGAAACAACATCTTCCCTGACCAAAGAGACATCAGTAGGCTCACAAAATTCTAGACAATGATTAACAACAAAATCAAGTCTCCTACTAGCATCAACAATAGGATAAGATTCAATAAGATGTTCAATATCAACACTATCTTTATGCATATTCTCATCACTACTAGTATGATCAGAGAAATCAGTCTTATCAATCATTTCAGCACAAACAAAGGATTCTATGGATTCAATAGACTTATCAGACTCCAAAAATTCATTAATCTCAACACATATAAGACATGCATGCATATCATCACAAAAGCATTGTGAATTAGAGTCTGAATTATCAACAAGCTGTCCAACAATTTCAATGTCTATATCATTTTCACATGCTACATCTGTCACTTTATCAGTCATACCACCACATGCTAGTGAGGAATCATGTTGATCAGTATATGTGAGGAACTCACTAGTCTCAATGAAAGAATTAATCTGAGAGTATTCATCACATATAGCAGATTTAACATACACATGATCAAGAGATGCATCTAAATCAACTAATTCTACACTAGGAACAGCTTGATCATCACATTCCAAGTCACCCCCACACTGATCTTCTACCCTAGACTTAATAGATTCATCAATTGGTTCAGACATGAATTCATCATTAAGGTTACAGCTAGGTGTAGACATCCCAAGTGCATCAGTACACAAGGGTTCATGAACATCAATAATTGTATCAGTTTTGTTCAATGCATTACCACAATCAACCATATCAGGAGACTCAACAATTATTTCCTCATCAACAACATCATCATCATGTAATTCAGAATCAACAACATTATATGCATCAGGAATCATAGTGCTATCAGGCAAACTGGATTCAATTCCAACAAATTGTAAAACATTAGAAGATGGAAGGATATTACCTAATGGATAAGACTCTTCTTCTTCTATACATTCCCTTCTAATTTGCTCTTCAATTGATTCATTAGCACTTGAAGTCAGTTGATTCAATTGAATTCCTGAATCCTTCATCATGTTGTCAAGCCTTTGTTGCATTTCGAGATACCACCGTTCATGTTCTTGTTTGAATTGAAGATGTTCAGAATCCCTTTGTTGGATTCGAAGATTATAGGCCTTTAAATGCTCTTTCATCCTCTCTTCCAAACTTGGTTCCTCTGGGGCTCTTGTTGCATGTACCCCTCATGGTAATTGTAAGGATGATATTGTGGCTCTTGCCTATGGTAATCAGGATATGGCTCTTGCATATGGAGGTTATGATATGGCTCATGATGATGGTGGTAATTTGGGTGTACTCCATATGGATGGTGGTATGGTTGATAGTTGGGGTGAACTTCATAAGAATGATGGTGAGGTTGGTAGCATGGTGGTTGGATTTGTTGGTATTGTTGGGCTTGTTGTTCTTGTCTTTGTTGTTCAAGCAAGCCTTGAAGCATTGTATTGAGATCATCCAACTTTCTGGAAATCCTTTCATTTCTATAAGGATCATAAACACCTTGATTAGAATAATAAGGATCCATTTAAAGCAAAGAGAAAAAAAAAAAAAATGAGAAGCACAATTAATTTCAGCACATATAAAATTCTAACAAATTATAACTAAAATAAACTCAATAATCAAGAAAATAAAATCAAATGAAGCTAAGACTTACTTAACTATGGAAAACACTCCTAAACAGAGGTTAGTCACACAAAATAAACTCACAAAAATTAAAGAAATTAAATCTGGAAAAATTGAAAAATTCCTAAAAAATTCGAAAAAATACTAAAAAATTAGAAAAAGTGCCTCAAACGTTGGAATTTGGCCAAAAAATGGTGCACCTAATAGCTTTGCTATTACTTTTGCTCAAAACACCCAAAAACCTTGAAAAACAAAGTATGAGAATTTTCTGGGCACTTTGAACGAAAATTCCAGCAACCAGGACACTTAACGCGCAACACCGAAATTAACCGATTCCAAGTTCAAAACAGAACGAAAATCAAATCAAAACAGAACTAAAACAAAGATAAAACAAAACAAAAACAGTTAGAAAACTTTCTCAAACAATTGAGACTCCAAATCCCCGGCAACGGCGCCAAATTTTGACGGGCTTGTCGTGCAACCCTCAAAATAAAACTAGGTTGACTAAATATATAGCAAGTGGCACAACCTAGGTCATCTCCCTTGGAATTAGAATTCAATATTCAATTGGGTTCTCTAAGTGTTCTAAGATCCTATAACTATTTAATTTTGGGGGGTTTTTAATTGAATTAAACTAATCTAAAACTAAATTGAATTAAAATTCCTAAATACTACCTAATTGGATGAATTATGGCGAATGATGGTCTTGTGACTAGCTTAGGAATTGTCTCTTGGTATCCACTATCCTTATCCTATTCCAATTGTGATTAATTATGGCCTAAGAATTCCTAATTATGTTCATTAGCAAATGATCTTGAATAACCATTCAAGATTCAAGAGATTAATAATCTAATGTTGAATTGAGACCTCAATCCCGCATTAAACCGTTAACTCTTGTTCTTAAGATCAATAAACATCCAATTTGATTGATTAACTAATTAATTATCTTCTGATTCATCATCCAAAAATGTTTAATTAACCAACTAAACACCAAGGAATTCTCAAATCAAACAATCAAGCACAAAATCTCACTCATGCAATTCATCGAACACCTTCGAAGTATACATGGGAGATTAGAGAGAATAATGAAAAATCAAATTCAAATTTAACCAATTAATCAACAAAAAGGGTTTCCTAATCAGTGTCTAACCAGCCACTAATTAATTACATAAATTCCTAATCAAATACAACTCAACCGAGATTGTACAGAATAAGAAAAAGTGTAGGAAAATTAAAGAAATCTTAGCCATAATTTGTTGTTTATCCATGGATTCAAGCTTCTACTCAAGAGCTTCCTCCCTTGCTAGCCTCAAGATGGATGAATTAAAGCTTCATATTGGTGGATGGAGATGGAATATGGATGATGGATGAAGTCGAAAGGGATGGGTGAATGGAGGCGTGGGTGAATGGTTGATGATGCGTCTCCTGACGGCTAGGTTTTGAGGATTTATAAAGAGATGATGGAATGGGGATGGAGGCGTGTGTGTATGGCCGAATGGTTCTCCCCCCTTCTGATTCTGCACGCTGAAATCCCACATTAATCCTCATCTTCATCTTAACTCCCACGTCATCCCAAATGTTGCGTCTGGATGTGTATTTCTCCTCCCTTTCACGTGCTTCAGCTTTAATCATTCACGTGCTCTCTTATTTGCCAATTTGTACGCTAAAACCACGTTTAAGTTTCTCCTCCAGATCACTAAATCTCCAGCTCTCAAGCTTCATTAATCCACGTAACTTCTGCATGTATTTGGAGCGTTCATCACGTGCTTTCGTGGCTTCAGTTGCTTCTTCATTCAGCCGGCTTTTCTCCTCCATCTCAGAACCAAGACTCGAGCTTCTGTTTACAGACCACGAGCTGCTTCCTCTCTTCTGCCTTATTCTCACGTGATTCTTTTATTAATTCCACGTGCTCAGCTTCTTCTCATTTTAATTATCTGAAGCTTGCATGAGTGTGGGCCCCATTGTTAATATAATATATTCTACATGCATACTGTAGCTTCTGCTTCACGTGATTTCTTCTTCTGCAGCTGGAGTTTCTTGCGTTCAGCTCATACAGTCTTCAACTCGTTGCTTCGTGTTCTTTTCTTCTTCTGCAGTGTCCATTACCTTCTCTTCTCTGTTCAGTTATTGCATGTGAGCTTCTTCCTCGTTTAACTCGAGTTGCCTGACTCCTTCGTTTCAAAGCTGGTTTGTGTTTTGCTTCCAGCTCCTTCTCTTTGTGCAGTACGTGTTGTAGCTCATTGTTTTCATGCTGGTTTCACGTTCTTCCTCAGCTCCAGCGTATTCTGCTCCATGCTCTGTTCTGCATTGTTCTTCCACGTTCTGCAGCTTCTTTGTCTCTCAGCCCAGACTTTTACGTCTTCTTTTCTGTTTCTGCTCAACCAGTAGCTAGATCCAGCTTACTTTCTTCATGAAAACGTGTTCTGTTCTTGTGTGTTTGTTTTTCCACGTTCTGCAGATTCTGCTCACAGGCTTCAACTCGTTTCACGCAGCTGCTGTCCATCATGACTTCTTCATGCTCCCTCGAGTTGCTCTTTATTCTCCTCATGCAGAACCCAACTCATACCTTTCTTTCCTTCTCTTTCAACGTAAACCCAAGCTTAAGCTTCTCACGTGACTTTGCTTCTTTCTTCCTTGCTTCTTCTTTATGTGGCTACAACCCTTTTGGTTTGTGGTTTTCCTTCAAAGCTCAAATTATCCAACAAAAATCTGCATAAAAGAATGAAAGAGATGGAATAGAAAATTCACAAAATTCATTTAAAATGATTTATGCATTAAAATTCAAGAATTTTGCAATTTTAATTCCTAGAGTGCAAAAGTGGCTAATGAATTCAAATTGAATCTAATTAAACCTTTAAGACCATATTCCATCGTCAAAATGCCCAAGTTAAGAGAGTTAAATTTTATAAAAATCATACTTATCATGTAGCATCATAAATTCTAGCTTATTTCATGTTATCTTTATGCTTCCCATTACACATCTCATGGAAGAATCAAGGAAATAGCATAAAAATAATAAATATTTTTGCGTTGCGTCATGTATAAAAATTCTATTCGGTGTCACGTGGATCGTGGGAGCTCATATCATACATTATCATATTTAATTACATGAATATAACTCATTTTCATCATAAAACGTGGCTCACAACTCAAGAAAACTGAAATGAAACATAGAATATAGATGTTTATTTTTGGCCAGATATGTCCCCTTTTCTGTCCAAATTTTGGAAAATCATAATTAATTCTAGAAAACTTAAAATCATACATTCTTAGCCATTTTAGAAAGCTATAGATGTCTATTTACACTAAAAATACTCCCAGACCATAACATCCATCACATAGAGCGTTTGATATCTGAAAAGGTCTAAAGATCCAATTGCCTCTTGATGCTGTCATAGATTTCTACAGTAAACTTTGAAAATATCTAATTAATTCCAAAAAAAATCCAATTCATGAAAATGATACTAATATGGTAAGATGTAGATATTAGATAGAGGGGAAAAATATTTCTAGACTAGTTCAGGTAGCCCAGACCTCGAAATTCAATGAAACAGTAACTTAGGTCGGCTGAATTCCATGATACTGGACAAAATCTTCAAAAATTCATATCTTCCTCTTTAGACATCCAAATAAGGTGCTTCTAGTTGGCATGGGTCACTATGAATGCCTAGTTTCTTTGTATGAAATTTCATGACAATTGGACATCATTTGGACATTTTGTGATAGATTTCATTTTCGGACCAAATGAATAGTGCAGCAGACCAAAACTAGAAAATTTGTCAACTTTGGAAATTCATCAAATGTTCTGTAGACCTCCAAAATTATGTTCTTTAGCTTTCAAAAAAGCTCTCAACAAGATCTAAATGTTTACCAAATTACAAATCAAGAAGATCTCATTTGGCTAAAAAGTAACTTAGGGTTCTATTGTGGTCATTTTTAGCTCTATATGGGATACCAAAGTAACTAAATGGTTTTCCTTTGGCCTTGGCACCTTTAGGCAAGTCTAAAAGCACATTTAGGACTTGTGTGAGCTGTCCAAATGGCCCAAACCTCATGCATCTCATTTTGGCCTTTTCGTCCACACTTATGCATATTTCCATAAAGCCATTCATGAAGCTATAATGCCATAACATATTCAATTTATATTCCATAATTCACATAACACATTCTTTCCTACATCACATAATATCATAACTATATATGTCTTAAGGGTCATAGACCATTTACACAATAATATACATCATTAAGCATCATTATGGTTCTAAACAGGCAAAAGCTAGACATATTGATGTCAATCTTCTTTCTTCAAGGTGGTTGGCTCCCATTGCCATGTCCACTTAGTCCACCTAGCATATTAGATCATTGGAGAGGAGGAAATGAGATTCAAGGAATCCCAACAGCTCATCTCCCATTCAATCATACATAATATATGCAAAGCAAGCCTTAAAAATACATGCATGAATAACATGGAAGTCATGAACATTCAACAAGCAAGCTTGGAATATGAACAAGTCATACAAGACATTCAAGAGCTCACCAAGTGTTTGGATTGGTCTCACATTTTTCCTTATGGATTTTGGACTTGCCTCACCCATTTCTTAAGAGATTCTTAGACTCAACCACACTCTTAGGGGCCCACTTACTTTTGGGAGACTCTTTACTATGTCTTAACCAATCTCAAGGGTTCTTGGCTCATCCTCATAATGATTAAGAGTTCTTACCCTCTCCACACTCAAGCAAACTCAACAAACATCATACATTCATTTGAAAACATACTATGTCATCATGAAGTCATGGCATATAAAATCATGCTAGCATACTTTTCATGGCTTGAAAATACACATACACATACACACATTCTAAGACAAGCTAAACACACATCTATGCATGAGAGAAGGTGGAGAGAGCTCCTTGCATACAATTACACACTTTTCCCTTTGGACTCAAGCTCCTATCTTCGGCCACACACCCACAAACTTGTGGAGATGGTTTGTCTTGGCCTAGATACAATTTATGGAAGCCAATTAAGTTCATAAAACAATTTTTAAGGCCACACAACTTGCTTAGACACTAGGTTGTTCTATAAACCCCATTATGGTCCATAAATGCACTTAATGAAGAAACACCCCTCAAATAAATTCTAGGCTCCATTCTTTCCTTTCAAATATGATTCTTGACTCCTTTTAAGCCTCTTGGAGTCCTCACACAATTAAAACAAAGATCCTAATATCATGTTGCTTCTTTAGGTCATAATATGGAACCTAAAGCACTAATTCACTTTCTATGGGTTCTAAATTTTTTCCAAGGCCTCCCCTCATTTTCATTCATCAAATATGACTCAAAAATGGCTTTAGAAAAATTTAAAACTCTCCCTAACTATAAGACTTCCCTTTGGCCGAGACATAGGGCAATTTTGGCGTTCATGGAGATTTCTTTGTTTTCTTGAAGGAGGAAGCATGTGGAGAGCATCTTAGGGGCCTCAAGAACTCATTTAAACCCTTAATTAAACCTAGGAATCATCACACAAGGTCATATTTTACAAGGTGCACACAAAACCCTAGAATTTGCATCTTGAAATCTAATGGTTATTTTATTGTTTTCTTTGCATATTCTTGTTCTTCTCCCTCAAATACCTAAGATTCATGCTTGATTGGGCTTGAAAATCATATCCTCCTAGGGTTCCTTATGTGTGTCAAATTAGAGAAGAAGAGGAATCAAGAATAGTAACCATAGGATGAAATTTTACCTAGTTTCCTTGCTTATTTTGGCTTGAATCTTACTTTCTCCAAGCTCCTCTCTTCAAAACCGAAATTTCCCTTGAATTCTCCCTTGAATCAGATTTATAAACTCCATTTTAATCAAAGGAAAAAAAGGAGAAGGCAGGAGAGGAGGTGTGGATGAAGAAAAGCATGAAAAACAACCATAGAAACATACCTTAAGCTTGGATTTTCCTCTCCTTCTTCTTCCTTTCTTGTGCGCCTCTCTCTTAGGGTTTTTCTTCTGGTTTGGAGCTGAATAATTTGAAGCTAAATGAGGGAGAGTGTGAGGCGCCACCTATATATAGGGGTAGGAAAGTGACTTTTTCAAAAATTCTAATTTTTCCTTTTGTTCTTTGCATTTTTGTTTCTCCTTTGTTTTAGCTCCTTTTTGAGAATTTTCCTTTTCATTATAAAATTTAGGTTCCCAATTAAATAAAATACCTTTGGAATCACTCAAATTGAAACTAAAACCTTCCCAAATGAATCCGTCAAAGTTCGAGTACACTGACATTGGAAAACATCCATCGGAGGAGATTTAACTATCCCAGGGCTTCCCATGGTTTTTAGGGCCTTTGAGAACCCCAAAAAACTCAAAACTTTCATTTAAAAAGGCCTCATGTATGAATTCTAAAATTTGCTCAAAATTACGAAAATCCCATTACGTTTCATAAGGTTTCTGTCAAAATTTGTTTCTTCATTCTAGCTCCATTTTTCCTTCTATCTGAGGGTAGAATTCTCATTTTTAGGAGTCTAGAATGTTACTCAAATTTTTTGGGAACTTAACTAATTCATTTAAGGGGACTTGCTTTGAGAATGTGCCTGTTTCTGTTGTTTAACAAAAACCAGACATTACAATTACCTAGGACATCATCGAGGTATGATGCAATATGGGTAATAGTGGATAGATTAATGAAGTTAGCACAGTTTTTTACCTATGAAAGCCACTTATACCCTAGATAAGTTAGCCTAGCTATACATTATAGAGGTAGTTATACTGCATAGTGTACCTAGAAGCATAGTGTCAAATAGAGATCTCATATTCACATCAAATTCTAGAGATCATTACAAGATGCCCTAGGTACTAGACTTAGATTTAGTACAGCCTACCATCCTCATATAGATGAACAAAAGGAGAGAACCATCTAAACCCTAGAGGACATGTTGAGGGTGTGTGTCTTAGAAATTAAAGGGAACTGGGATACATACTTGCCTCTAGCAGAGTTTGCCTATAATAATAGTTATCATACAAATATACATAAGGCACCGTATGAGGCATTGTATAGGAGGAAGTGTAGGCCTCTGATATGTTAGGTTGAGCTAGGAGAGTGGAGCCTAATAAGCCCAAAGTTAGTGGACCAAACTTCTAGACAAATAGAAACCATTAGAAAGAAACCTTTGACGACCTAGAGTAGACAAAAAAGTTATGCAGATAACATAGACAACCGTTAGAGTTTGAGATTGGAGACCATGTTTTCATTATAGTGTCTCCAGTCACAAGGATAGGTCAGTTCATTAAAATTAAGAAGCTCAGTCCAAAGTATATAGGTCCTTTCCAAATTCTTAAGAAAGTAAGATGTGTGGCTTACAGACTAGCCCTTCTCTCGAACCTAAGCCAAGTTCACAATGTATTCCATGTTTTCCAACTTAAAAAAATACCAGCCCAATCCCTTACATGTCATAGAATATGAGAATGTGTAGTTACAGGATGATCTATCATACATAGTATCACCAGATCGGACCGTGGATGTTAGACTCAAGTAATTTCAGAATAAGACGATATCGATGGTGAAAGTGGTTTGGAAGGGGTTATCTCCTAAAGAGGATACCTGAGAACTAGAGGATGATATGAGAAAGAAATATCTAGAACTCTTCCCATAAAGTATGCTATCCAAATTTCAAGGATGAGGTTTTTAAAGGGGGAGAATTGTAAAGTCCAGTTTTTGTTAAACGATGAAAACTCGCATGTTTCTAAAGCAAATCCCCTGAAATGAATTAGTTAAGGTCCCAAAACATTTGAGTAACATTTTAGACTCCTAAAAATGAGAATCCTAGCCTCAGATGGAGGGAAAAACAAAGGTAGAATGAAGAAACAAATTTTGACGGAAATCTTACGAAATGTAATGGCATTTTCGTAATTTTGAGCAAATTTTGGAATTCAATCAGAAGGGCTTTTCAAACAAATTTTTAAGTTCTCTGAGGTTCTCAGAGGCCTTAAAAGCCATGGGAAGCCCTGGGACAGTTAAATCCCCTCTGGTGGATATTTACTAACGTCGGTGTGCCTGAATTTTGACGGATTTGTTTGGGAAGGTTTTAGCTCCGATTTGAGTGATTCCAAAGGCATTTTATTAAATTGGAAACAAAATTTTATAATGGAAAAGGCAGTTTTAAAAAAGGAGCTAAAATGAAGGAGAAACGAAAATGCAAAGAACAAAGGGCAAAATAGGAATTTTTGAAAAAGCCATTAACCTACCCCTATGTATAGGTCGTGCCTCACACTCTTCCTAATTTAACTTCAGATTGTTCTACCCAAAATCAAAGGAAAAACCCTAGGAGAATGGCTCACCAAGGGAAGAAGAGAAGGAGGAGAAAATCCAAGCTTAAGGCATGGAAATTTGCTTGTTTTTTATGCTTTTTCTTAGCCAATCTCTTCTCCTCTTTTTCCCTCTTCTTCTCTATGATTTTTTTGAAGTTTTAAGGACTGTTTTGATAGAAGAACAGAGGGCAAATTTTGAAAATCAAGTGAGGAGGCCAAGGAGAGCAAGAAATAAACAAGGAAGTTCAAGGAAAGCAAGGTATCATGCAATCCCTCCACTTGATCTTCCTCCATCCTTCTCTTGTGCATATTTCGACCCATATATGGTCAGCCTTAGGGAGTTAAATTTTCAACCAAACCAAGGGTGAATCTTAGGTATTTGAGGGAGAAGAACAAGAATATGCAAAGGAAACAATAAAATAACCATTAGATTTCAAGATGCAAATTCTAGGGTTTCAAGTGTTCCTTCTAAATTTTGATTTTGTGTGATGATTCCTAGGCCTAATTAAGAGTTTAAATGAGCTCTTAAGATCCATAAGATGCTCCCCACATGCTTCCTCTTTCAAGAAAACAAAGAAAATTCCAAGGAGGCCAAAAAGGGGCTATGCCTCGGCCTAGTATGGATGGAGTAGCTAGGAAGAGTTTTAATGTCATATAAATTTAGAACCTTAGAAAGTGAGTTAGTGCTTTAGGTTCTATATTATGACCTAAAGAAGCAACATGTGGTTAGACTCTTTATTTTAATTGTGTGATGACTCCAAGAGGCCTAAAAGGAGTCAAGAATCATATTTGAAAGAAAAGAATGGAGCCTAGAAATTATTTGAGGGGTGTTGCTTCATTAGGTGCATTTATGGACCATAATGGGGCTTACAGAACAAACTAGTGTCTAAGCAAATTGCATAACCTTAGAAATGGTTTCATAAACCTAGTTGGCTCCCATAAAATTTGTCTAGGCCAAGAGAAAGCATCTCCACAAGTTTTTGTGTGTGTGGCCGAAGCAAGGGAGGGAATTTCAAAAGGAAAAGTGTGTGATTGTGTGTAAGATAGCTCTCTCCACCTTCTCTCATGCATGGATGTGTGTTTAGCTTGTCTTAGAATATGTGTATGTGTACTTTCAAGCCATGAAAAGTATGCTAGCATGATTTTAAATGCCATGATTTCATGATGATATATTATGTTTCAAAATGATGCTATGATGTTTGTTTGAGTTTGCTTGAGTGCGGAGTGGCCAAAAACTCTTAACCATGGTGAGGATGAGCCAAGAACCCTTTAGATTAGTTGAGCAAAGCAAAGAGTCTCCTAAAAGCAAAGTGGGCTCCCAAGAGTATGGTTGAGTCCAAGAATCTCTTAAAGAATGGTTGAGGCAAGTCCAAATTTCATGAGGAAAAGTATGAGGCTAATCTATCCATATGGCAAGCTTTTGAATGCCTTGTATAACTTATTTACATGCTAAGCTTACTTCTTGAATGTTCATGATTTGTATTATGTCTATGTATGCATTTTCAAGACTTGCTTTACATATGTTATGTGTGATTGAATGGGAGATAAGCTATTGGGATTCTTTGAATCTCATCCCCTCCTCTCCAATGATCTAATATGCCAGGTGGACCCAAAGAGCAAGTCAATGGGAGTCAACCACATGAGAGATGAAGCAATGACATTGAAATGTGGAAATTTTGTTACTTTAAGGCTATAAGAATGGCAATTGATGTATTCGATAGATGTATATGTAGTATAATGTTATCAATATATGTAATTATGATATTATGACATGTATGAATGAGAGAATATGCTATGTGACCACTAGAATGAAATTTGGACATGTTATGGCATTGTAGCTTCCTTAATGATAATATGGAATTATGCATAAGTGTGGATGAGATGGCCAAAATAAGAGGCATGAGGTTTGGAAACATTTAGGCAGCTTATACAAGTATTAATCATGCTTTTAGAGTTGCCCAAAAGGTGCCAAACCCTAAGGAAAGCCATTTGGTTACTTTGGTACCCTATATGGAGCCAAAAACGACTATAATGGAACCCTACATCACTTTTTAGCCAAATGAGTTCTTCTTGATCCAAGATTTAGCATGCAATTAGATCTTGTTGACAGCTTTTTGGCAAGCTAAAGAAAATAAATTTCAGAGGTGTACAGAATATTTGATGAATTTCCAAAATTGGCAAATTTTCTAGTTTTGGTCTGCTACACTATTCATTTGGTCCAAAAATGAAATCTACCACTCAGGGCTCAAATGATGTCTAATTGCTATGAAATTTTATATAGAGAAACTAGACATTCACAATGACTCGTACAAACTAGAAGCACCTAATTTTGAAGTCTAAAGAGGGAGATATGAATTTTTGAAACTTCTATCTAGTATCAGGAGTTTTACCCAACCTAAGTTACTGTTCCATTAAATTCTGAGGTCTAGGCTACCTGAGCTAGTGTAGAGTTATTTTTTCCCTCTAGCTAACATCCACAGGTTTCCAGATTGGTATCATTTGTATGGATTGTATTTTTTTGAAATTAATTAGACATTTTTGAAGTTTGCTACAAAATTCTGTGACAGCATTAGATGATAGTCTGACCTCTGGACCATTTTGCATGTCAAACATCCTCTGTGATGGATGTTATGGTCTGAACATATTTTTAGTATGAAGTAGACATCTGTAGCTTTTCAGAATAGCTAAGAGTGCATAATTGATATGTTTCTAGAATTAGTTGTGATTTTCCAAAATTTGGTCAGAAAGGAACCAAATCTGGCCAAGAATAAACATCCATATTTTACACTTCATTTCAGTTTTCTTGAGGTGTGGGGCACTTTTGATGATGCAAATGAGTTGTATTCATATAATTAAATATGAGAATGTGTTGTATGAGCTCACATAGTCCACATGACACCGAATGGAATTTTTTATACATGATGCAATGCAAAAATATTCATTATTTTATTGCCCTTTTCATTGGAAGCTTTCATGATTTATGATATTAAGCTATTTAAAGGCATGAGATGAGCTAGAAATTATGGTGTTACAACTTTAATATGTTTAAATGGAGTCATGAGACTTAAATTGAATGAGAAATTAGAGCCAAGATTATGAATTATATAGGTTGCTTCATTGTGCCCTTATATGGAACCATATGTAATATCCGGTTATCTTAAAACATGAGAAACGTAACATACAATTTCTCCGTCAAAGTATGAAATTCACTGGATACAAAAGGAAGTCCCTCGAGATAACTTAGTTAAGGTCCTAAAAAAATTTGGGAAGCATTCTAGACTCCTAAAAATAAGAATTCTAGGCTCGGACAAAAATAAAAACGGAGCTAGAATGAAAAAATGAATTATGATGAAAGGTTGACAAAACGTAAGGGCATTTTTGTCATTTTAAGAAAATTTTAGAATTCTCACAGGAGGGCTTCTAAATGAAAATTTTGAGTTCTTTAGGGTTCTCAGAGGCCCTGAAAATCATAGAAAGCCCCAGGACAGTTTAAACCCATCCGATGGATGTTTTTTAACATTATTTAACCCAAATTTTGACTAATTCGTTTGGGAAAGTTTTAGCTCCGATTTGAGTGATTCCAAAGGCATTTTACTAAATTGGGAACCTAAATTTCATAATAGAAAAGAAATTTCTCAAAAAGGAGCTAAAATGGGTTAGAAACAAAAATGCCAAAAATGAAAGGCAAAATTGAAATTTTTAAGAAAGTGAAAGCTTCTTGAACATTCTTTAAGTTTCTTATTTCTTCTCTCCTTCATATGCATGACCTATTCTGCCCAAAAACCAAAGAAGACACCAACTCTCTTAGGTGCACCATGGAGGAGAAGAAAGGAAGAGAAAAAGAAAGAAAAAGGTAAGGAATTTCATGGATTTTCATGCTCCTTCTTCTTCCAAACTTGTCCTATCCTCTTAAGCTTTCTTTCCTATGGTTTTATTAAATTTTTTGGATCTATTTTGGGGGAAGAACAGAGGGAAAAATTCGGATTTGAAGAGACGAGGCCAAGGAAAGTGAGAAACAAGCAAGAAAAGCAATGGAAATAAGGTAAAATCTTCATCTTATGGTAGCTATTCCTCCCCCTTCTTCTCCCTATTTCACCCCATATATATAACTACAAGAGGGTTTGAATTTTGGGTAGAACCAAGGGTGAATTCTATGAATTTAAGTGAGGAGAATAACAATATACAAAGAAATTGAAGAAAAGGCCATGGATTTTCAAGGTGGCAAACCTAGGGTTTCATGAGTTCCCTTGAAAATCTAATTAAATATAATTATTCTTAGGCCTAAATGAATATTTAAATGAGTTCCCAAGATCCCTAGGAGTCTCCCCATATGCATCTTCCATGTAGAAAACAAAGCAAACTTCCATGAAGGCTAAATGGTGTATAATCTTGGGCAAAGGGGTTGAGACACCTAAGGAGAGTTTTAAATTCTTTCAAGCCCATTTTTTAGTCACATATGATGAATGAAAATGAGAGGAAACCTTGGAAAAAATTTAAGAGGCCTAGAGAATGAATTAGTATCTTATGTTTTATAATATGACCTAAAGAAGCAACATGTAGTTAGGTTCTTTGTTTTAATTGTGTGATGACTCCAAGAGGCTTAAAAGGAGTCAAGAATCATATTTGAAAGGAACGAATGGAGCCTAAAACTCATTTGATAGAAGTTGCTTCATTAGGTGTATTCTTGGAACCATAAAGGGGTTAATAGACTAAGTTAGTGTTTAAAGAAGATGTGTGGCTTTAGAATTAATTCCAAGAACCTAATTGGCTCCCATAAATTGTGTTTAGGCCAAGAGAAATGATCTCCACCTTCTTGGGTGTGTAAGGTCAAGAGAGAGGATTCAAGACTCAAGGAAAAAGTATATAAATGCAAGCAAGGTAGCTCTCTCCACCTTCTCTCATGCATGAATGTGTGCTTACATTATCTTTGAATGTGTGAATATATGTTTTAAGCCATGAAAAGTATTCTAGTATGATTTCATATGCCATGGTGCCATGATGATGTTTTAAGTACTTAAATGATGTTTTATATGCTTGCTTTGGTTTGGTTGAATGTGGAGAAGTCAAAAACCTTCTAGCCATGGTGAGGATGAGCTAAGAATCCTTAAAGTTAGTTGAGACAAAGTAAAAAGTCTCTCAAAAGTGAGGTTGACTCCCAAGAGTAAGGTTGAGTCAAAAACTTCTTAAAAAAATGGGTGGGAGAAGTCCAAAATTTACAAGTGAATGGGTGAGGCTAATTCACTTACTTGGCAAGCCTATGCATGCTATGTATGACTTGTTCAAATGCTAAGAATGTTTCTTGAATGCTCACATATGTTAACATATCCATGCATGCATTTTCAAGGCTTGTATTGCATACTTTATATGTGATTGAAAGGGAGATGAGCTATTGGGATTCTTTGAATCTCATTTCCTCCTTTCCAATGTTCTAATATGCTAGGTGGACCAAGAGAACAAGGAAATGGGAGCTAACCACTTAAGAAATGAGATTGTAACATTAAAGTGTATAGATTTTGTTACTTTAAGGCCATATGAATGGCAAATGTTGTATATATCCTATGATGTTATGAACATATATAATTATGTTAATGTATCATGTATAAATGTGAGCTAAGGTTATATGTATGGAAATGTGCATTTTGGACATATAATGGCAAACTAGTATTATGGAAATGTATGTATAAATGGAAGTAGAATGGCCAAATTGAGATGTACGAGGTTTGAAACCAATTGGGCAATTCATACAAGTCATATTCATGCTTTTAAACTTACCTAAGAGGTGCCGAATACCAAGAGAAGTTATTTGGACATAATCGGTATATAATATGGAGCAAAATTGACTATATTGGTAACCTATACCACTTTTTATCCAAATGATCTCTTCTTGATCTGAGACTTAGCATACATTTAGAGCTTGTTGAGAGCTTTTTGTGAAGCTAAAGTGTAGAATTTTTAAAGGTCTATGGAATATTTGATGAATTTTTAAAATTGAAAAAAATTTTGATGTTGGTTCAGGGTACTGTTCACTCAGATTCGAAAATGAATTCTGTCACTCAAGGGGCAAATGATGTCTAATTGCCATGAAATTTTATAAGGAGAAACACTTGTTTCAACTAGAAGCACCTCATTTAGATGTCTAGAGAGGGAGATATGAATTTTTGAAGTTTCTATCCAGTATCAGGCATTTAAACTGACCTAGGTTATTATTTGATTGGTTTTTGAGGTTTGGACATGCTTGGACTAGTTTGAAGTCATTTCTTCCCTTTAGCTAATATCCGTTGCTTTATAGATTAGTATCATTTACATAGATTGAATTTTTGTGGAATTAATTGGACATTTTGTAAGTTTATAGCAGAAACTTGTATCAGTACCATTATCCAGTCAGACCTTTGCATATTTTTGAATGTCAAATGTCTTTTATGTGATGTTTCATGGCCTAGTCATATTTGTAGCATAAAGTAGACATCTATAGCTTTCTAGGATGGTAAATAATGCATGATTTCAATTTTTCTAGAATTAGTTATAATTTTCCAAAGCTTGTGACAAAAAAAGGAAAATTCTAGCTAGGGTACCTATCGTGGATTTTATGTGTTTCTTGCACTTGTATCTATGTAATTAAACATGAGAATGAGTTGGGTGAGTCCACATGACCCGCGGGACTCCCAACAAAAAATTTTATCTGTAACAAAGTGCATGTGCCTTCATTGTTCTCATGCTATCTTTCTTGCTTCATTATGGAATGCATGGAATAAGACCTAGAAATGGCATAAGGCAAGGTAGTTAAATATGGTGTTACACCATAAACATACCATAAGCTAGAATATGTTTGTGTAAAGTTTATGTGATGTTACAATTGGTTCCAATGATGTGTTTGTGTCCTATTTGATATATCTAGGCTAAGCAAATCAAACTCCTCCTAAGTGTGTGTGTGTGTGAGGCCGAGAAGGGAAAGGAAAGCTCAAGGGAGAAAGTTTGTGATTCTTAACCCGAGGTAGCTCTTCATCCTTTCTTGTATGCATTTCTTGGTTATTTAATTGTCATTGAATACTTGGATATATGTTTGAATCATAACATATATTTATAGCTATTAGTTTAATGCTTTGGTACCATTATGATTTTTAAATGACAATTTGAATGTGTATGGCTCTTAATAGGTGAGGTTGTGTCAAAAGCCTCTTAGAGTGAGTGAGGAGAAACCAAAAGTCCATAAGAATGGGTGAGAGAAAGCCAAAAAGTCTAAAAAATGAGTGATGCTAAATCAAAAGCTCCTAAAAGTGAGTGGGGCTAGACCAAAAGTCCCTAGAGCTTATGTATAATTTAAATGACTTCATGTGACTTGAAAATGTGATTATATATATCTACTAAAGCCTTTGATGCATGCTTGCATTTTTTGACATGAAAATGTGCCATATATGTATGCTTGAAAAGGTGAATGAGTTATTGGAATTATTTAAATCTCACTCTTCCCTACTTCATGTTTAACCATATCTAGGTGAGCCTCATAGAGCAAGGAATGGAAGCTAAGTAGCATGAATGATGAAACTTTAACAATAGAATAGTTTTTGATGTAATTTAATGTCAAAGTATGTATATATATGATATTTATGAGATGTAGACATTTAATTATGTGTAAAATTATATTAATATGTTGTATGTAATGGATATGGAGCTAAAGGTGTGAGAATGCAAGTTTTTGATACCCTTAAGCTTTGACATGCTTGTGTATATGAATAAGTGGAATGATTGATGATTGCTAATTTTTATATATTTTTTCCTTCTAATTAGGCATTTTGATTTTAAATTTTGGCTTAAAGGATTTTAATTGGAGAATAATTGAGTTTATTGGCAATTTTTATATTACAAAAATCAATTTGCAAAATTTTGGTGCACAAATCCATTTAAATGATTTTTTGTAAACACTCATACTTCATCTCTTCCTTTGTTTTCACGCAGAATTTAGGCATTTGAATTTAAATACTGTGGAGAAGAGGAAGTTCAAAACATGGCAGAGTAGCTCACATAATAACACACCAGCCACGAATTTGTTGGAACAGAGGTTCATAAGCATGAAGACATTGGAATGAGTAGGAAGGAGGTTAAGGAGGTAGCACACTCGAGCAAATGGAAAGGAATGAGCTAGCCACAGTTTTAATGTGAAAGAGCTGAGCTAGAGAAGAGCTCCAGAGCAACTGAATAGGGAAGAATAGAGAAGAAAACTAGCACTGAGAAAGAAGAACCTTATGAAGAGGCTCGAGCTTTACGTGCATGGGATTGTAATGAAGGAAAAGTCTTGGGTTTGGATTGAGAGAAGAAGCCATAGCCTATGCAACACATGAATAATAAATAAAGGTAGCTCCAAAATAGAAGGAGAGGATGCTACAGGTTAGGAGAAAAAAAGAAACATGAGTTAAAGGCTATAGTTCTAAGGCAAGTGAGAAGGCATGAAGGTAGTTGCATGATGGAGAAAGCATGTGTGAACAGAAGCTATTGGCTGGGCTTCTCACATTTCATAGCAACATCATGTAGCAGTACAAGTTTGAAGAGGCAGACGTGGAAAGAAGCATAGAATAGAACAAATGAAGAAGCCATATACTAGAGTTGGAGAACAGAGCATGAGTGGAGCCATGTCTTCACGCAACAGCCTCATCATGTCAAACACTCCTATGGGGAAAATATCACTCATATGATGAAGCATCATCTCACTCATCCCACGTCTAAAATGCATGAAACAGTCATGGGTGTGTGCATAAGAAGAAGCTTGGGCAATCCAGTAGCCATGGGTTAGTAAGAGCTGATGTGGAACATTAAGGCAGTACACTTGAATACATGAAGCAAGAGTTGGCAGTAAAGAAAAGCACATGAAGAGCTTAAGTTTGACGTGGATTGCTATGGGCTACACTACACATGAATATAAGGAAGGGGCTGAGGAAGAAAAATACATACACAACACATGAATAATATAGGAGAAGCAACAAGTAGGCTTAAGCTGGAATGAAGCAAAGAAGCTGACATGGGGAGAACATATCACAATGATTAAGATAAAAAAAAAGCTCAAGCAGCATGAATAGAAAAGAAGCAACACATAAGAGGCATTAAAAGAGCTATAGGCTGGTTTTTGAAGAGCATGTGACAAATTAATGAAGCACGTGATTATGGATTAAAGGGAGCTGGAGATTAACGTGACCGAAGAAAACACGTGAGGTGAGGGAGCATGAATAATGACACAATGAGAGCTAGAGATTAACGTAAGAATAACGCAAGAAGGTGAGCTGGGGGGAGGAAATGCAAAATGCTACAGAAGACACTATGAGATCCAGAGGTGAATGAGAGAATTTTATCCATGATCTTCTCCACATGGTTATAGCTCCAACCATCGAAATTCCTCCATTTATCTCTTCCATGGTAGCTTGATTTCCTCTTGGTATTTAGCTGAAGAGTGGACCTTCCTAGATGCCAATTTGAACTTCAAATTAATTCTCCAAATTGGATAAATTTTTCCTCCTTTATCTTTTAATTTCAACATCAATTCTCTTATTAATTTGACTAGGTTTAGCTCATTAATTTAGGGATTTAATTGCTAGAAATTACTGGATTGATTTGAATTATGGATTAGTTGTAATTTGATATTTAGATATTAATTTTGATCTCTACATGTTTATGGAAAATCCAGACTTAGTGGCTGTGCAATTTGCTCTTAATTTCCTCTTGATTATAGGCCAATTCATGCAATGATTGTTGAATTAAGTGGCTGAAATTTTAGTGCAATTAATCTGTTTAAGGAAATCATTAATCTAATTACTTAATTAGCATTTTAAGTGGATTGTGCAACAGATTTTTATGAGCATTTAGGATTAGTTTTAGTGAGTTATTGTCCCTAAATCAATTGATTAATTTTTCAAGGTTTCTTGTGGTTGCAAAATCCTTGAATTATTGGTGAACTGAGTCTTGGATGTTAATTCAAGAATTCTTATAGAGAATACACTAATGAGCAAGAATTTAAATCCAATTTTCATGCACTAAAAAGAGAGCACTAATAATTTAATTCTAGGGAGTCCATCTAAAGGCTAGTTACCACATTTTCTTAGTTGTTTGTTTCACTTAGTCTTAAGTTTTTTATTCTCGTCATTTCAATTTTAGTCCAATTAAATTTTAGTAATTCAAAATCTCCTAAACAATTTTCATTTAGTGATACTTAGAATACTCTTTCACAAACAATTAAAAGTAAAAACTCCTTGGGAAATGACTTAAGTCACACAATTACCTACAAATTTATTTTTCTACCTAGTTTTATTTGAAATTGCATGACACAATCGTCAAATTTGGCACCGTTGCTAAGGAGTTTAGTTTCTTAATTGTTTAAAAGGGTTTCTTAGTAATTTTGCCCTATTATTGCTCTATTTTTGTTCTATTTTTCCCCTATTTTGAAGTTGGATTTTGAACATTTTGATTGCTTGAATTGATTTTGCTGCTTGCTGAATTTTTTGTTTAAAGTGCCCAAAAAATTCTCAAACTTTGTTTTCCAAGGTTTTTGGGTGTTTTAAGCAAAACTAATAGCAAAACTATTAGGTGTACCATTTTTTGGCCAAATTCCAACGTTTTAGGCATTTTTTCTAATTTTTTTTATTATTTTCTCGAATTTTTTAGGATTTTTCTAATTTTTCTAGATTTATTGTTTTAATTTTTCTTTGTTGATTTTTTGTGTTCCTTCTTAGTTTTTACTTGTCTAATTGGTTTATGACAAGGACCTCTAGTGAGAAATTAATTGATTTGGATCTAAAAATTGAAAGAACCTTTAGAAGACAAGTAAGGATTAAGAAAAATAAAGATAGTGTAGGAATTAGTGGTAATACTTCTTTTGCTTTTGATTGTGTGCAAGGGATTGATTGTGTACTTTAATTTGCTAGTGATAATATGGCTAAACAAGATCAAATGAATGCTAACATGAATATGCATGTTCAGGCTAACTTGAATGTAAATGCAAATTTGAATGATAACATGCATGCAAGAACCATTAGAGAATTGATAGCTTCTAATATGCATTATCAAAATCTTTGTATACAATATCTAGAATTAGATGCAAATTTTGAGCTTAAATCTGGTTTGATTCATTTACTTCCTAAATTTCATGAACTTGCAGGAGATGACCTTCATAAGCATCTGAAGGAATTTCATTTTGTCTGCTCTACTATGAACCCACAGGGAGTCTTAAAAAAAAATTAAACTCAAAGCATTTCCTTTTTCCTTGGATGGTTTAGCCAAGGACTGGTTGTACTATCTACCCCCTAATGCCATCACTTCTTGGGATCAATTGACAAGGCTTTTCTTGGAAAAATTCTTTCCTACTTCTTGCACTGCATCAATAAGGAAGGAAATATGTGGGATCAGACAAAATAGTAGAGAGACTTTGTATGAGCACTGAGAAAGATTTTAGAGATTGTTGGCTAGTTGTCCTCACCATCAAATTTCTTATCAGTTACTTATTCGGTACTTCTATGAGGGGTTGTTGAACATGGATAGAAATATGATTGATGCTGCTTCCAATGGAGCTTTAGGTATCTGACACCTACAAGGGCCTGGAGTTGATTGATAAGATGGCTCAAAATACTCAACAATTTGGTTCTAGATCAATGTAGGTGGCAAGAGGAGTAAATGAGTTAGGTACTCCATAGTATGATACTCAGGTTAGGAGTCAGTTAGATAAGTTAACCTCTATGGTTCGTTAGATTACTTTAGCTTAGTAGCAACCATAGTTATCCTCTACTCCATCTCAGACTTGTGCACCACAGTCTTATCCTTCTAAGACACATTCTTAACCACAGAGTTATATGCCTAAGAAGACATCTACCCTTACTGCCTTGGTGAGACCCTTATGTGATATATGTTGTCTAGCCACACATGCCACTAATCAGTGTCCGATGTTAAAGGATAGGGAAAAGATTGTGCTAGGATGTTTCTAGTCAAGCCAATGCAACAAAGGCAACAAAAGTATGATCCCTATTCTAATACATACAATCCAGGATAAAAAGATCACCCTAACTTGAGATATGAGGGAGGGCAACAGCAGAATAGATATGATGTTGCAGGACCTAGTGTACAGTCTTCTCAACCTATGAGGTAGTCAGTTCCTATATAGAAGGAATCAAAGAAAAGAAATAATATGGAGGACATGATAAAGCATCTTATAGAGAGTAATGCAAAAGTCACACAACAAAATCAGCAACAATAATAGCAGTTTCAGAGGAGCATGTAAAATTTAGAAAGAAGGGTTGATACTCAGTTAGGCCAATTTGCTACCTCTATTAGTGAGGTGAAATCTCAGGGTTCAAGCTAATTACCATCACAGACAATTGTCAATCCAAGGAATAGTAGCAATGTTAGTGCTATCACTCTTAGGAGAGAAAAAGAACTTCCAAGATCCTTAAATACTATTACAATGGATAAGTTAGCGTCATTAAAAACACATATCGCACCAAATGAGTGTAAGAAAGAAGAGGAGCCAAAGAAGATTTTACCTTTCCCACTGAAAGGTCATGCTGTGTAACCCTCAAAAGAAAACTAGGTTCAGAAATTATATAGCTAGTGATGCAACCTAGGTCATCTCCCTTAGAAATGGAGTTCAATGTTTAAATGAGTTTTCTAAGTGTTAAAAGATCCTAAAACTATCTAATTTAGGGGGCTTTGATCAAATTAAACTAACTAAAATGAAATTAAAATAAATTTCCTAAATTCTACCAAATTGTATGAATTATAAAAGAATCATGGACTTGTGACTAGTTTTGGATTCATCCCTTGGTATCCACTATCCTTATCCTAATCAAATTGTAATTAATTCTGGTTTAAGAGTCCCTATTCATGTCCATAACAATGTATTTTGGGTTACCACTCAGGAATCAAGAGATTAACAATTTAATGTTGAATTGAAACCTCCATCCTGTATCAAATGGCTAACTCTTGTCATTAGGATCAATGAACACTTAAATTGATCAATTAGCCTCTGAATTAACGCCCTAGAATGTTTAATTAACCAACCAAACTCCAAGGAATCCTAAAATTAGACAATCAAGCACATAATCTCACTCATGCATTTCATCGAACACCTTGATGGCATATATGGGAAATTAGAGGACAATGAAAATTCAGTACTAAATTAATCAAATAATTAGTCAAATAATATCCTAATTAGTGTCTAACCAGCCACTAATTACATCTATAGAAATTCCCAATCAAATACATCTCAACCAAGAATGTACAAGAAAAAGAAAAAGTGTAAACAAAATTAAGAAAATCTTAGCCAAAATTCTGTGTTCTTCTCCATGGATTCAAGCTTCCACCAAGAATCTTCCTCCTAGCTAATCACAAGATAGAGATCAGAGCTTCATTAGAGGTGGAATGGAAGATGTGGGAATGGTAAATGGCATGGAGTAGCCACTGGACAAAGGATGGAGTGAATGGTTTTTATTCGATGGGTTCTAGATGTGTTTATTGAATGGAATGGTGTGTATTTTTTTTATTCTTCCTCACGTGTTCTCTCATATGCTTCATTTAATCCATTTGTTTTTGCTCCTCACATGTTCTTCCTTCATTTCTACTTATAGCAATCCATGTATTTAGATGAAGCATGGATGGATAGATCAATGTGTCATTCATGTGCTCAGCCCTTGCCTCATGCTCACATACTTCTTAATTTGTCACATGTTCTTAGGCCATAGCTCTTTTCTGACGTGGATAAATTGATGCATGGTTCCCTTCATTCTTAGCTCATTACTACTGCTCACATAGACTTCTCATAAAAAACCCATAGCAAAATTTATGCGTGCATTTTCTGTTTCTGCCCAGCCTCTCTTTCATGTTATTCTAATGTCTTTTTCTTCTTTTTTTTTACATTTTCCACGTTGGTTCCTATGCGTATTAGCTTGCAGCTTCTTCTAGCTTTTTCCCAGTTCATACATTCATTTAATTCTTTCCTCATCAACTTCTTCATAGGTGGGCAGCTGCTAGCCATGATCTCCACGTGATTGTTTGCTTCTTTTATGTGTTTTGTGTGTATAATCTGTACTCGTGGCTTGCATCATGCTTCCCTTTACATTCTCTATGCTTCTGTTCTTCTCCTCTGCATGTGTTTGAGCTTTCTTTATTTTTTTTCTTGACATATTTTGTAGCTTACAAAACCCAACACATCCTGCCTAGTAACTCCTCTAGCCATCAAAATCTTCTTCTCACGTGGACTTGACTCCACATGCTTCCCAATTTGGTGCTACATTACGTGTGATGTGAATTGCTTGTGTTTGTACCCCATGCGAGTCTCTATTTTTGCATGCATGGCTCTGTTTTGCTCACATTCTTCCACATTTCCGTCGTAGCCCTTTGCTATGTTATTTCTTTGCTTTGCCTTCTTCGTTTGCTTTGAGTAAACGAAGCTGTGTGTGTAAGTGAATGGTTGCTCGAGGCTAGCGTGTGATGACATGAGCTTCATTCAAGTGCTATGTGGAGATGAACACAAATGTAAAGAAATAAAAAACAAAAATAAAATAAAATAAAATAAAAAATCAAAGTCCAAAATAAAATAAAACAAGATAAAACAAAATAAAATGAAATCATTATCTAAGAAAATGAAATAAAATAAAGTAAAATAAAATCATTAAAAATCCTAATTTATTCAACAAAATTTTAAAAGATGAGATTATTTTCTAAACTAAGTAATATTCAATTTAAAGCTTAAATTATCATCAATTCATGAAAAAAAAGTCCAAAATTAATAGGTAAAAATGCAGAGAAAAATTGAGTTATCAAATTCCCCCACACTTGGACTTTTGCACTCTTGGGCAAAACTCAAGATTAAAAGAAAGGCTAGTGGACTGACCAATGAAGAATGAAAATGAAAAAGGGAAAGTAAAAATCACAAGTTAGAGACCAATCAAAACTTTTCATTGCTTCAACAATCAAGGTTAACTTTGCTTGCATTAAGAATTTAGCTTCATGGCAATTTCATTTGAAAAGAATGAATTGAAATGCATAGCCTCTCACATGGGTTAATATTTACTCTTAACCTTGCAGTGTTTAAGGGAATGTATTTCACTCAAACTTCACCTATCAATGTTCACTAGCATAGGCTTATCAAGCTTCTAATCTCCACCACTTATGCCAAATGCCATGCATAAATCAAGAGGACTTTATTCAGGGTTGTAATAGGGTTAAGGAATGAAATGAATGGATACAAAAACAAGGGGAAAACAAACAACAAATGGAACACCTTAGAATCTCAAGAGCAATAAAATAAGACCTAGCATAGGGAAGAATGTACATTCAAGGTCTTATTTCCATCTAAAACAAACAAAATTCAAAATACTTTTTTTTTCAAACTTCTCATTCATTATTTTCTTTTTCTGTATCTTCTTTTCTTTAACTTTGTACATTTTCCTCAAATTTTAGTAACAATGGCCTAAATGGATGCAAAGCATACATTCTCTCATCCTAGTTAGATGTAATGCTCCTTGAAATCCCTAAGGCATCTTCAAACAAGGTGGGAATATATTTTCATTTTTCATGGTTATAGGTTCAACAAGAAAACAAAATCAAGGTTCAAAGTGGTTAAACAATGGATAAAATGCATGTAGGGTTGGATTTTTGGCTATCTAATTATAAAAGAAATGAATGCCTTATCATTTTCATTCATGCAAATGCAAATGTAGCCTCAACAAAGAATCAAGACAAGTTCTGGAGTGAAAGCCTAATAGGTGAATACACACTAGAATTGAACAGATATGGCTCAAATCCTCACTAGCTAATGGCTATCAAATAATTTATTGAAATCAAATTCATTGTCACTTCACTTGAATCAAAGCACAAGATCTATCACTTATCATGTCTAAGTGAATCCAAGCTATAATCATCTTAACTTGCAACTTTCACAGAAAAATTGAAAAAAAAAAAAATCACGCTATTTCTCAAAAAAAATTTCAAAAATTTTTCAGTTTTTTTTTTAACAAAGGAAGCAAAGAGAAAATGAAATGGAATGGCTCTCCCCCCTAACACTTAAATGTTGCATTTTTCTCAATGCCAACACACAATCCAATCAACAGATAAACATCACAATATAAAGAGAGTGGAAGGAAAGTATACAACCAAATGAACTTGAATTGAAGATCTTAAAGGTAGCTCAGATTTCCATGTAGCTAGTTAGCAACCTTTTATTTCCTACAAAGCAGAAACAAAACAAACAGTAATGTAAAAAAGAGAAAGAAAACTACATCCTAAACTAAAAAGAACTCTATCAAAGAATAACTAATCATAAGTATAAAAAACCAGAATTAAAATAGCTTTATTCTGCTTTAGTTCAACAAATTTAAGTCTCACTACTTTAAAGCATTTAGATTGATCATGTAGTGTTGATTCATGGACTTCCTCAACCATCAGTAGTTTCAGAAAGTCATATTCAGCAAATTCAGGAACAGTAAAAGAAGAAAAATCAGATTTAGGAAATTCAAAACTAAAAAAAGAAAATGTAAAATCAATTTTAAAAACATTAGACTCTAAACTCTCTAAATATCTATCAAAACCAATAAAATCAACTTAACTCTCATCAATAAGAGTCACTGCATCAACAAAGAAGTTAGATTGTAACTTCTCACAGTCCTTTGAGTTCAAGGTATCTGGTAGTTGCTTCATCTTAGTTGGGAGAGTCTGTGGATTGTTGAGAACTACTTCACCAACCTCATTAACCTGTCTAAGACTCTTAACAAAAGAAACAGTATCTTCCCTGACCAAAGAGACATCAGTAGGCTCACAAGATTCTAAACAATGATCAACAACAGAATCTAGTCTCTCACTAGTATCAATAATAGCACAAGCATCAACAGAGTGTTCAATATCAGCACTATCGCTATGCATGCTCTCATTAACACTAGTGTGATCAATAGAATCAATCTTATCAACAATTTTAGTGTAAACACAGGAATTCATGGATTCAACAAACTTATCAGACTTCAAAAACTCATTAATCTTAACACATACAGGACATGTATGTATATTATCACATAAGCATTTCAAATTAAAGTCTGATTCATCAACAACAAGCTACTCAACAATTTCACTATCTATATTCTCATCACATGCTACATTCACTACTTCATTAATCATATCATCACATGCTAAGTCACCCCCACACTTATCTACTGCCATAGACTCAATAGAATCATCATTAATAGGTTCAAAAATGAAATTATTACTATGATCACAACTCAGAGTAGAAAAACCAAGTGCATTAGTACACAAGGGTTCATGGATATCAACAAATGTATCATTTTTGCTTAAAGAGTTACCACAATTAACCAAATCAGGAGATTTAACAACAATTTCCTCATCTACCTCATCATCATGCAATTCAAAATCAACACAATCATATGCATTAATAGTCTCAGTGCTATCAAGTATACTAGAATTAGCTCTAACAAATTGCAATGTATTAGAAGATGGAAGGATATTACCCAGTGAATAGGACTTTCCTCCTCTATACATTCCCTTTTATTTTGCTCTTCAGTCAATTCAGTAGTACTTGAAGTTGGTTGATTCATTTGAAATCCTAAATCCTTCATGGGTTGTCAAACCTTTGTTGATTTTCAAGATGAAACCATTCAGTTTCTTGTTGGAGTTAAAGATTATAGTCATCCATTTGCTGCATCCTTCTTTCTTCCTAACTTGGTTCCCTCTAGGGCTCCTGTTGCATGTACCCATCATAACAGTTGTAAGGATGATATTCTGGCTTTTGCATATTATAATTATGGTATGACTCATAATGATGGTGGTAATTTGGGTGAACTTCATATGGATTGTAGTATGGTTGGTAGCATGGTGGTTGGAATTGTTAGTATTTTTGGCTTTGTTGTGCTTGCCTTTGTCATTCAAGAATTCCACGACATATTGAAATGGCTTCATCCAACTTCCAACAAATCCTATCATTTCCACAAGAATCATAGACACTTTTATTAGAATAATAATATAGATCCATTTAAGGCAAAAAGATGAGAAGTACAATCACTTTCAGCATAAAAAAAATATCACTAGCAAATTATAACTAAAATTAACTCAAAATCAAGAAAATAAAAATCCAAAGAAGCTAAGACTTACCTAACAATCAAAAATACTATAAAACAGAGGTTAATCACACAAAATAAAATCACAAAAAATAAAGAAATTAAATCCAAAAAAAATTGAAAAATTCTTAAAAAATTCAAAAAAATATTAAAAAATTAGAAAAAGTGTCTTAAATGTTAGAATTTGGCAAAAAAAATGGTGCACCTAGTAGCATTGCTATTACTTTTGCTTAAAACACCCAAAAGCCTTGGAAAACAAAGTTTGAGAATTTTCGGAGCACTTTACACAAAAATTCTAGCAAGTGGACCAATTGACGCGTAACATCGAATTTACCAAAATCCAAGTTCAAAACAGGGGAAAAATCAAACCAAAATAGAACAAAAACAGAGGTTAAACACTTAGAAAACTTTCTCAAATAATTGAGAATCCAATTCTCTCGCAATGGTGCCAAATTTTGACAGGTCGTGTCACGCAACCCTTAAAATAAAACTAGGTTGAGAAATTATATAGCTAGTGGTGCAACCTAGGTCATCTCCCTTGGAAATGGAGTTCAATATTTAATTGAGTTTATAAGTGTTAAAGGATCCTAAAATTATCTAATTTAGGGGGGTATGATCAAATTAAACTAACTAAAATGAAATTAAAATAAAGTTCCTAAATTCTACCTAATTGTATGAATTATAGAAGAATGATGGACTTGTGACTAGCTTTGGATTCGTCCCTTGGTATTCATTATCCTTATCCTAATCAAATTGTAATTAATTCTAGTTTGGATTCATCCCTTGGTATCTTTTATCCTTATCCTAATCAAATTGTAATTAATTCTGATCTAAGAGTCCCTATTTGTATCCATAACAATGTATCTTGGGTTACCACTCAAAAATCAAGAAATTAACAATTTAATGTTGAATTGAAATATCAATCCTGCATTAAATCGCTAACTCTTGTCATTAGGATCAATGAACACTTGAATTAAATGATTAATTAACCAATTAACCTCTGAATTAATACCCTAGGATGTTTAATTAACTAACCAAACTCTAAGGAATCCTAAAATTAGACAATCAAGCATATAATCTCACTCATGCATTTCATCGAACACCTTGATGGCATACATGGGAAATTGGAGAACAATGGAAATCCAGCACTAAATCAATCAAATAATTAGTCAAACAATATCTTAATTAGTGTCTAACCAGCCACTAATTACATCTACACAAATTCCCAATCAAATATGTCTCAACCAAGAATGTACAAGAAAAAGAAAAAGTGTAAATAAAATTAAGAAAATCTTAGCCAAAATTCTATGTTCTTCTCCATGGATTCAAGCTTCCACCAAGAATCTTCCTCCTAACTAATCACAAGATGGAGATCAGAGCTTTATTAGAGGTGGAATGGAAGATAAGGGAATGGGAAATGGCATGGAGTGGCTGCTGGACAAAGGATGGAGTGAATGATTTTTATTTGATGGGTTATGGATGTGTTTCTTGAATGGAATGGTGTGTATTTTTTTTATTCTTCCTCACGTGTTCTCTCATGCACTTCATTTAATCTATTTGCTTATGCCCCTTATGTGTTCTTCCTTCAATTCTACCCATAGCAATCACGTATTTTGATGAAGCATGGATGGATGGTTGAATGCATCATTCACATGCTCAACCCTTGCCTCATTCTCAGTGCTTCTTAATTTGTCACATGTTCTTAACCCATAGCTCTTTCTGATGTAGATGAATTGATCCATGGCTCCCTTCATTCTTAGCTCATTACTGCTGCTCACGTGGACTTCTCATCAAATATCCATAGCGAAATTTACACGTGCATTTTTTGTTTCTGCCCAGCCTCTCTTTCACGTTATTTTGATGTCTTTTTTTTTATGTTTTCCACGTTGGCTCCTATGCGTGTTAACTTGCAACTTCTTTTAGCTTCTTCCTAGCTCATGCATTCATTTAATTCTTTCCTCATTAACTTCTTCATGGGTGGGCAGTTGCTAGCCATGATCTCCATGTGATTGTTTGCTTCTTTTACATGTTGTGTGTATAATCTGTACTCATGGCTTGCATCATGCTTCCCTTTACGTTGTCCATGCTTCTGTTCTTCTCCTTTGCATGTGTTTAAGCTTCTTTTATTTTTTTCTTTACATATTCTGCAGCTTACAAAACCCAGCATGTTCTGCCCAGTAACTCCTCCAGCCCTCAGAATCTTCTTCTTACATGGACTTGACTCCACGAGCTTCCCAATCTGGTGCTACGTTACGTGTGACATGAGCTACTTGTGTTTGTACCCCATGCGAGTCTCTGTTTCTACATGCATGGCTCTGTTTTGCTCACATTCTTCCATGTTTCTGTTGTAGCCCTTCTCTATGTTATTTCTTTGCTTTGCCTTCTTCGTTTGCTTCAAGTAAATGAAATTGTGTGTGTGTAAGTGAATGGTTGCCCGAGGCTAGCGTGTGATGACATGAGCTTCATTCAAGTGTTGTGTGAAGATGAACACAAATGTAAAGAAATAAAAACAAAGATAAAATAAAAAAATCAAAGCCCAAAATAAAATAAAACAAGATAAAACAAATTAAAATGAAATCATTATCTAAGAAAATAAAATAAAATAAAGTAAAATAAAATCATTAAAAATCCTAATTTATTCAACAAAATTTTAAAAGATGAGATTATTTTCTAAACTAAGTAATATTCAATTTAAAGCTCAAATTATCATCAATTCATGAATAAAAAGTCCAAAATTAATAGGTAAAAATGCAGAGAAAAATTGAGTTATCACCCACATAGGCCTACCTTAAGAAAGAGGCAAACTAAAGCAGAAATTGAAAAAGAAATTCTTGAGACTTTCAAGAAAGTTAAGGTCAATATACCTTTGTTGGATGCAATCATGACCATCCCTAAATACGCAAAATTTCTCAAGGAAATATGTACCAACAAGAGGTGTCTAAAAGGGAATGAAAAAGTCAATTTTGGCAAGAATATTTCAACACTTATACAGCCAACAATGCCTACTAAGTGTCAAGATCTGAGCACTTTTACAATTCCATGCACTATTGGAAATTTTGAGTTTTCTAATGCTTTGATTGATCTTAGTGCTACAATAAATGTTATGCCTAAATTAGTGTATTTATCTTTGCAGATGGGAAAGCTAAAACCTATTGGAGTGGTTATGCAGCTTGTAAATAGGAGCATCACTTATCCTTTATGAGTGTTGGAGGATGTCCTAGTTAAGGTAAAAGATTTGATTTTTCTAACTAATTTTTATGTCCTTAACATGGAGGATGATAGATATAGGTCTTGTAGACATGCCCTACTCATTCTAGGTAGACCTTTCTTGAAAACTACAAAGACAATTATAAATGTGCATGAGGGTACTCTTCAAATGGAGTTTACTGGCAATGTGATACAATTTAATATATTTGATGCCATGAAACACCCCTTTGATGATAATTCTAGTTTTGGTGTCAGCCTGATTGATATGTTAGTTGATAATGCCAGTGCTGATTTTAGGGATAGTTTGTTAACTGATTTCTGTGATATTGTTGACTAGGATGATTTTCTTGATTGTATATGTTCTGAAACCACTATATGTCATAGATGTATCCAGATTAGTGCTTTTATTGAGAATGGTTCAGAATGGTTTTAGATCCTTTTTGAGTGATTCCAAAGGCAATTCTTATGATTAAGCGCCTAAGGAATATGATGGAAAAGATGGATTTCAAAAAGGAGTTGAAACGAGCCCAAACGAATAAAACTATAAAGAGGGACTAAATTGTAAATTTTAAAAGTTGCTTGAATGAATCCCTAGCTTATAAAAACACCCCTCCTTTGCTCAGATCTCCTCACCCACTTTCTCACATGTTAAAATAGAATTAAGAAAGGATGAGAGTGGCGCACAAGAGAGGAGGCCAAGGAAGGAAGAAGAAGTTTTGAAAAGTATAAGTTTTAGCCACTTTTTCCTACTCTTTGCCTTGTTAAACTTCTTCCCCTCCTTTCCTCCTCTCTTCTTATGGATTTAGTGAGATGTTTGGTTCTGTTTTGAGCCCAGAATTGAGGGGAAATTTTCAAAATTCAAGAAGAGGGTTGAAGCAAGGAAGAGAGCTCTTGAGATAAGCTTGGACTCAAGGTGATTTTTCTATCTTGGTTGCTTCCTTTTGCTTGCCCTTTGTGTGTGGAGTTCTGCCATAATAGAACCATCTTGGGGGGAGGCTTTTTGTCTAGAAATAAGAAGGAATTGTGGGTTTTAGACCATGAGGAGTTAGTAGATGCAAGGAAATTAGAAGAAAAGTTAATGAAAATCAAGTTAGAAAAGTGTAGAGCTCTTGGACACTTTGTAAAAATTGATTTAATCATCTTGCATGTGTAAATGTTTATTTAAATTTCTAAGACCCCTAGGAAGCCTCCCAAGTGTCTCTCCCATCAAGGAAAAATCAAAAAGCCTATGGACTCCTCCTCCCTCCATCAATTTGGCCAAGACAGAACCATTAGGCTAGGGGCTGTTTTACTTTGTTTTAGCCTTGGTTTGGGATTTCTTATGATGGTAGAAGATGGGAGGAACCCTTGGAAAAAATTTAGAACTCCTAAAAATTGATTTGGTGCCTTAGGTTCCATATTATGACCTAAAGAAGCAACATGATGCTAGGCCCTTTGTTTTAATGATGTGATAACTCCAAGAGATTTAAAAGGAGTCAAGAATCATATTTGAAAGGGAAGAATGAGGCCTAGAAGTCCCTTGAGGGGTGTTGCTTCATTAAGTGCCATTATGGACTATAATGAAGTCTATAGAGTAATCTAGTAGTTCATCAAGTTATGTAGCCTTAGAATGTGTTTCATGAACCTAATTGGCTCCCATAAATTGTATCTAGGCCAAGAGGAACCTTCCCCACACTTTTGTGGTTGTGTAGCTAAAAAGAGGAGCTTAAATTCAAAGGGGAAAGTGCGTGAATTGGTGCAAGGTAGCTCTTTCCACTTTCTCTCATGCATGGATGTGTGTTTAGCTTGTTTTAGAACGTGTGTATGTGCATTTTCAAGCTATGAAAAGTATGCTAGCATGCCTTTATATTCCATGATCCTTGATGCCATGTTATGTTTCAAATGAGCACATGATTTTTCTATGAGTTTGCTTGAGTGTGGAGAGGCCAAGAACTCTTCCCTTTGGTGAGGATGAGCTAAGAACCCTTGACCTTGGTTGAGACAAAACAAAGAGTCTCCCAAAAGCAAAGTGGGCTCCCAAGAGTATGGTTGAGTCCAAAGTGCTCAAGAAATGGGTGAGGCAAGTCCAAAACCCATGAGGAGAAGTGTGAGGCCAATCCAAACACTTGGTGAGCTCTTGAATGATTTGTATGAGTTGTTCACATGCCAACTTTGCTTCTAAAATGTCCATGGCTTTTATTGTCTCCATGCATGCATTTGTAAAGCTTGCTTGCACATATTATGTATAATTGAATGGGAGATAAGCTATTGGGATTCTTTGAATCTCACTCCCTCCTTTCCAATGCTCTAACATGCTAGGTGGACTAAGTAGTTATGGTGAAGGGAGCCAACAACCATGAAAGAAGGAGATTGACAAGCATGGGCTTAGCTTTCATTCTTTTTGAATCCATAATAAGGCTTCACAAAGTATATGATGTTTTAAATGTACCATAACCCTTGAGACATGTATAAATACACCACTATGTGATGTTTATATGTATGGATATGATGTATAATCTCTATCATATGTTTTAAGTATCTAATGCCAAAGTATGAGAATTGAAAGTTTGATGGATATGTGTATAAGTGAGGGTTGAATGGCCAAAATGAGATGTATGAGATTTGGAACCATTTGGGTAACTCAAAAAAGTCTTAAATATACTTTTAGACTTGCCCAAAAGGTTCCAAGACTAAGGGACATCTATTTGGCAACTTTGGTACCCTATATGGAGCCAAAATTAACCATTATGGAACCTTAGGTCACTTTTTAGCCAAATGAGTTAGTCTTGATCCAATATTTGGTATGAAATTAGGTCTCATTGATAGATTTTTGGAACGCTAAAGAACATAATTTTTGGAGGTCTATAGAATATTTGATGATTTTTCAAAGTTGGCAAAATTTATGGAAATGGTCTGATGCACTGTTACAATAGTCTGAAATTGTTTTCTATCACATGAGACTCAAATGATGTCCAATTATCATGAAATTTTATAAAGATAAACTACGCAATCACATTGACTTGTGACAACTAGAAGCACCTCATTTGGAGGTCTAGAGAGGAAGATATGAATTTTTGAAATTTCTATCTAGTATCAGTAACCTTGCCCGACCAGAAGTACTATTCCATCAAATTTTGATATTTGGGCTTGATAAACTGATCTAGAGATATTTTTTCTCTCTATTTGACAGCCACAGATTTCCATATTGATATCATTTACATGGATTGGATTTGTTTAGAATTAATTGGATATTTTTGAATTTCATATAAGTAAACTATGACAGCATCAAGACCCAGCCTGACCTCCAGACTATTTCGCGTGTCAAACGCTCTATGTGTGGGATTTTATGACTTGTGCATATTTTTAGCATAAATTAGATATCCCAAGATTTCCCTAATAACTAATATTGCATGATTTTTATTTTTCTAGATTTAGTTATGATTTTCCAAAATTTGCCTAGAAAGTAGGCCAATTTTGGCTGAGAATGAAACCTCCTTTTCCACCTTCCAATTCGGTTTCCATGAGTTGTAGGCATGTTTTTGTGATGCAAATGAGTTGTAATGATGTAATTAAATATGAGGATGTATAACATGAGCTCACACGGCCTATGTGACACCGAAGCAAATTTTTAGTCGTGATGTGACGCAAAGAAGTGTGTTATTTTTAATGAAATTTCTCACGTCCTTCTTACTATATATCACATGAGCATGTAAATGATGATGGATGTGAGCTAGAAATTATGGTGGTATAAGAATAGTGAGTTCTGTGCATGTACTGGTTATCATAATTATGTGGCCTCTTCTTTTTGTGATGATTTCACTGTTAGTCAGCCTATGACTGATTTGGATGATTATACTGGTCTAGATCAATCCTCTTGTTCTAAAGATGATGTACATGTTGTTGTTTTCCTTGATTGTTTTGATGCTACTAGATTGACAGATTCTCAGGATGTGCTACATGTTGATGTCACTTCTAGATATGTTAATTGTGCTAGTTCATCTATGTCCACTCTTACCTTGCCTATTGATAATAGCATTAGATGTTGTATAACTAGTTCACCCAATAGTGATACTGATGTTACTATTATTGTTGGTTCTCTTGTTGATATTCATTTTGTTAATGTTCCCAAAGATGGTGAAGTTGTTTCTTTTATCTGTGAGTTGTCTAAATAGTTATTTGGCATGGAAGAGATTGAAATCAAACCACTTTATACCTTTGGTTGAGCAAGCCCCTACCTTAGAGCTTAAACTGCTACTAGACAATCTCAAGTACACCTATCTAGAGAAAGAAAGATGAGAAGCTTCGAGTGATTATGGCTAATAACATTATTCCGGAGGAGGAAGAAAAGCTTCTAGAGGTCTTGAAGAGGAGAAGGCAAGCAATAGGATGGACCTTAGCTGACATACCTGGCATTAGCCCTGACATATGCATGCATGCAATTCTATTGGAGGATGGGGCAAAACCAGTGAGACAACCTCAAAAGAGATTGAACCTACTTATTCTAGATGTGGTTAAAAAGGAGGTTTCTAAACTTTTATCTTCTGGTATTATATATCCTATTTTTGACAATCAATGGATTAGTCCTATACAGGTGATTCCAAAAAAAATCAGGGATCACAGTGGTCCAAAATGAAAATAATGAATTAGTGCCCACACGTGTATAGAAGAGTTAAAGGGTTTGCATTGATTATAGGAGGCTTAATTTAGTCACTAGAAAAGATCATTACCCACCCCCTTTTATTGATCAAATGCTTGAGCATTTAGCTGGGAAGTCACACTACTGTTTCCTTGATGGATTTTTAGGTTATTTCCATATATGCATAGCCTTAAAGGATTAAGAGAAGACAATGTTCACATGCCCATTTGGAACATATTCCTACAAACAAATGCCTTTTGGTCTTTGCAATGCCCCTGGAACTTTCCAGTGGTGCATGGTTTCTATTTTTAGTGATTTTCTGGAACACTATATAGAAATTTTTATGGATAATTTCACTATATATGGGAACTCTTTTGATGACTGCCTGTGTAGTCTGGATAGAGTCCTAGCAAGATGCATAGAGAAGAACCTTGTACTTAATTTTAAAAAGTGTCATTTTATGGTTCGAAAAGGCATTGTATTAGGTAATGTTGTATCTGAATAAGGCATAGAGGTTGATAAGGCTAAGATAGATGTTGTCACTTCTGTACCATACCCGATATATGTTCGGGAGGTCTGGTCTTTTCTAGGGCATGTAGGTTTTTATAGAATATTCATTCAATATTTTAGTAAAATTACTTTCATATTGTCTAAGCTGTTACAAAAAGATGTTAATTTCTATTTTGATGATGCATGTAAAATAACTTTTGATGATCTTAAGAATAGATTGACTTTGCCACCCATTATTCGACCCCCTAATTAGAACCTCCCATTTGAGCTTTTATGTGATGCTTCTAATTTTGTTATAGGTGCAGTTTTGAGCCAGAGAGTGAATAAGAGGTCCCATGTGATAGCTTATGCATCCAAGACTTTGGATATGGCTCAAGCAAATTATACAACCATAAAAAAAGAATTTCTTGCTATTGTTTTTGCTTTGGATAAATTTAGATCTTACTTGCTTGATATTAAAGTCATTGTTTTTACTGATCATGCAACCTTGAAATACTTGCTGAAAAAGCCTGATGCAAAGCCAAGATTGATCATATGGATGCTTCTACTTTAAGAGTTTGATATTGACATCTGGGATAAAAGTAAAACTGAAAACTTGATGGTAGACCACTTGAGCAGAATTAAGGCTCCGAAGGTAGATTCTTTACCTATTGATGATGATTTCCTTGATGAGCATTTGTGTGCTGTGCATAGTTTCTATCCTTGGTATGCTGACTTAATGAATTATCTAGATGCTTCTAAATTTCCTGTTAATTTGAATAAACATTAGTTGAATAAGTTTAGGAGTGAAGCTACGTATTATATTTGGGATGATCCATATTTATGGAAACTATGTAGTGACCAAGTGATTAGACGTTATGTGCCTGATATAGAATTTGATTTTGTTTTGAAATTTTGTCACACACTTGCATGTGGAGGTCACTTTAGTCCAAAATGCACAGCTAGGCAAGGTTCAAGATAGTGGATTGTATTAGCCTACTTTTGTTTCGTGATGTCTTTGATTTTTCTAAAAGATGTATCAAGTGTCAATAAATAGGTAGCATATCTAGGAAAAATGAACTCCATAACATTCATTTTGTTTTGTGAAGTCTTTGATATGTAGGGCAATGATTTTATGGGACCTTTTCCTACTTCTTTTGGCTTTGCATACATCTTATTGGCTATTGATTATGTTTCGAAGTGGGTGGAAGTAAAACCCACTAGGAATGATGATTATTTTGTGGTTGTAGAGTTTGTTTGCTCTTACATTTTTTGCTGTTTTGGTATCCCTAGAGCCATTATCAGTGACTAGGGTACTCATTTGTGTAACCGGAGTATGCACAGCTTGCGTGGCAAGTATGGTGTTATGCATAAGATAGCTACTCCGTATCACCCTCAAACAAATGGTCAGGCAAAGATTTCTAACCAGGAGGTGAAATAAATTTTGGAGAAAACAGTGCAGCCGAATAGGAAAGATTAGAGCAAGAGGCTAGATGATGCACTTTGGGTCTATAGGACTGCCTACGAAACTCCCATTAGCATGTCACCCTATCGGGTGGTATTTGGGAAAGCTTGTCTGTGACGACCTTAATTTCTAATCATTGTAATTAAGGTTAATCATATGATTATTAATCATAGATTAGGGTTACAAGGCATTAGATCAATTGCATTGTGGAAATACGGGGAAATTTGAACCTTAATGTTATTAGAGTCATCAACCATACAATTACAAGCACTTATGTACATAAGGGAAATAAACATTTATTTATAAGCCTTTTATTCTATTACCTATCAATTATAACTCATCTCAATGTCTCTAAATCATCTCTTGAGATTACCATATGAAAAACTAAGGTTTCCTAATTAATATAAGGGTATTAGAATGTTCGCCGCAGCCAAATTACACTTAGCCGCAGCCAATTCCTCTCGGTTTCACCCTTTACTTCATCACTAGTTTCGTCGTGGCTAACTTACTTGGAGCTACAGCAAGGAAGCCTTCTGGAACTTACCTCTCTCGCCTCTCGCTATTGGTCGTGGCCAATTCCCTTGTTAGCCGTGGCTAATTCCCCGCTGAAACACCTGGGACATTTTCACAAAGGTTCGCCATGGCCAATTTCCCCTTTCGTAGCAGCAAATTTCCCTCTGGACGACTCCCAGTTTAGCCTTTCACATTTCACCGCGGCTAATTATGCATTTCACCGCGGCGACTTTCTCTCTAGACTCCCCTTAGGCAAATTAACCTCTATTGGCCGTAGCTAATCCTAGGTTGGCTACGGCGAAATTCCTTCTGATCCTATAACTCTGAAAATCTAGTCTCATACTCTCCATTCTCCCTCCAAAATCACCCTAAGGCCATTCTACCTTAATTTATGCAACTTTAATGGTAGTTATGTACCTTATTCACCCAGCTATTCTACCATTACCAATTTAAAACTTAAATGTAAATTTCCACTCCTTTAACTACCATATATCAGCAAGTCCATGGAGTAACAGTAGCAAAAATTCATGCACTATTGATAATTAACATTCGATACATATTCTGTTAGAGATTTCATACATCCATGGTTTATATCAATATCTAATGCATTATGTCATTACAATTCCCAAATGGTAAGCCATATCATAAGTTCAACAAGGTTTATATATCAGATACTATAAGTTCATACATCTAATACCAAATTAAGATGAGGCCTAACTCTTTAATAAATACATGCTAAGTAATCAAAAATAAGAGCCTACACTTAGTAACATGAATACATGATGATACTATACAATAAGGAAGACAAAATTTAGCATCTATACTAGATAAATCAGCCTAAGTGTAGCCTTCTCCCCACATGTTAGAGCTCATGGATTTTCATCCACTTGCTTCCCCTTATCCTTACCTGAAGAACCTTCACCTGAAATATTAATTCCATGAAATGGGGTGAGATGCAAATCTCAGTAACCCAGGAAATTTTATCATATAATCCAGTTTAATTAACATATATACATGATTTCACATGAGTATCTAAAAACATACAGTCATATCAGTAAATAAAACAATTAGGCTATCATGATTATTATCCCATACTAGCAATCATATTTTCACATGTTAAAGGCCAATAATACCGGGAGAGGCCCGTCCACGGCACCTATTCCCCATTAAGCACAACCAGGGCTCAGTGCATCTTGGGTTTGATCATAACCCGGTGCCCGATCAAAGTGCATGCATAGGTGGCAGTCACACCACAGCTCCACCATGGACTCACAAGGTCCAATCACAATATAATATATAGCCAACCAATTCATTCAACATTTCAAATCATTCATATACAACAAATATGAAATTAAAACAAATATATGCATGGAATTAATGTAAACCCTAGTTACCTCACTTGTAGATAAATTTGCAACAGCCACCAATGGTACAAAAATCCCCCTATAACCATAGCATCAAAGAATTATTGCTTTAATTCATCATTTACAGTAGCAACAAGTACCTAAAGAATTTAAAATACTAATGACCATTTAGGAAACACTTACCCAGCCACTATAAGTTCCCAAGTTCAGATTAAAATGTCCTCCACCAGAAACTTCAATATTTCACCTAAAATCCTAAGTAATTTTGTACAAAATTAATACCCATACTATAATCCAATCATTGGGGTCTTAAACCAATAGAAATACCTTAAAAAGAAGAATTTATACTTACCTAATGTCAGCCCTAGCCTCAACCTATGAATTTTCACCATAGAAACACCAAATGGCAAGTTTCAAATTTTGGGTGTGGGTGAAAATACTCCAAATGAAAAACTAATTATGCCAAAATGAAGAGAAAGATGAGAGGATTAAGTTATATAACTAATACCTTGGCTGAATCTTGCTCTAGAAGTGGGAAATAATAGATTTCTTGCCCTAAACCCTAGCCTCCCTCCAAACCTCCAAAATTCCTTCTTGAGTTTCAGCAAAATGAGGAAGAGGCTGAAGTGTTTAGGGTTCTAGTTGGGTTTAAGTCGGGTCTAAGGTAGGTCATGGGCTGCTCCAAGATCCAACTCCAAATGGGCTTCAAATTTTAGCTTTGTTAGGTCAGTTTTAAGGTATTGGGCTGCAGAATTTTATTAGGCCAGACTTAGTTTTAAGAACTCCATGGTCTTAGGTCTGCACAAGGTTTATTAGGCCACTTACAAGAGCCTATACAAGGTCGATCTTTGACCTCTATCACATTGAATTAGATTGGGTCTACACCTAACTCATTGGTCCTCCATTAGCCTCTTATCATGATTTATTAATTTTGGCCTAGATGAAATTTCTATCCCAATTAATTCTTAACTCATATTATTAATTTATCTCTCAAAATTTCCATTCACTTAACTTACCCTAAATCCATGATTAATACCTTAATTAATTTTGGGATGTTACATTGTCACTTACCAGTAGAAGTGGAGCACAAAGCTTATTGGGCTGTGAAGAAATGCAATTTAGATTTGAATGGAGCGAGGTCTCATAGAAAATTCCAATTCCAAGAGCTTGAAGAGATCAAGTTGGAAGCCTATGATAATGCAAAGATCTATAAAGAAAAGACAAAGGCGTTTCATGACAAGATGATTGCAAGAAAGGAGTTTGTAGTTAGCTAAAAAGTTTTACTTTATAAATCCCGCTAAAAACTCATGCTAGGTAAGCTTCGTTCAAAATGGGAAGGTCCATATATAGTCTCTGATGTTTTCCCTTTTAGTGCAGTTCAGCTTGTGGATGAGCAGATTGTAACACCCCAAAATTAATTAAGGTATTAATAATGGATTTGGGTTAATTAAGAATAATTAATATAGAGTAATTAGGTAAGTTAAGCAAATAGAAATTTTAGATAGATAAATTATTAATATGAGTTGAGATTTAATTAGGTTAAAAACCTCATCTAGGTTTAAATTAAAAGTTTAATAGGCCATAATTAGAGACTAATGGAGGGCCCAATCTGATTTAATAAGATATGGGCCTAAGATCCAATTTTCATAAGCCCTTGTAATTGGCCCAATACCCCTTATGCAGACCTCAACTAAGTGGGCTCTTGAAAACTTGACCCAACCTAACTAAAATTCTAAATTGTTGAAGTTGGTCTAACAAATTACAACTTCAGCCCAATAACTAGTGGGAGCCTAATAAGTCCTTAGGCTGATGGGTTAACCTATAACCTATTTAGGACCTAACTTAAAACCCTAAAAATCAATTTAGCCACCCACATTCTGTAGAAACTCAAGAAACAAAAGGGAAATTCGGAGGTCCAAAGGGGAGGCTAGGGTTCTTGACATATTTTCACCATTTCCCACTTCTAGAGCAAGATTCAGCCAAGGTAATAGTTGTATAACTTAATCTCCTTCTCTTTCTCTTCATTTTGGCCTTATTAGTTTTTCATTTGGAGTATTTTCACCATACCCAAAATTTGAAATGTGGTTGTTTGGGATTTTCTTGGTGAAATTTCGTAGGTTGGGGCTGAAGGTGTTATTAGGTAAGTATAAACTCTTCATTTTGATGCATTTTTTGCTGGTTTAAGACCCTCATGGTAGATTTATAGTATGGGTATTAATTCTATACGAATTTTCTTAAGAATTAAGGTGATATATTGAAGTTTCTAGTAGAGGACATATTCAATCCGAATTTGGGGACTTGTAGTGGCTGGGTAAGTGTCCTCTGGGTAGCCATTAGTATTTTAATTCTTTGGGTACTTGTTATTGCTATACATGATGATTTAAAGTAGTAATCTTCTAATGTTATGGTTATAGGGAGATTTTGGCATTGCTGATGGCTTTTCAATTGTTTGCAGAGTGAGGTAACCGGGGTTTCATGCTAATTCTATGCATATGTCTATTTTAATTTTGTATTTGCTATATGATTATGATTTTGATGCTAAATGAATTGGTTGGCTATCTATTATATGTAATTGGACCTTATGAGTCCATGGTGGAGCTATGGTGCGGCTGCTACCTGGGCATGTGCTTTGATCGAGCACCGGGTTATAATCAGACCCCAAATACACTGAGCCCTGGTTGTGCTCATTGGGGAGTGGGTGCCATGGACAGGCCTCTCCCAGTGTTATTGGCCTTTAACATGTGGGATTGTGATTGCTAGTATGAGATAGTAATCATAGATGACCCAATTGTTTCATTTACTAATATGGCTGGTATATTTTCTGATGCTTATATGAAATCATGCATATATGTTAATTAAACTGAAATATATGAATGGAATTTGCCTTGGTTACTGAGATTCGCATCTCAACCCGTTTCATGGGATTATACTTTCAAGTGAAGGCTCATCGGGTAAGGATAAGGGGAAGCAAATGGATGAAAATCCATGAGCTCTAACCATGTGTGGAGAAGGCTACACTTAGACTGGTTTAAATAGAATAGATGCTAAATTTTGTATTCTTTTTGTAAAGTATCATCATGTAATCGTGTTGCCAAGTATAGGTGTTTACATTTTGATTATTTAGAATATATCTATTGAGGAGTTAGGCCTCATCTTTGCTTGGTATTGGATGTATGACCTTATAACACCTTATGTATGAACCTTGTTGAATTTATGATATAGTTTACTGGTGGAAGTGTAATCATGTGATACATTAGATGTTGATATGAACCATTGAGGTGTGAAATCTCTAACAAAATGTGTATCAAATGTTAATTATTAATAGTTCATGAATTCTTGCTGTTATGACTCTATGAACTTGCGAATATAGGGTAGTTGGAGGAGTAGAAATTAACATTTAAGTCTTGAACTAGATGATAGATAAGCTAGGTAAATTAGGCTAATGAAAGCTATTGGAGCCCCACAAATTAAGGTAGAGTAGCCTTAGGGTGTCATTAAAGGGAAAGTAGGGAGTATGAGATAAGACTTTAGAAGTTGTAAGGTCAGAAGGCATTTAACCATGACCAAAATATTATTAGCCACAGCCAATAGAGGTAAAGTTGCTCAGGGAGAGTACCAGAGAGCAATTCACCATGACAAGAAGTGGAATTAGCCGCTACGAAATGTTAGAGGCCAAATTGGGAGTCGTCCAGAGAGTAATTTACCGCGGCGAAATGGGAATTGGCCGTGGTGAACTTTTATGAAAATATTCCAGGTGTTCCAGAAAGGAATTAGTTATGGCAAACATGGGATTTGGTTGCAGCCAATAATGAAAGGCGAGTGAGGTAGGTTCTAAGAGGTCTCCTCACCGCGATACCATGTAGGCTGGCCATGGCGATGCACTAACTCATCGCGGCTATCACCGCAATGAAATCTGTGATGATACAAGGATGAACCCGATAGCAGTTATCCATGGCGCAAAGATATTTAGTCGTGGTTAATGGTCCCAAACTCTCATTCTAACCTAGAAACCTTGGTTTTTTCTATGATAACCTCAAGAGATGACTTGAAACATTAGTAAAAGATTCTTATGAGTTGGAATTAATAGATAATAGATCAAAGACTTATTAGTAAGGATTTGTTTCTCTTGTATACATGAATGTGTGTAATTATTTGGTTCATAACTCTAATAACATTAAGATTCAAATTTTCTCGCATTTTCAGAATGTAATTAGTCGTAATGACTTTTAATCTAGACTTATAATTATTGATCATGTATTTAACCTTAATTACAATGATTAGAAGTTAGGGTCGTCACACAGATAGGAGCTAAATTCAAAGTTAATGGATATCGGCTTAAGTACTTTCATAAAGGAGTTCCAAGGGATAACAAAGAGGAGCTCCAACTTCATGACCCACCATGATTACCCAGTTGTACCCTTTTCCCTTTCCCCTTTTATATTGTGTTGTCTTTTTATTGATTAGATTGTGTGTTGGCATTAAGGACAATGCAATGTTTAAGTGTGGGAGGGATACAAATAAAATTTTTGGAATGTTTTAGTCTTTTGTTTTATTTTTGGAATGTTGAAGTTTTATGTTGTTTTTTAGTTTTTTTTTTTAAACTGTGCTTTTATGGAACTTGCTAGTATTGAGGGAATCATAGCTTTGATATATCTTAATTTGATAGGGAATTGATCTTGTGTTGAGATTGCAAGTTAAATGGCAATTAGCTTTGCTTTAATGAAATTTGATGATGGTCAATTTACCTTGTGAGATTTTTAAACCAATTGCTTATTCATTTCTAGTGTGTATCCTATAACACCATAATTTATAGCTTATATCTATTACTTTTGCATGCTCATATAATACATTCCATGAAGGAAGTAAGAAAAATCTATTAAAATAATACATTTCTTTGCGTTATGTCATGTATAAAGATTCCATTCGGTGTCATGTGAACCATGTAAGCTCATACAATACATTCCCATACTTAATTACATGAATACAACTCATTTGAATCATTAAAAGTGGCTTACATCTCAAGGAACTCGAAGGAAAGCATGAAATATACATATATAATTTCGGCCAAATTTTGTCCCTTTTTTATCCGAATTCAGAAAATCATAACTAATCCTAAAAAAATAAAATCATACATTCTTGGTCATTATGGAAAGCTACACGTGTCTACTTTAGGCTAAAAATACATCCAAATCATAACATTCAACATAGAAGATGTTTGACATTCAAAAAGATCCAGAGCTCAGACTATCCACTAGTGCTGTCATAGAATTCTACAGCAAATTTTAAAAACGTCCAATTAATTCCAAAAAATTCGAATCCATGCAAATGATACCAATCCAAAAATCTATGAATGTTAGCTAGAGGGAAAAAATAACTCCATATCAGTTTAGTCATGCCCAGACCTCAAAACTTGATCAAACAATAACTGAGGTCGGGTGAAGTTCTTGATACTAGACAGATTCTTTAAAAATTCATATCTCCATTTCTAGACATCCAAATGAGGTGCTTCTAGTCAGTGATTCACTGTGAATGTCTAGTTTCTCTGTATAAAATTTTATGGCAATTGGACATCATTTGAGCCCTGTGTCATAGAATTCATTTTCAAACCTGAGTGAACAGTGACATAACCAAAATTAAAAAATTTGCCAACTTTGAAAATTCATCAAATATTTTGTAGACCTCCAAAAATTATGTTCTTTAGCTTTCCAAAAATCTCTCAATGAATTCTAATTACATGCCAAATTTCAGATCAAGAAGAGGTCATGACGGGCTTGTCGTGCAACCCTCAAAATAAAACTAGGTTGATCTAAAAATATAGCAAGTGGCACAACCTAGGTCATCTCCCTTGGAATTGGAATTCAATGTTCAATTAGGTTCTCTAAGTGTTCTAAGATCCTAGAACTATCTAATTTGGGGGTTTTGGTTGAATTAAACTAATCTAAAATGAAATTGAAACAAAATTCCTAAATACTACCTAATTGGATCAATTGTGATGAATGATGGGCTTGTGACTAGCTTAGGAATCATCTCTTGGTATCCACTATCCTTATCCTATTCCAATTGTGATTAATTATGGCCTAAGAATTCCTAATTATGTTCATTAGCAAATGATCTTGAATGACCATTCAAGATTCAAGAGATTAATAATCTAATGTTGGATTGAGACCTCAATCCCGCATTAAACCGTTAACTCTTGTCCTTAAGATCAATGAACATCCAACTTGATTGATTAACTAATTAATTATCTTCTGATTCATCATCCAAAAATGTTTAATTAACCAACTAAACACCAAGGAATTCTCAAATAGACATTTAAACACATAACCTTACTCATGCATTTCATCGAACACCTTCGTGGCATACATGGGAGATTAGAGAGAATAATGAAAAATCAAATTCAAATCCAACCAATTAATCAACAAAAAAGGTTTCCTAATCAGTGTCTAACTAGCCACTAATTAATTACACAAATTCCAAATCAAATACAACTCAACCGAGATTGTACAGAATAAGAAAAAGTGTAGGAAAAATAAGAAAATCTTAGCCAGAATTTATTGTTCATCCCCAAGGATTCAAGCTTCTACTCAAGAGCTTCCTCCCTTGCTAGCCTCAAGGATGAATTAGATCTTCATGTTGGCGTGGAATGGAGATGGAGAGATGGATGAATGGAGGCGTGGGTGAATGGATGTGGAGGCGCGGTTTTTTTTTTTACGGCTAGGGCTTTTGTATGAATAAATAGACGATGGAATGGGGAGAAGACGTGAATGGGCTTGAGTGTGTGGACGAATGACGATGGAATGGGGTGTGCGTGAAAAGCGAATGATGGAGTGTATCCAAAGGGCCAGCGAATGGGAATTGATTTAAGCGTGAATGACGGAGTGTGCGAATGGAGGTATCTGGTGCCTCATTCTCACGTGGCTTGCTTAAATTTTCACGTGCTCTCTTCATTCCTTCTCAAACCAGACTTGCACCGTGGCTCTGCATGTGTTTTAAGTGTATAAACGTGGGCCCCAGTGTCAATATAATATTCCATGTTGGCTACTGTAGCTTCTGCATGCCTCTTTGTTTATGTTCTCTTCTTCTTCGCCTGCAGTGTCCATTTCGTTCTACGTTAGCTGCTGATTTGTGTGTTGCTCGAGTTGTAAGCTGCTGCCATTTGTTTCTTCATGCTCCTCACGCCAAAACAGTAGCTTTGCCTTCTTTTTCTTTCCCATTTATTCTGCTGCTGTCCAGACGTAGCTTCAGCGTTTTCTTCATCGTGCATTCTGCTCTTAATTCTCTTCTGCACAGCTTCTTCTTCTGTTCAACTCGTAGTTCTCGCTTCTTCTCTATTCTGCAGCTTTTACATGGTTTTGCTTCCTTCGTGCAGCTTCTGTTTATACCACACGTTGCTTTCTTCTCTGCTAAGTGCTGCTGCTTCTTGTGTGAGTGTAGGACCCGTGGCAACGTGCTGGACGAGCTGCTCCTTCTGCATGCATGGCTTTGTTTCTTGCTTTTCTGCAGCTTTTCCACGTTGGCTGCTTCTATGTTTCTCATCGTGGTTCAGCTTCATATCCTTCACGTTGCTGTCCAGTTGCTTGTGTACATGGAATGTACGTGATATTTCTCCTCTATTTTGAAACAGTTGCTTCTCATTTAAACTTCAGCCCAAGATCTCTTTTGATGCTTTTAGTTCTCATCACACCATCCCATGTCAGCTCCTTCATTTTTATTTACCACCAAGCTTCATGCAGCTATTGCGTTTGAACCCTGGCTTCTTCCTTCTCTTTAAAACAAATTCTCCTTCAAAGCTCCAATTCATATTAAAATTCTGCACAAAAGAGTGGGAAAAATCAAATAGGCATATTCACAAAAATTATTTAAGATAAAATGAGCATTAAACACCAAATTTTTGCAAATAAATTTCTAAAATATAGAAATGGCTATTAAAATGAAATCTTATCTAATTAGAGTCTTAAAGCCATATTTGGAAATTAAAATGTCTAAGTTAGGGGATCAAAATATATAAAATATCATACTTATCAAATTCCCCCACACTTAAACCTTTGCACTCCTGGGCAAAGCTTAAAATCCAAGATAAAGAATGAATTGAAGCATCCAGCTAGTAGAATGGCAAGTGGAAAATGAAAATGGAAAAGAAAGGTTAAAAATTACAAGCTAGAAACTAATCATAACTTTTCATCACTTCAACAATCTAAGCAAACTTCAATTGCATCAAGAAATCAAATTCTATGGCAATTTCATTTGAAAAGAATGAATTGAAATGCTTGGCCCTCACATGGATTGTGTTTAGTCTCAACTTTCCAGTGTTTAAAGGGATGTGTTTCTCTCAAACTTCACCTATCCAAGCTCACTACCATAAGCTTGTCAAGCTTCTAAATCTCCACCACCTATACCAAATGCAATGCACAAATCAAAGGACTTTATTTAGGGTTGTAATGGGGCTAAGGAGATGAAATGAATGGATAACAAAAACAAGGGGAAAAACTAAACAAATGGATACCTTAGAACCTCAAGAGCACTCAATAGAATACCTAGGATAGAGAAGAACATGTGTAATTCAAGGCCTTATTTCCAACTAACAATGGGTAACTACAAACTCAATCTAAATTACTTCTTTCTTTTGATTTTCAATAACTTTTCCTCTTTTTTTTTTTTCTTCTTTTTTTTTTTTCATTTTGCTTTCTTTTTGCTTTCTTTTTTTTTTTGCTTTTCTATTCTTTTTGCATTTTTTTTTCTTAAAACAAATCTTTGAATCACAATGGCCTTAATGGATGCAAAGCACACATTCACCTATCTTATTTAGATGTAATGCTCCTTAAAATTCCTAAGGCATCTTAAAACAAGGTGGAAATATATGTAATGGCTATAAGCTAACAAGAAAAGAAAATACAAGGCCCAAAGTGGCTAAACAATGGATAAAATGCATGTAGGGTTGGCTTTTTGGCTCACTAGTTATAAAAGAAATGAATGCCTTATCACTTTCATGCATGCAAGTGCAAATGTAGCCTTAACAAAGAATCAAGACAAGTTCTAGAGTGAAAACAAAGATAGGTGAATGCACACTAGAATTGAACAATTAGGCTCAAATTCTCACCAGCTAATGGCTATCAAATAATTCATTGAAATCAAACTCATTGCCACTTCACTTGAATCAAAACACAAGATCCATCACTTATCATGTCTAAGTGAATCTAAGCTATAATCATCTCAGCTTGCAACTTTCACAGGAAAACTGAAAAGAATCATACTATTTTTCAAAAATTTTCCTAAAAATTTTTAAATTTTTTTTTTTTCAAAATAAAGAAAAGATGGATGGGATGAAATGACTCTCTCCCCCACACTTAAATATTGCATTGTCCTCAATGCCAGCACCAGTCTAGTAAATAGATAAACAACATAATATAAAGAGAGTGAAAGGAGAGAATACAATCGGATGAACTTCTCAATGGTAGGCTTAGATTTCCTTTATAGCTGGTTAGCAATTTATTTCCTACAAAACCGAAACAAAAGAAACTGTAATACAGAAAAGAAAAGAAAACTAAATCCTAAACTAAAAAGAGCTTTATTAAAGATGAACTAATCATAAGTATCAAAAACCAAAATCAAAACTACTTTATTCCTTCTTAACTGAACAAATTTGAGTCTCACTACTTTAAAGCATTTTGATTGATCATTTAGCGTTGACTCATGGACTTTCTCAACCATCAGTAGTTTAAGAAAGTCATTTTCAGCATATTCAAAAGCAGGAAGAGAAGAAAAATCAAATTTAAGACAATTAAAACCAAAGAAAGGAAATTTAAAATTAAACTTAAAAACACTAGACTCTAGACTCTCTAAATATCTATCAAAGCCAATAAAATATACTTGACTCTCATCAGTAAGAGTCACTACATCAATATGAAAATCTAATTGCAACTTCTCACAGTCCTTTGAATTCAAGTCCTCTAAGGCATTTAACAGGTGCTTTTTCTCAATTTGGAGAGTCTGTTGATTGTTGGGAACTAGCTCACCAACTTCAAGAATTTGTTCTGAACTCTCAATAGGAGAAACAACATCTTCCCTGATCAAAGAGACATCAGTAGGCTCATAAAATTCTAAACAATGATCAACAGCAAAATCAAGTCTCCCACTAGTATCAACAGCAGCATAAGATTCAATATGATGTTCAATATCAAAACTATCATTATGTATACTCTCATCAATACTAGTATGATCAGTGGAATCAGTAGCATCAAAAAATTCAGTGCAGGCAAAGGACTCTATGGATTCAACAGACTTATCAGACCTCAGAAACTCATTAATCTCAGCACACACAGGACATGTATGCATATCATCACACAAGCATCTAGGAGTTAAGTCTGATTCATCAACAAGCTGCTTAACAAACTCAATGTCTGTATCATTATCACCACATGCTACATCTACCGCTTTATCAATCATATCATGACATGCTAGTGAAGAATCATGTTGATCAAAATATGTGAGAGACTCACTAGTCTCAATGGAAGAATTAATTTGGGAGCATCTATCACATACAACAGATTCAACATACACACAATCAAGAAATGCATCCAAATCAGTTATGTCACATGATCTAGATGGCATGTTGTCCCTAAACTCAGTAGATGCATCATCAACAGACTTCTTAACCAATTCTACACCAGGAACAAAATAATCATTGCATTCTAAGTCACCCCCACACTTATCTACTACCCTAGACTCAATAGATTCATCAATTGATTCAGATATAAATTCATCACTAAGGTTACAGCTAGGTGTAGACATCCCAAGTGCATCAGTACACAAGGGTTCATGAACATCAATAAATGTGTCAATTTTGTTCAATGAGCTACCACAATGAACCATATCAGGAGATTCAACAATAATTTCTTCATCAATAACATCATCATGCAATTCAGAATCAACAACATTGTATGCATTAGGAATCACAGTGCTATCAGGCAAACTAGAGTCAGTTCCAACAAATTGTAAAACATTAGAGGATGGAAGGATATTACTCAATGAATAAGATTCTTCCTCCTCTATACATTCCTTTCTAATTTTCTCTTCAATTGATTCATTAGCACTTGTAGTCGGTTGATTCATTTGAAATCCTGAATCCTTCAATTGTTGGTCAAAGAGTTGTAACCGTTCAGTTATCCGTTGGGCCATTTGCTGCATTTGCTGCATTTGCTGGTGTTGAATATCACAAGCTTCCATTAGCTGCCTCATCCTATCTTCCGAACTCGGTTCCCTTTGAGGCTCTTGTTGCATGTACCCCTCATGGTAATTGTAAGGATGATAGTATGGCTCTTGCATATGGAAGTTATGATGTGGTTCATAATGAGGATGGAAATCTGGATGAATCTCATATGGATGGTGGTATGGTTGGTAGCATGGTTGTTGGAATTGTTGGTATTGTTGTGCTTGTTGATATTGTTGGGCTTGTTGCTCTTGTCTTTGTCTTTCAAGAAGACCTTGAAGCATTGACATGGCATTATCCAACTTCTGAGAAATCCTATGCTCTCTACAGGGATCATAAACACCTTGATTAGAATAATATTGATCCATTTATAAGCAAGGAAAAATGAGAAGCACCATCACTTTAAGCACAAGTAAAATCACAAACAAATTATAACTAAAATTAACTCAAAATCAAGAAAATAAAATTTAAATGAAGCTAAGACTTACTTAACTATGAAGAACAATCCTAAACAGAGGTTAGTGACACAAAACAAAGTCACAAAAAATAAGGAAAATAAATCCAGAAAAATTGAAAAATTCCTAAAAAATTCGAGAAAATACTAAAAAAATTAGAAACAGTGCCTCAAACGTTGGAATTTGGCCAAAAAATGGTGCACCTAATAGCTTTGCTATTACTTTTGCTCAAAACATCCAAAAACCTTGAAAAACAAAGTATAAGAATTTTCTGGGCACTTTGAATGAAAATTCCAGCAACCAGGACACTTAACGCGCAACACCGAAATTAACCGATTCCAAGTTCAAAACAGAACGAAAATAAAATCAAAACAGAACTAAAACAGAACAAGAACACTTAGAAAACTTCCTCAAACAATTAAAACTCCAAATCTCCGGCAACGGCGCCAAATTTTGACGGGCTTGTCGTGCAACCCTCAAAATAAAACTAGGTTAATCTAAAAATATAGCAAGTGGCACAACCTAGGTCATCTCCCTTGGAATTGGAATTCAATGTTCAATTAGGTTCTCTAAGTGTTCTAAGATCCTAGAACTATCTAATTTGGGGGTTTTGGTTGAATTAAACTAATCTAAAATGAAATTGAAACAAAATTCCTAAATACTACCTAATTGGATGAATTGTGATGAATGATGGGCTTGTGACTAGCTTAGGAATCATCTCTTGGTATCCACTATCCTTATCCTATTCTAATTGTGATTAATTATGGCCTAAGAATTCCTAATTATGTTCATTAGCAAATGATCTTGAATGACCATTCAAGATTCAAGAGATTAATAATCTAATGTTGGATTGAGACCTCAATCCCGCATTAAACCGTTAACTCTTGTCCTTAAGATCAATGAACATCCAACTTGATTGATTAACTAATTAATTATCTTCTGATTCATCATCCAAAAATGTTTAATTAACCAACTAAACACCAAGGAATTCTCAAATAGACATTTAAACACATAACCTTACTCATGCATTTCATCGAACACCTTCGTGGCATACATGGGAGATTAGAGAGAATAATGAAAAATCAAATTCAAATCCAACCAATTAATCAACAAAAAAAGTTTCCTAATCAGTGTCTAACCAGCCACTAATTAATTACACAAATTCCAAATCAAATACAACTCAACCGAGATTGTACAGAATAAGAAAAAGTGTAGGAAAAATAAGAAAATCTTAGCCAGAATTTATTGTTCATCCCCAAGGATTCAAGCTTCTACTCAATAGCTTCCTCCCTTGCTAGCCTCAAGGATGAATTAGATCTTCATGTTGGCGTGGAATGGAGATGGAGAGATGGATGAATGGAGGCGTGGGTGAATGGATGTGGAGGCGCGGTTTTTTTTTTACGGCTAGGGCTTTTGTATGAATAAATAGACGATGGAATGGGGAGAAGACGTGAATGGGCTAGAGTGTGTGGACGAATGACGATGGAATGGGGTGTGCGTGAAAAGCGAATGATGGAGTGTATCCAATGGGCCAGCGAATGGGAATTGATTTAAGCGTGAATGACGGAGTGTGCGAATGGAGGTATCTGGTGCCTCATTCTCACGTGGCTTGCTTAAATTTTCACGTGCTCTCTTCATTCCTTCTCAAACCAGACTTGCACCGTGGCTCTGCATGTGTTTTAAGTGTATAAACGTGGGCCCCAGCGTCAATATAATATTCCATGTTGGCTACTATAGCTTCTGCATGCCTCTTTGTTTATGTTCTCTTCTTCTTCACCTGCAGTGTCCATTTCGTTCTACGTTAGCTGCTGGTTTGTGTGTTGCTCGAGTTGTAAGCTGCTGCCATTTGTTTCTTCATGCTCCTCACGCCAAAACAGTAGCTTTGCCTTCTTTTTCTTTCCCATTTATTCTGCTGCTGTCCAGACGTAGCTTCAGCGTTTTCTTCATCGTGCATTCTGCTCTTAATTCTCTTCTGCACAGCTTCTTCTTCTGTTCAACTCGTAGTTCTCGCTTCTTCTCTATTCTGCAGCTTTTACATGGTTTTGCTTCCTTCGTGCAGCTTCTGTTTATACCACACGTTGCTTTCTTCTCTGCTAAGTGCTGCTGCTTCTTGTGTGAGTGTAGGACCCGTGGCAACGTGCTGGACGAGCTGCTCCTTCTGCATGCATGGCTTTGTTTCTTGCTTTTCTGCAGCTTTTCCACGTTGGCTGCTTCTATGTTTCTCATCGTGGTTCAGCTTCATATCCTTCACGTTGCTGTCCAGTTGCTTGTGTACGTGGAATGTACGTGATATTTCTCCTCTGTTTTGAAACAGTTGCTTCTCATTTAAACTTCAGCCCAAGATCTCTTTTGATGCTTTTAGTTCTCATCACACCATCCCATGTCAGCTCCTTCATTTTTATTTACCACCAAGCTTCATGCAGCTATTGCGTTTGAACCCTGGCTTCTTCCTTCTCTTCAAAACAAATTCTCCTTCAAAGCTCCAATTCATATTAAAATTCTGCACAAAAGAGTGGGAAAAATCAAATAGGCATATTCACAAAAATTATTCAAGATAAAATGAGCATTAAACACCAAATTTTTGCAAATAAATTTCTAAAATATAGAAATGGCTATTAAAATGAAATCTTATCTAATTAGAGTCTTAAAGCCATATTTGGAAATTAAAATGTCTAAGTTAGGGGATCAAAATATATAAAATATCATACTTATCAGGTCATTTGGCTAAAAAGTAACATAGGGTTCTATTATGGTCAATTTTGGCTCCATATAGGTACCAAAATAACCAAATGGTTTTCCTTGAGTTTTGGCACCTTTTGGGCAAGTCTAAAAGCATAATTAGGACTTGTGTGAACTGCCCTAATGGTCCTAACACTCATGCATCTAATTTTGGCTATCTCATCTACACTTATACACATATCCGTGTGAACTGCCCCAATGGTCCTAACACTCATGCATCTAATTTTGGCTATCTCATCTACACTTATACACATATCCATACTAACATTCAAGAAGCTACATTGCTATGACAAACTCATTTTTCATTCTAGTATTCACATGCCATAATTTCTCACTTATACATGATACATCAACATATTTATACATGTTCATAACTTCATAAGATATATACATTCATGATTTACAACATATGCCATTCTTATAGCCTTAAAGTAACAAAATTTTCACATTTTAATGTCATTCCTTCATCTCTTATGTGGTTGACTCCCATTGCCTTGCTCTTTGGGTCCACCTAGCATGTTAGAACATTGGAGAGGAGGGGATGAGATTCAAAGAATCCTAATAGCTCATTTCCCTTTCAATCATACATAACATATGCAAAGCAAGTCTTGAAATGCATGCATGGATATAATAAGTGACATGAACATTCAAGAAATAAGCTTGGCATGTGAATAAGTCATACAAGACATCCAAAGGCTTGCCAAGTGGATGGATTGGTCTCACCCTTTTTCTCATATATTTTGGACTTGCCTCACCCATTCTTTAAGAGATTTTTGGACTCAACCTTGCTCTTGGAAGTCCATCTCATTTTAGGAACTTCTTCACTTTGTCTCAACCAATTCTAAGGGTTCTTGGCTCATCCTCACCATGATTAAGAGTTCTTGGCCTCTCCACACTTAAGCAAGCCCAAACAAACATCATAGCATTATTTAGGAACATAATATGTCATCATGAAACCATGGCATATGAAATCATGCTAGCATATTTTTCATGGTTTGAAAATACACATACATATATTCTAAGACAAACTAAACACATATCCATGCATGAGAAAAGGTGGAGAGAGCTACCTTAGATGTAACCACATACTTTTTCCTTTGAAAGAATGCTCCCTCTTTCGGCCACACACACACAAACGTGTGGGGATGCTTTCTCTTAGCCTAGATACAATTCATGGAAGCTAATTAGGTTCATGAACCCAATTCTAAGGCTATACAATTTGCTTAGACACTACCTTGACCTATAAACCTCATTATGGTTCCAAAATGGCACCTAATGAAGGAACACCCCTCAAATAAATTCTAGGCTCTATTCTTTTCTTTCAAATATGATTCTTGACTCCTTTTAAGCCTCTTGGAGTCCTCACACAATCAAAACTAAGAGCCTAGCTATATGTTACTTCTTTAGGTCATAATATGGAACATAAAGCACCAACTCACTTCCTATAAGTTCTAAATTTTTTCCAAGGTCTCCTCTCATATTTATTCATCATATATGACTCAAAAATGGGCTTAGAAAAGTTTAAACTCTCCCTAGCTACACTATCCCTCTTAGGCAAGGACAATGAGCATTTTTGACTTCCATGGAGTTTGGTTTGTTTTCTCAAGGGAAGATACATATAGGGAGCCTCTTAGGAATCCTAAGAGCTCATTTAAAGTCTTATTAATTATCATACAAAATCAGATTTCATAAGGTGCACATAAAACCTTAGATTTTGCATCTTGAAATCTAATGGCTAGTTTGTTGTTTTCTTTGCATATTCTTATTCTTCTCCCTCAAATTCCCAAGATTCACCCTTGGTTTGGTTAAAAACTTAACTCCCTAAAGCTGATGATACATAGGGAGAAATGCTAATGTAACACCATACTTCTAGGACTCAATTCATGCAATTTCCATGCCTCATCTTATGTTTATTCTATGGAAGCAATATAGTGGCACAGGGAGTTATGAATTAAAATGCTTTCTTTCAAAGTCCCATGGGCTATATGAATGTAGCCATCACATTCTCATACTCAAACACATGAGTATAGCTCATTTCCATCATCAAATTTGGCCTACAACTCGTGGAAAGCAAAGGAACACATAAAATCCATGTTTACATTTTCGGCCAGAATTTCCTCTTTTCTGCCACAAATTTTGGAAAATCATAACTAATTCTAGAAAAATTAAAATCATATGTTATTTCCTATTATGGGAAGATTCAGATGTCTAATTCATACTAAAAATATGCCCAGACCACAAAATTTATCATGGAGAACGTTTGACATCTGAAAAACTACTGAGATCGCTGGCTACTGGGCTGCTATTCAGATTACTGATACAAACTTCTAAAATTCATAACTAATTTTATAAAAATTTAAATCACACAAATTTTATCATTCTGGAAATATATAAATGTTAACTTGATACTAAAAATAATTCAAGAATGAAACAGATACGTTTATCTATTGGGAACTTATGGAACAGTAACTGAACTCTGGAGGCGCCACTGTTACTGACAGCAAACTTCAAAAATGCATAACTCTTTGGTCAGACCTCCAAATGAGGTGATCTCGGTGGTCACAGAAAGCTTATGATCTCTAATTTATTCATGTAAAATTTAATAAGCATTGGGTACTATTTGGCCATCAGGTGACACAAAAAACCAAACTGCAGTATGAACAGTGTACATACCAGAATCCATAAAAACTCCCATCTTTGAAAATTCATCAAATATTCTCTAGACCTCCAAAAATTATATCCTTTAGCTTCCCAGAAAGCTCTCAAGGAGATATAATTGCATGACAAAGATCAAATCAAGACTAGCTCTTTTGGCCAAAAAGTGACATAGGGTTTCATTATGGTCAAATTTGGCTCCATATGAGGTACCAAATTTGCCAAATGGCCTTCCCTTGGTTGTGGCAACTTTTGGGCAAGTCTAAAAGTACATTTGAGACTTGTGTGAGCTGCCCAAATGGTCCTAAACCTCATGCATCTTATTTTGGCCTTTTAACCCACACTTATGCACATTTCCATAAACTCATTCATGAAGTTATCTTTACTATACATGCTCAATTCACATTCCATCATTCACATAACACATATTTTCATTTCTACATCATAGAATAGCATAATTACATGTGTCTCAAGGGTTATATGCCATTTACAATATTCATATATATCAGTGAACATCATTATGGTTCCATAAAGCAAAAACTAGATATATGAATGTCAATCTCCTTCCTCTAGTGTTGTTGGCTCCCATTGGCATATCCATTTGGTTCACCTAGCATGTGAGATCATTGGAGAGGAGGGGGTGAGATTCAAAGAATTCTAATAGCTCATCTCCCATTCAATCATACATAATATGTGCAAAGCAAGCTTTTCAAATGCATGCATGGTGAAAATGTGAGACATGCATATTTTTAAAATAATCTTGGCATGTGAATCAATCATATAAAACATCCAAGAGCTCACCAAGTGCTTGGATTGGCCTCACACTTCTCCTCATGGATTTTGGACTTCCTCACCCATTCTTTAAGAGCTTTGGACTCAACCATACTCTTGGGAGCCTACTTTGTTTTTGAGAGACTCTTTACTTTATCTCAATCAAGCTCAAGGGTTCTTAGCTCATTGTCACCTAAGGGAAGAGTTCTTGGCCTCTCCACACTCAAGCAAACTCATACAAATATCATGTACTCATTTGAAAATATAACATGGCATCAAGAATCATGGTATATAAAGGCATGCTAGCATACTTTTCAAAGTTTGAAAATACACATACACACATTCTAAAACAAGCTAAACACACATTCATGCATGAGAGAAGGTGGAGAGAGCTACCTTGCACCAATTCACATACTTTTCCCTTTGAATTTAAGTTCCTCTTTTCGGCTACGCAACCACAAAAGTGTGGGGAAGGTTCCTCTTGGCCTAGATACAAGTTAGGGGAGCCGATTAGGTTCATGAAACACATTCTAAAGCTACATAACTTGATGAACCACTAGATTACTCTATAGACCTCATTATGGTCTATAATGGCACCTAATGAAGCAACACCCCTCAAGGGACTTCTAGGCCTCATTCTTTCCTTTCAAATATGATTCTTGACTCCTTTTAAACCTCTTGGAGTTATCACATCATTAAAACAGAGGGCCTAGCATCATGTTGCTTCTTTAGGTCATAATATGTAACCTAAGGCACCAAATCAATTTCTAGGAGTTCTAAATTTTTTCCAAGGGTTTCTCCCACCTTCTACCATCATAAGAAGTCCTAAACCAAGGCTAAAACAAATTAAAATAGCCCCTAACCCAATGGTTCTGTCTTAGCCGAATTGATGGAGGGAGGAGGAGTCCATGGGCTTTTTGATTTTTCCTTGATGGGGAAGACACTTGAGAGGCTTCCTAGGGGTCTTAGAAACTCAAATAAATATTTAAACAAGCAAGAAAATTCATGGATTAAATCAATTTTTACAAAGTGTCCAAGAGCTCTACACTTTCCTAATTTGCTTTTTATTAGCTTTTCTTCCAATCTCCTTGCATCTACTAACTCCTCATGGTCTAAAACCCACAATTCCTTCTTATTTCTGGAGAAAAAGACTCCTCCAAGATGGTTCTGTTCTAGCAGAAATCCACACACAAAGGGCAAGAAAAAAGGAAGCAACTAAGATAGAAAAATCACATTGATTCCAAGCTTTTCTCAAGAGATCTCTTCCTTGCTTCAACCCTCTCCTTGAATTTTGAAATTTCCCCCTCAGTTCTGGGATCAAAAGAGAACCAAACATCTCACTAAATCCAGAGGAAGAGAGGAGGAAAGGAGGGGAAGAGGTTTAACAAGGCAAGGAGTAGGAAAAAGTGGCTAAAACTTACACTTTTCAAAGCTTCTTCTTCCTTCCTTGGCCTCCCTTCTTATGTGCCACTCTTAGCCCTTCTTACTTCTATTTTAATGTGTGAGAGAGTGGGTGAGGAGATCTGAGCAAAGGAGGGGCGTTTTTATAAGCTAGGGATTCATTTAAGCAACTTTTCAAATTTACAATTTAGTCCTTCTTCATAGTTTTGTTCATTTGGGCTCGTTTTTGAAATCTATCTTTTCCATAATATTCCTTAGCCTCTTAATCATAATAATTGCCTTTGGAATCACTCAAAAAGGATCTAAACCTATTCCGAACCGTTCGGTCAAAGTTTCAGTCAACCAATAGTCAAAATCGCTCACCGGAGGGGTTTCAACTGTTCTAGGGGTTCCTATAGTATTCAAGGCCTTTGAGAACCCTAGAAAGCTCAAATTTTTTGTTTAAAAAGCCCTCCTATGAGTTTTCCAAATTTTTCAAAAATTACAAAAATACCCCTACTGTAACACCCCGAAATTAATTAAGGTGTTAATTATGGATTAAGATTAATTAAGGATAATTAATAGAGCATAATTGGGCAAGTTAGTGAATAGGTATTCTAGAGAGATAAATTGTTAATATGGGTTAAGAATTTATTTAGGATAGAGATTTACATCTAGGCCCAAATTAATTAAATCATGATAAGAGGCTAATGGAGGCCCAATGAACTAGAGGCAGACCCAAACTAATTTAATGAGATAGAGGCCCAAGATTTATCTTGTATAGGCTCAATTAAGTGGCCCAATTACCCTTGTGCAGACTCAATTAGGGAATTGGCCGCGGCTAAATTTTAAGAAAATGTCCCCGGCATTCCAGAGAGGAATTGGCCGCGGCGAAAGGTGGAATTGGTCGCGGCCAATATCGAGAGGCGAGCGAGGAAGTTCCAGGAGGCTTCTTTGCCGCGACTCCCTATAGGTTGGCCGCGGCGAAGGTCCAACTCGTCGCGGCGATAAAACTAGTGACAAAGAGAGGAGTAAAGACAGAAAAGAATTGGCCGCGGCTAACCCGTTAAAACACTTATATTACCTAGAAAACCCTGGTTTTCCATATGTTAACCGTAAGAGATTATCTAGAGTCATTAGGATGAGTTTTAATTGATGAGCAATGGAATCTAAGGCTTATAAATGGATGTTTAATTCCCTTATGAATATAAGTGTATGTAATTGTATGATTGATGATTCTAATCACATTAAGGTTTAAATTTTTCCATATTTTCATATCCTATAGTGATTAATCACGTGTTTAACCTTAATTATGATGAATAGAAATTAGGGTCGTCACACTTACTTCCTTCAGTAAATTTTCTAATCTCTTTTGGCTCTAGTTTTTGGCTATGTTAAGCCTCAAATTCTCATTTTCTAATATTTAAAATTTTATTATAATTTTAGTTGGCCCCAATTCCTTCTATTTCGAGGACTTTCTTTTATATTTGGCCCATTTTTTACATTTACGGAGAAACCGAACATTGCGTTTCTCACGTTTATAGAGGGACCAGATGTTACAGCTAACAAGAGAAGGGGGGAGGAGACCAAGTGGAAGGATTGCATAATACCTTGATTTCCTTGGTTTTCCTTACTTGTTCTTTGCTTTCCTTGGCTTTCTCACCTAAATTTCGAAATCTCCCCTCTATTCTTCCTTCAAAATAGCCTTCAAAACTTTAAAAAAATCATGGGGAAGAATGGGGAAAAGGAGGAGAAGAGATTGGCTAAGAGAAAGCATGAAAAACAAGCAAATTTTCATACTTATGCCTTAAATTTCTCCTTCTTCTTCTCTCCCCTTGGTGTGCCTAAACCTAGCCTTCTTCTCTGAAATTGGGTAGAAAAATTTGAGACTAAATGAAGGAGAGAGTGGGGCACCTTCTATTTATAGAGGGAGGAAGATACACTTTTCAAAAATTTCCAATTTACCCTTTGTTCTTTATATTTTCGTTTCTCCTTTGTTTTAGTTCCTTTTTAAGAATCGTCTTTTTCATTATAAAATTTAGGTTCCCAATTTAGTAAAATACTTTTTGAATCACTCAAATTGGTGCTAAAACCTTCCTGAATGAATCCGTCAAAATTTGGATACACTAACATAGAAAATATTCACCGGAGGAGATTTAACTATCTTGGGGCTTTCCATGGTTTTTAGGGCCTCTGAGAATCCCAAAGAACTCAAAATTTTCATTTAAAAAGTCCTCCTATGTGAATTCTAAAATTTGCTAAAAATTACCAAAATGCCATTACATTTTGTAAGGTTTCTGTCAAAACTTATTTTTTCATTCTAGTTCTATTTTTCCTTCTTTCTGAGGCTAGAATTCTTATTTTTAAGAGTTTAGAATGTTACTCAAATTTTTTGGAACGTTAACTAATTCATTTCAAGGGACTTGCTTTAGAAATGTGCCAGTTTTTGTCGTTTAACGAAAACTGGATGTTACATATCCCCTATCTTGCTTTTACTCTAAAACTTGGCTTGAATCTTATTCAAGGCCACATTTATTCATTTGCCATGCATGAAAAGGATTAAGGTATTCATTGTTATTTTGTTTTAGCTAGTGTTAAAGATCTATCCTATATGTGTTTAATCCATTTGCTTTACCCCCCTTTGAGCCATATATGTTTCCTTCTTAGCCTTTTGGCCATGAAAACCAAACAAATGTTCTTCCTACCTTGATTAGGATGCTTTTGATTATTAAGGGCAATGTATCGTGTTAAGGCGGATGGAGGTGCATTTTTCACATCATTTTTAGGCCGTTTGTTTGTTCTTCTTTGGAAATATTCCAAGTAAAAAAAGGAGAAAGAGGAGAAAAGAAAATAAAATGAAAAAAAAAGATATACAAAAAAAAGAGAAAAGCAAAGCAAAAGAAAAGCATTTGAAAAAAAAAAATAGGAAAAGGAAAGAAAAGTTGTTCTCTTAGTGCATATATTTGTTTATGGTAAATGGGGCCTTAAAATGCACTTGTGTTCCATTCTCATTTTTCTTTTAATGCTCTCGATGACTTTTAACATCCACTTTGCTTTTGAATCTCCTTCATTCTTTTGTTTACCACTTGTTTCATTCCTTGGCCTACATTACAACCATAATAAAGGCCTTTTGATTCATTCATTAGCATTTGATTTTGTTAGTGGAGATGTAGATGATTGCCAAGCTTATGGCAGTAAGGTTGGATAGGATGGAATTTTAGAACAAGCACTTCATCCTAAACACTAAAGAGTAGAGTGATAAACACTAATCCAAGTGAGGGACTTTCATTGCATTTCATTTTTGTTAAGTGTATTGCTATGGTACTTGTTGCATTGATGCAAGTGATATGACTTCGAGAATTGAGTTATTAATTTGCTTTGAGCTTTCTTGTGTTTAGTGATTTATACATTTTCATTTTATTTTATTTTATTTTATTTCTTTTCCATTATTTTTTTCTCAAAATATTGGTTTTCTTTTGCCTGGGAGTGCAAAAGCCTAAGTGTGGGGGAATTTGATGATTGCTAAGTTTCATATATTTTTTCCCTTCTAATCAGGTATTTTGATTATAAATTTTGGTTTAAAGGATTTTAATTGGAGGATAATTGAGTTTATTGGCAATTTTTATATTCTAGAAATCAATTTGCAAAATTTTGGAATTTTGGTGCACAAATCCATTAAAATGATTTTTTGTGAACACTCCTACTTCATCTCTTCCTTTGTTTTTATGTAGAATTTGGGCATTTGAATTTAAATATTAGGGAGAAGAGGAAGTTCAGAATGTGGTAGAGCAACTCACATAATAACACATAGGCCATGAATTTGTTGAAATAGAGGTTCATAAGCATAAAGATGTTGGAATGAGTAGGAAGGAGGTTGAGGAGGTAGCACACTCGAGCAAATGGAAAGGAATGAGCTAGCCATGGTTTTAACGTGAAAGAGCTGAGCTAGAGAAGAGCTATAAAGTAGCTGAATAGGGAAGAACATAAAAGAAAACTAGCACTAAGAATAAAGAAGCTTGTGAAGAGGCTCGAGCTTTACATGCATGGGATTGTAATGAAGGAAAAGTCTCGGGTTTGGATTAAGAAAAGAAGCCATAGCCTACACAACACATGAATAATAAATAAAGGAAGCTCCAGAACAGAAGGAGGGGATGCTACGAGTTGGGAGAAAAAAAGAAACATGAATTAAAGGCTATGGTTGTAAGGCAAGTGAGAAGGCATGCAGGTAGTTACATGATGGAGAAAGCACGCGTGAACAGAAGCTACAGGCTAGGCTTCTCACACGTCATAGCAATATCATGTAGCAGTACAGGTTTGAAGAGGCAGACATGGAAAGAAGCGTAGAGCAAAATAAATGAAGAAGCTATGTGTAATATCCGGTTCTCTGAAAACAAGAGAAAACGTGAAAAACGTAACATACGATTTCTCTGTAAACGAACAAAATTCATCGGATACAAAAGAAAGTCCCCCAAGATGATGTAGTTAAGGTCCCGAAAAATTTAGGAAGCATTCTAGACTCCTAAAAATGAGAATTTTAGGCTTAGACGGAAAGAAAAATAGAGCTAGAATGAAGAAACAATTTCTTATGAAAAGCCTACGAAACGTAATGGCATTTTTATAATTTCTTCAGGCTCAAACAGAAATTTTTGAGTTCTTCGGGGTTCTCAGAGGCCCTGAAAACCATGGAAACCCTCGGGACAATCAAAACCCCTCCAGTGGACGTTTTCTAACGTCAGTTGACCCAAACTTTGACTGATTCGTTCGAAAAAGTTTTAGCTCCAATTTGAGTGATTTCAAAAGCATTTTACTAAATTGGAACCTAAATTTCATAATGGAAAAGATGGTTCTCAAAATGGAGCTAAAATGAAGGAGAAACGAAAATGCAAAGTACAGAGGGAAAAATTAGAATTTTTGAGAAAGTGAAAGCTTGTTGAACACACTTTAAGTATTTTATTTCTTCTCCCTTCCATTTGCACGACCCATTTTGCCCAAAAACCAAAGAAAACACCAGCTCTCTTAGGCATACCATGGAGGAGAAGAAAGGAGGAGAAAAAGCAAGGAAAAGGTAAGGAATTTCATGGTTTTTCATGCTTTCTCCTTTCAAAACCTCTCCTTCTCCATTCCCCTTTCTTTCCTATGATTATAATGAAGTTTATAAATCGGTTTTAAGGGAGATATTAAGGGGAAAATTCGGATTTGAAGAGAGGAGCTCAAAGAACACAAGATTCAAGTAAGAAAAAGTAAGAAAATAGGGTAATTTCTTTTCCTATGGTTGCCATCTTTGGTTCCCTCCTCCTCCATTTCGCCCCACTTTAGAAAACCCTAGGAGGAGATGATTTTTAGGCAGAACCAAGCATAAATCTAAGGAAAAGGGTATGGAGATTAAGAATATGCAAATAAAACAACAAAATAACCATTAGAAATCAAGATGCAAATTCTAGGGTTTTATGTGTACCTTCCAAAATTTGATTTTGTATGATGATTCTTAGACTTAATTAAGAGTTTAAATGAGTTCTTGAGACACCTAAGATGCTCCCCGCAAGCTTCCTCCTTCAAGAAAACTAAGAGAATTCCAAGAAGGCCAAGGAAGCTTATAGTCTTTGCCAAAGAGGGTTCTTATAGTGGAGGAGAGTTTTAAATTTTTCTAAGGCTATTCTTGAGTCATATTTGATGAATGAAAATGAGGGGAGGCCTTGGAAAAAATTTAAAACTCATAGAAAGTGATTTGGTGTCTTAGGTTCCATATTATGACCTAAAGAAGTAACATGATGCTAGGCCCTTTGTTTTAATAGTGTGATGACTCCAAAAGGCTTAAAAGTAGTCAAGAATCATATTTGAAAGGAAACAATGAGGCCTAGAAATTATTTGAGGGGTATTGTTTCATTAGGTGCATTTATGGACCATAATGGGGGTTATAGAGCAATCTAATACTTAAGCAAGTTGTATGTCTTTAGAGAATGTTTCATGAACCTAATTGGCTCCCAAAAAAATGTATCTAGGCTAAAAGAAACTATCTCCACCAATTTGTGAGTGTGTGGCTTAAAGAGGAGGCTTGAATCCAAAAGGAAAAGTGTTTAATTGTGTGCAAGGTAGCTCTCTTCACATTCTCTCATGCATGGATGTGTGTTTAGCTTATTTTAGAATGTGTGTATGTGTATTTTCAAGCTATGAAAAGTATGCTAGCATGCCTTTATATACCATGATTCTTGATGCCATGTTATGTTTTCAAATGAGTACATGATATTTGTATGAGTTTGCTTGAGTGTGGAGAGGCAAGAACTCTTCCCTTAGGTGACAATGAGCCAAGAACCCCTGAGCTTGATTGAGACAAAGTAAAGAGTCTCTCAAAAGCAAAGTAGGCTCCCAAGAGTATGGTTGAGTCCAAAGCTCTTAAAGAATGGGTGATGCAAGTCCAAAATCCATAAGGAGAAGTGTGAGGCCAATCCAAGCACTTGGTAAGCTCTTGAATGTCTTGTATAACTTGTTCATATGCCAAGTTTGCTTTTAAAATGTCCATGAGTTCCATTTTCTTCATGCATGTATTTGTAAAGCTTACTTTGCACATATTATGTATGATTGAATGGGAGATGTGCTATTGGGATTCTTTGAATCTCATCCCTTCCTCTCCAATGATCTAACATGCTAGGTGGACCAGGTAATTATGGTGAAGGGAGCCAACAATAATGAAGAAGGAAGATTGATAACATATGCCTAGTTTTATCTTTTTTGAATCAATAATGATGCTCCACAATGTATATGATGTTGTAAATGGTCTAAGACCCTTGAGACATGTGTAAATATGCTATTATGTGATGTTTAAATGTATGAGTATGATGTATGACCTCTAGCATTTATTTTGAGTATAAGATGCCAAAGTATGCAATGTGAAAGTATGATGGAAATGTACTTAAGTATGGGTTTAATGACCAAAATAAGATGCATGAGGTTTAGGACCATTTGGGTAGCTCACACAAGTCTTAAATATGCTTTTAAACTTGCCCAAAAGGTGCCAACACCAAGGGAAAGCCATTTGGCAAATTTGGTCCCTCATATGGAGCCAAATTTGACCATAATGGAACCATATATTATTTTTTAGCCAAATAAGTTAGTCTTGATCTGAGATTTGGCATGCAATTAGGTCTCATTAAGAGATTTTTGAGAAGATAAAGATCATAATTTTTGGAGGTCTACAGAATAATTGATGATTTTTCAAAGTTGGCAATTTTCATGGTTTCTGGTTTACTACATTATTCATTTGGTCCGAATTTGTATTCTATCACATGAGGCTCAAATGATGGCCAATTGCCATGAAATTTTACACAAAGAAACTAGACAATCATAGTGACTTGTGCCAACTAGAAGCATCTCATTTGGATTTCTAGAGAAGGAGATATGAATTTTTCAAGTTCCTGTCCAGTATTAGTAAATTTGCCTAACCAGAAGTACTGTTCCATTGAATTATAAGGTCTGGGCTTAATAAACTGATCTGAAGATATTTTTTCTCTCTAGTTAACATCCACAAATTTCCATATTGGTATCATTTTCATGGATTGAATTTTTTTGAAATTAATTGGACATTTTCAAAGTTTTCTGCAAAATTCTGTATCAGTTCCAGAATTCAGTCAGAGCTTTGGACCATTTTGGATGTCAAACGTTCTATGTGATGAATTTCATTATCTGGCATATTTTTATGTAAATTAGACATCCAAAGCTTTCCAAAATGACCAAGATTTTATGATTTCAATTTTTTTAGATTTAGTTATGATTTTCCAAAGTTTACCCAGAAAAGAGGCCAATTCTGGCCGAGAATGAACTCCCATTTTTCATGCTCCATTTTGGTTTCTATGAGTTGTAGGCATGATTTTGTGATGAAAATGAGTTATAATGATGTAATTAAATATGAGAATGCATAGTATGAGCTCACATAGTCCACGTGACACTGATTGAAATTTTTAGATATGACGCAACGCGAAATTAATCCCACTTTCCTTACTTTTTCTATAGGAAATCTATATGGATCATGATATTATGCCATTTAAAAGCATGAGATGAGCTAGAATTTATGGTGTTACACCATGTACTGGAGTTGGAGAATAGAGCATGAGTGGAGCCATGTCTTCACACAGCAACCTCATCACGTCAAACACTCCTACGGGGCAGATATCACTCACATGCTGAAGCACCATCTCACTCATCCCATGTCCAAAATGTATGAAATAGTCTTGGGTGTGTGTATAAGATGAAGCTTGAGCAATTTAGCAGCCACAGGTTAGCAAGAGCTGATGTGGAACGTTGAGGCAGTACGCTTGAATACATGAAGCAAGAGCTGGCAGCAAGGAAAAGCACATGAAGAGCCTAGGTCTGATGTGGATTGCTATGGGCTACGTGACATGTGAACATAAGGAAGGGGCTGAGGAAGCAAAATACATGCACGACACGTGAATAATAGAAGAGAAGCAACAAGTAGGCTTGAGCTGGAATGAAGCAAAGAAGCTAACATAGGGAGAACATATCATAATGATTAAGAAAAAAAAAAGGTCGAGCAGCATGAATAGAAAGGAAGCAACATGTGAGAGGCATCAAAGGAGCTATAGGCTGGTTTGTGGAGAGCATGTGACAAATTAATGAAGCACGTGATTATGGATTAAAGGGAGCTGGAGATTAACATGACTGAAGAAAACACGTGAGGTGAGGGAGGATGAATAATGACGTGATGAAAGTTAGAGATTAATGTAAGAATAATGTGAGAAGGTGAGCTGGGGGAGGAGATGTAAAATGCTACAGAAGACACTGTGAGCTCCAAAGGTGAACGAGAGAATTTTATCCATCATCTTCTCCATATGGCTATAGCTCATACCTTTGAAATTCCTCTATTTATCTCCTTTATGGAAGCTTGATTTCCTCTTGGTGGCTAGCTGAAGAGTGAACCTTCCTAGATGCAGATTTGAGCTCCAAATTAATTCTCCAAATTGGATAAAATCTTCCTCCTATATCTTTTAATTTCAACATTGATTCTCTTATCAATTTGACTAGGTTTAACTCATTAATTTAGAGATTTAATTGCTGAAAATTACTGGATTGATTTGAATTATTGATTAGTTGTAATTTGATATTTGGATATTAATTTTGATCTTTACATGTTAGTTGAAAATACAGATTTAGTGGCTATGCAATTTGCTCTTAATTTCCTCTTGATTATAGGCCAATTGATGCAATGGTTGTTGAATTAAGTGAATAAAATTTTAGTGTAATTGATGTGTTTGAGAAATTCATTAATCTAATTGGTTAATTAGCATTTTAAGTGAATTGTGTAGCAGATTTTTATGAGCATTTAGGATTGGTTTTAGTGAGTTCTTGTTCCTAACTTAATTGATTAATTTTTTAAGGTTTTTTGTGGTTGCAAAATCCTTAAATTATTGGTGAATTGAGTCTTGGATAGTAATTCAAGAGTTCTTATGGAGAATACACTAATGAGTAGAATCTAAATCCAATTTTGGTACACTAAAAAGAGAGCAATGATAATTGAATTCTAAGGAGTCCATCTAAAGGCTAGCTACCACACTTTTTTAGTTATTTGTTTCACTTAGTCTTAAGTTTTTTATTCTCGTCATTTCAATTTTAATTCAATTAAATTTTAGTAAATCAAAATCCCCTAAAAAGATTTCATTTAGTGATACTTGGAATGCTCTTTTACAAACAATTAGAGGTAAAAACGCCTTGAGAAATGACCTAGGTTGCACCATTACCTACAAATTTATTTTTCTGCCTAGTTTTATTTGAGATTGCGTGACACAATCGTCAATGATGGTATTGAGTTCCATGATTATTTAGGCCTATTATGATTCTTCTATATGTTGTGTTTAAGCTTTTAGATATGCTTAAGTGGTCCCATAATATGTAAGAAGCCATTTTGGTTCATTTGGAACCAATTGTGCCCCTTTTTAGACTATAATTTTTCCTGAAACCAAAACTAGACCAAATGGACAAGTCTTGGCATGGAATTTGGCTGACATATAGATCTTATATGGAGCTTTTCATAGAGCAAAAGAATAGAATTTTTGGAGCTCTAGAATATTTATTATGATTTTTTAACATTGGCCAAATTATATAGAAACTGTCAATGGTACTGTTCATTTGGTCAATCTAATTTTCAGTATTTTTGAGGGGCCAAATAAAGTCCAATGCTCCTAAAATTCTACAAAAATATAGTTGGCATTATAAGCTTTCCATAGCCACTAAGAACACTTAATTTGGATTTGTGTAGAGGGAGATATGAATTTTGAAGTTCTAGGTCTACTGTAGGATGAGAATCAAACCCAGTTACTGTTCCATTAGCATTTCATAGGTTAAATGATATTGCTTAAATCTATAATTTTTACAATAGTTAGATGATGACCTGATTTTTTGAAAAACCTATAATTTGCATGATTTGGAATTTTCTAAAATTAGTTATGAATTTCCAAAATTTGCATCAGAATACTAAATATGTGGAAAAATGCAAGTGTGATATTCAATTTGAGATATATGCCTTAAACCCAAAATTTATGATTCAAATTGTGATGCTTCTAGTTAAATAAGTATGTTATGGATGGAAGATGACTTTGTTAAACTCGCATGATCCATTTAGCTAAAGATCATTTTTTTTTTGGGCTTTTAATAACAGGAATTTCCATTACTAAAGGTAATTATGTTGTGAAAGTGGATACTTTTAGCTATTTATGCTACAAATTAAATGCTAGATAGACATGGTATTTCAAAGGATTTAGGAAACATTATGATGCTAGATTTCTGAATTATCCCTATTTAGTTTTTCATCCTTGTTAAGCTTAACAATTATATTCTTAGTAGCCATATTCATTAATTCAGAAGAATTTACAATTTTTAAATTAGAATTTTTTTTATTGTAATGAATAATGAATTCTTTTTAGTAATTTCTTAATCATTAAATTAACGATAAGCTCCATGCTTTCTTTCCTTTAAGTCAAAATTAAATCAAGTGAAGCTTTAAAATTATTAGCAAATAATTTGCATCCAATAGGATTTGAACCTATACCAAAGGTTTAGGAAACCTCTATCCTATCCATTAGACAATGGACGCTTTTCTTTTTTAATTAAAGAAATAGAATATTAGAATATATTAAATAAATATAAATAACAAAAAATTAATATGTTAATAAGAAATTTAGAATCTACATAGGCATAATACAAAATTATAAACATATGCACAAATATCATTTATTTGTAATAAACTTTAATTAAACTAACAATGACATTGTTGAGTTCATGATTTGATATTAGCATTTATCTCGCTTCCATCACATGCATCCCATTATTTTTCCATCGAATTTACTTGCAAATTATATATTTATTTTAGTTCTTAGATAACCTTTGGTCAACTTGTTTAAAAACTCCCACTTAGTCAAGCATTTCTCAATTAGAACAATTGTAATATAATATGCACCATAAATAAATAACACAAAATAAATTGCATTTATCAAAATATAAAAGACAAACACATAATCTTTCATTACATCAACATAAAGTGTTCTTAACATGAACGCTAATAATTTTAAATAGACTAAGTTTTATAGATACTTCATTTTCTCAAAAAGTATTTGGTCCTACATATAATTAAAACATTCCCTATAATTTTTAATAGGATTATTCAATATATCAAATAAAGACTTTGCATCTATAACTACTCCCTTAAAATAAATCCCTTTTTCATATGGACTATGCCTGAATTTCCTTGCACTTTTCATGTAACATCCGATTTCTCTGTAAATGCACAAAACACACCAAATATAAGAGAAAGTCCCTCGAATAGAATGATTTAAGGCTAAATAACATTAAAAAAAATTTCTAAATAATGAAAAATGAGGATTTGAGGTTTGAGTTACCTTGAAACCAGAGACAAATGAGCCAGAAAAAAGTTTGTGAGAGAAAGTGGGACATTTTCGTAATTTTTGGCAATTTGAAAAACTCATACGAGGGTTTTTTAAATAAGAAATTTGAACTTTCTAGGGTTCTCAGAGGCCTTGAAAACCATAAGGACCCTCAGAACAGTTAAAACTCCTTCAGTGAGTGATTTCGGCAAAAGGATTAACTGAAACTTTGACTGAACAATTTAGAATGGCTTTAAATCCAATTTGGGTGAGGCAAAAGGAATTTTACAAGTTAGAAGACCCAAATGTTATTATGGAAAAGAAATTCCTCGAAAAGGAGTTGAAATGAGGTCAAACGGAGAAACCATGGTTTAAGGATTAAAATGAAAAGTGAAAAAGTTGCAAAAAGTAACCCTTTGGCTCCTTAATACATGTTCCACTCTTTTCCTCCACTTAAATTGTCTTAGTTTCTACCCAGAATAGAAGAAAGACTATCAACAACCAACCAACAAGGGGGGAGTAAAGAATAAAGGAAAAAGCTTGCAAAAGGTAAGAAAAAGTGTAGGATTTCATAGTTCCTCCTTTACAAAAGATATTCTCCTCCTTCTCATCTTTCTTTCTATGGTTTCCATGAATGATTTAAGACTATTTTGGGTCTAGTTCAGAGGGAGAATATTAGAGTTTGAAAGAGAAGCCTATTGTAATGGAAGAAGCCTTTAGGAAAGTCTTGATTCAAGGTAATTTTCTTGGCTATCCTTGCATCTCCTTCTTGCTCTTCAAGGGTGTGAGTTCGGCCAGCCCATAGCCTATCTAAAAGGAGACAAATTCTAACCTAACCAAGAAAGAAACATAGGTTACAAAGTGTGAGGAGTAAGAATATGCAAAGAAATCCAACTAAGATGCATTAGTAATTAAGTTGGCACAACTTAGGGTTTTTAAAAAAATGATGAAATCTAATTTTTCCTAGAGATATTATAACCTATGTAAGACATGGTATGAGTCCCTTAGACCTCTAGGAAGCTTTACATGAGCCATTCCCTTGAAGAAAATAAAGACAACTCCATGGGCTCCAAACACTTGCTATGTCATGGCCAAGGAGGCTTGGTGTAACACCATAACTTCTAGCTCATTTCATGCCATTTATAAGCTTTGTATTATCAATCCCACAAGAGCATATGAAAAGGGGATAAAAATAATAGACTTTTTTTGCATTGTGCTATATTTAAAAACTTCAATTCGGTGTCACATGGACTATGTGAGCTTATACTATACTTCCTCATATTTAATTTCATTATTACAACTCATTTGCATCACAAAAACATGCCTACAATTCATGGAAACCGAAATGGAGCTTAAAATAAGCAAGCATATTTTCGGCCAGATTTGCTCCATTTTCTAACCCAATTTTGAAAAGTCATAACTAAATCTAGAAAATTTGAAATCATGTAATCTTGGTCATTTTGGAAGCTTAGGATGTCTAACTCACAATAAAAATACTCCCAAGTCATAAAATTCATCAAACAAGACGTTTGACATCAAAAAACCTATAGAGGTCGCTGGCTACCTGGGCTGTTGTTCAGTTTACTGATACAAACTTCCGAAATTCATAACTAATTCTATAAAAATAGAAATCACACAAATTCCATCATTCTAGAAATTTAAAAATGTTAAATTGATACTAAAAATAATTCCAGAATGAAATAGATATGTTTAGCCATTGAGATCCTATGGAACAGTAACTGGACTCCTGGGGCGCTACTGGTACTGACAGTTAACTTCAAACATGCATAACTCTCTGTTCAGACCTCCAAATGTGGTGATCTTAGTGGCCACAAAAATTGTATGACCTCTAGTTTATGCATATAAAATTTCATAAGCATTGGATACCATTTGGCCATCAGGTGACACAAAACACAAAATTGCCAGTATGAATAGTACCCATACCAGAATCCATGGAAAATACCAACTTTGAAACTTCATCAAATATTCCCTAGACCTCCAAAAATTATGATCTTTAGCTTCTCAGAAAGCTTTCAATGAGACCTAATTGCATACCAAATTCTAGATCAAGACTAACTCATTTAGATAAAAAGTGACATAGGGTTCCATTGTGGTCAATTTTAGCTCCATATTGGATACCAAAATTGCCAAATGGATTTCCCTTGTCTTGGCACCTTTTGAGCAAGTTTAAAAGCTTATTTGAGAATTTTATGAGCTACCCAAATGGTCCCAAACCTAATACATCTCATCTTGGCCATTCAACCCATACTTATGCATATTTCCATTAAACTTTAAACTTTCATACTATGGCATCACATACTCAAAACATGGGCTAGTGGTCATATATGAGAATCATACATCTTAACATCACATATTGGTATATTTACATATGTCTCAACATTCATAGTACATATACAACATCATATACATGATGAACTATCATTATGGCTCCAAAAGAAACAAAATAACACATAAGCTTGTCAATTGTCCCTCTTCATGGTTGTTGGCTCCCTTCACCATAATTGCTTGGTCTACTTAGCATGTTAGATCATTGGAGAGGAGGGAATGAGATTCAAAGAATCCCAATAGCTCATCTCCCATTCAATCATACATAATATGTGCAAAGCAAGTTTCACAAATGCATGCATGGAGAAGGTAGAAATCATAGACATTTTAAAAGTAATCTTGGCATGTGAATCAATCATACAAGATATTCAAGAGCTCACAAAGTGTTTGGAGTGGTCTTACACTTCTCCTCATAGATTTTGGACTTACCTCACCCATTCTTTGAGCACTTTGGACTCAACCATACTCTTGGGAGCCCACTTTGCTTTTGGGAGACTCTTTACTTTTTCTTAACCAAGTTCAAGGGTTCTTGGCTCATTGTCACCAAAGGGAAGAGTTCTTGGCCTCTCCACACTCATGCAAACTCACACAAACATCATGTAATCATTTAAAAACATAACATGGCATCAAGAATCATGGCATATAAAGGCATGCTAGCATACTTTTCAAAGCTTGAAAATACACATACATACATTCTAAAACAAGCTAAACACACATCTATGCATGAGAGAAGGTAGAGAGAGCTACCTTGTATGCAAGCACACACTTTTTCCTTAGCTTTTAAACCTCCTCTTTTGACCACACACCCACAATTTGGTGGAGATGGTATCTCTTGGCCTAAATACAATTTTTGGGAGCTAATTAGGTTCATGAAACATTCTTTAAAGCCATACAACTTGCTTAAGTACTAGATTGCTCTATAAGTTCCATTATGGTCCATATTGCCACCTAATGAAGCAACACCCCTCAAATGACTTCTAGACCTCATTCTTTCCTTTCAAATATGATTCTTGACTCCCTTTAAGCCTCTTGGAGTCATCACATCATTAAAACAAAAGGCCTAACACCAGCACCATGTTGCTTCTTTAGGTCATATTATGGAACTTAAGACACCAAATCACTTTCTATGAGTTTTAAATTTTTTCCAACACCCCCCTTCACTTTTATTCATCAAATATGAGTCAAGAATGGCCTTAGAAAATTTTAAAACTCCTCCCACCTACACAAACAAGCCTAGGCCGAGACATAGGCTTCCTTTGGGCTCCTTGGAGTTCTCTTGCTTTTCTTGATGGAGGAAGCTTGTGGGGAGCATCTTTGGTGTCTCAAGAACTCATTTATACTCTAACTTAGACCTAGGAAGCATCATACAAATTCAAAAATTGGAAGGTACACTTAAAACCCTAGGTTTTGCATCTTGATTTCTAATGCCTATTTCTTGGTTTTCTTTGCATATTCTTATTCCTTTCCATCAAATACCTAAGAATCACCTTTGGTTTGGCTAAAAATCTTACTCCTTAGGTTTGTCTAGGTCTAGGTCGAAAGGCTCAAGGAAGGGAGGAAGAAGACCAAGTGGAAGAATCACAAAATACCTTGTTTTCCTTGGATTTCCTGGCTTGTTCTTGCTTTCCTTGGCCTCCTTACTTGAAATTCAAACTTTCCCCTCTGTTCTCCCTTCAAAACAGCCCTCAAAACTTCAGAAAAAATCATGGAGAAGAAGAGGGAAAAAGAGGAGAAGAAATTGGTGGAGAAAAGGCATGAAAACATACATAAAAACCTACCTTTACCTTGGAATTTCTTCTCCTCTCCTTCTCTCTTGGTGTACCCAAAACCTTGGCTCTCCCTTCTGAAATTATGCAAAATTTTCTGATTCCAAATGGGGAGGAAAGTGGGGCATCACCTATATATAGGGAGGAGAAAGTGACTTTTTCACAAATTTCAATTTTTCCCTTCATACTTTGCATTTTCATTTCTCCTTCGTTTTAGCTCCTTTTTGAGAATCATCTTTTCCATTATAAAACTTAGGTTCCTAATTAAGAAAAATGGCTTTGGAATCACTCAAATCAGAGCTAAAACCTTTCCAAATGAATTGGTCAAACTTCGGGTCAACCGACATTGGAAAAATTACACCGGAGGGTCTTTACTAGTCCCAAGGCTTCCCATGGTTTTTAGGGCCTCTGAGAACCCTGGAAAACTCAAAGCTTTCATTTTAAAAAGCCCTTCTATATGTTTTCCAAAAAGTCCACTTCTTTATGAAAATGCCACTAGCCTTTTGACAAATTTTTTGAATCACCCCGACCTTGATTTTTGGGTAACTCAAGGCTCAAATCCTCATTTTTTTATTATTTAAAATTTTATCCAAATTTTATTTAGTCTTGAATCACTCATCTCAGGGGACTTGCTTTGAAAATATGCCCGTTTCCGTCGTTCAATGAAAATTGGACATTACACTTGGAGCACCTAGGGAGAGTTTTAATTTGTTCAAAGCTTAGAATAGGACTAGATATGATGTAAGAACATCAAAGGAAGCCTTGAAAAAAATTTAGAAGCCTTGGAATGTGAGATAGAGGTGTAGGCTCCACAAAAAGACATTAAGAAGCCACTTATAGTTAGACTCCTTAAAATGAATGTGTGATGATTCTAAGGAGTCTAAAAGGAGTTAAGAGACTTAGAACAAATGAGAAATAAGAGCCAAAATTATGAATTCTCATAGTTGCTTCATAAGGTCTTGTATGGAAGCATAATGGAGCCATAGAACAAAGTAGCTTCACATAGATTCTGTATGATGCCAAAACTTGTTTCCATGAGTGATTTATGTCTCTTTTGATGTGTCTAGGTCAAGAGAACTAAGGGCCACCTAGTTGCAAGGCTTGGCTAAGAAGAGGGAGGAGAATCTTAAGAGAACAGTGTGGCATTTGCTCTAAGGTAGCTCTCTAACTTTTTTCTTATACATTCTTGGGTGTTTTGTTGTCTTTGGATATGTGTATATATGTTTATACCATGAGAAATATTTCTAGCTATTTCCTACATGCCATGCTATCATGATGTTTATGAAATGTGTTTTATAAATATGTTTTGGCTTAAATGAGTATGGTGATACTAAAAGTCCCTTAGTAAGGTTGAGGATGAGCCAAAAGTCCCTAGGATTAGGTAAGACAAAGCCAAAAGTCTCAAGAAGCATGAGACTTAGTCAAAGTTCCTTGAAAATGGGTGAGGCAAATCTAAAAGTCCCAAGGAAAATGGGTGAGGTTAAACCAATGCCTTTAAGAGCCTATATATGTTATGTACGAGTTTCTTGAATGTGGAAAATGCTATGTATATGTTCACTAGGAGCTTGAAAGTCATGCATGCATTCTTTGACTTGTAAATGCATCCATTATGTATGTTTGAAAGGGTTAAGAGCTATTGAGATTCTTTGAATCTCACTCTTTCCCCTCCATATGCTTATTCATGTCTAGGTAAGCTAAGAAGTCCAAGGAAAGGAGACCAAATGCCTTAGAGCATGATACTTTGAAAAGGAAGTAGCTAAATAGTTGTTTTAATGACATATTGATGTCAAGAAATGTATTCATATAGTGTGTATGAGTGTAACCATTTGAACAAGTTTGAATGTATATATATTTGATGTATGTATAAATCTCGAAGCCAAATGTATGGAAATGTGAGAATTTGCCACCTTTGTGCTAGTATATGCTTGTGTATAAATGCAAGTGGCATGGTGAGTTTGAGCTCCATGATAGTTTAAATCATTTGATATGCTTCCATATGTTGTATTTATGCTATGGGACGTGCTTAAGTGGCTATAGAGTAAGAGGAAGGTCAAATGGTGCCTTATGAACCCACTTTGATCATCACAAGTGACCAAATCATGAGCTGAACCAAAGTCTGACCAAATGGATTAGTTTTTGTATTAAATTGGGCTAGTGACTAGGGCTCATCAAGATCTTTTAATAGAGATAAAGAAAGTCTAATTTGGAGCTCTAGAGAATTTATTACAATTTTTCAAAGTTGACCATATTATGCAGAATGGTAATGTGTACTGCTCATATGATCAAATTTTATTTCTATGTCACTCTTAAGTCAAATGAAGTCTAATGGACAAGAAATTTTATGGATATAAACTAGACATCATAACCTTTCCATATCCACTAAGATCACCTCATTTGGAACTCTATAGAGAGAAAACCAAATTTTTAAATTTAGTGGATGGTACTAGTGGTACAGACAAACGTTTGGTATTGTTCCATCATTTTTCTCAACCCAATTGGTGTCTATGTGATTTGGAATTATTTTTAGCCTTTATTAGATATCTACAGATTTATAGAATAGTATGGTTTGCTTGATTTTTAATTTTATAGAATTACTTATGAATTTTCAAATTTTATATAAAAAACCTATAGTAGCAGACCCAACAACTGGACCTTTGGTATTATTTTGTGGTCTTTTGTGATCTAATTGATGTTTTCATGATCTAAAATGATTTTTATCTTTATTTTACATTTAAGGCTTTCTAGAAAGCTATCATTTGCTTGCTTTTGATTTTTTTAGAATTAGTTATGAATTTCTAAAATTCTTACCAAAAAGCTGTCACGGTAAACCTGAGAGCAAACCATTATTTTTTTGATGCATGATGCTAAACCTATGGAGCATGAAATGTTTTATAATGGTTATGAATTTTTTGGATATGTTATGAATTAAAGATGATATTGATGGGTTCATATGGCCCATAAACCATGCAAAGAAATTTTTAGGCCTTACGTAACACACATTTAAAGTGATTAAATCCATTAGTTTCTTGTAAGTGTGTGGAACTTTAGCCTTGCAATGGAATGGAAATGCTAGAGAGAGTAAGGTATTACATTTTTTGTATCAAAGCAAAGTCCTAAGCCTTCTAGTATTATGTATAGCTTAAGGTTAAGTGATGTTGCAAGGATGTATAGCCTTCTATAAGACATTTCGGGTGTCTAAAAGTGGTATATGTCTATGTTTATGCTAAGGGAGATGTGGAATGGTATCAGAGTAGGTGGTGAATATTAAGAGTGATAGGCCTCTAAAGTTTCTAGAGCAAAGTTAATTAATCATACGATTAGAGCTCTATGAGTTATGGTAGCTCGCCAAAATCAATAGTAAGCCATGTGTATTAGTAGCAAGAGATTATTATGTAGTTGCTAGGGAGGCTTGCTTAGAGAAATTGTGAGAGGCCTAATTCTCCCTGATTACCACACTCACACTGTTTTGAGATATTCTATCTGAGGCAAAGGCAGGCAATGAGGCAATGCAATATGAGGTAAAACTATGGTTGTATAGGAATAAGTTTAGAGGGGATAGTGAGAAAAAGCTACTCCCCCAATCCATGACACCCAGATGTCTACGTGAACTAGAAAGCCTAAAAAGTTATTCCCTCAAGCCAGAGGCTAGAGTCTATAGGCAACACTCCATAGAGCCATGACAGCCTAGATATGCCATTTGGCTATGAAGGAGTAAAGTAAGAGGTAAAACTCTTTTTTAGCCTTAATAGTGGGATGAATATATAGAGACAGTTAAGGCTCGAATCACGTAGCCAGAGAGGGAGTACCCAGTGATGATGGAGTGCATTGCTGTATAAAAGGCCTTGTAGGTCAAATTCAAGTTAACGTAAGGAATGAACTACTATGAGGTCAAGCAAAGCCTAGAGAGTTAAAACCTGTAGTATGAACAAAGTGAAGGAGAAATAAATGGCTCATTAATAGACACAAAAGATCATTAAATGATGGATGAGCAGTGAGCCTAATGTATGAGAGTAAGAAAGAGACTAGCATAGTGCTATGACTGTGCCTAAGGATATTTGAGATTGAGTAGTAACCAGAGCTAGAATATGAGGTACAGGGGTTGTAAGGTTGTAAAGACCCATCCATAAGGCGTTGACTCCAAACTAGGATGCTACCGATGGGTAACATCGTGAGCTCTAGATATGTAAAGCATGTTACGAGTATACGTACAAAGGAAGGATATAACTGTACAAAAGAACAAATGTTATACCCTCACATATTATATGTTATTACTCACCATTAAAAGACCTTGTACTCACTATTAGGAAAACCTTATTGACAAGGTCTTGAAATTTACATCGTAGAATACAAGACATTGTCGAGAAGATCCTGGATCTTGCTGACAGGATGTTTTCATAGCCTTTAAATTGACATGATTCAATGCTATCAGTATCAAGAAATGTAGTGAGTGCACAAGGAGGGTATACCTTGGAGGTGATACCCTAAAATGAAGATGACTAGTTTGGTGTTAGAAATTAAGAAATGAGAAATAATCTAGAAAGATAACTATAGGAAGGTTCTCCTTAGTTTAATAAGAAGAAAATAAGATGTAAGGAGATAGAAGACCACCCAGTTAATGGTCAGTAACTCTCCAAGGGATAAACCCCTGATTTAGTGATTATAGAGATATGAGAAAGCGAGGAAGAGTTGAGAAGCTAACATATAGAATGAGATGTCCTTGCTTTAGTAGTGACTAAATGAAAACAAATCAGATGAGTATAGAAAAAGCAAATAGATAAAGGTTCAGTAGTGAACTAGATAAGCTCCTCTAACATGAGACTAATGTAATGTAAAAGCACATGTGTTGTAAGAGCACTAAGTAGAGCATAAAGTTACCAGTAATGTAGACTCAGAACATTAAGGATGCGTGACCTATATGGGGTTAGTAAAACCTTGAAATTAGTAGATTATGCTCTTAGAGATGAAAGTAAAAAGAGTACTTAACTCTGATTAGACTGTAGAAATGAGTCGAAGCAAGCAGCTAGTGCTTCAGTGTTCCCAAGGAAGCTAGAGAAAGTCACAAGTCACTTGAAAAAGGGTGGGTTCCTATATTATATAGAGATGTAATGTAAATCAAGAGCTTTACAAAAGATAAGATCCAAAGTTCACATAAAATAAAATCCCTTATAGAGGAATAGTCTAATTAAGAATAAAGTAAGAGAATAAGAGGAATTAGACCTCCTTTATTATTATAGAAAGTGAGCAAGTGAAGGTAAACCCAGGAAGAATAAAAAGGCTCTTCAGTATAGAGAAGCAAAACAACAGCATAGGAATAAACAAGTGATAGATGACCTTGGAATATGTGATGACGACAAAATCAAGGACATAAGACCTAAGAACAGATGTAGAGATGACGTGGATAAGTGCTTGAGTAAGCACTATCGTCCTTGGTATGAATGTCTATAAAGCATGATATGATGCCCTAAATAGAGATAATTAGGCAACATAAATGACTTTGGGATAGAATAGTAAATTATGTAAAAAATTAGGGAAAGAGTTCCCTGTTCCCCATGTGTCATATGAGATAAAGAGATAAGCCAAATAAAAGGAAGTTAAGGGATTCCAGTGATGTTAAAACTATAAAGAAAAGTATGAAGAAAGGAATCCCCAGTATAGAATAAGATAAAAGGAACATGCTAACAATATTAGAAGGTTAAAAGTCAGATAGCACAAGTTCAATATACACAGTGTGATCCCGTATGATATAACTAAATGAAATGAAAAGGGACTAGCACATGATCTCTATCCTGCAAGAGATATTAGACACACTTGATGTGTAAGATGCCCTAGTGCTAAAGGCACTTACAAGCAGAACATGGGCATAGTAAGGAATTACAGAATATGAGAAGAAAGATAGAATGAATATAAGTAAAGTAAACAAGCTAGTAAAAGTAAAGAAAGATAGAAAGCTTAAGTGAAAAGGCTTGAAGTCGAAACTTGAGGATCCTGTAGGGAGTAGTCAGTGAAAATTAACATACTCCCAAGTTACTCCTAAGTATTTTTATGATGGGATCAATAGAGAAGCAAATAATATATAATCCACCCACATGAAAAGCATAGCAGATATCTGAGTTAGCCTTAAAGGATAGGTGATGGTTACTAGACTTAGTGAGCATATGTTTTATTCTCAGATACAATGATCTTAGGCTTGGAAATATTCTAGAGACGGATCATAGGAGATCTCGATACAATATAGTGGATTGTAGTAGACCCTAGCTATGCTATGAAAGGTCACAATATATCCTATAAAGTTATAGAGAGCCTACGATTACAGTATAGCATTTCTCTAAGGAGATGATTACTTGAGATAGTTTTTACAGAATAGTTAGTTTTAGAGACTAGTATAGTTTCAGACAGTTTTTGTCTCATAGACTAAAGGCCTCATAAGGTCGCAGTATATCCCACAAAGTTATAAAGAGCCTATGGTTATAGTATAGCATTTCTCTAAGGAGATGACAGCTTGAGATAGTTTTTATAGAATAGTTAGTCTCAGAGACCAATATAGTTTCAGATAGTTTTTATCTCAGAGACTAAAGGCCTTTTAAGTTTGGTAGACTATTGCAACCAGAGACATCAGGGCTATACTCAGATAATTAGACCACGGATTAAACCTTTTTGATAGATAAGCACAGTATGTGGGATGAGGAGAGCTAGAAATAGCTTTTCAGAGTAAGAATCAGATGAACCACTACTCAGTAGATATTAAACTTGACCAAGGGATAGAGAGATCTATACATGCTAGAGCTATGTATATAGAAAGAAATCAAGTACATGTCTTTATGACGAGGTAAGTGGTAGACCACGTCTCCAATAGCCGAGACCATGAGAAAAGTTAATATCCCACAAGTATTCAGCATTAGTCAGTGGTAGTTTCTCTTCCATGCTAGTATAAAAAGTTAAAAAGTCATGCAAGTCAGTTATTAAGATGAGGGACTGAAAAATGCCTACTCTCCAGTGAGTAAAGAGAGTAAAGAAAAGTCCTGGCCTAAAGAAACAAGTACTATAGTAAGTAAAGAAACCAGAATAGTTAATAATAGAAACTCCTTAAAGGAACTATGCTCCCAATAAGTGGCTAGAGTATAAAGCCTATGATAGAAAGAAAAATGAATCATGAACATAGGATGAGCTAGTGAGGAAACGAATAAAGTTAAATAGTGGACTAAATGCTTAAGTGAGTAAGTCAAGTAAGCAAATAGAAGTCATTAAGAGATGATAAAGGAGATTTAATACTAGTTGAGTTATCTCCAAGGGCATATGTAAGTAAGTCCACTAAGCAAGAAAGTCAACCCCTATGAATGAGTTAAGATTAATCATATGCAAAATAGAAAGATCTCCAATTACATAGACCAGAGTTATCAGAATATGTCCCAATGATAGAGGTTAATTTCCTTTATGATAAGAGCAAGTCATATGCTTTATAGCAATGACATAGAGAAAGAGAATCAAATACAGTAAGTTAGAACGTCCCTGGCAGAAAGAAACTAAAGAGCCTAGCCTCTAAAGGAAGTAAATAGAGCTAGGAAAAAGGGAAAGAAAGAGTCAATTAACAATAATATGAGAAAAGCTAGGTGAGATTACCCCTAAATTTTGAGGACAAAATTTATTTAATGGGGGAGAAATATAACATCTGGTTTCTCCGTAAATGCATGAAACTCACTAGATATAAGAGGAAGTCCTTCGAATACAATGATTTGAGGGCCAATAAAATTAAGAAAAAATTTTAAATAATGAAAAATGAGGATTTGAGATTTGAGTTACCCTGAAACCTAAGCCAGATAAGCCAGAAAAGTTTGAGAAAGAAAGTAGGGCATTTTTGTAATTTCTAGCAATTTGGAAAACTCACAGAAAGGCTTTTTAAAGGAGAAATTTAAGCTTTTTAGGGTTCTCAGAGGCCTTGAAAATCATAAGAACCCCTAAAACAATTAAAACTCCTCCAGTGAGCGATTTCGGCAAAAGATTAACTAAAACTTTGACTAAACAGCTTGGAATGGCTTCAAATCTAATTTGGGTGAAACCAAAGGCATTTTATAAGTTAACCCAAATTTTATGACGAAAAAGAATGTTCTCGAAAAGGATTTGAAATGAGGTCAAACAAAGAAACCATGATTTAGAGACTAAAATAAAAAGTGAAAAAGTTACAAAAAGTGACCCTTTGGCTCCTTAATACACATTCCACTCTTCTCTACGTAAACCGACTTAGCTTCTACCCAGAACAGAGGAGAGACCAGTAGCAACTAACGCATAAGGGAGGAGCAAAAAAGGAGGAAAAAGCTTGCAAAAAGTAAGAAAAAGTGTAGGATTTCATGGTTCATCCTTTATAAAAGATATTCTCCTCCTTCTCCTCTTTCTTTCTATGGTTTCTGTAATATCTAGTTTCTATAAAAATGATATAAATGAATATGTTTTCAAAGTAAGTCCTTTGAAATGAATTGGTTAAGGCCTAAAAAAATTAGAATAATGATCTAGACATTAAGTAATTAATTTAGGAGGCTAGAGGTACCTTGAAACAGAGGCTAAAATAACTAGATGGAAATTAACAAAATAGTTACATAACATAATGGCATTTCTATAATTTTGGTAAAATTTTAGAATTTTCATAGGAGGGCTTTTTAAATGACAAATTTGAGTTCTTTAGGGTTCTTAGGGGCCTTGAAAATCATGGGAAGTCTCGGGACAGTTAAAACCCCTTCGATGTACATTTTCTAATGTCAGTTGACCCTAACAAGTCTACGGACCAGGTCTCAGACAGTTTGGGCCCCCCGAGTTCAGAAAACCTTACCTAGACATTGTGGATAGAGAAAACCCCTATCCCAAAGGATATCGTATCCCAAAGTTCACGTTATTCTCTACAAAGAAGGGCCAATCTACATTGGACCATATTGCCAAGTTCACTATACAGTGTGGGGAGCTAGCCAACTTCGCAAATTTTGATAATTTGAGATTGTGCTTGTTTCCTAATTCCTTGATAGGGACTGCTTTCAACTAGTACATGTTACTACCAACGGGCTCTATCCTCATATGGATGAAAATGGAGAGACAATTCCACGCACAATACTTCATATCAAAACCCGAGGTGTGTGTAGCTAATTTCTCTAGAATGAGTCAACGCCCTTTCATTTTGGAAGGTTTTAACTCTAATTTGAGTGATTCCAAAGGTATTTTATAAGATTGAGGACATAAATTTTATGATGGAAAATATGGTTCTAAAAAAGAAGCTAAAACGAACTAAAAATCGAAAATGCCAAGACTAAGGAACAAAATTAGAAAATTTGGAAACAACTTCTTAAACCTAGCTATATATATGACCACGCCCCATTCTTCCCTTCACTTAGCTCATTTTATTTCTATCCTAAACCAGAGAAAGAAGCAAGGGAGTGAGGTGCACAAGAGAGGAGAGAAAGGAAGGAGAAAAACCAAGGGAAAGGTACTGTTTTCATGGATTTTCTTAGCAAATTTCTTCTCCTTCATCTTCCTTTCTTTCCTATGGTTGTATTGAAGCTTTTAGGTCTATTTTAAGGTCAAACCAAGGAGGAAATTTTTGAGTTTGGAGAGGAGAAGCTAACCAAAGTGAAGATCAAGCCAAGGAAACTAAGAAACCAAGGTATTTTGCCATGCTTCAAGCTTGATATTTCTTGTTCTTCCTGTTGCATATTTTGACCCATATGAGACCAGCCCTAAGGAGTTAAATTTCTAGCCAAACTAAGAGCAAATCTTAGGAAAATGAAGGAGAAGAACAAGAATATGCAAAGGAAACAACAAAATAACTATTAGATTTCAAGATAGAAAGGTTAGGGTTTCAAGTGTTCCCTTAAAATTTTATTTTGATTCAAGAGTTCCTAGGCCTAAATGAGTGTTTGAATGAGCTCTTAAGATTCCTAAAATGCTTCCCACATGCATCTCCCAATAAGAAAATAAAGCAAACACATTTGGTGTTCACTTAGTTCATAGCCACAGCCTAGGCTTGATGGAGCATCGAAGGGTAGTTTCAATTTATTCCAAGCTTGATTTTGGGTCATATATGATGGGAAAGGATGAGAGGAAGCCTTGCAAAAATTTTAAAATCCATGGATAATGAGATGGTATCATAGGTTTCATATTATGGCTTAAAGAAGCAACACCTAGCTAGGCTTCTAGAATTAATTGTGTGATGACTCCAAGAGGCTTAAAAGGAGTCAAGAACCTTAGATGGATGGAAAGAATGGAGCAAAGATGATGCTTTCATAATTTTGCTTCATTAGGTGCATTATAAAACTATAAATGAACCTTAGAAGCTAGCTAGCTTTTCTAATAAGTGTGTGGCTTTATAAATTGTTCCAAAAGTGTAATTGGCTTCCATATTATGTGTTTAGGCCAAAGAAACCAAGTTCCGCCTTCTTTTGTGTGTGTGGCTGAGGAAGAGGAACCAAATTCAAGAAGAAAAGTGTGTTTTTGTAATAAAGGTAGCTCTCTCTTCTTTCTCTCATGCATGAGTGGATATTTATCTTGTCTTTGAATATGTATATATATGTTTTAAGTCATGAAAAATGTTTTAGCAAGTATTTAGAAGCCATGGTACCATGATGTTATATTATGCATTCAAATGATGCTTTATGAAATTACTTTAGTTTACTTGATTGTGGTGAAGCCAAAAGTCCCTTAGCCAAGGTAAGATGAGCCAAGAACCCTCAAGAATGGTTGAGACAAAGCTAGAAGTCTCCCAAGAGTAAGGCATAGTTAAAAAGCTTTTAAGAAAATGGGTGAGGCAAGTCCAAAATCCTTAAAAAGAATGGGTGAGGCTTAACCACTTGCTTGGCAAGCCCATGTATGTTTTGTATGACTCTTTGAATATTAAAAATGTTTCATAAATGATTACATATTCCATGATAGCCATGCATGCATTGTTAGACATGGATTTGTATTCTTTATAATTGAAAGAGAGAAGAGCTATTGGGATTCCTAGAATCTCATCCCTTCCTCCCCATTTATCTAACATGACAAGGTGGACCAAGTGAGCCAAGAAATGGAAGCCACCAAGCATAAAAGAAGGAGATTGACAACAAGTGTGTGGAAACGTCTATTTTGTAGCCATATGAATGGCATATGATGTAATCTAATATTTTATATGATGTATGAACTTATAAACATATGTAATTACATGAATATTTGATATATGAATGAGATTTGATACCATATGTATGATATTGCATGATTTGGACATTAAATGGCAAGAACTAGCTTATGTATTCGTGTGTATACCTTGGGGTGTGTAACGAATGTAATTTCTATAAAATGATGAAATGAGTTGTATAAAAGCAAGTTCTCTAAAATAAGCTAGATAACGTCCTAGAAAATTTGGGTAGAGTCCTAGACTCCTAAAAATGACAATTCGAGGCTCAGATAGAAAGAAAAACGGAGTTAGGATGGTGAAACAATTTGTGAAGAAAACTGATGAAACGTAATGGTATTTTCGTAAATAAGTGAAACTTTTGGAAAAACATATAGGAGGGCTTTTTAAATGGGAAATTTGAGTTGTCCAAGGTTTTAAGAGGTCCTAAAAACCATGGGAAGCCCCGGGACTAGTAAAGTCCCTTCGGTGTATGTTTTCCAATGGTGGTAAGCCCAAACTTTGACAAATTCATACAGTAAGGTTTTAACTCCAATTTGAGTGATTCCAAAAGTATTTTATTAAATTGGAAACTTAAATTTTATAATGAAAAATACAGTTCTAAAAAAGGAATTAAAACAAAGATGAAACGAAATTACCAGTACAGAAGGACAAAATTAAAATTTTTGAAAAAGCTAGCTTCTTGAATGTTCCATAAGCTTCTTGTCTCTTCTCCCAACTTCTTAAGCACGACCCTTTTTGCCCAAAATACAGAAAATTTTTAGCTCCTTTAGGCACACCAAGAGAAGGAGAAAAAGAGGAAGAAGAAGGCAAGAAAGGTAAGGAAACCCAAGGAATTTCATGCTCCTTCTTCTTCCAATTCTATTCCTCTCCTTTCCTCCTCTCTTTCTATAGTTTAATTGAGTGAATTAGTTCTATTTTGAGTCTAGAACAAGGAGGAGCAGTTTGAATTGCTTAAGGAGAAGAAAAACAAGGAGAAAAAGTGTTGAAACCAAGCTTGAATCTAAGGTATTTCATGGTTTTGTTAGTTCTCCTTTTTGCTTCTTCCTTGTGTATGATTTCAGCCAAACCAAAACCATATGAGGGGGAGATGTTTTGTCTGAAAACAAGAGAGGGACTAGGCTTTTAGACCATAAGAAAGAGGAATATGGCAAGAAATTGCAAGAAAAGCCTATGAAAAATAAGATAGAAAAGTGTAGGCTTCTTTAGGGTTTTATAAGATCTGACTTTGTATGAGTAATTCCTGGGCTATTTAAATATTTCCTTGAGCTCCTAAGACTCCTAGAAACCCTCCTAAGTGGTTCTCCCATTAAGGAAAAATCAAGAACCTTGTGAACCTCCATTATGGTGCTAGTTTCGGCCAAGGCAAGAATACTATGTTAAGAAGTGTTTTAATTTGTTCTAGGCTTGGTTTGGGACTTTATATGATGTTAGAAGATGGGAGAAACCATTGGGAAAAATTTAGGAGCCATGGATTAGGAGATGGGACAATGGTGTCCATAATGGCACCTTATGAAGCAACTTGATTTTCCAATTGTGCAGATGAATGTGTGATGGCTCCAAGAACTTTGAATAAGGCCAAGAGGCCTAGAAATGGAAAGAGATGGGCGCCTGAAGCTTAAATTGTGAAGGTTGCTTCAATAGGCCATTTATAGAACCATTATGCCACTTATGGAACCAAGTGTGTGTTCAAGAGAGAGTTTAGTGTCTTAGCTTACTTCAAGTATATAATTATGCATTGTTTATGATGTTTAGGCCAAGAGAACATCCACCCACCTAGGTGCACTTGTGAGACTAAAAAAGGGAAAGAAAAGGATCAAGAAAAGCTTACATAAATCCAAGGTAGCTCTCCACCTCATTCTCCTTGCATTCTTGTGTGCATATGTATGTAATTATGTGCTTGTGTGTACTCTTGTGATTTGAGAACATGTCACTTGATGTCTTGAGATTGCATTGGTATTAATGTATTGTCTTGAATGCCATTGATAGTGAGAATGGCTCATAAGGGTGAGGTGATGCCAAAAGTCCCTTAATGTGGGGAAGGAAGTGCCAAAAGTCTTATAACATGGGTGAGACCAGGCCAAATGTAACATCCAGTTTTCTAAAACTAGAGAAAATGTGAGAAACGTAACGTATGGTTTCTCTGTAAATGAACAAAATTCACCAGATACAAAAGGAAGTCCCCCAAGATGATGTAGTTAAGATCCTGAAAAAATTGGGAAGCATTTTAGACTCCTAAAAATGAGAATTTTAGCCTCAAATGGAAGAAAAAACAAAACTAGAATGAAGAAATAAATTCTTACGAAAAGCCTACAAAACATAATGGCATTTTTATAATTTTGAGCAATTGTTAGAATTCACACAAGAGAGCTTCTTAAATAAAATTTTTGAGTTCTCCAGGGTCCTCAGAGGCCCTAAAAACCAAGGAAAGCCTCGGGACAGCTAAAGCCCCTTCGGTGGACGTTTTCTAATGTCGGTATGCCCAAACTATGACAGATTTGTTCAGGAAGGTTTTAGCTCTAATTTGAGTGATTCCAAAGGCATTTTACTAAATTGGGAACCTAAATTTTATAATGGAAAAGACGGTTCTAAAAAAGGAGCTAAAATGAAGGAGAAACAAAAATGCAAAGTATGAAGGGCAAAATGGAAATTTTTGAAAAGTGTAACTTATTCCCAACTATATATATGATGCACCCTTCTTCTCCCTTCATTATGCACGACCATGTTCTACCTAAAACCAGAAGAAAACCCTAGGGGATGAGGCTCATAAGAAGGGGAAGAAAAGGAGGAGAAATCAAAAGCTTAAGGTATGGAAATTAGTAGTTTTTCATGCTCTTTCTCTTCCAAACCTCTTCTCTTCCATTCTCCTTTGTTTCCTATGATTAAAATGAAGTTTATAAATCTGTTTTAAGGGAGAAATTGAGGGAAAAATTAGGATTTGAAGAGAGGAGTTCAAAGAACACAAGATTCAAGTGAGAAAAAGCAAGAAAACAAGGTAATTTCTCTTCCTATAGTTGTCATCTTTGGTTCCCTCCTCCTCCATTTCGCGCCACTTGAGAAAATCCTAGGCGAAGATGATTTTTAGGTAGAACCAAGCATGAATCTAAGAAAAAAAGGTGTGGAGATTAAGAATATGCAAAGGGAATTATCAAAAAAACCATTAGATTTCAAGATACAAATTCTAGGGTTTTGTGTGCATCTTCCAAAATCTGATTTCATATGATAATTCCTAGGCCTAATTAAGAGTTTAAATGAGCTCCTAAGATTCCTAAGATGCTCCCCACATGCTTCCTCCTTCAAGAAAACAAAGAGAATTCCAAGGAGGCCAAAAAAGGGCATAGTCTCAGCCAACCAAGGTTGGGGTAGCTAGGGAGAGTTTTAAATTTTTCTAAGGCCATTCTTGAGTCATAATTGATGAATTAAAATGAAGAGAGGCCTTGGAAAAAATTTAGAACTCATAGAAAGTGATTTGGTGTCTTAGGTTCCATATTATGACCAAAAAAAGCAACATAGTGCTAGGCCATTTGTTTTAATGATGTGATGACTCCAAGAGGCTTAAAAGAAGTCAAGAATTATATTTGAAAGGAAAGAATGAGGCTTAGAAATCATTTGAGGGGTGTTGCTTCATTAGGTGCAATTATGGACCATAATGGAGCTCATAGAGCAATCTAGCATCTAAGCAAATTGTATGGCCTTAGAGATTGTTTCATGAACCTAATTGGCTCCCATAAATTGTATCTAGGCCAAGAGAAACTATCTCCACCAATTTGTGAGTGTGTGGCCGAAAGAGGAGGCTTGAATCCAAAAGGAAAAGTGTGTAATTGTGTGCAAGGTATGTAATGTCCAGTTTTCGTTAAACAATGGAAACGGGCACGCTTTCAAAGTAAGTCCCCTGAGATGAGTGATTCAAGGCCAAATAAAATTTGGATAAAATGTTAAATAATAAAAAATGAGGATTTGAGCCTTGAGTTGCCCAGACACCTGGGTCGGAGTGATTCGAAAAATTTGCCGAAAGGCCAGTGGCATTTTCGTAAATAAGTGCAATTTTGGAAAAGCACCTAGGAGGGCTTTTTAAATGGAAATTTTGAGTTTCCTAGGGTTCTCAGAGGCCCCAAAAACCATGGGAAGCCCCAGGACCCGTAAAGACCCTCCGATGTAAGTTTTCCAACGTCGATTGACCCGAACTTTGACTAATTCGTTTGGAAGGGTTTTAGCTCCGATTTGAGTGATTCCAAAGCCATTTTTCTTAAATGGGAATCTAAATGTTATAATGGAAAAGACAGTTCTAAAAAAGGAGATAAAATAAAGGAGAAACAAAAAGGCAAAGTATGAAGGGCAAAATGAAAATTTTTGAAAAAGTCACTTTATCCTAGCTATATATAGGTGGCACCTCACACTCTCCTTCATTCACTTCAGAATTTCCAGCCCCAAATCAGACGCAAATCCCTTGGAGAGTGGTACACAAAGAGAAGGGAAGAAGGAGGAAAGATTCAAGACTTTAGGTATGGAATTTTGCTTGTTTTTCATGCTTTCTCTCCACCACTTTCTTCTCCTCTTTTTCCCTCTTCTTGTCCATGATTTCTCTAAAGTTTTGAGGGCTATTTTGAAGGGAGAACAGAGGGGAAAGTTCGAATTTCAAGTAAGGAGGCCAAGGAAAGCAAGAACAAGCAAGGAAATCCAAGGAAAACAAGGTATTTTGCAATTCTTCCACTTGGTCTTCTTCCTCCCTTCCTTGAGCATTTCGACCTACACTTGGACAGATCTAAGGATTCAGATTTTTAACCAAACCAAAGATGATTCTTAGGTATTTGATGGAGAGGAATAAGAAATAATGAAATTAAATATGAGGAAGTATAGTATAAGCTCACACGGTCCACGTGACACCAAATTGAATTTTTTAGATATAGCACAACGCGAAAAAGTCTATTATTTTTATCCTCTTTCTCATATACTCTTGTGGGATTAATGATATAAAGCTGATAAATGACATAAAATGAGCTAGAAGTTATGGTGTTACAAGGTAGCTCTCTCCACCTTCTCTCATGCATGGATGTGTGTTTATCTTGTTTTAGAATGTGTGTATGTGTATTTTCAAGCTTTAAAAAGTATGGTAGCATGCCTTTACATGACATGATGCTTGATGCCATGTAATGTTTTCAAATGATTACATGATGTTTGTGTGAGTTTGCTTGAGTGTGGAGAGGCCAAGAACTCTTCCTTTTGGTGAGGATGAGCCAAGAACCCTTGAGCTTGGTTGAAACAAAGTCAAGAGTCTCCCAAAAGCAAAGTGGGCTCCCAAGAGTATGGTTGAGTCCAAAGCTCTTAAAGAATGCATGAGGCAAGTCCAAAATCTATGAGGAGAAGTATGAGGCCATCCAAGCACTTGGTGAGCTCTTGGATGTTTTGTATGATTGATTCAAATGCCAAGATTATTTTAAAAGATGCATGTCTTCCACTTTCACCATGCATGCATTTGAAATGCTTGCTTTACACATATTATATATGATTGAATGGGAGATGAGCTATTGGGATTCTTTGAATCTCATTCCCTCCTCTCCAATGATCTAACATATTCGGTGAACTAAGTGGATATGCTAATGGGAGCCAACAACATTAAAGGAAGGAGATTGACAAACTTATGCCTTAGTTTTAGCTAATTTGGAACCATACTTATGTATCATAATGTCTATGATGTTGTATATGTACAATGAACCTTGAGACATATGTAAATATACTATTATGTAATGTTTAGAGTCATGAATATGATGTATGAGCTTTAGAATACAATTTGAGTTTTGAATGTCCAACTATGCATTATGGAAGTTTGATGGAAATATGCATAAGTGTAGGTTGAATGGCCAAAATGAGATGCATGAGGTTTAGGACTATTTGGGCAGCTCACACAAGTCTCAAATAAGCTTTTAAACTTGTCCAAAAGGTGCCAAGACCAAGGAAAATCCATTTGGCAACTTTGGTACCTAATATAGAGCTAAAATTGACCATAATGGAACCTTATGTCGCTTTTTGGCCAAATGGAACCTTAGGTCTCATTGAGAGCTTTTTGGGAAGCTAAAGAAGATAATTTTTGAAGGTCTAGAGAATATTTGATGAATTTTCAAAGTTGGGATTTTCCATTGATTCTGGTATGGGCGCTGTTCATACTGGCAGTTTTGTGTTTTATGTCACCCGATGGCCAAATGGTGTCCAATGCTTGTGAAACTTTTTATGCATAAACTAGATGTCATAAGCTTCCTATGGCTATCGAGATCACCTTATTTGGAGTTCTGAGCAAAGAGTTATGCATTTTTGAAGTTGACTGTCAGTAGCATAGCGCCTCAGGAGTTCAGTTACTGTTTTATAGGATTCCAATGGATAAATGTATCTGTTTCATTCTAGAATTATTTTTAGCATCCATTCCAAAATGACCAAATGTGTGTAATTTCGATTTTTATAGAATTAGTTATGAATTTCAAAAGTTTGTATCAGTAAACTGAACAGCAGCTCAGGCAGCCTACGACCTCTGTAGCTTTTTGGATGTCAAACATCTTGTGTGATAAATTTTGTGACCTGGGCATATTTTTATTGTGAAGTAGACATCCTAAGCTTTCCAGAATGATCAAGAACACATGTTTTTTATTTTTCTAGATTTAGTTATGATTTTCCAAAGTTTGCCTAGGGAAGAGGCCAATTCTGGCCGAAAATAAACTCCCATTTTCCATGCCTCATTTCAGTTTCCATGGGTTGTAGGCATGTTTTTGGGATGTAAATGAGTTGTAATGATATAATTAAATTTGAGGATACATAGTATGAGCTCACACGGTCCACGTGATACCAAAATGAATTTTTAGATACGACGCAACATGAAAATAATCATTATTTCTTTGGCTTTTCCATGGAAAATCAATATGATTCATGATATTATGCCACTTAAAAGTATGAGATGAGCTAGAATTTATGGTGTTGTACCAAAAGTCTCTTGAATGAGTAAGGTCAAGTCAAAAGTCCCTAGGCCAAGGGTGAGGCATATCCAAAAGTCCTAGAAATGGGTGAGGCAAAACCAAAAGTCCCTAGAGCGTCGTGATCGCTTGATTGTGAAAGTGTGGCATGAACATTTTGTACATGAGCATTTATAGTTCTAGTAGCTTGTTTATTTGCACACTTGATGTGTATATGCCTTGAATGTGTGTGTGAATAGGTGTGTAAGCTATTGAGATTCAAGGAATCTCACTCCCCTTCCCCCTTCCATCTTAATATGTCTAGATGGCTCCCAAGATACAAGAAAAGCAAGCCAAGAGCCTTGAAGAGTTACAATTGGAATATTTTGTTGTTCTTTTTGTGTATAAATGTCAAAGTGAACTTGTACAAGTTATTTTTGTAATGTAAGACCTTAAGCAAATCAAATATGATGTATAAATGTTATGTAGCCCATGTGTGACATTAAATTAATACAAATGTGGAATTTGGCTTCTTGAATAGTTTATGTGTGTAGTGCATTAACGGATGTGGGATGGCCAAATTAAGATTCATGAGGTTTAAAACCACTTGGGTAGCTCACACAAGTCATAATTGTGCTTTTAAACTTGGCCAAGAAGACTAAACCATTGGAGAGCCATTTGGACAAAGTTGACCCCTCACTTGAAGCAAAATTAACCATTTGAGTGAGTTATATCACTTTCTATCCAAATAAGCTCTTCTTGATTTGAAATTTGGCATACATCTAGAGCTTGTTGAGAGATTTTTGGTTGGCTAAAGTGTAGAATTTTTGGAGGTCTATGGAATATTTGGTGAATTTTTGAAGTTGGCTGAAAAACTAGAATTTGCCACTAGTACTATTCATATGGTCTAAATTTTTTGCTCTTCTATTCATGGGCAAACAATGTCCAATTACCACAAAATTTCAGAAGGAGAAACTAGACGTTCCTAGTGACTTTTCCCAATTAGAAGGACACATTTGGATGTCTATAGAGGGAGATATTAATTTTTGAAGTTGCTGTATAGTACCAAGAGTACTCTTGGACCCGAGGTATTGTTTGATTAATTTTTAGGGTCTGAACGTTCTTGGATTGGTCTTGAACTATTTTTTTCCTCTAATTAACATCTGTGCAAATTGGTATAGATTGCATAGATTGGAATGTTTTGGAATTAATTATGAATTTCCAAAATTTATATCAATAATCTATATTAGTATCAGAAGGTAGTCGGACCTTCCTGCATTTTTTGTTTGTCAAATGTGACCTAGATGGGTTTTTATGGCTAGAAATTATTTTTATGTGAAGCTAACATCCAGAGCTTTCCAATAAACTATAGTTTGCTTAATTTTTCTTTTTTATCATTTAATTATGATTTTTCAAAGTTGCCCTAAAATCTACTATGTGCTATCTGCAAGCTTAAATGTAAAGTTTGGGGTTTTTGACTTGGAAACCATGGATTGCTAGATGTTTGGAGTTGATTGTGATTTGTTCCAATGATAAATGACTAGAGAATATTGTTGAATAATCTACAGGGCCCATGAAATGAGAATGGAAGAATTTTATCCTGATGCAACATAATAGAAATGTATTATTTTCATACTTTTCCTTACTTTTGTCTTATGAATGTGCACCAATTGTCCTAAATAGAAGAGTATGATAATAGAAATATAAGGTATGACAGGGTGAGAGTATTAGTTTCTGAAATCTAGGTTTGTGCACCCTTGAGACATGTTTAGTAGACAATTTTGGTGCTTTCCCACGTGCTCAAATGGCCATGGATGTCTTAGGAGCAATTTTGGATAATTTGAGATCCATTGGAGACACAAAAAGTGTCATTTTATAACCTAATGTCAAGATCTAACCAAATAAATGAATTTGCCCATGAATTTTAACATGCATATAGATTTCATCCAAATCTTTTTGGGAAGCCAAAGACCAAATTATTTGGAGCTCTGTAAAATTAATTTTAATTTTTCAAAGTTACCATTTTTCTTCTATTCTGGTATAAGCACTATTTATATGATCAATTTCTTATGCTATATCATTTGACAGTCAAATGGTGTCCAAGGCTCAAAATTTTTCAGATATAAACTAGACATGATAAGCTTTCTAAAGCCACTAAGATCATCTTAGTTGGATATCTAATCAGGGAGATATGAATTTTTGAAGTTCAGTTACAGTACTAGTAGCGATAGGTGACCTTGGTTACTATTCCATCAATTTTCAATGGCTAGACATCCTTTTTGTGGTCTGACATTATTTTTAGCATAAAGTAGATATAGCATTCCAAAATGGTATAGTGTGCGTGATTTCAATTTTTCTAAAACTAGTTATAATTTTTCAAAGTTTATGACAGAAAACTAAAATGCCAACCCGAGGTTGCACATACTATTTTTATGTATGTACTCCATTAGCTTGATTTCTTGGCTACTTCTTGAGATAGTTTTAAGTTGTATTTGTGTATTTAAATTTGAGAATGAGATGGATGAGTTCATATGGTTCATGGAACACAAAATGAAAAATTTATCCACGCAAAAATAATCCATTTTTTAATGGATTTCTTTTATGAATTTATGTTATGTAAGAAGCTATGCTTAGAATTGAGATGAGATGAGTTGTATGAATATGGTGTTATAGTTTCCATGAATGATTTGGGGCTATTTTGGGTCTGGTTCAGAGGGAAAAGACTAGAGTTTGAAAGAAAAGCCTATTGCAATGGAAGAAGCCTTTGGAAAAGTCTTGAATCAAGGTAATTTTCTTAGCTATCCCTGCATCTCCTTCTTGCTCTTCAGGGATTTGAGTTTAGCCAGCCCATGGCCTATCCAAGAAGAGATAAATTCTAACCTAACTAAGAAAGAAACATAGGTTATGCAAGAATATGCGAAGTGTGATGACCCTAGATTCTAATATCAGTGATTATAGCTAAATACACAATTAATAGATAATGATCAAGGTTTGGAGTCATCGCAATTAATTACATTATGAAAATATAGGGGAAATTTAAACCTTGATACTACTAGGATCATCAACTAACAACCCTAACGGGATCATGCATAAGAAAGGTTTATACCATCATTAAAGGTGTATGATTTATCCATTGATCAATTTCAACCCACAAAAACATCCCACCAATGTATTCATACCATTCCCTAGCATTAGCCTTACTGAAATTAGGGTTTCTAGGTCAAATATAGGAGTTTGGGGACCTGCGCCGCGACTTGGAACTTTCCCGCCGCGGCTAAGTTAGGTTCTGGAGCTCAAAAATTAAGTTTTTATACTTGCGCCGCGGCCCAATTACTCTCTGGAATTTTCTTGACTTTCGCTGCGGTGAGTTGGACCTGCGCTGCGGCCAACCTATGTGGCGCCGCTGCGAGTTTTGCTACTGTAACCTCCCTAATTAATTTTCTCGACTCGCGCCGCGGCGGGACTTCTTGCGCCGCGGCGAGGTTACGTTCTGTCACCTCCTGGGCGATTATTTTCACTCCGCGCCGCGGCGAGATTTCTCAAGCCGCGGCGTCCCTCGCCACTGTCACTCCCTAGGCCGCGGCGAAGCCTTCTTGGCCGCGGCGTGATTCCCTTCTGTCACTGGTTTCACTATACTTCGCCCCCTAAAGTCCATTTCTCTTCTTAGGGACACTCTAAGGTCACTTCCCCTCATTTTATGTAGCCCTAATGACATTTATCTACCTTATTTACTTAGCTATTCTTCCATTACCAATTCAAAACTTATATGCCCATTTCCGTTCTCTAATCACCCTCTATTAGCAAGTTTATAAAGTATCAACAACAAAATATACATGAACTACCAGCAGCTATCCTTTAATACACAATAAATGGGGGTTCCATATATTAGGGGCTCATATCAATATCTCAAGGGTTACATTTCCATTGATAAGCAATATTACATGTCAGCACCAAATACAACAGAAATCATGAGTCCATACTACAACTATCAAATTAAGATGAGGTCTAACCCCTCAATTCATACATCCTTAATAAATCAAATGTTCAAGCCTACACTTGGCAATGCAGATACATGATGATACTATACATTAAGGAATACAAAATTAGCATCTATACTAGCTAAGTCAGCCCAAGTGTAGCCATCTCCCCATAGGTTGAAGCTTATGGATTTTCATCCACTTGCTTACCCTTATCCTTACCCGAGGAACTTTCACCTGAAATATTAATCCCACAACACGGGGTGAGATATAAATCTCAGTAACCAAAGCAATTCCATCATATAATCCAGTTTAATCAACATATATGCATGAATCAAAATCCATATCAGAATCATATCAGTCATTTCAGCAAATGAAACAATTAGGCTATCATGATTACTATCCCATACTAGCAATCATATAATTAACATGTTAAAGGCCATTAACACCGAGAGAGGCCCGTCCACGGCACCTACTCCCTATTGAGCACAACCAGGGCTCAGTGCATTTGGGGTTGATCATACCCGGTGCCCGATCGTGGCACATGCACGGGTGGCAGCCACACCACAGCTCCACCATGGACTCACAAGGTCCAATCATAATATAACAGATAGCCAACCAATTCATTCAACATTTCAAATCATTCATATATATAGCAAATATGAAATTAAAATAGATACATGCATGGAATTACTGTAAACCCCGGTTACCTCACTTGCAGACAATTGCAACAGCCACCACAAATCCTAAATTCGAATTCAAGTATCTCTCACCAGAATTTTCAATGTGTCACCCAAAATCCTAAGCAAATTCGTACAAAATTAATGCCCATAATACAAATAAGCTATGGGGGTCTCAAACCATAACAGAAAGCATCAAAATGGGGGGTTTAAAGTCTCCTAATACTAACCTCAACCTCAACCTACGAATTTCACTAAGAAAACCTCCAAACACTCACTTTTCAGATTTTGGGTATAATGAAATCTCTCCAAATGAAAAACTAATCGGACCAAATTAAAGAGAAAGATGAGGGGGTTAAGTTCTATAACTATTACCTTGGCCAAATCTTGCTCTAAGTGTGTGGAAAGATGGAATTAAGTCAAGAACCCTAGCCTCCTCTCCTCACCTCCGAATTTCTCTTCTATTTTTGTGTTTCAGCAAATGGGGGGAAAAGTGGCTGAAGCAATTAGGGTTTTGATGGGTTTAAGTTGGGTCAAAAGGTTGGGTCATGGGTTGCTCCAAGTTCAAACCCAATTGGGTTTCAGATTTTGCTTATTGGGCCAGTTTTTAAGTGTTGGGCTGCATAATTCTGTTGGGCCAGTTTTCACATATTGGGTTGCTGAAGTTTAATGAGTTTTGGGCCAAACTTAAAGGGCTCAAGGGCTTGGATCTGCACAAGGGTAATTGGGCCACTTAATTGAGCCTATACAAGATAAATCTTGGGCCTCTATCTCATTAAATTAGTTTGGGTTTACCTCTAATTCATTGGGCCTCCATTAGCCTCTTATCATGATTTAATTAATTTGGGCCTAGATGTAAATCTCCATCCTAAATAAATTCTCAACCCATATTAACAATTTATCTCTCTAGAATACCCATTCACTAACTTGCCCAATTATGCTCTATTAATTATCCTTAATTAACCTTAATCCATAATTAACACCTTAATTAATTTCGGGGTGTTACATTCTCCCCTCCTTTTAGAAATTTTGTCCTCAAAATTAGACATACCTTACTCAAACAATGCAGGATAATCCTTCCTCATTGCTTCTTCTGTTTCCCAAGTTGCTTCATCCGGAGTAAGTCCCTTCCATACCACCTTTACCAGGAGGATGTCCTTATTACGCAGCTGTTTGACTTTTGAGTCCACAATCCTTTCCGGTTCTACCACATAAGATAAATCATCTTGTAGATGCACATTCTCATGCTCAATGACATGCAAAGGGTCCGGGTGGTACTTTTTAAGTTGGGACACATGGAACACATCATGCAATCTGGCCAGGTTTGGAGGTAAAGCAACTCTATAGGCCACTGGTCCTATCCTTTCAAGGATTTGGAAGGGACCAAGATAACGAGGACTGAGCTTTCTTGTCCTGATAGACCGTCCTACCCCCGTCACCGGAGTAGCCTTAAGGAACACATGGTCTCCTACCTCAAATTCTAAGGGTCTCCTTCTCTTATCCGCATAACTCTTCTGCCTACTCTGGGCAGCCAACAATTTCTTTTGGATGAGTTCTATCTGATGGGTGGTTTGGTCCACTATGTCTGGACCCAAGAGACTCCTCTCACCCAACTCTACCCAACACAAGGGTGACCGACACTTCCTCCCATAAAGTGCCTCAAATGGTGCCATCTGGATACTGGAATGGTAACTATTATTATAAGCAAACTCAGCTAAAGGCAAGTACACATCCCAACTCCCTTTCAATTCTAGCACACTAGCTCTCAGCATATCCTCAAGGGTTTGAATGGTCCTCTCAGTCTGTCCATCAGACTGAGGATGATAAGCAGTGCTAAAGTTAAGACTAGTACCTAAAGCTTCTTGTAGAGACCGCCAAAATTTTGATGTGAATCTTGGGTCTCTATCTGACACAATGCTATTAGGAACGCCATGTAACCTTACAATCTCACGAACATACAGTTGAGCTAGTCTATCTAGAGGATAAGTAGCTCTAATAGGTAGAAAGTGGGCAGACTTTGTCAATCTATCCACAATCACCCAAATAGCATCGTAACCCGAGGATGTCCTAGGCAAACCCATCACAAAGTCCATGGATATACTATCCCATTTCCATTCCGGGATCTCTAAAGGCTGTAACAAACCTGCGGGTCTTTGGTGTTCAATCTTAACCCTCTGACAAATTAGACATCTAGCCACAAACTCTGCTATATCTGACTTCATTCCAGGCCACCAAAAGCTCTTCTTTAAATCCCTATACATCTTAGTGGTGCCCGGATGAATGGTGTACTGACTCTTATGAGCTTCTGATAACACTATGTTCCTCAACTCTTCATCTTTGGGTATGCACACTCTACCTTGGTACCTCACCAAACCATCTTCTAATAGGTCAAAATCTTTGACCTCACCACTCCCTAGTTGCTCTCTAATTCCTCCCCAGTAGGCATCTAATTCTTGGGCCTCTTTAATCCTTTTTCTAAGGTCATTTTCTATCCTCAATTCTCCCAAAAGAAGACTACTAGGGTTTATTGAAATTGATAAATTCAAATCTCTCATTTCCTCAATCAACCTTTGCTCTCTAAGCATCATCATTGCCATGTGAATAGATTTCCTACTCAAGGCATCGGCGACCACATTCGCCTTCCCTGGGTGATACTTCAAGGAGAAATCATAGTCCTTAAGAAATTCCATCTACCTCCTTTGCCTTATGTTCAACTCCTTTTGGTCAAACAAGTACTTCAAACTTTTGTGATCACTATACACCTCAAATTGGGCACCATAGAGATAGTGCCTCCAAATCTTAAGGGCAAAAACTACAGCCGCTAGCTCTAGGTCATGGGTAGGATAATTCTCTTCATGGGGTCTAAGTTGTCTAGAAGCATAGGCTATCACTCTACCTTATTGCATTAAGACACACCCTAATCCCTTCTTAGAAGCATCACTATAGACTGTGAATGTCTCTTTTGGATCAGGTATCACTAACACAGGTGCGGTGGTAAGCCTATCCTTAAGCTCTTGAAAAGCATTCTCACACTTAGCATCCCACACAAATGGTTTGTCCTTCCTAGTCAATTTGGTCAAAGGCATGGCTAACTGAGAAAATCCCTTAATGAATCTTCTATAGTAGCCAGCTAGACCTAAGAAGCTACGGATTTCGGTCACCGTTTTGGGTCTCTCCCAATTCAGTACCGCTTCTACCTTGCTAGGATCTACCGCTACCCCTTGTTCCGATATCACATGACCTAGGAATTTGACCTCCCGCAACCAGAACTCACACTTGCTCAACTTAGCATACAACTGATGCTCTCTCAAGGTTTGAAGAACTATCCTAAGATGCTCTTCATGCTCTTCACTACTTTTAGAGTAGATGAGAATGTCATCAATGAACACTACCACAAATCGGTCAAGATAAGGCCTAAAAATCCTATTCATGTAATCCATGAAAATGGCAGGGGCATTGGTTAACCCAAAAGGCATAACTAGGAATTCATAATGGCCATACCTAGTCCTAAAGGCAGTTTTAGGTACATCCTCAGCCTTGACTCTAAGTTGGTGATATCCCGATCTAAGGTCAATTTTTGAAAAGACCGACGCTCCAGCTAATTGGTCCAGCAAGTCATCAATTCTAGGCAAAGGGTATTTATTCTTGACAGTCGCTTGGTTCAATTGCCTATAGTCAATGCAAAGCCTAAGGCTACCATCCTTCTTTTTGACAAATAACACTGGTGCTCCCCATGGAGACACACTTGGCCTAATAAACCCTTTCTCAAGTAACTCTTCTAACTGACTCTTTAACTCAACCAACTCAGCAGGCGCCATTCTATACGGGGCCTTAGAGATTGGACCAGTATCGGGTACCAAATCAACAGAAAATTCTAGCTCTCTCTCTGGAGGTAGTCCACTAAACTCCTTAGGGAAAACCTCAGGAAACTCCCCAATCACAGGTATATCCTCTAACCCATCCTCAACTTCAACATGCAATGAAAAGAATACTAGAAACCCTTGGCATCCACGCCTAAGGCACCTCCCGGCTTGGGCGGCAGACACACAAGTAAGCTCAGTCACAGGACAAGTCTCAGGTATGTTTGCGGGTAAAGAAATAGTTTTACGGTTGCAGTCCAATATCACATTATTAGCAGACAACCAGTCCATACCAATGATTACATCAAAATCACACAAAGGAATACAAATCAAATCAAGGGTAGTACAACGGCTATCCAATTGTACAGTACAATTTAAGCACACATCAGATGTAATCATAGAATATCCAGTAGGGGTGGACACAGACAATTCAAATGGCAACAGGCTAATTTTAAGACCCAGACGCTTAACACAGTCATATGAGATGAATGAGTGGGTTGCACCCGAATCAAACAATGCATCTACGACATGATTATGGACAAGCAATGTACCTCGGATCAGGCTAGGGGATCTACTAGCCTCCTGCTGCGTAATGGCGAACACCCTTCCTTGGGTAGGTGGCTTAATTGATGAGGCCGACTCACGTGACACCGTGCAAGTTCGCGCATAGTGTCCCGGCTTTCCACAATTGTAACACACGGGACAAGGCCCGTTCCCATGGTTCTTCCCACATTTGGCACAAGTGGGTGGGGCACTCATTGCAATTCTCGGTGGTCCCATACTTCTTCTTTGAGGGACATTCCTTGGGGGTGGTCTCCTACCCCAAGAGCCACTCCCGCTATAGGTTCCTTTCTTGCTTCCGCCCCTAAAGGGCTCCATGCCCCGGTCACGTTTCCCTTCTAGGGTCTTCTTTCTCTTGGCCTCACTTTCAATCATGGCCCTTTCTGTCACTCTACACTTCTCCACTAACTCATCAAAGTTGCGGATTTGTAGAGACACTATTTTATCCTTGATCTCTGGTCTCAGGCCCCTCTCAAATTTCTCCGCTTTCCAGGGCTCATCATCAAACCTCTTCAGGTAGGAGGGGAAGCGAGACAACTGAATGAATTTGGCCGCATATTGGTCCACATTCATATCCCCTTGCTCAAGGAAGTTAAACTCAGCCTCCTTGTCGGCCCTCACTGATGGTGGGAAGTATTTGCTTTCAAATGCCGTTTGAAAGCTCTCCCAGGTCAAGGGTATCTCCCTTGCAACCAATAATCTAGAGGCACTCTTCCACCAGTGCTCTGCCTCACCTTCCAACTTATAGATGGCCAGCTTTGCTTTTTGTTCGGTGGTGCAAGTCATAACCCCGAAGATCTTCTCTATTTGCATTAGCCACTTTTCGGCCTTCTCAGTGTCTAACTCCCCCAAAAATGATGGAGGATTGGCCTTTTGGAACTTAGACAACACCACAGAGAGGTCACCATCCTCTCCCACACCAGGGTTTTGACCAGCCCCCACACGATTTCTCACTGGCACCTCTTGGTTTTGCTTACTCATATTCTCATGAAGTTGTTGCAGCACTTGCACAGTCGCTGCATGGGCCACGGCTTGCTCTTGAAGCCGATCCGTCATTGCCCTTACTGTAGTTTCATGGGCCTCAGCTTGTTCCTTCATTCGGTTGGCCATGGCAGCCATGGCCTCTTGCATCTCTCTTAACATCTCAGTGGTTTCTCTACGAGTAGCCATTTAACTCTTCAAAGCTACAAGCACAACCACAAGCATTCCTCATTAAGCTACAGCCCAAGGCAACCAGAACACACTCCACCCATGGCAGATACATAGATATATAGGTATGAGAGTTATCATCAGGCCACAATGTTCCTATTCCTATCATGCATGCATCATGATTGCCAAGTTTTCTAACAACAAAGATGTAAATCAAACACACATGCCTGAACCATTGCTCTGATACCAACTGTGACGACCCTAGATTCTAATATCAGTGATTATAGCTAAATACACAATTAATAGATAATGATCAAGGTTTGGAGTCATCGCAATTAATTACATTATGAAAATATAGGGGAAATTTAAACCTTGATACTACTAGGATCATCAACTAACAACCCTAACGGGATCATGCATAAGAAAGGTTTATACCATCATTAAAGGTGTATGATTTATCCATTGATCAATTTCAACCCACAAAAACATCCCACCAATGTATTCATACCATTCCCTAGCATTAGCCTTACTGAAATTAGGGTTTCTAGGTCAAATATAGGAGTTTGGGGACCTGCGCCGCGACTTGGAACTTTCCCGCCGCGGCTAAGTTAGGTTCTGGAGCTCAAAAATTAAGTTTTTATACTTGCGCCGCAGCCTAGAACTCTCGCGCCGCGGCCCAATTACTCTCTGGAATTTTCTTGACTTTCGCCACGGCGATAGCCGCGGCGAGTTGGACCTGCGCCGCGGCCAACCTATGTGGCGCCGCGGCGAGTTTTGCTACTGTAACCTCCCTAATTAATTTTCTCGACTCGCGCCGCGGCGGGACTTCTTGCGTCGCGGCGAGGTTACGTTCTGTCACCTCCTGGGCGATTATTTTCACTTCGCGCCGCGGCGAGATTTCTCAAGCCGCGGCGTCCCTCGCCACTGTCACTCCCTAGGCCGCGGCGAAGCCTTCTTGGCCGCGGCGTGATTCCCTTCTGTCACTGGTTTCACTATACTTCGCCCCCTAAAGTCCATTTCTCTTCTTAGGGACACTCTAAGGTCACTTCCCCTCATTTTATGTAGCCCTAATGACATTTATCTACCTTATTTACTTAGCTATTCTTCCATTACCAATTCAAAACTTATATGCCCATTTCCGTTCTCTAATCACCCTCTATTAGCAAGTTTATAAAGTATCAACAACAAAATATACATGAACTACCAGCAGCTATCCTTTAATACACAATAAATGGGGGTTCCATATATTAGGGGCTCATATCAATATCTCAAGGGTTACATTTCCATTGATAAGCAATATTACATATCAGCACCAAATACAACAGAAATCATGAGTCCATACTACAACTATCAAATTAAGATGAGGTCTAACCCCTCAATTCATACATCCTTAATAAATCAAATGTTCAAGCCTACACTTGGCAATGCAGATACATGATGATACTATACATTAAGGAATACAAAATTAGCATCTATACTAGCTAAGTCAGCCCAAGTGTAGCCATCTCCCCATAGGTTGAAGCTTATGGATTTTCATCCACTTGCTTACCCTTATCCTTACCCAAGGAACTTTCACCTAAAATATTAATCCCACAACACGGGGTGAGATATAAATCTCAGTAACCAAAGCAATTCCATCATATAATCCAGTTTAATCAACATATATGCATGAATCAAAATCCATATCAGAATCATATCAGTCATTTCAGCAAATGAAACAATTAGGCTATCATGATTACTATCCCATACTAGCAATCATATAATTAACATGTTAAAGGCCATTAACACCGAGAGAGGCCCGTCCACGGCACCTACTCCCTATTGAGCACAACTAGGGCTCAGTGCATTTGGGGTTGATCATACCCGGTGCCCGATCGTGGCACATGCACGGGTGGCAGCCGCACCACAGCTCCACCATGGACTCACAAGGTCCAATCATAATACAACAGATAGCCAACCAATTCATTCAACATTTCAAATCATTCATATATATAGCAAATATGAAATTAAAATAGATACATGCATGGAATTACTATAAACCCCGGTTACCTCACTTGCAGACAATTGCAACAGCCACCACAAATCCCAAATTCGAATTCAAGTATCTCCCACCAAAATTTTCAATGTGTCACCCAAAATCCTAAGCAAATTCGTACAAAATTAATGCCCATAATACAAATAAGCTATGGGGGTCTCAAACCATAACAGAAAGCATCAAAATGGGGGGTTTAAAGTCTCCTAATACTAACCTCAACCTCAACCTACGAATTTCACCAAGAAAACCTCCAAACACTCACTTTTCAGATTTTGGGTATAATGAAATCTCTCCAAATGAAAAACTAATCGGACCAAATTAAAGAGAAAGATGAGGGGGTTAAGTTCTATAACTATTACCTTGGCCAAATCTTGCTCTAAGTGTGTGGAAAGATGGAATTAAGTCAAGAACCCTAGCCTCCTCTCCTCACCTCCGAATTTCTCTTCTATTTTTGTGTTTCAGCAAATGGGGGGAAAAGTGGCTGAAGCAATTAGGGTTTTGATGGGTTTAAGTTGGGTCAAAAGGTTGGGTCATGGGTTGCTCCAAGTCCAAACCCAATTGGGTTTCAGATTTTGCTTATTGGGCCAGTTTTTAAGTGTTGGGCTGCATAATTCTGTTGGGCCAGTTTTCACACATTGGGTTGCTGAAGTTTAATGAGTTTTGGGCTAAACTTAAAGGGCTCAAGGGCTTGGATCTGCACAAGGGTAATTGGGCCACTTAATTGAGCCTATACAAGATAAATCTTGGGCCTCTATCTCATTAAATTAGTTTGGGTTTACCTCTAATTCATTGGGCCTCCATTAGCCTCTTATCATGATTTAATTAATTTGGGCCTAGATGTAAATCTCCATCCTAAATAAATTCTCAACCCATATTAACAATTTATCTCTCTAGAATACCCATTCACTAACTTGCCCAATTATGCTCTATTAATTATCCTTAATTAACCTTAATCCATAATTAACACCTTAATTAATTTCGGGGTGTTACACAAAGAAATCCAACTAAGATGCATTAGAAATTAAGTTGGCACAACTTGGGATTTTGAAACAAATGATAAAATTTGATTTTTCTTAGAGATACTCTAGCCTATGTAAGACATGGTGTGAGTCCCTTAGACCTCTAGGAAGCTTTACATGAGCCATTCCCTTCAAGAAAATGAAGACAACTCCATAGGCTCTAAACACGTGTTATGTTTCGGGCAAGGAGGCTTGGAGCACCTAGGGAGAGTTTAATGGGACTAGATATGATGAAAGAACATCAAATGAAGCCTTAGAAAAAGTTTAGAAGCCTTAGAATGTAAGATGAAGGTGTAGGCTTCATAATGAGACATTAGGAAGCAACTTATAGTTAAGCTCCTTAAGATGAATGTTTGATGACTCCAAGGATTCTAAAGGGAGTGAAAAGACCTAGAATGAATGAGAAATGGAAGCCAAAATTACGAATTCTCATAGTTGCTTCATAAGGTCTTGTATGGAAGCATAATTGAGCCATAAAACAAAGTAGCTTCATATAGATTGTGTATAATGCCAAAGCTTATTTTCTATAAGTGATTTATGTCTCTTTTGATGTGTCTAGGACAAGAAAACCAAGGGCCACCTAGTTGCAAGACTTGGCTGAGAAGAGGGAGGAGAATCTTAAAAGAAAAGTGTGTGCATTTGCTCCAAGGTAGCTCTCTAACTTTTCTCTCATACATTCTTGGGTGTTTTGTTGCCTTTGGATGTGTGTATGTATGTTTATGCCATGAGAAATGTTTCTAGCTATTTCTTAAATGCCATGGTAGAATGATATTCTTAAAATGTGTTTTATAAAAGTGTTTTGGCTTGAATGTGTATAATGATTCCAAAAGTCCTTTAGCAAGGGTGAGGATGAGCCAAAAGTCTCTAGGATTGGGTGAGACAAAGCTAAAAGTCTCAAGAAGAATAAGGCTTAATCAAAAGTCTCTTGAAAATGAGTGAGGCAAATCCAAAAGTCCCAAGGAAAATGGGTAAGGCTAAACCAATGCCCTTAAGAGCCTATGTATGTTATATATGAGTTTCTTGAACATGGAAAATGCTATGTATATGTTCACTAGTAGCTTGAAAGCCATGCATGCATTCTTTGACTTGTAAATGCATGCATTATATATGTTTGAAAGGGTTAAGAGTTATTGAGATGCTTTGAATCTCACTCTTCCCCCTCCATATGCTTATTCATGTCTAGGTGAGCTAAGAAGTCCAAGGAAAAGAGACCAAATGCCTTGGAGCATGATACTTTGATAAGGAAGTAGCTAAATAGTTGTTTTAAGGACATATTGATGTCAAGAATTGTAGTCATATAGTATATATGAGATGTAACCATTTGAACAAGTTTGAATGTATATATATTTGTTGTATGTATAAATCTTGAAGCCAAATGTATGGAAATGTGAGAATTTACCACCCTTGTGCTAGTATGTGCTTGTGTATGAGTGTAAATGGCATGGTGAGTTTGAGCTCCATGATAGTTTGGACCATATGGCATGCTTTCCTAGGTTGTATTTATGCTATGGAACGTGCTCAAGTGGCTATGGAATAAGAGGAAGCTCAAATGGTGCCTTATGAACCCACTTTGATCATCAAAAGTGACCAAATCAAGAGCTTAATCAAAGTCTGACCAACTAGATGAGTTTTTCCATAAATTTGGCTAGCGACTAGGGCTCATCAAGAGATTTTCACAGAGCTAAAGAGCATCCAATTTGGATCTCTAGAGAATTTATTATGATTTTTCAAAATTGGCCAAATTATGCAAAATAGTAATGTGTACTATTCATATAGTCAAATTTTGTTTCTATGTCACTTATAGGCCAAGTAAATTCCAATGGCCATGGAATTTCACAAGTATAAACTAGACACCATAAGCTTTCCATAGCCACTGAAATAACCTCATTTGGAACTCTGTAGAGAGAGAACCAAATTTTTAAATTTGGAGGATAGTATCAGTAGCGTAGACAAACCTTTTTCTCAGTTTAATTGGTGTCAATGTGATCTAGAATTATTTTTAACCTTTAGTAGACATCAAAAGCTTTCTAGAATGGTATGGTTTGCTTGATTTTGAATTTTCTAGAGTTACTTATAAATTTTCAAAATTTATATCAAAACCCTATGACAATATACTCGTTAGCTGAACCTTTGGTATTGTTCTATGGTTTTCTGAGGTCTAGTTGATATTTTCATGGTTTGGAAACATTTTTAATCTTTTTTGACATTCAGGGGTTTCTAGAAAAATATCATTTATTTAATTTTTATTTTTCTAGAATTAGTTATGAATTTTCAAAGTTCCTACCAAAAAGCTGTCATGGCAAACTCAAGAGCAAATCATTATTTTTTTGATGCATGATGCTAAACCCATGGAGCATGAGATGTTTTATGATGGTTATCACTTTTATGGATGTGTTATGAGTTAAAGATGATATTGATGGGTTCACATGGCTTATAAACCATGCAAAGAAATTTTTAGGCCTTACATAACACATGCTTAATGTGATTAAATCTATTATTTTCTTGTAAGTGTGTGGAACTTTAGCCTTGCAATGGAATGGAAATGCTAGAAAGAGTAAGGTATTACATTTCATATGGGGGAATTGTGAGAGCAAAACTAATCTTTTAATGTTCTCAAAGATGATGCCTTTTTGCAAGTTCAATCTCAATAATACGCAGATAAAAAATTCAAGTCTTTCCAGCCTATTCCATTATTGAGCTTATATTTTCTCTCAACTCAACCATGATTTATGTCCAAAAAACATTATCTAGAAGTGAGTTATTGAATCCTAAGACCAATTTAGAAGGTGGGATCTTAGGTTTTAAATTGGGAGAATTATGTTTAAGAACCCAGAGTTAAAAAAACTTTATTCTGAAGGACCTGTTACCATTATTTTAGGGTTGATTACCATTGATTTTAACAAAAAATAGTTGAACCTAGTAGTACTAGGTCCTTCAAAATAAATTTTTTAAATTATGGCTCCTCCTTTATAATTCTCCCTTTTAAATTTATGCAACTTTGTCTATTTACTATAGACTAAAAATTTCACATATGTCTAATATGTTGCTAGATGTTATGATTTAAATCCATTTTGTACTTCATGTAGGCATATAAGCTCATTTTGACCTACTAAGGGTAAACAAAAATTGTTAATTCATAATCTATAATTTTTTAAAGAATTTTTAAGGCATAAAAATGACAATTAAAGGCCAAAAAAATTGTAGAAAAATACCCACTAGTGGTTCAAACATATGCAAAATATATATCAAAATAAAGCCTTAAAATGAGAAATTTTTAAAGCTATAAACCAACCTTATAGGAGGCTACACATGCCTCTACCGCCTAATCTTTCTCTTTTTAGTTAAAAGATCTCAAAAAATAAAAAATAAAAAGATGAAAGGGTACATGCACCTAGGGTGGTGTGTAGGTTAGGGCTTCTTGCTTCCTTTCTCTTTTTGTTGGTATAATGTTCAGCCCATAAGGAGATTGGCATAGCTTACAAATGCCACCCTTCTAATTAGCCTTTAAAGGTTGTCTTTAGCCTTTGAAAATCTATAACTTTTCTTTAGAATTATAGAAAATTTGTAACGTCTATTTTTTATTAAACGACGGAAATGGGTGTATTTTCAAAGCAAGTCCCTTGAAATGAACTAATTAAGATTCCAAAAAATTTGATTAACATTCTAGACTCCTAAAAATGAGAATCCCAAGTTAAGACGAAAAGAAAAAAGGAGTTAGAATAAAGAAACAAATTTTGATGAAAATCTTATGAAACATAATGGCATTTTCATAATTTTGAGCAATTTTTGGAATTCACATAGGAGGGCTTTTTAAATGAAATTTTTTATTTTTCTAAGGATCTCAAAAGCCCTGAAAACCATAGGAAGCCCCGGGATAGTTAAATCCCCTCCAATTGACGTTTTCCAACATCGGTGTACCTAAACTTTAACGGACTCATTCGGGAAGGTTTTAATTTTGATTTGAGTGATTCCAAAGGAATTTTACTAAATTGGAAACCTAAATTTTATAATGGAAAAGATGGTTCTAAAAAAAGAGCTAAAATGAATAAGAAACAAAAATACCAAAAACGAAGGGTAAAATGAAAATTTTTTAAAAAGCCATTCTCCTCCCCTTATAAATAGGTGGTGCCACCCCTCTTCACTCATTTAGACACAATTTTTTCTGCCTAAATTTAGAGAAGAAGGCTAGGGTTTAGGCATACCAAGAGAAGAAGAAGGAGAAGAGAAATCCAAGGCTTAAAGTATGGTTTCTTGGTAGTTTTTCGTGCTTTCTTCCATCCAAACCTCCTCTCCTTCATTCTCCTTTGTTTTCTTTGATTAAAATGAAGTTTACAAATCTGTTTTAAGAGAGAAATTGGGGGGAAATTTCGGATTTGAAGAGAGGAGCTTGGAGAAAACAAGATTCAATTGAAAAAAAGCAAGAAAACAAGGTAATTTCTTCTTCCATGGTTGATATCTCTTCCTCCTCTTCCTCCACCATTTCGCCCTACTCAAGAAACCCTACAAGGGTTTACTTTTTAGGCAGAACCAAGGGTAATTCTAAGGAAAATGGGTGTGGAGATTAAGAATATACAAAGAGAATTAACAAAAAATCATAGAATTTCAAGATGCAATTTTTAGGATTTCAAGTATTCCATCTAAAATTTGATTTTGTACAATGATTCATAGGCTTAAATAAGAGTTTAAATGATATTTTAAGATCCCTAGAAGTTGCCCCCTATGCATCTTCCCTTGAGAAAATAAAGAAAACTCTATGGAACCCATTATGCTCCATTGTCTCGCCCTAAAGGAGATAGCATAGTTAGGGATAGTTTTAAATTTTTCTAAGCTCATTTTTGAGTCATATATGATGAATGAATATGAGAGTAAGTCTTGAAAAAAATTTAGAAACCATAGAAAGTGAAATGGTACCTTATTTTTCATAATATGACTTAAAGAAGTAACTTGTATTAGGCTCTTGGTTTTGATTGTGTAATGACTCCAAGAGGCTTAAAAGGAGTCAAGAATCATATTTGAAAGGAAAGAATGGAGCCTATAATTTATTTGAGGGGTATTGCTTCATTGGGTGCAATTATGAAACCATAATGAGGTTTATAGATCAAGTCACTATCTAAGTAAGTTGTGTGGCCTTAGAATTAATTTCATGAACCTAATTGGCTTCCATAAATTGTGTTTAGGCCAAGAGAAATCATCCCTACACTTTTTTTTGTGTGTGGCCGAAAGAGGGAGCTTGGATTCAAAAGAAAAAGTATGTAATTGTATCCAAGGTAGCTCACTGCACCTTCTCTCATGCATGATTGTTTGTTTAACTTGTCTTTGAATGTATGTATATGTATTTTTAAGCCATGAAAAGTGTTCTAGTATGACTTTGATTCGATGGTGCCATGATGTTACAATATGCTTTCATATGATGTTTATGATGTGTGCTTGGGTTTGTTTGAGTGTGATAAGGCCAAGAACCCTTAGCCATGGTGATGATTACCCAAGAACTTTTAAGATTGGTTGAGACAAAGTAAAGAGTCTCCTAAAAGTGAGGTTGACTCCCAAAAGTAAGGTTGAGTCCAAGAACCTCTTAAAGAATGGGTGAGGCAAGTCCAAAATTCACAAGTAAATGGGTGAGGCCAATCCACTTGCTTAGCAAGCCTTTATATGCTATGTATGACTTTCCTAAATGGTGAAAATGCCTCTTGAATGTTTGCACATGTCAACATGACCATACATGCATTTATGAGACTTGTTTATGTCCATTATGTATGATTGAATGAGAGATGAGTTATTGGGATTTTTTGAATATCATCCCCTCCTCTCCAATGTTCTAACATGCTAGGTGGAGCAAGAGAACAAGGTAATGAAAGCTAACCACCTTGAAAATGAGAAGATGATATTAAAGTGCTTGAATTTTGCTACTTTAAGACCATACAATTGGCAAATGATGTAATCAATAGATGTATATGTGCTATGATATTATGAAACTATGTAATTATGATATTATGTCATGTATAGATGGGAGAAAACATTATAAGATTATTAGAATGCAATTTGAATATGTTATGACAATGTGACTTCTTGAATGAGTTTATGTAATTGTGCATAATTGCAAGTGACATAGCCAAAATAATATGTATGAGATTTGGGACCCTTTGGGCAGCCCACACAACTCCTAATTATGCTTTTAGACTTGCCCAAGAGGTGTCAAACCCTAAGGAAAGCCATTTGGACATTTTGATATCCTATATGGAGCTAAAATTGACCATAATGGAATCCTATATTATTTTTTGTTCAAATAAACTCTTCTTGATCTGAGATTTTTCATGCAATTAGATCTTGTTAAGAGTTTTTTGGAAAGCTAAAGAACATAATTTTTTAAGGTCTACAGAATATTTGAGAAATTTTCAAAGTTGACAAATTTTCTAATTTTGGTCATGTTACTGTTCACTCAGGTCTGAAAATGAAATCTATCATAGAGGGCCCAAATGATGTCCAATTGCCATGAAATTTTATATAGAAAAACTAGATATTCACAATGACTTGTGCCAAACTAGAAGCACCTCATTTAGAGGTCTAGAGAGGGAGATATGAATTTCCAAAGATCCTATCCAATACCAGACACTCTATCTGACTTTAGTTACTATTTGAGGTCTAGACATGCTTGAACTGGTCTAGAGTTATTTTTTCCCTCTAGCTAATATCCAAACTTTCTAGATTGGTATCATTTGTATGGATTAGATTTTTTTGGAATTAATTGCACATTTTTGAATTTGCTACAGAATTCTGTGATAGCACTAGTGGACAGCCTGACCTTTGGACCATTTCGAATGTCAAATGTTCTTTTGTGTTGGATGTTATGGTCTTGATGTATTTTTATCCTAAAGTAGCTTTCTAGAATGGCCAAGAATGTATGATTTCAAATTTTCTAGAATTAGTTATGATTTTCCAAAGTTGTGACAAAAATGAGGAAAAATTTGGTTGAAAATATATGTATGTATATTATGCTTTCCCTTGAGTTCCATGAGATGTAGGCCACTTTTGATGATGAAAATGAGTTGCATGTATGTAATTAAATATGAGAATGTGATACATGAACTCACATGGTCCATGTGACATCGAATAAAATTTTTATACGCAATGCAACACTAAATAATGCATTATTTTAATGGATTTTCTTACTTCCTTCTTGGAATGTATAAAGCAAAGCATAGAAATGTGATGAAATGAGCTAGAATTATATGGTGTTACAAGTTCCATTTCAAATAGCCATATTAAAATACTAATAACTACTCATTTTAACTCTAATTTAGGCCTATTAATTGTAAAGCTTGTGTTATTATACAAGTTTTATAGCTTATAGTTTACTGTAACACCTTTGCTTACTAGCTCTTAGTCATATAAGTCCATTTATGAGCCTTGTCTACTTATAAACACATATATGGATCCCAAAATCCAAAAAACATTCACTTATTCTTGTCAATATTTATACATCTCATCCGTAAACTCTTATTTTATTCCAAGAATAATTATCTCATTTTTAGTAATTCTTTTTTATCAATTAAGACAATAATTAGTGATAAAAATCACTTAATCAAACTTTGGAAAAAAATTAGTAAAGTTTCCCTTTAATTTCCATGCTATCCATACCATAGCACGGTCATAATACAATCTAAATTCACAGACAAAGAAAACATATGCAATGATATAGCATATCATGCCAATAAGGATCTACACTAGCTTTCAAATTAGTAACTTATCTCATTAGCACATAAAATTCATGGCTAAACCTGTTGGGACATAAATTAATCTTTACTTTACATCACTTGTAAGAAAGCACATTGAGTTAATACAATATTGATCAATCTAATATGATACAAAAATATCTAAAATTTTCAATCTATGCTAATAGCACATTCTTTTAGCTCCAACTATACTTACTATTTACTGGCTCTTTCTTTTACATTTGCTCATACTTTCACCTGGCACTGGTTAGTGGGAAAAATGGAAAAAGGGGGTGAGATTCAGGAGAAACATAGTAGCAATACTCAATTCCAACCAACTACACACATGTGGTTTTATAGGCAATAAAAAAGTAAGCATGCAAGGTCACATAGATTAAACATATAAACTAGTATACATACTATAACTTCTCATCATGGCCACCATATCTAGGTCAACTTAGGGTTTTCCTTTAGGCCTATGGGTGAACTACTGTGTTCAATCTAATGCCCCTTAGTTTTTAGCACAAGCCATAAGCTCAACATGTAGTACCTAGCTTGAAAACTAGTCCGATCATCATAAAACATGTTATCAAAGTAACCAATACATAGGGAGTAGTAAGATAAGGAAGAGTAAGCTATCTAGAACACACTTGACCCAGTACCAAAACCACTTAGTCAAATTTGATCATCTTACTATATTTGATTTGATCTCACTACTTCCATGTGGAGTGGTCCCTCTAGCTTAGCTTGAAACATCAAATTAGGCAAGATAATTATTAACTCTAGCCTATTTAACCTTCAAACTTCAATATAGAGTGTTTGACTAAATTAAATCCTCTTTTTGCTCCCTTTATGATCTTATTTTCTGACTTGGCACACTGGAAGCTTCTTTTGTCATAATAAGCCCTAAATTTTAAAAATTCACAACTTGAACTAGAGACCTCCAAAATTTACAAACTTTGACTTGCTAGAAAGCTTTCAAATGTACTTTTTATTGTCAAAATTTCAAAATTAAAAGATTTCATTTGATCCCTAAAATACTTTAAAGATCAAATTAACAACTTTTTTGAGCCAATAAAAATTCATAAAACATTCTATAGAATTTTGAAAATTATCATCTTTGGCCTAAATTAAACTTTTATATGTCATTTAAATGCATGTTAAATTTCAACTTAAAACTTAACCTCTAAGGCCTTCAAATGTAAACCAATATTCTAATTTGCAAGTTCTAAGTAATTTCTTATTATGAACAAAATTCCTTTCAACCAACTAACTTAGCAAAGTAGTTAATCACTTAGAATTTTCCTTATAACTCAAAATAACCATTTCACTTGCCATTTTCCCTTGTGGCCTTACTCATAATGCTTTGTGTCAACTTGGGCCTCATTGTGCATCCTACTAAATTCAACTTCTAGGCTTTTAATTCTTATCATATATAGTCTATATGACTTTAGTGGGACTCATTAAAGTCATCATCAGCATGCTTAAACTTTGTTTAGAACCACATTGCCCTCTAATGGCCTTTCATGAACCCTAAAGATTCAACTTTCAAAATGTGACTTCTAAATTCAAATCATTAGTTCTATTGGTGTGCTTATGTCATTTTAAGACTATCAAAATCATTAGAATCAATTAAACATCATTTTAGACCCATCAACCTTACCTAGGCTAAATGGGCACTCATGGAACCCTAACTTTGAATTTTGGGGATTCAATCAAATCCAAGCCTAGATTCTTAATCCTTACATGTTAAAATAGCTAAATACATCACATGGTGATTGAAACAACATGAGTTCTAGCCCTTTACACATTAGGCCAAAAATCCCTTCTTATGTGTTCTTACTTTGTGTTTTTTTTTTGGATGATTCAAGCTAGAATCAAGCCACTTTAGTGTGAGATTCATGTTTTACAACCTTCTAAACCCCAAAAACTTACAAGAAAACATCATTTCTCTTTTCTTCCTATGGTGGCCAAAATTATAAGGTCTTAAGGCACTAAGAAATTTCAAGATTCATGGCTTGAATCTTACCTCATTCTAAAGCTCTCTCTGTATAGATTCTTTGGCACTAATTGGTTTCTTAAACGAAGCCTTTTCTCTCTCTAGATCAGACTTGAACATCACCTTTTCATAAAAATAAATACACCATTAGATAGCTCTTTTTGTGTAAATAAACTTTCCTAATTGTAGCTAAGTAAACAGAGCATGTTTACTTCCCTAAGATGAGGCTTGTTTTCTTTCTCTCTCCTCCTCCTTCCAAGATGTCATGGTTGCCATGAAGGAGCTACAAATGATCGTTCTTGAGGTTGGAGAAAGGAGATGGAGTCTTATGTCATCATTTTATAATTTTCCAAAAGGACTATTTTGCCCTTGGTTATTAATTCTCTATGTTCTAGTTCATTTTTTAGGCTTTTCAAGATCTAACTATTTCTTACACAATTTCAAGTAATCTTTCATATAAGAACATTATTTTTAAGGTCTAAATGAATTAAAATAGTGAAAAATGGCTCCACTTATGGTCATAGTATTGTTTATCTCATTTTACCTGTAGTAAAGGTTTTAACCTATTCTGACAATCCCTTATGGTTTTTAGGAACCTTAAAAACCCTGATAACCTTAATTTTGTCATTAAAAATCTTTTCCTTGAGTTTCAATTTTTTTTTCAAAATTACAATTTTCCTATTGGTTCATTGTTTAGTCATATATAGCCATTTCGGCATCCTTTTTGTATCGTGTGTGATCTCATAACCTAATTTCTTGACATCTTAATTGCTCATCTACTTTTATTATACCTTACCTTTCTATGATTGAGAAACTTAGTCCACTTATGGATACAGAGTATCCTCCACTATCACTTTCCTTTATATTCTATTACTATTTAGTGAAGCCTTTTATAGTTGCTTATACTTGGCCTTTATCTAATTGTTGGCCCTAATTCTTTATCTTATCAAGTTCTAAACATGTGGGGCCTTTAATCTGACTCCAACTAGGAGTCTAACCCAATTTAAAAATACCATATGTGATATTTACTATATGAAGAACTAAAACCCTTGCAAAGAGGTTATTTTAACATGTTAAAAACCAAAAATCTAAACTTAAGAACATTTCTGTAATAAGGTTGTGGTTTCTCTTCATGTTTCTACTATAAGTTCTTCTCATTATGGTCTACCTACGTTGTGATTTATGCAGCCTATAATAGTCTTTAAGTTTCTTTACCATTAAAGGTCTCTTAAGTCTGAAAATTGAAATTGCATATTTCATGTAAGAATTGTAGCAATCACATAAAGAATAGTATAATAATCATGAATTCATCATGGAAAAAGCAATAATCTAAGCTTGTACCTAGCTTTGATGCCGATGACAAATATTTTAATAGAGTGATATTTTAATCAAGTGGAATTTAGGAAACTTACTTGGAACAAATGGATCATTCATGATATTGCCCCACACAGTAGATTTGATCAAAATTCTGAACTTAAATCTCTAGTTCATAACTTATGCACCAAGAAATTTAAGGGAAGAAAAGAATAATTTTACTTTGAATTTACCTTTTAATTCTTTTTTATATTTTTTTCTAAAATATTTTTCTCTCACCAAAAAACCACTTAAAGCACATGTAAATATTTTTTACAATTGTATGTGTAATATTCTATAATTTTTTTAGCCATATAGTCCTTAAAAAATGGAATAGATTAATTAAAAAATGGTCATAAGACTAGAAAAGGCCTATAAGAATTAAAAGGAACCAAAACAGGCCTAACTAATAGAAAATTCAAGGATTTAGAAAAACATAAGAATTGGGCTTGAGAAATGAATATTCTTTATCATAATATGATAAAATAAAATTAGTAGAATAAGTAGATGAGATTTGTTTGATTAAATCCCTGACGATGCACAATTTAGGACTTTAGTTGATCATAACTTTTACTTGACTTTTTAGGATTGTTTTAAGCTCCTATAATCTCAAAGTAAACATTTTTAATGAAAAGTGGAGTCTAAATTTTATTGTGGAATTGTCGGTTTTTAGAAATACAAAGAAATCAGCTCAAATGGTGAAATTAAAATGTAAAGACAAAATTAGAATTTTTTTAAAAAATGTAAACCTTAGCTTTTCTACATAAATAGGTGGCACCACTCATCTTTTTCACTACATAACTGACCTAAGGTAGTAACTTGAGCTCTCTTGGAGGTGTGACAAAGGAAAAGGAAGAGAAGAGGAAGAAAGCCACATAGAGGTAAATAAACATGTCAAATTTGCCTATGATATTATTTCAAACTTTTTCTTACTTTTTCTCTTATTTCTTTCTATGGTTTTGGTTTCTTAATGAGTTTTTATGGATGAACTCATGGATGAAGAAGCTCTTTTAAAGAAACTTGTTGCACTAAAATATTCTTCATTAAGAACATTTTCAAATGATGCATGACTTAGGCTAGGAAAATTTATGTAAGTTTAAAACTCTAGCCACCCTAGATTTGATAACATCATATTCATATAGGCTATCTCATCTCATTTCTAATGCATATTCATTGGCCAAGCTACTCTCTCAAGGAAAATACAATAAAAATATTCAATTAAATTACGTTATGTCAAGGTTTAAAAATTCATCTCGTGTTTCATGGATGCTGTGAACTTACTAACAAACTTCTCTATTATTTTCTATCCATACAACTCATAAGCATACTAAAACTTTGCATAAGCCATGGATCAAGAGCTGAAAACCAGAAAAATGACTTATTCATCTCGGGCCCAAGGTGGCAGATTTCTGGGGTAGCTTTGAAAAATCATAACTAAATGTAGAAAAATTGAAATCTACTGAACCATAGCTTTGTGGAAAGATCTAAGTATTAACTTTAGGCTAAAAATAATTTCAAGCCATGACAACATCATTTGGACTAAGTGTGACAATAGAAAATTGGCAAAGGTCAGACCATCCAGCGTTTCTAATATAACTTACTGATATAAACTTCAAAAATTTATAACTAATTCCACAAAAATCCAATATGAGAAAACTATACCAATTTAGAAAGCTACAGATGTTAATTAGAGGGAAATAAAAGTTTCAAAAAAATTAAAAGTATCTAAGCCCTAAAAATTGATGGAACAGTAATAGAGGTTTGACTGTGTGCCTGAAGTAGATTAGGAAATTCAAAAATTCATATCTCCCTTTCTAGACATCCAATCAAGGTGATTCTAGTTGGCATAGTTCATTTGAATGTCTAGTTTCACCCTGTAAAATTTCATGGCCATTAGACATCATGTGACTTATGAATGATGGAGGTGAATTTTCAGATCACATGAACATTGTCACTATCATTTTCTAAATTTTCAGCCAACTTTAAAAATTCGCCAAAAATTGTGTAGACCTCCAAATATTATTAACTTTAGCTTTCCAAAAATCTATAAATGAGATCTATATGTATGCAAATTTTATGAGCAAATTCATTCATTTGGATAGATCTTGACATTGAATTCCAAAATGATTATTTTTGTGTCTTGAATAAATCTCAAATGGTCCAAAATTGCACCCAAGGCTTTCATGGCCTCTTGAGCACATGGGAAAGCACTAAAATGGTTTTCTAAATATGTCTCAAAGGTACACAAACCTAGATTTCACAAACTCACACTCTCACCCCAAGGTATACACAAGAACACATAAGCTCAACTATGGCATTCAGTGTCCAAATCATGCAATATCATCCATATGGCATCACATCTCATTCATACATCAAATATTCATGTAATTACATTTTTTCATAAGCTCATACATCATATACAATATTAGATTATATCATATGCCACTCATGTGGCCACCAAATGGCAAAATCACACACTTAGTTGTCAATCTCCTTCCTTTATGCTTGGTGGCTTCCATTTCTTGGCTCATTTGGTCCACCTAGACATGTTAAACACATGGGAAGGAAGGGATAAGATTCTAAGAATCTCAATAGCTCTCATCCCTTTCAACCACACATAAAGAATGTAAATCCAAGTCTAAAAATGCATGCATAGATACCATGGAGCATGTGATCATTCATAGAATGTTTCTAGCATTCAAGAAGTTATATGAAACATACATAGGCTTGCTAAGTAAGTGGTTTAGCCTCACCTAATCTCTTTAGGAAATTTTGGACTTGCCTCATCTATTTCTTTAAAGGCTTTTAACTAAGCCTTACTTTTAGAAGACTTTTAGCTTTGTCTTAACCATTCTTGAGGGTTCTTAGCTCATCCTCACCATGGCTATGGGACTTTTGGCTTCACCACACTCAAGTAAACTAAAGCAATTTCACAAAACATCATTTGAATGCATAACATAACATCATGGTACCATGGCATTTAGACACTTTCTAAAACATTTTTCATGACTCAAAACATACATACACATATTCAAAGACAAGATAAATATTTACTTATGCATGAGAGAAAGAAGAAAGAGCTACCTTTCTTACAACAACACACTTTTTTCCTTTTGAAGTGCTTCCTCTCCTATGGCTACACACTCACAAGGATGTGAAACTTGTTTCCCTTGGCCTAAACACATCATATGGAAGCCAATTACACTCTTCGAACAAATTCTAAAGCTATACATTAATTAGAAAGGCTAGGTGGTTCACATAACTCTTTTATGGTTCCATAATGCACCTAATGAAGCAACCTTAGGAAAACATGATCTTTGCTCCATTCTTTCCATTCATTTATGATTTTTGACTCCTTTTAAGGCTCTTGGAGTCATCACACAATTAATTTAAGGAGCCTAATTAGGTGTTGCTTCTTTAGATCATAATATGGAACCTATGATACCATCTCACTATCCATGGCTTCTAAACTTTTTCTAAGCCTTTCTCTCATCCTCTTCCATTATGTATGATGCAAAACTAAGCTTGAAAGAAATTAAAACACTCCCTAGGTGCATGAATCCTCCTTGGGCGAGGCTATGCTTTTTAAAGACACCAAAGGAATTGTTTTCATTTTTTTGATAAGAAAAGCATGTGGGAGGCTCTCTTGGTGTCTTAGGAACTCACACAAACTCTTAGACACCTTAAATTATGGCTAGAAAGCTTCCTACAAACCAAGGTGCAAGTGAAACCCTAGGCTAGACATCTTGCAAATCAATGGTTCTTTCTTAGATTTCTTTGCATATTCTAGTTTCCCACACTTTAAATCCTAGGACTCATCTTTGGTTTGGTAAAAAAGTAACTTCCTCTTGGATGTCCATATATGGGCCAAACATACATGCGTGAGAACAAGAAGAAGCAAGTATGGAGAGAAGTGGTTTCTACCTTGATTCAAGCTTTCTTTGGATGCTCTTTCCCTTCGTTTGGTTCTCCTCTTCAAATTTGAACTCTCCCCCTCTATTCTGAGCTCAAAATAGAACCAATCTCATCAATAAGACTATAGAAAGAAAGGTGGAGAGGAGGAGAATCAAATTGCTAAAGGAAGGAGCATAAATTTTCACACTTTTCTCACTTTTTTCTTGGATTTTTCCTCTTCTTTTTTTCCTCCGATGGTGCACCCTTCTTAGCAAATTTCTCCTCTGGTCTTAGGCAGAATTTGGGTTGACTAAAATGAGGGAGAAGGGAGGCGCCACCTATATATAGCCAGGGATTCTTAAGGAGCTTTTTAAAATGCCAATTTTGCCCTTCATTCTTGACTTTTTCGTTTTAGGCTCATTTCAACTCTTTTTCAAGAACTGTCTTTTCCATCTTAAAATTTAGGTTCTCTAACCTTTAAATAGTCTTTGGAATCACTCAAATTAGGTCTAAAACCTTCCCAAATGAAAGGGTCAAAGTTCAGGGTCACCATTGTTCTAAAACATAAACCGGAAGAGTTTTAACTGTTCTAGGGGTTCCTATAGTTTTTAGGGCCTGTGGGAACCTTGAGAAACTCATTTTTACTATTTAAAAATCTCTCCTATGAGTTTTCCAAATAGTATCCAAATTACGAAAATGCCATTCTATTTTATTGCATTTTTGTTGAATTTCGTTTGGTCATTCTGGCTTTATTTTTAGGGCACCTCTGACCTTAGATTATCATTATTTGAGGTCTAAAATATTATTCTAATTTTATTGAACCTCAAATCATTCTATCTGGGGGACTTCCTTTTATATATGGTGAATTACGTATGTTTACGGAGAAATCGAGCATTACGTTTCTCATGTTTATAGATGTACCAATGTTACAAATTTGGCTAAGAGAGGGGAGAAGAAGAGGAGACTTGAGCTTGATAAATCCATGGTGAAACTAAGGGTTTTAAAGGGTGAAGAATAAGGATATATAATTAGAATTGATAAAGAACCAATAAAATAGCATATAGGTTCATCCCTTTAATACCATAATTGATAAATTTGGGATGTGACATCCCTCTACGATTTGGATTGGCCCTTGAAAGATTCAAAACCCTGGGAGAGTTATTTTATCCCTTTAATACCATAGTTGAATGAGAAATAAACCATGGAAATCTCAAAACCATTAAATTCCCTAAGAATTGAACATAAACATGGCTTAGTGTAACATATGAACACATGCCATAGTTTCACACTCATTTCATCCATATACACCTATACATAATGGGCAATCTCATGTTTTCAAGCCACAAACTACACCAAAGTGCCTGAACCTTTGCTCAAATACTAATAAATATAATACTTTAACTGCCTAGCCCTTAAATAAATGTCACATGGGCTATCTTAACATGTACTTGGCATATGAGTACACATTTGCAAGAAGCATGCACTTTTATCAATGATTATTTGCATAGTTGGAAAGCCATATACATTATTCATGGCTTTAAGGCCACGTGGACTTACAAATATCAATTTTCATCTATAACATATCCATTCAAATTATAAACATCATAATTCATCTCAAGAATCTTGGATTTGGAATCAAATTTCACAAAAACTAGAATTTGCCCTTAGGTTTGCTATCACATATTTATGATATGAATTTTGGAAATTCATAACTAATTCTAGGAAAATCAAAATCATGCATATGTAGCTTTCTAAAAAGATATGGATGTTAAATAATGACAAAAAATAATTTCAAACCAAGACAGTAGCATTTAGCCTATAAGAAGCAATAGAATAATACATCAAGTCTGTTCTCAGATAGCTCTAGCCTTAAACTTCAAAATTTTGGTTCTCCCTCCGTAAAGGTTCAAATAAGGTGCTCTTAGTAGCTATGAAAAACTTAATGCTTGTAAAATTTCATGAGTGTTGAACTTCATTTGGCCTACGAGTGACATAGAGAAGAAAACTAACCATATGAACAATACCTATACTAATTCTACATAATTTGGCCAACTTTGAAAACTCATAATAAATTCTCTAGAGCTCCAAATTGAGTGCTCTTTTAGCTTTGTGAAAAGCTCTAAATGAGATCTATTTGCTGGCCAAAATGTCATGCAAAAACTCATCCATTTCATTAAACTTTGGTTTATCATAAGAAATGGTCAATTTTGAAGTCCAAAATGGGTTTATAAGGCACCAAATGATTTTCTTAACATTTTATAACCACTTGGGCACATCCAAAAGCATAATTACAACATCTATGAGCATGCCAAATGGTTCACATTATCATGGAGCTCATTCTTACCTTGTCACTTGCATTTATACATATAGATATAATAGCATATGGGTGGCAAAAACTCATGTATTCATTCATTTGGCTTCGAGATGGATACATACATCATATTTACATATATTTGAATATGTTCAAAGGTCTACATCATATATACATCATATGGTTACAATTCTTAATATCAAAATGCTATTAAAAAGCATATTTCTTTACTTCATTGTCAAATTTTTTCCCTTCAAGGTTGTTAGCCTCCATTTCTTAGTTCACTTGGCTCACCTAGACATGGTTAGACATATGTGGGGGAAAACTGAGATTCAAAGAATCCCAATAGCTCTTAACTCTTTTAAACATATAAAATGGATGCAAATTCATGTCAAAGAATGCATGTATGACATTTAAGCTATTAGTAAACATACATTGAGTATTTTCCTTGTCATATGAATTCAAGCATATCAAATATAGGCTTTTAAGGGCATTAATCTTGCCTCACCTAACTTCCTTGGGACTTTTGGATTTGCCTCACCCACTTTCAAGGGACTTTTGACTTAGCCTCACTCTTTTTGAGACTTTTGGCTTTGTCTCACCTATTGTTAGGGACTTTTGGCTTATCCTCACCTATATTAAGGGACTTTTGGCATAACCAAACCCATTCAACTACCTTGCATTCATAAACATCTTTCAAGAAACAAAATGGTACCATAACATGTAATCACTAGCTAGAAACATTTCTCATAATTTAGACATACACACAAGCACTCAAAGGTAAGTAAACATCCAAGTAATGCATGTGAGAAAGGTTAGAGAGTTACCTTGAAGCAAGAACACAAACTTTTCTCTTTAATTCTTCTTCCCCTTTCTAGCCAAGCACATGCAAGTAGGTGGCACTTTATTCTCTTGGCCTAGACACATCAAATAAGACATATTTCAATCATTGGAACAAGCTCTAACTTCTCACAAACTCCATGTAAGGCTACTTTGTTCTAAGACACAATTATGGTTACATAGAAGGCACAATGAAGCAACTATTGGAATTCATGATCATGGCTCCAATTTCTCCTTCTATGTAAGTCTCTTGACTCTATTTAGACTCTTTGGAGTCATCACAAATTCATTTCAAGGAGCTTAGATACAAGTTGTTTCTTTATGTCTTAAAATGGAGTCTAAACCTCCATCTCACAAACCATGCTTTTTAAATTTATTCCAATACTTTCTTTAATATTTATTTATCATATCTAGTCCTTTTCTAGCCTTATAAGTAATTAAAACTCTCTGTAGGTGAATGGAGAGCTCTTGGTTGAGACATGAGCATAATTAAGAACCTATGGACTTTTGCAAATTTTCTTTAGGGAGTTGGCACATGTGAAGCTTCTTAGGTGTCTTGAAAACCCATACACACTCTTAAACAACTTACATTGCCACTAGAAAGTCTCATATTTGCCAAGGTGTAAGTAAATCTCCAGGTTTTGTAACTTGATTTCTAATGCTTATTTTTCAATTCCAATTACATATCCGTAATTTACACACTCTAAAACCCTTGTTCCTTGCTTGGTTTTAATCAAAACTATAATAACCCTAATTCTTAATTACCATGATTAGATTTAATTACATAATTAATGATTGTAAATTAGGGTCTAAAATCATTACAATTAATTAGATTGAGAAAAGTGAGGGAATTTGAATCGTGATATTATTAAAGTTATTAGCCAAACCATCACAACTATTTAAATCTATAAGTAATTCTAGTTATCAATTAAGAACCTTTGATACATGTTACTACTAATTTCCAATTCACAAAATCTTCTTATAATATTCCCAAGTCATTACATAACCTTAACATAGTGAAATTCAAGGTTTCTAAGTCAAAAATAAAAGTTTGGGAACCTTCACTATGACTTGGACCTTCCTCATTGTAGCTAAGTTAGTTACTGGAACCTAAAAACTAAGTTTGGGGACTCCCACTGCAACTTGGTACATTCATGCTATGACGCAAGTGACTACTCTAACTCAAAAATGAAATTTTGCACTTTGTGCCATGGCAAAGTACTCTCTGGGACTTACTATTCATGTTTTCGTGATTCTATCACTGCAACGAGTTGGACCCTTGCCACAGGTAACCTATGTGGTACCGCAATGAGTACACCTCCTAGAACCCTCTACCTAAATTATTTGAATTGCGCTATGGCAGAAGTACCTACATAGCACCGAAGTTGCATTCTATACCCCTTAAGTAAAATTTTTGCCTTGCACCACGGTGCTCCTTGCTTCTGACTGACTCCTGGCCATAACTCAGCCATTCTTAGCTGCGATGTGACCCTCTCTGCACTTATACCTCACAAATTTCATCTTATACACTTCAGCTCTTTCTCTAGCAACACTCTAAGGCCACTCTACCTTAATTTGTAGGGCTCTAATGGTATTCATCTACCTAATATACTCAACATGTCCCTCATTGCCAAACTAAATCCTAGGTATTGATTCTTGCTCATCTGTTATCATATAGAAGCAATTTATTTATATATATATATATATAAATGACAATAAGAAGGATTTATAACTACTAACATCATCATCTAAATATAAATTCTAATATAGGCTCTATACATTACTAGTCTAAGTCAATAATTACAGTATCACATGATTACATTCTCAGATAATAAACCATATTTTAGGATCAATAAGGTTCTATATTAGATTTATAAGTGCATACATCAAATTCCAAGTTGTAAAGAGTCTAACTCCCTATTAGTTACATCATTGTTTACCAAAAAAAAAAATACCTACACTCAGCAATATGATTACATAATAATGCTATATAAGAGAACAACAAAATCAGCATCTACCCTAAATTAACTCAGTCTAAGTGTAGCTTTCCATAAAAGGCCTCAGCTCATGGATGTGTATCCACTTACTTTCCCTTATCCTTACTCGAAGAGCCTTCACTTGAAAGTATTATCCCATGAAATAGGGTGAGAAATAAATCTTAATAACTAAAGGCAAATTCTATTCATATATTCCAATTTAATTAACATATGTGCATGAAATTGGATAAGCATAAGAAATAATAGTCATATTAGCAAATGAAATAATTGGGCTATCAATAACTACTACCTCATACTAGCAATCACATTTCATATGTTAAAGGCCATTAACACTGGGGGAGGCTTGTCCACCGCACCAACTTCCCAATGAGCATAACCTACGCTCAATGTATACAAAAATCTGATCATAACTCAATGCCTGATTAAAGTACGATGCGTGGGTGGCAGCTATTGTGACGACCCTAACTTTTAATCTCCGTAATTATGGTTGAATACATGATTATTAATCAATGATCAAGGTTTGGAGTTGTTACAATTAATTACTTTAATCAAATATAGGGAAATATGATCCTTCATGTTATTAGGGCCATCAACTAACAACTATAAATGGGAAAATGTATAAAAGGGTTTGTACCATCATTAAGGGTTTGTGATTCATCTATCCATCGATTTCAACACACAAAAACCTCCCACAAGTGTTCCTATATCATTTCCTAGCATTAGCATTAAAGAAATTAGGGTTCCTAGGTCAAAGGTGGGAGTTTGGGGACCTGCACCGCGACCTAGAACCTTCCCACCGTGGCTAAGTTAGGTCCTGGAGCTCAAAAAATAAGTTTTTAACTTTACGCTGTGGCCCAGACCTTTTGTGCCGTGGCTAAGTTACTCTCGGGAATCACTGGGTAACTTTCTTAACTTTAGCCTCAGCGAGTTGGATCTGTGTCGCGGCCAACCTACGTTGTGCCGCGGCGAGTTTTGCTACTATAGCCTCTTTAACTAATTTCCTCGACTCACGCCGCGGCATGACTTATTGCGCCGTGGCGAGGTTTCATTCTGTCACCCTCCTGGGTATTTTTTTCACTCTGCGCCACGGCGTGCCTCACCACTGTAACTCTTCAGGCCGTGGCGAGGCCTTCCTAGCTACGGCGTGACTCCCTCCTGTAGCTATATCTCCTACATTTCGCCCCATGCACTTTAATTCTCTTCTTAGGGACACCCTAGGATCACTTCCCCTCATTTTATATGGCTCTAATGGTATTCATCTACCTTATTTACCCAGCTATTCTGCCATAACCAACTCAACACTCAAGTACAAATTCTCACTCACCCAACCACCACATGTCAGCCTTTTCGTGGGTTAATGACAGTAAGGATTCATATGCTATCAACAATTAACATCTCATACACATTTTGCTAGAGGTTTTATGCATCAATGATCTATATCAATTTCTAATACATCACATAATTAGGTTTCCAATAGTATACCATACCATAAGTTCAGTAAAATTCATACATCAAGTGTTAGGGGATTCATACATCCATCAACAACTAATATGAAGCATGTTTCTCAATGGTTACATTCTATGATAACAAAATACAAACTCCTACACTTGGCAATACAGATACATGATGATGCTATACAAGAGTTAATAAAATTAGCATCTACTCTATCCTACTCAAGCCAAATGTAGCTCCCCCACACTAGGCATCATGTTTATCCACTTGTTTACCCTTATCCTTACTCGAAGAACTTTCACCTGAAATGTTTAACCCATGAAATAGGGTGAGATATGAATCTCAGTAACCAAGGTAATTCTATCATATAATCTAGTTTAATTAGCATATATGCATGAATCAAAATCAACATCAGAATTATATCAATCATATTAGTAAATGAAATAATTAAGCTATCATGATTACTATCCCATACTAACAATCATATTATCACATGTTAAAGGCAAATAACACCAGAAGAGGCCCGTCCATGGCACCTACTCCCTATTGAGCACAACCAAGGCTCAGTGCATCTGGGGTTAGATCATAACCCGATGCTCGATCGAAGTACATGCACGGGTGGCAGCCGCACCACAGCTCTACCATGGACTCACAAGGTCCAATCACAATACAATAGATAGCCAACCAATTCATTCAGCATTTCAAATCATTCATATACAGTAAATATGAAATTAAAATAGATATATGCATGGAATTAATGTAAACCCCGGTTACCTCACTTGTAGATAATTTACAACAGCCACCAATGGTACAAAAATCCCTATAACCATAACATTAGAGATTACTACTCTAATTCATTATTAACAGTAGCAATAAGTACCTAAAGAATTTACAAGCTAATAACTACCAAAATAACACTTACCCAGCCACCGCAAATTCCCAAATTCGGATTGAGTATGTCCTCTACCAGAAACTTCAATATATCACCTAAATTCCTAAGCAAATTCGTACATACTTAACACCCATACTATAAATCAACTATGGGAGTCTTAAACCAGCAGAAAATACACTAGAATGGATAGTATACACTTACCTAATACCAGCCCTAGCCTCACCTACGAATTTCCTCTAGGCAAACACCAAACAACTCTATTTCAGAATTTAGGTATGGTGAAAATACTCCAAATGAAAAACTAATCAGACCAACTTAAAGAGAAAGATGAGGTGATTAAGTTGCATAACTATTACCTTAGCTGAATGTTGTTCTAAATGTGATAAAATATAGAATTATGCCAAGAACCCTAGCCTCTCCTTCTCACCTCCGAATTTCCTTCTTGAGTTTCAGCAAAATGAGGAAGTGGCTGAAGCATTAGGGTTTTAGTTGGATCAAAGATGGGTTAAGGGTTGCTCCAAGGTCCAACTCTAAATGGGCTTCAGATTTTAGCTTGTTGGGCCAGTTTTAAAGTGTTGGGCTGCAGAATTTCATTGGGCCAACTCTTATGCATTGGGTTGATGAAGTTTTATTAGGTTTGGGCTAAGTTTGAAGAGCTCAAGAATTTGGGTCTGCACAAGGGTTATTGGGCCACTTATAAGAGTTTATGCAAGGTAGATCTTAGGCCTCTATCTCATTAAATTGGATTGGGTCTGCACCTAACTTATTGGACCTCCATTAGCTTCTTATCATGATTCATTAATTTAAGCCTAGATGAAATTTCTATCCCTATTAATTCTCAAACCCATGTTAATAATTTATCTCTCTAAAATCCCCATTCACTTAAGTTGCCCAATTATCCCATATTAATTAATCTAAATTTATTATTAACACCTTAATAAATTTTGGGGTGTTACAGCTATACCATAACCCCACCATGGACTCACAAGCTCCAATCACAACATATCAGGTGGCTAAACATTTATTTAGCATTCAAAATCATACATATGCAGTAAATATAAAATTAAAGTAGACATATGCATAGAATTTAATATTAACCCTGATCCTCACTCTGTAGACAAACTAGAAAGCTACCAATAGTACCAAAAATCTCCCTATAATCATAGCATCAGAAAATTACTGCTCTAAATCATCATTTATAATAGCAAACAAGTACCTAAATAATTAAAATACTAATGGCTACCTAGAGAACACTTAGCCAGCAACTACAAGTCTCCAATTTTGGATTTGATTGTTACCAAACTAGTAACTTTAGAATATCACTTCAAATTCTAGGTAAATTCACACAAAACTAATACTCATACTATAAATCAACTATAGGGGTCCTAAACCAGTAGAAACTACCTCAAATTAGGAAAGAAATACTTACCTAACAACACTTTTAGCCTCAACCTTTGAAAATCCTCCAAGAGAACACCAAATAGCCTATATCAGATTTAAGGTATGGTGAAAATGCTCCAAATGAGAAACCAATTAGGTTAAATTAAAGAGAAAGAGGAGATGATTAAGTTATATAGCAATTACCTTGGATAATTTTGACTCTAAAAGTGGGAAATAGGGTCAAGAAGATGATGGAAAACTTAGCCTCCAAGGGACCTTCAAAAATTGCTTTGCCTCTTGTGTTTTTCTTTTGCGCAGTATAGGGAGTAGCTACTAAAGGTTTAGGGTTTAAGTTTGTGTCCTAGTTGGGTTATAGGCTTACCCAAAGGCCCAAGTCCATGTGGTTTAGATTTTTGTCTTTGTGGGTTTTAAGATTTTTAGTAGGGTCTTAGGCTTCTAACTCAGTAAACCAAATTGAGCCAAGCTGAAAAAATAGTCTATTAACATTTAGGTTTACACAAATAAATAGTGGGCCTCTAAAAAATGGAATTGGATCTCTCAAAGGTTGAGATTGGACTTCTACCATTATCCCTAATTTAATAATTAAATTATTTATAAGGCCCAATTTAATGTCTCCCTCTCTTAATTAATTTTCCTAATTAAACCCATATTAATTTCTAATTAATCATAATTATCCTTAATTAATTTTGAGGTGTCAAAAGAACTCACTCCCTCTTAGGTGTTCTATACTTGGTCAAAAAACACTTAAGGAAAAATGAGCAAAGAGATGCAAGAAAAGCTATGGTTCTTACCATGGTTTCACAACTTTTCAAGAGCTCTTTCCTTTGCTTCTATCTTCTCCTTCAAATTCAAATCTTCCCCCACTAAACCAGTCCTAAAATACTCCTAAATCAAACATTAAAACTAAAGGAAAAGAAAGGAGAAGGAGGAGAACAAGATTAATGAAGGAAGGAGCATGAAATTCCATGGTTTTCTTACCTTTCTACCAAGCTTTTCTTCTCCTTTTTCCCTTCCTCTTGTGCACCCTTCTCTGCTGGTCTCTCCTTTAGTTTGGGACAGAAAATAAGTTGGTCAAATGCCTATACCATCCTACCTATTTCACACTCAAGGCATAGCTTTCAGTAAAGACCTTTATGAAACAAAAATTTAGACCATGTCTTCATATGACAATAACATCCTCAATCATAAAATACTATTTAAGCTTTATACATACATGTTAGTCCATAATTGGTCAATAATAACATCACTTCAAAATTCATGTATATTGAAGCCTAATCTAGGGGACTACATCCTAAGTTACAAAATGTTAAAATATCAACACTTGGCAAAAATGGATGCATCATAATGATATACAATAAAAGTTAAACAAAATTAGCATCTATACAATTCAAAAGCCTCCCAAGTGCAGAGTCCCACATTGAGCCTAAACTTAACGATGTTTGCCTACTTGCTTCCCTTTTTCCTTACCCGAGGAATCTTCACCTAAAATTATTGGCCCATAAAATAAGGTGAGATATGAATCTTAATAACAAAAGGAAAATTCCATACATATGAACACATCAATCAACATATATGCATTTTATAATAGCAAATACCAGAATTATCAATCTAATCAGCAAATGAACTAGTTGAGCTATTGGTAGCTACTATCCCATCCTAGCAATCACATACAACATATTAATGGCCAAAAACAAAGAGAAAGGCCTATCCATATTATTAATTTCCTATTGAGCACAATCATAGCTTGGTGTATTCATGAGTATGATCACAACTCAGTGCTCGATTGAAACACGATGCAGGGTGGCAGTCGCACCATAACTTTACCAATGATTCATTCACAGTCCCAAAGTAACAATTCAAGTAATCAACCAATCATTTAGTATTTCAAAATTATATATGTGAAGCAAATATAAGATTAAAGTGGATATATATAAAAAATTAAAAATTAACCTTGGTTACCTCACTTAATTGCATCAAATTTCGAAGTCAAGACAGGTTTTCAACTCTATAGTGATCTTAATTTACCAAAACCAATTTCTTAATCAACACCCAACATAAAAATCAATTACCCATTATTCTAATGTCATGCACTATCTAAGAGGCACTTACCTAGACTCTAATGAACTAAAATTCAAACTTAAGTCTTCCTACACCAAAAATCTCAATGTCCTTCTCCCAATCTTTAGCATTTTTGTGCATCAACAATATCCAGTATATAAGTTAATCCTTGGGGACAATTTATAGTATGAAATACATCAATATGAGGAAAAGATGCTTACCTAATAATCCTTCTAATCTCAACCTCTAAAAATCAACAAAAGAACCATTAAAAAAACAAGTTTCATCTTTGGGAGTGAGGTTGAAATCCATGAAACCAGAAATTATTTAGACCAAATTGTAGAGGAAAATGAGAGGAACATATTTATATAACTCACCTCAATTGATTCTTCCTCTAAGAATGCAAAATGGAGCCAAATTATGATGGAACCTTAGCCTCCACCTACAGATGTGAAAATGCTTTCCTCCCTCTATGGAACCACTCAAATTTTTAGCACAAAGGTAAATGGCAAATGGGTTTTCTTAGGTTTTTAAGTGGATTTAGGCTAACCCCAAAGCCTATGATCCACTTAGGTCTATTTTCTAGGTTTTGGATTTCCAAAAAATGAAATTGGGCCTTCATACAACTAAGGTTGAGCTTTTATAATTGGCTCTTAACATAAACAAAAAATTGATCGTAAGGCCCAAATTAATTGTCCACCTACCCTTAATTTCTTAATCAACCCAAACCTATAATTAATCTATTTTCACCTAATAAGGCCAAATAATTATTATTATCTCAAAATGTCTAAAATAAATCCATTTATTTATAAATCCTTTTTTTTTCTCAATCTCCTAAAATCCCCTATAATAATTCCTTAATTCTTCATAGTTATTCCTAATTAATTTTGGGAAGTTACATGAGTCGTGGCTACATGAGGAGAAATTCAAAAGCTTTTTTAAAAGGCGAATATGAGAAATTTCCTTATTCCTTGCTTGTTTTTTGTAACATCTGATTTTTCAGTAAATGTACGAAACTCACTAGACATAAAAGGAAATTCCTTAAATAGAGTGATATGAGGTCAGATAAAATTAAAGCAATAATTTAGATCTCAAATAATGAGAATCTAAAGGCAAAGGTGCCTTGAAAACATAGCTAAAATAACTAAACGAAAGTTAACAAAAATAGAATGGTATTTTGGTAATTTTGGGCAATTTTTAGAAAACTGAAAGGAGGAATTTTTAAATAGAAAAAATGAGTTTTTCAGAGTTCTCAAAGGCCTTAAAAACTATAGGAATCCCTAAAATAATTAAAACCCCTCCAGTTGACATTTTAGAATAATAGTTAACCCAAACCTTAACCTTTTCATTCAGAAAGGTTTTTAATTCAATTTGAATGATTCCAAAGGCATTTTATAGGTTAGAGAACCTAAATTTTATACTGGAAAAGATGGTTTTCAAAAAAGAGCTAAAATGAGCCTAAAAGAAAAGAGCTAAGAAAAGGGGACACAAATGGAATTTTTAAGAAGAATTTTAATAAGCTTCTTGATCATATAACACGTCCCACTCCTCCTCCTTCTGCTAACCAACTTTAGTTCTACTTAAAATAGAGGAGAGACTAACAAAGAAACATGTACAAGGAGAAGGGAGAAAGAAGGAAGAAAGCTTAGGAAAAAGGTAAGAAAACCTTGGATTTTTATGGTTCTTCCTTCATTAATGTTATTCTTCTCTTTCTCCTCTTCCTTTCTATGGTTTTCATGACTCATATAGGGCTATTCTGGGACTGGTCCAAAGGAAAGAACTTAAAATTTCAAAGAGAAGCTTGAAGCAATGGAAAGAACTCTTGAAAAAAGCTTCAATACAAGGTAATTTTCTTAGCCTTCCCCGCATTTCTTTGTTGTTCTTCAAGAAGGTGAGTTCAGCTAGCCTATAGCCCATCCAAGAAGAGATGAATTCTAACCAACCAAGGAAGAAACATAGGTTTTAGAGTATGAGGAACAAGAATATGCAAAGAAATTCCAATAAGATACATTAGAAATCAAGTTAGCAAGACTAGGGATTTTGTTGCACCATGATATGCAGAAAGCTTCCTAATGATAATTTAGGTTGTCTAAGAGTAAGAATGAGTTTTTAAGACACCTTGGAAGTCTCCCACATGCCAAGTCCCTAAAAAAGAACTACAAAAGTCCATGGGTGCACAAGCTCCTCTATGTCTCGGGCAAAACAGAATGATGTACCTAGGAAGTATTTTAAATTGTTCTAAGGCTAGGAAGGGACTAGATATGATAAGAGAACACCAAAAGAAGCCTTAAAATAAATTTAGAAATCATATCTTGTGAGATGGAAGTTAGGTTCTATTTTAAAACATTAGGAAGCAACTTGAATCAAGGCTCCTTGAAATGAATTTGTGATGACTCCAAGGAATCTCCATGGAGTTAAGAGACCTAGATTGAATGAGAAATGGTATCCTAGATCATAAATTCCAAGGGTTGCTTTATTGTGTCTTGTATGGAATCATAATAAAGTTAAATGAGAAAGTAGCCATGCATAGAGCTTACATAAGGCTAAAGCTAGTTTTAATGATTTAAACATGTCTCATGTGATGTGTCTAGGCTAAGAGAGTCAAATGCCACCTAATTCCATGAGCTTCACCAAAAAGAGGAAGATAAGTTCAAGGGAAAAGTGTGTGACATTTGCTTTAAGGTAGCTCTCTAACCTTTCTCATATGCTTGGTGTAACGTTCGGTATTTCGTGAAAACACAGAAATGAGTCAATTATAAAAGCATGTCTCTTGAGATGAAGGATTTAAGTCCAAATAAAATTAGGATAAAATTTTAAATAATAAAAAATAAGGATTTGAGTCTTGAGTTACTTAGAAACCAGAGCCAGAGTGGTTCAATAAAATTGCCAAAAGTATAATGGCAGTTTCATAAATATAGGCACTTTTTAGAATAGGAAGGCTTTTTAAATGAAAAATTTGAGTTTTTAGGGTTCTCAGAGGCCCTAAAAACTATGGCAAGCCCTAAGACAATAAAAACCGCTTCCAGTGTATGTTTTTAAAAGTTGGTTAACCTAAACTTTGACTGTTTCATTTGGGAAGGTTTTAAATCCAAATTGAGTGATTCTAAATCTATTTTATAAAATAGAGGACCTAGATTTTATGATGGAAAATATGGTTTTTGAAAAGGAGCTAAAATGAGTCTAAAATGAAAATGCCACAAACTTAGGATGTAAACATCATTTTAATGAACAATTTTTATCTCTTTTTTCTTTATAAGAGGTGTCCCACTCTCTCCTTCTTCTAACTGACTTATTTTCTGCTCAAGGCTAGGGGACAGTTCAGTTGAGAAGGGTGCACCATAGGGGGGAAAAGAGAGGGAAGAAATTAAGAAAAAAGGTGAGAAAAACTAAGGGCTTTCTTAGAATTTCCTTTACATATATTGTTCTCCTTTCTTTGCTCTCTCTTTCTATGGTTTTGATGGATGAATTGGGTCTATTTTGGCCTTACTTCAAATAAGAAAATTTAGAGTTTCAAGAAGGAAGCTAAAGTAAAGAAAGAGACTCTTGAAGAAGCTAAGGAACCAAGGTATATCTTCTTGTTTTATTGCTTCTTCCTCCCTTGTTCATGTGTGTGATGGTCCGACCTTGGAGAGAGCTTAGGAGGGGGAGGAATTTTTGACTTAGAGCAAGCAAGAATCCTAGGAATTAGGCTATGGGAACCTAAGAAATGCAAAGAGAATTAAAGAAAACCCATTAAAACTTGAGATAGAAAAGTTCAGAATTCAAGAAGGAAGTGTGAAATTTATTTTCATTTAAGAATTTCTTAGTTTATATGAGTGTTTGTTAGAGTTCCTAAGACCCCTAGAGAGCCTCCCAAGTGCCTCTTGTAACATCTGATTCTCTGAAAATGAGAAAAAATGAGAGAAACGTAACTTACAGTTTCTCCATAGAATTCACCAGATACAAAAGCAAGTCCTCATAAATGACTTAGTTAAGGTTCCAAAAAATTTGGGAAGCATTCTAGACTCCTAAAAATGAGAATTCCAGGCTCAAATGGACGAAAAAATGAAGCTAGAATGAAGAAATGAAATGTAACGAAAGATTGACGAAACATAAGGGCATTTTCATCATTTTGAGAAAATTTTGGAATTCTCATAGGAGGTCTTTTTAAATGAATGTTTTAAGTTGTTCAGGGTTCTCACAGGCCCTGAAAATCATGGGAAGCCCTAGGACAATTAAAACCCCTTTTGGTGGATGTTTTCTAATGTTTGTTGACCCAAACTTTGACTGATTTGTTCGAGAAGGTTTTAGCTCCTATTCGAGTGATTCCACATTTTATTTAATTGGAAACCTAAATTTTATGATGAAAAAGACGGTTTTAAAAAATGAGTTAAACTGAGCCTAAATGGAGCAAATAGGAGCATAGGGGCAAAATAATCATTTTAAAAAATTGTTAAAGAGGCTTCTTAAGTAAAATTATACCTCATCACCTTCTCCAAGCTTTCATTTGCAGAAAAATGGGCAGCAATGGAATGACATTAAGAGGAGAGAGAAAGAGAGAGAAGAAGTTTAAGTTTCTATTTAGGTAAGTAAATGGCTTCATTTTATCCTGCGCCAGTTAAGAAAGTTGTTCCCCTCTCTAAAAGCTCTCTAATGGTGATTTCCTTTTCTTGAAAGCTTGAAAATTCAGGTCTAACCTGAGCCAAAAAGGAACTATTTTCAAGAAATCAATCGATGAAAAATAATCTATACGAAGATAGCTCTATTTTAAGGTAAGACTTTACTTGAAACACTTGCAAAATCTTATATTTTCAAGCCATTTAAGCTTAGGTTTAGAGAAAGAAAGTAAGGAGGAGAGTTTTTCTTTATGTGATCTTGATGGAACCAAAGGTTATGGAGTGTGAGGATTAAGAATATACAACTAGAATTGAAAAGGGAGCTTTAGAACGCAAGTTATCGAATTTAGGGATTTGATTACACCTTGAACTTTACCATGAACCCTAGCTATATTTTATGATGTTTAAGTGTTCATATAAGTTCTTAAGACACCAAGAGAGCCTCCCAAATGCTTCTCTCATCAAAGAAATTAAAACAACTCCATTAGTGCCATATGGAAGCATAACTTCGGCCAAGGAGAGTTCATGCACCTATGGAGTGTTTTAATTCCTTCCAAGCTTAGTTTTGTATCATGTGTGATAGGAGAGTATGAGAGGAAGTCTTGGGAAAAATTTAGGAAGCCTAGAGAATGAGTTGGTGTTTTATGTTTCATAATATGACCTAAAGAAACAACATGTAATTAGGCTCTTTATTTTAATTGTGTGATGACTTCAAGAGGCTTAAAAGGAGTCAAGAATCATATATGAAAGGAAAGAATGGAGCCTAGAACTCATTTGATAGATGTTGCTTTATTAGGTGTATTCATGGAACCATAAAGGGGTTTATAGATGAAGTCAGTGTTTAAGGAAGATGCATGGCTTTAAAATTAATTCCATGAACCTAATTGGCTTCCATAAAATGTTTTTAGGCCAAGAGAAATCATCCCCACATCATTGTGTGTGTAAGGCCGAAGAAAGAAAAGGAAATTCAAGAAAAAAAGTGTGTACTTGCATCCAAGGTAGCTCTCTCCACCTTCTCTTATATATGACTGCTTGCTTTACTTATCTTTAAATGTGTGTATGTGTATTTCAAGCCATGAGAAATGTTCTAGTATGAGTTCTTATTCCATGGTACCATGATGATGTATTATGTTTTCTAAATGATGTTCATGATGTTTTTTTTTGGTTTGCTTGAGTGTGGTGAGGGAAAGAACCTTTAGCCATGGTGAGGATGAACCAAGAACCCTTAAGATTGGTTGAGACAAAGTAAAGAGTCTCCTAAAAGTGAGGTTGACTCCTATGAGCATGGTTGAGTCTAAGAACCTCTTAAAGAATTGGTGAGGCAAGTCCAAAATCCATAAGTAAATGGGTGGGGCCAATCTACTTGCTTGGCAAGCCTATGTATACTATGTATGACTTTTTCAAATGTTAAGAATGCTTCTTGAATGATTCCACATGTCTAAATGTCATACATGCATTTATGAGACTTGTTTTGCATGCTTTATGTATGGCTAAATGGGAGATGAGCTATTGGGATTCTTTGAATCTCATCCCCTCCTCTCCAATGTTCTAACATGCTAGGTGGACCAAGAGAGCAAGGTAATGGAAGCCAACCACCTTGAAGATGAGAGTATGACATTCAAGTGTATGATTTTTGCTACTTTAAGGCCATACAAATAGCAATTGATGTAATCAATGGTTGTATATGTATTATGATGTTATAAACATATGTAATTATGATAGTATGTTATGTAGAAATGAGGGATTATGTTATATAACCATTAGAATGTATATTGAGTATAAGATGGCAAACATTGCGTCTTGAAAGTGTGATGTATTAGTGTATATATAGAAGTGGAGTAGCCTGAATGAGATGCATGGGGTTTGGGACCCTTTGGACAACTCACACATGCCCTAATTATGCTTTTAAACTTGCCCAAGAGGTGCCAAATACCAAGGAAAGCTATTTGGACATTTTGGTATCCTATAGGGAGCCAAAATTGACCATAATGGAACCCTATATCTTTTTTATTCAAATGAGCTCTTCTTGATAGGATATTCAGCATGTTATTAAATCTTTTTGAGAGATTTTCGGAAAGCTAAAGAAAAGAATTTTTGGAGGTCTACAAAATATTTGGTGAATTTTCAAAATTGATAAATTTTCTGGTTTTGGTCATGTTACTGTTTACTTAGGTCTGAAAATGAAATCTATCACATAGGGCTCAAATGATGTCCAATTGCCACAAAATTTTATATAGAGAAACTAGACATACCTAGTGACTTGTGCTAGCTAGAAGCACCTCATTTGGATGCCTTGAGAGGGAGATATGAATTTTCAAAGAATCTGTCTAGTACCAGGCACTCTACCTGACCTTAGTTATTATTTGATTGAGTTTCGAGGTCTGGACATGCCTGAACTAGTCTAAAGTTATTCCTTCCTTCTAACCAACATCCATGAATTTCCATATTGGTATCATTTGCATGGATTGGATTTTTGCAAAATTAATTGGATGATTTTCAAATTTGCTACATAATTTTGTGATAGCACCAGTGGACAGCCTGACCTCTGGAACTTTTTGAATTTCAAAATTCTTCTATGTTGGATGTGATGGTCTGAGAATATTTTTATCATGAAGTAGACATGTGTAGCTTTCCATAATGGCTAAGAATACATGATTTTGCATTTTCTAGAATTAGTTATGATTTTTCAAAATTTATGATTGAAATGGAAAAATCTGGCCAAAAATATATACATGTATTTTATGCCTCCCTTTGGTTTCCATGAGATGTAAGCCACTTTTGATGATTCAAATGAGTTGTATTCTTGTAATTAAATATGAGAATGTGATATTTGAGCTCATATGGTCCACATGATACTATATGAAATTTTTATACGCAACACAACGCTAGAGAATACATTATTTTAATCCCCTTTTTTTTACTCCTCCATGGATAGTATGATGTAAAGCATGGAAATGTGATGGAAATGAGCTAGAAATATAAGGTGTTACATTTATTGGTATTAGAGCAAAGTTTCAAGCTCTCTCAAATTGGATTTGGCTTGAGGATGTAGCAATTAGGCTATGTAAAGGCTTGAATAGATAGGTAGAGCCTTATATGGGATATGTAGGGTGTATGAGGATAGGTTGTAGCTTTGTTCATGATGAGTAAGTTGTAGAATGACCTTAGAGTAGAGAGTGGATATTGAGAAGAAGTGGCCTCTAGAGTAGCTTGAGCAGAGCTAAGCTTATGCAAAGTTAAGGGATCCAGTGATTAGAGCTTGATGAGATATGATAGCTCGCCAGGATCAGTAGCAAGCCCTAAATATAAACGATGAGAAATGACATTGTTGATATGAACAGGCTTGCTAGAGAGAGTATGTGAGGCCTAATTCTTCCGGTAGTCATACTCAGTGATTCCCAGCTATCTCGCGTAATGCAAAGATGAGTAGTGATACAACGCCGTATGAGATGAGACTACAGCTGCACAAGACTAGTTTAAAAGAGAAGTACGAAAAAGAATTACCCCAGAGCCACAACACCCAAATGTTTAGATGAATTCCAGAGCCGCAAAAGTTAATTCCCTTAGGTTAGAAGTTTGAGTTATGAGCTACACCCTAGAGCCTGATAGCCCTGAGATGACAGATAGTTATACATAAATAAAGCAAGAGGCAAAATCCTCTGACTTGATTATGGGCTAGATATAGCAGCGATAAGGCTCGAGTTAATAGCTAAAGATGAAATTCCAATCTCTGAAAAAACAAGCCAATCAGAGGCCATTAGCCACACCAATTTATTGCTTAGCCGCGACCAATTCCTTTAGGAAGCGGCGAGGTAATCCAAAGAATTCCTCACCGTGGCCAATACTTAGATAAGAAAACTAGGGTGAACCCGAGGCTAATTAGCCATAGCGGATGACATGTTAGCTGTGGTGAATGGTAGTATAATAAGCCCTATTGGTCATATTTAGGCCAACTTGAGAAAAGAGTAATTAAGGGATTAGACAATCCACAGAGAGTGGGAACCCCTAGTATAAGTATATAAAAGGGTAGTAAATAGTTATGGAAGATTAGTAAGAAATCTGTGGGCCAAGTAGTTGAGACTGAGAAAAGAGCTCAACCCAAAGAAACTTAAACACAGGGCTGATAAGGTTATTAAGATCTACCTTTAAGGTGTTGACTCCAACCTAGAGTACTACCCTGTGAAACACTGAATAATAGAATGTTAGTGTAGCCTCGAAATAACGTAAGATAAGACTACTAGTAGTGAGACACATAGCGAATGACCTAGAAAGGTGTACCTCATAGGTAGTACTTAGAGGTAAGTATAAGTAGCCCAATAACAAGGGCCTATAAGAGAATGAGGATAGTTCAGGAAACTACAGGTCTAATGAGATAGACAGCCCAGGTTGAGCATAAGCTAAAGTTTAGGGAAGATGACCAGTAGCGTCATTCCGGGTGAGATATGTGAATGAAAGGCTCAATGAAAGTTCTTCTTGGATCAAGAAAGGAAAGATGAGACATCTTGAGTCGAGAAAACCACCTAATAGTGTTTGGTAAATTCCCCTAGATAGACCCCCCTGAACTATAAAACACAGTGATAAAAGGAAATGAGGAAGAGCTAAGAAACTAGTTACAGAAAAGATACCCTCACTTTAGTAATGACTAAATGAGTAGATTAAGCCCAGAAAGGTAATAGATAGGGGTTCGATAGTTAGTTAAACGAGCTCCCTGATATGAGAATGTAAGGGTGAAGACACGTGAATGATTAGAGTACTCGGTAAAGCATAAGTTTTCACTAAAGTAGAATCTAGACATTGAGAGTACATGTTCTGGATTGGGTTAGTAGAACCCTTGAAATAGTATACTATACTCCTAGGGATAAGGCCCCGGGACCAGTAAAGCCCCTCCGGTGTACTCTTTCTGATGTTGGTTGACCCGAACTTTGATCGATTCGTTCGGGACGGTTTTAGCTCCGATTTGAGTGATTCCAAAGGCATTTTATTAAATTGGAAATCTATTTATTATGATGGAAAAGACGGTTCTCAAAAAGGAGCTAAAACGAAGGAGAAACGAAAATGCTAAGAACGAAGGGCAAAATTGGCATTAAAGTGTTAAAAGAAACTTCTTTCTTCTTCTTTATATGCCACGTTCTGCCTTCCCCTCTCCAAACCGACTTGCTTCTGCCCATTTTCAGAGGAGAACTCCAGCTCCTTAGGCGCACAAGAGGAGGAGGATTTTGGAGGAAGAAATTCAAGAGAAAGGTAAGAAACTTTAAGAAATTCCATATCCTTCCTTCTTGAACCTTGCTCCTCTCCTCTCAAGCTTTCTTTCTATGGTTTTAATGGAGAGTTTGGTGCTGTTTTTGGGGCAGAACAGAGAGGGGAATTTCAAAAATTTAGGGAGTAAGCTAACCAAGTGGAAGAACAAGCCAAAGGAAGCAAGAAAACAAGGTAAAACTTCCAATCTTTGGTACTTTCTCCCTTCCCCTTCCTCTTGCACGAATTTGACCACCATGAGCCCAATTCTTAGGGGCTGTTTTCTGTCCAATTTATGGAGGGATTAGGGGTTTTAGATGGCAAGGATTAAGAATGAACCAATAGAATCAAGAAAGGAGCATTAGGAAACAAAATGGAATCATTAGGGATCCAAATGCTCCCTTGCAAATCTGATTTTATATAAATGTTCTTAGGCTTAAATGAATGTTTAAATGTGCTCCTAAGATCCCTAAGAGGTCCCCCATATGTCTCTTCCTCCATAAAATGAACAAAACCCCATGGAAAGTCATGAACCTATAAGTTGGAAAAGTGTAGAGCACTTAAGGGGATTGTAAAAACTGATTTAATCTATAAGTTCCCTTAGTTGTTTAATTGTTTCCTTGACCTCCTACAACTCTTAACAACCTCCCTAAATGGTTCCCCCATCAAGGAAAAATCAAGAAGCCATGAAATCCCATTAATGCTCTAACTTTTGGCCAAGTAGGGATGGCATAGTTAGGGAGAGTTTTAAATTGTTTCAAGCCCATTTTTGAGTCATACATGATGAATGAATGTGAGGGGAAACCTTGGGAAAAATTTAGGAAGCTTAGAGAATGAGTTGGTGCTTTAGGTTCCATATTGTGACCTAAGGAAGCAACATAATGTTAGGCCCTTTGTTTTAATTATGTGATGACTCCAAGAGGCTTAAAAGGAGTCAAGAATCATGTTTGAAAAAAAAGAATAAGGCCTAGAGATCATTTGAGGGGTGTTGCTTCATTGGGTGCCTTTATGGACCATAATGGGGATTATAGAGTAATCTAGGGTTTAAGCAAGTTGCATAGCCCTAGAAATTGTTTCATGAACTTAATTGGCTCCCATAATTTGTGTCTAGGCCAAGTGAAACTATCTCCACCAACTTGTGGGTGTGTGGCTAAAGAGGAGGCTTGAAAGCTAAGGAAAAAGTGTATGTTTGTATACAAGGTAGCTCTCTCCACCTTCTCTCATGCATGGATGTGTGTTTAGCTTGTTTTAGAATGCTTGTATGTGTATTTTCAAGCTTTGAAAAGTATGCTAGCATGCCTTTACATGTCATGATCCTTGATGCCATGTTATGTTTTAAATGAATCCATGATATTTGTATGAGTTTGCTTGAGTGTGGAGAGGCCAAGAACTCTTCCCTTGGGTGAGGAGGAGCCAAGAACCCTTGAGCTTGGTTGAGACAAAGTAAAGAGTCTCCCAAAAGCAAAGTGGGCTCCCAAGAGTATGGTTGAGCCCAAAGTGCTCAAAGAATGGGTGAGGCAAATCCAAAATCCATGAGGAGAAGTGTGAGGCCAATCCAAACACTTAGTGAGCTCTTGAATGTCTTGTATGATTGATTCACATGCCAAGGTTGCTTTTAAAATGCCTATGATTTCTACTTTCTCCATGCATGCATTTGTGAAACTTGCTTGCACATATTATGTGTGATGGAATGGGAGATGAGCTATTGAGATTCTTGAATCTCACTCCCTCCTCTTAAATGTCCTAATATGCTAGGTGGACCAAGTGGACATGGCAATGGGAGCCAACCACCTTGAAGAAAGAAGATTGCCATCCTTATGCTTGATTTTTGGTCTTTTGATAGACTTTATGATGTATATTATTATTGTAAATGGTCTATGACCCCTTGGACAAATGTAAAAATGATATTATGTGATAGATAAATGAATGAGTATGGTGTATGTACTCTAGAACATAAATTGAGTGTTTATGCTAATGTATACACTTGAGAAAAGCTTGGTGTAATGTGTATAAGTGAGGGTGAAAAGGCCAAAATGAGATGCAATTGGTTTGGAACCATTTGGGCAGCTTCCCCAAGTCTTAAACATGCTTTTAAACTTGCCCAAAAGGTGCCAAGACCAAAGGAAATCCATTTGGCAATTTTGGTACCCAATATGGAGCCAAAATTGACCATAATGGAACCCTATGCCACTTTTTGGCCAAATGAGTTAGTCTTGCCCTGAAATTTGGCATGCAATTAGGTTTTGTTGAGAGCTTTCTGGGAAGCTAAAGATCATAATTTTCGGAAACCTAGGGAATATTTTGTGAATTTTCAAAGTTGGGATTTTCTATGGTTTCTGGTATGTGCACTGTTCATACTGGCAGATTTGATTTTCATGTCACTCGATGGCTAAATGGTGTCCAATGCTTATGAAATTTTATGTGCATAAACTAGAGGTCATAAGCTTTCTGTGGCCACTGATATCACCTTATTTGGAGGTCTGAGCACAGAGTTATACATTTTTGAAATTTGCTGTCAGTAACAGTGGCGACTCCAGAGCTCAATCACTGTTCCATCAGTTCCAGATACCTAAACATATTTGTTTCATTCGGGAATTATTTTTAGTGTCAAGGTAACATCTTTAGCTTCCTATAATGACTGAATGTGTGTGATTTCGATTTTTGTAGAATTAGTTATGAATTTCAGAAGTTTGCATCAGTAACCTGAATCACAGCCCAGGCAGCCAGTGAGTCTGTAGCTTTTTGGATGTCAAACGTCCTGTGTGATGAATTTTGTGACTTGGACGTATTTTTATTGTGAATTAGACGTCCTGAGCTTTCCAGAATGACAAAGAACACATGATTTCGATTTTTCTAGATTTAGTTATGATTTTCCAAAGTTTGTGACAGAAAAGAGGAAATTCTGGACGAATATGCAAACATGAATTTTAATGTGTTCCTTTGCTTTCCACGAGTTGTAGACCAAATTTGATGATGGAAATGAGCTATATTCATGTATTTAAGTATGAGAATGTGATAGATGCATTCATATGGCCCACAGGACTCTGAAAGAAAAAGTTTACCCGTAGAGAAATGCATTTTAATTCATAACTCCCTATGCCACTAGATTGTTTCCATAGAACAAACATAAGATGAGGCATGGGAATTGCATGAATTGAGTCCTAGAAGTATGGTGTTACACAAAGAGCCCTAGTTATAGCATGGTAATTCTCTAGTGAAATGATGGCCTGAGATAGTTTTTATAAAGTAGTTAGTCTCAGAGACTAATACAGTTTTAGTTAGCTTTTATTTTAGAGACTAGAGATCTCCTAAGTTTGGTAGACCATTGCCACAGGGATATGAAGGCTTTACTCAGACAGTTAGACCACTGACTAGCTCTTTTAAGAGATTAACATAGTATATAAGATGAAGAGAGCAAGAAAGTAGCTTTCTAGAGTTAGAGGCAGATAAACCACTACCCAGTAGATATTGGCCTTGATTGAGGGATAGAGAGACCTCTATATGCTAGATTATGTATTTAGAAAGGGGTCAGGTGCAGTTTTTACATGAGATAAGTGGTACAGTATGTCTCTAGTGATCGAAACTATGGAAATAGCTATCATCCCACTAGAAGTCAACAGTAGTAAGTGGTAGTAGCTCTTCGATACTAGTATTAGACACATACAAGTGAGGCCTATCAATGTTGGGATAAGGGACTATAAAATGCCACTATAAGTGAGCAAAGAGAATGAGAAAAAGTCCCAGCCTACCGATACAGATGTAGTAGTAAATTGAGAAATTGAGGTCAATAAAAGTAGAAACTCTTCAAAGGAGTTGTAATCTCAGTAAGTAATTGAGATATGAGGCCTGTGACAGAAAGAAATATGAATTGTAATAATAGGATGAGCTAGTAAGAAAGAATGTAGAGATGGACAGTGGATAGTACATTTTAAAACAATAGACAGACAGAAATCTCTAATGACTATAATGATCAAAAAAGTAAAAAAGAATTTATGAAAAGCCATTGGGATAGGATATAAGAGACTTAATACGAAATAAGTTACCTCCCGAGATGTGTAAACAAATCCACTAAAAGAAATGTTAACCCCTACGAACGGGTTAAGACTAACCCGATATGATTAGTAAGCTCTCCTAGGATAGGCATCCAGAGTTAGAAACTTCTTTCCCTTATAAGAAGAACTGGCTAGTAGTCTATAATAATAAAGGCCTTATTAAGAGCTAGTAATGAAAACTCCCTGGTTGAAAGAAAACTCAAACAAGCGAAATCACTAAGAAAAGTGTATAAAGCCAAGAAGAAGGAAAAGAAAAGAGCAATTAGATAGAAAAGAAAAGAGTAAGAGAAAATGTACCCCAAATTTTGAGGACAAAATTTATTTAAGGGGGGAGAAATGTAACATCCAGTTCTCTAAAAACGAGAGAAAACGTGAGAAACGTAACTTACAGTTTCTCTGTAAACGAACGAAATTAACCAGATACAAAAGAAAGTCCCCAGAAATGACCTAGTTAAGGTTCCAAAAAATTTGGGAAGCATTCTAGACTCCTAAAAATGAGAATCCCAGGCTCAGATAGAAGAAAAAACAAAGCTAGAATGAAGAAACAAAATGAAATGAAAGATTGACGAAACATAAAGGCATTTTCGTCATTTTGAGAAAATTTTGGAATTCACATAGGAGGGCTTTTTAAATGAAAGTTTTGAGTTTTTCAGGGTTCTCAGAGGCCCTGAAACCTATGGGAAGCCCTAGGACAGTTAAAATCCCTTCCGGTGGACGTTTTCTAATGTCCGTTGACCTAAATGTTGACTAATTCATTCGGGAAGGTTTTAGCTCCAATTTGAGTGATTCCAAAGGTATTTTATTTAATTGGGAACTAAATGATGGAAAATATGGTTCAAAAAAAGATTTAAAATGAGCCTAAATAGAGCAAACAGGCACGTAGGGCCAAAATAGTCATTTTGAAAAATTATAAAAAAGGCTTCTTAAGTAAGATTACACCTCATCACCTTCTCCAACCTTACATTTGCAGAAAAATGGGCAGCAATGGTGTCACATTAAGAGGAGAGAGAGAGAATAAGTTTAAGCTTCCATTTAGGTAAGTAAACAGCTTCGTTTCATCCCGCGCTAATTAGGAAAGTTGTTTCTCTCTCTAAGAGCTCTCTAATAGTGGTTTTCTTTCCTTAAGAACTTGAAGATTTAGGTCTAACACAAGCCAAAAAGGAACTCTTTTCAAAAAATCAATCGGTGGAAAATAATTTATGAGAAGAGAGCTCTATTTTAAGGTAAGACTTCACTTGAAACACTTGTAAAATCTTATGTTTTCAAGCCATTTAAGCTTAGGTCTAGAGATAGAAAGTGAGGAGGAGAGTTTTCTTTATGTCTTCTTGATGGAACCAAAGGTTATGGAGTGTGAGAATTAAGAATATATAACTAGAATTGAAAAGGGAGCTTTAAAACGCAAGTTATCGAATTTAGGGTTTTGATTGCACCTTGAACTTTACCATGAATCCTAGCCATATTTTATGATGTTTAAGTATTCATATGTGTTCTTAAGACACCAACAGAGCCTCCCACATGCTTTTCCCATCAAAAAAATTAAAACAACACCATTAGTGCCATATGGAAGCACAGCTTTGACTAAGGAGAGTTCATGCACCTAGGGAGTGTTTTAATTCCTTCCAAGCTTAGTTTTGTATCATGTGTGATGGGAGAGTATGAGAGGAAGTCTTGGAAAAAATTTAGGAAGCCTAGAGAATTAGTTGGTATTTTATGTTCCATAATATGACTTAAAGAAGCAACATGTAGTTAGGCTCTTTATTTTAATTGTGTGATGACTTCAAGAGACTTAAAAGGAGTCAAGAATCATATATGAAAGAAAAGAATGGAGCTTAGAACTTATTTAATGGATTTTGCTTCATTAGGTACATTCTTGGAACCATAAAGGGGTTTATAGATCAAGTTAGTGTTTAAGGAAGATATGTGGCATTAGAATTAATTCCATGAACATAATTGGCTTCCATAAATTGTATTTAGACTAAGAGAAATCATTCCCACACCATTGTGTGTGTGAGGCCAAAGAAAGGAGAGGAAATTTAAGAGAAAAAGTGTGTGCTTGCTTCCAAGGTAGCTCTCTCCACCTTTTCTCATGCATGATTGCTTGCTTTACTTGTCTTTAAATGTGTGTATGTGTATTTCAAGCAATGGGAAATGTTCTAGCACGAGTGATAAGCATGATATTTTATATATTTTAATCCCCTAATTTAGACATTTTAATGTCCAAATATGGCTTTAAGACTTTAATTAGATGAGATTTCATTTTAATAGCCATTTCTATATTTTAGAAGTTAATTTGTAAAAATTTGGTTTTTAATGCTCAATTTCTTTTAAATAATTTTATGGATAATTCCATTTGATTTTTCCCACTCTTTTGTGCAGAAGTTTAATATGAATTTGGAGCTTGAATGAGCATTTGTTTTGAAGAGCAAAGAAGAAGAAGAGATGAAGGCATGTATGTGTGGGAGAAAGAAGCAAGGGATATGCATGGGAGGAGATCACGTGAAAAGAGGCTGGGTTGAAGGAAGATTGTGAGCAGAACTTTCTCTCGTGTCTTGCATAGCTACAGGGAAGAATGACGAGGCAACACTTATATGAAGAAACACACAAATACACATGGCCAGTAGCTGAGCAGAGCATGAGCAGAAGAGTTACACGCGAGAAAAAGCATGCAGCAGCCATGTGGAGCCAACATAAAGAATGTGAAAAAGAGACATCCTCGAATGCAGAACAAGTAAGGCAAGAAGACAGCAGCTCATAACAAGAGCTGAAATAGAAACAAAGCCATGCATGCACCAGCAGAAGCACGTGAAGATTTAAAGCAAGAAGAATAGAAGCTTTGAGAAGAAGAAGGAAGAGCAGAAACAGAGAGGAATAAAGCTCAGGCAAAACATGAAGCAGCTGCATGGACGTGAAAGACAACACGAAGAAGCCTTGCATGGAGAAAACAAGAAGAGAACCTCGAGTGAGGCTTGTACAAAAGCTGCATGAAGAAAAAAAACACGAACAAATGAAGGCTGGAACGAGCAGAGCAACGCTGGGCAGAAACGCAAAAGAAGCATGGCTGGTGTTGAGGAAAAGAGGACGTAATTTTTCAGCGCTAGAATAACGAGCTGTGAGCTAGGAAGAACAACGTGGAAGAGCTGCATGATTCGAAGAGTAGCCACGTTCTGGTTGCATAAAGACGCTGGAGCTGGAAATCACGAACAGAAAATAGAAGAGAGAAGCTCGAGTTAAATACATGCAGCTGCAGAAGAAGCAATCCCATGGTATAGGAGTTACGTCTGGCATGCATATGGATTATAATAAAATAAAAGCAATGGGGCCCACACCTTATACACAAATGAGGGAGCTTCAGTCGATTGCAATTAGAGGGTGGAGCACGTGAGAATAAATGAAGCACGAGGAGAGGCTACCATTCACGTCTCTATTCATCACACGACTCCAGATCCCTACGCCTCATTAATCCTTATTCCCTCGGTCATTTGCCTTTTAAAAACACCCACGCATCCATCATTCATTGAGGTCTTCACGCCTGATCATCAACCATTCACCCACGCCTCCATTCACCCATCCCTTTCGATTTCATCCATCATCCATATTCCATCTCCATCCACCAATATGAAGCTTTAATTCATCCATCTTGAGGCTAGCAAGGGAGGAAGCTCTTGAGTAGAAGCTTGAATCCATGGATGAACAACAAATTGTGGCTAAGATTTCTTTATTTTTCCTACACTTTTTCTTATTTTGTACAATCTCGGTTGAGTTATATTTGATTTGGAATTTGTGTAATTAATTAGTGGCTGGTTAGACACTGATTAGGAAACCCTTTTTGTTGATTAATTGGTTAAATTTGAATTTGATTTTTCATTATTCTCTCTAATCTCCCATGTATGCCACGAAGGTGTTCGATGAAATACATGGGTAAGGTTACGTGCTTGATTGTTTGATTTGAGAATTCCTTGGTGTTTAGTTGGTTAATTAAATATTTTTGGATGATGAATCAGAAGATAATTAATTAGTTAATCAATCAAATTAGATGTTCATTGATCTTATAGACAAGAGTTAACGGTTTAATGTGGGATTGAGGTCTCAATTCAACATTAGATTATTAATCTCTTGAATCTTGAATGGTTATTCAAGATCATTTGCTAATGAACATAATTAGGAATTCTTAGGCCATAATTAATCACAATTAGAATAGGATAAGGATAGTGGATACCAAGAGGCGATTCCTAAACTAGTCACAAGCCCATCATTCATCACAATTCATCCAATTAGGTAGTATTTAGGAATTTTGTTTCAATTCAGTTTAGGATAGTTTAATTCAATTAAAAACCCCCCAAATTAAATAGTTCTAGGATCTTAGAACACTTAGAGAACCCAATTGAATATTGAATTCCAATTCCAAGGGAGATGACCTAGGTTGTGCCACTTGCTATATTTTTAGATCAACCTAGTTTTATTTTGAGGGTTGCACGACAAGCCCGTCAAAATTTGGCGCCGTTGCCGGGGATTTGGAGTCTCAATTGTTTGAGAAAGTTTTCTAAGTGTTTTTGTTTTGTTTTATCTTTGTTTTAGTTCTGTTTTGATTTGATTTTCGTTCTGTTTTGAACTTGGAATCAGTTAATTTCGGTGTTGCGCATTAAGTGTCCAGGTTGCTGGAATTTTCGTTCAAAGTGCCCAGAAAATTCTCATACTTTGTTTTTCAAAGTTTTTGGGTGTTTTGAGCAAAAATAGTAGCAAAGCTATTAGGTGCACCATTTTTTGGCCAAATTCCAACGTTTGAGGCACTTTTTCGAATTTTTTAGGAATTTTTTAATTTTTCTGGATTTAATTTCTTTATTTTTTGTGGGTTTATTTTGCATCATTAACCTCTGTTTAGGAGTGTTTTTCATAGTTAAGTAAGTCTTAGCTTCATTTGATTTTATTTTTTTGATTATTGAGTTTATTTTAGTTATAATTTGTTTGTGATTTTACTTGTGCTTAAAGTGATGGTGCTTCTCATTTTTCCTTGCTTATAAATGGATCAATATTATTCTAATCAAGGTGTTTATGATCCCTGTAGAGAGCATAGGATTTCTCAGAAGTTGGATAATGCCATGTCAATGCTTCAAGGTCTTCTTGAAAGACAAAGACAAGAGCAACAAGCCCAACAATATCAACAAGCACAACAATACCAACAATTCCAACAACCATGCTACCAACCATACCACCATCCATATGAGATTCATCCAGATTACCATCCTCATTATGAACCACATCATAACTTCCATATGCAAGAGCCATACTATCATCCTTACAATTACCATGAGGGGTACATGCAACAAGAGCCTCAAAGGGAACCGAGTTCGGAAGAAAGGATGAGGCAGCTAATGGAAGCTTGTGATATTCAACACCAGCAAATGCAGCAAATGGCCCAACGGATAACTGAACAGCTGCAACTCTTTGACCAACAATTGAAGGATTCAGGAATTCAATCAAATCAACCGATTTCAAGAGCTACTGAATTAATTGAAGAGCAAATTAGAAGAGAATGTATAGAGGAGGAAGAGTCTTATCCATTGGGTAATATCCTTCCATCTTCTAATGTTTTACAATTTGTTGGAACTGAACCTAATTTGCATGATAGCACTTCGATTCCTAATGCATATAATGTTATTGATTCTGAATTACATGATGATGTTGTTAATGAAGAAATAGCTGTTGAAACTCCTGATATGGTTGATTGTGGTAGTTCATTGAGCAAAATTGATACATTTGTTGATGTTCATGAACCCTTGTGTACTGATGCACTTGGGATGTCTACTCCTAGCTGTGATTATAGTGAAAATTTTATTTCTGAATCAATTGATGAATCTATTGAGTCTAGGGTAGTAGATAAGTGTGGGGGTGATTTGGAATGTGATGATCATGCTATTCCTAGTCTGGAATTGGTTGAGAATTCTGTTGATGATGCGTCTTCTGAATTTAGGGATAACATGCCATCTAGATCATATGACATAACTAATTTGGATGCATCTCTTGATTGTATATGTGCTAGATTTACTATATGTGATAGATGTTCCCAAATTAATTCTTCCATTGAGACTAGTGAATCCATCACATATTCTGATAATCATGATTCCTCACTAGCCTGTGATGGTGTGCCTGCTGAAATAATGAATGAAGCATGTGATAATGATATAGACATTGAATTTGTTGAGCAGCTTGTTGATAATTCAGACTCTAATTCACAATGCTTATGTGATGATATGCATACATGTCCTATATGTGCTGAGATTAATGAATTTTTAGAGTCTGATAAATCTATTGAATCCATGGAATCCTTTGCCTGCACTGAAATGATTGATGAGACTAATTCCACTGATCATACTAGTTTTGATGATAGTATGCATAGTGATACTGCTAATGTTGAAAATCCTATTGATGCTTGTACTATTGTTGATACTAGTGAGAGACTTGACTTTGCTGTTGATAATTGTTTAAAATATTATGAGCCTACTGATGTCTCTTTGGTCAGGGAAGATGTCGTCTCTATTGTTAAGAGTCCTGAACAGATTTCTGAGGTTGGTGAAATAGTTCCCAACATATTACAGACTCTCCCAGTAGAGGAAAAGCAACTGCCGGATACATTGGATATCTTGAACTTTAAAGACTATGAGAAGTTGCAATTAGAATTTTCTGTGGATGTAGTGACTCTTACTGAAGGGAGTCAAATAGATTTTATTGGTTTTGATAGATTTTTAGGAAGCTCAAATTTTCAGTTTGATTTTAAATTTTCTTTCTTTAGTTTTAATTGTCTTAAATTTGATTTTTCTTCTTTTACTTTTCCTGAATATGCTGAAAATGACTTTTCTCAACTTCTGATGGTTGAGAAAGTCCATGGGTCATCCCTGCATGATCAATCCAAATGTTTTAAAGTGGTTAGACTCAAATTTGTTCAGTTAAGAAGGAATAAAGTCGTTTTAATTTTGGTTTTTGATACATATGATTAGTTAGTCCTTAATAAAACTCTTCTTAGTTTAGGATGTAGTTTTCTTTTCTTTATTGCATTACAGTTTATTTTCTGCTTTGTAGGTAATAAAAGGGTGCTAACCGACTACAAAGGAAATCTTAGCCTACCATTGAGATCTCCATATTCAAGCTCATTCGGTTGTATACTTTCCCTTTCTACTCTTTATCTTGTGTTGTTTATCTGTTTACTGGACTGGTGCTGACATTGAGGACAATGCAATATTTAAGTGTGGGGGGGAGAGTCATTTCATTCCATTCCATCTTTTCCTTATTTTGAAAAGAAAAAAAAAATTTTGAAATTTTTGAGGAAAATTTTTGAAAAATAGTGTGATTTTTTTAGTTTTTCTGTAAAAGTTGTAAGTTAAGATGATTATAGCTTGGATTCATATAGACATGATAAGTGATGGATCTTGTGTCTTGATTCAAGTGAAGTGGCAATGAGTTTGATTTTAATGAATTATTTGATAGCCATAAGCTGGTGAGAATTTGAGCCTTATTTGTTCAATTCTAGTATGTATTCATCTATCTTTGTTTCACTCTAGAACTTGTCGTGATTCTTTGTTGAGAATCCACATTTGCATTTGCATACATAAAAATGATAAGGCATTCATTTCTATTTTAGCTAGAGCCAAAAAGCCCACCATACATTCACTTTATCAATTGTTTTAGCCACTTTGAGCCTTGTATTTTCATTTTCTTGTTACCCATAGCCATTAAATATGTTTTTCCACCTTGTTTTAAGATGCCTTAGAGATTTCAAGGAGCATTACATCTAATTAGGATAGGTGAATGTGTGATTTGTATCTATTAAGGCCATTGTTAGTCAAAGAATTTGTTCAAAAAAAAAAATGCAATGCAAAGAAAAGAATAGAAAAGCAAAAAGAAAAAAAAAGCAATGAAAAAAAAAAAAAAGAGAAAAAGAAAAAGAAAAGAAAAGAATGAAAAAAAAAAAAAAACGAAGAAAGGAGTGTTTTAAATTGAGTTTATAGTTTCTTATACTTGTTGGAAATAAGGCCTTGAATGCACATTCTTCCCTATTCTAGATTGTCATTGAGTGCTCTTGGGGTCCTAAGGTATCCATTTGTTTAGTTTTTCCCCTTCTTTTTGTTATCCATTCATTTCATCTCCTTAGCCCCATTACAACCCTAACTAAAGTCCTTTGATTTGTGTATTGCATCTAGCATGGGTGATGGAGATTTAGAAACTTGACAAGCTTATGGTAGTGAGCTTGGATAGGTGGAATGTGAGTGAAACACATTGCCCATAAACACTTGAGAGATGAGAGTAAACACTAACCATGTGAGAGGGCTATGCATTTCAGTTCATTCTTTTCAAATGAAATTGCCATGGAATTTGATTTCTTGATGCAAGTGAAATTAGCTTTGATTGTTAAAGTGATGAAGAGTTGTGATTAATCTCTAGCTTGTGATTTTCACACTTTCTTTTCCATTTTCATTTTCCACTTGCCATTCCACTAGCCGGGTGTTTCCATTCAGTCTTTTCTCTTGGATTTTAAGTTTTGCCCAAGAGTGCAAAGGTTTAAGTGTGGGGGAATTTGATAAGCATGATATTTTATATATTTTAATCCCCTAATTTAGACATTTTAATGTCCAAATATGGCTTTAAGACTTTAATTAGATGAGATTTCATTTTAATAGCCATTTCTATATTTTAGAAGTTAATTTGTAAAAATTTGGTTTTTAATGCTCAATTTCTTTTAAATAATTTTGTGGATAATTCCATTTGATTTTTCCCACTCTTTTGTGCAGAAGTTTAATATGAATTTGGAGCTTGAATGAGCATTTGTTTTGAAGAGCAAAGAAGAAGAAGAGATGAAGGCATGTATGTGTGGGAGAAAGAAGCAAGGGATATGCATGGGAGGAGATCACGTGAAAAGAGGCTGGGTTGAAGGAAGATTGTGAGCAGAACTTTCTCTCGTGTCTTGCATAGCTACAGGGAAGAATGACGAGGCAACACTTATATGAAGAAACACACAAATACACATGGCCAGTAGCTGAGCAGAGCATGAGCAGAAGAGTTACACGCGAGAAAAAGCATGCAGCAGCCATGTGGAGCCAACATAAAGAATGTGAAAAAGAGACATCCTCGAATGCAGAACAAGTAAGGCAAGAAGACAGCAGCTCATAACAAGAGCTGAAATAGAAACAAAGCCATGCATGCACCAGCAGAAGCACGTGAAGATTTAAAGCAAGAAGAACAGAAGCTTTGAGAAGAAGAAGGAAGAGCAGAAACAGAGAGGAATAAAGCTCAGGCAAAACATGAAGCAGCTGCATGGATGTGAAAGACAACACGAAGAAGCCTTGCATGGAGAAAACAAGAAGAGAACCTCGAGTGAGGCTTGTACAGAAGCTGCATGAAGAAAAAAAACACGAACAAATGAAGGCTGGAACGAGCAGAGCAACGCTGGGCAGAAACGCAAAAGAAGCATGGCTGGTGTTGAGGAAAAGAGGACGTAATTTTTCAGCGCTAGAATAACGAGCTGTGAGCTAGGAAGAACAACGTGGAAGAGCTGCATGATTCGAAGAGTAGCCACGTTCTGGTTGCATAAAGACGCTGGAGCTGGAAATCACGAACAGAAAATAGAAGAGAGAAGCTCGAGTTAAATACATGCAGCTGCAGAAGAAGCAATCCCGTGGTATAGGAGTTACGTCTGGCATGCATATGGATTATAATAAAATAAAAGCAATGGGGCCCACACCTTATACACAAATGAGGGAGCTTCAGTCGATTGCAATTAGAGGGTGGAGCACGTGAGAATAAATGAAGCACGAGGAGAGGCTACCATTCACGTCTCTATTCATCACACGACTCCAGATCCCTACGCCTCATTAATCCTTATTCCCTCGGTCATTTGCCTTTTAAAAACACCCACGCATCCATCATTCATTGAGGTCTTCACGCCTGATCATCAACCATTCACCCACGCCTCCATTCACCCATCCCTTTCGATTTCATCCATCATCCATATTCCATCTCCATCCACCAATATGAAACTTTAATTCATCCATCTTGAGGCTAGCAAGGGAGGAAGCTCTTGAGTAGAAGCTTGAATCCATGGATGAACAACAAATTATGGCTAAGATTTCTTTATTTTTCCTACACTTTTTCTTATTTTGTACAATCTCGGTTGAGTTGTATTTGATTTGGAATTTGTGTAATTAATTAGTGGCTGGTTAGACACTGATTAGGAAACCCTTTTTGTTGATTAATTGGTTAAATTTGAATTTGATTTTTCATTATTCTCTCTAATCTCCCATGTATGCCACGAAGGTGTTCGATGAAATACATGGGTAAGGTTACGTGCTTGATTGTTTGATTTGAGAATTCCTTGGTGTTTAGTTGGTTAATTAAACATTTTTGGATGATGAATCAGAAGATAATTAATTAGTTAATCAATCAAATTAGATGTTCATTGATCTTATAGACAAGAGTTAACGGTTTAATGTGGGATTGAGGTCTCAATTCAACATTAGATTATTAATCTCTTAAATCTTGAATGGTTATTCAAGATCATTTGCTAATGAACATAATTAGGAATTCTTAGGCCATAATTAATCACAATTAGAATAGGATAAGGATAGTGGATACCAAGAGGCGATTCCTAAACTAGTCACAAGCCCATCATTCATCACAATTCATCCAATTAGGTAGTATTTAGGAATTTTGTTTCAATTCAGTTTAGGATAGTTTAATTCAATTAAAAACCCCCCAAATTAAATAGTTCTAGGATCTTAGAACACTTAGAGAACCCAATTGAATATTGAATTCCAATTCCAAGGGAGATGACCTAGGTTGTGCCACTTGCTATATTTTTAGATCAACCTAGTTTTATTTTGAGGGTTGCACGACAAGCCCGTCAACGAGTTCTTATTCCATGGTACCATGATGATGTATTATATTTTCTAAATGATGTTCATGATATTTGTTTTAATTTGTTTGAGTATGGTGAGGGCAAGAACCCTTAGCTATAGTAAGGATGAGCTAAGAACCCTTAAGATTGGTCGAAACAAAGTAAAGAGTCTCCCAAAAGTGAGGTTGACTCTCACGAGCATGGTTGAGTCTAAGAACATCTTAAAGAATGGGTGAGGCAAGTCCAAAATCCACAAGCAAATGGGTGAGACCAATCCACTTGCTTGGCAAGCCTATGTATACTATATATAACTTTTTCAAATGTTAAGAATGCTTCTTGAATGATTCCACATGTCTACATGTCATACATGCATTTGTGAGACTTGTTTTGCATGCTTTATGTATGGTTGAATGGGAGATGAGCTATTGGGATTCTTTGAATCTCATCCCTTCCTCTCCAATGTTTTAACATGCTAGGTGGACCAAGAAAGTAAGGTAATGGAAGCCAACCACCTTGAAGATGAGAGTATGACATTCAAGTGCATGATTTTTACTACTTTAAGGCCATACAAATGGCAATTGATGTAATCAATGGTTGTATATGTACAATGATGTTATGAACAAATGTAATTGTGATAGTATGTTATGTAGAAATGAGGTATTATGTTATATGACCATTAGAATGTATATTGAGTATGAGATGGCAAACTTTGCTTTTTGAAAGTGTAATGTATTAATGTATAAATGGAAGTGGAGTAGCCAAAATGAGATGCATGAGGTTTGGGACCCTTTGGACAACTCACACAAGTCCTAATTATGCTTTTAAACTTGCCTAAGAGGTGTCAAACCCCCAGGAAAGCCATTTGGACATTTTGGTATCCTATAGGGAGCTAAAATTGACCATAATGGAACTCTATGTCACTTTTTGTTCAAATGAGCTCTTCTTGATATAATATTTGGCATGCTATTAAAACTTGTTGAGAGCTTTTTGGGAAGCTAAAAAATAGAGTTTTTAGAGGTCTACAGAATATTTGGTGAATTTTCAAAGTTGACAAATTTTCTGGTTTTGGTCATGTTACTGTTCACTCAGGTCTAAATATCAAATCTGTCACACAGGGCCCAATGATGTCCAATTGCCACAAAAATTTGTACAGAGAAACTAGACATACCTAGTGACTTGTGCTAGCTAGAAGCACCTCATTTGGATGTCTTGAGAGGGAGATATGAATTTTCAAAGAATCCATGTAGTACCAAGCACTCCACCTGACCTTAGTTATTATTTGATTGAGTTTCGAGGTCTGGACATGCCTGAACTGGTCTAGAGTTATTTTTTACCTCTATAAAACATCCACAAATTTCCATATTTGTATCATTTGCATGGATGGGATTTTTATGAAATTAATTGGATGGTTTTGAAGTTTGCCGCAAAATTTTGTGACAACACTTGTGGATAGCCTGACCTCTAGGCCTTTTTGAATGTCAAACTTCTTCTATGTTGGATGTTATGGTCTGGACATATTTTTAGCATGAAATATACATGTTTAGATTTCTAGAATGGGCAAGAATGCATGATTTTGAGTTTTTTATAATTAGTTATGATTTTTCAAAGTTTGTGACAGAAATGAGCAAAATCTGACAAAAAATATATACATGTATTTTATGCCTCCCTTTGGTTTCCATGAGATGTAGGCCACTTTTGATGATTAAAATGTGTTTTATTCATGTAATTAAATATGAGAATGTGATCTATGAGCTCACATGGTCTACATGACACCGAATGAAATTTTTATACGTGATGCAACGCTAGAGAATGCATTATTTTAATCCCCTTTTTCTTACTCCTCTATGGATAGTATGATGTAAAGCATGGAAATGTGATAGAAATGATCTAGAAATATAAGGTGTTACACCTCTTCCATTAAGAAAAAAATTGGAAACTCCATGGACTCCAAATGCTCTCCATGTCTCAGCCTAGAGAAGTTGGGTGACCTAGGGAGTATTTTAAATTTTTCTAAGCTTGGTTTGGGACTTTATGTGATGGAAGAATATGAGAGAAACTTGTGGAAAAAAATTTAAAAGCCATATTTGAAGAATTAGAGGCATAGGTTCCATAATATGATCTATAGAAGCAACTTGTATCTAGACTCTTGGAAATGAGTGGGTGATGGCTCTAAGGATTCCAAATGAAATCAAGAGGCCTAGATATAGGAAAAGAATGAAGCCAAGAACTTGAATTATGATAGTTGCTTCATTAGGCCTTTTATGGAACCATTAAGTAGCCATTTAACCAAGTATGTCTCTTTAATGTGTGTTTAATGCTAACGCTTGTCCCAAGAGTGTAATTGAATCCTATTTGTTGTGTCTAGGATAAAGAAATCAAGCTCCATCCAATTGTGGGTGTGTGACCAAAAGGAGATAAGGGTAATCAAGAGGGAAGCTTGTGTTTAATTACTAAGGTAGCTCTCCATTCCTTTATTATGTGCATTTATGGTTGTATAAATGTCATTTGATGCCTATTTGTGTGTTTAGATCTTGAAAAATGCCACATGTGATTATTTGATTACTATGGTACCATTATGCTTCCTGATTGGCATTTGGTTGTGAAATTGTGCTCTCTGGGTGAGGTTATGCCAAAAGTCTCTTGTGAAAGGTGAGGTGAAGCCAAAAGTCTCTAGGAATGGGTGAGACTAGGCCAAAATTTTTATGGATGAGTGAGGCTAAGTCAAAAGTCCCTAGTCCAAGGGTTAGGCTAATCTAAAAGTTCCAAGAAAGGGGTGAGGCTAGACCAAGAGTCCCTTGAGCTTGTTTTTAGCCTTGATATGTTGCTATGGCATGGAATTTATGAATGTAATACCTCTTGAAAGTGTTTATGACATGTTTGTATCTTGTAAAATAATTATATACCTTATTTACTTACTTGAAAGGATGTTCGAGCTATTAAGATTCCTTGAATCTTACCCCTTTTCCTTTCCCATCTCAACATGTCTAGGTGGAGCTTAAGGAGACCAAAATGGAAGCCAAGGAGCTTGATGGATCATATTTTGACTTTAGCATTGTTGTTGATGTATATGAATGTCAAAGTTTGCATGTATATATTATTTTTGAGATGTAGATACTTGAACAAATGTAAAAATATGTGAATGTGATGTACATCCTAAAGATAGAGCTAAAGCAATGAGAATGCATGATTTCACCACTTGGAGGGCCTTTCTTGAATGTGTATTATGGCTTGTGGTATAGTGAGTTTAAGATGTATGATAGTTTAGACCATTTGGAAAATTTATATATCCTGTATTTATGCCTTAAAATGTGCCTAAGAAGTGGTAGAGAGGTTAAGAAGCCATTTGGACCCAATTTGACCCTTATATGGTGCCAAAAGTGCCATATTCTTGAGTTATGTCAAGATCTAAACAAATGATCTTGTCTTTACATGAAATTTGGCATTCATATAGGTCTTACCTAGAGCTTTCCATAGAGATAAAGAACACCTAAATTGGACCTTTAAAGAATTTATTATAATTTTTCAAAGTTAGGAAAATTTGATAGTTTTGGCTGTGGTACTGTGCAATTGGTCAGCTTTGGTTCTAGGGGCCCTTGAGGCTCAAATGAAATCCAATGGCTATGAAATTTTACAAAGATAAACTAGATATGATAATATTTCTATAGAACTTAGGATCACCTCATTTGGATTAATATTGAGAGAGAAATAAAATTTTGAAATTCCATATCAGTAGGGATGTAGCTTGACCTTTGTTACTATTCCATCGATTTTCTAGGGCTAAAGGTTCTATTTTGGCCTAGTGTTATTTTACACCTCAATTTAACATTCATAGCTTTCCATAATGATATGGTTTGCTGAGTTTTGATTTTTTTAGAATTAGTTATGAAATTTTAAAGTTTATATCAGTAACTTATGATAGCAAACCTAGGCATCAAGACTTGTGTGCTTTTCCATTGTCAATTGTAGTCCAACTGATGTTTTCATGGCTTGTAATGGTTTTTAACCTATATTGGACATTTAGGGATTTCCAAAAAGCTATCATTTTCTTGATTTCAATTTTTTTAGAATTAATTATGATTTTCCAAAGTTGGTATTAAAAACCTAAAATATGGATCCTAGAGCAACATGCCATTTTTCTAGTTTTTGGCTTTAAATCCATGCTACTTAGATTGTTTCATGATATGTATGAATTTTATGGATGGAGTATAAGTAGAGAATGCTATTGATGGTTCCACAGGGCAGAGTATGAATTTTTAAACTCTGACGTAATGCAATAAAATGCATTATTTTTAATCACTTTTCTTTGAATTCATGTGAAATCAAGCTTGGATATGAAGATGTGGAGATTAATAAATTGTGGTATTACACATGGCTTGGATGTTTATTTGTCTTTCAGTGCTTGTGTGTATGTTTGAACTATGAAATATCTCTTTAGCTATTGCTTACTTGCTATGGTACCATTATGCATCTTGAAATGAGTTTATGAATGTATTTTGGCTTGAATGGGTGTGGTAATGCCAAAAGTCCCTTAACATGGGTGAGGATGAGCCAAAAGTCCTTAACATTGGGTGATACAAAGCTAAAAGTCTCAAGATGAGTGAGAGTTAGTCAAAAGTCTCTTGAAAATGGGTAAGGCAAATCCAAAAGTCCCTAAAAAGTTAGATGAGGTTAGACCAATGCCTTTGAAAGCCTATGTTTGATATGTATGAGTTCTCATGACTAAGAAAATATTTTATGTATTTTCATGAGAGGTTTGTATGACATGCATGCATTTTTTGACATATATATACATCCATTATGTAATATCCAATTCTTTGAAAATGTGAAAAATGTAACATACGGTTTCTCCATAAAAGCATGAAATTCGTAGGATACAAAAAGAAGTCCCCTAGATAGAGTGGTTTGAGGTCCAATAAAATTAGAATAATATTCTAGACCTAAAATAATGGTGATTTAATGTTAGAGGTGCCTTGAAACTGGAGCTGGAATAGCCAGACAAATTTTTACAAAAAGGGCAACAGAACGTAATGGCAATTTCATAATTTCGGGTAATTTTTAGAATTCTTATAGGAGGATTTTTTTTTAAAATGGTAAGTTTAAGTTCTTCATGGCTCTCAGAGGCCTTGAAAACCATGGAAAGCCCCGAGACAGTTAAAGCCCCTTCCAGTAGATGTTTTCTAATGGCAATGAGCCTAAACTTTGACCAATTTGTTTGGGAAGGTTTTAGCTCCAAACTGAGTGATTCCAAAGGTATTTTATAAGATTGAGGACCTAAATTTTATGATGGGAAGGATGGTTCTCAAAAGGAGCTAAAACAAATTAGAAACAAAAATGTCAAGACAAAGGGATGAAATCAAAATTTTTGAAAAGTTCTTCCTAACCTACCTATATATATATATGGCGCCCCACTTCCTCCTTCATTTAGTTACATTTGTTTCTGCCCTAAACCAAAGGAGAGAGCTAGGGTTTGAGGTGCACCAAAAGGAGAAGATAGGGAAGAGAAAAAGAAGGAAAAAGGTATGGATTTTCTTTATTTTTTATGCTTTCTCCTTAGCAAACTCTTCCTCCTCCATCTTCCTTTCTTTCCTATGATTTTATTGAAGTTCTTGGATCTATTTTCAGGGTAGACCAAATATGGAAAATTCGGATTTGAGGAGAGGAGGCCAAGCAAAGTGAGAAACAAGCAAGAAAAGCTAAGAAAACAAGGTAAATCTTCATTCCATGGTAGCTACTCCTTCTCCCTGGTTCGCCCCACCAAGAGAAATTTAAGAAGACATGGATTTTGGGTAAAACCAATAGTGAACCTTAGGGAATTGAGTGTGGAGAATAAGAATATGCGAAGAGAATTAATAAACAACTATGGAAAATCAAGATAGCAAAGTTAGAGTTTCAAGTGTCCTTTGCAAAATCTGATTTGATACAATAATTCCTAGGCCTAAATGATTGTTTGGATGAACTCTTAAGATCCTTAGAAGGCTTCTCATATGCATGTTCTATCAAGAAAACAAAGAAAACTCCAAGGGTAGCCTTAAAGAGCATAGCCTTGACCTAGAGTAGTTAAGGAACCTAGGGGTAGTTTTAATTTGTTCCAAGCTTATTTTTGAGTCGTATATGATGGAAAAGGATGAGAGAAAGCCCTAGAAAAATTTTAGAAGCCATAGAAAATGAGATGGTATCATAGGTTCCATATTATGACTTAAAGAAGCAACACCTAGCTAAGTTCCTTAAGTTGATTGTGTGATGACTCCAAAAGGCCTAAAAGGAGTCAAGAATCATAAATGAATGAAGAGAATGAAGCAAAGATCATGTTTCCATAAGGTTGCTTCATTAAGTACATTATGGAACCATAAAAAAGCTATATGAATCACCTAGCTTTTTTAGTGAATGTGTAGCTTTAGAATTTGGTTCAAGAGTATAATTGGCTTCCATATTATGTATCTAGGCCAAGGGAAACACATCCCACCTTCTTATGAGTGTGTGGCCGTGGGAGAGGAACTAAGTTCAAGGAAGAAAGTTTGCAAGTGTGACAAAGGTAGCTCTCTCTCCTTTCTCTCATGCATGGATAAATGTTATCTTATCTTTGAATGTGTGTATGTATGTGTTAAGCCATGAAAATGTGTTCTAGAATGATTTTATATGCCATAGTACTATGATATTGTTTTATGCATTCAAATGATGTCTTGTTACTTTACTTGGGTTTGTTTGAGTGTGGTGAAGCCCTCTAGCTATGGTGAGGATAAGCCAAGAACCCTTAAGAATGGTTGAAACAAAGCTAAGAGTCTTTCAAGAGCAAGGCCTAGTTCAAAGCCTTAAAGAAAAAGGGTGAGGCAAGTCTAAGATCCTTGAAGAGAATGGGTGAGGCCAAAGCACTTGCTTGGCAAGTTTATGTATGTTTAGTGTGACTCTTTGAATGCTAAGAATGCTTTTTGAATGATCACATACTCCATAATCAATACTTATGAAATTTTATACGCATAAGTTAGATATCATAATCTTTCCATAGCAACTAAAACCACCTCATTTAAAGCTCTGTAGAGGGAGAACCAAATTTTTGAAGTTAATGGTCAGTATCAAGATATAGTAGAGACGTCTGGTACTATTCTATTATTTTTTGTGATCCAGATGGTATTTTCTTGGTTTAGAACTATTTTTAGTCATTAGTTAACATCTAGAGCTTTCTATAAAACTATATATGCATGATTTCCATTTTTCTAAAATTGGTTATAAATTTTCAAAATTCATATAAGAAATCTACAATAGCAACCTAAGGCTAAAAATTCTAATATAATGTGTATGGTTTGAAACCCATAAATGTTGAGATGAAATATGATATTTTTGACTTGTAAAATGATATTGATAAGCTCATATGATCCATAAAGCATAAAATGAATTAATTGAGCCTAACATAATGCAATTTAATGATGTTAAATATGGTGTTTTCCTTGTAAGTGCAAAAGGTTAGGAAATGTAATTAAATGGAAGGATTAAAAGGTTAAGGTATTATGTAATATTCGGTTCTTTGAAAATGAGAGAAAACATGATAAACATAACGTACAATTTCTCTGTAAACGTACAAAATTCACTAGATACAAAAGGAAGTCTCCCAAATAGAGTGAGTTGAGGTCCCAAAAAATTTATGTAGCATTATAGACTCTTACAAATGAGAATCTCAGGCTCAGACAGAAAGAAAAACGGAGCTAGAATGAAAAAACAAATTTGAACAAAAGGTTGAAGAAATATAATGGCATTTTTGTAATTTTGAGCAAATTTTAGAATTTTCACAGGAGGTCTTTTTAAATGAAAATTTTAAGTTCTCTAGGGTTCTTTGAGGCATTGAAAACTATGGGAAGTCACAGGACAATAAAAATCCCTTTAATGGATGTTTTCCAATGTCTGTTGACCCGAATTTTCACAAATTCATTCAAGAAGGTTTTAGCTCTAATTTGAGTGATTCCAAAGGTATTTTATTACATTGAGGACCAAAATTTCATAATAGAAAAGATGGTTCTTAAAAAGGAGCTAAAACGAACCAGAAACGAAAATGCCAAGATGAAGGGGCAAAATTGAAATTTTTGAAAAGTATTTCTTAAACCTACCTATACATATAAGGTGCCCCAACTCCTCCTTAATTTAAACACAATTGTTTTTGCCCTAAATCAGAGGAAGAACTCTAAGGGTGAAGCGTACAAGAGGGAGAAGAAAAAAAGGAGAAAAACAAGGAAGAGGCATAGATTTTCTTAGTCTTTTTCATGTTTTTTCTTTAACAAACCTCTTCTTCTCCATTTTCCCTTCTTTCCTATGGTTTTATTGAAATTTTTTGATCTATTTTGAGGGAAGAACAGAGGGGAAAATTCGGACTTGAAGAGAAGAGACCAAGGAAAGGAAGAAACAAGCAAGAAATCAAGGAAAAATAAGGTAAAATCTCCATCCCAAGGTATCTACTTCTTCTCCCCTTTCTTCCTTGCTTCGTCCAACATATGGAGGTCCAAGAAGGCATGGATTTTGGGTAAAACCAAGGGTGAATCCTAGGAAATTGGGTGTGGAGAATGAAAATATTGACGGGTCTATCGCGTAACCCTCAAAATAAACTAGGTTGGATATTATATGCAATATAAGGCACAACCTAGGTCATCTCCCTTGGAAATGGAGTTCAATGCTTAATTGGGTTTTCTAATTGTTAAAGGATCCTAAAAGCTATCTAAATTAAGGAGGTTTTTGATCTAATTAAACTGAGTAAAATGAAATTGAAATAAAGTTCCTAAATACTACCTAATTGGATGAATTATGGTTGACAATGGTGCTTATGACTAGCTTTGGATTCATTCCTTGGTATCCACTATCCTTATCCTAATTCAATTGTGATTAATCCTAGCTTAAGAGTCCCTAATTGTGTCCATCACAAGTTATCTTGTGTTACCACTTAAGAATCAAGATATTAACAAAGTAATGTTGCATTGAAACCTCAATCTTGCATTAAATCGTCAATTCTTATCTTTAAGATCAATGAACATTCAATTTGATTAATTAACCAATTAATTAGCCTCTGAATCATCATCCAAAGATGTTTAATTAACCAACTAAGCACCAAGGAATCCATAAATAGATAATTAGGCACACTAATTCTCACAAGCATTTCATCAAACACCTTGATTGCACATTTAGAAAATGGTAAGAAAATGCAAAATTCAGTGTTTCATCCAATCAATTAATTAATAAAAAGGTTTCCTAATTAGTGTCTACCCAGCCACTAATTACAATTACATAAATTCTCAATCCAACACAACTTAACCAAGCATATACAAGAAAAAGACAAAGTGTAGGAAATTAAGGAATTTTTAGCCAAATTTATATTGCTCATCCATGGATTCAAGCTTGCATTAGAGGTGGAATGGAGTGGGAATGGAGTGGGAATGGAGGATGAGAAGCTACTGGACGAAGTGAATGAATGATGATGGATGGAGTGAATGGTAAAATGACAAAGTGGATACGTAATGATGGAGCCTTGAATGAATGGAATGGTGTGTATATCATGAATGCCTCCTCCCTGATGCTGCCATGAGTGCAATTTTCAATCTCCCTCATGTGCCTTGTTTATTATTCACGTGCTCCCCTTTCTTCCTCTTTTCACATTAGCTTTGGGTGTGCTGTCCGTGTGTATTTCTTCTATTGTGTATGAGTGTAGGCCCCCCAAAACAAATATAACAATCATCTTCTCCTCAGCTTTGCATGCACTATTTATTTATAGCCTCCACTTTCTATTCCATCGTTCTCTCTCCATAAAAACTAATATGTGACGTTAAGAGAAGTCCAGCCTGAATTCGTCTTCACTCATTCCTTCTCTTTCGTTCTACTCAGCTTCTTCACGTGCATTTCTCCATGTTTTGCTTTCTTTATCTCACTATACTTTAGGGTCTTTAACTAACAGCTCGAGCTTGCTTGCTTCGTGTTTTACTCATGTGACTTCTCCTCTATGCTTCTTGTTCCAGCTACTTCTTCATGTTGTCCATGTTCCTGCTCACATCACACAAAACTCAAGCTTCTCCTCTTAAATCTAGCCCACGTTCTGTAATGACCCTAATTTCTAATCTCGATAATTAAGGTTAACCACGTGATTAACAATCATATATTGAAGTTACGAGGCATTATGACCAATTACATTATGAAAATACAGGGAAATTTGAACCTTAATATGATTAGAGTCATCAATCATACAATTACAAGCACTTATATTCATAAGGGAGATAAACATTTATTTATAAGCCTTTGATTCTCTTACCCATCAATTATAACTTATCCCAATGTCTCCAAATCATCCCTTGAGATTACCATATACAAAACCAATGTTTCCTAGGTATTATAAATGTTTCAGCATGTTCGCCGGGCCAAATTACTCTTAGCCGCGGCCAATTCCTTTCTGTTTTACCCCTTTCTTCATCGCTAGTTTCGCTGCGGCGAGTTGGACCTTCGCCGCGGCCAACCTACATGGCGCCGCGGCGAAGAAGCCTCTTGGAACTTCCTCACTCGCCTTTCGATATTGGCCGCGGCCAATTCCTCCTTTCACTACGGTCAATTCCTCTCTAGAATGCCGAGGACATTTTCTTAAAAGTTCACCGCGGCCAATTCCTTAATTCGTCGTGGCTAATTTCTCTCTGGATGACTTCTAGTTTGACCTCTCACATTTAGCCGCGGCCAATTTACATTTCACCGTGGCGAATTCCTCTGTAGTACTCTCCCTGGGCAACTTCGCCTCTATTGGCCACGGCCAACTCTATTTTAGCAGCAGCGAAGTACCTTCTGGTTCTACACTCCAAAAATCTGGACTCATACTCTCCTTTCTCCCTCCAATCTCACCCTAGGGTTCCTCTACCTTAATTACGGGGCTCAAATAGCTTTCATTAGCCTAATTCATCCAACTAATCTCTCCTCTCTAATTCAAGATTCAAGGGTCAATTTCTTTTCTCTAATTACCCTATATCAGCAAGTCCAGGGAATAATAACAACACAAATCATGCACCATTGACATTTAACATTAGATACACTTTCCATTAGAGGTTCCATACATCAGTGTTTCATATCAATATCTTAAGGTTACATTCCCAAATGGTAAGTCATATCATAGGTTCAATAAGGTTTACAACAGATATCATAAACCCATACATCAATTACCAATTTAAAGTAAGGCCTACTCCTCAATAGGTACACATCATATTATCAAAATACAGACTCCTACACTTGGCAATACAGATACATGATGATGCTATACAAGACTTAACAAAATTAGCATCTACTCTATTACACTCAGACTAAGTGTAGCTCCCCATACTCTATTACACTCAGACTAAGTGTAGCTCCCCATACTAGGCCTCAGCTCATGGATGTTCATCCATTTGCTTGCCCTTATCCTTACCTGAGGAGCCTTCACCTGAAATTGTAATCCCATAAAATGGGATGAAATAATAATCTCAGTAACCAAGGCAATTCCATCATATAATCCAGTTTAATTAACATATATGCATGAATCAAAATCATATCAGTCATCTTAGCAAATGAAATAATTAGGCTACCATGATTACTATCCTATACTAGCAATTATATTTTAACATGTTAAAGGCCATTAACACCAGGAGAGGCCCGTCCACGGCACCTACTCCTCATTGAGTATAGCTAGGGCTTAGTGCATCTGGGGTTTGATCATAACTCGGTGCCTGATCAAAGCACATGCATGGGTGGCGGCCACACCACAGTTCTACCATGGACTCACAAGGTCCAATCATCATACAATAGATAGCCAACCAATTCATTCAACATTTCAAATCATTCATATACAGCAAGTATGAAATTTAAACTGACATATGCATAGAATGAATGTAAACCCTGGTTACCTCACTTGTAGACAAAATTGCAACAGCCACCAATGGTACAGAGTCTCCCTATAATCATAGTATCAGATAATTACTACTCTAATTCATCATTAACAGTTACAACAAGTACCCAAGGAATTTAAATGCTACTAACTACCTAAAGAACACTTACTCAGCCACCACAAATCCTAAATTCGGATTAAAGTGTCCTCTACCAGAAATCTTAATATTCCACCCAAAATCCTAAGCAAATTCGTACAAAATTAATACCCATAATATAAATCAGCTATGGGGGTCTCAAACTAACAAAAAAAGTATCAAAATAGGGGGTTTAAACTCACCTAATACCAGCCCTAACCTCAACCTACGAATTTCACCAAGAAAATCCCTAAACACCCACATTTTAGATTTTGGGTATGATGAAAATACTCTAAATGAAAAACTAATCAGACCAAATTAAAGAGAAAGATTAGGGGATTAAGTTGTATAACTATTACCTTGGCTAAATCTTGCTCTAAATGTGAGAAAAGGTGGAATTATGCCAAGAACCCTAGCCTCTCCTCCTCACCTCCGAGTTTTCCTTGTGTTTTTGTGTTTGCAGAATGGGGGAGGTGGCTGGTCAGTTTTTAGGGTTTTAGTGGGGTTAAGTTAGGTCAAATATATGGGTCATGCGTTGCTCCAAGGTCCAACTCCTAATGGGCTTCAGACTTTAGCTTGTTGGGCCAATTTTTTTAAGTGTTGGGCTGCAGATTGGGCCAGTTCTTATGCATTGGGTTGCTGAAGTTTAATTAGGTTTAGGCCAAGTTTAAAGGGTTCAAGGATTTGGGTCTGCACAAGGGTAATTGGGCCACCAATAGCCTCTTATCATGATCTATTAATTTAGGCCTAGATGAAATTTCTATCCCAATTAATTCTCAAACCCATGTTAACAATTTATCTATCTAAAATTTTCATTCACTAACTTACCCAATTATCCTCTATTAATTATTCTTAATTACTCTAAATCCATGATTAACACCTTAATTAATTTTTAGAGTGTTACACGTTCTGCTCAAAACTCTCCACCCATGGCACTCCCTTACTCAAGCTGCTTCATTCACTCGTGTTTTCTCCTTCATTCTGCCTCTACGTGATTTCTAAGTCAAAATCTCATGCCTGTATCTTCCCCTGTTCAAGCTATCCTATAAGTTCTTCATGTAATGAGAGCTTCTTCTTTCTTGTAAACCAAAGCTTGAGTTTGCTTCTTTATTTGTGTTTTGTGGCTGTGTGGAATGGTATGCAACAACGTGAATGAATGGACGTGGGAATGAGTTGAAAGTGCAGCATGATTGACTTGAATGACCATGGCTTCATGTGAATGGGTGCAACGTGAGAGTTGTGTTGCATGTGTGAAAAGTGTTACTTCAACGTGAATGCAATGGAGTATGTGAATGAATATGAATAAAAGAGCTAGAAAATAAAGATCTCGTGGCTAGTGAGTGCACAGAAGCTCTTGTGATGTGAGCGAAATTCTGTGTGTGTTCAAGTGAGCTGCCTTCCATCTAAAAATCCCTCTTTTCTAGTTGCAAAGTGTGGCTTCCTTCATGTAGTTTAGCTCTTGATTCAATCTTGAAGCTTCAATCATTTTCTAAATCAATTTCTATCCTTAAAATTCCCATTGCCTAACAAAAAATCTGCACAAATAGTAAGAACAATTCAATAGGAAAATTCACAAAAATCATTTAAAGAACTTTATGCATTAAAATTCTAAAATCTTGTAAATAATTTCCTTGAGTGCATAAATGGCTACTAACATCAAATTTTACCTAATTAAACACCTCAAGCCATATTTGCTCATTAAAATGCTTAAGTTAAGAGAATTAAAACATATAAAAATCATGCCTATCAAATTCCCCCATACTTAAACCTTTGCACTCCTGGGTAAAGCCAAAAATCCAAGGAAAAGATAATGGAATGGCAAGTGAAAAAAATGACATTAAAAAATCACAAGCTAAGGAATGACCAAGACTCTTTAACACTTTAACAATCTAAGTTAACTTCACTTGCATCAAGAAAACAAATTCCATGGCAATTTCATTTGAAAAGAATGAATTGAAATGCATAACCTCTCACATGGATTAGTGTTTACTCTCAACCTTACAGTGTTTAAAGGGATGTGTTTTGCTCAAGTTCCACCTATCAAAGTTCACTACCATAAGCTTGCCAAGTTTCCAAGTCTCCACCACCCATGCCAAATGCAAAGCACAAATCAATAGGACTTTATTCAGGGTTGTAATGAGGCTAAGGAGATGAAATGAATGGAAATAAAAACAAGGGGAAAAACAAATAAATGGATACCTTAGAAGCTCAAGAGCAATCAATGGAAACCTAAGATAGGTAAGAATGTGTTTTAAGGCCCTTTTGTTTTTTTTTTACAAGTATAGGCAACTATAAACTCAATTTGAAACACTTCTTTCTTTTGATTTTTTTGTTGCTTTTCTCCTTCTTCTTTTTTTCTTTTCATTGCTTTTCTTTTGTTTTTCCATCTTTTCTTTTCTTTCCTTTTTTTTTAAAGACAATTTCCTCAACTTTTAATAACCATGAACTAAATGGATGTAAGACACATATTCTCATCCTAGTTGGATGTAATGCTCCTTAAAGTACTTAAGGCATCTTAAAACAAGGTGGAAAACATTTTAACGGCTATGGTTCAACAAGAAAAGAAAATCAAGTCCAAAGTGGCGAAACAATGGATAAGATGCATGTTGGGGTAGGTAGCTTTTTGGCTATCTAGCTATAAAAGAAATGAATGCCTTATCATTTTCATGCATGCAAATACAAATGTGGTCTCAACAAAGAATCAAGACAAGTTTTAAAGTGAAAGTAGTGATAGGTGAATACACACTAGAAATGAACAAATATGGCCTAAATTCTCACTAGCTAATGGCCATGAAATAATTCATTTAAATCAAATTCATTGCCACTTCACTTGAATCAAAACACAAGATTCATTACTTATCATGTCTAAGTGAATTCAAACTATAATCATCTTAACTTGCAAATTCCATAGAAAAACTGAAGAAAAATCACACTATTTTTCAAAAATTTTCTCAAAATTTTTTAGTTTTTTTTTAACAGGACAAAGAGAAGATGAAATGGAATGAAATAGCTCTCCCCCCCCCCCCCACTTAAATATTGCATTGTCCTCAATGCTAGCACACAATCCAGTAAATAGATAAACAACACAATATAAAGCGAGTGAAAAGAGAGTATATAACTGGATGAACTTAAAAATGGAGATCTCAAGGGTGGCTCAGATTCCCATGTAGCTGGTTAGCCATTTATTTCCTACAAAAAAAAACAAAAAAAAACAGTAATGCATAAAAGAAAAAAAAAATAAATCCTAAACTAAAAAGAACTCTATCAGAGATTAACTAATCATACATATCAAAAATCAAAATTAAAACTACTTTATTCCTTCTTAACTGAACAAATTTGAGTCTCACTGCTTTAAAACATTTTGATTGATCATTCAGTGATGACCCATGGACTTCCTCATCCATCAATAGTCTTAGAAAGTCATATTCAGCATGTTCAGAAGCAATAAAAGAAGAAAAATCAAATTTAGGAAATTTAAAATTAAAGAAAAAAAAATTTGAAATCAAATTTAAAAACACTAGACTCTAGACTCTCTAAATATCTATCAAAGCTAATAAAATTTACTGGACTCTCATCAGTAAAAGTCACTGCATAAATAGAAAAATTAGATTGTAACTTTTCACAGTCCATTGAGTTCAAGGTATCTGACAGTTGCTTTTTCTCAATTGGGAGAGTCTGTAGATTGTTGGGAATTAGCTCACCAACTTCAAGAATTTGTTCAGCACTCTCAATAAGAGAAACAACATCTTCCCTGACCAAAGAGACATCAGTAGGCTCATAAAATTCTAAACAATGATCAACAGCTAAATCCAGTCTCTCACTAGTATCAATAATAGCACAAGCATCAATAGAATTTTCAATATTAGCACTATCCTTATGCATACTCTTATCAACACTAGTTTGATCAGAAGAATCAGTCTCATTAATAGTTTCAATGCAAATAAAGGATTCTATGGATTCAGTAGACTTATCAGACTTTAGAAACTCATTAATTTCAATACACATAGGACTTGTATGCATATCATCACATAAGCATCTAGGAGTAGAGTCTGATTCATCAACAACAAGTTGTTCAACAATTTCACTGTCTATATCATTATAAATGCTACTTTCACTATTTCATCAGTCACATCATTACATACCAGTGAGGAATCCTGTTGATCGGTATATGTGAGGAACTCACTAGTCTCAATGAAAGAATTAATTTGGAAGCATCCATCACATGTAGTGGTTCCAACACAAACACAATCAAGAGATGCATTCAAATCAGCTATATCACATGGTTCAGATAGCATGCTATCCTTAAACTCAGAAGATGCATCATTAATAGGTTTATCAACCAATTCCACACTAGGAATAGAATGATCATCACATTCTAAGTTACCCCCACACTTATCTACTACCCTAGACTTAAGAGATTCATCATTAACAGGCTCAGAAATGAAATCATCACTGTGGTCACAGCTAGGTATAGATATACCAAGTGCATCAGTACACAAGGATTCATGAACATCACAAGAAGTATTAGTTTTGCTCAATGAGTTACCACAATCAATCAAATCAGGAGATTCAACAACAATTTCCTCATCAACATCATTATCATGCAATTCAGAATCAACAACATTGTATGCATTAGTAGTCACAGTGCTATCATCTATACCAAAATCAATTCCAACAAAATGCAAAGTATTAGAAGATGGAAGGATATTACCCAGTGAATAGGATTCTTCCTCTGCTATACATTCCCTTTTAATTTTCTCTTCAGTCAATTCAGTAGCACTTGAAGTCAGTTAATTCATTTGAATTCCCAAATCCTTCATAATGTTGTCAATCTTTTGTTGATTTTCAAGATGCCACTGTTCAGTTTCTTGTTTGAATTGAAGATGGTAGGCATCCCTTTGTTGTATTTGAATATCAAAGGCTTCCATTAGTTACATCATCCTCTCTTCCAAACTTGGTTCCCTCTGGACCTATTTTTGCATGTACTTCTCATGATAATTGTAAGGATGATATTCTAGCTCTTGTATATGGAAGTTGTGGCATGGCTCATAATGATGGTGGTAATTGGGGTGGGCTTCATATGGATGGTGGTATGGTTAGTAACTGGGGTGAACTTCATATGAATGGTGGTATGGTTGATAGCATGGTTGTTGGACTTGTTGATATTGTTGTGCTTGTTATTCTTGTCTTTGTTGTTCAAGAATACCACGACACATTGAAATGGCTTCATCCAACTTTTGGGAAATCCTATCCTTTGCACAAGAATCATAGACACCTTGATAAGAATAATAATATGGATTCATTTAAAACAAAGAAAAATGAGAAGTTCAATTACTTGAAGCACAAAATAATTCACCGACAAACTACAACTAAAATTAACTCAAATTTGAGAAACTAAAATTCAAATGAAGCTAAGACTTACTTAACTATCAAAAACACTCCTAAAAAGAGGTTAATGACACAAAACAAACTCACAAAAAATAAAGAAATTAAATCCAAAAAAATTGAAAAATTCTTAAAAAATTTGAGAAAATACTAAAAGATTTGAAAAAGTGCCTCAAATGTTGGAATTTGGCCAAAAAATGGTGTACCGAATAGCTATGCTATAAATTTTGCTTAAAACACCCAAAAGCCATGAAAAACAAAGTTTAAGAATTTTTTGGGCACTTTAAACATAAACAAAAATTCTAGCAACCAGGATCAATTGACGCGTAATGTAACATCCAGTCCCTTCGTAAACGTGAGAAACGCAATGTTCGGTTTCTCCGTAAATGGCAGAAATAGGCCAGATACAAAAGGAAGTCCTTGAAATAGAGGGAATTGGGGCCAACTAAAATCATGATAAAATTTTAAATATTAGAAAATGAGGATTTGAGCTTTGAGTTGCCCAGAAACGAAGGCCAAAGGGATTCAAAAAATTTGCCGAAAGGCCAGTGGCATTTTCGTAAATAAGTGTAATTTTGGAAAAGCACCTAGGAGGGCTTTTTAAATGGAAATTTTGAGTTGTCCAGGGTTCCCAGAGGCCCCAAAAACCATGGGAAGCCCCGGGACTAGTAAATCCCCTCCGGTGTACTCTTTCCGATGTCAGTTGACCCGAACTTTGACCGATTCGTTCGGGACGGTTTTAGCTCCGATTTGAGTGATTCCAAAGGCATTTTATTAAATTGGGAATCTCTTTGTTATGATGGAAAAGACGGTTCTCAAAAAGGAGCTAAAACGAAGGAGAAACGAAAATGCTAAGAACGAAGGGCAAAATTGACATTAAAGTGTTAAAGGAAGCTTCTTTATATGCCACGTTCTTTCTCTCCTCTCTAAACCGACTTGCTTCTGCCCATTTTCAGAGGAGAACTCCAGCTCCTTAGGCGCACAAGAGGAGGAGGATTTTGGAGGAAGAAATTCAAGAAAAAGGTAAGAAACTTTAAGAAATTCCATATCCTTCCTTCTTGAACCTTGCTCCTCTCCTCTCAAGCTTTCTTTCTATGGTTTTAATGGAGAGTTTGGTGCTGTTTTTGGGGCAGAACAGAGAGGGGAATTTCGAAAATTGAGGGAGTAAGCCAACCAAGTGGAAGAACAAGCCAAAGGAAGCAAGAAAACAAGGTAAAACTTCCATTCTTTGGTAGTTTCTCCCTCCCCCTTCCTCTTGCACGAATTTGACCACCATGAGCCCAATTCTTAGGGGCTGTTTTCTGTCCAATTTATGGAGGGATTAGGGGTTTTAGATGGCAAGGATTAAGAATGAACCAATAGAATCAAGAAAGGAGCATTAGGAAACAAAATGGAATCATTAGGGATCCAAATGCTCCCTTGCAAATCTGATTTTATATAAATGTTCTTAGGCTTAAATGAATGTTTAAATGTGCTCCTAAGATCCCTAAGAGGTCCCCCATATGTCTCTTCCTCCATAAAATGAACAAAACCCCATGGAAAGTCATAAACCTAAAAGTTAGAAAAGTGTAGAGCACTTAAGGGGATTGTAAAAACTGATTTAATCTATAAGTTCCCTTGGTTGTTTAAGTGTTTCCTTGACCTCCTACAACTCTTAACAACCTCCCTAAATGGTTCCCCCATCAAGGAAAAATCAAGAAGCCATGAAATCCCATTTATGCTCTAACTTTCGGCCAAGTAGGGATGGCATAGTTAGGGAGAGTTTTAAATTGTTTCAAGCCCATTTTTGAGTCATACATGATGAATGAATGTGAGGGGAAACCTTGGGAAAAATTTAGGAAGCTTAGAGAATGAGTTGGTGCTTTAGGTTCTATATTGTGACCTAAGGAAGCAACATAATGTTAGGCCCTTTGTTTTAATTATGTGATGACTCCAAGAGGCTTAAAAGGAGTCAAGAATCATGTTTGAAAAAAAAGAATAAGGCCTAGAGGTCATTTGAGGGGTGTTGCTTCATTGGGTGCCTTTATGGACCATAATGGGGATTATAGAGTAATCTAGGTTTTAAGCAAGTTGCATAGCCCTAGAAATTGTTTCATGAACTTAATTGGCTCCTATAATTTGTGTCTAGGCCAAGTGAAACTATCTCTACCAACTTGTGGGTGTATGGCTAAAAGAGGAGGCTTGAAAGCTAAGGAAAAAGTGTATGTTTGTATACAAGGTAGCTCTCTCCACCTTCTCTCATGCATGGATGTGTGTTTAGCTTGTTTTAGAATGCTTGTATGTGTATTTTCAAGCTTTGAAAAGTATGCTAGCATGCCTTTACATGTCATGATCCTTGATGCCATGTTATGTTTTAAATGAATCCATGATGTTTGTATGAGTTTGCTTGAGTGTGGAGAGGCCAAGAACTCTTCCCTTGGGTGAGGAGGAGCCAAGAACCCTTGAGCTTGGTTAAGACAAAGTAAAGAGTCTCCCAAAAGCAAAGTGGGCTCCCAAGAGTATGGTTGAGTCCAAAGTGCTCAAAGAATGGGTGAGGCAAGTCCAAAATTCATGAGGAGAAGTGTGAGGCCAATCCAAACACTTAGTGAGCTCTTGAATGTCTTGTATGATTGATTCACATGCCAAGGTTGCTTTTAAAATGCCTATGATTTCTACTTTCTCCATGCATGCATTTGTGAAACTTGCTTGCACATATTATGTGTGATGGAATGGGAGATGAGCTATTGAGATTCTTGAATCTCACTCCCTCCTCTTAAATGTCCTAATATGCTAGGTGGACCAAGTGGACATGGCAATGGGAGCCAACCACCTTGAAGAAAGAAGATTGCCATCCTTATGCTTGATTTTTGGTCTTTTGATAGACTTCATGATGTATATTATTATTGTAAATGGTCTATGACCCCTTGGACAAATGTAAAAATGATATTATGTGATAGATAAATGAATGAGTATGGTGTATGACTAATAGCACATGTTTTGAGTATGAAATGCCATGATATGAGAATGTAAAGTTTGGTGATTATGTGTATAAGTATAGGTTGAATGGCCAAAATGAGATGCAAATGGTTTGGAACCATTTGGGCAGCTTCCCCAAGTCTTAAACATGCTTTTAAACTTGCCCAAAAGGTGCCAAGACCAAAGGAAATCCATTTGGCAATTTTGGTACCCAACATGGAGCCAAAATTGACCAAAATGGAACCCTATGCCACTTTTTAGCCAAATGAATTAGTTTTGCCCTGAAATTTGGCATACAATTAGGTCTTATTAAGAGCTTTCTGGGAAGCTAAAGATCATAATTTTCGGAGACCTAGAGAATATTTGATGAATTTTCAAAGTTGGGATTTTCTATGGTTTCTGGTATGTGCACTGTTCATACTGGCAGATTTGATATTCGTGTCACTCGATGGCCAAATGGTGTCCAATGCTTATGAAATTTTATGTGCATAAACGAGAGGTCATAAGCTTCCTTTGGCCACCGAGATCACCTCATTTGGAGGTCTGAGCTCTGAGTTATGAATTTTTGAAGTTTGCTGTCAGTAACAGTGGCATCTCCAGAGCTCAATCACTGTTCCATCAGTTCCAGATATCTAAACGTATCTGTTTCATTCTGGAATTATTTTTAGTGTCAAGGTAACATTTTTAGCTTTCCAGAATGACTGAATTTGTGTGATTTCGATTTTTGTGGAATTAGTTATGAATTTCAGAAGTTTACATCAGTAACCTGAATCACAGCCCAGGCAGCCAGCGAGTTTGTATCTTTTTGGATGTCAAACGTCCTTTGTAATGAATTTTGTGACTTGGACGTATTTTTAGTGTGAAGTAGACATCTGGATCTTTCCAGCATGATAAAGAACACATGATTTCGATTTTTCTAAATTTAGTTATGATTTTCCAAAGTTTGTGACAGAAAAGAGGAAATTCTGGACGAAAATGCAAACATGAATTTTAATGTGTTCCTTTGCTTTCCATGAGTTGTAGACCAAATTTGATGATGGAAATGAGCTATATTCATGTATTTAAGTATGAGAATGTGATAGATGCATTCATATGGCCCACGGGACTCCGAAAGAAAAATTTTACCCGGAGAGAAATGCATTTTAATTCATAACTCCCTATGCCACTAGATTGTTTCCATAGAACAAACATAAGATGAGGCATGGGAATTACATGAATTGAGTCCTAGAAGTATGGTGTTACACGTAACATCGAAATGATCCAAATCCAAGATCAAAACAAAACAAAAACTAAGCTAAAACAGAACAAAAATACTTAAAAAGCTTTCTCAAACAATTGAGAATCCAATTCCCCATTGCCAAATTTTGACGGGTTTATCGCGTAACCCTCAAAATAAACTAGGTTGGATATTATTTGCAATATAAGGCACAACCTAGGTCATCTCCTTTGGAAATGGAGTTCAATGCTTAATTGGGTTTTCTAAGTGTTAAAGGATCCTAAAAGCTATCTATATTAAGGGGGTTTTTTATCTAATTAAACTGAGTAAAATGAAATTGAAATAAAGTTCCTAAACACTACCTAATTGGATGAATTATGGTTGATAATGGTGCTTGTGACTAGTTTTGGATTCGTTCCTTGGTATCCATCATCCTTATCCTAATTCAATTGTGATTAATTCTAGCTTAAGTGTCCCTAATTGTGTCCATAACAAGTTATCTTGCGTTACCACTCAAGAATCAAAATATTAACAAAGTAATGTTGCATTGAAACCTTAATCCCACATTAAATCATCAATTCTTGTCTTTAAGGTCAATGAACACTCAATTTGATTGATTAACCGATTAATTAGCCTCTGAATCATCATCCAAAGATGTTTAATTAATCAACTAAACACCAAGGAATCCACAAATAGACAATTAGGCACACCAATTCTCACAAGCATTTCATCAAACACTTTGATTGCACACTTGGAAAATGGTAGGAAAAGATAAAATTCAGTGTTTAATCCAATCAATTAATTAATAAAAATACTTCCTAATCAATGTCTAACAAGTTACTAATTACAATTACACAAATTCTCAATCCAATACAACTTAACCAAGCATGTACAAGAAAAACACAAAGTGTAGGAAATTAAGGAATTCTTAGCCAAATTTATGTTGCTCATCCATGGATTCAAGTTTGCACCAAGGGTCTTCCTCTTAGCTAATCTTAGCCAAATTTATGTTGCTCATCCATGAATCAGAATTAATGCCATATGCATGATATAGCATTATTTGGGTATGGAATGGCAAGACTAGACCTATGCATTCTTGTGCATATCATGGGATGAATGACTGAGTTTGAGAAATTTGGGTTTGTACACCTTTGACACAAGTTTAGAATGTTATTTTGGTGTATTATCACTTTCTCAAGTGGTTATGGTTGCCTTGGAGCTCAAAATGGACCATTTGGACCCTTTGTAAGACTTAAAAATGACCATTTCACAACCCAATGCCAAGATCTGATCAAATGAACGTATTTGCCCATGAAATTTGGCACCCATATAGATCTTATCCAGAGCTTTTTGGGAAGCCAAGTACTAGATTATTTGGGAATTAATTATGAATTTCCAAATTTGGCATTTTTTTGCTGAACTGATGCAGATACTGTTCATATGGTTAGAAACTTGGGCTGTATCATTCATGGGTCAAATGATGTTCAATGCACATGAAATTTTATAGGCCTAAACTAGATATGATAATATTTTCATGGCCATAAAGATCACCCCAATTGGACCTCTGAGCAGAGAGATATAAGTTTTTGAAGTTGGAGGATGGTACCAATAATGATAGTCTACCTCAGTACTGTTCCATCAATTTTTGGTGGCTAGCAGCCTCTGTTGTGGTCTCATTTTATTTTTAACATAATGTATACATCTATAGCTTTCTATAATGGTATAGTGTGCTTGATTTCAATTTTTCTAGAATTAGTCATGATTTTTCAAATTTTAAGTACAGAATTTGGAAATCCTACCCGAGGATGCACACTATGTTTTTTAGTATACCACCTATTTGCATGAGTTCTAGGCCACTTCTTAAGCTTGTGTATGAGTTTTATTTGTGTGTTTAAATATGAGAATGAAATGAATGAGTCCATATAGCCCATAAAACACCAAATGAAAAAAATTACTTATGATATAATGTAATTTAATTGTATTTTTTCATGACTTTTTCTTAAGGAAATCATGTGCTTTATGGAGATAAGCCTACATATGATATGAAATGAGTCATAGAATCATGGTGTTACATTTATTGGAATCAAAGCAAAGTTCTAGGCTTTCTAGGGTTAGTTTTGGCTTAAGGATGTGGCAATAAGACTATGTAAGGGCTTGTATGGTTATGAAAAGCCTTGTATGAGACATCTTAGGTGTGAGAAGGTAGTTTATGGCTATGTTTATGATAAGTAAGTTGTAGAATGGTCTTGGAGTAAATAGTAAACATCGGGAAAGGTTGGCCTCTAGAATAGCTTGAGCAGTGCTTAGTGATTCGACGGTTAGAACTGTATGAAATATGATAGCTTGCTAGGATCGATAGCAAGCCCTGAGTAGGGATAATGAGGAATGATCTTATTGATATGAAGAGGCTTGTCAAAGAGAGTATGTGAGGCCTAATTCTCCTGGTGTTCATACTTAGACCATTTTGAGATGTCTTGCTTAATGCAAAGATGAGTAGTGATGCAGTGCAGTGTGAGATGAGACTGTAGCTGCACAAGACTAGTTTAAAGGGGAAATGAGAAAAAGAGTTACCCCTAGCCACAACACCTAAATGTCTAGGTGAATTTCAAAACTTGAAAGATTATTTCCTCAAATAAGAAGTTGAGTTACAGGCTACATTCCATAGAGCCCTGACAGCCCAGAAGTGATAGCTAGTTATACATGAATAAAACAAGAGGTAAAGCCTTCTAGCTTTGAGGATAGGCTATGTACAGAGGTAGTAGGGCTTAGGTTTCATAGCTAAAGATGAAATTCTCAGTTATAGTGAAGTGTATTATAGTATGAGTGGCCTTGTTGGTCATATTCAGGCCAACCTGAGGAATGAGCTATTATGGGGTCAATCGATGCACAGAGAGCGGGAACCCCTAATATAAGCAAAGAAAAGGAACAGTAAATGGTCATGGAAGATTAATAAGTAACATGTGATTAGTAGGCCTAGCAGTTGAGATTGAGAAGAGAATTCAATGTTAGAGAATGTTAGACACATGAACAATAAGGTTGTTGAGATCTGCCTATAAGGCGTTGACTCTAACCTAGAATGCTACCCTATGAAACACTAAATGACGAACTAATATGATGAGTTTAAGACCTCGTAGACACTATCAAGAAAACCTTGTTAGTAGGGTCTTGAATTTTACATTGCAATACAGAAGATCTTGTTGACAAGATCTTAGACCCTATTAACAGGATGTTAATGTAGCCTTGAAATTAACATAAGGTAAGGCTACTAGTAGTGAGGCATATAGTGAGTGGCTAAGAAGGGTGTACCTCATAAGTAATACCTAAAGATGAGTATGAGTAGCCCAGTGATAGAGATTCAGAAGAGAATAAGAATAGTTTAAAAAGTACCAAGTTATTATAAGCCTATATGAGATAATGGGGCTTATTGTAAGTTATAGGTCTGATGAGATAGGTAGCCCAAGTTAAGTATAAGCTGAAGCCTAAGGAAAGTGACCAGTAGCATCGTCCAGGTGAGACGTATAGGAGAGAACACAGTGTAAAAGGAGAAATTAATTTGACTAAAGGCCACTGAAAGTTCTCCCTGGATTGAGAAAGGGAAGATAAAATATCCTGAGTTAGAGAGACCACTCAGTAGTGGTTCATAAAATCCCCTAGATAGAGCCCCCTGAATTATAGAGTATAGTGATACAGAAAGTGAGGAAAAGCTAAGAAGCTAGTTCATAGAAGAGATTCTCTTGCTTTAGTAATGACTAAATGAATTGATAGAGTACAAAAAGATAAATAGATAGTGGTCCAATAGTTAGTTAGACAAGCTCCCTATCTGAGAATAATGTAGGGTTAAGGTACATGAGTAATTAGAGCACCCAGTAAAGCATAAGTTTTTAGTAAGGTAGAATCCAAACATTGAGGCTACGTGTCCTGGATTGGGTTAGTAAAACCCTAAATTAGTATATTGTGCTCTTGGGGATGAGGTTAAAGAGTTTGAATAGAGAGAAAGCCTAGCTTTGATTCGAACATAGAAATAAGCTGAGACAAATAGTTAGTGCTTTAGTACCCTCAAGGAAGTTCAAGGGAGCTAGAGACCGCCTAAGAAGACGAGTCTTTGCATTATGCCAAGAAAAAGTGTAAGCCAAGAGTGCCACAGAATGTAATTCCTAGGATTATATGAAATAGAATTTTTTTACAGAGGGATGGTCTAGTTAAGAGCAAAGCAAGAGTATAAGAGAAAGTAGACCCCCTTGATGTTGTAGAGAGTGAACAGGTAAAGGAACCCAGGAAAAATGCAGGTGCTCTTGAGTGTAAAGAAACACGAATTAGCAAGAGGAACAATCAATAGTAGAACATCCTTTTAACTAAGTAAAAGGATAGTAAAGGTAAAAGAGAGAGAATATATGACGATGTTCAAGTCGAGGACATAGTAGATAGAAAATAAACATTAAGTTGATATGCTTGAGTACTTGAGAAAGTACACTTGTCCTTAGCATAGATGCCCTTTTAGCATGATAGCACTTGAAATAAAAATAGTGGGGCAATGTAAGGTGATCTTGGGATGAAGTAGAGAAAGATTCTTATTTTCCCCAAGTATCTTATGAGAATAGGGAAGATAAAGAAAAGTAAGAGAGAAATACTTTAGATTATTGAGAAACTTGTAATATACAAGCAATAATGGCTTTGAGCTCAGTCATGAGGTGCTTGTGTATTAGTGTTTGATGTTATGGTTTGCTTGCAACAATGGTTACACGATGTTAGGTCAGGCCAACCCAGTAATAATGTGACTTGAATGCATAGCAAATGATGGCATCAATCATCAAAGTGTCTCGATAATCAAAAGGCATTCTAGTTAATTAAATAATGAGATAAGTCAGAAAAGAAAGGTAAAAGGATTCTAAGAATATCATAATAGTAAGAAAAGCATGCTAAAAAGGAATCCCCAGTAAAGAATAATAATATAGAAAAGAACATGCTAATAGTAAAGAATGTTCAAATTCAGATAGCACGAGTTCAGTATATATGATTTAAGTCCCTTATAATATAATTAAATGAAATGAGAAGGGACCAGTATATAGCCTCTCTCCTACCAGAGATGTTAGCCACACTCAGTGTGTGAGATGCCTTAGTGCCAAGGCACTCAAAAGCAGAACTTAGGCATAGTTAAAAACTGCAAGATGTGAGAGAAGAAAGATAGAACAAGTACAAGTAAAGAAAGGAAGTCAATAGAGTAAGAAAGAAAAGCCTAAGTAAAAAGGGCTACAGTGGGAATTTGAGGATCCCATAAGGAGTAGCAAAGGAAAGCTAAAATACTCTTGAGTAGTATTAGGATGGGATCATAGAGAATCAGATGAAACAGAACCCACTTCACATGACGAGCATGAGAGATATCTGAGTTAAGCCTTAGAGATTATGAGCGACAGTTACCAAACTTAGTGAGCATGTGTTTTATTTTTAGATATAGTGATCTTAGGCTTTGATATCTCTTAGAGATGGATTACAATAGATCCTAGCATAGTACGGTGGGTCACAATAGACCTTAGTAGGACTCTAAGAGGTCGTAGTAGACCTAGGTGTCGCAATAGATCCCACCAAGTTACAAAGAGCCCCCAGTTACAGTATAATAGCCCTCTGGTGAGATGACAGCCTAAAATAGTTTTTACAGAGTAGTTAGTCTTAGATACCAGTACAGTTTTAGTTAGCTTTTGTCTTAGAGACTAGAGATCTCCTAAGTTTGGTAGACTATTGCCATCAGAGACAATAAGGTTATACTCAGATAGTTGACCACTGACTATATCCTTGCTAGATGAGTGTGCATGTAGGATGAAGAAAGCAAGAAAGTAGCTTTCCAAAGCTAAAGTTAGATGAACCACTACCCAGCAAATATTAGCCTTGACCAAAGGATAGAAAGATCCTTATATGCTAGATTATGTATTCAAAAAGGGGTCAGGTGCAATTTTAAATGAGGTAAGTGGTACAATACATCTCCAATGATCGAGATTGTGAGTATAGTTAGCATCCCACTAGAATCCAACATTAGTTAGTAGTAGTTGCTCTTTGATGCTAGCATGGAAAATATAAATTAGGCCTACCAGTGTTGAGATGAGGGACTATAAAATGCCCATTCTTAAGTGAGCAAAAAGGGTAAGGAAAAGTCCCTACCTAAAGAGATAAATGTATTAGTAAACAGAGAAATTGGGATAATTAGAAGTAAAGATTCCTTAGAGGAATTGTAATCCCAATAAGTAATTGAGATATGAGGCCTATGATAAAAGTGATGTGAATTATGATTATGGGATGAGCTAGTAAGAAAGAATACAGAGATGAACAGTGGACAGAAATCTCCAATGGTTGTAATGATCAGAGAAAGATAATGAGACTTTGTGAGAAGTTATTGGGAGAGGATACAGGAGATGTGATACTAAGTAAATTACCTCTTGAGATACGTGATAACCATGATATTTTATATATTTTAATCCCCTAACTTAGGCATTTTAATGATCAAATATGGCTTTAAGGGTTTAATTAGATTCAATTTGAATTCATTAGCCACTTTTGCACTCTAGGAATTAAAATTGCAAAATTCTTGAATTTTAATACAAAATTCATTTAAAATGATTTATGCATTAAAATTCAAGAATTTTGCAATTTTAATTCCTAGAGTGCAAAAGTGGCTAATGAATTCAAATTGAATCTAATTAAACCCTTAAAGCCATATTTGATCATTAAAATGCCTAAGTTAGGGGATTAAAATATATAAAATATCATGGTTATCAAATTCCCCCACACTTAAACCTTTGCACTCCTGGGCAAAGCTTAAAATCTAAGATGAAGAATGAATTGAAGCATCCGGTTAGTAGAATGGCATATGGAAAATGAAAATGGGAAAGGGAGTGTAAAAATCACAAGTTAGAGACTAATCATAACTTTTCATCACTTCAACAATCTAAGTTAACTTCACTTGCATCAAGAATTAAGTTCCATGGCAATTTATTTGAAAAGAATGAATTGAAATGCATAGCCTCTCACTTGGATTAGTATTTTCTCTCAACTTTTCAGTGTTTAAAAGGATGTGTTTCGCTCAAGCTTCACCTATCCAAGCTCACTACCATAAGCTTGTCAAGCTTCTAAATCTCCACTACCCATGCTAGATGCAATACACAAATCAAAGGACTTTATTTAGGGTTGTAATGGGGCTAAGGGAGATGAAATGAATGGATAACAAAAATAAAGGGAAAAACAAATAGCAAATAGAACACCTTAAGACCTCAAGAGCATTCAATGATAATCTAGGATAAGGAAAAGTGTGCATTCAAGGCCTTATTTCCAACTAACAATGGGTAACTACAAACTCAATCTAAATTACTTCTTTCTTTTGATTTTCAATAACTTTTCCTCTTTTTTTTTTTTTTTTTTTTTTGCTTTTCTTTTGCTTTCTTTTTGCTTTTCTATTCTTTTCTTTGCATTGCATTTTTTTTTTCTTAGAACAAATTCTTTGAATCACAATGGCCTTAATGGATGCAAAGCACACATTCACCTATCCTATTTAGATGTAATGCTTCTTACAATCTCTAAGGCATCTTAAAACAAGGTGGGAAACATTTTTAAATGGCTAAGGGTTAACAACAAAAGAAAACAAGGCTCAAAGGGGCTAAACAATGGATAAAGTGTATGTAAGGTTGGCTTTTTGGCTATCTAGCTAAAATAGAAATGAATGCCTTATCATTTTTATGCATGCAAATGCAAATGTGGCCTCAACAAAGAATCAAGACAAGTTCTAGAGTGAAACAAAGATAGGTGAATACACACTAGAATTGAACAATTAAGGCTCAATTTCTCACCAGCTAATGGCTATCAAATAATTCATTGAAATCAAATTCATTGCCACTTCACTTGAATCAAAACACAAGATCCATTTCTTATCATGTCTAAGTGAATCCAAGCTACAATAATCTCAACTTGCAACTTTTACAGAGAAATTGAAGAAAAATCACGCTATTTTTCAAAAATTTTCTAAAAAATTTTTAGTTTTTTTTTTTTTTCAAAACAAAGAAAAAGATGGATGGAATGACTCTCTCCCCCACACTTAAATGTTGCATTGTCCTCAATGTCAGCACACAATCCAGTAAACAGATAAACAACATAATATAAAGAGTGAAAAGAGAGAATACAACCGGATGAACTTGAAAATGGAGATCTCAAGGTTGGCTAAGATTCCCTTGTAACTGGTTAGCAATTTATTTCCTACAAAACAGAAACAAAACAAACTGTAATATGGAAAAGACAAAGAAAACTACATCCTAAGCTACAAAGAACTTTATTAAAGACTAGCTAATCATAAGTATCAAAAACTAAGATTAAAGCTACTTTATTCCTTCTCAACTGAACAAATTTAAGTCTCACCACTTTAAAACATTTGGATTGATCATTCAGTGATGACTCATGGACTTTCTCAACCATCAGTAGTCTTAGAAAGTCATTTTTAGCATTTTTAGAAACAATAAAAGAATAAAAATCAAATTCAGGAGATTTAAAACCAAAGAAAGAAAATTTAAAATCAAACTGAAAATTTGAACTTTCTAAAAATCTATCAAATCCAATGAAATCTACTGGACTCCCGTCAGTAAGAGTCACTACATCAACAGAAAAATTAAATTGTAACTTCTCACAGCCTTTTGAGTTCAAGATATTCAAGGTATCTGGCAGATGCTTCATCTCAGTTGGGAGCGTCTGTGGCATTGGCTCAACAACTTCAGGAATCTGTTCCAGACTCTCAATAAGAGAAACAATATCTTCCCTAACCAAAGAGACATTAGTAGGCTCACAAAATTCTAGACAATGATGAACAACAAAATCAAGTCTCCTACTAGCATCAACAATAGCAAAAGGATCAACAGAATTTTCAAAATCAGCACTATCACTATGCGTATTATCATCAACACTAGTATGATCAGAGAAATCAGTCTTATCAATCATTTCAGCACAAACAAAGGATTCCATGGATTCAATAGACTTATCAGATTCCAAAAATTCATTAATCTCAGCACATATAGGACATGTATGCATATAATCACATAAGCATTGTGAATTAGAGTCTGAATTATCAACAAGCTGCTCAACAAATTCAATGTCTATATCATTATCACATGCTACATTCACTATCTCAGCAGGCACACCATCACAGGCTAGTGAGGAATCATGATTATCAGAATATGTGATGGATTCACTAGTTTCAATGGAAGAATTAATTTGGGAGTATTCATCACATATAGCAGATTCAACACATACACAGTCAAGAGATGCATCTAAATCAGCTATGTCACATGATCCAAATGGCATGTTGTCTTTAAATTTAGAAGATGCATCATCAACAGACTTAACTAATTCCACACTAGGAACAACATGATCATCACATTCCAATACGTAAATGAATCCACTGAGAAGAATATTAAACCTTACAAATAGGTTGAGACTAACCTGATATAATTAGTAAGCTCTCCTAGGATAGGCCTCCAGAGTCAGAAACTTCTTTTCTTTATGAGAAGAACTAGCATGTACTCTATAACAATAGAGCTTTCATTGAGAGCTAGTAATGAAAATTTCCTAGCTGAGAAAAACTCAAAAGAGTGAAATTTGTAACACCATAAATTTTTAGCTCATTTCATGCCTTTAAATAATTCACTTCTAAGAATCATGGAAATTCCCAAAGAAAAGGCATTAAAATAATACATTATTTACCATGAATTTCTAGCTCATTTCATTCAGTGTCATGTGGATCATGTGAGCTCATGTATCACATTCTCATATTTAATTATATGAAACAACTCATTTCCATCAACAAAAGTGGCCTACAACTCGTGGAAACCAAAGGGAAGCATAAAATACATATGTATATTTTCGGCTAGATTTTTCCTCGTTTCTGTCACAAATTTTGGAAAATCATAACTAATTATAGAAAACTTTAAAGCATGCATTCTTGGTCATTCTAGAAAGCTACACATGTCTAATTTAGGCTAAAAATATGTCCAGATCATAACATCTAACATAGAGGACGTTTGACATTTAAAAAGGTTCAAAGATCTGGCTGTCAACTGTTGCTGTTACATAATTCTACAGCAAACTTCAAAAATGTCCAATTACTTCCACAAGAATCAAATCCATGAAAATGAAACCAATTTGAAAGATGTGGATGTTTGAGGGGAAAAATAATGCCAGACCAGTTCAGGCACACCCAGGCATCGAAAATCAATCAAATAGTAACTTAGGTCAGTTGGGGCACTGATACTAGATAGAACATTTGAAAATTCATATCTCCCTCTTTAGACCTCTAAATGAGGTGCTTTTAGTTGGCACAAGTCACTGAAAATGTCTAGTTTCTATGTACAAAAAGTTGTGGTAATTGGACATCATTTGAGCCTTGTGCGATAGATTTTATTTTCAAACCTGAGTGAATAGTAACATGACCAAAACCATAATTTTTTCCAACTTTGAAAATTCATCAAATATTCTCTAGATCTTCAAAAATTTTGTTCTTTATTTTCCCAAAAACTGCTCAACAAGCTCTAATTGCATGCCAAATCTTAGATCAAGAAGAGCTTATTTGGACAAAAAGTGACATAGGATTCTAAATTGGTCAATTTTGGCTCCATATGGGATACCAAAATGTCCAAATGGCTTTCCTTGGGGTTTGGCACCTCTTAGGCAAGTCTAAAAGCATGATTAGGACTTGTGTGAGCTACTTAAATGGTCCTAAACCTCATGCATCTCAATTTGGCCATTCCACTTGCAATCATACACAATTACATAAAACCATTCAAGAAGCCACATTGCCATAACATACTCAAATTGCATTCTAATGGTCACATAATACATTCTCCCATTTATACATCACATATTAATATAATTATACATATTCAAGAGGTCATAGACCATATACAACAATGGTTTATATCATTTGACATCAATAATAAAAACTATGCAATGTGATGTCAAGCTTTCATCTTCAAGATAGTTGGCTTCCATTACCTTTCTCTCTCAGTCTACCTAGCATGTTAGAACATTGGAAAGGAGGGGATAAGATTCAAAGAATCCCAATAGCTCATCTCCTATTCAACTATACATAAAAGATGCAAAACTATATCTTACAAATGCATGCATGGCATATCATCATGTGCAAACTTTCAAGAATCATTTTCAATCTTTAAGCAAATTATACATAGCACATAAAGGCTTACCAAGCAAGTGGATTAGCCTCACCTATTTACTTGTGGATTTTAGACTTGTCTCACCCATTATTTAAGAGGTTCTTAGACTCAATTATGCTCTTGGGAGTCAACTTCACTTTTGGGAGACTCTTTGATTTGTCTCAACCAATCTTAAAGGTTCTTGGCTCACCTTCACCATGGCTAAGGGTTTCTTGGCCTCACCACACTCAAGCAAACTCGAGCACACATCATAAATATCATTTAGAAAACATAATGCATCATCATGGTACCATGAAATAAAAGCTCATGCTAGAACATTTTTCATGGCTTGAAATACACATACACACATTCAAGGACAAGCAAAGCAAACAATCATGTATGAAAGAAGGTGGAGAGAGCTACCTTGGAGGCAATTACATGCTTTTTCTCTTAAATCAATGCTCCCTCCTTCAGCCACAAACACACAAAAGTATGGGGATGATTTCTTTTAACCTATAAACAATTTATGGAAGCTAATTAAGTTCATGGAATTAATTCTAAGGGCACACAACTTGCTTAGACGCTAGCTTGATCTATAAACCTCATTATGGTTCCATAAATGTACTTAATGAAGTAACACCCCTCAAATAATTTTTAGGCTCCATTCTTTCCTTTCAAATATGATTTTTTACTCTTTTTAAGCCTCTTAGAGTCATCACACAATCAAAACCAAGAGCCTAACTATAAGTTGCTTCTATAAGTCATATTATGGAACATAAGGCACCATCTCACTTTCTATGGTTTCTAAATTTTTTCCAAGGCTTCCCCTTATCTTCATTCATCATATATGACTTAAAAATGGGCTTAGAAAAATTTAAAACTCTCCCTAACTACCCTAACCTCTTTTGGCTAAACCTATGCTAGGTTTTAGCATCCATGGACTTTGCTTTATTTTTTTAAGGGGAAAAGAACATGGGGAGACTTCTAGGGATCTTACGAGCTCAATTAAACTCTTATTTAAGCCTAGGAATCATTGTACAAAATCAGATTTTACAAGGTATACTTGAAACCCTAACAATTACATCTTAAAATCTAATCGCTAGTTTGTTGCTTTCTTTACATATTCTTGTTCTTCTCTCTCAAATTCCTAATATTCACACTTGGTTTAGTTGAAAACTTAACTCCCTAAGGCTGACCATATATAGGTCGAAATACTCACAAGAGAGGGGAAGAAGAAGATCAAGTGGAAAGATTGCATGATACCTTGTTTTCCTTAATTTTTCTTGCTTGTTCTTCACCTTTCTTGGCTTCCTCACCTTAATTTGAAAATTTTGCCTCTGTTCTTCCTTCAAAACAGCCCTAAGAACTTTAGCAAAATCATAGGAAAGAATGGGGAAAAGGAGGAGAAAAGATTAGCTAAGAGAAAGCATGAAAAATAATCAAATTTCCATACCTTATATCTTGAATTTCTCCTTCTTCTTCTCTCCCTTTGGTGTGCCAAAACTCTAGCTCTCTTCTTTAAATTTGGGTAAAAAAATATGAGACTAAATGAAAAAGAGAGTGGGGCACCTCCTATTAATAGCTCTCTTCTCTTGTCATTTTAGTTTCTCATCCGTTTTAGCTCCTTTTTTTAGAACTGTCTTTTCCATTATAAAATTTAGGTTCCCAATTTAGTAAAATGCCTTTGGAATCACTCAAATCAGAGCTAAAACCCCCCCAAATGAATCCGTCAAAGTTTGGGTATGCCGATATTAGAAAATGTCCATGGGAGGAGATTTAACTGTCCTGGGGCTTCCCATGGTCTTCAGGGCCTTTGAGAACCCCGGAGAACTCAAAATTTTCATTTAAAAAGCCTACCTGTGTGAATTCTAAAATTTTCTCAAAATTACGAAAATGCCATTACGTTTCGTAAGATTTTTGTCAAAATTGTTTCTTCATTCTAGCTCTGTTTTTCTTTTTATCTAAGCTTAGAATTCTCATTTTTAGGAGTCTAGAATGTTACTTAAATTTTTTGGGACCTTAACTAGTTCATTTCAGGGGACTTGCTTTGGAAACACGCTAGTTTTAATCGTTTAACAAAAACTAGATGTTACAAAATCACTGAGAGACGTGTATAGAGCCAGGAAGAAAGGAAAGAAAGGAATAGTTAGCCAGTATATAAAAGTAAGATGAAAGAGTATCCTAAATTTTGAGGATAAATTTATTTAAGAGAGGAGCAATGTAACATTTGGTTCTTTGAAAATGAGAGAAAATGTGAGAAACGTCATGTACAGTTTCCCTATAAACATATGAAATTCATCAGATACAAAGGGAAGCCCCCCATATAGAGTGATTTGAGGTCCTAAAAAATTTATGTAGCATTTTAAACTCCTAAAAATGAGAATCTTAGGCTTAGACGGAAAGAAAAATGGAGGTAGAATGAAGAAACAAATTTGAATGAAAAGTTGACGAAACATAATTGTATTTTCATAATTTTAAGTAAATTTTGGAATTCTCATAGGAAGGCTTTTTAATTGAAATTTTTTAGTTTTATGGGGTTCTCAGAGGCCTTGAAAACTATGGGAAGCCCCAAGACAGTTAAAACTCTTCCAGTGGATGTTTTCTAATGTTAGTTTACCTAAACTTTGACAAATTCATTTAGGAAGGTTTTAGCTTCGCTTTGAGTGATTCCAAAGGCATTTTATTAAATTGAGGATCTAAATTTCATAATAGAAAAGATGGTTCTTAAAAAGGTGTTAAAATAAACTAGGAACGAAAATGCCAGACAAAGGGGTAAAATTGAAATTTTTGAAAAGTGTTTCTTAAACCTACCTATATATATGAGGTGCCCCATCTCCTCCTTCATTTAGACACAATTTTTTCTACCCTAAATCAGAGGAAGAACCCTAAGGGTGAGGTGCATAAGAGGGAGAAGAAAATAAAGAGAAAAACAAGGAAGAGGTATAGATTTTCTTGATTTTTTTCATGCATTTTCTTTGGCAAACTTCTTCTCCACTTCACCGTCTTTCTTATGGTTTTATTGAAGTTTTTGGATCTGTTCTGAGGGAAGAATAGATGGGAAAATTCGGATTTGAAGAGAGGAGACCAAGGAAAGCAAGAAACAAGTAAGAAATTAAGGAAAAATAAGGTAAAATCTCCATCCCATGGTAGCTACTTCTTCTCCCCTTTCTTCCTTGGTTCTTCCAACATATGGAGGTCTAAGAAGGCATGGATTTTGGGTAGAACCAAGGGCGAATCCTAGAAAATTAGGTGTGGAGAATGAGAATATAAAGAAAATTAACAAAGAACTATTAGTTTTCAAGATAGCAAAGTTAGGGTTTCAACTGCTCCACAAAAAATCTGATTTGATGCAATTGTTCCTAAGCCTAAATGAGTGTTTGGATGAGCTCTTGAGATCCCTAGAAGGCTCCTCACATGCATCTTCCATCAAGAAAACTAAGCAAACTCACTTGGTGTCTCCTTGGTCCACAGCCACGGCCTAAAGAGGTTGGAGCACCAAGGGGTAGTTTTAATTTGTTCCAAGCTTATTTTTGAGTCATATATGATGGAAAAGGATGAGAGGAAGCCTTGGAAAAATTTTAGAAGCCATAGCAAGTGAGATGGTATCATAGGTTCCATATTATGGCTTAAAGAAGCAACACCTAGCTAGGCTATTTAATTTGATTATGTGATGACTCCAAGAGGTTAAATGGAGTCAAGAATTATAAGTGAATGGAGAGAATGGAGCCAAGATGATATTTTCTTAAGGTTGCTCCATTAAATGCACATAAAAGAGCCATATGGGGTACCTAGCTTTTCTAGTGAATGTATGGCTTTAGAATTTGATTCAAGAGTGTAATTGGCTTCTATATGATGTGTCTAAGCCTAGAGAAACAAGCCTCACATTATTGTGAGTGTGTAGCTGAGAGAGGGAGCATAATTCCAAGAGAAAAAGTGTGCTTGTATGGCAAAGGTAGCTTTCTCTAGTTTTCTCTCTTGTATAAATGTGTGCTTACCTTGTCTTTAAAAGTGTGTATTCGTCTTTTAAGCCATGAAAAGTGTTCTAGCATGATTTCATATGCCATGGTACCATGATGATATTTTATGCATTCAAATGATGCTTTATATGCTTGCCTTAGTTTGCTTAAGTGTGGAGAAGCCAAGAACCCTCTAGCCATAGTGAGAATGAGCCAAGAACTCTTAAAATTGGTTGAGATAGTAAAGAGTCTCCCAAGAGTGAGGTTGACTCTCAAGAGTGAGGTTAAGTCAAAACCTCTTAGAGAAAATGGGTGAAGTAAGTCTAAAATCCATAAGAGAATGGGTAAGGCTAATCTACTTACTTGGCAAGCCTATGTATGTCTTGTATGACTTGTTCAAATGCCAAGAATGCTTCTTGAATGATCATAGATGTCATTTTGCTTATGCATGCATTTTTAAAGCTTTTATTGCATACTTTATGTAACACCATAATTTCTAGCTCATTTCATGCCTTTAAACGACTTAATATCATGAAGAATGAAAGTTTCTCAAAAAAGGGCAAGGAAAATAATGAATATTTTCACATTACGTCATATCTCAAAATTCCATTCAGTGTCATGTGGACCATGTGAGCTCATGCTATGCATATTCATATTTAATTACATTATTACAACTCATTTACATCCCAAAAACATGCCTACAACCCATGGAAACGGAAATGGAGCATAGAAAATAGGAATTCATTCTCGGCCAGACTTGGCCTCTTTTCTGGGCAAACTTTGGAAAATCATCACTAAATCTAAAAAAATCAAAATCATGCAATATTAGTCATTTTGGAAAGCTTAGTATGTCTACTTCATAATAAAAATATGTCCAAATCATAACATGCATCATGGAGGACATTTGATATTCAAAATGTTCCAAAGATCTGACTGAAATCTGGAACTATCACAGAATTCTGCAGAAAACTTTGAAAATATCCAATTAATTCCAAAAAAATCCAATCCAGGAAAATGATATCAATCTAAAAAGATGTAGATGTTAACTAGAGAGGAATAATATCTCTAGATCAGTTCATCAAGCTCAGACTTCGGAATTCAATGGAACAGTACTTCTGGTCAGGCAAATTTACTGATACTGGACATAAATTTTAATAATTCATTTCTCCCTCTCTAGACCTCCAAAGGAGGTGCTTCTAGTTGACACAAGTCACTGTGATTATCTGATTTCTCTATATAAAATTTCATGACAATTTGACGTCATTTGGGCCTCAGGTGATAGAAAATAATTTCAGACCAAATAAATAGTGCAGCAGACCAAAACTATAAATTTTTTCAACTTTGAAAAATCATCAAATATTTTGTAGACCTCTAAAAATTATGATCTTTAGCTTTCCAAAAATATCTCAATGAGACCTAGTTGCATGCCAAATTTCATATCAAGACTAACTCATTTGGCCAAAAATTGATATAGGGTTCCATTATGGTCAAATTTGGTTCCATATGAGGTACCAAACTTGCCAAATGGCCTTCCCTTAGTGTTGGTACCTTTTGGGCAAGTCTAAAAGCATATTTAAGATTTGTATGAGCTTCCCAAAAGGTCTCAAATCTCATGCATCTCATTTTGGCCATCCAATCCACACTTATGCATATTTATATCATACTTCAACATTGCATATTTGGACATTACAAACTCAAATTGTATTCTAAAGCTCATACATCATATCCATAGTAATAAACATTACATAATAGCATATTTATATATGTCTCAAGATTCATAATATATTTACAACATCATATACACCATGAACCATCATTATGGCTGTAAAATGGACAAAATAAGACATAAGCTTGTCAATCTCTCTTCCTCATTGTTGTTGGCTCTCATTGGCATATCCACTTGGTCCACCTAGCATGTTAGATCATTGGAGAGGAGGGGATGAGATTCAAAGAATCCCAATAGGTCATCTCTCATTTAATCATACATAATATGTGCAAAGTAAGCCTTACAAATGCATGCATGGAGAAATGGAAGTCATGGACATTTTAAAAGCAAACTTGGCATGTGAATCAATCATACAAGATATTCAAGAGCTCACCAAGTGCTTAGATTGGCCTCACACTTCTCCTCATGGTTTTTGGACTTGCCTCACCCATTCTTTGAGAGCTTTGGACTCAACCATACTCTTAGAAGCCCACTTTGCTTTGGGAGACTCTTTACTTTGTCTCAACCAAGCTCAAGGGCTCTTGGCTCATCCTCACCAAAGGGAAGAGTTCTTGGCCTCTCCACACTCAAGCAAACTCATACAAACATCATGTAACCATTTGAAAACATAACATGGCATCAAGAATCATGACATATAAAGCATGCTAGCATACTTTTCATAGCTTTGAAAATACACATACACACATTCTAAAACAAGCTAAACACACATCCATGCATGAGAAAAGGTGGAGAGAGCTACCTTGTGTATATTCACACACTTTTTCCTTAGCTTTCAAGCCTCTTCTTTGGGCCACATACCCACAAGTTGGTGGAGATGGTTTCTCTTGGCCTAGATACAATTTATCGTAGCTAATTAGGTTCATGGAACACATTCTAAGGTTATACAATTTGCTTAAACCCTAGATTACTCTACAACCCACATTATGGTCCATAAAGGCACCTAATGAAGCAACACCCCTCAAATGATTTCTAGGCCTCATTCTTTCCTTTCAAATATGATTCTTGACTCCTTTTAAGCCTCTTGGAGTCATCACACCATTAAAACAAAAGGCCTAGCACCATGTTGCTTCTTTAGGTCATAATCTGGAACCTAAGACACCAAATCACTTTCCATGAGTTCTAAATTTTTTCTAAGGCCTCTCTTCATTTTCATTCATCAAATATGACTCAAGAATGGCCTTAGAAAAATTTAAAGCTCTCCTTAGCTACACAAACATGCCTAGGCCGAGACATAAGGGGTTTTTAGGCTTTTTAGAGATGTCTTTGTTTTCTTACAGGAAGAAGCTTATGGAGAGCATCTTTGGCATCTCAAGAACTCATTTATACTCTAAATTAGGCCTAGGAAGCATCACATAAATTCAGAATTTGAAAGATGCACTAGAAACCCTAAGTTTTGCATCTTGAATCCTAATGCCTATTTCATGGTTTTCCTTGCATAGTCTTATTCTTCTCCATCAAATACCTAAGAATAATGCTTGGTTGGGCTTGAAAATCAGATCATCCTATGGCTCTTAGGGTTAGGAAAAATGGAGAAGAAGAGTGATGGAAGGTATCAATCATAGGATGCATTTTTACCTTATTTCCTTGCTTGGTTTGGCTTGAATCTTGATTTCTCCAAGCTCCTCTCGCCAAATCCGAACTTTCCCTTGAATTTCTCCCTTGAATTAGATTTGTAAACTTCATTTTAATCCAAAGAAAAAAAGAAAGATGAAGGAGAGGGGGTGGAGATGGAGGAAAGCATGGAAAACAACCATAAAAACATACCTTAAGTTTGGAAATTCTTCTTCTTTTCCTTCTCTCTTAGTGCTCCCAAAACCCTAGCTTTCCCTTCTGAAATTATGCAAAATTTTCTGATTCCAAATGAGGAGGAAAGTAGGGCACCACCTATATATAGGTAGGAAAAAGTGGCTTTTTCAAAAATTCTAATTTTTCCCTTCGTACTTTGCATTTTTGTTTCTCCTTCGTCTTAGCTCCTTTTTGAGAATCATCTTGTCCATTATAAAATTTAGGTTCCTAATTAAGAAAAATGCCTTTGGAATTACTCAAATTAGAGATAAAACCTTTTTGAACGGATCTGTCAAAGTTCAGGCACATCGACATTGGAAAACATCCACCGAAGGGGATTTAACTGTCTCGGGGTTTTCCATGGTTTTCAGGGCCTCTGAGAACCCCAGAGAACTCAAAAATTTGGTTTAAAAAGCCCTCTTATGTGAATTCCAAAAATTTTCTAAAATTATGAAAATGCCATTACGTTTTGTAAGGTTTCTATCAAAATTTATTTCTTCATTCTAGCTCTGAGGCTAGAATTCTCATTTTTAGGAGGCTAGAATGTTACTCAAATTTTTCAGGACCTTCACTAATTCATTTCGGGAGACTTGCTTTAAAAATGCATCCATTTTTGTCATTTAACAAAAATTGAACATTACACTTTATGTGTGATTGAAAGGAAGATGAGCTATTGAGATTCTTTGAATCTCATTCCCTTCTCTCCAATGTCTTAACATACTAGGTGGAGCAAATGAATAAGGTAATGGAAGCCATTAAGTTGGGAGATAAGAGTTTGACATCGAAATGCCTAGTTTTATCTTTTTTGTTGCCATACACATGGCATATGCTGTAAAACTATGATGGAATTATTATGTAGTCATTGGAACATGTGTAAATACTCATATATATGATGTATGAATGAGAATTAATGCCATATGCGTGATATAGCATGATTTGGGTATGGAATGGCAAGACTAGACATATGCATTCTTGTGCATATCATGGGGTGAATGGGTGAGTTTGAGAAATCTGGATTTGTGCACCTTTGAGACAAGTTTAGAATGTCATTTTGGTGCACTCCCATGTGCTCAAGTGGTCATGGTTGCCTTGGAGCTCAAAAGGGACCATTTGGACCCTTTGTAAGACTTAAAAATGACTATTTCACAACCTAATGCCAAGATCTTATCAAATGAACGAATTTGCCCATGAAATTTGGCACACATATAGATCTTATCTATAGCTTTTGGGAAAGACAAATACCAAATTATTTGAAACTCTATGGAATTAATTATGAATTTCCAAAATTGGCATTTTTCTGCTGAACTAATGCAGACACTATTCATATGGTTAGAAATTTGGATTGTATCATTTATAGGACAAATGATGTCCAATATGCATTAAATTTTACAAACATAAACTAGACATGATAAGATTTCCATGGCCACTAAGATCACCCCAATTGAACTTTTGAGCAGAGAGATATGAATTTTTGAAGTTGGAGGATAGTACCAGTAACGACAGTCGACCTCTAGCACTATTCCATCAATTTCTAGTAGTTAGTTGCCTCTGTTGTGATTTGGATTTATTTTTAGCATAAAGTAGACATCTGTAGCTTTGTATAATGGTATAGTGCACTTGATTGCAAGTTTTTTAGAATTAGTTATGATTTTTCAAATTTTAAGCACAGAATATGGAAATCCTACCCAAGGCTACACACTATGTTTTTGAGTATGCCACCCATTTGCACGAGTTCTAGGCCACTTCTTGAGCTTGTTACGAGTTTTATTTGTGTATTTAAATTTGATAATGAAATGGATGAGTCCATATAGCCTACAAATCACCGAATGAAAAAAAAAAATTACCCATGACGTAATGCAATTTAATTGTATTTTTCCATGACCTTTTCTTGAGGAATTCATGTTCTTTATGGAAATAAGCCTACATATGATATGAGATGAGTCATAGAATCATGGTGTTACATGCTACATTTTTCATTCCATCCATTTGAAACTCAAAATTGTGGCACCCTATAGGTTTGGACAGCCATGGGAAAATTGAAGGGAGGCTATTAGGAAGGTGAAGGGGAAAGGAACAAGTCTTCTTGAAGGCAAGAAATTGAACCTTTCTCCTAAAGGAGGAATAAACTGAGAGCTAGAATGGAGAAGGACAAAATGGTAGGGATGTTCTTGGCTGAGGGAAATTACATAATATAAATTCATTACAATGAGTTTAGAATAAGAAAGTGAATGGGTAGAACATACATGGGTTGCCTGTAATGTCCGGTTTCATAAAAATGACAGAAACATATACATTTTCAAAGTAAGTGTAACACCATAATTTTATAGCTTGCCTCATGCTATTTCTAACTCTCATGTCATGTATTTCTTAACAACACAAGGAAATGGCATATAGAAAGTGAATATTTTTACGTTACGTAGGGGATAAAAACTCCATTCAATGTCTCGTGGATCATGTGAACTGATATATCACATTTTCATATTTAATTACATAGATACAACTCAATTCCATTACCAAAAGTGTCCTAGAACTCGTCCAAGTGTAAGAAACACATAAAATATCATAGTGTAGCTTCAGCCAAAATTCTATGGTTTCTGCCACAAACTTTGAAAAATCATAAAATCATGCATTCTTTACCATCCTGGAAAGTTACAGATGCCTACTTTATGGTGCAAATAATTCTAGGTCATGGAACATCAAGTAGAAGACGTTTGACATTCGAAAAGTACCCAAGATCTCAGCTATCTGGGTTACTATCATAGCTTACTGTCATAAATTTTGAAAATTTATAACTAATTCTAAAAAAATACAAATCATGCAAATTAGGTCAATCTGAGAAGCTACAGATATTTTTAAGAAAAAAATATCTCCAGACCACACCAAGACCATTTGGGAACCAAATTAGGATGGATCAGTACTAGAGGCCTAGTGGCATTACTAATACTAACATTAAACTTCAAAACTTCATAACTATATACTCAGACCTCCAAATGAGGTGATCTTGGTGGACACAGAAATCTTATAACCTTTACTTTATAACTGTAAAATTTCACAAGCATTGCACACCATTTGACCATCTGATGACATAGAACACAAAACTGACCATATGAATAGTACATACACTAGAACAGCAAAAAAATCCTAACTTTGAAAAATCATAATTAATTTTGTAGAGCTTTAATGCACATTAGCTTTCCAAAAGGCTCTCAATGATCCTTATATGTCTACAAAATTTCATTAGAAGATTCATCCATTTGGTCAGTTTGTGCCATAGGGATCTGGTTTGGTCATTTTTATGGCTTTTACTAGCGTCAAAGTGTCCAATTTTGCTTTGAAAGCTTGTGTGGCCACTTGAGCACATGGGAACGCACCAAAATGACATTTTAAACTCAGGTGTACAAACTAGATTTCTCAAACTTACTCATCCACCCCATGATACACACAAACATTCATAAGTCTAATCTTGCCATTCCATACCCAAAATGCACTATATCATACATATGGCATCAAATTTCATACATGCATCATATATATGAGTATTTACAAATGTTCAAATGATTACATAATTATTCCACCATAGTATTACATCATGTGCCATTGGTATGACTACAAAAGAGGCAAAACTAGGCATTTTCATACAATCAATCTCTTTCTTCTAGACTTGGTGGCTTCCATTAGGCTCAATTACTCTACCTAGCATGTTAAGACATTGAAGAGGAGGAAATGAGATTCAATGAATCCCAATAGTTTATTTCCCTTTCAATCACACATAAATATGCAATACAAGTCTTGAAAATGCATGCATGGGCATATTAATATATGTGAGAATTCAAAAAATATTCTTGGCATTTGAACAAGCCATACGTAGGCTTGCTAAGTAATTAGATTAGCCTCACTCATTTACTTATAGATTTTGGACTTGCCTCACCCATTTCTTTAAGAGGTTTTTGACTCAACCTTACTCTTAAAAGTCAACCTTACTTTTGGAAGACTCTTTACTTTGTCTCAACTAACTTTAAGGGTTCTTAGCTCCTCCTCACCATGGCTAGAGGCTTTTTGGCTTCTCCACATGTAAGCAAACCAAGAAAAGCATAGAAAACATCATTTGAATGCATCAAATATCATTATAGTACCATAGAATAAAAGCTTATACTAAAATACTTTTTATAGCTTAAAACATATATGCACACATTCAAAGACAATGTAAGTACACATCCATGCATGAGAAAAGGTGGAGAGAGTTACCTTGCTTGCATTTACACACTTTTTCCTTGAGTCTTAAGTCTTCTCCCTTGACCTCAAACACCCAAGAAGGTAGAGATCATTTCTCTTGGCCTGGACACATATATGGAAGCTAATTAGGTTCATTGTAACACCATAACTTCTAGCTCATTTCATGCCATTTATAAGTTTTATATTATTAATCCCACAAGAGCAAAGGAGAAAGGGGATGAAAATAATAGACTTTTTCTGTGTTGCGCTATATCAAAAAATTCAATTCAGTGTCACAAGGACCGTGTGAGCTCATACTATATTTTATCATATTTAATTTCATTATTACAACTCATTTGCATCACAAAAACATGCCTACAACCCATGGAAACCGAAATGGAGCTCAAAATAAACATGCATATTTTCGGCCAGGTTTGCTCCATTTTCTGACCTAATTTTGGAAAATCATAACTAAATCCAAAAAATTTGAAATCATGCAATCTTGGTCATTATGGAAAGCTTAGGATGTCTACTTCACACTAAAAATACGTACAGGTCACAAAATTCATCACACAGGACGTTTGACATCCAAAATGCTACAGAGGTCGCTGGCTACCTGGCTGTTGTTCATTTTACTGATACCAACTTCTAAAATTCATAACTAATTCTATAAAAAACGAAATCACACCAATTCAGTCATTCTGGAAAGCTACAAATGTTAATTGATAGTAAAAATAATTTCAGAATGAAATCAATACGTTTAGATATCTGGAACTGATGGAACAGTAACTGAGCTCCTGGGGTGCTACTGATACTGACAGTCAACTTCAAACATGCATAACTCTCTGTTCAGACTCCAAATGAGGTGATCTCGATGGCCACAGAAAGATTATGAATTCTAGTTTATGTATATAAAATTTCACAAGCATTGGACACCATTTGGCCATTGGGTGATACAAAACAAAAAACTGCCAGTATGAACAGTACCCATACCAGAATCCATGAAAAATTCCAACTTTGAAAATTCATCAAATATTCCCTAGACCTCCGAAAATTATGATCTTTAGCTTCCCAGAAAGCTCTCAATGAGACCTAATTGAATGAAATATTCCAGATCAAGACTAGCTCATTTAGCTAAAAAGTGATATAGGATTCCATTATGGTCAATTTTGGCTCCATATTGAGTACCAAAATTGCCAAATGGATTTCCCTTGGTCTTGGAACCTTTTGGGAAAGTCTAAAAGTATATTTAAGACTTGTGTGAGCTATCCAAATGGTCCCAAACCTCATAAATCTCATTTTGGCCATTCAACCCCCACTTATACACATATCCATCAAACTTTCAATTCTCATACTTTGGCATTAGATACTCAAAACATATGCTAGAGGTCATACATCATATTCATATATATAAACATCACATAATGGTGTATTTATACATGTCTCAAGGGTCATGGTACATTTACAACATCATATACTTTGTGAAGCCTCCTTATAGGTTCAAAAAGAATGAAAGCTAGGCCTAGGCTTGTCACTCTCCTTCTTTCATGGTTGTTGGCTCCCTTCACCATAACTCCTTGGTCCACCTAGCATGTTAGAGCATTGGAGAGGAGGGAGTGAGATTCAAAGAATCCCAATAGCTCATCTCCCATTCAATCATATATAATATGTGCAAGCAAGCTTTACTAATGCATGCATGGAGACAATAAAAGCCATGGACATTTTAGAAGCAAAGTTGGCATGTGAACAACTCATACAAATCATTCAAGAGCTCACTAAGTGTTTGGATTGGCCTCACACTTCTCCTCATGGGTTTTGGACTTGCCTCACCCATTTCTTGAGTACTTTGGACTCAACCATACTCTTGGGAGCCTACTTTGCTTTTGGGAGACTCTTTGCTTTATCTCAACCAAGCTCCAGGGTTCTTGGCTCATCCTCACCAAAGGGAAGAGTTCTTGGCCTCTCCACACTCAAGCAAACTCATACAAACATCATGAATTCATTTAAAACATAACATGGCATTAAGGATCATGACATGTAAAGACATGCTAGCATACTTTTCAAAGCTTGAAAATACACATACACACATTCTAAAACAAGCTAAACACACATCCATACATGAGAGAAGGTGGAGAGAGCTACCTTGTATGCAAACACACACTTTTTCCTTAGCTTTCAAGCCTCCTCTTTTAGCCACACACCCACAAGTTGGTGGAGATAGTTTCTCTTGGCCTAGACACAAATTATGGGAGCCAATTAAGTTCATGAAACAATTTCTAGGGCTATGCAACTTGCTTAAACCCTAGATTACTCTATAACCTCCATTATGGTCCATATTTGCACCTAATGAAGCAACACCCCTCAAATGATTTCTAGGCCTCATTCTTTACTCTCAAATATGATTCTTGACTCCTTTTAAGCCTCTTGGAGTCATCACATCCTTAAAACAAAGGGCCTAGCATCATGTTGCTTCCTTAGGCCAAAATATGGAACCTAAGGCACCAAATCAATTTCTAGGAGTTCTAAATTTTTTCCAAGGGTTCCTCCCACCTTCTATCATCATAAGAAGTCCCAAACCAAGGCTAAAACAAATTAAAACAACCCTTAGCCCAATGGTTCTGTCTTGGCCGAATTGATGGAGGGAGGAGGAGTCCATGGGCTTTTTGATTTTTCCTTGATGGGAGAGACACTTGGGAGGCTTCCTTGGGGTCTTAGAGACTCAAATAAACATTTACACATGCAAGAAAATTCATGGATTAAATCAGTTTTTATAAAGTGTCCAAGAGCTCTACAGTTTTCTAACTTGATTTTCATTAGCCTTTCTTTCAATTTCCTTGCATCTACTAACTCCTCATGGTCTAAAACCCACAATTCCTTCTTATTTCTGGACAAAAAGCCTCCCTCCAAGATGGTTGTGTTCTGGCAGAACTCCACACACAAAGGGCAAGAAAAAGGAAGCAACCAAGATAGAAAAATCACCTTGATTCCAAGCTTTTCTTAAGAGTTCTCTTCCTTGCTTCAACCCTCTCCTTAAATTTCAAAATTTCCCCCTCAGTTCTAGGCTCAAAATAGAACCAAACATCTCACTAAATCCATCGGAAGAGAGGAGGAAAGGAGGGGAAGAAGTTTAACAAGACAAGGAGTAGGAAAAAGTGGCTAAAACTTACACTTTTCAAAGCTTCCTCTTCCTTCCTTGGCCTCCCCTCTTGTGCACCACTCTCAGCCCTTCTTACTTCTATTTTAACGTGTGAGAGAGTGGGTGAGGAGATCTGAGCAAAGGAGGGGCATTTTTATAAGCTAGGGATTCATTTAAGCAACTTTTAAAATTTGTAATTTAGTCCCTCTTCATAGTTTTATTCGTTTGGGCTCGTTTCAACTCCTTTTTGAAATCCACCTTTTCCATCATATTCCTTAGGCTCTTAATCATAATAATTGCCTTTGGAATCGCTCAAAAATGATCTAAAACCATTCCAAACCATTCGGTCAAAGTTTTGGTCAATCGACAACCGAAATTGCTCACCGGAGGGGTTTAAACTGTTCTAGGGGTTCCCATAGTATTCAGGACCTCTGAGAACCCTAGAAAGCTCAATTTTTTTTGTTTTAAAAGCCCTCCTATGAGTTTTCCAAATTTTTCAAAAATTACAAAAATGCCCCTACTTCCCTCGATAAATTTTCTGATCTCTTTTGGCTCTGGTTTTTGGGCATCTTAAATTCAAATCCTAATTTTCTAATATTTAAAATTTTATTATAATTTTAGTTGGCCTCAATTCCTTCTATTTCAAGGACTTCCTTTTATATTTGGCCCATTTCTGACGTTTATGGAGAAACTGAACATTGCGTTTCTCACGTTTATGGAGGGACCAGATGTTACATTCATGGAGTTAATTCAAAGACCACACATCTTTCTTAAATGCTAATTTGGTCTATTAACCCCTTTATAGTTCCAAGAATGTACTAATGAAGCAACAACCATCAAATGAGTTCTAAGCTCCATTCTTTCCTTTCATATATGATTCTTAACTCCTTTTAAGCCTCTTAGAGTCATCACACAATTAAAATAAAGAGCCTAACTATATGTTTTCTTTAAGGCATATTATGGAACGTAAGACACCAATTCATTCTCTAGGCCTCCTAAATTTTTTTCAAGGTTTCCCCTTATTTTCATTCATCATTTATGATTCAGAAATAAGCTTGAAAAATTTTAAAACTCTCCCTAGGCCAAGACTATATGGCATTTGGCCTCCATGGATGTTTACTTTGTTGTATTAATGGAGGATGTATATGAGGAGACTTCTAGGGATCTTAAGAACACATTTAAACATTCATTTAGGCCTAGAAATAGTTACATCAAATTAGATTTTCAAGGGAATCCATGAAACCCTAGGTTTGCCACCTTGAAAATCAATGGCCTTTTCTTGAATTCTTTTGCATATTCTTACTCTCCTCCTTCAAATTCATAGCATTCACCCTTGGTTTTGCCCAAAATTCAAGCCCTCTTGTAGCTACATATCTGGAGTGAAATAGGGAGAAGAAGGGGGGAGTGGCTACCATAGGATGGAGATTTTACCTTATGTCCTTAGCTTTTCTTACTTGATTCTCACTTTCCTTGGTCTCCTCTCTTCAAATCCAAATTTTTTCCTTTATTCTTCCCTCAAAATAGATTCAAAAACTTCGATAAAACCATAGAAAAAAAACTTGAGAGGAGAGAAACAAATTTGGAAGAAGAAGGAACATACAAATTCGTGAAATTCCTTACCTTTTTCTTGTTTTTTCTCCTCCATTCTTCTCCTTCATGGTGTGATTAAGAGAGCTGGTATTTTCTCTAGTTTTTATGTAGAATGAGTCATGCAAATGAAGGGGGAGAAGAAACAAGAAACTTAAAGAGTGTTCAAGAAGCTTCTACTTTCTTAAAAATTCTAATTTTGTCCTTTGTTCTTAGCATTTTCATTTCTAACTCGTTTTAACTCTTTTTTGAGAACTGTCTTTTTCATTATGAAATTTAGATTCCCAATTTAGTAAAATGCTTTTGGAATCACTCAAATCAAAGCTAAAACTTTTCCAAATAAATTAGTCAAAATTTATGTCAACTGACATAGGAAAATGTCCACCAGAGGGGTTTTAACCGTCTCGAGGCTTCCTATGATTTTCAGGGCCTCTGAGAACCCCATAAAAATTACATTTAAAAAGTCCTCCTATGTGAATTTTAAAATTTGCTCAAAAGGATGAAAATGCCTTTACATTTTGTTAACCTTTCGTTACATTTTGTTTCTTCATTTTAGCTCCATTTTTCTTTCTGTCTGAGCCTGAGATTCTCATTTTTAGGAGTCTAAAATGCTTCCTAAATTTTTTAGGACCTTAACTAAGTCATTTCAGGGGATTTTCATTTGTATCCAGTCATTTAGGGAACTGTGTTTTCTCTTATTTTCAGAGAACTGGATATTACATTTCTCCCCCTTAAATAAATTTCATCCTTGAAATTTAGGGTACACTTTCTCTTACTCTCTTATATTCTGGCTAACTACTTCTCTTCTTTCCCTTCTTTCTGCCTATATACGCTTTTCTCAATGATTTCACTCTTTCGAGTTTTTCTTTTAACTAAGAAATTTTCATTACTAGCTCTCAATGAGGGCTCTATTATTATAAAGTACTAGCTAGTTCTTTTTTATAAGGGAAAGAAATTTCTAACTTTGGAGGCCTATCCTGGGAGAACTTACTAATCATATCGGGTTAATTTTAACCCGATCACAGGAGTTAACATTTCTTTTAGTGGACTCACTTACACATCTCAAGAGGTAACTTATTTCGTATCAAGTCTCCCATATCCTCTCCCAATGGCTTCTTATAAAGTTTCATCTTCTTTTTTGATCATTACAGCCATTGGAGGTTTTTATCTGTTTGTTTACTTATTTACATGTACTATCCACTATTCATTTATGCATTCTTTCTTACTAGCTCATCCCATGATTATAATTCACATTTCTTTTTATCATAAGCCTCATATCTCAATTACTTACTGGGATTACAACTCCTTTGAGGGGTTTCTACTTTTAATAACCCTAATTTCTCTGTTTACTACTACATCTGTATTGGTAGGCCAAGACTTTTTCTTACTCTTTTTGCTCACTTATAGTGGTATTTTATATTCCCTCATCTCAACACTAATAGGCGTAACTTATATTCCTCATACTGACATCAAAGAGCTACTACCACTAATTATTGCTGAATTCTGGTGGGATGCTAGCTATTCTCACAGTTTCGATCATTAAAGACATACTATACAGTATCATGTAAAAATTGCACTTCACCTCTTTTTGAATATGTAGTCTAGCATATAGGGATCTCTCTATCCCTCGGTCAGGGCTAATATCTACTGGATAGTGGTTCATCTGGCTTTAACTCTGGAAAGCTAATTTCTTGCTTTCCTCATTCCATATACTATGCTTATCTCTCAAGAAATCTAGTCAGTGGTCTAACTATCTAAGTAAATCCTTCATATCTCTATAGTAACGGTCTACCAAACTCAAGAGATCTCTACTCTCTAAGATAAAACTATCTGTGACTATACTGGTCTTTAAGACTAACTAATTTGGGAAGACTATCTCAGGTCGTCATCTCATCAGAGAATTATCATGGTAATTAGGGGCTCTTTATAACTCTATAGGATCTACTGTGACCTCTAGGTTTACTGTAATCTCTTAGAGCCCTGCTAGGGTCTACTACAACCTGCTATGCTATGCTAGGATCTACTGTGATCCATCTCTAGGAGACGTCAAAGCCTAAGATCATTGTATCTAATAGTAAAACACATACTCACTAAGTTTGATAACTATCGCTCATAATAATTAAGGCTAAACTCATAGGTATATCATACTCTTCATGCGAAGTGAGTTCTATGTCATCCAACTCTTTATGATCCCATCATATTACTATTCAAAAGTATTTTAACTTTTGTTCAACACTCCTCATGGAATCCTCAGATTCCTACTTTAGCTATTTTTTACTTAGGCTTTCTCTTCTTACTTTAATTGTACTCAGCTATCTTTTCTCTCATATCCTGTAATTTCTGACTATGCCTACATTTTACTTTTGAATGCCTTAGCACTAAGGCATCTCACACACTGAGTGTCGTTAACATCTCTAATAGGAGAGAGGCTATACACTGATCCTTGTTCATTTCATTTACATATACTATAAAGGACTCAGGTTATGCATACTGAACTAGTGCTATCTGAATCTGAACATGCTTTATTAGGGATTCCTTTCTACATATTTTTCTCACCATTATGATACTATTAGAATCCCTTTTGACAGGCTCATCGCGCAACCATCAAAATAAAACTAGGTTGGATATTAAATGCAATATAGGGCACAACCTAGGTCATCTCCCTTGGAAATAGAATTCAATGCCTAATTGGGTTTTCTAAATGTTAAAAATCCTAAAAACTATCTAATTTGGGGGTTTTTGATTGAATTAAACTAACCTAAAACAAAATGGAATTAAAATTCCTAATTGCTACCTAATTGGATGAATTGTGGGTGGAAAATGGTCTTGTGACTAGCTTTGGAATCGTCCCTTGGTATCCAATATCCTATCCTAATCTAATTATAATTAATTCTGGTTTAAGAGTTCCAAATTGTATTCATTGGCAAATGATCTTGAATTGCCATTCAAGATTCAAGAGACTAGCAATTTGATGTTAATTGAGACCTTAACTCCCATTAAATTACTAATTCTTGTGATTAAGATCTTTGAATACTTGAATTGATTGATTAATTGATTAATTAGCCTTTGAATGACTATCCAAAAATGTTTAATTAAACAACTAAACACTAAGTAATCCTTAATTCAAACAATTAAGCATTTAATTTCTCACATGCATTTCATCAAACGCCTTGACTGCATATATGGATAATTGTAGGAAATTGGAAAATCCAGTACTAAATCAATCAAATAATCAGTCAAACAATATCCTAATTAGTGTTTAACCAGCCACTAATTACAATTACACAAATTCTCAATCCAATACTCCTTAACCAAGAAAATACAAGAAAGAGAAAAAGTGTAGGAAAATAGAAATCCTTAGCCAAAATTCTGAGTTCCTCCCTATGGATTCAAGCTTCTCCAAGAGCCTCCTCTTAGCTAGCCTCAAGGTGGAAGATTAGAGCTTCATCGTGGTGGTGAGATGGAGTGGAGAATGGATGAAAATGGTGTGTGAATGGCTCTGGACGAAGGAGGGGTGTGGACTGGAGTGGACAACGTGAATATGAAAGTGTAGTGGAATGGACTCTGGATGAAGTGTGAACGATGGAATGAAGCATGAATAATATGCAAATGGATGATGAGTGATCTGATGACGTTGGATGGATGGATTGTACTGAATGCCTTGGATGAATGGATGTGTGGATGAATGGAATAAATGGACAACAGAGCATTTTTTTCAATGGGATAATGGATGAATGATCGCCTCCAGCCTCCTCATTAAAAATCACATGCATGAGATGATGTGTGGCTGAATGGATGATGTAGAATATCACGATAGAATGTGATCTGGATGAATGGATCCAGATTGCCAACTCTCACGTGTTCATTTATCACTTTCATGTGCTTCATTTATTCTGCTCGAATGCCAATCAACATGCTCTGCTGGTGTGCTCTTTCTTCATGCTCTTCACGTGCTTTTCTCCACGTTGGCTACTGTAGCTTAAGCTCCACCACTGTTCACGTGGTCTTTTCTTCCATCTATCCACGTCACTTTCCTTTTCCTTCACCACGTAGCTTCCCCTGTTTCTGCTCGTGTTTGTAGTGATCACTTTGCTTTTTTTTTTCGCATTTATTCTGCTGCTATCCAAATGTAGCTCCAGCATCTTTCACTCGTTCTACTACCAGCCATGCAAATCTCTCTCCATTTCTATTCATGCTACCCATGGTTACTTCTTCGTGTTCTTCTCCTCTATTTTGAGTTTGCTTCTTGCTTTCACACACACACTTTACTTTATCTAGCTTGTGCTTCCTCATGCAGTCTTCTTTTACATCAAAACCAAGCTTCAGCTCCATGCATCTTCGTTCAGCTCATTCCTCTTCATTCTTCATGACCAGCTCCATTTAAACTTCTTCTTTCTCAAACTAGAAAATCAAGCCTCTCTTTCCTTCTCCTTCAACGTAAACCCAAGCTCAAGCTTCTCACGTGGCTGCTCTTGTACGTGAAAGCTTCCCTCAACACGTTGTTTCTTCTTTGCTCAAACTCAAGCTTCTTCCTTTCTCAAACCAGAAACTAGTGGCAAGCACCTTCATAAAAACGTGTTTTCTTCTTTTGTTTCAACCACGTTCTATCCTCCAGCCCTGTAGCTTCTGCCTTGTGTGCATGAAATGTGGAGCTGCTATGACGTGATACTTACTACGTGGAGGAGTATGTTCTATCCCATTAGTGGAGAAATCCCTTGGCAACTTCTTGTTTTGCTTCATCCTTCCATCAAACTTATGGCTTTGTGTTTGAAAACTTGTGCCTTCCAAAGAGCCTTCCACATGCCATCAATTCATCTTCATTTTAAATCTTTTTCCATTAAAATCTGCACAAGAAAAATAAAATAAAATGAAGTAGAATGAAAAAAAAACAAAATATTAAGAAAGGAGAATTCATAAAGGAAATATTTAAGTGAAAGTTATGCATTAAAATTCAAAGTTTTGTAAATAAAATTCCTTGAGTGCAGAAATGGCTATTAAAATAAAATCTCATCTAATTAAGATCTAAAAGCCATATTTAATAATTAAAAACCTAAAATTACAAGGATTCATGTATATAAAACTAGCATTCATCAAAGTCCCCCACACTTAAACCTTTGCACTCCTGGGCAAAGCTCAAAATCAAAGGAAAACTAATGGAAAACAAGTGGCTAATGAAAATGCAAAAGAAAGTGTAAAAATCGCAAGCTAGAGACTAATCACAACCTTTCATCACTTTAACAATCAAAGTTAATTTCACTTGGATCAAGAATTAAGTTCCATGGCAACTTCATTTGAAAAGAATGAATTGAAATACATAGCCTCTCACATGGATTAGTGTTTACTCTCAACTTTCAAGTGTTTAGGCAATGTGAATCACTCAAGTTCCACTTATCAAAGCTCACTACCATAAGCTTGTCAAGCTTCTAAGTCTCCACCACCCATGCCAAATGCAAAGCATAAATTAAGAGGACTTATTTAGGGTTGTAATGGGGCTAGGGAAATGAAATGAATGGGCAAACAAGAACAAAGGAAAAAATAAACAAATGGATACCTTAGAACCTCACAAGCAATCAATGGAAATCTAGAATAGAGAATTTTAAGGCCTTATTTCCCACAAGTATAGGCAACTATAAACTCAACTTAAAACACTTGTTTCTTTTGATTTCTTGTTGCTTTTCTCTTTTTTTATTCATTACTTTTCTTTTTGCTTTTTTGTCTCTTCTTTTCTTTTCTTTTCTTTTGCAATTTTTTTTTTAAGCACAATTTCCTCAACTTTTAATAACCATGGCCTAAATGGATGCAAAACATACATTCTCTCTTCCCAAACAAGTATAATGCTCCTTAAAGTCCTTAAGGTATCTTAAAACAAGTTGGGAAAACATTTTAAATGGCTATAGGCTAATAAGAAAAGAAAATACAAGGTTCAAAGTGGCTAAACAATGGATAAATTGAATGTAAGGTTAGCTTTTTAGCTCACTAGTTATAACAGAAATGAATGCCTTATCATTTTCATGCATGCAAATGCAAATGTGATCTCAACAAAGAATCATGACAAGTTCTAGAGTGAATGTAAAGATAGGTGAATACACACTAGAATTGACAATTATGGCTCAAATTCCTCACCAGCTAATGGCTATCAAATAATTCATTGAAATCAAATTCATTGCCACTTCACTTGAATTAAAACACAAGATTCATTGCTTATCATGTCTAAGTGAATCCAAGCTATAATCATCTCAACTTGCAACTTTTATAGAAAAACTACAAAGAATAATGCTATTTTTCAAAAATTTTCCTAAAAAATTTTCAGTTTTTTTTTTAAAAAAACAAAGTAAGGAAAAGATGGATGGAATAAAATGACTCTCTCCCCCACACTTAAATATTGCATTGTCCTCAATGTCAGCACACAATCTAGTCAATAGATAAACAACACAAGATAAAGAGTGAAAAGAGAGAATACAACTAGATGAACTTGAAAATAGAAGGTCTCAAGGTAGACTAAGATTCCTATGTGGCTGGTTAGCAGCCTTTTATTACCTACAAAACAGAAACAAAACAAACTGTAATGCAGAAAAGCAAAGAAAACTACATCCTAAGCTAAAAAGAGGTGTATTAGAGACTAACTAATCATACGTATCAAAAACCAAGATTAAAACTACTTTATTCCTTCTCAATTCAAGAAATTTAAGTCTCACTACTTTAAAACATTTTGATTGATCATGCAGTGATGATCCATGGACTTCTTTAACCATAAGTAGTTTAGGAAAGTCATATTCAGCATATTTAGGAATAATGAGAGAAGGAAAATCAAATTTAAGATATTTAAAACCTAAGAAAGAAAATTTAAATCAAAACTTTTTAAAAATCTATCAAATCCAATGAAATCTACTGGACTCTCATCAATAAGACTCACTACATCAACAAAAGAATTAAATTGCAACTTCTCACAGCCTTTTGAGTTCAAGGTGTCTGACAGTTGCTTTTCCTCTACTGGGAGAGTCTGTTGATTGTTGGGAATTAGCTTAACAACTTCAAGAATATGTTCCGGACTCTCAACAAGAGAAATAGTATCTTCCTTGACTAAAGAGACATTAGTAGGCTCACAAGATTCTAAACAATGATCAATAACAAAGTCCATTCTCTCACTAGTATCAACAACAACACAAGCATCAATAGGATTTTCAACATCAGCACTATCACTATGCATACTTTTATCAATACTAGTATGATTAGTGGAATCAGTATCATTAACAAATTCAGTGTAAGCAAAGGATTCCATGGATTCAACAGACTTATCAGACTCCAGAAACTCATTTATCTCAGCACACACAGGACTTAGATGTAATTCATCACATAAGCATTTAAGAGTGAGATCTGAATTATCAACAAGCTGTCTAACAATTTCAATGCCTATGTCTTTTTCATCACATGCTACATTCACTGTTTCATTAGTCATACCATTACATGCTAGTGAAGAATCATGTTGATCAGAATATGTGAGGAACTCACTAGTTTCAATAAAAGCATTAATCTATGAGCATCTATCACATACAGTGGATCCAGCACACACACAATTAAGAGATGCATCCAAATCAGCTATGTCACATGGTCTAGATGGCATGTTGTCCCTAAACTCAGAAGATGCATCAACAAAAGGCTTATCAACCAATCCTAAACTAGGAATAGTATGATCAGCACATTCTAAATCACCCCTAAACTTATCTACTACCCTAGACTCAACAGAATCATCATTAACAGGTTCAAAAATAGAATTATCACTAAGGTCACAGCTAGGTGTAGACAAAGCAAGTGCATCAGTACACAAGGATTCATGAACATCAACAAATATATCAATCTTGCTTAATGAGTTACCACAATCAACCATATCAGGAGATTCAACAACAATTTCCTCATCAACATCATCATCATGCAATTTAGAATCAACAACATTATGTGCATCAAAAATCACAGTGCTATCACGTAGACTAGAATCAGTTCTAACAAATTGCAATGTCTTAGAAGATGGAAGGATATTACCCAATAAATAGGACTCTTCCTCCTCTATACATTCCCTTCTAATTTGCTCCTCAATTGATTCATTAGCACTTGAAGTCGGTTGATTTATTTGAAATCCTGAATCCTTCATGATGTTATTCATCATTTGTTGGTCATGGAGTTGCAACTGTTCAGTTATCCGTTAGGCCATTTGTTGCATTTGTTGGTATTGAATATTACAAGCTTCCATTAGCTGCATCATCCTCTCTTTCGAACTTAGTTCCCTCTAGGGCTCTTGTTGCATGTATCCCTCATGATAATTGTAAGGATGATATTGTGGCTCTTGCATATGGAAGTTATGGTATGGCTCATAATGTTGGTGGTAGTTGGGGCAAATCTCATATGGATTGTGGTATGGTTGGTAGCTAGGGTAAACTTCATAGGAATGATGGTGTGATTGGTAGCATGGTTGTTGGACTTGTTAATATTGTTGGCTTTGTTGCTTTTGTCTTTGTCGTTCAAGAAGACCTTGAACCATTGTCTTGAGATCATCCAACTGCATGGAAATCCCATTATTTGCATAAGAATCATAAACACCTTGATTAGAATAATGATATGGATTCATTTAAAACAAATAAAATGAGAAGCGCAATTAATTTCAGCACAAGTAATCACTAACAAATTAAAACTAAAATTAACTCAAAATTAAGAAAATAAAATTTTAATGAAGCTAGGACTTACCTAACAATAAAAAATACTCTAAAACAGAGGCTAATGACACAAAACAAACTCACAAAAAATAAAGAAATTAAGTTTAGAAAAATTGAAAAATTCCTAAAAAATTTGAAAAAATAATAAAAAAATTCGAAAAAGTGTCTCAAACATTGGAATTTGGCCAAAAAATGGTGCACCAAATAGCTTTGCTATTATTTTTGCTCAAAGCACCCAAAAACCTTACAAAACAAAGTTTAAGAATTTTCTGGGCACTTTAAACAAAAATTCCATCAACCAGGACACTTGACGCGTAACACTGAAATTAGCCAATTCCAAGTTCAAAACAAGGCAAAAATTAAATCAAAACAGAACCAAAATAAAGCTAAAACAAAACAAAAACACTTAGAAAACTTTATCAAACAATTGAGAATCCAAATCCCAGGTAACGGTGCCAAATTTTGACGAGCTCGTCGCGCAACCCTCAAAATAAAACTAGGTTGGATATTAAATGCAATATAGGGCACAACCTATGTCATCTCCCTTGGAAATGGAATTCAATGCCTAATTGGGTTTTCTAAATATTAAAAATCCTAAAAACTATCTAATTTGGGAGTTTTTGATTGAATTAAACTAACCTAAAACTAAATAGAATTAAAATTCCTAATTGCTACCTAATTTGATGAATTGTGGGCGGAAAATGGTCTTGTGACTAACTTTAGAATCGTCCATTGGTATCCACTATCCTTATCCTAATCCAATTATAATTAATTCTGGTTTAAGAGTTGCTAATTGTGTTCATTGCCAAATGATCTTGAATTATCATTCAAGATTCAAGAGACTAGCAATTTGATGTTAATTGAGACCTCAACTTCCATTTAATTACTAATTCTTGTGATTAAGTTTTTGAACACTTGAATTGATTGATTAATTGATTAACTAGCCTCTGAATGACCATCCAAAAATGTTTAATTAACCAACTAAACACCAAGGAATCCTTAATTCAAACAATTAAATACTCAATTTCTCATATGCATTTCATCAAACACCTTGACTGCATACATGGATAATTGTAGGAAATTGAAAAATCCAATACTAAATCAATCAAATAATCAGTCAAACAACATCTTAATTAGTGTCTAACCAGCCACTAATTACAATTACACAAATTCTCAATCCAATACTCCTTAACCAAGCAAATACAAGAAAGAGAAAAAGTGTAGGAAAATAGAAATCTTTAGCCAAAATTCTGAGTTCTTCCCCATGGATTCAAGCTTCTCCAAGAGCCTCCTCTTAGCTAGCCTTAAGGTGGAAGATTAGAGCTTCATCATGGTGGTGAGATGGAGTGGAGAATGGATGAAAATGGTGTGTGAATGGCTCTGGACGAAGGAGGGGTGTGGACTGGAGTGGATGATGTGAATATGAAAGTGTAATGGAATGGACTCTGGACGAAGTGTGAACGACAGAATGAAGCGTGAATAATATGCGAATGGATGGTGAGTGATCTAATGATGTTGGATGGATGAATTGTGCTAAATGCCTTGGATGAATGGACGTGTGGATGAATGGAATAAATGGATGATGGAGCATTTTTTTTCAATGGGATAATGGATGAATGATCGCCTCCAGCCTCCTCATTAAAAATCACGTGCATGAGATGATGTGTGGCTGAAGGATGATGTAGAATATCACGATGGAATGTGATCTGGATGAATGGATCCAGCCCGCCAACTCTTACGTGTTCATTTATCACTTTCACATGCTTCATTTATTCTGCCCGAATGCCAATCAACGTGCTCAGCTAGTGTGCTCTTTCTTCATACTCTTCATGTGCTTTTCTCCATGTTGGCTACCGTAGCTTAAGCTCCACCACTATTCACATGGTCTTTTCTTCCATTTATCCATGTCACTTTCCTTCTCCTTCACCATGTAGCTTCCTCTATTTCTACTCGTGTTTGTAGTGATCACTTTGCTTCTTTTTTTTCACATTTATTCTGCTGTTGTCCAGACGTAGCTCTAGTGTCTTTCACTCGTTCTGCTGCCAGCCATGCAAATCTCTCTCCATTTCTATTCATGCTACCCATGGTTACTTCTTTGTGTTCTTCTCCTCTGTTTTGAGTTTGCTTCTTGCTTTCACACACACACTCTACTTTATCTAGCTTGTGCTTCCTCATGCAGTCTTCTTTTACATCAAAATCAAGCTTCAGCTCCATGTGTCTTCGTTCAACTCATTCCTCTTCGTTCTTCATGACCAGCTTCGTTTAAACTTGTTCTTTCTCAAACTAGAAACTTGAGCCTCTCTTTCCTTCTCCTTCAACGTAAACCCAAGCTTAAGCTTCTCACGTGGCTGCTCTTGTACATGAAAGCTTCCCTCAACACGTTGTTTCTTCTTTGCTCAAACTCGAGCTTCTTCCTTTCTCAAACCAGAAACTCGTGGCAAGCTCCTTCATAAAAACGTGTTTTCTTCTTTTGTTTCAACCACGTTCTATCCTCCAGCCCTATAGCTTTTGCCTTGTGTGCATGAAACGTGGAGCTATTGTGACGTGATACTTGCTACGTGGAAGAGTATGTTCTATCCCCTGAGTGGAGAAATCCCTTGGCAACTTCTTGTTTTGCTTTATCCTTCCATTAAACTCATGGCTTTGTGTTTGAAAACTTGTGCCTTCCAAAGAGCCTTCCATATGCCATCAATTCATCTTCATTTTAAATCTTTTTCCATTAAAATCTGCACAAGAAAAATAAAATAAAATGAAGTAGAATGAAACAAAACAAAATATTAAGAAAGGAGAATTCATAAAGGAAATGTTTAAGTGAAAGTTGTGCATTAAAATTCAAAGTTTTGTAAATAAAATTCCTTGAGTGCAGAAATGGCTATTAAAATAAAATCTCATCTAATTAAGATCTAAAAGCCATATTTAATCATTAAAAACCCAAAATTAGGAGGATTCATGTATATAAAACTAGCATTCATCACCTTTACCTCTTTTTTTTTTGACTTATCTCATTATCTAACTAACTAGAATACCTTTTGATTATCGAGACACTTTGATGATTGATGCCATCGTTTGCTACGTACTCAAGTTATATTACTCTGGGTTGGTCAAACCCAATATCATGTAACCTTTTTTGCAAACAAACCATAACATCAAACACTAATACACAAGTGCCTCATGACTGAGCTCAAAGCCACTATCACCTATACATTATAAGTTTTCCAAAAATCTAAAGTATTCCTCTCTTACTTTTCTTTATCTGCCCTATTCTCGTAGGATACTCAAGGAAAACATGACTCTTTTTCTACTTCATCCCAAGATCACTTTACATTACCTAACTGTTATTTACTTTTGGCACTATCATGCAAAAAAGGCATCTATGCCAAGGACAAGTGTGCTTCCTCAAGTATTCAAGCACATCAACTAGATATTTATTCTTAACCTATTATGTCCTTGGCTTGAACACTATCATATTTTCTCTCTCTTTTACCTTTACTATCCTTTTACTTAGGTAAAAGGATATGTTACTACTGGCTATTTTCTGTTGCTAGTTTGGGTTTCTTTATGCTCAAGAGCACCTATATTTTCCCAGAGTTCTTGTACTTGTTCATTCTCTATATTATCAAAAGGGTCTACTTTTTCTCATACTCTTGCTTTGCTTCTGACTAGACCATCCCTCTATAAGTAGAATTCTATTTCATGTAATCCTAAGAATTTCATTCTATGGTGCTCTCGACTTACACTCTTTCTCTACATAATATAAGACTCACCTTCTTAGGCAATCTTTAGCTCCCTCGAGTTTCCTTAAGGGTAATAAGGCACTAACTATTTGTCTCAGCTTGTTCCTACATTTGGTTCAGAGCTAGACTTTATATCTATTTAGCCTTTTTAACTTCATCCCCAGGAGCACAGTATACTGATTTTAAGGTTCTACTAACCCAATCTAGGACACATAGTCTTAATGTCCAGACTATATCTTACTAAAAACTTATGCTCTACTGGGTGCTTTAATCACTCACATGCCTTAACCCTATATCATTTTTATATTAGGGGACTCATCTTACTAATTATTGAACCTCTATTTATTTACCTTTTATGGGCTTAGTCTATGCATTTAGTCATTACTAAAGCGAGGGCATCTCTTCTATGGCTAGTTTCTCAGTTCTTCCTTACTACCTTTATTACTATATTTTACGACTTAGGGGAGTCTATCTAAGGAATTTACTAACCACTACTAAGTGGTCTCCCTGATTCAGGATGTCTCATCTTTCTTTTCTTGATCTAAAGAGAATTTTCACTAAGCTTCTTGTCAAATTAATTTCTTTTTTTACTAATCTCACCTGGACGATGCTACTGGTCACTTCTTGTAGGCTTTAGCTCATACTTAGTCTGAGCTGCCTATATCAACAGACCTATAGCTTGTAATAACTTAGTACTTTCTAAGCTAGCCTCATTCTCTTTTGAGCATCTATTGCCGGGCTACTCATACTCATTTCTAGGTGTTACCTATAAGGTACACCTTTCTAGGCCATTAACTATGTACCTCACTAATGGTAGCCTTATCTTATGTAAATTTTAAGGTTACATTAACATTCTGTCGTTCAATGTCTCACAAGGTAGCACCCTAGGTTGGAGTCAACACCTTAGAGGCAATTCTCAACAACCTCATTATTCTTGTGTCTAACACTTTTTTAACATTGAGTTCTTTCTTAATCTCATATACTAGGCCCACTAATCATATACGACTTACTAATCTTCCATGACCATTTACTACTCTCTTTCTTTACTTATACTAGGGGTTCCTACTTTCTATGGATTGACTGATCCTTTATCAGTTTATTCCTTAAGTTGGCTTAAATATGACCAACAAGGCATTCATACTGCCATTCGCCATGGCTAATTAGCCTCGGGCTCACCCTAGTCTCTTATTTAAGTATTGACCGCAGCTAACTTCTTAATTGGCCATGGTAAGGAACTCTTTGGATTGCCTTGCTGCTTTATGTAATAATTGACTACAGTTAAGCAATTAATTGGCTGTGACTAATAGCCTTTGATTGGCTTGCTTCTTCATGAATTGGAACTTCATCTTTAGCTACAAAACTGAGCCTCATTGCCTCTATATCCAGCTCATCATCAAGTTAGAGGTTTCCCCCTCTTGTTTTATTCATATATAACTAACTATCACCTTCGGGTTGTCAAGGCTCTATGAAGTGTAGCTTATAACCTAACCCTTTGTCCTGAGGGCACTAATCTTTCAGGTTCTAAACTTCATCTAGACATTTGGGTGTTGTGGCTAGAGGGCAATTCTTTTTCTCACATCCCCTTTAAGCTAGTCCTGTATAGCTGCGGTCTCATCTCACACTGCTGCATCACTACTTGTCTCTGTATTACATGAGACATCTCAGAATGGTCTGAGTATGACCATGAGGAGAATTATGCCTCACATATTCTCTCTAGCAAGTCACTTCATATCAACATGATCATTTCTCATTGTTTATACGTAGGGCTTGCACTAATCCCGGCGAGCTATCATATCTCATAGAGCTCTAGCCGTCGAATCCTTTAACTCTGTGCAAGCTATTCTAAAGGCCAACCTTTCTTGATGTTCATTTTCTACTTCAAGACCATTCTACAACTTACTTATCATAAACATAGCCACAAACTATCTTCACACACCCAAAATGTCTCATACAAGGCTTTACATATCTATACAAGCCTTTACATAGCCCTATTGTTACATCCTCAAGCCAAATCCAATTTGAGAGAACCAAAAACTTTGCTCTTATACCAATAAATGTAACACCATAATTTTATAGCTTGCCTCATGCTATTTCTAAGTCTCATGTCATGTATTTCTTAACAACACTAGGAAATGGCATATAGAAAGTGAATATTTTTGCATTGCGTAAGGGATGAAATTTTCATTCGATGTCCCGTGGATCATGTGAACTCATATATCACATACTCATGTTTAATTACATAGATATAACTCAATTCCATCACCAAAAGTGACCTAGAACTTGTGCAAGTGCAAGAAACACATAAAATATCATAGTGTAGCTTTGGCCAGAATTCCATAGTTTCTGTGACAAATTTTGAAAAATCATAACTAATTCTAAAAAAATTAAAATCATGCATTCTTTACCATTATAAAAATTTAAAGATTTCTACTTTATGTTAAAAATAATTTTAGGTTATAGAACATCAAGAAGAAGACGTTTGGCATTCGAAAGGCACCCAAGGTCTCAGCCATCTAGGCTACTGTCACAGTTTACTGTTATAAACTTTGGAAATTCATAACTAATTCTAAAAAAATAAAAATGTAAATTTGGTCAATCTAAGAAGTTAAAGATGTTATATTTAATGGAAAAATATCTCCAAACCATGCCAAGACCATCTTGGAACCAAATTGTGATGGAAGAGTACTAGAGGTCCAGTGGCATTACTAGTACTGATATTAAACTTCAAAAATTCATAACTCTCTACTTAGACCTCCAAATGAGGAGATCTTGGTGGCCAAAGAAACATTATAACCTCTAGTTTATGCTTGTAAATTTCACAAGTATTGGACACCATTTGACCATCAGATGACATAAAACACAAAACTAACCATATGAATAGTACATGCACCAGAACAGTAGAAAAATTCCAACTTTGAAAATTCATAATTAAGTTTGTAGAGCTCTAATTTTTTTAAACTTTAGCTTCCCAAAAATCTCTCAATAGACCCTACATGTCTGCAAAATTTCATGGTAAGATTCATCCATTTGGTTAGTTTGTGCCATAAGGTTCCAGTTTGGTCATTTTTATGGCTTTTACTAGCATCAAAGTATCCAATTTTGCTTCCAAAGCTTGTGTGGCCACCTAAGCACTTGGGAATGAACCAAAATGGAATTCTAAACTTGTCTCAAAGTTGGAAAAATCTATATTTCTCAAATTCACACATCCACCCTATGATACACACAAACATTCACAAGTCTAGTCTTGCCATTCCATACCCAAAATGCACTATATCATATATATGGCATTAACTTTCATATATGTATCATGTATATGAGTATTTACATATGTTCAAATGATTACATAATCATTCTATCATAGTATTACATCATATGCCATTGGTATGACTACAAAAGAGGCAAAACTAGGCATTTTTATACACTTTGATGTCAATCTCCTTCTTTGAGACTTGGTGGCTTCCATTACTTTGCTCAGTTGCTCCGCCTAGCATGTTAAGACATTGGAGAGGAGCAAATGAGATTCAAAGAATCCCAATAGCTCATCTCCCTTTCAATCACACATAAAGTACGCAATATAAGTCTTAATAATGCATATATGGACATATTAATATATGTGAGCATTCAAGAAGCATTCTTAGCATTTGAACAAGTCATACATAGCATACATAGGCTTGCCAAGTAAGTGGATTAGCCTTACCCATTCACTTGTGAATTTTGGACTTGCCTTACCCATTTCTTTAAGAGGTTTTTGACTCAACCTTACTCTTGGGATTCAACCTCACTTTTGGAAGACTCTTTACTTTGTCTCAACTAACTTTAAAGGTACTTGGCTCATCCTCACCATGGTTAGAGGGTTCTTGGCTTCTCCACACTCAAGTAAACCAAGGCAAGCACATAAAATATCATTTAAAGGCATAAAATATCATCATAGTACCATGGAATAAAAGCTCATACTAAAATATTTTTCATAGCTCAAAACATATATACACACATTCAAAGACAGTGTAAGCACACATCCATACATGAGAGAAGGTGGAGAGAGCTACCTTACTTATATTTACATACTTTTTCCTTGAGTCTTGAGTCCTATCCCTTGACCTCACACACCCAAGAAGGTGGAGATCATTTCTCTTAGCCTAGACACATTATATGGAAGCTAATTAGGTTCATGGAGTTAATTATAAGACCACACATCTTTCTTAAATACTATTTTGGTCTATTAACCCCTTTATGGTTCCAAGAATGCACCTAATGAAGCAACACCCATCAAATAAGTTCTAAGCTCCATTCTTTCCCTTCATATATGATTCTTGACTCCTTCCTTTTAAACCTCCCACTAGCTTGGTTTTGATATTCCAATTTACTTACTGTCAGCATGATCGATGATCTCGAGCATCACTTCCTTTATCTGACTTGAAAACAAAGGGCTTAACTACAAGTTGCTTCTTTAGATCATATTATGGAACCTAAGACACCAATTCATTCTCTAGGCCTTCTAAATTTTTCCCAAGGTTTTCGCTCATTTTCATTCACCATATATGATTCAAAAATGGGCTTGGAAAAATTTAAAACTCTCCTTAGGTGTCCCAACCCCTTTAGGCCGAGACTATATAGCATTTGGCCTCCATAGATGTTTGCTTTGTTTTCTTGAGGGAGGATGTATATGGGGAGACTTATAAGGATCTTAGAAACTCATTTAATTATTTATTTAGGCCTAGGAATAATTATATCAAATCAATTTTTCAAAGGAACCCATGAAACCTTAGGTTTACAACATTGAAAATCAACGACCTTTTTCATAAATTTCTTTGCATATTCTTACTCTCCTCCCCAAATTCATAGAATTCACCCTTGTTTCTACCCAAAATTCAAGCCCTCTTATAGCTACATATATGTGGTGAAATAGGGAGAAGAAGGGGAGAGGAGTAGCTATCATAGGATGAAGACTTTACCTTGTTTCCTTGGCTTTTCTTGCTTGATTCTCACTTTCCTTGGCCTTCTCTCTTCAATATCAAATTTTTCCCTCTATTCTTCCCTCAAAATAGATCCAAAAACTTCAATAAAACCATAAGAAAGAAGCTTGAGAGGAGAAGAACAAGTTTGGAAGAAGGAGCATAAAAATCCATGAAATTCCTTACCTTTTTCATGCTTTTTCTCCTCCATGGTGCACCTAAGAGAGATGGTGTTTTCTCTAGTTTTTGGTCAGAATAGGTCATGCAAATGAAGGGGGAGAAGAAACAAGAAACTTAAAGAGTGTTCAAGAAGCTTCCACTTCCTTAAAAATTCCAATTTTGCCCTCTATTTTTTGCATTTTTGTTTCTAACTTGTTTTAACTCCTTTTTGAGACCTATATTTTCCATTATGAAATTTAGGTTTCTAATTTAGTAAAATTCCTCTGGAATCACTCAAATTAGAGCTAAAACCTTCCCGAACAAATCAATCAAAGTTTGGGTCAACCGACATTAGAAAACGTTCACCGGAGGGGTTTTAACTGTCCCGGGAGGCCTCTGAAAACCTCAAAGAACTCAAAATTTTCATTTAAAAAGCCTTCCTATGTGAATTCCAAAATTTGCTCAAAATGACAAAAATGCCCTTACATTTCGTTAACCTTTCATTACATTTAGTTTCTTCATTCTAACTTTGTTTTTCTTTCCATCTGAGCCAGGGAGTCTCATTTTTAGGAGTGTAGAATACTTTTATAATTTTTTGGGACCTTAACTAAGTCATTTCAAAGGACTTCTTTTTGTATCCGGTGAATTTTATTCGTTGACAAAGAACCGTACGCTACGTTTCTCGCATTTTCTCTCATTTTTGGAGAACTGGATATTATAGTAAGTCCTCTGAAATAAATTGGTTAAGGTCAAAAAAAATTATAATAATGATCTAGACATTAAGTAATGAAATTAGGAGGCTAAAGGTGCCCTGAAATAGAGGCTAAAATAACCCAACGGAAATTAATGAAATAGCTACGTAATGTAATGGCATTTTTGTAATTTTAGGAAAATTTTGGAATTCTCATAGAAAGGCTTTTTAAATGAAAAATATGAGTTCTTTAGGGTTCTCAAAGGCCTTGAAAACTATGGGAAGCACCAGGACAGTTAAAAACCCCCGGTATATGTTTTCTAACGTCAGTTGACTCAAACTTTAACACTTTCATTCAAGAAAGTTTTAGCTCCAATTTGAGTGATTCTAAAGGCATTTTATAATATTGAGGACCTAAATTTTATGATGAAAAAGATGGTTCTTGAAAAGGAGCTAAAACGGACTAAAAACGAAATGCTAAGATTAAGGGACATAAATGGAATTTTTGGAAATAATTCTTAAAATCTAGCTATAGATACCCCACGCCCTACTCTTCTCCTCATTTGGTTCATTTAATTCTTGCCTTAAACAAGAGAAAGGACCAAGAGAGTGAGGCACACAAAGGAGGAGAGAAAGGGAGAAGAAAAAGCAAGAGAAAGGTATGGATTTTCATAATTTTTCTTAGTTTCTCCTTAGCAAACTTCTTCTCCTTTTTCTTCTCTTCTTTCCAATAGGTTTTTTTAGGCTTTTGGGTCTGTTTTGAGGTCAGACCTAAGAGGATAATTTTGAAATTTAAGAGAAAAAGCCAAGAAAAGTGAAGAGCAAGCAAAGATAGCCAAGAAAACACAGTAATTTGCTATGCTTCAAGCTTGATTCTTCTTGTTCCTTCCATTGTGAATTTCAACCTATATATGACCAGCTATAAGAGGTTGAATTTCTAGCCAAACCAAGAGTGAATCTTAGGAAAATGAAAGAGAAGAATAAGAATATGCAAAGGAAACAACAAAACAACCATTAGATTTTAAGATAGCAAAGTTAGGATTTCAATTGTTCCACCAAAATTCTATTTTTGATGCAAGAGTTCCCAGGCAAAAATAGATGTTTGGATGAGCTCCTAAAATCCCTAGAAAACTCCTCACATGTATCTCCTATCAAGAAAACAAAGAACATTCCATAGCTCCCTTAATGGTGCATAGCTTCGACCTAGGCTAGAAGGAGCACCAAGGGGTAATTTTAATTTATTTCAAACTTGATTTTGTATCATGTATGATGGGAGAGGATAAGAAGAAGTCTTGGAAAAATTTTAGAAGCCATGGATAGGAAGATGACATCATAGATTTCATATTATGACTTAAAGAAGCAATGCCTAGTTAGGCTCCTTGAAATGAAGTTGTGATGGCTCCAAGAGACTTCAATGGAGTCAAGAACTTTAGATGGATGGAAAGAATGGAGCCAAGATCATGTTTTCCTAAAGTTGCTTCATTAGGTGCATTATGGAACCATAAATGAGCTATAAGAACAATCTAGCTTTTAAAATGAATGTGTATATAACACCATAAATTCTAGCTCATTTCGTACCAATCATAAGCTTCACATCATCATTCCCATGATAGCACATGAGAAAGGGAATGAAAATAATGAGTTTATTTGTGTTGCGTCATACTTAAAAATTTTCATTTAGTATCACGTGGACCGTGTGAGCTCATAATATATATTCTCATATTTAATTACATCAAACAAACTTATTTGCATCACAAAATCATGTCCATAACTCATGGAAATCGAAATGAAGCATGAAATGGGCTTGTTTAATTTCGGCCAAATTTGCTCCATTTTGTGACTAAAATTTGGAAAATCATAACTAAATCTAAAAAAATTGGAATCATGTAATTTTGGTCATTCTAGAAAGCTTGAGATATCTACTTCATACTAAAACTATGCTTAGACCATAACATCCATTATAGAGGATGTTTGATATCCAAAATGGTCCAGAGGTCAGACTACACTCTGAAGCTATCATAGAATTCTGCAAAAATTTTTGGAAATGTCCAATTAATTTCACAAAAATCCAATCCATTTAAATGATACCAATATGGAAACTTGTGGATATTAACTAGAGAGGAAAAATAACTCTAGACCTATTCAGCAAGCCCAGACCTTGAAATTTATGGAACAGTACTTCTAGTCGGGCAAAATTACTGATACTAGATAAAAAATTCAAAAATTCATATCTCCCTCTTTAGACCTCCAAATGAGGTGCTTCTAGTTGGCACAAGTCACGGTGATTATCTAGTTTCTTTGTATAAAAGTTTATGGCAATTGGACACCATTTGGGCCTCGTGTGACAGAATGCAATTTTGGACCAAATGAATAGTGCAGCAAACCAGAAACCATAAAAATTACCAACTTTGAAAAATCATCAAATATTCTGTAGACCTCCAAAAATTATGTTATTTAGCTTTCCAAAAAACTCTCAATGAGACCTAATTTCATGCCAAATCTCAGATCAATACTAACTCATTTGGCTAAAAAGTGATATAGGATTCCATAATGGTCAATTTTTGCTCCATATAGGGTACCAAAGTTGCCAAATGGTTTTCCCTTGGTTGTGGCACTTTTTGGGCAAGTCTAAAAGCATATTTAAGACTTGTATGAGCTACCCAAATGGTCTCAAACCTCATGCATCTCATTTTGGCCATTCAACCCACACTTATGCACATTTCCATCAAACATCCACATTGCACACTTTGGCATTACACACTCAAAATAAATGCTAGAGGTCATATATCGTATTCATACATCTAAACATCACATAGTAGTATATTTACACATGTCTCAAGGTTCATAGTACATTTACAACATCATATACATCATGAACCATCATTATGGTTCCAAAATGGACAAAACAAGGCATAAGCTTGTCAATCTCTCTTCTTCATTGTTGTTGGCTCCCTTCACCATAATTACTTAGTCCACCTAGCATGTTAGATCATTGGAGATGAGGGGATGAGATTCAATGAATCCCAATAGCTCATCTCCCATTCAATCATACATAACACGTGCAAAGCAAACTTTTCAAATGCATGCATGGAGAAAATAGAAGTCATGGAAATTTTAAAAGCAAACTTAACATATGAACAAATCATACAAGACATTCAAGAGCTTACCAAGTACTTGGATTGGCCTCACACTTCTCCTCATGGATTTTGGACTTGCTTCACCCATTCTTTAAGAGCTTTAGACTCAACCATACTCTTGAGAGCCCACTTTGCTTTTGGGAGACTTTTTACTTTGTCTCAACCAAGCTCAAGGGTTCTTAGCTCATCTTTACCAAAAGGAAGAGTTCTTGGCCCCTCCACACTCAAGCAAACTCAAATAAACATCATGTACTCATTTAGAAACATAATATAGCATTAAGAATCATAGTATATAAAGGCATGCTAGCATACTTTTCATAACTTGAAAATATGCATACACACATTCTAAAACAAGCTAAACACACATCCATGTATGAGAGAAGGTGGAGAGAGCTACCTTGCACCCAATCACATATTTTTTTCCTTGGATTTTAAGCCTCCTCTTTCGGTCACACACCCACAAATTGGTGGAGATGATGTCTCTTGGCCTAGATTCAATTTATGGGATCCAATTAGGTTCATGAAACATATTATAAGGCCACACAGCTTAGTTAAACACTAGATTGCTCTATAACCCCCATTATGGTCCATAAAGGCACCTAATAAAGCAACACCCCTCAAATAATTTCTAGGTCTCATTCTTTCCTTTCAAATATGATTCTTGACTCCTTTTAAGCCTCTTGGAGTCATCACACCATCAAAACAAAAGGCTTAACATCATGTTGCTTCTTTAGGTCATAATATGGAACCTAAGACACTAAATCACTTTCCATGAGATCTAAATTTTTTCCAAGGCCTCCTTTCATTTTCATTCATCAAATATGACTCAAGAATGGTCTCAAAAAAATTTAAAACTCTCCCCCACTACAAGAATCCTCTTTGGCCAAGACTATGGGCTTCCTTGGCCTTCTTGGAGTTCTCTTTGTTTTCTTGAAGGAGGAAGCTTGTGGGGAGCATCTTAGGTGTCTCAAAAACTCATTTAAACTCTTAATTAAACCTAGGAATCATCCTACAAAATCAAAATTTAGAAGGTGCACATAAAACCCTAAAATTTGCATCCTGATTTTTAATGGTTATTTTGTTGTTTTCTTTGCATATTCTTAATCTCCACACCCTTTTTCCTTGGATTCATGCTTGGTTCTGCCTAAAAGTCATCTCCTCCTAAGGTTTCCTCAAGTGGGGTGAAATGGTGGAGAAGGGGACCAAAGATGACAACTATAGGAAGTGAAATTACCTTGTTTTCTTGCTTTTCTCACTTGAATCTTATGTTCTTTGAGCTCTTCTCTTTAAATCCGAATTTTCCCCTCAATTTCTCCTTTAAAACAGATCCATATACTTCATTATAATCATAGGAAATAAAGGAGAATGAAGGAGAAGAGGTTTGGAAGAGAAAGAGCATGAAACACCATGAAAATCCATACCTTTCTACCTTGAATTTCTCCTCTTTTTCTTCCTCCTCTTGTGCGCCTCATCCCCTAGGGTTTTCTTCTGGTTTTAGGCAAAAAATGGCCATGCATAATGAAGGGAGGAGAAGGGTGCATCATATATATAGGGTGGAATAAGTTACACTTTTCAAAAATTCCTATTTTATCCTTCATACTTTTGCATTCTTGCTTCTCCTTCATTTTATCTCCTTTTTTAGAACTGTCTTTTCCATTATAAAATTTAGATTCCTAATTAAGAAAAATGCTTTTTGGAATCACTCAAATTGGAGCTAAAACCTTCTCGAATAGATCTATGAAAGTTCGGGTACACTGAAATTGGAAAACGTCCACAGGAGTGTTTTAACTGTTCCAGGAGTTTTCATGGTTTTCAGGGCCTCTGAGAACCTCGAAGAACTCAAAATTTTCATTTAAAAAGCCCTCCTGTGTGAATTTCAAAAGATGCCCAAAATTACAAAAATGCCATTACGTTTCATAGACTTTTTGTAAGAAATTATTTCTTCATTTTAGCTCCATTTTTCTTTCTGTCTAAGCCCAAAAGGTGTCACCCATTCTTTGAACACTTTAGACTCAACCATACTCTTGGGAGCCCACTTTGCTTTTGGGAGACTCTTTACTTTGTCTCAACCAAGCTCAAGGATTCTTGGCTCATCCTCACCAAAGGAAAGGGTTCTTGGCCCCTTCACCCTCAAGCAAACTTAAATAAACATCATGTACTCATTTAGAAACATAACATGGCATCAAGAATCATAGTATATAAAGGCATGCTAGCATTCTTTTCATAACTTGAAAATACACATACAAATATTCTAAAACAAGCCAAACACACATCCATGTATGAGAGAAGGTGGAGAGAGCTACCTTGCACACAATCACATATTTTTTCCTTGGATTTAAGCCTCCTCTTTCGGCCACACACCCACAAATTGGTGGAGATGGTTTCTCTTGGCCTAGATACAATTTATAGGAGCCAATTAGGTTCATGAAACATTTTCTAAGGCCACACAACTTGGTTAAACACTATATTACTCTATAACCCCATTATGGTCCATAAAGGCACCTAATGAAGCAACACCCCTTAAATAATTTCTAAGTCTCATTATTTCCTTTCAAATATGATTCTTGACTCCTTTTAAGCCTCTTGGAGTCATCACACCATCAAAACAAAAGGCCTAACATCATGTTGCTTCTTTAAGTCATAATATGGAACCTAAGACACCAAATCACTTTCCATGAGATCAAAATTTTTGCCATGGCCTCCCATCATTTTCATTCATTAAATATGACTCAAGAATGGCCTCAAAAAAATTTAAAACTCTCTCCCACTACAAGAATCCTCTTTGGCCGAGACTATAGGCTTCCTTTGCCATCTTGGAGTTCTCTTAGTTTTCTTGAAGGAGGAAGCTTGTGGGGAGCATCTTAGGTGTCTCAAGAACTTATTTAAACTCTTAATTAGACCTAAGAATCATCCTACAATATCAGAATTTGGAAGGTGCACATAAAACCCTAGAATTTGCATCTTGATTTCTAATGGTTATTTTGTTGTTTCCTTTGCTTATTCTTAATCTCCACACCCTTTTTCCTTGGATTCATGCTTGGTTCTACCTAAAAATCATCTTCTCCTAGGGTTTTCTCAAGTGGGGTGAAATGGTGGAAAAGGGGACCAAAGATGCCAACCATAGGAAGAGAACTTACCTTGTTTTCTTACTTTTTCTCACTTGAATCTTGTATTCTTTGAGCTCCTCTCTTCAAATCAGAATTTTCCCCTCAATTTCTCCTTTAAAACAGATCCATATACTTCATTATAATCATCGAAAATAAAGGAGAATGAAGGAGAAGAGGTTTGGAAGAGAAAGAGCATGGAAAACCATGAAAATCCATACCTTTCTACCTTGAATTTCTCCTCCTTTTCTTCCTCCTCTTATGCACCTCATCCCTTAGGGTTTTCTTCTGGTTTTAGGCAGAACATGGTCGTGCATAATGAAGGTAGGAGAAGGGTGCATCATATATATAGGTAGGAATAAGTTACACTTTTCAAAAATTCCCATTTTGCCGTTCATACTTTGCATTCTTGCTTCTCCTTCGTTTTAGGTCTTTTTTTAGAACCTTGGAGAACTCAAAATTTTTATTTAAAAATCCCTCCTGTGTGAATTCCAAAAATTACTCAAAATTACGAAAATGTTATTACATTTCATAGGCTTTTCGTAAGTAATTATTTCTTTATTTTAGCTCCTTTTTTCTTTCCATTTGAGCTTGAGATTCTCATTTTTAGGAGTCTAAAATGCTTCCTAAATTTTTTGGGACCTTAACTACATCATCTTGGGGTACTTCCTTTTATATCAGTTGAGTTTTGTTCATTAATGGAGAAACTGTACATTACGTTTCTCACGTTTTCTTTTATTTTCAAAGAACTGGATGTTACAGTGTAGCTTTAGAATTTGTTCCAACAATGTAATTAGCTTTCATATTATATGTCTAGACCAGAGGAACCAAGTCTCACATCCTTGTGAGTATGTGGCCGAGGGAGAGGAAGCATTCTTCAAAGGAAAAGTGTGTTGTTGTAAAAAAGGGAGCTCTCTCTCTTTTCTTTCATGCATGATTGGATGTTTATCTTGTCTTTGAAAGTGTGTATATATGTTTTGAGCCATGAAATATGTTTCAGCATATGTTTATATGCCATGGTACTATGATGCCAAAAGTCCCTTAGTTAAGGTGAGGATGAGCAAAAAGTCCTCAAGAATGGGTGAGACAAAACTAAAAGTCTCTAAAGAGTGAGGCTTAGTTAAGAACCCCTTAAGAAAATGGGTATGGCAAATCCATTCCATAAGAGAAGTGGGTGAAGCTAAACCATCTTCTTGGTAAACCTATGTATGCTTTATATGACTTCTTGAATGCAAGAAAAGTTCCATGGATGATCATGCACTCCATGATATCTATGCATGCATTTTTAGATTTGGATTTGCATTCTTTATGTATGGTTGAAAGGAATAAGAGCTATTGGCATTCCTTGAATCTCATCCCTTCCTCCTTATTGCCTAACATGTCTAGGTGGACCAATTGAACCAAGAAATAGGAACCACTAAGCTTGAAAAAAAGAAATTGATAACAAAGCATGTGAAATTGTCCATTTTGTAGCCATATGAATGGCATATGATGTAATATAATGTTGTATATGATGTATGAGCTTATGAATAGATGTAATTATATGGATATTTGATGTATGTATGAGATTTGATGCCATGTGAATGTTGTAGCAAGTTCTTGACATTGAATGGAAAGATATGGCTTATGTGTTCTTATGTATACCTTGGGGTGAAAGAGTGATTTTGTGAAATTTGGGTTTGTGCACCTTTGAGACAAGTTTAATAGACTATTTTAGTGCTTTCCTACATGCTCAAGTGGCCATGACAGCAATTTGACCCTCTTGAGACCTTTTAAGAAGCATAAAAGAGCAATTTTGCAACCCTATGATACAATCTGACCAAATGAACGAATTTCCTCATGAAATTTGGCATGCATATAGATCTGATTTAGAGTTTTTTCGAAAGCTAAAAACTAAATTATTTTGAGCTCTATCGAATTAATTATGAATTTTCAAAGTTGCCAAATTTAAGCTGTTCTGGTATAATTAATATTGATATAGTCAGTTTCTTTTCCCATGTCATTTGAGGGTCAAATGGTGTTCAATGCTCATGAAATTTTACAAACATAATGATGCAATAGCACCAAGAGACCTTGCTAAGCATAGAAGTGGACCTGATCAAGGATATGGTGGTAAGTTTCAAACCCAAGGACATGATTTGCAAATTAAAGCCCAAGAGTTCAAGTTAAATGTGCCTAAAGATCCATTGCAAGGCATAGGAGGCCTAATAACAAGAGCTAGGGCCAAAGCAATGAAAGAATCCTTCAATTGTTTAATTCATGAGCTTCATGACTTAGAGCCCATTTATTTGAGTCAAGAGAGGGCTCAAGAAGATATAAAAGGTGTGATCATGCTAACCATTCTACAAGAGGAGTGCCAATGCCCAATTAGAGTCTAATTGCAAGAGATTAAGAATCATGTGTCAACCATGTGATTTTTAATGAAGTATGAGCATCCCATATGACAACTTAAAAAGTTAATTAGTTTTGATTAGGATTCTTTTTTAATTTCGTTTTTATTATTTTTTTTGAACTTGGTTAAAGAGTTTATCTTGGAGATCAAGTTAAAATTAGTATCCTAATCTAGTTCCTTGATTTTAAGCACCATTTAAAATATTTCTAATTAGATTTTAGAGTTTTACTTTTATTAGGACTTTAGACTTTTAGAAATTTTGCCTATAAAAGGCTTCCTATTGTACTTTATTTTGGACATGAATGAATTTGAGTATTATTCAATACTTTGTGAGGTCTTTGCTTCTTTGTGTTCTCTGAGAGTTCATGTGACTTATCAAAGGATTGGTCTTCCTTTATAGAGTCTTAAGGCTAGGGTTCTAAGAGATAAGTTCTCTTAGGGTCTTTCCTTTGACCAACATTCTTGTTTTCTAGCCTGTCCTGGGCAAAGTGTCATCTTGTTGAAGGTTCCTAGGACAAGGTTTCTAGAGGATCTCCCATCACATAAACTAGACATGAGGCCATTGAGATCACCCCAATGGGATATCTAAATAAGGAGATATGAATTTTTAAATTTCTATGACAGTGCCAGTAATCCTAGGCGATTTGGTTGCTATTCAATTGATTTCCAATGGCTAGACATCCCTATTTTGGTCTAGACCTATAGACATCTATAAATTTCCACAATGATATAGTGTGTTTGATTTTAATTTTTCTAGAATTAGTTATGATTTTTCAAAGTTCATGACAGAAAGTTGGCATACTAATCCGAGGCTGCACATGTAATTTTTATGTATATGTTTAATGAGATCAAGTTCTTGGCCACATCTTAAGATGGTTTTAAGTTGTATTTGTGTATTTGAATAAGAAAATAAGATGGATGAATTCATATGGTCTATAGGACACGAAATGAAAATTTTATCTACAACGTAACGCAAAAATAATCTAATATTTTAATGCCATTTTCTTGAGAATGTGTTCTTGGTTAAGGAAATGCAAGCTATAATGGCATGAGATGAGGTAAATGAATATGGTGTTACACTTTATTAGTATCACAGCAAAGGTTCAAGCACTTTGATATGGGTTATGGCTTGTGAATATGAATTGCCTTTATGTATATGAGTTTATTTTGGATGAATTGGGTGTGATAGTGGTGAGCGTGTTCCTATTTCATGCTAAAGTTTGCTAACGATGTTTCAGAACAATGGTGAACACTAGGAGAGGTTGGCCTTCCAGAGAGACTTGTGTAGAGGATAGAGCCAAGCCTAGTGATCCAATGGCTGGAGCCCTATAGGCTATTATGGCTTGCCTAGATTAGCAGCAAGCCATGATATGCAGTTATGAGAATTGCTTGCAAAAAAAGATAGTCAAGGGCCTACACCTCCTCCTCCACAACCACCATAGCATTCAGATCATCCTGAGCATTTAGGGGTGACTCATTCCAATCCATAGCCATACATATAGATATAGTAGACCACTTAAACTCCACCTGTTCAAACACCTCCAGCCTCGGAGTAGCCTTCCATCAGACAGGTTATAACATAATTCAGGAAATTTAGGCCTCCCTCCTTTGATGGTGAGTTGAACACAGAGAAAGTCGAGGCCTGGATTTTGCAGCTTGAAAAGATATTTCGAATGATAGAGTGTACTTTTAAGCAGAAGGCTATGATGGCTATTTTCCAACTTGAAAAAGAAGCAAACTATTGGTGGAAGAGCACTAAGCCTATCCTCAAAGTGAGGAACCTTCCAATTACTTAAGAGGCATTCCTCCTAGTCTTCTATGAAAGATATTTCCCCAGTTCTATCAGAGATTAGAAGGAGTCCTAGCTCATACTCCTGAGGCAAGCTGAGGGAATGTCCAGGGACTAATATGTGGCCAAATTTGTTGAGCTTTTCAAGTATTCCTCATATTTATAGAGACAGGATGGTGAACACTAGAGAGCAGCTAAATTAGAGAAAGGTTTACTGCCAGAGATTAAAGATAAGGTGGTTTCATAAAGAATTAGGAACTTTAATATGCGGGTTAAGATTTGTAAAGTGACAGAAGCGAACCTTAGAACTATGCAGCCTACTTACCAGACTTCCCCTCCTTGAGTCTAAGAGACCTAAAGAAGAGACAAGCCATAGTGACTAGCAGAAGAGGTGGTAGAAGTTAGTGGAATAGAAAAGGCAAGCGAAGAAGAACTCAATCTAGCAGAGGCAATTTCGCACCCACAGTATGTCCCTAGTGTGGTAGAAATCACAGGAATAGACTGTGTTACACAGAGTAGAACATATGTTACAGATGTGGTAAGCTAAGACATATGGCCAGGCACTGCACTTAGGCTCTCTAGTAGATTACCTAGCAGTGGGAGATGGCTCCTATACTCAAACCTCAAACCCAGAGTAGAGTCTTTGCCCTCACACAGCAGGAGGCTAGCCGATCTCTGAGTCTAATCCAAGGTACTATTAAGATTAATAATTTTTCTATGATTGCTTTATTTGATTCGGGTGCTAGTCACTCCTTCATATAATATGACTATGCTAAGAGGTTAGGTCTGAGTATATATATATTATCATATGACTTGTATGTATTTATCCCTACAGGAAACAGAGCCATCACCTCCTATGCTTGCTTAAATTGTATGGCCCAATTTAATCATTGCTATACTATCCTTAATTTGATTTGTATGCCCTTTGTTGATATTGACTTGATCATTGGTATGAATTGGATGTTTGTAAATAATGTCACACTTGATTGTTCCCATAAATGTATTACTTTACTTGAATGTGGGACTGTGGCTAGCATAAGGACTAAGTTATCTATTATGACCACCTTTCAGGCTAAGAGGTCTCTAGAGCATGGTTGTCAGGGATATTTAGTTTTCTTTTTTATTCAGGCTAAGGTAAAAGAGGGTATAGAGGAAATCCTAGTAGTGAGAGAGTTCTCAAAATTTTTTCCTAAAGAAATTAGCGGACTATCCCCAGAGAGAGAAGTTGAGTTTCCTATAGATATTGTACCTAAGACGGGTCTAGTGTATAAGGCCCCATATAGAATGGCTCTCATTGAGCTAGTGAAGAAATAGATTAAAAGAATTTTAGAGAAGGGTTTTATTAAACCTACTATCTCACTGTGGGGAGCTCCAGTCTTATTCATAAAGAAGAAAGACGGGAAACTTCGACTGTGCATAGATTACAGGGAGCTCAACAAGATAACCATTAAGAATAAATACCCTCTCCCTCATATAGATGACCTCTTAGATTAGTTAGTAGGAGCATCAGTATTCTCTAAGATAGACTTTAGATCAAGATATCATTAGCTCAGGATTAAGGATGAGGATATTCTTAAAACAACCTTTAGAACAAGGTACTATGAAGTTTTAATTATACCCTTCAGGTTGATGAATTTACCTGTAGTGTTCATAGATTACATGAACAGAGTATTCAGGCCATACTTAGATAGATTTGTAGTTGTCTTTATAGATGACATCCTCATCTATTTGAAGAGTAGGGAAGAACATAAGCAACACTTGAGATTAGCCTTAGAGACCCTAAAAGAGAGACAATTGTATGTTAAACTTAGTAAATATGAGTTCTGGCTCACTGAAGTTTAATTCCTAGGCCATGTGATCTCCCAGGCAGGGCTCGCAGTAGATCTCCATAAGGTAGAGGTAGTGTTACAATGGGAGAGACCTAGGACTATGACAGAGATCAAGATCTTCCCAAGCTTAGTAGGTTATTATAGGAGGTTTATTCAGGACTTCTCTCAGATAGCAATGCCACTAACTAGGCTTACTAAAAAGAATGTACTGTTTGTGTGGGATGAGAAATGTGAGAAGTGTTTTTAGGAGATGAAATATAAGTTAACCATGGCCTCGGTTTTAATACTTCCTGACCCTAAAGAGACTTTTGTAGTCTATAGTGATGCTTCTAAGAAAGGTGTGGATGTGTGCTATATCAAAGGCCGAGTGGTAGCTTATGTCTCTAGATAGTTAAAGCCTTACAAAGAAAATTACCCAACACATGACTTAGAGCTAGCTGCAGTGGTGTTTGCTTTAAAAATATAGAGACACTACTTGTATGGGGTAGCTATAAAAATTTACAACAACAACAAGAGCTTTAAATATTTGTTTGAATAGAAAGAGTTGAATATGAGAAAAAGGAGATAGTTAAAATTCTTGAAAGATTATGATTTCACACTAAAATACTATCCTGGTAAGGCTAATCTAGTCGCTGATACCCTGAGTAGAAAATCCATACATATGGCCTGTATGATGATTAAAGAGCAAGAGTTGATGGAAAGGTTCAAAGATATGAATCTCTCATGTGAGATACATTTTGGAAAATTACTTATGAGTGAAACCCGAATAGAGAATAACCTGAGGGACCAAATAAGAGAGGCCCAGCCAACATATGAGTATATAAGCAAGATTAGAGTCTAGATAACCTAGGGTAGCACTCAGAAGTTCAATTTGTCTGAGGATGATATAGTAAAGTACAAAGATAGGCTGTATGTGCCAAAAAATGCTAAGATTAAAAAAAGAATACTGGATGAGGCACACAATAGTAGATACATTATTCATCTAGGTAGTAATAAAATGTACCATGACTTAAGAAATATGTTTTGGTGGCCTGGAATGAAAGTAGACATAGCAAAATATGTCTCCCGATGTTTAGTATGTCAGAGAGTTAAAATAGAACACTAGAAGCCAGCTAAGTTACTTCAGCCCCTAGATATCTCAAAGTGGAAATGGATAGCATAGCTATGGATTTTGTCATGAGTTTACCCAGGACATCATCGGGGCATGATGCCATATAGGTAATAGTGGATAGATTAATAAAGTCAACTCATTTTTTAGCAATGAAAGCCACTCTTACCCTAGATAAATTAGCCCAGCTATACATCTAGGAGATAGTAAGGTTACATGGTATGCCTAGGTACTAAGCTCAAATTTAGTACAGCCTATCACCCCCAAACCTTAAAGGATATGTTAAGGGCATGTGTATTAGAGATGAAAGGGAATTAGGATACGTACTTGCCTCTAACGGAGTTTCCTATAATAATAGCTATCATGCAAGTATTCAAATGGCATCGTATAAGGCATTGTATGGGAGGAAGTGTAGGTCTTCGATATGTTGGGTTGAGCTAAAAGAAAGAAGTCTAATAGGCCCAGAGTTAGTAGACCAAACCTCCAGATAAATTAAGACCATAAGAAAGAAACTCCTAATGACATAGAGTAGACAGAAAAGTTATGCAGATAGTGTAATATTCGGTTCTCTAAAAATGAGAGAAAATATGAGAAATGTAATGTACAGTTTCTTTGTAAACGAACAAAATTTACTAGATACAAAAGGAAGCCCCTAAAATGACTTAGTTAAGGTCCTAAAAAATTTGGGAAGCATTCTAGATCCTAAAAAAGAGAATCCTAGGCTTAAACGAAAAGAAAAACGAAGCTAGAATGAAGAAACAAAATGTAACAAAACGTTGACGAAACGTAAAGACATTTTCATCATTTTGAGCAAATTTTGGAATTCACATAGGAGAGCTTTTTAAATGAAATTTCTTAGTTCTTCAGGGTTCTCAGAGGCACTGAAAACTATGGGAAGCCCCAGGACAATAAAAACCCCTCCGGTGGACGTTTTCCAATGTCAGTTGACCCCAATTGTGACTGATTTGTTCAGGAAGGTTTTAGCTCTGATTTGAGTGATTCCAAAGGTATTTTACTAAATTGGGAATCCAAATTTCATAATGGAAAAGATAGTTCTCAAAAAGAAGCTAAAACGAACTAGAAATGAAAATGTCAAGAACGAAGGACAAAATAGAAACTTTTGAAAAGTCTTCCTTCCTCCTACCTATATATATGAGGCACCCTACTCTCCCACTCATTTAGCTTCATATGTTTCTGCCCTAAACCAGAGAGAAAACCCTAGGAGAGTGGCGCACAAGAGGAAGAGGAAGAGGAGGAGAAATCAAAGGCTTAAGGTATGGATTTTTGGTAGTTTTTCACGCTCTTTCCTTTCCAAACCTCTTTTTCTCCATTCCCTTTTCTTTCTTGTGATTATAATGAAGTATATGAATTTTTTTTAAGGGAGAAATTAAGGAGAAAATTTGGATTTGAATAGAGAAAGCTAAAGAAGATAAGATTTAAGTAAGAAAACAAGGAAAAACAAGGTAATTTCTTCTTCCATGGTTGCTACCCCTTGCTCCTCTTCCCTCCATATTTTGCCCCACTCAAGAAGCCATAGGACGATTGGAATTTTAAAGAGAACCAAGGGTGAATTCTATGAATTTAAGGGAGGAGAGTAAGAATATACAAAGAAATCCAAGTAAAAACCATGAATTTATAAGATAGAAAAGTTAGGGTTTTGATTGCACCTTGAACTCTATCATGAACCCTATCCATATTTTATGAGATTTAAGTGTTCATATGAGTTCCTAAGACACCAATAAAGCTTCCTAAATGTTTCTCCCATCAAAGAAAGCAAGGAAACTCCAAGGGTGCCAAGAAGAGTACATGTTTCGGCCAAAGAGAGTTCATGCACCTAAGGAGTATTTTAATTCCTTCTAAGCTTAGTTTTGCATCATGTGTAATAGGAGAATATGAGAGGAAGCCTTGGAAAAATTTTAGAAACCATAGACAATGAGATGGTTTTATATGTTCCATAATATGGCTTAAAGAAGTAACACCTAGCTAGGCTCCTAGAATTGATTGTGTGATGACTCCAAGAGGTTTAAATGGAGTCAAAAATCATAAATGAATAAATAGAATGGAGCCAAGATTATGTTTTCTTAAGGTTGCTTCATTAAGTGCATTATGGACCATAAAAGAGCCTTATGAGTCACCTAGCTTTTTTAGTTATTGTGTGGCCTTAGAATTTGATTCAAGAGTATAATTAACTTCCACCAAGAAAAGTGATCTCCACCTTCTTGGGTGTGTGAGGTGAAGGGAGAGGATTCAAAACTCAAGAAAAAAGTGTGTAAATGCAAGAAAGGTAGTTTTCTCTACCTTCTCTCATGCATGGATGTGTGCTTACATTGTCTTTGAATGTGTGTATATATGTTTTAAGTTATAAAAAGTATTCTAATATGATTTCATATGCCATAACACTATGATGATGTTTTATGTACTTAAATGATATTTTATATACTTGCCTTAGTTTACTTGAGTGTGAAAAAGCCAAGAACCCTCTAGCCATGGTAAGGATGAGTCAAGAACCTTTAAAGTTAGTTGAGACAAAGTAAAAAGTCTCCCAAAAGTGAGGTTGACTCCCAAGAGTAAAGCTGAGTTAAAAGCCTCTTAAAGAAATGGGTGAGGCACGTCTAAAATCCAAAAATGAAAAGGTAAGGCTAATCCACTTACTTGGCAAGCCTATGCATACTATGTATGACTTGTTCAAATGCCAAGAATATTTCTTGCATACTCACATATGTTAACATGTCCATACATGCATTTCCAAGACTTGTATTGCATACTTTATGTGTGATTGAATGGGAGATGAGCTATTGAGATTCTTTGAATCTCAGTCCCTCCTCTCCAATGTTCTAACATGCTAGGTGGACTAAGAGAACAAGGTAATGGAAGCCAACAACTTGGAAGTTGAGAACATGACAAGAAAGTGTCTAGATTTTACTTGCTTTATGACCATATGAATGGCAAAGTAGCTTTGTATATATTATTTTTTAGATATAAACTCATGTATGAATGTAAAATGATGTATGACTTTTGTATAGACTATATGTGGAATGAAATCAATAGAAATAGCAAGTTTGGCTTCTTAATGTCTTAATGTATTAGTGTATTAATGGAAGTGGAATAACCAAATTAAGATACATGAGGTTTAAAACCACTTGGGTAGTTTGTGCAAGTCATATTCATACTTTTAAACTTTCCCAAGAGGTGCCAAACATCAAAGGAGGCCATTTGGACACATTTGGTATCTTATATGGAGCAAAATTGACCATATTAGTAACCTATACCACTTTTTGTCCAAATGAGCTCTTCTTAGTCTAAAATTTGGCATAGATCTAGAGCTTGTTGAGACATTTTTAGGAAGATAAAGTGCATAATTTTTGGAGGTTTATGGAATATTTTATGAATTTTCAAAGTTGGAAATTTTTCTGATTTTGGTTCAGTGCACTGTTTACTTTGCCCTGAAATGAAATTCTATCATTCATGGGGCAAATGATGTCCAATTGCCATAAAATTTTACAGAGAGATATTAGACATTCCTAGTGACTTGTACCAACTACAAGCACCTCATTTGGATGTCTATAGAGGAAGATATAAATTTTTTAAGTTTCTATCCAGTATCAAGCATCCAACCAAACCTATGTTACTATTTTATTAGTTTTCAAAGCCTAAACGTGCATGGACTGGTCTGAAGTTATTTTTTCCCTCTAGCAAACATCCATAGCTTTTTAGATTGGTATCATTTTCATGAATTAGATTTTTTTGAAATTAATTGTACATTTTTTAAATTTACAGTAGAAAGCTATATCAGTACTAGTGACCATTCAAACCTTTGCACATTTTCGAATGTTAAAAGTCTTTTATATGATGTTTCATGGCTTGACTATATTTTTACCATAAATTAAACAGGTGTAGCTTTCCAGAATGGTAAAGAATGCTTAATTTCAAGTTTTTTAGAATTAGTTATAATTTTTCAAATTTTGTAATAGAAAGTGGGAATTTGTGGCTGAAGTTACATCATGAAATTTTGTGCATTTCCTTGCTTTGCATGGGATGTAGGCCACTTTTGTTGATGGAATTAAGTGGTATCTATGTACTTAAATATGAGAATGTGATATATGAGACCATATGGCCCACGAGACTCCGAAAGAAAAATTTATACATTACACAATGCATGGAAACACAATATTTTAATGTCATCTTTCCCACTTCCTTGTGTACTTCATAGCATGAGACTTAGAAATAATATAAGGTATATCTAGAAATTTATGGTGTTACAGATAGATAGAGAAGGCTATTATAGTTTGAGGTTAAAAACCATGTCTTTGTTACAGTGTCTTCAGTCACAAGGATAGGTCAGTCCATAAAAAGTAAAAGCTCAATCCAAAATACATAGGTCCATTCCAGATTCTTGATAAAGTAGGACCTGTAGCCTACAAACTTGCCCTTCCCCCGAACCTGAGCCAAATACATAATGTATTCCATGTATCCTAGCTCAAAAAACACCAACCTGACCCTTCACGTGTCATAGAGTATGAAAATGTGCAGTTATAGGATGATCTATCATATATAGTATCACCAGATCAGATCGTGGATGTTAGACTCAAACAGTTAAGAATAAGACGATACTGCTAGTGAAAGTGGCTTCAAAAGGGTTATCTCCCGAAGAAGCTACCTGGGAGCTAGAAAAAGATATGAGAAAGAAGTATCCAGAGCTCTTCCCATGAGGTATGTTATCTAAATTTCGAGGACAAAATTTATTTAAGGGGGGAGAATTGTAATATCTAGTTTTCGTAAAAACAATAAAAAGAAATATGTTTTCAAAGTAAGTCCTCTTAAATGAATTGGTTAAAATCTAAAAAGATTAGAATAATGATCTAGACATTAAGTAATGAAATTAAGAGGCCAAAGATGCCCTAAAATAGAGGCTAAAATAATCAGACAGAAATTAATAAAATAGCTATGTAACGTAATAGCATTTTTGTAATTTTGGAAAAATTTTAAAATTCTCATAGGAGGGCTTTTTAAATGAAAATTTTAAGTTTTCTAAGGTTCTCAAAGGCCTTGAAAACCATCAAAATCCCCAAGACAGTTAAAATCCTTTCGATATACGTTTCTAATGTCAGTTAACCCAAACTTTGACCCTTTCATTCGAGAAGATTTTAGCTTCAATTTGAGTGATTCCAAAAGCATTTTATAAGATTGAGGACCTAAATTTTTATGATAAAAAAGACGATTCTCAAAAAGGAGCTAAAAGCGAACTAGAAACGAAAATGCCAAGATTAAGGGACATAAATAGAACTTTTGGAAACAATTCTTGAAATCTAGCTATATATACCCCACACCCTACTCTTCTCCTCATTTGGTTCATTTAGTTTCTGCCCTAAACCAAAGAATGGACCAAGAGAGTGAGGCGCACAAGGGAAGAGAGAAAGGGAGAAGAAAAAGCAAGAGAGAGGTATGGATTTTCATGGTTTTTCTTAGTTTCTCCTTAGTAAACTCCTTCTCCTTCTTCTTCTCTTCTTTCCCATGGGTTTATTGAGACTTTTAAGTCTGTTTTAAGGTCAAACCTAAGAGGAAAATTTCAAAATTCAAGAGAAGAAGCTAAGAAAAGTGAAGAGCAAGCAAAAAAAGCCAAGAAAACAAGGTAATTTGCTATGCTTCAAGCTTGATTCTTCTTGTTCCTTCTCTTGTGAATTTTGACCTATATATGACCAGCCATAAGGGGTTGACCACCTTGTTGTATATGTATATTATGAGATGTAATCCTTCCTACACATCTAGAAGCATGAGACAATGATGTATAAACCATTTTTGGATGTAAATATATGATATCTGTAATTTGACCATGTGAGTTCTTGACTTTGTTTATGTATAATGATTCTGAGACATGTTGGACCAGCCATATATGCTGTAATTATCATTTAAAACATGCTCAAATCATGACATAGCATGATATGGCTCAAAATGAAGCATGTGGAACCAAATTTGACACTTTTTTAGCATTAAAATGTCCCTGAACCAAAGTCTAACCAAATGGTTGAATTTTAAGTTGACATTTGGTATGCAATTAGAGCTCTTCTAGAGCTTTCCAAAAATCCAAAGAACACAATTTTTGGCTAAATTATGCAATTTGGTCCTTGATACTATTCATACTGTCTAGATCTGGTTTTTCATATTTTTGAGGGGACAAACGAATTTATTTTCCTATGAAAATTTTCAATCATAAATTTGACATCATGAGCTTTCCATAGCCACTAAGTTTGCATAAATCGAAGTTATATAGCCCAAGTTATGATTTTTCAAAGTTTGATGCATATTATGTACCAAAGTTATGAAATGGAGTATATGAAGTGAGATCCAAATTTTGAGCTTCTTTTTATCATATTATAAGTCTTAAAAACTTGTTTGGCATGAATTTGGGAATTTCTATGATGAAAGTAATTATTTGTGCACAATTAGAGAAATTGATGTTTTAATAACAGTAAATTCTGCTGCTAAAAGTATTATTATAAATAATTGTTGTAATAAAAGGAATATGGTATGAGATGTATATATATTCCTTGATGATATGATAAAGTGTGTGTGTGTAAGGCTGTGGAACCAAGGGAGGAGACCAAGGGAAACTAATTGGAATTGTGTGTCAAGGTAGCTTTTCCTTCATTCTTAAATATGCATGGTTGGTTTGCTTAAGTTCTTGGTTACTTGTACGTGTTGCTTACAAATTATGTGAATTGTTAATTGTTTGAGTATAATATGTAATTGTATGACATTCATTTGCATTTAAGGTTGGATTGGCTTTTTCATGGGTTAAGCTATGCTAAAAGACCCTTAGTAATGGGTGATGTTAGGCCAAAAGTCCCCAAATGTGGGTGGGGTTATGCCAAAAGTCCCAAACATGGGTGATGCTAAGCCAAAAATCTCTAAATATAGGTGAGGCTAAACCAAAAATTCTTAGATGTTAGGTAAGGTTAGGTCGGTTAGGCCGATAATTTAGACAACAATAATAGTAATAATGATAATACTAGTGATAAATAATTAACACGAGGAAGGAATTCCGTTGTGTTATTCTATAGTTCAACAAAAATCCTTAGGTATAGCTATAAAAAGATTAGCATGACAACTTTTGGTATTAAAGCAATAGTTCCAAAAAATTTGCCCTAAGTAGGACTCTTTATTATAATTTTTGCATGTTAGGTACTTTGATGGTGTAATCTTCATTTAGAACTTGTATGATATGAATATGGAGAAATATTGAATGGATGCCTAACTTAAATTGTTGTTTGCTATATGTATAAATTTATGTGTATAATAGGTTAGCATGGTTTTTAGAAGGACTCAAGCTGAGATCTTGGAAGAATTGGCAGCAAATTTACAATCCATGTCTTGTAGGTTAGAAGAATAGGTAGTTAAACAATTTGCTACTAGTCAAGCACTTAAGCAAGTATAGGAGGCCTTAAGAAAGAAAGATAATGATAGAAATATAGAGAATAATCATATAGAAGTGGGTGAGAAAGCAAAAAACTACAAGGTACCCTAAGAAAGGGAACCTAGACCTAATCCTATACTATCGATTTTGTCTCATTTTCAAAAATCCCATCCCCCAGTGTTCTTGGGAAAGTATGATTCTACTAAGGGATTATGCAATTAGAAAAGATATTCAAGGTCATGGATTGTACCTCAAAGCAAAAAACTCTATTGGTAGCTTATCTTGAGGTTGAGTTTTGGTGAAAGAGTGTAGATAGAACTTTGATAGCTAGAAGGACTCTAATCAATTAGGAGACCTTTCAAAAAGTATTCTATGAGAAATATTTTCCCCTTTTAATGAGAAGCAGGAAGGAGGCTGAGTTCATTCAGTTGGTTTAGGGTGATTTGACTACAGATCAGTATATAGCTAAACACATAGAGTTATCCAGGTTTTCTTCTTATATGAAAGACTATGATAATGAGGCCTGGAGTATAGCCAAGTTAAAAAAGGGACCTCATTTAGAGATTAAGGATAGAGTGATCACCCATAGATAGAGAAACTTTAAGGAATTAGTTAAAATTAGTAGGTTAGTATAAGAGAGTATTTAGGATGCAGAGGAAAATAGTGCAGTCAAAAAGAGAAAAAGGGAGAATGACTCTTTTAAGAGAAAGGGTAGTAGTAAATCTTAAAGTAAGAGACCTAGAAAGAGTGGGAACCAATAAGGGAAAAATAGAAGAGCCAGAGTTTAATAGCAAGAATATGTAATAAATGTGGCAAGAACCATAGATATAACCCCTACAGAGTTGGCAAAAAATGTATGCTTCATATATGGTCAGCTAGGCCAATTCTCCTGAGATTGTAGAGTTTAGAAAGAGTTAGCCCCAGAGGCCAGACCATAGACCTAAGGGTGAGTGTTTGCTTTGACTTAACAGAAGGAGACTTAGTCGCCCAATTTCATCTAAGGTATGATTTCAATTAATAATTGTATTATAAATGCACTTTTTTGATTTTAAGGTAACCCATTCATTCATTTCATGTGACTATACTAAGAGTCTAGATTTGAGAATCCGTATATTACCATTTGATCTATCTATATCTACTCTCACAAGCAAACATGTCGTTACTTCTTATGTTTATTTGAACTGTATGATTCAGTTTGACAAATAATCTACTACTCTTGACTTAGTTTGTATTCCTACAAGTGACACTGATCTTATCATTAGTATGGATTGGTTATCTATAAATAATGCTATTCTTTATTGTTCTTGTAAATTGGTTTCTTTACCTGCACGTATTCTTGATTCTCGATGTTTTACTAAACCTCCTCTATTATCCATTGCCTAGGCTGAGAGTTATCTTAAGAAGGGTTGCTAGGGATTTTTAGTCTTCTTTTCTCTGCAAGCTGTGGTTGAAGAAGGAATAAAAGATATACCAATTGTTAAAGATTTTCCTAAGGTATTCCCTATTGAGATTAGTAGTCTTCCTTGTGATAGGGAAATAAAGTTTTCCATCGATTTAGTGCCTAGTACTAGTCCAATATCTAGAGTGCCCTATAGAATGGCCCCAATTAAGTTAACTAAATTGAAAAAGCAAATAAAGAAACTTTTAGAAAAGGGTTTGATTAGGCCAAGTGTATCCCCATGGGGTGCACCAGTCCTATTTGTTAAGGAGAAAGATGGGAGTATGAGCTTATGTATAGATTATAAGCAGTTGAAGATAGATACTATAAAGAATAAATATCCACTGCATAGGATAAATGATCTCTTAAATCAGTTGATAGGAGCCTTAATTTTCTCTAAGGTAGATCTAAAATCAGGATATCATCAGTTGAGGACTAAGGCTGACGACATACCTAAAATAGCCTTTAGGACTAAATATGGGCACTACAAGGTTTTAGTGATGCCATTTGGTCTAATCAATGCCCCAGCTATCTCTATGGATTATATAAATAGAATTTTCAAACCCATCTAGATCATTTTGTGGTAGTCTTCATAGACAATATTCTTATCTATTATAAAAGCTTAAAAGAGTATAAGGGACACCTTAAAGCTATTCTTCAAATCTTGAAAGAAAAATAACTATTTGCTAAACTCAATAAATTTGAGTTTTAGTTAAAGGAAGCCAAGTTTTTAGGGCATGTGATTTCTAAGAAAGGGGTGGTAGTAGATCTTAATAAGATAGAAGGTGTAGTAAACTAGGAAAGGGCTAAAACAATTGTCAAGGTTAGGAGTTTCTTAGGACTAGCCCAATATTATAGGAGGTTTATCAAAAGGTTTTTCCAGTTAGTTACACCTTTGACTAGACTGACTAAGAAAGATCAACCATTTGTTTAGAATGATAAATGTGAGGAAAGGTTCCAAGAATTAAAGATTAGGCTAACTTCCATTCCTATCCAAGTGATACCTATCCATATGAGCCCTTTGTGGTTTATAATGACACATCTAAGAAAGGCCTAAGATGTGTTTTGATGTAATAAGGTAAGGTAATAGCTTATACTTTTAGATAATTGAGACCACATAAGAAAAACTACCCTATCCATGACTTAAAATTAGAAGCCATAGTTTTTGCCCTCAAGATCTAGAGACACTACTTATATGGTGTACAATTTGAGGTTTATGGTGATCATAAGAGCTTGAAATATCTTTTTAATCAAAAGGAATAAAATAAAAGACAAAGGACATGGTTAGAATTTCTTAAGGGTTATGACTTTACTCTTAAGTACCATTCAAGTGAAGCAAACATAGTTGCAGATACCTTGAGTAGGAAGTCTATGCACATAGCATTGATGATGCTTATGGAGCAAAAATTGATAGTGGATTTTAGAGATTTAAATCATTATGTCCTTTACATTCTGGTAGTTTCTTAGTGAGCAAACTAAGGATTCAAAGTGATCTGTGAGATCAAATTAAAGATGCTCAAACTTCTAATGAGTTTTGGGTAGGTTAGGGAATAGATATCCCAAGAAAAGTTTAAAGAGTTCAATGAATTTGAGGATGGTTTGATTTAGTACAATGATAGGTTATGCAAGCCTAAGAAAAGTGACCTGAGAGAGATATCATATTAGCATCATCCTATAAGAATAAGTATATATTGCATCCAGGAACCACCAAGTTGTACCAAGATCTTAAAAAGAGTTTTTGGTACCCTAGTATGATATTAGACATTGCTGAATATGTTTCTAAGTGCCTAGTTTGTTAAAGGGTTAAGGTAGAGCATCAAACGCCTATAAGAATGTTACAACCCTTAGATATTCATGAATGGAAATAAGATAGCATTGCCATGGACTTTATTTTGGGTTTACCTAGAACCTCCTCAGGACATGATTCCATTAGGTAATAATGGAAAAGCTAGCAAAGTCTGTTCACTTTTGTACCATTCAGATCTACCTATACCTTAGATAGGCTAGCCCAGTAATAATTAATAAAATTGTAAGGCTTCATGGAGTGCTTAATAGTATTATCTTAGATAAGGCCCTAAATTTACATCTAAATTTTAGATGTCTCTCTATAAAGCTCTAGGTAGCAAATTAAGGTTTAGTACTATCTATCATCCTCAATCAAATGGATAGACAGAGAAAACTATTCAAACACATGAGGATATGCATAAAGCTTATGTTTTAGAATTTAAAGGGAACTAGGATATATATCGACCCTTAGCTAAATTTTCTTATAATAGTAATTATCATTCTAGTATTCAAATGGCTCCATTTAAGGCCCTCTATGGAAAAAGCTTTAGGTCTCCTTTATGTTGGGTTGAACTAGGAGAAAGAAGACTTTTAGGGCCAGATATTATGGATTAGACCTTAAGGCATATAAAACTCATTACAAAAAGACTGCTAACTATACAAAGTAGATAGAAAAGCTATGCAAACAAAAGAAGGTGATTCCTAAAGTTTAAAATTAGTGAAGATATACTCCTTAGGGTAACTCTACTTATATGTGTAGGTCGATCTTTGAAATCCCAAAAACTTTATATAGGTCTGTTCTAAATTCTTAACCAGATAAGACCAGTTGCCTATAGACTTGCCCTTCCTCCTAATCTCTCCTAAATCCATAATGTCTTTCACGTTTCTTAATTAAAGAAGTGTCAACCAGACCCTTCATATGTCATAGAACATGAATCTGTGTGTTTGCAAGATAATTTACGTATGTTGTAAAGCCAAAAAGAATAATAGACACTCGGATCAAAACAACTATGAAATAAAAGCATCCCACTAGGTTAGGTAGTCTGGAAAAGGCTATCCTTAGATGAAGCTACGTAGAAACAGATGAGGAGATGAGAAAGCTATATCTAGCATTATTTTCTTAAGGTATATGAATTTAAAGCATAATTTTTTTTTTAGGGTTGATGCATGTCATATCCTAAATTTTTCTTAAGTTGTAATTTAACCTGAAAAAGGGAGTACTAAAAGATATCATCAACATTAATAACCTAAATAAACAAGCAAAAATTAAAGGGCAATTCAAGCAAGTCTGAAGGAATTGATCATGATTAATTAGGAATTAATTTACTAGTTTGGTATTAATGGAACTTTAAAGGTGAACTAAAGAGAACAAAAGAGTAATTAAAATAGATAAAACTTAAATAAGATGTAGTTATCCGTATTGATGAGATTGACATTTAGTGAAGGATTAAAATCAAATGGATTTCTACACAAATGCAAGCATAACTGGCCACTTCACACAAAAACCTTAAGTCATAGTCTCCTTCCCATTTGGCACGTCACTTTTCATCCAAACCCATAAAACAACTATGAATATACTTTATCTACATTTGCATAGTAGTGATTGGATAGCTTAGCAAACGAATAAGAGATAAGGGAACTTATAAGTCAATGCCATCTTGACCAACCCACTACCTATATATATATATATATATATATGCATTTGTTTTTGGTGGCTTTGAAATCCCTTAGTCATACAAGGTCATAAAGCTTTATTTAAATGAGTTGCTTAGTGTATATTGGAGCATATGACACCTAAAATGGGCAAGTGACTTATGGCTTGGAAAAGGGGAATAAACAAATCTTAAATTCATAGCACTTTTGTAATATCCCATAATTTATTAAGAGGAATTAAGAGATTATTATAAGAAATTTTGGGGGAAAATTATGAAGGATAGGAATTTTCATGAAAATGATAATTTTGGGATAATAATGATTTGTTAGGTCATTTTGAGGAAAATGAAAAAGATATTTGAGGATTTAAAATTTAATATGGGCCATATGACTAATTGTTTATGTTAAAACCATCAATTAGAGCCCTAATTTCATTTCTATAGGGATTTAACCCAAATAAACCCATTTACCTATGGTCTAACATGTAGATTTATGGACCTAACTAAGGTAAGGGCTTTTGGGTTAGCCTATATTGTATTAAAACCCTAAGAGAAGGCTGCCATTCACTATTCTTGACTAAAACACAGACTTGGTTGTTGAAAACACAAGCATTTTTGCATAATAGAGGAAAGGCCAAAGTTTCTCAGCAACTTGGCTCAAAATTGCACTCTTAGAGGGAAATTTAGCTAACGTAAGTTATATAAAAGTTAACCTTTTTGTCTTTCTCTATATTTTAGTCTGATTAGTTTTGCATTTGGTGAATTTTCATCTCAACTCAAAATCTAAAAGTGGGTGTTTGGTTGTTTCTTTGCATGATTTTTGGGGTTTGAAGGTAGTAAGATCATTGGGTAAGTAGTTTCTCTTTACTTAAGTGTGTTTTATGCTAGAAATTTACCTCAATAACTGATTTTTATGTTGGATTATACTCATGTACAAAAATACCAAGAATTTAAAGTTAGATTATGATTTCTGGTGTTAGAAGGCTCAAGTCTACATTTGAAATCCTTTAGGGGATGGATAAGTGATTCTTGAATAGTTCTTGATCTTAGAAATAAATGAAAAGTTAATTAATTTGGTTTTGGCAATTTAAGACCTCTAGAGTGTTGTAAATAAATCTTGATTTCTAAGAAGTTAGCACAACAAGTAAGGTAACTAAGGGATTCATTTTTAAAGTCCATGCATATATTCATTTTAACCTTATATTTGCTGCACTTATATGATTTTTTGTGCTAATAATAATTGGCTACTTGATTGTGTTTAAATAGTGATTGTGTCCTTGGTGGAGTTATGATCATGCTACCACTCACGCATTGTGCCATAATCATGCACTGAATTATAATGGGACTCAATGGAATGCACTGATAAGGAGTTGGCACTGTGGATGGGCTTTTCCCTTTATCTTTAGCCATTAACATATAGCAAGTAATTGCTAATATAGGATAGTAGTCACTGGTAGCCCAACTAGTTCATTTGCCGATTATGCTGATATATCTATTATTCACTTGCTCAATGCATTTATGTTGGTTAATGTGTACATATATATGGAATTTCCCTTTAGTTATTGAGATTCATGTCTCACCCCTTTTTATAAGCTAACAATTTCAAATGAAGGTTCATCAATTAAGGAAAAAAGGAAGCAAGTGAATGAATATCTCTAACTTAAGGCCTTGTGTGGGGTTTCTAGACTTAGATCTATTTAGAATTAGTATAGATATTATTCTTTTGTAATCAAACTTGTATAGCATCATGTTGCAGTCATTTTGTGCCAAATGTAGGTATTTTGATATTTGTAATTAAGGATTTAACTCTTGGGAGACTAGGTTTAAACTTTTATAGATCCTAATGTAATTGCATCTAATTCAATACTTTTGAACTTATATGTATGTATAGAGTTGCCTTACTGATCCAATAGGTATGATTATTATTGTGATGACCCTAACTTTTAATCCTGGTAATTATGGTTAAATACACGATTAACAATTAATGATCAAGGTTAGGAGTCATTACAATTAATTACATTAAGAAAATATAAGGAAAATTGAACCTTGATGTTATTAAGGTCATCAACTAAACAACCATAAATGGGAGAATGCATAAAAGGAATTGCACTATCATCAGGGGTTCGTGATTCATCCATCCATCAGTTTCAACATACAGAAACCTCCCACAAGTGTTCTTTTATCATTTTCTAGCATTACCATTAAAGAAATTGGGATTTCTAGGTTAAAGGTGGGAGTTTGGGGACCTACGCTGTGACTTGGAACCTTCCCGCCACGGCTAAGTTAGGTCCTGGAGCTCGAAAACTAAGTTTTTCACTTTGTGCCGCTGTCCCGACCTTTCTCGCCATGGCTAAGTGGCTCTCGGGAATCATTGGGTAACTTACTCTCGCTAGGAATCATTGGGTAACTTACTCTCGTCGCGGCGAGTTGGATCTTTGCCGCGGCCAACCTATGTGGTGCCACGGTGGAGATGCCTCCTGGAGCTACTGTTTAAAGTCCCATGATTCTCGCCTAGCCAAAATACATTTGCGCCACGGCGAGTTTTGCTACTGTACTCTCTTTAATTGGTCTCCTCAACTTGCGCCACGGCAGGACCTATTGCGCCACGGCGAGGTTTCATTCTGTCACCCTCCTGGGCGATTTTTTTCACACTGCGTCGTGGTGTCCCTCTCCATTGTCACTCTTCAAGCCGCAGAGAGGCCTTCCTAGCCGCGGTGTGACTCTCTCCTATAACTATATCTCCTATATTTCATCCCATGCACTCCAATTCTCTTCTTAGGAACACCTTAAGACTACTTCCTCCCATTTTATATGACTCTACTGGTATTTATCTATCCTATTCACCTAGCTATTCTACCATTACCAATTCAAAACTTAAATGTAAATTTCCACTCCTCCAACTACCCTATATCAACAAGTCTATAAAGTAATAGCAACAAGAATTCATGCACTATTGATTATTAACATTTGATACACATTCCATTAGAGGTTTCATACATCAATGATTCATATCAAGGTCTAATACATCACATAATTATATTTCCAACAGTATACCATGCCATAAATTTAGTAAAATTCATACATCAAGTGTTATGGGATTCATACATCCAATATCAAGTTATGATGAGGCCTAACTCCTTAATAAATACATCCTAAGTAATCAAAATATAAAAGCCTACACTTGGCAACATGATTACATGATGATGCTATACAAAAAGGAATACAAAATTTAGCATCCATTTTAAATAAACCAATCTAAGTGCAGCCTTCTCCCCACATGGTTAGAGCTCATGGATTTTCATCCACTTGCTACTCCTTATCCTTATCCGAAGAACCTTCACCTAAAATATTTAATCCTATGAAATGGGGTGAGATGCAAATCTCAGTAACCAAAACAAATTCCATTCATATATTCCAATTTAATTAACATATATGCATGAGTTCATATAAACATCAGAAAACATACCAGTCATACCAGTAAATGAAACAATTAGGCTATCATGATCACTATCCCATACTAGCAATCATATTTTCACATGTTAAAGGCCAATAACATTAGGAGTGGCCCATCCATGGCACCCACTTCCTAATGAGCACAACCAGGGCTTAGTGCATTTGGGATTTGATCATAACCCGATGCTAGATCAAAGCACATGCACGGGTGGCAGCTACACCATAGCTCCACCATGGACTCACAAGGTCTAATCACAACACAATAGATAGCCAACCAATTCATTCAGCATTTCAAATTATTCATGTACAGCAAACATGAAATTAAAATAGATATATGCATGGAATTAATATAGTCCTAATTACCTTACTTGTAGACCAATTGCAATAGCCACCAATGGTGCAAAAATCTTCCTAGCCATTATAAATTCCTAAAATTCGGAATGGATGTGTCCTATACCAAAAACTTCAATATATCAACTTAAATCCTAAGCAAATTCATGAAAAATTAATACCCATACTATAATCTAATCATTAGGGTCTCAAACTAACAGAAATACATCAAGAAGATGAGTTTATACTTACCTAATGTCAGCCTTAACCTCAACCTATGAAATTTCACCATGGAAACATCAAATGGCAAGTTTTAGATTTTGGGTGTGGGTGAAAATACTCCAAATAAAAAACTAATTGGGCCAAAATGAAGAGAAAGATGAGAGGACTAAGTTATATAACTATTACCTTGGCTGTGTAACACCCCGAAATTAATTAAGGTGTTAATCATGGATTAAGGTTAATTAAGGATAATTAATAAAGGATAATTGGGCAAGTTAGTGAATAGGTATTTTAGATAGATAAATTATTTATATGGGTTTGAGAGTTAATTAGAATAAAAACTTCATTAGGGCCTAAATTAATAAATCATGATGAGAGGTTGATGGAGGCCCAATGCATTAGAGGTAGACCCAAACTAATTTAATGAGATAGAGGCCCAAGATTTATCTTGTATAGGCCCAATTAAGTGGCCCAATTACCCTTGTGCAGACCCAAGCCCTTGAGCCCTTCAAATTAGGCCCAAAACCCATTAAACTTTAGCAACCCAATGTGTGAAAACTGGCCTAACAGAATTATGCAGCCCAACAATTAAAAACTAGCCCAACAAGCAAAATTTGAAACCCAATTGGATTTGGACTTGGAGCAACCCATGACCCAGCCTTTTGACCCAACTTAAACCCATCTAAACCCTAATGCTTCAGTCACACCTTCATTTTTCTGAAACTCAAGAGGCAAATTCGGAGGTTGAGAAGGAGGCTAGGGTTTGGGGCAAGATTTCTGCATTCTCTCACACTTAGAGCAAGATTTGGCCAAGGTAATAGTTATAAAACTTAATCCCCTCATTTTTCTCTTTAATTTGGTCTGATTAGTTTTTCATTTGGAGAGATTTCATTATACCCAAAATCTGAAAAGTAAGTGTTTGGGGGTTTTCTTGGTGAAATTCGTAGGTTGAGGTTGGGGCTGGTATTTGGTGACTTTAAACCCCCCATTTTGATGCTTTCTTTGTTGGTTTGACACCCCCATAGCTTATTTATATTATAGGTATTAACTTGGTACGAATTTGCTTAGGATTTTGGGTGAAACATTGAGAATTCTGGTGGGAGACACTTAAATCCGAATTTAGGATTTGTGGTGGCTGTTGCAATTGTCTGCAAGTGAGGTAACTGGGGTTTACATTAATTCCATGCATATATCTATGTTAATTTCATATTTGATGTATATGAATGATTTGAAATTGCTGAATGAATTGGTTGGCTATCTATTGTATGATGATTGGACCTTGTGAGTCCATGGTGGAGCTATGGTGCGGCTGCCACCCGTGCATGTGCTACGATCGAGCACCGGGTATGATCAACCCTAGATGCACTGAGCCCTGGTTGTGCTCAATAGGGAGTAGGTGCCGTGGACGGGCCTCTCCCGGTGTTAATGGCCTTTAACATGTTAAATATATGATTGCTAGTATGGGATAGTAATCATGATAGCCTAATTGTTTCATTTGCTAAAATGACTGATATGATTCTGATATGGATTTTGATTCATGCATATATGTTGATTAAACTGGATTATATGATGGAATTGCCTTGGTTATTGAGATGTGTATCTCACCCCGTTTTGTGGGATTATAATTTCAGGTGAAAGTTCCTCGGGTAAGGATAAGGGTAAGCAGGTGGATGAGAATCCTTGAGTTCCCACTTATGGGGAGATGGCTACACTTAGGCTGACTTAGCTAGTGTAGATGCTAATTTTGTATTCCTTAATGTATAGCATCATCATGTATCTATATTGCCAAGTGTAGGCTTGAACATTTGATTTGTTGAGAATGTATGTTCTGAAAGGCTAGACTTTATCTTAACTTGATAATTGTTGTATGGACTCATGATTTCTGATGTAATTGGTGCTAACCGGTAATATTGCTTATTAATGGAAATGTAACTCTTGAGATATTGGTATGAACCCCCATTGTATGGAACCCCTATTGATTGAGTATTAAAGGATAGTTGCTAGTAATTCATGTATATTCTGTTGTTGTTATTTTATAAACTTGCTAATAGAGGGTGATTAGAGAACGGAAATGGGCATATAAGTTTTGAATTGGTAATGGAAGAATAGCTAAGTAAATAAGGTAGATAAATGCCATTAGAGCTATATAAAATGAGGGGAAGTGACCTTAGAGTGTCCCTAAGAAGAGAAATGGAGTATAGGGGGCGAAATATAGTGAAACTAGTGACAGAAGGGAATCACGCTGCGGCCAGGAAGGCTTCGCCACGGCCTAGGAAGTGACAGTGGCGAGGGACGCCGCGGCTTGAGAAATCTTGCCGTGGTGCGAAGTGAAAATAATCGCCCAGGAGGTGACAGGACGTAACCTCGCCGCGGCTCAAGAAGTCTCGCCGCGGTGCAAGTCGAGAAAATTAATTAGGGAGGTTACAGTAGCAAAACTCGCCGCGGCGCCACATAGGTTGGCCGCGGCGCAGGTCCAACTCGCCGCGGTGAAAGTCAGGAAAATTCCCGAGAGCAACTTGGCCGCGGCGCAAGTCTAAAAACTCAGTTTTCAAGCTCCAGAACCTAGCTTAGCCGCAGCAGAAAAGTTCCAAGTCGTGGCGCAGGTCCCCAAACTCCTATATTTGACCTAGAAACCTTAATTTCAGTAAGGCTAATGTTAGGGAATAGTATGAGTACATTGGTGGGATGTTTTTGTAGGTTGAAATTGATTAATGGATGAATCCTAAACCTTTAATGATAGTACAACCCCTTTCATGCATGTTCCCGTTATGGTTGTTAGTTGATGATCCTAGTAGTATCAAGGTTTAAATTTCCCCTATATTTCCCTAATGTAATTAATTGCAATGACTCCAAACCTTGATCATTATTTATTAATCGTGTATTTAGCTATAATCATTTATATTAGAATCTAGGGTCGTCACAGGCTGAATCTTGCTCTAGAAGTGGGAAATGATGGATTTCTTACCCCAAACTCTAGCCTCCCTCCAAACCTCCGAATTTCTCTCGTGTTTTAGCAAAAATAGGGAAGAGGCTGAAGTGTTTAGGGTTTTAGTTAGGTTTAAGTTGGGTCATGGGCTGCCCTAAGATCCAACTCCAAATGGGCTTCAGATTTTAGCTTTGTTAAGCCAGCTTTAAGTTGTTGGACTACAGAATTTTATTGGGTCAGACTTAGTTTTAAGAACTCCATGGTCTTGGGTCTGCACAAGGTTTATTGGGCCACTTATAAGAGCCTATACAAGGTGGATCTTAGGCCTCTATCATATTGAATTGGATTGGGTTTGCACCTAACTCATTGGGCCTCCATTAGCCTTTTATCATGATTTCTTACATTAATTTGGGCCTAGGTGAAGTTTCTATCCCAATTAATTCTCAACTCATATTATTAATTTATCTCTCAAAATTTCCATTCACGTAACTTACCTGATTATTCTATATTAATTATTCTTAATTAACCCAAATTCACGATTAGCACCTTAATTAATTTTGGGATGTTATAATTATGACTTTTGCATGATTGACCATAATGCTATTGCATGTGATTTCTTAATGGTCAAGTAGGTATGATATATGGATCTAGGAAGTGCTATATGTAATGTCTAGTTTTTGTTAAATGATGGAAATAGATGCATTTTCAAAGTAAGTCCCCCGAAATGAATTATTTAAGATCCTAAAAAATTTGAGTAACATTCTAGACTCCAAAAAATGAGAATCCCAGGCTCAAACAGAAAGAAAAACGGAGCTAGAATGAAGAAACAAAATCTAATGAAAAAGTTAAAAAATGTAATAGCATTTTTGTAATTTTCAACAAATTTTAGAATTTACATAGGAGTAATTTTTAAGTGAAATTTTTGAGTTCTCCAGGGTTCTCAGAGGTTTGAACACCATGAGAAACCCCAGGACAGTTAAAACCCTTTCGGTGGACTATTTCTAATGTTGGTGTACCCAAACTTTAACGAATTCATTTGGGAAGGTTTTAGCTTCAATATGAGTGATTCCAAAGGTATTTTACTAAATTGGGAAATAAATTTTATAATGAAAAAAACGGTTCTAAAAAAAGAGCTAAAACAAATTAGAAACGAAAATGCCAAAAACGAAGGGCAAAATGAAAATTTTTGAAAAGTTATTTTTCCTCCACCTATACATAGATGGCGCCCCACTCTCCCATTCACATAGCTTCATATTTTTCTGCCCTAAACCAGAGAAGAAACCCTAGGAGAGTGGCACACAAGAGGAAGAAGAGGAGGAGAAATCAAGGCTTGAAGGTATGGAATTTTGGTAGCTTGTCATACTTTCTTCTTTCCAAACCTCTTCTCCTCTATTCTCCTTTGTTTCTTATGATTATAATGAAGTTTATAAATTTTTTTTAAGGGAGAAATTAAGGAGAAAATTCGGATTTGAAGAGAAGAGGCCAAAGAAGACAAGATTAAAGTGAGAAAACAAAGAAAAACAAGGTAATTTCTTCTTCCATAGTTGCTACCCCTTGCTTCTCTTCTCTCCCCATTTCACCCCACTTAAGAAGTCATAGGAGGGCTTGATTTTTAGGCAGAACCAAGGGTGATTCTTAGGAAAAAGGGTGTGGAGATTAAGAATATGCAAAGAAAATTAACATATAACAATGGAAATTCAAGATGCAAATTCGAAGGTTTCATATGTTGCTTGCAAAATGTAATTTGATACCTTGATTTCTATGCCTAAATAAGAGATTAAATGAGCTCCTAAGATTCCTAAAAGTTTCTCCATGTGCTTCCTCTATCAAGAAAACAAAGAAAAGTACATGAAACCCAAAACCATGCATAGTCTCGGCCTAAGAGGGTTTATATATCTAGGCATAGTTTTAATTTGTTCCAAGCCTATTTTTTAGTCATATATAATGAGTGAAGATGAGGGGAGGTGTTAGGAAAAATTTAGAAACCATAGAAAGTGAGTTAGCCTTATATGTTCTATAATATGACCTAAAGAAGCAACATATAGTTAGGCTCTTCGTTTTAATTGTGTGATGACTCCAAGAGGGTTAAAAAGAGTCAAGAATCATATTTGAAAGGAAAGAATAGAGCCTAGAATGTTATTTGATAGGTGTTACTTCATTAGGTGCATTATTGGAACTATGAAAGGGTTATGAGCCAAGTTAGTGTCTAAGCAAGTTGTGTGGCCTTGGAATTAATTCCATGAACCTAATTGACTTTCATAAATTGTGTTTAGGCCAAAAGAAATCATTCCCACACCTTTGTGTACGTGAGGCCGAAAAAGGGAGAGAAAATTCAAGAGAAAAAGTGTGTGCTTGCTTCCAAGATAGCTCACTCCTCCTTTTCTCGTGCATGAATGTATGCTTGGCTTGTTTTTGAATGTGTGTACACATGTGTTTAAGCCATGAAAAGTATTCTAGCATAATTTCATATGCCATGGTACCATGATGATTCATTATGTTTTCAAATGATGTTTGTTATGTGTGCTTTGGTTTGCTTAAGTATGATGAGGCTAAGAACTCTTAGCCATGGTGAGGATGAGCCAAGAACCCTTAGAATTAGTTGAGACAAAGTAAAGAGTCTCCCAAAAGTAAGGTTGACTCCCAAGAGCAAAGTTGAGTCTAAGAACCTCTTAAAGAATGGGTGATACAAAATCCACAAGTGAATGGGTAAGGCTAATCCACTTGCTTGGTAAGCCTTTGTATGCTATGTATGACTTGCTCAAATGTTGAAAATGCTTCTCGAATGTTAGCACATGTTAATATGTTCATGCATGCATTTGTAAGATTGTTTTTGCATCTTTTATATGTGATTGAAAAGGAAATGAACTATTGGGATTCTTTTAATCTCATTCCCTCCTCTCCAATGTTCTAACATGTTAGATGGACCAAGAGAGCAAGAAGATAGGAGCTAACCACATGAGAGATAGAAATATGATATTAAAGTGTATGGATTTTGTTCTTTAAGACCACATAGATGGCAAATGATATAATCCATGATTGTATATGTCCTATGATGATGTGAACATGTGTAATTATGATAATATGTCATGTATAAATGAGAGAATATGTTATATGCATGCTAGAATGTAATTTGAGTATGTAATGACAATTTTAATTTCTTAAAGACTTGATGCATTAGTGTATAAGTGGAAGTGGAATGGCCAAATTGAGATGCATGAGATTTGAGACCACTTGGGTGGTTGATAAAAGTCGTAATCATGCATTTATACTTGTCCAAGAGGTGCCAAACATCAAGGGAAGTCATTTGGATACTTTGGTATCTTATATGGAGCCAAAATTGACTATATTAGAAACCTATACTACTTTTTATCTAAATGAGCTCTTCATGATCTAAGATTTGGCATGCATTTAGAGCTTATTGAGAGCTTTTTAGAAAGCTAAAGTGCAAGATTTTTGGAGGTCTAGGGAATATTTGGTGAACTTTCAAAGTTGGACAAAATTATGATTTTGGTATGTTATTGTTCATACTGGTCCGAAAATAAAATCTATCACTCAGGGGGCCAATAATGTCCAATTGCCACAAATTTTTATAAGGAGAAACTAGATATTTCCTGTGACTTGTGAAAATTAGAAGCACCTCTATTGGATATCTAGAGATGGAGATATGAATTTTTAAAGATTCTGCCCAGTATCAGGCGTCTAGACTGACCTCAGGTATTGTTTGATTAGTTTTCGATACCTGGACGTGCCTAAACTAGTCTAGAGTTATTTTTTCTCTCTAGAAAACATTTGTAGCTTTCTAGATTGGTATCATTTTCATGGATTGGAATTTTTTGGAATTAATTGGACATTTTTGAAATTTGGAGCAGAAAGTTGTGATAGTACCAGTGACCAGCCAGACCTCTACACCTTTTTGAATGTCAAATGTCTTTATGTTGTGTTTCATGATTTGGACATATTTTTACATAAACTAGACATGTGTAGCTTTTTAGAATGATAAAGAATGCATGATTTTAATTTTTTTCTAGAATTAGTTATGATTTTTCAAAGTTTGTGATAGAAAAGGGAGAATTCTGACCGAAAATGCAACTATGTATTTTATGCTTCCCTTTGCTTTCCCCAAGTTGTAGGCCACTTTTGATGATGGAAATAAGTTGTATCTATGTAATTAAATATGAGAATGTGATACATGAGTTCACATGGTCCACAGGACACTAAATGAAAAATTCATACGGGACGCAATGCTAAAATATTCATTATTTTAATTACTTTTTCTTGCTCCTTATATGAGATGCATGGTTGGAAGTATGAGAATAGCATAGGATGAGCTAAGAAATTATGGTGTTACATTTATTGGCATTAGAGCAAAGGTTCAGGCTTTTAATGTGGGTTATGGCTTGTGTTTATGAGTTGCCTAGATGTATATGAGGTTGTTTGTGGATGAATTAAGTGTGTGATGGTGTGAAAATGTTCCTTTTCATGTTAAAGTTTGTTATGATATTTCAGAGCTATGGCAAACACTAGGAGAGATCAACCCTCTAGAGAAGCTCATGCAGATGATAGATCCGAGCCGAGTATTATGGTTGCTGGAGCCTTACAGTCTATTATGGCTCGCCTGGATCAGCAGCAGGCCGTTATTATACAGTTATAGGAACGGCTTGCTAAGAGAGACAGCCAAGGCCCTACACCTCCTCCTCCATAGCCACCTCACCACTCAGATCATCCCAAACGTAACATCCGGTCCCTCTGTAAATATAAGAAATGCAATGTTCGGTTTCTCCATAACCGGCAGAAATGGGCTAGATACAAAAGGAAGTCCCTGAAATAGAAGGAATTGGGGCCAACTAAAATTATGATAAAATTTTAAATATTAGAAAATGAGGATTTGAGCCTTGAGTTGCCCATAAATCAAGGCCAAAGTGATTCGAAAAATTTACCAAAAGGCCAGTGGCATTTTCATAAATATGGACACTTTTTGAAAAAAAACACACAGGAGGCTTTTTAAATGAAATTTTTGAGTTATCCGGGGTTCTCAGAGGCCCTGAAAACTATGGAAAGCCCCGGGACAGTTAAAACCCCTCCGATAGACGTTTTCTAATGTCAGTTGACTTAAACTTTGACTGATTCATTCAGGAAGATTTTAGCTCCAATTTAAGTGATTCCAAAGGTATTTTACTAAATTGGGAACCTAAATTTCATAATAGAAAAGATGGTTCTAAAAAAGGAGCTAAAATAAAGGAGAAACGAAAATACCAAGAACGAAGGGTAAAATTGGAATTTTTGAAAAGTGTAACTCCCATATTGGCTAGAAGGGGCCTGTGGCTAGCCCATATAAGTGGGGGAGAATCCCTCCCCACTAAGGCATGCTTTTCTTATGGGAAAGGACAAACTCTAACGAACTGGGAAGGCAGGGTCAAAGACCCACGAACCGGAAAGGAAGGGATAATACCTTAGTGGCTCTGTATGTGTTGGTATCAGAGCAATCCTAGCCCATGTACGACCCAAGGACGGGTCGGCCCAAAAGGGGGGTGGATTGTAAAGTTCCACATCAGCTAGAAGGGGCCTGTGGCTAGCCCATATAAGTGGGGGAGAATCCCTCCCCACCAAGGCGCGCTTTTCCTACGAGAAAAGATAAACCCCAATGAACCGGGAAGGCAAGGTCAAAGACCCACGAACCAAGAAGGAAGGGACAATACCTTGGTGGCTTTGTATATGTGTGCACACAAAACCCTTTAGTAGTTTTTCATGCTTTTTCTCTTCCAAACCTCTTCTCTTCTATTCTCCTTTGTTTCCTATGATTATAATAAAGTTTATAAATCTGTTTTAAGAGAGAAATTAAAGGGAAAGTTCAGACTTGAAGAGAGGAGCTCAAAGAACACAAGATTCAAGTGAGAAAAAACAAGAAAACAAGGTAATTTCTCTTCCTATGGTTGTCATTTTTGGTTCCCTCCTCCACCATTTCACCCCACTTGAGAAAACCCTAGGAGGAGATGATTTTTAGGCAGAACCAAGCATGAATCAAAGGAAAAAAAGTGTGGAGATTAAGAATATGCAAAGGGAATTAACAAAAAACCATTAGATTTCAAGATGCAAGTTTTAGGGTTTCAATTGCACCTTGTAAAATTTGATTTTGTGTGATGATTTCTAGGCCTAAGTAAGAGTTTAAATGAGCTCCCAAGATCCCTAAGAGGCTCCCCATATGCTTCTTCCCTTGAGAAAACAAAGAAAGCTCCATGAAATCCAATATACTTCGTAGCCTCGGCCTAGATGGGTTCTCCTAGCTAGGGAGATTTTTAAATTTTTCTAAGGCCATTCTTGAGTCATATTTGATTATTGAAAATAAGGGGAGGCCTTGGAAAAAATTTAGAACTCATAGAAAGTGATTTGGTGCCTTAGGTTCCATATTATGACCTAAAGAAGCAACATGATGTTAGGCTCTTTGTTTTAATTGTATGATGACTCCAAGAGGCTTAAAAGGAGTTAAGAATCATAGTTGAAAGGAAAGAATAGATCCTAGAAATTATTTGAGGGGTGTTGCTTCATTAGGTACATTTATGGACCACAATGGAGCCTATAGAGCAATCTAGTATCTAAGCAAGTTGTATGGCCTTAGAGTTTGTTTCATGAACCTAATTGGCTCCCATAAATTGCATCTAAGCCAAGAGAAACTATCTCCACCAATTTGTGGGTGTGTGGCTGAAAGAGGAGGCTTGAGTCCAAAGGAAAAAGTGTGTAATTGTGTGCAAGGTATCTCTCTCCACCTTCTCTCATGCATGGATGTGTGTTTAGCTTGTTTTAGAATGTGTGTATGTGTATTTTCAAGCTTTGAAAAGTATGCTAGCATGCCTTTATATGCCATGATGCTTGATGCCATGTTATGTTTTCAATTAATTACATGATGTTTGTATGAGTTTACTTGAGTGTGGAGGCCAAGAACTCTTCCCTTGGGTGAGGATGAGCCAAGAACCCTTGAGCTTAGTTGAAACAAAGTAAAGAGTCTCCTAAAAGCAAAGTTGGCTCCCAAGAGTATGGTTGAGTCCAAAGCTCTTAAAGAATGGGTGAAATAAGTCCAAAATCCATGAGGAGAAGTGTGAGGCCAATCTAAGCACTTGGTGAGCTCTTGGATGTCTTGTATGATTGATTCACATGCCAAGATTGTTTTTAAAATGAGTATGTCTTCCACTTTCACCATGCATGCATTTGAAAAGCTTGCTTCGCACATATTATGTATGATTGAATGGGAGATGAGCTATTGGGATTCTTTGAATCTCATTCCCTCCTCTCCAATGATCTAACATACTAGGTGAACTAAGTGGATATACTAATGGGAGCCAACAACACTAAAGGAAGGAGATTGACAAACTTATGCCTTAGTTTTAGCCACTTTGGAACCATACTTATGTATCTTAATGCCTATGATGTTGTAAATATATTATGGACCTTGAGACATGTATAAATATACTAATATGTAATGTTTATCACCAAGAATATGATGTTTGAGCTTTAAAATACAATTTGAGTATGAAATGCCAAAGTATGCAATGTGGAAATTTGATGGAAATATGCATAAGTGTGGGTTAAATGACCAAAATGAGATGCAAGAGGTTTAGGACCATTTGGGCAGCTCACACAAGTCTCAAATAAGCTTTTAAACTTGCCCAAAACGTGCCAAGACCAAGGGAAATCCATTTGGCAACTTTGGTACCCAATATGGAGCCAAAATTAACCATAATGGAACCCTATGTCACTTTTTGGCCAAACAAGTTAGTCTTGCTCTAAAATTTGGCATGCAATTAGGTCTCATTGAGAGATTTTTGGGAATATAAAGAAAATAATTTTCGGAGGTCTAGAGAATACTTGATGAATTTTCAAAGTTGGGATTTTTTTTGGATTCTGGTATGTGCACTGTTCATACTGGCAGTTTTTTGTTTTGTGTCACCTGATGGCCAACTGGTGTCTAATGCTTGTGAAATTTTATATGAATAAACTAGAGGTTATAAGCTTTCTGTGGCCACCTAGATCACCTCATTTGGAGGTTTGAGCAGAGAGTTATGTATTTTTGAAGTTGGCTGTCATTAGTAGTGGTGCCCTAGGAGTTTAGTTACTGTTCCATAGGATTCCAATGGCTAAACGTATCTGTTTTATTCTAGAATTATTTTTAGCATCAATTTAACATGTGTAGATTTCCATAATGACTGAATGTGTGTGATTTTTATTTTTATAAAATTAGTTATGAAATTTAGAATTTTGTATCAGTAATCTGAATAGCAGCCCAGGTAGCCAGCGACCTCTGTAACTTTTTGGATGTCAAATGTCCTTCATGGTGTGTGTTATGATCTGGGCACATTTTTAGTGTGAAGTAGACATCCTAACATTTCTAGAATAACCAAGATTGCATTGGTTTAATTTTTCTAGATTTAGGTATGATTTTCCAAAGTTTTCCTGAAAAAGAGGCCAAGTCTGGCCGAAAATGAATTCCCATTTTTCATGCTCCATTTCGGTTTCCATGGGTTGTAGGCATGTTTTTGGGGTGTAAACAAGTTGCAATGATGTAATTAAATATGAGGATGCATAACATGAGCTCACACAGTCCACGTGACACTAAAATGAATTTTTAGATACGACGCAACGCAAAAATATTCCTTATTTTCTTGCCCTTTTCATGCAAAGCTCAAATGATTTATGATATCAAGTTATGTAAAGACATGAGATGAGCTAAAATTTATGGTGTTACACCGAGCATTTAAGGGCAACTCATTCAGGTCCATAGCCACACGTACAGATGATTGCTCCTATTCCACCAACCTAGATGCCTCCCGCCTAGGAGCAGCACTCTATTAGCCAGGCATCACCAAGTTTAAGAAATTCAGGCCTCCCACCTTTGATGGTGAGATGAACACAGAAAAAGATGAGGCTTGGATTATGTAGCTAGAGAAAATCTTTCGTGTAACACCATAACTTCTAGCTCTATTACATGCCATTTATAAGCTTCACATCATGATTTCCATGAGGGCACATGAAAAAGGGGATAGAAATAATCGACTTTTTTCGCGTTGCGCTATATCTTATACTATACTTCCTCATATTTAATTTTATTATTACAACTCATTTTCATCACAAAAACATGCCTACAATTCATGGAAACCGAAATGGAGCTCAAAATAAGCAAGCATATTTTCGGCCAGATTTGCTCCATTTTCTGACTCAACTTTGGAAAATCATAACTAAATCTAGAAAATTCGAAATCATACAATCTTTGTCACTCTGGAAATATTAGGATTTATAATTCACACTAAAAATACGTCCAAGTCACAGCATTCATCACATCGGACGTTTGACATCCAAAAAGATACAGAGTCGCTGACTGCCTGGGCTGTTACTCAGTTTACTAATACAAACTTCTGAAATTCATAACTAATTCTAAAAACATCAAAATCACACACATTCAGTCATTCTGGGAAGCTACAAATGTTACCTTGATACTAAAAATAATTCCCAAATGAAACAGATACGTTTAGGCATCTGGAACTGATGGAACAGTGATTGAGCTCTGGAGTCGCCACTGTTACTGACAGCAAACTTCAAAAATGCATAACTCTCTGCTCAGACCTCCAAATGAGGTGATCTCGATGGCAACAGAAAGCTTATGACCTCTAGTTTATGAATATAAAATTTCATAAGCATCGGACACCATTTGGCTATCAAGTGACACAAAAATCAAATCTGTCAGTATGAACAGTGCACATACCAGAAACCATAGAAAATCCCAACTTTGAAAATTCATCAAATATTCCCTAGACCTCCGAAAATTATGATCTTTAGCTTCTCAGAAAGCTCTTAATGAGACCTAATTGTATGCCAAATTTTAGGGCAAGAATAACTCATTTGGCCAAAAAGTGACGTAGGGTTCCATTATGGTCAAATTTGGTTCCATATGAGGTATCAAATTTGCCAAATGGCCTTCCCTTGGTTGTGGCACCTTTTGGGTAAGTCTAAAAGTACATTTGAGACTTGTGTGAGCTGCCCAAATGGTCCCAAACCTCATGCAGCTCATTTTGGCTATTCAACCCACACTTATGCATATTTCCAATAAACTCCCATATTGCACACTTTGGCATTACATACTCAAAATAGGTTCTGGAGGTCACACATTATATCCATATATTTAAACATCATATAATATCATATTTACACATGTCTCAAGGGTCATAGCCCATTTACTACATCATATATATCATATGGTACAATCATGGTCTTAAAGTGACAAAAGCTAAACACATGATTGTCAATCTCCTGCCCTTAGTGTTGTTGGCTCCCATTAGCATATCCACTTGGTTCACCTAGCATGTTAGATCATTGGAGAGGAGGGGATGAGATTCAAAGAATCCCAATAGCTCATCTCCCATTCAATCATACATAATATATACAAGGCAAGTTTCATAAATGTATGCATGGAGGAAATAGAAGTCATAGATATTTTAAAAGCAAACTTAGCATGTAAATCAATCATACAAGACATTCAAGAGCTCACTAAGTGTTTGGATTGGCCTCACACTTCTCCTCATGGATTTTGGACTTGCCTCACCCACTCTTTGAGCACTTTGGACTCAACCATACTCTTGGGAGCCCACTTTGCTTTTGGGAGACTCTTTACTTTGTCTTAACTAAGCTCAAGGGTTCTTGGCTCATCCTCACCCAAGGGAAGAGTTCTTAGCCTCTCCGCACTCAAGCAAACTCATACAAATATCATGAAATCATTTAAACATAACATGGCATCAAGGATCATGACATGTAAAGGCATGCTAGCATACTTTTCAAAGCTTTAAAATACACATACACATATTCTAAAACAAGCTAAACACACATCCATGCCTGAGAGAAGGTGAAGAGAGCTACCTTGCACAAAATGACACACTTTTTCCTTTGAATTCAAGCCTCCTCTTTCGGCCACACACCCATAAATTGGTGGAGATAGTTTCTCTTGGCCTAGATACAATTTATGAGAGCCAATTAGGTTCATGTAACAATCTCTAAGACCATACAACTTGCTTAAGTACTAGATTGCTCTATAACCCCCATTATGGTCCATATTGGCACCTAATGAAGCAACACCTCTCAAATGACTTCTAGGCCTCATTCTTTTCTTTCAAATATGATTCTTGACTCCCTTTTAAGCCTCTTGGAGTCATCACATCATCAAAATAAAAGGCCTAACACCATGTTGCTTCTTTAGGTCATAATATGGAACCTAAGACACCAAATCACTTTTTATGAGTTCTAAATTTTTTCCAAGGCCTCCCCTCACTTTCATTCATCAAATGTGACTCAAGAATGGCCTTAGAAAAATTAAAAACTCTCCCTAGCTAGGAGAACCCATCTAGGCCGAGGCTATGAAGCATATTGGGTTCCATGGAGCTTTCTTTGTTTTCTCTAGGGAAGAAGCATATGGGGAGCCTCTTAGGGATCTTGGGAGCTCATTTATACTCTTACTTAGGCCTAGGAATCATCATACAAAGTCAGATTTTACAAGGTACAATTGAAACCCTAGAATTTGCATCTTGAAATCTAATGGCTTTTTGATAATTCCCTTTGCATATTCTTAATCTCCACATCCTTTTTCTTTAGATTCATGCTTGGTTCTGCCTAAGAATCATCTCCTCCTAGGGTTTTCTCAAGTGGGGCGAAATTGTGGAGAAGGGGACCAAAAATGACAACCATAAGAAGAGAAATTACCTTGTTTTCTTGCTTTTTCTCACTTGAATCTTGTGTTCTTTGAGCTCCTCTCTTCAAATCCGAACTTTCCCCTCAATTTCTCCCTTAAAATAGATTTATAAACTTCATTATAATCATAGGAAACAAAGGAGGATGGAGGAGAAGAGGTTTGGAAGAGAAAGAGCATGAAAAACTACTAATTTCCATACCTTAAGCCTTTGATTTCTCCTCCTTTTCTTCCCCTACTTGTAAGCCTCATCCCCTAGGGTTTTCTTCTGGTTTTAGGCAGAAGATGGTCGTGCATAATGAAGGGAGGAGAAGGGTGCATCATATATATAGGTGGGAATAAGTTACACTTTTCAAAAATTCCAATTTTTCCCTTCACACTTTGCATTTTCGTTTCTCCTTTATTTTAGCTCCTTTTTTAGAATCGTCTTTTCCATTATAAAATTTAGATTCCCAATCAAGAAAAATGGCTTTGGAATCACTCAAATTGGAACTAAAACCTTTCCGAACGGATCCGTCAAAGTTCGAGCATACTGACGTTGAAAAATATCCACCGGAGGGGCTTTAGCTGTCCCGGGGCTTTCCATGGTTTTTAGGGCCTTTGAGAACCCCGAAGAACTTAAAACCTTCATTTGAAAAGCCCTCTTATGTATTTTTCAAAAAGTGCCCATATTTATGAAAATGCCACTAGCCTTTTGGCAATTTTTTTTTTGAATCACTCTGGCCTTGATTTCTAAGAAACTCAAAGCTCAAATCTTCATTTTCTAATATTTAAAATTTTATTATAATTTTAGTTGGCTCCAATTCCTTCTATTTTAAGGACTTCCTTTTGTATCTGGCCCATTTCTGCCATTTACAGAGAAACCAAACATTACGTTTTTCACGTTTACAGTAGGACGGGATGTTACATTTTGGGTGATGGAGTGCACATCTAAGCAGAAAGCTACTATGGCTATATTTCAACTGGAGAAAGAAGCAGATTATTGGTGGATAGGCATTGAGCCTATCTTGTAGGTTAGGAACCTTCCGATTACATGAGAGGCATTCTTCCAAGCCTTTTATAAGAGATATTTCCCCAGTTTAGTTAGGGATAAGAAGGAGTCAGAATTCATACTCCTAAAACAAACAAAGGGGATGTCTATGGACCTATACGTAGCCAGATTTGTAGAGCTCTCTCGATATTCCTCTTACTTGCAGAGATATAATAATGAGTGGGGGAGAGCAGATAGGCTAGAGAAAGTTTTGCTTCTTGAGATCAGAGATAGGGTAGTGCCACAGAGAATTAGGCACTTTTAATACCCTAGTTGAGATATGCGGAGTAACAGAGGTGAATCTTAGAATAATGGAGCCTACCTCCAGTGTCAGACCACCCCTCCCTAAGCCCAAGAGACCTAGAAAGGGATCACAGGCTGTAGTTACTAGCAACAGAGGTGGCAGAAGTCAATGGAGCCGAAGAGGCAAGAAACGAAGGACTTAGTCTAGCAGAGGTAGTTTTACACCTATTACATGTCCTTAGTGTGGCAAGAACTATGGAACCAGACCATGCTACGTAGGGCAGAATGTATGTTTCTGATGTGGTAGGCCAGGACACATGGCTACGGACTGCACCCAGGCTCTTCCACAATTCACATAGCTGAGGGAGATGGCTCCTGCTCCTAGACCTTAGACCCAGGGTAAAGTCTTTGCCCTATCACAGCAGGAGGCTAGTCGGTCCCCGAGTCTTATCTAAGGTACTATTAGAATAAATGATTTTTCTGTAACTACATTATTTAATTCGGGTGCTAGGCATTCTTTCATATCATATGACTATGTTAGAAGATTGGGTTTGAGTATACATATACTACCATATGACTTGCATGTATCTACCCCCACAAGAAACCAAGCCATTACCTCCGATGCTTATTTGAATTGTGTGATCAAGTTTAATCATTATCTTACCACCCTTAATTTGATTTGTATGCCCCTTGTTGATATTGATATGATCATTGGCATAAACTGGATGTCTGCAAATAATGCCACACTAAATTGTAGCCACATATGCATTACTTTACTTGAGTGTAAGTCTATACCTAGTATAAGGACTGAATTATCTGTTATGACCACCTCCCAGGTTGAGAGGTCTCTAGGATATGTTTGTCAGGGATACTTAGTTTTCTTTTTAGTTCAGGCTAAAGTAGAAGAGGGTATAGATAAGATTCTCATAGTAAGGGAGTTCCCTAAGGTATTCCCTAAAGAGATTAGCAGACTACCCCCAGAGAAAGAGGTTGAATTTCCTATAGACATTATACCTAGGGCAAGTCCAATGTCGAAGGCCCCGTATAGGATGGCTCCCACTGAGCTAGCTTAGCTTAAGAAACAAATAAAAAAGCTCTTAGAGAAGGGTTTTATCAGGCCCAGTGTCTCGCCGTGGGAAGCTCTAGTCTTATTCATAAAGAAGAAGGACGGGAGCCTTAAGCTATGTATAGATTATCGAGAACTCAATAAGATAACTATTAACAATAAGTACCATCTTCCTCGCATAGATGACTTCCTAGATAAGCTAGTAGGAATGTATGTATTCTCTAAGATAAACCTTAGATCGGGATACCATCAGCTTAGAATAAAGGCTGAAGATATTCCCAAGATAGCATTTAGGACTAGATACGGGCATTACGAGTTTTTAGTTATGCCCTTCGGGTTGACGAATGTACCTACAGTATTCATGGATTACATGAACAGAGTTTTCAAGGCATACTTAGACAGATTTGTTGTCTTCATAGATAACATTCTCATCCATTCAAAAAATAGAGAGAAACATGAGCAATACTTGAGATTAGCCCTGGAGACCCTGAGAGAGAGACAGTTGTATGCTAAATTTAGTAAGTGTGAGTTTTGGCTCACTGAAGTTCAATTTCTGGGTCATGTGATATCCAAGGCAGGGGTCATAGTAGATACCCATAAAGTAGAGGCAATGTTACAGTGGAAAAGACCTAGGAAAGTGACAGAGATAAGGAGCTTCCTAGGTTTAGCAGGTTATTATAGGAGGTTCATTTAGGGCTTTTCTCAGATAGTGATGCCACTGACCTCACTTACTAGAAAGAATGTACCATTTGTGTAGAATGAGAAATGTGAGAGTAGTTTTCAGGAGTTGAAGTACAAGTTAACCACGACCCCAGTTATAGTACTCCCTGACCCTAGAAAGACTTTTGTAGTCTATAGTAATGCCTCTAAGAAAGGGTTAGGATGTGTGCTTATGCAAAAAAGCCGAGTGGTAGCTTATGCTTCTAGATAGTTAAAACCTCACAAAGAAAATGACCCCATACAAGACCTAGAGTTGACCACAATGGTGTTTGCTTTAAAAATATGGAGACACTACTTGTATAGGGTAGTTATAGAAATTTACAGCGATCACAAGAGCCTTAAATATTTATTTGAATAGAAAGAATTGAATATGAGATAATGGAGATGGTTAAAATTTTTGAAAGACTATGATTTTATATTAAAACACCATCTCAGTAAGGCTAATATGGTAGCTGCTGCCTTAAGTAGAAAATCCAAACATATGGCCAGTATGATGATCCGAGAGCAAGAATTGATTGAGAGATTTAGAGATATGAGTCTCTCGTGTGAGGTGCATTCGGGAAAATTATTAATGAGTGAAACCCGAAAAGAAAATGAGCTGAAGGATCAGATAAGAAAGGCCCAGTAGATAGATGACCATGTAAATAAGATTAGAGTCCAGATAACCTAGGGTAGCACTCAGGAGTTCAATTTGTCAGAGGATGATATAGTAAGATATAAGGATAGGCTATATATGCCTAGAAATACAGAAATCAGAGAGAAAATATTAGATGAGGCATATAAGAGCAAGTACACCATTCATCCAAGCAGTAATAAAATGTATCAGGACTTAAAGAAAATGTTCTAGTGGCCTAGAATGAAAATAGATATAGCAAAGTATGTGTAACACCATAAATTCTAGCTCATTTCATGCTATCTTTATGCTTCCCATTAGACATCTTATGGAAGAATCAAGGACATAGCATAAAAATAATGAATATTTTTGCATTGCATTGTGTATAAAAATTATATTCGATGTCATGTGGACTATGTAAGCTCATATCATGCATTCTCATATTTAATTACATGAATAAAACTCATTTGCATCATAAAATGTGGCTCACAATTCAAGAAAACCGAAATGAAGCATAAAATATGGAGGTTTATTTTCGACCAGATTTGGCCCTTTTTCTGATCAAATTTTAGAAAATTATAACTAATTCTAAAAAAATCAAAATCATACATTCTTAGCCATTCTAGAAAGCTATGGATGTCTACTTCACACTAAAAATATGCTTAGATTATAACATCTATCACAAAGGATGTTTGACATCCAAAATCGTCCAGAGGTCAGATTGCATTCTGGAACTATCACAAAAGTCTGTAGAAAAATTTGAAAATGTCCAATTAATTTCAAAAAAATCCAAATCATGAAAATGATACTAATTTAGAAATCTATGGATGTTAGCTAGAAGGAAAAAATAACTCCAGACTAGTTCAGTCAACCCTGACCTCAAAATTCAATGGAACAGTACCTCAAGTCAGCTGAATTCCCTAATACTGGATAGAATTTTTAAAAATTCATATCTCCCTTTCTAGACATCCAAATGAGGTGCTCCTAGTTGTACGAGTCACTTTGAATGCCTAGTTTCTTTGTATAAAAGTTTATGGCTATTAGACATCATGTGAGCCCTATGTGACAGATTTCATTTTCGGACCAAATGAATAGTGCAGCAGACCAAAACCAGAAAAATTATCAACTTTGAAAATTGATCAAATATTCTGTAGACCTCCAAAAATTATGATCTTTAGCTTCCCAAAAAGCTCTCAACAAGTTATAAATGTATGCCAAATCTTAGATCAAGAAGAGCTCATTTGGCCAAAAAATGATGTAGGGTTCCATTATGATCATTTTTAGCTCCATATGGGATACTAAAGTGACCAAATAGTTTTTCTTTAGTCTTGGTACCTTTTAGGCAAGTCTAAAAGCACATTTAGGACTTGTGTGAGCTGCCCAAATGGTCCCAAACCTCATGCATCTCATTTTGACCTTTTCTTCCATACTTATGCATATTTCCATAAAGCCATTCATGAAGCTATAATGTTATAACATACTCAATTTACATTCCATCATTCACATAACATATTCTTTCATTCCTACATCACATAATATCATATTTACATATGTCTCATGGGTCATAGACCATCTACACAATAATATACATCATTAAGCATCATTATGGTTCTAAAAAGGCAAAAGCTAGACATATTGATGTCAATCTTCTTTCTTCGAGGTGGTTGGCTCTCATTGCCATGTCCACTTGGTCCACCTAGCATATTAGATCATTGGAGAGGAGGGGATGAGATTCAAAGAATCCCAATAGCTCATCTCTCATTCAATCATACATAATATATGCAAAGCAAGTCTTAAAAATGTATGCATGGATAAAATAGAAGTCATGAACATTCAAGAAGCAAGCTTAGCATGTGAACAAGTCATACAAGACATTCAAGAGCTTACCAAGTGTTTGGATTGGCCTCACACTTTTACTCATGGATTATGGACTTGCCTCACCCATTCTTTAAGAGGTTCTTGGGCTCAACTATGCTCTTGGGGGCCCACTTGCTTTTGGGAGACTCCTTGCTATGTCTCAACCAATCTCAAGGGTTCTTAGCTCATCCTCACTATGGTTAAGAGTTCTTGGCCTCTCTACACTTAATCAAACTCAAACAAACATCATAACATCATTTGAAAGCATAATATGTCATCATGAAATCATGGCATATAAAACCATGCTAGCATACTTTTCATGGCTTGAAAATACACATACACACATTCTAAGACAAGCTAAACACACATCCATGCCTGAGAGAAGGTGGAGAGAGCTACCTTCCACACAATTACACACTTTTCCCTTTGGATTCAAGCTCCTCCCTTCGGCCACACACCCACAAATGTGTGGAGATGCTTCCTCTTGGCCTAGACACATTTTATGGGAGTCAATTAGGTTCATGAACTCAATTCTAAGGCCACATACTTGCTTAGATACTAGGTGGCTCTATAAACTCCATTATGGTCCATAAATGCACCTAATGAAGCAACTCCCCTCAAATAAATTCTAAGCTCCATTCTTTCCTTTCAAATATGATTCTTGACTCCTCTTAAGCCTCTTGGAGTCATCACACAATTAAAACAAAGAGCCTAACTACATGTTGCTTCTTTAGATCATAATATGGAACCTAAGGCACCAATTCAATTTTCATAGGTTCTAAATTTTTTCCAAGGCCTCCCCTCATATTCATTCATCATATATGACACAAAATTGGGATTGAAAAAATTTAAAACTTTCCATAGCTACTCAATCCATCCTAGCTGAGACATAGCCCCTTTTTTGCCTCCTTGGAATTCTCTTTGTTTCCTTGAAGGAGAAGGCATGTGGGGAGCATCTTAGGGATCTTAGGAGCTCATTTAAACTCTTAATTAAGCCTAGGAATTATCATATGAAATCATATTTTGGAAGGTGCGCACAAAACCCTAAAATTTGCATCTTGAAATCTAACGATTTTTTGATAATTTCCTTTGCATATTCTTAATCTCCACACCCTTTTTCCTTATATTCATGCTTGGGTCTACCTAAAAATCTCTCTTCCTAAGGTTTTCTCAAGTGGGGCAAAATGGTGGAGAAGGGAACCAAAGATGACAAACATAGGAAGAGAAATTACCTTGTTTTCTTACTTTTTCTCACTTGAATCTTATGTTCTTTGAGCTCCTCTCTTCAAATTCGAATTTTCCCTTGAATTTCTCCCTAGAATCAGATTTATAAACTCCATTTTAATCAAAGGAAATAAAGAAGAAGGGAGGAGAGGAGGTGTGGATGAAGAAAAGCATGAAAAACTACCATAGAAACATACCTTAAACTTGAATTTTCTCTCCCTTTTCTTCTTCCCTTGGTGCGCCACTCTGCTAGGGTTCTTCTTCTGATTTGGGCAAAATAATCTGAAGCTAAGTGAGGCAGAATGTGAGGCACCACCTATTTATAAAAGGAGGAAGAAATACTTTTTCAAAAATTTCTATTTTGCTCTTCGTTCTTGGCATTTTTGTTTCTCCTTTGTTTTAGCTCCTTTTTGACAACCGTCTTTTTCATTATAAAATTTAGGTTCCTAATTAAATAAAATGCCTTTGGAATCACTCAAATTAGAGCTAAAACCTTCCCAAATGAATCTGTCAAAGCTTGGGTATACCGACGTTGGAAAACATCCATCGAAGGGGATTTAATTGTTCTGGGGCTTTTCATGATTTTCAGGGCCCCTGAGAACCCCAGAAAACTCAAAACTTTCATTTAAAAAGCTCTCCTGTGTAAATTCCAAAATTTGCTCAAAATTACAAAAATGCCATTACGTTTTGTAAGCTTTTCATAAAAAATTGTTTCTTCATTCTAGCTCCATTTTTCTTTTCGTCTGAGCCTGGGATTCTCATTTTAGGAGTCTAGAATGCTTCCTAAATTTTTTGGGACCTTAAACTACATCGTCTTAGGGGACTTCCTTTGTATTCAGTGAGTTTCATTCGTTTATGAAGAAACTGTATGTTATGTTTCTCACGTTTTCTCTCATTTTTGGAAAACCGCATGTTACAGTATGTCTTCCGATGTCTAGTATGTCAGAGAGTCAAGATAGAACACTAGAAGCCAACTGGGTTACTTTAGCCCTTAGATATCCTGGATTGGAAATGGGATAGCATAGCTATGGATTTTGTCATGGGCTTACCTAGGACATCATCGGGGCATGATGCAATATGGGTAATAGTGGATAAATAAATGCAGTAGTGCACTGATAACCATGATATTTTATATATTTTAATCCCCTAACTTAGGTGTTTTAGTGTGCAATTATGGCTTTAGGAATTTAATTAAGTGGAATTTGATTTTATTTTGCCATTTTTACAATTGAGGAATTAATTTGCAAATTATTGATTCTTAATGCTTAAATTCATCTTAAATAAATTTTGAATATTTCCACTTAATACCTTCCAATTTTTGTGTGCAGAATTTCAATGGACAATTAAAGCTTGGATGGTAAATTGAATTGGAGAAGGTATGAGGTTCAAACACCATGCAATCCTAAGTGGCTGGAACAAAGAAGAGGCAACACAATGAATGGAGCTGCATGAAGGGAAGCTTGAAAGGAAACTCATGGCAAGGGAATGAAAGCAAAACAAAGGAAGTCTGGGCTGGACAGCAACATGCAGAACCTCGTGAGCAAGAACAAATGGGAGGCAGCATTGACGGGAGCTACAGCGAAGCTAAAACGTAGATGCATGAAGACGTTAAGCTGCAAGAAGGAGGCTGCCACATGCACAAACTCATGCAGAACTGCACGTTGAGAAACAGAGGAAGAAGACTTGTGGAAAAGTTGCTGGAACAGAGGAAGGAATAAACACGCTGCATGGCTGGAAGAGAGATCACGATGAAAGACGCTGAAGCTACGCTTGGACAGCAACGTGAAACAGAGACAGCCATGAGTTGGAGAAGAAAGAAACACATGCAGAATTACGTCTGGACAGTAGCTGCAGAATGAGCATGAAGCAAACTCGAAGCAAAGAGAAAGGAAGCTCAGCAGCTATAGAATGCGAATAAGCCACATGCAGAAGCTGAACATGGAGCAAAGAGCATGATTGGACAGAAGAAGAAGGAAGAATGGAGCTTCGGGTTGAGAAGTAACAGCAACGCACGAAGAAGAAGCTTACATGCAGAAGTTACATGCTGTGGCTGGAGCTACGTCTGAATGCATATGGAAAATAATAATAAAATGAAATGGGGCCCACATTCACATAAGCAAAGAAGAAAAACGCATTCGGGCTGACGTGGGAAAAGAGCTAGAAGATGAGGAATAATTGCGTGACTTCAGCGTGCAAAATCAGAAGCTGAGGGGCACGTGATTAATGAAGGTGAATGTGAATAAAAAAAAAACCTAGAGAGAACGCTACGGAGAGAGGGGGAATGAGATAAAAGACGCTGTGAGATATATCAGTTGTAGAGGAACGCGAGACGGCAGAAAAAGCGCGAGAAGCTCCAGCGCTGGATGAGGAAGCAGTTCTGGTTGAATTCTCCATGATTACGGCTTCAATGATCAAATTCTCTCCGATCACAACATCCATGGCAGCTTGAATTCTATTTGGTGGCTAGATGAAGATTGGATTCTCCTAGATGAAGATTTGAGCTCCACATCTTTTCATCAATTTGGATAAAACCCTCTTGCTCAATCTTTTAATTTCAATATTAGTTCTTTTATTAATTTGACTAGGTTTAGCTTATTGGTTTAGGAATTTAATTACTGAAATTACTGGATTGAGTTAATTCTTGGATTGATCTTAAATCGAATTTCGGAATTTTATTTGTGATCATTATCTGTTTGTAGAAACTCCAGAATTAATGTCGTACAATTGACCTCTAAATTCCTCTTGATTTTAGGCTAATTGATGCAATGGTTATTGGATTAGTTGGCTAGAACTTTTGTGCAATTAATTGCTTGAGGGGTTAATTAATCTAATTGGTGAATTAGCATCTTGAGTGAATTGTACAGTGGCTTTCATAAATCAATCAAAATTAGTGTAGTGTGTTCTTATTTTTAATTCAATTAATTAGTTGTTTAAGGTTTCTTGTGGTTGCAAAACTCTTTGAACAATTGATGAATTGAATCTTGGATGGTTATTCAAGAGCCTTATGAGGAATGCACTAAAGAGCAAGAACTTAATCCAAAATTGGTAAGCTAAAAAGAGCAAGGATAATTGAACTCTAAGGAATCCAATTAAAAGCTAGTTACCACATTTACTTGACTAATCACTTGAACTTAGTTTTAGATTTCTAATTCTTGTCAATTAATTTTAGTTTAATTAAATTCTAACATATCAAACCCCCCAAAATAAGTCCTAATTAGTAATACTTAGAACACTCTTCCATAAACAATTTAAGGCACAAACTCCTTGGAAAGATGACCTAGGTTGCACCATTATCTACAAATTTATTTTGCTACCTAGTTTTATTTGAGATTGCGCGACACGATCATCATGCACTTCTTAGCTATGAAAGCCACTAATACCCTAAATAAGCTAGCCCATCTGTATATCAGGGAGATAGTTAGATTGCATGGCGTGCCTAGGAGAATAGTTTCAAATAGAGATCCCAGATCTACATCAAATTTTTGGAGAATATTATAGGATACTCTAGGTACCAAACTTAGATTTAGCATAACCTATCACCCCCAGATAGATGGATAGATAGAGAAAACCATCCAAACCCTAAAGGACATGTTGAGGGCATGTGTAGTAAAGATGAAAGGAAACCGAGATACACACTTGCCTCTAGCAAAGTTTTCCTAGAATAACAATTATCATGCAAGTATATAGATGGCACTGTATGAGGCATTGTATAGGAGAAAGTGTAGGTCTTCGATGTGTTGGGTTGAGCTTGGAGAGCAGAGCCTTATAGGCCCAGAGTTAGTGGACCAAACATCTAAAAGGATTGAGACCATTAAAAAGAAACTCTTGATGGCCTAGAGTAGACAAAAAAGTTATGTAGATAAACATAGACAGCCGTTAGAGTTTGAGATTGGAGACCATATCTTCATTAGAGTGTCTTTAGTCACAGAGATAGGTCGGTCTATTAAAAGCAAAAAGCTCAATCCAAAATACATAGGTCCTTTTCTAAATTCTTAATAAAGTAGGACCTATGACCTACAAACTAGCCCTTCCCCTAAATTTGAGCCAAGTACACAATGTATTCCATGTTTCACAACTCAAAATATATCAGCCTGACCCCTCACATGTCATAGAATATGAGAATATACAGTTATAGGATGATCTATCATATATAATATCACCAGATCAGATTGTGGACGTTAGACTCAAGCAATTACGGAATAAGATGATACTACTGGTGAAAGTGGTTTGGAAGGAGTTATCTCCTAAAGAGGCTACATGGAAACTAGAGGATGATAAGAGAAAGAAACGTCTAGAACTCTTACCATGAGCTATGTTATCAAAATTTTAAGGACGAAATTTTTAAAGGGGGAGAATTGTAATGTCCAGTTTTCGTTAAACAACAGAAACAAATGTGTTTTCAAAGCAAGTCACCTGAAATGAATTAGTTAAGGTCCCAAAAAATTTGAATAACATTCTAAACTCCTAAAAATGAGAATCTCAAGCTTAAATGGAAAGAAAAATAGAGCTAGAATGAAAAAATAAAATTTAACAAAAAACTTACAAAACGTAATGGCATTTTCGTAATTTTGAGCAAGTTTTGGAATTCACACAGGAAGACTTTTTAAATGAAAGTTTTAAGTTCTCCGAGGTTCAAAGAGGCCCTAAAAAACATAGAAAATCCCAGGACAGTTAAAACTCCTCCGATGGACGTTTTCTAATGTCAGTATACCTAAACTTTGACGGATTTGTTTGAGAAAGTTTTAGCTCTGATTTGAGTGATTCCAAAGATATTTTACTAAATTAGGAACTAAAATTTTATAATGGAAAAGGAAATTCTCAAAAAGAGCTAAAATGAATTAAAAACAAAAATTCCAAAAACAAAGGGTAAAATGGAAATTTTTGAAAAGTTATTCTTCCTTCACCTATAAATATATGGTGCCCCACTCTCCCACTCAATTAGCTTCATATTTTTCTGCCATAAACCAGAAAATAAACCCTAGGAGAGTGGCGCACAAGAGGAAGAAGAAGAGGAGGAGAAATCAAGGGATGAAGGTATGGGATTTTGGTAGTTTTTCATACTTTCTTCTTTCTAAGCCTTATCTCGTCCATTCTCCTTTGTTTTTTATGATTATAATGAAGTTTATAAATCTATTTTAAGGGAGAAATTAAGGAAAAAATTCGAATTTGAAGAGAGGAGGCTAAAGAAGACAAGATTAAAGTGAGAAAACAAAGAAAAACAAGGTAATTTCTTCTTCCATAGTTGCTACCCCTTGTTTCTCTTCTCTCCCCATTTCGCCCCACTCAAGAAGTCATAGGAGGGCTTGGTTTTTAGGTAGAACCAAGGGTGATTTTTAGGAAAAAAGGTGTGGAGATTAAGAATATGCAAAGAAAATTAACAAATAACCATGGAAATTCAAGTTGTAAATTCTAGGGTTTCATATGTTACTTGAAAAATGTAATTTGATACCTTGATTTTTATGCCTAAATGAGGTTTAAATGAGCTTCTAAGATCCCTAGAAGTTTCTCTATGTGCTTCCTCCATCAAGAAAACAAAGCAAAGTACATGAAGCCCAAAACCATGCATAGTCTCAGCCTAAAAGGGTTTATATACCTAGGGATAGTTTTAATTTGTTTGAAGCTTATTTTTGAGTCATATATGATGAGTGAAGATGAAGGGAGGCCTTAGAAAAAATTTAGAAATCATAGAAAGTGAGTTGGCCTTATATGATCCATAATATGACCTAAAGAAGCAACATGTAGTTAGGCTCTTCATTTTAATTGTGTGATGACTCCAAGAGGCTTAAAAGGAGTCAAGAATCATATTTAAAAGGAAATAATAGAGCCTAGAATGTATTTAATAGGTGTTACTTCATTAGGTGCATTCTTGGAACCATATAAGGGTTAATGAGCCAAGCTAGTATCTAAGCAAGTTGTGTAGCCTTAGAATTAATTCCATGAACCTAATTGGCTTCCATAAATTATGTTTAGGTCAAGAGAAATCATTCCCACACCTTTGTGTGCGTGAGGCCAAAAAAAAGAGAGGAAATTCAAGAGAAAAAATGTGTGCTTGCTTCCAAGGTAGCTCACTCTTCCTTCTCTCATGCATGGATGTGTGCTTACATTGTCTTTGAATTTGTGTATGTATGTTTTAAGTCATGAAAAGTATTCCAGCATGATTTCATATGCCATGGTACCATGATGATTCATTATTTTTCAAATGATATTTGTTATGTCTGCTTTGGTTTGCTTGAGTGTGGTGAGGCCAAGAACCCTTAGCCATGGTAAGGATGAGCCAAGAACCCTTAGAATTAGTTGAGACAAAGTAAAGAGTCTCCCAAAAGTGAGGTTGACTCTCAAGAGCAATGTTGAGTCTAAGAACCTCTTAAAGAATGGGTGAGGCAAGTCCAAAATCTACAAGTGAATGGATAAAGGTAATCCACTTGCTTGGCAAGCCTTTGTATGCTATCTATGACTTGCTCAAATGTTGAAAAAGCTTCTTGAATGTTTGCACATGTTAATATGCCCATGCATGCATTTGTAAGATTGGTTTTGCATCTTTTATGTGTGATTACAAGGGAGATAAGCTATTAGAATTCCTTGAATCTTATTCCCCCCTCCAATGTTCTAACATGCTAGATGGATCAAAAAAGTAAGGAGATGGGAGCTAACCACATGAGAGATAGAAATGTGACATCAAAGTGCATGGATTTTGTTCTTTAAGACCACATAGATGGCAAATGATGTAATCCATGGTTGTATATGTCCTATGATAATGTGAACATGTGTAATTATAATAATATGTCATGTATAAATGAGAGAATATGTTATGTGCAAGCTAAAATGTAATTTGAGTATGTAATGGCAATTTTAGTTTCTTAAAGACTCGATGCATTAGTGTATAAGTGGAAGTGGAATGGCAAAATTAAGATGCATGTGGTTTGGGACCACTTGGGTAGTTCATACAAGTCATAATCATGCTTTTAGACTAGCCCAAGAGGTGCCAAAAATCAAAAGAAGTCATTTGGACACTTTGGTATCTTATATGGAGCAAAAATTGACCATATTGGAAACCGGTACCATTTTTTGTCCAAATGAGCTCTTCTTGATCTGATATTTGGCATGCATTTAGAGTTTATTGAGAGCTTTTTAGGAAGCTAAAGTTCAGAATTTTCAGAGGTTTAGGGAATATTTGGTGGATTTTCAAAGTTGGAAAAAAAAATCTGATTTTGGTCATGTTATCGTTCATACTAGTCCGAAATTAAAATCTGTCACTTAGGGGCCAAATGATGTCCAATTATCACAAAGTTTTATAAAGAGAAACTAGATATTCCTAATGACTTGTGACAACTATAAGCACCTCAATTGGATGTCTAGAGTGGGAGATATGAATTTTTAAAGATTCTGCCTAATATCAAGCATCCAGACTAACCTCAGGTATTGTTTAATTAGTTTTCGATGCCTGGACGTATCTAAACTAGTCTAAAGTTATTTTTTTCCTCTAGCTAACATCTATAGCTTTCTATATTGGTATCATTTGTATGGATTATAATTTTTTGGTATTAATTGGACATTTTTTAAGTTTGTAGCAAAAAGTTGTGACAGTACCAATAGCCAGCCAGACCTCTGCAACCTTTTCGAATGTCAAATGTCTTCTGTGTTGTATTTCATGGTCTGGACATATATTTTTAGCATAAATTAGACATGTGTAGCTTTTCATAATGGCAAAGAATGCATGATTTTGATTTTTCTAAAATTAGTTATGATTTTCCAAAATTTGTGGCAGAAAAGGGAGAATTCTAGCCGAAAATGCAACTATGTATCTTATGCTTCCCTTTGCTTTCCATGAGTTGTAGGCCACTTTTGGTGATGGAAATGAGTTTTATCTATGTAAATAAATATGAAAATGTGATATATAAGCTCACATGATTCATGGGACACTAAATGAAAAATTCATACACGACGCAACACTAAAAATTCATTATTTTAATTGCTTTTTCCTTCTCCTTATATGATATGCATGGTGGGAAGCATGAGAATAGCATAGAATGAGCTAAGAAATTATGGTATTACACTATAGTCATATTTTGTATTTGTCATTTCTTAAAGGTCTAAGGGTAAGAATATATTACTTTGGTCCATCAAAACTTGTCTAAAGTGATTTGAGATCGATTGATAGGGAATAGCACAAGGTAGTCACTTGAGGCTCCACATTTCTTCTTATTGTCATAGAGAGGGATTTGCTGAGATAATTCAAAATTTAGTTATTCCAACATAAATTTAGGTCCCTAAAGCATGGAAGTTAGTAAATTGTTGGGTACAAGAGGAATATAACATCAAAACCATGTATTTTTGCCTTAGGAGGACCCTAAACATTAACTAGAGGGAGTTACAAGTGGGTAGGATTGAGCATCAAAGAGTTTAAGGCTAAAGAGGAGTTAAGTTATAGCCAAAACTACTTAAGTCACAACTAAATCACATTTAAGAGGTAACAAAATTGAATTGCACCACGGAATAGGTTTCTTAGCAGTAGCACAACTTGAGGAAAATAGAAGGGGAATGTTCCAGAGAGCAGTCTCGTTGCAACATGAAAAGGTCTCATTGCAGTGAGAATTGGGAAAAATTGGAACAATGCCATAGAAGCACCTAGAGTTTTTGAGCTACGACGAGGATCAGGAATTTTTCCCAGCAGAGTTATAGTAAGCAAACTCACTGCGGTGCTAGGTAGCCATGCTGTAGCATGACTCAGGAAAAATAAAACAATGAGGCACAAGGGAACCTCACCACAGCGTGGGGAGCTTAAGTCACAATGAGGAATGGGAATTTTGCATTTTCTAGTTCCAATAGCAAGTTAAGTCATGGTGTGGGTTTTTTAAGTCGTAGTGCAAGTCTAAAATTTTAGTTCCAAAGTTCCAAAAGCCAACTTAGCTGTGACTAAACTACCCCAAGTTGTGGCCTAAATCTTTAAACCCCTATTTTAGCTTATAAATCTTAGTTTTCTCTATGGTAATGATATATATATAGTTTTGTAAACTAATATAAATGAGTTTTATGCCTCTTAAAATCAGCTAAAGATAAAATGGAAGTCTGATATGAGAATTTATTTAACCTCACACATGAATTTTCTTATTCCTCTGAATGGTGACTTAGAATGATTAAAAAGGTTCAAATGTCCTTATACTTTCATCCTTTAATGAATTATTAATGATGTTTAATTTTAAGTATCAATGATTAAGAGCTTAATTTTGATTGCTTAACATGGTTAATAGTTAGGACTGTTATAACTTTGACCATTCCACTATTCATTAACATATGTATATGTGTGTGTCAATTATATAGCATTAAGATATCTTAGCCAAGCAAACCATGGAATTCCATTTAAATAAACTACTTTAATGCCTAATGGAGCAAATGACACCTAAGCATAACTGATGGCACTTAGAGAAGCAAGGAGAAGCAGTTAGCAACACTAAACTATATTAATTTCATTGATGCAATGCACGGATGACACACCAACACCTGGATAGCCACCGAATTATTTCACTTAATTCATTTTCTTCCTACCAAACCGAGACTACTTTTGCAAGGAAAGAAAGGAGGCTTTCAAGGCTACTATGGTACCTAGGAGACAACTAGAAAAGGAATGGTTGCATGAGGCAAGAATGGGTACTTTAGTTAAACTTGTAAAAGGCAAAAATGATGCAAACCATAAGAGATCTCTCCTCCATCAACTAATTTTCTAGTTGATATTATTTTGGTTCTAGTTTTGTTAAAGAATTAGAAAGGGAAGGTTGTCATAGAGTGAGGAGAATGAAGGAAGTCATTTTTAAGGCCACCAAATGGATTGATGTATAGGGAAGCCATTCCAACACTTTCCTAGCTAGATCTAGCTAGCCAAGTAAGTACATTTGTTATTGTATTGGGATTGTGTATGGAGCTAATAAATTATAGATTGAATAAGTGGTGGGTTGAGAATAAAGGAAAAGGTTGAACATATGTAGGGGTTGCCTTGATATAAAATGGAGACATATTTATCCATAGTAAAATGCACATGCACCTAGTTACCATAATTAGGAGAAAAACATTAAGACAAAGAAGGAAATTGTGGGTGAGCCTAATTACCATTCAAATGATGTTTAGGAGTTAGACTTTAGGATTTTGAATTTATTTTGATGAATTTTAATGAGATTAATTTTGTAATGAACAAAAAATAAAATTTTGAATGATCCTAGATTAGAAATTATAATTTCCCATTGATTAAAAGCCAGCCATAATATGTGGCACTTGAAATTAGTAATTTCATTGTGTTTTTCAACTTTGGCCATGGCTTATTATTATAACCTGCTTTATTTTATCCATTCTCACTATTCTTAGACATAAACCATAAAATACATAAATCGAAAATATACCTTTAATGATAAAAATCAGCCCATTTACATATCAAACGAAGCTATAAGGGTCAAATTTCAGTTATTTCTTTTCCTTTATTCATATTTATTCTAAACAAACTTGTTTTGGCCCGTTTAATCATAAAACATGTAATACCCCAAAATTAATTAAGGTGTTAATCATAGATTTGAGTTAATTAAAAATAATTATTATGGAGTAATTGGGCAAGCTATAGGAAGGGGAATTTATAGGGAAATAAACTATAAATATGGGTTGAAGATTTAATTGGGTTAAAAACTTCATCTATGCCCAAATTAATTTTTGTAAGCCATGGGTAAGGATTAATAGAGGCCCAATGATTTTAGGTGTAGACCCAACTCCTTATTATGAGACTTAGACTAAGAAAGATCACCTAGCAATGACCCAATCTGATTTAATGAGATAGAGGCCCAAGACTCAATTTACATGAGACCTTATAATTGGCCCAACACACATTATGCAAACCCAAATTGGATTAACCCTTGGAACTTAGCTTAACCCAATCAAATTTCTGTAGCCAACTCATGAAATCTGACCCAACAAGTATAAAATCTGAACCTATGAGGATTTAGGCCTCTAAGTTAACCTCTAACCTATTTAGGACCCAACTTAAACCCTAAATACACTCATCCTCCTCCCCATTCTACAAGAAAAGCACAAGAGGCAAAGCAAAACTCAGAGGTCTTAAAGAGCGACTAAGGTTCTGGAAACATTTTCATTATTTCTCACTTTTAGGCTCAGAATCAACCAAGGTAACTTTTATATAACTTAATCCTCTCCTTTTTGTCTTCAATTTGACTTAATTAATGTTCTGTTTAGAGCATTTCACCCATACCCAAAATCTAAAACTTCTTATTCTATGTTTTCATGGTAAAATTTCATAGGTTGAGGCTAGGGGTATTGCTAGGTAAGTATAAATTCCTCATTTTGATACTTTCTCTGCTAGTTAGAGACCCCATTAGCTGACTTATGATATGGGCTCCATTTCTATGTGAAAATATCCATAATATAAGGTGATATTTTGAAGTTTTTGGTCTAGGGAAGGCAAAATCCGAAATTGAGTTTCTTGGTGGTTGGTTAAGTGTCCCTTAGGCAATTATTGATGGATTAATTCTTTGATTATTAGGTTGTTGCCATAATTGATGACTGGGGATGGTAATGGACTGACTTAGAATGGTAATTTTCTGATGTTATGATTATAGGAGGATTTTGGTACTATTATTAGCTTCTCAAATTAGCTACAAGTGAGGTAACCAGGGATTGTGTAATTCCATGTATATATCTACTTTTGAAATGCTAAATGAATTGATCGGGTATCTGTTTTATTGTGTTTGGACCTTGTGAGTCCATGGTGGAGTTGTGGTATGGTGGCCACCCGTGTATGTGCTTTGATCGGGTACCAGGTTATGATCATAGCCTAAATACACTAAGCCCTGGTTGTACTCGTTAGGGAGTGGGTGCCGTGGATGGGCCTCTCCTGGTGTTATTGGCATTTAACATGTGGAAATGTGATTGCTAGTATAAGATGATAATCATAGTAACCTAATCGTTTCATTTGCTGATATGACTAATATAATTTTTTATACTCATTTTAATTCTTACATATATGTTAATTAAATTAGAATATATGGATGGAACTTACCTTTGCCTACTGAGATTTGCATCTCACTCCATTGTTGGAGATTGTGCCCTAGGCCAATCATTGTATTGCGAACATTGTTTTTATTACGAAATAAGAGTTTTCTTTTATTACATTATTATATTATTTGTATGTTTATATATAATAATATCCATCGATAAATCATATTTTCTTTAGATTATCCAAAATGTCCCTAGTCAATCATCTTTGTGGGAACAATGATGAATTAAGACTAGTATGATTTTGATTGATTAAGTGTTAATCATGTATGATGATATGAATCAAAATCATTGGCGTGTGTTAGAGAACAGGATGCTGGATAGACCCATCATGAGATAAGCTATATAGATTAAGTCATAAGTTTATCTCATATATAATCGTGTCATTAATCCCTTGGACCTAAGATCACCATAGATTCCTACATGAAGGACACTGTACTTTGACATAGTCTAATGTCACCTTTAATCGGGTGATTATAAAAGCTATGATCGAGTATAGTGGAATCCATGCAGAGCAAGATGAGTGGTCAAGATGGAATTTGTCCTTCTAATTGATAGAGAGATATCTCTGGGCCCCTTGATGAGTGTGACTGAGAAATGCATGGCCATGCTCAGATGGAAAGAGTTCCATCTTATATTAGTCTGCTCAGAGATCGAGAAAGTTACGATCGAGCAAGTTGAGGATAACATTTCCATGCCTCATACTTGATTTAGATGTCGTGTAACAAAAGGGATATGATAGGGTTGTAAGATAGGTTGCATTGGATCACCGATCCCATATGATTTGGGTAGTCACAATGTCTTGCTAGAGGCCGCTTGTGACTTGTGGGTCAAACAGTGCAGTTGGCCCACTGCCAACATCATATGGGCCTACAGGGTCGCACACAAGAACAGACTAACACGAGTTAAAATGTTCACATTCATTGAATCAGAAATGTGTCTAGATTCAATGAATTTAATTTTTAAATCTAGGATAGAGGAATTATATATATATATATATATAAATAATTAAATTTGAAATATTATATATATATATTATATTTGATATTATATATATATATGAATTAGTTTAAATTTGATTCTATTAGATAGATTTAAATTTAAACTAATCAGATAATTTAAATTTAAATTAGGCTCTAAATATTGTTAGTTTAATTTAAACTATAGGATAGATTTAAATTTAAACTAATAAATATATTTAATGATATATTTAATTAATTTTTATTAATTAAATATATCTGAAACCCTAGTCTATAAATAAGTTTTCCATTTAAAAAAAAAGATATACTAGAGTTGCCTCTAAAAGCCCTAGAGAGAGGGACAGTGTACGGACGTTGTACGGAGCTGTACGGATGTCGTACGGATAAGTGCTAGCACATCGTTCAAATTGCTGAACCCCGTTCGTGTGGATACCAGTAGAGAGAGCCGATCTACAGCCAGTTCCTATGATCCAGACAAAGAGTAAATAGCAAACTCAATCGACAGAAAAGTTAATTCTCTGAACCTATTTGGTTTAAGCGATTTTGATGGATCCTTGGTGGGAATCAGGATCAAAAATTTTAAATTACGCTATGTGCCTCCCATGATTCCCAACAGTGGTATCAGAGCTATGTCAATAATTGCTTAAATTGAGTACCTGTGTGTTCTAAGAATTTTATCTTGTGCTCAATTTTTCGCATTTGCTGATATGAGATATGTATATGATGTTGATTTGATCAAATTATTTTAAAGCATGAAATCTAAGCGTAGAGATCCTTTTAATGAATCCGTTTATATATATGATATATGTATATGGTAATAGTCACTGAAATCGATTCTGTTCATATATATATATGAGATATATGTATGTGCGTTCATGTTTTGGATACTAAAATAGATTATGAATCTATACATATATATGCGTTTAGGTTCGGATACTAAAATAGATTACTGAAATAGTTTCAGTTCAAATCAGTCTTTGAGTATGCTAATCATACATGTATAAAATTGATTATGAATCTGTACATGTATGTCAATCTGAATCTATTTTGAATCTGAATCTAGATATGCATATGTATTGACCTTGAATTTGAAAATTTAATTCGAACATGAATCTATTTTCAATGTGATTAGGAACATGATTATTAATCTATTACATATGTATATATATTTAATTATATTAAATAGTGGGACCTCCGTTGCTATCTAATCCTAGCGCAACACAATCTAATTTAAAACAAATCCACTAGATTTACAGCCTTTCATATGAGATGAAATGTTTGTAACATGTGTGTTTTTGTTGTGATTTGCTTGGATTGGTATGGTGCATGATATGGCCTTAGGATGCTTATGGTTTGTAAATTTTAAAAATACGGTCTGCATGTCGTGCCTCTCTCTATTCATTCTGAATGTACATTCTTTTCTCATCTCACACTCCCCTTGAATGTTCAAGCAAGGTTTCTCTTTGTATATATAGATTTTATCTTAGAGGAATCCTCTCATTGGCTTGGGAGGAGATAGGATAGATGGGCCATATTGTGTCACATTTATTTTAAGACTTATGATGAAATCATATGCATGTATGTTTGTATGCTATCATAGTATATAATTATGTGATGACTAGTTTTATAAAATAATAAATAAGATAAAATCCCTCGCATCAAATTTAAGTTATAATGCCATCCATTCATGAACACCTGTCAAAACTTTGATCGCCTAATTGTAAGAACTACTAAAGTGGTATGCACTTGGGTTATCTCAGTAAGGCAACTTGGGTAATGGTAATACCCATAAGTTTCATAATGGTTCAACTTAATTGGGACTACCAAAATGGTTCTAGGTCTCAAGGCATTAGATGGGATTAAACATGCCAGATCATGTGATGAATGAATCCTATAAAAGATCTAAGAGTTACATGTGATGTAATTGGTAAACGAGTTACCTACCTAAATAGCTTAATTTTAAGCGTCTTGTCAAAGCAGACTTATAATTAAGTGAAATATGGTTCTTACCTTGCTAAACTAAATTGAGGATTATTTTAATGGGAAATTATTTAACTTTGCATATTTTTTGTTGTAGAAAATGTCGACAAATAACTCTGCTACACTATCATTGTGATCCATCCTTGAAAAGGACAAACTCAATAGGACAAACTTTCTTGACTGGTTCAGGAACTTGAGAATTGTTCCCCAGTAGGAAAGAAAGGTATATGTCCTAGATGAGCCCATTCCTGAGGAGCCTGCAGCCAATGCTCCAAGAGCACATAAGGATGTCCACACCAAGCATCTCAATTATTCTATGGATGTAGGATACCTGATATTAGCTACCATGGTCCTAGAACTTCAAAGATATCTGGAACATATGGAGGCTTATGAGATGATTGTGCATCTCAAGGAAATGTTCTAACAACAGGCAAGGCAAGAAAGGTTTGAAACTACCAAGGCCTTGCATTCCTGTAAAATGGCTGAAGGTGCATCAGTTAGTACTCATGTTTTGAAGATGAAAGGCTACCTTGATCACCTTGAGAGGCTCGGATTTCCCATGAGCCAGGAGTTAGCTACAGATTTGACCTTAAACTCACTCCCAGAGAGTTATGACCAGTTCATCATGAACTATAATATGAACAACATAGAGAAATCAATTTCTGAACTACATTTGATGCTTAAAACTACTGAGCAGAATATCAAGAAAAAGCCTAGCAATGTTTTAATGGTTCAGAAAGGAAAAGGAATGAAAAAGAAAGGCAAAGACAAGGGAAAGGGAAAGGGCCCAGACAAAAAGTCCAACAAACAAAACAAGCCCAAGCCCAATCCTAAGCCTGAAGCTAAGAAGGCGAAGCCTCCCAAGGAAGGATAGTGTTTCTTTTGCAATGAGCCCAGTCATTGGAAGAGAAACTGCAAGTTCTACTTGGAAGATCTAAAGAAAAAGAAGAATAGTGGGGCTATTACTTCAGGTATCTATATTATAAAAATTAATCTTTCTACTTCTCCTACGTGGTTATTAGATACTGCATGTGGAACTCACATTTGTACAAATGTGCAGGGTCTCAAAAGGAGTAGGAAGCTGAAAAAGGGCAAAATAGACCTACGAGTTGGAAATAGAGCAAGAGGTGCTGCTTTAGCCGTAGGCACTTATGAATTAGTTTTGCCAAGTGGGCTTTTGTTAATTTTAAACAATTGCTATTATATTCCTACTTTGAGTAGAAACATTTTTTCACTTTCTTATTTAGATATGGAAGGTTTTACTTCAATAATTAGGAATAAAAAATGTTCTATTTATTTTAATGACATCTTTTATGTGGATGGTGATTTACATGGTGGTCATTATTATTTAAATCTTAATGCTCCTAATAATCAAGATATCTATAACATAACTACCAAGAGGATCGAGACTAACGACTTGAATACGACCTATCTCTAGCACTGTCGTCTAGGCCACATAAATGAGAAACACATTTCAAAGCTCCATCAAGATAGACTTCTGAAATCATTTGATTTTGAATCATTTGACACATGCGAATCTTGTATATTGGGAAAGATGACAAAGGCACCTTTCACTGGGCATAGTGAGTGGGCCACTGACTTATTGGGCCTAGTACATATCGATGTATGTGGTCCACTAAGTACAACTACTAGAGGAGGCCACTTGTACTTCATTACTTTTATAGATGACTATAGTAGATATAGTTACATCTATTTAATGAGACACAAATCTAAAGCTTTTGAAATGTTCAAAACATTCCAAAATGAGGTACAGAATCAGCTTGGCAAATCTATTAAAGCACTTTGATCCAATCGCAATAATGAATATTTGAGCCAAGAGTTGATTGACCATCTAAGAAATTGTGGAATTATCTCACAATTGACCCCACCAGGAACTCCACAATGGAATGGTGTTTCTGAATGGAAGAATTGAACCTTATTAGATATGGTTCGATCTATGATGAGTCAAACGGATTTTCCACCATCCTTTTGGGGCTATGCATTAGAAACAGTTGCGTTTACACTAAACCTTGTTCCATCTAAGGTGATTGAAAAGACACCATATGAGATATGGACTGGGAAGAAGCCCAGTTTATCTTTTCTCAAGATTTAGGAATGCGAGGCATATGTTAAGCAATAGGTCTCAGATAAGCTAGTACTCAAATATATAAAATGTCTTTTTGTGGGTTATCCTAAGAAAACTAAAGGATACTACTTCTACAACCCCATTGAGAACAAATTGTTTGTTGCTCGGAATGGTATCTTTTTAGAAAGAGAATTCATCTCTAAAAGAACTAGTAGGAGTAAGATACATCTCGAAGAAGTTTAAGAGCCACAAAATCGCATTGAACCGGAGATGGAAAATTTAGAAGACTCACAACAAGTTGTTGAGCTGACTCAAGTAACACAAGGCCCACGAAGGTCTGATAAGACACAACATCAGCCTCAAAGATATGGATTTCTTTTAACTAAAAATCGTGATATGTTGCACATTAATCAAGATGAGCCAACCACCTATCAAGAGGCCATAATGGGATCAGACTCTAAGAAATGGCTAGAAGCTATGAAGTCTAAGGTGCAATCCATGTATGACAATCAGGTATGAACCTTGATTGACCCACCTAAAGGTATAAAAGCCATAGGGTGCAAGTTGGTTTTCAAGAAGAAAACTAACATGGATGGCCAAGTGCATACCTTTAAGGCATAATTGGTTGCAAAAGGATTCAAACAAACATATGGTATAGACTATGATGAAACCTTTTCACCAGTCGCTATGATAAAATCAATTAGGATCCTTCTCGCCATTGCTGTGTACTATGATTATGAGATTTGGCAAATGGACGTAAAAATAGCATTCCTTAATGGAAAGCTGCTTGAGGATGTGTATATGACACAACCTGAAGGTTTTATGCGTCCAGAAGATTCTAGGAAGGTTTACAAGCTTCAAAGATTCATTTATGGATTGAAGCAAGCATCTCGGAGTTGGAATCATCGCTTTGACGAAGTAGTCAAAGATTTTGGTTTTATCCAAAATGTTGATGAACCTTATGTTTACAAGAAGATTAGTGGAAGCACAATTGTATTTCTAGTGCTTTATGTTAATGACATCCTACTCATTGGAAATGACATTCCTACCTTGCAGATTGTCAAGTCTTGGTTAGGAAAGTGTTTCTCAATGAAAGACTTAGGCGAGGCCAATTACATCCATAGGATTAGGATCTATAGAGATAGATCCAAGAGGCTAATCAGTCTAAGTCAATGCACCTATATAGACAAGGTATTGCATAGATTTAGTATGCAAGATTCAAAAAGGGATTTTGTACCTATGTCTCATGACATCAATCTCAGCAAGACTCAGTGTCCTAGTACACGTGATGAGCGAGAATGCATCAGTAAGATTCCATATGCCTCGGCTATTGGATCTATCATGTATGCCATGTTGTGCACTCAACCAGATGTCTCATATGCCTTGAGTATGACTAGTAGATTTCAATCAGATCCAGGTGAGAATCACTAGACTACCGTCAAGAATATCCTAAAGTACTTGAGAAGAACTAAGGATGTATTTTTTGTGTATGGAGGATTGGATGACGAGCTTGTTAGAAATGGTTACACAAATGCAAGTTTCCAATTTGATAAAGATGATTCTATATTGCAATCAGGATTTGTATTCTGTTTGAATGGTGGAGCAGTAAGTTGGAAGAGCTCAAAGCAAAGCACTATAGCTGATTCTATAATAGAAGCTGAGTACCTAGCAACATTAGATGCAGCTAAGGAAGCTGTTTGGATTAAAAAGTTCATCACTGAGCTAGGGGTGGTGCCTACCATCTCAAATCCGATAGATTTGTTCTGTGACAATAATGGTGCAATAGCACAGGCTAAAGAGCCTAGATCACATCAAAGGACTAAACACATACTCAGGCAATATCACCTTATCAGAGAAATTATTGATAGAGGTGATATAAAGATATGCAAAGTACCAACTGATGACAATATTGTTAATCCTCTTACTAAGCCGCTTGCACAGGCTAAGCATGATCATCATGTTAGGTCAATGGGTATTAGAAACATTAATGATTGAACCTAGGGCAAGTGGGAGTTATTGGAGATTGTGCCCTAGGCCAATCATTGTATTGCGAACATTGTTTTTATTACGAAATAAGAGTTTTCTTTTATTATATTATTATATTATTTGTATGTTTATATATAATAATATCCATGGATAAATCATATTCTTTTTTAGATTATTCAAAATGTCCCTAGTCAATCATCTTTGTAAGAATAACGATGAATTAAGACTAGTATAATTTTGATTGATTAAGTGTTAATCATGTATGATGATATGAATCAAAATCATAGGCATGTGTTAGAGAACAGGATGCTGGATAAACCCATCATGAGATAAACTACATGGATTAGGTCATAAGTTTATCTCATATATAACCGTGTCATTGATCCCTTGGACCTGAGATCACCATAGATTCCTACATGAAGGACACTGTACTTTGGCATAATCTAATATCACCTTTAATCGGGTGATTATAAAGGCTATGATTGGGTATAGTGGAATCCATGTAGAGGAAGATGAGTGGCCAAGATGGAATTTGTCCCTCTGATTAATAGAGAGATATCTCTGAGCCCCTCGATGAGTGTAACTGAGAAATGCATGGCCATGCTCAAATGGAAAGAGTTCCATCTTATATCAGTCTGCTCAGAGATCGAGAAAGTTACGATTGAGCAAGTTGAGGATGACATTTCCATGCCTCATACTTAATCTAGATGTCGTGTGACAAAAGGGATATGATAGGGTTGTAAGATAGGTTGCATAGGATCAGCGATCCTGTATAATTTGGGTAGTCACAATGTCTTGTTAGAGGCCGCTTGTGACTTGTGGGTCAAATAGTGCAGTTGGCCCACTGCCAACATCATATGGGCCTACAGGGTCGCACACAAGAACGGACCAACTCGAGCTAAAATGTCTATATTCATTGAATCAGAAATGTGTCTAGATTCAATGAATTTAATTTTTAAATCTAGGATGGAGGAATTCTTTATATATATATATATATAAATAATTAAATTCAAAATATATTTTATATATATATATATATATATATATATATTATATTTGATATTATATATATATATATGAATTAGTTTAAATTTGATTCTATTAGATAAATTTAAATTTAAACTAATCAGATAATTTAAATTTAAATTAGGCTCTAGATATTGTTAGTTTAAATTTAAACTATAGGATAGATTTGAATTTAAACTAACAAATATATTTAATGATATATTTAATTAATTTTTATTAATTAATATATCTAAAACCCTAGTCTATAAATAGGGTTTCCATATAAAAAAAAAAAGATATACTAGAGCTGCCTCCAAAAACCCTAAAGAGAGGGACAGTGTACGGACGTTGTACGGAGCTATACGAACATCATATGGGGACGTTGTACGGAGTTGTACGGAGCTGTACAGACTTGTACGAACAAGTGCTAGCACACCACTCGAGTTGCTGAACCCCGTTCGTGTGGATAACAGTACAGGGAGCTAATCTGCGGTCAGTTCCTGTGATCCAGACAAAGAGTAAACAGCAAACTCAATCGACAGAAAAGGTAATTCTCTGAACCTATTCGGTTTAAGCGATTTTGACGGATCCTTAGTGGGAATCGGGATAAAAAATTTTAAATTCCGCTGTGTGCCTCCCATGATTCCCAACACCCATTTCATGGGCTAACTATTTCAGGTGAAGGATCCTCTAGTAAGGATAAGGGTAAGCAAGTGGATGAGCATCCATAAGCAGAAACTATGTGTGGGGAAGGTGCACTTGGATTGACCTAACTTAGGATAGATGCTAATTTAGTTATTCATTTGTATACCATTATCATGTAATCATATTGCTAAGTGTAGGAGTTTTGTATTTGATAACTTATGACGTACCTGTTAAGGACCTAGGCCTTATGCATTCTAGAATCCGATATATGAATTTACAACATCTGACATGGAACCTTATGGATCCAATGATTTAGTTTACTATTTAGAAATGTAATCATGTATTAAATTAAATGATGATTTAGACTGGTAATGCATGGCACCCTATGGGGATTCCTATTTGAATGATTTGGTTGGATGTTTATGAACCTGGTTGTTTATTAATATCACATGGTACTTGCTAATATATGATAGATTGATGAGTAGGAGTCAAATCTTAAATGTTGAAATGGGTAATGTTAGATTGGCTGGGAAAATTGAGTAGATAAATGCCATTAGAGTCTCATGAATTGATAGAGAGTGGCCTAGAGTGTTCCAAAAGGGAGAGTTAAAGTGTATGGGATGAAATTCTAAGAGTTTTAGGTATAGAAGGGATTTTGCTACAGCCAAATTGGCTTGAGCTATGGCCAAAAGTGGCAAAGTTACCCAAGGAAGGTAACAGAGCCTTATTTGCTACAGTGTGAAGTAGGGCTCATCGCAGTGAGAGTTGAGAGGCTAAATTGGAAGTGATCCAAAAAGTAATTCCTGCAGTGAAAAGAGGAATTGGCTATGGCCAATAGTGAGAGGCGAGTGAGGTAGGCTCTAAGAGGTCCTCTCGCTGCGATGCCACATAGGCTCGCACAGCAAGGCTCAATAGCCATGACGAAATTTGTGAAGATGTAAGAAGCAAACCCGAGAGCAATTGGCTGCAGCGTGAAGGCATTTAGCCGTGACGAAAGTTCTCAAACTCTTATATTAACCTAGAAACCTTGGTTTTCCTATGGCAACATTAAGGGATGACTTAGAAACACTTGTAAGAGATTCTTGAGAGTTGAAAATTAATGGGTAATATATTTAAAGGCTTTAATTAGGGATTTGTTTTGCTTATATATATGAATAGTTGTAAATATTTAGTTAGTGACTCTAATAATATTAAGGTTCAAATTTCTTCAGTTTTTCCTAAATTGATTAATTTAAATGGTTCTAGACCTTAAATTATGATTATTAATCACATGTTTAAACTTAATTACTATTTAGGGTCATTACAAAACATGCATTGGCAACCCATGGAGTCACTCTAGCCCAAATTAGTTCTAGATTCCATATTCTACATAAAATTTTGAAAATTCATAACTTGGGCTATGTAACTTTGATTTATGCAAATTAAGTGTCTATAAAAATCTTGGGATGTGAACTTTAGGCCTATAAAATTTCATGAGCAACTAAATTCATTTGGCTTCCCAAATACATGAAAATCCTAAACTAGATAGTATGAATAATATAAGGACCATTCTGCATAATTTTTTGAACTTTGGAAATTTATAAAATATTTTTAGAGCTCCAAAAATTTTCATTCTTAGCTTGTTAGAAACCTCTATTTAAGATCTAATTGCATGCCAAATTTTAACCCCAAACTAAGTCATTTTAGCCATTTGTGGCAGAAGTGCAATTTAGGACCTTAAAACCCATTTTAGGTTCAAAAGTGGCTTAAATAGAATCCAAATTGCACTCTTCCACTTTGAGCAAATTTTAATCATCCTAGGCATGAAATCCATGTGGTTTAACATGATAAAAGGCTTGCATAAAAATATGACAACTCTACCCTTAAGATACGCATGGTTTCCATTTCATTACATAAGCCAATTCATGAACTAGTAACCATCTCATGCATCAAGATAACTTATATTTATACTCTCATATTCATACACATGGTTTTATCATAAAATAGATTCATTCATATCATATTACATCATAAGTCATTATGAGTGCAAAAGATAGGCTATTCTTACAACGCAAGTACATTTATCAAATTTAACAACATGAAAGGCTCCTTATACATCATTTTTACTATCTAGCTTCTGTCATGTTCCTTGCCTTTACTTAGAGAGCCTAAAATAGTTACTGGGAACACATGGATGAGATTTTGGGAAGAATCTCAATAGCTAATCTCAACCATCAATGTATACATGAACACCATGAGTAAATGCAATGCATGTCGTGCAAGGATACTATGCAAATGTTTCATGTAACTTAAATACACCATTTAGCATAAAAGCTCATTCATTATCAAGCCATGGCATCATTATGAACTAGCTAGGCTTAACTAAACTCAACCTAGAGCCAAGGAAGAACTACTGCACTTAATTCCATGCTATAGGGAGCTAGGAGCTATAACATAGACATTTCCTGCGCATATAGCTTATTTTGGAAAACACAACAAACATATCTCATGAATACATCAAGCAACAATACATACAAGCATTTTAACTCATTCAAGCATTCATATGCATGCAAAAAAAGGAGATAAAGCTACCTTAAGACTTGTGATGCTTCAAGACACCACTAACCCACTTGCTCTTAGTTTTTCTCTTATTTTTCTTCCACTTGACACCCATAATTTGGTGAGTTTAGGCTAGCTTAGGCTACACATTGCAATTATAAAGGCAAATCAATCCATTTGGATTCATTCTAGGTCTCATTATCTTCACTTAATCTCGTTAAATCCTAATGTGAAATTTAAGGCTAGTTTAGGTCCAATAGGAAACAATCTTTTGTGTTCACTTTCTAAACCCTAAACTCTCACTTGCTATAAGTCTTATAGCTCTAAGGAAACTCATTTGAATCATCACATGCTTAGTTGCAAGGATTTAAGACCAACTTGTTTCTTTAACCAAATTTAGGCCTTAAAAATTCAACTTTTAATTTAGAGCTCCTAAATTCAATCCAATAGTTCCATAATTATTTATTCATCACATTTAGGCCTCTCAAATCCTTAGAATTCATCAAAACACTCCCTAGGTACCTTAATCTTAGCTTAGCCAAACCATGATGCAAGATGGGCCTTAGTAAAGTTTGGCTCATTTCCATTGGGATTTTGATGAATGTGGAGGATACTTAGCTTCTCTATAGTTTGATTATGACTTAATATGGCTTGAAATGTCCTCCTAAGATTCCTTAACTCTTAAGGTGCAATAGAAATCCTAATTGCCATAAGTTGCACTTCATAGCTTTTTAATTTATTCTCTTTGTACCATTCAATTCTCTATACTCCAAAACCATGATTCTTATAAGTTCTAGTTAAAATTCAACTCCTTCTAAGATGCTTTTATCTAGGCTGAATTGATGAGGGAAAGAGAAGTCGTAGAGAAGCAACCTTTCTAATTTAAAACATACATTAATTGAATCCTTATTAAATAGAGATTCTAATGATAGATTTGGTTGCTTCAAACTCCATCATTTCTTCAAGAACTTAGCCATTAGAATGGTCCTTTCATAAAGCTAAGACTATCATTAGAAAGAGCAAAAAGAAGAAAGTAATATTTCTAACTATGAAGGCATGAAATTTGGTACATAAACTTTTGCCTCCTTTCTCTTCTCTTTCCTTCCCTTTTTGGATGCCATATCCACCTAGTTCAGAGGCTAGAAATGTCGATTATGAAGGTTAAAGGAGGTGGCGTGGCTTTAATTAAAGAAAAGGGAGATGTTTTAAACAATTTAAAAAATTCCATTTACATTTCAAAACATTAATCGCCTTGTTTAAGCCTGTTTTGTATCCTTTTCAAAGACTATCTTTTCTATAATAAAATTTAGGCTCTCTACTTTATTAAAAGCCTTTATTTTGAAATGTTTTAGATTTAAAACCATTCTGAATAGTCTAGTCAAGGTTACGATCAACTAATGACCTAACTTGCACACCAAAAGAGTTTTAGTCATTTTAAAAATTCCTATGGTTTTGAAAACCCAAAGGAACTTAATTTTGCCATTTAAAATTTTCTTCTTTGAGTTTCTAAAAAATTACCCAAAATTATAATTTTGCCACTACCTTTTCAATTTATTTCATTTAGCTATTTTGGCTCTAATTTCGGACCATTTCTAGTTTCTTATCCTCATTTCTAAATACCCAGATTATCATTCTATCCTTATTTATTCTTAATTCATTTTACTTTAAGGTCCTTTTTCATTAATCTTGTGATCCTATTTTAGCTTTTGAAGGACCAGATGTTACACTTATCCTTAGATAGGGTATTGTGTGATTGTCATTATAAGAAAGGAACTTTGATAACAAAGGGTTAAGGCTGAATTAATAAAACCTTGGAATTGACTAAACAAGTAGTTGATAACATATTTATTATATATATATATATATGTTTATGTACTAAACCGAATGTGTAAATGTGACTATGCTATGCAAAATTTTTGGTTGCATTTATATCTACTTCTTGACTAAGGCAAATGCCCTAGGTGCTAATCCTACTATTATTAGTCAATGACCTAAGTATGATAACCTAACGGATGAATGAAAACTGCTATATAGCAACTGAATGGTTTTAGTATTAAAACTATGCATTGAATGTAATCTAAATTATGTTTCAATGCCATTTATAGATTTTTTGAATGTGATGTTAACTATTGGGATTAATATCTCATTACAAAACTAACTTTTCATTCCAAGAACAAGTTCTAATGATAACAGGGCCAAATCCATAGAAAATAAATAAGTGAAACATCTAGCTTATGTGTTGTCTATGTAGTTAACCTTTGTAACTCTTTTGTAAATGTAAATATTAATGTACTAACCTATTTTGTGGATTATGATGTTGACTATATGTGTATGTGAATGAATTTTATGTTGCAATAATACAAAGGTGAGTTTTCATTCAATTATATTACTGTGTCTATCAAAAATATAATGTTCCAATTAGAATCAATCTAAATACCATTTAAGTATGAAACTGATAGTTAAGGAAATCCTATTGACAAGATATTCTAGTAGTCCACAAGATCTTAAACCAAGTTGGTAGAATCAGACTATAATGTTTAAAATCTTGTTGGTAAGATCTCCTAGTAGTTTACAACATTCTAAATCATACTGTTATCACTAGCCCACAATGTCTAAAATCCTATCAAAAAAGATTTTCTAGTAGTTTGTAGGATCTTAAACCATATGGATTACTATGATTGGTCTTTGATTATACTTTAATACTTGATCTAAGACCTTGTCTGCAAATTTCAAACCTTGTTAACAAGAACCTCAAGTAGGTTTAAGGTTTCATAATGTTTGATTATAGAATCAAAAATAAAAATACAAGACTTAATTTAGACAACAATAATAGTAATAATGATAATAATAATGATAAATAATTAAGTAAAGAAGGAACTCGAATGCATTTTTCTATAGTTCAATAAAAATCCTTAGGTTTAGCTATAAAAAGATTACTATGACAATGTGTGTGCTTTTTAAGATAGAAAAAGGCTAGCAAGTGCACTAGTTACATAAGTTGTTACACCTCAATATATCTTATATCCTTAATACAAATATATGTTTATTTAAATACTAGTAAGCACAACAAATCTTTTAGTGGTAGAAATTCATTACTAATTACATCAAATAGACCTATAATGTTTGAAAATGGATTCTCATCATTCCATCTCACAAATTCATGCTCAAGTATTTAGTTTCATCCAAATAACTTATACATATATCTCATTCATATAAATGAAGCCATTTACTCAACTAGGCCATAAAGCACATAATAAAGTTCATATTTCAAAATTTTATAACTTGACTTACACAACTCCAATTGAGGCTTAAATGTCATTTTAAAGATTGGGTTGTAAACTTTCTACTGCAAAGGTTTCAAGTCAAAATAAATTCATTTAGTCCCTTAAAGAACATAAAACCAAGATTTGCACAGTGTGAATAGTACTAGTGCCATGATAGCTTTTTAGGACCAACTTTGGAAACTTGCCAAATATCATATAAAGCTCCAAAAATTACAAATTTGACTCTATAGAAAGCTCTAAATGTCCTATAAATACTCACTAAATTTCAGCCTCAAATTTGGTCATCAAGGCAATCAAAGGTAAAAAGACATTTTATAACTCAAATGGTCAAAATTTTAGTTCCAAAATTATGAGCTCTAATATGACATCTCTTGTCATAAGCAAATTTCAATCCATATGTGCATCATCATCACATGAAAATTTCCTTGAATCAAAAATTCACTATTCCATATGAAAGTATACATGTGAACCACATGGATTTCCATATGCTAAATCATGTTCCAATATCTCATACATGATCTATTAATCACAAAATCATAGTCCAACACTTTTACATATATTGTTATTACCTTACATCAAAATATGAATTCACATATTCATATACATAACACTAAGTCCGAGGCTAAACACTTATGGAATTTGACCTTTCTAGATTCTTGCTTCTTCATTCTCCTTTCTTTGAGTTTAACCTTGCATGGTCAGTAGAGATAGGAAAATATGAGATTCAAAGAATCCTAGTAGCTAAACCAACATTCAAATATACATATGGTTCACTCAAGCATATGGATTTTCCTTGCTCATTTCCTAAGAATTTGTGCAATTCCCTATGAACGAGAATGTATGATAATGGAAAGTACATGGTATGACAAACTGCATATGTCATTCAAATAATGAAACATGTTCTAGTTACAAGTTTTTGCATCTAAGTGGCATATATACATTGTATCACATGTATACATTACAATTCATCATAAGATACAACATGGTTTACTACTAATTTGTCTCAAATATACATCAAGGCTTCTTGCTAACTATCTTAACACTCTAGATCTTATTTAGTTCTTTCTCTTTGCATGAAGCACCTGAAATGATTAATAGGATATAAAGAGGATGAGATTTTTAGGAGAATCTTAGTAGCAAATCTCATTTCACATCACTGCATATAATGAATCCAAATAAAGAAATGCAAGTATGTAGGCTATACGCATCAAATAACCCAAACATGAAAATTGGGATGAAACTTTAATTTTCATCTAGCCATGGCATGGAAACTTAGTAGGTAAGCTCAACTAGGCTTAATTATGGGCTATGGAAGAACTAATGCATTCAATTCCCTGCCATAGAAAGCTAGGAGCCAAACATAACATCATACATGTGACAAAAGCTAATTCAAAGTGTAACTCATGCAATCATCAAACAACCAAACATACAAGTATCTCAACTCATTCATACACTAAAATACATACAAGATAGGAAAAGAAAGTTGCCTTATAGAGTTAGGAAATTTAAGCTACCACAAACCCACTTAATCCTTATCTTTTTTTTTTTTTTTGGTTTTTTTCAGCTTGACACCTACAAATTGATTGACTTGAACTAGCTTGGCCTATATACATCAATTTGAATGTAAGCCAGCTCATTTAGATTCATTCTAACTCATTCTACTATTATATAGGTCCATTAAAACTTCAAATGTAATTTGAACTACTTTAGTTCCGTTAAGTAGCAACTCTCATAATCCACTTTCTAGGTTTCAAGATCTCATTTGATATGAGTCATATAACTTTAATAGAACTCACTAAGGCCATCATATGCAAATTTAAATAAGCCAAATACTAAGTTGCTTCATTAAGCCCTTTTAAACCCTAAATTTTCACCTTTCAAAATAGGGCTCCTAAATTCATTTCAATTATTCCATTAGTATTTATTGCTCACATTTAGACCATCTCTACCTTTAGAATCTAAGAAACACTCCCTTCGGTGTCTCTTTTTAGCCTTGGTCGAGACCATGCATAAACACACCACACTTTGAGGTTTTGCCATTCTCATAGGGAATTTAATAGATATGAAGTATCCTTGATTCTTTTCTAGTTCAATTTTAGTCTTAGATGATTCAAGACATCTTCCTAGGATTATATATCTTTCATCATGCATTTGGAACCCTAGGTGTCCTAACTTGTTCTCTATGACTTCTTATATAATTTTACTCACCTCCCTTTTAAACCCTTGTTTCTACCAAGTTTTTATCAAACTCAAGCTTCCTCTATGCTCTCTCTCTTAAGGGCGAAGCATGAATGAGAAAGGATTCAAAGCAATAGTAAATTTTTTAACTTATATCATACCTTGTTTGAAAACTACTTGAGTGGAGGTTCTTATACTACAATTAGTTGCTCCAAATTCCCTATTTTTCTCAAGTGGTTAGTCACCAAAGACAAAAAGATTGTTAACTAGCATATCATAAAATTAGGCACATTTTCTTACCTGTTTAGCTCCTTCTTTCTTCTCTTTCCTCCCCCCTCTTCCACGCTTTTCTTAGGCTGGTTCAGAGCTGAATAGGTCAATGCAAAATGAAGGAGAAGGGTTAAGCTCATTTTAAATTCTTTTCAAAAACCATCAATTCCATGATAAAATTTAAGCTCTATAGTTTATTAAAATTATCTACTTTGGAATTTCTAGGATTTAAAATAGTTTGAAAAAGTTTGGTCAAAGTTATAAATAATTAAAACCCTAAACTATACACTGTCAAGGATCTAATCATTCTAACCTCATTTGGTTAATTTACTAATCTTGTTATACCATATTATGATGAGGGATATAAGTTTCTCATATTAAATTTTTAAATTCCTAATTTTTCCTAATTTTTTAGTTTGACTAGCCCTTTTTCCTACTATTTTATGGTTTTTTATCTTTTAACCTTTTCCTTTCATTTTACTTAGACTTGTACGCTCTCGCTATCATATCAATTAGCTTTTTTTTAATGTCTAGAAATTACTAAAATACTAGTTATAACATAATTGACTTCTTGAAATGAGCTCTTCCATTTAAGAAAATAATGACAAAATTCATCCTTTTGAGAAATCAAACCTACCATACGAGAGAGCATAAAGAGTAAAAGAATTTTCATAACTACATCATAGCAAAATTTGGCACAAATCCTTACCTACTTGAGTAATCTTTTCCTTTTTCCTCCTCCCTTCTTTCACGCCACCATGAGAGGTCTTAGAAGCTATAAAAAGTTAGTTAAGTGAGAGGGAAGATGAAGGATGTGTTATATATAGAGAATTCTAGGGTTTTATAACAATTTCTAAAATACCCATTTTGCCCTTATACTTTAATTCCTCTGTGTATGCTCATTTTTCAGTTTTTTCAAAAATTGAAAATTTTATACCAAATTTTAGACTTTCTTCTTTATTAAAAATATCTACTTAGAGATTACGAAGACTTAAAATAGTCTTAAAAAGTTTGGTAAAAATTATTGCCACAAGGACCATAATTTGCATAACGTTAGGGATTTAACCAAACCAACCTCATCAACTTAATTTATTGTCCTTAGTTTATAATATTATGATGAGAGATATTCATTTCTCAAGTCAATTCTAGTAATGTCTGGTTTTCATTAAACAACAAAAACGAGCACGTTTTCAAAGCAAGTCCCCTGAAATAAATTAGTTAAGGTCCCAAAAAATTTGAGTAATATTCCAGACTCCTAAAAATGAGAATTCTATCAAATTTTGGAATTTTCACGAAAGAAAAAATGGAGCTAGAATAAAGAAACAAATTTTGACGGGAACCTTACAAAACGTAATGGTATTTTCGTAATTTTAAGCAAATTTTGGAATTTACATAGGAGGGCTTTTTAAATGAAAGTTTTGAGTTCTTTGAGATTCTTAGAGGCCCTGAAAATCATGGGAAGCCCCAAGACAGTTAAATCCCCTCCAGTGGACATTTTCCAACGTCGATGTACCTGAACTTTGATGGATTCGTTCGCGAAGGTTTTAGCTCCGATTTGAGTGATTCCAAAGGCATTTTATTTAATTAGGAACCTAAATTCTATAACAGAAAGACAGTTCTAAAAAAAGAGCTAAAACAAAGGAGAAACAAAAATGCAAAGAATAAAGGGCAAAATTGAAATATTTGAAAAAGTCACTTTCCTACACCTATATATAGGTGGCGCCTCACACTCTCCCTCATTTAGCTTTAGATTATTCAGCCCCAAACCAGAAGAAAAATCCTAGGAGAGAGGCATATAAGAGAGGAAGAAGAAGGAGAAGAAAATCCAAGTTTAAGGTATGTTTCCATGGTGATTTTTCATGCTTTTCTTCATCCACACCTCTTCTCCTCCCTTCTCCTTTGTTTCCTTTAATTAAAATGGAGTTTATAAATCTTATTCAAGGGGAAATTCAAGAGAAATTTCGGATTTGAAGAGAGGAGCTTGGAGAAAGCAAGATTCAAGCCAAAATAAGTAAGGAAACTAGGTAAAATTTCATCCTATGGTTGTTATTCTTGATTCCTCTTCTTCTCCAATTCGACACACATAAGGAACCCTAAGAGGATCTGATTTTCAAGCCCAATCAAGCATAAATCTTAGGTATTTGAAGGAGAAGAACAAGAATATGCAAAGAAAATAACAAAATAACCATTAGATTTCAAGATGCAAATTCTAGAGTTTTGTGTGCACCTTGTAAAATCTGACCTTGTGTGATGATTCCTAGGTCTAATTAAGAGTTTAAATGAGTTTTTGAGATCCCTAAGATGCTCCCCATATGCTTCCTCCTTCAAGAAAACAAAGAAATCTCCATGAAGGCCAAAATTGCCCTATGTCTCGGCCAAAGGGAGTTCTTATAGCTAGGGAGAGTTTTAAATTTTTCTAAGACTATTCTTGAGTCATATTTGATGAATGAAAATGAAGGGAGGCCTTGGAAAAAATTTAGAACTCATAGAGACTAATTTGGTGCCTTAAGTTCCATATTATGACCTAAAAAAGCAACATGATGTTAGACCCTTTGTTTTAATTGTTTGATGACACCAAGAGGCTTAAAAGGAGTCAAGAATCATATTTGAAAGGAAAGAATGGAGCCTAGAAATTATTTAAGGGGTGTTGCTTTCTTAGGTGCAATTATGGACCATAATGGGTCTATAGAGCAACCTAGTATCTAAGCAAGTGTGTGGCCTTAGAATTTGTTTCATGAACCTAATTGGCTTTCATAAATTGTATCTAGGCCAAGAGAAACCATCTCCACGAGTTTGTGGGTGTTTGGCAGAAAGAAGAGGCTTGAATTCCAAGAAAAAAGTGTGTGATTGTATACAAGGTAGCTCTCTCCACCTTCTCTCATGCATGGATGTGTGTTTAGCTTGTCTTAGGCCATGATCTAATATGCTAGGTGGACCAAGTGGACATGGCAACGGGAGCTAACCACCTTGAAGAAAGAAGATTGACATCAATATATCTAGCTTTTGCCTTTTTAGAACTATGATGATGTATAATATTGTTGGAAATGGTCTATGACCCTTGAGACATATGTAATTATGATATTATTTGATGTAGGAATGAAAGAATGTGTTATGTGAATGATGGAATATAAATTGAGTATGTTACGACATTATAACTTCATGAATGGCTTTATGGAAATATGCATAAGTGTGAATGAAAAGGCCAAAATGAGATGCATGAGGTTTGGGACTATTTGGGCAGCTTACACAAGTCTTAAATGTGCTTTTAGACTTGCCCAAAAGGTTCCAAAACCAAAGGAAAACCATTTGGTCACTTTGGTATCCCATATAAAGCTAAAAGTGACCATAATGGAACCCTATACCACTTTTTGGCCAAATGAGCTCTTCTTGATTTAAGATTTGGCAAAAATTTAGAGCTTGTTGAAATATTTTTGGGAAGCTAAAGACCATAATTTTTGGAGGTCTATAGAATATTTGATGAATTTTCAAAATTGGCAATTTTTCTGGTTTTGGTCTGCTGCACTATTCATTTGGTCTGAAAATGAAATCTATTACACAGGGCTCAAATGATGTCCAATTGCCATGAAATTATATACAAAGAAACTAGGTATTCACAGAAACTTGTGCCAACTAGAAGAACCTCATTTGGATGTCTAGAGAGGGAGAAATGAATTTTTGAAGATTTTGTCCAGTATTAGGAAATTCAGCTGACTTGAGTTAATCTTCCATTGAATTCTAAGGTCTAGGCTACCTGAACTAGTCTAGAAATATTTTTTCCCTCTATATAACATTCACATATTTCTATATTGGTATCATTTGTATAGAGTATATTTTTTTAGAATTAATTGGACATTTTCAAAGTTTGCTGTAAAAATCTATGACAGCATCAGGAGGCTGTTTGACCTCTGGATATTTTTGGATATCAAACGCCCTCTATGATGGATGTTATGATCTAGGCATATTTTTAGTGTGATGTAGACATCCGTAGCTTTCTAGAAAGGCCAAGAATATATGATTTCAATTTTTCTAAAATTAGTTATGATTTTTCAAAATTTGGTCAAAAAAGGGGCCAAATCTGGCTGAAAATAAACCTCCATATTTTATGCTTCATTTCGATTTTCTTGAGTTGTGAGCCACATTTTATAATGCAAATGAGTTGTATTCATGTAATTAAATATGAGAATGGATGGCATAAGCTCACAGGGTCCACATGACACTGAATAGAATTTTTATACACGACGCAACGCGAAAATATTCATGCTTTTTATTCTATGTCCTTGATTCTTCCATGAGATGTCTAATGGGAAGTATAAAGATAGCATGAAGTGAGCTAGAATTTATGGTGTTACATTTATTGGTATCAGAGCAAAGGTTCATGCTCTTATTGTGGGTTATGGCTTGTGTTTATGAGTTGCCTAAATGCATATGAGCTTGTTTTCAGATAAATTGAGTATATTTGATGGTGGAAGTGTGCTATTGTCTCATATTATAGTTTGTTATGATGTTTCAGTACAATGGTGAACACTAGGAGAGGTCGGCCCTCTATAGAGGCTCGTGCTGATGAAGCCGAGTCTAGTGATCTAGTAGCTGGAGCCTTACAGTCTATCATGGCTCCCTTGGATTAGCAGCAGACTGTCATTATATAGCTTTAGGAACGGCTTGCTGAGAGAGATAGCCAAGGCCCTACACCTACTCCTCCTCAGCCACCTCCACACTCAGATTGTCCTGAGCATTCAGGGCTGACTCACCCAGATGCACAGCCACACACACAAATGGTTGCCCCAATTCCACTAACTCAGATGCCTTCTACTCAACAGCAGCCCTCGACCAGAAAGATCATTACCTAGTTTAGAAAATTCGGGGCTCCCACCTTGAATGGTGAGATGAACTCAGATAAAGCTGAGGCCTGGATCATGTAGTTAGAGAAAATCTTTAAGGTGATGGAGTGCACGTTTGAGCAAAAAGCCAAGATGGCTATTTTTCAGTTACAGAAAGAAGCAAATTATTGGTGGAAGGGCACCAAGCTGATACTGAGGGCGAGGAACTCCCTAATCACATGGGAGGCATTCCTCGATGTATTCCATGAGAAATATTTCCCCAATTCTATCAAAGATGAGAAAGAGTCAGAGTTCATTCTATTCAGACAGACTGAGGGGATGTCTGTGGACTAGTATGTGGTGAAGTTTGTTGAGCTGTCCAGATACTCCTCCTATTTACAGAGACATGATGACGAGAGGTGGAAAGCAGACAGATTGGAGAAAGGCCTACTCCTTGAAATCAGAGATAGGGTGGTGCCACAAAATATGAGAAAGAGTCAGAGTTCATTCTATTCAGACAGACTGAGGGGATGTCTATGGACTAGTATGTGGTGAAGTTTGTTGAGCTCTCCAGATACTCCTCCTATTTACAGAGACATGATGATGAGAGGTGGAAAGCAAACAAATTGGAGAAAGGCCTACTCCTTGAAATCAAAGACAGGGTGGTGCCACAGAGAATCAAGCACTTTAACACCCTTATAGAAGTATGCAGAGTCACAGAAACAAATCTCAGGATGATGTAACCTAGTTCTAGTGCCAGACCACCCCTCTCTAAGTCCAAGAGACCTAGAGAGGCTTTGCAGGCTGCAATGACCAGCAAGAGAGGTGGCAGAGGCCAGTGGGCCCGAAAGGGGAAGAGACAGAGGACTCAGTCGAGCAGAGGCAGTTTCACACCTGGCCCATGTCCTCAGTGTGGCAGGAACCACGGCACCAGCCCATGCTATGCAGGACAGAACGTGTGTTTTAGGAGTGGTAGGCCAGGGCATATAGCCAAAGATTGCACCCAGGCTCCTCCACAGCTCACACAATAGAGGGAGATAGCTCCTCCTCCCAGACCTCAGACCTAAGGTAGAGTCTTTGCCCTATCTCAGCAAAAGACTAGCCAGTCCCCGAGTTTGATTCAGGTACTATTAGAATAAATGATTTTTCTATGATTATATTATTTGATTCGGGTGCTAGCCACTCTTTTATTTCATATGACTGTGCTAGGCGGTTGGGTCTGAGTATACATACTTTACCATATGATTTGTATGTATCTACCCCCATAAGAAATTGAACCATTACCTCCTATGCTTGTCTGAATTATGTAATCCAATTTAACCATTACCTGACCACCCTTGATTTGATTTGTATGCCCCTTATTGATATTGATGTGATCATTGACATGAATTGGATGTGTGCAAATAACGCCACACTAGATTATAGCCACAGATGCATTACTTTACCTGAGGGTGGGACTGTGCCTAGTACGAGGGCTGAGTTATTTGTCATGACCACCTCCCAGGCTGAGAGATCTCTAGGACATGGTTGTCAAGGGTATCTATTTTTCTTTTCAATCTAGGCTAAGGTAGAAGAGGGTATAGATGAAATTCCCGTGGTAAGGGAGATCCCAAAGGTGTTCCTAGAGAGATTAGTGGGCTACACCAAGAGAGAGAGGTAGAGTTTCCTATATATATCACATCTGAGGCAGGCTAAGTGTCTAAGGCCCCGTATAGGATGGCCCCCCTGAGTCAACAGAGCTTAAAAAATAGATAGAAGAGCTTTTAAAGAAGGGTTTCAACAGACCCAGTGTCTCGCCGTGGGGAGCTCTAGTCTTATTTGTAAAGAAGAAAGATGGGAGCCTTAAATTATGTATAGATTACTGAGAACTCAATAAAATAACCATTAAGAATAAGTACTCTTTCCCTCACATAGATGACCTCTTAAATCAGTAAGTGGGAGCGTCGGTGTTTTACAAGATAGACCTCAGATCGGGATATCATCAACTTAGAATAAAGGCTGAAGATACTCCCAAGACAACTTTTAAAACTAGATACGGGCACTATGAGTTTTTAGTTATGCCCTTCGGGTAGACAAATACACCCATAGTATTTATGGATTACATGACCAAAGTTTTCAAGCCATACATAGATAGATTTGTAGTTGTCTTCATAGATAACATCCTTATCTACTAAAAAAGTAGAAAGCAACATGAGCAGCACTTGAGATTAGCCTTGGAGACCTTGAGAGAGAGACAATTGTACGCTAAACTTTGTAAATGTGAGTTATGGCTTACTGAGGTTTAGTTTCTAGGTCATATGATCTCCCAGGCAGGGGTCACCATAGATCCCCATAAGGTAGAGGCAGTGTTACAGTGGAAGAGACCTAGGATAGTGACAAAGATTAGGAGCTTCCTAGGTTTAGCAGGTTACTATAGGAGGTTCATTTAGGGCTTTTCTCAAATAGCGATGCCACTGACCCGGCTTACTAGAAAGAATGTGTTGTTTGTGTGGAATGAGAAATGTGAGAGTAGTTTTCAGGAATTGAAGCACAAGTTGACCACGGCCCAAGTTTTAATACTCCCTGACCCTAAGGAAACTTGTGTAGTCTACAATGTTGCCTCTAAGAAAGGGTTAGGATGTGTGCTTATGCAGAAGGGCCAAGTGGTAGCTTATGCTTCTAGACAGTTGAAATCCCATGAGGAAAACTAACCCACACACAACCTTGAGTTAGTCGCAGTGGTGTTTGCTATGAAAATATGGAGACACTACTTATATGGGGCAACTATAGAAATTTATAGTAACCACAAGAGTCTCAAATATTTATTTGAATAGAAAGAACTGAATTTGAGGCAACGAAGATGGTTAGAATTTCTGAGAAACTATGATTTCACACTAAAATACCATCCCAGTAAGGCAAATGTGGTAGTTAATGCCCTGAGTAGAAAATCCATACACATGGCCTATATGATAATCCGAGAGCATGAATTGATTAAGAGATTTTGAGATATGAATCTCTCTTGCGAGGTGTATTCGGGGGAATTATTAATGAGTGAGACCCGAATAGAGAATGACTTGAGGGATCAAATAAGAGAGGCTCAACAGATAGATGACCATATAAGTAGGGTTAGAGCCCAGATAGCCCAGGGTAGCATTCAGGAATTCAATCTGTTTCAAGATGATATAGTGAGATATAGGGATAGGCTATATATGCCCAGAAACACAGAAATGAGAGAGAAAATATTAGATGAGGTACATAAGAGTAGGTACACCATTCATCCAAGCAATAATAAAATGTACTAGGATTTGAAGAAAATGTTTTAGTGGCCTTGAATGAAAACAGACATAGCAGAGTACGTCTCTCGATGTTTAGTATGTTAGAAAGTAGAAATAAAACACCAAAAACCAACTAGGTTGCTTCAGCCCCTTGATATCCCAGAATGAAAATGGGATAGCATAGCTATAGATTTCGTTATGGGTTTACCCAGGACATCATTAGGGTATGATGCAATATGTGTAACGACCCTAACTTCAAATTATAGTAATTAAGGTTAAAGACATAATTAATAATCATAAATCAAGGTTGAAAGTCATTACAACTAATTATATTCAAAAAATGCAAGGAATTTTGAACCTTGATGTTATTAGGGTCATTAATTAGACAACCATAATTATTCGAATGTGCAAATGAATCCAATCATCAATAAGGAGCCTTTGATTCTTTCATCCATCAATTCCAACTCATAAAAGCCTCCTACAAGTGTTTCTAAATCATTCCTTAGTATTACCATAAAAGAAACTAAGGTTTCTAGGTGAATATGAGAAATTGAGCACCTTCACTACGGCTAAATTCCCTCACATCATAGCTAATTACTCTTGAGTTCAACTCTTTACACCTTCACAAATTTTGCACATTTCGCCGTGGCCAAATACCCTCTGGAACACCCCCAGACCTGCCTCTCAAACTTAGCCGTGGCTAACCTCACAGTTCGCCATGGCCAATTGCTCTCTGTTTCTTCCCTGGCAGCTTTGCCATATTTGGCCGCAGCCAATTGCCCTCTGTTACCATTTGGCTGAGGCCAATTAAATTTTGGCCGTGACCAATTCTCTCTGTTACTCTTCTTAGGCAACTTCGTCACTTTTAGCCGAGGCCAATTAAATTTTGGCCATGGCCAATTCCCTTCTGTTCCCATAACTCCTAAGATTTCATCTCATGCTCTCCAATTCCCCTTCTAGCAACACTCTAGGCAACTTTAACTTAGTTTATGAAGATTTAGTGTCTTTCTTTTACCTAATCTACCTAACACATCACCCATTCAAAACTCAAATGTGGATCCTTAACCCTCTAGCCACCATAAACCAGTGAGTTCATAGATCAATGACAGCAAAGAGTTCATACACTACTCACATTTCCATTCAAACATAAGTCCCATTAGAAATTCCATACACCACTAGTTTAAGTTGACATTTGATGTATCAAATGATTACAGTCCCTATGCTTGGTAATTCATAATGCAATGTGGCAATTACATAAAACTAGTAGTCTAGTTATATGAATACAATCTGACAAGGTTTCCAAACCTACCTACTACTAAACCACATAATAAACTTTCATTAATTTTCTTCTTGCCACTAAAAGGTTCGGTCCCTGAAAATGTTAGCCCACAATTGGGGTGAGATATCCTATCTCAATAACAAGAGGCAAATTCCATATATATGTTTAGATTAATCAATATAATGCAATTTCATATCATCAATACAAGAACCATCAATTCAATTTACAAATGAACCAGTTGAGCTACCAATGACTACTGTCTCATACTAGCAATCATACACAACATGTTAATGGCAAATAACACTGGAAGAGATCCATCCACGGCACCTACTCCATAATGAGCACAACCAGGGCTCAGTGCATCTGGGGTCTGATCATAACTCGATACTCGATTGAAGCACATGCATGGATGGCAGCTGCATCACAGCTTCACCATAGACTTACAAGGTCCAATCACAATAACTATTCAAGTAGTCAACTAATCATTTAGCATTTCAAAATCATATATGTGTTAACAATAATAGATTAACGTGAACATATACATAGAATTAAGAAATTAACATCAGTTGTCTTAATGAAGCCAATTACTCTGCCTCTAGCTACCATTATAATTCAAATCCACACCAAGCCTAAAACAAGTATAGTCATCATCATTTCTAGTAATAAATCATATATCCAAAGGGTTAAACCACCAATGGCTACCTAAAAGTTACTTACCTAGCTTCTTAAATGGTCAATTACACCAATTTAAGGTCAAGACATCAAAGCTCACAATGGTTTACTCCCCATATCTCCATTTTCGCACATATACAAGCCATGCACTAAAAGTCAGTAAAAATGATAGGAATTTAGTACATACATCTCATAAGAGGAAAGAAATCACTTATCCATACATCTAAGAGGTTAAATGGACTGAGTTGAGCCTGAACTACCAAAAACACACCATGGGACATTCCCAAATTCGGATTTGAGTCATCATGCCCAGAAAATGCAATTTTTCACCTTCATCTCCTTGTAATTTGATACAATAGTAGAACCCATTATGAAAATCAACCCTTAGGAACATTTTCTAGCAAAATAATACATAAAATGGAAGTGAAATGCTTACCCAATCATCCCTTTGACCTTCAACTCTGAAAATCTTGCAATAATCATCCAAGAACTATATTTCATCCTCAGAAGAGATGAAAAATTCTCGAAATGACAAACCAATCAGACCAAAATGAAGAGGAGAATGAGAGGGACATATTTTATATAGATTACATTGGCCAAATCTTCCTCTAGAAGTGAGAAATGGTGGAGGAATGCAGAAAAACCTTAGCCTCCCTCTAAACCTCCGAATTTTGCTTTGCCTCTTATGTTTTTTCTGCAGAATGGGGAGGAGGTTGAGTGTATTTAGGGTTTAATTAGGTTTAAGTTAGGTCCCAAATGAGTTATAGGTTGACCCAAAGGCCCAAATCCTCATGGGTTCAGATTTTTATACTTGTTGGGCCTTATTTCATGAGTTGGTCTGCAGAAATTTGATTAGATTAGGCCAAGTTCTAAGAGTTAATCTAATTTGGGTCTGCATAATGTGTGTTGGGCCAACTATAAGGGCTCATGTAAATTAGGTCCTAGGCCTTTATTTCACTAAATCAGATTAGGTCATTACTAGGTGATCTCTTTTGGCCCAAGTCTCATGATAAGGAGTTAGGCTTGCACCTAAAATCATTGGGCCTCCATAAATCCTTATCCATAGCTTACTCAAATTAATTTTGGGCCTAAATTAAGCTTTAATCCAATTGAAATCTTAAACCCATATTAATAACTTATTTCTCTATAAATTCCCATTCATATAGCTTACCCACTTATTCTATAATAATTATCCTTAATTAGTCTAAATCTGTGATTAACACTTTAATAAATTTTAGGGTGTTACAATATGGGTGCTAGTGGATAAGTTAATAAAGTCGACACACTTTCTACCTATGAAAGCCACTTATACTCTAGATAAGTTAGCCCAGCTGTACATCAAGGAGATAGTTAGACTACATGGCATGCCTATGAGCATAATTTCAAATAGAGATCCCAAATTCACATCGAATTTTTAGAGATCATTATAGGATGCTTTAGGTATCAGACTTAGATTTAGCACAGCCTATCACCCTCACATGGATGGACAGATGGAAAGAACCATCTAAACCTTAGAGGACATGTTGAGGACATGTGTTTTAGAGATGAAAGGGAACTGGGATACATACTTACCTCTAGCGAAGTTCGCCTATAATAACAGTTATCATGCAAGCATACAAATGGCACCGTATGAGGCATTGTATAGAAGGAAGTATAGGTCTCTGATGTGTTAGGTTAAGCTAGGAGAGCAGAGCCTTATAGGCCCAGAGTTAGTGGACCAGACTACCAGACAAATAGAAACCATTAGAAAGAAACTCTTGACGGCCCGAGTAGATAGAAAAGTTATACAGATAAACGGAGGCGACCGTTAGAGTTTGAGATTGGAGACCATGTCTTCATTAGAGTGTCTCCAGTCACAGGGATAGGTCGGTCCATAAAAAGTAAAAAGCTCAGTCCAAAGTACATAGGTCCTTTCTAAATTCTTAATAAAGTAGGACCTGTGACATATAGACTAGCCCCTCCCCTAAACCTAAGCCAAGTGCACAACATATTCCATGTTTTCCAACTTAAAAAGTACTAGCCCAACCCCTCACAAGTCATAGAATATGAGAATGTGCAATTATAAGAAGATCTATCATACATAGTATTACCAGATTGGATCGTGGACATTAGATTCAAACAGTTACTGTAACACCCCGAAATTAATTAAGGTGTTAATCATAGATTAAGATTAATCAAGGATAATTAATAGAGCATGATTGGGCTAGTTAAGGAAATAGGGATTTCAAATAGATAAATTATTAATATGGGTTAAGGATTTATTTAGGATAGAGAATTACCTCTAGGCCCAAATTAAATAAATCCTGATAAGAGGCTAATGGAGGCCCAATGAACTAGAGGTAGACCCAAATTAATTTAATGAGATAGAGGCCCAAGATTTATCTTGTGTAGGCTCAATTAAGTGGCCTAATGATCCTTGTGCAGACCCAAGCCCTTGAGCCCCTCAAATTAGGCCCAAAACTCATTAAACTTCAGCCACCCAATGTGTGAAAACTGGCCCAACAGAATTATGCAGCCCAACACTTAAAAACTGGCCCAATAAGCAAAAATCTGAAACCCAATTGGATTTGGACTTGGAGCAACCCATGACCCAACCCATGACCCAACTAAAACCCATCTAAAACCCTAATACTTCAGCCAACCCTCATTTTTGCTGAACCACAAAGAGAAATTCGGAGGTGAGGAGGAGAGGCTAGGGTTCTTCACTTAATTCCACATTTTCTCACATTTGGAGTAAGATTTGGTCAAGGTAATAGTTATACAACTTAATCCCCTCATCTTTTCCTTTAATTTGGTCCGATTAGATTTTCATTTGGAGGATTTTCATCTTACCCAAAATCTGAAATGTGAGTGTTTGGGGATTTTCTTGGTGAAATTCGTATGTTGGGGTTAGGGCTGGTGTCAGGTGACTTTAAACCCTCCATTTTAATGCTTTCCTTGTTGGGTTGAGACCCTCAAAGCTGATTTATATTATGGGTATTAATTTTGTACGAATTTGCTTTGGATTTTGGGGGAAACATTGAGATTTCTGGTGGGAGATACTTGAATCCGAATTTGGAATTTTTGGTGGCTGTTGCAATTATCTGCAAGTGAGGTAACCAGGGTTTATATTAATTCCATGCATGTATCTGTTTAATTTCATATCTGCTGTATTTGAATGGTTTGAAATTGTTGAATGAAATGATTGGCTATCTGTTGTATGATGGTTGGACCTTGTGAGTCCATGGTGGAGCTGTGGTGCGGCTGCCACCCGTGCATGTGCCGCGATCGGGCACCGGGTATGATCAACCCCAGATGCACTGAGTCCTAGTTGTGCTCAATGGGGAGTAGGTGCCGTGGACGGGCCTCTCCCAATGTTAATGGCCTTTAACATGTGATTATATGATTGCTAGTATGGGATAGTAATCATGATAGCCTGATTAATTCATTTGCTGAGATGACTGATATGATTCTGAATGATGATTTTGATTCATGCATATATGTATATTAAACTGGATCATATGGTGGAATTGCCATGGTTATTGAGATTTATATCTCACCCCATGTTATGGGATTAACATTTCAGGTAAAGGTTCTTCGGGTAAGGATAAGGGTAAGCAAGTGGATGAAAATCCATAAGCTTTAACCTATGGAGAGATGGCTACACTTGGGCTGACTAGCTAGTATAGGTGCTAATTTTGTATTCCTTAATGTATAGCATCATCATGTATCTGCATTGCCAAGTATAGGCATGAACATTCGATTTATTGAGAATGTATGTACTAAAGGGTTGATCCCCCTCTTGACTTAGTATTTGATGTATGGACTCATTATTTCCGCTGTAATTGATGCTGACTTATATCATTGCTTATTAATGGAAATGAAATCCTGATATATATATTACTATGAACTCATGTTATTGTTATTTTACAAACTTACTGGTATATGGACTTGTTGTCATAGGATAATTAGAGAAAGGGGAATTGGCCCTTGGGTCTTGAACTAATAATGATAGAATAGCTGAAGAAACTAGGCTAATGAAGGGTAATGAGCCCCAACAGGAAGGTAAAGGGGGCCCTAGGGTGTTAATGGAAGGAGAGTGGAGAGTAGGAGGCAAGAAATTCGGAGTTATAGGATCAGGGGGAGTTTAGCCGCGGCTAAATTATGGTTGGCCGCGGCCAATAGTGGCGAAGTTGCCCAGGGAGAGTTCCAGAGAGTAATTCGCCGCGGCAAAATGTTAATTGGCCGCGGCGAAATTTGAGAGGTCAAATTGGGAGTCATCCAGAGGGAAATTCGCCGCGGCGAATCAGGGAATTGGCCGCGGCGAACTTTTGAGAAAATGTCCCTGGCATTCCAGAGAGGAATTGGCCGCGGCGAGAGGTGAAATTGGCCGCGGCCAATATCGATAGGCGAGCGAGGAAGTTCCAGGAGGCTTCTTCGCCGCGGCGAAATTTGTGATGAAAAAGGGGTAAAACCAGAAGGGAATTGGCCGCGGCTAAGGGGTAATTTGGCCGCGGCTAACATGCTAAAACAGTTATATTAACTAGAAAAGCCTAGATTTCCATGGATTAATCATAAAGGATGATCTAGAGTCACTAGGGTGAGTCATAACTAATGAGTAATAGAATCCAAGGCCTATTAATAGATGTTTTATTCCCTTATGAACATAGGAGTATGTAATTGGACGATTGATGACTCTAATCATATTAGGGTTTAAATTTTTCTATATTTTCATAATTAATGAGGATTAATTGTATGTTTAACCTTAATTATCGAGTTTGGGGGTTAGGGTCGTCACAGTTACGGAATAAGACAATACCGCTGGTGAAAGTGGTCTGGAAGGGGTTATCTCTTGAGGAAGCCACCTAGGAATTATAGGATGATATGAGAAAGAAATATCTAGATCTCTTTCTATAAGGTATGTTATCTGAAGTTTGAGGACGAAATTTTTAAAAGGAAGGAGAATTGTAATGTCCAATTTTCATTAAACGACGAAAATGAGCACGTTTTTAAAGCAAGTCCCCTTAAATGAATTAATTTAGGTCTCAAAAAATTTGAGTAACATTTTAGACTCCTAAAAATGAGAATTCTAGCCTCAGACAGAAGGAAAAATAGAGCTATAATGAAGAAACAAATTTTGACGGGAACCTTACGAAATATAATGGCATTTTCGTAATTTTGAGTAAATTTTGGAATTCACATAGGAAGGCTTTTCAAATGAAAGTTTTGAGTTCTCCAGGGTTCTCAGAGGCCTTGAAAACCATGGGAAGCCTGGGGATAGTTAAATCCCCTCCGATTGACGTTTTCTAACGATAGTGTACCCGAATTTTGACGGATTCGTTCGGAAAGGTTTTAGCTCCGATTTGAGTGATTCCAAAGGCATTTTATTTAATTGGGAACCCAAATTCTATAATAGAAAAGATGGTTCCCAAAAATGAGCTAAAAAAAAGGAGAAACAAAAATACAAAGAATAAAAGGCAAAATTGAAATTTTTGAAAAAGACACTTTCCTACGCCTATATATAGGTGGTGCCTCACACTCTCCCTCATTTAGTTTCAGATTATTTAGCCCTAAACTAGAACAAAAACCCTAGGAGAGAGGTGTATAAGAGAAGAAGAAGAAGGAGAAGAAAATCCAAGTTTAAGGTATGTTTCCATGGTGATTTTTCATGCTTTTCTTCATCCACACCTCCTCTCCTCACTTCTTCTTTGTTTCCTTTGATTAAAATGGAGTTTATAAATCTGATTCAAGGAAGAAATTCAAGGGAAATTTCGGATTTGAATAGAGAAGTTTGGAGAAACCAAGATTCAAGCCAAAATAAGCAAGGAAACTAGGTAAAATTTCATCCCATGGTTGTTATTCTTGATTCCTCTTCTTCTCCAATTCGACACACATAAGGAACCCTAGGAGGATCTAATTTTCAAGCCCAATCAAGCATGAATATTAGGTATTTGAAGGAGAAAAACAAGAATATGCCAAGAAAATAACAAAATAACCATTAGATTTTAAGATGCAAATTCTAGAGTTTTATGTGCACTGACAGGTTCTGTCGTGCAACCCTTAAAATAAAACTAGGTTAAACTAAATATGTAGCTAGTGGCACAACCTAGGTCATCTCCTTTGGAATTGGAGTTCAATACTTAATTAGTTTTTCTAACTGTATGAAGATCCTAGAACTACCTAATTTGGGGGGTTTTGATTTACTTAAACCATCTGAAATAAAATTGAAATAAAATTCCTAATTTCTACCTAATTAGATGATTGTGGTTGATAATAGGCCTATGACTAGCTTTGGATTTGTCTCTTGGTATCTACTATTGTAATATCCAGTTTTTGTTAAACGATGGAAATGGGCACGTTTTCAAAACAAGTCCCCTGAGATGAGTGATTCAAAGCCAAATAAAATTTGGTTAAAATTTTAAATAATAGAAAATGAGGATTTGAGCCTTGAGTTGTCCAAAAATTAGGGTCGAGGTGATTCGAAAAATTTGCCAAAAAGCCAGTGGCATTTTTGTAAATAAGTGGACTTTTTGGAAAACATATAGAAGAGCTTTTTAAATGAAAATTTTGAGTTCTATGGGGTTCTCAGAGGCCCTAAAAACCATGGGAAGCCCCAGGACCGGTAAAAACCCTCCGGTGTAATTTTTCCAACGTCAGTTGACCTAAACTTTGATCGATTCATTCGAAAAGGTTTTAGCTCCGATTTGAATGATTCCAAAGCCATTTTTCTTAATTGGGAACCTAAATTTAATAAAAGAAAAGATGGTTCTCAAAAAGGAGCTAAAATGAAGGAGAAACAAAAATGCAAAGTATGAAGGGCAAAATGGGAATTTTTGAAAAAGTCACTTTACCCTAGCTATATATAGGTTGCACCTCACATTCTCCCTCATTGAACTTCAGAATTTCCAGCCCCAAATCAGAAGCAAAACCCTTAGAGAGTGGCATGCAAAGAGAAGGGAAGAAGGAGGAAAGATTCAAGACTTTAAGTATGGAATTTTGCTTGTTTTCATGCTTTCTCTCCACCAATCTCTTTTCCTCTTTTTTCCTCTTCTTCTCCATGAATTTTTCTGAAGTTTTGAGGGCTGTTTTAAAGGGAGAACAGAGGGGAAAGTTTGAATTTCAAGTAAGGAGGCCAAGGAAAGCAAGATTAAGCAAGGAAATCCAAGGAAAACAAGGTATTTTGTGATTCTTCCACTTAGTCTTCTTCCTCCCTTCCTTGAGCATTTTTACCTAGACCTAGACAGACCTAAGGAGTCATATTTTTAGCCAAACCAAAGGTGATTCTTAGGTATTTGATGGAGAGGAATAAGAATATGCAAAGAAAACCAAGAAATAGGCATTAGAAATCAAGATGCAAAACCTAGGGTTTTAAGTGCACCTTCCAATTTTTGGATTTGTATGATGCTTCCTAGGTCTAAGTTAGAGTATAAATGAGTTCTTGAGATACCAAAGATGCTCCTCACAAGCTTCCTCCTTCAAGAAAAGCAAGAGAACTCCAAGGAGCCTAAAGGAAGCCTATGTCTCAGCCTAGGCTTATTTGTGTAGGTAAGGGGAGTTTTAAATTTTTCTAAGGCCATTCTTGAGTCATATTTGATGAATAAAAGTGAGGGGAGGCCTTGGAAAAAATTTAGAACTCATAAAAAGTGAATTGGTGTCTTAGGTTCCATATTATTACCTAAAGAAGCAACATGGTGCTAGGCCATTTGTTTTAATGAGGTGATAACTCCAAGAGGCTTAAAAGGAGTCAAGAATCATATTTGAAAAGAAAGAATAAGGCCTAGAAATCATTTGAGGGGTGTTGCTTCATTAGGTGCCAATATGGACCATAACAGAACCTATAGAGCAATCTAGTGTTTCATTAAGTTGTATAGCCTTAGAGAATGTTTCATGAACCTAATTGGCTCCTAAAAATTGTATTTAGGCCAAGAGAAATGAGCTCCACCAAATTGTGGGTGTGTGGCCAAAAGAGAAGGTTTAAAAGCTAGGGAAAAAGTGTGTGCTTACATACAAGGTAGCTCTCTCCACCTTCTCTCATGCATGGATGTGTGTTTAGCTTGTTTTAGAATGTATGTATGTGTATTTTCAAGCTTTGAAAAGTATGCTAGCATGCCTTTATATGCCATGATGCTTGATGCCATGTTATGTTTTCAAATGACTACATGATGTTTGTATGAGTTTGCTTGAGTGTGGAGAGGCAACGGAGATTATGCTTTATTTTGTCTCACATTTGTAGAGAGGAACATGAGCAACACCTAAGCTTAGCCTTGGAGACCTTGAGAGAGAGACAATTGTATGCTAAACTTAGTAAATGTGAGTTCTGGCTCACTGAGGTTCAGTTTCTAGGTCATGTCATCTCCCAGGCAGGGGTCGCAGTAGATCCTCATAAGGAAGAGGTAGTATTGCAGTGGGAGAGACCCAGGACAGTGATAGAGATTAGAAGCTTCATAGGTTTAGCAGGCTATTATAGGAGATTCATTCAGGGCTTTTCTCAGATAGCGATGCCACTGACCAGGCTTATTAGAAAGAATGTGCCGTTTGTGTGGAATGAGAAATGTGAGAGTAGTTTCTAAGAGCTAAAGCACAAGCTGACCACGGCCCCAGTTTTAATACTCCCTGACCCTAAAGAAACTTTAAATGGCATGAAATGAGCTAGAAGTTATAGTGTTACAACTATCCTTATCCTAATTCAATTGTGATTATTCTTGTCTAAGAGTCCCTAATTGTGTTCAATACAAATGTATCTTGGGTTACCACGCAAGAATCAAGAGATTAACAATCATGATGTTGCATTAAAACCTCAATCCCACATTAAATCGTCAATTCTTGTCTTTAAGATCAATGAACACTCAATTTGATTGATTAACTGATTAATTAGCCTCTGAATCATTATCTAAAATGTTTAATTAACTAACTAAACACTAAGGAATCCACAAATAGACAATTAGGCACACCAATTCTCATAAGCATTTCATTAAACACCTTGATTGCACACTTAGAAAATAGAGGAAAATGAATAATTCAGAACTAAAATTAATCAATTAAAACAACAATTACTTTCTTAATTAGTATTTAATCAGCTACTAATCAATTACATAAATTCTCAGTCCAATACAACTTAACCAAGAATGTACAAGAAAAAGAAAAAGTGTAGGAAATTAAGAAATTCTTAGCCAAAATTCTGCATTCTTCTCCAATGGATTCAAGCTTCCACTAAGGATCTTCCTCCTAGCTAGCCACAGGGGAGAATTAAAGCTTCATTTGAATGGAGATGGAAATGAATGGAGGATGAGAATGGCGTGGAGTGGCTTTGGATGAAGTGGGCGTAGGGTGAGACGACATGAATGGAATGGACGAAGTATAGAATAACGATGGGATGAAGCGTGCAATATGATGATGGATGGATCTGATGGAGTTGGATGAATGGCGTGATGGCTGATTGATTTTTGCCTCTGCTCGAGTTCAGCCCTTCATCACATGAATTTTAATAATTTCACGTGCTACATTTTTATCATTCTTTTGCCCGAGTTATTTTCTTAAATCACATGCTATCATGCTTGCTTTTAATTCATTTTCACGCGAAAAGTTCCTTATCCAACCAATTGCCTGTAGCTTCTTCATGTGTATATAAAGTGGGCCCCATTATAAATATAATAATCATCTTCCTCCAAACTCATGTATTTATATGTGTAGTACCATCTAGCTACTTCTTTTCGTTCCTTCTGGACCCCCTTTGCTCTTCGTATTTTTAAGCTAGCTTCCCACTCCCTTTCTTGCATTACTATCTACGTTGGTCTCCCTCACACTTTGCGTCCTACCCTTGTGTAGCTTCTGTTCTTCTTGCTAATGTTCTTTATGTCCATCTAGCACATAGCAAACGTGTGGTTCTTCTCCTTCATTTCTTCACACATTCTTTGCTTATTTCCTCTTCATTCAGCCTATGACAATCCAGCTCTTGCATGCACCCAAACTTAAGCTGCTCATGTGATGACCTTAACTTCTAATCCCGATAATTATGGTTAAATACACAATTAATAATTAATGATTAAGGTTTGGAGTTATTACAATTAATCACACTAAGAAAATATAGGAAAATTTGAACCTTGATGTTATTAGGGTCATCAACTAAACAACCATAAATGGGAGAACGCATAACAGGAATTGCACTATCATAAGAGGTTTGTGATTCATCCATCCATCGATTTCAACACACAAAAACCACCCACAAGTGTTCCTATATCATTTCCTATCATTACCATTGAAGAAATTGGGATTTCTAAGTTAAAGGTGGGAGTTTAAGGACCTACGCCACGACTTGAAACATCCCCGCCGCAGCTAAGTTAGGTACTGGAGCTCAAAAACTAAGTTTTTCACTTTGCGCCGTGGCGAGTTAGACCTTCGCCAACATACATGGCACCGCGGTGGAAATGCCTCCTAGAGCTACTGTTTAAAGTCTCACGATTCTGGCCTCAGTGGAATGCACTTGCGCCGTGGCAGAGCCTATTGCGCCGCGGTGAGGTTTCATTCTGTCATCCTCTTGAGTGATTTTTTTTGCACTGCGCTACGGTGATATTTCTCAAGCCGCGGTGTCCCTCGCCACTGTTACTCTTCAGGCTACGATGAGGCCTTCCTAACCACGGTGTGACTCCCTCCTATAGCTATATCTCCTACATTTTGTCCCATGCACTCCAATTCTCTTCTTAGGAACACCCTAGGACTACTTCCTCCCATTTTATATGACTCTAATGGTATTTTTCTACCCTATTCACCTAGCTACTCTACCATTACCAATTCAAAACTTAAATGTAAATTTCCACTCTTCCAACTACCCTATATCAGCAAGTCCATAGAGTAATAACAATAAGAATTCATGCACTATTGATAATTAACATTCGATACACATTCTGTTAGAGGTTTCATGCATTAATGCTTCATATCAATATCTAATACATCACATGATTATATTTCCAACAGTATACCATACCATAAATCAGTAAAATTCATACATCAGGTGTTATGGAATTCATATATCCAATATCAAGTTATGATGAGGCCTAACTCCCCAATAAATACATCCTAAATAATCAAAAATAAAAGCCTACACTTGGCAACATGAATACAAGATGATGCTATACAATAAGGAATACAAAATTTAGCATCTATACTAAATAAATTAGCTTAAGTGTAGCCTTCTCCCCACATATTGGAGCTCATAGATTTTCATCCACTTATTTTCCCTTATCCTTACCCGAAGAACATTCACCTGAAATATTAATCCCATGAAACGAGGTGAGATATGTATCTCAGTAACCAAGGAAATTTCCATTCATTATATCTAGTTTAATTAACATATATGTATGAATCAAAATCAACATCAGAATCATATCAGTTATATCAGTAAATGAAACAATTAAGCTATCATGATTACTATCCCATACTAGCAATTATATTTTCATATGTTAAAGGCCAACAACACCTGGAGAGGCCCTTCCATGGCACCTACTCCTCATTGAGCACAACCAAGGCTCAGTGCATCTAGGGTTTGATCATAACCCGGTGCTCGATTGAAGCATATGCACGGGTGGCAGCCGCACCATAACTCCACCAGGGACTTACAAGGTCCAATCATAATACAATAGATAGCCAACCAATTCATTCAGCATTTCAAATCATTCATATACAGCAAATATGAAATTAAAACTGATATATGCATGGAATTAATGTAAACCCCAATTACCTCACTTGTAGATAAATTTACAATAGCCACCAATGGTACAAAAAGTACCCAAAGAATTTAAAATACTAATGACCACTTAGGGAACACTTACCCAACCACTATAAGTCCCCAAATTCGGATTGAAATGTCCTCCACCAAAAACTTCAATATTTCACCCAAAATCCTAAGCAAATTCATACAAAATTAATACCCATACTATAATCCAATCATTGGAGTCTCAAACTAACAGAAATACCTTAAAAAGAAGAGTTTATACTTACCTAATGTCAGCCCTAGCCTTAACCTACGAATTTTCACCATAGAAACACCAAATGGCAAGTTTCAGATTTTTGGTGTGGGTGAAAATACTACAAATGAAAAACTAATTAGGCCAAAATGAAGAGAAAAATGAGAGGATTAAGTTATATAACTATTACCTTGGCTAAATCTTGCTCTAGAAGTGGAAAAATGTGGAAATATGCCAAGAACTCTAGCCTCTCCTTTAGACCTCCGAATTTTGTGTGTGTCTCTTGTGGTTTTGCAAAATGGGGGGTGGCTAGGTTAGTTTTTAGGGTTTAAGTTTGGTCAAATATGGGTTATGGGCTGCTCTAAAGATCCAATTCCTAATGAGCTTCAGATTTTAGCTTTGTTGGGCCAACTCTCATGTATTAGGTTGCTGAAATTCAATTGGGCCAGACCAAGTTTGAAAAACTCATTTGATTGGGGTCTGCTCAAGGGTTATTGGGCTAATTACATGGGCTTATGCAACTTGGGTCTTGGGTCTCTGATTCATTAAATTAAATTGGGTCATCACTAGATGCTACCTCTTAGGCCAAGTATCACAATAAAAGGTTGGGTCTGCACCTAAAATTATTAGGCCTCCATTAGTCCCTAATCTTGGCCTACTTAATTTAATTTGGGCCTAGATGGAGTTTAACTCAATTAAACCTCAAACTCATATTAATAACTTATCTTTCTAAAATTTCTATTCACTAACTTGCCCAATTATCCTCTATTAATTATTCTTAATTACCCTAAATTCATGATTAATACCTTAATTAATATTAGGATGTTACAGCTCATGTGCTTTTTCTCCAGCTTAACTTCATGATCTCATGGCATCTTCATCATACGTTCTGCTTCTCCTCTATTTTTGCTTCTCTTCTTCATTTATTCTAGCCTCTTTCTCACACTTTAAACCCATAGCATGTGTGTTAATGAGAAGTTCCTTTGGCCTGTTTGTTCTACTCCCAGCTGAGAGAGTGTCTTGAACTAGTAATGATAGATAAGATGGGTAAATTAGGTGAATGAAAACTATTAGAGCCCCACAAATTAAGGTAAAGTGGTCCTAGAGTGTCTCTAGGGGCAGAATTAGATGTATGGGACGAAATGTGGAAGATGTAGTTACAGGAGGGGGTTACGCCGCGACTAAGAAGGTTTCACCATGGCCAAGAGTGTGACAGAGGCTAGGGAAGCCGCAGCATGAGGAATTTCACTGCACTCAAAGTGAAAATGTTGCCCAGGGAGGGTGATAGAGAGCAAACTTACCGCAACGCAACATGTCCCGCCGTGGCTCAAGTCGAGGAAACTAAGTAGGCAAGGTCCAGTAGCTAGTCTCACCATGGCACAAATATATCCTGCCAAGACGAGAATTGGAGGACTTTGAATAGTAGCTCCAGGAGGAATTTTCACTACTGTGCCACGTAGGCTCGTCATGTCGAGGGTCCAACTCGCCACAGCGCATGAGTTGCCTAATAGGATTCTTGAGAGTAACTTAGCCGCAGCGCAGAAGGGCGAGGCCACGATGTAAAGTGAAAAACTTAGTTTTTGAGCTACAGTAACTAACTTAGCCATGGCAGGAGAGTTTCAAGTCGCGGTGAAGGTTCCCAAACTCTTACCTTTAGCCTACAAATCTCAGTTTCTTTAATGGTAATGCTAGGGAATGATGTAGGAACATTTGTAGGAGGTTTTTGTGTGACGACCCTATCTTTTAATCATGGTAATTATGGTTCAACACACGATTAATGCTTAATGATCAAGGTTTAGAGTTAGTAAAATTAAATACATCGTAAAAATTATAGGAAAATTTAGACCTTGATAATATTAGGTTCATTAACTACACAACCACAATTGTGAGAATACATAAAAGAAATTGTACTATCATAAGGGGTTTGTGATTCATCTATCCATCAATTTCAGCATACAAAAACCTCCCACAAGTGTTCCTATATCATTTCCTAGTATTACCATTGAAGAAACTGGGGTTTTTAAGCTAAAGGTAAGAGTTTAGGAACCTTCGCCGTGACTTGAAACTCTCCCGCCGCGACTAAGTTAGGTACTGAAGGTCAAAAACTAAGTTTTTCACTTTGCGCTGCGACCCTAACTTTCTGCACTGCGGCCAAGTTACTCTCAGGAATCTTATTGGGCAACTCACGCAATCGCCACGGTAGAAATGCCTCCTGGAGCTACTATTCGAAGTCCCACAATTCTCGCCTCAGCGGAATACACTTACGCCACAGTAAGGCTTGCTACTGTACACTCCTCACCTAGTTTCCTCGACTTATGCCACAGCAAGACCTGTTGAGCCGTAGCAAGGTTTCTTTCTGCCACCTTCCTAGGTGATTTTTTTTGCGCTAAGCTGCGGTGAGATTTCTCAAGCTGCAGCATTTCTCGCCACTATTGCGCTCCAGGCAGGCCTTCCTAGCCGTGGTGTGACTCCCGCCTGTAATTACATCTCCCATATTTCGTCCCATGCACTCCAATTCTCTTCTTGAAAACACCCTAGGATCACTCTCCCTCATTTCATATGACTCTAATGGTATTTATCTACCTTATTTGCCTAGCTATTCTATCATTACCAATTCAAAACTTAAATGTTAATTTCTACTCCTCTAACTACCCTATATCAGCAAGTCCATAGAGTAATAATAATAAGAATTCATGAACTATCAATAATTAACATTCAATATACATTCCGTTAGAGATTTCATACATCAATGGTTTATATCAACATCTAATGCATCACATAATTATATTTCCAATAGTATACCATACCATAAATTCAGTAGAATTTATGCATCAGGTGTTATAGGTTCATACATCTAATACCAAGCTAAGATGAGGCCAAACTCCTCAATAAATACACTATAAGTAATCAAAATATAAGAGCTTACACTTAGCAATATGATTACATGATGATGCTATATAAAAGATTAACAAAATTGCATCTACTCTACTCAGATTAGCCTAAATGTAGCTTCCTCCACACATGGCTAGAGCTCATGGATTTTCATCCACTTGCTTCCCCTTATCCTTAACTGAAAGGCCTTCACTTGAAAGTATAATCCCATAAAACAGAGTGAGATACAAACCTCAGTAACTAAAGCAAATTCCATTCATATAATCCAGTTTAATCAACATATATGCATGATTTCATATAAGCATTAGAAGACATACCAGTCATATCAACAAATGAAACAATTTGGCTATCTATGATTACTATCCCATACTAGCAATCACAATTCCATATGTGAAAAGCCAATAGCACCGAGAGAGGCTCGTCCACGACACCCACTCCCCTATGAGCACAACTAGGGCTTAGTGTATCTGGGATTTGATCATAACCCAATGCCCGATCGAAGCACATGCATGGGTGGCAACTGCACCATAGCTCCACCATGGACTCACAAGGTCTAATCACACATAACAGATAGCCAACCAATTCATTTAGCATCAAAATCATAATCATGTAGCAAATAAAAGATTAAAACCAACATATGCATAGAATTAGCATAAACCCTAATTACCTTACTCTGTAGACAATTAAAAAGCCACCAACAGTGTCAAAATCTCCCTATAACCATAACATCAGAAGATTACTAGTTTAAATCATAATGTATAGTAGCAACAAGTACCCAAGGAATTAAAATACTAATGGCTACTCGAAAGATGCTTACCTAGCTACTATAAATCCCCAATTTCAGATTGAATATGTCATCTACTAGAAACTTCAATATATCACCCTAATTCCTAAGCAAATTCGTACACAATTAATACCCATACTACAAATCAACCATGGGGGTCTTAAACCAACAGATAATACATTAGAATAGAGAGTATACACTTACCCAATATCCCCACAACCTCTACATATGAAAATCCTTCAAGAAAATACCAAACAATGACATTTCAAATTTTGGGTATAGTGAAAATGCTCTAAATGAAAAACTAATCAAGCCAAAATGAAGAGAAAGATGAGGGGATTAAGTTATATAATAAGTATCTTGGCTGATTTTGAGTTTAGAAGTGAGAAATGGTGGATTTCTTGCCCCAAACTCTAGCCTCCCTCTAAACTTCTGAAAATGAGTTGTATGTTTGTATTTTCAGCAAAATGTGGAGGGGCTAAAGTGTTTAGGATTTAAGTTGGGTTTAAGTTGGGTCTAATATGGGTCATGGGCTGACCCAAAGGTCTAATTGCAAGTGAGTTCTGATTTAAACCTTGTTGGGCTAGCTTTAAGGTGTTGGGCTACAGAAATTTAATTGGGTCATACCAAGTTTGAAGAACTCAATTGATTTGGGTCTGCACAAGGGTTATTGGGCCATCATTAAGTACTCTTTCTTAAGCCAAGTCTCACATTAAAAGGTTGGGTCTGCATCTAAAATTATTGGGCCTCCCATTAGTCCCAAACCTTGCCCTACTTAATTTAATTTAGGCCTAGATGGGGTTTATAACTCAATTAAATTTCAAACTCATATTAATAATTTATCTCTCTAAAATTTTCATTCACTTAACTTGCCTAATTATCCCATATTAATTATTCTTAATTAACTCAAATCCATGATTAACACCTTAATTAATTTTAGGGTATTACATTTTGTGCATTGGAATAGATGGATGGGTGAATCACAAACCCTTCATGATAGTACAGTTTCTCTTGTGCATTCTCACTTTCGTGATTGTATAGTTAATGACCCTAATATTGTCAAAGTTCAAATTTCCCTATATTTTCACGATGTACTTAATTATAATGACTCTAAACCTTGATCATTAATCATGTATTTAACTATAATTACTGTGATTAGAAGTTAGGATTGTCACATAACCAATTCATTTTAGAGAACTTCCTCTTAAAACGTATCCATTTCCGTCGTTTTTATGAAAATCGGATGTTATAACTTGGCTGTAGTTAAGTCCTTCCAAGTTGTGGCCTAAGTCCCCAAATCGTCATTTTAGCTAATAAATTCTAGTTTTGGCTGTGCTAATGATGTTTAATGATTTGTAAACCAATACATATGAGTTTTTGTGCTTCTAGATCCATTTGTGAATGAAAAGAAAGTCTTATGTGAGAAACTAAACTTCATATGGACATAAATCTTACCAGTTATTAGACTGGTTATTATTAATGATTCAAAGGTTCAAAATTTCCTATATTTTCATCCATTATTAAATTATTATTGGTATTAGACCTTAAATACGAGTGATTAATTGTATAATTGTGCTTTGTCAAACTGATTAAGAGTTAGGGTTGTTACAAGATACATGTATAAGATATTGGAACATGATTTAGTAAATAAAAATTCATTGAGTTTATATGCATATTTTTACGTAAAATAATAATTTTTAGTTGTAAGGAAAATTTCTTGTGATGAACCATTCATAGTTAATGTACGAATGAATTGGAATTTACTCATGGTAGAAGTGGCACATTGGAGCTCATTTGGTGCATTTTCAAACAAAATTTTGACCATTTGAATAATAAAATGTCTCTTTACCTTTAACTACCTTAATGAATGAATTTGGGGCTAAAATTTATTGAGCACTTAGAGAATTTAGAGCTTTCTATAGAGCCAACATTTACAATTTTTGGAACTCCATAGAATATTTGACAATTTTTCAAAGTTAACCCCAAAAGGTTGTTATAAGTTGTACTATTTACTCTGCGACAGTTTTGGTTTTTGCATGATTTGGGAGACCAAATGAATTAAATTTAACTTAAAATTTTTACAATAAAAAGTTCATATCATAAACTTTAAAATGGCATTTAATTTGCTTTAATCAAAGTCGTATAACTTAAGTTATAAATTTTTAAAATTTATACTTTGTCATATATATTATGACTAAAGTGAGCAAATAGTTCCTTTTATATGCTTGAGCTCTACATGCATGATAATTTGAATGGAACCAAATATTTGAAATTAAATTATAAGTTGAAATTATAGAAAAACCTTTTTTGGACATCATGAATCCATTTGATATATTTAGTAGTTGAATTTTCATTACAAAAGGATTTGTGATGCATATTTTTACTTAAATGGACATCCAACCGTACAAAGTAACTGAGATATAGTGAAATGTAACAATAAGCCCTCATAAGATAAGACTTAATAAAATTTTAGGACTATGAGTTTTTGATATGACACTATATAAAATAATGTATCGTATAAAATAATACTATCTAATGTTTGATAATATACTAAATAATATTGGATAGGATAAAAATTAATCTTTTGGACAAAATATTCTTAACTTAAAAATATATTATATTTATCTAAATTTATTATGTTATATTTATTTTTAGAAAAAGAGAGAGAGAGAGCACAAGTGAGTAGGGCTGCACATATTGTTTGGTGACTCGGCCAACTTGGTCTTAGAGGTGATCATGGTGCTCAGTGTCCTAATTAGCCTAGTCCCACCTTATTATATTGAGCCCAACCAAGAAAAAATGGTGTTGGGTTAGGCCACATGACTGGACATAGGGTGGCCAATTTGGCCTGATGTAGTTCACTCTTATTAATTTTTTTAAAAAAATTATTTTATAAGGATTTATATGAAAATTTTATTTGTTTTGAGGGGTAAAATATAATTTTATAGGAACTTATATAAAAATTTTAATTTTTAAGAATTATTTTATTATTTTTAAAAAAAAAAGTTGCTTAAGTGGTCTAAAAAACTAGTCTAGCACTGCTTGATATTAGCTTCAATTGAACCAAGGCTAGGCACTTGGTTAGACAAATACCTAGCCCAATATCACATTTACTCGGTTTTGCCTGGCATGAGGCTTGGTTGAGTTAGACAAAATAAATAAATAAATAAAACAAATGGACAAACCAATTTGGCTATGTTAGCCAATTTGGCCCAACTTTACCTAATAATGTGAATTATTTTCTTAAAAAAAATATTTTATAGAGATTAATACAAAAATTTTAATTTTTTAGAGGTAAAATGTAATTTTATAAGAATTTATATGAATTCTATTTTTTTAATGGTTAATTTATAATTTTTCCTAAAAATTTGGAAAAGAAAAATTAGGAAACTAGTAAGCTTGGCTTGGTACTAAATTGATTAAGCTAAGCACAAAAATTGGGTTAAGTCAAAACTCAACTTTGTCTAGCCCGACCTGTGAACTCTTATAGGTAAGGGTTAAAATGAAAAAGTATTGGCAAAACGACTTAATCTCATCTCTTAAAACTTAATTAGATTATATATAATTTTGATATATAAGACATATTTGATATATAAATTTATATAATTTATTACTTATACTAAATAAATAATAAATTTATAATATATTAACTTATACTATTTAACTTAATCCAATGTACTATATGTGCCCACAATATTTCTTTAATAATAAAAAATAATTTATTTGTGTATCTGTGTATCTGTGTAACCCCTTAGAGGCAAGGAAAGGACCGACTTAATAGATGTTGCTTTTCTTTAATGCAGTGGGTCTCTCAAACGAAGTGTACGGACTATATATGTTTTGGCCTTTCAAAATATCTACCACATTTTACCAGTTTTCATATGCCTAAATATTACCTAGACCATTTATTTTTTAATTGATCAAATATTAATTTATTAATTATGCCACATCAAGGGTATATTTTAAAATTACATCATGGCTATAAAAACACAAAAAATGTGTATCCTGTTTTATTTGACTCTGAAAAAATTATAAACAATCGCATTATTAAAATGATGATGACTGTGTAAATAGTAAATTTATGTAATGTCCAATAATATTTAAATATTAATTCCCATTAGGGTTTTATTAATTTTTTAAGCATACAATACTTCTAGTCAAATTTAATAGAACGTGGTTTTCAAAAATTTATAGTGTGTAATTTTTTAAAATCTTTTTAACATATTAGTATTAAGTAAACATTATATCAATATTTATGTCTTTATTACTCAAAATAGACTTTATGTAACTTTAAATAAAAAGTAAGTTATTAAATCATTTGAAATTAAATAACATTTTAAGTGCAATTATAATTAAATATTCATAATTGAACCCATCAAACCTGTAATAACATGGATTTGAATTCTCTCTACCATTTCTTCTCTCCTCTGCCTCTCCACCAAAATCTGATGGCCAATATTGCATCTTCAAAAAATTTTATTACTGATTGTTAGTGGCTGATAAATCTAAGGGATCAGATTTTGGTGGAAAGACAGAGGAGGGAAAAATTGGTGGAGAGAATCCAAGTCCGTAATAACATGGGGCTTGTTTTATTCTTTTTTTGTTAATATTCTTAAAACATTTATATCAAATTGTTTTCCAGCACAAGTTTTATTAATAAGAAATAAAAAAAATCTGTTTGAATCATTTGTTTTAAAAATGCATCTAAAATCCAAAAAAAAATAACTAATTTGAAAACAAGTTTTAAGGACATAGAAACAAAAAAAATGTTTGATATTCACTTGTTTTATGTGTGCAATTAATATTGACACACTTTTTTATACAATAATTTAAAATTCATATAACATTAGTGAACTAATATAATAATTAATTTTACACAAAATAAATATAGTTAGAATTCAATTTGACATTGTTTTAAACAAAATCTTAATGATAACTATATAAATAATAATACAAACTTATGTCCAATTAATAGAATTGTTTTGATATAGCTAAATCTATTATTTTTTTGTCTTTTAGGATAATTGGTAAAAAAAGTCATTATTAAACAACCTTTTTAATTCTTCTATCCTCAGAAGCTAAAAAATATTTTTGAAAACAAAAATTAAAGAAGCCTATGGGCCTGTTTGATTTCTTATTTTCAAAATAGTTTTCTATTTTTAAAAATAAAAAAATAAAAAACTTATTTGATAATATATTTTTAATGAAATATTTTGTAAAAAAATATATAATTTTATTTTCGAAAATAAAAAAATTAGAACATTTTTTAGATATTTTATAACTTTTATTTTAAAAAATAAAAAAATAGAAAACAATTATTTTTTATAATAATGATTCAAATGAATTTTTTAATTTTTAAAATTTGTTCTAAAAAATATCTATTTTAAAAATATTAAAATAAAAATAAAATCAAATAGGTCCTATATTATTTTTGTGTTAGGTTTTCTTTTTGGGCTTCAAAATTGTGTGTGTTTTTGTTTTTGGGAGGAAAAAAAGAGAGGGGGGGGGGGGGTGGAGGACGGATAGTTATATTAGGAAGTTTTGAGACTCTGGGATATTGGGGTCGAATAGACCAGTGAGGGAGTGATGAATGACAAGTCAATTAGCCCAGTATAAAACTCAAGGCAGAGATATTTCTAGACCCAAACCTCGGCCCATACTCCACAGAGCCGGCTTTTTGTTCAAGGTGAATTAGTGGTGTTTGAAACCCTTGCTGGGGTGAGGACTAGGGACTGTCTCTCAGACAGCAGAGGCGAATTGAGGAGCTGCTCCGTCTCTTTTGCAGACTTGTAACTGTTTGGAGGTTAATTAAGAAAACAGTGCTCGGGTAATTTGATTGATGGATTGTGTGTGAGAGAGATTTCCGAGGAGTTCTTCCTTGATCTTGGGCTCTTTAAGGAGCTGTAAGTGTATATCTTGTCATACGAGTTCTTTTATCAAGAGTTATACCAATGCATGTTGGTTCTCTGTCTGTTTTTGCTGTGTAAATTAGAGCTATCATGGCTGTTGGGTTCTTATGGAAGCTCGAAGATGTGAACATCTAGACGTAACCATCTCTGAAACATGTCTTGCGTACTTATATTGAGCATTTGTTAAAGCACGGATGTACAACTGATTACTTCTTCGAAAAATAATTAACTGAGATTGTAAACATTGCCCTTTAACTTCGTTATTTGTAAATGAATGAGGAAACATAATAGTACTTTTAATAGGTTTCTAGATCTGCAGGGTTTTGTAAGATTTAAGATATTATATCTTGCATGCTGTACAAGGCCAAAAGAAAATCTGCCCCTTAAAAGAAATATTCAAAGTTACTAATTTGCTGAAGTGACGTATTAGATTCTTATGATATGAAACTAATAGAAAGGAAAAGCAGACATGACTTGGAGACTAATTAGAACCTTTATTTAGAAGGGTATATGTGGAGAATAAATCTATGGTTATATTTGCTTTAAACAAAATGCCAAGTGGCGTCACCAAATGCACTGTTGTGATTTTGGGAAGTTTACATTCATATGTGACCATTTAGTTAATCAGCCTTAGGCAATATGAACCTGTTAACTGATCTGAATTGGGTTGTCTTGAGTTACTGCACTTTACCCTCTTGGCTCTTTATCCTGGAAAAAATAAAAAAAGAGGAAACTTAAAAGTCCCAGCTGTTCATGTTATTGTAACTTTTACCATCTTGCTTTTGTAAGACTGACTGACTGACAACTTGCTGTCAAATCTCTGCAGCTATTTTGGCTTCTCCGAACTATTCATATAATTTGGAAAAAGGAGTGCTTGTTGTATTGTTTGAAAAATATCGGAAATTCTAATTTGTTCAATCTGTGATAATGTCTGGTGTGCAAATATCTTAAAGTTGAAACACTTATTGGAGTCAGATTTCGTATAAAGATTTTAAGTACCTATTTATTTGAGGGAATCAAGCAATTAAAAAATACTTTGCAAATGGCATTGACTGCTTCAAACCCCCTTTTGAGAGTGGAGGAGATACAAGGTAGAGGGAGGGGAATGGTTGCATCTAAACCTCTTAATGCCGGCCAAGTTGTTCTCAGGGATTCTCCTATCCTGCTTTATTCTGCTTTGCCTTTGATCCCACAGTCTTCTTCCATATCCTCTTCCCCAGGCTTCTGTGACCACTGTTTCAGAACCCTACCACGGCCATCCTCAATGGGAGGTCTTTCATCTTCTGCAGTTTTGTGCCCTTCTTGTGGCCATCATCATTTTTGTAGCCTAAAGTGTCTATCGATTGCCCAAAATGTGTCACACACTTCTTGGGTATGTCAAGCGTTATCTCATCTGCGAGTCAATTCTGTACTGCTTGAACAGCCCCTTGAGTGTCAAGTCCAAGTGCATTTTCTCATTGCTGCCTACAATCTTGCCAATGTCTCCTTGTCAGACTTTCAAACATTGCTTTCTCTTCAAGGTTCTCCTGATGATGCTACCATTGCTGCGGCTCAGTTCCTGCACTCCCTTATTTCATTCCTCTGTCCATTTTCTCCAACTAGTCTTCAGAATGGATTTTCTTTGGAACTCACTGCTGCCCTGCTGGCCAAGGATAAGCTCAATGCATTTGGCTTGATGCAACCCTTCTCTGAAGATAATGACCAGAGATCTGTCAGAGTTTATGGTATTTACCCTTATGCCTCCTTTTTTAACCATGATTGCCTTCCTAATGCCTGCAGATTTGATTATGTGGATACTAGTGCACCTGATGACAACCATAACACTGACATTATCATTAGGATGATTCATGATGCTCCCGAAGGTAGGGAGATCTGTTTGAGTTATTTCCCTGTGAATGAAAATTATTCTAATAGGCAGAAGAGATTGATGGAAGACTATGGCTTCACCTGTAAGTGTGATCGATGTAATATTGAAGTTAATTGGTCGGATAATGACAGTGTTGAAGATGATGCAGAGGATATTGAAGAGGCAATGGATGAGGACAACTATGAAAATATGGCAGCTTCTGACACTGAAAGTAATCCCCGAGGAGATAACAATGATTTTCCCCATGCATATTTCTTTTTGAAATTCATGTGTGATAGAAAGAATTGCTGGGGTACCCTAGCTCCTTTACCCCCGAAGGGTAATACTCCATCCAAAGTCATGGAATGTAATGTCTGTGGCAACTTGAAGAGCGACAGTGGCTTTGATGGTGATGGAGGACAAGATGGAGTTTCCATGGAGGACTGAGCCGCTATGATCCCACTTTTCCAAGTATCCCTGTGTTCCCCTAAATGGTTAGGTAATCATTTTTTTCACTACCTTCTTTTAACTTATTCTTTTTGCACTCTTTTTTTTGTTGTTCCTATCTTTTTGTATTTGCACCAGTTAATTAATTTTAATGGCCAGGATTTACATATTTATGCTTGCTTGCTCAGAATCTTGTTTCACTGAGTTGTCATGAGTAATTAGCAGTTTTCTTGCAAAAGTTATTTTAGAACTTTTGCAACTGTAGCACTTCTGTTGGCAGGCTGTTCAAGTGCTAAAACCATCCCCATGAACCTTTTGATGTGTGGTTTATTTAGTAAATCAACACTTAGCTTAATAACAATTTCTTTTTTTTGTTTTTTAAATAATTATGGATGGATCACTTAAACTTCTGCAATTTATTTTTGGTTTGAGGAAATTTGTTGTTGATGAACGATAATGTTATGGAATAACTGCCAAATGCAATCTATTTGGCAGGTCGTTTCAGAGTTATGTCTATAAACTATAAAGAGAAAGCGTTTTGCTCTGAGAGTGCATATTGCCTGATGGAATTATCAATGTAAGGAATTAAGAGCGTGAAGAGCCCTTAATTCATTGGATGGCCTAGAATTTGATGTTACATGCCATGCCAACATGTTGTAACCCATAAGTTACAATGGCTGGCTTTGTGCGTAAGCCAATATAAATTGAAAGTTGCTAGTTTTCCATTTTCTTTCTTTCTTTCATTCTCTTTTTGGATGCACCTTATCTATAATCATCTCAATCACCCAATTTGTTTTTCTCCCTCTCACTCTCTATATATAAATAGTATCCCTTTTTACCCTGCAGAAATTGTATTATTATTGTTGTTGTTGTTGTATTCGTCATTGTTGTTCGTTGCTGGAATTTAGTGTCATCGTTGCATTACTTGACTCCGTCCATTTACACATGAAAGGGTGCTCACATTTGCCTATTTTAATTATGGCATTATTTGCAAAATTACTATTTTTCAGGGATTGTTGCTTATGGAGCAAATTCTTCCTATACTCTGCAAACTACATCCTGCACAAGCATAGGATCAATCCGTGCAACTCAGGAGTCATATGGCTCTTTTTCTTTAGTGTAAAAGCATTTTAAAAAAAGCTTTAGTTTTTTGCTTTATTTAAAACTATTTTTTAGCTTGGCTGGCCCAAGCGTTAATCCATTCTTTTTTCTTGCGTGGACACCAAGATCCAGTGCTGTAATAATTTTCAGGTGGCTTAGTTTAAGTGCTGAAATGATACGGAGTAATGTTGTGAAATGTCATCATATGATTAGTTATTCAATAACATTGCAGAATAGATTCTGGATTAGGTTAAAAAAGCGTAGTATACTGGTAGCGGTAGAAGTGTATATCTAGTGATTGATTATATTAATAAAATGCTTATCTTGCATCACGAAATATAATATTTTTGATACTATTCTTGTTTTAAAAATATTATTTCATTTCGTTAATGTTTGATATATATTATAAACATTATTATTTTTTTAAATTTTACCTCATGCTAATGAAATTGGTACAATAGTGTTCATTTTAAAAATAACTTTATTTAGTTGCTTTTATTATGTTTGGAATAAAAATTATAATTTTATGTTGAAAACTTAGTTAATATTATAGTTATATTAAAAATAAAATTATTATCTCATATTATGTAAAAAGTTAACTTTAAGGATAAAAGGTAAATAAAATGAAAAGTTTTTCTAATATATATTAAATGTCAAAGGAATTTATTGGAATCGGATCATTTGCATTCGCTTTTTGACTGCATTTCGTGCATTCAAAAATGATCTGAGGCGTTGGCTTGATCGGCTACACAAAAAAGTGACACATGTCATTTATGAAAAAGTAAACGGTGCAATGCGCACTGTTTCATTTATCAACCCATTCTTTGATTATGTATAAATCCACGAAGTTTCAGCCGCGTTATGGCCCAACTCCAATTACATTCGTTTCACGAAAGGCCCATGATGCATTAGCTACGTTAAATTGGCGCGTTTCATTTTGTTGAACCCTTTTACATCGCTGAAAGTCGCAGAGGGAGCGAAGGAAAACGAAGGAAATAGAGCTTCGTTTTGACGGCAAGAGCTTCAAGTTTTTTTCTATCTTGCTATTCACTTAGTTTGCATTTGGTGATAATAAGAGGTAGGTTTGATTTTTTCCCTTTATTTTTTTCAATATTATGGTATGAAACTTATGCAAAAAAAAAAAAAAAAAAACCATGTGAAAAAACAAATTTATTCTTTTTCCTTCAAGATGCTTACTTTCAATGTAGATTTTGATGTTAAAAGCCTAATATTTGTTCAGTACATATTTTTATGACTACTGAATTTAGGAAGAAATAATATATTGATATTGCATATGTATGTTGCATAAACCATTTAGTTAGTGATAAATGTTCTATTTTGAGTTTTGAGAACCATTAGAAAAACTTTATGGATGTGTAGGTGGCCAATCATATTTTTGCTCTCTTGTACAACCTTATTTGGAGGAGGAAGGTACTCACAAAGTGACTAATGGATCATTCAATGTAAGTAATCTAATTTTTTGTAAGTATATTTTTAATAAATTTTATATGTTTTTAAATTGAATTTTTATTTTTGAAATTTAGCGAATTTCATGCTCCTACTATTCCATTGACTGAAGATATTAACACAAGTGTTGATTGGAAGCCTAAAATAGGAATGAAATTTGATAGTATAGAAGCAGCTTGGCATTTTTTGGTTGAATATGGTGGGAAAGCTGGCTTTGGAGTTAGAAAGCAATATGCCAACAAGCATAAGAATGGCTTAATTAGATCATGTAGATTTGTTTATTGTAAAGAAAGCTTTTGAAGGGAAGACAAAAGGGATTTTATGACTATTAATCCTTGGCTTCATACTAGAACAGGATGTAAAGCAAGAATGACACTAAAGCATAATGAAAGATTTATTGTGCACGAGTTTGTGGAGGAACATAATCACAATCTTCATATCCCAGAAACCATACATATGTTAGCATCTCAACGTCACATATCTGATATATAAGCACATGAGATTGATATGGCTGAAGATTCAAGGCTTCAACAAAGTGCATCATTTCAATTGATGAGCACATATGCAGGAGGTAGATCAAATGTTGGGCATACAAGATTAGACGCAAAAAATTATCTTCGATCTAGGAGATAGAGGAGTATGGTATATGGGGAAGCCGGTTATCTTTTGCAATATTTCTAGAGACAGTTGGTGGAAAATCCTTCATTTTATCATGCATATCAAATGGACAAAGACAAGCAAATAACAAACGTATTTTTGGCTGACGCAAAAATGATTCTTGATTATAGCTACTTTGGTGATGTGGTCTCCGTTGACACAACTTATTATACTAACTATACACACAGATCACTTGCCTTATTTTCAGAATTCAATCATTATAGAGGAGCAGTGATATTTAGAGCTGCATTGATGTATGATGAAACAACAGACTCCTTCAAGTGGTTGTTTGAAACTTTTTTAGAAGCACACCTATAAAAAAGGCCATAAACTATATTTATTGATCAGGATCAAGCAATGGCTAAAGCATTGTATAAGGTTATGCCTAAGACTCAACATGGATTATGTACTTGGCACTTGATGAGAAATGGGGTCAAGCATCTAGGCAATTTGATGAAGAATGAATCCCACTTCATGATTGATTTTAAAAGGTGTATGCATGAGTATGAGGAGGAATCATAGTTTGAGATAGCTTGGAATGCTTTGGTAGCACAATATAATGTCCAAGAAAACAACTGGATAAGATCCATGTACATTATCAAGGAAAAATGGGCAGCATGTTACATGTTACACTCGACATGAGTAGCACACAACTTAGTGAAAGTGTCAATTTATGGTTTAAACTATTTATGAAACCAGACCTCGACCTCCTCCAATTTTTTAAGAATTTTGAAAGGGTTGTGAAGGAAAAACAGTATAATGAGTTGAAATGTGAGTTTGAGTCGTGACAAAAGGTACCAAGGTTGAGGTGTGAGTATTCACCAATGCTTCGACAACTTGCAGAAACTTATACTTCTACAGTTTTTGACTTGTTCCAAGAGGAGTTTGACTTAACTCATGCTACTTGCATAAAGCATAGAATTGAAGATTAGCCACTACTTCAATATGTTGTCACCTTAGTTAATGAAAAAGGTGAATGAAAAGTTTCATTTGATTCTAAGAATAATTCAATATATTATAGTTGTAGGAAGTTTGAGACTCTTAGTGTAACATCCGGTCCCTTCATAAATGTGAGAAACACAATGTTCAGTTTCTCCATAAACGTCAAAAATAGGCCAAATATAAAAGGAAGTCCTCGAAATAGAAAGAATTGGGGCCAACTAAAATTATAATAAAATTTTAAATATTAGAAAATGAGGATTTGAGATTTAAGATGCCCAAAAACCAGAGCCAAAAGAGATCAGAAAATTTACCGAGGGAAGTAAGGGCATTTTTGTAATTTTTGAAAAATTTGGAAAACTCATAGGAGGACTTTTTAAACAAAAAATTTAAGCTTTCTAGGGTTCTCAGAGGCCCTGAATACTATGGGAACCCCTAAAACAGTTGAAACCCCTCCGGTGAGTGATTTCGGCTGTCGGTTGACTGAAAATTGACCAAACGATTCGAAATGGTTTTAGATCCTTTTTTAGTGATTCCAAAGGCAATTATTATGATTAATAGCCTAAGGAATATGATGGAAAAGATGGATTTCAAAAAGGAGTTGAAACAAGCCTAAACAAACAAAACTATGAAGAGGGACTAAATTGCAAAGTGTAAAAGTTGCTTAAGTGAAACCCTAGCTTATAAAAACGCCCCTCCTTTGCTCAGATCTCCTATCCCACTCTCTCACACGTTAAAACAGAAGTAAGAAGGGCTGAGAGTGGTGCACAAGAGGGAAGGCCAAGGAAGGAAGAGGAAGTTTTGAAAAGTGTAAGTTTTAGCCACTTTTTCCTACTCCTTGCCTTGTTAAACTTCTTCCCCTCCTTTCCTCCTCTCTTCCTATGGATTTAATGAGATGTTTGGTTCTATTTTGAGCCCAGAACTGAGGGGGAAATTTCGAAATTCAAGGAGAGGGTTGAAGCAAGGAAGAGAGTTCTTGAGAAAAGCTTGGAATCAAGGTGATTTTTCTATCTTGGTTGCTTCCTTTTTCTTGCCCTTTGTGTGTGGAGTTCTGCCAGAACAGAACCATCTTGGGGGGAGGATTTTTGTCTAAAAATAAGAAGGAATTGTGGGTTTTAGACAATGAGGAGTTAGTAGATGCAAGGAAATTGGAAGAAAGGCTAATGAAAATCAAGTTAAAAAAGTGTAGAGCTCTTGGACACTTTATAAAAATTGATTTAATCCATGAATTTTCTTGCATGTGTAAATGTTTATTTGAGTCTCTAAGACCCCTAGGAAGCCTCCCAAGTGTCTCTCCCATCAAGGAAAAATCAAAAAGCCCATGGACTCCTCCTCCCTCCATCAATTCGGCCAAGACATAACCATTAGGCTAGGGGTTGTTTTAATTTGTTTTAGTCTTGGTTTGGGACTTCTTATGATGGTAGAAGGTGGGAGGAACCCTTAGAAAAAATTTAGAACTCCTAGAAATTGATTTGGTGCCTTAGGTTCCATAATATGACCTAAAGAAGCAACATGGTGCTAGGCCTTTTGTTTTAATGATGTGATGACTCCAAGAGGCTTAAAAGGAGTCAAGAATCATATTTGAGAGTAAAGAATGAGGCCTAAAAATCATTTGAAGGGTGTTGCTTCATTAGGTGCCAATATGGACCATAATGGAGGTTGTAGAGTAATCTAGGGTTTAAGCAAGTTGCATGGCCCTAGAAATTGTTTCATGAACTTAATTGGCTCCCATAATTTGTGTCTAGGCCAAGAGTCACTATTTCCACCAACTTGTGGGTGTGTGGCTAAAAGAGGAGGCTTGAAAGCTAAGGAAAAAGTGTGTGCTTGTATACAAGGTAGCTCTCTTCACCTTCTCTCATGCATGGATGTGTGTTTAGCTTGTTTTAGAATGTGTGTATGTGTATTTTCAAGCTTTGAAAAGTATGCTAGCATGCCTTTATATCCCATGATGCTTGATGCCATGTTATGTTTTTAAATGAACCCATGATGTTTATATGAGTTTGCTTGAGTGTGGAGAGGCCAAGAACTCTTCCCTTGGGTGAGGATGAGCCAAGAACCCTTGAGTTTGGTTGAGACAAAGTAAAGAGTCTCCCAAAAGCAAAGTGGGCTCCCTAGAGTATGGTTGAGTCCAAAGTGCTTAAAGAATAGGTGAGGCAAGTCCAAAATCCATGAGAAGAAGTGTGAGGCCAATCCAAACACTTAGTGAGCTCTTGAATGTCTTGTATGATTGATTCACATGCCAAGTTTGCTTTTAAAATACCTATGACTTATATTTCCTCCATGCATGCATTTGAGAAGCTTGCTTTGCACATATTATGTATGATTGAATGGGGGATGAGCTATTGGGATTCTTTGAATCTCATCCCCTCCTCTCCAATGCTCTAACATGCTAGGTGGACCAAGGAGTTATGGTGAAGGGAGCCAACAACCATGAAAGAAAGAGATTGACAAGCCTAGGCCTAACTTTCATTCTTTTTGAACCTATAATGAGATTTCACAAAGTATATGATGTTGTAAATGTACCATGACCCTTGAGGCATGTATAAATACACCATTTTATGATGTTTATATGTATGAATATGATGTATGATCTCTAACATATGTTTTGAGTATCTAATGCCAAAGTATGAGAATTGAAAGTTTGATGGATATGTGTATAAGTGGGGGTTGAATGACCAAAATGAGATGCATGAGGTTTGGGACCATTTGGCCAGCTCACACAAGTCTCAAATGTACTTTTAGACTTGCCCAAAAGGTACCACAACCAAGGGAAGGCCATTTGGCAAATTTGGTACCTCATATGGAGTCAAATTTGACCATAATGGAACCCTATGTCACTTTTTAGCCAAATGAGTTAGTCTTGCCCTGAAATTTGGCATACAATTAGGTCTCATTAAGAACTTTCTGGGAAGCTAAAGATCATAATTTTCGGAGGTCTAGAGAATATTTGATGAATTTTCAAAGTTGGGATTTTCTATGGTTTCTGGTATGTGCACTGTTCATACTGACAGATTTGATTTCTGTGTCATCCGATGACCAAATGGTGTCCAATGCTTATGAAATTTTATATGTATAAACTAGAGGTAATAAGCTTTCAGTGGCCACCAAGATCACCTTATTTGGAGGTCTGAGCAGAGAGTTATACATTTTTTAAGTTTTTTGTCAGTAACAGTGGCGTCTCCAGAGCTCAATCACTGTTCCATCAATTCCAGATGTCTAAACGTATCTGTTTCATTCTGGAATTATTTTTAGTGTCAAGTTAACATTTGTAGCTTTCCATAATGACTGAATGTGTGTGATTTAGATTTTTTTAGAATTAGTTATGAATTTCAGAAGTTTGTATCAGTAAACTGAATCACAGCCTAGGCAGCCAGCGAGTCTGTAGCTTTTTGGATGTCAAACGTCCTGTGTGATGAATTTTGTGACTTGGACGTATTTTTAGTATGAAGTAGACATCCTAAGCTTTCTAGAATGACCAAGATTTCATGATTCTGAATTTTCTACATTTAGTTATGATTTTCCAAAGTTTGCCAAGGAAAGAGGCCAATTCTGGCCGAAAATGGATCTCCAAATTTTCATGCTCCATTTCGATTTCTATGGGTTGGAGGCATGTTTTTGGGATCTAAATGAGTTGTAATGATGCAATTAAATATGACGATGCATAGTATGAGCTCACATGGTCCATGTGATACCGAAATGAATTTTTAGACATAGCGCAATGCGAAAATAATCTCACTTTTCTTGCTTTTCCCATGGAAATCCTACATAGTTCATGATATTATGCCATTCAAATGTATGAGATGGACTATAATCTATGGTGTTACACTTAGCATACTATGCAGCCATGCCTCAAAGGTGTATGAGGTGAATGATGTTAAACTGGTTCCTGGGCAGTATATCTTGAAGAGGTGGACAAGTGATGCTCGCCACGGTGTTGTATTTGATATGAGAGGGAATGAGGTTGAAGGAGATCCTAAGATGGCTAACACGCGAAGGTACAAATGACTTTGCTCGCAGTTAGTACGATTAGCCATCGAGGTTTCCCATTGTGAAGATAAATGCATGCTGGTGGAAAAAGCCATGGAGGATTTGAGAAAGCAAATTCAAGAGATTGATTTGCGGTAAGGTGGTATGGTCAACAACAATAGAGATTCACTTCAACGAGCACCAATTAGGTAGACCATGCCACAAGTCAAGGGATTCAAGTACAGAGTTGGCCTAAGGAGAAAGAGGCGCATGATGGGTTGGATGGATTGTAACTTGAAAAGAAAACGAAATCTTTCCGCTAATAAAGATTCACAAAGGCAAGGGTCTATAGATAATGTATCTTTGAGTCAAATGCAATCTCAATTTAATACTACTTAATAGGATTTGGTAATTATCTACTTTGAGTGATTTCTATATTTTTTTAATATAGAAATCATAATTGTTCATTATGTTATTTACATCATGTGTTAGTCACAACTTTTTGTTCAAGGTGAACTATGTTCAAAATGCATGATGGGATTTTGTATATCACAGCTTTTTGGTTTTAAAATAGACTATGTTCAAGATGAATTTTGTATATCGAAGCTTGTGATTTTTGTGTATCACAACATTGTCCCTACAACTCATTGAAATATTCAAATAGAGCAAATGATGCAATCACAACTTTGTTTGAATGATGCTTCATTTTATTGAAATTTTCAAGTATAGAAGATGTTAACAATACAATCTGCCTAATATAATTACAACATCAATGACAAGGTATATTGAACATTTACAACTTTGCTTATCTTACATTCCAACACAAAATATACATCCACTTGTACAGTATGAATGATTGCACTTAACATTACTCTGATCAGTATTGGTCAGGTCTATATTTAACAATGCATCCAGTTGTGTCCAAGAATCTACAGCTTCATATGAATTGGTAGAGTCTGCAACTGTCAAGTATTGAGTTGTGTCAAAAAGTCATTCACATTGCTCTAATAAGTTGCTATTGTATATGAACATATCATCATCAATACTAAAACTGCAATCCAACTTAGCTGTAAAACACACAATAATCAGAAAGATCAATTCATTAAATTTGCAAAAAGTCCCAGAATAAATTGGCCAAAAATTTCTAATTCATCAATTGCTGGAAGATTGACATACCTGTATGCAAAGATGTCACTACAGAACATTTAACAGATCTAGTGAGGCACTCTTCCCCACACCAGCAATGCGAAACAATAATTATTTTAGCAAGGTGTTGGTGGAAATGAAACTAAATGGCCGGGCAGCTGCATGAATTTACATGAGATGTGAAGAATTAATCTCCTGGTTCCAACAATTTTCGGTCAGCATATTAGAATGCACTTCCTACCATTCATAGGTAATTTTATTTTTTGATTGACTACAAAAAATAAGAAATCTAGTTATCCGAATCTGGTGGAATAATTGGATTACATACCTTATTACCTATGGTGGAACGACTTGAAATCTAGTTATCTGAATCTGGTGGAATGACCAAAATGACTAGAAGCCTTATTCGAGAGTGCCACAGTCTCTCTCTGTAGCCTATTACCTATTCATCGCATATCTGTCATTTCCATATGGATATTGTATCTATCATCTCCAAAAGCCTAATTAGAATCATCGCCATGGACGCCGTATCTATCATCGTTGAAAGTCATTGCCATGGATATTATGCAAAGAAAATGGGAATGCAGACTTTGAGATCTGACATCGGGAGGGTAGCCCTATACTTAAGATTGGGAGTGCAGCGTTTTGGAGCAGCGTTTTGGACAACTTCAAAATAAAAATCTCACGCGACGTGTCATCTTGTGAAACCATTGATTGTTTAAACAGTTTAGATAACCCTTGACTGCACCAAATACATTCAACCAATGAATGCAGGCGATCTGTGCCCGAGTTTATTAATATTTTTGAAACATAAAAGGCAAAAAGTGTAATTTACCTGAGCTTTAATACGTGGTGAGTATAATTTGCATTAATAATTTAACAAAGTAGGTTATCGAGCATCTACGATGGATAGCGTCCCTTTGGAATGTATCATAACATCTAAATTTAACAGAGCCATTTAGGGTGAAATTTTTTTTTGTTTTAAAAATTCATTGATAGGTCAAATAAAATTTAAGTTGATAAAAAATTTCAAATTTCAAATTTCCTTCTAGCAAAATAAACATGAGAATACCTTTTGTTTTGGTTAAAAAGTTTTTTTCTTAAAAAATTTCTTAGAAAATTGACCAAAAGAGGAAGTATTTAATGATTTTCATATCACAATTTAAGTTTTAAACTCAACCTTCATGTTCTGGTTTTAAGGACTTGTGTGGTGACAGGAAAATGAGATTTAGGTTTGCTATTCTGTTCAAGTAAGAAAAACTTAAAAAGATGAACAAAAGTAACAGGTAAGTTGGATCAAATTAAGCAAATGAGCTACGAATTTACATAACACTGATTGAAAGTGGAAGTATATTTGAGGTCAATGTGTTTTTTTTTTTCTTAACAAAAGTATTATTAAGCTAGTATTCGTGTTAACTTAGATTATATTTTTTTGTTGAAAATTTTGAGAACACATTCCATATATTGATATAAAACATTTTAAAAGATAAATTATTAGTTTCAAAATTCAAATTTGAGTAATCAAATCGGGAGAGGTTGAAGTTTAAAGTTCTACTTTCAACCCAACTTATAAAAAAAAAAAAATTGGCCTAAAATAAAATACGTTTCCGAATTATTTTGGAAAAAAAATCCCAAGTCGATCTGTTGGCTAACTCCTTTCAACCGTTTACGCCCTCTCAGTGAAATTTCTCAGCCGCTTTGGCTCTCTGCGCTTTCTCATTCGTTTAGTGGCTCCAAAACCAGAGGAAGAAGGAGAGATGGATTTGGACCAGTGGATCTCGAAGGCGAAGGAAGGGCAACATCTTCTGGAAGTCGAGCTTCAACTTCTTTGCGAATCTGTATGCGTTTCTCTCTTCACATTGTGGATTGAGGGTTTGTGTGGTTCGTTTATGTATCCAATTGGGGTTATTGAAACAGCTCTTGAAATGGGAAAAGCATATCATTGAAATTGGTTTTAATGGGGTTATACTCAGTTCTTCTTTACTGTCTTAATAGTTACTTGGGGATACATGTAGTTGTAGAATTTTTTTTAAGAATTTATTTTTCTTGTGGCTTTAAGAATTGAATCTTAAATTCAATCCAGAAGATTGCTTATAGTTTCCTAATTGGATTCTTGATATTCTTGTGGTACAATCTTCAGATTGTTTAGGGAAACAGGATTCTGCAGGGTGTGTATTTCATATTTTCATCTTTCCTTTTTTGTTTTCTCATGTTTCTTGCTTTTGCCTTCACTCCTGTCTGTTTCTATCAATATATGAAAATTCTTCTGACATTGCTGTCAATTGGGAGGATAGTTTCTAACTTAGGCTTCAAACCATGGAGGGCATTCTGAGAATAATCAAAACTATATAACCTTGTTGTTCCGGATGTCATAGCTGTCTCCAGGTAGTGCTTAATAATTAATATTATTGTTTCTGTGGATGATGGTTGTGTTTGATTTAATATGACCCACCTCCTTTTAAAGCCGTATGAATGCACATGCTTCTATCGAGCAATTCTTTTGCAGATATATGAAATTATGAATCGATATTTGAATAAAAAGATAAAGAAACTTATAGCCATAGGATCATTCAATAAATTTGTAAGTAAGAGGATTCAAGAAATTTGAAGTATCTGCTGCAGCAAAGCTCAATATATCTATACTTAAATGGAGAATTTTTTTACCTACCGTTTGAAGTTAAGAAACACAGTGCAAAAGACTTTTTTTTTTGGGGGCCGCGGGGGGGGGGGCGGGCGCTCTGGTTTTAAAACCTCTCTAATGTCTGGAAGTACCTTGTCATTTGGATAATATTATTATAGAGCCAAGTTGAAAAGTGAGGCATCATCATAAATCTATTTTTCATATCTTTAGTGGGATTTGCAAATAAATTAGTCCAACACTGACTTATGGCTCAAGAATTGTGGAAATTATTTGATATTCACTCAGCTTGTTGTTTGGAATTATTTTGGCTAGGGAAATTGTGCCTTCTACACTGGAATTTGAAGATGCTTTTATTTTAATTCAATAATTGGAACAGCTATTGTTTTGTTTATTCAGGTGAAAGAGATCCTTATCGAGGAGTCCAATGTCCATCCCGTCAATAGTCCAGTAACTGTTTGTGGTGATATCCATGGTCAATTCCATGATCTAATGAAACTTTTTGAGACAGGGGGTCATGTGCCTGAGACAAATTATATCTTTATGGTACGTACTTTACTTCTCTTGAGAAATTGTAATGATTTTGCATTTTGCAGAGTTTGATCCTTTTTTGGAGTGCTATATTTTTCCTACTTGTATGGCAGGGAGACTTTGTTGATCGGGGATACAATAGTCTCGAAGTTTTCACCATCCTTTTGCTTCTGAAAGCTAGGTATGTTCTTCAAGCACTTAGCATCTGTCTTTACTTGCTGTGGTGTTCATAAGAATTTGAATGGAGATAACTACAAAATATACTTCATATTTATTCTTTCTAATATCATTTCTTAGCATTTATGCTTCCATAATTGTGGATTGAGTCATGGGATTTCAATTACTCCTAGCCCTTATCTTTTTGTATGGTGGGCTTCCTTTCTGGAGCACCTGCCTGTATTGTCAGTGGCAGCAGACACCCAAGGTGTGGTGTGTTCTGGTGTTGTTGACTTTATTTTCTTTATAGTTTTCTTTTTTTTAAAGAAGCTTTTGTTCTTTTGTGGTTGCACTATCCACCCTTAAACTTTTGCCTAATTTTATAGATACCCAGCAAATATTACCCTTCTACGTGGAAACCATGAAAGCAGACAACTAACCCAGGTACCATTTTGATCTGTCATGTATCCAGTTATGTCTGCTTCTAATAGTGTTAATGAACAGATTTATGACATGATTCATTTTAAACTTCTAGATTTTGTTTTTAAGTAAACAATTTATAAAGATTTCTGCAGCATGCAGTGTTGTCATCGGTTGCTGCCATGGTGGTTTTTGGGCCTCCCACCATAAAATCCCCAATGCATGGTGGCTGCCATGGCAGTTGCATGGCAGTGGTGGCCTTCATCTATGGTGATTTGGGGCTTGCCACCATTAGCTGCCATATGCATTGACAACAATGGCTGCATGTCATTCTGACATGTAAATTATTCTAACTTTAAGACTGTTGTTCTTAGTTGCTGTCTTGCTGACCGTTTATTAACTTATAACTGTTAAGTGTGAAGTAATTATATGCATTACTTAATTGTTACCTTACAGAATGTTGATCTTATGCATGCCTTGTATTCTTGAATTCAATGCAGTGGGATTAGTTTAAAGGCCCATTAATACCAAGGTTCAAGGGAGAATTTGAAATGAAGCCCATGGCAATTTCAAATTTGGTTATTTGGAAATTTATTATCATGAAATAGCTAATCTGGAAGAATATACTTTGTAGGAGTTTTTCAAAGCCACAATGGCGGTTTTGCAGTGCTTGTCTAGGTTGTTGATGGCTGGAAAAGCTAATGTAGTTTAGAACTCAAAAGGGAACTTAGTTTTTATAGATTGAGGTTTGAGATTGAATAAGCAAAGGGGGAACCAAGATCAGATCTTCTCTTGCGTGCAAGCAGGATACCATCCCTTTGGAAAGAGATGAAGAAGATAGAGGGAGGAGGTGGGAAAAGAGGAAGTAGGTGCTATATACACTCTCACTCCTTTGTGTCATTCCCTCTCTATCTCTTTCCAACAAAATTGTGCATTGAGTGGGAGAGGATTCAAATGAAGGGGAAACTTGGTTGCTACTTAGGAACATGGTTGTCAAATTGTGATATGTATCACGAATTGAAAGGCATATTTTTGAATCGTGAATCATAAAATGTATTGAATTGTAAGATTTTGTAACAAGTAAAAAATAATATGAAATATAACCTATGACACTCACACACACACAGAGAGAGAGAGAGAGAGAGAGAGAGAGAGAGAGAGAGAGAGAGAGAGAGAGAGAGAGAGAGAGAGAGAGAGAGAGAGAGAGAGAGAGAGAGAGAGAGAGAGAGAGAGAGAGAGAGAGAGAGAGAGAGAGAGAGAGAGAGAGAGAGAGAGAGAGAGAGAGAGAGAGAGAGAGAAGTTCATTAGTAATATAATTTGTGAGTAATTAATTTCTGAAATAATCTAAACTAATATTCTTTTTGCATTCTTTATAAAAGGCATAGACAATATTTAACGATACAATATTGCTATGCCAACTCATTGTTTTCACATATTTCTAAATAGCAAAGTTGTGTTATTTTGTCATATTGGCTTGAATTGCACAATTCATGCCCTATCCAACCATCAATTCATATCATTGGGTTTGTGATTTGTTACGAATTATAAGATTTGAATTGTGAATCGTATGATTTAGGACTATTTTTTTATTCAACTATTCATTTATATCATTAACCTTATGACTTGTTACGAATCTTAAGATTCAAATCATAAATCATACGATTTTGATTACTATGCTTAGGAATGTTTGAATTGTTATAGATGTTAGCTTTGTTAGGTTTTGTTTATTAGTAACCTGATTTGTTTCTTGAATAGTACATGACTACCAAGAACTTTGCACTTTTGGTGGAAATTCGTCTTTGATATTGTAGGGTAACATGTTTTACCTTGGCTTCTAAAGAGCAAGGGATCTATTATCTTGTTTTTGTTTGGTGAACACAAAATACTTTTAAATAGCTACAGAATATACTTTTCTGTTCTAGGAGAGAAGCAAGGAATTGAAGCTTCTTCTGTATAGCAGAGTCAGAAGCATAAATAAATATTTTTTAGACTGAATTATTCCACTTTAATAAAATATTGCAAATATTATAATATTACTAATGGTGTTCGTCATATAATTTGGCCAAACATTAAACTGATTCTTTGTTGTAGTGCATTTAAGAAAGTGAAACAGACAGGACCTTTGGAAAATAAGAAATTTTACAGAAAAACTGAACAGTCCCTGAATTGCACTTTACTTGGTGTCAAGGATAGATCAAGGATTGAGCTATTGGGGGGCAAAAATTCAAAAAAATTAACATACTTGTATATATAAAAATTTTAGGGCAAAAAGTAATATATGTAACATATTTTTTTAGGGTAATTTATCAAAGTTGAATATGACATTCTTTCATGTCATAGAATTCATTTATAATTGAATTTATATCAAAATTTTCAGCAATATATCTTTCAATATAAGTAACACGTGAATTCTACGAGAAAATCATCTTCCATCTTATTCCTATGCTTTTTTTTTTAATGGCTTTCATAGCTGAAAATGGCCTCACACTCACTCATTTTTAGGCTTTTCTTTTAAAAAATTTATTATGGCATTTGGTTGAGTAAAAGTTATGGCATATTTTGCATAATTATAAAACCTATTATACCTTCTGGCAAAAGGCCAAATCCATATCTACTAATAACATTCAATGTGTTTATGCTCTTGTTACTAAAATGATTAATTTAAATCAGCTATATATTGACATGAACACTTACATGGGAAAGGTCGAATCTATGAAGCAAGAATTTAGAAAGCTGATGCCAATATCCATTGATACCCAGGAGCAAGAGCAACAAGAAGACAAATTGTTCATGATTCTTACTTTTGTTGGCTTGAAATCTGACCTTGCTCCTACTTGGATAAGATCCTTTGCAGTTTTGAGATTTCATACCTTGATAATGTTCTTCTTCGATTGCAATGATTGACCATCTTGCATGATGAGGTTGGGCCACCTGAGGCTTGTATCTTTCCCTCATAACACAATGATTGCAATCAAAATCAGGGACATGGTGAACATAATGGTGGAGGTCACAACTATGGACAATAACCCCATTGCACATACTACAACGTATTGGGTTATACCCATGATCATTGTTATTCACTACATAGTTGTTCAAAGACTACTAATGCTACCATAATGTAGATCATTGACATTCCTCACATTGATGGTTCTCCCTTGATCACTTTATTTGGGGTTAACTACAATGATTTCTATTTAGGGTTGACTACAATGACTTGTTGCAGTATCAGGTTGCCAAGCACTTTGCTATTTCCATTGTCTTTGGCACACCAATTGGTAATTCTTTAGCTTATGTCTCTCAGTCCTTATCCTTAAGGCCATGTATTCTTGACTTTAGTGCTTTTGATGATATATCTAGTAACCCATATCTCTTATTACATCATTATACTCCTTTACTTCCTACTATTATTCTTGTTAATGGTTCTAAGATAATTGCCAAATGCATTGGTCAAGTACAACCCTTCCCTTCTTTACCCTTAACCTCTATACTTTATATTCCTGATTGCCCTTTTAACCTTGTTTCAATTAATAAACTTAGCCAAACACTTAACAGTACTCTTATTTTTCTTGATTTATTTGTGATTATACAAGATCAACATATGGGGTAGACAATTGGCATTGGACGTGAATCTCATGGACCCTATCACTCTCTATGTTGACATCTTTAATTATCTGCAACTCTTCTAACTCTTCAATATAGTAATCAAAATCATACAGTTCATGATTTGAATCTTATGATTCGTAACGAGTCACAAAGCCAATGATATGAATTTACGGCTAGATAGGCCATGAATTGTACAATTTAAGCTAATATGGCACAACTTTGCTATTTAGAAATATGTGAAAACAATGAGTTAGCATGGCAATGTTTAAGTATTTTTCAAGAATTATTGGAACAGCTATTTTTCAAGTATTTTTATAAAGAATGCGAAGAAGAATATTAGTTTAGATTATTTCAAGAATTAATTACTTACAAATTATATGGCTAGTGAGTTTATCTATGACTTATGTGTAAGTATTTTTCTTAATTTTTAAATTAAATTTACTATTTTGAGTATGTTATGCATATTATAAGGATATATATATATATGTTATAATTTATATTTCATATTATTTTTTACTTGTTATTGAATCTTACGATTCGATACATTTTATTATTTGCGATTTAAAAATACGTTTTTCAATTCATGTTATGTATCACGATTTGACAACTATGACTCTCTAGAGTTGTTACATTTTTGTTTGGGTCATCCTAGTTTTATTAAACTTAAGTAAATGGTGCCTAGTCTCTCATCTTTGTCATCTTTAAATTGTAAGTGATGTCAGTTGGATAAATATTTGTGTCTTTTTTCCTTGAAAGTCATGACACTAGAGCTGTCTCCCCTTTCTTTCTTGTTCACTTTGATGTTAGGGGACTGAGTCATAGTTGTTCACATTAGGGTTTTCAAGATTTTGTCACTTCTATTGATGATTATTCTTGTTGTTCTTGGTTATTTTTAATGAAAAATTATTTTGAACGGTTCTTTATTTTTTGATAATTTTGCCATGAGATCTATACTCAATTTGGCACTTCTATCAAAGTTTTACACAATAACCAATGCTAGTGAATATTTTTTTGCTACTTTCCAAGATTTCATGATTGCATAGGAAATACTTCATCAATCTTCTTGTGCTTATACACCTAAATAGAATGGGGTAGCTGAATGTTGTTGTCTCATTGAAACAACTCGCAATTTATTGCTCCATCACAATTTACCTCTTCGCTTTTCGGGCGATGTTGTTTTCACTACATGTTACTTGATCAGTCGGATGCCGTCTTCTGTCCTACCAAATTAGGCCCCCTTCCTTATCTTGTTTCCTAATCAACCTTTGTATCATCTCCTTCCTTGTGTTATTTGTTGAACTTGCTTTGTCCACCATTTGACTCTAGGTCAAGATAAGTTATCTTAAATCCTTCAAATGTATTTTCTCGGGTTACTTCCATCTCCAAAAAGGGTGTTGGTGTTATTCTCCCAACACTAATCACAATTTCATAATAGCTGATGTTATTATCTTTGAAACAACACTATATTATTCTTTGACCATTTTCTATGATCCTCAAAATGTCATTGAAGTTCTTCAAGTTCCTTCCTTTGCTTCTAGTCCTCTTTCACTGGTTGAGCCCATGATGGATTCCATTATCTCCTCAGTACCTATTCCACTTATCACTCCTGCAGATTCTATGTGTGTTTTTGTTGATTCATGCATGGTTCCAGCACCTGAATCTACCCTAAACCCGTCTCCAAATGATGGTTTTCCCATTGCTATTCAAAAGGGTATTTGTTCTCTTAAGCACCATCCTATTTATAATTATTTGAATTATCATTGTTTATCATCACCCTATTATACTTTTGTATTTTCTTTGACCCTTATTTCCATTCCGCAAACTACCCAGGAGGCCTTTTGATGGACCCAATGTCATGAGTGGGAGAGTTTATGAGAGAAAAGGAAAGAATGAGGCCCATGAATGTGGTGAGGTGGCAAAGATGGGCAAAAAAGGGAATTACTATGGAATAACTAACTCCGGCCTCTCAGCTATGTGACTGGAGAGAGAGAGAGAAGCTAGTAAGGGGTGTGTGTGTGTGAGGTTTATTAGCTAGGAAGGAGTACATGACACCCGGGGGGGGGGGGTGGGGAATCAATTGGCTTAGTGGAGAGTCTCTGGTCTCCTAAATACCAAAAGCATATTTTTCCTTCTTCCTACTTATTTTCATCTTCCTCTTTGCATACTGTAATTTGCTACTACTGTCCTATGTCATTTTCCTTCATCGGGAAAGGATAACATAGCTTTGTTTGATAAACAATGCAAGAATTTGTTTGGGTTTCATAAATTTGGTATCAGAGCTATGACAATATGAGATTTGTGACTATAGAAAATTTCAATTAAGAAAGCAAAGAAGTTTTTGTGAGATGGAAGGAGATACAAGAAAAGAGAGACGGGGGATAAATGAGGGAAACAAATTAATAAGTGTTAGCTAATTGGAAGAGGGAGTTACAGGACGAAAAATGGCAAAGGGTAATGGCCAAGTGGAAAATGGAGAGGCAAATGATAGAATGCAAAAAAGAGTAGAGTTTAGAAAAGAAAAAGAAGAGGTAATTGAGGAGGAGCTTACTTGAGGCTTGTTAAAGCAGCAACCAGAAGTGAAGAACATTGGAGAAGAGGATTCTGAAGAAGGAAGTGTTACTAGGCTTGCTGTTGCAGTGGCTGATCAGAATCAAATAGAAGAAGAGATGAAATCGGAAGTTCTTCTAATTTTTGAGCCTATCAAGCTACCATCAAACAAACTCACATAAATTTATCAGGCTTGGGACATTGAAGAAGAAGAGAAAGGGGGCTAGAAACATTGCTTTGTTGACGAGAAGTTGGGAGCCAAATGTTAGAATAGAAGTTGACCACAAAGGATTTCGTTGATAGCAGAGGAAGAAGGCATCAATGGCCAAGAGGTGGGGAGAAATTGGGTTTTGGATTGAATATGGGTCATTAAGTTGGATAGAAGCTTGGAACTAGTTGGGAAAAATTGGGGCCTGAAAGAAACTAGTAGAATGGGTAAATGCCCAAGGGAATTGGGTTCTATTAGGTGGATCCTGAACAAACCACATTCACGGATCATATCAATCATTAACCCAACCTAACGAAATCCATTTATCGCAGCTTTGGAGGGACAATGAAAATCAACAAGGAATAGGAAGAGCTCCTCATGTTCAATAGTGACCAATTTTGGTGGCTATCGACAACTATCCAACACCAAAAGAGCAAGATGAAGAGGCCTGGTGTTTCGCCTTTAAATTGCCAAGTTGTTTGGGAAAAACCATAAGAAAGGGAACAGGTAGGTACGACTTCTTTTGATGAAGAAACAAGAGGATAAGGAGTACGGCGAAGGTGATAGGGAGGTTTTATTAGGTTCACAAATACAATTTGCGTTTTTTTTTTTTTTTTGGGGGGGGAGATACTAGCTATTGTTGCCATGCTTGACATTCATAGACTATCAATTTTGGCATTCGTTTTTGACTTGGTTCATTGTTTTCGGTGTTTGATCCCATTTACAACTTACAATGCGTTCTTTGGGGGTTTTGATGAAGCATTAGAATTTGATCTTGTGATAGGAGATAATATAGGAGTGCACTTAAGAGAATTGAAACAGTTATGGAAAGCTTTTTTCTCTCCTGGCAAAACCACTGGGGAACAAAAAGCCAAGTCCTTTGGTGATTTTTCATGTTTTGTTTGTGATAAATAGAAACTTGGAAAAGGAAATTTAAATAAGAGGTAGAGTTGTTGGGAGCTTTGAAATTATTTGAGGCTGATTTGATGCCATCAACAGGTCCAGAGGCTATTTTGTCGAGGTTTTTAATTCCTAATACATGTTTTGACTTGCAATATGTAAGGCCTAACTACATAATGCTTCATGTTATTGCTCTAAATTTAATAATGTGGAGCAGGGTTTATCTCAAAAGATTGGGTTTAGTTCCAGATTCTAGAGATTGTAAAAAATGTTGTAGAAGACCTTGAAGATGATGCAAATGATAGTGTTGATATGGCTACTGTTGCTTTTATACAAGCTTATGTTGAGATAATAGCTAGCCCTTGTATATCTCTTGGGCTGGTGTTTGTTGAAATGATTAAAGGTAAAATCACTCAATTTCAATCAAGCAAGAAAGAAGCAGTACAAATCTTTTATGGTGCAGCTGAACATTTTGGAGATTGTTGTAAAAATACTCAGTGGCACAATTGAAATTGTTATTTTGAGAAGCTAAATTCAGAGCTTTCACCTTAAAAGCAATCGAAAGAGGAGGCAAAGAGGGTGATGCAGCCATTGGTGACCTTAATTGAATTACATCAAGAATGGTTGCACTTGGAAGCATTGGGAGGTACTCAACTTCTTTCATTCACTGATTGCTGTCCGTGTTTTCGGGCACTTATATATGCTCCAAGCCTTGGTCAAACTATGATATGGGCAAATAATGGGAGCAAACTTGATGGTTACTAGTATGACTTGGTTCAAGGAAAAACTTATAAGCAATTCGGTAACTAAGAGAAGTTATATCCCCAGTTTTCAGTATTTAAAGCTTGGCTCTTAGGAACGTGCTGTATTCCTTCTTGAATGATACTAATAGCTAATAAGCTAGTGAATGAGCATGATTTTATTGAGGCAAAAATTCTAGCTGAAAGGAGGGTGAGGCACCTAATTCAAGTGGTTCAGCAAGAGGATATTTATCACTTGCTAAAGATATTGATGAAGAAGCCATAATTGTTATGAGGGCCAATAGATTGGTTGAAGCATTTTTTTAGATTTTGCATTCAGCAAAGCATGAAGGGGATATGATAGTCCAAAAAGGTAGAGCAATGGCTCTCTTCAACCTTGCTACGAATAGCAACAGAAATAAGGAAATTATGCATTTAGCAATGCAAGAAGGGCACAATCCTATTCCTTGGAATGTAAATAAGTGTGTGTTAAGGATAACTTGCATGGATAATTTTGGTAAAGATTTGGTGAAAAGTTTTGGTTTGGCAAATGAAAAGTTGAGTTTGAGATTTTATGGACCTTATAAGGTGTTTGAGAAGCGTGGGATCATAGCTTATTATTTGGAGTTGCCACCACCAACAAGATTTCACCCAGAATTCTATGATTCTCAACTTAAGAGATTTCTTCATTCATCAACTCCATCTCAACAAATTCCATTTTTTCTAATAAAGTAATTGGAGTTCAAAGTTTATCTTGAAGCTGTGAGGAAGGACAGGAAATTGACCAATGGGCAATTGGGACTTTTAATCAAATATTTTTTCTCAAATTTGTACAAAAACACCTGGAGGGACTATGAAATCATTGATTTGCTATTTTTAAATTTTCACCTTAAGGACGAGGTGAATCATCTTTTTGGGGTAGGTAATGATGGACTGAACATCATGAGTGGAAGAGTTTATGAGAGAAAATGAAATGATGAGGCCCATGAATGTGGTGAGGTGGCAAAGAAGGGCAAAAGGAGGAATTATTTAGGAAAAACTAACTTTTACCTCATGAGCTGTGTGAGTTGAGAGAAAGAGAAGCTAGTTAAGATATGTGTGTGAGGTTTACTAGATGGGAAGAAACAGAAGGTAAGGGAAGGGGAAAAAAATCAATTGGCTTAGTGGATAGTCTCTATTCTCTCAAGTACTAGAGGGATATTTTTCTTTCTTCTTGCTTATTGTAATTTCTTGCTATTGTCCTATGTCATTTTCCTTCAGTGGGCAAGGATAATGTAGCTTTGTTTGATAAATAATAGAAGAGTTTGTTTAGGTTCGATCACCTTCTCTCATCCTCGGTGGAGATAAGCTATGATTGAAAAAATGGAAGCTATGTAGTCAAATGACACCTGGAAACTTGTACAACTACCCTGATCTGCTATCTGCTATTGGTTGTTAGTGGGTTTACACTGTTAAAGTTGGCTCCAATGGTACCATTAATTGCCTTAAGGCACGCCTTGTAGCTAAAGGCTACACTCATTTTTTTGATTTGGATTATGGTGACACTTTCTCACCTATGGTCAATATTGCCTCTATCCATGTAATATTATCTATTACTGCTATCTTGTATCATGGTTTGTCAATTTTTCTAATTTTTGTATCTTGTACAATCTATCTCAAAGACATTTTGATTAAAAAAATATATATGAAAAAATATAATGAATGATTTTGCTTTTGTGCATTTAATAAGACATGCTTAATATCATGGAAAGTCATATGAATCATTAAATACTACAAATGACACGCTGCAGATTCCTAGACCTAGCACAATATTGTCTCCTAACATTTGTATTATGTGCATGAATAGTGCAGAAAATGGAGTTAATTTATTTCTACATTTTGGAGTGGTCACTTCCTTACGGAATAAATTGTTTGGATCTTTGATGAGAATGGGTTTGTCCACAGGATGTGCTATTTTTGCTGTTATTTGGATATTTGGCTGGAGCGGAATGCTCATATTTTTGGGGGTGTATACTTGTCTTTTGATTATTTTTGGATTCTTTGATGTGCTGCTCTGGAATTTTTTTGTGGGAGTATCTCTTTTAGATTTGCAAAGGGATGGGGCAGCTTTGCTGCATTTATAACCTTTTTTTTTCCCTTTAAATTCTACTTTTCTAATGTTTTGGTCCTGGACTTTTTTCTAGGAGGACACCCTATCCTCTTCATTTGTATCTCTTCTCCTTCTTGATATAGTTTCTTCTTTTGTGTAAGAGCATAATCCCAAGTAACATATACAGATGAAGTAGCTAATAATAGGCAGTTGAATTTAAGATTGAAACATTTATAATTATAAAATCACTATCAAGTAATCTTAATCCTTTCAAGTTCAATATCATCCAATAAAAAAGGGACAGCAACTGGAAAGCAAGAATATTAATGTAACTATGAAAGAAGAAAAAGGGGAAAAAAAAAGAAAAAATTAAATGGTTTGTTGACCTTCCTCTGTATTTGGTGCTTGTATGAGCAATTTCTAATGAAATTTTATAACAATTTTAAAAGGCATACCTCTCCAAAAAGCCAAAGCAAATCAGAACATGTTATTTGGCTGTACTATGGATTTGTTTTTAAAAAGTCAGTAAAGCTAAGAAAATTGCGTGCATTTTTATTCAGGTCACAGTTGACCAGATCCATGGTCTGTTGTGACTTTCATAAACCAGAATCACTTGAATTGTATGATTTTTGGGATCAATTCTGGCACATAATAATTCGCCCACTTATTCTCTTTGTTCAAGTTCCAAATTGAACTTCACCAAGTGAAATTATGAATCATGTGATTCTGTTGAGCATGTGAATTTGTCTGAACCTTCCTTCTTCTTCGATAGCATCAATTAAATGGCACTATTGGAAAAGATGGTTGGAAAATTGGCTTCTTGCACAACTTAGTTTCTCACAACCCTGTAAAAGTGGGGTTCGATGCATCAATGCATCAATGCCATTTGTACCACTTCTTACTAACATTGGATTTGTGACATCAACGCACCTACTCCTCTTTGGTTCAATCTTATTACTCCCTCTATTAGTCCCTCCAGGAAACTCTAGTTCGATCACATTTAGAGCTGCAAAAAAAGCAAAAACAGTAAGAGCTTCTTACTCTAACGAATAAGCAGGCACCATGACCCTTCTGTGGCAGTTTAGAAAATTTCTTTGTTTTTTTTTTCTTCCCATTTGAATAGTACTGTCTTTGGCTCAAGATTTGTGTTTCCGTTGGCTACCCAGTCTTCAAAGGAGCTTACAGTTGCATTTTCAACTTCATAGAACCTGTTTCTGATTTATTTCAGAACATTTAAGGATACTCCTGGATCATGTGGTATTCCATATATAGTGCGATGCTTCAGACAGTATCAAATGATATTCAAACTTTTCAAGCAGTCTCCAATATGTATCAGAATTGTGTTTTAGGTACCTATTGTATGATATGTACCCCTTATGATACAACATTATTAATGCTAGTTGGAACTGCAATGGGTGCAGTATGGATCTCAGTCATGAAATGTTTAGTCCTTTGTTATAATATGGTTAGAAGTTACATTGGAACAAGCTTATGGACCTTACACTAGCACAAAATAGTTCATTTGACATTTTAGTGTTATTGACTCCCAAAGACTTTTATATGTGATGGGAAACATCATAAAGCATACCTTGGTGGATAATAGTGATAAAATTTAATGTGTTGATTATATAATTTTTTCAATGTAGGGACATGTAAGCTACCACTCTAGTTTTGCTTTATTGCTAACTGTTATTGTAAGAAATGTCAAATTCATGAATTTTTACTGCTAGAGTTCATGTGTGAGATGTGAATTGTGGCAATGCTAAGATTTGAAATCAAAATTAATCATGCTGATTTATGTTAATTTCTTACTTTTTTGCTAGGTCTATGGATTTTATGATGAATGCCAGAGGAAGTATGGAAATGCCAATGCTTGGCGGTATTGTACAGATGTTTTTGACTATCTAACACTTTCTGCAATTATTGATGGAACGGTAAATCTCTTTACTAACACTGTACCTCCCTCTCCCTCTTTATGTGATTGGCTTATGTGAGCTTTTGGATGTTTATTTTGAGTTATGTTTGATGTTACTTGTTCAAAAATAAATCTTTTACATGCTTTGGTTGACCCAGGTTCTATGCGTTCATGGTGGTCTCTCTCCTGACATTCGAACTGTTGATCAGGTTTTCTAGATGCCTCCTCATATCTTATCAGATAAAGAATTTGCATTTTTCCCACATTGCATTCATATATACGGGCACCCAGTCTGTGTCTGGCAATACAACATATGTTAAGCCATTTTTGATATTTGCTGTGCTTATATTTCTATTACTCGTTGGTGATATGTTCATACTGCAATGTGTACGTTCAAAATTAGCTTGCTGGTTTCTTCCTTCTGCTCCTCTCTTCCCAGTCCCTGGAAAAGATGATTACTTACAAGTTTATGTCCTTTCTTGTGTTTTAATACCATGACCTGTTTCTATTTGACATCAGAAAGCCTTCAAGTGGCACTGTTTTATTGCTTGGTTTGGTTTACTTTTAACTGTTCTGCAACGTAGGTTTGGAGCACAAATTAACTAATAGCTACTCTTCCAGCCATCGATAGAAACAAGCACTTTATAGCATACTATTGGTATTAATGTCATATGTATCATTAATAAAATGATTTTTTTTCTTGGTTTTTTAAAAAAGAGAATAATTGAACATCTATTATAAATGATAGTAATACATATTTTTATGGCAGATAAGGGTTGTTGATCGGAACTGTGAAATTCCACATGAGGGACCATTTTGTGATCTAATGTGGAGTGATCCTGAAGACATTGAAACATGGGCAGTCAGTCCCCGTGGAGCAGGATGGCTCTTTGGATCCAGGGTTACTTCCGAGGTAATGTAATTTAGTTGTTAATTAGTATTGTCTTGTTATGCATGGAATATTTTTTGAAATTATTTTAATCTTTTTTATTTTGAAATTAAATAAAAAACTAAGAAAATTTGTAATTTATATAATTTCTTTAGATTATCAGAGTTATGTATTTAATTTATTTAAAGTTCAAACATTTAATGCTTAATAATTTATAAACAAATTATTAAACTCGAAAATTTAATTTAAATTGTTTTTTAATAATTTAGCTATTTCATGAGAAAAATCATCATTCTCTATCAGATCCATGATAAATTATTTGTAAGTTATTAAATCATATTCATAATGTGATTTAGAGAAATCTAATATAGATAACAATCAACAATAATTCAAAAATATTATAATATTTTAGAAACAAAGCATTCAATTTTTGAAAAAACTAAATTATTTTTATATAAGTTTTCTTTTAAAAAAAAGTTCATGTTAAAAAATAGTAATATTTGAAAGATTAATATATTTGTAACTTGTAACTATTTCTTTTAGTCAAAATATAGTTGTAATTCCCTTATATTAAGTACTCAATATGGGAAAAATAATTAGACAATGGTTTATGATTAAGAATGCTTCAAATTTCTCCCTGAAATTTAAAATAAATGTGGTTTACAGATTATTTGGCTTAGTTGTTTTAGTATATATATAAAATATGTGTGTGTGTGTGAGAGAGAGAGAGAGAGAGAGAGAGAAAGAGCATTGTGATAAACTATTGTTTTTGAATTTTTTGCAATTATGTTTGTGAGAAATAATATTAAAAGAATTGATCATTGCATGATAAACAAGTTGTAATGTCGTTATCATATGTAAATGAAGAAAATATAACACATTTCAAAATAAAAATATGATAATTAGTTGTTTATTTCATATTAAAAGTATGCATATTTTAGGGAAAAAAGTACTCCAAATTAAAAAAAAAAAGTTGTGATTAATATTATTCTGTGGTTTAAATTTCTCTAAAGTTTTACTTTTAAGGACAAATTATTCATTATCAATATTGAATTAAAATTAAATTAGAAAAAATATATTTTTTAAGGAAATTATTCAATTTCAAGTCATATAAAACGTGAGAATTTTTCCCATCCTATCTGTGATATAATCATTAAAAACTACTAAGTAAGTCATATTCAGAAAGAAATTTTAAAAAATTTGATGAATTGAATTAGAAAAAAAAGAAAGAAGATCAACATTTTTTGAAGTTGAGAGCTAATATAATTATTTTAGAATATAAAAGTAAATAAAATAAACTCTATTAAAACAACGTAATGTACTATTTCTAATAAATGATAAATGATAGTTTCAAAATAATATCTAACAGCAACACATTTTAAATAATTAATATCTTCTTGCTAATATAGAAATATTAATATATGAAAAAGAATTTGTGGTGAAGATTAAAGAAATATTATTACGTTGAAGTGATGTAAGATATTAAAATTAATATTATTGTAATTATAAAAATTAACGAGCTATTTCATATTCTGAAGCTCTTTTTATTTGAAATGGAGTACAAGTATATAGGATCATGGTAGTAGGAATAGCCATTTAGATCAAAAAATTATGCACCATAAAAGAGGAAAAATAAATATTTACAATCAATGCTAGCTAAATAAGGAATGATCCTCAAATAAAAGCATTAAAAGGTTGACAATCTGTAGCACCAGATCTGGAAATAATTGCACCAAATCTGTGAATATCTTCAGCACTAATTTAGGAAACAATGGCCTTAGATATGGAAATATCTTCAACACTAATTTAGGAAATTAGCTGTTGGGATTTCAAATGAATGTAGCCATTATAGGCCGAGATTATTTTCAACACTCCCCCTTAAGCTGGGGAGTAGATGTTAATCATTCCCAACTTGCACGCAAATTCTTCAACTCTTACTTTAAGTAGGGCCTTTGTAAGTACATCAGCAACTTGAGTCTTTGTGGTAGTGTAGGATAATTCAAGAATTCCAGAGTCAGCCTTTTCTTTGGTGAAATGGCGATCTATTCCATATGTTTGGTTGTGTCATGTTGAATTGGATTTTTAGCAATGCTAATGGCAGCCATGTGATTGTATTTTGCTCCTCCAGGTTACTAAATTTCCCTAAACATAGGTACAATATCCAATTGTGGATCTTCGGTCTATGATGGAGCCTGCCTAGTGTGCATCACAGTAAACTTCCATTGTGCGGCAAGTATTTTTCTGGAAGAAAATACCATTTCCTGGGGTCATTTTGAAATACCTTAGTATTCTATAAGTTGCATCAAGATGAACCTCACATGGTTTATTCATAAATTGACTAAGAGCATTAACAAAAAATAGATGTCAGGCCTTGTATGTGATAGATAAATTAGTTTACCTATCAACCTTTGAAACCTCTCATTGTTTACTGGTGTATTTTCTTGACTAAACTTTAGTTTGTAGTTTGCCTCCATGGGTGTGTCAGCTGGCTTGCATCCTAACATGCTAGTTTCAGTGAGTAAATCAAGGGTGTATTTACATTTAGATTTCATAATTCCTTTACTGGATCTGGCCACTTCAATTCCTAAGAAGTATCTTAAGTGACGAAGGTCTTTTGTTTCAAATTTCATAGCCAAAGCCTTCTTGAGATTGAGGATTTCTTCCGTGAAATTTTCAGTAATAATTATGTCATCCACATAGACAATTAGGACAACAATCGTTCTTTTAGGGGAGAATTTTGCAAACATCGTATGATCTGCTTGGCCTTGCAAATACCTTTGTCGTTTCAAAACTTTTGTGAACCTGTCAAACCACGCCCTTAGAGATTGTTTGAGCCCATAGAGGGACTTATGAAGTTTGCAGATCTTTTCTCCACTTGTGCCTTCAAAGCCTGGTGGAATAGACATATACACCTCTTCTTCAAGGTCACCGTTTAAGAAGACATCTTAATGTCAAGTCGATTAAGAGGCCAATCAAGGTTGGCTGCAAGAGATAAAAGGACTTTAATGGAGTTAAGCTTAGCTACTAGGGAAAATGTCTGTTGATAATCTATTCCTTTGAGTGAACTTTTTAGCTACAAGTCTTGCTTTATATCTATTAATACTGCCATCAGAGTTGTATTTGATGTTAAAAATCCACTTGCAGCCAATGTGGCCTTTTCCTTGACTAATTTCCATATGTTATTCTTCCTAAGGGCATTCATTTCTTCCTTAACAGCTTTTTTCCATTCTTCTTGCTTCAAGGCTTCATGGATGTCCTGTGGGATCTTCTCATTGGAAACATTAGTTATGAATGCTTTGTGGGAAATAAATTTTTCATAAGATATAAAATTTCCAATGGAATGTTGAGTGCAAGACCTAGTTCCTTTCCTTAGGGTAATAGGAACATCCAAACAGAGATTTTCTTCCATACCTGAACTTGGGCATGAGGTTTCTTGGCTTTGCTCAGGAGGTAGTTTAGGTGGACCAATTTCTATCTCATGGTTCTTTTTCCTTCTAGTATACACCAATAGCTCCTTCTGCTATTGCTGGTGATTTTCTGCAGTTGCAAAATCAGGATCTGGATCAGTTTGTTGCTGTTCTTTAGCATTTATTTCGTTGTCTGGATCAGCACTGGATTCTTGTTCAAAAATAGTTGCAAAAGGCTGGTTATTTTTGGGAATGGTATCACTATTGTGCCCCTGATTTTCAGTACTAAAACTCCATTCATCTTGATGAGTATTCTCCCCCTGAAACATGGTTTTTTGGTAATAAGGTTTCTTTTCAAAAAAGGTAACATCCATGGAGACTATAGATTTTTTGAGAGCAGGAGAATAGCAAATATAGCCCTTTTGATATGCTGAATATCCAAGGAACATGCACTTTGTAGCCTTTGGGTCAAGTTTATTACTTTAGTGGTTGTGAACAAAGGCTGTGCACCCAAAGCCGTTAATGGGTAAGTGAGATACTAGTTGGGTGCTGGGATAATTTTGAAGAAGGGTATTGCAAGGAGTGTGGAAGTTAAGTACCTTAGAAGGCATCCTATTAATAAGATAGACTGATGTTGTAATAGCTTCACTCCAAAATTTTTTTGGTACATTCATGGTAAATAACAACGATCTAGCCACTTTTAGGATGTGCCTATTTTTTTGTTCTGCTATACCATTTTGTTGTAGGGTATGGGTGCAAGAGGTTTGGTGATGAATACCTTGTTTGGTGAAATAGGTACTTAAGGTAGAATTTATATATTCTCTCCCATTATTGCTTCTCAAGACCTTGATAGGGGATTGGAATTGGGTTTTGATAAATTGATGGAAATTTTTAAAGACAGTTGGAACTTCATATTTTTCTTTCATCAAATATGCCCAAGTAACCCTAGTGTGGAAGCCTGGCTTTCCTTGAAATAGTGCTTTTGTTACCTTCTTCACCATAACTGGAACTTTCTCATTATGGAAGATAACTGAATCTTTGTACTGCGTGAACGGTTCATACAACTGACAAAAGTTATTAGCTAACAATATATCACATTGTGTATTCATTTGATATAATGTAGGAATTATAAATACAACACCCGAGATCATTACCTGGATGTCGCGTGCTACCTTATCCAACTTAATTACCTGATCATTGGCAATCTTAGGATATAATGGTTCTTTTGTGTGTTCCCAGAATTCTTCTGGTATGACGTTCTTTGATGCAGTACACATGCTGGCACTAGTGTCAACATAGCAATGCAAAGTATATTTGCGATAACCCTTAAAATAAAAGTTACCTGCAATGTAAATAGAAATAGGATTCGTCCTATTCTGTAACGATCTAATGAGATGCTGGATGTCACCATCACCGCCGTCTACTTCTTGAATCTTACTGAGGTACTCAGGAGAATCGAGATACTGAAGCATCTCTTCTTCTTCCTCTTCAGAGCACAGCTGCTCAAGTGCTGGAGTCATCTTCCGAGGATTCTTCTTATTCGGAAGTCCAAACCATCAGATCATCATTGTCTGATGCTGAGGTCATATCATCATCATATGATGAACAGTCTTCAGTGCGTATGACGCACAGATTCATGTCCCATGCTTCTTCAAGCATCTTCGACTGGTTCTCAGTCTTGCTAGGACAGTTTTTAGCGAAGTGGCCGATCTCATTGCAGATCCAACACTTACAGTTCTTCTTTTGTTGTGGACAGAACTTTGACTTATCCTTGTCTGGAGGTTCTGTCGCTAGTTCTTGCTGAAGCATCTTACTTGACGCTTTCCTTCTTTTGAAATACTTGTTTTTGTATTTCTTCCTGTAGCGATTCCTTTTAAAGTCCTTCTTGGAACTTCTTCGGAACTTATGCCGCTTCTTCCTTCTTCTGGATGGACTTCCGTCACACCCGTACATAGTCTCTGGCCCTTGAAACTCAGGACAACATAGACTCATGTTCTTGAACTGCTGCTGGAGCTTGCGCTCATAGCACTGTTTCGTCATGAAAGCTTTTACCCGATTTTGGATATAAGCCAACGAACTCTTCTGGAAGAAGGTCATTCTACTCCATTCTGTGTCAAGAATGTGCTTTCTTGCATACAGAATCTTCCGCAAGTACAGCTCACAATACGATGGCCATTTGGACATCGGAAGGTTAACCAAAGTCTTTTCATAATCACAAAAGAAGTTATCAATCAGGCATAAATCACAAATTTGTAATCTAACAAGCCTAGACCTAGCTTCTTCTTGTTCCTTAACCTTTTCTTGTTCTGCTTCTGTAAGATAGTTAATCCCACAGAATACTGTATAGAGAGAGTTTGTGATATTCCTCACAAAGTCTTCTCCAGATCCTTGCATTAAGTCCGTTAGATTGGTGTTATCTAAGAACATTCTTGCAATTCCTACAGTCTTTGATTTCATTAAGGTTAATATGAGATCAAAATCATCTCTTAAGTCATCATCAGTCTGAACGATCAGTCTGATTTCATTATCCCATTGTTCAATGAGCTTTTTCCTATTAATAGCACAATCTAAATCTAGATTATTACTATTTACGAATTTCTTTTCTGGTTGGTATTCAGGAGGTATATTAGATCTTTTAAATCTAGTTCTACCAATTCCTCTACTACCTTGTACTGAACCAGATTCATACCTGGACGCGTGACGTCTGGGTGGTTTACTGGATGTTGCTGTTGAAGTTTCGTCAACTGTCTCCATGTTGATCCTCACCGGACCTTCTTGCTGTTGAACAGGGACTGAGACAAGGATGTTAATCCTTTCTTCTGGTAATTGTTCTAGCTCATTGTCCTCGAGACACATAAGCCGAATTACTTGATCCATAGTGTCTGATCCACTATGATTGTCAAAGTACTCTTCAAGCAGTCTTCGAACCTCCGCCATTTTTCTTCTTTTCAAGGGGGGAGAGTTGGGAGGAACATTTCAACTATTTCCAACCCACACTTAAGCACTAACACTGTTTTGCCTCCAGAACTATTACCAAGCCCAACTATTTTAGAAACTAATTGTTTTCTGAAAGCAATTGCAGGCCAGCAAGAGTTAAACACTCTATTACAATCGGTTTGTAGCGAACACCCGCTTGATCCAGCAATCAACAAGGGTAAGCTGACGGCCTCAGTAGAACTCATAGACCCAACCACAATTGTGAAGGTTAAACCCATGCAGTACAGCCCAACTCTGAAGGAAGAGTTCGCGGCCCAAATTAGTGAGCTATTGGACCTCGGTGTTATCACTAAGTCCAAGTCTCCTCACTTTTCACCAGCCTTCATGGTGAATAAGGAATCTGAAAAGAAACGTGGTAAGAAGCGCATGGTCGTTGATTACCGCCAGCTCAACAAAAAGACAAAAGGTGACGGATACTTATTGCCAAGAATTGACAGCCTGTTATTCGCAATCAGAGGAAAAAAGCGGTTCAATAGTTTTGACTGTAAGAGTGGTTTTTGGCAAATCCGCCTCGCAAAGGAATCTCAGCCTCTCACGGCATTCACATGTCTGCAAGGACACTATGAGTGGAAGGTGGTCCCGTTCGGACTAAAGCAAGCACCAGTTATCTTCCAGCGTCACATGGATGAGACGTTTGCGGAGTACGAGGACTTTGTCAGGGTATATGTGGATGACATTATTGTGTTTTCCAATACCGAAGAAGAGCACGTGGAGCACGTCAGAAAAGTGCTTAGTAAGTGCGCAACAGTAGGAATCGTCCTGAGCGCAAAGAAAGCTCAACTCAACCAGGGTCAGGTAAAGTTCCTTGGGTTGACAATCAAGGACAATGGTGAGTTAACCACTCAAGTTCATCTTGCCGACAAGGTAAAGGAATTCCCTAATCCCATTACTGATCGTCATTCATTAATGAGGTTCTTAGGAATAATTAATTATGTTTCTGACTATTATCCTAAATTGGCTAATTGGAAGAAACCGTTGCAGGAAAAACTAAGGAGTATTTCTGGAAATCCAGTACCATGGGTATGGACACAGAATGACACTGACTTAGTAAATAAGATTAAGAAATTAATCACTGTACTACCAAAGCTGTATCATCCATCTCCAGAAGATAAGATGATCATAGAAAGTGACGCCTCTAATGACTTTTGGGGCGGCGTTCTTAAAGCAAAGACCATCAACGGTCAGGAATTGATCTGTAGATACTGTTCTGGCACGTTCAGTAAATCAGAAAAGAACTATCACTCAAATGAAAAAGAAATCCTTGCCCTGTTAAAATCTATAAATAGGTTCAAGGCTTTCGTTATGTCTCATAAGTTTCTTGTGAGAACTGATAACAAGAACATTGTTTTCTTTGTTAGATCTTCAGATATTAAAGGAGATTATAAACAAGGAAGATTGATCCAGTGGTAGCAGCAGCTCCACTATTATGACTTTGACGTTCAACACATCTTTGGTGAGAAGAACTTCATAGCAGACCTCCTCACAAGAGAGTTCGCCGATGGCGGAAGTAACTGAAGAACAGCTTCAGATGAAGCTCAGAAATGTCGAAGAAAAGATCCAGTACTATTCTTTGAGGAAGAAGCTCCTAGAGAAAAAGCTCAGGAAGTTGAAAGGTAGTATCTCTAAACCTTCTCCTTCCACCACTACTGCTACTGAGCAGAAGAACGTTACATGTCAAGTAACAGAGGATCTTCACCGATCCAAAGACACCCCTAGTGTCCAGAAAGAGGTCAATGTTTTGCCTCTCCTCCCTCCAAGATACAGCCAAAAGCTAATGGAGCAGAAAAAGAAAGAAGTAGTATCCCCAACGGATATACTACGGCCAAACTTCAATGTCAAGAAGTATTACGCCATCTTCGATGGTCCCAGCAAAGGTGTCTACACAACCTGGGCGACAGTTCAAGCACTGGTCTCCGGCAAGCCCTTTGCCCATGCCTCCTATCCAACGGAGAAGGAAGCGCTCACTGCGCTAAACAACTATGCAGAAGCCAAAGCCTCGCTCAAGACTTCAGCATCTGCAGAACCGTCGTCATCAAAGACAACGCAGTACATCCACCCCCGATTTGTTGGTCCTAAGCAAGGGTCATCCAGTCAAGGTGTCAAGGTCATCTCTAAAGATGAATTCCTGAAGTACTATAGACTGTCCAGAACAAGCACGGAAGAAGATACTTATTTTACTACAAATAAAAAGAATTTAAGTGTCTTTAATTTCATCTAGGGCTGCGACCCTGAGTTTCTTGTTAGGACTTTTAGATGTGGCCTAGTGGGTTGTATTTATCCAAGTGCCAATCTCCAGGAATTAAAGATAGAGACCAGCCACCTCCTTAGCATTGCCAAGTCTTGAAATTCACATCCACCATTAAAGAAATTAGCCTTGCAATTGTTATCCTTTACAAGCTTGCTAATTGATAAGAGGTTACATGCAAGTTTAGGAACCAATAATACATGTTTAAGGACCAAATTTTTTGACAAGAAGGTGACTGTACCAATACCAGTCACTTGAGTTAAAGTTTCATCTGCAATTTAACCTTTAATGGTGTCTTGCATGGATTGAAATTGTCAAGTAAGGCAACACAATGTGTCATGTGATCAGAGGCTCCTGAATCCACAACCCAATGATTTTCTAAAATTTGTGTATTGAGGGCCATAGAGAAGTTACCTGATTGGGCTACATTACCAGCCCCTACCATAGGTTTATTATCATTTGATGTCACCATTTGTTGCTCAAACATTTTTTGTAGAAGGTCTAATTGCTCACGTGAAAATAGAGTAGGTTCAGAAGTGGTTGGCTCTGCTGTGCTGGCTGTGTAACTCCTAGCTTCTCCTCTTGGCTTGGGTTTCCAATTTGGAGACTTTCCATGTAGATTTCAGCATTTATCTTTAGTGTGACTACTCTTATGGCAATGGTTGCACCATATCTTGCCTTGTTTCTTTTGCCTATTGTCACTATTCTGACTTGGTGGGCCACAGGCAGCAAGGGCAGCAGCAGTTTCATTCTGATTTGATGTGTGATTTGAGCCTTGCATTGCATTTTTCCTACTCTCTTCACGCCTAACTTCAAAAAACACCTCTTTTAGAGTAGGTAAAGTTTTTTTAGCAAGAATTCTTACGCTTACATCATCAAGACTGTTGTTGAGACCCATCAAGAATTTGTAGATGCATTTTTTCTCCACAATCTTTATGAAATTCCAAGCATCAATAGTGCAATTCCAAGTATACATTTCTAGGAGATCCAGCTGCTACCAGTACTTTGAGAGACTATTAAAGTATTGATTCACTGGCATGTTTACTTGTTTCAACTTATGCGTGGTGCATTCGATCTCAAACACCTCTGCTGCACTTTCTTGGGTGTTGATTCCCATATTTAATGGGCAGATTCGTGGAATATATAGTTCTTTCGAATCTCTGTTTCTATTGAGTTAATTAGCCATGCAATGACTTGGTGGTTTTCGGCCTTCCATACTTGTATTTCGGATCATCCTCTCCTGGTTGAGTAATTTCTCCCATCAAATGTACTTCCTTTCTTTTGCCACAGATGTAAACCATGATTGATTTGCTCCATTGTGGGTAATTACACCCACTCAGCTTGTGTCCAGTAATATATACTTGCGTATTTTTAGTCATCCCTTGGTTTGTTGGGGATGCCATATCAACAAACGTTCCAGATGTGCTCTAGGCTATTTGCAAGCTGTATTTTGGCATATAAAAGAGGGTCAGGTTAGTAGGGCTCTGATATCATGAAAATTAACGAGCTATTTCATATTCTGAAGCTCTTTTTATTTGAAATGGAGTGAGTACAAATATATAGGATCATGGCAGTAGGAATAGCCATTTAGATCCAAAAATTATGCACCATAAAAAAGGGAAAATAAATATTTACAATCAATGCTAGCTAAATAAGGAATGATCCTCAAATAAAAGCATTAAAAGGTTGACAATCTGTAGCACCAGATCTGGAAATAATTGCACCAAATCTGGGAATATCTTCAGCACTGATTTAGGAAATAATAGCCTCAGATTTGGAAATTTCTTCAACATTAATTTAGGAAATTAGCTGTTGGGATCACAAATGAATGGAGCCATTATGAGCCAAGATTATTTTCAACAATTATGTATAAATGTGCAAATCTAAAACTTAAAATTGACTTTGGCAGTGGATTTTGGTGCTTTTGGCTTCTTCCATTACTTTTAAAAAGCCATGTCTACTTTTAAGAAGCATCATAGATGATGTTTTTCAAAGCAACTAAGGATGTTATAATTTTAAAATACTTAAAAAAGAATTTCTATGACTTTGTTAAATTATTTTTATATATTTTGATACCATCATTTAATATGTCTTCCGTTTACTTCTTCACTAAAACACAAACTGAGTAGTTGAATGATGCATGTAATAAATACTTATTTTGTTATAAAAATTGTAAAATAATTATTGCTCATGATGCATGTAATTGTTTTTTAATTTAATGTAAATGACGTAATGCTATTGGTTTTAATATCAAACAAGGCTTGTTCATGGATGATAAGGTTCTCTTTGGTAATGAGTGTAATAATTATTTTATATGTTTGCAAAAATTTTGTACATCATTACCAAACACCTTAATCAATTCTGATCTTAAAAGCAGGATTTTATAATTCTTTCCATCGAACATTATTTTTATGTTGTTTTACCAGCAATTATTCCACTGCACCAACAACACAATTTTAAAAGGTCACAACGTTCCTAAATGGACCTTAAGAATAATTTAATTTGCTTACCAACATTTTAAAAGAAGTGTGCCTTAAAGATGATTTAATTCAAATTATTCATCACTTTCTGCTATGTTACCTATTTTATTTTATAGTAGGAAACTTTATATAAATATCAATTAATTGATTTGTTTTTCCAAAATAGTTATACTAAAAAAAGTGTGGAATAGGAGCAATACATATAAGGGAAATACTTGACCAGAAACTAAACCAATACATCTCGACCAAAAAAGGAAACAAAAAAAGAAGTAAATACATGATCAAAGCACAATAATATAGGGAACTGAAAAAGGAAAAAGACTATTTGAATCTCCTGCCTTAAAGCCCACATGCTACACAGGACAAAATTAACACCCAAATATCGCATGGATCTGAAGGAAGGAAATAAGTGAAAATTATCAACACTCTCCCTCAAGCTGGGCACAGCTTGGAGTTAGCATTGCCAATCATCTACACAAATTTCAATTCCTGTTTGGGCTTAGTAACTAGACCTAACAGTCTGCTCTAAATTGTTTAGGTCCTTTTGACTTTTCTTCTCAAGCAATTTTTTCAACAATTCCCATTGCTCTTCAAAAAAAGGATTATTCTCAAGTTGTGTTATTTCCTCAATGGTCACTATTGACTCACTAGTTTCATCCTTTTGTTTTGACTTCCAATTTACTAGTTTGCCCATATATTTTCTAGCATTTCTCTCTAGTGTAACTTGATTTGCTACAATGTCACCATGCACAAGTCTATTTTTTCAACTTTCTATCAGCTCCCAAAAAATTAATTTCATCAAAACTATAAATGGGAGGTTTTAACATCGACCTCTTTTAGCCTTCTCATGCCTAGGCTCAGAGAATACCTCTTTGAGTGAAAAGAGAGGATTTTGCAAGAATTCTCTGTCCAACTTCATCGTAGATGTTGTTGAGGTCCCATCAAGAATTTGTAAATATGATTCTTCTCAACAGTATTTTGATAGTTAGCTGCATCACTTGGGTATTCTCTTTTGTAGGTCTCCAATGCATCAAATTGTTGCCAGTATTTCGCCAGCGTTGTAATATTGGTTTACTAGCATCTCCTTATTTCCAGTCATATGTGAGGCTCTCAATTTCAAAGGCTTTAGTAGTACTTTCATGGGTAGAGTAGGATTCATGGGCAGATTCCCATATATAATGGGCAGACTTACAGTACATATAAGGCTTTCCAATTTCTGTACTCATGGAATTAACCAGTCATAACATTGCAGAGTTGTTTTTAGCGTGCCATTTTTATACTTGGGACATGCTTTTCAAGAAAAATAGCTTCGCTACTCAAGTATTCCTCTTTCCCTTTACCACTTATAGACATCCATACGAACTGAATCCATTGGAGATAATTGTGTCTATTGAGTTTGTGAGTAGTAACAATTGCTCCCTAGGTTAGTGACATCATCTTTGTAGAGTCTCTTTTGATTTTGTGACTCCATTTCAGTAGTAGTTTCCACCTTTTCTTCATCACCTAGGATTGTGTTATACCCATGTTTTGTCATACAGGTGGCTCGGGCTAGTAGGCTTTGTTCCAGAACAATGAAACAAAAAAAAAAGATGAAGAAAAAAACTCTTACATATATATATGTGTGTTCTCTCTCTTTCAATTTAGAGCTGTGCACTGTGCACGAGGAATAATCAGAGTTGGATACAAGTTTAAGGGAGCTGGACAATGAGGGTCTAGTCTAGACCAACAAAGATAGTCTGTTTTTGAAAAGAGGAAGAGAGGGGGGGGGGGGAATCCAAACAGATGCTCTGTTTTCAGACCAATAGAACAGGGCAAAAAGAAATGCACTTGCAGGAACAACCTCTGAAGTTTCAAAGTTGTATGAGCAAGGAAAATCAGCAATGAAGGCTGATCAAAACTCCCTTTGGCTGAACGAAAGCTCTGATACTTTGTAGGATTTTGGGATTCAGAAGTCTATTTTGATTCATCTTATTGTGGAATAGGAGCAATACATATACAAAGGAGATAGTTGACCACAAACTCAGCCAATTAATCTCAACCAAAAAAGGAAACATATAAAGAGGTAAATACATGATAAAGCACAATAATATAGGGAACTACAACAACAACAAAGCCTTTTCCCACTAAGTGGGGTCGGCTACATGGATCAATCGACGCCATAAATCTCTATCATAAATCATATTTCTAGACAAACCATTTAGATCTAAATCTCTCTTAATAATTTCTCCTATAGTTTTTCTTGGTCTTCCTCTACCTCTACTTATTGGACTATTCTCCATCTCATCTACTCTCCTAACGGGGGCTTCTATAGGTCTCCTTCCCACATGACCATACCACCTAAGTCTCGATTCTACAATCTTTTCTACAATAGGTGCGACTTTCACCTTCTCTCCAATGCATTCATTTCTAATCCTATCTCGTCTAGTGTGTCCACTCATCCACCGCAACATTCTCATCTCTGCAACATTAAACTTATTTTCTTGTTGACTTTTTATTGCCCAACACTCAGTTCCATACAACATTGCAGGTCTTATAACTGTGCGGTAGAATTTATCTTTAAGTTTGAGTGGTACTCTTCTATCACAAATTACACCAGAAGCACTCCTCCATTTCATCCACCCCGCTTGAATCCTATGCTTTACATCTTCTTCTATTTCCCCGGTATGTTGTATGATGGATCCAAGATACTTAAATTGTGTGACTTGTGGTAAGATATGTTCTCCAATTTTTACTTCTACGCTAGAAGTGGTGTGCCTCTTACTAAACTTACACTCCATATACTCCGTTTTACTTCTACTTAAACGAAAGCCATGAGCTTCCAAAGTTTGTCTCCACCTCTCTAACTTCTCATTCATTTCCTTTCTCGATTCTCCAACTAGGACAATATCATCTGCAAAAAGCATGCACTGTGGCACCGGCTCTTGGATATGTTCAGTAAGCACATCCAAAACTAAGGTAAAAAGATAAGGGCTCAAAGTTGACCCTTGATGTAGACCAATAGTTATCGGAAAGTCTTTTGTAAGTCCACCTTTTGTTACTACGCTAGTTGTAACCTTATCATACATGTCTTGGATTGCTCGAATATAAGCTATACGAACTCTTTTTTTCTCCAAAGCCTTCCATAGAACTCCTCTTGGCACTCTATCATATGCTTTTTCTAAATCAATAAACACCATGTGTAAATCTCTTTGATTCTCCCTATATCTCTCCATTAATCTACGCAACAAGTATATTGCTTCCATAGTTGACCTTCCTGGCATAAAACCAAATTGATTCTCCGTAACTTGACTCTCTTTCCTTAACCTTCGCTCAATTACTCTTTCCCATAATTTCATAGTGTGGCTCATGAGTTTAATTCCTCTATAATTTACACAATTTTGAATGTCCCCTTTACTCTTATAATATAGGGAACTAAAAAAGGAAAAAGAATTTGAATTTCCAGCCTTAAAGCCCATGTGACACACAAGACAAAATCAGTCGTTAACACTGAAATATCACACAGATCTGAAGCACAAATCAGGAAGGAAATCACTGAAAATTACCAACAAAAGGTTTTTATGATTTTATTTTCTTTTATATCATTGTAATTTCTTACAACATACTATTTAAGTAAAATAAATTATTTTGTAGAATATAGAGGTGAGAATATTCCACATGTCAGGTACAATACCTGAGTTTTGATGGAAAAAGAATGCATAAGAGAGTGCAACATGTCATTGCTAGTGGTTGTTGTTTTACTTTTATATAATAATAGATAGAAGATAGATAGATAGATAGATCACAGAATTGGATATTTCCGTTTGGTTTCACAAATATTTTACATATTATGCAGTTCAATCACATTAATCATCTTGATCTTGTTTGTCGGGCACACCAACTTGTGCAAGAAGGCCTTAAATTTATGTTTCAAGATAAAAGCCTTGTAACAGTAAGTATCTTTTTTGTTCTAAAAGTTTAATTTAGTGAATTATAGTTAACTTGATTTTTTTAATATAAACAGTCTTGTTTTTCAAATGAGTGGCCAATAGTCCATGCTCTGGATTTTTGCAGGTATGGTCTGCGCCTAATTACTGTTACCGTTGTGGAAATGTAGCTTCTATTCTTAGTTTTAATGAAAATATGGTGAGCCATCTGAAGCTTGTATTATACCTAATTATAGTTTTGTGATCTTGGTTTGGTTTTATGATGTCATATGATATGATGCTTCTCTTTCTGCATAAAAATGTTAATAAAATCCATCACCTCTTTCCTTGATGCATCAAACTGATAGAACTCTCCAAATCTGATCTTATTTATAGATGGAATTACAGCCTCTTCCTCTTAACGGAGGAGTGAATCAGCAGCAATTACAGTACCAAAACTGAAATTAAAGTTAGAAAACAGAAAACTCATATAGGAAAGAACACACTCCTCTGGTATTCAAGGGTGAAAATTAATGAGCTATTTCATAATCTGAAGCTCTTATTATTTGAAATGGAGTGAGTACAAATATATAGAATCATGGTAGTAGGAATAGCCATTTAGGTCCAAAAATTATGCACCATAAAAGAGGGAAAATAAATATTTACAATCAATGCTAGCTCAATAAGAAATGATCCTAAAATAAAAGCATTAAAAGGTTGACAATCTGTAGCATCAGATCTGGAAAAAATCGCACCAAATCTAGGAATATCTTTAGCACTGATTTAGGAAATAATAGCCTTAGATTTGGAAATATCTTCAACACTAATTTAGGAAATTAGCTGTTGGGATCACAAATGAATGGAGCCATTATGAGCCGAGATTATTTTCAACACTCCCCTTCAAGCTGGGAAATAGATGTTAATCATTCCCAGCTTGCACGCAAGTTCTTCAACTCTTACTCTAGATAGAGCCTTTGTAAGTGCATCAGCAACTTGAGTCTTTGTGGTGGTGTAAGATAATTCAAGAATTCCAGAGTCAGCCTTTTCTTTGATGAAATGGCGATCTATTTCCACATGTTTGGTTCTATCATGTTGAATTGGATTTTTAGCAATGCTAATGGCAGCCATGTTGTCACTTAGCATCTTCATAGGACCTTGGTATTCAATTTTAAGTTCAGTGAGTAGGCGAAGAAGCCATAGACCTTCACAAATTCCTTGTGCCAGAACTTGGTATTCCGCTTCAGTGCTACTTCTAGTTACAATTGATTGTTTTTTGCTCTCCAGGTTACTAAATTTCCCCAAACATAGGTATATAATGGAGCCTGCCCAATGTGCATCACAGCAAACTTCCATTGTGCGGCAAGTATTTTTTTGGAAGAAAATACCTTTTCCTGGGGCCATTTTGAGGTACCTTAGCATTCTATAAACTGCGTCAAGATGAACGTCACGTGGTTTGTTCATAAATTGACTAAGAACATTAACAGGAAAATAAATGTCAGGCCTTGTATGTGATAGATAAATTAGTTTACTTATCAACCTTTGAAACCTCTCACTGTTTACTGGTGTACTTTCTTGACTAAACTTTAGTTTGTAGTTTGCCTCCATGGGTGTGTCAACTGGCTTGCATCCTAACATGCCAGTTTCAATAAGTAAATCAAGGGTGTATTTACGTTGAGATATCATAATTCCTTTGCTGGATCTGGCCACTTCAATTCCCAAGAAATATCTTAAGTGACGAAGGTCTTTAGTTTCAAATTCCCTAGCCAAAGCCTTCTTGAGATTGAGGATTTCTTTCGTGAAATTTTTAGTAATAATTATATCATCCGCATAGACAATTAGGACAACAATCTTTCCTTTAGAGGAGAATTTTGTAAACATCGTATGATCTACTTGGCCTTGCAAATATCCTTGTCTTTTCAAAACATTTGTGAACCTGTCAAACCACGCCCTTGGAGATTGTTTGAGCCCATAGAGGGACTTATGAAGTTTGCAGACCTTTCCTCCATTTGTGTCTTCAAAGCCTGGTGGAATAGATATATACACCTCTTCTTCAAGGTCACTGTTTAGGAAGGCATTCTTGATGTCAAGTTGATGAAGAGGCCAATCAAGGTTGGCTGCAAGAGACAAAAGGACTTTAATGGAGTTAAGCTTAGCGACTGGGGTAAATGTCTCATGATAATCTATTCCTTGAGTTTGAGTGAACCCTTTAGCTACAAGTCTTGTTTTATATCTGTTAATACTGCCATCAGAGTTGTATTTGATACTAAAAATCCACTTGCAACCAATAGAGCGTTTTCTTTGAGGAAGGTTGACTAATTCCTATGTGTTATTCTTCTTAAGGGCATTCATTTCTTCGTCGACAGCTTTCTTCCATTCTTCTTGCTTCAAGGCTTCATGGATGTCCTCTGGGATCTTCTCATTGGAAACATTGGTTATGAATGCTTTGTGGGCAATAGACAATTTTTCATAAGATATAAAATTTCCAATGGAATATTGAGTGCAAACCTAGTTCCTTTCCTTAGGGCAATAGGAACATCCAAACAGAGATTTTCTTTCATACTTGAACTTGGGCATGAGGTTTCTTGGCTTTGCTCAGGAGGTAGTTCAGGTGGACCAGCTTCTATCTCATGGTTCTTTTTCCTTCTAGTATACACCAGTGGCTCCTTCTGCTGTTGTTGGTGATTTTATGCATTTGCAAAATCAGGATATGGATCAGTTTGTTGCTGTTCTTCAGCATTTATTTCGTTGTTTGGATCAGCACTGGATTCTGGTTCAAAAATAGTTGCAAAAGGCTGGTTATTTTTAGGAATGGTATCACTATTGTGCCCCTGATTTTCAGTACTAAAACTCCATTCATCTTGATGAGTATTCTCCCACTGAAACGTGGTTTTTTGGTAATAAGGTTTCTTTTCAAAAAAGATAACATCCATGGAGACTATAGATTTTTTGAGAGCAGGAGAATAATAAATATAGCTCTTTTGAGATGTTGAATATCCAAGGAAAATGTATTTTGTAGCCTTTGGGTGAAGTTTATTACTTTGGTGGTTGTGAACAAAGGCTGTGCATCCAAAGACTTTAATGGGTAAGTGAGACACTTGTTGGGTGCTGGGATAATTTTGAAGAAGGGCATTGCAAGGAGTGTGGAAGTTAAGTACCTTAGAAGGCATCTTATTAATAAGATAAACTGATGTTGTAACAGCTTCACTCCAAAAAATTTTTGGCACATTCATGGTAAATAACAATGATCTAGCCACTTCCATTATATGCTTATTTTTTTGTTCTGCTATACCATTTTGTTGTGGGGTATGGGTGCAAGAGGTTTGTTGATGAATACCTTGTTCGGTGAAATAGGTACTTAAGGTAGAATTTATATATTCTCTCCCATTATCGCTTCTCATGACCTTGAGAGGGGTTTGGATTTAGGTTTTTATAAATTGATGGAAATTTTTAAAGATAGTTGGAACTTCAGATTTTTCTCTTATCAAATATATCCAAGTAACCCTAGTGTGGTCATCCATAAATGTTACAAACCATCTATGACCTGAGAGACTCTTCACCTTAGAGGTACCCCACATATCACTATAAATTAATTAGAAGGGTTGTGAGGGTTTATAGGAGTGCAAAGGATAATTCGCTTTGGTATGCTTTGCTAGTTGACATGTTTCACAAGAAATAACAGTAGCATTTTTATTAAACAAATTTGGATACATCCTCTTCATGTATGAGAAATTGGGATGTCCTAATCTATTATGCTAAAGCTTGAAGTCTAATTCTGCACTGGTTGTGCGGCTCCATTTATTTGAACTTGAAAGACCCATGAGATAGAGACCAGCCACCTCCTTAGCATTGCCAAGTCCTGAAATTCACATCCACCATTAAAGAAATTAGCCTTGCAATTGTTATCCTTTACAAGCTTGCTAATTGATAAGAGGTTACATGCAAGTTTAGGAACCAATAATACATCTTTAAGGATCAAATTTTTTGACAGGGTGATTGTACCAACACCAGTCACTTGAGTTAAAGTTCCATTTGCAATTTTAACCTTTAATGGTGTCTTGCATGAATTGAAATTGTCAAGTAAGGCAGCACAATGTGTCATGTGATCAGAGGCTCCTGAATCCACAACCCAATGATTTTCTAAAATTTGTGTATTGAGGGCCATAGAGAAGTTACCTGATTGGGCTACATTACCAGCCCTTACCATAGGTTTATTATCATTTGATGTCACCATTTATTGCCCAAACATTTTCTACAGAATGTCTAATTGTTCACGTGAAAATAGAGTAGGTTCAGAAGTGGTTGGCTCCTCTTTGGTGGCTGTGTAACTCCGAGCTTCTCCTCTTGGCTTGGGTTTCTAATTTGGAGGCTTTCCATGTAGATTCGAGCATTTATTTTTAGTGTGACCACTCTTACGGCAATGGTCACACCATATCTTGCCCTGTTTCTTCTGTCTATTGTCACTATTCTTACTCGATGGGCCACGGGCAGCAAGGGCAGCAGCAGTTTCATTCTGATTTGGTATGTGATTTGAGCCTTGCATTGCCTTTCTCCTACTCTCTTCATGCCTAACTTCAGAAAACACCTCTTTTAGAGTAGGTAAAGGTTTTATAGCAAGAATTCTTACCCTTACATCATCTAGACTGTTGTTGAGACCTATCAAGAATTTTTAGATACATTTTTTCTCCACAATCTTTGTGAAATTCCTAGCATCAATGATGCAATTCCAAGTATAACTTTCTAGGAGATCTAGCTGCTGCCAATACTTTGAGAGACTATTAAAGTATTGATTCACTGGCATGTCTTCTTGTTTCAACTCATGGATGGTGCATTCGATCTCAAACACCTCTGCTGCACTTTCTTGGGTGGAGTAGGCTTCGCATGCTGATTCTCATATGTCATGGGCAGTTTCATGGAACATATAGTTCTCTCCAATAAAATCTGTTTCCATTAAGTTAATCAGCCATGCAATGACTTGGTGGTTTTTGGCCTTCCATACTTTGTATTTTGGATCATCCTCTCCTGGTTGAGTAATTTCTCCAGTCAAATATCCCTTCTTTCCTTTGCCACAGATGTAAACCATGACTGATCTGCTCCATTATGGGTAATTATACCTATTCAACTTGTGTCCTGTAATACACACTGGCATATTTTTAGTCATCCTTTGGTTTGTTTGGGATGCCATATCAACAAAGGTTCCAGATGTGCTCTAGGCTGTTTGCAAGCCGTATTTCGGCATGTAAAAGAGGGTCAAGCTAGTAGGGCTTTGATACTATGAAAATTAATGAGCTATTTCATATTTTGAAGCTCTTATTATTTGAAATGGAGTGAGTACAAATATATAGAATCATGGCAGTAGGAATAGCCATTTAGGTCCAAAAATTATACACCATAAAAGAGGGAAAATAAATATTTACAATCAATGCTAGCTCAATAAGGAATGATCCTAAAATAAAAGCGTTAAAAGGTTGATAATCTGTAGCACCGGATCTAGAAAAAATTCCAAATCTGGGAATATCTTTAGCACTGATTTAGGAAATAATAGCCTCAGATCTGTAAATATCTTCAACACTAATTTAGGAAATTAGTTGTTGGGATCACAAATGAATGGAGCCATTATGAGCCGAGATTTTTTTCAACAAAGAGATCAGAGCACTCTCCTCACTTACCACAAATTTTCTTGCCCCCTATGCTCACTCCCACCCAAGCTTAACAACCCACAACGCATCTCTCTCTCCCTCACAGCTAGTTGCACACGTGAGAAGTTAGTTATAAGATGCCACCTCAATTATTGTGCCCAACCTTCCCTTATTCCTTATGATGTAGGCCTTTCCATATTTGGGCCTATAACTCGTGGGTCCATCATTTCCTGGCCCAACAGTACTTGCCTTGTCCTCAAGGTGGAAATTAGAAGTGGTCACATCATATGTCATACCGATCCACATTTCTTGACATTGCATGTAGGTTTCATCTAGCTTTCCATTGGGAGGCTTTCCATTTACTGCACCCATCTTGCCTCCTTTAATCTGCATTACGTTAAAATACAAAATTTTCTGGAAAGCACTTTTAATCTTGAAATCATCAAAAAGGAAAGATAGAGGATGCTTTATACCATTGCCTAGCCAGATAAGATGCTTGAATGGATTTATTGTTACCATTCAACCCACTGTCATAGTTAAGATAAGATCCATTCCAAAGTTTTTCTTCAAATGCAAGTTTAGCCTTCAAAAATTTCCTTTGGCATGCCTTAGCAAAATCTTTGTCACCTAGTTGAATAGCCATTGCAGCTGCAGCTTGAAGAGCAACAAACCAAAGACAACCACTATAAGCACTTATCCTATGAATCGTCCAAGTATCATATGCTTGATCATGGAGCCCATCGTTTTCAATAAGATCATCACCATCCCTATCAAATTGATCCATGTACTCCATTGCAATTCGAACAGCAGGCCATACATTAACTCCAAATGACATATCATTGGTTTTAGCAAAATCTTGATACTCTTGAAGTACAAATTTTGGGTTCAGATCCTTCCACTTACTAGTATCATGGATGTTATAACCATTTATTTCATTCCATAGGTCGTGTGTCCCCAGATCATGAGGCACAACTCTTCTAACCTTACGAATTCCCCAATTTCCTCCGGCCAGATACTTTATTTTTCTTCCATCTACACATAGGACAACTTTGGCAAACTCAACCTTGAATATTCAGCTTAATACTAGGAAAGAGCTCAAGAAGGGTAAATAAAGTATAGAGGTGTACATCATATGTCCCCCCCATGATATTTTCCACAACCTCCAGGTACAAAAACCCGTATACCTTATCATCATCATATTGCTGGTCCATCATCATTAAGGACTGCAAAGTGCCTGTGGACTTTTCTTTTCTGAGAGGAGTCACAGATTCATCTTCACCCAAACCATCTCTACAATGTTTTTCATCCTTGTGATTTTGCCTTGCAGTAGTAGTAGTACCATGGACATTATCTGTTGTAAACTCAACAATTGCATCTTGTCTGTAGTTCACCCTCGCTTCATTTACTTTCACATATGCATTTTCCAACTTTGTTACCTGATAAGGGTTACTCCATTCTGGTAGCTTTTCATCCTTAAGAATAAGGCTCTGCCATTTCTCATTCTCTTCTTCCCACAGTTTGTAAATTGTTAATGCAACATGCCCCAAGTTCACTGCAGCTTTCTTAGAGGTCCTATAGAATTTTGTGTATCTCCTGTGTAAGGTGTTGCCTTTCAGAAACTTTATTTTTGGAAATGACCATGCAAGAGCAAATGCCATTGTGCACTTTCCATGAGGTTCCACCCATGTAAAAGCTGAAACAACAGCACAATGCCCCTCTCCAGGCGATGAAGGGATGCTTGGTCCAGAATTGAAATTCTCCCAGTCAAATTTTCCTCCCTGCACCATTTTAGCCCACATAGCTTTGGCTATAGCTCAAAATATGACAAAACAGAATCGCTTATATTCTGTGTTTCACAAGCAGCTAAGGAGAAAATGATAGGATGGTTTCCCTTTGCTGTCTTGTGATGTAAAAGTGCACTCAAAACTCCATCTTCAGCTATGCATGGTTTATTCACATGGTCTCTTAGACAAGTGTGAGATTCCACCAATGGAATTTGCTCGAATAAATAGAAGGCAGGCTTTAGCTCTCTCCTTGCCAGTGTTTACCAACGTACAAGCAAAAATAGCATCAGGAAGACTTCTTTTTTATGCCTTTTGAGTCTTATTTCCCCTGTTAAATCCCTTTTCTTTTGCCTGGTTCTCTGTCGCTTCCTTTTTTTCTCAATTGACATTTTCGTAGTTTGGGCACCTGCAATAGCAACTTCTATAACACTCTAGAAGTTCCAGTAGCTACATGGAGCTGCTTCAGCTCCTAGAGGTGATGCAGTTCCCGCAAACCCACTAAGAATGAGAGCCCTCTTTCTTCCCCCTTCATTGTTCTCCTTCTCCAGCATTTTTCCCCTTTCATCTTCATCTTCCCCTTCCTGCATTAATAATAGTCGAAGCTGCTGTTTCTTATTCATATGGTTTGCCCTAAAAATCTCAACATGACAGAAAACAAGTCTTTGCTCCTTGGTTCTCACGAACTTTGCATCTATACTTCTTCGAAAATTGTCATCTCCTTTCTTCGATGAAGAAAGAACCCTGCGTGGGAATTTCTCGTCTCCTTCCTTTGGGTTTAGGTTTTTGTCCAAACCTAGTGTAGCATATTGGATTGGGTCATGGCTTCACTCCATTTTGGGCCCTTATTTAGGTTGTTCTCTTGGGCCACTTTCAGCATTGGATAGTTTTCCTTTTTATGGGCTGAAGGCATCAAGTGAATATGGGTTCTGGGTCAGTTAAATTGCACCTCCCCCCCTCCTCTTCCTCAGTGTTGCATTCGAGTGACTTCTTCATCACAACATCTGAAACTTTCCCAAAGAAAGTAGTTTCAAGCTCCTCTGCTGCAATGATGCTAGATAATCCATCAGCTATGTTTTGTGGTTCAAGATCTAACTCAATTTCTTCTTCTTTGTTCTTCTCTTTTTCTCCAACCTCATTTTCTCTTTTAAATTCTTCCTCTGTGCTCTCTTGTTTAAAGCCCATCAACCTCTCGTAGCTATTCCTCCATTGATGGCCGTGAAAACGATCTAACAACTCACTCTTGAACTCTCTCCGTGAATGCACAGTAGTTTTGGTTTCCAACCCCTGAAACCAATTGAGAGCGTTTCCCTTCAAGCTCATTGCTACCATGTCTAACTTCTTCTCTAAAATTCCGTTGATCGAAAAGCACCCTCCATCTTGGAGAGCCACCCAATTGGATCTTCATTGGGGAAAATTTGAAGCTTCAGACATTAGTGCTTACTTGTTTCCTTTTTCTCTGCCATTTCGGTCACCTTTGTTAGATTCATTGCTTTCGTTGTCCTTGTTGGTGAATTTCCCAACTCAACAGCCATCGCTCTCCCTCTAGTTTCAGAGTTGAAGGCAGCTTTGAGCTCACTCATTTGGTCACAAAGCTCTAACATAGCAAGCTTCACTGTTGATAGCTCTTCTTTCATCTCATCTTGGTTTTTTTTGCAGATCCCCCACCACCTGTTATAAGGATTCCACTCCATTCTCCATGCTTGTGTCCACCATATCCTAGAACGGTGCCATTCTGATACCAATTTGATGAGAACCTAAGTAAGGTAGGGAACCCTCCCCCAAAAGCTAACTATTGAGGTAGGAAAACTAACCTACTTAAGTACCCCATTGAGTATCCCATACTATTCAATGTGTAACTTTGACATCTCATACTACCTTAGTCTCCATCAATTACCTGCCCTTGGAAAGTCAACGTCCCAGCAGCTACACTCTGTGATACTTCACTCGGCGGCATTTTACTCAACTTGCCACTGGTTAAAACCTTCCGCCAGTCAAAACCCTCCATAGGTAGCCCTTTTCGGAGCCTTCAACTACTAGCTGTGATACCAAATTGATGGAACTCTCCAAATCTAATCTTATTTATAACGGAGGAGTGAATCAGTAGCAATTACAGTACCAAAACTAAAATTAAAGTTAGAAAACAGAAAACTCATAGGAAAGAACACACTCCTCTAGTATTTGAGAGATCAGAGCACTCTCCTCACTCACCACAAATTTTCTTGGCCCCTATGCTCACTCCCACCCAAGCTTAACAACCCACAACGCATCTCTCTCTCCCTCACAGCCAACTACACACGTGAGAAGTTAGTTATAAGATGCCACCTCAATTATTGTGCCCAACCTTCCCTTATTCCTTCTGATGTAGACCTTTCCATATTTGGGTCTATCACTCATGGGTCCATCACAAACATAGTTGATTATTGTATGACAATTTCCATTAAAGAGAAAGCGGGAGGTATCTTCATATTTGTTTGAAGTTGGGGACATTGTTGAAACTTCAATGGAGCTATTCAGTTCAAAGCAAAAGCCTTGAATGTTGGAGGTAGTGTCAGCAAGTCCAACACAATTTGATGATGTGCATATAATGTCAGACATGTATCATCTTGTCTCAAATAAAATAACTCCCTTTTCACAGATCTGGGCATGTATTGAATTCTAAATGCTCGGCCAAAATGGTGGAATCAGAGAAGTGGACATTGCCTATTGTTTCTTGGCCCAAAAGAGTTACTTCCATATTAGATTGAGGCTTTTGACTTCTCATTGGAGACTGAGAGAGAACAATGAGGGAGAGAAGAGAGGAGGTTGCATCTGCTTGCAAGGTTAGTAGAAGTGTGTTTGAAATGGGGGTACATTAGAGGCGATAGATGGTGGCTGGAAGTTGTTGCTTTCTGGGGGACTAATGTTGCTTCTGATTATGGGCTATAGCTTATGATGGCATTTTAACTTAATTTATCCGGTTGTTTTTGTGCATGGATTTTAGGATGCCTCAAATAGGCAATTTTACATAGGTTTAAAATTAGAGATATGATTAAAAAAATGATAAAAAATTTAAAAAGAAATAATCTACTTTAGTTTATTTCACTTACTTATTTATTCCTAAAAGGAATATATAGATATATATATATGTGTGTGTGTGTGTGTGTGTGTGTGTGCGCGGGCGTGCGCGTGCTTGTGTAGGCATATATGTATGTACAGGGCATATCAAGTGAAAGGAGTGATCTTATGTATAAGGTGAAGAGAGAAAGTAATCACCCTTGAATTACAAATAATGGTCGAGATGAATGCAAAAACCATTCATGCAAAAGGCAAGTAAGATAGTTATTATACGTTTATGAGAATTTTTGCGGTAACCTCGATCATTGATTTGTGATTTAAAGGTGATTATTTATTCTACTCACCTCTCACAAAAAATCAGTTCTCTCACTTGATACGCCTCCTCTCTCTCTCTCTCTCTATATATATATATATATGGGATAATTAATTAAGGGAAAGAAACTAATGCAAACTATTTCCTTTTAAATTTTTAATTGATTTTTAGGTTGTTTCGGAGTTTAGACTTATATATACACACACATTAATATTAATATATTTATATATAAACTCACACAAATTATATAAATGTAAAATTTCAATAACCTATATCTGTATGAAAATAACACGAGAATAGCACAAAAAGTATGACATGAGGCTGCAATATTAGCAGGAACAGAGGGCATATCTGTTGCTTCTTTTTCTTCCTGAAAATTGCTGGCTCAGATATAGTCTAGCTGGAAAAGAGTTTACTTAAGATTGCTGAAGACATTTTATTTTTATTTGGTTATTCTTATGTATTGGTAATTCTATATTTGAGTTTGATACTGTGTGTATGAATTTGTCTTCATTTGGTTTTTAAAACCTCAATTTTGTTATGACTTTTTATGTTATAAATTATCCAGTCTCTTTCTATGTCGGTTTCATAACATTTTTCATTTTTTTCCCCCTAAAAGGGTAACCTTAGTTCACTCTGCCAGCTCCCACCATGTTCTGTCTTTTCCCATTGATTACTTTGGGTGTGTTAGCATAGCAAGTGTGTGATGATTAGGTTAAAATAAGTGTATGATTACTAGTGGGTTGGGCTTTGTGCTATTAGTACTGCCCTTGGTACTTAACCTAATTTACAATTATAAATGGACACATAGGGCCTAATTTACAACTATAAATAGACAGAGGGTGCCTGGCTAAGTAAGTCTGTAACTCCCATTTAGACACTTATGGGGTGTATAACATGAAGGCATTTTCTGTTTTTAACTGTTTTATAGAATTTCAGTAAAAAAAAAAAAATGCTGAAATATTAACAGCATTGGCAGCATTGGATTGCCCTGGATTTTTGAGAAGTCAAATATGTGAATTGCTTTCACAGAACTGTTCTTCCTGGTTTCAATTTCATTCCAGTGGTTAATTTTCCAGGTGCTATATTTTTATTTACAGAGATTGTTATTTTTGTACCTTGTCATAGAGAACGTAGAGCATAAGCTAATAAGTTATTAGCTAATAGCTAGTTGTCAAATAGTGTTTCACTGCATTGATTATCTTGATTATAGGAAGTAGGAGATCGCAGCTATGCAGTGATAATCTATAATATTTTGAGTTATGTATATGGTAAAATATGTTGACCCAGAATTTAATTTACATTCTTACAGGAAAAGAAAAGAAATCAAAATATCCAATTTGATATTTCTGATTTGTATTTTTATTGTTGGCTTAGGTTTCACAACTATATTTGTCTTCTTTTTCCGAACTCTCAAGCATGATTGAGAGCTTTGAAAAGGTTGAGTGGGTGAAAACAACCCACTCCAATGATTGAAAGTTTGATGAAAAAGTAAATGATATCCCACTCCTTACTGATTAGATGTTAGAATGTCATTAATGGGGTGCGATAGGTTTGAAGGGTAAAATCTACTATATTATCTTTGTGATGTTAACCTCTTTAAAAAAATAGGCAAGTTGAAAAGGTTAAAAAAGGAAATGAAAAATTATTAAGAACTCAATACGTATAACGATCTAGACTACTAAGAAATATGTTTGTTGGCCCGTATTCATTTCAATGAATTTGTGGATTTTGATACTCATACAAATTAATCATGTGCTAGGAACTAGATTTGAATTGGTGACATGATGATTTATAGTCCTATGCTCTACTAGTAGAGCTATTCCAACCATTTGTGATGCATCATCGTCATTTTAAAAAATTACTTGAGTATATAGGAACTAAATAAGAAGACACCAAAAAACAAAAAAATCACGAAATTTGAAAAGGTTGGGTGCAATGGTCATTAATGTGGTGGCATGGCATGGGATGGAGTGGGGTAGGGGAGACAACTCTCACAATTGATTGAAAGTTTAATGGAAAAATGAATGGTATCCCACTTGCTATTGATTTGATGTTACAATCTCATTAATGGGGTGGGCTAGGTTTGAAGTGTAAAATATACTATATTATCTTTGTGATATTAACCGTTTTAAAAAATGGGCAAGTTGAAAGGGATTTGAAAAAAAAAAGAAGAAAAAGAAAAAGAATTATAAAAGACCCAAACCACCCTCTTTGGAGTGGTTTGAAAATTGCATGTGGGATGGGTTAGGATGCTTTCCAAACCGTCGTAACCCACCCCCCATTAGGCTTTAATCATCTAATCTATAAATTAGATTACCAAGAAGGAAAATTAGGGTTTTGCCTTTGTAGGCTCTGATATAAGAGAGAAAACTCTTTGAATGAAATGTAGTCAATGAGTACAGATTTATATGAGACTTTGTATTTTTAAGTGAATGATACAAGACAAGTCATTAAAGACTCATTAAAGCCTATTAATTACAAAATAATCACATTAATTACAGAATTAGCACAAGTTAAACATGTTCATTACAGCTAATGTGCACTCACTATCTGGTCAGCGTATTTACATTCCAAACATGCTACTTACAGCAAATTCAGAATCACTATTTAGTTAGCATATTTACATATATGTTAACTGGATAATAGTGTACATTAGTTGTAATTAACATGTTTAACATGTGACTAATTCTATAATTAGTAGGCCTTAATTAGTCTTTAATGATTTGTTTTATACCATTCATTTATAAATACAATGTCTCATGTGGATTAGTACACATTGACTACATTTCACTCATAGTTGTCTCTCTTCCTCTTTACAATTTATATGGTATTAGATCCTCCAAAGGAAAAACCCTAATTTCCCTTTTTGTTAGTCTTTTTCAGTGACCGTGCCATAATTTCGGTCATTATACTTTGTTTGGTTTTGATACAACCATTACCAATAGCGTTAGACGCCATCAACTAGTTACTGCCCATTGCTAGAACTCCTGCTGTCACTACTACATGCCAAATCACTGAACTATCAATTTCCAATGTGCCAATCATTGTTTGCCCAAAAGTAATTTCCAACCATTGTATTGTTGAGCCCAACTCTGCTCCTTCCCTAGTTAGACCTTGTTCATGGTATTTCTCCTCTATCCTTCACTTTTTGTCTACCCAAAGGGCTGCCTTAAATATAACTAACTATGTCTAATGCTACACAAGCCTCCTCAATGCAAAAGTCTGGTACTTTCATTATTGCCTATTTTATAAATCCCATTATTACCCCTGAAAAATTAGATGGTTGTAATTATGGAATTTTGTTGAGCATAAGTTGTGGCACATTCTCCATAACTAAAATGACCTTCAATGTGTTCATGCTCTTGTTACTAAAATGATAAATTTGAAACAGCTAGATACAAACATAAATACTTTTGTTGGAAAGGTTAAGTTTGTGAGATAGAAGTTCAATGAGTTGTTGTCAAAATCCATTAATGTCCAAGAACAAGAGCAATAATGAGACAAATTGTTCATATTTCTCACTCTTGTTGGCTTAAGGCTAGAACTAGCTCTTGTTCGAGGTCAAATTCTCTCTAACCTTCTGATGGAGACTTAAGCAAGGATGAGAAACTCAAATCAGCTTGTAAGGGAGAAGAACCATACCACTTAAGTACCATAAGAATTACTCGTGGCTACCTAATGTGAGATCCATCATAGCATTGCCCTAGGGGAGTCGACGTCCTTAATAATTGCACTATGCACTACGCACCTTAGCCATTAGGTTGCACCCTTTACAGGTAGCATTTTTCATAAAGTTTGGTTCAATTTTGATACCAATTGAAAGAGACCTAAGTATGGGAAATCCACCCTTAGAAATCAGGTTGGAAAAGGGAAAAACTATGCCATTTAATTACTACAAAAATTATTTGTGGCTATCTAATGTAAAACTCAATCACCCTAACATTCCATCTCTCGATAGAAGCATAGGGGACCACAACCTCATCTTGCGGAATGGTCAACCTTTGCAATCAAGCAAGCATATTATCAAAATATTGGAATGTCAAGGTTGGAGAGAATTTGATCATCAATAACTGCTAATTCCAGCCATAAGCTAGCAAGAGTGAGAATCATGAACAATTTGTCTTATGGTAACTCCTGCTCCTAGACATCAACTACTCCTAAACATCAATGGATATCGCCAACAACTCATTCAACTCATTTTTCACATACTCGACCTTCCCAACATAAGTATTCATGTCTATATCCAATTATTTCAAACTTATCATTTAAGTAACAAGAGCATGAACACGTTGAATGTTATTAGAATACATAGATTTGGTGTTGGAATCCCTATAATTATGGGCTTATTCAATTTCTAATTAGCCTTGTTTATTAGATGGGATTTTAGCATCAGAGTCAACTTATTTATATCCATTTTCTGCAATTGTAATAAGGCCTTAATTAGGTCCTTTATTATGCATTTATTTCTTAGCTTTTATTGTATTTTATTTGTTGTCTAATCTGGTCATTTAGTGTAGACTGTCAACATTTTTCATCCTTTTTAGATCTTAGGATTTCGTTGACTTAATGGTGGATTTATTTCAACGGTTGAATGGTAGATTTGTTGCCATTTGCTTCCCTATATAATTTTGTCTTCCACCATTAATAAAATATGAAATTTTAGTCATTATTTTCTAAAATTCTTCATAGTATTAGAGCCTAGAAGCCTAAATACATTGGGGACTAGCATGAAAAAATTATACATTGATAGTTAGCGTAAGAAAACCAATTCCTTTACCTCACAAAAAAGTGAGGTCAGGATGGTTAAAAGCAAGACCTTTGCTACAAAGTGAGATGAGGAAGTAAAAAATAAAGAAGATTGCATCTCATATCAAAGTGGTGTGAGGAAGAAGACTTGCACCTTGCTATAAAGTAGAGTGAGGAATCCAAAAACCTACACCTTGCGTTAGCTGAGAAAAAAGAAGATTGACAACATCAGCTCCAAACTATTCCTAGTTTGAGGGGGAGTGTTGGAATCTCGTAATTATAGGCTTATTCATTTTCTAATTAGCCTTGTTTATTACATGGGATTTTAGCATGAGAGTCAACTTATTTATTTTCCATTTTATTTTCTTTTTATGTGATTGTAATCAAGCCTTAAGTAGGTCCTTTGTTATGTATTTATTTCTCAATTTTTATTGTATTTTATTTGTCATCTAATTTGGTCATTCAGTGTGAATTGTCAATTTTTTTTTTCCCCATTTTTAGATCCTAAGATTTCACTACATTAATAGTGGCTTATTTTAGGGTTTGAATGGCTTCCCTATATAATTTCATCTCTCACCATGAATAAAATGAGAAATTTCAGATTTATTATTTTTTGAAATTCTTCATTTAGCCTTTTTTCAGAAAGTGTAATATGTCTTATAATTATAAAAAATGTGCCACAACTTACACTCAACAGAATGCCATAATTAACCACATAGTTGATGGTCTATTTTCTTTCAAGTAGGTCTATTAGAGGAAGAAATATTATCTACCTATTTTACTAGATGATCTTCATAGCCTTGGCTAAGAAACCAAAGCTCAATAGATGCAACCCAAGCAATACAATGAGAGCCATCTAATTTTTCAAGCAATAATGAAAGTACTAGATTTCTAGATTTAAAAGGCTCAAGCAGAGGGATAGTGTCATGTGCTATCACTCATATGGGCGATTGGTAATTCTACAATCTGGCATGTGTCGGTGGTTAGAGCTCTGGCAATAGGCGATGACTAGTCGGCAGCGTCTGAGGCTATTAGTGGTGATAGTGTATCAAAAACAAACAAGGTACAATGACTAAAATTATGGCATGGCTACTAGAAAAGATTGGCAGGAAGGGAAATTAGGGTTTTGCCTTCGTAAACTCTGAAACCATATAAATTATGGAGAGAGAAAACCCTTTGAATGAAATATAGTTAGTGAGTACTGATATATATGAGACCTTCTATTTATGAGTGAATGGTACAAATCAAGTCATTAAAAACTCATTAAGACCTACTAATTACAAAATTAGTCATGCGCTAATTACAACTAATGTATAGTCACTATCTAGTCAGCATATTTACATTCCAACACAATTAATGGTTATGATGCTTAAACCATCCCCCCTTACCTAACCCCACCCCACTTCCAAACCATTTCCCCTCAAGCCCTTAAACCTATGATTTGAACATATGCAAGCATTGAGGTAATTTGTAGAACTGTTTGATTAGTTTAATTTATAGATGTTGATGCTTATTAAAGTTGACCTTCATGCCATTCTAGTTTCTTTAGTGATCCTCACAATGGTCCAAATATGTGATAATTTGGCAAGTGTCCCTCTAATGTTTAGGGTTTATTTATTTATTTTTTATTTTGTGTTTTCTTTGATTATGGTTTTACATAAGTGGCTATTTCTTAGGTTTGCATAATTGGTTTGGACCATCTATTAATATTAAGGAAAATTGATGAAAACAAAAGGAAAGACAAATGGAAAACATGTTTTTCCAGGTGAAATCATTAGTTTTGAAAGCATATTGGTATTTGCGATTGTTGATGCTTGAAATAGTTGGCTGCAGTTATTTGCTATCATAGTGACAACAGTGTTGCATCAGTGTCGACACTGGCATATGGCATCCAATGGTTGCAAGCCCCAAAAATGCCATGGCACCATGGCATGGCAGGCACCATATTGTGGAAGGCAGCCAGTATAGATAATATTTAAAGATAAAAAATTGTATAAAAAACAACCATATTTATTAATAGTGCATTATATATTCTATCTACTTCGTCTCTTGTTGCTACTCAAGTATGTTGCGTTGCAACTTTCATGTTGCTCCATTGTAGCTGTGCTATAGGAGCTAGTTTTGTGTAGTTGTAGCTTGCCCAACAAATAAATAGGGCAACGATAGTTTTAAGTAATTTTTGCCAAGGTTGCCATTTAATCAACCTGTCCTTGGACAATCAAAATTGAATGATTTAGTATTCATTAAGTATAATAAGGCTTGAGGAGGAGATCTAATTCCTGTGATACCACATTCCCAATCTCATGATTTATGGATTATCATGTTGTTTTAAGTTTTTTTTTTTTAAATTGTGAGTTTGGGTTTCTATGTATTAGTCATTATCAACTATGTTATGAATTTTTTTAGGTTGTGCACTACATTTACATGTAGCTTGCCCAATGCTATGCGCTATGCAATATAGCATTTGGGAGCCTTTGGCATTATAAGTGTGCTATGCACCGTTAGTAACTATGCATATGACAAAAGTAAATAATCAAGCAGAGTAGAACAATCATCACATGAAGTCTCAAAAGTTAGAATCATAATCCTCATCCCCCAAATTATGAGCCCCCTTATTGAAACCCTCTTTTCCTTCACCTGGAGGTTGTAGCTTTTAAATCACTATCATCGATGTCATTTAAAGATGAAGGATAGAGACAAAGTGAAAGGTTTTGGAAAAAATTATGAAGAATGAAAGAAAGGAAATTAAATATAAAGGTGCTGTCTATTCTTCAGTTCAGCCAGGTCTGTTAAGATTCAAGACTTCTGAGGATCCTTCAATGGAACCCTCTGGTTCAAAGCCTTGCTTATGGATTCGGATTCTCTACATCTTGTAGAGAGGTGCTGCTTGTGAAACACAGCCATTCATTGATCTAATGTCTCTCATCATGTGACATTTTATTTGCCTGTTCCATTTTCTTCTATACAATATTTTCTTTTATAAAGCACCTCTTCCACATTCCCAACGTTCAACACCTGTTCCATTTTCTTGTACCAAGATGCTTTCTTCTTCAAGCACACAAGCTTGAATGTGTATACTGTCCATTGCTTGCATTTTTTCTGAATAAAAAATGCTTGAGTGGAAATGGTTCAATGGCCACTATTTTCAGAAAAAATGGAAAGATTTACTTGATTTAATTGTCAAAGCCATTTTTATTTTTTCTGAAAAAGTGGGAATAGGAGATTTAATTGGAAAGATGGATGTGGTAGTGTCTAGTCCCACTAGGGACTTCGATTTCAATGGAGGTGGAAAAGCTGTGGCTTACTTGGGCATTCCTTCTTCACCCGAACATTCTAGGGCTTCACTTACATCCTCATCTGCGAATTTCAAGAGGTCAAGAAAATGGAGATTGAGGGATTTCTTGCTGTTCTGTAGCACGTTGGAAGGGTGAGGATCGAACGAGGATCCATTAAGAGTGTACTCTGTTTTATACAAAAGCCAAAAGAAGCCAAGATTTCTAGCTTTAGATCTGGAGACAGCCCCATTGCAGCACCTGGGTCATAAAGAAGGGGATCCATATCAGCACATGAATTGCACTATGCTATGAAGAAGGCAGAACCGCAGGATTTGAAGTAGAAAACTTTCTTGCTTGCACACGCGGAGAAGAAAGCATCTTGTTTGGCTGTTTGATCCATTGAAGAAGATCGGGGGGCTTAAATGGAAGGTCAGAATGCTGTTTCAGGGAGGCTTCACCAAATGGCTCAAATCATTCCCTGCAACAGACAGCCATGATCTGAAGCTGCTATTTTCAGAAAATAAATTGTCAGAAGAAGACATTCAGTTAGAAGGCTAAGCATTTGATGTGGGAGTCAAGGCAAAGAAAGGGGTGGGGCTGTATTCATTTGATCTAACATCTCTCATCGCGCCATCATTTATCAGCATGAACACAGAAAACATTGTTTTGGTGTGTATCATTTATCAGCATGAACACAGAAAACATTGTCTTGGTGTGTTCTTTTTCTTCACTCTTAACTGCTTTATTTTATCAGACACTGCTGATGAACCAATTTACTCCTAAAAACAAGCCCATTGGCTGGATGCAAGAAATACTTGATGATAGATATGAGAAACTTTGTCTGCCTACCATTCTGAGTACGGCACCTCCCATAGTTAATGGTCACCGTGCCACAGCCATGGCAGTTGCCATGGCACTGCCATGTTGAAGCCACCATGCCTTGGGGGTTGTATCATAGGGAGCTCTAAACGGCCACACTATTTATTACACTACCATGCTTACCCAGTTACTTTTGTCTTGTGGATCATGTAGTTGTTTGGAGTTGCTTATATTTTCACTTGTAACAGGAGAGAGAAGTTAAATTTTTCACTGAAACAGAGGAGAACAACCAAATGAGAGGACCAAGGACAGGCGTTCCATATTTCTTGTAAGGTGAGGTTTTACACTTATTTATCGCAAAATTATAGAATTAAAATCTCTGCTTAATGATTAGTCATTGATAGTCGTATATTATGGACATTCAGAGTTCAACATTTTACAAAGGTGGATCTTATTTTTGGCCTGCAATAGTATTCTGTAACTTGAAAATATTGAGATCTGACAACATTTACACAATAGGATGTGTTTGAAATATGAAAAGGAGAGTAGAAGGCAGTGAGAAATTTAAATATTACATGTCAAGGGACTGGGGTGTTAGGTGTCAAATTCAGGCACAGTTTTAATGGTAGTAGAAGTATGATTAAATTTCCAATTTAGATCTTCAATTTTTTTCCCCATTAATTTTTAGTTTAGCTCCAACTAGAATTTAAACTTGGATTTTCTAGTCGAAGAGGTGATTTCAATACCGCTGAGTTAATATTTATTGATAATTCCTCACATTTTAGTCCATGGATGATAGTTGTAATATTAACTGTTGAGCTGGCTTTTTTTTTTGGTTGTTTTTTTTCTTTTGGCTAAAAAAAGTGAAGGATACATACTAAACCGACCTATCAAGAAACTAGAATATACTATGTCGTAAACTCTACCAAAATGGAATGCATATACCTAACATTAAGATTGTCAAGCCCAGCCATAAGTTTATAAATGTAAAATACTACTGATTGTCCCCTACGGTTTACAACATGTTCCCCGGACCACGGCCCATGATTCACTAGGGACCAACACCAGTATCCTCTGAAATTGCTGTCTTGGCAACAAAACCAAAACCTTCAAACTTCACCGGTGCAAACATGCTACTATTTGAATTCATTTCCTCTCAATTTAAGGATAAATTGAATCTGTCAACTTAGTGGAGAAAAATAAAAAATAGAGAGAAGTGATGGAAAGAAAGGAAATAGTCTCATATGCTCTCTTTTCTGTTGCCCATAGTAATAATATTGTAAGGACTCATTCACCTTATTTAGTAAACCCTATGAACAGAAGGATTATGGTCAACAATTAATGCTGTGAAAACATTTCTCCTATGCTTCCTAAACTTATTCCAAGACACAAAGAACCTGTGTCCCAACGCCCCAAGTTCATTTTCCGTTTTCTTATAGCAGTGAGCAATCGATATTGCTGGCATTTATTTACATATTGTTAAGTAATATTTTGTTTTTCTTTTTTAATACCAAAGCTGTGCAATCTAGTTTTAGATTGTGATAAAGTTGAATTTTAAAATTTAGAAAAAAATGGATGGTTTGCGAAAATATGAATTGAACTAGTGTTCAATTTCTTAGGACTACGAAAGTACTAGTTCAATTTCTTAGGACTACGAAAGTAAAATAATTCTTAACTACCCACACACATGCTGGCTTCATCAAAGTATTCCAAAGTCTGTCTGGGCAGCTTGTGTGATGGAGTGGATAAAATTGCTTGAAACAGAGAGTTTGCCATATGACATAAATATCAAACATACTAAGGATATAATGGCCGTCATTAGGATCTAGCACGCTTAAACGAAGAAGGTGTGTGAACCACTTCTATATATTTGCGCATGCAAAGCATAAACGCTAATAGAGAAAGAAAAGCCAAACAAAACCCTTCCCAATAATCACAGAAAACACACCGATTATCCTACCTACGGAAAAGAATGATCACATAAACACACACACAAAGCTGGCGCTTCAATGGGACGGGGCTCCGCGAATCAAAGTGTTCCACATGAATGCTTGCAAAACGGCCCATGTGTAGACAGGAAGCGAACATAATTTAAAGAGTAAATTATAAGATATTGTACTTAATTTTATTGAAATTGTACAGATATTTTTTTATTTTCCAAATATATAGACTTATTTTAAAATAAAATTTGAAATATAATTTTCCTAATTTAAAATTTTTTATTAAAATATTCTCTATTAACTTAAATATATTTTTTGTTAAATTTAATAAAAATAAAATTTGATTTTTTTTTTATTTTTGAATATGTACTCTTTTTGTTTTTATTTATGTATATTTGGATATAATATATATTTATATATTTAGGTTAATAAAGAGTATTTTAGTCAAAACATATAAAATTAAATTAAAGTGTATATTTTAAAAATAAAAAAATTATATAATTTTAGTAAAATTTAAAAGAAGTTATATAATTTGCTCTAATTTAAATGACAAATATTTTGAAGATCTAGAAAACACTTTTTAAGGAATCAGCCTGGATAGTAGAAATTTGAAACACTGTTGAGACACTCGCCGAAGTGCTTGAAAAACACCTTATTATAGTGGCCTAAAAGATTATAATGGGCTATCCTAGTATTTGGGCTTCCCAGAAAAACAGTTTGAGATGTTCGTGGAGGGCAGCCATTTGAATATAATACTTTTGGCTGCCTCAGTCCTTTCATTGCATGGCATAATTTGCCTTGGTTCCCATATTTGGTCAACTAATTTTATTGGTATATCATTAAAAGGTTTGAGAGCCGTTGGTGAGTCTTGAAATACTTTGGTGGGGTTTGGACTTTGGAGATTGCACAGAAGGTAGATTGGTCAATTCTCAAACAAGTATCTAAGCATAAACATAAAATGAAGGGCGTAAGTAGAGGCGGCCTTGAAGCAAGTTCTACTACGCTGATTCAACGAATTAGATAGGCCATAATGGCATGACCCTATATAAAGTAAAAGGATGATCTTTCGGAGGTGAAAAAGCATTCACCCATGCGAAGGGGGCCTAAGGAATCAAAACTTGAAAATTTTTTTTGTGCATTAAGTACATACATATATAAGGATTAAGATTTGATTCATATTTGTAGAATTTGCTGTATAAATCAATTTTTGACTCTTGAGTTTATGTGTACTCATAAGCAAGGATTTCTTTAAAAACTTAATACAGTTTGATACAAGTCGAAATGCTATTTTCTTATAATCCTTCCACTTTTTATGAGGACAATAATCATTGTGAACTTGTTTTTTCTTGTCCAAGACCTCATCAGCATCCACTAGGGTCCTTGGGATTCCAACTTAGTTTGATAATATTTCTTAGGAAGCTACAATTTCATCGATATGCATACCTCTTTGTCTTTCTTGGAATCCAAAACCAAACGATCAATGAGGATGCATAAGAAGTTAGAACATAGACTTTGAAATACCAATCAACAAGGTGAGAGGAACAAGTTTTGCTATAGTATAGATTTGGCCTTGGTTTAGGTTGATTATGGGTTTGAAACCTTCAAGAAAAAAATCTTCGAGAGATGATGCATAAGAAGTCAAGACAGATTGTAATATTCGGCTGTTTTAAAAAAGCTTGAAACTAAGGAGATTACAAAAGGAAATTCCTTAAATTGAATGATTAGAGGCCAAAACAATAATCTAGATATTTAAAAATGAGGATACAAAGCTAAGGATGCTCGAAAATTGAAGCCAAAATAGTTAAAGAAAATTAGATGAAAAGCTAGTGGTATTTTCATAATTTTAGCCAACTTTTAGAACACATAAAGGAGGAGTTTTTAAATGAAGAAAATGAGTTTCTCGAGGTTCTCAGAGGCTTAAAAAACCATAGGAACTCTTAAAATGCCAAAAACCCTTCTGGTTTGCATTTTAGAAAGTTGGTTGACCAAAACTTGATCGATTCGTTCGGGAAGGTTTTAAAGCTAATATGAGTGAAATCAGAGATATTTTATGAATTAGAAGACCTAAAATTCATGATGAAGAAGACGGTTTTAAAAAAGGAGTTAAAATGAGCTTAAATGGAAAGGACCAAGATGAGTGACTAAATTGCAATTTTAAAAAGTTGCATAAAGGGACCCCTAGCCTTTTTAAAACACATCCCTCTCTTCTCCATTCTTCTAACTGACTTCCATCTAGTCTCAAACAGAACCCAAGCAAGTTTGGAGAGGCGCACAAGAAGAGGGAGTGAAAGGAAGGAGAAACCTAACAAAAAGTGTAAGAAATTCATGATATGTCATGCTTTCTCCTTCACCAATTTTCTTCTTCTCTTTCTCCTCTTTTCTCCCATGGTTTTAATGACTAATTTAGGACTGAATTATGGCTGGTTCAATAGGAGGAAGAGAGAATTGCAAGGAAGACTAGAAGCACTTGAAAGTTCCTTGAAAAAGTTTTGAAACAAGGTAAGAACTATGGCCTTTCTTGCTTTCTCTTGCTTGTTCTTCCTAGGGATGTGTTCGACCAACCTTAGGCCCATCAAAGAGGAAATGAGTTCAAGCTAAAATGAGGTAGAGACAAGGGTTTTCAAGCATGAGGAATAAGAATATACAATTAAATTTAAAAGAAAAGTGTTAGAAATCAAGTTATATGATTTAGGATTCTTAGTGCACCTAACTATTTTTAAAGCTTTCTAAGGATAATTTAGATTATGTAAGAGTATGTAAGAGATCATAAGACATATGGAAAGCTTCACAAATGTCAATTCCCTAAGAAAAACCAAGCAAATTCCATGGGTCCTCATTTGAATGCATGTCTTGGCCAAGGGGTCTAAGAAGCACCTGCAGAGAGTTTTATTTGATTTTAAGGATATAGTCTAGATATGAACATTGGTTTTAATTTAAAAATCATATTTTAAAAGTTGAAAGTTTAGAGTTCATTTAGATATAAAGAAGCAACTTGTATTTAAACTCTTTGAATTGAGTTGGAGATGACTTTAATGAGTCTAATTAGAGTCATATGACTTAGATTGAATGAGAAATTGAAGCCAAGATCATGAATTCTACGGGTTGTTTCATTATGCCCTTATATGGAACCATATTGATGTCATAAGAGAAAGTAAGCTTGTATAGAGTTTATATGAAACTAGAATTGGTTCTAGTGATTGAATTGTGTCTTATTTGATGTGTCTATACTAAGCAAATCAAGATTCCACTAGGTGTAAGTGTGTGGCCAAAAAGGGGAAGTAAGAAAGCAAAGGGAAAAGGTTGTGTTCTTGGCACAAGGTAGCTTTCTAACTTTTTTTTACTTATATTTCTTAGATGTTTGATTGTCATTGGATGTGTGTGTGTATGTTTGAATTATGAGATATGTTTATAGACATTGATTACATGTTATGGTATCATTATCCTTCTTAAAATAGATTTTAAATGCAAAATGGCTTGAATAGATATAGTTATACCAAAAGTTTCTTGGAATGGATGAGGAAGAGCCAAAAGTCTTTAAGAATGGGAGAGACAAAGCCAAAAGTTTCAAGAAAAAATGAGGCTAAGTCAAAAGTCTCTAAAAGTGAGTAAGACAAATCTAAAAGTCCTAAAGAAATTGGGTGAGGTTTGACCAATATCATTTAAAACCTATGTTTAATGTGCATGAGTTTATGTGACATGGAAATATGCTTATGTATGTTTACTAGAAGCTTTTTATGGCATGCTTATATTCTTTGACATGAAAATGCACCATATATGTATGTTTAAAAAGGCAAAGAGTTATTAGGATTCTTTGAATCTTACTCTTCTCTACATTATGTCTAACCATATCTAGGTGAGCCAAGTGGAGCAAGGATTAGAAGCCAAGGAGCTTGAATTATGAGACTTTGACAATAGGATATGATTTTATGTAATGTAATGTCAAAATATGTATGTATATGATGCTTATGAGATGTAAATGATTGAGCATGTATAAAAGTATGTAAATATCATGTATGAATGGAATTTGAAGCCAAATGTATGCTTATGTGGATTTTTGACATCCTAATGCCTTGATGTACATATGCATAATGATAACTAGGAAGGTGATTTTGAAATGTATGATGTTTTGGACCATTTGAGAAGCTTTTATATGCTACATTTATATTTTGGGACATGCTCAAGTAGTTATGGAATGGCTAGAAGGCTATTTGATATCATTTGACCCTATTATGGTTGCAAAATGTGACATAATCTTGAGCTGAAACACAAACTTATGAAACGGACGATTTGATGCATAAAATTTGGCATGAATATAGGTCTCATCTAAACCTTTTTACAAAGCTAAAGAGCACTATTTTTGGAGCTCTAAAGAATTTATTATGAATTTTTAAAATTGGCCAAATTATGCAGAATTGTCCTAGTCATTGTTTATATGGTCAATTTATATTTCTGTTTCATTCAAAAGTCAAATGAAGTCCAATGCTCATGAAATTTCAAATGCATATAACTAACATTATAAGCTTTTTAAGGCCACCGAGTTTGCATGAAAAAGAGTTGTATAGAGAGAATTATGAATTTTTGAAGTTACAGGTCTGGCGGTGCCCGAATACTATAGCAACTTTTGATATGTAATGGATTTTATGGGTCAAATGAACTCATATACCTTTAAAACTTTTACAACAATTATGCCTCATCTTAAACATTCCATAGCCACCAAGAGCATTTCATTTGGAGCTTTGTAGAGAGAGATATAAATTTTTAAAATTTAAGTTCAGCTACAAGATGCATTAGTGACTAATGGTATTGTTTCATTGAATTTTATAGGGCAAACCTAGTTGTTTTGATCTAAAAGTTTTATGATAGTTAGAGGATATTCTGAGCTTTTCAGAAAGTTATAGCATGCATGATTTCAATTTTCCTAGAATTAGTTATGATTTTTCAAAATTCATATCAAAATATGAAATTTCATTGAAATTGCAAGTGTGATGTGCATTTTGTGTTCTATGGCTTGGATATGACTTTTGGGCTCTAAATTATGTTAGTTTTGGTTGACCAAATGTGTTAAAAATGAAAAATAAATTTGGAAAGCTCATATGGTTCATATAACCAAGAAAGTATTGTTTTGCTTATAATGTTGGTTATTTTCGCCGTTAAAAGTGTGAATTTCGTGAAAATAGATTTAAATTGATACTTTTAGCTAATGTTGGTATAAAATTGATGCTAGATAAATATGATGTGACACAAACTTTGAAACACCAATCAACATAGTAAAAGGGACGAGTTTTGCAAGTATCAAAATAATTGAATATCATAGATTTGGCTTTAGTTTAGGTTGACTATGAGTTCAAAATCTTTAAGAGATTATTACAGCCCACTGAAATTTCAAAGGAGAAAATTTAGGTATAATTTTGTTATCAATTTTGTTATAAAAATATGATAAATGTATGATTTTTATAATATAGTATTATGTAATTGGATTTTTTTAAAAAATATTATTTACATATATCATATATATATATATAGTTTCACCTTCCTCAAATACTAACAAATGGTGCTCTAGAAATTATAATTTAATTTAATTCATTCGAATTTAAATTTAACATGATTTAATAACATTTATGTAATTAATCGATTCATTCATTTATAATGATGGATTCCTTTATTTCAAATTCCTTAATTACGAATGAAATACTTTATATCATTAAGAAAGCATTGTTCATAATGAACGTAGATTGATTGCAATAAAATTGTGTCATAATTGATTCAATCAATATTAACTCCATTTTTATTAGAATAAAATTGTTTTAAAAATCTCATAGAAATAAATAATTCTTATTTGATAAACAAAAAATCTAAATTCAAAATTCATTTTCTCCAAATTTTTATAAGTACACTTTTATGCTATTTCAATTAATATAAATATAAATATAAACTTGATTTTATTTTTATTATATTTCATTTCATCTGCATAAATTTTTTAAATTATAGTTATATTTGAATGTTTCAATTTAGTTTTAAATTTTGAATTTAAAATCTTCTCTTCCTTTTCATATACCCCTTCATATATTACTTCTATTTTTAATTCATTTTTTGAAGCTTTTCATTTTGTTAGTGTGGTACCAAGCCAAAGTAGATCTTCTTTATCATTGTGAGTGTTCTCATTTTTCAGAAAGTATGATAAAAGCTCACTTTTTCTTTCTACCATGCTATATATTTTTGGCATATTTAAGCATTTTAACTACAAAATTTGAATTATTCTCTTTCTTTTTCATCACTTATTATTTTCTCTTTTTCACAAAAATGAAATAAACGATACATCTACAATATATCAATCACAATCCCTACTATGCATCATTTCATTTGTAAACCATAACATTTTGAAATTTAACTCCATATATGATGGTCCCTATTTTGAGTTTCCAGATTTATACTAACCAAAAAATGATATAGGTGTAAGGGTGATTCTCTATTTCTTGATACAAAATGTATATAAGCCTTTTGCTTAGCAAATTTTGTTGAGAATATAAAGGTGCTTCTCTATTTTGTTGTATGTGATTCTAACTTTCTAACATTCCCTTTTACTTGTTTGATTTTTAATCCATAACTATTATGCAAAGAAAAAGTTTAAGTTTTATAGCATTGCAACATATATAAGTAAAGAGATCACACACATTCATAACATAATAACTAATATTTGCTACTATCTCATATATTTTATATTGTTTTAGCATGTGTCATAGATTAGCACACTAGTTATTAGTCAAGACTGGTGCTAGTGATAGTAATACAAAAAGCCCATATTCAGCAAACCTAGGCCAAAACATTATTTAACCATGGAGCTAATATCAACATTTATATACAGTCATCCAAGCTTTATGGATTCAAACTATGTTAAGTTTCCTACATCAGTCCCTATATCATTAGGTTGTTGGTGGGTTGAAAAAGAAGGGAGAATCTATTGGGAATCCTCCATGACACTCGTTGAGTTCATAAGTACTACCACGTGTGCCCTACTAACTTATACTATGTCTACATAAACTCACACAACCTCAATTATATATCATATCATTAGCATCTTTTTTATCTAAACACATTGCCCCAAAAAGGTGAAAATTCAATAATTCTTAGTGAGACATACTATAGTTTTGAAAGCAAGTAATATTCTAAAAGTCACATGTGTAGAAAGCAATTTTTTTTCCAATTTTATCCCTTATCTATCAAAGATATCAACTTGTCAAATCATAATAACCAACATGCAATCATTAAAAGATATTTAAATTCAATAACTTGTCCAACATCTCAAATATAGAATAATATCCTACATAAATCATACATCTCATGGACACAATGGCAAAGAATTAATCAATTTCCTTAAGAAACCATAGTTAAACATGTCTAGAAATATTGGTTAATACACAAAAAGTTGTGTAGGTACTATATCAAGTATCTCATGTTACCTAACACAAACTAAGGTTTTAAAAACTAAAGGTATCATATACTACCCAATATGAAACTTAAGATTTCAACATTTTTAGGATTGAATAACCAGTTTCCTTCTCCCTGCATATCATAACATTTCTTAGTATGATCAATATTCATAGCCATTCATATTATGATTAAAAACTAGGGCATCTCCTAGTATGGATTTACATCATGCAAATAATCCAAATCCATGGGGAACTCTAACCCTTGGGACCATCTTTTATAATACTAATAACAAAGAACTTTAACCCTTGATTATGCACTAACATTAGCAATACTATATTATCTTTTCATTTTTAACATAATTGCTTGACATACTAACCTATGGAATATTAGCCTTTTGCATAATAAATTTTTAGGAGCTATAGACAATAGCAGTTAGCCATAGCACAAGTGTGCTAAACAAGTCCAAATATCCACCAATAACCTATGGAAGTGAATTAAAATGCCAACCAATAATCAACTTAAATAAATAAGCTAATTAAGAAATTCCAATTAAAACCTTTGTCCTATTAACATGTCATTTAAGTGTTTTTAATGTCTCTAGAGGTCCAAACATTGGTCCAAATCAAGGTGCTCCATAGATATAATCTTCTATACATGAGAATATTCTAAGGTATAGTCTTCCACGCGTTAGGAATTAAATCATTCGATCAAAGTACTTTGTATGTCACGGTCATCAATGCATAGATATTGTTTTATGTTTAGCCTTTTATGTATACAGTCTTAGAAATATCCTTATTCAAGAAATTAATGCTATATTATTTGAATTAATATTCACAACATTCTAAAAGAATTTATTATGAAATCTAAGCACACATAAAGACAACTTCTCATGAAATAATCCATATATAACATACCCATAACTCAAACATGAAGAACCACACAATTGCACCTTTGTAATGGAAAATATAGCATTTTTCATGCTAGACCCAAGACCCACATAGCCTGGCCATGTGGAATCTAGAATCCACCTTACTAAGGTCGTGTGGATTCAAAAACTAAAGGTAGACACAGCCCAAAGCTATAACACACTACTTGGTCGCGTCTAGAGCTGTTGTTTTGCAAAATTTACACATTTCTTCATCCTTTCCATATGTTTGGTCACCCAAACTTATCCAAATAAGCAACATTCAAACAATAAAAATAGGTCATTCTTACACTAATCCATTGATTTTTACCCCTCCAAATCCTTAACTATTTTCATTGAAAATTTTCCCTACAAGGTGAGATGAAGAAGATGATATCATTAACTCTCAAACTTTCTCTATCAAAGCTTCAACACCCTAATAAACATTAATCAACAATAATCTAAGGTTTTACTTTTAAGAATCTTGAACTTTGTCATACCATAGTGAGATAACACCAAACTTATATTATATTGTGCTTATAACATTAATTTTCATATATTCAACACTTTTAACAGCGAAAAGTACTGACATTAATCTTACCAATCTCAACTTTCATCCTTACTATGCTTGCTTAACCAGAAACATCACAAAAGAAGTATGGAATTCAGGTTTAAGGTCAAGCATCACAAACTAACACAATTTCATCATTCCATACAATTCTATAAATCTGCCACTAATTTCAAATTTTCATAACTTGAGTTAGAAAACTCCAATTTATGCAAATAAGGAATTTTTGGAAAACTCATGACATAAACTACATGCTATAAAAATTTCAGGCCAAAACAATTTCGTTCAAGTTACCACTATCAGATTTTTGTGCATGTGCAGACCTGAAATTTTAGACATGCATAATTTGAGCTACACAACTTCAAATTGAGTGCTCTTAGTGGTGATGGAAAGCTTATAATTCCAACTATATGTTTTTCATAAGCATTGGAGTTTATTTGACCCCTCAAATACACATAAAACCAAAACTAATCAAATGAACAATGCACATGCACATATGCATAATTTGGCTAACTTTAAAAAATCATAAGAAATTCTATAGAGCTTTAAAAATTATGTTCTTTACTTTGTGAAAAGCTCTTAATGAAATCCAAATGCCTACCAAAATTCGTTCATTTGGTCTAGTTTGGTTCAGGGGTAGATTATAGCCCAATTTGGTGCATTTTGGATATCGAATTATTCAAAATGGCTTCTTACATGACTTGTGGCCATTTGAGCATGTCAAACACATAAATTACAGTATGTATGGCCATCATATTAGGTTCAAGATATCATGGAACTCAGAATCACTCTCTCACTGAGATTTATACACACACTTTACAAGCCATATACATGTAAAAAATCTATGTTCTTATACATATGCTTCCAAATATGGAACATTCATCATAATGTCATACTTTTACACATGAGTAAAGGCTTACATTTCATAAATACTATATACACTCATACTTTAACAATAGAATATATAAAATTTTAAAGCATTCTCAAAGTAGCACCAATTATGTTTGTTGGTCTTCATTCCTTGCTCCATATAATTCCCTAGACATAGTTAGAGATATAATAAGGGAGAGTGAGATTCAAAGAATCCCAATAGCTCATTCATCCTTTTTAAGTATACATATATAGGATGTTATCATGTCAAAAAGAGTAAGCATACAAGATAGGCATTTAAATATCAAACAATCAAATATTTGAAGTCATATGGATCTATCAAAGTAAAAATAAGTTCTAGGGATTGTTGGTCTAACCTCACCCAATTATTTGAGACTTTTGGATTAGCATCACTTGTTCTTGATACTTTTAGATTAGGGACTTTTGGCTTCACTTCACCCAAATCAAAGGACTCTTGGCTTCATTTCACCCAAATCAAAGGACTTTTGGAGTAACTTCACCCATCATCAAAGCAATTCAAGAAGCATAATATCATCAAATCATCAAACTAATAGCAATAGACATGTTTCATGATTCAAACACACATACAAGCAATTAATAAAAATTGACAACCAAGATATGCATACAACAATAGATGAACAGCTACCTTGAGTCAAGAAGTACAAGTTCTTTCTTTGGTTCTTACTTCCTTGCCTCGACCTCACACACACACTTGGGAAAGGCTTGATTTGCTTGACCTAGACATATCAAACAACATACAAAGGTATCAATGGAACTATCTCTAACCTCACATAAACCCTACACAAGCCCATTCTAGTTTATGGTATCCATATGGCTCCATTTAGTAGCATAATGAAGCAACTCATATAATTCATCATCTTGGCTCTACTTTCGCATTTAATTTAAGTCACATGACTCCATTTAAAATCATTAGAGTTATCACAAACTCAAAATAAAGAGCCAAACACTAAGTTACTTCTTTATGCATAATGGAACCCTAAACTTCTAACTTTCAAAATATGGTTCCTAAATTCAAACCAATGGTTCCTTTGTTGTTTATAATTCATATCTAAACTATTTTTATCTTTAGAATCAAAGAAAACTCTCCCTAGATTCTTGAAATCCTTCTTGGCTTAGAAATGCACATAACTTGCCACCCATGCAGTTTTGTTTGCTTTTCTAGGGAATTTGTCACTTTTGAAGCTTCCTAGGTCTCTTATAAACTCAACTACACTCTTGCATAAGTTAAAATATCATTAGAAAGTTTCATATTCCCTAAGGTGCATCCAAAACCCTAATTCCCATAACTTACTACCAAATGCTTCTTTTGAGTTCTATTAATTCCATATGATTCTTTATGCTTCAAAATCACATTTCCTATCAAGTTTGGACCAAAATCAAACTCCCTTCATGGTCCTCTTATGCTAGCCAAAATGGTGAAGTAAGAAGGGAATCAAGGGAAGCAAGTTTTTCCATGAAAGCATAACTTGTTAGCTTCCTTACAAGATGGACTTCCTTGGCCTTCCAAGATTTCCTCCAAATCATCCTTTCCCTCTACTGAACCAGCCATGAAATAGCATCATTTAGAGCTTCAAAACCATGGAGAAGGAGAGGAGAAAGAGGAGAAGAACGTTAATAAAGAGAAGAGCATGAAAAAGTAACAATTCTTTACCTATTTTGCTTGATTTTCTCCTTCCCTTTTCCTCCCTTTTGGTGTGCCACTTGAAGATGGTTTTGGTTCTATTTTTGGCCAGATGAAAGTTGGTTAAGGGAGAGGAGAAAGTGGGGTGTACTAAATAAAAAGGGAGAGGCTAGTTATGACATTTTCAAATTTTCATTTTTGTCCCTAAACTTTGGTTTCTCCAATTGAGCTCATTTCAACTCTTTTTTTTTAACCATTTTTTCCATCATAAAATTTAGGTCCTCTAATTCCTAAAATATCTTTGGTTTCACCTAAATTAGATTTAAAACTTTACCGAATCATTCGATCAAGATTTTCGGTTAATTGATGACTAAAATTTACACTAGATGGGTTTTCGCCATTCTAAAGGTTCCTATAAATTTTAGGCCTTATAAGAATATCAAAAAAATTAAATTTTTCATTTTAAGTTTTCTCCTTTGAATTTTCAAAAATTTACTAGAAATTACAATTTTACCATTACATTATTCATTAAATTCCTTCAACCGTTTTGGCTCCGATTTCGAGCTATCTTTAGGCTCTTACCTATATTTTTAGATGTCCTAATTAACATCCTAATCTTATTTTGCCTCAATTTGCTTTACTTTAAGGTGTTTTCATATCAATTTGTCAGTTTCAGTTCAAGTTCTAGAAAATCAGATATTACAAACTTTGCATATGTAAAAGAAGAAGGAAGATAAGGTGACAAAAAGGAAGATAAAATAAGGAAAATAATGGAAAAGATGGAGAGATTTGAAGATAGAGAAAAAGATGCAAGAATTCTCAGCAAAACAAGGGTTTTGTCTTATCCCAAAGATTGAGTCAAAGGTTGTCTTTTTTTCTTCTATTCACCTTGTTCTCTTGTCCTATTCCATGCCCTCTCTCACTTTCTCACTTTGTTCTCTCTCTCATTGTAAAAGAACAATGTTTTGGGGTGTTGAGAGAATTTTGGGATGGTTGATCTTTAGCTATGGATCATGTATATATAAGAAGAGTGAAAGGTGGTGGAGGCTTGAATCTTTTCCTTCTCTTGCAAGTTCATGCAAAGATTTTTAAGAAGAAATTAAGACTTCGACTCTTAATATGTACATATCAGTTGGGATTTGAGTAAAGTAACAATTATAAAAGTTATTCATATGATTGCCATAATCGTTTTCAGTCAAATTGATTGTCCAAAATCCATCAAGTTTCATTTGGATAAAATCACATTTTGGTCTTAAAAAAATTGTAATTTCACTCGTTAATATTATACTTTGGTCATGGTTAAAATTGTGATTTTTAACCTTAAACTTTTGCTTAATGTACTTTGGCCCCCCAAATTTTGCTTAAATATTTTTTATATTTTTAGGGTCCTAATGGGTTAGGAATTTCTTTAAATTTCATCCTTTTAAGTATTTATTTCTTAATTTTCTATCATTTAATACTTTAATTTTGATTCCAAATACTTAATGACTTAAAAAAATTTTGGTTTTTTCACAAAATTCAAATCCCTAAATTCTCATATCAAGGCCTAATTTTATTAATTCAATGAATTTCAATTTAGTTACTTTAATTTGATTAATCTAATAAAAATTTAATTTATCTTGTTAAAAATTTATATTAAGAATGATGTTACACTTTCTACCAGGTTGAAGATGAGCTACCTTTAATGACCGCCGACAATCAAATTATTATGTTAGATTTCAATATAGGATTTTACTTTTACTTTGGTTTTTTTAATCTTCATATCTATCCTCTTATATCGTGATTGTTGTTGTTCTTTGTTGTTGGTGGAAAAGGTCAAAGTATCGCTCAAGGTGGAGTTGAGTTTCACATTACCTTTTCCCTCTTCCTCCTCTTTAATTTTGCTTTTGCTTTTCTAATATATTTTATGTTGTTCAATGTTGCAAAGCATCTATAGCGAACAACATTAATTAGGAATTCTAGAATATTACGTTTTTCATTCCTTAAGAACCTAAAACAAAATAATTTCTTCTTCTTTCTTTTTTAATTTTGCTTCTGCTTTTCCAATATGTTTTATGTTGTTCAATGTTGCAAAGCATATAGCGAACAATATTTGTAATATCCGATTCTCTGAAAACCAGAGAAAATATGAGAAACGTAACGTACAGTTTCTCCGTCAACGAACGAAACTTACCAGATACAAAAAGAAGTCCCCCGAAATGAGATAGTTAAAGTCCCACAAAATTTGGGAAGCATTCTAGACTCCTAAAAATGAGAATCTCAGGCTCAGATGGAAGGAAAAATGGAGTTAGAATGAAGAAACAATTTCAGACAAAAAACTTACGAAACGTAATGGCATTTTTGTAATTTTGAGCAAATTTTGGAATTCACACAAGAAGGCTTTTTAAATGAAAGTTTTGAGTTCTCTGGGGTTCTCAGAGGCTCTGAAAACCATAGAAAGCCCCGAGACAGTTAAATCTCCTCCAGTGGATGTTTTCCAACATCGGTTAACCTGAACTTTGACTGATTTGTTCGGTAAGGTTTTAGCTCCAAATTGAGTGATTCCAAAGGCATTTTATTAAATTGGGAACCTAAATTTTATAATGGAAAAGATTGTTCTAAAAAAGGAGCTAAAACGAAGCCGAAACGAAATTGCCATTACAGAAGGATAAAATTGAAATTTGTGAAAAAGTGTATTTCTAGAAGCTCCCACACACTTCCCCTTTCTTCTCCCATCTTCTTAAGCACGATATTTCTGCCCAAAATATAGAATATGATCTGCTCTCTTAGGCTCCCAAGAAGGGGAAGAAAAGGAGGAGAAATCAAAGGCTTAAGGTATGGAAATTAGTAGTTTTTCATGTTCTTTCTCTTCCAAATCTCTTCTCCTCCATTCTCCTTTGTCCCACTTGAGAAAACCCTAGGAGGAGATGATTTTTAGGTAGAACCAAGCATGAATCTAGGGAAACAAGGTGTAGAGATTAAGAATATGCAAAGAAAACAACAAAATAACCATTAGAAATCAAGATGCAAATTCTAGGGTTTTATGTGCACCTTCCAAATTTTGATTTTGTAGGATGATTCTTAGGTTTAATTAAGAGTTTAAATGAGTTCTTGAGACACCTAAAATGCTCCCCACAAGCTTCCTCCTTCAAGAAAACTAAGAGAACTCCAAGAAGGCCAAGGAAGCCCATAGTCTCGGCTAAAGAGGGTTCTTGTAGTGAGGGAGAGTTTTAAATTTTTCTAAGACCATTCTTGAGTCATATTTGATAAATGAAAGTGAGGGGAGGCCTTGGAAAAAATTTAGAACTTATAGAAAGTGATTTAGTGTCTTAGGTTCCATATTATGACCTAAAAAATCAACATGATGCTAGGCCCTTTGTTTTAATGGTATGATGACTCTAAGAGGGTTAAAAGGAGTCAAGAATCATATTTGAAAGGAAAGAATGAGGCCTAGAAATTATTTGAGGGGTTTTGCTTCATTAGGTGCATTTGTGGACTATAATGGGGGTTATAAAGCAATCTAATACTTACGCAAGTTGTATGACTTTAGAGAATGTTTCCTAAACCTAATTGGCTCCCAAAAATTGTATCTAGGCCAAGAGAAACCATCTCCACCAATTTTTGGGTGTGTGGCCGAAAGAGGAGGCTTGAAATCCAAGGAAAAAGTATGTGATTGTGTGCAAGGTAGCTCTCTCCACCTTCTTTCATGCATGGATGAGTGTTTAGCTTGTTTTAGAATGTGTGTATGTGTATTTTCAAGCTATGAAAAGTATGCTAGCATGCCTTTATATGCCATGATTCTTGATGCCATGTTATGTTTTCAAATGAGTACATGATATTTGTATGAGTTTGCTTGAGTGTGGAGCGGCCAAGAACTCTTCCCTCAGGTGAGGATGAGCCAAGAACCCTTGAGCTTAGTTGAGACAAAGTAAAGAGTCTCCCAAAAGCAAAGTGGGCTCCCAGGAGAATGGTTGAGTCCAAAGCTCTTAAAGAATGGGTGAGGCAAATCCAAAATCCATGAGGATAAGTGTGAGGCCAATCCAAACACTTGGTGAGCTTTTGAATATCTTGTATGATTTGTTCATATACCAAGTTTGCTTTTAAAATATCCATGACTTCTATTTTCTCCATACATGCATTTGTAAAGCTTGATTTGCACATATTATATATGATTGAATGGGAGATGAGCTATTGGAATTCTTTGAATCTTATCCCCTCCTCTCCAATGCTCTAACATGCTAGGTGGACCAAGTAGCTATGGTAAAGGGAGCCAACAACAATGAGAGAAGGAGATTGACAAGCATATACCTAGTTTTATTCTTTTTAAATCCATAATGATGCTTCACAATGTATATAATGTTCTAAATGGTCTATGACCCTTGAGACATGTGTGAATATGATATTATGTGATGTTTAAATGTAAAAATATAATGTATGACCTCTAGCATATATTTTGAGTTTGTAATGCCCAAGTATGCAAATTGGAAGTATGATGTAAATGTACATAAGTGTAAGTTGAATGGCCAAAATGAGATGCATGAGATTTGGGACCATTTGGGCAACTCACACAAGTTTTAAATGTGCTTTTAGATTTTCCCAAAAGGTTCCAATACCAAGGGAAAGTCATTTGGCAAGTTCGGTACCCTATATGGAATTAAAATTGACTATAATGGAACCCTATATCACTTTTTAGTCAAATGAGTTAGTCTTGATCTAAAATTTGGCATGCAATTAGGTCTCATTGAGAGTTTTTTGGGAAGTTAAAGATCATAATTTTTGGAGGTCTATAGAATATTTGATGATTTTTCAAAATTGGCAAAATTTATGGTTTTGGTCTGCTGCACTATTCATTTGGTCTGAAATTGTTTTTTGTCACACGAGGCTCAAATGATATCCAATTACCATGAAATTTTGTACTAAGAAACTAGATAATCACAGTGACTTGGGTCAACTAGAAGCACCTCATTTGGAGGTCTAAAGAGAGAGATACAAATTTTTGAAGTTTCTATCCAGTATCAGTATTTTTGCTCGACTAGAATTCTGAGGTTTAGGCTTCATGAACTGATCTGGAGATATTTTTTCTCTCTAGTTAACATCCAAAAATTTTCAAATTGGTATCATTTGCATAGATTATATTTTTGTGGAATTAATTGGATATTTTCAAAATTTTATGCAGAATTCTGTGACAATTCCAGAATTCAGTTAGACCTTGGGACATTTTTGGATGTCAAATGTCCTTTTTGATGAATTTTATGATCTAGGAATATTTTTAGTATGAAGTAGACATCCTAAACTTTCTAGAATGACCAAGATTGCATGATTTCAATTTTTCTAAATTTAGTTATAATTTTTCAAAGTTTGCCTAGAAAAGAGGCCAATTCTAGACGAGAGTGAACTTCCATTTTCCATGAGTTGTGGGCATGATTTTGTGCTGCAATTGACTTGTAATGATGTAATTAAATATGAGGATGTATAGTATGAGCTCACACGGTCCACGTGACACCGAATGGAATTTTTAAATATAGCGCAATGCGAAAATAATTCCATTTTTCCTTGCTTTTCTATGGGAATCCTATATATTTCATGATATCATGCCACTCAAAAGCATGAGATGAGCTAGAATTTATAGTATTACAATCTTAATTAAGAATTCTAGAATATTATGTTTTTCATTTCTTAAGAACCTAAAACAAACCAACTAATATAGTATGTTCATTGAGACATTTTTTTTAATCATCAACTGATATAGTTGACAGGGTCCAGTTTTACCAAGGTACTGCTCTTTCTCTCTCTCTCTCTCTCTCTCACTTTATATTTTTTTCGACACTTACATATTGTGGTTTGAGATAGAGATATAGAGGTTGATAGCGTTTGTTATAGATGCATTGGTGGCGATAAGAATGCCCTTCACACTCTGATTTCGTGTCCAGTTACTTACTTTTTTCTGGTCTTCTGGTCCCTCATTTGTGATTTGTCCCAAATTATATGTCTCAACTTTGTGCAATGGTTGGAGTGAGGTCCCTTTAGCTTTGTTAAGTTTAACTACTACTACAGGGCCATGCTTCATGAAATTGAATGTCAATGGTGCAGTTGTTTAGGATGGTTTCGGAGTTGTTAGGGATATTTTAAGAGATTAGAATGGGTTTTTTAGAAATGGTTTTGTGGAAAAGCTTTCACACAACAAGGGAGTTGTACGATAAATTAAAATCTACTTGAATATCCACCTTTGGTCTCAACCTCTTGAACTCATTATGGGCAACATTCTGGAGTTGTTAGACTAACTAAAAGAGAATATTATATTAAGATTGTATCAGATAGTGTAATTGATGAGTTAAAGTTTCAAAATGACAGTAAATACGTATCACAAAAATTAATTATATACTTGTTATCTTTTTTGGGGAGGGGGGAATTATATAATTATTATCAACTTTGAGTCTTAGTGTTATTTTGAACGTGTTGGGCAAAACAGGATAGGACCATGGTAATATACCCCTACAAATTCACACTACAAAAAAATAGATTTTTAGTGATGACTTTTGGTGGCGACCAAAAAAAGTCACCACTAAAAGTACCTTTTGAGTGGCAACAATGCTCAATTGTCACTAAAAGTTGTCAATTAAAACACAAATTTTAATTTTGATAAAGTTTTTAGTGGCAACTAGAGAAAGTTGTCACTAATAATATTCCATGGTGACAAAAAAGTCACCACAAAACACTTTTAGTGGCAACAAAAACTCAATCACCACTAATAGATACATTTAGTGGTGAGACATACTTGTAACAAAAACATCTGTACAAAAATTTTCCAAAAAGTTATACAAATATTTTAGTGGCGACACGTAGTTGCCACTAAAGTGAGTTTTAGTTGCAAGATTTCGTCGCCACTAAAAGTTTGGCGCAAAAAAATTTTTGATTTTGGCACGAACAATTTTAATTAGAAGCAAATTTTGTGTAACACCCCAAAATTACTTAAGGTGTTAATCGTGGATTTAGAGTAATTAAGAATAATTAATAGAGGATAATTGGGCAATTCAGTGAATGGAAATTTTAGAGAGATAAACTGTTAATATGTGTTTGAGAATTAATTGGGATAGAAATTTCATCTAGGCCCAAATTGATAGATCATGATGAGAGACTAATGGAGGCTCAATGAGTTAGGTGCAGACCCAAACCCTTGAGCTCTTCAAACTTGGCCCAAATCCCATTAAACTTCAGCAATCCATTGTATAAAACTGGCCCAATAGAATTCTACAGCCCAACACTTAAAAAAAAACTGGCCCAACAAGCTAAAGTCTGAAGCCCATTAGGAGTTGGACTTGGAGCAACCCATGACCTATCCCTTGACCCAACTTAAATCCACCTAAAACCCTAATGCTTCAACTACTTTCTCATTTGCTGAAACACAAGAAGCAAAATTCGGAGGTTGAGAAGGAGGCTAGGGTTAGGGGCAAGAATTCTTCATTTTCACACACTTAGAGCAAGATTCAGTCAAGGTAATAGTTATACAACTTAATCTCCTCATCTTTCTCTTTAATTTGGCCTGATTAGTTTTTCGTTTGGAGAGTTTTCATCATACCCAAAATTTGAAATGTGGGTGTTTGGAGATTTTCTTGGTGAAATTCGTAGGTTGAGGTTGGGGCTGGTATTAGGTGAGTTTAAACCCCCCATTTTGATGCTTTCTTTGTTGGTTTGAGACCCCCATAGCTGATTTATATTATGGGTATTAATTTTGTACGAATTTACTTAGGATTTTTGGTGGAATATTGAGATTTTTGGTAGAGGACACATTAATCTGAATTTAGGATTTGGGGTGGCTGGGTAAGTATTCTTAAGGTAGTTGATAGCATTTAAATTTCTTGGGTACTTGTTGTAACTATTAATGATGAATTAGAGTAGTAATTATCTGATGCTATGATTATAGGGAGACTCTATATCATTGGTGGCTGTTGCAAGTTGTCCACAAGTGAGGTAACCGGGGTTTATATTAATTCCATGCATATGTCGGTTTAAATTTCATACTTGCTGTATATGAATGATTTGAAATGTTGAATGAATTGGTTGGCTATCTATTGTATGATGAATAGACCTTGTGAGTCCACGGTGGAGCTGTGGTGCGGCTGCCACCCGTGCATGTGCTTCGATCGAGCATCAGGTTATGATCAAACCCCAGATGCACTGAGCCTTGGTTGTGCTCAATGGGGAGTAGGTGCCATGGACGGGCCTCTCCTGGTGTTAATGGCCTTTAACATGCGAATATATGATTGCTAGTATGGGATAGTAATCATGATAGCCTAATTGCTTCATTTACTGATATGATTGATATGATTCTGATGTTGATTTTGATTCATGCATATATGTTAATTAAACTGGATTATATGATGGAATTGTCTTGGTTACTGAGATTTACATCTCACTCCGTTTTATGGGATTACAATTTCAGGTGAAGGTTCTTTGGGTAAGGATAAGGGCAAGCAAGTGGATGAATATCCATGAGCTGAGGCCTAGTGTGGGGGAGCTACACTTGGTCTGAGTAGAATAGGATGGATGCTGATTTTTGTTAGGTCATGTATAGTATTATCATGTATCTATATTGCCAAGTGTAGGATTCTGTATTTTGATGATATAATGTGTACTTATTGAGGAGTAGGTTTTACTTTAAATTGGTATTTGATGTATAGATTTTTGTTATCTACAATGAGCCTTGCTGAACTTTGATGTAGCTTATTACTGGAAATGTAATATTGACATAAGTGATATCTATTGATGGTTCATGAACTCTTGTTATTGTTATTTTACAAATTGCTGATAAATGGACTTGCTGATATAGGGTAATTAGTGGAAAGAAAATGACCCTTGAATATTGAATTAATAGAGGATAGATTAGTCTGATAAATTAGGCTAAGGAAAGCTATTTGAGCCCCAAAATTAAGGTAGAGGAGCCCTAGGGTGAGATTGGAGGAAGAGAGGAGAGTATAAGTCCAGATTTTTGGAGTATAGGACTAGGAGGTACTTCGCCGCGGCTAAAATGGAGTTGGCCGCGGCTAATAGAGGCGAAGTTGCCTAGGGAGAGTACCAGAGAGGAATTCGCCGCGGTGAAATGTGAGAGGTCAAATTAGAAGTCATTCAGAGAGAAATTCGCCGCGGCGAATTATGGAATTGGCCGCGGTGAAATTTTAGGAAAATGTCCCCGGCATTCTAGAGAGGAATTGGCCGCGGCCAATATCGAGAGGCGAGCGAGGAAGTTCCAGGAGGCTTCTTCGCCGCGGCGCCATGTAGGTTGGCCGCGACAAACTAGTAATGAAGAAAAGGGTAAAACAGAAAGGAATTGGCCACGGCTAAGGGTAATTTGGCCGCGGCTAACATGCTGAAACACTCATATTGACTAGAAAATCTTGGTTTTTCATATGTTAATCACAAAGGATGATCTAGAGTTATTAGGATGGGTTATGACTGATGAGTAATAGATCCAAGGCTTATAAATAGATGTTTAATTTCCTTATGAACATAAGTGTATGTAACTGTAAGATTGATGACTCTAATCACATTAAGGTTTAAATTTTTTCATATTTTCATGACTTATAGTGATTAATCACGTATTTAACCTTAATTATGATAATAAGAAATTAGGGTTGTCACATTTTGCGCCAAAATTTTTAGTGGCATTTAGTGTCGCCATTAAATGTATGTTTTACTGGCAACTATTTCTATGTTGCCACTATAACTATTTTAGTCTCCATTGAAATTTTGCTTTTAAACTTTTAGTGACAACAGAAAGTCGTCACTAAAGGATGCTCTTAGCAATAATGTAATTTAAAAGTTGAATAGTCATTGAAAAGCCCCCAGCTAAAAAATAGATGCTCTAAGACTTTTTTCCCACTTTAGTAGTGATGTGAAAGTATAGGAGAAAGGTGTAAGGTTTAAAAAAAAATTTTAAAGTAAAGCAAACTCATTCTTTGCAAAATTTATTACTTGAGGATGTTCTAAATTTTAAAAGATTTTGATTTTCTCAGATATGATTAGTTTGTTTTCAAAAATGCATAGTTAAAAAGCCTAGTGGATCTTTGTCACAAAACTTGTGAGTCTCACTCCTTGTGGTCCTTGAAGACACGCATGAAGGATCTATACAAACTTGTTTGTAATTGATTGTGCGTTTTTTTTTTTTGGATGGTTTATTTTCTTTTTCTAGCTAGTTTATAATTAGTTATTTTTGGGTAAAATAGATTGACCTTATGGACAATTTATCAATTTCTTGTTGAGCTAGCTGGTTCAAAATAATTTTTTAATCATTGTTTAAAAAAGGCAATGAAAAAATATAAATAAAAAATTTAATTATAAAGTGTTAAGTGATTAATGAAGCCTACAGACAAAAAGAGAGAAAAAAAAGGTCTTCCCTAACGGTTAAGAATTGGAATTTCATTTGTACAATGAGCCTAGATGTGCACATATCCCTAATGTTCCCCACACAATACAACATTAGCTAACATGAATTTTGGCTAATTTAGATCCTTTTTGTTTAGGAAGATAAATACATAAGAAAAATTTAGAGATAAATGGAGGAAGAGAGAGAGAGTGAATCACATTTTGTTCTTCTCATTCTTTTTCTAATTTTACTTATTACATTTATCGTGTGATATTAAGAGGATCCACATTTGACTTTCAGTCTAAAGAGGTCGCTTTTATACTTAATTTATTTATTTTGTACCCTCAATTGACTGTATTTACAAAAATTGTATAAAAATTCATTTACCGTTGCATTTTTGGTGATGATACAAAAGTAAAAACAAAATCAAAACAAATTAGTGATTTTTTTTTATTTTGGGGAAAAATATTTTATCAATTACAAGAATTACAAAATTTTTTTAAAAATTAAAATTTGTCCATTCTTACAAAAATAATAATTATTTTTTAGGTTAGAAAAAGGAATTGTTATTTTTTTGGTCTAAAAATATTAAGTATTTGTATTTTTTTGTTCACACTAAGGTCATTCTTGCATTTTTCTTTTATAAAATAAATTAAATCACACAAACTTTTCTTAGAATTTGACTAAATTATATTTGATATTTAATTGATTTTTTAATTTGGTAATATTTGTTTAATTTGGATCTAAATTTTTTCTAGTTTATTAGTTCTAAACTATTTTTTAAAATAATAGTGAAATGTTAATATAATTTAATAATACTAGAAGTTGAATATACAGTATTATAAAATTGTAATCATGGGTGATTTTTATTTTTCAATTAAAAGTTGACTTTGTAAACATTTTAAAAAGCATAAAATTAGTAATTAAATAATTAAAATTTATTTGTTATATTAGATGTTTAATATATAAAATGTAAAAACTATATACTTAATTATTATCAAGTCACTACCAAAACTACCCTTATTAGTTCATCTTCTCTCCAAGGCAAAAGTTGAGCTTTTTCTCCTATGCCCCTTTGTGTTTTAATAAGAATATATTTAATATATGTAAAAAAAAAGTATGCTTTTTTGTAAATATCCAATAACTTACCTCAATTGAAAAAATGAACAAAATATTCTATTGTACAACATTTATTAAAATTTTGATAACTATTTCAAAAAAAATTAATATTAATTTATTTTAGATAATCATGAAAAACATATTAATAATTATTGGCAATTTCTTTTTAATTATTCTTGGTTTAATTTTATGAATTATCTATTCATTGATAGAAAAATTTAAAAAAAAGTAATAATTCTATTATAATTATTTGATTTTTAATCAAAAGGATAATTATGAAGTAAATTTATAATGTATATATTGAAATTTTAATAATTATCTCATAAAAATTAATATTGATTTATTTTATATATAATAAATTTTATGAGTTGAGTGGATGTAAAATTTCAAAGAGAAAAAATATAATATCAAATCAAATTTTAATATTATAAACATATAAAACACTCTTCAACCTAACTCAAGAGCAAAAATAAGATTCTTAGGGTCATAAAGATGCATTTAGACGTAACTAAAGAGTGAGATTTTTAGTGTCATACCTTGTGACATCTGTTTACAAAAAAGATTTATCATATATATTGTAAAGAGAATCCATTATGTTTATTGTAGGTGGAATGTCACTTCTTGTGCATATCAATATCATAGTGACAAGAATTTATTAGAGAATATATCTTGGTTCAATTTGCTTAACTGAATTGGCTAATAAATAAATAATCGTTATTATTTCGTCGTGACGTCGGTGGAAGATTTTCATTTCTTTTCGAATTCCCCATCTCACCTCCTTTACTTTCATTAAATTTAATGCTATGGAGGCATGCAATTCTCCCATGTAACACAATGGAATAAAAGTATTTAGACACAATCTAAGAAAAAGTGTTACAACAAATAAAAATTTATATAAATATTATATTATATATAGTGAATTTGTAATTAAAAAAATTAAATTTTACTTTCACTTTATAGTTCATTCTGCTATATCCATTCTATCCATTGTGCCTCTTTTTTTTGTGGGTAAATTTTAATTTTTTTTAAATATAATTAAGCCTCAAGTGAAAAAAAAATTACTTGAATTACCTCATGATTAACAATATGTATATTTAATTAATAACAAACTAAGGCATAAGCACATGAAAATAAATATAGGTTTCACAAATTATTTAACAAAAATGCTCTATGTTGATTTTTGATAAATAAAGAAAAATGTATCATTTTTTAATTGCTAAATTCTTGTAATGTTATCATTGTATACTATTTTAAGATGAAATTAATACAATCTCATTAATTAAAACATTAAATTTGATGCATGAGTTAACACATAAATAATAAGTTAGTCAATTATTAAGTTTGACAATAAATTTTGAATTAAAAATAATATATAAGAAGAAGAATAATAATAGAAATATTTTAATGATTAAAAATTATATTAGAATAAAATCTGCAGAGAATTAAGTTAAAGATTTAGGATTTTCCTTTCCATATTTTATTGTAAAATCTCTAATTATTGTTTAAGCCTCAATATACACATGTAACACCCCTTTATCAAATTAGATGTACCAGGTCTTTTTGTTTTTTCACATTTCATATATAGACCCCCAATCATTAGCTTTGATGTTTTCATTTTCTTTGTTTTGTTTTTAAGTCAATTTTAGATAAAAAAAAGAGTATATTAAACATTTAATAGATTAAATTAAGATATAAAAGTTAATGCTGAAATGAAGATATAATACCACCTGGCGGTAGGTTTTTTTTTTTTTAAATGCTGAAGAGAAATATATTAGAAAAAAAATTAAAACAATACATTGTCTTGAGGAGTAACCGTTGTAGACTTCCTCTCAGTATTTTTTTAAGTTGATTTGATAAGTATGACTAATCTTTTTAACTTGAGTATCGTCCTAATTACTCTAAACATCAACTGCCAATGATTTTGTAACAAATAATAATATTAGGTAGTAGCGTTATTTTATTCTTATATTTATTCTTCTACATTGGCACGTGATATCATATATAATTTTTTTAAAAACAAATTTAAGAGTACATTTTCCTGTTTCAAAATATATTTCAAAAGAATTCATTTTAAATGTTTTTCGTGTAAATAAGGCAACCTAAATTTGTACATATAGTCAAGTTAATTTAGCCAGCTTTGTCATAAAAATTAACCCGATTGAATTAACTTAACTATTTCTTTCCTATTTAGGGTTATAGGAAAGAGCCTAAAATGGCACAATAAACCTCGAAAAAATGAAAACTAACAATAATGAAGGAAAAAGCAAAACACATAAACCCCAAACAGAGAAGCCCTAGACTCCTCCTTCAGTGAGGCGTTCCAGCAGCTTGACAGCTTTCCAATCTAATCACTCAAGCTTGCAGCCTCATACTTGTAATTTCCTCAACATTTTGGCTAAGTTTGTGTACAATGAGTTGGCGGACAAAGAGCTTGCGATTGTGAACTCGGTGGTGAAGTTGGAGTTGCAGCACTTGGCTCATATTGCAGCGCACCTGCAAACACTGATTGGGGAAAGAATGTGAGGATCAAGGCCTTGATTGATCCAAGCATGGTGGCTGGCTTCACAATCAGGTATGGGAATTTGTGATCTAAGTTGATTGATAGGAACTTGTTTTCATATTATTTTTATTGTCAATCTGAAACTTTTGTAATCCCAGGTTGGTGTAGCAAATTCCATAAACAAATTGGATTTTTAGTTTTAAAGATTTGAACACTGATGATTTAGCATCAATATGAGATTTAGTCATTTGGGAATAGAAATTGGGAGAGGAGATGACCGAACTATTTCTGCTAAGTAGTGGTACACTCTGAAAAAGTCAAAATATAAATGATTTGTCATTTTTTGGTTGGAAATGTTTAAGCAATAATTGGGAGTTGAGTGGAGAAGCAAAGCGAAGGAATTCAAAGAACATCAAAGGGAGGAAGAGTGATGGTTAAGTAATAATTGGTTTTGATTAAATGATACCAGACTAAATAAACTAACATCCAACACTTGAAACATCTGTATTTTAACGCTGTAAAATTTGCGTATATGAGACATTGGAATTTGCAGCTCAATTTACTTGCATAATATATATTTCGTATGAGAACAACCTCTGTATCTGTGCACTAGATCTCCTACACCTAACATTCCATAAACCTTGAACAATTCCAATCTATCAGAAATAGTAGAGATGCTAGAAATACTAGAGCCTAATACTGAGGTAATCTTGATTAAAGCTATTGCCAACAGAGACGCATCCACACATGTTATGCATGATTCAGTATTTAGGTCTCAATAAATAAATCAGGAAGCTAGAAGCATTCATATAACTGTTTAATAGTCACTTTGTAATAAGTAGTAATAAGGTAATCCCTTCAATCATACAAGGAGAAGGAAACACCAAATCCAAAATGAATTATATCAAATATGAATAAGAAAACACCTTTCCCTTGTTGCCATCATATCTTCTTTCATATATTTGTAAGTTTAGCATACCAAAGCATGTATCTTTACTAGTTGGGGAAAGACTAGCTTCTGCTATTGGAGCATGCAATGTGGTGCCTAGATCTTCTGTTGTTGCCTCTAATTCAACCTGCCAAAACATAAGACATTGAATCTGTCAATCAAAAGCATGCCCATATACTTGGTTTCTTAATTAGTGACAAGTTCTAAATTATAATATAATATGATTTGAGATAAAAAAAATCAATTATTATTTACTTTGGCATTTGGATTGTTAAACTCAAAACTGATTTTTTTTAATGGTTTTCTATTGACAGAACTAGGAATTGGATACATGTCATCTTTTCTTTTTCCTTTTTCCTTTTATTTTTCAGGTTCAAGTCAAATCTTTCTTTTCCTTTTAGAAAATTGTGGAGAAGAAAGTAAGCTAACTGCAATAATAGTGCTTCCTGCTGCTTACTATTCTTATCTTTTACATGAAATGTTTTGACTGTCTTGATGAAATCTTTCAAAGGCAACATGAGAGAACAAGTTAACAGGAAAAGGGGTGGATATGCTCTTGGAAGGCCTGCAACCTCAGGCCATTTGTAATATCCGATTCTCCGAAAACCAGAGAAAATGTGAGAAACGTAACGTACGGTTTCTCCATAAACGAACGAAGTTCACTGGATACAAAAAGAAGTCTCCTAAGATGAGATAGTTATGGTTCCAAAAAATTTGAGAAGCATTCTAGACTCCTAAAAATGAGAATCCCAGGCTTAGACGGAAAGAAAAAAGGAGTTAGAATGAATAAACAATTTCTTACGAAAAGCCTACGAAACATAATGGCATTTTTGTAATTTTGAGTAAATTTTGGAATTCACACAGAAGGGCTTTTTAAATGAAAGTTTTGAGTTCTTTGAGGTTTTCAGAGGCCCTAAAAACTATGGAAACACCCGGGACAGTTAAAACCCCTTCGGTGGATGTTTTCCAACGTTAGTGTGTCTGAACTTTAACAGATTCGTTCAGGAAGGTTTTAGCTCCAATTTGTGTGATTCCAAAGGCATTTTACTAAATTGGGAATCTAAATTTTATAAAAGAGAAGATGGTTCTCAAAAAGGAGCTAAAACGAAGGAGAAACGAAAATGTCAAAAACAAAGGACAAAAAGGAAATTTTTGAAAAGTGTAACTTACTCCCACCTATATATATGATGCACCATTCTTCTCCCTTCATTATGCACGACCAAGTTCTGCCCAAAACCAAAGGAAAACCCTAGGGGATGAGGCGCACAAGAGGAGGAAGAAAAGGAGGAGAAATTCAAGGTAGAAAGGTATGGATTTTCATGGTTTTTCATGCTCTTTCTCTTCCAAACCTTTTCTCCTCCATTCTCCATTATTTCCTATGATTATAATGAAGTTTATAAATCTATTTTAAAGGAGAAATTGAGGAAAAAATTTAGATTTGAAGAGAGGAGCTCAAAGAACACAAGATTCAAGTGAGAAAAAGCAAGAAAACAAGGTAATTTCTCTTCCTATGGTTGTCATCTTTGGTTCCCTCCTCCTCCATTTTACCCCACCTAAGAAAACCTTAGGAGGAGATGATTTTTAGGTAGAACCAAGCATGAATCTAAAGAAAAAGGGTGTGGAGATTAAGAATATGTAAAAATAATTATCAAAAAATAATTAGATTTCAAGATGCAAATTCTAGGGTTTTGTTTGCACCTTCCAAAATCTGATTTCATTTGATAATTCTTAGGCCTAATTAAGAGCTTAAATGAGCTCCTAGGATCCCTGAGATGCTCCCCACAAGCTTCCTCCTTCAAGAAAATAAAGCACACTCTAAGGAACCCTAAATTATGTATAGTCTTGGCCTAAGCAAGTTCTCATAGCTAGAGGGAGTTTAAAATTTTTCTAAGGCCATTCTTGAGTCATATTTGATGGATGAAAATGAGGAGAGACCTTGGAAAAAATTTAGAACTCATAGACAGTGATTTGGTGTCTTAGGTTCCATATTATGACCTAAAGAAGCAACATGATGCTAAGCCCTTTGTTTTAATGGTGTGATGACTCCAAGAGGTTTAAAAGGAGTCAAGAGTCATATTTGAAAGGAAAGAATGAGGCTTAGAAATTATTTGAGGGGTGTTGCTTCATTAGGTGTATCTGTGGACCATAATGGGGGTTATAAAGCAATCAAGCATCTAAGTAAATTGTATGGCCTTAGAGATTGTTTCATGGACCTAATTGACTCCCATAAATTGTATTTAAGCTAAGAGAAACCATCTCCACAAGCTTGTAGGTATGTGACTGAAAGAGGAGGCTTGAAATGCAAGAAAAAAGTGTGTGATTGTGTGCAAGGTAGCTATCTCCACCTTCTATCATGCATGGATGTGTGTTTAGCTTGTCTTAGAATGTGTGTATGTGTATTTTGAAGTCATGAAAAGTATGCTAGCATGATTTTAAATGCCATGATTTCATGATGTCATGTTATGTTTTTAAATGAATGCATGATGTTTGTTTGAGTTTGTTTGAGTGTGGAAAGGCCAAGAACTCTTCACCATGGTGAGGATGAGCCAAGAACCCTTGAGCTTAGTTGAGACAAAGTAAAGAGTCTCCTAAAAGCAAAGTGGGCTCCTAAGAGAATGGTTGAGTCTAAAACTCTCAAAGAATAGGTGAGGCAAATCTAAAATCCATGAGGAGAAGTGTGAGGCCAATCCAAACACTTGGTGAGCTCTTGAATATCTTATGTGATTTGCTCATATGCCAAGCTTACTTTTTAAATGTCCATAACTTCCATTTTCTCCATGCATACATTTGTAAGGCTTGCTTTGCACATATTATGTATGATTGAATGGGAGATGAGCTATTGGGATTCTTTGAATCTCATCCCCTTCTTTCCAATGCTTTAACATGCTAGGTGGACCAAGTAGCTATGGTGAAGGGAGCCAATAACAATGAAAGAAGGAGATTGACAAGTATTTGCCTAGCTTTATCTATTTTGGGAACCATAATTATACTTCTTAATGTATATGATGTTGTAAATGGTCTATAACCCTTGAGACATGTATAAATATATTATTATGTGATGTTTAAATGTATGAATATGATGTATGACCTCTAGCATATGTTTTGAGTATGTAATGCCAAAGTATACAATTTGGAAGTTTAAAGGAAATATGCATAAGTGTGGGTTGAATGGCCAAAATGAGATGTATGAGGTTTGAGACCATTTGGCCAGCTCACAAAAGTCTTAAATGTACTTTTAGACTTGCCCAAAAGGTGCCAAGACCAAGGAGAATCTATTTGGCAACTTTGGTACTCTAATTGGAGCCAAAATTGACTATTATGGAACCCTATATCACTTTTTGACCAAATGAGTTAGTCTTGATCTAAGATTTGGCATGCAGTTAGGTCTCATTGAGAGATTTTTGGAAAGTTAAAGATCATAATTTTTGGAGGTCTACAAAATATTTGATTATTTTTCAAAGTTGGCAATTTTCATGGTTTTTGGTTTGCTGCACTATTCATTTGGTCTGAAATTACTTTCTATCACCCAAGAGTCAAATGATGTCCAATTGCCATGAAATCTTATATAGAGAAACTAGATAATCACAGTGACTTGTGCCAACTAGAAGCACTTTATTTGGAGGTCTAGAGAGGGAGATATGAATTTTTGAAGTTTCTGTCCAGTATTAATAAAATTACCCAACCAGATGTGTTGTTCCATTGAATTTCGAAGTCTGGGCTTAATGAAATGATCTGGAGATATTTTTTCTCTCTAGTTAACATTCACAGATTTCTAGATTGATATCATTTGCATGGATTGGATTTTTGTGGAATTAATTAGATATTTTCAAAGTTTTCTGCAAAATTCTATGACAGTTCCAAAATTCAGTGTGATTTGGACAACTTTGGATGTCAAACACCCTTTGTGGTAGATATTATGATCTGGGCATATTTTTAGTGTGAATTAGACATCCTAAGCTTTCCAGAATGGCCAAGAACACATTTTTTAGATTTTACTAGATTTAGTTATGATTTTTCAAAGTTTGCCCAAAAAAGAGGCCAATTCTAGATGAGAATGAACTTCCATTTTCCATGCTCTATTTCGATTTTCATGAGTTGTAGGCATGTTTTTATGATGAAATTGAGTTGTAATGATATAATTAAATATGAAAATGCATAGCATGAGCTCACACGGTCTAGGTGACACCGAAATGAACTTTTAGATATGATGCAAAGCGAAATTAATCTCATTTTCTTTGCTTTTTCTATGGGAAACCTATATGGATCATAATATAATGCTTAAGAATGACATGAAATGAGTTAGAATTTATGGTGTTACACCATTCAATGAATCAATAACTTCATAATTTGGCATTTAGTTTTTAGGCTTAAGCATATGGTTGGGGTGCTAAAAGGAGATAACCATTAACCAGAGCAATAATAATTTAACCATTAAAGATTTAAAGATATGATGTTATAACTACATTTAGGTATTTTGACCTTTAGAAGTTTTGGTTACCTTTTAATTTCTTCAGACTATGTTTGATTTAAGGATAATGGCGAAAACAAGGAAGGGGAAATTTTAAATTTAATTTTTAGTTTGATTTATTCTTTTTGCTAGACAATAGAGGGATTAATGTCAGGGAACAAAAACAAGTAATTACCATGATGTAAGTAGCTTCTTGGATAGTCAAAGAAAAAACTTAAATTGTGAAAAGAAAACATTGAACTCAATGGTGCAATTTTAAATAAAGATTCAAATTGTGGTTTGTTAAGCAGGCTGTATATTTGTACTATCTCTAATTTAGATTTAAATATAATATATTTTTTTGTCTTGTATCATGTTTGAATTGAAAAATATGAATGAGAGTGAACAAAAAAAATAGAGAATGTTTCACTATTTTAAGTTGTGATAAAGTACCTGAGAGTTACATAACTAACATGGAACATATTTTTCATTTAAATCTTTACCCCATCGTGTACTTTAGTTTCTCATGCCTACGTTTATATAAATTGCATTAGAGTTTTGGTATTTCTAAAGTCCCAAATTATGTTTGACTATGGTTATCATTGGATGGAGGAGAAAGGAAGATAAGTGAAATTTTTGTTTTAACATTTTCTTTGATTTTGAGTTAAGTCTAAATTTTTTCACTACTCATTCATTTTTTTCAATTAACATATTTTAGTAAAAAAAATATTAAATTTCAATTTAACTTGATGAAAATGTTAAAATAAAAGTTTTATCTCCTCATTTCCCTCATTTTTCTTCCATCCAAACATAAAAAGAAGTTGTCAAATTAAAAAGAATGAGGCTAAACTAGTGAGTGTAGACTAAATTAAGTATTAGGCTCAGATATAAAGCAACCAATTCAGCATATTTATACTCCCATCACAAGAATGAATCATTTACATGTAACATTACTAAAGTTAGAAATATTTAGAATTTTAAATGATAAACATATATTTGTGTTCTTAAATTTATATATGTAATTGTTAAATAGGATAAATTTAGTAATGCAAAGAGAAGAAGTTGACTATTGTTTCATAAGGGCAGCAATTTATGATAATAGTAATATAATTTGATAGTAATATCAATTAGATAAGATAAATTGAAAGAATTCAAATGCTAATTCCTTAACCATGCTCATGTTTCCTGATTTTGTAGGTTACCTTTTGATAATAGTTGTGTGGAGAAAGAATAGCAAAAAGAAGCACGAGGTGAAGCAAGTGATAACCTCATGAGTCTTGGAGTTGGACCACTAAAAATGGTCCATCGTTATTCCACATTTATGATGAATGGATTTACATTCCATACTAGAGATCGAGCTTCCGGAAGGAGAGCACAAGTTCTTGTAAGAGGTGATGATTCAGACAAGATAAAAGAGTATTATGGTGTCTTAAAAGATATATATGAATTGTCGTATGTTTAAGAAGGTATATCTTTTTAAGTGTCATTGGTGGGATGTAGGTCATTTAGAAAGAGGATACAAGGTTGACAAGTAATGAATCACAAGTATTAACACTCGATATTCACTAAACTCAAATGAGTTATTTATCTTAGCATCTCAAGCAGAAAAAGTATTTTATCTAGAGGACATTTATGACCCAAATTGGTTTGTTGTTGTAAAGATAAATTCCTATGACCTTTTTAATATGCCCGAGGTGATTGATAATGGCGTAAGTGGGGACAATGAGAAACTACAAAGTGATGAGACTTATCAACAAGTTGAAGTTGGCATCAATGTGGCTACTAATGATGATGTGGGCATTGACTTAGTGGTCTACCTTTATAGGGATGATGTTCGGCCATAAACAATAAACCATTCATGTAAACATCCCTGGCCAAGTGGGTCGAACGCAATTGATGTGATGGATGAATTCATTAATGATGATGACGAGGATGTGTCTGCCAACAAAGAAGATAGTGAAGATATACTTGATGAGGATGATATAAACAAAACTGATGATATTAATGACAGCATAGCTTAAATATATTTGTGGTAATATTAATGTATTTGAACTATTAGAACACACTATATTTACATATGAAATACTTTATGTTTTTATCATACTCTTAATGTTTGAATTCAAATTGATGTATCCCACATTTTATTTGCATTTTTTCAGGAAATGTCAAATGGTGGGCGCAGGAGAGTCGGAGGAAGAGGTGGAAGAGGAAATGGCTGCAGTAGTAGTCGATTAAGACGTGACCATATAGGTAATGTAACACTACTATTAGGACAAGCAATAGGGAATACTTCTGAGTGCAGGGCATCTACTCCACCTATACTAGCATGGTTAGTGACATAAGAACATGAGGACTCTCCCCCTTTGCAGTCATTACTGAATCAAAGTAGTGCAGGTATAATACCCTTGGATACAGTTGTCTATTTATAATTTACTTTTTGCCCCTTACACATATATACATATATATTGTCATGTAAATATTTTTGATGACCTACATGCCTTATTCAGCTTCTTGAAGTACTATTAAGAAAGGGCGGGGGAAGTATAAGTGTGTGTCTGTTTATATGAAAATAAAATATGGTGGAAAGATTGTTATTGACATCTTTGAAGACCATGAGTGAGTTGTTAGAGAGGGTGCTCGTTAGGGCTGTATATGGGTAGGGTCAGGCCGGATATCTAGTTGACCTGATACCCTGCTCGATTAAGACATCGAGTTTTTTTTTATGCTTATGGCCTGATCCGGCCCGAACAAGCCCGATTCTAAGGCGGGTTAGGGCAGCCCAAACTTTTTTTTAATAAATTAATACTTATAATATAAAAATATTATTTTACAGACTCGTAGATATATATTTCAAAATAATAAACCTTTAGAACTCTTATATTTTTATCAGTAATAAAAAAATAGTCTAGTATTGTCAAACAAAATATAAGTTATACTAGCATAATTAACCTTAAGTAAATATGTGTATTTTCATTATTTAACAAAAGAAATACCAGTAAGTATATACATTAATGATGAAAACAATTAAGAAGTAAGGAAGGTTCGTTTAGGTAATAAAAACTACAATATGTAAAGACAACCAGATGAAATAAGAATTAAATATATATATATATATATAAAAGATGACAAAATATTAATAATTAAAAAAAGGTAACTATTAGGGTAGGTTGGGCAGAATATGCTTCGCTCGTGGTCTGCCCTAACTTAATATAATTTTGTTTAAAGTTCTGCCCATTTGTATTTTTGGCTCGACCCGATTAGACCAGGATAGGTGGGCCCCTAGGGCATATCGGGCCAATGAATACCTCTAGTTCTCGTGAGTTCTCTAGTTACTGTGGTTGGGTGGTTCGAACCACTTTACTATTTAGAGATGGCGACTGGCCCACTCAGGAAGAAAAAAATGGTAAGGTTATGTGGTTAAAAGTTAAGGTAATATATTTTATGTGGATAATTATGTAAAATAAATGACATTTTATTCTTCAGTAAACTAAACCTTTGCATACATAATTATAATTACTTATATGTATAGTTCATACGACAAATTTGAACCACGCAATGGTCAATCTGGGTTGTCGATGAAGCACCTCACTATAAGCACATTGCAAAGAATATTTAGGAATTGGAAGACTAAGTTACATGACCTAGTCAAACTATTAGATATAGATGAGGATAGACATGCAATTTGACCAACTGATGTGCACCCTATAGATTGGGAGTGGCTACTCCAACATTGGGCTTTTGAGGATTTCAAGGTAGTGTACTCTTGTTATATAGTATGGTTTGAACATGTTTAATTTCATACAATTCTTATACTTATTGTTACATGATAACACATGTTTTTGCCTAATTTTTCAGGTAATAAGTGACAGAAATAAACTAGATAGGGAAAAGCAAGTGACCAAGCATACATGTGGCATATAATCCTTTGCAGAAGTGGAGCATAACCTAGTAAGGATGACATTTTCTATTCTTATTTATAATTACGTATCTATATACCCATTTTGTTTTTCAAGATGAAATCATATCCATAAAATATTTTAGAGAGATCCCATTACTGGAGAACTAGCAGGACCTGACGTGGTATGGGAGGCACAACACACTCATCGGATAAAAGATTGGGAGATAGAGTGGGCTGACCCCAAATCTCATGAGATTCATGCAATTTCTAGACATCACTCCACTTTTATACCTTGTTCAATTATACCTTATTGTCTACAATTTTAATTTGTTACTTAAATTATAGGGTTGCTTGCATGAGCTTGTTCTCCAACAACAATCATCAGAAGTTAAATCTCGTATGACTGGAGATGAGATTTTATCTATTGTATTAAGTACACGGTCAGGATTTGTTTGTGGCAAGGGGTATGAAAAGAAACCCTGAAAAAAGAGACCCATTAACTAAGTAGATGTGGACTATAGAGTGTCATCAGCAATAAAGCAAGCTCGAGAAGAAATGGAATGAAAGCGGGAGGAGGATCATGCCCATATAGCACAAGAGCGCGAAGAAATGGAACAAAAGATGCAGGAAGAATTTGAACGAAAGTTACAGCAAGAGCATACTCAAATGGCCCAACAAGTGTAGGATGAAGTTCATGCATAGGTTGCCACCTTATTGTCTACAATGCAGCAATAGGTATAGAATACACTTCCCTTCCCTTTTCCAGCAATGAAAAATACTTAGAGTTGCCTTTCTTTTTAGTTAGGGACATCTACCTTCGAGTAGCGGTGCTTTTAGTGGACCAGCTCAGTGAACTTAGATGAATGATGGTATATTTGTAAAGCATTGCCTATTTCTTATAATTTGAATCTCAATTTAAGATTAGTTTCAAGTTTAAACTTGAACTCAAATGTTGTTTGATATTTGAACTAATGCTGTTTTTATTTTAGTTCAAAGTGATTATTGAAACTAAATTTAATAACATGATTTTTTTTCCCTTTTGAAGGTTGGGTGAGTTTCACAGGATGAAGGAGTATATTGAGTTTATGGAACTTCACTAGTTACATCTTCAAGTAGCTAAAGAATTATTAGTGATGAATGTATATGTATATGTACAATCTATGAATATGAAGTCGATTTCAATGCAACTTTACTTTTATTTTAATTTGATTCAATTTTATTTTCATTTTAGAAGTTGTTTGTATAATTATTTGAATTTTATGCTTCGTTTTAAGGAAATATTGTTTAATTAAGAATAAGATGTTAAAAAAATTTTTTTACTATTAGTGGCGACAGACAGTAATCATCGTTAAAAAGGAACCTCTAAGTAACAATTCATCTTTCAGTGGCAATGAAGTCACCCCTAAAATAGTATTAGTGGCGACGAAAGTTGCCACTAATATGTTTTTAGTGGCGACATTCTTCATCACCAATAACTTTTTTAGTGGCGACATGAGTTGCCATTAATAATTATGTCGCCACTAAAACAATTTAGGCGTGAATAAAATTGCCATCAAACGTAACATTTGATGCCATTATTTCTAGATTTTTTAGCAGCGATTAGAGTATATTGCCACTAAATACACCTCATTAGTGGCAATATTGTTGCCACTAATAGAGCATTTTTAGTCTCAAAGAAATATGGTCGCCACTAAAAATATAGAAATTAGTGGCGATACAGTTGACACAATGGTTTTTTAAGTTGACAATAATTTCTCTAAACACTTTTTAATGGCAATTTTTGTCGTTGCTAATAAGTTTTTAGTCACAAGATTGTCACCATTAATGAGTTTTTAGTGGCGACCTTTTTGTCGCCACTAAAACCCTTTTGTTACTAAAAACATAGAAATTAGTGGTGATACAGTTGACACTAATGATTTTTAAGTTGACAATAATTTCTCTAAACAATTTTTAGTGGCAATTTTTGCCGTCGCTAATAAGTTTTTAGTTGCGACACTATCGCCACTAATAAGTTTTTAGTGACAATCTTTTTGTTGCCACTAAAACCCTTTTGTTACAGTCATATTAGTCGCAACTTCGCTACGATATTTTGTTGTCGCCATAAATGTTTTAGGGGCGACTTTTTACTCTTTAGTGGCGACTTTAGTTGCCACAAAAACTCTTTTTTTTTTTTGAAGTGGATCAGGAATAAAGAAAGGATATAGGACTCGCACGAAAAATTCAACAAAAATGAAAAAGAAAAACCCTATTACATTCTTAAGCACATTTTACTTTATCATTAGTTTAAAAAAAAAAATTATTGAGTTGAAGAGACAAAGTCTTATGTAATTGTTTCTATATACAATTATAAATATACTTTAATGATTAAATTAAAACTAAAAGTTATGGGTTTACTATAATAATTATCAGTCTTCATATATAGTTGAATTTGAATATAGTAAGCTAAGTTTAAAAAATAGATTACATTAAAATATAAATTTAAAAAGTTTAAATCTATATCATAATATCTGTATACTCATTATCAAATTTGAATATTAAGATTTATATGATGTGTTAAATGTTAAATGGGACAAGATTAGACAAGATGGGAGCTGGGCAATAAAATTTTCACAATAAATATGTATAATAAAATCTCTATACTCATTGTTAACTTAATTTGAATAGTAAGATTTGTTTGATGTGTTGAATGGGATGAAACAGAGTTAGAAATGGAATTTTCGCAATTTCAAGGATGGAGCAAGGATAAAAAATTAATTTGCGTAATAGATAGGGAAGGAAATATGGAGAAAATTATATCTCATTGTGAACTTGATTAGAGATCAGTTATGGAAGTATTGATAAGTTTTGGAATGATAATTTTTAAAAGGTCTAATTAATATGTATTATAAAAATATTGTTGACTTTGAGTCTTAAGGCTTTTTTTAATGCGTTGAGTTGAATAGGATAGAAACATTGCAATATATAAAATACCTGTGAGTTTAGAGACGAGGCACAGATAAAGAATTTGCACAACAAATGCGGTATAAACTAAAAGAGAAACGTTATTGGATATCTAAATAGATTTTAATTTATCATTTGTTAAAAAATAAAGATTGAAATAAAATCAAATATAATTTTTTCTATCTATAATTACAAATTTTCTTCAATGACAAAATTAGAACTAAAACATAGTAACAAACAGTCAACGACAATTTTTTAGGGTGTATTTAAAATTTTATCCCACTGTACATTTGTTTTCAACATATATGTTTGGCATTTATTTAAATAATATGTTCGTAATCTATTTTCGTATATTTCATATCATATTTCATTTATCACACTTATATATTAATTATATTTATAAATTGTGCAGATAAAGTTGCCTTATTATTTGATAAATAAAATTTGTATTAATAATTATTTTGCTACGGGTTTGGACATCAATTTTTATTTAAGAAAATAATAAAAATATAAAAAAGTGGTAAGTCTAATCCAATCCTATTTAAAAGAGGATCTAATATGAGAAAAAGGGATCCTTGAATAAGAAAAAGATTGGCAGCCCTGTAGTTTCGTTGAGTGCGCCAAATCAGAAGATTGGAAGTTCCCAAAGTGCCAACAAGGAGGTCTTGCTCGACCCATCAACTTGAACCACTAAGCAAATATAGCGAGAAATCACAAATTTTCAAAATATTCTCAGTATATTAAAGAATACATTTTTTAGTAAAATTTGTTGAAGTGTTTGTGATCAAATTCACCGTATATATACATACAGCTATAGAACATTAAAAATAACATATAATAGCAATAAGCGCTTTGATTCACAACAACAAAATGGAGAGGAACAAGAGCAACAGTGGAGGAGAGGGTGACAAAGCAGGTCTGCATGTGGATGACGTAACATCCTCCTTTTTCTTAGGATAATAAGTAATGACATAAAATATATTAATTTTTAATTTTCTTTAAATTAATAATTAAATTTGAAAATTGTGTGTATTTTACTGAAATTTTAGTTTTTAGTAAATTGTATGAATAATAGAAATTAGAATTTATTGTAATAAGTTATAAATTGTGCACGAGAAGAATTTTCCTTCTATGCGGCAAAAATTTACTAGAAATGCTTAAGAATTTTAATTACGCATGAATTAGTGTAGAAAGGTTCCAGAAAAGTGATCACCTTAAAACTTTTCAGGTAAGGAAATTTTAATAGGACAATCGGGAATGAAATTATAAAAAATATATATATATATAAATATATATCCATATAAATATTGAATATTAATATTTATGATAGGAAGTATTGTAATTTAAAAGTTAGTATAGTACCTAAGTAAAATCACTTAGGAAATAATATTTATTAAATACCCAAAATATAAGAATTATGATTGGGATTAGTCATAACATGTAATTAACACCCTTGGGAAGGATTTCAAGGAAGAATTTCACCCTATTAGGAGGACACTTAGACCAAACAAAAATTTGCTAAAGCAAGAACAAGTCAAATTCGGACTATTTGGGGCAGCTGCAGAAAATTGCATTGTTGAAAGGTCAAACAATGTTATTTTTCCCCGAAATATTTACTTTAGCTAACAAATAGGGGCAATTGCTGGCCAAAATTTGGAAATTTCTGGGTTGGTTTAGTTGCTAAAAAAAATTCCAAACCGTAGCTGTACAGTTGCAGTAAAATTCTGCGCAGCTGTGGAAATAAAATTATTTGAGGGACCAAATGAAAAAGTTAGGAGCTAAATTTTGGGATTTAGGGAGTTATCACATGGAGCTTAATAATGCCAAAGATTGTAATATTTAAAGGCGTATAAATAATTTTAAAAATTAGGACAAAAGGAGGGTCAGAATTTTGGTCAAAACTAAAGATGATTAAATAGAATTTTCTAGTGTCCCTTAACCCACCTTAGTTGGTATGAAACTTATGTAGATTCAATTTTTGGACATCACGTGCTGAAAGAGGATGGATAGGGGCCTTCAATTCAAATTTACTAGATGCAAAATAAATTTACGAAGTGAAGTGCAAGTTAAGGAAGAAAGGGTGACATATGAGATGATGCAAGAAAAGATTGACCTAGACTTGTTGGATAGCAACTAATTAGGATAATATGAGCAGCCAATTGAAGGGAATTAGAAGGCTAGATTTTCAAAATTTAAGATGGGAGAAGAATCTAAAAGAGGGGAAGTTAAGGTTTAAGTCTTGACAAGAACACATTAGAGAGATTAATAGAAATATGAGCAAATAAATAAGGGAAATAATGGGCCAGTTTTTGAAAATAGGTAAATAAATATATAAATATATACAATTGTAAATAAGCAATTTAGAGCCTTGGTAAATATGGATAAAACACGTGAGGGAGTGGAGCCATTTACCATGAAATTGCCTTATATCATGGAACCTGCATGTGCAAAAAGACTTACAAAGTTTTCCTGAAGGATGGTACATGCCTTGAATGTCCATTAGCAAACCTAACCATATAACTATATGTAGACTTACATTTCATATGCATAACCTTATATGGAAGTAGAGTTTTCGAAAATCACTTAGGAAGGATTAGAGCATTAAAATGCTGATTTACGTAAGGGAATGCAGTTAGTTTAGAAAGTATGGAACAAGACTTCGTGAAATTATCAGAAGGGTAGTAACGGAGAGAGGATGAGACATGTATGTAGTAACCATAATTTAAGTGCGTCTCAAAAAACGCTTAGGAAAAAAATTAAGATAATTGATGTTGATTAATATGAGATATGTAAATGTCGTTAAATAGAAAATGCTATGCGTCAAAATTAATAAGGATAATTAGCATGGACATTTAGTTACAGGATGACCCATAGGTTAAGTAAAATATTTCTGGTAAAGTTCGTCAATTCAGCACATAAGAAAATGCATGGATACGGAGTCAAGTATGGAAGGTATTTGAAAAAAAAATTGAATAGGACTATGTAACTAGCGAAAATAGGTTTATTATTAAGAAAGTTAATGAAGTTAAGAGAGTGCAGTCAAAATTAAGGATAAGGCTAATCATTGGGGATTAATGTAATTAGAAACCAATAAGGATATTAGTGTCTTGAAAAGAATATAATTAAGAAGATTAATATACAAAATTTCAAAAACTGTCATATAAAAATAAATAAATTATAAGATTGAATTAGGAAATTAATGTAATCTAAAACTAGATGCAATTAAGTGAAACCAAAGAGTTAAAAATTAGGACAATGCCCTACCATATCTTAGAAACAAGATGTGAGGCTCAAGAAAGACAAATTATGAGAAAAGGAGGGATTACATATAGAGGTGTACATGGGCTAGACTAAGCTTTATAAAAATTTATGGGACAAATTAAACTTTTTAAACTTATAATTACTCAACCTTTTATAGTTATCCCAGGATTTGATTAGTTTAAACAAAAGATATAGATCAGTAGATTATAATCCTAGTTGTCTAAAATCTCTTGGAAATTTTTCTTAGTCTACTAGAAGATCAAGTCAATAAAGTCTTGATCTAATCGACAAGATTCTAAATCAATCTACAAAGTCCTATTCAAGACTAGTCTTCAACCAATCTAGATGACCCTAATCTATAATGACTATATCACCTTCATTTTATAACCAAATCACCTTGAACACGTCTAAAACACTTACATTATTCCAACCCAAAGGACTTAGCTATTGTTGGAGATTGTACCCTAGGCCAATTATTGTATTGCAAACATTGTACTTTATTAAGAAATAAGAGTTTTCTTTTATTACATTATTATATTGTTTGCATGTTCTACATAATAATATCCTTGGATGATTATCCTAAATATCCCTAGTCGATCATTATTGTGGGAACGATGATGAATTAAGACTAGTATGATTTTGATTGGTGATTATATGTTAATCATGTATATAGATACGAATCAAAATCATAGGTACTCGTTAGGGAACAAAATGCTGGATCGACCAATTATGAGATAGTTACATAGATTAAGTTATAAGTGTATCTCATATATAATTATATCACTGACCCTTAGACTTGAGATCACTGTAGCTTCCAACATGAGGAGCACTATGTTTTGGCATAGTCAAAAGTCATCTTTAACCGGGTGATCATGAAAGCTATGATTGGGCATAGTGGAATTCATGTAGAAAAAGATAAGTAGTCAAGATGGAATTTGTCCCTATGATTAATAGAGAGATATTTCTGGACCCCTCGATGAGTGAAATTGAGAAATGCATGGTCGTGCTCAAATAAAAGGATTTCCATTTGTACTATCAATTTGCACATAGATTGAAAAAAATGACAATCAAGTAAGATAAGGATGACATTTCCATACCTCGTACTTGATCTAGATATCGTATAACAAAAGGAATATGATAGGGTTATATGACAGGTTACATCAGATCATCAATCCCTATATGATTTGGATAGTCACAATGTCTTCTTTGAGGTCGCTTGTGACTTACGGGTCAAATAGTATCATTAGCCCACTATCAACGTCATATGGGCCTATAGGGTCGCATACAATAATGAGTCAACTCGAGTTAGAATGTCCAAATTCATTGAATCTGAAATTGCGTCTAGATTCAATGAATGTCGCGTTTAAGCTAGAGTGGAAGAATTTTATAAATAAATAAATAAATAAATATATATATATTTGATAAATATATATATAGTTTATAAAATTCAAAACATATATATGTATATATATTCATATGCTCGAAATATATATATCCCTTAAGTAATTTAAATAAATTAGTTTTAAATTCAAGTTTATATGATAGATTTAAATTTAAACTACTATGATGATTTAAATTTAATTTATGAGATAAATTAAATTTGAATTTAGTTCTAGATTTAAATTAAATAATTAGTTAAATTTAATCTATTAAATATACTTAAATTTAAATTAATTTATTTAATTAAGATGTGATTTGATTTGATTTAAAATAATATATTTTAAATTAATCAAATATATCTGAAACCATAATAAGATACATCTATAATAAAAAAAGGAGGAAGCTAGGGTTTCCTAGAACGACTGAAAAAATTCTAGAGAGAGAAAGCATACTAACAGTGTATAAACACTGTACGGCCACCTAGAGAGAGAAAGAGGAGAGTGTCTTCTCTATTAAGAACATGTACAGATGTTGGTTAAAGGTACTAGCACACCGTTCGAGTTGAGTAACGGTTCATGTGGATACCATTCAATTCATTAAATCTAAAATTGTGTCTAAATTTAATGAATGTCACGTTCAATCAAGGGTAGAAGAATTTTATAAATATATATATATATTTGATAAATATATATATAGTTTAAAAATTCAAAACATATATATGTATATATATTCATATGTTCGAAATATATATATATCCTTTAATTAATTTAAATAAATTAGATTTAAATTTAAGTCTATATGATAGATTTAAATTTAAACTAATATGATAATTTAAATTTAATTTATGAGATAAATTAAATTTAAATTTAGTTCTAGATTTAGATTAAATAATTAGTTAAATTTAATCTATTAGATAAACTTAAATTTAAAATAATTTATTTAATTAAGATTTGATTTTATTTAAAATAATATATTTTAAATTAATCAAATAAATCTGAAATCCTAATGAGATACCTCTATATAAAAAAAGGAGGAGGCTAGGGTTTTCTTGAATGACAAAAAAAACCCTAGAGAGAGAAAGTATATTGATAGTGTATAGACACTGTACGACCCCCTAGAGAGAGAAAGAGGAGAGTGTCTTCTCTACTAAGAACGTATACGGACGTTGGTTAAAGGCGCTAGCACACCGTTCGAGTTGAGCAACGGTTTGTGTGGATACCGTTTAATTCATTGAATCTGAAATTGCGTCTAGAATCAATGAATGTCACGTTCAATCTAGGGTGGAAGAATTTTATAAATAAATAAATATGTATATATATTTGACAAATATATATAATTTATAAAATTCGAAACATATATATGTATATATATATTCATATGTTCGATATATATATATCCTTTAATTAATTTAAATAAATTGTTTTAAATTTAAGTCTATATGATAGATTTAAATTTAATTTATGAGATAAATTAAATTTGAATTTAGTTCTCGATTTAGATTAAATAATTGGTTAATTTAATCTATTGGATAGACTTAAATTTAAAATAATTTATTTAATTAAGATTTGATTTGATTTAACATAATATATTTTAAATTAGTCAAATATATCTGAAACCCTAATGAAATACCTTTATAATAAAAAAAGGAGGAGGCTAGAGTTTTCTAGAACGACAAAAAAAAACTTTAGAGAGAGAAAGCATATTGATAGTGTACAGAAACTGTACGACCACTTAGAGAGAGAAAGAAGAGAGTTTCTTCTCTACTAAGAATGTGTGCGGACGTTGGTTAGAGGCTCTAGCACGCCGTTCAAGTTGAGCAACGGTTTGTGTGGATATCGTTCAATTCATTAAATCTGAAATTGTGTCTAGATTCAATGAATGTCACGGTCAATTTAGGATGGAAGAATTTTATAAATAAATAAATATGTATATATATTTGATAAATATATATATATAGCTTATAAAATTTGAAACATATATATGTATATATTCATATGTTCGAAATATATATATATATATCCTTTAATTAATTTAAATAAATTAGTTTTAAATTCAATTTTATATGATAGATTTAAATTTAAACTAATATGATAATTTAAATTTAATTTATGAGAAAAATTAAATTTGAATTTAGTTCTAGATTTAAATTAAATAATTGGTTAAATTTAATCTATTAGATAGACTTAAATTTAAACTAATTTATTTAATTAAGATTTGATTTGATTTAAAATAATGTATTTTAAATTAATCAAATATATCTGAAACCCTAATGAAATACCTCTATAATAGAAAAAAGAGGAGGCTAAGGTTTTCTAGAACGACAAAAAAAACTTAGAAAGAGAAAGCATACTAATATTGTACAGACACTGTACGACCACTTAGAGAGAGAAAGAGAATAATGTCTTTTCTACTAAGAATATGTATGGATGTTAGTTAGAGGCGTTAGCACACCGTTCGAGTTGAGCAATAGTTCGTGTGGATACCGGTAGAGGGAGCAGATCTGAAGATTAGTTCCTGAAATCCGCCGGTGAAAGAAATATCACGTAACAAAGGTAAATGTTTCTAAATCTATTCGATTTAAACGATATTGATGGATCCATGGGAAGGGATTCGGGGTTTTAATTTTTCACTGTGTGTCCCAGAATTCCCAATAGCTGTCTTACCATATTCATTTCCCTCATCTCATTCTACTATAGCTCATCTCATATCATTACTAGACTAATTTCCTTGGATTATACAAAGTTCCTAGGGAAAAGCCACTAAAAATATTCAATTAAATTGTGTTACGTTGAGGTTTAAAAATTCATCTTGTGTCTCGTGGACCCTATAAACTTATTAACAACATTCTCTATTTATTTTCCATCCATAGAATTCATAAACATCCTAAAACTTTGCATAAACCATGGATCAAGAGCTAAAAACTGGAAAAATGACTTATTCATCTCAGGCCAAGGTGGTAGATTTTTGAGGCAGCTTTGAAAAATCATAACTAAATATAAAAAAATTTAAATCTATTGAATCATTGATTTCTAGAAAAGCTCTGAGTGTTAACTTTATGTAAAAATAATCGCAAGTCATGAAAACATCATTTGGACCACATTTGATAATAGAAAAGTGGTAAAGGTCAGACTATCCAGCGTTTCTGATATAACTTACTAATATAAATTTTAAAAATTCATAACTAATTCTACAAAAATCCAATCTAAGAAAACTATAACAATTTGGAAAGCCACAAATGTTAACTAGAGAGAAAAAATAATTCCAGACCAATTCAAAAGCATTTAGGCCCAAAAATTGATGGAATAGTAATAAAGGTCTGACTGTATGCCTAGAACAAAATAGAAATTTCAAAAATTCATATTTCCCTCTCTAGAAATTCAATTGAGGTGATTCTAGTTAGCATAGTTCACTTTGAATATCTAGTTTCTCCCTATAAAATTTCATGGTCATTGTACATCATTTGGCCCATGAATGATGGAGGTGAATTTTTGGACCATATGAACAGTGCCACTATCATTTTTTGAATTTTTAGCCAACTTCAAAAATTCGCCAAAAATTCTATAGACCTCCAAATATTATGCACTTTATCTTTCCAAAAAGATCTGAATGAAATCTATATGTACGCAAATTTTATGGGTAAATTCATTCATTTGTTTAGATATTGATATTGAGTTTCAAAATGGTCATTTTTGTATCTTCAATGGGTCTCAATGGTCCAAAACAACTTCTAAGACATCCATGGCGACTTGAGCACGTGGAGAAGCACCAAAATGGTCTACTAAGCATGTCTTAAAGGTGTACAAACCCAGATTTCACAAACTCACTTTCTCACCCCAAGGTATACACAAGAATACATAAGCTAGTTCTTGCCATTTAATGTCCAAATCATATAATATCATACATATGGCATCAAATCTCATTCATACATCAAATATTCATATACTTTCATATGTTCATAAGCTCATGCATCATATACAATATTGGATTATATCATATGCCATTCATATGGCTACAACATGGACATTTCCACACACCTGGTTGTCAATCTCCTTCCTTTATGCTTGATGGCGTCCATTTCTTGGCTCATTGTCCACCTAGTCATGTTAGACAAATGAGGAGGAAGGGATGAGATTCTAGGAATCCCAACAGCTCTTCTCCCTTTCAACCATACATAAAGAATGCAAATCTATGTCTAAAAATGTATGTGTAACACCATGAATTCTAGCTCATTCTAACTCATCAAGTGCCTTTACATAACTTAATATCATGAATCATGTGAGTTTTGCATGAAAAAGGCAAAGAAATAATGCTCATCTTAGCATTGCACTGGGTCTCAAAATTTCATTCGTTGTCACGTGGACCGTGTGAGCTCATACTATACTTTCTCATATTTAATTTCATCATCACAACTCATTCGCATCACAAAAACATGCTTACAACCCATGGAAACCGAAATGGGGTATGTAAACTTAAAGATCATTCTCGGCTAGAATTGGTCCTTTTTCTGGGCAAACTTTGAAAAATCATAACTAAATCTAATAACATTGAAACCATGCAATCTTGGTCATTCTAGAAATCTTGGTATGTCTACATCACACTAAAAATATGTCCAGGTCATAATATTCATCACCCAGGACGTTTGACATCCAAAAATCTACTGAGGTCCGACTGAAATCTGGAATTGTCACAGAATTCTGCAGAAAATTTTGAAAATGTCCAATTAATTCTACAAAAATCCAATCCATGCAAATGATACTAATCTAGAAATCTGTGAATGTTAACTAGAGAGGAAAAATATCTCCAGATCAGTTCATCAAACCCAGACTCTGAAATTTGATAGAACAGTACTTCTGGTCGGGCAATTTCACTAATACTGGATAGAAACTTTAAAAATTCATATCTCCCTCTCTAGACCTCCAAATGAGGTGCTTCTAGTTGACACGAGTCACTATGATTTCCCAGTTTCTGTGTATAAAAGTTCGTGGCAATTGGACATCATTTGGGCCTCGTGTGGCAGAAAACAATTTCGGACCAAATGAATAGTGCAGCAGACCAAATCCATAAAATTTTCCAAACTCGAAAAATCATCAAATATTATGTAGACCTCCAAAAATTATGATCTTTAGCTTCCCAGAAATCTCTCAATGAGATCTAATTGCATGACAAATTTCAGATCAAGACTAGCTCATTTGGCTAAAAAGTGACATAAGGTTCCATTATGGTCAAATGTGGCTCCATATGAGGTACCAAATTTGCCAAATGGTCTTCCCTTAGTATTGGCACCTTTTGGGCCAGTCTAAAAGCACATTTAAGACTTGTGTGAGCTGCCCAAACAGTCCCAAACCTCATGTATCTCATTTTGGCCATTCAACCCACATTTATACACATATTCATCAAACTTTAAACTTGCATACTATGATATTACATACTCAAAACATGTGCTAGTGGTCATATATCATTTCCATACATCTAAACATCACATAATAGTATATCTACATATGTCTCAAGGTTCATAATATATATACAACAAACATCATGTAATTATTTGAAAACATAACATGGCATTAAGCATCATGACATATAAAGGCATGCTAGCATACTTTCCAAAGCTTGAAAATACACATACACACATTCTAAAACAAGCTAAACACATATCCATGCATGAGAGAAGGTGGAGAGAGCTACCTTGTATACAAGCACACACTTTTTCCTTAACTTTCAAGCCTCCTCTCTCGGCCACACGCCCACAATTTGGTGGAGATAGTTTCTCTTGGCCTAGATACAAATTATGGGAGCCAATTAAGTTCATGAACCACACTCTAAGGCTACACAACTTAATGAAACACTAGATTGCTCTATAGGTTCCATTATGGTCCATATTGGCACCTAATGAAGTAACACCCTTCAAATGATTTCTAGGCCTCATTCTTTCTTTTCAAACATGATTCTTGACTCCTTTTAAGCCTCTTGGAGTCATCACCTCATTAAAACAAATGGCCTAGCATCATGTTGCTTCTTTAGGTCATAATATGGAACCTAAGACACCAATCCACTTTTTATGAGTTCTAAATTTTTTCCAAGGCCTCCCCTCACTTTTATTCATCAAATATGACTCAAGAATGGCCTTAGAAAAATTTAAAACTCCCCGCACCTACACAAACAAGCCTAGGCCGAGACATAGGCTTCCTTTGGGCTCCTTGGAGTTCTCTTGCTTTTCTTGAAGGAGGAAGCTTGTGGGGAGCATCTTTGGTGTCTCAAGAACTCATTTATACTCTAACTTAGACCAAGGAAGTATCATACAAATTCAAAAATTGGAAGGTGCACTTAAAACCCTAAGTTTTGCATCTTGATTTCTAATGCCTATTTCTTGGTTTTCTTTGCATATTCTTATTCCTCTCCATCAAATACCTAAGAATCACCTTTGGTTTGGTTAAAAATCTGACTCCTTAGGTCTGTGTAGGTCTAGGTCGAAATGCTCAAGGAAGGGAAGAAGAAGACCAAGTGGAAGAATGACAAAATACCTTGTTTTCTTTGAATTCCCTTGCTTGTTCTTGCTTTCCTTGGCCTCCTCACTTGAATTTAGAACTTTCCCCTCTGTTCTCCCTTCAAAACAGCCCTCAAAACTTCAGAAAATTTCATGGAGAAGAAGAGAAAAAAAGAGGAGAAGAGATTGGTGGAGAGAAAGCATGAAAACAAGCAAAATTCCATACCTAAAGTCTTGAATCTTTCCTCCTTCTTCCCTTCTCTTTGTGTGCCACTCTCTAAGGGTTTTGCTTCTGATTTGGGGCTGAAAATTCTGAAGTGCAATGAGGGAGAATGTGAGGTGCAATCTATATATAGCTAGGGTAAAGTGACTTTTTTAAAAATTTCCATTTTGTCCTTCATAATTTACATTTTTGTTTCTCCTTCGTTTTAGCTCCTTTTTGAGAACCATCTTTTCCCTTATAAAATTTAGGTTCCCAATTAAGAAAAATAGCTTTGGAATCACTCAAATCGGAGTTAAAACCTTTTCGAACGAATCGGTCAAAGTTCAGGTAAACTGACATTGGAAAAATTACACCAGAGGGTCTTTACCGGTCCCGGGGCTTCCCATGATTTTTAGGGCCTCTAAGAACCCTGGAGAAGTAAAAAATTTCATTTAAAAAGCCCTTCTGTATGTTTTCCAAAAAGTTCACTTATTTACAAAAATGCTACTGGCCTTTTGGCAAATTTTTTAAATCACCCCAACCTCGATTTTTGGGCAACTCAAGGCTCAAATCCTCATTTTCTATTATTTAAAATTTTATCCAAATTTTATTTGGCCTTGAATCACTCATCTCAGGGGACTTGTTTTGAAAACGTGCTTGTTTCTGTCGTTTAACGAAAACAGGATATTACAATTCTCTCCCCCTTTTAAAAATTTCGTCCTCAAAATTTAGATAACATGTCTCATAGGAAGAGTTTTGGATATTTCTTCCTCATGTCATCCTCTACTTCCCAGGTGGCTTCCTCAAGAGATAACCCTTTCCAAACCACTTTCACCAGCGGTATCGTCTTATTCCGTAACTGCTTGAGTCTAACGTCCACGATCTGATCTGGTGATACTATGTATGATAGATCATCCTGTAACTGGACATTCTCATATTCTATGACATGTGAGGGGTCAGGTTGGTACTTTTTTAGTTAGGAAATGTGGAATACATTGTGAACTTGGCTTAGGTTCGGAGGAAGGGCTAGTCTGTATGCCACAGGTCCTACTTTCTCAAGAATTTAGAAAGGACCTATGTACTTTAAACTGAACTTTTTACTGTTAATGGACCGACCTATCCCTGTGACTGGAGACACTTTAATGAAGATATGGTCTCCCATTTCAAACTCTAATGGCCGCCTACGTTTATCTGCATATTCTGTCTACTCTGGGCCGTCAAAAGTTTCTTTCTGATGGTCTTTATTTGTCTGGAGGTCTGGTCCACTAACTCTGGGCCTATGAGGCTCCGCTCTCCTAGCTCAACCCAACACACTGGGGATCTACACTTCCTACCATACAATACCTCATACGGTGCCATCTGTATACTTGTATGATAACTGTTATTATAGGCAAACTCTGCTAGAGGCAAGTATGTATCTCAGTTCCCTTTCATTTCTAGCACACACGCCCTCAACATGTCCTCTAAGGTTTGGATGGTTCTTTCTGTTTGTCCATCTTTCTGAGGGTGGTAGGCCGTGCTAAATCTAAGCCTGATGCCTAGAGCATCCTGTAATGATCTCCAGAAATTCGATGTGAATCTGGGATCCCTATCTGACACTATATTCCTAGGCACACCATGTAATCTAACTATCTCCCTGATGTACAGCTGGGCTAACTTATCTAGGGTATAAGTGGCTTTCATAGGTAAGAAGTGCGCTGACTTTGTTAACCTATCCACTATTACCCATATTGCATCATACCCCGAGGATGTCCTGGGTAAACCCATGACAAAATCTATAGTTAAGCTATCCCATTTTCACTCCGGGATATCTAAGGGCTGAAGCAACCCAGTTGGTTTCTGATGTTCTATTTTTACTCTCTGGCATACTAGACATCGGGAAACATACTCTGCTGTGTCTGTTTTCATTCCGGGCCACCATAACATTTTCTTCAAATCCTGGTATATTTTATTATTACCCGGATGAATGGTGTACTTACTCTTATGTGCCTCATCTAATATCTTTTCCCTAAGTTCTATGTTCCTAGGCACATACAGCCTATCCCTGTATCTTACTATGTCATCCTCAGATAAATTGAACTCCTGGAAACTACCCTGGGCTATCTGGGCTCTAATCTTATTTACATGATCATCTGTCTGCTGGGCCTCTCTTAGTTGATCCCTCAGGTCATTTTCTATTTGAGTCTCACTCATTAATAGTTTTCCTGAATACACCCATAGGAGAGACTCATGTCCCTGAATCTCTCAATCAATTCTTGCTCTTGGATCATCATACAGGCCATGTGTATGGATTTTCTACTTAGGGCATCAGCTATCACATTAGCCTTACCGGGATGGTATTTTAGGGTGAAGTCATAATCTTTCAAAAATTCTAACCATCTCCGTTGCCTCATGTTCAATTCTTTCTATTCAAATAAATATTTGAGGCTCTTGTGGTCATTGTAAATTTCTATAGCTGACCCATATAAGTAGTGTCTCCATATTTTCAAAGCAAATACCACTACGGCTAACTCTAAGTCATGTATGGGGTAGTTGTCCTCATGAGGTTTCAACTGTCTAGAAGCATAAGCTACCACTCGACCTTTCTTTATAAGCACACATCCTAACCCTTTCTTTGAGGCATCACTGTATACTACAAAAGTTTCTTTAGGGTTAGGGAGTATTAAAACTGGGGCCGTGGTCAGCTTGTGCTTTAGCTCTTAGAAACTACTCTCACATTTCTCATTCCATACAAACGGCACATTCTTTCTAGTAAGCCAAGTTAGTGGCATCACTATCTAAGAAAAGCCCTGAATGAACTTCCTATAATAACCTGCTAAACCTAGGAAGCTCCTTATCTCTATCACTGTCCTAGGTTTCTCCTACTACAATACTGCTTCTACCTTATGGGGATCTACTGAGACCCCTGCCTGGGAGATAACATGACCTAGAAACTGAACCTCGGTGAGCCAGAACTCACATTTACTAAGTTTAGCATACAACTATTTCTCTCTCAGGGTCTCCAAGGCTAATCTCAGGTGTTACTCATGTTCCTTTCTACTTTTTGAGTAGATAAGGATGTCATCTATGAAGACTACTACAAATATATCTAAGTATGGCCTGAAAACTTTGTTCATGTAATCCATAAAGATTGCGGGTGCATTCATCAACCCGAAGGGCATAACTAGAAACTCATAGTGCCTGTATCTAGTTCTAAAAGCTATTTTGGGAATATCCTCAGCCTTTATTCTAAGCTGATGGTATCTCGACCTGAGGTCTAGCTTTGAAAACACTGACGCTCCCACTAACTGATCTAGGAGGTCATCTATGCCAGGGAGAGGATACTTATTCTTAGTGGTAATCTTATTGAGTTCTCGGTAATCTATACATAGCCTAAGGTTCCCATCTTTCTTCTTTACAAAGAGGACTGGAACTCCCCACAGTGAGACACTGGGTCTAATGAAACCCTTCTCTAAAAGTTCTTCTATCTGTTTCTTAAGCTCTGCTAGCTCAGTGGGAGCCATCCTATATGAGGCCTTAGACATTGAACCTGTCCCAAGCACAATGTTTATGGGAAACTCTACCTTTCCCTTTGGGGGTAGTCCACTAATTTCCTTAGAAAATACCTTTGGGAACTCCCTCACTATGGGAATCTCCTCTATACCCTCTTTTACCTCAGCATAAACTGAAAAGAAGACCAGATACCCTTGACAACCATGCCCTAGAGATTTCTCAGCCTGGGAGGTGGTCATGATAGATAACTTAGCCCTAGTACTAGGCACAGTCCCACACTCAGGTAAAGTAATACACCTGTGGCTACAATCTAGTATGACGTTATTTATAGACATCCAGTTCATGCCAATAATCACATCAATATCAATGAGGGGCATGCAAATCAAATCAAGAGTGGTCAGGTAATGATTAAATTGAATCACACAATTCAAGCAAGCATGGGAGGTAATGGCTCGGTTTCCTGTGGGGGTGGATACATAAAACTCATATGGCAATGTATGCATACTCAGACCCAACCTCTTAGCATAGTCATATGATATGAAAGAGTGGCTAGCACCCAAATCAAATAAAGCAGTTACAGAAAAATCATTTATTTTAATAGTACCTTGAATCAGACTCGGGGACCGGCTAGCCTCTTACTATGATAGGGCAAAGACTCTACCCTGGGTCTGTGGTCTGGGAGGAGAAGCCATCTCCCTCGGTTGTGCAATCTGCAAAGGGGCCTGTGGAGGAGCCTGAGTGCAATCTTTGGCTATGTGCCCCCGCCTGCCACATCTGAAGCACACATTTTGCCCCGCATAGCACGGTATGGTACCGTGATTCCTGCCACACTGGGGACATGTGATAGGTGGAGCACTGCTTTTACTGGACTGAGTCCTTCGTCTCTTACCCTTCCGGTTCCACTGACCTTTTCCACCTCTCTGGCTAGTCACTGCAGGCTGGGAACCCTCTCTAGGTCTCTTGGGCTCAGGGAGAGGAAGAGGTAGCTTGGCGCTGGAAGTAGGTTGGAAGTCGGCTGCATCATCCTGAGATTTGTCTCTGTTACTCTGCATACTTTGACAAGGGTATTAAAGTGACTGATTCTCTATGGCACAACCCTATCTCAGATCTCAGGGAGCAAGCCCTTCTCTAACCTGTCTACTCTCCACCTCTCATCATCATGTTGCTGCAAGTATGAGGAATACCTAGAGAGCTCAAAAAACTTTGCCATATACAGGTCCACAGACATCTCCAGAGTCTGCTTAAATAGAATAAATTCTGACTCCTTCTCATCTCTGATAGAATTAAGGAAATACTTCTCGTGGAACACCTCAAGGAATGCCTCCCATGTGACCGGGGCATTCCTCGCTCTCAAAATAGGCTCTATGCCCTTCCACTAGTAAATTGCTTCCTTCTGTAACTGAAATGTAGCCATCTTGGCTTTCTGCTCAGACGTGCACTCCATCACCTCGAAGATTTGCTCTAGTCCCATAATCTAGGCCTTGGCTTTATCTGCATTCATCTCACCATCAAAGGTGAGAGACCCAAACTTTCTGAACTGTGTAATAACTTTTCTGGTCGAGGGTTGCTGCTGGTGGAATCAGGGCAACCATCTGCGTATGTGGCTGTGCATCTGGGTGAGTCACCCCTAAATGCTTAGGACGATCTGAGTGTGGAGGTGGCTGAGGAGGAGTAGGTGTGGGGCCCTGGCTATCTCTCTCAACAAGCCGTTCCTGAAGCTGCATAATGACGACCTACTGCTGATTCAGGCAAGCCATAATAGACTGAAGGGCTTCAGTAACTAGATCACTAGGCTCAGCTTCATTAGCACGAGCCTGGCTAAGGGGCCGACCTCTCCTAGTGTTCACCATCGTACTAAAATATCATAACAAACTATAACATGAGCTAGGGAACACTTCCACCATCATACACACTTAATTCATCCGAAACAAACTCATATGCATATAGGCAACTCATAAACACAAGCCACAACCTACAATGAGAGCTTGAACCTTTGCTCTGATACCAATAAATTTAACACCATGAATTCTACCTCATTCTAACTCATCAAGTGCCTTTACATAACTTAATATCATGAATCATGTGAGTTTTGCATGAAAAAGGCAAAGAAATAATGCTCATTTTAGCATTGCACTGGGTCTCAAAATTCCATTCGGTGTCACGTGGATCGTGTGAGCTCATACTATACTTCCTCATATTTAATTTTATCATCACAACTCATTCGCATCACAAAAACATGCTTACAACCCATGGAAACCGAAATGGGGTATGGAAACTTAAAGATCATTCTCGGCCAGAATTGGTCCTTTTTCTGGGAAAACTTTAAAAAATCATAACTAAATCTAGAAAAATCAAAACTATGAAATTTTGGTTATTCTAGAAAGCTTGGGATTTCTACATCACACTAAAAATACGCCCAAGTCGCAATATTCATCACCCAGGACGTTTGACATCCAAAAAACTATAGAGGTCTGACTGAAATCTGGAACTGTCACAGAATTCTGCAAAAAACTTTGAAAATGTCCAATTAATTCCAAAAAAATCCAATCCATGGAAATGATACCAATCTGGAAATCTGTGAATGTTAACTAGAAGAAAAAATATCTTTAGATCAGTTCATCAAGCTCAGACTCTGAAATTTGATAGAACAGTACTTCTAGTCGGGCAATTTCACTGATACTGGACAGAAATTTTAAAAATTCACATCTCTCTCTCTAGACCTCCAAATAAGGTGCTTTTAGTTGGCACGAGTCACTGTAATTACCTAGTTTCTATGTATAAAATTTTGTGGCAATTGGACATCATTTGGGCCTCGTGTGACAGAAAATAATTTCGGACCAAATAAATAGTGCAGCAGACAAAATCCATAAAATTTGCCAATTTCGAAAAATCATCAAATATTTTGTAGACCTCCAAAAGTTATGATCTTTAGCTTCCCAGAAAAGCTCTCAATGAGATCTAATTGCATGCCAAATTATAGATCAAGACTAGCTCATTTGGCTAAAAAGTGACATAGGGTTCCATTATGGTTAAATGTGGCTCCATATGAGGTAGCAAATTTGCCAAATGGTCTTCCCTTGGTATTGGCACCTTTTGGGCAAGTCTAAAAGCACATTTAAGACTTGTGTGAGCTGCCCAAACGGTTCCAAACCTCATGTATCTCATTTTTTCCATTCAACCCACATTTATACACATATTCATCAAACTTTAAACTTGCATACTATGGCATTACATACTCAAAACATGTGCTAGTAGTCATATATCATTTCCATACATCTAAACATCACATAATAGTACATCTACATATGTCTCAAGGTTCATAATATATATACAACAAACATCATGTAATTATTTGAAAACATAACATGGCATTAAGCATCATGACATATAAAGGCATGCTAGCATACTTTCCAAAGCTTGAAAATACACATACACACATTCTAAAACAAGCTAAACACATATCCATGCATGAGAGAAGGTGGAGAGAGCTACCTTGTATACAAGCACACACTTTTTCCTTAACTTTCAAGCCTCCTCTCTCGGCCACACGCCCACAATTTGGTGGAGATAGTTTCTCTTGGCCTAGATACAAATTATGGGAGCCAATTAAGTTCATGAACCACACTCTAAGGCTACACAACTTAATGAAACACTAGATTGCTCTATAGGTTTCATTATGGTCCATATTGGCACCTAATGAAGTAACACCCTTCAAATGATTTCTAGGCCTTATTCTTTCTTTTCAAATATGATTCTTGACTCCTTTTAAGCCTTTTGGAGTCATCACCTCATTAAAACAAATGGCCTAGCACCATGTTGCTTCTTTAGATCATAATATGGAACTGAAGACACCAATTCACTTTTTATGAGTTCTAAATTTTTTCCAAGGCCTCCCCTCACTTTTATTCATCAAATAGGACTCAATAATGGCCTTAGAAAAATTTAAAACTTCCCCCACCTACACAAACAAGCCTAGGCTGAGACATAGGCTTCCTTTGGGCTCCTTAGAGTTCTCTTGCTTTTCTTGAAGAAGGAAGCTTGTGGGGAGCATCTTTGGTGTCTTAAGAACTCATTTATACTCTAACTTAGACCAAGGAAGTATCATACAAATTTAGAAATTGGAAGGTGCACTTAAAACCCTAAGTTTTGCATCTTGATTTCTAATGCCTATTTCTTGGTTTTCTTTGCATATTCTTATTCTTCTCCATAAATACCTAAGAATCACCTTCGGTTTGGTTAAAAATTTGACTCCTTAGGTCTGTCAAGGTCTAGGTCGAAATGCTCAAGGAAGGGAGGAAGAAGACCAAGTGGAAGAATGACAAAATACCTTGTTTTCTTTAAATTTCCTTGCTTGTTCTTGCTTTCCTTGGCCTTCTCACTTGAATTTCGAACTTTCCCCTCTGTTATCCCTTCAAAAAAGCCCTCAAAACTTCAGAAAAATTCATAGAGAAGAAGAGGAAAAAAGAGGAGAAGAGATTGGCGGAGAGAAAGCATGAAAACAAGCAAAATTCCATACCTAAAGTCTTGAATCTTTCCTCCTTCTTCCCTTCTCTTTGTGCGCCACTCTCTAAGGGTTTTGCTTCTGATTTGGGGCTGAAAATTCTGAAGTGCAATGAGGGAGAATGTGAGGTGCAACCTATATATAGTTAGGGTAAAGTGACCTTTTCAAAAATTCCCATTTTGCCCTTCATACTTTGCATTTTTGTTGCTCTTTCGTTTTAGCTCCTTTTTGAGAACCGTCTTTTCCCTTATAAAATTTAGGTTCCCAATTAAGAAAAATAGCTTTGAGATCACTCAAATCGGAGCTAAAACCTTTCCGAATAAATCGGTCAAAGTTCGAGTCAACTAACGTTTGAAAAATTACACTGGACGGTCTTTACCAGTTCCAGGGCTTCCCATAGTTTTTAGGGCCTCTGAGAACCCTGGAGAAGTCAAAACTTTCATTTAAAAAGCCCTTTTGTATGTTTTCCAAAAAGTCCACTTATTTACGAAAATGCCACTGGCCTTTTGGCAAAATTTTTGAATCACCCCGACCTCGATTTTTGGGCAACTCAAGGCTCAAATCCTCATTTTCTATTATTTTAAATTTTATCTAAATTTTATTTGGCCTTGAATCACTCATCTCAGGGGACTTGTTTTGAAAACGTGCCCGTTTCCATCGTTTAACGAAAACCGGATATTACAATATGCATAGCTATTATGGAACATGTGATCATTCATAAAACATTTCTAGCATTCAAAAAGTCATACAAAACATATATAGACTTGCCAAGAAAGTAGTTTAGCCTCACCCATTCTCTTTAAGGATCTTAGACTTATCTCACCCATTTCTTAAAGGCTTTTAACTAAGCCTTACTTTTGGGAGACTTTTAACTTTGTCTCAACCATCCTTGAGGGCTCTTGGCTCATCCTCACCATAGCTAGTGGGTTCTTGGCTTCACTACACTTAAGCAAACCAAAGTAAATTCACAAGCATCATTGGAATGCATAATATAACATTATGGTACCATGTCATATAGATACATGTTAAAACATTTTTTATGGCTTAAAACATACATACACATATTCAAAGACAAGATAAACATCCATTCATGTATGAGAGAAAGAAGAGAGAGCTACCTTGGTTACAAATGCACACTTTTCTCCTCGATAATGGTTCCTCTCCCTCGGCGAAGCATTCACAAGAAGGTAAGACTTGATTCTTTTGGCCTAAACACATTACATAGAAGCCACTTATACTTTTGGAATAATTTCTAAAGCTTCACATGCACTAGAAGGCTAGCTTGCTTCTAAGATTCAATTATGGTTCCATAAGGTATCTAATGAAGCAACCTTAGGAAAACATAATCTTGGCTCCATTCCTTCCTTTAATCTATGATTCTTGACTCCATTTAAACCTCTTGGAGCCATCATACAATCATTTCAAGGAGCCTAGGTAGGTGTTGCTTCATTATATAACAATATGGAACCTATATCTCCATTACACTTTCTAGGCTTTCTAAAATTTTTCTAAGGCTTCCTCTCATATTCTCCCTTCATATATGATGTAAAATTAAGCTTGGAAGAAATTAAAATACTCCTTAGGTGCATGAACCCTCCTTGGCCAAGGCTATGCTTCCATATGGTACTAATAGAGTTGTTTTGATTTCTTTGATGGGAGAAGCATATGGGAGGCTTCCTTGATGTCTTAGGAACTCACACAAACTCTTAGACACCTTAAATTATGGCTAGAAAGCTTTCTACAAACCAAGGAGCAAGTGAAACCCTAGGCTAGACATCTTGCAAATCAATGGTTCTTTCTTAGATTTCTTTGCATATTCTTGTTTCCCACACTCTAAATACTAAGGTTCATCCTTGGTTTTGTTCAAAAATAACTCCCTTTTGGCTGTCCATATATGGGGCGAAATATTCAAGAAGAAGGGCAAGGAGGATCAAGCCTGGAAGTAGCAAAATACCTTATTTTCCTAGTCTTTCTTGGATGTTTCTTCCTTTGCTTGGATTCTTCTCTTGAAATTCAAATTTCCCCCTTGGTTTGACCTCAAAACAGACCCAAATACATCATTAAATTCGTAAAAAGAAAGAGAAAAAGCAGGAGAGAAAGGTTGGTGAAGGAAAAAGCATGAAAACCATGAATTTTCTTACCTTTTTGCTTGGTTTTCTCTTCCCTTCTTCCTTCCTCTTGGTGTGCCACTTCAAGGAACTTAGGGTTCTATTTTGGTGCAGAGGAAAGTCAACCAAGGTGATAGGAAGAAGTGGGGCATGCTATATATAGGCTAGGGGCCCATTTAACACATTTCAAATTTCTAATTTTGCCCTCTATTCTTGGCTTTTTTGTTTTAGAGTTATTTCAACTCCTTTTTGAGAACTGTATTTTCCATCATAAAATTTAGGTTCTCTAAGATCTAAATAGCCTTTGGAATAACTCAAATCGAGTCTAAAACCTTCCTAAACAAAAGGGTCAAAGTTCGAGATCACCAACATTCTAAAACATAAATTGAAGGGGTTTTAATTGTTTTAGTGGTTCCTATAGTTTGTAAGGCCTCTATGAACCCTAGGAAACTCTGGCTCCATTGAATTTCATCTAGTCATTCTAGCTCCATGTTCAAGGCACCTATGACTTTGGATCCTCATTATTTGAGGTTTAGATTATCACTCTAATTTTATTGGACCTCAAATCATTCTATCTGGGGGACTTCCTTTTGTATCTGGTGAGTTTCATATGTTTACAGAGAAATAGGGCATTACATTTCTCATGTTTATGGAGGTACCAGATGTTACACTAGTTATAGCATGCCATTCATGAATTCCTTACTTTAATGCACATATTCATCATCTAAACATCTTTCCTTGTAATGATAATACTACCATCATACCACATCATTCATTCCTCAAGAACCAACATGAACCCATCAATTTCTTGTTCATTAAGATCCAAACCAAAAGGATAACATTTACATACTCATATAGAAAAGCTAATTCATCTTTTACCCATCTAATATATCATATCAAAATCTCTAGCTTTACATATCAAAACCTATAATAACTATTAAAAGTAATCTTTATGTCATAAGCAACATATGCACGCCCCTCCAAAAGAAATAAATATGCATAAGGTCTCAAAAAAAACATAGCCACCAACAAGAGCAATACAAGATCTTAGTTTCCCATTTGTGGTTCCTTTCCTTTGCTTGAACCTTCTTTTGAATAGAGGGTGAAATAAATATCTCGATAGCTAATTTACCTTTCTAAACATATTACTAAGATTACATATATGATTTCTAAACTAGAAAAGTACATCATCATTTCATAAAAAGCTATAACAATGATTACATACATATATAAATAGATTATTGGCTAATAAACCTAGGGAAGAGCACCTTTTATCTTAACTCCTCTTATTATCATATCTATGGGAAGAGCAACTTTTGTCTCAACCCTACAAGGAGCAACCTTTGTCTCTTGTCATCATATTTATGGGAAGAATAACTTGTCTCAATCCTACTAATTCATCATGCTATGGGAAACACCTTTTCTCTTACCCAAACTGTAACATCATAAACTATAAGGAGTAACCTTTTCTCGCCTAGAATAAAACATGCAATGTAAGTAATCAAGCAAGCATATCATCATATAAAATCATCAATAACTAGTCTAGTTCAAAGTAAACACTCAAAAAAGATAAATAGCTACCTATATCAGTAATACAACAATTTCTACAACAATCTCAATACTCAAACAATCTAGCAAGATATCAATTTGAACGTTCAACATACAATTTTATTTCATCATCAATAGAAGTTCTGGTTATCTACTACCAATCAACACAATGTTAATTCCAAATCATATAAATACCTCACTAGATTTTCTCTAGCTCACTTATATGAACCAATTCAACATAAATAGCTTCCCTTGGACTTCACAAGTGTCTAAGGTCTTCCATCAAGCACTGTAGGGTTTTCAATTTGGCTCTACAAGATCTTTAGTTAAATCAATTTGGCCAAAACACAAGTACCATTACTCAGTTTCTAATTCTTTATTCAATTTATCAAAACAAGAGACTTAAGTTAAAAGATCACTAATCAACTTCTAAACTTCCACTTTCATCATTTTATGAGCTAATCCCAAATGACAAATCCCAAAATTTCATAAGAATAGTTGTTTTTGTGGAAATTCTCATAGATTTTGGGTTGTGAAAAAAATACCTATAAAAAATGTTCCCGCAAAAAGTTTCTGTAAAGTTTTGTAAGAATATTTTTTTCAAAAGCTATGATGATATTTATGACTTTCTCAAGGAATTCTCATGATTGTGACAAAAAAATTTTAACTTTTTTTTAATATTCTCACGACATTTTATCATGAAAACTATAAGTAAAATTCATCAAATTCTTATAGTAAATTATCATGAGAATGCAAAAAGATTCACAAATTTTTATGTTCTTTACCATGAGAATCACTTAAAAAAAGGCTTTCAATGGCAATAATAATCACCGCTAAAATTTCTCTTTTTATAAAAAAAATTAATCGCAACCAAAATCACCCCTAAAGGATTTTTTTTTTTAAAATATTTATTTCATAATCTTGTATTAACTTTGAAGACAAGACAATGAAAATAAAACTAGCACTATGAAAAATCAACTTAATGAGTGGAGATGAAGAGAATAATGATTTTAGCATTCAATATCTAGTAAGAAATTCAAAACTTTAAGAGTTTATTTAAAATCAATATCTTATTTGTGATAACCTTTATAGAAGTTCAACTTCCTTATAGCCTCTAACACCTTTCATGTAAATTCTTATCTGTTTTACTAGGAGAATGGCCCACTGATAAAAGGCTACCAAATCAAGACTTGCCAGTTGCATTTTAAAGTGGAGATATGTAAGGCAACTAATATACTAGTATGTGGCACCCATTAGCGATGTAAAATATAATAAACTCATAAATTTCATGTTCTATACATAACATCGTCTTCTAGTTTTAACATAGTCATAAAGGGGCATCATTTCTCATTGGATGAAGCAAAATATAAAGAAGGTGATAGAACTTTCCTTAAAATTGAAATTTAAATAGACACTGCAATGCAACACTTTTTGGAAAAATATACTCAGATATGAATATCTCATTCAACAGCCAACATTAATAAGAAAACATCACAAGTTCAGTACATCCATCTAAAGCTTCACTCACACTAGCAACAGTAAGACAGAGAACACAAGAAAATGAAGAAGAAATAAGATGATGAGAGGCTAGCTCTCTCCTAGAGTCTTCTTTCCCAAAATTCTCCATACCCTTTTTAGCCAAAAACTGCCTACAAATAGATCTCTAACCACCTCTTTCTCGCTTCTCCAGATCACCACCCTTCACTTACACCATTTTAGCTATTGGCTTGAATTTCCCATTGTATCCCTCCTAGCCACCTCATTACCTTTGCCCCTTTTGGAATGCACCTAACTTTTAGGCCTACTTCTTCTCCCCTCATTTTCTAATTCCCACGTATTTTATAGGTTTTTTTGACAATAGTGGAATTAGTAAGCCTATCAGAAGGCTATTAAATATTAATCTACACTATCAAACTACTTTAAGCATGAACATGTCAATAACTCTAAGATGAAATATTATAAAAGGATCATGCAAAGAGGATTCATATAAACTTGAAAATGTATGAACCTAATAAAGAGTAAATGTGATAAGGGGTGTGTGCCATTACAAGGCTTTTGATTGGCTCCCTGGTCTACGTAGGGCTTAATAGGTGCCTAATCTATATAGGGATTTAAAAGGTGCCTACTCTATGTAGGGCTTAAAAGGTGTTTGTTGTAACATCCAGTTTTCTGAAAATGAGAAAAAACATGAGAAACGTAATGTATGATTTCTCTGTAAACGAATGAATTTCATTGGATACAAAAAGGAAGTCCCCTAAAATAACTTAGTTAAGGTCTCAAATAATTTGGCAAGCATTCTAGACTCTTAAAAATGAGAATCCCAGGCTCAGATGAAAAGAAAAACGAAGCTAGAATGAAGAAATAAAATTTGATGGTAAACTTACAAAACGTAAGGGCATTTTCATAATTTTGAGTAAATTTTGGAATTCATACAGGAGGGCTTTTAAATGAAAGTTTTGAGTTCTCTGGGGTTCTCAAAGGCCCTAAAAATCATAAAAAGCCCCGGGACAGCTAAAATCCCTCTGGTGGATGTTTTCTAACGTCAATTGACCTAAATTTTAACTGATTTGTTCGGGAAGATTTTAGTTCTGATTTAAGTGATTCTAAAGGCATTTTACTAAATTGGGAACCTAAATTACATAATGAAAAGACAGTTTTCAAAAAGGAACTAAAACAAGTTAGAAATGAAAATGCCAAAAATAAAGGGTAAAATTGGTGGAAGCTTCTTGAACACTCTTTAAGTTTTTATTTCTTCTCCCTTTCATTTGCACGACCCATTTAACCCAAAAACCAGAGAAAACACCAGCCCTCTTTGGCACACCATGGAGGAGAAGAAAGGAGGAGAAAAAGCAAGGAAACGGTAAGGAATTTCATAGATTTTCATGCTCCTTCTTCCTCCAAACTTGTTCCTCTCCTCTTGAGCTTTCTTCCTATGGTTTTATTGAATTTTTTGGATCTATTTTGAGGGAAGAACAGAGGCAAAGTTTGGATTTGAAGAGAGGAGACCAAGGAAAGTGAGAATCAAGCAAGAAAACTAGGAAAAATAAGGTAAATCTTCCATCCCATAGTAGCTACTTCCTCTTCCTTCTTCTCCTTATTTTGCCCCATGTATGTACATGTAGGAGGGCTTGAATTTTGGACAGAACCAAGGGTGAATCTTAGGAATTTAAAGGAGGAGAATAAGAATATGCAGAGAAATCTAAGTAAAAACTATGAATTTGCAAGATAGAAAAGTTAGGGTTTTGATTGCACCTTGAACTCTACCATGAACCCTAGCCATATTTTATGATGTTTAAGTGTTCATATGAGTTTCTAAGACACTAAGAGAGCTTCCTACATGATTCTCCCATCAAAGGAAGCAAGATGGTCTTATGTGTTCCATAATATGGCTTAAAGAAGCAAGACCAAGTTAGGCTCTTATAATTGATTATGTGATGACTCCAAGAGGTTTAAATGGAGTCAAGAATCATGATTGAATAGATAAAATGGAGCCAAGATGATGTTTTCTTAAGGTTGCTTCATTAAGTGCATTATCGAACCATAAAAGAGCTTTATGGGTCATTTAGCCTTTCTAGTGATTGTGTGGCCTTAGACTTTGCTTTAAGAGTATAATTAGCTCTCATATGGTGTGTCTAGACCAAAAGAAATGATCTCCACCTTCTTTGGTGTGTTAGGTCAAGGGAGAGAATTCAAGACTTAAGGAAAAAAGTGTGCAAATGCAAGCAAGGTACCTCTCTCCACCTTCTCTTATGCATAGATGTGTGCTTACATTGTCTTGAATGTGTCTATGTATGTTTTAAGCCATGAAAAGTATTCTAGTATGATTTTATATGCCATGGTACCATGATGATGCATTATATTTCTAAATGATATTTATGATGCTTACTTTAGTTTGCTTGAGTGTGGTGAAGCCAAGAACCTTTAGTCATGGTGAGGAAAAGCCAAGAACCCTTAAAATTGGTTGAGACAAAGTAAAGAGTCTCTCAAAAGTGAGGTTGGCTCTTAAGAGTAAGGTTGATTCCAAGAATCTCTTACAAAAATGGGTGAGGCAAGTTCAAAATCTATAGGAGAATGGATGAGGCTAATCCACTTACTTGGCAAGCCTATGTATACTATGTATGACTTTTTCAAATGCCAAGAATGCTTCTTAAATGATTGCACATGTTAATATGCCCATGCATGCATTTGTGAGACTTGTATTGCATGTTTTATGTGTGATTGAATGGGAGATGAGCTATTGGGATTCTTGGAATCTCATCCCCTCCTCTCCAATGATCTAACATGCTAGGTAGACCAAGAGATCAAGGGAATGGAAGCCAACCACATGAGAGATGAGAGCTTCACATCAAAATGCTTATATTTTGCTACTTTAAGGCCTTATGGATGGCAATTGATGTATTCCATTATTGTATTTGACCTATGATGTTATGAGCATGTATAATTATGATAATATATCATGTATAAATAAGAGATTATATTATGCGACCATTAGAATCTAAAATGAGTATGCTATGGCAAACTAGCTTCTTGAATGACATTATGTAATTGTGTACAAATGGAAGTGGAATGGTCAAATTGAGATGCATGAGGTTTAGGACTATTTGGGCAGCTTATACAAGTCCTAATTATGCTTTTAGACTTTCCCAAGAGGTGCCAAACCCTAAGGAAAGTCATTTGGACATTTTGATATCTTGTATGGACTAAAAATTGACCAATTTAGAACTCTATGTCACTTTTTGCCCGAATAAGCTCTTCTTGATCTGAGATTTGGCATGTAATTAGAGCTTTGTAGGAAGGCAAAGAACATAATTTTCAAAGGTCTAGAGAATATTTGATGAATTTTCAAAATTGGAAAAAAATCTAGTTTTGGTCTGATGTACTGTTCACTTGGTCTGAAAATGAAATTTGTCACTTAGGGCTCAAATGTTTTCCAATTGGTATGAAATTTTATAATTCCCAGTGACTTATGCTAACAAGAAGCACCTCATTTGAATGTCTAGAGAGGGAGATATGGATTTTCAAAGATTCTTTCCAGTATCAAGAGCTCTAATTGACCTTAGGTATTGTTTGATTGATTTTTGATGCCTGGATGTTCCTAAGCTAGTTTGGAGTTATTTTTACCTCTAGCTAACATCCACAACTTTCCAAATTGGTATCATTTCCATGGATTGGATTTTTATGGAATTAATTAGACATTTTTGAAATTTGCTGCAGAAACCTATGACAGTACTAATAGTCAGCCAGACTTCTAGACCTTTTCGAATGTCAAATGTCTTTTGTGTTAGATGTTATGGTCTAGACATATTTTTAGCATAAATTAAACATTGTAGCTTTCTAGAATGACCAATAATGCATGATTTCAATTTTTTTAGAATTAGTTATGATTTTCCAAAGTTTGTGATAGAAATGAGGAAAATTTGGTTGAAAATGTATATATGTATTTTATGCTTCTCTTTGGTTTCCACAAGTTGTAGGCCACTTTGGGTAATGCAAATGAGTTGTATCCATGTAATTAAATATGAAAATGTGATGAATGAGCTCACATGGTCCATGGGACTATAAAGGAAAATTTTATATGCGACGCAATACTAAGAAATACATTATTTTAATGCTATATTTCTTACTCTCTTATGGATTGCATGATAAGAAGCATGGAAGTAGTATGAAATAAGTTAGAAATATATGGTGTTATATTTGTTTTGTGCAAGGCTTGAAAGGTACATGTTCTATATAGGGCTTAAAGGGTACTTGATCTGTGCAGGGCTTAAAAGAGTGTCTAGTTTGTGCAGGGTTTTGAAAGGTACCTAATTTATGCAGTGCTTAAAAGGTTATTGGCATATGTAGGGATGAAAAGGTGCTTGTTATGTATAATGCTTAAAAGGTTCTTGGCATATGCATGGTTTAAAAGGTGCTTATTCTGTGTAGCACTTAAAAGGTGTCCATTTTTTACAGGGTTTAAAGGGTACATATATGGTGCAAGGCTTAAAAAGTGCTTGGTTTGTGTAGGGCTTTGAAAGGTGCATGTTCTGTGCAATGCTTAAGGGTTCCTATTCTATGCAAAGCTTGAAGGGCCTATTCTGTGTAGGGCTTAAAGGGTACCTACTCTGTGCAGGGCTTAAAGAGTGCCTAATCTATGCAAGGTTTAAAAAGATGCCTGATTTGTGCAGGGCTTGTAAGGTACTTTTTCTATGCAAGGTTTAAATGGGGCTTGGTCTATACAAAGCTTTGAAGGATACATAATCTATATAGGGTTTAAAAGGTACCTAGTCTGTATAAAGCTTTAAAGGCATCCATTCTGTGCGAGGCTTAAAAGGTGTCTATTCTATGTAAAGCTTTGAAAGATATTTGTTCGGTGAGGGCTTAAAGATGCTTATTCCGTGCAAGGCTGAAAGGGTGCTTGTTTTGTGTAAGCTAAAAGGATGCTTATTTTGTATAGAGTTTTGAAGGATACTTGATTTATGTAGGGCTGAAAAGGTGTCTAATTTGTGTAGGACTTTGGAAAATTCCTATTCTATGTAGGACTTTGAAAAGCGCCTGTTCTATGCAGGGCTTTAAGAAGTCTAATTTTTGTACAAATTTTTCCAAGTTTGGAAACTTTATTTTATTTGCCTAAGTTTTATGCAAGGCATGCACTTATATGAATTGTGTGATGCATGCAAAATGCTTGACTTTTAAGCTTAGCAACTCAATTTTGCCCTAATATAAATGAAAGTTTGTATATGCAGATGTAAGAAGCATGAAGCATGTGAAATGTTACTATTCATGAAATGTACATTTTTGTGTTTCCTTTACCCTAATATGAATTTAGGGTCCATATAATGTATGCACATATAGGATATGAGAAGCATATGAGATACTTTATTTCGTAAAATACAAAATTTTTTTCTTTTACTTACCCTAGTGGGACTAGGGTCCACATAACATATTCATATGTGAAATGTGAGAATCATATGAGTGCTTTATATTGTGAAATGCAAAATTTTGCTTTTACTTGCCCAGTGTAAACTAGGGTCCATATAACGTATACATATGTGAGATGTGTAAAGTATATGAGATGCCTTGTTTTATGATATGCAAATTTATGCCTTTTACTTACCTCAATGTGAACATGATTTTATGTAATTTATACATATGTGATATGCAAAGCATATGAGATGCAAGTTTTTTTTTTTTCTTTCCATTTTTGAATTTGGAAATTATGTTCCTTATTTGTAATGTATGCACATAGTATGCAAGTAGAGTTACCTCCAAAGGGAGAGAAAAAAAGATAAGGACATTATCTTTAAATATCCTTAAACTAATTTTAAATTTTGGACCTTTTTATTTTATTTTTGCAAATAAAATCACCTCAAAAAATAGAGGAAAAAATAAGACATCATCTTTAAATGTCTTTAAACTAATTTTGAATTTTGGATCTTTTTTTTTAATTAAAAAAATGGAATGATGATGGAACCGCCTTTGATAAGAATGGCATATGGTGCATGAAAAATATTAGAATTTGTAAAGTATAGGACTTTTGGTCATTTGTGTCTAGAAAATTTTCTCATGTTGACTCTTTACTAACCCTAGTGATAGCATTAGGGGTTTCAGTAGTCTCACCAAATTTGCCTTTTGTCACTTGGATGAAAGATTTTATTGATGGATTTGGTCAATTAGAAATGCCCTTGAGGGAGTATCCAAATCTAAGAAGATCTGAACTCTTGCATTGACTTATTTTTTATTGAAATTTCTTAAGGTGATTTGTTTGCCCTTAATTAGAACTATTAACTTGATGTGATAGTTTTCTCTTATCAACTTTTTATCATCAATGCTTGAAAGGTCAACAAGTAAAATCTACTCTTACTTTATTTAGTAATGTCAATGTAGTCATTTATTAAAGGGCATGAACTTATAAGCTTGGGAAGGAAAAGGACTTTAAATTTGAAGGATTGTAAGGAATGGTGAAACATGTGGTCATGTAAAAAGGTTTGAAGCAGAGAAATGGAACAGACAAAGGCTGGATATAATGTGAAAGAATAGGAAAATACCCTAATTGTAACACCATAATCATATAGCTCAGCTCATTCCTTATCTAAGCTCATTTCCAAGAATTTCACAAGTTTATAAGGGAAGAGCAATACAAATAATGAATAAATTTGCGCCATGTAGGGGATGAATTTTTCATTTGATGTCCTAGAGACCATATAAACTCATTCTTATATTTAATTACACTAATACAACTCAAAACCATCTAAGGAAGTGGCCTAGAACTCGTGCAAGTGAAAGAAACACATAAAATCCCATAGTGTAGCCTCGACCAGAATTGCATGTTTTCTGTCACAAACTTTGAAAAATCATAACTAACTTTAAAAAAATCAAAATCATGCATTATTTATTTTTCTAGAAAGCTACAAATGTCTATTTATTCTAAGAATAATTCCAAGGCATGGAACATCAAGCAAAAGATGTTTGACATTCGAAAAATGCCTAAGGTCTCAGCTATTTGGGCTACTATCACAAGTTACTGTCATAAACTTTGGAAATTCATAACTAATTTTACAAAAATCCAAATCATGAAAATTTAGTCAATCTAAGAAGCTATAGATGTTAATTTACAAAAAAAAAATCTCCAGACCATGTCAAGACCATTTAGGAACTGAATTATGATGAAATAGTACTAGAGGTCTAGTGGTGCTACTGGTACTGACAGTAAATTTTAGAAATTCATAACTCTCTGCTTAGACTTCCAAATAAGCTGATCTTGGTGGCCATAGAAATATTATAACCTTTAGTTTATGCTTGTAAAGGGTTACAAGAATTGGATACTATTTTACTATCAGATAACACCGAACACAAAACTAACCATATGAACAGTACATGCACTAGAATAATAGAAAAATCCCAACTTTGAAAATACATAATAAATTCTATAGAGATCTAATTTTTCTACACTTTAGCTTCCCAAAAAGATCTCAATGAGCTTTACATATTTGCCAAATTTCATGGGAAGATTCATCCATTAGGTTAGTTTGTGTCATAGGGTTCTGGTTGGTCATTTTTATGGTTTTAACTAGTATCAAAGTGTCCAATTTTGCTTCCCAAGCTTGTGTGGCCACTTGAGCATGTGGCAATGTACCAAAATGACACTTTAAACTTATTTCAAAGATGTATAAACCCAAATTTCTCAAACTCACTCATCCACCCCATGATATACACAAAATTACACATGCTAGCTCTTGTTATTCAATACCTAAAACATGCTATCTCATACATTTGGTATCAAATTTCATTCATACATCATACATTTGGGTAATTACATATGTTTATATGATTACATAATAATTTCATCATGGAATTACATCATATGCCATATTTATGGCTACAAAAGAGACATAACTAGGCCATTTCATACATTTTGATGTCAATCTCCTTTTCCTTGGCTTGGTGGCTTCCATTTCCTTGCTCAATTGATTCACCTAGCATGTTAAGACATTAGAGAGGAGGGAATGAGATTCAAAGAATCCCAATAGCTCATCTCCCTTTTAATCACACATAAAGTATGCAACACAAGTCTTGAAAATGCATGCATGGGCATATGGAAATGTGTGAGCATTCAAGAAATATCCTTAGCCTTTGAACAAATCATACATAGCATACATAGGCTTCCCAAGTGAGTGGATTAACCCCATCCATTCACTTATGGATTTTGGACTTACCTCACCCATTTCTCTAAGAGGTTTTGACTCAACCTTACTCTTGGGAGACTCTCTACCTTGTTTCAACCAAGTTCAAGGGTTCTTTGCTCATCCTCACCATGGCTAGAGGGTTCTTGGCTTCTCCACACTCAAGAAAATCAAAGCAAGCACATAAAATATCATTTAAATGCATAAAACATCATCATGGTACCATGTAATAAAAGCACATGCTAAAAGACTTTTCATAGCTTAAAACATACTTACACACATTCAAAGATAATGTAAGCACACATTCATGCATGAAAAAAGGTGGAGAGAGCTATCTTGCTTGCATTCACACACTTTTTCCTTGAACCTTGAGTCCTCTCCCTTGACCTCACACACCCAAAAAGGTGGAGATCATTTCTCTTGGCCTAGACACATTGTATGGAAGCCAATTATACTCTTGAATTAAATTCTAAGGCCATATATTCACTAGAAAAGCTAGGTGACTCATAAGGCTCTTTTATGGTTCCATAATCCACTTAATGAAGCAACCTTAGGAAAATATCATCTTGGCTCCATTCTCTACATCTATTTATGATTCTTGACTCCATTTAAACCTCTTGGAGTCATCACACAATCAAATCAAGGAGCCTAGCTCTAACATGCTAGGTGGACTAAGGAGTTATGGTGAAGGGAGCCAACAACCATGAAAGAAGGAGAGTGACAAGCCTAGGCCTAGCTTTCATTCTTTTTGAACCTATAAGGAGGCTTCACAAAGTATATGATGTTGTAAATGTATCATGACCCTTGAGGCATGTATAAATACACCATTATGTGATGTTTATATATATGAATATGATGTATGACCTCTAGCGTATGTTTTGAGTATCTAATGCCAAAGTATGAATAGATATTCAGTTAATGTGCTTGAGTACTTAAGAAAGCACACTTGTCCTGGGCGTAGACGCCCTTCTAGCATGATAATGCCTGAAGAAAAATAGTCGGACAATACAGAGAGATCTCGGGATGTAGTAGATAAAGAATCCTACTTTCCCCGAGCACTCTACGAGAATAAGGCTGATAGAAAAAGGTAAGAGAGAGGTACTTTAGAATAGTGGGAAACTTGTAATATACAGGTGATAAAATGCCCCTCCTTTGCTTAGATCTACTCACCCACTCTCTCACACGTTAAAATAGAAGTAAGAAGGGCTGAGAGTGGCGCACAAGAAGGGAGGCCAAGGAAGGAAGAGGAAGCTTTGAAAAGTGTAAGTTTTAGCCACTTTTTCCTAGTCCTTGTCTTGTTAAACCCACAATTCCCCTCCCAAGATATGCATTTTACTGAGAACCCTAGAAAGCTCACATTTTTTGTTTAAAAAGCCCTTCTATGAGTTTTTCAAATTTTTCAAAAATTACAAAAATGCCCCTACTTCCCTCAGTAAATTTTTTGATATCTCTTGGCTCTGGTTTTTGGGTATCTTAAATCTCAAATCCTCATTTTCTAATATTTAAAATTTTATTATAATTTTAGTTGGCCCCAATTCCTTCTATTTCAAGGACTTCCTTTTATATTTGGCCCATTTTTTATGTTTACGGAGAAACTGAACATTGCGTTTCTTACGTTTATGGAGGGACTGGATGTTACATTAGCTAGGTGTTGCTTCTTTAAGCCATAATATGGAACATGTAAGGCCATCTCACTTTCTATGGTTTTTAAAATTTTTCCAAGGCTTCCTCTCATACTGTCCCAACATACATGATGCAAAAATAAGCTTGGAACAAATTAAAACTAGCCCTTGGTGCTTCATCTAGCCTAGGCTGAAATTATGCACTATATGAACACCAAGTGGGCTTGCTTCACTTTCTTGATGGAAGATACATATGAGGAGCCTTCTAGGGATCTCAAGAGCTCATTCAAATACTCATTTAGGCCTAGGAGAAATTACATCAAATCAGATTTTCAAGGGAGCACTTAAATCCCTAAGTGGTACATCTTGTTCTTTAATGCTTTTTACTTGATTCCAATTTTATAACTCTAAAACCCTTAGTTCCTCTTTGGTTTAGACAGAAATCATCCCTTAGGGATTGGGCTCCATGGTGGCCAAACCATATAAGAGAGGGGGGAGGAAGAAGCTACCATAAAAGTGAGATTTTACCTTGTTTCCTTGATTCTTCTTGCTTGTTTCTCATCTTTTGTGGCTTCCTCACCTTAAACACGAATTTCCTCTCTTTGTTCTGCCCCTAAAACAGCACCAAAACTGTATTAAAACCATGGAAAGGAAGCTTGAGAGGAGAGAAACAAGTTTGGAAGGAGAAGGAGCATGAAAGTCCATGAAATTCCTTACCTTTTTCTTGCTTTTTCTCCTCCTTTTTTCCTCTCTTGGTGAGCCTCAAGGAGCTGCTTTTTTTCTGTAATTTGGGCAAAGGAAGTCGTGCTTAAGAAGGTGGGAGAAAAAGGGAGAAGCTTGTGAGAGCTTCTAGAAACATACTTTTTTGAAAATTCTAATTCCGTCCTTCCATAATGGCAATTTTGTTTCGGCTTCGTTTTAACTCTTTTTTGAGAACTGTCTCTTCTATTATAAAATTTAGGTTCCCAATTTAATAAAATACCTTGGGAATCACTCAATTTGGAGCTAAAACCTTACCAAATGAATCTGTCAAAGTGCAGGCTCATTGACATTGGACAACGTACACTGGAGGGCTTTTACCAGTCTCGGGGCTTCCCATAGTTTTTGGGGCTCTGAAAACCTTGGGCAACTCAAATTTCCTATTTAAAAAGCCTCCTATGTGTTTTTCCAAAAGTTTCACTTATTTACAGAAATGTCATTACGTTTCGTCAATTTTTGTCACAAATTGTTTCACCATCCTAGCTCCATTTTTCTTTTCGTCTAAGCCTGAGATTCTCATTTTTAGGAGTCTAGAATACTTTCCAAATTTGTTGAGACTTTAACTAAGTCATTTTGGGGGACTTGCTTTTATGTTTGGTGAATTTCATTCATTTACGAAAAAACTGTATGTCACTTTTCTCATGTTTTCTCTCATTTTTAGAGAACCAGATATTTCACTAATTCTAGACTTAAAGTATTCTCCTTTAAACAATAAAAAATTGAAATGCCAAGAAAATGGACATGATGGGATAGGGAAAAGCTCATTTTTAGATTTGAACTCCCTTAAAAAGAATAAGTGATGTAAGTAAAAAATTTCACTTTGAATTAGACTTTTTGCTCCAATTTTAGTTATTTTGATTTAAAAATCATTCTTCACAAGAAAATTTTTCCCAATTATTTTTTCAAACAAGCCAAATCTTGACAAGGACTTAAAATCATTCTTCTTTTCAGATTACTTTAACAAGATTTTATATTGGAAATTCACCTAACAAGAAAAGATGTCCCAATATTGTAATATAGTCTAATAGGTGAAATTGTAGCTTTAAAAGGGAAGGTGTAAAGGCCCAAACATTCATGTGGGTTCACAATGAAAATTTTACTTTGGTGGTCATGCGATCTTGGTAAGACTTATTGACTCTTAGCATTTAACTCGAGCATTTTTAAAAGGATAATTTTCCATTTTCAATTCCCATTCAACATAATTCTTCTTTGAAGGATTTTTCTCTTTTAACCTTCGGAGGATTTTTCTCTTTTGACTTCTTATGCAACATAAAGCATCCCTTTGAGAATTTTGCCCTTTGATTACATGCTAAGGTAGAGCTCCATTTTGGAAGCTTTTGCTTTCTCATATTTTATTGTACAAGAGCTTTCTTTTTGAGAATTTCTTTTCTCCTATGACTTTTCTTTTCTTCCTCCAACGACATTCCTTGAACATTTGTTTTTTTTTTTTATTTGGGTCTTTAGAGGACTCTACTATAATGCCAAAATTACTATTTTTATACGAAATTTTCATTTCTTCCTTGGTTTGATATATATTCAGTATTTGAAAAATTTTGAAGGCTTAAAGTGATTGGCAATGGTTAAATAGTGTTTGGATAATTGAAAGAATTTAATTATCTCTTGATATTTGAATTATCGACATGAAAGTTTGTTAAAGGCTACCTATCCCAAATATTCAATGATTATAGGTAAAAGAAATACGCATTACACCTATCTCAACTAAGGTGACTAGAAGTAACTGCTTTGTATTTAGGACGACAAAGATGCCTTATATACTAGGCATAGCTTACTTGGTAGGATATGCATTTATATCTTTGGTTTTTTCTTTTTTCTTTTTTCCTTCTTTTCTATTTTTTTTTTAAGAATTGAAATTAAGGCATATCATTAGCTTCAAATTTTACCCTTCTTCACATTAATTGAATCTTTCTATAACACCATAATGTCTTAACCTCAATTAATCTCCCTCTGGGCTCAATTCCATATGATTTCCAAAGAACAAGTACAAACCGTGGCATTTCCATGCTATAAAATAAGGTTCAAACGTTCATATTTTGCCCCGTGGGTCTTGTGAACCCATCAATCACATTCTCTACTCACACACCATTTATACAACTCATACATATCATAAAACAAGCCATAAACCATGGATATGAAGCCAAAAACTAAGAAAGTACAATTTCTTAAATGGGCCAAAAAGTCAGATTTTTGGCTCTAACTTTGGAAAATCATAACTAATTATAGAAAAATGGGAATCTAGCAAACCATAGCTTTCTAGAAAGCTCTAAGTGTTAACTTTATGATATAAATAATTCCCAACCATAATCTCAGGGTTTAGACCATGTTTGAGATCAAAAAAGAGATAGAGGTTTGGCTATCCCTGATACTAGTGTAGCTTGCTGTCATGAACTTCAAAAATTCATAACTAAATCCACAAAAATCCAATCTAGACAAACTATACCAATTTGAAAAGCTACAGATGTTATTTAGAGGAAACAAATAAGTCCAAATCAGTTCAACAGCCCTTATACCTCAAAAACCTATGGAATAGTAACGAAGGTCAGATGGCTTCCCTGATGCTGATACAGAAATTCAGAAAGTCAGTTCTCTCTCTACAGAGCTTTGATTGAGGCGATTACCATTGGTATAAGGCGCTATAGATGTCTAGTTTATGCCTATAAAATTTCATGACGATTGGACACCATTTGGTCCATGAATGACATAGATTCATTTTTGGACCTATGGTAATAGTGCATTGACCAAACTATTAAAATTCCCAAACTTCAATAATTCGCCAAATATTCCCTAGACCTCCAAATATTACCAATTTTAGCTTCCCAAGAAGCTTTCTACAAACTCTAGAGACATACTAAATTTCATATTAAGAAGAGCTCATTTGGTCATACTTTGACATAGCTCATAAATTTGGCAGTTTTGACACCCAAAACGGTTCAAAGTAGGTCCAAATGGCCTCCCACATGTTCTCGCACCTCATGGACAAGTTTTAAAGCATGAACATAGTATATATGAAATGTCCAAGTGATCCAAATCATCATACATTTCAAACTCACTATGCTATGGGTAAAAATGCATTATTGCATACAATCCACAAAAGGGGCAAATCCCATATTTTCATTACTTTGGCTCTCTACATAGTTTATACATTATTTTTACATACATTTACACTTGCTTCAACATTTACATCTCAAAAATAGTAGGTGCATATTCATTTTAGCACCTCTTTATATCAAAAGAATCAAAATAAACCAACATCTATCTAAACATGCTCCTAGGCTTCTTGGTGTGCACTTGAATCTCCTTGAGCTCCACCTAACATGTTAAGATGGGAGAGGGAAGGGGGTGAGATTCATGGAATCTCAGTAGCTCATGCACTCATTCAAGGAAGTAATCAAGGTGTATAAATAAGTCAAATCATGCAAATAGGCATCTAACCATTCACAATCATACAATACATGATTTACATGCCATGAAAACAATATCAATGCCAAGAATGAGCTCTAGGGACTTTTGGTCTAGCCTCACCTGATTTTAGGGACTTTTGGATGGCCTCACCCTTGGTTTAGGGACTTTTGACTTGGCCTCACTCAATTATGAGACTTTTGGCCTTGTCTCACCTATTCTCAGGGACTTTCGACTCTACCTCACCCATCTCAAGGGACTTTTGGCACTACCTCACCCGAGTAATTTTCACAATCCAACACATAAGCATATGGGTACTAATGCATCAAGGCAATAACATATGGCATGTCTCACACAACAAGCATGTACACAAGCATGCAATGACTATATACATCTAAGAATGCAACAAGAAAGAGTGAAGAGCTACCTTATGAGACAACACAAGCCTTCCCTTTCAATTTCTCTTCTCCCTTCTTGGTTTCACACTCACACCTTGATGGAGGTGCTTCTCTTGAGCTTAGACACAACAAAAAGCATGGAATTACTCTCTCATAATTCAACAACTATTAGGGGTTCTTCAGAGCAAACCCTTCCAACATATAAGAACCTAGGGGTTCTCTCTCTCTCTAGAATTTCACTAACTCTTCTTCTCTCTCAAGCTCTCAAGTTAGTAGAACCAACATACTGAAGGAAAGCAAAGAAGTTCAAGAGTGGTTTTTCACTTTCTCTCTTCTGACCCATACCTAAAACTAAATTAATTTAACAACCAAAACCATAGAAAGAGAGGGCAAAGAGAGAAAACAAGATTCTAAGAAGAAAGAGAGGAAAATCTCAAGCTTGCTTACCTTTTTTTTGTTCTTCCTTCCTTCTCTTGGTCTCTCTCTCTCTACGTCCCTTTTGTCTCCTTTGGTCGAAGCTTAGGTCAGTTAAAAAAGAAAGAATGAATTGGGACATTTTAAGAAGTCAAATTCTCTTTTTTTATGCTTTTCTAGACTAACCTTCGCTATAGCAAAAATTAACCTTCGCTACGGTGAGCACGTATCAGTCCCAGACCCCTGTTTTCACTATGGCGCGCTACGGCGAGCAGCTCCTTGGTTTTTGTATGGGATGCCTGCACTCGCTTTAGCTAAAAGCATTCTCGCTATAGCGAACAGATACATTCGTTATAGCTAGACCATTTCTTGCTATAGCAAACAGGTACATTCGCTATAGCTAGTTTGCTATAGCTAGACCAATTCTTGCTATAGCAAACAGGTACATTCGCTATAGCTAGGTCATTTCTCGCTACAGCTAGTAGACTTAGAAAATTTCAGGACTTTGAAAATTTTTAGCTTTCTTTTTTCTTTTTCTGGTTGTTACACTCTCTACAAGGGAGTAATAGATATTATTTTTATAGGTTTTTGGTTATCATTGATTCTTAAGAAAGATATGCAAGGAAATGAGTTGAGTCAAATAATTGATAAAAGGTTACACAAAAGGTGAAATAAAAATACATGACCATCATGTTAATAAAGTTAAATAAAATAAGGTTCAATGACAGAATCAAGTTCTAGTCTTAGACTTTAGCCAGACAAAAAGATATTGACCAGACAAGCATTAACTAGTTATGATATGATAAGCAATTTCTTTGAGAGTTCAATTATCAAGAATTCCCTATGAAATTTTCTTTTTTATATCCTAGAACACCTTGTTTATGAAAAGGTTATAACTTTTTATGGATAGTATAATTGTCGTAAGATTAAGCTCATAACTCTGATTTAGTCAATACCATTTTGGAAATGGAGATTAGAGGCTGATGAAGGATGCATCCTACTCTTGTTAAAGCTAATCATGTGAAAGTTAGGCAAATGACAAGTGTCTTAATTGAGGTAGTTTGTGGTTGTGATGACCCTAATTTCTTATTATCATAATTAAGGTTAAACATGTGATTAATCACTATAGGTCATGAAAATGTGGAAAAATTAAAACCTTAATGTGATTAGAGTCATCAATCATACGATTACATACACTTATATTCATAAGGGAATTAAACATCCATTTATAAGCCTTAGATTTATTACTCATAAGTTATAACCCATCTAATGACTCTAGATCATCCTTTGTGATTAACATATGGAAAACCAAGATTTTCTAGTTAATATAAGTGTTTCAGCATGTTAGCCGCGGCCAAATTACCCTTAGCCGCAGCCAATTCCTTCTGTTTTACCCATTTCTTATCGCCGCGACGAGTTGGACCTTCGCCGTGGCCAACCTACATGGTGCCACGGCGAAGAAGCCTCCTGGAACTTCCTCGCTCGTCTTTCGATATTGGCTACGGCCAATTCCTCCTTCTGCCACGGCCAATTCCTCTCTGGAATGCCGGGGACATTTTCCTAAAAGTTCGCAGCGGCCAATTCCTTAATTCGCCGCGGCTAATTTCTCTCTAGATGACTCCCAGTTTGACCTCTCACATTTCGTCACGACCAATTTACATTTCGCTGTGGCGAATTCCTCTCTGGCACTCTCCCTAGGCAACTTCGCCTCTATTGGCCGCAACCAACTATATTTTAGCCGTGGCGAAGTGCCTTCTAGTCCTACACTCTGAAAATCTAAACTCATGCTCTCCTTTCTCCCTCCAATCTCACCCTAGGGCTCCTCTACCTTAATTGTGGGGCTGAAATAGCCTTCATTAGCCTAATTTATCCGGCTAATCTCTCCTCTCTAATTTAGGACTCAAGGGTCAATTTCTTTTCTCTAATTACCCTATATCAGCAAGTCCAGGGAATAATAACAACATAAATCATGCACCATTGACATTTAACATTGATACACTTTCCAGTAGAGGTTCCATACATCAGTGATTCATATCAATATCTCAAGGTTACATTCCCAAATGGTAAGTCATATCATAAGTTCAATGAGGTTCACAACAGATATCATAAACCCATACATCAAATACCAATTTAAAGTAAGGCCTACTACTCAATAGGTACACATTATATTATCAAAATATAGACTCTTACACTTGGCAATACAGATACATGATGATACTATACAAGACTTAACAAAAATTAGCATCTATCTTATTTTACTCAGACTAAGTGTAGCTCCCCCACACCGGGCTTTAGCTCATGGATGTTCATCCACTTGCTTACCCTTATCCTTACCCGAGGAACCTTCACCTGAAATTGTAATCCCATAAAACGGGGTGAGATAATAATCTCAGTAACCAAGGCAATTCCATCATATAATCCAATTTAATTAACATATATGCATGAAACAAAATCATATCTATCATCTCAGCAAATGAAACAATTAGGCTATCATAATTACTATCCCATACTAGTAATCATATTTTAACATGTTAAAGGCCATTAACACTGGGAGAGGCCCGTCCATGGCACCTACTCCCCATTGAGCACAACCAGGGCTCAGCACATCTAGGGTTTGATCATAACCCGGTGCTCGATCGAAGCACATGCACAGGTGGCAGCCGCACCACAGCTCCATTATGGACTCACAAGATCCAATCATCATACAATAGATAGCCAACCAATTCATTCAACATTTCCAAATCATTCATATACAGCACGTGTGAAATTTAAATAGACATATGCATGGAATTAAGGTAAACCCCGGTTACCTCACTCGTAGACAGATTTGCAACAGCCACCAATGGTACAGAGTCTCCCTATAATCATAGCATCAAATAATTACTACTCTAATTCATCATTAACAGTTACAATAAGTACCCAAGGGATTTAAATGCTATTAACTACCTAAAGAATACTTACCCAGCTACCACAAATACCAAATTTGGATTTAAGTGTCCTCTTCTAGAAATCTCAGTATTCCACCCAAAATCCTAAGTAAATTTGTACAAAATTAATACCCATAATATAAATAAGCTATGGGGGTCTCAAACCAATAAAGAAAGCATCAAAATGGGGGGTTTAAACTCACCTAATACTAGCCCCAACCTCAACCTACAAATTTCACCCAAAAAAAATTTCCAAACACCCACATTTCAGATTTTGGGTATGATGAAAACACTCAAATTGAAAAACTAATCAGACCAAATTAAAGAGAAAGATGAGGGGATTAAGTTGTATAACTATTACCTTGGCTAAATCTTGCTCTAAATGTGAGAAAAGGTGGAATTATGCCAAGAACCCTAGCCTCTCCTCCTTACCTCCGAATTTTCCTTATGTTTTTGTGTTTTACAGAATGGGGGAGGTGGCTGGTCAGTTTTTTAGGGTTTTAGTGGAGTTAAGTTGGGTCAAGGGATGGGTCATAGGTTGCTTCAAGTCCAACTCCTAATGGGCTCCAGATTTTTAGCTTTGTTAGGCCAGTTTTTAAGTGTTAGGCTGCATGATTTTATTGGGCCAGTTTTATACATTAGGTTGCTGAAGTTTAATGGGATTTGGGCCAAGTTTGAAGAGCTCAAGGGTTTGAATCTGCACCTAACTCATTAGGCCTTCATTAGCCTCTCATTATGATCTATTAATTTAGGCCTAGATGAAATTTCTATCCCAATTAATTCTCAAACCCATGTTAACAATTTATCTCTCTAAAATTTTCATTCACTAACTTGCCCAATTATCCTCTATTAATTATTCTTAATTACTTTAAATCCACGATTAACACCTTAATTAATTTTGGGGTGTTACAGTGGTTCCTAGGATGGTTAAGTTTGATAGGTGTTAATGAGTTTTGAGATGAATGGTTTGAATTTCCTTGGATTTAAGAGGATGGTAGTAGGTAAGTAATAATAAGCTAAAGGATATGGTGATATAAAAGGTTAAAAGGTGATAAGTAACATTATCAAAACTTTTAACAGCTTCCTTTTCCCTAATCAATTAGCACACATTTACCTCTTGCCTCTATACCTCACTCTCTCATTTTAGCCATTCATTAACATAGCTTTTTGACCTAGATTTTGGTTTAAACTAATCTTTTCATTACAAAGGACCAAGAATCTTATATTTTATAAATTTTCAGATTTTTAACATTAAATTCATTTTGGCTATACATGGATGCAATTTTATTATATTATTTGACCTATGAACTAATGGGTGCATTGATTTTGGCATAAAAAAATTTTCAAGCCAAGGAATCTTTATTTCCTTTGGGGCATTTGCTGTCCTATAAGGTAGGCTAAAAATAAAAATTAACTCAAGAATAAAATTAGAACTTTCTCACTCAATTTGCCTTTTTGATAACCTTTTTTTTATCATTTTACTTTTATTTTCCTTAAATGTTTATTACACACAGGGATAAATAAAGTTGAAAATCATTTTATGAGAATGTGTTGAATTCCACATAGATGATGTTTATAGGAAAGTCTAGCTAATTTACATTTCCTTTAACAATTTGTAGGGTCATTTCCAGATCCTCCACTTTTCTCTAGGACCATATTGTTTCACCATAAAAGGTGAAGTTAACAAAATTGACTCACAAGGAATTTTAGTTCTTTAATGAGCAACTCAAGTTAAACCCTTAACCAACTTGACTCTTAAAATCAACTTGATCTTTATTTATTTCGGAATCAAACCAGTAACATTATGCCAAAGCGTACTATCATTGTGGATGTTACCTAAAATTGTCTTTTCTGATTAAGTAGTGGATTATTAGCATTAGTTGATATTTCCTACATTCCTTTAAGGGTTTATTGATTTATAGGGAGTTATGGCTTATTGACCAACTTGAGAAGTCCCTACATAATTAATGCTTACAACTTTGGCTTGAATAATATTTGATAAAAATAGGACAATCTAATTGTCCACTAATATATCAGGGGTAGACAAGATTATTCTAGTCATACACATTGTTAGAACACCATTTGGAACGATGTCTTGATATAGGGAAAGCTTTGTATTTTTCCTTAAGGTGCTTATTGCTCTATGGAAGAAAAAACAATTAAGAGAAATAAGCCTTTCTACACAATTGATGCCTTAGAAAATATTGTCTTAAACCTTTTACCAAGACAAAGTATTCATTTAATGGTACACTAACAAATTCATATTTTTCACATGCAAAATCATGAATATTATACAAAACCCACATAGATACTCTTTTTCTTTAGAAATCTTGTTATCTTATAGGGGAAAAGATTTTGAGAAAGAAAGGAGTCCTTTTAAGGTTAATGTCAATATAATTGGACTAGTTGTTGAAAGAGGGATGTCTTCATTTACTTTTATTTTATTTAATCTTTTTTAAGAAAAAAAAATGCATGCCCAAAGGTTTCATGTTTAAGGGATTATTGTGAGCATGATCATGGTCTTTCAAGGTTGGAAATCCACCGAACAAGGATTGACTTAATTAATGTATACTTTTATTATATCTAATGTATTTATAACTATGCAATAACATTTCATTAACTAGTTTAGTAAATAGTGACAATGTATCACTCATCCTATGGGCTTTATTAAATGTGATAAGGAAAGAAATGAAAAGTGCTCTCCTTTGTCAAAATATAGGTAAACCCCAGGTTGAGGTTACTAATTTGTAAAAGTCTAACTTTAACTAATTTGGAGGCATCTATGGCTTGACTATTAGTTCGAGGTTTTAAGGTAGGTCTATAACTCTTAAAAATATTGGTCCCCAAATTGTCCCTATCATAAGATGAGGATATTGTTATAAAAATTTAGCCTTGAGAGAAAAAAATATCTTACACAGATTAAACCCATATAACAAGGTATAATTTGGGTGAGGTCTTCATGATATCCTCAGAAAGCATAACGCTTTACAAGAAAATCAATGTAAACCTTTACTAATTTAAGGTGTACTCAGACTTAGGTATAGCGCCAATAACATGTGTAAGGTAATTGTGTATTGTAACAACATATATTTCTAGCTCATTTCATAACATTCCCATGCTTTATGTGATGCATTCCATGAAGGAGGTGAGAAAAACATATTAAAATAATGCATTTATTTACGCTGCGTCGCATATGAAGATTCCATTCTGTGTCACGTGGACCATGTGAGCTCATACATCATATTTTTATATTTAATTACATGAATACAACTCCTTTGCATCATCAAAAGTGGGCTACATCTCGTGGAACTCAAGGGCAAGCATAAAATACATACATAGATTTTCAGCCAGATTTTGCCCCTTTTCTATCTAAATTTTGGAAAATCATAACTAATTCTAGAAAAATCAAAATCATACATTATTGGCCATTATGGAAAACCATACATGTCTAATTTATGTGAAAAATATGTACAAACCATAACATCTAACATAGAGGATGTTTGACATGCAAAATGGTCCAGAGGTCAGGCTGTCCACTGATGCTATCACAGATTTCTATAGGAAACTTCAAAAATGTCTAATTAATCCCATAAAAATCCAATCTATGAAAATGATATCAATTTGGAAATCTGTGGATGTTAGCTAGAGGTGAAAAATAACTCTAGATTGATTCAGGCATGCCCAAAGCTTGAAACTTAATCAAACAGTAACTGAGATCAGCTGGAATTCCTAATACTAGATAGATTATTTGAAAATTCATATCTCTCTCTCTAGACATTCAAATGAGTACTTCTAGTTTCCACAGGTCACTGGAAATGTCTAGTTTCTTTGTATAAAATTTCATGATAATTGGACATCATTTGAGCCCTGTGTGATAGATTTTATTTTCGGACCTGAGTGAATAGTGACATGACCAAAATTAGAAAATTTGCCAACTTTGAAAATTTATCAAATATTCTGTAGACCTCCAAAAATTATGTTCTTTAGCTTTCGAAAAAGATCTCAATAAGATATAATTTCATGATAAATCTCAAATCAAGAAGATTTCATTTGGCCAAAAAGTAATATAAGATTCCATTATGATCAATTTTTGCTCCATACAGGATACCAAATTAACCAAATGGCTTTCCTTGAGTTTTGACACCTTTTGGGCAAGTCTAAAAGCATATTTAAAACTTTTGTGGGCTGCCCAAATGGTCCAAACCTCATGCATTTTATTTTAGCCATCTCATCTATACTTGTACACAATTCCATGATACCATCCAAAGAGTTCATTTGCCAACACATGGTCAAATCACAATCTAATGATCACAAGATACATTCTCTTATTTATACATGTCATATTATCATAATTACACATGTTCATAACATCATATTACATATACATCTATTGATTACATCATTTGCTAATGGTATGGCCTTAAAGTAGTAAAAATCACATTCTTGAATGTCATACTCTCATATTCAAGCTGGTTGGCTTCCATTACTTTGTCCACTTGGTCCATCTAGTATGTTAGATCATTGGAGAAGAGGGGATGAGATTCAAAGAATTCCAGTAGCTCATCTCCCATTCAATCATACATAATAGATGTAAAAAAGTCTTATAAATACATGTATGGTCATGTTGACATGTGCAAACATTCAAGAGACATTTTCATCATTTGAGAAAGTTATACATAGCATACAAAGACTTGCCAAGCAAGTGGATTAGCCTCACCCAATTTCTTATGGATATTAGACTTGCTTCACCCATTCTTTAAGAGATTCTTGGATTCAACCATGCTTTTGGGAGCCCACCTCACTTTTGGGAGACTCTTTACTTTGTCTCAACCAATCTTAAGGGTTCTTGGCTCATCTTCACCATGGCTAAGGATTCTTAACCTCACCACACTCAAGCAAACCCAAGCACACATCATAATCATCATATGAAAGCATATTATTACATCATGGTACCATGGAATCAAAGTTATACTAGAACACTTTTCATGGTTTGAAAATACACATACACACATTCAAAGACAAGTAAAGCAAACAATCATGCATGAGAGAAGGAGGAGTGAGCTAACTTAGATACAATTACACACTTTTTCTCTTGAATTTCCCTCCCTTTCTTTGACCACACACACATAATGGTGTGGGAATGATTTCTCTTGGCCTAAACATAATTTATGAAAGCCAATTAGGTTTACAAAATTAATTCTAAGGCCACACACATACTTAGATACTAGCTTGATCTACAAACCTCATTATGGTTCCATAATTGCACCTAATGAAGCAACACTCCTCAAATAAATTCTAGGCTCCATTCTTTCCTTTCAAATATGATTCTTGACTCGTTTTAAGCCTCTTGGAGTCATCACACAATCAAAACCAAGAGTCTAACTATATGTTGCTTCTTTAGGTCATAATATGGAACATAAAGCACCAACTCATTCTCCAAGCTTCCTCTCATATTTATTCATCATATGTGACTCAAAAATGGGCTTATAAAAATTTAAAACTCTCCCTAGCTATAAGAACCTCTCTTGGCTAAACTTATGCTAGGCTTTTGGCTCCATGGACTTTGCTTTGTTTTCTCAAGGGATGAAACACATGGGGAGACTTCTAGGGATCTTAAGAGCTCATTTAAACTCTTATTTAGGCTTAGGAATCATCATAGAAAATCAGATTTTACAAGGTGCACTTGAAACCCTAGATTTTATATCTTAAAATCCAATGGCTAGTTTGTTGTTTTCTTTACATATTCTTGTTCTTCTCCTTCAAATTCCTAAGATTCACCCTGGGATTGGTTGAAAATTAACTCTCTAAGGCTAAACATATATAGATCGAAATGCTCACAAGAGAAGGGAGGAAGAAGATCAAGTGGAAAGATTGCATGATACCTTGATTTCCTTGGTTTTCCTTGCTTGTTCTTTGCTTTCCTTGGCTTCCTCACCTAAAATTCAAAATTTCCCCTCTGTTCTTCCTTCAAAACAGCCCTCAAAACTTCAGAAAAATCATGGTAAAGATGGGGGAAAAGGAGGAGAAGAGATTGGTTAAGAGAAAGCATGAAAAATAAGCAAATTTCCATACCTTATGCCTTGAATTTTCCCTTCTTCTTCTCTCCCTTTGGTGTGCCTAAACCCTAGCTTTCTTCTCTAAAATTGGGCAGAAAAATCTGAGACTAAATGAGGGAGAGAGTGAGGCGCCTCTTATTTATAAAGGGAGGAAAATGGCTTTTTCAAAAATTTCCATTTTGCCCTTCATTCTTTGTATTTCCGTTTTTCCTTCATTTTAGCTTATTTTTTAGAACTGTCTTTTGTATTATAAAATTTAGGTTCCCAATTTAGTAAAATTCCTTTGGAATCACTCAAATCGAAGCTAAAACCTTCCTGAACGAATCCGTCAAAGTTTAGGTGCATCGACGTTGGAAAACATCCACCGAAGAGGATTTAATTGTCCTAGGCTTCTTATGGTTTTTAGGGCCTCTAAGAATCCCAGAGAAGTCAAAACTTTCATTTAAAAAGCCCTTCTATGTGAATTCCAAAATTTGTTCAAAATTATGAAAATACCATTACATTTCGTAAGATTTCTGTCAAATTTTGTTTCTTCATTCTAGCTCCATTTTTCCTACCATCTGAGGCTAGGATTCTCATTTTTAGGAGTCTAGAATGTTATTCAAATTTTTTAAGACCTTAACTAATTCATTTCAGGTGACTTGCTTCGAAAACACGCCCGTTTCTGTCGTTTAACAAAAAATCAGACGTTACATGTATCACTGATATGTGTGAAGAGAACATTCATACCTTTGATTCTATGGACTGCCTAACCCTCATTTGCTAGGCAAATTAGTAGAGTAAAGAGAGTAAAACCTATATACAAATATAAGCAAAAGGAGTAAGGCATTTATAGATATGATCATTTACCTTAAAGTTTTGTTCTTCATATTATCTAATCCTAACACATGTCATATACAAAATCAATGTAATAAAACCAATGAAATGAACAAATATGTGAAAGACATGTTATCTATTGGCAAACAACATAAAAAGGATAATCAAAATAAAAGAAGGCCATAATATTTTGCACAACTAACTTAAATTTGGGTTTGATTCTCAAACTTAGTCCCCAGCAGAATCGCCAAATTGTTATTCTTGTAATGCGATTGCTTGGCCCTAAAAGAAAATTTTAAAAATTTTGTTTTTTAATTTTTGAAAATGAAAAGCAAATCAAGTAAAGTCGCTATCAAAATTTTAATTTTTAAAAATACAAAACTTTGGAAAAACCATTTGAAGGAAAATGGTTTGCGAATCAGAAATGGATTTAAAAGCTAATTATAAGTGGAGAAGATATTAGACACTCCACAACATTTGTTTTGAAAAAAATTATCCTAAATTAACTATGTAAAATTAATATGACCTTAAACTTATTTTAATTACCTCTCATCGATCACATGCAAAAATTAAAAAACAAAAAGCAAGTAAGAAACGAAAATAAAAGAAAAAAATATTTATTTAAAAAGACAGACTTAACTTAAGATGAGGTCTATGTACCTTTTGAAAGAGATGAAAGTTCACGTAATTTAATTGGGTAGAAAATAGTATTTTTTTTATTGATTTTTTTTTTATTTTTGGGAAAAGAAGAAAAAAGAAAAAATTCATTTTAGGCTTTCACAAAAGAAACAGTTTTAAAATTAGTTCGTATGTTTTAATTTGCAAAAACAAAATTAATTCGACTTCTTTACTTATTTATTTATTTATTTATTTCTTCTTTCTTTTTTTAATATCTTTCTATGATTTTTTAAATGATTTTTATGATTATTGTTTATTTTATTTTTATGACTTTCTTTGTTTATTTTTTTTATTTTTTTATTTTTCTAATTTTTTGATTTTATATATTTTTATGACACTTTTTTTTGGGAAATGATACCTTTTTATTTTTTATTTTTTTATTTTTTATTTTTGGTTAATTTTTTATTATATTTTTTACTCTTTTCTTTGTTTATTATTTTTTTTCATTTTTTTTGTCCTTTTCCTTTTTTTAACTTTTTACTTTTAAAAAAATTGAATTCTTGAATATTAAAACAAAGTGATGATTTTTTTTTTTAAGTGAGGCTCTAAATTTTGACTTGATTTTCGATCTTTCTTTTCTTCTTCTTTTTTTTTTTTAATGGTTGTTTCTTTCTCAAATACTCCACTGAAGCATGACTTTAATGTGTTGGCTTGTGTATGTTTGAATTTATGAAGACCCCTTTAGTGTTTCTTGCTTGATTTAGGGACTTGGTGGCCTTAAGAAGCTTGATAAGTTTTTTAGGCTTCTAATTATTGAAGAATGTGTTTTTCCTTATGTTAATTGAGTTTTGTTGGCTAATAATGACAATTTTAGGCTTAGGTATCTCCTTGGAAGGTGTTAATGACTAATTAGGAAGTGGAAAACATCATTGGATGTAACTAGGGTTAATTCCATTCATATTTGTCATGAAATCATACTTAATATCTATTACATGTATGCTTATATCTATATGATGTTATGATTGAGTTTGACTAATTATATTATATTTCATTATGGACCTTGTTAGTATGTTTTGACTACTTGTGAGAAGTAGTTGACCTTGTTAGTGTGTCTTGCCCACTGAAGTTATTGGACAATGATTGTGTTGTATATCTTACTAGTATGGGATAATAGTGATATTGTTATTGAACTCATTTAATTCGATTAATTGAGCATGGCATATTTAATGATTTCTTCATATAAAGCATTAGTATTGATTGTTCTATATAAATGTGAGTGAAATAAGTTTGTTGGTTACTGAAATTTTATATGTCATCCCAATTGTAGGCTAACTTTTTAGGTGGAAGAACTTCTAGTAGCAAGAAAAAGCTAATAGAAGTCGATTATAGTGGTTTAGTTGTTGTGTAGGTTGATACCTCATTTAATTAGGTTTGTATAACTAAGAAGTGCTAATCTGTATGTAATTGTTCATTATTTTTAGAACATGTCATATTGTATCATGTATTGCCAAGTGTAAGGTTAGTTGAAGTAAGTATGGTTGATGTGGAATTTGTAACTTATGATTGTACTTGAACAATCCTTAGTGAGTATGTATAACACTTGTTTTTTGTAAAAATGATAGAAACGGGTCAGATATAAAAGAACATCCTCTAAAATGAATGAGTTAAAGCCAAATAAAATTAGAATAAAATTCTAAATAATAGGAAATGAGGATCCAAGGCTTAGGATGCCTAGAAATCGAAGCCGAAATAGTAAAAGAAAATTTGACAAAATACAGTGGCATTTTTGTAATTTTAGATAATTTTTAGAAAACTCATAAGAGAGACCTTTAAATGAAAAATTTGAGTTTCTCAGGGTTCTCAAAGGCACTAAAAGTTATAGGAATCCCTAGAACAGTTAAAACCCCTTCGATTTATGTTTTAAAATGTTAGTAGACCCAAACTTTGACCTTTTCGTTCGGGAATGTTTTAAATTCGATTTGAGTGATTCTACAAGAAATTTATAGGTTAGAGAACCTAAATTTTATGATAGAGAAGATGGTTTTTGAAAAGGAGTTGAAATGAGTCTAAAACAAAAAAGCCAAGAATGAAGAGCAAAATTGACATTTTACAAAGCTTCTTATAGAACCCTTCCTATATATAGATGGTGCCCCACTCTTCTCCTCATTTTAGCCTACCTAGTATGTAACACCATATTTATCTAGCCTATCTCATTTCACTCCAAGCTTATTACCTTGGCAAGGCACAATTCCTCAAGAAAAATGCCATTAAAATAATAGATTATTTTGTGTTGCGTATAGGATAAAATTTTCATTTCATGTCCCGTGGATCATATGAACTCATCCATTTCATACTCCTATTTAATTACATACATACAACTCAACCATCTCAATATGTGGCCAAAAACTTGAGCTCATGAGCCATACACATAGAAATCACATGTTTAATCTCGGATTGGTGTGCCAGGTTTTTGTCATAAATTTTGAAAAATCATAACTAATTCTATAAAAATCAAAATCATACAAAATATACCATTATGGAAAGCTAAAGATGTCTAATTTATGTAAAAATAAGTCTAGACCAAATTAGAAATGTCTAACTACTAGAAATTGATGGAATAGTACATAAATTCAGCTAGCACTATTGGTACAGTCATAGTGTAATGTCCAATTTTCGTTAAACGACGGAAACGAGCTCATTTTCAAAGCAAGTCCCTCGAAACGAATTAGTCAAGGTTCCGAAAAGTTTGAGTAATATTTTGGCCTCCTAAAAATGAGAATTCTAGCCTTAGACAGAAGGAAAAATGGAGCTAGAATGAAGAAACAAATTTTAAGATAAATCTTACGAAATGTAATGACATTTTCATAATTTCGGGTAATTTTTGGAATTCACACAGGAGGGATTTTTAAACCAAAGTTTTGAGCTCTCTAGGGTTCTCAGAGGCCCTAAAAACCATGGGAAGCCCCGAAACAATTAAATCCCCTCCGATGGACGTTTTCTAATGTCGGTGTGCCTAAACTTTGACGGATCTGTTCGGAAAGGTTTTAGCTCCAATTTGAGTGATTTCAAAGGCATTTTTCTTAATTGGGAATCTAAAATTTATAATAGAAAAGATAGTTTTTAAAAAGGAGCTAAAACGAAGGAGAAACAAAAATGCAAAGTATGAAGGGCAAAATTGAAATTTTTGAAAAAGTCATTTTACCCTAGCTATATATAGGTGGCGCCTCACACTCTCCCTCATTCAACTTCAGATTTTCCAGCCCTAAATCAAAAGCAAAGCCCTAGGAGAGTGGCACACCAAGAGAAGAGAAGAAGGAGGAAAATTTCAAGTCTTTTAGGTATGGAAATTTGCTTGTTTTTCATGCTTTCTCTCCACCAATCTCTTCTCCTCTTTTTTCCTCTTCTTCTCCATGATTTTTCTGAAGTTTTGAGGGCTATTTTGAAGGAAGAACAGAGGGAAATTTTCGGATTTAAAGAGAAGAGCTTGGAGAAAGCAAGATTCAAGCCAAACTAACCAAGGAAACAAGGTAAAAATGCATTCTATGGTAGCTATGTTGATGTTCCTTTCTTCTCCATTTCAACCTACACTAAGAACCCTAGGAAGATCTGATTTTCAAGCCCAACCAAGCATGATTCTTAGGTATTTGATGGAGAGGAATAAGAATATGCAAAGAAAACCATGAAATAGGCATTGGGATTCAAGATGCAAAACCTAGGGTTTCTAGTGCACCTTTCAATTTCTGAATTTGTATGATGATTCATCAGTCTAATTAAGTGTTTAAATGAGTTCTTGAGACACCTAAGATGCTTCCCACAAGCTTCTTCCTTCAAGAAAACAAAGACATCTCCAAGAAGCCCTAAACCTAGGCATGTCTTGGCCAAACCATGTTCATGGTGCTAGGGAGAGTTTTAAATTTTTATAAGGCCATTCTTGAGTCATATTTGATGAATGATAATGAAGGGAGGCCTTGGAAAAAGTTAGAACTCATGGAAAGTGATTTGGTGTCTTAGGTTCCATATTATGACTTAAAGAAGCAACATGATGCTAGGCCTTTTGTTTTGATGATGTGATGACTTCAAGAGGCTTAAAAGGAGTCAAGAATCATATTTGAAAGGAAAGAATGAGACTTAGAAATTATTTGAGGGGTGTTGCTTCATTAGGTGCATTTATGGACCATAATGGGGGTTGTAGAGCAATCTAGTGTTTCACCTAGCTATGTGACCTTAGAATGTGTTTCATGAACCTAATTAGCTCCCATAAACTGTATCTAGGCTAAGAGAAATCATCTCCACCAATTTGTGGATGTGTGGCTGAAAGAGGAGGCTTGAATTTCAAGCAAAAAAGTGTGTGAGTGTATACAAGGTAGCTCTCTCCACCTTTTCTCATACATGGATGCATGTTTAGATTGTTTTAGAATGTGTGTATTTATATTTTCAAGCTATGAAAAGTATGCTAGCATGCCTTTATATGCCATGATTCTTGATGTTATGTTATGTTTCAAATGAATACATGATGTTTGTATGAGTTTGCTTGAGTGTGGAGAGCCCAAGAACTCCACCCTTTGGTGAGGATGAGCCAAGAACCCTTGAGCTTGGTTGAGACAAAGTAAAGAGTCTTTCAAAAGCAAAGTGGGCTCCCAAGAGTATGGTTGAGTCCAAAGCTCTTTAAGAATGGATAAGGCAAGTCCAAAATCCATGAGGAGAAGTGTGAGGCCAATCCAAACACTTGGTGAGCTTTTGAATGTCTTGTATGATTTGTTCATATGCCAAGTTTACTTTTAAAATGCCCATGACTTCCATTTTCTCCATGCATGAATTTGTAAAGCTTACTTTGCACATATTATGTATGATTGAATGGGAGATGAGCTATTGGGATTCTTTGAATCTCATCTCCTCCTCTCCAATGCTCTAACATGCTAGATGGACCAAGTAATTATGGTGAAGGGAGCCAATAACAATGAAGAAGGGAGATTGATAAGCATATGCCTAACTTTATCCATTTTGGAACCATAATTGTGTTTCTTGATGTATATGTTGTTGTAAAAGTATTATGACCCTTCAGACATGTATAAATATGTTATTATGTGATTTTTAAATGTATGGATATGATATATAAGCTCTAGAATACAATTTGAGTATGTAATGTCCAAATATACAATTGGGAAGTTTCATATAAATGTGCATAAGTGTGGGTTGAATGGCCAAAATGAAATGCATGAGGTTTGGGACCATTTGGGCAGCTCACATAAGTCTTAAACATACTTTTAGACTTGCCCAAAAGGTGCCAAGACTAAAGGAAGTCCATTTGGCAACTTTGGTATCCCATATAAAGCCAAAATTGACCATTCTAAAATTTGACATGAAATTAGGTATCATTGAGATCTTTTTAAGAAGCTAAAGATCATAATTTTCGGAGGTCTATAGAATATTTGATGATTTTTCAAAGTTGGCAAATTTTCATGGTTTTGGTCTGCTACACTATTTATTTGGTCTGAAAATGAATTCCGTCATCTAAAGCACAAATGATATCCAATTGTCATGAAATATTATATAGAGAAACTAGACAATCACAGTGACTCATGCCAACTAGAAGCACCTCATTTGGAGGTCTAGACAGGGAGATATGAATTTTTGAAGTTTCTATCCAATATTAGTAATTTTGCCTAACCAGAAGTACTGTTCCATTGAATTCCAAGGTCTGGTCTTAATGAACTGATCTGTTGATATTTTTCCTCTCTAGTTAACATCCACAGATTTCCAGATTGGTATCATTTTCATGGATTGGATTTTTATGGAATTAATTGGACATTTTCAAAATTTTCTACAGAATTCTATATCAGTTCCAGGATGCAGCCGAACCTTTGGACTATTTTGGATGTCAAATGTCTTCTATGATGAATTTTATGATTGGGACATATTTTTAGTGTAAAGTAGACATCCAAAGCTTTCCAGAATAACTAAGACTGCATCATTTTACTTTTTTTAGATTTAGTTATAATTTTTCCAAAGTTTGGTCAGAAAAAGGGGTAAATCTGGCCGAAATTCAATAAGCACATTTCATACTTCATTTCAATTTCCATGAGTTGTAGGCATGATTTTGTGATGCAAATGAGTTGTAATGATGTAATTAAATTATAGAATGCATAGTATGAGCTCACACAATCCACGTGACACTGATTGCAATTTTTAGATATGACGCAACGCGAAAATAATCCCATTTTCCTTGCTTTTTCTATGGGAAACCTACATGGTTCATGATATTATGCCATTCAAAAGCATAAGATGAGCTAGAATTTATGGTGTTACACATAGAACTTTAAAAATTTATATCTCTCTACTCAAACATCCAATTGGGGTGATCTTAGTGGCAATAAAAAATTTGTCATGTCTATTTTATGCTTGTAAAATGTTAGGAGCATTGGACACCATTTGCCCCTTGAATGACATAGGAGAATGAACTGACCATATAAAAGTAACCATACTAGAACAGTTGAAAATTTGACAACTTTGAAAATTCATAATTAATTCCATAGAGCTCCAAATAATATATTTTTTAACTTCCCAAAAAGCTCTGGATAAGATCTATATGTATGCTGAATTTATGAGAAAATTTGTTCATTTGGTCATATTGTGCCATAAGGTTCCAAAATGGCTCTTTTATGCTTCTTAAAGGGTCTCAAGAGGGTCAAATTTTCTTCCAAGGCTTTCATGGCCACTTGAATATGTGGGAAAGCATCAAAATGGTCTATTAAACTTGTCTCAAAGGTGCACAAACCCAAATTTCATAAACTCACTCTTGCCATTCAATGTCAAAGTCATATAATATCATTCATATAACTCTAGTTCTCATACATATACAATATATCTATACATTTACAAGTATTCAAAGGCTTCTAAATTATATACAACATTGGATTACATCTTATGCCATTCATACGGCTACAAAATGGACAATTTACACAATTCTATGTCAATCTCCTTCCTTTATGCTTGGTGGTTCCCATTCCTTGGCTCACTTGGTCCACCTAGACATGTTAGACAATGGGGAGGAAGGAATGAGATTTTAGGAATGCCAATAACTCTTTTCCCTTTCAACTATACATAAAGGATGAAAATTCAACTCTAAAATACATGCATGGATATCATGGAGTGCATAATCATACATAAGACATTTCTTACACTCAAAAGGTCATACAAAATATACATAGGCTTGCCAAGAAAATGGTGTAGCCTCATCCACTCTCTTTTGGATTTTGGACATGCCTCGCCTATTTTTCTTAAGGGACTTTTAATTAAACCTCACTGATAAACATATATTTTATCTATTTTTATCCTCCTAAACTTAGACATTTTAATGTCCAAATATGGCTTTAGGGCTTTAATTAGATAAGATTTTAATTTAGTAGCCATTTCTACACTTTAGAAATTAAATTACAAAATGAATGATTTTAATGTATACTTTTCTTTTAAATAATTGTGTGAATTTTTCCTACTTAGTTTTTCTTATTTTCGTGTGCAGAATTTCAATGGGCCAATAATGCTAGAATGAGCATTTGATTTAAAGAAAAGAAGAAGCAAGCTCTAACTCCTTTGTTCCCACATGGAAGACACACACATAAGCTCACACAAGCTTCCATGCACACATATACATGCAAAACATAGAAGAATGTAGCTCACTTGTATGGGTTTCTGGACGTGGGGGCTTCTCAAGAAGAAAACGAAGCAATACAAGCTACGGACTGGGCAATCTATGAAGGAAGTAACCTCTGTTTTGGGAGAAGGAAAAACTTTGACCGTAACGTGTGAAGAAGCACAAGCTAAGAGTGAAGGAAAGCTATGGGTTTTATGTGCATAGAGAACAAGAAGGAGCAGCTGAAATGAAGACGTGAAAATGAAGCTAAACACGTGGAAAGCTGCAGCTGGACGAATGAAGAAAGCTTGCATGGAGCTCACAAGCTCAAGCAAAACGAAGAAGAGAAGCTACATGTTGAGACAAGGAGAAACACACATGCAGAATCACGTCTGGTTTGAAAGAGGAATGGAGCAACAACGTGGAAAGCAACACGAACTGTACTGGCAGTAACAAAGAGACGTGGAAGCTTGCATGAGCTAAAATAATGTGAAGGAACGAGGAGCTGTCCAGGACGCCAAATGAAACGTTAAAGAAGCAACCATATGGAGAACTCCCTTGAGCAGAACACGAATGAACAGAGGAGGTTCAGAAGCAACACACACCAGCTGAGCACGTGGTTTTACACGAGTTGAGAGGCTCGAATGCAGAAATAGAGACAGCCACGGGTTCAACGCATAAAAGAAAATGAGGGAAGCTACAGACTTGTGAAGAAAAGCTTATGACGAGCTGAGCAGAACAAAAGAGAGACAACGAAGAAGAAGCTGAAGCTAAGAATGAAAAGCAACGAGTTAAAGTTTGGACAGCAGGAACAAGAAGCCACGTGATTAGAGGAATACGTATACATGCAGAATGTGCTATGAACAGAAACGTAAAGAAATGAAGGGCTAAACGTGCGGACAGAGAAAAATAAACCCATGCAATAGCCACGAGCTCACAAACTCGAGCAGAAATGGAGAAGGGATGCACAGGGAAACGAAATGGAGCTGCTGGTTTGAATGAAAACGCTGGAGCTGGGCAGCACGTGAAATATGATAAAATAAGATGAAATGGGGCCCACACTCATGCATAATAGCTTCAGACAATTTGAAAAATGAGGGCTGAACACGTGAATCATTAAGTGTGCACATGAAGGAGAGCATTTTCAGATCCAATCCTCATCGTCCATTTATCATTCACTTCGTCCATGCCCTTCGCCTCCATTCACGCCTCACACTCCTTCGTCCAGTACCCCATTCCACACTTCGCCCACACACCCCTTCGCCTTCACGCCTCCATTCACATACCACGCCATTTTTTCCTCCATTTCCATCCATTAATGAAGCTCTAATTCATCCACCTTGAGGCTAGCTAGGAGGAAGCTCTTGGAGAAGCTTGAATCCATGGATACAATCAGAATTTTGGCTAAGATTTCTCAATTTCCTACATTTTTTTCTTTTTCTTGTACAATCTCGTTTGAGTTGTATTTGATTAGAAATTGGTGTAATTAATTAGTAGCTGATTAGGTACTGATTAGGAAGATAATTGTTGTTTTAATTGATTAATTTTAGTTCTGAATTGTTTAATTTCTTCTAATCTCCCATGTATGCCCCGAAGTTGTTCAATGAAATGCATGAGTGAGATTATGTGCCTAATTGTCTATTTGTGGATTCCTTGATGTTTAGTTGGTTAATTAAACATTTTTGGATAATGATTCAGAGGCTAGATTAATCAGTTAATCAATTAATTCAAGTGTTCAAAGGTCTTAATCACAAGAATTAGTAATCTAATGAGAGTTGAGTTCTCAATTCAACATTAACTTGTTAATTTCTTGAATCTTAAATGGTTATTCAAGATCATTTGCTAATGAACACAATTAGAAACTCTTAGGCCAGAATTAATTATACTTAGACTAGGATAAGGATAGTGGATACCAAGAGACAATTCTAAAGCTAGTCACAAGCCCATTATCACCCACAATTCATCCAATTAGGTAGAATTTAGAAATTTTGATTCAATTTAGTTCTAGGTTAGTTTAATTCAACCAAAACCCCCAAATTAGATAGTTCTAGGACCTTAGAACACTTAAAAAACCTAATTGAACATTGAATTTCATTTCCAAGGGAGATGACCTAGGTTGTGCCCTATAATGCATTTAATATTCAACCTAGTTTTATTTTGAGGGTTGTACGACAAGCCCGTCAAAATTTGTCTCATCTATTCTTAGGGGCTTTTGGCTCATCCTTAACCTAGATAAGGGACTTTTGGCTTCACTATACTCAAGTAAACTAAGACATGTTCATAAAAAATTATTTAAGTGCATAACAAAGCATCATGGTACCATGGCATATAGATACTTGCTAAAACATCTTTTATGACTTAAAATATACACACTGTAACATCTAATTTTCTAAAAATGAGAGAAAATGTGAGAAACGTAACGTACGATTTCCCCATAAACAAATGAAACTCACTAGATACAAAAGGAAGTCCCCCAGAATGAGATAGTTAAGGTCCCTAAAAATTTGGAAAGCATTCTAGACTCCTAAAAATGAGAATCTTAGGCTCAAACAGAAAGAAAAATAGAGCTAGAATGAAAAAATAATTTCTTACGAAAAGCCTACAAAACGTAATGGCATTTTTGTAATTTTGAGCAATTTTTGGAATTCACACTGGAGGGCTTTTAAATGAAAATTTTGAGTTCTCTGGGGTTCTCAGAGGCCTTGAAAACCATAGGAAGCCCCGTGACAGTTAAATCCCCTCTAGTGGATGTTTTCCAACGTTAGTTGACCCAAACTTTGACGGATCTGTTTAGGAAGGTTTTAGCTCCGATTTGAGTGATTCCATAGACATTTTTCTTAATTGGGAACCTAAGTTTTATAATGGAAAAGACGGTTCTAAAAAAGAAGCTAAAATGAAGGAGAAACAAAAATGCAATGTATGAAGGGCAAAACAGAAATTTTTGAAAAGTGTAATTTATTCCCACCTATATATATGATGCACCCTTCTCCTCCCTTCATTATGCACGACCATGTTCTGCATAAAACTAGAAGAAAACTCTAGGGGATGAGGCTCACAAGAAGGGGAAGAAAAGAAGGAGAAATCAAAGGCTTAAGGTATGGAAATTAGTAGTTTTTCATGCTCTTTCTCTTCCAAACCTCTTCTCCTCCATTCTCCTTTATTTCCTATGATTAAAATGAAGTTTATAAATCTGTTTTAAGGGAGAAATTGAGGGAAAATTTCGGATTTGAAGAGAGGAGCTCAAAGAACACAAGATTCAAGTGAGAAAAAGCAAGAAAACAAGGTAATTTCTCTTCCTATGGTTGTCATTTTTGGTTCCCTTCTCCACCATTTCGCCCCAATTGAGAAAACCCTATGAGAAGATTATTTTTAGGTAGAATCAAGCATGAATCTAAGGAAAAATGGTGTGGAGATTAAGAATATGCAAAGGGAATTATCAAAAAACTATTAGATTTCAAGATGCAAATTCTAGGGTTTTGTGTGCACCTTCCAAACTCTGATTTCATATGATAATTCCTAGGCCTAATTAAGAGTTTAAATAAGCTCCTAAGATCCCTAAGATGCTCCCCACATGCTTCCTCCTTCAAGAAAACAAAGAGAATTCCAAGGAGGCCAAAAAGGGGCATAGTCTCGGGCAAGCAAGGTTGGGGTAGCTAGGGAGAGTTTTAAATTTTTCTAAGGCCATTCTTGAGTAATATTTGATGAATAGAAATGAAGGGAGGCCTTGGAAAAAATTTAGAACTCATAGAAAGTGATTTGGTGTCTTAGGTTCTATATTATGACCTAAAGAAGTAACATGATGTTAGGCCCTTTGATTTAATGGTGTGATGACTCCAAGAAGCTTAAAAGGAGTCAAGAATCATATTTGAAAGGAAAGAATGGGGTCTAGAAATTATTTGAGGGGTATTGTTTCATTAGGTACATTTATGGACCATAATGGAGCTTATAGGGCAATCTAGCATCTAAGCAAATTGTATGGCTTTAGAGATTATTTCATGAACTTAATTGGCTCCCATAAATTGTATTTAGGCCAAGAGAAACCATCTCCACAAGCTTGTGGGTGTGTGACTGAAAGAGGAGGCTTGAGTCCAAAGGAAAAAGTGTGTAATTGTGTGCAAGGTAGCTCTCTCCATCTTCTCTCATGCATGGATGTGTGTTTAGTTTGTCTTAGAATGTGTGTATGTCTATTTTAAAGTCATGAAAAGTATGCTAGCATGATTATATATACCATGATTTCATGATGTCATGTTATATTTTTAAATGAGTGCATGATGTTTGTTTGAGTTTGCTTGAGTGTGAAGAGGCCAAGAAATCTTCATTTTGGTGAGGATGAGCCAAGAACTATTGAACTTGGTTGAGACAAAGTAAAGAGTCTTCCAAAAGCAAAGTGGGCTCCCAAGAGTATGGTTGAGTCAAAAGCTCTTAAAGAATGGGTGAGGCAAGTCCAAAATCTATGAAGAGAAGTGTGAGGCCAATCCAAACACTTGATGAGATCTTGAATGTCTTACATGACTTGTTCACATGCTAAGCTTGCTTCTTGAATGCTCATGAATTGTATTATGTCCATGCATGTATTTTTAAGGCTTGCTTTACATATATTATGTATGATTGAAAGGGAGATGAGCTATTGGGATTCTTTGAATCTCATCCCCTTCCCTCCAATGCTTTCACATGCTAGGTGGACCAAGTAGCTATGGCAATGGGAGCCAACAACAATGAAGAATAAAGATTGACAACCATATGCTTAGTTTTTATATTTTTGAAACCATAATGATGCTTCATGATGTATATGATGGTGTAAATGGTCCGTAACCCTTGAGACATGTGTAAATATGATATTATGTAATGTGTAAATGTATGGATATAATGTATGACCTTTAGCATATATTTTGAGTATGTAATGCCAAAGTATGCAATTTGGAAGTTTGATGGAAATGTGCATAAGTGTGGGTTGAATGGCCAAAATGAGATGCATAAGGTTTGTGACCATTTGGGCAGCTCACACAAGTCTTAAATGTACTTTTGGACTTGCCCAAAAGGTGCTAAGACCAAGGGAAATCCATTTGGAAACTTTGGTATCTTATATGGAGCCAAAATTGACCATAATGGAACTCTATATCACTTTTTAGCTAAATGAGTTAGCCTTGATATGAGATTTGGTAAGAAATTAGGTCTCATTGAGAGCTTTTTGGGAAGCTAAAGATCATAATTTTTGGAGGGCTACAGAATATTTGATAATTTTTCAAAGTTAGCAATTTACATGCTAGCTTGTGAATGAGATTGGTTTACTACTACCGAGATTTCATTATCTCACCCTAAATATAACCCATGCTAGGTCCGAGTTCAAGCAAATTAAGGGCAAAGAGTGTGGAGGTATAAATTGAGGACCTTACTTTTATGCATCACATTTTGTCATGTAATTAAATATCTTTGGATTATGGTATGTATGAGTTGTATTATAATATTGTATGATAATAAGGCATATAATAGACCCTGAAGTAAAAAGAAAATTTTAATTAGTTCAGGTTTTCATTGACTCCTCTAAGTTTTATATGAGGTATTTTGTTGTGGGAAATGTGTTATATAGTAAGGTATGACACCATTCCTTTAGCCCTTCTTTTGGCTAAAACCTAAGGCGGCAAGGGTTCCAAAATTTTACAATTTTCCTAGTCTTAATTACACATCATTTAAAAGTGCTCCTAGTGAAAAATATTTTAGTCAATTGATTTCCTTAAAGGAGTTTCTTCATCTAAGAGTTCAATCACAAAACCTACTCTTTTAAGAAATTAAAACTACTATGAGAAAGAGGTGAAGGAGTAGGAAAATGTTCATGGTAACATCATAGGTAAATTTAGCATGTTTACTTACCTATATGTGGCCTTCTTATTTCTCCCTTCCTTCCTTCTTTGTTACACCTCTAAGAGACCTAAAATGGCTGCCTTAGGTCAATCACAAGTGAGGGAAAAGTGATGGTGCCACCTATAAATATATATGTTTAGGATTTTTGTGATCTTTTTGAAAATACCAAATTTTCCCTTCTACTTTAATTTCTCCATTTTAAACTCATTTCTCAGTATTTTTAGAAACTGACTACTTTATAAGAAAATTTAGGTTCTACTCTTCATTAAAAATATTTACTTTGATGTTATAGGGGCTTAAATTTAAAAAACTTTTGTCAAAATTATGGTCATCTGAAGCCATAAACCGCATGTAGTCAAAGATTTAATTAAACTGACCTCATTTGGTTATTATACTAATCTTATTTCATCATATTATGATGGGAAATATTCATTTCTTAAACTAATTCTAATATTTTCTAAATCATTGAATTTTCTATTGGTTAGGCACGTACCAGTGTCTTTAAGTTCTGACTAGCCTTTTTTTGCCCTGTGATCCTTTTTTAATTCATCTGAACTACTACATTCAATCTTGTGCCCTTTAACTCTAGCTGTAAACGACAAGCATAACACATGTTAACATGCAATCAATATATAATAAAGCAATCAAGCTCAATAATCATCATACATGAAAGGTAAGGAAGAGTAAGCTACTTTGATATAGCACAACCAATACAAATTCTCTCACGTACCCTTTGGGCACACTTTCTAGGTACTAATGTTAGGATAAAATGGTCATTTTACTAAGGTATAATTATGATGTTATTATAAAAGTCTTCTTCCTCTTAGGTTGATCGAATTAACATTTGGAGTTGGAGAAAAAATAAGTTTGAAAATAGTGGAGAAAGTGAAAGGAGAAAGAGATAGAATTTCATGGTAATTGTAGGTACATAAATGGCTTTTTTAGTCTTCCCTTTAATTATAAAGGTTGTTCCTTTCATCTCAAGCTTTCTTTTGATGTATTTAGTTTCTTAAGAGGATGATTTTCATGGTTGAACATGGTGCTCAAGGTGCTTGACAATTGTGTTGAGTAACCTCAAATAAACTAGGTTGAGTAAATATTCGTAGCTAATGGCACAACCTAGATCATTTCCCTTGAAAATGAATTTTAATATTCAATTGAGTTTTCTAAGTGTAAAAGAAAATCTAAAAGCTACCTAATTGAAGGGGGTTTTGATTTAATTAAACTAATTAGAATTTAAATTGAATCAAGAATACAAACTAATACCTAAATTGCATGAATTAACAAGTAATAATAAACTTGTGACTAGCTTTGGATTTATTCCTTGATATTCACTATCATCATTCTAATTCAATTATTATTGGTTCTGGTCTAAGAGTCCCTATTTGTGTTCTTGCAAGTTATCTTGAGTAACCACGCAAGATTCAAGACATTAATAACTTGATGTTGAATTGAAACCTCAACTCTACATTGAGTCATTAATTCTTGTCTTTAAGATCAATAAACACTTAATTTGAGTGACTAATCAATTAATTAGCCTCTAAATTATTACCTTAGGCTGTTTAATTAACCAATTAAACTCAAAGAAGTCCTTAAATTAGACATTCAAGCATACAATTCCTCACATGCATTTTATCAAATACCTTAACGGGGTACATAGAATATTGGAGATAAATGAAAAATCTAACACTTAAATCAATCCATTAATCATTAATTACTCTCTTAATTGACACCTAACTAGCTATCAATTACAAACCACACTAATCTTAGTCAATTACAAGCTCAACCAAGCAAGTACAAGAACAATAATTGATGTAGAAAGAAAAAAAAATGAAATAGCAATCTTAGCTAAAATCCCTTGACAATCTTCTTAGATTCAAGCTTCAATCCAAGGTTTCATCCTAGTTAGCTACAATTTCAATTAAGCTTCCATCGAGTGAAGAATAATGGAGGGGAAATGAGGTGGACAGGTCATGGCTTTTTTGCTCCTCATGTGCACCATCTTCCACTTGATTCTCCCACGTCAGCTTCCTATTCTTTTCCTTAAACCCAAGCCTCCCTCATCTATTCACATCAGCTGTTATATGTGTTGCTTCCTCAGTCTCTAGCTCATGAGTGTTTGTTTCATGCATCTTCACTTGTGTAACTTCCTTATATGAACAAGAGAGCTCATAAAGTAATTTTGGCCAGGATTTTACCTTTTCTGTCACAAATTTTGAAAAATCATAACTAATTCTAGAAAAATTAAAATCATGAATTCTTTACTATTCTTAAAGTTACAGATGTCTACTTTATACTAAAAATATGTCTAGGCCATGAAACATCACCTGAAGACATTTGACGTTTGAAAAGATGCAGAGGTCTAACTGGCTACTGGTACTAATACAAGTTTCTGCTATAAACTTCAAAAATGTTAATTAATTCCACAAATATCCAATCCATGCAAATGATACCAATCTAGAAAGCTATAGATGTTAGCTAAAAGAAAAAATAACTTCATACTAGTCCAAGTACATCCAGACCTTGAAAACCAATCAAACAATAACCTAGGTTAGTCTGAATGCCTAATACTAGACAGAAATTTCAAAAATTCATATCTCCCTCTCTAGACATCTAAATTAGGTGCTTCTAGCTAGTATAAGTCACTAGGAATGTCTTGTTTCTTCCTATAAAATTTTGTGGCAATTTGACATTATTTGTCCCCTGAATGGCAGAATTCATTTTCGGACCTGAGTGAATAGTACCCTAAACCAATTTCAGAATTTTTTCCAACTTCAGAAATTCATCAAATATTCCATAGACCTCTAAAAATTCTGTACTTTAGCTTCCTAAAAAGTTGTCAACAAAATCTAAAATTATGCCAAGTCTTAGATTAAGAAGATTTCATTTGGACGAAAGTGGTATAGGTTTCCAATATGGTCAAATTTGCTCTATATTAGATATCAGTTGTGTCCAAATGACTTCTCTTAATGTTTGGCACCTCTTTGGCAAGTTTAAATGTATGAATATGACTTGTATGAACTACCCAAGTGGTCCCAAACCTCATTCATCTTAATTTGGCCATTCCACTTCCATTTATACATACATTTCCCTAATACTAGTTTGCCATTACATATCCAAATTGCACATTTCCATACATGTAACCTTAGCTCTCATTTATACATAATCATACATATTCATGACATCATAGGACATATACAACCATAGATTATGACATTTGCCATTCAAATGGCCTTAAAGTAATAAAATCTATACACCTTAATATCATGCTCTCATCTCTCAAGTAGTTGGCTCCTATTTCCTTGTTCTCTTGGACCACCTAGCATGTTAGAATATTAGAGAGGAGGGAATGAGATTCAAAAAATCCCAATAACTCATCTCCCTTTCAATCACATATAAAGTATGTAATACAAGCCTTTAAAATGCATACATAGACATGTTAACATATGTGAGCATTCAAGAAAAATTCTTGGCATTTGAACATGTTATACATAGCATGCATAGGCTTGCCAAGTAAGTGGATTAGCCTCGCTCATTCACTTATAGATTTTGGACTTACCTTACTCATTCCTTTAAGAGGTTTTTAACTCAACCTTACTCTTGGGAGTCAACCTCACTTTTGGGAGACTCTTTACTTTGTCTCAACTAACTTTAAGGGTTCTTAGCTCATCTTCACCATGACTTGGGGTTCTTGGCTTCTCCATACTCAAGCAAACCAAAACAAACATCATAAACATCATTTGAAAACATAATGCATCATCATGGTAACATGGAGTAAGAGCTCATGCTAAAATACTTTTCATAACTTAAAACATATATACATATATACATTCAAAGACAATGTAAGCACACAATCATGCATGAGAGAAGGTGGAGAGAGCTACCTTGCTTGCATTTACACACTCTTTTCTTGAGTCTTGAATCCTCTCCCTTGACCTCACACACCCAAGAAGGTGGAGATCACTTCCCTTGGCCTTGACACATTATATGGAAGCTAATTATACTCTTGAATCAATTTTTAAGGCCACATAATCGCTAGAAAAGCTAGGTGACTCATAAGGCTCTTTTATGGCTCCATAATGCACTTAATGAAGCAACCTTAAAAAAACATCATCTTGGCTCCATTCTATCTATTCATTTATGATTCTTGACTCCATTTAAATCCCTTGGAGTCATCACATAATCCATTCAAGGAGACTAACTAGGTGTTGCTTCCTTAAGCCATAATATGGAACATATAAGGCCATCTTACTTTCTTTGGTTTCTAAAATTTTTCTAAAGCTTTCTCTCATACTCTTCTGTTATACATGATGCAAAACTAATCTTGGAACAATTTAAAACTACCCCTAAGTGCCATTTCAACTCTTGGCCTAAGCATATACTCTTCTTGGCATCCTTGGAGTTTCTTCATTTCCTTTAATGGGAGAATTATGTAAGAAGCTCTCTTGGTGTCTTAAGAGCATATATGAACTCTTAAACATCATAAAATATAGCTAGAGTTTATAGTAGAGTTCAAGGTACAATCAAAACTAACTTTTCTATCTTGTAAATTCATAGTTTTTATTTGGATTTCTTTGCATCTTCTTACTCTCCTCCCTTAAATTCATAGAATTCACCCTTAGTTCTCCTCACAATTCTAGCCCTCTTGTAGCTACATATATGGGGCAAAATAGGAGAAGGAGGGAGAGGAAGTAGCTACCATGAGATGGAAGATTTACCTTATTTTTCCTTGTTTTCTTGCTCGATTCTCACTTTCCTTGCCCTCCTCTCTTCAAATCCGAATTTTCTCCTCTTGGTTTGACCTCAAAATAGCACCAAAAACTTTAAGAAAACCATAGGGAGAAAGGAGAGAATGAGGAAAAGAAATTTCCTAAAGAGAAGACTAGGAAATTCCAACAAATTCTTACCTTTTTCTTGAGCTTTTCCCTTCTCCTTTGCCTTGTTCTTATGTGCTCTCCTCCCTGGAGTCTTCTCTAGTTTTTGAGCAGAACTTGATCCACCTAAATGAGGGGAGAAGAAGGGTGCCTCATATATATAAGGAGTTTAAGAAGGACTTTTTCAAAAATTTCCATTTTACGCTTCATTTTTGACATTTTTGTTTCTAACTCGTTTTAGAAGAACCGTCTTTTCCATTATGAAATTTAGATTCTTGATTTATTAAAATACCTTTGGAATCACTCAAATTGGAGCAAAAATCTTCCTAAACAAATACGTCAAAGTTCGGGTGCACTGACCTTAAAAAATATCCACTGTAGGGGTTTTAACTGTCCCAAGGCTTTCTATGGTTTTCAGGGCCTCTGAGAACCCAGAGAACTTAAAGCTTTCATTTAAAAAGCCCTTCTGTGTGAATTCCAAAATTTGCTCAAAATGACAAAAATGCCCTTATGTTTCGTCAATCGTTCATCACAATTCATTTCTTTATTCTAGCTCTATTTTTCTTTCCGTCTGAACCTGGGATTCTCATCTTTAGAAGTCTAGAATGCTTTCCAAATTTTTTAGGACCTTCACTAATTTATTTTAGGGAACTTCCTTTTGTATCTGGTGAATTTCATTCTTTTATGGAGAAACCATACGTTATGTTTCTCGTGTTTTCTCTCATTTTCAAAAAATCATATATTACAATAACTACTGTGCATTTGCATGAGGGTATGAAGTGAAGACCATGAGTGACTCATCCTTGTGTGTGACGTGAAGGAACTCATGTGAGTGTGTAACATGAGAATAAGCCCATGCCTTGTGCTGGTGGTATGTGAAGCTTCTGTGTGTAACATGTTGCTATAGTTAAGTGTGTGCTATTTATGCATGTAGAAGATGTTCTTCTCTCTATGACATGAATGAATGCTCTGTGCAAGCTGGTCTTGTACTTCCTCATCCACATGTGTGTTAACCCAAGAGAAAGCCTTCATGCATGATTCATGAGGATGAAGCTCGAGAGTGTTACTACATGTCTATGCATGTGTTTATGAAGTTAAGACCATGACCTAGACTCCACTCCGTGCCAAACTCCTAGCTCGTGGATGAATGGGAATGCTAATATATGCTATAGTAAAACCACATTATTTCCATGTAAACAGAAGCTGAAGAGTATGATGTTGCATTATGTGTTTGTATCTTCTACTCATGAGTTAATGGGCATAGAGGTCCATGTATGCATGTGTCAAGGAGAGAGAGAGGGAGCTTATGAGTGTGTAAATGGTGGGCTAGACTTGCTACAACATGAGTAAGAGGGCCATGTGATTTGGATCTTGCATGATTCATCAATCATCTTCCAAACCCCTTTTTTTTAAATTGAACAATTGAAGCTTCCATCTCTTCTCCTGACTGATCTCCCATTCAAATTCTATTTGCCATAAAAAAGTCTGCAAAAATAATAAACCATATTAAGTAGGAAAAATTTTACAAAATTATTTAAACAAATTTATGCTTTAAAACTAATAATTTGTCAATTTAATTCCTAAAGTGCAAAGAATGGCTAATAAAATCAAATATTATCTAATAAAACTTATTAAGCCATGGTTATTTATCAAAATGTCCAAATTAAGGGAAATAAAATATATAAAAATAGCCTTTATCAGTGCTCATCTTAGAGAATAAGTTGGACCAAAAGAAACAAGGGAAAGTGGTAAATAAAACCATGTAAGTTTCAATGCAAGAAAGCTTAAATTTCATGTACTCCAACTCCTTCTTGAATTTCAACCTCTTAGGGATTATGGAGGATTTAATGTTTTCCCTATTAAATATGATGAGTAAGAACATAAGAACATAGTCTAAACATGACTTAGTATGTTACAAACTCTCCAAATTGAGTCATGTATATGCTAGGTTCAACCATGCAAATGAGTGGACACCTATGTATAATATTTTATGAATAGATGTTAAAAGAGGCATGTATGAGTAATTCAAAGATGAATTATGCATTAGATGATGCCAAATTCCCATGATTTAGCATTTTTGAAAGATTGACCCAAGTATAGCCCTATATGAGCAATATGTTGTTTAAGAGTGAATTATTTTCATTGGGCTATTTTAATTAGTTATTTGTAGTCTAAATATGTTAATTAGACTCCAAGGATAAAGTCTAAATACTGAGAAGACCATGTTACATGTGATGGCCTAAAGACGTACAATGAGACCTATTATGCCAAGTAAGTGTAATTGGCAAGTGAGAGAGTCATTTTGAGATATATGGATAATTAAGGGAAATGAAGAAGATTTACATGATAAATGAATGATAAAAAATGTGTCCACAATGTGGAATCCCAAATAAGTGCAAGTTTTGCTCTTTGAAGCACAAAACAGACCAAAAATGAGCAAGAGAATGTAGGTCTGCACTTGAAGGCCTTAGAGTTTGAATTTAGGGTTGAAACTTATGATGCATTTAGAGGACATGTAGAAGTTTAATCTAAGTCAAAATGCTAATTTTTTTATATTTCTACAAGATATTTTATGAATTTTCAAATTTGGTCTAGAAAAGTTATCATGCATCAAATTTTTTCCTTATACTAGATCTAATTTTTTATACATTTCTGGGATCAAATAGAATAGTCTCAAGTTGAAATTTTTACAATAAATAGTATATGAGTATAGCTTACAAGCTATAATTCACTAAATTTAAAGGTCCCTAGCTTAGAATATGATTTTCTAAAGTAAGAGACTTAAATAAAATATTAGCAGAATTTTAAGGAAAAGTATTAGATTAAGTTAGTAAGTGTCCTAGTTATTTACATTGTTGCCTCTTTTAATGATTTAGGCAATTCCAGTGGCCTTAATGCATCCTCAGGGCATTGGAGTAGAGAATAAGTTGAAGTGTAGCAAGAGAAGTTTAAGTTACGTGGCATTAGATTGAGTTCTTCAAGTAGCATCTCTTTCCTTTATGTATGCATATCCATTGTTGAGTGTTAGATGCTTATATGTGTTATATATGCTTTATAATGATCATGTTTTATGTTTGAGTTGGCACATATGATTATGTCTTATGTGCCCTTGTGGCGAAAGTGAGCTTTATGGCATCAGTTATGCTAAAAAAGGGAGTTAAACATGGTAGCTCTTCTTTAAGTATGCTTAGAGAAGGATTGAGCACAATAACTCTTCTCTAAGTAGAGCACAAACCAATATAGTGTTTTAAAAGTCATAGCCATTAACTGAGCATGTTTTATGCCAGTTCTAATATAATATGAGGTATGTTATATGCATGCTTATGTTTGTATGCTTGAGTGAATTATGTATACATTGTGTATGGAGTTTGCTACTGAGATTCTTCCCAAACTCTCATTCCATATTTTCATGTCTACTAACCCATGCCAGGTGAAGAGACTAGTAGAGATGAAAGGAAAGTAGTGATTATGGTGAAGGCTAAAGATCTATCAAGGAAATTATGAATGCATCTTGAAAGTTTGAGGTACATGTATACAATTTAGAACTTATATAAGAAATGATGTAATATTGTACATATGGTTAATGATTAGATATCTTATTAAGTTTATGCCTTGCATTAGTTGTAAATGTATGTCGAAATTTCCTAAAAAGGCTAACTATAATTGAGCTCTAAAGTGCTAGTTTATGTTAGACATGGATAATATGAATTGAACTTTGTTTTGACTATTGAACATGACTATAAATTAAGGCCTTTGTAAGGGCAAGACCTCTAAATGATAAAGGGAAACTCTAGTAAAAAATTTTTAAAAGACTTTTTTAATTTATTCCATTACATAGTATATCAATTATGTATAATTTGTCATAATGGGATTAAAGCATATAAGTATAATATAAAGTTAGATGTTTCACTCTATACTACTAAGTATCTCATTAAGTCTCATAATCTCTTTAATGTATACCTAAGCTAACTTGGCTAAAGGATAAGTAGATTTGATTGGTAAAAAAAATGAGAATACTAGTTAATCTATCTACAATTACCTAATTGCATAAAAAATTGAATATATCCTAGTAACCTCATCACAAAATCCATTAAGATACCATCCCATTGCCACCAAGTATTTATAAAGGTTGTAACACTCCATCTATTTTCTGACACTCTAGCTTAACCTCTGATAATTTAAACACTAAGACAAAAACTTGACTACATCTAATTTCATACCTGGCCATTGTAAAGTTTTCTTTGGATCCTACTATATTCTAGTAATACCTAAATGAATGGTATACCTAATCTTATAGGCTTTAGTCAGGTCATTACTTTTTAGAACACACAACCCATCTCGATACAAGATTACTTTATCCTTACTATGCTACACTCCTAAAATTCTCCTAAAGAAATCTACTCCTTAACATCCTTTAAAATTTATCCTAAATTTGAGCATTCTTAACATTGAATCTTAACCTTACTTAACCAAAGGCTTTCTATGTTAACAGAGGTAGATAAGTTCAAATCCTTAAGTCCTCAATTAACTACTACTCTTTAATTACCATTACAAGCATATGGGTCGATTTCCTACTTGAGGCATCCGCTACAACATTGTTTTTTTCTTGGATGACACTCGAAAACAAAAAACATAATCCTTAGTGAATTCTACCCAACTTCTCTATCATGATTCTACTCCCTTAGATCAAATGACACTTAAGACTTTAGTGATCACCAAAGACTTCAAATGATGCTCCAAACAAGTAATGTCTCTAAAACCCTTTAAGGTAAACTACACCAACTCACTCTAGATCATGGGTAGGATAGTTTTTCTTATGTAGTCCAAGCTATCTAAAGGCATAGGCTACTACCTTCCTTGTTGCAATAGTACACACCCTAAGCTCTTCTTAGATGAATCACTATACATTACATAAGTCTTATATGGATTAAAGATTATTAACACTAGGTAGAACTTAACTTAACCTTTAGCTCTTAAAAACACTCATCACACTTACCATCCCACTTAAAAGGTCAATCTTTCTTAGTCAACCTAATCAAAGGTATGACTAATAGGGAAAACCTCTTAATGAGCCTTCAAAAATACCCAGCTAATGTTAGAAAACTCCTGACCTCAATTTAGGTCTCTCCCAACTCATCATGGCCTTAAACATATTAAGATCCACTTATACCCCTTTTGCAAAGATATCATGCCCTACCAATCTAACCTTTATAAGGCAAAATTCACTCTTATTAAGCTTAGCTAAAAGTTGCTTCTCTCTCAAAACCTAGAGCACTATCTTAAGATGCCTCTCATGATCCTTAGGATTCCTAAAGTATATAAAGATATCATCCATAAAAACCTTAATAGATTGACCTAAATAAGGCCTAGAAATCCTATTAATGTGGTCTATAAAGATTGTCAAAGCATTATTCAAATCAAATAGAATAAACAAAAACTTACAGTGACCATACTTAATCCTAAAAGCTTTTTAAGAATATTTTCTACCTTAACTCTCAACTAGAGATACACTAATCTAAAGTCTATCTTAGAAAAGGTCAAAGCTTTTGATAATTGGTCTAATAGGACATCTATCTTAGGTAATGGGCATATGTTCTTAATGGTAACTTGATTCAATTGCCTATAGTCAATGTGTGATATCTGATTCTTTGAAAATGAGAGAAAACATGAGAAACGTAATGTACGATTTTTTCGTAAACGTATGAAATTCATCGGATACAAAGGGAAGTCTCCTAGATAGAATGATTTGAAGTCTAATAAAATTAGAATAATATTCTAGACCTCAAATAATGATAAGTTGAGGCCAGAGGTGCCCTAAAATTGAAGCCAGAATAACCAGACAAATTTTAATGAAAATGCAACAAAACGTAATGGTATTTTCGTAATTTCGAGCAATTTTTAGAAAACTCATAGGAGGTATTTTTAAATGAGAAATTTGAGCTTTTTAGGGTTCTCAGAGGCCTTGAAAACCATGGGAACCCTTAGAACAGTTTAAACCCCTCAAGTGAGCAATTTCAGCTGTCAGTTGACCGAAACTTTGACCGAATGGTTTGGAATAGTTTTAAATCTAATTTGGGTGAAATCAAAGCTATTTTATGAATTAGAGGATCCAAGTTTTATGATGGAAAAGATATTTCTCAAAAACGAGTTGAAATTAGCACAAATGGACAAAACTAAAAAGAGGGCCTAAATTGCGAATTTTAAAAGTTGCTTAAATGAACCCCTAGGCTTATAAAAACGTCCCCACTTCTGCCCCACTCCTTATGAACAATTTTTTTGGGCTAAAATAGAACCAAGGGCAGATGAGGATGGTGCACAAGATGGAAGGAAGAAGAAAGAGAGAAACCTAGCAAAAAGTGTAAGAATTTCATAGTTTTTCATGCTTTCTCCTTCTGTTCTTTCCCCTCTTTCTTTCTATGGTTTTGTTGAAGTTTTTGGGTCTGTATGGAGGCTAGAACAAAGGTGAAAAATTTAGATTTGAGGAGAGGAGGCTTAAGCTTAGAAAGTAGTAAAAATACCTTAGATTCTTATGAATAAATTTTTTGGGCTAAACTAGAACCAAGGGCAGATGAGGATGGTGCACAAGATGGAAGGAAGAAGAAAGAGAGAAACCTAGTAAAAAGTGTAAGAATTTCATAGTTTTTCATGCTTTCTCCTTCTCCTCTTTCCTCTCTTTCTTTCTATGGTTTTGTTGAAGTTTTTGGGTCTGTATGGAGGCTAGAACAAAGGTGAAAAATTTAGATTTGAGGAGAGGAGGCTAAGCAAAGTGAGAAACAAGCAAGAAAAGCAAGAATCTAAGGTATTTTTACTACTTTCTAAGCTTAAGCCTCCTTGTTCTTCTTCTCTCCATTTGACCTCATGTAAGACCAGACCTAAGGGGTTGGATTTCTAGTTAAACCAAGGGTGAATCTTAGGAAAATAAGGGAGGAGAACAAAAATATGCAAAGAAAATAATCAAACAGTCATTAGATTTCAAGATAGCAAAGTTAGGGTTTCAAGTATTGCACCAATAATTTGATTTGATACAATAATTACTAAACTTAAATGAGTGTTTAAATGAGCTCTTGAGATCTCTAGAAGGCTCCTCATATGCATCTTCCATCAAGAAAACAAAGCAAACTCACTTGGTGCTTACATGCTCTATAGCCACGGCCTAGAGAAGTTGGAGCACCTAGGGGTAGTTTTAATTTGTTCCAAGCTTATTTTTTAGTCATATATGATGGAAGAGGATGAGAGGAAGCCTTGGAAAAATTTTAGAAGCCATAGATAGTGAGATAGTATTATAGGTTCCATATTATGACTTAAAGAAGCAACACCTAGCTAGGCTCCTTGATTTGATTGTGTGATAACTCTAAGAGGTTTAAATGGAGTCAAGAATCATAAATAGATGGAGAGAATGGAGCTAAGATGATGTTTTCTTAAGGTTGCTTCATTAAGTGGATTATGGAACCATAAAAGATCCATATGAGTTACCTAACTTTTCTAGTGAATGTATGGCCTTAGAATTTGATTCAAGAGTATAATTGACTTCCATATGATGTGTCTAAGCTACGAGATATGATCTCCACCTCCTTATGTGTTTGAGGTCAAGGGAGAGGACTCATGGCTCAAGGAAAAAGTGTGTTTGTGTGGCAAAGGTAGCTCTCTCCACCTTCTCTCATTCATGAATGTGTGCTTACATCGTCTTTGGATATGTGTATGTGTGTTTTAAGCCATGAAATGTATTCTAGAATGATTTCATATGCCATGGTACCATAATGATATTTTATGCATTTAAATGATGTTTTATATGCTTGCCTTGGTTTGCTTGAGTGTGGAGAAGCCAAAAACCCTCTAGCCATAGTAAGGATGAGCCAAGAACCCTTGAAATTGGTTGACACAAAGTAAAGAGTCTCCTAAAAGTGAGGTTGACTCCCAAGAGCAAGGTTGAGTCAAAACCTCTTAAAGAAAATGGGTGAGGCAAGTCCAAAATCCATAAGAGAATGGGTGAGGCTAATCCACTTACTTGGCAAGCCTATCTATGCTATATATGACTTGTTCAAATGGCAAGGATGTTTCTTGAATGCTCACACATTTCAATATGTCCATGCATTCATTTTCAAGACTTGTATTGCATTCTTCATGTGTGATTGAAAGGGATATGAGCTATTGGAATTCTTTGAATCTCATCCTCTCCTCTCTAATGTCTTAACATGCTAGGTGAAACAATTGAGTAAGATAATGAAGCTGCCAAGCCAAGGAGAAGATGATTGACAACCAAGTGTATGAAAATACCTAATTTCGTCTCTTTTGTAGCCCTGCACATGGCATATGATGTATCCTATGATGAAATTGTTATGTAATCATATGAACATATGTAATTACCTAAATATTTGATGTATGTATGAGTTTTAGTGCCAAATTAGTGGTAATGCGCATTTTAAGTATGGAATGGCAAGACTAGACTTATGAAATCTTGTGTATGGCATAGGGTGAGAGAGTGAATTTGAGAAATCTGGGTTTACACACCTTTGAGACAAGTTTAGAGAGTCATTTTGGTGCATTCTTACATGCTCAAGTGGTCATGGTTGCCTTAAAACTTGAAATGGACCATTTGGACCCTTTTGATGATACAAAATGAGCCATTTTGCAACCCAATGTCAAGATCTGAATAAATGAACGAATTTGGCCATGAAATTTGGCACACATATAGGTCTTATCCAAATATTTTTGGGAAGTCAAACACCCAATTATTTGAATCTCTGTGGAATTAATTATGAATTTCCAAAGTTGATATTGTTTTACTGAATTGATGTAGACACTGTTTATATGGTAAAAAATGTGGACTGTCTCATTTGTAGGACAAATGATGTTCAATGCTTATAAAATTTTATAGACATAAATTAGACATGATAAGATTTCCATATCTACCAAGATGACCCCAATTGGACCTCTGATCAAGGAGATATGAATTTTTGAAGTTAGAGGTCAATACTGGTAATAATAGTCAACCTCTGGTCCTGTTCCATCAATTTCAATGGCTAGTAGCCTCTTTTGTAGTTTGTATTTATTTTTATTATAAATTAAACATCTGTAGCTTTCGAAAATGGTATATTGTGTCTAATTTTGATTTTTCTAGAATTAGTTATGATTTTTCAAAATTTAGGCACAGAATTTGGAAAATTAGTCCAAGGCTGCACCATTATATTTTGTGTATCTGCTCCTTTTGCTCGCGGTATAGGCCACTTCTTGAGCTTGTTATGAGTTGTATTTGTGTATTTAAATATGATAATGAGATGGATGAGTCCATATGGCCCATGAGATACTGAATAAAAATTTTACTCTTAATAAAATGCAACTTTATCCATGATTTCTAATGCCATTATGTTACTTCCTATAGAACTAGCATGAGATAAGGCATGGAATTTGCATGAGTTGAGTCTTAGAATTATGGTGTTACACAATGCACTAACCCATACTCATATCCTTTTTCTTAACAAACAACATTGATGTATACTCAGGGGATACATTGGGTTTAATAAACCTTTTCTCTAGCAACTTCTCAATTTGCTTTTCAACTCAGCTAATTTTACAGGTGCCATCTTACAAGCATGTTGGATATAGGTCTAATAACAGGCACTAAATCTATGATAAACTCTTGTTCTCTAATTAGAGGTAGACTATTAACTTCTTAGAAAAAACCTTAGGGTATTCTCTTACTACTTATGCACACTTTATATTCTTTTCTATCCCTTTTCTAAAGTGTCTCTTAGCTTGGCTGTTAAACAAATAAGACAAACCAAAAAAAATCGAGGCACTAGATACACTAGTAGGTAAAGATATAGTTTATGTAATTTCTAGTTTTCTTGAAATCGTAGAAATGAGTTAAATATAAAAAGGAGTCCTATAAATAGAGAGATCTGAGGCCAAATAAAATTTAGAGAAAATTCTAAATAATGAAAAATGAGGATCCAAGACTTAAGATGCCCAGAAACCAGAGCCAGAGTAGCTAAATAAAATCAGACGAAAGGTAGTGGTATTTTTGTAATTTTGGACACTTTTTAGAAAACTCAAAGAAAAGATCTTTAAAAGGAAAAATTGGGTTTTTCAGGGTTCTTGGAGGCCTTAAAAACTATAAGAAACTCTAGAATGGTTCAAACCCCTCTGGTTTTCATTTTAGAATGTTGATTGACCCGAACTTTGATTGATTCATTCGAGAAGATTTTTAATCCAATTTAAGTAAAACCAAAGGTATTTTATAGGTTAGAGGGCCTAAATTTTATAATGGAAAAGACGCTTCTAAAAAAGGAGTTAAAATAAACCCAAATGGAAGAAACCAAGAAAGAGGACAAAATTAGAATTTTGAAAAAGCTTTAAATAAGCCCCCTTGCTATATATTGCACATCCCTCTCCTCCCCCTCACTTAATCAGCCTATTTTCTATCTCAAACTAGAGGAGAGTTCTGCCAAAGGAGATCCACAAGAAGGGAGCAAAGGAGGAAGGAAAAGTCTAGGAAAAAGGTAAGAAAAGTATGTAATTTCATGCTCCTTCCTTCATTAAACTTAATCTCCTTCCCTTTCTTCCTATGGTTTTAGTGTTTGATTTGGGACTATTTTGAGACTTGTTCAGTAGGGGAAGATTAGAATTTGGAGGAGAAGCTTGTAACAAGTGGAAGAGCTCTTGAAAAGCTTTAAAACCAAGGTAAGAACCATGACCTTCCTTGCTTCTCTTTGTTATTCTTCAAGGGGGAGTTTCAACCAAACAGAGAAAACCTGAGACGGAGTGATTTCTAACTAAAACCAAGTAAGAAACCTAGGTTTTAGAGTGTAGGAAACAAGAATATGCAATGAAATTCAAGATAAAAGCATTAGATTTCAAGATGCAAAAGTTAAGAATTTAGTTGCACCTAGGCCAATATGAAGTTTCCTAGTGGTAAGTTAAGTTGTCTAAAAGTGTGTATGGGTTTTCAAGACACCTAGGAAGCCTCACATATGACAAATCCCTAGAGAAAATTTGTAAAATCCATAGGTGCACCTAAGCTTGCATAGTCTTAGCCTAAGCTAGTCCATGCACCTAAGGAGAGTTTTAAATTTTTCTAAGACTAGAAAGGGACTAAATATGATAGATGAACATGAACGGAAGCCTTAGAATAAGTTTAAGAAGCATGGTTTGTGAGATGGAGGTGTAGGCTCCATTTTAAGATATAAAGAAGCAACTTGTACCTAGGCTCCTTGAAATGAATCTGTGATGACTCCAAAGAGTCTAAATGGAATCAAGAGACTTAGATAGAAGGAGAAATTGGAACCAAGATCATGAATTCTAATAATTTCTTCATTGTGTCTTGTATGGAACCATAATTGTGTCTTAGAATAAAGTAGCCTTACATAGAGTTTGTTTCAATGATTAAAATATGTCTCATTTGATGTGTTTAGGCTAAGAGAATCAAATGCCACCTAGTTGCAAGTGCTTGGCCTAAAAGGGGAAGAAGAATTAAAGGAAAAAGTATGTGAATCTTACTTCAAGATAGCTCTCTAACCTTTTTCACATGCATTGCTTAGATGTTTACTTATCTTTGAGTGCTTGTATGTATGTTTATACTATAAGATATGTTTCTAACCATTGTTTACATGTTATGTGTAACACCATAAATTCTAGCTCATCTCATACTTTTAAATGGCATAATATCATGAATCATATTGGTTTTCCAATGGAAAAGCCAGAGAAATAATAATTATTCTCATGTTGCGTCGTATCTAAAAATTCGTTTCGATGTCATGTGGACCGTGTGAGCTCATACTATACATCCTCATATTTAATTACATCACTACAACTCATTTACATCCTAAAAACATACATACAACCTATGGAAACCAAAATGGAGTATGAAAAATGGGAGATTATTTTCGACCAGACTTGGCCTTTTTTCTAGGCAAATTTTGGCAAATCATAACTAAATCTAGAAAAATTGAAATCATGAAATCTTGGTCATTCTAGAAAAATTAAGATGTCTAATTCACACTAAAAATATGCCTAGACTATAACATAGACCATGGAGGATGTTTGACATCCAAAATGCTACTGAGGTCGCTGCTACCTAGGCTGTTGTTTTAGATTATTGATACAAACTTCTAAAATTCATAACTAATTCTATAAAAATAGAAATCACACACATTTGGTCATTTTGGAAAGCTAAAAATTTTAACTTTCTAAAAATAATTCTAGAATGAAATAGATACGTTTAGCCATTGGAATCCAAAGGAACAGTGACTGAACTCCTAGGGCACCACTGTTACTGACAGCCAACTTCAAAAATGCATAACTTTTTACCCAGACCTCCAAATGAGGTGATCTCAGTGGATACAAAAATATTATGACCTCTAGTTTATTCTTATAAAATTTCACAAGCATTGGACACTATTTGACCATCGGATGACATAAAACACAAGTCTGCCAGTGTGAACAGTGCACATACTAGAATCAATAGAAAATTCCAACTTTAAAAATTCATCAAATATTCTCTAGACCTTGAAAAATTATGTTCTTTAGCTTCCCAAAAATATCTCAACAAGATCTAATTGCATGCCAAATCTCAGATCAAGACTAGCTCATTTGGCCAAAAAGTGATATAGGGTTCCATTATGGTCAAATTTGGCTTCATATGAGGTACCAAATTTGCCAAATGGCTTTCCCTTAGTTGTGGCACCTTTTGGGCAAGTCTAAAAGTATATTTTAGACTTGTGTGAGCTGCCCAAATGGTCCCAAACCTCATGCATCTCATTTTTTCCATTCAACCCACATTTATGCATGTTTTTATCAAATTTCCAAATTGCACACTTTGGCATTTCATACTCAAATTGTATTCTAAAACTCATACATCATATTTATAGTTATAAACATCACATAATAGTATATTTATACATGTCTCAAGGTTCATAGACTATCTACATAATCATATAAATCAAGGTACATAAGTATGTTTCCAAAATAGCTAAAGCTAGACATATGCTTGTCAATCTCCCTTCTTCATAGTTGTTGGCTCTCATTGGCATATCCACTTGGTCCACCTAACATGTTAGATCATTGGAGAGGAGGGGATGAGATTCAAATAATCCCAATAGCTCATCACCCATTCAATCATATATAATATGTTCAAAGCAAGCTTTGCAAATGCATGCATAAAGAAAATGGAAGTCATTGACATTTTAAAAGCAAACTTGGCATATGAACAAATCATACAAGACATTCAAGAGCTCACCAAGTTCTTGGATTGGCCTCACACTTCTTCTCATGGATTTTGGACTTGCCTCACCCATTCTTTAAGAGTTTTGGACTCAACCATACTCTTGGGAGCCCACTTTGCTTTTGGGATACTCTTTACTTTGTATCAACCAAGCTCAAGGGTTTTTAGCTCATCCTCACCAAAGGGAAGAGTTCTTGGCCTCTCCACACTCAAGCAAACTCATATAAACATCATGGAATCATTTGAAAGAATAACATGGCATCAAGAATCATGACATATAAAGGCATACTAGCATACTTTTCATAGCTTGAAATACATATACACACATTCTAAAACAAGCTAAATACACATCCATGCATGAGAGAAAGTGGAGAGAGCTACCTTGCACACAATTACACACTTTTTCTTTTGGATTCAAGCCTCCTCTTTCAGCCACACACTCACAAATTGGTGGAGATAGTTTCTCTTGGCCTAGATACAATTTATGGGAGCCAATTAAGTTCATGAAACACATTCTAAGGCTACATAATTTGATGAAACACTAGATTGCTCTATAGGCTCCATTATGGTCCATAATTGCACCTAATAAAGCAACACCCCTCAAATTATTTCTAGGCCTCATTCTTTCTTTTCAAATATGATTCTTGACTCCTTTTAAGCCTCTTGGAGTCATCACACCATTAAAACAAAAGGCCTAGAACCATGTTGCTTCTTTAGGTCATAATATGGAACCTAAGACACCAAATCACTTTCTATGAGTTCTAAAATTTTTCCAAGGCCTCCCTTCATTTTTATTCATCAAATATGACTCAAGAATGGTCTTAGAAAAATTTAAAACTCTCCCTAGCTATGAGAACCCTTCTTGGCCGAGACAATGAAGCATATTAGGTTCCATGGAGCTTTCTTTGTTTCCTTAAGGGAAGAAGCATATGAGGGGCCTCTTAGGGATCTTAGGAGCTCATTTAAACTCTTATTTAGGCTTAGGAATCATCATACAAAATCAGATTTTACAAGGTGTAATTGAAACCCTAAAATTTGCATCTTGAAATCTAATTGCTTTTTGATAATTTCCTTTACATATTCTTAATCTCCACACCCTTTTTCCTTAGATTCATGCTTGGTTCTGCCTAAAAATCATCTCCTCCAAGGGTTTTCCCAAGTAGGGCAAAATGGTGGAGAAGGGAATAAAAAATGACAACCATAGGAAGAGAAATTACCTTGTGTTCTTGCTTTTTCTCACTTGACTCGTGTGTTCTTTGAGCTCCTCTCTTCAAATCCGAATTTTTCCCTCAATTTCTCCCTTAAAACAGATTTATAAACTTCATTTTAATCATAGGAAACAAAGGAGAATGGAGAAGAAGAGGTTTGGAAGAGAAAGAGCATGAAAAACTATTAATTTCCATATCTTAAGCCTTTGATTTCTCCTCCTTTTCTTCCCCTTCTTGTGAGCCTCATCCCCTAGTGTTTTCTTCTAGTTTTAGGCAGAACTTGGTCGTGCATAGTGAAGGGAAAAGAAGGGTGCATCATATATATAGGTGGGAGTAAGTTACACTTTTCAAAAATTCCCATTTTGCCCTTTATATTTTGCATTTTTGTTTCTCCTTCATTTTAGCTCCTTTTTTAGAAACATCTTTTCCATTATAAAATTTAGGTTCTTAATTTAGTAAAATGCCTTTTGAATCACTCAAATTGGAGCAAAAATCTTCCCGAATGAATCTGTCAAAGTTCAGGCACACCGATATTAGAAAACATCCACCGGAGGGGCTTTAGCTATCCTGGGGCTTTCCATGGTTTTTAGGACCTCTAAGAATCCTGAGGAACTCAAAATTTTCATTTAAAAAGCCCTCCTATGTGAATTCTAAAATTTGCTCAAAATTATGAAAATGCCATTACGTTTCGTAAGTTTTTTGTAAGAAATTGTTTCTTCATTCTGACTCTATTTTTCTTTCCGTCTGACCCTGCGATTCTCATTTTTAAGAGTCTAGAATACTTTCAAATTTTTTGGGACCTTAACTATCTCATTCCGGGGGACTTCCTTTTGTATCCGGTGAGTTTTATTTGTTTATGGAGAAACTGTATGTTACGTTTCTCACATTTTCTCTCATTTTCAGAACACCAGATGTTACATTATGGTACCATTATATTTCTTGAAATGTATTTATGAATGCAAGGTGGCTTGAATGGGTACGATTGTGCCAAAAATTCCTTAGCATGGGTGAGGATGAGCCAGAAGTCCTTAAAAATGGGTGAGACAAAGCCAAAAGTCTTAAGAAGTGTGAGGGTAAGTCAAAATTCCCTTGAAAGTATATGAGGCAAATCCAAAAGTCCCAAGGAAGATGGGTGAGGCTAGACCAATGCCATTGAGAGCTTATGTTTGTTGGAGATTGTGTCCAAAGCTAATCATTGTATTGCAAACATTGTACTTTATTAAGAAATAAGAGTTTTCTTTTATTACATTATTATATTATTTGCATGTTATATATAATAATATCCTTTGATAAATCATATTAATTATCCTAAATATCCTTAGTCGATCATCATTATGGGAACGATGATGAACTAAGACTAGTATAATTTTTGTAACAACCCTAACTTCTACTCATTGTAATTAAGGTTAAATGTGTGATTAATAACCATAAACCAGGGTTACATGACATTAAGACTAATTACATTATGGGAATGTAGGGAAATTTGAACCTTAATGTGATTAGAGTCATCAATCATACAATTATAAGCACTTATATACATAAGGGACATAAACAATTATTTATAAGCTTTTGATTTTATTACCCATCAGTTGTAACTCATCCCAATGTCTTTAGATCATCCCTTGAGATTACCATATGAAAAACCAAGGTTTCTTAATTAATATAAGGGTTTCAGAACATTCATCGCAGCCAAATTACACTTAGTCGCGGTCAATTCCTCTCGGTTTCACCCCTTTCTTCGTTACTAGTTTCGCCGCGACGAGTTGGACCTTCGCCGTGGCTAACCTACTTGGCGTTACGGCGAGGAAGCCTCCTGGAACTTATCTCGCTTGCCTTTCGCTATTGGCCGTAGCCAATTCCCTTGTTAGCCACAGCTAATTCCTCTCTGGAATATTTGGGACATTTTCGTAAAAGTTCATCGCGGCGAATTTCCCTTTGGATGACTCCCAGTTTAGCCTCTCACATTTCACCATGGCTAATTACACATTTTGCCATAGCGAATTCCTCTCTGGCACTCTCCCTAGGCAACTTCACCTCTATTAGTCATGGCTAACTCCATTTTAGCTGCGGCAAAACCCCTTTTGATCCTACAACTCTCAAGATTTCATTTCATGCTCTCCAATTTCCCCTCTAGCAACACTCTAGGCCACTTTAACTTGGTTTGTGAAGATTTAGTGTCTTTTTTTTACCTAATCTACCTAATGCATCTATCATTACCCATTCAAAACCCAAATGTGGATCTTTAACTCTCTAGCCACCATAAACCCGTAAGTTCATAGATCAATGACAGCAATTGTATTATGATCACAAGGTGCATAGGGTCAATGCTTAATGTTAATATAAAATCAAATCACTTATCCATTGTTAACCAATTACAATCATAATGTTCAATCCTATGATAATCAAATTACATATACAATCCCTATACTTGGTAACTCATGATGCAATGCAGCAATAATACAAAACTAGCAATCTAGTTACAATACAATTTGACAAGGCTCCTAAACCTATGTGCTACCAAACCATTTAATAAGCTTCCATTAATTTTCTCCTTGCCACTAAGAGGTCCAATCCCTGAAAATATTAGCCCACAATCAGGGTGAGATATATAATCTCAGTAACAAGAGGCAAATTTCATATATATGTATAGATTAATCAATACAATGCAATTTCATATCATCAATACCAGAATCATCAATTCAATTTGCAAATGAACTAGTTGAGCTACCAATGACTACTGTCCCATACCAGCAATCATACACAACATGTTAATGGCTAATAACACTAGGAGAGGTTCGTTCACGGCACCTACTCCCCATTGAGCACAACCAGGGCTCAGTGCATCTAGGGTCTGATCACAACCCGATGCTCGATCGAAGCACATGCACGGGTGGCAGCCGCACCATAGCTCCACCATGGACTCACAAGGTCCAATTACAATAATAATCAAGTAGTCAACCAATCATTTAGCATTTCAAAATCAAGCATGTGTAACAAATATCATATTAACATGAGAATATACATAGAATTAGGAAAATAACCCCAGTTACCTCAATGAAGCCAATTACTCATCCTCTAGCTACCATCATGATTCAAAGCACACTAGGCCTAACATAAGCATAATCATCACTATTCAACTACTATTAATAAGGAATTTCCCTATCCACAGATTAATCTTAACAAGAGTACATTAAGAACTTTTTACCCAAGCTTCCTAAGGGTCTACAGCACCAATTCAAGGTCACAACAACAAGAACTCACAATGAGTCACTTCTAATGTCTCCATTTTCGTACATGTAAGAGCCATGCACCAAAAGTCAGTCCAAATGATGGAAATTTAGTATATATACCATATAACAGAAGAGGGAACACTTACCCATGTACCTAAGGGGTCAAATGGACTGAGTTGAGCCTCAACTATCAAGAACACACCATGGGAAATTCCAAAATTCGGATTTCAATTATCAAGCCTAGAATTTTCATTGTTTCACCTTCATCTTCTTGTAATTTCACACAATAGCAGAACCCATTATGAAAATCAATCCTTGAAGACATTTTTCAGCAAAATAATACACAAAATGAGAGGGAAATGCTTACCCAATCACTCCTCTAGCTTCTAACTCTGAAAATCTTATAAGCAGACACACAAACATCAAATTCCAAATTTGAGAAGGAGATGAAAATGCTTAAAACCAGAAACTAATCGGATCAAAATGAAGAGAAAAATGAGAGGGACATGTTTTATATAGATTACCTTGGCCAAATCTTCCTCTAAAAGTGAGAAATGGTGGAGAAATGCAGAAAAACCCTAGCCTCTCTTCTTAAGTGTGAAAATAGCTTTTCCCTTCTGCAGAACCAAGTGTTTTGCTCTTCCAAATTAGTGTGGCTGCTGAACCTTTAAGGTTTTTAATGAGAAATGGGTTGACCCATTAGCCCAAGGTCTAATTAGACTGATTTCTAGTGGTTGGGCTATGGTTTAATGAATGGGCTACAGAAAATTTAAAGCTAAAAGTGGGATGTGCTGACCCAATAGTCCAATTCCTTGTGGGTTTAGATTTTTATACTTGTTGGGCCTTATCTCATAAGTTGGGCTGCAGCAATTTGATAGAGTCAGGCCAAGTTCCAAAAGTCAATCTAATTTGGGTCTGCATAATGTGCGTTAGGCTAACTATAAGAGCTTATGTAAATTGGGTCGTGAGCCTCTATTCCACTAAATCAAATTGGGCCATTACTAGGTGATCTCTCTTAGCCTAAGTCTCATGATAAGGAGTTGGGCTTACACCTAAAATCATTGGGCCTCCGTAAATCCTTATCTACGTCTTACTCAAATTAATTTTTAGGCCTAAATTAAGGTTTAATCTAATTGAAATCTTAAACCCATATTAATAACTTATTTCTCTATAAATTTTCATTCATATAGCTTACCTAATTATTCCATAATAATTATCCTTAATTAGTCTAAATACATTATTAACACTTTAATTAATTTTGGAATGTTACAATTTTCATCGATGATTGTGTTTTAATCATGTATATAGATACAAATCAAAATCATAGGCACTCATTAGGGAACAAGATGCTGGATTGACCCGTTATGAGATAGATACATGGATTAAGTCATAAGCGTATCTTATATATAACTGTGTCACCGAGCCCTTAAACTTGAGATCACCATAGTTTCCAACATGAAGAACACTATGTTTTGGCATAGTTAAAATTCATCTTTAACTGGGTGATCATAAAGGCTATGATTAGGCATAGTGGAATTTATGCAAAAAAATATGAGTGGTCAAGATGGAATTTGTCCTTCTGATTAAAAGAGATATCTTTGAGCCCTTCGATGAGTGAGACTGAGAAATGTATGGTTGTGCTCGAGTAGAAGGGTTTCCATTTGTACTACCAGTCTGCATGTAGATCGAGAAAGCGATGATCAAGTAAGATAAGGATGACATTTTCATGCCTCATGTAACAAACGTAATTTTCATAAAATGAAGAAATGAGCTGTATAAAAGAAAGTCCTCTGAAATGATATAGATAATGTCCCAAAAAAATTGAGTATAGTCATAGACTCCTAAAAATGATAATTCTAGGCTTAGATGGAAAGAAAAATAGAATTAGGACGGAGAAACAATTTGTAACAAAAACTGACGAAATGTAATGGCATTTTCATAAATAAGTGTAATTTTTGGAAAAACACATAGGAGGGCTTTTTAAATGAAAATTTTGAGTTTCCCAACGTTCTAAGAGGCCTCAAAAACCATAAGAAGCCTTAGTATTGGAAAAGCCCCTCCGCTATATGTTTTTCAATGTCAGTTTACTTGAACTTTGACAAGTTCATTCGGTAAGGTTTTAGCTCCAATTTGAGTGATTCCAAATGCATTTTATTAAATTAGAAACCTAAATTTTATAATGGAAAAGATAATTCTCAAAAAGGAGCGAAAACAAAGCTGAAACGAAATTGCCATTATGGAAGGATGAAATTGAAATTTTTGAAAGTGTATTTCTAAAAGTTCCCACACACTTCTCCTTTCTTCTCCCATCTTCTTAAGCATAAATTTTCTGCCCAAAATATAGAATATGATTTGCTCTCTTAGGCTTGCAAGAAGGGGAAGGAAAGGAGGAGAAAAATCAAGGAAAAGGTAGGTAAATCCATGGAATTTCATGCTCTTTCTTCCTCCAACCTTGCTATCCTCCTTCTTTGCTTTGTTTATATGCTTTTCTTGAGATATTTGGATCTATTTTTGTCTAGAACTTAGAGGGGTAGTTTAAAAATTTTGAGGAGAGACAAACCAAGAAGAAGAAGGCTTGAAAGCACACTTGAATCTAAGGTAATTGCTTATTGTAGTTGCTTCTTCTCCTTGCTCCATAGATGTGTATGATTTTGGCCAAGAAAAAAACCATATAGGGGGAGGTTTTTCTGCCCAAAAGCAAGAGAGAAACAAAGGTTTTAGGCCATGAGGAGATGGAATATGGCAAGAAATTCTAAGGAAAACCAATAGAAAACAAGATAGAAAAGTATAGGCTTCTTTAGGGTTTTGTGAAATCTGATTTTTTGTGAGTAATTCCTTGGCTATTTGAATGTTTCCTTGAGCTCCTAATACCTTTAGAAACCCTCCCAAATGGCTCTCCCATCAAGGAAAAATCAACAAGCTTGTGAACTCCTTCCTTGGTGCATATCTCAGCCTAAGCTAGTTCATAGAGCTAAGGAGTGTTTTAATTCGTTATAGCCTTGGTTTGGGGCTCTATATAATGTTAGAAGATGGAAGAAACCATTGCGAAAAATTTAGGAGCCATGGATTGGAAGATGGAGCAATGGTGTCCATAATAGTGTCTTAAGAAGCAACTTGATTTTCCAATTGTACAAGTGAATGTGTGAGGGCTCCAAGGACCTTAAATGAGTCCAAGAAATCTAGAAATAACAAGAGAATGAAACCTTTAAATTGAATTCCAAGAGCTGCTTCATTAGACTAATTATGGAACCATAATGCCAAGTGTGAAACCAAGTGTGTGTTTAAGCTTTAGTTTAATGTCTTGGCTTGCTTCAATTATGTGATTGTGTGTTCCTTGTGATGTCAAGGCCAAGAGAATAATCAATCACCTAAATGCTCTTGTGAAATCAAGGAGGGGAAGGAATTAGCAAAGTAAGCTTGCATAAATTAAAAGGTAGCTCTCCACCTTATTCTTCATACTTTTCTTGTGTGCATATATTTGTCATTGTATGCTTGTATGTGTTCTTATGATTTAGTAATATGCCACATGATCTCATGAAATTACATTGGTCCCAATGTGTGCTCTTGAATGCCTTTGAATGTGAGATTGGCTCATAAGGGTAAAGTGATACCAAAAGTCTCTTAAAGTGAGTGAGGATGTGCCAAAAGTCTCAAGGCATGGGTGAGATTAGACCAAAAGTCCCTTGGATAGGTGAGATTAAGTCAAAAGTCCCTAAACCAAGAGTGAGGCAACTCCAAAAGTCCTAGAAATGGGGTGAGGCAAAACCAAAAGCTCCTAGAGTATGAGAATGATCTTGATGTGTAGATATGGCATGAAATGGTAGCCTTGCACACCTTATGTTTCATAATTATGTCATTGATGCATATATGCCTTGAATGTATGTGAATGGGTGTGTGTGAGTTATTGGGATTCTTGGAATCTCACTTCCCTTCCCCTTTCCATCTTGAAATATCTAGGTGGCTCTCAAGATGCAAGAAAAGGTAAGCCAAGAATTCTAACTAGCCACACTTGGAAGATTTAGTAGTTCTCTTTGTATTTAAATACCAAAGTGGTCTTGTATATATTATTTTGGTAATGTAAGACCTTGAGTAATGGTAATATGATGTATGAATATTATGTAACCCATGTGTGACATTGAATCAATACAAATCATGAAAGTTGCCTCTTGTGTGGTTATGGTTACATATGTATTATTGGATGTGGAATGGCCAAATTAAGATTCATGGGGTTTAAGACCACTTAGGCAGTTCCTACAAGTCATAATTATACTTTTAAACTTGCCTAAGAGGTGACAAACTGAAGAGGAGGCCATTTGGACCAAAGTGACTCTTAATAAGGAGCAAAAATGACCATTTCACAAGGTTGTCACTTTTTGTCTAAATGAGCTCTTCTTGGTCTAAAATTTGGCATGAATCTAAAGCCTATTGAGAGCTTTTTGGAAAGATAAAGTAGGTAATTTTTTGAGATCTATGGAATATTTGGTGAATTGTTGAAGTTGAGAATTTTTCTAGTTTTGATCATTGGTACTGTAGCACTGGTCCGAAATTGAATTCTGTAACTCATGGGGCAAATGATGTCCAATTGCCACAAAATTTTATAAAAAAAAATAAACACTTCCAGTAAATTTTTCCAATTGGAAGCACCTCATTTGGATGTCTAGAGAGGGAGATATGAGGTTTCAAAGTTCCTATCTAGTATCAGGCATTTAGACTGACCTCAGGTATTATTTGATTGGATTTTGAGGTCTAAACGTACCTGAACTTGTCTGGAGTTATTTTTCTCCTCTAGGTAACATCTGTAGCTTTCCAGATTGGTATCATTTGTATGGATGGGATTTTTTTAGAATTAATTGAACATTTTTGAAGTTTTCTATAAAAACCTATGATAACACCAGTGGACAGCCAAACCTCTGGAACTTTTCAAATATCAAAGTCTTCTATGTTGTGTTTCATGGTTTGGATGTATTTTTAACATAAAGTAAACATGTGTAGCTTTCTAGAATGACCAAGAATTCATGATTTCAATTTTTTTAGAATTAGTTATGATTTTCCAAAATTTGTGACAGAAATGGCAAAATTCTAGCCGAAAATACAAGTATGAGTTTTATGCTTCCCTTTAGTTTCCACAAGTTGTGGGCCACTTTCAATGTGTGACAGTACCAGTGGACAGCCAAACCTCTAAAACGTTTCAAATATCAAATGTCTTTTGTATTGTGTTTCATGGTTTGGACGTATTTTTAACATAAAGTAAACATGTGTAACTTTCCAGAATAACCAAGAATTCATGATTTTGATTTTTTTAAAATTAGTTATGATTTTTCAAAATTTGTGACAGAAATGGCAAAATTCTGGCCGAAAATACAAGTATGATTTTTATGCTTCCTTTTAGTTTCCACAAGTTGTAGGCCACTTTCAATGATAGAAATCAATTGTATTCATGTAATTGAATATGATAATATGATACATGAACTCATATGGTCCTCGTGACACCGAATGAAATTTTTATACGTGGCGCAATGCTAAAATAATGTATTATTTTAATGTCATTTTTTCATTCCCTTTTTGCAATTCATGATGTGAGACTTAGAAATGATGGGAAGTAAGTTAAAAACTATGGTGTTACACCTCATACTTGATCTAGATATCATGTGACAAAAGGGATGTGATAGGGTTATATGATAGGTTACATCGACCTATATGATTTGAGTAGTCATAATGTCTTGCTAAAGACTGCTTATGACTTGTGGGTAAAATAGTGTCATTAGCCCACTGTCAACGTCATATGGGCCTACAAGGTCACACACAACATTAAGTCAGCTCGAGCTAGAATGTCCAAATTTATTGAATCTGAAATTGTGTTAATGAATGTCACGTTCAATCTAGGGTGAAAGAATTTTATAAATATATATATATATTTGATATATATATATATAATTTATAAAATTTGAAACATACATATATACATATGTTCAAAATATATATATATATCGTTTACTTAATTTAAATCAAATAGTTTTAAATTAAAGTCTATATGATATATTTAAATTTAAACTAATATATTTTAGCTCTAATTTGAGTGATTCCAAAGGCATTTTACTAAATTGGGAACCTAAATTTTATAATGGAGAAGATGGTTCTAAAAAAGGAGCTAAAACAAATTAGAAATGAAAATGCCAAGAACAAAAGGCAAAATGAGAATTTTTAAAAATTCTTCCTTCCTCCACCTATATATATAGGGCACCCCACTCTCCCACCCTAAACCAAAGAGAAATCCCTAGGAGAGTGGTGCACAAGAAGAAGAGGAAGAGGAGGAGGAATTCAAGCTAAAAGGTATAGATTTTTTGTAGTTTTTCATGCTCTTTTCCTTACAAACCTCTTCTTCTCCATTTCTCTTTCTTTCTTGTGATTATATTGATTTCTATGGATCTATTTTAAGGGAGAAATTAAGGGAAAAATTCGGATTTGAAGAGAGAAGGCTAAAGAAGACAAGATTTAAGTAAGAAAACATGAAAAAATAAGGTAATTTCTTCTTCCATAGTTGCAACCCCTTGCTCCTCTTCTCTCCATATTTTGCCCCACTCAAGAACCCATAGGAGGGCTTGGATTTTAAGCAAAACAAAGGGTGAATCTTAGGAAAAAAAGTGTGAAGAATAAGAATATGCAAAGGAAATTAACAAATAACCATGGAAATTCAAGATGCAAATTATAGGGTTTCATATGTTCCTTGAAAAATCTGATTTGATGCCTTAATTTCTATGCCTAAATGAGAGTTTAAATAAGCTCCTAAGATCCCTAGAAGTCTCCCCATGTGCTTCCTCCATCAAGAAAACAAAGCAAAGTCCATGAAGGCCATTATGCTTCATTGTCTCGGCCTAAAAGGGTTATCATACCTAGGGAGAGTTTTAAATTTTTCTAAACCCATTTTTAAGTCATATATGATGAGTGAAAATGAGGGGAAGCCTTGGAAAAATTTTAGGAGGCCTAGAGAATGAATTGGTGCCTTACGTTCCATAATATGACCTAAAGAAGCAACATGTAGTTAGGCTCTTTGTTTTAATTGTATGATGACTCCAAGAGGCTTAAAAGGAGTCAAGAATCATATATGAAAAGAAAGAATAGAGCCTAGAATTTATTTGATGGGTGTTGCTTTATTAGGTGCATTCTTGGAACTATAAAGGGGTTTAGAGGTCAAGTTAGTGTTTAAGGAAGATGTGTGAACTTAGAATTAATTCCATAAACCTAACTGGCTTCCATAAATTGTGTTAGGCAAACAAAAATCATTCTAACACCTTTGTGTGTATGAGGCCGAGGAAGGGAGAGCAAATTCAAGGAAAAAAGTGTGTGATTGCATCCAAAGTAGCTCACTTCTCCTTCTCTCATCCATGAATGTATGCCTGGCTTGTCTTTGGATGTGTGCATGTGTGTTTTAAGCCATGAAAAGTATCCTAGCATGATTTCATATGCCATGGTATTATGACAATACATTATGTTTCTAAATGATGTTTATGATATGTGCTTGGGTTTGCTTAAGTGTGGTGAAGCTAAGAACCTTTAGCCATGGTGAGGATGAGCCAAGAACTCTTAAAGTTGGTTGAGACAAAGTAAAGAGTCTCCCAAGAGTGAGGTTGACTCCCAAGAGTAAGGTTGAGTCAAAAACCTTTTAAAGAATGGGTAAGGCAAGTCCAAAATCTACAAGTGAATGGGTGAGGCTAATCCACCTACTTGGCAAGCCTATGTATGCTATGTATGACCTTTTTCAAATACCAAAAATACTTTTTGAATGATTGCACATGTCAATATGTCCCATGCATGCATTTGTAAGACTTGTTTTGCATCCTTTATGTGCGATTAAAAGGGAGATGAGCTATTAGGATTCTTTGAATCTCACTCTCTCCTCTCCAATGTTCTAACATGCTAGGTGGACCAAGTGGACAAGGCAATGAGAGCCCACACCTTGGGAGATGAAAGTATGACATTGAAGTGCATGAAATTTACTTCTTTAAGGCCATAAAAAGGGAAAATGATGTAATCTATTGTTGTATATGTCTTTGTGACCTTATGAGCATGTGTAATTATACTAATATATCATGTATAAATGAGATCTAAGGTTAGATGTATGAAAATATGCAAATTAAACATGTAATGGCAAGCTTGGTGCTTTGATGGCTTTGTGCAATTGTGTATAAATGGAAGTGGAATGGCCAAATTGAGATGCATGAGGTTTGAGACTATTTGGGCAGTTCATATAAGTCATATTCATACTTTTAAACTTGCCCAAGAGGTGCCAAACATCAGGGGAAGTCATTTGGACACTTTGATATCTTATATGGAGCAAAAATTAACCATATTGGAAACCTAAATCACTTTTTATCCAAATGAGCTCTTCTTGATTTGAGATTTGGCATGCACCTAAAGCTTGTTGAGAGCTTTTTGGAAAGCTAAAGTGCAGAATTTTCAAAGTTGGGAAATTTTCTGAAATTGGTTCTAGATACTGTTCAGTCAGGTGGAAAATGATGTCCAATTGCCACGATATTTTACAAGGAGAAACTAGACATTCCCAATTACTTGTGCCAACTAGAAGTACCACATTTGGATGTCTAGAGAGGGAGATATGAATTTTTAAAATTTCTGCCTAGTATCAAGTGTTCAGACAGACCTTAGGTACTTTTTGATTAGTTTTCGAGGTCTAGATATGCCTAGATTGGTCTAAAGTTATTTTTCCCTCTAGCTAACATCTGTTCCATATTGGTATCATTTGCATGGATTAGATTTTTGTGAAATTAATTGAACATTTTTTAAGTTTATAGCAAAAACCTATATCAGTACTAGTAACCAGTCGGACCTCTGCACCTTTTCAAATGTCAAACATCTTTTGTATGATGTTTCATGACCTATACATATTTTTTACAAAAATTAGACATCTGTAGCTTTCTAGAATGGTAAAGAATGCAAGAGTTTAATTTTTCTAGAATTAATTATGATTTTTCAAAGTTTGTAACAAAAAAGGAAAAATTCTAGCCGAAATTACTTCATGAGATTTTGTGTCTCTTGCCTTTGCACGAATTTTAGGCCACTTTTGGTGATAGAAATGAGTTGCATCTATGTAATTAAATATGAGAATGTGATACATGAGCTCACATGGTCCACGGGACACCAAATGAAAAATCTATATGCTATGTAACGCTAAAATAATCAATATTTAATACCATTTTTCTTGCCTCTTATATGAGTTACATGATGTGAGGCATAGAGATAGCATGAAATGAGCTAGAAAATTATGGCGTTATATCATACATGCATTCTTTAACATATATATGCATCCATTATGTATGTTTGAAAGGGTTAAAAGCTATTGGGGTTCTTTGAATCTCACTCTTCCTCTACACATATATGAGTTTATAGGCTAGACCAAGAAATGGAGGGCAACAACCTTGAGAAGTAAAACTTTGACAAAGGGATAGAGAAATAAGCTTTTTAATAGCATTTTTATGTCAAGAATTGTTACCATATAATGTAGACCTTTGAACATGTTCAATTGTATGTAAATATGATGTATGTATCTATTTTAGAACCAAATGAATGAATACATGAGTTTTGGCCACCCGTGAGCCTTTATGTGCATGTGTATAAATACAAGTGGCAAGGTGAGAATGAGCTCTATCGTGATTTAGATCACTTGGCATGCTTTAATATGTTATAATTAAGCTTTTGGATGTGCCCAAATGGTTATGGAATGTTACGAAAGTCATTTGGTGCCTTATGATACCATTATGGACTTCAAAATTAACAAGTTCTTAAGTTGAACCAAAGTCTGACCAAATAGATGAATTTTTGCATGAAATTTGGCCAGCAACTAGGTCTCATCTAAAAATTTTCACAGAGCTAAAGAGAACTTAATTTGGAGCTCGAAAAAGTTTATTATGATTTTTCAAAATTGGTTAAATTATGTAGAATGGGTATGTGTGACTGTTCATATGGTTAGTTTGATTCTTTGTGTCATAAGTGGAACAAATGAAGTCCAATGCTCATGAAATGTTACAAGCATAAATCAAACATCATGAGCTTTCCATAGCCATCAAAAGCACCTCATTTGGAGCTTTGTAGAGGAAGAACCAAAGTTTTAAAGTTTCAAATCTTAGAGCTGTCGGAGAACTAACTTAAACTATTATTCTATTGCTTTTCATGAGCTAAATGCTTTGCTCTTGGCCTATAACTATTTTTACTCATTATTTAATATAACACCATAAATTTCTAGCTTGCCTCATGCTATCTCTATGTCTTATGCCATGCATTTGACAAGGAAGCAAGAAAAATGGCATTAAAATAATAAATATATTTGCGTTACGTAGCGGATAAATTTTTCATTCAGTGTCCTATGGATCATATAAACTCATTCATCTAATTTTCATATTTAATTATACAAATACAACTTAGCCTAGGATTCATGCAAGTGGATGGAATACATAAAAATACTAGGTGCAACCTCGGCCAGAATTTCTAGCTTTCTGTCATAAAATTTAAAATCTCACAACTAATTCTATAAAAATTGAAATCACATATTGTTTACCATTATGGAAAGATAAAGATGTCTAATTTATACTAAAATTATTTTCAGACCTTAAAAGGGGCTAGCTACTGGAAATTGATGGAATAGTACCAGAGGTCGACTATCATTATTAGTACTATCCTCCAATTTCAAAAATTCATATCTATATATTCAAAGGTCCAATTAGGGTGATCTTAGTGGATCTAGAAAGCTTATCATTTCTAGTTTATACCTGTAAAATTTCATGAGCATTGGCTATCATTTGGCCCATGAATGATGTAGCCCAAGTTTATAACCATATGAACAGTGTCTGTATCAATTCAGCAAAAAAATGCCAACCTTGAAAATTCATAGTTAATTCCACAAAGCTCCCAAATAATCTGATTTTTGACTTCCCAAAAATATGTGGATATGATCTATATGTGTGCCAAATTTCATTAGCAAATTAGTTCATTTGATCAGATCTTGACATTAGGTTGCAAAATGGCTCATTTTGTGTCACCAAAAGGGTCCAAATGATTCATTTTGAGCTCCAAGGCAACCATGACCATTTGAGTACATGGGAATGCACCAAAATGACATTCTAAACTTTTCTCAAAGGTGTATAAATCCAAAAATCAAAAACTCACTCCTTCACCCCATGCCATACATAAGATTACATATGCTCTACATTGTTGTTCACTACCCAAAATACACATTACCATTCATTTGGCATTAAAACTCATACATACATCAAACATTTGGGTAATTACATATGTTCATATGATTATAAAACAATTTCATCATAGGATTACATCACTTGCCATACATATGGCTACAAAAGAAGCAAAACTAAGTAAATGGTTGTCAATCTCTTATCTTCCAACTTAATGGCTTCTATTACCTTACTCACTTGGTCCACCTAGCATGTTAGGACATTGGAAAGGAGGGAGTGAGATTCAAAGAATTTCAGTAGCTCATGTCCTTTTCAATCACACATAAAGAATGCAAAACAAGTCTTAAAAATATATGTATGAGCATCATGGGGTGTGCAATCATTTAAGAAGCATTCTTGGCACTTGAACAAGTCATACAAAGCATATATAGGCTTGCAAAGTAAGTGGATTAACCTTAACCATTCTCAAAGCATATATAGGCTTACCAAGTAAGTGGATTACCCTCACCCATTCTTTTATGAATTTTGGACTTATCTCATCCATTTTCTCTGAGAGGTTTTAAGCCAACCTCACTCTTAGGAGACTTTTTATTTTGTCTCAACAAATTTTAAGGGTTCTTGGCTTCACCATACTCAAGCAAACCCAAGCACATATACTAGACATCATTTGAAAACATATTACAATATCATGGTACCATATTATATATATGCACATGCTAGAATACCTTTCATGGCTTAAAATGCATATACACACATTCAAAGACAAGTTAAGCACACATTCATGTATGAGAGAAGGAGAAGTGAGCTACTTTTATTGTAACTACACATTTTTCTCTTGGAAATGCTCTCCCTTCCTCGACCTCACACACACAAAGGTGTGGGTCTCTTGGCCTAAACACAATATATGGAAGCCAATTAAGTTCTTGGAGTCATTTCCAAGGCCATACATCTACTTGGAATTCTAACTTTGTCCTATGGCTCATTTATGGTTCCTAAATATACCTAATGAAGCAACATCCATTAATTGAGTTATAAGCTCCATTCTTTCCTCTTTATGATTTTTGACTCCTTTTAAGCCTTTTAGAGGCATCATACAATTAAAACAAAGAGCTAAACTAGGTGTTGCTTCTTTAGATCATATTATGGAACATATAAGGCCATCTCACTTTCTATGGTTTCTAAATTTTTTCTAAGGCTTCCCCTCATTTTCACTCATCATATATGACTCAAAAATAGGCTTGGAATAAATTAAAACTATCCCTAGGTACCCTAACCCTTCTCGGCTAAAACTATGCATGTTCTTGGCACTCATGGGCTTTGCTTTGTTTTCTTGATAGAAGATGCATATGGGGAGTCTTTTAAGGATCTTAGAAACTCATTTAAACATTTATCTAGGCCTAGGAATCATTGTATCAAATCAGATTTTACAAGGGACACTAGAAACCCTAGGTTTGCTATCTTAAATTTCCATGGTTGTTTGTTAATTCTCTTTGCATATTCTCATTCTCCTCCATTAAATTCCTAAGATTCACCCTTGGTTCTGCCTAAAATCCAAGCTTTCTTAAAGCTCCATGTGTGGGATGAACCAAGGAGAAGAAGGGAGCAAGAGATAGCTACCATGGAAGGAAGATTTACCTTGTTTTTCCTTATTTTTTGGTTGTTTCTCAATTTCTTTGGCCTCCTCTCTTCAAGTCCAAGTTTTATCCTCTGTTCCTCTCTAAAAAAAAATCTAAAAACTTCAATAAAACCATAGGAAAAAAGGGAAAATAGAGCAGAAATGGTTTACTAAAGAGAAAGCATGAAAAAAAACTAAGAAATTCTATACGTTTTACCTTATTTTTCTCCTTCTCTTCTTCTCCTTCTTGTGTGCCTCACTCTTAGGGTTCTTCCTTTAATTTAGGGTAGAAACCAAATGAGCTAAATGAGTGAGGACGAGGGGTGCCTTATATATATAGGTGGGTTTAAGAAACACTTTTCAAAATTTTAAAATTTTCCCTTTCATCTTGACATTTTTGTTTCTAGTTCGTTTTAGCTCCTTTTTTAGAACCGTCTTTTCTATTATGAAATTTAGATTTCTAATTTAGTAAAATGCCTTTGGAATCACTCAAATAGGAGCTAAAACCTTCTTGAATGAATCTGTAAAAGTTCGAATCAACTGACATTGAAAAATGTCCACCAGAGGGGATTTAACTATCTTGAGGCTTCCCATGTTTTTCAAGGCCTCTAAAAACCCCAAAAAACTCAAAACTTTCAATTAAAAAAACCCTCCTATGAGAATTCTAAAATTTGCTTAAAATTACAAAAATGTCATTATGTTTCGTCAACCTTTTGTTCAATTTTGTTTCTTTATTTTAGCTCTATTTTTCTTTCTGTCTAAGCTTAGAATTTTTATTTTTAGGAGTCTAGAATGCTAATTAAATTTTCTAGAACCTTATCTAATTCATTTCAGAAGACTTACTTTGAAAACACACTAGTTTCTATCGTTTAATGAAAATTGAACATTACATTAAACACCAGAGCTTTCCAAAAAGTTATCATATGTATGATTTTGATTTGTCTAGAATTAGTTATAAATTTTCAAAATTCATATCAAAAAGCTATAATAGCAAACTGGAGAGCAAATATGTTTCTTCTTGAATTTTTGGTTCCAAATTTGTAATGTATGAGATGAATTATGATGTTTATGATTTGAATAGATATATTATAGATGAAAAATAATATTGGTAAGTTTACATCATCCCTAAAGCTAAGAATGATGTATATGGCTTTCCAACTATGCAAACCATCATGCATAAAAGTGTCACTTCCTTGCAAATGTGTTCCAATATACCACATATATATTAAGATAGCCTATGTGACAATTGTATAAGGGCTAGGGGGTTAAGGTGTTACAATGTAACATCCCAAAGTTTAATTAAGTGAAATTTTGGAAATTAGGGATTTAAATTGGGAAAATGATAAATTATCACGAGAATTAAGATAAATTATAGAAAATAGAAATTTTCAAGGAAAATAATTATTTTAGGAATTTTTAGGCAAATAATAATAATTTGGTAATTTTTTTGTGAAAAGTAAAATTTAATATAGAATTTAAATTTAATTGGAAGAAATTAATTAGTGGGGTTTGAAAATTACATTGGAACTCAATAATTAGTTTGATTATGATAAAAATAATTTTTAGGAGCTCAAATTTAAGTTATAACAAAGACCTAACCTAATTGAACTTATCTGACCATGGCCCAACAAAAAAAACTAAATCTAGTTGGACAAAAATGCCCCTAAGTTAGCCACTCTCCTAGTAAACCCTAAAAAAAATTCTGCACACTTTATTTAATTAGTTGACCACATTTTCAATAGCCAAGGAAGAGGAGAAAAATGCACAAGTAAGGGAGAGCTAGGGTTTCTCAGCATTTTGGTCTTAATTTGCTCATCTAGATGAAGATTTGGCTAATGTAATTAATATAAAAGTTGATCCTCTCATCTCTCTCTTTATTTTGGTCCGATTAGTTTTCCATTTGGTGGATTTTCACCTAAACCTTTGGTCTAAAATTTGTCTTCTTGGTGTGTTCTTCCATGATTTTTGAAGCTTAGAGTTAGAGGAATTATTGGGTAAGTGTTTCCTTTTATTTTGTAGTATAAACATGTTTAAATTTCATCTCATAAACTAATTTTGGTATGTGGCTATTCTATGTGAATGCAAGTGTTAGTGGTGATCCATTTATGCTTCTGGGTTTTTAAGGCTTAAATAAGTTCATATGATCTATTGGAAGCTTAGGTAAGTGTTTTCTAAATGATTTATGATGAATGGAATGAATAGGTATATGACCATTTTGGTGGATGATGACTAAAAACTATTTTTGATTTGTTTAGGACACTTAAGAGTGTTTTTGGGCACTTATTGTTAGTCATTAAGGAATTGGCATTTAAGTAAGATAATTAAGGATTTTAAATTCCATGTATATATTAATCTTAATCATACATTTATTGTACATATTATTTTTTATAATAAATGATTAGTTTGGTTACTTGTTGTTTTGAACTGTGATCATGTTCTTATGTGGAGCTATGATCATACTTTCACTTGTATATTGTGTCATGATCATGCATCAAGTTATGATTGTACTCTTTAGAATGTACTGAGCTGTGATCGTGCTCAATGGAGAGTTGGTGCCACAATTGTGCCCCTTTTCCTTTATTTTTAACTATTAACATGTTGTATATAATTACTAGTATAGAATAATAGTTGCCTATAGTCAAATTTGTTCATTTGTTGATTTACATTATATGCCTTGATATTTCTTTGTATAAAAAGCATTTATGTTGATTAAATTATATATATGAACGGAATTTCCCTTAATTATGAGATTCATATTATTATAGGCTAACATTTTTTAGGTGAAGATTTATCTGTTAAGGGTAAAGGAAAGCTATTAGATGATAATCCCTAGCTTGAGGGTTTGTGTGGGATTCTGCACTTGGACAATCTAGTTCAATGTAGATGCTAAATTTTGTAGATTAACTTTGTACAGTATAAAGTTGCATTTATATATTGCCAAGTGTGGGTATTTTGATGTTTTGTAATTTGGGGTGACACCTTTAAGATTAGGCCTTAAATTATGTTTAACTTGATGGCTTACTTGTGGCTAAGTAATTATGATTTGGCATATAGGTATGAAGGATTTTCTTATCAAATGATGAACATAGTCATGATACTTACTTTTATTGTTAGCCTTGTACTGTCAAACGTAAGTTGCTATCATATGTGATGATTATCAATGTTGATGTTATGTAAATATGGTTCTATTTTGGATTACATAGTAGGAGTCTTAAAAGTGTGATTAGGTTGCCTCGGTTATGTAGAATATGTATTGGCCCATCCCTTGGGTGCTACCCTAGCTCATTTTGCTACCACAGGTCCTTTAGGGATGATTTGTAGGGTGTGGCATAGTTATATTTTGAATTTGAGGCTTTGTCAAAGCTTTGAGGGTGTGACAAGCTTGATTTGTTAATTCAAAATTGCTTGTTCAAATGAGGTATTGTGGATTTCAAGTAGCCATTTGAAGCCATTCCCTACCATTTGATGTCATTAAGAAATCCTTGAGTTGTCATATTTAAGGTTAAATTGGTTTGGTTAACTTTAAAACCTTTAGATTATGTAGGACCATTGAACATTGATTCTATGAAGACAAATTCTTTAAAAGCCTTGAATTTTAGCTATAGAAAGATCCTAGGATTGAATTTGGCATGTTACCAACTTGTTAGTTTGCACAATTTAGTGTTTAAGGATAGTAAGCAATTGAGTTGGGCCAAAATCTCTTAATTGCAACCAACATGTATCAGAAGGGTAACAAAAGCTAACCAAGTTGTAGTGGATGAAATCTAGCATTGAAATTTTGAACTAAGAGAAATCTTGCCACAACATGAGTATGTTGAGCCACAGCCAGAATCATACTTTTTTTTTTTTTTCTGAAATTACAAGACTTTGAGCATCTCGCCATGACACAACTCTTCCTAATTATGGCAAGAATTGTGAAATTATTGCAAAAATTGTTTCAACAAGTGTTTAGCCATAGCAAAAGCTTTCCAAGTCATGACAAAAATTTTAAAATATGGTTTTAAGAGTTATAAAGGCCATTTTAAGTTGTGATCCAACCTTTTAAGCCTCGACTTGAGTCTTATGGTCCCCATTTCTTTTATCAAACCTAATTTCATTATGTTAATGATAGATAATGGTTTATGGCAAAACACACTTTTATATTAATACTTCTTAAAGGTGTTTTTAGCATGGTAACTAGGTGTAATGGAAATTTATTTGTCAAGTGAATGAGAATCATCTCTTTTGTCTTGATAATGTAAATTATTGATACAAAAGTTTACATTTTCTAGTATTTTTGTGTCTCGGTAATTTATTATCTATTTTATACATTAATAATAACTAATTTAGGCTCAAAGTATGTTGCTTAACTTAATGAGTAATTAGGGATGTTACGTATAGGCTTTTGGAATACTCAAAAATAACATTGTTTGCATACAACTAGACCATACTATCTGCAACACCCATCATTCTAAAAGCCTAAAACTAAGCAGATTACAAAAGAAATCTCCTAAATGGAATTATTAAAGGCTAAATAAAATAAGAATGATAATCTAGACATTTAAAAATAAGGATACAAGGCTAGACATGCCTAGAAACTAAAGCCACAATAGCTAAACAAAATTAGACGAAAGGGCAGTAGTATTTTTGTAATTTTGGGTAACTTTTAGAAAACTCAAATGAGGGATATTTAAATGGATAGATTGAGTTTTTTTGGATTCTCAGAGGCCTTAAAAATCATAAAAATCCCTAGAATGATTAAAACTCCTCTGGTTTACATTTTAGAGCATCGGTTAGCTGAAACCTTAACTGATTCATTTAGGAATGTTCTAAATCCAATTTGGTGAAACCAAAGGCATTTTATGAATTAAAGGACCTAAATCTTATAATGGAAAAGATGGTTCTCAAAAAGAAATTGAAATGAACCCAAATGGAAAGAACCAAGGAAAGGGACAAAATGGGGATTTAGGAAATTATTATAATTAGGCCACTTACTTCCTATTTACCTATCCCACTTCCTCTTCTCTTAACTGACCTTTGTAATACCCTAAAATTAATTAAGAGTAATTATGATGATTAGGGAATTAATTTAGGTAATTAGCAAAACTAAGTAAGTGAAACGGTGAGGTGGAACTTATATAGGAATAAATTGTTAATATGGGTTTAATTAGGAAAATTAATTAAGAGAGAGGGACATTAAATTGGGCCTCATAATTAATTTAATTATTACTTTCAGTTAAGTGTAGAAACCCAATCTTAGCCTTAAGGAGATCTAACCCTATTTCTTAGAAGCCCAATATTTATTTGTGCAAGCTTAAATGTTAATGGACTCTTATAATAGGCCTAACTCTTATATATGACCCATGCAACCTTATAACCTATAGCCCAACAAGCTTATGACTGAATCCACTTGGATTTTAGGCCCTTGGGTCAGCCTATAACCCATCTAAACCTTAATTTTACTTTAGCCCTTCCACCCTTCTACAAAAACATTTAAAGACACAAAGCAAAAATTTAGAGGTCTCTTGGAGGCTAGGGCTTTCACTATCTTCTTAGCTTTATTTCCTACTTCTAAGCTAAAAATTAGCCAAGGTAATTGTTATATAACTTAATCCTCTCTTCTTCCTTTTCAATTTGACCTAATTAGTTTTTCATTTGGAGCATCTTCACCTACACCCAAAATCTGAAACTTGTTGTTTAGTGTTTTCATGTTGGAATTTCAGAAGTTGAAGCTAGAGGTATTGTTAAGTAAGTATAAACTTCTCATTTTGATGCATTTTCTACTAGTTTGGGACTCCTATAGCTGATTTATGATATGGGTATTATTTTTATGTGAATTTACTCAGAATTGGAGTGTTGTTATGAGGTTTCTTATGTAGGCACAACTAAATCCAAATTTGGTTCTTGTAGTAGTTAGGTATGTGTTTTCTAAGTAATTCTTTGTAGTTTAACTCTTTGAGTAATGGATTTATTGATATAAATGATGATTAAGGATAGTAATAGTTTGTGTATTTTATCCATAGGCTAAAGTAGCATTTTGTTTACTCTTAAAGAATTGTCTACAAGTGAGATAACCGAGGTTAATGTTAAATTCCATGCATATGTCTACTTTAATTTTATATCTTACTACACTTGTATAATTTTGAAATGCATAATGAATAGTTGCATCTGATATATTGTATTTGGACCTTGTAAGTCCATGGTGGAGTTGTGGTGCGACTGCCACCCGTGCATCATGCTTCAATTAGGCACTGGATTGTGATCAGACCCTTGTATGCATTGAGCTCAGGTTGTGCTCATTGGGGGGTTAGTGTCATGGATGGACCCCTTTCAGTATTAATGGCCTTTAACATGTGAAATATTATTGCTAGTATGGGATAGTAGTCATTGATAACCCAATTATTTCATTTGCTGATATGACTGGTATATTTTCTGATGCTTATTTGAATTCATGCACATATGTCAATTAAAGTGGAATATATGAATGGAATTTACCTTTTGTTATTGAGATTTGCATCTCACCCTATTTCATGGGCTAACTATTTTAATTAAAGATCTTTTGGGGTAAGAATAAAGGGAAGCTAGTGGATGAACATCCATGAGCTTAGACCTTGTGTGAGGAATACTACACTTGGGTTGATTTAACTTAAGATACATGCTAATTTTGGTTATTTTTTTATATAGCATCATCATGTAATCATATTACCAAGTGTAAGAGTTTTATGTTTTGGTGAACTATGATGTGCTTAATAGGGAGATAGGCTTTATATAACTTGGAATTTGATGTATACACTTATATATATATGATATGGAACTTAGTTAGTCCTAAGATAGGATCTATTATTTGAAAATGTAATCATGTGATACCTTAATTGTTGACTCAGGCTAGTAATGCATGGAATCTATATTGACGTTTATATTTGGATGATAATTGTTAGTAGTCATTAATCCTTCTTGCCGTCATTGATACATAAATTGCTTATGCATGATAGTTGATAAGTAGGAATCGACCCCTAAGTCTTGAATTGGTAATGATAGGTATATTGGGTAAATCAGGTAGATTAATGCCATTAGAACCCCACAACTTAATGTAGAGTTACCTAATACTAAAGAGAGTGTTAGAGTATATAGGATGAAATTTGGGAATTATAGGTGTAGTAGGGGGATGAGCCGTGGCCAAATATCACAAGTCAAGGCCAAGGGTTTATCAGAAGCAAGTTTTATTGTGGCATGAGGAGTTTTACCACGGTGCGAGGCAAAGTTTTACCTAAGGAAGGTAATAAAACTGAATTTGCCACGGCAAAATTTGAAACATTTTAGGGTAAGTATTAGGAGGTATCTCGCCACAGCACTACATAAGTTAGCCATGGCGGGACTCAAATCAGTGAGCAAACTTATTGTGGCGCAAAGGATGCTAGCTGCAGTGAGGGTCCAATTTGCCGCAGTGGTAAAACATGAAAAATAGATCCTGAGGGTACTCCGTCATGGCGCGAAAGACCCAAGTCATGGCAAAGATTCCCAAACTCCCATTTTGACTTACAAACTTTGAGATTCATTATGATAATGTTGCGTAATGACTTGGGAATGTGTATAAGAGGTTTTGTGAGTTGAAATCAGTAGTAAGATGAATTGAAGGCCTTAATTGGTATTTATGATTACTTGTAGATTTAATTAGTTATGGTTGTTTAGTTAATACCCTAATGATATCAAAGTTTAGTTTTATCCACTTTTTCTTAATCTAATTAATTATAATTAGACTTTAGGCCTTGATTTATGATTATTAACTACTTAATTAATCCTAATCATGGAAATTAGGAATTAGGGTCATCACAATCTTATTCTGTCTCAAATCAGAATTCCACTCACCTTGAGGAGACGCATAAGAGGGAGAGCAAGGAAGGAAGAAAACCAAGTAGAAAAGGTAAGAAAATCCATGATTTTTTATGCTTTCTCCTTCTTCCAACCTCTTTTCTTCTTTCTCCTCTCTTTTCCTATAGTTTTGATGACTTATTTGGAGCTACTCCATGGCTGGTTTAGTAAGAGGAGGAGAGAAATTGAATAAGAGACTAGAAGCAATTGAAAGCTCCTTGGAAAAGCTAGAAAACAAGATAACTTCCATGGGGCTTGTTCTTCTTGAAAGTATTTTTGGCCAACCCTAGACGCATCAAGGAGGGAATGATTTCTAGTCTTATCAAGGTAGGAACATGGGTTTTAGAGCACGAGAAACAAGAATATGCAATTAGATTTAAAAGAGAAGCTTTGGAATTCAAGTTGTATGACTTAAGGATTTTATTGCACCTAGTAATTTTTGAAGCTTTTTAATGATAATCTAACTTATGTAAGAGTTCATAAGAGGTCTAGGAAGCTCCACAAGTGTCATTTCCTTAAGAAAAAACCAAGCAAACTCCATAGGTCCTTCACCATGCATATATCTTGGCCAAGAAGGGGTTTAGGTACCTAAGGAGATTTTTCTTTGATTCCAAGGACAAAAATGGTCCTAAATATGATTAATAAATACCAAGGGAAGCAATGGTTTGAATTTAGAAGCCATAGTTTATGAGATGGAAGTTTAGGTTCCTTTTTAAGGCATAAAGAAGCAACTTGAGTTTAAGCTCCTTAAATTGAAATTGTGATGAGTCTAATAAGTTTAAATAGAGTCATGAGACTTCGATTGAATGAGAAATTGGAGCCGAAGTCATGAATTCTAAGGGTTGCTTCATTATGCTCTTATATGGAACCATAATCATGCCATGAGTTAAGACAAGTTTGTATAGAGTTTATGTGAGGCCATAACTTGTTCCAATGATGTAATTGTGTCTCATTTGATGTGTCTAGGCCAAGCAAATCAAGCTACACCTAGGTATGTGTGTGTGGTCGAGAAGGGGAAAGAGAAATCTAAGGAAGGAAGTCTGTAATTCTTGTCTCAAGGTAGCTTTTTATCCTTTATTGTACGCATGTCTTAGATGTTTAATTGTCATTGGATGCTTGTGTGTATTTTTGAACCATGAGATATGTTTATAGCTATAATGTAATGCTTTGGTACCATTATTCTTTATGAATCATGTTTTGAATGCAAGATGACTTAAATAGGTGAAGTTATGCTAAAAGTCCCTTAAAATGGGTGAGGAGAAGCCAAAAGTTTTTAAGAATAGGTGAGACAAAGTCAAAAGTCTCAATAAAGAGTAAGGATAAGTCAAAATCCTTAAAAGTAGGTGAGACTAATCTAAAAGTCCCAAAGAAATTGGGTGAGGTTAAACCAAAAGCCCCTAAAGCCTATGTTTGATTTTAATGAGTTTATGTGACTTAAGAATGATTATGTATGTTTACTAGAAGCTTTCATTGCATGCTTGCATTCCTTGACATGAAAATGTGCCATGTATATATGTTTGAAAGGGTAAAAGAGATATTGGGATTCTTTGAATCTCACTCTTCCTCACATATGTTTAACCATGTTAGGTGAAGCTCAAGGAGCAAGAAATGGGAACCAAGCTACTTGAAAAATGTGACTTTAACAATAGTATAGGAATATATGTATTTTTATGTCAAATTTTGTAACTATATGATATTTATAAGATGTAAATTTTTGAACATGTATAAAAGTATGCAATTATCATGTATGAATGGAATATGGAGCTAAATAAATGATTATATGAGAATTTGTGTGTATGAAACCAAGTGGAAAGGTGGTTTTAAGTTGTATGAAGATTTGGACCAACTGGGATGTTTCTATATACTGTGTTTATGCTTTTAGATGTGCTTAAATTGTCATGGTATGAGTAGAAAGTCATTTTGGTGCACCTTGACCTTATTATGGTCCCTAAAATGGCTACTTTTTTTACATGAACCACAAACTAACCAAATGGATGAATTTGTGCATGAAATTTGGTAAACAAATAGGTCTTATCTAGAGATTTTCACAGAGCAACGAGCACTAATTTTGGAGTTTTAGAGAATTTATTATAATTTTTCAAATTTGGTCAAATATGTAGAAACTGTCACTATTAATATTCATGTGGTCAATTTGGTTTTTTGTGTCACTCAAGGGCCAAATGAAATACAATGCTCATGAAATTTTATAGACATATAGTAGGCATCATAATATTTCTATAACCATTGAGAGCACCTAATTTGGAGCTTTGTAGAGGGAAATTTTTGAAATTTCTAATTTGTTACAGAATAATCACCAGACTTGATGTACTATTCCATCCATTTTTGTATGTCAAACGTGGTTTTTTTTTTATCTAAACTTTTTATGGCAAATAGATGACATCTTGAGATTTCTAGAAAGCTATAGTTTGCATGATTTGGATTTTTCTAGAATTAGTTATGATTTTCCAAAATACATATTAGAATATGGAATGTATGAATAAATGCAAGAAAGATGCAATTTCATATTATATACTTTGAACCTAAGTTTTGAGCTTCAAATTGTGATATTTATGATTGAAAAAATGTGCTAGGGATGGAAAATCAATTTCGTAAGCTCACATGGTCCATTAAGCCAAGAATGCATTAATTTCACTTTCAATGATGCAATTATCTACTGCTAAAAGTGCTAGTTTGATGAAAATAAATGCTATATGCCAATTGTGCTATAAGTTGAGACCTATATAGATATGGTGTTACACTAACAATGACATGAATATCAACAAGAGGAATACAAACTAAGTCAAGTATAGAAGACTAGTAGTTAAACTCAACAATGCAATTTAAATAGACTTTAGAAATTGAACTTTATCTCCTATAAGAGTAATAACAAGTAAGTCACTAACAAGTAGATCCAAACATTTCACACAGTCAAATGTAATAAAGGAATAGGTTGCCTCAGAATTAAATAGTGCATATACAATCTGACTTCTAATTTTAAATGCACCTTAGATTGAGTTCAGAGACGGGCTAGCCTTTGACTAGTTCAGTGTAAAAACACAAACCTAGTTTTGTAGTCATAACTGAGACAAACATTTCTAACTAACCATACATAGTTTATTATCAAAGGCCTTACCATACCCCTCACAATCATTTATATAAATGGCTAGCATACTGGCCCTTCCTTTTTCTTGATATCTCAAAAGCCTAAGCTTCCTAATGCTTCATTGCTAATTGCTTGCATTCCTAAACTAAACATTACTGTCTCAATACATTCTTCTTCTAATACCTTAGCCCTCTTTGCTAGTAGCACAAAATTCTAATCTCATATCCTATTATTTACATCTAAATATCATGTCTCAAGCGCTGGTATTAAAGTTAGTCATTCCTAGCCTATTAAAATAACAATCATAACCTTAGAATATAGTATACTTCAATCAGCACTAGTATAAACCTCAACACACAATGTATTAAATCTTCAATCAACCTCAATAAATAGCATACTAAATTTTTTATTTACCTTAAAAAATAACATATTATATCCTTGAATAAAACCAAGCAAAGCATAATACATCCTCAAATAACCTCAAATAATCACAAATCATGTATAATTTAATGGTTTTTCTTATTGGTCTAATACTAAATTGTAACACTTAGATTTAATATCCTTTATTTAATGCTATCTAAAATAAATAATTGATAGTTAAAACTTGCGTAAGCTTCTAAATAATATAATATAATATAATAATATAATATCCTAATAAAGTAATCCACATTTATATGTAAGATTTAATTTCTAATTGAATCACCATGATCAATAACTTAACTCTTAGTTATTACATAAGATTCTATTCATCATACCTTAATTAAATGTATACAACAAATCCTGATATTCAAAGTGCATAAACTAATCTTGTTGCACAACCACTAAAATAATCCTAATGAGATATAAAGTAACACAAATCTTTGAATATAGCCTTTAAAAATGTAGGCCAATTATTACACCATCAATATATACTATCTTCTAACTAAGATACTCATAAAGTCACTTTCCTTTACCATTAATTGTCTTTCTACCTAGATAGCCAGTGGAGTTTAAAACATGCATTCCTAGACATAAATCTAATGCTTTTCATAATCAATTTAATTCTAACAAAACATGTAACATCATAGATTTCTAACTTTTCCTCATGCTATTTCTAAGTCTCATACATGTATTTCATGAAGGAGCAAGGAAAAATGATTTTAAATAATGAATTTTCTTACATTGCGTAGCGTATAAATTTTTCCTTCAGAGTCTTGTGGGCTATATGGATTTATGTATTATATTCTCACATTTAACTTCATAGATACAACTCAATTTCATCATCAAAATTGGCCTAGAGCTCATGCAAGGCAAGGGAATACGTAAAATTCGTAATTTCCATTTTGGCTAGAATTTTCCCACTTTTGTCACAAATTTTGAAAAATCATAACTAATTCTAGAAAAATTGAAATCATGCATTCTTTACCATTCTGGAAAGCTACACATATCTAATTTATGTTAAAAATATAATAGGCCATGAAGCATCACAAAAAGGATGTTTGACATTCAAAAAGGAGCAGAGGTCAGACTAGCTACTGGTACTGATATAACTTTCTGCTGTGAACTTAAAAAATATCCAATTAATTTAAAAAAAATCCAATTCATGTAAATGATACCAATATAGAAATATATAGATGTTATCTAGAGAAAAAAAATAATTCCAAACCAGCTCAAGCTCATCCAGCCATCGGAAACCAATTAAATAGTAACCAAGGTTAGTCTGGACACATAGTTTTGGACAAAAAATTCAAAAATTCATATCTCCCTCTCTAGACATCCAAATAGGGTGATTCTTATTGGTGCAAGTCACTAGGAATGTCTAGTTTATTTATATAAAATTTTATGGCAATTAGACATCATTTGTCTCTTGAGTGATAGAATTCATTTTCAGATCAGTATGAACAGCACCCTTGACCAAAATCAGAAAATTTTTCAACTTTGAAAATTGATCAAATATTCCATAGACCTCCAAAAATTCTGAACTTTAGCTTTCTAAAAATCTCTCAACAAACTCTAAATTCATGCCAAACCTTAGATAAAAAAGAGTTCATTTGGATAAAAAGCGATATAGGTTTCCCATATGATAAATTTTTGCTCCATGTAAAATACCAAAGTGTCCAAATGACTTCCCTTGATATTTGGCACCTCTTGGACAAGTTTAAAAGCATGAATATTACTTATATGAACTGCCCAAATGGTCCCAAACCTTATGTATCTATCTCAATTTGGCTATTCCAGTTCTATTTATACATACTTTTCCATAATACTAGTTTGCCATTATATGTCTAATTTACATTCAAGTGTTCACATAACATAATTTCTCATTTATACATAACATATTAACATAATTACACATGCTCATATGATTACATAATAATTTCATCAAGGGATTACATCATATGCCATGTGTATGGCTAAAAAGGAAGCAAAACTAGGTATATTCATATACTTTGATGGCAATCTTCTTCTTCTAGGCTTGATGGCCTCCAGTACCTTGCTCAATTGTTTCACCTAACATGTTAAGACATTGGAGAGGAGGGAATGAGATTCAAAGAATACTAATAGCTCATCTCCCATTCAATCATACATAAAGTATGCAAAACAAGGCTTACAAATGCATGCATGAGCATCATGGAGTGTGCAAGCATTCAAGATGCATTCTTATCATTTGAACAAGCCATACATGGCATATATAGGCTTGTCAAGTAAGTGGATTAACCTCATCCATTCATCTGTAGATTTTGGACTTACCTTACCTATTTCTTTAAGAGATTTTTAGACTCAACCTTACTCTTGGGAGTCAACCTCACTTTTGAGAGACTTTTTACTATCACAACCAATTCTAAGGGTTCTTGGCTCATCCTCACCATGGCTAAGGGTTCTTGGTTTCACCACACTCAAGCAAACCCAAGCAAACATCATAAACATCATTAGAAACATAATGCATCATCATGGTACCATGGAATAAGAGCTCATACTAGAACATGTTTCATAGCTTTAAAACGTACATACACACATTCAAGAACAAGTCAAGCATACATTCATGCATGAGAGAAGGTAGAGAGAGCTACCTTGCTTGTATTTACATTTTTTTTCTTGAGTCTTGAATCCTTTCCCTTGACCTACACACCCAAGAAGGTGGAGATCACTTCTCTTGGCCTAAACACATTATATGGAAGCTAATTATACTCTTGAATCACATTTTAAGGCCACACAATCACTAGAAAAGCTAGGTGACTCATAAGGCTCTTTAATGGTTCCATAATGCACTTAATAAAACAACCTTAAGAAAACATCATCTTGGCTCCATTCTATCTATTCATTTATGATTCTTGACTCCATTTAAACCTCTTGGAGTTATCACATAATCCATTCAAGGAGCCTAACTAGTTGTTACTTCTTTAAGCTATAATATGGAACACATAAGGCCATCTTACTTTCTATAGCTTCAAAAAATTTTCCAAGGCTTCCTCTCACATTCTCCCATCACACATGATGTAAAACTAAGCTTAGAAGGAATTAAAATACTCCCTAGGTGCATAAACTCTCCTTGGCTGAAGCTATGCTTCCATAAGGCACCAATGGAGTTTCCTTGTTTCCTTTTATGGGAGAAATATGTAGGAAGCTCTCTTGGTATCTTAGGAACTCATATGGATACTTAAACATCATAAAATATAATTAGGGTTCATAATAGAGTTCAAGGTGCAATCAAAACCCTAACTTTTCTATCTTGCAAATTCATGGTTTTTACTTGGATTTCTTGGCATATTCTTACCCTCCTTTCTTAAATTCATAGAATTCACCCTTGGTTCTCCTCAAAATTCCAGCCCTCCTATGGCTTCTTAAGTGGGGCGAAATATGGAGAGAAGAGGAGTAAGGAGTAGCAACCATGGAAGAAGAAATTACCTTATTTTTCCTTGTTTTCTCACTTGAATCTTGTCTTTGGCTTCCTCTCTTCAAATCTGAAATTTTTCCTTAATTTCTCCCTTAAAATAGATTCATATACTTCAATATAATCACAAGAAATAAAGGGGAACAGAGAAGAAGAGGTTTGCAAGGGAAAGAGCATGAAAAACTAAGAAAATTCATACCTTTCTACCTTGTTTTTCTCCTTCCTTCATCCTCCTCTTAGTGCGCCTCATCCCTTAGGATTTTCTTCTAGTCTAGGGCAGAAACAAGTGTGGCTAAATGAAGGGGAAGATGGGGCACCTCATATATATAGGTGAAAGAAGGAAGACTTTTCAAGAATTCCCATTTTGTCCTTTATTCTTGAAATTTTTGTTTCTAATTTGTTTTAGCTCCTTTTTTAGAACCGTCTTTTCAATTACAAAATTTGGATTCCCAATTTAGTAAAATGCCTTTAGAATCACTCAAATCGGAGCTAAAACCTTCCCGAACAAATCTATCAAAGTTCAGGTCAACCAATATTGGAAAACATCCACCGCAGGGGTTTTAACTGTCCCAGGGCTTCCATGGTTTTTAGGGCCTTTAAGAGCCTCAAAGAACTCAAAATTTTCATTTAGAAAGCCCTCCCATGTGAATTCCAAAATTTGCTTAAAATGACCAAAATGCCCTTACGTTTTGTCAATCTTTCATCACAATTTGTTTCTTCATTCTAACTCCATTTTTCTTTCCGTTTGAGCCTGGGATTCTCATTTTTAGGAGTCTAGAATACTTTCCAAGTTCTTTGGGACCTTAACTAATTTATTTCGGGAGACTTCCTTTTGTATCCGGTAGATTTCGTTCATTTATTGAGAAACCATACGTTACGTTTCTCAAATTTTCTCTTGTTTTCAGAGAGCCTAATATTACAAAACACATGCATTTCTTATAAGTTTTGCTATGTAAACCAACAAGCTTTTACAACCACTTTCAAAAAACTACTTTAGGAAAAAAATCATTTTATCTTTATCAATTCATTTTGACCAATAAAATAAGCTTAGGAAAACCAGAAGCTTATTAATAAAACAAACAACCTTGCTTACCTAAAGCATGTTGCTACAGTATGAGGTATAACATCCCTCACTCATCTGTCTCATATCAAATGAGCTACAACCATTCATGCCTGGTCATGGCAAAATATTGACCACTCACGTCTAGTTTGGCAAAATACTAACCATCACACCTGATCATGGCAAAATACTAACTTTTTGAGCCACAGTTCACAACCTTAGGAATCAATCATCTAAGTGGAACAACAAAAGGTAACATCCAGAAATTAATTAAGTAGAATTATAGAGAATTAAGAATTTGATTTGGGAAAAATAAGGAATTATCATGGAAATTAAGAAAAAAATATGAAAAATAAAACTTTTAAAGTAAATAATTATTTTAGACATTTTGAAGCAAATAATAATTAATCAGCAATTTTTTGTAAAAAAAAAAAAATTAATTATAGATTTAAAATTTATCAAGAAAAATTTTATTAATAGAAGTGAAAATTTAATTTGACCTCCATAATTAATTTAATTACATCAAAAATGATTTTAGGAGTCAAATTTAGGTTTTAACAGAGACCCAACTTAATTAAGCCTATCTGGGCATGGCCCAACTATCATAGACAAGACCCATTTGGATATAAATACCTCTAAGTCAACCATTCTCCTACAAAACCCATATTAGTGCAACCACTCCATTTATTATGTAGAAAAGTATGTTGGGCAGCTAAGGATAGGGAAAAAGTGCAAAAGAGATAAGAGAGGCATGGTTCTTCACCTTTTGATCTCTGATCCGTTAGGAAGACTTGGGATTTGGCCAAGGTGAAAGAAGGGAAACTTGTTCTACTCATTTTTTTCTACATTTTAAACTAAACAACTTGTCATTTAAAGGTTTCTTATCAAACCCTAGGTTTTAAAAATTGGGATTTTGATACTTCCTTACTTAATTTTTGACCTTACAGGCCAATGAAGTTGTTGGATAAGTATATCCCTCCATTTTGATGTGTATTCATGCTCAAATTTCATCCTTTGGACTAATTTTCACTTAGTGGCTATCATATATGCAAAAATGAAAATGATGGAAGTGACCTATTTTAGACTCAAGTTGTTTAAGTCTTAAATCAACACCATTAGTCATATGGAAGATTGGATAAGTGCCTCCTACCATTTTGTGAGGTGTGTGCACTGAATGTTCATCATTTATTTTAATTTTTGGTACATGGCTATTACATGTACAAAAATAAAGATGTTAGGAGTGACCCATTTTTTGTTCTTGGTGGTTTAACCTTAAATTGGTGCAATCGACTCTTTAGAAATAGGGGTAAATGATTTCTAATGGAGTCTTGATGAAATTGATCAATGGACATGAAACTCTTTTGCTAATGATGATAGCTATGCTTGTCTTAGGCATGATAGGCCTTTTGTGATGACTTTAACTTCTAATCATTGTAATTAAGTTTAAATACACAATTAACAATCATAAATCTGAATTAAAAGTCATTACGACTAATTACATTCTAAAAATACGAGGAAATTTGAACCTTAATGTTATTAAAGTCATCAACCATATAATTACTAGCACTCATGTACACAAGGGAAACAAACACTCATTTATAGGCCTTTAATTCTATTACCCATTACTTCTAACTCACAAGAATCTTCTACAAATGTTTCTAAGTTAACCCTTGAGGTTATATGAAAAACCAAGATTTCTTGGCTAATATAAGGGTTTCAGGACGTTCGCCGCGGCCAATTCTCACTTAGCCGTGGCCAATTCCTCTTGGGTTCACTCTTTACATTGTTGCCGCTACGAGTTGGACCTTCGCTGCGGCTAACCTACATGGTGCCACGGCGAGGAAGCCTCCTGAAGCCTACCTCGCTCGCCTCTCGCTATTGGCCGTGGCCAATTCCTCCTTTTGCCGCGGCTAATTCCTTTCTAGAACGCTCAACAAATTCTCACAAAAGTTCGTCGTGGCCAATTCCCATTTAGCCGCAGCAAATTACCCTCTGGACGACTCCCAATTTTGCCTCTCACATTTTACTGCGGTTAATTCCACTTTTCGCCGCGGCGAATTGCTTTCTGGTACTTTCTCTAGGCAACTTCGCCTCTATTGGCCACGACTAATCCTATTTTGGCCACGGCGAAATGCCTTCTGATCTACAACTCTTAAAATCTCATCTCATACTCTCCACTCTCCCTCCATTGACATCTTAGGGCCACTCTACTTTAATTGTGGGACTCCAATAGCTTTCATTAGCCTAATTTACCCAGCTAATCTATCATTACTAGTTCAAGATTTAAGAGTCAATTTCTTTTCTCCAATTACCCTCTATCAGTAAGTTTGTAGAGTAACAATAGTAGGAATTCATGAACTATCAACAATTATCATTCGATACACAATCAATGGGGGTTCTATACATCGATGGTTCATATCAACATCTAAAATATCACATGATTACATTTCTAATAGTAAGCCATATCATAATTCAACAAAGTTTATAGCAGATATCATAAATCCATACATCCAATACCCAGCTATATTGAGACTTAACTCCTTAATAGATACATTCGATCTAATCAAAATATAAATGTCTACACTTGGCAATATGAATACATGATGATGTTATATAAAAGATTAACAAAATTGCATCTATTCTACTCAGATTAGCCCAAGTGTAGCTTCCTCCACATATAGCTAAAGTTCATGGATTTTCATCCACTTACTTCCCTTTATCCTTACCCGAAGAACCTTCACCTAAAATTGTAATCCCATGAAATGGGGTGAAATGCAAATCTCGATAACCAAGGCAAATTCCATCATATATTCCAGTTTAATTAACATATATGCATGATTTATATAAGCATCAGAAAACATACCAGTCATATCAATAAATGAAATAATTAGGCTATCATGATTACTATCCCATAGTAGCAATCATATTTTCACATGTTAAAGGCCAATAACACCGAGAGAGGCCCGTCCACGGCACCTAGTCCCCATTGAGCACAACCAGGGTTCAGTGCATCTGGGGTTTGATCATAACCTGGTGCCCGATCGAAGCACATGCACGGGTGGCAGTCGCACCACAGCTCCACCATAGACTCATAAGGTCCAATCACAATACAATAGATAGCTGATAACCATAATATTTTATATATTTTAATCTCCTAACTTAGGCATTTTAACAATGAAATATGACTTTAAGACTTTAATTAGATGAGATTTCATTTTAATAGCCATTTCTATATTTTAGAAATTAATTTGCAAAAATTTGGTTTTTAATGCTCAATTTTATCTTAAATAATTTTTGTGGATTTTCCTATTGAATTGTTCTTATTCTTTGTGCAGATTTTTGTTGGGCAATTGGAGCTTTGAAGGAAAGCCACAAACTAAATGGGTTGTAGCCACATAGAAAGGAAGCATGAGACAGCCACGATTTGGGGGACTGAAGCTAGGAGAAACGAAGTGAACTTGAGCTTGTGTGTAAAGAAAAGTGAAGCTTGAATTCCACGGACTGGACTCGAGTAGAAAATAAGCAAAAGAGAGGCAGCAACTCGTCCAGCATGTTGCCACGGATTCTGCACTCACACAAGAAGCTGCAGCACTTACAAGAGCCAACGTGGAACTGCACAAAGAGAATGAGCTGGAGATTGAAGAAGTGCAGTAGCTGAACAGAGAAGAGAAGGAGAATGGGAGCTAAGAAATGAAGATTACGACGGGGCAGAACGTGACTAGGAAGGACGAAGGCAGCTCGAGTTAAGCGTAGAACGCGAGGAATGAAAAGAAGCCACGAAAGCTGCTGGAACAGAGTGGAAGAATAAACATGCAGAAGTTAACGTGAAACCAACGATGAAGAGACGCTGAACTGGGTTTGCATGGATGGCAGCATGAACAGAGGAAGAAAAGCACTTACAAGAAGCCACGAGTATAGAGCATGGGCAGCAGCTGCAGAATGGGCAAGAAGCAAACTCAAAACAGAGGAGAAGAACACGAAGCAACGAGTTGAAGTCTGGAATGAGCTGCATGAGAGAAGCCAAGAGCTGGAGAAGAAATAAAAACACATATGCAGCAGAGGACAGCAGCTGTAGCTGGACGAAGTAGAATCAAGCAAAGAAACACGTCAAGAAGAAGAAGCAATACGAAGCTACTGAACAGAGGTGAAGAACGTGAGAAACTCCAACTGCAGAAGAAGCGATCACGTGGAATAGGAGCTATGTCTGGGATGCATGTGGAATATATTATAATAAATAAATGCAATGGGGCCCACACTTTATACACACATGAAGGAGCTTCAGCCGATTGAAATTAGAGAGGGGGAGCACGTGAAAATTAAAGCTGAGCACGTGGAAAGGGTAACACATCATTCACGACGCACACACCTCCGTCTTTTTCCATCCACGCCTTTCACCTATTCGCCCATTCTCTCGACGCCTCCATTCACAGAACCACTCCACTCTCAGCCATTCCTCCCATCTCCACCTCCATTCCACCGTAGAATGAAGCTCTAATTCATCCATCTTGAGGCTAGCAAGGGAGGAAGCTCTTGGAGAAGCTTGAATCCTTAGAGAAGAAACAGAATTTTGGCTAAGATTTCTCAATTTCCTACACTTTTTCTTTTTCTTGTATAATCTCGGTTGAGTTGTATTTGATTAGGAATTTGTGTAATTAATTAGTGGCTGGTTAGACACTGATTAGGAAACATTTTTGTTGATTAATTGGTTGTATTTGAATCTGATTTTTCATTATTCTCTCCAATTTTCCAAGTGTGCAATCAAGGTGTTTGATAAAATGCTTGTGAGAATTGGTGTGCTTAATTGTTGATTTAAGGATTCTTAGGAGTTTGGTTGGTTAATTAAACATCTTAGGGTGTTAATTCAGTAGCTAATCAATCAATTAATCATTCAATTTAAATGTCATTGATCTTAAAGACAAGAGTTAATGAATTGGTATAGGATTGAGGTTTCAATTCAACATTAACTTGTTAGTCTCTTGAATCTTGAATGGTTATTCAAGATCATTTGCTAATGAACATAATTAGGAATTCTTAGGCCAGAATTAATCACAATTGGAATAGGATAAGGATAGTGGATACCAAGAGACCATTCCTAAGCTAGTCACAAGCCATTATCTACCACAATTCATCTAATTAGGTAGCAATTAGGAATTTTAAATTTGGTTTCATTTTAATTATTTTAAATCAACCAAACCCCCCTTAGTTTAGAAATTTTTAGGGTCTTTTAACACTTAGAAACTTAATTAAGCATTGAATTCCATTTCCAAGGGAGATGACCTAGGTTGTGCCACTTGCTATATTTTTAGTCAACCTAGTTTTATTTTGAGGGTTGTACGACAAGCCCGTCAATAGCCAACCAATTCATTCAGCATTTCAAATCATTCATGTACAATAAATATGAAATTAAAATAGATATATGCATGGAATTAATATAGTCCTAGTTACCTCACTTGTAGTCAATCCTATAAGAGCCAATTGAGTGCTACTTCAGCCTATGAACACAAAACCAAGCTATTACTATCCCTAATCACAATTTGTATTAGCAAACTCATCACTTAAAGAGTTAAGCTATATAGGACTACTCAGAAATACTTACTAATCACCATTAAACCAAATTCAGATTTGGTTGAGCCTACCCCAGAAACCTTAAAACAACACTTCAAATTTTGAGTAAATTCGCATAAAATAAATACCCATATTATAAATCAGCTATAGGGGTCTCAAACTAGCAAAGAAAACATCAAAATGGAGAGTTCATACTTACCTAACAACTCCTTTAGTCCCAACCTACGAAATTTCACCATGGAAACATCAAATGGCAAGTTTCAGATTTTGGGTATGGTGAAAATACTCCAAATGAAAAACTAATCAAGCCAAGATGAAGAGAAAGAGAAGGGAATTAAGTTATATAGCTATTACCTTAACTGATTTTAAGCTTAGAAGTGAGAAATGGTGGATTTCTGGTCCCAAACCCTAGCCTCCCTTCAAACCTCTGAAAATGGGTTGTGTTCTTATGTTTCAGCAAAATGGGGAAGGGGTTGAAGTGTTTAGAGTTTTACTTGGGTTTAAGTTGGGTCAAAGGTAGGTCATGGGCTAACCTAAGGGTCTAATTGCAAGTGGGTCCTTGTTGGGCCAACTTTAATCTCTTAGGCTATAGAAATTTAATTGGGTCAGACCAAGTTTGAAGAACTCAATTGGTTTGGGTTTGCACAAGGGTTATTGGGCCAATTATAAGAGCCTATAAAAGGTGGATTTTGGGCCTTTATCACATTGAATCAGATTGGGTCTGCACCTAACTTATTGGGCCTTTATTAACCTCTTATCATGATCTCCTACATTAATTTGGGCCTAGGTGAATTTTCTATCCCAATTAAACCTCAAACTCATATTCATAATTTATCTCTCTAAAATTTTCATTCACTTAACTTATCCGATTATTCCATATTAATTATTCTTAATTAACCCAAATCCATAATTAACATCTTAATTAATTTTGGGGTGTTACACCTTTTGGATCATGTTGTTAGTTAAAGGAAGAGTAATTAGGCATCATAAAAGTAACTATGGGTTAATTCCATGGATATGTGTAGTTTTGATCATGTTTTTACTAATACATGCTATTTTGATGACAAATTATTGGTTTGACTACTAATTGTATAACCTAGATCATGATCATGTCCTTGTATATAGAGTCGTGATCATGCTTTCACTTATGCATTGTACTGTAATCATGAACTGAGGCATGATCATACTCTTGTGAATGCATTGAGCCGTGATCATGCTTAATAGGTAGTTGATGCTATAATCATACCTCTCCCTTAGTTAATGGCCAATAACTCATTGGAGGTGACTGTTAGTATAGGATGGTAGTCACTTGTAGTCAAACTTGTTCATATGAAATTATGCATGCTTTCATCTTGTTATAAATCTTTATGCAAGCATTATGTTAATTAATATATATGTATATATACAAAATTTATCTTTTGTTACTGAGATTTTATATCTCACCCCATTTGTGAGCTAATATTTTCAAGGACCAGACCTCTTAATAGTAAGGAGAAGCTAATGGAAGCCTACCATGATAGTTTAGGAGTGTATAGGTTGGAACGCCTTGTTTAATTAAGTTTGTATTGTAGGCCTATCAACATTGCTTATTATGTTATATAATTATCATATTACATCATGTACTGCCAAGTATAGGGACTAATTATATAATTTGAGTCATCATAAAATTAGTACTTGTGATTGTACTTGGATGATTCTTAATGAGTATCCTAAAATTATATGACCACCCAACATTTAGCATTGTAAATTTGATGTTTGAACTTTTGGTATAAAAGGGTTAAATGTTTGGACAAATTTAAATATATACTTTATAATTGCTCTAAGTGTTTAGAGGAATTTAGGAGACATATTTTGGATCTTGAATTTTCATTTGGAAGTTTTAAAAGTAACCCTTTGATCATTGTTGTTATGTATGGTTAATTGTAAGGTTTGAAGCTTATGTAAACATGGATTCTAGTTTGGATTTATGTAGTGACAGCTTGAGAAAATATGGTTTGATTACTTTAATCATGTAGGTTATTTGTTAATCTATCCTTTGGGTGTATCTTAGATCATCTTACTGTTATTATGGTCATTTTGCTATCATATAAGGTGTAAAGTAAATGTCAATGCTTGACCAATTGTGGTCCCAGGTTTTGTTGTGATTTAGGAGCCTTCGGAATGCACTTTTGTTGCTTTGATCAGGCGAAAGGTGAAATGGTTCATCCCTTTTATGTTACCATATTAGACTTTACTGTCATAAGTTCTTATTGGGTGATTTTAGGGTGTGGTACAGTCATATTTCGAATCTATGAAGAATGTAGACAAGTTTAAATTGTCAATTGGAACTTGCTCAAAGTGGTTTGATGATCTTAGATAGTGTAATGAGGATTTTAGATAGTTACCAAAAGCCATGTCATACCATTTACTATTACAAGTGAGTTTTGGGCTGATGTGATATAAATTTATTTAGTGTAACTAGTCCATGAAACCTTGGATTATGTAAATTGATTTGTTTAAGATTATAAGAAGATATAAGCTTTAAAAAAACCTTGCATTTTAGCATTAGGATGGCCTTAGGTTTGATGTAGAGCTAACACTAACCTATTAGCTCACATATTTTAGAGTTTAGGTTCAGTAGGAGACCAAACCACGGCTAAAATCCTGAGTTATGGGCAAATTCCATTTGGAGGGTGCCAGAGGCGAGTTATGCTGTAGCACAAAGCATCCTCGCCATAGTGTAAGTCATGTAACAAAAGTAGGATGGCTTCTAAGAGCAATCTTGCCATAGTGTAAGAAGAGCTCACTATGGCGAGAATCTTGTATGCATGGGCAATTTCAATCCGAGGGTGATTTCATCATAGCATGGATAGTTTGGGCCTTGGTGAGAATCATATTTTTGTGAGATGTAGGTTCAAACTTGTGTTTGGCAGCAGCACAAATCCTCCAAGTCACATTACAATTATAAAATAAAGATTTTAGAAGTACTAGGGGCCAAATTGGCCACGGCCTAACCATTCTAAGTCATAACCTAAGTCCTGAAACCCCCAATTCAACCGTAAAAACGTGGTTTCTAACATGTTAGTGATGTGTGGTGACTAGTAATCCAATATATAAGAGTCTTTATGTTTTTTGAAAGTAATTTGAATGAGATAAAAAGTGTTAACAAAAATTTTGATTTCCTATAAATATAAATCCTCTTGTATGCCTCGATGGTGACAAATGATGATTTGAAGCTTCAAATCTCGTCATAGTTTTGGTTGTTGTTGACTCATTTCCTAATTTTAAATTTTAATCGTGACTAATTAAGAATACAATTATACATAATTAACTTAATTCATAGTTAAGGTTATTACACAAATATGTCAAATCATATTATAACATGATCATACATTTGAAAATATCACATAGCAATTCAAAAATGATTTCATTTTAAAAGCCAATTACAACACTACTCATTTTCTATAAATTCTATCAACAACATTTATCAATAGTCAATCTCATTTCCAACAAAAATTTCTAGCAATAATTTTTGTAACATCCAATTTTCTAAAAATGAAAGAAAATGCGAGAAATGTAATGTATGGTTTCTCCGTCAACGAACAAAATTCACTAGATATAAAAGAAAGTCCCCCAAAATAACGTAGTTAACATCCCAAAAAATTTGGAAAGCATTTTAGACTCCTAAAATTGAGAATCCTAAGCTCAGATAGAAAGAAAAACAGAGATAGTGATGCAATAACCTCTAGGAACCTTGTCCTAGGAACCTTCAACAAGATGACACTTTACTCGGGACCTGCTAGAAAACAAGAATGTTAGTCAAAGGAAAGACCCTAAGAGAACTCATCTCTTAGAACCCTAGCCTCAAGATACCACAAAGGAAGACCAATCCTTTGATAAGTCACAAGAACTTTTAGAGAACACAAAGAAGCAAAAGCCTCACAAAGTATTGAACAATACTCAAATTCATTCATGATCTTTCAAGATAAAGTACAATAGAAAGCTTTTATAGGTAAAGTTTCTAAAAGACTAAAATCTTAATAAAAGTAAAACAGTAAAATGTAATTAAAAATATTTTAAATGGTGCCTAAAATCAAGGAACAAGATTAGGATACTAATTTTAATTTAATCTCATAGATAAGCTCTTTGACTAAGTCTAAAAAAATAATAAAATAATAAAAAACGAAATTCATAAAGAATCCTTGCCCAATCCAATCAACTTCTTTAAGTAGTCACATAGGATGCTCATGCTTCATTAAAAATCACATGGTTGACACATAATTCTTAATCTCTTGCAATTGGACTCCAATTGGGCCTTGCCACTCCTCTTGTATGTGTATAACTATATTGGGTTTTCAACATATTGGATATTGACTCTAGTTGCTCCATGGACTGGGCTTCCACTTGGACTTTCATTTTTGCATCTTTAAGGAGATCTCATGTCCAAAGTCCAACTTAGCTCTAAGATCAGCATGCCTAATGTGTTGCTTCTTACTAGCTCTATCTCGTGTTTGGAAGTTTCGATAAGGATGATTCAAAATTGAGTGACGTCCAGCATATTTTGAATTGATCAAATATGGATCTTAGGCTCTTAACTTGGGCCAACATCTAACATAGAGATTATCTTGAGCTCTTTGAAATTTTTGGACATATACTAACACAATTTGGGCCTCTTGAGTATAGGTCATCCCTTCATGAACCATTCGAACCTAAATCATGTGCTTTTGAATGATTTGGGTTTCTTGATGGATGAGGGCTTCTCGAACTTATTGTGCTCCAATGGGCATACCTATTGGTATTGTATCATTTGATCAAATATGGATCTTGGGCTCTAAACTTGGGCCAACGTCCAACATAGAGATTATCTTGAGCTCTTTGAAGTTTTTGGACATATACTAGCACAATTTGGCCTCTTAAGCATGGGCCATCCCTTCATGAACCATTTGGACCTGAATCATGTGCTTTTGAATGATTTGGGTTTCTTGATGGATGAGGGCTTCTCAAACTTGCTGTGCTCCAATGGGCATACCTACTGGTATTGTATCAGATAGAATGAAGAAACAAAAGGTAATGAAAGGTTGACGAAATGAAAGGACATTTTCGTCATTTTGAGAAAATTTTGGATTCTCATAGGAGGGCTTTCTAAATAAAATTTTTGAGTTCCCCAGGGTTCTCAGAGGCCCTAAAAACTATGGGAAGGCTCGGGACAGCTATAGTCCCTCCGGTGGACGTTTTCCAATGTCAGTTGACCCAAACTTTGATTGATTCATTCAGGAAGGTTTTAGCTCCAATTTGAGTGATTCTAAAGGTATTTTATTTAATTGGGAACCTAAATTTTATGATAGAAAAGATGGTTCTCAAAAAGAGTTAAAATAAGCCTAAACAGAGCAAACAGGCGCGTAGGGGAAAAATGGTCATTTTGAATAATTGTAAAAGAGGCTTCTTAAATAAGATTACACCTTATCACCTTCTCCAAGCTTCCATTTGCAAAAAAATGGATAGCAATGGCGTGAAATTAAGAGGGGAGAGAGAGAAGAAGTTTAAGCTTCCCTTTAGGTAAGTAAATGGCCCCATTTCATCCCGTGCCAGTAAGGAAAGTTGTTCCTCTCTCTAAGAGCTCTCTAATGGTAGTTTTCTTTTCTTGAAAACTTGAAGATTCAGGTCTTACCCAAGCCAAGAAGGAACTCTTTTCAAGAAATCAATCAGTGGAAAATAATCTACGCAAAGAAAGCTCCGTTTTAAGGTAAGACTTCACTTGAAATACTTGTAAAATCTTGTGTTTCCAAGTTATTTAAGCTTAGGTCTAGAGAGAGAAAGTGAGGAGGAGAGTTTTTCTTTATGTATTCTTGATGGAACCAAAGGTTATGGAATGTGAGGATTAAGAATATACAAGTAGAATTAAAAAGGGAGCATTAGAATGCAAGTTATAGAACCTAGGGATTTGGTTGCACCTAGGCTAAGGTGAAGCTTCCTAGTAGTAATTTAAGTTTTCTAAGAGTATATATGAGTTCCTAAGACACCAAGGGAGCCTCCCACATGCTTCTCCCATCAAAAAAATTAAAACAACTCCATTGGTGCCATATGGGGGCATAGCTTCGGCCAAGGAGAGTTCATGCACCTAGGGAGTGTTTTAATTCCTTCCAAGCTAAGTTTTGTATCATGTGTGATGGGAGAATATGAGAGAAAGCCTTAAAAAAAATTTTAAAAACCATAGATAGTGAGATGGCCTTATATGTTCCATAATATGGCTTAAAGAAGCAACACCTAGCTAAGCTCCTAGAATTGATTGTGTGATGACTCCAAGAGGTTCAAATGGAGTCAAGAATCATAAATAGATTGAGAGAATGGAGCCAAGATGATGTTTTCCAAGGTTGCTTCATTAAGTGCATTATGGAACCATAAAAGAGCTTTATGAGTCATCTAGCTTTTCTAGTGATTGTGTGGCCTTAGAATGTGATTCAAGAGTATAATTAGCTTCCACATGATGTGTCTAGGCCAAGAGGAATAATCTCCACCTTTTTGGATGTGTGAGGTCAAAAGAGAGGATTCAAGGCTTAAGGAAAAAGTGTACAAATGCTAACAAGTTAGCTCTTTTTACCTTCTCTCATGCATGATTGCTTGCTTTACTTGTCTTTGAATGTGTGTATGTATATTTTAAGCCATGAGAAATATTCTAGCATGAGCTCTTATTCCATGGTACCATGATGATACATTATGTTTTCCAAATGATGTTCAAGATGCTTGTTTTGGTTTACATAAGTGTGGTGAGGCCAAGAACCCTTAGCTGTGGTGAGGATGAGTCAAGAACCCTTAAGATTAGTTGAGACAAAGTAAAGAGTCTCTCAAAAGTAAGGTTAACTCCCAAGACATAGTTGAGTCCAAGAACCTCTTAAAGAATGGGTGAGGTGTAACATCCGGCCTTTCTGTAAACCTGTGAAATACAACATTCGGTTTCTCTATAAACGGTAGAAATGGGCCAGATACAAAAGAAAGTCCCTAAAATAGAAGGAATTGGAGCTAACTAAAATTATGATAAAATTTTAAATATTAGAAAATGAGTATTTGAGCCTTGAGTTGCCTAGGTCTCATTAAGAGCTTTCTAGGAAGCTAAAGATCATAATTTTCGGAGGTCTAGAGAATATTTGATGAATTTTCAAAGTTGGGATTTTCTATGGTTTCTGGTATGTGCACTGTTCATACTGGCAGATTTGATTTCTATGTCATCCGATGACCAAATGGTGTCCAATGCTTATGAAATTTTATATGCATAAACTATAGGGCATAAGCTTTATGTAGCCACTAAGATCACCTCATTTGGAGGTCTGAGCAGAGAGTTATACATTTTTGAAGTTTTCTATCAGTAATAGTGGCGTCTCTAGAGCTCAATCATTGTTCCATCAATTCCAGATGTCTAAATGTATCTTTTTCATTCTAGAATTATTTTTAGTGTCAAGTTAACATTTGTAGCTTTCCATAATGACTGAATTTGTGTGATTTTGATTTTTTTAGAATTAGTTATGAATTTCAGAAGTTTGTATCAGTAAACTGAATCACAGCCCAGGCAGCCAGCGAGTCTGTAGCTTTTTGGATGTCAAACGTCCTTTGTGATGAATTTTGTGACTCAGGCATATTTTTAGTATGAAGTAGACATCCTAAGCTTTCCAGAATGACCAAGATTGCATAATTCTGAATTTTCTACATTTCGTTATGAGTTTCCAAAGTTTGCCCAGGAAAGAGGCCAATTATGGCCGAAAATGGATCTCCAAATTTTCATGCTCCATTTCGGTTTCCATGGGTTAGAGGCATGTTTTTGGGATCTAAATGAGTTGTAATGATGTAATTAAATATGACGATGCATAGTATGAGCTCACATGGTCCATGTGACACCGAAATGAATTTTTAGACATAGCGCAATGCGAAAATAATCTCACTTTTCTTGCTTTTTCCATGGAAATCCTACATAGTTCATGATATTATGCCATTCAAATGTATGAGATGGACTAAAATCCATGGTGTTACATAAGGCAAGTCCAAAATTCACAAGTAAATGGGTGAGGCAATCTACTTGCTTGGCAAGCCTATGTATGCTATGTATGACTTTTTCAAATGCTAAGAATGCTTCTTGAATGATTTGCACATGTCCATATGCCATGTATGCATTTGTGAGACTTATTTTGTATGCTTTATGTATGATTGAATGGGAGATGAGTGATAAGTATGATTTTTATGCACTTTAATCCTCTTAACTTTGGCATTTTGATGATGGAATATGGTCTTAAGGGTTTAATTAGATTCAATTTGAATTCATTAGCCACTTTTGCACTCTAGGAATTAAAATTGCAAAATTCTTGAATTTTAATGCATAAATCATTTTAAATAAATTTTGTGAATTTTCTATTCCATCTCTTTCATTCTTTTATGCAGATTTTTGTTGGGCAATTGGAGCTTTGAAGGAGAATTTGTTTTGAAGATGAGGGGAGAAGAAAGCCACGAGTTGGAGAGTTGAAGAGAACCATCCACAAAGCCATGGGTTTGATGGAAGGATGAAGCAAAGCAAGAAGTTCACAAGGAAGAGCATCGAGTTCAAAGGAGCTTAGGTAGCCTTCATGTAAGCTATACGAGTTGAACATGTGAAGAAGCTGTGAGCAGATTCAATGTGGAAAATGCAGAACCAAGTGAGAATGCACGAGTTTAAAACGCTGAAGCTAAGGGCAGCAACACGAGAACCAGCAGGTGCATGAAGGAGCCAACGTGTTCAAGAATAACGCGAGACCAGTAGCATGGAGCTGATGTAATTTCTGATGCTTTAAAGAGAAGAGAGCTCGAGCTACTGGAATCAAAATGCAAGAAGAAAACCATGGTTCTGGTTCGAAGAGAAGCCACGTCTGGTTTGAAAAAGGAATGAAGCAGAACCACGTAAAAGCTGCAGAATGTGGAAGCCTGGACTGAGACACACAAAGGAGAAGAAAATGAAGAGCAAGGAGCTGACGTTAAAGGAGAAGGCTGCCACGTGAAGAAGCTGCAAAAACTGGGGAGAAGCAACGTGACAGCAACAGAACGATGAAGCACAGCAGCAAAACGAGAAAGAATAAGAAACTGCAGCAGAATATTATAAAATAAAACCATTCGCTGGCCCATTGGATACACTCCATCATTCGCCTTTCACGCACATCCCATTCCATCGTCATTCGTCCACACACTCCAGCCCATTCACGTCTTCTCCCCATTCCATCATCTATTTATTCATACAAAAGCCCTAGCCATCAGGGAACCTCGCCTCCATATCATCCACGCCTCATCAACCACTTATCTCGCCTCCTTCGCCTCCATTCACCCCATCCCTTTCGTCCATACCATTCCATTCTCCATCTCCATCTCCATCCACCGAATGAAGATCTAATCTCCATCTTGAGGCTAGCAAGGGAGGAAGCTCTTAGGCTGAAGCTTGAATCCTTGTTGAAGAAGCAGAATTTTGGCTAAGATTTCTTTAATTTTCCTACACTTTTTCTTATTCTGTACAATCTCGGTTGAGTTGTATTTGATTTAAAATTTGTGTAATTAATTAGTGGCTGGTTAGACACTGATTAGGAAACCTTTTTTGTTGATTAATTAGTTAGATTGAATCTGGTTTCTCATTATTCTCTCTAATCTCCCATGTATGCCACGAAGGTGTTCGATGAAATGCATGAGTGAGATTTTGTATTTGATTGTTTGATTTGAGAATTCCTTAGTGTTTAGTTGGTTAATTAAACATTTTTGGATGATCAATCATAAGATAATTAATTAGTTAATCAATCAAATTGGATGTTCATTGATCTTAAAGACAAGAGTTAACGGTTTAATGCGGGATTGAGGTCTCAATTCAACATTAGATTATTAATCTCTTGAATCTTGAATGGTTATTCAAGATCATTTGCTAATGAACATAATTAGGAATTCTTAGGCCATAATTAATCACAATTGGAATAGGATAAGGATAGTGGATACCAAGAGACGATTCCTAAGCTAGTCACAAGACCATTATCCATTTACAATTCACACAATTAGGTAGAATTTAGGAATTTTGATTCAATTTAGTTTTAGGATAGTGTAATTCATTCAAAAATCCCCCAAACTAGATAGTTCTAGGATCTTAGAACACTTAGAGAACCTAATTGAACATTGAATTTCAATTCCAAGGGAGATGACCTAGGTTGTGCCACTTGCTATATTTTTAGATCAACCTAGTTTTATTTTGAGGGTTGCACGACAAGCCCGTCAATGAGCTATTGGAATTCTTTGAATCTCATCCCCTCCTCTCCAATATCTTAACATGCTAGGTGAACCAAGAGAGTAAGGAAATGGGAGCCAACTACATGAGACATAGAAATGTGGCATCAAAGTGTTTTGAATTTGTTACTTTAAGGCCTCATGAATGGCAAATGATGTATCCTATAGTTGTATATGCCCTATGATGTTATGAACATGTATAATTATGTTAATGTATCATGTATAAATGAGAGCTAAGGTTGTATGTTTGGTCATTGGATGGCAATTTTGCATTATGGAACTACATGTATGAATGGAAGTGGAATGGCTAAAATGAGATGCATGAGGTTTGGGATCATTTGGGAAACTTACACAAGTCTTAATTATGCTTTTAGACTTACCCAAGAGGTGCCAAACCCCAAGGAAAGCCATTTGGACATTTTAGTACCCTACATGGAGCTAAAATTGACCATAATGGAACCCTATGTCACTTTTTATCTAAATGAGCGCTTTTTGATTTGAGATTTGGTATGCAATTAGAGCTTATACAGATCTTTTTGTGAAACTAAAGAATAGAACTTTCAGAAGTCTAGAGAATATTTGATGAATTTTCAAATTTGAAAAATTTTCTTGTTTTGGTCATGTCACTATACATACTAGTCCGAAAATGAAATCTGTCACATAGGGCTCAAATGATGTCTAATTGTCACAAAATTTTATATATAAAAAAAAAAAAAGACATTCACAGTGACTTGTGCCAACTAGAAGAACCCAATTTGGATGTCCAGAGAGGGAGATATGAATTTTAAAAATTTTGTCTAGTATCAGGAACTTTAACTGACCTCAGGTATTGTTTGATTAATTTTTTATGCCTGAACGTGCCTGAGCTAGTCTAGAGTTATTTTTTTCCTCTAGCTAACATTCACATCTTTCTAAATTGGTATCATTTGCATGGATTGGATATTTGTGAAATTAATTGGACATTTTTCAAGTTTGCTATAGAATTTTGTGACAGCATCAATGGATAGCCTGACCTCTGGACCTTTTCAAATGTCAAACATCCTCTATGTTGGATGTTATGGTATGGACATATTTTTAGCTTGAAGTAGACATGTGTAGCTTTCCATAATGGTCAAGCATGCATAATTTTGATTTTTCTAGAATTAGTTATGATTTTCTAAACTTTGTGACAGAAAAAAAGAAAATCTGGCCAATATATATATATATATATGCATTTTATGCTTCCCTTTGAGTTCCATGAGATGTAGGCCACATTTGATAATGCAAATGAGTTGTATTCATGTAATTAAATATGAGAATATGATGTGTGAGTCCATATGGCCCACGTGACTCCAAAAGAAAATTTTATACACGACGCAACACTGAAAAATGCATTAAAATAATGTCATTTTCTTGCCTATTGTATGAATTGCTTAATGTGAGGCATAGATATAGTATGAAATGAGATAGAAATTTATAGTGTTACAATTTCCAACAACTCTTGAGATATAAAACATTTTATACAACATATTTCACTAAAATTGAGAAAACATTTAGAATTATATTTATGGATGCTAACTACCTTCCAATCAATTACCACAACAATTGTCAAGCATCTTTATTAAGGTCCAACACAATAATCTACAATATAGAAATGAAATACATTTAATATAATTTATTCACAATATAACATATCCTAATTAATTAAATTTACTATATTTTATTCACTTACCATAACGATCAACATATCACAAGCACCCAATACCTCAACATATCACACCTCAACTTGGTCCAACACTTTGTCTTTTACAATTCATGCCAAATCAATCAGTTAAACTACTATTACTAATTTAGTAGTATTAAAAATAAATATAAATAATTATAGAATAATAAACTTGCCCAAATTCTACTAGTAGCAAAAGTCCATTTTCACCTAGGCATTTCATTAGACATTTAGTATGCATTCATGTTGACTAAGATCATTATATAACCAATTGTTAGTCTAATCCTACCAATTAAACTACTAGAGGGCTAATTACAACTTTAGTTACTCAATTGCAACCTCAATTATGAAAATCTCTAAAATTTCCAATTCATCCAAATGTAGAATTTCAACATCAAGTATTTCATATTATAATTGGTTCAAAAGAAAGTCAGAAATGGGTAGAATATTTTATTCTTCTATTACTTGGCTAAATCTTCCAAGAAACATTTTAAAATTGAGCTCAAAGTGTTGAATCCATGGAGTCCAGATGTCCTTCGTCCCACTTCTCTCTTCATAAAACAACTTCACTCCTATCTTCCTCTATTTCATGTTAATTCCCACCCTTCTCCCTATAGAAAATGTTCTTAGGGCATGTTTTCATAAACAATAAATAAAAGAGAAAATAAAATAAAAGATACATGGTTAAATAATGTTGGGTGGGTTAAATCCATGGGTCTTGAATTAAATATATTTAAATTTACTTTGGGCTATGCTAACTCACTTAAATAGTTACTATTGGACTATAGTAATTCACTAAAGTATTTATTATTGGATTCTAATAACTTAAATAGCTATTAGACTCTTATTTCCAATTAATTAATTAGGTAAAATAAACTACTTGCGCTTTTTACTATTTCCTATCATCTCTTTCTAGGCCCAAAATTATAAAGTATAATGGCCCACCTATCTATATCTAATATTCTATTTAATAAATTAAACCTCAACAATTTCATGATCACTTAAATAATAAAACTCCCAATAATTATTTACTCTTCAATAATACCACTATAACTAAATACTAGATAATTAATATAAATCCTTCAATAGATAATTCCCAAGAATAACACCTCTTATTCCTTTAATAAATTAATTATCCATAATTTTCCCAATTACTAAAATAATGAAATATACAACTAAATTCTTAAATTCCAAATTACTAGTTAAAATACCAATTACACAAAACTAGCCATAAATCACATCCTAATATCAAAATAATTAAATCAATCCCTTTTAATTATTTAGTTAATAATTATAGTTAATTTATTAATTTGGGATTGCATAATCTATGTTCAAGGTAATTTAGTGGGCTTTTGAGGGTGTGTTTGGGTGTTTTGTTTTTAAGCTTTAGGGTTTAAGTCAAGGTGCATGTAAGAACTTTCTATAAGGTAATTTTATGATGTTTTACAAAGTGTATTCCCTCTTATGAATGCAATTTAAAAGGATAACTTAGATAATGTTATAGGTCTTAATCAAGTTCAAATTTCTAGCATTTAATAATTATGCTTCCATGAGGATTTTGGCTTACTTATCCAAACTATAATAAATCATCTTATCATGTCGTAAGGTGTTTACACTACTATAAGCCCCTTTGATTAGGAATGTGAATGAAACCCCATTGGTGCTAATTCCAAGAATTGATAACCCAAAGAGCTTAAAATAGCTTAGACCCATTGCATTATGCAATGTCATTTATAAGATTATCATCAAGATCATAGCCAATCACTTGAAGCCTTTTTTATGGATCATCTGGTTGCACCTAATTAGTGCCTTTTTATGCCTAATCACCATAATTCAGATAACATTGTTAATGCTTAGGAAGTCATATGCTCTGTGCAATGAATGAAAGGAAACAAAGGGTGATAACAATTAAGGTGGACCAAGAAAAAACTTATGGCAGAATAAATTGGAGTTTTCTTTATGACACTCTTAAAGAGATCACCTCTCCTCTTCTTTTGCCAATCTCATTATGTCATGTATCTCAACTTCTACTGTGAAGGTAATTTGGAATGGTAACATTATGGATGGGTTCTAAATGTTGAGAGGAAGTAGTTAAACAGGATGCTTGGAAGTGCATTTTTCATTACACGTGACAATTTCCTATCTCACACTTATTTTTTGTGTGGATGACTTGATTTTATTTAGAGAAGCTTCAATGGTATAGACTAATGTCATGCACAAGCCTTTTTTGGCTAGCTTAGAGGAGAAAGTGAAGGAAAATACATGCTTGTTCTATTCATGGAATGTTAATCACAACATGGCCAAATATCTGAATAAAGTTTGGGGATTTCCCCTAGCTCATGACTTGGGTAAGTGCCTTGATGTTCCTTTGCATCATGGTAGAGTCTCCAAAAACCCTTATAATTTCTTAATTGAAAAGATGTCCTCAAAGTTAAGCTCATGGAAAGCTAAAAGATTATCTTTAGGTGGGTGAATTACTCTTACACAAGCTATATTAAACTCCATCCCACTTTATTATATGCAGATTCTCTCCTTCCCTCAAACAGTTATGAGAAGATGGAGAAAGCTAGTCATAACTTCTTGTGGAGATTAACAAATGACCATTAATGGTCACGTCTTGTTACTTGGGTACGGGTTTGCACTCCAAAATCTGTTGGTTGCCTTGGTCTAAAGAGCTTGAAGCCAATGAATATGGCTATGCTTACGAAACTAGGGTCTTATAGAGAGAAAGGATGAACCATGGGTCAAAGTCTTGCGATCAAAATACAAATGCAGTAATGATACCATCACTAATGTGTGACATTATAATTGTTTATAATACATGGAAGGTATATGCAAGACATAGGAGCACATATAGGATGGTATGGGATGGAATGTTGAACCAGGGGACACAGCTAAATTTTGGAAGGATAAATGTGTCTGAGGAATAAATGAGTTGATGAATCTTGACTCTTAAATGCTAGCTGCTTGGATCTTCTAGTGAAGGAGGTACACAAGCAAGAATGGAATTGGAGATGTCTTACAAAGCTTCTATCAAACAACATTTGTTCCAAAATCATGGCTATATCAGTCCCTTCTAGTAGTAGCAGCAGAGACACTTTAATTTAGCTACCATTAAAGGATAAGGTGTTCACTATTAAATCAGCCCATAAATTCATCAAGCCACCGAATGAAGCTTGTAATGTCCCGTTTTCGTTAAACGATGGAAATGGGCACGCTTTCAAAATAAGTCCCCTGAGATGAGTGATTTAAGGCCAAATAAAATTTGGATAAAATGTTAAATAATAAAAAATGAGGATTTGAGCCTTGAGTTGCCCAGAAACCGGGGTTGGAGTGATCCGAAAAATTTGCCGAAAAGCCAGGGGCATTTTCGTAAATAAGTGTAAATTTGGAAAAGCACCTAGGAGGGCTTTTTAAATGAAAGTTTTGAGTTTCCCAGGGTTCTCAGAGGCCCCAAAAACCAGGGGAAGTCCCGAGACCAGTAAAGATCCCCCGTGTAAGTTTTTCAACATCAATTGACCCGAACTTTGACCGATTCGCTCGGAAGGGTTTTAGCTCTGATTTGAGTGATTCCAAAGTCATTTTTCTTAATTGGGAATCTAGATGTTATAATGGAAAAGACGGTTCTAAAAAAGGAGCTAAAACGAAGGAGAAACAAAAAGGCAAAGTATGAAGGGTAAAATGGGAATTTTTAAAAAAAGTCACTTTACCCTAGCTATATATAGGTGGCACCTCACACTCTCCTTCATTCACTTCAGAATTTCCAGCCCCAAATCAGAAGCAAATCCCTTGGAGAGTGGCACACAAAGAGAAGGGAAGAAGGAGGAAAGATTTAAGACTTTAGGTATGGAATTTTGCTTGTTTTTCATGCTTTCTCTCCACCACTTTCTTCTCCTCTTTTTTCCTCTTCTTCTCCATGATTTCTCTGAAGTTTTAAGGGCTGTTTTGAAGGGAAAACAGAGGGGAAAGTTCGAGTTTCAAGTAAGGAGGCCAAGGAAAGCAAGAACAAGCAAGAAAATCCAAGGAAAACAAGGTATTTTGCAATTCTTCCACTTGGTCTTCTTCCTCCCTTCCTTGAGCATTTTGACCTACACTTGGACAGATCTAAGGATTCAGATTTTTAACCAAACCAAAGGTGATTCTTAGGTATTTGATAGAGAGGAATAAGAATATGCAAAGAAAACTAAGAAAAAGGCATTAGAAAGCAAGATGCAAAACCTAGGGTTTCAAGTGCACCTTTCAATTTCTGAATTTGTAGGATGCTTTCTAGGTCTAAGTTAGAGTATAAATGAGTTCTTGAGACACCAAAGAGTCTCCCCACAAGCTTCCCTCTTCAAGAAAACCAAGCAAACTCCATGAAGGCCATTAAGCTCCATAGCCTCGGCCTAAAGAGTTTCTCATAGCTAGAGAGAGTTTTAAATTTTTCTAAGGTCATTCTTGAGTCATAATTGAGGAATGAAAATGAGGGAAGGCCTTGGAAAAAATTTAGAACTCATGGAAAGTGATTTGGTGTCTTAGATTCCATAATATGACCTAAAGAAGCAACATGGTGCTAGGCCATTTGTTTTAATGATATGATGACTCCAAGAGGCTTAAAAGGAGTCAAGAATCATATTTGAAAGTAAAGAATGAGACCTAGAAATCATTTGAGGGGTGTTGCTTCATTAGGTGCCAATATGGACCACAATGGAGGTTGTAAAGTAATCTAGGATTTAAGCAAGTTGCATGGCCCTAGAAATTATTTCATGAACTTAATTGGCTCCAATAATTTGTGTTTAGGCCAAGAGACACTATTTTCACCAACTTGTGGGTGTGTGGCTAAAAGAGGAGGCTTGACAGCTAAGGAAAAAGTGTGTGCTTGTATACAAGGTAGCTCTCTCCACCTTCTCTCATGCATGAATGTGTGTTTAGCTTGTTTTAGAATGTGCGTATGTGTATTTTTAAGCTTTGAAAAGTATGCTAGCATGCCTTTATATGCCATGATGCTTGATGCTATGTTATGTTTTTAAATGAACCCATGATATTTGTATGAGTTTGCTTGAGTGTAGAGAGGCCAAGAACTCTTCCCTTGGGTGAGGATGAGCCAAGAACCCTTGAGCTTGGTTGAGACAAAGTAAAGAGTCTCCCAAAAGCAAAGTGGGCTCCCAAGAGTATGGTTGAGTCCAAAGTGTTCAAAGAATGGGTGAGGCAAGTCCAAAATCCATGAGGAGAAGTGTGAGGCCAATCCAAACACTTAGTGAGCTCTTGAATGTCTTGTATGATTGATTCACATGCTAAGGTTGCTTTTAAAATGCCTATGATTTCTACTTTCTCCATGCATGCATTTGTGAAACTTGCTTGCACATATTATGTGTGATAGAATGGGCGATGAGCTATTGGGATTCTTTGAATCTCATCCCCTCCTCTCCAATGATCTAACATGCTAGGTGGACCAAGCAATTGTGGTAAAGGGAGCCAACAACCTTGAAGAGAGACAATTGACAAGCTTATGTGTTATTTTGCTCCTTTTTGGAACCATAATGATAGTTCATCATGTATATGAAGTTGTATATGTACTAAGAACGTTGAGACATATGTGAACATACTATTATATGATGTTTAGATGTATGAAAATGATATATGACCATTAGCACATGTTTTGAGTATGAAATGCCATGGTATGAGAATGTAAAGTTTGGTGGTTACGTGTATAAGTGTGGGTTGAATGGTCAAAATGAGATGCATGAGGTTTGGGACCATTTGGGTAGCTCACACAAGTCTCAAATAAGCTTTTAAACTTTCCCAAAAGGTACCAAGACCAAGGGAAATCCATTTGACAATTTTGGCACCCAATATGGAGCCAAAATTGATCATAATGGAACCCTATATCACTTTTTGGCCAAATGAGTTAATCTTGCCCTAAAATTTGGCATACAATTAGGTCTCATTAAGAGATTTCTGGAAACCTAAAGATCATAATTTTCGGAGACCTAGAGAATATTTGATGAATTTTCAAAGTTGGGATTTTCCATGGTTTCTGGTATGTGCACTGTTCATACTGGCAGATTTGATTTTCGTGTCACTCAATGGCCAAATGGTGTCCAATGCTTATGAAATCTTATATGCATAAACTAGAGGTCATAATATTTCTGTGGCCACTGAGATCACCTCATTTGGAGGTCTGAGCAGAGAGTTATGCATTTTTTAAGTTTTCTGTCAGTAACAGTGGCGACTCCAGAGCTCAATCACTGTTCCATCAGTTCCAGATGCCTAAACGTATCGTTTTCATTCAAGAATTATTTTTAGTGTCAAGTTAACATTTGTAGCTTCCCAGAATGACTGAATGTGTGTGATTTCGATTTTTTTAGAATTAGTTACGAATTTCAGAAATTTACATCAGTAACCTGAATTACAGCCCAGGCAGCCAGCGAGTTTGTAGCGTTTTCGATGTCAAACGTCCTGTGTGATGAATTATGACTTGTACATATTTTTAGTGTGAATTAGACATCCTAAGCTTTCCAGAGTGACAAAGATTGTATGATTTCGAATTTTCTAGATTTAGTTATGATTTTCCAAAGTTGGGTCAGAAAATGGAGCAAATCTGGCCAAAAATATGCTTGCTTATTTTGAGCTCCATTTCGGTTTCCATGAATTGTAGGCATGTTTTTGTGATGAAAATGAGTTGTAATAATAAATTAAATATGAGGAAGTATAGTATAAGCTCATACGGTCCACGTGACACCGAATTGAATTTTTTAGATATAGCGCAACGCGGAAAAAGTCGATTATTTCTATCCCCCTTTTCATGTGCCCTCATGGAAATCATGATGTGAAGCTTATAAATGGCATGTAATAGAGCTAGAAGTTATGGTGTTACAAAGCTTCTCCTCCTTTTGAATGGACACGTAATTCGAAGCTGAGGAACTCAACGAGTGAAATCCTTCTTATGGTTAGTTGCACATAGCAGGATCATGACTAATGCCTACAGGTTATAATCCAACCTCTTAGAGTTGGACAGATGCTCAAGATGCAACCATAGCACGAAGACTGTAACATCCATTTTTTTGAAAACAAGAGAAAACGTAAGAAACATAACGTACGGTTTCTCTATAAACAAACAAAACTCACCGGATACAAAAGGAATTTCCCTGAAATGATATAGTTAAGGTCCCAAAAAAATTGAAAAGTATTCCAAACTCCTAAAAATGAGAATCCTAGATTCAGATGGAAAGAAAAACTGAGCTAGAATGAAGAAACAAATTTGAACGAAAGGTTGACGAAACGTAAGGGCATTTTCGTCATTTTGAGTAAATTTTAAATTTTTCACAGGAGGGCTTTTTAAATAAAATTTTTGAGTTTCTCAAGGTTCTCAGAGGCCCTAAAAACCATAGGAAGGCCCGGGACAACTAAAGCCCCTTCTAGTGGACGTTTTCTAATATCGGTGTACCCGAATTTTGACGGATTCGTTCGAGAATTTTTGAAAAGTGTTTCTTCCTCCCCCTATAAATAGGTGGTGCCTCACTCTCACACTCACATAGCTTCAAATTGTTCTACCCAAATTCAGATAAGAAACCCTAGGAGAGTGGCACACCAAGGGAAGAAGAAGAGGAGAAGAAATTCAAGTTTTAAGTTATGGTTTCTTAGTAGTTTTTTATGCTTTCTTCCATCCATACCTCCTCTCCTCCATTCTCCCTTGGTTCCTTTGATTAAAATGAAGTTTACAAATCTATTTCAAGGGAGAAAATTAGGGAAAATTTGAGAAAGCAAGATTCAAGTGAGAAAAAGCAAGAAAATAAGGTAATTTCTCCTTCCATGGTTGCTATCTTTGGTTCCCCTTTCTTCTCCATTTCGCCACACCTAAGAAACCCAAGGAAGACTTGGTTTTTAGGTAGAACCAAGGATGAATTCTATGAATTTAAGGGAAGAGAGTAAGAATATGCAAAGAAATTCAAGAAAAGGCCATGGATTTTCAAGATAGCAAACCTAGGGTTTCATGGGTTCTCTTGAAAATTTGATTTGATATAATTATTCCTAGGCCTAAAGGAATGTTTAAATGAGTTCCTAAGATCCCTCGGAGTCTCCCCATATGCATCTTCCATTTAGAAAAGAAAGCAAACTCCATGAAGGCCAAAAGGAGATATAAGCTAGGCCTAAAAGGGATGAGATAGTTAGGGAGAGTTTTAAATTTTTTTCAAGCCCATTTTTGAGTCATATATGATGAGTGGAGGCCTTAGGAAAAATTTAGAAATCCTAGAGAATAAGTTAGTGTTTTATGTTCCATAATATGACCTAGAGAAGCAACATGTAGTTAGGCTCTTTATTTAATTGTGTGATGACTCCAAGAGACTTAAAATGAGTCAAGAATCATATTTGAAAGAATAGAATGGAGCCTAGATTTTATTTAATGGGTTTTGCTTCATTAAGTGCATTCTTGGAAACATAAAGGGGTTTATAGACCAAGCTAAAGTATAAGCAAGTTGTGTGGCCTTAGAATTAATTCCATGAACCTAATTGGCTTCTATAAATTATGTCTAAGCCAAAAGAAATGACCTCCACCTTCTTGGGTGTATCAGGTCAAGGGAGAGGATTCAAGGCTTAGGGAAAAAGTGTACAAATACTAGCAAGGTAGCTCTCTCCACCTTCTCTCATGCATGATTGCTTGCTTTACTTGTCTTTGAATGTGTGTATGTGTATTTCAAGCCATGAGAACTATTCTAGCATGAGCTCTTACTCCATGGTACCATGATGATGCATTATATTTTCCAAATGATATCTATGATGTTTGCTTTGGTTTGCTTGAGTGTGGTGAGGCTAAGAACTCTTAACTATGGTGAGGATGAACCAAGAACCCTTAAGATTAGTTGAGACAAAGTAAAGAGTCTTCTAAAAGTAAGGTTGACTCCTAAGAGCATGGTTGAGTCCAAGAACCTCTTAAAGAATGGGTGAGGCAAGTCCAAAATCCACAAGTAAATAGGTGAGGCCAATCCACTTGTTTGGCAAGTCTATGTATGCTATGTATGACTTTTTCAAATGCTAAGAATGCTTCTTGAATGATTGCACATATCCATATGCTATGCATGCATTTATGAGACTTGTTTTGCATGCTTTATGTATGATTGAATGGGAGATGAGCTATTAGGATTCTTTGAATCTCATTCCCTCCTCTCCAATGTTCTAACATGCTAGGTAGACCAAGAGAGCAAGGTAATGGAAGCCAACCACCTTGAAGAAGGGAGTTTGACATCAACATGTAAAGTTTTTGTTCTTTAAAGCCATATTGATGTCTAATGATGTAAATCATCGTTGTATATGGTTTGTGACCTCTTGAACATATATAATTATGATAATATGCCATGTATAAATAGGAGAATATGACATGTGACTATTAGAATATAATTTGAGTATATGATGGCAAATTAGCTTCCTTAATGATATTATGGAAGTGTATATAAGTGTGGGTGAAATGGCCAAAATGAGATGCATGAGGTTTGGAATCATTTGAGTAGCTCACACAAGTCCTAATTATGCTTTTAGACTTGCCCAAAAGGTGACAAAATCCAAGAAAATCCATTTGGATATTTTGATATCCTATATGGAGCCAAAATTGACTATAATGGAACTCTACGTCACTTTTTGGTCAAATGAGGTCTTCTTGATCTGAGATTTGGTATGCAATTAGAACTTGTTGAGATATTTTTGGGAAGCTAAAGAATAGAATTTTTGGAGGTCTATAGAATATTTGATGAATTTTCAAAGTTGAAAAATTTTCTAGTTTTGGTCATATCACTGTTCATACTGGTTCAAAAATAGAATATGTCACACAGGGCTCAAATGATGTCCAATTACTACAAAATTTTATACAGAGAAACTGGACATTCCTAGTGACTTGTTCTAACTAGAAGCATCCCATTTGGATGTCTAAAGAAGGAGATATGAATTCTTAAAGATTCTGTCCAGTATTAGGAACTCCAACTGACCTCAGGTACTGTTTGATTGATTTTTGATGCCTAGATGTGCCTAAGCTAGTCTAGAGTTATTTTTTCCCTCTAGCTAACATTCACATCTTTCCATATGTGGATTATTTGCATAGACTGGATTTTTTTTGAATTAATTGGATATTTTTGAAATTTGCTGCAAAATTTTGTGACAGCACCAGTGAACAACCTAACCTCTGAATTTTTTTAATGTCAAACATTCTCTGTGTTGGATTTCATAGTATGGATATATTTTTAGCATGAAGTAGATATGTGTAGCTTTCCAGAATGGCTAAGAATGCATAATTTCAATTTTTATAGCATTAGTTATGATTTTTGAAAATTTGTGACAAAAAAGAGAAAAATCTGGCTAAAAATATGTATATGCATTTTATGCTTCCCTTTGAGTTCCACGAGATATAGGCCACTTTTGATGATACAAATGAATTTTATTCATGTAATTAAATATGAGAATGTGATGTATGAGTCCATTTGGCCCACGTGACTCTAAAAGAAAATTTTATACGCAACGCAACGCCGAAAAATACATTAAAATAATGTCATTTCCTTGCCTCTTGTATGAATTGCTTGATGTGAGGCATAGATATAGTATGAAATGAGATAGAGCAAAGTTCCAGGCATAGATATAGTATGCCATTTGATTTGATTTGATTTAAAATAATATATTTTAAATTAATCAAATATATCTGAAACCCTAATAAGATACCTCTATAAAAAGGTGGGAGGCTTGGGTTTCTTAGAATGACAGAACAAAAGAAAAACTCTAGAGAGAGAAAGCATACGGTCACTGTACGGATGTCTAGAGAGAGAGAGAGAGAGAGGAAGAGGAGAGCATCTTCTCTACCAAGAGCATGTACGGACATTGGTAAAAGGTGCTAGCACGCCATTTGAGTTGAGCATCCATTTGTGTGGATACCGATAGAGGGAGTAGATTTGTAGATCAGTTCCTAAGATCCAACAGAAAAAGGTAAATATTTCTAGATCTACTCGATTTAAACAACATTGATAGATCCGTGAGAAGGAATTCAGAGTTTTAATTTTCCGCTATGCATCCTGAAAATTCCCAACACTTTAAGCTTAGTCTCTTGACTTCTTTTCTACTACTTTCTTTGAGTTTTTGGTTCTCCAACTTCTCATTCTTTTTGGTCTCTCGCTTCCTTCAATTATTCCCTCAGCTAATATATTCCTAAGCATTAAAATGCATTCTTATTTTGTCTCCTCTCTTTTTTGATCTTCCACATCTCCATGCTCGTCCATGGCTCGTCTCCTCTCTTTTTCTGATATGCCCTGTCTCTGTACTCCTTTGCCCATGGTTGAAAATCATAAATTAGAAGAGGTGAACGTGGTAAATTCCCAGCCATTGCTTTGATTAATGTTTTCAGTTATGCCGCATCACCCCTTAATAACCTAAACATCCCGTTTTGGCTCACTTTAGAGGCACTTCATGGTTGTGTCAATTCAAAGGATCTGTTCCCGTGATAATAGATACTATTGAAACTTGGGTTCATAGTTTTATTCGAAACATAAGGACAAGAGGTGTGCTTTGCTCAGAGCTATGGTCATTCTCTAGGGTAAAGGGTTAGCATAGCAGCTAAGAATCAAGAAGCTATGGGTGGAAGTGGACCCCATAATTGCTATCAACCTTGTGCTTATAGGTTGTGCAGCTTCGCACCCCATGACTCAATTAATTAATTGTATAAGAGATGCTATGTATGGGGACTAGACTGTGAGAAACACTCATTGAGAAGGTAATAGGCTTGCGGATTGGCTGGCCAATCAAGCACATAATATAGGCACATGAATTCACACTTCGCATCAACCCTGGTAGGTGTTATCCTGTACTTGATGATATTTCTGGAGTTTGTAACAGTAATTAGGCTGTTTTTAGCCTCCCTCCTTGCATATCAAGTGGTTTTTCCCTTTAAGATTTAATCATGTAATACTGAATTGTAAAAGATATTTACTTATCATGTTTTTATTAAATAACTAAATAACAAACTTAAAATTTATAGTTAAATTTTTTCTTATATTAATCCATAATCAAATGGGTTTATATGTCATTTTATTATAATCTTATTCATAAAGAATTGCAATATAAAATCTACGCCTTTATTAACAACGCATAACTGATCTTAAAATTACCCCAAATAATTGCTACAAAATCATAATTCCATAAGGATCAATTACATCTTTATACAACAATAAAAAAAAAAAAGAATTTTCTCATTATTAGCATAATCAAGACTACAGAGACTTTAACAACGCAAATCACTGACTATCGTGGCATTTTTCTTCACTAAATTTTGTGCTGGAAAATTTATATTTTATCATTAAACTATAATTTAGTGACAGTATTAATACTTCAACTTCAAAAAGTAACACTTTAACCCTGAACTACTGTAGAAAGTAAAAATGATTATTCATTGATTAAATATAACATCTAATAATTACGTAGCAAACAAAATCAACTTTCGAACATTTGAAATTCAACTACAATTTGTTCTACGAAAAATTATTGATGTTACTATGAAAAAGACTTTCTTCTTAAAACAAACATACCTTCTTTTTTTCCTTACTCAAAACAAATAAAATAAGTGAATGGACTTGTATTGTAACTTGATTATTAAATATTAAATATATCAAATAATTAAAATTTTTACTTTTTATGATACTTTAAGGATACAATGTTGTGTTTATGATGTAAAGACAAGAAAAATAAAGGACAAAACTGACCTTTTTCCCCTTCAAAATAAATAACATAAGCAATCCACTTATGTTGAAACTTGGTTATTAAATATTAAATATATCAGATTATTAACATTTTTACTTTTTATGATAGTTTAAGGATACAATTTTATGTTATCGCCAAAAAATAAAAGAGACAATGTTATGATTTTAATAGGTACTACTATTATAAGTAAATTATATTTCAAGGCGTAAAATGTACCTTCTGATTTTGTTTTAGTGCCGGTGGAAAGTTGGAAATTGTTTAACAAATGATTTATCACTTACGTTAATTTTGAACTAGTTTTAACAAATTGATTAGAGAGAAGAAGAACATACGGTAACGTTCAGAAATGTCGCTCGTCGCAACGTAAGTAAGGCCAGCTACCAAAAGCAGACATCAACTGTGCCGAGATACCCCAACAAACTCGACCCAAATTAGTACACCTATTATACAATTAAAAGTACAAAGGAGTTTTAAGACATCTGGAGGGCCTTATTATCTTGGTTTTTACTTGGTTTAAAATTCTTTTAAAGCATTAAACCAAACTGAGCTTTAAAATGAGTCAGGTAAACTAGAACCAAAGCACAATGTCAGCCTTTCAAACTGAACCAAACCATACAGTTTCGTTTGGTTTTGTGAGTTTATTTGGTTCACCCTGGTTCCTGAACACCCCTACCTCAAATGTTCTCTTCAATTATCAACAAACAACTTCAGGATTGGTTCATGAGTCCATAAGCCGATCCATTATCAATTTAACAACAGCAGGAGCATCAACTGTCACAGCTACCTTGACAGATGGTTTATCCGACCATTCAGTGACTTCACCAAACCTGGTAGTATACCAAAGAAAACAGATATACAATTACAAATCATCAAAGAGGCATATAATGAAGGAACAGAAGTTAACAGTAGAAGTATGATACAAGTCTAGAAATCAACATGGAAAGAGGTCCTTATTTAACCATCCTTCCCAACTCTAGTATTTCTTCCTTCATGTTGGCCAATTTTCCAATTTAGAAAACCATTTACTAAATGAAACAATTCAAAGGGACAATGGGACTACAGGAAAGAGTAAAACTTCGGCTGACAATACATTTGAACAACTTATTTGTCATTTGGAAAGAGTGAATATGATGTAGTAATCTAAAACACTGTCTGTCCCAGAACCCTGTTGATCTTACTTCATCCTTGTAGCACTGAAATAATTATATCAACGAAAGCATTGTATGTGTTGAAATCAGCTACATTAATAAAATGGAACAGAAATAAAAGTGGAAAGCCCTATTGAAATCATGCAATTCAACTATTATCTTCAGCAACAAAACAAATTTGAGGAATTTAAAAATGAATACAACAATAACTCTTCTTAGCCACATGCATGCAAAACATCCACATAAGGTTCAGGAAAACAGACGCCTTTTCAGCTTCTAATATTTTTGTTAAAGTATTACTTTACAATGATCAAAATTTGGCAACATGACAACCTAATCAGGAAGAACATTATTGTTAAGCATAGGTAGGGCTGTGAAAATACAGTCATTTCCTTACCACTTGGGACTTAGCCAAAGTGACAACAAACAAATGTTTACTTGTGAAAATTGAAGTAACAAAATTTGATGACAAATGACCAAAAATAAAACAAGGTCGATGCCACAATCATTTGGGAATAAGTATGTCATTCTAATAGGAAAAATTATGTTTCAGTTGCAACAAAAACCAAATTACCATATATTAGAAATTCGTGACTTTCATGATCTTAAAGAATTTCATGATAGAAAATGCCAACCCCTGCCTTCCTAACCACCCTTTTGTGGAATTTATAAAGAATTACCTCTTGTTATTGGATAGGCCTATGAATGTAAAAATTTAGATAAATTGTTTTACCCTGAATTCTCCAGGGGCACATAACCTCATAGTGCTGCTTACCTTTTCTGTTTATTATACAGTATCGTGAGCCCCCTTGTGATGCCACTAGTTTGGACTCTAACAGCACCCTCCGTGTAAGTTAGAAGTGAAGGATTAGCAGCTACAAGAAGGGTCGTTGGGTCATGTAGGTAAACACCTGCATATAAACCAACTATAATAGTTAAGCAGATCATGGGATTTCTTTTACTTCTTTAGCCAATCAACAAGACAAACCTTTAGTGTTGTATGCCTCATGATGATAGGAGAAGTACACCTCTAAGATTTTTGTCAAGTATTGGGCAAATTTCCCATTTGAACTTGCCAACTTTTCTCGATCAGCAGCTATATAAACATTGGTAACAAAAAAGGATAAAATGATGAGTGCTATTATAGCATTCATCTAATCTGATCATATAGTTCAAACTGATGCCATGTTCTCATCAATGGCTAAGAATGTGTATTCCAACTTTTAGGTAGCATCAATTCTTAGCATAAGTTTGTGAATACCAAAATGTCATTTACTAGCAAAAAATAAAATAAATTGTAAAATAATGTAAGCAAGTAGCAGTTTTTGAGCTCATCCAGTGTAATCCAAAGATAAGCGTCTCCTACACCCCTCTGTGACAGTGCAAAATCAGACTAAATGTCAACCACGTGCTCTCTATGGCAATTGCAAAAAAAAAAAAAAAAAGGGAAAAAAGAGGGGAGGAGGGAATGAAGAATAAAAGAATGAATGGCATTATTGATTAGATTTAATCAGGCTCCCTATGTGTCTATTTATAATCATAAATTAGGTCAAGTGAGCAGTACAGCTAGTATAAGCCCAACACACTAGTCATCAACACACTTATTTTAACTCAGCCGTCAACCTTATTTTAACATCAATACCATGCCTTTGGGACATAAACGTATGCTTTCTAACCTCAATCAAGTATAAAATAAAGCTGTATTATGTTCCTACAGTGCAGTGATTAAAGGTACTGCTGCCACCCAAGGCACAGCATTAGAAAAGAATTCTCATCTAAGCACATACTTGACAAAAGAGCAAAGCCCCTCATTAGACTGCCTGGCCTAAGAAGCAAGCCAGTTGAGATCCTCCCATGCGTACAAAGACACCATTGCCATCAAAAAAGAAATTACTTGAATTGCCTTGAACTCTCAAATCATATGACTTCAGGCAATCCTTTGGGGTTCTTCCAGCCCACCTAAAATCCTCAAGTCGCCCTAGGAACATTGTGGGGTGAGCATCCTCCCCTAATGCCAGAACTATCTCATCCATGGCCTAGGTGCCCTAAGACCATAGATGTGGTTTGACCCCAAGCTTATAGCCTCCCTTTGTCAAGGTGAGTAAGAGCTCAGCCTTGATGGGACAAAAAACAAAAGAATAAGGCGCTTGGCGTAAGTGCGCCATGGGAATGACAGAGGATTGGAGAATTGGAAACAATGCCTCTTCAATGCAGGACAACCAGTACCTTCTGACTTGGTTCCCTAACACGCACCTCAAGGCAGATTGGGCTAACCTTCATTATTGACTTACCCTGAAAAAACCAGCTAACACTAATCTATTCTTTAAATGGACACCTACCACCTCCTTCACTACAAATAGTCCCCATAAATTCATGAAGAATACACATTCTCGGAGAAAGAAAGAATGAAAACTCTGCCCAAAAGTCACCAAGACCAAGCTCATATTGTCCCTCTGTTCTTTGTTGCAAGTACTTGCTTCCTATCTCAATCCTCCATTATTGTTCATTCCCTTATCATTGTCGAACCCCTATAATGTGAATCCAGCCTGTTCCTGAAACTGGTTGCTTTGGTACAAGCTTATTAGAAAAAATTAGAAAATGGTTATTTATACATTCAGGGCAAACACAACTTGTTGCATCAGAACAATGATGGGCATGGTTCAGTCGCAATTTATCCATTAAATAAAGAAGATATTCAGACAATGACAGAATAGTAGGACTAACTAATTGAACAAGACATGTATAAAGAAACAGTGACTTCAAAAATATCCATATGAAGTGTAACCTGATTAATGATACAGGGTAAATCCTGAAAGAACAGGCCCAAAAAAAGATACTAAAATTGTTGAAGAATTCATTTACAAACCACATAGGATTTGTATAACCAAAATTATCGATAGAAATAAGGACAAAAGGTTGTATGATTATAAATAAAGTGAATAAATCAGAATTTGCCGAAGGGTTACCTGTCAAGACAACTTGGTGTGTAACATTTATCCCCACTGCCACCACATGTGCCCCACTTGTGAATACAATATCTGCAGCATCTGGGTCACCAAATATCTGAAACCAGATGCGACAGATGAATTAAAAAAATTTAAAAAAATAAAAAAATAAGAAGTGGAAAGAGAGAGAGAGAGAGAACCCAGCAATAATTTATCCATTTAGGAAGTTATATTTAGACTTCCAATACATGAATGACAACTCACATTGGCCTCGGCAGCTGGATTTACATTGCCATTCACCGCAAAAGCACCACCTAAAAGAATAATCTGGCCAATGTTCTTAGAAAAGTCGGGATCCAGCTGGATAGCCTAGATAAATAGAAATTTTGTCATGAAATGATGAAATACTTAAAGTGTAACAAGAAAACACAAAATCAGCCATATCTCAGACCAATGCAATATTTGTAAGTGGGCCCAATGCCACCACAGTGACTTTGCCAGGATTAATCTTTGCTTGCTGAACCAGAAAATCAGCAGCCGATTCTACAATAGGCCTTCCTTCTGGTGGAGGGAAATTTTGGTTGCCAAGTCCATCCACACCGTGGACAAAATCAGCAATACGAAGCTTTGTTCCTTTCTTAAAGAAACGAGGATTATGACAATTAGAAGAATCATTAGCACAGTAACACACATGTTACAGAAACTTTTATCAAATCCTGTAAGTACTGTTAAACTTCTTTATTGGGGGGACCAACTACAAAGCACTTGCAAGGAACAAACAATTTTTTTCTAGTAACAAATATTCAGTAACTATCATTGCTCTAAAAAAGTAAGTCTGCCTATATTCTTAAGTCATTTAGGATACTCTGAAGAGACTATAAAATGTTGACAGCTGATAGAGGTCAAAGATTTAATACAAATAGGTCTGAATGTACATGTGCATGTGTTTGAATCTTCCCCACATTTAAGGATTTCTTCTAAAATATATATATAGTGCTTCCATTCTGTTATGCTTCTTATGCATTTTTTTCTCATAAGAAATACATTTACTGATCAAATCTCAGTACATAGACTCTACAAAGCAAAGAAAATAGGGAAAAGGAAATAAAATGAAGAAATTAATAATTTAATATGCCACGAAACTGATGGTAATGGGAGTTATATTAAGGAAATTTGTGCATACAAATCGGTAATCACAGAACAGAATCAATTTGACGACAAGGAAGTGCTTACAGTTAATGTGACATGGGAGCCTTCAGCCACTGGTATATCAGTTCTCCCCGCAACCTCCAACTACATTGGACATATTACACAAGTAAATAGGAAAGTTTCTAACAGAATAACAAAAGTCAACTTTACTCAGTTATTCATAAAAATGAATGACAAATAATTACATTGAATAAAAAATATCATAAAATGCCACCTAGAACCGGGGAAGCAAATCCCATAACTTTACCAAATGCAAGGCATTTCTGGTGGCCAGGGTGGTGTAAACATTGCCGTAAATAGTTGTAAGTCCAATAACCTCCACCTCAGGTGATCGTAATGCCACAAATATCGCCATGGCATCATCTACAGGAAACAGTTGCAATGACTTTTGTCCTCAGTCCAACAAGCTGAATGAATTTGAACACTTATATTTTAATGTCAACTACGCAAAATGGAAGACAAGGTTTCTAAAAGAACACATCCACAACTTATTAACGGGCTATTATCGTTCCAGATAACTTGAATTTTTGCCCTATAGCGCTGACAAACAGACAAAAATGGTGGCTTGAATTTTACCCATATGCCAGGCATGCAATTGAGAGAGAGGAACGAAAAAAAGAAAAAAACAAAACACATGAACCCATAAATTTACAATAGGCAAAATTTGAAACAACGAATAAAAAGGATCCATTTGAGAAATGAGAAGACCTACCAATGCCAGGGTCAGTATCTATTATGATTTTCTTTGGTTCGGTTGCCATGAGCTAAGTCAGTGAATTTAGAAAAGGAAAATGAAAGATGAAAAGGGAATTCAAAGGACCAAGTACTGAATCTAAAGGACATGCCCACTTAAGGAAGCAGAAAAAGAATTCTGTCCGAAACAGAGATAAGGAGTTACGTTCGGTCAGAAGAAAGTCGATCCGGCAGACACCGATGCCCAGATTTTTGCATTTTTAACCAAATCGACAAAAACTCTATCTTATTATAAGATGGCATTTTTTTTAATTTAATTTTTTTACGCAATTATTTTTTTAATTTAGTTTTTATTTTTTATAAATAAAATATTTTTTTTAATTTAATCGCTTATAATTCTTAACTTAATTATTATATTTTTTAATTTAATTTTTCATAAATAAAAAATATTATTTTATCATTTTATTATAAATAAAAAATATTATTTTTTATAATTTATTTTAATTTTTAATTTCATCCTTTTAATTTATTCTTTCAAATTCATCCCTAGTCGTTGCGAAGGCGGCTTATAGAAAGCTGAGATAAGAGATGGGGTATATCATTTGCCAAGTTGGAGGCCGTTCAGCTGCTTTCCTCATCCTTTTCTTCCACGTCTTGCTTCGGTTTTCCAGCTCAAGATTTTCCCCTACCTTCACGAAGCTTCTGCACTTCGATCGGCTGGGCTCCATTCTTGCCGCAGCGGAGCACGTCCAGCAGCTATTGTTCAAGAGGCCGTTCAGCTGCTTTCTTCATCCTGAAAATCGTGGAAAATTTGTTGCAGAGGCATGCAGATAGGAGGAATTATGGTGGAGAAACTAATTCATCCTGAAATCATACATCAGCTGATTTGATCGTGGCAAGTAATATGAAGTCGCAATTATGTCCGCTGTAAGCTAAATTGCTACATAGGTAAAATATAATTAACGGGGAAAAAGGCAGCTCAGGAGTACAAGCCCATGACGCTTTTTTGTCTTCTGGTTCGTTTGACCACCCTTCATTATTTTTCCTTCACCAGACAGTCCTATGTCCTCTGCTGAAGTCCCTAATCCATGCAATTTTTTTTTTCTTAAAAGCAAGCTCAAATTGCTATCAGAATACCATGGTGCGGCATCCTAGATGAAACAAAAATCCTCTCAAATTTCTAAAGGTCAACAGGAAAACACTTTTTAACCTCCACAAGCCTCAGATATTAAACAGAAAATTTCCTTCATCATAATCCCGTCAAGACCAAATGCAGAGCACAAAATATAATCACTTGATATTCTGTGTACTTTCCATACAAGAATACTGGGTTCTTTAAATAGAAATTCCCCAGACGGGCTCCAATGGTCTCTAGCTTTTAGCCAAGACAGACAAGAGAAGCTGAAAAAGTAGCTATTTATCCAATACTTCATAAACAACAACAAATTTCGGAGGTAGATTTACGGAGATAAAGGTTTTTTAAGGCATCGTAGTAAGAGGATATTTATCATTTAAACCCCCTCCCCAAACCAAAAAAACGTAAGGGAAAGGGAGAGGCAGATGATAAACAGCAAACTCAGACAAAGCTTAATCATTTTTTTCAAGAACATATTTTGCAAAAATTAATAAGGAAGAAAAAAAAAAAGGAAAGGAAAGGATAAACATTTCTAGCAGGGCAAACTGATTCTGAAAGAGCATAACAGAACAATAACAATTAAACATTTTCCTGCATTGATTATATGCGCCAAAGAAAAAAGGGATGAATCTTTTTAACTAGAAAAAGAACATCTACAGAAATCATCTCACCTTTAGTTCCTTTTGCTTTTTCACTGAATGTTCTAGCTGCAGTCCAGTACTTCATAAAATTCTTATTTACTCGCCTCACAAGATCCAAGATATAGTCACCCTAGTTGTGATAACAGTTGTCTCAAATGCATTGAACATCCTTAAATACATCCTCCGAATTCATGTATTTGTCATTCCTTTCAAGATGGCTGTATATAGTTCCAAATAAACTACTAGAAATCTCTGAAATAAGAATAATCCAAATAAAATTTTATAAGCAACTGAACTAAGAAACTGCAGGTTGTGAAAACACAATTGAAGCTCATGCTAAGAGTTCAACTATTCAACCAACTACAACAGCTTTAACCATTCAGCCAATCAAATCTTGTCTTTGATTCTCACGTGATGTGTGTGACTCCGCTGAACAATAGCTGCTGGACGTGCTACACTGCTGCAAGAACGAAGCCCTGCCGATCGAAGTGCAGAAACTTCGTGAAGGTGAGAGAAAATCTTGGGCTGGAAAACCAAAGCAAAACAAGGAAGAAAAAGGATGAAGAAAGCAGCTGAACGGCCTCCAACTTGGCAAATGATATCCACCTGATCTCCCATGTCAACTTCCATAAGCCACCTCAGCAAAGACCAAACGGAGTTATCACACAAACTTTGGCGACCAAATCTTGTGGTCCGATAAGTGTAGAGATGAATTTGAAAAAACAAAAAACAAAAAGAAAATATAGGGATCAAATTAAAAATTGAGATAAATTATAGGGATTAAATGATTAATTTTTTCTAAATAAAATTAACAGTAGATTGATGAAATTACATTATTTATAACCTATTAAAAAATATGTTATAAGTTATTACTTTGTTAATTTCATTTATAGTAGATTAATAAAAAGACATTATTGATAGTAATTTTATTTGTGAGGAGTCAAATTGATAAATAACCAATTGTGAAAGACCCAATTAAGAAAGTAATTTTATAAGAAATTAAATTAAAAAAATTTTACATGTGAGAAATCAAATTAAGAAAACAATTATATGAGAGACTTAATTGAGAAATATTCTATTTGTGAGAGATAAAAATAAAGTTTTACTTTGACTAGATCCCTAGCTTGAATCAGAAAGTGATATTTTTTAAAAGAAAATTATATAGATCTTCTCTAAATTTTATTAAAATTATATGTATTTATTTTTTATTTTCAAAATATAAATAGAACTACACTTTAGTTCATTATTCAATTTTTTGATTAAAATGACTTTCATGAATTTAAATACATTAACTAAAATATCCTTGTTGCATATTTTTTTTATGGAAGGTATTTTAGTCAAAATATCTAAAATTGGATTAAAGTTATATTTAAAAATAAAAGAGATATTTGTATAATTTTGGCAAAATTCAAATATTTGTATAATTCATGCTATTTTTTTATAAGTAGACAAAAGATGCTAACATAATACAAAATAATAATGCCAAATAATTTCAATTAAAATTGTCAACACGAATTAAACCCATTAGGTTGACCTATTTAACCCACTACTTTAGTGAGTTGAGTTTGCATTTTATAAACCTGCATGTAGGCCATTTTGACTTGGCCCATTTAACCCATAGGTTACACTAGTTGGCCTATTTTAATTTTTTTTTAAATTCTCCACCATGAGTGTTTGTTATAGCATTGTTAAAAAATTATTAACTTGGTTAATAGAATAATGAAGTGTTATTTGGCATCAATAATGTGAAAATAATAATAATAAAGTATGAGAGACCAAATTAAAATCAAAGTAAAAAGACCAAATTACATATAAGTGAATGTTTAGGGACCAAATAAAAATCATATGTGGACTATATTTTGCTTACATCGGCTCTAACTTTTGACAAATAAGCAATGTTAGCCAATTCAATATGAGCATTTCTTTTTTGGCCAGAAAAAACTCAATATGAACATAATGATGTTATGACCAAAGCTAATGCTAAAAACTTGTCTGAAAATGACAAAAATGTATAAGAATTTGATTTTGAAAGTTAAAGTGTAGGCATTGTTGGAATATTTTAATTAAGTTAAAATTATTTATAAATTAGTATTAATCAATTATTAGACTGAGTGGTCATGTCATATAATCTTAAAATAAAACTAAGTTGAATTAAAATTTATTATTAGTGGCATAACTTAGATTGTCTTCCTAAAAAATGGATTTCAATATTCAATTGAGTTTTTTAAGTGTAAAAAAAACTCTAAAAACTATCTAACAAAAGGGGGGTTTGATTGAATCAAACTAATTAAAATTAAAATGAATTAAAATTCCTAATTACTACCTAAATGCATGAAATAAAAGGCAAATAATGGACTTGTGACTAGTCTTGGATTCGTCCCTTAGTATCTATTATCCTTATCCTAATTCAATTGTCATTAGTTTTGGTCTAAGAGTCCCTAATTGTGTTCATGGCAAGTGATATTGAATTACCACTCAAGATTCAAGAAATTAACAAGTTAATATTGAATTGAAACATCAACCCCATATCAAATCATTAATTCTTGTTATTAGGATCAATAAACATTAAATTTGATTGATTAATAGATCAATTAGCCTCTAAATTATCACCCTAGGCTGTTTAATTAACCAATTAAATTTTAAGAAATTCTCAAATCAAACAATAAAGCACACAATTTTACACATGTATTTTATCAAACACTTTGATTACATACATGAAAAATTAAAGGAAAGTGAAAAATCCAGCACTAATATCAAACCATTAATCATCAAATAGTCTCCTAATTAGTGTTTAACTAGTCACTAATTATAAAGTACACTAATCTCAGTTAATTACAAACTCAACCAAGTAAATAAAATGACAAAAATTGATGTAGAAAGAAAGAAAATAAGATGGAATTCTTAGCCCAAAATTCCCTTGCTAATCCTAATAGATTCAAGCTTCAATCAAGGTCCTCCTTCTAGCTAGCCACAAAATGAATCAAGCTCTCATGGAGGTGGAAGGACATGGATGAAGATGGAATGAGAGCTCACAACTCAAGGGATGGAGAATGGATACATGTGATGTGAATGAGTTGTGATGGTATGGAATGAATGACGTCCCTCCTGGAGCTTGCCCGAGTGTGCTAATCATTTTAATTATCACGTGCCTTCCATGCTTCCTCTCTGGATCAATGGATGCATTGGTGACTTGTGTGAATGAATGGATGAGATGAATTGGATTGTGAATGAAGCTTATTGACGTGTGAATGAATGACATTAATGAATGGATGGATCAGATCAAGCCTTTGCCTCCTGCCCAAGCCTTTTTTCCCTTAATGAATCATGTGCTCTTCTCTTAACTCCTCACATGTTCTCTTCCTTCTCCAGGAGCTTTAGCCATGTCTTTTTTTTTTTTTTTTAATTCATTCCCACGTCATCTCCTTCTTCTTTCCTCACATCCTGGACTTCCTACATCTCGTGTAGCTTCCTCATCAGCTTGTGCAATAAAACCTGTGGTTTCTTGTATCTTTTTTGCTCACAAACCCGTGCTTATCATGTGCTCTTCTCCTCCCTAGAACAGAACTATCATGCTCTGGACGTGCAACCCATGGAATGAAGGAGGGTGTTATGTGTGGATAATCTGGTTTCATGTGAGATGTTGATGCTTAAGTGTGATGAGTCTGAAGCCCATGCAAGCCTCGTGTGTGTTTAAATGACGTGCTCTGTTTTAGTTCATCTCTCCAAAACCTGTGTGTATTATTTGTGTAGCAGTTGTATGTAGGTACATGTAAGTGTGTGCATGATCTATGCATGAGAGCTATCCGTGAGTGGAGTGTATTGCTTGTGTGTTTGCTACGTGTCAACCCTTTGCATGACTGTGCATGTGGTTAAAGTGAATCAACATGGAGAGTGGACCCATGGCAACATGCTAGACGAGTGCATGTGAGTGTTAATATGAGCTGTTTCTGCTGTAAGTGTGTGGGAAGGTCCGTACATGATTCCAAGTACGGTGCTACGTATGAGTGTGCTATCTTAAGTGTAAATAATAGCTTCTTCCTTCACGTGACTTAGTGAGAGAGCTTCTGAGTGTGTTCTGTTAGTGGATCAGAGTGAAGTGAATGGGCTGGGCTCTTAAAACCATGCCCTTCAATGAGTGGGTGGATGATATAAGCATGCATGATTGTGGTACTGTTCACTCAAATAAAAAGGAATTTCCATCTTCAACTTTAGGCCTCTTTGATTCAATTGTGTGGCTTTCAAGTCTTTGAATTTCCATTGCCCACAAAATCTGCACAAATAACAAGGAATCTTCAATAGGAAAAATTCACAAAATTATTTAAAAGGAGTTTATGTATTAAAATTTAAAAATTTTGTAAATAAATTCCTAAAATACAGAAAATAACTAATAAAATCAATTATCATCTAATAAAACTCATTAAGCCATAGTTATTCATCAAAATATCCAAATTAAGGGAAATAAAATGTATGAAAATAGCCTTTATCATAGACCAATTATCATTTTATCTCTTAATAATATCAAATAATTAAGTTGATACCATTGAAATGGATTGAGTCATGTGATTAGACAACTTGAATAAGTTAGGATGTTTATAAGCTCATTAAAATTAGGACCCAATTCATAACCTATTTTGAGCCAATTATCCTATTTATACTAGTAGAGAATTTTGTTAATATATATATATATATATATATATATATATATATATAACTTTGCTAATTTGATACATGCAAATTTGTTGGCTAAGTAAGTTATAGTTCTATTTCTCTAAACTTTTCTTAGAGTTCTTGATTGATTCAATCAATGGATTCGAAGCCCAATCTAGGTAAACATTTAGAATCTTATCTTTTAATCTCTTACACATTTATAGCAATTGGTATCAGAGCAAATATCTATTCATTTATGTTTTACTGTTCATATGTGGTTGATGTTTGTGTATGACCTAGAAGCCAATCATAAGATAACTGTACTTACATACATTTCATTATGTTTTGATAAATAAAGGCATTTTAATTATTATATTTAATGTTATATTTGTGTAATATAAATAAATATGTTAATTATCCTTAGAATAATTTATTATTGTTGAATTGTCCCTAGTTGGGTATTATTGTAAATTGGGATAATAATAATACAGTGAAATTAGTATATATATTTGCTGATGACCAAGTCACCATGAATATGAAATATGGGTATATGTTAGAGAATAAATGTAGTAGACAGACCTGTTGTGAGAGTGCTTCATAGATAGTTATGTGTCATAAGTCATTCTTATAGTGACCATGATGTATGTTGTCTTTTGACCTAAAATCACTATAGTTCCCTACACTAAAATGGATTGAGTTATGTGATTAGACAACTTGAATAAGTTAGGATGTTTATAAGCTTATTAAAATCCGAACCCCAACTCATAACTTATTTTAAGCCAATTATCATATTTATACTATAGAGAATTTTGTTTATATATATATATATATAACTTTGCTGATTTGATACAAGCAAATTTGTTAGCTAAGTAAGTTATAGTTATAGTTCTATTTCTTTAAACCTTTCTTACAGTTCTTGATTGATTCAATCAATGGATTCAAACCCAATCTATCTTATCTTTTAATCTCTTACACATTTATAGCAATTGGTATCAGTGCTTATATCTATTCATTTGTGTTTTACTATTCATATGTGGTTGATGTTGGTTTATGCCCTAGAAGTCAACATAAGATGATTATACTTACATACATTTTATTACTTTTTGATAAATAAAGGCATTTAATTATTATATTTAATGTTATATTTATGTAATATAAATAAATATATTAATTATCCTTAGAATAATTTATTATTCGTAAATTGTCCTTAGTTGAGTATTATTGTAAATTGGGATAGTAATAATATAGCGAAATTAGTATATATATTGGCTGATAACCACAGTTGTCATAAAATATGAGATATCAAGTCATTACATGGGTATATGTTAGAGAATAAATATACTGGATAGACTAGTTGTGAGAATGCTTCATAGATAGCTATGTGTCATAAGCCATTCTTATAATGACCATGATGTACGTTGTCCTTTGACCTAAAATCACTATAGTTCCTTACATCAGGAGTCATATACTTTGATATTGTCAACTGTCACCTTTAATAAGGATAACTAAAAGGTCGTGATTAGATGTATCACAAATCATGCAAAGAGATGTGAGTAATATAGATGAGATTTTGTCCCTTCGATATAGAAGAAGTGATATTTGTGAGCTCCTGATTGAGTAAGACTAAGAAAATGTATGGCCATGCTCAAATAGATCAATATGTGACATTGATTCATTTGTTTCGATTTAATCTACTTAGAGATCAAGAAACATATTGATTGAATTATAAAGAGGATGACTGTAACACCTCGAAATTAATTAAGGTGTTAATCATGGATTAAGATTAATTAAGAATAATTAATAAAGGATGATTGGGCAAGTTAAGTGAATGGGGATTTTTAGAGAGATAAATTATTAACATGGGTTTGAGAATTAATTAGGATAGAAATTGCATCTAGGCCCAAATTAATGAACCATGATAAGAGGCTAATGGAGGCCCAATGAATTAGGTACAGATCCAAACCTTTGAACCCTTCAAACTTAGCCCAAAACCCATTAAAATTTCAGCAACCCAATGTATAAAACTGGCCCAATAGAATTTTGCAGCCCAACAATTGAAAACTGGCCCAATAAGCAAAATCTGAAACCCAATTGGATGTAAACTTGGAGCAACCCATGACCCAGCCCCTTGACCCAACTCAAACCCACCTAAAACCCTAAAAGCTGACCAGCCACTTTCCCATTCAGCAAAACATAAAAATACAAGAGAAATTCAGAGGTGAGGAGAAGAGGCTAGGGTTTTTGGCTTAATTCCACATTTTCACCTATTTAGAGCAAGATTTGGCCAAGGTAATAGTTATACAACTTAATCCCCTCATCTTTCTCTTTAATTTGGTCTAATTAGTTTTTCATTTGGAGAGTTTTCATCATACCCAAAATCTGAAATGTGGGGGTTTGGGGATTTTCTTGGAGAAATTCGTAGGTTGAGGTTGGGGCTGGTATTAGGTGAGTTTAAACCTCCCATTTTGATGCTTTCTTTGTTGGTTTGAGACCCCCATAGCTGATTTATATTATGGGTATTAATTTTGTACGAATTTGCTTAGGATTGTGGGTGGAATATTGAGATTTCTGGTAGAGGACACTTTAATCCAAATTTAGGATTTGTGGTGGCTAGGTAAGTGTCCATTAGGTAGTTAGAAGCATTTAAATTCCTTGGGTACTTATTATGACTGTTAATGATGAATTAGAATAGTAATTATTTGATGCTATGATTATAGAGAGACTCTGTACCATTCGTAGCTATTGCAAATCAGTCTACGTGTGAGGTAACCAGGGTTTACATTAATTCCATGCATGTATCTATTTTAATTTCATATTTGCTGTATATGAATGATTTGAAATGCTGAATGAATTGGTTGGCTATCTATTGTATTATGATTGGACCTTGTGAGTCCATGGTGGAGCTGTGGTGCGGCTGCCACCCGTGCATGTACTTCGATCGAGCACCAGGTTATGATCAAACCCTAGATACACTGAGCCCTGGTTGTGCTAGATGGAGTAGGTGCCGTGGATGGGCCTCTCCCGGTGTTAATGGCCTTTAACATGTTAAATATATGATTGCTAGTATGGGATAGTAATCATAATAGCCTAATTGTTTCATTTGCTGAAATGACTGATATGATTCTGATATAGATTTTAATTTATGCATATATGTTGATTAAACTGGATTATATGATGGAATTGCCTTGGTTACTGAGATGTGTATCTCACCCCGTTTTATGGGATTACAATTTCAGGTGAAGGTTCCTCGGGTAAGGATAAGGGCAAGCAAGTGGATGAACATCCATGAGCTAAGGCCTAGTGTGGAAAGGCTATACTTAGTTTGAGTGTAATAAGGTAGATGCTAAATTTTGTTTAGTCTTGTAACACCCCGAAATTAATTAAGGTGTTAATCATAGATTAAGATTAATCAAGGATAATTAATAGAGTATGATTGGGCTAGTTAAGGAAATAGGGATTTCAAAGAGATAAATTATTAATATGGGTTGAGAATTTATTTAGGATGGAGATTTACATCTAGGCCTAAATTAATTAAATCATGATAAGAGGCTAATGGAGGCCCAATGAATTAGAGGTAAACCTAAACTAATTTAATGAGATAGAGGCCCAAGATTTATTTTGTATAGGTTCAATTAAGTGGCCTAATTACCCTTGTGCAGACCCAAGCCCTTGAGCCCTTCAAATTAGGCCCAAAACCTATTAAACTTCAGCAACCCAATGAGTGAAAACTGGCCCAACAGAATTATGCAGCCCAACACTTAAAAACTGGCCCAATAAGCAAAAATCTGAAACCCAATTGGATTTGGACTTGGAGCAACCCATGACCCAACCCATGACCCAACTAAAACCCTAATACTTCAGCCAACCCTCATTTTTGCTGAACCACAAAGAGAAATTCGGAGGTGAGGAGGAGAGGCTAGGGTTCTTCACTTAATTCCACATTTTCTCACATTTGGAGTAAGATTTGGTCAAGGTAATAGTTATACAACTTAATCCCCTCATCTTTTCCTTTAATTTGGTCCAATTAGATTTTCATTTGGAGGATTTTCATCTTACCCAAAATCTGAAATGTGAGTGTTTGGGGATTTTCTTGGTGAAATTCGTATGTTGGGGTTAGGGCTGGTGTTAGGTGACTTTAAACCCTCCATTTTAATGCTTTCCTTGTTGGGTTGAGACCCTCAAAGCTGATTTATATTATGGGTATTAATTTTGTACGAATTTGCTTAGGATTTTGGGGGAAACATTGAGATTTCTGGTGGGAGATACTTGAATCCGAATTTGGAATTTTTGGTGGCTGTTGCAATTATCTGCAAGTGAGGTAACCAGGGTTTATATTAATTCCATGCATGTATCTGTTTAATTTCATATCTGCTGTATTTGAATGGTTTGAAATTGTTGAATGAAATGATTGGCTATCTGTTGTATGATGGTTGGACCTTGTGAGTCCATGGTGGAGCTGTAGTGCGGCTGCCACCCGTGCATGTGCCGCGATCGGGCACCGGGTATGATCAACCCCAGATGCACTGAGCCCTAGTTGTGCTCAATGGGGAGTAGGTGCCGTGGACGGGCCTCTCCCAATGTTAATGGCCTTTAACATGTGATTATATGATTGCTAGTATGGGATAGTAATCATGATAGCCTGATTAATTCATTTGCTGAAATGACTGATATGATTCTGAATGATGATTTTGATTCATGCATATATGTATATTAAACTGGATCATATGGTGGAATTGCCATGGTTATTGAGATTTATATCTCACCCCATGTTATGGGATTAACATTTCAGGTGAAGGTTCTTCGGGTAAGGATAAGGGTAAGCAAGTGGATGAAAATCCATAAGCTTCAACCTATGGGGAGATGGCTACACTTGGGCTAACTAGCTAGTATAGGTGCTAATTTTGTATTCCTCAATGTATAGCATCATCATGTATCTGCATTGCCAAGTATAGGCTTGAACATTCGATTTATTGAGAATGTATGTACTAAAGGGTTGATCCCCCTCTTGACTTAGTATTTGATGTATGGACTCATTATTTCCGCTGTAATTGATGCTGACTTATATCATTGCTTATTAATGGAAATGAAATCCTGATATATATATTACTATGAACTCATGTTATTGTTATTTTACAAACTTACTGGTATATGGACTTGTTGTCATAGGATAATTAGAGAAAGGGGAATTGGCCCTTGGGTCTTGAACTAATAATGATAGATGAGCTGAAGAAACTAGGCTAATGAAGGGTAATGAGCCCCAAAAGGAAGGTAAAGGGGGCCCTAGGGTGTTAATGGAAGGAGAGTGGAGAGTAGGAGGCAAGAAATTCGGAGTTATAGGATCAGGGGGAGTTTAGCCACGGCTAAATTATGGTTGGCCGCGGCCAATAGTGGCGAGGTCGCCCAGGGAGAGTTCCAGAGAGTAATTCGCCGTGGCGAAATGTTAATTGGCCGCGGCGAAATTTGAGAGGTCAAATTGGGAGTCATCCAGAGGGGAATTCGCCGCGGCGAATCAGGGAATTGGCCGCGGCGAACTTTTGAGAAAATGTCCCCAGCATTCCAGAGAGGAATTGGCCGCGGCCAATATCGATAGGCGAGCGAGGAAGTTCCAGGAGGCTTCTTCGCCGCGGCGAAATTTGTGATGAAAAAGGGGTAAAACCAGAAGGGAATTGGCCGCGGCTAAGGGGTAATTTGGCCGCGGCTAACATGCTAAAACAGTTATATTAACTAGAAAAGCCTAGATTTCCATGGATTAATCATAAAGGATGATCTAGAGTCACTAGGGTGAGTCATAACTAATGAGTAATAGAATCCAAGGCCTATTAATAGATGTTTTATTCCCTTATGAACATAGGAGTATGTAATTGAACGATTGATGACTCTAATCATATTAGGGTTTAAATTTTTCTATATTTTCATAATTAATGAGGATTAATTGTATGTTTAACCTTAATTATCGAGATTGGGGGTTAGGGTCGTCACAAGTCTTGTATAGCATCATCATGTATCTGTATTGCCAAGTGTAGGCGTTCATATTTTGGTTTCTGAGAATGTATGTATTGAGGGGTTAGACCTCATCTTAATTTGGTAATTGCTGTATGGATTCACGATATCTGCTGTAAATTATGTGGACCCACAATATGGCTATTGATGGAAATGTAACCATTGAAATATTGATATGAACCCCTATTGTATGGAACCCCCATTGATTGAGTATTTAAGGATAGTTATTGATAGTTCATGTATAATCTGTTGTTGTTACTTTATAAACTTGCTGATAGGAGGTAATTAGAGAAAGAAATGGGCATATAAGTTTTGAGTTGGTAATGGAAGCATGGCTAAGTAAATAAGGTAGATAAGTGCCATTAGAGTCACATAAAATGAGGGGAAGTGACCTTAGAGTATTCCTAAGAAGGGAAATGGAGTGTAGGGGGTGAAATATAGGGAAAATAGCTACAGAAAAGAGTCACGCCGCGGCCAGGAAGGCTTCGCCGCGGCCTAGGGAGTGACAGTAGCGAGGGACGCCGTGGCTTGATAACTCTCGCCGCGGCGCAGAGCAAAAAAAATCACCCAGGAGGGTGACAGAATGTAACCTCGCCGCGGCGCAAGAAGTCCTACCGCGGCGCGAGTCGAGAAAATTTATTAGGGAGGTTACAGTAGCAAAACTCGCCGCGGTGAAATTTCCTGAGAGCAACTTGGCCACGACGCAAAAGGTCTTGGCCGCGGCGCAAGTTTAAAAACTTAGTTTTCGAGCTCCAGAACCTAACTTAGCCGCGGCGGGAAGGTTCCAGATCGTGGCGCAGGTCCCTAAACTTCTATATTTGACCTAGAAACCCTAATTTCAGTAAGGCTAATGTTAGGGAATAGCATGAGTACATTGGTGGGATGTTTTTGTGGGTTGAAATTGATTAATGGATGAATCCTAAACCTTAAATGATGGTACAAACCCTTTTATGCATGTTCCCGTTATGGTTGTTAGTTGATGATCCTAGTAGTATCAAGGTTTAAATTTCCCCTATATTTTCTTAATGTAATTAATTGTAACGACTCCAAACCTTGATCATTATTTATTAATTGTGTATTTAGCTATAATCACCGATATTAGAATTAGGGTCGTCACAATGACACATGTTATGTCTCGAGTTTAATGTAGATATCTAGACAAAAAAGACTAAATTATATGGACTATTGGTCATGGATTAGGTATATCAAATCATGAACATTTTTATTCCTTTGGTGGCAGTGATGTATCGTTAAATACCACTCACTGTCTCTAATACTAAAATATGATTCTTTTTTGAGATTACTACCAACATAATAAGAACCTACAAGATCACATATAAAGAATAAGTCAAAATTAGAGTTGATGTAATAAAATTTATATTCTAGTTAAACTAGATATCTTAAAAATATAGCCCAAAATATATAATATAATATAATTATATTATAATATATTATTGCTTTACATTAAAGTAATATCACATTCTTTAGGCTTTATTATATCACATTCTTTTTAGGCAATTGTTATTAGAATGGGTTAATAACTATAGCCCAATTATCTCTTCACTCATAATTTATTTAGCTAAAGCCTATTGGTTAGATATCACAAAATCCTAAGTGTTTATCTATAAATAAATAACCAAGGGTTTGGTGGCTGTATAAATGAAACCAAGAGTGAGCTACCATATAGAATGAGAGAAAGTCTTTTAGCTGAGATTGAGAGAAAAGAGAGACTTTGTAATACCTAGTTTTTCTAACAGACTCGAAACTAATGAGTTACAAAAGGAGTTCCCCTAATTTAAATGATTAGAGACAAAAAAAATTAAACTAATAATTTAGAATACAACACTAAAGGTACCCTAAAATCAGAGTCAGGATGGCTAAATAAAATTAAGCAAAAAGGTAGTGGTATTTTCGTAATTTCAGGTAATCTTTTGAAGACTGAAAGGAAGGATCTTTAAATAGAAAAATTAAGTTTTTAATGATTCTTAGAAGCTCTAAAAACCATAGGAACCCCAAAAATGGCTAAATCCCCTTTAGTATGCATTTTTTAGTATCAATTGACCACAACTTTAATCGTATAGTTTGGTAAGATTTAAAATCTAATTTTGGTGAAACCAAAGGCATTTTATAAACTAAAGAATCTAAATTTTATGAATTATACATTTGAGTTACACCTCGGAATTTTTGAAAAATTCTAATAGTAATTGAGCTTATATAAGAGTATGTATAAGTTCATAAGAGACTTAGGAAACTTTATGGATAGCAAATTCTCTAGAAAATTCAACAAAACTCCATGGATGTCTCCTTAGGTGTGTATCTGGGCTGAGAGCTAGATGAAACACCTAAGGAGAATTTTCTTTGATTCCAATGATAGAAATGGTCTACATATAAATTATAAACACCAAAGGAACCATTATTTTTAATTTACAAGCCATAAATCGAAAGTTGGAAGTTTTAGATTTTATTATGCATAAAGAAGCAACTTGGTACTAGGCTCCTTAATTTGAGTTGGAGATGACTCTAATGAGTTTAAATAGAGCCATATAACTTCGATTGAGTGCAAAATTGGAGTGAAGACAATAAATTATATGAGTTGCTTTATTATGTCCTTATATGGAATTATAAGCATGCCATAAGCTATAATAGACTTGTGTAGAGTTTATGTGAGGTTAGAATTGGTTCCAATAATGTGTTTATGTCTTATTTGATGTATCTGAGCCAAGTAAATCAAGCTCCTCCTAGGTGTGTGTGTGTGTAAGGCCAAGAAGGAGAAGTAGAGTTCAAGAAAGAAAGTTCATACTTCTTGACTCAAGGTAGCTTTCCATCCTTTCTTGTATGCATTTCTTGGTTGTTTGATTGTCATTGAATATTTGTATATATATTTGAATCATGAAATATACTCATAGCTATTGGTTTAATGCTTTGGTACTATTATGTTTCTTGAATGACAATTTGAATGTGTATGGCTCTTAATGGGTGAGATTGTGCCAAAAATTCTTTAGATTAAGTAAGGAGAAGCCAAAAGCCCCTAAAAATAAGATTAAAAAAAGCCAAAAAATTTAAAAGTGAATGAGGCTAAGTTAAAAGTCCCTAAAAGTGGATAAAACTAATCCAAAAGTCCCAAAGAAATGGGTGAGGTGAGACCAAAAATCTCTAGAGCTTATGCTTGATTTGAATAATTTGATGTGACTTGAAAATGTAATTATGTATATCTACTAAAAGCATTTGATGCATAATTGCATTCTTTGATATAAAAATATACCATATCTGTATGCTTGAAAGGGTGAATGAACTATTAAGATTCTTTAAATCTCACTCTTAACTACTTTATATCTAACCATGTCTAGGTGAGTCTCATGGAATAAAGAATGGAAGCCAAGGAGCATGAATGATGATACTTTGATGCTAGAATTTGATAATAAAGTATGTATATAGATGATGTTTATAAGACGTAAACTATTACTTATGTTTAAAAGTATGGAATTATGCTATATGTAATATATTTGGAACTAAATGTATAAGAATGGGAGTTTTTGACATTCTTGAGCCATAGGATGTATGTATATATGAATAAGTGAGAGAGTGATTTTTAGTTCTATGATAATTTTGACCTATTATGATGCATCTATATGCTGTATTTGAAGTGTTGGATGAGCTCAAATGGTCATGGTTCAGGTGGGAAGCCATTTTGGACCATTTGATGCCATAATGTGACCATTTTGAGCCATAATCTTTGCTTGAGCCAAAACTAGACCAAATGAATGAATTTTGATATGAAATTCGGTAGCCATTTAGATCCCATTTAGATATTTTCATAAAATGAAAGAACATAATTTTTGGAGTTCTATAAAATTTATTATGATTTTTCAAAGTTGGCTAAAATTTTATAGAAGCTGCAAGTCTATTATTTAGTTGATCAGCTTGATTTTTGGTATATTTGAGGGGACAAGTAAAGTCTAATACTCATAAAATTTTATAGGCATATATTCAATGTCATAAGCTTTCCATAGCCATTAAGATCATCCAATTTGGAGCTCTGTAAAGTGAGAAATGAATTTTCAAAATTGCTAGTCTATTTGTAGGATGAGAACCAAACCCAGTTACTGTTCAATTAGCATTTTGTAGGTCAAATGATATTATTTTGATTTGAAATTTTTATAGTATTTAGATGGCATCCTAATATTTTTAGAACATCCTAATTTTGATAATTTAGAATTTTCTAGCTTAAGTGATGAATTTTTAAATAATGGGTTAAATTATGGAACCTATGGAAATGCAAGTGTGATATTGAATTTGATATGTATGGTCCAAACCCGAAATGCATGCTTCAATTTAAGATTTTTTTGGTTGAATAAGTGTGTTATGGATGGAAGATGAATTTAGTAAGCCCAAATGGTTCATTTAACCAAAAATAAATTATTTAGCTTTTAATAACAACACTTCCCAGTACTAAAAGTAATTATTTTGTGAAAATGGATGCTTTTAGCTATTTGCGCTGCAAATTAAATATTATATGGATATGGTATTATAGACTTCATCCACTCATTCTAGAATTGGAGTTTTAGCTTATTCATGTGTAGATATCGTAAAGACGTAGGTTCATTGATCAGCCTTTGTGATTCTTTGCATGCATTTGAAGGATTTCGTCTTTTCATAAGATTAGGAGGTCGTGAGGAACAGATGCAAACTCAACTGTGGGTAGCGATCTACATAGAAATTAATATTCTTATCACCAATTTATACCCTTTCCACAAGAATCTTTGGTAGGTTTCATAAAATTTTTAAATTTATTCCGCTATACTTGTACTTCAAAACCCAATAATTGAGGTGTTACTATTCATATGGATCTTGTAGGTCTATGGAAAATCTCCTTTTTCACATCTGAATGCGTATTAAAATTAGGAGTTTTGTTTATTTGATTACAAACATTAATCAAATTCATTTTTTTACCTATTAGTGGATCTAGGTTGTAAAAATTTTTCACTAAAAGCTTTAAACAACCCAGTATATTTCTTGAATCTCTGGTCAAATCTGGGAAATTTTAGCTTGTTTTTCATATTGGAAATGTTGTAGACAAATTTGTAATCTTATTAGTATTCACTAATCATGTTAAAATATCATATCTAAGGTAGATTGAAGGAGGAAATTTTTTTGAGATCTAGATTTATTTTTTTCTTCTTGATTTCTTGATATTCTACATTTCTCCTTTTGATTCTTACATGTATCTTATTATTTGATGCATTTTTAATGCTTTAGTATCTCAAATAGCATTCAATCTACATGTTTGAAGCTTTGTTACATCACCTATGGTGGAAAACGCCATTGCCATCATTAAAGCTACTTTTAAGGTGCATGAAAATGCTAATGCATCTTCATATGAGGCCTAAATGTGCCCTAATGGTTAGGCCCATTTTGGCCAATTTTCAGGCCACTTGCATATTTTTTTATCCCCTATTTCATGGTTTCCCTAATTTTTTGTATATTTGGAAATATTAGTTTTCTAATTTCCATAATATTCCACACTAATTTAAGACATGCACTCTCCAAATTTTAGGTTGAAAATTTTTATGCATAATCTACATTCATTTTTGTTCAATATATTTTTCAAACTTTCAAAAGTGATGCATATTTTGCATGTCAAATAATTTCCTGATGATTTATGCTCTTTTGTATTCTTTCTTATGCTAAAATTAAATTTTAAGCCCATTTCTTAGGGTAGATTTTAAGAAATTGATTACAATAATTATAATAATGGAAATATGACACTTTGTGATAATGTTGTGGATTCAATCATAGAAGTGTTTTGGCAAACTTAATTAAAAGTAACCATTCATTTGGCATGATTTATAGCTATATGTAACATCTTATACAAGAAATAAGCTAAACTTAAAAGTTTTAATCAATGATACTAAATCAAAACCTTCACAAAAGCATAAATATTGGAAATATAAAACATTTGGACCCAATTTAAACTTTAAACTTGTTAAATTATTATGCCTAGGAGATAGTTAACTATAATCCATAATCTACAAGTATCCTATCGATAAACTAATACAAGTATTGTAGCTTACCTAAAGACACTTAAGGGAAGCTTAAAACTTGAACTTAGGTTAATTAAGCTCATAGTCATGTGCCTCCACATGCCCTTGTTGTGTCCAACTCTGGATTGGTTGTGTTAGGCAACACGGGTAGCCCATTTGTAACACCATATTAGATTAACCCCAACTAGTCTCCTTTAGGCTTGATTCCATATGATTTTCAAAGAAAAAGAGTAAATTGTGGTCCTCGGGACATCAGATGAAAAATTTATTCATCACGCATTTAACCTTAATTACAATAAGTAGAAGTTAGGGTCATCACATAATATATGAGCTCACATGGTCCTCGGGACATCGGATGAAAAATTTATACACTACGCACACTAAAATATTCATTATTTTAATACCATTTTCTTGCTCCTTATGTGAGATGCATGGTTTTAAGCATGAGGATAGCAAGAAATAAGCTCTGAAATTATGGTGTTACAATATCCATATGCAACCATGAGTTACAAATTCCATAATAACTATATCTAAACATTATAAGGAAAAGGTAAGATTTCATAACCATAAGTTACTTTACATCCTATTTCATATGTCATACCCAATATTTTCTAGATTCTTAGATATTAAAAGAAAAGTTGATAACCATGATAATAAGGGACTAGAGATTGAGATAAGATGAAAGGAAAGAGTTAAAAAGGAGAAAATTGTAGAACGGGAGGAAAAGGGCAGGTCAAATTGAAAAATAGGAAAAAATTAGGGATTTAAATATAATGAGATTTAATATAGGACACTCATATTCCCTATCATAATAAGATATAATTGTAATGCCTCTTCTAATTACCCATTATTAGCAATTTTATTTGTTTATTTTTTTCTCTAACAAAAAATTCTTAATTTGAGTTTAATTACCTTTTTCTGTTTTAATTATTCATTCATAATAAAATTTAATCTATAGCATAGCGAAATACAAAAACAACAGAAATAAATTAAAATTACTACAAATTGGTTGAAGAGTTCTATCATAGGGGAGTGGGATCCATATAAGTATAAACCAAAATATAACACTAGAGATTTAATTTACACTACCCAAAAAGAATCCCTAGATAGCCAAAAAGAGACTGTAAAAGTCATCCCTTATTCATAAAAAGTTAGTGTCAGCGATTGGGTTACTATTCATGCATAGGGTGGTGCTAGAGGTTCAAATCCACTAAGTGAAAATTGTAACACTATAATTATATAGCTCATCTCATTCCTTATCTAAGCTCATTTCCAAGAATTTCACAAGTTTCTAAGGAAAGAGTAATAAAAATAATGAATAAATTTGTGCCACGTAGGGGATGAATTCTTCATTCAGTGTCCCGAGGACCATATAAACTCATTCAACTCATTCTAATATTTAATTACACTAATACAACTCAAAACCATCTAAGGAGGTGGCCTACAACTCGTGCAAGTGAAAGAAACACATAAAATCCTATAGTGTAGCATTAGCCAGAATTGCATGTTTTCTGTCACAAAATTTGAAAAATAATAATTAATTCTAGAAAAATGGAAATCATGTATTGTTTACCATTTTGGAAAGCTACAGATGTCTACTTTATATAAAAATAATTCTAGGTCATGGAACATCAAGTAGAAGGTGTTTGACATTTGAAACGCAACCAAGGTCTCAACTATCTGGACTACTATCAAAGTTATTGTCATAAATTTTGAAAATTCATAACTAATTCTAAAAAATTTCAAATCATGCAAATTTGGTCAATATAAGAAGCTAAAGATGTTAAATTTAAGGGAAAAAGATCTCTAAACCATGCCAAGACCATCTAGGAACTGAATTATGATGCAATAGTACTGGAGGTCCAGGGGTGCTATTGGTACTGATAATAAACTTCAAAAATTCATAACTCTCTGTTCAGACCTCTAAATAAGATGATCTTAGTGGCTATAGAAAGCTTATAATCTCTAATTTATGTTTGTAAAATTTCACAAGTATTTGACACCAATTAGCCATCAGATGACATAGAACATAAAACTGACCATATGAACAGTACATGCACCAAAATAGCAGAAAAATCCCAACTTTAAAAATTCATAATTAATTTTGTAGAGTTCCAATTTTTCTAAACTTTAGCTTCCCAAAAATATATCAATGAGCTCTACATGTTTGCCAAATTTCATGGGAATATTCATTTATTTGTTCAGTTTGTGCTATAGGGTTCTAATTTGGTCATCTTTATAGTCTCAACTAGCATCAAAGTGTCCAATTTTGCTTCCCAAGCTTGTGTAGCCACTTGAGCATATGGAAATGCACCAAAATGATATTCTAAACTTGTTTCAAAGGTGCACAAGCCCATATTTCTTAGACTCACTCATCCACTACATGATATACACAAGAATGCATATGTCTAGTCTTGCCTTTCCATACCCAATTCATGCTATATCATACATTTGGCATCAAATCTCATTCATACATCATATATTTGGGTAATTACATATGCTCATATGATTACATAAAAATTTTATAATGGGATTACATCATATGCCATGTATATGGCTAAAGGCATATTCATATACTTTGATATCAATCTTCTTCTTCTAGGCGTGGTGGCTTCTATTACCTTGCTCAATTGCTTCACCTATCATGTTAAGAAATTGGAGAGGAGGGGATGAGATTCAAAGAATTCCAATAGCTCATCTCCTTTTCAATCATACATAAAGTATGCAATACAAGTCTTGAAAATGCATGCATGAACATATTACCATATGTGAGCATTCAAGAAACATCCTTGGCATTTGAACAAGTTATACATAGCATATATAGGCTTGCCAAGTAAGTGGACTAGTCTCACCCATTCACTTATGGATTTTGGACTTACCTCACCCTTTTTCTCTAAGAGGTTTTGACTCAACCTTACTCTTGGGAGAATCTTTACTTTGTCTTAACCAATTCTAAGGGTCCTTGACTCATTTTCACCATGGTTAGAGGGTTCTTAACTTCTCCACACTCAAGCAAACCAAGGCAAGCATATAAAACATTATTTGAATGCATAAAATATCATTATGGTACCATGAAATAAAAGCTCATACTAAAATACTTTTCATAACTCAAAATATATATAAACACATTCAAAGATAATGTAAGCGCACATTCATGCATGAGAGAAGGTGGAGAGAGCTACCTTGCTTGCATTCACACACTTTTTCCTTGAGCCTTGAGTCCTTTCCCTTGACCTCACACACTCAAGGAGGTGGAGATCATTTCTCTTATCCTAGACACATCATATGGAAGCCAATTATACTCTTGAATTAAATTCTAAGGCCATATATTCACTAGAAAAGCTAGGTGATTGATAAGGTTCTTTTATGGTTCCATAATACACTTAATGAAGCAACTTTAAGAGAACATCATCTTGGCTCCATTCTTTCCATTTATTTATGATTATTGACTCCATTTTAATCTCTTGGAGTCATCACACAATCATTTCAAGGAGCCTAGCTAGGTGTTGCTTCTTTAAACCATAATATGGAACATATAAGGCTATCCTTACTTTCTATGGTTTCTAAAATTTTTCCAAGGCTTTCTCTCATACTCTCCCATCATACATGATGCAAAAATAAGCTTGGAATAAATTAAAACTACCTCTTGGTATGTCATCTAGCCTAGGCTGAAACTATGCACTATATGAATACCAAGTGAGTTTGTTTCCTTTTCTTAATGGAAGATGCATATGAAGAGCTTTCTAGGGATCTCAAGAGCTGATCAAAACATTCATTTAGGCCTAGAAACAATTGCATCAAATCAGATTTTTAAGGGAGTTCATGAAACTCTAAGTTTGCTATCTTGAAAATCAATAGCTTTTACTTGGATTTCTTTGTATATTCTTACTCTCCTCCCTTAAATTCCTAGAGTTCACCCTTGATTCTCCTTAAAATTCAAGCCCTCTTGTAGCTACATATAGGGGGGGAAATAGGGAGAAGAAGAGGGGAGGAATAGCTACCATAGGATGAAGATTTTACCTTGTTTCCATGGCTTTTCTTACTTGTTTTTCACTTTTCTTGGTCTCCTCTCTTCAAATCCGAATTTTCCCATCTATTCTTCCCTCAAAACACATCCATATACTTCAATAAAAAGCATAGGAAAGAAAGGGAAATGGAGGAGAAGAGATTTGCTAAAGAGAAAGCATGAAAAATCAAGAAATTCCATACCTTTCTTGCCTTTTTCTTCCCCCTTTTCTTCCTCTCTTGGTGAGCCTCAATGAGCTGCTATTTTTTTGTAATTTGGACAGAGGAAGTCATGCTTAAGAAGGTGGGATAAAAAGGGAGAAGTGTGTGGGAGCTTCTAGAAACATACTTTTTAAAAAATTCCAATATCATCCTTCCGTAATAGCAATTTTGTTTCGGCTTCATTTTAGCTCCTTTTTTAGAACCATCTTTTTTATTATAAAATTTAGGTTTCCAATTTAATAAAATACCTTTGAAATCACTCAATTTGGTGTTAAAACCTTACTGAATAAATCTGTCAAAATTTGTGCTCACCAATGTTAGAAAACGTGCACCAGAGGGATTTTACCAGTCTCGAGGCTTCCCATGGTTTTTGGGGCCTTTGAAAACCTTGGGAAACTCAAATTTCCCATTTAAAAGGCCCTCCTATATGTTTTTCCAAAAGTTGCATTTATTTACGAAAATGCCATTATGTTTCATTAGTTTTTGTCACAAATTGTTTCACTGTCTTAGCTTAGTTTTTCTTTCTATCTGAGCTTAGGATTCTCATTTTTAGAAGTCTAGAATGCTTCCCAAATATTTTGGGACCTTAACTAATTCAATTTGGGATACTTACTTTTGTATCTGATGAATTTCATTCGTTTATGGAGAAACCATACGTTACGTTTCTCACATTTTCTCTCGTTTCTCAGAGAACTGGATATTACAAAAATGAGTGAGATTCAGGCTCTCTCAAGGCCATAAAGTACATGGCACAACACGAATGACATCATCACATGATATGATCCATATGTTATGAATGACAATGACCTATCCCCGAAGTGGGATCTGGATCTACTTCGCCTAGAGTTCTAATGTTATACAGTAAATTGGCATCTAAGAAAAATATAAACCACAATAGAGTGAGAAATAATTTTCTTATTAATAAAGACAGGATTAATATGAAATAATATCCATGGAGAAAAGTCAAGTAATAATTTAATAGACAGCAAGTAATATAAACAAAAGGCTTATGAAGAAAATTAACTTACCAAATAGTATAAACAGAGAGAAATACTTTTCAATAATATTTAACATGAATACAAAACAACAAAATGAACATACATATTGTGTATAGAAAATACAAGACATATCTCAACAGAATTAATATTAAGCAATTGCAAGATATCATGAGATTTCCATACGTATAGAAAATAAATAATATAATAAACAATATTTATTCCTAATTGACCATTTAGGCCTTGGAGACTACTAGGCTTAATACCCAAATCATGTTGCACTAGCTTTGGTAGACTCAAACCCAGCTCATGTTGTACTGCCATGACATAACAGGCTCACCCTTGCTTCTTTTACTGAGGTGTCCCTCGGTGGGTACTCAAGGAAAGTCATATAAAAATATAATAATATGTCATCTAAGCCATCATTTGTGTAATACCTTAGCCTCCTAGCTCTCACACAATGGTCCCATTATCTATCTCAATGTATCTCATATGTATTGGAGCACAATTATAAGGAATACATACACTTGGCCATGAAAAATAATGAATATTTAATTGAATTTAATTGTGTTACATAAGGCCTTATTTCTTCATTATGTGCTCCATGGACCATGTGCACTCATCCACATCATTTTCTAGTCATAACACATCCATATAAGTCATACACATCACATTTGATCTCATTCATTTCGAGTTTGGAGCTACATCTCACAAAATTAATGATTTGCTCTCGGGTTCAACTTTCTAGTTTTCTGATACAAATTTTGAAAATTTATAATTAATTCTAGAAAAATCAAAATCAAGAAAACCATACCATTCTAGAAATCTATGGATGTCTACTTTTGAATAAAAATGATTCCAAATCAATGCAGCAAGCTTAAGCTACCAAAAATTAATGGAACAGTAACATAGGTCAGGCTACATTATTGGTGCTGTCATGCAATTTCAAAAATTTATCTCTCTCTACAGAGCTCTAAATGAGATGATCTTAGTGAGTATGGAAAGCTTATGATGTCTAATTTATGCCATTAAAATTTTATTAGTATTAGACTTCATTTGCCCCATGTGTGACATAGAGAAACAATTTGACCAAATGAACAGTAACCATACCATTTCTGCATAATTTGGCTAACTTTGAAAAATTATAATAAATTCTACAGAGCTTCAAATTGAGTTCTCTTTAGCTCTATGAAAATCTCTAGATGAGACCTACTTGCTGGCCAAATTTCATGAAAAAAACTCACTCATTTGGTCAGACTTTGGTTTAGCACACAAAATGGTCAAATTTGAAGCTTCAAATGGGATTGTAAGGCACTAAAAGCTTTTCTTGAATTTTCACAACCACTTGGGCAAGTCTAAAAACATTAATATCATATATAAAAGCATGCCAAATGATCCAAATCATCATAGAGCTCAATCTCACCTTACCACTTGCATACATACACATGAATATCATATTTCATAAAGGCTCTTTGGTGGCAACAACATACACAGTCATTCATCTAGCTTCCACATTGATATATACACTATTTATACATACATTAGAACGTGTTTAAGGGTTTACATCATATATACATCTCATGGTTATAATTTTTGACATCATAATGCAATTATAAAGCTTATTTCTTTATCCATTTGTCAAAATCTTGCTTCTCATACTTGTTGGCTTTCATTTCTTTATCCATTTGGCTCATATAGACATGGTTAGGCATGTGTGGGGGAAGAGTGAGATTCAAAGAATCCCAATAGCTTTTAACCCTTTTAAACATACATAATGGATGCTAAAACATGTCAAAGAATGCATGCATGACATTCAAGCTATTTGTGAGCATACATAAAACATTTTTCTTATCATATAAACTCATACATAGTAAACATAAGCTCTCAAGAGAATTGGTCTAGCCTCACCCATCTTTCTTAGGACTTTTGGATTTGCCTAGCCTACTTTCAAGGGACTTTCTTGAGACTTTTGGCTCTGTCTCACCCATTTCTATGGACTTTTGGCTCATTCTCACCCTTGCTAAGGGACTTTTGGCACAACCAAATCCATTCAAGTCATAATGCATACATAAATACATTTCAAGAGGCATAATGGTACCATAGGTTGTAAGAAATAGCTAGAAACATTTTTCATGATTTAAACATACACACAAGCACTCAAAGACAAGTAAACATCCAAGCCATGCATGAGAGAAAAGTTAGAGAGCTATCTTGGAGCAATTGTACAACATTTTTCGCTTGAACTCTTCTCCCCCTTCTCAACCAAACCTTGCAATTAGGTGGCCCTTAGTTCTCTTAGCCTAGACACATCAAAAGGGATATACATCACTCATGGGAACAAGCTCTAGCCTTATAAAATTACTATGGAGGCTTACTTTCTCACATAGCTTCATTATGGTTCCATACAAGATCTAATGAAGCAGCTATGGAAGTTTATGATCTTGGCTCCATTTTCTCCCTCAATCTAAGTCTCTTGACTCCATTAGAGTCATCACAATCTCATTTCATGGAGCCCAGCTATAAGTTGCTTCTTAATGCCTTAAAATGGAACCTAAACCTCCATCTCACACACCAAGGCTTCCATTGATGTTCTTCCATAATACCTAATCCCATTTTAGGCTTAGAACAAACTAAAACACTCCCTGAGTTCTTCTTCTTGTCTAAGCTGAGACACATACACACCATTATGCACTCACGGAGTTTATTTTGTTTTCTTGAAGGGAAGGGCACTTGGGAGGCTTCCTAGATGTCTTAAGAGTTCGTATATACTCTTAGATAGCTTAATTTATCCTTAGGAAGCTTCATATTTACTAAGGTACAACCAAATCCCTCAATTCTATAACTTACATTCTAAAGCTTTCTTTTCAATTCTAGTTGTATATTCTTAATCTTCATACTCCATAACCATTGGTTCCATCAAGAATACATAAAGAAAAACTCTCCTCCTTAATTTCTCTCTCTAGGTCGAAGCTTAAATGGCTTGGAAACAAAAGATTTTACAAGTGTTTCAAGTGAAGTCTTACCTTAAAACAAAGCTCTCTTTGTGTAGATTATTTTCCACCGATTAGTTTCTTCAAAAGAGTTCCTTTTTGGCTTGGTCAAACCTAAATCTTCATGTTTTCAAGAAAAGAAAACCACCATTAGAGAGCTCTTATAGAGAAGAACAACTTTTCTAATTGGCGCGGGATGCAATGGGGTCGTTTACTTACGTAAACGAAAGCTCAAACTTCTTCTCTCTTTTCCCTCTTAATGTCATGCCATAGCTCTCTAAAATTCTAAAATTGGAAGCTTGGAGAAGATGATGAGGTGTAATCTGACTTAAGAAGGCTCTTTTATAATTTTTCAAAATGACCATTTTACCCTTACGTGCCTTTTTGCTCCATTTAGGCTTATTTTAACTCATTTTTTAGAATCATCTAACTACTCCACCAATGTTCTTTCCATCCATGCGACATCTCTTGCTTTGTTTGCTTTGCCTTGTTTTTGCAAAATTAATCTCTTACCGGCTTTACCAAAGAACTCTGTATTGGAGCACACCTGTTTGCTAAACAGGTGATTAGACTCAATAAAAGGTCTGGGTCAGGTTTGCTCCTAGAATAGATGACCTACTAAGGATAGATCGTTAGTTGTTGTCCTAGTCTATGAATGGAGCTTACCCATACCATAGAGGTTACTTTGAAGATCAATAATATCTAGTTCTCCGTCTCATCTGACCGAGATGTAAGGTACCTTTAAATGTGTCTTGTCTTCAAAGAGGTTTTGTTATTGATTCTAACTTCGAATTTCCTTAAAAATCTTTTGTTAGGTCCTCTAATTCATAAAATGCCTTTGGTTTTATCCAAATTAGATTTAAAACCTTTTCGAATGAACCAACCAAAGTTTGGCTCAACTGACGCTCTAAAACGTAAACTGGAGGGATTTAAACCATTTTAGGGGTTCCAATGATTTTAAAGGCCTTTGAGAACTTTGGAAAACTCATTTTTTCCATTTAAAAATTCCTTCTTTGAATTTTCTAAAAAGTGTCCAAAATTACAAAAATACCATTGCATCTTCGTAAATTTCATTTGATTATTCTGACTCAGTTTTTGTGACGACCCTAGTCTCTAATCCCAATTACTAAGGTTTAATACATGATTGATAACCATATACCAGAGTTACATGATATTAGGACTAATTACACTATGAAAATACGGGGAAACTTGAACCTTAATGTGATTAGAGTCATCAATCATATGATTATAAACACTTATGTTCGTAAGGAAAACAAACATTCATTTATCAATCTTTACTTCCATTATTCATCATATATAACTCACCCTAATATCTCTACATCATCCTTTGAGATTAACATATAAAAAACCAAAGTTTTCTAGTTAATATAAGTGTTTCAGCATGTTCGCTGTGGCCTAATTACTCTTAGCCACGGCCAATTCCTTTCTATTTTACCCCTTTCTTCATCACTAGTTTCACCGCGGCGAGTTGGACCTTAGCCACGGCCAACCTACATGGCACCATGGCGAAAAAGCCTCTTGGAACTTCCTCGCTCGCCTCTCGATATTGGCTGCGGCCAATAACTCCTTTTGCCGCGGCCAATTCCTCTCTGGAATGCCTGGCTCATTTTTGCAAAATTTTGCCGCGGCGAATTTCCCTCTGGACGACTCCCAGTTTTGCCTCTCGCATTTCGCCGTGGCAAATTCCTCTCTGGCACTCTCCCTGGACAAATTCGCCTCTATTGGCTGCGGCCAACTCCATTTCAGCTGCGGCGAAGTGCCTTCTAGTCCTACACTCCAAAAATCTAGTCTCATACTTTCCACTCTTCCTTCATTAACACCCTAAGGCCCTTCTACCTTCATTGTGGGGCTCAAATATCCTTCATTAGCCTAATTTGTCCAGCTAATCTATCTTTACTAGTTCAAGACTTAAGGGTCAATTTCTTTTCTCTAATTACCCTATATCAGCAAGTCCATATATCACAAGTTTGTAAAATAATAATAATATGAGTTCGCGAACTATCAGTAGCTATCACTTGATACCCAATCAATGGGGGTTCATAGCAATATATCAAGATTAAATTTCCAATAACAAGTTATATTAGAGTTCAACAAGGCTCATAGTAGATATCATAAATCCATACATCAAATACCAACTTAAAGTAAGGCCTACTCCTCAATAGGTACACATTATATTATCAAAATACAGACTCCTACACTTAGCAATATAGATACATGATGATGCTATACAAGACTTAACAAAATTAGCATCTACTCTATTCTACTCAGACCAAGTGTCGCTCCCCACACTAGGCCTCAGCTCATGGATGTTCATCCACTTGCTTGCCATTATCCTTACCCAAGGCACTTTCACCTGAAATGTTTAACCTATGAAATGGGATGAGATATAAATCTCAGTAACTAAGGCAATTCCATCATATAATCCAATTTAATCAATATATATGCATGAATCAAAATGAAAATTAGAATTATATTAGTCATATCAGTAAATGAAATAATTATGCTATCAGGATTACTATCCCATACTAGCAATTATACTTTCACATGTTAAAGGCCATTAACACCGGGAGAGGCCTGTCCACGGCACCTACTCTCCATTGAGCATAACCAGGGCTCAGTGTATCTGGGGTTTGATCATAACCTGGTGCTCGATCGAAGCACATGCACGGGTGGCAGCCGTACCACAGCTCCACTATAGACTCACAAGGTCCAATCATAATACAATAGATAGCCAACCAATTCATTCAGCATTTCAAATCATTCATATACAGCAAATATGAAATTAAAATAGATACATGCATGGAATTAATGAAAACCCCGGTTACCTCACTTGTGGACAATTTGCAACAGCCACCAATGGTATAAAAATCCCTATAACCATAACATCAGAGAATTACCATTCTAATTCATCATTAACAATAGCAACAAGTACCCAAAGAATTTACAAGCTAATAACTACCTAAATAACACTTACCCAATCACCACAAATCCCCAAATTCGAATTGAGTATGTCCTCTACTAGAATTTCACTATATCACTTAAATTCCTAAGCAAATTCGTACATAATTAATACCCATTTTATAATCAGCTATGGGGGTCTCAAATTAACAAAGAAAGCATTAAAATGGAGGGTTTATGTTTACCTAATGTCAGCCCTAACCTCAACCTACGAATTTCACCAAGAAAATCCCAAATAACCACATTTTAGATTTTGGGTAGGGTGAAAATACTCTAAATGAAAAACTAATTAGACCAAATTAAAGAGAAAGATGAGGGGATTAAGTTGTATAACTATTACCTTGACTGAATCTTGCTCTAAATGTGAGAAAATGAAGAATTCTTGCCCCCAACCCTAGCCTCCTGCTCAACCTCCGAATTTTGCTTCTTGAGTTTCAGCAAATGAGAAAGTGGCTGAAGCATTAGGTTTTTAGGTGGGTTTAAGTTGGGTCAAAGATGGGTCATGGGTTGCTCCAAGGTCCAACTCCAAATGGGCTTCAGATTTTAGCTTGTTGGGCCGGTTTTAAAGTGTTGGGCTGCAGAATTTTATTGGGCTAGTTCTTATGCATTGGGTTGCTGAAGTTTAATTAGGTTTGGGCCAAGTTTGAAGGGCTCAAGGGCTTGGGTCTGCACAAGGGTAATTGACGGGCTTGTCGTGCAACCCTCAAAATAAAACTAGGTTGATCTAAAAATATAGCAAGTGGCACAACCTAGGTCATCTCCCTTGGAATTGAAATTCAATGTTCAATTAGGTTCTCTAAGTGTTCTAAGATCCTAGAACTATCTAGTTTGGGGGGTTTGGTTGAATTAAACTATCTTAAACTGAATTGAAACAAATTTCCTAATGTCTACCTAATTAGATAAATTGTGGGTGGAGAATGGTCTTGTGACTAGCTTAGGAATCATCTCTTGGTATCCACTATCCTTATCCTATTCCAATTGTGATTAATTATGGCCTAAGAATTCCTAATTATGTTCATTAGCAAATGATCTTGAATAACCATTCAAGATTCAAGAGATTAATAATCTAATGTTGAATTGAGACCTCAATCCCACATTAAACCGTTAACTCTTATCCTTAAGATCAATGAACATCCAATTTGATTGATTAACTAATTAATTATCTTCTGATTCATCATCCAAAAATGTTTAATTAACCAACTAAACACCAAGGAATTCTTAGATAGACATTTAAGCACATAACCTTACTCATGCATTTCATCAAACACCTTCGTGGCATACATGGGAGATTAGAGAGAATAATGAAAAATCAAATTCAAATCTAACCAATTAATTAACAAAAAAGGTTTCTTAATCAGTGTCTAACCAGCCACTAATTAATTACATAAATTCCAAATCAAATACAACTCAACCGAGATTGTACAGAATAAGAAAAAGTGTAGGAAAAATAAGAAAATCTTAGCCATAATTTGTTGTTCATCCATGGATTCAAGTTTCTACTCAAGAGCTTCCTGCCTTGCTAGCCTCAAGATGGATGAATTAAAGCCTCATTCGATGGATGAAAAGTGGAGAATGGAATGGTAGATGGTTGTGTGAGTGGAGGCGTGGAGTGAATGGAGGCGAAGGAGGCGAGAGAATGGGCTGTGGGTGAGAGGCGTGGATGATATGGAGGCGGAGGTGAGGGTTTTAAAAGGCCAATGACCGAAGGAATAAGGATTAATGAGGCATGTTTGAATGGGTTGCTGGTGTCGTTTTGCTGGACGAATAATGAATGCGTGCGTGGTGAATGAATGACGTGAATGGTAGCCTTTCCTCGTGCTTCATTTATTCTCACGTGCTCCACCCTCTTATTCCAAATCTGAAGCCTTCTTATGTGAATGTGTATAAACGTGGGACCCACTTTAATTTACATTATTATAATACTTCATTTCATGCAAGCTTTCCCACGTAACTTTTGTAGCTTCTTCGTGGCTTCAGATCTGCTTCGGCCAGCTGCACTTCCTCTCTATTTCTGCTATCTCGTTGCTGTCCATGTGTGTTTGTTTCTGTTTCTCTTCGAACCAGAACCATGGTTTTCTTCATTTTTCAACTTGTTCCAGCCCTCCATTCTTTCGTGTTCTCGAATTGTAAGCTGCTGGTTTGTGTTCTGTTTCCAGCTCCTTCGTTCCGTGGCTCCTGTGTGTGACCAAATGTGATTCTTCTGCTTTGTTCTGCATGCTTGTGTTTTCTTCTTTGTTCCAGAGCGTGGCTTCACCTTCTGTTCATGCTCAAACGCTTCTTGTTCCAGCTACTTCTTCATTCATATTCACGCATCCACGTTGCTTCTTTACTTATCTTCGCAGACCACGAGTTGCTTCTGGTTTTCTTCTCTGTTTCTGCTGGTGAACTTGCATGACAGCTACTGTTTGCTTGCTCGAAAGCTCCTTTCCACTGTTCCAACAGCTTTTCCACGAGTTTTCTTCCTCTGTTCAGACTTACAAACCAACCCGAGAGTGCTTCCACGTGATTAGCTTCATTTGCAGGACTTCATATCTGTTTCTTCATGAGCTGCTTCTGTTTTGTTCTCATTCACATAGAAAGTTTGCTTCATCTGCTTGACGTGGTCCTGGACTTCTCTTTGTTTCATTCTTTTAAACCCAGTCCACGTTGCTTTCCTCTATTTTGCTCACATTTCCACGTGGCTCATTTAACTCTTCTGCTCATGCTCTGCTCAGCTACTGGCCATGTTAACGTCTGTTCTGCTTTTGTGTGTTTCTTCATATAAGTGTTGCCTCGTCATTCTTCACTGTAGTTACACAAGACACGAGAGAAAGTTCAGCTCACAAGCCACCTTCAACCCAGCCTCTTTTCCACGTGTTTTCCTCCCATGCATATCCCTTGCTTCTTTCTCCCACACATACATGCGTTCATCTCTTCTTCTTCTTTGCTCTTCAAAACAAATGCTCATTCAAGCTCCAAATTCATATTAAACTTCTGCACAAAAGAATGGTAAAAAAAATCAAATGGAATTATCCACAAAATTATTGAAAAGAAATTCATGCATTAAAAACCAATAGTTTGCAACTTAATTCCTTAAATGTAAAAATAGCCAATTAAAATCAAATTCCATTCAATTGCCTTCATTAAGCCACATTTAATTATTAAAAAGGTTAAGTTAGGAGGAATAAAGTGTATAAAAATCATGTTTATCAGTAATTGGGCCACTTATAAGAGTCTATACAAGGTGGATCTTGGGCCTCTATCACATTAAATTGGGTTGGGTCTGCACCTAACTCATTGGGCCTCCATTAGCCTCTTATTATGATCTATTAATTTGGGCCTAGATGAAATTTCTATCCCATTAAATTCCTAACCCATATTAATAATTTATCTCTCTAAAATCCCCATTCACTTAACTTGCCCAATCATCCCATATTAATTATTCTTAATTAATCTAAATCTATGATTAACACCTTAATTAATTTTGGGGTGTTACAGTTTTCAGAGCACTTCTGGCTTTAAATCCTCATTACTTGAGGTCTAGCTTATTACTCAAATTTTATTAGACCTCGATCATTCTACCTGGGGGACTTCCTTTTTTATTTAGTAAGTTAAATACATTTATAGAGAAGCCAGATATTACATTTCTCACGTTTATGGAGGAACCGGATGTTACAATTTGATTAAGATATAATAGGTATATTTGGAAACGAACTGTCTTGCATAACTTTATGTGTAATTAAATAAACCCAACAGCATAATAGTGTATTAGAGTTTGGAAAAATTATATTTAAAGATTTCAAATTATCTTCTCACTTTTTCTAAGTCTAGATTTGTCATAGGACCCATCCGATATCCAAAATAATCCATAAATCAGGATCCAATGTCAAGGTACAGAATAAAGTCTAATATAACCATAAAAGGCTTGTTCAGGTATATAAAAGGCTTAATAAAGACCAATAGGTCCAAAATGGTCTAAAATATTTGAATGGCCCTCACTAGTCCTAATTACTAATTTAAATATTTTTAAGTATCTTTCTTAGTTAAAATTGGACATTCAGCACAATAGTAGCTATCCAATATAAGGCTACTCTGCCATATTATATATATATATAATAGCCAGTCCTTTACCAAATAACCAATACTCATAAAATTAGACAGTAAACAACATATTATTCATGTCAAGAAATCAGACAGTATATCAGCACAACAAACAGTGCAAATTTAGAACATATGTTATCACATATTCCATTTTTGACATAATGCTGTGTAAATTTTTAACTATCACAAATGGGCTCCAAAATTCACAAAATAAATATCAACATAATTTAGATAGCATATAAAACATATTAGGCCACAAAAATCATCCAAAACATATAAAAAAACATAAGTAAAAATTCAAGAACTTCTTGATCAACACTTTTTCTCAAAAATTTGACTTTTTATATAATGATTCATAATTCACCAAAATTTCACCATAGGCCTTATTTTTTTTATGTAGATTAACCTAATTTTGGTTGGATTTAAGAAAACTCTTCCCTAGGTGTGTGAGGTGGTTTAGGCTAAGGCTATGTACCAAGGGAGACATATGATTTTTGTAATATTTGATTCTTTGAAAACGCGAGAAACGTAACGTATGATTTCTTCATAAACATATGAAATTCACTAGATACAAAGGGAAGTCCCCCAGTGTGACGACCCTAGATTCTAATATAAGTGATTATAGCTGAATACACGATTAATAAATAATGATCAAGGTTTGGAGTCATTGCAATTAATTACATTAGGGAAATATAGGGAAAATTTAAACCTTGATACTACTAGGATCATCAACTAACAACCATAACGGGAACATGCATGAAAGGGGTTGTACCATCATTAAAGGTTTAGGATTCATCCATTAATCAATTTCAACCCACAAAAACATCCCACCCATGTACTCCTACTATTCCCTAACATTAGCCTTACTGAAATTAAAGTTTCTAGGTCAAATATAGGAGTTTGGGGACCTGCGCCGCGACTTGGAACTTTTCCGCCGCGGCTAAGCTAGGTTCTGGAGCTTGAAAACTGAGTTTTTAGACTTGCGCCGTGGCCTAGAACTCTTGCGCCGCGGCCAAGTTGCTCTCGAAAATTTTCCTGACTTTCGCCGCGGCCAACCTATGTGGCGCCGCGGCGAGGTTACGTCCTGTCACCTCCTGGGCGATTATTTTCACTCCGCGCCGAGGTGAGATTTCTCAAGCCGCGGTGTCCCTCGCCACTGTCACTTCCTAGGCCGCGGCGAAGCCTTCCTGGCTGCGGCGTGATTCCCTCCTGTCACTAGTTTCACTATATTTCGCCTCCTACACTCCATTTCTCTTCTTAGGGACACTCTAAGGTTACTTCCCCTCATTTTATATAGCTCTAATGGCATTTATCTACCTTATTTACTTAGCTATTCTTCCATTACCAATTCAAAACTTATATGCCCATTTCCGTTCTCTAATCACCCTCTATTAGCAAGTTTATAAAATAGCAACAATAGAATATACATGAATTACCAGTAACTATCCTTTAATACTCAATCAATAGGGGTTCCATACAATGGGGGTTCATACCAATATCTCAAGAGTTACATTTCCATTGACAACCATATTATAGGTCAACAAAGTTTACAGCAGATCATATGAATCCATACATCAAATACTAAGTCAAGAGGGGGTCTAACCCTTTAGTACATACATTTTCAATAAATCAAATGTTCAAGCCTACACTTGGCAATGCAGATACATGATGATGCTATACATTAAGGAATACAAAATTAGCATCTATACTAGCTAAGTCAGCCCAAGTGTAGCCATCTCGCCATAGGTTGAAGCTTATGGATTTTCATCCACTTGCTTACCCTTATCCTTACCCGAGGAACCTTCACCTGAAATATTGATCCCATAACACGGGGTGAGATATAAATCTCATTAACCAAAACAATTCCATCATATAATCCAGTTTAATCAACATATATGCATGAATCAAAATCCATACCAGAATCATATCAGTCATTTCAGCAAATGAAACAATTAGGCTATCATGATTACTATCCCATACTAGCAATCATATTATCACATGTTAAAGGCCATTAACACCGGGAGAGGCCCGTCCACGGCACCTACTCCCTTTTGAGCACAACCAGGGCTCAGTGCATCTGGGGTTGATCATACCCGGTGCTCGATCATAGCACATGCACGGGTGGCAGCCGCACCACAGCTCCACCATGGACTCACAAGGTCCAATCATAATACAACAGATAGCCAACCAATTCATTCAACATTTCAAATCATTCATATATAGCAAATATGAAATTAAATTAGATACATGCATGGAATTAATTAAACCCCGGTTACCTCACTTGCAGATAATTGCAACAGCCACCACAAATCCCAAATTCGGATTCAAGTATCTCCCACCAGAATTCTCAATGTTTCACCCAAAATCCTAAGCAAATTCGTACCAAGTTAATACCCATAATATAAATAAGCTATGAGGGTCTCAAACCAATAAAGGAAGCATCAAAATGGGGGGTTTAAAGTCACCAAATACCAGCCCCAACCTCAACCTACGAATTTCACCAAGGAAACCCCCAACCACTCACTTTTCAGATTTTGGGTATAATGAAATCTCTCCAAATGAAAAACTAATCGGACCAAATTAAAGAGGAAGATAAGGGGATTAAGTTGTATAACTATTACCTTGGCCAAATCTTGCTCCAAATGTGAGAAAAGATGGAATTAAGTCAAGAACCCTAGCCTCCTCTCCTCACCTCCGAATTTCTCTTCTATTTTTGTGTTTCAGCAAATGAAGGGAAAGGTGGCTGAAGCATTAGGGTTTTAGGTGGGTTTAAGTTGGGTCAAGGGGTTGGGTCATGGGTTGCTCCAAGTCCAAATCCAATTGGGTTTCAGATTTTCCTTGTTGGGCCAGTTTTTAATTGTTGGGCTGCTAAAGTTTAATGGGTTTTGGGCCTAATTTGAAGGGCTCAAGGGCTTGGGTCTGCACAAGGGTAATTGGGCCACTTAATTGGGCCTATACAAGATAAATCTTGGGCCTCTATCTCATTAAATTAGTTTGGGTCTACCTCTAATGCATTGGGCCTCCATCAACCTCTCATCATGATTCATTAATTTGGGCCCTAATGGAGTTTCTATTCCAATTAACTCTCAAACCCATATAAATAATTTATCTATCTAAAATACCTATTCACTAACTTGCCCAATTATCCTTTATTAATTATCCTTAATTAACCTTAATCCATGATTAACACCTTAATTAATTTCGGGGTGTTACACCCAGATAGAGTGATTTATGGTCTAATAAAATTAAAATAATATTTTAGACCTCAAATAATGATGAGTCAAAGTCAGAGGTGCCCTAAAACTAGAGCCATAGTAGCTAGACAAATTTTAACGAAAATATAATGAAACATAATGGCATTTTTGTAATTTCAGATAATTTTTAAAAGACTCATAGGAGGGTTTTTTAAATGAGAAATTTGAGCTTTCAGAGGTTTTAAGAGGCTCTGAAAATCATGGGAACCCCCAGAAAAGTTTAAACCCCTCATATGAGCAATTTCGGCTGTCAGTTGACCGAAACCTTGACCGAACAGTTCAGAATGGTTTTAAATTTAATTTGAGTGAAACCAAATCCATTTTATGAATTAGACAACCTAAATTTTATGATAAAAAAGTCATTTCTTAAAAAAGAGTTGAAATGAGCCCAAATGGACAAAACTAAGAAGAAGGACTAAATTACAAATTTTAAAAGTTTCTTAAATGAACCCCTAGGCTTATAAAAACATCCCCACTTCTGCCCCACTCCTTATGAATGAATTTTTTGGGCTAAAATGGAACCAATGGCAAAGGAGAATGGCGCACAAGATGGAGGGAAGAAGGAAGAGAGAAACCTAGCAAAAAGTGTAAGAATTTCATAGTTTTTTATGGTCTCTCCTTTACCAATCTCCTTCTCCTCTTTCCCTTCTTTCTTTTATGGTTTTGTTGAAGTTTTTGGGTTCATATTTAGGGCAGAACAGAGACAAAAATTATGAAATTCAAAGGAGGAGGCTAACCAAGTGAAGAATAAACCAAGAAAAGCAAGAATCTAAGGTATTTTTGCTACTTCCTAAGCTTAAACCTCCTTGCTCTTCTTCTCTCTATTTTGCCTCATGTAGGACCAGACCTAAGGGTTTGGAATTCTAGCTAAACCAAGGATGAATCTTAGGAAAATAAGGGAGGAGAACAAGAATATGTAAAGGAAATAATCAAATAGCCATTAAAGTTGAAGATAGCAAAGTTAGGGTTTCATGGGTTCCCTTGAAAATATGATTTGATACAATAATTACTAGGCTTAAATGAGTGTTTGGATGAGCTCTTGAGATCCCTAGAAGGTTCCTCATATACATCTTCCATCAAGAAAACAAAGCAAACTTACTTGGTACTCACATGCTCTATAGCCATAGCCTAGAGAGGTTAGAGCACCTAGGGGTAGTTTTAATTTGTTCCAAGATTATTTTTGAGTCATATATAATGGAAGAGGAAGAGAGAAAGCCTTGGAAAATTTTAAAAGCCATAGATAGTGAGATGGTATCATAGGTTCTATATTACAACTTAAAGAAGTAACACCTAGCTAGGCTCCTTAATTTGATTGTGTGATGACACCAATAGGCCTAAAAGGAGTCAAGAATCATAAATGAGTGAAGAGAATGGAGCAAAGATCATGTTTTCATAGAGTTGCTTCATTAAGTGCATTATGGAACCATAAAGGAGTCATATGAACTACCTAGCTCTTCTAATGAATGTATGGCTTTAGAATTTGGTTCAAGAGTATAATTAGCTTCCATATGATGTGTCTAAGTCAAGAGAAATAATCCCCACATTTTTGCGTGTGTGGGGCCGAGGAAGAGCAACCAAATTCAAGAGAAAAAGTGTGTTTGTGTGGCAAAGGTAGCTCTTTCTTCTTTCTCTCATGCATGAGTGGATGTTATCATGTCTTTGAATGTGTGCATGTATGTTTTAAGCCATGAGAAAATGTTTTAGCATATATCTAAATGCCATAGTATCATGATGTTACATTATGTTTTCAAATGATGTCTTAGAACTTTGCTTTGGTTTGCTTAAGTATGGTGAAGCCAAGAACCCTCTAGCCATGGTGAGGATGAGCCAAGAACCTTAAGAATGGTTGAGACAAAGTTAAGAGTCTCCCAAGAGCAAGGCCTAGTTTAAAGTCTTAAAGAAAAAGGATGAGGCAAGCCCAAGATCCTTGAAGAGAATGGGTGAGGCCAAACCACTTGCTTGGGAAGCCTATGTATGTTTAGTGTGATTCTTTGAATGCTAAGAAAGCTTCTTGAATGATCACAAACCCTATGATAGTCATGCATGCATTTTTATACTTGGTTTTGCATTCTTTATATGTGATTGAGAGGGAAAAGAGCTATTGGAATTCTTAAAATCTCATTCCTTCCTCCCCACATGTCTAACATGTCTAGGTGGACTAAGTGAGCAAGGGAATGGAAGCCATCAAGCCTAGAAGAAGAAGATTGACAACCAAGTGTGGAAAAATGCCAATTCATGGCCATATGAGTGGCACATAATGTAATCCTTTATTATATATATTGTATCACCTCATGAACATATGTAAATATGTAAATGTATGATGTATGAATGAGATTTAATGCCATATGTATGAAATAGCATGATTTGGACATTGGATGGGAAGACTTGGTACGTATACTCTTGTGTATATCTTAGGGTGGATGAGTGAGTTTAAGAAATCTAGGTTTGGGCACCTTTGAGACAAGTTTAGTAGACCATTTTGATACTTTCCCACGTGCTCAAATGGCCATGATTGTCTTAGAAGCAATTTTGGACCATTTGGACCCCTTATAAGACACAAAAATGTCCAAATGGTCCAAAATTGCTTCTAAGACAACCATGGCCACTTGAGCACGTGAGAAAGCACCAAAATAGTCTACTAAACTTGTCTCAAAGGTGTAAAAACTCAGATTTCTCAAACTCACTTATCCACCCCAAGGTATACACAAGAGCATACATACCAAGTCTTGCCATCCAATGTCTAAATCATGCTATTTCATACATATGGCATTAAATTTGATTCATACATCCTACATTTATATGTTTACATATGTTCATGAGGTCATACAACATATACAATAAATGATTACATCATGTGCCATTCATATAGCCATAAATTGGCATTTTTACACACTTGGTCATCAATCTTCTTATTCTAGGCTTGATGGCTTTCATTCCCTTGCTCACTTGGTCCACTTACACATGTTAGACATGTAGGGAGGAAGGAATGAGATTCTAGGAATCCCAATAGCTCTTCTCCCTTCCAATAAGCATTCTTAGCATTCAAAGAATCATACTAAACATACATAGGCTTGCCAAGCAAAGGGTTTGGCCTCACCCATTCTCTTTAAGGATCTTGAACTTGCCTCATCCTTTTTCTTTAAGACGTTAAACTAGGCCTTACTCTTGGGAGACTCTTAGCTTTGTCTCAACAATTCTTAAGGGTTTTTGGCTCATCCTCACCATGGCTAAAGGTTTCTTGGCTTCACCATACTTAAGCAAACCAAAGCAAAGTCCCAAGACATCATTTAAAAACATAATGTAACATCATGATACCATGGCATTTAGATATATGTTAAAACATTTTCTCATAGTTTAAAACATACACACACACATTCAAAGACAAGATAATATCCATTCATGCATGAGAAAAAGAAGAAAGAGCTACCTTTGCCACACAAGCACACCTTTTCACTTGAATTTGGTTGCTATTCCTCGGCCTCACACACACAAGAAGGTGGAGATTATTTCTCTTGGCCTAGACACATAATATGGAAGCCAATTATACTTTTGAACCAAATTATAAAGCCATACACATTCATTAGAAGAGCTAGGTTATTCATATAACTCCTTTATGGTTCTATAATGCACTTAATGAAGCAACCCTATGGAAACATGATCGTTGCTCCATTCTCTTCACTCATTTATGATTCTTGACTCCTTTTAGGCCTCTTAGAGTCATCACACAATCAAATCAAGGAGCCTAACTAGGTATTGCTTCTTTAAGCCATAATATGGAACCTATGATATCATCTCACTATCTATGGCTTCTAAAATTTTTCCAAGGCTTCCTCTCTTCCTCTTCCATCATATATGACTCAAAAATAAGCTTGGAACAAATTAAAACTACCCTTAGGTGCTCCAACCTCTCTAAGCCATGGCTATGGAGTATGTGAGCACTAAGTGAGTTTGCTTTATTTTCTTAATGGAATATGCATATGAGGAGCCTTCTAGGGATCTCAAGAGCTCATTGAAACACTCATTTAAACCTAGGAATTATTGTATCAAATCAGATTTTCAAGGGAACCCATAAAACCCTAACTTTGCTATCGTGAAATCTAATGGCTATTTGATTTTTTTTTTCCATATTCTTGTTCTCCTCCCTCATTTTCCTAATATTCATCCTTGGTTTACCAACCCCTTAGGTCTGGTCTTACATGAAGCGAAATGGAATGAAGAAGAGAAAGGAGGCTGAAGCTTAGGAAGTAACAAAAATACCTTAGATTCTTACTTTCCTTGGCTTGTTCTTTACTTGGTTGGCCTCTTCCCTTGAATTTCAAAATTTTCACCTCTATTCTGCCCTTAATACAGACCCAAAAACTTCAAGAAAACCATAGAAAGAAAGAAGGGAAAGAGGAGAAGGAGATTGATGAAGGAGAAAGCATGAAAAACTATGAAATTCTTACACTTTTTGCTAGGTTTCTTTCTTCCTTCTTCCTTCCATCTTGTGTAGCATTCTCCTTAGCCCTTGGTTCTATTTTAGCCCACAAAATTTGTTCATAGGGAGTGGGGCAAAAGCGGGGATGTTTTTATAAGCCTAGGGTTCATTTAAGTAACTTTTAAAATTTGTAATTTAGTCCCTCTTCTTAGTTTTGTCCATTTGGGCCCATTTCAACTCCTTTTTGAGAACTTTTTTTCCATCATAAAATTTGGGTCCTATAATTCATAAAATGGCTTTCAGTTTACCTAAATTGGATTTAAAACTATTATGAATCATTCGGTTAAAGTTTCGGTCAACTAATAGCCGAAATTGCTCACCGGAGGGATTTAAACTGTTTTAATGATTTCTATGATTTTTAGGGCCTCTAAGAACCTCGAAAAGCTCAAATTTCTCATTTAAAAATCCCTCCTATGAGTTTTTTAAAAATTATCTGAAATTACAAAAATGCCACTACGGTTCATTGTATTTTTGTTAAAATCTGTTTGGCTATTCTGGCTTTGGTTTCAAAGTACCTCTAGCCTTGACTTATCATTATTTGAGGTCTAGAATATTATTTTAATTTTATTGGACCTCAAATCACTCTATTCAGAAGACTTTCCTTTGTATCCGATGAATTTTGTGCGTTTATGGAAAAATCGTACGTTACATTTCTTGCATTTTCTCTTGTTTTCAAAGAACCAAATATCACAATTTTGCTTTATTTTTATGTCACCAATAGCCATACATACATCTTCAAGGAATATAAGCAAAAGCCCTTAATAAATTTCTACAGATTTCATATGTATTCTACAATTTTCTCAAGTTAAAATTCAAAGGTTTCTTGCCAATTTCTTTATGAAAATCAAAGTTATATTAATCTTTCTCTTCCTTAGGCTTCCTACCATTATTTCCCCATTTATTTTCTCTTTAATTTCTCCCATGGCTTCTTGAAATACAAAGCTTCTTGGTTAGTAGAAAAATTTTCAAGAATAGGAATTTTCTTGAATCACTTGAATCCATATGCCGTATATATGATTTCTCCATCTTTTCTTGCCTTGGATTCATGGAAACAACAAAATCTCCTTTCTTACTTGCCATGGCCAAAAATTAAAGAGGAAGAGAAGAGAAAAATTATTGGAGAAAAATAGAAGAAAAACTAAGAAGAAGAAATTCCATCTATGTTACCTTGATTTTACGGTGTTTGATTCCTTCAGTAGCCTTTCTTCCTTTCCTTCCTCCTTCCTCTTCCTTCTCTTTGGCTGAGCTTCTCCTCCTTCTTCTTCTTCTTGTTTGGCCAAATTATGTGTGTGTGTGTGTTTTATGTGTGAGTGTGGCATGAAGGGTGTGTGTGTTTTGTATATTTTATTTACAACTGGATGGCTAAGATTTAATCAACTTTTAAGATGGAAGATCTTGGCCTTTAGATCAAATGGATGGTTAAGATTTAACCTTGAAATAGGAGATTAAATGTGGGCCTTTGATTAGATTAAGGGTTGTGATTTAATCTTGAAAAGGTGAAGAAATCTAAGCTATTAGATTGCATTAATGGTTGAGATCATATCACATTTTATGGACAAATATTAGCTATTAGATTTTAATTGTAGTTAACTTTTAACCATGGCTACTTTTTCATAATGTGTGAAGATAAGGTTGCATTTAATGTTACTTAAGTCAGAATTTATGTCATGTTGATATCAGCGGTAACTTTTTCGTAAAGTGTAAGATTTACTAAGATTCACTGACATAAGCTTGCATAATTGTTTCGTAATTTGTGTAGTTTTCAAAATTTTCTTCTAGTTTCCAATCTCTTCTTCATAATGGTGCCACATCATCATCCTCCCTACTCTATGGTGCCACATTAGCATCTTTCCAACTTCATGGTGCCATGTCAGCTCTTGCCCAATTAGAATTTATAAAATTGCCACCGTTTCATAGGTTCTCTGTAATATTTTATTTAACTTGCGTTCTCTAAGTTTTTCATTATATTTTAATATTATTTAAGTTTACATAAGTCCCATTTAATATCTCCAACCATATATTTTATTATTATTTATTTTTCTAATATTGTATTATTTTAGGGTCTAAATGACTATTTTGCCCTTGGTAGTGACGTAACAGACAAGCACCTTTATTCATTTTTCGCTTATATCTTCTTCGTAACTCCATATTTTCAGATTTCGTCACCACCATCTGGTATATCTTTCTGCACAGAATTTTCTGAGACAGTTAACTCAAGCTTAGGGGTTTAGTTTGTCTTTGTATAAGCTTATAATTATTCAAGGCCATTTTTTGATCTTAACGATTTTATAATTTCACACAACAAATTTTATAATTTGTTGTGTATTATTTCTTAACTATTGATATATATATATATATATTGGACTAGTTCTAAATTCTCCTTTCTTCTAAAAAAATTATCAAAGTTAATCCAAGTGACAAATGACTATTTTGCCCTTGGGCCCTCTAGACCTCCCTAAAATCTAAAAACTTTCTATGGGTCCTATTCAGCTTATACTTTTCATATACAAAGTTACTTCATTCAAATTCATCTTATTAAAGCTTAATAAATTCATTACATAAAATACTAAATAATTAGAAAATTCTAATTTTTAGAAATGTTATAATAAGAAGATTAGTAAGGTTACAAAAGGAGGTCAAAACGATTAAATCCCTAACAATGTACAATTTATGCTTCTCAATAGTGATATTTTTTATTGCATTTTTTTATATTGTTATAAATCCTAGAAATTCCTCAGTGTCTATTTTTAATGAAGTAGAAAGCCTAAAATTTAGTATGGAATAGATTATTTTTGAAAAGGATACAAAATGAGCTTAAACGAAAATGTCAAATTAAAAGGGACACAAGGGGAATTTTTAAAATTGTTTAAAATATCATCTTCCTCCTTTAATATGATTACACCACCTCCTCCATCCTCTCCATTGACTTATTCTCAGCTCCAAACCAAACATAAAATGGCATGAAAGAGAGGGAGGAAAGAGAAGGAAAAAGAAGCAAGATTGATAAGAACATATCCATAATTTCATCATAAGCTAATTAGAAACTTTCTTTTACTTTTCAAGCTCTTTCTAATGGTGATTTTAGTTTCTTGAAAAGGTGACTTTAGTGGTTGACCACTTGAGAAGAAGAGTGTGACAACCTTAACTTCTAATCTCGGTAATTATAGTTAAATACATGATTAATAAATAATGATTAAGGTTTGAAGTCGTTACAATTTATTACATTAAGAAAATATGGGAAGTTCAAACCTTCATATTATTAGGGTCATCAACTAAACAACCATAAATGGAAGAATGCATAAAAGGGTTTGTAATTCATCCATCCATCGATTTCAACACACAAAAACCTCCCACAAGTGTTCCTATATCATTTCCTAGCATTAGCATTAAAGAAATTAGGGTTTCTAAGTCAAAGATGGGAGTTTAGGAACCTTTCCGCCACGGCTAAGTTAGGTCCTGGAGCTCGAAAACTAAGTTTTTAACTTTGTGCCGTAGCCCAGACCTTTTGCCCTGCGGCTAAGTTGCTCTCGGGACTCGCTGGATAACATTCTTAACCTTTGTCGTGGCGAGTTGGATCTGCGCCGTGGTCAACCTACGTGGCGCCACAACGAGTTTTGCCATTGTACCCTCCTTAATTAATTTCCTCGACTTGTGCTACAGCGAGGTTTCATTTTGTCACCCTCCTGGGCGATTTTTTTCGCTCTGCACCATGGCGAGATTTCTCAAGCTGCGGCGTCTCTTGCCACTGTCACTCTTTAGGCCGCGGCGAGGCCTTCCTAGCCGTGGCATGACTCCTTCTTGTAGGTATATCTCTTACATTTTGTTCCCTACACTCCAGTTCTCTTCTTAAGGACACCCTAGGACCACTTACCCTCATATTATATGGCTCTAATGATACTTATCTACCTTTTTTACCTAGCTATTCTACCATTACCAACTCAACACTCGAGTACTAATTCTCACACCCAACCACCACATGTCAACCTTTTCATGGGTTAATGACAGCAAAGATTCATATACTGTCAACAATTAACATCTCATATACATTTCGTTAGAGGTTTCATAGATTAATGACAGCAAATGTATTTTGGTCACAAGGTTCATGGGGTCAATGCTTAATGTTCATACAAGATCAAATCGCTTATCCATTGTTAGCCAATTACAATCATAATGTTCAACCCCATGATAATTAAATTACATATACAGTCCCTATACTTGGCAACTCATGATGCAATGCAGCAATGATACAAAACTAGTAATCTAGTTACAATACAATTTGACAAGGCTCCTAAACCTATGCGCTACCAAACCATTTAATAAGCTTTCATTAATTTTCTCCTTGCCACTAAGAGGTCCAGTCCCTGAAAATGTTAGCCCACAACGGGGTGAGATATATAATCTCAGTAACAAAAGGCAATTTCCATATATATGTACAAGTCAATCAATCCAATGCAATTTCATGTCATCAATACCAGAATCATTAATTCAATTTACAAATGAACTAGTTGAACTACCAATAACTATTGTCCCATACCAGCGGTAATACATAACATATTAATGGCCAATAACACCGAGAGAGGTCCGTCCATGGCACCTACTCCATCATGAGCATAACCAGGGCTCAGTGCATCTGGGGTTTGATCATAACCCAGTGCTCGATCGAAGCACATGCACTGGTGGCAGCCGCACCATAGCTCCACCATGGACTCACAAGGTCCAATTACAATAACAATTAAGTAATCAACTAGTCATTTAGCATTTCAAAATCAAGCATGTGTAACAAATAGTAGATTAACATGAGCACATACATGGAATTAGGAAAATAAGCCCAGTTACCTCAATGAAGCCAATTACTCTTCCCCTAGCTACCATAATAATCCAAATGCACATCAAGCCTATAACAAGCATAATTATCATCATTTCTAATCAACAAATCAGATATCCAAATAGTTGAACTGCTAATGACAGCCTAGAGGTTACTCACCTAATTACCAAGGGATTTAATTTCGGGTTCCAACTTTCCCACATCAGAAACTGCCATAGTTCACTCTAATTTTTGGGTAATTTCACATGAAATCAAAGCCCATATCATAGGTCAACTATAGGGGTCTCAAATTAACAAAAAATGCATCAAAATGGGAAAGAGATACTCACTTAATAACACCCATAGCCTTAACCTCTGAAAATCCACTATGGGAGCACTAAAATTCGCATTTCAATCATCAAGCCCAGAAAATTTAGTTTTCCACCATTAATTCCTTGTAATTTTGCACAATAACAGAACCCATTATGATAATCCATCGTTAGGGGCATTTTCCAGCAAAGTAATACACAAAATGGAAGGGAAATGCTTACCTAATCATCCCTCTAACCTCCAACTCCGAAAATCTTACAAGGAATCACCCAACACCAAGTTTCAGATTTGAGAAGAAGATGAAAATGCTTAAAACCATAAATTAATCAGACCAAAATGAAGAGGAGGATGAAAGGGTCAAGTTATATATAACTCACATTGGCTAAATCATCCTCTAAGAGTCAAAATTAGAGCTTCCATGTTGGTAGAACCCTAGCCTCCCTTAAACCTCCGAATTTTCTCTCTTGCCTCTTGTGTGTTCTGCTGAATGGGGAGGGAGGCTGCTGACCCTTTAGGGTTTTTAATGAGAAATGAGCTGACCTATAAGCCCAAGGTCCAATTGGACTTATCTCTAGTGATTGGGCTATGGTTTAATCAATGGGCTATAGAAAATTTAGAGCTAAAAGTGGAATGTGCTGACCCAATGGCCCAATTCCTTGTGGGTTCAGATTTTTATACTTGTTGGGCTTTGTTTAGTGAGGTGGGCTGTAGATCACTTTGAGTTTAAGTGAAGTATGCTGACCTTAAGGCCCAAATTCTAGGGGGTTCAAAGGTTGGTGTTAGTTGGGCTGAATCTCATGAGTTAGGCTTCAGAGTTGTAGTTGGGTCAAGCCAAATTTCAAGAGCCAATTTAATTTGAGTCTACATAATGTGCGTTGGGCCAACTCACATAAATTGGGTCTTAGGCCCTTATTCTACTAAATCAGATTGGGCCATTGCTAGGCAATCTCTCTTGGCCCAAGTCTCATGATAAGGAGTTGGGCTTATACCTAAAATTATTGGGCCTCTATAAATCCTTATCTATGGCTTATTCAAATTAAATTTTGGGCCCTAATTAAGCTTTAACCCAAATGAAATCTTAAACCTATATTAATAACTTATTTCTCTATAAATTTTCATTTATAAAGCTTGCCCAATTATTTCATGATAATTATTCTTAATTAGTCCAAATACACTATTAACATTTTAATTAATTTCGGGGTGTTACAAAAAGGAAATTTGAAGCAACCAAGTAAGGAAAAGGAATCACCATTCAAACAACTTTCCATTAAAGTATGTAACAAGATAGGAAGTTGCCATTTCTTGAGTCTTCTTCTTCCTCTCCATTTTGACCTAGATAAAGAGGAGAGAAGAAAGCTTATGTTTGATGAAAACTTAATGGAAATAAAGAGTTAGAAGGGAATTGAGTAAATTTATGCAAAGAGAATTACAAATAAAGCTATAGAAAGAAATTTAGGGCACCTAGGGTTCTAAATGGACTATGGAAGATGTAAAACCCTAGAAAGGTAATTTAATCATTTAAGACCAAACTTGAACTAGAAAAGAGTTAAACATATTCCATATCTTCCAAATTTCTCATGAAAATGGCAAAAATCCCATGTAAGGCCTTAAGGAGCATGTCTCAGCCAAGAGCTAAAAGAAGCATCTAAGGAATTTTTTCATGTATTCTAAGGTTATAAATGCTCTAAATATGAGCAATGAGCACTAATGAAACTATTAGAATGAATTCAATAGCCTTATTTTGATAAGTGAAAATTTAAGGTTTAAAAAGGGCTAAATGAAGCAATTTGATCTTAAACATGTTTGAACTTGTATACGATGGTCCTAATGAGTTTGAATCATATGGCTCATATAAAGTGAGATTTTAAGGCCTAAAAGTTAAATTATGAAAGTTCCTTCTTAAGGTGCATAAAGTAGCTTAAGTTCTAACAGGCCTATATAGCAATAAGATAAGTTAAGATGAGTTCTAATGAGTTGCCTTGCTTTTAAATTATGTAATTAGGCCAAGCTAGTGTAATTATACTATTATGTGTGTGTCACCTTGAGAAGAACCAAGACAAAAGGGAAGAAGCAAGTGGTTAGTGGCATGTCAAAGCTCTAAGCTTCAAAAGGTTATAAGTTAAGATGCTTGTATGTATTGGTTGTTTGATGATTGCATGAGTTATATTTTAAATTGGCATCTTAGCATGGCATTTATACTTAAGTAAGTTAAACTTTAGCTCCTAGTATTAGATGGTGGGGAATTGAGCATTATAACCCCCGGTTATTCTAAAAAGGCCTAAAACTGATCAATTATAAAAGGAAATCCCCTAGATGGAATGAATTGAGGCCAAACAAAATTAGAGCAATGATTTAGAGATAAAAAAAATAAGAATACAAGGCCAAGAATGTCCAGAAACAATAGCTTAATAAAATTTGGCAAAAAGGCAATGGCATTTTTGTAAATTAGGATAACTTTTAGAAAACTCAAATGAGAGATTTTTAAATGGGAAAAATGAGTTTCCTGGGGTTTTTAAAAGCCTTAAAAACCATAGGAACCCTTAGAGTAGCTAAAACCCCTCCAGTTTGCATTTTAGAATGTTAGTTGACTAAAATTTTGACCGATTTATTCGAGAAAGTTTTAGATCCATTTTGGGTGAAACTAAAGAAATTTTAGTTTTAGATCAATTCTAAAAAAGGAGTTGAAATGAGTCTAAATAAAAAGAATCAAGATAAGGGATTAAATTACAAATTTAAAAAGTTGCATAAAGAGACCCCTAGCCTTCTTAAAACACATTCCTCTCTCCTCCATTCTTTCAACTAACTTCCATTTGGTCTCAAATAGAACCCAACCAAGTTTGGAGAGGTGCACAAGAAGAGGGAGTGAAAGGAAGGAGAAACCAAGTAAAAGGGTAAGGATTTCATGGATTTTCATGTCTTCTCCTTCACCAATCTTCTTTTCCTCTTTCTCCTCTTTTCTCCCATGGTTGTAATGACTAAGTTGGGATTGATTAATGATTGGTTTAGTAGGAGGAAGAGAGAATTGGAAGAAGAGACTAGAAGCACTTGAAAGCTCTTTGAAAAAGCTTTGAAACAAGGTAAGAACCATGGCCTTTCTTATTTCCCCTTACTTGTTCCTCCTAGGGGTGTGTTCAGCCAACCTTAAGCCTATCAAGGAGGAAATGAATTCAAGCCAAAATGAGGTAGAGACAAGGGTTTTCAAGTATGAGGAATAAGAATATACAATTAGATTTAAAAGAAAAACATTAGAAATCAAGTTATGTGACTTAGGGTTTTTGTTGCACCTAGCCATTTTTGAAGCTTTCTAAGGATAGCCTAGCCTATGTAAGAATATGTATCAATTCTTAAGGCATCTAGGAAGCTTCACAAGTGCTAATTCCTTAAGAAAAACCAAGCAAACTCCATGGGTGCTCCTTAGATACTATGTCTAGGCCAAGGCATGATTCAAGTACCTAGGGAGAGTCTTCTTTGATTCTAAGGATAGGAATGGCCTAGATATGAATAATAAACAATAAAGCAACCATGGGTTTGAATTTAGAAGCTATGGTTTATGAGATGAAAGTTTAGGCTGCATTTTAAGACATAAAGAAGCAACTTGTACTTAGGCTCCTTACATTAAATTGGAGATGACTCTAATGAGTCTAAATGGAGTCATATGACCTAAAATGAATGAGGAATTAGAGCCAAGACCATGAATTCTAGGAATTGCTTCATTATGCTCTTATATGGAACCATAACCATGTTATAAGATAAAGTAAACTTATGTAGAGTTTATGTGAAGCTAGAATTGGTTCCAATGATGAAATTGTGTCTTATTTAATATGTCTAGGCCAAGCAAATCAAGATCCCCTTAAGCGTAGGTGTGTGGCTAGAAAGGAAAAAGAAATAGCCAAGGAAGAAAAGCTCATGTTCTTGTTTCAAGGTAGCTCTCTATCCTTTTTTACATGCATGTCTTGGATATTTGATTGTCATTGGATGCTTGTATGTATGTTTGAACCATGAGATATGTTTATAGCTATTGATGAAATGCTATAGTACCATTATGTTTCTTGAAATCATGTTTTGAATGCAAGATAACTTGAATGGGTGAGATTGTGCCAAAAGTCCCTTAAAATGGGTGAAGAGATGCCAAAAGTCCCTAAGAATGGGTGAGACAAATCCAAAAGTCTCAAGAAGGAGTGAGGCTAAGTCAAAAGTCCCTAAAAGCGGGTGAGGCAAATCTAAAAGTCCTAAAGAATTGGGTGATGCTAGACCAAAAACCATTAGAGCCTATGTTTGACAATGTATGAGTTTATATGACTCGAGAAATGATCATATATGTTTATTAATAGCTTTTATAACACACTTGCATTCTTTAACATGCAAAAAATGCCATGTATGTATGCTTAAAAGGGTAAAAGATCTATTAGGATTCTTTGAATCTCACTCTTCTCCACATTATGCCTAACCATATCTAAGTGAACTTTAAGGAGCAAGGATTGGAAGCTAAGGAGCTTGAATCATGAGACTTTGATAATAAGATAGGATTTCTGTAATGTAATGTCAAAGTATGTATGTATATAATGTTTATGAGATGTAAATTATTAAGCATGTATAAAAGTATGTAAATATCATGTATGAATGGGATTTGGAGCTAAATATACACTTATTTGAATTTTTGACATCCTAGTGTCTTGATGTACATATGCATAATGATAACTAGGAAGATGGTTTTGAGATGTATGATATTTTGGACTATTTTAGAAGCTTTTATATGCTGCATATATGCTTTGGGACGTGCTCAAGTGGTTACGGAATTGCTACAGGGCCATTTGATACCATTTAACCCTATTATGGTTCCATAAAGTGACATAATCTTGAGTTAAACCACAAACTGACTAAATGGATGATTTGGTGCATGAAATTTGGCATGAATATAGGCCTCATCTAGAGCTTTTCATAAAGCAATAGAGCATAATTTTTGTAGCTCTAGACAATTTATCATGATTTTTCAAAATTGGCCAAATTATGTAGAATTATCATTATTACTATTCATGTAGTTAGTTTGTTTTCAGTGCCACTTAAGGGATAAATGAAGTCCAATGCTCATGAAATTTTATAGACATATAGTAGAAATCATAAAATTTCTATAGCCACTGAGAGTATCCCATTTGGAGTTTTGTAGAGAAAGAAATGAATGTTTGAAATTTAGGTTTAGTTACAGGATGCATCCGTGACTAATGTTACTATTCCATTCAATTTCTTAGGGCAAACCTAATTGTTTTGATCTAAAATTCTTATAATAGTTATAGGACATCTGTATCTTTCTAGAATGGTATAATTTACATGATTTTGATTTTTCTAGAATTAATTTGTGATTTTTCAAAGTTTCATATCAGATTATGGAAATCTTGGAAATTGCCAAATGAGATACCATTTCGTGTTGCATGGCTTGGACCCAAATTTTGAGCTTCAATTTGTGATAATTCTGGTTGAAAAAATGTGTTATGGATGAAAAATGAATGTGGTAAGCTCATATGGTCCTTAAAGCCAATAATGAATTAATTGAGCTTTCAATGTTGATTATTTTCGTTGTCAAAAGTGTGAATTTCATGAAAATAGATTTAAATGGATACTTTTGGCTAGTGTTGGTATAAAATTGATGCTAGATGGTGTGACAACCGTAGTAGTTCTTTCCTAACCTAGAGATAAGCTAGGCTAGTATCAATATATGCCATGGCTAGATAAGTCCAAGAGTTCCATACCAATATCATATTTGAGTTGCTTTTACGCCTTTGCCATACATGCTTGCATTTCCTCTTAATTACCCATTATGTGCATCATTTGGGAACAAGTGTGGCTTCTGAGATTCTCTTAAGAATCTCACTCCCTTTATGTTCCACTAACCATGAGAAGTATAACTAATAAAGGAAAAGAACCAAAAAAAGTATAGAGCCCTAGAGAATATAAATGGAACAATTATAGTGCACCTATGTACTTGTTATATGTTATGAGGCAAATCATTAGTAATTATCATGTATATGATGATGGATTTCAATAGAAAGTTATGTACAAGTGTGAAACCATGGAATGATGTCAATTTAAAGTGTATATGCATATTTTACAACATAGTTTCCTTTGTGATGTATATGGGTACTCTGTGCAAGGTTGCATGTGAGATAGTGGTTTTTAGAGGCTAGCCATATTTCATATATTGGCCTTGATAGAAATGATGTATGAGTGAATTGAATTTTGCTCAAGAGAAGATATTGTATTTTGGAACTCAATTGGACCACTTCAAAACCAAAATTTGGTCAAAATGAGCCATAAAATATAACCTTACTTGTGATAGCCCAAACAATCTAATTTGGGGCTAAAATTTGGCATGTAATTAGGGAATATATAAAGCTTTCCAACAAACTAAAGTTTGCATTTTTCTAGGCTTTGTAGAATATTTGGTGAATTTTTAAATTTAGCCCCAAAAAGTTGTAATATACCAGTTATTGGTCATATTGTCCAACCTTTAGTTTTCATGCTCTTTGAAGGGTCAGGTGAATTCATTTTAACTTAAAAATTTTAAAGTAGCAATTTAGCCTATAAGCTTTTCATAAACACCTAGTTTGTGTCAATCAGAGTTGTATAACCAAAGTTATAAATTTTTGAAATTAGGACCTTATCATATCAAAAGGGGTCATAATAGGCTATATAGCTCTTTTATACAAATGAGGCTTATCTTATGATTAAATGGATCAAAATAAATATGTGTATGGAAGTTATGAATCAAAAAGAAAATAATTTCTATTTTTAGCTCTATAAGTTCATTTGAGGTAGTGAATGGCTAAAAACCACTACTATAAGTTTCGCTACAGTTATATTTTGTTGCATTTGACAAAACTAACACAAGAATGGCTAAGCAGAGCTAGTTATTACATCATACATGAACCATATTGACACAAAAGAACTCATATACAAAGAATTAGGAGTAGCAAAAACAAGTGTTGTAACACCATAGATTTTTAGCTTTGCCTCATGCTAATTTTAAGTCTGATGCCATGTATTATAAAGGGAAGCAAGAAAAATAACATTAAAATATTAAGTTTTCTTACATTGTGCTATGTATAAATTTTTATTTCAGAGTCTAGTAGGCCATATGGACTCATGTATCATATTCTCAGATTTAATTACATAGATACAACTCAAATCCATCACCAAAAGTGGCCTAGAACTCGTGCAAGTGCAAGAAACACATAAAATTCTATAGTGTAGCCTCGGGCAGAATTGCATGTTTTCTATCACAAACTTTGAAAAATCATAAATAATTCTAGAAAAATCTAAATCATGCATTCTTCACCATTCTGGAAAGCTACACATGTCTACTTTATGTAAATATAATTTCTAGTCACGAACATAGCATCTGGCCCATGTTTGACAATGAAAATTGTGCAGAGGTTTGACTGGCTACTGGTACTGATATAGATTTCTGCTATAAATTTTAAAAATATCCAATTAATTTCAAAAAAATCCAATCCATGAAAATGATACTAATCAGGAAAGCTACTGATATTAGCTAGAGGAAAAAAATAACTTTAGACCAGTCTAGACAGGTCTAGCCTCGAAAACTAATCAAATAGTAACATAGGTCTGACTGGACATGTAAAGAACATAATTTTTGTAAAACAACAAAATGAGCCGTATAAAAGTAAGTCCTCTGAAATGACCTAGATAATGTCCCAAAAAAATTTGGATTGAGTCCTAGATTCCTAAAAATGATAATTCTAGGCTCAGATGGAAAGAAAAATAGAGTTAGGATGGAGAAATAATTTGCGACGGAAACTGACGAAACGTAATGCCATTTCCGTAAATAAGTGTAACTTTTGGAAAACCACATAGGAGGGCTTTTTAAATGAAATTTTTGAGTTGCCCAAGGTTCTCAGAGGCCCCAAAAACTATAGGAAGCCCCGAGACCGGTAAAGCCCCTTCGGTGTACATTTTTTAATGTCGGTTGACCTGAACTTTGACCGATTTGTTCGGTAAGGTTTTAGTTCCAAATTGAGTGATTCCAAAGGCATTTTATTAAATTGGGAACCAAAATTTTATGATGGAAAAGATGGTTCTAAAAAAGGAGCTAAAACAAAGCTGAAACAAAATTACCATTACGGAAGGGCAACATTGAAAATAAGAGCTTCTAGAATGTCCTAAACACTTCCACATTTTTCTTCCATCTTTTCCCTTTTATTGAGCACGACTTCTTCTACCCAATTTACAGAAAAAATATCAGCTCCTTAGGTGCATCAAAAGGGGAAGAAAAGGAGGAGAAAAGTCAAGGAAAGGGTAAGGAAACTTATAGATTTTCATGCTCCATCTTCCTCTAATCTTGTTCCTCTCCTTTCCTCCTTTCTTTCTATGGTTTAGTTGAACTTTTTGGTTCTATTTTAGGTCCATAACCAAGGAGAGAATTTCGAATTTGCTAAGGAGAAGAGAATCAAGGAGAAAGACACTTGAAAGCTCACTTGAATCCTAGGTAATCTTTGCTTTTTATTGCATCTTCTTTTCTCCCTCCCTTTGTGTGTATTTTGGCCAAGAATAGAACCAAAGGAGGGGAGGATGTTCTGTCTAAATACAAGGAAGGAACAAGGGTTTTAGGCCATGGGGAGATGGAATATGGCAAGAAATTCTAAGAAAAACCAATAGAAAACAAGTTAGAAAAGTGTAGTGTTTTCTAAGGTTTTGCAAAATTTGATTTTATGTAAATGTTTCCTTGGCTATTTGAATGTTTCCTTGAGCTCCTAAGACCTTTAGAAAGCCTCCCAGGTGGCTCTCCTATCAAGGAAAAATCACAAAGTCCATGAACCTTCCTTATGGTGCATATTTTAGCCAAGCTAGGTTCATTAGGCTAGGGGATGTTTAAATTTAATCTAGCCTTGGTTTGGGACTTCATATGATGTTAGAAGATGGGGGAAACCATTAGGAAAAATTTAGGAGCCATAGGTTGGGAGATGGGACAATGGTATCCATAATGGTGCCTTATGAAGTAACTTAGTTTTCTAATGGTGCAATTGAATATGTGATGGCTCCAAGGACTTTAAATGAGTCCAAGAAGTCTAGAAATAACAAGAGAATGGAGCCTAAAACTTAGATGATATGAGTTGCTTCAATGGACTATTTATGGAACCAGTATGCCCATTATGGAACCAAGTGAGTGTTTAAGAGTGAACCTAGTGTCTTGGGTTGCTTCAAGTGTGTAATTGTGTGATGTTTGTTGTAACACCCCAAAATTAATTAAGGTATTAATCATGGATTAAGATTAATTAAGAATAATTAATATGGGATGTTTGGGCAAATAAAGTGAATGGGGATTTTTAGAGAGATAAATTATTAATATGGGTTTGAGAATTAATTGGGGTAGAAACTTCACCTAGGCCCAAATTAATAAATCATGATAAGAGGCTAATGGAGGCCCAATGAGCTAGATGTAGACCCAAATTAGATTGGCTCTTGAAATTTGGCTAGCCCAACCACAACCCTGAAGCCCAACTCATGAGATTCAGCCCAACTTATGAGATAAGGCCCAACAAGTATAAAAATCTGGACCCACAAGGAATTGGGCCATTGGGTCAGCACATTCCACTTGTAGCTCTAAACTTTATGCAGCCCATTCATTAAACCATGGCCCAATCACTAGAGATGAGCCCAATTGGACCTTGGGCTGATGGGTCAGCCCATTTATCATAAAAACCCTAAAGGGTCAGCCACCTCCTTCCCCATTCAGCAGAAAACACAAGAGGCAAGGGAGAAAATTCGGAGGTTTGAGGGAGGCTAGGGTTCTACCAACATGGAGGCTCCATTTCTTACTTCTAGAGGATGATTTAGCCAAGGTAAGTTATATATAACTTGACCCTCTCATCCTCCTCTTCATTTTGGTCTGATTAATTTCTAGGTTTGAGCATTTTCATTTTCATCTCAAATCTGAAATTTGGTTTTGGGTGATTCCTTGCAAGATTTTCGGACTTGGAGGTTAGAGGGAGGATTAGGTAAGCTTTTCCCTTCCATTTTGTGAATCACTTTGCTGGAAAATGCCCCTAAGGATGTATTATCATAATGGGTTCTGTTATTGTGTGAGATTACGAGGAGATAATGGTGGAAAACTGAATTTTCTGGGCTTGATTATTGAAATGCGAATTTTGGTGCTTCCATAGTGGATTTTCGGAGGTGAGGCTATGGGTGTTGTTAAGTGAGTATCTCCTTCCCATTTTGATGCATTTCCTGTTAGTTTGAGACCCCTATAGTTGACCTATGATATGGGCTTTGGTTTCATGTGAAATTACCCAGAAATTGAAGTGAACTATGGCAATTTCTGGTGTGGGAAAGTTGGAATCCGAAATAAAACCCCTTGGTAATTAGGTGAGTAACCTCTAGTCTGTCATTAGTAGTTCAACTCTTTGGATATTTGATTGTGATTAGAAATGATGATAATTATGCTTGTTATAGGCTTGGTATGCATTTGGATTATTATGGTAGCTAGGGGAGGAGTAATTGGCTTCGTTGAGGTAACTGGGTTATTTTCCTAATTCCATGTATATGCTCATGTTAATCTGCTATTTGTTACACATGCTTGATTTTGAAATGTTAAATGACTGGTTAACTACTTGATTGTTATTGTGATTGGATCTTGTGAGTCCATGGTGGAGCTGTGGTGCGGCTGTCACCCGTGCATGTGCTACGATCGAGCATCGGGTTATGATCAAACCCCAGATGCACTGAGCCCTGGTTGTGCTCATGATGGAGTAGGCGCCGTGAACGGGCCTCTCCCGGTGTTATTGGCCATTAACACGTTATGTATGATTGCTGGTATGGGACAGTAGTCATTGATAACTCAACTAGTTCATTTGCCAATTGAATTGATGATTTTGATATTGACGACATGAGATTGTCTTGGATTGATTGACTTGTACATATATATGGAAATTTCCTTTTGTTACTGAAATTGTATATCTCACCCCGTTGTGGGCTAACATTTTCAGGGATCGGACCTCTTAGTGGCAAGGAGAAAATTAACGAGAGCTTGTTAAATGGTTTGGTAGCACATAGGTCTGGGAGCTTTGACAAAATGTATTGTAATTAAATTATTAGTTTTGTATCATTACTGCATTGCATCATGAGTTGCCAAGTATAGGGATTGTATATGTAATTCGATTATCATGGAATTGAACATTATGATTGTAATTGGCTAATAATAGAAAGTGTATCTAATGTTAAATATCAATGGTGCATGATTGGTGTTGTTATTATTCCCTAGACTTGCTGATATAGGGTAATTAGAGGAAAGAAATGGGCATATAAGTTTTGAATTGGTAATGGAAGCATAGCTAAATCAATAAGGTAGATAAATGCTATTAGAGCCATATAAAATGAGGGGAAGTGACCTTAGAGTGTCCCTAAGAAGGGAAATGGAGTGTAGGGGGCGAAATATAGAGAAAACAGCTATAGAAGGGAGTCACGCCGCGGCTAGGAAGGCCTCGCCGCGGCCTAGGAAGTGACAGTGGCGAGGGACGCCGCGGCTTGAGAAATCTCACTGCGGCGCAGAGCGAAAAGTCGCCCAAGAGGGTGACAGTAGCCAAACTTGCCGCGGTGTAATAAGTCCCGCCGCGGCGCAAGTCAAGAAAATTAATTCAGGAAGATACAGTAGCCAAACTCATCGCGGCGCCACATAGGTAGGCCGTGGTGCAGATCCAGGTCGCGGCACAAGTTTAAAAACTTAGTTTTCGAGTTCTAGAACCTAACTTAGCCGTGGCGGGGAAGTTCCAGGTAAACCCTAATTTTCTTAAGACTAATGTTAGGGAATCGCAGGAGTACATTGGTGGGAGGTTGTCGTGGGTTGAAATTGATTAATGGATGAATCATAAACCTTTATTGATGATACAAAACCCTTTTACGCATGTTCCCGTTATGGTTGTTAGTTGATGACCCTAACAGTATTAAGGTTTAAATTTCTCTATATCTTGTTAATGTGATTAGTTGCAGCGACTCCAAACCTTGACCATTATTTATTAATCATATATTTATCTATATTTACTAATATTAGAATTTAGGTTCGTCACATTTGTGATGTCTAGGTCAAGATAACCCTACTCTACCTAAGTGCTCTTGTGAGACCATGAAGGAAAAGGAAGTGGCAAAGTAAGCTTGCATAAATTAAAAGGTAGCTCTCCACCTCATTCTCTTTGCATTCTTGTATGCATATGTATGTCTTAGTGTGATTGCATGCATTCTTGATGCTTGATAACATGCCACTTGATCCTTATTGTGCATTGGTTCCAATGTGTTGTCTTGAATGACTATGGATGTGGAAAGAGCTCATAAGGGTAAGGTGATGCCAAAGTCCCTTGATGAAGGTGAGGAGATGCCAAAAGTCTCAAGGCATGGGTGAGACAAGGCCAAAAGTCCCTTGAATGGATGAGGCTAGGTCAAAAGTCCCTAGGCCAAGAGTGAGGCAAATCCAAAAGTCCTAGAAATGGGGTGAGGCTAAACCAAAAGTCCTTAGAGCATGAAAATGGTCTTGACATGTTGTTGATGTGGTATGAAATGAGATTTATTGCATACTTTATGCTTGTATATTCATATATTTGATGTGTGTATGCCTTGAATGTGGTGTGAATGGGCGTGTGAGCTATTGAGATTCTTGGAATCTCACCCCCTTTCCCTCTCATGCTTAAAATGTCTAGGTGGTGCCCAAGGCCAAGGGAATGCAAGCCAAGAACACTAAATGGCTACACTTTGTGTAATTTGTAATGTAAATTGTAATGGAGTGTCAAGAAGTATTATACATATTATTTTTGGTTGTGTAAAACCTTGAGCATGTGTAACATGATGTATAGACTATATGTATAATGTATATGATGTTAATTCAATGAAGTTATGTAGATGGACCCTTGAATGGCATGTGTGGTTAGTGCATAAATGGATGTTGAGAGACTAAAATAAGATGCATGAGGTTTGGAACCACTTGGGCAGTCTCTACAAGTCATAATTATGCTTAAAAAAACTTGCCCAAGGGGTGCCAAACAATTAAGAAAGCCATTTGGACAAATTGGTTACCCATATAAAGTAAAAATTTACCATTTTAGGAGACTATACCACCTTTTGTCCAAATAAGCTCTTCTTAGTCTGAAATTTGGCAGTATCTAGAGCTTATTGAGAGCTTTTTGGGAAGCTAAAGTTGGTAATTTTGGAGGTCTATGGAATATTTGGCGAATTGTTGAAGTTGAGAATTTTTCTGGTTTTGGTCCTTGGTACTGTAGCACTGGTCCGAAATTAAATTCTGCCACTCATGGGGCATATGATGTCCAAGTATCACAAAATTTTATACAGAGAAACTAGATATTCCTAGTGACTTGTACCAACTGGAAGCACCTCATTTGGAGGTCTAGAGAGGGAGATATGAATTTTTGAACATTCTGTCTAGTATCAGGACCCTTACCCGACCTGAGTTACTATTGAATTCCGAGATTTGGGCTACCTGGGCTGGTTTGGAAATATTTTTTCCCTCTAGCTAACATCCATAGCTTTCCAGATTACTATCATTTGTATGGATTGGATTTTTGTGGAATTAATTAGACATTTTCAAAATTTTCTGCAGAATTCTGTGACAGCTCTAGAATTCAGTCAGACCTTTAGACAATTTTGGATGTCAAATGCCCTCTGTGATGAATGTTGTGATCTGGGCATATTTTTATTGTGAAGCAGACATCCATAGCTTTTTAGAATGACTAAGATTGTATAGTTTAGATTTTTTTAGAATTAGTTATAAATTTCCAAAGTTTGACCAGAAAAGATGTCATTTTTGGCCAAAGCAGACATCCATACCTTTTGTCCAAATGAGCTCTTCTTAGTCCAAAATTTGGCAGCATCTAGAGCTTATTGAGAGCTTTTTGGGAAGCTAAAGTTGGTAATTTTTGGAGGTCTATGGAATATTTGGCGAATTGTTGAAGTTGAGAATTTTTTTGGTTTTGGTCCTTGGTACTGTAGCACTGGTCCAAAATTAAATTCTGTCACTCATGGGGCACATGATGTCTAAGTATCACAAAATTTTATACAGATAAACTAGATATTCCTAGTGACTTGTACCAACTAGAAGCACCTCATTTGGAGGTCTAGAGAGGGAGATATGAATTTTTGAACATTCTGTCCAGTATCAGGACCCTTACCCGACCTGAGTTACTATTGAATTTCGAGATTTGGGCTACCTAGGTTGGTTTGGAAATATTTTTTTCCTCTAGCTAACATCCATAGCTTTCCAGATTACTATCATTTGTATGGATTGGATTTTTGTGGAATTAATTGGACATTTTCAAAATTTTCTGCAGAATTCTGTGACAGCTCTAGAATTCAATCAGACCTTTAGACAATTTTGGATGTCAAATGCCCTCTGTGATGAATGTTATGATCTGGGCATATTTTTATTGTGAAGCAGACATCCATAACTTTCTAGAATGACTAAGATTGTATAGTTTATATTTTTTTAGAATTAGTTATAAATTTCCAAAGTTTGACTAGAAAAGAGGTCATTTCTGGCTGAAGCTAGACTTGCTTATTTTGAGTTTTATTTCAATTTCCATGATTTGTGGGTATGATTTTGTGCTGTAAAGGAGTTGTATTGATGTAATTAAATATGGAAAAATATATTATGTGCTCATACGACCCATGTGACATCGAATGAAATTTTCATATGTAGCGCAATACAAATTTAATCCATTGTTTATATCCCATTTTCTTACAACTCCCAGGCAATGCATGTTATGGAGCATGTGAATTGTATGAGGACGGCTAGAAAGATATGGTATTACAGGACATCTGATACTAGATAGAAATTTCAAACGTTTATATCTCCTTCTGTAGACATTCAAATGAGGTGCTTCTAATTGGCATAGGTCATTAGGAAAGTCTAGTTTCTTCCTGTAAAATTTCGTAGCAATTGGACATCATTTGCCGTATGAGTGATAGAATTTCATTTCGGACTAGAATGAATAGTGCACTAAATCAAAACCAGAAAAATTTTCAACTTTGAAAATTTATCAAATATTTCATAGACCTCCAAAAATTCTGCACTTTGGCTTCCCAAAAAGCTCTCAACAAGGTCTGAATGTATGCCAAATTTCAGATCAAGAAAAGCTCATTTGGATAAAAAGTTGTATAGGTTTCCAATATGGTCAATTTTGGTCCATATTAGATACCAAATGTGTCCAAATGACTTCCCTTGGTATTTGGCACCTCTTTGGCAAGTTTAAAAGCATGAATATGACTTGTGTGAATTGCCCAAATGGTTCCAAACCTCATGCATCTCAATTTGGCCATTCCACTTCCATTTATACAATAATGCATTAAGTTTTTAAGAAGCTAAATTTGCTATTACAAGCTCAATTTACATTCTAGTGTTCACATAACATAATTTCTCATTTATGCATAACATATTAACATAATTATAGATGCTCAAGAGGTCATAGGTCATATACAATAATAGGTTACAATATTTGCAACTTATATAGCCTTAAAGAAGCAAATTCCATGCACTTCAATGTCATACTTTCATCTTTCATGTGGTTGGCTCCCATTTCTTTATTTTCTCAGTCCACCTAGCATGTTAGAACATTGGAGAGTAGGGAATGAGATTCAAAGAATCCAATAGCTTATCTCCTTTTCAATCACACATAAAGGATGCAAAGCAAGTCTTATAAATGCATGTATGGGCATGTTGACATGTGCAATCATTCGCGAGACATTTTTAACATTTGAGCAAGTCATACATAGCATACATAGACTTACCAAGTAAGTGGATTAGCCTCACCCATTCGTTCGTGGATTTTAGTCTTGCCTCACCCATTTCTTTAAGAGGTTTTTGCACTCAACCTTACTCTTGGGAGTTAACCTCACTTTTAGGAGACTCTTTACTTTGTCTCAACTAATTCTAAGGATTCTTGGCTTATCTTCACCATGGCTAGAAGGTTCTTGGCTTCTCCACACTCAAGCAAACCAAAACAAGCACATAAAACATTATTTGCATGCATAAAACATCATCATGGTACCATAGAATAAGAGCTCATACTAAAATACTTTTCATAGCTTAAAATATACTTACACACATTCAAAGACAATGTAAGCATACATTCATGCATGAGAGAAGGTGGAAAGAGCTACTTTGCTTGCATTTGCACATTTTTTCTTTAAGCCTTGAGTCCTCTTCCTTGACCTTACACAACCAAAAAGGTGGAGATTATTTCTTTTGGCCTGGACACATTATATGGAAGCTAATTATGTAACACCCCGAAATTAATTAAGGTGTTAATCATGGATTAAGATTAATTAAGAATAATTCATTTGGGATGATTGGGCAAGTTAAGTAAATAGGGATTTTAGATAGATAGATTATTAATATGGGCTTGAGAATTAATTGAGATAGAAACTTCACCTAGGCCCAAATTAATAAAATATGACAAGAGGCTAATGGAGGCCCAATGAGTTAGGTGCAGACTCAATCCAATTTAATGTGAGAGAGGCCCAAGATCCACCTTGTATAGGCTCTTATAAGTGGCCCAATAACCCTTATGCAGACCCAAACCCTTGAGCTCTTCAAACTTGGACCAAAACCCATTAAAACTTTAGCAACCCAATGTATGAAACTAGCCCAATAGAATTATGCAGCCCAACACTTCAAAACTGGCCCAACAAGCTAAAATCTGAAACCCAATTGGATCTGGACCTTGGAGCAGCCCATGACCCATCCCTTGACCCAACTTTAACCCACCTAAAACCTTAATGCTTCAGCCACTTTCTCATTTGCTGAAACTTGAGAAGTAAAATTCGGAGGTTGAGAAGGAGGCTAGGGTTAGGGGCAAGAATTCTGTATTTTCTCACATTTAGAGCAAGATTCAGCTAAGGTAATAGTTATACAACTTAATCTCCTCATCTTTCTCTTTAATTTGGTCCAATTAGTTTTTCATTTGGAGAGTTATCACTATACCCAAAATCTGAAATGTGGTTGTTTGGTTTTTCTATGGTGGAAATTCGTAGGTTGAGGTTAGTGCTGGTATTAGGTGAGTTTAAACCCTCCATTTTAATGCTTTCTCTGTTAATTTGAGACCTCCATAGCTGCTTTATAAAATGGGTATTAATTTTGTATGAATTTGCTTAGGATTTTGGGTGAAATACTGAGATTTCTGGTAGAGGATGTTTGAATCCGAATTTGGGACTTGTAGTGACTGGGTAAGTGTTATTTAGGTAGTTATTAGCATTTAAATTCCTTGGGTACTTATTGCTACTATTCATGATGAATTAGAGTAGTAATTTTCTGATGCTATGGCTATAGGAATTTTTGTACCATTAGTGGCTGTTGCAAATTGCCTACAAGTGAGGTAACCGGGGTTTACATTAATTCCATGCATGTATCTATTTTAATTTCATATTTGCTATATATGAATGATTTGAAATGTTGAATGAATTGGTTGGCTATCTATTGTATTATGATTAGACCTTGTGAGTCCATGGTGGAGCTGTGGTGCGGCTGCCACCCGTGCAGGTCCTACGATCGAGCACCGGGTTATGATCAAACCCCAGATGCACTGAGCCCTGGTTGTGCTCAACGGGGAGTAGGTGCCGTCAACGGGCCTCTCCCGGTGTTAATGGCCTTTAACATGTGATAATATGATTGCTAGTATGGGATAGTAATCATGATAGCCTAATTGTTTCATTTACGGATATGATTGATATGGTTCTGATGTTGAGTTTGATTCATGTATATATGCTTATTAAATTGGATTATATGATGGAATTGCCTTGGTTACTGAGATGTGTATCTCACCCCATTTTATGGGATTATAATTTCAGGTGAAGGTTCCTCGGTTAAGGATAAGGGTAAGCAAGTGGATGAACATCCATGAGCTAAGGCCTATTGTGGGGAGGCTGCACTTAGTCTGAGTGTAATAGGGTAGATGCTAATTTTTGTTAAGTCTTGTATAGCATCATCATGTATCTATATTGCCAAGTGTAGGCATTCATATTTTGGTATCTGAGGATGTATGTATTGAGGGGTTAGACCTCATCTTAATTTGGTAATTGCTGTATGGATTCATGATATCTGTTGTAAACTATGTTGACCTATAATATGGCTTATCAATAGAAATGTAACCCTTGAGATATTGATATGAACCCCTAATGTATGAAACCCCCATTGATTGAGTATTAAAGGATAGCTGCTTTATGTATATTCTGTTATGGTAACTTTACAAACTTGCTGATAGAAGGTAATTGGAGAAAAGAAATGGGCATATAAGTTTGAATTGGTAATGGAAGAATAGCTAGGTAAATAAGATAGATAAATGCCACTAGAGTCATATAAAATGAGGGGAAGTGACCTTAGAGTGTCCTTAAGAAGAGAAATGGAGTGTAGGGGACGAAATATGGGGAATATAGCTACAGGAGGTAGTCACGCCATGGCTAGGAATACTTCGCCGCGGCCTAAAGAGTGACAGTGGCGAGGGACGCCGCACCTTGAGAAATCTCGCCGCGGCGCAGAGCGAAAAAAATACCCAGGGGGCGACAGAATGAAACCTTGCCGCGGTGCAATAAGTCCCACTGCGGCGCAAGTTGAGAAAATTAATTAAGGAAGATATAGTTGCAAAACTCGCCGCGGCGCCACATAGGTTGGCCGTGGCGCAGATCCAACTCGCTGCGGCGAAATCCAAGAAAGTTACGCCTAATTCCCGAGAGCAACTTGGTCGCGGCGCGAAAGTTCTGAGCCACGGCGCAAGGTTAAAAACTTAGTTTTTGAGCTCCAGGACCTAACTTAGCCGCGGCGGGAAGATCCCAGGTCGCGGCGGAGGTCCCCAAACTCCCATCTTTGACCTAGGAACCCACATTTCGTTAAGGTTAATGTTAGGGAATAACATGAGAACATTGGTGGGAGGTTTTTGTGGGTTGAAACTGATGAATGGATGAATCATAAGCCTTTAATGATGGTACAAACATTTTCTTATGTTCCCATTTATGGTTGTTTAATTGATGGCCCTAATAACATTAAGGTTCAAATTTCCCTATATTTTCGCAAAGTATTAAATCGTAGCAACCCCAAACCTTGAACATTAATTATTAATCATGTATTTAACCATAATTACTAGGATTAGAAGTTAGGGTCATCACAAATTATGCTTTTGAATTACATTTTAAGACCACACATTCACTAGAAAAGTTAGGTGACTCATAAGGCCCTTTTATGGTTCCATAATGCACTTAATGAAGCAACCTTAAGAAAACATCATCTTGGCTCCATTATATCTATTCATTTATGATTCTTGACTCCATTTAAACCTCTTGGAGTCATCACACAATTAAATCATGGAGCTTAACTAAGTGTTGCTTCTTTAAACCATAATATCAAACATACAAGGCCATCTCACTTTCTATGGTTCCTAAAATTTTTCCAAGGCTTCCTCTCATACTCTCCCATCATACATGACTCAAAAATAAGCTTAGACCAAATTAAAACTACCCCTGGGGCCATTTCTACTCTAGGCCGAATCATATACTCTTCTGGGTATCCTTGGAGTTTCTTTGTTTCCTTTGATGGGAGAATCATATAAAAAGCTCTCTTGATATTTTAAGAACTCATATGAACACTTAAACATCATAAAATATGGCTAAGGTTCATGGTAGAGTTCAAGGTGCAATCAAAACCCTAAATTCTATAAGTTGCATTCTAAAGCTCTATTTTCAATTCTAGTTGTATATTCTTAATCTTGATACTCCATAACCTTTGGTTCCATCAAGAACACATAAAAAAAATCTCCTCCTCACTTTCTCTCTCTAGATCAAAGCTTAAATGGCTTGGAAACACAAGATTTTGCAAGTATTTCAAGTGAAGTCTTACTTTAAAACAGAGCTCTCTTCACGTAGATTATTTTCCACTGATTGATTTCTTGAAAATAGTTCCTTTTTGGCTTGGGTTAGACTTGAATTTTCAAGTTTTCAAGAAAAGAAAACCACCATTAGAGAGCTCTTAGAGAAAGGAACAACTTTCCTAACTAGCGCGGGACGAAATAGGGCCGTTTACTTGCCTAAATGGAAGCTTAAACTTCTTCTCTCTCTTCCCTCTTAATGTCACACCATTGCTGCCCATTTTTCTATAAATGGAAGCTTGGAGAAGGTGATGAGATATAATCTTATTTAAGAAGCCTCTTTTACAATTTTCAAAAATGACAATTTTGCTCTACATGCCTGTTTGCTCTGTTTAGGCTCATTTTAATTCCTTTTTGAGAACCGTCTTTTCCATCATAAAATTTAGATTCTCTAATTCATAAAATGCCTTTAGATATCCAAATTCGATTTAAAACCTTCCTGAACAAACTAGTTAAAGTTTAGGTTAATTGACGTTGGAAAACATTTGCCGGAGGGGCTTTAGCTATCCTAGGGCTTCCTATAGTTTTTTGAGCCTCTGAGAACCCTGGAAAACTTAAAACTTTCATTTAAAAAGCCCTCTTCTAAGAATTCCAAAAATTGCCCAAAATGACGAAAATGCCTTTACATTTCGTAAATCTTTTGTTATATTTTGTTTCTTCATTCTAGCTTCGTTTTTTTTTTCATCTGAGCTTGGGATTCTTATTTTTAGGAGTCTAGAATGCTTTCCAAATTTTTTGGGGTCTTAACTAAGTCATTTCGGGGGACTTCCTTTTTGTATCCAGTGAATTTCATTTATTTATAGAGAAACTGTACGTTACGTTTCTCATGCTTTCTCTCATTTTCAGAGGATCGGATATTACATTCTCTCCCTTAAATAAATTTCATCCTTGAAATTTGGGATATGCTTTCCTCTTACTCTTTTCTTTTCTAGTTAATTGTTCTTTTCTTTCCCTTCTTCTTGGCTTTATATGCTTCTTTCAGTGACTTCACTCTTTTGAGTTTCTCTCGGCCAGGGAATTTTCTTTGCTAGTTTTTAATGAAGGTTCTATTGCCATAGAGTACTAGCTAGTTATTTCTTATAAGGAAAAGAAATTTCTGACTTTGGAGGCCTATCTTGGGAGAGCTTACTAATCATATCGAGTTAGTCTAAACTCGTTTGCAGGGGTTAACGTTTTTTCAGTGGACTCATTTACATATCTCAAGAGGTAATATATTTCATATCATGTCTCTTGTATCCTCTCCTAATGGCTTTTCATAAAGTGTCATCTTCTTTTCTTATCATTATAGCCATCAGAGGTTTCTGTCGGTCTATTTTCTTATTTACTGTACCGTCCACTTTTCATCTCTACGTTTTTTCTTACTAGCTCATCCCATGATTACAATTCATATTTTTTTTGTCACAGGCTTCATATCACAATTACTTACTAGGATTCCAACTCCTTTTAGGAGTTTCTACTTTTAATGACCCTAATTTCTTTATTTACTACTACATCTGTATCGGTAGGCCAGGACTTTTTCTCACTCTTTTGCTCACTTACAGTGGCATTTTATAGTCCCTCATCTTAACACTAGTAGGCCTAACTTGTATTCCTCATATTGGCATCGAAGAGCTACTATCACTAACTGCTGTTGAATCCTGGTAGGATGCTAACTATACTTACAATTTTGGTCACTGGAGACATACTGTACCACTTACCTCATATAAAAACTACACCTAATCCCTTTTTGAATGCATAGTCTAGTATGTAGGGATCTCTTTATCCCTTGATTAGGGCTAATATCTGCTAGGTAGTGGTTCATTTAGCTCTAACTCTGGAAAGCTACTTTATTGCTTTCCCCATCCCATCCTATGCTAATCTTTTAAGAGATATAGTTAGTGGTCTAAATATTTGAGTAAAGCCTTCATATCTCTGTGGCAATGGTTTACTAGACTCAGGAGGTCTCTAGTCTCTGAGACAAGAGCTAATTGAAACTGTACTGGTCTCTGAGACTAACTGCTCTATAAAAGCTATCTTAGGCTATCATCTCACCAGAGGGCTATCATGCTGTCACTTGGGCTCTCTGTAACTCTGTAGGGTCTACTGTGACCCTTGGGTCTACTGTGATCTCTCAGAGCCCTGCTAGGGTCTACTGTAACCCACTATGATATACTAAGATCTACTATGATCCATCTCTGGGAGACGTCAAAGCCTTAGATTACTATATTTGATAGTAAAATACATACTCACTAAGTCCAATAATTGAGGCTAAACTCAGAAGTACATCATGCTCTTCGTGCAAAGTAGGTTCTGTGTTATCTAATTCTTTAAGATCCCATCATATTGATACTCAGGAGCATCTTAATTTTCATTTGTCACTTCTCATGGGATCCTTAGATTCCCATTTCAGCTTTTTTTTACTTGGGCTTTCACTTTTTACTCTAATTGTATTCAATTATCTTTTCCTCTCATATTTTGTAATTTTTGACTATGCCGATACTCTACTTTGAGTGCCTTAACACTAAGGCATTTCACACATTGAGTGTGGTTAGCATCTCTGGTAGGAGAGAGGCTATACACTAGTCCCTATTTATTTCATTTACATATACTATAAGGGACTCAAGCTATGCATACTGAACTAGTGCTATTTGAATCTAAACATTCTTTACTATTAGTACGTTCTTTTATATGTTTCTATTCTTTACTGGGGATTCCTTTCTGCAATTTTATACTATTGGAATCCCTTTACCTCTCTTTTCTGACTTATCTTGTTATTTAGCTAACTAGAATACCTTTCAATTATTGGAACATTTTGGTAGTAGATGTCATCATTTACTACGCGCTCAAGTTACATTACTATTAGGTTGGCTAGACCCAATATCATATAACTATTATCGTAAGCAAACCATACTATTAAACACTAATACACTGGCATCACATGACTGAGCTTAGAGCCATTATCACCAATATATTACAAGTTTCCCAATAATCTAAAGTATCCCTTTCATACTTTTCTTTATCTGCCCTATTCTCGTAGGATACTCGGGGAAAATAGGATTCTTTCTCTACTTCATCCTGAGATCACTTTACATTGCCTAACTATTTTTGTTTCAGGCACTGTCATGCTAGAAGGGCATCTATGCCAAAGGCGAGTATGCTTTCTTAAGTACTCAAGAACATCGATTCAATATCTATTCTCAATCTAGTATGTCTTCGGCTTGAACACTATCATACTTTCTCTTTCTTTTATCTTTCTTATCCTTTTACTTAGGTAAAAGGACATTCTACTACTGGCTATCTCTATTGCCAGTTTAGTTTTCTTTACACTCAAGAGCACCTACATTTTCCCAAGTTCCTTTACTTGTTCACTCTTTATAACATCAAGGGGGTCTAATTTCTCTTATACTCTTGCTTTACTCTTACCTAGACTGTCCCTTGGTAAGAAGAGTTCCATTTTATGAAATCCCAAGCATTTCATTCTATGGCACTCTCAGCTTACACTCTTTCTCTGCATAATGTAAAGACTCACCCTTTGAGGCAGTCCCTACTTCCCTCGAGCTTCTCTAAGGGTACTAAGGCACTAACTCTTTGTCTCAGTTTATTTCTACATTCAGATCAAAGCTAGGCTTTCTCTCTATTTAATCTCTTTAGCCTCGTTCCTAAGAGCACAGTATATGGATTTTAGGGTTCTAGTAACCCAATCCAAGATATGTACTCTCAATGTCCGGACTCTACCTTACTGAAAATTTATGTTCTACTAGGTGCTCTAATCACTCACATGCCTTAACCTCATATAATTCTCATATTAGGTAGCTCGTTTGATTAATTATGGGACCTCTATCTATTTACTTTTCTAGGCTTAGTCTATGCATTTAGTCATTACTAAAGTGAGGGCATCTCCTCTATGGCTAGTTTCTCAGTTCTTCCTCGCTTCCCTTGTCACTAAATTTTACGACTCAGGGGGGTCTATCTAGAGGAATTTGCTAATAACTACTGAGTGGTCTCCCTAATTCAAGATGTCTCATCCTCTTTTTCTAGATCCAGGGCGAACTTTTATTGAGCTTCCTGTCCAATTAATTTCTCTTTTTGCTCATCTCACATGGACTATGCTACTGGTCATTTTCTGTAGGCTTCAGCTCATACTTAGTTTGAGCTGCCTATCTCATCAGACCTGTAGTTTGTAATAACTTAATGTTTTCTAGACTATCCTCATTCTCTTCTAAGCTTCTATTACTGGGCTATTCATACTCATCTTTAGGCATTACCTATGAGGTACACCCTTCTAGGCCATTCACTATATACCTTATTATTAGTAGCCTTAAAGGTGGGTCACATTAACATTCTGTTGTTCAGTGTCTCATAGGATAACATCCTAGGTTGGAGTCAATGCCTTAAAGGTGGGTCTTAACAACCTTATCATCCCTGTGTCTAATTTTCTCTATACTGAGCTCTTTCTCAATCTTAACTACTAGGCCTACTGATTTCTTACTAACTTTCTGTGACTATTTACTACTCTTTTTCTCTTCTGATATTAGGGATTCCCACTCTCTATGGGTTGTTTGATCCCTTATCAGTTCATCCTTAAGTTGGCCTGAATATGACTAATAAGGCATTCATATTGCCATTTGCCGCAGCTAACACATCATTCGCCACAGCTAATTAGCCTCGGGTTTACCCCAGTCTCCTGCCTAAGTATTGGCCATGACGAGGAACTTTCTGGATTGCCTCGCTGCTTCATGGAATAATTGGCCACAGTTAAGTAATTAATTGGCTTTTGCTAATGGCCTCTGATTGGCTTACTTCTTCATGAATTGGAATTTCATCTTTACTTACCAACCTGAGCCTCATTGCCTCTATATCCAGCCCATTATCAAGTTAGAGGGTTCTACCTCTTGTTTCATTCATGCATAGCTAGTTGTCACCTCTAAGTTATCAAGCTCTAAGGGGTATAACTTGTAACTCGACCTCTCACATGTGGGAATTAACCTTTTGGGCTCTGAAACTTATCTAGACATTTGGGTGTCATGGCTAGGGGGTAATTCTTTTTCTCATTTCCCTTCTAAACTGGTTCTATGTAGCTGTAGTTTTATCTCACATTACACTGAATCTTTACATGTCTTTGCATTATGTGAGACATCTTGGAATGGTCTGAGTATGACCATTAGGAGAATTAAGCCTCACATATTCTCTCTAGCAAGCCTCTTCATACCAACACGATCATTTATCAATGGTCATATCTAGGGCTTGCTGACGGGTCTGTCACGCAACCCTCAAAATAAGCTTGGTTGGATATTATATGCAATATAGGGCACAACCTAGGTCATTTCCCTTGGAAATGGAGTTGAATGCTTAATTGGGTTTTCTAAGTGTTAAAAGACTCTAAGACTACCTAATTTAGGGGGTTTTTGATCTAATTAAATTGAGTAAAATGAAATTGAAATAAAATTCCTAAATTCCACCTAATTAGACGAATTGTGAATGATGGACTTGTGACTAGCTTTGGATTTGTCCCTTGGTATCTGCTATCCTTATCCTAATTCAATTGTGATTAATTTTGGCTTAAGAGTCCCTAATTGTGTTCATGGCAAATGTATCTTGAGTTACCATGCAAGAATTAAGAACTTAGTAATTTTATGTTAATTGAGACCTCAACTACCATTAAATTACTAATTCTTGTGATTAAGATCTATGAACAATTAAATTGAATGATTAACTGATTAATTAGCCTTTGAATTAACACTTTAGGAGATTCAATTAACCAATTAAACTCTAATGAACCCTCAAATTAGATAATTAAGCACACAAATTCTCACAAGTATTTCATCAAACACCTTGATTGTACACTTGGAAAATGATAGGAAAATGAAAATCCAGCACTAAAATTAATCAATTAAAACATCAATTACTCTCCTAATTAGTATCTAACTAGCTACTAATCATAAACTACATTAATTCAGTCAATTACAAGCTTAACCAAGTAAATAAAATAACAAAAATCAATGTAGAAAGAGTTATGAATCTTAGCCAAATTTATGAGTTTTTCTCCATAGATTCAAGCTTCCACCAAGGATCTTCCTCCTAGCTAGCCACACATGGAATTAATTCTTCATTTGAGTGGAGATGGAGTGGGAATGGAGGATGAGAGGCTGCTGGACAAAGTGGAATGGACGAAGGATTTGAATGTGACAATGGAATAGCGATGGATGAACGTATTCTGGATAGTAGCCAAATGCATGGGATGAATGCCTTATTCACGTGCTTAGCCCTTACCTCATTCTCATGTGAATTTTTAGAAATTTCATGTTCTACCTCTTCCTTAATTCTCATTGCCCGTAGCAATCCACGTTGCTTCTTACATGTTGCTTCATTCCTTCAACGTGAGATGATTTAGTGTTCTACGCAATGCTGCTTGTTTGTATTATGCTTGGAGCTAAATTCTTCTCACTATTCATGTGTCTATGCATGTGCGTATAGGTGTGGGCCCCGCTGTGAATGCTTGATGCATTGGAATATAATATAAAAGAATTTATCCCTGCTTCGTGCCATCTTCGAGTCCAGACGCCTTTAGCTTGCCTTATTCCCCTCTTCCCAGCTCGTGTTATGCTCTCTACTTCTTCCATGTCTTGCTCAGGTAGTCTGCATGTATTCTTTTCTTCACCACAAGTCTACTTCATGAATCTGTGGCTTGCTCTGTTCTTCATATCCATCTAGAACGTAGCAAACACGTGGTTCTTCTCCTTCATTCCTTCACACATTCTTTTTTTGTTTCCTCTTCATTCAGCCCGTGACAATCCAGCTCGTGTATGTTTGTTGAACCCAAAGCTTGTGTTGCTTCCTTTGTTTCTGCTAAAAAACTTCATCGTTTGTATTATTTCACATCTTTTGCATGTTCTCCATGTGAGCTTCTTCATCATTCCTAGCTTTAGCTTGTGGCTTTCTTCCTTCATTTATCCTCTTTCTAGCTCCCAGCCCCTTCTTTACATTATTTCCACGTTGGCTCCCCTCATCACATGCTACAGTTGGTGCTTTATGCAGTTTCTTCTTCTGCATGTGTGCATTTCTGTATCAGCTCTAAACCCGTGGCTCTTGTATATGTCTCTTCCTTCATTCAGTTTCATATCCACATGTCTCTTTATGTGTTCCATTCACCCACGTCAGCTCTTTGCTTATTTACTACTTCGTTTACTCGTTGTACTATTCACATGCATGTAGAACTTGAGCCCTATAGTTGCTGCCTTATGTGTTGTCTCTTCTCTTCATGTTACTTGTTCCTTTAAGTTCTTCTCTTTTTCTTTACGTGGCTTCTTCTCCCCACAAGTAACTAATGTTTCCTCATGCTCTTCTCATGAATCTAATAATGAACCACGTTGCTTCTTCTCCAACTCATGTACTGCCTTAATGCTCCATGTATTTTCCATGCATGGCTCTCTTTTGCTTGTGCTTCCAAGTAACTCTGTTGCCCAAACAAATGCATTCAAATTGTGAAAATTATTTCCTCTTAAGATTGCACACTAACAAACTTGAAGCCCATCTTTTCTTTTCTTTTCTTCTTCATTTCAATTTTCTATTCAAGCTCCAATTACCTATTGAAATTTGCACAATTAATAGGAAATATTTAATAGGAAAAATTCACAAAAATCATTTAAAGAAATTTAAACATTAAAATTCAATATTTTGCAAATAAATTCCTAAAGTGCAAAAATAGCTATTAAAATAAAATCTCATCTAATTAAAATCCAAAAGTCATATTTAATCATTAAAAACTCTAAGTTAGAAGGAATAGAAGATATAAAAATAACATTTATCAAATTCCCCCACATTTAAACCTTTGCACTCCTGGGTAAAGCTCAAAATCCAAGGAAAACCTAGTGGAATGGCAAGTGAAAAATGGAGATGGAAAAGAAAATGTAAAAATCACAAGCTAGAGACTAATCACAACTATTCATCACTTCAACAATCAAAGCTAATTTCACTTGCATCAAGAATTAAGTTCCATGGCAATTTCATTTGAAAATAATGAATTGAATTGCACAGCCTCTCACATAGGTTAGTGTTTACTCTCAATTCTCTAGTGTTTAAGGGCAATGTATATTACTCAATTTCCACTTATCAAAGTTCACTACTATAAGCTTGTTATGCTTCTAAGTCTCCACCATCAATGTCAAATGCAATACACAAATCAATAAGACTTATTCAAGGTGTTAATGGGGCTAAGGAAATGAAACGAATGGATAACAAGAAAAGCCAAACAAACAAATACCTCAGAACCTTAAGAGCAATTAATGGAGATTTAGGATAGGGAAGAATGTGCATTTAGGCCTTAATTCTAGCTAGCAATAGGCAACTACACTCAATTTGAAACACTTCTTTTGATTTCCTATTGCTTTTCTCCTTTTTTTTTCTCATTGCTTTTCTTAAGCTTTTTCATCTCTTTTTTTCTTTTGCAATTTTTTTTCAAGATAATTTCCTCAACTTTGAATAACAATGGCCTAACTTGATATAAGATATACATTCATCATCCTAATTAGATGTAATGCTCCTTGAAATGCCTAAGACATCTTAAAACAAGGTGGGAAAACATTTTTAAATGGCTATAGGCTAACAAGAAAATAAAATCAAGTCTAAAGTGGCTAAACAATGGATAAAATGCATGTAGGGTGTGGCTTTTTGGCTATCTAGCTATAAAAGAAATGAACGCCTTATCATTTTCATGATTGCAAGTGCAAATGTGGTCTCAAAAAAGAATCAGGACAAGTTTTAGAGTGAAAGCAGTGATAGCTGAATACACACGAGAAATGAACAATTAAGGCTCAAATCCTCACCAGCTAATGGCTATCAGATAATTCATTAAAATCAAATTTATTGCCACTTCACTTGAATCAAGACACAAAATCCATTACTTATCATGTCTAAGTGAATCCAAGCTACAATCATCTTAACTTGCAACTTTCACGAAAAAACTGAAAAGAATCACACTATTTTTAAAAAAATTTCAAAATTTTCAGTTCTTTTTAACAAAGGAAGCAAAGAGAAGATAGGAGATGAAATGAAATGACTCTCCCCCTACACTTAAATATTGCATTGTCCTCAATGTCAGCACACAATCTAGTTAACAGATCAACAACACAATATAAAGAGTAGAAAGGGAAAGTATACAACCGAATGAACTTGAAAATAGAGATTCCAAGGGTGGCTCAGATTCCTTTTGTAGCTGGTTAGCAATTTATTTATTACCTACAAAATAGAACAAAACAAACTGTAATGCAGAAAAGAAAAAGAAATACTAAATCCTAAACTACAAAGAACTCTATTAGAGACTAACTAATCATAAGTATCAAAAATCAAAATTAAAACTACTTTATTCCTTCTTAACTGAACAAATTTAAGTCTAACCACTTTAAAACATTTTGATTGATCATTTAGTCTTGATTCATGCACTTTCTCAATAATTAGTAGTCTTAGAAAGTCATATTCAGCATTTTCAGGAGCAAGAAAAGAAGAAATATCAAATTTAGGACATTTAAAACCAAAGAAAGAAAATTTAATATCAAGTCTAAAAACACTAAACTCTAGACTCTCTAAATATTTATCAAAACCAATAAAATCTATTGGACTCCCATCAGTAAGAGTCTGCATCCACAGAAAAATTTAATTGCAACTTTTCACAGTCTTTTGAGTTCAAGGCATCTGGCAGTTGCTTCATTTCAGTTGGAAGAGTCTATGGCTTGTTGGGAACTACTTCACCAACTTCAGGGATCTATTCAGGACTCAACAAGAGAAACAATATCTTCCTTAACCAAAGAGACATCAGTAGGCTCACAAAATTCTCAACAATAACCAAAATCAAAATCTAGTCTCTTACTAGTATCAACAGCACAAGGATCAACAGGATTTTCAACATCAGTAATATCACTATGAATGCCCTCATCAATACTAGTATGATCAATAGAATCAATCTTATCAACAAATTCAATGCAAACAAAGGACTCTTTGGATTCAGTAGACTCATCAGACTTTAGAAACTCATTAATCGCAACACATACGGGACATGTATGCAATTCATCACATAAGCATTTCAAATTAGAGTCTGATTCATCAATAACAACAAGCTGCTCAACAATTTCACTGTCTATGTCCTTTTCACATGCTACATTCACTATTTCATTAGTCACACCATTATATGCCAATGAGGAATCATGTTGATCAGTATATGTGAGGAACTTACCAGTCTCAATGAAAGAGTTAATCTAGGAACATTTATCACATATAGTGATTCCAGTGCAACCACAATCAAGAGATGCATCCAAATCAGCTATGTCACATGTTTCAGATGGTATGCTATCCCTAAACTCAAAAGATGCATCATCAACAGGCTTATCAACCAATTCTACACTAGGAACAGAATGATCATCACATTCTAAGTCACCCCCACACTTATCTACTACCCTAGACTTAATAGATTCATCAATTAGTTCAAACATGAATTCATCACTATAGTCATAGCTAGGAGTAGAAATTCCAAGTGCATCAGTACACAAGGATTCATGAACATAAAAAAATGTGCCAATTTTGCTCAATGAGTTACCACAATGAACCATATCAAGACAACAATAATTTCCTCATCAACAATATCATCATGCAATTCAGAATCAACAATATTATATACATTAGTAGTAACAGTGCTATCATATAAACTAGAATCAGTCCTAACAAATTGCAAAGTATTAGAAGATGGAAGGATATTACCCAGTGAATAGGACTCTTCCTCCTCTATACACTCCCTTCTAATTTGCTCTTCAATCAATTTAGTAGCACTTGAAGTCGGTTGATTCATTTGAAATCCTGAATCCTTCATGAGGTTATCCATCATTTATTGGTTTTGGAGTTGTAACCGTTTAGTTTCTTGTTGGATAATTTACTGCATTTGTTGGTTTTGAAGATTATAGGCCTCCATTAGCTGCATCATCCTCTTTTCCCAACTTGGTTCCCTATGGACCTGTTGTTGTGTGTATCCCTCATGATAATTGTAAGGATGATATTCTGGCTCTTGCATGTGGAAGTTGTGGTATGACTCATAATGATGGTGGTAATTGGGGTGGGTTTCATATGAATAGTGGTATAGTTCAATGAAATTAGTGTGAACTTCATAGGAATGGTGGTATAGTTGGTAGCATGGTTGTTGGACTTGTTGGTATTGTTGGACTTGTTGTTCATGTCTTTGTCATTCAAGTAGGCCTTGAAGCATTGTCTGAAGATCATCCAACTACCTAAGGATCCCATCATTTGTATAAGAATCATAGACACCTTGATTAGAATAATAATATGGATCCATTTAAAGCAAATAAAATAAGAAGTTTAATCAATTTTAGCACAAAAATAATTTAGGAACAAACTACACTAAAATTAATTCAAAATCAAGAAAATAAAATTCAAATGAAAATAAGAACTTCCTAACAATAAAAACACTACAAAATAGAGGTGAATCATTCAAAAATAAACTCATAAAAATAAAGAAATTAAATCTAGAAAAATTGAAAAATTCCTAAAAAAATTAGAAAAAATACTAAAAATTTCAAAAAAGTGCCTCAAACGTTGAAATTTGGCCAAAACACCCAAAAACCTTGGAAACACAAAGTTTGAGAATTTTTTGGGCACTTCAAACAAAATTTCCAGTAACCAGGCAAGTTGATGCGCAACATCGAAAAGTCTAAAATCCAAATTCAAAACAGAAAAAAAAAACCAAACAAAAATAGAACTAAAACAAAGTTAGAACACTTAGAAAACTTTCTCAAACAACTAAGACTCCAATTCCCCAGCAATGGCGCCAAATTTTGACAAGTTTGTCATGCAACTCTCAAAATAAACTAGGTTGGATATTATATGCAATATAGGGCACAACCTAAGTCATCTCCTTTAGAAATGGAGTTGAATGCTTAATTGGGTTTTCTAAGTATTAAAAGACTCTAGAACTACCTAATTCAGGGGGGTTTTGATCTAATTAAATTGAGTAAAATAAAATTGAAATAAAATTCCTAAATTCCACCTAATTAGATGAATTGTGAATGATGGACTTGTGACTAGCTTTGCATTCGTCCCTTAGTATCCAGTATTCTTATTCTAATTCAATTGTGATTAATTATGGCTTAAGAGTCCCTAATTGTATTCATGGCAAATGTATCTTGAGTTACTATGCAAGAATTAAGAACTTAGCAATTTTATGTTAATTGAGACCTCAACTACCATTAAATTACTAGTTCTTGTGATTAAGATCTATGAACAATTGAATTGAATAGTTAACTGATTAATTAGCCTTTAAATTAACACTTTAGGAGATTCAATTAACCAATTAAACTCTAATGAACCCTCAAATTAGACAATTAAGCATACAAATTCTCACAAGTATTTCATCAAACACCTTGATTGCACACTTGGAAAATGGTAGGAAAATAAAAATCCAGCACTAAAATTAATCAATTAAAACATCAATTGCTCTCCTAATTAGTATCTAACCAGCTACTAATCATAAACTACATTCATCCAGTAAATTACAAGCTTAACCAAGCAAATAAAATAACAAAAATCAATGTAGAAAGAGTTATGAATCTTAGCCAAATTTATGAGTTTTTCTCCATAGATTCAAGCTTCCACCAAGGATCTTCCTCCTAGCTAGCCACACATGGAATTAATTCTTCATTTGAGTGGAGATGGAGTGGGAATGGAGGATGAGAGGTTGTTGGATGAAGTGGAATGGACGAAGGATTTGAATGTGACGATGGAATGGCGATGGATGAATGTATTCTGGATAGTGGCTAAATGCGTGGGATGAATGCCTTATTCACGTGCTCAGCCCTTGCCTTATTCTCATGTGAATTTTTTGAAATTTCACATGTTACCTCTTCCTTAATTCTCATTGCCCGTTGCAATCCACGTTGCTTCTTACATGTTGCTTCATTCCTTCAACGTGAGATGATTTAGTGTTCTACATAATACTGCTTATTTGTATTATGCTTGGAGCTAAATTCTTCTCACAATTCACTTGTCTATACATGTGCATATAGGTGTGGGCCCCACTATGAATGGTTGATGCATTGGAATATAATATAAAAGAATTTATCCCTGCTTCGTACCATCTTCGAGTCCAGACGCCTTCAGCTTGCCTTATTCCCCTTTTCCCATCTCGCGTTATGCTCTCTACTTCTTTCACATCTTGCTCACGTAGTCTGCATGTATCCTTTCTTCACCACAAGTCTACTTCACGAATCTGTGGCTTGCTCTATTCTTCATGTCAATCTAGAACGTAGCAAACACATGGTTCTTCTCCTTCATTCCTTCATACATTCTTTGCTTGTTTCCTCTTCATTCAGCCCGTGACAATCTAGCTCGTGTATGTTTCTTGAACCCAAAGCTTGTATTGCTTCCTTTGTTTCTACTCAAAAGCTCTAGCCTTTGCGTCATTTCACGTCTTCTGCATGTTCTCCACGTGAGCTTCTTCATCATTCCTAGCTTCAGCTTGTGGCTTCTTCCTTTGTTTTTCCTCCAGCTAGCTCCTAGCCCCTTCTTTGTGTTATTTCCATGTTGGCTCCTGTCATCATGTGCTGCAGCTAGTGCTTTATATAGCTTCTTCTTCTGCATGTGTGCATTTCTATATCAGCTCTAAACCCGTGGCTTCTCTATGTGTCTCTTCCTTCATTCAGTTTCATATCCACATGTCTCTTTACATGTTTCCATTCACCAACATCAGCTCCTTGCTCATTTACTGCTTTGTTTACTCATTGTAGTGTTCACATGCATGTAGAACTCGAGCCCCGTAGTTGCTGCCTTATGTGTTGTCTCTTTTCTTCATGCTACTTGTTCCTTTAAGTTCTTCTCTTTTTCTTTACATGGCTTCTTCTCCCCACAAGTAACTGATGCTTCCTCGTGCTCTTCTCAGAAATCTAATAATGAACTATGTTGCTTCTTCTCCAACTCATGTACTACCTTAATGCTCTATGTATTTTCCATGCATGGCTCTCTTTTGCTTGTGCTTCCAAGTAACTCTGTTGCCCAAACAAATACGTTCAAATTGTGAAAATTATTTCCTCTTAAGATTGCACACTAACAAACTTGAAGCCCATCTCTTCTTTTTTTTTTTCCCTTCATTTCAATTTTCTATTCAAGCTCCAATTACCTATTGAAAATTTGCACAATTAATAGGAAATATTTAATAGGAAAAATTCACAAAAATCATTTAAAGAAATTTAAACATTAAAATTCAATAATTTTGCAAATAAATTCCTAAAGTGCAAAAGTAGCTATTAAAATAAAATCTCATCTAATTAAAATCCAAAAGTCATATTTAATATTAAAAAATCTAAGTTAGGAGGAATAAAAGATATAAAAATAACATTTATCACTTGCAATTGACCCCGACAAGCTATCATATCTTATAGAGCCCTAGTGTGACGACCCTAGCTTCTAATATCAGTGATTATAGCTAAATACACAATTAATAGATAATGATCAAGGTTTGGAGTCATTGCAATTAGTTACATTAAGAAAATATAGGGGAAATTTAAACCTTGATACTACTAGGATCATCAACTAACAACCATAGTGGGGACATGCATAAAAGGGGTTTGTGCCATCATTAAAGGTTTAGGATTCATCCATTAATCAATTTCAACCCGCAAAAACATCCCACCAATGTACTCAAACTATTCCTTAACATTATCCTTACTGAAATTAAGGTTTCTAGGTCAAATATAGGAGTTTGGGGACCTGCGCCGCGACTTGGAACTTTCCCGCCGCGGCTAAGTTAGGTTCTGGAGCTCAAAAACCACATTTTTAAACTTGCGCCGCGGCCTAGAACTCTCGCGCCGCGACCCAGTTACTCTCTGGAATTTTCTTGACTTTCGCCGCGGCTATCGAGTTGGACCTGCGCCGCGGCCAACCTATGTGGCGCCGCGGCGAGTTTTGCTACTGTAACCTCCCTAATTAATTTCCTCGACTCGCGCCGCGGCGGGACTTCTTGCGCCGCGGCGAGGTTACGTTCTGTCACCTCCTGGGTGATTATTTTCACTCCGCGCCGCGGCGAGATTTCTCAAGCCGCGGCGTCCCTCGCCACTGTCACTCCCTAGGCCGCGGCGAAGCCTTCTTGGCCGCGGTGTGACTCCCTCCTGTAGCTATTTTCCCTCTATTTCGCCCCCTACACTCCATTCCTCTTCTTAGGGACACTCTAAGGTCACTTCCCCTCATTTTGTATGGCTCTAATGGCATTTATCTACCTTATTTACTTAGTTATACTTCCATTACCAACTCAAAACCTATATGCCCGTTTCTTTCCTCTAATTACCTTCCATCAGCAAGTTCATAAAGTATCAACAACAAAATATACATGAACTACCAGCAGCTATCCTTTAATACAAAATAAATGGGGGTTCCATATATTAGGGGCTCATATCAATGTCTCAAGGGTTACATTTCCATTGATAAGCAATATTACATGTCAGCACCAATTACAACAGAAATCATGAGTCCATACAACAACTACCAAATTAAGATGAGGTCTAACCCCTCAGTTCATACATCCTCAATAAATCAAATGTTCAAGCCTACACTTGGCAATACAGATACATGATGATGCTATACATTAAGGAATACAAAATTAGCATCTATACTAGCTAAGTCAGCCCAAGTGTAGCCATCTCCCCATAGGTGGGAACTCATGGATTCTCATCCACTTGCTTACCCTTATCCTTACCCGAGGAACTTTCACCTGAAATATTAATCCCACAACACGGGGTGAGATATGAATCTCAGTAACCAAAGCAATTCCATCATATAATCCAGTTTAATCAACATATATGCATAAATCAAAATCCATATCAAAATCATATCAGTCATTTCAGCAAATGAAACAATTAGGCTATCATGATTACTATCCCATACTAGCAATCATATAATCAACATGTTAAAGGCCATTAACACTAGGAGAGGCCCGTCCACGGCACCTACTCCCCATTGAGCACACCAGGGCTCAGTGCATCTGGGGTTTGATCATAACCCAGTGCCCGATCGCGGCACATGCACGGGTGGCAGCCGCACCACAGCTCCACCATGGACTCACAAGGTCCAATCATGATACAACAGATAGCCAACCAATTCATTCAACATTTCAAATCATTCATATATAGCAAATATGAAATTAAAGCAGATACATGCATGGAATTAATGTAAACCCCGGTTACCTCACTTGCAGACAATTGCAACAGCCACCACAAATCCCAAATTCGGATTCAAGTATCTCCCACCAGAATTTTCAATGTGTCACCCAAAATCCTAAGCAAATTCGTATAGAATTAGTACCCATAATATAAATCAGCTATGGGGGTCTCAAACCAACAAAGAAAGCATCAAAATGGGGGGTTTAAGGTCTCCTAATACTAACCCCAACCTCAACCTACGAATTTCACTAAGAAAACCTCCAAACACTCACTTTTCAGATTTTGGGTATAATGAAATCTCTCTAAATGAAAAACTAATCAGACCAAATTAAAGAGAAAGATGAGAGGATTAAGTTGTATAATTATTACCTTGGCCAAATCTTGCTCCAAATGTGAGAAAAGATGGAATTAAGTCAAGAACCCTAGCCTCCTCTCCTCACCTCCGAATTTCTCTTCTATTTTTGTGTTTCAGCAAATGGGGGGAAAAGTGGCTGAAGCAATTAGGGTTTTGATGCGTTTAAGTTGGGTCAAAAGGTTGGGTCATGGGTTGCTCCAAGTCCAAACCCAATTGGGTTTCAGATTTTGCTTATTGGGCCAGTTTTTAAGTGTTGGGCTGCATAATTCTGTTGGGCCAGTTTTCACACATTGGGTTGCTGAAGTTTAATGAGTTTTGGGCCAAACTTAAAGGGCTCAAGGGCTTGGATCTGCACAAGGGTAATTGGGCCACTTAATTGAGCCTATACAAGATAAATCTTGGGCCTCTATCTCATTAAATTAGTTTGGGTTTACCTCTAATTCATTGGGCCTCCATTAGCCTCTTATCATGATTTAATTAATTTGGGCCTAGATGTAAATCTCCATCCTAAATAAATTCTCAACCCATATTAACAATTTATCTCTCTAGAATGCCTATTCACTAACTTGCTCAATTATGCCCTGTTAATTATCCTTAATTAATCTTAATCCATAATTAATACCTTAATTAATTTCGGGGTGTTACACCTAGCGGTTGGATCCCTAGCTTCGCTCAAGTAATTCTAGAGGCTAACCTTTTTCGATGTTCCCTATCTACTCTAAGACCATTCGACAACTTATTTATCATAAACATAGCCACAAACTATTTTCACACACCAAAAAAGTCTCATACAAGGCTTTACACATCTATACAAGCCCTTTACATAGCCTTGTTACCATATCCTCAAGTCAAATCCAACCTGAGAGAGCTTGGAACTTTGCTCTAATACTAATAAATGTAATACCATAGATTTTTAGCTTTGCCTCATGCTAATTTTAAGTCTCATGCCAAGCATTACATAGGGAAGCAAGAAAAATGACATTAAAATATTGAGTTTTCTTATGTTGCGCTATGCATAAATTTTTCTTTTAGAGTCTTGTGGGACATATGGACTTATCTATCACATTCTTATATTTAATTACATAGATACAACTCAAATCCATCACCAAAAATGGCCTAAAACTTGTGCAAGTGCAAGAAACACATAAAATTCCATAGTGTAGCCCCGACCATAATTGCATATTTTCTGTCACAAACTTTGAAAAATTGAAATCATGCATTCTTTACTATTCTATATAGATAAAAATGTCTAATTTATGTTAAAAATAATTTTTAGTCATGAACATAGCATCTAGACCATGTTTGACATCGAAAATGGTACAGAGATCTGACAAGTTACTGGTACTGATATAGATTTTTGCTATAAACTTCAAAATTGTTCAATTAATTCTACAAAAATCTAATCCATGCAAATGATACCAATATGAAAAGCTAAAGATGTTAGCTAGAGGAAAAAATAACTTTAGACTAGTCTAGGCATGTTTAGGTTACAAAAACTAATTAAACAGTAACATAGATCTCACTAGACACCTGATACTGGATAGAAATTTCAAAAATCTATATCTCCCTCTCTAGAAATCCAAATGAGGTGCTTCTAATTGACACAAGTCAATGGAAAATTATATTTCACTTTGTAAAATTTCGTTGCAATTGGACATCATTTTCCCCATGAGTGACAGAATTTCATTTCAGACCAGAATGAATAGTGCACTAAATCAAAACCAGAAAAATTTTCAACTTTGAAAATTCATTAAATATTCCATAGATCTCAAAAAATTCTACACTTTAGCTTTCCAAAAAGTTCTCAACAAGGTCTAGATGCACACCAATTTTAGATTAAGAAGAGCTCATTTGGACAAAAAGTGGTATAAGTTTCTAATATAGTTAATTTTGGTCTATATTAGATACCAAATGTGTCCAAATGACTTCCCTTGGTATTTGGCACCTCTTGGGAAAGTTTAAAAGCATGAATATGATTTGTATAAATTGCCCAAATGGTGTCAAACCTCATGCATCTCAATTTTGCTATTTCACTTCCATTTATACAATAATGCATCAAGTTTCAAGAAGCTAAATTTGCTATTACAAGCTTAATTTACATTCTAGTGTTCATATAACATAATTTCTCATTTATACATAACATATTAACATAATTACAAATGCTCAAGAGGTAATAGGTCATATACAATAATAGGTTACAATATTTTGCAACTTATATGGCCTTAAAGAAGCAAATTTCATGCACTTTAATGTTATACTTTCATCTCTCAAGTGGTTGGCTCCCATTTTCTTGTTCTCTTGGTCCACTTAACATATTATAACATTGGAGAGAAGGGAATGAGATTCAAAGAATCCCAATAGCTCATCTCCTTTTCAATCACACATAAAGGATACAAAACAAGTCTTAAATGCATGTATGGGCATATTGACATGTGCAATCATTTAAGAGATATTTTTAACATTTGAGAAAGTCATACATAGCATACACAAGCTTGCCAAGTAAGTAGATTATCCTCATCCATTCACTTATGGATGTTGGACTTGCCTCACCCATTTCTTTAAAAGGTTTTTGGACTCAACCTTACTCTTGGGAGTCAACTTCACTTTTGGGAGACTCTTTACTTTGTCTTAATATATTCTAAGGATTCTTAGCTCATCCTCACTATGGCTAAAGAGTTCTTGGCTTCCCCACACTCAAGTAAACTAAGACAAGCACATAAAACATCATTTGCATGCATAAAACATCATCATGGTACCATGGAATAAGAGCTCATGCTAAAATATTTTTCATAGCTTAAAACAAACTTACACATATTCAAAGACAATATAAGCACACATTCATGCATGAGAGAAGGTGAAGAGAGCTACCTTGCTTGCATTTGCACACTTTTTCCTTAAGCCTTGAGTCATCTCCCTTAACCTCACACACCTAAGAAGGTGGAGATCATTTCTCTTGTCCTAGACACATCATATGGAAGCTAATTATACTCTTGAATTACATTCTAAGGCCACACATTCACTAGAAAAGCTATGTGACTCATAAGGCTCTTTTATGGTTCCTTAATGCATTTAATGAAGCAACCTTAAGAAAATATCATCTTGGCTCCATTCTATCTATTCATTTATGATTCTTGATTCCATTTAAACTTCTTGGAGTTATCACACAATTAAATATGGAGCCTAGCTTGGTGTTGCTTCTTTAAGCCATAATATAGAACATACAAGGCCATCTTACTTTCTATGATTTTTAAATTTTTTCTAAGGCTTCGTTTCATACTCTTCCATCATACATGACTAAAAAATAAGCTTAGAACAAATTAAAACTACCCCTAGATGCCATTTCTACTCTAGGCCGAAGCATATACTCTTCTTGACATCCTTGGAGTTTCTTCTCTTGGTGTCTTAGGAACTCATATGAACACTTAAACATCATAAAATATGGCTAGGGTTCATGGTAGAGTTCAAGGTGCAATCAAACCCTAAATTTCATAACTTGTGTTCTCAAGCTCCCTTTTCAATTCTAGTTGTTTATTCTTAATCCTCACACTCCATAACCTTTGGTTCCATCAAGAACACATAAAGAAAACTCTCCTCCTCACTTTCTCTCTCTAGACTAAAGCTTAAATGGCTTGGAAATACAAGATTTTGTAAGTGTTTCAAGTGAAGTCTTACTTTAAAACAGAGCTCTCTTCACGTAGATTATTTTTGACTGATTGATTTCTTGAAAAGAGTTCCTTTTTGGCTTGGGTTAGACTTGAATTTTCAAGTTTTCAAGAAAAGAAAACCACCATTAGAGAGCTCTTAAAGAGAGGAAAAACTTTCCTAACTGGTGCAGTATGAAATGAGACTGTTTACTTACCTAAATGGAAGCTTAAACTTTTTCTCTCTCTCCCCTCTTAATGTCATGCCATTGCTACCCATTTTTCTGCAAATGGAAGCTTGTAAAAGGTGATGAGATGTAATCTTACTTAAGAAGCCTCTTTTACAATTTTTCAAAATGACTATTTTGCCCCTATGTGCCTGTTTGCTCTGTTTAGGCTCATTTTAACTCCTTTTTGAGAATCATCTTTTCCATCATAAAATTTAGGTTCTCTAATTTATAAAATTCCTTTGGTTTCATCCAATTTGGATTTAAAACCATTTCGAATGAATTGATCAAAATTTGGGTCAACTGACGTTAGAAAACATCCACTGGAGGGGTTTTAGCTGTCATAGGGCTTCCTATGGTTTTTAGGGCCTCTGAGAACTCTAGAGAACTTAAAACTTTCATTTAAAAAGTCCTCTTGTGAGAATTCCAAAATTTGCTCAAAATGACAAAAATGCCTTTACGTTTCATCAATCTTTCATTGCATTTCATTTTTTTATTCTAACTCTGTTTTTCTTTCCGTTTGAGCCTGGAATTCTCATTTTTAGGAGTCTAGGATGCTTCCCAAATTTTTTGGGACCTTAACTTAGTCCTTTTGGGGGACTTCCTTTTGTATTCGATGAATTTTATTCGTTTACGGAGAAACCGTATGTTTTGTTTCTCACGCTTTCTCTCGTTTTCAGAGAACCGGATATTATAAGCATCAATCCCACTAGTACAAAGCATAATAAATCTTATGTTTGGCAATATATGATGTATCATGGTGTACTATACAAAATAACATATATACAAGATCCAACATTTACCATTACATATACACAAAACACCAAATATCATGCCTATACAATATCCAAAGTACTAGAATCAGCTTCCCATTGACTTTTCTTTGCCACAAAAAGATTTTTCACCTAAAAAGTGTAGCCCATAAACATGGTGAGATATAAAATCTTAGTAACCAATATAAACTTTCATTTACATGTAAATAAAGTAATAAACTAGGATGCTTCAGGTATGAAAATCATAAAATAAATAATGCATGCACAAGTTAAATGAGTAAGCTTTACTATAGCCTAAATACTATCCCACAGTAATAATCAAGTGATAACTTAATCATTAGCCAATGTAATACCTGTTTATTAAAAAAAACCCTAAACTAAGGAAATTACTAAAGGAGGTCTCCTAAATAGAAAGATTTGAGACTAAATAAAATTAAAATAATAATCCAAAAAATTGAAAATGAGGGTACAAGGCTAAAGATACCTAAAAACTAGAGCCAGGGTAGCTTAATAAAATCAGATAAAAATCAGTGGCATTTTCATAATTTTGGGTACTTTTTAGAAAACACAAAGGAGGGATCTTTAAATGGAAAAATTGAGTTTCTTGGGATTCTTAAAGACTCTAAAATCATAAGAACCTCTAGAATGATTAAAACCCCTCCAATATATCATTTAAAGTGTCAGTTGACCAAAACTTTGACCAATTAGTTCGGAAAGGTTTTGAATCCAATTTAGGTGAAACCAAAAACATTTTATGAATTAGATGACCTAAATTTCATGATGGAAAAGACGGTTCTACAAAAGGAGTTGAAATGAACCCAAATGGAAAGAACCAAGTGAGGGACTAAATTGTAATTTTGAAAAGTTGTAAAAATGAACTTTTATGCTTCTTAAAAATGTCCCAATCTGTCCAACCTCACTAAGTGACTTAGCTTCACTCCAAAATAGAATTCAAGATTTGACTTAGAATGTGCACAAGAGGGAAGATGAAGGGAGGAAGAAGAAGTTTTGAAAAGTGTAAGAATTCTTTAGTTTTTTATGTCTTCTTCTTCACTAAACACCTTTTCCTCCTTCTCATCTCTTCTCCTATGGTTTTGGTGATTAATTTGGACATTTTTGGTGGTTGGTTCAATAAGGGGAGGAAAGAAATTGGGAGATCTCTTGAAAGTATAAGAAAGCACCTTTGAAAAGTTAGCAAACAAGGTAAGAACTTATGGTTATGTTGCTTTGTCTTGTTGGGATTTGTAGACACATACAACAACAACAAAAATTAAATGAAGCATGTAAAATCCCTCCTATGAATTTGTCACCTTTTCTTAAATTGAAGTAAGCTAGAAGAATTACACGTTTAGTGCATAAAATTTGTTTCTCCTTCAGACTAATCACATTTGGATCTAGGCGATGCTCTTCATGAACCAATGCCTTCTACCGGTATCCACATGAATGGGATCTCCAACATGAATGGTGTGCTAGCACCATATTACATGAACATCCTTCTCCAAGCTCATCTACAAAACCACACAACTTCTCAAGTGTATAGCAGAAGTCATCTCTCTCTTTCTCATTTAGGTGGTGTATTGTTGCAGCTTAAAATTATGTCTCTTAAGAAACCCCAACACCCTTTTTTATAAGAGGGCTTTGCTTGGTCTTCAAGCCAAAATTAATATTAAATTATAGTTTAAATCAAATTTCAACTTATGAAGTAACAATTTCAAAATTAATTCAAACTTAAACTTAAATTAATTTCAAAATTAATTAAAATATATTAAATATATATCTCTTATTATAGTTTAAATAGAATTTAAACCTATCAGATTTTGAATTTCAAAATTAATATATATTAAATATATTAAATTTTTCCACCACCTTATCAAGAGAAAATACATTATCATAACAAAAATAGGATAATCTCCTATTCAAAATAGGAAACTATTTAGAGAGTAAATAAATTGAATGTCGACACTATATTTATTGAATCTAGACACCTTTTAGGTTTAATGAATTTGGACATTCATTGAATTTAGATGCCTTTTAGGTTCAATAAATTTGGACATTCTAACTCTTGTTGGCTCATTCTTATGTGTAATCCTATAGGCCCATATAATGTTGGTAGTGGGCTTAAAATTCCTTTTAGCCCACAAGTCATAAGTAGCCTCTAGCAAAACATTATGACTACCCAAATTATATGAAGATCGATGATCTAATGTAACTTATCCCATTGCTTATGTCAAGTCTTTTTTGCCGCACGATATCTAGGTCAAGCACAAGCCATGGAGACGTCATCCTTGTATCCCTTAACCACGCTTTCTCAATCTCTAAGTAAACTTTCAAAAAGAAGACAAATGAAAATCCTGTCATTTGCGCACGGCCATGCATTTTTTTATTAGTCTTGCTTATCAAGGGGCCTAACGATATCTTTCTCTTTTAGCGAGAGAGGAACAAATCCCATTTTGACCACTCATCTTCTTCTACATAGATTCTAGTGTATCCAATCACAATCTTTATGATCACCCTATTAAAGGTAATATTTGATTATGTCAAAGTACAATGTTTCTCATGTAGGAATCTATGGCAATCTTAGGTCTAAGGGCTTGGTGACAGGGCTATAAATAAAATACACTTATGACCTAGTCCATGTAGCTATCTCACAATAGGTTAGTCCAACACCTTGGTCCCTAACAAGTGCCTATAATTTTGATTTGTACCTCCATACATGATCATCTCGTGATCATCAATCAAGATCATACTAGTCTTTGTCATGCTATAATATTCTAGTATCATATTTCTCCATTGAGATGACGTATATACATTCTCAAGAAAAATCCATTAAAATAATGAATTTATTTGTGTTACGTCAAGGATTAAATTTTCATTTCACGTCATTTGGGCCCCTTGAATTCTCCAACATCATTCTCTAATTATTTTCTACTTATACAAGTCATAAATGCTCTAAAACAACACACAATCCACAGGTATAAGGTCAAAACTCCAGAAATCAAGTCATTTTCTCATAGATTCCATGGTGGTAGTTTTCTGAGGCAAATTTGAAAAATTATAACTAAATTTAGAAAAATTAAAATCAAGCAAAAAATATTTTTTTAGGAAGCTCTAGATGTTAAATTTGCACTAAAAATAATTTCTAGCCACAAAAATATCATCTAGGGCACATTTGACAACAGAAAAGGTATAAAGGTTAGAGTACCCATAATTACTAATACAACTTATTGATATAAATTTTAAAAATTCATAGTTAATTCTAAAAAAATCTAATTCATGAAAACTATACCAATTTGGAAAGGTGTGGACGTTAGCTAAAGGGAAAAAATAGTTCCAAATCAATTCAAGAGCATTTAGACCCAGAAAATTGATGGAACATTATTAAAGGGTTGACTGTGTGCTTAAAATAGAATAGAAATTTCAAAAATTCATGTCTCCCTCTCTAGACATCCAAATGAGGTGCTTCTAGTTGGCACAGGTCACTGGAAAGATTTAGTTTTTCCCTATAAATGTTCACAGCAATTGGACATTTTTTGCCTTATGAATGACAAAGTTTCAGTTTGGACCAAATGAACAATAGCACTGACCAAAACCAAAAAATTTTCCAATTTCACAAATTCTTCAAAAATTCCATAGACCTCCAAATAATACCTACTTTAGCTTCTCAAAAAATTCTCAACAAGCTCTAGATGCATGCCAAATTTCAAACCAAGAAGAGTTTATTTGGACAAAAAGTGATATAGCTTCACAAAATGGCCATATTTGGCTCTTATAAGGTATCAACTTTGAACAAATGGCTTCTCCAATGATTTGGCACCTCTTGGGCAAGTTTTAAAATAGAAATACAACTTGTAGGCATTGCCTAAGTGGCCCTAAACACTATGTATCTCAATTTGGCTATCCTACATCTATTATTACATTAACATACCAAGCTATCAAAGGGGCATTTTGCACATTTCCACTAATTTAATGCCACATAAGATCTATACAATATCCATATATCATTTTACAATTGTTCATGATCTTACATCCTAAAAATAACATATAAATAATCACTTTGATATTCAATTACAAAATAAACTACATAATGATCCAAATATACCTTTTAACTTCCTTGGCTTGCATTCTTTAGTTCTTGCCCACCACCTAGACATATTAAGATAGAAGAGGGAAGGGGAATGAGATTTATAGAATCTAAATAGCTCATACACCCATTCACATACACATTCATAGTATATACATATCAAAGCATAAGTATGAAGAGTAGCACAACTATAAAGTATGCAAAGTTACAATTCCATGCCACCAATTCAGATTTAATTCAAGAACATGCTCTAGGAACTTTTGCTTTTGCCTTATTCCATTTCTAGGACTTTTGGATTTGCCTCACTCTTACCCTAAGGACTTTTGACTTGGCTTCACCCATCCAAAAGACTTTTGAGCTCATCTCACTCATGCCATGAGACCTTTGGCATCTCTTCACCCACATTACGGGACTTTTGCCATCACCTCACCCTTATGAGCCTTTTCTATAATCAATAGTATTCAAGACAGCACATTGGTACCAATGCAATATCAAGACATAAAGTGGCATGTTTTCAATTCACAAGAGCACATACTAGCACACAATGACATATATATGCAACTAAGAATGCAAGAGAATGAGGTAGAGCTACCTTGAATTTATATAAGCACTTCTTTGCCTTATTCCTTCCCTTTTCTGTTTCACAAGAGCATTTAGGTAGATTAGAATTCTCTTGGACTAAGCATCATAAATAGCATGCAATTACACTCTTGAAGCAAGCCAAGACACCAAATTCATTCTTAAAAACATATTTACTTCTACAAGTGACATAATGGTTCTATAATTGGCCTATTGAATCAACTTTCACATTTTAAGTTCTAGGCTCCATTCTTTTCTCATTTCTAGGCCTTTTGCCATCATTTAAAGTCATTGGAGCCATCACACATTCATTTACATATAAGTTGCTTCATAAGGCACCATTATAGACACCATTGTCCCATCTTCCAATCCATGACTCTTAAATTTTTTCCAATAGTTCCTTCCATCTTCTAAGATCATATGAAGTCCCAAACCAAGGGTAGACCAAATTAAAACACTCCCTAACCCTTTTGTTCTTGCTTGGTCGAGACATCCTCCAAGAAAAGGGTTCATGAGCTTCTTGATTTTTCCTTGATGGGAGAGCCACTTAGGAGGCTTTCTAGAGATCTTAGAGACTCAATGGAACATTCACATATGCAAGAAAATTCAAGGACTAAATCAGATTTCACAAAGTCTTCAAGTGTTCTACACTTTTCTAACTTGAATTATATGGATGTTTCTTGCAATTGCTTGTCATATTCTACTTCTCCATGGTCTAAAACCCTAGTTCCTTCCTTGTTCTTGGACAAAACTCCCTCCCCTTTCATGGTTCTGGTTTGGCTGAAAATGCACCAAGAAAAAAGTAAAAGAAGGAAACAACAAAAGGCAAAAGTTACCTTGGATTTAATCTTGCTTTCAAGAGCATTTCTTCTTGGTTTGCTTCTCCTCAAGGAATTCAAATTCTCCCACTAGTTCTAGACTCCAAATAGAACCATTTCATTCAAGAAAACCATAAAAAGAGAGGAGGAAAGGAGATGAACAAAGTTGGAAGAGGAAGAAGCATGAATTTCTTAGATTTTCCCTACCTCTCTTGGCTTTTCTCCTTCCAAAATTCCCTTCCTCTTGTGCACCCAAACTAAAGCTCTTCTTCTCTAAATTTGAACAGAATCAAGTCAGTCTAAAGAAAATAGAAGAAGGGGCATGACTTATGTAGAAAGTTAAATAAGCTAGCTTTTTCAAAAATTCTAATTTTGTCCTTTCGTAATGGTAATTTTGTTCTAGCTTCATTTTAGCTCCCTTTTTAGAACCATTTTTCCATTATAAAATTTAGGTTCCCAATTTAATAAAATACCTTTAGAATCACCCAATTTGGAGCTAAAACCTTTCTGAATGAATCTGTTAAAGTTTGGGTTCATCGACATTGGAAAACATACACTGGAGGGGCTTTAACTCTCCTTAGGCTTCATATAGTTTTCAGGGCCTTTGAGAACCTTGAGTAACTCAAATTTTCCATTTAAAAAGCCCTCCTGTGAATTTTTCCAAATTGCAAGTATTTACAAAAATGCTACTACGTTTTGTCAGTTTTATTCACAATTTGTTTCACCATCCTAGCTCTATTTTTCTTTCTATCTAAGCCTAGGATTATTATTTTTAGGAGCCTAGGACAGTAACCAAATTTTTTGGTATATTATCTAGCTCATTTTAGGGGACTTGCTTTTATATAACTCATTTTTTCGTTTTACAGAATTTGTTGTTCATTACAATCTTAATTCATTATTCCTCCCTCAATGACGATTGACTAGGGACATTTAGGATAGCTATAATTATCCAAGGATCTTATTATATGGCAAATATGCAAATAATATAATAATGATAATAAAATTATTTATTAAACCAAGACAATGTTTATAGTAAATTGATAGGCCTAGGGTGATCTCTAACACCTCCTGGCTTCTCTTCTTCCTCCTATTTTTGGCTAAAATTGAGACCATATATTAGGGTCTATTTTTTATTTATACTTGATAGTAAATAAGGCTTTGAGGCATGTGATAAACACATATTTTATCTATTTTTATCCTCATAAACTTAGACATTTTAGTTCCAAATATGGCTTTAAAACTTTAATTAGATAAGATTTCATTGTAATAGCCATTTCTATATTTTAGGAGTTAATTTGCAAAATAATTGATTTTAATGCATATATTTTTTTTAAATTATTTTGTGAATTCTTCTATTGAATTGTTCCTACTCTTTGTGCAGATTTTTATTGGTAAATGGAACTCAAATGGAATTTAATTGGAAGCATTTTGCATATCTCTTGACTTTGGTTCATGGTTAATGGAAAAAGAATGGCAACTCTCATGTACAGCAAAAAGAAACACAAGCAGAAGGGGCTTTAGTTTCTGGGTTAGCAAAGAAGAAGCTGCAGCACGTGATGAGGGGAGCCAACGTGGAAATAACGCAAAGAATGAGCTGAAGGGCTGAATGTGCTGACAGAGAAAAATAAACCCATGCAGTAGCCACGAAGTCACAGGCTCGAGCAAAAACAAGAAACACAAGCTGAGCATGTGATAGTTTAAATGAGAATATGAAGCCACGCTCTAGAACGAAGAAGAGAACATGAACAGAAAACACATAGCAGCTGAACGAAGATGCTAGAGCTGAAGCTTGGTTTTAATGTGAAAAGAAGAGCTGCATGATTCAAGGAAGCAACACGAGCTAAGAAAGAAGCAAAAGCTGGGTTGAAGGAGATGGAAAAAACTCAGAAACCAGCAGCTAACGTAGAACGAAGGAGAAACACACGAAAAAGAAAGCTACGTGCAGAGACATGCAGAAGCTACAGCATGCATATGGAATATTATAAAATAAGATGAAGTGGGACCCACACTCATAAGAATAAAGAAGGAAAAATGCTTTGGGTAATTGGAACCAGGAACAGCACGTGAAAAATAAAGGAAGCACGAGGAGGGGCTGGACATCACTCCATCAGCATCCAATCCACGTCGTCCATTCCATATTCACGCCTTCATCCCTTCGTCCATATATCCCATTCATTTCACCCATTCCATTGTCATTCACGCCTCCATTCACATACCATGCCATTTTTCCTCCATTTCCATCCATTAATGAAGCTCTAATTCATCCACCTTGAGGCTAGCTAGGAGGAAGCTCTTGGAGAAGCTTGAATCCATGGAGAAGGATGCAAAATTCTGGCTAAGATTTTCTTATTTTTCTAGCACTTTTTCTTTTTCTTGTATAATCTCGGTTGAGTTATATTTGATTGAGAATTTGTGTAATTAATTAGTGGCTGGTTAGACACTGATTAGGAAGCCTTTTTGTTGATTAATTGGTTGGATTGAATCTGGTTTTTCATTATTCTCTCTAATCTCTCATGTATACCACGAAGGTGTTCGATGAAATGCATGAGTGAGATTATATGCTTGATTGTTTGATTTGAGAATTCCTTAGTGTTTAGTTGGTTAATTAAACATTTTTGGATGATGAATCAGAGGCTAATTAATCAGTTAATCAATCAAATTAGATGTTCATTAATTTTAAAGACAAGAGTTAATGAATTAGTGTAGGATTGAGTTCTCAATTCAACATTAACTTGTTAATTTCTTGAATCTTAAATGGTTATTCAAGATCATTTGCTAATGAACATAATTAGGAATTCTTAGGCCAGAATGAATCACAATTAGATTAGGATGAGGATAGTGGATACCAAGAGATGATTCCTAAGCTAGTCACAAGCCCATTTTCAACCATAATTCATCCAATTAGGTAGAAATTAGGAATTTTAATTTGATTTCATTTTAGGTTAGTTCAATTCAATAAAAAACCCCCCAAATTAGGTAGCTCTTAGAGTCTTTTAACACTTAGCAATTCAATTGAACATTGAACTACATTTCCAAGGGAGATGACCTAGGTTGTACCACTTGCTATATTTTTAATCAATCTAGTTTTATTTTGAGGGTTGCACGACAAGCCCGTCAAAATTTGGCGCCGTTGCCGGGGATTTGGAGTCTCAATTGTTTGAGAAAGTTTTCTAAGTATTTTTGTTCTGTTTTAGCTCTATTTTTATTCTGTTTTAATTTGATTTTTGTTCTGTTTTGAATTTGGAATCGGGTAATTTCGGTGTTGCGCGTTAAGTGTCCTGGTTGATGGAATTTTCGTTCAAAGTGTCCAGAAAATTCTCATACTTTGTTTTCCATGGTTTTTTGGTGTTTTGAGCAAAAGTAATATCTGAGCTATTAGGTGCACCATTTTTTAGCCAAATTCCAATGTTTGAGGCACTTTTTCTAATTTTTTAGTATTTTTCGAATTTTTTTTAGGAATTTTTCAATTTTTCTGGATTTAATTTCTTTATTTTTTGTGAGTTTATTTTGTGTCATTAGCCTCTGTTTTAAAGTGTTTTTTATTATTAGGAATTTCTTAGCTTCATTGAATTTTTATTTTTTTGAGTTCGAGTTAATTTTAGTTATAATTTGTTTGTGATTTTACTTGTGCTTAAAGTGATTGTGCTTCTCATTTTTCTTTGCTTTAAATGGATCCTTACTATTCTAATCAAGGTGTCTATGATTCTTGTAGAGAGCATAGGATTTCTCAGAAGTTAGATAATGCCATGTCAATGCTTCAAGGCTTGCTTGAAAGACAAATACAAGAACAACAGGCACAACAATACCAACAATTCTAACCACCATGCTACCAACCATACCACAATCCATATGAGATCCACCCAAATTACCACCATCATCATGAGCCATATCATAACTTCCATATCCAAGAGCCATACCATGATTACTATAGGCAAGAGCCACAATATCATCCTTATAATTACTATGAGGGATACATGCAACAAGAGCCTCAGAGGGAACCAAGTTTGGAAGAGATGATGATAGAGCATTTGAAGGCCTATAATCTTCGAATCTAACAAAGGGATGCCGACCATCTTCAATTCAAACAAGAACATGAACGATGGTATCTTGAAATGCAGCAAAGGCTTGACAACATGATGAAGGATTTGGGAATTCAATTGAATCAACCGACTTCAAGTGCTACTGAATCAACTGAAGAGCAAATTAGAAGGGAATGTATAGAGGAGGAAGAATCCTATTCACTAGATAATATCCTTCCATCTTCTAATACATTACAATTTGTTGGAACTGAATCTAGTATGCATGATAGCACTGTGATTCCTAATGCATACAATGTTGTTGATTCTGAATTGCATGATGATGATGTTGTTGATGAGGAAATTGTTGTTGAATCTCCTGATATGGTTGATTGTGGTAGCTCATTGAACAAAATTGATACAATTGTTGATGTTCATGATTCCTTATATACTGATGCACTTGGAATTTCTACTCCTAGCTGTGACCTTAGTGATAATTCTATTTTTGAACCTGGTATTAATGAATCTATTGAGTCTAGGGTAGTAGATAAGTGTGGGGGTGACTTGGAATGTGATGATCATATTATTCCTAGTCTGGAATTGGTTGAGAAGTCTGTTGATGATGCATCTTCTGAATTTAGGGACAACATGCCATCTAGACCATGTGACATAATTGATTTGGATGCATCTCTTGACTGTGTGTGTGTTGAATCTGCTATATGTGATGAATCCTCCCAAATTAATTCTTTCATTGAGACTAGCGAGTCTATCACATATTCTGATCAACATAATTCTTTACTAGCATGTCATGGTATGGCTGATGAAATGGTAGAAGTAGCATGTGATAATGATATAGACAGTGGAATTGTTAAGCAAATTGTTGTTGATAATTCAGACTTAACTCTTAAATGCTTATGTGATGATATGCATACATGTCCTGTGTGTGCTGAGATTAATGAGTTTCTGAGGTCTGATAAGTTTGTTGAATCCATGGAATCCTTTGTTTGTACTGAAATGATTGATAAGACTGATTCTTCTGATCATACTAGTGTTGATGATAATATGTATAGTGATAGTGCTGATGTTGAAAATTCAGTTGATCCTTTTGCTGTTGTCAATACTAGTGAGAGATTGAATTTTGTTGTTGATAATTGTCTAGAATTTTGTAAGCCTACTGATGTCTCTTTGATCAGGGAAGAAGCTATTTCTCTTGTTAAGAGTCCGGAACAAATTCTTGAAGTTAGTGAGCTAGTTCCTAACAATCAACAGACTCTCCCAGTAGAGGAAAAGCAACTGCCAGATACCTTAGATACCTTAAACTTAAAAGACTGTGAGAAGTTGCTGTTTAATTTTCTTGTGGATGTAGTGACTCTTACTGATGAGAGTCAAGTAGATTTTATTGGTTTTGATAAATTTTTAGGAAGCTCAAAATTTCAATTTGGTTTTAAGTTTTCTTTCTTTAGTTTTAATTGTCCAAAATTTGATTTTTCTTCTTTTCCTACTTTTGAATATGCTGAAAATGACTTTTTGAAACTTCTGATGGTTGAGAAAGTCCATGGGTCAACACTGAATGATCAATCAAAATGTTTTAAAGTGGTTAGACTCAAATTTGTTCAGTTAAGAAGGAATAAAGTGGTTTTAATTCTTGTTTTTGATACATATGATTAGTTAGTCTTTTATGGAGTTCTTTGTAGTTTAGGATTTAGTTTTCTTGTCTTTTCCGCATTACAGTTTGTTTTGTTTCTGTTTTGTAGGTAATAAAAAATTGCTAACCAGTTACAAAAGGGAATTTGAGCCTACCCTAAGATCTTCGATTCAAGTTCATTCGGTTGTATTCTCTCTTTTCACTCTTTATCTTGTGTTGTTCATCTTTTTACTGGATTGTGTGCTGACATTGAGGACAATGCAATATTTAAGTGTGGGGGAGAGAGTCATTTCATTCCATCCATCTTTTCCTTGTTTTTTTTTTTAAAAAAAAAAATTAAAAATTAAAAATTTTTGAGAAATTTTTTTTGAAAAATAGCATGATTTTTTTTTAGTTTTTCTGTGAAAGTTGCAAGTTAAGATGATTATAGCTTGGATTCACTTAGACATGATAAGTGATGGATCTTGTGTCTTGATTCAAGTGAAGTGGCAATGAATTTAATTTCAATGAATTATTTGATAGCCATTAGCTGGTGAGAATTTAAGCCTTAATTGTTCAATTCTAGTGTGTATTCACTTATCTTTGTTTCACTCTAGAACTTGTCTTGATTCTTTATTGAAACCACATTTGCATTTGTATGCATGAAAATGATAAGGCATTCATTTCTTTTTTTTAGCTAGTGAGCCAAAAAGCCAACCTATATGCATCTTTATCTGTTGTTTTAGCCACTTTGGGCTTGTATTTTCTTTTCTTGTTACCCATAGCCATTTAAAAATGTTTCCTACCGTGTTTTAAGATGCCTTAGAGATTTCAAGGAACATTGCACTTGTTTGGGATGAGAGAATGTATGCTTTACGTCAAGTTAGGCCATTGATAATAAGAGTTGAGGAATATGTTCTGAAAAAAAAAAATTTTTTTGCAATTGCAAAGAAAAGATAGAAAAACAAAAAGAAAGCAAAAGAAAAGTAATGAAAAAAAAAAGGAAGCAATGGAAAATCAAAAGAAAAAAAAGAGTTTTAAGTTGAGTTTATAGTTGCTTGTATTAGTTGGAAATAAGGCCTTGAATGCACATTTTTCCCTATCCTAAATCTTCATTGATTGCTCTTGAGATCTTAAGGTGTTTATTTGTTGTTTGTTTTCCCCTTATTTTTATATCCATTCATTTCATTTCCTTAGCCCTATTACAACCCTAAATAAAGTCCTTTGATTTGTGTATTGCATTTAGCATGGGTGGTGGAGATTTAGAAGCTTGACAAGCTTATGGTAGTGAGCTTGGATAGGTGAAGTTTGAGCAAAACACATCCCTTTAAACCCTGGAAAGTTGAGAGTAAACACCAATTCATGAGAGGCTATGCATTTCAATTCATTCTTTTCAAATGAAATTGCCATGGAATTTGATTTCTTGATGCAATTGAAGTTATCTTAGATTGTTGAAGTGTTGAAGAGTTTTGATTAGTCTCTAATTTGTGATTTTTACACTTGCCATTCTACTAGCCGGATGCTTCAATTCATTCTTTATCTTGGATTTTAAGCTTTGCCCAGGAGTGCAAAGATTTAAGTATGGGGGAATTTGATAAACACATATTTTATCTATTTTTATCCTCGTAAACTTAGACAGTTTAGTTCCAAATATGGCTTTAAAACTTTAATTAGATAAGATTTCATTTTAATAGCCATTTCTATATTTTAGGAGTTAATTTGCAAAATAATTGATTTTAATGCATATATTTTTTTTAAATTATTTTGTGAATTCTTCTATTGAATTGTTCTTACTCTTTATGCAGATTTTTATTGGTAAATGGAACTCAAATGGAATTTAATTGGAAGCATTTTGCATATCTCTTGACTTTGATTCATGGTTAATGGAAAAAGAATGGCAACTCTCATGTACAGCAAAAAGAAAAACAAGCAGAAGGGGCTTTAGTTTTTGGGTTAGCAAAGAAGAAGCTGCAGCACGTGATGAGGGGAGCCAACGTGGAAATAACGCAAAGAATGAGCTGAAGGGCTGAACATGCTGACAGAGAAAAATAAACCCATGCAGTAGCCATGAAGTCACAGGCTCGAGCAGAAACAAGAAACACGAGCTGAGCATGTGATAGTTTAAATGAGAATATGAAGCCACGCTCTAGAACGAAGAAGAGAACATGAACAGAAAACACATAGCAACTGAACGAAGATGCTAGAGCTGAAGCTTGGTTTTAACGTGAAAAGAAGAGCTGCATGATTCAAGGAAGCAACACGAGCTAAGAAAGAAGCAAAAGTTGGGTTGAAGGAGATGGAAACAACTCAGAAACCAGCAGCTAACGTAGAACGAAGGAGAAACACACGAAAAAGAAAGCTACGTGCAGAGACATGCAGAAACTACAGCATACATATGGAATATTATAAAATAAGATGAAGTGGGACCCACACTCACAAGAATAAAGAAGGAAAAATGCTTCGGGTAATTGGAACTAGGAACAGCACGTGAAAAATAAAGGAAGCACGAGGAGGGGCTGGACATCACGCCATCAGCATCCAATCCATGTCGTCCATTCCATATTCACGCCTTCATCCCTTCGTCCATATATCCCATTCATTTCACCCATTCCATCGTCATTCACACCTCCATTCACATACCACGCCATTTTTCCTCCATTTCCATCCATTAATGAAGCTCTAATTCATCCACCTTGAGGCTAGCTAGGAGGAAGCTCTTGGAGAAGAATGCAAAATTCTGGCTAAGATTTTCTTATTTTTCCACCACTTTTTCTTTTTCTTTTTCTTGTATAATCTCGGTTGAGTTATATTTGATTGAGAATTTGTGTAATTAATTAGTGGCTGGTTAGACACTGATTAGAAAGCCTTTTTGTTGATTAATTGGTTGGATTGAATCTGGTTTTTCATTATTCTCTCTAATCTCTCATGTATGCCACGAAGGTGTTCGATGAAATGCATGAGTGAGATTATATGCTTGATTATTTGATTTGAGAATTCCTTAGTGTTTAGTTGGTTAATTAAACATTTTTGGATGATGAATCAGAGGCTAATTAATCAGTTAATCAATCAAATTAGATGTTCATTAATTTTAAAGACAAGAGTTAATGAATTGGTGTAGGATTGAGTTCTCAATTCAACATTAACTTGTTAATTTCTTGAATCTTGAATGGTTATTCAAGATCATTTGCTAATGAACATAATTAGGAATTCTTAGACCAGAATGAATCAAAATTAGATTAGGATGAGGATAGTGGATACCAAGAGATGATTCCTAAGCTAGTCACAAGCCCATTTTCAACCATAATTCATCCAATTAGGTAGAAATTAGGAATTTTAATTTGATTTCATTTTAGGTTAGTTCAATTCAATCAAAAACCCCCCAAATTAGGTAGCTCTTAGAGTCTTTTAACACTTAGCAGTTCAATTGAACATTGAACTCCATTTCCAAGGGAGATGACCTAGGTTGTACCACTTGCTATATTTTTAATCAATCTATTTTTATTTTGAGGGTTGCACGACAAGCCCGTCAGCATGGGAAACCAAATGGAACAATTAGAATTCAAAGGAAAACAATAGATAGCAAAGTATGGCCATTAAGGTTTTGAATACTCCTAGGAATTTATGAAGCTTTCTAATGGTAATTTAGGTTGCCTAAAAGTATGTTTGAATTTTCAAGACATCTAGAAAGCTTCATGGATGGCAAATTCCCTAGGAAAACTAATAAAATCCCATAGGCTTCCATTATGTGTGAGCATCTTGGCCAAGAGGGGAAGTGACACCTAGAGAGATTTTTTTTTTATTCCAAGGTTAGAAATGGTCTAGATATGATTAATAAACACCAAAGAAATTATTGGTTTGAATTTAAAATCCATGGTTCATGAGATGGAAGTTTAAGCTCTATTTTAAGGCATAAAGAAGCAACTTGAGTTTAGACTTCTTGAATTAATTTGGAGATGAATTAAATGAGTTTAATTAGAGTCATATGACCTAGGATGAATGACAAATTAGAGTTAAGATCATGAATTCAAGAGATTGCTTTATTATGCTCTTATATGGCACCATGTTGATGTACTAAGACAAAGTAGGCTTGTATAGAGTTTATGTGAAGCTAGAATTGGTTCCAATGATTCAATTGTGTCTTATTTGATGTGTCTAGGCCAAGTAAATCAAGATGCCCCTAATTGTGTGTGTGGTCGAGAAACAGAAGGAGAAACTCAAGGAGAAAAGTGTGCTTCTTGACTTGAGGTAGTTCTCTAACCTTTCTTGCATACATTTTTTTTATGTTTAATTGTCATTGGATGCTTGTGTGTATGTTTGAACCATGAGATATGTTCTTAGTCATTGATCACATGCTATGGTACCACTATGCTTCTTGAAATGGATTTTGAATGCAAAATGGCTTAAATGAGTGAGATTATACTAAAAGTCCCTTAGAATAGGTGAGAAAATGCCAAAAGTCCCTATGAATGTGTGAGACAAAGCTAAAAGTCTTAAGAAAGATTGAGGCTAAGTCAAAAGTCCCTAAATGTACGTAAAGCAAATCCAAAAAGTCTCAACGAAATTGGGTAAGGCTAGACTAATATTCTTTAAAGCCTATGTTTAGTTGTATGAGCCTATGTAATATGGGAATATGCTCATGTATGGTTATTAGAAGTTTTTATGACATGCTTGCATTCTTTGACATGAAAATGCATCTTATATGTATGTTTGAAAGGGTAAAGATCTATTGGGATTCTTTGAATCTCACTTTTGCCTACATATGTTTAACTATGTCTAGATGAAGCTCAAGGAACAAAAAATGGGAGCTAAGCACCTTGAAGCATAGGACTTTGACAATAGAATAGGAAATTTTGTATTTTGATGTCAAATTTTATGCCTAAATGATGTGTATGAGATGTAAGCACTTAAGCATATATAAGAGTATATAAATATCATGTATGAATGGATTTTGGAACCAAATGCATGCTTATATAGATTTTTGACATCTTTATGCTTTGATGCTTACGTATGTAAGCACAACTAGGATAACAATTTTGAGATGTATAATGATTTGGACCATTTGAAATGCTCTCATGGGCTGTGTTTATTGTAATACCATAAATTTCTATCTCATTTCATGCTATATCTATGCCTCACATCATACAACTCACATAAGAGGCAAAATAATGGCATTAAAATAATACATTATTTAGCATTGTGTCACGTATAAAATTTTTCACTCGATGTCACATGGACCATGTGAGCTCATACATCACATTATTATATTTAATTACATTGATACAACTCATTTGCATCACCAAAAGTGGCCTATAACTCGTGAAAACCAAAGGTAAGTATAAAATACATATATATATTTTCGGCCAGATTTTTCTCATTTTTGTCACAAATTTTGGAAAAGTATAACGAATTCTAGAAAAGTCAAAATCATGAATTCTTGGCCATTATAGAAATCTACACATGTCCAGAGGTCTGGCTGTTTACGGGTACTGTCACAAGTTTTTGCAGCAAAATTTAAAAATATCTAATTAATTCCAAACAAATTAAATCTATGTACATGATACCAATCTTGAAATCTGTGGATGTTAGCTAGAGGAAAAAAATAAATCTAGACTAGCTCAGGTACATCCAGGCATCGAAAATTAATCAAACAATACCTGAGGTCAATTAGAGCTCTTGATACTAGACAGAATCTTTGAAAATTTATATCTCCCTCTCTAGACATCCGAATGCGGTGCTTCTAGTTGTTACAAGTCATTGGGATTGTATAGTTTCTCCATATACAATTTTGTGGCAATTAGACATCATTTGAGCCCTGTGTAATAGATTTCATTTTCAGACCTGAGTGAACAGTAACATGACCAAAACTAAAATTTTTGCCAACTTTAAAAATTCATCAAATATTCTCTTGACCTCAGAAAATTCTATTCTTTAGCTTAACAAAAAGCTCTCAACAAGATCTAATTGCATGCCAAATATAAAATCAGCAAGAACTCATTTAGACAAAAAGTGACATAGGGTTCTAATATGGTCAATTTTGGCTCTATATTAGATACCAGTTGTGTCCAAATGGCTTCTCTTGATATTTAGCACCTCTTGGGCAAGTTTAAAAGCATGAATATGACATGTATGAACTACTCAAATGGTCCCAAATCTCATGCATCTTAATTTGGCTATTTCACTTCCATTTATACATACATTTCCATGATACAAGTTTATCATTACATGTCTAAATTGCACATTTCCATACATACAACCTTAAACTTCATTTGTACATGATACATTAGCAAAATTATACATGTTCATAATATCATAGGACATATACAACCATTGATTACAACATTTGTTATTCATATGGCCTTAAAGAAATAAAATATAAACACTTTCTTGTCATAATCTCATCTCTCAAGTGGTTGGCTCCCATTTCCTTATTCTCTTAGGCGACCTAGCATGTTAGAACATTGGAGAGAAGGGAAGGAGATTCAAAGAATCCCAATAGCTCATCTCCCTTTCAATCACACACAAAAGTATGTAATACAAACCTTGAAAATGCATGTATGGACATGTTAACATATGTGAGCATTTAAGAAATATTCTTGGCATTTGAACAAGTCATACATAGCAAGCATAGACTTGCCAAGTAAGTAGATTTGCCTCGCCCATTTCTTTAAGAGGTTTTTGACTCAACCTTATTTTTGGGAGTTAACCTCACTTTTAGGAGACTCTTTACTTTGTCTCAACTAACTTTAAGGGTTCTTGGCTTATCCTCACCATGGCTAGAGGGTTCTTGGCTTCTCTACACTTAAGCAAACCAAGACAAGCATGTAAAATATCATTTGAATGCATAAAACATCATCATAGTACAATGGAATAAAAGCTCATGCTAAACTACTTTTCATAGCTCAAAACATATATAAACACATTCAAAGACAATGTAAGCCTACATTCATGCATGAGAGAAGGTGAAGAGAGCTACCTTGCTTGCATTCGCACACTTTTTCCTTGAGTCTTGAATCCTCTCCCTTGACTTCACACACCCAAGAAGGTGGAGATCACTTCTCTTGGCCTAGACACATTATATAGGAGCTAATTATACTCTTGAAGCAAAGTCTAAGGCCACACAATCACTAGAAAGGCTAGTTGACTCATAAGGCTATTTTATGGTTCTATAATGCACTTAATGAAGCCACCTTAAGAAAACATCACCTTAAGAAAACATCATCTTAGCTCCATTGTATCTATTCACTCATGATTCTTGACTCCATTTAAACCTCTTGGAGTCATCACATAATCAATTCTAGGAGTCTAACTTGGTGTTGCTTCTTTAAGTCATATTATGGAACATATAAGGCCATCTTGCTTCCTATGACTTCTAAACTTTTTCCAAGGCTTCCTCTCATACTCTCCCATCATACATGATATAAAACCATGCTTGGAAGGAATTAAAACACTCCCTAGGTGCATGGACTCTCCTTGGCTGAAGCTATGTTTTTATAGTGCACCAATAGAGTTTTCTTTCTTCCTTTGATAGGAGAATCATGTAGGAAGGTCTCTTAGTGTCTTAAGAGCCTAAATGAACTCTTAAACATCATAAAATATGGCTAGGGTTCATGATAGAGTTCAAGGTGCAATCAAAACCCTAACTTTTCTATCTTGCAAATTCATAGTTTTTACTTGAATTTCTTTGCATATTCTTATTCTCCTCCCTTAAATTCCTAAGATTCACCCTTGGTTCTACCCAAAATTCAAGCCCTCCTACATTTACATACATGGGGCGAAATGGGTAGAAGAAGGGGGAGGAAGTAGCTACCATGGGATGGAAGATTTAGCTTGTTTTTCCTTGTTTTCTTGCTTGATTCTCACTTTCCTTGGTCTTCTCTCTTCAAATCCGAATTTTCCCCTCTATTCTTCCATCAAAACAGATCCAAAAACTTCAATAAAATCATAGGAAGAAAGCTCAAGAGGAAAGGAACAAGTTTGGAAGAAGAAAGAGCATGAAAATCTATGAAATTCCTTACCTTTTCCTTGCTTTTTCTCCTCCTTTCTTCTCCTCCATGGTGCACCTAAGAGAGCTAGTATTTTCTCTGGTTTTTGGGTAGAATGGATCATGCAAATGAAGGGGAGAAGAAATAAGAAACTTAAAGAGTGTTCAAGAAGCTTCCACTTTTTTAAAAATTCTAATTTTGCCCTTCGTTTTTGACATTTTTGTTTCTAACTCGTTTTACCTCTTTTTTTAGAAATGTCTTTTCCATTATGAAATTTAGGTTCCTAATTTATTAAAATGCCTTTAGAATCACTCAAATCAGAGCTAAAACCTTCATGAATGAATCAGTCAAAGTTTGGGTCAATTGACATTAGAAAACATCCACCGAAGGGGTTTTAATTGTCCCGGGGCTTTTCATGATTTTTAAGGCCTTTGAAAACCTTGGAGAACTTAAAACTTTCATTTAAAAAGCCCTCCTGTGTAAATTCTAAAATTTGCTCAAAATTACGAAAATACTATTACGTTTCATAAGTTTTCTGTTAAATTTCATTTCTTCATTCTAGCTTTATTTTTCTTTTTGCCTGAGCCTAGGATTCTCATTTTTAGGAGTCTAGAATGCTTCCCAAATTTTTTGGGGCCATAACTAAGTCATTTCAGGGGACTTCCATTTGTACTTGGTGAATTTCGTTTGTTGATGGAGAAATTGTACGTTATGTTTCTCATGTTTTCTCTTGTTTTCAGAGACCGAATGTTACATTTATGCTTTTGGATGTGCTCAAATAGTTATGGAACGATTAGAAGACCATTGGTGTAATTTTGACCCTTTTGTTGTTCCAAAATTTATATAATTTTGAGCTAAACCATAAACTAACCAAATTGATTATTTTGTGTATGAAATTTGGCATCAATATAGGTCTCATCTAGAGCTTTTCAAATAACTAAAGAATATCCAATTTGGAGCTCTAGAGAATTTATTATGAATTTTCAAAGTTGGCCTAATTATGCAGAATTGTCCTATTCATTGTTCACATGGTCAGTTTACATTTTTGTGTCATTTATAAGCCAAATGGAATCTAATGCTTATAAAATTTTACAAGAATAAACTAGACGTTATAAGATTTCTATAGCCACTAAGAGCATCCCATTTGGATCTATGTAGAGGGAGATATGGATTTTTGAAGTTTAGATTCTGTTGTAGGATGCATCAGTGACTTGATGTACTATTCCATTAAGTTTTATGGACCAAACCTAGTTATGTTGATTTGAAATTTTTATGGTAGTTAGAGAACATCTGTATCTTTCCAAAATATATAATTTGCATGATTTTTATTTTTTTAGAATTAATTATGATTTTTTAAAATTCATATAAGATTATGGAATTCTTGGAAATTGCCAAATGAGATGCCATTTTGTGTTGCATGGCTTGAACCTGAGTTTTAAGCTTCAAATTGGGATGTTTCTAATTGAACACATGTATTATGGATGGAAATAAATATGGTAAGCTCTTATGGTCCATTTAGCTAATGATGAGTTAATTGGGCTTTTAATGATGGTAAAATTCACTGTTAAAAGTGCTTAAATTATGAAAATAGATCTTTTTGACCAATTGTGATGTAAAATTAATGCTAGCTATGTATGGTGTGATAGCCAATAACTTAAGAGGGGCATGTCATGACAAATATACTCTTAACTAAGCATTGTTCAAGGCCCTATAAATAATTAGGTGATTATTCATGGTCCATAACTTATTGAACATTATTTAAGGCTCTTTAAAGTAATCAAAACACTATTCATGATCTATGACTTTCGTTAAGCACGGTTCACAACTTCATTTGTCAAGACATAATTGAACCCATTCATAGTGTTATATATATATATATATATATACAAGTTATCAATATGAGTTTTCCATAATTGTAAGTAGAATTAAAAACTGTTTACCTCTTAAAGATGCTTTCCATTTTTTAAATAGCTACTAACACATTTCAAGTGGACAACCAAGCCTTACCAAGCTTCCTAGCATCATAAATCCTCAAATTGACCTTAAATTCCACATTTTTTGAAATGGTTCTTCACATTTTCAAACATACACAAAGCCAAACACCAAACCCAAGCTTTAAAAAGAGATTTCAGAGAAAAAAAAAACTCTAAATAAAGGGGAAATGCTTACCAAACCATGACTTCACTCCTTCTTCATCCTCTTAACCTAAAAACCCCCTAAAATCTTCAAATCACAAACCCTACAATTCCATAAATGATAACCAAATCACAAATCAATTGGACCAAAATGAAGAGGAAGAGGAGTAGATAAAGTTTCTTCTCAGTTACCTAAGCTAAATCTTTCTCCTTCATCCTTTAGTAAGCCTTAAGCCCCTAAAGTCTCTTTTCTGTTCAACATCTCTCCCTTTGTTGCATGTGTACATGCATGAAAAGGGAGGAGAGAAAGATATGACAGGGCTGGATAGTTTGAGGCTATAGAATTGTGTTTTTTGGCTAGCGGATTAGTAAGCTTTAGTATTTTTATCAGATCTGGGCCATGGATGTTAGGTTTTAAGTTCAAAAATTAAAGGAATGAGGAATTTTATAATTAAAATTATTTCCAAATTAATTTAATTAAATTTTAAGGGTAAATGGACTCTAATTATTTTTTTTAGGTTAGTTTACCAAATTTTCCAAATTAATTAATTAAACCTTTAATTTAAATTGTTTTCTCTACGATTTCATAATAAATCACATTTTCTTAATAATCTTAATTAAATAGTTGTTGGATATTACTTTTGTTCTTTTTAGGAATTTTGCCCCTAAAATTTACATACCTTTCTTAAAAAGTAATGGATAATGTCATACCATCAAAGAATGTGTGCACATTTTGTATTATATTCTTCTTATAGCATCAATTTCTCACTTTTGGCAACGGATATTATTGTTATTAAAGGCCCAAAATTTCTAAATGTGCACAATCATATAAATTTATTATAAAAATCCTTAAATTCATGTCTAACAAGTTTGTTAAGTTTGGAATATCACAACAATGAGCATAATTTTCGGATTCCATGGCATATATTGCAAAGCACCATATTTGCACATTTGCTCATATTGAATGTCAACTTTAAAAATTCATATCTTGGGCTAAAAAATTTTGATTTACACAAGTTAGGTGTCTATGAAAAGCTTAGGATGTGGACTACATATTATAAAAATTTTAAGTGAAAATAAGTTCATTTGGGACACAAAATTCTAATAGAACAATAACTACTATCGTAACTGAGCATAAATCATAACTAAAACTTCAGAAGTGCATATCTTTGGCTACATAGCTTCGATTTATACGAGTTTGGTGGTTATGGAAATCTTATAATGCCAAATATATGTATACAAAATTACATGAGCATTGAAGTTCATTTGGGCCCTTAAATACACAAAAACAACCACCTAAACCATATGAACAATGCACATGATTTTATGTAGTTTTCAACAAATTCTGAAAATTCATAACAAATTCTATAGAGCTCCAAAAATTGTGTTCTTTAGCTCTATAGAAACCTCTAAATGAGCTCTAAATGCATGCTAAATTTCATCTAGAAATTCATCTATTTGCTTAATTTTTGGTTCAAGTGTAAAATGTGACTTAAAATGGACCAAAATTAGTTCCAAATGGATCAAAATTGACCACTTTAGTTCATATGACCAATTGGGCATGTTTAAAATGTAAAACACAGCATATATGACTAGTTTATCATGTCCCAAATATCATGCAACTTAAATTCTCTCTCCCACTTACCATTACATACATGCATTTCATGGCACCCACATAGTCAATTTGCATAATACTTTATATTTACATTAAAAAATGGTATTTATATCATAATCCCATGCTTTTACATTTGTAGGAATGGTTACATCACAAAATATACATGTATATCTTTATATGTGTAACAAAATACACAAAAGCTTAAACTATTATCAAAGTATGACATCTTATGTTCTTTGGTCTCCATCTTTGCCTCCTTCATGATTCTCTAAACATGGTTAGGAATAATATAGAGAAGAATGAGATTTTAAGAATTCCAATAGCTCATTCATCATTCAAACACATTTATATGGCGCAGTTAATGTCAAAGAAAGCAAGTATGCATATTTAACACTCAAATATCAAATATAATCATACATAAAGAATCATATGACTCCATCAAAGTAAAAACAAGCTCTAGGGACTTTAGGTTTGGTCTCACCCACTTTTAGAGGTTTTTGACTTAGTTTCACTCGTGTTTTGAGACTTTTGGCTTTGTCTAACCTATATTTAGGGACTTTTGGCTTCACATCACCCAAATTAAGGGACTCTGGAATAACCTCATCCTTCAAGATCCATTTCAAAGTCAAATGCATTCTAATGCCATACAATTGCATAAAGTCATCAAGTAAATAACAGCATGCAGAATTTGCAATCTATACACATAAAAGTTGTGACGACCCTAACTTTTACTCAGTTTAATTAAGGTTAAATGAGTGATTAATAACCATAAATCATGCTTACATGACATTAAGACTAATTGCATTATGGGAATGTAGGGGAATTTGAGCCTTAATGTTATTAGAGTCATCAACCATATAATTACCAACACTTACGTATATCAGGGAAAATAAACATTCATTTATAAGCCTTGATTCTATTACCTATCAATTTCAACTCACATGAATCTTCTATCACTATTTATAAATCATTCCTTGAGATTACCATATGGAAAACCAAGATTTCCTAGCCAATATAAGGGTTTTAAGAAGTTCACCGCGGCCAATTTCCCATTAGCCGTGGCTAATTCCCCTCGGCTGCGAGTTGGACCTTCGTCATAGCCAACCTACATGGCGCTGCGATGAGGAAGCCTCTTGGAACCTACCTCGCTCGCTTCTCACTATTGGCCGCGGCCAATACCTCCTTTCGCTGTGGCCAATTCCTCTCTAGAATGCCTGGCTCCTTTTCACAAAAGTTTGCCACGGCCAATTCCCCCTTTCGCCGCGGTGAATTTCCCTTTGGATGACTCTCAGTTTAGCCTCTCACATTTCACCGCGGCTAATTATACATTTCGCCATGGTGAATTCCTCTCTGGCACTCTCCCTAGGCAACTTCATCTCTATTGGCCGTGGCTAACTCCAATTTAGCTGTGCGCGAAGTGTCTTCTGGTCTTACAACCCTTAAGTTCTTGTCTCATACTCTCCACTCTCTCTCCAATATCACCCTAGGGCCATTCTACCTTAATTTATGCAACTTTAGTGGTAATTAATTACCCAGCTAATCTATCATTACCCATTCAAAACCCAAATGTGGATCTTAACCCTTTAACCACCATAAACCAGTAAGTTCATAGATCAATGACAACAGTTGTATTCTGGTCACAAGGTGCATGGGGTTAATGCTTAATGTTCATATAAAATCAAATCACTCATTGTTAGCCAATAACAATCATAATGTTCAATCCCATGATAATTAAATTACATATACAGTCCCTATACTTAGCAACTCATGATCCAATATAGTAATGATACAAAACTAGCAATCTAGTTACAATACAATTTGACAAGGCTCCCAAACCTATATGCTACCAAACCATTTAATAAGCTTATATTAATTTTCTCCTTGCCACTGAGAGGTCTAGTCCCTGAAAATGTTAGCCCACAATCGAGGTGAGATATACAATCTCAGTAACAAGAGGAAAATTCCATATATATGTATAGATTAATCAATACAATGTAATTTCATATCATCAACACTAGAATCATCAATTCAATTTGCAAATGAACTAGTTGAACTACCAATGACTACTGTCCCATACCAGTAATCATATACAACATGTTAATGGCCAATAACACCGGGAGAGGTCCCTCCACAGCACTTACTCCAAAATGAGCACAACCAAGGCTCAGTGCATTTGGGGTTTGATCACAACTCAGTGCTTGATCAAAACACATGCACGGGTGGCAGCCGCACCACAGCTCCACCATGGACTCACAAGGTCTAATTACAATAACAATCAAGTAGTCAACCAGTCATTTAGCATTTCAAAATTAAGCATGTGTAACAAATAGTAGATTAACATAAGCATATACGTAAAATTAGGAAAATAACCCCAGTTACCTCAATGAAGCCAATTACTCATCCCCTAGCTACCATCATGATTCAAAGCACACTAGGCCTAATATAAGTATAATCATCATTATTCAACTACCATTAGTAAGGAATTTCCTTATCCACAGATTAATCTTAACAAGATTACATTAAGAACTTCTTACCCAAGCTTCCTATGGGTCTACAGCACCAATTCAAGGTCACAACAATAAGAACTCACAATGAGTCACTCCTAATGTCTTCATTTTCGCACATATAAGAGCCATGCACCAAAAGTCAGTCCAAATGATGGAAATTCAATATATATACCACATAAGAGAAGAGGGAACACTTACCCATATACCTAAGGTGTTAAATGGACTAAGTTGAGCCTCAACTATCAAGAACACACCATAGAAAATTTTAAAATTCAGATTTCAGTCATCAAGCACAGAAAATTTAGTTTTCCACCATTATCTCCTTGTAATTTCGCATAATAGTAGAACCCATTATGATAATCAATCCTTAGGGGCATTTTCCAGCAAAGTAATACACAAAATGGAAGGGAAATGCTTACCTAATCATCCCTCTAACCTCCAACTCCAAAAATCTTGCAACAATCATCCAATAACCATATTCCATCCTAAGAAGAGATAAAAGATTCTCAAAATGACAAACCAATTAGACTAAAATGAAGAGGAGAATGAGAGGGACATGTTTTATATAAATTACCTAAGTCAAATCTTCCTCTAGAAGTGAGAAATGGTGGAGGAATGCAGAAAAACCCTAGCCTCCCTCTCAACCTCCGAATTTTGCTTTGCCTCTTGTGTTTTTCTGCAGAATGGGGAGGAGGCTAAATGTATTTAGGGTTTGGTTGTGTTTAAGTTGGGTCCCAAATGGGTTGTGGGTTGACCCAAAGGCTCAAATCCTCATGGGTTCTGATTTTTACACTTATTGGGCCTTATTTCATGAGTTAGGCTGTAGAAATTTGATTGGGTTAGGCCAAGTTCCAAGAGTCAATCCAACTTGGGTCTACATAATATGTGTTAGGCCAACTATAAGAGCTCATGCAAATTGTGTCTTGGGCCTTTATTTCATTAAATCAGATTAGGCTATTGCTAAGTGATCTCTCTTGGCCCAAGTCTCATGATAAGGAGTTGAGCTTGCATCTAGTATCATTGGGCCTCCATAAATTCTTATCCATGGCTTATTAAAATAAATTTTGGGCCCAAATTAAGCCTTAACCCAATTGAAAACTTAAACCTATATTAATAGCTTTATTTCTCTGTAAATTTTCGTTCATATAGTTTGCCTAATTATGCCACAATAATTATTTTTAATTATTCTAAATACATTATTAACACCTTGATTAATTTTGGGGTGTTACAAAAGCAGTTAATGACACTCAAACAATCAAAATAAACATACAAAAAATATATGAAGAGCTACCTTTATGTGAGAAATCAATTCAACTCCTTTATTGCTCTTTGTTTGCCTTCTTAGCCTCATACCCACACTTGAGGGAGACTTCACTTACTTAGCTTAGACATATCAAATGAAGCATAAAATCATAAATGAAACTAAATTTGGACTCATGTAAGCTTTATACAACTAATTAAGACTTGACGTTCTCATATGGCTCCATCAAATGGCATAATGAAGCAGCCCTTGCAATTCAATATCTTGGCTCCAAAATCTCACCTAATATAAGTTATATGACTCCATTAAAACTTATTATAGTCATCATAAACTAAGGAGCCTAAGAATCAAAGAAAACTCTCCCTAGGTACTACTTCCCATTCTAGGCTGAGACACCCCTTTGTACGGCTTTTACAAAGTTTTGTTCATTCTTCTTAGAGAATTGACACCTATGTGAGTTCCTCAGCCTCTTTTTAGCTTAATTATACTCTTAAGTAATATGAAATATCATTTTAAAGTTTCATATTCCTTAAAGTGCAATCAAAACCCTAGGTTCCAATTCGTGTAACTTATAGCATTCTATTTGAATCTTTTAGTTCCATATTAATCTCCATGCTTCAAAACCTCTAAAATTAACATGGTTTGGCCAAGAATCAAATACCTGTAGCAAACTCTCATCATGACCAAACCAAGGAGAGTAAGGAAAACCAAGAAAGAGCAACCCATGGTCATTAAACTATACCTTATTCAATTCCTCAAAATTAACATGGTAGTTCTTATGCTCCCAAGACTTCCTCCAAATTCTCCCTCCTTCTATTAAACCAGCCACAAAATTTAGCCATTTAGAATATTAAAACAATAGAAAGAAAGAAGACAAGGAAGAGAAAGGAAAAAGTAGCAAAAATTCCATATTTTCTTACCTAGGATACCTTGTTTTCTTCCTTTCTTCCTTTTTCTCTTCTCTCATGTTTTGGTTTTGTTTAGAGACGGAGAAAGTCAGTTTTGGGGGGGAGGGGCAAAGGACCTGTTGGTCTAATATAAGGAGAAAAAGGGTGTTTTACAATATTTTTCAAAATGCCCATTATGCCTCTTCATTTCAATTCCTCCATTTGAGATTTTTAGATGTTTTAATTAACATCCTATTCTTAATTGGCTTCAATTTTCCTTACTTTAAGGTCCTCTTATATCATCATATTGATTTCAATTAGTTTCCAAAAGGCTAGTTATTACAGATAATCACTCCTTATAGCCTTTTCTATTTCCCAAGTCACTTCACCAGCAATTAGGCCCTTTTATACTACATTCACCAAGGGATATCTTTATTATGTAATTGTTTGATATTTGCACCTATAATCTTCTTAGGTTCAACTACATAATAAGTTCATACATAATGAATACAAAAAGTCCGAGTGATATTTTTTTAATTAGGATACATGGGACATATCATGTATTTGGGATAAATTGGAAGGTAAGGCAATTTTGTAAGCTACTAGTTGAATCTAATTAAGGATTTGGAAAGGACCAAGATATCAAGAATTGAGTAACTTCAAAAAATACCTTACACTTTTTACTAGAGTATCCTTAAGGAGTACATGGTCATTAGTATCAAACTCTAAGAGTCTCCTCTTCTTATATGCATAATTCTTGCCTACTCTGGGTAGTCAATAGTTTCTTCCTAATTGTCTTAATCTACCAAATGGGTTAATCCTTTATATTAGGGCTTAGAAGACTTTTCCTTATAGCTCATGTAACACCATAATTATCTAGCTTACCTTATGCTAATTCTAGTTCTTATGTCATGTATTTCACAAGAAAGCAAGAAGGATAGCATTAGAACAATGAACATACTTACATCATGTCACGAATAAAATTTTTCTTTTAGAGTCTCGTGGGCCATATGGACTTATCCATCTCATCCTCATATTTAAATACACAAATGCAACTCATAACAAGCTCCAAAAGTGGCCTATACCTCTAGCAAAGGGAGTAGATACACAAAAAACAATGGTGCAACCTCGGGTTGAATTCCAAATTTTGTGCCTAAACTTTGAAAAATCATAACTAATCTTAGAAAAATTGAAATCAAGCACACTATACCATTCTAGAAAGATACAGATGTATATTTTATGATAAAAATAAATCCAAACCATAACAGAGGCTAGTAATCCTACCAAATCGATGGAATAGTACCAGAGGTCGATTGTCATTACTGGTACTAACCTCCAACTTCAAAAATTCATATCTCCCTACTCAGAGGTCCAATTGGGGTGATCTTAATGGAAGAGAATCATGTATAGTTTAGGTCTATAAAATTTCATGAGCATTGGACATCATTTGACGAACGAATAACATAGCCCAAGTTTTTAACCATATGAACAATGTCTGTATCAATTTAGCAACAAAATGGAAACTTTGGAAAATCATAATTAATTCCATAGAGCTCCAAATAATCTGATCTTTGACTTTATAAAAAGCTTTGGATATGATTTACATGTGTGCTAAATTTAATGGGTAAATTCGTTCATTTGGTCAAATCTTGATATTGGGTTACAAAATGGCTCATTTTGTGTCATATAAGGGGTTCAAATGGCCCATTTCAAGTTCTAAAGCAACCATAACCATTTGAGCACATGGGAATGCACCAAAATGACTTTCTAAACTTGTCTCAAGGGTTCATAAACCTATATTTCTTAAAATCACTCTCTCACCTCATGCCATACGCAAGCATGCATACACTTTCTCTTGCCATTCAATACCCAAAAACTACATTATTATTCATCTAGCATCAAACCTCATTCATACATCAAATATATGGGTATTTGCACATGTTCAAATGATTACATAACAATTTCATCAAGGGATTACATCATATACCATGTGTATGACTACAAAAGAGATAAAACTAGGCATTTTCATACACTTTGATGTCAATCTCTCTCTTCTAAGCTTCGTGGCTTCCATTACATTACTCAATTGCTCCACCTAGCATGTTAAGACATTGAAGAGGAGGGAATGAGATTCAAATAATCCCAATAACTCATCTCCCTTTTAATCACACATAAAGTATGCAATACAAACCTTGAAAATGCATGTATGGGCATATTGAAATGTGTAATTCAAGAATTATCCTTGGCATTTGAACAAGTCATACATAGCATACATAGGATTGTCAAGTGAATGAACTAGCCTCATTCATTCACTTATGGATTTTGGACTTGCTGATAACCATGATATTTTATATATTTTAATCCCTTAACTTAAGCATTTTAATGTCCAAATATGGCTTTAAGACTTTAATTAGATGAGATTTCATTTTAATAGCCATTTCTATATTTTAAGAGTTAATTTGCAAAAATTTGATTTTTAATGCTCATTTTATCTTAAACAATTTTTGTGAATATGCCTATTTGATTTTTCCCACTCTTTTGTGCAGAATTTTAATATGAATTGGGAGCTTGAACAAGCATTTGATTTAAAGAAGAGAAAAGAATGATTAAAGAAGCATGAGCTTGAGCTAAAGAGAAACCTAAGAGCAAAATGAAAAGAAAACACGTGGGTTGAAGGGGCTTGGAAACAAATGAAAAGAAAAGCATGCAGCACTTACATGAAAGCCACGAGAACAGAGCAAGAATAGAGAAGAAGCGAGGAACTACGAGCTGAACAGGGAAGAAGCCACGTCTGGTTTGAAAAAGGAATGGAGCAACCACGTAAAAAGCAACACGTTGAAATGACGGAATGGCAGCAGCTTACAACTCGAGCTACACACAAACCAGCAGCTAAGGTAGAACGAAGGAGAAACACAAGAAAAGCGAGCTGAACAAACACGAGCAGAAACAGAGGAGAGGCTCGAGTTCTGGTCTGTGAAGAAGAGCTGCTGATTAGAGAACTCGAACAGAGAATGAAGAGCAGCAACGTGGATGCATGAATATGAATGAAGAAGCAAGGAGCTGATATCCGAGTCTGAAGAGCAGCAACGTGGGAAGCATGAATCAGAATATGCGAAGCAAATTGTGGATTATAATTAAATAAAAGGAATGGGGCCCACACTTATATCACATGCAAGCTACGGACAAGGAAGGAAGAGAGGCTATCACGTGAGAAACAAATGAAGCAAATGAGAAGGGGGAGCACGTGAAAAATAAAGGAGGCCACGTGAAGAATAAAAAAACGAGGCCATTCATTCGCACATTCACACGCTCCCTCCGTTTTTTTTTTCCATTCACCTTTACGCCTCCATTCACTTCGCCCATTCAACCCATTCCATTCGTAATATGCCCATTCCGTCTTGGTCCATTCCCTTCACGCCTCCTTTCACATACCACGCCATTTTTCCTCCATTTCCATCCATTAATGAAGCTCTAATTCATCCACCTTGAGGCTAGCTAGGAGGAAGCTCTTGGAGAAGCTTGAATCCATGGATACAATCAGAATTTTGGCTAAGATTTCTCAATTTCCTACATTTTTTTCTTTTTCTTGTACAATCTCGTTTGAGTTGAATTTGATTAGAAATTTGTGTAATTAATTAGTGGCTGGTTAGACACTGATTAGGAAGCCTTTTTGTTGATTAATTGGTTGGATTGAATCTGGTTTTTCATTATTCTCTCTAATCTCTCATGTATGCCACGAAGGTGTTTGATGAAATGCATGAGTGAGATTATATGCTTGATTGTTTGATTTGAGAATTCCTTAGTGTTTAGTTAGTTAATTAAACATTTTTGGATGATGAATCAGAGGCTAATTAATCAGTTAATCAATCAAATTAGATGTTCATTAATTTTAAAGACAAGAGTTAATGAATTGGTGTAGGATTGAGTTCTCAATTCAACATTAACTTGTTAATTTCTTGAATCTTGAATGGTTATTCAAGATCATTTGCTAATGAACATAATTAGGAACTCTTAGGCCAGAATTAATCAAAATTGGATTAGGATGAGGATAGTGGATACCAAGAGACAATTCCAAAGCTAGTCACAAGCCCATTATCACCCACAATTCATCCAATTAGGTAGAATTTAGAAATTTTGATTCAATTTAGTTTTAGGTTAGTTTAATTCAACCAAAACCCCCAAATTAGATAGTTCTAGGACCTTAGAACACTTAGAAAACCTAATTGAACATTGAATTCCATTTCCAAGGGAGATGACCTAGGTTGTGCCCTATAGTGTATTTAATATTCAACCAAGTTTTATTTTGAGGGTTGTACGACAAGCCCGTCACTTGCCTCACCCATTTGCTCTAAGAGGTTTTGACTCAACCTTACTATTGGGAGTCAACCTCACTCTTAGGAGACTCTTTACTTTGTCTCAATCAATTTTAAGGGTTCTTGGCTCATCCTCACCATGGCTAGAGGGTTTTTGGCTTCTCCACACTTAAGCAAACTAAGGCAAGTATATAAAATATCATTTGAATGCATAAAACATCATCATGGTACCATGGCATATCAAATCATGTTAGAATACTTTTCATGGCTTAACACACACGTACACACATCAAAAGACAATGTAAGCACATAATCATGTATGAGAGAAGGTGGAAAAGGTTACCTTTTCTATACAAGCATACTCTTTCCTTGGGCCTTGAGTCCCCTCCTTTGACCTCTCCTTTGACCTCACACACACAAGGAGGTGGAAATCATTTCTCTTGCCCTAGACACATCATATGGAAGCTAATTATACTATTGAATCAAATTCTAAGGCCATACATTCACTAGAAAAGCTAGGTGGATCATATACCCTTTTTATAGTTTCATAATGCACTTAATAAAGCAACTTTAAGAAAACATCATCTTGGCTCCATTCTTTCCATTCCTTTATGATTCTTGGCTCCATTTAAACCTCTTGGAGTCATCATATAATTAAATCAAGGAGCCTATCTAGGTGTTGCTTCTTTAAGATATAATATAGAACCTATGATACCATCTTACTCTCTATGGTTTCTAAAATTTTTCTAAGGCTTCCTCTCATACTCTCCCATCATACATGATGCAAAACTAAGCTTGGAAGGAATTAAAACACTCCCTAAGTGCATTAACCTTCCTTAGTTGAGGCTATGTGTAACACCATATATTTCTAAGTCATTTCGTAACATTCTCATACTTTACATCATACATTCCATGAAAGAGTAAGAAAAATGGATTAAAAATAATGCATTTCTTTATATTGCGTTGCGTATAAAAAATTCATTCAGTGTCACATAGACCATATGAGCTCATATATCACATTATCATATTTAATTACATGAATACAACTCATTTCCATCATCAAATGTGGCTACAAGTCATGGAAATCAATTGGAAGCATGAAATATATATATTCATTTTTAGCCAGAATTTGCTTATTTCTATCACAAAGTTTACAAAATCATAATTAATTATAGAAAAATAAAAATCATGTATTCTTGGCTATTTTGGAAAGATACACATGTCTAATTTATGGTAAAAATATTTCTAGACCATAACATCTAACATCGCGGATGTTTGACATTCGAAATAGTCCTGAGGTCAGGCTGTCCACTGATGCTATTACAGAATTCTGTAGCAAACTTCAAAAATGTTCAATTAATTTCAAAAAAATCATATCCATGTAAATGATACCAATATGGAAAGCTGTGGATGTTAGATAGAGGTAAAAAATAACTCTAGATAGACCTCAAAACTCAATCAAACAGTAACTGAGGTCAAGTGAGGTGCCTAGTACTGGATAGATTCTTTGAAAATTCATATCTCCCTCTCTAGACATCCAAATGAGGTGCTTCAAGTTGTCATAAGTCACTAGGAATGTTTAGTTTCTTTGTATAAATTTTATGGCAATTGGATATCATTTGAGCCCTATATGACAGATTTCATTTTCAAACCTGAGTGAACAGTAATATGACCAAAACCAAAAAAAATTTCAACATTGAAAATTTATCAAATATTCTGTAGACCACCAAAAATTATGTTCTTTAGTTTTCTAAAAAGCTCTCAACAAGATCTAATTACATGCCAAATTTTAGATCAAGAAGATCTCATTTGGATAAAAAGTGACATAGGGTTCCATTATGGTAAATTATGGCTCCATATAAGATACCAAAATGTCCAAATGGCTTTCCTTGGGGTTTGGCACCTCTTGGCCAAGTCTAAAAGCATAATTGGGACTTATGTAAGCTGCCCAAATGGTCCCAAATCTCATGCATTTCATTTTGGCTATTTCACTTCCATTCATACATGAAATTCCATAATGCAAAATTGCTATTACATGACCAAAATGAGTATTTCCTTACATATTACCCTAGTTCTCATTTATACAGAATACATTAACATAATTATACATGCTCATAACATCATAGGTCATATACAACTAGGGATTTCATCAATAGCTATCCATAAGGCCTTAAAGTAACAATTTCAAGACACTTTGATGTCATGCTCTCATCTTTAAGATGGTTGGCTTCCATTACCTTGCTCTCTTGGTCCACCAAGCATGTTAGAACAGTGGAGAGGAGGGGATGAGATTCAAAGAATCCCAATAGCTCATCTCTTATTCAATCATACATAAAATATGCAAAACAAGTCTCACAAATGCATGCATGACATATGGACATGTTCAATCATTGAAAAAGCATTCTTAGCATTTGAAAGAGTCATAGATAGAATGCATAGGCTTGCCAAGCAAGTGGATTGCCCTTACCCATTTACTTGTGGATTTTGGACTTGCCTCACTCATTCTTTAAGAGGTTTTTGGACTCAACCATGCTCTTGGGAGTCAACCTCTATTTTGGGAGACTCTTTACTTTGTCTCAACCATTCTTAAAGGTTTTTAGCTCATCCTCACCATGGCTAAGGGTTCTTGGCCTCATCACACTCAAGCAAACCAAAGCAAGCATCATAAACATCATTTAGAAAAATAATGAATAATCATGGTACCATGACATATAAAATCATGCTAGGATACTTTTCATAGTATAAAACATACATACACACATTCAAGACATTGTAAGCACACATCTATGCATGAGAGAAGGTGGAGAGAGCTACCTTGCTTGTATTTACACACTTTTTCCTTGAGCTTTGAATCCTCTCCCTTGACCTCATACACCCTAGAAGGTGGATATTACTTCTCTTCGCCTAGACACATTATATGGAAGCTAATTATACTCTTGAATTACATTCTAAGGCCACACATTCACTAGAAAAGCTAGGTGACTTATAAGGCTCTTTTATGGTTCCATAATGCACTTAATGAAGCAACCTTAAGAAAACATCATCTTGGCTCCATTCTATCTTTTCATTTATAATTCTTGACTCCATTTTGAACCTCTTAGAGTCATCACACAATCATTTCTAGGAGCCTAGCTAAGTGTTGTTTTTTTAAGTCATATTATGGAACATATAAGGCCATCTCACTATCTATGGTTTCTAAAATTTTTCTAAGGCTTCTTCTCATATTCTCCCATCACACATGATACAAAACTAAGCTTGGAAGGAATTAAAACACTCCCTAGGTGCATGAACTCTCTTTGGCCAAAGCTATGCTTCCATATGGCACCTGTTTCAATTTCTTTGATGGGAGAAGCATGTGGAAGGCTCTCTTGGTGTCTTAGGAACTCATATATACTCTAAGACAACTTAAATTACTACTAGGAAGCTTCATCTTAGCCTAACTACAACCAAATCCCTAAATTCCATAACTTACATTCTAAAGCTCCCTTTTCAATTCTAGTTGTATATTCTTAATCCTCACACTCCATAACCTTTGGTTCCATCAAGAACAGATAAAGAAAAACCCTCCTCCTCACTTTCTCTCTCTGGACCTAGCTTAAATGACTTGAAAACATTAGATTTTGTAAGTGTTTCAAGTGAAGTATTACCTTAAAACGGAATTCTCTTCGGATAGATTATTTTCCACTGATTGATTTCTTGAAAATCGTTCCTTTTTGGCTTGGGTTAGACTTGAATCTTCAAGTTTTCAAGAAAAGAAAACCATCATTAGAGAGCTTTTAGTGAGAGGAACAACTTTGCTAACTGGCACGGGATGAAACGGGACCGTTTACTTGCTTAAATGGAAGCTTGAACTTCTTCTCTCTCCCCCCTCTTAATGTCACACGATTGCTGCCCATTTTTCTGCAAATGGAAGCTTAGAGAAGGTGGTGAGGTGTAATCTTACTTAAGAAGCCTCTTTTACAATTTTTCAAAATAACCATTTTACCCTTATGCGTCTGTTTGCTCTCTTTAGGCTCATTTTAACTTCTTTTTGAGAACCATCTTTTCCATCATAAAATTAAGGTTGTCTAATTCATAAAATGCCTATGGTTTCATCCAAATTAGATTTAAAACCTTCCTAAATGAACTGGTCAAAGTTACGTCAATCGACATTAGAAAATATCCACCGGAGGCGCTTTAGCTGTCCCAGGGCTCCTCATGGTTTTCAGAGCCTCTGAGAACCCTAGAGAACTTAAAACTTTCATCTAAAAAGCCCTCCTATGAGAATAATAAAAATTTGATCAAAATGACGAAAATGCCCTTACGTTTCATTAATCTTTCGTCACAATTTGTTTGTCCATTCTAGCTCTGTTTTTCTTTTCCTCTGAGCCTGAGATTCTTATTTTTAGGAGTCTAGAATGCTTCCCAAAATTTTTAGGACCTTAACTACATCATTTCGAGGGACTTCCTTTTGTATCCGGTGAGTTTCATTTGTTTAGGAAGAAATCGTATGTTACGTTTCTTACGTTTTCTCTCATTTTTAAAGAATTGGATGTTACATTTCTCCCCCCTTAAATAAATTTCGTTCTCAAAATTTGTGGTATGCCTTTCTCTTATTCTTTTCTATTCTGGCTAACTACTCTTTTCTTTCCCTTCTTTCTGGCTTTATACACTTTTCTTAGTGATTTAACTCGTTTGATTTTTCTATCAACCAAGGAATTTTCATTACTAGCTCTTAATAAGGGCTCTATTGCTATAGAGTACTAGCTAATTCTTTCTCATAAGAGAAAGAAGTTTTTGGCTCTAGAGGCCTATCTTGGGAGAGCTTACTAATCATATTTGATTAGTTTCAACCTGTCTGTAGGGGTTAACATTCTTTTCAGTAGACTCATTTACATATCTCAAGAGGTAACTTGTTTCGTATTTTATCTATCGTATCTTCTCCCAATGGCTTCTTATAAAGTCTCATTTTCTTTTCTAATTATTACAGCCATTGGAGGTTTCTATCGGTCCATTTACTTATTTGTATGTACCGTCCACTGTTCATCTCTACATTCTTTCTTACTAGCTCATCCTATGATTACAATGCACATTTTTTTCTATCATAGGCCTCACATCTCAGCTACTTACTGGGATTACAACTCCTTTAAAGAGTTTCCACTTTTAATGATCCTAGTTTCTCTATTTACTACCATATTCATCTTTGTAGGCTAGGACTTTTCCTCACTTTCTTTGCTCACTTATAGTGGCATTTTATAGCCCTTCATTTCAACACTGATAGGTGACGGGCTTGTCGTACAACCCTCAAAATAAAACTAGGTTGACTAAAAATATAGCAAGTGGCACAACCTAGGTCATCTCCCTTGGAATTGGAATTCAATGCTTAATTTGGTTCTCTAAGTGGTCTAAAGTCCTAAAACTATCTAATTTGGGGGGTTTTTTATTGAATTAAACTAATTAGAATTAAAATTCCTAAACACTACCTAATTGGATGAATTATGGGTGATAACGGTCTTGTGACTAGCTTAGGAATTATCTCTTGGTATCCACTATCCTCATCCTAATCTAATTGTGATTAATTCTGGTCTAAAAATTCCTAATTATGTTCATTAGCAAATGATCTTGAATAACCATTCAAGATTCAAGAAACTAGCAATTTAATGTTAATTGAAACCTTAACTTTCATTAGATTACTAATTCTTGTGATTAAGATCTTTGAACACTTGAATTGATTAATTACTTGATTAATTAACATCTGAATCACCATCCAAAAATGTTTAATTAACTAACTAAACACTAAGGAATCCACAAATAGAAAATTAGGCACATCAATTCTCACAAGCATTTCATCAAATACCTTGATTGCACACTTGGAAAATTGTAAGAAATTAGAAAATCCAGTACTAATTCAATCACATAATCAGTCAAACAACATCCTAATTAATGTCTAACTAGCCACTAATTAATTACACAAATTCTCAATCCAATATTCCTTAACCAAGCAAATACAAGAAAGAGAAAAAGTGCTGGAAAATTAAAGAAATCTTAGCCAAAATTCTGCTTCTTCTTCAAGGATTCAAGCTTCTCCAAGGTTGCTTCCAAGCTAGCCTCAAGGTTGAATCAAAGCTTCATCGTGGTGGTATGAAGATAGAGATGGAATGGAGATGGTTCTGTGAATGGAGGCGTGAAGGCGTGGACGAAAGGATGGGCGAATGGAGAGAATGAGCGTGAATCAGTGTGGACGACGTGAATCAGCGAATAATGGATGATGGGATGGATGTATCGTGATTCTCCTTTCACGTGAGCATTTTATTTTTCACGTGCTCCCTCTCTTTTCCAATTACCCGTAGCTAATTGCATGTGAAATAAGGTGTGGGTCCCATTCATTTTCTTTTATCATATTTCATGTGCTGCCCTTTCTTCTGCATGTATTTAGAGCTTCTTTGATTATGTGACTGGGCCCCATTCTAAGTTAAATATAATTTCAACCTTTTGCTTCAGCGTTTTGCCCAGACATAGCTTTCTTCTTCATGTTGCTTTGCTTGATTCTGCTTCTTCGTCATTCTGCAGCTGCTGTCTAGCCATTCTCCACGTGATTTTCTTCTCCCTTTACGCCCAGATTTCCTTATTTCAGCTGCTCGAGTTCAGCCTCTGCATGTGTGTGTATAGTGCTTTGTTCTGCTCATGTTGCTTCATGTTTTCCTCTGTTTCTGCAGCACAGCTTCTTCGTTCGTCCAGCTGCAGCTTCCCTCGTGTTTAGCTTCATTTCCACAATGTTTACAGCTTGCATGTTTGCTTTGTTCTGCCTCGTGGATTCTTCCTTGTTGGTTTCACGTTACTTCCTCTTTCCAGCCATGCTTCTTCCACAGGAGTAGCTTCTTGTGCTTGTTTCTTGAACACGTTGCTTCTTCTTGTTTAAGCCTTTCATTCATTCTGCTCACATGCACGTAGCCTGCTTCCTTCTCCTCTGTTCAATCGTGTTCTGCACCTTAATGAATCACACACTGCCTCCCACATGTTTGTTTGTGTAGATGTAAGCTACTTGGATCAGAGGTGTATCAACGTGGATGTGTTAGTGTGGTGGCTGACCCATGTTTAAAGTGTGAGCTTATGTGTGTGTCTTCCATGTGGGAACAAAGGAGTTGGAGCTTGCTTCTTCTTTTCTTTAAATCAAATGCTCATTCTAGCATTATTGGCCCATTGAAATTCTGCACACGAAAATAAGAAAAACTAAGTAGGAAAAATTCACACAATTATTTAGAAGAAAAGTATGCATTAAAATCATTCATTTTGCAATTTAATTTCTAAAGTGTAGAAATGGCTACTAAATTAAAATCTTATCTAATTAAAGCCCTAAAGCCATATTTGGACATTAAAATGTCTAAGTTTAGGAGGATAAAAATAGATAAAATATGTGTTTATCAATAGGCCTAACATATGTGTCTCATATTAGCATTAAAGAGTGACTGCCACTGACTATTATTGAGTTTTGGTGGGATGCTAGCTATTCTCACAATTTTGCTCACTGAAGATATACTTACCACTTACCTTATATAAAAACTGCGCCTGACTCCTTTCTGAATACATAAGCTAATATACGGGATCTTTTTATCCCTCGGTCAGGGCTACTATCTGCTGTGTAGTGGTTCATCGAGCTCTAACTCTGGAAAGTTATTTTTTTGCTTTCCTTATCCTATACACTATGCTCATCTCTAAAGAGATCTAGTTAGTGGTCTAACTGTCTGAGTAAAACCTTTATATCTCTATGGCAATGGTCTACCAAACTTAGGAGGTCTCTAATTTTTAAGATAAAAGCTAGCTGAAACTGTACTGGTCTCTAAGACTAACTTTTCTGTAAAAACTATTTCAAGCCGTCATCTCACTAGAGAACTATCATACTATAATTAGGGCTCTCTGTAACTTTGTGGGATTTGCTATGAGCCCTAGGTCTACTGCGATCTCTTAGAGCCCTGCAAGGGTCTACTGTGACCCACTGTGCTATGCTAGGATCTACTGCAATCAATCTTTGAGAGACGTCAAAGCCTAAGATTATTGTATTTGACAGTAAAATATATGTTCACTAAGTCTGATTACTATTACTCATAATAGTTAAGGCTAAACTCAGAGGTACATCATGCTCTTTGTGCGAAGTAGGTTCTGTGTGATCTGATTCTCTAGGATCCTGTCATACTAATACTAGGGAGCATTTTAATTTTTTTCACTCATTGCTCCTCATAGGATCCTTAGATTCCTACTTCAGCCCCTTTTTTTTGGCTTGGACTTTCTTTTCTTACTCTATTGACTTGCTTACTTTACATATACTCGTTCTAGCCCTCCTCTCGTATCCTGTAGTTTCTAACTATGCTCACGTTCTGCTTTTAAGTGCTTTGGCACTAGGGCATCTCATACGTTGAGTGTGGCTAACATTTCTAGTAGAAGAAAGGCTATACACTGGTCCTTTCTCATTTTATTTACATGTACTATAAGGGACTCAGATCATACATACTGAACTGAACATTCACTAACTGAACATCCTTTCTACATGCTTTTCTTACTGTTTTAGTATTCTCGGAATCCTTTTACTTCTCTTTTCTAACTTATCTCATCATTTTACTAACTAGAATACCTTTCGATTATTGGGACACTTTGATGATTGATGTCGTTATTTGCTAGGCACTTAGGCTACATTACCACTAGGTTAGCCAGACCCAATATCATGTAGCCTCTGTTGCAAGCAAACCATAACATCAAACACTAATGCACCAGCACTTCATAACTGAGCTCAGAGTCCCTATCACCAATATATTACAAGTTTCCCAATAGTCAAAAGTATTCCTTTCTTACCTTTTCTTTATCTGTCCTATTCTCATAGAGTGCTCAAGGAAAATAAGATTCTTCCTCTGTTTTATCCCAAGATCTTTGTGTATTGCCTGGCTATTTTTTACTTCGGGCACTATCATGGAAAAAGGGCATCTATGCCAAGGATAAATGTGCTTTCTTAAATACTCAAGCACATTAACTGAATATTTATTCTCAATCTAGTATGTCCTCGACTTAAACACTATCATATCTTCTCTTTTTATCTTTCTTATCCTCTTATTTAGGTGAAAGGATATTCTACTACTAGCTATCTCTGTTGCCAGTTAGGGTTTCTTTATGCTCAAGAGCACCTGCATTTTTTTCCTAGGTTTCTTTACTTATTCACTCTCTGTAAGATCAAAGGGGTCTACTTTTTCTTATATTATTACTTTATTTCTAACTAGACCATCCCTCGATAAGAGGAGTTCTATTACTTGTAACTTCAGGAATTACATTCTATGGCGCTCTCGACTTACACTCTTTCCCTGCATCATCTAAGACTCGCCTTCTGGGGCAGTCTTTAACTTCCTCGAGCTTCCTTGAGGGTACTAAGACACTAACTGTTTATCTTAACTTATTTCTATATTCAGATCAGAGTAGGGCTTTCTCTCTGTTAAGCCTTTTTAGCCTCATTCCCAGGAGCACAGTATACTATTTCTAGGGTTCTACTAACCCAATCCAGGACACGTACTCTTAATGTCTAGATTCTACCTTACTAAAAACTTATACTCTACTAGGTGCTCTAATCACTCATGTTCCTTAACCCTATATTATTCTCATATTAGGGAGCTCGTCTAACTAATTATTGGACCCCTATCTGTTTGCTTTTCTGGGCTTAGTCTACTTATTTAGTCATTAATCAAGTGAGGGTATCTTTTTTGTAGCTAGTTTCTCAGCTCTTCCTCACTTCCTTATCACTATACTTTATGACTCAGGGGAGTCTATCTAAGAGAGTTTGCTAACCACCACTGGGTAGTTTTCTCGATTTAGAATATCTCATCTTTCATTTCTCGATCTAGGGAGAACTTTCATTGAGCCTTTCATTTACGTATTTCATCTAGAACGACGCTACTAGTCATCTCCCCTAGACTTTAGCTTATGCTTAGACTGGGCTAATCATCTCATCGGACTTATAGCTTACTATAAGCGCTAGTAACTCATAATCTCATGATAATTTAGTGCTTTTTGAACTATCCTCATTCTTTTTTGAGTCTTTATCATTGGGCTACTCATACTTATCTTTAGGTGTTACCTATGAGGTATACCTTTCTAGGCCATTCACTATATGCCTCACTACTAATAACTTTATCTTATGTTATTTTAAGGCTAGACTAACATTCTATCATTTAGTGTCTCACAGGGTAGCACCCTAGGTTAAAGTCAAAGCCTTAGAGGCGGGTCTCAACAACCTTATCATCCCTATGTCTAACTTATTTTGGGTTGAGCTCTTTACTCAGTCTCAACTACTAGGCTCATGGATTCTTTACTAACCTTTCGTGACTATTCATTACTCTTTTCTCTACTTATACTAAGAGTTCTCTCTCTCTATAGGTTGTCTGATCCCTTATCAATTCATTTTTTAAGTCGGCCTGAATATGACCAATAAGGCATTCATGGTGCCGTTTGTTGCGACTAACATATCATTCGCCATGGCTAATTAGCCTCGGGTACACCTTAGTTTTCCTATCTGAGTATTGGTCGTAGTTAACTTCTCAATTGGCTGGAACTCTCTGAATTACTTCACTACTTCTTGGAAGAATTGGCCACAGCTAAGCAATGAATTGGCCGCGGCTAATGGCCTCTGATTGGTTTGCTTTTTTAGGAATTGGATTTTCACCTTTAGCTACCAACAGAGCCTCATAGTCTCTATATCTAGTCTATCATCAAGGTAGAGGATTCTACCTCTTACTTCACTCATATATAACTAATTATTATCTCTAGGCTGTCAATCTCTAGGGTGTAGCTTATAACTCGACCTCTGGCCTGAGGGAATTAGTCTTTTGGGCTCTAAAACTTATTTAGACACTTGGGTGTTGTGGCTAAGGGATAACTCTCTTCTTATTTCCCCTCTAAACTAGTTATGTGCAGCCGCAGTCTCATCTCATAATGAGCTGCACCTACTTAGGGAATTAGTCCTCACATACTTTCTCTGGCAAGCCTCTTCATATTAATAAAATCATTTTTCATTGCTTATATTTAGGGCTTGCCACTGATCCTCGCGAGCTATCACATCTCACCAAGCTCTAACTGTCGGATCCTTTAACTTTGCTTAAACTTAGCTCTGCTCAAACTACTCTAGAGGCCACTCTTTCCCGATGTCTACAAACTACTCCAAGACTATTCTACAACTTACTCATCATGAACAAAGCCACAAACTTTACTCATGCACCCAACATGTCTCATATAAGACTTTACCTATATATTTAAACCTTTACATAGCCATATTGCTACATTCTCAAGCCAAATTCAATCCGAAAGAACCTGGAACTTTACTTTGATACCAATAAATATAACACCATATATTTCTAAGTCATTTCATAACATTCCCATGCTTTACATCATAGATTCCATAAAAGAGTAAGAAAAAGGGGTTAGAAATAATGCATTTCTTTGCGTTGTGTCGCGTATAAAAATTTCATTCAGTGTCACATGGACCATATGAGCTTATACATCACATTATAATATTTAATTTCATGAATACAACTCATTTCTATCATCAAATGTGGGCTACAACTCATGGAAATCAATTGGAAGCATGGAATATATATTCATTTTCGGCCAGAATTTGCTCATTTCTATCACATAATTTGGAAAATCATAACTAATTATAGAAAAATTAAAATTATGTTTTCTTAGCCATTCTAGAAATCTACAGATGTCTAATTTATGATAAAAATATTTCTAGACCACAACATCTAACACTGAGGATGTTTGACATTTAAAATGGTCCAGAGGTCAAGCTGTCCACTGGTGCTGTCACAGAATTCTGCAACAAATTTAAAAAATGTTCAATTAATTCCACAAAAATATAATCCATGCAAATGATACTAATATGGAAATTTGTGGATGTTCGATAGAGGAAAAAATTACTACAGACAAGTTCAGGCACACCCAGACCTTGAAACTCAATCAAACAGTAACTGAGATCAGGTGGGGTGCCTAGTACTGGATAGATTTTTCAAAAATTCATATCTCCCTTTCTAAACATCTAAATGAGGTGCTTCTAGTTGTCATAAGTCTCTAGGAATGTATGGTTTCTTTGTATAAAATTTTGTGACAATTGGACATCATTTGAGCCTTGTGTGACAAATTTCATTTTCAAACCTGAGTGAACAGTAATATGACCCAAACCAAAAAATTTGCCAACTTTGAAAATTTATCAAATATTCTGTAGACCTCCAAAAATTCTATTCATTAGCTTCTCAAAAATCTCTCAACAAGCTCTAATTGCATGCCAAATTTGAAATCAAGAAGATCTCATTTGAATAAAAAGTGACATAGGGTTCCATTATAGTAAATTGTGGCTCCATATAGGATACCAAAATGTCCAAATGGCTTTCCTTGGGGTTTGGCACCTCTTGGCCAAGTCTAAAAGCATAATTAGAACTTATATAAGTTGTTCAAATGGTTTTGAACCTCATGCATTTCATTTTGGCTATTTCACATCCATTCATACATGAAATTCCATAATGCAAAATTGCCATTACATGACCAAAATGAGTATTTCCATACATATTACACTAGTTCTCATTTACACACAATACATTAACATAATTATACATGCTTATAACATCATAGGTCATATACAACTATGGATCTCATCAATTGCTATCCATAAGGCCTTAAAGTAACAATTTCAAGACACTTTGATATCATGCTCTCATTTTCAAGATGGTTGGCTTCCATTACCTTGCTCTCTTAGTCCACCTAGCATGTTAGAACAGTTGAGAGAAGAAGATGACATTCAAAGAAACCCAATAGCTCATCTCCCATTCAATTATACATAAAGCATGCAAAATAAGTCTCACAAATGCATGCATGACATATGGACATGTGCAATCATTGAAGAAGCATTCTTAGCATTTGAAAGAGTCATACATAGCATACATAGGATTGCCAAGCAAGTGGATTGCCCTCACCCATTTACTTGTGGATTTTGGACTTACCTCACTCATTCTTTAAGAGATTATTGGACTCAACCATGCTCTTGGGAGTCAACCTCACTTTTGGAAGACTCTTTACTTTGCCTTAACCATTCTTAATGGTGCTTGGCTCATCCTCTCGAGGGCTAAGGGTTCTTGGCCTCATCACACTCAAGCAAACCAAAGCAAGCATCATAAACATCATTTAGAAATATAATGAATCATCATGGTACCATGGCATATAAAATCATGCTAGGATACTTTTCATGGTTTAAAATATACATACACACATTCAAGACAATGTAAGCAGACATCTATGCATAAGAGAAGGTGGAGAGAGCTACCTTACATGTATTTACACACTTTTTCCTTGAGCCTTGAATCCTCTCTTTTGACCTCACATACCTTAGAAGGTGGAGATCACTTCTCGTCACCTAGACACATTATATGGAAGCTAATTATACTCTTGAATTACATTCTAAGGCCACACATTCACTAGAAAAGCTAGGTGACTCATAAGGCTTTTTTATGGTTCTATAATGCACTTAATGAAGCAGCCTTAAGAAAACATCATCTTGGCCTCTATTTATTTATGATTCTTGACTCCATTTAAACCTCTTGAAGTCATCACACAATCAATTCTAGGAGCCTAGCTAGGTGTTGCTTCTTTAAATCATATTATGGAATATATAAGGCCATCTCACTATCTATGGTTTTTAAAATTTTTCCAAGGCTTCTCATATTCTTCCATCACACATGATGCAAAACTAAGCTTGGAAGGAATTAAAACACTCCCTAGGTGCATGAACTCTCTTTGGCCGAAGCTATGCTTCTATATGGCACCAATGGAGTTGTTTCAATTTCTTTTATGGGAGAAGCATGTGGGAGGCTCTCTTGGTGTCTTAGGAACTCATATATACTCTTATACAACTTAAATTACTACTTGGAAGCTTCATCTTAGCCTAAGTGAAACTAAATCCCTAAATTCCATAACTTGCATTCTAAAGCTCTCTTTTCAATTCTAATTGTATATTCTTAATCCTTACACTCCATAACCTTTGGTTCCATCAAGAACAGATAAAGAAAAACTCTCCTCCTCACTTTCTCTCTTTAGACTTAGGCTTAAATGACTTGAAAACATATTTGTAAGTGTTTCAAGTGAAATATTACCTTAAAACAGAGTTCTCTTCGCGTAGATTATTTTCCACTGATTAATTTCTTGAAAATAGTTCCATTTTGGCTTGGGTTAGACCTAAATCTTCAAGTTTTCAAGAAAAGAAAACCATCATTAGAGAGCTCTTAGAGAGAGGAACAACCTTTCTAACTGGCGCTAGATGAAACAGGACCGTTTACTTACCTAAACGGAAGCTTGAACTTCTTCTCTCTCCCCCCTCTTAATGTCACACCATTGCTGCCCATTTTCTTCAAATGGAAGCTTGGTGAAGGTGGTGAGGTGTAATCTATAACATCTGGTCCCTCCGTAAACATGAGAAACACAATGTTTAGTTTCTCCGTAAACATCAAAAATAGGCCAAATATAAAAGGAAGTCCTCGAAATAGAAGGAATTGGGGCCAACTAAAATTATAATAAAATTTTGAATATTAGAAAATGGGGGTTTGGGGTTTAATATGCCCAAAAACCAGAGCCAAAAGAGATCAGAAAATTTATCGAGGGAAGTAGGGGCATTTTTGTAATTTTTGAAAAATTTGGAAAACTCATAGGAGTACTTTTTAAACAAAAAAATTGAGCTTTCTAGGGTTCTCAGAGGCCCTGAATACTATGGGAACCCCTAGAACAGTTGAAACTCCTTCGGTGAGCGATTTCGGCTGTCAGTTGACCGAAAATTTGACCGAATGGTTCGGAATGATTTTAGATTCTTTTTGAGTGATTCCAAAGGTGATTATTATGATTAAGAGCCTAAGGAATATGATGGAAAAGGTGGATTTCAAAAAGGAGTTGAAACGAGCCCAAATGAACAAAACTATGAAGAGGGACTAAATTGCAAATTTTAAAAGTTGTTTAAATGAATCCCTAGCTTATAAAAACGCCCCTCCTTTGCTCAGATCTCCTCACCCACTCTCACACACATTAAAATAGAAGTAAGAAGGGCTGAGAGTGGCGCACAAGAGGGGAGGCCAAGGAAGGAAGAGGAAGCTTTGAAAAGTGTAAGTTTTAGCCACTTTTTCCTACTCCTTGCCTTGTTAAACTTCTTCCCTTCCTTTCCTCCTCTCTTCCTATGGATTTAGTAAGATGTTTGGTTCTATTTTGAGCCCAGAACTGAGGGAGAAATTTCAAAATTCAAGCAGAGGGTTGAAGCAAGGAAGAGAGCTCTTGAGAAAAGTTGGAATCAAGGTGATTTTTCTATCTTAGTTGCTTCCTTTTTCTTGCCATTTGTGTGTAGAGTTCTGCCAGAACAGAACCATCTTGGGGGGATGCTTTTTGTCTAGAAATAAGAAGGAATTGTGGGTTTTAGACCATGAGGAGTTAGTAGATGCAAGGAAATTGGAAGAAAAGCTAATGAAAATCAAGTTAGAAAAGTTTAGAGCTCTTGGACACTTTATAAAAACTAATTTAATCCATGAATTTTATTGCATGCGTAAATGTTTATTTGAGTCTCTAAGACCCCTACGAAGCCTCCCAAGTGTCTCTCCCATCAAGGAAAAATCAAAAAAGCCCATGGACTCTTCCTCCTTCCATCAATTCGGCCAAGACAGAACCATTGGGCTAGGGGCTATTGTAATCTGGTTTTAGCCTTGGTTTGGGACTTCTTATAATGGTAGAAGTGGGAGGAACCCTTGGAAAAAATTTAGAACTCTTAGAAATTGATTTGGTGCCTTAGGTTCCATATTTTGACCTAAAAAAGCAACATGATACTAGGCCCTTTGTTTTAAGGATGTGATGACTCCAAGAGGCTTAAAAGGAGTCAAGAATCATATTTGAGAGTAAAGAATGAGGCCTAGAAATCATTTGAGGGGTGTTGCTTCAGTAGGTGCCAATATAGACCATAATGGAGGTTGTAGAGTAATCTAGGGTTTAAGCAAGTTGCATAGCCCTAGAAATTGTTTCATGAACTTAATTGGCTACCATAATTTGTGTCTAGGCCAAGAGAAACTATCTCCACCAACTTGTGGGTGTGTGGCTAAGAGAGGAGGCTTGAAAGCTAAGGAAAAAGTGTGTGTTTGTATACAAGGTAGCTCTCTCTACCTTCTCTCATGTATGGATGTGTGTTTAGCTTGTTTTAAAATGTGTGTATGTGTATTTTCAAGCTTTGAAAAGTATGTGAGCATGCCTTTACATGTCATGATCCTTGATGCCATGTTATGTTTTAAATGAATCCATGATGTTTGTATGAGTTTGCTTGAGTGGGGAGAGGCCAAGAACTCTTCGCTTTAGTGAGGATGAGCCAAGAACCCTTGAGCTTGGTTGAGACAAAGCAAAGAGTCTCATAAAAGCAAAGTGGGCTCCCAAGAGTATGGTTAAGTCCAAAGTGCTCAAGAAACGGGTGAGGCAAGTTCAAAACCCATGAGGAGAAGTGTGAGGTCAATTCAAACACTTAGTGAGCTCTTGAATGATTTGTATGAGTTGTTCACATGCCAACATTGCTTCTAAAATATCCATGGCTTTTATTGTCTCCATGCATGCATTGGTAAAGCTTGCTTGTACATATTATGTATGATTGAATGAGAACTGAGCTCTTGGGATTCTTTGAATCTCACTCCCTCCTCTCCAATGCTTTAACATGCTAGGTGGACCAAGGAGTTATGGTGAAGGGAGCCAACAACCATGAAAGAAGGAGATTGACAAGCCTAGGCCTAGCTTTTATTCTTTTTGAACCTATAATGAGGCTTCACAAAGTATATGATCTTGTAAATGTACCATGACCCTTGAGGCATGTATAAATACACCATTATGTGATGTTTATATGTATGAATATGATGTATGACCTCTAGCATATGTTTTGAGTATCTAATGCCAAACGATGAGAATTGAAAGTTTGATGGATATGTGTATAAGTGGAGGTTGAATGGCTAAAATGAGATGTATGAGGTTTGGGACAATTTGGGTAGCTCACACAAGTCTTAAATATACTTTTAGACTTGCCCAAAAGGTTCCAAGACCAAGGGAAATCTATTTGGCAATTTTGGTACTCAATATGGAGCCAAAATTGACCATAATAGAATCCTATATCACTTTTTAGCTAAATGAGCTAGTCTTCATCTATAATTTGGCATGGAATTAGCTCTCATTTAGATCTTTCTGGGAAGCTAAATATCATAATTTTTGGAGGTCTAGGGAATATTTTATGAATTTTCAAAGTTGGGATTTTTCATGGATTCTGGTATGGGTACTGTTTATACTGGCAGTTTTGTGTTTTGTATCACCTGATGGACAAATGGTGTCCAATGCTTGTGAAATTTTATATTCATAAAATAGAAGTCATAATATTTCTGTGGCCACCAATATCACCTCATTTGGACGTCTGAGCAGAGAGTTATGCATGTCTGAAGTTAAATGTCAGTACCAGTAGCGCCCCAAGAGTTCAGTTATTGTTCCATAGGTTCCTGATAGATAAAAGTATCTGTTTCATTCTAGAATTATTTTTAGTATCAAGTTAACATTTTTATATTTCCAGAATGACCGAATTTGTATGATTTCAATTTTTATAAAATTAGTTATAAATTTTAGAAATTTGTATCAGTAAACTGAACAACAGCCCAGGTAGCCAGCGACCTCTATAGCTTTTTGGATGTCAAACGTCCTGTGTGATAAATTTTGTGACTTGGGAATATTTTTAGTGTGAATTATACATCCTAAGATTTTCATAATGATAAATATTGCATGATTTTGATTTTTCTAGATTTAGTTATGATTTTCCAAAATTTGCCCAGAAAGGAGGCCAATTCTGGCTGAGAATGAAACCTCATTTTCCACCTTCCAATTCGGTTTCCATGGATTGTAGGCATGTTTTTGTGATAAAAATGAGTTGTAATGATGTAATTAAATATGAGAATGTATAGCATGAGCTCACACAGTCCACGTGACACCAAATGAAATTTTTAGTCATGATGCGGCACAGAAAGTGTGTTATTTTCAATAAAATTCTCACTTCCTTCTTACTATATATCATATGAGCATGTAAATGATGATGGATGTGAGATAGAAACTATGGTGTTATCTCGTGCTATCTATTATCTATTATCAATAAAATACTCTACGCTCACCTCGTGCTATCTATTATCTAATTCCACCTAAAAACACATTAGATACCTTAGCATTTTTTATCCACCTCCTAAAACCACTTTCTATTCTAAACTCACTTAATAGGAGATTACCAAGGTATATAGAGATGGATAGGTTTATGTCCTTCAATTCCTCGATCAACATTTGTTCTTGAAGCACCATTATGGCAATTTGGATTGATTTCTAATTCAAAGTATTAGCAATGACATTTACCCTTCTTAGATCATACTTCGGAACAAAGTCGTAGGCCTTAAGGAAGTCCATCTACCTTCGTTGCCTTATATTTATCTCCCTTTGCTTAAACAAATATTTTAGACTCTTATGGTCCCTAAAAACCTTAACTTTCCCACTATATAAATAGTGCCTCTAAATCTTGAGGATTGACATTTGAAAGTAAGGTGAAGACTCTTCCCCCATTCATGAATCTACTTTTTATAGGGGGCACTAATGCGTGAAAGCCTATAGCATTAGCTATGGAGTTTTCTTGCTGGGTTTAGGATTTTTTCATCTTGCTTCTCATTTTCTCACTTTTGATAAGCGAAGGGATTTGATTTTACCTTTGAAGGAACCTAAAAATGTAGATGTGACCCTAGACTTTGAGTCTAGGTGATTTGATCCTTTGTAAATATTTGATTTGAGGTTAACCTACTCTAAATGCTTATTTTGCACAAGTGTCCTTTATGACGACCCTAACTTCTAATATCGGTAACTATAGTTAAATACACGTTTAATAATTAAAGATCAAGGTTTGAAGTCATTACAATCAATTACATTAAGAAAATATAGAGAAATTTGAACCATGATGTTATTAGGGCCATCAATTAAACAACCATAAATGGGAACATGTAGAAAAAAGGTTTGTACCATCATTAAATGTTTGTGTTTCATCTATGCATCGATTTCTACACACAAGAACCTCCCACAAGTGTTCCTATATCATTTCCTAACATTAGCATTAAAGAAATTAGGGTCTTTAGGTCAAAGGTAGGAGTTTGGGGACCTCCGCCGCGACCTGAAACCTTCCTGCCGTGGCTAAATTAGGTCCTGGAGCTCAAAAACTAAGTTTTTAACCTTGCGCCATGGCCCAGACCTTTTGCGCTGTGGCTAAGTTGCTCTCGGGAATCACTGGTTAACTTTCTTGATGCGGCGAGTTGGATCTGAGCCGCGGTGAGTTTTGCTACTGTACCCCCTTAATTAATTTCCTCGACTCGCGCCGCGACAGGACTTATTGAGCCGCAGCTAGGTTTCATTCTATCACCCTCTTGGGTGATTTTTTTCACTCTGTGCCGTGGCAAGATCTGTCAAGCCGCGGCGAGGCCTTCCTAGCCGCGGCATGACTCCCTCCTGTAGCTATTTCTCCTACATTTCATCCCCTACATTCTAATTCTTTTCCTAAGGACACCCTAGGACCACTTTCCCCCATTGTATATGGATCTAATGGTATTTATCTACATTATTTACCCAATTATTCCACCATTATCAACTCAACACTCAAGTACTAACTCTCACTCACCTAACCACCACATGTCACCCTTTTCATGGGTTAATGACAGCAAGGATTCATATACTATCACCAATTGACATCTCATACACATTATGCTAGGGGTTTCATGCATCAATAATCCACCTCAATATCTCAAGGATTACATTTCAAATGATAAGCCATATTATAGTTCAACAGAGTTTACAGCAGATATCATAAATCCATACATCAAATACCAAATTAAGGGGAGGTCTAACCCCTCAATACATATATTCTCAGTGATCAAAATATGAAAGCCTACACTTGGCAATACAGATATATGATGATGCTATACAAGACTTAACAAAAATTAGTATCTATCCTATTACACCCAGACCAAGTGTAGCTTCCCACACTAGGCCTCAGCTCATGGATGTTCATCCACTTACTTGCCCTTATCCTTACCCGAGGAACCTTCACCTGAAATATTAATCCCATAAAATGGGGTGAGATACAAATCTCAGTAACCAAGGCAATTCCATCATATAATCCAATTTAATAAGCATATATGCATGAATCAAAATCAACATCTGAATCATATCAATCATATTTGTAAATGAAACAATTAGGCTATCATGATTACTATCCCATACTAGTAATCATATTATCACATGTTAAAGGCCATTAACACTGGGAGAGGCCCATCCACGGCACTTACTCTCCATTGAGCACAATCAGGGCTCAGTGCATCTGGGGTTTGATCATAACCCGGTGTTCGATCGAAGCACATGCACGGGTTGCAGCCGCACCACAGCTCCACCATCGACTCATAAGGTCCAACCATAATACAATAGATAGCCAACCAATTCATTCAGCATTTCAAATCATTCATATACAGCAAATATGAAATTAAAATAGATACATTCATGGAATTAATGTAAACCCCAGTTACCTCATTTGTGGACAACTTGCAACAGCCACCAATGGTACAAAAATCCCTATAACCATAGTATCAGAAAATTACTACTCTAATTCATCATTAACAATAGCAATAAGTACCCAAGGAATTTAAATGCTAATAACTACCTAAATAACACTTACCTAATCACCAAAAATCCCCAAATTCGGATTGAGTATGTTCTCTACCAGAATTTCGCTATATCACTCAAATCCCTAAGCAAATTCGTACATAATTAATACCCATTTTATAAATTGACTATGGGGGTCTCAAATTAATAAAGAAAGCATCAAAATGGAGGGTTTATGCTTACCTAATGTCAGCCCTAACCTCAACCTACGAATTTTACCAAGAAAATCCCAAATAACCACATTTCAGATTTTGGGGTAGGGTGAAGATTCTCCAAATGAAAAACTAATTGGACTAAATTAAAGAGAAAGATGAGGGGATTAAGTTGTATAACTATTACCTTGGTTGAATCTTGCTCTAAATATGAGAAAATGCAGAATCCTTGGCCCCAACCCTAGCCTCCTTCTCAACCTCCGAATTTTGCTTCTTGAGTTTCAGCAAATGAGAAAGTAGCTAAAGCATTAGGGTTTTAGGTGGGTTTAAGTTGGGTCAAAGATGGGTCATGGGTTGCTCTAAGGTCCAACTCCAAATGGGCTTCAGACTTTAACTTGTTGGGCCAGTTTTAAAGTGTTGGGCTGTAGAATTTTATTGGGCCAGTTCTTATGCATTAGGTTGTTGAAGTTTATTTAGGTTTAGGCCAAGTTTGAAGGGCTCAAGGGTTTGGGTCTGCACCTAACTCATTGGGCCTCCATTAGCCTCTTATCATGATTTATTAAATTGGGCCTAGATGAGATTTCTATCCTAATTAATCCTCAAGCCCATATTAATAATTTATCTCTCTAAAATTTCTATTCACTAACTTGCCTAATTATCCTCTATTAATTATTCTTAATTACTCTAAATCCATGATTAACACCTTAATTAATTTTGGGGTGTTACATCCTTATTTTATCTGCAACTAACTCTAAATTATGTGCAGGGTAATTTTCCTCATGGGGTATGAACTGATTAGATATATAGGGTAATTTTCCTCAAGTGTACTTGTTGTGTTACAACACATCCCAAACCCTTTTGAGATGTATCATTGCAAATAATAAAAGTCTCATTAGGGTTATGCATTATTAAAATAGGTTTAGAGGTCAAACTAACTTTAAGCTCCTGAAAGGCATCCTCACATCTACCATTCTAGATAAAAGGTTATTCTTTCCTAGTCAACTTAGTCAGTGGTGTGACCAATTAGGAAAAGTTATAAAACCTAAGAAACTATGAATCTTAGTCACTAATTTAGATTTCTCCTAATTCAATGCAACCTTATCCTTATTAAAGTCAACCACTAACTCTTACTCATAAATCACATTGAAATCTTATCTCATTTAGCCAAAACTTACACTTGTTAAGTTTGGCATATAAATGATATCCTCTTAAGGTTTGAAGAACTATCCTAAGATGTCGTTTATACTCTTCAAGACTCTTTGAAAAAAATGAGTCAGCCATGAATAAAGACTACTACAAACTAGTTAAGGTACAACTTAAAGATCTTATTCATATAATTAATAATGATGGCTAGGGCATTTGTCAAGCCAAAAGGTGTGACCAGAAACTCATAATTGCTATATCTAGTCCTAAAGGTTGTCTTTAGTATATCTTTAACTCTCACCCTAAGCTAATGGTAACCTGACCTCAAGTCATTCTTTGAAAAGATAGAAGCTTTCTCTAATAGATCAAGTAAATCATTAATCCTAGGTAACTAATATTTGTTCTCTATTGTCACTTAGTTTAATTGCTTATAATCAATGCAAAGTTTAAGGCTACCATTCCTCTTTTTCACAAACAATATCGATGCACCCTAAAGTGATAGACTTGATCTAATAAACCCTTTCTCTAACAATTCCTTAAGTTATTTCTTCAACTTTATCAACTCGATAGGTGCCATTTTATATAGGGCCTTGGACTTGTATGGGGTACCAAATCAATAGAGAACTCCAACTCTCTCTATGGAAGAAGGCCACTAATTTCTTTAAGAAAAACTTTTAAGTACTTTTTAATCATCGGTATGTCTTCTAGCCCATCCTCTACTTTAACATGCAAGGAAAAGAAAACTTGAAACCTTTGGCAACCTTGCTTAAAATACCTCTTGGCTTGGGTAGTAAACAAACAAGTAAACTTAGTCAATGATTAGGACACATGTTCCTTAAGGGACTTAGGTTCCTTCTTTGTGGGTTATTTCTTGTATTCAACTTTCCATTCCATAATACACTACTACTTCCTCCTCTTTTATTACTACCCTCAGAGGAATCTACTTCATGTTCTCTCTTTCTCTCTTGTAACTTCTTCCTTTACATCTTTTCATCTAACAACACATCATTTTTTGCTAATCTAAATCTCTTTGCCAACTCATCAAAATCCTTTATCTATAAGGCCATAACCTTATCTTTAAGCTCTAGCTTGCGTCCTAAGTTGGTTGCCTTCCAAGGTTCATTGTCATATCTCTTTAGATATGATGAGAATTAGCATAGTTGGATGAACCTTGCCACATATTAATCTATGGTCATATCTCCTTGTGTAAGTAAATTGAACTTTGCCTCCTTATCATCTATCATTAAGGCTAGGAAGCACTTACTATAAAAAGTGTTTGGAAATTTTCTTAAGTGAAAGGTGTCCCTTTATACACCAAGTGTCTCTTAGCACTTCACCATTAGTGCTTTGCCTCTTCTTTAAGCTTATAGATGGCTAACTTAGCTTTTTGTTTAGTTGTGGACATTATAACTTTAAATATTTTCTCTAGTTGCATTAGCATCTTCTCCACTTTATTTGTATCATATTCCCTTGAAAAGTATGGAGGATCCGCATTTCTAAATTGTGCCATCACTGGGTTTTATCATTTTCATCATTCTTATGACCTTTACTAGGGTTATTTCCATTATTGACATCTTGATTCCTCTTATCCAACATCTTTTATAGTTTTTGAAGGACTTGAACAATGGCTACATGGGTTTTGACCAATTCTTGCAACCGATTAGTAGTTACATTAATAGTGGTCATATGGGCTTTTGCCTATTCCTCCACTTGATTGGTCATTGCAGTCACAACTTCTTACATTCCTCGAAAAGCGCAATCCTACTTAGACCATATACACCCACCATAAAGCTTAACTATCTCATTTATTTAAAATTAAAAGCATATAAGAGTGGTTTACACAATGAACTACTTTTCTAAGCTAATGCTAAGCCAAGCATGCATCATGAAAGCCATAGATTTAACTAGAATTCTAACTGCAAGTAGGTTCTCTTGAACCATCCCTTTGATATGGAAAAGGTAATACCTTATACAACAAATAAGCTAAACTTAAAAGATTTAATTAATGATATTGAAGGAAAACCATTATGGAAGTTTAAATATTAGAAAAAAAAAATTAAACCTTAAACTTGTTAACTTATTATGCGTAGGAGAATCTATAATCTACAAGTATCCTAACTATAAACTAATACAAGTACTCTAGCTTACCCAAAGAAACTTAAAGGAAGCTTAAAAACCTTAATTTAAGATAGCTAAATCTTAATATAGGGGTTAGAGGGAGAAAACCTAGGAAAAGGACACACAATACAAGCACTTTTCTATATAGGACATAGTAAATGGCCATATGGACCATGCCCGACTTTAGACAAGCTGTGTAGGGTAACAAGGGTAGCCCGTGTGTCTTATAGGAATCCCACTTTAATAAGTAGCTCTTACATGGTTGTTGTAACACCATATTACTCTAGCCTCTCTAGTTCATCTATAGACATACATGTACTTGATTTCATTGAAGAATAAGGAAAAATCGATTAAAATAATACCATTTCTTGCGTTATGTAAGATCCAAAATTCTCATCTCGCACCCCGTGGCCCATATGAACTCATCCATATCATTAAGCAATTAAAATACACTCATATAACTCAACCATTTTAAAATGTCACAAAATTCCTAAGTTTGGATCATCCACACACATTTTCACAAGTTCAGCCTCAGGTCTACTGATACAGATTTTTGTCATCAACTTTGAAAAATTATAACTAAATCTAAAAAAATCAAAATCAAGTACATCATACCATTTTGGAAAGCTAAAAATGTTAAATTTATGATATAAATAATTTTAGACAAAAACGAGAACGGATAGTAATTGGAAATCAATAGAATAGTACCAAAGGAACTATTGTATTATTGGTAGTAACTTGGAACTTCAAAAATTCATATCTCTTTGCTCATACCTTTAAATGGAGTGATCTTAGTGACCATAGAAAGCTTATTATGTCTAGTTTATGTATGTAAAATTTCATGGGCACTGGACACTATTTTCCCTCGAATGATATAAGAGAAAAAACTGACTATATGAATAGTAAGCATATCAATTTAGTAGAAATTTGACAACTTTGAAAATTCATAATTACTTCCACAGAGCTCCAAATAATCTGGTCTTTAATTTCTTAAAAATCTCTAGGATGAGATCTATATTCATGCCAAATTTCATGAGGAAATTCGCATTTGGTCATTTTGTGCCATAGGGTTCCAAAATGGCATTTTTCAAGCTTCATTAGGGGTCAAAAGGGACCAATTTGGCTTCTAGCATTTCTAGGGCCACTTGAGCACGTGGGAAAGCATCAAAATAACCTATCAAACATGTATTAAAGGTCCAAAAACCTAAATTTCTCAAAATCACTCTCTCACTTGATGATATACATAAAGCATACATAGGAAATTCTTGCCATTCATTCTCAAAAACTTGCTATATCATTCCAATGGTGTCAATTCTCATATATACATCAAGTATCCATATAGTTATACATGTTCAAAAGGGTTTACATCACATTTATTAGAAGATTACATCATATGCCATTAAAATTGTTATAAGGTGAATACATAAGACATCTCCATGTCAATCCTCTTCCTTTAAGTTTGGTGGCTTCCATTCCTTTGCTTACTTGGTCTCTTAGACATGTTAAGTAATGAGGAGGGAAGAGTGAGATTCTAGGAATCCCAATAACCCTTCTCCCTTTCAATCACACATAAAAAATATAATTTTAAGTCTAAAAATGCATGCATAGCTATCTTGAAATTCATAAACATACATGGAACATTTCTTGCATTCAAGAAGTTACATATAACATATGTAGGCTTGCTAAAACAATGGTTTAGCCTTACCCATTCTCTTTGGGCTTTTGGACTTGCCTCACCCATTTTCTCAAGGGAATTTTGACTAAGCCTTACTCTTTTAGAGACTTTTGATTCATCCTCACCCTAGCTAAGGGACTTTTGGCTTTACTAAGCTCAAGCAAACTAAAACATGTTCATAAAGCACATAAACATAGCAACACGATACCATGACATGTGATCATTTACTAGAAACATATTTCATAGCTTAAACGTATATACACACACATTTAAAGACAAGAAAACACCCAAGCATGCATGAAATAAAGGAGAGAAAGCTACCTCGATTGCAAAAGCACACTTTTTTCCTTAAAAATTCTCCCTCTCCCTCGACCACATACCCACAAGGAGGTGGAGCTTGATTCTTTTAGCCTAGACTTATCACATGGAAGGAAATTATACTCTAGAAATAATTTCTAAAGCTACACATGCACTTGAAAGCTAGATTATTGCTAAGGTTTAATTATGGTTCCATAATGCACCCAATGAAGCAACACCAAGAATATAAGATCTTAGTTGTAACACCTCAAAAATTAATTAAGGTGTTAATCATGGATTTAGATTAATTAAGAATAAATAATATGGGATGATTGGGCAAGTTAAGTGAATGGAGATTTTAGATAGATGAATTATTAATATGGGTTTGAGAATTAATTGGGATAGAAACTTCATCTAGGCCTAAATTAATAAATCATAAGAAGAGGCTAATGGAAGCCCAATGAGTTAAGTGCAGACCTAATCTAATTCCATATGATGGAGGCCCAAGATCCACCTTGCATAGGCTCCTATGAGTGGCCCAATAACCCTTATACAAACCTAAATCCTTGAGCTTTTCTAACTTGGCCCAAACTTAATTAAAATTCAGCAGCCCAATACATAAGAGCTGGCCCAACAAAGCAAAAATCTGAAGCCCATTTGGAGTTGGACCTTGGAGCAACCCATGACCCATCCTAGACCCAACTTAAACCCAATTAAAACCCTAACTCTTCAACCTCTTCCTCATTTTACTGAAACTCAAGAGAGGAAATTCGGAGGTTCAAGGGAGGCTAGGGTTCTACCAATATGGAAGCTCCATTTTTGATTCCTAGAAGATGATTTAGCCAAGGTGAGTTATATATAACTTGACCCTTTCATCCTCCTCTTCATTTGGGTCAAATTAATTTCTGGGTTTGAGCATTTTCATCTTCTTATCAAATCTGAAATTTGGTGTTTGGTGATTCCATGCAAAATTTTTGGACTTGAAGGTTAAAGGGAGGATTAGGTAAGCATTTCCCTTCCATTTTGTGTATCACTTTGCTGGAAAATGCCCCTAAGGATGTATTATCATAATGGGTTTTGTTATTGTGTGAGATTACAAGGAGATAATGGTGAAAAACTAAATTTTCTGGGCTTGATGATTGAAATGCGAATTTTGGTGCTTCCATGGAGGATTTTCAAAGGTGAGGCTATGGGTGTTGTTAAGTGAGTATCTCCTTCCCATTTTGATGCATTTTTTGTTAGTTTGAGACCCCTATAGTTGACCTATGATATGGGCTTTGGTTTCATATGACATTACCCAGAAATTGGAGTGAACTATGGCAATTTTTGGTGTGGGAAAGTTAGAATCCGAAATTAAATCCCTTGGTAATTAGGTGAGTAACCTCTAGTCTGTCATGAGTAGTTCAACTCTTTGGATATTTGATTGTGATTAGAAATGATGATAATTATGCTTGTTATAGGCTTGGTGTGCATTTGGATTATTATGGTAGCTAGGGGAAGAGTAATTGGCTTCATTGAGGTAACTGAGGTTATTTTCCTGATTCCATATATATGCTCATGTTAATCTACTATTTGTTACACATGCTTGATTTTGAAATGCTAAATGACTGGTTAACTACTTGATTGTGATTATAATTAGACCTTGTGAGTCCATGGTGGAGCTGTGGTGCAGCTGCTACCCGTGCATGTGCTTCGATCGAGCACTGAGTTGTGATCAGACCCCGATGCACTGAGCCCTGGTTGTGCTCATTATGGAGTAGGTGTCGTGAATGGACCTCTCCCGGTGTTATTGGCCATTAACATGTTGTGTATGATTGCTGGTATGGGATAGTAGTCATTAGTAGTTCAACTAGTTCATTTGCCAATTGAATTGATGATTCTGATATTGATGACATGAGATTGCCTTGGATTGATTGACTTGTACATATATATGGAAATTGCCTTTTGTTACTGAGATTGTATATCTCACCCTGTTGTGGGCTAAAATTTTCAGGGACCAGACCTCTTAGTGGCAAGGAGAAAATTAATAGAAGATCATTAAATAGTTTGGTAGCATATAAGTTTGGGAGCTTTGACAAAATGTATTGTAACTAAATTGCTAGTTTTGTATCATTGCCGTATTGCATCATGAGTTGCCAAGTGTAGGGATTATATATGTAATTTGATGATCATGGAATTGAACATTATGATTATAATTGGCTAATAATGGATAAGTGATTTGGTTCTCTATGAACATTAAGCATTGACCCGATGCACCTTGTGACCATAATACATTTGTTGTCATTAATCTATGAACTCACTAGTTTATGGTAGCTAGAGGGTTAAGGATCCATATTTGAATTTTGAATGGGAAATGATAGATATGTTAGGTAGATTAGGTAAAAGAAAGACACTAAATCTTCACAAACTAAGTTAAAGTGGCCTATAGTGTTGCTAGAGGGGGAATTGGAGAGCATGAGATGAAATTTTAGGAGCTGTAGGAACAGAAGGGAATTAGCTGCGGCCAAATGTGGCGAACCTACCAGGGAAGAAAACAGAGAGAAATTGGGTACGGTGAATAGCGATGTTAGCCGTGGCTAAGTCTGGGAAGCGAGTTTGGAGGTGTTCTAGAGGGTATTTGGCTACGGCTAAAGGGGTATTTGGCCGCAACAAAATGTGTGAAATTTATAGAGGTGTAAGGACTTGAATCCGAGAGTAGCCGTGGTGAAAGGGGATTTAGCCATGGCAAAGGTACTCAATTTCTCATATTCACCTAAAAACTTTAATTTCTTTTATGGTAATACTAATGAACGATTTAGAAACACTTGTAAGAGGTTTTTATGAGTTAGAATTAATGGATGAGAGAATCAAAGGCTCCTTATTAATGGTTAAATTCACTTGCACTTTTGAATAATTGTGGTTGCCTAATTAATGACCCTATTAACATTAAGATTCAAATTTCCTAACATTTTTCGAATATAATTAGTTGTGATGACTTTCAACCCTAATTGAAATTTTATGGTAAGTAATCACGTACTTAACCTTAATTATGATTATTAGAAGTTAGGGTCGTTACAGTTGGTATCAGAGCAATGGTTCAGGACAACTATTCTAATTTAAATTCTATGACTAGAAGCTTAGCAATCATGATGCATATTTGGCATGGTATTAGCTTATGAGAATAGCTAATTAGGTAAACATATAATTGATGTGCTTTATGTGCTGGAAAGAAGTATAGAGGAATGATGAGATAAGGCTTGTAATACTTGATTGAAATGACTGTTTCTTGAATTTTATTTAGAGCATCACCTATCACAATAAGTATACCTTGGAGAATAATAGAGTATAGTTAGATTTTACCTCATAACACTTTAGTAATGTTAATTTTGAGACTTGAGGTTGTTAATGCCAATGAAAAGATTAGAATTTTGCCCTTCTTTCCTTCAGAAATTAGGTTATTGGTCTCAGTCTAGATTAAAAAACTGGTTGAGGCTTGTTGCCAACTAGCTAGGCAATAGATGCACCAGTCACTCACTGTGAGGTACCAGTTGACTGAATGAATGAGACCAAGTAATTGATAAAGATGATGAACAAAGCTACTGATAGCATTTATGACCAGTTGATTGCCATTTATTAAGCAAGTCAATTGGGTATGGCTGACCAATTGACTGGCCTATCAAAGTAGTCAACTGATCATAACAAGAGTAGCAATTATTTACCTAAGTGAAATTCTAAGCTTTTCAAGGGCCATCTAGAGTGATGTTGAGAACTTAAAAGGCAATGGTATAGAGCAAAACACTTAACTAGCTATAAGAACCTTACGGAAGGGTAAGATGTAAACCTTACTTGCAATCAGGAAAATGATAATGGAACTAATGTGCAATAAATAAGTGTGATTGATTGAATATATGAAGTGATGTACAATCTATACTGAGTTAGAACTATGTAGACTTCGAAAGGTCCCCAAGGTTGAAGCTTTATAGGTACAGAGGTCCTAACCCACTTGCTTGGTCCTGATTAATAAAGAATACAATTACTCGATCCTAGCTACCATAATGTGGGCCTAATGAATATGGGTGATACGAGATAAAGAACATTTGAAATAGTTTTATTCAAACTATTGGAGTGAGTAAGCCATCTTTAGTTAACGATGACAAGAAAAGAGGGCAAGAAACCCTCAAGATTGTTGAATCCATTTCTAAATGTGTATACTGACTTTAAAGCAAGAGATTAAGGGAGATAATGTTTCGGAAGGAATCTTGAGAGCTTTGAGGCTCCTTCCTTAGTGTACTATGGCAAAAGAGAAAGATTATGATAAGAGGAAAGACAACCCTTTAGTGTGATAAGGGTGAGGTGCACTGGCACGGGGTGCTTGTGCATATTGTCTCTTGTGTAATTTAGTTTACTTATACTATGTGTTGACGTGCATTTGGGTGGTGGTTAGAGGCACTTTACATGTATGATACACTCGGGGAGTGTAAGGTAAGATTGTACAGTACTCTGGTGCTAGAGTCATATGGGACGTGCTCATTTATCAGCACTTCGGTGCTAAGGGCATGCGGGGCATGTCACTTATCATATGATTTGATGAATTTCGACCACCAAATTGGCGTCAAAATAGACTAAGTAGACTTTCTTCCTAGAAGATAAAGATGAGATCCTTATGGTAAGAACCCACTTAAAAAGAGAATAAAATTGTACCTGTATGAGTACAAGTGGTTGAGATACAGTCATCACGGGGTGATAAGCATGTGTATGGCCATAGAAAAGCATTGCTTGCTAATCTTAAAGGCAAAGCCTAATTCCACCACTAGTAATTTTATTGTCACGTGTTGCGTGTGGTGTCATTAAGGGAATAGAGATAACATTGGGAATTTGAGATGGACTAGTACTTACGATGGTAGTAAAACTCCTTAATTTTGAAGGAAAACTCCCTAATCTAGGATAATAACTCAGGGGAAATGAATGAGAGGTGGTAGCAATGTAATTAACTTATGTTATTACAATAAAACCTTAGTATAATGATTGACGAGAAAGGGTAAAACACTAGTGGTAAATGATACTTGAGTTCTCTCACTGGGAATCCCTACTTGATCTATTGATAATTAGGGAATGTTTAATAGTGAAAAGGCGCACTGAGTCTCCTTATTATGTTAATTTAACTTCCAATAGTCAGGCATGAAATTGAGGCCTAAAACTTTTAGGGAAGTGGAAGAGTCAGTTGTGGTTGGCCTAGTCCATTGTGTAAGGATGAAAACTATCATACCATCTCATATTGTATGCTATAATGTATGGTTAAATGACCTCATACTTGCAGTCAGAGAACCTTATTGACAAAGTCTCGGATTTCACATTAATGAATACAAGATCTTGTAGATAGGATCTTAAACCTTGTTGACAAGATATTATTTTATTACTCTTTGGGGAATTATTAGGAATTTCTAAACTAGAAACAAAAAAAGGGGTAAAAAGTATGCTAGTTGAAGAATAACTATACTTGTATGAAAATATCTTAGTTGGGCGTAGAAGATACCTTTGGGACTATATAATGGCATAAAAACTAAGGAGATGTCTAGTTGATTTCAAACAAGTGTAGATGCCATTAAGTGGACTACTAAAGCTTGCAGTAATTGAGAATTAAAATGAGATATTGGGATCTATTGATCATGGTAATCTTTAGAGTCACATGTATGTAATTGTGGTAATGCCTTTGCAAGTGCCAAAAAAAAAAGAGAGGGAAAAGATCTATTAAGGATTTTCCTATGTTGGTTACCCCTGAGGGAAAGTGATCAGGTTGTTTATAATTAACCATCATCAGGAGCCAAAAAGAAAATTCTTAATGTTGTGGGCAAGTGATAGAAATTATGTTCTCTAATAAACCACTCACTGAAATTACGACTTGTAAGATTTAAAGAAACTCATTCCTAAGTCTTAAAAGAACTACTTCGATATTCTGGACAAGGTACTTTCACCCTTAAGATCAGGTCTTGTTAGAAAATATAATCTAGACTTGGAATATCATGTTTATTTTTCACCTGACAGATTATGTTTGATTTCGACTATGTAGAAGGTGAACCTAAAGTGTTTAGGTGCCTTTAAGAGATTAGTGATGAGATCAGACTTCATATTAGTTTTAACCCTTAGGAATCTCGACAAACGAGAAGGAGTAATCTTAGGCACTAATTGAAAATGAAAGGGGAATTCTATACGTCTAATGGAAATAATGAGTTGTCTACTAATGGACAATAAATGAGGATAATGTGTGCAATAATTTATGAGATAGTTGAATGTAAGACTTGAAAACTTAAACTGGATGAACCTGTAAAAGGCAAAACCCATTTCAGTTAAAAAGGTTGGACTAAAGAAATGTAGGGTTAATCTAAGTGAAGGACAAATGGAACTTCATTATGAAATAAGGTCACTTACCTATGTTGCTATTAGTGGAATAGATACTAAAACAATTGACTAAGTGGAATTCCTTGCAGTTCTTGGTATCAACTATTAGGGAGAGTTAAGTTAAAGTATCTAGGAGTTATCTCTTAAACGGATTGAGAGTTAAGCAGGAAAGGAAATTAACTTGAACATGTAATGATCGGCTATTAGAACAACAACAATAAAAAATGAGAGAGGAGAAAAAGAAGAAAAAAAAAGAGGGGAGGAAAATATAAAATAGAACTAAACAAAAAGCTATGAAGGGAGAGAAAATTAGGATGTATTTGAGCTAGGTATCAAGAGCTTGCTATAAGATGATCAAATGTGGCTTGGTCAGGATCTCTTTAGTTGTGGACAAAGAAAGAATATGGAATATTCAGGTTGGTATGTCATTTGACGTAGGTTAACTAGAGGAAATAGAGTGGTGATTATCAAGTGAAGTGGTAACATGACAAGAACGTCCTCCCTAAGAAAGTAGTAAGAAGGGACTAGTCTCTGGTAAGACTATCTGAGCTATCAAGGAGGAGGTTATGAGGATAAATTGTCCAACATCAATTGGGTAAGGTATAACTAATTTTGAGGACAAAATTTCTAAAAGGAGGGGAGAATGTAACACCCCAAAAATTAATTAAGGTGTTAATCATGGATTTAGATTAATTAAGAATAATTAATATGGGATGATTGGGCAAGTTAAGTGAATGAAGATTTTAGAGAGATGAATTATTAATATGGGTTTGAGAATTAACTGGGATAGAAACTTCATCTAGGCCCAAATTAATAAATTATAAGAAGAGGCTAATGGAGGCCCAATGAGTTAGGTGCAGACCCAATCTAATTCCATATGATGGAGGCCCAAGATCCACCTTGCATAGGCTCCTATGAGTGGCCCAATAACCCTTTTGCAAACCCAAATTCTTGAGCTCTTCAAACTTGGCCCAAACTTAATTAAAATTCAGCAGCCCAATACATAAGAGCTGGCCCAACAAAGCAAAAATCTGAAGCCTATTTGGAGTTGGACCTTGGAGCAACCCATGACCCATCTTAGACCCAACTTAAACCTAACTAAAACCCTAACTCTTCAGCCTCTTCCTCATTTTGCTGAAACTCAAGAGAGGAAATTCAGACGTTCAAGGGAGGCTAGGGTTCTACCAATATGGAAGCTCCATTTTTTACTCCTAGAGGATGATTTAGCCAATGTGAGTTATATATAACTTGACCCTTTCATCCTCCTCTTCATTTTGGTCAGATTAATTTCTGGGTTTGAGCATTTTCATCTTCTTCTCAAATCTAAAATTTGGTGTTGGGTGATTTCATGCAAGATTTTTGGACTTGGACATTAAAGAGAGGATTAGGTAAGCATTGCCCTTCCATTTTATGTATCACTTTGCTGGAAAATGCCCCTAAGGATGTATTATCATAATGGGTTCTGTTATTGTGTGAGATTACAAGGAGATAATGGTGAAAAACTGAATTTTCTGGGCTTGATGATTGAAATGCGAATTTTGGTGCTTCCATGGAGGATTTTCAGAGGTGAGGCTATGGGTGTTGTTAAGTGAGTATCTCTTTCCCATTTTGATGCATTTTTTGTTAGTTTGAGACCCCTATAGTTGACCTATGATATGGGCTTTGGTTTCATATGACATTACCCAGAAATTGGAGTGAACTATGACAATTTTTGGTGTGGGAAAGTTGGAATCCAAAATTAAATCCCTTGGTAATTAGGTGAGTAACCTCTAGTCTGTCATGAGTAGTTCAACTCTTTGGATATTTGATTGTGATTAGAAATGATGATAATTATGCTTGTTATAGGCTTGGTGTGCATTTGGATTATTATGGTAGCTAGGGGAAGAGTAATTGGCTTCATTGAGGTAACTGGGGTTATTTTCCTGATTCTATGTATATGCTCATGTTAATCTACTATTTGTTACACATGCTTGATTTTGAAATGTTAAATGACTGGTTGACTACTTGATTATGATTGTAATTGGACCTTGTGAGTCCATGGTGGAGCTGTGGTGCGGCTGCTACCCGTGCATCTACTTCGATCGAGCATTGAGTTGTGATCAGACCTCGATGCACTGAGCCTTGGTTGTGCTCATTATGGAGTAGGTGCCGTGGACGGACCTCTCCCGGTGTTATTAGCCATTAACATGTTGTGTATGATTACTGGCATAGGACAGTAGTCATTAGTAGTTCAACTAGTTCATTTGCCAATTGAATTGATGATTCTGATATTGATGACATGAGATTGCCTTGGATTGATTGACTTGTACATATATATGGAAATTTCCTTTTGTTACTGAGATTGTATATCTCACCCCATTGTGGGCTAACATTTTCAGGGACCGAACCTCTTAGTGGCAAGGAGAAAATTAATGGAAGATCATTAAATGGTTTGGTAGCACATAAGTTTGGGAGCTTTGACAAAATGTATTGTAACTAAATTGCTAGTTTTGTATCATTGCCGCATTGCATCATGAGTTGCCAAGTGTAGGGATTGTATATGTAATTTGATGATCATGGAATTGAACATTATGATTGTAATTGGCTAATAATGGATAAGTGATTTGATTCTATATGAACATTAAGCATTGACCCCATGTACCTTGTGACCATAATACATTTGCTATCATTAATCTATGAACTCACTAGTTTATGGTAGCTAGAGGGTTAAAGATCCACATTTGAATTTTGAATGGGTAATGATAGATATGTTAGGTAGATTAGGTAAAAGAAAGACACTAAATCTTCATAAACTAAGTTAAAGTGACCTATAGTGTTGCTAGAGGGGAAATTAGAGAGCATGAGATGAAATTTTAGGAGCTGTAGGAACAGAAGGGAATTGGCCGCAGCCAACTTTTAATTGGCCTAGGCAAAATGGAAACAGAGAAGAATTGGCCGCGGCGAATAGTGATGTTAGCTGCGGCTAAGTCTGGGAAGCGAGTTTGGGGGTGTTCTAGAGGGTATTTAGCTGCGGCTAAAGGGGTATTTGGCCGCGGCAAAATGCATGAAATTTATAAGAGGTGTAAGGACTTGAATTCGAGAGTAATTGGCCGCGGTGAAAGGGAATTTAGCCACAGCGAAGGTGCTCAATTTCTCATATTCACCTAGAAATTTTAATTTCTTTTATAGTAATACTAATGAACGATTTAGAAATACTTGTAAGAGGTTTTTATGAGTTAGAATTAATGGATGGGAGAATCAAAGGCTCCTTATTAATGATTAAATTCACTTGCACTTTTGAATAATTGTGGTTGCCTAATTAATGACCCTATTAACATTAAGGTTCAAATTTCCTAACATTTTTTGAATATAATTAGTTGGGATGACTTTCAACCCTAATTGAAATTTTGTGATTAGTAATCACGTACTTAACCTTAATGATGATTATTAGAAGTTAGGGTCGTTACATTAGTTCCATTCTTTCCTTCCATCTATGGTTCTTGACTCTGTTTAGACCTCTTGGAGCCATCACACAATCAATTTGAGGAGCCTAACCACATGTTGTTTCATTATGTTACAATATAGAACCTATATCTCCATCTTATTATTCATGACTTCTAAAATTTTTTCAAGGCTTCCTCTCATACTCTTCTATCATATATGGTACAAAACCAAGCATGGAAGAATTTAAAACTATCCCTTGGTGTTTCATTTAACCTAGGTCAAGACACCCCTCAAGGAAGAAGTTCATGGAGTTTCCTTTGCTTCTTGGATGGGAGGTGTATATGGGAGGCTCTTTAGGGATCTTAGGAGCTCATACAAACACTTACATTAGCTTAGGAACTCTTGGATAAAATTATACTTTTGGTTATGTTCTTTAAAACCCTAGCTTTTTTATCTTGCAAATTCATGGTTGATTGTTTGTTTTCTTTTCATATTCTTGCTTCCCACACTCTAATTTTGGTTTGGTTCAAAACTCAATCCCTCTTGGCTATCCATACATGGGACAAAACACACAAGAAGAAGAATAAGGAAGAGTAAGCATGAAAGTAGCAAAATTACCTTGGTTTCCTTGCTTCCTTTGGATACTTCTTCTTTCGCTTGAACTCCCTTCCTTAAACTTGAACTCCTCCCCTCTAGTCTGACCTTAAAATAGCACCAAAAACTTCAATAGAACTATAGGAAGAAGGAGGAGATGGAGGAGATTAAGTTTTATAAAGGAAAGACTAAGAAAATCTATGAATTTTATACCTTTCTTGCCTTATTTTTCCTCTTCCTCTTTCCTTCTCTTGTGCGCCTCTCTCCTTTAGTCTCACTTCTATTTTTAGGTAGAATTAAAGTCAGCTAAGTAAGGGAGAGAAAGGGGATGCATCATATATAAGAAGGAGGATTAAAATTGTTCATTAAAAATTCCCATCATGTCTCGTTTCTTGGTGTTTTCGTTTTAGGTCCGTTTTAACTCCTTTTTTAGAACTATCTTTTCCATCATAAATTTTAGATTCTCTAACTTATAAAATGCCTTTGGAATTACTCAATTTGAAGCTAAAACCTTTCCAAACGAAATGATAAAAGTTTTGGTCAATTGTCATTAGAAAATGTACACCGGAGGGGTTTTAACTGTCCTAAGGCTTCCTATAGTTTTCAAGGCCTCTGAGAATCCCAGAAAGCTCAAAAATTTTATTTAAAAAGCCGTCCTATGAGTATTCTTAAATATACCTAAAATTACAAAAATGTCATTACGTTACGTAACTATTTCGTTAAATTCTATTTAGTTATTTTAGCTTCTGTTTCAAGGCCCCTCTAGCCTCCTATTTTTATTACTTAATGTTTAAATCATTATTCTAATTTTTTTGAACCTTAACCAATTCATTTTAGAAGACTTACTTTTAAAGCGTATCTGTTTCCACCGTTTCTATGAAAACCGGACATTACAGTTGTGCATAACAACATGGCCAAGCTATGTAGGGTGTAAAAAGGCATAAAAGTCTTAACAATTTTGTCTAACTTAGGCTGATTATTTGTGGATCCTATTACACCTTAATATATCTCATTCACTTAATATTAATAATTGTCCGTTAAAGTCAAAGTAAGTATTACATAGCCATTTGCAATGGAGCTTCATATATTAAATGAGTTAAATGGACTTTCAATATACAAAATTGGCTTTCCACCATTCCAACTGACAAGTTCACATTCAAGCATTTGATTCCATCTAATTAATATGTACATGGGGCTCAATTGTAACACTATAATTTTAACACTCAACTCATGCAAATCCCATGCCTCATCTCATGTAAATTCTATGGGAAGCAACATAATGGCATAGGGAATCATAAATCAAAATGCCTTTCTTCATAGGTAACAATTTCTCTTAGAGTCCCATGGGTGATATGGACTCATCCTTCTTATTATCACATTTAAATATCTAAATACCACTCATAACAAGCTCAAGAGATAGTCCATACCTCGAGCAAGGGGAGTAAATACACAAAATACACTAGTGAAGCCTTGGATTAGTTTTCCAAATTATATGCCTTAATTTTGAAAAATCATAACTAATTCTAGAAAAATGAAAATTAGACAAACTATACTATTCATGAAAGCTACAGATGTCTAATTTATGCTAAAAATAAATCCATACCTCAACAGAGGCTGCAAGGCACCAGAAACTGATGGAACAGTACCAGAGGTCAGCTGTCATCCCCGATACTGATCTCCAACTTCAAAAATTCATATCTCCTTGCTCAGAGGTCCAATTAGGTTGATCTCATGACCATGGAAAGATTATCATGTTTAGTTTATGTTTGTAAAATTTCATGAGCATTGAAAATCATTTGTCCCATGAATGACATAGCCCAATTTTTTGACTATATGAATAGTACCTATATCAATTCAACAGAAAAATAGCAACTTTATAAATTCATAATTAATTCTACAAAGCTCCAAATAATCTAGTCTTTAGCTTCCAAAAATATCTAGATGAGATCTATATGTGTGCCAAATTTCATAGACAAATTCATTTATTTGGTCAGATCTTGATATTAGGTTGCAAAATGGCTCATTTGGTATCATATAAGGGGTCCAAATAGTCCATTTCAAGTTCTAAGGCAACCATGGCCACTTGAGCAAGTAGGAATGAACTAAAATGACTCTCTAAGCTTGTCTCAAAGGTGCATAAACCCAAATTTCTCAAACTCATTCATCCATGATCCAACCCATGATATACACAAGATTACATACACTTTCTTTTGCCATTCAATACCCAAAAACTACATTATCATTCATCTAGCATCAAACATCATTCATACATCAAATATATGGGTATTTGCACAATTTAAAATGATTACATAACAATTTCTTCATGGGATTACATCATGTTCTATGTGTATGGCTACAAGAGAGACAAAACTAAGCATATTCATACACTTTGATGTCAATCTCCTTCTTCTAAGCTTGGTGGCCTCCATTACCTTGTTGAATTGCTCCACCTAGCATGTTAAGACATTGGAGAGGAAGGGATAAGATTCAAAGAATCCCAAGCGCTCATCTCCCATTCAATCACACATAAAATATGCAATACAAGTCTTAAAAATGCATACATGGGCATATTGACATATGTGAACATTCATAAAACAATCTTAGCATTTGAACATATCATGTTTAACATACATAGGCTTGCCAAGTGAGTGGATTAGCCTCACCCATTCACTTATGGATTTTGAACTTGCCTCACCCATTTTCTCTCAGAATTTTTTACTCAACCTTACTCTTGGGAGTCTACCTCACTCTTGGGAGACTCTTTATTTTTTCTTAACCAAGTTCTAGGGTTCTTGGCTCCTTCTCACTATGGATAGAGGATTCTTGGCTTCTCCACACTGAAGCAAACCAAGACAAGCACATAAAACATCATTTTCATGTATAAAACATCATCATGATACCATGGAATAATAGCTCATGCTAAAATATTTTTCATAGCTTAAAACATACTTACACACATTCAAAGACAATGTAAGCACACATTCATGCATGAGAGAAGGTGGAGAGAACTACCTTGCTTGCATCTGCACACTTTTTCCTTAAGCCTTGAGTCCTCTCCCTTGACCTCACATATCCAAGAAGGTGGAGATCATTTCTCTTGGCCTAGACAGATCATATGGAAGCTAATTATACTCTTGAATTACATTCTAAGGCCACACATTCACTAGAAAAGCTCGGTGACTCATAAGGCTCTTTCGTGGTTTCATAATGCACTTAATGAAGCAACCTTAAAAAAATATAATCTTCACTCCATTCTCTCCATTTATTTATAATTCTTGACTCCATTTAAACCTCTTGGAGTCATCATACAATCAATTCAAGGAGCCTAGCTAGGTTTTGCTTCTTTAAGCCATATTATGGACCATATAAGACCATATAACTTTCTATGGTTTCTAAAATTTTTCCAAGGCTTCCTTTTATACTCTTCCATCATACATGACTCAAAAATAAGTTTAGAACAAATTAAAACTACCCTTAGGTGCCATTTCTACTCTAGGCTAAAGCATATACTCTTCTTGGCATCCTTGGAGTTTCTTTATTTCCTTTGATGGGAGAATCATGAAGGAAGCTATCTTTGTGTCTTAGGAACTCATATGAACACTTAAACATCATAAAATATGGCTAGGGTTTATGTTAGAGTTCAAGGTGCAATCAAAACCCTAAATTCCATAACTTGCATTCTAAAACTTCCTTTTCAATTCTAGTTGTATATTCTTAATCCTCACACCCATAACCTTTGGTTCCATCAAGAACACATAAAGAAAAACTCTCTTCTTCACTTTCTCTCTCTAGACCAAAGCTTAAATGGCTTGGAAACACAAGATTTTGTAAGTGTTTTAAGTGAAGTCTTACCTCAAAATGGAGCTCTCTTCGTGTAGATTATTTTCCACCAATTAATTTCTTGAAAAGTATTCCTGTTTGGCTTGGGTTAGACTTGAATCTTCAAGTTTTTAAGAAAAAAAACTACTATTAGATAGCTCTTAAAGAGAGGAACAACTTTCCTAACTAGCGCGGGATGAAACAGGGCCGTTTACTTACCTAAACAGAAGCTTAAACTTCTTCTCTCTCTCCCCTCTTAATATCACACCATGGCTGCCCATTTTTCTGCAAATAGAAGCTTGGAGAATGTGATGAGATGTAATCTTACTTAAAAAGCTATTTTTATAATTTTTCAAAATGACCATTTTGCCCCTGCAGGCCTGTTTACTCCGTTTAGGCTCATTTTAACTCTTTTTTTAGAACCATCTTTTCCACCATAAATTTAGGTCCTTTAATTCATAAAATGTCTTTAGTTTCATTCAAATTGGATTTAAAACTCTCCCAAACAAACTAGTCAAAGTTTATGTCAACTAACGTTAGAAAATGTCCACCGAAGGAGTTTTAACTGTTCCGGGGCTTCCCATAGTTTTCAGGGCCTTTGAGAACACTAAAGACCTCAAAATTTTCATTTAAAAAGCCCTCCTATCAAAATTCCAAATTTTGCTCAAAATGACAAAAATGCCCTGACGTTTCGTCAGCCTTTCGTTCGAATTCATTTCTTCATTCTAACTCTAATTTTCTTTCTGTCTAAGCCTGAGATTCTCATTTTTAGAAGTCTAGAATACTTCCCAAATTTTTTGGGATCTTAACTAAGCCATTTTGGGAGACTTGCTTTTGTATCAGGTGAATTTTGTTCATTTACAGAGAAACCATATGTTATGTTTTTCGTGTTTTATCTCATTTTCAGAGAATCAGATATTACATCAATCATATAAAAGAAGCTATTTGCTCACTTTAGCAATAAAATCACATAATAAAGCATAACTTTCAAAAATTTATAGCTTGAACTACAAAACTCCGATCGAAGCAAATTAGGTGTCATTTTAAAGCTTATGATACAAATTTCTATTATAAAAATTTTAGATCAAATTTAATCCATTTGGTCCCTCAAATCATACATTAACTAGAACTATCACAATATAAATAAGACTAGCCATATCAACTTTTTGGGACTAATTTCGAAAACAAAAACAACAAAGCCTTTTCTCACTAAGTGCAGTCGGCTATATGGATCAATCGACGCCATAAAGTCCTATTGTAAATCATATTCTTAGACAAACCATTTAAGCCTAGATATTTCTTAATGGTTTCTCATATAGTTTTTCTTGATTTCCCTCTACCTTTGACTATTAGACTATTCTCTATCTTTCTATTCTCCTGACTAGGGCTTCTATAAGTTTTCTCAACATATGCCCAAACTATCTAAATTTTGATTCTATATAAAATTTGTTAAATATTCTACAGAGCTCCAATAATTAGAAATTTTGGTTCTCTATAAAAATCTCTAAGTGTCCTTTAAATGTTTACCAAATTTCAGTCCCAAATTCGGTCATTAAGGTAGTTGAGGGCAAAAGGACATTTTACTTTGCAAATGGTCAAAATTTTAGTTCCAAAGTGCACCAAATGAGCTCTATTATGCAACTTCTTATCATGGATAAATTTCAATATATACATGCCTAAGTTATGAATAGCTCATCATATGAAATTTGCCTTACGTCTAAAAGTCATTATCCACCTTACAAATATGCATGTAAGCTCAATGGATTTCTATATGAAAAATCATGTTCCAAAGTCTTCTACATACATCCATTTGTCATACAATCATGATCTACTACTTTTACATATGTTACGATTACATTACATCAAAAGATAAATTTATATAATCATATTTACAATATCAACTCATTGGCTAATCTCTTGATATTTTAGACTTTCTTAAGTCTTTATCTCTTCTTTCTCCGTACTTTGAGTTTCACCTGGCCATGGTTAATGGACATAGGGAAATATGAGATTCAAAGAATCTCAGTAGCTAAACCATCATTCAAACAAACATATAGTTCATTTAAGTACATGGAAGCAAGCATGCTTGTTATGCAATCATAGCTAGTCACAATATAAGGGATCAAGTCCATGCTGTTAGGGTTTCCTTGGCTCAAATAAGAGCAAATCCATACTCACAATGGACTTCTGGCCTAAGGTAGAGCAAATTCATACTCACTTCCCTAGTTGATAAGAATTTGGTTGAGGGACAAATTGAATCCATTTATCAACGATTCGATGAAAAATCTTGCATCTATGTTGAATTGGTGGGATTTGGATGCTTAAGTAGAATTTAGAGCATTCCAAAAACTTGGAGATCCAATTACAAGAAGACAAGTAGTCTAATACAAAATTATTTTGTTCCTTTTGGACTTTATTTTCTTTTTGTGATTTGAATTTGACATAAGGATCTAGATAAATCTTGATTTGAACCGCTACCTTTTCTTTTACTCTTGGTCTTTCAAAATCAAGTTTCCCACGGCAAAGGTTGGAAAGGTAATAGAGCCTATTTACCTACTAACTCCCATTTCTTATTGAATTAATAAATCAACTTGCTTTGTTGTTGAACATTTTTTTTATTTCAAATTTTTTCGTAAAACAAAAAAAAATTGATATATTTTATTATGAGAATAAATCCCACCACTTCTGGTCATGAGGTTTCAAGAAAGGATCATATATTTTAGGTAAGTATTTTTTTTGTTAGTTTTATCATTACATAATCTATTCTTTTTTTCGAGTACATCCTGAGCAAAAAATTCCTTATCTGGAGCTTCGACCTTATTTCTAAATTTATTGCCACCCAATATTAAAGCCACTCCTCTCACAAATCCAAGTAGGTCTTATGAAATTGCATAGTCTACTCAAATAATCAACAAGTTAAACAATTGCAAATAGTAAACACAAGCAACCAACGACTCAAGCATACCAACATCCATACAAAAATGAAGAAAAAGCTACCTTATAAAAAAAATTCAAGCTAATTACCTGGTTCTCCTTCTTTTGATTCCATGTCCTTACAGGCATACCTTAGTGTGGTTTGAGTTGTTTGGCCTAAACACATCAATTAAGATGCAAAATAATCAATTAGGACATATCCCATCTCATTTTATCAATACATATGCATATTAAGAACTTGAAGGATAGTTTAGGTTACTTTAAGTGTCCCAGAGTGCCTCATCCCATTTGCCACATTTCATATAGCAATTCCATCATTCATCTATCTCATTCTTACTAACTTTTCATGGCTAAAACAAGTTTGAAAGCTTAGCCATATCACTCATTCTATTCATAGGGCAAATTAGGATTTTTATAGAACCATAATTCTAAAATCATCAAATCTTATTCTTTTTCTCAAACCAATGGTTTACCTAGCCTTTATAACACTCATTTAAGCCTCTTATATCATTTGACTAAATTAAAAAACTTCCCTAGGTACCATTTCTATAGTTTGGTCGAGAGCTTCCTCTATGTGTCCAATTTTGAGATTTTGTTTATTTAAGAGAGAATTTGAGGTTTTTAGGATATCAATGATTCATTTCTAATTTCATTATAATATTATAGGAACCAATTAATCTTTCTAGAATGTTAAAGCATTCATGGTCCAACCTAAACCTTAGGTGAAGCCAACTTGCATTTTCTTAGTTTTTAGGTTAACTTTTTTGCATATTCTTATTCCTTACCCTTTTAAAGACTTGATTGCACCATGGTTTCATCAAATACATATTTCCTTCCTTCACTCTCTCTTAGCTAAAGAAGCATGAAGCTAGGATTCCAAGGATATAAAATTTTTCCTAACTTAAATCATACCTTAATTTTTATGAGCTCTTATGAAGATTATTTTCATATAATTTATCTCCTCAAATGAGCTTTTTCACTCAAGGTGATAGCCACAAACTTCACTCTTTTTATAAACTAAACAAACCATAAGAGAGACCGTGAGGAGTAGAGATAATTTCATAACTAAATCGTAGAAAAATTTGGCATATTTCCTTACCTTTCTTAGCTTTGAATCCCCTTTTTTCTCTTCCCTCTTCACACCACCATGAAAGCTTAAGAGCTATTAGAAAAGTTGGTCTAAAATAAGGAAGAAGAAGGAGGATATGATTGGCATACAAAAGTTATGGTTCATAATTTTTTAAAAATGACTATTTTGCCCTTATACATTCTTTTCCTATGTTTAAGCTCATTTTTTAATTTTTTTCAAAAATTGAATGCTACATATCACAATCTGGACTCTATTTTTCATTAAAAAGATTGCTTTGTGGTTACAATGACTTAAAATAATCTGGAAAGGTCCTAATTAAAATCTTACCATCTGGAGTTTTAAACTGTTCACTGTTAGAGATTTAACCCAATTAGATTATTTGCTAATCTTTTTTCATAATATTATTATAAGGGATATGCATTTCTCAAGCCATTTTTTATGTTCTCTATGTCCCTAATTTTCCTCCAGTTATGCTTGAATTAATTCTTTTAGCCTGAACTAATCCTTTTTTTCCCTATGAACCTTTTTTCAATTAATTCATTTCATTCTTTAGGGCTTATATTAGTTTACAAAATATAAGATATTGTAGATCCTGACTTGCCCTAAAATTCACCAAACTTGGCATATGATGACATCTATATAAGGTCTTATAGCATGCCAACACTTACAACTAACTATTTGGTCCCCAAAAGCGCACACATTCATATCTAAACCATTTATAACCTTAGATACAAAGAAAACTCTCCTAAGGTACCCTAAGTGAGTCTTGGCTGAGACATACACCAAGATGGCCTTCCATAGAGTTTTTGTTCCATATGTTGGGAAATTGGCACTTATATGAGTTCTTTAGCCTATTCTTAGCTCTATTATACTTTTACATAGTTTAAAATATCAATTTAAGGCTTCATACTCCTTAAGGTGCAATCAAAACTCTAGGTTCCATACCATGCATCCTATAGCTTCCTAATTGATTCCAATTGTATATTTTTAATCTCCATGCTTCAAAACCTCAATTCCTACCATGTTTTGTAACACTCGTCATTCTAAAAGCCTAAAATTAAGCAGATTACAAAAGGAGGTCCTCTAAATGGAATGAATAAAGGCCAAATAAAATTAGAGTGATAATTTAGACATTTAAAAATGAGGATACAAAGCTAAAGATGCTCTGAAACTAGAGCCAGAATGGCTATACAAAATTAGACAAAAATAGAGTGGCATTTTTGGTAATTTTGGGCAACTTTTAGAAAACTCAAAAGAGAGATCTTTAAATAGAAAAAATTGAGTTTTCCAAAGTTTTTAGAGGCCCTAAAAACCATAGGAACCCCTATAATGTTTAAAACCACTTCTGTTTACATTTAGAGTGTCAGTTAATTGAAACTTTAACTGATTTGTTTAGGAAGGTTTTAAATCTAATTTGAGTGAAACCAAAGGCATTTTATAAATTAGAGATCCTAAATTTCATAATGGAGAAGACGGTTCTCAAAAAGGAGTTGAAATGAGCCTAAGTTGAAAGAACCAAGAAAAGGGACAAAATAGGAATTTTGAAGAAGTCTTATAACTTGACCCTTCTTATAAAACACATCCCACCTCTTCTCATCCTTATAATTAACTTTGCTCTACCTCAAAATAGAATTCCCCTCATCTTTAAGTGGCGCACAAGAAAGGAGGAAGAAGGGAAGAGAAAACCAAGGAAAAAGGTAAGAAAATCCATAGTTTTTTATGCTTTTCCCTTCACTAACCTTGTTCTCCTCTTTCTCCTCTCTTTTCCTATAGTTTTGATGATTAATTTGAGGTTAATTCATGGCTAGTTCAGTGAAAGGAGTAGAGAAATTAAAGGAGAAACTAGAAGCAAGTGAAAGCACTCTTGAAAAGGCTTGAAACCAAGGTTATTTTCCATAGCTTTCTTTGCTTCTTCTTGGTTGTTCTCCTTAAGGTGATTTTTGGCCAACCCTAGACCACCAAGCAGGGAATGATTTCTAGTCTTAGCAAGGTAGAAATAAGGGTTTTTAAGTATGAGAAATAAGAATATGCAATTAGATATAAAAGAGAAGCTTTAGAATTCAAGTTGTAAAATCTAGGAATTTTGTTGCACCTAGCCATTCTTGAAGCTTTCTAAGGATAGTCTAGCCTATGTAAGAGTATGTATAAATTCTTAAAAGGTCTAGGAAGCTTCACAAGTGCCATTCCCCTAACAAAAACTAAGTAAACTCCATGGGCTTTCACTTAGCTTTAAGTCTCAGCCAAGTGAGGGAGATTTTTATTTGATTCCAATGATGGAAATAGTCTAGACATGATTAATAAACACCAAAGGAAGCATTGGTTTGAATATAGAAACCTTGGTTTGTGAGATGGAGGTTTAGGTTCCTTTTTCAGACATAAAGAAGCAACTTAAGTTAGGCTTCTTGAATTGAATTGGTGATGACTCTAATGAGACCTAATGGAGTCACATGACCTAGATTGAATGAGAAATTAGAGCCAAGATAATGAATTCTAGGGGTTGCTTCATTATGCACTTATATGGAACCATAACTATGCCATAGGATAAAGTAAGCTTGCATAAAGTTTATATGAGGCTAGAACTTGTTCTAATGATGTAATTGTGTCTCATTTGATGTATCTAGGCCAAGTGAATCAAGCTTCTCCTAGTTGTGTATGTGTCGCTGAGAAGGAGAAGGAGAAATCTAAGGGGAAAAGTGTGCTTCTTGACTTAAGGTAACTTTCTATCCTTTCTTGTATGCATGTTTTGGATGTTTGATTGTCATTGGATGCTTGTGTGTGTGTTAGAACTATGACATATGTTTATAACCATTGATTTCATGCTATAGTGCCATTATGCTTTTTGAAATATGTTTTGAATGCAAGATGGCTTGAATGGATGAAGTTGTTCCAAAAGTCCCTTAAAATGGGTGAGACAAAGCCAAAAATCTTAAGAAAGAGTAAGACTAAGTCAAAAGTCCCTAAAAGTTGGTGAGGTAAATCCAAAAGTCTTAAAGAATTGGATGAGGTTAGAACAAAAGCCCTTAGAACCTATGTTTGACAATATATGAGTTTATGTGACATGAGAAAATGTTTATGTATGCTTACAAAGGCTTTTAGTACATGCTTGCATTCTTTGACTTGGAAATGTGCCATATATGTATGCTTGAAAGGGTAAAAGAGTTATTGGGATTCTTTGGATCTCACTCTTCTCCACATATATCTAACCATGTCTAGGTGAAGTTTAAGGAGAAAGAAATGAGAGCCAAACACCTTGAAGATGAGACTTTGACAAAATAGAGAATTTATGTATTTTAATGTCAAAGTTTGTATATATATGAATTTTATAAGATGTAAATCATTGAGCACAAATAAAAGTATGTAAATATAATGTATGAATCCATTTTGGAATTGTAACACCATATTCATATAGGCTATCTTATCTCATTTCTAGTGCATATTCATTGGCCAAGCTAATTTCTCAAAGAAAATACAATAAAATAATGAAATTTTTTTCGCATTATGTCATGGATAAATTTTTTATTCCATATCTCATGGACCATATAAACTCATAGATCTCATTCTTATATTTAAATACACAATTACAACTCATAGCCATCTCAGGAAGTGGCCAAGAACTTAAGCAAATGGAGTATATACACAAAATTCACAAGTGCAGCCTCGGGTTCATGGTCTAGCTTTTTGTCATAAACTTTGAAATATCATAACTAATTTTAGAAAAATTAAAATCAAGCACACTATACCATTATGGAAAGTTACAGATGTCTACTTTATTTTAAAAATAAATTTAGACCATAACAATGACGTCTAACTACTAGAAATTGATAGAATAGTAACCAAGGTTGCCTATCGCTACTGGTACTATCCTTGAACTTCAAAACTTTATATCTCCCTGCTCAAACCTCCAATTGGGGTGATCTTAGTGGTCATAGAAAGCTTATCATGTATAGTTTATTCCTATAAGATTTTATGAGCAATTGAACACTATTTATCTTTAAAATAAAGCAGCACAATAAACTGACCATATGAATAGTGCTTATACTAGAATAGTAGAAAAATGGAAATTTTGAAAAATCATAATTAATTTCATAGAGCTCCAAATAATCTAGTCTTTAGCTTCCTAAAAGATTTGGATGAGATCTATATGCATGCAAATTTCATGGGCAAATTCGTTCATTTGGTTAGATCTTAACATTGGGTTGCAAAATGACACTTTTCGTGTCTTCAATGGGTCTCAAATGGTCCAAAATTGCTTCTAAGATATCCATGGCCACTTGAGCACATAGAAAAGCACCAAAATGGTCTCATAAATATGTCTCAATGGTTCACAAATCCAGATTTCACAAACTCACACTCTCACCCTAAGATGTACACCGAGCACTTATGTTTCATCTTGCCATTCAATGCCCAAAAGTTGATATATCATACATATGACATTCAATCTCATACATACACAATATATTCATATATTTACAAGTACTCATAGGTTCATACATCATATACAATATTGAATTACATCATATGCCACTCATATGGCTACTATTGGACATTTTCACACACTTGGTTATCAATCTCCTTCCCTTAGGTTTGGTGGCTTCCATTCCTTGGCTCACTTGGACCACCTAGTCATGTTAGACAAATGGGAAGGGAGGGATGAGATTCTAAGAATCCCAATAGCTCTTCTCCCTTTCAACCATATATAAAGAATGCAAATCCATGTCTAAAAATGCATGTATGGTTATCATGGAACATGTAATCATTCATAAAACATTTTTAGCATTCAAGAAGTCATATAAAACATACATAGGCTTGCCAAGCGAGCGGTTTAACCCCACCCATTCTCTTTAAGGATCTTGAACTTGCCTCACCCATTTCTTAAAGGATTTTAACTAAGCCTTACTCTTGGGAGACTTTTGGCTTTGTCTCAACCATCCTTGGGGGTCTTGGCTCATTCTCATCATGGTTAGGGGGTTTTTGGCTTCACCACACTCAAGAAAACCAAAGAAAAAATACAAAGCATCATTTAAATACATAACATAACAGCATGGTACCATGGCATTTAAACACTTCCTAAAACATCTTTCATGGCTCAAAACATACATACACACATTCAAAGACAAGGTAAACATCCACTCATGCATGAGAGAAAGAAGAAAGAGCTACCTTTATTATAAATGTACACTTTTTCCCTTGCACTTGGATCCTCTCCCCTGGCCCCACACACATAAGAAGGTGGAACTTGGTTTCTTTGGCCTAGACACATTATATAGAAGCCAATTATACTCTTGGAAAAATTTATAAAGCCACACACTCATTAGAAAAGTTAGCTTGTTTCTAAGGTTCATTTATGGTTCCATAATGCACCTAATAAAGCAACTTTAGGAAAACATCATCTTTGCTCCATTCTTTCCATCCATTTAAGGTTCTTGAGTCCATTGAAGTCTTTTAGAGTCATCACACCTTCATTTCATAGAGCCTAACTAGGTGTTGCTTCTTTAAGGCATAATATGGAACTTATGATACTATCATACAATCCATGGCTTCTAAAATTTTTCCAACGCTTCCTCTCATCCTCTCCTATCATATATGACTCAAAAACAAGCTTTGAACAAATTAAAACTATCCTTTGGTGCTCTAACCTCTCTAGGCTGTGGCTGTGGACCATAAGGATACCAAGTGAGTTTGTTTTGCTTTTTGGGTGGGAGATGCATATGGGAAGCTTCTTAGTGATCTCTAGAGCTCATGTAAACATTCACCTAGGCCTAGGAATTCTTGTATCAAAATAGAATATTAAGGGAACACTTGAAATCCTAACTTTTCTATCTTAAAATCTAATGGTTATTTTGTTGTTTCCTTTACATATTCTTGTTCTTCTCCCTTATTTTCCTAAGATTCACACTTGGTTTGCCTAGAAATTCAACCCCTTTTGGCTGGTCTTATATAGGGCAAAACACACACAAGAGAAGGAATAAGGAGAATCAAGCATAAAGATGGAAAAATACCTAGCTTTCTTGGTTTCCTTTGCTTGTTTTACACCTTACTTGGCTTCTTCTCCTTGAATTCAAAAATTCCCTCTCTGTTTTAGACTCAAAATATAACCAAAAATCTCATAAAATCCATAAGAAGAGAGGAGGAAAGGGGAGAAAGAAGTTTTCTAAAGAAAGAGCAAGAATTTCCATGAAAAACATACTATGCATGATTTACAGTTCCTTGGAATGTGCTTTATTTTCTTGAAGGATAAAGCTTGTGGGGAGCATCTTAGGGATCTTAGGAGCTCATTTAAACTCTTAATTAGGCGTAGGAATTATCATATGAAATTAGATTTTGGAAGGTGCACACAAAACCCTAGAATTTGCATATTGAAATCTAATGGTTTTTTGATAATTCCTTTTGCATATTCTTAATCTCCACACCCTTTTTCTTTAGATTCATGCTTGGTTCTACCTAAAATTCATCTCCTCCTACTATTTTCTCAAGTGGGGCGAAATGGAGGAGGAGGGAACCAAAGATGACAACCATAGGAAGAGAAATTACCTTGTTTTCTTGCTTTTTCTCACTTGAATCTTGTGTTCTTTGAGCTCCTCTCTTCAAATCTGAATTTTTCCTTCAATTTCTCCCTTAAAACAGATTTATAAAATTGAGGAAAAAATTCGGATTTGAAGAGAGGAGCTCAAAGAACACAAGATTCAAGTGAGAAAAAGCAGAAAACAAGGTAATTTCTCTTCCTATGGTTATCATCTTTGGTTCCCTCCTCCTCCATTTTGTCCTACTTGAGAAAACCCTAGGAGGAGATGAATTTTAGGCAGAACCAAGCATGAATCTAAAGAAAAAGGGTGTGGAGATTAAGAATATGCAAAAGGAATTATCAAAAAACCATTGGATTTCAATATGCAAATTCTAGGGTTTTGTGTGCACCTTCCAAAATATGATTTCATATGATAATTCCTAGGCCTAATTAAGAGTTTAAATGAGCTTCTAAGATCCCTAAGATGCTCCCTACAAGCTTCCTCCTTCGAGAAAACAAAGCACACTCCAAGGAACTGTAAATCATGCATAGTCTCGGCCTAAGCAAGTTCTCATAGCTAGGGGGAGTTTAAAATTTTTCTAAGGCCATTCCTGAGTCATATTTGATGGATGAAAATGAAGGGAACCTTTGGAAAAAAATTATAACTCATAGAAAGTGATTTGGTGTCTTAGGTTCTATATTATGACCTAAAGAAGTAACATGATGCTAAGCCCTTTGTTTTAATGGTGTGATGACTCCAAGAGGCTTAAAAGGAGTCAAGAATCATATTTGAAAGGAAAGCATGAGGCCTAGAAATTATTTGAGGGGTGTTGCTTCATTAGGTACATTTATGGACCATAATGGAGCTTATAGAGCAATCTAGCATCTAAGCAAATTGTATGGCCTTATAGATTGTTTTATGGACATAATTGGCTCCCATAAATTGTATTTAGGCCAAGAGAAACCATCTCCACAAGTTTGTGGGTGTGTAATCAAAAGAGGAGGCTTGAAATCCAAGGAAAAAGTTTGTGATTGTGTGCAAGGGAGCTCTTTCCACCTTCTCTCATGCATGGATGTGTGTTTAGCTTGTCTTATAATGTGTGTATGTATATTTTCAAGTCATGGAAAGTATGCTAGCATGATTTTAAATGCCATGATTTCATAATGTCATGTTATATTTTTAAATGAATGCATGATGTTTGTTTGAGTTTGCTTGAGTGTGGAGAGGCTAAGAACTCTTCACCATGCTGAGAATGAGCCAAGAACCCTTAAACTTGATTAAGACAGAGTAAAGAGTCTCTTACAAGCAAAGTGAGCTCCCAAGAGTATGGTTGAGTCTAAAGCTCTCAAAGAATAGGTGAGGCAAGTCTAAAATCCATGAGAAGTGTGAGGCCAATCCAAACACTTGGTGAGCTCTTGAATGTCTTGTGTGATTTGTTCATATGCCAAGCTTGCTTTTTAAATGTCCATGACTTCCATTTTCTCCATGCAGCATTTGTAAGGCTTGCTTTGCACATATTATGTATGATTGAATGGGAGATGAGCTATTGGGATTCTTTGAATCTCATCCCCTCCTCTCCAATGCTCTAACATACTAGATGGACCAAGTAGCTATGGTGAAGGGAGCCAACAACAATGAAAGAAGGAGATTGACAAGTATTTGCTTAGCTTTATCTATTTTGGGAACCATAATTATGCTTCTTAATGTATATGATGTTGTAAATGGTCTATGACCCTTGAGACATGTATGAATATGTTATTATGTGATGGTTAAATGTATGAATATGATGTATGACCTCTAGCATATGTTTTGAGTATGTAATGCTAAAGTATGCAATTTGGAAGTTTAAAGGAAATGTGCATAAGTGTGGGTTGAATGGCCAAAATGAGATGCATGAGGTTTGGGACTATTTGGCCAGCTCACACAATTCTTAAATGTACTTTTATACTTGTCCAAAAGGTGCCAAGACCAAGGAGAATCCATTTGGCAACTTTGGTACCCTATTTGGAGCCAAAATAGACCATTATGGAACTCTATGTCACTTTTTTACCAAATGAGTTAGTCTTGATTTGAGATTTGGCATGCAATTAGGTATCATTGAGAGATTTTTGGAAAGCTAAAGATTATAATTTTTGGAGGTCTACAGAATATTTGATGATTTTTCAAAGTTGGCAATTTTCATGGTTTCTGGTTTGCTACACTATTCATTTCGTCTGAAATTACTTTCTATCTCCCAAGGCACAAATGATGTTCAATTATCAAGAAATTTCTATCTAGTATCAGTAAAATTGTCCGACCAGAGATATTGTTCCATCGAATTCCAAAGTCTAGGCTTGATGAACGGATCTAGAGATATTTTTCCTCTCTATTTAACATTCACATATTTCTAGATTGGTATCATTTGTATGGATTGGATGTTTTTGGAATTAATTAGATATTTTCAAAGTTTTCTGCAGAATTCTGTGATAGTTCCAAAATTTAGTCAGACCTTTGGAGCATTTTAGATGTCAAATGCCCTCTGTGGTAGATATTATGGTCTAGGCATATTTTTACTATAAATTAGACATCCTAAGATTTCTAGAATGACTAAGAACACATGTTTTAAATTTTTCTAGATTTAGTTATGATTTTTCAAAGTTTGCCTAGAAAAGAGGCCAATTCTGGCCGAGAATGAACTTCTATTTTTCATACTCCATTTTGGTTTCCATGAGTTGTAGGCATGCTTTGTGATGCAAATGAGTTGTAATGATGTAATTAAATGTCAGAATGCATAGTATGAGCTCACACAGTCCACGTGACACCGAAATGAACATTTAGATATGATGCAAAATGAAATTAATCCCATTTTCCTTGCTTTTTCTATAGGAAACCTATTTGGATCATGATATAATGCTTAATAATGACATGAAATGAGTTAGAATTTATGCTGTTACACCTTGGGTCTCTCTTCTATTTTAGGGCAGAAATAAAACTAGCCAAATGAGGAGGAGTGTGGGACGTGACCTATATATAGGTGGAGAAACAAAATTGTTCTAAAGAAATTTCATTTACATCCCATAAATTTGGCATTTTTTTTATAGTTCGTTTTAGCTCCATTTTAAAAATTATCTTTTTTATCATAAAATTTAGGTCCTCAATCTTATAAAATACCTTTGGAATCACTCAATTTGGAGCTAAAACCTTCCCAAACGAACCAGTCAAAGTTTAGGTCAACCGACATTAGAAAATATACACTGGAGGGGTTTTAACTATCCTAGAGCTTTCCTATGATTTTCAGGGCCTCTAAGAACCATGGAGAATCCAGTGAGTATTCTAAAAATTATCTAAAATTACAAAAATACCATTACATTCTGTTGTATTTTCGTTAAATTCTGACTGTGGTTTCAAGGCACCTTTGGCTTCTTAAATTCATTATTTGAGGTCTAAAATATTGTTTCAATTTTATTGGACCTCAAATCACTCTATTCAGGGGGACTTTCCTTTGTATCCGATGGATTTCGTACATTTACAGAAGAACTATACATTATGTTTCTCACATTTTCTCATACTTTTGAAGAACCAGATATTACAGGAACTAAATGTATGCATATATGAGTTTTTGACATCCATGAGCCTTGATATGCATGTGTAAATTGTAACACCATATTTATCTAGGCTATCTCATTTCATTCCAAGTTAATTTTCTTGGCCAAGAACAAGTTTCCTAAGAAAAGACCATTAAAATAATAGATTATTTTTGCATTACGTCGTAGATAAAATTTTCATTTTGTATCCCATGGGCCATATGAACTTATCCATCACATTCTCCTATTTAATTACACATATACAATCCAAAACCATCTCAAAATGTAGCCAAAAACTCTAGCTCATGAACCATATACATAAAAATTACATGTTCAGCCTCAAATTGGTGTGCTAGGTTTCTATCATAAATTTTGGAAAATCATAGCTAATTCTAGAAAAATCAAGAAAAGAAAATTATACCATTTTGGAAAGCTAGAGATGTCTAATGCATTCTAAAAATAAGTCCAGACCAAAACAAGAATGTCTAGCTACTAGAAATTATTGGAACAATACCTAAACTCATTTAGCACTATTGGTACTGTCATAGAACTTCAAAAATTCATATCTCTCTACTCAGACATCTAATTGGGGTGATCTCAATGGCTATAGAAAGCTTATCATGTCTATTTTTATGCTTATAAAATTTCATATTATTGGACACTATTTGACCCTTGAATGACACAGGAGAAGAAACTGACCATATGAATAGTAACCATATCAAAACATTTGAAATTTGGAAACTTTGAAAATTCATAATTAATTCCATAGAGCTCCAAATAATCTGGTCTTTATCTTCCTAACAAGCTCTGGATGAGATCTATATACATGCCAAAGTTTATGGGAAAATTCATTCATTTGGTCAAATCTTGACATTTGGTTCTAAAATGGTTAATTTTGTGCCTTCCAAGGGTTTCAAATGGTCCAAATTAGCTTCTAAGACATTCATGGCCAATTGAGTACATGGAAAGGTACCAAACTGGTCTATTAAACATGTCTCAAAGGTACACAAACTCAGATTTTATAAACTCACACTCTCACCCCAAGGTTTACACAAGAACATACAAGCCATTCTTTGCCATTCAATGTCAAAGTGTGGCTATAGCATTCACATGGTATCAAATCTCATGTATACATCAAGTATCTATGTAGTTACACATGTTCAAATGGTTATACAATGTATTCATCATAAGGTTACATCATATGCCATCAAAATGATTACAAAGTAGACAAAATCACACACTTCCTTGTCAGTCTCTCTTCTTTAAGCTCGGTGGCTCCCATTTCTTAGTTCACTTGGTCCACCTAGATAGGTTAGGCAATGGGGAGGAAAGAATGAGATTTTAGGAATCCCAATAGCTCTTCTCCCTTTCAACCATATATAAAGAATGCAAATTCAAATCTAAAAATGCATGCATAGATATCATGGAGTGCATAATCATACATAAGACATTTCTTGTACTCAAGAAGTCACATAGAACATACATAGGCTTGCCAAGTAAATAGTTTAGCCTCACCCATTCTCTTTGGGATTTTGGACTTGCCTTACCTATTTTCTTAAGGGACTTTTGACTAAATGTAACACCATAGTTTCATAGCTCATTTCATGCTATTCTCATTCTTCACATCATGCATTTCATGGAGGAATAAGAAAATAGCATAAAAATAATAAATATTTTCGCATTACATAACGTATAAATTTTTCGTTTGGTATCCCATGGACCATGTGAGCTCATAAATTGCACTCTAATATTTAATTATATAGATAAAACCCATTTCCATAACCAAAAGTGGCTTACAACTCATGCAAAGCAAGAGAATACATAAAATTCATAGTTGCATTTGCGGCCAAAATTCTCCCTTTTCTGTCACAAACTTTGGAAAATCATAACTAATTCTAGAAAAATCAAAACCATGCATTCTTTACCATTCTAGAAAGCTACACATGTCTACTTTATGGTAAAAATATGAATAGGCCATGAAACAACACAAAGATGTTTGACATTCAAAAAATTATAGAGGTATGACTGGCTACTGGTACTGATACAACTTTCTGCTGTAAATTTTAAAAATGTCCAATTAATTTCACACAAATCCAATCTATGCAAATGATACCAATCTAGTAAGCTACAGATGTTAGCTAGAGGAAAACAATAACTTCAGACCATTTTAGGCACGTCTAGGCATCAAAAATCAATCAAACAATAACTTGGGTCAATCTAGATACCTGATATTGGACAAAAACTTCAAAACTTCATATCTCCCTCTCCAAACATCCAAATGAGGTGCTTCTTATTGGCACAAGTCGTTGGGAATGTCTAGTTTTTCCCTATAAAATATCGTGGAAATTAGAAATAATTTGCCCCCTGAGTGATAAAATTCATTTTTGGATCAGTATGAATAGTACCCTTGACTAAAATTAGAAAATTTTTCAACTTTGAAAATTTATCAAATATTCCATAGACCTCTGAAAACTCTGCACTTTAGCTTTTCAAAAAGCTCTCAACAAGTTCTAATTGAATGTCAAATCTGAGATCAAGAAGAACTCATTTAGATAAAAAAGGGTATAGGTTTCCAAAATAGTAAATTTTGGTCTATATTAGAGACCAAATGTGTCCAAATGACTTCCCTTAGTGTTTGGCATCTTTTGGCCAAGTTTAAAAGCATGAATGACTTGTATGAATTGTCCAAGTGGTCCCAATCCTTATGCATCTCGATTTAGCCATTCCACTTCCATTTATACACAATTGCACTAAGCCATCCAAGAAGCCAATTTGCCATAACATGCTCAATTTACATTCTAATGATCACATAACATAATTTCTCATCTATACATAACATATTAACATAATTACACATGCTCAAGAGGTCATAGGTTATATACAATAATAGATTACATCATTTGCCATTCATAAGGCCTTAAAGTAACAAAATATATGCACTTTAATGTCAAACTTTTATCTCCCAAGTGGTTGGCTCCCATTTCCTTGTTCTTTTTGGTCCATCTAACATGTTAGAATATTGGAGAGGAGGGAATGAGATTCAAAGAATCCCAATAACTCATCTCCCTTTCAATCACACATAAAAGATGCAAAACAAGTCTTACAAATACATGCATGGGCATATTAACATGTGCAATCATTCAAGAAGCATTCTTAGCATTTGAAAAAATCATACATAGCATACATAGACTTGCCAAGTAAGTAGACTAGCCTCACCCATTCATTTGTGGGTTTTGGACTTACCTTACCAATTCTTTAAGAGATTCTTGACTCAACCTTACTCTTAGGAGTCAATCTCACTTTTAGGAGACTCTTTACTTTGTTTCAATCAATTCTAAGGGTTTTTGGTTCATCCTCACCATGGCTAATGGTTCTTGGCTTCACCACACTCAAGCAAATCCAAGCAAACATCATAAACATCATTTAGAAATATAATGTATCATTATGGTACCATGGCATATGAAATCATACTAGGATACTTTTCATTGATTAAAACACACATATACATGTTCAAAGACAAGCCAAGCATACATTCATGTATGAGAGAAGGAGGAGTGAGCTACCTTGGATGCAACCACACACTTTTCTCCTTGAAAAAATGCTCCCTTCCTCGGCCTCACACACACAAAGGTGTGGGAATGATTTCTCTTGGCCTAGACACAATTTATAGAAGCTAATTAGGTTTATGGAATTAATTCTAAAGGCCACACAACTTTCTTAAACACTAACTTGACCTATGATCCCTTTATGGTTCTAAGAATGCACCTAATGAAGCAAAACCTATCAAATAAATTATAGGCTTCTTTCTTTCTTTTCATATATGATTCTTGACTCCTTTTAAGCCTCTTGGAGTCATCAAATATTTAAAATAAAGAGCTTAACTACATGTTGCTTCTTTAGGTCATATTATGAAACATATAAGGCCAACTCACTTTCTATGGTTTCTAAATTTTTCCCAAGGCCTCCCATCATCTTCACTTATCATATATGACTCAAAAATGGGCTTGGAATAAATTAAAACTATCCCTAGGTACCTAAACCCCTCTTAGCCAAAACTAGGAAGTAGTATGGCATTAATGGACTTTGCTTTAGTTTCTTGATGGAGGACGAACATAGGGAGACTTCTAGGGATCTTAGGAGCTCATTTAAACTCTCATTTAGGCATAGAAATTAAGATATCAAGTCAAATTTTATAAGGAACATATGAAACCCTAGAATTTGAATCTTGAATTTTCATGGTTATTTGTTAATTTTATTTACATGTTCTTATTCTACACACTCTTTTTCCTAAGAATCACCTTTGGTTTTGCCTAAAACCCAACCTTCCTATGACTTCTTGAGTAGGGCAAAATATGGAGAGAAGAGGAGCAAGGGGTAGTAACCATGGAAGAAGAAATTACCTTGTTTTTCCTTATTTTCTCACTTGAATCGTGTCTTCTTTGGCCTCCTTTCTTCAAATCTGAATTTTCCCCTTAATTTCTCCCTTAAAACAGATCTATATACTTCAATATAATCACAAGAAAGAAAGGGAAATGGAGGAGAAAAAGTTTGGAAAGGAAAAAGCATGAAAAACTACCAAAAATCCATACCTTAAGCCTTTGATTTCTCTTCTTCTTTGTCTTCCTCTTGTGCACCACGCTCCTAGGGTTTTCTTTCTAGTTTAGGGCAGAAACATATGATACTATGTGAGTGAGGAGGTGGGGCGCCATCTATTTATAGGTGGGAGGAAGAAACACTTTCAAAAATTTTCATTTTGCCCTTCGTTCTTGGCATTTTTGTTTCTAATTCGTTTTAACTCCTTTTTTAGAATCATCTTTTTTATTATAAATTTAGATTCCCAATTTAGTAAAATTCCTTTGGAATCACTCAAATTGGAGCTAAAACCATTCAGAACAAATCCATTAAAGTTTGGGCACAACGATGCTAAAAAACTTCTACCGAAGGGGTTTTAACTATCCCGGGCTTCCTATGGTTTTTAGGGTCTCTGAGAACCCTAGAGAACTCAAAACTTTCATTTAAAAAGCCCTCTTGTGTAAATTCCAAAATTTTCTCAAAATTATGAAAATACCATTACGTTTTGTAAGTTTTCAATAAATTTTGTTTCTTCATTCTAGCTCTATTTTTCTTTCCATCTGAGCCTAGAATTCTCATTTTTAGGAGTTTAGAATGTTACTTAAATTTTTTGGGACCTTAACTAATTCATTTCAGGGGACTTGCTTTGAAAACACGTCTATTTTTGTCGTTTAACGAAAATCAGACATTACACTAAGCCTCACTCTTTAGAGACTTTTAGCTTTGTCTTACTCATTCTTAGAGACTTTTGGCTCATCCTCACCCAAGCTAAGGGACTTTTAGCTTCACCACACTCAAACAAACCAAAACATGTTCATAAAACATAAATTAAGTGCATAATAAAGCATCATGGTACCATGGCATATAGATACATGCTAAAATATCTTTTATGGCTTAAAATATGCACACATATATTCAAGATAAGATAAGTACCTATTCATGCATGAAAGAAAGAAGAAAGAGCTACCTTGGTTACAAATGCACACTTTTGCTTTTGAATTTGGTTCCTCTCCCTTGATCAAGCACTCACAAGAAGGTAGAACTTGATTCCTTTGACCTAGATATATTCTATGAAAGCTAATTACACTCTTGGAACAATTTCTAAAGCCACACATTCATCTTAAAAGCTAAACTGTTCCTATAGCTCATTTATGGTTCCATAATGCACCTAATGAAGCAACCCATAATCCATAGTATTGGCTTCATTCTTTCCTTCCATCTATGGTTCTTGACTCTATTTAAACCTCTTGCAGCCATCACATAATTAGTTTAAGGAGCCTAATTACATGTTGCTTCTTTAAGTATAATATGGAACCTATAGTACCATCTCACTCCCTAGGCTTCCTAAAATTTTTCAAGGCTTCATCTCATCCTCTCCTATCATATATGATACAAAACCAAGTTTAGAAGAAATGAAAACACTCCCTTGGTCCTCCTTCTATGCTAGGCTAAGACTATGCTCTAATATGGCACCAATGGAGTTGTTTTAATTTCCTTGGTGAGAGAAGCATGTGGGAGGATCTCTTGGTGTCTTAGAAACTTATATAGACTCTTAAACACCTTAATTTATGGCTAGAACTCATCTTACAAACCAAGGTGCAACTAAAACCCTAGCTTTTCTATCTTGCAATTTCATGGTTTTTTATTTATTTCCTTTGCATATTCTTACTCTTCTCACTCATTTTCCTAAGATTTATCCTTGTTTTGGTTAGAAATCCAACTCCTCTTGGTTGTCCATATGTGGGATGAAAATCTCAAGAAGAGGAACAAGGAGGATCAAGCATAAAAGTAGCAAAATACCTTGGTTTTTGTAGTCTTTCTATGCTTCTTCCTTTGCTTGGACTCTCCTCTTGAATTTTGAAATTTCCCCTCTTGGTCTGACCTCAAAATAAACCCAAAAGCTTCAATAAATCCATAGGAAAGAAGAGAAGAAGGAGGAGAAGGAATTTACTGAAGAGATACTAAGAAAATCCATGAAAATCTATACCTTTCACTTGCTTTTTCTTCTCTTTTTCCCTCCTCCCTTGTGTGTCTCACTCTCTAGGTCTTTTCTCTACTTTAAGGTAGAAATGAAATCAGCCAAATGAGGAGAAGAGTGGGGCATGGTGTATATATAGGTAGGGTTTAGAAGTTGTTTCAAAAAAAATTCCATTTATATCCCTTAAATGTAGCATTTTTGTTTTTAATTCATTTTAGCTCCTTTTTTAGAACCATCTTTTCCATCATAAAATATAAGTCCTCAATCTTATAAAATACTTTTAGAATCACTCAATTTGGAGCTAAAACCTTCCCGAGTGAAGAGGTCAAAGTTTAGGTCAATCGACATTAGAAAACGTACACCAGAGGGGTTTTAACTGTCTGGGAGCTTCCCATGATTTTTAGGGCCTCTGAGAACTCCAAAGAACTCAAATTTTTCATTTAAAAAGCCTTCTTGTGAGTATTCCAAAATTTTCTTAAGATTACAAAAATGCCATTACATTACGTAGCTATTTCGTTAAATTCTATCTGGTTATTTTAACTTTTGTTTTAGGGCACCTCTGGCCTCCTAATTTTACTACTTAATGTCTATATCATTATTCTAATTTTTTTGGACCTTAACTAATTCATTTTAGAGGACTTACTTTTAAAATATATCCATTTCTATTGGTTTTACAAAAATTGGACATTACGTAAATGAACAACTAGGAAGGTAGTTTTGAGTTCCATGATGATTTAGACCACTTAGGGTGTTTCTATATATTGCATTTATGCTTTTGGACATGTTCAAATGGTTATGGAATGATAAAAAAGCCATTTGGTGCACCTTGATCCCATTATAGTCTCTAAATTAGCCATTTTCTTGACCTGAACCATAAACTGACAAGGTGGATGAGTTTTTACATGAAATTCGGCAAGCAAATAGGTCTCATCAAGAGCTTTTCATAAAGATAAAGAGCACTATTTTTATAGCTCTAGAGAATTTATTATGATTTTTCAAAGTTGGCCAAATTATGCAAAAACTATCATTGTTATTGTTCATGTGGTCAGTTTTCTTTTCTGTGTCACTTAGGGGCCAAATGAAGTCTAATGCTTATGAAATTTTATAGGCATATAGTAGACATCTTAGTCTATTTATATCCATCAAGAGAACCTCATTTGGAGCTCTGTAGAGGGAGAAATAAATTTTTGAAGTTCTAGGTTTATTGCAAGATGACGATCAGACTTAATGTATTGTTTTATATATTTTTATGGGACAAACGTAGTTGTTTTGATCTAAAATTTTTATAGAAACTAGATGACATCCTCAGCTTTTCCAAAAAGATGTGGTTTGTATATTTGGATTTTTCTAAAATTAGTTATTAATTTTCAAAGTTCATATCAAAATATGGAATGTATGGCAAAATGCAAAGTGTAATGCAATTTTTGTTATATGGCTTGGACCAGAATTTTGAGCTTCAAATTATGATGATTTTGGTTGAACAAATGTGTTATGGATGGAAAATGAATTTGGCAAGCTCACATGGTCCATTTAGCCAAGAATGAATTAAGTGAGTTTTCAATGACTCAAATTCCCACAGCTAAAAGCACTATTTTAGTGAAACTAAATGCTATAAGCCACTTGTGCCATGAATTGAGACCTACATAGATATGGTGTTACATGTTTCATCCAAGAATCAATTCCCTCTATATTTTTCCTAAGCTAGCTAAACCTAAGAAGCCATGGAAAAGCAAGGAGAAGCAAGTTTTCTTAGTCATGTTACATACCATTCAAAAGGGCTTTTGATGGAGATTATTATGGTATATTTATTTCCTCTTGCAAAGCTTCTTCCACCATGGATAGACATAAAACTTCATCTTTTAAAAAACAAAACCATAGAAAGAGAGAGGAGAAAGAGTAGAATAAGATTTATTCTAAGGTCATAGGCATAAGTGCATGAAGAAGTACCTATATAAAGTCTCCTTTCCATTGTTTGTTCCTCCTTATTTCTATAATATCTTACCCTTTTAGCTCTTACACAATGATCCCATTGTCCATCCTTATCCATCTCAAGCATAATGGACAACATTTGTGAGAAAGCATGTGTTTTCATACATGGATAATTGAGTACTTGGGAGGTCATATACATAATTCATAGTTGTAGGGACCATATAAACTCATCAATATTATTTTTCATCTATATCATATGCATTTAAGTCATAAACATTCTAATTCATCTCATATATGTCAGGTTTGGAACCATAGATCAAAAAAATCAAGTTTTGCTCTCAGGCTCCCTATTCCAAATTTCTAAAATAAACTTTGAAAATTCATAACTAATTTTATAAAAATCAAAATTAAGTAAACCATATCATTTTGGAAAATCTCCCAATGTGTACTAATGGTAAAAATAAATCTAGATCAAAGAAGTGGAGTTTGGTATATGAAAATTGATGGAATAGTACTAAAGGTTGAGTTGCATTATTGGTACTATCATGAAACTTTAAAATTTTGGCTCCCTTTACAAAGCTCCAAATGAGGTGATCTTAGTGGCTATGGAAAGATTATGATATCTAGTTATGCTTATAAAATTTCATAGGCATTAGACTTCATTTGTCCTAAAAGTGACATGGAAAAATAAACTGACCATATGAATAGAAATCATACCATTTTTGCATAATTTATCAAACTTTGAAAAATTATAATAAATTCTCTAGAGCTCCAAATTGAGTACTCATTAGTTTTGTGAAAAGCTATAGATGAGACCTATTTGTTGGCCAAATTTCATGAAAAAACTCAATTATTTGATTAGACTTTGGTTCAGCACATATAATGGTCACTCTTGAAGTCCAAATTGGTATCTCAAGGCACCAAAAAGCTTTCCTTTCAAACTCCAACATATACATTCATCTAGCTTCAAGATTGATATACACATCATAAATACATACATTTAAACTTGTCCAAGAGGTTACATCTGATATACATCATGTGACTACAATTCTTGACATCAATATACTATTAAAATATCTATTTCTCTCCTCCTTTGTCAAAGTGTCATGGTTCAAGATCTTTGCCCTCCATTCTTTGGTTCACTAGGCTAACCTAGACATAATTAGGTATATAGAGGGGAAGAGTGAGATTTTAAGAATCTCAATAGCTCTAAACCCTTTCAAACATATATAATGGATGCATATATATGTCAAAGAATGCATGAATGGCATTTAGGCTACTCATGAACATATAAACATCATTTCCCTCATCACATAAACTCATACATGACAAACATAGGCTCTCAAGGGCATTGGTCTAGCCTCACTCACTTTCCTTGGGACTTTTAAATTTGCTTTACCTATTCTCAACGGGCTTTTAACTTAGCCTCACTCTTTTTGAGACTTTTGGCTTTGTCTCACCCATTTCTAAGGACTTTTGACTCATCCTCACTCATCTCAAGGGACTTTTGGCATAACCAAACCCATTCAAGCCACTTTGCAATCATAAACTCATTTCAAGACATATAATGGTACCATAACATGTGACAATGGCTAGAAACATTTCTTATGGTTCAAACATACACACAACCACTCAAAGACAAATAAACATCCACGTCATGAATGTAAGAAATGTTAGAGAGCTACCTTGAAGCAAGAACATCACACTTTTCCCTTGAACTTGTCTTCCCCTTTTTGGTCAAGCTCATAGATTTAGGTGGCACTTGATTCTCTTGGCCTAATCACATCAAATGAGACATGAATTGCTCATAGGAATAAGTTTAAGCTTCTTACAACTCTATACTATGCTACTTTCTCATATGGCTCCAATATGTCTCCATACAAGGCATAATGAAGCAACTATTGGCATTCATGATATTGGCTCCATTTTCTCTTTTGATCTAAGTCTCTTGACTCTATTTAAATTCCTTGGAGTCATCACAAATTTATTTTAAGGAGCTTAGCTATAAGTTGCTTCTTTATGTCTTATTATGGAGCCTACACCTCCATCTCACAAACCAAGGTCTCTAAATTTTTTCCAAGGCTTCCTTTAACATTCATCTATCATATATAGTCCTATTCTAGGTTTAGAACAATTTAAAACACTCTCTAGGTGGCCAGACCCCTCTTGACTGAGACACTAGCATCCTTAGTGCACCCATGGAGTTTGCTTCATTCTCTTTAAGGAATTGCCATATTGGATGCGACGACCCTAACTTCTAATCTTGGTAATTATAGTTAAATACGCGATTAATAAATAATGATCAAGGCTTGGAGTTGTTACAATTAGTTACATTAAGAAAATATAGGGAAATTTGAACCTTCATGTTTTTAGGGTCATCAACTAAACAACCATAAATGGGAAAATGTAAAAAAAGGTTTATACCATCATTAAGGGTTTGTGATTCATCTATCCATCGATTTCAACACACAAAAACCTCCTACAAGTGTTCCTATATCATTCCCTAGCATTAGCATTAAAGAAATTAGGGTTTCTAGGTCAAAGGTGGGAGTTTGGAGACCTGTGCCGCGACTTGGAACCTTCCCGCTACGGTTAAGTTAGGTCCTGGAGCTCAAAAACTAAGTTTTTAACCTTGCGCCGCGGCTAAGTTGCTTTCGAGAATCACTAGGTAACTTACTCGAATCTTGCCACGGCGAGTTGAATCTACGCCGCAGCTGACCTATGTGGTGTCGTGGCGAGTTTTGCTACTGTACCCTCCTTAATTAATTTCCTTGACTTGCGCCACGGCAGGACGTATTGTGCCGCGGTGAGGTTTCATTCTGTCACCCTCCTAGGCATTTTTTTCAGTTTGCGCCACGGCGAGATTTCTCAAGCTGCGGCGTCCCTCGCCACTGTCACTCTTCAGGCCGCGGTGAGGCCCTCCTAGCCGCGGCGTCACTCCATCCTGTAGCTATATCTCTTACATTTCGTCCCATGCACTCCAATTCTCCTCTTAGGAACTCTCTAGGACCACTTCCTCCCTTTTTATATGACTCTAATGGTATTCATCTACCTTATTCACCTAGCTATTCTTCCATTACTAATTCAAAACTTATGTGCCCATTTCTTTTCTCTAATTACCCTCTATCAACAAGTTTGTAAAGTAACAATAACAGAAATACATGAACTACCAGCAGCTATCCTTTAATACACAATCAATGGGGGTTCCATACATTAAGGGTTCGTATCAATATCTCAAGGGTTACATTTCCAATTATAAGCCATACTATAGGTCAACAAAGTTTACAGCAGATATCATGAATCCATACATCAAATACCAAATTAAGATGAGGGCTAATCCCTCAATACATACATCCTCAGTAATCAAAATATGAAAGCTTACACTTGGCAATACAGATACATGATGATGCTATACAAGACTTAACAAAAATTAGCATCTACCCTATTACACTCAGACCAAGTGTAGCTTCCCACACTAGGCCTCAGCTCATGGATGTTCATCCACTTGCTTACCCTTATCCTTACCCGAGGAACCTTCACCTGAAATTGTAATCTCATAAAACGAGGTGAGATACAAATCTCAGTAACCAAGGCAATTCTATCATATAATCTAGTTTAATAAGCATATATGCATGAATCAAAGTCAACATCAAAATCATATAAGCCATATTAGTAAATGAAACAATTAGGCTGTTATGATTACTATCCTATACTAGCAATCATATTTCCACATGTTAAAGGCCATTAACACTGGGAGAGGCCCGTCCACGGTACCTACTCCCCATTGAGCACAAACAGGGCTCAGTGCATCTAGGGTTTGATCATAACCCAGTGCTCAATCGAAGCACATGCACGGGTGGTAGTCGCACCACAACTCCACCATAGACTCATAAGGTCCAATCATAATACAATAGATAGCCAACCAATTCATTTAGTATTTCAAATCATTTATATACAGCAAATATGAAATTAAAATAGATACATGCATGGAATTAAGGTAAACCCCAGTTACCTCACTTGTAGACAATTTGAAACAGCCACCAATGGTACAAAAATCCCTATAACCATAGCATCAGAAAATTACTACTCTAATTCATCATTAACAGTAGCAACAAGTACCTAAAGAATTTAAATGCTAATAACTACCTAAAGAACACTTACCCAACCACCACAAATCCTAAATTCGGATTGAAGTGTCCTCTACTAGAAATCTCAATATTTCACCCACAATCCTAAGTAAATTCGTACAGAATTAATACCCATTTTATAAATCAGCTATGGGGATCTCAAATTAACAAAGAAAGCATTAAAATGGAGGGTTTATACTTACCTAATGTCAGCCCTAACCTCAACCTACGAATTTCACCAAGAAAATCCCAAATAACCACATTTCAGATTTTGGGTAGGGTGAAAATACCCAAATGAAAAACTAATCAGACCAAATTAAAAAGAAAGATGAGGGGATTAAGTTGTATAACTATTACCTTGGCTGAATCTTGCTCCAAGTGTGAGAAAATGTGGGATTCTTACCTCAAACCCTAGCCTCCCTCTCAACCTCCAAATTTTGCTTCTTGAGTTTCAGCAAATGAGAAAGTGGCTGAAGCATTAGGGTTTTAGTCGAGTTTAAGTTAGGTCAAAGATGGGTCATGGGTTGCTCCAAGGTCCAACTCCAAATGGGCTTCAGATTTTAGCTTGTTGGGCCAGTTTTAAAGTGTTGGGCTGTAGAATTTCATTAGGCCAACTCTTATGCATTGGGTTGCTGAAATTTAATTAAGTTTGGGCTAAGTTTGAAGAGCTCAAGAATTTGGGTCTGCACAAGGGTTATTGGGCCACTTATAAGAGTCTAGGCAAGGTGGATCTTGGGCCTCTATTATATGGAATTAGATTGGGCTTGCACCTAACTCATTGGGCCTCCATTAGCCTCTTATAATGATTTATTAATTTGGGCCTAGATGAGGTTTCTATCCTAATTAATTCTCAAACCCATATTAATAATCTATCTTTCTAAAATTTCTATTCACTAACTTGCCCAATTATCTTCTATTAATTATTCTTAATTATTCTAAATCTATGATTAACACCTTAATTAATTTTGGGGTGTTACATGGGAGACTTCCTAGATGTCTCGAGAACTCATTTATACTCTTAGACAATCTCAATTATCATTGGAAAGTCTCCTACCCATCAAAGTGCAACAAAATTCCTAACTTTGCTAACTTGTTTTCTAATACTTCTTAACTAGATTTCTTTGCATATTCTTGCTCCTTACACTTCAAAACCTATGTTTCTTCCATGGTTGGGTCAGAATTCATCTCCTCTTGGATGGGGTCTAGATGGGACAAAATGGTCATATGAGAAACAACTAAGAACAAGCAAGACAAGCCATGATAGTTACCTTTTTTCAAGACTTTTTCAAGAGCTCTTTCTATTGCTTCAAGCTTCTCCTTCAAATTCTAGTTTTTCTCCTCTGAATTAGTTCCAAAATAGCCCCATATGAATCATGAAAACCATAGAAAGGAAGAGGAGAAGGACGGGAACAACATTAATAAAGGAAGAACCATGAAAATCCAAGGTTTTCTTGCCTTTTTCCTAAGCTTTTCCTTCCTCCTTTGCTCCCTTCTTGAGTGCCTCACTTAGCTGGTCTCTCCTCTAGTTTGGGACAGAAACAAGGTTGATTAAATGAGGAGGAGGAGAGGGATGTGTAATATATAGCAAGGAGACTCATTAAAAGCTTTTCAAATTTTCAAATTTGTTCTCTTTTCTTGGTTCCTTCCTTTAAGGCTTATTTTAACTCCTTTTTGAGAACCATCTTTTCCATCATAAAATTTAGATTTTCCAACTTATAAAATACCTTTGGAATCACTCAAATTAGATCTAAAACTTTCTCGAGCGAAAAGGTCAAAGTTTGGATCAATCATTATTCTAAAATGTATACAGGAGGGGTTTTAATTGTTCTAGGGGTTTCTATAGTTTTTAGAGTTTCTGAGAATCCTAAGGAACTTATTTTTCCTATTTAAAACTTCCTCCTTTGAGTTTTCTAAAAAGTGCCCAAAATTACGAAAATGCCACTACATTTTCATTGAATTTCGTCTGGCTATTTTCAGTTTTTAAGACACCTCTGGCCTTAGATCTTTATCATTTAAAGTCTAGATTATTACTCTAATTTTATTTAAGGTCAAATCATTCTATTCGGGGAACTCCCTTTTATATTTGGTGAGTTTTGTATGTTTATGGAGAAATTAAATATTACACTTTCTCCATGTTTTGGTTCTATTTCAGAGCAATTTAAGTTAGTTATAGGGTTGGTAGGGACGTGTTGGTCTAATATAAGGAGGAAAAATGGTGTTTTATAATATTTTTTAGAATTCCTCGATATTCCCCTTCACTTCAATTCCTTTGTTTAACCTTATTTCAACTCTTTTTTTTTTTAATTGCCTTTTCCATCATAAAATTTAGGTCCTCTAGTTTATTAAAATATTTTGTTTCACATTTATAGGATTTATAACCTTACTAAATTGTCTTGTCAAAGTTTCAGTCAACTGACAACCTAAATTGTACACCGAAAGGGTTTTTAACCATTCTGATGGTTCTTATGATTTTTTAGAAAAATCCTAATAAGCTCAATTTTACCATTTAAAACCTTTTCCTTTAAGTTTCTTAAAGGTTGCTCGAAGTTATAATTTTGCCACTAGGATTTTGATTTCCTTTATTTAGCTATTTTGGCTCTAGTTTCGAGCTATTCATAGTTTCCTAATCACATTTTTAGATATTCTAATTAGTATTATATCCTCAATTGGCCTTAATTTACTTTGCGTTAAGGTTCTCTTATATCACAATATTAGTTTCAATTTAGTTTCTGAAAAGCTAGATATTATAATCCCTATAAAGGTCATCCCTCCTTTATATTAATGGTCTAAAAAATATCTCAAATATGGTCAAAGAAAAACAAAATCATGATATGGTGAAATGCTAAACATTTATTCTTAAAAGAATAACTCATTAATTCATATAAATTCCTTATAGTATGCATGTCTATGTATTAGCACAAATATTAGTATGAATATCAACATAAATGTCGGCTCATTGCTCATAAATCAAAAGTGCTCTTGATTTTCATTGGAACCCATTCTTATAATATCTTTTAGAATCTTTAGTGTTTTAATAGTACTTAGTCCACATCCAATCTTTTAAACATCGGTCATCCATATATAATTATCATTTGGGATTTAACCTTTTATGTATAGGAATGCAGGTATACACGTATATATGGTCATCTATAAATAGGCATTATTTGGTGTTTGGTCTTCTGTATATAGGAATTATAGTTTACAAAGAAGTAGAGTCATCTATGCATAAGTATTATATAGATGAAGTCATGTATGCATCGAGGTCCAACATATGATTTTCCTGCTTCAAGACTTAATGTTTAGGATTTAAAGATTAAGAACTTATAGGGTCTTTGATGCAAGACTTGTAGGAATAAGTCCTAAAAACCTTCAACAAGATGACACTTTATCCAAGACCAGCTAGAAAACAAGAATGTTAGTTAAAAGAAAGACCCTAAGAGAACCCATCTCTTAGAACCCTAGCCTCAAGACGCCACAAAGGAAGACCAATCCTTTGATAAGTCACGTAAACTCTCAGAGAACATAAAGAAGCAAAGGCCTCACAGAGAATTGAATAATACTTAAATTCATTCATTAATCTCCTAAAATAGAGTACAATAGAATATCTTTTATAGGCAAAGTTTCTAAAAGACTAAAATCCTAATAAAAATAAAACACTAAAATCTGATTAGAAATATTTTAAATGGTACCTAAAATCAAGGAATAAGATTAGGATACTAATTTTAATTTGATCTCCAAGATAAGCTTTTTGACCAAGTCCAAAAAAATAATAAAATAATTAAAAATGAAATTCATAAAGAATCCTTCTCAAAATTGATTAGCTCCTTTAAGTAGTCACATGGGATGCTCATACTTCATTAAAAATGACATGGTTGACACATGATTCTTAATCTCTTGCAATTAGACTCCAATTGGGCCTTAGCACTCCTCTTGTAGAATGGTTAGCATTATCAGACCTTTTACATCTTCTTGGGCTCTCTCCTGACTCAAATAAATGGGCTCTAAGTTATGAACTTATGAATCAAACAATTGAAGCCTTCTTTCATTACTTTGGCCAGCTCTTGTTATTGGGCCTCCTATGCCTTGTAATGGATCTTTAGGCACATTTGAGTTAAACTCTTGGGTTTTAATTTGCAAATCATGTCTTTGGGCCTAATGCTTAGCACCATATCCTTCATCAGGTCTACTTTTATGCTTAGCAAGGTCTCTTGATGCTATTGCATCATTCCCCCCTTTTGAAGAGGATTTGTCTTCGAATCTGTAACATCAAAGGAAGAGAGATTAGCTACATTAAAAGTAGCACTAACATTTCCATAAGAAATAGGCCAGTTAATTCTATAAGCATTATCATTAATCCTTTCAAGAACTTGAAAGGGGCCATCTCTTATAGGTTGGAGTTTTAACTTCCTTTGTGGTAGGAAATGTTCTTTTTGCAAGTTAACCCACACCCAATCGCCAGGCTTAAACACCACATGCCTTCTACCCTTGTTAACTTGGTTGGCAATTTGCTTATTCCATTTTTTAATGTTGGCTTTCACCTTCTCATGCAAATCTTGCACAAACTTAGCCTTCCTAGCACCATTAAGGTTAGTAAACTCATGTGAAGGTAAAGGAAACAAATCCAATGGAGTTAAAGGATTAAAGCCATAAACATTTTCAAGAGGAGAGAATTTTGTAGCAGAATGAATAGCACAATTATAAGCAAATTCGACATGGGGCAAACACTTCTCCCAATTCTTAAGATTCTTTTGAATGATAGCTTTTAATAGAGTAGAAAGGGTTCTATTAACAACCTCGGTCTGCCTGTCTATTTATGGATGTGTTGTAGTAGAAAATAAAAGCTTAGTTCCAAGTTTATTCTATAATATTTTCTAGAAATAATTCAAGAATTTCACATCTCTATCATTAACAATAGTTCTTGGCACACCATGCAACCTAACAATCTCCTTAAAAAATAATTTTGCCATATACATAGCATCATTAGTTTTGCAATAAGCAATAAAATATGCCATTTTACTAAACCTATCCATAACAACAAAGACACTATCTTTTCCAGTGGAAGATTTAGGCAAACCTAAAATAAAGTCCATAGAAATATCAATCCATAGGTAAGAGGGAACTGGTAAAGAGGAATATAAGCCATGTGATTGAATTCTAGACTTAGCATTGCTTACAAGTAATACATCCAGAATAAATAGCAACCATATCTTTTCTCATGCCAGGCCAATAAAAATGCTCATTTAAAAGACCAAAGTCTTTTCTACACCAAAATGGTCCATTAATCCCCTACTATGAGTCTCCTTAATAAGAAGCTCACGAATGGAACACATAGGAACACATAACTTGTTTGTTTGAAAAAGAACCCATTAAACCTGCAATAGTCATTAGCACCATACAATTCACAAGACTTCTAAATATCAGCAAAATCAGAATTAGACTCATATGTGCCTTTTAACATCTCAAAACCTATTAATCTAGCATGCATGGAAGTAATCAAAGTGTAACGCCTAGACAATACATCAGCTACAACATTTTTCTTTCCCTGCTTATGCTTAATCACATAAGGGAAGGTTTCAATAAATTCAAGCCAACTTGCATGCCTTTTGTTTAATTTATAGTGGGGCTTAAGAAACTTAAGACTCTCATGATCAGAATGGATAATAAATTCTTTAGGCTACAAATAATGTTGCCAAGTTTCTAAAGTTTGTTTCAAGGCATACAACTCTTTATCATATGCAGAATGATTTAAAGTAAGACCACTCAAGTTCTCACTGAAATATGTAATAGGTTTAAAATCTTGCATCAACATACCACCTATGCCTATACCAAAAGTGTCACACTCAATTTTAAAAACCTTAGTAAAACTAGGCAACACAAGTACAGGGGCATTAGTTAGTTGTTCCTTCAATATGATAAAAGCACACTCTTATGCTTCACCCTACTTGAATACCTCATTCTTTCTTACCAAATCATTCAAATGGGTAGCAAGAGTAGAGAAGTCCTTCACAAACCACCTATAGAAGCTTGCTAATCCATGAAAGCTCCTTACTTCACTCGTATTCTTTGGAGTAGGCCATTCTTGGATTGCTTTGACCTTCTCTTTATCCACTTGTATGCCACGATCTCCTACAACAAAGCCAAGAAAAACCACAGATTCCAAACAAAAAAAGCACTTCTCTAAATTGGCAAAGAGCTTATTCTCTCTAAACACAACAAACACATCCTGCAAATGACTCACATGCTCTTTTAGGCTCTTAGAGTAAATCAAAATGTCATCAAAGTAAACCCAAAAAATCTACCAATGAAAGTTCTAAAGACATAGTTCATTAAACTCATGAAAGTGCTAAGTGCATTAGTCAAGCTAAATGGCATAACTAACCATTCATATAACCCAAACTTAGTCTAAAAGTAGTTTTCCATTCATCATCTTCTTTCATCCTAATATGATGGTAACCACTTCTAAGATCAATTTTAGAGAAAACACATGCACCATGTAACTCATCAAGCATATCATCTAACCTAAGGATAAAATAGTGATATTTTACCGTTATTTTGTTGATGGCACGACAATCCACACATATCTGCGACTTGCCATCCTTTTTGGGCACAAGAATCACTGGGATAGCACATAGACTCAAACTTTTATGAACAAAGCCTTTCTTCATGAGCTCTTCCATTTGATGTTGTATTTCCTTAGTCTCATCTAGATTTGCTCAATGAGCAAGTCTATTAGGGATTGATGCTCCTAAGATAAAGTCTATACGATACTCAATGCCTTTTAAAAAGGGTAATCCATTAGGTATTTTCTCTGGGAACAAGTCACAAAATTCCTGCAATAAAGATGTAACACTAGCAGGCAAAGAGTGATCAAGATCATCGATAATAAGATAAACATCTTTATAAAACAATAAGAAAGAATTTTCACAAATAAGAGCTCTCTTGATCTCACTTCTACCTGAAAATAAACTCACTTTCTTTTCCTCATGTTTTTCTCTAATTTTCTTTTCCTCTCTACTCAACTCTCTTTTCTCTTACTTCTTCTCATTCTCAACACTCACACTCAATTTACCTTTCTTTCCTTGCTCTCTCTTCTTACACTCTCTTTCAATTTTTAACTAATCCTCATATGCTTGAATAGGACGAAAAGAGGTCAACACAATGGTCTTACCATTAAAAACAAAGGAGTAATAATTTTTATATCCATCATATTTTACCTTTCTGTCAAACTACCATGGACTGCTAAGTAACAAGTGACCAGCATACATGGGTGCTACATCACAAAGAATCTCATCATGATAATTACCCATGTAAAAAGAGATTAGCATCTATTTTGGTACCTTTACCTCCCCACTATCATTAAGCCATTGTAATTTATAAGGGGTAGGGTGCCTCAAAGTAGGCAAGTTTAGCTTTTCCACAAGTAAAGTACTAGTCACATTTGTGCAGCTACCACTATCAATAATCAAACTACATATCTTCTTATGGATGAAACAATGAGTATGGAAAATATACTCATGCTGCTTTACCTCGAGATCTTCTTTAGGTTGAATGTTAAGAGCATGCCTAGTCACAAGGGCTTCACCATTTACAGCTTTCGTTAACTCTAAGTTAGAATCAACAGTCAGGGGTGGCATCTCATCCTCCTCAGACTCATTACTAGCACTAGTCACATAACCATTCTCAAGAATAATCATAGTTTATTTGTTAGGACTTTGCGAAGCAATATGACCAAAACCATTACATTTAAAATATCTAACCTTATAAGAAGAAGAAGTAGTAGGATTAGAAGACGAGAAAGATTTTGAATCAGTTTTACCCTTAACCTGAAGGGTTTTACCTTACTTTTCTTCATAAACTTGAAATCAGTCTTTAGCTTAAATGGGACTTTGGAATCCCTCTAAAAACTTGAGCTAGATGTCACTTTTAGCTTTTGTCGAGCCCTTAGTTACTTTTCCACCTTGATAGCTCTATGCAAGAGCTCTTCCATATCTAGGTAATTGTATAAATCAACTTGGGTAGCTATATTAGGATTCAAGCCCTCAATGAATCGGGCCATGTTTGCTTCACGGTCTTCCTCAACATTTGCCTTAATCATGGCAATCTCCATTTCTTGATAGTAATCTTTCATACTCATGGAACCTTGTTTAAGCTTTTGGAACCTCTTATGCAATTCCCTATAATAGTAACTAAGGACAAACCATTTCGCACGATAGTTTTTATCTCCTGCCAATCACAAATTAGACCTTTACTGGTACGTCTTCTAGTGAGTAAGAGTTGACCCCACCAAATGCCAACATAATTAGTAAACTATACTATAGCAAGTTTTACTTTCTTTGCATCAGTGTAAGAGTGACACTCAAACACATGCTCCACTCTTCGTTCCCAATCTAAGTACTGGTCCAGGTTATTTTTCCCAGGGAATGAGGGAATCTTCATCTTGATGTTTCCAATACCACCATTCTTATTGGACAATGATTGTTTACCTCTCCAAGTATGGGACTTCTCAAAGTCAGACTCAGCATCATCATCAGGCTCCACCTAAGCTCGCCTCCTATGGATCCTCCTATTGGAAGAAGACTCCATATCATCTAATCTGCTACTAAGTTTCTCAAGAGTACTTTGAATGGCTCTAACCTAGACTTTCATGTCAAAGTATCAAGAATAGTAATTTTAGTTTGTACAAAAACAAGCAAAGAAAGATATAGGACCTCGTAACTCACTAGCTTACGTGTTTATACTCAAGAATAGTAATTCACTCATGTTTACTCTCAAAATTTGGCTTTTATCAAGATGGTACACTCTAGCCTTTTACCACTCAACAATTTGCTTCTTACAAGTGTTCTAAGCAAGTCATAAGCAAATCAAAAGAAAAGATCAAACTAGTGGCAATAAAAAAAACTAGAATCCTAAAATGCAAATTCCCAAAGAATCAAACAAAGGAGAAAAAGAGGTGTGTAACTAAAAGGGAAGGAGGAAAGGAAAACAAGGAAGAAAGGGAGGTTTGGATGGCTTGGAAGGAAGGAGAAGGAAAGGGAAAATGTGAAAATAGGAAACTTTAAGAATAGGAAACTACTTGAGAACCAAGATAATCAAAATAGGAAACTACTTGCAATTGAAGTTTAGAACAATTAGGAAAGAAAATCCTCACTTGAATGCAAATAGGGAAGTAGATAACTTGGTAGTTAGTCAATGCAATCAAATTAGGAAACTAACTCTAATTAGGAAACTAACTCGAAGCTTTAAGCTTTTAACTTTGAATTTGCATAACTTGCAATTCTAAATTCTGCAATTTGAATCTTTTTCTTTTTTTTCACTTTCTTTTTTTTCACTTTTTTTTCTTTTTTTTTTTTAGTATCACACTCTCTGTTTTTTTTTTAAATGAGGATGGAGGCACACAATAATAGAAGAAGGAAGAAGATGCAAGACAAAGGTGAAAATGAAAAAGATAACACAAATGGAAGGAGAGAAGATATGAAGAACAGTGGAAGGGAAACACAAAGATATACCTTACACTAGTGAACTAATGCTCTAATACCAAATGACGCAACACCCCACAGGAATAAGTTCTAAGAACCTTCAACAAGATGACACTTTGTAATGCCATAAATTTCTATCTCATTTCATACTATATCTATGTCTCACATCAAGCAATTCATACAAGAGGCAAGAAAATGGCATTATTTTAATGCATTTTTCAGCGTTGCATCATATATAAAATTTTCTTTTTGAGCCACGAGGGCCATATGGACTTACATTCCCAAATTTAATTATATGAATACAACTTATTTGCATTAACAAAAGTGGCCTATATCTTGTGGAACTCAAAGGGAAGCATAAAATGCATATATATATATATATATATATATATTTTTGGCCAGATTTTCCTCTTTTCTGTCACAAACTTTGGAAAATCATAAATAATTTTAGAAAAAAAAAATCATGCATTCTTGGCCATTTTGGAAATATACATATGTTTAATTTACACTAAAAATATGTTTAGACCATGAAACACAACACAAAAGATATTTGACATTTGAAATGGTCCAGAGGTCTGGCTGTTCACTGGTGTTGTCACAGAATTTTGTAGCAAATTTAAAAAATATCCAATTAATTCAAAAAAAATTCAATCCATGAAAATAATATCAATATGGAAATATGTGGATGTTAGATAGAGGAAAAAAATAACTCTAGACTAGCTCAGGCACGTCCAGGCACAAAAAATTAATCAAACAGTACCTAAGGTCAGTTAGAGTTTCTGATACTTGACAGAATCTTTAAAAATCCATATCTCCCTCTCTAGACATTCAAATAGGGTGCTTCTAATTGGAACAAGTCCCTAGGAATGTCTAGTTTCATTGTATAAAATTTAGTGGCAATTGGACATCATTTGAGCCATATGTGATAGAAATCATTTTCGAACCAAGTGAACAGTGCATCAGACAAAAACCAAAAAATTTGCCAACTTTGAAAATTCACTAAATATTCTGTAAACCTAAAAAAAAACCTATTCTTTAGTTTCCTAAAAATACCTCAACAAGATCTAATTGCATGCCAAGTCTCAGATCAAGAAGATCTCATTTGGATAAAAAGTAACATAGGGTTCCATTATGGTCAATTTTGGCTCCATATAGGATACCAAAATATCCAAATAGCTTTCCTTGGGGTTTGGCACCTCTTGAGCAAGTCTAAAAGCATAATTTGGACTTGTGTGAGCTGTCCAAATGGTCCCAACCCTCATGCATCTCATTTTGGCTATCTCACTCACACTTATGCATATTTCCATAATACCATTCAAGAAGCCACAATGCTGTAACATACGCAAATCACATTCTAATGGTCACATATTATATTCTCCTATTTATACATGACATATTATCATAATTATATATGTTCAAGAGGTTATAGAACATATACAACAATGGGTTACATCGAACATCAATATGTCTTTAAACAATAAAAACTATGCATGCTGATGTCAAGCTCTCATCTTCAAGGTGGTTGGTTTCCATTACCTTGCTCTCTTGATCCACTTAGCATGTTAAAATATTAGAGAGGAGGGGATGACATTCAAAGAATCCCAATAGCTCATCTCCTATTCAATCATACATAAAGTATGCAAAACAAGTCTCACAAATACATGCATGACATATGGACATGTGAAATCATTCAAGAAGCATTCTTAACATTTGAAAAAATTATACATAGTATACGTAGGCTTGCCAAGTAAGTGGATTGGCCTCACCCATTTGCTTATGGATTTTGGACTTGTCTTACCCATTCCTTAAGAGGTTCTTGGACTTAGCTATACTCTTGGGAGTCAACCTCATTTTTGTGAGACTCTTTACTTTGTCTAAACAAATCTTAAGGTTTCTTAGCTCATTCTCACCTTGGCTAAGGGTTTTTGGCCTCATCATACTCAAGAAAACCAAAGTAAACATCATAAACATCATTTGGAAAACATAATGCATCATCATGGTATCATGGAGTAAGAGCTCATGCTAAAACATTTCTCATGGCTTAAAATATACATAGAGACATTCAAAGACAAGTAAAGCAAGCAATCATGCATGAGAGAAGGTGGAGAGAGCTACCTTGTTAGCATTTGTACACTTTTTCCTTAAGCCCTGAATCCTCTCCCTTGACCTCACACACCCAAGAAGGTAGAGATCATTCCTCTTGGCCTAGACACATCATATGGAAGCTAATTATATTCTTGAAGCAAGGTTTAAGGCCACACAATCACTAAAAAGGTTAGGTGACTCATAAGGCTCTTTATGGTTCCATAATGCACTTAATGAAGCAACCTTAATAAAAAATCATCTTGGCTCCATTCTATCTATTCATTTATGATTCTTGACTCTATTTAAGTCTCTTGGAGTCATCACACAATTAAAGCAAGGAGCCTAGCTAGGTGTTGTTTCTTTAAGCCATAATATGGAACCTATGATACCATTTCACTATCCATGGCTTCTAAAATTTTTCCAAGGCTTCCTTTCATACTCTCCCATCACACATAATGCAAAAATAAGCTTGGAAGGAATTAAAACACTCCTTAGGTGAATGAACTATCCTTGGCCAAAGCTATGCTTCCATATGGTACCAATGGAGTTGTTTTAATTTCTTTGATGGAGGAAGCATGTGGGAGGCTCTCTTGGTATCTTAGGAACTCATATATACTTTTAGACAACTTAAATTACAACAAGGAAGCTTCATTTTTGCTTAGGTGTAACCAAATCCCTAAATTCCATAACTTGCATTCTAAAGCTCCCTTTTCAATTCTAGTTGTATATTCTTAACCCTTACACTCCATAACCTTTGGTTCCATCAAGAACACATAAAGAAAAACTCTCCTATTCATTTTCTCTCTCTAGACCTAAGCTTAAATGGCTTGAAAACATAAGATTTTGTAAGTGTTTCAAGTGAAGTCTTACCTTAAAAATGAGCTCTCTTTACGTAGATTATTTTTGACCGATTGACTTTTTGGAAAGAGTTCCTTTTTAGCTTGGGTTAGACCTAGATCTTCAAGTGTTTAAGAAAATAAAACCATCATTAGAGAGCTCTTAGAGAGAGGAACAACTTTCCTAACTGGCACGGGATGAAATAGAGCCGTTTACTTACCTAAACAGAGGCTTAAACTTCTTCTCTTTCTCCCATCTTGATGTCACAGCATTGCTACTGATTTTTCTGCAAATGGAAGCTTAAAGAAGGTGATAAGGTGTAATCTTACTTAAGAAGCCTTTTTTACAATTTTTTAAAATGACCATTTTGCCCCCTATATGCCTGTTTACTCCTTTTAGGCTCATTTTAACTCCTTTATGAGAACCACCTTTTCCATCATAAAATTTAGGTTCCCAATTAAATAAAATGCCTTTGGGATCACTCAAATCAAAACTAAAACATTTTCGAACGAATCCATTAAAGTTCGGGTCAATCGATATTTGAAAACATCCACTGGAGGGGCTTTAACGGTTTCGGGGCTTCCCATGGTTTTCAAGGCCTCTGAAAAACCTGGAGAACTTAAAATTTTCATTTAAAAAGCCTTCCTATGTCAATTCCAAAATTTACTCAAAATGATGAAAATGCCCTTACGTTTCATCAATGTTTCGTCACAATTTATTTCTTCATTCTAGCTCTATTTTTCTTTTCTTCTGAGCTTGGGATTCTCATTTTTAGGAGTCTAGAGTACTTCCCAAATTTTTTAGGACCTTAACTACATCATTTTGAGGGACTTCCTTTTTGTATCCGGTGAATTTCGTTCGTTGACGGAGAAATCGTACGTTACGTTTCTCATGTTTTCTCTATTTTCAGAGAATCGGATGTTACACATCTCCCCCCTTTAATAAATTTTGTCCTCAATATTTTATGTACACTTTCTTTACTCTTTTCTTTTTTAGCTAACTGCTCTTTTCTTTCCCTTCTTCCTAACTCTATATGTTTTTCTCAGTAATTTTGCTCGTTTAAGTTTTTTTTAGTCAAGGAATTTTCATACTACCTCTTAATAAGAGCTCTATTATTATAGAATACTAGCTAATTCTTCTCATAAGAGAAAGAAATTTCTAACTCTATGTGCCTGTCTTGGGAGAGCTTACTAATCATATTAGGTTAGTCTTAATCCGTTCATAAGGATTAACGTTTCTTTCAGTGGACTCATTTACACATCTAGAGAGGTAACTCATTTTGTATTAAGTCTCCCATATCCTCTCCCAATGGCTTCTTATAATATTTCATCATCTTTTCTAATCATTACAGCCATTGGAGGTTTCTATCTATCTGTTTACTTGTCTACTTATACTGTTCACTATTCATCTCTGCGTTCTTTCTTACCAGCTCATCTCGTGATTACAATTCACATTTCTTTCTATCATAGACCTCACATCTTAATTGCTTACTAGGATTACAACTCCTTTGAGGAGATTTTGCTTTTAACGATCCCAGTTTCTCTGTTTACTACTATATCTGTCTTTGTAGGCCGGGACTTTTCCTCACTTTCTTTGCTAAGTTATGGTGGCATTTTATAGTCCCTCATTTCAACACTGATATCCTAACATACGTGTCTCATACTGGCATCGAAGAGTGACTACCATTAACTACTGTTGCGCTCTGGTGGGATGCTAGTTATACTCACAGTTTTGATCATCAAAGGTATACTGTACCACTTAACTCAAGTAAAACTGCACCTGACCCCTTTTGGAATACATAGGCTAGCATATAGGGATCTCTCTATCCTTCAATCAGGGCTAATATCTACTAGGTAGTGGTTCATCTGATTCAAACTCTGGAAAGCTACTTTCTTACTTTCCTTATTGAGGGGCGTATCACACAACCCTCAAAATAAAACTAGGTTGGATATTAAATGCAATATAGGGCACAACCTAGGTCATCTCCCTAGGAAATGGAGTTCAATGCTTAATTGAGTTTCAAAGTGTTAACGGATCCTAAAAACTATCTAATTTAGGGGTTTTTGATTGAATTAAACTAACCTAAAACTAAATTGAATTAAAATTTCTAATTGCTACCTAATTATATGAATTGTGGGTAGAGGATGGTCTTGTGACTAGTTTTGGATTCGTCTCTTGGTATCTACTATCCTTATCCTAATCCAATTGTAGTTAATTTTGGTCTAAGAGTTCCTAATTGTGTCTACAACAAATGTATCTTGAGTTACCACGCAAGAATCAAGAGATTACCAATCTAATGTTGAATTGAAACTTTAACCCCATATTAAATCATTAATTCTTGTCTTTAAGATCAATGAACACCCAATTTGATTGATTAAATGATTAACTAGCCTCTGAATCATCATCTAAAAATGTTTAATTAACTAACTAAATATCAAGGAATCCACAAATAGACAATTAGGCACACCAATTCCCACAAGCATTTCATCAAACACCTTGATTGCACGCTTGGATAATGGTAAGAAAATGAAAAATTCAGTGTTTAAACCAATCAATTAATCAATAAAAAGCATCCTAATTAGTGTCTAACTAGCCACTGACTATAGATAATACACATTCCAAATCTAATACAATCTTAACTAAGAGAATATAAGAAAAGAAAAGGTGTAGGAAAATTAAGAAATCCTTAGCCAAAATTCTACATTCTTCTCTATGGATTCAAGCTTGCACCCAGGTCCTTCTTCCTAGCTAGCCTCAAGATAGAGGATTAGAGCTTCATCGTGGTGGTGAGATGGAGATGGAGAATGGAGGATGGGTGAAGTGTCTCTGGATGAAGGGATGGATGACGATGGCCGTTGGAATGGATGAATACATCGTGAATGAATGCGATGGATGGATGAAGGTGATTCTCCTCTCACGTGGATTTTAATGATTTCACGTGCTATTCATTTCCTAGTCAAATTCACGTGTTCTCCCAATGAATTTTCTCATGTGCTTAGCCTCTCCTTTTTCTTTTATTTTTATTGAATTATTTCCTTGTGTTTTCCATGTGTAGCTCTTTTCTAATCAGCCCATAGCTTCTTCCATGTGGTTTGGATGAATGTATGGATGCATAACGTGCTGCCCGAGCTCTTTAATGATGTGTTACACCCATATACACCTCACACAAGCTACCTTACGTGTTCAGTCCCTTATTTCCATGTAAAATATGTAGCTTGTACTACTTCTTCATTTAACTCATGTTTTCTTCTCCAGCCAAGCACCCAGCTCTTGCTTCATTTCATTTAATCCTTCATCCACTTCAAAATAGTAGCTTCTTACTTCATCCACGCTCTTTCTTCCTTTCTAGCCTTCATGCGAATTTGTTCCTTCAACTCGTAGCCTCTTCTCTTCGAATAACCAACTAGACTTATGCTTCCTCCTTGTCAGCTCCTTCATAAAAACGTGCTCTATTTCACATTCTGTGCATTGCTTGCTTGCTCATTGGGAGTGTCTTCTTCGACTTTAGAACTGCATGCATGTTTCTCTACGTTATTTCTACCTTCAAATTTTAATTCCACAAGATCCCAGCTTATTCTTCACATAATGCTCAAGCTTCTGCTGTTCTGGAGCTGCATAACATGAGAGCACGTTCTGCTTCCCTCTTACTTCTCCTCTTGAAGACCAAACCATTGTGTTTCTCATGTACTCTCCCTTAAACCTGAGCCTTCTGTAGTTGTTGTGCTCACGTGAGATGAGAGTTGGATCTATTTCATGAAAATTCATTGCCTCCACATCAGACTTAATGAACCCGTAGCTTCGTTCCTCTTGTTCAACCACGTGGTTCTCTTCTTGTTTCCTTCATGCAAGCTCCTTTTAAGCTTCTTCTTTGCTAAACCAAAAACTCAAGCCTCTTCTGTTGCTGCCACTACATGTGTGTATGACATTAAGAGGACTGCCATATGGTTCTTTGCATCACATGGATTTGCTACATGTATTTTAAGTGGATGAAAATTCAATTTCCCATTCAAGCTCTAATTACATATTAAAATTCTTCACAAAAGAGTGGGAAAAATCAAATAGGCATATTCACAAAAATTATTTAAGATAAAATGAGCATTAAAAACCAAAATTTGACAAATTAACTCCTAAAATATAGAAATGGCTATTAAAATAAAATCTTATCTAATTAAAGTCTTAAAGCCATATTTCATTATTAAAATGTCTAAGTTTAAGAGAGTGAAATGTATAAAAATACGTATTTATCAAATTCCCCCACACTTAAACCTTTGCACTCCTGGGCAAAGCTCAAAATCCAAGATAAAAGAATGAATTGAAACACCCAGCTAGTAGAATGGCAAGTGAAAAATGAAAATGGGAAAGGGAAAGTAAAAATCACAAATTAGAGACCAATCACAACTTTTCATCACTTTAACAATGAAAGATACTTTCACTTGCATCAAGAAATAAGCTCCATGTCAATTTCATTTGAAAAGAATGAATTGAAATGCATAGCCTTTCACATGAATTAGTGTTTACTCTCAACTCTTAAGTGTTTAAGGGCAATGCATATCACTCAATTTCCACCTATCAAAGCTCACTACCATAAGCTTGTCAAGCTTCTAAATCTCCACCACCCATGCTAAATGCAATACATAAATCAATAGGACTTTATTCAGGGTTGTAATAGGGCTAGGGAATGAAATGAATGGATAACAAAAACAAGGGGAAAAAACAAACAAATGGATACCTTAGAACCTCAAGAGCAATCAATGGAACCTAGGATAGAGAATTTCTAGGCCTTATTTCCAACTAGTAATAGGAAACTACAAAATCAATTTGAAACACTTCTTTCTTTTGATTTTCAATTGCTTTTCCTCTTTTTTCTTTTTTTCATTTCTTTTCTTTAGTTTTCTATCTCTTCTTCTTTTTTTTCATTTTATTTTTTTTTTCTTAGAACAAATTCTTTGAATCACAATGGCCTTAGTGGATGCAAAGCACACATTCACCTATCTTATTTAGATATGATGCTCCTTAAAATCTCTAAGGCATCTTAAAACAAGGTGGGAAACATTTTTAAATGGCTATGGCTAACAAGAAAATGAAAACCAAGGCTTAAGGTGGCTAAAACAATGGATAAGATGCATGTATGGTTGGCTTTTCAACTCACCAGTTATAAAAGAAATGAATGCCTTATCATTTTCATGTATGCAAATGCAAATGTAGTCTCAATAGAAAATCAAGACAAGTTTTAGAGTGAAAGCACAAATAGGTGAAAACACACTAGAATTGAACAATTATGGCTCAAATTCTCACTAGCTAATGGCTATCAAATAATTTATTGAAATCAAATTCATTGCCACTTCACGTGAATCAAGACACAAGATTCATTACTTATCATGTCTAAGTGAATCCAAGCTACAATCATATTAACTTGCAACTTTCACAAAAAAATTGAAAAAAAATCACGCTAATTTTTCAAAAATTTTCAATTTTTTTTTAAACAAGAAAAAGATGGATGAAATAGGAAAAAAGGAAAAGATGGATGAAATAGGAAAAAATGGATGGAATGAAATGACTCTTCCCCCCACATTTAAATGTTGCATTATCCTCAATGTCAGCACACAATCCAGTAAATAGATAAACAACACAATATAAAGAGTGAAAAGAGAGTGTACAACTAGATGAACTTGAATCGAAAATTTCAAGGGTGGCCCAGATTTCCTTTGTAACTAGTTAGCAGCTTATTACCTACAAAACAGAAACAAAACAAACTGTAATGCAGAAAAGAAAAAGAAAAACTAACTCCTAAACTAAAAAGAACACTTTAAAAGACTAACTAATCATAAGTATCAAAAACCAAGATTAAAACTACTTTATTCCTTCTTAACTAGACAAATTTGAGTCTAACCACTTTAAAATATTTTGATTAATCATGTAGTGATGACTCATGGACTTCCTTAACCATCAGTAGTATAAGAAAGTCATTTTCAGCAAATTCATAAACAAGAAAAGAAGAAAAATCAAATTTAGGACAATTAAAACCAAAGAAAGAAAATTTAAAATCAAATTTAAAACACTGGACTCTAAACTCTCTAAATATCTATCAAAGCCAATAAAATCTATAGGACTCCCATCAATAGAAGTCACTACATCAACAGAAGAATTAAATTGCAACTTCTCATAGCCTTTTGAGTTCAAGTCCTCCAAGGTATCTATTGCTTTTTCTTAGTTAGGAGAGTCTGTGGCTTGTTGGGAACTACTTCACTAACTTCAAGAATCTGTTCAGGGCTCTCAACAAGAGAAACAGTTTCTTCCCTGACCAAAGAGACATCAATAGGTTCATAATATTCTAAACAATGATCAATAACAAAATCCAGTCTCTCACTAGTATCAATAATAGCACAAGAATCAACAATAAGTTCAATATCATCACTATCACTATGCATACCATCATCAATACTAGTATGATAAGAAGAATCAGTCTTATCAATAATTCTAGTGCAAACAAAGGAATTCATGGATTCAGCAGATTTATCAAACTTCAGAAACTCATTTATCTCAGCACATATAGGAAATGTATGCAATTCATCATATAAGCATTTAAAATTAGAGTCTGATTCATCAACAACAATAAGATGCTTAATAATTTCAATGTTGATATCCTCATCACATGCTACATTCACTATTTCATCAGTCATACCATTACATGCTAGTAAGGAATCATGATGATCAAAATATGTGAGGAACTCACTAGTCTCAATGAAAGTATTAATTTGAGAGCATCTATCATATACAATAGATTCAGCACACACATAATCAAGAGATGCATCCAAATGAACTATGTCACATGATCCAAATGGTAGACTGTCCCTAAACTCAAAAGATGCATCATCAACAGACTTATCAACTAATTCTAGACTAGGAACAAAATAATCATCACATTCTAAGTTACCCCCACACTTATCTACTACCCTAGACTTAATAGATTCATCAATAACAGGTTCAGAAATAGAATTATCACTAAGGTCATAGCTAGGTGTAGACAAACCAAGTGCATCAGTACACAAAGGTTCATAAACATCAACAAATGTGTCAGTTTTGCTTAATGCATTACCATAATCAATCAAATAAGGAGATTCAACAATAATTTCTTCATCAACAACATCATCATGCAATTCAGAATCAACAACATTATGTGCATAAGTAGTCACAGTGCTATCAAGCAAACTAGATCAGTTCCAACAAATTGTAATGTATTAGAAGATGGAAAGATATTACCCAATGAATAGGACTCTTCCTCCTCTATGCATTCCCTTTTAATTTGCTCCTTAGTTAATTCAGTAGCACTTGAAGTCGATTGATTCATCTGAAATCCTGAATCCTTCATGAGGTTATCCATCATTTGTTGGTCTTGGAGTTGCAACCATTCAGCTCCTTGTTGGATCATTTGCTGCATGTACCCCTCATGGTAATTGTAAGGATGATATTGTGGCTCTTGCATATGGAAGTTATGGTATGGTTCATAATGATGGTGGTAGTTGGGGCAAATCTCATATGGATGGTGGTGATAAGATTCAAGGTAACTGGGCTGAACTTTAAAGGAATGATGGTGTGGTTGGTAGCATGGTTGTTGGACTTGTTGATATTGTTGGCTTTGTTGCTTTTGTCTTTGTCATTCAAGAAGACCTTGAACCATTGTCTTAAGATCATCCTACTTGGAAATCCCATTATTTGCATAAGAATCATAAACACCTTGATCAGAATAATGATATGGATTCATTTAAAGCAAATAAAATGAGAAGTTCAATCACTTTTAGTACAAGTAAAATCACTAACAAATTATAACTAAATTTCATTTTAAATCAAGTGAATAAAATTCAAATGAAGATAAGACTTGCCTAACTATCAAAAACACTCTAAAACAGAAGTTAGTGACACAAAACAAACTCACAAAAAATAAAGAAATTAAATGCAAAAAAATTAAAAAATTCCTAAAAAATTCGAGAAAATACTAAAAAATTCGAAAAAGTGCCTCAAACGTTGGAATTTGGCCAAAAAATGGTGCACCAAATAGCTTTGCTATTAATTTTGCTTAAAACACCCAAAAAAATTGGAAAACAAAGTTTAAGAATTTTCTGGGCACTTCAAACAAAATTCCAGCAAGCGGATCAATTGACGCGTAACACCGAAATTACCCGATTCCAAGTTCAAAATAGAACAAAAACTAAGCTAAAACATAACCAAAACAGAGCTAAAATAGAACAAAAACACTTAGAAAACTTTCTCAAACAATTAAAACACCAATTCCCCAACAACAGCACCAAATTTTGAGGGGCTCGTCACATAACCCTCAAAATAAAACTAGGTTGGATATTAAATACAATATAGGGCACAACCTAGGTCATCTCCCTTAGAAATGGAGTTCAATTCTCAATTGAGTTTCTAAGTGTTAACGGATCCTAAAAACTATCTAATTTGGGGGTTTTTGATTGAATTAAACTAACCTAAAACTAAATTGAATCAAAATTCCTAATTGCTACCTAATTATATGAATTGTGGGCGGAGGATGGTCTTGTGACTAGCTTTGAATTCGTCTCTTGGTATCCACTATCCTTATCCTAATCCAATTGTGGTTAATTCTAGTCTAAGAGTTTTTAATTGTGTCCACAGCAAATGTATCTTGAGTTACCACACAAGAATCAAGAGATTACCAATCTAATGTTGAATTGAAACCTCAACTCCGCATTAAATCGTTAGTTCTTGCCTTTAAGATCAATGAACACCTAATTTGATTGATTAAATGATTAATTAGCCTTTGAATCATCATCTAAAAATGTTTAATTAACCAACTAAACATTAAAGAATCCACAAATAGATAATTAGGCACACCAATTTTCACAAGCATTTAATCAAACACCTTGATTGCACACTTGGATAATGGCAAGAAAATGAAAAATTCAGTGTTTAAACTAATCAATTAATCAATAAAAAGCATCCTAATTAGTGTCTAACCAGCTACTAACTATAAATAATACACATTCCAAATCCAATACAATCTTAACCAAGAGAATATAAGAAAAGAAAAGGTGTAGGAAAATTAAGAAATCCTTAGCCAAAATTCTGTATTCTTCTCCATGGATTCAAGCTTGCACCAAGGTCCTTCCTAGCTAGCCTCAAGATGGAGGATTAGAGCTTCATCATGGTGGTGAGATAAAGATGGAGAATGGAGGATGGGTGGAGTGTCTCTGGACGAAGGGATGGATGACGATGGGCGTTGGAATGGACGAATACGTTGTGAATGAATGGGATGGATGGATGAATGGTGATTCTCCTCTCACGTGGATTTTAATAATTTCATGTGCTATTCATTTCCCAGCCAAAATCATGTGTTCTCCCGATGAATTTTCTTATATGCTCAGCCCTTCCTTTTTCTTTTATTTTTATTGAATTATTTCCTTCTGCTTTCCACGTGTAGCTCTTTTCTAATCAGCCCACAGCTTCTTCCACATGATTTGGATGAATGTATGGATGCATAACGTGCTACCCGAGCTCTTGAATGATGTGTTACACCCACGTACTCCTCACACAAGCTACCTTACATGTTCACTCCCTTATTTCCACCTAAAATCTATAGCTTGTACTGCTTCTTCATTTAACTAGTGTTTTCTTCTCCAGCCAAGCACCCAACTCTTGCTTCATTTCATTTAATCCTTCATCCACTTCAAAACAGTAGCTTCTTACTTCATCCATGCTCTTTCTTCCTCTCTAGCCTTCATGCAAATTTGGTCCTTTAACCCATAGCCTCTTCTCTTTAAATAACCAGCTAGACTTATGCTTCCTCCATGTCAGCTCCTTCATAAAAACGTGCTCTATTTCACATTCTGTGCATTGCTTGCTTGCTCATTGAGAGTGTCTTCTTCGACTTCAGAACTGCATGCGTGTTTCTCTATGTAATGAACGTAAATTTCGTAAAACGACGAAATAAGTTATATAAAAGTAAGTCCTCTGAAATGACCTAGATAATATCCAAAAAAAAATTTAGGTTGAGTTCTAGATTCCTAAAAATGATAATTCTAGGCTCAAACGGAAAGAAAAATAGAGTTAGGATGGAGAAATAATTTGCAACGGAAACTGACGAACCGTAATGGTATTTTCGTAAAAAAGTGCAACTTTTGGAAAACCACATAGGAGGGCTTTTTAAATGAAAGTTTTAAGTTTCTCAAGGTTCTCAGAGGCCCCAAAAACAATGGGAAGCCCCAGGACTAGTAAAGCCCCTCCGGTGTATATTTTTCAACGTCGATTGACCTGAACTTTGACCAATTTGTTCGGTAAAGTTTTAGCTCCAAATTGAGTGCTTCCAAAGGTATTTTATTAAATTGGGAACCTAAATTTTATGATGGAAAAGATGGTTCTCAAAAAGGAGCTAAAACGAAGCCGAAACGAAGTTGCCATTACGGAAGGGCAAAATTGGAATTTATGGTTTCTTGAATGTTCTAAAGAGTTCCACACTTTTCTCCCTTCTTCTCGTCTTAATAAGCACGACCCTTTTTGCCTAAAATATAGAAAATCTTCAGCTCTCTTAGGCACACAAGAAGGAGGAGAAAAAGAGGAAGAAAGCCAAGGAGAAACTAGATAATTTCATGGAATTTCTTGCTCCATCTTCCTCTAATCTTGTTCTCCTCTCTTCCTCCTTTCTTTCCATGGATTTTTTGAATGATTTGGTTCTGTTTTGAGGTCAGACCAAGGAGGGAAATTTCGTGTTTGGAGAAGAGAAGCCAACCAAGGGAAGAAACATCCAAGAAACTAGGAAAAACAAGGTAAAATCTCATTCCTATGGTAGCCTTTTCTTGTCCCTTCTTCTTGTATGTTTCAGCCAACATAGGATGGGATAGGAGGGGCTAGATTTTGGGTAGAACCAAGAGAGAAACCTAGGAAAAAGAGTGCAAGGATTAGGAATATGGCAAGAAATTCAAGTAAAAACCAAAGGAAAACAAGTTAGAAAAGTGTAGTGCTTTCTAGGGTTTTGTAAAATCTGATTTTGTGTGAATGTTTCCTTGGGTATTTGAATGTTCCCTTGAGCTCCTAAAACCTTTAGAAAGCCTTCCAAGTGGCTCTCCCATCAAGGAAAAATCACAAAGTCCATGAACCTTCCTTATGGTGCATATTTCGGCCAAGCTAGGTTCATTAGGCTAGGGGATGTTTTAAATTGTTCTAGCCTTAGTTTGTATGATGTTAGAAGATGAGAGAAACTATTGGGAAAAATTTAGGAGCCATAGATTGGAAGATGAGACAATGGTGTCCATAATGGTGCCTTATAAAGCAACTTGGTATTTTAATAGTGCAATTGAATATGTGATGGCTCCAAGGACCTTAAATGAGTCCAAGAAGTCTAGAAATAATAAGAGAATGGAGCCTAGCACTTGAATGATATGAATTGCTTCAATAGGTCACTTATGGAACCAATATGTCCATTATAGAACCAAGTATGTGATAAGCTTTAGTTTAATGTCTTGGCTTGCTTCAAGGATGTGATTGTGTGTTATTGTGATGTGTAGGGCAAGAGAACCTTAATCCACCTAAGTGCTCTTGTGAAACCAACGAGGGGAAGGAAATTGCAAAGTGAGCTTGCATAACTTAAAAGGTAGCTCTCCACCTCATTCTCTTTGCATTCTTGTGTGCATATGTATGTTTTAGTGTACTTGCATGCATTCTTGATGCTTGATAACATGCCACTTGATCCTTGTTGTGTATTGGTACCAATGTGGTGTCTTGAATGACCATGAATGTGGAAAGAGCTCATAAGGGTGAGGTGATGCCAAAAGTCCCTTAATGAAGGTGAGGAGATGCCAAAAGTCTCATGGCATGGGTGAGACAAGGCCAAAAGTCCCTTGAATGGGTGAGGCTAGGTCAAAAGTCCCTAGGCCAAGAGTGAGGCAAATCCAAAAGTCCTTATGCTTACATAGTATGAATTTGATGTATGTATGCCTTGAATGTGATGTGAGTGGGTGTGTGAGCTATTGAGATTCTTGGAATCTCACTCCTCTTTCCCCCTCATCCTTGAATTGTCTAGGTGGTATTCCAAGCCAAGGAGATGCAAGCCAAGGATATTGAACATCTTTGTTTTGATGTATTATGTACTTTAAGTAGTGGTTGAATGTCAAAGTAATGATGCATGTAATGTTTTTGTGATGTAAGACCATGAACAAGTGTAAAATGATGTATGAACATGATGTAGACTTTATATGACACTAAAAGTAATGGAATTATGCAAATTGGCTCTTTGATGGTTTGATGTAACTATGCACAAATGGATGTTGAGAGACCAAAATGAGATGTATGAGATTTGGGATCACTTGGACAGTCTTTACAAGTCATATTTGTGCTCTAAAACTTGCTCAAGGGGTGCCAAACTCAAGAAGAGGCCATTTGGTGCAAAGTGACTCTTGATGGGAAGTAAAAATGACTATTTCATGAGGCTATATCACTTTTTGTCCAACTGAACTCTTCTTGGTTTGAAATTTGGCATGCGTCTAGATCTTATTGAGAGATTTTTGGGAAGCTAAAGTTGGTAATTTTTGGAGGTCTGTGGAATATTTGGCGAATTGTTGAAGTTGAGATTTTTTTTGGTTTTAGTCCTTGGTACTGTAGCATTGGTCTGAAATTAAACTCTATCACTCATAGGGCAAATGATGTCCAATTGCCAAGAAATTTTATATAGAGAAAGTAGAACTTCCCATGACTTGATCCAACTAGAAGCACCTTATTTGGAGGTCTAGAGAGGGAGATACGATTTTCCAAAGATTCAGTCCAGTGTCAGGCATCTAACCAGACCTTATTCACTGTTTGATCGGAATTCAGGGTCTGGGAGAGTTTGAACTGGTATGGAATTATTTTTCCCCTCTAGCTAGCATCCCTTGCTTTCCAAATTGGTATCATTCACTTGATTTGAAATTTTTTGGAATTAATTGGATATTTTTAAAGTTTATATCAGTAAATTGTGACAGCATCAGGACCCAGTCCGACCTCCAGACCATTTCGCATGTCAAACGTTCGGTGTGTGGGATTTTATGACTTGTAACTATTTTTAGCATAAATTAGATATCCTAAGCTTTCCAAAATGACCAAGATTATATGATTTTGATTTTTTAGAATTACTTATGATTTTCCAAAGTTTTGGACATAATAGTAGCAAATCTGGCCGAAATTTAATGAGTTCCATTCATGCTCCATTTCGGTTTTCTTGAGTTATGAGAAAGATTTTGTGATGCAAAGGGGTTGTAATAATGTATTTAAATATGAAGATGCATGGTATGAACCTACACGGCCCATGTGTCACCGATTTAAAATTTTTAAGCATAATGCAATGTGGATAAATCTATTATTGTTAGTCCATTTTCCATGTACTCTTATGAAAATGATGATAGGGAGCTTATGAATGCCATGAATGTGGTTAGATCTATATGGTATTACAATCTACGTTATTTTTTCCTTCACATTTTAATTCCACAAGATCCTAGCTCATTCTTCACACAAAACTCGAGCTTCTGCTGTTCTGGAGCTACATAACATGAGAGCACATTCTGCTTCCCTCCTACTTCTCCTCTTGAAGACCAAACCATTGTGTTTCTCATTTACTCTCCCTTAAACCCGAGCCTTCTGTAGTTGTTGTGCTCACATGAGATAAGAGTTAGATCTATTTTGTGAAAATTCATTGCCTCCACATCAGACTTAATGAACCCATAGCTTCATTCCTCTTGTTCAACCACGTGGTTCTCTTCTTGTTTCCTCCATGCAAGCTCCTTTCAAGCTTCTTCTTTGCTAAACCAAGAACTTAAGCCTCTTCTGTTGCTACCACTGCATGTGTGTATGACGTTAAGAGGACTACCACATGGTTCTTTGCATCACATGGATCTGCTACATGTATTTAAGTGGATGAAAATTCAATTTTCCATTCAAGCTCCAATTACATATTAAAATTCTGCACAAAAGAGTGGGAAAAATCAAATAGGCATATTCACAAAAATTATTAAGATAAAATGAGCATTAAAAACCAAATTTTTACAAATTAACTCCTAAAATATAGAAATGGCTATTAAAATAAAATCTTATCTAATTAAAGTCTTAAAGCCATATTTCATTATTAAAATGTCCAAGTTTAGGAGAGTGAAATGTATAAAAATACGTGTTTATCACTTATCCCATACACTATACTCATTTTGCAAGAGATCTAGTCAGTGGTATAACTGTTAGAGTAAAGCCTTCATATCTCTGTGGCAATGGTCTACCAGACTCAGGAGATCTCTAGTCTTTGAGATAAAAGCTAGCTGAAATTGTGCTGATCTTTGAGACTAATTGCTCTGTAAAAATTATCTTAGGCTATCATCTCACTAGAGAATTGTCATGCTATAACTGTGGGCTCTTTGTAACTCTGTGGGATCTACTATAACTCCTGGGTCTACTGTGACCTCTCAGAGCCTGCTATGCAACTCGCTGTGATATGCTAAGATCTGCTGCAATTTATCTCTAGGAGACGTCAAAGCCTAAGATCACTATATATGATAGTAAAATACATGCTCACTAAGTCCGATAACTATCGCCCATAATAGCTTAGGCTAAACTCAGAGGTACATCGTGCTTTTTATGCGAAGTGGGTTTTGTGTCATCTAATTCTCTAGGATCTTGTCATACTGATACTAGGGAGCATTTTAAATTTTTCACTCATCACTTCTCATAGGATCCTCAAATTCTCACTTCAGCCCCTTTTGCTTGGGCTTTTTTTTCTTACTCTATTGACTTACTTTACATATACTCGTTCTAGCCCTTCTCTCATATCCTGTCGTTTCTAACTATGCCCATGTTTTGCTTTTTAAGTGCTTTGGCACTAGGGCATCTCACACACTAAGTGTGGTTAACATCTCTGGTAAGAAAGAGGCTATACACAGCTCCCTATTCATTTCATTTACATATATTATAAGGGACTTAGGCTATGCATATTGAATTTGAACATTTTCTACTGGGAATTCCTTTTTACATGCTTTCCTTACTATTTTAGTATTCCTGGAATCCCTTTACCTTTCTTTTCTAACTTATCTCATCATTTTACTAACTAGAATACCTTTCGATTATCATGACACTTTAATGATTGATGTTGTTGTTTGATATGCACTTAAGCCACATTACTACTAGGTTAGCCAAACCTAATATCATGTAGCCTTTGTTGCAAGCAAACTATAACATCAAACACTAATACACCGGTGCTTCATGACTGAGCTCAGAGTCACTATCGCCAGTATATTATAAGTTTTCCAATAATCTAAAATATTCATCTCATACTTTTCTTTATCTATCCTATGTAACACCATAAATTCTAACTCATTTTATGTCATTCATAGGCTTTACATCATCATTCCCATGAGAGCATATGAAAGAGGGAGTGAAAATAATGGGCTTATTTGCATTACGTCATACTTCAAAATTTGCAATCGGTGTCACGTGGACCATGTGAACTCATACTATACATTCTCAAATTTAAATATATCATTACAACTCATTTGTATCATAAAATCATGCCCACAACTCATGGAAACCAAAATGGAGCATGGAAAATAGAAGTTCATTCTCGGCTAGAATTGGCCTCTTTTCTGGGCAAACTTTGAAAAATCATAACTAAATTTAGAAAAATAGAAATTATGTGTTATTGATCATTCTGGAAATATTAGGATGTATACTTCACACTAAAAATATGACCAGGCCACAAAATTCATCATGGGGGACGTTTGACATTCGAAACGCTACTAAGGTCGCTGGCTGCCTGAGCTGCTGTTCAGATTACTGATACAAATTTCTAAAATTCATAACTAATTCTATAAAAATATAAATCATACAAATTTTGCCATTCTTGAAAAATAAAAATTTTAACTTGATGATAAAAATAATTTTAGAATGAAATAGATACATTTAGCCATTGGAATCCTATGGAACAATAACTGAACTCCTGAGGCGCTACTGCTACTAACAGCCAATTTCAAAAATGCATAACTCTCTGTTCAGACCTCTAAATGAGGTGATCTTAGTGGTCGCAAAAATATTATGACCTCTAGTTTATCCCTATAAAATTTCACAAGCATTGGACACCGTTTGGCCATTAGGTGATACAAAATACAAAACTGCCAGTATGAACAGTGTCATACCAGAATCAATAGAAAATTCCAAATTTAAAAATTCATCAAATATTCTCTAGACCTCCAAAAATTATGTTCTTTACCTTTCCAAAAAGATCTAAATGAGACCTAATTTCATGCCAAGTTTTAGAGCAATATTAACTCATTTGGCTAAAAACTGATATAGGGTTCCATTATGGTCAATTTTGGCTCCATATTAGGTACCAAAGTTGCCAAATGGATTTCCCTAGGTCTTGGCACCTTTTGAGCAAGTTTAAAAGCTTATTTGAGACTTGTTTGAGCTTCCCAAATGGTTCCAAACCTCATGCATCTCATTTTGGCCATTCAACCCACACTTATGCATATTTCCATCAAACTTCCATAATGCATAATTGGACATTCAAAACTCAAATTATATTATAAAGTTCATACATCATTTCCATGGCTCTAAACATTACATAATAGTATATTTTCATGTGTCTCAAGGTTCATTGTACATATACAACATCATATATAATATGAACCATCATTATGGTTCTAAAATGGATAAAACCATGCATAAGCTTGTCAATCTTTCCTCTTCATGGTTGTTGGCTCCCTTCACCATAATTACTTAGTCCATCTAGCATGTTAGATCATTGGAGAGGAGGGGACGAGATTCAAAGAATCCCAATAGCTCATCTCCCATTCAATCATATATAATATGTGCAAAACAAGATTTTCAAATGCATGCATGGTGAAAATGTAAGACATGCACATTTTAAAAATAATCTTGGCATGTGAATCAATTATACAAGACATCCAAGAGCTCATCAAGTGCTTAGATTGGCCTCACACTTCTCCTCATAGATTTTAGACTTGCCTCATCTATTGTTTAAGAGTTTTGGACTCAACCATACTCTTGGGAGCCCACTTTGCTTTTGGGAGACTCTTTACTTTGTTTCAACCAAACTCTAGGATTCTTGGCTCATCCTCACCCAAGGGAAGAGTTCTTGGCCTCTCTACACTCACGCAAACTCACACAAACATTATGTAATCATTTGAAAACATAATATGGCATCAAGCATCATGGCCTATAAAGGCATACTAGCATACTTTTCAAAGCTTGAAAATACATATACACACATTCTAAAATAAGCTAAACACATATCCATGCATGAAAGAAGGTGGAGAGAGCTACCTTGCACACAATTACACACATTTCCTTTTGGATTCAAGCCTCCTCTTTCGGCCACACACTCAAAAATCGGTGGAGATAGTTTCTCTTGGCCTAGATACAATTTTTGGGAGCCAATTAGGATCATGAAACATTCTCTAAAGCCATACAACTTGTTTAAGTACTAGATTGCTCTATAACCCCCATTATGGTCGATATTGGCACCTAATGAAGCAACACCTCTCAAATGACTTCTAGGCCTCAATCTTTTCTTTCAAATATGATTCTTGACTCCTTTTAAACCTCTTGGAGTCATCACATCATTAAAACAAATGGCCTAACACCATGTTGCTTCTTTAGGTCATAATATGGAACCTAAGACACCAAATCACTTTCCATGAGTTCTAAATTTTTTCCAAGGCCTCCTTTCATTTTCATTCATCAATTATGACTCAAGAATGTCCTTAGAAAAAATTAAAACTATCCCTAACTATGAGAACCCTTCTTGGCCAAGACAATGAAGCATATTAGGTTCCATGGAGCTTTCTTTATTTTCTCAAGGGAAAAAGCATATGGGAGGCCTCTTAAGGATCTTAGGAGCTCATTTAAACTCTTTTTTATGCCCAAGAATCATCATACAAAATCAGATTTTACAAGGTGCAATTGAAACCCTAGAATTTGCATCTTGAAATCTAATGGCTTTTTGATAATTCTCTTTGCATATTCTTAATCTCTACACCCTTTTTTATTAGATTCATGATTGGTTCTACCTAAAAATCATCTCCTCCTAGGGTTTTCTCAAGTGGGGTGCAATGGTGGAGGAGGGAACCAAAGATGACAACCATAGGAAGAGAAATTACCTTGTTTTCTTGCTTTTTCTCACTTGAATCTTATGTTCTTTGAGCTCCTCTCTTCAAATCCAATTTTCCCCTCAATTTCTCCCTTAAAACAGATTTATAAACTTCATTTTAATCATAGGAAACAAAGGAGAATGGAGGAGAAGAGGTTTGGAAGAGAAAGAGCATGAAAAACTACTAATTTTCATACCTTAAGCCTTTGATTTCTCCTCCTCTTCGCCTTCTTCTTGTGTGCCACTCTCCCTAGGGTTTTCCCCTGGTTTTGGGCAGAACATGGTCGTGCATAATGAAGGGAGGAGAAAGGTGCATCATATATATAGGTGGGAATAAGTTACACTCTTCAAAAATTCCCATTTTGCCCTTCATACTTTACATTTTTGTTTCTCCTTTATTTTAGCTCCTTTTTGAGAACCGTCTTTTCCATTATAAAATTTAGGTTCCCAATTTAGTAAAATGCCTTTGGAATCACTCAAATTGGAGCTAAAACCTTTCCGAATGAATCCGTCAAAGTTCGGGCACACTGACATTGGAAAATGTCCACCGGAGGGGATTTAACTGTCCCGAGGCTTCCCATGATTCTCAGGGCCTCTAAGAAACTTGGAGAACTCAAAAATTTCATTTAAAAAGCCCTCCTGTGTGTTTTTCAAAAAGTACCTATATTTACGAAAATGCCACTGGCCTTTTGGCAAATTTTTTGAATTACTCTAGCCTTGATTTCTGGGCACCTCAAAGCTCAATACTTCATTTTCTAATTTTTAAAATTTTATCATAATTTTATTTGGCCCCAATTCCTTCTATTTCAGGGACTTCCTTTTGTATCTGGCTCATTTCTGTCGTGTACAAAGAAACCGAACATTGTGTTTCTCATGTTTACGGAAGGACTGGATGTTACACCCTATTCTCATAGGATACTCGGGAAAGCATGATTCTTTTCTCTACTTCATCCCGAGATCACTATACATTGCTTGATTGTTTTTGCTTTAGGCACTGTCATGCTAGAAAGGCATCTATGCCAAGGACAAGTGTGCTTACTTAAACACTCAAGCACATTAACTCAATATCTATTCTCAATCTATTATGTTCTCGGCTTGAACACTATCATATTTTCTCTTTTTATCTTCTTACTTAGGTAAAAAGGATATTCCACTACTTGTTGTCTCTACTGTCAGCTTAGGCTTCTTTATGCTCAAGAGCACTTGTAATTTCTCAAGGTTTCTTTACTTATTCACTCTCTGTAACATCAAAGAGATCTACTTTTTCTTATGCTTTTACTTTGCTTTTAACTAGACCATCCCTCGGTAAGAGATTCTATTTCATATAATCCAAGAATTACATTCTATGGAGCTCTCAGCTTACACTCTTTCTCTACATAATGCAAGACTCACCTTCTAAGGGGGCCTCTAACTTCCTTGAGCTTTCTTGAGGGTATTAAGGCACTAGCTATTTATCTTAGCTTGTTTCTATGTTCAGATCAAAGCTAGGCTTTCTCTCTATTCAACCTCTTTAACTTCATCCCCAGGAGTACAGTATACTATTTCTAGGGTTCTGTTAACCTAATCTAAAACACATACTCTCAATGTCTGGATTCTATCTTACTAAAAACTTATGTTCTACCGAGTGCTCTTATCATGCACGTGCCTTAACCTTTACATTCTCATATTTGGGAACTTATCTAACTAACTATCAGACCCCTATCCGTTTAACTTTCTGGGCTTAGTATACTTATTTGGTTACTACTAAAGCGAAGGTATCTTTTTTATAGCTAGTTCCTTAGCTCTTCCTCGTTTCCCTTTATCAATGTGTTTTATAGTTCAGGGGGTCTATCTAGGGAAAGTTACTAACCGCTACTGGGTGATTTTCTTGATTCAAGATGTCTTATCTTTTCTTTATCAATCTCGAGAGAACTTTCACTGAGCTTTTCTTTCACATATCTCACTTGGAACAATGCTATTGGTCATCTTCCCCAGGCATAGGTTATCTCATCGGACCTGTAGCTTACTAACTATCCTCATTCCTTTCTGAGCTTCTGTTACTAGGTTATTCATACTTACCTCTAGGTATTACCTATGAGGTACACCTTTCTAGGCCACTCGCTATGTGCCTCGCTACTGGTAGCTTTACCTATGTTATTTTGAGGTTACACTAGCATTCTATCATTTAGTGTCTCACAGGGTAACATTCTAGGTTGGAGTCAATGCCTTAAGGGAGGGTCTCAATAACCTTATCATCCCTTTATCTAACTTACTCTGGGTTGAGCACTTTCCTCAGTTTTAATTACTTTGCCAATGAATTTTTTACTGATCTTCTGTTACTATTCACTACCCTTTTCAAGACTTATACTAGGGATTTTCACTCTCTGTGGGTTATCTGATCCCTTACAAACTTATTCCTCAAGCTGGCCTGAATATGACCAATAAGGCATTCATACTGCCATTCGCCACAGCTAATCAGCCTCGGGTTTACCCTAGTTTTCCTGTCTAAGTATTGGCTATGACTAACTTCTTAATTGGCCATGGCGAGGAATTCTTTGGATTGCCTCACTGCTTCCATGGAATAATCAGTTGATTGGTTTGCTTTTCTAGGGATTGGATTTTCATCTTTAGCTACCAACTTGAGCCTCATTGTCTCTATATGTAGCCCATCATCAAGCTAGAGGATTCTACTTCTTGCTTTATTTATGCATAACTAACTGTCACCTCTAGGCTATCAGGTTCTAAGGGGTGTAACTTGTAACTTAACCTCAGGCCCGAGGGAATTAGCCTTTTGGGCTCTAGAATTCATCTAGACATTTGGGTATTATGGCTAGGGGATAATTTTCTTCCTCATTCCCCTATAGGCTAGTTTTGTGCAACCACAGTTTCATCTCATACCGCGTTGCATCCTACTTGTCTCTACATTACGTGAGACATCTCAGAATAGTTTGAGTATGAGTACTATAATACCATACTTTTTTAGCTCATTCCATGCTATCTTTATACCTCATATCAATCAATACATATGAGAGGCAAGAAAATGGCATTAAAATATTGATTATTTTTGTGTTGCATCGCGTATAAAAATTCTGTTCAGTGTCACGTGGACCATGTGAGCTCATACTATACTTTCTCATATTTAATTACATGTATACAACTCATTTGCATCATAAAATCATGCCCATAACTCATGGAAACTGAAATGGAACATAGAATATGGAGGTTTATTTTTGGCCAAATTTGGCCCTTTTTTTGGGCAAAATTTGAAAAATCATAACTAATTCTAAAAAAATCTAAATCACACATTCTTGGCTATTATAAAAAGCTATGGATGTCTAATTCACACAATATGCCTAGATCATAACATTCATCACAGAGGGTATTTGACATCTGAAAAGGTCCAGAGGTCAAACTGCTCCTATTGTTGTCACAGATTCTGCAACAAATTTTGAAAATGTCCAATTAATTCTAAAAAAATCCAATCTATGCAAATGATATCAATCTAGAAATCTGTGTATGTTAGCTAGAGGGAAAAAATATTTCCAAACCATTTCAAGTAGCACAAATCTCGAAATTCAATAGAATAGTAACTCAGGTTAGGTAAAGGTCCTGATACTAGATAGAATATTAAAAAATTCATATCTCCCCCTCTAGACCTCCAAATGAGGTGCTTCTAGTTGATACAAGTCACTGGAAATATCTAGTTTCTATGTATAAAATTTCATAGTAATTGGACATCATTTGCCCTATAAGTGATAGAATTTAATTTCAGACCAATACTACAGTACTAAGGACCAAAACCAGAAAAATTCTCAATTTCAACAATTTACCAAATATTCTATAGACCTTCAAAAATTACTAAATTTAGCTTCCTAAAAAGCTCTTAATAAGCTCTAGATGCATGCCAAATTTTAGACTAAGAAGAGCTCATTTGGACAAAAAGTGGTATAGCCTCCTAAAATGGTAAATTTTTGCTCCATATGGGTAACCAATTTGTCCAAATGGCTTTCTTAATTGTTTGGCACCTCTTGGGAAAATTTTAAAGCACAAATATGACTTGTAGAGGCAGCCCAAATGGTCCCAAACCCCATGCATCTTATTTTTATCTCTCAACATCTATTTATGCACTAAACACACATGTCATTCAAGGGTCCAACTACATATCTTCATTGATTTAATACTACATACATTATACATATAGTCTATACATCATATTACATATGCTCAAGGTGTTACACAACCAAAAATAATATGTACAATGCTTCTTGACACTCCATTACAATTTACACTACAAATTAAACAAAGTGTAGCCATTTAATGTTCTTGGCTTGCATTTCCTTGGCCTTAGGCACCACCTAGACATTTTAAGTATGAGAGGGAGAGGGGAGTGAGATTCCAAAAATCTCAATAGCTTACACACCCATTCACACCACATTCAAGGCATACATACATCAAATATATGAATATGCAAGCATAAAGTATGCAATAAATCTCATTTCTTGCCACATCAACATGTCAAGACTACTTTCAATCTCTAGAGACTTTTGGTTTAGCCTCACCCCATTTTTAGGACTTTTGGATTTTCTTTACTCTTAGCCTAGGGACTTTTGACCTAGCCTCACCTATTCAAGGGACTTTTGGTCTTGTCTCTGACGATTGTGTCACGTAATCTCAAATAACACTACGTAGCAAAATAAATTTTGTAGATAATGGTGCAATCTAGGTCATTTCCCAAGGAGTTTGTGCCTCAATTTGTTATGAAGGAATTCTAAGTATTACTAATTGGAACTTGTTTAGGGGGGTTTTCTTTTTTTTAAATGCTAGGATTTAATTAAACTAAAATTTAATTGACAAGAATTAAAAACTTAAGACTAAATTGAAGTGAAAAGTGAAGAAAATATGGTAGTTAGCCTTGTATTAGACTCCCTAGAATTCAATCATCCTTGCTCCTCTTTTAGTGGACCAAATTTGGATCTAATTTCTTGCTCATTAGTGTATTCCTCATAAAAACTCTTGAATAACCATCCAAGATTCAATTCATCAACTATTCAAAGAATTTGCAACCACAAGAAACCTTGAAAAATTAATCAATTGAATTAAGGACAAGAACACACTAAAGCCAATCCTAATTGATCAATAAAATTTGCTACTCAATTCACTTAAGATGCTAATTAACCAATTAGATCAATTAATTCCTCAAACAATTAATTGCACAAAAATTCCAGTCACTTAATCCAACAACCATTGCATTAATTGACCTAAAATCAAGAGGAAATTAAAAGTAAATTGCATAACACCAATTCTGGAATTTTTACAAACATATAATGATCACAATTAAGATTCAAATATCAAATTACACTCAATCCAAAAATCAATTCAATCCAGTAATTTCTAACAATTAAATTCCTAAACCAATAAGCTAAACCTAGTCAAATTAATAAAGGAAATAATGCTAAAATTAAAAGATTAAGCAAAGAACTTTTTATCCAAATTGGTGAGGAGATGTGAAGCTCAAATCTTCATCTAGGAGAATCCTATCTTCAGCTAGCCACCAAAGGGAATTCAAGCTGCCATGGAGGTTTTAATTAAAGGAAAATTGATAAAGTTAGCTACAGCCATGGATGATTCAATGAGAAATGCTTCCTCCTTCAGCTCTAGAGCTCTCGCTATTTTACATCGTGTTTTTCCTCTCAGCCCCCAGCTCGCATTCCTCCACGCTCTAGTCACGTCTCCCCTCTAGATTAAACCTTCAGCACTTTTCTTAATCCCTCATGTGCCCCTCAGTTCGTGCTCCTTACGTTGAAGTCACGCTCTTTCGCGTCAGCCTTTGAATGGAAAGGTATTGATCAAATGTAGCGTCTGGATGATTAATTTTGCCTCTGCCCCCCTGTTCAGCCCTTCCTCACGTGCCTTGTTTATTTTTCACATGCTATTCATTTCCCAGCCAATTCCATGTGTTCAGCTTCTCTTGTCTACCTAATTACCCGTAGTCTTTTTTTTCTTTTATTATATATGAATGTGGACCCCACTTGTCATGCTGAAGTGTTGAATCCATGCTTCATGCTTCTTTATATAGCTCGATTATGTGTTTTCAACGTTGCTCTTTAGCTCATTTTACTCTAGCCTCTTTTACGCGTTTCAATTCCCAGCTCACGTAGCTTTTTTTGGTTCTGCCCATGCATGGTTCTTCCACGTTAAAGTCATGCTAACCCATGCCTTGTAGCTAATTGTTTATTGCTATCAAGTTAAGAGGTCTGGCCCATAGCTTCTCTTCATGTTTCTCTTCCTTTGTTCAGCTTCGTTCATTGCCATGTCTTCATTTCCTATAGCTACTTGCAAGACACGAGAGTTCTGCATCCAAGCCTCCTTTATTTCTAGCTCATTGCTGGTGGAATATTTGTGCTGTGTATTTCTTCCATTCCATGTGTAACTTCATGCTACCTTCATCATAAGTCTGTAGCTTCCTTGGTTTTTGCTATACGTTGAACGCCTGGTTACTCTTCTTTGTTTTGGAGCTTCCGACTTGAGGCAAAATCGCATATATGTATCATCTTCTATTCAAGCTATCATGCTAGGCCTTCCTTCTCCTCTGTTTTAGCCATATTCAACTCATGCAATCCGTAACTTTTCTAGCTGAGCTTCTGCACCTTTTCCAATCCACGTGGTTTTCTTCTTCTTGCAACTCATGCAGCTTCTTCTTTTCTTTTTGCCCAGACTTCATGTGTTTTCCATGCCAAAAACAAATGAACTGGAGTTTGCTTCATGTTGCTCAACCCGAGAGTGCTTCCAAGCTCCTTCTCCAACTCGTGGAACTTCAACTCGCTGCATGCTACGTGGATGGATCTATTTTGCTCCTTCTCCCTCATGCTCATGCTCTGTTCTACATTTGAGTGTGTCTCTTCTTTATCCCATAATGAAAACATTCCATGCAAACACAGAAACCTAGCGTCTTCCTCACACACAACTCAAAGCTTCTTCTACTCCACGTTTGCTTTGCATGCTTTTTCTCTTATAAATTTTCCTCATCAAATTGTACATATGAAGCCTTCATTTCTTCTTCTTCTTTTCTTTAAATCAAATGCTCATTCAAGTTACTTGCTTGTTAGAAATTTTGCACAAAAGAATGGAAACATTAAGTAGGAAAAATTCACACAATTATTAAGAAGAAAAGTATGCATTAAAATTCAAGAATTTGTAAATAAATTCCTTGAGTGCTGAATTGGCTATAAAGATAAATTCTTATCTAATTAAAGTCGTAGAACTATATTTGATCATTAAAATGTTTAAGATAAGGAGAATGAAATGTATAAAAATCATGTTTATCAAATTCTCCCACACTTAAACCTTTGCACTCGTGGGTAAAAGAGAACTAAAGTTCCAAGAAAGAGATAATGGAAAGGAAGTCAAGAAAAATGGAGTTGTGTAGGTCACTTAGCACAAGGAAACTCAAAGCAAATCAATAGCTCAAATTTTGATAGGCTCATCCCACAACCCTCAAAATAAAACTAGGTTTGACTAAATATGTAGCTAGTGGCACAACCTAGGTCATCTCCCTTGGAAATGGAGTTCAATATTTAATTGAGTTTTCTAAATGTTAAAAGATCTTAGAACTACCTAATTTGAGGGATTTTTGATTGAATTAAACTAACCTAAAACTAAATTGAAATAAATTTCCTAAATTCTATCTAATTGGATGAATTATGGGTGAATGATGGTCTTGTGATTAGCTTTGGAATCGTCCCTTGGTATCCACTATGCTTATCCTAATCCAATTGTAATTAATTATGGTCTAAGAGTCTCTAATTGTATCCATGGCAAATGTATCTTGAGTTTCCACGCAAGTATCAAGAGATTAACAATCTAATGTTAAATTGAAACCTCAACCTTCCATTAAATCATTAATTCTTGTCTTTAAGATCAATGAACACTTGAATTGAATGATTAATTGATTAATTAGCCTCTGAATCACCATCCAAAAATGTTTAATTAACCAACTAAACACTAAGGAATCCTTAAATCAAACAATCAAGTACATAATCTCACTCATACATTTCATCGAACACCTTCATGGCATACATGAGAAATTAATGGAAAATGCACAATTCGGAACTTGATTCAATCAATTAATCAACAAAAACAATCTCCTAATTAATGTCTAACTAGCCACTAATTATAAACAACACAAATCTCTAATCTAATACAATCTTAACCAAGAAAATACAAGAAAGAGAAAAGTGTAGAAAGAGATGAGAATCTTAGCCAAAATTCCCTTTCTAATCAATGGATTCAAGCTTCTCTAAGAGCCTCCTCTTAGCTAGCCACAAGGATGAATTAAAGCTTCATTGGGTGGATGGAAATGGAGGAAAATGGAGTGTAAAATGGATACGGCGTGGTTACTGGATGGAGTGGATGAAGGGGGCATGAATGATGTGATGGATTGTGTGTGGGATGAGATGAATGGAATTAAGCATGTGGAATAAAAATGAATGGATGATGGATGGGGGTCTGATGGCGTTGGATGATTAATGGTGTCGATAGATGATGAATTGCCAATCTAGATGTGGTGAATGGATGAAGATGAATGGATGATGGACTGTCTACATGATTCCTTTTAATGATTCCACATGCTGCCTTATTTCCAATTGTATTTTTTAATTAAATCACGTGCTCAGCCCTTATTCCTTCATTGCCCGTAGCTTGCATGTGATTATGTGTATGAGAGTGGGTCCCATTTCATTTTATTTTACATGAATTCTTTCTCCACATCTTGCCTTCAGATGTATTAAATTTCTATTCTCTTCAACTCTCTAACTCATAGCTTTTTCCCAGCTCATACTTCTTCTGCTCTCCACATAGCTTTTTGAATCATTCACACATTTCCTCTAGCTCATTGCTTCATACGAGAATGTGCAACTTCTTTCTTTCATGTTTCTTCCATTAACTCGAGCTCATGGCTTTATCTTCTCTTAAGTCCAGTCCACTTCTGCTCAAGTATGTGTGCAATCTGTACTCGTGGCTTGCTCATGCTCTTATTCACGTTCTTCTTACGTTATTTTTTTCACGTTCATCTCTAGCTTCTTCATGCATTCTATTTGCATTTGAACTTCAGCCCAAGCTTCCCATATCAAACCCAAGCTTGTATGCTTCATGTTTAGTTTATCTTCTTCTCTATTCAGCCTTACAAACCGTTGCTTCCTTCTCTTCAAAAACCAATAGCTCCTTCATCACTTTCTCCCCATGCCTCTCATATGTTCTGCACCTTAATGAATCACACACTGCCTCCCACGTGTTTGTTTATGTAGATGAAAGCTACATGGATTAGAGGTGAGCTGAATATATGCATGAAACTCGAGAAAACTCGTACCTTGTTGTTGTCTATAAGGAGCTACTGTTTAAGTAAAAGAATGACGTGATTCTGCATGTTTTCTTGTGTGTGCATGACTCCTTTCAAGCTTCTTCTTTCTTAAACCAGAAACTCGAGCCCCCTTCTTCATTAATTTCTTCAACACCTGGCAAGCTCCTTTAAAATCACATTCATATGAGTGTGCTTCTCCATCGTGCAACTCATTCTTCTTATCCTTGTGTTTTACTCCTTGCTCTCCACGTAGCTTCCACATTAACTGCCCTCTTCTCTTTTTTTTTTTCTTCTTCAATTCAATTTTCTATTCAATCTCCAACTACCCATTAAAAATCTGCACAATTAATAAGAAAAAAATCACAAAATCATTAAAAGAAATTTTAACATTAAAAATTAATAATTTTGCAAATAAATTCCTAAAGTGCAAAACTAGCTATTAAAATAAAATCTCATCTAATTAAAATCTAAAAGTCATATTTAATGATTAAAAACTCTAAGTTAGGAGGAATAGAAGATATAAAAATAACATTTATCAGTCTCACCTATGCCATGAGACTTTTGGCATCTCCCCACCTTCATCAAAGGACTTTTAGCATCACCTCACCCTTATGAGCTCTTTCCACAACCATAGTCATTCAAGAAAACACATTAGTACCAATGCAATTTCAAGACATCAAGTGGCATGTTATTAAATCACAAGAGCATATACAAGCACATAACATATACATATGCACACAAGAATGCAAGAAAATGAGGTGGAGAGCTACCTTTTTATTTATGCAAGCTTACTTTGCCACTTCCTTTCCCTTCTTGGTCTCACAAGAGCACTTAGGTGGAGTAGGGTTCTCTTGACCTAGATATCACAAACATCACACAATTACACACTTGAAGTAAGCCAAGACACTAGGTTCACTCTTAAACACACACTTAGTTCCATAATGGGCATATTGGTTCCATAAATAGTCCATTGAAGCAACTCATATCATCTAAGTTCTAGACTCCATTCTCTTATTATTTCTAAACTTCTTGGACTCATTTAAGGTCCTTGGAGCCATCACATATTCAATTGCACCATTGAAAGACCAAGTTGTTTCATAAGGTACCATTATAGATACCATTGTCCCATCTTCCAACCTATAGCTCCTAAATTTTTCCCAATGGTTTCTTCCATCTTCTAACATCATATAAAGTCCCAAACCCAGGTTAGAATAAATTAAATCATTCCCTAGCCTAATGAACCTAGCTTGGCCAAAATATGCACCATAAGGAAGGTTCATGAACTTTATGATTTGGGAGAGCCACTTGGGAGGCTTTCTAGAGGTCTTAGGGAGCTCAAGGGAACATTCAAATAGCCAAGAAAACATTCACACAAAATCAGATTTTGTAAAACCCTAGAAAGCACTACACTTTTCTAACTTGTTTTCTATTAGTTTTTCTTGGAATTTCTTGCCATATTCTTAATCCTTGCACTCTTTTCCCTAGGTTTCTCCCTTGGTTCTACCTAAAATTCATCTCCTTCTATCCCCCCTAGGCTGGTCAAAACTACCACAAAGAGGAGCAATCAAGATGAAGCATCAAGAATGGAAAAACACCTTAGTTTCAAGCTTGTTTTCAAAGCTTTTCTTCCTTAATTCCCTTCTCCTTGGAAATTTTGAATTTTCCCCCTTAGGTCTGGGTCAAAAATAGAACCAAATCATTCAAAAAATCCATGGAAAGAAAGGAGGACGAGAGGAGAACAAGATTGGAAGAAGATGAAGCAAGAAAATCCATGAAATTACCTAGTTTCTCCTTGGTTTTCTTCCTGTTTTTCTCCTCCTTCTTGTGTGCCTAAGAGAGCAGAATAACTTCTGTATTTTGGGCAGAAAATTTCATGCTCAATAAAAGGGAGAAGATGGAAGAAAAGTGTGGAAGTGTTTAAGACATTCTAGAAGCTTTTATTTCCAATTTTGCCCTTCTGTAATGGCAAGTTCATTTCGGCTTTGTTTTAGCTCCTTTTTTAGAACCATATTTTCCATCATAAAATTTAGGTTCCTAATTTAATAAAATACGTTTGGAATCACTCAATTTCGAGCTAAAATCTTACCAAATAAATCGGTCAAAGTTCAAGTCAATTGACATTGAAAAATGTACATCGGAGGGACTTTACAGGTCTCGGGGCTTCTCATAGTTTTTGGGGCCTCTGAGAACCTTGGGAAACTAAAAAATTTCATTTAAACAGCCCTCCTATGTGGTTTTCCAAAAGTTGCACTTATTTACGAAAATGCCATTACATTTCGTCAGTTTCTGTCAAAAATTATTTCTCCATCCTAACTCCATTTTTCTTTTCGTCTAAGCCTAGAATTATCATTTTTAGAAGTCTAGGACTCAACCCAAATTTTTTGGGACATTATCTAAGTCATTTCAAAGGACTTACTTTTACATGACTCATTTCGTCGTTTTATGAAAATTACGTTCGTTACAACTACTAAGGAGAATTAGGCCTCACATACTCTCTCTAGCAAGCCTCTTCATATCAACGAGATCATTTCTCATCATTCATACTTAAGCTATTATATCTCATCAAGCTCTAACCGTTGGATCCCTTAACTTTGCTTAAGCCTAGCTCTACTCAAGCTACTCTAAAGGCCAGCCTTTCTCGGTATCCACTAGCTACTTTAAGATGATTCTACAACTTACTTATCATGAACAAAGCCACAAACTATCCTCATATACCCAACATGTCTCATACAAGACTTTACCTATCCCTACAAGCCTTTACACAGCCCTATTACCACATCCTCAAGTTAAATCCAATCCAAGAGAGCATGAAACTTTACTCTGATACCAATAAATGTAACACCATAAATTTCTATCTCATTTCATACTATATCTATGTCCACATCAAGCAATTCATACAAAGAGGCAAGAAAATGGCATTATTTTAATGCATCTTTCAGCATTGCGTCGCGTATAAAATTTTTTTTTAGAGTCACGTGGGCCATATGAACTCATACATCACATTTACAAATTTAATTACATGAATACAACTCATTTGCATCATCAAAAGTGGCCTACATCTTGTGGAACTCGAAGGGAAGCATAAAATGCATATATATATATATATATTTTCGACCAGATTTTCTTCTTTTCTGTCACAAATTTTGGAAAATCATAAATAATTCTAGAAAAATTGAAATAATGCATTCTTAGTCATTCTAGAAATCTAAGCATGTCTACTTTATGCTAAAAATATCTCTAGACCATGAAACACAACACAGAAGATGTTTGACATTTGAAATGGTCCAGAGGTCTGTTGCCTACTGTTGCTGTCATAGAATTTTGCAGCAAACTTCAAAAATATCCAATTAATTCAAAAAAATCCAATCTATGAAAATAATACTAATATGAAAATATGTGGATGTTAGATAGAGGGTAAAAATAACTCTAGACTAGCTCAAGCACGTCTAAGCACAAAAAATTAATCAAATAATACCTAAGGTTAGTTGGAGTTTCTAATACTGGACAGATTTTTTAAAAATTTATATCTACCTCTCTAGACATCCAAAATAGGGTGTTTTTAGTTGGCATAAGTCACTGGGAATTTTTAGTTTCACTATATAAAATTTAGTGGCAATTGGATATCATTTGGGCCGTATATCATAGAAATCATTTTCAGACCAAGTGAATAGTACATCAGACAAAAATTAGAAAATTTGTCAATTTTGAAAATTCACCAAATATTCTGTAGACCTCAGAAAATTTTGTTCTTTAACTTCCCAAAAATCTCTCAACAATATCTAATTGCATGTCAAATCTTAGATCAAGAAGAGCTCATTTCGAAAAAAAAGTAATATAGGGATCCATTATGGTCAATTTTGACTCCATATAAGATACCAAAATGTCCAAATGGCTTTCTTTAGGGTTTGGCACCTCTTGGGCAAGTCTAAAAGCATAATTAGGACTTGTGTAAGCTGCCCAAATTGCCCCAACCCTCATTCATCTCATTTTGGCTATCTCACTCACACTTATGCACATTTCCATAATACCATTCAAGAAGCCACAATGCCATAGCATACCCAAATCACATTCTAATAGTCACATATTGTATTCTCCTATTTATACATGACATATTATCAAAATTATATATGTTTAAGAGGTCATAGACCATATACAACAATGGATTACATCATTTGACATCAACATGTCTTTAAAGAACAAAAACTAAGCATGTTGATATCAAGCTCTCATCTTCAAGGTGGTTGGCTTCCATTACCTTGCTCTTTTGATCCACCTAGCATATTGGAGAGGAGGGGATAAGATTCAAAGAATCCCAATAGCTTATCTCCCATTCAATCATACATAAAGTATGCAAAACAAGTCTCATAAATGCATGCATGACATATGGACATGTGGAATCATTCAAGAAGCATTCTTAACATTTGAAAAAGTCATACATAGCATACGTAGGCTTGCCAAGCAAGTAGATTGGCCTCACCCATTTACTTATGGATTTTGGACTTGCCTTGCCCATTTCTTAAGAGGTTCTTAGACTTAACCATACTCTTGGGAGTCAACCTTATTTTTGTGAGATTCTTTACTTTGTTTCAACCAATCTTAAGGGTTCTTGGCTCATCCTTACTATGGCTAAGGGTTTTTGGCCTCACCATACTGAAGAAAACCAAAGCAAACATCATAAACATCGTTTGGAAAACATAATGCATCATCATGGTTATGACGACCCTAGATTCTAATATCAGTGATTATAGCTAAATACACAATTAATAGATAATGATCAAGGTTTGGAGTCATCGCAATTAATTACATTAAGAAAATATAGGGGAAATTTAAACCTTGATACTACTCGGATCATCAACTAACAACCATAACGGGAACATGCATAAAAGGGGTTTGTACCATCATTAAAGGTTTAGGATTCATCCATTAATCAATTTCAACCAACAAAAACATCCCACCAATGTACTCAAACTATTCCCTAACATTATCCTTATTGAAATTAAGGTTTCTAGGTCAAATATAGGAGTTTGGGGACCTGCGTCGCGACTTGGGGCTTTCCCGCCGCGGCTAAGTTAGGTTCTGGAGCTTGAAAACTGAGTTTTTAGACTTGCGCCGCGGCCTAGAACTCTTGCGCTGTGGCCAAGTTGCTCTCGGGAATTTTCCTGAGCCGCGGCGAGTTGGACCTATGCCGCGGCCAACCTATGTGGCGCCGCAGTGAGTTTTGCTACTGTAACCTCCCTAATTAATTTTCTCGACTCGCGTCGCGGTGAGACTTCTTGCGCCGCGGTGAGGTTACGTCCTGTCACCTCCTAGGCGATTATTTTCACTCCGTGCCGCGGCGAGATTGCTCAAGCCGCGGTGTCCCTCGCCACTGTCACTTCCTAGGCCGCGGCGAAGCCTTCCTGGCCGCGGCGTGATTCCCTTCTATCACTAGTTTCACTATATTTCGCCCCCTACACTCCATTTCTCTTCTTAGGGACACTCTAAGGTCACTTTTCCTCATTTTATATAGCTCTAATGGCATTTATCTACCTTATTTATTTAGCTATTCTTCCATTACCAATTCAAAACTTATATGCCCATTTCTGTTCTCTAATTACCCTCTATTAGCAAGTTTATAAAATAGCAACAACAGAATATACATGAATTACCAACAACTATCCTTTAATACTTAATCAATAGGGGTTCCATACAATGGGGGTTCATACCAATATCTCAAGAGTTGCATTTCCATTGACAACCATATTATAGGTCAACAAAGTTTACAGCAGATCATATGAATCCATACATCAAATACTAAGTCAAGAGGGGGTCTAACCCTTTAGTACATACATTCTCAATAAATCAAATGTTCAAGCCTACACTTGGCAATGCAGATACATGATGATGCTATACATTAAGGAATACAAAATTAGCATCTATACTAGCTAAGTTAGCCCAAGTGTAGCCATCTCCCCATAGGTTGAAGCTTATGGATTTTCATCCACTTGCTTACCCTTATCCTTACCCGAGGAACCTTCACCTGAAATATTGATCCTATAACACGGGGTGAGATATAAATCTCAGTAACTAAAATAATTTCATCATATAATCCAGTTTAATCAACATATATGCATGAATCAAAATCCATATCAAAATCATATCAGTCATTTCAGCAAATGAAACAATTAGGCTATCATGATTACTATCCCATACTAGCAATCATATATTTAACATGTTAAAGGCCATTAACACCGGGAGAGGCCCGTCTACGGCACCTACTCCCCATTGAGCACACCAGGGCTCAGTGCATCTGGGGTTTGATCATAACCCGGTGCCCGATCATGGCACATGCACGGGTGGCAGCCGCACCACAGCTCCACCATGGACTCACGAGGTCCAATCATGATACAACAGATAGCCAACCAATTCATTCAACATTTCAAATCATTCATATATAGCAAATATGAAATTAAAACAGATACATGCATGGAATTAATGTAAACCCCGGTTACCTCACTTGCAGACAATTGCAACAGCCACCACAATCCCAAATTCGGATTCAAGTGTCTCCCACTAGAATTCTCAATGTTTCACCCAAAATCCTAAGCAAATTCGTATAAAATTAGTACCCATAATATAAATCAACTATAGGGGTCTCAAACCAACAAAGAAAGCATCAAAATGGGGGGTTTAAAGTCACCAAATACTAGCCCCAACCTCAACCTACGAATTTCACCAAGAAAACCCCCAAAACACTCACTTTTCAGATTTTGGGTATAATGAAATCTCTCCAAATGAAAAACTAATTAGACTAAATTAAAGAGAAAGATGAGGGGATTAAGTTTTATAACTATTACCTTGGCCAAATCTTGCTCCAAATGTGAGAAAATACAGAATTATGTCAAGAACCCTAGCCTCCTCTCCTCACCTCCGAATTTCTCTTCTATTTTTGTGTTTCAGCAAATGAAGGGAAGAGTGGCTGAAGCATTAAGGTTTTAGATGGGTTTAAGTTGGGTCATGGGTTGCTCCAAGTCCAAATCCAATTGGGTTTCAGATTTTGCTTGTTAGGCCAGTTTTTAATTGTTGGGCTGCATAATTCTGTTGGGTCAGTTTTCACACATTGGGTTGCTAAAGTTTAATGGGATTTTGGCCTAATTTGATGAGCTCAAGGGCTTGGGTCTGTACAAGAGTAATTGGGCCACTTAATTGAGCCTATACAAGATAAATCTTGGGCCTCTATCTCATTAAATTAGTTTGGGTCTGCCTCTAGTTCATTGGGCCTCCATTAGCCTCTTATTATGATTTAATTAATTTGGGCCTAGAGGTAACTCTCTATCCTAAATAAATTCTTAACCCATATTAACAATTCATCTCTCTAGAATACCTTTTCACTACTTACCTAGTTATGCTCTATTAATTATCCTTAATTAATCTTAATCCATGATTAACACCTTAATTAATTTCGGGGTGTTACAATGGTACCATGGAGTAAGAGCTCATGCCAGAATATTTCTCATGGCTTAAAATATACATAGAGACATTCCAAGACAAGTAAAACAAGCAATCATGCATGAGAGAAGGTGGAGAGAGCTTCCTTGTTAGCATTTGTACACTTTTTCCTTAAGCCTTGAATCCTTTCCCTTGACCTCAGACACCTAAAAAGGTGGAGATCATTCCTCTTGGCCTAGACCCATCATATGGAAGCTAATTATAGTCTTCAAGCAAGGCCTAAGGCTACACAATCACTAGAAAGACTAGGTGACTCATAAGGCTCTTTTGTGGTTCCATAATACACTTAATGAAGCAACCTTAAGAAAAAATTATCTTGGCTTCATTCTATCCACTTATTTATGATTCTTGACTCCATTTAAACCTCCTGGCATCATCACACAATCAAATCAAGGAGTCTAATTAGGTGTTGCTTCTTTAAGTCATAATATAGAACCTATGATACCATTTCGCTATCCATGGCTTCTAAAATTTTTTCAAGGCTTCCTTTCATACTCTCCCATCACACATGATGCAAAACTAAGCTTGGAAGGATTTAAAACACTCCCTAGGTGTATGAACTCTCCTTGGCTGAAGCTATGCTTGTAACACCTTAATCTACTCTCTCTATCTAGCCTCCCTCTAGGCTCGGTTCCATATGATTTTCAAAGAATTTTATACCAATCCGTGGCATTTTCATACTATAAAACGGGGTTTCAAAACACTTATCTTCTGCCCCGTGGGTCCTATGAACCCATTATTCTCATTCTCTACTCACACTCCACTTATACAACTCATACATAGCATAAAACAAGCCATAAGCCATGGGAATGGAGTCAAAAACCAGAAAAGTGCAATTTCTCACATTCACCCAAAAATCTGATTTTTGGCTCTACTTTGGAAAATCATAACTAATTATAAAAAAATGGGAATCTAGCAAACCATAACTTTCTAGAAATCTCTAAGTGTTAAATTTACAATAAAAATAATTCCCAACCACAACCTCAGCGTTTAGACCATGTTTAATATCAAAAATCAGGTAAAGGTCTGATTGTCTTTGTTTTTGGCCCAATTTACTGTCATGAACTTCGAAAATCCATAATTAAATCCAAAAAAATCCAATTGGGACACACCATACCAATTTGAAAAGCTACAAATGTCTACTAGAGGAAAAAAATAATTCCAGATCAGTTCAGTAGCCCCTACACCCCGAGAACTGATGGAACAGTGATGGAGGTCAAGTGGGCTCCCTGATGCTAATACAGAACTTCAGAATGTTCATTCTCTCTCTAAAGACCTTCGATTTAGGTGATTCTAGTTGGTATAGGTCACTATGGTTTTGTAGTTTATATGTATAAAATTTCATGACATTTGGATCCCATTTGGTCTATGAATGACACAGAAACATTTTCGGACTAATGAAATAGTACCATGGCCAAACCACCGAAATCTCCCAATTTCAACAATTCACTAAATATTCTCTAGACCTCCAAATATTACCCACTTTAGCTTCTTGGGAAGCTTTCTACAAATTCTAGAGGCCTACCAAATTTCATGGTAAGAGGAGCTCATCTGGTCATACTTTGACGGAGCTCACAAATCTACCGGTTTTGGCACCCAAAAGATCCAAAATGGGTCCAAATAGCCTCTCACATGTTCTAGCCACTCATGGACAAGTTTAAAAGCATAACAATAGTCTATATAACATGTCCAAGTGGTCCAAATCAACATACATTCCAAATTCACTATGCTACGGCCAAAAATACACTATTACATTCATTCAACAAAAGAGGCAAAACCCTCATTTCCATTAATTTGGCTCTCTACATAGTTTGTACATCATATATCCATGCATTTACACATGATACAACATTTACATCTCAAGAATAGTGGGTGCTTATTCATTTGGCACCACTTTACATCAAAACAAGCAAAATAAAGCTAAAGTCTAGCTAAGCATGTTCCTAGGCTCCTTGGTGTGTACTTGCTTCTCCTTGAGCTCCACCTAGCATATTAAGTTGGGAGGGGAAGGGATGAGATTCATGGAATCTCAGTAGCTCATGCACTCATTCAAGTAAACAATCAAGGCATGTAACAAGTCAAAGCATGCAATTTGGCATCCAACCATTCTCAATCACATAATATATGTTGTACATGCTATGGAAATCACAACAATGCCAAAAATGGGCTCCAGAGACTTTTGGTCTAGCCTCACCTGAGTTTAGGGACTTTTTGATGGCCTCACCCAAGTTTGGGGACTTTTAACTTGGCCTCACTCAGATATGAGACTTTTGGCCTTGTCTCACCCATCTCAAGGGACTTTCGGCTTTACCTCACCCATCTCAAGGGACTTTCGGCACTACCTCACCCGAGCAATTCTCACAATCCATCACACAAGCATATTGCCAATAATGCATCATGGCAATAACATATGGCATATCTCACATATCAAGCATATACATAAACATACAATGACTATTACATCCAAGAATGCAACAAGAAAGAGTGGAAAGAGAGCTACCTTATGAGCCAACACTAGATTTTCCTTTCAATTTCTCTTCTCTCTTCTTGGTTTCACACTCACACCTTGATGGAGGTGCTTCACTTGAGCCTAGGCATAATCAAGAACATGGAATTACTCTCTTAGAATGTAATCTTCAGAGTAACCTTCCTAACATACAAGAACCTAGGGTTCTCTCTCTCTCTCTAGAATGCCATCAACTCTTCCCCTCTCTCAAGCTCTTAAGGTAGTGGAAACAACATTTTCAAAGAAAACAAAGAGATTCAAGGGTGTTTTCTACTTTCTCTCTTCTGACCCATGCCCAAAATCCAACTAATTTCACAAACAAAACCATAGGAAAAGAGAGCAAAGAGAGGAGATCAGAATTCTAAGAAGAAGTGAGAGGAACTTGCTTACCTTTCCTTTGCTCTTCCTCCTTCTCTTGATCTTTCTCACTCTCCATGCCTCTTTTCTCTCCTTAGGTCGAAGTCTAGGGCAAATATGAGAGAAAGAATGAGTTGGGGCGTTTAAAGGAGTCAAATTCTGGCTTTGTACGCTTTTTCAGACTGACTCTTGCTACGGCGAAAATTAACCTTCGCTACGGCGAGCTCGTGTTAATCACCTTCGCTATGGCGAGGTTTAACTTTCGCTACGGTGAGCACGTATAAATTCCATTTGCTATGGCGAGGTTTAACTTTCGCTATGGCGAACTCGTGTCAGTTCCAGATCTCCACTCTCGCTATGGCGTACGCTACGGCGAGCAGCCCCCTGGTTTTTGTATAGAATGCTCGTACTCGCTATAACTAGAATCACTTTTGCTATTGTGAACAGGCACTCTCGCTACAGCGAGACCATTTCTCGCTATTGCGAGAAGACTTGGGGAAATTTTTGGATTTCGAAAATTTCCAGCTTCTTCTTTCTTTTTCTTTTCCCTTTTTCCCGGTTGTTACAATGCTTCCATATGGCACCAATGGAGTTGTTTTAATTTCTTTGATGGGAGAAGCATGTGGGAGGCTCTCTTGGTGTCTTAGGAACTCATATATATTCTTAGACAACTTAAATTACTACTAGGAAGCATCATCTTAGCTTAGGTACAACCAAATTAGTAAATTCCATAACTTGCATTCTAAAGCTCCTTTTTCAATTCTAGTTGTATATTCTTAATCCTTACACTCCATAACCTTTGGTTCTATCAAGAACATATAAAGAAAAACTCTCCTCCTCACTTTCTCTCTCTAGGCCTAAGCTTAAATGGCTTGAAAACACAAGATTTTAGAAGTGTTTCATGTGAAGTCTTACCTTAAAACGGAGCTCTCTTCGCATAGATTATTTTCCACCGATTGATTTCTTGAAAAGAGTTCCTTTTTGTCATGGGTTAGACCTAGATCTTCTAGTTTTCAAGAAAAGAAAACCATTATTAGAGAGCTCTTAGAGAGAGGAACAACTTTCCTAACTAACGCGGGATGAAACGGAGCCGTTTACTTACCTAAACAGAGGCTTAAACTTCTTCTCTTTCTCCCCCCTTGATGTCATGCCATTGCTGCCCATTTTTCTGCAAATGGAAGCTTGGAGAAGGTGATGAGGTGTAATCTTACTTAAGAAGTCTCTTTTATAATTTTTTAAAATGACTATTTTACCCCTATGTGCCTGTTCACCCCGTTTAGGCTCATTTTAACTCCTTTTTAACAATCGTCTATTCCATCATAAAATTTAGATTCGCAATTAAATAAAATGCCTTTGGAATCACTCAAATTAGAGCTAAAACCTTCATGAACAAATCAGTCAAAGTTTAGGTCAACTAACTAAAAATATCCATCGGAGGGGTTTTAACTGTCTTGGGACTTCCCATGGTTTTCAAGGCCTCTGAAAATCCCTGGAGAGCTCAAAATTTTCATTTAAAAACACTCTTGTGTGAATTCTAAAATTTTCTCAAAATGACAAAAATGCCCTTACGTTTCGTCAATGTTTCGTCACAATTTATTTTTTCACTCTAGCTCTATTTTTCTTTCCGTTTGAGCCTAAGATTCTCATTTTTAGGAGTATAGAGTGCTTCCTAAATTTTTTGGGACCTTAACTATATCATTTCGGGGGACTTGCTTTTTGTATCCGATGAATTTCGTTCGTTGACGGAGAAACTGTTTATTACCTTTCTCATATTTTCTCTTGTTTTCAGAGAATCGAAGGTTACATACTTTTTTTGGGACTAGCTAGAAAGTAAGAATGTTGGTCAAAGGAAAGACCCTAAGAGAACCCGTCTTTTAAAACCCTAGCCTCAAGACGCCACAAAGGAAGGCCAATTTTTTGATAAGTCACGTGAACTCTCAAAGAACACAAAGAAACAAAGGCCTTATAGAGAATAGAATAATACTTAAATTCATTCATTATTCTCCCAAAATAGAGTACAATAGAAAGCCTTTTATAAGTAAAGTTTCTAAAAGATTAAAATCCTAATAAAAGTAAAACACTAAAATCTAATTAGAAATATTTTAAATGGTATCTAAAATCAAGGAATAATATTAGGATACTAATTTTAACTTAATCTCAAAGATAAGCTCTTTGACCAAGTCCAAAAAAATATTAAAGTAATTAAAAACAAAATTCATAAGGAATCCTTCTCAAAACTAATGAGCTGCTTTAAGTAGTCACATAAGATGCTCATGCTTCATTAAAAATCACATGGTTGACACATGATTCTTAATCTCTTGCAATTGGACTCCAATTAGGCCTTGGCACTTGTAATACCATATATTTCTAGCTCATTTCATACTATCTCTATACCTCATATCAAGCAATACACAAAGAGGCAGGGAAAAATAGTATTAAATAATGCATTTCTTAGTGTTGCATTGCGTATAAAATTTTCCTTTAGAGTCCCGTGGGCCATATGGACTCATGTATCACATTTTCACATTTAATTACATGGATACAATTATTTCCATCACTAAAAGTGGCCTACAACTAGTGGAAAGCAAAGGAGAGCATAAAATACATATATATATATATATATATATTTTCGGCCAGAATGTACCCATTTTTGTCACAAATTTTGTAAAATCATAACTAATTATAGAAAAATCAAAATCATGCATTCTTAGCTCTTTTAGAAATCTAAACATGTCTCATTTATGATAAAAATATATTCAGACCATGAAACACAACACAGAAGACGTTTTACATTTGTAATAGCCCAGAGGTTTGGCTGTCCACTGGTATTATCACAAAATTCTATAGCAAATTTCAAAAATGTCCAATTAATTCCAAAAAAATCCAATCCATGTAAATGATACCAATATGGAAAGAAGTAAATGTTAGCTAGAGGAAAAAAATAATGCTAGACTATCTTAGGCATGTCCAGGTATCAAAAATCAATCAAACAATACCTGTGGTCAGTTGGAGTTCCTGATACTGGATAGAATATTTAAAAATTCATATCTCTCTCTCTCTAGAAATCCAAATGAGGTGCTTCTAGTTGGCACAAGTCACTGTGAATGTCTAGTTTCTTTGTATAAAATTTCGTAGCAATTGGACATCATTTGAGTCCTATGTGATAGAAATTATTTTTGGGCCAAGTGAACAGTGAATCAGACCAAAACCAGAATTTTTGCTAACTTTAAAAATTCATCAAATATTCTTTAGACTCCTAAAATTCTAAATTTACTTTCCCAAAAAGCTCTAAACAAGCTCTAATTTCATGCCAAGCATAGCTCAAGAAGAACTCATTTGGATAAAAAGTGACATAGGATTTTATTATGATCAATTTTGGCTCCATATGGGATACCAAAATATCCAAATGGCTTTCCTTAGGGTTTGGCACCTCTTGGGCAAGTCTAAAAGCATGAATATGACTTGTGTGAGCTGCTCAAGTGGTTTCAAATCTCATGCATCTCAATTTGGCCATCTCACTTGCATTTATACATACACTTTCATAATTTAAACTTGCCATTACATGACCAAAATGTGCATTTCCATTCATACAACCTTAGCTCTCAATTATACATGATACATAAATATAGTTATACATGTTCATAACATCATAAGACATATAAACCCATTGATTTCATCATTTGCCATTTATATGGCCTTAAAGTAGGAAGATTCAAACACTTTCATGTCATCCTCTCATTTCTCATGTGCTTGACTTTCATTCTCTTACTCTCTTAGTCCACCTAGCATGTTAGAACATTAGAGAGGAAGGGATAAGATTCAAAGAATTCCAATAGCTCGTCTCTCATTCAATCATACATAAAGCATGCAAAACAAGTCTCACAAATGCATGCATGACATATGGACATGTACAATCATTTAAGAAGCATTCTTAGCATTGGAAAAAATCATACATGCCATACATAGGCTTGCTAAGCAAGTGGATTGGCCTCACCCATTTACTTGTGGATCTTAGACTTGCCTCACCCATTCTTTAAGAGATTCTTAGACTCAACCATACTCTTGGGAGTCAACTTCACTTTTGGGAGACTCTTTACTATGTCTCAACTAATCTTAAGGGTTCTTAGCTCATCTTCACCATGGCTAAAGGTTCTTGGCCTCACCACACTCAAGCAAACTAAAACAGACATCATAAACATCTTTTGGAAAACATAATGCATCATCATGGTACCATGGAGTAAGAGCTCATGTTAAGACATTTTTTTATGATTTAAAATACACATATACACATTCAAAGACAAGTAAAACAAGTAATCATGCATGAGAGAAGGTGAAGAGAGCTACCTTGCTAGCATTTGTACACTTTTTCCTTAAGCCTTGAATCCTTTCCCTTGACCTCACATACCCAAGAAGGTGGAGATCATTCCTGTTGGCCTAGACACATCATATGGAAGCTAATTATACTCTTGAAGTAAAGTCTAAGGCCACACAACTTACTTAGATACTAGCTTGGCTCATTAGCCCTTTTATGTTTCCAAGACTGCACCTAATGAAGCAACACCCATCAAATAAATTTTAGGCTCCATTCTTTCCTTTCAATATGATTCTTGACTCCTTTTAAGTCTCTTGGAATCATCACACAGTTAAAATAAAGAGCCTAACTACATGTTGCTTCTTTAGGTCATATGATGGAACATATAAGGCCATCTCACTATCTATGGTTTCTAAGATTTTTTCAAGTCTTCCTCTCATATTCTCCCATCATACATGATGCAAAACTAAACTTGGAAGAAATTAAAACACTCCCTAGGTGCATAAACCCTCCTCAGCTGAAACTATGCTTATATAAGGCACCAATGGAGTTTTCTTACTTTTGTTGATGGCAGAATCATATACAAAACTCTCTTGGTGTCTTAGGAACTTATATAAACATTTAAACATCATAAAATATGGCTAGGGTTCATGATAGAGTTCAAGGTATAATCAAAACCCTAACTTCCATAACTTGCATTCTAAAGCTCCCTTTTCAATTCTAGTTGTATATTTTTAATCCTCCTACTCCATAACCTTTGGTTCCATCAAGAACACATAAAAGAAAAACTCTCCTCATCACTTTCTTTCTCTAGACCTAAGCTTGAATGGCTTGGAAACACAAGATTTTGTAAGTGTTTCAAGTGAAGTCTTACCTTAAAATGGAGCTCTCTTCACGTAGATTATTTCCCATCGATTAGTTTCTTGAAAAGAGTTCCTTTTTGGCTTGGGTCAGACCTGAATCTTCAAGTTTTCAAGAAAAGAAAACCACCATTAGAGAGCTCTTAGAAAGAAGAACAACTTTCCTAATTGGCGCAGGATGAAATAGGGCCGTTTACTTACCTAAATGGGAGCTTAAGCTTCTTCTCTCTCTCCCCTCTTAATGTCATGCCATAGCTATAGAATTTTCTGCAAATGGAAGCTTGAAGAAGATGATGAGGTGTAATCTTACTTAAGAAGCCTCTTTTACAATTTTTCAAAATGATCATTTTGCCCTGACATGCCTGTTTATTCAGTTTAGGCTCATTTTAATTCCTTTTTGAGAATCGTCTTTTCCATCATAAAATTTAGGTCCTCTAATTCATAAAATGCCTTTGGAATCACTCAAATTAGAACTAAAATCTTTCCGAACAAATCAGTCAAAGTTTGGGTCAACTGATATGGGAAAACATCCACCGAAAGGGCTTTAGCTGTCCCGGGCCTTCTTATGGTTTTCAAGGCCTCTAAGAACCCTATGGAACTCAAAAATTTTATTTAAAAAGCCCTCTTATGAGAATTTCAAAATTTTCTCAAAATAACGAAAATGCCCTTACATTTTACATCTTCTTGGGCCTTCTCTTGACTCAAATAAATGGGCTGTAAGTCATAAAGCTTATGAATCAAATAATTGAAGGCTTCTTTTATTGCTTTAGCCCTAGCTCTGATTATTAGGCCTCCTATACCTTGCAATGGATCTTTAGGCACATTTGACTTGATCTCTTGGGTTTTAATTTGCAAATCACGTCCTTGGCCCTAAGGCTTAACACCATATCCTTAATCAAGTCCACTTCTATACTCAATAAGGTCTCTTGGTGCTATTGCATTAGTCTTAAAGGAATTAGTGAAAGCAACTATATATGTAACATCTTCCTCTAAATAGAACTAATTAAATAATATTTAAGTAATTTAAAATGAATTTACTAATATTGGAAAAATATTTAAGACTAATTGTGGCTAAAACAAGGAAGAGTAAATGAAATGGAAATTTATAAGACATTAAGAAAATTGTTTAGAGCCATTAGGAATTTAATAAGAATTTTTAGGAATTTTCAGGACTTAATTAGAATTTTTTATAATTATTAAATAAAAATAAATTAAGAAATAAGTATTTGGGAAATGAAATTTTGAGAATCCTTAAGACCAAAAAGATCTAAAAAATATAAGAAAAATAAAAATATTTAGATAAAAGTTTGGTGTCAAGTTATACCTATTAAATGTTTAGACTAAAAATACATAATTTTCACATAGGGCTAAAATACAGCTTTTGACAAAACTTTAAGAGTTGAAAAAATGAAGACTTAGGAGTTAAGGATGAAAAGGGAATGGCTGAATTAAGAAAGCTTGATAGAGAAGCTTGAATTTAAAAAAAGAAAGAAAGAAAAGAAATAGGCTTTGGCTTCTTGAAGAAGCCGTAGTTATCTTTGAGAGAGAGATAAAAGGGAGACAAAGAGAAGACTTGAGAAAGCAGCAAAAAGGCTTGAAAAGAGAAGGAAAGGCTAGAAAAAAAAAAAAGAGAAGAGGAAGAATAAGAGAAAAAGAATGAGAAAACTAAGAATTTTAAGAATTCCTAAGATAAACCTTCTCTTTTGCTTTAGCATATGGTTAAGATTTCTTCTCCTTCTTGCTATAGATATCTCAGGGAATATATGGGGTCTTGAAGAGATGATCCATGGAGTCTATATGATGGTTATTGCATTTTGTCAAGAAAATTCTAAGAATTTGTTTAAAATCCAAATAAATGGTTAATAGGCTTTTCTTGCCTTGATTACATGTTTGGATCCATTAATTAACTTGCTAGAGTTGATGGATTGTGGTAGTTTGCTTGACTGTGGTGAATTTTGCATGTTTAGTGTTTGTTGTCAAAGAATTCCCTAGGACTCTCAATTTTGTAAAATTTGGTTTGTAGTCATCGTTGCTTAGAAGAGGCTAAATTTTAGCCATGCTATTCCTAACATATGGAAGGTCTTTCATCTTCAATTTAATAATTTTTGTAGTTAGTTTGTTCCCTAAAATATTGACCTAAAAGTGACCTCTCTTCTATGATAGACCATTTTGGGGTAGTTTGCAATTTTGCAAAATTAAAGGGCAAATGAGATCTTTGGTTTCTGAAACCTCCCTTATAGTAACTTAACATATCAAGGAACCTCTATGCCAAATTTTACTATTTTAGGAGGTCTATATTTGGATATATGGATTTTTAAATTTAGAACAAAAACTAAATTTTCTAAATTGCTAAAACATGGGCTAAGGCTGCAATGCCCAAGATTGAGGCCATGGTGCCAGCACCTCTATTTTTGTTCTACGAATTGCATGTCCAAAGGTATTGTGCCCTAAGTTGAGGTCATAGTGCTAAACCTATAAAATGTCCATTTTGTATGTTTTTAACCAAATTACCATTTGGTTTGCTAAGGATTCATTATGGATTAATTTTAAACATTACCAGAGTTATTAATGGAATAAAATTAGCCATATGAAGTGATATATTTATTTTAGGTTTTTGGAAATTTATTCCTTAGGAATTTAATGAACAGTAATAGTATAAGCATGTGAATTGCTTATGTATGTTTAAGAGATAGTTTATTCTTAGGGAACCACAAAGTTAATTAGAGATACAAGGAATTGAATATGTTTCTAATACAAAGGTTAAATACATACATACATACATACATACATACATACATATATATTAATGACACATAAGATTTTTATATACTTGGAATTCCCAAATGTTGGAGTATGATCATGACCTTGATAAACATATACTAATGATTGGACTTTTATATAACTTAGACCCTTTTTTGAACTTGTTCATAGGCCAATATGTGGACTCAAAAGATTGATATGGACATCTGTGTACCTTGAAACTCAAGGACATGGACAAGGGCCCTAAAGACATTGAAAATATAAAAGCCACAGTAAGAGTTATGGTTCCCCCAAGAGTATGCTATTCTTAGATATTCCTGTTAATAACCTTGTGAATATATTCTTGTTTACATAACTAATTCTTTCTATATCTTGTGATTGAGACAAGATATGAAATGGGAAATTTACACAGTTGCTATATGATTCACTATTAAATAACAAGATATAGTCAACTTGATCATAGATGTAGTTACCTATATGTTGATAAACTTGTGTATACATTTCATAATCCCATTGTGTGATTTCATCTTCTAAACCTAAAGATATACCAGTCTATGTGATTGCCTATATTGTGTTGTTTATTATACACAAAGAAAACTACTAATACTAGTAAATTATAACTATGATTCCTAAGACTGTGAATCATGACCTAGATAAAGTAAAATGTAAATCTAAGTTATATGACACTTATATGTGATTATACTCTTAAGTCATTGCACCTAATGGTGTATATTTGGCTAGTAAGATAATTATTACACATTACTACTATTAGGACAAGTTTTCTATAGACAAAGGAATTTTAGGGTGGAGACAAGAATCTTAAAGAATGGACTCCCAAAAAGAGAAGGTTTTTCAAGATGGGATTATATGAATTCCTATTTTTTCTAATAAGTCTTTAAAAGACAAAATTTTCAAGGGATGAAAATCTAAGAGATAGTCTCCATCAACAAGGATGGAAATTCTATCTATGTCAAAAGAAAGACATGATCATACAAAACGAAGGAGTTAAAGTCCCTCTCAGGTTTAAGTCCTATCCTCCCAAGGATACATTTATGATAGGGGGTTATAAAAGGATTGGGAGGCCCTTATATGGCTTCAAGTTTTAGGTTAAACTTTGTGGATCCACTTAAAGGGACACCTTCGCTATGTTTGATCCTATCTATGATGATATGTTCCAATGATCATAAAGACTAAGGAGATCAATACTCTTACTTGATGGTGCTAAAAGCCTATGTCTCACACCAAGTAGCATGGGATGCTTGGTAGATTACCTATGAATTTGAAAGCCTAAGTTTGTATTGAGTAGCATGAAATGCTTAACATGATAATTAGGAAATAATTTTACTTTATTACTAATGCTTTCAAGGTAAGATGATCTAGGTCTCCTAAGGAAGGCATGCTTAGAGATATGATATGATAATGTACTTGCTAGAGTATTATTCTATATGAACCATGGTAGGCCTTATGAAAGCAATAGTAAAGCATGTCAATATGAACTAAGTTTATATGATGTTCTAAGTAACGAACAAAGCTTGATTGCACCATGCATAAAAGTATGAATTTGGACATAATAAATAGCATTGAGATTAATGTTACGTATAATTTTTTAGTGCAATCATGTGTAATGCAAGTATGTGAAACATGTTAATTATTGTGAATGAAAATGTGCTCATCATGTCATAGATTGTGATCAATTTTATTTCTTTGTGTGTCCATATATATACATATATATTTGTACGTATATGCCTTTTATGACCTTAATATGGTTAATTCTAATTTCTAATGTGCATCAGTAAAATGATTTGCTATTCTTTGTTTATGATTTATCTACTTTTGCATGATCTTCTTTGTATGTGTAACACCATACTTTTAAAACTCAATTCATGCAAGTCCCATGCCTCATTTCATGCTTATTCTATAGGAGGCAACATAATGATATTAATTCTCATGGATAAGTTACATTCCTCTATAAGTAATTTTTTTCTTTTAGAGTCTCGTGGGCCAAATGGACTCATCTATCTCATTCTTATAATTAAAAACATGAATACAGATCATTTTCATTATCAAATTTGGCCTACAACTCGTGGAAAGCAAAGGAACACATAAAACCCATGTTTGCATTTTTGGCCAGAATTTCCTCTTTTCTGTCACAAAATTTAGAAAATCATAACTAATTCTAGAAAATCACAATCATATGTTCTTTTCCATTCTAGGGAGCTACACATGTCTACTTTATACTAAAAATATGACCAGGCCATGAAACATCACACAAAGGACGTTTGACATTTGGAAAAGTCTAGAGGTCAGCTGTCCACTGGTGCTGTCATAAGTTTCAGTAGCAAAATTCAAAAATGACCAATTAATTCCACAAAAATACAATCTATGCAAATGATACCAATCTAGAAAGGTGAAGATGTTAGCTAGAGAGAAAAAATAACTCCAAACCAGTTCAGGCATGCCTAGACCTCGAAACTCAATCAAACAATACCTAAGTTCAGTTGAAGTGCCTAGTATTGGAAAAATTATTTAAAAATTTATATCTCCCTCACTAGATATCCAAATACGATTTTTTTAGTTGCCACAAGTTACTAGGAGTGTCTAGTTTCTTTGTATAAATTTTTTGGTAATTGGACATCATTTGAGCCCTGTGTGATTTCAGACCAAGTGAACGGTACTCAAACCAAAACCATAATTTTTCTCAAATTTGAAAATTCATCAAATATTCTCTAGACCTCTAAAAATTATACACTTTAGCTTCCCAAAAAAATCTTAACAAGCTCTAGATGTATGCCAAATCTCAGATCAAGAAGAGCTCATTTGGTCAAAAAGCGATGTAGGCTCATGAAATGGCCATTTTTCTCTCCCTATCAAAAGTCACTTTAGTCCAAATGGCCTCCTCTTGAGTTTGACACCTCTTAGGTAAGTTTAAAAGTATGAACATAACTTATATGAACTACCCAAGTAGTCTTAAACCTCACGCATCTTAATTTGGCCCTTCCACTACCATTGTTACACTAATCTATTTAACCATTTAAGAGCTAAACTTGCTATTCAATACCCAAGACATGCTATCTCATACATTTGGTATCAAATTTCATTCATAAATCATACATTTGGATATTTACATATGTTCATATGGTTACATAACAATTTTATCAAGGGATTACATCATATGCCATACGTATGGCTAAAAAGAAGGCAAAACTAAACATATTCATATACTTTAATGCCCATCTTCTTTCTTCTAAGCTTGGTGGCCTCCAATACTTGCTCAGTTGTTTCACCTAGCATGTTAAGACATTAGAGAGGAGGGGATGAGATTTGAAGAATCCCAATAGCTCATCTCTCATTCAATCACACATAAAGTATGCAATACAAGTCTCACCAATGCATGCATGGACATATTACTATATGCAATCATTTAAGAAGCATTCTTGGCATTTGAAAACATCATACATAGCATACATAGGCTTGCCAAGTAAGTGGACTAGCCTCACCCATTCACTTATAGATTTTGGACTTGCCTCACCCATTTCTTTAAGAGGTTAGTAGACTCAATCTTACTCTTGGGAGTCAACCTCACTTTTGGGAGACTCTTTACTTTGTCTTAACCAATTCTAAAGGTTCTTGGCTCATCCTTACCATGATTAGAGGGTTCTTGGTATTGCATCATCATGGTACCATGGCATATAAAATCATGCTAGAATAATTTTTATGGTTTAAAATATATATACACATATTCAAGACAATGTAAGCACACATTTATGCATGAAAGAAGGTGAAGAGAGCTACCTTGCTTGCATTTACACACTTTTTCCTTAAGTCTTGAATCCTCTTCCTTGATCTCACATACCTAAGAAGGTGGGGATCATTCCTCTTGGCCTAAACATATCATATGGAAGCTAATTATACTCTTGAAGCAAAGTCTAAGGCCACACAATCACTAGAAAAGCTAGGTGACTCATAAGGCTCTTTTATGGTTCCATAATGCACTTAATGAAACAACCTTTAGAAAACATCATCTTGGCTCTACTCTATCTATTCATTCATGATTTTTGACTCTATTTACACTTCTTGGAGTCATCACACAATCAATTCTAGGAGCCTAGCTTGGTGTTACTTCTTTAAGCCATATTGTGGAACATATAAGGCCATCTCACTTTCTATGATTTCTAGACTTTTTCTAAGGCTTTCTCTCATACTGTTATATAATACATGATGCAAAATTAAGCTTGGAAGGAATTAAAACACTCCCTAGGTGCATGGTCTCTCATTGGCCGAAGCTATGCTTTTATAATGCACCAATGGAGTTTCTTTGCCTTCTTTGATGGGAGAATCATGTAGGAAGCTCTCTTAGTGTCTTAAAGAATCATATGAATTCTTAAAAATCATAAAATATGGCTAGGTTTCATCTTAGAGTTCAATGTGCCATTGTAATACCCTAAAATTAATTAAGGTGCCAATAATAGATTTGAGTTAATTAAAAATAATTAATATGGAATAGTCGTGTAAGTTAAGTGAATGGAAATTTTGAGAGATAAATTAATAATATAAGTTGAGAATTAATTGAGATAGAAACTTCATCTAGGCCCAAATTAATGTAGGAGATCATGATAAGAGGTTAATAGAGGCCCAATAAGTTAGGTGCAAACCCAATCTGATTTAATGAATTAAAGACCCAAGACCCAACTTCTATAAGCTCTTACAAATGGTCCAATAAACTTAGTGCATACCCAAAAAATGGAGTTCTTAAAACTAAGTCTGGCCCAATAAAATTCTGCAGCCTAATACCTTAAAGCTGGTCTAACAAAACTAAAATCTGAAACCCATTTGGAGTTAGATCTTGAAGCAGCCCATGACCTACCTTAGACCTAACTTAAACCCAACTAAAACCTAAACACTTTAGCTACTTCCCCATTTTGCTAAAACACAAGAGGGAATTTTGGAGGTTTGGAGGGAGGTTAGGGTTTGAGGTAAGAAATCCATCATTTTCCACTTCTAGAGTAAGATTTAGCCAAGGTAATAGTTATATAACTTAATCCTCTCGTCTTTTTAGTTTTTCATTTGGAGTATTTTCAACCATACCCAAAATCTGAAACTTGCCATTTGATGTTTCCATAGTGAAAATTCGTAGGTTAAGGCTAGGGCTAACATTAGGTAAGTATAAACTCTCCATTTTGATGCTTTCTTTGCTAGTTTGAGACCCTTATAGCTGATTTATAATATGGGTATTGTTTATGTATGAATTTACTCAGAATTTGAGGTGTTATTCTGAGGTTTCTGGGGTACGAGCAATTGAATCCGAATTTAGTTTTAGTGGTGATTGGGTAAGTGTTTCTAAGTAGTCCTATATAGCTTAATTTTTTAAATGATGGGTTGCTTATACAAATTGTGATTAAGGATAGTAATGGCTTAGTTTTGTGTCCATAGGCTGAAGTAACATTCAATTGGCTCTTAGAATATTGGCTATAAGTGAGGTAATTGGGACTATATTAATTCCATGCATATATCTATTTTAATTTCATGTTTGCTGTACATGAATGATTTGAAATGCTGAATGAATTGGTTGGCTATCTATTGTGTTGTGATTGGACTTTGTGAGTCCATGGTGGAGCTGTGGTACAGCTGCCACCCATGCATGTGCTTTGATCGGGCACCGGGTTATGATCAAACCCCAGATGCACTAAGCTCTGGTTGTGCTCATTAGGGAGTGGGTGCTATGGATAGGCCTCTCCCGGTGTTATTGGCCTTTAACATGTGAAAATATGATTTCTAGTATATGATAGTGATCATCATAGCCTAATTGTTTCATTTACTGGTATGACTGGTATGTTTTCTGATGTTTATATGAAATCATGCATATATGTTAATTAAACTGGAATATATTAATGGAATTTGTTTTGGTTACTGAGATTCGCATCTCACCCCATTTCATGGGATTAAATATTTCAGGTGAAGGTTCTTCGGGTAAGGATAAGGGGAAGCAAGTGGATGAAAATCCATGAGCTCCAATCGTGTGGGGAGAAGGCTACACTTATTTTGGTTTATTTAGAATAGATGCTAAATTTTGTATTCTTTTTTGTATAGCATCGTCATGTAATCATGTTGCCAATTATAGGCTTTTATATTTTGGTTACTTAGGATACATTTATTAAGGAGTTAAGCCTCATCATAACTTGATATCAAATGTATGAATCCCATAACACCTGATGTATGAATTTTACTAAATTTATGGTATGGTATACTGTTGAAAATATAATTATATGATGTATTAGATATTGATATGAATCATTGATATATAAAACCTCTAACGGAATGTGTATCAAATGTTAATTGCTAATAGTGCATGAATTCTTGTTGCTATTACTCTATGGACTTGCTGATATAGGATAGTTGGAGGAGTGGAAATCTACATTTAAGTTTGAATTGGTAATGCTAGAATAGCTAGGTGAACAGGGTAGATAAATACCATTAAAGTCATATAAAATGGGAGAAAGTGGTCTTAGGGTGTTCTTAAGAAGAAACCTAGAGTGCACAGGAAGAAATGTAGGAGATATAGTTACAGGAGGGAGTCATGCCACGGCTAGAAAAGCCTCGCCATTGCCTGAAGAGTGACAGTGGCGAGGGATGTCGCGGCTTGAGAATTATTGTCGTGGCGTAATGCGAAAAAAATTGCCCAAGAGGGTGATAAAATGAAACCTCGCTGCGGCACAAGTCAAGGAGACCAATTAAGGAGAGTACAGTAGCAAAACTTTCTGCGGCACAAATGTATTCTGTCGAGCTGAGAATCGTGGGACTTCAAACAGTAGCTCCAGGAGGCATCTCTACCGCGGTGCCACATAAGTTAGCCACAGCGAAGATCCAACTCGCCGCGAGTAAGTTACCCAATGATTCTCAAGAGCCACTTAGCCGCAGCGCGAAAGGTCGAGGCTGCAACGCAAAGGGAAAAACTTAGTTTTCGAGCTCCAAGACCTAACTTAGCTGCGGCGGGAAGGTTCCAAGTCGCGACGCAGGTCCCCAAACTCCCACCTTTAGCCTAGAAACCCTAATTTCTTCAATGGTAATGCTAGGAAATGATATACAAACACTTGTGGGAGGTTTTTGTGTGTTGAAACTGATTGATGGATGAATCACAAACCGCTGAGGATAGTGCAATTTCTTTTATGCATTCTCCCATTTATAGCTATTTAGTTAATGACCCTAGTAACATCAAGGTTCAAATTTCCCTATATTTTCTTAATGTAATTAATTGTAATGACTCTAAACCTTGATCATTAATTATTAATTGTGTATTTAACCATAATTACCAGGATTAGAAGTTAGGGTCGTCACAGCAATCAAAACCCTAACTTTTCTATCTTGCAAATTCATAGTTTTCACTTGGATTCCTTTGCATATCCTTACTCTCCTCCCTTAAATTCATAGAAATCACCCTTAGGTCTCCTCAAAATTCCAACCCTCTTGCATCTACATACATGGGGTGAAATAGGGAGAAGGAGGGGGAGAAAGTAGCGACTATAGGATGGAAGATTTACCTTATTTTTCCTTGTTTTCTTGCTTGATTCTCATTTTCTTTGACTTCCTCTCTTCAAATCCAAATTTTTCCCTCTTGGTCTGATCTTAAAATAGCACCAAAAACTCTAAGAAAGCCATAGGGAGAAAAGGGAGAAGGAGGAGAAAAGGTTTCCTAAGGAGAAGACTAGGAAATTCCAATAATTTCTTACCTTTTTCTTGAGTTTTTCCCTTCTCCTTTGCCTTATTCTTGTGTACCTCCTTCCATTGAGCTTTCTCTAGTTTTTGGACAGAGTTTGGTCAATCTAAATAAGGGGAGTAGAAAGACGCCTTATATATATATGGGTTTAAGAAGGACTTTTTCAAAAATTTCTATTTTGTCCTTTATTCTTCGCATTTTCGTTTCTAACTTGTTTTAGCTCCTTTTCTAGAACCGTCCTGTCCATTATGAATTTTGGGTTCTCAATTCAATAAAATACCTTTGGAATCACTCAAATCAAAGCTAAAACCTTTTCGAACAGATCATTCAAAGTTTGGATACACCAACTTTGGAAAACGTATATCAGAGGGACTTTAACTGTCCCAAGACATCCCATGGTTTTCAAGGCCTCTGAGAACCTCAGAGAACTCAAAACTTTCATTTAAGAAGCCCTCCATACCTAATTCCATGCCATACAAGCTTTAACACATTTTACAAGAAGACCTTATACTTGTTGGCGAAAACTTTGTCGATAAGGTCTCAGAATTTGCACTACAGATTACAGGATCTTGTCGACAAGATCTTGGACCAAGGTAATGAGATGTTATCTCAGCCCTTAAATTTACTTGTTCTACTACCATATTTCATACTCAATATACATTTTAATGGTCACATAATATAATTTCTCATTTTTAAAGAATTAGATATTACATTTCTCCCCCATTAAATAAATTATGTCCTCGAAATTTAGGGTATGCTTTCATCTTATTCTTTTCTTTTTTGGCTAACTACTCTGTTCTTTCCCTTCTTCCTGGCTTTATATGCTTTTCTCAGTGATTTCATTCATTCAAATTTTCCATCAGCCAGGAAATTTTCATTACTAGTTCTTAATGAAAACTCTATTGTTATAGAGTACAGGTTTATTTTTCTCATAAGGGAAAGAAGTTTCTAACTCTGAAGGCCTATCTTGGGAGATCTTACTAATTATATCGGGTTAGTCTTAACCCATTCGTAGGAGTTAATATTTCTTTCAGTGGACTCATTTACACATCTTGGGAGGTACTTATTTCGTATCAAGTCTCCCGTATCCTCTCTCAATGGCTTCTCATAAAGTCTCTTCTTCTTCTTTGATCATTATAACCATCGTAGGTTTATGTCTGTTTACTTATTTACATGTACCATCCATTGTTTATCTCTGCATTCTTTCTTACTAGCTCATCCCATGATTATAATTCACATTTATTTCTATCATAGGCCTCACACCTTGGTTATTTATTGGGATTACAACTTCTTTGAGGAGTTTCTACTTTTAATGATCCTAGTTTTCTATTTATTACTACATTTGTCTCTGTAGGCCAAGGCTCTTTCTCAATTTCTTCGCTCACTTATAGTGGCATTTTATAGTCCCTCATTTCATCATTGATAGGCCTAACATGTATATCTCATGCTAGCATCGAAGAGCGACTACCACTGACTACTGTTGAGTTCTGGTAGGATGCTAGCTATTCTCACAGTTTTACTCACTGGAGACATACTGTACCACTTACCTCATATAAAGACTACAATTGACCCCTTTCTGAATACATAAGCTAGCATGTGGGGATCTCTCTATCCCTTGGTCAGGGAAAATTTTTGCTGGGTAGTGGTTCATCTAGCTTTAACTCTAAAAAGCTAACTCCTTGCTTTCCTCATCCCATGTAGTATGCTCATCTCTCAAGAGATCTAGTCAATGGTCTAATTGTTTGAGTAAAGCCTTCATATCCTTGTGGTAATGGTCTACCAGACTTAGGAGATCTTTAGTCCCTGAAATAAAAACTAACTAAAACTATATTGGTCTCTGAGACTAACTGTGCTATAAAAGCTATCTCAAGCTGTCATCTCACCAGAGGACTATTATATTGTAACTGAGGGCTCTCTATAATTCTATGGGATCTACTGTGACCCTTGGGTCTACTGTGTCCTTTCAGAACCCTTATTAGGGTCTATTACAACCCGCTGTGCTATGTTAAGATCTACTACAATCCATCTCTAGAAAACGTGAAAGCCTAAGATCACTATATTTGATAGCAAAGGACATGCTCACCAAGTCTAGTAACTATCGCCCATAGTAACTGAGGCTAAACTCATAGGTACATCATGCTCTTCATGTGAAGTGGGTTTTATGTCATCTAATTCTCTACGATCCTATCATACTAATGCTTAGAAGCATCTTAATTTTTGTTCATCGCTCTTCAGGGGATTCTCAGATTCCTACTTCAGCCCTTTTCTCACTTGGGCTTTCTTTTCTTACTTTATTGACTTACTTACTTTACGTGTACTCATTTTAACCTTTCTTTCATATCTTATAGTTTTTTTAACTATGCCCACATTCTGCTTTTAAGTGCTTTAGCTCTAAGGCATCTCACACACTGAGTGTGGCTAACATCTTTGGTAGGAGAGAGGCTATGCATTGGTCTCTTCTCATTTCATTTACATATACTATAAAGGACTCAGGCTATGCATACTAAATCTGAACATTCTCTACTAGGGATCCCTTTCTGTATGCTTTTCTTATTGTTTTAGTACTCTAGGAATCCATTACTTCTCTCTTTTCTGACTTATTTTGTTATCTAGTTAACCAAAATACTCTTTGATTATTGGGATACTTTAGTGATCGATGTCATTGTTTGGTACGCACTCAAGTCACATTACTATTAGGTTGATCAAGCCCATTATTATGTAACCATTGTTGCAAGCAAACTATAGTATCAAACACTAATATACAAGCGCCTCATGACTGAGCTCAAAGCCACTATTGCCTGTATATTACAAGTTTCCCAATAATCTAAAGTATCCCTCTCTTACTTTTCTCTATCTGCCCTATTCTCGTAGAGTGCTTAGAGAAAATAGGATTCTTCCTCTGCTTCATCCTGAGATTGTTATACATTGCTTGGCTATTTCTGTTGCCAGTTTAGGTTTCTTTACACTCAAGAGCACTTGCATTTTTCTGGGGTTCCTCTACTTATTCACTCTCTATAACATCAAGGTGGTCTACTTTCTCTCATACTCTTGGTTTGCTCTAACTAGACCATCCCTTGGTAAGAAGAATTCTATTTCATGTAATCCTAGAAATTTCATTCTATGGCACTTTCGGCTTACACTCTTTTCCTGCATCATATAAGACTCACCTTCTGAGGTGGTCTTTAACTTTCTCGAGCTTACCTGAGGGTACTAAGGTACTAACTATCTATCTTAACTCATTTCTACATTTGGACTAGAGCTAGGCTTTCTCTCTGTTCAATCTCTTTAGCCTCATCCCTAAGAGCACAATATATTATTTCTAGGGTTTTACTAACCCAATCCAAGACAAGTACTATCACTGTCTAGATTCTACTTTATTGAAAACTTATGCTCTACTGAGTGCTCTAATCACGCACATGCCTTAACCCCTATATTGTTCTCATATTAGGGAGCTCGTTTAACTAACTATTAGACCCCCATCTATTTACCTCTCTAGCTTAGTTTACTCATTTAATCATTACTAAAGCGAGGGTATCTTTTTTTAGCTAGTTTCTCAGCTCTTCTTCGCTTCCTTTATCACTATACTTTATGACTCAAGGGGGTCTATCTAGAGCAATTTGCTAACCACTACTGGTTGGTTTCCCTGACTTAAAATGTCTCATCTTTCTTTTCTCAATCCAGGGAGAACTTTCACTGAGCCTTTCATTTACATATCTCACCTGGAACGACACTATTAGTCATCTCCCCTAGGCTTTAGCTTATGCTTAGCCTGATCGAGCCTGTAGCTTACTAACTATCCTTATTATCTTCTGAGCCTCTATCACTGGGCTACTCAACTTACCTCTAGGTGTTACCTATAAGGTACATTTTTCTAGTCCACTCACTATGTACCTCACTACTAGTAGCCTTACCTTATATAATTTTCAAAGCTACATTAACATCCTATCAACAGGGTTTAGGATCTTGTTAACAAGATCTCATGTATTGCAATGCAAAAATCAAGACCTTGTCAACAAGGTTTTCTTGACTGTGCCTACATGGCCTTAAGTTCATTATATTAGCCCATCATAGTGTTCACAAGGTTAACATTCTAGGTTGGAGTCAACGTCTCATAAGTGAGTCTCAACAACCTTACCGTCCCTGTGTTTAACTTTCTTTGGGTTGAGCTCTTTCCTCAGTCTCAACTACTAGGCCCATGAAATTCTTACTAATCTTTCATGACTATTCATTATTCTTTTTCTCTACTTATACTAGGGGCTCTTGCTTTTTATGGGTCATCTGACCCCTTATCAGTTCATTTCACAAGTTGGCCTAGATATGACCAATACGGCCTTTCATACTGCCATTTACCATGGCTAACATATTAATTGGTCAAGGCTAACAGCCTCTTATTTGCTTGTTTTTTCATGGGTTGAAATTTCATCTTTAGCTACCAACCCGAGCCTCATTGCCTTTATATCTAGCCCATCATCAAGCTAAAGGGTTTTACCTCTTACTTCATTCATGCATAATTACCTCTTATCTCTGGGCTATCGGGCTCTAAGGTGTATAACTTGTAACTTAAACCTCTGGCTTGAGGGAATTAGCCTTTTGGGCTCTGAAACTTATCTAGACATTTAGGTGTTGTGGCTAGGGGGTGGCTCTTTTTCTCACTTCTTCTCTAAACTAGTCCTGTGTAGCTGCAGTCTTATTTTTATACTGTGATGTATCCTACTTATCTCTACCTTACGCAAGACATCTCAGAATGGCCTAAGTATAACTACTAGGGAGAATTAGGCCTCACATACTCTTTCTAGCAAGCCTCTTCATATCAATGAAATCATTTCTCATCATTAATACCTGGGGCTTGGCATTGATCCTGGTGAGCTATCATATCTCATAAAGCTCTAGCCGTTGGATCCCTTAGCTCTACTCAAGCTTAGCTTTATTCAAGCTATTCTAGAAGCTGACCTTTCTCGGTGTACACTAGCTACTCTAAGACCAATCTACAACTTACTCAACATGAACAAAGCCACAAACTATCCTCATACACCCAGCATGTCTCATACATAGCCCTATTGCTACATCCTCAAGAAAAATCTAATCTGAGAGAGTCTGGAACTTTGCTCTGATACCAATAAATGTAACACCATACTTTTAAGACTCAATTCATGCAAGTCCCATGCCTCATTTCATGCTTATTCTATAGGAGGCAATATAATGATATTAATTCTCATGGATAAGTTGCATTACTCTATGAGTAAAATCTTTCTTTTAGAGCCCTGTGGGCCATATGGACTCATCTATCACATTATCATAATTAAATACATGGATACAACTCATTTCCATTATCAAATTTGGCTTACAACTTGTGGAAAGCAAAGGAACACATAAAACCCATGTTTGCATTTTCGGCCAAAATTTCCTCTTTTCTGTCATAAACTTTGGAAAATCATAACTACTTTTAAAAAAATAAAAATCATGTGTTCTTTGCCATTCTAGGGAGCTACACATGTTTACTTTATGTAAAAATATGACCAGGCCATGAAACATCACACAGAAGATGTTTGACATTCGAAAATGTCTAGAGGTATGGCTATCCACTGGTGCTATCACAAGATTCTGTAGCAAATTTCAAAAATATCCAATTAATTCCAAACAAATCCAATCTATGCAAATAATACCAATATGGAAAGGTGTGGATGTTATATAGGGGAAAAAATAACTCTAAACTAGTTCAGGCATGCTCAAACCTCTAAACTCAATCAAACAGTACCTGAGTTTAGTTAGAGTACCTAGTACTGGATAGAATATTTAAATTTCATATCTCCCCCTTTAGACATCAAAATGGGATGCTTCTAGTTAGAACAAGTCACTGGGCATGTTTAGTTTCTCTGTATAAAATTTTGTGATAATTGGATATCATTTGACCCCTGTGTGATAGAAATCATTTTTAGACTAAGTGAATAGTGCATTAGACCAAAACTAGAATTTTCTTAAATTTGAAAATACATATTATGCACTTTAACTCCCCAAAAATATCTCACCAAGTTCTAGATGTATGCCAAATCTTAGATCAAGAAGAGCTCATTTGGTCAAAAAGTGATATAGCCTCATGAAATAGTCATTTTTTGCTCCCTATCAAAAGTCACTTTGGTCCAAATGCCCTCCTCTTGAGTTTGGCACCTCTTGGGTAAGTCTAAAAGTATGAACATGGCTTGTATAAACTGCCAAAGTGGTCTCAAACCTCATGTATCTTAATTCGGCCATTCCACTTCCATTATTACATTAATCTATCTAACCATTTAAAAGCTAAATTTGTCATTCAATACCCAAGACATACTATCTCATACATTTGGCATCAAATTTTATTTATACATCATACATTTGAGTATTTGCATATGTTCATATGGTTACATAACAATTTCATTAAGGGATTACATCATATGCCGTATGTATGGCCAAAAAGAAGGCAAAACTAAACATATTCATATACTTTGATGCCCATCTTCTTTCTTCTAAGCTCGGTGGCCTCCAATACTTGTTGAATTGTTTCACCTAGCATGTTAAGACAATGGAGAGGAGGGGATGAGATTCAAAAAAATTCCAATAACTCATCTCTCATTCAATCACACATAAAGCATGCAATACAAGTCTTACCAATGTATGCATAGACATATTAACATGTGTAATCATTTAAGAAGCATTTTTAGTATTTGAAAATATCATACATAGCATATATAGGCTTGTCAAGTAAGTGGATTAGCCTCACCCATTCACTTGTGGATTTTGGACTTGCCTCACCCATTTCTTTAAAGGTTATTGGACTCAACCTTATTCTTGGGAGTCAACCTCTCTTTCTAGAGACTCTTTACTTTATCTCAACCAATTCTAAGGATTCTTGGCTTATCCTCACCATGGCTAAAGGGTTCTTGGCTTCTCCACACTCAAGAAAACCAAAGCAAGCATCATAAACATCATTTTGAAGCATATTACATCATCATGGTACCATGGCATATAAAATTATGCTAGATTACTTTTCATGGCTTACAGCAGATATGCACACATTCAAGACAATGTAAGTGTAACATCATAAATTCTAGCTCATTTCATACCATTCATAAGCTTTATATCATCAATTACACAAGAGTATATGAAAAAGGGGATGAAAATAATAGGTTTATTTGTGTTATGTCAAACTTAAAAATTTGCAATCGGTGTTACGTGGACCGTGTGAGCTCATGCTATGCATCCTCATATTTAATTATATCATTAAAACTCATTTGCATCCCAAAAATATGCCTACAACTCATGGAAACCAAAATGGAGTATGGAAAATGGAAGTTCATTCTCGGCCAGAATTGGCCTCTTTTCCGGGCAAATTTTGGAAAATCATAACTAAATCTAAGAAAATTAAAATTAGGAAATATTGGTCATTCTAGAAAGCTTAGGATCTCTACTTCACATAAAAATATGCTCAGACCATAACATGCATCATAGAGGATGTTTGACATCCAAAATAGTCCAAAGGTCCAACTGAATTCTGGAACTATCATAGAATTCTGTAGAAAAATTTGAAAATGTCCAATTAATTCCACAAAACTCCAATCCATGCAAATGATACCAATCTAGAAAGCTGTGGATGTTAACTAGAGAGAAAAAATATCTCCAGATCAGTTCATCGAGCCCAAGTCTCAAAATTTAATGGAATAGTACTTCTGGTCAGGCAAAATTACTAATACTGGACAGAAACTTCAAAAATTCATATCTCCCTCTCTAGACCTCCAAATGAGGTGCTTCCAGTTGGCATGAGTCACTGTAGTTTCTCTGTATAAAATTTCATGGCAATTGGACATCATTTAGGCCTCGTGTGATAGAATGCAATTTCAGACCAAATGAATAGTATAGCAAACCAGAAACTATGAAAATTGCCAACTTTGAAAAATCATCAAATATTCTGTAGATCTCCAAAAAGCATGATCTTTAGCTTCCAAAAAGCTCTTAATGAGACCTAATTGCATGCCAAATTTTAGATTAAGACCAACTCATTTGGCTAAAAAGTGACACAGGGTTCCATTGTGGTCAGTTTTGGCTCCATAAAGGGTACCAAAATTGCCAAATGGCTTTCCCTTGGTTTTGGCACCTTTTAGGCAAGTCTAAAAGTATATTTGAGACTTGCGTGAGTTGTCCAAATTGTCCCAAACCTCATGCATCTCATTCTAGTCATTCAACCCACACTAATGCACATTTCCATTAAACTTCCACATTGCACACTTTGGCATTATATACTCAAAATAAATGCTAGAGGTCATACATCATATTCATACATCTAAACATCACATAATAGTATATTTAAACATGTCTTAAGGGTCATGGTATATTTTACATTATCATATACATCATATGGTATAATCATGGTCTTAAAGTGACAAAAGTTAAATATATGATTGCCAATCTTCTTCCTTTAGTGTTGTTGGCTCCCATTAGCATATCCACTTGGTTTACCTAGCATGTTAGATCATTGGAGAGGAGGGGATGAGATTCAAGGAATCCCAATAGCTCATCTCCCATTCAATCATATATAATATGTGCAAAGCAAACTTTACAAATGCATGCATAGGGAAAATGGAAGTCATGGATATTTTAAAAGCAAGCTTGGCTTGTGAACAACTCATACAAGACATTCAAGAGTTCACCAAGTGCTTGGATTGGCCTCACACTTCTCCTCATGGATTTTGGGCTTGCCTCACCCATTCTTTAAGAGTTTTAGACTCAACCATACTCTTGGGAGCCTACTATGCTTTTTGGAGACTCTTTACTTTGTCTCAACCAAGCTTAAGGGTTCTTGGCTCATCCTCACCAAAGGGAAGAGTTCTTGGCCTCTCCACACTCAAGCAAACTTAAACAAACATCATGTACTCATTTAGAAACATAACATGGCATCAAGAATCATAGCATATAAAGGCATACTAGCATACTCTTCATAGCTTGAAAATACACATATAGACATTCTAAAACAAGTTAAACACACATCCATGCATGAGGGAAGGTGGAGAGAGCTACCTTGCACACAATTACACACTTTTTCCTTTGGACTCAAGCCTCCTCCTTCGGCCACACACCTACAAATTGGTGGAGATGGTTTCTCTTTGCCTAGATATAATTTATGGGAGCCAATTAGGTTCATGAAACATTCTCTAAAGCCATACAACTTGCTTAAGTACTAGATTGCTCTATAACCCCTATTATGGTCCATAAATGCACCTAATGAAGCAACACCCCGCAAATGATTTCTAGGCCTCATTCTTTCCTTTCAAATATGATTCTTGACTCCTTTTAAGCCTCTTAGAGACATCATACTATTAAAACAAAAGGCCTAGCATTATGTTGCTTCTTTAGGTCATAATATAGAACCTAAGGCACCAAATAAATTTTTGAGTTCCAAATTTTTTTCCAAGACCTCCCCTCATTTTCATTCATCAAATATGACTCAAGAATGGCCTTAGAAAAATTTAAAACTCTCCCTAACTACCCCAACCTTGCTTGGTAGAGACTATGCCCCTTTTTGGCCTCCTTGGAATTCTCTTTGTTTTCTTGAAGGAGGAAGCATGTAGGGAGCATCTTAGGGATCTTAAGAGCTCATTTAAACTCTTAATTAGGCCTAGGAATTATCATATAAAATCAGATTTTGGAAGGTGCACATAAACCCTAGAATTTGCATCTTGAAATCAAATGATTTTTTGATAATTCCCTTTGCATATTCTTAATATCCACACCCTTTTTCCTTAGATTCATGCTTGGTTCTACCCAAAAATCATCTCCTCCTAGGGTTTTCTCAAGTGGGGCGAAATGGTGGAGAAGGGAACCAAAGATGGCAACCATAGGAAGAGAAATTACCTTGTTTTCTTGCTTTTTCTCACTTGAATCTTGTGTTCTTTGAGCTCCTCTCTTCAAATCCGAATTTTTCCCTCAATTTCGCCCTTAAAACAGATTTATAAACTTCATTTTAATCATAGAAAACAAAGGAGAATGGAGGAGAAGAGGTTTGGAAGAGAAAGAATATGAAAAACTACTAATTTCCATACCTTAAGCCTTTGATTTCTCCTCCTTTTCTTCCCCTTCTTGTGAGCCTAAGAGAGCAGATCATATTCTATATTTTGGACAGAAATTTCGTGCTTAAGAAGATAGGAGAAGAAAGGGGAAGTGTGTGGGAGCTTCTAGAAACACACTTTTTCAAAAATTCTAATTTTATCCTTCCGTAATGGCAATTTTGTTTCGGCTTTGTTTTAACTCCTTTTTTGAGAACGTCTTTTCCATTATAAAATTTAGGTCCCCAATTTAATAAAATGCCTTTGGAATCACTCAATTTGGAGCTAAAACCTTACCGAACAAATTGGTCAAAGTTTAGGTCAACTGACGTTGGAAAACATCTATCGGAGAGGATTTAGCTGTCCCGAGGCTTTCTATGGTTTTTAGGGCCTCTGAGAACTTTGGATAACTCAAAATTTTCATTTAAAAGGCCCTCCTGTTTGAATTCTAAAATTTGCTCAAAATTACAAAAATGCCATTACGTTTCGTAAGCTTTTCGTCAGAAATTGTTTCTTCATTCTAGCTCTATTTTTCTTTGCGTCTGAGCCTGGGATTCTCATTTTAGGAGTCTAGAATGCTTCCCAAATTTTTTGGGACCTTAACTACATCATCTTGGGGGGCTTCCTTTTATATCCGGTGAGTTTCGTTCGTTAATAGAGAAACTGTACATTATGTTTCTTACATTTTCTTTCATTTTTAGAGAACCGAATGTTACAGTAAGCATACATCTATGCATGAAAGAAGGTAAAGAGACCTACCTTGCTTGCATTTACTCACTTTTTCTTTGAGTCTTAAATCCTCTCCCTTGATCTCACAGACTTAAGAAGGTGGAGATCATTTCTCTTGCCCTAGACGCATCATATAGAAGCTAATTATACTCTTGAAGGTGAAGTCTAAGGCCACAAAATCACTAGAAAAGCTAGGTGAGTCATAAGGATCTTTTATGATTCCATAATGCACTTAATGAAGCAACCTTTGGAAAACATCATCTTGGCTCCACTCTATCTATTCATTCATGATTCTTGACTCCATTTACACTTCTTGGAGTCATCACATAATCAATTCTAGGAGCCTAGCTTAGTGTTGCTTCTTTAAGCCATATTATGGAACATATAAAGCCATCTCACTTTCTATGGTTTCTAGACTTTTTCCAAGGCTTTCTCTCATACTCTCCTATCATACATGATGCAAAATTAAGCTTAGAAGGAATTAAAACACTCTTTAGGTGCATTGACTCTCCTTGGCCGAAGCTATGCTTCTATAATGCACCAATGGAGTTTCCTTGCCTCCTTTGATGGAAGAATCATGTAGGAAGCTCTATTAGTGTCTTAGGGACTCATACGAACACTTAAACATCATAAAATATGGCTAGGGTTCATGATAGAGCTCAAGTTGCAATCAAAACCCTAACTTTTCTATCTTGCTTTGCATATCCTTACTCTCCTCCCTTAAATTCATAGATATCACCCTTGGCTCTCTTCAAAATTCTAGCCCTCTGCATCTACATACATGGGGCGAAATAGGGAGAAGGAAGGGAAGGAAGTAGCTACCATGGGATGGAAGATTTACCTTGTTTTTCCTTGTTTTCTTGCTTGATTCTCACTTTCTTTGGCTTCCTCTCTTTAAATCTGCATTTTCCCCTCTTGGTCTAACCTTAAAATAGCACCAAAAACTCTAAGAAATCCATTGGGAGAAAGGGGAGAAGGAGGAGGAGAAGAGGTTTCCTAAGGGGAAGACTAGGAAATTCTAACAATTTCTTACCTTTTCTTGAGTTTTTCCCTTCTCCTTTCCTTTGTTCTTGTGCACCTCCTTCCCTTGAGCTTTCTCTGGTTTTTGGGCAGAGTTTGGTAGATCTAAATGAGGGGAGTAGAAGGACGCCTCATATATATATGGGTTTAAGAAGGACTTTTTCAAAAATTCTCATTTTGTCCTTCATTCTTGGCATTTTTGTTCCTAACTCGTTGTAGCTCCTTTTTTAGAATCATTTTTTCCCATTATGAATTTTACATTTTCAATTTAGTAAAATGCCTTTGGAATCACTCAAATCGGAGCTAAAACCTTCCCAACAAATCATTCAAAGTTTAGGTACACCAACATTGGAAAATGTATATCGGAGATGCTTTAACTGTCCTAGGGCTTTCTATGGTTTTTAGGGCCTTTGAGAACCTTGAAAAACTTAAAACTTTCATTTAAGAAGCCGTCCATACCCAATTCCATACCATACAAGCTTTAACACATTTTACAAGAAGACCTTGTACTTATTGGTGAAAACCTTATTGACAAGGTCTCAGAATTTGCACTACAGATTATAGGATCTTGTCGACAAGATCTTGGACCAAGGTGACAAGATATTATCTCAACCCTGAAATTAACTTAGTCTACCACCATATTTCATACTCAATATACATTCTAATGGTCACATAACATAATCTCTCATTTTTGAAGAATTGGATATTACAGTTGTATGAGTAAAGGAAGGAAAATATTTTTTGCACATGTGGTAACTGAATCATTACTGATTTTCAAAATAACAATTAAGATTTATTAAAATTCTAAATTCTCACTGGTTTACAATAATGTGTTTAGGCAGGGATCTCAATACTGTTAAGATTATAACAGTAAAAAAAGTGCTAGGAGTAGATCAACCTTTCAATATCTAAAGGACAATGCTTCAAAGATGCATGAACTTTATTTAAGGATTAAATGTAATAATAATTAATATACTTAGAGTTCTAAGGCGTAGTGATAAGTTGTGTGAAAAAAATTAAGACAATATTATCATCACTTGCAATATTTAGATATTGGATGTATAGAATTGGCGATTTAATGTATGGTTAAAAGTTTTAAAAATTAAAAATTTCCAACTATTATAAGAAAAGAAATAGCAAGTGCAGCACTTTGGAAGTTAATGGGTTACATTATGGTATTACTGTAGTTCATCCTAAAAAGTCCAGAGGAGCTTAGAGTCAAGTCTAGCATAGAATAAGAATTGTGGCATCCTGACTTTAGGTGATATGTAGGTATTATTAAGCCATAGTGGCCCTAACACTTCTATACCTATATATTAAGGCTAATGCTATGATTTTGTTTCATAAGTAGATTTAAATTATTGAGCCTAATTACTTCAATAATGAATAATTTTATTTGTGCAACAAAAGTACGGCATCAATTGGGAAAGAAAACTCTAACAATGACATGATCAATGCCATTAAAAAGATTGCTATCAATATAAGAAATCAAACTTTAGTTATAACTAGGATTTCCCAATATATTTAAGGGAATAATTTTCTGCAACTTAAGCAAGGATCCTTGTCGATTGACCTATATAGGACTAAATTTGAGAAAATGGTTGGATTTTCCCCTATTTAGTAAACTACTTTGATGAGAACTACAAGATTAAGAGGTTTGAAAATGGTCTGAGACTAGAGATTAGAAATGCCACAACTATTTTAGAAACCAAAAGGGAACATATTAGAAAAGAAGTAGAGTACATGGGGAACTAAAAAAGAACTTTAAGCATAAATCCCTATTAGGAATAGAAAAACCACCATAAGGAGTTAATGTGAAGGTTGTCTACAACAGGTGTAAGAAATCACACAAAAGCAAACCCTATCTTACTAGTAAGAATGTGTGCTATGCCTATGGAAGGCTAGGACACTTACCTAGGGAATGTCCACTGAGCCACAGGAAGTTGTTATTATGAGTGACCAAGGGCATCTAATAAGGAGTTGAGTTCTAGCAAAAACATGATAGGAACTATGGTTTTGAGGCATAAGAAATTGAATTATGCAAATGGATTCATGAAAAGCCTATAGATTATAATGTATGGATGATAAGGATTTCATTGCACCTAAGAAATTATAGAACTCTAGGAGCCTAATTTAAGCCATATGATAGTATAATTAGGCTAAAGAGAAGTTTAAGAATACTTAATGCATCAAATTTCCAATGAGAAGAAGCAAAATTTCAATTGGTTTCCATATAGGTGATGATTTGGCCAAGGTATAGATGAAGCACCTAGAGAGTGTTTCTTTGAGTCCTAAGGAATTTAGAGACTTAGATATAATGAATAAATAATTATAAAACCATTAGATTGAATTTGGAAGCGCTAGAATGAAAGTTGAATTTTTAAGATCTACATTGGATTAAAGAAGCAAGTTGGCTCTAAACTCTTCTAATCAAGCATGTAATCATTTAAATGAGTTTCCTTAAAGTTTTAAGACCTATACCAAGGGAGTGTTTGACATTTAGAAAGCAAAAACTTAGGATTGATTCATAAACTAGCCCTAAATGTCACCTTAGGTTCTAATGGGATAAAAAGAAAATAATAAGGCCTAGGATGAGTTCAAATGGATTAATTTACCTTATAATTGCTATGTGTAGGCCTATCTAACTCAAATTCCCCTAAGTGTGGGTGTCAATTGTAAGAAAGTCAAGGAAAAAGCCAAGACCAAGTGGGTTAATGGCACTTTAAGTTTCTACAAGTTTTAAGGTAACTTCACCTCCCTTTCTTGTATGCATTTGAATGCTTAAATGATGTTGAAATTCTTGTGTGTATTGTTGCTTGATATTTTCATGAGAAATGTTTCATTATGTTTTTCAAATAAGTTATATGAGTACTATATGTGTATGAAAAGTTAATGTGATGGCTCCTAACTCCCTAAGGCATAGAATTGAGCATAGTAGCTCTTCCTTGTCCTTGGTTGACATCAGTTGAGTCTAGCAAGTCTATGATGATACCATGGCTTGAGAATGAATGAGTTTTCATATTATATGATGCATTTAGGTTACATGATGCATATGTATAGCACTCTTGCTCCACATGCATTACATTTACTCATGATGTTCAGCATGCATTAAATTGGTTGAGATTGGCTATCGAGATTCTCCCAGAATCTCACCCCTATGCTCTTACTAAGCATTTCAAGGTCACCAAGTCAAAACAAGGGTATTGAGAAGACCTAAATATTAGAAATGTTGCATTAAAAATGTTACATAGATTAAATCTTAATGTATGTAATGTGTAACACCATAACTTTCTAGCTTATCTCATGTTATCTCCATGTCTCACATCATGTCTTTCATAAAGAAGCAAAGAAAAATGGTATGAAATAATGAGTTTTCTTACATTGCGCTATGCATAAATTTTTCTCTCAGAGTCTCGTGAGCCATATAGATTAATGTATTACATTCTCATATTTAATTACATAGATATAACTCAATTTCATCACCAAAAGTGGCTTAGAGCTTGTACAAGGCAAGAGAATACATGAAATTCATGATAGTTGCCTCGGCCAGAATTTTCCCATTTCTGTTACAAATTTTGAAAAATCATAACTAATTCTAGAAAACTCAAAATCATGTATTCTTTACTATTTTGGAAAGCTACACATATCTAATTTATATTAAAAATATGTCTAGGCCATAAAACATAACACAAAGAATGTTTAACATTCAAAAAAGTGTAGAGATCTGACTAGCTATTGGTACTGACACAACTTTTTGTTATAAATTTCAAAAATTTATGATTAATTCAAAAAAAATCCACTCTGTATAAATAATACTAATCAAGAAAGATACAGATGTTAGCTAAAGGGAAAAAATAACTTCAAACCAGTTTAGGCACATCCAGACATCGAACACTAATCAAACAGTAACCTGGGTCAGTCTGGACGCCTGATACTGGGCAAAAATTTCAAAAATGTATATCTCCCTCTCTAGAAATTTAAATAAGGTAATTCTAGTTAGCACAAGTCACTAGGAGGGTCTAGTTTGTTCTCTAAAATTTTGTGGCAATTGGACATTATTTGCCCCCTGAGTGACAGAATTCAATTTCGGACCAGTGTGAACAGTACCATGAACCAAAGTTAGAATTTTTCCTAACTTTGAAAATTCATCAAATATTCCATAAACCTTTAAAAATTCTGCACTTTAGCTTTACAAAAAGATCTCAACAAGCTCTAAATGTATGCCAAATATTAGATCAAGAAGAGCTCATTTGAACAAAAAGGGTATAAGTTTCCAATATGGTCAATTTTATCCCATATTAGATACCAAATATGTCCAAATGACTTCCCTTGGTATTTGGCACCTCTTGGGCAATTTTAAAAGCATGAACATGCCTTGTGTAAACTGCTCAAGTGGTCCCAAACCTCATGTATCTCAATTTGGCCATTCCACTTTTATTCATACATACATTTTCATAATGTGAGTTTGCCATCACATGCCCAAATTGTACATTTCCATATATAGCTTTGAATCTCATTTGTATATGATACATAAGCATCATTATACATGTTCATAGCATCATAGGACACATACAACAATGGATTACATCATTTACCATTCATATGGTCTTAAAGAGCCAAAATCTATATACTTCGATGGCACACTCTCATCTTTCAAGAGGTTGGCTTCCATTCCCTTGTTCTCTTAGTTCACATAAAAGATGCAAAACAAGTCTCACAAATGCATGCATAGGCATATTGACATATGCAATCATTCAAGAGACATTCTTAACATTTGAGCAAGTCATACATAGCATATGAAAGCTTGCTAAGTAAGTGGATTAGCCTTACCCATTCACTTGTAGATTTTGGACTTGCCTCACCCATTCTTTAAGAGGTTTTTGGACTCAACCTTACTCTTGCTAGTCAACCTCACTTTTGGAAGACTCTTTACTTTGTCTCAACTAATTCTAAGGGTCCTTGACTCATCCTTATCATGGCTAAGGGTTCTTGGCTTCATTGCACTCAAGCAAACCAAAGTAAGCATCATTTAGAAACATAATGCATCATCATGGTGCCATGGTATATGAAATTATGCTAGAATACTTTTCATGGCTCACATACATGCATTCAAAGACAAGCCAAGCATACATTCATGCATGAGAGAAGGAGGAATGAGCTACCTTGCTTGCATTTACATATTTTTTCCTTAAATTTCCCTTCCTTCTTCTTGGCTTAACCAAAAGCTTAGGGAGCATTAACTTCTCTTAGCCTAAATGCACCAAAAGAAATATGAATTACTCATGGGAACAAGCCTTGACATTATACACAATTTACGTTATGCTACTTTAGTCTATGGCTCCATTATGCTTCTATAAGGCACTTAATGAAGCAACTACAAAAATTCATGAACTTGGCTCCCTTCTCTCCTTTAATCTATGATTCTTGATTCCATTTAGACTCCTTGGAGTCATCACATAATTATTTTAAGGAGCCTAGCTAGGAGTTGCTTCATTATGCTACATTATGGAGCCTACACCTTCATCTCACTATCTATAGCTTCTAAAATTTTTCCTAGGCTTCCTCTCATACTCTCCCATCATAAATGATGTAAAAATAAGCTTGGAAGCAACTAAAACACTCCCTAGGTATTACTTCTGCCCTAGACCAAGGCAAGCCTTCCTTATGGAGTCCATGGAGCTTCTTTGCTTTCTTGGATGGGAGGTGCATGTGGGAAGCTCTCTAGGGGTCTTAGGAACTCATACAAACATTCACATAGGCTTGGGAACTCTTAGGTAGAATCAAATTTTTGGTTATGTTCACAAACCCCTAGCTTTTCTATCTTATAAAGTCATGGTTCTTTCTTTGTTCTCTTTGCATATTCTTGTTTCTCATGCTTGAATATTCTTGTCTCTACCTTATTTTGGCTTGAATTCCTTCCCCTCTCTAGTTTCTCTCTCTATGCCTAATATGGAAGCCATTGGAATTCAAAGAAAACAAGTTTTTCTATTGCATATCATACCTCATTTGAAAGCTTGCTAAATGGTGATTTTCTTACTCCATTGGGTTGCTCCAAACCTCCACTTTTTCTCATGAAGTCAGCCACCAAAATCATCCTTTCATGAAGTTGAAACCTGTAACACTATAAATTTCTAGCTCATTTCATGCATATCTATGCCTCACATCATTCAACTTACATAAGAGGCAAAATAATGGCATTAAAATAATGTATTATTTAGCGTTACGTTGTGTATAAAATTTTCATTTAGTGTCTTGTGGATCATGTGAGCTCATACATAAAATTTTCATATTTAATTACATAGATACATCTTATTTCCATCACTAAAAGTGGCTTACAACTCGTGGAAAGCAAAAGGAAGCATAAAAAATATAGTTGCATTTTCGGCCAGAATTCTCCCCTTTTTGTCACGAACTTTGGAAAATCATAACTAATTCTAGAAAAATCAAAATCATGCATTATTAGCCATTCTAAAACCTACACATGTCTAATTTATGTTAAAAATATGTCCAGGCTATGAAACATAACACAAAAGATGTTTGACATTCCAAAAAATCTAAAGATCTGGCTGTCTATTGGTATTGCTACAAGATTTTGTAGCAAAACTCAAAAATGTCTAATTAATTCTACAAAAATATAATCTATAAAAATGATACCAATCTAAAAAGATATAGATGTTAGCTAATGGAGAAAAATAACTCTAGACTAGTTCAGGCACGTCCAGACCTCGAAACCTAATTAAATAGTAACTGAGGTTAATTAGGGCGCATGATACTGGGCAGAATCTTTAAAAAGTCATATCTCCCTCTCTAGACCTCCAAATGGGGTGCTTAATTAGTGCAAGTCATTGAGAATGTCTAGTTTTTACACATAAAATTTTGTGGCAATTAGACATCATTTGAATCCTGAGTGATAGAAATCATTTTTGGACCAACTGAATAGTATATCAGACCAAAATCAAAATTTTTTTAACTTTGAAGATTCATCAAATATTCTCTAGACCTCCAAATATTTTATTCTTTAGCTTTCCAAAAATCTCTCAACAAGCTCTAATTATATACCAAATCTTAGATCAAAAAGAGCTCATTGGGGTAAAAAGTGGTCGACGGCTCTAAAGTGGTCAAATTATACCCCATGTAGAATACCAAAATATTCAAATGGTTTTTCTTGGTATTTAGCACCTTTTGGGCAAGTCTAAAAGCATAATTAAGACTTGTATGACTTTCCAAATGATCCCAAATCTCATGCATCTCAATTTAGCCATTCCACTTCTATTCATACATGTAATTCCATAATGCAAAATTGCCAATACATGTCCAAAATGAGTATTTCCATACATAAAACCTTAGCACTCATTATACATAATATATTAACATAATTATACATGTTCATAACATCATAGGACATATACAACCATAGGTTACATCATTTGCCATTCATAAGACCTTAAAGTAACAAATCCAAGACACTTTGATGTCACATTTCTAACTTTCATATGGTTGGCTCCCATTTCCTTGCTCTCTTGGTCCACCTAGCATGTTAGAATATTGGAGAAGAGGGGATGAGATTCAAAGAATCTCAATAGCTCATCTCCCATTCCATCATACATAAAGGATGTAAAACAAGTCTTACAAATGCATGTATGGTCATGTTGACATGCGCAAATATTCAAGAAGCATTTCCAACATTTGAGCAAGTCATACATGGCATACAAAGGCTTGCCAAGCAAGTGGATTAGCCTCACCCATTTGCTTATGAATTTTGGACTTGCCTCATCCATTCTTTAAGAGGTTCTTAGACTCAACCTTGCTCTTGAGAGTTAGCCTCACTTTTGGGAGACACTTTACTTTGTCTCAACCAATCTTAAGGATTTTTGGATCATCCTCACCATGGCTAAGGATTCTTGGCCTCACCATGCTCAAGCAAAACAAAACAAATATCATAAACATCATTTAAAAACATAATGTATCATCATGGTACCATGGATTGAGAGCTCATGCTAGAACATATTCCATAGCTTAAAATACACATACACACATTCAAAGATAAGTAAAGCATGCAATCATGCATGAGAGAAGGGAGAGTGAGCTACCTTTGATGCAACCACACACCTTTTCTCTTAGATTTCCTCTCCCTTCCTTGGCCTCACACACACAAAGGTGTGGTAATGATTCCTCTTGGCCTAAACATAATTTATGGAAGCTAATTAGGTTCATGAAATTAATTTTAAGGCCATACAACTTGCTTAGGCTCTAGCTTAACCTATAAACCCCTTTATGGTTCAAAAAATGCACCTAATGAAGCAACACCCATCAAATAAATTCTAGGCTCCATTCTTTCCTTTCAAATATGATTATTAACTCCTTTTAAGCCTCTTGGAGTCATTACACAATTTAAATAAAGAGCCTAACTACATGCTGCTTCTTTAGATTATATTATGGAACATATAGGGCCAACTCACTTTCTATGGCTTCTAAATTTTTCTCAAGGCCTCCACTCATCATATATGACTCAAAAATGGGCTTAGAAAGATTTAAAACTCTCCCTAGGTATAGAAACCCATCTAGGCTGAGGCTATGGAGGATTTTGGCTTCCATGGAGCTTGCTTTGTTTTCTCAAGGGAAGATGCACATGGAGGGACTTCTAGGGATCTTAGGAGTTCATTCATACATTTATTTAAGTCTAGAAATCATTGTATAAAATCAAATTTTTCAAGGAATACTCGAAACCCTAGAATTTGCATTTTGAATTTCCATGGTTATTTGTTAATTCTCTTTGCATATTCTTAATCTCCACACCCTTTTTCTTAAGAATCACCTTTGGTTCTGCTTAAAAGTCAAGCCCTCCTAGGACTTCTTGAGTGGGGCAAAATTGTAACGCCTTATATTTCAAACTGATTCCATCACATTTCCATACTTTGCATCATACATTCCATGAAGGAGCAAGAAAAAAGGGATAAAAATAATGACTTTTCTAGTGTTGCGTCGTATATAAAAATTCCATTCGATGTCACGTGAACCATGTGAGCTTATACATCACATTTTCATATTTAATTACATGAATACAACTCATTTACATTATTAAAAGGGGCCTATATCTCGTGGAAATCAAAGGGAAGCATAAGATACATATATATTTTTGGTTAAATTTTCCTCTTTTCTGTCACAAACTTTGGAAAATCATAACTAATTCTAGAAAACTCAAAATCATGCATTCTTGGCCATCCATTCTGGAAAGCTACACATGTCTACTTTATGCTAAACATACGTCCAGACCAAGAAACACAATACAGAAGACATTTGACATTCAAAATGTTCCAGAGGTCTGGCTATCCACTGATGCTGTCACAAAATTTTGTAGCAAACTTCAAAAATGTCCAATTAATTTCACAAAAATCCAATCCATGCAAAATGACACCAATCTAGAAAGATATGGATGTTAGCTAGAGGGTAAAAATAACTCCAGACTAGTTCAGCATGTGCAGACCTCAAAACTCAATCAAATAATAACTGAGGTCAGTTGAAGCACCTAGTACTAGACAGATTCTTTGAAAATTTATATCTCCCTCTCTAGACATCCAAATGAGGTGCTTTCAGTTAGCCAAGTCACTGGGAATGTCTAGTTTCTATGTATAATGTTTCATGGTAATTAGACACCATTTGAGCCCTGTGTGATAGATTTCATTTTCGGACCTGAGTGAACAATGACATGACTAAAACTAGAATTTTTGCCAACTTTCGAAATTCATTAAAAATTCTCTAGACCTCTGAAAATTCTGTTCTTTAGCTTCTTAAACATCTCTCAACAAGATCTAATTGCATGCCAAATCTCAGATCAAGACGAGCTCACTTGGATAAAAAGTGATATAGGGTTCCATTATGGTCAATTTTGGCTCTATATAGGATACCAAAATGTCCAAATGGCTTTCCTTGGGGTTTGGAACCTCTTGGACAAGTCTAAAAGCATAATTAGGACTTGTGCAAACTACCCAAATGGTCCCAAACCTCATGCATCTCATTTTGGCCATCTCACTTGCATTTATACACATTTGCATAAAACCATTCAAGAAGCCACATTGCCATAACATACTCAAACCACATTCTAATGATCACATAACATATTCTCCCATTTATACATGACATATTATCATAATTACATATGGTCATAACATTATAGTATATATACAACCATTGATTACAACAATTGCCATTTGTATGGCCTTAAAGTAGTAAGATTTAAACACTTCAATGTCATCCTCTCATTTTTAAGGTGGTTGGCTTCCATTACCTTGCTCTCTTGGTCCACCTAGCATGTTAGAATATTAGAGAGGAGGGGATGAGATTCAAAGAATTCCAATAGCTCATCTCCCATTTAATCATACATAAAGGATGCAAAATAAGTCTTACAAATACATGTATGGTCATGTTGACATGTGCAAACATTCAAGAGGTATTTTCATCATTTGAGAAAGTCATACACAGCATACAAAGGTTTGCCAAGCAAGTGGATTAGCCTTATCCATTTACTTATGGATTTTGGACTTGCCTCACCCATTCTTTAAGGGGTTCTTGGACTCAACCATGCTCTTGGGAGTCAACCTCACTTTTAGGAAACTCTTTACTTTGTCTCAACTAATTTTAAGGGTTCTTGGCTCATCCTCACCATGGCTAAGGGTTCTTGGCCTCACCATACTCTTGGAAAACATAATGCATTATCATGGTACCATGGAGCAAGAGCTCATGCTATAATATTTTTCATGGCTTGAAATATACATACACATATTCAAAGACAAGTAAAATAAGCAATCATACATGAGAGAAGGTGGAGAGGGCTACCTTGGAAACAAACACATACTTTTCTCCTTGAATTTCCCTTCCTTGCTTTGGCATTACACACACAAAGGTGTGGGGATGGTTTCTCTTGGCCTAAACACAATTTATGGATGCCAATTAGGTTCATGGAATTAATTCTAAGGCCACATAACTTACTTGAATACTAACTTGATTTATAAACCTCATTAGGGTTCCATAAATGCTCTTAATGAAGCAACACCCCTCAAATAAATTCTAGGCTCCATTTTTTCCTTTGAAATATGAATATTGACTCCTTTTAAGCCTCTTGGAGTCAATAGCCTAGCTACATATTGCTCTTTAGGTCATATTATGGAACATATAAGGCCAACTCACTTTTTATGATTTCTAAACTTTTTACAAGGCTTCCCCTCAAATTCATTCATCATATATGACTCAAAAATGGGCTTAAAAAAATTTAAAACTATCCCTAGCTATAAAAACCCCTTTAAGCATAGGCTATGGAGGGTTTTGCTCTCCATGGACTTTGCTTTATTTTCTCAAGGGAAGAAGTACATGGGGAGACTTCTAGGAATCTTAGGAACTCATTCAAACAATTATTTAAGCAAAAGAATTAGGAGATCAAATCAGATTTTAAAAGGAACGCTTGAAACCCTAGAAATTGCATCTTGAAATTCCATTATTTTTTGTTAATTCTCTTTGCATATTCTTAATCTTCACATCCTTTTTCCTAAGAATCACCCTTGGTTCTACCTAAAAACCAAATCCTCTGAGGGTTTCTTGAGTGGGTTAAAATGGTGGAGGAAGGGGAGGAAGAGATAGCAAGCATGGAAGAAGAAATTACCTTGTTTTCTTGCTTTTTCTCACTTGAATCTTGCTTTCTTCAAGCTCCTCTCTTCAAATCCGAAATTTTCCCTCAATTTCTTTCTTAAAACAGATTTGTAAACTTCATTTTAATCAAAGGAAACAAAGGAGAATGGAGAGGAGAAGAGGTTTGGATGGAAGAAAGCATGAAAAACTATCAAATTTCCATACCTTAAGCCTTTGATTTCTCCTTCTTCTTCTCTCCCTTTGGTGTGCCTAAACCCTAGATTTCTCCTTTGAATTTGGGTAGAAAAATAGGAAGCTATGTGAGTGTGAGAGTGGGGAGCCACCTATTTATAGGTGGGAAGAATAAACACTTTTCAAAAATTCTCATTTTGCCCTTCGTTCTTTGCATTTTCATTTCTCATTGTTTTAGCTCCTTTTTTAGAACCTTCTTGTCCATTATAAAATTTAGGTTCCCAATTTATTAAAATGCTTTTGGAATCACTCAATTCGGAGATAAAACCTTCACGAATGAATCCGTCAAAGTTTGGGTACACTGACGTTGGAAATCATCCACCAAAGGGAATTTAATTGTCCCGAGGCTTCCCATGGTTTTCAAGACCTCTGAGAACCCCATAGAACCCCATAGAACTTAAAAATTTCATTTAAAAAGCCCTTCTGTTGAATTCCAAAATTTGCTTAAAATTATGAAAATGCCATTATGTTTCGTAAGTTTTCCATCAAATTTTGTTTCTTCATTCTAGCTCTATTTTTCCTTTCGTCTAAGCTTAGAATTCTCATTTTTAGGAGTCTAGAATGCTACTTAAATTTTTTAGGACCTTAAATAATTCATTTCAAGGGACTTGCTTTGAAAACGTGCTCATTTCTGTCATTTAATGAAAACCAGACGTTACAATTCTCTCCCTTCAAAAAATTTCATCCTCAAAATTTAGATAACATATCTCATGGGAAGAGTTCTGGATGTTTCTTTCTGATATCATTCTCTAGCTCCCAAGTAGCCTCTTCGGAAGATAACCCCTTCCAAACCACTTTCACCAACGGTATCGTCTTATTTCGTAACTACTTGAGTCTAACGTCCACGATTTGATCTGGTGATACTATGTATGATAGATCATCCTATAACTGCATATTCTCATAATCTATGACATGTGAGCGGTCGGGCTGGTACTTTTTAAGCTGTGAAACATGGAAAACATTGTGGACTTAGTTCAAGTTTAAGGAAAAGGTTAGTATGTAGGCCACAAGTCCTACTTTATCAAGAATCTAGAAAGGACCTATGTATTTTGGATTGAGCATTTTACTCTTAATGGGCTAACCTATTCCTGTGACTAGAGACATTCTAATAAAAACATGGTCTCCAATCTCAAACTCTAATGGCCATCTACGTTTGTCTATATAACTTTTCTGTCTACTCTGGGCCGTCAGGTATTTCATTCTAATGGTCTCTATCTGTCTAGATGTTTGGTCCACTAACTTTAGGCCTATAAGGCTCCACTCTCCTAGCTCAACACAACACATCAGAGACCTACACTTCCTCCCATATAATGCCTCATACGGTGCCATCTGTATACTTGCATGATAACTATTATTATAGGCAAATTCTATTAGAGGCAAGTATGTATCCCAGTTTCCTTTCATTTCTAGCACACACGCTCTCAACATGTCTTCTAGGGTTTAGATAGTTCTTTCTATCTGTCCATCTGTCTGGGGATGATAGGTTGTACTAAATCTAAGTCTGGTACCTAAAGCATCCTGTAATGATCTCCAAAAGTTCAAAGTGAATCTAGGATCCCTATCTAAAACTATACTTCTAGGCATGCCATGCAGTCTGACTATCTCCCTGATGTACAACTGGGCTAGCTTATCTAGGGTACAAGTGGCTTTCATAGCTAAGAAGTGTGCTGACTTTGTTAATCTATCCACTATTACCCATATTGCATCATGTCCCAAAGATGTCCTAGGTAAACCTATGACAAAATCCATAGCTATACTATTCCATTTCCACTTTGGGAAATCTAGGGGCTGAAGTAATCCAGCTGGTTTCTGGTGTTCTATTTTAACTCTCTGGCATACTAGACACTGGGAGACATACTATGCTATGTCTGTCTTCATTCTAGGCCACCAGAACATTTTCTTTAAATCTTGATACATTTTATTACTGCCCAGATGAATAGTATACTTACTCTTATGTGCCTTATCTAATATTTTCTCTTTGATTTCTGTATTTCTAAGCACATACAGCCTATCTCTATATCTTACTATATCATCCTCAGATAGATTAAACTCCTGAATGCTACCCTGGGCTATCTGGGCTCTAACCTTACTTATATGGTCATTTGTCTGCTGGGCCTCTCTTATTTGATCTCTCAGACCATTTTTTATTCTAGTTTCACTCATTAATAACTTCCCCAAATACACCTCATAGAAGAGACTCATGTCTCTGAATCTCTCGATCAAATCTTGCTCTCAGATTATTTACAGGCCATGTGTATGGATTTTTTCTAACTCTTTTTGTTCAAATAAGTATTTAAGGCTCTTGTGGTTGTTGTAAATTTCTATAGCTACCCCATATAAGTAGTGTCTCCATATCTTTAAAGTAAACACCACTACGGCCAACTCTAGGTCATGTATGGGGTAGTTTTCCTCATAAGATTTCAATTATCTAGAAGCATAAGCTACCACTCGGCCTTTCTGCATAAGTACACATCCTCACCCTTTCTTAGAGGCATCATTATAGACTACAGAAGTTTCTCTAGGGTCAGGGAGTACTAAAACTGGGGTTGTGGTTAACTTGTGTTTCAATTCCTAAAAACTACTCTCACATTTCTCATTCCATATCAATGGTACATTCTTTCTAGTAAGCTGGGTTAGTGGCATCGCTATCTGAGAAAAGCCCTGAATGAATCTCCAGTAGTAACTTGCTAAACCTAGGAAGCTCCTTATCTCTGTCACTGTCCTAGGTCTCTCCCACTTTAATATTGCCTCTACCTTATGGGGATCTATTGCAACCCCTACCTGAGAGATCACATGACCTAGAAATTGAACTTCAGTGAGCTAGAATGGACATTTGCTAAGTTTAGCATACAACTGTCTCTCTCTCAAGGTTTCCAAGGCTAATCTCAGGTGTTGCTCATGTTCTTCTCTACTTTTTTAGTAGATGAGGATATCATGTATCAAGACAACTACAAATCTTTCTAAGTATGGTCTAAACACTCTGTTTATATAATCTATGAATACTGCAGGTACATTCGTTAACCTAAAAGGCATAACTAAAAATTCATAATGCCTGTATCTAGTTTTAAATGTTGTTTTGGAAATATTCTCAGCCTTTATTCTAAATTAATGGTATCCCAACCTGAGATCTATCTTAGAGAATATTGACACTCCTACTAACTGATTTAAGATGTCATCTATGCAAGGGAAAGGATACTTATTCTTAATGGTTATCTTATTGAGTTCTCAGTAATCTATACATAGCCTAAGGCTCCTATCTTTCTTCTTTACGAATAAGATTAGAGCTCTCTATAGTGAGACATTGGGTCTGATAAAAGCTTTCTCTAAGAGCTCTTCTATCTATTTCTTAAGCTCAGCTAGCTCAGTGGAAGCCATCCTATACGGGGCCTTAGACACTAGACCTGCCCTAGGTACAATGTTTATAAGAAACTTTACCTCTCTCTCTAGGGGCAGTCTGCTAATCTCTCTAGGAAATACCTCTGGGAACTCCCTCACTACAAGGATCTCATCTATACCTTCTTCTACCTCAGCCTGGACTGAAAAGAAAACTAAATACCTCTGACAACCATGCCCTAGAGATCTCTCAGCCAAAAAGGTGATCATAACAGATAACTCGATCCTCATACTAGGCACAGTCCCACACTTAGATAAAGTAATACATTTGTGGCTACAATCTAGTGTGGTATTATTTACAGACATCCAGTTCATGCCAATGATCACATCAATATCAATAAGGGGCATACAAATCAAATCAAGAGTGGTAAGGCAGTGATTAAACTAGATCACACAATTTAAACAAGTATGGGAGGTAATGGCTCAGTTTCCTGTAGGGGTAGATACATGTAAATCATATGGAAGTGTATGCATACTTAGACCCAACCTCCTAGCATAGTTATATGATATGAAAGAATGGCTAGCAATTGAATCAAATAATGCAGTCACAGAAAAATCATTTATTCTAATAGTACCTTGAATTAGACTCGAGGACCGACTAACCTTCTGTTGTGATAGGCAAAGACTCTACACTGGGTCTAAGGTCTGGGAGGAAAAGCCATCTTCCTCTGTTGTGTGATCTGTGGAGGAGCCCAAGTGCAATCCCTAGCCATATGTCCAAGCCTACCACACCTGAAGTATACATTCTGCCCCGCGTAGCATGGTCTGGTTCCGTGGTTCTTGCCACACTGGGGACATATGATAGGTGTGAAGCTACCTCTACTAGACTAAGTCCTCCATTTCTTGCCTTTTCAACCCCACTGGCCTCTCCCACCTCTCCAACTAGTAACTATAGCCTGTGATCCCTCTCTAGGTCTCTTGGGCTTAGGGAGGGGTGGTCTAGCACTAGAAGTAGGCTGCATCGTCCTGAGGTTCGCCTCTGTAACTCTACATATCTCGACCAGGGTATTCAAGTGCCTAATTCTCTGTGGCACTACCCTATCTCTGATCTCAGGGAGCAAGCCTTTCTCTAATCTATCTGCTCTCTACCTCTCATCATTATGCCTCTGTAAGTAAGAGGAGTATCGAGGGAGCTTTACAAATTTAGCTACATACTGGTCCACAGACATCCCTTCTGTCTGTTTCAGGAGAATAAATTTTAACTCCTTCTCATCCCTAACTATACTAGGGAAGTATCGCTCATAAAAGGCCTGAAGGAATGCCTCCCATGTAATCAGAAGGTTCCTTGCCTACAAGATAGGTTCAGTGCCCTCCACCAATAATCTACTTCTTTCTCTAACTGGAAGATAGCCATAGTGGCTTTCTGCTCAGACATGTACTCCATCACTTTGAAAATTTTCTCTAGTTGCATGATCCAAGCCTCGACTTTCTTATTGTTCATTTCACCATTAAAGGTGGGAGGCTTTAATTTCTTGAATTGGGTGATAACCTGACTGATAAATGCTCCTGGGCTGAAGGCGTCTGAATTGGTGGAATGGGGGCAACCATCTATATGTATGGCTGCAGGCCAGAATGAGTTGCACTTAAATGCTCGGGATGATCTGAGTGGTGAGGTGACTGTGAAGGATGAGGTGTAGGGCCCTAACTGTCTCTCTCAGCAAGTTGTTCCTGTAACTGTATAATAACAGCTTGTTGCTAATCCAGGCAAGCCATGATTGACTATAGGGCTCCAGCAACCAAATCACTGGCCTCAGCTCTATCATCTACCTGAGCCTCTCTAGAGGGCTAACCTCTCCTAGTGTTCATCATTTTTCTAAAATATCATAACAAACTTTAACATAAACAAGGGAACACTTTCACACCACCACATACTCATTTCATCCATAAAAACAAGCTCATACACATCTTGGCAACTCACAAACACAAGCCACACCCCACATTAAGAGCCTGAACCTTTGCTCTAATACCAAAAATGTAACACCTTATATTTCTAGCTTATTCCATCACATTTCCATGCTTTACATCATACATTCCATGAAGGAGCAAGAAAAAAAGGGATAAAAATAATGACTTTTCTAGCATTGCGTCGTGTATAAAAATTTCATTCAATGTCATGTGGACCATGTGAGCTCATACATCACATTCTCATATTTAATTATATGAATACAACTCATTTGCTTCATCAAAAGTGGCTTACATCTGGTGGAAATCAAAGGGAAGTATAAAATACATATATATTTTCAGCCAGATTTTGCTCTTTTCTGTCACAAACTTTGGAAAATTATAACTAATTTTAGAAAAATCAAAAGCTACACATGTATACTTTATGCCAAAAATATGCCCAAACCATGAAACACAACACAAAAGACGTTTGACATTTGAAATGGTCCAGAGGTCTGACTGTCCATTGGTGCTATCACAAAATTTTGCAGAAAACTTCAAAAATGTCCAATTAATTCCAAAAAATCCAATCCATGCAAATGATACCATTATGAAAAGTTATAGATGTTAATTAGAGGAAAAAAATAACTTTAGACAAGTTCAAGCATGCCTAAACCTTAAAACTCAATCAAACAATAACTAAGGTTAGTAAGAGCGCCTAGTACTAGATAGATTCTTTGAAAATTTATATCTCCCTCTCTAAACATCCAGATAAGGTGCTTCTAGTGGCACAAGTCACTAGGAATGTCTAGTTTCTTTGTATAATGTTTCATGGCAATTGGAGATCATTTGAGTCCTGTGTGACAAATTTCATTTTCGGACCTGAGTGAACAGTGACATGACTAAAACTAGAATTTTTGCCAACTTTGGAAATTCAACAAATATTCTCTAGACCTCTAAAAATTCTGTTCTTTAGCTTTCCAAAAATCTCTCAATAAGATCTAATTGTATGCCAAATTTCAAATTAAGAAGAGCTCATTTGAACAAAAAGTTATATAAGGTTCCATTATGGCCAATTTTGGCTCCATATAGGATACTAAAATGTCCAAATGGCTTTCCTTGGGTTTGGCACCTCTTGGGCAAGTCTAAAAGCATAATTAGGACTTATGTGAGCTGTCTAAATGGTTCCAAACCTCATGCATCTCATTTTGGCCATCTCACTTGCATTTATACACATTTGCATAAAACCATTCAAGAAGCCACATTGCCATAACATACTCAAACCACATTCTAATGGTCACATAACATATTCTGCCATTTATACATGACATATTATCATAATTACATATGTTCATAATATTATAGTACATATACAACTATCGATTACAACAATTGCCATTTGTATGGCCTTAAAGTAGTAAGATTCAAATACTTTAATGTCATCCTCTCATTTTCAATGTGGTTGCCTTCCACTACCTTGCTCTCTTGATCCACCTAGCATGTTAGAACATTGGAGAGGATGGGATAAGATTCAAAGAATCTTAATATCTCATCTCCCATTTAATCATGCATAAAAGATGTAAAATAAGTCTTACAAATGCACGTATGGTCATGTTGACATGTGCAAACATTCAAAAGGGGTTTTCATCATTTGAGAAAGTCACACATAGCATACAAAGGCTTGCCAAGTAAGTGGATTGGTCTCACCAATTTACATATGGATTTTTGACTTGCCTCACCCATTCTTTAAGAGGTTCTTAGACTCAACTATGCTTTTGGGAGTTAACCTCACTTTTGGGAGACTCTTTACTTTGTCTTAACCAATCTTAAAGGTTCTTGGCTCATCCTCATCATGGCTAAGGGTTCTTGGCCTCACCACACTCAAGCAAACCAAAGCAAGCATCATAAATATCATTTGGAAAACATAATGCATCATCATGGTACCATGGAGCAAGAGCTCATGCTATAACATTTTTCATAGCTTGAAATACACATACACACATTTAAACGCAAGTAAAGCAAGCAATCATGTATGAGAGAAGGTGGAGAGAGCTATCTTGGAAACAAACACACTTCTCTCCATGAATTTCCCTTCCTTGCTTCAGCCTCACACACACAAATATGTGGGGATGATTTCTCTTAGCCTAAACATAATTTATGGAAGCCAATTAGGTTCATGGAATTAATTCTAAGGCCACATAACTTGCTTAGATATTAGCTTGATCTATAAACCTCATTATGGTTCCATAAATGCTCCTAATGAAGCAACACCCCTTAAATAAATTCTAGGCTCCATTGTTTTCTTTCAAATATGATTCTTGACTTCTTTTAAGCCTCTTGGAGTCAAGAGCCTAACTACATATTGCTTTTTTAAGTCATATTATGGAACATATAAGGCTAACTCATTTTCAATGGTTTCTAAATTTTTCCCAAGGCTTCTCCTCATATTCATTCATCATATATGATTCAAAAATAGGTTTAGAAAAATTTAAAACTATCCCTAGCTATATAAACCCCTTTAGGACAAGGCTCTGAAGGGTTTTGCTCTTTATGGACTTTGCTTTGTTTTCTCAAGGGAAGAAGCACATAGGGAGACTTCTAAGAATCTTAGGAGCTCATTCAAACACTTATTTAAGTATAGGAATTAAGAGATCAAATCAGATTTTAGAAGGAACACTTGAAACCCTAGAAATTGCATCTTGAAATTCCATGGTTTTTTGTTAATTCTCTTTGCATATTCTTAATCTTCACACCCTTTTTCCTAAGAATCACCCTTGGTTCTACCTAAAAACCAAGTCCTCCGAGGGTTTCTTGAGTGGGGTAAAATGGTGGAGGAAAGGGAGGAAGAGATAGCAAGCATGGAAGAAGAAATTACCTTATTTTCTTGCTTTTTCTCACTTGAATCTTGCTTTCTTCAAGCTCCTCTCTTCAAATCCAGAATTTCCCCTCAATTTCTCCCTTAAAACAGATTTGTAAACTTCATTTTAATCAAAAGAAACAAAAGAGAATAGAGGAGAAGAGGTTTGGATGGAAGAAAGTTTCCATACCTTAAACCTTTGATTTCTCCTTCTTCTTCTTTCCTTTTGGTGTGCCTAAATGCTAGCTTTCTCCTCTAAATTTGGGCAGAAAAATATGAAGCTATGTGAGTGTGAGAGTGGGGCACCACCTATTTTATAGGTGAGAGGAATAAACACTTTTCAAAAAATCTCATTTTGCCTTTCGTTCTTGGCATTTTCATTTCTCATTCGTTTTAGCTCTTTTTTTAGAACCATATTTTCAATTATAAAATTTAGGTTCACAATCTAGTAAAATACCTTTGGAATCACTCAAATTGGAGCTAAAACCTTCCTAAACAAATCTGTCAATGTTTGAGTACACTGACTTTGGAAAACATTCACCAGAGGGAATTTAACTGTCCCGGGGCTTCTCATGGTTTTTAGGGCATGTGAGAACCTCAGAGAACTCAAAATTTTCATTTAAAAAGCCCTCCTATGTGAATTTCAAAATTTTCTCAAAATTATAAAAATGTCATTACGTTTCGTAAATTTTTTGTCAAATTTTTGTTTTTATTCTGGCTTCATTTTTCTTTTTGTCTGAGCCTAGAATTCTCATTTTTAGGAGTCTAGAATGTTACTCAAATTTTTTGGGATCTTAACTAATTTATTTTAGGGAACTTGCTTTGAAAACGCACCTATTTCCGTCATTTAACAAAAACTGGACGTTTCAAAAATGGTGGGAGAAGAGGAGCAAGAGATAGCAACAGTGGAAAAAGAAATTACCTTGTTTTTCTTATTTTTCTCACTTGAATCTTGTTTTCTTTGGGCTCCTCTCTTCAAATCCGAATTTTTTCCTTAATTTCTCCCTTAAAACAAATTTATAAACTTCATTATAATCATAGGAAACAAAGGAGAATGGAGGATAAGAGGTTTGGAAGGAAGAAAGCATGAAAAACTACCAAAATTCCTTACCTTCAAGCCTTGATTTCTCTTCTCCTTCTTCTTCCCTTGGTGCACCACTCTCCTAGGGTTTCTTCTTTGGTTTGGGGTAGAAAAATATAAGACTAAATGAATGGGAGAGTGGGGCGCCTCATTTTTATAGGTGGAGGAGAATGGCTTTTTCAAAAATTCTCGTTTTATCCTTCATTTTTGACATTTTTGTTTCTAATTTGTTTTAACTCCTTTTTAAGAACCATATTTTTTATTTTAAAATTTAGGTTCCCAATTTAGTAAAATGCCTTTGGAAACACTCAAATCGAAACTAAAACCTTCTAGAACGAATCCGTCAAAATTCAGATACATCGACATTGGAAAATATCCATCGGAGGGATTTTAACTATCTTGGAGCTTCCCATGGTTTTCAAGGCCTTTGAAAGCCCTAGAGAGCTCAAAATTTTCATTTAAAAAATTCTCCTATGTGAATTCCAAAAATTGATCAAAATTACAAAAATGCCATTATGTTTTGTAAGTTTTTCATAAGAAATTGTTTCTTCATTCTAGCTCTATTTTTCTTTTCATCTGAGCCTAAAATTCTCATTTTTAGGAGCCTAGAATGTTACTCAAATTTTTTGAGACCTTAACTAATTTATTTTGGGGGACTTGCTTTGAAAATGCGCCTGTTTCTGTCGTTTAACAAAAAATCAGACATTACAAAACCACTATTAGAAAGAGCATGAAGAGTAGCGTAAGATTATAAACTACCATAACATGAGATTTTGCATATATGCTTACCTATTTAGTTTTTTTTCCTTTCTTTCTCCTCTCTCCCTTCATCACACCATAGCTACTGGTATTTAACAGAAATTAAGTTAGCAAATCCAGTAGAGAAGGCGTGGATGACATAAAGAAAAGGTGAGGGGAATAGTTTTGACTTTTTCCATAATTATCATTCTTGCCACTACACTTTGACTATGTCGTTTGAGCTCCTTTTAGATCCCTTTTTAGAACCGTCTTTTCTATCATAAAATTTAGTTCTCTAATTTATAAAATGCCTTTGGAATTACTCATTTTAGATTTAAAACTATTCTGAACCTTTCAATCAAAGTTTTAGTCGACTGACTGTTGAAATAGCTCACTGGAAGGGTTTCAACTGTCCCAAGAGTTTTTATGATTTTTAGGGCCTCTGAGAACCCTAGAAAGCTCAAATTTCTTGTTTAAAAAGCCCTTTTATGAGTTTTCTAAAAATTTCTTATATTTACAAAAATGCCACTGGCCTTTTGGTAATTTTTTAAATCACTCTAACCTCGGTTTCTAGGCAAGTTAAAACTTAAATCCTTATTTTCCATTATTTAGAATTTTATCCTAATTTAAGTTGGCTCTAAATCCTTTTATTTCGGGGAATTCCTTTTATATCTGGCTCATTTCTAATATTTACGAAGAAACTGAATATCGCGTTTCTTACGTTTATGGAGGGACCGGATGTTACATTTCTCCCCCTTTTAAATAAATTTCATCCTCAAATTTTGGGGTATACCTTTCTCTTACTCTTTTCTATTCTAGCTAACTACTCTTTTCTTTCCCTTCTTCCTAACTCTATATGCTTTTCTCAGCAATTTCACTCTTTTGAGTTTTTTCTTAGCCTGGGAACTTTCACTAGTAGCTTTTAATGAGGGCTCTATTATTATAGAGTATATGCTAGTTCTTTTCATAAGAGAAAGAAGTTTCTGACTCTTGAGGCCTATCTTTAAAGAGCTTACTAATTATATCGGGTTAGTTTTAACTCGTTCGCAGGGGTTAATGTTCTTTTCAGTGGACTCATATACACATATCGGAAGGTTATTTATATCCTCTCCTAATGGCTTCTCATAAGGTCTCATTATCTTTCTTTAGTCATTATAGCCATGGGAGATTTCTATCTACTTACTGATTTAAAACATATTATCTACTGTTCATCTCTGCGTTCTTTCTTACTAGCTTATCCCATGATTGCAATTCACATTTTTTCTATCACAGGTTTCATTTCTCAATTGCTTACTAGGACTACAACTCCCTCAAGGAGTTTTTGCTTTCAATAATCCCAATTTCTATGTTTACTAATGCATTTGTCTCTTTTGGGCCAGGACTTTTTCTTACTCTCTTTGCTCACTTGGAAGTGGACATTTTGAGAGTCCTTCATCTCAACACTGATAGGCCTAACGTATGTGCCTCACACTAGTATCGAAGAGCTACTACCGCTAACTATTGCTGAATGCTAGTGGGATACTAACTGTGCTCATAGTTTCAATCACTGGATACATAATTTACCACTACCTCATTTAGAACTGCACTTAACCCCTTTTTAAATACATAGTTTAGCATATAGGGATCTCTCTATCCCTTAGTCAAGGCTAATATCTGCTAGGTAGTGATTCATTTGGCTCTAACTTTGGAAAGTTACTTTCTTACTTTTCTCATCCCATCCACTATACTTATCTATTAAAAGATCTAGTCAGTGGTCTAGCTGTCTGAGTAAAGCCTTCATATCTCTGTGGCAATAGTCTACTAGACTTAGGAGGTTTCTAGTCTCTGGGACAAGAGCTAATTGAAACTGTATTGGTTTTTGAGACTAATTGCTCTGTAAAAGCTATCTCAGGTTGTCATTTCACCAGAGATCTATCATGCTGTAATTGGGGCTCTCTGTAACTTTATGGGATCTGCTATGACCCCTAGGTCTACTGCGACCTCTCAGAGCCCTGCTAGGGTCTGCTACAACTTGTTGTGCTATATTAAGATCTACTGCGATCCATCTCTAAGAGACATTAAAGCGTAAGATTACTGTATCTAACAATAAAACACATACTCACTAAGTTTAGTAACCATCACTTAAAATGACTGAGGCTAAACTCAAAAGTACATCATGCTCTTCGTGTGAAGTGGGTTCTATGTCATCTGATTCTCGAGGATCCCATCATACTGATACTTAAGAGAATCTTAATTTTCGTTCATCACTCCTCATGGAATTCTCATATTCTCACTTCAGTCTTTTTTTACTTAGGCTTTCCTTTTTTATTCTAATTATACTCAACTATCTTTTCCTCTTATATCCTACAATTTCTGACTATGCCCATACATTGCTTTTGTGTGCCTTGGCACTAGGGCATCTCACACACTAAGTGTGGTTAACATCTTTGGCAAGAGAGAGGTTATACACTGGTCCCTATTCATTTCATTTACACATATTATAAGGGACTTAGGCTACGCATACTGAACTGGTGCTATCTGAATTCTAAATATTCTTTACTATTAGCATATTCTTTTCTATGTTACTATTCTTTACTGGGGATTTCTTTCTACATGCTTTTCTTATCATTCTAATACTATTAGAATCTCTTTGCCTTTTTTTTTCTAACTCATCACATTTTTTAACTAACTTGAATATCTTTCGATTATCAAGACACTTTGGTAATTGATGTCATCGCTTGCTATGCACTCAAGTCATAATATTACTGGGTTGATCAGACCCAATATTGTGTAACCATCATTGCAAGCAAACCATAATATCCAACACTAATACACAGGTGCCTCATGATTGAGCTTAAGGCCACTATTGCCAGTATATTACAAGTTTTCTAACAATCTAAAGTATTCCTCTCATACTTTTTTTTTGTCTGCCCTATCTCGAGAAAAATAAGATTCTTCCTTTACTTCATCCTGAGATCACTTTATATTGTCTGACTGTTTTTACTTTGGGCTCCATCATGCTAAAAGGGCATCTATGCTAAGGACGGATGTGCTTTCTCAAGTACTCAAGTACATCAACTCGATATTTATCCTTCATCTATTATGTCCTCAGCTTGAACACTGTCATGTATTCTCTCTGTCTTTACCTTTACTATTCTTTTACTTAGGAAAAAGGATGTTCTACTACTGGCTATTTCTATTTCCAGTTTAGGTTTCTTTATGCTCAAGAGCACCTACATTTTTCCTAGGTTCCTCTACTTGTTCGCTCTTTATGACATCAAGGGGCTCTACCTTCTTATACTCTTGCTATGCTTTTAACTAGATTGTCCCTTGGTAAGAAAAATTTTATTTCATGAAATCCCAAGAATTATATTCAACGGCGCTTTTAGCTTAGACTCTTTCTTTGCATAATACAAGACTCGCCTTCTTAGGCGGTCCTTAGCTCCCTCAAGTTTCCCTGAGGGTACTAAGGCACTAGCTGTTTGTCTCAGCTTTTTTCTACGTTTGAATTAGAGTTAGGCTTTCTCTTTGTTTAGTCTCTTTAACCTCATCCCCAGGAGTACGGTATGCTAATTTTAGGGTTTTACTAACCTAATATAAGACATGTACTCTCAATGTCCAGATTCTACTTTACTAGAAACTTATACTTTACTAGGTGCTCTAATCACTCACTTGCTTTAACCCTATATCATTTTCATAATAGGGAGTTTGTTTGACTAACTATTAGACTCCTATCTATTTACTTTTCTAGGCTCAGTCTATTCACCTAGTCATTACTAAAGCGAAGGCATCTCTTTTATGGCTAGTTTTTCAGTTTTTCTTCGCTTCCCTTATCACTATACTCTACGACTCAAAATGTTTTATTTTTCCTCTTTCGATCCAGGGAGAACTTTTACTGAGCCTTTCATTTACATATCTCACTTGGAATGATGCTACTGGACATCTCTCCTAGGCTTTAACTTATGCTCAGCCTGGGCTAGCCATCACATCAGACCTGTAGCTTACAATAACTTAGTACGTTCCACTGGGCTACTCATACTCATCTTTAGGTGTTACCTATGGGATACGCCTTTTTGGGCACTCACTATATGCCTTAATACTAGTAGCCTTACCTTATGTTAATTTTAAGGCTACATTAACATCCTACCATTTAGCATCTCATAGGGTAGTACTTTAGGTTGGAGTCAACGCCTTAGAGGTGGATCTCAACAACCTTACTATCCCAGTGTTTAACATTCTCTAACATTGAGTCCTTTCTCAGTCTCAATTATTAGGCCCATTGATTTTTTACTAACTTTTTGCAACCATTTGCTACTCTTTTTCTCTACTTATACTAGGGATTCCTACTCTCTGTAGGTCAACGAATCCCTTATCAGCTCATTTCTTAAGTTAGTCTGAATATGACCAACACGGCATTTATACTATAATTCGCCGTGGCTAGCACATCATTCATCGTGCCTAATTAGCTTTGGGTTTACCCTAGTTTCCTATCTAGGTATTGGCCACGGCTAACTTCTTAATTGGCTGTAGCGAGGAATTCTCTGGATTGACCCACTGCTTCATAGAAGAATTGGCCACAGCTAAGCAATTAATTGGCTGCAGTTAACTGCTTCTAATTGACTTGCTTCTTCATGAATTAGAACTTTACCTTTAGCTACAACCCAAGCCTCACTACCTCTATATCCAGCCCATCATTAAGTTAGAGGATTCTACCTCTTACATCATTCATACATAACTAGCTATCATCTTAAGGCTTTAAGGAGTATAGCTTGTAACTCAAACCTCTAGCCTGAGGGAATTAACCTTTTGGGTTCTAGAACTCATCTAGACATTTGGGTGTTGTGGCTAGGGGGTGACTCTTTTTCTCATTTCCCCTCTAAACTAATCTTGTGCAGTCACAGTCTCATCTCGTACCGCGTTGCATTTCTACTTATCTCTGTATTATGTGAGATATTTTGGAATAGTCTAAGTATGACTACCAAGGAGAATTAGGCCCCACGTACTCTCTCTAGTAAGCCTCTTCATTTTTCATTATTCATACCTAAGGCTTGCTACTGATCTCGGTGAGCTATCATATCTCATAAAGCTCTAATCGTCGGATCACTTAGCTCTGCTCAAGCTATTCTAGAGGCCAACCTTTCTCGATGTTCACTATCTACTCCAAGACCATTCTACAAACTCACTTGTCATAAACATGGTTATAAGCCATATTCATGCACCCTAAATGCTTCATACAAGGCTTTTCATGACTCTACAAACCTTTACATAGCCTTGTTGCCATATACTCAAGCCAAATCCAACCTTAGAGAGCTTGGAACTTTGCTCTAATACCAATAAATGTAACACCATAACTTTCTAACTTATCTCATGTTATCTCCCTGTCTCACATCATGTCTTTCAGGAAGAAGCAAAGAAAAATGGTATGAAATAATGAGTTTTCTTACATTGTGCTATGCATAAATTTTTCTCATAGAATCCCATAGGCCATATGGATTCATATATCACATTCCCATATTTAATTATATAGATACAACTCAATTACATCACCAAAAGTGGCTTAGAGCTCATGCAAGGCAAGAGAATACATGAAATTCATGATAGTTGCCTCAGCCAGAATTTTTCATTTCTGTCACAAACTTTAGAAAATCATAATTAATTCTAGAAAACTTGAAATCAAGAATTCTTTACCATTATAGAAAGTTACACATGTCTACTTTATTCTAAAAATATGTTTAGGACATAAAAAATAACATAGAGAATTATTTACATTAAAAAAAGTTGCAAAGGTCTAACTAGCTACTAGTACTGATATAGCTTTCTACTATGAACTTCAAAAAATTTAATTAATTCTAAAAAAATCCAATTCATGCAAATGATACCAATTTGGAAAACTACAGATGTTAGCTAGAGGAAAAAAATAACTTTAGACCATTTTAGGCATGTCCAGGAATTGAAAACTAATCAAACAGTAATCTGGGTCAGTCTAGATGCCTGATATTAGGCAGAAACTTCAAAAATTCATGTCTCCCTCTCTAGACATCCAAATGGGATGCTTCTAGTTAGCACAAATCACTGGAAGTGTCTAGTTTGCCTCTATAAAATTTTGTGCAATTAGACATCATTTACCCCTGAGTGACAGAATTTAATTTCGGACCAATGTGAACAGTACCATGAACCAAAATCAGAATTTTTCCTAACTTTGAAAATTCATTAAATATTCCATAGATCTCCAAAAATTATATACTTTAGCTTTCCAAAAATATCTCAACAAGCTCTAAATGTATGCAAAATGTCATATCAAGAAGAGATCATTTGGATAAAAAGTAGTATAGGTTTCCAATATGGTCAATTTTGCCCCATATTAGATACCAAATGTATCCAAATGACTTCCCTTAGTGTTTGGCACCTCTTGGGCAAGTTTAAAAGCATGAACATGACCTGTGTGAACTATCTAAGTGGTCCCAAACCTTATGCATCACAATTCAGCCATTCTACTTCCATTTATACATACATTTTCATAATGCAAGTTTGCCATCACATGCCCAAATTGTACATTTTCATACATATAACTTTGAATCTCATTTGTATATGATACATTAGTATAATTATACATGTTTATAGCATGATAGGACATATACAACAATGAATTACATCATTTGCCACTCATATGGTCTTAAAGAGACAAAATCTATACACTTTGATGGCACACTCTCATCTTTCAAGAGGTTGGCTTCCATTCCCTTGTTCTCTTGGTCCACCTAGCATGTTAGAACATTGGAAAAGAGGGAATGAGATTCAAAGAATCCTAATAGCTTATCTCCCTTTCAATCACATATAAAAGATGCAAAACAAGATTCACAAATGCATGCATGGGCCTCTTAACATATGCAATTATTCAAGAGGCATTTTTAACATTTGAACAAGTCATACATAGCATACAAAGGCTTGCCAAATAAGTGGATTAGCCTCACCCATTCATTTGTAAATTTTGGACTTGCCTCATCCATTCTTTAAGAGGTTTTTGGACTCAACCTTCTTTTACTAGTCAACCTCACTTTTAGGAGACTCTTTACTTTGTCTAAACCATTTCTAAGGATTCTTGGCTCATCCTCACCATGGCTAAGGGTTTTTAGCTTTACCACACTCAAGCAAACCAAAGCAAGTATCATGAATATCATTTAGAAACATAATGCACCATCATGGTACCATGGCATATGAAATTATGCTAGAATACTTTTTATAGCTTAAAACACATATACACACCTTCAAAGACAAGCCAAGCATACATTCATACATGAGAGAAGGAGGAGTGAGCTACCTTGCTTGCATTTATACACTTTTTCCTTAAATTTCCCTTCTTTCTTTTAGGCCTAACCAAAATCTTAGGGAGTATTAACTTCTTTTAGCTTAAATATACCAATAGAAATATGAATTACTCATGGGAACAAGTCTTGGCATTATACACACTTTACATGATACTACTTTAGTCTATGGCTCTATTATGCTTCCATAAGGCACTGAATGAAGCAACTACAAAAATTCATGATCATGCCTCCCTTCTCTCCTTTAATCTATGATTCTTGACTCCATTTAGACTCCTTGGAGTCCTCACACAATTATTTTAAGGAGCCTAGCTAGGAGTTGTCTCATTATGCTGCATTATGGAGCCTACACCTCTATCTCACAATCTGTAGCTTCTAAAATTTTTTCTAGGCTTCCTCTCATACTCTCCCATCATACATGATGCAAAACTAAGCTTGGAAGCAACTAAAACACTCCCTAGGTATTACTTTTGCCCTAGGCTGAGGTAAGGCTTCCTTAAGGAGTCCATGGAGTTTCTTTGCTTTCTTGGATGGGAGGTGCATGTGGGAAGCTCTCTAAGAGTCTTAGGAACTCATACAAACATTCACATAGGCTTGGAAACTCTCAGATAAAATCAAATTTTTTGTTATGTTCACAAACCCCTAGCTTTTTTATCTTTTAGACTCATAGTTCTTTCTTTATTCCCTTTACATATTCTTGTTTCTTATGCCTGAATATTCTTGTCTCTATCCCATTTTGGCTTGAATTCCTTCCCCTCTCTAGTTTCTCTCTCTAGACCTAATTTGGAAGCCATTGGAATTCAAAGAAAACAAGTTTTTCTATTACATATCATACCTCATTTGAAAGCTTGCTAAATGGTGATTCTCTTCCTCTATTTGGTCACTCCAAACCTCCACTTTTTCTCATGAGATCAGCCACCAAAATCATCCTTTCATGAAGTTGAAACCACCATTAGAAAGAGCATGAAGAGTAGAGTAAGATTACTAACTACCATAACATGAGATTTTGCATATATACTTACCTATTTAGCTTTCTTTCCTTTCTCTCTCCTCCCTCCCTTCAGCATGCCATAGTACTAGTATTTAGCAGATTTTAAGTCAGCAAATCCAATAGAGAAGGCATGGATGACATAAAGAAAAGGTGGGGGTGAATAGTTTTGACTTTTTCATAATTACCATTCTTGCCACTATATTTTAACTATGCCATTTAAGCTCGTTTTAGATCTTTTTTTAGAACCATCTTTCTATCATAAAATTTAGATTCTCTAATTTATAAAATACCTTTGGAATAACTCAATTTGGATTTAAAACTACTCTGAACCATTTGATCAAAGTTTTAATCAACTGACAACTGAAATAGCTTACCAAAAGGGTTTCAACTGCCCCGAGGGTTCCTATATTTTTCAAGGCCTCTGAGAACTTTAGAAAGCTCAAATTTTCTATTTAAAAAGACCTTATATGGGTTTTCCAAAAATTGTCCACATTTATGAAAATGCCACTAACCTTTTAGCAGTTTTTTGAATCATTCCTACCCTAGTTTCTGGGTAATTCAAAGCTCAAATCCTTATTTTCTATTATTTATAATTTTATCCTAATTTTAATTGGCTCCAAATCCTTCGGCTCTAAATCCTTCTATTTTGGGGACTTCCTTTTATATCTAGCCCATTTCTAACATTTATAGAGAAACCAAACATCGCGTTTCTCACGTTTACGAGGGACCAGATGTTACATAATCATATGACATTCTTTTGTATCCTTAATAATTTATGATGTCAAACAATGTACATATTTCACATATGATGATGAGACCATACATATAAATTAAAGTGCTATAATGTATGCATGTTGTGATGAGATATGAGCTTTTATATATAGCAAATGGCATATATGATGCTAATATGTATATATGCATACTTAAGTGCAAAGGGATCAAATTTTGATCCAAGCCTCTTTACATACAATGGAATGATTGGAAATATCCTTGAGGATGGATGAATGAAATGTGCTCAAAGTGGAAAAAATCTAATTGTACATCATTTGGTCCATTTTGACCCAAAGTTTAGTTTTAAAAGGGATCTAAATTACTCCTATGTCAAAAGTGGCCTAAATGACTTAGTTTGAATCTAAGATTTAGCATGAAATTAGATCCTTAATAGAGCTTTCTAACAAGTTAAGAATCAAAATTTTTAGGATTGTGCAGAATATTTCATAAATTTATGAAATTCTACAGAATTTTCATTTTGGCCTTGTATTGTTCCTACTAGTCATTTTTAATATTTCATATTTTTGAGGGGTTAAATGAATTTAGATGCTCATAAAATTTTACAGACATGAATTTTACATTATAAGCTTTTTGTGGCCACTAAGTTTGCATAAAATCGAGTTGTATAGCCAAAGTTATGGATTTTTGAAATTAGGATCTGATATATACACAGCCTTGGTTCTTTGGGGTTTCAAAGGGCCAAATGGCCTCAATTGCATTTGAAATTTTTACAATATATAGTTTACACCCTAACCTTTCCTTAGACACTTAATTTGCATAAAACGAAGTTTCATAACCCAAGATATGAATTTCCAAAGTTTGATATAGCATATGGAAATTGGTACCAATTTGACTAAAGCAACTCCATGAACTTTTAATGCATGTCTTATGATTAAATAGACTAAATTGAGTTTGTTTCTGATAAATATAAATAATGGAAAAGAAAAACCTATTATTAAATCCCTAAGGCTTTGTTTGATGTGTGAACAGACCAAAAATAACCATATAAAGCATGATAAAATGGCAAATATGATTGTTAATAAACATGAATGAGTAAATAATGTTAGGTATGACATGGATAATGGTTAGGATTTGGCTTAACCTTCTTTCCCTCTCTATGAATTCTTCTTCCTTGAAACTTCTTTATTCCTAGTATGTGTGTGTCTCTCTCTCTAAATTCTTATTATTTGGTTCTGAAGGAGGAATGAGACAAGACAAATGATAAGCCTACATAAATAGACTGTACAATTTGTCCCCTGCATATCTTAGCAAATCATGTCTCTTTATCTTTCTTAGGCATGTTGTGCAATCTTACTTAGTGTAGAAGTCAATGAATTAACCTATTGATAGATGAATTTTTATTTGGATTTGCTTAATACTAAGTATAAAATTTATTCCTAATTAAGAAAAAATGTATATTAAAATTTCTAACTTTCTGAGTTCACTATTACTATAGCTTCAGTTTGTTCCTAAGAATTATATTTTGGCACCAACTAAAATTTTACTTTAGTGTTACCAAAATTACATTTTAGTCCCATGAAAATCACATGTTTTTCCTAAGCTTTTACTAATTATATTTTGACCCCCCATAATTTCACTTGAAAACTTTTATTTCCCAAATATTTTTGTTAATCTTGTGCATGTACGATTCATATGGTCAGTTTTATGTTCTGTATCATCCAAGGCCCAAATGCTGTCCAATGCTTTTGAAATTTTAACATAAACAAGAGGTCATAAGCCTTTTGTGGCCATCAAGATCACCTCATTTGAAGGTCTGAACAGAGAGTTATGAATTTTTGAAGTTTAATGTCAATACCCGTAGTGCCACTTGGCCTCCTATATTATTCCATCATAATTTAGTTCCTAAATGAACTTGGCATGGTCTAGAGATATTGTTTCCTTAGATTTAACATCTGTAGCTTCTCAGAATGACCAAATTTTCATAATTTGGACTTTTCTATAATTATTTATGAATTTCCAAAGTTTATGACAGTAACTTGTGATAATAGCCTAGATAACTAAGACCTTGGCTGCTTTTCAAATGTCAAACGTCTTTTACTTGATGTTTCATGACCTAAAATTATTTTTAATATAAAGTAGATATTTGTAGCTTTCCAAAATAGTATAATATACCTAATTTCAATGTTTTTAGAATTAATCATTATTTTTCAAAGTTTAGGCACAAAATCTAAAAATCTTACTCAAGGCTGCACGCTATGTTTATGAGCATACCATTCATTTACATGAGTTCTAGGCTACTTCTTGAGTTTGTTATGAGTTTTATTTATGTGTTTAAATATGGGAATGAAATGGATGAGTCCATATGGCCCATAAAACACCGAATGAAAATTTATTCGTGACGTAACGCAATTTAATTACATTTTATTATGGCTTTTCTTTGAGAATGTCATATGCTTCATGGAAATAAGCCTATAGATGGTGGATGATGAGCTATATAAATATGGTGTTACAAATCCAAAGGCTGTTCTTGTTGTCAACCCATTTACAATAAAAAGCTGGCACCCAAAACAAAATGTAGTCTATTTGCGTTTAATTATCCCGAAGTATGACATGTTCATATGGATAAGGTCTTTGTCTTTAGCACTAGCAATACGCATAGACTGAGCTATAAGAGTTACACCACTATTTTTCATTGTACTCTGATCATCCTACACATTTGTATAGAAAGTGTAGCCATTGATAAGATAACTGGTGTAAGAAAAGACATACAGGATTGGACCTCTTGCTAACCATTTCAATATTTCAAAGATTGCACCAGGATTCACATCTAACTCCTTAAAAATGTGATTTTTGAACCAATCTATAAAAGTCGATTATTTTCTTTCAATATCCCACTTTCATTCTTATTGGGTTCAACCTTCTAAGTATCTCCTTATGCTTTTATACATATGGCTCAACCTCATCAGAGTTGTGTAGAACATATATGTGTGCTTGCTCCCACTCTGTACTTGTGATGCTAACTATTTCATTACCCATAACCCTTCCTTATCAATTTTTCCCATGTTTCAAGATACTGGAAGTCTAATATTATCGACATTAGATAAGTATTCAGTACAGAATTCAATAACTTCTTCAACTATGTACTGTTCAACAATACAACCTTCTGGTCGACTTCAATTTTTAACATACCCTTTTAATATCTTCATGTAATACTCAATTGGATACATCCACCTCAAATAATCTGGCTCACATATATATATGTCTCCCTAACCAAGTGAACAGTTAGGTGAACCATCATATCAAAGAACAAAAATAGGAAATACATCTCAAGCTCACATAAAGTAACCATAATTTATCTTTACAATGCGAGCAATTTTGCAGAGTCAATCACTTTGCTGTAAATGGACTTGAAGAAAAAGCATAGTTTAGTGATTGTCTCTTGCACCTTTTTAGGCAAAATGGAACGCAGAGCCACCAAAATCAAATGCTCCATCAGAACATGGCAATCATGAAACTTAAGACCCTTCAACTTCAGATATTTCATTGATACAAGTTTTCTAATGTTTGAAGAAAACCCTTTTAGAATCTTAACTCTATTAAGAAATTCACAAAAAGAAATTTTTCTTTCCTAGATCAAGTATGTGCCCTTGGAGGTAGATAAGTACGACATCCTTCCTTCATTGATACTATTTCATAATTTCTTCTAATTTTCTAATTACAACTAATTCCAAATAATTCATGAAATTCTTATTATATTCTAGAAAATTCCAAATTTTTTATATTTTATCATTATAAAACTAACTAAATCTTCATTATTTAGTCATATAATATAGTTTAATTATTTTTTTAATATTATGTAATTTACTTTAAGTTGCTTAATTATTATTAAATAAATCTTAATTAGAAAAAGAATGTTATACTATTCATTTTCTACCTTTTAAATTTTGAATTGCAAAATTTTTTCCAGAATTAAGTGTTTGAGTGGCCAACTTTGTGGCTTCATGTCTCACTCAATTCTTATCCAATTCAAACAAATTAGTGTCTTTGAAAAGCTTTTTCTATAAGCTTTCCATTCATGTAAAGTATGAAACCTATTGTGATCTGTGCAAGGAATGCTAGGCTTCAAAAGAAGGTTGTCTAAACATGTGAATAACTAAAATTTCAAATTGTAATTTCTCTCTAACGGAGTCTCAGTTTTTCATCAAATTTGTACCACAAGTCCCTCTTATGGGCTTCTTATGGTGTGATTTTGGTAGCCAAATTTGGTTTTTGTCAAATTATGACATAAAAAGGGTTCATATCTCTAAGTTTTGAACTATGTCTAAATTAGTCTAGTAACATAAATAAACAATAGGAAAGCAATAATTCAAGCCTAAACAACAATCTAATACCAATAATAGGGGAAAAACAAATGAAAAAAATAATTAGGGTCTTGAATACTTACTTGCAATGGAAAACATTTCTCAAATTATTGCCCCATATGGTACGATTACTGTAACACCATATTCATTTATCTCATCTCATCTCATTTCTAAGCATACTTCTTTGAATAACACAAGTTTTTTAAAAAATCCATTAAAATAACATATTATTTTTGCGTTACATCACAAATAAAAATTTCATTTCGTGTCCTGTGGACCATATGAACTCATCCATCTTATTCTCCTATTTAATTACACACATACAACTTAAAACCATCTAAAGATCCTGCCAAAAACTCGAGCTCATGATACATATACATAAAAATCACATGTTTAGCTTCGAATTAGTGTGCCAGCTTTCTGTCATAAATAAACTTTGAAAAATTATAATTAATTCTAAAAAAATTGAAATCAAGCACACTATATCATTCTGGAAAGCTACATATGTACTTTATGCCAAAAATAAGTCCAGAGCAAAATAGGAATGTCTAACCACTGGAAATCGATGGAATAGTACATAAACTTAGCTGGTGCTACTAGTACTGACATAAAATTTCAAAAATTAATATCTCTCTGCTCAAACATACAATTGGGGTAATCTTGATGTCCATAGAAAACTTATCATGTCTAGTTTATGCTTATAAATTATATAAGCATTAGACACCATTTGACCCTCGAATAACATAGGAGAAGAAACTGACCATATAAACAGCAACCACACTAGAATAGCTGAAATTTGAAAAATTTAAAAATTCATAATTAATTCCACAGAGCTCCAAATAATCTGATATTTAGCTTCTCAAAAAGCTCTGGATGAGATCTATATGCATGCCAAATTTCATGAGAAAATTTGTTCATTTGGTCAGATTGTGCCATAAAGTTGTAAATTAGTCCATTTATGCTTCTTAAAGGGTCACCAAAGGTTCAAATTTGCTTCCAAGGCTTTCATGCCCACTTGAGTAAGTGGGAAAGCATCAAAATGGTCTATTAAACATGTCTTAAAGGTACATAAATCTAGATTTTACAAACTTACTCTCTCACCCTAAGGTATACATAAGAACATACAAGTCTTTCCTTGCCATTCAATGTCAAGAACTTACTATATCATTCACATCACATCAATTCTCATATATACATCAAGTATCCATACATTTACATATGTTCAAATAGTTATACAATATATTCATTATAAGGTTACATCATATGACATCAAAATGATTAAAAAGTGAGCAAAATAGCACACTTTCTTGTCAATCTTTCTGCTTCAAGCTTGATGGCTCCTATTCCTTGATTCACTTGGTCCACCTAGACATGTTAGGCAATGGGAAGGAAGGAATGAGATTCTAGGAATTCTAATAGCTCTTCTCCCTTTCAACTATACATAAAGGATGCAAGTTCAAGTCTAAAATGCATGCATGGATATCATGGAGTGTATAATCATACATAAAACATTTCTTGCACTCAAGAAGTCACATAAAACATACATAAGCTTCCCAAGCAAATGGTTTAGCCTCACCCATTCTCTTTAGGGATTTTGGACTTTCTTCACCCATTTTCTTAAGGGACTTTTGACTAAGCCTTACTCTTTAAAGACTTTTGACTTTGTCTCATCCATTCTTAGAGACTTTTGGCTCATTTTCACCTTATCTAAGGGACTTTTAGCTTCACTACACTCAAGCAAACCAAAACATGTTCATAAGATATCATTCAAGTATATAACAAAGCATCATGATACTATGGCATATAATACATATTAGAAATATCTTTCATGGCTTAAACATACTCACACACATTTAAAGACAAGAAAACATCTAAAGATGCATGAAAGAAAAGAAAGAGAGCTACCTTAGTTACAAAAGCACACTTTCTTCCTTGAAAACTCTTCCTCTCCCTCAGCCACACACTCATAAGGATGTGAGACTTGATTCCTTTGACCTAGACACATTATATAGGAGCCAATTACATTTTTGGAACAATTCCTAAATCCACATGTTCATTTTACAAGCTAGATTGTTCCTGTGGCTCATTTATAGTTCCATAATATACCTAATAAAGCAACACTAATAATTCATTATCTTAGCTCCATTCTTTCTATCTATTTATAATTCTTGACTCTATTTACGCCTCTTAGAGCTATCACACAATTAATTTAAGGAGCCTAACTACATGTTTCTTGTTTAAGTCACAATATGAAACTTATGGTACCATCTCAATTCCTAGGCTTCCTAAAATTTTTTTCAAGGTTTCCTTTCATCCTCTCCTATCATATATGATACAAAACCAAGCTTGGAAGAAATTAAAACGCTCCTTTGGTGCTCCTTCCATGCTAGGCCAAGGTTATGCTTTCATATGGCACCTATGAAGTTGTTTTGATTTCTTTGATAGGAGAAGCAAGTGGGAGGCTCTCTTGGTGTCTTATAAACTCATATAAACTCTTAAAAATCTTAATTTATGGCTAGAACTCATCTTACAAACCAAGGTGTAACTAAAACCCTGGCTTTTCTATCTTTTAATTTCATGGTTCTTTCTTTGTTTCCTTTGCATATTCTTATTCTCCCTACTCATTTTCCTAAGATTCATCCTTGGTTTGGCTTAAAATCCAACTCCCCTTGCCTGTCCCTAGGTTGGTCAAACTACACACATCCAAGAACAAAGAAGAAGAAGCATGGAGACTAGCATTTTACCTTGATTTCCTAGCCACTCTTGGATGCTCTTCCTTTTACTTGGATTCTTGACGATTGTGTCATGCAATCTCAAATTAAACTATGTAGCAAAATAAATTTTGTAGATATTAGTGCAACTTAGGTCATTTTCCCTAAGGAGCTTGTGTCTCAATTTGTTTATGAAAGAGTGTTCCAAGTATTACTAAATGAAAATTGTTTAGGGGGGTTTTGGATTACTAAAATTTAATTGAACTAAAATTTAATTGACAATAATTAAAAACTTAAGACTAAATGAAGTGAACAATTAAGAAAATGTGGTAGCTAGCCTTTAGATGGACTCCCTAGAATTCAATTATCTTTGCTCCCTTTTTAGTGTACCAAATTTCGATTTAAATTCTTACTCATTAGTGTATTCTCCATAAAAACTCTTGAATGACTATCCAAGATTCAATTCACCAATTATTCAAGGATTTTGCAACCACAAGAAACCTTGAAAAATTAATCAATTAAATTAAGAATAAGAACACATTATAACTGATTCTAATTACTCAATAAAATCTGTTGCACAACCCACTTAAAATGCTAATTGACTAATAAGATTAATGAATTCCTTAAACAATTAATTGCATAAAAATTCTAACCACTTAATCCAACAACCATTGCATCAATTGGCCTATAATCAAGAGGAAATTAAGAGTAAATTGCATAGCCACTCAGTTTGGAATTTCCACAAACATGTAGAGATCACAATTAAGATTCAAATATCAAATTACACTCAATCCATAAATCAAATCAATCCAGTAATTTCTAACAATTAAATTCCTAAATTAATAAGCTAAACCTAGTCAAATTAATAAGGGAAATAATGCTGAAATTAAAAGATTGAGCAAATAAATTTTTATCCAAATTAGTGAAGAAATGTAACACCCCGAAATTAATTAAGGTGTTAATAATGTATTTAGAATAATTAAGAATAATTATTATGGAATAATTAGGTAAACTATATGAACTGAAATTTACAGAGAAATAAGTTATTAATATAAGTTTAAGATTTCATTTGGGTTAAAACTTAATTGGGGACCAAAATTTAATTTGAATAAGCCATGGATAAGGATTTATAGAGGCCTAATAATTTTTGGGTGTAAGCCCAACTCCGTATCATAAGACTTGGACAAAGAAAGATTGCCTAGCAATGGCCCAATCTGATTTAGTAGATTAAGGGCCCAAGACCCAATTTATGTGAGTTGACCCAACGCACATTATGTATGCCCAAATTAGATTGGCTCTTGAAATTTGGCCTGACCCAACTATAACTCTGAAGCCTAACTCATGAGATTCAACCCAACTCACCAGAATTTGGGCCCTAAGGTTAGCATACTTCACTTAACCTCAAAGTGTTCTGCAGCCTATCTCACCAAACAAAGGCCCAATAAGCACATATCTAAATCTAAGTGGATTTTGGGCTTTAGGGTTAGCCCAAACCCATCTAAAACCCTAACTTACTCAACCCCTTACCCTCTATTCTATAGACCAACTCAATCTTAGGCAAAAGAGAACTCCATTTTCGCATAGGAAGAGAGGAGGCTAGGGTTTTCTACATTCCTCCACCATTTCTCACTTCTAGAGGAAGATTTGGCCAAGGTAATCTATATAAAACATGTCTCTCTCTTTCTCCTCTTCATTTTAGTCCGATTAGTTTCTAGTTTTGAGCATTTTCATCTTCTTCTCAAATCTGAAACTTAGTGTTAGGTGATTCCTTATAAGATTTTCGGAGTTAGAGTTAGTAGAACCATGGGGTAATTGTTTGCTTTCATTTTGTGGTATAATCTTACCCAGATTTCATGTTATAAGCTGACTTTGGTATGTGCAAAAATGGAGTTGTGGAAAGTGACTCATGATGAGCTTTGATGTATGGACCCTAAATTAGTGTAATAAATCATTAAAAAGCTTGGGTAAGAAGTTCTTAATAACTTCTTGTTAAGATTAATCTGTGGATAGCAAGAATTTCTTTGCTAATGATGGTTAAATGATGATAATCATGCTCATGTTAGGCTTGGTATGATTTAGATCATGGTGGTAGCTAAGGGAAGAGTAATTGGCTTCATTGAGGTAACTGGGGTTATTTTCCTAATTCCATGTATATACTTATGTTAATTTGATATTTGTTACATATGCTTAATTTTGAAATGCTAAATGATTAGTTGACTACTTGATTGTTATTGTAATTGGACCTTGTGAGTCCATGGTGGAGCTGTGGTGCAACTGTCACCCATGCATGTGCTTCGATCGAGCACCGAGTTGTGATCAGGCCCCAGATGCACTGAGCCTTGGTTGTACTAATTATGGAGTAGGTGCCATGGATGGACCTCTCCCGGTGTTATTGGCCGTTAACATGTTATGTATTACTGCTGGTATGGGACAGTAGTCATTTGTAGTTCAACTAGTTCATTTGCAAATTGAATTGATGATTCTGGTATTGATGACATGAAATTGCATTGGATTGATTAACTTGTACATGTATATGGAAATCGCCCTTTTGTTACTGAGATTGTATATCTCACCTCGTTATGGGCTAACATTTTCAGGGACTGGACCTCTTAATGGCAAGAAGAAAATTAACAGGAGCTTATTAAATGGGTTGGTAGCACCTAGGTTTTGAAACCTTGACAAATTGTATTGTAACCAAATTATAAGTTTTGTACCATGGCTACATTGCATCATGAATTGCCAAGTGTAGGAGTTGTATTTTGTTAACATAGAATGTGACCATTGAGAAATAGGCTCTATGTTAGCTGTTGATAGATGTATAAACTTTGACACTTATTTTGGCTTGTGAATCTATGATATAACTGACTATTTGAGTAATGTAATCCCATGATATGTTGATTATAGACTTGACTATTGATGCATGAAATACCCAATAAAAGTATGATTGAATAACCATTGTGGGAAATTTATAAATTTGCTGACGTAAAACCTATGGATGAGTAGGGAAATCTACATTTAAATGCTAGATGGGTAATGTTACGATGGCTAGGGTAAATCAGCTAGATAAATGCTATTAGAACCTCATAACAAGTGGGAGAGTGGCCCTAGAGAGTCCCTAGATAGAGAGTGGAGAGTATGAGGCAATGTCTTAAAAGTAGTAGGATCAAAAGGCATTTGGCCGCGGCCAAAACATTATCAGCCGCGGCCAATAGTGGCGAAGTTGCCCAGGGAGAGTACCAGAAAGCAATTCATCGCGGCGAAATGTGCAATTGGTCGTGGCAAAATGGGAGAGGCAAAATTAGGAGTCGTCCAAAAGATAATTTGCTACGACTAAATGGGAATTGGCTGCGGCAAACTTTTGCGAAAAGGAGCCAGACATTCCAAAGAGGAATTGGCCATGGCAAAAGAAAGTATTGGCCGTGGCCAATAGTGAGAGGCAAGCGAGGTAGGTTCCAGGAGGCTTCCTCCCCATGGCGCCATGTAGGTTAGCCACGGTGAAATTAGTAATGATGCGAGGGGTGAAGCCGAGGGGAATTAGCTGCGGCTAATGGGAAATTGGCTGCGGTGAACATCCTGAAACCCATATATTGGCTAGGAAATCTTGGTTTTTCATATGGTAACCTCAATGGATGATTTATAAATAGTGATAGAAGATTCATATGAGTTGAAATTGATAGGTAATAGAATCAATGCTTATAAATGATGTTTGTTTTCCTTGATATACGTAAGTGTTGGTAATTATATGGTTGATGACTCTAATAACATTAAGGTTCAAATTTTCCCACATTCCCCTAATGTAATTAGTTTTAATGTCATGTAACCCTGGTTTATGGTTAATCACGCATTTAACCTTAATTACAATGAGTAGAAGTTAGGGTCATCACAGGAAATGTGGAGCTCAAATCTGCATATGGGAGTATCCTATCTTCAGCTAGCCACCAAGGATGATTCAAGATGCCATGGAAAGTTTAATCGGAAGAAAATTGATGATAGGAGTTTCAACCATGGAGAAATTGAATAATTAACCTCTCCCTGGAGCTATCACGTTTTCACATTCCAGTCCACCTCTCTCCAGCTTCCTATTCCCTTTAGCTCACTTATTTTTTTCTTTCCATGCTATACATGTTTCCCATCACTTACTCTCCAATCCTCCTCACGTGCTGCCCATGTTTGCATTTAATCCTACATGTTCTGCTTTCACATCAGCCTGCTCTAAACTCCAGCTCCCAGCTCATTTAGCTCATTTATTCCCACATCAGCCCACGTGTTCCTTTGCATGACTCACTCATTCCATCGTTATTATTCATGTTGCTGTCTAGCTTTTTCACATTTCTTTCACATGTAGTTCTGCTCTTGTGTAGCTTCTTCTTTTTCTTTCCTACTCGGCTTATGCTTCTACAACTAGTAGCTCGAGCTTTCATCACATTCTGCCCAAGTTTAATTCCTCTAGCTCATGCAATCTTCTAGACGTTAGCTGCCCATAGCTTCTTGCTTTACACATCCTTCCACATGGCTTTTCTTCCTCGTGTTATTCCAGCCAATCCACGTTATTCTTTTTCTCCCAGCTTTGCCTTCTTTGTTCCTTCAAACCCGTGGCCTCTCCATCGTTTCAGCTCATTCTTCTCCTTTAGCTCACAAGCTTCTTCTTGAATCACAAAAGCTCACCACACGCTCTATTTTGTTCTTCTCTTGTTCATTTTCTTACTTTGTTCCAGTGGGTGGAAAGTGTAGTGGCTGTGTGTAATGGTATGCAACAACATAAATGAATGGATGTGGGAATAAGGTGAAAGTGTAACGTGATTGTGTGACTTGAATGACCATTGCTTCATATGAATGGGTGCAATGTGAGAGTTGTGTTGCATGTGTGAAAAGTGTTGCTTCAACGTGAATGCAGTGGAGTATGTGAATGAATATAAATGAAAGAGCTAGAAAATAAAGATCCCATGGCTAGTGAGTGCATTGAAGTTCTTGTGATGTGAGTGAAATTCTATGTGTGTTCAAGTGAGCTGCCTTCCATCCACAAATCCATCTTTCTAGTTGCAAAGTATGGCTTCCTTCATATAGTTTAGCTCTTAATTCAATCTTGAAGCTTCAATCATTTTCTAAACTAATTTCCATCCTTAAAATTCCCATTGCCCAACAAAAAATCTGCACAAATAGTAAGAACAATTCAATAGGAAAATTCACAAAATCATTTAAAGAACTTTATGCATTAAAATTCTAAATCTTGTAAATAATTTCCTTGAGTGCACAAATGACTACTAACATCAAATTTTACCTAATTAAACTCCTCAAGCCATATTTGCTCATTAAAATGCTTAAATTAAGAGAATTAAAACATATAAAGATCAAGCTTATCAATTCTTCTCCTCAAAATCAAAATTTTTCCCCATGGTCTATCCTCAAAACAAACCCAAATACATCAACAAATCCATAGAAAGAAGAAGGAGAAGGAGGAGAGCAAGTTTGCTAAAGAGAAGATTAGGAAATTCCATGGAAAACATACCTTTCTTGCCTTGTTTTTGCTCTTGCTCTTCCTTTCTCTTGTGCACCACTCTCCCTAGGTCTCTCTTCTATTTTAGGGCCGAAATAAAACTAACCAAATGAGGAAAAGAGTGGGACATGATATATATATATAGGTGGGGAAATAAGATTATTTTAAAGAAATTCCATTTATGTCCTGTAAATTTGGCATTTTCATTTCTGATTCGTTTTATCTCCTTTTTTAGAACCGTCTTTTTCATCATAAAATTTAGGTCCTCAATATTATAAAATGCCTTTTGAATCACTAAATTTGGAGCTAACACCTCCCTGAATGAAAAGGTCAAAATTTAGGTTAACTGAAATTAGAAAACATACACCGAAGGAGTTTTAATTATCTCGAGGTTTCTCATGATTTTCAGGGTCTCTGAAAACCTCAAAGAGCTTAAATTTTTTGTTTAAAAAGCCCTTTTATGAGTTTTCCAAAATTTACCTAAAATTACGAAAATACCATTATGTTATGTAACAATTTCGCTAATTTCTGTCTGGCTATTTTAGCCTCTATTTTAGGGCACGTCTAGCCTTCTACTTTTATTACTTGATATCTAGATTATTATTCTAATTTGTTTTAGACCTTAACCAATCTATTTCAAATGACTTACTCTTAAAATGTATCTGTTTCTATCATTTTTACGAAAACTGAACATTATAATTACCATAACAAATTGAATTTTGATCTTAGGTTAATAGCACAGACACACTAAACCCCTTCTCTAAACTCTCTATGTGAGTCTAATATTTTTCTAACATATTTAGGGTTCTACCCCATTCTCCTATTATAAACTTGTTAAGTAGAGTCTTAATAGGATATAACTCTTATCTAACTAATAAAATATATCTAACTAATAAAATATATCTTCTTATTTTAAATTCAAATATTAATTTTTAGATAATTAATTATCTTAACTACTTTGAGATAATAAAAAATTTTCCTAAGATATAATCATCTAATATCTTAATTCAAAATTAAGGTACTCAGTTGGATTAGGATTTATTCCATCATGGGTTGATAATCCAACAACGGGTATGAATAGTTGCTCTTAGAATTGCCAAATAGGGTTTAGCTAATCTTATTATTATAGAATCAATATGAACAATTAGAACTTGACCCAATTTTAGTGCCATAGTGAGTTGTCTAGTTTTCCTTTTGGATGAGTTAGTTATATCATATGACAAGTATATTCTGAAGTCCCAATCTTTCATATTCTTTATTGAGCTCAACAAAGCATTTAAAAGGCATGATTTTTTTATAGTTAATGGCTTAACAACTAATTCTTACTTTGGTTTGAAATCTCAATTCAATGCTAAAAATGAAAGGCTTTAGCATTGAAAGTGATTGAATGGTGCATATTTAATACCTAACAAACATGAATTCATGTGAAAATGTGATTAAACATTAAGCATTTGTGAAAAATGCCACTTGTAACTTCTGTGCATCACATATTTATAACTCTTTGATTTGTTACACTCGTAGTACCATGTCAAGTTATTGTAAGAAAAACCCTTTTTAGACTCAATAATAAATGGAACTAAAGCTTGTGTAAAGTTTAGAATGTACCCCCTTGATTTAATCTTCCTACATTTTGAATTAAAATGGGAGTGAGTATTCTAGGTTATACTTTCCAAGATCTTGAATAGAATTCTCATCCATTAGAATCGCATAATAGGAGAATGTGATGTTGGCACAATTTGTATTGATTAAAATGCCGTTCAAAATTGTGGATGTGTAACCTAAAGAACTCATTCTCATTTTAGTTCAAAATTAGGAAAGGATAAATCCAATGGATGATAATTTGTGTTTTGGGATTTAGGTTTCGTAAATTGTTAATGGCTTGTCATCTTAGTTGTATTTAGAGTATGTTTATTGTTTTATTAATTGTTATACTGTGCACTTAGTATCTTGAGGATGTGTTTTAAGAAATGGAATGATTTCAATATTCCCAACTTTGATTGGGTGTAATAATTATAGCTTTGATGATGTGCTTTTAGAAAGCAAAAACAACATTACTTTCTCCCAAACACATCCTCAAAATATTGAAATCATTCCGCACAAAATTCAATAGTAACTTCAATTCTACCACCTTTTAAGTATGTTTTCATCTGTCAACTATGATTTATTTCATGATCATTTATACCTAAATCACATTGCTCATAGAGAGACTTAAACTCCTATCTTTTTCATTAGTGCAGAGCGGGTTAATAAATGTTCCTAACTTTAATTAATTACTTTTCCCTAAATTTAAACTAAAGTAAGAGTGAGTTCATTAGGTCACACATCACAATCTTAAATGGTATTGACACTTATACTAGTGAGAATGCCATTTAAAATTGTGATGCATAACCCAATGAACTCATTTTTATTTTATTTTAAAATTTAGGAAGAGTAAATTGAAGTTAGGAACTTTTAATAACGCATTTGGTGTCTATGAAGAAGAGGAGGAATTCAAGCCTCTTTTTAAGCTTTTTTTTTTAATTTAGAGAGGGATTAGCAAAGAAATTTAAAAAAAAAAAAATTAGTGACCAATTTGGCAAGGAATTTTTCCTCACAATTTGGCAAGCAAAAGATTAAGGAGGAGAAAGTTCCCTTGCAATTAGCAATTAGAATTAAGTGATGAATCAGTTCGTGCTAGGTTTATTTAGCGAGGGTATAGTGAAAAAAATTTTCTTGGTTAAATTCCCTTTTTCTTGTAGTGTTTTTAATTTTTTCTTATCTTACACATAGCTCTTCTCTCTCTCTCTCTCTCTCTCTCTCTCTCTATATATATATATATAACTTCCTTATATTTTTAATATGCAATACACATAACATCTATAACTTACACAAAAAATCTAACAAAATTCTTAAATGCGAGTTAGTAAATGATCAATAAACTCTTTGTTATGCATAAAAAAATTCAAAACATTCCTCAATGAAACGTGAATTTTTTGTATTTTTTAAATAATTTTAATTAAATTATAGTCTATATTAAAAATAGTGTTAATAATGTTAAATTATATTTATGGAAAATTAAATAGAATATCAGACTTATATAGAAATTAAAAATGTAGTCATCTAAGATTTTTTTAATTTTTGTATAAATATTTGAAATTCATTGGTTATGTTTTAAATTTAAAATTTGTGTTAGAATTTTCTTAAAACACATTGGAGCTGTGTATGGTTATTTCAAAAATGCAAGGAAAGTTTTAAGAGAAAGGAAATGTATGTGTGAAATTAAAAAAGAAAAATCAAAAGAAGTGAAGATATTTTATTCTAAGAGAGGTTTCTATAGGATTTAGAAAATTAAAAAAAAAAAAAAAAAGAAGTGGCTTGGAGAAGCCAAGTGGTAAAGATGGGATTAAGATATGAATAATGTGAAGAATTCAAACATTTTAATGTATGAAAAAATAAAAAAAGAAATATAAAATATTAAAAAGGAGTTGAAGGAATATTTTACACCTGCTAATAATATGGAACAAAACATCGGAGGGGATGAGAGAGAGAATCCAAAAGGTAATTGAAGCGGCCTGCCTCACAGATTTGAAAGACTTGAACTACCACAAGGCCATCCAGTCAACCTGTAAATAGGAGAGAAAATTGAAACTAAAAATTTTAACTTATAAATATTTATCTTAAAAATTTTTAATTTTAAAATTATTTTAACAAATTTAATAACCAAAAATTTAAATTGTATGTAAAAATTATAATTTAAAATTTGAAATAATTTTTTTTTTATTTTTTGAGTATGAATATTTTTAAGTTAAAACCTCATATATAATTTTTTTTGAAAAGAATTAGAGTTAAGAGTCAAAAGTAAAAAGATTTACATTTAAGAACTTATTATCGTTAAATTTAAAAAAATTTATTAAAAGTTAATGATAACTTATTTTAAATTTAAAGGTGATAAGTCCTTGACAGCAAATTTTTTCGACTTAATCCTCAATTCTAATTCTCCCTTAATCGCCCTGAGAGATCCACGCGTCACTCCCACATTCTCCCTCTCAGCCGCTACAATGGCGTCCGCAAAACCTGCTATTGCCAATCACCTCCTTCTACTTCTCTTTCCTCTTTATGGTCCTCCCTTCCCTACTACTCTGCTCTGGTTTAACCCTCTCTTCTCTCTCACGTTCATATCCCTCTCAATTTGGGCCTTCATTTATCATCATGGCTCCAAACATGAATATCAGAGCTTGACATGACCATGTGTTTGCTTCTCTCGTAACTCCCACCTAATAAAACCCTACAAATTTCCTGGTCTCAATCCGGTTCTGGGATTGGCCTCAGTTTTAATTATTGCATTAAAGTGCAATCACATTTGAATACGAAATTTTTGCCGTAAGTCATTTTTTCTGGGGTGAAATTCGGAGCTAATTAAGGACTATTTTTGAGGTGTTGTTGCGTTGTGGTGCAATTGGTTGACTTGTGTTATGGGAGAAGAATGGCTCCAGCTGGGACAGATTGCTTGCCTCAGACGACGAAAATGACTGGTGGTGGCTCTCTTAAGGGCAATGGTGTATCTGCCATGGAGGATCATAATGGGGACACAGCGGGGGACACGGTGGGGAATTTAAATCAGTGTACTGGGAAACCTCCTAGAGACGTTTCGGCTATGCGCCATTGCAATAGCTCAATATTACTGGCTGAATCGGTTAGTATCATCAAGTCACACGTTGTTTTTCTTCCTATCCCTGGTTCTATTGAAAAGTATATCCACCCTTCAACCATTGAAACATAAGCTGTTGCTTTGTCTGGGATTTAGGATGAATGTGTTGACACATTTTGTAGTTTACTTATGTTTGCTGAAAATGTGGAACCTTCGTAACAAGGTATTAGGATCGTATGCATTAATCTATGAAGCATGGATACTTAATTTTTTTTTTTTTTAAAAGCTGTTTCTTTGTTGGATAGACTTGCAGTCTTAGATTGGGAAGAAACTGGGCTATTATTTATTTTCGAGGCAGCGATTTGTGGTTATGCTTTTTTATCCCTTTTTTTTCTTTCTTCCTTTAAAAATCAAAACAAATAATTATAAATTATGTTCTACTCTCTTCTGTCTAGGAAGCAGATATTGCGATTATAGACTTCAAAACACCCACGGAAGAAAAATCTGAGTTTTCACCTATATTTCGATCTGGAAGCTGTTCTGAGAGAGGACCAAAGCAGTACATGGAGGATGAGTTCATCTGTGTTGATATTCTCCGTGAACATGTTGCTCCAGGAGCTCACCTCCCTTCTCCTGGGGCATTTTATGGGGTATGCATCCTCAAGATTAGCTCAGTTCTATAATTTGACAAATGGAACATGTTGATTCTCTTAGTATGTGGACGGTAGATTAATTTGAAACGTATTTATTTTGGGAGAAGCTACATATAACCCCTTGGTATTATAGCTCAATTACAACTTTATTACATAAACTTTAAAAAATAACATTTTATTCTCCCCAACTAAAACAAAAAGTGAAACTTTACATATTAGTTAAAAATAAAACTCTAAAAACCACATGATTGTCACATGATACCATGTGTCTTCATCATCTTTTCCACTTTTCTTTTTTGCACGATATGCAGCATGATAATCATGCAGCTTTTAAACGTTAATTATAATTGATATGTAATGTTTTTACTTTTTGTGATAGTTTAGGAATGTAAAGTGTTATGTTTGAAAGTCCATGTAACAAAGTTATAATTAGGCTATATAGTTTAGGGTTATCTAAAGTATCTCCTTAATTAGGCCAAATAAACGATTTTTTTTTTTCAAATATTGCTGATTAGTCACAGAATGCAGATTTCCAATGATTAACCCTGGAACTTAATTTTGTGGTGATTATTTGGTTGACTATATATGCATGGGTTAATGTTCTAACCAGGTAGCTATATGCATGCCTTGTACATTACAGAGGTTGTTTGTTGTTAACATTTACAGGTATTTGATGGACACGGAGGTACTGATGCAGCATCATTTACCAGAAAGAACATCCTCAAGCTTATCACTACGGACTCCCACTTCCCATCTGGCATTAGAAAAGCTATTAAGAGTGCATTTGTGAAGGCTGATCATGCATTAGCAGATGCTAGTTCTCTTGATAGATCTTCAGGCACCACTGCTTTGATAGCCCTCATAATGGGAAGGTGTACACCATAGTATTATTTAGAGAAACTCTTTTCGTCCTAAAAGGATACATGCCTCAACTATTTGGTCCTTAAATCCTAGGAATGCATGAGTCATTCCTTGAAAGTTTTTGACTTGTTAATTCCTAGAGCATGTATATTTTGCCTAGTTTTTAACTAACAGGAGACTAGGGAGTAGCGAGTCAAAAATTTCCTATGACTAAATTGTGTGTTTTAAGATAAATGATCAAATAGTTAAGGCATAATCTTTTAGGGACTAAAAAGTATATTTCCTTTATTATTTGTTCATAACCATCAAATTGTTGGTTCTTGTATGTTGGTTTTCTTGTACACCACTGGTGGTGATTGGTGAATATTGAATGAGTATTCTTTCCGTTTATCACATAACGTCGTTATTTTGCAGGACCATGCTAATTGCCAATATAGGTGATTCTCGTGCTGTGTTGGGAAAACGGGGCAGAGCCATTGAACTTTCTAAAGATCATAAGCCGAATTGCACTTCTGAAAGATTAAGAATTGAGAAATTGGGCGGTGTCATCTATGATGGATACCTCAATGGCCAACTATCAGTGGCTCGCGCTCTCGGAGACTGGCACATCAAGGGGTCAAAAGGTTCCAAAAGTCCCTTAAGCTCTGAGCCTGAGCTGGAAGAGATTGTTTTGACTGAAGATGATGAGTATTTGATAATGGGCTGTGATGGCTTGTGGGATGTGATGAGCAGCCAGTGTGCTGTTACAACAGTTAGGAAGGAGCTCATGCAGCATAATGATCCTGCAAGGTGCGCAAAGGCGCTCGTGACTGAGGCGCTTCAACGCAACACATGCGACAATCTGACAGTTGTGGTTGTCTGTTTCTCCCAGGATCCACCTCCTAAGATCGAAATTCCTATACTACACAAGAGGAGGAGTATATCAGCTGAAGGGCTGGATCTTCTCAAGGGTGTACTATCTTGAATTTTAGATGCATAAAAACCTTTAGTAACTTGTACATAGTTTTATACAAGTGGTGGGGGATTTTTCTGAGTAGCTGCTTCCCCTGCTCCTGATGATTGCTTATGTGAGACTAGTTGTAACAAGTTGAATTTGGGAGCATACTTAAGGTAAATATAATGTATCATGTGACTATATACAATAAGTTATTCATACTAACCAAGGTGATTGTAGCAGGTGATGAAATCTACTGACACACCGCCTTTAGTGGGTGTTATTAGGTCATTGTATCGTTACGTGGTATATTATATGTAATTAAGTATTTCTCATCAGTCTGTGCCTTCACTTGTACAGTGCTGTGGCCTGCTCTGGACATGCTTTAGGCCTTGTGTCCCCAGCAAGCTTCAGCTCAGAAAGAGGAATTTTTGACTCTTGCCAACAAGTTTCCGTCAGCTGATTTCCCTGTTTATTGTTACCAGTAGTGGCACAAATACAATCACACAAGGGTGATTTCCTGTGAGTGTGAAAAGAATGTAGCAAATATCTTACATTTTCAATTTTATCATTTACATTTTTTTTTCGGGCCGCTGTAATTTTTTAATGTACCTTCCCTTTTCTTTTTGTAGAGAGAGGGGGGGGGGGGGGTGTTTGGAAGCCTTTGACTATCTCTAGTCTTTACTTCCCATTGGAAAATGCTATGAAACGCCAATTATGTATCTTAAAAAATAGTAACACACAAAAAAGCTCATTTGAAGATGAGTAATAATGCTATTGACACAAAAACAGCTGTCGACTCCACTAGGCTGCTTTATTGGTGTGGAGATGGACATTCGTAGGCGTATTGTATGTTTGAATTTCTTATGGGGAGATTATAAGTCTGAATCTTAATTATACTAATTTTAGAATTGAGTTTATGTAAACTTTTTTTTGACCATGGCATAAATGATATGTTTTAAATTTTGATTAGATAAAAAAAATAAATTAAGATAGGCATAAATTAATTTGAACATTACTTAATCATAACAAAAAGAGAAATTTACGGTCATTAGATCTAGTTATTTCTATATCCCATTCTGTCATGCCACGTAGGCTCCATTATTGAATATGTGAAGCAAAGAGAATCAATTTCATGAGAACGGATTCCCTCCTCTTGAAGTGTGAAATTAACCACTGTTTTCGACAATTTTAAGTCATTAGATTCTATCCATTAATTTGTAGATGATTGGATTGTGTTTTGGGTGACATTTGATAAAAAAGAATTTTTTGTAGAGAGAATAAAAAATTTTAGTTGTAAAGATAAAAATTTTAATTAAAAAAATTTAACTGTAAAGACAAGAAAATTTTAATTGTGAGGATAAAAATTTTAACTGTGAGGATTAAAAATTTTAATATTAGAAAAAATTATATTCCAAAAGTTTTAATTATGAAGCCAAATTTTTATTGTGAGGACAAATTTTTGGTTTGTTAAACTTTTCTCCTCAAATTTAAAATTTTTGTTCTTAAAACTAAAATTTTTGGAGTATAATTTTTTTAAGTTAAAATTTTTGTTCTTATAATTAAAATTTTCTCTTAAATTTTTTATCCTTACACTTAAAATTTTTTATCTCTCTACAAAATTCTTTTTCATCAAATGTCACCCAAAATGTAATCCAACATTTTTCAAATTACTAGATAGATCTAATCGCTTAAAATTGTTGAAAATGATAGTCAATTTTGCACTTTAAAAGGAGAGAATCTATTCCCCACTCTCGTAGGCATATTAATTCTCCAAATTGCTTCCAACAAGGGAAAGAACAACTAATTATGACACCCATATCTTGTTTTAAGCATTTGAAACCTTCGTTGGTTAAGTATTTCCCCATTCTTGCTATGTGTCCAAATAAGTTGAACCTCATTATTGAAGAGAGAAAAGGAAACTTATGCATTGAGCGACACCAAATGTAACAATCCTAATTCTTAATTATAGTGATTATACTTAATTGAGTGGTTAACAATCATAAATCAAGGCTTGAAGTCAATACAATTAATTTCATTAGAAAATAGTGGAAAAATTTGAACCTTGATATTATTAAGGCCATTAGTTAAACAACTTCAATTAATTGAATCCACACCTGATCATAATTATCATTTAAGACATTGGATTCATCTTACTATTGGTTTAAACCCAAAAAAACTTCTTATAAGTATTCCCAAGTTATTGCACAATATTATTATAGCAAATCTCAAGGTCTCTAAGTCAAAAATAGAAGTTTAGGAACTTTCACCATGGCTTGGACCTTCCCTGCCATGTTTAAGTTGGTTACTGGAACCTGAAAACCAAGTTTCGCATTTTGCGCTGCGGCCTAAGATTTTTACGTCGCAGTGAAGTTGCTCTCGGGTTCAACTCCTCACATTTTTGCAAATCTCGCCAAGGTGAGCCTATATGGCACCGAGCTGGAAAAACACCATGAAACCTATTGTAGCAAATTTCTGGATTCACGTTGTGGTGAAACTAGCTACTACAACATTCATCACTTGATTCCTCGACTTGAGTCGCGATTGAAAATTTGGTGCCGGGACAAGGTTGCTTTCTATCACCTTCCTTGGGCAACTTTTTCATTTTGCACTGCCATGAGACACCTCACCTTGCGATGCTCCTCACCTCTACCTGAAACCTAGTCACGACTCTGCCCATTTTGGCCGCGGCGTGATGTAATATCCTATTTTCGTCAAAATGATGGAAACAGATACATTTCCAAAGCAAATCCTTGAAAATGAATTAGTTGAGATCCAAAAAAATTAAAATAATAATCTAGACAACAAATAATGAATTTAGGAGTCCAAAGGTACCTTAAAATGGAGGCTAAAATGACCAAACGAAATTTGATGAAATAGTTATGAATGTAATGGCATTTTTGTAATTTCAGACAAATTTTAGAATTTTCATAGGAGGGCTTTTTAAATGGAAAATTTGAATTCTCTGAGGTTCTCAAAGACCCTAAAAACCATAGGAAGCCTTAGGACAGTTAAAACCCATCCGGTGTATATTTTCTAACGTTAGTTGACCTAAACTTTATTTTTTTTGTTTGGGAAGGTTTTAGCTCTGATTTGAGTGATTCCAAAGGCATTTTATAAGATTGAAAACTTAAAATTATGATGAAAAAGATGATTTTTTAAAAAGGAGCTAAAACGAACTAAAAACAAAAATGCCAAAATGAAGGGACAAAATTAGAATTTTTGAAAGTTACTTCTTAAACTTACCTATATATAAGACCACACCCTACCTCCTCCTTCACTTAGCCCATTTTGTTTCTACCCTAAACCAGAGAAAGGAGCAAGGGTTTGAGGCACATAGGAAGGAGAAGAAAGGAAGGAGAAAAAGCTAAGGAAAGGTATGATTTTTTCATGAATTTTCATGCTTTCTCTTGAACAAATTCCTTATCCTCCATCTTCTCTTCTTTCCTATGCTTTTGTTGAAGTTCTTCGATCTGTTTTGAAGGCAGAATAGAGAAAAATTTTGAATTCTAGGAGAAGAAGCCAAGCAAGGTAAAAAACAAGCAAAAGGAATCAAGAAACTAAGGTATCTTGCCATCTCCATGCTTGATCTTCTTTCTTCCTCATCTTGTATGTGTTTTGCCCTAGGTAAGACCAGCCAAGAGAAGTTGGATTTTGAGCTAAACTAAGGATGAATCTTAGGAAAATGAGGGAGGAGAACAAGAATATGCAAAGAAAACAATCAACTAGCGATTAGATTTCAAGATAGAAAAGTTAGAGTTTCATAGGTTTCCTTAAAAATTTGATTTGATACAATAATTTCTAGGCCTAAATAAGTGTTTGGATGAACTCCTAAGATTCCTAGAAGGCTCCTCATATGCATCTTCCATTAAGAAAACAAAGCAAACTCCAAGGGTGTCAAGAAGGGAGCATGCCTCGGCCTAGGAGACTTAGGGCACCTAGGGGTTGTTTTAATTTGTTCCAAACTTATTTTTGAGTTACATATGATGGAAAAGGAAGAGAGGAAGCCTTGGAAATATTTTAGAAACCATAGATAGTGAGATGGTATCATAGGTTCCATATTATGGCTCCAAGAAGCAATACCTAGTTAGGCTCCTTGATTTGATTGTGTGATGACTCCAAGAGGCTTAAAAGGAGTCAAGAATTATTAATGAATGAAGAGAATAGAGCAAAGATCATGTTTCCCTAGGGTTGTTTTATTAAGTGCATTATAGAGCCACAAAAGAGTCATATGGACTACCTAGTTTTTGTAATGATTGTGTAACCTTAGATTTGTTCCAAAAGTGTAATTAGCTTCCATATGATGTGTTTAGGTCAAGAGAAACAAGCTCCACCCTATTGTGTGTGTGTGGCCGAGGAGTAGAAGTCCAATCCAAGAGGAAGAGTTTGCAATTGTAATAAAGGTAGCTCTCTCTTCTTTGTCTCATGCATGGATGAATGATTGTCTTGTCTTTGAATGTGTCTATATATATTTTAAGCCATGAAGAAGTGTTTTAGCATACATTCATGTGCCATGGTTTCATAATGTTGCATTATGACTTCAAGTAATGCTTTGTGAACTTGTTTTGGCTTGCTTGAATATGGTGAGCCAAGAACCTTTTAGCCATAGTGAGGATGAGCCAAGAACCCTTAAAAATGGTTAAGACAAAGTCTAGAGTCTCCCAAGAGTAAGACTTAGTTCAAGGCCTTTAAGAAAAAGATGAGGCAAGTCTAAGATCCTTGAAAAAAATAGGTGAGGCTAATCCACTTACTTGGCAAGCTTATGTATGCTTTGTATAACTTCTTGATTGTTAATGTGCCATGGTATCATAATGTTGCATTATGACTTTAGGTGATGCTTTGTGAACTTGTTTTGGCTTACTTGAGTGTGATAAAGCCAAGAACCTTTTAGCCATGGTGAGGATGAGCCAAGAACCCCTGAAAATGGTTGAGACAAAGTTTAGAGTCTCCCAAGAGTAAGGCTTAGTTCAAGGCCTTTAAGAAAAGGGTGAGGCAAGTCCAAGATCTTTGAAGAGAATGGGTGAGGCTAATCCACTGATAAGCATGATTTTTATACATTTCATTCTCCTTATCTTAAACTTTTAATGATCAAATATGGTTCTAAGACTTTAATTAGATAAGAATTTATCTTAATAGCCATTTCAGCACTCAAGGAATTTATTTACAAATTCTTGAATTTTAATGCATACTTTTCTTCTTAATAATTGTGTGAATTTTTCCTACTTAATTTTTTCATTCTTTTGTGCAGAATTTTTGATGGGCAAATAGCTTGAATGAGCATTTGATTTAAAGAAAAGAAGAAGAAGAGATGAAGGCTTCATGTGCACAGTTTAGAGGAAATAAAATTGGAATGGAAGGAGATTAATGGAGTAATTGGATTTTAAGAAGAAGCAAGCTCACACAAGCTTCCATGCACACAAATATACACATGTAGAACCAAAGGAATACTATGGGTTCTATGCAGAAAAGAGCTTGCATGGAGACAGCACAAGAAAGAGTTTTAAGAAGAAACAAGCACATGGAAGCTCGAGTTGTGAGTCCAGGATGCAGTTCAGGTTCAGAACAATATAGTAGCTCCCCATGTACCATTTCACACAGGCACATGCAGAAGAGAGTGAGTGAGGAAGAGCCACGAGTTGTGTGGAGTGAAGGTGCAGCTAGTGTTGAGATAAGAAGACTCAAAAGCTATGTAGAGCAGAAATAGAGGATATGGGTTATGGTTTGAATGGAAAGTGAAGCCACGAGTTGAGAAGCTCGAGTTTCTTAGTTTTAACATGGAGAAGGAGCATTCATCCACGTAGCATGCAGCGAGTTAAAGTTCCACGGGTTTATGGGAGGAACTGGGGGCTGAGAGGAGGAAACATGATGTAAAAAAAAAAAGAGAGCTCCAGAAGCTGAAGGAGGAAGCATTTCTCATTGAATCATCTATGGTTGCAGCTGATTTTATCAATTTTCCTCCGATTAAAATCTCCATGGCAGCTTGAATTCCCTTTGGTGGCTAGCTGAAGATAGGATTCTCCTAGATGCAGATTTGAGCTCCACATCTCCTCACCAATTTGGATAAAAACTTCTTTGCTCAATCTTTTAATTTCAGCATTATTTCCTTTATTAATTTGACTAGGTTTAGCTTATTGGTTTAGGAATTCAATTGCTGGAAATTACTGGATTGAATTGATTTTTGGATTGATTGTAATTTGATATTTGAATCTTAATTGTGATCATTACATGTTTGTAAAAATTCCAGAATTGGTGTCGTGCAATTTACTTTTAATTTCCTCTTGATTTTAGGTCAATTAATGCAATGGTTATTGGATTAGGTGGCTGGAATTTTTGTGCAATTAATTGTTTGAGGAATTTATTGATCTAATTGGTTAATTAGCATCTTAAGTGAATTGTGTAGCAAATTTTATTGATCAATTAGGATTGGTTTTAGTGTGTTCTTGTTCTTAATTCAATTAATTAATTTTTCAAGGTTTCTTGTGGTTACAAATTCCTTGAATAATTGATTAATTGAATCTTGGATGGTTATTTAAGAGCTTTTATGAGGAATACACTAATGAGCTAGAAATTAAATCCAAATTTGGTCCACTAAAACGGGAGTAAGAATAATTGAATTCTAGGGAGTCCAATACAAGGCTAAGTACCACATTTTCTTGACTATTCACTTCAATTTAGTCTTAAGTTTTTAATTCTTGTCAATTAAATTTTAGTTCAATTAAATCCTAGCATTTAAAAAAAACCCCCTAAATAAGTTCCAATTAGTAGTACTTAGAATTCCTCTATAAACAAATTGAGGCATAAACTCCTTGGGAAATGACCTAGGTTGCATCATTATCTACAAAAATTATTTTGCTACCTAGTTTCTATTTGAGATTGCACAATACAATCGTCATCCACTTACTTGGTAAGCCTATGTATACTTTGTATAACTTCTTGATTGTCAAGAATGCTTCTTGAATGGTTACATGCTCCATGATAGTCATACATGCATTTTTAGATATGGATTTGCATTATTTGTGTGTGATTGAAAGGGAGAAGAGCTATTAGGATTCCTAGAATCTCATCCCTTCCTTCCCCACATGTGTAACATGTCTAGGTGGACTAAGTAAGCAAAGAAATAAGAGCCACTAAGTTTGAAGAGGCAAGTTTAATAATCAAATGTGTTAAAATGTCAATTTATAGCTATATGAGTGGAACATTATGTAATCCTTCATTGTATATGTTGTATGACCTTATGAACATATGTAAATATGCAAATGTATCATGTACAAATGAGATTTAATGTCATATGTATGATATAGTGCATTTTGGGCCTCGGGTGGTAAGACTTGACATGCATGCTCTTGTGTATAACTTAGGGTGGATGAGTGAGTTTGAGAAATCTAGGTTTGTGCACCTTTGAGGAAAGTTTAGTAGAACATTTTGGTGCTTTTCCACATACTCAAGTCGCCATGGCTACCTAAGAAACAAAAATGAATCATTTGGACCCCTTATGAGACATAAAAGTGACTATTTTGTAACCCAATGTCAAAATCTGACCAAATGAATGAATTTACTCATGAAATTTGAAATGCATATAGATCTCATTCAGAGATTTCTAGAAAAGCTAAAAACCAGATTATTTGGAGCTCTTTGGAATTAATTATGATTGGCATTTTTCTGTTGAATTGATGTAAATACTATTCATATGGTCAGTTTCTTATACTATGTCATTTGAGGGTCAAATGGTATCCAATGTTCATAAAATTTTATAACCATAAACTAAATAGGATAAAATTTCCATGGACATTAATATCACCCTAATTGGACTTCTGATCAGGAGATATGAATTTGTGAACTTAAAGGATAGTACCAGTAGTGACAGGTGACCTTTGTTACTATTTCATTAGTTTTTAATAGCTAGACGTCCCTGTTGTGGTCAAGAATTATTTTTATAATAAAGTAGACATCGGTAGCTTTCCAAAATGGTATAGTGTGCTTGATTTCAATTTTTTTAAAATTAGTTATGATTTTTCAAAATTCATGACAAAAATCTTAAATTTCAGTCCGAGGCAGCACACTTCATTTTTATGTATATACTTCATTAGCTCAAGTTTTAGGCTACTTCTTGAGATAGTTTTGAGTTATGTTTGTATATTTAAATATAAGAATGAGATCGATGAGTTCATATAATCCATAGACATAATTTAATTGATTATTTTAATGGATTTTCTTTGAGAATATTATGCAATTCATGAAAATGAGCTTACAAATGATATGAGATGAGATAGAGAATTATGGTGTTACATGTGGCCTTCTTTTGCACCATTTCTCCCTAAGTTTCATCCCATACATTCTAACTATCCCTCTAGTAACACTCCAAGGCCACTTTACCTTAATTTGCAGGGCTCTAATGGCATTCATCTATCTAATATACTCAGCATGTCTCTCATTGCCAAATCAAATCCTAGGTGTTAATTCCTATTCACCAAACTTTCATACATTAGTAGATTCATGAGTTCATGATAGCAAAAGGATTCATAATCTACTAACATTATCATTCATGATACTACCACAACATACTTCCAAAAAACAAGTCATATATATATATATATCTATCTAACAACGTTTCATATTAGATATATACCAGTGCATACATTAGACACCAAATTGTAAAGAGCCTAACTTCTTATTAGTTACATCAATGTTTACCAAAACACAAAATACTTACACTTTGCAACATGATTACATGATGATGATGTTATACAAAAGAATAACAAAAATTCATCTATCCTAAATTAAATCCATCCAAGTGCAGGACTTCTTACACATGGTCTTAGCTTATGGATGTTTGTCTACTTACTTCCCTTTATCCTTACTGGAAGGACCTTCACCTGAAATAGTTAGCCCATGAAATGGGGTAAGATACAAATCTTAGTAACTAAAGGCAAATTTCATTTATATATTTCAATTTAATTAACATATATGCCATTAATCAAATAAGCATAAGAAATAATAGTCATATCAGTAAATAACACAGCTGGGCTATCAATGACTACTATCCCATACTAGCAATCACATAACCACAAGTTAAAAGCTAATAACATCGGGAGAGGCTCGTCCACAACACTAACTCTCTAATGAGTACAACCTGGGCTCAGTGCATACAAGGGGTTTGATTATAACCCGGTGCCCGATCAAAGCACGATGCATGGGTGGCAGCTGCACCATAGCTTCACCATGGATTCACAAGGTCCAATCATAGTATATCAAATAGCAACCATTTATTTACCATTCAAAATCATACATGTGTAGCATATATAAAATTAAAATAAACATATGCATATAATTTAACATTAGCCCCAGTTACCTCATTTGTAAACAATTCCTTGAAAGCCAATAATAATGCTACTCAGCCTATGAACACAAAATCAAACCATTACTATTCCTATTCATCAATTTATAGTAACAAATTAGTACCTAAAGAATTAAAATACTAATGGATGCTTAAAGGACATTTACCCAGCCACTACAAGTCTTCAATTCTACAAGTCTTCAATTTCGGATTTGATTGTTCTTACACCAGTAACTTTAGAATATCACTTCAACTTCTAGGTAAATTTGTACAAAATTAATACCTATACTATAAATCAACTATGGGGGTCCTAAACTAGAAAAAAATGCATCGAAAAAAGGAGTTTGTACTTACCTAATAATACCCCTAGCCTCAACCTCCGAAAATCCACCATGCAAACACCAAACAACAAGTTTTTAGCTTTTGGTGGAAGATGAAAATACTCCAAATGAGAAACCAATTAGTTCAAATTAAAGAGAAAGAAGAAAGGATTAAGTTATATATAAGTTACCTTGGCTAAATTTTTCTCAAGGAATGGAAAATGATAGAATTTGCTGCTAACCCTAGCCTCCCCTTTGGATCTTTGAAATTCCCCTTTGCTTCTTATACTTTCTACAAAATGGAAGGGAAGGCTAAAGTAAAATTAGGGTTTAGATGAGTTATGTGTAACATCTGGTTTTTTCGTAAACGTGAGAAACGTAATGTCTGGTTTCTTTGTAAACATACAAAATGCACTAAATATAAAAGGAAGTCCCTCAGATAGAATGATTTTAGGTCCAATAAAATTAGAGTAATAATCTAGATCTCAAATAATGAGGATCTAAAGCTAGAGAAGTCTTGAAAATAGAGCAAGAATAACTAGACGAAATTTAACGAAAATACAGTGATATTTTCGTTATTTTAGGCACTTTTTAGAAAACTCAAAGAAGGGATTTTTGAATGAGAAAAATGAGCTTCTTGGGTTCTCAGAGGCCCTAAAACCATAGGAATCCCTAGTATGGTTTAGACCCTTCCAGTTTACGTTTTAGAGCATCAGTTGACACGAACTTTGACCAGTTCATTTAGGAACGTTTTAAATTCAATTTAGATGAAACCAAAGGCATTTTATGAATTAGAGGACCTAGATTTTATGATAGAAAATATGGTTTTCAAAAAGGAGTTGAAATGAGCCTAAACAAAACAAACAGGGCCACAGGGGCAAAATTATCATTTTGAAAAATTGTAAAAGAGGCTTCTTAAGTAAGATTACACCTCATCACCTTCTCCAAGCTTCCATTTTCATAAATTTGAGCAGCCATGGTGTGACATTAAGAAGGGAGAGAGAGAAGAAGTTTAAGTTTCCATTTAGGTAAGTAAATGGCCCCGTTTCATCCTGCACCAGTTAAGAAAGTTGTTCCTCTCTCTAAAAACTCTCTAATGGTGGTTTTCTTTTCTTGAAAACTTGAAGATTTAGATTTGAACTAAGCCAAAAAGAAACTTTTTTCAAGAAACCAACCAATAAAAAATAATCCATACAAAGAGAGCTCCATTTTAAGGTAAGACTTTACTTAAACACTTGTAAATTTTTGTGCTATCAAGCCATTTAAGCATCAGTCTAGAGAGAGAAAGTGAGGAGGAGAGTTTTTTTTATGTGTTCTTGATGGAACCAAGGATTATGGAGTGTGAGGATTAAGAATATATAACTAGAGTTGAAATCAGAGCTTTAGAATGCAAGTTATAGAATTTAGAGATTTGGTTACACCTAGGCTAAGATGAAGCTTCTTAGTAGTAATTTAAGTTTTCTAAGAGTATATATGAGTTCTCAAGACATCTAGGAAGCTTCACAAGTGCCAATTCCCTAAAAGAAAGCAAGCAAACTTTATGGGTGCATAATACTCTTCATGTTTAGGCCTAACCCACTTTATGCACCTAGGGAGTGTTTTAATTTGTTCTAAGCCTAGAATGAGATTAAATATGATAGAAGAACATTAGTAGGGAGTGTCTTAGTTTATTCTCAGCCTAGAATGGGATTAAATATGATAAAAGAACATTAGTGGAAGCCTTGAAAAAAATTAAGAAGTCATGGAATGTGAGATGGAGGTGTAGGCTTCATAATGTGACATTATAAAACAACTTATAGCTAGGCTCCTTAAAATAAATGTGTGATGACTCCAAGGAGTTTAAAGGGAGTCAAGGGCCCTATAATGAATGAGAAATGGGAGCCAAGACCATGAATTCTCCTAGTTCATAAGGTCTTGTATGGAAGCATAATGGAGCCATAGAACAAAGTAGCTTCATATAGAGTGTGTATAATGCCAAGGCTTATTTCCATGAGTGATTTATGTCTCTTCTAATGTTTCTAGGTCAAGAGGGCCAAGGGCCACCTAATTGCAAGGCTTATCCAAAAAAAGGAAGAAGAATTTCAAGAAAAAGTGTTATGTTCTTGCTTCAAGGTAGCTTTTTAACCTTTCTCTCATGCATGGCTTAGATGTTTGCTTATCCTTGAGTGCTTGTATGTGTGTTTGAGCTATGAGAAGTGTTTCTAGCCTATGCTTACATGTTATGGTACCATTATATTTCTTGAAATATGATTATGATTGCATAATGGCTTGCATAGGTTTAGTTGTGCCAAAAGTCCCTTAACAAGGGTGAGGATGAGCCAAAAGTCCCTAAAAATGGGTGAGACAAAGCTAAGAGTCTCAAGAAGAGTGAGGCTTAGTCAAAAGTCCCTTAAAAATAGGTGAGACAAATCCCAAAGTCCTAAGATGAGGCTAGACCAATACCCTTGAGAGGTTATGCTTGTTATGTATGAGTTTATGTGACAAGGAAAATGCCTTATACATGTTCATTAGTTGTTTGAAAGCCATGCATGCATTCTTTGACATGTTTTAGCATCCATTATATATGTTTAAAAAGGTTAAGAGCTATTGGGATTCTTTGAATCTTCCTCTTCCCCCACATATGCCTAGTCATGTCTATGTGAGCCAAGTGAACAAAGAAATGGTGGCCAACAACCTTGAAGATCAAGACTTTGACAAATGGTTATGAAAAATGGGCATTTTAATGGTATATTAATGTTAAAATATGTAGCCATGAGATGTATCTATGATGTAAACTCTTGAGCATATTCTAATATATGTATAAATAGTGTATGTATCCATGCAGAAGCTAGATGAATGAGAATGTGAGATATTACTACTCCTTTGCCATTATGTAACTTGATATTCTTATGTATATATGGATGTGGCAAGGTGAGATTGAGCTCCATGGTGATTTGGATCATTTGGCATACTTTTATACATGGCATTTATGTTTTTAAACTTGCTTACATGGTAGTGGAAAGTGTAGAAGAGCATTTGGTACTTGACATGCCCATTTTGAACTTCAATTTTGACCAAATGGTGTGTTGAACCCAAGTATGAATGAGTTTTTTCATGAAATTTGGCCAGAAAGTATCTTTCATTTAGAAATTTTCATGGAGCTCAATAGCACTCAATTTGGAGCTTTATAGAATTTATTATGATTTTTCAAAGTTGGCAAAATTATGAGGAAATCGTATGGTTGTTGTTTATTTGGTCAATTTGCTTTCTTGTGTCACATATGGGACAAATGAAGTCCAATACTCATGAAATTTTACAAAAATAAACTATACATCATAAGCCTTCCAAAGCCACTAAGATCATCTCATTTGGAGTTCGGTAGAGGGAGATATGAATTTTTGAAGTTGCATGACAGTACCAATAATGCAGCTTGACCTTTGTTATTGTTGCATCGATTTCTAGTGGCTTAAGAATACTTCATTGGTCTAGAATTATTTTTATTCAAAATTAGACATCCACAAATTTCCAAATTCCAAAATAATATGGTTTGCTTGATTTTAATTTTTCTAGAATTGTTATGAATTTTCAAAATTTGCATAAGAAAACTGAAATTAGAACTTGAGAGCAAACCCAAAATGAATTAGGTCAATTATGATGTGTATAATACCATAAATTCTTATCTCATTTCATGCTATTCTCATGCCTAAAACCATACTGCTTACATAGGAGGTAAGAAAAATGGCATTAAATAATGTATTTCTTAGTGTTGCGTTACATATAAAATTTTCATTCAGTGTCCCGTGAACCATGTGAGCTCATGTATCATGTTTTCATATTTAATTACATGAATACAATCCATTTCCATCCCCAAATTAGCCTACAGCTCGTGTATGGAAAGGGGATACATAAAATTCATGAATGCAATTTCGGCCAGAATTTCCCTTTCTCTATCACAAACTTTAGAAAATTATAACTAATTCTAGAAAAATAAAAATCATGAATTCATTGCCATTATGGAAAGCTAAACATGTCTACTTTATGTTACAAATATTTCTAGACCATGAGACACCACACAAAAGATGTTTGACATTCAAAAAATTGCAGAGGTCTGGCTGGCTACTGGTACTATTACAGATTTCTACTATAAATTTCAAAAATAACCAATTAATTCCACACATATCCAATACATGCAAATAATACCAATATGGAAAGATAAAGATGTTATCTAGAGGGAAAAAATAACTCCAGACCAATTAGGCACTCCCAGACTTTAAAACCTAATCAAATAATACCTGAGATCAATTTGACTGCCTGATACTGGGCAGAATTTTTAAAAATTCATATCTCCCTCTCTAGACACTCAAATGAGGTGCTATTACTTGACACAAGTCACTAGAAATTTCTAGTTTCTTCCTATAAAATTTCATGGCAATTGGACATCATTTGGCTTCAAATTTATTTTTGGACTAGTGTGAACAGTAACCTAACAAATTTCAGAATTTTTTCCAACTTTGAAAATTCATCAAATATTTCCTAGACCTTAAAAAATTATGCACTTTAGCTTCCCAAAAATATTTCAATAAGATCTAATTTTATACCAAATCTTAGATCAAGAAGAGAACATTTAGACAAAAAGTGGTATAGGTTTCCGATATGGTCAATTTTGCTCCATATTAGATACCAAGTGTGCCCAAATGGTCTTTCTTGGTATTTGGCACCTCTTGGGCATGTTTAAAAGCATGAATATGACTTGTATGAACTGTCCAAGTAGTTACAAACATCATGCATCTCATTTTGGTCATTCCACTTCCATATATACACTAATACATCAAACCATGCAAGAGCCAAACTTGCCAAAATGTATATTTCCATACATATAACTTTAAATCTTATTTATAGATGATACATTAGCATAATTATACATAGATCATATACAACCATAGATTACAATATTTTTCACCTTGATGATCTTAAGGAAGCAAATTTCATGCATCTTAATATCATGCTCTCATCTCTCAAGTTGTTGGCTTCCATCTCCTTACTTTCTTGGTCCACCTAACATGTTAGAACATTGGAGAGGAGGGAATAAGATTCAAAAAATCCCAATAGTTCATCTCCCTTTCAATCACACATAAAGTATGCAAACTAAGTCTTGAAAATGCATGTATGGACATGTTAACATATGTGAGCATTCAAGAAACATTCTTGGAATTTGAACAAGTCATACATAATATACATAGTCTTGCAAAGTGAGTGGATTAGCCTCACCCATTTACTTGTGGATTTTAGACTTGCCTCGCCCATTTTCTTTAAGAGGTTTTTAACTCAACCTTATTCTTGGGAGTCAACCTCACTTTTGGGAGACTCTTTACTTTGTCTCAACCAACTTTAAGGGTTCTTGGCTCATTCTCACCATGGTTAGAGGGTTCTTAGCTTCTCCATACTTAAGCAAACCAAAGCAAGCACATAAAATATCATTTGAATGCATAAAATATCATCATGGTACCAAGGAATAAAAGCTCATGCAATACTTTTTATAGCTCAAAACATATATACACACATTCAAAGACAAGCCAAGTATACATTCATGTATGAGAGAAGGTGGAGAGAGCTACCTTGCTTGCATTTACACACTTTTTTCTTAAGTCTTGAATCCTCTCCCTTGACCTCACCACCTAAGAAGGTGGAGATCATTTCTCTTAGCCTAAACACAATTTATGGAAACCAATTAGGTTCATGGAGTTAATTCTAAGGCCACGCTTCTTCCTTAAACACTAACTTGATCTATAAACCCCTTTGTAGTTCCAAGAATACACCTAATGAAGCAACATCTATAAAATGAGTTCTAGACTTCATTCTTTCCTTTCATATATGATTCTTGACTCCTTTTAAGCCTCTTGGAGTTATCACACAATTAAAACAAAGAGCCTAATTACATGTTACTTCTCTAGGTCATATTATAGAACATATAAGACCATCTCACTATCTATAGTTTCTAAAATTTTTCCCAGGCTTCCTCTCATACTCTCCCATCACACATGATACAAAACTAAGCTTGGAATGAATTAAAACACTCTTTAGGTGCATGAACTCTCCTTGGCCAAAGCTATGCTTCCATATGGCACCAATGGAGTTGTTTTAATTTCTTTGATGGGAGAAGCATGTGGGAGGCTCTATTGGTGTCTTAGGAACCCATATATACTCTTAGACAACTTAAATTACTACTAGGAAGCTTCATCTTAGCCTAGATGCAACCAAATCCATAAATTCTATAACTTGCATTCTAAAGCTCCCTTCTTAATTCTAGTTGTATATTTTTAATCCTCACACTCTATAACCCTTGGTTCCATCAAGAACACATAAAGAAAACTCTCCTCCTCACTTTTTCTCTTCAGACCTAAGCTTAAATGGCTTAGAAACACAAGATTTTTTAAGTGTTTCAAGTGAAGTCTTACCTTAAAATAGAGGTCTCTTTGTGTAGATTATTTTTCACCGATTGATTTATTAAAAGAGTTCCCTTTTGGATTGATTTAGACCTAAATCTTCAAGTTTTCAAGAAAAGAAAACCACCATTGGAGAGCTCTTAGAGAGAGAAATAACTTTTTCAACTGGAGCGGGATGAAACAGGGCTGTTTACTTACGTAAATGGAAACTTAAACTTCTTCTCTCTCTACCTTCTTAATGTCACACCATTGCTATCTAATTTTCTGCAAATGGAAGCTTGGAGAAGGTGATGAGGTGTGATCTTACTTAAGAAGCCTCTTTTATAATTTTTCAAAATAGCCATTTTTCCTCTACGCACTTGTTTACTCCATTTCAGCTCATTTTAACTCATTTTTGAGAACCGTCTTTTTCATCATAAAATATAGGTTCCCAATTAAATAAAATACCTTTGAAATCACTCAAATCAGAGCTAAAACTTTTTCGAACGAATTAGTCAAAGTTTAGGTCAATTGACATTAGAAAACGTCCCCCGGAGGGGTTTTAACTATCTTGAGACTTCCTAGGGTTTTCAGGGCCTCTAAGAATCCCAAAAAACTAAAAAATTTCATTTAAAAAGCCTTCATGTGACAATTCCAAAATTTGCTCAAAATGATGAAAATGCCCTTATGTTTCATCAATCTTTCATTACATTTCATTTCTTTATTCTAGCTACATTTTTCCTTCCATCTGAGCTTAGGATTCTCATTTTTAGGAGTCTAGAATGCTTCCCAAATTGTTTAGGACCTTAACTAATTCATTTTAGGGGACTTCTTTTTGTATCCAGTGAATTTCGTTTGTATACGGAGAAACCGTACGTTACATTTCTTGCTTTTTCTTCTGTTTTTAAAGAATTGGATGTTACAATGTGTATTGTAATACTATATATTTCTAGCTTATTTCATACTACTTTCATGCCTTAAACTATGCCACTCACACAAGAGGCAAGAGAAATGGCATTAAATAATGAATTTCTTAGCATTGTGTCGCATATAAAATTTTCATTCGGTGTCTCGTAGACCATGTAAGCTCATGTATCACATTTTCATATTTAATTACATAGATACAACTCATTTCCATCCCCAGAATTGGCCTAGAGCTCATACAAGGCAAGGGAGTACTTAAAATCCATATATATTATTTAGGCTAGAATTTCCCTTTCTCTATCACAAACTTTGGAAAATCATAACTAATTTTAGAAAAATTGAAATCATGCATTCTTGGCCATTCTGGAAAGCTACACATGTCTACTTTATGGTAAAGGTATGTTCAGGTCATGAAACACCAAGTAAAAGATGTTTGACAATTGAAAAGCACCTAAGGTCTCAGCTGCCTGGGCTACTATCACAACTTATTATCATAAATTTTGGAAATTCATAACTAATTATACAAAACTCCAAATCATGCAAAATTAGTCAATCTGAGTACCTACAGATGTTATATTTAAGGGAAAAATAACTCCCGATCATGCCAAGTTCATTTAGAAACCGAATTATGATAGAATAGTTGTAACATCCAGTTCTCTGAAAACAAAAGAAAACGTAAGAAACATAACGTACGGTTTCTCCGTAAACAAACAAAATTCACCGAATACAAAAGGAAGTTCCCCGAAATGAGATAGTTAAGGTCCTAAAAAATTTGGAAAGCATTCTACACTCTTAAAAATGAGAATCTCGGCTCAGACAAAAAGAAAAACGGAGCTAGAATAAAGAAACAATTTCTTACGAAAAGCTTATGAAACGTAATGGCATTTTTGTAATTTTGAGTAAATTTTGGAATTTACACAGAAGGGCTTTTTAAATGAAAGTTTTAAATTCTCCAGGGTTCTTAGAGGCCCTAAAAATGATAAAAAGCTCTGGGACAGCTAAAGCCCCTCTAGTGGATGTTTTCTAATGTCGATATACCCAAACTTTGACAGATCCGTTCGGGAAGGTTTTAGCTCCGATTTGAGTGATTCCAAAGGCATTTTACGTAATTGGGAACCTAAATTTTATAATAGAAAAGACAGTTCTAAAAAAGGAGCTAAAATGAGTTAGAAACAAAAATGCCAAAAAGGACGGGTAAAATAGGAATTTTTTAAAAGTGTAACTTCCTCCCACCTATATATATGATGCACCCTTCTTCTCTCTTCATTATGCACGACCATGTTCTACCCCTAACTAGAGAAAAACCCTAGGGAGAGTGGCACATGAGAAGAAGGCAAAGAAGAGGAGAAATCAAAGGCTTAAGGTATGAAAATTTAGTAGTTTTTCATGCTTTTTCTCTTCCAAACCTCTTCTCCTTCATTCTCCTTTATTTTTTATGATTATAATGAAGTTTATAAATCTATTTTAAGGGAGAAATTGAGAGGGAAATTCGGATTTGAATAGAGGAGCTCAAAGAACACAATATTCAAGTGAGAAAAAGTATGAAAACAAGGTAATTTCTTCTTTCATGGTTGATATTCCTTGCTACCCTTCTCCACCATTTCACCCCACTTGAGAAGACCTAAGAGGATTTGATATTTAGGCAGAACCAAGGGTGATTCTAAGGAAAAAGGTCGTGGAGATTAAGAATATGCAAAGAGAATTAACAAAAAGCCATTAGATTTCAAGATGCAATTTCGAGGGTTTCAATTGTACCTTATAAAATCTGATTTTGTATGATGATTCCTAGGCCTAAATAAGAGTTTAAATGAGCTTCCAAGATCCCTAAGGGGCTCCCCATATGCATTCTCCCTTAAGAAAATAAAACAAACTCTAAAAAGCCCCATTTCTTCCATAGCCTCGGCCAAAAGGGGTTTGTGTAGCTAAGGAGAGTTTTAAATTTTTCTAAACCCATTTTTGAGTCATATATGATGAATGAATATGAGGGGAAGCCTTGGGAGAAATTTAGAAACCATAGAAAGTGAGTTAGTGCTTTATGTTCCACAATGAGACCTAAGGAAGCAACATGTAGTTAGGCTCTTAGTTTTGACTGTGTGATGACTCCAAGAGGCTTAAAAGGAGTCAAGAATCATATTTGAAAGGAAATAATGGACCCTAGAATTTAATTGAGGGGGCTTGCTTCATTAGGTGCAATTATGGAACCATAATGGGGTTTATAGAGCAATCTAGTGTCTAAGCAAGTTATGTAGCCTTAGAATTGAGTCCATGAACCTAATTGGCTTCCATAAATTGTGTCTAGGCCAAGAAAAATCTTCCCTACACTTTTGTGTGTGTGTGGCCAAAGCAAGGAAGGGAGATTCAAGGGAAAAAGTGTGTATTGCATCTAAGGTAGCTCTCTCCACCTTCTCTCATGCATGGATGTGTGCTTAGCTTGTTTTAGAATGTGTGTATGTGTATTTTCAATCCATGAAAAGTATGCTAGCATGATTTTATATGCCATGATTTCATGATGCCATATTATGTTTCTAAATGATGTTATGATATATGCTTGGGTTTGCATGAGTGTGGTAAGGCCAAGAACCCTTAGCTATGGTGAGGATGAGCTAAGAACCCTGAATATTAGTTGATACAAAGTAAAGAATCTCCTAAAAGCAAAGTGGGCTCCCAAAAGTGTGGTTGAGTAGCATCTCTTAAAGAGTGGGTGAGGCAAGTCCAATATCTGCAAGAAATTAGGTAAGGCCAATCCACTTACTTGGCAAGCTTTTGTATGCTATGTATGACTTTTTCAAATGATAAAAATGTCTCTTGAATGTTTGAACATGTCCACATGACCATACATGCATTTATGAGACTTGTTTACATCCATTATGTATAATTGAATGGTAGATGAGCTATTGGGATTCTTTGAATCTCATCTCCTCCTTTCCAATGTTCTAACATGCTAGGTGGACTAAGAGAGCAAGGAGATTGAAGCCAACCACTTGAGGGATGAATATAACACCATAAATTCTAGCTCATTTCATGACACTTATGGGCTTCACATCATCAATTCCATGAAAGTGTAGAGAAAAAGGGAGTAAAATAATGACTATTTTTGCGTTGCATCATGTTCAAAATTTCCATTCGGTGTCATATGGACTGTGTGAGCTTATGCTATATATTCTCATATTTAACTGCATCAATACAACCCTTTTATATTACAAAATCATACCCACAACTCATGGAAATCAAAATGAAGCATAAAATGAGATTGTTTAATTTCAGCCAGATTTGGTCCTTTTTCTGACCAAACTTTGGAAAATCATAACTAATTCTAGAAAAAACAAAAAACATGCATTATTAGCTATTTTGGAAAGCTACTGATGTCTATTTCACACTAAAAATATGCCCAAACCATCCATCATAGAGTACGTTTGACATCTAAAATGGTCCAAAGGTCAGACTGTATTCAGGAATTGTCACAGAATTCTGCATAAAATTTTGAAAATGTCCAATTAATTCCACAAAAGTCCAATCTATGTAAATGATACCAATCTGGAAAACTGTGGATGTTAGCTAGAAAGAAAAAATATTTCTAGACCAGTTCATCAAGCCTAAACTTCAGAATTCAATGGAACAGTAACTCAGGTCAAGCAAAATTCCTGATATTGGACAAAATGTTCATAAATTCATATCTCCCTCTCTAGACCTCCAAATGAGGTGCTTCTAGTTGACACAATTAGCTTCCCAAAAGGATCTTAATAAGACCTAATTGCATGCCAAATTCAGATCAAGAGTAACTCATTTGGCCAAAAAGTGACATAAGGTTCCATTATGGTCAATTTTGGCTCCGTATAGGGTACCAAAATTGCCAAATAGCTTTCCTTTGGTTTTGGCACTTTTTGGGCAAGTCTAAAAGCACATTTAGGACTTTTATGAGCTTCCGAAATGGTCCCAAACCCCATGCATCTCATTTTGGCCATTCCATCCACACATATGCACATTTCTATAAACTCATTCATAAAGCTATCCTTGCCATACATGCTCAATTCACATTCTATCATCACATCATATAATATTATAATTACATACGTCTCAAGGGTCATAACCCATTTACAACAATCATATACATCATTATGGTTCATTATAGTTTAAAAAAAGTAAATGCTAAACATATGGATGTCAATCTTCTTCCTTTAATGTTGTTGGCTCCCATTATCATATCCACTTGGTCCACCTAGCATGTGAGATCATTGGAGAGGAGGGAATGAGATTCAAAGAATCCCAATAGCTCATCTCCCATTCAATCATACATAATATGTGCAAAGTAAGCCTTAAAAATGCATGCATGGATATCATGGAAGTCATGAACATTTGAGAAGCAAGCTTGGCATGTGAGCAAGTCATACAAATCATTCAAGAGCTCACTAAGTATTTGGATTGGCCTTACACTTTTCCATATGGATTTTGGACTTGCCTACCCACTCTTTAAGAACTTTGGACTCAACCATACTCTTGGGAGACTCTTTGGTTTATCTCAACCAATTCTAAGGGTTCTTGGCCCATCCTCACTATGGTTAAGAGTTCTTGGCCTCTCCACACTCAAGCAAACTCAAACAAACATCATGCACTCATTTGAAAAAATATTATGTCATCATGAATCATGGCATATAAAATCATGCTAGCATACTTTTCATGGCTTGAAAATACACACACACATTCTAAGACAAGCTAACCACACATCCATGCATAAGAGAAGGTAGAGAGAGCTACCTTGCACACAATTACACACTTTTCCCTTAGAATTCAAGCCTCCTCTTTCGGCCACACACCCACAAACTTAGTGTAACACCCCAAAATTAATTAAGGTGTTAATAATGTATTTGGACTAATTAAGAATAATTATCATGAAATAATTGGGCAAGCTTTATGAATGAAAATTTATAGAGAAATAAGTTCGTAATATAAGTTTAAGATTTCATTTGGGTTAAAGTCTAATTGGGGCCCAAAATTTAATTTGAATAAGCCATGGATAAAGATTTATAGAGGCCTAATAATTTTAGGTGTAAACCCAACTCCTTATTATGAGACTTGAGCCAAGAGAGATTGCCTAGCAATGACCCAATCTGATTTAGTAGAATAGGGGCCTAAGACCCAATTTATGTGGGTTGGCCCAACACACATTTTGTAGGCCCAAGTTCGATTGGCTCTTGAAATTTGGCTTGACCCAACTACAACTCCGAAACCCAACTCATGAGATTCAGGCCAACTAACACTAACCTTTGAACCCACTAGAATTTGGGCGCTAAGGTCAGCATACTTCACTTAAACTCAAAATGTTATGCAGCCCACCTCACCAAACAAAGCCCAACAAGTATAAAAATATGAACCCACAAGGAATTGGGCCATTGGGTCAGCATATTCCACTTTTAGCTCTAAATTTTCTACAGCCTATTCATTAAACCATGGCCCAATCACTAGAGATGAGCCCAATTGGACCTTGGGCTAATGGGTCAGCCCATTTCTCATTAAAAACCGCAAAGGGTCAGCAGTCTCCCTCCCCATTCAGCAGAAAACACAAGAGACAAGGGAGAAAATTCGAAGGTTTAGGGGAGGCTAGGGTTCTACCAACATGGAAGCTCTATTTTTGACTCCCAGAGGATGATTTAGCCAAGGTGAGTTATATATAACTTGACCCTCTCATCCTTCTCTTCATTTTGGTCCGATTAATTTCTGGTTTTAAGTATTTTCATCTTCTTCTCAAATCTGAAACTTGGTGTTGGGTGATTCCTTGCAAGATTTTCAGAGTTAGAGTTTCGAGGGATGATTAGGTAACCATTTCCCTTCCATTTTGTGTATTACTTTGTTGGAAAATGCCCCTAAGGATGGATTATCATAATGGGTTCTGTTATTGTGCGAAATTACAAGGAGATAATGGTGGAAAACTGCATTTTCTGGGCTTGATGATTGAAATGCAAATTTTGGAATTTCCCAAGGTGGATTTTCAGAGGTTGAGGCAATGGGTATTGTTAAGTGAGTATCTCCTTCCCATTTTGATGCATTTTTTGTTAGTTTGAGACCCCTATAGTTAACTTATGATATGGGCTTTGATTTCATGTGAAATTACCCAGAAATTAGAGTGAACTATAGCAGTTTCTGGTGTGGGAAAGTTGGAACCCGATATTAAATCCCTTGGTAATTAGATGAGTAACCTCTAGGCTGTCATTAGCAGTTCAACTCTTTAGATATCTAATTTGTTGGTTAGAAATGATGATAATTATGCTTGTTATAGGCTTGATATGCATTTGGATTATTATGGTAGCTAGGGGAAGAATAATTGGCTTCATTGAGGTAACTGGACTTATTTTCCTAATTCCATGTATATGCTCATGTTAATCTGCTATTTGTTACACATGCTTGATTTTGAAATGCTAAATAACTAGTTGATTACTTGATTGTTATTGTAATTAGACCTTGTGAGTCCATGGTGGAGCTGTGGTGTAGTTGCCACCCGTGCATGTGCTTCAATCGAGCATCGAGTTATGATCAAACCCTAGATGCACTGAGCCCTGGTTGTGCTCATGATGGAGTAGGTGCCGTGGACGGATCTCTCCTGGTGTTATTGGCCATTAACATGTTATGTATTACTGCTGGTATAGGACAGTAGTTATTGGTAATTCAACTAGTTCATTTGCAAATTGAATTGATGATTCTGGTATTGATGACATGAAATTGCATTAGATTGATTAACTTGTACATGTATATGGAAACTGCCCTTTTGTTACTGAGATTGTATATCTCACCCCGTTGTGGGCTAATATTTTCAGGGACCGAACCTCATAGTGGCAAGGAGAAAATTTACGGGAGCTTATTGAATGGGTTGGTAACACCTAGGTTTTGAAACCTTGACAGATTGTATTGTAACTAGTTTACAAGTTTTGTACTATTGCTGCATTGCATCATAAATTGCTAAGTGTGGGAGTTGTATTTTATTAACATAGAATGTAATCCCATGATATTTTCTTTATAGACTTGACTATTAATGCAAGAAATACCCAATGAAAGTGTGATTGAATGACCATTGTGAGAGATTTATAATTTGCTAACGTAAAATCCTATGGATAAGTAGGGAAATCCACATCTAAATGCTAAATTGGTATTGCTAGATTAGTTGGGTAATTAAGGTACATAATTACCACTAGAGTTGCATAAATTAAGGTAGAATGACCCTAGAGTGATATTGGAGGGAGATTGGAGAGCATGAGATAAAATTGTAGGAGATATACCTACAGGAGGAAGTCACGCTGTGGTTAGGAAGGTCTCACCACTGCCTGAAGAATGATAGTGGCGAGAGATGTTGCGGCTTAAGAAATCTCGCTGCAGCGCAGAGTGAAAAAAATCGCCTAGGAGGGTGATAGAATGAAACCTCGCCGCGGCTCAAGTCGAGGAAATTAATTAAGGAGGGTACAGTAGCAAAACTCGCTGTGGTGCTATGTAGGTTGGCCGCGGTGCAGATCCAACTCACCACGATGATAGTTAAGAAAGTTACCCAGTGATTCCCGAGAGCAACTTAGCTGCGGCACAAAAGGTCTGGGCCACGGCGCAAGGTTAAAAACTTAGTTTTCGAGCTCCAGGATCTAACTTAGTCACGGCAGGAAGGTTCCAAGTCACGGCGGAGGTCCCTAACCTCCCACCTTTGACCTAGAAACTCTAATTTCTTTAATGCTAATGCTAGGAAATGATATAGGAACACTTGCGGGAGATTTTTGTATGTTAAAATTGATGGATAGATGAATCACAATCCCTTAATGATGGTACAAACCCTTTTATACCTTTTCCCATTTATGGTTATTTAGTTGATGACCTTAATAACATGAAGGTTCAAATTTTTCTATATTTTCTTAATGTAATTAATTGTAATAACTCCAAACATTAATCATTATTTATTAATCGTGTATTTAACTATAATTATCGAGATTAGAAGTTAAGGTTGTCACACTTAGGGAGATGGTTTCTCTTGGCCTAGATACAATTTATAGAAGCCAATTAGGTTCATGAAATAATCTCTAAGGTCATACAACTTGCTTAGATACTAGATTACTCTATAAGTTCCATTATGGTCCATAAATGCACCTAATGAAGCAACACCCCTCAAACAAATTCTAGACTCCATTCTTTCCTTTCAAATATGATTATTGACTCCTTTTAAGCCTCTTGGAGTCATCACACAATTAAAATAAAGAGCCTAATATTATGTTGCTTCTTTAGGTCATAATATGGAACAATTCACTTTCTGAGTTCTAAATTTTTTCCAAGGTCTCCCCTCATTTTCATTCATCAAATATGACTCAAGAATGGCCTTAGAAAAATTTAAAACTCTCTATATCTATATAAACATGCTTTGGGTGAGACATAGTATGATTTAGGGCTCCTTGGAGATTTCTTTGTTTTCTTGAAGGAGGAAGCTTGTAGGGAGCATCTTATGGATCTCAAAAACTCATTTAAACTCTTAATTAGCCCTAAGAATCATCACACAAAATCAAAATTTAGAAGGTGCACATAAAACCCTAGATTTTGCATCTTGAATTCTAATGGTTATTTTGTTGTTTTCTTTGCATATTCTTGTTTTTCTCCATCAAATACCTAAGATTCATGCTTGGTTGAGCTTGAAAATCAGATCCTATGGCTCTTAGGGTTAGGTGAAATGGAGAAGAAGGGTGATGGAAGATATCAACCATAGGATGCAATTTTACCTTATTTCCTTGCTTAGTTTGGCTTAAATCTTGCTTTCTCCAAGCTCCTCTCTTCAAATCCGAAATTTCCCTTGAATTTCTCCCTTGAATAAGATTTATAAACTTCATTTTAATCAAAGGAAATCAAAGAGGATGAAGGAGAGGTGGTGTGGATGGAGAAAAGCATGAAAAATAACCATAAAAACATACCTTTGGCTGGATTTCTTCCTTCTTCTTCTTCCTCTCTTGGGTGCCTCTCTTTTAGGGTTTTGCTTCTGGTTTACGGCTGAGAAATCTGATGCTAAATGAGGGAGAGTGTGAGGCGCCACCTATATATAGGGAGGGAAAAATGACTTTTTCAAAAATTCTAATTTTGCCCTTCATACTTTGCATTTTCATTTCTCCTATGTTTTAGCTCCTTTTTTAGAACCATCTTTTCTATTATAAAATTTAGGTTTCCAATTAAATAAAATGCCTTTGGAATCACTCAAATCGGAGCTAAAACCTTCCCGAACGAATTCGTTAAAGTTCGAGTGCATTGATATTGGAAAACTTCCACCGGAAGGGGATTTAACTGTCTCGGGGCTTCCCATGGTTTTCTGGGCCTCTGAGAACCCCAGAGAATTTGAAACTTTCATTTAAAAATCCCTCTTGTGTGAATTCCAAAATTTGCTCAAATTTATGAAAATGCTATTACGTTTTGTAAGGTTTTCGTCAAAATTTGTTTCTTCATTTAACTCTATTTTTCCTTCTGTTTGAGGCTAGGATTCTCATTTTTAGGAGTCTAGAATGTTACTCAAATTTTTTAGGACCTTACCTAATTCATTTCAGGGGACTTGCTTTGAAAACGCATTTGTTTTCGTCGTTTAATGAAAACTAGACATTACAATGAGAGTATGACATTGAAATGTATGAAATTTGCTTCTTTAAGGCCATCAAGGTGGCAAATGTTGTCATCTATGGTTGTATATGACCTATGACCTCCTTAACATATGTAATTATGATAATATGTGTATGAATGAGAGAATATGTTACGTAGCCATTAGAATGTGAGTTGAGTATATGATGGCAAATTAGCTTCATTGATGGTTTGATGCAATTGTGTATAAGTGTGGATTAAATGACCAAAATAAGATACAACAGGGTTGGGACCATTTGGGCAGCTCACACAAGTCTTAAATGTACATTTAGACTTGCCCAAGAGGTACCAAACCCCAAGGAAAGTCATTTGGACATTTTGGTATCCTATATGGAGCCAAAATTGACCATAATAGAACCTTATGTTACTTTTTGTCCAAATGAGCTCTTATTGATTTGAGATTTGGCATTCAATTAGAACTTGTTAAGAGATTTTTTGAAAGCTAAAGAACATAATTTTTGGAGGTCTACAGAATATTTGAAGAATTTTCAAGGTTGGCAAATTTTTTGGTTTTGGTCATGTCACTGTTCATACTGGTCCAAAAATGAAATCTGTCACACAGGGCTCAAATAATGTCCAATTGCCACGAAATTGCATACAGAGCAACTAGACATTCCTAGTGTCTTGTGCCAACAAGAAGTACTATATTTAGATGTCTAGAGAGTGAGATATGAATTTTTAAAAAATCCATCTAGTATCAAGAGTTTTACCCAACCTCAGTTACTGTTCCATTGAATTTTGAGGTCTGGGCTGCTTGAGATGGTTTGGGTTTATTTTTTCCCTCTAGCTAACATCCACATCTTTCCAGATTGGTATCATTTACATGGATTGGATTTTTTTAAAATTACTTGAAAATTTTCAAAGTTTGCTACAGAAATCTACAACAGCACCAGTGACAACTTGACTTTTGGATCTTTTTGGATGTCAAATGTTCTCTATGATGGATTTTATGGTTTAAACATACTTGTAGTATGAAGTAGACATCTGTAGCTTTCTAGAATGGCCAAGAATGCATAATTTTGAGTTTTTTAGAATTAGTTATGATTTTTCAAAATTTGTGACATAATTGAGCAAAATCTGGCTGAAAATGAATATGCCTATTTCATGCTTCCATTCGAGTTTCTTAAGATGTGGACCACTTTTGATGATGCAAATGAATTGTATCCATGTAATTAAATATGAGAATGTGTTATATGAGCTCACACGGTCCACGTGACATCGAATGAGATTTTCATACATGACACAATACAAGAAAATGCATTATTTTAACTCCCCTTTTCTTGCTCTTTCATGGAAATTAGGAATGTGAAGTATGCGAATGTTGTGATATGAACTAGAAATATATGGTATTACATTTATTCTGGAGGTCAAGTGGCATCACTAGTACTGACATAAGAATTCAAAAATTCATAACTCTCTGTTCAGACCTCCAAATGAGGTGATCTTCGTGGCTAGTGTATGCCTGTAAAAAGCATTGGATACCATTTGACCATTGGGTGACATAGAACACAAAACTGACCATATAAATAGTGCACTGAACCAAAACCAAAAAAATTTTCAACTTTGAAAATTCATAATTAATTTTATAGAGCTCTAATTTTTCTACACTTTAGCTTCCCAAAAGTCTCTCAATGAGCCCTACATGTCTGCAAAATTTCATGGGAAGATTCATCTATTTAGTTAGTTTGTGCCATAGGATTCTAATTTGGCCATTTTCATGGTCTTTACAAGCACCAAGGCATCCAAATTTACTTTCCAAGCTTATGTCACTACTTGAGCACGTGGGATTGCACCAAAATGACATTTTAAACTTGTCTCAAAGGTGCACAAACTCAGATTTTGCAAACTCACTCTCTCACCTCATGCCATACACATATTTCAATAATGCTAGTCTTGCCACTACATGCCCAAAATGCATATTTCCATACATATAACCTTAAATCTCATTTATGCATGATACATTAGCATAATTATACATGTTCATAACATTATGGGACATATGCAATAATGGATTAAACATTTGCCATTCATATGGCCTTAAAGAAACAAAATCCATGCACTTTGATGTCATACTCTCATCTTTCAAGTGGTTGGCTCCTATTTCCTTGTTCTCTTGGTTCACCTAGCATGTTAGAACATTGGAGAGGAGGGAATGAGATTCAAAGAATCCCAATAGATCATCTCCCTTTCAATCACACATAAAAGATGCAAAACAAATCTTGAAAATGCATGCATGAGTATCATAAGATGTGTAATCATTCAAGAGACATTTTCAACATTTGAGCAAGTCATATATAGCATACATAGGCTTGCCAAGTCAGTAGATTAGCCTCACCCATTTACTTGTGGATTTTGGACTAGTCTCACCCATTCTTTAAGAGGTTCTTGGACTCAACATTATCCTTGGGAGTCAACCTTACTTTTGGAAGACTCTTTACTTTGTCTCAACCAATCTTAAGGGTTCTTGGCTTATCCTCACTGTAGCTAAGGGTTTTTGGTTTCACCACACTCAGGAAAACCAAAGCAAGCATCATAAATATCATTTAGAAACATAATGCATCATCATGGTACCATGGCATATGAAATCATGCTAGAATATTTTTCATGGCTTAAAACACACATGCACACATTCAAAGATAAGTCAAGCATACATTCATGTATGAGAGAAGGAGGAGTGAGATACCTTGGTTATATAAGCACACCTTTTCTTTAAATTTCCCTTCCTTCTTCTCGGCCTAACCAAAAGCTTAGAGAGCATTAACTTCTCTTGTCCTAAATACACCAAAAGAAACATGAATTACTCATGGAAACAAGCCTTGGCTTTATACACACTTTACATGATGCTACTTTGGTCTATGGCTCCATTATGCTTCCATAAGGCACTTAATGAAGCAACTACAAGAATTTATGATCTTAGCTCTCTTCTCTCTTTCAATCTATGATTCTTGACTTCATTTGGACTCCTTGGAGTCATCACATAATTATTTTAAGGAGCCTAGCTAGGAATTGTTTTATTATGCTATATTATGGAGCTTACACCTTCATCTCACTATCTATGGTTTCTAAAATTTTTTTGAGACTTTCTCTCATACTCTCCCATCATACATGATGCAAAACTAAGCTTGGAAGGAATTAAAACACTCCCTAGGTGCATGAACCCTCCTTGGCCAAGGCTATGCTTCCATATGGCACCAATGGAGTTGTTTTAATTTTTTTTATGGGAGAAGCATATAGGAGGATCTCTTGGTGTCTTAGGAACTCATATATACTCTTAGACAACTTAAATTACTATTAGGAAGCTTCATCTTAGCCTAGGTGCAACCAAATTCCTAAATTTCATAACTTGCATTCTAAAGCTCCCTTTTCAATTCTAGTTGTATATTCTTAGTCCTCACATTCCATAACCTTTGGTTCCATCAAGAATACATAAAGAAAAACTCTCCTCCTCACTTTCTCTCTCTAGACCTAAGCTTAAAAGACTTGGAAACACAAGATTTTGTAAGTGTTTCAAGTGAAGTCTTACCTTAAAATGGAGCTCTCTTCACATAGATTATTTTTCACTGATTGATTTCTTGAAAAGAGTTCCTTTTTGGGTTAGGTTAGACCTAAATCTTCAAATTTTCAAGAAAATAAAACCACCATTAGAGAGCTCTTAGAGAGAGGAACAACTTTCCTAATTGGTGCGGGATGAAACAGGGCTGTTTACTTACTTAAATGGAAGTTAAAACTTTTTCTCAGTCTCCCCTCTTAATGTCACACCATTGCTGCCCATTTTTTTGCAAATGGAAGCTTGGAGAAGGTGATGAGGTGTAATCTTATTTAAGAAGCCTCTTTTACTATTTTTCAAAATAACCAATTTGCTCCTACACGCCTGTTTGCTCTGTTTAGGCTCATTTTAACTCTTTTTTTAGAACCATCTTTTCCATCATAAAATTTAGGTTCCCAATTAAATAAAATACCTTTGGAATCACTGAAATTAGAGTTAAAAGCTTCTTGAATGAATACCTTAGGTCAACCAATGTTGGAAAACGTCCACTAAAGGGGTTTTAACTGTCTTGGGGCTTCCCAGGGTTTTCAGGGCCTCTAAGAACCCTGGAGAACTTAAAACTTTCATTTAAAAAGCCCTTCTCTAAGAATTCCAAAATTTGCCTAAAATGACGAAAATGCCTTTACGTTTCATCAATCTTTCATTACATTTCATTTTTTTCATTCTAGTCCCATTATTCTTTCTGTCTGAGCTTGGGATTCTCATTTTTAGGAATCTAGAATGCTTTCCAAATTTTTTGGGACCTTAACTTAGTCATTTCGAGGGACTTCCTTTTGTATCCGATGAATTTTGTTCATTTACGGAGAAACCGTACGTTATGTTTCTCACATTTTCTCTCATTTTTAGAGGGCTGGATATTATATGTATGACTTGTATGGATGTATTATGACTAGATATTGATGTTGATGAGTTTATTGGTTCATGGAGCATAAAATGTGAAATTGGGATCTTATGTAACACAATTAATTCCATTAATTTAATGCCTTTTTCATAGGAAATGTTGGCTTCTTTATATGATTATGTTCTAATCCATATGAAATGCATTGAGATGGATAATGAGATAAAGGTACAATAGCTAAGAGGCCAAGGTATTACATTATGGGCTGATCCAAGGGCCTAAAATCTAAGTGGGTTCAATCATATGCATGTTAAGCTATGGAGTCTAAGATTACATGGGTTATATATGAGAGCTGGGCTAAGCTAAAAGGTTAATCAACATTTGAGTCTGCATAAATAAATATTGGGCTTTTAAGAAATAGAATTGGATCTCCCTAAAGCTAAGATTAGGCTTCTACACTTAACTTAAAGCATAATTAAATTAACCATAAGACCTTAATTAATGTCCACCTCTCTTAAGTAATTTCCTAATTAAACCTATATTAATTCTTAGTTAATTATGATTATCCTTAATTAATTTTGGGGTGTTGCAATTCCCTCCTCTGACATTCTCCAAGAGCATCACTTGCAAATAAACCAAAATTGCTTGTTTTGTCATTCTACCCATGACTATATATCACGTCTTCTTGCCATGTGACCTTGCTTATGCCCTAAGTTTGCTTTGCCTCTCATTATAAGAGTAGATACTTCTTAAGATGAGGATATAGTCAAGTGGCTCTTCACATGGTTAAGTAAAAAGGAGGTTTATAATAAGCCAATTGATTATTTCTTAGAATTCATTATCTTGGTCCTTTTCACTTTTTGGAATAAAAGAAGTGAAATCATTCATAGGAGAGCTCGTCTAAAGCCTTATCAATGGTTAATTCCATCATTCGAGGTGTCATACCTAGCTTCATTTACATTTAATTATGCCAATTACAAGCTTTAGCAACTCTTTTAGCAACCATTATTATACTTTTAGTAATAATTTCAGTTTGTTCACACACTAATTGAGACTATAGGAGTCAAAACTCAAATCTTTCTTCTCCTTCCCTCATAATTATCCTAAACAAACTTGTTATAGTCCACTTGATCATAAGATACACCTAATTTGCCCAAATTATACATGTAGCCCAAAATTGGTCTTTTTGTCATATTATGCAACTAACTTAAAAAAATTCATAATTTGGGCTATGTAACTTTGATTGACTCAAATTAAATGTTTACAAAAAGCTTATGACATGAATTATATGCTATAAAATTTTCAAGGAAAAATGAATTTATTTGGCCTCTCAAAACGTGTGTGAACAGTACCAACCATTTCTACATAATTTTTTGAAAATTGAAGGTTCATAAAATATTTTGTATAATTTCAAAAATTCTCATACTTATTAGAAAGCTTTATAAATTGTTAAATTGCATGCCGAATTTTAGTCGTAAACTAGGTCATTTCTACCTGCAAAGATAGAGGTGCAATTTATGATTCATTTGGACTAAAATTTGGTTCCAAAATGGTCCAATAAGCCTCTAATACACAATCTCTTCCCTTGAGAAAATTTCAATCATCCTAAGCATTCATTCTATAAGGTTCAACACATAAGAAAAGGTTTAGATCAAAATATGACTATCTCACACCTATGGATACATATAGCCCATAAAGCATTTCATATAGGAAACTATATATGAAGGGTTCTTTCATGCATCAAAATGCCACATAATTATGGTCTTATACACATCTTCCTATCTCATAACCTTGGCATTTCCACAAGATTCATCATATAAAAATATGCTTACTATCTATTCATGCATGTATATTTCTATGGCTTCTAATATGGACAACATATATGCATGGTTGCCTTTTACACCAAAATGATCTATAAATTGGCATGCTCAAGCTCACACACATATCAGCATTACATTTGCTTATCATATAAAAGATATTTCATCACTATTGCATCATATACACTTTCTAGTACATAGTTACAAAGAAACTTCTAAAACATAACTTCTTAAAGTCTACGGTTTCTCATATTCTATTTCCTTGCTCAAGAACCCTAAAATGATTAGTGTGAGGGACATAGGGGAGATTCTATGGAGAATCTCGGTAGCTAATCTCAATTAAATCGATGCATATATGAATGTCATGAGAAAATGCAATGCATGTGGTACAAAATTACCATTTATATGCATCATATAACTCAAATGCAACTTTAAACATAAAAACTCATTTCTCATCAAGGGATGGCATCATAACTTTCTAATAGACTCAACTAAACTCAACCTAAGGTCAAGGAAGATCTACTACACTCAATTCCATGCCATAGAGAGTTAGAAGCTAAAAAATATGTCAATCTTATGCATAAAACTCATAATGGAAAGCATATTAAGATATAGCTCATGAATACATCAAGCAACTACCCATACAAGTATTTCAACTTACTCAAGCATTAAAATGCATGCAAAATAGGGAGATAGAGCTACCTTATAGAGCTAGGAGCTTCAAGCTATCACTAACTCCGATAAACCTTTTCTTTTCTTTGGTCCCTCAACTGCTCCCTTTTGGTTCACACCTCCATCAATTGAGCTTGTATTTTTTCAGCCTACTTATAGCAATGTACAATGCTAAATACTCATTAGGATCCATTTCAAGTCTTGTTATTAATATTTAACTTCCTTATAACCTAATATGCAACTTTAAGTCATTTAGGTTCCTTAAGAGGCCATTCTTGGATTTCACTTTCTAGGCTTCATAATCTCATTTGCTATGAGTCATGTAACTCTAAAGGAACTCATTTGAACCTTTACTTACATGATTACACATGCCTAGAGCCAACTTGCTTCTTTAGGTTCTTTGTGTGCTCTAAAAATTTATTTTTTTAAATAAAACTTTTAAATTCAATCCAATAGTTCCATTAATATCTAATGCTCATGTCTAGACCTCTTGAAACCATAGAACTCCTGAAAACACTCCTTAACCACTCTTTCTTCCCTTAGGTCAAGACTAGTACCATTATTGACTTCCATGGAGTTTTATCATTTTCTTGCACCAAGGCCTCATTCTAACCTTTTAGATAGCTCATTAGTCTCACATGGATCTCGTAAGGGGTCTTACATATAATGCTACACTCATGCATGGCCAAATACTTTAGTGAGAACTTTCTATGCACATGAAAAATTCAACTTTCATCATTGGCCTCTATAATTGAAACTAATACTTTTCCTAGCCTCCATAATTCTCAAAAGGATCTCTAAATTTCATAGAACTCAGAAACAAACTCCTTAGCTGTAATGTCCAGTTTTCGTTAAACGACGAAAACGGACGCGTTTTCAAAGCAAGTCTCCCGAAACGAATTAGTTGAAGTCCCAAAAAATTTGAGTAACATTCTAGCCTCCTAAAAATGAGAATTTAGCCTCAGACAGAAGGAAAAGCGGAGCTAGAATGAAGAAATAAATTTTGACGAAAACCTTACAAAACGAATGACATTTTCATAATTTCGGGCAATTTTTAGAATTTGCATAAGAGGACTTTTTAAATCAAAGTTTTGAGTTCTCCGAGGTTCTCAAAGGCCTTGAAAACCATGGGAAGCTTGGAGACAGTTAAATCCCCTCCGGTTGACATTTTCCAATGTCGGTGTGCCCGAATTTTGACGGATTCGTTCGAAAAGGTTTTAGCTTCGATTCGAGTGATTCCAAAGCCATTTTTCTTAAGTGGGAACCTAAATTTTATAATGGAAAATACGGTCTCTAGCAAGCCTCTTCCTATCAACAAAATCATTCTCATTGTTCATATCTAGGGCTTGCCACTGATCTCGGCGAGATATCATATCTCATCAAGCTCTAGCCGTCAGATCCATCAACCCTGCTCAAACTTAACTCTGCTCAAGCTACTCTAGAGGCCACTCTTTCCTAGTGTCCATTACTAAAGCCACAACCATCCTCACACACCAACATGTCTCATACAAGGCTTTACCTATCCATTCAAGCCTTTTACATAGCCCTATTACAACATCCTCAAGCCAAATCCAATCCGGGAGAGCCTGGAACTTGCTTTGATACCAATAAATGTAACACCATAACTTCTAGCTCTCTTACATGTCATTTATAAGCTTCACATCATGATTTCTATGAGGGCACATAAAAAAGGGGACAGAAATAATCGACTTTTTCCGCATTACGCTATATCTAAAAAATTCAATTCGGTGTCACGTGGACCGTGTGAGCTTATACTATACTTCCTCATATTTAATTTTATTATTACAACTCATTTTCATCACAAAAACATGCCTACAATTCATGGAAACCGAAATGGAGCTCAAAATAAGCAAGCATATTTTCGGCCAGATTTGCTCCATTTTCTGACCCAACTTTGGAAAATCATGACTAAATCTAAAAAATTCGAAATCATACAATCTTTGTCACTCTAGAAAGCTTAGGATGTCTAATTCACACTACAAATACGTCCAAGTCACAGCAGTCATCACACAGGACGTTTGACATCTAAAAAGCTACAGACTCAATTGCTGCCTGGGCTATGATTCAGGTCACTGATGTAAACTTCTGAAATTCGTAACTAATTCTAAAAAAATCTAAATCACACACACTCAGTCATTCTGGAAAGCTACAAATGTTAGCTTGACAATAAAAATAATTCCAGAATGAAACAGATATTTTTCGGCATCTAGAACTGATGGAATAGTGATTGAGCTCCTGGGTACTACTGATACTGACAGTTAACTTTAAACATGCATAACTCTCGGCTCAGACCTCCAAATGAGGTGATCTTGGTGGTCACAGAAATCTTACGACTTCTAGTTTATGCATATAAAATATCATAAGCATTGGACACCATTTGGCCATCGAGTGACACAAAATTCAAAACTGCCAGTATGAACAGTACCCATACCAGAATCCATGCAAAATCCCAACTTTGAAAATTCACAAAATATTCCCTAGGTCTTCGAAAATTATGATCTTTAGCTTCTCAGAAAGCTCTCAACAAGACCTAATTGCATGCCAAATTTCAGGGCAAGAATAACTCATTTGGCCAAAAAGTGGCATAGGGTTCCATTATGGTTAATTTTGGCTCCATATTGGGTACCAAAATTGCCAAATAGATTTCCTTTGGTCTTGGCACCTTTTGGGCAAGTTTAAAAGCATGTTTAAGACTTGGGGATGCTGCCCAAATGGTCCCAAACTATTTGCATCTCATTTTGGCCTTTTCACCCTCACTTATATACATTATACCAAGCTTTTCTCAAGTGCATACATTAGCATAAGCACTCAATTTATGTTCTAGAATACATACACCATACTCATTCATTTATCTATCACATAATATCATTTTTACATTTGTCCAAGGGGTCATAGACTATTTACAATAATAATATACATCATGAAGTCTCCTTATGAATCAAAAGACTAAAAATCAAGCATAAGGATGGCAATCTTCTTTCTTCAAGGTGGTTGGCTCCCATTGCCATGTCCACTTGGCCCACCTAGCATATTAGGACATTTAAGAGGAGGGAGTGAGATTCAAGAATCTCAATAGCTCATCTCCCATTCCATCACACATAATATGTGCAAGCAAGTTTCACAAATGCATGCATGGAGAAAGTAGAAATCATAGGCATTTTAAAAGCAACCTTAGCATGTGAATCAATCATACAAGACATTCAAGAGTTCACTAAGTGTTTGGATTGGCTTCACACTTCTCCTCATGGATTTTGGACTTGCCTCACCTATTCTTTAAGCACTTTGGACTCAACCATACTCTTGGGAGCCCACTTTGCTTTTGGGAGACTCTTTACTTTGTCTCAACCAAGCTCAAGGGTTCTTGGCTCATCCTCACCCAAGGGAAGAGTTCTTGGCCTTTCCACACTCAAGTAAACTCATATAAACATCATGGATTCATTTAAAAACATAGCATGGCACCAAGCATCATGGCATATAAAGGCATGCTAGCATACTTTTCAAAGCTTGAAAATACACATACACACATTCTAAAACAAGCTAAACACACATCCATGCATCAGAGAAGGTGGAGAGAGCTACCTTGTATGCAAGTACACACTTTTTCCTTAGCTTTTAAACCTCCTCTTTTGGCCACACACCCACAATTTGGTGGAGATAGTTTCTCTTTGCCTAAATACAATTTTTGGGAGCCAATTAGGTTCATGAAACATTCTCTAAAGCCATACAACTTGCTTAAGTACTAGATTGCTCTATAATCCCCATTATGGTCCATAAAGGCACCTAATGAAGCAACACCCCTCAAATGATTTCTAGGCCTCATTCTTTTTTTTCAAATATGATTCTTGACTCCTTTTAAGCCTCTTGGAGTCATCACATAATTAAAATAAAGGGCCTAACATTATGTTGCTTCCTTAGGTCACAATATGGAACCTAAAGCACCAACTCATTCTATAACCTTCCTAAATTTTTCCCAAGGCTTCCCCTCACATTCATTCATCATGTATGACTCAAAAATGGGCTTGAAACAATTTAAAACTCTCCCTAACTATGCCATTCCTACTTGGCCGAAAGTTAGAGCATAAATGGGATTTTATGGCTTCTTGATTTTTCCTTGATGGGGGAACTATTTAGGGAGGTTGTTAAGAGTTGTAGGAGGTCAAGGAAACACTTAAACAACCAAGGGAGCTTATAGTTATAGATTAAATCAGTTTTTACAATCCCCTTAAGTGCTTTACACTTTTCCAACTTTTAGGTTCATGACTTTCCATGGGGTTTTGTTCATTTTATGGAGGAAGAGACATATGGGGGACCTCTTAGGGATCTTAGGAGTACATTTAAACATTCATTTAAGCCTAAGAACATTTATATAAAATCAGATTTGCAAGGGAGCATTTGGCTCCCTAATGATTCCAATTTGTTTCCTAATGCTCCTTTCTTGATTCTATTGGTTCATTCTTAATCCTTGCCATCTAAAACCCCTAATCCCTCCATAAATTGGACAGAAAACAGCCCCTAAGAATTGGGCTCATGGTGGTCAAATTCGTGCAAGAGGAAGGGGGAGGGAGAAACTACCAAAGAATGGAAGTTTTACCTTGTTTTCTTGCTTCCTTTGGCTTGTTCTTCCACTTGGTTGGCTTACTACCTCAATTTTCGAAATTCCCCTCTCTGTTCTGCCCCAAAAACAGCACCAAACTCTCCATTAAAACCATAGAAAGAAAGCTTGAGAGGAGAGGAGCAAGGTTCAAGAAGGAAGGATATGGAATGTCTTAAAGTTTCTTACCTTTTTCTTGAATTTCTTCCTCCAAAATCCTCCTCCTCTTGTGCACCTAAGGAGCTGGAGTTCTCCTCTAAAAATGGGCAGAAGCAAGTCGGTTTAGAGAGGGGGAGGTAGAACGTGGCATATAAAGAAGAAGAAAGAAGCTTCCTTTAACACTTTAATGCCAATTTTGCCCTTCGTTCTTAACATTTTCGTTTCTCCTTCGTTTTAGCTCCTTTTTTAGAACCGTCTTTTCCATCATAACAAAGAGGTTCCCACTGTAATAAAATGCCTTTGGAATCACTCAAATCGGACTAAAACTGTCCCGAACGAATCGGTCAAAGTTCGGGTCAACCGACATCGGAAAGAGTACACCGGAGGGGCTTTACTGGTCCCGGGGCTTCCCATGATTTTTGGGGCCTCTGAGAACCCTGGGCAACTCAAAATTTCCATTTAAAAAGCCCTCCTAGGTGCTTTTCCAAAATTACACTTATTTACGAAAATGCCACTGGCCTTTCGGCAAATTTTTCGAATCGCTCCGACCCCGGTTTCTGGGCAACTCAAGGCTTAAATCCTCATTTTCTATTATTTAAAATTTTATCCAAATTTTATTTGGCCTTGAATCACTCATCTCAAGGGATTTACTTTGAAAACATGCCAATTTCCATTGTTTAATGAAAACGGGACATTACAATTACTCTTCGTTTGGATCACAGGAACTGACCACAGATCGGCTCCCTCTACTGGTATCCACACGAATGGGGTTCAACAACTCAAACAGTGTGCTAGCACCTGTCCGTACTACATCCGTACAGTTCCATACACGTCTGTACACTATCCCTCTCTCTAGGATTTTTAGAGGTAGCTCTAGAAAAAAAACTTTCTGATATGGAAACCCTATTTATAAACTAGGGTTTCAGATATATTAAATTAATCAAAATTAATTAAATATATCATTAAATATATTTATTAGTTTAAATTCAAATCTATCCTATAGTTTAAATTTAAACTAACAATATCTAGAGCTTAATTTAAATTTAAATTATCTGATTAATTTAAATTTAAATCTATCTGATAGAATCAAATTTGAATTATCTGATTAGTTTAAATTTAAATCTATTTTATAGAATCAAATTTAAATTATCTGATTAGTTTAAATTTAAATTTATCTAATAGAATCAAATTTAAATTATCTGATTAGTTTAAATTTAAATCTATCTAATAGAATCAAATTTAAACTAATTAATATATATATACATATATATATAATATCAAATATAATATATATATATAATATATTTCGAATTTAATTATTTATATATATATATATATATATATAAATAATTCCTCCATCCTTGATTTAAAAAATTAAATTCATTGAATCTAGACACATTTCTGATTCAATGAATGTGGACATTTTAGCTCGAGTTAGTCTGTTCTTGTGTGCGACCCTGTAGGCCCATATGATGTTGGCAGTGGGCCAACTGTACTGTTTGACCACAAGTCACAAGCGGCCTCTAGCAAGACATTGTAACTACCCAAATCATACGGGATCGATGATCCGATACAACCTATCTTATAACCTTATCATATCTCTTTTGTCACACGACATCTAGATCGAGTATGAGGCATAGAAATGTCATCCTCTACTTGCTCGATCGTAACTTTCTCGATTTTCGAGTAAACTGATATAAGATGGAACCCTTTCCATCTGCGCATGCCCATGCATTTCTCAGTCACACTCATCGAGGGGCCCAGAGATATCTCTCTATTAATTAGAGGGACAAATTCTATCTTGACCACTCATCTTCCTCCGCATGGATTCCACTATATCCGATCATAGCCTTTATAATCACCTAGTTAAAGGTGACATTAAACTATGCTAAAGTACAGTGTCCTTCATGTAGGAATCTATGGTGATCTCAGGTCCAAGGGATCAATGACACGGTTATATATGAAATAAACTTATGACCTAATCCATGTAGCTTATCTCATGACAGGTCTATCTAACGTCTTGTTCTCTAACATATGCCTATGATTTTGATTCATATCATCATACATGATTAACACTTAATCAATCAAAATCATACTAGTTTTAATTCATCGTTATTCCCACAAAGATGATTGACTAGGGACATTTTGGATAATCCAAAAATGATTTATCCTTGAATATTATTATATATAAACATGCAAATAATATAATAATGTAATAAAAAGAAAACTCTTATTTCGTAATAAAAATTATAGAATTAGTTATAAAATTTAGAAGTTTGTATCAGTAATTTGAACAGCAGCCTAGGCAGCCAGCAACTTTAGTTGTGTTTCGAATGTCAAACGTCCTCTATTATGAATGTTGTGGTCTAGGCTTATTTTTAATGTGAATTAGACATCCTAATATTTTCAGAATGATCAAGAATATATGTTTTTGATTTTTCTAGATTTAGTTATGATTTTCCAAAATTTGCTCAGGAAAGAGGCCAATTCTGGCCGAAAATAAACTCCCATTTTCCATGCCTCATTTTGGTTTTCATGGGTTGTAGGCTTGTCTTTGGGATGTAAATGAGTTGTAATGATGTAATTAAATATGAGGATGCATAATATGAGCTCACACGGTCCACGTGATACCAAAATGAACTTTTAGATATGACGCAACGCGAAAATAATCATTATTTCTTTGACTTTTCCATGAAAAATCAATATGATTCATGATATGATATTATGCCATTTAAAAGTATGAGATGAGCTAGAAATTATGGTGTTACATTAGCCCATCAAACTAGAGAGTAGCTTAAAGGTGCACCAAGTGAGCCTACATGGAGTTTCTTCAATTTTATTGCCATTTTCTCTCCATTTTCATACTCTACCCTAATTCTACATTTTTTATACTATTAAAGACATGCAAGAAAACATGTGGGAGATTACTTTCTCTTTCTACGAGAAGCAAAGGAGCCCTAGGTTTCTTAATATGCTTGTTTCAAACATAATGAAACTTACCTTAAATTAAACCTCTTTTTGAGCTCTTTAATTTGCATTGATTGATTTTTCAAGGAGATCTCTTTCCTCCCTCTAAAAAATATCAACTTCCGCCTATCAAGATTTTGAAATCATAGTACTAAAGGTTAAAATGAAAAGATCATCTTTCATAACTAAGAGAAAGGTAAAAGTGCATAGTTTTACCTTAAATGTGGCTAGAAGTTTTTCTCTCTCTTCCTCCTTCTTTTTCCTCCATTAAAGACATCTTCAAGTTATTGAAATTTCAGTTGAAGCATTGCAAAATGAGGGTTGGTCGAAGTGTTTATAAAAGAGAAGATATTTTAACTTTTTCTATAATTACAATTTTGCCACTATAATTTGATCTTGCCATTTGAATTCATTTTAAATCCTTTTTAAGAATCATCTTATTCATATGAAAATTTAAGCTCTCTACTTTACTAAAAGCATTTACTATAAAATTTTTGAAATTTAAAACTATCTTCAATAGTTTGGTCAAAGTTATGGTCAATCAACATCCTAAATCGTGTGCAGGAAATGTTTTAACTATTCTGATGATTCCTATGATTTTTAAGATCTTTGAGAACCCTAGTAAACTTGTTTTTGGTATTTAAAACATTTTCCTTTAAGTTTCTAAAATTTTACTTGGAATTACGATTTTGCCATTGGTACATTAGTTTCTCCATTTAGGCATTCTGACTCCAACTTCAAGCCATCCAAAGCTATATAACCTCATCTCTTAATGCTCTAATTAATATTTGACTTTTACTTATCCTTACTTCATCTTGCTTTAGGGTCTTCTCTCATTATTTTATCAGTTCTAATTCAATTTTATAATAATCGAATGTTACACAAGTTAATTCCCTTGCTTGGAATTCAATTCTTAAAGGTTGATGCTATTGGGCAGTGTATAGTTGTAGAAAGGAAGACTCAAACTTACAAATCAATTAACTTTGTAGGATAGGAAGTAATCTTACGGTATAGCAGATCCAAAATGCTTAAGAATGTTCTAAGAATTTGCTCTATCATTCTATTCAATGGTCAGTATGTTTGAGATTGGAACTGTGAAGCTGAAAAAGCTATTTTTCTACTAATTACTCAATCCTTTTGTCAGTAAGGCAAATTTTGCAATGGATTTCCAAGGTGGACATCATCCATTGACCCACAAATCATAAGCTTTAGTTGTATTTCATGAAACAATACCTTCCTTTGATCTTCTAGCTGGTTGCCTAAATGAGGAGACCATCAAGCAGGATATCCTTTCTTTGGCATTATCATTCTTATCCTTCCTTCGTTGCATCTTGGCAATTGAAGATCAATATTGTTAGAAGATTGTTTTTCAAAGGGAGATCGCTACTTTCCCTAGATGTAATCTAGTACCTAATTGTTCTTAGTTTTGTTGTATGGTTTTGTTGTTTTTCTTATCTTGCTTATTTTATCCCAAGAAAAAAGAAAGAAAGGAAGCTTTTGAAGATAATTTTTTTAATTAGAATATTGGCTATTTACAGGCTAAAAGCCTTGAAATTCAAACCATTATCATTGGAGGGGACAACCCCTCCCTGTTCTTAAGGTCCCATTCAATCTCAATACCCTGCTTGGTTTGGAGTATAGAGTTCTCATCATCTCAGCTGTCAAATGTGATAAGTATCTATGGTCAATAATGAGCCACGTCAACTTTTTAATCAAAGTCAAGACATACTCTTCTACTTTCATCGGTTCGGTTATGGAGAGATCAAGTTTTCAACAATAGGATGACATCGAAATTTGTGATAAGATTATATTTTATTATTATTATGCATGAGAATCTAAATACATCCAAAGACTGGAGAGTCTAAATTACGTTCCTCTCCGTATCATTTCTACCCATCTTCGTCTCTTCCCAAACTGAACAGACCACAAAACAACAAATGGAGAGCAATGGGCGAATCCACGACTACCATAAACTGACTCCACTGGAGCTCCGAATAGCAAGGCTTAGGTTCTTATTGAAGCTTCCAACAAATGACTGTTATCCAATATTTATTAATAGAATTTTAAGCAAAATGGTTAGTAATGTTGGGCCTTTTATATCAATATTACAAAAGAAAATATTTTCATAAAATGTTGTACTGCCATTCCTAATACCCTCATAAGCTATACCTTTTTTTTTTTTTTTAAGTGTAAATTTTGGGTGTCTTGAACTGCAATAGGTTGAATCTGGCCTGATGCTGATAAGCTAGCAAATGGGCTGGCCTAACAACTTGGCAAGCCAACCTCTGCCTCTTACAGGTACGACTGGCCTGCTGAGAAGTCAGAGTTATTTGACCATCACTTGTCACGGATAAATTTATTTTTGGGGAAGGAAAATAAGGTGCCATTCGCACCTTTTAATTTCCCAACCATATTACAGCGGCACATGACACATTTTGATTGGTCCAAGAATTCTTATAATTATCTAATTTTTTAAGTAGTGAATAAATTGTTTGCCCCCACAGTAAAATCTATGAAACCCCTTCACTCACGCAAAACCAACATTTCCTCGCTGTATTAGGATATCCCAGCGCCTCTTTCACTCACGCAGCAGCATAAATAGCCCCCTTCTCCCTATGCTCTCACTCTCACTCAGAAGAAGCAGAGGAAATGTGGTCCAAATATTTTTTTTCATAAAATTTTGTTTTTTAATTTAAGGTTATTAGCATGTTATTATTTGCCGAGCGTTAGCCATGTGTGTGATTTGATTATCTTAAAAACATGCTTAGCATGTTATTACTAGCTAATATGTTTATTTTGTTGTTGTTATAACTTTGGAATATCATGTGTGAAGAAATATGTCATATTTAATATTTTTAACAAATAATGTGATGCAAATAATTTTGCTCAATATCGATTTTTGCAGTATTATACTCATGAAAAAACAAAATGCCTCAGTGTTGGAACTCATAAACTAAAAGAATGGCTTGCCTTAATATTTTATAAGGAAAAATAAAAATAAAAATAAAAATATAATAATTAATTTTGACAAAAATGTTAAATAAATGATAATAATTAAATTAGTAATAATTTTGTCAAAATAATTAATAAACAATAAAAATAATGTATGATTTGGAAATTAATTAATAAAAAATAATAGAAATAGAATTTAATAAATAAAAAGTAATACTTTTCAAACTTTGAAAAACGGTATCATTTTAAAACTAATGTTAAAAAAATAAAAATAAGTAATAGAAAATAGTAAATACATAATTAATATGTATTTTGAATTTAAAAATAAAATCTACAATTTAAGTAAATATTAATAATCACTTAAAACGATTATATTTTGATATAGTTGTAATACGAATTTAATAGAAAATAATATAATAAATATAAATATAAAATTATTATTATTATTATGAATAGAAAATATTAAATAAACAAATAACAATGACAAATAAAACATGTTGATATTTTATTATTGTTATTAAATAAATAATAATTAACTGTTTTTCAAAAGTACTGAATAAATGATAACACATGAATTAGTAATAAATTTGATCCAGAGTAGTAATTATATTTTAGTGCATAAATTGATAAATTAAAAAAAATAAATGTACAGTTTCGAAATACTTAATAAAAAATAATACTGGAATTAGAAATTAATAAATAAGAATGTAATACTTGAGAATTTTTCAAAAGTGGTAACACTTTAAAACTAGTACTAAATAAAATTAATAATAATAAGTAATATAATGAAAATAAGTAATAGAAAATATTAAATGCTTAAGTAATGTTTGTCACACCCGTTAATACGACCGCGTGGCGCTTAAACAAAGAAAATTTCTCAAAAGAAAATTTGGGGTCAATCTCCAAAGAAAATGAAGACTGAAATCGAAATTAAAATAAGTAGTAGAATCGCCACCAAAATTTTAATTTTTGAAAAGGCAAAACTTTGGAAAAGCTTTTTTATTTGAAAAATAAGAAAAATGGTCTGCGAATCAGAAAATAGGTTCGGGAGTCGATTGTGAGTGGGGAAGGTGTTAGGCACCCCACAACACCCGTTGCTAAGAACGGTTACCCTAAGTCAGTTGTACAAAATCAATATGGCCTTTAGTCTATTTTAATTCTCCTAACAAATCACATGCAAAATAAGAAACAGAAATAAAAGAGACGAAATCAAAAAATAAAATAGAATAAAAAGGAGGAAGGAAATTAAAGAAACAAAATGGGAAGAACAACATAAAAGAAGAGAATTTTACAAAAATGAAAATTGAAAAGAAAATTTTATTTATAAGGCGGGACTTGACCTAGGATGAAAGCCTAGAGCCTACGTATCCTCAGAGAGGGATCAAAGTCCACGTAGTTCGGTTAATTGAAAAATATATTTTGGTTGGGTTTTGTTTTTGTTTTTTTCTTTGTTGTTTTTGTTTTTTTTTGTTTTTTTTGTTTTTCTTTTATTATTTTTTTTTCTTTTCTTTTGTTTTCTGTTTTTTTTTTGTGTTCTTTATTTTTTTAATTTTTTTTTTTTAGGTTTGGGTTTTTTTTTAAAGACAAAGAAAAAATTACTTTTTCCTTTAACAAGTAAAATAAATTTTGAAATTAGTTGAGGTGTTTTGATTTGCTAAAGGAAAATTTAATTTAATTTTTCTTGCCTTTTTCAATTTTTCCTCACTTATCATTTTTTTCTATCACTTTCATTTTTTCTTTCGTTTTTTTCTCTTACCCATCTTTTTTGGTATTTTTTTTATTAATTTTTTTTATTTATATTTTTTTACTTTGTTTTCCCCGATGTTTTAATTTTGATTTTTTCTTTTATAAAATACCCTTTTTATTTTTTCTCTATTTTGGTTAAAAGGAAAAAATATAAGTTTGAGAAGGAGATTCACGCCCTTTTTTTTTTATTTTTCCTTTTTCGTGGGAGGAAAAGGGTGACATAAAATTGAGAACATTCTGAGACTTGTATAAAAGAAGCACCTTTTAAAATTGTTTTATGCATTTACAAAATTAAATTGATCACCCTTCCTTACTCTCTCTCCTTTTTCATACTCTTTTCTTATGATTATTATTTATTTGGTTTTGACTTTTGCCTATTTCTTCATTTTATCTTTTTAGTTCTGTTTTGTTTTTTTATTTTATTTTATTGATTTTTTATTTAAAAAAATATTTTCCTTTGTCCTCTTTTAAAAAAAGTTATTTTGATGTATTGATTTATCAAATTTTCCCTTGATTCACGTTTTTGTTGGTTCTTGTTTTATTTTATTTTTGTTTATTCTCTTTTTTTTTGGTGAACAGAGAAGGAAAATAAAAATTATCATTTTTCCTTTTTTTATCTTTAGTAAAATAGATTTAGGATTAGTTGATAATTTTATTTCCTTATTCTTTCCCTCATTTTTGGTTTTTCCCTTTTTCTTAGATAACAACTATTTATCTTTCATTTTATTTTTTATTTTTTTTTGTTATATTTGATTTTTGATTTTTTTTTTTTGTTTTTCCTTGTCTTGACCTCTTTTGCTTCTTGTTATCTTTTCTTTATTCTTGATAATTAATACTTGATTTTTCCCTTTTTTTTTGTTTTAATGATTATTGATATTTTTTATTGTTTATTAATTTATCCTTTTGGGAAGGAGCAGGAATAGTTAGACCTTTGCAAACAAAAACCTTGAAGGTGGTTTAAGGATTTTTTTTCTTGAAAGTTGGATTCTTTAATTTTCAGATATAGGCCGTTGGAACAGAAAACCTATTGAAAAGAATTTTTTAATGACTCAAAAAAGTGGTTGAAGAGACTTATTGTCACATACAACCCTTCGGTTGGCTTCTATATGCCTGAGGAGATATTAAATCTCACACAGTGTCCTTAAAATAGATAGAGTAAAAAAATGATAGTGAAATAAAGAAAATAAAAAAATAGATAAAAAACAAAAAATAATAAAAATAATAATAAAAAAATAGAACTGAAACCAAATCCCTACAAGTGTGTAACATCTTTTGCTATTTTATTATGTGAATAATGAGGGTTAGGTCTTTACTTAGGCTTGTACATCATCTCCTTCGAAGGCTAAGACTCTAATGTGAATGATGTTCTCTCACATTTTCGCTCGAATGCAGTTGCAATGGCCAATAGTAAGTTTAGAACAAATTTTAAGATCCAAGGAAAAGGAAAAAAGAGAAAATGAACGATACATGTTGAAACTGGGAAAAACAAAACAGCGGGTGGTGTTTTGTATCAAACCTTTGCAGAACCTCACATTAACAGTTAGAGGTTAGAATCAGTTCAGAGATATAAGTTAACAACACTTATAGGAAGCCATATTGAAACAAGAAACCACATTTGACGCCCCAATAATGGAACCACAACAAAATTCAACCACCAATATATGATAAAGCACTCCTACACTCAATTGGTTCTGCAATGCATTTGGTAATCAAAAATCCTCACATGACCAGGGGAATTCTGTGACGAATCAAAAGTTAAAGCTACAAGAATGAGGTTACCTATACTACATTCGAGATCAGCACATTCTCAGCAATACCACAGTCATTAATTCAAAAATACAAATCAAACAATCTCAGTCAGACACTAAAACCCAACTTAGCCCTCTATCAGACATTTTATCAAGCACTTGCTGTGCATTCCGCGGGGTCACCTGGGGAAGACTTCCTGGACTTCAACTATGGCTACCCAGTACAAGGGTGCTAACTCAATCACCCATTGCCACTCCAGACCATCATCAACCACAGAGGAATGAAATCGTGGCTTACCTCGAGAAGTTTCAAGGTCTCTCTTCGTGTTCCTCCTTCGAGTTGCAACGCTACCTTAGCATTCGTTTTTCTGCCTCTCCTTCCTGAAACCAGAAACGCCCTCGGCCTCCCTTTCTGCCGGTCCCCTGTTGCCTCCATTCGTTGATATTCCTCGGCCCTTCCTCAATTTCCTCGGTGGCTCTCTCTGATCCCCCCTCAATCGACTCCCCTCCGTCTCTCCTTCCTCAATCTCCCTCTCTCTCACTCTCTCTCTGTTCACGCTCTCTCTCTGTTCACGCTCTCTCTCCGTTCACGCTCTCTTGTCTCTGCCTCTTCCTCCTGATTTTATCCTTCCCCAATGTCTCCAGAATTTTTTCAGTTTCCAACTCCTCTTCTCTCCGACTTCGAACTTCTTTGCCCCTGATTTCGAGCCTCTCTCCCTCTCATTCTCATTCTCCTCTGCCTTTCTTTTCTCTTTCTGGCTTCCCCCTCTCCGGTTTAATGGTGAAGGCGACATGAGGAGGGAGTCAACTCCTTGAGCCCCTCGTCGCCTGAAACTTTTCCCATACCCTTCTGCTCTTCCCTTCCTGCTCTGTCTGTGTTCAGCGTTTTTCCTGGAGTTGCTCAGCGTTTTGCCTCTTCTGTGTGTCGTCTTGTGTGTGTGAGTGACCATGTTCTGCCTCCGCCGAATCGTGGACCAAGAGGAAAGCAGATCAAAGAAATGGGTATGGGTAAAACCGGTTGGGTTAGCTCATGGCCCGATGGCCCAATGCAAAAGAGGGAGAATTGACTTGGGCTTCAGAACTTGGGCTTATACCTTCATTTTTTTCAAAGCTTTAAAATCTTATATATTTTTTTCTTTTCTTCTCCCTTTTAATTGTTATAGGTTTTTTCTTTCTTTCTTTTTTCTTAACTCTTTTTTTTTTATATTTCTCGAATTTTTATTTTTTTATTTTAGTTTTTTCGTTTGATTTTTATGTTTTCTCTTCCTTCTTTCCAAAAATTTTTATTATTTCTTAAAGCTTTTAATTGATCTTGTTAATTTTATTACTTATAATTGGTCTGGACAAAATACGGTGTTCACAGTTGCCTCTCTTTACTTGTTTCTTGGGCAAAGAAATTAAAAAAATATAATTTTTGATACTTTTGCATAAGAAGCAAGTAAAGACAAGAACACGCATTTTGCCTAGGATGAATTAATTGCCTTTTGACGATAAAAATGAAAAAGCGACCCAAACAAAATATGGTGTTTACAAGTTGCCCCTCTTTACTTATTCTTTAAGCAAGGAGAGCGAAAATGTAATTTTTGATATCCTTAGCTTAAGAATAAGTAAAGATGGAAACATGTATCTTGTTTGGGGGGCTAACTTACCTGAAAATATCATGACCTGATCAAGGGGAAAGGAAATAATGTAACTCTGAAGAGGATGCCTATTCTGAAGCAGAACTTTTATTGGTACCTGTTTTGGTGCAAGCCTTTGAAAGGGGTGCCTGGCCTCTGCAGGGCTTGAAAATTGTCAGGCCAATGCAGAGCTTGAAGGTGCCTAGCCAATGTAGGACTTGAAGGGTGCCTAGCCAATGTAGAGCTTTAAAAAGTGTCTAACCAATGTAGAGCTTTGAGTGCCTAGCCAATGCAGGACTTTGAGTGCCTAGCCAATGCAGGACTTGAAGGGTGCCTAGCCAATGTAGGACTTGAAAGGTGCTTAGCCAATGTAGGGCTTGAAAAAAAAAATGTCTAGCCAGTGTAGAGCTTTAAAAAGTGTCTAGCCAATGTAGAGCTTTGAGTGCCTAGCCAATGTAGGACTTCAAGGGTGCCTAGCCAATGTAGGACTTGTAAGGTGCCTAGCCAATGTAGGACTTGAAAAAGTGTCTAGCCAATGTAGAGCTTTAAGGTGCCTAGCCAATGTAGAGCTTTAAGGTGCCTAGCCAATGTAGGGCTTGAAAAAAAAAATGTCTAGCCAATGTAGAGCTTTGAGTGCCTAGCCAATGTAGGACTTGAAGGGTGCCTAGCCAATGTAGGACTTGAAAGGTGCCTAGCCAATGTAGGACTTGAAAAAGTGTCTAGCCAATGTAGAGCTTTAAGGTGCCTAGCCAATGTAGGGCTTGAAAAAAAAAAAAAAAAAATATCTAGCCAATGTAGAGCTTTGAGTGCCTAGCCAATGTAGGACTTGAAAGATGCCTAGCCAATGTGGGACTTGAAAAAGTGTCTAGTCAATGTAGAGCTTTGAAAAATGCCTAGCCAATGTAGGACTTAAAAGGGTGCCTAGCCAATGTAGGACTTAAAAAATGCCTAGCCAATGTAGGACTTGAAAGGGTGTCTAGCCAATGTAGAGCTTGAAAAGTGCCTAGCCAATATAGGACTTGAAAAGTGTCTAGCCAATGTAGGACTTGAAAGGGTGCCTAGCCAATGTAGGACTTGAAAAATGCCTAGCCAATGTAGGACTTGAAAGGGTGCCTAGCCAATGTAGGACTTAAAAAAAATGCCTAGCCAATGTAGGACTTGAAAAGTGCCTAGCCAATGTAGGACTTGAAGCTTACCTTTTGTACCGGTCTTTCGGAGTCAGAAGGCTTTGCTTTTTCATCTACCTAGGTTTTATGCAAGGTACGCACCTATAAGAACCAGTATATATGAAAACTCTTGTTTCCCTTCCACTTTTGCTTGTCCCCACAGTGAATTGGGATTCATGCAAGATTTTGACATTCAATTATCCTGGTATGAACTAAGGCCTATACAATGTGTGCAAATGCGAAACACACGAGACAATTGATGCTTCCTTTCATGAAATGCAAATCTTTTTCTCGTCTTATCGTATGAGTATGTGAGGTGCTTCATGTATTGTCATTTAGATGGTTTGCGATTTGTTTTTTCTTTTTTTTTTTATCATAATTTAGGGTTTTCATTGTCAAGGATGTTGATTCTGAAGAAAAAATGTATTGATTTTTTTTTAATTTCTTATTTTTTTTATTTTTATTTTTATTTATTTTTTACTAATCAATTATAGCAGAATAGGTTATTGCTTTTCCCAAACGCAATGCCCATCTAGCCAGGCCTTGAGTACCTTAGGCTGCGTTCCGCTTATAGCTCTCAATTCTTTACCATCCAAGAATTTTGTAGGCTGTCCTTGAAACCACCACTGTCCTCCTTTTTTTTTATTGGTTTGCCCTTTGAGTAACAATAAGGGATTTGTAGAAGATAAGTGATCCAACAAAAATGCCAACCGTGTCGTGCTAAGTAAACGTTTTGATAAATGTCAATTTTGAGTTATCGATTACAGACTAGGAATGAGGCATATTTGAAACTTACGAGAGATGATTTTATTAGTGAGTTTGCTAAAGGAAATGCCGGGTAGTTCAGACAGACAATGAAAGAGATCGTGACGATAACACAAAACAAAACGAACAAACAAACAAACAAACAATAGAACTAAAAGAACTTGTCTCGAGAAGTTCTTTCAAAGATTGCCCTTTACAATTGGTTCCACCTGTCCCTACAAAACAAATTGTTGTGCCTCTCGAGATATGCATCTCATCCAACTTGAGCTATTATCCTCGAATTTTGCCTGTCAAAGTGGACTCCCAAATTTTACCTTTTTTCCGCCTAGCCACCTCCTTGCATTACTATGCTTTTCCTCTTTAGCTCTTTCTGATTGACTGTTTCTCAGTTTTTCTTCTTTTTCTTTTTTTTTGACTCTAACTTTTACCTAGGCCGCCCTTTCGGGTTTTCAACCTAGCGAGCTTTCCCTTTTTTTTCTTACGCAAAATATTTTTTTACTGCATCTGAATTGAGAGGTTTGGTTAGTTCACGACCATCCATGCCCATCAGAACTAATGCTCCTCCTGAAAAAGCATGTTTAATGACGTAAGGACCTTCATAAGTGGGAGCCCATTTGCCCCGAGCGTCCTCCTGATTTGGCAGGATTCTTTTGAGGACTAGGTCACCAACTTTGAACTCACGAGGACGGAGCTTTTTGTTGAAAGCCCTCGCCATCCTCCTTTGATACAATTGTCCGTGACATATTGCAGCAAGTCTTCGTCCCTCAATCATATTCAATTGCTCATATCGGGTTCTTATCCAATCGCTTTCATCTAAATTTGACTCAATTAATACCCGTAATGATGGGATTTCGACTTCAATGGGCATGACGGCTTCCATTCCATAAACCAAGGAATACGAAGTTGCCCCAGTCGAGGTACGCACAGTGGTGCGATACCCATGCAATGCATATGGGAGCATTTCGTGCCAATCCTTATAAGTGACTGTCATCTTGGCAATGATCTTTCTTATATTTTTATTTGCTGCTTCTACGGCGCCGTTCATCTGTGGCCGATACGGTGCTGAATTATGGTGTTTGATTTTGAATTGTTCACAGAGCTTAAAGATTTCTGCCCCATTCAGGTTCGGTGCATTATCAGTGATGATTTTCTCTGGCAGTCCGTAACGGCAAATAATATTTACCTTGAGGAACCTACAAAAAGCCTTCTGAGTGATACTAGCAAAGGAATTAGCTTCAATCCACTTTGTGAAATAATCAATGGCAACCAAGATAAAACGGTGTCCGTTTGAAGCTTTAGGGTTGATTGGTCCAATTACGTCGATGCCCCACATTGAAAATGGCCACAGTGCCACCAAATTGTGCAGTGAGATTGGCGGTGCATTAATTTTGTCTGAATAAATTTGACATTTATGACATTTTCGAACATATTCAGTACAATCCTTCTCCATGGTCAACCAAAAGTACTCGCACCTTTGGATTTGCTTAGTCAGAGTATAACCGTTAGCATGCGTACCGCATATACCTTCATGAACTTCTGTAACCACTTTCTGTGCCTCCTCTGCATCTATACATCGCAATAGTGTGCCATCATGGTTTCTCTTATATAAAATGCCATTGTTAATGAAGAAATTCATAGCTAGGCACCGAATCGTCTTTTTATCATTCTCACTGGCCTCAGCTGGGTATTCCCTACTTGTCATATAAGTCTTGATGTCATGATACCAAGGTTGCCCATCCTGTTCTTCTTCTATGTTTAGGCAATACGCCGGCGAATCCCTGGCCTCTACCCGAAGTGGCTGGACCTGGACTCCGTAGTCGAGTCGAATCATTACAGCTAAAGTAGCCAAAGCATCAGCAAATTGATTTTTGTCTCGAGTCACATGATGGAAGTTAATTTCTTCGAATTGGCTGATTAGCTGAACCAAAAATTTCTGATACGGAATCAGCTTTGAGTCCTTAGTTTGCCATTCTCCAGTCACCTGATGGATTATAAGGGCGGAGTCCCCAAAAACTTCCAAGCTCTTTATACCAAGGGTTAAGGCAGCATTCAACCCACTAATGCAAGCTTCATATTCTGCCACGTTGTTGGTACATTCGAATTCTAATTTAACAGCAACGGGGAACTGCTTTCCTTCAGGCGATATGACCACAGCCCCAACGCCATAACCATGCATATTGGCAGCGCCATCGAAATACATCTTCTAACTCCCATCACCACCATCTTTGTCATCTTCATTGTCCTCTATAGCGAGTATGTCTTCGTCAGGGAAATGAAAATCCAATGGTTGGTATTCATCCCTAGGGTTCTCGGCCAGATGATCTGCTATGATGCTTCCTTTTACGGATTTTCGAGTCATATACTTGACGTCGTACTCAGACAGTATCACTTGCCACTTAGAGACTCTTCCTGAAACATGCAGGCTTTCAAAAATATATTTGATAGGATCCATTCTGGAGATTAGCCATGTAGTATAATAAATCATATACTGTCGTAGCCGTTTGGTGGTCCATACCAGCCTGCAACAAGTTTTTTCAATCAATGGATAACGTGCTTCACATTCGTTGAACTTCTTGCTTAGGTAATAAACTACCTACTCTTTCTTCCCAAAAGCATCATGTTGCCCCAATACAGCCCCCATTGATCTTGGCAAGATTGTCAGATAAAGAATCAAAGGTCGTCCCGGGGTAGGTGGTACCAAGATTGGGGGACTCGACAGATACTCTTTAATTTTATCAAAGGCTTCTTGACAGTTATCATCCCATTTTTCAATACGGTTCTTTCTTAACAATTTGAAAATTGGTTCACAAGTTGCAGTTAGATTGGCGATAAATCTTGCTATATAGTTGAGCCGGCCTAAAAAGCCCCGTACTTCTTTTGTCGTTTGGGGGGATGGCATTTCGCGAATAGCTTGTATTTTATCAGGGTCCACCTCTATCCCCTTTTGACTTATCATGAAACCCAATAATTTTTCAGTCAAAGCCCCAAATATGCATTTGTTGGGGTTTAACCGAAACCTGTATTCACGTAATCTTCCAAACAACTTCCTTAATACCGTCACATGACTTTCCCCTTGTGCTGATGTAGCTACCATATCGTCGACGTATACCTCAATCTCCTTGTGCATCATGTCGTGAAAGAGTGCCATCATAGCTCGTTGGTAAGTGGCCCCAGCATTCTTCAACCCGAATGGCATTACTTTATAACAGTAAGTCCCCCATGGTGTGATGAACGTGGTTTTTTCCTTATGGTCTTCATGCATAGGAATTTGGTTATACCCTGAATAACCATCCATGAAGGAATACCGGTAGGCTCGTGCCGTATTATCAACTAAAACGTCTATGTGGGGCAATGGAAAATCATCTTTCGGGCTTGCTTTGTTCAAATCCCTATAATCAACATACATGCGAACCCTTCCATCCTTTTTGGGGACAGGTACGATGTCTGCTACCCATTCTGGATACGTAGATACCTGAAGGAAACCTGCTTCTAATTGCTTCATGACCTCTTCTTTTATCTTTAACGACATGTCGGGGTGCATTCGTCTTAATTTTTGTTTCTTAGGTTCAATGTTTGGAAGTAAGAGAATTTTGTGAGAGGCAATCTTCGGATCGAGTCCAGGCATGTCTTGATAAGACCATGCAAAGACATCTATATATTCTTTGAAGAGTTGAATCATTTCCTCCTTCTCCGGATTATCTACTATTTTGACCTCCTTTCTATGTTCTTCTGTCCCCAAGTTGATATTTTCAATTGCTTCTTCGTGAGGGCAGATACCTTTATCCATAGAATCGAGCAACTTTTCGAAGGTCTGGGTCGACTCTTCATTATCAGATTCGGAATCATGCATATCCAAAGTAACACACAAATCATTCCGTAGGGACTCGGGAACCTCTGCGTTGGGCAAGGGTCCCAAGGAAAGCAATTTCCTGGAAGAAGTAACAGAGCAAAATAAACAGAAAGAGAAAGAATAACGTGAAGGGGGGGCAGCATATCCAAGTAATTATCCTTTTAATTGCAAAATACCATCGTCAGTCATAAAATACTGTTTGAAATTAGGACACAACAACAGGAGGAAAAAAAAAGATAAGAGAAAAAGAAAACAAAGCAAGACATGATCAAGACAATTACTCTAATGCTACGACATCGGGGACATTCTCGATTTCCCAATTATCCAATCTCTCTCCCGAATTGTCAATCGAAACCCAAGTCTTGACTCCTTGCGGGGCTGCATCATCAATCATCGAGATGTTTAGCCGATTCATGACTGCCGAGGCAGTTGGAAACGTTTCTCTAAGATGAGGAACTCTTAGATTTTCTTGCCCCTTATTCCATTTTGTGCTTGGTCGCTCCTTAACTTGGTTCGATAACAAGATTTTATACCCTAATCCTCGCCGATTGAAGTTTTCCGGGAGAGTAATAGGCAGTTCGACTCCTTGCAAATGTATTCCCAATCCCTTCCCAGGTTGGAATCCACTCCTTTGCAGCATTTTTATCACAACCTGATTGATATTTCCAATGATAGGATTAGGTTCATCCATCTCTAAGCTCTGAAACATCGCTTCCATGTCTTGCTCAGCAGCCTCAATGTACGGCACGGAACTAGGCTTAGTTAGCATTATCTCTTCTTCGCCCTTGATGGTGATTATCCTCCCCTCATCAATAAACTTGACCCTTTGATGAAATGTAGAAGGCACAGCACCGGCGGAATGGATCCAAGGCCTGCCTAGCAGCATTGTATAAGATGGATCTATATTCATTACTTGAAAATCTACCACAAATGTTTTTGGCCCGATCTCCAAAGACAAACAGGTATTGCCAATTACTGCTCTTTTAGAGCCATCGAATGCCCTAACCACCATATCACTTTTTTCAATGTGCGACGCCTTAATCTCCAGTTGTTCGAATGTGGCCAGTGGTAACACATTTAATGTCGATCCTCCATCAATCAGAACCTTTGCGACTATAAACCCATTGCATTTCAATGTGATGTGTAGTGCCTTTGGTTGGTTAGAGGACGTTCCTATGACTTTCTCTTCAGAAAAAGATATGGTAGATGCAGACTTGACGATATTCATCACACTAGCTACTTTTTCTGGAGTGACATCAGGCCACACGTATACTTCTTCTAAGACCTTTTGTAAAGCTCGACGATGTACCTCCGAGCTCATGACTAAGGACCACATTGAAATTCGCGCCGGAGTTTTCTTTAATTGCTCTACCACATCGTATTCACTTTGTTTCATGATTCGCAGGAATTCTTCATCAGTGTTATCTTCCTTGTCTCCTTTCTCTTTCACCTTATCAATCCCTTTTCCCTTCCCATACTTGTCAATGCTTGCCGGGAGGTAAGCCCTGCCACTTCAGGTAATACCTCCTGCTCCTACCATACTCGTAGCGGGTTCTCCTTCTGCCTTAGCAATCACCGCCTGAGTTACAGGATAATTAAAGGTCTCCTCATATTTCCACGGGACTGCATGGTCGCTTTGATATGGGAATGGAGCTGGCATATTGATAACCACTGCAGGTCGCCTCAGGGAGGGTGAACGAGATGGCATCGGTGTAGTAAAAGGATCTCCAACAGTCAAGGTAACTGTTTCCAGTTGTCTAGTCGGGATAAAGAAGTCAACGTACCTTTCTTCTATCACGCCAATTTCTTCTCCCAGCCTCTCCATAACCACAACTCCTAGTGTCATTAATTTCTTCAAAGCTTCCCGAAACTGCCCACAATTCTCAATGTCATGATCTATATTTTGCTGATGAAAGTCGCAAAATTTAACTGGTAGCCCAACAATACCCCTAGAGATATTTTCTTTTAGTGATTCCAACACATACCCAACCGATTGAAGATTAACTAGCAGAGTTTTCATTGATAACTTAATGGCATTCGGATTCTTGGAGAACCCTGGTTCCTCTTCAACAGCGCTCACCTGTCCCCCATGATTAGGTAAAGGGTTAGTGGCGATTGTTGAATCATCCCTAGGTTTAAGTTGGATGTGGTTGGACTCAATCAGATCCAGTACATTTCTCTTAAAGGTGACACAATTCTCGATTGAATGCCCCGGTACACCCATATGGTATTCACAAGAGACGTTAGGGTTGTACCATGCTGGGTATGGGGGCTGCATTAGTTTTGCACGTCGAGGTCCTAAAAGTTTAGCATCCAATAACTTCCTATACAATTCTGCATTGGTGGAATTAAAGTTGGGCCAAGGGCGATCGTCTTTTGGTCGCGCATAAGTCGTCCTCTCATGTTGCCCCTGTCTATTCATAATTGGTACGAATGGAGTTTGACCTTGATTTCCCCTATTTACTTGATAAGGCACGGACTGTTGTGAATACGGTCTTGTAGGTTGGACGTAATTTACGTCTCCTTCTTTCTTCTTCAATCCTTGGCCCCTTTTGAAGTTACTTTCTGACTGAGGGGATGAAAGTCTCCCATCTCTGATGTCTGCGTCTATCCTCTCCCCAATTTCAATGAGGTCAGCAAAATCTGTAACATGGGTCCCCAACATGATCTTATAAAACGGGTCTGAGAGAGTTCGAATGAAATAGGAGCAAAACTCAGATCCAATCATTGGAGGTTGGACTTGGGAAGCCATCAATCTCCACCTCTGAGCATATTCTTTAAATGATTCTGTTGACTTCTTACCCATCCTTTTCAGCTGTTCTCTAGTTGGGGCAGTGTCAAGATTGAATTTGTATTGCTTCATGAAAGTTTCTGTGAGGTCTCTCCACCTCTGAAGTTTTGAATGGTCTAACTGCATGTACCATAACAAGGCAGACCCCATCAGGCTCTCCGGAAAGAAGTTTATCAGAAACTTCTCGTCTCTTGACCAGACCGTCATCTTTGTGCAGTATGATCTCAAATGATATATCGGATTGCCGGTGCCATCATATTTGTCGAAATCAGGGACTTTGAATTTCTTCGGAATTGAAACTTCTGGAATCATGCATAACTCTTCCACGTCTAGCGAACCCCAAGTGTTGGTTCCCCATAAGTTTCGCAACTGATCTTTGACCTCCCCTAACTCTTTCTCCCAATCTTCCTTATCACAGTTAGCTTTCCCCTTGTTCTCTGTAGTTGGGATTTGAAATGTATAGGTGGAGTCATAACCGAAAAATTCTTGTGTGTCCCTCATTTCATCATGGGGACCATGTCTGTCAGATGTTTTCATCGGAGGATTCTGGATGTTCTTTTGTCTTTGTGCAGCCTCTGCCATCTGGTCAAAAGGCGCTTCGGGTATGACCACTCCCGGTAAGCTTGTTCCTATCTCTAGGATATTGGCAGTGGCATGCGGGTGACTGGATACTCTAGGTGAGGAGTCGACAGCCTTTTCCTTTAGCGTTTCGACGAGCACTTTCATTGTTTCACTCATCTGCGCTAGTTGATTCTCCATAGCTGTCATTCGACTGTTCATTGCAACTGTATCTTCCTCAGCTCTCTGACTACCCTCCACTTGATGTTCTTCCATGAGTCTGGTTCTTGAACGCGTGCTATATACTTTAGTAGGGCGGGTCTGGTTAGATGGAACGCGTTTCGGAGGTGCAATATTGTCTTCCTTTTATTTCACTCTTTATATTTTTTCTGTGGAGATAAGACAAACTTAGTGACATTAAAATAAAATACTTTTCTTATTTTATATCCTCATTGTTATGATTATTTATTTTTCTTTTTGTGTATTGACCTGGGTTAACCGTTTTGACATAATGGCGGAAGAACAATCGGCCCTTTAATTCTTAAAGGATTTCATTAATCCACATAAAAATATCAAAGTTGACACTCAACGCAAGAGGGGATTGAAACCCCCTACATGATCAGGTCTTCATGTTTATCTAAGTTTTTAGATGGCCAACATAAGGGAAGCGAAATTCCCATTCCCTTATAACAAAGCCTCAAATGGTACATTACATCAACATCCTTGCAAATTAGCAACTATTGAGGTACTTTAACTCGTTTACAACATCTTTACACAACATAAAAAATTCTGTCATTTCCTTCGGTGTGTTCAATGGATTAGCTAGGCCCTCGGCTGCTTTGAGTGAACTCGTGAAACTAGGGAGGATCTCATCGGCAAGGAGGATCAATTTCTTGAACCAGAACATGAACCTTTCCTTTTCTGTGACTCGCTCAGTATGGAGTGTTTTCCATGCCTCAATCGCCTCGGCTTGTTGATTAAGCTGTTTCACTAGGTTTTGAATTATTGTAGCATTGTCACTCCTGATGACGGATAGTTCATTCATTTTCCTTTCCAATTCCTTAGCCAGCATGTCAATTTCACGTCGAGTCCCACTAGATTCAAGCTTCTGCATTTGTCTTTCTAGCACATCTTTTTCCTTAAGAACTTTTATCAATTGGGCCCTACTAATATGCATCTTCTTTTCATTTCCAGCCACTCGTTGTTGAGCTTCTTCTATGGTCTCCTTCAATCTTGCATTTTCTTCCTTCACCCTTTTCATCTCGATGTGTTCCCCACTTCTCTTGTATCTCTTTGCCCTATCTGCTTCGGCTCGCAAAACTGCACATTCACTTCGTATCTGGCTCAAATTCCTCAGGCGTTCTTACCTCTTTTCTTCCAAAACCTTCAATTCTTCTTTCTTTTCTTCAACTTTTCTTGCTAATTTTCCATCAATTACTTGCATGTCATTGCCAAGTATAGGGTTCGGTAGCCCGAAAGAAGGGTTAGCCCCCTTCGTCCTTTCCTTTAGCCATTCTCGATATTCCTTGGTGGTAGCTACAATTCGTTTGCCTAGCTCACACTTTCCTTTGCATATCACCTGACTCCATACGCTTCTTATTCTCTGGCAAAGCGCTTTAGCTTCTGAGTCATCATGATAAAAGTGAATCTGCCGTGTCGCCTCTTTAGATGGGATATCCTGTTTATATGCGAACTGTTGATGAACGACTGATGGATTGTAATTAATGCATCCTCTAGGGCTCATCAGTGGTACATTCAAGAATTCTCCACAACAGTATATTATTTCTTCACTTTCCCACCAAGCCAGCTTCCACCAAACCGTATTTTCATCCAATTGACCAAGGGATCGTGCCCAATCATCACGAGTCATCTCTGAAGATAACAAGATAGCACCTTCTCGATTAAGGAAATCCCTAACCGGGTGGTGAATAGTGTCATGTCGTCGACCCAATTGATATTGCCTCCCATAAATATGATTGAACATCCAAATAGTGAGGAGTTGTAGACAACACTTCAATTTCCTTCCATTTTCTTGTTGACAGAAGCTTAATGTCAAAAATGTTTCTGCTAAGACTGCTGGCATAGGATTCACGCGATGATTCTCCACCATCCACAAAACACTTGCAGCTGCCAAATCAATTATCCCCACTGCCGAGGGAAATAACACCAATCCGTATATGGCTAAGGCGAGGACCCTCTTAAAAGTCACCCAATCTTCCCTTTCGGCTAGGATCTTCAAACGCCCTTCTACGTACTTCCTCAAAAGACCTTCAGTCTGGCCTCTCTGATGTAATTGGATTCGACTAGGATCCTCCCCTAAAATCTGAGCCACTATCCGTTTTGATGGTAAATGTCCCAGGTAATAATAAATTGAAGTGTCTTTTTTCAGGGGTGTATTCATAAAACTCCCATATTCTTCTAAAGTGGGCGTGATCTGGAATGTTGAGAAGGTAAAACACCTTAATGAACTATCCCAATGCTGGGCCAAGGCCGAAAGCGCCTCTGGTTGGACCGGTATCCACAACAAGTCTAAAATGTCCCCATAATCCCTTTGAAAATCTCGAATATGCCTTCCCTTTAATTTCTCGCTCAATACAATTAGACTCTCCATTGATTCAGCTTCTGCCTTGATTTTAAGTTTTGTCCCAGTCGCAATTAAGCCCGTTTGTCTTGAACTCAGATATCGTCCATTGCCCAAAGGTTCCATTACCTCCATTATGCCAGTCGGTATGTATAACCGTTTGCTGTTTCAAAACATCAAGACTTATTGGTTAGTGTATCATAATTGCTAGCTTGACAACTTTACCCAATCCTCAAGGAGTTTATTATTCCATAGAGAACGCGGATATTAGGATCAATTTAAGAAGGAATAACTCCCTACGTAATTGACACTGATATGTTCACCAAGCTGTTATAATGATCCACTAACATTCATACTATGATGTTGGATAAAATGCCTCGGTGCGAGAAATGATAAAAAGCTTTGTGCTCTTTCTTGAGGAGTCTACTACTCCATGGAAGAGAAGAGTCGACAGTTAAATCGAGAGAAATATGCTTTTCTACACGTTCAATGCCTAAAAAAGTTCCAATCCCTAACCGAGACATCACACCTATTCATTGACGGTGTAAAACTTATGGGTTTTGTAATTCTTAAAATTTCGAAAACATTCGTTTCTTTTAGGAATTCGTCGTTTTGTGAGGGGTAGAGATTTTTTTTTTTTTTTTACGAATTGTCCATTATTTATTACTTTGAATGTATAGAGGAAATGAATGCATGCTAAAAGATTCCCCTTTTGAGGAACTATAAGAATATGGTCACGCCCTCTTTGGGGTCGAAGACCCGTTGGGGCAAGGGTTGGTTTGGCTAATGCAGACTTTCATCATAGTTAATGCCTGTCTGACTGTGCCATGACAATCCATTAACTATTCCAGTAAATAGTGACGGCATGTCACTTTTCCTAGGGATATCATTGAATGCATGGATGCGATTAACAGACAATTAAAAGTGCCCTCCTTGGTCCTAACATGGGTAAATCCTAAGTTGTGGTCATGAGAGCCTGACTCTGACTATTTAGGAGGCATCTATAGTTTGACTATTAGTGCAAGTTTTCAAGTAGATCTATGACCCCTAAATATGGTTCCTAAATTGCCCCACCATGAGGTGAAGATCTCACTATATAAATTTGATCTTGAGAGGAAAAAGATCCTACACATGTCAAACCCATATAATAAGGCACAATTCAGGTGATGTCTTCATGATAGCCTCAGGAAGCACAAGGCTTCACAGGGAAATCAATATAAACCTCCACTAACCTAGGGAACACTCAGACCCGGGTATAGGGCCCATAATGTGTGTGAAGTAATTGTGTTTCAGTGATGTGTGTGAGGAGAGCATTTACCTCTTCACCTTATTAAACTACCTAACCCTTATCTGCTAGGCAGATTGACAACACAATTGGGAGATCAAAACATCTATACAGATAAAAGTAATAAATAAATAAATAAATAGATAGATAGATAAATAAATAAGTAAATAAATAAATGAAATGTACAGGTATGATCGTCTACCCTAAGATTTTATTCCACATATTATCTATCCTAACATATGTTACATATACAATAAAGAAAATAAAACATATAAAGCAAGTATATGAAAGACATTATCTATCCTAACCATGCCAAGCAAACAATAAACAAAAAGAGAATTAAAATAAAGAAAAGGCCATAATAGCTTGTACAACTAACTTAAAATGGGCTTGACTCTCAAACTGGTCCCCAGTGGAGTCGCCATACTGTCACACCCGTTAATGCGACCGCGTGGCGCTTAAACAAAGAAAATTTCTCAAAAGAAAATTTGGGGTCAATCTCCAAAGAAAATGAAGACTGAAATCGAAATTAAAATAAGTAGTAGAGTCGCCACCAAAATTTTAATTTTTGAAAAGGCAAAACTTTGGAAAAGCCTTTTTATTTGAAAAATAAGAAAAATGGGCTGCGAATCAGAAAATAGGTTCGGGAGTCGATTGTGAGTGGGGAAGGTGTTAGGCACCCCACAACACCCGTTGCTAAGAACGGTTACCCTAAGTCAGTTGTACAAAATCAATATGGCCTTTAGTCTATTTTAATTCTCCTAACAAATCACATGCAAAATAAGAAACAGAAATAAAAGAGACGAAATCAAAAAATAAAATAGAATAAAAAGGAGGAAGGAAATTAAAGAAACAAAATGGGAAGAACAACATAAAAGAAGAGAATTTTACAAAAATGAAAATTGAAAAGAAAATTTTATTTATAAGGCGGGACTTGACCTAGGATGAAAGCCTAGAGCCTACGTACCCTCTGAGAGGGATCAAAGTCCACGTAGTTCGGTTAATTGAAAAATATATTTTGGTTGGGTTTTGTTTTTGTTTTTCTTTGTTTTTTTTGTTTTTGTTTTATTATTTTTTTTTCTTTTCTTTTGTTTTCTGTTTTTTTTTTGTGTTCTTTATTTTTTTAATTTTTTTTTTTTAGGTTTGGGTTTTTTTTTAAAGACAAAGAAAAAATTACTTTTTCCTTTAACAAGTAAAACAAATTTTGAAATTAGTTGAGGTGTTTTGATTTGCTAAAGGAAAATTTAATTTAATTTTTCTTGCCTTTTTCAATTTTTCCTCACTTATCATTTTTTTCTATCACTTTCATTTTTTCTTTTGTTTTTTTCTCTTACCCATCTTTTTTGGTATTTTTTTTATTAATTTTTTTTATTTATATTTTTTTACTTTGTTTTCCCCGATGTTTTAATTTTGATTTTTTCTTTTATGAAATACCCTTTTTATTTTTTCTCTATTTTGGTTAAAAGGAAAAAATATAAGTTTGAGAAGGAGATTCACTCCCTTTTTTTTTTTATTTTTCCTTTTTCGTGGGAGGAAAAGGGTGACAGAAAATTGAGAACATTCTGAGACTTGTATAAAAGAAGCACCTTTTAAAATTGTTTTATGCATTTACAAAATTAAATTGATCACCCTTCCTTACTCTCTCTCCTTTTTCATACTCTTTTCTTATGATTATTATTTATTTGGTTTTGACTTTTGCCTATTTCTTCATTTTATCTTTTTAGTTCTGTTTTGTTTTTTTATTTTATTTTATTGATTTTTTATTTAAAAAAATATTTTCCTTTGTCCTCTTTTAAAAAAAGTTATTTTGATGTATTGATTTATCAAATTTTCCCTTGATTCACGTTTTTGTTGGTTCTTGTTTTATTTTATTTTTGTTTATTCTCTTTTTTTTTTGGTGAACAGAGAAGGAAAATAAAAATTATCATTTTTCCTTTTTTTATCTTTAGTAAAATAGATTTAGGATTAGTTGATAATTTTATTTCCTTATTCTTTCCCTCATTTTTGGTTTTTCCCTTTTTCTTAGATAACAACTATTTATCTTTCATTTTATTTTTTATTTTTTATTTTGTTATATTTGATTTTTGATTTTTTTTTTTTTGTTTTTCCTTGTCTTGACCTCTTTTGCTTCTTGTTATCTTTTCTTTATTCTTGATAATTAATACTTGATTTTTCCCTTTTTTTTTTGTTTTAATGATTATTGATATTTTTTATTGTTTATTAATTTATCCTTTTGGGAAGGAGTAGGAATAGTTAGACCTTTGCAAACAAAAACCTTGAAGGTGGTTTAAGGATTTTTTTTCTTGAAAGTTGGATTCTTTAATTTTCAGATATAGGCCGTTGGAACAGAAAACCTATTGAAAAGAATTTTTTAATGACTCAAAAAAGTGGTTGAAGAGACTTATTGTCACATACAACCCTTCGGTTGGCTTCTATATGCCTGAGGAGATATTAAATCTCACACAGTGTCCTTAAAATAGATAGAGTAAAAAAATGATAGTGAAATAAAGAAAATAAAAAAAATAGATAAAAAAAAAAAAATAGAACTGAAACCAAATCCCTACAAGTGTGTAACATCTTTTGCTATTTTATTATGCGAATAACGAGGGTTAGGTCTTTACCTAGGCTTGTACATCATCTCCTTCGAAGGCTAAGACTCTAATGTGAATGATGTTCTCTCACATTTTCGCTCGAATGCAGTTGCACTGGCCAATAGTAAGTTTAGAACAAATTTTAAGATCCAAGGAAAAGGAAAAAAGAGAAAATGAACGATACATGTTGAAACTGGGAAAAACAAAACAGCGGGTGGTGTTTTGTATCAAACCTTTACAGAACCTCACATTAACAGTTAGAGGTTAGAATCAGTTCAGAGATATAAGTTAACAACACTTATAGGAAGCCATATTGAAACAAGAAACCACATTTGACGCCCCAATAATGGAACCACAACAAAATTCAACCACCAATATACGATAAAGCACTCTTACACTCAATTGGTTCTGCAATGCATTTGGTAATCCAAAATCCTCACATGACCAGGGGAATTCTGTGACGAATCAAAAGTTAAAGCTACAGGAATGAGGTTACCTATACTACATTCGAGATCAGCACATTCTCAGCAATACCACAGTCATTAATTCAAAAATACAAATCAGACAATCTCAGTCAGACACCAAAACCCAACTTAGCCCTCTATCAGACATTTTATCAAGCACTTGCTGTGCATTCCGCGGGGTCACCTGGGGAAGACTTCCTGGACTTCAACTATGGCTACCCAGTACAAGGGTGCTAACTCAATCACCCATTCCCACTCCAGACCATCATCAACCACAGAGGAATGAAATCGTGGCTTACCTCGAGAAGTTTCAAGGTCTCTCTTCGTGTTCCTCCTTCGAGTTGCAACGCTACCTTAGCATTCGTTTTTCTGCCTCTCCTTCCTGAAACCAGAAACGCCCTCGGCCTCCCTTTCTGCCGGTCCCCTGTTGCCTCCAATTCGTTGATATTCCTCGGTCCTTCCTCAATTTCCTCGGTGGCTCTCTCTGATCCCCCCTCAATCGACTCCCCTCCGTCTCTCCTTCCTCAATCTCCCTCTCTCTCACTCTCTCTCTGTTCACGCTCTCTCTCTGTTCACGCTCTCTCTCCGTTCACGCTCTCTCTCCGTTCACGCTCTCTCGTCTCTGCCTCTTCCTCCCGATTTTATCCTTCCCCAATGTCTCCAGAATTTTTTCAGTTTCCAACTCCTCTTCTCTCCGACTTCGAACTTCTCTGCCCCTGATTTCGAGCCTCTCTCCCTCTCATTCTCATTCTCCTCTACCTTTCTTTTCTCTTTCTGGCTTTCCCCTCTCCGGTTTAATGGTGAAGGCGACATGAGGAGGGAGTCAACTCCTTGAGCCCCTCGCCGCCTGAAACTTTTCCCATACCCTTCTACTCTTCCCTTCCTGCTCTGTCTGTGTTCAACGTTTTTCCTGGAGTTGCTTAGCGTTTTGCCTCTTCTGTGTGTCGTCTTGTGTGTGTGAGTGACCATGTTCTGCCTCCGCTGAATCATGGACCAAGAGGAAAGCAGATCAAAGAAATGGGTATGGGTAAAACCGGTTGGGTTAGCTCATGGCCCGATGGCCCAATGCAAAAGAGGGAGAATTGATTTGGGCTTCAGAACTTGGGCTTATACCTTCATTTTTTTCAAAGCTTTAAAATCTTATATTTTTTTTTTCTTTTCTTCTCCCTTTTAATTGTTATAGGTTTTTTCTTTCTTTCTTTTTTCTTAACTCTCTTTTTTTTTATATTTCTCGAATTTTTATTTTTTTATTTTAGTTTTTTCGTTTGATTTTTATGTTTTCTCTTCCTTCTTTCCAAAAATTTTTATTATTTCTTAAAGCTTTTAATTGATCTTGTTAATTTTATTACTTATAATTGGTCCGGACAAAATACGGTGTTTGCAATGTTTATTTGGAATTTTTGAAAATCAACAATTTAAGTAAATATTAATAATCACAAAAAGTGGTTATATTTTAATATAGTTGTAATATAAATTTAATAGCAAATAATATAATTAAAATAAATAGAAAAGAAAAGTAACAATTAGGAATAGAAAATACTAAATAAATAAGCCTAACAAATGGAGTTAGGAAATAATAAATAAATAAATAACTAATTAATAGAATTACAATATGATAAACAAATAAATAAATAAATAAGTCATACTTAGAAAATAATGTTAGTAATAATAGTTAGTTAAAAAAATTAAGGAATGGTGATAAGAAAATAATTAAGAGAGTTAAATGATATTAATAATGAACAACATCAATAATAATTAATTAATTAAAAATAGTAACATTCTAGGGCATTATTTCTTAAGAGTATGTTTGGTTGGAGGTTTTTTGAGGGGAGGAGAAGGGAGGAGAAGAAAAGGAGTCAAATTTGCCTCCCCTCCAAATTTGGGGGTTTTGGAAGGGAGGGGAGGGGAAGGGAGAGGAGGGGTGGGGTATTTTTTAAGTTTTAATTTACTTTTTTGTCCCTTTTTAATTTTTTAATTTTTAATATATTAATATTTAATAAAAATTAAGATAATATTTTATTAGAAATTAAAAATAAAAAAGATTTAAATTTATAATTTTTTTAAAAAATTATTGATATAAATAACTTTTTTTATAAAAAATAAAATTAAAATAATATAAAGGGTAAATTTATCAAAATATAATTACCTTCCTTCTCCTCCCCTCCCTTCCCATTCTGAACCAAACAATAATCTTCATTTCCCTCCCCTCCCCTTCCTTTTAACCAAACAAAACTCATTAAACCCCTTCCCCTCCCCTTCACTCCATTCCCCTTCGTTGAACCAAATGGAGTCTAAAAGTTAAGATTGAATACCAAATTTTAAAAGTGGTGACACACTTTGGGGTTGTGTATATATTTTTGTATGTTTATATATACAACTACTATTGTAGGAATAAAAATGAGTGAGATAGTGTATGCATGCGTGATAAGTTTCATTTATATTTATATATTCATATCATTTTTTAGGGGCTTATCAAATATATTATGCTAATACTTCTTATTTTATATACAATTTATGGTTTTATTTACCTTTAGGTTCTAATTATTTGAATTTATGTGAATTATTGTGGAAAAAAAACCCTATTTTTGGACTCTAAATTTTGTAGATGAGCAAAAATGCCTAAAAGACCCCAAGTCTTGGTGATTAAATGTGTCAAACAAAGTGCCTAGTGGATGGAGTTCAAAGCCAAAGGCCTAAAACCTTCTAAAGTATTTGACGCCTTTCTTAAAGACTTAATGTCCAGTGATGTCCAAGGTCTTAAAATGACAGTAGAAACTCTTGTGTCTAGAAGCCTAATGTAATTAGGAAAGAGTTGTGATAGGAATAGGATTTCCTAGCAAGACAAGGATTCCTACTTGATGAGCAAGCAATGTGGTGTCACCTATTACTATAAGGAGAATGAAACCCTAGTCTTCTAATCTTAAGTTGGCAAATCTATAAATACTCATCCAAACCAACATTAGAGGTTATGTTAGACTAAAGGGACACCTTACTATAGTGTGCCCTAGAATTCTCTTAAGTGACACATGGGAGTTGCAACCAAGCTTTCAAGGATGCCTCCTCATCATTCACCAATCAATGATGTCCTTCATTAGCCTTTCTTTTCTTTCTTTTATTTCCCATTTTGTGTTAAGTCTTTTGTTTTGTTGACTTTAGCTTTGTTTTGACATCAATTTTATATGAATGAATTCATGTTCAATTCTTCCTTTCATAAATATATATTATGATTCTTATGCAATTAGTGTAGATGATTGGTTAGATTATTTCAAATTATGTATTGAAAGATGACATTTCACTTAATTTAACTAAGGAATCATGCTAATTGAATCTTGAACCTAGTGATGTGTTGAAAGATGAAATTAGGTTAGAGATACTATATACACAGCACATATCACAATTTAATATATCAAAAGATGCAGGATTGTGTAGTTAACTTAAGTAATACAGTGATGTGTTAAAAGAGAAAATTGTATTAACTACGAGATTTTAGAATGGATAGGTGAATTAGATTGAATGAATTATACGTTATTAATGGTCAATCTATTATAACTTTAGAGTTCTTTAAGTCCTTTTTCTTTCGATTTTTAAGTCTTGGATTCACTAACTAGCCAAAAGAAGAAAATCATAAAAGTATTCTCTTTTCGATAATTAGTTCCTCTAGTTAAAGAAAACTAGACTAGTGGTATATTCTAGTGTAAATAACTTATACATAGCATGTAATTAGTGTAAGATATATAAAAAAACCTTAGGTTTAGTTTAATTACAATTACCATTCTATATGGGATTGATAACCTTTACTCATTTAACCACTTTTTTACTTTGCATTAATGCATGTACACAAATAGTCAAATTTGAAATTGCTATAAGGTAATGATATTTGAGTGAGACAAAGTTAGGGTGATAAAAATTTATGAGAATTAATGACAACATATTTTGGAGAGGTTGAAGTAGATGGTTTGAAATAAGTTATGGATTTTCTTGAATAGGCAAAGTTTGAGTTAATATATAGATATTTGATAGCACTATCTCCATTGTAACAGTAAATGGAATTGGAGGACAATTCTATTATCCAAGTGATTTTTGATATGCACTTATACTATCCATTACAGTTGGGTGTTACAGAGTTGTACACAAATATTACAACCACTAAACTCAATCTCAACAAAGAAACACACCTTTGTAGAGGAATATGGTCTGTACATGCTCCTATCATCTTAGTTGTAACACCCCAATTAATTAGGAGTAATTATGAAGAATTAAGGTATTATTATGGGAATTTAGGGAGACTAAGAAAAATAAGGATTTCTAAAGAAATAGATTTATTTTGGATATTTTGAGACAATAATAATTATTTGGCCATTATTAGGTGAAAATAAATTAATTACAAATTTGGCTAGATTAAGAAAATTAATTAAGGGAAGGTGGGCATTAAAATTAAGTCTCATGATCAATTTATTTTTGACAAGAAACCTTTATGGAAGCCCAACCTACTTTTGAACCTAATTACACCCATATACCATGCCCCAACATGAAAAGATTCAACTCACTTGGTACTTAAGGCTCATTGGACCAACCCACCTGCTTTAAAACCCTAGGAGGCTTATTATCCTTTTGTCTTGGTGCTGAAACTTAGGAGTTTCTATAGAAGAAGGAGAGTATTTTTGCATCTTTGGGTAGAGGATAGGGTTTCATCATAATTTGGCTCCATTTTACACTCCTAGATGAAAAGTCAACTGAGGTAAGTTATACAAAATATGTTCCTCTCATTTTCCTCTACAATTTGGTCTAAATAATTTTCAGTTTAGTGAATTTTCACCCCTTTCTAAATCTGTAACTTGTTGTTTTGATGGGTTCTTGTTGATTTTCAGAGTTTAGGGCTAGAGAGATTATTAGGTGAGTATTTCCCCCTCCTTTTGATGCATTTTCTATTGAATGTTGGCCTCAATGGTTGATTTACATAATGAACTTTGATTTTGCATGAAAATGCTAAAATTTAAGTGAAAGACATCAAGGCTTCAGGAGTAGGGAGATCTAAGTTTGAATTTGAGTTCTTTGGAGTCTAGGTAAGTGCCTCTTATATAGTTTATGATGATAGAATGATGGGTACTGATTTTTATATTGGGTGTTGACTAACAGATTGGTATTAGTAAATTAAGATCACTAAAGAATTGGAAACTTGTCTTAACTTCAGAATTTGACACAATTAAGTGAGGTAAATATGGGTTAATTTTTAATTCCTTACATATGTTCACTTTAATCTCATATTTGTTGCACATATATAATTTTAAAATACTAAATGATTAGTTGGCTACTTGAATTATTATTTTAAGACCTTGAGTGAGTCTTTGGTGGAACTATGGTACAACTGCCACCTGTGCATTGTGCTTCGATCGAGCACAGAATTGTGATCAGACTTATGAATGTACCGAGTTGGAGTGTGCTTGATAGAGAGTTCGCATTGTGAACAGGCCTTTCCCTTTGTTTTTGGCTATTAATATATTGTATGTTATTGCTAGTATAGGATAGTAGTCACCAGTAACTTAACTAGTTCATTTGTCAATTGAATTAATTATTTTGGTATTTGCTAATATAAAATGCATATATGTTGATTAATGTGTTCATATGTATGGAATTTTTCTCTTAGTTATTGAGATTAACATCTCACCTTGTTTTATGGGTTAATGATTTTAGGTGATGGCCCCTTAGGTAAGGAAAAGGAGAAGCAAGTGGATGAACATCCCTAGGTTTAGGGCTGGTGTAGGACTCTTACACTTCGAAGGCTTTTGAATTGTGTAAATGCTAATTTTGTTTAACTTTTATTGTATCGCATTATGATGCATCCATTTTTGTCAAGCGTAAGTATTTTGACATTTTGTAACTTAGGATGCATTCCCTAAAACTAGGTTTTAATTTACATGAATACTGATGTAATGGTATTATCAACCAATTATGGACAAATATTTATGTATGAAGCTTAAATGGTAATTTACAATTGAGGATGTTGCTATCATATGAAAATATAATCTGAATTTTTATTTCATGAAGGTTTTTACTGATACCTATGGCTTAGGTGTGGAATAGGTAGGATGGAATAGCCATGTTATATACTTGAAGATACTCTAGCCTTTTGAGGTCAGAAGCAAGCTTATTTGGACTAAAGAAACTTGTCCAAAGTGGTCTGAGGTCAGATGGTAGGGAATTACACATCTTAATATGGTCATTAGTGACCCTAGGTGCCCTTTTTGCTGTCACATTTAGTGAATTGTTAATATATGGCAAGGTAGATAGGTTTGATCAATTCATAAGTCCCCAAATAGTGAAACTTGGTGATTTGAGAAGCATAAAAGCTAGCAAGTCATTAGAACCATGTATTTTAGCTATGGATACCCTAAAATTGTAATGTCCGATTTTCCTTAAAAAGATAGAAATAGATATATTTTCAAAGCGGGTCTTCTAAAATAAATTGGTTAAGGTCCAAAAACTTTAGAATAATAATCTAGACATTAAATAATGAATTTAGGAGGCCAGAGGTACCCTAAAATAGAGGCTAAAATGGCCAAACTAAGATTAACAAAATAGTTACAAAACATAATAACATTTTTGTAATTTTTGACAAATTTTAGAATTCTTATAGGAAGGCGTTTCAAATGGAAAATTTGAATTTTTTAGGATTCTCAGAGGCCCTAAAAATTATGAGAAGTTTCAGGACAGTTAAAACTACTCTGGTGTATATTTTCTAATATTGGTTGACCCAAACTTTGACCTTTTTGTTCAAGAAGGTTTTAGCTCCAATTTGAGTGATTTGAAGGGTATTTTATAAGATTGAGGACCTAAATTTTATGATAGAGAACACGATTCTTAAAAAAGGGCTAAAACGAACTAGAAAAAAAAAAGCCAAGATTAAGGGATAAAATTGAAATTTTTGGAAACAACTTTTTAAACCTACCTATTTATAGGACCATGCCCCACTCTCCCCTTCACTTAGCACATTTTATTTCTGCCCTAAACTAGAGAAAGAACCAAGAGAGTGAGGCGTACAAGGGAGAGAAGAAAGGAAGGAGAAAAAGTAAGGAAAATGTATGGTTTTTCATAGATTTTCATAATTTCTCTTTAGTAAACTCCTTCTCCTCCATCTTCCTTTCTTTCCTATAGTTTTATTGAAACTTTTAGGTCTATTTTAAGGTCAGATCAAGGAGGGGATTTTCGAGTTTGGAGAGGAGAAGCTAACCAAAGGAAAGAGCAAGCAAGAAAAAATAGGAAAACAAGGTAACTTGCCATACTTTAAGCTTGATTTCTCTTGTCCTTCCTCTTGTGATTTTTGACCCATATGAGAGTAGCTAAGAGGGGTTGGGTTTCTAGTTAAACCAAGGATGAATCTTAGGAAAATAAGTGAGAAGGATAAGAATATGCAAAGGAAACAATAAAATAGCCATTAGATTTCAAGATAGAAAAGTTAAGGTTTCAAGTGTTCCTTTAAAATTCTATTTTGATTCAAGAATTCCTAGGCTAAGATGAGTGTTTGGATGAGCTCCTAAGATCCCTAGAAAGCTCCTCACATGCGTCTTCCATCAAGAAAACAAAGCAAACTCACTTGGTATTCATATAGTGCATAGTTTTGGCCTAGGAAAGATGAAGCACCAAGGAGTAGTTTTAATTTGTTCCAAGCTTGATTTTGAGTCATATATGATGGAAGAGGATGAGAGGAAGCCTTGAAAAAATTTTAGAAGCCATGGATAGTGAGATGATATCATAGGTTCCATATTATGGCTTAAAGAAACAACACCTAGCTAGGCTCCTTGAATTAATTGTGTGATGACTCCAAGAGGCTTAAAAGGAGTCAAGAATCATAAATGAATAGAAAGAATAGAGCCAAGATGAGGTTTTCTTAAGGTTGCTTCATTAAGTTTATTATGGAACCATAAAAGAGTCATATGAATCACTTAGCTTTTCTAATGAATATGTAGCTTTAGAATTTGGTTCAAAAGTATAATTGGCTTCCATATGATGTGTCTAGGCCAAGGGAAACAAGTCCCACCTTCTTTTGTGTGTGTGGCCGAGGAAGAGGAATCAAACTCAAGAAGAAAAGTGTGATTTTGTGACAAAGGTAGCTCTCTCTTCTTTCTCTCATACGTGAATGGATGTTTACCTTGTCTTGAATGTGTGTATGTATGTTTTAAGCCATGAGAAATGTTTTAGCATACATCTATATGCCATGGTATCATGATGTTACATTATGTCTTCAAATGATGCTTTGTGTATTTGCTTTGGTTTGCTTGAGTATAGTGAAGCCAAGAAGATGAGCCAAGAACCCTCAAGAATAGTTGAGACAAGGCCAAGAGTTTCTCAAGAGTAAGGCTTAGTTCAAAGCTTTTAAGAAAAATGGTGAGGCAAGTCCAAAATCCTTGAAGAGAATGGGTGAAGTTCAACCACTTACTTGGCAAGCCTGTATATGTTTTGTATGACTTCTTGAAGGCTAGAAATGTTTCTTGAATCACTACATACTCTATGATGTTCATGCATGCATTTTTAGACATGAATTTGTATTCTTTATATATGGTTGAAAGGAAGAAGAGCTATTGGGATTCCTAGAATCTCATCCCTTCCTCCTCACATGTCTAACATGTTTAGGTGGACCAAATGAGCAAAGGAATGGGAGCCGCCAAGCCTAAAGGAAGAAGAGTGATAACAAAGTGTGAAAATTTGCTATTTTGTAGCCATATTAAATGGCATATGATGTAATCCCTCATTGTATATGTTGTATGACTTCATGAACACATGTAAATATGTAAATATATGATGTATGAATGGGATTTGATGCCATATGTGTAGTACTGCATGAATTGGACTTTGAATGGCAAGAACTAGTACATGTGCTCATGTGTATATCTTGGGGTGGATGAGTGAGTTTATGAAATCTGGGTTTGTTCACCTTTGATACTTGTTTGGTAGACTATTTTGGTGCTTTCCAACGTGCTCAAGTGGCCATGGGAGCCTTGGAACCAAAATTGACCCTTTTGAGACCATTCAAGAAGCTTAAAAGAGCATATTTGCAGCCTCATATTACGATCTAACCAAATGAGCGAATTTACACATGAAATTTGGCATACATATAAATCTCATCCATAGATTTTTGGAAAGCTAAAGACTAGATTATTTAGAACTCTATGGAATTAGTTATGATTTTTCAAAGTTGCCATTTTTCTACTGTTATGGTATAAGCACTGTTCATATGGTCAATTTCTTGTGCTATGTCATTCGAGTGCAAATGGTGTCCAATGCTTATAAAATTTTATAAGCATAAACTATACATAATAAGATTTCCATGGCCACTAATATCACCCCAATTGGACATTTGAGAAGGGAGATATGAATTTTTGAAGTTTAGGGACACTACTAGTAGTTATAGGTGACCTTGGTTACTATTCCATCAATTTCTAATGGCTAGACGTCTTTTCTTTTTAATCTAGAATTATTTTTAGAACAAAATTAGACATCTTTAAATTTCTATAATGGTATATTATGCTTGATTTTAATTTTTTAGAATTAGTTATGATTTTTTAAAGTTTAAAATAAAAAACTAAAATGCACACCTAAGGCTGCACACATTATTTTCATGTATATACTCTATTAGCTCGAGTTCTTGGCTATTTCTTGAGATGGTTTTGAGTTGTATTTGTGTATTTAAATATGAGAATGAGATGGATGACTTCATATGGTCTATAGGACATGGAATGAAAAATTTATCTACGGCATAACATAAACTAATATATTATTCTTATTACTTTTCTTAAGTAAGTGTGTGGAACCAAGGAAATGCAAGTTAAATTGGCACGAGATGAGTTCTATAATTATGGTGTTACAAAAATCCATCTATAGTTGATGGTAAATGGTTGGGCAGTATATAACCAAGAGAATAGGATTAGAAGGGAGTGGAGTCACGACCAAAAATGGAGTTTAAAGAAATAGAGGCTGAAAACGCCATAGTACAAGTTTTTGAGTCACAATGCAACATGACAGAATTGGGTTCTGAGGGTTCCTGTGAGTAATCTCACTATGATGCGAGAGGAGCTCACCACTGCGAGGGTCAGGCAAAATCCTTAGGGAAGTTCTAATAGGCTCACTCATCACACAAGAGTTAGGAAATTTTAAATAGTGATGCCCAGTAGAGGACCTCATTGCAGCGTAGGGAGTTTGAGTTATGATGAGGGTCAGAAAAAATTTGGCTTTGAGCTCCAATAGCTAGTTAGGTCGTGGCGTGGGTCCCTTAAGTCATGGTACAAGTTCAATATTTTAGTTTTTAAGTCCCAGTAGCCATTTTAGCCGTGGCAAAATTTGTCTGAGTCATGGCTTAGGAGCCTAAACCTCTATTTTACCTTTTAGAACTTGGTTTTCCCTTATGATAAGGGTAGGTAAGGGTTGTAAACAATTATATGGGGGTTTTATGCTTTTCGATTTTGCTGTGGATGAATTAGAAAGCTAAAATGAGAGGTTACATTCCCTATAAACTTAAACCTTCTAGTTTATATGAATAGTAGTAATTAATTATTAAAAGGTTCAAATTTCTAAATAAATTTCATTAGTTGATGATTAGTATCGACTTTAGACCTTAAGTATTGATTATTAATTGTGTATTTATGCATAATTAACATAATTGTTACATTTGTTATTAGAGCAATGGTTCAGGAGATTATGTTAGATTTTTGAACTTTGTGGTTAGAAAACTTGACAACCATGATACATGCATGCTAGGGATAAGGACAATATGGTTTGATAATGTCATTTTGTATATATATACCTGATATGGGTGATGTTGTGCTTGGATTTGTCATTAAAGTTGTAGCTTAATAGGGAGCTTCTGGTTGTGCTTGTGGCATTGCAAGATACTATGGTTGCATATTGGGAAACTGTTGAAATATTGAGAGAGGTATAAGAGTCCATGACTGCAATGGCCAATCGTATGAGAGAGCAAGCTGAGGCCTATGAAGCTATTATGAGGGTAATGATTGACTGACTTCAAGAGAAAGTTGAGGCTCATGTACACTATTCAAGTACTACAATAGCTACATAAGACCATGAACAAATAGAATCAAGAGGTGCTAGTGGGAAATCGAGTTGGTACTAGTTAAAACTTTGGTGTGAGGGCACCAAAGGGGAGAGGATGACATCTCAGTTGTATTAGCTAAATTTCAAAAGGTTGATCCTCCATCGTTCTTTGGATAGTTGGACATTAAAAATGTAGAGAGATGGCTAATGGCACTAGAAAAGATTTTTAAGGTAATGACATACACCACTAAGCAAAAGGTTAGACTAGCCATCTATAAGCTGGAAGGTGAGGCGGAGCACTGGTGGCATAGTACTTTTAGGCTACTCACATCAAGGGGAATAGCGTTGACTCGGGAAAGCTTTTAAATAGCCTTTGAAAGTAAGTACTTCCCACCATTAGTGAGGGCTAACAAAGAAGTTGAGTTTAATTTCCATGAGCAAGGTGAGATGAATGTGGACCAATATACAGCAAAGTTTATTCAGCTATCCCATTTCTCTTCCTACCTAAAACGGTTTGATGACGAGTTATAAAAGGTCGACAAGTTTGAGAGAGGCCTTAAACCTGAGTCAAAGGACAATATTGCACCCTACTAGATCTGTAATTTTGATGAATTGGTAGAGAAGCGTAAGGTGTCTGAAATGGCCTTAATAGAGAGTGAGGCCAAAAGGAAGAAGACATTGGAGGGTAAGTGTGATCGAGGCATGGAGCCTTTTAGAGGTAAAAGCAAGAAAGGAACTAGTAGTGATAGTGGATCCTAGGGTAGGAGGCCACCCCCAAGAAGTGTCCCTCAAAGGAAGAATATAGGATCCCTGAGGAGTTCAATAAGTGCCCTGCCAGCATGTGGTAAGTGTGGGAAGAATTATAAGAGTGGACCATGCCCTATATACTATAATTATAGGAAACTAGGATATTATGCATAGACTTGCACGATGTCACAAAAGTCAGCTTCATCTGTCAAAACACCTGTACAAGGATAGGTTTTTGCACTTATGTAGCAAAAGGCTAGTAGATCCTTTAGTTTGATTCGAGATACCCTTTTTGTCTATAACCATATCATAGATGTATTGTTTCATTTAGGTGTGACCCACTCATTAATCTCATATGACTATGTTAAGTATCTGGGTTTTAAAATTAGCTTATTGTTATTTGAATTATCTATGTCTATCACTACTAAATGTTCTATGATTACATCTGAGGTGTGCTTAAATTATGTTATATAGTTGGATAGTCGTTGTACTACCTTTAACCTAATTTACATCCTTTTGCATGACTCTGAAGTGATAATTGGTATAGATTGGTTGTTAGTGTAATACCATAAATCCTAACTCATCTCATGCCTTTAAATAACATATTTCAAAAAATCATGTGAATTCTAAAGGAAAAAGGTATTAAAATAATGACTATTTTAGCGTTACGTCGTGTATAAAAATTCTACTTAGTGTCATGTGGACCATGTGAGGTCATACATCATATTATCATATTTAATTGCATGGATAAAACTCATTTCCATCATCAAATGTGGCCTACAAGTCATGGGAGTCAATTGGAAGAATCAAATATATATATTCATTTTCAGCCAGAATTTGCTCATTTTTGTCACAAACTTTGAAAAATCATAACTAATTCTAAAAAAAAAAAAAAGAAATCATGCATTATTGGCCATTCTGGAAGTCTACACATGTCTACTTCATGCTAAAAATAGTTCCAGACTATAAAATCTAACACAAAAGACATTTGACATTTGAAAAGGTTCAGAGGTCAAGCTATCCATTGGTGTTGTCACAAAATTCAACAGTGTGAACACCGTATTTTGTCCGAGCATAATAAAACTCAAAATAAAAAATATATATATGTAAAAAGAACCCAAAGCCATAGAAAAATCAACAAAAAGTCGATTACAATTTTCTATTAAAAAAAAACATATAAAAAAAATCAAAATAAAAAATATAAAAATAAAAAATCAAGAAAAAAAAAAGTAAGTAAAATCAGCCCAATAAAAATGAGCTGAGGAAAAGCTCCCAGGCCCATCTTGTTAAACCCTGTCCAATCCCTGCTGAAGCCCGAAACATTTTTGGAGTGGGCCATCAGGCCAAACCCACGCCCCACCTAACTTCCCTTTTCGGACTCTTCAAGCAACATACAACACGACACATAGATGGGCAGAGCTTCGAAGCACAGAAATGGAAGGGTCAGCGTCTCAGGGGTTCCAGGGGAGCAGACCTGCAGCGAGGGGCTCGAGGGTTTGACCTCCTTCTCTCGTCCCTTTCGCCACCAGAGACAGAGGATCATTGACGCGAAAATGGGAGGGGAGCAGAGGGAGGCGTGGATCGAGATTGGAAAGACGGAAAAGAGAGCTTGATTCGGATCGAAAACAGGGGGATTCTCAAATAAAAAAGGGAGAGCGAGGAAGGTACAGAGGAGGAAAAAATGGAGAGGCAGAGGGGTGAGAGCTTTCAGAGGTTGGAGCGGTCTAAGGAAAATCGAAGCAGAAAGGACGGGGGGAGAATTGGGAGATAACGAGAGATTGAGGGTGAGACTGGAAGAGGGAGAGAGAGAGCTTTCGGGATCAGAGGGAGAGACTCAAGAGAGCGAGAAAAAACTAGAGAGTGAAGGGGCAGGGGGGAGGATCATTTTCTCTGATTCGAATTGAAGAGAACCGGAGAGAGAATGACCGAAAAATCGAGGGAGAGCTGCGAGACACTTCTGAAATAGAAGCTCCTAATTTCGAGTGGAGAGGGAACAATGGATATCCCCCATTCGGTCTGAAAATTAAGCGTGAAGGAGGAATCCATTCTGGTGCCGTGATCCCACAGGTAAGCTATGAACATTCTTTGCATTCCCTATTTATCAATGGAGTTTCCTTGTGGCTGATGACTATGTTAGATGAGAATCAAAGATTGGGTAACCTTCTCACGTTGGGTAGTTATGGATGAAGTGTGAGATGTCATATTTTGTAATGTCTTGAAGCATGCACAGTGGGTGCTCGAGAAAATGTTTAAGTGAAGTTTGACTTAAGAGAGTCTTGAAGCATGACAATAGGATACCAATCGCATACAAGCACACACCACGCAAATAATTGTTATTTTATTGGATTAATTTGGTTTTAACTGAAAGAGTTTCAGTTTTGTGTGCTGTTTTTTTTTTCCTTTCTTCTCTTTGTTATTGAGCTTGCATAATCTGTTTTAATGGTGCTGTTCTTAGGGCGTAAGGCGCAAGAGTAATTAGTATGGGGTTTCAGAGTTGATTTTCAACTATGAAACGTTGTGCTTGGATTTTTGGGTTTAAAAAAACACTGTTTAGGAGTCTTTTGTTTCTTTTCCTATGTAAAGTGCTAACGTGCCCCATTAGCCTTAATATGGTTCGATTCTGCCTACTCGCCCAGATGGATACTAGGTGCAGAGTGTAATATGTGCTTTCTAGTTCAAAATGGATGCCAGAATCCTTAGCTTGAATAATGCCTTCTATCTTATGGTTTAGTCTTGCTTCCTAGATTATATGGCCTAAAGCTCAGAGCTAAAATCATGCTTGCTGTCACATCAATCTTGACATAGTCTAACCCTTTCTGCTATCATCCCATTTTTTAACAAAGCTTATATAAATTTAATTGCTGTAAGTATTCTTTATTCATTGTACCATTGTCTTCATTGATTATACAGTTCGAAACTTTGCTACTTCAAGACATAAGAAAATCTTTCTCTAAAAAGGTCATCTTTCATTCCCTCAAACGACTCATGAATAAAACAAGAATAAAGGATTTGCTATCAAAATCACTCCTTGCATGGCTTGACCCCCTTGATTGATTTCATCTCGTTTTTAAATTTGTTGTGTGGGATTTCTTGTCCCCTCAAACACATATGAGTCAATTTAAGAATATGTGTGGCAATAAGCCTCCTTAACCATTATTGAGTTTTATGTCTATGTTAGCTTACATAAACGGGGTCTGATTTTGAATAAAGGGGCACGCCAAAGTAAAAAGAAAAAAAGAGATTCTTAAACAAAACAAAAAACAACAACGCGAAAAAATAGAAGCCCAAAGAAAATGATATTAAAAAATAATAAAGGAGTTTTCTTTTCAAATAAAAGAGAGAATTTTCAAAATAGGGAAATTCTAGAAATAAAAAAAATCATAAGAATCAAATGGAAAATTAGAATACAAATAAGATATTAGGAAAAGGCATCATAAAACAAAAAAAAACCTGATTAAAGCAAAATCGAAGGTAAGAAAAAAAGGGGGAAGGTGAAAAAGGTTAAAGAAGTGAGATTAATCTAGTCTTTGCAAATTAAAATATACAAATCAATTGTGGAATTACTTCTATTTAAAGGCCAAATGATTTCCATTTCTTACACACAAAAAAAACACAGAAAAAAAACAAAAAAATAAAACAAAAAATAAAAAAATATATGAAAAAAATACACAAAATAAAGATAAACAAAGATAAAAAGAAAAAGAAAAAGAAAAATAAAAGTAGAACACAAAATAAAAATTAACCAAAAAGGAAATGAATAGAAAAAGATTAAAAAAATGATAATAATGAAAAAAAACAACAAAATCACAACAAAAACAAAAGAAATAAAAAGAAAGAAAAATAAAAAATAAAACAATAACAAAAGATTTTTTAAAAAAAAAGAGAAAAACAAAGGAAAACCAAAAAAGGGTAATAAGCAAAAAAAACAAAATAATAATAAAACAAAAAAAAGATAATGAAAAAAGAAAGAAAAATAAAAAAAATAAAACAATAACAAAAGATTAAAAATCAAAAAAGAGAAAAACCAAAAAAGGGTAATAAACCAAACAAAACAAACAAAACAAAAATAATAATAATAATAAAAAAAAAGATAATGAAAAATCAAGAGATAAAAAACAAAACAAAACAAAACAAAACAAAACAAAAATAAAAACAAAACATCAACCAATACAGTCTTGTCGAACTACGTGGACTTTGATCCCTATTGGAGGGTACGTAGGCCCTAGGCTCTTATCCTAGGTCAAGTCCGGCCTTGTACATAAAATTTTCTATTTAAGTTACATTTCTTTAATTTCTTTTCCTCCATTTTGTCTTTTCTAGTTTTTTCTAGTTTTGTTTCTTTAATCTATTTCTTCTTTTCCTTTTCAATTTTATTTCCTTTATCTTTATTTCTTATTTTGCATATGATTTGTTAGGAGAATTAAAATAGACTAAAGGCCATATTGATTTTGCACAACTAGCTTTGGGTAACCGTTCTTAGCAACGGGTGTTGTGGGGTGCCTAACACCTTCCCCACTCACAATCGACTCTTGAACCTATTTTCTTTTTTGGATCGTAGACCCTTTTTTTTTTTCTTATTTTCCAAATAAAAAGGCTTTTCCAAAGTTTTGCCTTTTCAAAATTAAAACTTTGGTGGCGACTCTACTACTTATCTTAATTTTGATTTCAGCCTTCATTTTCTTTGGAGATTGAATTGAAATGGTCCCTTTTTAAAATTTTCTTTGTTTAAGCGCCACGCTGTCGCATTTTCGGGTGTGACAAGCAGCAAATTTTAAAAATATCCAATTAATTCCAAAAAAATCCAATCTATGCAACCGATACCAATTTGGAAATCTATGGATGTTAGCTAGAGGAAAATAATAACTCCAGACTAGTTCAGGCATATCCAGACTGTGAAACTCAATCAAACAGTAACTGAGGTCAGTTGGAGTGCTTAGTACTTGATAGATTCTTTAAAAATTCATATCTCCCTCTTTAGACATCCAAATGAGGTGCTTCTAGTTGGAACAAGTCACTGAGAATGTCTAGTTTCTTTGTATAAAATTTTATAGTAATTAGAAATCATTTGTGCTCGGTGTGACAGATTTTATTTTCGGACCTGAGTGAATAGTAACATGACCAAAACCAAAAATTTTTGCCAACTTTGAAAATTCATCAAATATTATCTAAACCTTAGAAAATTTTATTCTTTAACTTCCCAAAAGGATCTCAACAATATCTAATTGGATGCCAAATCTCGGATCAAGAAGAGCTATTTGGGTAAAAAGTGATATAGGGTTCCATTATAGTCAATTTTGGCTCCATATGGGATACCAAAATGTCCAAATAGCTTTCCTTGGGGTTTAGCACCTTTTGGCAAGTCTAAAAGCATAATTAAGATTTGTGTAAGATACCCAAATGGTCTCAACCCTCATACATCTCATTTTGGCCATCTCACTTACACTTATACATAATTCCATAACACCATTCAAGAAGCTACATTGCCATAACATACTCAAATCACATTCCAATGGTCACATAACATACTCTCCCATTTATACATGACATATTATCAAAATTACACTTGTTCATAACATCATAGTACATATACAACCATTGATTACAACAATTGCCATTTGTATGGCCTTAAAGTAGCAAAATTCAAATACTTTAAAGTCATCCTCTCATCTTCCAGGTGGTTAGTTTCCATTACCTTGCTCTCTTAGTCCACCTAGCATGTTAGAACATTGGAGAGAAGGGGATGAGATTCAAAGAATCCCAATTGCTCATCTCCTATTCAATCATACATAAAAGATGCAAACATATCTCATAAATGCATGTATGGTCATGTTGATATTTGCAAACATGCAAGAGGCATTTTCATCATTTGAGAAAGCCATACATAGCATACAAAGGCTTGCCAAGCAAGTGGATTGGCCTCACCCATTTACTTATAGATTTTGGACTTGTCTCACCCATTCTTTAAAAGTTTCTTGGACTCAACCATGCTCTTGGGAGTCAATCTCACTTTTGGGAGACTCTTTACTTTGTCTCAACCAATTTTAAGGGTTCTTAGCTCATCCTCACCATGGTGCCATTATGAAATTTAGGTTCCCAATTTAGTAAAATTCCTTTAGAATCACTCATACTAGAGCTAAAGGCTTCCCAAACTAATTCGTCAAAATTCGGGTACACTGACATTGGAAAAACATCCACCAGAGGGGATATAATTGTTTTGTGGCTTCCTATGGCTTCAAGGGCCTCTGAAGACCCCGAAGAACTCAAAAATTTTATTTAAAAAATCCTCTTGTGTGAATTTCAAAAATTGCTCAAAATTATGAGAATGCCATTACATTGTGCATATTTTCTGTAACAAATTATTTTTTCATTCTAGCCCCATTTTTGCTTCCGTCTGAGGCTAGGATTCTCATTTTTAGGACTCTAAAATATTACTCAAATTTTTTGGGATCTTAACTAATTCATTTTGGGGGACTTTCTTTGAAAATGCATTCATTTATGTCATTTAACAAAGACCATATGTTACAATTCTTCCCCCTTTAAAAAAATTTCATTCTCGAAATTTAGATAATATACCTCATGGGAAGAGTTTTGGATGTTTCTTTGTCATATCATTCTCTAGCTGTTAAGTAGCCTCTTCTAGAGATAACCCCTTTTAAACCATTTCATCAGTGGTATCGTCTTATTCTGTAACTGCTTGAGTCTAACATCCATGATCCGATCTGGTGATACCATGTATGATAGATCATCCTGTAGTTGCACATTCTCATATTCTATGCCATGTGAGGGGTCGGGCTGGTACTTTTTAAGCTGTGAAACATGGAATATATTGTGGACTTAGTTTAAGTTTAGGGGAAGGGCTAGTCTGTAGGCCACAGGTCTTACTTTATCAAGACTCTGGAAAGGACCTATGTATTTTGGACTAAGCCTTTTACTTTTAATGGACCGGCCTATCCCTATGATTGGAGAAACTCTAATAAAATCATGGTCTCCAATCTTAAACTCTAATGGTCATCTATGTTTGTTTGCATAACTTTCTGTCTATTCTGGGCCATCAGCAGTTTCTTTCTAATGGTTTCTATCTATCTAAATGTTTAGTCCACTAACTTTGGGCCTATAAGGCTTCGCTCTCCTAGCTTAACCCAACACATTGGAGACCTACACTTTCTCCCATATAATGCCACATATGGTGTTATCTGTGTACTTTTATGATAACTGCTATTATAGGCAAACTCCGCTTGAGACAAGTATGTATCCCAGTTTCCTTTCATTTCTAGCACACACGCCTTCAACATCTCTTCTAGGGTTTGGATGGTTCTCTCCGTCTGTCCATCCGTCTGGGCATAATAAGCTGTGCTAAGTCTGAGTCTGGTACCTAGAGTATCCTGTAATGATCTCTAGAAATGCGATGTGAATCTGGGATCCTTATTTAAAACTATGCTTCTAGGCACATCATGCAGTTTGACTATTTCCTTGATATACAATTGGGCTAGCTTATCTAGGGTATAAGTGGCTTTCATAACTAAGAAGTATGCTGACTTTGTTAATCTATCCATTATTACCCATATTGCATCATGCCTTGATGATATCTTGGGTAAACCCATGACAAAATCCATTACTATACTATCCTATTTCCATTCTGGGATATCTTAGGGTTGAAGTAACCCAGCTGGTTTTTGGTGTTTTATTTTCACTTTTGGCATACTAGACATCGGGAGACATATTCTGTTATGTCTATTTTCATTGCAAGCCATCAGAACATTTTTTTTTAAATCTTGGTATATTTTATTACTGCCTTGATAAACGACGTACTTACTCTTATATGCCTCATCTAATATTTTCTCTCTAATTTCTATATTTCTAGGCATATATAGCCTATCCTTGTATCTTAATATATCATTCTTAGATAGATTAAACTCCTGTATACTACCTTGGGCTATCTAGACTTTAATCTTACTTATATGGTCATCTATCTACTAGGCCTCTCTTATTTGATCCCTCAGGTCATTTTCTATTCAGGTATCGCTCATTAATAACTTCCCCGAATACATCTCGCAGGAGAGACGTATGTCTCTAAATCTCTCAATCAATTCCTGCTCTCGGATCATCATACAGGCCATGTGTATGGATTTTCTACTCAGGGCATTAGCTGCCACATTAGCCTTACCGAGATGGTATTTTAATGTGAAATTATAGTCTTTTTCTAACTATCTCCACTGTCTCATATTCAACTCTTTCTATTCAAATAAGTATTTAAGGCTTTTGTGGTCCCTGTAAATTTCTATAGCTGCCCCGTATAAGTAGTGTCTCCATATTTTCAAAGGAAATACCACTGCAGCTAACTTTCAGTCGTGTGTAGGGAAGTTTTCCTCGTGAGGTTTTAACTGTCTAGAAGTATAAGCTACCACTCAGCCTTTTCTGCATAAGTATGCATCCGAACCCTTTTTTTGAAACATCACTACAGGCTACAAAAGTCTCTCTAAGGTCAGGGAGTACTAAAACTGGGGCCGTGGTTAACTTGTGCTTCAACTTCTAAAAAACTACTCTCAAATTTTTCATTCCACACAAATGGCATATTCTTTCTAGTAAGCCAGGTCAGTGGCATCGCTATCTGAGAAAAGCCCTGAATGGACCTCCTATAGTAACCTGCTAAACCTAGGAAGCTCTTAGTCTTTATCACTATCCTAGGTCTCTCCCATTGTAATACTGTCTCTACCTTATGGGGATTTACTGTGGCCCATGCTTGGGAGATCACCTAGAAACTAAACTTCAGTGAGCTAGAACTCACATTTACTAAGTTTAGTATACAATTGTCTCTCTCTCAAGGTCTCCAAGGCTAATTTCAAGTGTTGCTCATGTTCTTATCTACTTTTTGAGTAGATAAGGATGTCATCTATGAAGACAACTACAAATCTATCTAAATATGGCCTGAACACTCTACTTATGTAATCTATAAATAATGCGGGTGCATTTGTCAACCCAAAGGGCATAACTAAAAACTTATAATACCTGTATCTAGTTCTAAATGTTGATTTGGGAACATCCTCAGCCTTTATTCTAAGTTAATGGTATTGCGACTTGAGGTCTATCTTGGAGAATATTGATGCTCTTACTAGTTGATCTAAGAGGTCATCTATCCGAGAGAGAGAGTACTTATTCTTAATGGTTATTTTGTTGAGCTCCCAATAATCTATACATAGCCTAAGGCTCTTGTCTTTCTTTTTCACTAATAAAATTGGAACTCCCTACGGTGAGACACTGGATTTGATAAAACCCTTCTTTAAGAGGTCCTCTATTTGTTTCTTAAGCTCAACTAGCTTAGTAGGAGCCATCCTATATAGGGCTTTAAACACTGGACCTACCCTAGGTATAATATCTATAGGAAACTCTACCTCTTTCTTTGGGGGTAGTCTACTAATCTCTCTAGGGAATATCTCTAGGAACTCCCTCACTACGAGAATTTCATTTATACCCTCTTCTACCTCAGCCTAGATTGAACAGAAAACTAGATACCCTTAACAACCATGCCTTAAAGATCTCTCACCTTAGGAGGTGGTCATAACAAATAACTCAATCCTTATACTAAGCATAGTCCTACACTCAGATAAAGTAATACATCTGTGGCTACAATCTAGTGTGGCATTATTTGCAGACATCCAGTTCATGCCAATGATCACATCAATATCAATAAGGGGCATACAAATCAAATCAAGGGTGGTAAGATAGTGATTAAACTGGATCACACAATTTAAACAAGCATGAGAGATAATGGCTCGGTTTCCTGTGGGGGTGGATGCATGCAAATCATATGGAAGTGTATGCATACTCAGACCCAACTTCCTAGCATAGTCATATGATATGAAAGAATGGCTAGCACCCAAATCAAATAATGCAGTTACAAAAAAAATTATTTATTCTAATAATGCCTTGAATTAGACTTGGGGACCAGCTAGCCTCTTGCTGTGATAGGGCAAAGACTCTACCCTAGGTCTAAGGTCTAGGAGGAGGAGCCATCTCCCTCTGCTGTGTGATCTGTGTAACACCATAAATTCGAGCTCATTTCATGACATTTATAAGCTTCACCTTATTATTTCCATAAGAGCATATAAAGAAGGAAATGAAAATAATGGGTTTATTTGCATTAAATACTTAAAAATTTACAATCGGTGTCACGTGGACCGTGTGAGCTCATGTTATGCATTCTCATATTTAATTCCATCATTATAACTCATTTACATCACAAAAATAGGCATATAATTCATGGAAACTGAAATGGAGCTCAAAATAAGCAAGCATATTTTTGGCCATATTTGCTCTCATCATCATGTCTATGTAGGTAAGAGGAATATTTGGAGAGTTCAACAAATTTCACCACATACTGGTCCATGGACATCCCTGGAGTCTGCTTAAACAGAATGAATTCTGATTCTTTCTCATCTCTGATAGAATTGGGGAAATATTTCTCACGGAACACCTCGAGGAATGCCTCCCATGTGATTGGGGTGTTTCTCACTCTCAAAATAGGCTCAGTGCCCTTGCACCAGTAAATTGCTTCCTTCTGTAATTGGAATGCAGCCATCTTGGCTTTCTGCTCAAATGTGCACTCCATCACCTCGAAGATTTGCTCTAGCTCTATAATCCAGGCCTCAGCTTTATCTGCATTCATTTCACCATCAAAGGTGGGAGGCTTGAACTTCCTGAACTGGGTAATGACTTTCCTGGTCAAGGGTTGTTGTATAGGAGGTGTCTGAGTGGGTGGAATCAGGGCAACAGCTTGCATGTGTGGCTGTGGATCTGAAGGAGTCACCCCTGAATGCTCAGGATAATTTAAGTGTGGAGGTGGCTGAGGAGGAGTAGGTGTAGGGCCCTGGCTATCTTTCTCAGCAAGTCGTTCCTGAAGCTGCATAATGACGGCCTGTTGCTAATCCAAGCGAGCCATGATAGACTGAAGGGCTCTAGCAACTGGATCACTAGACCCGGCTTCATCAACACGAGCCTAGCTAGGGGGTCGACCTCTCCTAGTGTTCACCATCATACTGAAATATCATAACAAACTGTAACATAAGCTAGGGAACACTTCCACCATCATACACACTCAATTCATCTAAAATAAGCTCATATGCATGTAGGCAACTCATAAACACAAGCCACAACCCATAATGAGAGCTTGAACCTTTTCTCTGATACCAATAAATATAACACCATAAATTCTAGCTCATTTTATGACATTCATAAGCTTCACCTCATTATTTCCATAAGAGCATATAAAGAGGGGAATGAAAATAAATGGGTTTATTTACGTTGCGCTATACATAAAAATTTACAATCGGTGTCACGTGGTCCATGTGAGCTTATGTTATGTATTCTCATATTTAATTCCATAATTATAACTCATTTACATCACAAAAACATGCCTACAATTCATGGAAACCGAAATGGAGCTCAAAATAAGCTAGCATATTTTAGGCCAGATTTGCTCCATTTTCTGACCTAAATTGGGAAAATCATAACTAAATTTAGAAAATTTAAAATCATGAAATATTGGTAATTCTAGAATGCTTAGGATGTCTACTTCACATTAAAAATAAGTCCAGGTCACAACATTCATCACACAGGACGTTTGACATCCAAAATGATCCCAAGGTCTGACTGAAATCTGGAACTATCACAGAATTCTACAGAAAATTTTGAAAATGTCCAATTAATTCTAAAAAATCCAATCCATGCACATGATACCAATCTAGGAATCTATGGATGTTAACTAGAGAGGAAAAATATCTCCAAATCAGTTCATCAAGCCCAAGCTTCGGAATTCAATGGAACAGTACTTCTGGTCGGGCAAAATCACTAATACTGGACAGAAACTTCAAAAATTCATATCTCTCTCTCTAGAGCTTTAAATGAGGTACTTCTAGTTGATACGAGTCACTGTGATTTCCTAGTTTCCTTGTTTAAAATTTTGTGGCAATTGGACATCATTTGAGTCTCGTGTGACAGAAAACAATTTTGAACTAAATAAATAGTATAGCAGACCAAAACCATAAATTTTGCCAACTTTGAAAAATCATCAAATATACTATAGACCTCCAAAAATTATGATTTTTAGCTTCTCAAAAAGCTCTCAATGAGACCTAATTTCATGCCAAATTTCAGATCAAGACTAGTTCATTTGGCTAAAAAGTAATATAGGGTTTCATATAGTCAAATTTGGCTCCATATGAGGTACCAAATTTTGTCAAATGGCCTTCCCTTGGTTGTGGCACTTTTTAGGCAAGTCTAAAAGCATATTTAAGACTTGAGGAAGCTGCCCAAATGGTCCCAAACCTCATGCATCTCATTTTGGCCATTCAACCCACACTTATATACATAATCACCAAATTTTACATTCTCATATCATGGCATTTCATACTCAAAACATGTGCTAGTGGTCATATATCATTTCTATACATCTAAACATCACATAATAGTATATTTACATATGTCTCAAGGTTTATAATATATATACAACATCATATACATCTTGACCCATTATTATGGTTCTAAAATAGACAAAATAAAGCATAAGCTTGTCAATCTTTCCTCTTCATGGTTGTTGGCTCCCTTCGCCATAATTGCTTGGTCCACCTAGCATGTTAGGTCATTGAAGAGGAGGGGATGAGATTCAAAGAATCCCAATAGCTCATCTCCCATTCAATCATACATAATATGTGCAAAGCAAGTTTCACAAATGCATGCATGGAGGGAATAGAAGTCATGGACATTTTAAAAGCAAACTTGGCATGTGAAACAATCATACAAAACATTCAAAGGTTCACTAAGTGTTTGGATTGGCCTCACACTTCTCCTCATGGATTTTGGACTTGCCTTACCCATTCTTTGAGAGGTTTAGACTCAACCATACTCTTGGGAGCCCACTTTGATTTTGGGAGACTCTTTGCTATGTCTCAACCAAGCTCAAGGGTTCTTGGCTCATCCTCACCAAAGAGAAGAGTTCTTGGCCTCTCCTCACTCAAGTAAACATCATGGATTCATTTAAAACATAATATGGCATCAAGAATCATGACATATAAAGGCATACTAGCATACTTTTCTTAGCTTGAAAATACACATACACACATTCTAAAACAAGCTAAACACACATCTATGCATGAGAGAAGGTGGAGAGGGCTACCTTGTATACAAGCACACACTTTCTCCTTAGCTTTCATGCCTCCTCTTTTGGCCACACACCCACAATTTGGTGGGGATGGTTTCTCTTGGCCTAAATACAATTTATGGGAGCCAATTAGGTCTATGAAACATATTCTAAGGCTACATCACTTGGTAAAACACTAGATTGCTCTATAACCCCCATTATGGTCCATAAAGGCACCTAATGAAGCAACACTCCTCAAATGACTTCTAGGCCTCATTCTTTCCTTTCAAATATGATTCTTGACTCCTTTTAAGCCTCTTGGAATCATCACATCATTAAAACAAAAGGCCTAGCACCATGTTACTTCTTTAGGTCATATTATGAAACCTAAGACACCAAATCACTTTCCATGAGTTCTAAATTTTTTCCAAGGCCTCCCCTCATTTTCATTCATCAAATATGACTCAAGAATGACCTTAGAAAAATTTAAAACTCTCCCTCACACCTGGAACTCTTCTTGGCCGAGACATGCCTAGGTTTAGGGCTTATTGGAGTTATCTTTGTTTTCTTGAAGGAGGAAGCTTGTGGGGAGCATCTTAGTGTCTCAAGAACTCAGTTAAACTCTTACTTAGACCTAGGAAGCATCATAAAAATTCAAAAATTGGAAGGTGCACTTAAAATCCTAGGTTTTGCATCTTAATTTCTAATGCCTATTTCTTGGTTTTCTTTGCATATTCTTATTCCTCTCCATCAAATACCTAAGAATCACCTTTGGTTTCGCTAAGAATCAAACTCCTTAGGGCTGTCTAAGTCTAGGTCAAAATGCTCAAAGGAAGGGAGGAAGAAGACCAAGTGGAAGAATTACAAAATACCTTGTTTTCCTTGAATTTCCTTGCTTGTTCTTGCTTTCCTTGGCCTCCTTACTTGAATTTCTAAATTTACCCTCTGTTCTCCCTTCAAAACAGCCCTCAAAACTTCAGAAAAATCATGGAGAAGAAGAGGGAAAAAGGGGAGAAGAGATTGGTGAAGAGATAGCATGAAAAACAAGCAAAATTCCATACCTAAAGCCTTTAATTTTTCCTCCTTCTTCCCTTCTCTTTGTGTGCCACTGACGGGCTTGTCGTGCAACCCTCAAAATAAAACTAGGTTGATCTAAAAATATAGCAAGTGGCACAACCTAGGTCATCTCCCTTGGAATTGAAATTCAATGTTCAATTAGGTTCTCTACGTGTTCTAAGGTCCCAGAACTATTTAATTTGGGGGATTTTTAATTGAATTAAACTATCCTAAACTGAATTGAAACAAATTTCCTAATGTCTACCTAATTGGATGAATTGTGATGAACGATGGGCTTGTGACTAGCTTAGGAATCATCTCTTGGTATCCACTATCCTTATCCTCTTCCAATTGTGATTAATTATGGCCTAAGAATTCCTAATTATGTTCATTAGCAAATGATCTTGAATAACCATTCAAGATTCAAGAGATTAATAATCTAATGTTGAATTGAGACCTTAATCCCGCATTAAACCGTTAACTCTTGTCTTTAAGATCAATGAACATCCAATTTGATTGATTAACTAATTAATTATCTTATGATTCATCATCCAAAAATGTTTAATTAACCAACTAAACACTAAGGAATTCTCAAATCAAACAATCAAATACAAAATCTCACTCATGCATTTCATCGAACACCTTCGTGGCATACATGGGAGATTAGAGAGAATAATGAGAAACCAGATTCAATCTAACTAATTAATCAACAAAAAAGGTTTCCTAATCAATGTCTAACCAGCCACTAATTAATTACACAAATTCTAAATCAAATACAACTCAACCGAGATTGTACAGAATAAGAAAAAGTGTAGGAAAATTAAAGAAATCTTAGCCAAAATTCTGCTTCTTCAACAAGGATTCAAGCTTCAGCCCAAGAGCTTCCTCCCTTGCTAGCCTCAAGATGGAGATTAAATCTTCATTCGGTGGATGGAGATGGAGATGGAGAATGGAATGGTATGGACGAAAGGGATGGGGTGAATGGAGGCGAAGGAGGCGAGATAAGTGGTTGATGAGGCGTGGATGATATGGAGGCGAGGTTCCCTGACGGCTAGGGCTTTTGTATGAATAAATAGACGATGGAATGGGGAGAAGACGTGAATGGGCTGGAGTGTGTGGACGAATGACGATGGAATGGGGTGTGCGTGAAAGGCGAATGATGGAGTGTATCCAATGGGCCAGCGAATGGGAATTGATTTAAGCGTGAATGACGGAGTGTGCGAATGGAGGTATCTGGTGCCTCATTCTCACGTGGCTTGCTTAAATTTTCACGTGCTCTCTCTTCTGCTCATGCATTCACGTTGCTTGCATGTAATATAAGGTGGGCCCCATTGCTTTTATTTTATAATATTCTGCTGCAGTTTCTTATTCTTTCTCGTTTTGCTGCTGTGCTTCATCGTTCTGTTGCTGTCACGTTGCTTCTCCCCAGTTTTTGCAGCTTCTTCACGTGGCAGCCTTCTCCTTTAACGTCAGCTCCTTGCTCTTCGTTTTCTTCTCCTTTGTGTGTCTCAGTCCAGGCTTCCACATTCTGCAGCTTTTACGTGGTTCTGCTTCATTCCTTTTTCAAACCAGACGTGGCTTCTCTTCGAACTAGAACCATGGTTTTCTTCTTGCATTTTGATTCCAGTAGCTCGAGCTCTCTTCTCTTTAAAGCATCAGAAATTACATCAGCTCCATGCTACTGGTCTCGCGTTATTCTTGAACACCTTGGCTCCTTCATGCACCTGTTGGTTCTCGTGTTGCTGCCCTTAGCTTCAGCGTTTTAAACTCGTGCATTCTCACTTGGTTCTACATTTTCCACATTGAATCTGCTCACAGCTTCTTCACGTGTTCAACTCGTATAGCTTACATGAAGGCTACCTAAGCTCCTTTGAACTCGATGCTCTTCCTTATGAACTTCTTGCTTTGCTTCATCCTTCCATCAAACCCATGGCTTTGTGGATGGTTCTCTTCAACTCTCCAACTCGTGGCTTTCTTCTCACCTCATCTTCAAAACAAATTCTCCTTCAAAGCTCCAATTGCCCAACAAAAATCTGCATAAAAGAATGAAAGAGATGGAATAGAAAATTCACAAAATTTATTTAAAATGATTTATGCATTAAAATTCAAGAATTTTGCAATTTTAATTCCTAGAGTGCAAAAGTGGCTAATGAATTCAAATTGAATCTAATTAAACCCTTAAGACCATATTCCATCATCAAAATGCCAAAGTTAAGAGGATTAAAGTGCATAAAAATCATACTTATCAGCCACTATCCAAGGGTTTTGCTTTTAATTTGGGGCTGGAAATTCTGAAGTGAAATGAGGGAGAGTGTGAGGCGCCACCTATATATAGCTAGGGCAAAGTGACTTTTTCAAAAATTTCCATTTTGCCCTTCGTACTTTGCATTTTTGTTTATTCTTTGTTTTTGCTCCTTTTTGAAAACCATCTTTTCCTTTATAAAATTTAGGTTCCTAATTAAGAAAAATGCCTTTGGAATCACTCAAATCAGAGCTAAAACCTTTCCGAACAGTTTTGTCAAAGTTCGGGTACACCGACGTTAGAGAACATCCATCGGAGGGGATTTAACTATCCTGGGGCTTCCCATGGCTTTTAGAGCCTCTAAAAACCCTAGAGAACTCAAAACTTTGGTTTAAAAAGTCCTCCTATGTGAATTCCAAAAGTTGCCTGGAATTATGAAAATGCCATTACATTTCGTGGGATTTCCATCAAAATTTGTTTTTCCATTCTAGCTCCATATTTCCTTCCTTCTGAGGCTACAATTCTCATTTTTAGGAAGCTAGAATGTTACTCAAATTTTTTGGGACCTTAACAATTCATTTCGGGGGACTTGCTTTGAAAATGTGCCCATTTCCGTCGTTTAACGAAAATCGAACATTACAATATGTGGAGGAGCCTAGGTGCAATCCTTGGCCATATGTCCTAGCCTACCACACCTGAAGCATATATTCTACCTTGCATAGCATGGTCTGGTTCTGTGGTTCTTGCCACACTAGGGACATATGATAGGTGTAAAGTTACCTCAGTTGGACTAAGTCCTCCTTTTCTTGCCTCTTCGACTCCACTAGCTTCTAGCACCTTTACGGCTAGTAACTGCAGCCTGTGATCCCTTTCTAGGTCTCTTGGGCTTAGGGAGGGGTAGTCTAGCACTGGAAGTAAGCTGCATCATCCTGAGGTTCATCTCCGTAACTCTGCATATCTTAACTAGGATATTAAAGTGCCTAATTCTCTATGGCACTACCCTATCTCTGAGCTTAGGGAGTAAACCTTTCTCTAATCTATCTGCTCCCCACCTTTCATCATCATGCCTCTGCAAGTAGGAGTATCAAGAGAGCTCTACAAATTTAACTACATACTGGTCCATAGACATCCCCTCTGTCTGTTTCAGGAGAATAAATTCTGACTCCTTCTCATCCCTAACTAAACTAGGGAAGTACCACTCATAAAAGGCCCGGAGGAATGCCTCCCATGTAATCGGAAGGTTCGTCACCTACAAAATAAGCTCAGTGCCCCTCCATTAGTAATCTGCTTCCTTTTCTAGCTAGAAGATAGCCATAGTGGCTTTTCTGCTTAGACGTGCACTCCATCACCCTAAAGATTTTCCTTAGCTGCATAATCCATGCCTTGATTTTCTCTGTATTCATTTCATTAGCAAAGGTGGGAGGCCTGAATTTCTTGAACTGGGTGATAACCTGGCTAATGGAGTGTTGCTCCTGGGCTGAAGGTGTCTGAGTTGGTGGAATGGGGTAACCATCTGTACATGTGGCTGCGAGCCTGAATGAGTCACCCTTGAATGCTCAGGATGATTTGAGGTGGTGAGGTGGCTATGAAGGAGGAGATGTAGGGCCTTGGCTATCTCTCTCAGTAAGCCATTCCTATAATAGCATAATAATGGCTTGCTGCTAATTTAGGCAAACCATGATAGACTGTAGGGCTCTAGCAATCGGATCACTGGGCTCGGCTCTATCATTTTTACGAGCCTTTCTAGAGGGTCGACCTCTCCTAGTGTTCACCATTTTGCTGAAACATCATAATAAGTTTTACTATGAAAAAAAGAACACTTCCACCATCAACACACTCAATTCATCCATAAAACAAGCTTATACACATCTAAGCAACTCACAAATACAAACCATAACCCATATCAAGAGTTTGAACCTTTGCTTTGATACCAAAAATGTAACACCATAAATCCTAACTCAGCTCATGCCTTTAAATAACTCAGTTCCAAGAATCATGTGAATTCTCAAGGAAAAAGGTATTAAAATAATGACTATTTTAGTGTTGCGTCGCGCATAAAATTTTCATTCAGTATCACATGGATCATGTGAGCTCATACATCACATTCTCATTTTTAATTACATGGATACAACTCATTTTCATCATCAAATATGGCCTACAAGTCGTGGGAATCAATTGGAAGCATAAAATATACATATTCATTTTCGGCTAGAATTTGCTCATTTTTGTCATAAATTTTAGAAAATCAAAACTAATTCTAGAAAAATCAAAATCATGCATTCATTGCATTCTTGAAAGCTACATATGTCTACTGCATGATAAAAATATGTCCAGACCATAATATTCAACACATATGATGTTTGACATTCGAAAAGGTCCAGAGGTTAGGATATCCACTAGTGCTGTCATAGAATTTTGTAGTAAACTTCAAAAATGTCCAATTAATTCCAAAAAAATTCAATCCATGTAACTGATACCAATCAAGAAATCTATGGATAATGGGAAAAATAACTCTAGATTGGTTCAGGCATACCCAGACCTCGAAACTCAATCAAATAGTAACTGAGGTCAGTTGGAGCACCTAGTACTAGACAGGTTCTTTGAAAATTCATATCTCCCTCTCTAGACATCCAAATGAGGTTCTTCTAGTTGGCACAAGTAATTGGGAATGTCTAGTTTCTTTATATAAAATTTCATGGGTATTGGACATCATTTGAGCCCTGTGTGGTAGATTTCATTTTCGGACCTGAGTAAACAGTAACATGACCAATACCAGAATTTTTGCCAAATTTGAAAATTCATCAAATATTTTCTAGACCTTCAAAAATTCTATTCTTTAGCTTTCCAAAAAGCTCTCAACAAGCTCTAATTGAATGTCAAATTTTAGATCAAGAAGAGCTCATTTGGATAAAAAGTGATATAAGGTTCCATTATGATCAATTTTGACTCCATATAGGATACCAAAATGTCCAAATGTCTTTCCTTAGGGTTTGGCACCTCTTGGGCAAGTCTAAAAGCATAAGTAGGAATTGTGTAAGCTGCTCAAATGGTCCCAACCCTTATGCATCTCATTTTGGCCATCTCACTTACACTTATGCATAATTCCATAACACCATTCAAGAAGCCACATTGTCATAACATACTCAAATCACATTCTAATGGTCACATAACATATTCTCCCATTTATACATGACATATTATCATAATTAAACATGTTCATAACATCATAGTACATATACAACCATTGATTACAACAATTGCCATTTGTAAGTAGCAAAATTCAAACACTTTAATGTCATCCTCTCATTTTCAAGGTGGTTGGCTTTCATTACCTTGCTCTCTTGGTCCACCTAGTATATTAGAACATTGGAGAGGAGGGGATGAGATTCAAGGAATCATAATAGCTCATCTCCCATTGAATCATACATAAAAGATGCAAACATATCTCATAAATGCATGTATGGTCATGTTGACATGTGTAAATGTAACATCTGGTTTTTCTGAAAATGAGAGAAAATGTAAGAAACGTAACGTACAGTTTCTTCGTAAAAGAACAAAATTCACCTGATACAAAAGGAAGTCCTTCAAAATGAGATAGTTAAGGTCCCAAAAAATTTGGAAAGCATTCTAGACTCCTAAAATTGAGAATCCTAGGCTCAGACAAAAAGAAAAATGGAGCTAGAATGAAGAAACAATTTCTTATGGAAAACTTACGAAACATAATGGCATTTTCATAATTTTGAGTAAATTTTGGAATTCACATAGGAGGGTTTTTTAAATGAAAATTTTGAGTTCTCCAAGGTTCTCAGAGGCCCTGAAAACTATGGGAAGCCCCGGGACAGCTAAATCCCCTCTGGTAGATGTTTTCCAACGTTGGTGTGCTCGAACTTTGACGATTCGTTTAGGAAGGTTTTAGCTTTAATTTGAGTGATTCCAAAGGCATTTTACTAAATTGGGAACTTAAATTTCATAATGGAAGAGACGGTTCTCAAAAAGGAGCTAAAACGAAGGAGAAACAAAAATGCCAAGAACGAATGGCAAAATAAAATTTTTTGAAAAGACCATTCCCTCCACTTATATATATGAGGCACCCCACTCTCTCCTCATTTAGTTTCAGATTGTTCTGCCCAAAATTAGAAGAAAATCCCTAGAAGAGTGGTGCAGCAAGGGAGGAAGAAAAGAAATAGAAATTCAAGATAGAAAGATATGGATTTTCATAGTATTTCATGCTTTCTTCATTCCAAACCTCTTCTCCTCCATTCTCCTTTACTTTCTATGATTATAGTGAAGTTTATAAATCTGTTTTAAGGGAAAAATTCGGATTTGAAGAGAGGAGCTCAAAGAAGACAAGATTCAAGTGAGAAAAGCCATGAAAACAAGGTATTTTCTTCTTCCATTGTTGCTACCCTTCTGCACCCCTTCTCCACCATTTCACCCCATTTGAGAAGACATAAGAGGAGTTGATTTTTAGGCAAAACCAAGGGTGATTCTTAGGAAAAAGGGTGTTGACGATTGTGTCGCGCAATCTCAAATAAAACCAGGTGGCAAAATAAATTTGTAGATAATGGTGCAACTTAGGTCATTTTCCCAAGGAGTTTGTGCCTCAATTTGTTTATGGAAGAGTATTCTAAGTATTACTAATTAGGACTTGTTTTAGGGGGTTTTGAAATGCTAGAGTCAAATTAAACTAAAGTTAATTGACAAGAGTTGAAAATCTAAAACTAAGTTCAAGTGATTAGTCAAGTAAATGTGGTAGCTAGCTTTCAATTGGATCCCCTAGGTTCAATTATCCTTGCTTTTTTTAGTTTACCAAATTTTGGATTAAATTCTTGCCCATAGTGCATTCCTTGTAAGGCTCTTGAATAACCATCCAAGATTCAATTCATCAATCATTCAAGGAATTTTGTAACCACAAGAAACCTTGAACAACTAATTAATTGAATTAAGAATAAGAATACACTATAACCAATTTTGATTGATTAATGAAACCTACTGCACAATTCACTCAAGATGCTAATTCACCAATTAGATTAATTAATTCCTCAAGCAATTAAATGCACAAAAATTCCAGCCAATTAATCCAATAACCATTGCATCAATTAGCATAAAATCAAGAGGATTTAGAGTTCAATTGTACAGCACTACTTCTGGAATTTTTTACAAACATATAATGATCACAAATGATTCCAAAATGCAAATTAAGTTCAATCAAAGAATTAATTCAATCCAGTAATTCCAGCAATTAAGTTCCTAAACCAATAAGCTAAACCTAGTCAAATTAATCAATGAAATAATGCTGAAATTAAAAGATTGAGCAAGAGAGTTTATCCAAATTCATGAGGAAATGTGGAGCTCAAATTTCATCTAGGAGGATCCAATCTTCAGCTAGCCACCAAATGGAATTCAAGCTGCCATGGATGTTTTGATCGGAGAGAATTTGATCATCGAAGCTGTAGTCATGGAGAATTCAACGAAAACTTCTTCCTCCTCCAGCGCTGGAGCTTCTCGCTATTTTCACGTCCTCCTGGAACCCGCTGTATTCCAGCGTTTTTCTTTCCTTCTCCTAAATTCATCACGTGCCGCTCAGCTCCTTACTTTGCATGCTGAAGTCATGCAATTCTTCTCATCTCACAACTCATTTCCCACGTCAGCCCGTAGCCTTCTCACGTTTCCTTTGCTGAAGCTGCTTCTTCGTGTATCAATTCCCATTTGAGATCATTCAAACTTAGCTCCAGCTCACTTCATTAATCCACGTGTTCCTCAGCTCCACGTTTAAGTTTCTTCTACCATGCATGAGTGTGGGCCCCATTGTTAATATAATAATCCACATTTTGCTTCAGCGTTTCTGTTCTTGTGGCTTCGTGCATGTTTAGCTTCTGCCCCACGTTCAGACCTCTCGACTCGCCAGCTCCCAGCTCATGCTTCATTTGGCGTTCTGGATAGCTCCTCGTGTTGCTCTTCATCTCCACGTCTCGCCTTAATGCATTGTTCTTCCTCTTTGTTTCTGCTATCACGTTGCTGTCCATGTGTGTTTGTTTCTGCTTCTCTTCGAACCAGAACCATGGTTTTCTTCATTTTTCAACTTGTTCCAGCCCTCCATTCTTTCGTGTTCTCGAGATGTAAGCTGCTGCCATTCCGTCATTTCAACGTGTTGCTTTCGTTCTGCCCCGTCGTTCTGCTGCATGTGAGCTGCTGCATGCTTCTTCTCGTGTGTAACTCTTCTGCTCATGCTCTGCTAAGCTACTGGCCATGTTAATGTCTGCTCTGCATTTGTGTGTATTCTTCCTTGTTCTCTATTCTGCCAAAAACTTCTATTCACAGCGCCTAAACTGAGCATTCTAACGTTGGCTCTGATTTGTGTTTTGCTTCTTCTCTGTTCAGCTGCTGCACTTCCTCTCTACTTCTATTCACAACCACGTAAGACTCAACTTTATTCTTTAGCTGCTTGTGTGTGTTGCTGTCCAGCCCTTCTTTGTTCAGCTCAACGTCTGTTCCTAGCTTCAGCTTGTGGCTTCTTCCTTCTCCTCTGTTTTGGTGTGTGATTGCTATAAATGGAGCCACATGTGGAAGTCCATCCCATGTATGAAACTAAGAAAACCCAATGATCTGCACACCAAGAAAGGAAAGAAAAATTAAGTAGGAAAAGCTTCAAAATTATTTATAGAAATTTATGCATTAAAAATCCAAGATTTTGTGACTTATTTTCTAAAATGCAAAGAATGGCTATTAAAATCAAATTTCAACTAATTAAACCTCTAAAGCCACATTTGATTATTAAAATGCTTAAGTTTAGGAGGATTCATGTATATAAAAATAACTTTTATCAGGTGTGGAGATTAAGAATATGCAAAGAGAATTAACAAATAACCATGGAAATTCAAGATACAAAGTCTAGGGTTTCATATGTTTCTTGCAAAATCTAATTTGATACCTTGATTCCTATATCTAAATGAGAGTTTAAATGAGCTCCTAAGATCCCTAGAAGTCTCCCCATGTGCTTCCTCCATCAAAGAAACAAAGCAAACTCCATGGAAGCCAAAGTCTTCCATAGCCTCGACCTAAAGGGGTTTATATAGCTAGGGATAGTTTCAAATTTTTTTGAGGTCATTCTTGAGTCATATATGATGAATGAATATAAGGGGAGGCCTTGGAAAAAATTTAGAACTCATAGAAAGTGAGTTAGTGCTTTAGGTTCCATATTATGACCTAAAGAAGCAACATGTAGTTAGACTCTTTGTTTTAATTGTGTGATGACTCCAAGAGGCTTAAAAGGAGTCAAAAATCATATTTGAAAGGAAAGAATGGAGCCTAAAATTTATTTGAGTGGTGTTGCTTCATTAGGTGCAATTATGGAACCATAATGGGGTGTATAGGGTAACCTAGTGTTTAAGCAAGTTGTGTAGCCTTAGAATTTGTTTCATGAACCTAATTGGCTTCCATAAATTGTATTTATGCTAAGAGAAACTTTCCCTACACTTTTTTATGTGTGTGGTTGAAAGGAGGAGCTTGAATTCAAAGGAAAAAGTGTGTGATTGTGTACAAGGTAGCTCTCTCCACCTACTCTCATGCATGGATGTGTGTTTAACTTGTCTTAGAATGTGTGTATATGTATTTTCAAGTCATGAAAAGTATGCTAGCATGGTTTTTTATGCCATGATTTCATGATGACATATTATGTTTCTAAATGATGTTATGATGTGTGCTTGGGTTTGCATGAGTGTGGTGAGGCCAAAAACCCTTAAGATTGGTTGAGATAAAGTGAATAGTCTCCCAAAAGCAAAGTAGGCTCCTAAGAGCATGGTTGAGTCCAAGAATCTTTTAAAGAATAGGTGAGGCAAGTCCAAGATTCACAAGAAATTAGGTGAGGCCAATCTACTTGCTTAGCAAGCCTTTATATGCTATGTGTGACTTTTTCAAATACTAAGAATGCTCTTTGAATGATTGCACATGTCCTCATGCCATGCATGCATTTATGAGACTTGTTTGTATCTATGATGTATGATTGAATGGGATATGAGCTATTGAGATTCTTTGAATCTCATTCCCTCCTCTTCAATATTCTAACATGCTAGGTGGACTAAGAGAGCAAGGTAATGGAAGCTAACCACCTTGAGGATGAGAGGATGACAACAAAGTGCTTGAATTTTGTTACTTTGAAACCATACAATTGGCAAATGATATAATCCATGGATGTATATGTATCATGATGTCATGAACACATGTAATTATGATAATATGTCATGTATGAATGAGAGAATATGTTATGTAGCCATTAGAATGAAAATTGAGTATGAGATGGCAAATTAGCTTCGTTGATGGTTTAATGGAAATGTGTATAAGTGTAGATGAAATGGTCAAAATGAGATTCATGGAGTTTGGGACCATTTGGGCAACTCACATAAGTCTTAATTATGCTTTTAGACTTGCTCAAAATGTGCCAAAACCAAAGGGAAGCCATTTGGACATTTTGGTACCTTATATGGAGCCAAAATTGACCATAATGGAACCCCATATCACTTTTTAGCCAAATGCACTCTTTTTGATCTGAGATTTGGCATGCAATTAGAGCTTATTGAGAAATTTTTGGGAAGTAAAGAAAATAATTTTTAGAGGTCTATAGAATATTTGGTGAATTTTCAAAGTTGGCAAATTTATTGGTTTTAGTTTGATGCACTATTCATTTGGTTCGAAAATGAAATTTGTCACACAAGGCCCAAATGGTGTCCAATTGCCACAAAATTTTATACAAAGAAACTAGTCATTCCTAGTGACTTATGACAACTAGAAGAACCTCATTTGGAGTCTAGAGAGGAAGATATGAATTTTTAAAAAATCTGTCCAGTATCAAAAGTTTTACTCAATCTCAGTTACTATTCCATTGAATTTCAGGGTTTGGACTACTTGAACTGGCCTGGAGTTAATTTTTTCCCTTTAGCTAACATCCATAGATTTCTACATTGGTATCATTTGCATGGATTGAATTTTTTTGGAATTAACTGGACATTTTCAAAATTTACTATAGAAATCTGTGACAGCATCAGTAGACAGTTTGACCTTTGGAACTTTTTGGACGCCAAACATCCCCTATAATTGATGTTATGGTCTTAACATATTTTTAGTATAAAGTAGACATCCGTAGCTTTCCAAAATGGGCAAGAATGTGTAATTTCAATGTTTCTAGAATTAGTTATGATTTTCCAAAATTAGGTGAGAAAAGGGTCAAATTCTGGCTGAAATTTAATATGCATATTTTAAGCTTCCCTTCGTGATTTTTGAGTCGTAGGCCACTTTTGATGATGCAAATGAGTTGTATCCATGTAATTAAATATGAGAATATAATATATGAGCTCACATGGTCTACATGACACTACAATAAATTTTTATACGCGACGCAACGTAAAAATATTCATTATTTTCATACTATTTTCTTGACCTTTCTATGAAATGCAAAATGGGAAGCGTAGATATGGCATGAAATGTGTTAGAGATTATGGTGTTACAGTAAACATTCAAAATGTATTTTCATCATTTGAGAAAGTTATACATAGCATATAAAGGCTTGCCAAGCAAGTGGATTGGCCTCACCCATTTACTTGTGGATTTTGGACTTGCCTCACCCATTTTTTAAGAGGTTCTTGGACTCAACCATACTCTTGGGAGTCAACCTCACTTTTGGGAGACTCTTTACTTTGTCTTAACTAATCTTAAGGGTTCTTGGATCATCCTCACCATGGCTAAGGGTTCTTGGTCTCACCACACTCAAACAAACTAAAACAAACATCATTTAAAGACATAACGCATCATAATGCACCATGGAGCAAGAGCTCATGATAAAACATTTTTCATGGCTTGAAATACACATACACACATTCAAAGACAAGTAAAGCAAACAATCATGTATGAAGAAGGTGGAGAGAGCTACCTTGAAAGCTACTACACACTTTTTCTCTTGAATCAATACTCCCTCCTTCGACCACACACACCCAAAGGTGTGGGGATAATTTCTCTTGGCCTAAATGCAATTTATAGAAGCCAATTAGGTTCATGGAATTAATTCTAAGGCCACACAACTTGCTTAGATACTAACTTGATCACTAAATCTCATTATGGTTCCATGAATGCTCCTAATGAAGCAACACCCCTCAAATAAATTCTAGGCTCCATTCCTTCTTTTCAAATATGATTCTTGACTCCTTTTAAGCCTCTTGGAGTCATCACACAATTAAAACTAAGAGCCTAACTACATGTTGCTTCTTTAGGTCATATTATGGAACATATAAGGCCAACTCACTTTCTATGGTTTCTAAATTTCTCTCAAGGCCCTCCTCACATTTATTCATCATATATGACTCAAAAATGGATTTAGAAAAATTTAAAACTCTCCCTAGCTACCCAAACCTCTCTTGGCTGAACCTATACTAGGTTTTAGGCTCCATGGACTTTGCTTTGTTTTCTCAAGGGGAGAAGCACATGGGGAGACTTCTAAGGATCTTAGAAGCTCATTAAAATACTTATTTAGGCATAGGAATTAAAAGATCAAATTAGATTTTAGAAGGAACACTTGAAACCCTAGAAATTGCATCTTGAAATTCCATGTTTTTTTGTTAATTCTCTTTGCATATTCTTAATCTCCACACCCTTTTTCCAAAGAATCACCCTTTGTTCTACCTAAAAACCAAACCCTCCTAGGGTTTCTTGAGTGGGGCGAATTGATGGAGGAAGGGGAAGAAGAGATAACAACCATGGAAGAAGAAATTACCTTGTTTTCTTGCTTTTTCTCACTTGAATCTTGCTTTCTTCAAGCTCTTCTCTTCAAATCCGAATTTTTCCCTTAATTTCTCCCTTAAATTAGATTTGTAAACTTCATTTTAATCAAAAGAAACAAAGGAGAATGGAGGAGAGGAGGTTTGGATCGACGAAAGCATGAAAAACTATCAAATTTATATACCTTAAGCCTTTGATTTCTCCTTCTTCTTCTCTCCCTTTGGTTTACCTAAACCCTAGCTTTCTTCTTTGAATTTGGTCAGAAAAATATGAAGCTATGTGAGCGTGAGAGTGGGGCGCCATTTATTTATAGTTGGGAGGAAGAAACACTTTTTAAAAATTCCCATTTTACCCTTCGTTCTTGGCATTTTTGTTTCTCATTCGTTTTAGATCTTTTTTGAGAACCGTCTTTTCCATTATAAAATTTAGGTACCCAATTTAGTAAAATGCCTTTGGAATTACTCAAATCAGAGCTAAAACCTTCCCAAACGAATCCATCAAAGTTCCGTTACATCGACATTGGAAAACATCCACTAGAGGGGATTTAACTGTCTTGGGGCTTCCCGTGGTTTTCAGTGCCTCTGAGAACCCCAGAGAACTCAAAAATTTTATTTAAAAAGCCCTCCTGTGTGAATTCCAAAAATTACTCAAAATTAAAAAAATGCCATTATATTTCGTAGGTTTCTCGTAAGAAATTTTTTCTTCATTCTAGCTCTATTTTTTCTTCCATCTAAGGCTAAGATTCTCACTTTTAGGAGTCTAGAATGTTACTCAAATTTTTTGGGACCTTAACTAATTCATTTTAGGGGATTTGCTTTGAAAACGCGTTCGTTTCCATCATTTAACAAAAACCAAATGTTACAGCTAGCTAATAATGTGATACTTGGTTATAACTGTAAAATTATTTCCTTAAGTGCTAATATAACTGAATCTTGTCCAATGATGAGCTTGCTTGTGTGTTTGCCATCTAAACCAGGAAGTACCTTAGGCGTGGTTGCCAAGGGATCCTTGTTCAATTTTCCTTGCATGTTAAGGTTGAGGATGGGCTGGAGGATATACCTATGATTAGAGAATCCTTGAAAGTTTTTCCTAAAGAGATTAGCGATCTACTCTTAGAGAGAGAAAGTTAAAATTTTCTATTGACTTGGTTCCTAGTACGGGCCAATCTCCAAGGCTCCATGTAGAATGGTGCTTGCTGAGCTTGTTAAGTTGAAATGTCAAATAGAAGAGTTACTTGAAAAGGGGTTCATTAGGCTAAGTGTGTCTCCTTAGAAAGCACAAGTGTTGTTCATTAAGAAAAAAGGACAGTGGTCTTTCGCTTTATATTGATTATAGGCAATTGAACCTAAGTGACCATTAAGAATAAATATTCTTTGCTTAGAATTAATGATTTGCTTGACCAATTATCAAGAGCATTAGTCTTTTCAAAGATTGATCTTAGGTCAGGGTACCATCAACTTAGAGTGAAGGTGAAGGATATATCCAAAATTCCTTTTAGGACTTTGTATTACCTTTATGAGTTCCTAGTCATGCCATTTAGGTTAACCAATGCCCTTGTTATTTTTATGGACTACATAAATAGGATTTTTAGGCCATACCTTGATTGGTTTATGGTAGTGTTTATTGATGATATTTATCTATTCTAATAATAGTGAAGCTCATGAAGAGCATCTTAGCATAGTTCTTTAGGCCTTGAAAGAGCACCAATTATATGCTAAACTCAGCAATTGTGAATTTTGATTGTAAGAGGTGAAGTTCCAAGGCCATGTGATTTTGGAACAAGGGGTAGTGATAGATCCTAGTAAGGTAAAAGCAATACTGAATTAGGAGAGGCCTAAGATGGTGACTAAAATTTGGACTTTGACTTATCAAATGATGGTTTAGGGAGGTATCAGGGTAGGGTGTGCAAATCCAGAGATGAAGAGACATGAAATATAGTGCTGTTTGAAACCTATAAGAGTAGCTACACCATTCATCTAGGCACCACTTAGATGTATAAAGACCTTAAAAAGAGGTTTTAGTAGCCTAGAATGAAATTGGACATAGCAAAGTTTGTTGCCAAATGTTTAGTTTGCCAGAGGATCAAGATTGAACTCCAAAAACACACAAGATTGTTACACCTTCTAGAGATTCCAAAATGGAAATGGGATAGTATATCCATAGATTTTGTGATAAGTTTTCCTAGGACATTCTCAGGGTACGACACTATTTGGGTGATTGTGGATAGACTAATGAAATTTGTCCACTTTCTACCTGTTAGAGCCACTTATCTTCTAGATAGACTAGCACAACTTTATGTTTGTGAGATTGTGAAGTTGCATGATATCCCTAATAATATTGTGTGAAATAGAGACCCCAAGTTTACATTAAAATTTTGGCAGTCTCTGTAAGAACCTTTAGGTACTAGTCTTAATTTTAGCATTGCCTATCACCCTCAAACGGATGGATAAACTGGAAGAACTATTTAAACTCTTGAGAATATGCTTAGGGCTAGTGTACTAGAGTTAAAGGGGAGCTGGGATGTGTACTTGCTATCAACCAAGTTTATCTACAATAATAGTTACCATTCTAGTATCTAGATGACACCATTTGAGTCACTTTATGGGCATAAATGCATATCACCCTTGTGTTAGGTAGAAATTGGTGAGAGAAGCCTCTTAGGTCCGGACATAGTGGACCAAACCACTCATCCAATAAAACTCATTAGGAAGAAAATGTTATCTGCCCAAAGTAAGCAGACTAGTTATATGGATAAGAGAAAGAGACCTTTAAAGTTTGAGGCAGGAGACCATGTATTCTTTAAGGTTACTCCGATGATATGCATAGGTGATTTACTAAGTTAAGAAATCTTAGTTCATGTTACCTTGGTCCTTTTCAAATCCTTGATTGGATAGGACCTATGGCCTTTATAGTAGCTTTGCCCTCAAATTTATCCTAATTGCATGATGTGTTTCACATGTGATGGTTGTGTCGAGCAACCTCAAATAAATTAAGTTGAATAAAATTTGTAATATAGGGTACAATCTAGATTGTTTTCCTTGAAAATATATTTTAATATTCAAAAGAGCATTTTAAGTTTAAAAGGAACCTAAAAACTACCTAACTAAAGGGGTTTTTAATCGAATTTAACTAACTAACAATTAAATTGATTTAAAATTTCAAACTACTAACTACAATTCCTGAATTAACAAGTAAGTAATGAGTATGTGACTAGCTTTGGATTTATCTCTTGATATTCACATCCTTATCTCAATTTAATTACTAATGGTTCTGGTCTAATAGTTCCTAAATGTGTTCATGGTACTTATCTTGAGTTACCACATAAAGGTTCAAGAAGCTAACAATTCAACATTGATTGAGATCTCAACTTCATATTAAATCATTAATTCTTATGATTAAGATCATTAAACACTTAAATTGAATGATTAATTAATTAAATTAACCTCTAAAATTTCATCCTAGAAGGTCTAATTAACCAATTAAATCCCAAGGAAACCTCAATTCAAACATTCAAGCACATAATTTTCTAACATGCATTTCTTCAAACACCTTAATTGCATACATGAAAAATTAGAGGTAAATGAAAATTCGAACACTTAAATTGATCCATTAATCATCAAAATGCTCTCTTAATTTATGTCTAAGCAATCACTAATTATAAAACGACACATTTCTTAATACAATACAAACTTATCTAAGTAAGTACAAGAGTAAGAAAAATGCTAGAAAGAGAGGAAAAATAAGATAGAAAATCTTATCCAAATCTCTAGCTAATCTTCATGGATTCAAGCTTTAATCCAAGATCTTCATCCAAACTAGCCACTAAATGAAAATTAACCTTCCATGAACCAAAAATTCATGAAAAAGATTTTGATGCCTATCCTCAGTCCAGGAGTTTCCCGAGAGGAGAAAGAAATATATGGAATTGACGTGATGCCTCTCCTTTTTCTTAGGATCAATGGAGGATAGATGATTATTGAATTTATCTCATGTGTGCTACCTTCCTCTAAACCCTCAAACTTGTGCCAAAATCATGCTCTTTCCCAAGTCTATCCACAATCACATGCCTCTAGTCCATGGTTGGATGTGCGCTACATCCCAAGCCTCCATGTGTATGAATATCACCAGAATTTGCTCCTCTCGTGAGTGCTTCGTTCCTTCAATCCCATGTGAATACCTCAATGCCATGAATAGATTGTGTGAGAGGGCCATTGATGTGTACATGTGAAATAAAGCCATATATCTATGTGTCATGGATGTGAATGTTGTGCCTCTTTCCTAGACATCCAAACCTAAGCCACCTCCTACATCATAACCTTCCCATATGTTCCTTATCACGTGATTCATTTGGATATGTAATACTATAAACTCATAAGCCTTAAATGATAACATCTAAGGCAAACCATACATAATTGTAATAAGATGGCACACTTGGCAATGGAAACACTAGCGGATGGATATCGAAATCATTCAATTTTACCCACATGAGTCATTTAAAATTTTCTTTAAATCATTTTCATCCATAACATATCTAAACAAATCAAAAGCAACTCAATTTGGAGCTTACATCATGGATCACAAGCCCTTATATCAGAAATTCCATGTCTTCTTCTCGGGTTGCAAGGTAGTTTACTAATGCAAATTTTGGAAAATCATAATTAATACAAGAAAAATTGAAATAAAGCAAATGATAACTTTTTGGAAAGATCTAGATGTTAACAAATGGCTAAAAATCATTCTAGACTATGAAAACATCAATTGAATCATGAAAAATAATGGAACAATACCAAAGGTCTAGCTCTATCTTGATATTGACCATCAACTTTAAAAATTTGGTTCTCCCTCTATAGACTCCAATTGGGGTGCTTTTAATCACTACAGAAAGCTTATCATGTCTAGTTTATGTTTGTAAGATTTTATGAGGATTGGATTTTGTTTGACCCTCAGATGACATATAAATACAAATTGACCATATAAATAGTAACTTGACCAAATCTAGATAATTGTCTAAACTTTGAAAATTCATAATTAATTCTTTAGAGCTTCAAATAATATGGTTCTTAATTAAAAAAAAAAAGCTCTAGATGAGACCTATGCCAAATTTCAAGCTTAAATTCGTTCATTTGGTTGGCTTGGGGTATAGGGTGCAAAAAAATGAGAATTTTAGGCATTGTTTGGGGTCACAATGAGCTCAAATGCTCTTCTACCCTAAACATTGTAATGTCCGATTTTCGTTAAATGATGGAAATGGATACGTTTTCAAAACAAGTCCCTTGAAATGAATTATTTAAGGTCTCAAAAAATTTAAGTAACATTCTAGACTCCTCAAAATGAGAATCTCAAACTCAGATGGAAAGAAAAATGGAGCGAGGACGGTGAAACAATTTGTGACAAAAATTGACTAAACATAATGGCATTTCCTTAAATAAGTGCAACTTTTGGAAAAACACATAGAAGGACTTTTTAAATGGAAAGTTTGAGTTGCCTAAGGTTCTCAAGGGTTCTAAAAACCATGGGAAGCCCTGGGACTGGTAAAACCCCTCCGGTATACGTTTTTTAACATCGGTGAGCCCAAACTTTGACAAACTTGTTCAGTAAACTTTTAGTTCCAAATTGAGTGATTTCAAAGGCATTTTATTAAATTGGGAACTTAAATTTTATAATGGAAAAGACAGTTCTTAAAAAAAAAGCTAAAACAAAGCCAAAACGAAATTGCCATTATAGAAGGATGAAATTGGAATTTTTGAAAAAGTGTGTTTCTAGAAGCTCCCACACACTTCTCCCTTTTTCTCCCACCTTCTTAAGCAAGACTTCCTTTGCCCAAATTATATAAAAATATAAAATCCTTGAGGTTTAGCAAGAGAGGAAGAAAAATGCAAGAAAGGTATGGAATTTCTTGGTTTTTCATGCTTTCTCTTTAGCAAACCTCTTCTCCTCCATTTCCCTCTCTTTCCTATGATTATATTAAAGTTTATGGTTCTGTTTTGAGGGAAGAACAAAGGGAAAATTTTAGATTTGAAGAGAGGAGGCCAAAGAAAAGAAGATTCAAGTAATAAAACAAGGAAAAACAAGGCAAAAGTTTCATCCCATGGTAGCCACTCCTCCTCCCTCTTCTTCCTTGGTTCATCCAACATGAGAAGCTACAAGAGGGCTTGGATTTTGGGCAGAACCAAGGTTGAATCTTAGGAAAAGGAGTGTGGAGAATAAGAATATGCAAAGGGAATTAACAAATAACCAAGGAAATTCAAGATAGCAAATTTAGGGTTTCAAGTGTTCCTTGCAAAATCTTAGTTTATACAATGATTCCTAGGCCTAAATGAATGTTTAAATGAGATCTTGAGATCCCTAAGAAGCTCCCCATATGCATCTTCCACTTAGAAAACAAAGCAAACTCCATGGAGGCCAAAAGAAGACATAAGCTAGGACTAACATGGTTGGGACACCTGGGAGAGTTTTAAATTTTTTTAAGCCCATTTTTGAGTCATATATGATGAATTAAAATGAGGAAAAACCTTAAAAAGAATTTAGAAGGCCTAGAAAATGAATTGGTGTCTTAGGTTCCATAATATGACCTAAGGAAGCAATATATAGTTAGGCTATTTATTTTAATTATGTGATGACTCCAAGAGGCTTAAAAAGAGTCAAGAATCATAAATAAAAGGAGAGAATGAAGCCTAGAACTCATTTGATGGGTGTTACTTCATTAGGTATATTCTTGGAACTATAAAGGGGTTAATAGATCAAGTTAGTGTTTAAGGAAGATGTGTGGCCTTAGAATTTATTCTATGAACCTAATTGGTTTCCATAAATTTTGTTTAGGCCAAAAGAAAATAACCCCACACCTTTGTGTGTGTGAGGTCAAGGAAGGGAGAGCAAATTCGAGAAGAAAAGTGTGTGATTGCACTAAAGGTTGCTCACTCTTCCTTCTTTCATGCATAAATGTATGCTTGACTTGTCTTTGAATGTGTGTATGTGTATTTTAAGATATGAAAAGTATTCTAACATGAGTTCTTATTCCATAGTACTATGATGATGAATTATATTTTCAAATAATATTTATTATATTTGCTTGGGTTTGTTTGAGTGTGGAGAAGCTAAGAACTCTTAGCCATGGTAAGGATGAGCCAAGAACCTTTAAAAATGGTTGAGACAAAGCAAAGTATCTCCCATGAGTAAGGTTGAGGCAAAACCTCCTTGAGAAAATGGGTGAGGCAAGTCCAAAATCCATAAGTGAATGAGTGAGGCTAATTCACTTACTTGGTAAGCCTATGGATGTTTTGTATGACTTACTCACATGCCAAGATTGCTTCTTGAATGTTCATGTCATCCATCATGCTCATGCATGCACTTTCAAGACTTATTTTGCATCTTTTATGTGTGATTGAATGGGAGATGCGCTATTGAAATTCTTTGAATCTCATTCCCTCCTCTCCAATGTTCTAACTTGCTAGGTAGACCAAGTGGACAAGGTAATGGGAGCCAACAGCTTGGAAGATAAAAGTGTGACAACAAAGTGCATGAATTTTTCTTTTTTATGGCCATATGAGTGGAAAATATTGTAATCCATTATTTTATATATCCTATGACCTTATAACATGTGTAATTATACTAATGTATCATGTACAAGTGAGAATTTATGTTGTGTGAATGTTACAGTGCAATTTGGGTATGTAATGGCAAGACTAGCATTATGGAAATTTGTATGGCATGAGGTGAGAGTGTGAGTTTCCAAATTCTGGACTTCTGTACCTTTGAGACAAGTTTAAAATGTCATTTTGATGCAATCTCACGTGCTCAAGTGGCCACACAAGCTTAAGAAGCAAAATTGAACACTTTGATGCTAGTTGAGACTATGAAAATGACCAAATCAGAACCCTATGACACAAACTGACCAAATGGATAAATCTTCTCATGAAATTTGGCATACATGTAGAACTTATTGCAAGCTTTTTGGGAATATAAATTGAAAAAAATCTAAGCTCTACAGAATTAAATATGAATTTTCAAAGTTGGGATTTTTTTGCTATTCTGGTGCATATACTATTCATATGGTCAGTTTTGTTTTCTATGTTATTTGACAATCAAATAGAATCCAATACTTGTAAAATTTGACAGGCACAGACTAGAGGTTATAATTTTTCTGTGGCCATAAAGATCACCTCATTTGGAGGTATGAGCAGAGAGTTATGAATTTTTTAATTTTAATGTCAGTACTAGTAATGCCACTTGACATCTAGTATTATTCCATTATAATTCAATTCCTAAATGGACTTTACGTGGTCTAGAGATATTTTTAATTTATATCTAACATCTGTATCCTCTTAGATTGACCAAATTTTCATGATTTGGATTTTTTTAAAATTAGTTATGAATTTTCAAAATTTATGATAGTAACTTGTGGCAATAGCCCAAGCAGCTAAGACCTTGGGTGCTTTTCGAATGTCAAATGTCTTCTACTTGATGTCTTATGACTTGGAACTATTTTTAGCATAAATTACAAATATATGAATTTTTATAATGATAAATAGTTCATGATTTTGATTTTTTTAGAATTATTTATAATTTTTCAAAATTTGTGATAGAAAGCATACAATTCTGGCTAAGGCTATACTATGATATTTTGTGTGTTTCTTTCACTTGCATGAATTCTAGGCCACTTTTGGTGATGGAATTGAGTTGTACCTACCTATATAATTAAATATGAGAATGTGATATATAAGCTCACATGATCCACAAGACACCAAATGAAAAATTCATACACTACGCAACGTAAATTTATTCACTTTTTTAATGCTATTTTCTTATCTCCTTTGTGAAATACATGGCATAAGGCATGGGAATAGTGTAAGATAAGTTAGAAATTTATAGTATTACAACCTCTTGAGCATGTTACAAAGGTTAAAAATAGCATACAAGACTTTTCTAAGAGGTTCAGTTACTCATGCAACTCAAAACCACTTCCTTACTTTCTCTCACATGCAAGATTACACATGTCCAACTAGGCACATGGATGTCAAAAACATACATACATATATAAGTGGTTCTAGAATCCTTTCATTCATCATAAATACATGAATTCACATATGTTCAACCATTTACATAATACATATAACTCTTGTACATTACCATTGTCATTTGAGTACCAAAAATCCCTATTCTAGTGCCAAACTCTTCACTTTAAGCCACATTACCTCTTCCACTTAGTCCTTGGCTTCACCTAGGTAAAAGTAAATATGTGGGGGAACGAGTGAGATTCAAAGAATCCTAATAACTTTTTTACCCTTTCAAACATACATATATGATGCAATTACAAGTCAATGGATGCAAGCATGTCATGAAAGCTTCTAGAATCATGCATAGCCATAAATCTCATGTCAATCAAGTTCAAATAACTCAAACATGGGCTCTATGGGTTGTTGGTTTAGTCTCACCCACATTCTTGGGACTTTTAGATTTGCCTCTCCTATATCTAAGGGCTTTTGACTCATTTTCACTCTTTCTTGAGACTTTTGGCCTTGTCTCACCCACTTTTAGGGATTTTTGGCTCCTCCTCACCCTTATCAAGGGATTTTTGGCCTTACCATGCCCATTCAAGCCATTTCACATCAAAACAACTTCATAGAACAAGTCAAGGCACCAAGAATTTAATCCAATGACTACAAACATTTCATAATTGTTAAACACACATACAAGCAATCCAAGACAAGCAATGAATCAAGTAATGCATGAGAGAAAGGTTAGAGATCTACCTTAGACTAGGAAACATAAGCTTTCCACTTTGCACTTCACTTGCTCTTTTTTTCCAAACACACACAATTAGGGAAATCTTGATTCCCTTGGCCCAGATACATCAAATGAGACTCAATTACACTTTTGGAACCAAATCTAGCTTCACACAAATTCTATGCAAGTTCACTTGGTTTTAAAACTCTAATATGGTCCATATATGACACAATGAAGCAACCACTTTAAATCATGCTCTTGGCTCCCAATTCTCATTCTTTTTAGGTCATATGACTCCATGTAAACTCATTGAAGTCATCATAGACTTAATCCAAGAAGCCAAACTCTAGGTTGCTCCTTTATGTCTAAATGGAACCTAAACTTTCATCTCTCAAACCAAGTTTTCTAAATTTAATTCATTGGTTCTTCTTGCATCTATAATTCATGTCTAAGCCTCTTCTACCCTTGGAATAAAAAGAACTCCTCCCTAGGTACCTTGTAGCACTTGAGGCTGAGACATACACTATAAGGGAGCCCACAGAGTTTTGTTTGTTTTCTTGTGCAATTAGCCACTTGTACAACTTCCTAATTGCCTTGGGATCTCATTTATACTCTTACGTAAGTCACACAACCCTTAGAAAGTTTCAAATTTGTCTATACACATCAAACTCCCTAGGTGGAGCAACTTGAATTTTAAGGCTTTTCTTTTGTTTTCAATTAGATAATCCTACATCTCATGCTTCAAAACCCTCCTTTCTACCTTCTTAAGACTAGAAATCATCCTCTCCTAAATGGGTCTTATTCTAGATGAAATGAACAAGAAAGGAAGAAGCAAGATGGAGCAAGTTGAATCCATGTATCTTACCTTAATTCCAAGCTTTCCAAAGGAGCTTTTCAAAGCTTCCAAGACTCCTTTTAATTTATCTCTTCTTCCTACTGAATTAGACTTGGATCAACCTCAATACAATCATCAAAATCATGGGAGAAGAGAAAGGAAAGAAGAAAATAAGACTAGGAAAGGAGAAAGTAAGAAAAAGCTTGAATTTCTTACCCCTTTTTACTTGATTTTTCTTCCCTTCTTCCTCCCTTCTTGGTGTGCTAGCAAGAGGATCTCTCAACTCTATCTTTAGACCAACAAAGCATTGATTAAGGCTGGAGCAAGTGGCCAGACGTTTTAAGAGGCAAAAAGGTAAAATTAACATACTTTTTCCCTTTTCAATTTAGTCCCTAAACCATATTCAACTCCTTTTTGAATTTCATCTTTCCCATCATAATATTTAGGCTCTCAAACTTATAAAATGGCTTTGGTTTCACTTAACACAGATTTAAAACAATTTCGAACAATTCAATCAAACTTTTGGTCAACTGACGGCCAAAATCGCTCACTGAAGGAGTTTCAATTATTTTGGGGGCTCTCATGGTTTTCAGGGCCTCTGAGAATCTGAAAAGCTCAAATTTTTTGTTTAAAAATCTCTCATGTGACTTTTCTAAAATGTCCAGAAATTACGAAAATACCTCACCTTTCTTTAACAAATTTTCCTAGCTCGTCTGGCTTGGGTTTCTCGGTAAGTCAAGTCTCAAATCCACATTTTTAGGATTCTAGATTGTTGCTTTAATTTCATTTGTCTATTACCCATTTAATTTTTAGAACTTCCTTTGAAAATCTTATATTTCGGGGCATTTTGAGAAAAACCAGACGTTACAAGATGCCTTCATCTCTTGAGTCCATGTGTGTGTTTTTGCTCTAAGCTTCCACATGTGAATAATATGTGCGTGTATTTGTTAATGGTTGGACATGCATTTATGTGTGAGTGCATGAGTGTGTGTGAGCTATACGTGGAATGAATGACATTTTGCTTTTCAACCTAAGACTCGCACATCATGTGTTAATTCATGTGTGTAGGACGTGAAATGTAATGGATCTGCCATAGGATGATGATGTCCGTGTGTGCATTAGGTGAGGGGGAGCTAGATGTTTCCTCATGCATGATTGTCCATAGCTTCCCTGGAGTGAACCTGTGTCTTTCTATGATGTGGAAAATGGGTTGTATGCTTTTATTCATGAAGTAGGATCCCATATAAAGTGATTTGGTGTGTGTATCATGTGTAATGAATAAGAGAGTCGCTCATGATGTTGAAATGAGAATACATGGGCCCTTGTGTGATTCCCATCCTTGCATGCAAGTGAGTGAGTGCCTGACAGTGCGTATGTAAGTATGTGAGGGCCATACATTATCTTATGTGAATGTGCCATGTATATAATGTATGAAATGAGAGGGCATCCAATCCACATGAGTGAGTCATGTGTATCAACTAGAATTTGGTGCCTTTCTTCCCATTTTTTTCTTTTCCATTTTTATTTTCTAAAATTCCATTAAAAATGTGGGCAATTATTCCATGCTTGGCAGTGCACACATGAAACTTTTATCTCTTTTCCAAATCAATTTCCCCATTCAAATTCCATTTGCACATTAAAAAAAATCTGTAAAAATAATAGACAATAATAAGTAGAAAAAAATTTGCAAAATTATTTAAAAGAATTTATGCATTAAAATTCAAAATTTTGCAAATTAACTTCTAAAGTGCAAAAATAACCAATAAAATAAAATATCCTCCAATTAAATCCATTAATCCTTAATTCATTATTAAAATGCCTTAATTAAGGGAAATAAAATATATAAAAATGGCAGTTATCAATTCTCCCACACTTAAGCTTTTGCACTCTTAGGTAAAAGAAATCAAAATTCCAAGAAAAAAGGCTAATGAAAACAAATAAAAAAGAAAATGTGTAGGTCACTAAGCACAAGAAAAATTATAGCAAATCAATATCCTAACTATCTAAGTCAAATCACTTGCATCAATGCAACAAGTACCATGGCAATATACTTAACAAAAATGAAATGCAATAATAGTCTCTCATATGGATAAGTGTTTGTCATTCTATTCTCTAATGTTTAAGATTAAATGTTCACTTTCAACTTCCAACCTATCCTATTTTACTACCATATGCTTGGCAATTATCTACATCTCCACCATTCACAATCAAATGCCAATATATGAATTGTAAGGTCTTTATTTTGGTTGTGATGTAGGCCAAGGTAAGAAATGTAATATCTTATGATTTAGAAATTCAAATAATTCCTAAAGAGTGAAATGAATGATTTACGAGGGGTCACGGGCCTAGAAAAGGTCAGTAGGAATTACGAAAAACCAAAATTTGAACCATTTGGTTAATGAATGAGGGCCCTAGAGCAAAGTGAATTGAGAAAAATTAAAGCTAGAATGCTAAATAGAGCATCTAGAAATAAGGTTAGGAAACTAAGGATGGCTTGAAATTAAAGCCAAAACAACTAAACAAAATGAACTGAAATGCAATGGTAAAATTGTAATTTCAACTAATTTTTTGAAGACTCAAAGAAGGGAGTTTTAAATAGCAAAATTGAGTTTCTCTGGGTCCTTAAAGGTATTAAAAAACATAAGAACCCCTAAAATGGCCAAAACCGCTTTGGTATACATTTTTGGTCATTAGTGACTGAAATTTTGATCGAATGGTTTGATAATGTTTTAAATCTAATTTAGGTGAAACTAAAGGCATTTTATGAATTAGAGGATATAAATTTTATGATGGAAAAAAAAGTTCTAAAAAAGGATTTGAAATAAGTTCAAATAGAGAAAGTAAAGTTTAAAGATATAGTTGGAATTTTAAAATTGTTATAATACACCCCTCCACCCTTCTTAAATCATGACCCACCTTCTTCCTCTCCTTTTAACCGACATTCTTTTAGCCAAAAATAGAACCAAGGGCAATCTTGAGTGGCACACAAGAAGAGGGAGCAAGGGAGAAGAAAATAAGATTAAAAAAGGGTAAGAATTGGTCACTTTTTCATGCTCTTCCATTCACTAAAGTTCTTTTCCTCTTTTTCCTCTCTCTTCTCATGGTTTTAATGTCTTGAATGGTGATGATTTGGGGCTGGTTCAGTAAAGGGAAGGAAGAGTTTGAAGGAAACTTTAGAAGCCTAAGAAAGTGCTTTTAACAAGCTTTAAGAAATGGTATGCTTCAACATGAATAACTTGCTTCTTCTTAACTTTCTCTTGATTTATCATTTCGCCCAGACCTATGGTGCCATGTAGGAGATTTGATTTTGATTCAAACTTCATAGAAATTGGGGTTTTGAAGCCTAAGGAATCATATCTAAACAATAGAACTCAAAATGAGCCTATATATAATAAGTTATAAAAATTAGGGTTTTGATTGCATCTAGGGATTTATGAAACTTTCTAATGATGATTTAACTTATGTTTTGGCTCTTAAAAGACCTAGGAAGTTTCATATATGTCAACTTTCAAAGAAAAACAAACAAAACTCCATGAGTTCCTAATATGTGTGTGTGTCTTAGCCAAGAAAGGAATGAAGCACCAAGGTAGAGTTTTTTTTTATTCCAAGGATAGAAATGGTCTAGATATGAATTATAGACACCAAAGGAACTATTGGTTTGAATTTAGAAACCATATTTTGAAATTTGAAAGTTTAGGATTCTATTATACATAAGGAAGCAACTTGGTGTTAAGTTCTTTGATTTGAGTTGGTGATGACTCTGATGAGTTTAAATAGAGTCATGTGACTTAGATTGAGTGAGAAATTAGAGTCAAGATGATGAATTATATGATTTGCTTCATTATACTCTTATATGGAACACTATGCATGCCATAAGCTAGAAGTAGCTTGTGTAGAATTTATGTGAGGTTAGAGATGGTTCCATTGGAGTGTTTGTATCTTGTTTGATATATTTAGGCCAAGTAAATCAAGCCTCCTCTAAGTGTATGTGTGAAGCCAAACCAAGAAGCCAAAAATCAAAGGAGGAATTTGTGCTTCTTGACCTAAGGTAGCTCTTCATCTATTCTTGTATACTTGCCTTAGTTGTTTGATTATCATTGAATGCTGGTATGTATGTTTGATTCATGAAATATGCTTATAGCTATTGGTTTGATACTTTGGTACCATTATATTTCTTGAATTGTATTTTGAATGTGAGATGGCTTTTGATGGATGAGGTTATGCCAAAAGTCCCTAAGAATAGGTGAGACAAGGTCATAAGTCTCTAAAAAGTAGGTGAGACTAATCTAAAAGTCTTAAATAATTGGGTGAGGCTAACCCAAAAGTCCCTAGGGCTTGCATTTGATCTTGATATATCTATATGATCTTGGAATTATATTTGATATTTGGAAGCATTTGTTGCATGCTTACTTTCTTTGACATGATAAAATGCCATATATGGATACTTGAAAGGGTGAATAAGCTATTGGGATTCTTTAAATCTCACTCTCCCCTATTTAATGTCTAACATTGTTTAGGGAACTCTCATAGAGCAAAGAATGGAGGCCAAGAAGTTTAAATTATGGCACTTTGATGATAAAATAGAATTTGGTGTAATTTAATGTCAAAGTGTGTATGTATATGTTATTTATGAGATGTAACCTTTCACTCATGTGTAAAAGCATGATATTATGATAAATATACCATATTTAGATGCAAATTTATGAAAACATAGATTTTTGGCATGCTTGTGTCATGGAATGTATGAATATATGATCAATTGAGAGAGTGGTTTTGAATTCCATGAGGTTTTGCCCCTATTATTATGCCTATATATGTTGTAAACGTTCTCTTGGATGTGCTCAAATGGTCACTTGCACTAGCCATTATAGACCATTTGGAACCAAATTGGTGCTAAAATGAGCTATATTTTAATTTTGAACCAAAAAGAATTTTGGAATGAAATTCGGCAAGAACTTAGATCTCATTTAGAGCATTTCATAGAGGTAAAGAACATAATTTTTGGAGCTCTGTAGAATTTCTTATAATTTTTCAAAGTTGGCTGATTTATGCAGAAATGCCCTGTCATTGTTCATTTGGTCACTTTTGATTTTCTATGTATTTAAGGCACCAAATGAAGTCTAATACTCATGAAATGTTATAGGCATGTAGTTGGCATCATAAGCTTTTCATAGCCACCACAATCACCCAATTTAGAGCTTTGTAGTATGAGATATAAATTTTCCAAGTTCCAAATCTGCACTTAAGTGAATTCCAAATAGTGCTACTCTTCCATTGGAATTTCATGGACCAAATAATATTGTTTGATATGAAATTTTTATAACATTTAAATGTTGTCTTGAGATTTCCAAAGAGTCCTAGTTTGCATGATTTGGAGTTTTCTAACTCAAGTTGTGAATTTTTGAAATTAGGACAGAATTATGGAACCTTGAGAAAATGAAAGTGTGATGCTAGTCTTGAATTGCATGATTTATATCCAAATTCCATGCCTCTTTTTGTGATGGTTCCATTTGAATAAGTGTATTAAGGATAGAAGATGAATTTGGTAAGTGGAAATGGTTCAATTAACCATAAATGACTTAATTTGACATTTAATGTCGATAAATTCTGCTGCTAGAAGTATTTAATTTATGAAAATAGATGCTTTAGGCACTTTGTGATATAAATCAAGTGTTATTTTAATATGGTATTACAAGAAACAAGTGATAACCCAAAAGAATTAAAGACAATTCAAGAAGCAAAGTAGATGCTTAAAATCATCAAGAGCACAAAGAGAGGATCTCAAATGGAATAAATGTACATTTCAAAGCCCTATTTACTACAAAGAAGTATATGCACAAAGAAAACAAAAGGTAACTTTTCTTTCTTTCTTTTCCTTTTATTTTTTCTTATTTTTTTTTCAAAATTGTTTTCTTCTTTTTCTTTTTCAACTGTGTATATTTTTCAACAAAAGCATAATTTTTTTCTCAGCTTGGTATATTTCCAAAAAGAACAAACAAATGACCCAAAATTGATGTGAAAATGTGTAATGTTCAGTTTTCGTTAAATGACAGAAACGGGCACGTTTTCAAAGCAAGTCCCCTGAGATGAGTGATTTAAGGCTAAATAAAATTTGGATAAAATTTTAAATAATATAAAATGAGGATTTGAGCCTTGAGTTGCCCAAAAATCGGGGTTGGGGTGATTCAAAACATTTGCCAAAAGCTAGTGGCATTTTCGTAAATAAGTGGACATTTTGGAAAACATACAGAAGGGCTTTTTAAATGAAAGTTTTGAGTTCTCTGGGGTTCTCAGAGGCCCTAAAAACCATGGGAAGCCCCGGGACCGGTAAAGACCATCCGGTGTAATTTTTCTAATGTCGGTTGACCCGAACTTTGACCTATTCATTCGGAAAGGTTTTAGCTCTGATTTGAGTGATGCCAAAGCTATTTTTCTTAATTGGGAACCTAAATTTTATAAGAGAAAAGACGGTTCTAAAAAATGAGCTAAAACGAAGGAGAAACGAAAATACAAAGTATGAAGGGCAAAATGAAAATTTTTGAAAAAGTCACTTTACCCTAGCTATATATAGATTGCACCTCACATTCTCCCTCATTGCATTTCAGAATTTCCAGCCCCAAATCAAAAGTGAAACCCTTAGAGAGTGGTACACAAAGAGAAGGGAAGAAGGAGGAAAGAGTCAAGACTTTAGGTATGGAATTTTGCTTGTTTTCATGCTTTCTCTCCACCAATCTCTTCTCCTCTTTTTTCCTCTTCTTCTCCATGAATTTTTCTGAAGTTTTGAGGGCTTATTTGAAGGGAGAACAGAGGGGAAAGTTCAAAATTCAAGTGAGGAGACCAAGGAAAGCAAGAACAAGCAAGGAAATTCAAAGAAAACAAGGTATTTTGTCATTCTTCCACTTGGTCTTGTTCCTCCCTTCCTTGAGCATTTCGACCTACACCTAGATAGACCTAAGGAGTCAGATTTTTAACCAAACCAAAGGTGATTCTTAGGTATTTGATGGAGAGGAATAAGAATATGTAAAGAAAACTGAGAAATAGGCATTAGAAATCAAGATGAAAAACCTAGGGTTTCAAGTGTACCTTCCAATATCTGAATTTGTATGATACTTCCTAAGTCTAAGTTAGAGTATAAATGAGTTCTTGAGACATCAAAGATGCTCCCCGCAAGCTTCCTCCTTTAAGAAAAGAAGGAGAACTCCAAGAAGTCCAAAGGAAGCCTATGTCTTAGCCTAGGCTTGTTTGTGTAAGTAAGGGGAGTTTTAAATTTTTCTGAGGCCATTCTTGAGTCATATTTGATGAATGAAAATGAAGGGAGGCCTTGGAAAAAATTTAAAACTCATAGAAAGTGATTTGGTGTCTTAGATTCTATAATATGACCTAAAGAAGCAACATGGTGCTAGGCCTTTTATTTTGATGATGTGATGACTCCAAGAGGCTTAAAAGGAGTCAAGAATCATATTTGAAAAGAAATAATGAGGCCTAGAAATCATTTGAGGGGTGTTGCTTCATTAGTTGTCAATATAGACCATAATGGAACTTATAGAGCAATCTAGTGTTTCATTAAGTTGTGTAGCCTTAGAGTGTGGTTCATAAACTTAATTGCCTCCCATAATTTGTGTCTAGGCCAAGAGAAACTATCTCCACCAAATTGTGGGTGTGTAGCCAAAAGAGGAGGCTTGAAAGTTAAGGAACAAGTGTGTGCTTGTATACAAGGTAGCTCTCTCCACCTTCTCTCGTGCATGGATGTGTGTTTAGCTTGTTTTAGAATGCTTGTATGTGTATTTTCAAGCTTTAAAAAGTATGCTAGCATGCCTTCATATGCCATGATGCTTAATGCCATGTTATGTTTTTAAATGATTACATGATGTTTGTATGAGTTTGCTTGAGTGTGGAGAGGCCAAGAACTCTTCCCTTTGGTGAGAATGAGCCAAGAACCCTTGAGCTTGGTTGAGATAAAATAAAGAGTCTCCCAAAAGCAAAGTGGGCTCCCAAGAGTATGATTGAGTCCAAAGTGCTCAAAGAATGGGTGAGACAAGTCCAAAATCTATGAGGAGAAGTGTGAGGCCAATCCAAACACTTAGTGAACTCTTGAATGTCTTGTATGATTGATTCACATGCCAAGATTGCTTTTAAAATGTCTATGATTTCTACCTTCTCCATGCATGCATTTGTGAAACCTGCTTTGTACATATTATGTATGATTAAATGGGAGATGAGCTATTGGGATTCTTTGAATCTCATTCCCTCCTCTCTAATGATCTAACACGCTAGGTGAACCAAGTGGATATGCTAATGGGAGCCAACAACATTAAAGGAAGGAGCTTGACAAGCTTATGCTTTATTTTGTCTATTTTGGAACCATAATAATGGTTCAAGATGTATATGATGTTGTATATGTATTATGAACCTTGAGACATATGTAGATATACTATTATGTGATGTTTAGATGTATGGAAATGATAATGACTACTAGCACATATTTTGAGTATGAAATGCCATGCTATGAGAATGTAAAGTTTGAAGGAAATATGCATAAGTGTGGGTTGAATGGCCAAAATGAAATGCATGAGGTTTTGGACCATTTGGGCAGCTCATACAAGTCACAAATAAGCTTTTAAACTTGCCCAAAATGTGCCAAGACCAAGGAAAATCCATTTGGCAATTTTGGTATCCAATATGGAGCCAAAATTGACCATAATGGAACCTTATATCACTTTTTAGCCAAATGAGTTAGTTTTGCCATGAAATCTGGCATGTCTCATTGAGAGCTTTCTGTGAAGTTAAAGATCATAATTTTCAGAGATCTAGGGAATATTTGATAAATTTTTAAAGTTGGGATTTTTCATGGATTCTGGTATGGGTACTGTTCATACTGGCAGTTTTGTGTTTTGTGTCACCCGATGGCCAAATGGTGTCCAATGCTTATGAAATTTTATATGCATAAAATAAAGGTCATAAGATTTCTATAGCCACCAAGATCACCTCATTTGGAGTTTGAGAAGAGAGTTATGCATGTTTGAAGTTAACTATCAGTATCAGTAGTGCCCCAGGAGTTCCGTTACTATTCCATAAGTTTCTGATGGCTAAACATATCTTTTTCATTCTAGAATTATTTTTAGTATCAAGTTAACATTTGTAGCTTTCCATAATGACTGAATGTGTGTGGTTTTGATTTTTGTAGAATTAGTTATGAAGTTTAGAAGTTTGTATTAGTAAACTGAACAACAGCCCAGGCAGCCAGTGACCTCTGTAGCTTTTTGGATGTCAAACATCCTGTGTGATGAATGTTGTGACTTGGGCATATTTTTAGTGTGAAGTAGACATCCTAAAATTTCCATATGACAAATATTGTATGATTTTGAATTTTTTAGATTTAGTTATGAGTTTCCAAAGTTGGGTCAGAAAATGGAGCAAATCTAGCCGAAAATATGCTTGCCTATTTTGAGCTCCATTTTGGTTTCCATGAATTGTAGGCATGTTTTTGTGATACAAATGAGTTGTAATAATGAAATTAAATATGAGGAAGTATAGTATAAACTCACACAGTCCACATGATACCGAATTGAAGTTTTGAGATATAGCGCAACGCGAAAAAGTCTATTATTTTCATCCCCTTTTCATATGCTCTTGTGGGATTGATAATACAAAACTTATAAATGGCATGAAATGAGCTAGATGTTATGGTGTTACAAAATGCACATCCATTCACCTTAGAAAAATACAATGCTCTTAACAATCAAAAGTATCTTAATCAAGGTAGAAAAATATATTTGTTTGTTTTTCCATGGCTAAAAGGCTAAAAAGAAAATATATAGAGCTCAAAGAGTTAAAACAATGGTGAAACACATATGGGATGGCTCTTTGGCTTTATCTACTATAAAACAAAACAATAATGAATGCCTTAATCATTTTCATGTATAGTAAATAAACAAATGTAGCCTTGAATAAGATTCAATCTAAGTCTAGGGTAAAAGTAAGATGGGGCATACACACTAGAAATGAATATCAATAGGCACAAAATCTCACAAGGTAAATTGACTATGATCAAAGTTCATCAAAGTTAAACTAATTGCCATTTAACTTACATTCTCAACATACGATCAATTTCCTATCAAGTTAAGATATATCAAAGTTATAATCATACCTCAATATTAGTGACTTCCATAAAAACTAAAAGAAATCACACTATTTTTCAATTTTTTTCTTAAATATTTTCTCTTTTTTCTTCTTTTTTTTTTAAAGAAAATAAAACAAATGAAATGGTTCTCCCCCCACACTTAAACATTGCATTGTCTTCAATGCCAACATAAGATCCATTCAAAACATAGATGATACAATATAAAAAGTGGAAAGGAAAGTATACAACCAGATGAAATGAAGATCTCAAGAGTGGCTTAGTTTTCCATGTAGTTGGCTAGAAACCATTTATTACCTACAAACCAGAATAAAACAAATAGAAATATGGAAAGGAAAAGATAACAAAAATACTAAACTAAAAGAGACTCTATAAAAACAAACTAATCATATGTGTTAAAAACCAAAATTAAAACTTCTTCATTTCTCCTTAGTTTAACATCTTTAAGTCTAACAACTTTGAAGCATTTTGATTGATCATTCAATGATGGTGATTCATGGACTTTCTCAACCATAAGTAGTTTTGAAAGGTCAAATTCAGCACTTTTACAAGTAATAAAAGAAGAAAAGTTAAATTTAGCATGTTCAAATCTAATGAAAAAGAATCTAAAATCAAGTTTATGAGCATTAAAAACTAAACCCTTTATGTATCTATCCAAACCAATAAAATCAATTTGACTCTCATTAGTAAGAGTCACTACATCAATAGAAAAATTCATTTGCAACTTCTCATAGTCTTTTAAGTAGAAATCCTTTAAGATGTCTGGCAATTGCTTCATCTTAATTGGGGAAGTTTGTTGTTTGTTGGGAACTAGTTCACCAACTTCATGAACTTGTTCAAAAATCTCAAGAAGAGAAATAATATCTTGCTTGACCATAAAGACATCAGTAGATTCACAAGATTCTATACAATGATTAATAACAAAATGGAGTCTCTCACTAGTATCAACAATAGCACAAGCATTAATAGGATTTTTAATATCAATACTATCTGCATGACCATCCCTATGCATGCTTTCATCAACACTAGTATGATTAGAAGATTCAATATCATCAACAATCCCATTATAGATCAAGGAATCTATGGATTCAATAGAATTATCAGACCTAAAAAAATCATTTATCTCAATACATACAGGACATATATGCAACTCATCACATATGCATATAAAAGTAGAGTTTGAATTATAAACATCAAGTTGCTCAACAATTGTACTATCCATATCCTTATCACATGCTGCATCCACTATTTCATTAATCATGTCATCACATGCTAAGTCAACCCCACACTTATCTATTACCCTAGACTCAATAGTATTAACATTAACTAGCTCAAAAATGAAATCATCACTATGGTCATAGCTAAGGGTAGAAAAACCAAGCGCATCAGTACATAAAGATTCATAAACATCTACACATGTATCATTTTTACTTAATGCATTACCACAATCAATCATATAAGGGAATTCAACAACAATTTCTTCATTTACATCATCATCATAACAAGATTCACTATTCTTTATCTTATCATCCTTATATAATTCAAGAACAATATCACTATATGCATTAGTAATCACTGTGCTATCATGTAAACTAAAGTCATTTTCAATGAAAGGCAATGTATTGGAAGATGGAATTACATTACCTAACAAATAAGACTTTTCTTCCTCTATGCATTTTCTTCTAATTTGCTCTTCTTTCAATTCAGTAGAACTTGATGTAGGTTGACCCACTTGAATTCCCAAATCCTTAATGAAATTATCAATTATTTGTTGGTTTTGAAGATTCTTGCATTCATTTTCTTGTTGGAGTTAAAGATTATAGGCATCTAATTGCCCCTTCCTCTCTTCCAAACTCGGTTCCTTCTTGAGCTCTTGTTGCATATATCCCTCAGGATAGTTGAAAGTATAATACTCCAGCTCTTGCATGGGAATTATGGTGTTGCTTAACATAATTGGGGAGGCATCATAAGGATAATGATAAGGTTGGTAGCATGGCCATTAGAGTTGTTGTGTTTGTCTTTGTTGCTTAATGATATTGCTAAGCATTGATTTTGTAACATCCAGTTCTTTGAAAATGTGAGAAACGTAATGTACGATTTCTCCGTCAACAAACGAAACTCACTGGATATAAAAGAAAGTCCCCCGAAATGATGTAGTTAAGGTCCCAAAAAATTTGGAAAGCATTCTAAACTCCTAAAAATGAAATCCCAAGCTCAGACGGATAGTAAAATGGAGCTAGAATGAAGAAATAATTTCTTATAGAAAACTTACGTAACGTAATGGCATTTTTGTAATTTTGAGCAAATTTTGGAATTCACACAAGATAGATTTTTAAATGAAAATTTTGAGTTCTCTAGGGTTCTCAGAGGCCCTAAAAACTATGGGAAGGCTTGAGACAGCTAAAGCCCTTCCGGTGGATGTTTTCCAATGTCGGTGTGCCCGAACTTTGACAGATTCGTTCGAGAAGGTTTTAGCTCCAATTTGATTGATTCCAAAGATAGTTTACTAAATTAGGAACCTAAATTTCATAATGGAAAAGATGATTTTAAAAAAGGAGATAAAACGAAGGAGAAACAAAAATGCCAAGAACGAAGGGTAAAATGGAAATTTTTGAAAAGTGTAACCTCCTCCCACCTATATATATATGATGCACCCTTCTTCTCCTTTCATTTTACATGACCAAGTTCAGCCCAAAACCAAAGGAAAATCCTAGGGAAAGTGGCGCACAAGTGGGAGGCAAAGAGGAAGAGAAATCAAAGGCTTAAGGTATGGAGATTTAGTAGTTTTTCATGCTCTTTCTCTTCCAAACCTTTTCTCCTTCATTCTACTTTATTTTCTATGATTATAATGAATTATATGGATCTGCTTTAAAGGAGAAATTGAGGGGAAAATTTTGATCTGAAGAGAGGAGCTCAAAGAATACAAGATTCAAGTGAAAAAAAAGCATGAAAACAAGGTAAATCTTACATCCAATGATAGTTACTCCTCCCCCCTTCTTCTCCATATTTTGCCCCATGTATGTAGATGCTAGAAGACTGGAAGTTTGAGGGGAACCAAGGGTGAATTCATGAATTTAAGGGAGGAGAGTAAGAATATGCAAAGAAATTCAAGAAAAAAGCCATGAAATTTAAAGGTGCAAAGCCTAGAGTTTCAAGTGCACCTTGTAAAATCTGATTTTTTATGATAATTCCTAGGCATAAATAAGAGTTTAAATGAGCTCCCAAGATCTCTAATAGGCTCCCCATATGCATCTTCCCTTGAGAAAACAAGGCAAACTCCAAAAAACCCTATTTCTTCTGTAGCCTTGGCCTAAAAGGGTTTGTATAGCTAGAGAGAGTTTTAAATTTTCTAAACCCATTTTTGAGTCATATATGATGAATGAATATGAAGGGAGCCCTTGGGAAAAATTTATAAACCATAGAAAGTGAGTTAGTGCTTTATGTTCCATAATGAGACCTAAAGAAGCAACATGTAGTTAGGCTCTTGGTTTTGATTGTGTGATAACTCCAAGAGGCTTAAAAGGAGTCAAGAATCATATTCGAAAGGAAAGAATGGAGTCTAAAATTTAATTGAGGGGTGTTGTTTCATTAGGTATAATTATGGAACCACAATGAGGTTATAAGCTAACCTAGTGTCCAAGCAAATTGTTTGGCTTTAGAATTGAGTTCATGAACCTAATTAGCTTCCATAAATTATGTTTAGGCTAAGAGAAAACTTCCTCACACTTTTTTGTATGTGTGGCTGAAAAGGGGAGCTTGAATTCAAAGGAAAAAGTATGTAATTGTGTATAAGGTAGCTCTCTCTACCCTTTCTCATGCATAGATGTATGTTTATCGTGTCTTAGAATGTGTGTATGTGTATTTTTAAGCCATGAAATGTATGCTAGTATGACTTTATATGTCATGATTTCATGATGACATATTATGTTTCTAAATGATGCTATGATGTTTGTTTAAGTTTGCTTGAGTGTGGAAAAGCCAAAAACTCTTAACCATGGTGAGAATGAGCTAAGAACCCTTAAGATTGGTTAAGACAAAGCAAAGAGTCTCCCAAAAGCAAAGTGGGCTCCTAAGAGCATGGTTGAGTCCAAGAATCTCTTAAAGAATGGGTGAGGCAAGTCCAAAATCCATGAGGAAAAGGGTGAGGCCAATCTATCCACTTGGCAGGCTTTTAGATGTCTTATATAACTTATTCACATGCCAAGCTTGTAACACCATAAATTCTAGCTCATTTCATGTCATTCTTAAGCATTATATCATGATCCATATGGGTTTCTTATAGAAAAAGCAAGGAAAATGGGATTAATTTTGCTTTGTGTCATATCTAAAAATTCATTTCAATGTCAAGTGGACCGTGTGAGCTCATACTATGTATCTTCATATTTAATTATATCATTACAACTCATTTTCATCATAAAAGCATGCTTACAACTCATGGAAACTGAAATGGAGCATGGAAAATGGAAGTTCATTTTTGGCAAGAATTGACCTCTTTTCTGGGCAACGTTTGGAAAATCATAACTAAATCTAGAAAACTTAAAAACATGTGTTCTTGGTCATTCTAGAAAGCTTAGGATGTCTACTTCACCCTAAAAATATGACCAAACCATAACATCCACTACAAAGGACATTTGACATCCAAAATAGTCCAGAGGTCTGACTAAATTCTGGAACTATCACAGAATTCTGTAAAAAACTTTCAAAATGTCCAATTAATTCCACAAAAATCCAATCCATGCAAATGATAAAATATAGAAAGATATGGATGTTAAATAGGGAGAAAAAATATCTCTAGTTTAGTTCATCAAGCCTAGACTCTGGAATTTAATGGAATAGTACTTCTAGTCGAGCAAGATTACTGATACTAGATAGAAAATTCAAACATTCATATCTCCCTCCCTAGACCTCCAAATGAGATGCTTATAGTTGACACGAGTCACTGTGATTTCCTAGTTTCTCTATAGGAAATTTCATGGCAATTGGATATCATTAGGGCCTCGTGTGATAGGAAATAATTTCGGACCAAATGAATAGTGCAGCAAACCAGACACTATAAAAATTTCCAACTTTAAAAAATCATGAAATATTCTGTAGACCTACAAAAATTATGATCTTTAGCTTACCAAAAAGCTCTCAATAAGACCTAGTCGCATGCCAAATCTTAGATCAAGACTAACTCATTTTGCTAAAAAGAGATATAGGGTTCCATTATGGTCAAATTTAGCTCCTATGAGGTACCATATTTGCCAAATGGCTTTCCCTTGGTTGTGGCATCTTTTGAGCAAGTTTAAAAGCATATTTAAGACTTGTGTGAGCTGGTCAAACGGTCCCAAACCTTATGCATCTCATTTTGGCTATTCAACCCACACTTATGCACATTTCCATTAAACTTCCAAATTGCATACTTAGGCATTACATATTCAAAATAGGTTCTAGAGGTCATACATCATATCCATACATTTAAACATCACATAATAGCATATTTACATATGTCTCAAGGGTCATAGACCATTTACAACATCATATACATCGTGAAGCATCATTATGGATTCAAAAAGAATAAAACTATGCATATGCTTGTCAATCGCCTTCTCTCATTGTTCTTGGCTCCCTTCACCATAGCTACTTGGTCCACCCAGTATGTTAGAGCATTGGAGAGGAGGGGATGAGATTCAAAGAATCCCAATAGCTCATCTCCCATTCAATCATACATAATATCTGCAAAGTAAGCTTTACAAAATACATGCATGGAGAAAATGAAAGTCATAGGCATTTTAAAAGCAAACTTGGCATATGAACAATTCATATAAGACATTCAAGAGTTTACCAAGTGCTTGGATTAGCCTCACACTTCTCCTCATGGATTTTGGACTTGCCTCACCTATTCTTTAAGAGCTTTAGACTCAATCATACTCTTGGGAGCCTACTTTGCTTTTGGGAGACTCTTTACTTTATCTCAACCAAGCTCAAGGGTTCTTGGCTCATCCTCACAAAAGGGAAGAGTTCTTCTCCTCTCTACACTCAAGCAAACTCAAACAAACATCATGTACTCATTTAGAAACATAACGTGGCATCAAGAATCAGGGCATATAAAGGCATGCTAGCATACTTTTCATAGCTTGGAAATACACATACACACATTCTAGGACAAGCTAAACACATATCCATGCATGAGAGAAGGTGGAGAGAGCTACCTTGCACATAATCACACACTTTTTCCTTGGATTTCAAGCCTTCTCTTTTGGTCACACACTCACAAGCTTGTGGAGATGGTTTCTCTTAACCTAGATGCAATTTATGGGAGCCAATTAAGTTCATAAAACAATCTCCAGTGCCATACAATTTGCTTAGATGCTAGATTGCTCTATAAGCTCCATTATGGTCTATAAATGCACCTAATGAAGCAACACTCCTCAAATAAATTCTAGGCTCCATTCTTTCCCTTCAAATATGATTCCTGACTCCTTTTAAACCTCTTGGAGTCATCACACAATTAAAACAAAAAGCCTAATATCATGTTGCTTCTTTAGGTCATAATATGGAAACTAAGGCACCAAATCACTTTCTATGAGTTCTAAATTTTTTTCAAAGCCTCCCCTCATATTCATTCATCAAATATGACTTAAGAATGGCCTTAGAAAAATTTAAAACTCTCCCCCACTACAAGAACCCTCTTTGGTCGAGACTATGGGCTTCCTTGGCCTTCTTGGAGTTCTCTTGATTTTCTTCAAGGAGGAAGCTTGTATGGAGCATCTTAGGTATCTCAAGAACTCATTTAAACTCTTAATTATACCTAGGAATCATCATACAAAATCAGAATTTAGAAGGTGCACATAAAACCCTAGAATTTGCATCTTGATTTCTAATGGTTATTTTGTTGTTTTCTTTACATATTCTTAATGTCCACACCCTTTTCCCTTAGATTCATGCTTGGTTTTGCCTAAAAATCATCTCCTCCTAGGGTTTTCTCAAGTGGGGCAAAATGGAGGAGGAGGGAACCAAAGATGATAACCATAGGAAGAGAAATTACCTTGTTTTCTTGCTTTTTCTCCCTTGAATCTTGTGTTCTTTGAGTTCTTCTCTTCAAATCAGAATTTTCCCCTCAATTTCTCCTTCAAAATAGATCCATATACTTCATTATAATCATAGGAAAGAAAGGGGAATGGAGAAGGAAAGGTTTAAAAAGGAGAAAGCATGAAACACCATGAAGTTCCCTACCTTTTCCTTACTTTTTCTCCTCCTTTCTTCTCCTCCATGGTGTGCCTAAGAGAGCTGGTGTTTTTGGGCAGAAAGGGTCGTGCAAATGGAGGGGAGAAGAAATAAGAAACTTAAAGTGTGCTCAAGAAGCTTCCACTTTCTAAAAAATTCTAATTTTGCCCTTCATTTTTGATATTTTTATTTCTCCTTTGTTTTATCTCCTTTTTTAGAACCATATTTTCCATTATGAATTTTAGATTCCTAATTTATTAAAATGCCTTTGGAATCACTCAAATCGGAGCTAAAAGCTTCCAGAACAGTTCAGTCAAAGTTCGGGTCAATTGATGTTAGAAAACGTCCACTGGAGGGGTTTTGACTGTCCTGGGCTTTCCATGGTTTTCAAGGCCTCTGAGAACCCCAAAGAACTCAAAAATTTGGTTTTAAAAGCCCTCCTATGTGAATTCCAAAAATTGCCCAAAATTACAAAAATGTCATTACGTTTTGTAGGTTTTCTATCAAAATTTGTTTCTTCATTCTAGCTCCATTTTTCCTTTCATCTGAGGCTAGAATTCTCATTTTTAGGAGTCTAGAATGCTTCCCAAATTTTTGGGGACCTTAACTACATCATCTTAGGGGACTTCCTTTTGTATCCAATGAATTTCATTTGTTTACGGAGAAACCGTACGTTACGTTTCTCACGTTTTCTCTGATTTTCGAAGAACCGGATATTACATTTCTCCCCTTAAATAAATTTCATCCTCAAAATTTGGGGTATGCTCTCCTCTTTCTCTTTTCTTTTCTGGTCAACTACTCTTTTCTTTTCCTTCTTCTTGGTTCTATACGCTTTCTTAGCAATTTCATTCTTTCAAATTTTCTCTTAGCTAGGGAACTTTTATTACTAGCTCTTAATAAAGGCTCTATTGCTCTCAAATACTAGCTAGTTTTTTCATAAGGGAAAGAAATTTTTGACTCTAGAGGCTTATCCTGAGAGAGCTTACTAATTATGTCGAGTTAATGTTAACCCGCTCGTAGGATTAACGTTTTTTCTTTTCAGTGGACTCATTTACACATCTCAAGAGGTAATTTATTTCACATCACATCTCCTGTATCCTCTCTGAATGGCTACTTATAACATCTTATCATCTTTTCTAATCATTAGAGCTATTAGAGGTTTTTGTCTAGCTGCTTACTTATTTACAAGTATCGTCCACTGTTCATCTCTGCGTTCTTTCTTACTAGCTCATCCCATGATTGCAGTTCACATCTCTTTCTATCACAGGCCTCGTATCACAACTGCTTATTGGGATTATAGCTTCTTTAAGGAGTTTTTACTTTTAATGATCCTAGTTTCTCTGTTTATTACTATATCTGTCTTTGTAGGGCGAGACTTTTTCTCACTTTCTTTGCTCATTTATAGTGGCATTTTATAGTCCTTCATTTTAATACTAATTGGCCTAACCTATATGTTTCATACTAGCACCGAAGAGCTACTACACTGACTACTGCTTGGCCCTGATGGAATGCTAGCTATTCTCACAGTTTTGCTCACCAGAGATATACTATACCACTTACCTCATATAAAAAATGCACCTAATCCCTTTCTGAATACATAAGCTAATATACGGGAATCTCTTTATCCCTCGGTCAGGGCTACTGTCTACTAGGTAGTGGTTTATCTGGCTCTAACTTTGAAAAACTAATTTCTTGCTTTCCTCATCCTATACATTATGCTCATCTCCAAAGAGAGCTAGTCAGTGGTCTAACTAACTGAGTAAAGCCTTCATATTTCTGTGTCAATGGTCTACCGACTCAGAAGATCTCTAGTCTTTAAGATAAAGCTAGCTGAAATCGTACTGGTCTCTGAGACTAACTACTTTTAAAACTCTCTCAAGCTGTCATCTCACTAGAGAACTATCATGCTATGGCTAAGGCTCTTTGTAATTCTGTGGGATCTAATGTGACCCCTGGATCTACTGCGACTTTTTAGAGCCCTGCTAGGGTCTATTGCAACCCGCTGTGCTATGCTGGGATCTACTACGATCCATCTCTAGGAGATATCAAAGCCTAAGATTACTATGTTTGACAGCGAAATATATGCTCACTAAGTCCAGTTACCATCGCTCATAATAGCTAAGGCTAAACTCAGAAGTACATTATGCTCTTCATGCAAAGTGGGTTCTATGTCATCTCATTCTTTAAGATCCTGTCATACTAATACTAGGGAGTATTTTAATTTTCATTTATCGCTCCTTATAGGATCCTCAGATTCCCACTTCAGTCCCTTTTTCACTTGGGCTTTCTTTTCTTACTCTATTGACTTACTTACTTACATATACTTGTTTTAGCCCTCATTTCATATCCTGCAATTTTCATTATGCCTAAGTTCTACTGTTAAGTGCCTTGGCACTAGGACATCTCACACACTGAGTGTGGTGAACATCTCTGGTAGGAGAAAGGCTATGCATTGGTTCCTATTCATTTTATTTACATATACTATAAGGGACTTGGGCTATGCATACTGAATCTGAACATTTTTCTACTGGGGATTCCTTTCTGCATGCTGTTCTCATTATTCTGATATTACTGGAATCCCTTTACCTTTCTTTTCTGACTTATCTCATTCTTTAACCAGGATACCTTTCTGACTTATGTCATCATTTGCTACGTACTCAAGTCACATTACTACTGGGCTAGCCAAGCCCAATATCATGTAACCATTGTTCCAAGCAAACCATAACATCAAACACTAATACACAAGCGCCTTATGGCTGAGCTCAAAGCCACTATCGCCTGTCTATTACAAGTTTCTCAATAATCTAAAGTATCCCTTTCTTAATTTTTTCTATCTACCCTATTTTCGTAAAGTACTTAGGGAAAGTAGGATTTTTCCTTTACTATATCCGGAGATCTCTCTATATCACCTGGCTATTTTTACTCTGGGTAGTATCATAATAGAAGGGCATCTATGCTAAGGACAAGTGTGCTTTCTTAAGTACTCAAGCACATTAACTGAATATCTATTTTCAACCTAATATGTCCTCAGCTTGAACACTGTCATATCTTCTCTTTCTACCTTTCTTATACTCTTACTTAGGTAAGAGGATATTCTACTACTGGCTATTTTTGTTGTCAGTTCAGGTTTCTTTACGCTTAAGAGCACTTGCATTTTCCCAGGATTCCTCCACTTATTCACTCTCTGTAACATCAAAGGGGTCTACTTTTCACTCATACTCTTACTCTGCTCCTAGCTAGACCATCCTTTAGTAAGAAGGATTTTATTTCACATAATCCTAAAAATTTCATTCAATGGCGCTCTCGGCTTAGCCTCTTTCTTTACATAGCACAAGGCTTGACTTTTTAGGTGGTCTCTAGCTCTCTCAAGCTTCCTTGAGGGTATTAAGGCACTGACTATCTATCTCAGCTTATTTCTATGTTTAGATCAAAGTTGGGCTTTCTCTCTGTTCAATCTCTTTAGCCTCATCCCCAAGAGCACAGTATACTATTTCTAGGGTTCTACTAACTCAATCTAGAACACATACTCTCAATGTTTGGATTCTACCTCACTGAAGCTCATGCTCTATTGGGTGCTCTAATCACTCATGTGCCTTAACCCCATATCATTCTCATATTAGGGAGCTCGTTTGATTAATTTTTAGATCCCTATCTATTTACCTTTCTGGGTTTAACTTACTCATTTAATCATGACTAAAGTAAGAGTATCTTTTTTATAGCTAGTTTCTCAGTTCTTCCTCACTTCCTTTATTACTATACTTTATCACTCAGGGGGTATATCTAGGGGAATTTTACTAACCACTACTAGGTAGTTTTCTCTAACTTATAATGTCTCATCTTTTCTTTTTTGATCTAGGGAGAACTTTCACTTAGCTTTTTATTTACATATCTCACCTAGACCGATGCTACTGGTCATCTTCTTTAGGCTTTAGCTTATGCTCAGCCTGGCTAGCCATCTCATCGGACCTATAACTTACTAATTATCCTCATTCTTTTCTGAGCTTCTATTACTGGATCACTCATACTTACCTTAAGGTGTTACCTATGAGGTACACCTTTCTAGGCCATTCGCTATATGTCTTATTACTGGTAGTCTTATCTTACGTCATTTTGAGGCTATACTAGTATTCTATCATTCAGTGTCCCACTAAGTAGCACTCTAGGTTGGAGTCAATGCCTCATAGGCGGCTCTCAATAACCTCATTATCCCTGGGTCAACTTCCTTTGTGTTGAACTCTTTCTTTAGTCTCATTTACTAGGCCCACAGACTTCTTACTAATCTTTCATAACTATTCTTTTCCTCTACTGATACTAGAGGTTCCCGATCTTTGTGGGTTATCTAACCCCTTATCAATTCCATTTTCAAGTTGGCCTAAATATGACTAACAAGGCATTCATGATGCCATTCACTGCGGCTAATTAGCCTCGGGTTTGCCCTAGTTTTTCTATCTGAGTATTAGCTGCGACGAGGAACTTTCTAGATTACCTCGCTGCTATCTAAAATAATTGGCCGTGGCTAATAGCCTCTTATTGGCTTGCTTTTTCAGAGATTGAATTTTCATTTTTAACCATTAACTCGAGCCTCATAGTCTTTATAACTAGCCCGTCATTAAGTTAGGGGTTCTACCTCTTACTTCATTCATACATAGCTAGCTGTTACCTCTGAGCTGTCAGGGCTCTAAGGTGTAGCTTGTAACTCAACCTCTGGCCCAAAAGGATTAGCCTTTTGGGCTTTGTAATTCATCTAGACAATTGGGTGTTGTGGCTAGTGGTCCTGTGTAGTCATAGTCTCATCTCATACCACGCTGCATCATTACTCGTCTCTGCATTAAGTAGGACATCTCGGAATGGCCTGAGTATGACTACTAGGGAATTAGGCCTCAAGTACCCTTTCTAGCAAGTCTCTTTATGTCAACGAGATCACTTCTCGTCATTCATATCTAGGGCTTGCCACTGATCTCGCGCGAGCTATCACATCTCATCAAGCTCTAGCCGTTAGATCATTCAACCCCACTCAAGGTTAACTCTGCTCAAGCTACTCTAGAGGCCACTCTTTCTCAGTGTCCATTAACTACTCTAAGATCATTCTACAACTTACTTATCATGAATAAAACCACAAACTACTTTCACACACCCACAATGTCTCATACAAAGCTCTACCTATCCATTCAAGTTTTTACATAGCTCTAATGCTACTCTCTTAAGCCAAATCCAAGCCAAAAGAGCTTGAAACTTTGCTCTGATACCAATAAATGTAACACCATAAATTTTAGCTCATTTCATGTCATTCTTAAGCATTATATCATGATCTATAGGGGTTTCCCATAGAAAAAGCAAGGAAAATAGGATTAATTTCGCTTTATGTCATATCTAAAAATTCATTTCAGTCTCATATGGACCGTGTGAGCTCATACTATGCATTCTCATATTTAATTACATCATTACAACTCATTTGCATCACAAAAGCATGACTACAACTCATGGAAACCGAAATGGAGCATGGAAAATGGAAGTTCATTCTTGGCCAAAATTGGCCTCTTTTCTGGGCAAATTTTGGAAAATCATAACTAAATCTAAAAAAATTGAAAACATGTGTTCTTAGTCATTCTGGAACTCTTAGGATGTCTACTTCACACAAAAAATATGCCAGACCATAACATCCACCACAAAGGATGTTTGACATCCATAATTGTCCAAAGGTCCGACTGAATTTTGAAATTCTCACAAAATTCTGCAAAAAAATTTGAAAATGTCCAATTAATTTCAAAAAAATCCAATCCATGCAAATGATAGTAGTAATATGGAAATCTGTGGATGTTAACTAGGGAGAAAAAATATCTCTAGTTCAGTTCATCAAGCCCAGACTCTAGAATTCAATGGAGCAGCACTTCTGGTCAGGCAAGATTACTGATACTGGATAGAAACTTCAAAAATTCATATCTCCCTCTCCAGACCTCCAAATGAGGTAATTCTAGTTTTCACATGTCACTGTGATTTCCAGTTTCAATTGGACATCATTTGAGCCTCATGTGACAGAAAACAATTTCGCACTAAATGAATAGTGCAACAAACCAAAAACTATAAAAACTTGCTAACTTTGAAAAATTATCAAATATTCTGTAGACCTCCAAAAATTATGATCTTTAACTTCCCAAAAATCTCTCAATGAGACCTAAATGCATGCCAAATCTCAGATCAAGACTAACTCATTTGGCTAAAAAGAGACATAGAGTTCCATTATGGTCAAATTTGGCTCCATATGAGGTACCAAATTTGCCAAATGGCTTTCCCTTTGTTGTGACACCTTTTGGGCAAGTTTAAAGCATATTTAAGACTTGTGTGAGCTGGCCAATGGTTCCAAACTTCATGTATCTCATTTTGGCTATTCAACCCACACTTATGCACATTTCCATTAAACTTCCAAATTGCTTACTTAGGCATTACATATTCAAAATAGGTTCTAGAGGTCATACATCATATCCATACATTTAAACATCACATAATAGCATATTTACACATGTCTCAAGGGTCATAGACCATTTACAACATCATATACATTGTGAAGCATTATTATGGATTCAAAAAGAATAAAACTATGCATATGCTTGTCAATCTCCTTCTCTCATTGTTTTTGGCTCCCTTCACCATAGCTACTTGGTCCACCTAGCATGTTAGAGCATTAGAGAGGAAGGGATGAGATTTAAAGAATCCCAATAGCTCATCTCCCATTCAATCATACATAATATGCGCAAAGCAAGCTTTACAAATGCATGCATGGAGAAAATGAAAGTCATGGGCACTTTAAAAGCAAACTTGGCATATGAACAATTCATACAAGACATTCAAGAGTTCACCAAGTGCTTGGATTGGCCTCACACTTCTCCTCATAGATTTTGGACTTGCCTCACCCATTCTTTAAGAGCTTTGGACTCAATCATACTCTTGGGAGGCTACTTTGCTTTTGGGAGACTCTTTACTTTATCTTAACTAAGCTCAAGGGTTCTTGGCTCATCCTCACCAATGGGAAGAGTTCTTGGCCTCTCCACACTCAAGCAAACTCAAACAAACATCATGTACTCATTTAGAAACATAACGTGGCATTAAGAATTATGGCATATAAAAGCATGCTAGCATACTTTTCATAGCTTGAAAATACACATACACACATTCTAAGACAAGCTAAACACATATCTATGCATGAGAGAAGGTGTAGAGAGCTACCTTGCACACAATCACACACTTTTTCCTTGTATTTCAAGCCTCCTCTTTCGGTCACACACCCACAAGCTTATAGAGATGGTTTCTATTGGCCTAGATACAATTTATGGGAGCCAATTAAGTTCATAAAATAATATCTAAGGCCATACAATTTGCTTAGATGCTAGATTGCTCTATAAGCTCCATTATGGTCTATAAATGCACCTAATGAAGCAACACTCCTCATATAAATTCTAGGCTTGATTCTTTCCTTTCAAATATGATTCTTGACTCCTTTTAAGCCTCTTGGAGTAATCACACAATTAAAACAAAGATCCTAACATCATGTTGCTTCTTTAGGTCATAATATGGAACCTAAGGCACCAAATCACTTTTTATGAGTTCTAAATTTTTTCCAAGGCCTCCCCTCATATTCATTCATTAAATATGACTCAAGAATGGCCTTAGAAAAATTTAAAACTCTCCCCCACTATAAGAACCCTCTTTGGCCGAGATTGTGGGCTTCCTTGGCCTTCTTGGAGTTCTCTTGGTTTTCTTGAAGGAGGAAGCTTGTAGGGATCATCTTAGGTGTCTCAAGAACTTATTTAAACTTTTAATTATACTTAGGAATCATCATACAAAATCAAAATTTGAAAGGTGCACATAAAACCCTAGAATTTGCATCTTGATTTCTAATAGTTATTTTGTTATTTTCTTTGCATATTCTTAATCTCCACACCCTTTTTCCTCAAATTTATACTTGGTTCTTCCTAAAAATGATCTCCTCCTAGGGTTTTCTCAAGTGGGGCGAAATGGAGGAGGAGGAAACTAAAGATGACAACCATAGGAAGAGAAATTACCTCGCTTTCTTGCTTTTTCTCACTTGAATCTTGTGTTCTTTGACTTCTTCTCTTCAAATCAAAATTTTCCCCTCAATTTCTCCTTTAAAACAGTTCCATATACTTCATTATAATCATAAGAAAGAAAGGGGAATGGAGAAGGAGTGGTTTGAAAAAGAGAAAGCAAGAAAAACCATGAAATTCCTTACCTTTTCCTTACTTTTTCTCCTCCTTTCTTTTCTTCCATGGTGTGCCTAAGAGAGCTAGTGTTTTTTCTTGTTTTTGGGCAGAATGGGTCGTGCCAATGGAGGGGAGAAGAAATAAGAAACTTTAGTGTGTTCAAAAAGCTTCCACTTTTTCAAAAATTCTAATTTTGCCCTTTGTTTTTGGCATTTTTATTTCTCCTTTATTTTAGCTCCTTTTTTAGAACCTTCTTTCCCATTATGAATTTTAGATTCCCAATTTAGTAAAATGCCTTTGGAATCACTTAAATCGGAGCTAAAACCTTCTCAAATGGATCAATCAAAGTTTTGGGTCAACTGATGTTAGAAAACGTCCAACAGAGGGGTTTTAACTGTCCTGGGGCTTTCCATGATTTTTAGGGCCTCTGAGAACCCCAGAGAACTGAAAACTTTGGTTTAAAAAGCTCTCCTGTGTGAATTCCAAAAATTGCCTAAAATTACGAAAATGCCATTATATTTCGTAAATTTTCTGTCAAAATTTATTTCTTTATTTTAGCTCCATTTTTCCTTCCGTTTGAGGCTAGAATTCTTATTTTTAAGAGTCTAGAATGCTTCCCAAATTTTTGGGGACCTTAACTACATCATCTTAGGGGACTTCCTTTTGTATCTGGTGAATTTCGTTCATTTACGGAGAAATCGTACGTTATGTTTCTCATGTTTTCTCTGATTTTTGGAGAACCAGATATTACAAAGCTTGCTTCTTGAATGTTCATGATATCTATTACATCCACGCATGAATTTTCAAGACTTGCTTTACATATATTATGTATGATTAAATGGGAGATGAGCTATTGGGATTCTTTAAATCTCATTCCCTCTTCTCTAATGTTCTAACATGCTAGATGGACCAAGTGCACAATGTAATGGAAGCCAACCTCCTTGAGTATGAGAGATTGACAACGCAATGCATAGTTTTTAGTTCTTTAAGGCCATAATTATGTTAAATAATGTAATCCAATGATGTATATAGTTTGTAACCTCTTAAACATGTGTAACTATGATATTATGCCATGTATGAATGAGAGAATATGTTATGTACTCATTAGAATATAAAATGGGTATATGATAGCAAATTAGTTTAATTGATGGTTTGATGGAATTATGCATATGTGTAGACGAACTAGCCAAAATGAAATGCATGAGATCTGGGACCATTTAGGCAGCTCACACAAGTCTTAATTATGCTTTTAGACTTGTCCAAAAGGTGCCAAACCCTAAGGAAAGCCATTTGGTTACTTTGGTACCTTATATGGAGTCAAATTTGGCTATAAAGGAACTCTATATCACTTTTTGGCCAAATGAGCTCTTCTTAATCTAAGATTTGGCATACTATTAGATCTTATTGAGAGCTTTTTAGGAAGTTAAAGAATATAATTTTCATAGGTCTACAGAATATTTGGTGAATTTTCAAAGTTGGCAAATTTTCTAATTTTGGTCATATCACTGTTCACTCAAGTCTGAAAATGAAATCTATCACGTAAGGCCCAAATAATGTCCAATTACCATAAAATTTTATACAGAGAAATTAAAAATTTCTAGTGACTTGTAACAACTAGAAGCACCTCATTTGGAGGTCTAAAGAGGGAGATATGAATTTTCAAAGAATATATCTAGTATCAAGAACTTCACCTGACCTCGGTTACCGTTTGATTGGATTTAGAGGTCTGGGCGTGCCTGAACTAGTTTGGAGTTATTTTTTCCCTCTAGTTACATCTACAGCTTTCCAGATTGGTATCATTTACATGGATTGGATTTTTTTGGAATTAATTGGATATTTTTTAAATTTACTGTAGAAATTTGTGACTGCACCAGTGGGCAATTTGACCTTTGGACCCATTCAAATGTCAAATGTTCACTGTGTTGGATGTTATGGCTTGGATATATTTTTAGTATGAATAGACATCTATAACTTTCCAGAATAGCCAAGAATGCATAATTTTAATTTTTCTAGAATTAGTTATAATTTTCCAAAGTTGTGGCAGAAAAGTGAAAAAATCTGCCGAAATTATGTATGTGCATTTTGAGCTTCCCTTCGAGTTTCTTAAGATGTAGGCCACTTTTGATGGTGTAAATGAGTCATATTAATGTGATTAAATATGAAAATGTAATGTATGAGTCCATATAGCCCACGGGACTCTAAAAAAAAAATTTTTATGTAGCACAATGCAAAGAAATGTAATATTTTAATGCCATTTTCCCACTTTCTAGTGTAATTCATGATATGAGACTTAGAGGTGACATGAGGCAAGGCTAGAAATGCATGGTGTTACATTTATTGCTTTATCCATCTTCTAGAGAATCTTATCATTTGTAGAAAAATCATAAACACCTTGATTAGCTATAGAATAGCCATCCATATTTAGACAAAGAGTATGAGAAGCACAATTATGTTAAGCACACAAGAAATTACTAACAAATTACCACTACAATTTGTACTAAAACAAGAAAATTAAAATCAAATTAAACTAATAACTACCTAACACTAAAAAATAGAAGAAAATCACACAAAAGAAACTCATAAAAAATAAAGAAATTAAATCTAGACAAATTGGAAAATTTTGAAAAAATACAAAAAAATTAGAAAAAGTACCCTAAATGTTGGAATTTGACTTAAAAAGACTACACCTAATAGCTTTTCTAATTAATTTGGCTCAGAACACCCAAAAACCTTAGAGTACAAAGTTTGAAGCAAATCTAGATGAGTTAAACAAAAATTTTAGCAAGTAGAGCAATTGAACCATAACACCAAAAAGAATAAAAACCAAGTTCAAAACAGAGTAAGAACTATACAAAAAAGAGCTAAAATAGAGCTAATATAGCTAGAAATTTTTTTTAAATAATTGAAAATCCAATTCCCTGACAATGGCGCCAAATTTTATGATTTTCAAATAAACTAGATTTAAGAAGATTTGCAATATAGGGTGAAACTTATATCATTTCCCTTAGAAATAATTTCAATATTCAAAAGAGCCTTCTAAGTGTAAGAGGAACCTAAAAACTACCTAATTAAAGGGGGTTTTAATCGAACTTAACTAACTAAAAATTAAATTGAATTTAAAGTTTCAAACTACTAACTACAATACATGAATTAACAAGTAAGTAATACGCATTTGACTAGCTTTAGATTTATCCCTTGATATTCACTATGTTTATCTTAATTCAATTACTAATGGTTCTAGTCTAAAAGTTCCTACATGTATTCATGGTACTTATCTTGAGTTATCATACAATATTCAAGAAGCTAACAGTTTAATATTGATGGAGACCTCAACTCCACATTAAATCATTAATTCTTGTTATTAAGGTCATTGAAGACTTAAATTGAATGACTAATTAATCAAATTAGCTTCTAAATCTTCATCTTAGAGGGTTTAATTAATGAATTAAATCCTAAGGAAACCTCAATTCAAACATTTAAACACACAATTTTCTATTATGCATTTCATCATACACCTTGATTGCATTCATGGAAAATTAGAGGTAAATGAAAATTCTAGCACTTAAATTAATCCATTTATCATCAAAATGCTCTCTTAATTGATGTCTAACCAGTCACCAATTATAAAATACACATTTCTTAATACAATACAAATTTAACCAAGCAAGTACAAGAGTAAGAAAAATGCTAAAAAGAAAGGAAAAATAGGATAGAAAATCTTATCCAAATCCCTAGCTAATTTTTATGGATTCAAGCTTCAATCCAAGGTTTTCATCCAAACTAGCCACCAAATGAAAATTAAGCTTTTATGAGCCAAGAATTTTGATAAAAATTTTGATGCCCATCCTCGATCCTGGAGCTTCCCAAGAGGAGAAAGAAATATATGGAATTGACGTGATGCCTCTCCTTCTTCTCAAGGTCAATAGAGGATAGATGATTATCAAATTTATCTTATTCATGCTACCCTCCTTTAAACCCTTAAACCCATGCCAAAATCATGTTCTCTCCCACATTTATCAACAATCACATGCTTTTGGTATGTGATTTGATGTGTGTTAAATCCCAAGCCTCCATGTGTGTGAATATCACTAGAATCTACTCTCTTATGTGTGCTTCATGCCCCTAATCCCATATGAATATCTCAATGCCATGAATAGATTGTGTGAGAGGGCCTTTGACATGTATGTGTGAAATAAAGCCATGTCTCTATGTGTCATGGATGTGAATATTATGCCTCTCTCCTGGACATCGAAACTCGAGCCACCTCCCATATCATAACCTTCCTTTATGTTCCTTATCATGTGATTTATTTAGGTGCCTTTATCTCTTGAGTCCATGTGTGTGTTTATGCCCCAAGCTTCCACAAGTGAATAATATGTGCTTGTATTTATGAATGGTTGGACATGCATTTACGTGTGAGTGTATGAGTGTGTGTGAGCTATACGTAAAGTGATTGACATTTTGCTTCTCAAGCTAAGACTCCCACATCATGTGTTATTTTGCGTGTGTAGGACGTGAAGTGTAATGGATCTGCCATAGCGTGAAGATGTCTGTGTGTGCATTAGGTAGGGGGAGCTAGATGTGTCATCAGGCACGATTGCCCATAGCTTCCCTGGAGTGAACCCATGCCCTTTTATGACGTGGAGAATGGGTTGTATGCTGTTATTCACGGAGTGGGATCCTATGTAAAGTGATTTAGAGTGTCTATCATGTGTAATGAATGAGAAAGTGGCTCATATATGGAAATGAGAATATGCGGGCCCTTCTATGATCCCTATTCTTGCATGCAAGTGATTAAGTGCCTAACAGTGTGTATGTAAGCATGTGAGGGCCATGCATTACCTCATGTGAATGTACAATGTATATAATGTATGAAATGAGAGAACATCCAATCCACATCAGTGAGTCATGTGTGTATAAACTAGAATTTGGTGCCTTTCTTCCCTTTTTTTTTTCTTTTCCATTTTTATTTTTTGAAATTCCATTAAAAATGTGGGCAATTATTCCATGCTTGGCATTGCACACATGAAACTTCCATATCTATTTTCCAAATCCATTTCCCCATTCAAATTCCATTTGCCTATAAAAAAAATCTACAAAAATAATAGATAATATTAAGTAGAAAAAAATCTGCAAAATTATTTAAAAGAATTTATGCATTAAAATTCAAAATTTTGTAAATTAATTCCTAATGTTAAAAAATAGCCAATAAAATCAAATATCCACCAATTAAATCCATTAAGCCTTAATTCATTATTAAAATGCCTAAATTATGGGAAATAAAATATATAAAAATATCATTTATCAATATGTCCCAATTGAAAAAGTACCACTTGGACCCTTCACATGTCATTGAGCATGATAATGCATATCTGCAAGATAACTTGTCTTATATGGTTAAGGTGAAAAGGATAGTGGACTCAAAAGTCAAACAGTTGTATAATATAAACATCCTGCTAGTAAAAGTGGTGTGGAAAGGATTGACTGTGGATGAAGCTATATAGGAAATAGAGGAGGCTATAAGGAAGAATTATCTAGCGCTTTTGATTAAGGTACGTCTAATTTTGAGGACAAAATTTCTAAAAAGATGGGAGAATGTAACATCTAAAATTAATTAGGAGTAATTATGAAAAATTAAAGAATTATTATGGAGATTTGGGGAGACAAAGGAAAATAAAGATTTATAAAGAAATAGATTTATTTTGGACATTTTAAGATAATAATAATTATTTAACCATTATTAGGTGAAAATAAATTAAATATAAATTTGGCTAGATTAAGAAAATCAATTAAGGGAAGGTAGATATTAAAATTGGGTCTCATGATCAATTTATTTATGACAAGGAGCCTTTATGAAAGCCCAACCCACTTTTGAATCCAATTATATCCATTTACCATGCCCCAACATGAAAAGATTCAGTCTACCTAGAACTCAAGGCCCATTATAGCAGCCTACCTACCCTAAAACTCTAGGAAGCTTATTATCCTTTTGTCTTGGTGCTGAAACTTGGGGGTTCTATAGAAGAAGGAGAGTATTTTCGCATCTTTGGGTAGAGGCTAAGGTTTCATTATAGTTTGGCTCCATTCTACGCTCTTAGCAGAAGAGTCAACCAACAAAAATTATACAAAACATGTTCCTCTACAATTTGGTCCAAATAGTTTTTGGTTTAGTGAATTTTCCCATTTGCAAATTTGAAACTTGTTTTAGTGGGTTCTTGTGTATTTTCTGAGCTTAAGGCTAAGGAGATGATTAGGTGAGTATTTCCCTTCATTTTGATGTATTTTATGCTGAATGTTGGCTCTAATGGCTAATTTATATAATGAACTTTAATTTTACACAAAAATGCCAAGTTCAAATTTGAGTTCTTTGGAGTCTAGGTAAGTACCTTTTAGATAGTTTATGGTGATAGAATGATGGGCAACTAATTTTTGTATTAGGTGTTAACTAATAGATTGGTATTGGTTAATTAAGATCACTAAAGAGTTAGAAACTTGTCTTGACTTCAGAAGTTGACACAACTAAGTCAAGTAACTAGGGGTTAATTTTTAATTCCTTGCATATGTTCACTTTAATCTTATATTTGCTATACATGTATGATTTTGAAATGGTAAATGATTAGTTGGCTACTTGAATTGTTGTTTTGGGACTATAAGTGAGTCCTCGATGGAGTTGTGGTGCAGCTACCTCCTGGACATTATGTAACACCATAATTTCTAACTCATTTCTATCACACATTGCATGCTCATATGACGTATTACATGAGGGGAAGTAAGAAAATCCATTAAAATAATACATTTCTATGCGTTGCGTCGTATATAAAAATTCCATTTGATGTCATGTGGACCGTGTGAGCTCATACTATCCTTCTCATATTTAATTACATGAATACAACTCATTCACATCATAAAATGTGGCCTACAACTCAAGAAAACCGAAATGAAGTATAAAATATGGATGTTTAATTTTGGCCAGATTTTGGCTCTTTTCTGACTAAACTTTGAAAAATCATAACTAATTATAGAAAACTCAAAATCATATACTCTTGGTCATTTTGAGAAGCTACAGATGTATACTTCATAATAAAAATATGCCCAGACCATAACATCCATCACAAAGGATGTTTGACATCTGAAAAAGTTCAGAGGTCAAATTGCCTCCTGGAACTATCATAGATTTCTGTAGCAAACTTTGAAAATGTTCAATTAATTTCATAAAAATCCAATCTATGCAAATGATACCAATCTAGAAATTTGTGGATGTTAGCTAGAGGGAACAAATAACTCTAGACCAGCTCAGGCAACCCAGATCTCGTAATTCAATAGAACAATAACTCAGGTCAGGTAAAACTCCTAATACTAGATAGAATATTCAAAAATTCATATATCTCTCTCTAGACATCCAAATGAGGTGCTTCTAGTTGACACAAGTCACTATGAATGTCTAGTCTCTTTGTATAAAATTTCATGGTAATTAGATATCACTTGAGCCCTGTGTGACAGATTTCATTTTCGGACCAAGTGAACAGTACATTAGACCAAAATAAAAAAATTTGCCAATTTTGAAAATTCATCAAATATTCTATAGACCTCTAAAAATTTTAGTCTTCATCTTCCCAAAAATCTCTCAACAAGCTCTAATTTCATGCCAAATCTCAGAGCAAGAAGAGCTCATTTGGCCAAAAAGTGACATAGGGTTCCATTATGGTCATTTTTGGCTCCATATGGGGTATCAAAGTGACCAAATGAGTTTCTCTTAGTCTTGGCACCTCTTGGACAAGTCTAAAAGCACACTTAGGACTTGTGTGAGCTACCCAAATGGTCCTAAAGCTCATACATCTCATTTTGGCCTTTTCATCCACATATATACACATTACATCAAACTTTCCAAAATGCATACCTTGGCATTATATACCCAAATTCTATTCTAGGGTTCATACATCATAGCTATACATTTATACATCACATAATATCATAGTTATACATGTCTAAGATGTCATGGACCATATACATCATTGGATTTCAATATTGGACACAAATATAGCCTTAAAGTGAGAAAACTCCAATACTTTGTTGTCAAACTCTTCCCTTCAAGGTGGTTGGCTTCCATTACCATGTTCACTTGGTTCACCTAGCATGTGAGATCATTGGAGGGGAGGGAATGAGATTCAAAGAATCCCAATAGCTCATCTTCCATTCAATCATACATAATGGATGCAAACAAGTCTTATAAATGCATGCATGGCATGTGGACATGTGCAAACATTCAAGAGTCATTTTCATCATTCAAGAAAGTCATACATAGCATACAAAGGCTTGCCAAGCAAGTGGATTAGCCTCACCCAATTTCTTATAGATTTTGGACATGCCTCACCCATTCTTTAATGCATTCTTGGACTCAACTATGCTCTTGGGAGCCCACTTTGCTTTTGAGAGACTCTTTGCTTTGTCTCAACCAATCTTAAGGGTTCTGGGTTTGTCCTCACCATAGCTAAGGGTTCTTGGCCTCACCACACTCAAGCAAACCCAATAACATATCAAAACATCATATGAAACATAATATGTCATCACAAAACTATGGCATATGAAATCATGCTATCATACTTTTTATGGCTTGAAAATACATATACACACATTTTAGGACAAGCCAATGCATGAGAGAAGGTGGAGAGAGCTACCTTGCACACAATCACACACTTTTCCTTTTGAAATTCCCTCACTTGCTTTGGCCTCACACCCACAAACTTATGGAGATGCTTCCTCTTGGCCTAGACATATTTTATGGGAGTCAATTAGATTCATAAACTCAATTCTTAGGCTACATACTTGCTTAGACACCAGGTGGCTCTATAAACTCCATTATGGTCTATAAATGCACCTAATGAAGCAACACCCCTCAAATAAATTCTAGGCTCAATTATTTTCTTTCAAATATGATTCTTGACTCCTTTTAAGCCTCTTGGAGTCATCACACAATTAAAATAAAGAGCCTAACTACATGTTGGTTCTTTAGGTCATAATATGGAACCTAAGGCACCAATTCACTTTCCATGGGTTTTAAATTTTTTCCAAGGCCTCCCCTCATATTCATTCATCATATATGACACAAAAATAGGCTTGAAAAAATTTAAAAATCTCCCTAGCTACTCCATCTATGCTTGGCCGAGACATAGCCCCTTTTTAGCCTCCTTGGAATTCTCTTTGTTTCCTTGAAGGAGGAAGCATGTGGGGAGCATCTTAGGGATCTTAGGAGCTCATTTAAACTCTTAATTAGGCCTAGAAATTATCATATGAAATCAGATTTTGGAAAGTGCACACAAAATCCTAGAATTTGCATCTTAAAATCTAATGGTTTTTTGATAATACCTTTTGCATATTCTTAATCTCCACACCATTTTTCCTTAGATTCATGCTTGTTTCTACCTAAAAATTATCTCCTCCTAGGGTTTTCTCAAGTGGGGCAAAATGGTGGAGAAGGGAACTAAAGATGATAACTATAGGGAGAGAAATTACCTTGTTTTCTTGCTTTTTCTCACTTGAATCTTGTGTTCTTTGAGCTCCTATCTTTAAATCCGAATTTTCCCTTGAATTTCTCCCTTGAATCAGATTTATAAACTCCATTTTAATCAAAGGAAACAAAAGAGAAGAGAGGAAAGGAGGTGTGGATGAAGAAAATCATGAAAAACTACCACGGAAACATACCTTACGCTTAGATTTTCTCTCCCTTTTCTTCTTCCCTTGGTGCACCACTCTCCTAGGGTTCTTCTTCTGATTTGGGGCAGAATAATCTGAAGCTAAGTGAGGGAGAGTGTGAGGCACCTGACAGGCTCGTCGTGTAACCCTCAAAATAAAACTAGGTTGAACTAAATATGTAGCTAGTGGCACAACCTAGGTCATCTCCCTTGGAAATGGAATTCAATGTTCAATTAGGTTTCTAAGTGTTAAAGGATCTAAAGGCTACTTGATTTAGGGGGTTTTTGATTGAATAAAACTAACTTAAAATAAAACCAAATTAAAATTCTTAAACTCTACCTAATTGGATGAATTATGGTTGATAATGGGCTTGCGATTAGCTTTGGATTCGTCCTTTAGTATCCACTATCCTTATCCTAATCCAATTGTGATTAATTCTAGCCTAAGAGTTCCTAATTGTGTTCATTACAAGTGTATCTTGAGTTACCATGCAAGAATCAAGAGATTAATAATCTAATGTTGAATTGAGACCTCAATCCTACACCAATTCATTAACTCTTATCTTTAAGATCAATGAACATCCAAATTGATTGATTAAATGATTAATTACCTCTGAATCACCATCCAAAAATGTTTAATTAACTAACTAAACACCAAGGAATTCTCAAATAGATAATTAAGCACATAATCTCATTCATGCATTTCATCGAACACATTCGTGGCATACATGAGAGATTAGAGAGAATAATGAAAAATTAGATTCAAATCTAACCAATTAATCAACAAAAAGGCTTCCTAATCAGTGTCTAACCAGCCACTAATTAATTACACAAATTCTTAATCAAATACAACTTAACCAAGATTGTACAAGAAAAAGAAAAAGTGTAGGAAATTGAGAAATCTTAGCCAAAATTCTGCATTCTTATCCAAGGATTCAAGCTTCTCCAAGAGCTTCCTCCTAGCTAGCCTCAAGGTGGATTAGAGCTTCATATTACGGTGGTTGGAGGTGGAGAATGGAATGGAAAAATGGCGTGGAGGGTTCTGTGTGTTGGATGGAAAAGACGAAGGGAATCGACGTCGGGGTGGATGAGTGTGGAATAAATGGAATGGACCTGATTGAAAATGCTTTCTTTCATGTGCTAATGTTAATGATTCCACGTGCTTGCTTCAGCTCACTTGCCCAAATGCATTTTCTTAATTCCCTTGTGAGAAACACGTGCTCCCCCTTCCTATTTCAATTTTCTGAAGCTTGCATGTGATATAAGGTGGGCCCCATTCCTTTTATTTTATTATATTCCACATGCCTCACATATTCTGATTCATGAAAGCTTCCCACGTTGTTCCACAGCTCGTTATTCTCACGCTGAAAATCACGTCCTCCTTTCCTCAGCTCCAGCGTCTTCCTTCCCATTCCAATATGCAGCTTGATGATCCGGCTACTTCTTTTCGTTTCCCTTTGCATTCCTTTTGCTCTTCGAGTTACTCCTTTTCCACGAGTTTTCTTCCTCTGTTCTGCAGCTGCTTTCAGACTTCAACTCGTTCCTTCGTGTTTTCCTCTGTTTTTACATGTTCTCCACGTTGGTTTCACGTTGCTTCCTCTGTCCAGCCATGCTTCTTTTGCATTTCGGCCCAGCATTGCTAGATCTCTCATTGTGCTCAGCTTCTTCTCTTTCACCACATCTTTTCTTTTCTTTAGCTTGTAGCATTGGAACCCGAAGCTTCTTCCTTCATTTTCTGTTCGTGTGTAGTTCTTCCACGTATTCTTGTTTCAGCTGCTCCTTCTTGTTCTCTATGCATGTAAAACCCATAGCTTTTCTTCACACTTTTCCTTTCATGCATGTGCAGCTTCCTTCATGCAGCTCCTGCGTTAGAACCTATGGCTTTTCTTCACTCTTAGCTTGTGCTTCTTTATACGTTGCTACCACGTTTTTCTTTCTCCCAAAACAAAGGTTACTTCTTTCATAGAGTGCCCAGTCCGTAGCTTGTATTGCTTCGTTTTCTTCTTGAGAAGCCCCCATGTCTAGAAACCCATACAAGTGAGCTACATTCTTCTATGTTCTACATGTATATGTGTGCATGGAAGCTTGTGTGTGTGTCTTCCATGTGGGAACAAAGGAGTTGGAGCTTGCTTATTCTTTTCTTTAAATCAAATGCTCATTCAAGCATTATTGGCCCATTGAAATTCTGCACACGAAAATAAGAAAAACTAAGTAGGAAAAATTCACACAATTATTTAGAAGAAAAGTATGCATTAAAATCATTCATTTTGCAATTTAATTTCTAAAGTGTAGAAATGGCTACTAAAATAAAATCTTATCTAATTAAAGCCTTAAAGCCATATTTGGACATTAAAATGCCTAAGTTAAGGGATTAAAATATATAAAATATCATGGTTATCAAATTCCCCCACACTTAAACCTTTACACTCCTGGGTAAAGCTCAATATCAAAGGATAAAAGAATGAATGGAAACACCTGGCTAGTAGAATGGCAAGTGGGGAATGAAAATGGAAAAGAAAGTGTAAAAATCATAAGCTAGAGACTAATCATAACTCTTCAACACTTCAACAATCATAGCTAACTTCATTTGCATCAAGAATTAAGCTCCATGGTAATTTCAATTGAAAAGAATGAATTAAAATGCATAGCCTCTCATGGATTAGTGTTTACTCTCAACTCTCAAGTGTTTAGGCAATGTGGATCACTCAAGTTCCACCTATCAAGATTCACTACCATAAGCTTGTCTAGCTTCTAAATCTCCACCACCTATACCAAATGCAATGCACAAATCAAGAGGACTTTATTCAAGGTTATAAGGGGTTAAGGGTGATGAAATGAATGGATACAAAAATAAAGGGAAAAACTAACAAAATGGATACCTTATGTAACATCTGGTCCTTCCGTAAACGTGAAAAACGCAATGTTCGGTTTCTCCGTAAACGACAGAAATGGGCCAGATACAAAAGGAAGTCCCTGAAATAGAAGGAATTGGGGCCAACTAAAATTATGATAAAATTTTAAATATTAGAAAATGAGGATTTGAGCCTTGAGTTGCCCAGAAACTGGGGCCGAAGTAATTTAAAAATTTTGTCAAAAGGCCAGTGGCATTTTCGTAAATATGGGTACTTTTTGAAAAACACATAGGAGGGCTTTTTAAATGAAAGTTTTGAGTTCTTTAGGGTTCTCAGAGGCCCTAAAAACCATGGAAAGCCTCGGGACAGTTAAAACCCCTTCGGTGGATGTTTTCTAATGTCGGTGTGCCCGAACTTTGATGGATTCGTTTGGAAAGGTTTTAGTTCTAATTTAAGTGATTCCAAAGACATTTTACTTAATTGAGAACCTAAATTTTATAATAGAAAAGATGGTTCTAAAAAAGAAGCTAAAACGAATGAGAAACGAAAATGCAAATTATGAAGGGCAAAATGGGAATTTTTGAAAAGTGTAACTTATTCCCACCTATATATATAATGCACCCTTCTCCTCCCTTCATTATGCACGACCATCTTCTGCCTAAAACCAGAAGAAAACCCTAGGGGATGAGGCTCACAAGAAGGGGAAGAAAAGGAGGAGAAATCAAAGGCTTAAGGTATGGAAATTAGTAGTTTTTCATGCTCTTTCTCTTCCAAACCTCTTCTCCTCTATTCTCCTTTGTTTCCTATGATTAAAATGAGGTTTATAAATCTGATTTAAGGGAGAAATTGAGGGAAAAGTTCGGATTTGAAGAGAGGAGCTCAAAGAGCACAAGATTCAAGTGAGAAAAAGTAAGAAAACAAGGTAATTTCTCTTCCTATGGTTGTCATTTTTGGTCCCCTTCTCCACCATTTCTCCCCACTTGAGAAAACCCTAGGACAAGATGATTTTTAGGCAGAACCAAGCATGAATCTAAGGGAAAAGGGTGTGGAGATTAAGAATATGCAAAGGGAATTATCAAAAAGCCATTAGATTTCAAGATGCAAATTCTAGGGTTTTAATTGCACCTTGTAAAATCTAATTTTGTATGATAATTCCTAGGCCTAATTAAGAGTTTAAATGAGCTCCTAAGATCCCTAAGATGCTCCCCACATGCTTCCTCCTTCAAGAAAACAAAGAGAATTCCAAGGAGGCCAAAAAGGGGCATAGTCTTGGCCAAGCAAGGTTGGGGTAGCTAGGGAGAGTTTTAAATTTTTCTAAGGCCATTCTTGAGTCATATTTGATGAATGAAAATGAAGGGAGGCCTTAGAAAAAATTTAGAACTCATAGAAAGTGATTTGGTGCCTTAGGTTCCATATTATGACCTAAAGAAGCAACATGGTGCTAGGCCTTTTGTTTTGATGATGTGATGACTCCAAGAGGCTTAAAAGGAATCAAGAATCATATTTGAAAAGAAAGAATGAGGCTTAGAAATCATTTGAGGGGTGTTGCTTCATTAGGTGCCAATATGGACCATAATGGAACCTATAGAGCAATCTAGTGTTTCATCAAGTTGTGTAGCCTTAGAGTGTGGTTCATGAACTTAATTGGCTCCCATAATTTGTATATAGGCCAAGAGAAACTATCTCCACCAATTTGTGGGTGTGTGGCCGAAAGAGGAGGCTTGAGTCCAAAGGACAAAGTGTGTAATTGTGTGCAAGGTAGCTCTCTCCACCTTCTCTCATGCATAGATGTGTGTTTAACTTGTTTTAGAATGTGTGTATGTGTATTTTCAAGCTTTGAAAAGTATGCTAGCATGCCTTTATATGCTATGATCGTTGATGCCATGTTATGTTTTCTAATGAATGCATGATGTTTGTATGAGTTTGCTTGAGTGTGGAGAGGCCAAGAACTCTTCCCTTGGGTGAGGATGAGCTAAGAACCCTTGAGCTTGGATGAGACAAAGTAAAGAGTCTCCCAAAAGCAAAGTGGGCTCCCAAGAGTATGGTTGAGTCCAAAGTGCTCATAGAATGGGTAAGGCAAGTCCAAAATCCATGAGGAGAAGTGTGAGGCCAATCCAAACACTTAGTGAGCTCTTGAATGTCTTGTATGATTGATTCACATGCCAAGGTTGCCTTTAAAATGTCTATGATTTCTATTTTATCCATACATGCATTTAAAAGGGCTTACTTTGCACATATTATGTATGATTGAATGGGAGATGAGCTATTTGGATTCTTTGAATCTCATCCCCTCCTCTCCAATGATCTAACATGCTAGGTGAACCAAGCGAATATGCTAATGGGAGCCAACAACCCTAAAGGAAGGAGATTGACAAACTTATGCCTTGGTTTTAGCTATTTTGGAACCATAATAATGGTTTATCATGTATATGATGTTGTATATGTACTATGAACGTTGAGACATATGTAAAGATACTATTATGTGATGTTTAGATGTATGGAAATGATATATGACCACTAGCACATGTTTTGAGTATGTAATGCCATAGTATGCAAGTTTAAAGTTTGATGAATATGTGTATAAATGTGGGTTGAATGGCCAAAATGAGATGCATGAGGTTTGGGACCATTTGGGCAGCTCACACAAGTCTTAAATCTACTTTTGGACTTACCCAAAAGGTGCCACAACCAAAGGAAGGCCATTTGGCAAATTTGGTACCTCATATGGAGCCAAATTTGACTATAGTGGAACCCTATGTCACTTTTTGGCCAAATGAGTTAGTCATGTCCTAAAATTTTGCATGAAATTAGGGCTCATTAAGAGCTTTTTGTGAAGTTAAAGATCATAATTTTTGGAGATCTAGGGAATATTTGATGAATTTTCAAAGTTGAGATTTTTCATGGATTCTGGTATGGGTACTGTTCATACTGGCAGTTTTGTATTTTGTGTCACCCGATGGCCAAATGATGTCCAATGCTTATGAAATTTTATATGCATAAACTAGAGTCATAAGCTTTCTGTGGCCACCGAGATCACCTCATTTGGAGGTCTGAGCAGAGAGTTATGCATGTTTAAAGTTAGCTATCAGTATTAGTAGCGCCCAGGAGCTCAGTTACTGTTCCATAGGTTCCAGATGGCTAAACGTATCTGTTTCATTTTGGAATTATTTTTACTATCAATTTAACATTGTAGCTTTCTAGAATGACTGAATGGGTATGATTTCAATATTTATAGAATTAGTTATGAATTTTAGAATCTGGTATCAGTAAATTGAATAACAGCACAAGCAGCCAGCGACCTCTGTAGGTTCTTGGATGTCAAACGTCTAGTGTGATAAGTTTTGTGACCTGGGCGTATTTTTACAGTGACTTAGACATCCCAAGCTTTCCAGAATGATCAAGAGGCATGATTTTGAATTTTCTAGATTTCGTTATGGTTTTCCAAAGTTGGGTCAGAAAATGAAGCAAATCTGGCCGAAAATATGCTTGCTTATTTTGAGCTCCTTTTCAGTTTCCATGAATTGTAGTCATGTTTTTGTGATGTGAATGAGTTATAATGATGGAATTAAATATGAGAATGTATAATATGATCTTACATGGTCCACGTGACACCAAATGGAATTTTGAGACCCAGCGCAATGCTAAAATGAGTATTATTTTTCTTGCCTTTTTCATGCAAAACTCACATGATTCATGATATTAAGTTATGTAAAGGCATGAGATGAGTTAGAATGAGCTAGAATTCATGGTATTACACCTTAGAACCTCAAGAGCAATCAATGGAAACTAGGATAGGGAAGAGTATGCATTCAAGGCCTTATTTCCAACTAGCAACAGGTAACTACAAGCTCAATTTGAAACACTTTTTTTCTTTTTATTTTCTATGGCTTCCTTTTCTTTTCTTTTTCTCATTGCTTTTCTTTTGCTTTCTTTTTGCTTTTCTATCTCTTCTTTTCATTGCATTTTTTTTTTCAAGACAATTTCCTCGACTTTTACCATCAATGGCCTAACTTGATGTAAAGCATACATTCTCTCATCCTAAACAAGTGTAATGCTCCTTAAAGTCCTTAAGGCATCTTAAAACAAGGTGGGAATATATTTAATGGCTATAGGCTAACAAGAAAATAAAATCAAGGTTTAAAGTGGCTAAACAATGGATAAAGTGAATGTATGGTTGGCTTTTTGGCTATCTAGCTACAAAAGAAATGAATGCCTTATCATTTTCATGCATGCAAATGCAAATGTGGTCTCAAGAAAGAATTAGGACAAGTTCTAGAGTGAGCAAAGATAGGTGAATACACACTAAAAATAAACAATTAAGGCTCAAATTCTCACCAGTTAATGGCTATCAAATAATTCATTGGAATCAAATTCATTGCCACTTTCCACTTGAATCAAGACAGAAGATTCATTGCTTATCATGTCTAAATGAATCCAAGCTATAATCATCTCAGCTTGCAACTTTCACAGAAAAACTAAAAAAAAAAAAATCACGTTATTTTTCAAAAATTTTCTCAAAAATTTCAAAAAAATTTTTTTTGAGTGGATGAATGTCCCTAGGTTTAGGCTTGGTGTGGGACTCTTGCACTTGGGAGGCTTTTGAATTTTTATAGATGCTAATTTTGTTTAACTTTTATTGCATCACATCATGATGTATCCATTTTTGTCAAGTGTAGGTATTTTAACATTTTGTAACTTGGGATGCATTCCCTAAAACTGAGCTTTAATTTACATGAATACTGATGTAATGGCATTATTGGCCAATTATGGATAGATATTTATGTATGAAGCTTAAATGGTAATTTACAATTGAGGATGTTGCTATTATATGAAAACATAATTTGAACTTTTATTGCATGAAGGTTTTTACTGATATCTGTGGCTTGGGTGTGGAATGGGTAGGATGGTATAGCCATGTTATATACTTGAAGATACTTTAGCCTTTTAAGGTTAGAAGTAAGGCTATTTGGACTAAGAAAGCTTGTCCAAAGTGGTCTGAGGTTAGATGGTAAGGAATTTGTAACATTTGGCTCCTCCGTAAATAAAAGAAACGTAATGTCCGATTTCTCCGTAAACATGCAAAATGCATTCGATATAAAAGCAAGTATCTTGAAATGAATGATTCAAGGCAAAATAAAATTAGGATAAAATTTTAAACAATAGAAAATAAGGATCCAATACTCAAGATGCTGAGAAAATAGAGTCAGAGTGGTTCAATAAAATTGCCGAAAGTATAATGGCATTTTCATAATTTCAGAATTTTTTAGAAAACTCATAGGAGAGATTTTTAAATGGAAAAAATGAGTTTTCTAGGGTTCTTAGAGGCCTAAAAACTATAGGAACCCCCAAAATAGTTAAAACCTCTTCGGTGAGTGATTTCGACTGTCAGTTAACCAAAACTTTAATTGAATGGTTTAGATTGCTTTCAAATCCAATTTGAATGAAACCAAAGGTATTTTATGAATTAGAGGACCTACATTTTTTGATAGAAAAGACAATTCTTCTAAAAGATTTAAAACGAGCTTAAATGGCATAGTCAAAGTGTTGTGGCAAAATGGTAATTATGGAAAAAGTTAAAAATATCCCCTACACCTCTTTTTATGTCATCTATGCCTTTTCCTCTAGTCTTATGAGACTTTCTTTTTGCCCAAGATTAGTAGCTATGGTGTGATGAAGGGATGGAGGAGAGAGAAGGAGGAAGAAGGCAAATTAGGTATGGAAACCTATCCAATTTTATGGTCTTGTCTTCATAAACTTTCTTCCTCTCTCTAAGCCCTTTTCCAATGATGATTCTAGCTTCTTGAATGGAGCCTTTTCATGGCTGGTCTCTTGGAGAAAGGAGAGCATTTGAGAAAGCTATTGATAGCATAATTTTCTCCATGGAATAAGGAATCAAATAAGGTAAGATATCAATTAAAATGCTTGTTCTTTCCTTGTGCTTTCCCTTCTCATTGGTTTGACGACTCTAGGGAGATGCTAAAGGAGACATAATTATGACTAAACTGGTTGAATTAGAGGTTTAGAAGGGAGAGGAATAAGAATATGCAAGTGGAATCAATTAAAAGGCTTTAGAATTCAAGATATGGAAGCTAGGGATTCACTTGTACCATGCCCAATATGAAACTTCCTAGTGGTAATTTAGACTATCTAAGAGTGTGAATGAGTCCTCAAGATACCTAGGAAGCCTCACAAGTGGCTATTTCCTAAAAGAAATGAAACAAACTCCCATATGTTAGCATAGTCTCGCCCTAGACCACTTGAAGTACCTAGGGAATGTTTTAATTGGTTATATGACTAGAATGAGACTAGATATGATAGAAGAACACTAATGGAAGTCTTGGAAAAAATTTAGAAGCCATGGAATGTGAGATGGAGGTGTAGGCTCCATAATGTGATATTAGGAAGTAACTTATAGCTAGACTCCTTAAAATGAATTTTTGATGACTCCAAGGAGTCTAAAGGGAGTCAAGAGACCTATAATGAATGAGAAATGGGAGACAAGATCATGAATTTTCATAGTTGCTTCATAAGGTCTTATATGGAAACATAATAGAGTCATAGAACAATGTAGCTTTACTTAAAGTATGTATGATGCCAAAGCTTATTCCCATGAGAGATTTATGTCCCTTTTGATGTGCCTGGGCTAAGAAAACCAAGGGCCACCCAGTTGCAAGGCTTGGCCAAGAAGAGGGAGAAGAAATCTAAGAGAAAAGTGTGTGTATTGGCTGCAAAGTAGCTCTCTAACCTTGTTCTCATGCATTCTTGGGTGTTTTCTTGTCTTTGGATTTGTGTATGTATGTTTATGCCATGAGAAATGTTTCTAGCTATTTCCTACATGCCATTGTACCATGATGTTCTTGAAATATGTTTTATGAATGTATTTTGACTAGTTTCTTAGCAAGTGTAAAGATGAGCCAAAAGTCTCTAAAATTGGGTGAAATAAAGCTAAAAGTCTCAAGAAGAGTGAAGCTAAGTCAAAAGCCCCTTGAAAATAGGTGAGACAAGTCCAAAAGTTTTAAAGAAAATGGGTGAGGCTAAACCAATGTCCTTAGGAACCTATGTATGATGTGTATGAGTTTCTTAAACATGGAAAATGATTTATATATGTTCATGACTAGCCTAAAAGACATGCATACATTCTTTGACTTGGATTGCATCTATTATGTGTGTTTGCAAGGATAAAGAGCTATTGAGATTCTTTGAATCTCACTTCTCCTCCCTTTCCATATGCTTACTCATGTCTAAGTGGGCCAAGGAGGACAAAGAGGGAAGCCAAATACCTTGAAGCATGATGCCTTAACAATGGAAGAGAAAAATAGGCTTTTGAATAGCATTTGAATGTCAAAATTATGTATCAATGGGATGTAAATGTAAGGTAGACTCTTTAACATGTTTGAAAATATGTAGACATCATGTATGTATTAATTATGGAACCTAATGAATGAATGTATAGATTTTTGCCACCTAGGTTCTAAGATGTTTATGTGTATAAGTATGTGTGGCATGGTGAGATTGAACTTCATGATATTTTAAACCATTTAAGAGACTTCCTTAAGCTATGTTTGCACTGTGGGACATGCTCAAGTGACCATGGAATAAGAGAAAGGCCATTTAGCGCCTTATGACACAATTTGACCCTTAAAAGTGACCAAAGTATATGTTGAACCAAAAACTAACCAAATGGATGAATTTTCCCATGAAATTTGGCATGAATATAGGTGTCATCTAGAGCTTTTTGTTCATCTAAGAACCACATTATTTAGAGCTCTAGAGAATAAATTATGAATTTTCAAAGTTAGGAAAATTTTCAAATTTGGTATGTACATTGTTCATATGGTCAATTTCTTCTCTTATGTTATCTAAGGGACAAATGATATCCAATGCTCATGAAATTTTATAGGCATAAATTAGGCATGATAAGCACTTAAGAGCACCCCATTTGGATTTATATTCAGGGATATATGAATTTTTGAAGTTGGTGGTAAGTACCAGTAACACAAGTAGACCTCTAGTACTATTCCATCAATTTTCATGAGTTAGATGCTATTTTCTTGATCTAAAACTATTTTTAGTCAAAAGTAGACATCCATAAATTTCTATAATGTATGGTTTACTGGGTTTTGATTTTTCTAGAATTATTTATGAATTGTTGAAGCTTATATCATAAACTTGTGACAGCAAACTTAGACAGCTAGACGTTTGGTGCTATTATATTGTCATTAATGGTCTATTTGATATTTTTATAGTTTAGAATGATTTTTAAACTATGGCTGACATTCAAGGCTTTCTAGGAAACTATCATTTTCTTGATTTTTATTTTTCTAGAATTAATTATGTTTTTTCAAAATTTATGTCAATAACCTATCCCTACAACCCGAGGCAAGCAAATCTGTTTTGAGGAAAATGGCTTCAAACTTGAGATTTTTATGATGAATTATGGTGTTCTTGATGTGATTAAGTATATTATGAATAGAAAAAAGGGTTGATAAACTCATATGGCCCATTTGACCAAGTTTGAGCTCACTTGGCTTAGGAGAAAATATGCAAACCTATGGTTTGATGTGTGTTGTAATGTGATTTTGTGGAATATGACTTGTAACCAATTTTTAGGCTTCCAATTATGCCATTTATAGTTGAAAAAATGTGTTAAAGATGGTTATTATATTTGGCAAGCTCATATGATTTATTTGGCCATTAATGAGTTATTTTGGCGTTATATTTTGATCATTCCCGCTGCCAAAAGCTTGAAATTCATGAAAATAACTCTCTAAGCCATTTGTGACATAATATGGAAGGTGCCTTGATATGGTATTACAGAATTACACATCTTGATATGGTCATTAGTGACTTTAAGTGCCCCCTTTGCTTTTCACATTTAGTGAATTACTTATATATGGCAAGGTAGATGGATTTGATCAATTCATAAGTCCCTAAATAGTAAGAGTTAGTAGTTTGAGAAGTATAAGAGCTAGCAAGAGAAAGAAAGGAGAAGAAGAGAGAAATGTATTTTGTGTAAAATAGAGGTGCTTCTATAATGATATACCTCACTAGTATTTATATAGAATTTTGTTACAAAAATCTATTGCACAAAAGGCCATCTGGCACTCTAATAGAATAAGAGACTTAGTGCACCAAAAACACGTGATAGAAATAAACATAAAGCAGAAAATGATAAAATCATTTTTCTGTCACACTTTAACTCCCTCTATCAAACTAGAGGGAGCAAGGCAAAGTCCAAGTTTGTTCCTTAAGCACCAAAATCTAGAATGAGCTAGACCTTTTGTGAGGATATCAGTTAACTGTTCCATGGTAGGTACATGTTGTATCTTTAAAAGTTTTTATAAAACACGATCATGAACAAAATGAATGTCCAATTCAAGATGTTTTATCCTTGCATGCTAAATAGGATTAGTAGCTAGTGCCCTTGCTGTAACATCCGGTCCCTCCATAAACGTGAGAAACGCAATGTAAAGTTTTTCCGTAAACGTCAGAAATGGGCCAAATATAAAAGGAAATCCTTGAAATAGAAGGAATTGGGGCCAACTAAAATTATAATAAATTTTTAAATATTAGAAAATGAGGATTTGAGATTTAAGATGCCCAAAAACCAGAGCCAAAAGAGATCAGAAAATTTACCGAGGGAAGTAGGGGTATTTTTGTAATTTTTGAAAAATTTGGAAAACTCATAGGAGGGTTTTTTAAACAAAAAATTTGAACTTTCTAGGGTTCTCAGAGGCCCTGAATACTATGAGAACCCCTAAAACAGTCGAAACCCCTCCGGTGAGCGATTTCGGCTGTCGATTGACCAAAACTTTGACCGAATGGTTCGGAATAGTTTTAGATCCTTTTTGAGTGATTCCAAAGGCAATTATTATGATTAAGGGCCTAAGGAATATTATAGAAAAGACAGATTTCAAAAATGAATTGAAACGAGCCCAAACGAATAAAACTATAAAGAGGGACTAAATTGTAAATTTTAAAAGTTACTTAAATGAATCCCTAGCTTATAAAAACGCCCCTCCTTTGCTCAGATCTCCTCACCCACTTTCTCACACATTAAAATAGAAGTAAGAAGGGCTGAGAGTGGTGCACAAGAGGGGAGGTCAAGGAAGGAAGAGGAAGCTTTAAAAAGTGTAAGTTTTAGCCACTTTTTCCTACTCCTTGTCTTGTTAAACTTCTTCCCCTCCTTTCCTCCTCTCTTCCTATGGATTTAGTGAGATGTTTGGTTCTATTTTGAGCCCAAAACTGAGGGGGAAATTTCAAAATTCAAGGAGAGGGTTGAAGCAAGGAAGAGAACTCTTGAGAAAAGCTTGGAATCAAGGTGATTTTTCTATCTTGGTTGCTTCCTTTTTCTTGCCCTTTGTGTGTGGAGTTCTGCCAGAATAGAACCATCTTGGGGGAGGCTTTTTGTCTAGAAATAAGAAGGAATTGTGGGTTTTAGACCATAAGGAGTTAGTAGATGCAAGGAAATTGGAAGAAAGGCTCATGAAAATCAAGTTAGAAAAGTGTAGAGTTCTTGGACACTTTATAAAAACTGATTTAATCCATGAATTTTCTTGCATGTGTAAATGTTTATTTGAGTCTCTAAGACCCCTAGGAAGCCTCCCAAGTGTCTCTCCCATCAAGGAAAAATAAAAAAGCCCATGGACTCCTCCTCCCTCCATCAATTCAGCCAAGACAGAACCATTTGGGCTAGGGGTTGTTTTAATTTGTTTTAGCCTTGGTTTGGGACTTCTTATGATGGTAGAAGGTGGGAGGAACCCTTGGAAAAAATTTAGAACTCCTAGAAATTGATTTGGTTCCTTAGGTTCCATATTTTGGCCTAAGGAAGCAACATGATACTAGGCCCTTTGTTTTAAGGATGTGATGACTCCAAGAGGCTTAAAAGGAGTCAAGAATCATATTTGAGAGTAAAGAATGAGGCCTAGAAATCATTTGAGGGGTGTTGCTTCATTAGGTGCCAATATGGACCATAATGGAGGTTATAGAGTAATCCACGGTTTAAGCAAGTTGCATAGCCCTAGAAATTGTTTCATGAACTTAATTGGCTCCTATAATTTATGTCTAGGCCAAGAGAAACTATCTCCACCAACTTGTGGGTGTGTGGCTAAAAGAGGAGGCTTGAAAGCTAAGGAAAAAGTGTGTGTTTGTATACAATGTAGCTCTCTCCACCTTCTCTCATGCATGGATGTGTGTTTAGCTTGTTTTAGAATGTGTGTATATGTATTTTTAAGCTTTGAAAAGTATGCTAGCATGTCTTTACATGTCATGATCCTTGATGCCATGTTATGTTTTAAGTGAATCCATGATGTTTGTATGAGTTTGCTTGAGTGTGGAGAGGCCAAGAACTCTTCCTTTTGGTGAGGATGAGCTAAGAACCCTTGAGCTTGGTTGAGACAAAGCAAAGAGTCTCCCAAAAGTAAAGTGGGCTCCCAAGAGTATGGTTGAGAACAAAGTGCTCAAGAAATGGGTGAGGTAAGTCCAAAACCCAAGAGGAGAAGTGTGAGGCCAATCCAAACACTTAGTGAGCTCTTGAATGATTTGTATGAGTTGTTCACATGCCAACTTTGCTTCTAAAATGTCCATGGCTTTTATTGTCTCCATGCATGCATTAGTAAAACTTGCTTGCACATATTATATATGATTGAATGGGAGATGAGCTATTAGGATTCTTTGAATCTCACTCCCTCCTCTCCAATGCTCTAACATGCTAGGTGGACCAAGGAGTTATGGTGAAGGGAGCCAACAACTATGAAAGAAGGAGAGTGATAAGCCTAGGCCTAGCTTTCATTCCTTTTGAACCTATAAGGAGGCTTCACAAAGTATATGATGTTGTAAATGTACCATGACCCTTGAGGCATGTATAAATACACCATTATGTGATGTTTATATATATGAATATGATGTATGACCTCTAGCGTATGTTTTGAGTATCTAATGCCAAAGTATGAGAATTGAAAGTTTGATGGATATGTGTATAAGTGGGGGTTGAATGGCCAAAATGAGGTGTACAAGGTTTGGGACCATTTGGATAGCTCACACAAGTCTTAAATATACTTTTAGACTTGCCCAAAAGGTTCCAAGACCAAGGGAAATCCATTTGGCAATTTTGGTACTCAATATGGAGTCAAAATTGACCATAATAGAATCTTATGTCACTTTTTAGCTAAATGAGCTAGTCTTGATCTGAAATTTTTTATTCAATTAGGTCTCATTGAGAGCTTTCTGAGAAGCTAAAGATCATAATTTTCGGAGGTCTAGGGAATATTTGATGAATTTTCAAAGTTGGGATTTTTCATGGATTCTGGTATGGGTACTATTCATACTGGCAGTTTATTGTTTTGTGTCACCGAATGGCCAAATGGTGTCCAATTCTTGTGAAATTTTATATGTATAAACTAGAAGTCATAATATTTCTGTAGCCACTGAGATCACCTCATTTAGAGGTCTGAGTAGAGAGTTATTCATGTTTGAAGTTGACTGTCAGTATCAGTAGCACCCCAGGAGCTCAGTTACTGTTCCATCAGTTCCAGATATCTAAACGTATTGATTTCATTCTGAAATTATTTTTAGTATCAATTTAACATTTTTAGCTTTCCAGAATTACTGAATAGGTGTGATTTATATTTTTATATAATTAGTTATGAATTTTAGAAGTTGGTATCAGTAAACTGAACAACAGCCCAGGCAGCCAGCAACCTCTGTAGCATTTTGGATGTCAAACATCCTGTGTGATGAATTTTGTGACCTGGACATATTTTTATTATGAAATATATATCCTAAGATTTCCAGAATAACCAAGATTGCATGATTTTGAATTTTTTATATTTAGTTATGATTTTCCAAAGTTAGGTCAGAAAATGGAGCAAACCTGGCCGAAAATATGCTTGTTTATTTTGATCTCCATTTCGGTTTCCATGGGTTGTAGGCATGTTTTTGTGTTGCAAATGTGTTGTAATAATGAAATTAAATATGAGAAAATATAGTATGAGTTCACATAATCCTCGTGACACCGAATTAAATTTTTTGATATAGCGCAACGCAGAAAAAATCTATTATTTTCATCCCCTTTCTCCTTTACTCTTGTGGGATTAATAATACAAAGCTTATAAATGGCATGAAATGAGCTAGAAGTTATGGTGTTACATTTATACTTAAGTTGTCACACTCGATTATTGGTGTTTAAGTTAAATTTAGACCAATCTCTTTAAATAATTATTGAAACCATGCAAATTCCACTACCAAGGTTGCAAAAGACCTGTATTCTGATTCGTTGCTAGGCTGAGCTACAACTTTTTGTTTCTTTGAAGACCAACTTACTAAAGAATCCCTAAGAAAAACACAATATCCACTTATTGATCTTCTATCATTAGGAGAGGTTTCCCAATTAGCATCAGAAAAACTATAGAGTTGTAAATCATTACAAGGTTTAATTTTAATACCCATACTTGTAGTGCCTTTAAGATATCTCAAAATCCTTTTGACTCCCTGCTAGTGAATATTAGTAGGTGAACTTAGGAATCGACTAAGCTTGTTGGTAGTAAAGTTTATATCTGGCCGAGTGTGGACCAGATATTGTAAGCTCTCTACTAATTGCCTCTATTGTATGGGGTTCTCCAATGGCTTACCATCATGAATTGAAAGTTGTTTACCAACTACCATAGGTGTAGGAGCAGTAGTAGCATGAGCCATACAAAATTTTTCAAGCAAACTAAATATATACCATTGTTGACATATGTGTAGACCAGACTTGTCTTTATGTGTTTCAATTCCAAGGAAGTAGTGTAAGTCACCCATGTCTTTTAGGGAAAATAGCTTGTTAAGTTTCTATATGAACTTTGTCGAGCTATTCTCATCACTTTCGGTTATCAGAATATCATCAACATATACTAGAATGAAAATAACTTGACTAGATGATTTGAAGAAGAACAAAGAGGTATCATACTTGGAATTTTGAAAGCCCCAAGAAGTTAAAGTATTCCTTAGCCTATCAAACCAAGCAAGAGGTGCTTGTTTTAACCTTCCTTAGCTTACAAACATAATTCGGCCTTTTGACATTAAGAGATCCTTCGGGATGAGACATGTAAACATCTTCTTCAAGAAAGCCATTCAAAAAGGTATTATTAATGTCTAGTTGTCGAATACTCCAAACAAAGGAAATAGTAACTGTTAGAATAGTCCTAATTGTAGCAACTTTTACAGCAGGACTAAATGTTTCATTAAAATATATTCTTGGACTTTGTTGAAATCCTTTAACAACCAATCTAGCTTTGTACCTTTGTATGGTATCATCTGAATTATATTTCAACTTGAAGATCCATTTACAATCTATGGGCTTTAAGTGATCTACTAAAGGCACAAGAACCCATGTTTGATTCTTAATTAAAGCATTATACTCTTTTTCCATTACCTGTCACCATTTTAATGAAGAAAATGCCTCACTTACAGAACTAGGTTCTGTTTGATTTTGTTTAACAGCAGTGGTTAGTCTCATATAATACTTTTTAGGTGGAATAGCTCCACTTTTGGTTCAAGTAACCATAGGATGTGATGGATTAAATATGAAAGAATGGTCTAAATTGGACTCTTTAGTGCCAGGAACTTCTGATTGTTAAGTTGAAAAGTTACTTGTGGCATGTTTAGGATGAACAGTAGTAGGGGACTGAATAGAATTACTAACAGAGTCAAGATTTTCTACTTCTAACTAGGTTTCACTTTTGTCTGCATCAGAAGTGTTATGAGAAACATCAGCACTAGAAGTAGAGGAAGATACCTCAACTATAGATTTTGAATTTTCCACTACTGATGGGCAACTCAAAAAATGCTCCCGGTTGTTCTATTTAGCTAGACTCATCTGTAACATTGAGAATGCCATTATAGAAGGGAAAATCAATTTTATTGAATACCACATGCCTAGAAATATAAATCCTTCTAGTAGAACTTAAGCATTTGTAACCTTTGTGGGTACCAAAATATCCTAAAAACATACACTTAGTAGTGTGAAACTCAAGTTTATGCTGATTATAAGGTTTAAGACATGGAAAACATGCACAACCAAAAGTTCTAAGACTGCTGTAATCAGGATCTTTCTGAAACAATTTGAAAAATGGCGAAACATCACCTAAAATAGTAGTAAGAAGTCTATTAATCAATCTTGTGGCTCTGTTAAAAGCTTCCTACCAATACTTTGGAGGCATTACAACTTGAGCAAGGAGTGTAAGACCAACTTAAAAAATATGTCCATGTTTTTGTTATGCTCTTCCATTCTGTTAAGAGGTGTGAAGACAACTATGTCAAAAACAATTCCTAACTCTTAACAAATCAAAAGTTCTGTACTCTCCACCCTAATCACTTTGGAGAGTTTTAATTTTTTTCCCCAAATTGATTTTCTACTAATGTTTTAAAACTTTTGAAGGCATTAAGAGCTTCCCCCTTTCCTTTCAATGGGTAAATCCAAGTATGTCGAGTATAATCATCAAGAAACAGAATGTAGTACTTATATCCATTAACAGACATTATTAGAGCCGGTCCCTATATGTCATTAAGTTCAAGTGGTTGTGAAGTATTTAAAGAAGAAAGCCTAAAGGGCAACGAATGGGATTTCCCATATTAACAAGAGTCACAAACAGTAGTTTCTTCATTCTCATCAAAATTTTCACTATATAACTTCAAATTTGAATGTAAAATGCATTGGGATGGATGTCCCAAATGTCTGTGCCATAAAGTTTTAAGGGAAATTTTTGAAGTGCTCAAACTGTGGTTATCTTCTACTACCATGAATGTAGATACTAGTGTAGGATAATTCTGTAGTTGATTTATTTTGTAAAGACCTCCTTCATTCTTCCCTTGTAGCAACACCTTGCCTGATACCTTTTCCTTCACATAGCATCATTAGAATTAAACACTACTATAGCATTATTATCTCTAGTAATCTTAGATACACTTAGTAAATTCTTAGTCACATTAGGAGCAATTAATACATCTTTGAGCTTTAATTTAGCACTAGAGTTACAATAGGTATAGAGTTTAGTATTCAATTTTAGTGCTTCAATTTGTTAACCATTACCCATAGTTACTTTTGTCTTACCATAATCATACTCAGTTCTGCCAAGCTGAGCAATTTCATTTGCAATATGACTGTTTGCACCATTACCAATATACCAAGCAAATCAGTAATCATCCTAGAAGAAGTAATGCCTGATTGAGAGTTATTTTTGGAAGCTAGAGATGATTGAGCAAAATGAGCAAGGTTGTTAGAGCTATTCTTTTGTAAATAATTTTTATCAAAATGATAAAAGCAAGTTGTGGTTGTGTGTCTAACTTTATTACATATTTGACAAATGATCTTATTAGATATGGAAAATCTTCCTCTTCTACAATTTCCACGACTGCCTCTGAAAAATGACCCTCTATTCTAGTTTTGAAGGTTCTCAGCAGAATCAGCCTATGGAAAGTGAGCAACAGGGTTATTTATGTAACACCATATTTATCTAGCTTGCCTCATGCCATTTCTAAGTCTTATTCTATGCATTTCATAATGAAGCAAGAAAGGTAGCATGAGAACAATGAATGTACATGCACTTTGCCATGGATAAAATTTTTTCTTTGGAGTCCCATGGGCCATATGGACTCATGTATCACATTATCATATTTAATTACATAGATACAACTCAAATCTATCACCAAAAGCGACCTACAACTCATGTAAGGTAAGGGAATATATAAAATTCATAGTTGCTACCTCGGCCAAAATTTTTCCTTTTTTGTCACAAACTTTGAAAAATCATAACTAATTCTAGAAAAATCAAAATCATGCATTCTTTACCATTCAGGAAAGCTACATATGTCTACTTTATGCTACACATATGTCCAAGCCATGAAACATTACATAAGAGATGTTTGACATTTGAAAAGGGGCAGAGGTCTGACTAGCTACTGATACTGATACAAGTTTCTACTACAAATTTCATAAATATCTAATTAATTCCAAAAAAAATCCAATCCATGCAAATGATACCAATTTCAAAAGCTACAGATGTTAGGTAGAAGAAAAAAATAATTTCAAACTAGTCCAAGCACATCAAGACCTCGAAAACCAATCAAACAGTACCTAAGGTTTGTCTAAATGCCTAATACTGGGCAGAAGTTTTAAAAATTCAGATCTCCCTCTCTAGATATCCAAATGGGGTACTTCTAGTTGGCACAAGTCATTAGGAATGTCTAGTTTTTCTTTATAAAATTTCATGTCAATTGCACATCATTTGCCCCCTAAGTGATAGAATTTATTTTTGGATCAGTATGAACAGTATCCTTGACCAAAATTAGAAAATTTTCCAACTTTGAAAATTCATCAAAGATTCCATAGACCACCACAAATTCTGCACTTTAGATTTCCAAAAAGCTCTCAACAAACCCTAAATTAATGCGAAATCTTAGATAAAAAAGAATTTATTTTGGACAAAAAATGGTATAGGTTTCCAATATAGTAAATTTTTGCTCCATATAAGATACCAAAGTGTTAAAATGACTTCTCTTAATGTTTGACACCTCTTGGACAAGTTTAAAAGCATGAATATGACTTGTATGAACTACCCAAGTGGTTCTAAACCTCATGCATCTCAATTTGGCCATTCCACTTCCATTTATACACAATTGCACAAAGCCATCAAAGAACCAAGCTTGCCATTACATGCTCAATTTACATTCTAACATTCACATAATATAATTTCTCATTTGTACATGATATATTAACATAATTTACATGCTTATAAGGTCACAAGACATATACAACAATAAATTACATATTTTCCATTCATAAGGCCTTAAAGAAACAAAATCTATACACTTTAATGTCATGCTCTCATCCCTCAAGTGGTTAGCTCCCATTTCCTTATTCTCTTGGTCCACCTAGCATGTTAGAACATTGCAAAGGAGGGAATGAAATTCAAAAAATCCCAATAGCTCATCTCCCATTTAATCACACATAAAGTATGTACTACAAGTCTTGGAAATGCATGCATGGACATATTAACATAAATGAGCATTCAAGAAACATTCTTGGCATTTGAACAAGTCATACATAGCATACATAGGCTTGCCAAGAAAGTAAATCAGCCTCACCCATTCACTTGTGGATTTTGGACTTGTCTAACCCATTTCTTTAAGAGGTTTTTTACTTAACTTTACTCTTGGAAGTCAACTTCACTTTTAGGAAACTCTTTACTATATCTCAACTAACTTTTAGAGTTCTTGGCTAATCCTCACCATGGCTAGAGGATTCTTGGCTTTTCTACACTCAAGCAAACAAAGGTAAGCACATAAAGCATCATTTGAATGTGTAAAATATTATGATGGTACCATGGAATACAAGTTCATTCTAAAATACTTTTCATAGCTCAAAACATATATACACACATTGAAAGACAATGTAAACACACATTCATGCATGAGAGAAGGTAGAGAAAGCTACCTTGCTTGCATTTACACACTTTTTCTCGAGTCTTAAATCCTCTCCCTTGACCTCACACACCCAAGAAGGTGGAGATCACTTCTCTTGATCTAGACAAATTATGTGGAAGATAATTATACTCTTGAATCAAATTCTAAGGCCACACAATCACTAGAAAAGCTAAGTGACTCATAAGGCTCTTTTATGGTTCCATAATGCACTTAATGAAGCAACCTTAAGAAAACATAATCTTGGCTCTATTCTATCTATTCATTTATGATTCTTGACTCCATTTAAACCTTTTGGAGTCATCACACAATCAATTCTAGGAGCTTATCTAGGGGTTGGTTCTTTAAGCCATATTATGGAACATAGAAGGCCATCTCACTATCTATAGTTTCTAAAATTTTTTCAAGGCTTCCTCTCATATTCTCCCATCATACATGACTCAAAAGTAAGTTTAGAACAAATTAAAACTGCTCCCAGGTGCCATTTCTACTCTAAGCCGAAGCATATACTCTTCTTGGCATCCTTAGAGTTTTTTTGCTTCTTTTGATGGGAGAAATATGTAGGAAGCTCTTTTGGTGTCTTAGGAACTCATATGAACACTTAAACATCATAAAATATGGCTAGGGTTCATGTGAACACCGTATTTTGTCCTAAAATAAAATAAAATAAAATATTTCAAAAATAATAACAAAATCAAGTTAGCAAAAATTGAAAAAAAATCATCATTAAAAAATTAAAAATCAAATTAAAAAAAAGGAAGACAAAAAAATGACTTAAAAGTAAAAGCTCAATTGCTTTGTTTGTCAACCCAAGCCCATTAATCTTATATCTCAAAAAAAAAATTCAAACTCAATTTTATATAAGAAAGAAAGCAAACCAAGTTAGCAACTCTAGTCCAATTTGCTTAAGCCTATTAGCACCACCTCTTTCTTGAGCCCATTAATAATAAGAGTAAGTCAGTAACTCGGATCTAAGTCAGTAACCTGGATCCATTCACTCAAAACCCTACCTTTGGCCCTGGGCTCTCTCTGGTAGCCTCCTAACCATGCACGACTCCACATACAACCTGAGCATAAACACAGGGACAGAGAAAACGACAAAAAAGGAAGAGCAGCAGGCGTACAGCTTTGGAGATGAAAGGGACGCGTCTCTGGGGTTCTGTGGAAAAAGGGTTCTGGGATCAAAGGAAGAAAAGGAGGGTCTGGAAATGGAGAACAAAAGGAGAATTAGAGATAGAGAGAGGGGATTTTCGAATCAAAAGGGGGGCACAAAAGAAGGATCGAAAAAAAGAAGAGGGAGAGGAAGAGCGTCGGAGATTGAAGAAAAATGGAGAAAGAGGAAGCTGAGAGGGGGAGATAGAGAGAGGGGATTTTCGAATCAAAAGGGGGGCACGAAAGAAGGATCAAAAAAAGAAGAAGGAGAGGAAGAGCATTGGAGATTGAAGAAAAACGGAGAAAGAGGAAGATGAGAGGGGGAGATAGAGAGAGGGGATTTTTGAATCAAAGCAGGACAGAGAACGAAGGGGATTCGGGAACGAAGGAAGAAATAGAAAAGGGGAAAAACGGAAGGGGATTCCTTCAGATAGAGGAAGGGGGTGAGGGTTTCACCTTCAAAAGAAAGAGAGATTGAGATGATTAGGCAAGAGACCGACAGAAAATAAAGGGGAAACTCCTCCATCGAGTTGATCCTTGGGTTACAGAGAAGCAATTTCGAAGAATGACAGGAGCATGGGGGCACGAAGCAGAGGAGGTTCATTCGTATTCAGTGATTCTTTGTTATCATGTTGATCTTTGCCCATGAGTTGTTGAAACAAAAGGGGAAGTTGGTTTGAGAGATTATGTAGAGACGAGACCAGACACTATAAGGATGTGCAAAAAAGGAGGATAGCATAAAGGCATTGATAAGAGAAGACTTGGGAAAAGCAACTATTATAGGGTTTGCATTTTATATGTGTCTCTAAATATTAGAATTAGAATGAACGTGTTATTTGCATACAAAACATCACGTAATATCATACGCTTGTAAATATAGTTATTCTAACTTTATTACATTTATTTTATTTTATTTTATTTTTTTATAATTGTCGTGTGGGATTCTTTGTCCTCTCAAGAACCGACCTATAAGGATCATGTGGGCCAATAAGCTTCCTTGGTGTCTATTGGGTATTAAAATTATATTTTGATACATTTTAGGTTTCAATGGCCTACATCGAATTAATTTAAAAATAATAATAATAATAAAAGGAAAAATTTTTCAACAAAAAGACAAGGAAAATACAAAAAGAAGATAAAAAAAAAAGAGAGAAGAAGAGAGGGCAAAGAAGTACAATCAATTTTGTAAATTAAACATGCAAAATAATTTTAAAACCCTTTTTTTTTTCAAAAGCTTAAAATGATTTCAATTTTCCTCCTCACTATTCATCCAAATAAAAAATAAAAACAAAACAAAACAAGGACTAAAAAAACAAAAAAAACACAAAACAAAAACAAACAACAGAACTCAAAAGAGAAAGAGAACAATATCAATAACAAAAGAGAACATAAAAGTGAAAAAATTAATCTCGTTCTCAATCTTTTAAAGTTTTCCCAAACTCCTTTTAAGAAAAAATAAAATAAAATAAAATAATTAAAGAAAAATAAACCTAAAAAATTGAAAAGGCTTAAATAATAAAAATGTCATTTTATTCTTGTAATTTTAACTTAGGTATCTTACCTTTACTTTTAAGAATAAATCTTTACACCTTAATTAATCAAAGATAAAAATAAATTAAGAAAAATTAAGAAAGGAAAAGGAAAAGAATCGTAACAAAAAAAATGAGGTAAGTAAAGAAGTAAAGTTAACTTTGACCTTAGTAAATTAAAATGCATTAACAAATCCTAAATTCATTTTATTTGCTAAAAGTGAAAGTAATTTTTATTTTCTTTCTCTTTCCTCCATAAAAGAAAAGAAAAATAAAACATAAAAAAAAACAAAAACAAGGAAAAAGGAGAAAAGACGAAAAAAAATAAAACATAAAACAAAGAAGAAAAAAACCAAAAAAACAAACATAGTCTCCGGTCGAACTACGTGGACTTTGATCCCTCTGAAGGGTACGTAGGCCCTAGGCTCTCACCCTAGGTCAAGTCTGCCCTTGTAAATAAAATTTTCTTTTCAATTTTTACTTTCTTAATTATTTTTTTGTTTTATTTTACTTTTCTAATTGTGTTTATTTGATTTCTTTCTTCCTTTTTTAATTTTATTTTATTTCTATTTCTTATCTTGCATGTGCTTTGTTAGGGAGAACCAAAATAAATTAAAAGCCATATTGATTCTGCACAACTAATTTAGGGTAACCGTTCTAGCAACGGGTGTTGTGGGGTGCCTAACACCTTCCTCACTCACAATCGATTCCCGAACTCATTTTTTATTCGTAGACCATTTTCGTTTTTCTTATAAAAAGGTTTTTCCAAAGTTTTACTTTAAGAAAAAAATTAAAACTTTAGTGGCGACTCTACTTATCTTAATTTCGATTTCAATTATCATAGGAAATTGAATCGAATTTCTTTTCAAGAAATTTTCTTTGTTTAAACGCCACGCGGTCACATTTACGGGTGTGATAGTTCATGATAAAGTTCAAGGTGCAATTAAAACCCTAACTTTTCTATCTTGTAAATTCATGATTTTTACTTGGATTTCTTTGCATATTTTTACTCTCCTCCCTTAAATTCATAGAATTCACTCCTGGTTCTCCTCAAAATTCCAGCCCTCTTGTAGCTACATATATGGGGTGAAATAGGGAGAAGGAGGGGAAGGAAGTAGCTACCATATGATGAAGATTTTACCTTGTTTTTCCTTGTTTTCTTCCTTGATTCTCATTTTCCTTAGCCTCTTCTCTTCAAATCCAAATTTTTCCCTTACTTTCTCCTTTAAAATAGATCCATACACTAAAATATAATCATAGGAACGAAAGAGAAATGGAGGAGAAGAGGTTTGGAAAGGAAAGAGCATGAAAAACTACCAAAAATTCATACCTTTAGCCTTTGATTCTCCTCCTCTTTGTCTTCCTCTTGTGTGACACTCTCCTAGGGTTTTCTCTCTGGTTTAGGGCAGAAACATATGAAGCTAAATGAGTGGAGGAGTAGGGCACCCTATATATATAGGTGGAAGAAGAAAGACTTTTCAAAAATTCCTATTTTGTCTTTCATTCTTAACATTTTTGTTTCCAATTTGTTTTAGCTCTTTTTTTAGAATCGTCTTTTATATTATAAAATTTAGGTTCCCAATATAGTAAAATATCTTTGGAATCACTCAAATCGGAGCTAAAATCTTCCAAAATGAATCCGTCAAAGTTTGGGTTAACTGACGTTGAAAAATATCTGCCAGAGGGGTTTTAACTGTCCTGGGGCTTTTCATAGTTTCCAGGGCCTCTAAGAACCCCAAATAACTCAAAACTTTCATTTAGAAAGTCCTCTTGTGTGAATTCTAAAATTTTCTCAAAATTATGAAAATGTCATTACATTTCGTAAGTCTATCGTCAGATTTCATTTCTTCATTCTAGTTCTATTTTTCTTTTTGTCTGAGCCTAGGATTCTCATTTTTAGGAGTCTAGAATTCTTTTTAAATTTTTTGGGACCTTGATTAATTCATTTTAGGGGACTTACTTTTGTATTTTGTAATTTCATTCGTTCATAGAGAAACTATTCGTTATGTTTCTCAAGTTTTCCTTCATTTTTAGAGAATCAGATATTACAATTTAGGCTTTGATTAGCAGTTCCACTTAACTACTCTAGTCGAATTTCAAAAGTAATGAGCTCTACCTGTAACTCAAGCCAACTAAGTTCTTCTCTTCCAGAAATTTGAACTACAATAGCATTATAGTCCAAATCCAATCCAGCAAGAATTTGAATGAAGAAATCAGTCTGAGACACTAGTGTGCCAGCTAAGGCTAATTTATTCGTAATATTTTTAGCTCTATTAAGATACTCTTCCATTTTAGTCCTTCTTTCTTAAGATGCAGAAACTCACCTTTTAACAGAGTAATTCTAGATCTATTAGTAATATTAGAGAGATTTTTCACTGCCACCCAAAGCTCATGTGAAGAAGAGCAATCAATCAGACTAGTTACAATCTCTGGTACCATCATATTAAACAACCATCCTAATAGAAGTTGATCATTGGACTTCCATTCTAAATATTCAAGTGATACTTTATCATTCGTAGTGTCAATAATAAATTTAGGAGGACACGACCACAATCCATCGATAAAGTCCTCTAGGTTATTCCCACGAATAATGGGAAGTATGAGACCTTACCAGAGAAGATAGTTTGTTATATCTAACATGACAGAACATTGTTGACTCATCGATCCAGAGAACATATTATTTTTGAAGAGTCCAGCTATCATAGTCTGAATGGAGGATGACTAACTTCCACTTCTTTGTGACATGTTTGTGGACAAATCTCTAGAGGATGTCATTAACTGCAAGCTTTGTGGCTTTAATACCAAGAAAGAAAGGAGAAGAAAAGAGAAATGTATTTTGCATAAAATTGAGGTGCTTCTATAATGATAGACCTCAATAGTATTTATATAGAATTTTGTTACAAAAATCTATTATAAAAAAGGCCATCTGGCACTCTAACAGAATAAGAGACTTATAGCACCAAAAACATGTGATAGAAATAAACATAAATTAGAAATGATAAAATCTTTTTTTCATCACACTCTAATTGCAAGTCATTAGAACCATGTATTTTAGCTATGGAGACCCTAAAATCCATCTAAAGTTGTTGGCAAATGGTTGGGGAGTGCATAACCCAGAGAATAGGATCAGAAGGGAATAGAGTCATGGCCAAAAATGGAGTTTGGAGAAACAAAGGTTGAAAGTGCCATGGCACAAGTTTTTGAGTCACGGTGTAACATAAGAGAATTAGGTTCTATTGGTTCTGAAGAGCAATCTCGCTATGGTGAGAGTTGGACAAAATCCTTGGGGAAGTTTCAGTAGGCTCACTCGTTATGGTGCCACGTAGGCTCGCTATAGTGAAAGTCAGGAAATTTTGAATAGTGAGGCCCAAGAGAGGTTCTCACTGTGGCATGGGGAGTTTGAGTTGTGGCAAGGGTTAGAGAAAATTTGGTTTTGAGTTCTAGTAGCAAGTGAGGTTGTGGTGTGGGTCCCTTAAGTGGCGGTACAAGTTTAATATTTCAATTTTTAGGTCCTTGTAGCCATTTCAGCTATAGCGAAGTTTGTCCAAGTCATGGCCTAGGACGTTAAACCTCTATTTTATCTCCTAGAACCTGGTTTTCCTTTATAATAAGGGTAGGTAAGGGTTGTTAACAATTATATGGGGGTTTTATACTTCTAGACTCTGTTGTGGATAAATTAAAAGCCTAAAATGAGAGGTTAAAAGCCTAAAATGAGAGGTTACATTCCCAATGAACTTAAACCTTCCAATTTATAGGAATAGTAGTGATATATTATTAAAAGGTTCAAATTTCCCTATAAATTTCATTCATTAATGATTAATATTGACTTTAGACCTTAAGTATTGATTATTAGTTATGCGTTTACACATAATTAATGTCAGTAGAAATTAGAGTCATTACATTAGGTAAGTTATGAACTTAACAAATGCGCTTCCTTATTTAGTTTGTACCTTGTAGAGTGGACCCCTTTTATCCCTTAGCCACCTATGCCTAACATTATCTTAACCCTCTAATGGATAGTAGTTCCTAGCTGAGTATATTGCATCCATTAGTAGGTAGTGTCCATCCTCCTTTTCCCCAAAACACAATGAAGGATATAAGGGTTGAATTTGAATAGGAAGATTAATACAATGTTGCTTTTATTGTTTATGATAGTGACATTGATGATAAGGGTGATAATGGTAGGGAGGTTCCTACCAAGACCATTCCAATTGCACCAATTAACTAGTATAAGGATTCAATAACTGCCTACTTATCACAAATTAATATGTAGGTTGTGGGGGGTCTTGGTTTTCTTAGAATGGCTAATGCTTTGAATCTACACAACAACCAAGAGTTATGTATCAACTTGTGGTATGTGAATATGCTATCTCTATGTTGTGTAGGAAAAATATACTCTTGCAAACACATTACACATTTAAGGAGTCTTACTTTGTAAAATATGGAGAATATTGATGCTCTCATTATATCATTAACTTGAATTGTAGGGTTAGGGCATGCTAAATAGAAAATGAATCCTATTAGGAGATCATCAAATATAAGGGGGCCACGTACATGTGTCTGCATTGTTATCCCAAGATGGCCTAAATTTGGATTCCAATGTGATATCATGATGCATTATAGCAATAGTGATTAAGAAGCTAAAGGTGTCTATTGCCTAAATAATTAAGAGGATGGGGAGTATATTGATTATATGGTGTCATATAAAAAGGCATAGAGCACAAAAAATCAGGATATCACTGTTACTTTTGGGAAAAAAGCTTATATGCTTTATTGCCTAAGTGGATGGTGCTACCATTCAATATTTCATGCTTAAATCATTTAAAGAGTTTCTTAACAGAAAATTTCCACAAAGTAGCTTTAAAGATGAATCTATACTGATGTTTCACTGAGTATTCTAGACATTCAAACCCTGCATTGACAACTTTGACCATTTAAAGTCACTAGTTCAAGTCAATGACACATTCTTGTATGTGAAGTACAAATGTTGATTGCTAGCTTGCAAGATGGTAGTAGGAATGTTGTGCCATTTGCATTTGCCATAGTAATATATAAGGCATAGGCATGATTCCTTCTAAAAATTCCCAAACATATGGTCAAGGACAGCATAGGATTTATTTAATGTTAGATAAACATTTAGCAATTTTTGTTATCGTCTCAAATCCCTGACTTAGGAGGTAGTCATTTTACACACATTATATGTTTTGTTTTTGACATATGGCTAGCAACCTAAACCAAAAATTTAGGATAGCTTGGCTAAAGGAGGTGTTTATTAACATTGATGCATTCTTAGTATTATAAGTTAAATATTTACCACATCCACTCTTGGTGTCTTTCTATGTGGCTAATTTTTTCCAACTAGTCACATTGTACATGTTACAAATACTAATGTCATGTGGTGGATGAATTGTTTGCCAAGCTATACAGTATGCATTTAAGGTAGTGAATTAAGTTAAGTTAACTCCATACATCAATAGTCACAAGCATAGAATGTTGAGGGTCATCATTATGATCACATGACAACATCTTGGTTGAAAGCATGAATGTAGTCTTTAAAGGCATCAGGCTTTTACCCATAACTAGCCTAGTGAAGGTAAGCATATACTAACTAACAAAACAATTTATGGAGTATGTCAAGCAAGCAAATGTACAAATAAGAGGTTGGACAAGTCTTTTGTGAGACTTTGAATGAAAAGTTTATAGCAAGTGTGAAGCCTGCCTCTATGTGTGTTATGTGTGCATTTGATTGATGAGCTTTGGCATTTGAAGTTGAAGAACCCTATGACTAGGTGAATTGTCAATTTGACAAGTGCTATAAAGTTAGCTTGACCAATTGTACATGTAACTATTGCAAATTTCAAGCCAAAAAGTACCTTTGTCAGCTTGTTCTTACAACCTATGCCAAGGTCTCCTTAAACCCCTTACAATTCATGGACCACGTTATCTAGTTGGACAACACATTGAACACATATAGTAAAGATGTGATAAAACCATTTGGCACATAAATTCTGTAGTATTTTAAGGACTTACCAAGGTTCATTTTATTATTTTATCCTCTATTTACAAATCTTCTAGTGATTTTTTAACTATTGAGTTGTGAATTTAAACCTTTAATCTTAATTAAATTCTACTTAAATTAAGCTTTGTTTTATTGTTTTAGGTTAAAAGAGGACTTAAGGAACCTAAAACTCCAAGTGTGGCATCTAAAAGGCCAAGGAGAGACAATTGGGCTTGCATAAAATCCTAGAAATCCAATTTTCATAGTCTAGTGCCATAGCCACAAAATTCCAAAGAGCTACAACCTTGGAGTTGTATGATACATAAATCAAATAGGCTAACACCATATCACTTGAAGGCTATAGCCATTGCACCTAAATGATAGCAAAAAAAATTATGGATTGTTCAAGATTCAAGTTCAATTGGAATTTTATTTTTTATTGGGGAAACCTATGCCTAAGGTTTTTTAGAGTCCTTAACCATCAAAACCATCTACCACCACTTGAAAACCCTAGTCCAATTCAACCCTACTTGGCCATATTTATAAATAGCCACTTTTGTGCTACATCTAAAGAATGTTAGACTAAGGAGACATGTAACAATGTCCTTCCAAAGAGGGATTGATTAATAATATTTAATAATATTAGAATAAATTAATGATTTTGGCAAGGGAGACATCTAGAGAATGTTAGACTAGGGAGACATGTAAAATTTTTGGGATCAAAATATAAATAGTAAAAATGTAGGGCCAATAACATATTTTTAGCTAGGATAGAAGTACAATTTTAGCTTGGATTAAAAAGTAATTTTTTTTCCATGTAGAAAATGGTATAGAAATTAAAAACACAATAAACTAGAAATTTTGATATACACCTTCCCATGAACAGAAACAAATTTTATACCTAGTAATAACCAATTTTGGTATTATTTCATTCAATAAAATAGCACATGCTAAGAACCTTCTTGCTTTCTTTTAAACTTAGTAACCAAGATGTGGGAAAAGAGGAGAGTGGCTAAGATTCTTGCAGTGTGATAAAGGGTATTGCTCTAATAGCTTGAATCTTTTATACAATTCTATTTAAGTCTATCTCACCCGCTCCCATTAGCAAAAGGAATTAAAAAAAAAAAGAAAGCTAAGTCTAAAATATATAAAGAGATGTTGAGAGAGGAAAAGTAGTGCAAAGAAGGTGATGAAGTTTGTAAAGGAAGTTTCAAGCCTTTCCAAGCCAGGAAATCTAGTAAGACAACTATTGTCTTACTGAGTTTCATCGTTCTTATTAAAATTTTTCTTGAATCCCTCTTCCTATGCCATTTCTCTTTCTAACATCATTTGATGGTTTAAATGGTGAAGTTTAGTTCTTGATGTTTAAATGCATCCTAAAATTACAGATGGCATTTTTAGAATACTTAGATGCTTCCTATATGCTTAGTTAAGGATGAGACTCCATGAATGTTATTATGCACAACTTTGTTGCTCTAAAAGAATTTTGTCTTTAACCATGAAAGGGATCATATAGGTTGGGAGAAAATGATGATGATGGCTAGAATAAGTTGAAAGTTCTTCCTTGCTTCATGCTACTATTTTCTCTTCCTAGAACTCAAAAATGGCAACTCTCCATTTATGCCTTTGAAATTCAGTTTGACAATTATTTTGATATTCTAGGATGCTTATAAGGTATTCTAATGATTAGTTGCAGTTGATGAGGTTTGAAATGGAAAAACTTAGAATTAAGTGGTGAAGAATGTAGCTTCTTGAGAATGAAGATAGACTAGTGTCATGATGCCAAGCATGGCACACCACAGCGTTGATTTCCTTGGTCACATAAGGAGAACCTCGTGTGGCACTATAACATTATAGATATTGAATGTAATGTCTAATTTTCATCAAACGACAGAAGTAGATGCATTTTCAAAGCAAGTCCCTTGAAATGAATTACTTAAGGTCTCAAAAAAATTTAAGTAGCATTTTACAGTCCTAAAAATGAGAATCTCAGGCTCAAATAGAAAGAAAAACATAGCTAAAATGAAGAAATGAATTGTAATGAAACATAATGGAATTTTTGTAATTTTGAGCAAATTTTTGGAATTCACATAGGAGGGATTTTTAAATGAAAGTTTTAAGTTCTCTAGGGTTCTCAGAAGCTCTGAAAACCATGGAAAATCCCAGAACAGTTAAAACCCCTCTGGTGGTCATTTTCCAATGTCGATTTACCTAAATTTTGATAGATTCGTTCAAGAAGGTTTTAACTCCGATTTGAGTGATTCCAAGGGAATTTTATTAAATTGGGAACTAAATTTTATAATGGACAAGACGGTTCTCAAAAAGGAGCTAAAAAAAATCAGAAACGAAAATGCCAAGACGAAGGGACAAAATGGAAATTTTTGAAAAGTCTTTCTTAACTTACCTATATATATATATGAGGCGCCCCATCTCTTCATTCATTCAACCACATTTGTTTCTACCATAAATTAGAGAAAGAACCCTAAGGGTCAGGCACACAAGAAGGAGAAGAAAAGAAGGAGAAAAACAAGGAAGAGGAATGGATTTTCTTAGTCTTTTTCATGCCTTATCTTTAGTAAATGTTTTCTCCTCCATTTCCCTTTCTTTCCCATGGTTTTATTGAAATTTTTAGGTCCATTTTGAGGGTAGAACATGTAACACCATAAGTTTCTAGCTTGCTTCATGCTATGTCTAGGCCTCATGCCATCTATTTCGCAAGGAAGCAAGAAAAATGGCATTAAAATAGTAAATAAAATTGCATTATGTAATGGATAAATTTTTTGTTCGATCTCCGATGGATCATATGAACTTATTAAACTTATTCTCATATTTAATTACACTAATAAAACTTAAAACCATCTAAAAAAGTGGCCTAGAACTCATGCAAGTGGATGGAACATACAAAAATACTAGGTGCAGCCTTGGCCAGAATTTCAGTTTTTTGTCACAAATTTGAAAAATCATAAATAATTATAGAAAAACTAAAATCATGAATTCTTTACCATTATAGAAAGATAAAGATGTCTACTTTATGCTAAAAATATGTCCAAACCTCAAAAAGGGCTTGTAGCTATTGGAAATTGATGGAACAATATTAAAGGTCAACTATTGTTACTAGTACTATCTTCCATCTTCAAAAATTCATATCTCCCTGCTCAGAGGTCCAATTAGGGTGATCTTGGTGGCCATGGAAAGCTTATCATGTTTGTTTATTTATAAAATTTCATGAGCATTGGAAATCATTTGGCCTACAAATGACTCGGCTTGAGTTTTTGACCAGATGAACAGTGTCTGCATTAATTTAGTAGAAAAATGCCAAATTTGGAAATTCATAATTAATTCTATAGAGCTCCAAATAATCTAGTATCTAGCTTCTAAAAAATATCTAGATGAGATCTATATGTATGCCAAATTTCATGGGCAAATGCGTTCATTTGGTTAGCTCTTGACATTAGGTTGTAAAATGGCTCATTTTGTGTCATATAAAGGGTTCAAATGGTCCATTTCAAGTTCCAAGGCAACCATGACCACTTAAGTACGTGGGAATGCACCAAAATGGCTCTCTAAACTTGTCTCAAAGGTACATAAACCCAGATTTCCCAAATTTACTTATCCACCCGAAGTTATACACTAGAGCATACATGTTAAAGCTTACCATCTAATGTCCAAAATGCACTATATCATACCTATGGCATTAAATCTCATTCATACATCATATATATGAGTATTTACACTTGCTTAAATGATTAAATAACAATTCCATCATAGGATTATATCATATGGCACTGGTACGGCTACAAAAACAAAACAAAACTAGGCATTTTTATACACTTTGATGTCAATCTCCTTCTTCTAGGCTTGGTGGCTTCCATTACCTTATTCAATTACTCCACCTAGCATGTTAAGACATTGGAGAGGAGGGAATGAGATTCCAAGAATCCTAATAGCTCGTCTCCTAACCATACATAAAGTATACAATACAAGCCTTAAAAATGCATGCATAAGCATAATGACATGTATGATTATTCAAGAAGCATCATTGGCATTTGAACAATTCATACAAAGTATACATAGGCTTGCCAAGTAAGTGGATTAGCCTCATGCATTTTCTTGTAAATTTTGGACTTGCCTTACCTATTTTCTCTAGGAGGTCATGACTCAACCTCACTCTTGGAAGACTCTTTAATTTATCTCAACTAATTTTAAGGGTTCTTGGCTCATCCTCACCATGGCTAGAGGGTTCTTAGCTTCTCCACACTCAAACAAATCAAGGTAAGCATATAAACATAAGTTGAATGCATAAAACATCATCATGGTACCATGGCATATGAAATTATGCTAGAACACTTTTCATGGCTTAAAACACACATACACACATTCAAAGACAAGTTAAACATACATTCATGCATAAGAGAAAGAGGAGAGAGCTACCTTTGCCACACAAGCACACTTTTTCCTTGAGCCTTGAGTCCTCTCCCTTGTCCTCACACACACAAGGAGGTGGAGATCATTTCTCTTGGCCTAGACACATCATACGAAAGCTAATTATATTCTTGAATCAAATTCTAAAGCCATACATTCGCTAGAAAAGTTAGGTAACTTATATGGCTCTTTTATGGTTCCATAATGCACTTAATGAAATAACTTTAAGAAAATATCATCTTGGCTCCATTCACTCCCTTTATCTATGATTCTTGACTCCATTTAAATCTCTTGGAGTCATCACACAATCAAATCAAGGAGCCTAGCTAGGTGTTGCTTCTTTAAGTCATAATATGGAACCTATGATGCCATCTCATTATCCATGGCTTCTAAAATTTTTCCAAGGCTTCCTCTCATCCTCTTCCATCATATATGACTCAAAAATAAGCTTGGCACAAATTAAAACTACCCCTTGGTGCTTCATCTAGCCTAGGCTAAAACCATGTACTATATGAACACCAAGTGAGTTTGCTTCATTTTCTTGATGGAAGATGCATATGAGGAGCCTTCTAGGGATCTCAAGAGCTCATCCAAACACTCATTTAGGCCTAGAGACAATTGCATCAAATCAGATTTTTAAGGGAGCCCATGAAACCCTAGGTTTGCTATCTTTAAAATCAATGGCTTTTACTTGAATTTCCTTGCATATTCATATTCTCCTCCCTTAAATTCCTAGGATTTGCCCTTGGTTTTGCCCAAAATCCAAGCCTTCTTGTAGCTACATACATGGGGCAAACTAAGTAGAAGAAGGAAGAAAGAGTAGGTACCATGTAATGAAGATTTTACCTTGTTTTCTTAGCTTTTCTTGCTTGTTTCTCACTTTCCTTGGCCTCCTCTCTTGAAATCCGAATTTTCCCCTTTTTTCTACCCTCAAAATAGCACCAAAAAATTTGAGAAAACCATAGGGAGAAAGGGGAGAAGGAGGAGAAACATGTTGCTAAAGAAAGAGCTTAAAATTCCATGAAATTTCCTACCTTTTCCTTGCCTTTTCTCCCTTCAAGACCTTCTCCTTTGGTAAGCCTAAGAGTTGGCTTTCTCCTCTGGTTTTGGGGCAGAATTAGGTCAGTCTAGAAGAGGGGAGAAGAAGGGCAAAATATAAGGAGGGTTCAAGAAGCTTCCATTATCCAAAAATTTCAAATTTTTCCTTCATTCTTGGCATTTTCGTTTCTAATTTGTTTTAGTTCCTTTTTGAGAACCTTATTTCCATTATGAAATTTAAATTCCCAATTTAATAAAATGCCTTTGTAATCACTCAAATCAAAGCTAAAACCTTCATAAATGAATCCATCAAAGTTTAGGTCAATCGATTTTAGAAAACGTCCATCAAAGGGGTTTTAACTGTCCCTGGGCTTCCTATAGTTTTCAGAGCTTCTGAGAACCCCAAAGAACTTAAAACTTACATTTAAAAAGCCCTTCTATGAAAATTCCAAAATTTGCTCAAAATTACAAAAATGCCATTACATTTCGTCAACCTTTCATTTAATTTCGTTTCTTCATTCTAGCTCTGTTTTTCAATCCGTCTGAGTTTGGGATTCTCATTTTTAAGAGTCTAGAATGCTACATAATTTTTTTGGTACCTAAAATCACTCTATCTAGGGACTTCCTATAATACCATAGATTTCTAGCTTTGCCTCATACTACTTCTAAGTCTCATGCCAACACAAGGAAATAACATATAAAAAGTGAATATTTTTGCGTTGCACAGGGGATGAAATTTCCATTCGAAGTCTTGTAGACCATGTGAGCTCATGTATCACATTCTCATATTTAATTACATAGATACAACTCAATTCCATCACCAAAAGTTGCCTATAACTTGTGCAAGAGAAAGGAATACAAAAAATACCATAGTGTAGCCTTGGCTAGAATCCATGTTTTCTGTCACAAATTTTGAAAAATCATAACTAATTCTAGAAAAATTGAAATCTATCACGCTATAGCTTCATGGAAAAATATAAGTGTTAAATTTATACTAAAAATAATTTCAAGTCATAAACATATCATCTGGACCATGTTTGACATAAAAAAGGTACAAAGGTCTGACTAGCTACTGGTACTAATACAGATTTCTGTTATAAATTTAAAAAATGTCCAATTAATTCTAAAAAAATACAATCCATACAAATGATACCAATCAAGAAAGCTATAGATGTTAACTAGAGGAAAAATAACTTTAGACCAGTCCAGGCATGTCTAGGCTTTGAAAACCAATCAAATAGTAACACAAGTCTAGCTGGATGCCTAATACTAAATAGAAACTTCAAAACTTTATATCTCCCTCTCTAGACATCCAAATGAGTTGCTTCTAATTAGTACAAGTCACTGGGAAGGTCTAGTTTCTATTGTAAAATTTTGTGGCAATTAGACATCATTTGCCACATAAGTGATAGAGTTTTATTTCAGACCAGAATGAACAAAACATTAAACCAAAACCAGAAAAATTTCCAACTTTGAAAATTCATCAAATATTCTATAAACCTCCAAAAATTTTACACTTTAGCTTTACAAAAAGCTCTCAGCATGGTCTAGATGCATGCCAAATTTCATTCTAAGGAGAGCTCATTTGGATAAAAAGTTGTATAACTCACCAATATGGTCAATTTTGCTCTATATGAGATACCAAATGTGTCCAAATGGCCTCCTTTGATGTTTGACACCTCTTGAGTAAGTTTAAAAGCATAAATATGACTTTTATGAATAGCCCAAAATGGTTCCAAACCTTATGCATCTTAACTTGGCCATTCCACTTCCATTAATACATAAAATCTCACATACTAGCTCTTGCCATTCAATAGCCCAAACTTGCTATCTCATACATTTGGCATCAAATTTCATTCATATATCATACATTAAGGTAATTACATATGTTCATATGATTACATAATAATTTTACCATGGGATTATATCATATTCCATGTGTATGGCTATAAGAGAGACATAACTAAGCCATTCATATATTTTGATGTCAATCTCCTTTTCCTTGGCTTGGTGGCTTCCATTACCTTGCTCAATTAACTCACCTAGCATGTTAAGACATTAGAGAGGAGGGGATGAGATTCAAAGAATCCTAATAGCTCATCTCCCTTTCAATTACACATAAAGTATGCAATACAAGGCTTGAAAATGCATGCATGGACATATTAACATATGTGAGCATTTAAGAAACATTCTTGACATTTAAATAAGTCATACATAGCATACATAGGCTTGCCAAGTAAGTGGATTAGCCTCATCCATTCACTTGTGGATTTTGGATTTGCCTCACCCATTTTCTTTAAGAGGTTTTTAACTCAATCTTACTCTTGGGAGTTGTGACGACCCTAATTTTAATATCAGTGATTATAGCTAAATACACAATTAATAAATAATGATCAAGGTTTGGAGTCATTACAATTAATTACATTAAGAAAATATAGGGGAATTTAAACCTTGATACTACTAGGATCATCAACTAACAACCATAACGGGAACATACATAAAAGGGTTTGTGCCATCATTTAAGGTTTAGGGTTCATCCATTAATCAATTTCAACCCATAAAACATCCCACCAACGTACCCATGCTATTCCCTAACATTAGCCTTGCTGAAATTAGGGTTTCTAAGTCAAATATAGGAGCTTGGGGACCTGCGCCGCGACCTGGGACTTTCCCGCCGCGGCTAAGTTAGGTTCTGGAGCTCGAAAACTAAGTTTTTAAACTTGCACCGTAGCATGGAACTCTTGTTCCGCGGCCAAGTTGCTTTCTGGAATTTTCCTGACTTTCACTGCGGCGATAGCAGCGGCAAGTTGGATCTGCGCCGCGGCCAACTTATGTGGCGCCGCGGCGAGTTTTGCTACTGTAACCTCCGTAATTAATTTCCTCGACTCGCGCCGCGGTGAGACTTTTTGCACCGCGGCGAGGTTACATTCTGTCACCCCCTGGGCAATTATTTTCACTCTGAGTCGCGGTGAGATTTCTCAAGCCGCGGCGTCCCTTGCCACTGTCACTCCCTAGGCCGCGGCGAAGCCTTCCTGGCCGCGACATGACTCCCTTTTGTAGCTGTTTTCCCTCTATTTCGCCCCCTACACTCCATTTCTCTTCTTAGGGACACTCTAAGGTCACTTCCCCTCATTTTATATGGCTCTAATGGCATTTATCTACCTTATTTACCTAGCTATCCTTCCATTACCAATTCAAATCTTGTATGCCCGTTTCTTTCTTCTAATTACCTTCTATCAACAAGTTTATAAAGTATCAACAACAAAATATACATAACTACCAGCAGCTATCCTTTAATACACAATAAATAGGGGTTCCATATATTAGGGGCTCATATCAATATCTCAAGGGTTACATTTCCATTGATAAGCAATATTATAGGTCAACATCATTTATAGCAGATATCATGAGTCCGTACAACAATTACCAAATTAAGATGGGGTCTAACCCCTCCATACATACATCCTTAATAAATCAAATGTGCAAGCCTACACTTGGCAATACAGATACATGATGATGCTATATGAAACTAAACAAAATTCAGCATCTACCCTATTACACTTAGACCAAGTGTAGCCTCCCTACACTAGGCCTCAGCTCATGGATGTTCATCCACTTGCTTGCCCTTATCCTTACCCGAGGAACCTTCACCTAAAATTATAATCTCACAAAACGGGGTGAGATACACATCTCAGTAACCAAGGCAATTCCATCATATAATCCAGTTTAATCAACATATATGCATGAATCAAAATCCATATCAGAATCATATCAATCATTTCAGCAAATGAAACAATTAGGCTATCATGATTACTATCCCATACTAGCAATCATATAATTAACATGTTAAAGGCCATTAACACCAAGAGAGGCCCGTCCACGGCACCTACTCCCTATTGAGCACAACCAGGGCTCAGTGTATCTGGGGTTGATCATACCCGGTGCTCGATCGTAGCACATGCACAGGTGGCAGCCACACCACAGCTCCACTATGGACTCACAAGGTCCAATCATAATACAACATATAGCCAACCAATTCATTCAGCATTTCAAATCATTCATATACAGCAAATATGAAATTAAAATAGATACATGCATGGAATTAATGTAAACCCCGGTTACCTCACTTGTAGACAAATTTTTGCAACAGCCACCACAGATACAATATCTCCCTATAACCAGAACGTCAGATGATTATTACTCTAATTCATCATTAGCAGTTGCAATAAGTACTTAAGAGATTTAAATGCTAATAACTACCTGAAGAGCACTTCCCCAGTCACCACCGATCCTAAATTCGGATTCAAGTGTCCTCTATCAGAAATCTCAACAATCCACCCAAAATTCTAAGTAAATTCATACTAAATTAATACCCATTTTATAATTCAGCTATGGGGGTCTCAAATTAACAAAGAAGGCATCAAAATGGGGGGTTTAAAGTCACCTAATACCAACCCCAACCTCAACCTACGAATTTCCCCAAGAAAATCCCCAAACACCCACATTTTCAGATTTTGGGTATGATGAAAATTCTCCAAATGAAAAACTAATCTGACTAAATTAAAGAGAAAGATGAGGGGATTAAGTTCTATAACTATTACCTTAGCTGAATCTTGCTCTAAGTGTGTGAAAATGAAGAATTTTTGCCCCAAACCCTAGCCTCCTTCTCCACCTCCGAATTTCAATTTTAAGTTTCAGCAAATGGGATAAGTGGCTGAAGTATTAGGGTTTTAGATTGGTTTAAGTTGGGTCAAAAATGGGTTATGGGTTGCTCCAAGGTCCAAGTTCAAATGGGCTTCAGACTTTAGCTTATTGGGCTAGTTTTCACTTGTTGGGCTGCAGAATTCTTTTGGGCCAGTTTAATACATTGGGTTACTGAAGTTTTATGGGTTTTGGGCCAAACTTGAAGGGCTCAAGGGTTTGGGTCTGCACCTAATTCATTGAGCCTCCATTAACCTTTTATCATAGTTCATTAATTTGGGCCTAGATGCAATTTCTATCCTAATTAATTCTCAAACCCATATTAATAATCTATCCCTCCAAAACTTCTATTCACTAACTTGCCCAATTATCCTCTATTAATTATTCTTAATTACTCTAAATCTATAATTAACACCTTAATTAATTTCGGGGTGTTACAGGAGTCAACCTCACTCTCGGGAGACTCTTTACTTTGTCTCAACCAACTTTAAGGGTTCTTGGCTCATCCTCACCATGGCTAGAGGGTTCTTGGCTTCTCCACTCTTAAGCAAACTAAGGCAAACATATAAAACATCATTTGAATGGATAAAATATCATCACGGTACCATGGAATAAAAGCTCATGCTAAAATACTTTTCATAATTCAAAACATATATACACACATCCAAAGACAATGTAAGCACATATTCATGCACGAGAGAAGGTGGAGAGAGCTACCTTACTTACATTTACAAACTTTTTCCTTGAGCCTTAAGTCCTTTCCCTTGACCTCACACACCAAGGAGGTGGAGATCATTTCTCTTGGCTTAGACACATCATATGGAAGTCAATTATACTCTTGAATTAAATTCTAAGGCCATAGATTCACTAGAAATGCTAGGTGACTCATATGGCTCTTTTATGGTTCTATAATGCACTTAATGAAGCAACCTTTGAAAAAAATAATCTTGGCTCCATTCTTTCCATCTATTTATGATTCTTGGCTCCATTTAAACCTCTTGGAGTCATTATACAATTAACTTTAGGAGCCTAGCTAAGTGTTGCTTCTTTAAATCGTATTATGGAACATGTAAGGCCATCTCACTTTCTACGATTTCTAAAATTTTTCCAAGACTTCCTTTCAACTCTCCCATCATACATGATGCAAAACTAAGCTTGGAACAATTTAAAACTACCCCTTGGTACTCCAAACTCTCTAGGTCGTGGTTATAGACCAAGGAGACACCAGGTGAGTTTGCTTTATTTTCTTGATGGAAGATGCACATGAGGAGCCTTCTAGGGATCTCAAGAGCTCATCCAAACACTTATTTAGGCCTAGGAACAATTACATCAAATCAGATTTTCAAGAGAGCTCATGAAATCCTAAGTTTACTATCTTGAAAATCAATGGCTTTTACTTGAATTTTCTTGCATATTCTTACTCTCCTCCTTTAAATTCATAGAATTCACCCTTGGTTCTACCTAAAATTCAAGCCTCTTGAAGCTACATCTATGGGGAAAAATAGGGAGAAGAAGGGGGGAGGAATATCTATCATAGGATGAAGATTTTACCTTGTTTCCATGGCTTTTCTTACTTATTTCTCACTTTTCTTGGCTTTCTTTCTTCAAATCCGAATTTTCCCCTCTATTCTTCCCTAAAAAAAGATTCAAAAACTTCAATATAATCATAGAAGAGAAAGGGAAATGGAGGAGAAGGGGTTTGCTAAAGAAAGAGCATGAAAAATAACCAAAAATCCATATCTTTTGCCTTGTCTTTCTCCTTCTCTTCCTCTCCCTCTTGTGCGCCTCACTCCTTAGGATTTTTCTTTGGTTTAGGGTAGAAAAATATGTAGCTAAGTGAGTGGAAAGGTGGGGCACCCTATATATAGAGGTGGGAGGAAGAAAGACTTTTCAAAAATTCTAATTTTGCCCTTTGTTTTGGCATTTTCGTTCTCAGTTCGTTTTAGCTTCTTTTTTAGAATTGTCTTTTCCATTATAAAATTTAGGTTCTCAATTTAGTAAAATGCCTTTGGAATCATTCAAATCAAAGCAAAAACCTCCCTAAATGAATCCATCAAAGTTCAGGTTCACTGTTATTGGAAAACATCCATCGGAGGGGTTTTAACTGTCTCGGGGCTTCCCATGGATTTCAAGGCCTCTGAGAACCTTGGAGAACTCAAAACTTTCATTTAAAAAGCCCTCCTATATGAATTCTAAAATTTGCTCAAAATTACAAAAATACCATTACGTTTATAAGTCTTTCATTCAATTTTGTTTCTTTATTCTAGCTCTATTTTTCTTTCCGTCTAGGCCTGGGATTCTCATTTTTAGGAGTTTAGAATGCTTTCCAAATTTTTTAGGGTCTTAACTAAGTCATTTTAGGGACTTACTTTTGTATTAAGTGAATTTTGTTTATTTACAAAGACACCGTATGTTACATTTCTTGCTTTTTCTCTCATTTTTAAAGAACCAGATATTGCACTTCCTTTTATATCTAGTAAATTTTATACATTTACAGAGAAATCATATGTTACGTTTCTCATGTTTTCTCTCATTTTCAAAGAACTAGATATTACAAAACAGAGGAAAAATTTCGAAATTGAGGTGAAGAAGCCAAGGAAGGTGAAAAATAAGCAAGAAGAACTAAGGAAATCAAGGTATTTTGTCATCTCTTCACTTACTCTTCCTCCTTCCTTCTCTTGTGAGTGGTTCGACCTACATATGGCTAGCCCTAAGGAGTTGAATCTCTAGCTAAACCAAGAATGAATCTTAGGAATTTAAGGGAGAAGAACAAGAATATGCAAAGAAAATAACAAACTAAGCATTAGATTTCAAGCTAGAAAATCTAGGGTTTCAAGTATCCCTTGTAAAATCTGATTTGATACAATAATTCTTAGGCCTAAATAAGTGTTTGGATGAACTCCTAAAATCCCTATAAGGCTCCCCATATGCATCTTCCACAGAGAAAACAAAGCAAGCTCCATGGGTGCCAAGAAGATGCATAGGCTCGACAAAGAGGGTTCCATGTATTGTAATATCCAGTTCTCTAAAAATGAAGAAAACGTGAGAAACGTAATATACGGTTTCTCCGTAAATGAATGAAATTCACCAAATATAAAAAGGAAGTCTCCCAAAATGACTTAGTCAAGATCCTAAAAATTTTGGAAAGTACTCTAGACTCTTAAAAATGAGAATTCCAGGCTCAGACGGAAAGAAAAACAAAGCTATAATAAAGAAACGAATTGTGATGAAAGATTGACGAAACGTAAAGGCATTTTCGTCATTTTGAGAAAATTTTAAAATTCACATAGGAGGGCTTTTTAAATGAAAATTTTGTGTTCTCTAGGGTTCTCAGGGGCACTGAAAACCATGGGAAGCCCCGGGACAGCTAAAGCCCCTTCGATGGATGTTTTCCAACATCGGTGCACCAAAACCTTTGACTGATTCGTTCGAGAAGATTTTAGCTCTAATTCAAGTGATTCCAAAGGCATTTTACTAAATTAGGAACTTAAATTTCATAATTGAAAAGAAAGTTCTCAAAAAAGAGCTAAAACAAGTTAGAAACAAAAATACTAAGATCGAAGGGCAAAACAAATGCAAGCAAGGTAGCTCTCTCCACCTTCTATCATGCATGGATGTGTGTTTAGCTTATTTTAGAATGTGTGTATGTGTATTTTCAAGCTTTGAAAAGTATGCTAGCATGCCTTTATATGCCATGATGCTTAATGCCATGTTATGTTTTCAAATAATTACATGATGTTTGTATGAGTTTGCTTGAGTGTGAAGAGGCCAAGAACTCTTCCCTTGGTAAAGATGAGCCAAGAACCCTTGAGTTTAGTTGAGATAAAGTAAAGAGTCTCCCAAAAGCAAAGTGGGCCCCCAAGAGTATGGTTGAGTCCAAAGCTCTTCAAGAATAGGTAAGGCAAGTCCAAAATCCATGAGGAGAAGTGTAAGGCCAATCTAGTACTTAGTGAGCTCTTAGATGTCTTATATGATTTATTCATATGCCAAGATTATTTTTAAAATGTTCAACTCTTATGTAAAGTCCCACATCGGATGGTTTGGTCTTGGGAATAGCCCATATAAGTGGGAGCGAAGCTTTCCCCACTAATGATGCATTTTCCCAACGAATAGGGAAGGCTGGGTCGAAGACTCTCGAACTCGGAAGGCAAGGAAGAACAAAACCCTTTGGGCCAGCATACCGCTCGGGGACAATATCATTGGAGGCTCTGTATGTATTGGTATCAGAGTTGGCTGTTTGCATATGTGACCTAAGGACGGGTCAACCCCAAAGGGGGGTGGACACACCCAAGGGATTTTGTTCTTCCCTGCTTTTCGGGTTCGAGGGTCTTCGACCCAGCCTTCCCCGTTCGTTGGGAAAATGTATCGTTAGTGGGGAGAGCTTCACTCCCACTTATATGGGTTGTTCCCAAGACCAAACCATCTAATGTGGGACTTTACAATCCACCCCCCTTTGGGGCCGACCCGTCCTCGGGTCACACATGCAAACGGACAACTCTGATACCAACACATACAGAGCCTCCAACAATATTGTCCCCGAGTGGCACGCTAGCCCAAGGGGTTTTGTTATTCCCTGCCTTTTGGGTTCGAGGGTCTTTGACCCAACCTTCCCCATTCGTTGGGAAAACATGTCGTTGGTGGGGAAAGCTTCGCTCCCACTTATATGGGCCATTCCCAAGACTAAATCATCCGATGTGGGACACATACAGAGCCTCCAACGATATTGTCCCTGAGTGCCACATTGGCCTAAGGGGTTTTGTTCTTCCCTGCCTTCCGGATTCGAGGGTCTTCAACCCAGCCTTCCCTGTTCATTGGGAAAACACGTTGTTGGTGGAGAGAGCTTCGCTCCTACTTATATGGGCTGTTCCCAAGACCAAACCATCTGATGTGGGACTTTACATCTTACATTTTCACTATGCATGCATTTGAAAAGCTTACTTTGAACATATTATGTATGATTGAATGAGAGATGAGCTATTGGAATTCTTTGAATCTCATCCCCTCATCTCCAATGTCTTAACATGCTAGGTGAAATAAGTGAGCAAGGTATTGAAGGCCACCAAGCTTAGAAGAAGAAGATGGGTGTCAAAGTATATGAATATACCTAGTTTTGCCTTGTTTTTAGCCATATACATGGCATGTGATATAATCTCATGATGAAATTGGTATGTAACCATATGAACATATGTAAATACCCAAATATGTGATGCATGAATGAAATTTGATGCCAAATGTATGAGATAGCATGTTTTGGGTATTGAACGGCAAGTTTAGCTCTTGAATGGCTAGATAAATTAGTGTAATAATGGAAGTGGAATGGCCAAATTTAGATGCATAAGGTTTGGGACTACTTGGGCAGTTCATAAAAATCCTATTTATGCTTTTAAACTTGCCCAAGAGGTGCCAAACACCAAGCAAGACCATTTGGGCACACTTAGTCTCTAATATGGATCAAAATTGACTATATTGGAAACCTATACCACTTTTTATCCAAATGAGCTCTTCTTGATCTAAGATTTGGTATACATCTAGAGCTTGTTGAGGGCTTTGTGGGAAGCTAAATTACAGAATTTTTTAAGGTCTATAGAATATTTGATGAATTTTCCAAGTTGAGAAATTTTCTGATTTTGGTCTGGTGTACTGTTCACTCAGGTCTGAAAATGAAATCTGTCACTCAAGGGGAAAATGATGTCTAATTGCCACAAATTTTTATAGGTAGAAACCAGATACTCCCAGTGACTTGTACCAACTAGAAGTACCCCATTTTGATGTCTAGAGAGGGAGATATGAATTTTTGAAGTTTCTGTCCAGCATCAGGCATCCAAACTGACCCAGGGTATTGTTTGATTAGTTTTTTATGCTTGGACATGGATGGAATGGTATGACGTTATTTTTTACTTCTATTTACCATCTTTATCTGTCTATATTGGTATATTCATATGCATTGGATTTTTGTGTAATTAATTGGACATTTTTGAAGTTTTCTGCAAAAGCCTATGACAATACCAGTAGCCAGCCAGACCTCTATCCTATTTTGAATGTCAAACGTCTTCTGCTGGCATTTCATGGTCTGGTCATATTTTTAGCATAAAGTAGACATATGTAGCTTTCTATAATGGCAAAAAACACATGATTTAAATTTTTCTAGAATTAGTTATGATTTTTCAAAATTTTTGACAGAAAAGAGGAAATTCTAGTCGAAAATGCAAACATGAATTTTAATGTGTTCCTTTGCTATCCACGAGTTGTAGGCCAAATTTGATGATGGAAATGAGCTATATTCATGTGTTTAAGTATGATAATGTGATAGTTGCATTCATATGGCCCACGGGACTCCGAAGGAAAAATTTTACCCGTAGAGGAATGCATTTTAATTCATAACTCCCTATGCCACCATATTGTTTCCATAGAACAAACATTAGATGAGGCATGAGAATTGTATGAATTGAGTCCTAGAAGTCTGGTGTTACACTTGGGATGAAGTTGGACATAGCAAAGTTTGTTGCTAAATGTCTAGTTTGTCAAAGGGTTAAGATTGAACACTAAAGACCCGCAAGTTTGTTACACCCCTTAGAAATTTCAGAGTGGAAATGGGATAGTATATTCATAGATTTTGTGATGGGTTTACCTAGAACATCCTCGGGTTATGATGTTATTTGGGTGATTGTGGATAGATTAACCAAGTCTACCTATTTTTTCCCTATTAGAGCCACTTATCCTCTAGATAGACTAGCTCAACTGTATGTTTGTGAAATTGTAAGATTACATGGTGTTCCTAATAGCATTATGTCAGATAGAGACCCAAGGTTCACATCAAAATTTTGGCAGTCTCTATAAGAAGCTTTAGGTACTAGTCTTAACTTTAGCACTGCCTATCATCCTCATTTTGATGAACAGATTGAGAGGACCATTCAAACCCTTGAGGACATGCTTAGGGCTAGAGTGCTAGAGTTAAAGGGGTTTTGGGATGTGTACTTGCCTTTAGCTGAGTTTGCTTATAATAATAGTTATCATTCTAGTATCCAGATGGCACCATTTGAGGCACTTTATAGAAGGAAGTGTCAGTCACCCTTATGTTGGGTAGAACTTGGTGAGAGGAGTCTTTTAGGTCCAGACATAGTAGACCAAACCACCCACCAAATAGAACTCATCAAAAAAAAGTTGTTGGCTGCCCAGAGTAAGTAAAAGAGTTATGCAGATAAGAGGAAGAGACTCTTAAAATTTATGGTAAGAGACTATATGTTCCTTAAGGCTACTTTGGTGACGGGTGTAGGACGGTCTATTAGGACAAGAAAGCTCAGTCCTCGTTATCTTGGTCCTTTCCAAATCCTTAAAAGGATAGAACCTGTGGCTTATAGAGTTGCTTTACCTCCAAACCTGGCCAGATTGCATGATGTGTTCCATGTGTCCCAACTAAAAAAGTACCACCCGGACCTTTTGCATGTCATTGAGCATGAGAATGTGCATCTACAAAATGATTTGTCTTATGTGGTTGAGTAGGAAAGGATTGTGGACTTAAAAGTCAAATAGTTACGTAATAAGGACATCCTCCTTGTAAAGGTAGTATAGAAGGGACTTACTTCGGATGAAGCAACTTGGGAGATGGAGGAGGCAATGAGGAAGGATTATCCTGCATTATTTGAGTAAGGTAAGTCTAATTTTAAGAACAAAATTTTTAAAAGGAGAAGAGAATGTAACACCCTAAAATTAATTAAAATGTTAATCATGGATTTGGGATAATTAAGAATAATTAATATGGACTAATTGGGAAAGTTAAGTGAATGAAAATTCTAGAAAGATAAATTATTAATATAAGTTTGAAATTTAATTGAGTTAAAAACCCCCATTTAAACCCAAATTAAATTAAATAGGCCAGAGTTAGAAACTAATGGAGGCTTAAGAATTTTAGATGCAAACCCAACTTCCTATAGTGAATCTTGGCCCAAGAGAGAGCACCTAAGGAGGGCCCAATCTGATTTAATGTGATAGAAGCCCATGACCCACCTTATATAAGCTCTTATAATTGGCCTAAAAACCTTTGTGTAGACCCAACTCAATTGAGCTCTTAAAACTTAGCCTAACCCAATTAAAATCCTATAGCCCAACACATGAAAGCTGGCCTAACAGTGCTTAAATCTGAAACCCACTTGGTATTGGATCTCTGGGTCAGCCCATGACCTATATTAGACCCAACTTAAACCTAACTAAAACCCTAAACACATCAGCCCCTCCACACTTTGCTGAAATACAAACACAAGAGGATTTTCTCACCTTGAGAGGGAGGCTAAGGTTCCAAGCAAGAAATCTACCATTTCTCACTTCTAATCTTAAAATCAACCAAGGTACTTGTTATATAACTTAATCCCTTTCTCTTTCTCTTCATTTTGGCCTGATTAGTTTTTTATTTGGAGCATTTTCACCATACCCAAAATCTGAATATGGTTGTTTGGGATTTTCTTGATGAAATTTCGTAGGTTGAGGCTAGGGGTGTTGTTAGGTAATTATAAACTCTGCATTTTGATGCTTTCTCTACTAGTTTGGGATAGGTATTTCTTTTATGCGAATTTACTCAGAAATTGAAGTATTATTTTGAGATTTTTAGGCTAGCTCAACCAAATCCGAATTTAGTTTTTAGTGGAATTGGTTAAGTGTTTCTAAGTAGTTCTATATAGTTTGACTCCTTGAGTAATGGGTTTACTGATATAAATTATAATTAGGGATAGTAATGGCTTGGTTTTGTGTCCATAGGCTGAAGTAGCATTCAGTTAGCCCTTAGAGGATTGGCTATAAGTGAGGTAACCGGGGTTTCATGCTAATTCCATACATATGTCTATTTTAATTTTGTATTTGTTGCATGATTATGATTTTGATGCTAAATGAATTGGTTAGCTATATATTATATGTGATTGGACCTTGTGAGTCCATGGTAGAGCTGTAGTGCGGCTGCCACCCGTGCATCTTGTAACACCCTAAAATGAATTAAGGTGTTAACCATGAATTTGGTTTAATTAAGAATAATTAATATAAAATGATTAGGTAAGTTAAGTGAATGGAAATTTTAGAGGGATAAATTATTAATATGAGTTTGAGATTTAATTGGGATAGAAACTTCATCTAGGCCCAAAATAATGTAGAAGATCATGATAAGAGGCTAATAGAGGCCCAATAGGTTAGGTGCAGACCTAATCTGATTTAATGTGATAGAGGCCTAAGATTCACCTTTTATAGGCTCTTATAATTGGTCCAACAACCTTTGTGTAGACTCAAATCTTTGAGCACTTAAAACTTGGCCTAACCCAATTAAAACCCAATAGCCCAACAAAGCTTAAATCTGAAGCTCATTTGGAGTTGGATCTTTGGAGCAACCCATAACTCATAGAAAACCCAACTTAAACCCTAAAAACTAACCTAGCCACCCCCCATTCTACAGAATCATAAGGAACACATACAAAATTTGGAGGTCCAAAGGAGAGGCTAGGGTTCTTAGCATATTTCTACCATTTCCCACTTCTAGATCAAGATTCAGCCAAGGTAATAGCTATATAACTTAATCCTTTCATCTTTCTCTTTAATTTGACCTAATTAATGTTCCAATTGGAGCACTTTCACCCACACGCAAAATCTAAAACTTGCCATTTGATGTTTCCATGGTGAAATTTCGTAAGTTGAGGCTAGGGTTGACATTAGGTAAGTATAAACTCTTCTTTTTTAGGTATTTCTACTGGTTTGAGACCTTAATGATTGGATTATGGTATGGGTATTAATTTTTCACGAATTTACTTAGGATTTAGGGTGATATATTGAAGTTTTTGGTAAAGGACACCTTCATTCCGAATTTTATGAATTAGTAGTGGTTGGGGAGATTTTTGTACCACTGGTGGCTTTTGCAAATTTGTCTACAAGTGAGGTAACTGGGACTATATTAATTCCATGTATATATATGCTTTAATTTTATATTTGTTGTGCATGAATGATTTAAAATGCTAAATGAATTGGTTGGCTATTTATTGTATTGTGATTGGACCTTGTGAGTCAATGGTGGAGCTGTGGTATGGCTGCCACTCGTGCATGTGCTTCGATTGGGCACCAAGTTATGATCAAACCCCAGATGCACTGAGCCCTGGTTGTGCTCATTAGGGAGTGGGTGCCATAGATAGGCTTTTCCCAGTGTTATTGGCCTCTAACATGTGGAATTATGATTGCTAGTATGGGATAGTAATCATGATAGCCTAATTGTTTCATTTACTAATATGACTGGTATGTTTTCTGATGCTTATATGAAATCATGCATATATGTTAATTAAGCTGGAATATATGAATGGAATTTGCCTTAGTTACTGAGATTTGCATCTCACCCTGTTTTATGGGCTAAATATTTCAAGTAAAGGTTCTTCAGGTAAGGATAAGGGCAAGCAAGTCGATGAAAATCCATGAGTTACACTTAGTCTAAGTGGAATAGAATAGATGCTAATTTTGTTAACCTTTATATAGCATCATCATGTATCTATATTGTTAAGTGTAGGAGTTTGTATTTTGATAACATAAAATGTAACTAATGAGAAATAGGCTTCATATTAGTTGTTGATGGATGTATGAGTTTATGACACTTATTATGGCTTGCAAACATGTGTTTTAACTAACTATTTAAGTAATGAAATCATGTGATATATTGATTGTGGATTTGAGCTAGCGATGCAAGAATTATTCGATGAAAACATGATTGAATGACCATTGTGAGAAATTTATAAATTTGCTGTTATAAGACCAATGAATGAGTAGGAGAATCTACCTTTAAATGTGGGATGGGTAATGAAATGATGGCTAGGGCAAATTAGCTAGATAGATGCTATTAGAATCTCATAACAAGTGGGAGAGTAGCCCTAGAGAGCCCCTAGATAGAGAGTGGAGAGTATGAGACAAGATTTTAGGAGTTGTAGGATCAAAAGGCATTTTGCCACGGCCAAAATATTATTAGCCATGACCAATAGAGGCAAAGTTGCCCATGGAGAGTACAAGAAAGCAATTCGCTGTAGCAAAATGTGAGAGGCAAAACTGGGAGTCGTCCAGAGGGTAATTCATTGCGGCTAAATGGGAATTGGCCGCGGCGAACTTTTGTGAAATCGTGTCAGGCGTTCCAAAGAGGAATTAGTCGCGGTAAAAGGAAAAATTGGCCGCGGTCAATAGCAAGAGATGAGCGAGGTAGGTTTCAGGAGGCTTCCTCACCGTAGTGCCATATAGGTTAGTTGCGACAAAGCTCCAACTCGCCGCGGTGATCTCTGTGGTGAAATCTATAAAAATATAAGGGTGAACCTGTAATATCCGATTTTCTGAAAACAAGAGAAAATATGAGAAATGTAACGTACGGTTTCTCCATAAACGAACGAAACTCACTGAATACAAAAGAAAGTCTCCCATAATGAGATAGTTAAGGTCTCAAAAAATTTGGAAAGCATTCTAGACTCTTAAAAATGAGAATCTCAGGCTCAGATGGAAAGAAAAATGGAGCTAGAATGAAGAAACAATTTCTTACGAAAAGCCTACGAAACGTAATGGCATTTTCATAATTTTGAGCAATTTTTGGAATTCACATAGGTGGGCTTTTTGAATGAAAGTTTTAAGTTCTCCAAAGTCCTTAGAGGCCCTAAAAACCATGGAAACCCCTAGAACAGTTAAAACCCCTCCGGTGGACATTTTTCAATGTCAGTGTGCCTGAACTTTGACTGATCCGTTTAGCAAGGTTTTAAATTCAATTTGAGTGATTCCAAAAGTATTTTTCTTAATTTGGAACCTAAGTTTTATAATGGAAAAGACAGTTCTTAAGAAGGAGCTAAAACGAAGGAGAAACAAAAATGCAAAGTATGAAGAGCAAAATGGAAATTTTTGAAAAGTGTAACTTATTCCCACCTATATATATGATGCACCCTTCTCCTACCTTCATTATGCACGACCATGTTCTACCTAAAACTAGAAGAAAACCTTAGGGGATGAGGTGCACAAGAAGAGGAAGAAAAGGAGGAGAAATCCAAGGTAGAAAGGTATGGATTTTCATGGTTTTTCATGCTCTTTCTCTTCCAAACCTCTTCTTCTTCATTCTCCTTTATTTCCTATGATTATAATGAAGTATATGGATCTGTTTTATAGGAAAAATTGAGGGGAAAATTCGGATTTGAAGAGAGGAGCTCAAAGAACACAAGATTCAAGTGAGAAAAAGCAAGAAAAAAAGGTAATTTCTCTTCCTATGGTTGTCATCATTGGTTCCCTCCTCCTCCATTTCACCCCATTTGAGAAAACCCTAGGAGGAGATGATTTTTAGGCAGAACCAAGCATGAATCTAAGGAAAAAAGGTGTGGAGATTAAGAATATGCAAAGAAAATAACAAAATAACTATTAGATATCAAGATGCAAATTCTAGGGTATTATGTGCACCTTCCAAATTTTGATTTTGTATGATGATTCCCAGGTTTAATTAAGAGTTTAAATGAGTTCATGAGACACCAAAGATGCTTCCCACAAGCTTCCTCCTTCAAGAAAACCATGGGAACTCCAAGAAGGCCAAGGAAGCCCATAGTCTCGGCCAAAGAGGGTTCTTGTAGTGATGGAGAGTTTTAAATTTTTCTAAGGCCATTCTTGAGTCATATTTGATGAATGAAAGTGAGTGGAGGCTGTGGAAAAAATTTAGAACTCATAGAAAGTGATTTGGTGTCTTAGGTTCCATATTATGACCTAAAGAAGCAACATAATGCTAGGCCCTTTGTTTTAATGGTGTGATGACTCGAAAAGGCTTAAAAGGAGCCAAGAATCATCTTTGAAAGGAAAGAATAAGGCCTATAAATTATTTGAGGGGTGTTGATTCATTAGGTGCATTTATGGACCATAATGGAGGTTATAGAGCAATCTAGTACTTAAGCAAGTTGTATGGCTTTAGAGAATGTTTCATGAACCTAATTAGCTCCCATAAATTGTATCTAGGCCAAGAGAAACTATCTCTACCAATTTGTGAGTGTGTGGCCAAAAGAGAAGGCTTGAATCCAAAAAGAAAAGTGTGTAATTGTGTGCAAGGTAGCTTTCTCCACCTTTTCTCATGCATGGATGTATGTTTAGCTTGTTTTAGAATGTGTGTATGTGTATTTTCAAGCCATGAAAAGTATGCTAACATGCCTTTATATGCTATGATTCTTAATGCCATGTTATGTTTCTAAATAAGTACATGATGTTTGTTTGAGTTTGCTTAAGTGTGGAGAGGCCAAGAACTCTTCCCTTTGGTGAGAATGAGCTAAGAACCCTTGAGCTTGGTTGAGACAAAGTAAAGAGTCTCCCAAAAACAAAATGGGCTCCCAAGAGTATGGTTGAGTCCAAAGCTCTTAAAGAATGGGTAAGGCAAGTCCAAAATCCATGAGGAGAAGTGTGAGACCAATCCAAACACTTGGTGAGCTCTTGAATGTCTTGTATGATTTGTTCATATGCCAAGTTTTTTTTTAAAATGTCTATGACTTCCATTTTCTTCATGCATACATTTGTAAAGCTTGCTTTGCACTATTATGTATGATTAAATGAGAGATGAGTTATTGGGATTCTTTGAATCTCATTCCCTCCTTTCCAATGCTCTAACATACTAGGTAGACCAAGTAGCTATGGTGAAGGGAGCCAACAACAATGAGAGAAGGAGATTGACAAGCATATGCCTAGTTTTATTCTTTTTAAATCTATAATGATACTTCACAACGTATATGGTGTTGTAAATGGTCTATGACCCTTGAGACATGTGTAAATATGCTATTATGCGATGTTTAAATGTATGGATATGATGTATGACCTCTAGAACCTATTTTGAGTATGTAATGCCTAAGTATGCAATTTGGAAGTCTAATGGAAATGTGAATAAGTATGGGTTGAATGGCCAAAATGAGATGCATGAGGTTTGGGACCATTTGGGCAGCTTACACAAGTCTTAAATATGCTTTTAGACTTGCCCAAAAGGTGCCACAACTAAGGGAAAGCTATTTGGCAAATTTGGTACCTCATATAGAGCCAAATTTGACCATAATGGAACCCTAGGTCACTTTTTAGCCAAATAAGTTAGTGTTGATATGAGATTTGGCATGCAATTAGGTCTCATTGAGAGATTTTTAGGAATCTAAAGATCATAATTTTTCGAGGTCTACAAAATATTTGATGATTTTTCAAAGTTGGCAATTTTCATGGTTTCTAGTTTGCTGCACTATTCATTTGGTCCGAATTTGCATTCCATCACATGAGGCCCAAATGATGTCCAATTGCCATGAACTTTTATATAAAGAAACTAGACAATCATAGTGACTCATGCCAACTAGAAGCACCTCATTTGGAGTCTAAAGAGGGAGATATGAAATTTTGAAGTTTCTATTCAGTACTGGTAATTTTGCCTGACCAGAATTACTGCTCTATTGAATTCCGAGGTTTGGGCTTAATGAACTAATCTAAAGATATTTTTTCTCTCTAGTTAACATCCATAGATTTCCATATGGGTATCATTTTCATGGATTGGATTTTTATGGAATTAATTGGACATTTCCAAATTTTTCTCCAGAATTCTGTGACAGCTTCAAAGTGTAGTCTGACGTCTGGACCATTTTGAATGTCAAACATCCTCTGTGATGGATGTTATGTCCTGGAAATATTTTTGGTATGAAGAAGGTATCAAAGCTTTCCAGAATAACCAAGATTACATGATTTCAATTTTTCTAGATTTAGTTATGATTTTTCAAAGTTTGGTCAAAAAACGGAGCAAATCTGGCCGAGAATGAACCTTCATATTCCATACTCCATTTTGGGTTCCATGAGTTATGGGCATGTTTTTGTGATGAAAATGAGTTATAATGATGTAATTAAATATGAGAATGAATAGTATGAGCTCACATGGTCCACGCAACACCGATTGCAAATTTTTAAGTATGGCGTAACATAAATAAACCCATTATTTTAATTCCCTTTCTCATGTGCTCTCATGGAAATGATGATGTGAAGCTTATGGTTGGTATGAAATGAGCTAGAATTTATGGTGTTACAAAACCTAAGAGTAATTGGTCATGGCGCAAGGACATTTAGCTGAGGCTAACAGTCCTAAACTCTCATTTTAACCTAGAAATCTTGGTTTTTCATATGATAGCCTTAAGGGATGACTTAGAAACTTTGGTAGAAGATTTGTGTGAGTTGGAATTAATGGGTAAAAGAATTAGAGGCTTATAAAATGAGTTTTTGTTTCCCTTGTGTACATGAATGCTTGTAATTATTTGATTGATGACTCTAATAACATTAAAGTTCAAATTTTCCTACATTTTCTGAATGTAGTTAGTCTTAATATCTTGTAACCCTAATTTATGGTTGTTAATCATATATTTTACCTTAATTATGATGGCTAGAAGTTAAGGTCATCACACATGTGCTTCGATCGGGCATCGGGTTATAATTAAACCCTAAATGCACTGAGCCCTGGTTGTGCTTATTAGGGAGTAGGTGCCGTGGACAAGCCTCTCCCGGTGTTATTGGCCTTTAACATGGGGAATTATGATTGCTAGTATAGGATAGTAATCATAGGTAGCCTAATTATTTCATTTACTGGTATGGTTAGTGCATTTTTTGATGCTTATATGAAATCATACATATATGTTAATTAAACTAGAATATATGAATGGAATTTGCCTTGGTTACTGAGATTTGCATCTCACCCCATTTCATGGGATTATACTTTCAAGTGAAGGCTCTTCGAGTAAGGATAAGGGGAAGTAAGTGGATAAAAATCTATGAGCTCCAATCATGTGTGGAGAAGGCTACACTTAGACTGGTTTAATTAGAATAGATGCTAAATTTTGTATTCTCTTTGTATAGCATCATCATGTAATCATGTTGCAAAGTGTAGACTTTTATATTTTAATTACTTAGGATGTATCTATTGAGGAGTTAGGCCTCATCTTAGCTTGGTATTTGATGTATGAACTTATAACACCTAATGTATGAACTTTGTTGAATTTATGATATAGTATACTATTGGAAATGTAATTATGTGATGCATTGGATGTTGATATGAACCATTGATGTATGAAATCTCTAAAGAAATGTATATCGAATGTTAATTATTGATAGTTAATGAATTCTTGCAGTTATTACTCTATGAACTTACTGATATAGGGTAGTTAGAAGAGTAGAAATTAACATTTAAGTCTTGAACTAGTAATGATAGATAAGCTAGGTAAATTAGGCTAGTGAAAGCTATTGGAGCCCCACCAGTTAAGGTAGAGTGGCCCTAGGTGTCATTGGAGGGAGAGTGAAGAGGCTAAGACAAGACTTTAGAAGTTGTAGGATCAAAAGGCATTTAGCCGCAGCTAATAGACACAAAGTTGCCCAGGGAGAGTACTAGAGAGCAATTTGCCGTGACAAGTGGAATTAGCTACGGCGAAATATAAGAGGCTAAACTGGGAGTCATCCAAAGGGTAATTCACCGTGGCTAAATGGGAATTCACAGCAGTGAACTTTTGTGAAAATGTCCCTGGTGTTCCAAAGATGAATTAGCTGTGGTAAACATGTGATTTGGCTACGACCAATAATGGGAGGTGAGTAAGGTAGGTTCTAAGAGATCTCCTCACTACGATGCCATGTAGGCTGGCTGCGGCAAAGCAACTCGTCATGGTAATAGCATTTTGGCAAGGATGATACAAGGATGAACCCGAGAGCAATTGGTTGTGGCACAAAGATATTTAGCCGCGGCTAATAGTCCCAAATTCTCATTCTAACCTAGAAACCTTGGTTTTTCCTATAGTATCCTCAAGGGATGACTTAGAAACATTGGTAGAAGATTCTTGTGAGTTGGAATTAATGGGTAATAGAATTAAAGGCTTATAAATGAGTGTTTGCTTCCCTTGTGTACATGAATGTTTGTAATTATTTGATTGATAACTCTAATAACATTAAGGTTCAAATTTTCCTACTTTTTTAGAATGTAATTAGTCTTAATGACTTTTAATCTAGATTTATGATTGTTGATTGTGTATTTAACCTTAATTGCAATGATTAGAAGTTAGGGTCATCACAATATATATGTTTTGAGCTATGAAAAGTATTTTAGCATGAGCTTTTATTCCATGGTACCATCATAATGATTTATATATATAAATGACGTTTTATATGTTTGCTTTGGCTTGCTTAAGTGTGTAGTAGCCAAGAACCCTCTAGCCATGGTGAGGATGAGCCAAGAACCCTAAAATTTGGTTGAGACATAGTAGAGAGTCTCCCAAAAGTGAGGTTGACTCCCAAGAGTAAGGTTGAGTCAAAAACCTCTTAAAGAAAGTGAGTGAGGCAAGTCCAAAATCCATAAGTGAATAGGTGAGGCTAATCCACTTACTTGTCAAACCTATGTATGCTATATATGATGTGTTAAAATGTCAAGAATGTTTTATGGATACTCATATATGTCAATATGTCCATGCTTGCATTTTCAAGGATTATATTGCATACGTTATGTATGATTGAAAGGGAGATGAGCTATTAAGATTCTTTGAATCTCATTCCCTCCTCTCCAATGTTCTAACATGCTAGGTGAACTAAGAGAACAAGGAAATGGGAGCCAACTACTTAAAAGATAAGAGCATGACATTAAAGTGTGTAGATTTTGTCTCTTTAAGGCCATATGAGTGGCAAATGATATAATCCATTATTGTATATGCCCTATGATGTTATGAACATGTATAATTATGTTAATGTTTTATGTATAAATGAGAGCTAAGGTTATATGTATGGAAATATGCAATTTGGATATGTAATGGCAAACTAGCACTATGGAAATGTATGCATAAATGGAAGTAGAATGGCCAAATTGAGATGCATAAGGTTTAGGACCATTTGGATAGTTCATACAAGTCATATTCATACTCTTAAACTTGTCCAAGAGGTGCTAAACACTAAGAAAGACCATTTGGGCACACTTGGTATCTAATATAGAGTAAAATACTGGAAACCTATTCCACTTTTTGTCCACATGAGCTCTTTTTGGTCTGAGATTTGACATGTAATTGAAACTTTATTGAGAGTTTTTTGGCAAGCTAAAGTATATAATTTTTAGAGGTCTATGGAATATTTGATGAATTTTCAAAGTTGGGAAATTTTCTAATTTTAGTCAAGGGTACTATTCATACTAATCCAAAAATGAATTCTGTTACTCTAGGCAAATGATGTCCAATTGCCACAAAATTTTATAAAGAGAAACTACACATTCTCAGTGACTTGTGCCAACTAAAAGCACCCCAATTGGATTTCTAGAGAGGGAGATATGAATTTTTAAAGTTTTTACCTAGTATCAGCATTCAGACAGACCTCAAGTATTGTTTAATTAGTTTTCGAGGTCTAGATGTGCTTGGATGTGTCTGAAATAGCTAACATTCATAGCTTTCTGTATTGGTATCATTTTTATGGATTGGATTTTTATGGAATTAATTGGACATTTTTAAAGTTTATAATAGAAACCTATATCAGTACCAGTAGTCAGTCTAACCTCTGCACCTTTTTGAATGTCAAACATCTTCTGTGTGATATTTCATAGCTTGGTCATATTTTTATCATAATGTAGACATGTGTAGCTTTCTAGAATAGTAAAGAATGTATGTTTCAAGTATTTTAGAATTACTTATGATTTTTCAAAGTTTGTGACAAAAAAAGCAATTTTCTAGCCGAGACTACTATCAAGAATTTCATGTATTCCCTTGCCTTGCACGAGTTGTAGGCCATTTTGGTGATGAAATTGAATTATATCTATGTAATTAAACATGATAATATGATACACGAGTCCATATGGCCCATAGGACTTTGAAAGAAAAATTTATGCATAGCACAACGTAAGAAAACTAATTATTTCATACTATTTTTCCTTGCTTCTTCATGAAATACATGATGTGAGACATGAAAATAGCATAAGATAAGCTATAAATCTATGGTGTTACCTGTACCTAGGGATTGTTTTAAATTTTTCTAAGCCCATTTTTGCATCATTTATGATGAGTGAAGATGAGGGAAAACCTTAGGAAAAATTTAGAAGGTCTAGGGAATGAATTGGTGTCGTAGGTTTCATAATATGACCTAAAGAAGCAACACCTAGTTAGGCTCCTTATTTTAATTGTGTGATGACTTCAAGAGGTTTAAAATGAGTTAAGAATCATAAATGAAAAGAAAGAATGGAGAGTAGTATTCAATTGATGGATGTTGCTTCATTAAGTGTATTTTGGAACCATAAAATGGGTTATTAGAGCAAGTTAGTGCTTAAGGAAGATGTATGGCTTTAGAAATAATTCCAAGAATTTAATTGGCTTTCACATATTATGTTTAGGCCAAGAGAAACAAATCTCACACCCATGTATATGTGAGGCCGAGGAAGGGAGCATAATTCCATAAGAAAAAGTGTGATTTTGTGGCAAAGGTAGCTCTTTTCACTTTCTCTCATGCATGAATATATGCTTATCTTGTCTTTAAATGTGTGTATGTGTATTTTAAGCCATGAAAAGTGTTCTAGCACATGCCTTTGTTCTATGGTACCATGATATTGCATTATATTTTTCAAATGATGCCTAGTATGTTTGTTTGGGTTTGCTTGAGTGTGGTGAAGCCAAAAACCCTTAGCCATGGTGAGGATGAGCTAAGAACCTTTAAAATTGGTTGAGACAAACTAAAAAGTCTTCTAAAAGTGAGGTTAAGTCAAAACCTCTTAGAGAAAATGGGTAAGGCAAGTCCAAAATCTATAAAAGAATGGGTGAGGCTAATCCACTTACTTGGCAAGCCTATGTACGCTTTGTATGACTTATTCAAATGTCAAGTACGCGTCTTGAATAATCATACATTCCCTTATACTCATGCATGTATTTTTAAGACTTGTATTGCATTCTTTATGTGTTATTGAAAGGGAGATAAGCTATTGAGATTTTTTAAATCTCATTCTATAACACCATACTTTTAAGATTCAATTCATGCAATTGATATACCTCATCTCATATAATTTCTATGTGGAGCAACATAATGGCATAGGTACTAAGTCTTAAGAAGTATTTCTATATGGGTAAAATTTTTCTTTCGGAGTCACATGGGCCATATGAAATCATCTATCACATTCTCATACTTAAATACATGAATAGAACTAATTGCTATCATCAAATTTGGCCTACAACTCATGGAAAGCAAAGGATCACATAAAACCCATGTTTGCATTTTCGGCCAGAATTTTGGCTTTTTTGTCACTAACTTTTGAAAATCATAACCAATTCTAGAAAATGTGAAATCATGCATTCTTTGCTATTCTAGGAAGCTACACATGTCTTTTTTATGCTAAAAATATAACCAATCCATGAAACATCACATAGAAGACGTTTGACATTCGAAAAGGTCTAGAGTTCTAGCTGTCCACTGGTGCTATCATAGGTTTCTGCAGCAAATTTCAAAAATGTCCAATTCATTCCACAAAAATCTAGTTTATTCAAATGATACCAATCTGGAAAGTGTGGATGTTAACTAGAGGAAAAAAATAACTCTAGACTAGTTCAGGTATGTCCAAACCTCAAAATGTAATCAAACATACATAAGGTTAGTTGGAGTACCTAATACTGAACAAAATCTTTAAAAAATCATATCTCCCTCTCTAGACACTCAAATGGGGTGCTTCCAGTTGGCACAAGTCACTGTAAGTGTCTAGTGCTCTGTATAAAATTTTGTGGTAATTGGACATCATTTTAGCCATATGTGAAGGAAATCATTTTTAGACCAAGTGAACAGTGCATCAGACCAAAATCATAATTTTTCTCAATTTTAAAAATTCATCAAATATTCTCTAGACCTCTGAAAATTCTATACTCTAACTTCCCAAAAAGCTCTCAACAAGCTTTAGATGTGTACCAAATCTTAGCTCAAGAAAAACTCATTTGGTCAAAAAGTGATATAGCCTCATGAAATGGTCATTTTTGCTTCCTATCAAGAGTCACTTTGGTCCAAATGACTTCCTCTGGAGTTTGCCAGCTCTTGGGCAAGTTTAAAAGTATGAACTGCCCAAGTGGTCTCAAACCTCATGCATATCAATTTGGCCATTTCATGAGACTATGTCACTTTTTGACCAAATGAGCTCTTCTTGATATGAGATTTGGCACACATTTAGAGCTTGTTGAAAAATTTTTGGGAAGCTAAACTATAGAATTTTCAGAGCTCTAGAGAATATTTGATGAATTTTTAGAATTGAGCAAAAATTTGGCTCAAAATGAACATGTATATTTCATTCTTTCCTTCGAGTTCCATGAGATGTAAGCCACTTTTGATGATGCAAATGAGTTGTAATCATGTAATTAAACATGGGAATGTGTTGTATGAGCTCACATAGTCCACGTAACACTAAATGAAATTTTCATACACAATGCAATGCAAGAAAATGTATTATTTTAATAGATTTTTCTTACTTCCTCCATGGAATGCATCATATAAGTATGCAAATATGTTAGAAATGAGCTATAAATATAAGGTGTTACATTTTACATTCCACTTCCATTATTACCCTAATCTATCTAACTATTCAAGAGCTAAACTTGCTATTCAATACCCAAGACATGCTATCTCATACATTTGGCATCCAATTTCATTCGTACATCATACATTTGGGTATTTACATATGTTCATATGGTTACACAACAATTTCATCAAGAGATTATATCATATGCCATATCTATGGCTAAAAAGAAGGCAAAACTAGACATATTCATATACTTTGATGCCCATCTTCTTTCTTTTAAGCTTGGTGGCCTCCAATACTTGCTCAATTGTTTCACCTAGCATGTTAAGACATTGGAGAGGAGGGGATGAGATTCAAAAAATCCCAATAGCTCATCTCCTATTCAATCACACATAACATATGCAAAGCAAGTCTTGAAAATGCATGCATGGATATAATAGATGATATGAACATTTAAAAAGCAAGCTTGGCAAGTGAATAAGTCATACAAGGCATCTAAAGGCTTGCCAACTGGATGGATTGGCCTCACCCTTTTTCCTCATGTATTTTGGACTTGCCTCATCCATTCTTTAAGAGATTCTTGAACTCAACCTTGCTCTTGGGAGTCCACCTCATTTTGGAAGATTTCTTCACTTTGTCTTAACCAATTCTAAGTGTTTTTAGCTCATCCTCATTATGGTTAAAAGTTCTTGGCCTATCCACATTCAAGCAAACCTAACAAACACATAACATCATTTAGAAACGTATTATGTCATTATGAAACCATGGCATATGAAATCATGCTAGCATATTTTTCATGGCTTGAAAATACACATACACACATTCTAAGACAAGCTAAACACACATCCATACATGAGAGAAGGTGGAGAGAGCTACTTTAGAAGCAACCACACACTTTTTCCTTTAAATATGATTCTTGACTCCTTTTAAGTCTCTTGGAGTCATCACACTATTAAAACCAAGAGCCTAGCTGCATATTACTTCTTTAGGTCATAATATAGAACCTAAAGTACCAACTCACTTTCTATGGGTTCTAAATCTTTTCTAAAGCCTTTTCTCATTTTCATTCATCATAAATGACTCAAGAATGGGTTTAGAAAAATTTAAAACTCTCCCTAGCTATGTAAACTTATCTAGGTAGAGACTAGGAGCATTTTTGGCTTCCATGGAGTTTAGTTTGTTTTCTCAAGGGAAGATGCATATAGGGAGCCTCTTAGGGATCCTAGGAGCTCAATTAAACTCTCATTTAGGCCTATGAATCATCATACAAAATCAGATTTTATAAGGTGCACTTGAAACCCTAGATTTTGCATCTTGAAATCTAATGGCTAGTTTGTTGTTTTCTTTGCATATTCTTGTTCTTCTCCCTCAAATTCCTAAGATTTGCCCTTGGTTTGGTTGAAAACTTGACTCCCTAAGGCTGACCATATATGGGTCGAAATACTCACAAGAGAAGGGAGGAAGAAGATCAAGTGGAAGGATTGCATGATACCTTGATTTCCTTGGTTTTTCTTGCTTGTTCTTCACCTTCCTTGGCTTCCTCACCTCAATTTCAAAATTTCCCCTTTTTTCTTCCCTCAAAATAGACCCAAAAACTTCAGCAAAACCATTGGAAAGAAGGAGGAAAAAGAGGATAAGAGATTAGCTAAGAGAAAGCATGAAAAACAAGCAAATTTTCATACCTTATGCCTTGAATTTCTCCTTCTTCTTCTCTCCGTTTAGAGTGCCTAAACCCTAGCCTTCTTCTTTGAAATTGGGCAAAAAAATCTGAGACTAAATGAAGGAAAGCGTAGGGTGTCTCCTATTTATAGGGGAAGGAAAATGGTTTTTTCAAAAATTTCTATTTTGCCCTTCATCTTGGCATTTTCATTTCTAATTCGTTTTAGCTCCTTTTTTAAAATTGTCTTTTCCATTACAAAATTTAGGTTCCCAATTTAGTAAAATGCCATTGGAATCACTCAAATCAAAGCTAAAACCTTCCCAAATCGATCCGTCAAAGTTTAGGCACACTGACATTGGAAAACGTCTACTGAAAGGGTTTTAACTGTCCCAGTACTTCCCATGGTTTTCAGGGCCTCTGAGAACCCCAGAGAACTCAAAACTTTCATTTAAAAGCCCTCCTGTATGAATTCCAAAATTTACTCAAAATTATGAAATGCCATTATGTTTTGTAAGATTTTCGTCAAAATTTGTTTCTTCATTCTAGCTCCATTTTTCTTTCCATCTGAGGCTAGAATTCTCATTTTAGGAGTCTAAAATGTTACTCAAATTTTTTGGAACCTTAACAAATTCATTTCAATGGACTTGCTTTGAAAATACCCCCGTTTCCCTCGTTTAATGAAAACCAGACATTACACATTCCTCATTTCCAATGTCTTAACATGCTAGGTGGAGCAAATGAACAAGGTAATGGGAGCCATCAAGTTAGAAGATAAGAGATTGACAACAATTTTCCTTGTTTTGCTTCTTTTATAGTCATATGTATGGCAAGTGATATAATGCTACAATGAAATTGTTATATAATCATATGAACATGTGTAATTACCTAAACGTTTGATGTATGTATGAGTTTTTAATATCAAATGAATGGAAATGTGTATTTTAAGTAGTGAATAGCAACTTGAAGCTTATGGATTCTTCTGTATGGCATGGGGTGAGAAAGTGAGTTTTTAAATTTTGGGTTTATGCACCTTTGAGACAAGTTTAAAAGGTCATTTTGGTACATTCCCACGTGCTCAAGTGATCATGGTTGCCTTAGAACTCAAAATGGACCATTTAGACCCTTTTGATGACACAAAATGGACCATTTCATAACCCAATATCAAGATTTCACCAAATGAATGAAATTGCCCATAAAATTTAACATGCATATAAGTCTTATCTACATCTTTTTGTGAAGCCAAAGACCAGATTATTTGGAGCTTTATGGAATTAATTATGATTTTTCACAATTGGCATTTTTCTATTGAACTAATGCAAATACTATTCATATAGTCAAAAACTTAGGCTATGTCATTTAAGGGTCAAATGATATCCAATGCTGATGAAATTTTATAAGTATAAACTAGACAAGATAAGTTTCCATGGCCATTAAGATCACTCCAATTAGACCTCTGTTTAGAGAGATATGAATTTTTGAAGTTAGAGGATAGTACCAGCAATGATAGTTGACCTTGGGTACTATTCCATCAATTTTTAGTGGCTAGGAGCCCCTGTTGTAGTCTGGATATATTTTTACATAAAGTAGACATTTGTAGCTTTCTATAATGGTAAATAATACTTAATTTTAATTTTTATAAAATTAGTTATAATTTTCCAAAGTTTATGATAGAAATTTTACCTGAGGCTGCACCTATTGTTTTCATGTATTCCATCCACTTGCATGAGTTCTAGGCCACTTCTTGGGATGGTTATGAGTTGTACTTGTGTAATTAAATATGAGAATGAGTTGAGTGAGTTCATATGGTCCACAAGACATCAAATGAAAATTTTATCTGCTATGCAACGTAACATAATTGAATATTTTAATACATTTTTCCTTGAGAATTCATGTGCTTCATAGAATTAAACCTACAAATAGTATAAGATGAGTCATAGAATTATGGTGTTACATTGAAAGTAGCGTAAATGCAATTTTTTTGAATCTTAAATGCATCTTTGAATTTAGGCACTAAACTACTTGCAAATTAAGGTTTAGGTGACGTTAAGGAACCTCATTTAAGCCCTTACACATGAAATTTCTCTTGAGAGTAATGGTTACACATTTGTTTAGAAATCATTATGGGTTAGTATAATCAAGTTAGCATGATTTGAACCTCTATATTAAGACATATATAATGAGACCCTGTGCATAAATGATCGCAAATTGAACTAGCCTATCCATGAATGATCTGTGTTTGGAATTATTAGATATGATTTATGAACTATTGATTTATAATCTTGATGGAAATCATAATTATATGATCAGGCATATTTATGACATATTTTAGATGCCATTAGTATCCATAAGAGATAATTCTTTATATTAGCTTCTTTATAGGGGATGTAGCTTCTCTATAGAGATGGTTTGGCAAACTTCCCTTAAGGAATAGAACTTCTCTTCAAAGATGGATTAAGAAACCTTATTTTATTTTACATGTGATATAGATCCATTCTAGAAGATGCCTTAGATAATATGAATGGTTTCGATATTATTATTTATAGACACTTTAATAGATTATTATATGTGTAGATTGAGGAACTAAGGGAAAATTGTCATAGCATACCTTATATAGTTAAACTTATGTCATTTCCTCTCTAAGGCAGTAAAATACAACTGCAGCATAACTTTTGGTAGCAGTTTTCAGTATTTTCCTATGACAAATAAGCCTCTAGGGTTTCAAATTAGATTTTCTTGCCATTTTAATCTATAAGCTCCATAGATACATTTGTGTTTAACCCACATGATCATCATACAAGACCTAATTGCATAAGGAAGCTATATAACAAAATTTAGCCTCCTTTGACATAATATGGGCCAAAATTACAAAAACTTATAACTTTGGCTACATAACTCTAATTTACACAAATTAGGTGTCTATTGAAAGCTTGTTATAAAAATTTTAAATAAAAAAGAATCTATTTGACCCTTAAAAAGACATGAAATCTGAGGGTTATGTAAAGTGAATAGTAACTGCATAATTCAACATTTTTTTACTAGATTCAAAAATTCACCAAATATTCTATAGAGCTCAAAAAAATACTTTTAGTTGTTAAAAAGCTATATAAGTTCTCTAAGTGTCCACCAAATTTTAGCCCTAAACTAGATCATTTGGGCTATCAAGGATAAGGATGTAATTTATGAATCATTTGGACTAATTTTTAATTCTAAAGTGGTCCATATGGATTCTAACATGCAATCTCCTTCTTTAAACAAATTTTAATCCATTCATATTTCATTTCCATAGGGGTCACTACAAGAAATATGGTTAGCATAAAAAATTCACCATCTTACTTACAACTAGCCACATGGGACCACTAATATATGACATGGCAAATCATGTTCCATTCATTTGTAATAACACTTAATTGGCATATATTCATGATCACAATGTAACAACTCTAACTTTTAAACACATTAATTAAACTTAATTAGTCTCTTAACACGAGTGCTTAAGGTTAAGCATTATTAATAATTTGTTAAAGGATGAAAACCTCGAAAAATTTTGAACCTTTTTAGGTTACTCCTACATGCCAAGTAGGTAAGCAAAAAATTCATCACTAATAGATATAAAAATTCTCCTATAAGATCTCCATTCCATTTACAGTTAATTATAAGAAGCGTGAAGCTCATTTGCATTAGTTTACAAGTCAATTCATGTTATTAGCATAGGGAAAACCAAACTTTCTAGGCTAAAATATATGTTTGGAGACTTAGGTTGTGACTTTGAAGATCCTCACTGCGATTATTGGAACCTAAAAAATAGAATATGCAATTGTTGTTGCTACCTAAAACACCCATGCTACGACAAAACTCTCCCTTGGGATTTATTGTTTAAATTTTCACGATTATCACTACAGTGAACTCCCCTTGCGCTGTGACAAGATGAGTCTTTGGAACCCAAGGTTCCAATTTTCCTTAAGTCTCACCACAGCGAGTTATATGGTATTGTGGCGAGAGACCTCTTTGGAACTCTTCCAAACATCTCGCATGATACTCACCATAATGAGCTCCCCTTATGCTGTGGTGAGATTGCTCTCGGTTTCCTATCTTACTTTATGACTTAGATTTTCACACCGTGGCACTCTAAGCCTCTAAATGACTTTTGGCAGTGACTTGAGTAATTTTTGGTCCCGACTCATTCCCCTCTGAACCTATTCTTTCATTTTCTCATTTCTTATCCATTTACCATTAACTCTAGATGAATTCTAGGACTTCCCTAGCTAACATACATGGTTCTCTAGACTTCCCAACACCCAAATGCCAAGGTTCACTAATCCTTATTATTTAGAGGCTTAGGGGGAAATTCTCATCAAATGATTACTACATCGTATAAGCACAACTACATATTATGGCAATAACAAGTACCCAAAGTCTTAATAACATCATTCAAAGGGTATTCCAATAGAGATTCCATACAACAATATTCAAATTAAACATTCATGGTAAGGCTTAATTGTGTACCCAGATGATAGGTCATGGTTCTTAATCAACAATAATCCATACAAGAATATAATTAAGATATATATAAGATTTTAAGTACTGCGTAGCCTAACTTCCTAATGAATTCAATCTTAGTTACAAAATATCAAAAAGCCTACACTTGGCAATATGAGTGTATCATGATGCTATACATAATAAATTACAAAATAATAGCTTTTACTTTAAAACAAAATGACCCAGGTACAGAAAGCCCACACATGACCTCCAAATTAGGGGTGCTCATCTACTTGTTTCCTCTTCCCTTTATCCGAGAAACCTTCACTTGAAATCTTTAGCCTATAAAATAGAGTGAGATATAAATCTTAGTAACTGAAAGAAAATTCCATACCTATGTACAATTTAATAAGCATGAATACATTTTGATTTGATAAACATCATAATCATCCATCATATCAGTAAATGAACTAGTTGAGTTACCAGTGACTGTTATCCCATACTAGCTATCACATACAACATGTTTGATGATTATGTCAGACAACCTCCAAAATAAAACAAGGTTGAGAAAATATATAGTTAGTGGCACAACCTAGGTCATCTCCCTTAGAAATGGAATTCAATATTTAATTAGGTTTTTTAAGTGTAAAAGGACTCTAAAAATTACCTAATTAAGGGGGGTTTGATCTAATTAGACTAATTAAAATGAAATTAAATTATAGTTCCTAATCGCTACCTAATTGCATGAACTAATATTTAAATAATGAACATGTGACTAGCTTTAGAATTGTCCCTTGGTTTCCATTATCATTATCATAATTCAATTGTGATTAATTCTGGTCTAAAAGTCCATAATTGTGTCCATGGCAAATGATCTTGAATTACCATTCAAGATTCAAGAAATTAACAAGTTAATGTTGAATTGAAACCTCAATCCTATGTCAAATTATTAACTCTTGCCTTTAAGATCAATAAACACTCAATTAGATTGATTAAATGATTAATTAGCCTCTAAATCATCACCCTAAGATATTTAATTAACAAATTAAACTTTAAAGAATCCTCAAATAAAATAATTAAACACACAATCTTACTCATGCATTTCATCGATCACCTTGATGGCATACATGGGAAATTGGAGGAGAAATGAAAATTTAGCACTTAATTCAATCTAATAATTGTTCAAATAATCTCCTAATCAATGTTTAACTAACTATTAATTATAAACTATATCAATCTCAGTCATTTACAAGCTTAACCAAGCAGATAAATAACAAAAATTCTTGTAGAAAGAGAAAATAAAACTAAGAAGCTTAGCTAAAATCCCTTGTTATTCCATGGACTCAAGCTTCAACCAAGGACCTTCTTTCAAGTTAATCACAAGTTGAGAATTAATGCTTCATTAGATGGATGGATAGAAGTGAGAAAAATGGAGGAAATGACTATAGCGTTGTGTATGGTGTGAATGTTAGAAGAAAATGATGATTGAATGGCGTATTCTGGATGGGTTAATTGATGATATTGCTGAGTGTATTTAATTTCCTCATGTGTTTCATTTTTACTCTTCATGTGCTTAGTCCATTTCCTCACCTATTCATTCCTCACATCAGCCTCTTTCACGTGTTCCTTTATGTGTGTATAAGTGTGGGCCCCATTATGAATGGATGATGTGCTAGAATATAATCTAGAATTTGTCCATGCTTTTTGCTTCTCTTCGAATCCAGAATATAATTCCTCTCCACTTGATCTTTACATGCTCCTTCTTTTTGCTTGCTTCGAATGTATTTAATTTCTTTTCTATTTAACTCTCCAACTCGTGGCTTCTTCCATCTTCTTCCTAACTTATGCTTCTTCTTTACATGGCTTCATAATGCTTTTAGTCTCAACTTTGCAACTACTGATGTGGGCTTCTCTTCTACGTCAACTTTGCATAGATGTTCAAAGCCTTTATCATGTAAATCTCCTCCCTGTTCAGTAGCTTCTTCTTTTCTAGGTTCTACCACTCCAAAACTGAGCTGCTTCCTTATTTGTTTCTTCTTCATCCAACCCAACATATTGTTTCTTCTCTTCACATGAGTTGCCCCGTGGCATCTTCTTTTCTTTATAAGCAATGTTCTGTATGCCTCTCATTTGTATTCATCCTCTTCTCATGCTTTAAACCCATAGCTATTATGCTTATTGCTTCTCTTTTATTCTTCATATGTTTTGCTTTCCTTGTACTTCCCATGTGCAGCTGCTCATTTAATTCTTTCCTCGTTAACCTATAGTGTCTCTTTCAACTCAACTCCACCTTCTTCCTTCATTCTCGTGTGAGCTTCCTCTCAATTTTACTCACATGCACGTGGCTGTTTCTTCCTTTATTTTAGCCACATTAACTCTTGCTAACCCTTTTATATGAAGAGTGAAGTTGCTCTCCTCTTAAACCACATTAGTACGCTAACACTGCATAAGCTGCATGAATATGTGTTTTCTTTATGTAGCTCCCTGTTTCTTCGTTCTACTCCACATGAGCTGACAAGTCTCCTCACTCAAGCTTCATTTTCCAAGTTTTGCCTCTTAATATGATCCTTAAACCTATAAGTGGATTGTGTGCTTGAGTGAAATGCATCTATATGAAAGGGTGGCTAGAGGTTGAACTCGTGGCAACATGCTGAATGAGTACATGTGAGATGAATGGAATGAATAAACATGCATGGCTTCCTACATGTGTTAAAGTTGTTGAAAGTAAAGTGGCTGACCCCTTTTTCACTCTTATGGACTTCCCAAAACTATAGCTTACTCTGTTCTGTAGCTTCTCCCTTTAGAGATGAATCCTCACTTAAACTATGGCTTACTCATGCATGTGTGTGTTAGTGTATTGGCTAGACATATGAGAGCTATGTAGAAGTGTGTTGTGTGATGAGATGAAGCTAAACTTGGTGTGGGTAATGTGGAGAACATGCCATGGCTCTGCTATGTGGAGAGATTGGAGTGTTGTTGAAACATCTGGTTTTCTGAAAACGAGAGAAAATGTGAGAAACGTAATATACGATTTCTCCGTAAACGAACGAAACTTACCAGATATAAAAGGAAGTCCCTAAAATGAGATAGTTAAGGTCCCAAAAAAATTTACAAAGTATTCTAGACTCCTAAAAATGAGAATCTCAGGCTCAAACGAAAAGAAAAATGAAGCTAAAATGAAGAAACAATTTCTTACGAAACATAATGGCATTTTTGTAATTTTAGGAAATTTTTAGAATTTACATAGGAGGGCTTTTTAAATGAAAATTTTAAGTTCTCCAGGGTTCTCAGAGGCCCTGAAAACCATGGAAACCCCTATGATAATTAAAACCCCTTTGATAGATGTTTTCCAACGTTGGTGTGCCCCAACTTTGACAGATCCGTTTGAAAAGGTTTTAGCTCCGATTTGAGTGATTCCAAAGGCATTTTTCTTAATTGGGAACCTAATTTTATAATGGAAAAGATGGTCCTAAAAAAGGAGCTAAAATGAAAGAGAAAAAAAAATGCAAAGTACAAATGGCAAAATTGAAATTTTTCAAAAAGTCATTTTTTCCTACCTATATATAGCTGGCACCCCACTTTCCTCCCCATTTGGAATCAGAAAATTTTGCATAATTTCATAAGGGAGAGCTAGGGTTTTGGGGGTACCAAGAGAGAAGGAGGAGAAGAAGAATTTCCAAGTTTAAGGTATATTTTTATGGTAGTTTTCCATGCTTTTCTCTATCTCCACCACCTCTCCTTCATCCTCCTTTATTTCCTTAGATTAAAATGAAATTTACAAATCTGATTCAAAGGAGAAATTCATAGGAAAGTTCGGATTTGAAGAGAGGAGCTTGGAGAAATCAAGATTCAAGCCAAACTAAGCAAGGAAACAAGGTAAAAATGTATCCTATGGTTGACACCTTCCATCACTCTTCTTTTCCATTTTTCCTAACCCTAGGAGTCATAGGAGGGTTTGATTTTCAAGCCCAATCAAGCATGAATCTTAGGTATTTGATGGAGAAGAACAAGAATACGCAAAGAAAATAACAAAATAACCATTAGATTTCAAGATGCAAAATCTAGGGTTTCTAGTGCACCTTTCAAATTTTGAATTTATGTGATGCTTCCTAGGTCTAATTAAGAGGTTAAATGAGTTCTTGAGACACCTAAGATGCTGCCCATAAGCTTCTCCATTCAAGAAAACAAAGAAAACTTCATGAAGCCCTAAACTTAGGCATGTCTCGGCCAAGCATGTTCCATGGTGCTAGAGAGAGTTTTAAATTTTTCTAAGGCCATTCTTGAGTCATATTTGATGAATGAAAATGAAGGGAGGCCTTGGAAAAAATTTAGAACTCATGGAAAGTGATTTGGTGTCTTAAGTTCCATATTATGACCTAAAGAAGCAACATGGTGCTAGGCCTTTTGTTTTAATGATGTGATGACTCCAAGAGGCTTAAAAAGAGTCAAGAATCATATTTGAAAGGAAAGAATGAGGCCTAAAAATTATTTGAGGAGTGTTGCTTCATTAGGTACCTTTATGGACCATAATGGGGGTTGTAGAGTAATCTAGTGTTTCACCTAGTTATGTGACCTTAGAATGTGTTTCATGAATCTAATTGGCTCCTACAAATTGTATCTAGACCAAAAGAAATCATCTCTACCAATTTGTGGGTGTGTGGCCAAAAGAGGAGGCTTGAATTTCAAGGAAAAAGTGTATGAGTGTACACAAGGTAGCTTTCTCCACCTTCTCTCATGCATAGATATGTGTTTAGCCTATTTTAGAATGTGTGTGTGTGTAATTTCAAGCTTTGAAAAGTATGCTAGCATGCCTTTTTATGCCATGATTCTTGATGCCATGTTATGTTTTCAAATGAGTACATGATGTTTGTTTGAGTTTACTTGAGTGTGGAGAGGCCAAGAACTCTTCCCTTGGTGAGGATGAGCCAAGAACCCTTGAGCTTGGTTGAGATAAAGCAAAGAGTCTCCCAAAAGCAAAGTGGGCTCCCAAGAGTATGGATGAATTCAAAGCTCTTAAAGAATGGGTGAGGCAAGTCTAAAATCCATTAAGAGAAGTGTGAGGTGTAACACCATACTTCTAGGACTCAATTCATGCAATTCCCATGCCTCATCTTATGTTTGTTCTATGGAAACAATCTAGTGGCATAGGGAGTTATGAATTAAAATGCATTTCTCTACAGGTAAAATTTTTCTTTCGGAGTCCCGTGAGCCATATGAATGCATCTATCACGTTCTCATACTTAAATACATGAATATAGCTCATTTCCATCATCAAATTTGGTCTACAACTCGTGGAAAGCAAAGGAACACATTAAAATTCATGTTTGCATTTTCGTCCAGAATTTCCTCTTTTCTGTCACAAATTTGGAAAATCATAACTAAATCTAGAAAAATCGAAATCATGTGTTCTTTGTCATTCTGGAAAGATCCGGATGTCTAATTCACACTAAAAATACGTCCAAGTCACACAATTCATCACACAGGACGTTTGACATCCAAAAAGCTACAGACTCACTGGCTGCCTGGGCTGTGATTCAGGTTACTGGTGCAAAATTCTGAAATTCATAACTAATTCTACAAAAATTGAAATTACACACATTCAGTCATTCTGGGAAGCTATAAATGTTAACTTGATACTAAAAATAATTCTCGAATGAAACAGATACGTTTAGGTATCTGGAACTGATGGAACAGTGATTGAGCTCTGGAGTCGCCACTGTTACTGACAGCAAATTTAAAAAATGCATAACTCTGTACTCAGACCTCCAAATGAGGTGATCTCGGTGGCCACAGAAAGCTTATGACCTCTAGTTTATGCACATAAAATTTCATAAGCATTGGACACCATTTAGCCATCGAGTGACACGAAAATCAAATCTGCCAGTATGAACAGTGCACATACCAGAAACCATAGAAAATCCCAACTTTGAAAATTCACAAAATATTTCCTAGGTCTCCAAAAATTATGATCTTTAGCTTCCCAGAAAGCTCTCAACAAGACCTAATTGCATGCCAAATTTCAGGGCAAGACTAACTCATTTGGCCAAAAAGTGTCATAGGGTTCCATTATAGTCAATTTTGGCTCCATATTGGGTACCAAAATTGCCAAATGGATTTCCTTTGGTCTTGGCACCTTTTGGGCAAGTTTAAAAGCATGTTTAAGACTTGGGGAAGCTGCCCAAATGGTTCCAAACCATTTGCATCTCATTTTGGCCTTTTCACCCTCACTTATACACATTACACCAAGCTTTTCTCAAGTGTATACATTAGCATAAACACTCAATTTATGTTCTAGAGTACATACACCATACTCATTCATTTATCTATCACATAATATCATTTTTACATTTGTCCAAGGGGTTCATAGACCATTTACAATAATAATATACATCATGAAGTCTATCAAAAGACCAAAAATCAAGCATAAGGATGGCAATCTTCTTTCTTCAAGGCGGTTGGCTCCCATTGCCATGTCCACTTGGTCCACCTAGCATATTAGGACATTTAAGAGGAGGGAGTGAGATTCAAGAATCTCAATAGCTCATCTCCCATTTCATCACACATAATATGTGCAAGCAAGTTTCACAAATGCATGCATGGAGAAAGTAGAAATCATAGGCATTTTAAAAGCAACCTTGGCATGTGAATCAATCATACAAGACATTCAAGAGCTCACTAAGTGTTTGGATTGGCCTCACACTTCTCCTCATGGATTTTGGATTTGCCTCACCCATTCTTTGAGCACTTTGGGCTCAACCATACTCTTGGGAGCCCACTTTGCTTTTGGGAGACTCTTTACTTTGTCTCAACCAAGCTCAAGGGTTCTTGGCTCATCCTCACCCAAGGGAAGAGTTCTTGGCCTCTCCACACTCAAGCAACTCATACAAACATCATGGATTCATTTAAAACATAACATGGCATCAAGGATCATGACATGTAAAGGCATGCTAGCATACTTTTCAAAGCTTGAAAATACACATACACACATTCTAAAACAAGCTAAACACACATCCATGCATGGGAGAAGGTGGAGAGAGCTACCTTGTATGCAAGTACACACTTTTTCCTTAGCTTTTAAACCTCCTCTTTTGGCCACACACCCACAATTTGGTGGAGATGGTTTCTCTTGGCCTAAATACAATTTTTGGAAGCCAATTAGGTTCATGAAACGTTCTCTAAAGCCATACAACTTGCTTAAGTACTAGAGTGCTCTATAATCCCCATTATGGTCCATAAAGGCACCTAATGAAGCAACACCCCTCAAATGATTTCTAGGCCTCATTCTTTCTTTTCAAATATGATTCTTAACTCCTTTTAAGCCTCTTGGAGTCATCACATAATTAAAACAAAGGGCCTAACATTATGTTGCTTCCTTAGGTCACAATATGGAACCTAAAGCACCAACTCATTCTCTAAGCTTCCTAAATTTTTCCCAAGGTTTCCCCTCACATTCATTCATCATGTATGACTCAAAAATGGGCTTGAAACAATTTAAAACTCTCCCTAACTATGCCATCCCTACTTGGCCGAAAGTTAGAGCATAAATGGGATTTCATGGCTTCTTGATTTTTCCTTGATGGGGGAACCATTTAGGGAGGTTGTTAAGAGTTGTAGGAGGTCAAGGAAACACTTAAACAACCAAGGGAACTTATAGATTAAATCAGTTTTTACAATCCCCTTAAGTGCTCTACACTTTTCTAACTTTTAAGTTCATGACTTTCCATGGGGTTTTGTTAATTTTATGGAGGAAGAGACATATGGGGGACCTCTTAGGGATCTTAGGAGCACATTTAAACATTCATTTAAGCCTAAGAACATTTATATAAAATCATACTTGCAAGGGAGCATTTGGATCCCTAATGATTCCATTTTGTTTCCTAATGCTCCTTTCTTGATTCTATTGGTTCATTCTTAATCCTTGCCATCTAAAACCCCTAATCCCTCCATAAATTGGACAGAAAACAGCCCCTAAGAATTGGGCTCATGGTGGTCAAATTCGTGCAAGAGGAAGGGGGAGGGAGAAACTACCAAAGAATGGAAGTTTTACCTTGTTTCCTTGCTTCCTTTGGCTTGTTCTTCCACTTGGTTGGCTTACTCCCTCAATTTTCGAAATTCCCCTCTCTGTTCTGCCCCAAAAACAGCACCAAACTCTCCATTAAAACCATAGAAAGAAAGCTTGAGAGGAGAGGAGCAAGGTTCAAGAAGGAAGGATATGGAATGTCTTAAAGTTTCTTACCTTTTTCTTGAATTTCTTCCTCCAAAATCATCCTCCTCTTGTGCGCCTAAGGAGCTGGAGTTCTCCTCTGAAAATGGGCAGAAGCAAGTCGGTTTAGAGAGGAGAGAAAGAATGTGGCATATAAAGAAGAAGAAAGAAGCTTCCTTTAACACTTTAATGCCAATTTTGCCCTTCGTTCTTAGCATTTTCGTTTCTCCTTCGTTTTAGCTCCTTTTTGAGAACCGTCTTTTCCATCATAAGAAAGAGGTTCCCAATTTAATAAAATGCCTTTGGAATCACTCAAATCGGAGCTAAAACTGTCCCGAACGAATCGGTCAAAGTTCGGGTCAACCGACATCGGAAAGAGTACACCGGAGGGGCTTTACTGGTCCCGGGGCTTCCCATGTTTTTTGTAGCCTCTGAGAACCCTGGGCAACTCAAAATTTTCATTTAAAAAGCCCTCCTAGGTGCTTTTCCAAAATTACACTTATTTACGAAAATGCCACTGGCCTTTCGGCAAATTTTTTGAATTGCTCCGACCCCGGTTTCTGGGCAACTCAAGGCTCAAATCCTCATTTTCTATTATTTAAAATTTTATCAAAATTTTATTTGGCCTTGAATCACTCATCTCAGGGGACTTGCTTTGAAAACGTGCCCATTTCGATCGTTTACTGAAAACGGGACATTACATGAGGCCAATCCAAGCACTTGGTGAGCTCTTGAATGTCTTGTATGATTTTTTCATATGCCAAGTTTGCATTTAAAATGTCCATAACTTCTATTTTCTCCATGTACGCATTTGTAAAGCTTACTTTGCACATATTATGTATGATTGAATAGAAGATGAGCTATTGGGATTCTTTGAATCTCATCCCTTCCTTTCCAATCATCTCACATGCTAGGTGGACCAAGTGGATATGCCAATGAGAGCCAACAACAATGAGGAAGAGAGATTGACAAGCTTATGCTTTGTTTTGTCTATTTTGGAACCATAATGATGGTTCATGATGTATATGATGTTGTAAATATATTACGAACCTTGAGACATGTGTAAATATACTATTATGTGATGTTTAGATATGTGAATATGATATATGACCTCTAGCATTTATTTTGAGTATGTAATGCTAAAATGTGCAATGTGGAAGTTTGATGAAAATGTGCATAAGTGTGGGCTGAATGGCCAAAATGAGAGGCATGAGATTTGGGACCATTTGGCAGCTCATACAAGTCTTAAATGTGCTTTTAGACTTGCCAAAAGGTGCCACAACTAAGGGAAAGCCATTTGGCAAATTTGGTACCCTATATGGAGCTAAATTTGACCATAATAGAATCCTATGTTACTTTTTAGCCAAATGAGTTAGTCTTGATCTGAAATTAGGCATAAAATTAGGTCTCATTGAGAGCTTTCTAGGAAGATAAAGATCATAATTTTTGGAGGTCTATAGAATATTTGATGATTTTTCAAAGTTGGCAAAATTTATGATTTTAGTCTGCTGCACTATTCATTTGGTCCAAAATTGTTTTCTGTCACATAAGGCTTAAATGATGTTCAATTGCCATAAACTTTTATACAGAGAAACTAGGTAATCACAGTGACTCGTGCCAACTAGAAGCACCTCATTTGGAGGTCTAGAAAGGAAGATATGAATTTTTGAAATTTCTGTCCAGTATTAGTAATTTTGCCTGACCAGAAGTACTATTTTATTGAATTCTGGAGTCTGGGCTTGATGAACTGATTTGGAGATATTTTTCCTCTCTAGTTAACATCTAGCTTTCCATATTGGTATCATTTTCATAGATTGGATATTTGTAGAATTAATTGGACATTTTCAAAGTTTTCTACAAAATTCTGTGATAGTTCCAGATTTCAGTCGGACCTTTAGACCATTTCGGATGTCAAACGTCCTCCATAATGAGTGTTATGATCTGGACATATTTTTAGTGTAAAGTAGACATCTAGATCTTTCCCAAATAACCAGGAACACATGTTTCCAATTTTTCTAGATTTAGTTATGATTTTCCAAAATTTGCCTAGAAAAGAGGCCAATTCTGCCCGAGAATGAACTTCCATTTTCCATGTACCATTTCGGTTTCTATGAGTTGTAGGCATGCTTTTGTGATGCAAATGAGTTGTAATGATATAATTAAATATGAGGATGAACAGCATGAGCTCACATGGTCCACGTGATATTGAAATGAATTTTTAGATATGACGCAAAGTGTAACATCTGGTCCTTCCGTAAACGTGAGAAACGCAATGTTCAGTTTCTCCGTAAACGGCAGAAATGGGCCAGATACAAAAGGAAGTCCCTGAAATAGAAGGAATTGGGGCCAACTAAAATTATTATAAAATTTTAAATATTAGAAAATGAGGATTTGAGCCTTGAGTTGCTCAGAAACTAGGGCCGAAGTAATTCAAAAAAATTTGTCAAAAGGCCAGTGGCATTTTCGTTAATATGGGCACTTTTTGAAAAACACACAGGAGGGCTTTTTAAATGAAATTTTTGAGTTTTCCAGGGTTCTCAGAGGCCCTAAAAACCATGGAAAGCCCCGGGACAATTAAAGCCCCTCTGGTGGATGTTTTCTAACGTCAGTGTGCCTGAACTTTGACGGATTCGTTCGAAAAGGTTTTAGCTTCAATTTGAGTGATTCCAAAGACATTTTACTTGATTGGGGACCTAAATTTTATAATAGAAAAGACAGTTGTCAAAAAGGAGCTAAAACGAAGGAGAAACGAAAATGCAAATTATGAAGGGCAAAATGGGAATTTTTGAAAAGTGTAACTTATTCCCACCTATATATATAATGCACCCTTCTCCTCCCTTCATTATGCACGACCATCTTCTGCCTAAAACCAGAAGAAAACCCTAGGAGATGAGGCTCACAAGAAGGGGAAGAAAAGGAGGAGAAATCAAAGGCTTAAGGTATGAAAATTAGTAGTTTTTCATGCTCTTTCTCTTCCAAACCTCTTCTCCTCCATTCTCCTTTATTTCCTATGATTAAAATGAGGTTTATAAATCTGATTTAAGGGAGAAATTGAGGGGAAAGTTCGGATTTGAAGAGAGGAGCTTAAAGAACACAAGATTCAAGTGAGAATAAGTAAGAAAACAAGGTAATTTCTCTTCCTATGGTTGTCATTTTTGGTCCCCTTCTCCACCATTTCTCCCCACTTGAGAAAACCCTAGGAGGAGATGATTTTTAGGCAGAACCAAGCATGAATCTAAGGAAAAAGGGTGTAGAGATTAAGAATATGCAAAGGGAATTATCAAAAAGTCATTAGATTTGAAGATGCAAATTCTAGGGTTTTAATTGCACCTTGTAAAATCTGATTTTGTATGATAATTCCTAGGCCTAATGAAAAGTTTAAATGAGCTCCTAAGATCCCTAAGATGCTCCCCACATGCTTCCTCCTTCAAGAAAACAAAGAGAATTCCAAGGAGGCCAAAAAGGGGCATAGTCTCAGCCAAGCAAGGTTGGGGTAGCTAGGGAGAGTTTTAAATTTTTCTAAGGCCATTCTTGAGTCATATTTGATGAATGAAAATGAAGGGAGGCCTTGGAAAAAATTTAGAACTCATAGAAAGTGATTTGGTGCCTTAGGTTCCATATTATGACTTAAAGAAGCAACATGGTGCTAGGCCTTTTGTTTTGATGATGTGATGACTCCAAGAGGCTTAAAAGGAGTCAAGAATCATATTTGAAAAGAAAGAATGAGGCCTAGAAATCATTTGAGGGGTGTTGCTTCATTAGGTGCCAATATGGACCATAATGGAACCTATAGAGCCATCTAGTGCTTCATCAAGTTGTGTAGCCTTAGAGTGTGGTTCATGAACTTAATTGGCTCCCATAATTTGTATCTAGGCCAAGAGAAAATATCTCCACCAATTTGTGGGTGTGTGGCCGAAAGAGGAGGCTTGAGTCCAAAGGACAAAGTGTGTAATTGTGTGCAGGGTAGCTTTCTCCACCTTCTCTCATGCATGGATGTGTGTTTATCTTGTTTTAGAATGTGTGTATGTGTATTTTCAAGCTTTGCAAAGTATGCTAGCATGCCTTTATATGCCATGATGCTTGATGCCATGTTATGTTTTTAAATGAACCCATGATGTTAGTATGAGTTTGCTTGAGTGTGGAGAGGCCAAGAACTCTTTCCTTGGGTGAGGATGAGCCAAGAACCCTTGATCTTGGTTGAGACAAAGTAAAGAGTCTCCCAAAAGCAAAGTGGGCTCCCAAGAGTATGGTTGAGTCCAAAGTGCTCAAAGAATGGGTGAGGCAAGTCCAAAATCCATGAGGAGAAGTGTGAGGCCAATCCAAACACTTAGTAAGCTCTTGAATTCTTATATGATTGATTCACATGCTGAGGTTGCCTTTAAAATGTCTATGATTTCTATTTTCTCCATACATGCATTTAAAAGGCTTGCTTTGCACATATTATGTATGATTGAATGGGAGATGAGCTATTGGGATTCTTTGAATCTCATCCCCTCCTCTCCAATGATCTAACATGCTAGGTGAACCAAGTGGATATGCTAATGGGAGCCAACAACCCTAAAGGAAGGAGATTGACAAACTTATGCCTTGGTTTTAGCCATTTTGGAACCATAATGATGGTTTATCATGTATATGATGTTGTATATGTACTATGAACATTGAGACATATGTAAAGATACTATTATGTGATGTTTAGATGTATGGAAATGATATATGACCACTAGCACATGTTTTGAGTATGTAATGCCAAAGTATGAGAATTGAAAGTTTGATGGATATGTGTATAACTGGGGGTTGAATGGCCAAAATGAGATGCATGAGATTTGGGACCATTTGGGCAGCTAACACAAGTCTTAAATGTACTTTTAGACTTGCCCAAAAGGTGCCAATACCAAGGGAAGACCATTTGGCAAATTTGGTACCTCATATGGAGCCAAATTTGATCATAATGGAACCCTACATCACTTTTTAGCCAAATGAGCTAGTCTTTATCTAAAATTTGGCATGAAAGTAGATCTCATTGAGATCTTTCTGAAAAGCTAAAGCTCATAATTTTTGGAGGTCTACAGAATATTTGATGATTTTTTGAAATTGTCAAATTTTATGGATTTGGTCTGCTGCACTATTCATTTGGTCCGAAATTGTTTTCTGTCACACGTGGCACAAATGATGTCCAATTGCCACAAACTTTTATACACAGAAACTAGGCAATCACAGTGACTCGGTTCAACTAGAAGCACCTCATTTGGAAGTCTAGAGAGGGAGATATGAATTTTTGAAATTTTTGTCCAGTATCAATGAAATTGCCCGACCAGAAGTACTGTTCTATTGAATTCTGGAGCCTGGGCTTGATGAACTGATCTAGAGATATTTTTTATCTCTATTTAACATTCACATATTTCTAGATTGGTATCATTTACATGGATTTGATTTTTTTGGAATTAATTGGAAATTTTCAAAGTTTTCTGCAGAATTCTGTGATAGTTCCAGATTTTAGTCGGATCTCTGTAGCTTTTTGGATGTCAAACGTCCTGGGTGATAAATATTTTGAGCTAGAAGTATTTTTAGTGCAAAGGAGACATGACAAGATTTCTAGAATGACCAAGATTGCATAGTTTTGAATTTTTTAGATTTAATTATGATTTTCCAAAGTGGGTCAGAAAATGGAGCAAATCTGGCTGAAAAATATGCTTGTTTATTTTGAGCTCCATTTTGGTTTCCATGAATTGTAGGCATGTTTTTGGGATGTAAATGAGTTGTAATGATGCAATTAAATATGAGGATGCATGGCATGAGCTCACACAATCCACGTGACACCGAAATGAATTTTTAGATATAGCACAATGCAAAAATCATCCCACTTTTCTTGCTTTTCCCATGGAAATATCTTATATAGTTCATGATATTATGTCATTCAAATGTATGAGATGGACTAGAATCTATGGTATTACACAAAGCAAAATTAATCCCATTTTCCTTACTTTTTCTATGGGAAACCTATGTGGATCATGATATAATACTTAAGAATGACATGAAATGAGTTAGAATTTATGGTGTTAGAGTTATGCTAGTGAAGGAATGTGGGTGTGCTTAAATGACTCTGGTATGTGCTTATGTGTGCAATGTGGCCATGTGGATAGCTCATGTGTGTGCTTGACTCCAGCTCATTCATCTCATTCATTTTTTTCTTCTTTTTTTTTTCTTATTTTATATTCTTACAAAAAAATGCATTCAAATTGTGGCGATTATTTCCTCTTAAGATTGCACACTAACACACTTAAAGCCCATCTCTTTTCTTACTCTTCTTCAAATCAATTTTCTATTCAAGCTCCAATTACCCATTAAAAATCTGCACAATTAATAGGAAAAATTCATAAAATCATTAAAAAAAATTTAAAATTAAAATTCAATAATTTTGCAAATAAATTCCTAAAGTGCCAAAGTAGCTATTAAAATAAAATCTCATCTAATTAAAATCCAAAAATCATATTTAAACATTAAAAGTACATATAAAAATAGCATTTATCAAATTTTCCCGCACTTAAACCTTTACACTTTTGGGCAAAACTCGAGATCTTAAAGAAAGGCTAGTAGAATGACCAATGGAGAATGAAATTGGAAAGGAAAGTGTAGAAAGTTACAAGCTAGGGAATAATCACAACTTATCAACACTTCAACAATCCAAGCTAACTTTGCTTGCATCAAGAAATAAGCTCCATGGCAATTTTATTTGAAAAGAATGAATAAAAAAATGCATAGCCTCTCACATGGATTGATGTTTACTCTCAACTTTCCAATGTTTAAAGGAATGTGTATCACTCAAACTTCCACCTATCAAAGTTCATTACCATAAGCTTGTCAAGCTTCTAAGTCTTCACCACCCATGCCATATGCTATGCACATATCAAGAGGACTTTATTCAAGGTTGTAACGGGCCTAGGGAATGAATATAAGAAACAAGGGGAAAACAAACAACAATTGGATACCTTAGAACTTCAAAAGCAATCAATGGAACCTAGGATAGGGAAGAATGTGTTTCTAAGCCTTATTTCCAACTAAAACTTCAAAATACTTCTTTCTTTGATTTTCTATTGCTTTTTTCTTTTTCTTTTTCTTTTTATTTTCCTTTTCATTGCTTTTCTTTCTCTTCTTTTCTTTGCATTTTTTTTCTTAGAAAAAATTCCCTAACTTTGAATAACAATGGCCTAAATGAATGCAAAGTATACATTCTCTCATCCTAAACAAGTGTAATGCTCCTTGAAATCCCTAAGGTATCTTAAAATAAGGTAGGAAAAAATTTTTTAATGGCTATGGGCTAAACAAGAAAATAAAACCAAGGTCCAAAGTGGCTAAACAATGGATAAATTGTATGTAGGTTGGCTATTTGGCTTACTAGATATAAAAGAAAGAAATGCCTTTATCATTTTCATGCATGCAAATGAAAATGTGGTCTTAACAAAGAATCAAGATAAGTTTTAGAGTGAAAGCAAAGATAGGTGAATACACACTAGAAATGAACAGATACGGCTTAAATCTTTACTAGCTAATAGCTATCAAATAATTTATTAAAATCAAATTCATTGCCACTTCACTTGACTCAAAACACAAGATCCATCACTTATCATGTCAAAGTGAATCTAAGCTATAATCATCTCAACTTGCAACTTTCACAGAAATTTTTTAAAAAAATCACTTTATTTCTTAAAATTTTCTAAAAAATTGTCAATTTTTTTTAACAAGACAAAGTAAAGAGAAGGTGAAATGGAATGAAATAGCTCTCCCCCCTATATTTAAATGTTGCATTGTCTTCAATGCCAGCACAGGGTCCAATCAACAAATAAACAATACAATATAAAGAATAGAAAGGGAAAGCATGCAACTAGATGAAGTTGAAAATTGGAGTTCCAAGGGTGGCTCAGATTCCATGTAGCTAGTTAGCAACCTTTTATTACCTACAAAACATAAACAAAGCAAACAATAATGCGAAAAATAAAAGAAAACTAAATCCTAAACTAAAAAAACTCTATTAGAGACTATGATAAGCATGATTTTTATACATTTTATTTCCCTTAACTTAAGCTTTTTAATAGTTAAATAAGGCTTAATGGATTTACTTAGGTGGATAATTGATTTTTAATAGCCATTTTCTGCACTTTAAGAATTTAAGTGCAAATAATTGATTTTAAATGCATAAATCATTTTAAATGAATTTTATGATTTTTCTCCTTTGTTTTTATGCAGATTTTGGGCAATGGAATTTAAAGGAGGAAATTTATTTGAAGAAGAAAAGGGTGTTGGAATGAAGGAAGAAGCTCACACTTTAAACATGGGTCAGCCACCACACTAACACATCCACGTTGATACACCTCTGATCCAAGTAGCTTACATCTACACAAACAAACATGTGAGAGGCAGTGTGTGATTCATTAAGGTGCAGAACACGATTGAACAGAGGAGAAGGAAGCACGCTACGTGCATGTGAGCAGAATGAATGAAGGGCTTAAACAAGAAGAAGCAACGTGTTCAAGAAACAAGCACAAGAAGCTACTCCTGTGGAAGAAGCATGGCTGGAAAGAGGAAGTAACGTGAAACCAACAAGGAAGAATCCACGGGGCAGAACAGAGCAAACATGCAAGCTGCAAACATCATGGAAATGAAGTTAAACACGAGGGAAGAACATGAGCAGAACAAAGCACTATACACACACATGCAGCAGAGGATAGCAGCTGTAGCTGGACGAAGCAGAATCAAGCAAAGCAACACGAAGAAGAAAGCTACGTCTAGACAGAACACGCTGAAGCACCAGTTGCAGGCTACAAAAGAAGCTGAACTCGAGGGCTATGTTAAATGAAGAGCAGCAATGTGGAACCCGATGTAAACATGAATGAACAGAAACGCTGAAGCAAATGTGGATTATTATAATCACAATGGGGGCCACACTCACATGAACAAAGAAAGGAAAAAAATACTTCGGGTAAAGGGCTGGTGAAAAGCTGAAGCAAGCACGTGAAAACTAAAAAATCCACGTGAGAGGATTCATTCACACGCCAGATACACGCCGTATTCCATTTCACGTGGTGATTCGTCCATACATCATTCACGTCGTCATTTTATCATGACGCCAGCGCCCTATTCCCTCCGTCATTCGCCCATTCACCACACATCATTCGCCCATTCCATCCCCTTCGTCCACAACCCACAGAACCACGTCCAGAGCCATTTCCTCCATTTCCATCCACCGAATGAAGCTCTAATCCATCTTGAGGCTAGCTAGGAGGAAGCTCTTGAGTTGAAGCTTGAATCCAAGATTTGGAATCAGAATTCTGGCTGAGAATTTCATTTTATTTTCCTCTCTTTCTATATCAATTTTTATTATTTTATATGCTTGGTTGAGTATGTAAGTGATTGAAATTGATGTAGTTCATGATTGATGGCTGGTTAGACATTGATTAGGAGAGATATTGGCTGATAAATTGTATAAATTAGTTGCTGGATTTTCATTTTCCTACAATTTTCTAAGTGTGCAATCAAGGTGTTTGATGAAATGCTTGTGAGAATTGATATACTTAATTGTTGATTTAAGGATTCTTAGGAGTTTGGTTGGTTAATTAAACATCCTAGGGTGTTAATTCAGTAGCTCATCAATCAATTAATCATTCAATTTAAATATTCATTAATCTTAAAGACAAGAGTTAATGAATTAATGTAGGATTGAGGTCTCAATTCAACATTAACTTGTTAATCTCTTGAATCTTGAATGGTTATTCAAGATCATTTGCTAATGAATATAATTACGAACTCTTAGGACAGAATTAATCATAATTGGATTAGGATAAGGATAGTAGATACCAAGGGATAAATCCTAAGCTAGTCACAAGCTCATTATCACCCATAATTCTCCAATTAGATAGAATTTAGAAATTTTGATTCAATTTAGTTTTAGGTTAGTTTTATTCAATCAAAACCCCCCGAATCAAGTAGCCTTTAGGACTTTTAACACTTAGAAAACCTAATTAGCATTGAATTCCATTTCCAAGGGAGATGACCTAGCTTGTGCCACTTACTATATATTTAGATCAACCTAGTTTTATTTTGAGGGTTGTACGACAAGCCCGTCAGACTAGCTAATCATAAGTATTAAAAACTAAAATTAAAGCAGCTTTATTCCTTTTTAGTTCAACAAATTTAAGTCTTACTACTTTAAAGCATTTTGATTGATTATTCAGTGTTGATTCATGGACTTCCTCAACTATCAGTAGTCTTGGAAAGTCATAGTCAGTATTTTCAAAAGTAAGAAAAGAAGAAAAATCAAATTTTGGATATTCAAAACTAAAGAAAGAAAATTTAAAATTAAGACTCTCTAGATATCTATCTAAAACAATGAAATCTACTGGACTCTCATCAGTAAGAGTCATTGCATCAATAGAAAGATTAAATTGCAACTTCTCACAGTCCTTTAAGTTTAAGGCATTTGGTAGCTGCTTCATTTCAGTTGAGACAGTTTGTACCTTGTTGGGGACTAGCTCACCGGCTTCATTAAGCTACTCAAGACTTTTAACAAGAGAACAGTATCTTCTCTGACCAAAGAGATATCAGTAGGTTCACAAGATTCTAAACATTGATTAACAGCAAAATCTAGTCTTTTACTAGTGTCAATAATAGTACAAGGATCAACAGGATTTTCAATATCAACATTATCTCTATGCATGCTCTCATCAATACTAGTATGATCAGTATAATCAGTCTTATCAATAGTTTCAGTGTAAACTAAGGGATCAATGGACTTAACAGACTTATCAGACCTAAAAAACTCATCAATCTCAACACATACAGGACATGTATGCATATCATCACATAAGCATTTCAAAGGAGAGTCTGAATTATCAACAACAAGCTGTTTTACAATTGTATCATCCATATCATTATCGCATGCCACATTCATTATTTCATCAGTCATATCATCATATGCCAGTGAGGAATCATGATGATTAGAATATGTGAGATACTCACTAGTCTTAATAAAAGCATTAATTTAGGAGCATTTATCACATATAGTGGATCTAACATAAATATAATCAAGAGATGCATCATCAATGGGCTTATCAACCAATCCCACACTAGGAATAGAATAATCATCACATTCTAGGTCACCCCCACACTTATCTACTACCCTAGACTCAATAGGATCATCAAATGGTTTAGAAATGAATTTATCACTTTGGTCATAGCTAGGTGTAGAAATACTAAGTACATCGTACACAATGATTGATGAACATCAACAAATGTATAATCTTTGCTCAATGTATTACCATAATCAACCATATCAGGGGATTCAACAATAATTTCCTCATCTACATCATCATCATCAAGCAATTCAGGATCAACATTATTATGTGCATTAGGAATCACAGTGCTATCATGAAAACTAGAGTTAATGCCAACAAATTGCAAAGTGTTAGAAGATGGAAGGATATTACCCAGTGAATAAGACTCTTCCTCCTCTATACATTCTCTTCTAATTTGCTCTTCTCTCAATTTAGTAGCACTAAGGGTAGGTTGATTCATTTGAACTCTTAAATCATTCATGAGCTTATCCACCATCTGTTGGTTTTGGAGTTGCACCTATTCAGTTTTGTAAAGTCTCACATCGGCTAGAAGGGGCCTGTGGTTAGCCTATATAAGTGAGGGAGAATCCCTCCCCATCAAGGTGTGCTTTTCCAACGGGAAATGACAAACCCCAATAAATTGGGAAGGCAGGGTCAAAGACCCACGAGCCGGGAAGGAAAGGACAATACCTTGGTGGTTCTGTATGTGTTGGTATCAGAGCAATCCTGGCCCATGTGTGACTCGAGGGTGGGTCGGTCCAAAAGGGGGGTGGATTGTAAAGTCCCACATCTGCTAGAAGGGGCCTATGGCTAGCCCATATAAGTAGGAGAGAATCCCTCCCCACCAAGACGCACTTTTCCTACGGGAAAGGACAAACCCCAACGAACCGGGAAGGCAGGGTCAAAGACCTACGAACCGGGAAGGAAGGGACAATACCTTGGTGGCTCTGTATATGTTATGAGTTCGCTTGAGTGTGGAGAGGCCAAGAACTCTTCCCTTTGGTGAGGATGAGCCAAGAACCTTTAAGCTTGGTTGAGACAAAGCAAAGAGTCTCCTAAAAGCAAAGGTGGCTCCCAAGAGTATGGTTGAGTCCAAAGTGCTCAAGAAATGGGTAAGGCAAGTCCAAAACCCATGAGGAAAATTGTGAGGCCAATCCAAACACTTGGTGAGCTCTTGAATGATTTGTATGAGTTGTTCACATGCCAACTTTGCTTCTTAAATGTCCATGGCTTTTATTGTTTTCATGCATGCATTTGTAAAGCTTGCTTGCATATATTATGTATGATTGAATGGGAGATGAGCTATTGGGATTCTTTGAATCTCACTCCCTCCTCTCCAATGCTCTAACATGCTAGGTGGACTAAGTAGTTATGGTGAAGGGAGCCAACAACCATAAAAGAAGGAGATTGACAAGCTTAGGCCTAGCTTTCATTCTTTTTGAATCCATAATGAGGCTTCACAAAGTATATGATATTGTAAATGTACCATGACCCTTAAGACATGTATAAATACACCATTATATGATGTTTATATGTATGGATATGATGTATGACCTCTAGCATATGTTTTGAGTATCTAATACCAAAGTATGAGAATTGAAAGTTTGATGGATATGTGTATAAGTAGAGGTTGAATGGCCAAAATGAGATGTATGAGGTTTGGAACCATTTGGATAACTCACACAAGTCTTAAATATGCTTTTATACTTTCCCAAAAGGTTCCAAGACTAAGGAAAATCCATTTGGCAACTTTGGTACCTTATATAGAGCCAAAATTGACTATTGTGGAACCCTATGTCACTTTTTAACCAAATGAGCTAGTATTGATCTAAGATTTGACATGAAATTAGGTCTCCTTGAGATATTTTTGGGAAGCTAAAGAACATAATTGTTAGAGGTCTATAGAATATTTGATGATTTTTCAAAGTTGGCAAAATTTATGGAAATGGTCTGATGCACTGTTACAATAGTTTGAAATTGTTTTCTATCACATGAGACTCAAATGATGTATAATTTCCATGACATTTTATGCAAAGAAAATAGGAAATCACAGTGAGTCGTGGCAACTAGAAGCACCTCATTTGGAGGTCTAGAGAGGAAGATATAAATTTTTGAAGTTTCTATCCAGTATCAGTAACCTTGCCCGACTAGAAGTACTGTTCCATCAAATTCTGAGCCCTGGGCTTAATGAAATGATCTGAAGATATTTTTCCTCTCTATTTGACATCCACAAATTTCTATATTGGTATCATTTGCATGGATTAGATTTTTGTAGAATTAATTGGACATTTTTGAAGTTCATATCAGTAAACTGTGACAGCATCAGGACCCAGTCCGACCTTCAGACAATTTTGCATATCAAACGCTTTGTGTGTGGGATTTTATGACTTGTTCATATTTGTAGAATAAATTAGACATCCTGAGATTTCCAAAATGACCAAGATTTCATGATTTTGATTTTTTTATATTTAGTTATGATTTTCTAAAATTTGCCTAGAAAGGAGGCCAATTTTGGCCGAGAATGAAACCTCCTTTTCCACCTTCCAATTTGGTTTCCATGAGTTGTAGGCATGTTTTTGTGGTTAAAATGAGTTGTAACGATGTAATTAAATATGAGGATGTATAGCATGAGCTCACACAATCCATGTGACACCGAATGAAATTTTTAGTCATGATGCGATGCAGAAAGTGTGTTATTTTCAATAAAATTCTCACTTCCTTCTTACTATATATCACATGAGCATGTAAATCATGATGGATGTGAGCTAGAAATTATGGTGTTACAAGTTTCCCATTGGAGTTGAAGATTATAAGCTTCTAGTTACTGCATCATCCTCTCTTCCTAACTTCGTTCTCAATTAGGCTCTTGTTGAATATATTCCTCATGATAGTTGTAAGGATAATATTCTGGCTTTTGCATATTGTAATTGTGGTTTGGCTCATAATGATGGTGGTAATTGGAGTGTATCTCATAGAAGTGGCGATATGGTTGGTAGTATGGTTGTTGAACTTGTTGTACTTGTCTTTGTCGCTCAAGAAGGCCATGAAGCATTGATATAACTTCATCCATCTTTCGTACAATCCTATCATTTGCACAAGAATCATAAACACCTTAATTAGAAAAATAATATGGATCCATTTAATGCAAAGAAAATGAGAAGTTTAATCAATTTGAGCACAAAGCAAATTGCTAGTAAACTACACTAAAAATTAACTCTAAATTAAGCAAATAAAATTCAAGTGAAACTAGCAACTACCTAAGAATTAAAAACACTACAACACAGAGCTTAATCATACAAAATGAACTCACAAAAAATAAAGAAAATAAATCCCAAAAAATTGGAAAAATCTTAAAAAATTCAAGAAAATACTAAAAAAAATTAAAACAAAGTGCCTTAAAAGTCGGAATTTGGTAAAAAAAATGGTGCTCCTAATAGCAAAGCTATTAGTTTTGCTCAAAACACCCAAAAGCCTTAGAAAACAAAGTTTGAGAATTTTTTTGGCACATCAAACAAAAATTCTAGCAAACAGGACACTTGTCACACAACACCGAAAAGTTCAAAATCCAAGCTTAAAATAGAAAAAAAAAACCAAACAAAAATAGAGCTAAAACAAAGTAAAAACACTTAAAAATCTTTTTCAAATAATAATAAAAATTCAATTCCCTAGCAACGGTGCCAAATTTTGACAGTTGTATTGTAATATCTGGTTGAGATGAGCTAGAAATGATGGTGTTACATTTATCGGGCAACCTCCAAAATAAAACTAGGTTGAGAAAATATTAATTAGTTAATGGCACAACCTAGGTCATTTCCCTTGGAAATGGAAATTAATATTTAAGTAGATTTTCTAAATGTAAGAGGACTTCAAAAATTATCTAACTAAGGGGGGTTTGACCTAATTAAACTAATTAAAATGAAATTGAATTATAGTTCCTAATCGCTACCTAATTGCATAAACTAATAGTTGAATAATAGAAATGTGACTAGCCTTGGAATTGTCCCTTGGTATCTACTATCATTATCCTAATTCAATTATAATTAATTTTGGTCTAAAAGTCCTTAAATGTGTCCATGGAAAATGATCTTAAATTACCATTCAAGATTCAAGAAATTAACAAGTTAATGTTAAATTAAAACCTTAATCTTATGTCAAATTATTAATTCTTGCCTTTAAGATCAATGAACACTCAATTTGATTGATTAAATGATTAATTAGCCTCTGAATCAGCACCCTCAGATGTTTAATTGACCATTTAAATTCTAAAGAATCCTCAAATTAAATGATTAAACACACAATCTCATTCGTGCATTTCATCGAATAACTTGATGGAATATATAGGAAGTTAGAGGAGAAATGAAAATTCAGCACTTAATTCAATCCAATAATCATTCAAATAATCTCCTAATTAATGTCTAACTAGCCATTAATCATAAACTACATCAATCTCACTCATTTACAAGCTTAACCAAGCAAAAAAACAAAATAAAAAATTGATGTAGAAAGAGAAAATAAAACTAGGAAGCTTAAACAAAATCCCTTGCTATTCCATGGACTCAAGCTTTAACCAAGGACCTTCTTCTAAGCTAATCATATGTTGAGAATTAATGCCTCATCAGATAGATGGATGGAAGTGAGAAAAATAGAGGAAATGGCTACGATGTTGTCAATGGTGTGAATGTTGGAAGAAAATGACGATGGAATGGCATATTCAGGATGGGTCAATTGATGATACTACCTGAGTGTATTTAATCTCCTAACGTGTTTCATTTTTACTCTTCACATGCTCAGATCATTGCCTCACTTATTCATTCCTCACGTCAATCTCTTTCATGTGTTCCTTCATGTGTCTATGAGTGTGGGCCCCATTGTGATTGGATGATGCATTGGAATATAATATAGAATTTGTCTATGCTTTTTTCTTCTCTTTGAATCTAGACGTGGCTTCCTCTCCACTTGATCTTTACATGCTCTTTCTTCCTGCTTACTTCGAATGTATTTAATTTCTATTCTATTCAACTCTTCAACTTGTGGCTTCTTCCAACTTCTTCCCAGCTCATGCTTCTTCTTTACGTAGCTTCTTAATGCTTTTATTCTCAGCTCTACTACTGCTCATGTGGACTTCTCTTCCATGTTAACTTTGCATGGGTGTTTGAAGCCTTCAACATGTAAAGTAGTGTTCCCGTTTGTTTCTGAGCTGCGTCCCCGTTTATTTCTTCTTTGTCCACCTAACACATTGTTCCTTCTCTTCATACGAGCTGCCTTGTAGCTTCTTCTTTTCTTTATAAGTAGTGTTCTATATGCCTCTCATTCGTATTCATCTCCTTCTTATGCTTTAAACCCATAGCTATTCTACATCTTACTTTTCTTTTATTCTTCATGTGTTTTTCTTTCCCTGTGCTTCTCACGTTCAGCTACTCATTTAATTCTTTCCTTGTCAACCCATAGCGTCTCTTTCAACTTAGCTCCACCTTCTTCCTTCATTTCCTTATAAGGTTCCTCTTTATTTTGCTCACATGCACATGGTTGTTTCTTCCTCTGTTTTAGCCATATCAACTCTTACTAACCAGTTTGTATGAAGAGTGAAGTTGCTCTCCTCTTGATCCATGTTAGTGAGCTAAAGCTGCATAAGCTATATGAATGTGTGTTTTCTTCATGCAGCTCCCTACTTCTTCGTTCTACTCCACGTAAGCTAACAAGTCTCCTCACTCGAGCTTCATTTTCCACATTCTACCTCTTAATATGATCCTTAAACCCGTAAGTGGTGTGTGCTTGAGTGAAATGCATCTATGTGAAAAGGTGGCTGGAGGTTGAACTTGTGGCAACATGCTGAATGAGTACATGTGAGATGAACAGAATGAATGAACATGCAAGGCTTCCTACATGTGTTGAAGCTACTAAAAGTAAAGTGGCTGACCCCTCTTTCTCCTCTTATGGACTTCCCAAACCCATAGCTAACTCTATTCTCTAGCTTCTTCCCTTAGAGATGAATCCTCACTTAAACTATGGCTTACTCATGCATGTGTATGTTAGTGTATTGGCTGGAGGTATGAGAGCTACGTGGAAGTGTGTGTGTGTGATGATATGAAGTCGATCTTAGTGTGGGTAATGTGGAAAAGATGCCATGGCTTTGTTACGTGGAGAGATTAGAGTGTTGTGCTAGTAAAGGAATGTGGGTGTGCTTAAATGACTCTAGTATGTGCTTATATGTGTAATGTGGCCACGTGGATAGCTCGTGTGTGTGCTTGACTAGCAACTCATTCATCTCATTCATTTTTTTTTTCTTCTTCCCTTTTTTTTTAATTTTATATTCTTACAAAAAAATGCATTCAAATCGTGGCAATTATTTCCTCTTGAGATTGCACACTAACACACTTAAAGGCTATCTCTTCCCTTGCTCTTCTTCAAATCAATTTTCTATTCAAGCTCTAATTACCCATTAAAAATCTGCACAATTAATAGGAAAAATTCACAAAATCATTTAAAGAAATTTAAATGTTAAAATTTAATAATTTTGCAAATAAATTCCTAAAGTGCCAAAGTAGCTATTAAAATAAAATCTCATCTAATTAAAATCCAAAAGCCATATTTAATCATTAAAAACTCTAAGTTAAAAGGAATACAATATATGAAAATAGCATTTATTAATGCTAATGGCCAATAATGTAGGGAAAGGCCCATCCACAGAGCTAACTCCGTATTGAACACACTTTGTGTCACACCATATAAAGCCATATCGAGATATTTCTGAAATAATATCAATAATGGCATAAAACAATCATTTTCAAGAAATTCACACCCTTAGCAGTGGAAATGATCATTATTAAAGGCCAAAATAATTTAATCTTTGGATAATTTGACCATATGGCCTTACTAACATCATCTTCCGTCCATAACACTCTTAATGGGCCATAAATATCACAATTCAAGGCTTGCATGTCGGGTTTAAAGCATCCATATCCAATTCTATACCATATATGTATCAACACATTATATAAGAATATCTTGTACTTACTGGAGAAAACCTTATCGATAAGGTCTCAGAATTTACACTACAGATTACAGGATCTTGTCGACAAGATCTTGAACCCAGGTAACAAGATATTATCTTAGCCCCAAAATTAACTTGGTTCACTGCCAAATTCATCTTTAACAACTCCTAACCAACTCATGCATGTCAGTCATAGAGTTCCAAGCCACATTCAAATGAGTTTGAATCAAAGTTCACCCTTTTTCATAAGTTTTCAACACTTAATTTGGGCCACTAGGGGTTCATTTTAAGCTATAGGGGTTTAAACTTCAATCTTTCCATTCTTTAATTCATTTCCATCATAAACAAGTTTGTTTATGCCCATTTTAGCATGTTTAGCTCAAAGAACACCTAAAATCCTCATAGAACTCGAAATGATAGCAAACATATAAACTCTGCACTAAATTTAAAAATTCATAACTTGAGCTAGAGAGCTCCAATCATGCAAATGAGGACTTTTTGGAAATCTCATAGTGTCCTCTAACTACCATTAAAATTTCAGGTCCAAACAATCACATTTGGCCTATGAAAACTAATAAAACAATGTTGTAGGTCTGGAACTCGTTTTGTAACAAACCAAAAAAATTTAAAATTTCATTTCTCTCTTTATAGAGCTCCAAATGAGGTGATCTCAATTATGGAAAGCTTATGATGCCAAATACATGCTTGTAAAATTTCATGAACATTGGACTTCATTTAACCCTCCAAAAACACCAAAAACCAAACTATCCAGATGTACAGTACCATGATAGTTTCTACATATTTTTGCTAACTTTGAAAAATCATAAAATATTCCACAAAGCTCTAAAAATTTTAATCTTTAGCTTTGTGAAACACTCTCAATGAGATATATGTCTCTACCAAATCTCATGCTAAAACTTTTCATTTGGTCTAGTTTTGGTTTAGGGGAAAAATATGGATTAAAATAAGAACTATATAATGCCAAATGATACCAAATGGCTCTCTACTTGAACCGTGACCATTTAAGCAAGTCCAAAAGCTTAAAAATAGTATGTAGAAGCATCATAATAGCTTTAAAACCTCATGGAACTCAAATTCACTATCCTACTTGCATAAATACATATAGACATCATGGGTCAAAGATGTCCAAACCACACATTCTCATACATTTCATTCCAAAGCTGGTTCATACAATATATTTATAGGCTTTTACATATACTCAAGGGTTTACATCTCATAAATAACTTATTCATACATACTTTGACATCAATTTGCATAAAAGCTATTCTATTGCTAAAGCATTGCAATTCACACTCCTTGTCCTCCATTCTTTGCTCCTTGGGTTTCACTTAGATAAAATTAGATGGAAAGTGGGAGAGAGTGAGATTCAAAGAATTCCAATAGTTCCATTACCCTTTCAAGCAAGCATACATAGCATTTGATTATGTCAAAGAACACACGTATGTACCAAACACTTTCAAGAACCATTCAAATCATGTTTTCAAGATTACATAAACATGTTAAGATGAAATCCAAGCTCTAGAGACTTTTGGTCCAGTCTCACCCTATTATTTGGAACTTTTGGATTAGCCTCACCCTTTTTATAGGGACTTTTGACTCAACCTTACTCATTTCAAGAGACTTTTGGCTTCACCTCACCCATTCTAAGGGACTTTTAGCATAACATCACCTATAAAGAGAAATTCACAATCAAACTCAATTCAAGAAGCATATTGGTGCCAAAACATCAATTCAATAGCTATAGACATGTCTCATGGCTCAAACACAAATACAAACATTTAATGATAATCACATGACCAAGAAATGCATACAAAAAAGGATATAGAGCTACCTTTCTCAAGAAGCACAACTTTTCTCCCTTGGATTCTATAACACCATGAATTTCTAGCCTTTGTCATGCAAATTCTATGCTTTATGCAATGCACTTCTCAAGGATCATAGGAAAATGGCATATAAAATATGAGTTTTCTTACATTATACTATGCATAAATTTTTCTTTCGGAGTCCTCTGGGCCACATGGACTCATGTATTACATTCTCATATTTAATTACATAAATACAACTCATTTCTATCACCAAAAGTGGCCTACAACTAGTGCAAGGAAAAGGGATACATAAAATTCATAGTTTCCATTTCGGCCATAATTTTTCCTTTTTTGTCACAAACTTTGGAAAATCATAAATAATTTTAGAAAAATTGAAATCATGCATTCTTTACCATTATGAAAATCTACACATGTCTACTATGTTCTAAAAATATGACAAGGCCATGAAACATCACATAGAAGATATTTGACATTCAAAAAGGTGCAGAGGTTTGATTGGCTACTGGTACTGATCTAGCTTTCTGCTGTGAACTTCAAAAATGTCCAATTAATTCTACAAAAATATAATCCATACAAATGATATAATCTAGAAAGCTATAGATGTCAACTAGAGGAAAAAATAATTACAGACTAACTCAAGCACGTTTAGGCATCGAAAACTAATCAAATAGTAACTAAGGTTAGTTTGGACACCTACTAATAGACTAAAATTTCTAAAATTCATATCTCCCCCTCTAGACATCCAAATGGGGTGCCTCTAGTTGGCACAAGTCACTGGGAATGTCTGATTTCTCCCTATAAGATTTTGTAGTAATTGGACATCATTTGCCCTCTGAGTGATAGAATTCATTTTTGGATTAGTATGAACAGTAACTTGACCAATTTCAGACAATTTTCCAACTTTAAAAATTTATTAAATATTCTAGAGACCTCCAAAAATTCTTCATTTTAGCTTCCTAAAAAGCTCTCAAAAGCTCTAGATGTATGCTAAATCTCATATCAAGAAGAGCTCATTTGGACAAAAAGTGGTATAGGTTTCCAATATAGTAAATTTTTGCCCTATATAAGATACCAAAGTGTCCAAATGACTTCCCTTGATGTTTGGCACCTCTTGGGCAAGTTTAAAAGCATGAATATGACTTGTGTGAACTGCCCATGGCTAGAGGGTTCTTGGCTTCTCCACATTCATCCTTACCATGGGACCTCTTAGCTCATCCTTACCATGGCTAGAGGGTTCTTGGCTTCTCCACACTCAAGCAAACCAAGGCAAGCATATAAAACATCATTTAAGTACATAAAACCTTATCATGGTACCATAGAATAAAAGCTCATGCCAAAATACTTTTCATAGCTTAAAACATATATACACACATTCAAAGATAATGTAAGCATATATTCATGCATGAGAGAAGGTGGAGAGAGCTACCTTGCTTGTATTCACACACTTTTTCTATGAGTCTTGAATCCTCTCCCTTGACCTCACACACCTAAGAAGGTGGAGATCACTTATTTTGGTCTAGATACATTATATAGAAGCTAATTATATTCTTGAATTACATTCTAAGGCCACACATTCACTAGAAAAGCTAGGTGACTTGTAAGGCTCTTTTATGGTTTCATAATGCACTTAATGAAGCAACCTTAAGAAAATATAATCTTGGCTCCATTCTACCTATTCATTTATGATTCTTGACTCCATTTAAATCTCTTAGAGTCATCACATAATCAATTCTATAAGTTTAGCTAGGTGTTGCTTCTTTAAGCCATGTTGTGGAATATATAAGGCCATCTCACTATCTATAGTTTCTAAAATTTTTCTAAGGCTTTCTCTCATATTCTCCCATCATACATGATGCAAAACTAAGTTTAGAAGGAATTAAAACACTCCCTAGGTGCATGAACTCTCCATGGTTGAAGCTATGCTTCCATAAAGCACCAATGGAGTTTTCTTACTTCCTTTGATGGGAGAAACATTTAGGAAGCTCTCTTTGTGTCTTAGGAACTCATATGAATACTTAAATATCATAAAATATAGCTAGGGTTCATGATAAAGTTCAAGGTGCAATCAAAACCCTAACTTTTCTAGCTTGCAAATTCATGGTTTTTACTTGGATTTCTTTGTATATTTTTACTCTTCTCCCTTAAATTCATAGAATACACCCTTGGTTCTCCTCAAAATTCTAGCCCTCCCATGGCTTCTTAAGTGGGGCAAAATATGGACAAAAGAGGAGCAAGAGGTAGCAACCATGGAAGAAGAAATTACCTTATTTTTTCTTGTTTTCTCACTTGAATCTTGTCTTCTTTGGCTTTCTCTCTTCAAATCCGAATTTAATCCTTAATTTCTCCCTTAAAATATATCCATATACTTCAATATAATCACAAGAAAGAAAGGGGAATGGAGAAGAAGTTTGCAAGGGAAAAAGCATGAAAAACTATCAAAATTCCATATCTTTTAGCTTGGATTTCTTCTCCTCTTCCTCTTCCTCTTGTGTGCCACTCTCCTAGGGTTTTCTCTCTAGTTTAGGGCAGAAACATGTGAAGCTAAATGAGTGGGAGAGTGGGGCACTTTATATATATAGGTGGGAGGAAAGAAGACTTTTCAAAAATTCCTATTTTGCCCTTTATTCTTGACATTTTCATTTCTAGTTCATTTTAGCTCCTTTTTTAGAACTATCTTTTCCATTATAAAATTTAGGTTCCTAATTTAGTAAAATGCCTTTGGAATCACTCAAATTGGAGCTAAGACCTTCCCGAATAAATTAGTCAAAGTTCAGGTCACCTGACATTGAAAAACGTCCACCGAAAGGCCTTTAACTGTCTTAGGGCTTCCCATGGTTTTTAGTTCCCCTGAGAACCCTGGAGAAGTCAAAACTTTCATTTAAAGAGACCTCATATGTAAATTCCAAATTTTGCTTAAAATGATGAAAATGCCCTTGCGTTTCATCAACTTTTTGTTACATTTTGTTTCTTCATTCTAACTCTGTTTTCCTTTCCATTTGAGCCTAGAATTATCATTTTTAAGAGTTTATAATGCTTTCCAAATTGTTTGGGACCTTAACTAAGTCATTTTGAGGGACTTCCTTTTCTATCTAGTAAATTTCGTTCGTTTAAGGAGAAAACATATGTTACATTTCTCACGTTTTCTCTTGTTTTCAAAGAACCGAATATTACAAATTCCCACTTTTCTCTCTCAGCCTCACAAGCATATTTGGGAGAGACTTGATTTGCTTGGCCTAGACACATCAAACAACATATAAACAAATCAATGGAACCATCTCTAGTCTCATGAAATCTCTACACAAGCTACATCTAACTTATGTCACCGTTATGGTTCCATACAAGAGCATAATGAAGCAACTTACATAATTCAAGATCTTGGCTCCAATTTCTCATTCAATCTAAGTTACATGACTCCATTTAAACTCTTTGGAGTCACCACCAACTCAATTCCAGAAGCTAATTGCCAAGTTGCTTCTTTATGTCTACAAAAGGAACCTAAACTCTCATCTTTCAAACCAATGGTTCCTTTGGTATTTATTACTCATTCCTAGGCCATTTGTATCATTGGAATCAAAGAAAACTCTCCCTAGGTATTACTTCTCTCTCTTAGCTAAAATGCTCACATACTTAGGGAGCTCATGGAGTTTCCTTCAATTTCCTAGGGAATTTGTCATCCATAGAGCCTAGTAGATGTCTTGAGAGCTAAAACATACTCTTAGATAATCTAAATCATCATTAGAAAGCTCCATAAATCCTTAGGTGCAATCAAATCCCTAATTTCTAATACTTGTTACCTATAGTCCCTTTTTGAGTTTTATTGCTTCCAAATGGTTCATTAGGCTTCAAAACCCCATTTTTTGTTAAGTTTATACTAGAATTAAACTTCTTACATAATGCTCTAGTTCTGACTGAGACACTCAAGCAAAGGAGAACTAAGAAGAAGCAAGTTGGGTTATGGTTTCTTACCATGTTTTCAAGCTTTCCAAGAGAGCTTTCTCAAGCTTTCAAGAATTCCTCCAAACTCTTCCTTTCCTCAACTAAACCAGTCATGAAACACCTCCTTTCAAGAATCTAAAACTATCAAGAGAAAGAGGATGAAGAGAGGAGAAATTTTCATAGCTAACTTGTTACAAAATTCCATGTATTTTCATACCTTTTTGCCTTAGTTTCCTTTCTCTCTCTTCTCCCAATTTTCATGCCATTTCTGGTCTGGTTCTGAGCTCAAGTGGCATTTTGGAAGGGTGAAGAAGCTGACTTGATTATATTAAAAGGTGAAGGATAATGTTTATAATAATTTCTAAAATACCGATTATGTCCTTACACGTGCCATCGTTTTGGCTCATTTTAAATCCTTTTTTAGAAACATTTTTGCCATATGAAAATTTAGATCCTCTAATTCATAAAATTCCTTTGGCTCCATCCAAATTGGATTTAAAATCTTATTCAATCTTTTGATCAAACCTTCAGTCAACCCTTTGTCAAAAATGCACATCAGAAAGGTTTCTACCATTATGATGGTTCCCATAGTTTTTGGGTCCTTTGAGAACCTTAAAAAATTTAATTTTTTCATTTAAAGATCCCTCCTTTGGGTTTTTCTAAAACTTGCCCTAAATTATGGTTTTGCCACAGCCCTCATATCTTCTCGTTCGACCATTTTGGCTCCGATTCTAGGCTATCTTGAAGCTCTAACCCATAGTTTTAGATGTCCTAATTAACATTCAAATCTCAATCCACTTTACTTTAAGGTCCTCATTTATAAATTGCATGATTTCGTTTTCAGTTTCGCCCTATCGTAGTTCATATTGGCCTTCGTTAGGCTTGTGACCCCTTGTAAGTCATTCATTCCACTCTTTAGGGATGATTTGGATTTCTAAATCATAGGATATTACACCTTGGGCTCAGTGCATTCATGAGTCTAATCACAACTCGATACTCGATCGAAGCATAATGCATGAGTGGCAACTACACCACAGCTCTACCAAGGACACCTTCATGGTCCACAACAACAACAACAATTCAAGTAGCCAAGCAATCATTTAACATTTCAAAATTATACATTTGTAGCAAATATTAGATTAAAATGAGCATATATATGAAATTAGGAAATTAACAATGGTTATCTCACTTAGTTGAGTCAAGTTTTGATGCCAAAGGTAAGTTCCCATACTCTAAAGGTACTGATGTATCAAAACCAATTACTCAGTCAACCCTAAACACAAAAATTAGAAACCTAGCATTCCTAGCATCTTGAACATTTAAGAGGCACTTGCCTAGACTCCAATGAAACTCAAATTTAGATGTGGGCCTTCCCTCACCAAAAACTTAAAGGTTTTACTCCAAATTTTGCGTATTTTCATACACCATCAAAGCTTATAATATAAGTCAACTATTGGGGCTATTATTTAGTAGAGAACACATCAAAGTCAAGAGAGGATACTTACCTAATAATCCTACTAGCCTTAAACTCTAAAAATCCACAAGAATTACCAAAAGAGAAAGTTTTAGATTTGGGTGATTGCGAAAAGTCATCAAACTAGAAACTATTTAGACTAAATTATAGAAGAGAATGAGAGGAACAAGTTTCATATAGATTACCTTAGCCAAATCTTCTTTTAGAAGTGAGAAATGGTGGAAGAATGCAAAAAGCCCTAGCCTCCTCTCTTCCTATGCAAAAATGCTTCCTTGCTCTACAAAACCCTTAAACTTCAACACCCAAATAATGAAATGATTAGTCTCCTAAGGTTTTAGAGCAAGTGGGCTAGTCCATTGGGCCTAATATTTCTTATGGTCTGATCTACTTCAGTATTGAGCCAAGGGATATGGTTATAATTGGGCTCAAAATGGATTGGGCTTCTAAAAGAATAAAGTTTGGGCTCTTATAACAATTTCTTACTACCAATGAATTGATCAAAAGGCCCACATTAAATGCCCATCTTCCCTTAATTAATTTCACTAATTAAATTTATAACCATAATTAATATATCTTTACTCGACACATAAAAAATTATTGTTGACTCGAAATGTCTAAAATAAATCCATTTCTTTAGAAATCCTTATTTTCCTTTATCTTTCCAAATCCCCTATGTTAATCTCTTAATTCATCTGAATTATTCTTAATTAATTCCAAGGTGTCACACATCTCATACATTGTAACACCTTAACTATCTAACTCTTATCTAATTACTATAGATCAACAACAAGTCCATTTATTGATGAAAGAAAATATTGAATCCAAAATTTCCAAAATACAAGTACTTGCCTTTTTCATAATTTCCATGTCCATCCAATTTTAACCATAAAAATAAAATGTACATACCATTTTAAAGAAAATTTGGCAAATTTTCCCCTTAAAAAATTAACTATCCAGAACAATTAAATGGTCACATTTAAGCCCAAACTCACAGAAATGGAAAAACACATATAATAATAGCATCAAATAACACAAGTTGGACATATAACATCATCTAGTACTGGATAACTCAAACTGGAATTACATCACTATTAACAATATATTGGTGCATGTAGATACATTAGTAAGGAAATAAAACTTAATATATACATTCATTGTAACATTACAACAAAAATCTGTTACAAAACATTCATATGATTTTGCTAATTCAAACATTATTCTTTCTTTTTTTCTTTGCTGGCACTAGAACTTTCACCTAGCACTGGTTAGAGGGAAAATAAAGATGGGGTGAGATTTGGAAGAATCTTAATAGTAATACTTAAAACACCCAGAACAAGCATGAAACAATTAAATAAGAATAATGCAAGTATGCATGGTCATATAAAACTAATATAAATGCTTTACATGCTTACAGCATACTCTATCATGGCCATGAATTTCAACTAAGCTTAGGCATTTCTCTTAGGTTTGGGAGAACTATTTTGTTCCATTACCCTTCATTATTTTATAGCCTTAGCTCATTAAACATAACATGTAAAACATGGCATATAATTGATGCAATGTAATATAGCATATAATATGATAAAACAACCAATACAATAGAATGCATATCAAGCTTAAACAAATATGCATGCAACTAAATAGGGAAAGAGTAAGCCACCTTATATAGGTGATAAGAACCCAATAAAACCTCTAACTTTCCTCTTATATTTCTTGCTCTGTTTCCTTCTCTTTCTCAATTGTACACCTACAATGGGATGAAGCCTCACTAGCTTGTCCTAAAAATATCATATAAACATATCAATCAACATCTAAAGCTCATAACAACCTTTCTTAAATCTTTATGACTTTTATCTATACTCTAGGGCACTTAAAGTGTACTTAAAAATCCTCTTTTACATACTTTTAAAATACATGCTTATTAGGTGGCAATTATACCATCTTAAATACTTAAATTTTATTATATTAAAGGGCCTAAACTTTTGAAATCCTTTTTAGATTTTTGCTTTTCAAAATTGGTTCTTCATTTAGGCTTTAGGTTAAAGATTCCACTAAGCTTAAATCCCAAGCCAAATCATGCTTCTAGAATTCATAATTCAAACCATAATTTTCATATTTACTATTCATATGGTCATTGGTACTATTCATTTGGTATTTTCACTTTTCCACATAATGGAACTCATTATGTAATCTTATGTCTCAAGGGGAAACTTAAAAAATTCAACTTCTAGACTTCAAAATCTCATCATATATGATCTATATAACCACATTAAGATTCATTAGAAGCATTACAAACTTGCTCACACAACTTAATACAAAATGGTTACATTATGCCTTTTTTGAACCCTAAATTTTTTACTTCTAAAATCTAACTTCTAAATTCAATTTAATACTTCCATTATTGTTCTTATATCATTTTAAGACTATCCATAACCCAAGAATCCATTGAAAATCTTCTTAGCCCTTTGAATTTATTTTAGCTGAAAAGGTACCATAAAACCCTAACTTGAAGATTTTCAATGTTTCAATCAATTCTAGGCTTAGATTCTTGTTCCTTACATCATAAAACATCTAAACATAATAATTAGGAGTTGAAAATAACATGGTTCCTCATTCATCTAACCTTGGCCTAAACTATAGCACAACATAGTCTAGATTGCTTCCTTTCATGATTCAATAGAAACCAACAGTATATATGAAATCCTTACATGCTAAAACCTCTGGTTCCATCAAGAATACATGAAGAAAAAACTCTCCTCCTCACTTTCTCTCTTAACTAAAACTTACATGGCCTAAAGACACAAAATTTTGCAATTGTTTTAGGTAAAAACTTACTTTAATGCAAAGAACTCTCCATGTAAACTGATTTCCACTTATTGATTTCTTGAAAAGAGCTCCTTTTTGCCTTGGATCAAATATAAACTTTAAGTTTTCATGAACAGAAACCACTATTAGAAAGCTCTTAAAAAGAGAAATAACTTTCCTAAATGGTGCGAGGTGAAACATGTAACACCCCAAAAATTAATTAAGGTGTTAATCGTGGATTTAGAGTAATTAAGGATAATTAATAGAGGATAATTGGGCAAGTTAGTGAATGGAAATTTTAGTGAGATAAATTGTTAATATGGGTTTGAGAATTAATTGGGATAGAAATTTCATCTAGGCCTAAATTGATAGATCATGATGAGAGGCTAATGGAGGCCTAATGAATTAGGTGCAGATCCAAACCCTTGAGCTCTTCAAACTTGGCCTAAATCCCATTAAACTTTAGCAACCCAATGTATAAAACTGGCCCAATAGAATTCTGCAGCCCAACACTTAAAAAACTAGCCCAACAAGCTAAAGTTTGAAACCCATTAGGAGTTGGACTTGGAGCAACCCATGACCCATCCCTTGACCCAACTTAAACCCACCTAAAACCCTAATGCTTCAGCCACTTTCTCATTTGCTGAAACACAAGAAGCAAAATTCAGAGGTTGAGAAGGAGGCTAGGGTTGGGGGCAAGAATTCTTCATTTTCACACACTTAGAGCAAGATTCAGCCAATGTAATAGTTATACAACTTAATCCCCTCATCTTTCTTTTTAATTTGGCCCGATTATTTCTTCGTTTGGAGAGTTTTCATCTTACCCAAAATCTGAAATGTGGGTGTTTGGGGATTTTCTTGGTGAAATTCGTAGGTTGAGGTTGGGGCTGGTATTAAGTGAGTTTAAACCCCCCATTTTGATGCTTTCTTTGTTCGTTTGAGACCCCCATAGCTGACTTATATTATGGGTATTAATTTTGTACGAATTTGCTTAGGATTTTGGGGTGGAATATTGAGATTTGTGGTAGAGGACACTAAAATCCGAATTTAGGATTTGTGGTGGCTGGGTAAGTGTTCTTTAGGTAGTTATTAGCATTTAACTTCCTTGGGTACTTGTTGTAACTGTTAATGATGAATTAGAGTAGTAATTATTTGATGCTATGATTATAGGGAGACTCTGTACCATTGGTGGCTGTTGCAAATCTGTCCACAAGTAAGGTAACCAGGGTTTACATTAATTCCGTGCATATGTCGGTTTAAATTTCATACTTGCTGTATATGAATGATTTGAAATGTTGAATGAATTGGTTGGCTATCTATTGTATGATAATTGGACCTTGTGAGTCCATGGTGGAGCTGTGGTGCGGCTGCCACCTGTGCAGGTGCTTCGATCGGGCATCGGGTTATGATCAAACCCCAGATGCACTGAGCTCTGGTTGTGCTTAATGGGGAGTAGGTGCCATGGACGGGCCTCTCCCGGTGTTAATGGCCTTTAACATGTTAAAATATGATTGCTAGTATGGGATAGTAATCATGATAGCCTAATTGTTTCATTTGCTGAGATGACTGATATGATTCTAATGTTGATTGCGATTAATGCATATATGTTAATTAAACTAAATTATATTATGGAATTGTCTTGGTTACTGAGATTTATATCTCACCCCGTTTTATGGGATTACAATTTCAGGTGAAGGTTCTTCGGGTAAGGATAAGGGCAAGCAAGTGGATGAACATCCATGAGCTGAGGCCTAGTGTGGAGGAGCTACACTTGGTCTTAGTGTAATAGGGTAGATGCTAAATTTTGGTTAAGTCTTGTATAGCATCATCATGTATCTGTATTGCCAAGTGTAGGAGTCTGTATTTTGATAATATAATGTGTACTTATTGAGGAGTAGGCCTTACTTTAAATTGGTAATTGATGTATGGATTTGTGTTATCTACAATGAGCCTTGTTGAACTTTGATGTAGCTTATTATTAGAGACGTAATCTTGACATAAGTGATATCTAATGATAGTTCATGAACTCTTGTTATTGTTATTTTACAAATTGCTGATAAATGGACTTGCTAATATAGGGTAATTAGAGGAAAGAAAATGACCCTTGAATCTTGAATTAGAGAGGATAGATTAGTTGGATAAATTAGGCTAAGGAAAGCTATTTGAGCCCTATAATTAAGGTAGAGGGGCCCTAGGGTGAGATTGGAGGGAGAAAGAAGAGTATAAGTCCAGATTTTCGCAGTGTAGGACCAGAAGGTACTTCGCCGCAGCTAAAATTGAGTTGGCCGCAGCCAATAGAGGCGAAGTTGCCCAGGGAGAGTGCTAGAGAGGAATTCGACGCGGTGAAATGTAAATTGGCCGCGGCGAAATGTGAGAGGGCAAACTGGGAGTCATCCAGAGAGAAATTCACTGCGGCGAATTATGGAATTGGCCACAGCGAACTTTTAGGAAAATGTCCCCGGCATTCCAGAGAGGAATTGGCCGTGGCGGAAGGAGGAATTGGCCGCGGCCAATATCGAGAGGCGAGCGAGGAAGTTCCAGGAGGCTTCTTCACCGCAGCACCATGTAGGTTGGCCGCGGCGAAGGTCCAACTCGCCGCGGCGATAAGAAAGGGGTAAAACAGAAAGGAATTGGCCGCGGCTAAGGGTAATTCGACCGCAGCTAACATGCTGAAACACTTGTATTAACTAGGAAACCTTGGTTTTCCATATGTTAATCACAAGGGATGATCTAGAGTCATTAGGATGAGTTATAATTGATGAGTAATAGAATCCAAGGCCTATAAATAGATGTTTAATTCTTGTATGAACATAAGCGTATATAATTGTATGATTGATGGCTCTAATCATGTTAAGGTTCAAACTTTTTCATATTTTCATGACCTATGATGATTAATCACATGTTTAACATTAATTATCGAGATAAGAAATTAGGGTCGTCATAAAACAGGGCTGTCTACTTGCCTAAATGGAAGCTTAAAATCCTCCTCTCTGTAATGTTCGATTTTCGTTAAACAACAGAAATGGGTACATTTTCAAAGCAAGTTCCCTAAAAAGAATTAGTTAAGGTCCTGAAAAATTTGAGCAATATTCTAGACTCCTAAAAATGAGAATCCTAGCCTCAGATAGAAGGAAAAATAAAGCTAGAATGAAGAAACAAATTTTGACGGAACCCTTATGAAACGTAATGGTATTTTCATAATTTTGAGCAAATTTTAGAATTCACATAGGAGGGCTTTTTAAATGAAATTTTTGAGTTCTCTAAGATTCTCAAAGGCCCTAAAAACCATAGGAAGCCTTAGGACAATTAAATCCCCTCCGGTGGTTGTTTTCCAACATCGGTGCACCTGAACTTTGATGGATTCATTCAGGAAAGTTTTAGCTCTGATTTGAGTGATTTCAAAGGCATTTTATTTAATTGGCAACCTAAATTTTATAATGTAAAAGACCATTCTCAAAAAGGAGCTAAAATGAAGGAGAAACAAAAATGCAAAATATGAAGGGCAAAATTAGAACTTTTAAAAAAGTCACTTTCCTACTCCTAGATATAGGTGGTGCCCCACTTTCTCCCCCATTTAGAATCAGAAAATTTTGCATAATTTCATAAGAGAGAGCTAGGGTTTTGGGTGCACCAAGGGAAGAAGAGAAGGAGAAGAAATTCCAAGTTAAAAGTATGTTTTTATGGTTGTTTTTTATGCTTGTCTCCATCCACACCACCTCTCCTTCATCCTCCTTGATTTCCTTTGATTAAAATGAAGTTTATAAATCTGTTTCAAGGGATAAATTCAAGGGAAATTTCGGATTTGAAGAGAGGAGCTTGGAGAAAGCAAGATTCAAGCAAAATCAAGTAAGGAAACTAGGTAAAATTGCATCCTATGGTTGATATCTTCCATCACCATTCTCCTCCATTTCGCCTAACACTAGGAGCTATAGGAGGATCTGATTTTTAAGCCCAATCAAGCATGAATCTTAGGTATTTGATAGAGAAGAACAAGAATATGCAAAGAAAACAACAAAATAACCATTATAATTCAAGATGCAAATTCTAGGGTTTTATGTGCATCTTCCAAATTCTAATTTTATGTGATGATTCCTAGGGCTAATTAAGAGTTTAACTGAGTTCTTGAGATCCCTAAGATGCTCCCTACAAGCTTCCTCCTTTAAGAAAACAAAAAAATCTCCAAGGAGCCCTAAATCATGCTATGTCTCGGCCAAAGCATATTTATATAGCTAGGGAGAGTTTTAAATTTTTCTAAGGCCATTCTTGAGTCATATTTGATGAATGAAAATGAGGGGAGGCCTTGGAAAAAATTTAGAACTCATAGAAAGTGAATTGGTGTCTTAGGTTCTATATTATGACCTAAAGAAGCAACATGATATTAGACTCTTTATTTTAATTGTGTGATGACTCTAAGAGGCTTAAAAGGAGTCAAGAATCATATTTGAAATGAAAGAATGGAACCTAGAATTCTTTTGAGGGGTGTTACTTCATTAAGTGCATTTATGGACCATAATAGAACTTATAGAGTAATCTAGTATCTAAGCAAGTTGTATGACCTTACAGATTGTTTCATGAATCTAATTGGCTTCCATAAATTGTATCTAGGCCAAGAGAAACCATCTCCCCAAGTTTTTGGGTGTGTGGCCAAAAGAGGAGGCTTGAATTCTAAGGGAAAAGTGTGTAATTATGTGCAAGGTAGCTCTTTCCACCTTCTCTCATGCACAGATGTGTGTTTAGCTTGTCTTAGAATGTGTGTATATATATTTTTCAAGTCATGGAAAGTATGCTAGCATGATTTTATATGCCATGATTCATGATAACATATTGTGTTTTCAAATGAATGTATGATGTTTTTTGAGTTTGCTTGAGTGTGGAGAGGCCAAGAACTCTTACCCATAGTGAGGATGAGCCAAGAAACCCTTAAGATTGGTTGAGACAAAGCAAAGAGTCTCCCAAATGGAAAGTGGGCTCGTAAGAGTATGGTTGAGTCCAAAGCTCTTAAAGAATGGGTGAGGCAAGTCTAAAATCCATGAGGAAAAGTGTGAGGCTAATCTAAACACTTGGTGAGCTCTTGAATATTTTGAATGACTTGTTCACATGCTAAGTTTACTTCTTGAATGCCTATGACTCCCATGATATCCATGCATGCATTTTTATGACTTGCTTTGCATATATTATGTATAATTGAATGGGAGATGAGCTATTGGGATTCTTTGAATCTCATTCCCTCCTCATTTGGAGGTCTAGAGAGGCAAGTCCAAAATCCATGAGGAAAAATGCATGCGAATTTTCTGGTTTTGGTCTGCTGCACTATTTATTTGGTCTGAAAATGAATTCTATCACACGAGGCTCAAATGATGTCCAATTGCCATAAAATTTTATATAGAGAAACTAGACATTCACAGTGACTCGTGCCAACTAGAAACACCTCATTTGGAGGTCTAGAGAGGGTGATATGAATTTTTGAACATTCTATCTAGTATCAGGAATTTTGCTAACCTGAGTTATTATTCCATTGAATTTAGAGGTTTAAGCTTAATGAACTGGTCTAGAAATATTTTGTCCCTCTAGCTAACATCCACAAATTTCTAGGTTGGTATCATTTGCATGGATTCAATTTTTGTGGAATTAATTGAACATTTTCAAATTTTTCTACAAAATTCTGTGACAGTTCCAGAATGCAGTCTAACCTCTATACCATTTTGGATGCCAAACATTCTCTGTGATGAATGCTATGGTCTGTGCATATTTTTAGTGTGAATTAGACATCCTTAGATTTCCATAATGGCCAAGAATGTGTAATTTTGATCTTCCTATAACTAGTTATGATTTTTCAAATTTTGGCCAGAAAAGGGGCTAATCCTGGCCGAAAATGCACTTCATTATTTTGAGCTCTCCTTTGATTTCCATGAGTTGTAGGCATGATTCTATGACTCAAATGAGTTGGATTGACATAATAAAATATTAGAATGTATAGTATGAGCTCACATGATCACATGACACTGAATAGAATTTTTATACATAATGCAACGTAAAAATATTCATTATTTTATTGCCTTTTTCATTGGAAGCTTACATGATTCATGATATTAATTCATATAAAGGCATGAGATGAGCCAAAAATTATGGTATTACAATCTCTCCTCCCTTAAATGTGATGCCATTAATAGGTTCCCAAATCTAATTTTTAGTGGTGGTAGAAAAAGGACAGACATGGCTTACTTAAGAAGCTCCATTTATAATTTTTCAAAATGATTATTTTGCCCTTGCTTGCACATTTGCTTTGTTTAGACTTGTTTTTTAGACATTTTCAGAATTTGACTACCCCTTACAAATTTTTGGTTGGTCTTTAATATAAAAACATTATTTTTGGGGTTTATATGGCTTAAAATAGTGAAAAATAGCTCTGCCTAAAGTCTCGGCACTATTTGACTCTTTCAGTATACCAAAAGGGTTTTTACTGATTTTGATTATCCCTATGGTTTTCAAGACCTTTGAAAACCATGATGAGCTTAATTTTCGGTTTTAAAACTCTTTTCCTTGAGTTTTCTAAAATTTGCTCAAAATTACAATTTTACCACTAATATACTCTTTTTCTCTGTTTAGTCGTTTTAGCTTTGTTTTCTTTTCGTGTATGATTCCCTAACCCTATTTCTTGATATGATTATTATCATTTAATCCTTATTTAGGATTAATTCCATTTACTTTAAGGTCCTCTTTTATTAACATCTTGGTCCCTATTCAATTAAAAGCTGAATGTTACATACATAAAGTGCTATTTCATATCATCATAGAATACATCATGTTTGCTATCCCTTGGTTCCATAATATACATCAAACTATCATACGCCATTCAAATAACAAAACATGTTCTAGTTACAAGAATTTGCATCTAAATAGCATATGTACATTGTCTCACATTTGTACATTATAATCCATCATGAGATACAACCTGGTTTACTACTAATTTGTCTCAAAATATACATCACATTTGTATACATACCAAGGTTCCCTATTAGCTATCCTAATACTCCAAGTCTTCTTTAGTTCTTTCTCTTTGCTTGAAGTATCTATTATGGTTATTGGGAGATAAAAGAGATGGTATCTTGGGAGAATCTCAGTAGTAAATCTCATTTCACATCAATGCATATAATGAATGCAAATGAGGAAATACAAGTATGTAGGCTAATGCATCAAGTAACTCAAGTATGTAGGCTCAACTAGGTTTAACTTTGGGTTGGAGAAGAACTATTGCACTCAATTTCCTGCCATCTCATACTAAGAGCCAAGTTTAACTCAACTTGACATCCATAAAATGATGGACTTGAACTAGCTTGGCCTACATACATCAATTTGAATGTAAAGCAACTCGTTTAAATTCATTCTAACTCATATTACTATCACATAGGTCCATTAAAACTTGAAATACAATTTGAACTACTTTAGGTCCTTCAAATAGCAACTATTATAATTCACTTTCTAGGTTTCAAAGTCTCACTTGATATGAGCCATTTGACTCTAATAGAACTTATTAAGCCACTATATGCAAGCTAAAGCTTGTCTAACTCTTGATTGTTTCATTAGGCCCTTTATAAGCCCTAAATTTTCATCTTTCAAAATAGGGCTCCTAAATTCATTCCAATAGTTCTATTAGTATTCATTGTTCATATTTAGACTTCTTAAAATCCTAGAACTCATGGAAAATACTCCTTAAGTACTTCTTTCCTTCTTAGACCACGACATGCACATTTTGTAATCTGATGGAGTTTGTATCATTCTCTTAGGGAATGGGCTGGTGTGACCTTATAAAAGAGAAGATGATATTTTAAAACAAATTGAAAATTCTATTTATGTTCCTATACTTTAACTGCTTTGTTTACACTCATTTTAAATTTTTTTTTTTCAAAACTGTTAATTCTATAATAAAAATTAGGCTCTCTAGTTTGTTAAAAATATCTGCTTTGGAATTTCTAGGATTTAAAATAGTCAAAACCCCCAATAAAAATATTGCTACTGGAAAGTCTAAAATATACACCGTCAAGGATTTAACCATTCTGACCTCACCTGATTAATCTATTAATCTTATTATACCATATTGTGATGAGGGATATGAGTTTGTCATATTAAATCTCATTATTTTTAAATCTCTAATTTTCATAATTTTTTAGTTTGATTGGCCCTTTTTCCTACTGTTTTACGATTTTCACTATTTCAGCCTTTTTCCTTCATTTTACTTGGGCCTATAATCTCTCATTATCATGTCAATTAGCTTTTCTTTTGATGTTTAGAAACTATTAAGGTACTAGTTATGACAAAAATACTTATCCATTCTTAATTATGTGATCTTTATAAAACTTAGATTTATGCTTGATGCCATGGGACATTGAGTATAAAGTCTATGGCCTTTTTTCATGAACTAAACCTTTTGGTTGAGAAGGATAAATTTATGTTTCCACTAGATAAATAATTAATGATTGCCCTATTTGATTTCATGACTTAACATTGTTTGTAGGCATGGCTTACATTATAAAAGGCATGACTTTCTATACATGTGGCAACTAAACCATTATTTGTTTAAATTTATCTTACCAAGAATTATTAAGATTCTTATCTTGTGTCATAATGTGTTTAAATAAACAAGAGTCAATGACCCAGTATATTGTAACACCATAAATTTTAGCTTATCTCATACTTTTAAATGGCATAATATCATGAATCATATTGATTTTCCATGGAAAACCAAAGAAATAATGATTATTTTCATGTCATTCATATCAAAAATTCATTTTGGTGTCATGTGGACCATGTGAGCTCATGCTATGTATCCTCATATTTAGTTACATCATTACAACTCATTTACATCCCAAAAACATGCCTACAACCCATGGAAACCGACATGAAGCATGGAAAATGGAAGTTTATTTTCGGCCAGAATTGGCCTCTTTCCTGGGCAAACTTTGGAAAATCATAACTAAATCTAGAAAAATCACAAATATGTGTTCTTAATCATTATGAAAAGTTTAGGATGTCTACTTCACACTAAAAATATGTTCAGACCATAAAATTCATCATGGAGGACGTTTGACATCCGAAAAGCTATTGAGGTCACTGGCTGCCTGGGCTGTTGTTCAGATTACTGATACAAACTTCTAAAATTCATAAATAATTCTATAAAAATCAAGTTCAGTCATTTTGGAAATCCAAAAATGTTAAATTGATACTAAAAATAATTCTAGAATGAAACAGATACTTTTAGCAATTGGAATCCTATGGAACAATAACTAAACTCCTAGGGCGCCACTGGTACTGATAGCCAACTTCAAAAATACATAACTCTATGCTCAGACCTACAAATGAGGTGATCTTAGTGGCTATAAAAATATTATGATCTCTAATTTATGAATATATAACTTGAAAAGCATTGGACACCATTTGGCTATCGAGTGACACAACACAAAACTACCAGTGTGAACAGTGCCCATACCAGAAACAATAGAAAATCTAAACTTTGAAAATTCATCAAATATTCTCTAGACCTCCAAAAATTATATTCTTTAGCTTTCCAAAAAGCTCTCAATGATATCTACTTGAATGAAAAATTTAAAATCAAGACTGACTCATTTGGATAAAAAGTGACATAATGATCTATTATGGTCAAATTTGGCTCCATATAAGGTACCAAACTTGCCAAATGGCTTCCCCTTAGTGTTGGTACCTTTTGGGCAAGTCTAAAAGTATATTTAAGACTTGTGTAGGCTACCCAAATGGTCCCAAATCTCATGCATCTAATTTTGGCCATTCAACCCATACTAATGCATATTTGCATCATACTTCCACATTGCACATTTAGACATTATAAACTCAAATTGTATTCTAAAGCTCATACATCATATCCATAGTTATAAACATCACATAATAGCATATTTATACATGTCTTAAGGTTCATAAACTATCTACATCATCATATACATCAAGGTACATTAGTATGGTTCTAACATAACTAAAACTAGACATATGCTTATCAATCTCCCTTCTTCATGGTTGTTGGCTCTCATTGGCATATCCACTTGGTTCACCTAGCATGTGAGATCATTGGAGAGGAGGGGATGAGATTCAAAGAATCTAAATAGCTCATCTCCCATTCAATCATGCATAATATGTGCAAAGCAAGCTTTTCAAATACATGCATGGTGAAAGTGGAAGACATGCATATTTTAAAACAATCTTGGCATGTGAATCAATCATACAAAACATCCAAGAGCTCACCGAGTGCTTGGATTGGCCTCACACTTCTCCTCATAGATTTTGGACTTGCCTCACCCATTCTTTAAGAGCTTTGGACTCAACCATACTCTTGGGAGCCCACTTTGCTTTTGGGAGACTCTTTACTTTGTCCCAACCAAGCTCAAGGGTTCTTGGCTCATCCTCACTAAAAGGAAGAGTTCTTGGCCTCTCCACACTTAAGCAACTCATACAAACATCATGTAAACATTTGAAAACATAACATGGCATCAAGAAGCATAATATGTAAAGGCATGCTAGCATACTTTTTCATAGCTTGAAAATACACATACACATATTCTAAAACAAGCTAAACACACATCCACGCATGATAGAAGGTGGAGAGAGCTACCTTGCACACAATTACACACTTTTCCTTTTGGATTCAAGCCTCCTCTTTTAGGCACACACTCACAAATTGGTGGAGATAGTTTCTCTTGGCCTAGATACAATTTTTAGGAGCCAATTAGATTCATGAAACATTTTCTAAAGCCATACAACTTGCTTAAGTACTAGATTGCTCTATAACCCCCATTGTGGTCCATATTGGCACCTAATGAAGCAACACCTCTCAAATGACTTCTAGGACTCATTCTTTTTTTTCAAATATGATTCTTGACTCTTTTTTCAGCCTCTTGGAGTCATCACACCATTAAAACAAAAGGCCTAGCACCATGTTGCTTCTTTAGGTCATAATATGGAACTTGAGGCACCAAATCAATTTCTATGAGTTTTAAATTTTTTCCAAGGCCTCTTTTTATTTTCATTCATTAAATATGACTCAAGAATGGCCTTAGAAAAATTTAAAACTCTCTCTAGCTATGAAAACCCTTCTTGGCCGAGACAATGAAGCATATTGGGTTCCATGTAGCTTTCTTTGTTTTCTCAAGGGAATAAGCATATGAGGGGCCTCTTAGGGATCTTAGGAGCTCATTTAAACTCTTATTTAGGCCTAGGTATCATCATAAAAAATCAGATTTTACAAGGTACAATTGAAACCCTAGAATTTGCATCTTGAAATCTAATGGCTTTTTGATAATTCTCTTTGCATATTCTTAATCTCCACACCCCTTTTACTTAGATTCATGCTTGGTTCTGCCTAAAAATCATCTCCTCCTAGAGTTTTCTCAAGTGGGGCGAAAATGGTGGAGAAGGGGACCAAAAATGACAACCATAGGAAGAGAAATTACCTTGTTTTCTTGCTTTTTTCTCACTTGGATCTTGTGTTCTTTGAGCTCCTCTCTTCAAATCCGAATTTTACCCTTAATTTCTCCCTTAAAACAGATTTACAAACTTCATTTTAATCATAGGAAACAAAGGAGAATGGAGGAGAAGAGGTTTGGAAGAGAAAGAGCATGAAAAACTACTAATTTCCATACCTTAAGCCTTTGATTTCTCTTCCTTTTCTTCCCCTTCTTGTGAGCCTCATCCCTTAAGATTTTATTCTGGTTTTAGGCAGAACATGGTCGTGCATAATGAAGGGAGGGGAAGGGTGCATCATATATATAGGTAGGAATAAGTTACACTTTTCAAAAATTCTCATTTTGCCCTTCATACTTTGCATTTTTGTTTTTCCTTCATTTTAGCTCCTTTTTTAGAACCGTATTTTTCATTATAAAATTTAGGTTCCCAATTTGGTAAAATGCCTTTGAAATCACTCAAATTAGAGCTAAAACCTTTTCGAACGAATCCGTCAAAGTTCGGGCATACTGATGTTGGAAAATGTCCACCGGAGAGGCTTTAGCTGTCCTAGGGCTTTCCATGGTTTTTAGGGCCTCTGGGAACCTTGAGAAACTCAAAACTTTAATTTAAAAAGCCCTCCTATGTGAATTCCAAAAATTTGCTCAAAATTACGAAAATGCCATTAAGTTTTGTAGGCTTTTCGTAAGAAATTGTTTCTTTATTCTAGCTCTTTTTTTTTTCTATTTGAGCCTGGTCTCATTTTTAGGAGGCTAGAATACTTCCCAAATTTTTTGAGACCTTAACTATCTCATTTCGAGGGACTTCCTTTTGTATCCAGTGAATTTTGTTTATTTACGGAGAAACTGTACGTTACATTTCTTACATTTTCTCTCATTTTCAGAAAATCAGATGATACATATATCATAGAGATTAAGTAGGTATATGTCTATGTCAAAGGGGTCAGGCAAGTCTAAGTGACTATAGGGATCAAGACTTGGATAGTTATTGAGGACTCACCATAGGTCCCACCTCCCTTAAAAAGAGCATAAGTTAACTAATATAGGAGATTTAGTAGTAAATAGAGCCTTTTGTTGTATGATTGCTCCATGGTTATTTAAGAACTCCTTTTGATGTGTATGATGTATGTATTTGCCCTGAATCTTGACTAAACTAACCATGGCATTTTGGTATGTATGATTGGTAATATTCTCTTAATAGGGATATTCATCTATTGCTATGATGTTATATGCACTTAGTTCTTATATGCACTCAGTGCTTTATTACTATAAGAAGTGTCAGCTTTCATGATTTTATGTTGTGTAATTTTCTTATTATTTACATTGCTAAAACTTAATTAATTAGCTTCCATTATAACTACTATAGACGTAAGATAATTACTTGTATATAGTAAGGGGTTACACAAGATCCTTTTAGTAGTGTAACATTCTAGAAATAACTGATATGAATTTTGGAGGAGAAATAACTTTAAAAAGGGTTACTAAGGAAAAATAGCCAAATTAAAGATTTTTTAGGAAAAATAAACAAATTAGGTATTATTAGGAAGAATAAATTTTTATTCATATGGATTTATTTTAATTAAGTGAAAATTAAATATATGACCTTAAAAAAATTAATTGGAGTTCATTAATTACCAAGATTTAGTCAAACTTAATTAGATATAACCAAAAATAAAATTTAAAGGAGGCCCAACTAAAAATTAGGACAAGCCCGTGACCTAAATCCATAACCCATGATCCATTTCACTTAAAACACCCACTAAAACACTACACCCTTTAAATTTTTTGCCAGCACAAGAAAAAAGAAGAGAGAAATGCTACAAGAAGAGAAAAAACTCAAGAGAGGAGAAGAGCTAGAGTTCATAGACTTTGGAGCTTTGATCTCAAGGGAAGACATGAAATTTGGCTTAGATGAGTGAAGAGAAAAACATATCTCTCCTTCTCCCCTTTTTTATTTTTTAGGGAGGAACTAAACAACTCTTTATTTGGTGGTATTTTATGAAACCTTAAGTTGGAAATTTTGGAATTTTTAGTGGGATTTTAGTGGAGAAGTAGAAGAAAAGGCTTAAACATCTACTGCGTAAGCAAATTCCCTCCATTTGTAATGTTATTCTGCTTAAATTCCATCTTGATGATTTTGTTTTTTTGTATGGCCATATGTGTATGTGCAATAATTCAAGAAGGAATGGTGATCCATTATGTTAGCTTAGATTTTTAAGCTCAAATTAAGTAATTTGTTGGGTATTGATTGATTTAAAGTGTATATTTCTTTGGATTAATGAATATGTGTTAGTTGTGTATGGTGGATATAGGCTTATATTTCTACTTGGTGGCTATTAGTGGCTAATTTGAAAGTGGAAAATATCATTTAAAGTAATTGGGGTTTAATTCCATTCAAATTTATTATGGAACCATGTTTATTGCTTATGTGTGAATGATTATGTTTTATATGATGCCATAATTAAGTTTGACTACTTGTATATATTTCATCATGGACCTTGTAAATGTGTTATGGTGATGAATATTGATCTCGTGGGTGCATTCTAGTGTAATGGAAAGCCATGGAACTCGCAGGTGTGATCTGGCTTTTTGTGGGATGTTGTGGACCTCGTGAGTGTATCTTACCCACTGTTTGAATTGTTGGCCAATGACTATGATATGTTGTCAAACTTGCTACTTTTGATTTGTTGAATATGGCATAATAAATAATAATTTTATCATATACGACTTTATACTTATTTGTCTATATAAATATGGATGGAAATTGCCTTTGCTTATTGAAATTTTATATCTCACCCCCATTTTGGGCTAACATTTTCTAAGTGAAGGTTCAGGCTAAGGCAAAGATAAGCAATTAGAGAATTGACTAGTTTGGTTAGGTTAACTTTTGGGATAGCCTATCTTTTGTTCACATATTTTGATAACTTGTAACTAAAAATGTGTGATGTGATATGCTAATTGTAAGATTTTATATTCTGGAAAGTTGTGAGGAAGATAGATAGGATTTTTTAGATGATACCAAATTATTTTATAAAGGGATCTCACATATAATTATAGTTTACTTTGGAGGTTTACTTTGGATTAGTTTATGTTTGATGTTGGACTATATGCATCATTGACTCTTCAAACTTAAATGGCATTGTATGGTATTGATTGTTATCTGATTGGTCATTTAAAATTGCTTATGATTGGGTTTGATGTTGATATAGGGGTTTGATATAATAGATATTGGTTATGAGTTATAGGTGCAAAGAAATTACATAGTCAAATCTTGAGTTTGTAAATGTTTAGTGGTCTTAAGGGTTAGTACCACCTTTTTCTTAGCATTTGAAACTTGTGAGACTTAGTTTGAGGTCAAATGGTTGTGCATTTAGTGGCCTTAATTATGTGGGTGATTAGTCTAATCTTGCTTTCTTCTTATTAAAATTTTATTGCGCTCTCATGGATTTATTTTTTAGTCTTTTTTAATCAAATAGGCCATTCAGATCAAGTTATGAGGGTTACCAAAATACTATATATTTTGTAAACTAAAATATTCCTTAAAAAATGGAAAGAAGTAACTAAAAAGGGGTCATATGAAGAGGAAAGTGTAACATCTGTTGTTTAAAAAGCCATAAACTAAGAATTTTACCAAAGGAAGTCCCCTGAATTGAATGATTAGAGGTCCAATAAAATTAGAACAATAATCTAGATAATTAAAAATGGGAATACAAGGCTTAAAATACCCAGAAACTGGAGCCAAAAAAGCTAACAAAAATTGACAAAAATGGAATGGTATTTTCTATAATTTTGAGCAACTTTTAGTAAACTCAGAGGAGGAATTCTTAAATGAGAAAATTAAGTTTTTCGAGATTCTCAGAGGCCCTAAAAATCATAGGAACTCCTAGAATAGTTAAAACTCCTTCAGTTTATATTTTAAAATGTCAGTTGACCCAAACATTGACCAATTTGTTCGGGAAGATTTTCAATCCAATTTGGATGAAACCAAAGGTATTTTATGAATTAGAGGACCTAAATTTCATAATGGAAAATATGGTTCTTAAAAAAAAAAGTTAAAATGAGCTCAAATGGAAGGAACCAATAACGAAGAAAAAAAATTGAAAATTTGAAAAGTCTTAAATGAACTCGTAGCCTATATATAGCACACCCTACTACTTCCATCTGCCTTGACTAACTTTCTTCTGCACCAAAATATAACCCTAAGCTTCTTGAAGTGGTGCACAAAAAGGGAGGAAGAAGGAAAGAGAAAACCAAGCAAAAAGGTAAGAACATCCATGGTTTTTCATGCTTCTTCCTTCACCATTCTCTTTCTCCTCTCTTTTCCTATGGTTTTGATGATTGATTTAAGGATGATTCATGGTTGGTTTAGTGAGAGGAGGATAGAAATTGTAGGAGAGACAAGAAGCAAGTGAAAGAGCTCTTCACAAAGTGTGGAATCAAAGTAACTTCCATGGCTTCCTTTACTTCTTCTTCCTTATTTTCCATAGGTGAATTTTTTGCCAACCCTAGACCATTAAAGGGGGGATGATTTCTAGTCTTAGCAAGGAAGAAACAAATGTTTTAAAGTATAAGAAATAAGAATATGCAATTAGATTTAAAAAAAAAGCTTTAGAATTCAAGTTGTATAACTTAGAGTTGTTGTTGCACTTAGCCATTCTTGAAGCTTTCCAAGGATAGTCTAGCCCATGTAAGAGTATGCATGAGATCCTAAGACACCTAGGAAGCTTCACAAGTGCTAATTCCCTAAAGAAAATGAGTGAAATTCCATGGGCTCTTCCTTGGTGGTATGTCTCAACCAAGACATGTTCAAGTACTTAAGGAGAGTTTTAATCACTTTTAAGGATGTGAATGGCCTAGATATGATTAATAAACATCAAAGGAAGCATTGGTTTGAATTTAGGAATGATGATTTGTGAGATGGAAGTTTGGGTTTCTTTTTAAGACATAAAGAAGCAACTTAACTCTAGATTCCTTAAATTGAAATTGTAATGACTCCAAAAAATTTGATAGAGTCAAGAGACTTAGATTAAATGAAAAATTGAAGCCAACATCATAAATCTCAAGGGTTGCTTTATTATGTATTGTATGGAACCATAATAGTGTCTTAGAATAAAGTAAGCTTGCATGGAGTTTGTATAAGGCTAGAACTTATTCCAATGACTGAATTGTGCCTCATTTGATATGCCTAGGCCAAGTGAGTCATGCCCACCTAGTTGTGTAACATCTGGTTCTTCGAAAATATGAGAAAACGTGAAAAATGTAATGTACAGTCTTTCCATAAACGTATGAAATTTACCAAATGCAAAAGAAAGTCCCTCGAATAGAGTGATTTGACATCTAATAAAATTAGAACAATATTCTAGATCTCAAATAATGAATTTAGGAAGCCAAAAGTACCCTGAAATTGGTGTTAAAATAGTCAAATAGAATTTAATGAAAATGCAACAAAATATAATGATATTTTCGTAATTTTAGGCATTTTTTGGAAAACTCATAGGAGGGCTTTTTAAATAGAAAATTTAAGCTCTCTAGCATTCTCAGAGGCCCTAAAAACCATCTGAAGTTCCGAAATAGTTAAAACCCCTCCAATAGACATTTTTTAACAACTGTTGACCTAAACTTTGACCAATTTATTCGAGAAGGTTTTAGCTCCGAATTGAGTGATTCCAAAGGAATTTTATAAGATTGAGAATCTAAATTTTATGATGGAAAAGAGGGTTCTAAAAAAGGAGGTAAAATAAATTTAAAACAAAAATGCCAAGGAAATAGGACATAATAGGAATTTTTAAGGAACAAAATCTAATCCTTCTTTATATAGGACGCCCCATTCTTCTCCCTATGTAACTAACTTTATTTTTGCCAAAGACTAGGGGAGACTAGCAAGAAAGGGCTCACCATGGGAGGAGAAAAAGAAGGAGAAAAACAAGGAAAAGGTATAGAAATTGATAAAATTTCATGGCTCTTCCTTTAGCAACATGATTCCTCTCCTTCCTTCCTACCTTTTTTTCTATAGTTTTATTGAAGTGTTTGGTTCTATTTTGAGCCTAGACCAAGGGGGAGGAGTTCAAATTGAAGGAGAAGAGCCAAAGAAGAAGAAAGAGTATCCAAAGAAAGTTAGAAAATCAACGTAGTTTTGCTAATTTCATGCTTGCTCTTTTTTGCCTTTCTTCTTATATGTTTCGGCTATGATATGGACAACCATAAGGGAGTTATTTTTTAGTAGAACCAATGGTGAATCTTAGGAAATAGAGTGTGGGAAACATGTATATGCAAAGAGAACCATAAATTAGCCATTGAAATTGCAAGTTAGGAAAGTTAGGGATTTGTGAACTTAGGCTAAAATTTGATTTTATCCAAGGGTTCCCAAGCTTATGTTAATGTTTGTATGAGTTCCTAAGACCCCTAGAGAGCTTCCCATATACAGCTCCCATCAAGGAAAGCAAGACAACCTCCTTTAGTGCCAAGAAGAACATAGGCTCAGCCAAAGAGGGAAGAAGTAATTTCTTCCAAGCTTAGTCTTATATGATATATGATGGGAGAGTATGAGAGGAAGCTTTGGAAGAATTTTAGGAAGCCAAGAAAATGAGATGGAGGTATAGGTTCCATATTGTAGCATAATGAAGCAACACACAGCTAGGCTTTTTGAAATGATTGTATGATGGCTCTAAAGAGTCTGAATGGAGTCAAGAGTCATAGATTAAGAGAGAGAATGGAGCCAAGATTATGATTTCCTAAGGTTGCTTCATTAAGTGCCTTATAAAACCATAATTGAACCATATGAGTGCCTAAGTCATTTTAATTTGTGTGTGCCTTTAGTGAATATTCTAAGAGTGTAATTGGATCCAATTTCATGTGTTTAGGCCAAAGAAATCAAGCTCCCCCTCCTTGTAGGTGTTTGGCTGAGGGGGAGGAAGGAATTTCAAGAGGTTAAAGTGTGTTCTTGTATGCAAGGTAACTCTCTCTCCTTTCTCTCATGCATCTTTGGATTTTTTCTTGTCTTTGAACGTGTGTGAGTATGTTTAAGCCATGAAATATGTTTTTAGCATATATTTATATGCCATGGTACCATGATGCTTTCCTCATGCACTTGAATGATATTTTTATGACCATGAATGGCTTGCTTGAGTGTTGTGAAACCAAAAGTCCCTTAGCTAGAGTAAGGATGAGCTAAAAGTCTCCAAGAATGGGTGAGACAAAGCCAAAAGTCTCTAAAAGAATGAGGATTAGTAAAAAATCCTTTAAGAAAATGGGTGAGGCAAGTCTAAAAGTTCTAAAAAGAATGGGTGAGGCTAAACCATTGTCTTGGCAAGCCTATGTCTAATTCATGTGGCTTCTTGAATGCAAGAATTGTTTCATGCATGTTTATGAATTTCAAGATAGCCATGCATGCATTTTTAGACTTGAATTTGCATCCATTATGTGTATTTGAAAGATAAAAGAGCTATTAGGATTGCTAGGATCTCACTCTTCCCTCCCCATTACCTAACATGTCTAGGTAGATTAAGAGAGCAAAGAAATGGGAGCCACCACACTTGAAGACATGAAGATTGGCAATGGAGTTATAAAATGCTTGTATTATAGCTATGTGGTTGTCAAATAATGTATCTCCATGATGTATATGATGTATAAGCTCTTGAACATGTGTAACTATATGAATATGTGATGTATATATGAAAATTGGAGGTAAATGTATGATATTGCATGGTTTTGACCTTGTATGGCAAGAGTGCATATGTATGTCTCTTATGTGTAACATCAAGTGGGAGAGTGAGTATGTAAAATATGGATTATTAAACCCTTAGGACATGTTTAGTAGTCTATTTTCATGCTTTCTTGTATGCTCAAGTGGCCCTAGAAGACTTAGAAGCAAAAATGGACCAAATGTGACCCCTTAAGAGGCCTAAAATGGCCAATATGCAACTTTATGTCAATATCTAACCAAATGAACGAATTTGCCATAAAATGTGGCATGCATATAGGCCTTGTCTAGATCTTTTTGAAAAGCTAAAGTCCATATTATTTGGAGCTCTAAAGAATATTTGGTGAATTTCCAAAGTTGGCAAAAATTTACAATTTTGACAATGGCACTGTATATATGGTCAAAAATCTGTCATTTGTGAGGCAAATGGTGTCCAATGGCTATGAAATTTTATAGGGAGAAACTAGACACTCACAGTGACTTATACAAGCTAGAAGCACCTCAAGTTAAGGTATTTCAAAGGAGAAATGATTTTCTAAAGTTCTATATTAGTACCAGTAGCGCTAGCCAAGTTCATGTATTGTTCCATCAGTTTTTAGTGGCTAAATATGTCTATTTTGGGATAAACTCTTTTTTAACCTCAATTTGACATCTGTAGCTTTCCATAATATTATGGTTTGTTGGGTTTTATTTTTTTAGAATTAGTTATGAATTTTTAACATTTATATCAGTAAACTATATTAGAAACACTAAGTAGTCTGACCTATGTCATTTTTCTATTGTCAAATGTGCTCCAAATGGTGTTATTATAGCTTGAAATTATTTTTATTAAAGATTTAACATCCAAATATTTCTAAAAAGCTATAGGTTGATTCATTTCAATTTTTCTAGATTTAGTTATGATTTTCCAAAGTTGCACTAGAAATCTATCAAGTTGCACTTGAGACTGACTTGCATTATTTTGTGTATATATGCTATAAGCTCGAGTTTTTGGCAACATTTTAAGATGGTTTTGAGTTTTATGTATGTAATTAAAATATAGAATGACATGGGGAAGTTTAAAGGATCTACAGGACATGAAATGAGAATTAAAAGTCTAATATGACACAAAAATAATGAAATATTTTAAATAAATTTATTTGCCAACTTCCCCTTTTCATGGAGTGTCACTAGACATAACGAGTAAGAGAGGCTAGATAATTATGGTGTTACAAGTTGCATGTGTGTGGCTAAAAAGGAAAAGGAGTAACCAACAAGAAAAGTTTATGTTCTTACTTCAAGGTAACTCTCTAACCTTCCTAGATGTTTACTTGTCATTGGATGCTTGTGTGTATGTTTGAATTATGAGATATGTTTTCTAGCTATTGATTACATGTTATGGTACCATGATATTTCTTGAAATATGGTTTTGAATGCAAAGTTTGTAACACCATAATCCTATGTGTAATGTTCGGATTTCGTTAAACGACAGAAACGGGCACATTTTCAAAGCAAGTCCCCTGAAATGAATTAGTTAAAATTTTGAAAAAATTTGAGTAACATTCTAGCCTCCTAAAAATGAGAATCCTAGCCTTAGATGGAAGGAAAAACAGAGCTAGAATGAAGAAACAAATTTTGACGGAAATCTTACGAAACGTAATGGCATTTTCGTAATTTCAGGTAATTTTTGGAATTCACACAGGAGGGCTTTTTAAACTAACATTTTGAATTCTCTGGGGTTCTTAGAGGCCCTGAAAACTATGGGGAGGCCTGGGACCGTTAAATCCCCTCCGGTGGACGTTTTCTAACGTCAGTGTGCTCGAACTTTGACGGATCTGTTTAGAAAGGTTTTAGCTCCGATTTAAGTGATTCCAAAGGCATTTTTCTTAATTGGAAACCTAAATTTTATAATGGAAAAGATGGTTCTTGAAAGGGAGCTCAAATGAAGGAGAAATGAAAATACAAAGTACGAAGGGAAAACCTAGAATTTTTGAAAAAGTCACTTTACCCTAATGATAAGCATAGTTTTTATACATTTTATTTCCCTTAACTTAAGCTTTTTAATGATTGAATAAGGCTTAATGGATTTACTTAGATGGAATCTTGTTTAGTAACCATTCTCTACACTTTATGAATTAATTGGCTAAATAATTGATTTTAAATGCATAAATCATGTTAAATAAATTTTGTGGATAATTCTATTGAATATTCTTCATTCTTTTGTGCAGAATTTCTGATGTGCAAGTAGCTTGAAGGAGCATTTGATTAAAGGAAAAGAAGAAGCTTTCACTTCCCTCTCCCCTAGCTCATGCACAAGTTATACACTCACTCTCACGTTGCTTCAGAAACAGAATGGAAGAATAAACATGCAGAAGTTAACGTGCAAAGCTTGGGCTAAAGGAATGAAGCACAACACGAGCTGTCCAGAACCACATCAAAGGGAAGAAGCTTGTTGAGCTAGATTGGAAGCTATCACGTGGTGAACAGAGGAGCAGCTGCATGATAGAGAAGAAGCCTGAGCTGAGACACACAAACCAGAAGCAACGTCCAGTTGAACGTTGAGCTGCACGAAGGAGGCTGCCACATGCACAAACTCGAGCAGAAATGGAGGAATCACGTGGGAAACTTGCATGAAAGAGCTGGAGAGCAACTCGAAGAGCAGAAGGGATGCACAGTGAAACGAAATGAAGCTGCTGATCAGAGAACCAGCTACAGCGTGAGGAAGAAACGAAATGAGCTGCACGAAGAAGAAAAGCTCGTGACGAGCTGAGCAGAACAAAGAAAGGCAACGAGTTGAAGTCTGTACAGCAGCTACAGAGCCAACAAAGAGTAGCTGCATGAAGAGAAAATCTGGACAGCAACGAACGAAGAAGCATGCAGAACCAGAGCAACGCATGAAGAAGCACAAGCTAAGAATGGAAGAATGAGTTGGCACAAAGAAGAGACGCTGAAGCTACGTCTGGACAGCATGCAACAACAGAGAAGAACATGCAAGGAGAGGCACGAGTTGCTTCTGAGACGAGAAGAAAAAGAAGAGCACGAGCTGAACAAACTCGAGCAGCTGCAGAAAGAAGAGAAAGCAACGTGGGTGCATGAGCTGAATGATGAATGGGTCCCACAATCACATAAACAAAGATTAAAATAAGGAGCTTCAGATTTGGAATAAGAGGCAAAGCACGTGAAGAATAAATGAAGCACGAGGAGAGGCTATTCTGGACGACGTTGTTCATTCTCTCGACTCGATCCCTTCGTCCATCAATACCTACGCATACACTCCACGCATACCCTTCACTCCAGCATCCCTATTCATTCACGACACGTCCAGAGCCCATTCCATTCACGTCACTTCGCCCATTCTCTACACGCCTCTACGCTCAAACCCTAGCCGTCATTCGCCCACACCTCCGTCTATATATACATAACTCTTCATGCCTGATCATAGCCTCGCCTCCTACGCCCCTTCGACTTCGTCCATTCCACCCCTTCGTCCATCCATAGACGCCATTCTCCATTCCATATTCCATCTCCATCCACGATGAAGCTTTAATTCATCCATCTTGAGGTTAGCAAGGGAGGAAGCTCTTGAATAGAAGCTTGAATCCTTGGGGAAGAAGAAGAATTCTGGCTAAGATTTTCTTATTTTTTCTACACTTTTTCTTATTCTGTACAATCTCGGTTGAGTTATGTTTGATTAGGAATTTGTGTAATTAATTAGTGGCTGGTTAGACACTGATTAGGAAACCTTTTTGTTGATTAATTGGTTAAATTTGAATTTGATTTTTCATTATTCTCTCTAATCTCCCATGTATGCCACGAAGGTGTTCGATGAAATACATGAGTGAGGTTATGTGCTTAAATGTCTATTTGAGAATCCCTTAGTGTTTAGTTGGTTAATTAAACATTTTTGGATGATGAATCAGAAGATAATTAATTAGTTAATCAATCAAATTGGATGTTCATTGATCTTAAAGACAAGAGTTAATGGTTTAATGCGGGATTGAGGTCTCAATTCAACATTAGATTGTTAATCTCTTGATTCTTGTGTGGTAACTCAAGATAACTTGTAATGAACTTAATTAGGAATTCTTAGGCCAGAATTAATCACAATTAGAATAGGATAAGGATAGTGGATACCAAGAGACAATTCGTAAGCTAGTCACAAGCCCATCATTCACCACAATTTATCTAATTAGGTAGACATTAGGAAATTTGTTTCAATTCAGTTTAGGATAGTTTAATTCATTCAAAAACCCTCGAACTAGATAGTTCTAGGATCTTAGAACACTTAGAGAACCTAATTAAACATAGAATTCTAATTCCAAGGGAGATGACCTAGGTTGTGCCACTTGCTATATTTTTAGATCAACCTAGTTTTATTTTGAGGGTTGTACGACAAGCCCGTCAAAATTTGGCGCCGTTGCCGGGGAATTTGAAGTCTCAATTGTTTGAGAAAGTTTTCTAAGTGTTTTTGTTTTGTTTTATCTTTGTTTTAGTTCTGTTTTGATTTGATTTTTGTTCTGTTTTGAACTTGGAATCGGTTAATTTCGGTGTTGCGCGTTAAGTGTCCTGGTTGCTGGAATTTTCTTTTAAAGTGCCCAGAAAATTCTCATACTTTTTTTTTCAAGGTTTTTGGGTGTTTTGAGCAAAAGTAATAGAATAGCTATTAGGTGTACCGTTGTTTGGCCAAATTCCAACGTTTGAGGCACTTTTTCTAATTTTTTAGTATTTTTTTCGAATTTTTTAGGAATTTTTCAATTTTTCCAGATTTAATTTCTTTAATTTTTGTGAGTTTATTTTGTGTGACTAACCTCTGTTTAGGAGTGTTTTTCATAGTTAAGTAAGTCTTAGCTTCATTTGATTTTATTTTCTTGATTATTGAGTTTATTTTAGTTATAATTTGTTAGGATTTTATTTGTGCTGAAATTAATTGTGCTTCTCATTTTTTTTTTCTTTGCTTTAAATAGATCCTTATTATTCTAATCAAGGTGTTTATGATCCTTATAGAAATGAAAGGATTTCCAGAAAGTTGGATGATCTCAATACAATGCTTCAAGGCTTGCTTGAACAACAAAGACAAGAACAACAAGCCCAACAATACCAACAAATCCAACCACCATGCTACCAACCACACCATTATTCCTATGAAGTTCACCCCAGCTACCAACCATACAACCATCCATATGAGATTCACCCAAATTATCACCAACATTATGAGCCATACCATAACTTCCATATGCAAGAGCCATATCATGATTACCATATGCAAGAGCCACAATATCATCCTTACAATTACCATGAGGGGTACATGCAACAAGAGCCCCAGAAGAAACCGAGTTCAGAAGAGAGGATGAGGCAGATAATGGAAGCTTATGATTTTCAACACCAGCAAATGCAGCAAATGCAGCAAACAGCCCAACGAATAACTGAACGGTTGCAACTCTTTGACCAACAAATGAAGGATTTGGGAATTCAATCGAATCAACCGACTTCAAGTGCTAATGAATCAATTGAAGGGCAAATTAGAAGAGAATGTATAGAGGAGGAAGAGTCCTATTCATTTGGTAATATCCTTCCATCTTCTAATATTTTACAATTTGTTGGAACTGACTCTAATTTGCATGATAGCACTGTGATCCCTTATGCATATAATGTTGTTGATTCTGAATTGCATGATGAAGATGTTGATGAAGAAATTATTGTTGAATCTCCTGATTTGGTTGATTGTGGTAGTTCATTGAGCAAAACTGACACATTTATTAATGTTCATGAACCCTTGTGTACTGATGCACTTGGGATGTCTACTCCTAACTGTGATTATAGTGAAAATTTTATTTCTGAATCAATTGATGAATCTATTGAGTCTAAGGTACTAGATAAGTGTGGGGGTGACTTAGAATGTGATAATTATTCTATGCCTGGTGTGGAATTAGTTGATAAGTCTATTGATGATGCATCTACTGAGTTTAGGGACAACATGCCATCTGGACCATGTGATATAGCTGATTGGGATGCATTTCTTGATTGTGTGTGTGTTGAATCTACTATATGTGATAAATGCTCCCAAATTAATTCTTTCATTGAGACTAATGAGTTTCTCACATATACTGACCAACATGGTTCCTCACTAGCATGTAATGGTATGAATGATGAAGTGGTAGATGTAGCATCTGAAAAGGATATAAACAGTGAAAATGTTGGACAGCTTGTTGATCATTCAGACCCCACTCTTAAATGCTTATGTGATGATATACATACAAGTCCTATATGTGTTGAAATTAATGAGTTTTTGGAGTCTGATAAGTTTGTTGAATCCACGGAATCTTTTGCCTGCACTGAAATTTTTTATGCTTTTGATTCTACTGATCATACTAGTATTGATGAGGGCATGCATAGTGATACTGTTGATGTTGAAAATTCTATTGATGCTTGTGCTGTTGTTGATACTAGTGAGAGACTTGATTTTACTGTTGGAAATTGTTTAGAATATTATGAGCCTACTGATGTCTCTTTGGTCAGGGCAGATATTATCTCTATTGTTGAGAGTCCTGAACAGATTCCTGAGGTTGGTGAGCTAGTTCCCAACAATCAACAGATTCTCCAAGCTGATAAAAAGCAACTGCCAGATACCTTGGAGGACTTAAATTCAAAAGACTGTGAGAAGTTGCAGTTTAATTTTCCTATGGATGTAGTGACTCTTACCGATGAGAGTCAAGTAGATTTTATTGGCTTTGATAGATATTTAGAGAGTCTAAAGTCTAGTGTTTTTAAATTTGATTTTAGATTTTCTTTCTTTAGTTTTAAATCTTCTAATTTCGATTTTTATTCTTTTCTTGGTTCTAAATTTGCTGAAAATGACTTTCCTAAACTACTGATGGTTGAGGAAGTCCATGGGTCATCATTGAATGATCAATCAAAATGCTTTAAAGTAGTGAGACTTAAACTTCTGGAGTTAAGAAGGAATAAAGTAGTTTTAATTTTTGTTTTTGATACATATGATTAGTTAGTCTTTAATAAAGCTCTTTTAGTTTAGGATTTAGTTTTCTTTTCTTTTCTATATTACAGTTCATTTTGTTTTTGTTTTGTAGGAAATAAATTGCTAACCAGCTACATGGGAATCTTAGCCTACCTTTGAGATCTTCATTGTCAAGTTCATCCGGTTGTATTCTCTCTTTTCACTCTTTATATTGTTTTGTTTATCTGTTTACTGGATTGTGTGCTGACATTGAGGACAATGCAACATTTAAGTGTGGGGGAGAGAGTCATTTCATTCCATCCATTTTTTTTTTTTCTTCTTCAATTTTTCTGTAAAAGTTGCAAGTTAAGATGATTATTAGCTTGGATTCACTTAGACATGGTAAGAAATGGATCTTGTGTTTTGATTCAAGTGAAGTGGCAATGAATTTGATTTCAATGAATTATTTGATAGCCATTAGCTGGTGAGAATTTGAGCCTAATTGTTCAATTCTAGTGTATTCACCTATCTTTGTTTTCACTCTAGAACTTGTCTTGATTCTTTGTTAAGGCCACATTTGCACTTGCATGCATGAAAATGATAAGGCATTCATTTCTTTTATAGCTAGTGAGCCAAAAAGCCAACCTACATACATTTTATCCATTGTTTAGCCACTTTGGACTTGTATTTTCTTTTCTTGTTGAGCCTATAGCCATTAAAATGTGTTTTCCACCTTGTTTTAAGATGCCTTAAGGACTTTAAGGAGCATCATATCTAAATAGGATAGGTGAATGTGTGCTTTGCATCCATTAAGGCCATTGTGATTCAAAGAATTTGTTCAAAAGAAAAGAAAAAAAAAAAAAAAAAAGAAAATGCAAACAGAAGAAGAGATAGAAAAACAAAAAGAAAGCAAAAGAAAAGTAAAAAAAAAGAAAAGAAAAGAAAAGGAAGCAATGAAAAAAAAAAAAAAAAAGTGTTTTAAATTGAGTTGTAGTTGTCCATTGCTAGTTGGAAATAAGGCCTTGATTACACATGTTCTTCCCTATCCTAGATTTCCATTGATTGCTCTTGAAGTTCTAAGGTATCCTTTTGTTTAGTTTTTCCCCTTGTTTTTGTTATCCATTCATTTCATTCCCTAGCCCCATTACAACCCTGAATAAAGTCCTATTGATTTGTGTATTGCATTTAGCATGGGTGGTGGAGATTTAGAAGCTTGACAAGCTTATGGTAGTGAACTTTGACAGGTGAAATTTGAGTGAAACACATCCCTTTAAACACTTGAGAGTTGAGAGTAAACATTAAACCAATCCATGAGAGGCTATGCATTTCAATTCATTCTTTTCAAATGAAATCGCCATGGAATTTGATTTCTTGATACAAGTGAAATTAACTTTGATTGTTGAGGTGATGAAGAGTTGTGATTAGTCTCTAGTTTGTGATTCTTACACTCCTTTTTCAATTTTCATTTTCCACTTACCATTCTTTTAGCCGGGTGTTTCAAATTCATTCTTTTAATTGGATTTTGAGCTTTGCCCAGGAGTGCAAAGGTTTAAGTGTGGGGGAATTTGATAAGCATAGTTTTTATACATTTTATTTCCCTTAACTTAAGCTTTTTAATGATTGAATAAGGCTTAATGGATTTACTTAGATGGAATCTTGTTTAGTAACCATTCTCTACACTTTATGAATTAATTGGCTAAATAATTGATTTTAAATGCATAAATCATGTTAAATAAATTTTGTGGATAATTTTATTGAATATTCTTCATTCTTTTGTGCAGAATTTCTGATGTGCAAGTAGCTTGAAGGAGCATTTGATTAAAGGAAAAGAAGAAGCTTTCACTTCCCTCTCCCCTAGCTCATGCACAAGTTATACACTCACTCTCACGTTGCTTCAGAAACAGAATGGAAGAATAAACATGCAGAAGTTAACGTGCAAAGCTTGGGCTAAAGGAATGAAGTAGCAACACGAGCTGTCCAGAACCACATCAAAGGGAAGAAGCTTGTTGAGCTATCACGTGGTGAACAGAGGAGCAGCTGCATGATAGAGAAGAAGCCTGAGCTGAGACACACAAACCAGAAGCAACGTCCAGTTGAATGTTGAGCTGCACGAAGGAGGCTGCCACATGCACAAACTCGAGCAGAAATGGAGGAATCACGTGGGAAACTTGCATGAAAGAGCTGGAGAGCAACTCAAAGAGCAGAAGGGATGCACAGTGAAACGAAATGAAGCTGCTGATCAGAGAACCAGCTACAGCGTGAGGAAGAAACGAAATGAGCTGCACGAAGAAGAAAAGCTCGTGACGAGCTGAGCAGAACAAAGAAAGGCAACGAGTTGAAGTCTGTACAGCAGCTACAGAGCCAACAAAGAGTAGCTGCATGAAGAGAAAATCTGGACAGCAACGAACGAAGAAGCATGCAGAACCAGAGCAACGCATGAAGAAGCATAAGCTAAGAATGGAAGAATGAGTTGGCACAAAGAAGAGACGCTGAAGCTACGTCTGGACAGCATGCAACAATAGAGAAGAACATGCAAGGAGAGGCACGAGTTGCTTCTGAGACGAGAAGAAAAAGAAGAGCACGAGCTGAACAAACTCGAGCAGCTGCAGAAAGAAGAGAAAGCAACGTGGGTGCATGAGCTGAATGATGAATGGGTCCCACAATCACATAAACAAAGATTAAAATAAGGAGCTTCAGATTTGGAATAAGAGGCAAAGCACGTGAAGAATAAATGAAGCACGAGGAGAGGCTATTCTGGACGACGTCGTTCATTCTCTCGACTCGATCCCTTCGTCCATCAATACCTACGCATACACTCCACGCATACCCTTCACTCCAGCATCCCTATTCATTCACGACACGTCCAGAGCCCATTCCATTCACGTCACTTCGCCCATTCTCTACACGCCTCTACGCTCAAACCCTAACCGTCATTCGCCCACACCTCCATCTATATATATATAACTCTTCACGCCTGATCATAGCCTCGCCTCCTACGCCCCTTCGACTTCGTCCATTCCACCCCTTCGTCCATCCATAGACGCCATTCTCCATTCCATATTCCATCTCCATCCACGATGAAGCTTTAATTCATCCATCTTGAGGCTAGCAAGGGAGGAAGCTCTTGAATAGAAGCTTGAATCCTTGGGGAAGAAGAAGAATTCTGGCTAAGATTTTCTTATTTTTTCTACACTTTTTCTTATTCTGTACAATCTCGGTTGAGTTATGTTTGATTAGGAATTTGTGTAATTAATTAGTGGCTGGTTAGACACTGATTAGGAAACCTTTTTGTTGATTAATTGGTTAAATTTGAATTTGATTTTTCATTATTCTCTCTAATCTCCCATGTATGCCACGAAGGTGTTCGATGAAATACATGAGTGAGGTTATGTGCTTAAATGTCTATTTGAGAATCCCTTAGTGTTTAGTTAGTTAATTAAACATTTTTGGATGATGAATCAGAAGATAATTAATTAGTTAATCAATCAAATTGGATGTTCATTGATCTTAAAGACAAGAGTTAACGGTTTAATGCGGGATTGAGGTCTCAATTCAACATTAGATTGTTAATCTCTTGATTCTTGTGTGGTAACTCAAGATAACTTGTAATGAACTTAATTAGGAATTCTTAGGCCAGAATTAATCACAATTAGAATAGGATAAGGATAGTGGATACCAAGAGACAATCAAGGTTTCTAGTGCACCTTTCAAATTCTAAACTTATGTAATGATTCCTAGGTTTAATTAAGAGTTTATATGAGTTCTTGAGACACCTAAAATGCTCCCTATAAGCTTCTTCCTTCAAGAAAACAAAGAAAACTCCAAGAAGCCCAAATGATGCCATAGTCTCAGCCAAGCATGTTCCATATAGCTAGGGAGAGTTTTAAATTTTTCTAAAGCCATTCTTGAGTCATATTTGATGAATGAAAATGAATGGAGGCCTTGGAAAAGATTTAGAACTCATGGAAAGTGATTTGGTGTCTTAGGTTCCATATTATGACCTAAAGAAGCAACATGATGCTAGGCCTTTTGTTTTGATGATGTGATGACTCCAAGAGGCTTAAAAGGAGTCAAGAATCATATTTGAAAGGAAAGAATGAGGCTTAGAAATTATTTGAGGGGTGTTGCTTCATTAGGTGCCTTTATGGACCATAATAGAGGTTATAAAGTAATTTAGGGTTTAAGTAAATTACGTAGCCTTCGAATATGTTTCATGAACCTAATTGGCTCCCATAAATTGTATCTAGGCCAAGAGAAACCATCTCCACCAATTTTTAGGTGTGTGGCCGAAAGAGATGGCTTGAACTTTAAGGAAAAATTGTGTGAGTGTACACAAGGTAGCTCTCTCCACCTTCCCTCATGCATGGATGTGTGTTTAGTTTGTTTTAGAATGTGTGTATGTGTATTTTCAAGCTATAAAAAGTATGCTAGCATGCCTTTATATGCCATGATTCTTGATGCCATGTTATGTCTTTAAATGAATATATGATATTTGTATGAGTTTGCTTAAGTGTGGAGAGGCCAAGAACTCTTCCCTTTGGTGAGGATGAGCCAAGAACCCTTGAGCTTGGTTGAGATAAGGTAAAGAGTCTTCCAAAAGTAAAGTAGGCTCCCAAGAGTATGGTCGAGTCCAAAGTTCTTAAAGAATAGGTGAGGCGAGTCCAAATTCCATGAGGAGAAGTGTGAGGCCAATCCAAACACTTGGTGAACTCTTAAATGTCTTGTATGATTTGTTCATATGCCAAGTTTGCTTTTAAAATGTCCATGACTTCCATTTTCTCCATACATGCATTTATAAAGCTTGCTTTTCACATATTATGTATAATTGAATGGGAGATGAGCTATTGGGATTCTTTGAATCTCATCCCCTCCTCTCCAATGATCTAACATGCTAGGTGGACCAAGTAACTATGGTGAAGGGAGCCAACAACAATGAAGAAAGAAGAAAGAAGATTGACAAGCATATACCTAGCTTTATCCATTTTGGAACCATAATTATATTTCTTGATGTATATATTATTGTAAATGTACCATGACCCTTGAGACATATATAAATATGATATTATGTGATGTTTAAATGTATGGATATGATGAATGACCTCTAGCCTATATTTTGAGTATGAAATGCCAAAGTATGCAATGTTAAAGCATGATGGAAATATGTATAAGTGTGGGTTAAATGGCCAAAATGAGATGCCTGAGGTTTGGGACCATTTGAGCAACTCACACAAGTCTCAAATGTACTTTTAGACTTGCCCAAAAGGTGCCAACACCAAGGAAAAGCCATTTGGCAAGTTTGGTACCCCATATGGAGCTAAATTTGACCGTAATGGAACCCTACATCACTTTTTGGCCAAATGAGTTAATCTTGATCTGAAATGTGGCAAACTACTAGGGCTCATTGAGAGCTTTTTGGGAAGCTAAAGATCATAATTTTTGGTGATTTACAGAATATTTGATAATTTTTCAAAGTTGGCAATTTTCATAGTTTCTGGTTTGCTGCACTATTCATTTGGTCCGAAATTGCATTCTGCCACACGAGACTCAAATGATGTCCAATTGCCATGAAATTTTATACAAAGAAACTAGAAAATCACATTGACTTGTGCCAATTGGAAGCACCTCATTTGGAGTCTAGAGAAGGAGATATGAATTTTTGAATGTTCTATCTAGTATCAGTAATTTTGCCCAACCAGAAGTATTGTTCCATTGAATTTCGAGGTCTGGGGTTGATGAACCAATCTAGAGATATTTTTCCTCTCTAGTTAACATCTACAAATTTTTAGATTGGTATTATTTTCATGGATTGGATTTTTCTAAAATTAATTGGACATTTTCAAAGTTTTCTGCAGAATTCTATGATAATTCTAGAATGCAGTCAGACCTTTGAAAAATTTCGGAAGTCAAACGTCCTCCGTGATGAATATTATGATCTGGATGTGTTTTTAGTGTGAAGTAGACATCTAAATATTTTCAGAATGACCAAGATTACATGATTTCAATTTTTTAGATTTAGTTATGATTGTCCAAATTTTGGTCAGAAAATGGATCAAATCTGGCCGAGAATGAACTTCTATATTCCATGCTTTATTTTTGTTTCCATGAGTTGTAGGCATGAATTTGTGATGCAAATAAGTTGTAATGATGTAATTAAATATGAGAATATATAGTATGAGCTTACACGATCCATGTGACACTGATTGGGAATTTTAAGTATGACACAACGCTAATAAACTCATTATTTTCATTCCCTCTTTCATGTGCTCTCATGGAAATGATGATGTGAAGCTTATGGATGTCATGAATATCATGAAATGAGCTAAAATTTATGGTGTTACACTATGACCCATCTCATTCCATTTGTAGGTTCAATTCCATGAAGCACATGAATTCTCAAGGAAAAGCCATTAAAAAATACAATTAAATTGCGTTGCAGTTAGGTGAGAGGAGTATGATAGGACCTGAGATTGTGGACCAGACCACCCGACAGATAGAATTGATTAGAAAGAGGCTACTCACGGCCCAGAGTAGGCAGAAAAGCTATGCTGATAAGCGTAGGAGGCCGTTAGAGTTTGAGGTTGGAGACCATGTGTTCATACGAATATCTCCAATGACGGGAGTAGGTCGGTCAATGAGAGTAAGGAAGCTCAGTCCTAGGTATATTGGTCCGTTTGAAATCCTTGAGAAAATTGGACCCGTGGCTTACCGAATAGCCTTGCCTCCTAACCTAGCCCAAATACACAGTGTTTTTCATGTCTCCCAGTTGAAAAAGTATTTACCAGATTCCTCACATGTCATAGAATATGAGCATGTGCAATTGCAGGAAGATCTTTCCTATGTAGTGAAACCGGAGAGAATTGTGGATGCTAAGCTGAAACAGCTGAGAAGCAAGAGCATTCCTCTAGTGAAAGTGATTTGGAGAGGTCTGACATCTGAGGAAGCCACCTGGGAATTGGCGGATGAGATGAGGCAGAAATATCCAGAATTATTCCCTTGAGGTAAGTTTTTAAATTTCGAGGACGAAATTTCTTTTAAGAGGGGTAGAAATGTAACGACCGGGAAAAAGAAAAGGAAAGGGAAAGAAAAGGAAATGAAATCTGGAAATTTTCGGAATCCAGAATTTCTGCCAAGTCTTCTCGCAACAGCGGGAAACGTTCTCGCTACAGCGAGAGAGCTAGTTCGCCATAGCGAAGGCGATTCTAGCTATAGCGAGTGCTGGCAGCAGCCCATACTAAAACCAGGGAGTTGCCCGCTGTAGCGGCGCCATAGCGAGAGTGAAGTCTGGAACTGACGCGATTTCGCCATAGCGAGTGGTAAATCTCGCCATAGCGAAGGGGACTGGCACGAGCTCGCCGTAGCGAAGGTTACACCTCGCCATAGCGAAGCCAGATTACACGAGCTCGCTATAGCGAAGGTTAGTTTTCGCCGTAGCGAGAGTCGGTCCGGAAGAGAGTAAATAGCGAGAATCAGACTTCATTAAACGCCCAAACTCATTTCTTCTCTCATATCTGCCCTAAGCTTCGACCCAAAGAGAGAAAAGAGGCGAGGAGAGTGTGAGAGATCAAGAGAAGGAGGAAGATTAAGGGAAAGGTAAGGTCACTTCTCCCATTTCTCTTCAGATTTCTGATCCCCTCCCTTTGCCCTCTTTTCCTACGGTTTTGTTTGCAAAAATGGACGATTTCTGGGTATGGGTCAGAAGAGGGAAAGTGGAAAACGCTTTTGAATCATTGTGTTTTCTTTGAAAATGTGGTTTTCCACTACCATGGGAGCTTGAGAGAGAGAAAGGGGTTAATGGCATTCTAGAGAGAGAGAACTCTAGGTTATGGTATATAGGAGAATTGATTTGAAGGATTATATGACAAGAGAGTAATTGCATGCTTTTGGTGTGTCTAGGCTCAAGTGAAACACTTACAAGGTGTGATTGTGGATCTAAGGAGGGAAAGGAGAAACTGAAAGGAAAAGCCTGTGTTGGCTTTGGCTCCAAAGGTAGCTCTCTCTTTCACTCTTTCTTGTTGCTTTCTTGGATATGATAGTCATTGTATGATGTATATGCTTGTTGTATGGAATATGCCATATGTTATTGCTTTGATGCATTGAATGCCAATATGCTTGTATGTTGAAATGTGAGATTGCTCGGGTGAGGTAGTGCCGAAAGTCCCATGAGATGGGTGAGGTGAAGCCGAAAGCCCCTTGAGATAGGTGAGACAAGGCCAAAAGTCTCCAACGAGTGAGGCCAAGTCAAAAGTCCTTAAACTCGGGTGAGGCCAACCAAAAGTCTCTAGACTCGGGTGAGGCTAGACCAAAAGTCCCTGGAGCTCATGTTTGGCATTGTTGTGATTCCATAGCATGTACATTGTGTGTTGGTTGATTGAGAATGGCTAAGTGCTTATTCACATGCTTTGACTTGTTATATGCCTTGATTGCTTGCTGGATTGGGTGCTTGAGCTACTGAGATTCCCCCGAATCTCACCCCTTTCCCCTCCCAACTAATATGCTAGGTGGAGCTCAAGGAGAACCGAGCACCCACCAAGGAGCTTAGGAGCATGCATAGTTAGAGATATTACTTTCTTTTGATATTTTGATGTATATATGATGTAAAGTGGTGCCAAATGAAGATGTGCCCACTATTTTTGAGATGTAAAGTTTGTAACATGTGTAGACATATGAAAGGATGATGTATGAACTTTGCTATTAGCCAAAGTAATGGAAATGTGGGTTTTTACCCCTTTGATGCATGGATGTAGTAGTGTATTTTTGGCCATAGCATAGTGAAAACAGAATGTATGATGATTTGGATCATATGGACATGTTAGATATACTAGATTTATGCTTTTAAACTTGTCCATGTGGAGTGAGAGTGTGTGAGAGGCGATTCGGACCCGTTTTGGACCTTTGGGGTGCCAAAACCGGGAAAATTGAGAGCTCCGTCAAAGTATGACCGGATGAGCTCCGTTTGCCATGAAATTTGGCATGCCTCTAGAGTTTGTAGAAAGCTTCTTGAGAAGCTAAAGTGGGTAATATTCGGAGGTCTAGAGAATATTTGGGGAATTGTTGAATTTGGGAGAATTTAATGGATTGGTCATGTACTGTTCATCTAAACCAGAAAATGAAATCTGTGGCACTTTTAGACCAAATGGATTCCAAATGAGGTGAAATTTTATACACATAAACTAGAAAACGAAAGTGACTTGTAGGAACTGGAATCACCCAAATCGGAGGTCTATAGAGAGAGATTGAACCGACTGAAGTTCTGTATCAGCATCAGTGAGCTTATCTGACCCCCATCACTGTTCCATCGGTTTTCGGGGTGCAGGAGCTACTGAACTGATCTGGACTTATTTTTTTCCTCTAGTAGACATCCGTATCTTTCTGAATTGGTATAATGTACCCAGATTGGATTTTTTTGGATTTAGTTATGAATTTCCGAAAATCATGACAGCAAGCTGCACCAGAAACAGTGACAGCCGGACCTTCCTCCCATTTTCGATGTCAAACTTGGTCCAAATGATGTGTTTGTGATTGGGAATGATTTTTAGTGTCAAGTTGACACTTAGAGTTTTCCAGAAAGCTAAAGTTTGCTGCATTCCCATTTTTCTACAATTAATTATGATTTTCCAAAGTTAGAGCCAAAATATGACTTTTGGGCCCAAGTGAGAGAATGAAATTTTTATAGTTTTCGGCTCTATACCCGAGGCCTATGGTTTGTGTTATGCTATGTATGAGTCATCTATATGGAGTTTGAGTTGAGGATGCTTGAGATGGGTTCACAGGACCCACGGGGTAAAAGATGAGTATATGAAACCCCGGTTCATAGCATGTAAATGCCACGGGAGAGTAGTGACTCTTTGGAAATCATATGGAACCGAGCCTATGGAGAGGCTAGGTAGTGGTAGTAGTTTAAGGTGTCACAGTTTGCTAAAGAGAAAGCATGAAAAACTAAGAAAATCCATAACCTTTTCCTTATTTTTCTCCTTCCTTTATTCTCCTTCTTGTGAACCTGAAACCCTTGCTCTCTTCTTTGGTTTAGGGCAGAAACAAAAGTGCTAAATGAAGGAGGAGGTGGGGCGTGGGCTATATATATAGCTAGGTTAAGAAATAGTTTTCAAAAATTCTAATTTTGTCTCTTCGTCTTGGCATTTTTATTTCTAGTCCGTTTTAGCTCCTTTTTGAAAACCGTCTTTTTCCATCATGAAATTTAGGTCTTAAATTTAATAAAATATCTTTGGAATCACTCAAATCAGAGTTAAAACCTTCCAAAATGAATCTGTCAAAGTTCAGGTCAATCACCATCAGAAAATGTACACTTGAGGGGTTTTAACTATCCCGGAACTTCCCATGATTTTTAGGACCTCTAAGAACCATGGATAACTCAATTTTGCTATTTAAAAAACCCTCTTATGAAAATTCCAAAATTTACATGTAATTATAAAAATGCCATTATATTTCGTCAACATTTTGTTACAATTTGTCTCTTCATTCTAGTTCCTTTTTTTTTTGTCTAAGCCTAGGATTCTCATTTTTAGTAGTCTAGAATGCTACATAAATTTTTTGGGACCTTAACTAATTCATTTCAAAGGACTTGTTTTGAAAACATATTCATTTTCGTCATTTTGACGAAAATCAAACATTATAAAGTGGCTTGAATGGGTATGGTTATGCTAAAAGTATCTTAGCATAGGTGAGGATAAGCCAAAAGTCTTTAAAAATGGGTAAGACAAAGTCAAAAGTCTCAAAAAGAGTGAGTCTAAGTCAAAAGTCCCTTGAAAGTGGATAAACTAAATCCAAAAGTCCTAAAGAAATTGGGTGAGGGTAGACCAACACCCTTTAAAGCCTATTGATAAAGAAATTATTGTTCACTTGTAGTTGTCGAACTGGCCAAGATTAATAATTTTTGCTAGTTTGCAGTATAATACCTACTAGGTCGTCTCCCACAGAGTTTTTAATCAAATTAATTAGTTTAGGAAAGACAAAAATAGAATTATGATGACTGGAGGTTCGAATATGAAGTCACACTAATTAAACCAAATAATAAATCAATAAATAAAAATAAAACAAAATGAAATTCAATCAGAATAATGCGTAATCAATTCAAAATTCTTCCCCTAATGGTACTTTTTAGATATTCAGTAGTCAAAGGCAATCTTTCTTACTAATTGAGGATGAACAAGTAGCATGGCAATTCCAATTGATAAAAAAATGAATCAAAGTGGTAGCTCTTTACTGGTTATGTATTTACTCTTAAATTCAACCTTTCATAATAACATTACCATAGGCTTGTATATCTTCTCAATCTCCACTAACTAAATCACAAGCAACACATAAAAAGGCTTTTATTAAAGGTTGTAATGGGGCTAAGGTACGAAACAAATGGTAAACAAAAGAACTAAGAGACACAAAGTGGACACATAAAATCATCAAGAGCAATAAAAAAAGAACATAGAATGAAATAGGTGTGCATCTCAAGGTTTTATTTATTATAAGCCAATACATGCTCAATGAAAATTAAAGTAATTTTCTTTTCTTATTTTCATCATGCATTTTTCACTACTTCTTTTTTTTTTTCTTCTTATTTTTTTGTTTGTTTTTTTTTTTGTGTCATTTTTTGGTGTTATTTTTTTTGGGCTTTTCATAAAGATTTTCTTTTTTTAAAAAAAATACTTTTCCCCACTTTTTTAGAGACATGTTTAAAGAGAACAAGGTAATTGGTTCAAAATTGACTTAGACTACACATCTATCCATACTATAAAAGATAGAATGCTCTTAATAATAAAAAGTATCCTAAATAGGTGGAAAAATTTTTTTTTGGTGCTAAAAGGTTAAAAAGAAAACTTAAAAGGCTTAAAAGTGAACAAAAACAAAAGGTAAAACATACGTAGGATGGCTATTTAGCTCTGGCTACAATAAAAGAAAAGAAGAAAGAATGCCTTAATCATCTTTATGAATGCTTGTGCAAATGTAGTTTCAATTAAGAATCAAAACAAGTTCTAGAGTGAACATCTTGATAGGCAAATGCTCTCACAAGAAAGAAACAATATAAGGCCCAAAATTCTCATAGGTTTAAAACTACCACATGAATCCATTGAAATCAAATTCATTGCTAGTTTACTTAAACTCTAGAAAACAAGATTGATTCCTAATTATGTTGAAATGCTTCCAAATTTAAATTGCTTCAACTTATTTTTTTTAAGAAAAATAAGAAACAAAAAAAAATGAAAATTCCAAAAACCAAAACCAAAAAGAAAGCATAATGAGTGATTTCTCCCCCTTCCATACTTAATTTTTACATTGTCCTCAATGTAAAAGCAATCTAATTCATCAATTAAAGAGAAGACAAGAAAGGAAAAGAGGAAAGAAGGAATTACAACCAAGTGGTTCATGTAACACCATAAATTTTTAGCTTGTCTTATGCTATTCTCATGCCTTATGCCATGCATCACATAAAGGAGGCAAGAAAATGGCATTTAAAAAATGAATAAATTTGTTGCGCCATGCATAAATTTCACATTTGGTGTCCAGTGGATCATATGAACTCATGTATTTCATTCTCATATTTAATTACACTAATACAACTTAAAACCATCCAAGAAAGTGGCCTAAAACTAGTGTAAGTAAATGGAAAACACAAAATACCATAGTCCAGCCTCGACTAGAATTTCCAACTTTCTGTTTCAAACTTTGAAAAATCATAACTAATTTTAGAAAAATCTAAATCATGCATTATTTACTATTCTAGAAAGCTACAAATGTCTAATTTATGCTAAAAATATGTCTAGATCATGAAACATCAAACAGAGGATGTTTGACATTCAAAAAAAGAACCCAAGCTCTCAACTATCTGAGCTACTATCATAGGTTACTATCATAAATTTTGAAACTTCATAACTAATTCTAAAAAAATATAAATCATGCAAACTTGGTTATTTTGAAAGCTACAGATGTTAACTCTGAGGGAAAAATATCCCTAGACCACGATAAGTTCATTTAGGATCTGAATTATGATGAAACAGTATAGGACGTCAAGTGGTGCTACTAGTACTGACATTAAATTTTAAAAATTCATAATTCTCTATTCAAACCTCCAAATGAGGTGATCTTGATGGCCATAGAAATCTTATGACCTCTAGTTTATGATTGTAAGCATTGGACACCATTTGTATAACGAACGTAATTTTTGTAAACTGATGAAATGAGCTGTATAAAAGCAAGTCTTCTGAAATGGGCTAGATAATGTCCCAAAAATTTGGGAAGAATCCAAGACTCCTAAAAATGATAATTTTAGGCTCAAACAGGAAGAAAAATAGAGTTAGGATGGAGAAACAATTTATGACGAAAACTGACAAAACACGATGGAATTTTCGTAAATAAGTGCAACTTTTGGTAAAAACATATAAGAGGGCTTTTTAAATGAAATTTTTGAGTTTCCTAAGGTTTTCAGAGGCCCCAAAAATCATAGGAAGCCCTAGGACCGATAAAGGCCCTTCGTTGTATATTTTTCAACGTCGATGAGCCTAAACTTTAATGAAGTCATTTGGTAAGGTTTTAGCTCCAATTTGAGTGATTCCAAAGGTATTTTATTAAATTAGGAACCTAGATTTTATGATGGAAAACATGATTCTAAAAAAGGAGCTAAAACAAAGCCAAAACGAAATTGCCATCATAGAAGGGCAAAATTGGAAATATAAGCTTCTTGAATCTTCCATAACCTTCCACATGTTTCTCCCTTTTTCTTCCCTCATTAAGCATGACTTTTCTTCTGCCCAAATTTTAGAAATGAAAGCTCTCATCTTGGTGCACAAAAGGAGGAGAAGAAAAATTAAGAGAAAGGGTAAGAAATTCATGGAATTTTAAGCTCTTCCTTTTTCTGATTCTCTTCCTCTCCTTCTTGGCTTTTTCCCTATGGTTTTCTTTAGATGATGAGTTCTATTTTTGGTCCAGAAAGAAGGGGGAGAGTTTGAATTTTTCAAGGAGAAGAGAACCAGGGAAGAAAAGCTTTGAAAGGAAGCTTAAAACCAAGGTAACTACTTGTTTTTGTTGCTTCTCCTTATTGCTTCTTTCTTGGGGGATTTTCGGCCTAGACCAAAACCATATGGGGGAGGGATTTTCTGTCCAAAACCAAGAGGGAAACAAGGGTTTTAGACCTTGGGGAGATAGAATATGGCAAGAAATTCCGAGAAAAACTAATGAAAATTAAGTTAGGAAAGTGTGGAATTTTCTAGAGTTTTGTAAAATCTAATTTTCTGTAAATGTTTTCTTGGTTATTTAAATGTTTCCTTGAGCTCCTAAGATTCTTAGAAACCTCCCCAAATGACTCTTCCATCAAGAATAAATTTTGACCTCCACGAACCTCCTTTGGTGGGTGTGCCTCAGCCAAGCATAGTTCATATGGCTAGGGAGTGTTTTAATTTGTTCTAACCTTAGTTTGAGACTTCATATGATATTAGAAGATGAGAGGAACCATTAGGAAAAATTTAGGAATCATAGAATAAGAGATGGACCAATGGTGTCCATAATGGTGTTTTGCAACTTGGATTTTCAATTATGCAAGTGAATGTGTGATAGCTCCAAGGACTTTAAATGAGTCTAAGAAGTCTGGAAATAACAAGAGAATAGAACCAAGAAACTAAATTCCAAGAGTTGCTTCATTAGGATGATTATGGAACCATAATGCCAAGTATGAAACTAAGTTTGTGTTTAAGCTTTAGTTTAGTGCCTTGGCTTGCTTCAAGTATGTGATTGTATGTTCCTTGTGATACTTAGGCTAAGAGAACAACTAACCACCTAAGTGCTCTTGTGAAATTAAGGAGGGGAAGGAATCAGCAAAGCAAGTTTGTATAAATTGAAAGATAGCACTCCACCTTATTCTTCATACTTTCTTATGTACATATGTATGTCATGGTGTGCTTATATGTGTTCTTATAATTGGGTAATATGCCATGTAACATTCGATTTTCGTTAAATGATGAAAATGGGCACGTTTTCAAAGCAAGTCCCTAAAATGAATTAGTTAAGTTCCTAAAAAATTTAAGTCATATTCTAGACTCCTGAAAATGAGAATTGTAACACCCCAAAATTAATTAAGGGGTTAATCATGGATTAAGGTTAATTAAGGATAATTAATAGAGGATAATTGGGCAAGTTAGTGAATAGGTATTCTAGAGAGATAAATTGTTAATCTGGGTTAAGAATTTATTTGGGATAGAAACTTCACCTAAGCCCAAATTAATGAATCATGATAAGAGGCTAATGGAGGCCCAATGAATTAGAGGCAGACCCAAACTAATTTAATGAGATAGAGGTCCAAGATTTATCTTGTGTAGGCTCAATTAAGTGGCCCAATTACCCTTGTGCAGACCCAAGCCCTTGAGCCCTTCAAATTAGGCCCAAAACCTATAAAACTTCAGTAACCCAATGTATTAAACCGGCCCAAAAGAATTCTGCAGCCCAACAAGTGAAAACTGGCCCAATAAGCTAAAGTCTGAAGCCCATTTGAACTTGGACCTTGGAGCAACCCATAACCCATTTTTGACCCAACTAAAACCCATCTAAAACCCTAATACTTTAGCCACTTATCCTATTTGCTGAAACTCAAAAGTGAAATTTGGAGGTGGAGAAGGAGGCTAGGGTTTGGGGCAAAGATTCTGCATTTTCACACACTTAGAGCAAGATTTGGCCAAGGTAATAGTTATAGAACTTAACCCCCTCATCTTTCTCTTTAATTTGTCTGATTAGTTTTTTCATTTAGAGGATTTTCACTTTACCCAAAATCTGAAATGTGATTATTTGGGGATTTTCTTGATGAAATTCGTAGGTTGAGGTTAGGGCTAATATTAGATGAGTTTAAACCCTCATTTTGATGCTTTCTTTGATGGTTTGAGACCCCCATAGCTTATTTATATTATGGGTATTAATTTGGTATGAATTTGCTTAGGATTTTGGGTGAAACATTGAGAATTCTGGTGGGAGATACTTGAATCCGAATTTGGGATTTGTGGTGGCTGTTACAAGTTGTCTACAAGTGAGGTAACTGGGTTTACATTAATTCCATGCATGTATCTATTTTAATTTCATATTTGCTGTATATGAATGATTTGAAATGTTGAATGAATTGGTTGGTTATCTGTTGTATTATGATTGGACCTTGTGAGTCCATGGTGGAGCTGTGGTGCGGCTGCCACCCGTGCATGTGCTACGATCGAGCACCGGGTATGATCAACCCCAGATGCACTGAGCCCTGGTTGTGCTCAATAGGGAGTAGGTGCCATGGACGGGCCTCTCCCGGTGTTAATGGCCTTTAACATGTTAAATATATGATTGCTAGTATGGGATAGTAATCATGATAGCCTAATTATTTCATTTGCTGAAAAGACTGATATGATTCTGATATGGATTTTGATTCATGCATGTATGTTAATTAAACTGGATTATATGATGGAATTGCCTTGGTTACTGAGATGTGTATCTCACCCCGTTTTGTGGGATTATAATTTCAGGTGAAGGTTCCTCGGGTAAGGATAAGGGCAAGCAAGTGGATGAACATCCATGAGCTGAGGCCTAGTATGGGGAGGCTACACTTGGTCTGAGTGTAATAGGATAGATGCTGAATTTTGTTTAGTTTCATATAGCATCATCATGTATCTGTATTGCCAAGTGTAGGCTTGAATATTTGATTTATTGAGAATGTATGTACTGAAAGGCTAGACTTTATCTTAACTTGATAATTGTCGTATGGACTCATGATTTCTGCTGTAATTGGTGCTGACCTATAATATTGCTTATTAATGAAAATGTAACCCTTGAGATATTGATATGAACCCCTAATGTATGGAGCCCCCACTGATTGAGTATTAAAGGATAGCTGTTGGTAGTTTATATATATTTTGTTGTTGATACTTTATAAACTTGCTGATAGAAGGTAATTAGAGGAAAGAAGCAGGCATATAAGATTTGAATTGGTAATGGAAGGATAGCTAGGTAAATAAGGTAGATAAATGCCATTAGAGCCATATAAAATGAGGGGAAGTGACCTTAGAGTGTCCCCAAGAAGAGAAATGGAGTGTAAGGGGCGAAATAGAGGGAAAACAGCTACAGAAGGGAGTCACGCCGCGGCCTAGGGAGTGACAGTGGTGAGGGACGCCGCAACTTTAGAAATCTTGCCGCGGCGCGGAGTGAAAATAATCGCCCAGGGGGTGACAGAACGTAACCTCGCCACGGCGCAAGAAGTCTCGCCACGGCGCGAGTCGAGGAAATTAATTACGGAGGTTACAGTAGCCAAACTCGCCGCAGCGCCACATAGGCTGGCCGCGGCGTAGATCCAACTTGCCGCGGCTATCGCCGCGGTGAAAGTCAGGAAAATTCCAGTGAGCAACTTGGCCGCGGCGCAAGAGTTCCAGGCCGCAGAGCAAGTTTAAAAACTCAGTTTTCGAGCTCTAGAACCTAACTTAGCTGCGGCGGAAAGGTTCCAGACCGCGGCGCAGGTCCCCAAACTCCTATATTTGACCTAGAAACCTTAATTTCAGTAAGGCTAATGTTAGGGAATAGTGTGAGTACATTGGTGGGATATTTTTGTGAGTTGAAATTGATTAATAGATGAATCCTAAACCTTTAATGAGGGTACAACCCTTTTATGCATGTCCCCATTATGGTTGTTAGTTGATGATCCTAGTAGTATCAAGGTTTAAATTTCTCTATATTTTATCAACGTGATTAGTTGCAATGACTCCAAACCTTGATCATTATTTGTTAATCATGTATTTAACCATAATTACCGATGTTAGAATTTAGGGTCGTCACAAGGATCCTAAGCTCAGACGGAAAGAAAAAAATGGAGCTAGAATGAAGAAACAAATTTTGAAGAAAATCTTACAAAATGTAATGGTATTTTCATAATTTTGAGTAATTTTTGGAATGCATACAAGAAGGCTTTCTAAATGAAATTTTTGACTTCTCTAGGGTTCTCAAAGGCCTTAAAAACCATGGTAAGCCTCGAGACTATTAAATCCCCTCTGGTGGACTTTTTTCAATGTCAGTGTACTTGAACTTTGACGGATTCCTTCGGAAAGGTTTTATCTCTGATTTGAGTGATTCCAAAGGCATTTTAGTAAATTAGGAACCTAAATTTCATAATGGAAAATAGAATTCCAAAAATGAGTTAAGACAAAGGAGAAACGAAAATGCAAAGAACTAAGGACAAAATGGAAATTTTTGAAAAAGCCATTACCCTCCCCCTATATATAGGTGGTGTAATAATTGGTTCCTTGAAAACCAGAAAAAACGTGAGAAACATAACATACGGTTTCTCCGTAAATGAACAAAATTCACCAGATACAAAAGGAAGTCTCCTGGAATGACATAGTTAAGGTCCTAAAAAATTTGGGAAGTATTCTAGACTCCAAAAAATGAAAATCCCAGGCTCAGACGGAACGAAAAATGGAGTTAGAATGAAGAAACAAAATTTGACGGAAACCTTACAAAATGTAATGGCATTTTTGTAATTTTGAGTAAATTTTGGAATTCACATAGGAAGGCTTTTTAAATGAAAATTTTGAGTTCTCCGGGATTCTCAGAGACCCTAAAAACCATGAGAAGCCCTGGGATAGTTAAATCCCCTTCGATGGACGTTTTCCATCATCAGTGTGCTCGAACTTTGATGGATTCGTTCGAGAAGGTTTCAGCTCCAATTTGAGTGATTTCAAAGGCATTTTATTTAATTGGGAACCTAAATTTTTTAATGGAAAAGATGGTTCTAAAAAAGGAGCTAAAACGAAGGAGAAACGAAAATGCCAAGAACGAAGGGCAAAATGAAATTTTTTGAAAAAGTGCTTCTTCCTCCCTTATAAATAGGTGGTTCCTCACACTCTCCCTCACATAGCTTCAGATTATTCTGCCCCAAATCAGAAGAAGAACCCTAGGAGAATGGCGCACCAAGGGAAGAAGAAAAGGGAGAGAAAATCCAAGCTTAAGGTATGTTTCCATGGTAGTTTTTCATGCTTTTCTTCATCCACACCACCTCTTCTCTCTTCTCCTTTGTTTCCTTTGATTAAAATGGAGTTTATAAATCCAATTTGAGAGAGAAATTCAAGGGAAAATTTGGATTTGAAGAGAGGAGCTCAAAGAACACAAGATTCAAGCGAGAAAAAAAAATAAGAAAACAAGGTAATTTCTCTTCCTATGGTTGTCATCTTTGGTTCCCTTCTCCACCATTTTGCCCCACTTGAGAAAAACCTAGGAGGAGATGATTTTTAGGCAGAACCAAGCATGAATCTAAGGAAAAAGGGTGTGGAGATTAAGAATATGCAAAGAGAATTATCAAAAAATCATTCGATTTCAAGATACAAATTCTAGGTTTTGAGTAGACCTTCTAAAATCTGATTCCAAATGATAATTCCTAGGCCTAATTAAGAGTTTAAATGATCTCTTAAGATCCCTAAGATTCTCCCCACATGCTTCCCCCTTTAAGAAAACAGAGAGAATTCCAAGGACGCAAAAAAGGGGCTATGTCTCAGCCAAACATGGATGGAGTAGCTAGGGAGAGTTTCAAATTTTTTTCAAGCCCATTTTTGTGTCATATGTGATGAATAAATATGAGGGGAGGCCTTGGAAAAAATTTAGAACTCATAGAAAGTGAATTGGTGCTTTAGGTTCCATATTATGACCTAAAGAAGCAACATATTGTTAGGCTTTTTGTTTTAATTGTATGATGACTCCAAGAGCCTTAAAACAAGTCAAGAATTATATTTGAAAGGAAAGAATGGAGTCTAGGATTTATTTGAGGGGTGTTGCTTCATTAGGTGTATTTATGGACCATAATGGGATTTATAGAGCCACTTAGTGTCTAAGCAAGTATGTGACCTTAGAATTAAGTTCATGAACCTAATTGACTCCCATAAAATGTGTTTAGGCCAAGAGGAAGCATCTCCACAAGTTTGTGGGTGTGTGGCCAAAGCAAGGGAGAGAATTTCAAAAAAGAAAAAGTGTGTGATTGTGCACAAGGTAGCTCTCTCCACCTTCTCTCATGCATGGATGTGTGTTTAGCTTGTCTCAGAATGTGTGTATGTGTATTTTCAAGCCATGAAACGTATGCTAGCATGATTTTATATGCCATGATTTTATAATGACATATTATGTTTTCAAACGAATGTACATTCAAGCTAAATGAATATTTGAGTTTTCTTGAGTGTGGAGCAGCCAAGAACTCTTAACCATGGTGAGGATGAACCAAAAACCCTTAAGATCAGTTAAGACATAGCATAGAGTCTCTCAAAAGCAAAGTGGTCTCCCAAGAGTATGGTTGAGTCTAAGAATCTCTTAAAGAATGGGTGAGGCAAGTCCAAAATCCATAAGGAAAAGTGTGAGGCCAATCCATCCACTTGGTGAGCTCTTGAATGTCTTGTATGACTTATTCACATGCTAAGCTTGCTTCTTAAATGTTTATGACTTCTATTATATCCATGCATGCATTTTCAATACTTGCTTTGCATCCATTATGCATGATTGAATGGGAGATGAGCTATTCAGATTCTTTGAATCTCATTCCCTCCTCTCCAATGATCTCACATGCTAGGTGGACCAAGTGGAAATGATAATGGAAGCCAACCACCTTGAAGGAAAGAGTTTGACTACAAAGTATTAGAGTTTTGTCACTTTAAGGCCGTCTTTGTGTCCAATATTATAATCCAATGTTGTATATGGTCTTTGACTTCTTAGACATGTGTAATTATGATATTATGTGATGTATAAATGTATGGATATGATGTATGAATTCTATAATAGAATTTAGGTATGTAATGCCAAGGTATACATTTTGGAAAGTTTGATATAATGTGTATATGTGTGGATGAAAAGGCTAAAATAAAATGTATGAGGTTTGGGACCTTTTGGACAGCTCACACAAGTCCTAAATATGCTTTTAGACTTGCCCAAATGGTGGAAAAACCAAAGGAAAGTCATTTGGCAATTTTGGTACCCTATATGGAGCTAAAATTGACCATAATGGAACCCTATGTCACTTTTTGTCCAAATGAGCTCTTCTTGATCTAAGATCTGGCATTCAAATAGGGTTCATTGAGATCTTTTTGGGAAGCTAAAGATCATAATTTTTGGGCATCTTTAGAATATTTGATGAATTTTCAAAGTTGGTAATTTTTTTGAATTTGGTCTGATGTACTGTTCATCTGGTCCAAAGACGAAATCTATCACATAGGGCACAAATAATGTCCAATTGCTATGAAATTTTTGAAAAATAAACTAAACATTCACAGTGACGTATAACAACTAGAAGCACATCATTTGGATGCTAGAGAGGGAGATATGAATTTTTAAATATCTTGTCTAGTATCAGGGATTCCAGCCGACCTAAGTTACTGTTTTATTGAATTTCGAGGTCTGGGCTACCTGACCTAGTCTAGAGTTATTTTTTCATACTATCTAACATCCATATATTTCTAGATTGGTATCATTTACATGGATTGGATTTTTTTAGAATTAATTGGACATTTTCAAATTTTGCTGTAGAAATCTGTGACAGTTCCAGAATACAATTTGACCTTTGGAACTTTTCAGATGTCAAACGTCATTTGTGATGGATGTTATGGTCTAGAAATATTTTTAGTGTGAAGTATACATCTATATCTTTCTAGAATGACTAAGAATGTATGTTTTCATTTTTTCTAAAATTACTTATAATTTTCCAAAGTTTGGTCTGAAAAGAGCCAAATCTGGTAAAAAATAAACATCCATATTGGTTTTCTTGAGTTGTGGGCCACATTTTGATGATGTAAATGAGTTTTATTCATGTAATTAAATATGATAATATGATGTATGAGCTCACATGGTCCACGTGACACCAAATGGAATTTTCATACACAACGCAACGCCAGAAAATGCCTTATTTTAATTCCCTTTTCTTGCTCTTTCATGGAATCTATGAATGTAAAGCATGGGAATGATGTGAAATGAGCTAGAAATATATGGTGTTATATTTATTAGTATCAAAGCAAAGTTCCAGGCTCTCTCGGATTGGATTTGGCATGAGGATGTAGTGATAAGGCTAGGTAAAAGGTTTGAATGGATAGATAGAACCTTGTATGAGACATGTTAGGTGTATGAGTATAGTTTGTGCCTTTATTCATGATAAGTAAGTTGTATAATGGTCTTAGAGTAGTTAGTGGACATTAGGAAAGAGTGACCTCTAGAGTAGCTTGAGCAGAGTTAAGCTTGAGCAGAGCTAAGGGATCCGACGATTAGAGCTTGATGAGATATGATAGCTCGCCAGGATCAGTGGCAAGCCTTAGATCTAAACGATGAGAAATGATCTCATTGACATGAAGAGGCTTGCTAGAGAGAGTATGTGAGGCCTAATTCTCCCTGGTAGTCATACGCAGGTCATTCCAAGATGTCCTGCTTAATGTAGAGATAAGTAGTGATACAATGCGGCATGAGATGAGACTGCACCTGCACAGGACCAGTTTAGAGGGGAATGAGAAAGAGAGTTATGCCTTAGCCACAACACCCAAATGTCTAGATAAGTATTAGAGCCCAAAAGGTTAATTTCCTCAGGCCAAAGATTTGAGTTATAAGCTACACCCTTCAGAGCCCTAACAACCTGGAGGTGATAGCTAGCTATGCATGAACGAAGCAAGAGGTGGAACCCTCTAGCTTGATGATGGGCTAAATATAGAGGCAATGAGGCTCAGGTTGGTTGCTAAAGATGAAAATCCAATCCCTAAAAGAATAAGCTAATTAGAGGCTGTTAGCTGTGGCCAATTATTCTATAGAAGTAGTGAGGCAATCCAGAGAGTTTCTCGCTGCGATCAATTAAGAAGTTAGCCGCGGCTAATACTTAGATAGGAAAATTAAGGTGAACCCGAGACTAATTAGCTATGGTGAATGATGTGTTAGCCGCGACGAAGGGCACCATAAATGCCTAGTTGGTCATATTCAAGCCAACTTAGGAAAAGAGTTGATAAGGGTCAAACAACCCACAGAGAGCGGGAAACCCTAGTATAAGTAGAAGAAAAGAGTAATGAATGATTATAAAAGATTAGTAAGAAATCTGTGGGCCTAGTAAATAAGATTAAGGAAAGAGCTTAATATAGAGGAAGTTAGACATAGGGATGATGAGGTTGTTAAGACCTGCTGTGACGACCCTAACTTCTAATTATCATAATTAGAGTTAAGTATGTGATTAATAATTAATGATCAAGGTTCGGGGTTGCTACAATAAATTACTTTGCGGAAATACAGAGAAATTTGAACCTTGATATTGTTAGGGTCATCAACTAATCAACTATAAACAGGGACATGTATACAAGCATGTGTAATTCATCCCTCTATCATTTTCAACACCCAAAAACCTCCCACGAGTGTTCCTATATCATTCCTTAGCATTAGCATTCAAGGGATCCGGGTGTCTAGGTCAAAAACTGAGTTTTTAGCCCTCCGCCGCGGCCTGGAACTCTTGCGCCGCGGCCCAGTTACTCTCTGGAATTTTCCTGACTTTCGCCGCGGCGATAGCCGCGGCGAGTTGGACCTGCGCCGCGGCCAACCTATGTGGCGCCGCGGCGAGTTTTGCTACTGTAACCTCCCAATTTAATTTTCTCGACTCGCGCCGCGGCGAGACTTCTTGCGCTGCGGCGAGGTTACGTTCTGTCACCCCCTGGGCGATTATTTTCACTCCGCGCCGCGGCGAGATTTATCAAGCCGCGGCGTCCCTCGCCACTGTCACTCCCTAGGCCGCGGCGAAGCCTTCTTGGCCGCGGCGTGAATCCCTTCTGTAGCTGTTTTCCCTATGTTTCGCCCCCTACACTCTATTTCTCTCCTTAGGGACACCCTAAGATCACTTCCCCTCATTTTACATGGCTCTAATGGCATTTATCTACCTTATTTACTTAGCTATTCTTTCATTACCAATTCAAAACTTACATGCCCATTTCCGTTCTCTAATCACCCTCTATTAGCGAGTTTATGAAATAATAACAACACCAATCATTCACCGTTGATATTTAACATTCGATACACTTTCCATTATTAGCCAATTACAATCATAAGGCTCAATTCCATGATAATCGAATTACACATACAATCCCTACACTTGGCAACTCATGATGCAATGCAGCAATGATACAAAACTAACAATTTAATTACAATACATTTTTGACAAAACTCCTAAACCTATGCATTACCAAACCATTTAATGGTCTTCCATTAATTTCTTCCTCGGCACTAAGAGGTCCGGTCCCTGAAAATGTTAGCCCACAACGGGGTGAGATATACAATCTCAGTAACAAAAGGAAATTCCCATATATATGTACAAGTCAATCAATTCAAGACAATCTCATGTCATCAATACCAGAATTGTCAATTCAATTGGCAAATGAACTAGTTGAACCACTAATGACTACTGTCCCATACCAGCAATCATACACAACATGTTAAAGGCCATTAACACTGGGAGAGGCCCGTCCACGGCACCTACTCCCCATTGAGCACACCAGGGCTCAGTGCATCTGGGGTTGATCATACCCGGTGCCCGATCGTGGCACATGCACGGGTGGCAGCCGCACCACAGCTCCACCATGGACTCACAAGGTCCAATTACAATAACAATCAAGTAGTCAACCAGTCATTTAGCATTTTAAAATCAAGCATGTATAACAAATAGCAGATTAACATGAGCATATACATGGAATTAGGAAAATAACCCCAGTTACCTCATTGAAGCCAATTACTCTTGCCCTAGCTACCATAATGATCCAAGTGCACACCAAGCCTATAAGAAGCATAATTATCACCATTTCTAGTCATAATCAAATATCCAAAGAGTTGAACTATAAATGACGACTAGAGGTTACTTACCTAATTACTAAGGGATTTAATTTCGGACTCCAACTTTCCCACACCAGAAATTGCTATAGTTTACTCTAATTTCTGGGTAACTCCACATTAAACCAAATCCCATGTCATAGGTTAACTACAGGGGTCTCAAACTAACAGAGAATGCATTAAAATGGGAAGGAAATACTCACTTAACAGCACCAATAGCCCCACCTCCGAAAATCCGCCATAGAAGCACCAAAATTCGCACTTCAACCACCAAGCCCAGAAAATTTAGTTTTCCACCATTATCTCCTTGTAATCTCACACAATAAAAGAACCCATTATGATAATACATCCTTAGGGGCATTTTCCAGCAAAGTAATACACCAAATAGAAAGGAAAAGCTTACCTAATCCTCCCTCTAACCTCCAAGTCCGAAAATCTTGCAAGGAACCATCCAACACCAAATTTCAGATTTGAGAAGAAGATGAACTTACTCAAACCCAGAAATTAATCGGACCAAAATGAAGAGGAGGATGAGAGGGTCAAGTTTTATATAGGTTACCTTGGCCAAATCTTCCGCTAGAAGGGGGAAATGGTGGAGGAATGCAGAAAAACCCTAGCCCCTCTTCTCAAGTGCGAAAATGCCTCTCTAAGTCTGCAGAACATGTATTCCTTGGCAGCCAAATGGGTGGAGATAAGGCTTCTTAGGGTTTTAGTGAAGATGGGTGGTCCAATGGGCCCATTATCTTAAGTGGGCTGGTGCTAGGTAAGATGGGCTGCAGAAAATTTAAAGCTACAAATGGGATATGCTGATCCAATGGCCCAATTCCTTGTGGGTTCAGATTTTTGATACCTGTTGGGCCTTATTTCATGAGTTGGGATGAATTTCATGAGTTGGGCTACAGAAATTTGATTGGGTTAGGCCAGATTTCAAGAGCCAATCCAATTTGGGTCTGCATGGTATATATTGGGCCAACTCACATAAATTAGGTTTTGAGCCCCTATTCTACTAAATCAAATTGGACTATTACTAGGTGATTTCTCTTGGCCCAAGTCTCATGATAAGGAGTTGGGCTTGCATCTAGAATCATTGGGCCTTTACAAGCCTCTTCTCATGATCCCCCCTACATTAATTTAGGCCCAGATGTAGTTTCTATCCCAATTAATTCTCAACTCATATTATTAATTTATTTCTCAAAATTACCATTCTCTAACCTTGCCCACTTATCCTGTATTAATTATCCCTAATTAATCTAAATCCATGATTAATACCTTAATTAATTTTGGGGTGTTACACCTGCTTTTAAGGCATTGACTCCAACCTAGGGTGCTACCCTATGAGACACTGAATGATAAAATGTTAATGTATCCTCAAAATAACGTAAGATAGGACTACCAACAATGAGGCGCATAACGAGTGGCCTAGAAAGGTGTACCTCATAGGTAACACCTAAAGGTACGTATGAGTAGCCTAGTAATAGAAGCTCAGAAAGAATAAGGATAGTTAGTTAGCGATGGCTAGCCTAGGTTGAGCATAAACTAAAGCCTGGGAAAGATGACCAGTAGCATCGTTCCAGGTGAGATATGTAAATGAAAGGCTCAGTGAAAGTTCTCCCTGGATCGAGAAATAAAAGATGAGACATTTTAAGTCAGGGAAACTACCCAGTGGTGATTAGTAAATTCCCCTAGATAGACCCCCCTGAGTCGTAAAATATAGTAATAAAGGAAGCGAGGAAGAGCTAAGAAACTAGATATAAAAAAGATGCCCCCACTTTAGTCATGATTAGATGAGTAAACTAAGCTAGAGAGGTAAACAGATAGGGGTCTAATGGTTAGTTACACAAGCTCCCTAATATGAGAATGATATAGGGTTAAGGCACGTGAGTGATTAGAGCACTCAGTAGAGCATAAGTTTTCAGCAAGATAGAGTCCGGACATTAAGAGCACATCTCCTGGATTGGGTTATCAAAACCCTAGAAATAATAAATTGTGCTCCTAGGGATAGAAATTTAAAGAGGCTGAGCAAAGAAAAAGCCCAGCTCTGATCCGAATGTAAAAATAAGTTAAGATAGACAATTAATGCCTTAGTACCCTCTGGGAAGCTCAAGAAAGCTAGAGACTGCCTAAGAAAGCGAGCTTTTTTTTATGCAGAGAAAGAATGTAAGCCGAGAGCACCATAGAATGAAATTCTTAGAATTATATGAAATAGAATCCTTCTTACTAAGGGATGGTCTAGCTAAGAGGGAGTAAGAGTATGAGTGAAAAGTAGACCCTCTTGATGTTATAGAGAGTGAATAAATGGAAGAACCTCAGGAAAATGCAAGTGCTCTTGAGCATAGAAAAACCTAAACCTAAACTAGCAACAAAATAGCTGATAGTAAAACATCCTTTTACCTAAGTAAGAGGATAAGAAAGGTAGAAAGAGAATATATGATAGAGTTCAAGTGAAGAACATATCAGATTAAGAATAGATATTCAGTTAATACACTTGAGTACTTAAGAAAGCATATCTATCCTTAGCATAGATGCCCTTCTAGCATGATAGCGCCCGAAGTAAAATAACTGGGCAATATAAAGAGATCTCAGGATGAAACAGAAGAAGAATCCTATTTTCCCCGAGCATTCTACGAGAATAGGGCAGATAAAGAAAAGTACGAGAGGAATACTTTAGATTATTGGGAAACTTTCAATATACAGGCGATAAGGGCTTTGAGCTCAGTCATGAGGCACCCGTGTATTAGTGTTTGATGTTATGGTTTGCTTGCAACAATAGTTACATGATATTAGGCTTGATCAACCTAATAGTAATGTAACTTGAGTGCATAGCAAACAATGACATCAATCACCAAAGTGTCCCGGTAATTGAAATGTATCCTAGTTAGTTAAAGAATGAGATAAGTCAGAAAAGAAAGCTAAACGGATTCCAATAATATCCGAATAATGAGAAAAGCATACAGAAAGGAATCCCTAGTAAAGAATGTTCAGATCCGGATAGCATGAGTTTAGTATGTATAATCTGAGTCCCTTATAGTACATGTAAATGAAATGGATAAGGACCAGTGCATAGCCTCTCTCCTACTAAACATGTTAACCACACTCAGAGTGTGAGATGCCCTAGTGCCGAAGCACTTAAAAGAAAAATGTGGGCATAGTTAGAAATTGCAAGATATGAGAGGAAAAGATAGATGAGTATAGTTAGAATAAGAAAAGAAAGCCCAAGTAAAAAGGGGCTGAAGTGGGAATCTGAGGATCCCCTGAGGAGTGATGAGTAAAAATTAAAATGCTCCCTAGTATCAGTATGATAGGATCCTAGAGAATCAGATAACACAGAACCCACTTCGCACGAAGAGCATGATGTACCTCTAAATTTAGCCTCAGCTATTTTAAGCGATGGTTACTGGACTTAGTAAGCATGTATTTTACTATCAGATACAGTAATCCTAGGCTTTGACATCTCCCAGAGATGGATTACAGTAGATCCTAGCATAGCACAGCGAGTTGTAATAAGCCTAGCAGGGCTTTGAGAGGTCGCAATAGACCCAGGGGTTACAGTAGATCCCACAGAGTTACAAAGAGCCCTAGCCACAGCATGATAGTTCTCTAGTAAGGTGATGGCCTGAGATAGTTTTACACAGTAGTTAGTCTCAGAGACCAATATAGTTTCAGTTCGCTTTTGTCTTAGACACTAGAGACCTCCTGAGTTTGATAGGCCGTTGTTACAGAGATATGAAGGCTTTACTCAGATAATTAGACCACTAACTAACTCTGTTTAGAGATGAGCATAGTGTATGGGATGAGCAAAGCAGGAAATTAGTTTTCCAGAGTTAGAGCCAGATGAACCACTACCTAGCAAACAATAGCCCTGACCGAGGGATAAAGAGATCCCCGCATGCTAGCTTATATATGCAGAAAAGGGTTAGGTGCAGTTTTTATATGACGTAAGTGGTACCGTATATCTCCAGTGAGTAAAACTGTTAGAAGAGCTAGCACCCTACCAGAAATTAGCAGTAGTCAGTGGTAGTAGCTCTTTGGTGCCAATATGAGACGCACAGGTTAGGCCAATCAGTATCGAATTAAGGGACTATAAAATGCCACTGTAAGTGAGGAAAGAAAGTGAGAAAAAGTCCTGGCCTTTAAAGACAGATATAGTAATAAATAAAGAAACTGGGATAATTAAAAGCAGAAACTCCTTAAAGGAGCTGTAATCCCAGTAAGCAGTTGCAATATGAGGCCTGTGACAGAAGGAGATGTGAATTGTAATCATGGGATGAGCTAGTAAGAAAGAACGCAGAGATGAATAGTGGACAGTATACTTCAAAATAGTAAACAGACAAAAACCTCTAATAGCTCTAATGATTAGAAAAAATGATGAGATGTTATGAGAAGCCATTCAGAGAGGATACAGGAGACATGATATGAAATAAGTTACCTCCCGATATATGTAAATGTGTCCACTCAAAGAAACATTAATCCCTGCAAACGGGTTAAGAATGACCCAATATAATTAATAAGCTCTCCCAGAATAGGCCTCCAGAGTTAGAAATTTCTTTCCCTTATAGAAAGAATTAGCTAATATTTTATAGCAATAGAACCTTTATTAAGAGCTAGTAATAAAAGTTCCCTGGTAAAGAGAAAATTTAAAAGAATAAAATCGCTAAGAAAGCGTATAGTGCTAGGAAGAAAAGAAAGACAAGAGCAGTTAGCCAGAAAAGAAAAGAGTAAGAAGGAAGCATACCCTAAATTTTGAGGACAAAATTTATTTAAGCAGGGAGAAATGTAATATCTGGTTCCTTGAAAACCAGAGAAAATGTGAGAAACGTAACGTACGGTTTCTCTATAAACGAACAAAATTCACCGGATACAAAAGGAAGTCCACTGCAATGAGATAGTTAAGGTCCCAAAAAATTTAGAAAGCATTCTAGACTCCTAAAAATGAGAATCCCAAGCTCAGATGGAAGGAAAAACAGAGTTAGAATGAAGAAAAAAATTTTGACGGAAACCTTATGAAACATAATGGCATTTTCATAATTTTGAGTAAATTTTGGAATTCACATAGGAAGGCCTCTTAATTGAAATTTTTGAGTTCTCCGGGGTTCTTAGAGTCCTTGAAAACCATGGGAAGCCCCGAGACAGTTAAATCTGCTCCGGTGGATGTTTCCAACGTCGGTGTACCCAAACTTTGACGGATTCATTCGGGAAGGTTTTAGCTTTGCTTTGAATGATTCCAAAGGTATTTTATTTAATTGGGAATCTAAATTTTATAATGGAAAAGATGGTTCTAAAAAAGGAGCTAAAACAAAGGAGAAATGAAAATGCCAAGAACAAAGGGCAAAATGGGAATTTATCAAAAAGTGCTTCTTCCTCCCTTATAAATAGGTGGTGCCTCACACTCTCCCTCACCTAGCTTCAAATTATTCTACCCCAAAATAGAAGAAGAACCCTAGGAGAGTGGTGCACCAAGGGAAGAAGAAAAGGGAGAGAAAATCCAAGCTTAAGGTATGTTTCCATGGTAGCTTTTCATGCTTTTCTTCATCCACACCTCCTCTCCTCTCTTCTCCTTTGTTTCCTTTGATTAAAATGGAGTTTATAAATCTGATTCAAGGGAGAAATTCAAGGGAAAATTTGTATTTGAAGAGAGGTGTAATATCCAGTCCCTCGAAAATGCAAGAAAATGTAAGGAAAAGCGAGAAACGTAAGGAAACACAAGAAACGTAAGGAAACACGAGAAACGTAACATACGATTTCTTCGTCAACATACGAAATTCACTAGATACAAAAGGGAGTCCCCCAAATAGAGTAAATTTGTAACACCATAAATTCTAGCTTATTTCATGACATTCATAAGCTTCACTTCATTATTTCCATAAGAGCATATAAAGAGGGGAATGAAAATAATGGGTTTATTTGCGTTGCGCTATGCTTAAAAATTTGCAATCAGTGTCACGTGGACCGTGTGAGCTCATGTTATGCATTCTCATATTTAATTCCATCATTATAACTCATTTACATCATAAAAACATGCCTATAATTCATAGAAACTGAAATGGAGCTCAAAATAAGCAAGCATATTTTCAGCCATATTTGCTCCATTTTCTAACCCAGTTTTCGAAAATTATAACTAAATCTAGAGAATTCAAAACAATGAAAAATTTCTCATTCTAGAAATCTTAGGATGTCTACTAAAAATGTGCCCATATCATAACACGCATCATGGAGGACGTTTGACATCCAAAAAACTACAAAGGTCGCTGGCTGCTGTTCAGATTACTGATACAAATTTCTAAAATTCATAACTAATTCTATAAAAATCAAAATCACACAAATTATATCATTATGGAAATTTAAAAATGTTAACTTGATACTAAAAATAATTCTAGAATGAACCAGATATGTTTAGCCATCAGGAACCTATGGAACAATAACTGAACTCCTGGGGCACCACTAGTGCTGACAGTCAACTTAAAAAATGCATAAGTCTTTGCTCAGACCTCCAAATGAGGTGATCTCAATGGTCACAGAAATATTATAACCTCTAGTCTATTCCTATAAAATTTCACAAGCATTAGATACCATTTGGCTAGCGGGTGACACAGAACACAAAACTGCCAGTATGAACAATGCCCAGACCAGAAATAATAGAAAATCCCAACTTTGAAAATTCATCAAATATTCTCTAGACCCCTAGAAATTATGTTTTTTAGCTTTCCAAAAAGCTTTCAATGAGACCTAATTTCATGCCAAATTTCATAGTAAGGCTAACTCATTTGGCCAAAACGTGACATAGGGTTCCATAATAGTCAATTTTGGCTCCATATAGGGTACCAAAGTTGCCAAATGGATTTCCCTTGGTCTTGGAATCTTTTGGGCAAGTATAAAAGTATATTTAAGGCTTGTGTGAGCTACCCAAATGGTCCCAAACCTCATACATCTCATTTTAGCCATTCAACCCCCACTTATACACATATCCATCAAACTTTCAATTCTCATACTTTGGCATTAGATACTCAAAACATATGCTAAAGGTCATACATCATATCCATACATATAAATATCACATAATGGTATATTTATACATGTCTCAAGGGTCATGGTACATTTACAACATCATATACTTTGTGAAGCCTCATTATGGATTCAAAAAGAATGAAAGCTAGGCCTAGGCTTGTCAATCTCCTTTTTTCATGGTTGTTGGCTCCGTTCACCATAATTACTTTGTCGACCTAGCATGTTAGAGCATTGGAGAGGAGGGAGTGAGATTCAAAGAATCCCAATATCTCATCTCCCATTCAATCATACATAATATGTGCAAGCAAGCTTTACAAATGCATGCATGGAGAGACAATAAAAGCCATGGACATTTTAGAAGCAAAGTTGGCATGTGAACAACTCATACAAATCATTCAAAAGCTTACCAAGTGTTTGGATTGGCCTCACACTTCTCCTCATGGGTTTTGGACTTGCTTCACCTATTTCTTGAGCACTTTGGACTCAACCATACTCTGGGAGCCCACTTTGCTTTTGGGAGACTCTTTGCTTTATCTCATCCAAGCTCAAGGGTTCTTGGCTCATCCTCACCAAAGGGAAGAGTTCTTGGCCTCTCCACACTCAAGCAAACTCATACAGACATCATGCACTCATTAGAAAACATAACATGGCATCAAGGATCATAGCATATAAAGGCATGCTAGCATACTTTTCATAACTTGAAAATACACATACACACATTCTAAAACAAGCTAAACACATATCCATGCATGAGAGAAGGTGGAGAGAGCTACCTTACTTGCATTCACACACTTTTTCCTTAAGCCTTGACTCCTCTCCCTTGACCTCACACACCCAAGAAGGTGGAGATCATTTCTCTTAGCCTAGACACACCAAAAGAAGCATGAATTACTCATAGAACAATTTCTAAAGTCACACCACTTGCTTAGATACTAGGTTATCCTATAGACCTTATTATAGTCCATAAAGGCACCTAATGAAGCAACACCCCTCAATTAAATTCTAGGCTCCATTCTTTCTTTTCAAGTATGATTCTTGACTCCTTTTAAGCCTCTTGGATTCATCACACAATTAAAATGAAGAGCCTAAACATATGTTAAGTCACATAATGGAGTCTATGGCACCAATTCACTTTCTTTGAGTTCTAAATTTTTTCCAAGGCCTCTACTCATCTTCACTCATCACATATGACTCAAGAATGGCCTTAGAAAAATTTAAAACTCTCCCTAGCTATAGGAAATTGCCTAGGCTGAGACTATGAAGGGAAGAAGAGTTCATAGCCTTCTTGATTTTTCCTTGATGGGAGACACACTTAGGAGGCTTCCTAGAGGTCTTAGGAGCTCAATCAAATACTCACACATGCAAGGAAACTCATATATCAAATCAATTTTTGTAAGGTATTTAAGAGCTCTACACTTTTCTAACTTGGAATTCCTTGGTTTTGCTTGCAATTTCTTGGCATATTCCAAGTTCCCACACTCCAATTTCATGGTTTCTTATTTGTTCTAGGTCAGAACTTTCCCCCTAGATGGCTCTATTTTTAGGCGTTATACACACAAGGAAGAGCAAGAAGGAAGAAGCTACAAAAAGCAAGAAATTGCCTTGGGTTCAACCTTCTTTCAAAAGTGTTTCTTCTTGCCTTAGCTTCCTCTTTGAATTTCTAACTTTTCCCCTCTAGTTCAAGGCCAAAACAGAACCATTTCATTTATCAAAAACATGGAAAGATGAAGCAAAGAGAAGAGAGGAAGGTTTCAAGAAGAAAGACTATAGAAATCTTTACCTTTTGTTAGCCTTTTCTTCCTCCTCTTGAGCTCTCTTAGTGCGTCTCTCTCCTTTGGTCTCATGCTCTATTTTGGGCTGAAAAAAGGTCGGTTAATCAGAGGCCAAAGGAAAATGTGCTTTAAAAAGGTGAAGAGTCCACTTTATGCACTTTTCTATTTTGCATTTTAGTCCCTATTCTTTGTTCTTATCATTTTGGCTCAAATCAACTCCTTTTTGAAATCTATCTTTTCCATCATATTCCTTAGGCTCTTAATCATAATAATTGTCTTTGGAATCACTCAAAAAGGATTTAAAACCATTCTAAACCGTTCGATCAACTGACGGCCGAAATCGCTCACCGGAGGAGTTTCAACCGTTCTAGGGATTACCATAGTATTAAGGGCCTTTAAGAACCCTAGAAAACTCAAATTTTTTATTTAAAAAGCCCTCCTGTAAGTTTTCAAAATTTTCCAAAAATTACAAAAATGCCCCTACTTCCCACGGTAAATTTTTTGATCTCTTTTGGCTATGATTTTTGGGCATCTTAAACCTGAAATCCTCATTTACTAATATTTAAAATTTTATCATAATTTTAGTTGCCCCCAATTCCTTCTATTTTGAGGACTTCCTTTTATATTTGGCTCATTTCTGATGTTTACGGAGAAACCGAACATTGCATTTCTCACGTTTACAGAGGGACCGGATGTTACAAAATTAAGGTCCAATAAAATTAGAATAATAATCTAAACTGTAAATAATGATGAGGCAAGGCCAGAGGTGGCCTAAAATTGGGGCCAAAATAGATAAAAAAAAAGGATAAAAAAAAGGTCCAGAAGAGTCTCCGAAGTCAAGTATGAAGGAGCTAGGGACTAAAATGCAAAGAAAAGTTATGAGTAAGGAAAAATGTATAAATTGCCCAATAGTTCAGGGAACCCTAGTTTCACCTTTTATTCATGGCTTTAGGCATGAATATCAAAAAATCAAGCAAGAATCTCAGAAACCCGTGATCCACAGTTAAACTCAATTTGATGAGAAGGGTCCAATAATGCCACGTTGTCCGGATAGCAGGGCGGGATCCAGTTTGAAATCTGGTTAGCCCGATTAGTAGCCATGAGCAAAATAGAAAAAAGAAGTTGTAACAACTATAGAAATAGAAATAGCTAAAGGGCTAAGAAACCCTAAAGGAGTTTCAGGGACTAAATTACAGTAAATGAAAATTTTGTAGTATAATTATAATATAGAACAGTGAAAATTACACCTATAGACCCGAGTGTCTGATTAACATTAAAATTTTATGAGGATTGAGGTTAAGGACCTCTGATCCATGTTTGAGGCTTAGTATGGCCAGAAAGTAGAGGAAACAATATTTATAAATTTTAGAAAGTCTAAAGGTATGTATTGTACCATAAAACCTTAATCGGGCCTGGACACCAATTTTTAGACTACTGTAAGGCCTAATAGCTAACTCTAAAGCCCAAAAGAGAAGAGAAGATATAATTAGGGTTTTAGAGAAGATGAAACCTAAATATAAATATAAAATGAAAAGGAAAGAATAAAAAGATTTTAGTTATTTGAAAGAATTAACCATGGTTAAGTTAGAAACTAACTATGGTTGAGTCAAAAGTTGACCATGGTTGAGTTAAGGAAATTAACCATGGTTACTATCATAACTTAAGGGCTAAGAAAAGGCATCCAAGTGTGTGGCCAAAAATTTTTGGAAGAAGATATTTAGTTATGAAATTAGAAAATCAAAAGAAAAAAGGAATGGAAGGTTCAGATTTGATCTTGAAAAGGCTGATCCATGGGTTTAAATTTAGTATGACCATTTAACTTCATTTAAATTCATCTCCTTCACCTCCATTCCACCATTTTCACACTACACACAAGGGAGAAGGAGAGAAAAATGTGAAGAGAGACAGAGAGAGAGGGAGAAAAAGTAGAAGAAGAAGTGGAATTAAGCAAAACTACCACCATTCTTCACCAAATTTCTTCGTCTTCTTCATCCTTTAACCATTTTCTCCAAAGGGCAGCTGCATCTTCATCTTTTCTTCAAGGTGGAATATTGCTCTAAGTTGGAAGAGAAGAGATTTTAGTGAGAGAAAAGCAAAGGAAGCAAGGATTAAACTTAAAGAGTAAGTTTTCTCCACTTTGCACTTGAAAATCACATGGTTTAAGTTAGTTTTGTTAAACCCTAGCTATGAGTCACTTTTGGACAGCATATGGATCATTAGAAATGGAATTTATATGTTGAATATGAAGGCCTAGGAATGGAGTTTATATATTGGCTATGGAGGCCATATGAGCTCATCCATTTTTGTTGTATGTTGGAACCTTGAAAAACACAAAGATTGTAATTTTTGGGAAAATGAAATTGTTAGGGAGATGCTGTCCGAATTTTCCCAAAATGTTTACAGTGTTTTCTTGATGTCTTAAAGTCATGTATACCAAATTTCAAGCCCTAAAATATAAAGGAAGAGGCTATGGAATTTTTAGAACCAAAGAAACTCACTTTCAAGCCTAAAACAAAGCTAGATTAGGTTATGACCAAAACGTGTTGTTGGGGCTGGAATTTGATATTTTTATCCTTTCCAATGGATTCAAAAGGGTGTTTTTAGCTAGGAATACCTATGGGAAAGCCCCCAAAACTCATGGAATAAAATTCCTAAATTTTGGCCAAATAATGCATACTATTCAGCCATAGTGCATTGGAAGGGAAGGAGTTAGATTTTTCCAATTCCAATGGTACTATTAAGTTTAGAAAGGGCTATATTACTTTAGGATTTTAGGTTTATATGTTGATTGTAATGAATTATCATTATGATTATAGGGTTTGATAATTGTTTGGAAACTCCAAGAGCAAGTGGACCGAGTCCTAAAGCTTGAGGAGCTAGATTACTAAGGTAGTAGTTTTCCTTTCTCTTTATTTAAGCTTGTATGTTTGTATAATGATGAGTGTTATGCTATATCAAGTTGTCATTTATGCTATAAGATGAGACATATATACTTAAATTGTGCTTGGCCTTGTATAAAATTCCTTGTATTACTATGTGGCATGTGGCACCTTGATTGGCCTTATGCTATGTATTTACATGCTTGCTTATGAATGAGATTGGTTTACTACTACTGAGATTTTATAATCTCACACCAAACATAACCTATGTTAGGTTCGAGCTCAGGCAAAGAAAGGGCAAAAGGTGTGGAGGCATAAACTGAAGACCTTACTTTTATGCATCACATTTTGGTCATGTAATTAAGTGTTTTGGATTCTTGTATGTATGAGTTATGGCGTGGTAATTGATAAGAATCAATTTTATATGTTTTAATTCTCCTAACTTAAGCATTATAGTGAGCAACTATTGCTTAATGAGTTTTATTAGATGAAAATGTGATATTAATGGTCACTTTTACACTCTAGGAATTAAATTGCAAAATGATTGATTTTAATGCATAAATTTCTTTAAATGATTTTGTGAATTTTTCTATTGAATTGTTCTTATTATTTGTGCAAAATTTTTTTTTTATGGGCAAATAGCTTGAGTGTGGGAAATTGAATGAAAGGTGAAGATTGAGCTTCAAGTGTTCTTTTTGTGGAGCTAAAAATTTGAGAATGTGAAGCAGAGCAAAGATGAGTCTTGAGGAGAGAAGAAAAAGCCATGGTTTTGAGTGAGAAGAAGAAGCCACGTAAAGAAAGAATGATGAAGAAGCTTACGTGGAGACCATGCAGAAAGCTAGAAGCAACTACAAGAAGAGAACCTTGAGCTTGGGCAGCTGGCATGCAAGTTACATGAGTTGAATGAAGGAACAGGGAGCTTTCGAGCAGAACAGAGCAAACATGTGAGGAAGAAACACAAAATGAAGATGCAGAAACAAGGAGAAGCAAACGAGGGCAGTAGTACAAAATAGAGGAGAAGCAACGTGACTAGAACTCGAGGAAACATGAAGAAGCTCACATGCATGGAGAAGGAATTCTACGTGGAATGAGAGCAAAACAGAATGAAGGAAGATGCCATGAGACCATGAGAAAAGACGTGGAAAAAGAACAAAAGAAGTTGAGTAGAATAAAAGAGAGGCAATGAGAGAAGAAACTTGGAGCTGGCCGAAGAAAAGAAACGATGAAGCACAATTGCCAACATAGAGAAAAATACGTGAAGTCTGGGCAAAGCAGAGAAGAAAGAGAAGCTACACAAAAACAAGCAAGCAAAACACAACATGCAGAAGCTGGAGGCGAAGAAACACATGAACAGAAACACTGAAGCAAAATGTGGATTATTATATTCACAATGGGGCCCACACTCACATGAACAAAGAAGGGAAAAAAATGCTTCGGGTAAAGGGCTAGTGAAGAGTTGAAGCAAGCACGTGAAAAATAAAAAAATCCACGTGAGAGGAGGCAACACACATTAGATTAGCATTCATTCATCCATCATGACTCATCCATCCATTCCACATGCCTTCATCCCTTCATCCATTATATTCATGACGTCACACACCACACAGAACACACGCCCACCCTTCGTCTCGCCCATTCACGTCCAGAGCCATCTCCATTCCACCGTAAAATGAAGCTCTAATCCATCTTGAGGCTAGCTAAGAGGAAGCTCTTGGTGGAAGCTTGAATCCTTGGAGAAGAAGCAGAATTTTGGCTAAGAATTTCTATTTTTCTACATTTTTTTCTCTTTCATCTATTGTCTTGGTTAAGCTGTATTTGATAGAGAATTTATGTAATTGTAATTATTGGCTGGTTAGACACTAATTAGGATGTTGTTTGATTGATTATGTGATTGAATTAGTACTGAATTTTCTAATTTCCTACAATTATCCATGTATTCAGTCAAGGTGTTTGATGAAATGCATGTGAGAAATTAAGTGTTTAATTGTTTGAATTAAGGATTCCTTGGTGTTTAGTTGGTTAATTAAACATTTTTGGATGGTTATTCAGAGGCTAATTAATCAAGTAATCAATCAATTCAAGTGTTCAAAGATCTTAATCACAAGAATTAGTAATTTAATGGGAGTTGAGATCTCAATTAACATTAAATTGCTAGTCTTTTGAATCTTGAATGGTTATTCAAGATCATTTGCTAATGAACACAATTAGGAACTCTTAGGCCAGAATTAATCATAATTAGATTAAGATAAGGATAGTGGATACCAAAGGACAAATCCTAAGCTAGTCACAAAACCATTCTCCACCCACAATTTATACAATTAGGTAGCAATTAAGAATTTTAATTTGGTTTCATTTTAGGTTAGTTTAAATCAATCAAAAACCCCCAAATTAGATAGTTTTTAGGACTTTTAACATTTAGAAAACCCAATTAAACATTGAACTCCATTTCCAAGGGAGATGACCTAGGTTGTGCCCTATATTGCATTTAATATCCAACCTAGTTTTATTTTGAGGGTTGCACAATGAGCCCATCAGTAATGTAAGGTACTCAGGTATGTGATAGAGAGCCATGTATATACTCAACTCTTAAGTAAAGAGAATATGACTAGCGTGCTTAGAATGCAAAGATACATGCACTTATGTAAGGAAAAATCAATATAAATATAATAATAAGTTAAATGAGGGGTAAAAATCATCTGATTTTGTAAAGTCATTTTTATACGAATTCATATGTATTCCGTTAAGTAAGTATTGTTCCCTTGTAAAGGACTTAGATAGCTTGAATTAGAGCCTTAAACCGACCTCATATGATTTTTCTATAATTAATTGCTTGTTTTCAAATTGGACAATATTTTAGGAATGACCAAATGAATAGTAAAATTGTATCAGGAAGTTCTAAAAAAAAAAAAAGAGGAAAGAAAATTTTCATCAATTCAGATTTCCAGTGGCTCTTCTAAGTTCTATATGAGGCATCCGTAGTAGGAGAGGTGTTATATAGTGAGGTATGACAAGAGGAGCTCAAAGAATACAAGATTCAAGTGAGAAAAAGCAAGAAAACAAAGTAATTTTTCTTCTTATGGTTGTCATCTTTGGTTCCCTTCTCCACCATTTTGCCCCACTTGAGAAGACCCTAGGAAGAGATGATTTTTAGGTAGAACCAAGCATAAATCTAAAGAAAAAGGGTGTAGAGATTAAGAATATGCAAAGGGAATTATTAAAAAACCATTAGATTTCAAGATGCAAATTCTAGGGTTTTGTGTGCACCTTCCTAAAATCTGATTTCATATGATAATTCCTAGGCCTAATTAAGAGTTTAAATAAGATCCTAAGATCCCTAAGATGCTCCCTACATACTTCCTCCTTTAAGGAAACGAAGAGAATTCCAAGGAGGCCAAAAAGGGACTATGTCTCGGCCAAGCATGGATGGAGTAGCTAGGGAGAGTTTTAAATTTTTCCAAGCCCATTTTTGTGTCATATATGATGAATGAATATGAGGGGAGGCCTTGGAAAAAATTTAGAACTCATAGAAAGTGAATTGGTGCTTTAGGTTCCATATTATGACCTAAAGAAGCAACATATTGTTAGGCTCTTTGTTTTAATTGTATGATGACTCTAAGAGGCTTAAAACGAGTCAAGAATTATATTTGAAAGGAAAGAATGGAGCCTAGAATTTATTTGAGAGGTGTTGCTTCATTAGGTGAATTTATGGACCATAATGGGGTTTATAAAACCACCTAGTGTCTAAGCAAGTATGTGGCCTTAGAATTGAGTTCATGAACCTAATTGACTCCCATAAAAGGAGAGAATTTCAAAAGGAAAAGTGTGTGATTGTGTGCAAGGTAGCTCTCTCCATCTTCTCTCATGCATGGATGTATATTTATCATGTCTTAGAATGTGTGTATGTGTATTTTCAAGCCATGAAAAGTATGCTAGCATGATTTTATATGCCATGATTTTATGATGACATATTATATTTTCAAACAAATGTACTTTTAAGCCAAATGAATGTTTGAGTTTGCTTGAGTGTGGAGAGGCCAAGAATACTTAACTATGGTGAGGATGAGCCAAGAACCCTTGAAATTGGTTGAGACAAAGCGAAGAGTCTCCTAAAAGCAAAGTGGGCTCCTAAGAGTATGGTTGAGTCTAAGAATCTCTTAAAGAATGGGTGAGGCAAGTCTAAAATCCATGAAGAAAAGTGTGAGGCCAATCCATCCATTTGGTGAGCTCTTGAATGTTTTGTATGACTTATTCACATGCCAAGCTTACTTCTTGAATGTTCATGACTTCCATTATATCCATGCATGCATTTTCAAGACTTACTTTGCATCCATTATGCATGATTGAATAGGAGATGAGCTATTGGGATTCTTTGAATGTCATTCCCTCCTCCCAATGATCTCACATGCTAGTTAGACCAAGTGGACATGGTAATGGAAGCCAACCACCTTGAAGGAAAGAGTTTGACAACAAAGTATTGGAGTTTTGTCACTTTAAGGCCATATTTGTGTCCAATATTGTAATCCAATGATGTATATGATCTATGACTTCTTAGACATGTGTAATTATGATATTATATGATGTATAAATGTATGGATATAATGTATGAACCTTAGAATAGAATTTGGGTATGTAATGCCAAGGTATGCATTTTGGAAAGTTTGATATAATGTGTATATGTGTGGATGAAAAGGCCAAAATGAAATGTATGAGGTTTGGAACCTTTTGGATAGCTCACACAAGTCCTAAATATGCTTTTAGACTTTCCCAAAAGGTGGCAAAACCAAAGAAAAGCTATTTGGCAATTTTGGTACCCTATATGGAGCTAAAATTGACCATAATAGAACCCTATGTCACTTTTTATCCAAATGAACTCTTCTTGATCTGAGATGTGGCATGCAAATAGGGTTCATTGATAGCTTTTTGGAAAGCTAAAGACTATAATTTTTAGAGGTCTACAGAATATTTGATGAATTTTCAAAGTTGGCAAATTTTCTGAATTTGGTCTGATGTACTGTTCATCTGGTCTGAAAATGAAATCTATCTCATAGGGCTCAAATGATGTCCAATTGCCATGCAATTTTATACAGGGAAACTAGACATTCACAGTGACTTGTAACAACTAGAACCACATCATTTGGATGTCTAGAGAGGGGGATATGAATTTTTAAATATTCTATCTAGTGTCAAGAATTCCAGCCGACCTAAGTTACTGTTCTATTGAATTTCGAGGTTTGGACTGACCGAACTGGTTTGGAGTTATTTTTTCCCTCTAACTAACATCCACAAATTTCTAAATTGGTATCATTTGCATGGATTGAATTTTTATAAAATTAATTGGACATTTTCAAAATTTGCTACAGAAATCTATAATAGTTCTAGAATACAATTTGACCTCTGGACCTTTTCGGATGTCAAACGTCCTCTGTGATAGATGTTATGATCTGGACATATTTTTAGTGTGAAGTAGACATCCATAACTTTCTAGAATGACCAATAATGCATGTTTTAATTTTTTCTAGAATTAGTTATCCAAAATTTGGTCAGAAAAGAGACAAATCTGGTCGAAAATAAAACATCAATATTTTATGCTTCATTTCGGTTTTCTTGAGTTGTAGGCCACATTTTGATGATACAAATGAGTTGTATTCATGTAATTAAATATGATAATGTGATGTATGAGCTCACATCGTCCACATGACACCGAAAGAAATTTTCATATACGACGCAACGCCAGAAAATGCCTTATTTTAATTCCCTTTTCTTGCTCTTTCATGGAATCTATGAATGTAAAGCGTAGGAATGATGTGAAATGAGCTTGAAATATATGGTGCTACAGGTGGTGCCCCACTCTCTCCCTTATTTAGACTCAGAATTTTTGTCCCTATTTCAAAGTAAAAGGCTAGGGTTTAGGGGCACCAAGGGGAGAGAAGAAGAAGGAGAAATCCAAGCTTTAAGGTATAGTTTCTTGGTACTTTTTCATGCTTTCTTCCATTCACACCTCCTCTCCTTCATCCTCCTTTATTTCCTTTGATTAAAATGAAGTTTACAAATCTAATTTAAAGGAGAAACTTAAGGGAAATTTTGGATTTGAAGAGAGGAGCTTGGAGAAAGCAAGATTCAAGTGAGAAAAAGCAAGAAAACAAGGTAATTTCTCCTTCCATGGTTGCTACCTTTGATTCCCTTTTCTTTTCCATTTCACCACACCTAAAGAACCCTAAGACGAGTTGATTTTTGGTAGAACCAAGGGTGAATCTAAGGAAAAAAGGTGTGGAGATTATGAATATGCAAAGGGAATTAACAAAAAAACTATTAGATTCCAAGATGCAAAATCTAGGGTTTAAAGTCATCTTCTAAAATCTAATTTTGTATGATGATTCCTAGGTCTAAATAAGAGTTTAAATGAGTTCTTAAGATCCCTAGAAGTCTCCCCATGTGCTTCCTCCTTCAAGAAAACCAAGCAAAATCCATGAAGATCAATAAGCTTCATGGTCTTGACCTAAGGATGTTAGGGTAACTAGGGAGAGTTTTAAATTTTTCTAAGCCCATTCTTGAGTCATATATGATGAATGAAAATTTATGTTCCATATTATGACCTAAAGAAGTAACATTTAGCTAGGCTCTTGGTTTTGATTGTGTGATGGCTCTAAGAGGCTTAAAAGGAGTCAAGAATCATATTTAAAAGGAAAGAATGGAGCCTAAAATTTATTTGAGGGGTATTGCTTCATTAGGTGCAATTATGGAACCTTAATGAGGTTATAGACCAAGTTAGTGTCTAAGTAAATTGTATGGCCTTAGAATTGAATCCATGAACCTAATTGGCTTCCATAAATTGTGTTTAGGCTAGGAGAAATCTTTTCCACACTTTTATGTGTGTTTGGTTGAAGCAAGGAAGGGAGATTCAAGCGAAAAAGTATGTAATTGCTTCTAAGGTAGCTCTCTCCACCTTCTCTCATGCATGGATGTGTGCTTAGCTTGTCTTAAAATGTATGTATGTGTATTTTCAAGCCATGAAAATTATGCTAGCATAATTTCATATGCCATGGTTCCATGATGACATATTATGTTTTTCTAAATGATGTTATGATGTTTGTTTAGGTTTGCTTGAGTGTGGTGAGGCCAAGAACCCTAAGCCATGGTGAGGATGAGCCAAGAACCTTTAAAATTGCTTGAGACAAAGCAAAGAGTCTCCCAAAAGCATGGTTGAGTCCAAGAATCTCTTAAAGAATAGGTGAGGCAAGTCCAACATCCACAAAAAATTGGGCAAGGCCAATCCACTTGCTTAGTAAGCTTTTGTATGCTATGCATGACTTTCTCAAATGATGAAAATGTCTCTTGAATGATTGCATATGTCAACATGACCATACATGCATTTATGAGACTTCTTTGCATCCATTATATATGATTGAATGGGAGATGAGCTATTGGGATTCTTTGAATCTCATTCCCTTCTCTCCAATGTTCTAACATGCTAGGTGGATCAAGTGGACAAGGTAATGGAAGCCAACCACCTTGAAGAGAAGAGCTTGACACCAATATGCATAGTTTTTGCTCCTTGAAGTCATAATGACGTATGATGATGTAAATTATTGTTGTAAATGGTTTATGGCCTTTAGAACATATGTAATTATGATAATATGTTATATTTAAATGGGATAATGTATTATGTGACCACTAGAATGCAAATTTAATATGTATGGACAATGTGGCTTCTTGCATGAGTTTATGGAATTATGCATATGTGTGGATGAGATGGCCAAAATGGGATGCATGATGGTTGGGACCATTTGGAAAGCTTACACAAGTCCTAATTATGTTTTTATACTTGCCAAAAAGGTGCCAAAACCCAAGGAAAGCCATTTGGATATTTTGGTACCTTATATGGAGCCAAAATTGAACATAATGGAATCCTATGTCATTTTTTGGCCAAATGAGTTCTTCTTGATTTGAGATTTGGCATACAATTAGAGCTTTTTAGGAAGCTAAATAACATAATTTTCAGAAGTCTATAGAATATTTGATGAATTTTTCAAAGTTGGCGAATTTTCTGGTTTTGGTCATGTCACTGTTCACTCAAGTCCAAAAATGAAATTTGTCACACAAAGCCCAAATGATGTCCAATTGCCATGAAATGTTATACAGAGAAACTAGAAATTTTTAGTGCCATGTTCCAATTAGAAACACCTCATTTGGATGTATAAAGAGGGAGATATGAATTTTCAAAAAATCTATCTAGTATATGGAACTCCACCCAACCTCTATTATTATTTGATTGAGTTTCAAGATCTGAGTGTGCCTGAAATGGTCTGAAGGTATTTTTACCTTCTAGCTAACATCCATGGCTTTCCAGATTGGTATTATTTGCATAGATTGGATTGTTTTAGAATTAATTGGATATTTTTGAAATTTGTTACAGAATTCTATGATAGCACCAGTGGATAGCCTAACCTCTGGACCATTTCGCATGTCAAACGTCCTCTGTGTTGGATGTTATAATCTGAACATATTTTTAACATAACATAAACATTTTTAGATTTCTAGAATAGCCAAGATTTCATGATTTTGATTTTTCTAGAATTAATTTGATGTTCCAAAATTTTGATAGAAAAGAGGCAAAATTTGGTCGAAATTATATATGTATATTTCATGCTTCCCTTTGAGTTCCTTGAGATGTAGGCCACTTTTGATGATACAAATGAGTTGTATTCATGCAATTAAATATGAGAATGTGTTGGATGAGCTCACTGATGAGGTTTATCGTACAACCCTCAAAATAAAACTAAGTTAGACTAAATATAAAGCTAGTGGCATAACCTAGGTCATCTCACTTCGAAATAAAATTCAATGTTTAATTAGGTTTTCTAAGTGTTAAAAGACTTTAAAAATTACTAAACTAAGGGGGGTTTGGTTGACTTAAGCTAATTAAAATCTAATTGAAATAAAGTTCCTAAACTCTGCCTAATTGGATGAATTAATGGGTGAATGATGGACTTGTGACTAGCTTTGGATTTGTCTCTTGGTATCCACTATCCTTATCCTAATTCAATTATGATTAATTCTGGTCTAAGAGTCCTTAATTGTGTTCATTGGCAAGGGATCTTGAATTACCACTCAAGATTGAAGAAACTAGCAACTTGATGTTAATTGAGACCTCAACTCCCATTAAATTACTAATTCTTGTGATTAAGATCTTTAAACACTTAAATGAATGATTAATTGATCAATTAGCCTTTGAATCATCACCCTAAGATGTTTAATTAACCAACTAAAAACTAAGGAATCCTTAAATCAAACAATCAAGCACATAATCTTACTCATGCATTTCATCGAACATCTTCATGGCATACATGGAAAATTATAGAATAATGAAAAATCCAGCACTAAATCAATCAAATAATCAGTCAAACAATATCCTAATTAGTGTCTAACTAGCTACTAATTACAATTACACAAGTTTCATATCAAATACAATTTAACCAAGCTTGTACAAGAAAAAGAATAAGTATAGGAAAGTAGAAATTCTTAGCCAAAATTCCCTTGATCTCTCCATGGATTCAAGCTTCTCCAAGAGCCTTTTTCCTTGCTAGTCATAGATGGAGGATTAGAGCTTCATTTAAATGGAAGGAGATGGAGGAAGTGGGTGAAAATGGTGTGGTGTGTGGTCTCTGGACAAAGGATGGGCGAAGGGCGTGAATGTGGTGAATGATGATGGAATGTGCATCAATGACGTGATTTATTCGAATGGAATGTATACAACGGATGAATTCTCACGTGATTTCTTTTAATGATCCCACGTGCTCAGCCCTCTCATTCCGTTTCATTGTCCATAGCTTCTTTCTCTTTTATTATATATGAATCACGTGCTTCCTCTTTTATTTATATGAGTGTGGACCCCACTTGTCATGCTGAAGTGTTGGATATAATAAATCAAAATCCATGCTTCGTGCTTCTTTTATTCTTTTTCCACATTGGCTCCTTCATACAGTTGTGTTGTGGCTTCTTTTTCTTTCTACGTCATGCCTTCATCCCAGCTCATTCTTCTTTCTCCTTCACCACGTGCAAATGCTCTTGTGTTTCTTTTATTTTTTACTTTACATATTCTATAGCTTACAAAACCCAGAACATTCTACCCAATAACTTGTAGCCATCAGAATCTTCTTCTCGAGAGTTCCTTCAACCCGTTGTTTTTCATGCTGCTTCTACTTTGTCTACCCAAGCTTCCACATCTTCTTCTTAATGTTCTTTCCCATTCAAACTAGAACCCACTCAATCCGTAGCTTCTTGCTTTCTTCGAATCTAGAACATGGCTATTTTTGTTTCTGCATGCATGTGCAGCTTCATTTAAGTGCTTTCATGGATGGTTCTCTTATTTCCACTCTTCGCATTCTACCCTTGACTCCAGCTACATGCCTCCTTCGTTCTACATTAGCTGCTCCTTGTTTTGGAGTTTCTTCTTCCTTCATATTCTTCACGTGTTCTACATGGATAATGGATATCTACTACAGCGTGAATGGAGTGTGGTTGATTGGAGCTGCCTGAGTTAATCCTTTCAATCATGTTAATCTCCATAGCTTCCTCTTCTCTTAAAACCATGGCCTCTCCTCTATTTTACTCGAGCATGTGTTCTTGTGAGTGAAAGTGTGAGAGTGTGAATGAATGGATGGACAAGTGCATAGATAAATAAGAAACCATGTGAGTTGAGCTAGAAAATGGAGTGAATGGCATTGTGTGATTGATGGGCTAAACTTGTGAGTGATATGTGTGTTGGTGGGCCTCAATTGAATGTGTAGCCTTATTCCTCCCTCCGCTGTTCAAGTCTCTAAAACCCAAGTCTTGTCTTGCACAACAACTCTTCTCTTCTGGCCCCTTGAGTGTGTTTTGTGCTTCGGAATGAACTAGTGTTACTTCCTCCATTTTGCCACATGAAATCTTTTCCTTCTCTTCTTCAAATCAATTTTTCATTTAAAGCTCCAATTACCTATTGAAATTCTACACAAAAGAATGGAAAATATTCAATAGAATTATCCACAAAATTATTTAAAAGAAATTCATGCATTAAGACTCAATAATTTTGCCAATTAATTCACAAAGTGCATAAATGGCTAATGAAATCAAATTGTATCTAATTAAACACTTAAAGCCCTATTTGATCATTAAAATAACTAAGTTAGAAGGAATAGAAGATATAAAAATAGCATTTATCACTCACATGCCCCACGTGACACTGAATGAAATTTTTATACATGATATAACACAAAGAAATGTATTATTTTTACTCCCTTTTTCTTACTCTTTCATGGAATTGATGATGTAAAGCATGGGAATGTCATGAAATGAGTTAGAAATACATAGTGCTACATTTATTGGTATCAGAGCAAAGGTTCAAGCTCTTGATTTGGGTTGTGGCTTGTGTTTATGAGTTGCCTAGATGCATATGAGCTATATTATGGATGAATTGAGTGTGTTTAATGGTGGAAGTGTTCCCTTTTTCATGTTAAAGTTTGTTATGATGTTTCAATAAGATGGTGAACACTAGAAGAGGTCAGCCCTTTAGAGAGGCTCATGTTGATGATGAAGCCAGGCCTAGTGATCCAGTCACTGGAGCCTTACAGTCTATCATGGCTCACCTGGATAGCAGCAGGCCGTTATTATGTAGTTACAGGAACGGCTTACTGAGAAAGATATTTAGGGACCTACACCTACTCCTCCTCAGCTACCTCTACACTCAGATTGTCTTGAGCATTCAAGGGTGACTCGCCTAGATCCACAGCCACACATACAGATGGTTGTCCCTATTCCACCAGCTCAGACGCCTCCTACACAGTAGCAGCCCTCGACTAGAAAGATTATCACTTAGTTTAGAAAGTTCGGGCCTCCCATCTTTGATGGTGAGATGAATTTAGATAAAGCTGAGGCTTGTATTATGCAGCTAGAAAAGATATTCGAGGTGATCGAGTGCACGTCAGAGAAAAAAGCCAAAATGGTTGTATTCCAATTGCAAAAGGAAGCAGATTATTAGTGGAAAGGCACCGAGCCTATTCTGAAGGCGAGGAACTCCCCGATTACATGGGAGGCATTCCTTCAGTTGTTCAATGAGAAATATTTTTCTCATTCAATCAGGGATGAAAAGGAGTCAGAGTTCATTCTCTTGAAACAAATAGAGGGGATGTCTGTGGACCAGTATGTAGCAAATTTTGTAGAGCTCTCTTGATACTCCTCCTATTTACAGAGACATAATGATGAAAGATAGAGAGTAGACAGATTAGAGAAGGGCTTACTCCTGAGATTAGAGACAGGGTATTGCCATAGAGAATTGACACTTTAACACCCTCCAGTGCTTGGCCACTCATCCTTGAGCCTAAGAGACCTAGAGAGGAATCACAGGCTGTAGTGACTAGCAAAAGAGGTGGCAGAGTTCAATGGAGCTAGAAAGGCAAGAGACAGAGGACTTAGTCCAGTCGAGGTAGCTTTACACCTATCACATGTCCCCAGTATGGCAAGAATCATGGTACCAAACTATGTTACACAAGGTAGAATGTGTGTTTTAGGTGTGGTAGGCCAGGACACATAGCCAGGGATTGTACACAGGCTCTTCCACTGGTTATATAGCAGCAAGAGATGGCTCTTCCTTCCAGACCTCAGACCCAGGGTAGAGTCTTTACCCTATCATAGCAGGAGGCCAGCCGGTCCCTAAGTCTGATTCAAAGTACTATTAGAATAAATGATTTTTCTGTAACTGTATTATTTGATTCGGGTGCTAGCCATTCTTTCATATCATATGACTGTGCTAGAAGGTTAGGTCTGGGTATGCACAAGCTTCTATATGATTTACATGTATCTGCCCCTATAGGAAACTGAGCCATTACCTCCCATGCTTATTTGAATTATGTGATCTAGTTTAATCATTGCCTTACCACCTTTGATTTGATTTGATTTGTATACCCCTTGTTGATATTAATGTGATTATTGGCATGAACTGGATGTTTGCAAATAACTCCACACTAGATTGTAGCCACAGATGTATTACTTTACCTGAATGTGGGACTGTGCCTAGTATAAGGGCTGAGTTATCTGTTATGACCACCTCCCAGGCTGAGGGATCTCTAGGGCATGCTTGTCAGGGCATCTAGTTTTCTTTTCAGTTTAGGCTAAAGTGGAAGAGGGTATAGATGAGATTCTTATAGTGAAAGAGTTTCCCAAAGTATTCTCTAGAGAGATTAATGGACTACCCCCAGAGAGAGAGAGAGAGTTTCCTATAGACATTGTACTTAGGGCAGGTCCAGTGTCTAAGGCCCCGTGTAGAATGGCTCCCACCGAGCTAGCTGAGCTTAAGAAATAGATAGAGGAGCTTTTAGAGAAGGGTTTAATCAGACCTAGCATCTCACTGTGGGAAGCTCCAGTCTTATTCATAAAGAAGAAAGACGGGAGCCTTAGATTATGTATAGATTACCAGGAACTTTATAAGATAACCATTAAAAATAAGTACCCTCTCCCTCGCATAGATAACCTCTTAGATCAGTTAGTAGGAGCGTCAGTATTTTCCAAGATAGACCTTAGGTCGGGATACCATTAGCTTAGAATAAAGATTGAGGATATCCCTAAGATAACATTTAGAACTAGATACGGGAACTATGAGTTTTTAGTTATGCCATTCGGGTTGACAAATACTATAACACCATACCTTCTAGCTCTATTACATGCCATTTATTCAAGGCCAAATAAAATTTGGATAAAATTTTAAATAATAGAAAATGAGGATTTGTGCCTTGAGTTGCCCAGAAACCGGGGTCGGAGTGATTCAAAAAATTTGTCGAAAGGCCAGTGGCATTTTCGTAAATAAGTGTAATTTTGGAAAAGCACCTAGGAGGGTTTTTTAAATGGAAATTTTGAGTTGCCCAGGGTTCTTAGAGGCCCCAAAAATCATGGGAAGCCTCGGGACCAGTAAAGCCCCTCCGGTGTACTCTTTCTGATGTCGGTTGACCTGAACTTTGACCGATTCGTTCGGGACAGTTTTAGCTCCGATTTGAGTGATTCCAAAGGCATTTTATTACATTGGAAACCTCTTTGTTATGATGGAAAAGTTGGTTCTCAAAAAGGAGCTACAACGAAGGAGAAACGAAAATGCTAATAACGAAGGGCAAAATTGGCATTAAAGTGTTAAAGGACGCTTCTTTCCTCTTCTTTATATGCCACGTTCTACCTCCCCCTCTCTAAATCGACTTGCTTCTGCCCATTTTCAGAGGAGAACTCCAGCTCCTTAGGTGCACAAGAGGAAGAGGAAGCTAATGCTCTACTGGGTGCTCTAATTACTCACGTGCCTTAACCCTATATTATTCTCCTATTAGGGAGCTCGTCTGACTAATTATCTGACCCCTATCTGTTTATCTTTCTGAGCTTAGCTTACTTATCTAATCATGACTAAAGCGATGGCATCTTTTCTGTAGCTAGTTTCTTAGCTCTTCCTCGCTTCCCTTTATGATTCAGGGGGGTCTATCTGGGGAAATTTACTAACCACTATTAGGTGGTTTCCCTGACATCAGGATGTCTTATCTTTCCTTTTTCGCTCCAGGGAGAATTTTCACTGAGCCTTTCATTCACATATCTCATTTGGAATGATGCTACTGGTCATCTCCCTTAGGCTTCAGCTTAAGAGTATGTGTTCTGGATTGAGTTAGTAGAACCCTAAAAATAGTATATTGTGCTCCTGGGGTAAAGCTAAAGAGGCTGAATAGAGAGAAAGCCTAGCTCTGATCCAGCTGAGACAGACAGTTAGTGCCTTAGTACCCTCAGGGAAGCTTGAGAAAGCTAGAGACCGCCTAAGAAGGTGAGCCTCGTCTTATATAGAGAAAGAATGTAAGCCAAGAGCACTATAGAATGATATTCCTAGGATTTTATGAAATAGAATCCTCCTTACCAAGGGATGGTCTAGCTAAGAGTAGAGCAAGAGTATGAGTAAAAAGTAGACCCCTTTGATATTACAGAGAGTGATTAAGTGGAGGAATCTTGGAAAAATGTAGGTGCTCTTAAGCGTAAAGAAACCTGAACTATTGATAAGAGGTAAGACAACCCATAGTGAGTGGGAACCCCTAGTATAAGTAGGGATAAGGAGTAATAAATAGCCACGGAAACTTAGTAAAAAATTCGTGGGCCTAATAGTTGGGACTGAAAAAGAACTCAACATAGAAAAGTTAGACACATGGATAATCAGGTTGTTGAGACCCGCCTATGAGGTGTTGACTCCAACCTAGGGTGCTACCCTGTGAGACATTGAATGATAGAATGCTAGTGTAGCCTTGAAATAATATGAGATAAGGCTACCAATGGTAAGGCACATAATGAGTGGCCTAAAAGGGTGTACCTCATGAGTAACACCTAGAAGTAAGTATGAGTAGACCAAGGTTCAAAACACATCATTCACCGCGGCTAACAGCCTCTGATTGGCTTACTGTTCTAAGGATTGGATTTTTATCTTTAGCTACCAACCCGAGCCTCACCGCCTCTATAACCGGCCCGTCCATAAGCTAGAAGGTTCTACCTCTTGCTTCATTCATGCATAACTAGCTATCACCTCCGGGCTATCAGGCTCCAGGGTGTAGCTTATAACTTAACCTCTAGCCTAAGGAAACTAACCTTTCGAGCTCTAATACTTATCTAGATATTTGGGTGTTGTGGCTAGGGGGTGACTCTCTTTCTCACTTCCCCTCTAAACTGGTCCTTTGCAGCCGCAATCTCATCTTATGCCATGCTGCATCGCTACTTCTCTTTGCATTAAGCAGGACATCTTGGAATGGCCTGAGTATGACTACCAGGGAGAATTAGGCCTCACATACTCTCTCTAGCAAGCCTCTTCCTATCAACAAGATCATTCTCATTGTTCATATCTAGGGCTTGCCACTGATCTCGGCGAGATATCATATCTCATCAAGCTCTAGCCATCAGATCCATCAACCCTGCTCCAAAATCCATGAGGAGAAGTGTGAGGCCAATCCAAACACTTAGTGAGCTCTTGAATGTCTTGTATGATTGATTCACATGCTAAGGTTGCTTTTAAAATGCCTATGATTTCTACTTTCTCCATGCATGCATTTGTGAAACTTGCTTGCACATATTATGTGTGATGGAATGGGAGATGAGCTATTGAGATTCTTGAATCTCACTCCCTCCTCTTAAATGTCCTAATATGCTAGGTGGGCCAAGTGGACATGGCAATGGGAGCCAACCACCTTGAAGAAAGAAGATTGCCATCCTTATGCTTGATTTTTTTTAATGAAAACAGGACATTACAAATACACTCGCAAAATTCATGGATTATATGAACAGAGTCTTTAGGCCATATTTAGATAGATTTGTAGTTGTCTTCATAAGTAACATCCTCATCTACTCAAAAAGTAGAGAGGAGCATGAGCAGCACCTGAGATTAACCTTAGAGACCCAGAAAGAAAGACAGTTGTATGCTAAACTTAGTAAATGCGAGTTCTAGCTCACTAAAGTTTAGTTTCTAGGTCATGTAATGTCCTAGGTAGGGGCCATAGTAGATCCTTATAAGGTAGAGGTAGTATTATAGTGGGAGAGACCTAGGACAGTGACAAAGATCAGGAGGTTCATTCAAGGTTTTTCTTAGATAGCGATGCCACTGACCTGGCTTACTATAAAGAATGTGCCGTTTATGTGGAATGAGAAATGTGAAAGTAGTTTTCAAGAATTGAAGTACAAGTTAACCACGACCCCAGTCTTTGTACTCCCTGGCCCTAAAGAAACTTTTGTAGTATACAATGATGCCTCTAAGAAAGGGTTAAGATATGTGCTTATGGAGAAAGGCCGAGTGGTAGCTTATGCTTCTAGGCAGTTAAAACCTTATAAGGAAAACTACATCACACACGACCTAGAGTTAGCTGTAGTGGTGTTTACTTTAAAAATATGGAGACACTACTTATATAGGGCAACTATAGAAAGTTACAATGACCACAAGAGCCTTAAATATTTATTTGAACAGAAAGAGTTGAATATAAGACAATGGAGATGGTTAGAATTTTTGAAAGATCATGATTTCATGTTGAAATATTATCCCGATAAGGCTAATATGGTAGCTAATACCCTAAGTAGAAAAATCCATACACATGGCCTATTTGATGATCCGAGAGTAGGAATTGATTGAGAGAATCAGAGATATGAGTCTCTCCTGTGAAGTGTATTTGGGAACATTATTAATGAGTGAAACCTGAATAGAAAATGACCTGAGGGATCAAATAAGAGAGGCCCAACAAATGAATGACCATGTAAGTAAGATTAGGGCTTAGATAGTCCAGGGTAACATTCAAAAGTTCAATCTATCTGAGGATGACATAGTAAGATACAGGGATAGGCTGTATATGACTAGAAATATAGAAATTAGAGAGAAAATATTAGATAAGGCACATAACAGCAGGTATACCATTCATCCTAGCAGTAATAAAATGTACTACGATTTGAAGAAAATATTCTGGTAGCCTGGAATGAAAAAAGACATAGCAGAGTATGTCTCCCGATATCTAGTATGTTAGAGAGTAAAAATAGAACACTAGAAACTAGCTGGGTTACTTCAGCCTCTAAATATCCTAAAGTGGAAATGGGACAGTATAGCAATGGATTTTGTCATGGGTTTACCTAAGACATCATCGCAACATGATGCAATATGGGTAATAGTGGATAGGTTAACAAAGTCAGCATGCTTCTTACCTATGAAAGCCACTTATACCTTAGATAAGCTTATCTAGCTATACATCAGGGAGATAATTAGACTGCACGATGTACCTAGGAGCATAATTTCAGATAGAGATCCCAGATTCACATTAAATTTCTGGAGATCATTACAGGATGCTCTAGGTACCAGACTCAGGTTTAGCACGGCCTATCACCCCCAGACAGATGGACAAATTGAGAGAACCATCTAAACCCTAGAGGACATGTTAAGGGCATGTGTGCTAAAAATGAAAGGAAACTAGGATACATACTTGTCTCTAGTGGAGTTTGCCTATAATAATAGCTATCTTGCAAGTATATAGATGGCACCGTATGAGGCATTGTATAGGAGGAAGTGTAGGTCTCCAATATGTTAGGTTGAGCTAGGAGAGCGAAGCCTTATAGGCCCAGAGTTAGTGGACTAAACTTCTAGACAAATAGAAACCATTAGAAAGAAACTCTTGACAGCCCAGAGTAGACAGAGAAGTTTTACAGATAAACATAGACAGTCGTTAGAGTTTGAGGTTGGAGACCATGTCTTCATTAGAGTGTCTCCAGTCACAGGGATACGTCGATCCATCAAAAGTAAAAAGCTCAGTGCAAAATACATAGGCCTTTTCTAGATTCTTGATAAAGTAGGACCTGTGGCTTACAGACTAGCCTTTCCCCAAAACCTAAGCCAAGTACACAATGTATTATATGTTTTCCAGCTTAAAAGGTATCAGACTGACCCCTCACATGTCAAATATGAGAATGTGCAATTACAGGATGATCTATCATATATAGTATCACCAGATTGGATCGTGGACGTTAAACTCAAGTAGTTATGGAATGAGACGATACTGTTGGTGAAAGTGGTATAGAAGGGGTTATTCCCTGAAGAGACTACCTAGAAGCTAGAGGATGATAAGAGGAAGAAATATCTAGAACTCTTCCTATGAGGTGTTATTTAAATTTTGAGGACAAAATTTTTTTAAAAGAAGGAGAATTGTAACATTCGATTTTCATTAAATGACGAAAATGGGCATGTTTTTAAAGAAAGCCCCTTGAAATGAATTAATTAAGGTCCTGAAAGTTTGAGTAACATTCTAGACTCTTGAAAATAAGAATTCCAGGCTCAAATGGAAAGAAAAATGGAGTTAGAATGAAGAAACAAAATTTGACAGAAATCTTATGAAACGTAATGGCATTTTCGTAATTTTGAGCAATTTTGGGAATTCACACAGGAGGGCTTTTTAAATGAAAATTTTGAGTTCTTTAGGGTTCTCAAAGGCCCTAAAAACCATGGGAAGCCCAGAGATTGTTAAATCCCCTCCAGTGGATGTTTTCCAATGTTAGTGTACCTAAACTTTGATGGATTCCTTCAAGAAGGTTTTGGCTTCGATTTGAGTGATTCCAAAGGCATTTTGCTAAATTGGGAACCTAAATTTCATAATGGATAAGATGGTTCTCAAAAAGGAGTTAAAACGGAGGAGAAACAAAAATGCAAAAAACAAAGGGTAAAATGGAAATTTTTAGAAAAACCATTACCCTCCCCTTATATATAGGTGGCGCCCAACTCTCTCCTTCATTTAGACTCAGAATTTTCTGCCCAATTTTAGAGAAGAAGGCTAGGGTTTAGGTGCACCAAGGGGAGAGAAGAAGAAGGAGAAATCCAAGCTTTAAGGTATGGTTTCTTGGTAGTTCTTCATGCTTTCTTCCATTCACACCTCCTCTCCTTCATCCTCCTTTGTTTCCTTTGATTAAAATGAAGTTTACAAATTTGATTTAAGGGAGAAACTTAGGAGAAATTTCGGATTTGAAGAGAGGAGCTTGTAGAAAGCAAGATTCAAGTGAGAAAAAGCAAGAAAACAAGGTAATTTCTCCTTCCATGGTTGCTACCTTTGATTCCCTTTTCTTCTCCATTTTGCCACAATTAAAGAACCCTATAAGGAGTTGATTTTTGGTAGAACAAAAGGTGAATCTAAGGAAAAAGGTTATGGAGATTAAGAATATGTAAAGGGAATTAACAAAAAACTATTAGATTTCAAGATGTAAAATTTAAGGTTTCAAGCCACCTTTTAAAATCTAATTTTGTATGATGATTCCTAGGTCTAAACAAGAGTTTAAATGAGTTCCTAAGATCCCCAGAAGTCTCCACATGTGCTTTCTCCTTTAAGAAAACCAAACAAAATCCATGAAGACCAATAAGCTTCATGGTCTCGACCTAAGGAGCTTAGGGTAGCTATGGAGAGTTTTAAATTTTTCTAAGCCCATTCTTGAGTCATATATGATGAATGAAAATGAGGGGTGGCCTTGGAAAAAAATTTAGAACCTATAGAAAGTGAGTTGGTGCTTTATATTCCATATTATCACCTAAAAAAGTAATGTGTAGTTAGGCTCTTAGTTTCGATTGTGTGATGACTCCAAGAGGCTTAAAAGGAGTCAAGAATCATTTTTTAAAAGAAAGAATGAAGCCTAAAATTTATTTAAGAGGTGTTACTTCATTAGGTGCAATTATGGAACCAGAATGAGTGTTATAGAGCAAATTAGTGTCTAAGCAAATTGTATGGCCTTAGAATTGAGTCCATGAATTTTTAAAGTTAGCAAATTTTCTAGTTTTAGTCATGTCGCTGTTCACTCAAGTCTAAAAATGAAATCTATTACACAGAGCTCAAACGATGTCCAATTGCCATGAAATTTTATATACCAAAACTAAACATTTCTAGCAATCTAGAGAAGGAGATATGAATTTTCAAAAAATCTATCCAGTGTCAAGAACTTCACCCAACCTTTATTATTGTTTAATTGAGTTTCGAGGTCTGCCTATGCCTAAACCGGTCTGCAGTTATTTTTTTCCTCTAGTTAACATCCACATCTTTCTAGATTGGTATCATTTGCATAGATTAGATTTTTTTGGAATTAATTAGACATTTTTGAATTTTACCACAGAATTTTATGATAGCACCAGTGGACAGCCTGACCTCTAGACCATTTCACATGTCAAACATCCTCTGTGTTGGATTTTATAGTCAAGACATATTTTTAACATAAAGTAAATATGTGTAGCTTTCTAGAATAGCCCAGATTGCATGATTTTGAGTTTTCTAGAATTATTTATGATTTTCCAAACTTTGGATAGAAAAGAAGCAAAATTTGGCCAAAATTATATATGCATATTTCATGTTTCCCTTCAAGTTCCTTGAGATGTAAGCCACTTTTTATGTTGTAAATGAGTTGTATTCATTAAATTAAATATGAGAATGTGTTGGATAAGCTCACATGGCCCATGTGACATCAAATGGAATTCTTATATACAACGTAACGCAAAAAAATGTATTATTTTTACTCCATTTTTCTTACTCTTTCATGGAATTGATTATGTAAAACACGGGAATGTCATGAAATAAGTTAGAAATATATAGTGTTACATGCCACATGACCTCTTGAAATTGCATTGGTACTAATGTGTGATCTTGAATGCCTTTGAATATGAGATTGACTCTTAAGGGTGAGGTGATGCCAAAAATCCCTTAAAGTAAGTGAGGATGTGCCAAAAGTCCCTTAAAGTAAGTGAGGATGTGCCAAAAGTCTCAAGGCATGGGTGAGACTAGACCAAAAGTCTCTTGGATAGGTGAGGCTAAGTCAAAATTCCCTAGGCCAAGAGTGAGGTGCTTCCAAAAGTCCTAAGAATGGGGTGAGACAAAACCAAAAGTCCTTAGGCCATGGAAATGTGGCTTTACACACTTTATGCTTGCATAATTATATTCTTGATGTATGTATGCTTTGAATGTGTGTGTGAATGGGTGTGTGAGCTATTGAGATTCTTGAAATCTCACTCTCCTTTCCCTCTTACTCTTGAAATGTCTAGGTGGTGCTCAAAGCCAAGAAAATACAAGCCAAGAGCATTAAATGGCTACACTTTGTTCATTTTATAGTCTAACTTGTAATGGAATGTCAAAGAAGTTTTGTATATATTATTTTTGTTAATTTAAGACCTTGAACACTTGTAACATGATGTATGGACTCTATGTAAACCATATGTGACATCAAATCAATGAGATTGTAGATTTGGACCCTTGAATGGCATGTATATATAGTGCATTAATGGATGTTGAATGGCCAAAGTGAAATATATGGGGTTTGGGACCATTGGGTAGTTTACCCAAGTCATAATTATGCTTTTAAATTTGCCCAAGAGGTGCCAAACTCAATAGGAGGTCATTTGGATCAAAGTGACCCTTGATAGAGTAAAAATAACCATTTCATAAGGCTACATCACTTTTTGCTCAAATGAACTCTTCTTGGTCCAAAATTTGGCATGCATCTAGAGCTCATTGAGATATGTTTGGAAGCTAAAGTAGGTAATTTTTGGAGGTCTGTGGCATATTTGGCAAATTGTCAAAGTTGGAAAATTTTCTGGTTTTGGTTACGAGTACTATAGCATTGGTCCAAAAATGATTTCTATCACACAGGGCTCAAATGATGTCCAATTGCTACAAAATTTTATATGGAGAAACTAGACATTCACAGAGACTTGTGCCAACTAAAAATACCCCATTTGGATGTCTAGAGAGGTAGATATGAATTTTTAAAAATCTTGTCCAGTACTAGGCACTCAAATTGACCTCAGGTATTGTTTGATTTGTTTTTAAGGTCTAGGTGTACCTAAGCTAGTCTGGAGTTATTTTTTTCCTCTAGCTAACATCCAAAGCTTTCCAGATTGGTAACATTTGAATAGATTAGATATGTTTGAAATTAATTGGATATTTTTGAAATTTGTTATAAAAACCTATGATAGCACTAGTGGACAGCCAAACCTCTAGATATTTTCGAATGTCAAACGTCTTCTATGTTGTGTTTCATGGTCTGAACATATTTTTAGCATAAATTATACATGTGTAGATTTCCAAATGGCCAAGAATGTATGATTTTGAATTTTTTAAAATTAGTTATAATTTTCCAAAATTTGTGACAAGTGAGAAAATTCTGGCCGAAAATACATATATGTGTTTTATGCTCCCCTTGGGTTTCCACAAGTTGTAGGCCACTTTTGGTGATGAAAATGAGTTGTATCCATATAATTAAATATGATAATATGATACATAAGCTCATATTGTCCATGTGGCACCGAATAGAATTTTTATACGCACGTAACACTAAATAATATATTATTTTAATATCATTTTTCCTACCCTCTTGCACAATTCATGACATGAGATATAAAAGTAGCATAGATTGAGCTAGAAAATTATGGTGTTACATTTATTAGTATCAGAGCAAAGGTTCAGGCACTTTTGCTCTATATTTGGCTTCTGAGTGGTGAAATTGCCTTGTTTTCGGGTGGAATATCAATGTATGTGTATTTAAATTGTATTATGGATTAAAGGCAGTGGCTCTATTTTTTAGTAAAAATGGTTGAGCTAAGAAGAGGCAGAGGTAGGGGCAAACCGGCTAGGGACTTGGAGGTTGAATCTGAGGACCCTCAGCGAGTTATCATAGAATGGCTCGATAAATTTGAAAATGTAATGGCTCAACAACAGTATATGATTCAGCAGCAACATGAGATGATAGTGCAGCTACAGGAATCCCTGGCTAGAAAGGAGAAAGCCATAAGAGAGATTCCTCAGCCTCAGCCTCAGCCTTCTACTTCTACCACCCCATAACCTTCCACCTCAGTTGTTCCACCCCTACCTCCCCAAGAGCCAGTCTAGACTCCACTTTCAATTTAGAAACAACTAAATCAATTTAGGAAGAACAACCTACCAATGTTTGATAAGGAATTATATGTAGATAGAGAGGAGGCCTTGGTGATGGAGATAGAGAAAATCTTTAAAGTAATGGATTGCACCTTAAAGCAAAAAGCTTAATTGGCTGCCTTTATGCTACGAAAAGAGGCCGATAAGTGGTGGTGTAGTACGAAGTCCCTAATGGAGACTAGAAATTTGCAAATTTCCTGGGAGAACTTTTTAGTACAGTTCTATGAAAATTATTTCCCTAGTTTTGTAAGGAAACAGAGATAAGTGCAATTTATAAGGCTGAAATAAACTGATGACGTGACAATAGACTAGTATATGGCTAGATTCATAGAGTTGTCTCAGTACTCTTCCTACCTTCAGAGATATGACAACGAGCCCTAGAGGTGCGAACAATTTGAACTCAGGTTGAAGCCCTAGATTAGAGATAGGGTGACTCCACACAGGATCTAGAACTTTAATGTTATTGTGGAGATCAACAGAGTAATAAAAAATAATTTGAGGGATATTATGCCTGCTGCTACTATATCTGGATAGAAAGGGGCTCCGGAGTCTAAGAGATCGAGACCAGAGGAGGGTGCCAGTGCCAGTTTTGCACCTACCAGTAAAAAGAAGAGTAAAGTGCAATGGAGCTAGAGACCACTAAAAGGAAAGAGGGTATAGTCTCAGACGACTTAGTCATCCACACAGCAATCCACAGTGACATGCTACAAGTGTGGGAAGCCAGGGCACATTGCCAAAAATTGCCCCCAGGTAGATTCAACGGCTCCATTTAGACTGCCTCCTCCCAGGCCATAAACCCAAGGCAGGGTGTTTGCCCTTTCTCAACAGGAGGCTAGTGCGTCTCCCAGTCTTATTCAAGGTATGATCATAATGAATAATTTTTCTATGATTGCTATGTTTGACTCAGGTACTAGTCACTTGTTTATATCCTATAACTATGTAAGACGTTTGGGTCTGGCCATTAGTACTTTACCATTTGATTTGTCTATCACCACACCCACTGGAGGCCACTTGTTACTTCCTATACTTGCCTAAATGTCACTATACAATTTAATCATTATCATACTACCATTAATTTGATTTGTATGCCATTCTATGACATTGATTTGATTGTTGGTATAAACTAAATGACTGCTAATAATGTTACCCTTGATTGTGAACACTGTACCATATCTGTACCTTCTTGTAAGACTATAGCTATGATAGGGGCTGAGTTATCTTTTTTGACTACTGCCTAAGCTAAGAGATACTTAGAGCATAGGTGTCAGGGGTTTCTAGTCTTTTTCTCTATTCAGGTCAAGGTAGAAGAAAGGATAGAAGAGATCCTGATAGTTAGGGAATTTCTAAAGGTCTTCCCTAAAGATTTTAATTTTAGTGGCCTACCCCCTGAGAGAAATAGAATTCCCCATAGAAATAATGCCTAGGGTTAGACCAGTGTCCAAGGCTCCCTATAGGATGGCTCCCACTAAGCTTACTGAATTGAAGAAATAGATAGAGGAATTATTAGAGAAAGGGTTTATTCGCCCTAGTGTGTCACCCTGGGGAGCTCCAATGTTATTTTTGAAAAAGAAAGATGGTAGCTTGAGATTATGTATAGATTATAGAGAATTGAATAAAGTTACCATCAAGAATAAGTATCCTCTCCCTAGAATAGATGATTTATTAGATCAGTTGGCTGGGGCATCGGTATTCTCTAAGATAGATTTTAGGTCTAGGTATCACTAACTGAGAATGAGAGTTGAAGACATCCCAAAGATGGCCTTTAGAACTAAATAAAGGTATTATGAGTTCCTTGTGATGCCATTCAGGCTAAAAAATACACCCGTAGTGTTTATGGAATATATGAAAAGATTATTTAGACCGTATCTAGAAAAATTTGTTATGGTCTTTATTGATGACATCTTAATGTACTCCAGGTCTTTTGAGAAGCATGAGAGGCATATGAGAATAGTCCTAAAGACTTTGAGAAATAATAGATTGTATGCCAAATTGAGTAAATGTGAGTTCTGGCCAACCGAGATAAAATTCTTAGATCATGTGATCTCACAAGATGGGGTCACGGTAGATCCCCATAAAGTTGAGGCTGGTTACAGTGGGATAAGCCTAGGAAGATCACCGAGGTTAGGAGCTTCCTTGGTTTGGTAGGATAGTATAGATGATTTATTTAGGGCTTTTCTCAGATGGCCTTGCCACTCATGAGGCTGACTCAGAAGGATACACCTATCGTGTGGGATGATAGATGTGAGAGGAGTTTCCAAGAGTTGAAACTTCGATTGACCACTGCCTTTGTGCTAGTTATTCCTGACCCTAGTTTACCATTTATAGTATATAGTAATGCTTTGAGAAGAGGTTAGAATGTGTGTTGATGCAACAGGGTAAGGTAGTGGTATATGCCTTTAGGCAACGAAGGTCTCATGAGGAGAATTATCCCACACATGACCTATAGTTAGCTGCAATAGTATTTGCTCTCAAGATTTGGAGACACTATTTATATTGGGTGAGTATAGAGATTTATAGTAACCATAAGAGTTTGAAATACCTATTCGATAAAAAAGAACTCAATATGAGGCAGAGGAGATGGATGGAGTTTCTGAAAGATTATGATTATGTGTTGAAATATCAGCCAAGTAAGGCCAATGTGGTGGGCAATGCCTTGAGTAAGAAATTCATCCATGTTGCCCATATGATGATTGTAATATCTGGTTCTCCGAAAACCAGAGAACACATGAGAAACGTAATGTACGATTTTTCTGTAAATGAACGAAATTCACCAGATACAAAAGGAAGTCCCCCAAGATAATGTATTTAAGGTCCTAAAAAATTTGGGAATCATTCTAGACTCCTAAAAATAAGAATCCTAGGCTCAAACAGAAAGAAAAACGAAGCTAGAATGAAGAAACAATTTCCTACGAAAAGCCTACGAAACGTAATGGCATTTTCGTAATTTTTAACAAATTTTGGAATTCAGACAAGAGGGCTTTTTAAATGAGAGTTTTGAGTTCTTCGGAGTTCTTAGAGGCCTTGAAAACTATGGAAACCCCCGGGACAGTTAAATCCCCTTAGGTAGATGTTTTCCAATGTCAGTTGACCCAAACTTTGACCAGTTCGTTCGGTAAGGTTTTAGCTCCGATTTGAGTGATTCCAAAGGCATTTTTCTTAATTGTTTTATAATGGAAAAAAAGGTTCTCAAAAAGGAGCTAAAACGAAGGAGAAACAAAAATGCAAAGTACGAAGGGCAAAATTGAAATTTTTGAGAAAGTGAAAGCTTCTTCAACACACTTTAAGTTTCTTATTTCTTCTCCCCTCCATTTGCATGACCCATTCTGCCTAAAAACTAGAGAAAACACCAGCTCTCTTAGGCACACCATGGAGGAGAAGAAAGGAGGAGAAAAAGCGAGAAAAAGGTAAGGAATTTCATAGTTTTTCATGCTTTCTCCTTTCCAAACCTCTCCTTCTCCATTCCCCTTTCTTTCCTATGATTATAATGAAGTTTATAAATCTGTGTTAAGGGAGATATTAAGGGAAAAATTCGGATTTGAAGAGAGGAGCTCAAAGAACACAAGATTCAAGTGAGAAAAAGCAAGAAAATAAGATAATTTTTCTTCCTATGGTTGTCATCTTTGGTTCCCTCCTCTTCCATTTTGCCCCACTTAGGAAAACCCTAGTAGGAGATTATTTTTAGGCAGAACCAAGCATGAGTCTAAGGAAAAAGGGTGTGGAGAATAAGAAAATGCAAAGAAAATAACCATTATAAATCAAGATGCAAATTCTAGGGTTTTATGTGCACCTTCCAAATTCTGATTTTGTAGGATGATTCCTAAGTTTAATTAAGAGTTTAAATGGGTTCTTGAGACACCTAAGATGCTCCCCACAAGATTCCTCCTTCAAAAAAACCAAGAGAACTCCAAAAAGGCCAAGGAAGCCCATAGTATCGGCCAAAGAGGGTTCTTGTAATAGGGGAGAGTTTTAAATTTTTCTAAGGCCATTCTTGAGTCGTATTTGATGAATGAAAGTGAGAGGAGGCTTTGGAAAAAATTTAAAACTCATAGAAAGTGATTTAGTGTCTTAAGTTCCATATTATGACCTAAAGAAGCAACATGATACTAGGCCCTTTATTTTAGTGGTGTGATGAATCCAAGAGGCTTAAAAGGAGTCAAGAATCATATTTGAAAGGAAAGAATGAGGCCTAGAAATTAGTTGAGAGGTGTTGCTTCATTAGGTACATTTATGGACCATAATGGGGGTTATAGAGCAATCTAGTACTTAAGGAAGTTGTATGGCTTTAGAGAATGTTTCATAAACCTAATTAGCTTCCATAAATTGTATCTAGGCCAAGAGAAACTATCTCCACCAATTTGTGAGTGTGTGGCCAAAAGAGGAGGCTTGAATCCAAAAGGAAAAGTGTGTAATTGTGTGCAAGGTAGCTCTCTCCACCTTCTTTCATGCATAGATGTGTGTTTAGCTTGTTTTAGAATGTGTGTATGTGTATTTTCAAGCTATGAAAAGTATCCTAGCATGTCTTTATATGCCATGATTCTTAATGCCATGTTATGTTTTCAAATGAGTACATGATGTTTGTATGAGTTTGCTTGAGTGTGGAGAGGCCAAAAACTCTTCCCTTTGGTGAGGATGAGCCAAGAATCCTTGAGCTTGGTTAAGACAAAGTAAAGAGTCTCCCAAAAGCAAAGTAAGCTCCCAAGAGTATGGTTAAGTCCAAAGCTCTTAACAAATGGGTGAGGCAAGTCCAAAATCCATGAGGAGAAGTGTGAGGCCAATCCAAACACTTAGTGAGCTCTTAAATGTCTTGTATGATTTGTTTATATGCCAAGTTTACTTTTAAAATGTCCATGACTTCCATTTTCTTCATGCATGCATTTGTAAAGCTTGCTTTGCACATATTATGTAAGATTGAATGGGAGATGAGCTATTGGGATTCTTTGAATCTCATCCCCTCCTCTCTAATGCTCTAACATGCTAGGTGGACTAAGTAGCTATGGTGAAGGGAGCCAATAACAATGAGAGAAGGAGATTGACAAGCGTATGCCTAGTTTTATTCTTTTTGAATCCATAATGATGCTGCACAATATATATGATGTTGTAAGTGGTCTATGACTCTTGAAACATGTGTAAATATGCTATTATGTGATGGTTAAATGTATGGATATGATGTATGACCTCTAGAACCTATTTTGAGTATATAATGCCTAAGTATGCAATTTGGAAGTTTAATGGAAATGTGTATAAGTGTGGGTTGAATGGCCAAAATGAGATACATGAGGTTTGAAACCATTTGAACAGCTCACACAAATCTTAAATGTGCTTTTAGACTTGCCCAAAAGGTGCCAACATCAAGAAAAAGCCATTTGGCAATTTTGGTATCCCATATGGAGCCAAAATTGACCATAATAGAACCCTATATCACTTTTTAGACAAATGAATTAGTCTTGATCTAAGATTTGACATGCAATTAGGTGTCATTGATAGATTTTTGGAAAGCTAAAGATCATAATTTTTGGAGGTCTATAGAATATTTAATAATTTTTCAAAGTTGAAAATTTTTATGGTTTATGGTTTGCTGCACTATTCATTTAGTCCGAATTTGCATTCTGTCACACGAGGCCCAAATGATGTCCAATTGCCACAAAATTTTATACCACAAAACTAGACAATTACGGTGACTCGTTTCAACTAGAAGCACCTCATGTGGAGGTCTAGAGAAGGAAATATGAATTTTTGAAATTGCTATCTAGTACTAGTAATTTTGCCTGACCAGAAATACTGTTCCATTGAATTCTGAGGTCTGAGCTTGATGAACTGGTCTAAAGATATTTTCCCTCTCTATTTAACTACCACAGATTTCTACATTGATATCATTTGCATGGATTGGATTTTTTTGGAATTAATTAGACATTTTCAAAATTTTCTACAGAATTCTGTATCAGTTCCAGAATGCATTCTAACTTCTAGACCATTTTGGATGTCAAACATTCTCTGTGGATGCATTTTATGGTTTGGGCATATTTTTAGTATAAAGTAGACATCCATAGCTTCCTAAAATGACTAAGATTGCATGTTTTCAATTTTTTAAGATTTAGTTATGATTTTCCAAAGTTTGGTCAGAAAATGGAGCAAATCTGGCTGAAATTAAACAAGCCCATTTCATACTTCATTTCAGTTTCCATGAGTTTTGGGCATGATTTTGTGATGAAAATGAGTTGTAATGATGTATCTAAATGTGAGGATGCATAGCATGAGCCCATACAGTCCACGTGACACCGATTGAAATTTTTAAGTATGACGCAACGCAAATAAACCTATTATTTTTTGTCCCTTTTTCATGTGCTCTCATGGAAATGATGATGTGAAGCTTATGAATATTATGAAATGAGTTAGAATTTATGATATTACAATGATTAAGGAGTAGAAGTTCCTATAGAAGTTTAAAAATTCGAACCTCTCCTATCAGCTGATACCGGGTAGATTATACTTGAGTGAGACCCGGATTGAGAATGAGTTAAGGGCCCAGATCTTAGATGCCTAGAGAGAGGATAAATTTTTGAGACAGATTAGAAGCAAGATCCCCTAGGGTAGGACCTCAGATTTTAGAATATTTGAGAATGGTGTGATAGTATATCCAGATAGAATCTGTGTGTATAGTAATAATGATTTGAGAGAGAGAATTTTAGAGGAGGCATACAAGATTAAATATACTATCCACTCAGGGGTGACCAAGATGTATCAAGACTTGAAAAGAATCTTCTGGTGGCCAAGAATGAAGAATGATGTCATAAATTATATGGCGAGATATTTAATGTGCCAGAGCATTAAAATAGAGCACTAGAGACCTGCTAGGTTGTTGCAACCCTTGGATATCCCAAAGTGGAAATGGGATAATATAGCTATGGATTTCGTTATGGGGTTACCCAGGACATCCTCTGGACATGATGCCATTTGGGTAGTTGTAGATATATTGACAAAGTCCATACACTTTTTAGCGATTAGGGCTACTTATTCATTCGATAGAGTAGCCTAGTTATATATACGAGAGATAGTGTAACTTCATGGAATACCAGTAGCATAGTATCTGATAGAGACCCTAAGTTCACATTGAACTTCTGGAGGTTGTTACAGCATGCCTTAAGGACCAGGTTATGGTTTAGCATTGTTTACCACCCCCAGATAGATGGTCAGACTAAGAGGACCATCCAGACCCTAGAGGACATGTTGAGGGCATGTGTATTAGAGACAAGAGGTAACTGGGATGCGTATCTAACATCAGCAAAGTTTGCTTATAATAACAGCTATCATTCTAGTATTCAAATGGCCCCTTATGAGGCTCTGTATGGGAGAAAGTGTAGATCTCCATTGTGTTGGGTTGAGCTAGATGAGAGGAGCCTACTAGGACCTGAATTAGTGGACCAGACTACCCAGCAAATAGAATTGATTAGGAAGAAACTCCTTACGGCCCAAAGTAGACAGAAGAGTTGTGCCGATAAAAGAAAGAGGCCATTAGAGTTTGAGATTGGAGACCATGTATTCATCCAGGTGTCTCTAGTGACTAGAGTAGGTTAGTCTATGAGGGTAAGAAAACTCAGTCTTAGGTATATTGTGCCATTTAAAATCCTTGAAAAAATTAGACCTGTGGCCTACTAGATAGCCCTACCTTTAAACCTAACCCAAATTCATAATGTTTTTCATGTCTCCTAACTAAGAAAGTACTTACCAGACCCCTCACATGTCATAGAATATGAGCATGTTCAATTACAAGAAAATCTTTCCTATATAGTGAAGCCAAAGAGGATTGTAGATGCTAAACTGAAATAACTGAGAAATAAGAACATCCCTCTGGTGAAAGTGGTTTGGAAAGGTCTGACATTTGAGGAGGCAACCTGAGAGCTGGAAGATGAGATGAGACAGAAATATCTATAACTATTTCCCTAAGGTACATATTTAAATTTTGAGGGCAAAATTTATTTTAAGGGGGGTGGAAAAATGTAACAAACGTAATTTTCGTAAAACGACAAAATGAGCCGTATAAAAGCAAGTCCTCTAAAATGGGTGAGATAATGTCCCAAAAAATTTGGCTAGAATCCTAGACTCTTAAAAATGCTAATTCTAGGCTTAGACAGAAAGAAAAATGGAGTTAGGATAGAGAAACAATTTGTGACGAAACATAATGGCATTTTTGTAAACAAGTGCAACTTTTAGAAAAACACATAAGAGGGCTTTTTAAATGAAAGTTTTGAGTTTCTCAAGGTTTTTAGAAGCCTTAAAAACCACGGGAAGCCTCAAGACTAGTAAAGCCCCTCTGGTGTTTATTTTTCAACGTTTGTGAGCCTCAACGTTGATGGAGTCATTTGATAAAGTTTTAGCTCCAATTTGAGTGGTTCCAAAGGTATTTTATTCAATTGGGAACCTAAATTTTATGATGGAAAAAATAGCTCTAAAAAAAGAGCTAAAACAAAGTCAAAACAAAATTGCCATAATGGAAGGGTAAAATTGGAAATATAAGCTTCTTGAATCTTCTATAACCTTTCACATGTTTCTCCCTTTTTCTTCCCTCATTAAGCACAAATTTTCTTCTGCCCAAATTTCATAAATGAAAGCTCTCTTCTAGACGCACAAAAGGAGGAGAAGAAGGAGAAGAAAAATCAAGAGAAAGGATGAGAAATATATGGAATTTTAAGCTCTTCCTTCTTCCAATTCTCTTCTTCTCCTTCTTAGCTTTTTCCCTATGGTTTTCTTTGGATAATTGGTTCTGTTTTTGGTCTAGAAAGGAAGGGGAGAGTTTGAATTTTTCTAGGAGAAGAGGACTAGAGAAGAAAAGCTTTGAAAGGAAGCTTAAAACCAAGCTAACTACTTGTTCTTGTTGCTTCTTTCTTAGGGGATTTTCGACCTAGACTAGAACCATATAGGGGAGGGATTTTTTGTCCAAAACCAAGAGGGAAACAAGGGTTTTAGACCTTAAGGAGAGAATATGGGAAGAAATTCTAAGAAAAACCAATAGAAATCAAGTTAGGAAAGTATGGAATTTTCTAGGTTTTGTAAAATCTAATTTTGTGTGAATGTTTTGTTGGTTATTTGAATGTTTCCTTAAGCTTCTAAGACCCTTAGAAACCTCCCCAAATGGCTCTTCCATCAAGGAAAAATTTTGAACTCCACGAACCTCCTTTGATGGGTATGCCTTGACCAAGCATAGTTCATAGGGCTAAGGAGTGTTTTAATTTATTCTAGCTTTGGTCTAAGACTTCATATGATATTAGAAGATAAGAGGAACCATTAGAAAAAATTTAGGAATCATGGAATGAGAGATAGACCAATGGTGTCCATAATGGTACTTTATGTAGCAACTTAGATTTCCAATTGTGCAAGTGAATGTGTGATGGCTCCAAGGACCTTAAATAAGTCCAAGAAGTCTAGAAATGACAACAGAATGGAACCTAGAAATTGAATTCCAAGAGTTGCTTCATTAGGGTAATTATGGAAATATAATGCCAAATATGAAACCAAGTGTGTGTTTAACCTTTAGTTTAGTGTCTTGGCTTACTTCAAGTATGTGATTGTGTGTTCCTTGTGATGCCTAGGCCAAAAGAAAAACCAACCACCTAAGTGCTCTTGTGAAATCAAGGAGGGGAAGGAATTAACAAAGTAAGCTTGCATAAATTGAAAGGTAGCTCTCCACCTTATTCTTCATACTTTCTTGTGTATATGTATGTCATGGTGTGCTTGTATGTGTTCTTATGATTGGGTAATATGCCACATGACCTCTTGAAATTGCATTGTTTCAATGTGTGATCTTGAATGCCTTTGAATGTGAGATTGACTTCTAAGGTTAAGGTGATGCCAAAAGTCCCTAAAAGTTAGTGAAGATGTGCCAAAAATCTTAGGGTATGGGTAAGACTAGACCAAAAGTCCCTTAGATGGATGAGGCTAAGTCAAAAGTCCCTAGACCAAGAGTGAGGTACTTCCAAAAGTCCTAGAAATTGGGTGAGGTAAAACCAAAAGTCCCTAGGCCATGGAAATGATTTAATATATTAATATGGCATGGAAATGTGGCTTTGCACACTTTATGCTTGCATAATTGTATTCTTGATGTATGTATGCTTTGAATGTGTAGGTGAATGGGTGTGTGAGCTATTGAGATTCTTAGAATTTCACTCCCTTTTCCCTCTTACTCTTGAAATGTCTAGGTGGCGCTCAAAGCTAAGGAAATGCAAGCCAAGAGCATTGAATGGCTACACTTTGTTCATTTTATAGTCTAACTTGTAATGAAATGTCAAAAAAGCTTTGTATATATTATTTTAGGTAATGTAAGACCTTGAACACTTGTAACATGATGTATGGACTCCATGTAAACCTTATGTGACATCAAATCAATGAGATTGTAGATTTGGACCCTTTAATGACATGTATGTATAGTGCATTAATGGATGTTGAATGGCCAAAGTGACATATATGAGGTTTAAGACCACTTGGGAAGTTTACCTAAGTCATAATTATACTTTTAAATTTGCCCAAGAGATGCCAAACTTAAGAGGAGGCTATTTGGATCAAAGTGACTCTTGATAAGGAGTAAAAATAACAATTTCATGAGGTTATATCACTTTTTATCCAAATAAACTCTTCTTTGTCCAAAATTTGGCATGCATCTAGAGCTCATTGAGATATTTTTGAGAAGTTAAAGTAGGTAATTTTTGGAGGTCTATGGAATATTTGACGAATTTTTAAAGTTGAAAAATGTTCTAGTTTTGGTTACTGGTATTGTAGCATTGGTCTAAAAATGATTTCTGTCACACAGGGCCTAAATGATATCCAATTGCCATAAAAATTTTTATAGAGAAACTTGACATTCCCAGTGACTTGAGGAAAGTAGAAGCATCCCATTTGGATGTCTAGAGAGGGATATATGAATTTTTAAATATCCTATCCAATACTTGGTGCTCAAAATGACCTAGGTATTGTTTGATTAGTTTTCGAGATCTAATGTGCCTAAGGTGATCTAAAGTTATTTTTACCCTTTAGCTAACCTCCATAGCTTTCTAGATTAGTATCATTTGTATGTATTGGATTTTTGTGAAATTAATTGAACATTTTTTAAATTTGCTATAGAAACTTGTGACAGTACGAGTGGACAACCAGATCTCTGGACATTTTCGAATGTCAGACATCTTCTGTGTTATGTTTCATGGTCTGGACATATTTTTAGCATAAAGTAAACATGTGTAGCTTTCTAGAATGGCCAAGAATATATGATTTCTATTGTTTTTGAATTGGTTATAATTTTCCAAAATTTGTGACAGAAGTGAGGAAATTTTGGCCAAAAATACATATATGTGTTTTATGCTTTCCTTTGGTTTCCACGAGTTGTAGGCCACTTTTAGTGATGAAAATGAGTTTTATCCATGTAATTAAATATGAAAATGTAATAAATAAGCTCATATTGTCCATGTAGCACTGAATGAAATTTTTATACGCGACGCAACATTAAATAATATTTTTTTAATGTCATTTTTCCTACCTTCTTGCACAAATCATGACATGAGACATGAAAGTAGCGTAGATTGAGCTAGAAAATTATGGTGTTGCAATTTGACCCTCAGATGACACAGAACACAAAATTGGCCATATGAATAGTACATGCACCAGAACAACAGAAAAATCCCAACTTTCAAAATTCATATATAATTTTGTAGAGCTTTGATTTTTATGCACTTTAGCTTCCTAAAAAGCTCTGGATAAGATCTACATATGTGCTTAATTTCATGGGCAATTTCATTCATTTGGTCAAAATTTGATATTGGATTGCAAATTGGTCACTTTTGTGCCATATAATGGGTCCAAAATGGTTCATATTGAGTTCCAAGGCCACCATAACTACTTGAGCACGTGGGATTGCACCAAAATGACATTCTAAGCTTATCTCAAAGGTGAACAAACCCAAAATTTGCAAATTCACTCTCTTATCCCATGCTATACACAAGATTAAAAAATGCTAGTCTTGCCATTCAATACCCAAATTGAACTACATCATGCATATACCATAAAATCTCATTTGTACATAATACATTAGCATAATTATACATGGTCATAAGGTCATAGGTCATATACAATAGTAGATTACAACATTTGCCACTCATATGGCCATAAAGAAGCAAAACCTATACAAATTGTTGTCAATCTTTTATCTTCCAAGTTGTTGGCTCCCTCATTTGGCCCACTTAACATGTTAGAACATTGAAGATGAGAGAATGAGATTCAAAGAATCCCAATAGCTCATCCACCTTTCAATCATTCATATAAAATGCAAAACAACTCTTGAAAATGCATACATGAACAAAATGGATAACATGATCATTCAAGATGCATTCTTGACATGTGAGTAAGTCATACAAAGCATCTATAGGCTTGCCAAGTAAGTGGATTAGCCTCATCCATTCACTTATAAATTTTGGACTTGCCTCACCTATTTTCTCAAGGAGGTTTTGGCTCAACCTCACTCTTGGGAGACACTTTGCTTTGTCTCAACCATTTCTAAGGGTTCTTGACTCATCTTCACTATGGCTAAGAGTTTTTGGCTTCTCCACACTCAAGCAAACCCAAGCAAACATAATAAACATCATTTGAAAAAATAATGTATCATCATGGTACTATGGAATAAGAGCTCATGCTAGAACACTTTTCATAGCTTAAAACACACACACACACATTCAAAGACAAGTCAAGCATACATTTATGTATGAGAGAAGGAGGAGTGAGCTACCTTTGGTGTAACCACACACTTTCTTCTTGAAACAATGCTCCTTTCCTTGGCCTCACACACACAAGGGTGTGGAATTGATTTCTCTTAGCCTAAACACAATGTATGGAAGCCAATTAGGTTCATGGAATTAATTCTAAAGCTACACATCTTTCTTAAGCACGAGCTTTGTCTAACAACCATTTTATGGTTCCAAAAGTGCATCTAATCAAGCAACACCCATCAAATGAGTTCTATGCCCCATTCTTTCCTTTCATATATGATTCTTGACTCCTTTGAAACCTCTTGGAGTCATCACACAATTAAAACAAAGAGCCTAACTACATATTGCTTCCTTAGGTCATATTATGGAACATATAAGGTCAACGCACTTTTTATGATTTCTAAATTTTTCCCAGGGCTTCCCTTCATCTTCACTTATCATATATGACTCAAAAATGAGCTTTGAAAAATTTAAAACTCTTCCTAGGTGCCTCATCCCCTTTAGGCTAAGACTATGCTTGGTTTTGGCACCCATGGTGTAACATCCGGCCTTTCCGTAAACCTGAGAAACGAAATGTTCGGTTTCTCCGTAAATAATAGAAATGGGCCAGATACAAAAGGAAGTCCCTAAAATAGAAGGAATTGGGGCCAACTAAAATTATGGTAAAATTTTAAATATTAGAAAATGAGGATTTGAGCCTTGAGTTGCCCAGAAATCAAGGCCAGAGTAACTCAAAAAAATTGTCAAAAAGCCAGTGGCATTTTCGTAAATATGGGTACTTTTTGAAAAAACACACAGGAGGGCTTTTTAAATGAAAGTTTTGAGTTCTCCAGGGTTTTTAGAGGCCCTAAATACTATGGAAAGCCCTGGGATAGTTAAAGCCCCTCCGGTGGACGTTTTCCAATGTCGGTGTGCCCGAAATTTGACGGATTCATTCGGAAAGGTTTTAGCTCCGATTTGAGTGATTCCAAAGCCATTTTACTTGATTGGGAACCTAAATTTTATAATGGAAAAGATGGTTCTCAAAAAGTAGCTAAAACGAAGGAGAAACAAAAATGCAAAGTATGAAGGGCAAAATGAGAATTTTTGAAAAGTGTAACTTATTCCCACCTATATATATGATGCACCCTTCTCCTCCCTTCATTATGCACGACCAAGTTCTGCCTAAAACCAGAAGAAAACCCTAGGGGATGAGGCTCACAAGAAGGGGAAGAAAAGGAGGAGAAATCAATGGCTTAAGGTATGAAAATTAGTAGTTTTTCATGCTCTTTCTCTTCCAAACCTCTTCTCCTCCATTCTTTTTTGTTTCCTATGGTTAAAATGAAGTTTATAAATCTGATTTAAGGGAGAAATTGAGGGGAAAGTTCGGATTTGAAGAGAGGAGCTCAAAGAACACAAGATTCAAGTGAGAAAAAGCAAGAAAACAAGGTAATTTCTCTTCCTATGGTTGTCATCTTTGGTCCCCTTCTCCACCATTTCGCCCCACTTGAGAAAACCCTAGGAGGAGATGATTTTTAGGCAGAACCAAGCATGAATCTAAGGAAAAAGGGTGTGGAGATTAAGAATATGCAAAGAGAATTATCAAAAAGCCATTAGATTTCAAGATGCAAATTCTAGGGTTTCAATTGCACCTTGTAAAATCTGAGTTTGTATGATGATTTCTAGGCCTAGGTAATAGTTTAAATGAGCTCCTAAGATCCCTAAGATGCTCCCCACATGCTTCCTCCTTCAAGAAAACAAAGAGAATTCCAAGGAGGCCAAAAAGGGGCATAGTCTCGGCCAAGCAAGGTTGGGGTAGCTAGGGAGAGTTTTAAATTTTACTAAGGCCATTCTTGAGTCATATTTGATGAATGAAAGTGAGGGGAGGCCTTGGAAAAAATTTAGAACTCATAGAAAGTGATTTGGTACCTTAGGTTCCATATTATGACCTAAAGAAGCAACGTGGTGCTAGGTCTTTTGTTTTGATGATGTGATGACTCCAAGAGACTTAAAAGGAGTCAAGAATCATATTTGAAAAGAAAGAATGAGGCCTAGAAGTCATTTGAGAGGTGTTGCTTCATTAGGTGCCAATATGGACCATAATAGGGGTTATAGAGCAATCTAGTACTTAAGCAAGTTGTATGGTCTTAGAGATTGTTTCATGAACCTAATTGGCTCCCATACATTGTATTTAGGCCAAGAGAACCATCTCCACCAATTTTTAAGTGTGTGGCCGAAAGAGGAGGCTTGAAAGCTAAGGAAAAAGTGTGTGCTTGTATACAAGGTAGCTCTCTCCACCTTCTCTCATGCATGGATGTGTGTTTAGCTTGTTTTAGAATGTGTGTATGTGTATTTTCAAGCTTTGAAAAGTATGCTAATATGCCTTTACATGTCATGATCCTTGATACCATGTTATGTTTTAAATGAATCCATGATGTTTGTATGAGTTTGCTTGAGTGTGGAGAGGTCAAGAACTCTTCCCTTTGGTGAGGATGAGCCAAGAACCCTTGAGCTTGGTTGAGACAAAGTAAAGAGTCTCCCAAAAGCCAAGTGGGCTCCCAAGAGTATGGTTGAGTCCAAAGTGCTCAAAGAATGGGTGAGGCAAGTCAAAAATCCATGAGGAGAAGTGTGAGGCCAATCCAAACACTTAGTAAGCTCTTGAATGTCTTGAATGATTGATTCACATGCCAAGGTTGCTTTTCAAATGTCTGTGATTTCTACTTCATCCACGCATGCAATTGTGAACTTGCTTTGCACATATTATGTATGATTGAATGGGAGATCAGCTATTAGGATTCTTTGAGTCTCATCCCCTCCTCTCCAATGATCTAACATGCTAGGTGAACCAAGTGGATATGATAATGGGAGCCAACAACACTAAAGGAAGGAGATTGACAATCATGTGTTTAGCTTTTGTCACTTTAAGACCATGATTGTACCACATGATATATATGATGTAGTAAATGGGCTATGACCCTTGAGACATGTGTAAATATGATATTATATGATGTTTAAATGTATGGATATGATGTGTGACCTCTAGAACCTATTGAGTATGTAATGCCAAAGTGTGCAATATGGAAGTTTATTAGAAATATGCATAAGTGTGGGTTGAATGGCCAAAAGGTACCAAGACCAAGGAAAATCCATTTGGCAATTTTGGTACCCAATATGGAGCCAAAATTGACCATAATGGAACCCTATGTCACTTTTTGGCCAAATGAGTTATTCTTGCTCTGAAATTTGGCATGAAATTAGGTCTCATTAAAGGATTTTAGGGAAGCTAAAGAACATAATTTTTGGAGGTCTATAGAATATTTGATGAATTTTCAAAGTTGGGATTTTCTATGGTTTCTGGTATGTGCATTGTTTATACTGGCAGATTTGATTTTTGTGTCACTCGATGGCCAAATGGTGTCCAATGCTTATGAAATTTTATATGCATAAACTAGAGGACATAAGATTTCTGTGGCCACCGAGATCACTTCATTTTGAGGTCTGAGCAGAGAGTTATGAATTTTTGAATTTGCTGTCAGTAACAGTGGCGACTCCAGAGCTCAATCACTGTTCCATCAGTTCCAGATACCTAAACGTGTCTGTTTCATTCAGGAATTATTTGTAGTGTCAAGTTAACATTGGTAGCTTCCCATAATGACTGAATGTGTGTGATTTCGATTTTTGTAGAATTAGTTATGAATTTCAGAAGTTTGCATCAGTAACCTGAATCACAGCCCAGGCAGCCAGTGAGTCTGTAGCTTTTTGGATGTCAAACGTCCTGTGTGATGAATTTTGTGACTTGGACGTATTTTTAGTGTGAAGTAGACATCCTGAGCTTTTTAGAATGACAACGAACACATGATTTCTATTTTTCTAGATTTAGTTATGATTTTCCAAAGTTTGTGACAAAAAAGAGGAAATTCTGGACGAAAATGCAAACATGAATTTTAATGTGTTCCTTTGCTTTCCACGAGTTGTAGACCAAATTTGATAATGGAAATGAGCTATATTCATGTATTTAAGTATGAGAATGTGATAGATGCATTCATATGGCCCACGGGACTCTGAAAGAAAAATTTTACCCGTAGAGAAATGTATTTTAATTCATAACTCCCTATGCCACTAGATTGTTTCCATAGAACAAATATAAGATGAGGCATGGGAATTGTATGAATTGAGTCCTAGAAGTATGGTGTTACATTTATACACATACAGAGCCTCCAATGATATTGTCCTCGAGCGGCACGCTGGCCCAAGGGGTTTTATTCTTCCCTGCCTTCCGGGTTCGAGGGTCTTCGACCCAGCCTTCCCTGTTCAGTGGGAAAACGCATCGTTGGTGGGGAGAGCTTTACCCCTACTTATATGGGCTAGTCACAGGCCCCTTCCAGCTGATGTGGGACTTTACAATCCACCCCCCTTGGGGCCGACCCGTCCTCGGGTCGTACATGGGCTAGGATTGCTCTGATACCAACACATACAGAGCCTTCAACGATATTGTCCCTGAGCGGCACGCTGGCCCAAGGGGTTTTATTCTTCCCTGCCTTCCGGGTTTGAGGGTCTTCGACCCAGCCTTTCCCGTTCAGTGGGAAAACGCGTCGTTGGTGGGGAGAGCTTCGCCCCCACTTATATGGGCTAGTCACAGGCCCCTTCCAGCTGATGTGGGACTTTACACATGGACTTTGCTTTGTTTTCTTAATGGAAGATGCATATGGGGAGCCTCTTAGGGATCTTAGAAACTTATTTAAACACTTATTTAGGCTTAAGAATTAAAGTATCAAATCAGATTTTTCAAGGAACACTAAAAACCCTAGGTTTGCTGTCTTGAATTTCCATGGTTGTTTTGTTGTTTTCTTTGCATATCCTTATTCTCTACACTCCATTTCCTTAGTTCCACCCTTAGTTCCACCCAAAATCCAAGCCCTCTTGTAGCTTCTCATGTTGGACGAACCAAGGAAGAAGAGGGAGGAGGAGTGGCTACCATGGGATGGAAGATTTACCTTATTTTTCCTTGTTTTATTGCTTGATTCTTCCTTTCTTTGTCCTTTTCTCTTCAAGTCCGATTTTTTCCCTCTGTTCTTCCATCAAAACAGATTCATAAACTTCAATAAAATCATAGGAAAGAAAAGGAAATAGAGGAGAAGAGGTTTGCTAAAGAAAAAGCATGAAAAAAAAACCAAGAATCCATACCTTTTGCCTTGTCTTTCTCCTTCTCTTCCTCCCCCTCTTGTGCACCTCACTCTTAGGGTTCCTTCTCTAGTTTAGGGTAGAAACATATGTGGCTAAGTGAGTGAGGAAGTGGGGGGCCCTACATATATAGGTGGAGTTCAAGAAAGACTTTTCAAAAATCCTAATTTTGCTCTTTCATTTTGGCATTTTCATTTCCAGTTCATTTTAGCTCCTTTTTTAGAACTGCCTTTTTCATTATAAAATTTAAGTTTCCAATTTAGTAAAATTCTTTTGGAATCACTCAAATTAGAGCTAAAACCTTCTTGAATGAATCCGTCAAAGTTTGAGTCCATTGTCGTTAAAAAACACCACTGGAGGGGTTTTAATTGTCCCGGGGCTTTCCATGATTTTCAAAACCTTGGAAAACCCAAAGAACTCAAAATTTTCATTTAAAAAGCCCTCTTGTGTGAATTCTAAAATTTTCTTAAAATTACAAAAATGCCATTATGTTTCGCAAGTCTGTCGTTCAATTTTGTTTCTTCATTTTAGCTCCATTTTTCTTTCTATTTGAGCCTAGGATTCTCATTTTTTAGAGTCTAGAATGCTACTTAAATTTTTTGGGACCTTAACTAATTTATTTCAAGGGACTTGCTTTAAAAATGCACCCGTTTCTGTCGTTTACCGAAAACTGGATATTATAATTCAAGTGTGTGAAGCGTTATAAAGATGTAGCTCCTTCATTGTCTGCTCCTGAAATCTCTCATAAAAATACTTAAGCCTTTGCCCATTCACTATGAAGCACTTGTTCGTTGATTCATTCATAATCTCAAATGCACCATAAGGAAGAACATGAGTAATAAAAAATGGACTAATCCATCTAGAATATAACTTATCGAGCATTAGCTTTAGGCAAGAATTATAGAGGAGGACTCTTTCACCAACATGAAATGCTTTTCTTTTAATCATCTTATCATGCACGACCTTGTTTTCTCCTTGTTCAAGTTCTTAAAGTTACAATTTTTTTTTAGAACTAGCTTGAGATAGATCCATATTACACTTCTTTACTGCCCAATATGCTTTATGCTCAATCTCAACTGGTAAGTCACATGCTTTACCAAAAATCAACCTATAGGGTGTCATGCCTATAAGAGTTTTATAGGCAGTACAGTAAGCCTATAGTGCATTATCCAATCTTTTACTCCAATCCTTTCTAGTAGGTTGCACTTTTTTCTCGATAATATATTTTATCTCTCTATTTAAAATCTCTACTTGATCGTTCATTTGTGGATGGTAGGGGTTGACTACTTTATGAAGCACACCATACATGTAAAGGAGGGCTTGCATGTTTCTGTTACAAAAATGGTAGCCTTGATCACTGATGATTGATTTAGGTATACCGAACTTGCCAAAAATGTGAGATCTAATAAAGTCCACAACCATAGAAGAGTCATTAGTCTTAGTGGCTTTTGTTTCCACCCATTTTGAAACATAATCAATAGCTAAAAGAATATATGTGAAACCAAAAGAAATAGAAAATGGTCCTATGAAGTCAATATCCTAAATATCAAATATCTCATAGAACAACAATAGTTGTTGAGGCATCTCATTCTTACGAGAAATATTACCTATCTATTGACATTATGTACAATTCTTTCAGAAAGCATATGCATCCCTAAATAAGGTGGGCTAGAATAGTCAAGAGTCTAGAACCTTCCTAGTAGTACGCTGAGGACCAAAATGGCCACCATATACAATGTATGATAAAAATGCAAAATAGATGCAAATTCATGGTCAGGAATACATCTTCTAATAATCTAGTCACTACATATGCGCCACAAGTAAGGGTTATCCTAAACATAATATTATGCCTCACTCTTAAGTTTATTAATTTGGTGCATTTTAAAATAAGCAGGCAATTCAGAAAAGCAACTAAGAAATTTACCATATCTGCATACCAGGGATCTTTACCATGCAATGAGTACAACTACTCATCTAGAAACTATCCTTAATAGCAGATGAATCTAAAGAGTAGGATAGTTTACTTAAATGATCAGCCACAAGATTTTCTGCTCTATTCTTATCTCTGATTTCTATGTCAAATTCTTGTAGGAGCAGCATCCACCTAATGAGTATTGGTTTCGCATTAGGCTTCTTGAGTAAGAACTTTAAACCTACATGATTAGAATAAACAATAACTTTAGAACCAATCAAATAAGAATGAAACTTATCTATAGCTAAAACTCCTTTTCAGTGGTTGTATAATTAGCCTGAGCCTTATCTAAAGTGTGCGATGCATAAGAGATCACATGAGACTCTGGGAAAGAATTGCACCCACGACAAAGTCAGATGCATCACACATAAGTTTAAATATGAATTCCTAATTAGGATGTTAGATGATATGTGGGGTGGTTAGCCTTTTTTTCAACTCATCAAATGCTATTTTACATGACTCATCAAAATTAAAATCTACATCCTTTTGAAGAAGTATAGACAGTGGTAGACAAATCTTCCTAAAGTCTGTGATAAATTGCCTGTAAAAACCTGCATGGCCCAGAAAAGAGTGCACTTCCCACACACTAGTAGGGTAAGGTGTAACACCATATTTATTTAGCCTATCTCGTGCCTTTCTAATCACATTCCCTTGAATCACACAAGTTTTCAAAGAAAATACCATTAAAATATTCAATTATTTTATGTTACGTCATGAATAACATTTTCATTTTGTGTCTTGTGCACTATATGAACATAGTCATCTCATCCTCATATTTAAATACATGTATAAAACTCAAAACCATCTCAAGATGTGGCCAAAAAGTTAAGCTCATGAAGCATATACATAAAAATCACAAGTTCAGCCTTGGATTAGTATGCTAGCTTTCTGTCATAAACTTTGGAAAATTATAACTAATTTTTAAAAAAATCAAAATTAAGCAAACTATACCATTCTAAAAGCTAAAAATATTTACTTTATGCGAAAAATAAGTCTAAACCAAAACAGGAATGCCTAGCCACTAGAAATCGATGAAATAGTACCCAAACTCAGCTGGCGCCATTAGTGCTATCACAAAATTTCAAAAATTCATATCTCTCTATTCAAACCTCTAATTGGGGTGTTCTTAGTTGCCATAGAAAGCTTATCATGTCTAGTTTGTGCTTATAAAATTTCATGAGTATTGGACACCATTTGGCCCTTAAATGACACAGGAGAAAAAACTAACTATATAAACAATAACTATACCAGAATAGCTAAAATTTTGCAACTTTGAAAATTCATAATTAATTTCAAAGAGTTCCAAATAATCTAGTCTTTAGCTTTCCAAAAAGCTCTGAATGATATTTATATGCGTGAAAAATCTGATGGGAAAATTCGTTCATTTGGTCAAATTGTGTTATAGGGTTGCAAATTTGCTCTTTTAAGCTTCTTAAAGGGTCTCAAGAGAGTCAAATTTGGTTCCAAGGCTTTCATGGCTATTTGAGCACGTAGGAAAGAACCAAAATGGTCTACTAAATATGTCTCAAAGGTGCACAAACTCAGATTTCATAAACTCATACTCTCACCCCAAGGTATACACAAGAATACATAAGCTATATCTTGCCATTTAATGTCCAAAAATTGCTATATCATTCATATGGCATCAAATCTCATATATATATATCAAGTATTTATATAATTACATATGTTTAAATGATTACACAACATATTCATTATGAGATTACATCATATTCCATTCATATGGCTATAAAATGGATAAAATCACACACTTTCTTGTCAATCTCTCTTCTTCAAGCTTTGTGGCTCCCATTTCTTGGTTCACTTAGTCTACCTAGACATGTTAGGTAATAAGGAGGAAGAGATGAGATTCTAGGAATCCCAATAGCTCTTCTCCTTTCAAACACACATAAAGAATGTAAATCCAAGTCTAAAAATGCATGCATGGATATCATGGCTTTCATAATCATTCATGGAACATTTTTAGCGTTCAAGAAGTTATATAAAACATTTATAGGTTTGCCAAGAAGATGGTTTAACCTTACCCATTTCTCTTAGGGGATTTTGGACTTGCCTTACCTATTCTCTTAAAAGGTTCTTGACTAAGCCTCACTCTTTAGAGAATTTTGGCTTTGTCTCGCCCATTCTTGGGGTTTTTGGCTCATTCTCACCTTTACTAGGGGACTTTTGGCTTCACCACACTCAGGTAAACCAAAACATATTCATTTTAAGTGCATAACATAACATCATGGCACCATGTATATAGATATATACTAAAATATCTTTCATGGCTTAAAACACACATACACACATTCAAACACAAGATAAAACATCTTGTAACACCCCAAAATTTAATTAAGGTGTTAATCATGGATCTAGACTAATTAAGAATAATTATTATAAAATAATTGGACAAGTTATGTGAATAGAAATTATAGAGAGATAAATTATTAATATGGGTTTAAGATTTAATTGGGTTAGAAACCTCATTTAGGTCTAAATTAAATTAAGTACGCAATGGCTAGAGACTAATGGAGACTCAATGACTATGGGTGCAGACCTAACTTCTTATTGTGAGACTTGGCTCAAGAGAGAGCACTTAGTAATGGCCCAATCTGATTTAATGAGATAGAGGCCCAAAACCCAACTTACATGAGCTCTTATAGTTGGCTCAACATTGATTATACAGACCCAAGTTAGAGTGACTCTTGAAATTTGGCCTAACCCAATTAGAATTCTGTAGCCCAACTCATGAAATCAAGCCCAATAAGCATAAATTTTGAAACTCATGGATGTGTTCTTTTGGGTCAACCCATAACCCATCTAGGACCCAATTTAAACCTAACTAAACCTTACACACCTTCAACCCCTCTCTCTGTTATGTAGAAAAACAAAACATAAGAAGCAAATTTAGAGGTCTCTTGGAGGCTAGGGTTTCCACCACCTTCTTGGCCCCATTTCCCCTATCTAGACCAAGATTCAACCAAGGTGAGTGTTATATAACTTGACCTTCTCCTCTTCCTCTACATTTTGTGTAAAACCATATTTTTTCTAGCTTATCTCATGCTTCACATCATGCAAGTCACATAAGAGGCAAAAATAATGACATTAAATAATGAATTTCTTAGCATTGCATCGCGTATAAAATTTTCATTCAGTGTCCCGTGGACCATGTGAGCTCATGTATCACATTATCCTATTTAATTATATAGATACAACTCATTTTCATCACCAAAATTGGCCTAGAGCTCGTGCATAGCAAGGGGATATATAAAATTCATGAATGGAATTTCAGCTAGAATTTCCCTTTTTCTGTCACAAATTTTGGAAAATTATAACTAATTCTTGAAATATTGAAATCAAGCATTCTTTGCCATTCTAGAAAGCTAAACATGTCTACTTTATACTAAAAATATGACTAGACTATGAATCATCATACAAAGGATGTGAAATTTGAAAAGGGGCAAAGGTCTGACTAGTTACTGATACTGTCACAACTTTCTGCAATAAACTTTAAAAATGTCCAATTAATTTCAAAAAAATTCAATCTATACAAATGATACCAATATAGAAAGCTACAGATGTTAGCTAGGGGAAAAAATAACTCTAGACCATTTTAGGCACATCGAGGCATTGCAAATCTATCAAACAATACCTGAGGTTAGTCTGGACACCTGATGCTAGACAGAAACTTTAAAAATTCAGATATCTCTCTCGACATCCAAATGGGATGCTTCTAGTTAGCACAAGTCACTAAGAATATTTAGTTTCTCTTTATAAAATTTCATGGCAATTGGACATCACTTGCCCCTTGAGAGATAAATTTCATTTTTAGACCTAAGTGAATAGTATCCTTGACCAAAATCAGAAAATTTCTCAACTTTAAAGATTCATCAAATATTCCATAGACTTCCAAAAATTTTGCACTTTATCTTTTCAAAAAGCTCTCAATAAGATCTAAATGCATGCCAAATCTTAGGTCAAGAAGAGCTATTTTGGACAAAAAGTGATGTAGAGTTCTAAAGTGGTTAATTTTTGCTTCACATGAGATATCAAAATGTCCAAGTGGTCTCCTTTGATGTTTGGCATCTCTTGGACAAGTTTAAAATTATGAATATGACTTGTATGAGCTGTCCAAGTGATCCTAAATCTCATGCAACTCAATTTGGCCATTCCACTTCCATTTATGCATACATTTCCAAGGTGCTAGTTGGCCATTACATGTCTAAAATGCACATTTCCATACATATAACCTTAACTCTCATTCATACATGATATATTAACATATTTACACATGCTTATATAGCTACATAGCAATTCCATCATATACCATGTGTTTGGCTAAAAAGGAAGCAAAACTAGGCATATTCATATACTTTGATGCCAATCTTCTTCTTCCAGGCTTGGTGGCCTATATTACCTTGCTTAATTGTTTCATCTAGCAAGTTAAGACATTGGAGAGGAGGGGATGAGATTCAAAGAATCCCAATAGCTCATCTCCCATTTCAACCATACATAAAATATGCAAAACCGTGTCTCACAAATGCATGCATGGGCATATTAATATATGTAATCATTCAAGAAGCATTCTTGGCATTTGAAAAAGTCATACATAGCATACATACGCTTACCAAGTAAGTGATTAGCCTCTCCCATTCACTTGTAGATTTTGGACTTACCTCACCCATTCTTTAAGAGTTTTTTAAACTCAACCTTACTCTTAAGAGTCAACCTCACTTTTGGGAGACATTTTACTTTGTCTCAACTAACTTTAAGGGTTTTTGGCTCATCCTCACCATGGTTAAAGGGTTCTTGGCTTCTCCACACTCAAGCAAACCCAAACAAACATAATACATATCATTTGAAAACAAAATGAATCATCATGGTACCATGGAATAAAAGCTCATACTAGAACATGTTTCATAGCTTTTAGACATACATACACACATTCAAGGACAAGTCAAGCATACATTTATGCATGAGAGAAGGTGGAGAGAGCTACCTTGCTTGCATTTACACACTTGTTTTTTAGTCTTGAATCCTTTCCCTTGACCTCACACACTCAAGAAGGTGGAGATCACTTCTCTTAGCCTAGACACATCATATGGAAGCTAATTATACTCTTGAATCACATTCTAAGGCCACACAATTACTAGAAAAGTTAGGTGACTCATAATGCTCTTTTATGGTTTCGTAATGTACTTAATGAAGCAACCTTAAGAAAACATCATCTTGGCTCCATTATATCTATTCATTTATGATTCTTGAGTCCATTTAAATCTCTTAGAGTCATCACACAATCAATTCTAAGAGCCTAGTTAGGTGTTATTTCTTTAAGCCATGTTATGGAACATATTAGGCCATCTCACTATTTATGGTTTCTAAATTTTTTCAAGGCTTACTCTTATACTCTCCCATCACACATGATACAAAACTAAGCTTGGAAGGAATTAAAACACTCCCTAGGTGCATGAACTCTCCTTGGCCAAAACTATGCTTCCATATGGCACCAATAGAGTTGTTTTAATTTCTTTGATGAAAGAAGCATGTGGGAGGCTCTCTTGGTGTCTTAGGAACTCATATATACTCTTAGACAACTTAAATTACTACTAGGAAGCTTCATCTTAGCCTAGGTGCAACCAAATCCCTAAATTCCATAACTTGCATTCTAAAGCTCCCTTTTCAATTCTTAATCCTTACACTCCATAACTTTTGGTTCCATCAAGAACACATAAAGAAAAACTCTCCTCCTCACTTTCCCTCTCTAGACCTAAGCTTAAATGGCTTGGAAATATAAGATTTTGCAAGTGTTTCAAGTGAAGTCTTACCTTAAAATAGAGCTCTCTTCGCGTAGATTATTTTCCACCAATTAATTTCTTGAAAAGAGTTCCTTTTTGGCTTAGGTTAGACTTGAATATTCAAATTTTCAAGAAAATAAAATCACCATTAGAGAGCTCTTAGAGAAAGGAACAACTTTCCTAACTAGCGCGGGATAAACTGGGGTCGTTTACTTACCTAAACAGAAGCTTAAACTTCTTCTCTCTTTCCCCTCTTAATGTCACACCATTGCTACCCATTTTTTTGCAAATGAAATCTTGGAGAAGGTGATGAGGTGTAATCTTAAGAAGCCTCTTTTATAATTTTTAAAATGACCATTTTGCCCTTACGTGCCTATTTGCTTCGTTTAGGCTTATTTTAACTCCTTTTTGAGAACCTTCTTTTCCATCATAAAACTTAGGTTCCCAATTAAATAAAATGCCTTTAGAATCACTCAAATCAAAGCTAAAACCTTTCTAAATAAATCAGTCAAAGTTTGGGTCAATCGACATTGGAAAACTTTCATTTAAAAATCGCTCCTATGAGAATTTTAAAATTTACTCAAAATGACGAAAATGCCCTTACATTTCATCACTCTTTCATTACATTTCGTTTCTTCATTCTAACTCTATTTTTCTTTCCATCTAAGCCTGGGATTCTCCTTTTTAGGAGTCTAGAGTTCTTCCCATATTTTTTGAGACCTTAACTAAGTTATTTCAAAGGACTTCCTTTTGTATCCAATGAATTTCATTCGTTTACGGAGAAACCGTATGTTACGTATCTCATGTTTTTCCTTGTTTTTCAGAAAACTAGATATTACATTTTGACCTAATTAGTTTTTCATTTGGAGTATTTCACCCACACCCAAAATCTGAAACTTTGTTATTTGGTGTTTTTATGGTGAAATTTCAGAGGTTGAGGCTAGGGGTGTTGTTAGGTAAGTATAAAGTCCTCATTTTGATGCTTTTTCTACTAATTAGAAACCCCATAGTTGATTTATAGTATGGGCATTAATTTTGTGTGAATTTGCCTAGAGTTTGAAGTTTCTAGTCTTGGGAAGGAAAAATTCGAAAATTAAGTCTCTTGGTAGTTGGATAAGTGTCCCTTAGGCAATTATTGATGGGTTAATCTTTAAGCATTGGGTTATTGCCATAATTGATGAAAAGGAATGGTAATGGATTGACTTTTTATGTTCATAAGCTAGCAAAGCATTATTGTTAGTTCTCTAAAAAATTGTCCACGAGTGAGGTAATCGAGGTTACTTTTCTTAATTCCATATATATGCTCATGTTAATCTGATATTTGTTACGCATGCTTGATTTTGAAATGCTAAATGATTGGTTGACTACTTGAATTACGATTGTAATTAGACCTTATGAGTCCATGGTGGAGTTGTGGTGCAGCTGCCACTCGTGCATGTGCTTCGATCGGGCATCGAGTTGTGATCAGACCCTTGATGCATTGAGCCTTGGTTGTGCTCATTATGGAGTAGGTGCTATGGATGGACCTCTCTCGATGTTATTAGCCATTAACATGTTGTATGTGATTACTGGTATGGGACAGTAGTCATTAGTAGCTTAATTAGTTCATTTGCAAATTGAATTGATAATTTTGGTATTGATGTTATGAAATTACATTGTTTTAATTAATTTGTACATATATATATGGAATTTGCCTCTTGTTACTAAGATTTTATATCTCACCTTGATTGTGGGCTAACATTTTTAGGGACCGGACCTCTTAGTGGTGAGGAGAAATTAATGAAAGCTTATAATATGGTTTGGTAGCACATAAGTTTGGAAACCTTGTCAGATTATATTGTGTAATTAGATTACTAGTTTTATATAATTACCACATTGCATTATGAATTGCCAAGTAAAAGGATTGTACATGTAATATAATTATCATGGAATTGAACATTATTGTTGTAATTGGCTAATAATGGATGAGTGACTTGCTTTTGTATGAACATTAAGCATTGGCCCTATGCTTCTTGTGGTCAAAACACTTTTGCAGTTACTAAATTATGGAATTTGCTTATGTATCATAGTTTTGTGAGTAAAAATCAACACTTAAATTTTGAAATGGATAATGATAGATTAGCTAGCTAAATCAAGTAGATAAATGCCATTAAAATTTCACAAATTGAGGGAGAATGGTGATAGAGTGTTCCTAGAGGTAGAATTAGAGTGCATGGGAGGGAATTTGAGAGTTACAAGAACAGAGGGGAATTGGCCATGGCCAAAATGAAATTAGCCACTACCAAAGGTGATGAAGTTGCCCAGGGAAGGAAACATAGAGGAATTGGTCGCGACGAAGAATGATGTTAGCCGCAGTGAAATGTGAGAGGTAAGTCTGGTGGTGTTCCAAAGGGTGATTCACCACAGTAGAATTTGTGAAATTTATGAAGGTGTAAGGAGTTGAACCTAAGAGTAATTGGCTGTAGCGTGAGAGAATTTAACCATGGCAAAGATGCTCAATTTCTCATATTAACCTAGAAACTTTTGTTTTCTCTATGGAAATGATAAGGAATGATTTATGAATACTTGTATGAGGTTTTTGTGAGTTAGAATTAATGGATGATAGAATTAAAAGCTTATAATTGTGGGTTTGATTCCCTCATATGCATAAATGGTTATGAGTAAGTAGTTAATAACTCTAACAACATCAAGGTTTAAATTTCCTTACCTTTTCCTAATGTAAGTAATCTCATAATGACCTCAAACCTTGATTGATGATTATTAATTACGTCTTTAACCTTAATTATCATGATTAAAAGTTAGGGTCGTTACAAATCCACTCATACATGAAAAAAAGGAGAGAGAGCTACCTTGGCTACAAATGCATACTTTTCCTTTCAAGAATGCTTCCTTTCCCTTGGCCACACACTCACAAGGATGTAAGACTTGGTTCCTTTGGCTTAGACACATCATATGGAAGCCAATTATACTCTTTGAACAAATTCTAAATTTTCAAAAGCTAGGTGGCTCTTATGACTCATTTATGATTCAATAATACACCTAATGAAGCAACCTTAAGAAAACATGATCTTGACTCCATTCTTTCCATCCATTTATGACTCTTGACTCCTTTTAAGCCTCTTGGAGCCATCACACAATTAATTTGAGGAGTTTAGCTAGGTGTTACTTCTTTAAGTCACAATATGGAACCTATAATTACATCTCACTATCCATGACTTCTAAAATTTTTCCAAGGCTTCCTTTCATCCTCTCCCATCATATATGACATAAAACCAAGTTTGGAATAAATTAAAACTACCCCTTGGTACTTCAACCTCCTTAGGCCAAGACTATGCATTAAGAGAGCACCAAAGGAGTTTGTTTTGTTTTCTTTATGGGAAATACATATGGGAAGCTTTCTAAGGATCTTAAGAGCTCATCCAAACATGCATTTTGGCCTAGGAACTCTTGCATCAAAATAGAATTTTAGTGGAGCACTTGAAACCCTAACTTTGTTATCTTAAAATCTAATGGTCATTTTGTTATTTCCTTTGATATTCTTGTTCTTCTCCCTCATTTTCCTAATATTCACTCTTGTTTTGGTTAGAAATTCAACCCCTTATGGCTGGTCATATATAGGTTGAAAAACATAAGAGAAGGAACAAGAAGAATCAAGCATAAAAGTGGCAAAATACCCTATTTTCTTGGTTTCCTTTGAATGCTCTTCTCTTTGCTTAGCTTCTTCTCCTCAAACTCAAAATTTCCCTCTTAGGTCTGACCTCAAAATAGCCCTAGAAACTTCAATAAACCTGTGGGAAAGAAGAGAAGAAGAAGGGGAAGAAGTTTACTAAGGAAAAACTAAGAAAAATCATGAAAATCCATACCTTTCTCTTGCTTTTTCTTCTCCCTTTCTCTCCTCCCTTGTGCACCTCACTCTTTTGGTCTTTTCTCTAGTTTAAGGTAGAAATGAAATAAACCAAATGAGGAGAAGAGTGGGGCATGGGGTATATATAGGTAGGGTTCAAGAATTGTTTCCAACAATTCCATTTATGTCTCTTAAACTTGACATTTTCATTTCTAGTTCATTTTAACTCCCTTTTTAGAACTGTCTTTTCCATCATAAAATTAAGGTACTCAATCTTATAAAATGCCTTTAGAATCACTCAAATTAGAGCTAAAACCTTCTCGAATGAAAGGGTTAAAGTTCAAGTCAACTGACGTTAGAAAATATACACTAGAGGGGTTTTAACTGTCGTAGGGCTTCCCATGGTTTTCAGAACTTCTGAGAACTCTAGAGAACTCAAATTTTTCATTTGAAAACCTCTCCTATAGTATTCCAAAATTTGCCCAAAATTATGAAAATGCCAATACATTACGTAGCTATTTTGATAAAGTCTATTTAGTTATTTTAGCCTCTGTTTCAAGGCACCTTTGGTCTCCTAATCTGATTACTTAATGCTTAGATCATTATTCTAATTTTTCTAGACCTTAACTAATTCATTTTAGATGACTTACTTTGAAAACATATCCATTTCTGTTGTTTTAATGAAAATTGGTCATTATATAAGGTAAAGAAGCAATCACATCTACTTTAGCTTTATCAACTTCAATGCCATTTTTAGAAACTATATAGCCTAAAACAATTCCTTGCTCTGCCATAAAATGACATTTTTCAAAATTTAAAACCAGATTTTTCTCAATGCATCTTTCTAAAACCATTTCTAAACTTATTAAACAGTTATCAAAGGAGGTGTCATATACAGTAAAGTCATCCATAAAGCCATCTATGAATGTTCAAGGAAATCAAAAAAGATGCTCATCATATATTGTTAGAATGTACTTGGGGCATTACAAAGTCCAAATGGCATCCTCCTATAAGCAAAGGTACTAAAGGGGCAGCCAAATATGGTTTTTTCCTGGTCTTCTGATGTAATATGAATTTGAAAATAACTAGAAAAGCCATCTAAAAAATAGTAATGAGATTTGCTTACTAATCTCTTTAACATTTGATCTATGAAAGGAAGAGGGAAATGGCCATTTCTAGTGGCCTGATTCAGCTTTCTATAATCAATGCAAACTCTTTAACTATTTTGAACTCTCACAGGAATAAGTTCATTCTTCACATTGGGCACCACTGTGATACCGATCTTATTGGAGACTACCTGCATTAGACTCACCCATTTACTGTTAGATATAGGGTAAATAATACTAACTGACAGTAATTTACTTATCTCTTTCTTTATGACATCTAGGATCATGGGATTGAGTCTTCTCTGTGGTTGCCTCACTAGTTTGGCTCCTTCCTTTAATAAATTTTTGTACATACATGTGGAAGGGCTAATCCCTAGAACGTCTACCAATGTCCAACCTATTACTTTCTTCTTTTTTCTTAACAATTCTAACAACCTCATTTTATGATCAAGTGGAAGGTTATTTGCTATTTTTATTGGAAATTTATTTTCTTCTTCCAGAAAAGCATGTTTGAGATTGTTAAGTAAAGTTTTAAGTTCAAGTGTAGGTAGTTACTATATGGAAGGTACTAATCTTTATGAATTTCAATGTACAACAGCCTTCACTTGTTCATTTTTTTCAGAAAAGGAAGTAGTATCAAGTAAATTGACAGAATCAAGATCAAATCAGAAGTGGAATTAGAATTCAAGTATGCATTAACCTTAGAATAAGTAGTACATTTATTAAGTCCATCACAACATTCTGAATATTGAATTGCATATTTAAATTCAACCATGTCAGTATCCATGTCCACACAAGTATCAGCAACTAACAAGTTTATCGTATTTACAACAAACATGGAGTGTTCGTCTAAAGGGCATTTCATGGCATTAAGAATATTAAAATGAACAACCTTACTACCAAATTCCATTGATAAAGTACCATCATGCACATTAATTATTGTTTTAGAAGTTTTGAAGAATGGTCTACCTAGAATCAATGGTGCCTTATTGGTCATATTTAGACCAACCAAAGAAATGAACTGATAAGGGATCAGTTGACGCACAAAAAGTAGGAACCCTAGTATAAGTAAAGAAAAAAGTAGTGAATAGTCATAGAAGATTAGTAAGAAATCAATGGGCCTAGCAGTTAAGACAGAGAAAAAAGCTCAGCATAGAGAAAGTTAGATTCAGACACTGTAACGAATGTAATTTTCATAAAATGACGAAATAAGCCATATAAAAGTAAGTCCTCTGAAATGACCTAGATAATGTCCCAAAAAATTTGGATTGATTCCTAGACTCCTAAAAATGATAATTCTAGGCTCAGACGGAAAGAAAACAGAGTTAGGATAGAGAAATAATTTGCGACGGAAACTGACGAAACGTAATGGCATTTTCGTAAATAAGTGCAACTTTTGGAAAACCACATAGAAGGCTTTCTAAATGAATTTTTTGAGTTACCCAAGGTTCTCAGAGGCCACAAAAACTATGGGAAGCCCCGATACTAGTAAAGCCCTTTCGGTGTATGTTTTTCAACATCGGTTGACCTTCACTTTGATCGATTCGTTCAGTATGGTTTTAGCTCCAAATTGAGTGATTCCAAAGGCATTTTATTAAATTGGGAACCTAAATTTTATGATGGAAAAGATGGTTCTCAAAATAGAGCTAAAACGAAGCCAAAATGAAATTGCCATTACGGAAGGGCAAAATTGGAAATAAAAGCTTCTAGAATGTCCTAAACACTTCCACACTTTTCTTCCATCTTCTCCCTTTTATTGAGCACGACTTCTTCTGGCAAATTTATAGAAAAAATAGCAGCTCCTTAGGTGAATCAAAAGGGGAAGAAAAGGAGGAGAAAAATCAAGGAAAAGGTAAGGAAACATGTAGATTTTCATGCTTCATCTTCCTCCAATCTTATTCCTCTCCTTTCCTCCTCTCTTTCTATGGTTTAGTTGAACTTTTTAGTTCTGTTTTAGGTCCAGAACCAAGGGGAGAATTTTGAATTTGCCAAGGAAAAGAGAATCAAGGAGAAAGACACTTGAAAGCTCACTCGAATCCTAGGTAATCTTTACTTTTTGTTGCATCTTCCCTTCCCCCTCCCTTTGTGTGTATTTTGGCCAAGAATAGAACCAAAGGAGGGGAGGATATTCTATCCAAATACAAGTAAGGAACAAGGGTTTTAGGCCATGGAGAGATGGAATATGGTAAGAAATTCTAAGAAAAACCAATAGAAAACAAGTTAGAGAAGTGTAGTGTTTTTTAGGGTTTTGCAAAATCTGATTTTATGTAATTGTTTCCTTGGCTATTTGAATGTTCCCTTGAGCTCCTAAGACCTCTAAAAAGCCTCCCAAGTGGCTCACCCATCAAGGAAAAATCACAAAGTCCATGAACCTCCATTATGGTACATATTTCGGCCAAGCTAGGTTCATTAGGCTAGGGGATGTTTTAATTTGTTCTAGCCCTAGTTTGAGACTTTATATGATGTTAGAAAATGGGAGGAACAATTGGGGAAAATTTAAGATCCATAGGTTGGGAGATGAGAGAATGGTGTCCATAATGGTGCCTTATGAAGCAACTTGGTCTTTCAATGGTTCAATTGAATATGTGATGGCTCCAAGGACCTTAAATGAGTCCAAGAAGTTTAGAAATAACAAAAGAATAGAGCCTAGAACTTAGATGATATGAGTTACTTCAATGGACTATTTATGGAATCAATATGCCCATTATGGAACCAAGTGTGTGTTTAAGAGTAAACCTAGTGTCTTGGCTTGCTTCAAGTGTGTAATTGTGTGATGTTTGTGATATCTAGGCCAAGAGAACCCTACTCTACCTAAGTGCTCTTGTGAGACCAATAAAGGAAAGGAAGTAGCAAAGTAAGCTTGCATAAATTAAAAGGTAGCTCTCCACCTCATTCTCTTACATTCTTATGTGCATATGTATATGTTGTGTGCTTGTATATGCTCTTGTGATTTGAGAACATACCACTTGATGTCTTGAAATTGTATTGGTACCAATGTGTCTCCTTGAATGACTATGGTTGTGGAAAGAGCTCATAAGGATGAGGTGATGCCAAAAGTCCTTTGATGAAGGTGAGGAGATGCCAAAAGTGTCATGGCATGGGTGAGAGAAGGCAAAAAGTCCCTTGAATGGGTGAGGCTAGGTCAAAAGTTCCTAAGCCAAGAGTGAGGCAAATCCAAAAGTCCTAGAAATGGGGTGAAGTTAAACCAAAAGTCCCTAGAGCATGAAAGTGGTCTTGACATGTTGATGTGGCAAGAAGTGAGATTTATTGCACACTTTATACTTGTATATTCATATATTTGATTTATGTAGGCCTTGAATGTGGTGTGAAGGGGTGTGTGAGCTATTGAGATTCTTGGAATCTCACTCCCCTTTCCCTCTCATGCTTAATATGTCTAGGTGGTACCCAAGGCCAAAGAAATACAAGCTAAGAACACTAAATGGCTACACTTTGTTTATTTTGTAGTGCAAATTGTAATGGAGTGTCAAGAAGCATTGTACATGTTATTTTTGGTTGTATAACACCTGGAGCATATTAATATGATGTATAGACTATATGTATAATGTATGTGGTATTAAATCAATGAAGAAATGTAATTGGACCCTTGAATGGCATGTGTATGTAGTGCATAAATGGATGTTGAGAGACCAAAATAAGATGCATGGGGTTTAAGGCCAATTGGGCAGTCTCTACAAGTCATATTTGTGCTTTAAAACCTTCCCAAGAGGTGCCAAACAATTAAGAAAGCCATTTGGACAAATTGGTTACCCATATAGAAAAAAAATTTACTATTTTAGGAGGCTATACCACTTTTTATCCAAATGAGCTCTTCTTGGCCTAAAATTTAGCATGAATCTAGAGCTTATTGAGAGATTTTTGGGAATATAAAGTTGGTAATTTTTGGAGGTCTATGAAATATTTGGCAAATTGCTGAAGTTGAGAATTTTTCTAGTTTTGGTCCTTGGTACTGTAGCACTGGTTCGAAATTAAATTCTATCATTCATGAGGCAAATGATGTCAAATTACCACAAAATCATATAAAGAGAAACTAGGCTTTTCCAGTGACTTGTTCCAACTAGAAGCACCTCATTTGGAGGTCTAGAGAGGGAGATATGAAGTTTTGAACATTCTGTCTGGTATTAGGACCCTTACCCGACCTGAGTTACTATTTTATTGAATTTCGAGACTTAGGCTACCTAAGCTGGTCTAGAAATATTTTTCCCCTCTAGCTAACATCAAAATCTTTCCATATTGGTATCATTTTCATGGATTGGATTTTTGTGAAATTAATTGGACATTTTCAAATTTTTCTACAGAATTCTATGATAGCTCCAGAATTCAGTCAGACCTTTAGACCATTTTGGATGTCAAACGCCTTCTGTGATGAATGTTATGATCTGGGCATATTTTTAGTGTAAAGTAGACATCCATAGATTTTGATAATGATCAAGATTACATGATTTTTATTTTTCTAAAATTAGTTATAATTTTTCAAATTTTGACTAGAAAAGATGCCATTTTTGGCTGAAGCTAGACTTGCTTATTTTGAGTTTTATTTCAGTTCCCATGATTTGTGGGCATGATTTTGTGCTTCAAAGGAGTTTTATTGATGTAATTAAATATGGAAAAGTATAATATGTACTCATACGATCCATGTGACATTGAATGGAATTTTCATATGTAGCACAACACAAATTTAATCCATTGTTTATATCCCTTTTTCTTACAACTCCCAAGTAATGCATGTTATGGAGCATGTGAATTGCATGAGAAAGGCTAGAAAGATATGGTATTATAGGCACAGTAAGGTTCTTAAGACCCGCCTATGAGGCATTGACTCCAACCTAGAATGTTAACCCTGTGAATACTATGACGGGCTAATATAATGAGTTTAAAATGATGTAGACATTGTCAAGAAAACCTTGTTGACATGGTCTTGAATTTTGCACGGTAATATATGAGATCTTATTAACAAGATCTTGGACCCTGTTGACAGGATGTTAATATAGTCTTGAAATTAACATAAGGTAAGGCTACCAGTAGTGAGGCATACACTGAGTGCTCCAGAGGCGTGTACCTTATAGGTAACACCTAGAGATAAGCATGAGTAGCCTGGTAATAGAAGCTCAAAAGAGAATGAGGATAGTTTAGAAAGCACTGAGCTATAGTAAATTATAGATCTGATGAGATGGCTAGCCTAGGCTGAGCGTAAGCTAAAATTTAGGTGAGATGACCAGTAACATCGTTTTAGGTGAGATATGTAAATGAAAGGTTCAGTAAAAGTTCTCCCTGGATTGAGATAGGGAAGATAAGATAATCCTAAGTCAGGGAAACCACCTAGTAGTGGTTAGCAAATTTCCCTAGATAGACCCCCTAAGTCATAAAATATAGTGATAAGAGAAGCAAGGAAAAACTGAGAAATTAGCCATAGAAGAGATGCCCTCACTTTAGTAATAACTGAATGATCAGATTAAGCACAGAAAAGTAAATAGACAGGGGCCTAATAGTTAATTAGACGAGCTCCTTAATATGAGAATGATGTAGGGTTAAGGCACATGCATGATTAGAGCACCCAGTAGAGTATAAGTTTTCAGTAAAAGTAGAATCTGGACATTGAGAATACGTGTTCTGAATTAGGTTAGTAGAACTCTAAAATCAGTATGCTGTGCTCTTAGGGATAAGGCTAAAGAGACTAAAGAAAGAAAAAGCCTAGCTCTGACCCGAACATAGAAATGAGTTGAGACAGACAGTTAGTGCCTTAATACCCTAAAGGATGCTCGAGGGAGCTAAAGACTACCTAAGAAAGCGAGTCTTGCATTATGCAGAGAAAGAGTGTAAGTCGAGAATGCCATAGAATGAAATTCCTAGGGTTATATGTAATAGAAATTTTCTTACAGAGGAACAATCTAGTTAAGAGCAAAGCAAGAGTATGAGAGAAACTAGACCCCTTTGATGTTACAAAGAATGAATAAGTAGAGCAACCCTAGGAAAATGCATATGCTCTTGAGCTTAGAGAGAAACCCGAACTGGCAACAGAGACAGCCAGTAGTAGAACATCCTTTTCCAAAGTAAAAGGATAAGATAGGTAAAGAAAGAGAGAAATTATGACAATGTTCAAGCTGAAGATATAATAGACTAAGAATAAATATCTAGTCGATGTGCTTGAATACTTGAGGAAGCATACTTGTCCTTGGAATAAATGCCTTTCTAGTATGATAGTGCCCAAAGTAAAAATAGTTGGGCAATACAGAGAGATCTCAGGATGAAGTAGAGAAAGAATCCTATTTTCCCCAAGCACTCTACGAGAATAGGGTAGATAAAGAAAAGTAAGAAAGGAATACTTTAGATTATTGAGAAACTTGTAATATACAGGCGATAGTGGCTTTGAGCTCAGTCATGAAGTGCCCGATTATTAGTGTTTAATGTTATAGTTTGCTAGAGGCTATATGATATTGGGTCTGGCTAACCTAGTAGTAATGTGGCTTAAGTGTGTAGCGAATGACGACATCAATCACCAAAGTGTCTCGATAATTGAAGGGTATCATAGTTAGCTGGATAATGAAATAAGTCAAAAAAGAGAGATAAAGGAATTCCAGTAATATCAAAACAGTAAGAAAAGCATGCAGAGGGGAATCCCCCAGTAGAAAATGTTCAAATTCAGTATGCATAACCTGAGTCCCTTATAGTATATGTAAATGAAATAAATAGGAACCAGTGCATAGCCTCTCTCATGCCAAAGATATTAACCATACTTAGTGTACGAGATGCCCTAGTGTCAAGGCACTTAAAAGTAGATTGCGGATATAGTTAGAAATTGCAGGATATGAGAGGAAAGTTAGAACAAGTATACATAAAGTAAGCAAGTCAATAGAAGCCCAAGTAAAAAAGGGTTGAAGTGGAATCTAAGGATCCCATGGAGAGCAATGAACGAAAATTAAGATACTCCTAAGTGTCAATATGATAGGATCCTAGAGAATCAGATGACACAGAACCCACTTTGCATGAAAAGCATGATGTACCTTTGAGTTTAGCCTAAGTTATTATAAGCGATGGTCATTGAACTTAGTGAGCATGTATTTTATTATCAAATACAATGATCTTAGGCTTTGACGTCTCCTAGAGATAGATCGCTATAGATCCTAACATAGCACAGCGGGTTACAATAGACCCTAGTAGGGTTCTGAGAGGTCGTAGTAGACCCAGGGGTCTCAGTAAATCCCACAGAGTTACAGAGAGCCCCAGTCATAGCATGATAGCCTTCTAGTGAGATGACGGCCTAAGATAGATTTTATAAATAGTTAGTCTCAGAGACTAGGATAGTTTTAGCTAGCTTTTATCTCAAAGACTAGAGATCTCCTGAGTCTGGTAGACTATTGCCACAGAGATATGAAGGCTTTAGTCAAATAGTTATACCATTGATTAGATCTCTTGAGAAATGAGCATAGTATATGGGATGAGGAAGGCAAGAAATTAGCTTTCCAAAGTTAGAGGCAGATAAACCACTAACTAACAAATATTGGCCCTGACCAAGGGATAGAGAGATCCCCACATGCTATTCTATGTATCCAAAAAAGGGTCTAGTGTAGTTTTTACATGAGGTAAGTGGTACAGTATGTCTCTAGTGATCGAAACTATGAGAATAGCTAGCATCCCACCAGAGCTCAACAGTAGTTAGTGATAGTTGTTCTTCAATGCCAGTATGAGACATATATGTTAGGCCTATTAGTGTTACAATGAAGGACTATAAAATGCCATTATAAGTGAGCAAAGAAAATGAGGAAAAGTCCTGGCCTATAAAGACAGATGTAGTAGTAAATAGAGAAACTAGGATCATTAAAAGTAAAAACTCCTCAAAGGAGTTGTAATCCTAGTAAGTAATCGAAATATGAGGCTTATGATAGAAAGAAATGAGAATTGTAATCATGGGATGAGCTGGTAAGAAAGAATGCAGAGATGAACAGTGGATGGCACATGTAAATAAGTAAGTAGATAGACAGAAACCACCGATGGCTGTAATGATCAAAAAAGAAAAAAAGACTTTATAAGAGGCCATTGGGAGAGGATACGGGAGACTGGATACAAAATAAGTTACCTCTTGAGATGTGTAAATGAGTCCATTGAAAGAAACATTAACCCTTGCAAATGAGTTAAGACTAACCAATATGATTAATAAGCTCTCCTAGGATAGGCCTCTAGAGTTAGAAATTTTTTCCCTTATAAAGAAAACTAGCTAGTACTCTATAATAATAGAGCCCTCATTAAGGGCTAGTAATGAAAAAATTCCATGGCTGAGAGAAACTTTAAACGACTAAAATCACTGGGAAAAATATATAGAGCCAAAAAGAAGGGAAAGAAAAGAGTAGTTAGCCAGAAAAGAAAAGAGTAAGAGGAAAGCATACCCCAAAAGTTTAGGACAAAATTTATTTAAGGGGGCAAAATGTAATATCTGATTCTCTGAAAGTGAGAGAAAATGCAAGAAACGTAACGTACTGTTTCTTCGTAAATATACAAAATTTACTAGATACAAAAGTAAGTCCCATGAAATGACATAGTTAAGGTCCCAAAAAATTTGAAAAGTATTCTAGACTCCTAAAAATGAGAATCTCAAGCTTAGACAAAAAGAAAAGTAGAGTTAGAATGAAGAAACGAAATATAACGAAACATAAAGGCATTTTGGTCATTTTGAGCAAATTTCAGAATTCTCACATAAGGGATTTTAAAATGAAAGTTTTAAGTTCTCCAGGGTTTTTAGAGGCCTTGAAAACCAGGGGAAGCCCTGGGACAGCTAAAGCCCTTTCGGTTGATGTTTGCCAACGTTAGTTGACCCAAACTTTGACCAATTCATTCAGGAATGTTTTTAATCCAATTTGGATGAAACCAAAGTTATTTTATGAATTAGAGGACCTAAATTTTATGATGGAAAAGACAAATCTAAAAAAAGAGTTAAAATGAGACTAAACGGAGCAAATAGGCACGTAGAGGCAAAATTGCCATTTTAAATATTTTAAAAGAGGCTTCTTAAGTAAGATTACACCTCATCACCTTCTCCAAGATTCCATTTGTAGAAAAACGGGCAACAATGGTGTGACATTAAGAGGGGAGAGAGAGAAGAAGTTTAAGCTTTTGTTTAAGTAAGTAACTGGCCCTATTTCATCCCATGCCAATTAGGATAGTTGTTCCTCTCTCTAAGAGCTCTCTAATGGTGGTTTTCTTTTCTTGAAAATTTGAAGATTCAGGTCTAACGCCGAAAAGGAACTCTTTTCAAGAAATCAATCGGTGAAAAATAATCTACGCGAAGAGAGTTCTATTTTAAGGTAAGACTTCACTTGAAACACTTGCAAAATCTTGTGTTTCCAAGCCCTTTAAGCTTAGGTCTAGAGAGAGAAAATGAGGAGGAGAGTTTTTTTATGTGTTCTTGATGGAACCAAAAGTTATGGAGTGTGAGGATTAAGAATATACAATTAGAATAGAAAAGGGAGCTTTAGAATGCAAGTTATGGAATTTAGGGATTTAGTTGCACCTAGGTTAAGATGAAGCTTCCTAGTAGTAATTTAAGTTATCTAAGAGTATATACGAGTTCCTAAGACATCAAAAGAACCTCCCACATGCTTCTCCCATCAAAGAAATTAAAACAACTCCATTGGTGCCTTATGGAAGCATAGCTTTGGCCAAGGAGAGTTCATGGACCTAGGGAGTGTTTTAATTCCTTCCAAGCTTAGTTTTGTATCATGTATGATGGGAGAGTGTGAGAGGAAGCCTTGGAAAAATTTTAGAAACCATAGATAGTAAGATGGCCTTATATGTTCCATAATATGGCTTAAAGAAGAAACACCTAGCTAGGCTCCTAAAATTGTGTGATGACTCCAAGAGGTTTAAATGGAGTCAAGAATCATAAATAGATGGAGAGAATGGAGCCAAGATGATATTTTTCAAAGGTTGCTTCATTAAGTGCATTATGGAACCATAAAAGAGCCTTATGAGCCACCTAGCTTTTTTAGTGATTATGTGGCCATAGAATTTGTTTCAAGAGTATAGTTAGCTTCCACATAATGTGTCTAGGCCAAGAGAAAAGATCTCCACCTTCTTAAGTGTGTGAGGTCAAGGGAGAGGACTCAAGGCTAAAGGAAAAACTGTTAATGCAAGCAAGGTAGGTCTCTCCACCTTCTCTCATGTATGAATATGTGCTTACATTGTCTTTGAATGTGTGTATACATGTTTTCAGCTATGAAAAGTAATTTAGCATGAGCTTTTACTCCATGGTACTGTGATGATGTTTTATGTATTCAAATGATATTTTATGTGCTTGTCTTGGTTTGTTTGAGTGTGGAGAAGCCAAGAACCTTCTAGCCATAGTAAGGATGAGCCAAGAACCCTAAAACTTGGTTGAGACAAAGTAAAGAGTCTCTCAAAAGTGAGGTTGACTCCCAAGAGTAAGGTTGAGTCAAAAACCTCTTATAGAAAATGGGTGAGGCAAATCCAAAATCCACAAGTGAATGGGTGATAAGCATGACATTTTATATATTTTAATCCCCTAACTTAGGCATTTTAGTGTCCAAATATGGCTTTAGGGCTTTAATTAGATAAGATTTTATTTTAATAGCCATTTCTATATTTTAGGAGTGAATTTACAAAAATTTGGCTTTTAATGCTCAATTTCATCTTAAATAAATTTTGTGAATTGTTCCTACTTAAAATTTCTTATTTTGTGTGTAGATTTTTCAATTGGTAAGGAGCAGTCACGTGGGATGGTGTGATGAAAACTAAAAGCAAAGCCATAAGCTGGAGAATGGAAAGAAACATGCGAAGAAGAAGGAACTCGTGTAGAAGGAGCTGTAGAAAGGAAGCTATGAGTTCTACGTAAAAAGGATGCATGAGCTGAAATGAAGAAAGTAAGCTGGATTTAGCTACAGGCAAAGAGAGGAAGCCATTGGCAGCAGCTCATAAACGCGAGGTTGAGTAGAGAAGAAGTGCAGTAGCAAACCAGCAGAAACAGAGGAAGAAACAAGAAATGAAGATGCAGAAAGCTAGAAGCAACTACAAGAAGAGAAACAGAGCATGAACAGAGGAAGGTAAACTCGTGGCAAGGAATCAAAATGTGAATTCTGGGCAAAGCAGAGAAGTAGAAGCTGGAGAAATCACGTAAAATGAAGCAACACCCTCGAATGCAGTTCCAGAATAGCAGAAGCTCGAGTTTTGTGTGATGTAGTGCAGAACGTGGAAGCTAGAGACGTGGAAGCATCAAGAAGATCAACACTGAGCTGGAAGAATGAGCTGCACGAGAAAAGCCACGAGTTAGAGAAGAAATAAACACACATGCAGAGCAGAAGTTGACGTAGCCAGAAGCTGCAGCAGCTACAAAACGCGAAGAACATACATGCAGAAGCTACAGTAGCAATCATGTGGATTATAATAAAATAAAAGCTTTGGGGCCCACATCCTTTCACGTGTTTTGGCTGAGAATTCAAGAATTGGCTGACTCACACTTATACATATCAAAATGAAAAAAAAGAAGGCTTCAGACAATTGGAATGGGAAAGGGGAGCACGTGAAAATTAAAGCTGAGCACGTGAGAAGGGGATCACGCCATCAGCACTCATATTCACTCCATTTCACGACGTCATTCCCATTCACCCCATTTCCATCGTCATTCTCTCCACCCCTTCCACCACTATAGAACCATTCACTCCTCCATTCTCCATTCCATCTTCCATCTCACCACCACGATGAAGCCTTGATTCATCCTTGAGGCTAGCAAGGGAGGAAGCTCTTGAGTGGAAGCTTGAATCCTTGGAGAAGAAGCAGAATTTTGGCTAAGAATTTTTATTTTTCCAGTATTTTTTCTCTTTCTTGTATTTGCTTGGTTAAGGAATATTGGATTGAGAATTTGTGTAATTGATTAGTAGCTGGTTAGGTACTAATTAGGAATATAATTGTTGTTTTAATTAATTAATTTTGATTTTGAATTGTTCATTTCTCTATAGTTTCCCATGTATGCCACGAAGGTGTTCGATAAAATGCATGAGTGAGATTAAGTGCCTAATTGTCTATTTGAGAATTCCTTGATGTTTAGTTGGTTAATTAAACATTTTTGGATGATGATTCAGAAGCTAATTAATCAGTTAATCAATCAATTTGAGTGTTCAAAGATCTTAAAGACAAGAATTAACAATTTAATGCGGGATTGAGGTCTCAATTCAACATTAGATTATTAATCTCTTGAATCTTGAATGGTTATTCAAGATCATTTGCTAATGAACACAATTAGGAACTCTTAGGCCAGAATTAGTCACAATTGGATTAGGATAAGGATAGTGGATACCAAGGGACGATTCTTAAGCTAGTCGCAAGCCATTATCATCCATAATTCTCCAATTAGGTAGTGTTTAGAAATTTTAATTCTAATTAATTTAATTCAATCAAAAACCCCCCAAATTAGGTAGTCATAGGATCTTTGAATACTTAGAAAACTCAATTGAATATTGAATTCCATTTCCAAGGGAGATGACCTAGGTTGTACCCTTTAGTGCATTTAATATCCAACCTAGTTTTATTTTGAGGGTTGTACGACAAGCCCATCAATGGGTGAGGCTAATCCACTCACTTGGCAAACCTATGTATGTTATGTATGACTTGTTCAAATGCCAAGGATGTTTAAGTTCTTCAGGATTCTCAAAGGCCCTGAAAACCATAGGAAACCTCGGGACAGTTAAAGCCCCTCCTATATACATTTTTCAATATCGGTTAACCCAAACTTTGAACGATCCATTTAGGAAGGTTTTAGCCCCAATTTGAGTGATTCCAAAAGTATTTTACTAAATTGAAAACATAAAATTCATAATGGAAAAGACGGTTCTAAAAAAGGAGCTAAAACAAGTTAGAAACAAAAATGCTAAAAATAAAGGATAAAATGGGAATTTTTGAAAAAGTCATTCTTAAACCCATATATATATGAGGCATCCTTCTACTCCTCTCATTTAGATCGACCAAGCTCTACCCAAAAACTAGAGAAAGCTCGAGGAAAGAAGGTGTACAAGACTAAGGCAAAGGAGAAGGGAAATTTTCAAAAAATTGTTAGAATTTTCTAGTCTTCTCCTTAGAAAATATCTTCTCCTCCTTCTCCCCTTTCTCCTTATGGTTTTCTTAAAGCTTTTGGTGCTATTTTAAGGTCAAACCAAGAGGAAAAAATTCAAATTTGAAGAGAGGAAGCCAAAGAAAGGAAGATTCAAGTGAGAAAACAAGGTAAATCTTCCATCCCATGGTAAATACTTTTCTTCCTCCTCTTTCTCCTTATTCTGCCCTATGTATGTAGATGCAAGAGGGCTTGAATTTTGAGGAGAACCAAGGATAAATTCTATGAATTTAAGGGAGGAGAGTAAGAATATGCAAAGAAATCCAAGTAAAAACTATGAAATTGCAAGATAGAAAAGTTATAGTTTTGATTGCACCTTGAACTCTATCATTAACCCTAGCCATATTTTATGATGTTTAAGTGTTCATATGAGTTCTTCCAAGAATCTCATAACACCATAATTATAGAATTCATCTCATGCTAATTTAACTTGCATTTCCTTGGTTCCACACACTTAAGAAAAGTAATAAAAATAATAGATTATTTTGCATTATGCCATAGATAAATTTTTCATTTCATGTCTTGTGGACCATATAAAGTTATTAATCTCATTCTCATATTTAAATATACAAATACAACTCAAAACCATCTCAAGAAGTGGCCAAAAACTCGAGCTAATGGAGTATACATGAGAATAGTGTGTTCAGCCTTAGGTGTGCATTTTAGTTTTCTGTCATAAATTTTGAAAAATCATAACTAATTCTAAAAAAATAAAAATAAGCACATTATACCATTTTAGAAAGCTATAGATGTTTACATTATGTTAAAAAAAATTCTTGACCACAACAAGGATGTCTAGGTACTAGAAATCAATGGAACAGTAACTAAGGTCGCCTATTACTACTGACAATATCCCTGAATTTCAAAAATTCATATCTCCTTGCTCAGACATCCAATTGGAGTGATCTTGGTGGCCATAGAAAGCTTATTGTGTCTCATTTATTTCTCTTACATTTCATGAGCATTGGATACCATTTGGCCCTCGAATGATACCGCATAAAAAACTAACCATATGAACAGTGCTTATACCAAAACAATAAAAAAAGTTAATTTTGAAAATTCATAATTAATTTCATAGAGCTCCAAATAATCTGATATTTAGCTTCCCAAAAATCTCTAGATGAGATCTATATCCATACCAAATTTCGTGAGCAAATTCGTTCATTTGGTCTGATATTGACATTGGGTTGCAAAATTGCTCTTTTAAGCTTCTTGAATGGTCTCAAAAGGGTTAATTTTGGTTCCAAGGCTCCCATGGCATGTAGGAAAGCACCAAAATGGTCTGTAAAACATGTTTCAAAGGTGCACAAACCTAAATTTTATAAACTCACTCATGCACCCCAAGATATACATAAGAGCACATATACTAGTTCTTGCCATTCAATGTCCAATTTATGCTATAACATACCTATGGCATCAAATCTCATTCATACATATTAGATTTATATATTTATATGTGTTCATGAAATCATAGAACATATACAATAAGGGATTACATCATATGCCACTCTTATAGCTAGAAAATGGCAAATTTCCATACTTTTATTGTCAATCTTTTTCCTTTAGGCTTGGTGGCTTTTATTCCTTGGTTCACTTGGTCCATCTAGATATGTTAGACATGTGGGGAGGAAGGAATGAGATTTTAAGAATTTCAATAGCTTTATCCCTTTCAACCATACATAAAAAATGCAAATCCATGTCTAAAAATGCATGCATAAACATCATGGAGTATTTAGTCATTCAAGGAACCCTTTTAGCATTCAAGAAGTCATCTTAAACATACATAGGCTTGCCAAGTAAGCAATTTAGCCTCACTCATTCTCTTCAAGGATTTTGGACTTGCTTCACCTTTTTCTTAAATGTTTTGAACTAAGCCTTACTCTTGGGAGACTCTTGGCTTTGTCTCAACCATTTTAGAGGGTTCTTGGCTCATCCTCACCATGGCTAGTGGGTTCTTAGCTCGACCACCCTCAAGCAAACCAAGCACATACACAAAGCATCATTTGAAGACCTAATGTAATATTATAGTGCCATGACATATAGATACATGCTAAGACATTTTTCCATAGCTCAAAACATACATGCACACATTCAAAGACAAGAAAAACATCCACTCATGCATGAGAGAAAGAAAAGAGAGCTACCTTTGTCACAATTGCACACTTTCTTCCTTGAATTTAGTTCCTCTCTCATAGCCACACACTCATAAGAAGGTGTTTCCTTTAGCCTAGAAACATCATATGGAAGCCAATTACACTCTTGAAACAATTTATAAAGTTGCACACTCATTAGAAAAGCCAGGTTGCTTCTAAGGTTCATTTATGGTTCCATAATACACTTAATGAAGCAACCTTATGAAAACATCATCTTGGCTCCATTATTTCCATTCATTTATGATTCTTGACTCCTTTTAAGTCTCTTAAAGTCATCACATAATTAATTCAAGAAGCCTAGCTAGGCGTTGCTTCTTTAAGCCATAATATGGGACCTAAAATTACATCTCATTGTCTATGGCTTCTAAAATTTTTCCAAGGCTTCCTTTCATCCTCTTCCATCACATATGACTCAAAATCAAGCTTGGAACAAATTAAAACTACCACATGGTGCTTCATCTAGCCTAGGCCGAGGCTGTACTTCAAGGAGGCACCATTTGAGTTTGCTTTGTTTTCTTGATGGAAGATGCATGTGGGAAGCTTCTTAGGGATCTCTAGAGCTCATTTAAACACTCATCTTGGCCTATGAATTCTTGAATTAAAAAATAATTTTAAAGGAATACTTGAAACCCCAACTTTTCTATCTTGAAATCTAATGGTTCTTTTGTTTTGTTTTTTATTTGCATATTCTTGATCTCCTCCCTCATTTCCCTAAGATTAATCCTTGGTTTGTTTCAAATTTCATTCTTCCTTAGCTGTCCATACATGAGGTGAAATGAAGGGAAAGAAGAACAAGGAGATTTAAGCTTAGAAAGTAGTAGACTACCTTAGATTTCTAGCCTTTCTTGGATGCTTCTTCCTTTGCTTGGATTCTCCCTTTGAATTTTGAAAACACCCCCTCTGATCTACCCTCAAAATAGACCTAAAAACTTCAACAAAACTATAGAAAGAAAGAGGAAAAGGAGAAGAACAACTTTGCTAAAGGAAAGACTAGGAAATTCAATTGATTTCATACTTTTATCTTGTGTTTTTCTCCTCCCCTTCTCTCCTCTCTTATGCGCCTAAATTTTCTAGTCTCCCTCACTATTTTTGGGTAGAATAAAGTCAGTGAAGAAGGGGCATGACTCTTAAAGAGCATTTAGGAAGCTGCTTGTTCACAAAACTCCAATTTAGCCTTTTAATCTTGCCATTTTCGTATCCAGCTCGTTTGAGCTCTTTTTTAAGAATTGTCTTTTCCATCATAAAATTTAGGTCTTCAATCTTATAAAATGCCTTTGGAATCACTCAAAATTGAAACTAAAACCTTCTCAAACGAGAGGGTCAAAGTTTAGGTCAATTGACATTAGAAAACGTACACCAGAGGGGTTTTAATTGTCTCGGGCTTTCCATAATTTTTAGGGACTCTAAGAACCCTAAAGAACTTAAATTTACCATTTAAAAAGCCCTCCAATGAGAATTCTAAAATTTGTCCAAAATTACCAAAATTTCATTACGTTTTATAGCTATTTCGTTAATTTTCGTTTAGCCATTTTAGCCTATATTTCAAGATACCTCTAGCCTCCTAAATTCATTACTTAATGTCTAGATTATTATTCTAAATTTTTTGGACCTTAACCAATTCATTCTAAAAGACATGTTATGGAAATGTATCAGTTTTTGTCATTTTAATGAAAACTAAACATTACAAATCTCACTCATTTATCCTCTACTAACCATTATAGGTTTTTCAAGCAAAGAGAAAGAAATGAAGAAAAGCTACAGTATTGAAATGATGTATAGAAAACTTATGATGTAACCTATGTATTTTATGATGTATGAAACACTTTAATGATGAACCCCTATGCACATGACAAGGATATGTAATGACAACATGTGTATGAGCTTGAGAGCATAAATATATGCCATTTTGATGCATGAGTTGGCCTTTAGCACATGATATTATATATGAGATGCCATAAGGTTTATATGCATATTCAAGTGTGAGAGAGTGAATTTTTTATACTAGTATTATTTCATGCAATGGTTCTTGTGGAAATGAAATATAAATGGATTACAACTTGCTCAAACCAAGAGATTGCAATTTAGAGGCAAAATGGATCATTTTAGAACTAAATTTTGGTCCAAATGAGACATAAATTGCACTTCTACCCTTCATAGCCCAAATGACCTAGTTTGGGGGTAAAATTTGGTAGACACTTTGAGAATTTATAGAGCTTTCTAATAAGCAAAAGATAGTATTTTTTGGAGCTCCATAGAATATTTGATAAACTTTTGAAATTGATGTAAAATTATAGAAATTGTGTAGTGCTATTCATATTATGACAGCTATGGATTTTTGTGTTTTCTAAGGTCAAATAGATTGATTTTCTATAATAGCTAGTAATTCAAAAACTAAATTAAACCTGATAAACAGGTATGCGAATACCCTAAAGCAAGGCAGATTAAGTTTAAATGGTATTAGAATGTTAATTAGAACATCTTAAAATATAGATTAGAATTTAAAGATAGCTCAAAATTGAAGCCAAAACGGCCAAATAGAGAGCTTCAAAGGTCAGTAGCATTTTTGTAATTTTAGGTAAATTTTAGAAAATTCAAAGGAGGGATCTTTAAATGGAAATATTAAGTTTCTCGGGATTCTCAAAGGCCCTTAAAACCATAGGAATCCTTAGAATTGTTAAAATCCTTTCAGTATATGATTTTGCTCATCGGTTGACCAAATGGTTTGGTAAGATTTTAAATCAAATTTGGGCGAAACCAATAACATTTTACAAATTAGAAGACCTAAATTTCATAATGGAAAAGACGATTCTCAAAAAGGAGTTGAAATGAGTTCAAATAGAGAAAGCAAAGTTTAAGGACATAGTTGGAATTTTGAAAATATTATAAAATAGCCCTCCCTTCTTATAAATCATGACCTACCTTCTTCCACTCACCTTAAATGACTTTCCTTTGGCCAAATTTAGAACCAAGACTTGTTAGAAGTGGCACACTAAAAAGGGAGCGAAGGAGAAGGAAGCCAAGCTTGAAAAGTATAAGATTTTACTTACTTTTCATGTTCTTCCCTTCATTAATGTTCGTCTCCTCTTTCTCCTCTCTCTTCTCATGGTTTTGGTGTCTTAAATGGTGGTGTTTTGTGACTAGTTCAATAAAGAGAAGGGAGAGTTCAATTAAGGTATGTTTCTCCATGGCTAAGTTGCTTTTCTTGCTTGCTCCATGAATACACTATTTTAGCCAGCACAAGAGCACCATGTAGGGGGTTTGATTTTGATCTAAACTTGATAGAACTTGGGGTTTTGAAGCCTAAGAAATCATATGGAAGCAATTAAACTAAAAAAGAACCTGTGGATAACAAGATATGGAAATTAGCATTTTGATTGCACCTAGAGATTTATGAAGCTTTCTAGTGATGATTTAGTTTATGTAAGAGCATGTTTGAGTTCTCAAAACATCTAAGAAGCTTCATCTTTAGGAAAATCAACAAAACTCCATGGGTTCCTCTCTTAAGCATAGTCTTGACCAAGAAGTGGTTCTTGTATCTATGGAGAGTTTTTCTTAATTCCAATGATAGAAGTGGCCTAGAAATGAATCATAAACACCAAAGGAACCATTAGCTTAAATTTGGAAATCATATTTTGAAAATTGTAAGTTTAGAGTTCCTTTAGACATAAAGAAACAACTTGATATTTGGCTCTTTGAAATGAGTTTGTGATGACTTTAATGAGTTTAAATGAAGTCATGTGACATAGATTAAGTAAGAAATTGGAACCAAGATGATGAATTATATGAATTACTTCATTATGCTCTTGTATGGAACCATATTTATGCCATAAGTTAGAAGTAGCTTGTGTAAGCCTTATGTGAGGCTAGAAATAGTTCCACTGATGTGTTTATGTCTTGTTTAATATGTCTAGGCTAAGTAAACCAAGCCTCCTCCAAGTGTATATGTAAGGCTAAACCAAGGAGTTAGAGAATCAAGGAAGAAATTGTGTTTCTTAGACCAAGATAGCTCTTCATCCACTCTTATATGTATTTCTTAGTTGTTTGATTGTCATTGAATGTTGTATGTAAATTTGAATCATGAGATATGCCATTAGCTATTGGTTTGATGCTTTAGTACCATTATGCTTCTTGAATTATGTTTTGAATGAGAGATTACTCTTGATGGGTAAGGTTATGCTAAAAGTCCCTTGGATTGGGTGAGGTGAAGCCAAAAATCCCTAAGAATAGGTGAGACAAGGCCAAAAGTCTTAAGAATGAGTGAGGCTAAGTCAAAAGTCTCTAGAAAATAGGTGAGGCTAATCCAAAAATCCCAAATAATAGGGTGAGGCTAGACCAAAAATCCTTAGAGCTTAATTTTGATCTTGGTATATTTATGTGATCTTGAAAACATGTTTATGTTTAATTTTTGGAAGCATTTGATGCATGCATGTGTTCTTTGAAATAATAACATGCCATATATGCCTACTTGAAAGTGTGAATGAGCTATTGGGATTCTTTGAATCTCACTCTCTCCCACTCATTATCAACTCTTGTCTAGATGATGCTCATGGAACCATGAATGGAGGCCAAGGACTGTAAAATGTATTACTTTGACAATAAAATAGCTTTTTGTGTAATTTAATATCAAAGTGTGTATATTATGTTATTTATGAGATGTAAATCTTTGATCATGTGTAAAAGTATATAAATATGATGTATGAACTAAAGGTTGACCCAAATGTATGAAAATGTATGACTTTGACATCCTTGAACTATGGTGTGCTTATGTATAAGAACAAGTGGGATAGTGAATTTGAGTTCTATGATGATTTGAGCTTATTATGATGTTTCTATATGCTACATTTAAGCTTTTGAACATGTAACACCATAAATATCTTGTCTCAGGCTATTTCTATGACTCATGCCATGCATCTCACAAGGAAGCAAGAAAATGGCATTAAAAATATTGAATAAATTTGCATTGCGTAGCGGATGAATTTTTCATTCGATATCCTATGGACCATGTGGACTCATCTATTTCATCCTCATGTTTAGTTACACAAATACAACTCATAACCATCCAAAGAATTGGCCTAAAACTTGTGCAAGTGGATGGAATACATAAAAATACTAGATGCAGCCTCGAACTGATTTTCCAGGTTACTGTTCACAAATTTTGGAAAATCATAACTAATTCTAGGAAAATTGAAATTAAGCATACTCTACCATTATAGAAATCTACAAATGTATACTTTATACTAAAAATATATCCAGACCATAAAGAGGATGCTAGCCACCAGAAATTGATAGAATAGTACTAGAGGTCGACTATCATTACTGGTACATCTATCCTCCAAATTCAAAAATTCATATCTCCCACTCAGAGTCCAATTGGGGTGATCTTGGTGGCCATGGAAATCTTATCATGTCCAGTTTATTCTTGTGAAATTTCATGAGCATTGGACATCATTTGGTCCTCGAATTACACAGCTCAAATTTTTGACCATATGAATAGTGTCTACATCGTTTCAGCAAAAAAATGCTAATTTTGAAAAATCATAATTAATTCCATAGAACTCCAAATAATCTAGTCTTTGGCTTACCAAAAATATCTAGATAAGATCCATATGTGTGCCAAATTTCATGGGCAAATTCATTCATTGGTCAGATCTTGACATTGGGTTGTAAAATGGTCCATTTTGTGCCATCAAAGGGGTCCAAATGGTCCATTTTGAGTTCTAAGATAACCATGACTACTTGAGCACATGGGAATTCATCAAAATGACATTCTAAACTTGTTCCAAAGGTGCATAAGCCCAGAAATTGAAAACTCACTCTCTCACCCTAAGCCATACACAAGAATATACAAGTCTAGTCTTGCTCCTCAATGTCCAAAATGAACTATATCATACACATAATATTAGATCTCATTTTTACATGATACAATTGCATAATTACATATGTACATAAGGTCATACGACATATACAATAATGGATTACAACATTTGCTACACATATGGCTATAAAGAAGTAAAATCTAGGCACTTTGTTATCATACTTTCATCTTCCAACTTGATGGCTTCCATTACCTTGCTCATGTGGTCCACCTAGCATGTTAGGACATTGGAGAAGAGGGAATGAGATTCAAAGAATCCTAATAGCTCATCTCTCTTTCAATCACACATAAAGAATGCAAAATAAGTCTTAAAAATGCATGCATGAGCATCATGAAGTGTATGATCATTCAAGAAGCATTCTTGGCACTTGAATAAGTCATACAAAACATACATAGGCTTGCCAAGGAAGTGGATTAGCCTCACCCATTCTCTTGTAGATTTTAGACTTGCCTCATCCATTTTCTCTAAGAGATTTTAACTCAACCTCACTGTTGGGAGACTCTCTACTGTGTCTCAACCAATTCTAAGGGTTCGTAGCTTATCTTCACCATGGCTAAGGGTTCTTGGCTTCACCACACTCAAACAAACCCAAGTAAACATACTAGGTAACATTTAAAAAACAGCATGTAACATCATGATACCATAATACATAGAACACTTTACATGGTTTAAAACACACATACACATATTCAAAGACAAGGTAAGCATATAGTTATAATTGAGAGAAAGTGGAGAGAGCTACCTTTATTGCAACCACACACTTTTTCTCTTGGAATTATGCTTCCTTCCTCGGCCTCACACACACAAGGGTGTGGGATTTGTTTCTCTTGGCCTAAACACAATATGTGAAAGCCAATTAGGTTCTTGGAATCATTTCTAAAGCCATACATCTTTCTTAAATACTACTTAGTCTAATAACCCCTTTTATGGTTCCAAAATGTACCTAATGAAGTAACATCCATCAAGTGAGTTATAGGCCCAATTCTTTCCTTTCATTTATGATTTTTGACTCCTTTTAAATCTCTTGGAGTCATTACACAATTAAAGCAAAGAACCAAGCTAGGTGTTACTTTTTTAGGTCATATTATATAACATATAAGGGCATCTCACTTTCTATGATTTCTAAATTTTTCCAAGGCTTTCTCTCATCTTCTTCCATCATATATGACTTAAAAATAAGTTTGGAGCAAATTAAAACTATCCCTAGGTACCCTAACCCTTCTAGGCCGTGGTTATGGAGCAGAAGGCTACCAAGGGTGTTTGCTTTAGTTTCTTTAATGGAAGAAGCATATGAGAGGCCTTCTAGGTATCTTAAGAGCTCATTTAAACATTCATTTAGGCCTAGGAATCATTGTATCAAATTAGATTTTGTAAGGGACACTTGAAACCATAGGTTTGCTATCTTGATTTTCCATAGTTGTTTGTTAATTATCTTTGCATATTCTTATTCTCCTCCCTTAAATTCCTAAGATTCATCCTTGGTTCTGCCCAAAATACAAGCCTTCTTGAAGCTCCATGTGTGGGACGAACCAAGGAGAAGAAGGGAGCAAGAGATAGCTACCATGGAAGATAGCTACCATGCAAGAGATAGCAAGAGATAGCTAGAGTTGAAGTGGTTAAAGAAAAATTTAACAAAATGTAGTGGAATTTTCATAATTTTAGGTAACTTTTGGAAAACCCAAAGGAGGAATCTTTAAATAGAAAATTTGAGTTTCTCAGGGTTCTTAGAGGTTTCAAAAATTATAGGAACCCCTAAAATAGTTAAAACTCATCTGGTTTACGTTTTAAAATGTCGGTGGACCCAAAATCTGATCTTTTTGTAACACCACATTTAACTAGGCTATCTCATTTTATTCAAGTTCATTACCTTGGCCAGGCATCATTTCCCAAGAAAATACCATTAAAATATTTAATTATTTTGTGTTATGTCATGGATAAAATTTTCATTTCTTGTCTCATATATATATGAACTCCCCGATCCCATTATCCTATTTAAATGCACATATACAACTCAAAACCATCTTAAAATTTGGCAAAAAACTCAAACTCATGAACCATATACATAAAAATCACATGTGTAACCTCAGATTGGTGTGCTAAGTTTCTGTCATGAATTTTGGAAAATCATAACTAATCTTAAAAAAATAAAAATCAAGCACACTATACCATTTTGGAAAGCTAGAGAAGTCAAATTTATACTAAAAATAAGTCTAGACTAAAATAGGAACACCTAGCCATAGGAAATCAATGGAATAGCACCTAAACTCATCTGGCATTACAAGTACTAACATAGAACTTCAAAAATTCATATCTCCCTACTCCGACTTCCATTTGGGGGATCTTGGTATCTATAGAAAGCTTATCATGTCTAGTTTGTGCTTGTAAAATTCAGGAGAATTGGACACCATTTGGCCCTCAAATGACATAGGAGAAGAAATTAACCATATGAATAGTAATTATACTAGAATAACTAAAATTTAGCAATTTTAAAAATTCATAATTAATTTCAAAAAGCTCTAAATAATCTAGTCTTTAGCTTTCCAAAAAGCTCTAGATAAAATATATATGCATGCCAAATTTCATGAGAAAATTCGTTCATTTGGTTAGATTATGCTAAAGGGTTGCAAAATGGCTCTTTTTATACTTCTTAAAAGGTCACTAAAGGGTCAAATTTACTTCCAAGGCTTTCATGGCCACTTGAGCATGTGAGAAAGCACCAAAATGGTCTATTAAACATGTTTCAAAGGTGCACAAACCCAGATTTCACAAACTCACTCTCTTACCCCATGGTATACACAAGAATACATAAGCCATATCTTGCCATTCAATGTCAAGAACTTGCTACAATATTCATGTAGCATCAATTCTCATATATACATCAAGTATCCATATAATTACATATATTCAAATTGTAACACCATAAATTCTAGCTCATCTCATGCTTTCAAGTGGCATAATATCATGAATCATATTAATATTCCATGGAAACGCTAAAGAAATAATGATTATTTTCGCGTTGCGTCGTATCAAAAAAATTCAATTCGGTGTCACGTGGACCGTGTGAGATTATACTATACTTCCTCATATTTAATTCCATTATTACAACTCATTTGCATCGCAAAAACATGCCTACAACCCATGGAAACCGAAATGGAACTCAAAATAAACAAGCATATTTTCGGCCAGATTTGCTCCATTTTCTGACCCAACTTTGGAAAATCATAACTAAATCTAGAAAATTCGAAATCATGAAATCTTGGTCATTCTAGAAAGATTAGGATTCTACTTCACACTAAAAATATGTCCAAGTCACAGCATTCATCACACAGGACGTTTGACATCCAAAAAGCTACAGACTCGCTGGCTGCCTGGGCTGTGATTTAGGTTACTGATGTAAACTTCTGCAATTCGTAACTAATTCTACAAAAATCGAAATCATACAAACTTGGTCATTCTGGAAAGCTACAAATGTTAAATTGACACTAAAAATAATTCCAGGATGAAACAGATACTTTTAGGCATCTGGAACTGATGGAACAGTGATTGAGCTCTTGGGGCGCTACTGATACTGACAGTTAATTTCAAACATGCATAACTCTCTGCTCAGACCTCCAAATGAGGTGATCTAGGTGGCCACAGAAATATTATGACCTCTAGTTTATTCATATAAAATTTCATAAGCATTGGACACCATTTGACCATCGGGTGACACAGAATTCGAAACTGCCAGTATGAATAGTACCCATACCAGAATCCATGAAAAATGCCAACTTTGAAAATTCATCAAATATTCCCTAGATCTCCGAAAATTATGATCTTTAGCTTCACAGAAAGGTCTCAATGAGACCTAATTGCATGTCCAAGTTCAAGGCAAGATTAACTCATTTGGCCAAAAAGTGACATAGGGTTCCATTATGGTTAAATTTGGCTCCATATGAGATACCAAATTTGCCAAATGGCCTTCCCTTGGTTGTGGCACCTTTTGGGCAAGTCCAAAAGCTTATTTAAGACTTGTGTGAGCTGCCCAAATGGTCTCAAACCTCATGCATCTCATTTTGGCCATTCAACCCACATTCATACACATATTCATCAAACTTTAAATTCTCTTACCATGGCCTTGCCTACTCAAAACATGTGCTAATGGTCATATATCATTTCCATACATCTAAACATCATATAATAGTATGTTTACATATATCTCAAGGTTCATAATACATATACAACATCATATACATGATGAACTATCATTATGGTTCCAAAATAGACAAAACAAGACATAAGCTTGTCAATTTTCCCTCTTCAAGGTTGTTGGCTCCCTTCACCACAATTGCTTGGTCCACCTAGCATGTTAGATCATTGGAGAGGAGGGGATGAGATTCAAGAATCTCAATAGCTCATCTCCCATTCCATCACACATAATATGTGTAAGCAAGTTTCACAAATGCATGCATGGAGAAAGTAGAAATCATAGGCATTTTAAAAGCAACCTTGGCATGTGAATCAATCATACAAGACATTCAAGAGCTAACTAAGTGTTTGGATTGGCCCTCACACTTCTCCTCATGGATTTTGGACTTGCCTCACCCATTCTTTGAGCACTTTGGACTCAACCATACTCTTGGGAGCCCACTTTGCTTTTGGGAGACTCTTTACTTTGTCTTAACCAAGCTCAAGGGTTCTTGGCTCATCCTCACCCAAGGGAAGAGTTCTTAGCCTCTCCACACTCAAGCAAACTCATACAAACATCATGGATTCATTTAAAACATAACATGGCATCAAGCATCATAGCATATGAAGGCATGCTAGCATACTTTTCAAAGCTTGAAAATACATATACACACATTCTAAAACAAGCTAAACACACATCCATGCATGAGAGAAGGTGGAGAGAGCTACCTTGTTTGCAAGTGCACACTTTTTCCTTAGCTTTTAAACCTCCTCTTTTGGCCACCTACCCACAATTTGGTGGAGATGGTTTCTCTTGGCCTAAATACAATTTTTGGGAGTCAATTAGGTTCATGAAACATTCTCTAAAGCCATACAACTTGCTTAAGTACTAGATTGCTCTATAATCCCCATTATGGTCCATAAAGGCACCTAATGAAGCAACACCCCTCAAATGACTTCTAGATCTCATTCTTTCCTTTCAAATATGATTCTTGACTCCTTTCAAGCCTCTTGGAGTCATCACATCATTAAAACAAATGGCCTAGCACCATGTTGCTTCTTTAGGTCATATTATGGAACCTAAGACACCAAATCACTTTCCATGAGTTCTAAATTTTTTCCAAGGCCTCCCTTCATTTTCATTCATCAAATATAACTCAAGAATGGCCTCAAAAAAATTTAAAACTCCCCCCACCTACACAAACAAGCCTAGGCCGAGACATAGGCTTTCTTTGGGCTTCTTGGAGTTCTCTTGCTTTTCTTGAAGGAGGAAGCTTGTGGGGAGCATCTTTGGTGTCTCAAGAACTGATTTATACTCTAACTTAGACCTAGGAAGCATCATACAAATCCAAAAATTGGAAGGTGCACTTAAAACCCTAGGTTTTGCATCTTGATTTCTAATGCCTATTTCTTAGTTTTCTTTGCATATTCTTATTCCTCTCCATCAATTACCTAAGAATCACCTTTGGTTTGGCTAAAAATCTGACTCCTTAGGTCTGTCTAGGTCTAGGTCGAAATGCTCAAGGAAGGGAGGAAGAAGACCAAGTGGAAGAATCATAAAATACCTTCTTTTCCTTGGATTTCCTTGCTTGTTCTTGCTTTCCTTGGCCTCCTTACTTGAAATTCGAACTTTTCCCTCTGTTCTCCCTTCAAAACAGCCCTCAAAACTTCAGAAAAAATCATGGAGAAGAAGAGGGAAAAAGAGGAGAAGAAAGTGGTGGAGAGAAAGCATGAAAAACAAGCAAAATTCCATACCTAAAGGCTTGAATCTTTCCTCCTTCTTCCCTTCTCTTTGTGTGCCACTCTCCAAGGGATTTGCTTCTGATTTGGGGCTAGAAATTCTGAAGTGAATGAAGGAGAGTGTGAGGTGCCACCTATATATAGCTAGGGTAAAGTGACTTTTTTATAAATTCCCATTTTGCCCTTCATACTTTGCCTTTTTGTTTCTCGTTTGTTTTAGCTCCTTTTTTTGAACCTTCTTTTCCATTATAATATCTAGATTCCCAATTAAGAAAAATGGCTTTGGAATCACTCAAATCGGAGCTAAAACCCTTCCGAACGAATCGGTCAAAGTTCGGGTCAATCGACGTTAGAAAACTTACACCGGAGGGTCTTTACCGGTCCCGGGGCTTCCCATGGTTTTTGGGGCCTCTGAGAACCCTGGGCAACTCAAAATTTCCATTTAAAAAGCCCTCCTAGGTGCTTTTCCAAAATTGCACTTATTTACGAAAATGCCACTGGCCTTTTGGCAAATTTTTCGAATCACTCCGACCCCAGTTTCTGGGCAACTCAAGGCTCAAATCCTCATTTTTTATTATTTAAAATTTTATCCAAATTTTATTTGGCCTTGAATCACTCATCTCAGGGGACTTTGAAAGCGTGTCCGTTTCCATCGTTTAACGAAAACTGGACATTACAATTCTCTCCCCCTTTTAAAAATTTCGCCCTCGAAATTTAGATAACATACCTCATGGGAAGAGTTCTGGATATTTCTTCCTCATATTATCCTCTAGTCCCAAGTGGCTTCCTCGGGAGATAACCCTTTCCAAACCACTTTCACCAACGGTAACCTAGGAAGAATCATACAAATCCAGAAATTGGAAGGTGCACTTAAAACCCTAGGTTTTGCATCTTGATTTTTAATGCCTATTTCTTGGTTTTCTTTGCATATTCTTATTCCTCTCCATCGATTACCTAGGAATCACCTTTGCTTTGGCTAAAAATCTGACTCCTTAGGTCTGTCTAGGTCTAGGTCAAAATGCTCAAGGAAGGGAGGAAGAAGACCAAGTGGAAGAATCACAAAATACCTTCTTTTCCTTAGATTTCCTTGCTTGTTCTTGCTTTCCTTGGCCTCCTTACTTGAAATTCGAACTTTCCCCTCTGTTCTCCCTTCAAAACAGCCCTCAAAACTTCAGAAAACATCATGGAAAAGAAGAGGGAAAAAGAGGAGAAGAAAGTGGTGGAGAGAAAGCATGAAAAACAAGTAAAATTCCATACCTAAAGGCTTGAATCTTTCCTCCTTCTTCCCTTCTCTTTGTGTGCCACTCTCCAAGGGATTTGCTTCTGATTTGGGGCTAGAAATTCTGAAGTGAATGAAGGAGAGTGTGAGGTACCACCTATATATAGCTAGGGTAAAGTGACTTTTTTACAAATTCCCATTTTGCCCTTCATACTTTGCCTTTTTGTTTCTTCTTTGTTTTAGCTCCTTTTTTAGAACCGTCTTTTCCATTATAACATCTAGATTCCCAATTAATAAAAATGGCTTTGGAATCACTCAAATCGGAGCTAAAACCCTTCCGAACGAATCGGTCAAAGTTCGGGTCAATCGACGTTGGAAAACTTACACCGGAGGGTCTTTACCGGTCCCGGGGCTTCCCATAGTTTTTGGGGCCTCTGAGAACCCTGGGCAACTCCAAATTTCTATTTAAAAAGCCCTCCTAGGTGCTTTTCCAAAATTGCACTTATTTACGAAAATGCCACTGGCCTTTCGGCAAATTTTTTGAATCACTTCGACCCCAGTTTCTGGGCAACTCAAGGCTCAAATCCTCATTTTTTATTATTTAACATTTTATCCAAATTTTATTTGGTCTTGAATCACTCATCTCAGGGGACTTACTTTGAAAGCATGCCCGTTTCCATCGTTTAACGAAAACTGGACATTACACAAATGGTTATATAACATATTTATCACAAGGTTACACCATATGCCATCATGATGGTTACAAAGTAGAAAAAAACACACACTTTCTTGTCAATCTCTCTTCTTCAAGCTTGGTGGCTCCCATTTCTTGGTTTACTTGGTCTACTCAGATATGTTAGGCAATGGTGTAACACCATAAATTCTATCTTATATCATGCTTTTAAATGGCTTAATATCATAAATCATGTAGGTTTCCCATGAAAAAAGCAAGGAAATAATGATTATTTTCTCTTTGCATCGTAACTAAAAATTTTATTTGGTGTCACGTGGGCCATGTGGGCTCATACTACTCAATCTAATATTTAATTACATCAACACAACTCAATTGCATCATAAAATCATGCACACAACTCATAGAAACTGAAATGGAGCTCAAAATGACCAAGTGTATTTTCGGCCAGATTTGCCCCTTTTTCTGACCAAATTTTGGAAAATCATAAATAATTCTAGAAAAATCAAAATCATACAATCTTAGCCATTATGGAAAGATCTAGATGTATAATTCACACTAAAAATACGTCTAGACCATAACATCCATTAAAGAGGACGTTTGAAATCCAAAATAGTCCAGAGGTCAAACTGCATTCTGGAACTATCACAGAATTTTATAGAAAAATTTGACAATGTCCAATTAATTCCACAAAAATATAATCCATGAAAATAATACCAATCTGGAAAGATGTGGATGTTAGCTAGAGATAAAAAATATCTTCAGACCAATTCATCAAACCCAGACCTCGAAATTTAATGAAACAGTAACTCAGGTCGGCCAAAATTCTTGATACTAGATAGGATGTTCAAAAAATTCATATCTCCCTCTATAGACCTCCAAATGGGGTGCTTTTAGTTGGAATGAGTCACTATGAATGTCTATTTTCTTTGTATAAAATTGCATGGCAATTGGACATCATTTGGGCCTCATATGATAGAATTCATTTTCGGACCAAATGAATAGTGTAGCAGACCAAAACTAAAAAAATTGCCAACTTTGAAAAATTCTCAAATATTCTGTAGACCCCCGAAAATTATGATCTTTAGCTTCCCCAAAAGCTCTTAATGAGACCTAATTACATGCCAAATCTTAGGCCAAGAATAACTCATTTGGCCAAAGAGTGACATAGGATTCTATTATGGTCATTTTTGGCTCCATATGGGATACCAAAATTGCCAAATGGCTTTCCTTTAGTTTTGGCACCTTTTGGGCAAGTCTAAAAGTATATTTAGGACTTGTGTGAGCTACCCAAATGGTCCCAAACCCCATGTATCTCATTTTGGATTTTCCATCCACACATATGCACATTTCCATAAACTCATTCTTGAAGTTATCTTTGCTATACATACTCAATTCACATTCCATCATTAACATAGTACATGCTTTCATTTCTACATAATATAATATTATAATTACATATGTCTCAAGGGTCATAAACTATTTACAACAATAATATACATCATTATGGTTCATTATGGCTTTAAAAAGGTAAATGCTAAACATATAGTTGTCAATCTTCTTCCTTCAATATTGTTGGCTCCCATTACCATATTCACTTGGTCCACCTAACATGTGAGATCATTGGAGAAGAGGGAATGAGATTCAAAGAATCCCAATAGCTCATCTCCCATTCAATCATATATAATATATGCAAAGCAAGCCTTAAAATGCATACATGGATATTATAGAAGTCATGAATATTCAAGAAGCAAGTTTGACAGTGAACAAGTCATACAAGACAATTCAAGAGCTCACCAAGTGTTTGGATTGGCCTCACACTTTTCCTCATAGATTTTGGACTTGCCTCACCCATTCTTTAAGAGCTTTGGACTCAACCATACTCTTGGGAGCCCACTTTGCTTTTGGGAGACTCTTTGCTTTGTCTCAACCAATCTCAAGGGTTCTTGGCTTATCCTCACCATGGTCAAGAGTTCTTGGCCTCTCCACACTCAAGTAAACTCAACAAACATCATACATTCATTTGAAAACATAACATGACATCATGAAATCATGACATATAAAATCATGCTAGCATACTTTTCATGGCTTGAAAATACACATACACACATTCTAAGACAAGCTAAACATACATCATGTATGAGAGAAGGTGGAGAGAGTTACCTTGCACATAATTACACACTTTTTCCTTAGATTTCAAGCCTCCTCTTTCGGCCACACACACACAAGCTTGTAGAGATGGTTCCTCTTGGCCTAGATACAATTTATGGGAGCCAATTAGGTTCATGAAATAATCTCCAAAGCCATACAATTTGCTTAGATGCTAGATTGCTCTATAAGCTCCATTATAGTCCATAAATGCATCTAATGCAGGAACACCCCTTAAATAAATTCTAGGCTCCATTCTTTCCTTTGAACTATGATACTAGACTCCTTTTAAGCCTCTTGGAGTTATCACACAATTAAAACAAAGGGCCTATCATCATGTTACTTCTTTAAGTCGTAATATGGAACCTAAGGCACCAAATCACTTTCTATGAGTTCTAAACTTTTTCCAAGACCTTATCTCATTTTCATTCATCATATATGACTCAAGAATGGCCTTAGAAAAATTTAAAACTCTCCCTAGCTACCCCAACCTTGCTTAGCCTAGACTATGCTCCTTTTTGGCCTCCTTGGAATTCTCTTTGTTTTCTTGAAGGAGGAAGCATGTGGAGAGCATCTTAGGGATCTTAGGAGCTCATTTAAACTCTTAATTAGGCCTAGAAATTATCATATGAAATCAGATTTTGGAAGGTGCACACAAAACCCTAGAATTTGCATCTTGAAATCTAATGGTTTTTTCATAATTTTCTTTGCATATTCTTAATCTCCACACCTTTTTTCCTTAGATTCATGCTTGGTTCAGCCTAAAAATCATCTCCTCCTAGGGTTTTCTCAAGTGGGGTGAAATGGTGGAGAAGTGAACCAAAGATGACAACCATAGGAAGAGAAATTACCTTATTTTCTTACTTTTTCTCACTTGAATCTTGTGTTCTTTGAGCTCATCTCTTCAAATCCGAATTTTCCCCTCAATTTCTCCCTTAAAACAGATTTATAAACTTCATTTTAATCATAGGAAACAAAGGAGAATGGAGGAGAAGAGGTTTGGAAGAGAAAGAGCATAAAAAACTACTAATTTCCATACCTTAAGCCTTTGATTTCTCCTCCTCTTTGCCTTCCTCTTGTGCACCACTCTCCCTAGGGTTTTCCTCTGGTTTTGGGCAGAACTTGGTCATGCAACATGAAGGGGAGAAGAAGGGTGCATCATATATATAGGTGGGAGGAAGTTACACTTTTCAAAAATTCCAATTTTGCCTTTCATTCTTGGCATTTTCGTTTCTCCTTTTTTTTAGCTCCTTTTTGAAAACCGTCTTTTTCATTATGAAATTTAGGTTCCCAATTTAGTAAAATGCCTTCAGAATCACTCAAATCAGAGTTAAAACCTTCTTGAACGGATCCGTCAAAGTTCTGGTATATCAATATTGGAAAATGTCCACCGAAAGGATTTTAACTATCCTGGGGCTTTCCATGGTTTTCAAGGCCACTAAGAACCTTGGAGAATTCAAAATTTTCATTTAAAAAACCCTCCTCTGTGAATTCTAAAATTTACTCAAAATTACGAAAATACCATTACGTTTCATAAGCTTTTCGTAAGAAATTATTTCTTCATTCTAGCTCTGTTTTTCTTTCCGTCTAAACCTGGGATTCTCATTTTTAGGAGTTTAGAATGCTTCCCAAATTTTTTTGGACTTTAGCTACATCATTTCGGGGGACTTCCTTTTATATCCAGTGAGTTTTGTTTGTTTACAAAGAAACTGTACGTTACATTTCTCACGCTTTTTCTCATTTTTAGAAAAATGGATATTACAAATGGGGAGCAAGGAATGAGATTCTAGGAATCCCAATAGCTCTTCTCCCTTTCAACCATACATAAAGAATGCAAATCCAAGTTTAAAAATGCATGCACAGATATCATGGAGTACATAATCATACATGGAACATTTCTTGCACTTAAGAAGTCAAATAAAGCATATATATAAGTTTGCCAAGAAGATGGTTTAGCCTTACCCACTTCTCTTAGGAGATTTTATACTTGCCTCTCCCATTTTCTTAAGGATTTTTTGACTAAGCCTCACTCTTTACAGACTTTTGGCTTTGTCTCACTCATTTTTTAGGACTTTTGGCTCATCCTTATCCTAGCTAAGGGACTTCTGGCTTCACCACACTCAAAAAAACCAAAACATATTGATAAAGTATCATTTAAGTGCATAACATAACATAACATCATGGTATTATGGCATATAGATACATGCTAAAACATCTTTCATGGCTTAAAACATACACACACACATTCAAAGACAAGATAAACATAAACTCATGCATGAGAGAAAGAAGAGAAAGCTACCTTGGATACAAATGCACACTTTTCCTTTTGAGTTTGGTTCTTCTTCCTCGGCCAAGCACTCATAAGAAGGTGAAATTTGATTCCTTTGGCCTAGACACATCACATGGGAGCCAATTATCTATAAAAGTAGCAAAATACCTTATTTTCCTAACCTTTCTTGGATGCTTCTTCCTTTGCTTGGATTCTCCTCTTGAATTTTGAAATTTCCCCTTTTGTTCTAACCTTAAAATAGACCCAAAAGTTTCAATAAATCCTTGGTAAGGAAGAGAAGAAGAAGGAGAAGGAATTTGCTAAAGAGAAACTAAGAAAATCCATACATTTCACTTGCTTTTTCTTCTTCTTTTTCCTCCTCCCTTGTGTGCCTCACTTGCTAGGTCTTTTCTTTGGTTTAGGGCAAAAATGAAATCAATCAAATGAGGAGAAGAGTGGGGCATGGGGTATATGTAGGTAGGGTTTAGAAATTGTTTCCAAAAAATTCCATTTATGTCCCTTAAACTTGGCATTTTCGTTTCTAGTTTATTTTAGCTCCCTTTTAAGAACCTTCTTTTCCATCATAAGATTTAGGTCCTCAATCTTATAAAATGCCTTAAAAACTACTCAACTTAGAGTTAAAACCTTCTAAAATGAAAGGGTTAAAGTTCGAGTTGACCAACATTAAAAAACTTACACCGGAGGGGTTTTAACTATCTTGGTGCTTCTTATGGTTTTCAAAGCCTCTAAGAATCCCAGAGAACTAAAATTTTTCATTTAAAAAGCTCTCTTGTGAGTATTCTAAAATTTATCCAAAATTACGAAAATACCATTATGTTACATAACTATTTCGTTAATTTTTGTTTGGTTATTTTAGCCTCTGTTTCTGGGCACCTCTGGCCTCCTATTTTCATTACTTGATGTTTAAATCATTATTCTAATTTTTCTAGACCCTAACCAATTCATTTCAGAGGACTTCCTTTTAAAACATATCTATTTTCGTTGTTTTTATAAAAACTGGACATTATATTTCTCCCCTTTTAAATAAATTTCATCCTCAAAATTTTGATACATACCTTATGGGAAGAGCTTTGGATATTTCTTTCTCATTTCTTCTTCTAACTCCTAGGTTACTTCCTTGGGAGATAACCCCTTCCAAACCACTTTCACTAGTGGCATCATTTTATTCCATAACTACTTGAGTCTAACATCCATGATTTGATCTGGTGATACTATATATGACAGATTATCCTGTAACTGCACATTTTCATACTCTATGACATGTGAGGGGTTAGGTTGATACCTTTTTAGTTGGGATACATGGAATACATTATGAACTTGTCTCAGATTTGGGAAAAAGGCAAGTTTATAGGTTACAGGTCCTACTTTATCAATAATTTGAAACGGACCTATGTATTTAGAATTGAGCTTTCTACTTTTAATGGACCGACCTATCTCTATCACTGGAGATACTCTAATAAAGACATGGTCTTCAACCTCAAACTCTAACGACCTTCTTTGTCTATTTGTATAACTTTTTTGTCTACTTTGTGCCATTAAGAGTTTCTTTCTTATGGTCTTAATTTGTTTAAAAGTTTGGTCTACTAATTTTGGGCCCATTAGCCTTCTTTCTCCTACCTCAACCTAACACATCGAAAACCTACACTTCCTCCCATACAATGCCTCATATGGTGCCATCTGAATACTCACATGATAGTTATTATTATAGGCAAACTCCACTAGAGGCAAGTATGTATCCCAGTTTCTTTTCATCTCTAATACACATGCCCTTAACATGTCCTCTAAGATTTGAAGGGTTCTCTTTGTCTATCTATCTTTTTAAGGGTGATATATTGTTCTAAATCTCAATCTAGTACTTAGAGCATCCTATAATGATCTCCAGAAGTTCAAAGTAAACCTAGGATCTCTATCTGATACTATGCTCCCAGGCATACCATGTACTCTCACTATCTCCTGGATGTACAGTTGGGCTAGTTTATCTAAAGTATAAGTGGCTTTCATTTCTAAAAAGTGCGCTAACTTTGTTAATCTATCCATTATTACCCATATGACATTGTGCCTCGATGATGTCCTAGGTAAGCCTAGGACAAATTCATAACTACGCTATCCCATTTCCACTCAGGATATCTAGGGGCTAAAGTAATCCAGTTGGCTTTTGGTGCTCTATTTTGACTTTTTGACATACTAGACATTAGGAGACATACTTTGATGTGTTTATTTTCATTCCAAGCCACCAAAACATTTTTTTTTAAATCATGATACTTATTATTATTGCCTAGATGAATGGTATATTTGCTTTTATGTGCCTCATCTAGTATTCTTTCTTTAAACTCAGCATTTCTGGGCACATATAGCCTATCCTTATATCTTACTATGCCATCCTCAGACAGATTGAACTCTTGAGTGCTACCCTAGGGTTTTTGAGATCTAACCTTTCTTACCTGCCTATCTTTTTGTTGTGCCTCTTTTATCTGGCTCTTCTGGTCACTTTCTATTTAGGTTTCACTCATCAATAACTTCTCTAAATGCACCTCACATGAGAAATTCATATCCCTAAACCTCTCAATCAACTCTTACTCTTTAATCATCATATAGGCTATATGTATGGATTTTTTACTTAAGGCATTAGCTACCACATTAGCCTTACCAGGATAGTATTTCAATGTAAAGTCATAATCTTTTAGAAATTATAACCATCTCCTTTATCTTATATTTAATTCTTTTTGCTTAAATAAATATTTAAGGCTTTTGTGGTCTCTGTAAGTCTCTATGAATGCCCTATACAAGTAGTATCTCTATATTTTCAGGGCAAACACCACTGTAGCTAACTCTAAGTTGTGTATAATTTTCTTTGTGAAGCTTTAATTGTCTAAAGGCATAAGCTACCACTTGACATTTCTGCATAAGCACACATCTTAACATTCTTAAAGGCATCACTATAGACTACAAAAGTCTCTCTCAAGTCAAGAAGTACTAAAACTGGGGTCGTGGTTAACTTATGTTTCAGTTCTTGAAAACACTTCTCACATTTCCCATCCTAAGCAAACGACACAGTCTTTCTAGCAAGCCTAGTTAGTGGCATCGCTATTTGAGAAAAGTCCTAAATGAATCTCTTGTAATAACCTGCTAAACCTAAGAAGCTCCTGATCTCTATCACTGTCCTAGGTCTCTCCCATTATAATACTACCTCTATCTTATGGGGATCTACTACGTGTTAGACATTGTGCCCTAGGGCAATCATTGTATTGCAAATATTGTACTTTATTAAGAAATAAGAGTTTTTACATTATTATTATTATTTTTTGCGTGTTTTATATAATAATATCCTTGGATAAATCATATTGATTATCCTAAATATTCCTAGTCAATCATCATTGTGGAAACGATGATGAACTAGGACTAATATGATTTTGATTGATGATTATGTGTTAATCATGTATAAAGATACGAATCAAAATCATAGGCATTTATTAGGGAACAAGATGCTGGATTAACTCGCCATAAGATAGCTACATGGATTAAGTCATAAGCGTATCTTATGTATAACCGTATCACCGAGCCCTTGGACTTGAGATCATCATAGTTTCCAATATAAGGAACACTATTTTGTTATAGTCAAAAGTCATCTCTAACAGGGTGATCATAAAGGCTATGATCGGGTATAGTGAAATTAATGTAGTAGAAGATGAGTGGTCAAGATAGGATTTGTTCCTCTGATTAATAGAGAGATATCACTAGGCCCCTCGATAAGTGAGACTGAGAAATGCATGGCCGTGCTTGAATAGAAGGATTTTCATTTATAATGTCAGTCTACACGTAGATCGAGAAAATGACAATCAAGTAAGATGAGGATGACATTTTCATGCCTCATACTTGATCTAGATATCGTGTGACAAAAAGGATATGATAAGGTTATGTGATAGGTTGCATCAGATCACCAATCCCTATATGATTTGGGTAGTCACAATGTCTTGTTAGAGGCTACTTGTGACTTATGGGTCAAATAGTATTATTAGTCTACTGCCAACATCATATGGGCTTACAGGGTCGCACATAAGAACAAGTCAACTCAGGTTAAAATATCCAAATTCACTGAATCTAAAATTGCATTTAGATTCAATGAATATCACGTTCAATCTAAGATGGAAGAATTTTATAAATAAATAAATATATATTTGATATATATATATAATTTATAAAATTTGAAATATATATATTTATATATTCGAAATATATATATATCATTCAATTAGTTTTAAATTCAAAATCTATATGATAGGTTTAAATTTAAACTAATATGATAATTTAAATTTAATTTATGAGATAAATTAAATTTGAATTAAGTTTTAGATTTATATTAAATAATTAGTTAAAATTTAAATCTATTAGATAGACTTAAATTTAAACTAATCTATTTAATTCAAAATTGATTTGATTTGATTTGATTTAAAATAATGTATTTTAAATTAATCAAATATATCTGAAACCTTAATAAGATACCTCTATAAAATGGTAAGAGGCTTGGGTTTCCTAGCACTATAAACTAAAAAAAAAACCTAGAGAGGCACACTATATGGATGGCGTACGAACACTATATGGATGTCGTACGGACGTTTAGAGAGAGAAACTATACTGACATTGTACGGACGCCTAGAGAGAGAGAAATGAAGAGGAGAGTGTCTTCTCTACTAAGAACATATACTGACATTGGTAAAAGGCGCTAGCACACCGTTCGAGTTTAACATCCATTCGTGTGGATACCAGCAGAGGGAGTAGATCTGTAGATCAGTTCTTAAGATCCGAAAAAAAGGTAAATATTTCTAGATCTACTTGATTTAAACCACATTAATGGATCCATGGCAAGGGATTCAGGGTTTTAATTTTTCACTGTGCATGTCGAAAATTCCTAACAGTGGTATCAGAGCCACGTCAATGGTTGTTTAAATTGAGTTTTTATGTGAAGTTCCATGAATTTTGCTTTTGTTGTAATTTTGCATGGCCTATATGTGATGTAATATGTTGCAATGTGATATAAGTATGAGAACTAAGGGCTCACATTATTAGTGTTTAAATCTAGTGTTCATATATGTATTATATGTTCAAATCAATTTTAAATTTGATTTCATATAAGTGATATTTGAACTCTATAATTCAATATTATGTGTGACATATATGTACGAATTATAAAGAAATTTGAATTTGATTTGGAATCTGATTCTAAATTGTTTAATTCAGACTATAAATTATTTAATTCGGATGTTTACAAATTTGTTTAACAAGTCTCTCCATGTTTTCATATATGAAATGTGTTTAGCGTAACCTAATATGATTTAACACTAAGATCATAATGCTTACAACCTTACTTATGAGATGAGATGTTTGTAACTTTATATATGAACTATGTTTGTTTAAATTAGATGGGTATGGTGCATAATATGGCCCTAGGTTTTTATGGTTTGTAATTTTTTTTAAAAATACGGCCTGCGTATTGTGCCTCTCTCTATTTATTTTGGATGTACATTCTCTTCTCATCTCACTCCCTTCAAATGTTCAATTGAGGTTTCTCTTTGTAATTTTTATCTTAGAAGAATCCTCTCATTGGCTTGGGAGGAGATAGGCTAAATGAGCCATATTGTGACACATTTATTTTATACTTAATGATAAGGTTACATGTATGTATGAGTTGCTATCATAGTATATTATCATGTGATGATTAAATATTTGAATCACAATGAAATAATAACAATAAAATTCCTCGAATCAAATTTTAAGTTTATATGCCACCCATTTATGAACACCTATCAAAGCTTTAATCACCTAAGTGTATGTTCCATCAAAGTGGATATACTTAGGTTATCTTAGTGAGGCAGCTTGGGTAATGGTGATACTCATAAGGTTCATAATGGTTTGACTTAATTGAGACTATCAAAATAGTTTTGGGTCTCAGGGCATTAGATGGGATTAAACATGTTGGATTATATGATGATAGAATCCCATAAAGATCTAAGAATTACATGTGATGTAATTGGTAAACAAGTTACCTACCTAAATAACTTAATTTTAAGTGTCTTGCCAAAGTGGACTTACAATTGAGTGAAATATGGGTCTTAGCCTACTAAATTAAATTGAGGGTTAATTTTTAGTGGGAGATTATTAACTTGACTTTGCATATTTTGTTGTAGAAAAATGTCGACAAATAATTTTGCTTCACTATCATTGCGATCCATCCTTGAGAAGGACAAACTAAATGGGACCAACTTTCTTGACTAGTTTAGGAACTTGAGAATTGTTCTCAAGCATGAGAGAAAGTCATTTGTCATAGATCAACCCATTCTTAAGGAGCCTACAGCTAATGCTCCAAGAGCCCAAAAGGATGCCCACACTAAGCATCTTAATGACTTTATAGATGTAGCATGCTTGATGCTAGCCACCATGATCCTAAAACTTTAGAGAGATCTGGAACACATGGAGGCTTATGAGATGATTGTGCATCTCAAGGAAATGTTCCAGCAACAGGCGAGGCAAGAAAGGTATGAAACTACCAAGGCCTTACATTCCTGCAAAATGGTTGAAGGTGCATCAATTAGCACTGATGTCTTAAAAATGAAAGGCCATATCGATCACCACAAAAGGCTCAGATTTCCTATGAGCTAGGAGTTAGCTACAGATTTGATCTTAAACTCACTCTCAGAAAGTTATGACCAGTTCGTCATAAACTATATTATGAACAACATGGAGAAATCAATTTCTAAAATGCATTTGATACTTAAAACGGTTGAGCAAAATATCAAGAAAAAGCCAAGCACTATTTTAATGGTTTAGAAAGGAAAAGGAATGAAAAAGAAAGGCAAAAACAAAGGAAAAGGAAAGGGCTCGGACAATAAGTCCAAGGACCAAAACAAGCCCAAGCTTAAAGCCAAGAAGGTAAAGCTTCTCGAGGAAGGACTTTATTTCTTTTATAATGAGCCAGGTCATTGGAAGAGAAATTGCAAGCTCTACCTAGAAGATCTAAAGAATAAGAAGAATAGCAGGGCTATTACTTCAGGTATTTATGTTATAGAAATTAATCTTTCTACTTCTTCTACATGGGTATTAGATACTGCATGTAGAACTCACATTTGTACAAATGTGCAGGGTCTTAAAAGGAGTAGAAAGCTGAAAAAAAGGAAAAATAGACCTACGAGTTGGAAATAGAGCAAGAGTTACTGCTTTAGCTGTAGGCACTTATGAATTAGTTTTGCCTAGTAGGCTTTTGTTTGTTTTGAACAATTACTATTATGTTCTTGCTTTAAGTAAAAATATTGTTTCACTTTCTTATTTAAATAAGGAAGGTCTTACTTCAGTTATTGGGAATAATAAATATTCTATTTATTTTAATGACATCTTTTATGTGGATGGTGATTTGCATGGTGGTAAGAAATTCCCAATAATGAAAATATCTATAACGTAAGTACTAAAAGAATCAAGTTAAATAATTTGAATCCAACCTACCTATGGCACTGTTGTCTAGGCCATATAAATGAGAAATGCATTTTAAAGCTCCATCAAGATGGACTACTCAACTTATTTGATTTTGAATCATTTGACACCTACGAATCTTGTTTATTAGGAAAGATGACTAAGGCACCTTTCACTGGGCATAGTGAGAGGTCCACTAACTTATTAGGCTTAATACATACCAATGTATGTAGTCTACTAAGTACTATTGCCAGAGGTGGTCACTTGTACTTCATTACTTTTATAGATAACTATAGTAGATATGGATACATCTATTTAATGAGATACAAATCTAAATCTTTTGAAATATTCAAAACCTTCCAAAATGAGGTACAAAATCAGCTTGGCAAATCTATTAAAGCACTTCGATTTGATCAAGGTGGTGAATATTTAAGCCAAGAATTTATTAACTATCTTAGAAATTATGGAATTGTCTAACAATTTACCCCGCCAAGAACACCAAAATGGAACAGTGTTTCTATTAAAACTATTAGATAGACTTAAATTTAAATTAATCTATTTAATTCAAATTTGATTTGATTTAATTTAAAATAATATATTTTAAATTAATCAAATATATCTGAAACCCTAATAAGATACTTCTATAAAAAGGTAGGAGGCTTGGGTTTCCTAGAACTATAGAACTAAAGAAAAACCCTAGAGAGAGACACTGTACAGATGGCGTATGAACACTATACTGATGTTGTATGGACATCTAAAGAGAGAAAGTGTGCGGACACTGTACGAACGCCTAGAGAGAGAGAGAAAGGAAGAAGAGAGTGTCTTCTCTACCAAGAACGTGTATTGACGTTAGTAAAAGGTGTTAGCATGCTTTTTGAGTTGAACATCCGTTCATGTGGATACTGGTAGAGGGAGCAGATCTGTAGATCAGTTCCTAAGATCCAATAGAAATGGTAAATATTTCTAGATTTACTTGATTTAAACAACATTGATGGATCCATGGGAAGGGATTCAGGATTTTTAATTTTTGCTGCACATCCCGAAAATTCCCAACACTACAACCCCTGCCTAAGAGATCATGTGGCTTAGAAATTGAACTTTAGTGAGCTAGAACTCACATTTTCTAAGTTTAGCATATAACTATTTCTCTTTTAAGGTCTCTAGGGCTAATCTCAAGTGTTGCTCATGTTTTTCCCTACTCTTAGAATAAATGAGAATACCATCTATGAAGATAACTTCAAATCTATCTAGATATGGCCTAAACACCCTGTTCATATAATCTATGAATATTGTAGGTGCATTCGGCAACTTGAAGGGTATAACTAAAAGTTCATAATACCCATATCTAGTTCTAAAGGTTATCTTAGGAATATCCTCAACCTTAATCTTGAGCTGATGATATCTTGATCTAAGGTTTATCTTAGAGATCATCAACACTCCCACTAACTAGTCTAGAAGGTCATCTATGCTGGAGAGAAGGTATTTATTCTTAATAGTTATCTTATAAAGCTCCCTATAGTCTATGCATAGTCTAAGGCTCCTGTCTTTCTTTTTTACGAATAAGGCTGAAGCTCCCCACAGCGAGACACTGGGTCTAATGAAACCCTTCTCTAAAAGCTCTTCTATTTATTTATTAAGGTTATCTAGCTCAGTGGGAGCCATCCTATACAAGGCCTTAGACACTGGACCCGCCTTAAGTACAATGTCTATAAGAAACTCAACTTCTCTTTCTGAAGGTAGTCTACTAATTTCTTTAGGAAAGACTTCTGGGAACTCTCTCACTATTGGAATTTCCTCTATCCCCTCTTCTACCTTAGCCTAGACTGAAACAAAAACTAGATATCCTTGATAACAATGCTTTAGAGACCTCTCAGCTTGGTAGGTGGTTATAATAGATAACTCAGTTCTCACACTAGGTACAGTCCCACATTGTGGTAAAGTAATACATTTACGAGAATAATCAAGTATGTTATTATTTATAGACATCCAGTTCATACCAATAATCAAATCAATATCAATAAGTGGCATACATATCAAATCAAGTGTGGTATAATACTGATTAAATTGGAGTATACAATTCAAACAAGCATTGGAGGTAATAGCTATATTTCTTGTGGGCATAGATACATGCAAGTCATATGGTAGTGTATGCATACTCAAACCTAACCTCCTAGCGTAGTCATATGATATGAAAGAGTGGCTAGCACTCGAATCAAATAAGGTAGTCATAGAAAGATCATTAATCTTAATAGCACCTTGGATCAGACTTGGGGACTGGCTTATCTCCTGCTGTGTCAGGGCAAAGACTCTACCCTAAGTCTAAGGTCTAGGTGTAGGAGCTATCTCCCTCTGCTTGGCAAACTACTGAGGGGCCTGGGTACAGTCCCTAACTATATTCCCTGGTTTACCACATCTATAAAACAAGTTCTACCCTGTGTAACACGGCCTATTCTTATGATTTTTGCCACACTGACCACATACGGTAGGCGCAGAATTGCCTCTGCTAGACTAAGTTCTTCTTTTCTTGCCTCTTCTACTCCATTGGCTTCTAACACCTTTCTTGCTACTCACTATCACCTATGTCTCTTTGATAAGCATGATTTTTACACACTTTATTCCTCTTAACTTAACCTTTTTAATAATTAAATGTGGCTTAATGAAGGTAATTAAATGGAATTTGATTTTAATTGGCTATTCTTACATTTAAGGAATTAAGTTGCAAACTATTGGTTCTTAATGCATGAATTTCTTTTAAATAATTTTATGGATAATTCCATTTGATTTTTTCCATTCTTTTGTGCAGAAGTTTTGATGGGCAAATAGCTTGAATGGAAATTAAATTGAAGAAGAAATGATGGCTTCATGTGTACAAATTGATGAGAAAAATTTACAAGCTAGAGCTATGGGTTGTCTCATGCAGAACTGCACGTGGAGAGCAAGGAGCTATTGGTTTTTTTTTGCTCACCTAGGTTCCATTTAATGCTCTTGAAGTCCTAGAGAAGAAGCCGTGGGTTTAGAGCTTGGATACAAATACACATACATGCAAAATAGAGCATAGATGGAGGAAGCAAGACTTCAAAGTGGGATGGTGGAGCTGAGAGATGAAGGCACGTGATTTTTCTGGGCACATGAAATGATTAAGGAAACAAGTAGCATGAAGAGAAGAGACACCATGAGCTGCAGCACTTACATGAAAGCCACGAGAATAGAGTATGAGAAGATGGAGGCTTAGAGCTGCATGGGACGTGGAAAAACACGTGAAGAAGCTGAGCAGAACAAAAGAGAGGCAACGAGAGAAGAAGTAACTCGTGGTCTGTGAAGAGAAGTAAAGAGCATAAACAGAGGAGGCTATATGGTGAAGGAGAAGGAAAGTGACGCGGATAGATGGAAGAAAATGAGCACGTGAACAGTGGTGGAGTTTAAGCTACAACAGTCAACGTGGAGAAAAATACGTAAAGAGCATGAAGAAAGAGCTGGACAGCAACGTCATTCAATTAAGAAGGCAGCCACGGGTTCTAATGCTTTGCAAAGAAGAAGAAGCTATACACATGCAGAATAGAAGGGAGCTCGAGCTACTTGAATAAAAACGCAAGAAACAATCACGTGGAAAAGCATGCATATGGAATATTATAATACAAATTGAAATGGGGCCCATACTCAATAATCAAAGAAGAAAAATACATTCGGGCAAAGAAGGAATTAAGGAGTTGAAGAACATGTGGATTAATGAAGCTTGAGAGGTGGAGATTTAGTGATCTGGAGGAGGAAATAAAACGTGACTTCAACGTGGAAAAGAGAGGCAGAACACGTGAGAGCTTAAATCATCCCAGCATTCATCTCAACCATTCATTCTACGAAATACACATCACGCCTTTTATTCAAGGCCATCAGATCCATCCATCATAATTCAAAACATTCACGACGTCATTCCCATTCACGCCTTCATCCACCCCTTCGTCCAGAGAGCTATCCTTCGCCCATTCCATCCCCATTCCACTGTAAAATGAAGCTTTAATTCATCCTTGAGGCTAGCAAGGGAGGAAGCTCTTAAGTGGAAGCTTGAATCCTTGGAGAAGAAGTAGAATTTTGGCTAAGAATTTCTATTTTTCCAGCACTTTTTCTCTTTCTTGTATTTGCTTGGTTAAGGAATATTGGATTGAGAATTTGTGTAATTTATTACTAGCTGGTTAGGTACTAATTAGGAAGATAATTGTTGTTTTAATTGATTAATTTTTGTTCTGAATTGTTCATTTCTCTATAATATCCCATGTATGCCACGAAGGTGTTCGATGAAATGCATGAGTGAGATTAAGTGCCTAATTGTCTATTTGAAATTCTTTGATGTTTAGTTGGTTAGTTAAACATTTTTGGATGATAATTCAGAAGCTAATTAATCAGTTAATCAATCAATTTGAGTGTTCAAAGATCTTAAAGACAAGAATTAACAATTTAATGCGGGATTGAGGTCTCAATTCAACATTAGATTATTAATCTCTTGAATCTTGAATGGTTATTCAAGATCATTTGCTAATGAACACAATTAGGAACTCTTAGGCCAGAATTAATCACAATTGGATTAGGATAAGGATAGTGGATACCAAGGGACGATTCTTAAGCTAGTCGCAAGCCATTATCATCCATAATTCTCCAATTAGGTAGTGTTTAGAAATTTTAATTCTAATTAATTTAATTCAATCAAAAACCCCCCAAATTAGGTAGTCATAGGATCTTTGAATACTTAGAAAACTCAATTGAACATTCAATTCCATTTCCAAGGGAGATGACCTAGGTTGTGCCACTTGCTATATTTTTAATTCAACCTAGTTTTATTTTGAGGGTTGCACAACGAGCCCGTCAAAATTTGGCGCCGTTATTGAGGATTTGGAGTCTCAATTGTTTGAGAATGTTTTCTCAGTATTTTTGTTATGTTTTATCTCTTTTTTGGTTCTGTTTTAGCTTAATTTTTGCCCTGTTTCGAGCTTGGAATTGGTTCATTTCAGTGTTGCGTGTTAAGTGTCTTGGTTGCTGGAATTTTTGTTCAAAGTACCTAGAAAATTCTCAAACTTTGTTTTTCAAGGTTTCTGGGCGTTTTAGGCAAAAATAATAGCTAGGCTATTTGATGCACCATATTTTGGCCAAATTCCAACGTTTGAGACACTTTTTCAAATTTTTTAGTATTTTCTCGAATTTTTTTTTAGGAATTTTTCAATTTTTCTGGATTTAATTTTTTATTTTTTGTGATTTTGTTTGGTGTCATTAGCTCTGTTTTAGATTGTTTTTTATTGTTAGGAACTTCTTAACATCATTTGATTTTATTTTCTTGATTTTGAGTTAATTTTAGTTATAATTTATTTGTGATTTATTTTGTGTTGAAATTAATTGTGCTTCTCATTTTTCCTTGCTTTTAAATGGATCTATATTATTCTAATCAAGGTGTCTATGACTCTTATGCAGAGCATAGGATTTCTTAGAAGTTGGATAATGCCATGACAATGGTTCAAGGCCATCTTGAACAACAAAGACAACAATATCAATAAGCACAACAATATCAACAATTCCAACCACCATGCTACCAACCACACCATCATTCCTATGAAGTTCACCCCAGCTACCAACCATACCACAATCCATATAGAGTACAACCAAATTACCTCCATCATTATGATCCATACCATACCTTCTATAGGCAAGAGCCACAATATCATTCTTACCATTATCATGAGGGATACATGCAAAAAGAGCCCCAGAGGGAACCGAGTTTGAAAGAGAGGATGATGTAGCTAATGGAAACCCTTGATCTTCGAATCCAACAAAAGGATGTCGACAATCTTAAATTCCAACAAGAACATGAATGGTGGTTTCTTGAAACTCAACAAATGATGGATAACATTAGGAAGGATTCAGGAATTCAATTGAATCAACCGACTTCAAGTGCTATTGAATCAATTGAAGAGCAAATTAGAAGGGAATGTATAGAGGAGGAAGAGTCCTATTCATTGGGTAATATCCTTCCATCTTCTAATACATTACAATTTGTTAGAACTGATTCTAGTATACATGATAGCACTATGATTACTAATGCATATAATGTTGTTGATTCTGAATTGCATGATGATGATGTTGATAAGGAAATTATTGTTGAATCTCCTAATATGGTTGATTATGGTAGCTCATTGAACAAAATTGATACAATTGTTGATGTTCATGATTCCTTGCGTACTAATGCACTTGGATTGTCTACACCTAGCTGTGATTATAGTGATGAATTTATTTCTGAGCTTGTTAATGATGAATCTCTTGAGTCTAGGGTAGAAGATAAGTGTGGGGGTGACTTAGAATGTGATGATTATTTTGTTCCTAGTGTAGAATTGGTTGAGAAGCCTATTGATGATACATCTACTGAGTTTAGGGATAGTCAACCATCAGGACCATATAACATAGCTAATTTGGATGCATTTCTTGATTGTGTGTGTGTTGAATTTGCTATATGTGATAGATGCTCCCAAATTAATTCTTCCATTGAGACTAGTGAGTCCATCACATATACTGATCATTATGATTCCTTACTAGCATGTCATGATGTGACTGATGAAACAGTGAATGTAGCATGTGATGAGAATATAGACAGTGAAATTGTTGATAATTCAGACTTAACTCTTAAATGCTTATGTGATGAATTGCATACATGTCCTATCTGTATTGAGATTAATGAGTTTATAGAGTCTGATAAGTCTGTTGAATCTAAAGAATCCTTTACTTGTATTGAAATGATTAATAAGACTGATTCTACTGATCATACTGGTATTGATGAGAACATGCATAGTGATAGTGCTGATATTGAACATCCTTTTGATCCTTGTACTCTTATTGATACTAGTGAGAGATTAAATTTAGTTGTTGATCATTGTTTAGAACATTATGAGCCTACTGATGTCTCTCTGATCAGCGAAGAAGCTATTTCTCTTGTTAAGAGTCCAGAACAAATTCTTGAAGTTGGTGAGCTAGTTCCCAACAATCAACAGACTCTCCCAGTAGAGGAAAAGCAACTGCCAGATACCTTAGATACCTTGAACTTAAAAGACTGTGAGAAGTTGCAGTTTAATTTTCCTGTGGATGTAGTGACTCTTACTCATGAGAGTCAAGTAGATTTTATTGGTTTTGATAGATTTTTAGGAAGCTCAAAATTTCAATTTGGTTTTAAATTTTCTTTCTTTATTTTTAATTGTCCAAATTTTGATTTTTCTTCTTTTCCTACTTTTGAATATGCTGAAAATGACTTTTTGAAACTACTGATGGTTGAGAAAGTCCATGAGTCAACACTGAATGATCAATCAAAATGTTTTAAAGTGGTTAGACTTAAATTTGTTCAGTCAAGAAGGAATAAAGTGGTTTTAATTCTTGTTTTTGATACATATGATTAGTTAGTCTTTGATAGAGTTCTCTGTAGTTTAGGACTTAGCTTTCTTTTTCTTTTCTACATTACAGTTTGTTTTGTTTTTATTTTATAGGTAATAAAAAGCTGCTAACCAGTTACAAAGAAATCCGAACCTACCTTGAGACCTTCCATTTTCAAGTTCATCCGATTGTACTCTCTCCTTTCACTCTCTTTATATTGTGTTGTTTATCTATTTACTAGATTGTGTGCTGACATTGAGGACAATGCAATATTTAAGTGTGGGGGAGAGTCATTCCATCCATCTTTTCCTTGTTTTTTTAAAAAAACAAATTGAAAATTTTTTAGAAAATTTTTGAAAAATAACATGATTTTTTTTTTTTAGTTTTTCTGTAAAGTTACAAGTTAAGATGATTATAGCTTGGATTCACTTAGACATGACAAGTGATAGATCTTGTGTCTTGATTCAAGTGAAGTGGCAATGAATTTGATTTTAATGAATTATTTGATAGCCATTAGCTGGTGAGGATTTGAACCTTAATTGTTCATTTCTAGTGTGTATTCACCTATCATTGTTCACTCTAGAACTTGTCTTGATTCTTTGTTGAGACCATATTTGCATTTGCATGCATGAAAGTGATAAGGCATTCATTTCTTTTGTATCTAGTTAGCTAAAAAGCTAATCATACATTCACTTTATCCATTGTTTTAGCCACTTTGAACTTATTTTCATTTTCTTGGTAGCCCATAACCATTTAAATATATTTTCCACCTTGTTTTAAGATGCCTTAGGAATTTTCAAGGAGCATTACACTTGTTTAGGATAGGTGAATGTGTGATTTGCATCCATTAAGGCCATTGTTAGTCAAAGAATTTGTTCTAAGAAAAAAAAATGCAATGAAATGAAAAGAAAAAGAAAACAAAAGAAAAGCAATGAAAGAAAGAAAAGAAAGAAAAGGAAACATTTGAAAGTCAAAAAGAAAGAAGTGTTTCAAATTGAGTTTATAGTTTCCTATTACTAGTTAGAAATAAGGCCTTGAATTACACATGTTCTACTCTATCCTAGGTATTCTTTTGATTGCTCTTAAAGTTCTAAGGTATCCATTTTGTTTAGTTTTTCCCTTTATTTTTGTATCCATTCATTTCATCTCCTTTAACCCCATTACAATCCTGAATAAAGTCCTTTGATTTGTGCATTGCATTTGGCATGAGTGGTGGAGATTTAGAAGCTTGACAAGCTTATGGTAGTGAACCTTGATAGGTGGAAATTGAGTGATCTACATTGCCCATAAACACTTGAGAGTGAGAGTAAACACCAATCCAAGTGAGGGGCTATGCATTTTAATTCAATCTTTTCAAATGAAATTGCCATGAAATTTGATTTCTTGATGCAATTGAAGTTATCTTAGATTGTTGAAGTGTTGAAGAGTTGTGATTAGTCTCTAATTTGTGATTTTTACACTTTCTTTTCCATTTTCTTTTTCCACTTGCCATTCTACTAGCTGGATGCTTCAATTCATTCTTTATCTTAGATTTTAAGCTTTGTCCAAGAGTGCAAAGGTTTAAGTGTGGGGGAATTTGATAAGCATGATTTTTACACACTTTATTCCTCTTAACTTAACCTTTTTAATAATTAAATGTGGCTTAATGAAGGCAATTGAATGGAATTTGATTTTAATTGGCTATTTTTACATTTAAGGAATTAAGTTGCAAACTATTGGTTCTTAATGCATGAATTTCTTTTAAATAATTTTATGGATAATTCCATTTGATTTTTTCCATTCTTTTGTGCGGAAGTTTTGATGGGCAAATAGCTTGAATGGAAATTAAATTGAAGAAGAAATGATGGCTTCATGTGTACAAATTGATGAGAAAAATTTACAAGCTAGAGCTATGGGTTGTCTCATGCAGAACTGCACGTGGAGAGCAAGGAGCTATTGGTTTTTTTTTTGCTCACCTAGGTTCCATTTAATGCTCTTGAAGTCCTAGAGAAGAAGCCGTGGGTTTAGAGCTTGGATACAAATGCACATACATGCAAAATAGAGCATAGATGGAGGAAGCAAGACTTCAAAGTGGGATGGTGGAGCTGAGAGATGAAGGCACGTGATTTTTCTGGGCACATGAAATGATTAAGGAAACAAGTAGCATGAAGAGAAGAGACACCATGAGCTACAGCACTTACATGAAAGCCACGAGAATAGAGTATGAAAAGATGGAGGCTTGGAGCTGCATGGGACGTGGAAAAACACGTGAAGAAGCTGAGCAGAACAAAAGAGAGGCAACGAGAGAAGAAGTAACTCGTGGTCTACGAAGAGAAGTAAAGAGCAAAAATAGAGGAGGCTATGTGGTGAAGGAGAAGGAAAGTGACGTGGATAGATGGAAGAAAATAAGCACATGAACAATGGTGGAGCTTAAGCTACAGCAGTGAACGTGGAGAAAAGCACGTGAAGAGCATGAAGAAAGAGCTGGACAGTAATGTGATTCAATTAAGAAGGCAGCCACGGGTTCTGATGCTTTGCAAAGAAGAGGAAGCTATACACATGCAGAACAGAGCGGAGCTCGAGCTATTGGAATAAAAACGCAAGAAACAATCACGTGGAAAAGCATGCATATGGAATATTATAATACAAATTGAAATGGGGCCCATACTCAATAATCAAAGAAGAAAAATACATTCGGGCAAAGAAGGAATTAAGGAGCTGAAGAACACGTGGATTAATGAAGCTTGAGAGGTGGAGATTTAGTGATCTGGAGGAGGAAATAAAATGTGACTTCAACGTGGAAAAGAGAGGCAGGACACGTGAGAGCTTAAATCATCCCAGCATTCATCTCAACCATTCATTCCACGAAATACACATCACGCCTTTTATTCAAGGCCATCAGATCCATCCATCATAATTCAAATCATTCACGACGTCATTCCCATTCACACCTTCATCCATCCCTTCGTCCAGAGAGCTATCCTTCGCCCATTCCATCCCCATTCCACTATAAAATGAAGCTTTAATTCATCCTTGAGGCTAGCAAGGGAGGAAGCTCTTGAGTGGAAGCTTGAATCCTTGGAGAAGAAGTAGAATTTTGGCTAAGAATTTCTATTTTTCCAGCACTTTTTCTCTTTCTTGTATTTGCTTAGTTAAGGAATATTGGATTGAGAATTTGTGTAATTGATTAGTAGCTGGTTAGGTACTGATTAGGAAGATAATTGTTGTTTTAATTGATTAATTTTGGTTCTGAATTATTCATTTCTCTATAGTCTCCCATGTATGCCACGAAGGTGTTCGATGAAATGCATGAGTGAGATTAAGTGCCTAATTGTCTATTTGAGAATTCTTTGATGTTTAGTTAGTTAATTAAACATTTTTGGATGATGATTCAGAAGCTAATTAATCAGTTAATCAATCAATTTGAGTGTTCAAAGATCTTAAAGACAAGAATTAACAATTTAATGCGGGATTGAGGTCTCAATTCAACATTAGATTATTAATCTCTTGAATCTTGAATGGTTATTCAAGATCATTTGCTAATGAACACAATTAGGAACTCTTAGGCCAGCTTTAATCACAATTGGATTAGGATAAGGATAGTGGATACCAAGGGACGATTCTTAAGCTAGTCGCAAGCCATTATCATCCATAATTCTCCAATTAGGTAGTGTTTAGAAATTTTAATTCTAATTAGTTTAATTCAATCAAAAACCCCCCAAATTAGGTAGTCATAGGATCTTTGAATACTTAGAAAACTCAATTGAACATTGAATTCCATTTGCAAGAGAGATGACCTAGGTTATGCCACTTGCTATATTTTTAATTCAACCTAGTTTTATTTTGAGGGTTGCACGACGAGCCCGTCAAAATTTGGCGCAGTTGCCGGGGATTTGGAGTCTCAATTGTTTGAGAAAGTTTTCTCAGTATTTTTGTGATGTTTTAGCTCTTTTTTGGTTTTGTTTTAGCTTAATTTTTGCCCTGTTTCGAGCTTGGAATTGGTTCATTTCAGTGTTGCGTGTTAAGTGTCTTGGTTGCTGGAATTTTTGTTCAAAGTACCCAGAAAATTCTCAAACTTTGTTTTTCAAGGTTTCTGGGCATTTTAAGCAAAAGTAATAGTCTCAGTCTATTAGGCTTAGGGAGGAGAGGTCTGATACTAGAATTAGGCTGCATCATTCTGAGGTTCGCTTTTGTAACTCTACAAATCTCAATCAGGGTATTAAAGTTCCTAATTCTCTGTGGAACCACCCTGTCTCTAATCTCTGGCAATAAACCTTTCTCTAACTTGTCTGCTCTCTAGTGCTTGTCATTATGTCTCTGCAAATATGAGGAATATCTAGACAGCTCTATGAATTTGGCCACATACTAGTCTACGGACATTCCTTAACTTGCCTCAGGAGTACAAACTCTGACTCCTTCTAATCTCTAATGGAGTTGAGGAAATATGTCTCATTGAAGGCCTGGAAGAACGTCTCCCAAGTGAGTGGAGATTATTTCTCTTGGCCTAGACACATCATATGGAAGCCAATTATACTCTTAACTCAAATTCTAAAGCCATATATTCACTAGAAAAGCTAGATAGTTTATATGGCTCTTTTATGGTTCCATAATACACTTAATAAAGCAACCTTAAGAAAATATCATCTTAGCTCCATTCTCTCCATCCATTTATAATTGTTGACTCCATTTAAACCTCTTAGAGCCATCACACAATTAAAATAAGGAGCCTAACTAGGTGTTGCATCTTTAAGCCATAATATGAAACCTATGATACCATCTTACTATCCATGGCTTTTAAAATTTTTTCAAGGCTTCCTCTCATCCTCTTCCATCATATATGACTCAAAATCAAGCTTGAAACAAATTAAAACTATCCCTTGGTGCTCCAACCTCTCTAGGTCGTGGCTATGAACTAAGGAGACACCAAGTGAGTTTGTTTTGTTTTCTGGATGGAAGATGCATATGAGGAGCCTTCTAAGGATCTTAGGAGCTCTTCCAAACACTCATTTAGGCCTAGAAATTATTGTATCAACTCATATTTTTGGTAGAACACTTGAAACTCTAATTTTGCTATCTTGAAATCTAATGGCTTTTTGATTGTTTCCTTTGCATATTCTTGTTCTTCTCCCTCATTTTCCTAAGATTCATCCTTGGTTTGGCTAGAAATTTAACCCCTTAGGGCTGGTCTCATAAGGGGCAAAAATCACACAAGAGAAGGAATGGAAGAACAAGCTTGAAACATAGCAAATTACCTTAGTTTCTTGGCTTCCTTTGCCTGTTCCTCACTTTACTTGGCTTCTTCTCCTTAAATTCAAAAATCTTCTCTCTATTCTATCCTCAAAATAGACCCAAAAACTTCAACAAAATCATAGAAAGAAAGAGGGAAAAGAGGAGGAGATTGGTGAAGGAGAAAGTGTAACACCATAACTTCTAGCTCATTTCATACCATTTATAAGCTTCACATCATCATTTCCATGAGGGCACATGAAAAAGGGGATAGAAATAATCGACTTTTTCCGCGTTGCGCTATATCTAAAAATTCAATTCGGTGTCACGTGGACCGTGTGAGCTTATACTATACTTTCTTATATTTAATTTTATTATTACAACTCATTTTCATCACAAAAACATGCCTACAATTCATGGACACCGAAATGGAGCTCAAAATAAGCAAGCATATTTTCGGCCAGATTTGCTCCATTTTCTGACCCAACTTTGGAAAATCATAACTAAATCTAGACAATTCAAAATCATACAATCTTTGTCACTCTAGAAACCTTAGGATGTCTACTTCACAATAAAAATACTTCCAAGTCACAAAATTCATCACACAGGACGTTTGACATCCAAAGAGCTACAGACTCGCTGGCTGCCTGGGTTGTGATTCAGGTTACTGATGTAAGCTTCTGAAATTTGTAACTAATTCTACAAAAATAGAAATCATACACATTCAGTTATTCTACGAAGCGACAAATGTTAACTTGACACTAAAAATAATTCCCAAATGAAACAGATACGTTTAAGCATCTGGAACGGATAGAACAGTGATTGAGCTCTGGAGTCGCCACTGTTACTGACAGCAAACTTCAAAAATGCATAACTCTCTGCTCAGACCTCAAAATGAGATGATCTTGGTGGCCATAGAAATCTTATGACCTCTAGTTTATGTATATAATATTTCATAAGCATTGGACCCCATTTGGCCATCGAGTGACACGAAAATCAAATCTGCCAGTATGAACAGTGCACATACCAGAAACCATGGAAAATCCCAACTTTGAAAATTCATCAAATATTCTCTAGGTCTCCAAAAATTATGATCTTTAGCTTCCCAGAAAGATCTTAATGATAACTAATTGTATGCCAAATTTTAGGGCAAGACTAACTCATTTGGCCAAAAAGTGACATAGGGTTCCATTATGGTCAATTTTGGCTCCATATTGGGTACCAAAATTGCCAGATGGATTTCCCTTGATCTTGGTACCATTTGGGCAAGTTTAAAAGCTTATTCAAGACTTGTGTGAGCTACCCAAAGGGTCCCAAACCTCATGCATCTCATTTTGACCATTCAACTGACATTTATACACATATTCATCAAACTTTAAATTCTCTTACCATGGCCTTGCCTACTCAAAACATGTGCTAATGGTCATATATCATTTCCATATATCTAAACATCACATAATAGTATGTTTACATATATCTCAAGGCTCATAATACATATACAACATCATATACATGATGAACTATCATTATGGTTCCAAAATAGACAAAACAAGACATAAGCTTGTCAATTGTCCCTCTTCAAGGTTGTTGGCTCCCTTCACCACAATTGCTTGGTCCACCTAGCATGTTAGATCATTGGAGAGGAGGGGATGAGATTCAAGAATCTCAATAGCTCATCTCCCATTCCATCACATATAATATGTGCAAGCAAGTTTCACAAATGCATGCATGGAGAAAGTAGAAATCATAGGCATTTTAAAAGCAACCTTAGCATGTGAATCAATCATACAAGACATTCAAGGGCTCACTAAGTGTTTGGATTGGCCTCACACTTCTCCTCATGGATTTTGGACTTGCCTCACCCATTCTTTGAACACTCTGGACTCAACCATACTCTTGGGAGCCTACTTTGCTTTTGGGAGACTCTTTACTTTGTCTCAACCAAGCTCAAGGGTTCTTGGCTCATCCTCACCCAAGGGAAGAGTTCTTGGCCTCTCTACACTCAAGCAAACTCATACAAACATCATAGATTCATTTAAAACATAACATGGCATCAATGATCATGACATGTAAAGACATGCTAGCATACGTTTCAAAGCTTGAAAATACACATACACACATTCTAAAATAAGCTAAACACATATCCATGCATGAGAGAAGGTGGAGAGAGCTACCTTGCACACAATTACACACTTTTTCCTTTAGGATTCAAGCCTCCTCTTTTGGCCACACACCCAAAAATTGGTGGAGATGGTTTCTCTTGGCCTAAATACAATATATAGGAGCCAATTAGGTTCATGAAACAATCTCTAAGACCATACAACTTGCTTAAGTACTAGATTGCTCTATAACCCCCATTATGGTCCATATTGGCACCTAATGAAGCAACACCCCTCAAATGATTTCTAGGCCTCATTCTTTCTTTTCAAATATGATTCTTGACTCCTTTTAAGCCTCTTGGAGTTATCACATCATCAAAACAAAAGGCCTAGCACCATGTTACTTCTTTAGGTCATAATATGGAACCTAAGGCACTAAATTACTTTCTATGAGTTCTAAATTTTTTCCAAGGCCTCCCCTCACTTTCATTCATCAAATATAACTCAAGAATGGCCTTAGAAAAATTTAAAACTATCCCTAGCTAGGAGAACCCATCTAGGCCGAGGCTATGAAGCATATTAAGTTCCATGGAGCTTTCTTTGTTTTCTCAAGGGAAGAAGCATATGGGGAGCCTCTTAGGGATCTTGGGAGCTCATTTAAACTCTTACTTAGGCCTAGGAATCATCATACAAAGTCAGATTTTACAAGGTGCAATTGAAAACCTAGAATTTGTATCTTGAAATCTAATGGCTTTTTGATGATTCCCTTTGCATATTCTTAATCTCCACACCCTTTTTCCTTAGATTTATGCTTGGTTCTGCCTAAAAATCATCTCCTCCTAGGGTTTTCTCAAGTGGGGCGAAATGGTGGATAAGGGGACCAAAAATGACAACCATAGGAAGAGAAATTACCTTGTTTTCTTGCTTTTTCTCACTTGAATCTTGTGTTCTTTAAGCTCCTCTCTTCAAATCCGAACTTTTCCCTCAATTTCTCTCTTAAAACAGATGTATAAACTTCATTTTAATCATAGGAAACAAAGGAGAATGGAGGAGAAGAGGTTTGGAAGAGAAAGAGCATGAAAAACTATTAATTTCCATACCTTAAGCCTTTGATTTCTCTTCCTTTTCTTCCCCTTCTTGTGAGTCTCATCCCCTAGGGTTTTCTTCTGGTTTTAGGCAGAAGATGGTCGTGCATAATCAAGGGAGGAGAAGGGTGTATCATATATATAGGTGGGAATAAGTTACACTTTTCAAAAATTCCCATTTTGACCTTCATACTTTGTATTTTTGTTTCTCCTTCGTTTTAGCTACTTTTTTAGAACCGTCTTTTCCATTATAAAATTTAGGTTCCCAATCAAGTGAAATGGCTTTGGAATCGCTCAAATCGGAGCTAAAACCTTTCCGAACGAATCCGTCAAAGTTCGGGCACACTGACGTTGGAAAACGTCCACCGGAGGGGCTTTAACTGTCCCAGGGCTTTCCATGGTATTTAGGGCCTCTAAAAACCCTGGAGAACTCAAAACTTTCATTTAAAAAGCCCTCCTGTGTGTTTTTCTAAAAAGTATCCATATTTACGAAAATGCCATTGGCCTTTTGACAATTTTTTAAAGTTACTCTGGCCTTGATTTCTGGGAAACTCAAGGCTCAAATCATCATTTTCTAATATTTAAAATTTTATCATAATGTTAGTTGGCCCCAATTCCTTCTATTTCAGGGACTTCCTTTTTGTATCTGGCCCATTTCTACTGTTTACGGAGAAACCGAACATTTCATTTCTCAGGTTTACGGAAAGGCTGGATGCTACAGAAAGCATGAAAAACTATGAAATTCTTACACTTTTTGCTAGGTTTCCTCTTCCTTCTTCTCTCCATCTTGTGCACCATTCTCCTCTGCCTTTGGTTTTGTTTTAGCCCAGAAAATTCATTCATAAGGAGTGGGGAAAGAGTGGGGATGTTTTTATAAGCCTAGGGGTTTATTTAAGTAACTTTTAAAATTTGCAATTTAGTCCCTCTTCTTAGTTTTGTCCATTTGGGCTTATTTCAAATCCTTTTTGAGAATTGTCTTTTTATCATAAAATTTGGGTCCTCTAATTCATAAAATGCTTTGGTTTCATCCAAATTAGATTTAAAACTATTATGAACTATTTGGTCAAAATTTTGATCAACTAACAATTGAAATTGCTCACCTAAGGGGTTTAAACTATTCTGGGGATTCCTATGATTTTTAAGGTCTCTAAAAACCCCAAAGTGCTCAAATTTCTCTTTAAAAAGCCCTTTTACGATTTTTCTAAACATTGCCTGAAATTACAAAAATGTAATTACGTTTCTTTGCATTCTTGTTAAGATCTGTCTGGCTATTTTGGCTCTGGTTTCAAGGCACCTTTGGCCTTGAATCACCATTATTTAAGGCCTAGAATATTATTCTAATTTTATTGGACCTCAAATCACTTTATCTAGATCTAGTGAATTTTGTACATTTATAGAGAAATTATGTAACACCATAGATTTCTAGCTTTGCATCATGCTAATTTTAAGTCTCATGCCAAACATTACACAGGGAAGCAAGAAAAATGACATTAAAATATTAAGTTTTCTTGCATTGCGCTATGCATAAATTTTTCTTTCAGAGTCCTATGGGTGATATGGACTCATGTATCACATTCTCATATTTAATAACATAGATACAACTCAAATCCAACACCAAAAGTGGCTTAGAACTCATGTAAGTGCAAGAAACATATAAAATTCCATAGTGTAGCCTCGACCAGAATTGCATATTTTCTATCACAAAATTTGAAAAATCATAACTAATTCTAGAAAAATTAAAATCACTCATTCTTTACCATTTTGGAAAGCTACTGATGTATATTTTGTCGTAAAAATAATTCCCATTCATGGAACATCAAGCAGAAGATTTTTGACATTCGAAAAGTGTCCAAAGTCTCAGGTGCCTAGGCTACTATCATAGCTTACTGTCATAAATTTTGAAAATTCATAACTAATTTCACAAAAATCTAAATCATGACAATTAGGTCAATTTGAGAATCTACAAATGTTAAATCTAAGGAAAAAATATCTTTAGACCATGCAAAGATCATCTAGGAATTGAATTATGATGGAACGATACTAGAGGTCCAGTGGCACTATTGGTACTAACAGTAAATTTCAAAAATTTTTAACTCTCTATTTAAACCTCCAAATGAAATAATCTTGATAGCAATAGAAAGCTTATAACCTCTAATTTATGCTTGTAAAATTTCATGAGCATTGAACACCATTTGGCTATCGGATGACATAGAATACAAAATTGACCATATGAATAGTATACGCACCAGAATAGTAGAAAAATCCCAACTTTGAAAATTTATAATTAATTTTGTATAGCTCTAATTTTTTGTACTTTAGCTTTCCAAGAATCTCTCAATGAGATCTACACGTCTACCAAATATCATGGGAAGATTCATCCATTTGGTTAGTTTATGCTATAGGGTTCCGGTTTGGTCATTTTTATGGTCTCAACTAGCATCAAAGTGTCCAAATTTGCTTCCTAAACTTGTGCGGCCACTTGAGCATGTGGGATTGCACCAAAATAATATTTTAAACTTGTCTCAAAGGTACAGAAACCCAGAATTTGGAAAATCACACTCTCACCCCATGCCATGCACCAATTTCCATAATGCTAGTCTTGCCACTCTATATCCAATTTGCATTATAACATTCATATAACATAAATTCTCATTGATGCATGATACATTAGCATACTTACATATGTTCATGGGGTCATAGGTCATATACAATAATAGATTACAACATTTGCCACTCAAATGGCCATAAAGAAGGAAAATCCATGCACTTTGATGTCATACTCTCATCTTCCAAGTTGTTAGCTCCCATTGCCTTATTCTCTTGATCCACCTAGCATGTTAGAACATTGGAAAGAAGGGAGTGATATTTAAAGAATCCCAATAGCTCATCTCCCTTTCAATCACACATAAAGTATGCAACCAAGTCTTACAAATGCATGCATGAGTATATTGACATGTTCAATCATTCAAGAGACATCTTTAACATTTGAACAAGTCATACATAATATAAATAGGATTGCTAAGTAAGTGGATTAGCCTCACCCATTCACTTGTGGATTTTGGACTTGCCTCACCTATTTTCTTAAGAGGTTTTTTACTCAACCTTACTTTTGGGAGCTAACCTCACTCTTGGGAGACTCTATTTGTCTCAAAAAATTTTAAGGGTTATTGGCTCATCCTCACCATGGCCAGAGGGTTCTTAGCTTCTCCACACTTAAGTAAACCTAAACACACATATTAGACATCATTTGAAAGTATAATGTAACATCATGGCACCATGGAGTAAAAGCTCATGCTAGAATACATTTTATAGCTTAAAACACACATGCATACATTCAAAAACAATGTAAGCACACATTCATGCATGAGAAAAGGTAGAAAGAGCTACCTTGGTTGCAATCACGTACTTTTCTTCTTGAATCTGCTCTCCCTTCCTCAGCCTCACACACACAAAGATGTGGGATTGGTTTCTCTTTGCCTAAACACAATTTATGGAGGTTCATGGAGTTAATTCTAAGGCCACACATCTTCCTTAAATAATAACCTGGTCTATTAACCCCTTGATAGTTCCAAGAATGCACCTAATAAAGTAACACCTATCAAATAAGTTTTGGGCTCTATTCTTTCTTTTCATATATGATTCTTGACTCCTTTTAAGCCTCTTAGAGTCATCACACAATTAAAACAAAGAGTCTAACTACATGTTGCTTCTTTAAGTCATATTATGAAACTTAAGAGACCAATTCATTTTCTAGGCCTCCTAAATTTTTCCCAAGGTTTTCCCTCATTTTCATTCATCATGTATGACTCAAAAATAGGCTTGGAAAAATTTAAAACTCTCATTAGGTGTCCTATCCCCTTTAGCCCGAGACTATGTAGCATTTGGCCTCTATGGATGTTTGCTTTGTTTTCTTGATAAAGGATGCATATGCGGAGACTTTTGAGGATCTTAAGAACTCATTTGAACATTCATTTAGTCCTAGGAATAATTATATCAAATTTGGGAAGCATTCTAGACTCCTAGATATGAGAATCCCAGGCTCAAACGGAAAGAAAAATAGAGCTAGAATGAAGAAACAATTTCTTACAAAAAGCTTACGAAACGTAATGGCATTTTTGTAATTTTGAGTAAATTTTGGAATTCACACAAGAAGGCTTTTTAAATGAAAATTTTGAGTTCTCCGAAGTTTTTAAAGGCCCTGAAAACCATAGAAATCCCTGGAACAGTTAAAACCCCTCCGGTGGATATTTTCTAACGTCAGTGTACCCAAACTTTCACGGATCCATTCGAGAAGGTTTTAGCTCTAATTTGAGTGATTCCAAATGCATTTTTCTTAATAATGAACCTAAATTTTATAATGGAAAAGACAGTTCTAAAAAAAGGAGCTAAAACGAAGGAGAAACGAAAATGCAAAGTATGAAGGGCAAAATGGTAATATTTGAAAAGTGTAACTTATTCCCACCTATATATATGATGCACCCTTCTCCTCCATTCATTATGCATGACTATGTTCTGCCTAAAACTAGAAGAAAACCCTAGGGAATGAGGCTCACAAGAAGGGGAAGAAAAGAAGAAGAAATCAAAGGCTTAAGGTATGAAAATTAGTAGTTTTTCATACTCTTTCTCTTCCAAACCTCTTCTCCTCCATTCACCTTTGTTTCCTATGATTAAAATGAAGTTTATAAATCTATTTTAAGGGAGAAATTGATGGGAAAATTCGGATTTGAAGAGAGGAGCTCAAAGAACACAAGATTCAAGTGAGGAAAAACAAGAAAACAAGGTAATTTCTCTTCCTATGGTTGTCATCTTTGGTTCCCTCCTCCTTCATTTCGCCCCACTTGAGAAAACCCTAGGAGGAGATGATTTTTAGGCAGAATCAAGCATGAATCTAAGGAAAAAGGGTGTGGAGATTAAGAATATGCAAGGAAAACAACAAAATAACCATTAGAAATCAAGATGCAAATTCTAGGGTTTTATGCGCACCTTCCAAATTCTGATTTTGTATGATGATTCTTAGGTTTAATTAAGAGTTTAAATGAGTTCTTGAGGCACCTTAGATGCTCCCCACAAGCTTCCTCCTTCAAAAAAACCAAGAGAACTCCAAGAAGGCCAATGAAGCCTATAGTCTCGGCCAAAGAGGGTTCTTGCAGTAGGGGAGAGTTTAAAATTTTTCTAAGGCCATTCTTGAGTCATATTTGATGAATGAAAATGAGGGGAGGCCTTGGAAAAAATTTAGAACTCATAGAAAGTGATTTGGTGTCTTAGGTTCCATATTATGACCTAAAGAAGCAACATAATGTTAAGCCTTTTTTTTTGATGGTGTGATGACTCCAAGAGGCTTAAAAGAAGTCAAGAGTCATATTTGAAAGGAAAGAATGAGACCTAGAAATTATTTGAGGGGTGTTGCTTCATTAGGTGCCTTTTATGGACCATAATGGGGGTTATAGAGCAATCTAGTGTTTAACCAAGTTGTGTGGCCTTAGAATATATTTCATGAACTTAATTGGTTGCCATAAATTGTATCTAGGCCAAGAGAAACCATCTCCACCAATTTGTGGGTGTATGGCCAAAAGAGGAGGCTTGAAATCTAAGGAAAAAGTATGTGATTGTGTGGAAGGTAGCTCTCTCCACCTTCTCTCATGCATGGATGTATGTTTAGCTTGTTTTAGAATGTGTGTATGTGTATTTTCAAGCTATGAAAAGTATGCTAGCATGCCTTTATATGTCGTGATTCTTGATGCCATGTTATATTTTCAAATGAGTACATGATGTTTGTATGAGTTTGCTTGAGTGTGGAGAGGCCAAGAACTCTTCCCTTGGGTGAGGATGAGCTAAAAATCCTTGAGCTTGGTTGAGGCAAAGTAAAGAGTCTCCCAAAAGCAAAGTGGGCTCCCAAGAGTATGGTTGAGTCCAAAGCTCTTAAAGAATGGGTGAGGCAAGTCCAAAATCCATGAGAAGAAGTGTGAGGCCAATCCAAGCACTTAGTGAGCTCCTGAATGCCTTGTATGACTTGTTCATATTCTAAGTTTGCTTTTAAAATAGCCATGACTTCCATTTTCTCCATGCATGCATTTGTAAAGCTTGCTTTGCATATATTATGTATGATTGAATGGGAGATGAGCTATTGGGATTCTTTGAATCTCATTCCCTCTTCTCCAATGATCAAACATGCTAGGTGAACCAAGTAGCTATGGTGAAGGAAGCCAACAACAATGAAAGAAGGAGATTAACAACTATATGTCTAGCTTTTATTCTTTTTGAATCCATAATGATGCTTCAAAAGGTATATGATGTTGTAAATGGTCTAAGGCCCTTGAGACATGTGTAAATATGATATTATGTGATGTTTAAATGTATGAATATGATGTATGACCTCTAACATATGTTTTGAGTATGTAATGCCAAAGTATGTAATTTGGAAGTTTAATGGAAATGTGCATAAGTATGGGTTGAATGGCCAAAATGAGATGCATGAGATTCGAGACCATTTGAGCAACTCACACAAGTCCTAAATGTGCTTTTAGACTTGCCCAAAAGGTACCAACATCAAGGGAAAGCTATTTGGCAATTTTGGTATCCCATATGGAGCCAAAATTGACCATAATGGAACCCTATATCACTTTTCATCCAAATGAACTCTTCTTGATTTGAGATTCTTCATACAATTAGATCCTATTGAGAGCTTTTTGGGAAGCTAAAGAACATAATTTTTTGAGGTCTAGAGAACATTTGATGAATTTTCAAAGTTGGGATTTTCTATTGATTCTAGTATGTGCACTGTTCACACTAGCAGATTTGTGTTTTATGTCATCCAATGACCAAATGGTGTCCAATGCTTGTAAAATTTTACAGAAATAAACTATAGGTCATAAAATTTCTTTTTCCACTAAGATCACCTCATTTGGAGGTCTGAGCAAATAGTTATGCATTTTTGAAGTTGGCTGTCAGTAGCAGTGGCGCCCCAGGAGTCCAGTCACTGTTCCATAGAATTTCAATAGATAAATGCATCTGTTTCATTTTGGAATTATTTGTAATATACATTTAACATTTTTAGCTTTCCATAATGACTAAATTTGTGTGATTTCAATTTTTATAGAATTATTTATAAATTTTAGAAATTTGTATCAGTAATCTGAAACAGCAGCCCAGGCAACAGCGACCTCAGTAGGTTTTCGAATGTCAAACGTCTTCCCCTTAATGATTCATGAACCAAAATTATTTTTACCATGGGGTAGACATCTAGAGCTTTCTAGAGTGGTAAAGGTTGTTGGATCTCAATTTTTTTTGGATTTAGTTATGAATGTTCGAAGTTGTGACAGAAAAATTGAAATTCTGACTATGGCAAATTCGTGGGAATTAATGTGTTTCACCCACTTGTATGAGTTCCAAGCCACTTTCTTGAATGGTTTTGAATTGTATTAGTGTAAATAAATATGAGATTGTGTTGTATGAGCTTACATGGTCTACGTGACATCGAATGGAATTTTTATACACTACGTAATATGAAAATATTCATTATTTCTATTGCCTTTTTCCTTGAAAGCTTGTATGAGTCTTGAAAATGAGATACCTAAAGGCATGAGATGAGCTAGAAATGATGGTGTTACACTTGCTACCAAAGAGCCTTTATGAGATGTGATGTTTATGTGTACATATGCAAGCGACAAGGTGAGATTTGTAATATCTGGCTCCTCAAAGATATGAGAAAATGTGAGAAATGTAACGTACAATTTCTCTATAAATGTACAAAATTTACTAGATACAAAAGGAAGTCACCTAAATGGAGTGAATCATGTAACATTTGATTTTCATTAAATGATAGAAACGAGCGCATTTTCAAAGCAAGTCCCTTGAAATGAATTAGTTAAGGTCCCAAAAAATTTTAGTAACATTCTAGACTTCTAAAAATAAGAATTCTAGGCTCATATAGAAAGAAAAATGGAGCTAGAATGAAGAAACAAATTTTGACGAAAAGTTTATGAAACGTAATAGCATTTTTGTAATTTTGAGCAAAATTTGGAATTCACATAGGAAGGCTTTTTAAATGAAAGTTTTGAGTTCTTTACAGTTCTCAGAGGCCCTGAAAACCATGGGAAGTCCTAGAATAGTTAAACCCCATCCGGTGGACGTTTTCCAACGTTGGTGTACCAAAAATTTGACGGATCCATTTGGGAAGGTTTTGGCTTTGATTTGAGTGATTCCAAAGGCATTTTAAATTTTATAATGGAAAATATGGTTCTAAAAAAGGAGCTAAAACAAATGAGAAATAAAAATGCCAAGAATGAAGGGCAAAATGGAAATTTTTGAAAAGTGTTTCTTCTTCCCACCTATAAATAGGTGGCGCCCCACCTCCTCACTCATTTAGACACAATTTTTCATGCCCTAATTCAGAGCAGAGAGCCAGGGTTTAGGCGCACCAAAGGGAGAGAAGAAGAAGGAGAAATTAAGGCAAAAAGGTATGGATTTTTGGTAGTTTTACATGCTTTCTTCCATCTAAACCTCCTCTTCTCTATTCTCCTTTGTTTTTTTTTATTATAATAAAGTTTATAAATCTACTTTAAGGGAGAAATTAAGGGGAAAATTCGGATTTGAAGAGAGGAGCCAAGAAAACAAGATTCAAATGAGAAAAAGCAAGAAAACAAGGTAATTTCTTCTTCCATAGTTGCTATCCTCCCCCTCCTCCACCATTTCGCCCCACTCAAGAAACCTTAGGAGGGTTTGGTTTTTAGGTAGAACTAAATTCTTAGGAAAAAGGGTGTGGAGATTAAGAATATGTAAAGAGAATTAACCAAAAACTATGGAAATTCAAGATGCAATTTATAGGGCTTCAAGTGTTCCTTCTAAAATCTGATTTAATCTATTAATTCCTATGCCTAAATAAGTGTTTAAATGAGCTCCTAAGATCCCTAAAAGTCTCCCTATGTGCTTCCTCCATCAAGAAAACAAAGCAAAGCCCATGAAGGCCAATAAGCTACTGAATTTTGGCCAAGAGAGGTTAGGGTAGCTAGGGAGAGTTTTAAATTTTTCTAAGCCTATTTTTGAGTCATATATGATGGATGAATATGAGGGGAAGCCTTGGGAAAAATTTAGGAAGCTTAAAGAATGAGTAGGTGCTTTATGTTCCATAATATGACCTAAAGAAGTAACATGTAGTTAGGCTCTTGGTTTTGATTGTGTGATGACTCCAAGAGGCTTAAAAGGAGTCAAAAATCATATTTGAAAGGAAAGAATGGAGCCTAGGATTTATTTTAGGGTTTTTTCTTCATTAAGTGCATTTTGGAACCATAAAGGGGTTTATAGGTTAAGCTAGAGTCTAAGTAAGTTGTGTGGCTTTAGAATTAATTTCATGAATCTAATTAGCTTCCATAAATTATTTTTAGGCCAAGAGAAATCATCCCCACACCTTTGTGTGTGTGTTTGCTTCCAAGGCAGCTCTCTCCACCTTCTCTCATGCATGATTACTTGCTTTACTTGTCTTTGAATGTGTGTATGTGTATTTCAAGCCATGAAAAATGTTCTAGCATAAGCTCTTACTCCATGGTACCATGATGATGCATTATGTTTCCAAATGATGTTTATGATACTTGCTTCAGTTTGCTTGAGTGTGGTGAGGCCAAGAACCCTTATCCATGGTAAAAATGAGCAAAAAATCCTTAAGATTGGTAGAGACAAAGTAAAGAGTCTCCCAAAAGTGAGGTTGACTCCCAAGAGCATAGTTGAGTCTAAAAACCTCTTAAAGAATAGGTGAGGCAAGTCTAAAATCTATAAGCAAATAGGTGAGGCTAATCCACTTGCTTGGCAAGCCTTTGTTTGCTATGTATGACTTTTTCAAATGCCAAGAATGCTTCTTGAATGATTGCACATGTCCATATGCCATGCATACATTTATAAGACTTGTTTTGTATCTTTTATGTATCATTGAATGGGAGATGAGCTATTGGGATTCTTTGAATCTTATCCCTTCCTCTCCAATGTTCTAACATGCTAGGTGGACCAAGAGGCAAAGAAAATGGAAGCCAACGACATGAGAAATGAAAGCATGGCACTAAAGTGTTGGAATTTTGTTCTTTAAGACCATATTGATGTCAAATGATGTAACCCATTATTGTATATGGTCTATGACCTCTTGAACATGTATAATTATATTAATATGTGATGTATAAATGAGAGGATATGTTATGTGAATGCTAGAATATAATTTGAGTATGTAATGGCAAATTGTGCTTCTTGAAAGTTTGATGCAAGCATGTATAAATGCAAGTGAGATGGCCAAATTAAGAGGTATGAGGTTTGGGACCATTTGGGTAGCTCACACAAATCCTAATTATGCTTTTAGACTTGTTCGAGAGGTGCCAAACCCCAAGGAAAGCCACTTGGACATTTTGGTATCCTATGTGGAGCCAAAATTGACCATAATGGAACCCTATATTATTTTTTATCCAAATAAGCTCTTCGTGATCTAAGATTTGACATGAAATTAGAGCTTGTTAAGATTTTTTTAAGAAGTTAAAGAACAAAATTTTTGGATATCTAGAGAATATTTGATGAATTTTCAAAGTTGGCAAAAATTCTAGTTTTGATCATGTTACTATTTACTCAAGTCTGAAAATGAAATCTGTCACACAGGGCCCAAATGATGTCCAATTACCAAGAAATTTTATATGGAGAAACTAGACATTCACAGTGACTTATGATAACTAGAAACACCTCATTTAAATATCTAGAGAGGGAGATATGAATTTTTAAAAATCCTATCCAGTATCAAGAGCCCCAACTGACCTTAGTTACTATTTGATTAGGTTTCAAGGTTTAGGCATGCCTGCATGAGTCTAAAGTTATTTTTTCCTTCTAGATAACATCTAAATATTTCTAAATTGGTATCATTTATATGGATTTGATTTTTGTGGAATTAATTGAACATTATTGAAGTTTGCTACAAAATTCTGTGATAGCACTAGTGGACAGCTAGACCTCAGGACTATTTCGAATGTCAAACGTCTTCTGTGTTGTGTTCCATGGTTTAGACATATTTTTAGCATAAATTAGACATGTGTATCTTTCTAAAATAGCCAATAATGCATGATTTTTATTTTTCTAGAATTAGATATGATTTTCCAAAATTTGTGACAAAAATGGAAAAATTTTGGAAGAAAATATAAGTATGAGTTTTATACTCCCCTTTGATTTCCACGAGTTGTAGGCCATTTTTGGTGATTCAAATGAGTTTTATTCATATAATTAAATATGAAAATGTAATATATGAGCTCACACGGTCCATGTGACACTGAATGAAAATTTTATACGTGATGCAACGCTAAAATAGTCATTATTTTAATGTCTTTTTCTTTGAGAATTTATATGATTCTTGGAAATGAGTTATCTAAAGGCATGAAATGAGCTAGAAATTATGGTGTTACAAATTATAGTCCAATAAAATTAGAATAATATTCTAGACCTTAAATAATAGTGATTCAAGGCTAGAGGTGCCTTGAAACCAAAGCCAAAATAGTCAAATGAATTTTAACGAAAATGCAACGAAACATAATGGCATTTTATTAATTTTAGACAAATTTTAGTTTTCTTACAGAAGGGCTTTTTAAATAAAAAATTTGAGCTCTCTAGGATTCTTAGAGGCCTTCAAAAACCATGGGAAGCCCCGAGGTAGTTAAAACCCATCCAGTGTATGTTTTCTAATGTTAGTTGACCCAAACTTTGACCCTTTCATTTGGGAAGATTTTATCTCCAATTTGAGTGATTCTGAAGACATTTTATAAAATTGGGAACCTAAATTATTGTTGGAAAAGACATTTCTCAAAAAGGAGCTAAAACAAAGAGGAAAAGAAAATGCCAAGACAAACGGACAAAATTGAATTTTTTAAGAAAGTGGAAGCTTCTTGAAACCTTTTTAAGTTTTATGTTTCTTCCCCTCATCTCTTACATGACTTATCCTACCCAAAAACTAGAGAAAACTCAAGAGATTTAGGCACACAAGACAAGGAAGGGAGAGGGAGAAAATCAAGGCAAGAAAGGTAAGAATTCTTAAAAATTTGCATACTTCCCCTTCTTGAAACTTGTTCCTCTCCTCCCAAGCTTCCTTTCCATGGTCTTAATAAAGATTTTGGGTTTGTATTGAAGGCAAAATAGAGGTGAAAATTTCGAAATTCAAGGGAGGAGGCCAACTAAGTGAAGAACAAGACAAATAAAGCAAGAATCCAAGGTAGTTTGCTACTTTTTAAGCTTGAATCTTCTTATTCCTCTTCCCTCCATTTTGCCTCATATAAGACCAGCCAAGAGGAGTTAAATTTCTAGCTAAACCAAGGATGAATCCTAGGAAAATGAGGGAGGATAACTAAAATATGCAAAGAAAACAATCAAATAACCATTAGATTTCAAGATAGAAAAGTTAAGGTTTCATGGGTTCCCTTGAAATTTTGATTTGATACAATAATTCCTAGGCCTAAATAAGTATTTAGATGAGCTCCTAAGATCCCTAAGAACCTCCCCACATGCTTCTTCCATCAAAGAAAGCAAAGAAACTCCAAAAGTGCCAAATAGAAGCTATGTCTCGGCCTAGAGTAGTTGAGACACCCAGGGATAGTTTTAATTTGTTCTAAGCTTATTTTTAGTCATATATGATGGAAGAGGATGAGAGGAAGCCTTGGAAAAATTTTAAAAGCTATAGATAGTGAGATGGTATCTTACGTTCCATATTATGACTTAAAGAAGCAACATCTAGCTAGGCTCCTTGATTTGATTGTGTGATGACTCCAAGAGGCTTAAAAGGAGTCAAGAATCATAAATGAATAAAGAGAATGGAGCAAAGATCATGTTTCCATAGGGTTGCTTCATTAGGTGCATTATAGAACTATAAAAGAGTCATATGAACTACCTAGTTTTTCTAATGAATGTGTAGCTCTAGAAATTGGTTCAAGAGTATAATTGGCTTCCATATGATGTGTCTAGGCCAAGAGAAACAAGCCCTACCTTATTATGTGTGTGTGGCCGAGGAAGAGGAGTCCAATCCAAAAGGGAAGGTTTGCATTTGTAATAAAGGTAGCTCTCTCTTCTTTCTCTCATGCATGGATGAATGTTTGTCTTGTCTTTGAATATGTGTATGTAAGTTTTAAGCCATAAAAAAAGTGTTCTAGCATGCATTCATATGCCATGGTACTATGACACTTTGTGTATTTACTTGGATTTGCTTGAGTGTGGTGAAGCTAAGAACCCACTAGCCATGGTGAGGATGAGCCAAGAACCCTCAAGAATGGTTGAGACAAAGCTTAGAGTCTCCCAAGAGTAAGGCTTAGTTCAAAGCCTTTAAGAAAAAGGATGAGACAAGTCCAAAATCCTTGAAGAGAATGGGTGAGGCTAATCCACTTACTTGGCAAGCCTATGAATGTTTTGTATGACTTCTTGAATGCCATGAATGCTTCTTGAATGGTTACATGCTTCATGATGCTCATGCATGCATTTTTAAATATAGATTTTCATTCTTTATGTGTGATTGAAATGGAGAAGAGCTACAAGGATTCCTAGAATCTCATGCCTTCCTCCCCACATGTCTAACATGTCTAGGTGGACCAAGTGAGCAAAGGAATGGAAGCCATTAAGCCTAAAGGAAGGAAAGTGACAGCAAAATGTGGAAAATTGCTATTTTGTAACCATATGAGTGGCATGCGATGTAATCCTTTATTGTATATGTTGTATGACTCCATGAACATATGTAAATATGTAAATGTGTCATGTACAAATGAGATGTGATGCTATATGTACAATATTACATGATTTAGGTATGGAATGGCAAGAACTAGCATGTACATTCTTGTGTATATCTTGGGGTGGATGAGTGATTTTGTGCAATCTATGGTTGTGCCCCTTTGAGAAATGTTTGGTAAACCATTTTGGTGCTTTTCCACGTCCTCAAGTGGCCATAGTTGTCTTAGAAGCAATTTTGGACCATTTGAGACCCTTATATGACACAAAATGAGCCATTTTGCAACCCAATGTCAAGATCTAACCAAATGAACGAATTTGGCTATGAAAATTGGCATGCATATAGATCTCATCCAAATCCTATTGGGAAGCTAAAGATTAGAATATTTGGAGCTCTATAGAATTAATTATGATTTTTCAAAATTAGTATTTTTTTGCTATTCTGATACAAACATTGTTCATATGATCAGTTTCTTGGGTTGTGTCATTTGAGATTCAAATGATGTCCAATGCTCATGAAATTTTACAAAAATAAACTATACATCATAAGCTTTCCATGTCCACTAGGATCACCCCAATTGGACATCTGAGCAAGGCGATATGAATTTTTGAATTAGAAGGATAGTATTAATAATGATAGGCAACATTTGTTATTGCTCCATCAATTTCTGGTAGTTAAATATCCTTGTTGTGGTCTAGAATTATTTTTATTATAAAGTAGACATTTGTAGCTTTCTAAAATAATATAGTGTGCTTAATTTTGATTTTTCTAAAATTAGTTATGATTTTGTAAATTTCATGATAGAAAGATAGAATTTTAGTCTGAGGCTGCACACTCTATTTCCATGTGTATACTTCATTAGCTCAAGTTCTAGGCCACTTCTTAAGATGGTTTTGAATTGTATTTATGTATTTAAATATGAGAATGAGATGGATGAGTCCATATGGCCCATGGGACATGAAATAAAAATTTTATTTGTGACATAACGCAATTTAATGGAATATTTTGAATAACTTTTCTTGGGAATTTTATGTAATCCAAGAAGATGAGCCTAGTATGATGTGAGATGAGCTTAGTAAATATGGCATTACAAGATTGAGCTCCACAATGATTTGGATCATTTGGCATGATTTTCTATGTTGTATTTGTACTTTTAAATTTGCCCATGTGGTGGTGGAAAGTGTAGAAAAGCATTTGGTGCTTGAAATTCCCACTTTGAACTTCAAATTTGACCAAATGGTGAGCTAAACCAAAGTCTGACTAAATGAGTTAGTTTTTTCATGAAATTTGGCTTGTGAGTAGGTCTCATTTAGAGCTTTTCACAAAGCTAAAGAGCACTTAATTTGGAGCTCTAGAGAATTTATTATGATTTTTCAAATTTGGCCAAATTATGTAGAAATAGTATGGTTACTATTCATTTGGTTAGTTTGTTTCTCTATGTCACACGTGAATCAAATGAAGTCCAATGCTCATGAAATTTTATAAGCATAAACTAGACATCATAATCTTTCTATATAAGATCACCTCATTTAGAGCTCTGTAGAGAGAGAAATAAATTTTTGAAGTTACATGATAGTACTAGTAATGTAGCCTGACCTGAGATACTGTTCCATAGATTTCCATGGGTTTAAGGCCATGGCATTGATCTGGAATTATTTTAGTCATTAGTAGACATCTACAACTTTCCAGAATTGTATAGTTTGCTTTATTTTAATTTGTTCTAGAATTATTTATGAATTTTTAAAGTTTGTATCAGAAAGCTAAAAATTGAACCCAAGAACAAAATATGGGTTTTGTGAGATGTAGTTCCAAACACAAAATGAATGAGACCAAATGTAATGTGTATGACTTGTATGGATGGATTTCTAGCTTAATACATATCTCACTTAAAAGATCTCTCCTTTATAGTTTTTTGTAGTAAAATTGGCTTCCTAAAATCTCCTCCTTTTCTCATGAGATCAACCATAAAGTTCACCTTTTTAGGAAACTAAAACTAACATTAGAAAGAGCACGAAGAGAGGAAGAGGTTTCATAACTAGCATATAGCAAAATTCTAGATATTTTCTTACCTATTTACCTTAGTTTCCTTCCTTTCCCCTCCCTCCCTCTCACACCATTAAAAACCTAAACCAGAGGTGGAGTAAATTAATTATGAGGAAGAAATGAGAGTGGCGTGATGACATAAGAAGGAAAGAAGATTTTTAGAACAGTTTTAAAAATACTGATTACGCCCCTTCACTTAATTTCCATCTTGTATCCTTTTCGAAAATCATTAGTTTCATATGAAAATTGAGGCTCTCTAATTTATTAAAAACATGTAATTTGACATTTTGTTAGATTTAAAATAATTTGGAAACTCTTAGTTAAAGTTATAGTCAACCAAAATCCTAAACCATACGCTGTCAGGAATTTAACCATTCTAAAAGCCTTAGTAAGCTTAATTTTGGCATTTAAAACTTTTTTCCTTGAGTTTCTAAAATTTTGCTCAAAATTACCATTTTTTTACTAGTATGTCAGTTTATTTTATTTAGCTACTTTGGCTTTGTTTTTGTTCTTTTTGTTATTTCCTTTCATCTTATTTGAACTTCTAGTCCTTTATTATCATAGTTATTAACATTTCCTTGAATGTCTAAGGATTTAGAAAACACAGGGTGTGATAAAATGCATGAGTCAAGTGTTTTTACACAACCAAGTTGTGCATTGATATTTTGACATTATTATATTCTATATATCCCATATTTAGTCTTATTAATAATTTATAATGGCTAATTAGATGACTTTGGGCTTATTTTATATTAAGTGGGATAAATTTACATTAATGGACTTTAAATACATTTTTATTATATTTACCCAACAGAGGCCCAATTACTTTTTAATTGTATTTTGTAGGATAAAAAATTTCTAAAAGGATTAAGATAGAAGACTCCTAAAAGGATTTGGATATTATCTTGTTAAGTACTAAAAGAATTTGAATATTATCTTATTATTACTTCTAGAATGGTATTGGATTTCTTGAGGAAGAAGGCAACGCTATTTATTTAAGAAGGAGAAGACGTCACCATAGAACACACTCCATCTTCTCTACTCCTCATTCTTGTTTTCATCTTTCCTATGGGTTTATAATTTTCTTGGTGATCAATTCAGAGTCTGAACTTGATATGAAGCTTAAGTCCGTGTTTATATAGAACTCTGGTTTGAATTTTGATTTCAGAAGCATTTCATTTTTATTCTCTTTGTTTTCGTGTAATTAATATCATTCTGGTTAGATATTTTTTATTGCATGAATTTTGATTTGTCTGATTTATCTAAGAATGTATTTTGGTTTAATCGATTGATTAATTAAATAAATTTATTTTGAACCACATTAGGATTTTGTGTGCATCTCCGATCAAGTGCAAAATAGTTTGGTTTCATGTTGTTGACAAAAGTGCAATTGCATTCTGATTAGCAATACGAACCAATTAAAATTTTGAACAATAGTTTAGGAACATTAATCAAAAGTAATCAAAGGATTAAAAATCAAATTAGAGATATTTTTAGGTGACAAGGATAAGAAAATATTAGGGAAAAAATTCTAGATTGGTTACGCATCATTCTAATTAAATTTCATTTCATTTTGTTTTTGTTAATTGATTCACTATTCTATTCAATTAGTGTGACTTTATTTTTGAACCCCCAATCATCATAATTCTAGTTTTGTGGTCTCTAAACTAATTGATTTGATTAATAGCTCAATGAGAGATGACCTAGTGAGCATTACACTACAAACCAGCAAAAATTCACTAATTTTGGCCAGTTTGACAACTGCGAGTGAATAATATTTTTTTTTACCAAGATTTTGGCACCGTTTGCTGAGGAGCCAATCAATCATAATCAATTAGAATAGGAAATTACTTAATTTTGATTTTAATTTTAGCATTTATACTTAGTATTTATGGTTAATTTTTTTATGTTTTTTGTGTTTTGTGACTATTCTAAACAATACTGGCATAAAGGTGACTAACTCCAATTGAGATGAAACTTGGTATATAGGTTTTATGTAACACCATAAATTATAGCTCATTTCATAACATTCATAAGCTTCATATCATCATTTCCATGAGAGCACATGAAAAAGGGACTGAAAATAATGGGTTTATTTGCATTGCGTCATACTTAAAAATTACAATCGATGTCACGTGGACTATGTGAGCTCATATTATGCATTCTATTATTTAATTACACCACTACGACTCATTTGAATCACAAAATCATGCCTACAACTCATGGAAATCAAAATGAAGCATGAAATGGGCTTATTGAATTTCGGCCAGATTTGCCCCTTTTTCTAACCAATTTTTGGAAAATCATAACTAAATCTACAAAAATTGAAATTGTGCAAACTTGGTCATTCTGGAAAGATTTGGATGTCTATGTCACACTAAAAATACATCTAGATCATAATATTTGTCATAGAGGATGCTTGGCATCCAAAATTGTCCAAAGGTCCAGCAACATCTTAGAACTGATACAGAATTATGTAGAAAACTTTGAAAATGTCCAATTAATTCCAAAAAACTTCAATCTATGTAAATGACACCAATCTAGAAATCTGTGGATTTTAACTAGAGAGAAAGAATATCTCCAGATCAGTTCATCAAGCCCAAACCTCAGAATTCAATGAACAGTACTTCTGGTCGGGCAAAATTACTAATACTAGATAGAAATTTGGAAAATTCATATCTCTATCTTTAGACCTTCAAATGAGGTGCTTCTAGTTGGCATGAGTCACTATGATTGTCTACTTTCTGTATATAAAATTTCATGGAAATTGGACATCAATTGAGTCTTGGGTGATAAAGTTTAATTTTGAACTAAATGAATAGTGCAGCACACCAAAACCATAAATTTTGCCAACTTTGAAAAATCATCAAATATACTATAGATCTCCAAAAAGTATGATCTTTAACTTCCTGAAAATCTCTCAATAAGACCTAATTTCATGTCAAATTTTAGATCAAGACTAACTCATTTGGCTAAAAAGTGACATAGGGTTCCATAATAGTCAATTTTGGCTCCATATAAGGTACCAAATTTGCCAAATGGTTTTCCCTTGGTGTTGGCATCTTTTGGGAAAGTCTAAAAGTACATTTAAGACTTGTGTGAGCTACCCAAATGGTCCCAAACCTCAAGCATCTCATTTTAGCTATTCAACCCACACTTATACACATTTCCATTAAACTTCCAAATTGTATACTTAGGCATTACATACTCAAAATAGGTTCTAGAGGTTATACATCATATCCATATATTTAAACATCACATAATATCATATTTGCACATGTCTCAAGGGTCATAGACCATTTACAACATCATATACATTGTGAAGCATCATTATGGATTCAAAAAGAATAAAACTAGGCATATGCTTGTCAACCTCCTTCTCTCATTGTTATTGGCTCCCATTGCCATAGCTACTTGGTCCACCTAGCATGTTAAAGCATTGGAGAGGAGGGAATGAGATTCAAAGAATCCTAATAGCTCATCTCCCATTCAATCATATATAATATGTGTAAAGCAAGCTTTACAAATGCATGCATAGAGAAAATAAAAGTCATGGATATTTTAAAAGCAACCTTGGCATATGAACAAATCATATAAGACATTCAAGAGTTCACCAAGTGTTTGGATTGGTCTCACACTTCTCCTCATGGATTTTGGATTTGCCTCACCCATTCTTTAAGAGCTTTGGGCTCAACCATACTCTTGGGAGCCCACTTTGCTTTTGAGAGACTCTTTACTTTGTCTTAACCAAGCTTAAAGGTTCTTGGCTCATCCTCACCCAAGGGAAGAGTTCTTAGTATCTCCACACTCAAGCAAACTCATACAAACATCATGTACTCATTTGAAAACATAACATGGTATCAAGAATCATGGCATATAAAGGCATGCTAGTATACTTTTCATAGCTTGAAAATACACATATTCACATTCTAAAACAAGCTAACCACACATCCATGCATGAGAGAAGGTAGAGAGAGCTACCTTGCACACAATTACACACTTTTCCTTTTGGATTCAAGCCTCCTCTTTTGGCCACACACTCACAAATTGGTGGAGATAGTTTCTCCTGGCGTAGATACAATTTTTGGGAACCGATTAGGTCCATGAAACATTCTCTAAAGCCATACGACTTGGTTAAGTACTAGATTGCTCTATAACCCCCATTATGGTCCATAAATGCACCTAATGAAGCAATACCCCTCAAATAATTTTGAGGCCTCATTCTTTCCTTTCAAATATGATTCTTGACTCCTTTTTAAGCCTCTTGGAGTCATCACACCATTAAAACAAATGGCCTAACATCATGTTGCTTCTTTAGGTCATAATATGGAACCTAAGACACCAAATCACTTTTTATGAGCTCTAAATTTTTTCCAAGGCCTCCCCTCACTTTCGTTCGTCAAATATGACTCAAGAATGGCCTTAAAAAAATTTAAAACTCTCCCTCACTACAAGAACGCTCTTTGGCCGAGACTATGGGCTTCCTTCGCCTTCTTGGAGTTCTCTTGGTTTTCTTGAAACTCTTAATTAAACCTAGAAATCATCATACAAAATCAGAATTTAGAAGGTGCACATAAAACCCTAGAATTTGCATCTTAATTTCTAATAGTTATTTTGTTATTTTCTTTACATATTCTTAATCTCTATGTAACACCATAATATCTTAACCTCAATTAATCTCCCTCTAGGCTCGATTCCATATGATTTCCAAAAAACAAGTACAAATCCGTGGCATTTTCATGCTATAAAACGGGGTTTCAAACACTCATCTTCTGCCCCGTGGGTCCTGTGAACCCATCATTCACATTCTCTACTCACACTCCATTTATACGACTCAATCATAGCATAAAGAAAACATAAACCACGGATATGGAGCCAAAAACCAAGAAAGTGCAATTTCTCAAATGGGCCCAAAAGTCATATTTTTGACTCTAACTTTGGAAAATCATAACTAATTATAGAAAAATGAGAATCTAGTAAACCATAGCTTTCTGGAAAGCTCTAGGTGTTAACTTTATACTAAAAATAATTCCCAACCATAATCTCAGCGTTTGGACTATGTTTTATATCGAAAAAGAGACAGAGGTCTGGCTGTCCCTGATACTAGTGCAGCTTGCTGTCATGAACTTCCAAAATTCATAACTAATTCCAAAAAACTCCACTCTGGACAAACTATACCAATTTGGAAAGTTACAAATGTTAACTAGAGGAAAAAAATAAGTCTAGATCAGTTCAGCAGCTCTTAGACCTAGAAAACTGATGGAACATTAACGAAGGTCGGATGGCTTCCCTTATACTGATACAGAATTTTAGAAGGTTCGTTCTCTCTCTACAGACCTCCGATTTAGGTGCTTCTAGTTGGTATAGGTCACTGTGGTTGTCTAGTTTATACCTATAAAATTTCATGATAATTGGATACCATTTGGTCCATGAGTGACATGGATTTATTTTCAGACTAGTTACACAGTACCATGACCAAACCATCAAAATTTCCTAACTTCAACAATTCGTCAAATATTCCCTAGACCTCAAAATATTACCCGCTTTATCTTTCCAAGAAGCTTTCTACAAACTCTAGAGGCATACCAAATTTCATATCAAGAAGAGCTCATTTGGTCATACTTTGACAGAGCTCACAAATTTGGCGATTTTGGCATCCAAAACGGTTCAAGTGGGTCCAAATAGCCTCCCACATGTTCTAGCACCTCATGGACAAGTTTTAAAGTATGAACATAGTATATATGAAATATTCAAATGGTCCAAATCATCATACATGTCAAACTCACTATGCTACGGGCCAAAATACACTATCGCATACAAACCACAAAAGGGGTAAATCTCACATTTTCATTGCTTTGGCTCTCTACATAGTTATACATAATTTTTCCATACATTTATACTTGCTACAACATTTACATCTCAAAAATAGCAGGTGCATATTCATTTTAGCACTTCTTTACATCAAAAGAACCAAAATAAACCATCATCTATCTAGACATGCTCCTAGGCTCCTTGGTGTGCACTTGAATCTCTTTGAGCTCCACCTAACATGTTAAGATGGGGGAGGGAAGGGGGTGAGATTCATGGAATCTCAGTAGCTCATGCACTCATTCAAGGAAGCAATCAAGGCATATAAACAAGTCAAAGCATGCAAATAAGCATCTAACCATTTACAATTATACAATACATGATTTACATGCCATGAAAACTATAACACCATAATTTTTAACTCATTTTATGTCATTTATAGGCTTTATATCATCAATCCCACAAGAGCATATGAGAAAGGGGATAAAATAATAGACTTTTCCGTATTGCGCTATATCTAAAAATGGACCGTGTGAGCTCATACTATACATTTTCATATTTAAATACATCATTACAACTCATTTTCATGACAAAATCATGCCCATAACTCATGGAAACCGAATTGGAGCTCAAAATAAGCAAGCATATTTTCGGCCAGATTTGCTCCATTTTCTAGCCCAACTTTGAAAAATCATAACTAAATCTAGAAAATTCTAAATCATGCAATCTTGGTCATTATGGAAAGATTAGGATGTCTAATTCACACTAAAAATATGTCCACATCACAAAATTTATCACACAGAATTTTTGACATCCAAAAAACTATAGAGTCGCTGGCTATCTGGGCTGTTATTCAGTTTACTGATACAAACGTATGAAATTCATAACTAATTCTAAAAAAATAGAAATCATACACATTCAGTCATTATAGAAATCTACAAATGTTAACTTGACACTAAAAATAATTCCAGAATGAAACAGATGCGTTTAGACATCAGGAAATGATAGAATAGTAACTGAGCTCCTGGGGCGCTACTGATACTGACAGTTAACTTCAAACATGCATAACTCTCTGCTCAGACCTCCAAATGAGGTGATCTTAGTGGTCACAGAAAGCTCATGACCTCTAGTTCATGTATATAAAATTTCATAAGCATTAGACACCATTTTTCCATCAAGTGACACAAAAATCAAATCTGCCAGTATGAACAGTGCACACACCAGAAACCATAGAAAATCCCAACTTTGAAAATTCATCAAATATTCTCTAGACCTCTGAAAATCATGTTCTCTAGCTTCTCAAAAATATCTCAATGATACCTAATTACATGCCAAATTTTAGAGCAAGACTAACTCATTTGGCCAAAAAGTGACATAGGGTTCCATTATGGTCAATTTTGGCTCCATATTGGGTACCAAAATTGCCAAATGGATTTCCCTTAGTCTTGGTACCTTTTAGGCAAGTTTAAAAGCTTATTTGAGACTTTTGTGAGCTGTCCAAATGTTTCCAAACCTCATACATCTCATTTTGGCCATTCAACCCACACTTATGCATATTTTCAACAAACTTCCATATTGCACACTTTGGCATTACATACTCAAAATAGGTTCTAGAGGTCACACATCATATCCATAAATTTAAACATGATATAATATCATATTTACACATGTCTCAAGGGTCATAACCCATTTACTACATCATATATATCATATGGTACAATCATGGTCTTAAAGTGACAAAAGCTAAACACATGATTGTCAATCTCCTTCCCTTAGTGTTGTTGGCTCCCATTAGCATCTCCACTTGGTTCACCTAGCATGTTAGATCATTGGAGAGGAGGGGATGAAATTCAAAGAATCCCTGATAAACACATATTTTATCTATTTTTATCCTCCTAAACTTAGACATTTTAGTTCCAAATATGGCTTTAAAACTTCAATTAGATAAGATTTCATGTTAATAGCCATTTCTATACTTTAAGAATTTAATTGCAAAATTTAGGAATTTTAATGCACAATTTTATTTTAAATGATTTTTGTAAATTTTCCTATTGAATTGTTCTTATTCTTTGTGCAGATTTTGTTGGGCAATTGGAGATTTGAATGATAAATTGATTTGAAGAAGAGAAGGAGAAGAATTGGGCTCCCTCACGTGGCACATAATCACATTTCTCCACTATTGAGATAGTACATTCCAGCCACATTAAGCACTCACATTAATTCACTCATGTTAGCTTTGTTGCATCAGCTCACTCGCACAAATAGCCACGGGCTTGGGAGGTCCATGAGAGACACAAGCTACAAGTTTCACGAAGCTACAGTAACAACATGAATAAGGCGAGCTGAACAGAAAAGAATGAATAGCTACGGGGTAGTAAGTGTAAAATGTGGGTAGAGCTCGTGGAAAAACATAAAGAAATGAGAAGGTGCATTAGAGAGGAAGAAAGAGCGTGGATGAGCAAGAGCTGGGCAGAAACTACGTGTAAAACAGAGCACGAATAGAAAATGGAGGAAGAAGCTTCGGGTTCCAATGCTACAAGCTGAAGAAAAGAAAAGACGTGGTGAAAGTGAAGAAGCTGAGCAGAACACGAAGGATAAATGAAGGTTGGAGTGTGAAAAGAGAAAGAAGCTGCAGCACTTACAAGAGCCAACGTGGAAAGCGGCCGAGTTAAACGACAGAGCTAATGGAAGCTTGTATGAGCTGAAACAAGTAGAGAAGAAGCTCAAGCTTGAGCAAGAAAGAAGTAGAAGTTGAACGTTGCTCAAAACAGAGGAGAAGAAAGCACACGAGACTTTGGCTCGGGATGGAAGCTCCAAAACAAAGAAGATAAGCTACATGTTGAGATAAGAGAAACACACATGCAGAACGTGGAAGAAATGAGTTGCATGATAGAGAAGAAGCCTGGGCTGAGACACGCAAACCAGAAGCAACGTCCAGTTGAACGTTGAGATGCACGAAGGAGGCTGCCACATGCACAAACTCGAGCAGAAATGGAGGAATCACGTGGGAAACTTGCATGAAAGAGATGGAGAGCAACTCGAAGAGCAGAAGGGATGCACAGTGAAACGAAATGAAGCTGTTGATCAGAGAACCAGCTACAGTGTGAGGAAGAAACGAAATAAGCTGCACGATGAAGAAAAGCTCGTGATGAGCTGAGCAGAACAAAGAGAGGCAACGAAGAGGCAGCTGAAGCTAAGAATGAAAGGCAACGAGTTGAAGTCTGTACAGCAGCTACAGAGCCAACAAAGAGTAGCTGCATGAAGAGAAAATCTGGACAGCAACGAACGAAGAAGCATGCAGCAGCCATGTGGAGCCAACATAAAGAATGTGAAAAAGAGACAAGCTCGCATGTAGAAACACGACGAAGAAAATACAGATGAACAGAAACGCTGTAGCAAAATGTAGATTATTATATTCATAGTGGGTCCCACGTTTATACACTTAAAACACATGCAGAGCCATGGTGCAAGTCTGGTTTGAGAAGGAATGAAGAGAGCACGTGAAAATTTAAGCAAGCCACGTGAGAATGAGGCACCAGATACCTCCATTCGCACACTCCGTCATTCACGCTTAAATCAATTCCCATTCGCTGGCCCATTCCATACACTCCATCATTCGCCTTTCACGTATTCATTCCGTCATTCACGCCTCCATTCACTTCACATACGTCCACTACACACTTCCCATCCATTCGGCTTTTGGACCGACACTCCATTCACCACATTCCCTCGTCCAGAGACGCCACTTCCTCCATTCTCCATCTCACCTCCAACCACGTAAAATGGAGCTCTAATCCACCTTGAGGCTAGCTTGGAAGCATCCTTGGAGAAGCTTGAATCCAAGATTTGGAATGCAAAATTCTGGCTAAGATTTTCTTTAATTTTTCAGCACTTTTTCTCTTTCTTGTATTTGCTTGTTTAAGGAATATTTGATTGAGAATTTATGTAATTAATTAGTGGCTGTTAGACACTGATTAGGACACATTTTTGTTGATTAATTGGTTGGATTGAATTTGATTTTCATTATTCTCTCTAATCTTCCATGTATGCCACGATGGTGTTCGATGAAATGCATGAGTGAGATTTTGTGCTTGATTGTTTGATTTGAGAATTCCTTAGTGTTTAGTTGTTTAATTAAACATTTTTGGATGATGAATTAGAGGCTAATTAATCAGTTAATCAATCAAATTGGATGTTCATTGATCTTAAAGACAAGAGTTAATGGTTTAATGCGGGATTGAGTTCTCAATTCAACATTAGATTATTAATCTTTTGAATCTTGAATAGTTATTCAAGATCATTTGCTAATGAACATAATTAGGAACTCTTAAGCCAGAATTAATCACAATTGGATTAGGATAAGGATAGTGGATACCAAGGGACGATTCCTAAGCTAGTCACAAGACCATTCTCCACCCAAAATTTATTCAATTAGGTAGACATTAGGAATTTTGTTTCAATTTCATTTTAGGTTAGTTTAAATCAATCAAAAACCCCCCCAAATCAAGTAGCCTTTAGGACTTTTAACACTTAGAAAACCCAATTAGGCATTGACTTCCATTTCCAAGGGAGATGACCTAGGTTGTGCCACTTGCTATATTTTTAGTCAACCTAGTTTTATTTTGAGGGTTGTATGACGAGCCCGTCAATCCCAATAGCTTATCTCCCATTCAATCATACATAATATGTGCAAGCAAGCTTTACCAATGCATGCATGGAGACAATAAAAGCCATGGACATTTTAAAAGCAAAGTTGGCATGTGAACAACTCATACAAATCATTCAAGAGCTCACTAAGTGTTTGGATTGGCCTCACACTTCTCCTCATGGGTTTTGGATTGCCTTACCCATTTCTTGAGCACTTTGGACTCAACCATACTCTTGGGAGTCCACTTTGCTTTTGGGAGACTCTTTGCTTTATTTCAACCAAGCTCAAGGGTTCTTGGCTCATCCTCACCAAAGGGAAAAGTTCTTGGCCTCTCCACACTCAAGCAATCTCATATAAACATCATGGATTCATTTAAAACATAACATGGCATCAAGGATCATGACATGTAAAGATATGCTAGCATACTTTTCAAAGCTTGAAAATACACATACACACATTCTAAAACAAGCTAAACACACATCCATGCATGAGAGAAGGTGGAGAGAGCTACCTTGTATACAAATAAACACTTTTCCTTTAGGATTCAAGCCTCCTCTTTTGGCCACACACCCAAAAATTGGTGGAGATGGTTGCTCTTGGCCTAAATACAATATATGGGAGCCAATTAGGTTCATGAAACAATCTCTAAGATCATACAATTTGCTTAGATGCTAGATTGCTCTATAACCCCCATTATGGTCCATATTGGCACCTAATGAAGCAAACCCCTCAAATGATTTCTAGGCCTCATTCTTTCTTTTCAAATATGATTCTTGACTCCTTTTAAGCCTCTTGGAGTCATCACATCATCAAAACAAAAGGCCTAGCACCATGTTGCTTCTTTAGGTCATAATATGGAACCTAAGGCACCAAATCACTTTCTATGAGTTCTAATTTTTTTCCAAGGCCTCCCCTCACTTTCATTCATCAAATATGACTCAAGAATGGCCTTAGAAAAATTTAAAACTCTCCCTAGCTAGGAGAACCCATCTAGGCCGAGGCTATGAAGCATATTGGGTTCCATGGAGCTTTCTTTGTTTTCTCAAGGGAAGAAGCATATGGGGAGCCTCTTAAGGATCTTGGGAGCACATTTAAACTCTTACTTAGGCCTCAGAATCATCATACAAAGTCAGATTTTACAAGGTGCAATTGAAACCCTAGAATTTGCATCTTGAAATCTAATGGCTTTTTGATAATTCCCTTTGCATATTCTTAATCTCCACACCCTTTTTCCTTAGATTCATGCTTGGTTCTACCTAAAAATCATCTCCTCCTAGGGTTTTCTCAAGTGGGGTGAAATGGTAGAGAAGGGGACCAAAAATGACAACCATAGCAAGAGAAATTACCTTATTTTCTTGCTTTTTCTCACTTGAATCTTTTGTTCTTTGAGCTCCTCTCTTCAAATCCGAACTTTCCCCTCAATTTCTCCCTTAAAACAGATTTATAAACTTCATTATAATCATAGGAAACAAAGGAGAATGGAGGAGAAGGGGTTTGGAAGAGAAAGAGCATGAAAAACTACTAATTTCCATACCTTAAGCCTTTGATTTCTCCTCCTTTTCTTCCCCTTCTTGTGAGCGTCATCCCCTAGGATTTTTTTCTGGTTTTAGGCAGAAGATGGTCGTGCATAATGAAGGGAGGAGAAGGGTGTATCATATATATAGGTGGGAGTAAGTTACACTTTTCAAAAATTCCCATTTCGCCTTTCATACTTTGCATTTCTGCTTCTCCTTCGTTTTAGCTCTATTTTGGGAAATGTCTTTTCCATTATAAAATTTAGGTTCCCAAACAAGTAAAATGTCTTTGGAATCACTCAAATTGGAGCTAAAACCTTTTCGAACGAATCCGTCAAAGTTTCGGCGCACTAACGTTGGAAAACGTCCACCGGAGGGGCTTTAGCTATCCTGGGGCTTTCCATAGTTTTTAGAGCCTCTGAGAACCCTGGAGAATTCAAAACTTTCATTTAAAAAGCCCTTCTGTGTGTTTTTCAAAAAGTACCTATATTTACGAAAATACCACTGGCCTTTTGACAAATTTTTCGAATCACTCTGGCTTTGATTTCTGGGCAACTCAAGGCTCAAGTCCTCATTTTCTAATATTTAAAATTTTATCATAATTTTGGTTGGCCCCAATCGCTTCTGTTTCAGGGACTTCCTTTTGTGTCTGGCCCATTTCTACTATTTATGGAGAAACCGAACATTGTGTTTCTCACATTTATGGAAAGGCCGGATGTTACAAAAACCATATCAATGCCAAGAATGAGCTCTAGGGACTTTTGGTCTAGCCTCACCTGATTTTAGAGACTTTTAGATGGCCTCATCCTTGGTTTAGGAACTTTTGACTTGGCCTCACTCAGTTATGAGACTTTTGGCCTTGTCTCACCTAACCTCAAGGACTTTCGGCTCTACCTCACCCATCTCAAGGGACTTTTGGCACTACCTCACCCGAGCAATTTTCACAATCCAACACATAAGCATATTGGTACCAATGCATCAAGGCAATAACTTATGGCATGTCTCACACAATAAGCATATACACAAGCATACAATGACTATTACATCCAAGAATGCAACAAGAAAGAGTGGAGAGCTACCTTATGAGCCAACACAAGCCTTCCTTTTCAATTTCTCTTCTCCCTTCTTGGTTTCATAATCACAATTAGATGGAGGTGCTTCTCTTGAGCCTAGACACAATAAAGAGTATGGGATTATTCACCAAGCTAGGGGGTTCTTTAGCAAACCCTACAAAGCATATATTCACTAACTCTTCTTCTCTCTTAAGCTCTCAAGTTGGTAGAACCAACATATTCCACTTTCCCTCTTCTGACCCATGCCTAAAACCTAACTAATTTAACAACCAAAACTATAGAAAGAGAGGGCAAAGAGAGAAGAATAAGATGCTAAGAAGAAAAGAGAGGAAAATCTCAAGCTTGCTTACCTTTTCTTTGTTCTTCCTTTCTTCTCTTGGTCTCTCTCTCTCTCCACACCCCTTTTCTCTCCTTTGGTCGAAGCTTAAGTCAAATAAAAGAGAAAGAATGAATGGGGACATTTTAAGAAGTCAAATTCTCCCTTTTTATGCTTTTTCGGACTAACCCTCGCTATAGCAAAAATTAACCTTCACTACAGCGAGCACGTATCAGTCCCAGACCCCTATTTTCGCTATGGCGCGCCCTACGATGAGCAGTTCCCTGGTTTTTATATGGGATGCCTGCACTCGCTATAGCTAGAAACATTCTCGCTATAGCGAACAGGTACCTTCGCTATAGCTAGACCATTTCTCGCTATAGTGAACAGGTACATTCGCTATAGCTAGGCCATTTCTCGCTATAGCTAGCAGACTTAGAAAAATTTCAGGATTTTGAAAATTTTCAGCTTTCTTCTTTCTTTTTCTTTTCTTTTTCTAGTTGTTACACTCTACACCCTTTTTCCTTAGATTCATGCTTGGTTCTACCTAAAAATCATCTCCTTCTAGGATTTTCTCAAGTGGGGCAAAATAAAGGAGGAGGGAACCAAAGATAACAACCATAAGAAGAGAAATTACCTTGTTTTCTTGCTTTTTCTCATTTGAATCTTGTGTTCTTTGAGCTCTTCTCTTCAAATCCAAATTTTTCCCTTAATATCTCTCTTAAAATAGATTTATAAACTTCATTATAATCATAAGAAAGAAAGGGGAATGGAGAAGGAGAGGTTTGGAAAGGAGAAAGCTTGAAAAATCATGAAATTCCTTACCTTTTCCTTGCTTTTTCTCCTCCATTTGTAACGAATGTAATTTTCGTAAAATGACAAAATAAGTCATGTAAAAGTAAGTCCTCTAAAATGACCTCGATAATATCTCAAAAAAAAATTTAGGTTAAGTCCTAGACTCCTAAAAATGATAATTCTAGGCTCAGACAGAAAGAAAAATAGAGTTAGGATGAAGAAATAATTTGTGACGAAAATTGATGAAATGGAATGACATTTTTGTAAATAAGTGTAACTTTTGGAAAATCACATAGGAAGGCTTTTAAAATGAAATTTTTTAGTTACCCAAGGTTCTTACAGGCCCCAATAAGTATAGGAAGCCCCGGGACCAGTAAAGCCCCTCCAGTGTATGTTTTTCAACATCAGTTGACCCAAATTTTGACCGATTCGTTCGGTAAGGTTTTAGCTCCAATATGAGTGATTCCAAAGGCATTTTATTAAATTAGGAACCCAAATTTTATGATGAAAAAGATATTTCTCAAAAAAGAGCTAAAATAAAGCCAAAACGAAATTGCTATTACGGAAGGGTAAAATTGGAATTTATGGTTTCTTGAATGTTCTAAAGAGTTCCACACTTTCTCTCCCTTCTTCTCCTCTTTAATAAGCACGACCCTTTCTGCCCAAAATACAAAAAATCTTTAGCTCTCTTAGGCACATAAGAAGGAGGAGAAAAAGAGGAAGAAAGCCAAAGAGAAACTAGGTAATTTCATAGAATTTCTTGCTCCATCTTCCTCCAATCTTGTTCTCCTCTCTTCCTCCTTTCTTTCCACGGATTTTTAAATGATTTGGTTTTATTTTGAGGTTAGACCAAGGAGGGAAATTTCGTGTTTGGAGAAAAGAAGCCAACTAAGGGAAGAAACATCCAAGAAACTAAGGAAAAACAAAGTAAAATCTCATTCCTATAGTAGCCTCTTCTTGTCCCTTCTTGTATGTTTCGGCCAACCTAGGATGGGATAGGAGGGGCTAGATTTTGGGCAAAACCAAGAGAGAAACCTAGGGAAAAGAGTGCAAGGATTAATAATATGGCAAGAAATTCTAAGAAAAACCAATAGAAAACAAGTTAGAAAAGTGTAGTGCTTTCTAGGGTTTTGCAAAATCTGGGGCTAGGTGAGACAAGGCCAAAAGTCCCTTGAATAGGTGAGGCTAGGTCAAAAGTCCCTAGGCCAAGAGTGAGGCAAATCCAAAAGTCCTAGAAATGGGGTGAGGCTAAACCAAAAGTCCCTAGAGCATGAAAGTGGTCTTGGCATATGAATGTGGCATGGAATGGAATTTATTGCACACTTTATGCTTGTATAGTTATGAATTTGATGTATGTATGCCTTGAATGTGGTGTGAATGGGTGTGTGAGCTATTGAGATTCTTGAAATCTCATTCCCCTTTCCCCCTGATCCTTGAATTGTCTAGGTGGTGGTCCAAGTCAAGGAGATGCAAGCCAATGACATTGAACATCTTTATTTTGGTGTATTATGTACTCTAAGTAGTGGTTGAATGTCAAAGTAATGATGTATGTAATGTTTTTGTGATGTAAGACCATGAACAAGTATAAAATGATGTAGACTTTATATGACACTAAAATAATGGAATTGTGCAAATTAGCTCTTTGATGGTTTGATGTAACTATGCACAAATGGATGTTGAGAGACTAAAATGAGATGCATGAGGTTTAGGATCACTTGGGTAGTCTTTACAAGTCATATTTGTGCTTTGAAACTTACCCAAGAGGTGCCAAATAATTAAGAAAGCCATTTGGACAAATTGGTTACCCATGTGGAATAAAAACTTACCATTTTAGGAGGCTATACCACTTTTTGTCCAAATAAGCTCTTCTTGGTTTGAAATTTGGTATGCATTTAGAGCTTGTTGAGAGCTTTTTGGTAAGCTAAAGTTGGAAATTTTTAGAGGTCTATAGAATATTTGGTGAATTATTGAAGTTGGAAATTTTTTCGATTTTGGTCCTTGGTACTGTAGCACTGGTCCAAAATTAAACTTTGTCACTCATGGAGCAAATGATGTCCAATTGCCATTGATTTAAAATTTTTAAACATGAAAAAACATGACTAAATTTGTTAGACACTCTCAGTGACCTGTTCCAACTGAAAGCACCTCATTTGGAGGTCTAGAACGAGAGATACGATTTTTCAAAGATTCAGTCTAGTGTCAGGCATCCAACTAGACCTTAGTCACTGTTTGATTAAAATTTAGGGTCTAGGCGAGCTTGAACTAGTTTGGAGTTATTTTTTCCCTCTAGCTAACATCCTCAACTTTCTAGATTGGTATCATTCACTAGATTTGGAATTTTTTGGAATTAATTAGACATTTTTGAAGTTTATATCCGTAAACTGTGACAGCATCAGGACCCAGTTCGACCTCCAGACCATTTCGCATGTCAAACATTTGGTGTGTGGGATGTTATGACTTGTACCTATTTTTAGCATAAATTAGACATCCCAAGCTTTATAAAATGACCAAGATTACATGATTTCAATTTTTCTAGATTTACTTATGATTTTCCAAAATTTTGGACAGAATGGTGGCAAATTTGGCCGAAATTCAATAAGTTCAATTCATGCTTCATTTTGGTTTCCTTGAGTTATGAGCAAGATTTTGTGATGCAAATGGAATGAAATAATTTATTTAAATATGAGGATATATGATATGAACCTACACGGTCCACGTGTCACTGACTTAAAATTTTTAAACATGATGCAACATAAAAAAATTTATTATTGTTGATTCCTTTTCTATGTACTCTTATGAAAATGATGATAGGGAGCTTATGAATGCCATGAATGGGGTTAGATATAGATGGTATCACACCTTTCTTCTCCTCCATGGTGTGCCTAAGAGAGCTGGTGTTTTCTATGATTTTTGGGCAGAATGGGTCATGCAAATGGAGGGGAGAAGAAATAAGAAACTTAAAGTGTGTTCAAGAAGCTTTCACTTTCTCAAAAATTCAAATTTTGCCCTTTTGTTTCTCCTTCATTTTAGCTCCTTTTTGTGAATTATCTTTTCTATTATAAAATTTAGGTTCCCAATTAAGAAAAATGCCCTTGGAATCACACAAATCGGTGTTAAAATCTTACTGAATGAACCGATCAAAGTTTGGATCAACTGACGTTGGAAAATGTCCACTGAAGCGGTTTTAACTGTTCAGGGTTTTCATTATTTTTAGGGCCTCTAAGAACCCTGGGGAACTCAAAAATTTCATTTAAAAAGCTCTCCTATGTGAATTCCAAAATTTGCTCAAAATTACAAAAATGCCATTACGTTTCATAAGCTTTTCGTCAGAAATTGTTTCTTCATTCTAACTCTATTTTTCCTTCCATCTGAGCCTAGAATTCTCATTTTAGGAGTCTAGAATGCTTCCCAAATTTTTTGGGACCTTAACTACATCATTTTGGAGGACTTCCTTTTGTATCCGGTGAGTTTTCTTTGTTTATGAAGAAATCGTACGTTACGTTTCTCACTTTTCTCTTATTTTTAGAGAACCGAATGTTACATTTTAGGTGTTGTGAGGAATCAAAATCATAGCTAAGCTATGTACTATGCCACTTTTCAGCCAAATTCTATCGTTTAGCCCACTTTTTCAATTTTTAGTATTTTTTTCTTTGATTTTTAGCTATTTTTCTATTTTTTGAATTTATTTTGATTTTTCTTGGTAATTTTTGGGCATTTTATTTTATTCTTAGTGTATGGCAAGATCCTCCAATAAAGATTTAGTTGAGTTTATTTTAGAGATTGATAGGTGTTTTCACATATAACTTAAAAATTATAAGATTAAAGAAGTTATGACTACTGAGTTGATTTATGAGATAATAGATAATATACGAAGTAATTATAAATGAAATTTTGATTTTGATTCTAAATAGTAGATATGGTTGGTAATAATGATAGGACTCTTAGGAAATTGGCTGCACTTGATGTTAATTACCAACCACTATATATTTAATATCTTGAACTTGATGCTACTTTTGAACTTAAATCTAGATTGATGCATTTGCTTCCAAAGTTTCATGGTCTTGTAAGTGAGGATCCTTATAAACATCTCAAAGAGTTCCACGTGGTTTGTTCTACCATGAAACCACAAAAAGTTTTAAAAGAGCACATTAAGTTTGGAGTGTTCCTTTTTTCGCTGGATGGGACTACCAAGGATTGGCTTTATTATCTTTAACCTTAAGCCATCACTTTATGGATTGAATTGAAGACGATATTTTTGGAAAAATTCTTTCCCACCTTAAGAACTATTTCCATCTAAAAAGATATTAGTGGTATTAGACAGATGAATAGAGAAACACTACATAAGTATTGGGAGAGGTTTAAGAAATTATGTGTAAGCTATCCTCACCATTAGATCAATGACCGACTTCTGATTTAGTACTTTTATAAAGGCTTGTTACCCATGGATAGAAGTATGATTGATGCAGTTGCAGGAAGAGTATTCGTTAACAAAACCTCATCTACTACCAGAAACCTCATTATGAATATGGCATATAATACACAATAATTTGGCACCAGAATAAATATGCCAACTAAAGGTGTAAATGAAATCTATGCCACCTATAGATCAATAAAGAATAAAAAATAAACTTGAGAAGTTGGCTTCCATTGTAAGACAACTGGCACTTAAGCAAAGACAACCTCAACAACTCCTTGCACCTCTATGTGGTATTTGTTCATTAACTGCACATGCCATATATCAGTGTCCTCATTTAAAAGATAATACAGAATCATGTAGACATTTATAGCAACAACAAAATAGATATAACCCTTACATAGCATCATACAATCTCGGATGGAGATATCATCTGAATTTGAGATATGGCAATGGGTCTAACCAACAATAGCAACAACAAAAATTTAATACTATTTGCCCAAGCAACCAATAGCTTATGAGACAACCCATGCAACAGATGAACAAGTCAGAACTAAGTCTAAAAGATATAATGAAGTAGTTGGCAACAAATATAGTCCAATTCCAGTGGCCAACAGAGATAACAATCTAGAGTTTGGAAACCCAGATTGGCCAACTTGCAACAAATATTAATGAGTTGAAAAGTCAAGGTTTTGGCCAATTACCTTTACAGCCCATGACCAACTCGAACGGTAATGTCAGTGCAATAACCTTAAGGAGAGATAAGCAAGTAAATGGGCCCATCACACCTCTAACAGAGGTATTGCAAGAAAAAGAAGGTGACAGAGAGTAATAGCCCCTTTCAATCCAAGGCAAGAAAAGTATAGAAAAGGGAGATAATTCCATATACATTATACCCTTTCCATTCCCCAACAAAATTACACAATCTAAGAAAATTGCAAAGGCTAAATTAGAAAGGAAAATTATGAAGATATTCGAAAAAGTGGAAGTAAATATCCTTCTCTTAGAAACAATCAAATTGATTCCAAAATATGTGAAGTTTCTTAAGAAGCTATGTACACATACGAGGAAGTTGAAAGGGAATCAGAAAGTTTGCATCAAGAAATGTATCAGCTTTGATTCAACCAACTATGTCGACTAAATGCAAAGATCCTGGCACGTTTACCATTCCTTACACAATAGGGAATACAAAGTTTGATAATGCTATGTTATATTCAGGAGCTTCCATTAATGTAATGCCTAAGTCTATGTATTCCTCTTTACATATTAGAGAATTGAAACCTACAAGAGTGGTGATTCAGTTAGCAAATAGAAGCACAACCTACCCTGTAGAAGTACTTGAAGATGTTCTAATAAAGGTAAAATATTTAATTTTCCTTGTTGATGTTTATGTTTTGAATATGGAGGATGACAATATACATGGACCATTGACTCTAAGTAAACCATTTTTGAAAACTATTAAAACAATAATTAATATGTATGATGGTACTTTATCAATGGAATTTGGTGGTGATGTTATTCATTTTAATATTCTTGATGCCATGAGACACCCTTCAGAAGAACACTTTATGTTGCATATAAGTATGATAGACTTGTTAGTTGCTGATGCTTGTGGGGACATAGATACTGACATGGTTGAATTTATAGATGCAATTCAATGTTCAGAATGTTATGACAGGCTTAATAAATGTATTGCATGTTCTAAGATTAATGCACTCTTGAATTATGATTTTGCTTTTGATTTTTATCCTGATTCTATCAATTTATTTGATATTGTTTCCTCTATTGAGAAAAATGAACAAGTGGAGGTTGTTGTACATTTAAATTTACAAACATTAGTACCTTCCATACATCAACCACTCACACTTGAACTCAAACCTTTACCTGACAATCTCAAATATGCTTTCTTGGAAGAAGAAAATAAATTACTAAGAATAATAGCAAATAACCTTCCACCTGATCATGAAATAAGGTTGTTAGAATTGTTAAGGAAAAAGAAAAAAGCAATAGGTTAGACATTAGTAGATATTCTAGGGATTAACCCTTCCACGTGTATGCACAGAATTTTATTAGAAGGAGGAGTCAAACCAATAAGGCAACCACAAAGAAGACTCAATCCCATGATCCTAAATGTCATGAAGAAAGAGGTAAGTAAATTACTTTCAACTGATATTATTCACCCCATATCTAACAACAAATGGGTGAGTCCAGTACAAGTAGTTCCTAAAAAGACCAGCATCACAGTGGTACTCAATGAGAAAAATGAGCTTATCCCTATGAAAGTTCAAAATAGTAGGAGAGTCTACATTGATTACAAAAAGCTGAATCAGGCCACTAGAAAGGACCATTTTCCTTTTCCTTTCATAGATCAAATGTTAGAGAGATTGGCAAGCAAATCTCATCACTATTTCTTAGATGGCTTTTCTAGTTTCTTTCAAATTCATATTGCACTAGAGGACCAGGAAAAGACTACATTTACCTACCCATTTAGTAGCTTTACATATAGGAGGATGCCCTTTGTACTTTGTAATGCTCCAGGTACATTCTAGCGGTGTATGGTGAGTATCTTTTCTAATCTCCTTGAACATTGCATGGAAGTTTTTATAGATGACTTTACTATTTATGGGACCTCTTTTGGTGACTATTTGAAAAGCTTAGAAATGGTTTTAGAAAGGTGCATTGAGAAAAATCTAGCTTTAAATTTTGAAAAATGTCATTTTATGGTAGAGCAAGGAATTGTTTTAGGCCTTATGGTTTCTAAAAATGGCATTGAAGTTGATAGAGCTAAAGTAGATATGATTGCTTCTTTATCTTACCCTACTTGTGTGCAAGAAGTACATTCTTTTCTTGGCCATGCAGGTATTTACAAGCAATTCATCAAAGATTTTAGCAAGATTTCTCTACAATTGTCTAGACTTCTTCAAAAGGATGCAGATTTTAATTTTAATAAGCCATGCATATTAGCATTTGATGAGTTGAAGAGAAGGCTAACCACCCCCTATCATCCAAAAACAAATAGTCAAATAAAGGTTTTAAATAAAAATATAAAACAAATTATAGAGAAAACAATGCAACTGAACAGAAAAGATTGAAGTAAAAGATTAGAGGATGCACTATGGACTTACCATACTACCTACAAAACTCCTATAGGCATGTCACATTATGGGTTAGTTTTTGGTAAAGCATGTAACACCATAAATTCTAACTCATCTCATACTTTTAAATGACATAATATCATGAGTCATATTGGTTTTCCATGAAAAAGCCAAAGAAATAATGATTATTTTCACGTTGCGTCGTATCTAAAAATTCATTTCAGTGTCACGTGGACCATGTGAGCTCATGCTATACATCTTCATATTTAATTACATCATTAAAACTCATTTACCTCCCAAAAATATGCCTACAATCCATGGAAACCGAAATGGAGCATGAAAAATAGGAACTCATTCTCGGCCAGAATTGGCCTCTTTTCTAGGCAAATTTTGACAAATTATAACTAAATCTAGAAAAATTGAAATAATGTAATATTGGTCATTCTGGAAATATTAGGATGTATAATTCACAATAAAAATATGCCCAGATCATAACACACATCATGGAGGACGTTTGACATCCGAAAAGCCATTGAGGTCGCTAGCTGCCTGGGCTACTGTTCAGATTACTAATACAAATTTCTAAAATTCATAACTAATTCTATAAAAATCTAAATCACACACATTTAGTCATTTTAGAAATCTAGAAATGTTAAATGGATACTAAAAATAATTATAGAATGAAACAGATACGTTTAGCTATTAGAATCCTATGGAACAGTGACTGAACTCCTAGGGTGCCACTACTACTGACAGCCAATTTCAAAAAAGCATAAATCTTTACTCAGACCTCCAAATGAGGTGATCTCGATGGCCACAAAAATTTTATAACCTCTAGTTTATGCCTATAAAATTTCACAAGTATTAGACACTATGTGACTATCAGGTGACATAAAACACAAATCCGCTAGTGTGAATAATGCACATACCAGAATCAATAGAAAATCCCAACTTCGAAAATTCCTCAAATATTCTCTAGACCTCTGAATATTATGTTCTTTAGCTTCCCAAAAATATTGCAATGAGATCTAATTTCATACCAAATTCAAATCAAGACTAACTCATTTGGCTAAAAAGTGACATAGGGTTCTATTATGGTCAAATTTAGCTCTATATAAGGTACCAAACTTGCCAAATGGTCTCCCCTTGGTGTTGGCACCTTTTGGGTAAGTCTAAAAGCATATTTAAGACTTGTATGAGCTGCCCAAAGGGTCCCAAACCTCATGCATCTCATTTTGGTCGTTCAACCCACACTTATGCATATTTGCATCATACTTCCACATTGCACATTTGGATATTACAAACTCAAATTGTATTCTAAAGCTCATACATCATATCCATAGTGATAAACATTACATAATAGCATATTTATACATGTCTCAAGGTTCATAATATATTTACAATATCATATACACCATGAACCATCATTATGGTTCCAAAATGGACAAAACCAAGCATAAGCTTGTCAATCTTTCCTCTTCAAGGTTGTTGGCTCTCATTGGCATATCCACTTGGTCCACCTAGCATGCTAGATCATTGGAGAGGAGGGGATGAGATTCAAAGAATCTCAATAGCTCATCTCTCATTCAATCATACATAATATGTGTAAGCAAGCTTTTTAAATGCATGCATGGAGGAAATAGAAGTCATGGACATTTTAAAAGCAAACTTAGCATGTGAATCAATCATACAAAACATTCAAGAGTTCACCAAGTGCTTGGATTGGCCTCACACTTCTCCTCATGAATTTTGGACTTGCCTCACCCATTCTTTAAGAGCTTTGCACTCAACCATACTCTTGAGAGCCCACTTTGCTTTTGAGAGACTCTTTACTTTGTCTTAACCAAGCTCAAGGGTTATTGGCTCATCTTCACCAAAGGGAAGAGTTCTTGACCTTTCCACACTCAAGCAAACTCATACAAACATCATGTAATCCTTTGAAAACATAACATGGCATCAAAATTCATGATATGTAAAGGCATGTTAGCATACTTTTCATAGCTTGAAAATACACATACACACATTCTAAAACAAGCTAAACATACATTTATGCATGAGAGAAGGTGGAGGGAGCTACCTTATGTATATTCACACATTTTTTCCTTAGCTTTCAAGCCTCCTCTTTTGGCCACACACCCACAAGTTAGTAGAGATAGTTTCTCTTGGCCTAGATACAATTTATGGGAGCCAATTTGGTTCATGAAACACATTCTAAGGTTACACAATTTGCGTAAACCCTAGATTACTCTACAACCTTTATTATGGTCCATATTAGCACCTAATCAAGATACACCCTTCAAATGATTTCTAAGCCTCATTCTTTTCTTTCAAATATGATTCTTGACTCCTTTTAAGGCTCTTGGATTTATCGCATCATCAAAAAACAAAAGGTCTAACACCATGTTGCTTCTTTAGGTCATAATATAGAACATAAGACACCAAATCACTTTCCATGAGTTCTAAATTTTTTCCAAAGCCTCTCTTCATTTTCATTCATCAAATATGACTCAACGATGGCCTTAGAAAAATTTAAAACTCTCCCTAGCACCATGGAACATGCTTGGTCGAGACATGCCTAGGTTTTGGGCTCTATGGAGTTTTCTTTGTTTTCTTGAAGGGAGAAGCTTGTGGGGAGTATCTTTGGTGTCTCAAAAACTCATTTATAATTTAACTTAGACCTAGGAAGCATCACATAAATTCAAAATTTGAAAGGTGCACTAGAAACCCTAGGTTTTGCATCTTGAATCCTAATGCCTATTTCATGGTTTCCTTTGCATATTCTTATTCCTCTCCATCAAACACCTAAGGATCATGCTTGGTTGGGCTTGAAAATTAGATCTTCCTAGGATTCTTAGGCTAGGTCAAAATGGAGAAGAAGGGCCATGGAAGATATCAACCATAGGATGCATTTTTACCTTGTTTCCTTGCTTAGTTTGGTTTCAATCTTGATTTCTCCAAGCTCCTCTCTTCAAATCCGAACTTTCCCTTGAATATCTACCTTGAATCAGATTTATAAACCTCATTTTAATCCAAGGAAACAAAGGAGAAGGAAGGAGAGGAGGTGTGGATGAAGAAAAGCAAGGAAAATCACCATGGAAACATACCTTACACTTGGATTTCTTCCTCCTCCTTCTTCCTCTCTTAGGTGCGCCTCCCTTAGGGTTTTTCTTCTGATTTGGGGCTGGAAAATCTGAAGTGAAATAAGGGCAAGTGTGAGGCACCACCTATGTATAGGTAGGGAAAAGTGACTTTTTCAAAAATTCTAATTTTGTCCTTCATATTTTGCATTTTTGTTTCTCCTTCGTTTTAGCTCCTTTTTTAGAACTGTCTTTTTCATTATAAAATTTAGATTCCTAATTAAGAAAAATGCCCTTGGAATCACTCAAATCGGAGTTAAACCCTTTCCAAATAGATCCATCAAAGTTCGGGCACACTGATGTTGGAAAACATCCATCGGAGGAGATTTAACTGTCTCTAGGCTTTTTATGGTTTTCAAGGCCTCTAAGAACCCTGGAAAACCTAAAACTTTGATTTTTAAAGGCCCTTTTGTGTGAATTCCAAAAATTACCTGAAATTACAAAAATGCCATTATGTTTCATAAGGTTTCCATCAAAATTTATTTCTTCATTCTAACTCCATTTTTCCTTCTGTCTAAGGCTAGAATTCTCATTTTTAGGAGGCTAGAATGTTACTCAAATTTTTTAGGACCTTAACTAATTCATCTCAAGGGACTTGCTTTAAAAACATGTCTGTTTCCATCGTTTAACGAAAATCAAACATTATAAAGCATGCCACTTATAACACCTTATATTTCTAGCTCATTTCATACTATATCTATGCCTCACATCAAGCAATTCATACAAGTGGCAAGAAAATGGCATTGTTTTAATACATTTCTTAGCGTTATGTCACGTATAAAAATTTCATTTGATGTCACGTGGACCATATGAGCTCAAATATCATATCCCCATATTTAATTACATGAATAAAACTCATTTGTATCATTAAAAGTGGCCTACACCTCAAGAATCACGAAGGAAAGCATGAAATATTCATATCCATTTTCAGCCAAATTTGGCTCTTTTCTGACCAAATTTTAAAAAATCATAACTAATTCTAGAAAAATCAAAATCATGCATTCTTAGTCATGTTGGAAATCTACGAATTTCTACATCACATTAAAAATATGTTCAGACCATACCATCTATCACAGAGGATGTTTGACATCCAAAAAAGTACAGAGGTCAACTGCTCACTGGTATTGTCACAGATTTCTGCAGCAAATTTTAAAAATGTCCAATTCATTCCAAAACAATCCAATCCATGTAAATGATACCAATCTAAAAAGCTGTAGATGTTAGCTAGAGGGGAAAAATATTTCTAAACCAGCTCAAGCACGCCCAGACCCCGAAATTCAATAGAACAATAACAAATGAGGTGCTTTTAGTTGGCATGAGTCATTGTAAATGTCTAGTTTCTCTATATAAAATTTCATGGCAATTGAACATCATTTTAGCCTTATGACAGATTTCATTTTCAAACCAAATGAGTAGTGCAGTAGACCAAAATCAAAAAAATTGCTAACTTTGAAAATTCATCAAATATTTTATAGACCTCCAAAAATTATATTCTTTAGCTTCCCAAAAAACTCTTAACAAGCTCTAATTTCATGCCAAATCTCAGATCTAGAAGAACTCATTTGACCAAAAAGTAACATAGGATTCCATTATGGTCAATTTTGGCTCCATATGAGGTATCAAAGTAACCAAATGGCTTTCCTTAGAGTTTGGCACCTTTTAGGCAAGTCTAAAAACATGATTAAGACCTGTGTAAGCTATCCAAATGGTCCCAAACTCTATGCATTTCATTTTGGCCATTTCATCCACACATGTGCATAATTCTATCTAACCATTCATGGAGCTAATTTGCCATCATATACTCAATTCACATTCTAGTGGCTACATAACATATTCTCTCATTCATACATGACACAATATCATAATTACACATGTTTAAGAGGTCATAGACCATATACATCATGGGTTTACATGTTTTGATACAAATATGGCCTTAAAGAACTAAAAACTATGCATTAGCTTGTCAAACTCTCTTCTTCAAGGTGGTTGGCTTCCATTACCTTGTCCACTTGATCCACCTAGCACATTAAATCATTGGAGAGGAGGGAATGGGATTCAAAGAATTCCAATAGCTTATCTCCCATTCAATCATACAAGATAGATGCAAACAAGTCTCATAAATGCATATATGGTCATGTTGACATGTGCAAACATTCAAGAAGCGTTCTCATCATTTGAGAATGTCATACATAGCATACAAAGGCTTGCTAAGCAAGTGGATTGGCCTCACCTAATTTCTTGTGGATATTGGACTTGCCTCACCCATTCTTTAATGCATTCTTGGACTCAACCATGCTCTTGGAAGCCCACTTTGCTTTTAGGAGACTCTTTGCTTTGTCTCAACCAATTTTAAGGGTTCTTGGCTGATCCTCACCATAGCTAAGAGTTTTTGGCCTCACCACACTCAAGCAAACCCAAACACATATAAAAAAATCATATCAAACATAATATGTCATCATGAAATCATGGCATATAAAATCATGCTAGCATACTTTTCATAGCTTGAAAATACACATACACACATTCTAAGACAAGCTAAGCACACATCCATGCATGAGAGAAGGTGGAGAGAGCTACCTTGCACATAATCACACACTTTTTCTCTTGAAATTCCCTCCATTGCTTTGGCCACACACCCACAAAAGTGTGGGGAAGATTTCTCTTGACCTAAACACACTTTATGGAAGCCAATTAGTTTCATGAAACAATTTCTAAGGTTACACAACTTGCTTAGAAACTAGGTTGTTCTATAAACCCTATTATGGTCCATAAATGTACCGAATGAAGCAACACCCTTCAAATAAATTCTAGGCTCCATTCTTTCCTTTCAAATATGATTCTTGATTCTTTGTAAGCCTCTTGGAGCCATCACACAATTAAAACAAAGAGCCTAATTACATGTTGCTTCTTTAGGTCATAATATGGAACCTAAAGCACTAACTCACTTTCTATGAGTTCTAAATTTAATCCAAGGCCTCCCCTCATTTTCATTCATCATATATGACTCAAGAATGGGCTTAGAAAAATTTAAAACTCTCCCTAGTTATGTTATCCTTGCTTGGCTGAGGCTATGGAGGAAATGGAGCTCCTTGGAGTTTGCTTTGTTTTCTCAAGGGAAGAAGCATATGGGGAGCCTCTTATGTGACGACCCTAACTTCTAATAATCATAATTAAGGTTAAGTACGTGATTACTAACCATAAAATTTCAATTAGGGTTGAAAGTCATTACAACTAATTATATTCGAAAAATGTTAAGAAATTTGAACCTTAATGTTTTTAAGGTCATTAATTAGGCAACCACAATTATTCAAAAGTACAAGTGAATTTAATCATTAATAAGGAGCCTTTGATTCTCCCATCCATTAATTCCAACTCATAAAAATATCTTACAAGTGTTTCTAAATCATTCCTTAGTATTATCATAAAAGAAATTAAAGTTTCTAGGTAAATATGAGAAATTAAGCACCTTCGCCGCGGCTAAATCCCCTTTCGCCGCGGCCAATTACTCTCGGATTCAAGTCCTTAAACCTCTATAAATTTCACGCATTTTGCCGCAGCTAAATACCCCTTTCGCCACGGCCAAATACCCTCAGGGACACCCCCAAACTCACTTCCTAAACTTAGCCGCGGCTAACGTCACTATTCGCCGCGGCCAATTACTCTCTATTTTCTTCCCTGGCAGGTTCGCCACATTTGGCCGAGGCCAATTAATTGTTAGCTGCGGCCAATTCTTCTCTGTTTCTATTTGGCCTAGGCCAATTAAATGTTGGCCGCGGCCAATTTCCTTCTGTTCCTATAACTCCCAAGATTTCATCTCATGCTCTCCAATTTCCCTCCAATATTACTCTAGGGCCATTCTACCTTAATTTATGCAACTCTAATGGTAATTATGTACCTTAATTACCCAAATAATCTATCATTACCCATTTAGCATTTAGATATGGATTTTCTTACTCATCTATGGGATTTTATGTCAGCAAATTATAAATCTCCCACAATGGTCATTTAATCATACTTTCATTGGGTATTTCTTGCATTAATAGTCAAGTCTATAAGGAACATATCATGGGATTACATTCTATGTTAAAAAAATACTTCTACACTTGGCAATTCATGATGCAATGCAACAATGGTACAAAACTTGTAAATTAGTTACATTACAATTTGACAAGGCTCTCAAACCTATGTGCTACCAAACCATTTAACAAGCTCTCGTTAATTTTCTCCTTGCCACTAAGAGGTCCGGTCCCTGAAAATGTTAGCCCACAACGGGGTGAGATATACAATCTCAGTAACAAAAGGAAATTTCTATATATATGTACAAGACAATCTCATGTCATTAATATCAGAATTATCAATTCAATTGGCAAATGAACTAGTTGAACTACTAATGACTATTGTCCCATACCAGCAATCATACACAACATGTTAATGGCCAATAACACCGGGAGAGGTCCATCCACGACACCTACTCCATCATGAGCACAACCAGGGCTCAGTGCATCTGGGTTTGATCATAACCCGGTGCTCGATCGTAGCACATGCACGGGTGGCAGCCGCACCACAGCTCCACCATGGACTCACAAGGTCCAATTACAATCACAATCAAGTAGTCAACCAGTCATTTAGCATTTCAAAATCAAGCATGTGTAACAAATAGTACATTAACATGAGCATATACGTGGAATCAAGAAAATAACCCCAGTTACCTCACTGAAGCCAATTACTCTTCCCTTAGCTACCATAATAATCCAAATGCATACGAAGCCTATAACAAGTATAATTATCATCATTTCTAATCACAATCAAATATCCAAAGAGTTGAACTACTAATGACAGACTAGAGGTTACTCACCTAATTACCAAGGGATTTAATTTCGGATTCCAACTTTCCCACACCAGAATTGCCATAGTTCACTCCAATTTCTGAGTAATTTCACATAAAATCAAAGCCCATATCATAGGTCAACTATAGGGGTCTCAAACTAACAGAAAATGCATCAAAGTGGGAAGGAGATACTCACTTAACAACACCCATAGCCTTACCTCCGAAAATCCACCATGCAAGCACCAAAATTCGCATTTTAATCATCAAGTCCAGAAAATTCAGTTTTCCACCATTATCTCCTTATAATCTCACATAATAACAGAACCCATTATGATAATACATCCTCAGGGGCATTTTCCAGCAAATTGATTCACAAAATGGAAGGGAAATGCTTACCTAATCCTCCTTCTAACCTCCAAGTCCGAAAATCTTGCAAGGAATCACCCAACACTAAATTTCAGATTTGAGAAGAAGATGAAAATGCTCAAACCCAAAAATTAATCAGACCAAAATGAAGAGGAGGATGAGAGGGTCAAGTTATATATAACTCACCTTAGCTAAATCATCCTCTGGATGTCAAAAATGAAGCTTCCATATTGGTAGAACCCTAGCCTCCCCTAAACCTCCGAATTTTCTCCCTTGCCTCTTGTGTTTTCTGTTGAATGGGGAGGGAGGCTACTGACCCTTTAGGGTTTTTAATAAGAAATGGGCTGACCCATCAGCCCAAGGTCCAATTGGGCCCATCTCTAGTGATTGGGTCATGGTTTAATAAATGGGCTGCAGAGAATTTAAAGCTAAAAGTGGAATGTGCTGACTTAATGGCCCAATTCCTTGTGGGTTCAGATTTTTATACTTGTTGGGCCTTATCTCATAAGTTGGGCTGAATCTCATGAGTTGGGCTACAGAAATTTGACTGGGCTAGGCCAAGTTCCAAGAGTCAATCCAACTTAGGTCTGCATAATGTGTGTTGGGCCAACTATAAGAGCTCATGCAAATTGGGTCTTGGGCCTCTATTTCACTAAATCAAATTGGGCTATTGCTAGGTAATCTCTCTTGGCCCAAGTCTCATGATAAGGAGTTGGGCTTGCATCTAGAATCATTAGGCCTCTATAAGCCTCTTCTCATGATCTCCTACATTAATTTGGGCATAGATATAGTTTCTATCCCCATTAATTCTCAACTCATATTATTGATTTATTTCTCAAAATTACCATTCACTTAACTTGCCCACTTATCCCATATTAATTATTCCTAATTAATCTAAATCCATGATTAACACCTTAATTAATTTTGAGGTGTTACATTCTTCCCTCCTTTTAGAAATTTTGTCCTCAAAATTAGTCAGACCTTACTCATTTGATGTTGGACAATTAATCCTCATAACCTCCTCCTTGATAACTGAGATAGTCTTACTAGAGACTAGTCCCCTCTTACTACTTTCTTGGGGAGGACATTCTTGTTATGTTACCACTTCACTTGATAATCACCACTCTATTTCCTCTAGTTAACCTACGTCAAATGACATACTGACCCGAATATTCCATATTCTTTCTTTGTCCATAACTAAAGAGATCTTGACCAAGCCACACTTGATCATCTAATAGCAAGCTCTTGATACCTAGCTCAAATACATCCTAATTTTCTCTCCCTTCATAGCTTTTTGTTTAATTCTATTTTTTATTTTCCTCGCCTCTTTTTTTTCTCTTCTTTCTCTCCTCTCTCATTTTTTTTTGTCTTTCTAATAGCCGATTATTACATGTTCATGTTAATTTCCTTTCCTGCTTAACTTCCAATCCATTTGAGGGATAACTCCTGGATACTTTAGTTTAACTCTCCCTAATAGTTGATACCAAGAACTATAAGGGATTCCACTTAGTCAGTCGTTTTAGTATTTATTCCACTAATAGCAATATAGGTAAGTGACCTTATTTCATCATGAAGTTCTATTTGTCCTTCACTTAGATTACCCCCACCTTCTTAACCAAAATGGGTTTCACCTCTTACAAGTTCATTTAGTTTAAGTTTTCAAGTCTTACATTCAACTATCTTATAAATTATTGCACACATTATCCTCATTTATTGTCCATTAGTAGACAGTTCATTACTTCCATTAGACGTATAGAATTCCCCTTTCATCTCTAATTAGTGCCTAAGATTACTCCTTCTCATTGGTTGAGATTCCTGAGGGTTAAAACTAATGTAAAGTTTGATCTCACAACTAATCTCTTGAAGGTACCCAAACACTGTAGGTTCACTTTCCACATAATCGAAATCAAACACGATCTTCCAAGTAAAGATAAACACGATATTTCAAGTCTAGATTATATTCTCTAATAAGACCTGATCTCAAGAGTGAGAATGTCTTATCTAGAGCATCGAGATAATCCTTCATGACTTAGGAATGAGTTTCTTTAAATCTTACAAGTCGTAATTTCAGTGAGTGGTTTATTAGAGAACATAACTTCCCATCACTTGCCCACAACATTAAGAATTTTCTTTTTTGCTCTTGATGATGGTTAATTATAGACAACCTGATCATTTTCCCTCAGGGGTAACCAACATAGGAAAATCCTTATAGATCTCTTCCCTCTCTCTCTTTTTCTTGTTTTTTTTTTGTTTTTCTCTCTTTTTTTTTGTGCACTTGCAAAGGCATTACCATAATTACATACATGTGACTCTAACGATTACCATGATCAATAGGTCCCAATGTCTCATTTTAACATTCAGTTACTACAAGCTTTAGTAGTCAACTTAATGGCATCTACACTTGTTTGAAATCAACTGGACATCTGCTTGGTTTTTATGCCATTATATAGTCCCAAAGGGCTGCACTTTCGTATCTTCTACCCCCGACTAAGATATTTTCATACAGGTATAGTTATTCTTCAACTAGCACACTTTTTCTTACCACTTTTTTTTTCTAGTTAGGAAATTCCTAATATTTCCCCAAAGAGTAAAGAAATAATATCTTGTCAACAAGGTTTAAGATCCTATCAACAAGATCTTGTATTCATTAATGTAAAATCTGAGACCTTGTCAATAAGGTTCTTTGACTGCAAGTACAAGGTCTTTTGACCATACATTATAGCATACAATATGAGATGGTATGATAGTTTTCATCTTTACACAATGGCCTATGCCAACTACAACTGACTCTTTCACTCCCCTAAAAGTTTTTAGGCCTCAATTTCACGCCTAACTATTAGGAGTTAAATTAACATAATAAAGAGACTCAGTGAGTCTTTTCATTGTTAAACATTCCCTAATTATCAATAGATCAAGTAGGGATTCCCAATGAGAGAACTCAAGTGTCATTTACCACTAGTGTTTCACCCTTCCTCGTCAATCATTATACTAAGGTTTTTGTAATAACATAAGTTAGTTGCATTGATGCCATCTCTCATTCATTTTCCCCGAGTTATTATCCTAGATTAGGGAGTTCTCTTTCAAGATTAGGGAGTTTTTCTACCACAGTAATCATTAGTCCATCTTGAATTCCCAATGTTACCTCTGCCCCCTTAATCACGCCACACGTGATACATGACAATAGAATTACCAATGGTGGAATTAGGGTTTGCCATTTTAATATTAGCAGACAATGCTTTGCTGTGGCCATACACATGCTCATTACCCCGTGATGACTATATCTCAACCACTTGTACTCACACAGGTATAATTTTATTCTTTTTTTAGGTGGGTCTTTACCATCAAGATCTCCTCTTTACCTTCTAGGAAGAAAGTCTACTTAGCTTAGTTTGACGCCAATTTGGTGGTCAAAATTCATCAAATCATATGATGAGCGACATGCCCCGCATGCCCTTAGCACCGAAGTGCCGATAAATGAGCACGTCCCACGTGCCTCTAACACCAGAGTGCTGTAGAATCTTATCTTACACTCCCCGAGTGTATCATGCACATAAAGTGCCTCTAACTACCACCCAAATACACATCAACACATAGCATAAGTAAACTAAATTACACAAGAGACAACATGCACAAGCACCCTGTACCGGTGCACCTCACCTTTATCATACTAAAGGGTTGTCTTTCCTTTTGTCATAATCTCTCCTTTTTCCTTAGTACACTAAAGGAGGAGCCTCAAAGCTCTCAAGATTCCTTTCAGAACATCATCTCCCTTAATCTCTTGCTTTAAAGTCACTATACACATTTAGAAATGGATTTGACAATCCTAAGGTTTTTCTTGCCCTCTTTCTTATCATTATTAACTAAAGATGGCTTACTCACTCTAATAGTTTGAATAAAACTATTTGAAACATTCTTTAGCTCTTATCGTCCTTATTCATTAGGCCAAATTACAGTAGCTAGGATCGAGTAATTGTATTCTTTATTAACCAGGACCAAGCAAGTGGGTTAGGACCTCTATACCTATAAAGTTTCAACCTTGGGGACCTTTCGAAGTCTACATAATCCTAACTCATTATGGATTGTGCATCACTTCATATATTTAATCAATCACACTTATTTACTACACACCAGTTCCATTATCAATTTCCTGATTGCAAGTAAGGTCTACATCTTACCCTATTGTAAAGCTCTTATAACTAGTTAAGTGTTTTACTCTATACCATTGTCTTTTAAGTTCTCAACATCACTCTAAATGGCCCTTGAAAAGTTTAGAATTTCACTTAGGTAAAGAATTGCTACTCTTGTTGTGATCAGTTGACTACTTCGATAGGCCAGTCAATTGGTCGGCCGTACCCAAGTGACTTGCTTAATAAATGGCGGTCAACTGGTCATAAACGCCATTAGTAGCTTTGTTCATCATCCTTATCAGTTACTTGGTCTCATTCATTCAGTCAATTGGTGCCTCACAGCGAGTGACTGGTGCATCTATTACGTAGCCAGTTGGCAACAAGCCTCAACCAGTTATCTATCTAGATTAAGACCAATAACCCAATCTCTGAAAGAAAGAAGGGCAAAATTCTAATCTTTTCATTGGCATTAACAACCTCAAGTCTAAAAATTAGCATTACTAAAGTGTTATGAGGTAAAATCTAACTATACTCTATTATTCTCTAAGGTATACTTATTGTGATAGGTGATGCTCTAAATAAAATTCAAGAAACAATCATTTCAATCAAGTATTACAAGCCTTATCTCATCATTCCTCTATACTTCTTTCCAGCACATAAAGCACATCAATTATATGTTTGCCTAATTAGCTATTCTCATAAGCTAATACCATGCCAAATATGCATCATGATTGCCAAGTTTCTAGTCATAGATTTAAATTAGAATAGTTGTCCTGAACCATTGCTCTGATACCAACTGTGACGACCCTAACTTCTAATAATCATAATTAAGGTTAAGTACGTGATTACTAACCATAAAATTTCAATTAGGGTTGAAAGTCATTACAACTAATTATATTCGAAAAATGTTAGGAAATTTGAACCTTAATGTTTTTAAGGTCATTAATTAGGCAACCACAATTATTCAAAAGTACAAGTGAATTTAATCATTAATAAGGAGCCTTTGATTCTCCCATCCATTAATTCCAACTCATAAAAATATCTTACAAGTGTTTCTAAATCATTCTTTAGTATTATCATAAAAGAAATTAAAGTTTCTAGGTAAATATGAGAAATTAAGCACCTTCGCCGCGGCTAAATCCCCTTTCGCCGCGGCCAATTACTCTCGGATTCAAGTCCTTAAACCTCTATAAATTTCACGCATTTTGCAGCAGCCAAATACCCCTTTCGCCGCGGCCAAATACCCTCTGGGACACCCCCAAACTCACTTCCCAAACTTAGCCGTGGCTAACATCACTATTCACCGCGGCCAATTGCTCTCTGTTTTCTTCCCTGGCAGGTTTGCCACATTTGGCCGAGGCTAATTAATTGTTGGCCGCGGCCAATTCTTCTCTGTTTCTATTTGGCCTAGGCCAATTAAATGTTGGCTGCGGCCAATTTCCTTCTGTTCCTATAACTCCCAAGATTTCATCTCATGCTCTCCAATTTCCCTCCAATATCACTCTAGGGCCATTCTACCTTAATTTATGCAACTCTAATGGTAATTATGTACCTTAATTACCCAAATAATCTATCATTACCCATTTAGCATTTAGATATGGATTTTCTTACTCATCTATGGGATTTTATGTCAGCAAATTATAAATCACCCACAATGGTCATTTAATCATACTTTCATTGGGTATTTCTTGCATTAATAGTCAAGTCTATAAGGAACATATCATGGGATTACATTCTATGTTAAAAAAATACTTCTACACTTGGCAATTCATGATGCAATGCAACAATGGTACAAAACTTGTAAATTAGTTACATTACAATTTGACAAGGCTCTCAAACCTATGTGCTACCAAACCATTTAACAAGCTCTCGTTAATTTTCTCCTTGCCACTAAGAGGTCCGATCCTTGAAAATGTTAGCCCACAACGGGGTGAGATATACAATCTCAGTAACAAAAGGAAATTTCTATATATATGTACAAGTCAATCAATCCAAGACAATCTCATGTCATTAAAATCAGAATCATCAATTCAATTGGCAAATGAACTAGTTGAACTACTAATGACTATTGTCCCATACCAGCAATCATACACAACATGTTAATGGCCAATAACACCGGGAGAGGTCCGTCCACGGAACCTACTCCATCATGAGCACAACCAGGGCTCAGTGCATCTGGGGTTTGATCATAACCCGATGCTCGATCGTAGCATATGCACGGGTGGCAGCCGCACCACAGCTCCACCCTAGACTCACAAGGTCCAATTACAATCACAATCAAGTAGTCAACCAGTCATTTAGCATTTCAAAATCAAGCATGTGTAACAAATAGTAGATTAACATGAGCATATACGTGGAATCAAGAAAATAACCCTAGTTACCTCACTGAAGCCAATTACTCTTCTCTTAGCTACCATAATAATCCAAATGCATACCAAGCCTATAACAAGTATAATTATCATCATTTCTAATCACAATCAAATATCCAAAGAGTTGAACTACTAATGACAGACTAGAGGTTACTCACCTAATTACCAAGGGATTTAATTTCGAATTCCAACTTTTCCACACCAGAATTGCCATAGTTCACTCCAATTTCTGGGTAATTTCACATGAAATCAAAGCCCATATCATAGGTCAACTATAGGGGTCTCAAACTAACAGAAAATGCATCAAAATGGGAAGGAGATACTCACTTAACAACACCCATAGCCTTACCTCCGAAAATCCACCATGCAAGCACCAAAATTCGCATTTCAATCATCAAGTCCAGATTTCCACCATTATCTCCTTGTAATCTCACATAATAACAGAACCCATTATGATAATACATCCTTAGGGGAATTTTCTAGCAAATTGATTCACAAAATGGAAGGGAAATGCTTACCTAATCCTCCCTCTAACCTCCAAGTCCGAAAATCTTGCAAGGAATCACCCAACACTAAATTTTAGATTTGAGAAGAAGAAGAAAATGCTCAAACCCAGAAATTAATCAGACCAAAATGAAGAGGAGGATGAGAGGGTCAAGTTATATATAACTCACCTTAGCTAAATCATCCTCTAGATGTCAAAAATGAAGCTTCCATGTTGGTAGAACCCTAGCCTCCTCTAAACCTCCGAATTTTCTCCCTTGCCTCTTGTGTTTTCTGCTGAATGGGGAGGGAGACTGTTGACCCTTTAGGGTTTTTAATAAGAAATGGGCTGACCCATCAGCCCAAGGTCCAATTGGGCCCATATCTAGTGATTGGGTCATGGTTTAATAAATGGGCTGCAGAGAATTTAAAGCTAAAAGTGGAATGTGCTGACTTAATGGCCCAATTCCTTGTGGGTTCATATTTTTATACTTGTTGGGCCTTATCTCATAAGTTGGGCTGAATCTCATAAGTTGGGCTACAGAAATTTGACTGGGCTAGGCCAAGTTCCAAGAGTCAATCCAACTTAGGTCTGTATAATGTGTGTTGGGCCAACTATAAGAGCTCATGTAAATTGGGTCTTGGGCCTCTATTTCACTAAATCAAATTGGGCTATTGCTAGGTAATCTCTCTTGGCCCAAGTCTCATGATAAGGAGTTGGGCTTGCATCTAGAATCATTGGGCCTCTATAAGCCTCTTCTCATGATCTCCTACATTAATTTGGGCATAGATATAGTTTCTATCCCCATTAATTCTCAACTCATATTATTGATTTATTTCTCAAAATTACCATTCACTTAACTTGCCCACTTATCCCATATTAATTATTCCTAATTAATCTAAATCCATGATTAACACCTTAATTAATTTTGGGGTGTTACATCTTAGGGATCTTAGAAGCTCATTTAAACTCCTATTTAGGCCTAGAAATCATTATATAAAATCAGATTTTACAAGGTGTAATTGAAACCCTAGAACTTGCATATTGAAATCTAATAATTTTTTGTTGATTCCCTTTGTATATTCTTAATCTCCATGCCTTTTTTCAATAGATTCACCCTTGGTTTTACCAAAAAATCAAGTCCTCCTAGTGTTTTCTCATGCTAGGCAAAATGGAGGAGGAAGGAACCAGAGATGACAACCATAGGAAGAGAAATTACCTTGTTTTCTTACTTTTTCTCACTTGAATCTTGTGTTCTTTGAGCTCCTCTCTTCAAATCCGAATTTTTCCCTCAATTCATCCTTTAAAACAGATTTATATACTTGATTATAATTATAGGAAATAAAGGAGAATGAAGGAGAAGAGGTTTAGAAGAGAAAGAGCATGAAAATCTATACTTTTCTACCTTGAATTTCTCCTCCTTTTCTTCCTCCTCTTGTGCGCCTCATCTCCTAGGGTTTTCCTCTAGTTTTGGGCAGAACATGGTCATGCATAATGAAGGGAGAAGAAGAGCACATCATATATATAGGTGGGAGGGAGTTACACTTTTCAAAAATTTCCATTTTTCCCTTCATTCTTGGCATTTTATTTCTCCTTCGTTTTAGCTCCTTTTTGAGAACCGCCTTTTCCATTATGAAATTTAGGTTCCCAATTTAGTAAAATGCCATTGGAATCACTCAAATTAGAGTTAAAACCTTCCCTAACAAATCTGTCAAAGGTTGAGTACACTGACATTGAAAAACGTCCACTAGAGGAGTTTTTGTAAAGTCCCACATCGGCTGGAAGGAGCCTGTACTGAGCGCTTATAAGTGGGCGCGAAGCGCTCCCCACCAGAGGTGCCTTTTCTTGTGAGTTAAGCAGGCAAGAGACAAAACCCACTGAATCGGGAAGGCTGGGTCTGTGACCCTCGAACCGGGAAGGACGGGACAAAACCTCTGGAGGCTCTGTAAGTTGTTTGGTATCAAAGCAATCCTGGCCCATATGCAACCCAAGGAGGGGTCGGACCCAAGGGGGATAGATTGTAAAGTCCCACATCGGCTGGAAGGGGCCTGTGCTGAGTGCTTATAAGTGGGTGTGAAGCGCTCCCCACCAGAGGCACCTTTTCCCGTGAGTTAAGCGGGCAAGGGAGAAAACCCACCGAACCAGGAAGGCTGGGTCTGTGACCCTCGAACCGGGAAGGACAGGACAATACCTCTGGAGGCTCTGTAGGTTGTTTGGTATCAGAGCAATCCTGGCCCATATGTGACCCGAGGATGGGCTGGCCCTAAGGGGGGTGGATTGTAAAGTCCCACATCGGCTGGAAGGGGCCTGTGCTGAGCGCTTATAAGTGGGTGCGAAGCGATCCCCACTAGAGGCGCCTTTTCCCGTGAGTTAAGTGGGCAGGGGACAAAACCCACTGAACCGGGAAGGCTGGGTCTGTGACCCTCGAACCGGGAAGGACGGGACAATACCTCTGGAGGCTCTGTAGGTTGTTTGGTATCAAAGCAATCCTAGCCCATGTGCGACCCAAGGACGGGCGGACCTAAGGGGGATGGATTGTAAAGTCCCACATCGGCTGGAAGGGGCCTGTGCTAAGTGCTTATAAATGGGTGCGAAGCGCTCCCCACCAGAGGTGCCTTTTCCCGTGAGTTAAGCAGGCAAGGGATAAAACCCACTGAACCGGGAAGGCTGGGTCTATGACCCTCGAACCGGGAAGGATGGGACAATACCTCTGGAGGCTCTGTAGGTTGTTTGGTATCAAAGCTAGCCGTTTGCATGTGCGACTTGAGGACGGGTAGACCCCAAAGGGGGGTGGATTGTAAAGTCCCACATCGGATGGTTTGGTCCTGGGAATAGCCCATATAAGTGGGGGTGAAGCTCCCTCCACAAAGGCATACTTTTCCTGTAAGTTAAGCGGGAAGGGACAAACAACCTACAGAGCCTCCAGAGGTATTGTCCTGTCCTTCCCGGTTCGAGGGTCACAGACCCAGCCTTCCCAGTTCAATGGGTTTTATCCCTTGCCCACTTAACTCAAGGGAAAAGGCGCCTCTGGTGGGGAGCGCTTCGTACCCACTTATAAGCGCTTAGCACAAGCCCCTTCCAGCCGATGTGGGACTTTACAATCCATCCCCTTGGGGTCGACTCGTCCTCGGGTCGCACATAGGCCAGGATTGCTCTGATACCAACACCACACAGAGCCACCAAGGTATTGTCCTGTCCTTTCCGGTTCGAGGGTTACTGACCCAGCCTTCCCGGTTCAGTGGGGTTTATCCCTTCTCGCTTAACTCACGGGAAAAGGCACCTCTGGTGGGGAGCGCTTCGTACCTACTTATAAGCGCTCAGCACAGGCCCCTTCCAGCTGATGTGGGACTTTACAGTTTTAGCTGTCCCGGGGCTTTCCATGATTTTCAGGCCCTTTGAGAACCCTGGAGAACTCAAAACTTTCACTGAAAAGGCCCTCCTATGTGAATTCCAAAAATTTGCTCAAAATTACAAAAATGCCATTATGTTTCATAAGCTTTTCGTAAGAAATTGTTTCTGCATTCTAGTTCTGTTTTTCTTTCCATTTGAGCATGGAATTCTCATTTTTAGGAGTCTAGAATGCTTCCCAAATTTTTTGGGACCTTAACTACATCATCTTGGAGGACTTCCTTTTGTATCCAATGAATTTCATTCGTTTACAGAGAAACCGTACGTTATATTTCTCACGTTTTCTCTCATTTTTAAAACACCGCATGTTACACCATCTACCAGTTGAGATTGAGCATAGGGCTTATTGGACAATAAAAAAGTGTAATATGGATCTATCTTAAGCTAGTTCTCAAAGAAAATTACAACTTCAAAAGCTTAAAGAAATTTGGTTGGAAGCCTATAAAAAATTTAGAATTTATAAGAAGAAAACCAAGGTTGTGCATGATAAGATTATTGAAAGAAAATAGCTTCATATTAGTGAAAGAGTCCTCCTTTACAATTCTCACCTAAAGTTGATACCTAGTAAGTTACATTCTAGATGGATTATTTTATTTATGGTCACTCATGTCTTTCCTTATTGTGTATTTAAGATTATGAATGAGTCAACCAACAAGTGCTTCACGATCAATGTGCAAAGGCTTGAGCACTTTTATAAGGGATTTCAAGAGCAGACAATGGAGGAGTTACATCTTTACAATTCTTCATACACTTGATTCATTCAGTTGTATTTCTTTCCCTCCCTTTTTCCTTTCTTATCTTCTCTTTAATTGGTGAATTACATTGCTACTACATTGAGGACAATGTAAATATTAAGGGTAGGGGGAGAAATCATTCATTCTACTCTCTTTTTGGTTTGCTTTTTGGCATTTCCACTATTTTCTTGTTTTTCTTGCAATATTTAAGTTTCCTTAATAAAAGAAAAAGAAAAAAAAAGCTAAAGCAATTTAAGTTTGGAAGTATTTCAACATGATTAGGAATCAATCTTGTTTTTTGGAATTCAAATAAATTGGCAATAAATTTGATTTTAATGGATTGGATGTGGTAGTTTTTAAACCTGTGAGGATTTTAAGCCTTTTTTTTTTTTGTGAAAGCATTCACCTATCATAATTTTCACTCTAGAACTTATTTTGATTCTTAATTGAAACTACATTTGCACAAGTATTCATAAAGATGATTAAGACATTATTTCTTCTTTTCTTTTATTGTAGATAGAGCCAAATAACTATCACACTTATGTTTTACCCTTTGTTTTTGTTCCCTTTTTGAGCCTTTTTATGTTTTTTTTTTTACCCTTTTAGCCTAAAAAATTTTTTTTCACCTTGTTTAGAATACTTTTAATTATTAAGAGCATTATATCCTCATAGGATGGATAGATATACAGTGCAATTTTACATTAATTTTGAGCTAATTAATTTGTTCTTCCTAGAGATATCTAAAAATAAAAAAATAAAGAAAACAAAAGCATGAAAAGAAAAAAAAAATCTTTATGAAATAAAAAAAGAAAAAATAGGCATAAAAAAGTGGTGAAAAAAAAAGAATGAAAAAAATTACTTTAATTTTTTTTTGAGCATGTATTGGTTTACAACAAATAAGACTTTGAGATACACATATATTCCATTCTATATTCTTTTTTTAATTGATTTTGATGATTTTAAGTGTTCGCCTTGTGTTTCTTGTTGCATCCTTAGTTCTTTTGTTCACAATTTGTTTCATATCTTAGCCCCATTACAACCTTGAATAAAAGTCTTTTTGATTTATGTATTGCTTGTGAATTAGTTAGTAGAGATTGAGAAGATATACAAACATATGGTAGTGATATTGTGAAAGGTTGAATATAACAGGAATGCTTAACCTAAACACTTGAGAGGATTGAGAATAAACACATAACTAGTGAGAAGCTACCACTTTGATTCATTTTTTTATCAATTGCAATTGCCATGCTACTTGTTCTTTCTTGATTAGCAAGAAAAATTGCCTTTGATTGTTAAATATCTAAAAAGCTTAAATTGTATTTAAGTTGGCAGTTTTGTATTTCGGTTTTATTTTCTTTTTTTATCTTTTTGTGTTTTGCCCATGAGTGCAAAAGCTTAAGTGTAGGGAAATTTGATATTTTGACATTATTATATTTTATATTTATCATATTTAGTCTTATTAATAATTTATAGTGGCTAATTAGATAACTTTAGGCTTATTTTATATTAAGTGGGCTAAATTTAGATTAATGGACTTTAAATGCATTTTTATTATATTTATTCAATCGAGGCCCAATTACTCTTTAATTGTATTTTGTAGGATAGAAGATTCTTAAAAAGATTTGGATATTATCTTATTATTACTTCTAAAATGGTATTGGATTTCTTGACGATGAAGGCAACATCATCTATTTAAGAAGGAGAAGACATCACCATAAAATAGGCTCCATCTTCTTTACTCCTCATTCTCGTGTTCATCTTTCCTATGGCTTTCTAATTTTCTTAGTGTTCAATCTGAAGTCTGAACTTGAGTCCATATTTGTATAGAACTCTGGTTTGAATTTTGATTTTAGAAGCATTTCATCTTTGTTCTCTTTGTTTTCATGTAATTAATATCATTCTAGTCAAATGATTTTTGTTGTTGCCTAAATTCTGATTTGTCTAATTTATCTGAGAACGTATTTTGATTTAATCGATTAATTAATCAAATAAATTTATTCTAAACCACATTAGGATTCTATGTGCGTCTCTAGTCAAGTGCAAAATAGTTTGGTTTCGTGTTGTTGATAGAAGCGTAGTTGCATTCTGATTAGCAATATCAACCAATTAAAATCCTGAATGGTAGTTTACGAACATTAATAAAAAATAACTAAAGGATTAAAAATAAAGCCAGAGGTATTTTTAAGTGACAAGGATAGGAAAATATCAGGAGAAGAATTCTGGATTAGTTACACATCATTCTGATTAAATTTTGTTTCGTTTCATTTTCATTAATTGATTTACTATTTTGTTTAATTAGTGCAACTTTATTTTTTAACCCCTAATCATCATAATTCTAGTTTTGTGGTCCCTAAATTAATTAATTTGATTAATAGCTCTATAGGAGACGACCTAGTGAGTATTATACTATAAACCAGTGAAAATTCACTAATTTGGCCAGTTCGACAACTATGAGTGAACAATATTTTCTTTACCATGCACCCGATTAAGTTTAAGGCTATATGGTAGCACATGGCCTCATTGTGTGCTTCTAGAAATTGTTGCATAACGCATGTGAAAAAATACAACTAGGCCATGTGACAACACCCTATTCTATGAATTTCATTGATTCTTTCATGGAATTAAGCTTTCAAGCATTCCTCTTTCATACAATCCACCTAAACATGTTTATTCAACATTTAATCATCAAGATGCTACCAAATAACCAAATTCTGGATGTGTGATGAAATTCATACAAGATTTCCTAGAGCTTCATAACTTCCATGATTCTCAAAGCAAAGCTTACTTTATTTTCAAGCTTTTCAAGATAGCTTTCACAAGCTTCCAAGAGTTCTTCCAAACTCTCTCTTTCCTCTACTAAATCAACCATAAAGCATGTCCAATTAAGTCACCACAACCATGAGAAGAGAGAGGAGAAAGAGGAGAAGAAGTTTAATGAAAGGAGAAGCATGAAAAAGAGACAATTTATTACACTTTTCAACTTGGTTTCCTCCCCTTTTGCTCCCTCTTTAGTGCACCTCTTACAGCTAGTTCTATTTCTATTTTAAAGTGAAAATGAGTTAGTTAAGATGGAAGGCAAAAATGGGATGATATTTAAGAGGTAGAGGACCATTTATAATAATTCCCAAAATTTCAACTATATCCCTAAACTTTATTTTCTCTATTTAAGCTCATTTCAACTCCTTTTTTAGTATCATCTTTTCAATCATGAAATTTAGATCCTCTAATTCATAAAATACCTTTGGTTTCATCCAAATTGGACTTAGAACCTTGCCAAAATGTCGAGTTAAAGTTTTAATCAATTAATACTCTAAAATGTAAACCAGAGAGGTTTTGACCATTTTAAGGGTCTATATGATTTTTAGGGCTTCTGAGAACTTAGGAAAACTCAATTTTCTCATTTAAAGATCCCTCCTTTGAGTTTTCTAAGAGTTACCCGAAATTACGAAAATGCTACTATCCCCTACAACTCTCTGTTTGGTTGTTTTGACTCTGGTTTTGGGCTAACCTTAGGCTCTAAACCATATTTTAGATGATTTAATAAACATCCTAATCTTATTGGCCTTAATTTGCTCTGCTTTAGGGTCTTCCAACATTAGTTTATCGAGTTCGGTTTAGTTTTTGAATTATCAGATATTACACATTCCCTAAGACTAGGTTTTAATTTACATGAATTATATGTAATGTTATTATTGATCAATTATGGGCTGTCATGTGTGTATGAATTTTAAATGGTATTTTATGATTGAAGATGTTGCTATTATATGAAAATATAGTCTGAATTTCTATTTCATAAAGGTCTTTACCGATAGCTATGCTTTGGATGTGAAATGAGTAAGTTAGTATGGCTATTTGAGATTAAGAGAAGTCCATTTAGACCAAGGAAACTTGTCCAAGGTAGTCTAAGGTCAGATGGTAGGGAATTAAACACCTTGATATGGTAATTAAGGGCTCCAGGTACCCCTTGGCCATTACATTTAGTTAGTTGCTGTAACATCCGATTCTCTGAAAACAAGAGAAACGTGAGAAACATAACGTATGGTTTCTCTATAAAAGAACGAAACTCACCAGATACAAAAGAAAGTCCCCTGAAATGTAGTTAAGGTCCTAAAAAATTTGGAAAGTATTATAGACTCTTCAAAATGCAATTTTTAGGGTTTCAATTGCACCTTTTAAAATCTGATTTTGTATGATGATTCCTAGGCCTAAATAAGAGTTTAAATGAGCCCCCAAGATTCCTAAGAAGCTCCCCACATGTATCCTCCCTTGAGAAAACAAACTAAATTCCATGAAGGCCAATAAACCCCACAGCCTCAGCCTAAAAGGGATTATGTAGCTAGGAAGAGTTTTAAATTTTTCTAAGCCCATTTTTGAGTAATATATGATGAATGAATATAAGGGGAAGCCTTGGAAGAAATTTAGAAACCATAGAAAGTGAGTTAGTGCTTTATGTTTCATATTATGACCTAAAGAAGCAACATGTAGTTAGGATCTTTGTTTTAATTGTGTGATGACTCCAAGAGGCTTAAAAGGAGTCAAGAATCGTGTTTGAAAAGAAAGAATGGAGCCTAGAATTTATTTGAGAGGTGTTGCTTCATTAGGTGCAATTATGGACCATAATGAGGTTATAAGTCAACCTAGTGTCTAAGTAAATTTTATAGCCTTAGAATTGAGTTCATGAACCTAATTGGCTTCCATAAATTGTGTCTAGGCCAAGAGAAATCTTCTCCACACTTTTGTGTGTGTGTCGCCGAAGCAAGGAAGGAGAATTCAATGGAAAAAGTGTGTGATTATGTGCAAGCTAGCTTTCTCCACCTTCTCTCATGCATGGATATGTGTTTAGCTTATTTTAGAATGTGTGTATGTGTATTTTCAAGCCATGAAAAGCATGCTAGCATGATTTTATATACCATGATTTCATGATGACATATTATGTTTCTAAATGATGCTATAATGTTTAATTGAGTTTGCTTAAGTGTAGAGAGGCCAAGAACTCTTAACCATGGTAAGGATGAGCCAAGAACCCTTAAGATTGGTTGAGACAAAGCAAAGAGTCTCCTAAAAGCAAAGTGGGCTCCCAAGAGCATGGTTGAATCTAAGAATCTCTTAAAGAATGGGTGAGGCAAGTCCAAAATCCATGAGGAAAAGGGTAAGGCCAATCCATTCACTTGGCAAGCTTTTGAATGTCTTGTATGACTTACTCACATGCCAAGCTTGCTCATTGAATGTTCATAACTTCTATGATATCCATGCATGCATTTTCAAGACTTGCTTTGTACATGTTATATGTGATTGAATGGGAGATGAGCTATTGGGATTCTTTGAATCTCATCTCCTCCTCTCCTATGATCTAATATGCTAGGTGGACCAAGTGGATAAGGTAATGGAAGCTAACCACCTTGAAGGGGAGAGCTTGACACTAATATGCCTAGTTTTTACCTTTTAAAGCCATAATGATGCTTAATGATGTATATTATTGTTGTAAATAATCTTTGGCCCTTGGAACATATGTAATTATCATATTATATGATGTAGAAATGAAATAATATGTTATATGAATGACGGAATGTAAATTGAGTGTATTATGGTAATGTAACTTCATGAATGGTATAGTGAAACTATGCATATGTGTGCATGAAATGGCCAAAATGAGTTGCATGGAGTTTGGGACCATTTAAGCAACCTACACAAGTCTTAATTATGCTTTTAGAGTTGCCCAAAAGGTGCCAAACCTTAAAGAAAGCCAATTGGTCAATTTGGTACCTTGTATGGAGTTAAAATTGACCATAATGGAATCTTATGTCACTTTTTGGCCAAATGAGCTCTTTTTGATATGAGATTTATGCAATTAGAGCTTATTAAGAGCTTTTTGGAAATATAAAGACCATAATTTTTGGAGGTCTATAGAATATTTGATGAATTTCCAAAGTTAGCAAATGTTCTAATTTTGGTCTGATTCACTATTCATTTGGTTCGAAAATAAAATCTATCACACAGGGCTCAAATGATATCCAATTATCACAAAATTTTATACAGAGAAACTAGACATTCACAGTGACTCATGCCAATTAGAAGCACATCAATTGGATCTCTAGAGAAGGAGATATGAGTTTTTAAAGATTCTATCTGGGATCAAGAATTCTAGCCGACCTCTATTATTATTCCATCGATTTTCGAGGTTTGGGGGTGCCTGAGCTGGTCTAGTGTTATTTTTACCCTCTAGCTAACATCCGTAGATTTCTAGATTGGTATCATTTACATGGATTGGATTTTTTTTGAAATTAATTGGATATTTTTTAAGTTTGCTATAGAATTCTGTGATAGCATCAGATGACAGTCTAACCTCTGAATATTTTTGTGTAAATTCCAAAATTTGCTCAAAATTACAAAAATGTCATTACGTTTCATAAGCTTTTCGTGAGAAATTGTTTCTTCATTCTAGCTCCATTTTCTTTTCGTCTAAGCATGAAATTCTCATTTTTAGGAGTTAGAATACTTCCCAAATTTTTTAGGACCTTAACTACATCATTTCGGGGGACTTCCTTTTGTATCCAGTGAGTTTTGTTCGTTTACTGAGAAATTGTACGTTATATTTCTCATATTTTCTCTTATTTTCAAAGAACCGGATGTTATAACAACTAACTAAATGTAATAGCCAAGGGGTACCTGGAGCCCCTAATGATTATATCGAGGTGTTTAATTCCCTACCATTTGACCTTGGACTACCTTGTACAAGTTTCTTTGGTTTAAATGGACTTGCTCTTAATCTCAAACAACCATACTAACTTACTCATTTCACATCCAAAGTATAGCTATCAGATTACCACTGACTTTAACTAAAACCCTCTAAACATAGTGGTAACAGGTCCTTCAGAGTAAATATTTTCAACTTTGGGTCCTTAATTCTAATTCTCCCATTTATTTAACTACAAATATGGATTCTTGTGTTTCATTAAATGGTGATTAGTATTGATTAAATAAGTTCAAATTTCTCTATATTTTTATCTTAAAATAAATTGTTAATGATGATTGACCTTCAGTACCAATGATTAGAAACTCAATTATGATTAATTAACTTGATTAGTAGTTAGGGTTGTTACTCATCTTCTTTCTTCCTCAGTATGGTTGTCTTATCAAGTTATAGAATCAAAGATCATTCACTCACTCAAATCTTAAGTTTCTCTCTCTTTCTTTCCTTTAATGATCATTCTGTTCATTTTCAAAGTTGTATCATAATTTTCAACTAGTTCCCTCATTTAGAATTCAACAATTTTCTCTTGAGAAAAATTGTATTTTTGCCCTAAGAAAAGTTATATTTTAGTCCCAATTAAAATTATACATAGGATCCTAAACTTTTAATAATTATATTTTGACTCTGAAAGTTTACCTAAATACTTATATTTTCCAATAATTCACTTATATTTTTATGGCTCCAAAAAGTATAAGGACTTTTGAAAATTCCTACTAAAATAATTATTAATTAATTACCTCATATTTAGATAAATCTTAATATATATAAATAATTTCCATTAAATTCCTAAAAATGCAAACAAATCCTAATTAGCCCAATAATTTCCTTTACGTCCAAAAATCACAAAAATTTCTATATTGGTTTAGGAAATCTATAATTAATCATTTTATGGAATTATCCTATGACTAAGAAAATTGAACACTTATCATTTAGTTTTTAGAAGGTGTTACACTCATAGAGGAGGTTTAATGGGGTATTTCGGTATTAAAAAAACCTTAGATGTTTTGAGTGAATATTGCTTTTAGCCACATATGAAAAGTGATGTTTAAAGGCTATGCAAGAAATGTATCACTTGTAGATAAGCCAAATCTAGAGTCTTACCTTACGACTTATACTAACCTTTACCTCTATCAAGTGAACCTGAGGTTGATATTTCTATAGACTTTGTTTTAACTTTACCTTGGTCAAAAAAAGGTAGGGATTCTATCTTTGTTGTTCTTGATGAGTTTTCAAAGATGGCACATTTCATTCCATGTCATAAAACTAGTGTTGCAACAAACATGGTACATTTATTTTTCAAAGAAATAGTGCATAGGGCATTTACACAATGTTCCAAATAGCATAATGTTAGATCGAGATGTGAAGTTCTTGAGATATTTTTGGAAGACACTATGGACTAAACTAGGGACTGAGCTCTTACTTTCAATTACTTACAATCCTTAGATTGATGGGCAAACTAAGGTAATGAATCAAACTTTGATAACCTTGTTTCATGCTATCATCCAAAAGAACTTGAAAAATTAAGGGGAATGTTGCCATAGCTTATAATCAAAGTATGCATTTTGCAATGCATTACTCACCATTTAAGGTTGTTTATGGCTTTAATCTACTTACTCCATTGAATTTATTGCCATTGCCTATTGATTAAAAAGTTAGTTTGTAACATCTAGTACCTCCACAAATATGAGAAATGTAATGCCCGGTTTCTCCATAAATATACATAATTCACCGGATACAAAGGGAAGTCCCCCAGATAGAATGATTAAAGATCCAATAAAAATAGAATAATATTATAGACTTTAAATAATAATGATCCAAGGTTAGAGGTGCCCTAAAATTGAAGTTAGAATAATCAGACAAAATTTAACAAAAATACAACGAAATGTAATGGCATATCATAATTTTGGGCACCTTTTAGAAAACTTAAAGGAAGGATTTTTAAATGGGAAAAATGAGTTTCCCAAGGTTTTCAGAGGCCTTAAAAACCATAGGAACCTCTAGAATGATTTAAACCTCTCCAATTTACGTTTTAGAGTGTCGGTTGACTCGAATATTAACTGATTCATTCGAGAAGGTTTTAAATTCAATTTGGATGAAACCAAAAGGATTTTATCAATTAGAGGACCTAAATTTTATAATAGAAAAGACGGTTCTCGAGAAGGAGTTGAAATGAGCTCAAACAGAGCAAACAAGCAGGAAAAGGGCAAAACAGTCATTTTAAAAACTTGTAAAAGAGGCTTCTTAAGTAAGATTACACCTCATCACCTTCTCCAAGCTTCCATTTGTAGAAATTTGAGTAGCTATGGCATGAAATTAAGATGGGAGAGAGAGAAGAAGTTTAAGCTTCCGTTTAGGTAAGTAAACGACCTCATTTTATCCCACGCCAATTAGGAAAGTTGTTCCTCTCTTTAAGAGCTATCTAATGATGGTCTTCTTTTCTTAAAAAACTGAAGATTTAGGTCTAAACCAAGCCAAAAAGGAATGCTTTTCAAGAAACCAATTGGTAAAAAATAATCTACGTGAAGAGAGCTCTATTTTAAGGTAAAACTTTACTTGAAACACTTGCAAAATCTTGTGATTCTAAGCCATTTAAGCTTCAGTCTAGAGAGAGAGTAAGGAAGAGAGTTTTTCTTCATGTGTTCTTGATGGAACCAAGGGTTATGGAGTGTGAGGAACAAGTATATGTAAAGAAATCGAAGAAAGAACCATTGATTTACAAGATGTCTACCCTAGGGTTTCACTTGCACCTTGGTTTGTAGGAAGCTTTATACCCATGATTTAAGGTGTCTAAGAGTTTGTGTGAATCCCTAAGACATCAAGGAAGCCTCACACATGCTTCTCCCATCAAAGAAATCAAACAAACTCTATTGGTGCCAATTAGAAGCATAGCCTCAGCCTAAAGGGTTTCTTGCACCTAGGGAGTTTTATAATTTCTTACAAGCTTATTTTTGCATCATGTATGATGGGAGAGTATGAAAGGAAGCCTTGGAAAAATTTTAGAAAGCCTAGAAAGAGTAATGGAGATATAGGTTCCATATTATAGCATAATGACGCAATACCTACCTAGACTCCTTAAAATGATTGTGTGATAACTCCAAGAGGTCTAAATAGAGTCAAGAGTCATAAATTAAAGAAAAGAATAGGGCCAAGATTATGTTTTTCTAAGGTTGCTTCATTAGGTGCCTTATGGAAACATAATTGAACCATTTGAGCCATCTAGCTTTTCAAGTGCATGTGTGGCTTTAAAAGTTATTCCAAGAATGTAATTCATTTCCATGTAATGCGTTTAGGCTAAAGGAATAAAGTTCCACCTTCTTGTGAGTGCTTGGCCAAAGGAGAGGAACTATTTTCAAGGAGAAAAGTGTGTTGTTGTGCACGAAGGTAGCTCTTTCTTCTTTCATTCATGCATGAGTGGATGTTTATCTTATCTTTGAATGTATGTATGTGTGTTTCAAGCCATGAAAAATGTTTTAGCATGTATTTATATGTCATGGTACCATGATGTTATGTTATTCACTCAAATGATACTTTTATGAATATGTCTTAGTTTGCTTGAGTGTGGTGAAGCTAAAAGTCTCATAACTAGGGTGAAGATAAGCCAAAAGTCCCCAAGAATGGTTGAGACAAAGCCAAAAGTCTCTCAAGAGTAAGGCTTAGTTAAAACCCTTTAAGAAAATGGGTGAGATAAGTCCAAAATCCCCCAAAGAGATTGGGTGAGGCTAAACTACTTGCTTAGCAAGCCTATGTATGTTTCATATGACTTCTTAAATGCTAGAGATGTTCCATAAATGATTACATGTTCCATGATATCCATACATAGATTTTCATTCTTTATGTATGGTTGAAAGGAAGAGCTATTGGGATTCCTAGAATCTCATCCCTTACTCCCTATTGTCTAACATGACTAGGGGGACCAAGTGAGTCAAATAGGAGCCATTAAGCTTGAAGGAGAGAGTTTGACAACAAAATGTGTGAAAATGTCCATTTTGTAGCCATATGAGTGGCATATGATGAAATCCAATATTATATATATTGTATGAGTCCATGAACACTTGTAAATATATGAATATATTGTGTATGTATAAGATTGGATGCCATATGTATGATATAGCAACTTTTGGGCAAGGAATGGCAAGATGGAGCATATGTGTTCTTATGTATACCTTAGGGTGAGACTATGAGTTTATGAAATCTGGGTTTGTGCACCTTTGAGACATATTTGATAGACCATTTTGGTGCTTTCTCACATACTCAAGTGGGCATGGGAGCTATGGAACCAAATTTGACCTTGAGACCTAATAAGAAGCTTAAAAGAGCATTTTGGCAACCCAATGTCAAGATCAGACCAAATGAATGAATTTGCCTATGAAATTTTGCATGCATATAGATTTCATCCAAATATTTTTAGGAAGCTAAAGATCAAATTTTTTGGAGCTCTGTGTAATTAATTATGAATTTTCAAAATTGTCATTTTTTTGCTATTATAGTATAAGCACTATTCATATAGTCAGTTTTTTGTGCTATGTCATTTGAGGGCCAAATGGTGTTCAATGCTCATAATATTTACAAAAATAAACTAGACATGATAATATTTCTATAGCCACTAAGATCACCCCAATTGGATATTTGAGCAGGGAGATATGAAATTTTGTAGTTCAGTGATAGTACCAATAGTGATAGGCAACCTTAGTTACTATTCTATTGATTTCTGGAAGTTAGACATCTCTGTTATAGGTTGGAATTATTTTTATAATAAATTAGACATCTGTAGCTTTCCAAAATAGTATACTGTATATGATTTCAATTTTTCTAGAATTAGTTATCATTTTTCAAACTTCATGACAAAAAATTGGCACACTAACCCGAGGCTGCACATGTAATTTTTGTGTATGTGATTCACAAGCTCGAGTTTTTGGCCACTTCTTGAGATGGTTCTGAGTTGTATTTGTGTATTTAAATATGAGAATGAGATGGATGAGTCTATATGGTCCATGGGATACAAAATGAATATTTTATTTATGACGTAATGCAAAAATAATCTAATATTTTAATGCCATTTTCTTAGGAATGTGTACTTGGCTAAGGAAATGCAAGGTATAATGGCATGAAATGAAGTAAATGAATTTACACTTTATTGGTATCAAAGCAAAGTTCCAGGCATTCTAGGCTTGTATAGGGTTTGAGGAAGTAATGTTACAAGTATGTATGAACATGTTTTGGGCATTTTGGGTGTGTGAATATCGCATATGTCTATGTTCATGTTGAATAAGTTGTTAAAATGGTCTTTGAGTAGGTGGTGAACATTAAGAGAGGTAGGCCTCTAGGTTTGAACCAGTAAGGCTACGATAGAGTAGATTGATCCTATGGCTAGAGCTTTATAAGTTATGATAGCTCACCGAAATCTATGGCAAGCCATGTGTGTTTGTAGTAAGAGGTTATTATCATGTAGCTGCAAGAGAGGCTTGCTCAGAGAGACCACGAGAGGCCTAATCCTCCCTAATTGTCACACTCTGACCATTCTGAGATGTTTGTTTTGAGGCAGAGATAGGCAGTAATGCAATGTAGTATGAGATGAAATCGCTATTGCCCAGGAATTAGTTAGAGGGGAAATGAGAGAGAGAGAGCTATTTTCTGCAAGCCATGACACTCGAATGTCTAGATGAATTAGAAAGTTTAGAAAGTTATTCCTTAAGCTAGAGGCCAGAGCGTATAGGCAATACTCCACTGAGCTTGACAACCCAGATGTACCAGTTGGCAATACATGAATAATGTAAGAGGCATAATTCTTTAGCCTAATGAGGAGTTGAACACAAAGGCAGTTGAGGCTCAAATCATATAGCTAGACCTGGAGTACTAGTGATGACAGAGTGTATTGCCATATAGAAGGCCTTGTTGGTTATATTCAAATTAATATGTGAAATGACCTATTAAAGGGTCAGATAAAACACAAAGTAAGACCCCTAATGTGAGCAAGATAAAGAGAGATAAATGATCCACTGGCAGATGCCGAAAATAATTAAGCCATAGATGAGTACTAGGCATAGTACATGGGTTTAAGAAAGAGACTGGCCTAGGTTATGAAAGAATATGAGGATGTTTAAGATTGAGTAGCATCTGGAGTGAGCTTGTTAGATACAACAGTAGTAAGGTTGTTGAGATCTGCCTATAAGGCGTTAACTCCAACCTAGAATGCTATTCCATATGCTAATGAATGACGAGCTCTCACCGTGAGCTTTAGAGATGCAAGGCATACTACAGTTATATGTATAAAGGAAGGGTACATCTGTGTAGGAGAACAAGTGTCATACCCTTACTCATTATATGTTATTAGTCACCGTTGAAAGATCTTGTACCCACTAGTAGGAAAACCCTATTGACCAAGTCTTAAAATTTACATTGCAAAATGCAAGACCTTGTTAACAAGATCCTGGATCTTGGTGACAGGATGTCCTCGTAGCTATTAAATTGACATGATTTAGCGCTGATAGCATCAAGAATGTAGTGAATTTATAAGGAGGGTATACCTTAGGGATCATACCCTAGAGCAAAAATGAGACATAATGAGATAAAGGACCACTCAGTTAGTTGTCAGTAACTCTCTAAGAGGGAAAGTCCCGATTTAGTAATTATAAGTGATAGAGGAAAGGTGAGGAAAAGTTGAGAAATAAGCACTTAACAAAAGATACCCTTGCCTTAGTAGCGACTAAAGGAGAGCTAATAGAGTAAGTATAGTAAAAATAGTCAAGTAAGAGTTTAGTACTTTATCATATGAACTTCCCTAGCATGAGACTTGTGTAATGTAAAAGCTCATAAGTAGTAGAGTACTAAGTAGAGCATAAAGTTATTGATAAAATAGATTTAGAATATTATAAAAATACATGACCTGTATTGGGTTAGTACCACCCTATAAGTAGTAAAGTATGCTCCTAGAGTTGAAAGCAAAATAAGAGAGAAGCTAAGGTAAGCAGTTAATACCTCAAGTGCCTCCAGGGAAGCTAAAGAAAATTAAAAGCCACCTAAGCAGGTGAGCTCCAAGATTATATAAAGTAGTAAGGTGAATCACAAGCTTTAAAAAGAGTAAACTCTAAGGTTCGCAGGGAACAATTCCTTACAAAGGAATGGTCTAGTTAAGAAAAAAGAAAAGAAAGGAAGTAGACTCTCCCCCACTTTACAAAAAGTAAGTAAGTAAAAGTGGACCCAAGAGAAAGTGTATAATCACATCAAAACTGAGGACATAATGAATCAAAAATAGATAAATAGATAATATGAATGAGTGTACTAGCAAGTACCGTTGTCCTTGGAAACATGATGAAATGCCCTAAATAAATGTAACTGGGCAATATGAATGACCTTAGGGTAATATAGTAAATGGCATGAGAAATTAGAGGAAGAATTCCCTCTCTTCGAGTGTCATTTGAAATAAAGAGAGATATAACATGGTAACAGAAGGGTACTTTAGATTGTTAGAGAACTCATAATATACTAGAGATAGTAGTTTGAGCTCAGTTATGATGCGCTTGTGTATTAGTGTTTGATGTTTGCTTGTAATGATAGTTACATGATATTGAGTCTGGCCAACTCAGTAGTAATGTTACTTGAGTGCATAGCAAATAATGGCATCAACCATAAAAAGGGTCCCGATAATCAAATAGTATCCTAATTAGTTAAAGTAAGAAATAAGTTAAAGAAAGAGAAGAAAGGGATTTCAATAATATTATAATGATGAGAAAAGTAGGTAGAAGGGAATTCCCAACAAAGAACAATGATGCAAAAGGGAACATGCTAGAATGTTAGAAGTTAGATAGCACAAATCCAGTATGCATTGGATGAGTCCTTTATAATATGACTAAATGAAGTGAAAAGGGACTAGCCTATGACCTTTATCCTACGAGAGATGTTAGGCACACTCGATATGTGTGATGCCCTAGTGTAAAAGGCACTTGAAAGTAGAACAAGGGCATAGTTAGAAATTACGAGATATGAGAAGAAAGATAGAAAGAGTACAGGTAAAGTATAGTAAACTAGTAAAAGTGAAAAAAGGAAATCTAAGTGGAAAGGCTTGAAATGGGAACTCGACGATTCCATAGGGAATAGTGAGTAAAAATCAGAATACTCTAAAGTATTGTTCCAATGGGATCAACAGAGAAATAAGTGACACAGAACCTACTTCACATGAAGAGTATAGCAGATATCTAAGTTTAGCCTTAGCCATTATGAGCAATGGTTATCAGACTTAATAAGCATGTATTTCATTGTCAGATACAGTGATCTTAGGCTTTGACATCACCTAGAGGCAGATCGCAATATATCATAGCATAGTATAGCAGGTTGCAGTAGACCCTAGCAGAGTTTTGAGAGGTCGCAGTAGATCACACAGAGATATAGAGAGCCCACAATTACAGCACAGCAGTTCTCCAAGGAGGTGACAGCCTAAGATAGTTTTCCCAGATCAGTTAGTCTCAGAGGCCAGTATTGTTTTAGACAGTTTTTGTCTCAGAGACTAGAGACTTCCTAAGTCTGGTAGACTATTGCCACAGAGATATGAAGGCTTTACTTAGACAGTTATACCACTTACTAGATCTCTTGAGAGATAAGCATAGTGTGTAGGATGTGAGAAGTAAGAAAGTAACTTTCCAGTATTATAACTAGATGAACCACTACCCAATAGATATTGGACCTAACCTAGAGATAGAGAGATCCCTATATACCAGAGTTATATATTTAGAGATGGGCCTGATATAGTTTATTTTGATAAGGTAAGTGGTATAATATGTCTTCAGTAGTGGAGATTATGAAAAATTAGCATTCCATAAGAATTCAATAGTAATCAGTGGTAGTTGCTCTTCAATGTTAGTACAGGAAAGAGTAAGACTACGATGATCAGTTATTAAGTCAAAGAGTTATATACTCCCTCCTTCGAGTGAATAAAGAGAGTAAAACATAATTTAGGCCTGAAAATGCAAGGGTTAGAATAAGAAATGAGGCTGGGATGATTAAGAATAACAGTCCTTTGAAAAGGAGCCATGATCCTAGTAAGTAATATAACTATGAGACCTACGATAGAAAGAAATATGATGATAAACCATGGGATGAGCTAGTGAGAAAAAAAAAGATGAAATAGTGGACTGATATTTAAGTAAGTTAAATAAGTAGACAGAGGTCTCTAATGGCTCTCAATAAATAGAGAAAGACAATAAGATCTTATAGAAAACCATTCAGAGATGATAAGGGAGATTTGATATTAAGTACGTTATCTCCCAAGGCATATGCAGTAAGTCCAATAGACAAGGCACATGCAAGTAAGTCCACTAGATAGGAAAGTTAATCCCTATAAACGATTAATCAGATATGAAATAATAAGCTCTCCTAGGAGGAGATTATAATGTCTAATTTTCGTTAAATGACAAAAATATGTGTGTTTTCAAAACAAGTCCCCTGAAATGAATTAGTTAAGATTTTGAAAATTTTGAGCAACATTCTAGACTCCTAAAAATGAGAATCCTAGCCTCAGATGAAAGAAAAATAGAGCTAGAATGAAGAAACAAATTTTAACAGAAAACTTACAAAACGTAATGGCATTTTTATAATTTTAAGAAAATTTTAGAATTCACATAAGATGGCTTTTTAAATGAAATTTTTAAGTTCTCCAGGGTTCTCAGAGGCCTTGAAATACTATAAGAAGCCCTGGGATAGTTAAATCCCTTCTAGTGGACGTTTTCCAATGTTAGTGTACCTGAACTTTGATAGATTCGTTCAGAATGATTTTAGCTCCAATTTTAGTGATTCCAAAGACATTTTATTAAATTGGGAACCCAAATTTTATAACAAGGAAGATGATTCTAAAAAAGGAGCTAAAACGAAAAAAACAAAAATGCCAAAATTGAAGGGCAAAATAGAAATTTTTGAAAAAGCTATCCTCCTTCACCTATATATATGAGGCACGCCACTTTCCTATTCATTTAGTCTCATATTGTTCTACCCTAAACCAGAGGAAAAACCCTAGGAGAGTGGCGCACCAAGGGAAAAAGAAGGAGAAGAGAAATCAAGGCAAAAAGGTATGGTTTCTTAGTAGTTTTTCATGCTTTCTTCCATCCAAACATCCTCTCCTTTATTCTTCTTTGTTTCCTTTGATTAAAATGAAGTATATAAATCTGTTTTAAAGGATAAATTGAGGGAAAATTTTGGATTTGAAGAGAGGGGCTTGGAGAAAGTAAGATTCAAGTGAGAAAAAGTAAGAAAACAAGAGAATTTCTTCTTCCATAGTTGTAGTCTCTTCCTCCCCTTTCTTCTCCATTTCGCCACACCTAAGGAACCCTAGGAGGACTTGATTTTTAGGTAGAACCAAGGGTGATTCTAAGGAAAAGGGATGTGGAGACTAAAAATATGCAAAAGGAATTAACAAGAAACCATTAGATTTCAAGATGCAATTTCTAGGGTTTCAATTGCACCTTGTAAAATATGATTTTGTACAATGATTCATAGGACTAAATAAGAGTTTAATTGAGTTCTTAAGATCCCTAGAAGTTCCCCCATATGCATCTTCCCTTGAGAAAACAAAGAAAACTCTATGGAACCCATTATGCTCCATTGTCTCAGCCTGAGGGAGATAGCATAGCTAGGGAGAGTTTAAAATTTTTCTAAGCCCATTTTTGAGTCATATATGATGAATTAATATGAGAGGAAGCCTTGAGAAAAACTTACAAACCATATAAAGTGAGATGGTGCCTTATATTCCATAATATAACCTTAAGAAGCAACATGTAGTTAGGCTCTTTATTTTAATTGTGTGATCACTCCAAGGGGCTTAAAAGAAGTCAAGAATCATATTTGGAAGGAAAGAATGGAGTCTAGAATTTATTTGAGGGGTGTTGCTTCATTGGGTGCATTTATGGAGCCATAATGAGATTTATAGATCAAGTTAGGATCTAAGCAAGTTGTGTAACCTTAAAATTAATTCTATGAACCTAATTGGCTTCCATAAATTGTGTTTAGGCCAAGATAAATTATCCCCACACTTTTGTGTGTGTGTGGCCGAAAGAAGGAGCTTGGATTCAAGAGAAAAAGTGTGTAATTGTGTTCAAGGTATCTCTCTCCACCTTCTCTCATGTATGATTGTTGCTTTACTTGTCTTTGAATGTGTGTATGTGTATTTTAAGCCATGAGAAATGTTCTAGCATGAGCTCTTACTCCATGGTACCATGATAATGCATTATGTTTCCAAATGATATTTATGATGCTTGCTTTGGTTTGCTTGAGTGTGGTAAAGATAGGAACCCTTAAGAATGGTTGAGACAAAGTAAAGAGTCTCCTAAAAGTGAAGTAGACTCCCAAGAGCATGGTTGAGTCCAAGAATCTCTTAAAGAATGGGTGAGGCAAGTCCAACATCCATAAGAAATTGGGTGAGGCCAATCCACTTGTTTGGCCAGCCTTTGTTTGCTATATATGACTTTTTCAAATGATGAAAATGCTCCTTGAATGGTTGCACATGTCAACATGACCATACGTGCATTTATGAGACTTATTTGCATTCATTATGTATGATTGAATAGGAGATAAGCTATTAGGATTCTTTGAATCTCATCCCCTCCTCTCTAGTGGTCTAACATGCTAGGTGGACCAAGTGGATAAGGTAATGGAAGCCAACCACCTTGAAAATAAGAGTATGATATCTAAGAACATGAATTTTACTAGTTTAAGGCCATACCATTGGCAAATGATGTAACTAATGGATGAATATATATTATGATGTTATAAACATATGTGATTATGATAATATGTTATGTATGAATGAGAGAATGTGCTATGTAACCATTAGAATATGATTTGAGTGTATGATGGAAAACTAGCTTCCTTAATGGCATTATGGAATTGTGTATAAGTGTGAATGAGATGACCAAAATGAGAGGCATGAGGTTTGGAGCCATTTGGGCAGCTTACACAAGTCCTAATTATACTTTTAGACTTACCCAAAAGGTTGCAAACCTCAAGGAAAGCCATTTGGACATTTTGGTACCCTATATAGAGCCAAAAATGACCATAATGGAACCCTATGTCATTTTTTGTTCAAATGAGCTCTTCATGATATGATATTTTCAGAGGTCTATAAAATATTTTGTCACATAGGACTTAAATGATGTCCAATTGCTATAAAATTTTATTCAGAGAAACTAAACATTTCTAGTGACTTGTGTCAACTAGAAGTATCTCATTTGGATGTCTATAGAGGGAGATATGAATTTTTAAAGAATCTATCTAGTATCAGGAATTCCACCCGATCTCAATTATTGCTTGATTAAGTTTTGAGGTATGGGCATGCCTGAACCAATTTGGAGTTATTTTTTCCCTCTAGATAACATCTACAACTTTCTAGATTGGTATTATTTGTATATTTTGGATTTTTTTGAAATTAATTGGACAATTTTGAAGTTTACTGCAAAATTCTATAACAGCACTAGTGAACAACTTAACCTTTAGACAATTTCGCATGTCAAACATTTTCTGTATTGGACGTTATAGTCTAGACATATTGTTAGCATAAATTAAACATGTGTGGCTTTCTAAAATGGCCAAGAATGCATGATTTTAATTTTTCTAGAATTAGTTATGATTTTCCAAAGTTTGTGACAGAAATGAACAAATTTTGGCCGAAAATGAATATGTATATTTTATGCTTCCAATTGCCTTCCATGAGATGTAGGCCACATTTGATGATGGAAATGAGTTGTATTCATATAATTAAATATGAGAATATGATATATGAGCTCACTTGGCCCATGTGACATCGAATAAATTTTTCATACGTGACGCAATGCAAAGAAATGCATTATTTTTAATTCCTTTTTTCTTGCTCTTTCAAGGAATCTATGATGTAAAGCATAGGAATATTATACAATGAGCTAGAAATATATAGTGTTACAGAGATAGCCTAGAGTATAAGAGTATATGCATTGTCAAAAACTACTTTCCCTTATGATAAGAGCAAGTCAAAGGCTCTATAACAATAACACAAAAAAAGAGAATCTAATACAGCAAACTAGTGACATAAATTCCTTGACAGAAGAGCTTAACCTCTAAAGGAAGTAAATAGAGCTAGGAAGAAGGGCAAGAAAGAGTCAGTTAGTGAGTATATAAGAAAAACTAGATAAGGTTATACCTTTAAATTTTGAGGACGAAATTTATTTAAAGGGGAAGGAAATGTAACATCTGATACCTCCATAAATGTGAGAAATGTAATGCCTGGTTTCTCCGTAAATGTATGTAATTCACTGGATACAAAGGGAAGTCCTCTAGATAAAATGACTGGAGGTCCAATAAAATTAGAATAATATTTTAAACTTCAAATAATGATGACCCAAGGTCAGAGGTGCCTCGAAACCAAAGTTAGAATAACCAGATGGAATTTAACGAAAATGCAATGGCATGTAATGGCATTTTTGTAATTTTGGGCACATTTTAGAAAACTCAAAGGAGGGATTTTTAAATAGAAAAAATGAGTTTCTCGAGATTTTTAGAGGCCCTAAAAATTATAGGAATCCCTAGAATGGTTTAAACCTTTCTAATTTACGTTTTAGAGCGTAAGTTGAATCGAACTTTAACCAATTTATTCAGGAAGGTTTTAAATTTAATTTGGATGAAACCAAAGTCATTTTATAAATTAGAGGATCTAAATTTTATGATGAAAAAGATGGTTCTAAAAAAGGAGTTGAAATGAGCCTAAACAGAGCAAATAGGGATATAGGGGTAAAATAGTCATTTTAAAAAATTGTAAAAGAGGCTTCTTAAGTAAGATTACACCTCATCACCTTCTCCAAGCTTCCATTTGTAGAAATTTGAGTAGCCATGGTGTGACATTAAGAGGGAAAAGAGAGAAGAAGTTTAGGCTTCTGTTTAAGTAAGTAAACGACCATATTCATCTCACGCCAGTTAGGAAAGTTATTCCTCTATCTTAAAGCTCTCCAATGGTGATTTTCTTTTCTTGAAAACTTAAAGATTTAGGTGTAACCCAAGCCAAAAAGGAACTCTTTTCAGGAAACCAATCAGTGAAAAATAATCTACATGAAGAGAGCTCTATTTTAAGGTAAGACTTTACTTGAAACACTTGTAAAATCTTATGATTCCAAGCCATTTAAGCATCGGTCTAAAGAGAAAGAGTAAGGAGGAGAGTTTTTCTTCATGTGTTCTTGATGGAACCAAGGGTTATAGAGTATGAGGAGCAAGTATATGCAAAGAAATCCAAGAAAGAGCCATTGATTTGTAAGATGTCTACCCTAGGGTTTCACTTGCACTTTGTAACGAACATAATTTTCGTAAAATGATAAAATGAGCCATATAAATGCATGTCCTCTAAAATGAGCTAGATAATGTCCTAAAAATATTTGGGTAGAGTCCTAGACTCCTGAAAATGATAATTCTAGGCTTTGATAGAAAGAAAATTAGAGTTAGGATAGTGAAACAATTTATGACAAAAAATGACAAAACATAATGGCATTTTCATAAAATGTCAAATTCTAAATTTTCTATAACTATTAACATAACCAAAGTTATTTAAGGACTAACTTATGAAATTAACACTAGAACGAAGGGTACACGATAGGAAACCTTATGAAGATAGTAGCACATTCATTTATCTACCATGAAAACAAGTAGGAACAATCCAAGACAAGCTTATAGCTGCATATACCATAACATGATGTCTATCTCACGTACATAGAGATGTAGGTAGGCTTGGTCATGGTGGTGTTCCACTTAGCCGTGGGAATTAGTAAGGAAATTGTATGTAAATGAATAAGTTAAACAATTTAAAATGCGGACACATAAGTTAGACAGAGATGTAGGGCTAAAGAAGAGAGGAATTCTAATAAAACAATAGAAACCTCATGCTTCACTATGCACACCATGTCTATATGTATATGGATGTCATTCAGATGATGTTAGTGGGTGTTTAACTATGGGATAGCTAGTAAATGGTGAGGAATGCAACTCTAGTTTGTAATTAAGGAAGGGAAGTCACTTAACATAATAACCGAATAAGAAATAGAGTGGGAAGAATTAAATTAAACTAACCTTTCTTAACACCTCATGCTTCCTTATGTGTAACGTGTGCATATGAGTGTGTAGATGGTATTTGATTGACTTAAATGGTGTGTCCAGCCGTGGATAAATATAAGAGATAGCATTTGAGTGGAGAATGGGAGGAAGAGACATATGGTTAGAAGATCAAGTAGGAAGGAAGTAAGAAAAACTAAATTTAATCTTCACCCTTGCCACCTCATGCTTACACCTCCACTCACATACATGTATATTCAATTAGAAATTGGTGAGTGCTCTAAGTTTGCAATTGCCATGGGAGTTAAATGATATATATGATAGATGTATTAGGTGGGAATGAGATGGAAGAAATACTGCCACATAGATAACATCGGTCATAGAATGGAAAGGAAGACAAATCAAGAAAATCAAATCAAAGGAAGCCACCACATGCTTACACCATCCAAAGCATTGCCTTTATACTTAATTATCATTCGGTTATGGCCTGGAGTGTCCAGTGGTAGGATTAGATATCATCTTCATATAGAGTTTATTGGGGGAATAAGACATATGCATGATGCCACTAAGCCTTACACCGAACAAGAAATTGGAAGCTTCACCCTTGACACCTCATGCTTGCACTGAATGAATGATGAGAAGCATAAGCTGCCTATTATGAGGATCACCATCCACTTTAATCCATTTAAGGTAGATGGAAGTAATGGTAAGAGGGGAGAAGGAAACTCGAACAGCCATAAAAGAGGAGAGATGAACCAAGGTACAAGGACTCTATAAAAGGTAAGTTCTAAGTTGCTTCCTTGTTCTAGACTGGAACATTTTGCATTTTGTAGAATTAGTTAGAAAATTATTTTAGAGCCAAAACTTTTATAACAGGTCTTCCATTCCTTCTACTTGAAATCTAGAAATTTTTAGAATTTTTGGAACAAGGTAGATCAAAGAAACAATATACTAACTCAACCTAGTTCCTAGATGAGACAGCTTGGGGCTTATTTCATAACAAATCTTGTTAAATGGGTAAATGGAGGAATTGGTGCATGAAATTTTGTAGGACGGTAGCTAAGATGTATAAACTTAAGTCTACAAGGTCTTAGAATTTTCGGAACTCATTTAGTAGGATAACAAAGCCAGAAATAGCAAGGGTAGTGTACATTGAGCTCAACTGAGGTAGTGGGCAAAATAGTGGGAGTTTAGGGGTTATCCTTGGGAATTCTTGAAAACTATTTTTGTGGTTTATAATTAACATAATAAGGGTCATTCTACCAATTTTTTTGATTTTTTGAGGTCATTTAATAGAGGAAAGAAATTTCAAAAAAATAGGTTCGAAAATGTAGTTAAATTGAGACTGTGGTAGCTTTTGTTTCTTACTATTGTAGTGTGAATTTGTATGGTGAATTAGAGAATCAAGCTTGAAAATAAGGACTAAGGACTTAATTTCAAAGCACTGGACCACACATGGATAACTTAGATAGCAACTAATTAATGAGAAAGAAAAGAAACCGAAGATGTGATTATTTACAATTAGGAATTTCAATCGTCAACTAACTGAACCAATTTGAAGATTGTATTGATTATAGTTCATTGTAATTTCCCTAAATGATGTTAAATGCTAAAAGTCTAACTTTATTCAAATATGTAGTGTTATTTACTAACCTCTTGTTGGTTTTTGTATAAATATTACATATGAGAAATTTACTGTAAGTTAGCAACGACACTTATTAGGGCTACCAAACTCCATGTACAAGTAATCTCTTACAATTACATTTGCATGAAACTGATTATCATAATCTTGGAAGCAATTCTAGAATAATAGTAGGTAACTATGTTTAAGCTTGTACAGGGGTTTCTTGAGTGGATTGAAATGACAAAACATACGTGATATGTATTGGTGTATGGTTGTACCTTATGAGTAAGCTGAAATTTCAGTAATTCCATTTCCCCTAACAAAGTAACAACCTGTAGGCTAATTAGAATAATAACATTATCAACTTATGGTTTTTCTTGTGAAAATGATCAAGGTTATCTAGGTATGATAGTAAATAAGTGCAACTTTTGGAAAAATATATATATGAAGGCTTTTTAAATGAAAAATTTAAGTTTCCTAAGGTTATTAGAGGCCCCAAAGACCATAGGAAGCTCTAGGACTAGTAAAGCCCCTCTGATGTATGTTTTCCAACGATAGTGAGCCCAAACTTTGATAGATTTATTCAAGAAGGTTTTAACTCCAAATTGAGTGATTCCAAAGGCATTTTATTAAATTGGGAACCTAATTTTTATAATAGAAAGAATAGTTCTCAAAAATGAGTTGAAACGAAGCCAAAACGAAATTGCCATTACAGAAGGATGAAATTGAAATTTTTGAAAAAGCTAGCTTCTTGAATGTTCCATAAGCTTCTTGTCTCTTTTCCCACCTTCTTAAGCATGACCCTTTCTACCCAAAATACAAAAAATTTTCAGCTCCTTTAGGTGCACCAAGAGAAGGAGAAAAAGAGGAAGAAAAAGGCAAGAAAGGAAAGGAAATCCAAGGAATTTCATGCTCCATCTTCTTCAAATTCTATACCTCTCCTTTCCTCCTCTCTTTCCATGGTTTATTTGAGTGAATTGGTTTTATTTTGAGTTTAGAACAAGAAAGAGGAGTTCAAGGAGAAACAAATCAAGAAGGAAGAGCCTTGAAGACATACTTAGATCTAAGGTAAATCCTTGCTTATGTTCTTTCTCCTCTTGCTTCTACTTGTGTATGATTTCGGCCCTAAATAGAACCATATGAGAGGGAGGTTTTTTGTTTAAAAACAAGAGAGGAACTAGGGTTTTAGGCCATGAGGAAGAGGAATATGGCAAGAAATTCCAAAAAATACTAATAGAAATCAAGTTAGGAAAGTGTGGTGTTTTCTAGGGTTTTGGAAAATCTAATTTTGTGTGAGTAATTTCTTGGCTATTTGAATGTTTCCTTGAGCTCCTAAAATCCCTAGAAACTCTCCCAAGTGGCTCTCCCATCAAGAAAAAATCAAGAAGTCCAAGAACCCATTTATGGTGCTAGTTTTAGCCAAGGCAAGAATACTAGGTTAAGGAATGTTTTAATTTGTTCTAGCCTTGGTTTGGGACTTTATATGATGTTAGAAGATGGGAGAAACCAATTTAAAAAATTTAGGAGCCATGGATTGGAAGATGGGATAATGGTGTCCATAATGGCACTTTGTGAAGCAACTTATTTCTAAGCTTGTACAAATAATTGTGTGAAGCTCTAAGGACTTTGAATGAGGCCAAGAGGCCTAGAAATAGAAAGAGATGGGAGCTTAGAGCTTGAATTGTGAAGGTTGCTTTAATAGACTATTTATGGAACCATTATGCCACTTATAGAACTAAATGTATGTTTAAGAGTGAGTCTAAAATCTTGGCTGGTTTCAAGTGTGTAATTGTGTGTCTTTTATGGTGTCTAGGACCAGAGAATATACATCCACCTAGGTGTGCTTGTGGGACCGAAAAAGGGAAAGAAAAGGATCAAGAAAAGCTTGCATAAATCTAAGGTAGCTCTCTACCTCATTCTCCTTGCATTCTTATATGCATATGTATGTTATTATATGCTTGTGTGTGTTCTTAGGACTTGATGATATGCCACTTGATGCCTTGATATTATATTGGAACCAATGTGTTTCCTTGAATGGCCTTGATTATGGAAATGGCTTATAAGGGTGAGGTAATGTTAAAAGTCCCTTAATAAAGGTAAGGAGATGCCAAAAGTCTCATGACACAGGTGAGACAAGACCAAAAGTCTCTTAGAAGAGTGAGGCCAAGTCAAAAGTCCCTAGGCCAAGAGTGAGACAAATCCAAAAGTCCTAAAAATAGGGTGAGGCAAAACCAAAAGTCCCTAAAATATGTTCTTAGCTTGAATATGAATAAGTGGCATAAAAATTATAATTTTGCATACTTTATGGTTGCCAAACCTTCCATACATATGTTTTGATATGTATATACCTTGAATGTGTGTGTGAATAGGTGTGTGAGCTATTAAGATTATAGGAATCTCACTTCCCTTGCCTCCATTATCTTAAAATGCCTAGGTGATGTCCAAGAAGCAAGGAAGGCAAGCCAAGAGCATTGAAAAGTCATACTTTATCCATTATGTAGCTTGTTATGTATTTGAATACCAAAGCTACTTTGTACATATTATTTTTTAGATGTAATCTCATGGACAAATGTAATATGATGTATGAACATTGTATAGCTCTTAAGTGGCATTAGATCAATAAGAATGTAGAATTTGACACTTTGATGGCTTGTGATGATAATACATTCTTAAGTGTGGGATAGCCAAATTAAGATGCATGGGGTTTGGGGCCATTTAGGGAGTTCCTATAAGTCATATTCATGCTTTAACTTGCCCAAGAGTTGCCAAACCATTGGAGAAGTCATTTGGACAAACTTGACACCTTATAGAAGCCAAAATTGACCATTTTGTGAGGTTATGCCACTTTCTATCCAAATGAGCTCTTCTTGGTTTGAAATTTGGCATGCATCTAGAGCTTGTTAAGAGATTTTTGGAAGGTAAAATGGGTAATTTTAGAAGTCTATAGAATATTTCGAAAATTTTGTAAGTTGGAAAAATTTTCTACTTTGGCCACTGGTAGTGTTCATATAGTTTGAAATTTGTTCTCTATCATTCATAGGGAAAATGATTTTCAATTGCCACGAAATTGTATAGGCAAAAACTAGACCTTCCTAGTGACTTTGTGCCAATGGAAGCACCTCATTTGGATGTCTAGAAAGGGAGATATTAATTTTTAAAGTTCTTGTCCAATACCAGGTATAGAGTCAAACCTGTGTTACTGTTTGATTGGTTTTCGGGATCTGAATGCTCTTGGAATGGTCTGGCACTATTTTTTCACTCTAGTTTATATCTTTCCAAATTGGTATCATTTGCAAGCATTGGATTTTTGTAGAATTAATTAGACATTTTTTAAGTTTACCATAGTAAACTGTATTAGTATCAGAGGGTAATCGAATCTTTATGACTATTTCATTGTCAAATGTGATCCAAAGGCTATGTTCATGTCCCGAATTTATTTTTATTGTAAAGCTAACAATTAGAGCTTTCCAAAAAGCTATCGCATGATAGATTTTAATTTTTCTAGATTTAGTTATGATTTTTCAAAGTTGCCCATGAAATCTGTCCTGTACAGCCACAATGAATGAAGAGAATTTTAGGGTTTTTTACTCTTGATCCGTGGTTGATATGGAATTTTGAGATGTTTATGACTTATATGGATGGAAAATAATTAGAGAATGATGTTGGGGAACTCATGAAATCCATATAATGCGAATTGAAAAATTTTACCTCTACGTAACACTATAAAAGTATATTATTTTCATACTTTTCCTTACTTTTGTCTTGTGAATGTGCACCAATTGCCCTGAATAGAAGAGTATGACAATATAAATATAATGTATTACATACCTTGGTTTGTTGGAAGCTTTTTAGCCATGATTTAAGGTATCTAAGAGTTTATGTGAGTCCCTAAGACATCAAGGAAGCCTCACACATGCTTCTTCCATCAAAGAAATCAAACAAACTCCATTGGCATCAATTGGAAGTATAGCCTCGGTCTAAAGGGGTTCACACACCTAGGAGTGTTTTAACTTCTTCCAAACTTAGTTTTGCATCCTATATGATGGGAGAGTATGAGAGAAAGCCTTGGAAAAATTTTAGAAAGCCTAGAAAGTGTAATGGAGATATAGGTTCCATATTATAGCATAATGAAGCAACACATACCTAGGTTCCTTGAAATAATTGTGTGATGACTCCAAGAGGTTTAAATGGAGTCAAGAGTAATAAATTAAAGGAAATAATGGAGCCAAGATTACGTTTTCACAAGGTTGCTTCATTAAGTGCCTTATGGAACCATAATTGAACCATTTGAGCCATCTAGCTTTTCAAGTGCATGTGGAGCTTTAGAAATTATTCCAAGAATATAATTGGCTTCCATGTAATGAGTTTAGGCCAAAGGAATCAAGTTCCACCTTCTTGTGAGTGCTTGGTTGAGGGAGAAGAACTATTTTCAAGGAGAAAAGTGTGTTATTATGCATTGAGCTAGCTCTCTCTTCTTTCTTTCATGCATGAGTGGATGTTTATCTCGTCTTTAAATGTATACATGTGTATTTCAAGCCATGAAAAATGTTTTAGCATGTATTTATATGCCATGGTACCATGATGTTATGTTATGCACTCAAATGATACTTTATAAATATGTCTTGGTTTGTTTGAATGTGGTAAAGCCAAAAGTCCTAAAGCCAGAGTGAGGATGAGCCAAAAGTGCTCCAAAAGTAAGGCTTAGTCAAAAGCCTTTAAGAAAAATAAGCCAAAAGTCCCCACGAATGGTTGAGACAAAGCTAAAAATCTCCTAAGATTAAGGCTTAGTCAAAATTCCCCAAAGAGATTGGGTGACCCTAAACCACTTGCTTGGCAAGTCTATACATGTTTCATATAACTTCTTGAGTGCTAGAGATGTTCCATAAATGATTACATGTTTCATGATATCCATACATGCATCTTTAGTTATAGATTTGCATTCTTTATGTATGGTTGAAAGGGAGAAGAGCTATTGGAATTTCTCGAATCTCATCCCTTCCTCCCTATTATCTACCATGACTAGGTGGACCAAGTGAGCCAAGAAATGGGAGCCATCAAGCTTAAAGGAGAGAGTTTGACAACAAAGTGCGTAAAAATGTCCATTTTGCAGCCATATAAGTGGCATATGATGAAATCCAATATTATATATGTTGTATGAGTCCATGAACACTTGTACATACATGAATATATTGTGTATATATGAGATTGGATGTCATATGTATGATATAGTAACTTTTGGGCATGGAATGGCAAGATGGAGCATATATGTTCTTTTCTATACCTTGGGGGTGAGAGTGAGTTTATAAAATCTAGGTTTCTGCACCTTTGAGATATATTTAATAGACCATTTTGGTTCTTTCCCACATGCTCAAGTTGCAATGGGAGCCTTGGAACCAAATTTGACCTTCTTGAGACCTAATAAGAAGCTTAAAAGAGCATTTTGGCAACTCAATGTCAAGATCTGACCAAATGAATGAATTTGCCATGAAATTTGGCATGCACATATATTTCATCCAGAGCTTTTTAGGAAGCCAAAGACTAGATGATTCGAAGCTTTGTGGAATTAATTATGATTTTTCAAAGTTGTCTTTTTTCTACTATTCTGGTAGAAGCATTATTCATATGGTCAGTTTCTTGTACTGTGTCATTTGAGAGTCAAATGGTGTCCAATGCTCATGATTTTTTATAAGAATAAACTAGACATGATAATATTTCTATAACTACTGAGATCACCCCAATTGGATGTCGAAGTAGAGAGATATGAATTTTTCCCTATTTTAGGTTGGAATTATTTTTTTCATAAAGCAGACATCTGTAGCTTTTCATAATGGTATAGTGTGCATGATTTTGAGTTTTCTAAAATTAGTTATAATATTTCAAAGTTCATGACAGAAAACTGGCACACTAATCTAAGGCTGCACATGTAATTTTTATGTATGTGATTCATGAGCTCAAGTTTTTGGCCACTTCTTAAGATGGTTCTGAGTTGTATTTTTGTGTTTAAATATGAGAATGAGATGGATGAGATCCATATGATTCATGGGACACAAAATGAATATTTTATCCACGACGTAATGTAAAAATAATCTAATATTTTAATGCCATTTTCTTAGGAATGTGTACTTGGCTAAGGAAATGCAAGCTATAATGGCATGAAATGAGGTAAATGAATATGGTGTTACATAGTTTAGATGGCAAAAAGAAGTTTGAGTTCATTAAGCAATTACATAAGATGGTGCAAGAGCATATTGGAAGGAGAATAAAGTAGTTTGTAACTCAAGCTAACAAGGGGCATAAGAAAGTGGTATTTGAACCTAGTGACTAGGTTTGGGTACATATGCATAAGGAACGATTTCCAACTCAAAGGCATTCTAAGTTACATCTAAGGGGAGATAGACCATTTCAAGTAACTAAAAGGAACAATGATAATGCCTACAAATTTGATCTTCCTTGTGAGTATAATGTAAAAACTATTTTTAATATTTCTAAACCTTCTTTCTTTGATGTAAATGAAGCTGATTCGATGACCAATTCTTTTGAAAAGAGGGAGAATGATAAGAATCCAAAAAAAGGCATGTAGACATCAAAGGATATCTTGTATATTCATAGAGGTCCTATAATACCCTAACTTCCTAACCCTTAAACAAATGTGACATAGGCTATCTTAACACATACTTGGTATATGGGTACACATTTGCAAGAAAGTGGCACTTTTATCCATGGTTAATTGTATAACAGAAAGCTTAATTAATTCGTTTTATGCTTTAAGAACCATGTGAGCTCATTCATATCATTTTCCATCCATAACATATCTAACCATTCCAAAAACATCAAATTTCATCTCATAAAACACAGATTTTGGACCACACAATACAACACCAGATTTTTGCTCTCGGGTTTGCTATTATAGATTTCTAATATAAACTTTGGAAATTCATAACTAATTTTAGAAAAATTGAAATCATGCATATGATAGCTTTCTGGAAATCTTTATATGTTAAATAATGGCTAAAAATAATTTCAGAGCAAGACAATAGCATTTAGCCCACAAAAAATAATAAAATAGTACATCAAATTTGTTCTAAGATAGTTATAGGATCTGAAACTTCAAAAATTTGTTTCTCCCTCTACAGAGCTCCAAATGAGATGCTCTCAGTGGCTATGAAAAGCTTATGATGTCTAGTTTATGTTATAAAATTTCATGTGCATTAGACTTCATTTGAATGACAAGTGACATATATAAGCAAATTGACCATATGAACAGTACCAATACCAATTCTATATAATTTGGCCAACTTTGAAAAATCATAATAAATTCTCCAAAACTCCAAATTGAGTGATTTTTAGCTCTATGTCTAGATAAGACCTATTTTCTAGCAAAATTTCATGTAAAAAATCATCCATTTGGTTAGACTTTGGTTCAGCTTAAGAAATGGTCAATTTTGATATCCATAATGGGTTCATAAGGCACCAAATGACTTTTTTAACATTCCATAATCACTTGGACACATCAAAAAGCACAATTACAGCATATATGAGCATGCCAAATGGTTCACATCAACATGGAACTCATTCTTACCTTGCCACATGTAACATTGGGTTCTCTGAAAATGAGAAAAAAATGCAAGAAACATAACGTACGGTTTCTCTGTAAACATACGAAATTCACTAGATACAAAAGGAAGTTTCCCAAAATGACTTAGTTAAGGTCCCAAAAAATTTGGAAAACATTCTAAACTCCTAAAAATGAGAATCCTAGGCTCAGACAGAAAGAAAAATGGAGCTAGAATGAAGAAACAAATTGTGGTGAAAGATTGACGAAATGTAAGGGTATTTTCGTTATTTTGAGCAAATTTTGAAATTCACACAAGAGGGATTTTTAAATGAAAGTTTTGAGTTCTCTAGGATTCTCAAGGTGCCTAAAAACCATGGAAAGCTCCGAGACAGTTAAAACCCCTCCAGTGGACATTTCCTAACATCAGTTGACCCGAACTTTGACTGATTCATTCAGGAAGGTTTTAGCTCTGATTTGAGTGATTCTAAAGGCATTTTGCTAAATTGGGAACCTAAATTTCATAATAGAATAGATGGTTCTCTAAAAGGAGTTAAAATGAGTTAGAAACAAAAATGCCAAAAACGAAGGGTAAAATTGAAATTTTTAAGAAAGTGAAAGCTTCTTGAACACTCTTTAAGTTTCTTATTTCTTCTCCCCTTCATTTGCACGAATTCTGCCTAAAAAATAGAGAAAACATCAACTCTCTTAGGCTCACCATGGAAGAGAAGAAAGGAGGAGAAAAAGCAAGGAAAAAGTAAGGAATTTCATGGATTTTCACGCTCCTTCTTTTTATAAACTTGTTCTTCTCCTCTTAAGTTTTATTTCCTATGGTTTTATTGAAGTTTTTGAATCTATTTTGAGGGAAGAACGGAGGAGGAAATTCGGATTTGAAGAAAGGAGGCCAAGGAAAGTGAGAAACAAGTAAGAAAAGCTATGGAAACAAGGTAAAATCTTCATCCTATGGTAGCTATTCATCCCTCTTTCTTCTCCCTATTTCACCTCATATATGCAGCTACAAGAAGGCTTGAATTTTGGGCAGAACCAAGGGTAAATTCTATGAATTTAAGGGAGGAGAGTAAAAATATACAAAGAAATTCAAAAAAAGGCCGTGGATTTTTAAGGTGACAAACCTAAAGTTTCATGGGTTCCCTTGAAAATCTAATTTGATGTAATTATTCCTAGGACTAAATGAATATTTAAATGAGTTTCCAAGATTCCTAGGAGTCTCCCCATATGCATCTTCCATGTAGAAAGCAAAGCAAACTTCCATGGAGGCTAAATGGTGCATAATCTCGGCCAAAGGGGGTTGAGACACCTAGAGAGAGTTTTAAATTCTTTTAAGCCCATTTTTAAGTCATATATGATGAATGAAAATGAGAGGAAATCTTAGAAAAAATTTAGGAGACCTAGAGAATGAATTAGTGTCTTAGGTTCCGTAATATGACCTAAAGAAGCAACATGTAGTTAGACTCTTTGTTTTAATTATGTGATGACTCCAAGAAGCTTAAAAGGAGTCAAGAATAATATTTGAAAGGAAAGAATAGAGCCTAGAACTCATTTAATGGATGTTGCTTCATTAGGTGCATTCTTGGAACAATAAAGCGTTAATTCCATGAACCTAATTAGCTCCCATAAATTGTGTTTAGGCCAAGAGAAATAATCTCCACTTTCTTGGGTGTGTGAGGTCAAGAGAGAGGATTCAAGACTCAAGAAAAAAGTATGTAAATGCAATCAAGGTAGCTTTCTCCACCTTCTCTCATGCATGAATGTGTGCTTACATTATCTTCGGATGTGTGTATGTGTTTTAAGCCATGAAAAGTATTCTAGCATGATTTCATATGCCATGGTACTATGATGATGTTTTATGCACTCAAATAATGTTTTATATGCTTGCCTTGGTTTGCTTGAGTGTGGACAAGCCAAGAACTCTCTAGCCATGGTAAGGATGAACTAAAAACCCTTAAAGTTGGTTAAAACAAAGTAAAGAGTCCCAAAAGTGAGGTTGACTTCCAAGAGTAAGGTTGAGTCAAAAACCTCTTTGAGAAATGAGTGAGGCAAGTCCAAAATCCATAAGTGAATGGGTAAGGCTAATCCACTTACTTGGCAAGCCTATGCATGTTATGTATAACTTGTTCAAATGCCAAGAATGTTTCTTGAATGCCCATTATAACACCATAAATTCTAGCTCATTTCATGCTTTTAAAGGGCAAATATCATGAACTATATAGATTTCCCATAGAAAAAGCAAGGAAAATGGGATTATTTTTGCGTTGTGCTACCTATGGAAATCCCATTCGATGTCACGTGAGCCATATGAGCACATACTATACTTTCCCATATTTAATTACATTAAAAAAACTCATTTGCATCACAAAAATATGCCTACAACTCATGGAAACCGAAATGAAGCATAAGATGAGGCTATTTAATTTCGGCCAGATTTGGCCCTCTTTCTAATCAAACTTTGGAAAATCATAACTAATTCTAGGAAAATTGAAATCATGCAATCTTAGTCATTTTGGGAAGCTATGGATGTCTACCTCACACTAAAAATATTTTAGATCATAACATTCATTACAGAGGATGTTTGACATCCAAAATGTTCCAAAGATCAGACTGAATTATGAAACTATCACAAAATTCTGCATATAATTTTGAAAATATCCAATTAATTTCAAAAAAATCCAATCTATGAAAATGATACCAATCTAAAATTTTGTGGATTTTAAATAGAGAGAAAAAATATCTCTAGACTAGTTCATCAAGGCCAGACCTTGGAATTCAATGGAACAGTACCTTTGGTCAGGCAAAATTCCTCATACTGGATAGAATGTTCAAAAATTTATATCTTCCTCTTTAGACCTCAAAATGAGATGCTTCTAGTTTGAACGAGTCACTATAATTGTCTAGATTCTATGTATAAAATTTCATGGCAATTGGGCATCATTTAAGCCTTGTGTGATAGAGTTTAATTTCGGACCAAATGAATAGTGCAGCAAACTAGAAACCATAAAAATTGTCAACTTTGAAAAATCATCAAATATGCTGTAGACCTCCAAAAATTATGATCTTTAACTTCCCAAAAATCTCTCAATGAGGGCTAATTGCATGCCAAATCTCAAATCAAGACTAACATTTTTGTCTAAAAAGTGACATGGGATTCATTTATGGTCAATTTTGGCTCCATATGGGATACCAAAATTGCCAAATGGCTTTCCCTTGGTCTTAGCACCTTTTGGGCAAGTCTAAAAGTATATTTAAGACTTGTGTGAGCTGCCCAAATGGTTTCAAACCTCATAAATCTCATTTTGATCATTCAACCCACACTGATGCATATTTCCATCAAACTTCCACATTGCATACTTTGGCATTTCATACTCAAAATATATGCTAGAGATCATACATTATATCCATACATTTAAACATCACATCATATCATATTTACACATGTCTTAAGGGTCATAGTATATTTACAACAACATATACATCATGAAGCATCATTATGGTTCCAAAAAGAATAAAACTAAGCATATAATTGTCAATCTTCCTTCTTCATTGTTGTTGGCTCCCTTCACCATAGGTACTTGGCCCACCTAGCATGTTAGAGCATTGGAAAGGATGGGATGAGATTCAAAGAATCCCAATAGCTCATCTCTCATTCAATCATACATAATATGTGCAAAGCAAGCCTTACAAATGCATGCATGGAGAAAATGGAATTCATGGACATTTAAAAAGCAAGCTTGGCATATAAACAAATCATACAAGACATTCAAGAGCTCACTAAGTGTTTGGATTGGCCTCACACTTCTCCTCATGGATATTGGACTTGCCTCACTTATGCTTTAAGAGCTTTGGACTCAACCATACTCTTGGGAGCTCACTTTACTTTTGGGAGACTCTTTACTTTATCTCAACAAAGCTCAAGGGTTCTTAGCCCATCCTCACCATGGTGAAAAGTTCTTGGCCTATCCACACTCAAGCAAACTCAAGAAATATCATACATTCATTGAAAACATAACATGACATCATGGCATCATGGCAAACAAGATCATACTAGCATACTTTTCATAGCTTGAAAATACACATACACACATTCTAAGACAAGCTAAACACACATCCATGCATGAGAAAAAGTGGAGAGAGCTCCCTTGCATACAATTACACACTTTTCCCTTTGGATTCAAGCATCCTCTTTCAGCCACACACCTATAAATTAGTGGAAATGGTTTCCCTTGGCCTAGATACAATTTGTGAGAGCCAATTAGATTCATGAAACAAACTCTAAGGTCATACAACTTGCTTAGATGCTAGATTTCTCTATAGGCTCTATTATGGTCCACAAATGCATCTAATCAAGTAACACCCCTCAAATAATTTCTAGGCTCCATTCTTGACTCCTTTTAAACCTCTTAGAGTTATCACACAATTAAAACAAAGAGCCTAACACCATGTTGCTTCTTTAGGTTATAATATGGAACCTAAGACACCAAATCACTTTCCATGAGTTCTAAATTTTTTTCCAAGGCCCCCCTTCATTTTCATTCATCAAATATGACTTAAGAATGGCCTTAGAAAAATTTAAAACTCTCCCCCACTACTAGAACCCTCTTTGGCCAAGACATAGACATAATTTAGGCTATATGAGGGTTTCTTTGTTTTCTTGAAGGAGGAAGCTTGTGGGGACATCTTAGGGGTCTCAAGAACTCATTTAAACTCTTAATTAAACCTAGGAATCATCACATAAGGTCAGATTTTACAAGGTGCACACAAAACTCTAGAATTTACATCTTGAAATCTAATGGTTTTTTTATAATTCCCTTTGCATATTCTTAATCTCCACATCCTTTTTCCATAGATTCATGCTTGGTTCTGCCTAAAAATCATCTCCTCCTAAGGTTTTCTCAATTGGGGTGAAATGGTGGAGAAGGGAACCGAAGATGGCAACCATAGGAAGAGAAATAACATTGTTTTCTTGCTTTTTCTCACTTGAATCTTGTGTTATTTGAGCTCCTATCTTGAAATCAGAATTTTCCCCTCAATTTCTCCCTTAAAACAGATTTATAAACTTCATTTTAATCATAGGAAACAAAGAAGAATGGAGGAGAGGAGGTTTAGAGAGAAGAAAGCATAGAAAACTACCAAGAATCCATACCTTTCTCTTGATTTTTCTCCTCCTTTTCTTCTCCTTCTTGTGATCCTAAGAGAGCAGATCATATTCTGTATTTTAGCCAGAAATTTCGTGCTTAAGAAGATGGGAGAAGAAAGGGGAAGAGTGTGGGAGCTTCTAGAAATACACTTTTTCAAAAATTTTAATTTTATCCTTCCATAATGGTAATTTTATTTCGGCCTCGTTTTAGCTCCTTTTTTAGAACCGTCTTTTCCATTATAAAATTTAGGTTCCAAATTAAGAAAAATTCCTTTGGAATCACTCAAATCAGAGCTAAAACCTTCCCGAATAGATATGTCAAAGTTCAAGCACACCGACATTGGAAAACGTCCATCGGATGGGATTTAACTGTCCTGGGGCTTCTCGTGGTTTTCAGGGCCTTTGAGAATCTCAGAGAACTCAAAAATTTGATTTAAAAAGCCCTCCTATGTGAATTCCAAAAATTTCCTAAAATTACAAAAATGCCATTACTTTTCGTAGGCTTTTCGTAAAAAATTATTTCTTTATTCTAGCTCCATTTTTCTTTTCGTCTAAGCTTGGGGTTCTCATTTTTTAGAGTCTAAAATGCTTCCCAAATTTTTTGGGACCTTAACTATCTCATATTAGGGGACTTCCTTTTGTATCCAGTAAGTTTCATTCATTTACAAAGAAACTGTACATTACGTTTCTCACGTTTTCTCTGGTTTTCGAAGAACCAGATATTACACCTACATATGTTAACATGTCCATGCATGCCTTTTCAAGGCTTGTATTGCATACTTTATGTGTGATTGAAAGGGATATGAGTTATTAGGATTCTTTGAATCTCATTCCCTCCTCTTTAATGTTCTAACATGCTAGGTGGACTAAGAGAACAAGGAAATGGGAGCCAACTACTTAAGAGATGAGAGCATGACATTAAAGTGTATAGATTTTGTTGCTTTAAGGCCATAAGAATGGCAAATTTTTAATCTATGGTTGTATATGTCCTATGATGTTATGAAGATATATAATTATATTAATGTATCATGTATAAATGAGAGCTAAGGTTATATGTATGGGAATGTGCAAGTTAGACATGTAATGCAAACTAGTATTATGGAAATGTATGTATAAATGGAAGTGGAATGGCTAAATTGAGATGTATGAGATTTGGGACCACTTGTGCTGTTCATACAAGTCATATTCATGCTTTTAAGGTTGCCCAAGAGGTGCCAAACATCAAGGGAAGTCATTTGGACACAATTGGTATCTAATATAGAGTAAATTTAACTATATTAGAAACCTATACCACTTTTTGTCTAAATGAATTCTTCTTGATCTGAGACTTGGCATACATTTAGAGTTTGTTGAAAGCTTTTTGGAAAGCTAAAGTGCAAAATTTTTTGGAGGTTTATGGAATACTTGATGAATTTTCAAATTTGGGAAAAATTCTGAAATTGGTTTAGGGTATTGTTCACTCAGGTTCAAAAATGAATTCTATCACTCAAAGGCAAATGATGTCCAATTGTCACAAATATTTACAAGGAGAAACTAGACATTCTCAATGACTTTTCATAACTAGAAGCACCCCATTTGGATGTCTAGAGAGGGAGATATGAATTTTTAAAGTTTTTGCCCAGTATCAAACATTCAAATAGACCTCAGGTATTGTTTGATTAGTTTTTGAGGTCTAGATGTACCTGGACTAGTCTATAGTTATTTTTTTCCTCTAGTTAACATCTGTAGCTTTCCATATTAGTATCATTTTCATGAATTGGAGTTTTTTGTAATTAATTGAACATTTTTGAAATTTATAGCAAAAACCTATATCAGTACTAGTGACTTATCAGACCTCTACACATTTTGAATGTCAAACATCTTCTTTGTGATGTTTCATGACTTGGACATATTTTTAGTATAAAATAGATTTCTGTATCTTTCCAAAATGATAAAGAATGCATAAGTTTGATTTTCTATAATTAGGTATGATTTTTTAAATTTTGTGATAGAAAAGGGAAAATTCTAGCCGAGGTAGCTATCATGGATTTTATGTATTCCCTTCCCTTGCATGAGTTGTAGGCCATTTTTAGGGATAAAAATGAGTTGTATCTATGTAATTAAATATGAAAATGTGATACATGAGTCCATATGGCCCACAAAACTCTGAAAAAAATTTTTATCTGTGACAAAGTGAATGTACCTTTGTTGTTCTCATGCTACCTTTCTTGCTTCATTATGAAATGCATAGAATGAGACCTAAAAATGGCATGAGGCAAGCTAGATAAATATGGTGTTACACCACTTGCACTTATACACATACACATAAAGGCTCATGGGTGGCAAAAACTCACATATTCATTGACTTGGTTTCAAAAAGGATACATACATCATATTTACATACTTTTGAACATGTTCAAAGGTCTACATCATATATACATCATATAGTTACAATTCTTGGCATAAAAATGCTATTAAAAACTATATTTCTCTACTTCATTGTTAAAGTCTTGTTCTTCAAGGTTGTTGGCTTTCATTTCTTGATCTACTTGGCTTACCTAGACATAGTTAGTCATATGTGGGGGAAGAGTAAAATTAAAAAAATCTCAATAGCTCTTAACCCTTTCAAACATACATAATGAATGCATATATATGTTAAAGAATGCATATATGGCATTTAGACTACTAATGAACATACAAAAATCATTTTCCTTATTACATAAACTCATACATAGCAAATATAGGCTCTCAAGGGTATTGGTCTAGCCTCACCCATCTTCTTTAGGACTTTTAGATTTACCTCACCCACTTTTAAGAGACTTTTGACTTAGCCTCACTTTTCTTAAGACTTTTAGGTTTGTCTCACCCATTCCTAGGGACTTTTGGCTCATCCGCATCTATGCTAAGGGACTTTTGGCATAACTGAACCCATTTAAGTCACTTTGCATTCATAAACACATTTCAAGCAACATAATGGTACCATAACATGTAAGCAATGACTAGGAACATTTCTCATCATTCAAACATACACACAAGCACTAAAAGACAAGTAAACATCCAAGCAATACATGTGAGAAAGGTTAGTGAGCTACCTTGAAGCAATAACACAAACTTTTCTCTTTAATTCTTCTTCCTCTTTTTGACCAAGCATATGCAACTAGGTGGCATTTGATTCTCTTGTCCTAAACACATTAAATAAGATATATTTCAATCATTGGAGCAAGCTCTAGCTTCCCACAATCTCTATGTAAGGCTACTTTGTTCTAAGACATAATTATGGTTCCATACAAGATACAATGAAGCAACTATTGAAATTCATGATCTTAGCTCCAAGTTCTCCTTCTATCTAAGTCTCTTGACTCCATTTAGATTCCTTGGAGTCATCACAAATTCATTTCAAGAAGCAAAGATACAAGTTGCTTCTTTACGTTTTAAAATGGAACATACACCTCCATTCATAAACCATGCTTCTATATTTATTCCAATGCTTCCTTTGATCTTCATCTATCATATTTAGTCCCTTTCTAGCCTTAGAAGTAATTAAAACTCTCCCAAGGTACTTTAAGTCTTCTTGGCTGAGACATATGCAAGGAAGAAGACCCATGGACTTTTACAAATTTCCTTTAGGGAATTGGCATATGTGAGACTTGCTAGGTGTCTTAGGAACTCATACACACCCTTAGGCAACTTAAATTACCACTAGGAAGCTTCATATTTTTCAAGGTGTAACTAAATTCCTAGGTTTTGTAACTTGATTTCTAATGCTCCTTATTCAATTCCAACAGCATGTCCTTAATTCCCACACTTTAAAAACCCTTATTCCTTGCTTGTTTTTAGTCATAACTCATTCCTTCCTATATGGCCTCTAGTTGGCCAAACCTACCCCTTTAAGGAACAACCAAAAGGTGCGAGAAAAAGTCATGATTCTTACATTGTTTTGATGCTTTTTTTAGGTGCTTTCCTATGCTTCCAAGAGCTCTCGCAAACCCTCCCTTCTTCTTACTAAACCAACCACAAAATAGTCCCAATCCAATCACCCAAACCATAGGAGAAGAGGGGAGAAATAGGAGAATAAGTTTGTTAAAGAAAGGAGCATGAAAAACCAAAGACTACTTACCCCTTTTACCAAGCTTTCCTCTCTCTTTTCCCCTTCCTCTTGTGTGCCCTTCTCTATTGGTCTCTCCTCTTGTTTAGGATAGAAAATAGGTTGGGTAATTAGATGGGAGGAGGACATGTTATATAAGGCAAGGGGGCTCATTTAAGACCTTTTCAAAGTTTCAATTTTGTCCTCTTTCTTAGTTCTTTTTGTAATGCCCAGTTTTCATAAAAATGACAAAAACAAATATGTTTCAAAAGTAAGTCCACTGAAATAAATTGGTTAAGGTCCAAAAAAATTAGAATTATGATCTAAATATTAAGTAATGAAAATAGGAGGGCAGAGATGCCTTGAAATAGAAGCCAAAATAACTAGATGAAATTTAATGAAATAGCTATGTAATGTAATGGCATTTTCGTAATTTTAAGCACTTTTAGAATACTCAGGAGGGCTTTTTAAATAAAAATTTTGAGCTCTTCGAGATTCTCAGAGGCCTTGAAAACCATGGGAAGCCCCAAGATAGTTAAAACCCCTCCGATGTACGTTTTCTAATGACAGTTGACCTAAACTTTGACCTTTTCATTCGGGAAGGTTTTAGCTTCAAATTAAGTGATTCTAAAGACATTTTATAAGATTGAGAATCTAAATTTTATGATAGAAAAGAAAATTCTCAAAAGAGAGCTAAATAGAATTTCCTTAGAAGAATTTTAATTCTCTTCTTATATATATGATGCCCCTCTCTTCTCCTTATTTGGCTGACTTTCTTTCTACCTTAAAGTAAAAGTGAGACCGAGGAAGAGAGCTGCACAAGAGAAGGGAAGGGGAAGAGGAAAAACAAGGCAAGAAAGGTATCATTTTCATGGAATTTCCTAGTCTTCTCTTTAGTGAACTTGCTCTCCTCCTTCTCCTCTTTCTTTCTATAGATTTATTGATGTATTTGGATCTGTTTTGAGCTTAGACCAAAGGGGAAGAGTTCGAGCTTTAAGAAGGGAAGCCAAGCAAAGAGAAGATATAATACCTTATATTTCTAACTCATTTTTGTCACATTTGCATACTCATATGATACATTTCATAAAGGAAGCAAGAAAAATTCATTAAAATAATACATTTCTTTGCGTTACGTCATGTATAAAAATTCCGTTCGATGTCATGTAGACCGTGTGAGCTCATGCAATACATTCTCATATTTAATTACATGGATACAACTCATTTGCATCATCAAAAGTGGCCTATATCTCGAGAAACTCGAAGGGAAGCATGAAATAAACATATATTTTTGGCCAGCTTTTGCCCCATTTTCTATCCCAACTTTGGAAAATCATAACTAATTTTAGAAAAATTGAAATTATGCATTCTTAGTCGTTCTAGAAAGCTACACATGTATAATTTATACTAAAAATAATTCTAGGCCATAACTTTCACCATAGAGGACGTTTGATATGCTAAATGGTCCAAAGGTCAGGTTGTCCACTGGTGCTGTCATAGAATTCTGTAGCAAAATTTAAAAATATCCAATTAATTCCAAAAAAAATTCTATCCATGTAAATGATACCAATATGGAAAATTTTGGATGCTAACTAAAGGAGAAAAATAATTCTAGACCAGTTCAGGCACACCTAGACCTCAAAACAAAATCAAACAGTAATAGAGGTCAGTTGGAGTTCTTGATACTAGACAGATTCTTTGAAAATTTATATCTCCCTCTCTAGACATCCCAATGAGGTGTTTCTAATTGGCACAAGCCATTGTAAATGTCTAGTTTTTTTGTATAAAATTTTATGACAATTAGACATCATTTGAGCCCTATGTGACAATTTCATTTTTGGAGCAAGTGAACAGTGCATCAAACCAAAATCAAAAAAATTGCCAACTTTAAAAGTTCATAAAATATTCTGTAGACCTTTGAAAATTATGTTCTTTAGCTTCCCAAGAAGCTCTCAACAAGATCTATTTTCTTACCAATTCTCAGATCAAGAAGAGCTCATTTGGTTAAAAAGTGATATAGGGTTCCATTATGGTCAATTTTGGCCCCATATAGGGTACCAAAATATCCAAATGGCTTTCCTTGAGTTTTGGCACCCTTTGGGCAAGTCTAAAAGAATATTTAGGACTTGTGTGAGCTACCCAAATGGTCCCAAACCTTAAGCATCTCATTTTGGCCATTCCATCCACGCTTAAACACACTTACATCAACTTTCCATGATACGTAGCTTGGCATTTCATACTCAATTTACATTCTAGCATTCACATATCATATTCTATCATTTATACATCACATATTAGCACAATTACATATGTTCCAAAGGTTATGGGCCATATACATTAATGGATTACATCATTTGACATAAATATGGCTTTAAAGAACTAAAAACTATGCATTAGATTGCCAAACTCTCTTCTTCAAGGTAGTTGGCTTCCATTACCTTGTTCTTTTGGTCCACCTAGCATGTAAGAATATTGGAGAGGAAGGGATAAGATTCAAAGAATTTCAATAGTTTATCTCTCATTCAACCATACATAATGGATGCAAACAAGTCTCATAAATGTATGTATGGTTATGTGGACATGTGCAAACATTCAAGAGGCATTTTCATCACTTGAGAAAGTCATACATAGCATACAAAGGCTTGCCAAACAAGTGGATTGGCCTCACTCAATTTCTTATGGATATTAGACTTGCCTCACCCATTCTTTAAGAGATTCTTAGACTCAACCATGCCCTTGGGAGTCTATCTTGCTTTTAGGAGACTTTTTACTTTATCTCAATCAATCTTAAGAGTTTTTGGCCTCACCATACTCAAGCAAACCCAAGCACACATCAAGAACATCATATAAAAGCATATTATAACATCATGGCACCGTGGAATCAAAGTCATGCTAAAATACTTTTCATGGCTTAAAAATACACATACACACATTCAAAGACAAGCTAAACACACATCCATGCATGAGAGAAGGTGGAGAGAGCTACCTTGGATACAATTACACATTTTTTCCCTTGAATCTCCCTTCTTTGCTTTAGCCACACACACACAAAAGTGTGGGGAAGATTTCTCTTGGCTTAAACACAATTTATGGAAGCCAATGAGGTTCATAAACTCAATTCTAAGGCCACACACTTACTTAGACACTAGCTTGGCCTATAACCTCATTATAGTTCCATAATTGCACCTAATGAAGCAACACCCCTCAGTTAAATTCTAGGCTCTACTCTTGCCTTTCAAATATGATTCTTGACTCCTTTTAAGCCTCTTGGAGTCATCACACAATTAAAACTAAGAGCCTAACTACATATTGCTTCTTTAGGTCAAAATATGGAACATAAAGCACCAACTCACATTCTATGGGTTCTAAATTTTTCCTAAGGCCTTCCCTCATTTTCATTCATCATATATACCTCAAGAATGGGCTTAGAAAAATCTAAAACTCTCCCTAGCTACACAACCCCTTTAGGCTGAAGCTATGGAGGAAATGGGGCTTCTTAGAGTTTGCTTTGTTTTTTCAAGGGAGGATACATGTGGGGGGCCTCTTAGGGATCTTGAGAGCTCATTTAAACTCTTATTTAGGCTTAGGAATCATTATACAAAATCATATTTTACAAGGTGCACTTGAAACCCTAAGTTTTGCATCTTGGAATCTAATGGCTTTTTGTTAATTCCCTTTGCATATTCTTAATCTCCATACTCTTTTTCCTTAGATTCACCCTTAGTTCTACTTGAAAATTAGATCCTCCTAGGGTTCCTTAGGTTAGGCAAAATGGAGAAGGAGGGGGAACCAAGATAGCAACTATAGGAAGAGAAATTACTTAGTTTTCTTGCTTTTTCTTGCGTGAATCTTGCTTTCTCCAAGTTTCTCTCTTCAAATCCGAAATTTCCCATAAGTTTCTCCCTTAAATCAGATTTGTAAACTTCATTTTAATAAAAAGAAACAAAGGAGAATGAAGGAGAGGAGGTGTGGATGGAAGAAAGCATGAAAAACTACTAAGAAAACATACCTTAAAGCTTGGATTTCTTCTCTTCTTCTTCCTCCCTTGGTGCGCCTAAAATCCTAGCCTTCTTCTCTAAAATTGGGCACAAAATTCTGAGTCTAAATGAAGGAGAGAGTAGGCCGCCACCTATATATAAGGGGAGGATGAAGCATTTTTCAAAAATTTTTATTTTTCCTTTCATTCTTGGCATTTTTGTTTCTCCATCGTTTTAACTCCTTTTTGAGAACCTTCTTTTTTATTATGAAATTTAGATTTCCAATTTAATAAAATGCCTTTGGAATCACTCAAATAGGAGTTAAACCTTCTCGAATGAATTTGTCAAAGTTTGGGTGTACCGATGTTGGAAAACATCCACCAGAGGGGATTTAACTGTTCCAGGTTTACCATGGTTTTCAGGGCCTCTGAGAACCCCGAAGAACTCAAAAATTTCATTTAAAAATTCCTCCTGTTTGAATTCCAAAATTTGCTCAAAATTACAAAAAGGTCATTATATTTCATTAGATTTCCATCAAAATTTGTTTCTTCATTCTAGCTCTGTTTTTCCTTCCATTTAAGGCTAGGATTCTCATTTTTAGGAGTCTAGAATGTTACTCAATTTTTTGGAACCTTAACTAATTCACTTCGGGGGACTTACTTTGAAAACACACCCATTTCCATCGTTTAACGAAAACCAGATGTTACAAAAGAGCTCTTAAAGAAACCTAGAAAAACTAGGTAAAATGCTAGTCTCCATGCTTCTTCTTCCTTGATCTTGTAAGTGTGTGTTTCACTCCATATATGGACAACCAAGAAGGAGTGAGTTTTGAACCAAAACAAGGATGAATCTTAGGAATTAAGGTGTACAAATTAAGATTATGCAAAGAGAACTAAGAAATAGCTATTGATTTTCAAGAAAGAAAAGTTAGGGATTCAAGAACTTAAGCAAAAATTTGTTTTATTCCAAGAGTTCCTAGGCCTAAGTGAATGTTTGTATCAGCTCCTAAGACCCTTAGAGAGCTTCCCACATGCATCTCCCATCAAGGAAACAAAGAAAACTCCTTGGTCCCTTTTAATGAAGCATATCTCAACCTAGGACAAAACCAATGCTTAAGGGATGTTTTAATTTCTTCCAAGCTTGGTTTTATATCATATATGATGGGAGAATATGAGAGGAAGCCTTAGAAAAAATTTAGAAGTCATAAATAATGAGATGTAGCTATAAGTTCCATATTATGACTTAAAGAAGCAATACCTAGCTAGACTTTTTGAAATGAATGTATGATGGCTCTAAGGAGTTTAAATGGAGTCAAGAGTCATAATTTAAGGGAAAAAATGGAGCCAAGATCATGTTTTCCTAAGGTTGCTTCATTTGGTGCCTTATGGAACCATAATTGAACCTTAGCAGCAATCTAGTTTTTCAAGTGCATGTGTAGTTTTAGAAATTGTTCCAAGAGTGTAATTGGCTTCCATGTTGTGACGACCCTAACTTCTAATCCTAGTAATTATGGTTAAATACATGATTAATAATTAATGTTCAAGGTTCGGGGTTGCTACGATTTAATACTTTGCGGAAATGTAGGGAAATTTGAACCTTGATGTTATTAGGGCCATCAATTAAACAACCATAAATGGGAACATAAGGAAAATGTTTGTACCATCATTAAAGGTTTGTGATTCATCCATTCATCAGTTTCAACCCACAAAAACCTCCCACCAATGTTCTCATGTTATTCCCTAACATTAATCTTAATGAAATTTGGGTTCCTAGGTCAAAGAGGGGAGTTTGGGGACCTCTGCCGCCACCTGAGACCTTCCCGCCGCAGCTAAGTTAGGTCCTGGAGCTCAAAAACTAAGTTTTTATCCTTGCACCGTGGCTCAGAACTTTTGCGCTGCGGCCAAGTTGCTATCGGGAATCAGGCGTAATTTTCTTGCTGCGGCGAGTTGGATCTGTGCCGCGGCGAGTTTTACTACTGTATCTTCCTTAATTAATTTCCTCGACTCACGCTGCGGCAGGACTTATTGCACCACGGCGAGGTTACGTTCTGTTACCCTCCTGGGCATTTTTTTTGCTCTGCGCCGCGGCAAGATTTCTCAAGCCACGGCGTCCCTCGCCACTGTCACTCTTTAGGCCGCGGCGAAGCCCTCCTAGCTGCGGCGTGACTACCTCCTGTAGCTATATTCCCCATATTTCGTCCCCTACACTCCATTTCTCTTCTTAGGGACACTCTAAGGTCACTTCCCCTCATTTTATATGGCTCTAGTGCCATTCATCTACCTTATTTACCTAGCTATTCTTCCATTACCAATTCAAACTTATGTGTCCATTTCTTTTCCCCAATTACCTCCTATCAGCAAGTTTGTAAAGTTACCATAAAAAGAATATACATGAACTATGTAATGTCCCGTTTTCATTAAACGATAGAAATGGGCACGTTTTCAAAGCAAGTCCCCTGAGATGAGTGATTCAAGGCCAAATAAAATATGGATAAAATTTCAAATAATAGAAAATGAGGATTTGAGCCTTGAGTTGCCCAGAAACCGAGGTCGGAGCGATTTGAAAAATTTACCGAAAGGCCAATGGCATTTTCGTAAATAAGTGTAATTTTGGAAAAGCACCTAGGAGGGCTTTTTAAATGGAAATTTTGAGTTGCCCAGGGTTCTCAGAGGCCCCAAAAACCATGGGAAGCCCCGGGACCAGTAAAGCCCCTCCGGTGTACTCTTTCCGATGTCGGTTGACCTGAACTTTGACCGATTTGTTCGGGACGGTTTTAGCTCCGATTTGAGTGATTCCAAAGGCATTTTATTAAATTGGGAACCTATTTGTTATGATGGAAAAGACGGTCCTCAAAAAGGAGCTAAAACGAAGGAGAAACGAAAATGCTAAGAACGAAGGACAAAATTGGCATTAAAGTGTCAAAAGAAACTTCGTTCTTCTTCTTTATATGCCACGTTCTGCCTCCCCCTCTCCAAACCGACTTGCTTCTGCCCATTTTCAGAGGAGAACTCCAGCTCCTTAGGCGCACAAGAGGAGGAGGATTTTGGAGGAAGAAATTCAAGAGAAAGAGAGGGGAATTTCGAAAATTGAGGGAGTAAGCCAACCAAGTGGAAGAACAAGCCAAAGGAAGCAAGAAAACAAGGTAAAATTTCCATTCTTTGGTAGTTTTTCCCTCCCCCTTCCTCTTGCACGAATTTGACCACCATGAGCCCAATTCTTAGGGGCTATTTTCTATCCAATTTATGGAGGGATTAGGGGTTTTAGATGGCAAGGATTAAGAAAGAACCAATAGAATCAAGAAAGGAGCATTAGGAAACAAAATGGAATCATTAGGGATCCAAATGCTCCCTTGCAAATCTGATTTTATATAAATGTTCTTAGGCTTAAATGAATGTTTAAATGTGCTCCTAAGATCCTTAAGAGGTCCCCCATATGTCTCTTCCTCCATGAAATGAACAAAACCCCATGGAAAGTCATGAACCTAAAAGTTAGAAAAGTGTAGAGCACTTAAGGGGATTGTAAAAATTGATTTAATCCATGAGTTCCCTTGGCTATTTAAGTGTTTCCTTGAACTCTTACAACTCTTAACAACCTCTCTAAATGGTTCCCCCATCAAGGAAAAATCAAGAAGCCATGAAATCCTATTTATGCTCTAACTTTCGGCCAAGTAGGGATGGCATAGTTAGGGAGAGTTTTAAATTGTTTCAAGCCCATTTTTGAGTCATACATGATGAATGAATGTGAGGGGAAACCTTGGGAAAAATTTAGGAAGCTTAGAGAATGAGTTGGTGCTTTAGGTTCCATATTGTGACCTAAGGAAGTAACATGATGTTAGGCCCTTTGTTTTAATGATGTGATGACTCCAAGAGGCTTAAAAGGAGTCAAGAATCATATTTGAAAAGAAAGAATGAGGCCTAGAAATCATTTGAGGGGTGTTGCTTCATTAGGTGCCTTTATGGACCATAATGGGGATTATAGAGCAATCTAGTACTTAAGCAAGTTGTATGGCTTTAGAGAATGTTTCATGAACCTAATTGGCTCCCAAAAATTGTATTTAGGCCAAGAGAAACCATCTCCACCAAATTGTGGGTGTGTGGCCAAAAGAGGAGGTTTAAAAGCTAAGGAAAAAGTGTGTACTTGCATACAAGGTAGCTCTCTCCACCTTCTCTCATGCATGGATGTGTGTTTAGCTTGTTTTAGAATGTGTGTATGTGTATTTTCAAGCTTTGAAAAGTATGCTAGCATGCCTTTATATGCCATGATGCTTGGTGACATGTTATGTTTTTAAATGAATACATGATGTTTGTATGAGTTTACTTGAGTGTGGAACGGCCAAGAACTCTTCCCTTGGGTGAGGAGGAGCCAAGAACCTTTGAGCTTGGTTGAGACAAAGTAAAGAGTCTCCCAAAAGCAAAGTGGGCTCCCAAGAGTATGGTTGAGCCCAAAGTGCTCAAAGAATGGGTGAGGCAAATCCAAAATCCATGAGAAGAAGTGTGAGGCCAATCCAAACACTTAGTGAGCTCTTGAATGTCTTGTATGATTGATTCACATGCCAAGGTTGCTTTTAAAATGCCTATGATTTCTACTTTCTCCATGCATGCATTTGTGAAACTTGCTTGCACATATTATGTATGATTGAATGGGAGATGAGCTATTGGGATTCTTTGAATCTCATCCCCTCCTCTCCAATGATCTAACATGCTAGGTGGACCAAGCAATTGTGGTGAAGGGAGCCAACAACCTTGAAGAGAGACAATTGACAAGCTTATGTGTTATTTTGCTCCTTTTTGGAACCATAATGATAGTTCATCATGTATATGAAGTTGTATATGTACTAAGAACATTGAGACACATGTGAACATACTATTATATGATGTTTAGATGTATGAAAATGATGTATGACCATTAGCATATGTTTTGAGTATGAAATGCCATGGTATGAGAATGTAAAGTTTGGTGGTTATGTGTATAAGTGTGGGTTGAATGGTCAAAATGAGATGCATGAGGTTTGGGACCATTTGGGCAGCTCACACAAGTCTTAAACATGCTTTTAAACTTGCCCAAAAGGTGCCAAGACCAAAGGAAATCCATTTGGCAATTTTGGTACCGAATATGGAGCCAAAATTGACCATAATGGAACCTTATGCCACTTTTTAGCCAAATGAGTTAGTCTTGCCCTAAAATTTGGCATGCAATTAGGTCTTGTTGAGAGCTTTCTGGGAAGCTAAAGATCATAATTTTCGGAGACCTAGGGAATATTTTGTGAATTTTTAAAGTTGGGATTTTCTATGGTTTCTGGTATGTGCACTGTTCATACTGGCAGATTTGATTTTCGTCTCACTCGATGGCCAAATGGTGTCCAATGCTTATGAAATTTTATATGCATAAACTAGAGGTCATAAGCTTTCTGTGGCCACCTAGATCACCGCATTTGGAGGTCTGAACATAGAGTTATGCATGTTTAAAGTTAACTGTCAGTATCAGTAGCGCCCAGGAGCTCAATCACTGTTCCATCAGTTCCAGATGCCTAAAAGTATCTGTTTCATTTTGGAATTATTTTTAGTGTCAAGTTAACATTTGTATCTTTCCAGAATGACTGAGTGTGTGTGATTTCAATTTTTCTAGAATTAGTTACGAATTTCAGAAGTTTACATCAGTAACCTGAATCATAGCCCAGGCAGCCAGCGAGTCTGTAGCGTTTTGGATGTCAAACGTCCTGTGTGATGCATTTTGTGACTTGGACGTATTTTTAGTGTGAATTAGACATCCTGAGCTTTCTAGAATGACAAAGAACACATGATTTCAATTTTTCTATATTTAGTTATGATTTTCCAAAGTTTGTGACAGAAAAGAGGAAATTCTGGACGAAAATGCAAACATGAATTTTAATGTGTTCCTTTGCTTTCCACGAGTTGTAGACCAAATTTGATGATGGAAATGAGCTATATTCATATATTTAAGTATGAGAATGTAATAGATGCATTCATATGGCCCACGGGACTCCGAAAGAAAAATTTTACCTGTAGAGAAATGCATTTTAATTCATAACTCCCTATGCCACTAGATTGTTTCCATAGAACAAACATAAGATGAGGCATGGGAATTGCATGAATTGAGTCCTAGAAGTATGGTGTTACAAACTACCAGCAGCTATCCTTTAATACTCAATCAATGGGGGTTTCATACATTAGGGGTTCATATCAATATCTCAAGTGTTACATTTCTATTGATAAGCCATATTATAAGTCAACATAGTTTACAGCAGATATCATGAATCCATACAGCAATTACCAAATTAAGATGAGGTCTAACCCCTCAATACATACATCCTCAGATACCAAAATATAAACGCCCACACTTGGCAATACAGATACATGATGATGCTATACAAGACTTAACAAAAATTAGCATCTACCCTATTACACTCAGACCAAGTGCAGCCTCCCCACACTAGGCCTCAGCTCATGGATGTTCATCCACTTGTTTGCCCTTATCCTTACCCGAGGAACCTTCATCTGAAATTGTAATACCATAAAACGGGGTGAGATACACATCTCAGTAACCAAGGAAATTCCATCATATAATCCAGTTTAATTAACATATATGCATGAATCAAAATCAACATCAGAATCATATCAGTCATCTCAGCAAATGAAACAATTAGGCTATCATGATTACTATCCCATACTAGCAATCATATTATCACATGTTAAAGGCCATTAATACTGGGAGAGGCCCATCCACGGCACCTACTCCCCATTGAGCACAACCAGGGCTCAGTGCATCTGGGGTTTGATCATAACCTGGTGCTCGATCATAGCACATGCACGGGTAGTAGCCGCACCCCAGCTCCACCATGGACTCACAAGGTCCAATCATAATACAATAGATAGCTAACCAATTCATTCAGCATTTCAAATCATTCATATACAGCAAATATGAAATTAAAATAGATACATACATGGAATTAATGTAAACCCTGGTTACCTCACTTGTAGGCAATTCGCAATAGCCACCAATAGTACAAAAATTCCTATAACCATAGCATCAGAAAATTACCACTCTAATTCATCATGAATAGTAGCAATAAGTACCCAAGGAATTTAAATGCTAATAACTACCTAAATAACACTTACCCAGTCACTACAAGTCCCAAATTCGGATTCAAATATCCTCTACCAGAAATCTCAGTATTTCACCCAAAATCCTAAGCAAATTCATACAAAATTAATACCCATTTTATAAATCAGCTATAGGGGTCTCAAATTAACAAAGAAAACATTAAAATGGAGGGTTTAAACTCACCTAATGCCAGCACTAACCTCAACCTACGAATTTCCACCATAGAAACACCAAACAACCACATTTCAGATTTTGGGTATGGTGATAACTCTCCAAATGAAAAACTAATTAGACCAAATTAAAGAGAAAGATGAGGGGATTAAGTTGTATAACTATTACCTTGGCTGAATCTTGCTCTAAATGTGAGAAAATACAGATTTCTTGCCCCTAACCCTAGCCTCCTTCTCGACCTCCGAATTTTACTTCTCAAGTTTCAGCAAATGAGAAAGTGGCTGAAGCATTAGGGTTTTAGGTGGGTTTAAGTTGGGTCAAGGGATGGGTCATGGGCTGCTCCAAGGTCTAGATCCAATTAGGTTTCAGATTTTAGCTTGTTGGGCCAGTTTTCAAGTGTTGGGCTGTAGAATTCTATTGGGCCAGTTTCATACATTGGGTTGCTAAAGTTTTAATGGGTTTTGGGCCAAGTTTGAAGAGCTTAAGGGTTTGGGTCTGTATAAGAGTTATTAGGCCACTTGTAAGAGCCTATATAAGGTGGACCTTGGGCCTCTCTCACATTAAATTGGGTTGGGTCTGCACCTAACTCATTGGGCCTCCATTAGCCTCTTGTCATATTTCATTAATTTGGGCCTAGGTGAAGTTTCTATCTCAATAAATTCTCAAGCCCATATTAATAATCTATCTATCTAAAATCCCTATTTACTTAACTTGCCCAATCATCCCATATTAATTATTCTTAATTAATCTTAATCCATGATTAACACCTTAATTAATTTCGAGGTGTTACACATGTAATGTGTTTAGGCTAAAGAAATCAAGTCCTACATCCTTGTGAGTGTGTGGTCAAGGGAGAGGAAACATTTCCAAGGAAGAAAGTGTGCTTTTGTGTACAAGGTAGCTCTCTCTTCTTTCTCTCATACATGATAAGGTATTTTTCTTGTCTTTGAATATGTGTGTATATATTTAAGCCATGAAAGATGTTTCTAGCTTGTATCTATATGCCATGGTACCATGATGCTTTGTTCTGCACTTGAATGATATTTTATGAACATGTTTTAGTTTGCTTGAGTATAGTGAATCGAAAAGTCCCTTAGCTAGGGTGAGGATAAGCGGAAAGCCCCCACGAATGGGTGAAACAAAGTCAAAAGTCTCTAAAGGGTGAGGCTTAGTTAAAAGTTCCAAAGAAAATTGGTGAGGTTAAACCATTTTCTTGACAAGCCTATGTATGTTTTATGTGACTTCTTGAATGCAAAAAATGTTCCATGTATGATTATGCATTCCATAATATCCATGCATGCATTTTTAAACTTGAATTTGCATCTATTATTGTGCTTAAAAGGGAGAAGATGTAACAACCAGAAAAAGAAAAGGAAAAGAAAGAAGAAAGCTGAAAATTTTTGAAATCCAGAAATTTTTCTAAGTCTTCTTGCAATAGCGAGAGATAGCCTAGCTATAGCGAATGTACCTATTCGCTATAGTGAGAAATGGTCTAGCTATAGCGAGAGTAGCTGTTCACTATAGCGAAAATGCTTCTAGCTATAGCGAGTGCGGGCATCCCATACAAAAACCAAGGAGCTGCTCGCCATAGCGCGCCATAGCGAAAACGGGGGTCTGGAAGTGAAATTTTTAGGGATGGGTCAGAAGAGGAAAAGTGGAAAATCCTCTTGTAAAATTAGTTGGGTTTTAGGGATGGGTCAGAAGAGGGAAAGTGGAAAACACTCTTGAACTTCTTTGTTTTCCTTGAGTATGTTGATTCTACTACCATGAGAGCTTGAGAGAGAGGAAGAGCTGGTGACATTCTAGAGAGAGAGAGAGAACCCTTAGGTTCTTATATGTTAGCAAGGTTTGCTCTGAAGAACTCCTAAGAGTTGTTAAGTTATGAGAGAGTAATTCCATGCTTTTTTTGTGTCTAGGCTCAAGAGAAGCACCTCCATCAAGGTGTGAGTGTAAAACTAAGAAGGGAGAAGAGGAATTGAAAGGAAAGGCTTGTGTTGGCTCAAAAGGTAGCTCTCTCCACTCTTTCTTGTTGCATTCTTAGATGTAATGGTCATTGTATGCTTGTGTATATGCTTATTATGTAAGATATGCCATATGTTATTGCTTTGATGCATTGGTACCAATATGCTTGTGTGTTGAATTGTGAGAATTGCTTGGGTGAGGTAGTGCCGAAAGTCCCTTGAGATGGGTGAAGTAAAGCCGAAAGTCCTTTGAGATGGGTGAGACAAGGTCAAAAGTCCGTAAACTCGGGTAAGGCCATCCAAAAGTCCCTAAACTCAAGTGAGGCTAGACCAAAAGTCCCTAGAGCTCATTTGTGGCATTGATATAGTTTTTCATGGCATGTACAACATGTATTGTTTGATTGTGAATGGTTAGATGATTATTTGCACACTTTGAATTGTTTATATGCCTTGATTGCTTCCTTGAATGAATGCATGAGCTACTGAGATTCCATGAATCTCACCCCTTCCCCCTCCCATCTTAACATGCTAGGTGGAGCTCAAGGAGATTCAAGTGCACACCAAGGAGTCTAGGAGAATGTTAGATGAATGTTAGTTTGTTTGACTCTTTTGATATAAAGAGGTACCAAGAATGAATATGCACCTTCTATTTTTGAGATGTAAATGTTGTAGCAAGTGTAAATGTATGGAAACATGATGTATAAACTATGTAGATAGCCAAAGTAATGCAAATATGAGATTTGCCCTTTTTGTGGCTTGCATGTGATAGTGTATTTTGGCCTGTAACATAATGAGTTTGAAATTTATGATGATTTAGATTACTTGGAAATGTTATATAGACTATTTTCATGCTTTAAAACTTGTCCATGAGGTGTGAGAATATGTGGGAGGCCACTTGGACCCCCTTTGAACCATTCTGGGTGCCAAAACCGCCAATTTTGTGAGCTACGTCAAAGTATGACCAAATAAGTTTTTCTTGATATGAAATTTGGCATGCCTCTAGAGTTTGTAGAGAGCTTCTTGGGAAGCTAAATTGGGTAATATTTGGTGGTCTAGGGAATATTTGGCGAATTGTTGAAGTTTGGGAATTTTAATGGTTTGGTCAATGCACTGTTACCATAGGTCCGAAAATGATTGTGTCATTCATAGACCAGACGGTGTCCAATTGTTTTGAAATTTTATATGAATAAACTAGACACCTATAGTGACCTATAAGAACTAGAATCACCTCAATCTGAGGTCTATAGAGAGGGAATGAACCGTCTGAAGTTCTATATCAGCATCAGGGGAGCCACCCGACCTTCGTTACTGTTTCATCTGTTTTCGAGGTCTCAGGGCTGCGAAACTGATCTAGACTTATTTTTCTCCTCTATTTGACATCTGTATCTTTCCTAATTGGTATAGTTTTCCCAGATTAGATTTTTTTGTATTTAGTTATGAGTTTTCGAAGTTCATAACAGTAAGCTACGCCAGAAACAGGGATAGCCGGACCTCTGTCTCATTTTCGATGTCAAACATGGTCCAAACGCTAAGATTGTGGTTAGGAAGTATTTTTAGTGTAAATTTAACACTTAGATATTTCTAGAAATCTATGATTTTCTAGATTCCCATTTTTCTATAATTAGTTATGATTTTCCAAAGTTAGAGCCAAAAATCTGACTTTTGGGCCCATGTGAGAAATTGCATTTTCTTGGTTTTTGGCTTCATATATGTGGTTTATGGCTTGTTTTATGATATGTATGAGTCGTATACATGGATTTTGAGTAGAGAATGTGAATGATGGATTCATAGAACCCACGGGGCAAAAGATGAGTGTATGAAACCCCATTTTATAGTATAAAAATGCCACGGGTTGTCTTGGTTCTTTGGAAATCATCTGGAATCGAGCCCAGAGGGAGGCTAGATGGAGTTCATATATTATGGTGTTTCATTTTTGGTATCAGAGCAAAGGTTTAGGCACTTTTGCTCGATGTTAGGCTCTTGAATGATGTGATTTGCTTATGTTTGGTGTGAATGGCCATGGAAGTGGTAGCATCCTTATGCATATGTGCTTGTGATATTATTGTGAACTGAGGGTTGCTACTTCTTTCAGACATGGTTGAGACTAGACGGGGCAGGGGTAGAAGCTGACCACCCAGGGCTCAGAGAGCTGAGCCAGAGGTTCCAGTTGGGCCTGAGGATCCTCTGCGGGCCATCATGGAGAGACTTGACCGGTATGAGGCCATGATGGGCTAGCACCAAGAGATGCTGGAACAACAGAGGTACATTGCCCAGCAACAGCATGATATGATCATGCATTTACAAGACACCCTGGCCAGGTAAGAAGAAGCCAGGAGAGAAGCCCCTGTACCTCAACCATCCACATCTAGCATTCTACCTGCACCTCTCCAGGAGCCTGCTGCTCCACAGACTCAGACGCCTATCCAGAAAGTGTTAAAGTAGTTTAGGTAGAATAATCCACCCTCGTTTGATGAGGAGTTGGAAGCGGATAAGGCGGAGGCTTGGGTTATGCAGCTAAAGAAGATATTCTTGGTGATGGATTGTACTACCGAGCAGAAAGCTCAGCTAGCCACCTTCATGTTACAAAAGGAAGCTGATAGATGGTGGTGTAGCACGAAACCCCTGATGGAGACCAAGAACATACAAATAACTTAGGAAAGCTTCTTGGTCGAGTTTTATGAGAAATATGTCCCTAGTTCGGTGAGGAAGAAGAAAGAGATGGAATTTATGGGCTTGAGACAGACGGATGAGAGACTGTGGACCAATATGTGGCCAAGTTCATTGAGTTGTCTCAGTATTCCTCTTACCTCCAGAGGTATGATGATGAACCCTGGAGATGTGAGCAGTTTGAGACTGGGTTGAAGCCCCTGATTAGCGACAGAGTCACTCCACAGTGGATCAGGAAGTTCAATACCCTTGTGGAGGTTAGCAGGGTGATTGAGACTAACCTGCACGCTATCATGCCTGCTGTGACTACAGCTAGTCAAAAGAGGGCTCCGGATTTGAAAAGGCCGAAACTAGAAGAGGGTTCTAGTTTAACACCTAGTACCAAGAGGAGAGGCAAGGGGCTGTGGAATAGAAGGCCACAGCGAGGTATGCCACCTCCTCGGAGCCAGTCATCCTTCCAGCAGTCTCCGGTGACATGTTTCAAGTATGGGAAGCCTGGGCACATTGCTAGACACTGTCTGCAGATGGATACAGCGCCTCCTCCTAGGCCACAAACCTAGGGCCGAGTGTTCGCCCTCACTCAGCAGGAAGCCAATGCATCTCCCAGTTGATCCGAGGTACGCTGATAGTGAATGGCTTTCCTGTAGTTGCTATGTTTGATTCAGGTGCTAGTCACTCGTTTATATCCTATGATTGTGTGAGGCAATTGGGTCTGGTCATTAGTGTCTTGCCATTTGACTTGTCTGTCACTACACCCACTGGAGGCCACGTGGTTACTTTCCATACTTGCTTAAATGTCACTGTTCAATTTAACCATTGTCATACTACTATTGATTTGGTTTGTATGCCCTTCCATGATATTGATTTGATTATTGGTATGAACTGTTAGCCGCAAATAATGCAATACTTGATTGTGAACACTGAACCATTTCCCTACCTGCTTGTGGGACTATACCTAGAGTAGGAGCTGAGTTATCCTTTATGACTACTGCCCAGGCTAAGAGATATTTAGAGTGTGGATATCAAAGGTTTCTAGTCTTTTTCTCTATTCAAGTTGAGGTAGAAGAAGGGATAGAGGAGATCCCAATTGTCAGGGAATTCCCAGAAGTTTTTCTTAAAGAGTTTGACTTTAGTGACCTACCCCCTAAGAGAGAATTAGAGTTCCCTATAGACATAGTGCCTGGGGCTGGACCGGTGTCCAAAGCTCCTTACAGGATGGCTCCTGCCGAGCTTGCCGAGTTGAAAGAACAGATAGAGGAATTGTTAGAGAAAGGGTTTATCTGCCTTGGTGTTTCACCTTGGGGAGCTCCAGTGTTATTTATGAAAAAGAAGGATGGTATCTTGCGTTTGTGTATAGATTATAGAGAGTTGAATAAAGTTACCATCAAGAATAAATATCCTCTCCCTCAAATTGATGATTTGTTAGATCAGCTGGCTGGGGCATCTGTGTTTTCCAAGATAGACCTTAGATCTGGGTACCACCAGTTGAGAGTGAGAACTGAAGACGTCTCCAAGACGGCCTTCAGAACGAGATATAGGCACTATGAGTTCCTTATGATGCCATTCGGGTTGACGAATGCGCCCGTTGTATTCATGGATTACATGAACAGGGTATTCAGACCGTATCTAGATCAGTTTATGGTGGTCTTCATTGATGATATTTTAGTGTACTCCAGATCCTTTAAGGAGCATGAGAGGCATTTGAGATTAGTCCTAGACACCTTGAGAGAGAAAAAGTTGTATGCCAAACTTAGTCAATGTGAGTTTTGGCTGACCGAGGTGAGATTCTTAGGTCATGTGATCTCACGAGACAGGGTCGCGATTGATCCCCATAAAGTTGACGCTGTGTTATAGTGGAATAGACCTAGAACGATCACCGAGGTTAGAAGTTTCCTAGGTTTGGCAGGGTATTATAGACGATTTATTCAGGGCTTTTCTCAAATGGCCTTACCACTAACAAGGCTAACTAGGAAAGAGACACCTTTTGTGTGGGATGATAGATGTGAGAAGAGTTTCCAGGAGTTGAAACTCTGTCCGACCACTACCCCTGTACTAATTATCCCTGACCCTAGTGAGCCATTTGTGATTTATTGTGATGCCTCGGGCAAAGGGTTAGGATGTGTGTTGATGCAGCAGGGTCGAGTAGTGGCATATGCCTCTAGGCAGTTGAGGCCTCATGAGGAGAATTATCCCACGCATGACCTGGAGTTAGTCGCCGTAGTGTTTGCTCTTAAATTTTGGAGACACTATCTGTATGGTGCTACCATAGAGATCTATAGTGACTACAAGAGTCTGAAATACCTATTTGACTAGAAAGAACTCAATATGAGACAGAGGAGATGGATGGAATTCTTGAAAGGTTATGATTATGTGTTGAAATATCATCTGGGCAAGGCCAATGTCGTAGTGGATGCCCTGAGTAGAAAATCCATCCATGTAGCCCATATGATGATTAGGGAGCAGGAGCTCCTAGAGAAGTTTAGAAACTTGAACCTCTCTTGTCAGGTGGTATCGGGTAAATTGTATCTGAGTGAAACCCGAGTTGAGAATATATTGAGAACCCAGATCTTAGATGCCCAGAGGGAGGATGAGTTCTTGAGATGGATCAGGAGTGAGATTTCCCAAGGTAAGACCTCAGATTTCAAGGTGTCTGAGGATAGTATGATAGTATATCGAGATAGAATATGTATGCCTAGTCAGACTGAGTTGAGAGAAAGAATTTTAGAAGAGGCACATAAGAGTAAGTATACTATCCACCCAAGTGCCACCAAGATGTATCAGGATTTGAAAAGAATTTTCTAGTGGCCAAGGATGAAGAACAATGTGACAGATTATGTGGCTAGATGCTTAGTGTGTCAGAGGATAAAAATAGAACATCAAAAGCCGGCTAGGTTATTGTAACCTCTAGATATCCCTGAGTGGAAGTGGGATAGTATAGCCATGGACTTTATTATAGGGTTACCCAGGACATCCTCTGGACATGATATTATTTGGGTAGTTGTGGATAGATTGACGAAGTCTGCACACTTTTTAGCTATCAGGGCTACTCATACACTGGATAGATTAGCCCAATTGTACATCAGAGAGATAGTGCGACTCCATGGAGTACCCAATAGCATAGTTTCGGATAGAGACCCCAGGTTCACATCAAACTTTTAGAGGTCATTGCAGCATGCCTTAGGGACCAAGTCGCGATTTAGTACTGCATATCACCCCCAGACAGATAGTCATACTGAAAGGACCATCCAGACATTGGAAGACATGTTGAGGGCATGTGTGTTAGAAATGAGGGGTAACTGGGATGCGTATTTACCATTAGCAGAGTTTGCGTATAATAACAGCTACCATTCCAGTATTCAGATGGCCCCTTATGAGGCTTTGTATGGGAGAAAGTGCAGATCCCCTCTGTGTTAGGTTGAGCTAGGTGAGAGGAGTATGATAGGACTTGAGATTGTGGACCAGACCACCAGACAAATAGAATTTATTAGAAAGAGACTCCTCACGGCCCAGAGTAGGTAGAAAAGCTATGCTGATAAGCAAAAGAGGCCATTAGAGTTTGAGATTGGAAACCATGTGTTCATTCGAGTATCTCCAGTGACGGGAGTAGGTCAGTCAATGAGGGTAAGGAAGCTCAGTCCTAGGTATATTGGTCCATTTGAAATCCTTGAGAAAATTGGACCCGTGGCATACCGAATAGCCTTACCTCCTAACCTAGCCTAAATCCACAGTATTTTTCATGTCTCCCAGTTGAAAAAGTGTTTACCAGACTCCTCACATGTCATAGAATATGAGCATGTGCAATTGCAGGAAGATCTTTCCTATGTAGTGAGACCAGAGAGAATTGTGGCTGCTAAGCTGAAACAGCTAAGAAGCAAGAACATTCCTCTGGTGAAAGTGATCTGGAGAGGTCTGACATCTGAGGAAGCAACCTGGGAATTGGCAGATGAAATGAGGAAAAAATATCCAAAGTTATTCCCTTGAGGTAAGTCTTTAAATTTCGAGAACAAAATTTCATTAAGAGGGGTAGAAATGTAACAACTAGAAAAAGAAAAGGAAAAGAAAGAAGAAAGATGAAAATTTTTGAAATCTAGAAATTTTTCTAAGTCTTCTCACAATAGCTAGAGATAGCCTAGCTACAGCGAATACCTATTCGCTATAGCGAGAAATGGTCTAGCCATAGCGAGAGTAGCTGTTCGCTATAGCAAAAATGTTTCTAGCTATAGCGAGTGCGGGCATCCCATACAAAAACTAGGGACCTACTCGCCGTAGCGCGGGCCATAGTGAAAACGGGGGTCTGCAACTGATACGTGCTCGCTGTAGCGAAGGTTAATTCTCGCTATAGCGAGGGTTAGTCCGGAAAAGTGTAAAAAGCGAGAATTTGACTTCTTTAAACACCCCAACTCATTCTTTCTCTCTTATTTGACCTAGACTTCGACCCAAGGAGAGAAAAGAGGCGTGGAGAGTGAGAAAGACCAAGAGAAGGAGGAAGAACAATGGAAAGGTAAGCAAGCTTCTCTATTTTCTTCTTAGAATCTTGATCTCCTCTCTTTGCCCTCTCTTTTTATGATTTTGCTTGTGAAATTAGTTGGGTTTTAGGTATGGATTAGAAGAGGAAAAGTGGAAAACACTCTTGAACTTCTTTGTTTTCCTTGAATATGTTGATTCTACTACCATGAGAGCTTGAGAGAGAGGAAGAGCTGGTGACATTCTAGAGAGAGAGAAAGAACCCCTAGGTTCTTATATGTTAGCAAGGTTTGCTCTGAAGAACTCCTAAGAGTTGTTAAGTTATAAGAGAGTAATTTCATGCTTTTGTTGTGTCTAGGCTCAAGAGAAGCACCTCTATCAAGGTGTGAGTGTGAAACTAAGAAGGGAGAAGAGGAATTAAAAGGATAGGCTTGTGTTGGCTCAAAAGGTAGCTCTCTCCACTCTTTCTTGTTGTATTCTTGGATGTAATGGTCATTGTATGCTTGTGTATATGCTTATTGTGTGAGATATGCCATATGTTATTGCTTTGATGCATTGGTACTAATGTGCTTGTGTGTTGGATTGTGAGAATTGCTTGGGTGAGGTAGTACCGAAAGTCCCTTGAGATAGGTGAGGTAGAGCCAAAAGTCCCTTGAGATGGGTGAGACAAGGTCAAAAGTCCCTAAACTCGGGTGAGGCCAGCCAAAAGTCCCTAAACTCGGGTGAAACTAGACCAAAAGTCCCTAGAGCTCATTTGTGGCATTGATATGGTTTTTCATAGCATGTACAACATGTATTATTTGATTGTGAATTGTTAGATGATTATTTGCACGCTTTGACTTGTTTATATGCCTTGATTGCTTCCTTGAATGAGTACAAGAGCTACTGAGATTCATAGAATCTCACCCCTTCCCCCTCCCATCTTAACATGCTAGGTGGAGCTCAAGGAGATTCAAGTGCACACCAAGAAGCCTAGGAGAATGTTAGATGAATGTTAGTTTGTTTTGACTCTTTTGATGTAAAGAACTGCCAAGAATGAATATGAACCTGCTATTTTTGAGATGTAAATGTTGTAGCAAGTGTAAATGTATGGAAACATGATGTATAAACTATGTAGATAACCAAAGTAATGCAAATGTGGGATTTGCCCTTTTTATGGCTTGCATGTGATAGTGCATTTTGGCCCGTAGCATAGTGAGTTTGAAATGTATGATGATTTGGACCACTTGGACATTTTATATAGACTATTTTCATGCTTTAAAACTTGTCCATGAGGTGTGAGAATATGTGGGAGGCCACTTGGACCCCCTTTGAACCATTTTGGGTGCCAAAACTGTCAACTTTGTGAGCTACGTCAAAGTATGACCAAATGAGCTCTTTTTTATATAAAATTTGGCATGCATCTGGAGCTTGTAGAGAGCTTCTTGGGAAGCTAAAGTGGATAATATTTGGAGATCTAGGGAATATTTGGCGAATTGTTGAAATTTGGGAATTTTAATGGTTTGGTCAATGCACTATTACCATAGGTCCGAAAATGATTTTGTGTCATTCATAGACCAAACGGTGTTCAATTATTTTGAAATTTTATATGCATAAACTAGACACCCATAGTAACCTATAAGAACTAGAATCACCTCAATCGAAGGTCTGTAGAGAGAGAATGAACCATCTGAAGTTCTGTATCAGCATCAGGGGATCCACCTGACCTTCGTTAATGTTTCATCGGTTTTTGAGGTCTCAAGGCTGCTGAACTGATCTGGAATTATTTTTTTCCTCTATTAGATATCTTTATCTTTCCAAATTGGTATAGCTTTCCCACATTAGATTTGTGTGGATTTAGTTATGAATTTTCTAATTTCATAACAGTAAGCTGCCCCAGAAACAGGGACAGCCAGACTTCTGTCTCATTTTTTATGTCAAACATAGTCCAAACACTGATATTGTGGTTGGGAAGTATTTTTAATGTAAATGTCACACTTAGAGATTTCCAGAAAGCTATTTGTTTCTAGATTCTCATTTTTCTATAATTAGTTATGATTTTCCAAAGTTAGAGCCAAAAATATGACGTTTGGGCCCATGTGAGAAATTGCATTTTCTTGATTTTTGGCTTCATATCCATGGTTTATGGCTTGTTTTGTGATATGTATGAGTCTTATACATGGATTTTGGGTAAAGAATGTGAATGATGAGTTCATAGGACCCACGAGGCAAAAGATGAGTGTATGAAACCCCGTTTTATAGTATGAAAATGTCACAGGTTGTATTGGTTCTTTGGAAATCATCTAGAATCAAGCCCAGAGGGAGGCTAGATGGAGTTCATATATTATGGTGTTCTAGAAGAGCTATTGGGATTTCTAGAATCTCATTTCTTTCTCCTCATTACCTAACATGTTTAGGTGGACTAAGTGAACAAAAGGATAGAAGCCACCAAGCTTGAAGGAGAAAGATTGACAAAGAAATGTGTTATTTGTGCTCCTTATAACTATTTTGATGGCATATGATGTAATCTTATGATTAATATGATATAAACCCTTTTGAACATGTGTAATTACATAGATACTTGATGTATATATGAGAATTGATGCCATGTGAACGATATATACATTTTTGGCAATGAATGGGAAGAATGGCCTATGTATGCTTTGTGTATACCTTAGAGTGGGAGATTGAGTTTGCGAGATCTAGGTTTCTAGACTTTTAAAACATGTTTAATAGACCATTTTGATACTTTCTTACGTGTTCAAGTGGCCATGAAAGTCTTGGAAAATAATTTAGACCATTTGAGACCCTTAAGAAGCACAAAAGTGACCATTTTGCAACCCTATATCAAGATCTGACCAAATGAACGAATTTCCTCATGAAATTTAGTGAATATAGAGCTCATCCAGATATTTTTGAAAAGCTAAAGATAAAATTATTTGAAACTCTGTGAAATTAATTATGAATTTTTAAAGTTGCCAAAGTTATGTTATTCTTATATGATTACTGTTCATTTGGTCAGTTTCTTCTCCTATGTCATTTGAGGATCAATGGTATCCAATACTCATGAAATTTTACAAACATAAACTAGACATGATAAGCTTTCTATGACCACTAAGATCACCCCAATTGGATATCTAAGTAGAGAGATATGAATTTTTGAAATTCAAAGTCACTACGAATAATGCAACAGTACCTCTGGTACTGTTTCATTGATTTCCAGTGGCAAGACTTTCCTATTTTGGTCAGGACTTATTTTTAGGATAAAGTTAACATCTGTAGCTTTCCAAAATGGTATAGTGTGCATGATTTCAATTTTTTACATTTAGTTATCATTTTTCAAAGTTGGTACCAAAAATCTGGCAGCTGAACCCGAGGCAACCTTATATTATTTTTTGTATGTATGCTATGACCTCGAGTTTTTGACCACATTTTGAGATGGTTTTAAGTTGTATGTATGTATTTAAATAGGAGAATGAGATGGATGAATTCATATGATCCATTAGACATGAAATGAAATTTTTATCCATTACGCAATGCAAAATAATGTAATATTTTAATAGAGTTTTTCTTGGAAGTTTGCTACATCAAGGGAGTGCAATTAGATATGAAATGAGATAGGCTAAATAGATATGGTGTTACACTTTCCTTTTAGGTTCATTTTCACTCTTTTTTTAGAACCGCCTTTTCTATTATAAAATTTAGGTCCTCTAACTTACAAAATGCCTTTGATTTCATTCAAATTGGATTAAAAATCTTCCTGAATGAATTGGTCAAAGTTCAGGTCAATCGACATTCTAAAACATAAACTGAATGGTTTAACATATTCTAGGGGTTGCTATGGTTTTTAGGACCTCTAAGACCCCCAGAAAACTTAATTTTTCTATTTAAAGATTCCTCTTTTAAGTTTTTTAAAAAGTGCCTAAAATTATGAAAGATACACACCAAGACTCATGATAATGTCAAAGTGGTGCCTTACATGCTCTTTGCTCATCACTTTTGCCTCTGAGATAGTCATCTAGATATGATTAGGGAAAATATAAAAAGGAATGAGATTCAAAGAATCCTAATAGCTCATTCATTATTCAAGCAAGTTTATAAGGCATACCAAAGGTCAACAAGAGCAAGTATGCATGTCAAGCAATCATACATTATTCAAATTTATATATTAAGGATCCCATGGTTCCAACAAAAGCAAAACAAACTCTAAGAACTTTTGGTCTAGCTTCACCCATCATTTAGGAATTTTTGGTTTGGCCTTACCTATTTTAAGAGACTTTTGACTTAATCTCACTCATATTTGAGACTTTTGACCTTGGTACACCTATATTTTAGGACTTTTGGCTTCATGTTATCCAATCCAAGGGACTTTTGGCACAACTTCACCCATTAGGAACCAATTCAACTCCATATGCAATAAAATGTCATGCCATGTCATGTAAGCATCAGGGAATCAATTATCATACATAATTAACAACCAATGCACATAAACAAACCAAGACACATAAGCAACCATCATATACAAGCAAGAATAGATAAAGAGCTGCCTTATGTAAGAGTTTAATTCAATTTCCTTTTGGTTCCTCACTTGATTGCTCGGTTACACACCTGTGCTTGAGATAGGTATCACTTACTTAGCCTAGACACATCAAATGAAGCATAAAATCATCAATGGAACCATATTTGGGCTCATTTAAGCCTTATGCAACTCATTAAGACTTTAGGTTCTCATATGGTTCCATTAAGTGGCATAATGAAATAGCCCTTGCAAATCATTATCTTAGCTCCAAGATCTTACCCAACATGAGTTATATGACTCCATTTAAACTCATTAGAGCCATCATAAACTTAATTTAAGAAGTCTAGCACTAAGTTGCTTCTTTATGCATAATGAAACTCTAAATTTTTACTTTTCAAATTAAGGCTCCTAAATTCAAACTAAAATCGCAGTGGCAAAATTGTAATTGTGAACAAAATTTTAGAAACTCAAAGGAAGAAATTTTAAATGGTAAAATTAAGTTCACTAGGGTTTTTAAAGGTTCTAAAAACCATAGGGACATTTAGAATTAGTTAAAACTGTTATGATACATTGGATGAGAAAGACAGTATTGTGACTAAAAATGGAGCTATTTTTTTTTTTTAAGCAATCTAAACCCTAAAAGCACTAAGTTGCTTCTTTATACATAATGAAACCCCCGGAGCAGTTAAAACCCCTCCGGTGGACGTTTTCTAATGTCAGTGTGCCCGAACTTTGATAGATCTGTTCGAGAGGATTTTACCTCTGATTTAAGTGATTTGAAAGGTATTTTTCTTAATTGGGAACCTAAATTTTATAATGAAAAAGACAGTTCTCAAAAAGGAGCTAAAGCGAAGGAGAAATGAAAATGCAAAGTATGAAGAGCAAAATGGAAATTTTTGAAAAGTGTAACTTATTCCCACCTATATATATGATGCACCCTTCCCTCCCTTCATTATGCATGACCATGTTTTGCTTAAAACTAGAAGAAAACCCTAGAGGATGAGGCACACAAGAGGGGAAAGAAAAGGAGGAGAAATTGAAGGTAGAAAGGTATGGATTTTTATGGTTTTTCATGCTCTTTCTCCTCCAAACCTCTTCTCCTCCATTCTTCTTTGTTTCCTATGATTAAAATGAAGTTTATAAATCTGTTTTAAGGGAGAAATTAAGGGAAAAATTCGGATTTGAAGAGAGAAGCTCAAAGAACACAAGATTCAAGTGAGAAAAAGCAAGAAAATAAGATAATTTCTCTTCCTATGGTTGCCATCTTTAGTCCCCTCTCCACCATTTCGCCCCACTTGAGAAAACCCTAGGAGGAGATGATTTTTAGGTAGAACCAAGCATGAATCTAAGGAAAAAGGATGTGAAGATTAAGAATATGCAAAGAAAACAACAAAATAACCATTAGAAATCAAGATGCAAATTCTAGGATTTTATGTGCACCTTCCAAATTCTGATTTTGTATGATGATTCCTAGGTTTAATTAAGAGTTTAAATGAGTTCTTGAGACACCTAAGATGCTCCCCACAAGCTTCCTCCTTCAAGAAAACTAAGAGAACTCCAAGAAGGCCAAGAAAGCCTATAGTCTCGACCAAAGAGGGTTCTTGTAGTGGGGGAGAGTTTTAAATTTTTCTAAGGCCATTCTTAAGTCATATTTGATGAATGAAAGTGAGCGGAGGCCTTGGAAAAAATTTAGAACTCATAGAAAGTGATTTAGTATCTTAGGTTCCATATTATGACCTAAAGAAGCAACATGATGCTAGACCCTTTGTTTTAATGGTGTGCTAACTCCAAGAGACTTAAAAGGACTCAAGAATCATATTTTAAAGGAAAGAATGAGGCTTAGAAATTATTTGAGGGGTGTTACTTCATTAGGTACATTTATGGACCATAATGGGGTTATATAGCAATCTAGTACTTAAGCAAGTTGTATGGCTTTAGAGAATGTTTCATGAACCTAATTGGCTCCCAAAAATTGTATCTAGGCCAAGAGAAACTATCTCCACCAATTTGTGGGTGTGTGGCCAAAAGAGGAGGCTTGAATTTCAAGGAAAAAGTGTGTGAGTGTACACAAGGTAGCTCTTTCCACCTTCTCTCATGCATGGATGTGTGTTTAGCTTGTTTTAGAATGTGTGTATGTGTATTTTCAAGCTATGAAAAGTATGCTAGCATGCTTTTATATGCCATAATCCTTGATGCCATGTTATGTTTTCAAATGAGTACATGATGTTTGTATGAGTTTGCTTGAGTGTGGAGAGGTCAAGAACTTTTCGCTTTAGTGAGGATGAGCCAAGAACCCTTGAGCTTGGTTGAGACAAAGTAAAGAGTCTTCCAAAAGCAAAGTGGGCTCCCAAGAGTATAGTTGAGTCCAAAGCTCTTAAAGAATGGGTGAGGCAAATCCAAAATCCATGAGGAGAAGTGTGACGTCAATCTAAACACTTAGTGAGCTCTTGAATGTCTTATATAATTTGTTCATATGTCAAGTTTATTTTTAAAATATCCATGACTTCCATTTTCTCCCTACATACATTTGAAAATTTTTCTTTGCACATATTATGTATGATTGAATGGGAGATGAGCTATTGGGATTCTTTGAATCTCATCCCCTCCTCTCCAATGCTCTAACATACTAGGTGAACTAAGTGGATATGCTAATGGGAGCCAACAACACTAAAGGAAGGAGATTAACAATCATATGTTTAGCTTTTGTCACTTTAAGACCATGATTGTACCATATGATGTATATGATGTTGTAAATGGTCTATGACCCTTGAGACATTATAAATATGCTATTATGTGATGTTTAAATGTATGGATATGTTGTATGACATCTAGCTTACAATTTGAACATGAGATGCCAAAGTATGCAATGTGGAAGTTTGATGAAAATGTGCATAAGTGTGGGTTGAACGGCCAAAATGAGATGCATGAGGTTTGGAACCCTTTGGGCAGCTCATACAAGTCTTAAATATGCTTTTAGACTTGCCCAAAAGGTGCCAACACCAAGGGAAGGCCATTTGGCAAGTTTGGTACCTTATATGGAGCCAAATTTGACCATAATGGAACCCTATATCACTTTTTAGCCAAATGAGTTAGTTTTGCTCTGAAATTTGGCATGAAATTAGGTCTCATTTAGATCTTTCTAGGAAGCTAAAGATCATAATTTTTGGAGGTCAACAAAATATTTGATGATTTTTCAAAGTTAGAGAAATTTATGGTTTTGGTCTACTGCACTATTCATTTGGTCTGAAATTTTTTTCTGTCACACGAGACCCAAATGATGTCTAATTGCCACAAAATACTACATAGAGAAACTAGACAACACAGTGACTCGTGCCAACTAGAAGCACCTCATTTGGAGGTCTACAGATGGAGATATGAATTTTTAAAGTTTCTGTCCAGTATCAGTAAATTTGCCCGACCAGAAGTACTATTTCCTTGAATTTTGAGGTTTGAGCTTGATGAAATGATCTGGAGATATTTTTCCCCTCTAGTTAACATCCACAGATTTCCAAATTGTTATCATTTTCATGGAATAGATTTTTGTGCAATTAATTGAACATTTTCAAATTTTTCTATAGAATTCTATGACAGTTCCAGATTTCAGTCAGACCTTTGGACCATTTCAGATGTCAAACGTCTCTGTGGTGAGGGTTATGGTCTGGGCATATTTTTTATATGAAGTATACATTCTTATCTTTCTAGAATGACCAAGAACAAATGTTTTTTATTTTTCTAGATTTAGTTATGATTTTTCAAATTTTGCCTAGAAAAGAGGCCAATTCTGGCCGAGAGTGAATTTTCATTTTCCATGCTCCACTTCGGTCTCCATGAGTTGTAGGCATGTTTTTGGGATTCAAATGAGTTTTAATGATATAATTATATATGAGGATGTATATCATGAGCTCACATGGTGCACGTGACACCGATTGCAAATTTTTAAATATAGCACAATGCGAAGAAATCTATTATTTTCATCCCCTTTTTCATATGTTCTTGTAGAATTGATGAAATAAAGCTTATGAATGACATGAAATGAGCTAGAATTTATGGTGTTACAACTTACACATTCATTCATCCACATTTTCCCACATAAACACATGCACACACTTACACGTAGCTACATGTAACTACTACACATAATACACATGAAGACACCAAGCTTCATTTTCATATTTACATACACATGTAGCCACGTCTTCACAAGCTCCAGCGTTCAACACTCTTAACTCCATTCTTCCACATAAACACTACATTAACATGTAGCTTCATCCATTTATGCTCTACTAACAACTCATAAGATAACACTAAAGCACAAGAAGAGCCATGAGTTCACATAAGCACACACATCTAGCTCACTTCACTCACAGCCACACATCCTCATTTAACACTCATTTTCCATAGCATCTTCACTCACGAAGCTACACGTATAGGCACTCTTTTCATATACAACTGAACCACATGCAAAAGAGAGGGAGAAGGCAGTTAGGAACGAAGAAAAGCTACAAGTTTTTGAGAGAAGGAGCTTCATGTTATACACACAAAACATCTGCACGTGGGGATGAATATGAATGAAAGGCACATAGAACACTATTTATAAAGAGAAGAATCTATAAGTTTAGCATGGAAGATACGTGGTAGAACAGAGCATAAGAAAGTTTCGAGCTTATATAAAGGAAGAAGCCATGGGACTAGAAGAGAAGAGGTTTCTTTTTAAGCACTTACATATAGCTCTCTCCTCCATCTTCACTTAAATAAGGGTTGGCATTCAAACTTGAGCTTGGGTGCATAAAGAAAGAAGAAGTCTTAGGTTTTATGTGAAAAGAAGAAGCTTGAGAGGAGAAGTATGAGCTGGAGAATGTGAAAGAAGAAGAAAGAGAAGCTACAATTGAAACATGCAGAACCATTTATTCGTACAGTAGCTAAAGAAGAGACATCCATGTAACTCGTTTGGAAGAAGCATGGGACTATAACAAGAAGAAGAAGAAGCAGCCACATGAGAATGATCAAAGCTAAATGAGCTAGGAGCTAGCAGAATAAAAATGGGAAGAAAAAAGGCAAAGGATAGTTGAAAAAAAATGCAAAATACGATGGGGAAAAAAGGAGCCGAATTGAGAGCTATAGAGCACTTGAGATAAGAAGAAGCATGCAGCAACCACGTGGAGCTGACATGAAGAGTATAAGGCTACAAAACATATAAAAGAGCAGAATAAACACACTACAATGTAGCTGTACAAAGGATAAGCTACAAGAGAAGAAGCTGGAATTTTGCTACAGGTTAAAGGCAAAGAAGCTCTCATTACATGAACACATAATATAATAGCAATGCATCACCATTACAATGGGGCCCACACACTTATACACATAAGGAAGAGCATGATGGGAAAAGGAACTGACATAAGAATGAAGATGAAATGAGAACCACATGAGAAAGAATTAAATAGAGCAGTATACATGATTAAAGAATGTGGATTGCTACGGGCAGAATGAAAGAAAGAGCACGTGAAGAGCAAAAGCATAATGAATTAAAAATGAAGCATGATGGGCCCATGATTTTTAATGAAAGGCACTGGATCCATTCATCTAAGAGAGAGCCACACATATCCAATATATACATCATTCATCAAATAAAAATCAGACTCCAAACTCTCTACTCCACACGCCATAGCCATTTTCCCACTCTGTCATCCTCCATCTCCATCCAGTGAAGCTTTAATTCTCCATTTGTGATTAGCTTGGAAGAAGGTCCTTGGTTGAAGCTTAAGTCCATGGAATAGTAAGGGATTTAGGCTAAGCTTCTTATTTTGTTTTCTCTCTTTCTACATTAATTTTTGTTCTTGAACTTGTTTGGTTAAACTTGTAATTAACTGAGATTAATGTAGTTTATGATTGATGGCTAGTTAGACATTGATTAAGAGAGAATTTGAATGATTATTTTATTACTTTTAGTGCTAGATTTTCATTATTCTTTAATTTCCTATGTATGCCATTAAGGTGTTTGATGACATACATGAGTGAGATTATGTGTTTAATTGTTTGATTTGAAGATTCCTTAGATAATTGGTTAATTAAAAATCTTAGGATGATAATACAGAGGCTAATTAACCCATTAATTAATCAAATTTGGTGTTCATTGATCCTAATGACAAGAATTAACAATTTAATGTGGGATTGAGGTTTCAATTCAACATTAAATTGTTAATCTCTTGATTCTTGCGTGATAACTCAAGATACATTGTTATGAGTACAATTAGGGACTCTTAAACCAGAATTAATCACAATTGAATTAGGATAAAGATAGTGTCTACCAAGGGACAAATCCAAAGTTAGTCACAAGTTTATCATTCACCTTATAGTTCATGCATTTAGGTAGTGATTAGGAATTTTGTTTCAATTTAATTCTAGTTAGTTTGATTAGACAAAACCCCTTAAATTAGGTAATTTTTAGAGTCCTTTAACACTTAGAAAACCCAATTGAACATTGAATTCCATTTTCAATGGAGATGACCTAGGTTGCACCACTAGCTATATATTTTTCAACCTAGTTTTATTTTGAGGTTGCATGACACAACCTTTCAACTATTTAAAGGAAATCAGTTTGCATGAAGAGTACTCCACATTGAAGTAAGTTTCTAGCTAAAACACTTGAAAAATTTTGTATTTCTTGCCCTTGTTGGTTTGGCCATAAGAGAGAGTGAGGAAGGAAAATTCTCTTCATATATTCTTGATGAATTTAAGGGTTTAAGCATGTAAGAATTTCATATCTAGCATTTGTTTCCATTAAATCCTTGAAAATAATAAGTGAGACTATAAGAGGTGGAAATTTGGCCAAGGCATGAAAAAAGGGGAAACCATGTTTTCAACTCCTAATTAGTGTGTTTAGATGTTTTATGATATAAAGAATAAGAATCTAAACTTAGAATTGATTGAAACCATGAAATTTGTCATGTTAGGGTTTTAAAGGCACTAATCGGCCATGGAGGATTCAAGGGATTGTTTAAGTGATTCTAGGGATATAGATAGTCTTAAAATTATGTAAGAATAATAATGGAAGCATTGGATTGAATTTAGAAGCTACATTTTGAAAGTTGAATTTTTAGGGTTTAAATAGGCCTAAAGAAGTAACTTAGTATTAAGCTTGTTTAATTACATATGTGATAGCTCAAATGAGTTCCAATGGAGTTATATGACTCATATCAAATGAGATTTTGGAGCCAAGAAGTTGAATTATAAGAGTTGCTTCTTAAGGTATACAATATGGCCATAAAGCACACCTAAAACTCTAAATTGTGTATGTAAGACTAATATGAGTATAAATATGATTCCATTGATTGCTTTGTACTCTATTTGATGTGTTTAGACTAAATAAGTGAGAGCATATCCAAGTATGGCTATAAGGTCGTGGAACCAAGAGAAGAGACCAAGGGGAATTAATAGAATTTGTGTAGCAAGGTAACTTTTCTTTCATTCTTATATATATGTAGATGGTTTGCTTGAGTTCTTGGTTACTTGTATGTGTTATTTGCCATTTATATGATTTGTTGATTTTTGAACATATTATATAAGTGCATGATATTAAATTGCATGTAAGATTGGATTAGCTCTTGAATGGGTGAGACTATGCCGAAAGTACCTTGAGATTGGTGAGGTGAGGCCGAAAGTCCCCAAATATGAATGGAACTAAACCAAAAGTCTCAATTGTTAGTGAGGTTAAGTTAAAAATGCTTAAAAGTGGATGAAGCTAAAGCAAATGTCCCTAGATGTTAGGTGAGGCTAAGCCCAAAGTCTCAAGAACTTGGTTTACTTTTAAATGGGCAATGGATCCCTAAAACTTGATTTATGATTTAGTCATAGTTGTATGACACACATACTTACTTCCATGTACTTGGGTGAACCATATGTATGTGTTTGAATGTCAAATTACCTAGTAAAATTCTTGAAATCTCATTTTCCCCCTATTTCCACTAACCATGCCCGAGTGAAGCCCAAGGAAGAAAGAATGGTGAACAAAAGGTTTAAGAAGAGCATTCTTGACAATGAAATCTAATTTAGAGAGTTTTATTGCATATATAAATGTATGATCTTATATTCAATATGCAAAAATATTCAAAAGTGCTATATTATACTTTAGAAACCATTCAAGGGTTGTAACACATGAAATGATATAAATTAGTGTATTGGGTTCATAAGCATACTTGTGTAATCTTGTATGTAGAATGGTGAATTTTAGTTGTATGAAAATTTTAACATGATGGATTAGTCCTATATGCTATAATTGTGGATTGAAATTTGCTCAAAAGAGGAATTGGCATTTTGTAACTTAATTGGTACCATTTAGAACCAAAATTTGGTCCATTTGAGCCATAAAACATCCCTCAACCGTTGACTTCCCAAACGAATGAGTCTTGGGCTAAAATTTGGCAACTACTAGAGGACACTGAGAGCTTTTCATAGAGTCAAAGATCATAATTTTTTGAGCCCTATAAAATATCTAATGAATTTTTGAAATTAGGTAAATTATACAAAATTTTGTAGTGCACTGTTTATACTGTGCAATCTTGGATTTCTAGGTTTTTAAATGGCCAAATGGACTCATTTTAACATAAAATTTTTACAATAGATAGCTTTTATTATAAGTTTTCTAAGAACACCTAATTTGCATTAATCGAAGTTGTGTAGCTAAAGTTATAAATTTTCAAAATTTGGACTAAATACCTGTCTAAGGGTCAAAATGCACATTTAGTTTATTCCATGAGTTTGGTTCTTGTTCATGTGTCATATGGATTGTAACAAATTGGTTTAGCATAAATTTGAGGAATGGAATGATGAAAATCTATATATGAGCATTATGGAACCAATTGGCGCTTTTAATGACAATAATTTCTGCTGCTAAAGCTTTAATTACCATAATTTGCCACTAAAAGATGTATGTATCATGGAATAAGCAAATAATATGTAATAATATGTAATAGATATGACACATTTCATCCAAATAATCATCCAAATACTTTAAACAAAGACATAAGAATCAAGATCTCAAGAATTTACTAATTAAATTGCAATAGAAGTTCAAAACACCAATAGCTATTCTAAACCATTATCAAACCAATGAATCTGCATGGAAAATTAAGAATTAAATATATATGTAAGCTAGAATAAACTTGAATTTAAGATAAGAAAAATGTAAAAAAAATAAATATAGAAAAGAAAAATTAGAGAAGAAGGAAGATATAGTTTAGATTATATCATAAAATGCAAATTCAAAGCACAAATGATCCATACTAACCTTAACGATTAGTAAAAATCTCCAAAACTCCAAGGGAAAATCTTCTCCTATTGAAATCCCAACACTTTACTCTCTTTAAAAGCTCTAAGCTATCTAAAAAATGCTTTAAAAACTCCTTAACATCACACTTAAGGAGTTATTTATAGAAAATCCAATTTTGTTGCTCATTGTGACCAAGTGATAGCTCATTGCTACTAGTAGGTGGCATGTCCAAGAAAGTTGCTTGCTCATTACAACCATCATAGATCTCATCACGATGACTAGTAGGTATTAGAATTCTAGGTTTCTAGCCATGGCAAGAGCATGACGTCTCATCATGATAAATAGCAGCAATATGAAAACCTTTAATTCTTGCATTTGGTCCATAAACTTTGATCTTTCACTCTTATGGCTTGGTTCCTTATTTATTACAACTATTTCCAAGAAAACAAAGTAGAAACAACCAAATGAAAAACACAATAAAAATAAACAAATCATAATTACAAAATAACATTATGGCTTCTTATATTCACAATATAGCCACAAACTTAGGGGATTGACAAGTAAAGACCAAAACATTAAAAATATTACAATTTAGTCCTAAAATGTAAAGGAAAATTGATATTGAGCTTTAATCATATCCAATCACTAAGAAAACCAAAATTAAGTAAATTTAGATGTAATTAGGCCTAAAAACAATGAAAACCCATAATAAGCCCTATAAAAAATCCCTTGAAAAATGTATCAAAATAGGACTTAACAATTTTCATTTGTGTCTTAAGCCTGTGGACATTTAAGTTTACTAACTAACAAACACCAATTTCATAAAAATTACATTTTTCATGATAATATGTTCCTCTATATAGTGAAAAGTAAACTACTAGTGTGAATTAGCTTATACATAACTTATGAATACAAAACCTTCATATTAAATTAAAATATTCTTCATGGAATCAAAACCTTGTACTCATTTAACCACTTTATTATTTGTCGACTAGTGTGCTTGCTAGTGTCTTTAAGTTCACATCATGAGTTTTGACCAATCAGAGGTGAGATGCATTGGGCACATGCAGATGGTCTAAATCTAGTGCTAATTATGTCAATACTACAAAAGAAAGGTGTTAACTCTCCAAAACTACATTATTTTGCATGTTTTTATTAGTTAAATTTAGTTAAGGTTTAATTTTATAAATGATAGTTCATTGTTTAGAGTTAATTTTAATTATGTTTTATTTTGTTTTAGGTAGTTTAATTGTTAAATAATTTCTCAATTTATGTTGTTTAGTTGTTGATTTTATTTATGTGTTTTTTAGGTAATTAATTACACAAAAGCCAAGCTTTAGAGTTATTGGAGCCTAAGACTCAAGAACTTGAAGCCATCGCCTTAAATACTCTTTGTATACATTTTCTAGCAACTTCAATGCCATAGCTTTAGAAAAGTAGTGTTGTAGCCTTGATTACTTTGAATCTAGTGCATTTATCTAAAGGACATAACACCATAGTGCTAGGTTCTGGCACCATGTCAAAAAATTAAAAAATGTGAGCTTTAGAAACCCTATTTTTGGAGCCTATATAAAAAGGTTATGGTACAATCAACAGAAAGGAGTCTTTACCTATTTTGGAGGTCCAAAGGTTGTTTTAAGTTTCATGGAACATGGGAATGGCTCATTTTATATGGAAAACAAACCAATTATTCACTGTTTTATCTTTTTCCTTAGCTTCTCTTTATATTTCTTTCTTGGTTTTATTGTATGCTCTATTTTGATTTGATATTTTGATTGTCATGGAAAGCTAAACTTTCTACTCTAGGTTTATAATAAACTCTAACATATAGTTGGTGCTTGATTACTTTCTTTACTTGCAATTAAATGTGATGGATTATTTATTCCTTTTGTTCTTAATGATTTTAATTGCCTAATTACCAATTTGAATAATTTGGGTATCCTAAGTGTAATACCTTAGCCTCTTAGCTAGTATGCTATGGTCTCATTGTCCATCTCAATGCATTTACATATGTATTGGAGCACAAATATAAAAAATACATACACTTGGCCATGAAAATAATGAATATTTAATTGTACATATTTATATTACGTAAGATCTCATTTCCTCATTTTATGCTCCATGGACTATGTGAACTCATCAACATCATTTTGTAGTCATAACACATCCATACAAGTCATACACATCATATTTGATCTCATTCATTTCGGGTTTGAAGCTACATCACATAAAACTCATTGTTTGCTCATGGGTTCAATTTCCAATTTTCTAATACAAATTTTGAAAATTCATAACTAATTTTATAAAAATTTAAATTAAGCAAACCATACCATTATGGAAAAAAGTGGATGTCTACTTTTGAGTAAAAATAATTCTAGACCAACAAAATAGCTTTAAGCCACCAAAAATTGATGGAACAGTAACACAGGTCAAGCCACGTTATTAGTATTATCATGCAACTTCCAAAAATCATATCTCCCCCTATAGAACTTCAAATAAGGTTATCTTAGTGGCTTTAGAAATTTTATAATGTCTAGTTTATGATTACAAAATTTCATAAGCATTGGACTTCATTTGACCCACATGTGACATAGAGAAGAAAACTGACCAAATGAACAGTAACCATACCATTTCTACATAATTTAGCTAATTTTGAAAAATTATAATAGATTCTATAGAGTTCCAAATTGAGTGCTCTTTAGCTCTGTGAAAAGCTCTAGATGAGACCTACTTGTTGGCCAAATTTTATGAAGAAACTCATTCATTTGGTCATACTTTGGTTCAGCTCTCCATTTGGTCAAATTTGAAGTCTCAAATGGCATCTCAAGGCACCAAATAATCTTCTTGACTTTCCACAACCACCTAGACAAGTTTAAGAGTATAAATACAACATACAAAAGTATGAAAACCATCCAAATTATCATGGAGCTCAATCACACCTTGCTACTTGCACACAGACACATATTCCTCATATCACCTACGTACCAATGGGTGGCAAAAACTCATATTTGCATTCATCTAACTTCCACATTGATACATACACCATTTGTACATACATTAAAATATGCTCAAGGGTTTACATCATATATACATTGCTTGGTTACATAGTTTGACATCAAAATACAATTAAACAAGCCATTTCTCTATCTTCTTGTCACTATCTTGCTTCTCATGCTTGTTGGCTTTTGTTTCTTTGCCCACTTTGCTCACCTAGACATAGTTAGACATTTGTGGGAGAAGAGTGAGATCCAAAGAAGCCTAACAGCTCTTAACCTTTTCATGTAACATCCAGTACCTCTGGAAACATGAGAAACATAATGGCCAGTTTTTCCATAAACGTACGAAATTGACTAGATATAAAGGGAAGTCCCCTAGATAGAATGATTAGTGTAACACCATAAATTTCTATCCCATTTCATGCTATATCTATGCCTCACATCATACAACTCATATAAGAGGCAAAATAATGGCATTAAAACAATGCATTATTTAACATTACATCGAGTATAGATTTTCATTTGGTATCTCGTGGACCATGTGAGCTCATGTATCACATTCTCATATTTAATTATATGGATACAATTCATTTCCATCATCAAAATTGGCCCACAACTTGTGTAAACCAAAGGGAAGCATAAAGCACATATATGCATTTTCGGCTAGAATTTCCTCACTTTTGTCACAACATTTAGAAAATCATAACTAATTCTAGAAAACATAAAATCATGAATTCTTGGTTAGTATAGAAAGCTACACATGTCTATTTTATGGTAAAAATATTTCTAGACCATGAAACACAACATATAAGGTGTTTGACATTTGAAAATATCTAGAGGTCAGGCTGTCCACTGATACTATCACAGGTTTCTGTAGAAAATTTCAAAAATATCCAATTAATTCCAAAAAAATATAATCTATGCAAATGATACCAATATGAAAAGATATGGATGTTAGCTAGAGGGGAAAAATAACTCCAGATCATATCAGATATGCTTAGACCTTGAAATCTAATCAAATAGTACCTGAGGTTAGTTAGGGTGCCTGATACTGGGCAGAAACTTCAAAAATTCATATCTCATACTCTATACATCCAAATGAGGTGCATCTAATTGGAACAAGTCACTGAGAATATCTAGTTTCTCTATATAAAAGTTCATGGCAATTAGACATCATTTGGGCCCTAAATGATAGATTTCATTTTTGGACCAAGTGAACAGTACATTAGACCAAAACTAGAATTTTTGCCAACTTTGAAAATTCATCAAATATTCTTTAGACCTCTAAAAATTTTGTTCTTTATCTTTCCAAAAAGCTCTCAATAATTTCTAATTACATGCCAAATCTTAGATCAAGAAGAGATCATTTGGATAAAAAGTAGTATAAGTTTCCAATATGGTCAATTTGTGCTTCATATAGGATACCAAAATGTTCAAATGGCCTTCCTTGGGGTTTGGCACCACTTGAGCAAGTCTAAAAGCATAATTAGGACTTTTGTAAGTCGCCCAAATGGTTCCAAATCTCATGTATCTCAATTTGGTCATTCCACTTCCATTTATACATGCATTTCCAAGATGCTAGTTGGCCCCAACACATGTCCTAAATGCATAATCTCATACATATAACTTTAGCTCTCATTCATACATTATACATTAACATATTTACATATGCTCATATGGTTACATAACAATTTCATCAAGGTATTACATCATATGCCATGTATATGGCTAAAAAAGAAGCAAAACTAAGCATATTTATATACTTCGATGTCAATCTTCTTTTTCTAGGCTCGGTGGCCTCTATTACCTTGCTCAATTGTTTCACCTAGCATGTTAAGACATTGGAGAGGAGGGGATGAGATTCAGAGAATCTCAATAGCTCATCTCCCATTCAATCATATATAAAGCATGCAAAACAACCCTTACTAATGTATGCATGGGCATATTGTCATGTGTAAACATTCAAAAAGCATTTTTAATATTTAAACAAGTCATACATAGCATATAAAAACATGCCAAGAAAGTGGATTAGCCTCACCCATTCACTTGTGGATTTTAGACTTTCCTCACCTATTCTTGAAGAGGTTTTTGGACTTAACCTTACTCTTAGGAGTCAACCTCACTTTTAGGAGACTCTTTATTTTGTCTCAACCAATCTTATGGGTTCTTAGCTCATCCTCACCATGGCTAAGGGTTCTTGGCCTCACCATGCTCAAGCAAACCAAAACAAACATTATAAACATCATTAGAAACATAATGCATCATCATGGTACTATAGAGTAAGAGCTCATGTTAGAACATTTGTCATGGCTTGAAATACACATACATTCAAAGACAAGTAAAGCAAGCAATCATGCATGAGAGAAGGCAGAAAGAGCTACCTTTGATGTAACCACACACTTTTTCTCTTAGATTTCCTCTCCCTTCCTCGGCCTCACACACACAAAGGTGTGGGAATGATTTCTCTTGGCTTAAACACAATTTATGGAAGCTAATTAGGTTTATGAAATTAATTCTAAGGCTACACAAATTGCTTAGACTCTAGCTTGGTCTATAAACCTTTTTATGGTTCAAAAAATTCATATAATGAAGCAACACCTATCAAATAAATTCTAGGCTCCAATCTTTCCTTTCAAATATGATTCTTGACTCCTTTTAAGCCTCTTGGAGTCATCACACAATCAAAACCAAGAGCCTAACTACATGTTAGTTCTTTAGGTCATATTATGGAACATAAGGCACCAACTCACTTTTTATGGTTTCTAAATTTTTCCCAAGGCCTCCCCTCATCTTTACTCATCATATATGACTAAAAAATGAGCTTAAAACAAATTAAAACTATCCCTAGGTATATGGAACTCACTTGGTCGAACCTATGGAGGAATTTAGCCTTCATGGATTTTGGTTTTTTTCTTGATGGAGGAAGCATATGGGGAGACTTCTAGGGATCTTAAGAGTTTATTTAAACTCTCATTTAGGCATAGAAATCAAGGTATCAAATCAAATTTTGCAAGGAACATATGAAACCCTAGAATTTGCATCTTGAATTTCCATGGTTATTTGTTAATTTTCTTTACATATTCTTAATCTCCACACCTTTTTTCCTAAGAATCACCCTTGGTTCTACCTAAAAATCAAGCCCTCCTAGGACTTCTTGATGGGGTGAAATGGGTGGAGAAGAGGAGCAAGGGATAGCAACCATGCAGGGAGAAATTACCTTGTTTTCATGACTTTTCTCACTTGAATCTTGTCTTCTTTGGGCTCCTCTCTTTAAATCCGAATTTTTCCCTTAATTTTTCCCTTAAAAAAAATTCATATACTTCAATATAATCACAAGAAAGAAAGGGGAATGGAGAAGGAGAGGTTTGGAAAGGAGAAAATATGAAAAGCTACTAAAATTCCATACCTTTTAACTTGAATTTCTCCTCCTCTTCTTCTTCCTCTTGTGCACCACTCTCTCTAGGGTTTTTCTCTAGTTTGAGGTAGAAACATAATGGGTTGAATGAAGGGGAGAATGGGGCGCCTCATATATATAGGTGGAGGAAGGAAGACTTTTTAAAAATTCTCATTTTGCCCTTCATTCTTGGCATTTTTGTTTCTAATTCATTTTAACTCCTTTTTTAGAACTATCTTTTCCATTATGAAATTTAGGTTCCCAATTTAGTAAAATGCCTTTGGAATCACTCAAATTGGAGCTAAATCTTCCCAAACAGATTCGTCAAAGTTTGGGTACATTGATATTGGAAAATATCCGCCGGAGGGGTTTTAAATGTCTCGAGACTTTCCATGGTTTTTAAGGCCTCTAAGAACCTTGAAGAACTCAAAACTTTCATTTAAAAAGCCCTCCTATGTGAATTCCAAAATTTGCTCAAAATGACAAAATCGTATGTTACGTTTCTCACATTTTCTCTCATTTTCAGAGAACTGGATATTACACTTGGAGGTCCAATAAAATTAGAATAATATTCTAGACTTCAAATAATGATGATCCAAGGTCAAAGGTACACTAAAACTGAAGTTAGGATAACCAAACAGAATTTAACAAAAATGCAATGGAACATAATAGCATTTTCATAATTTTGGACACTTTTTAAAAAACTCAAAGGAGGAATTTTTAAAGGGAAAAAATGAGTTTCCCGGGGTTCTCAAAAATACTAAAAACTATAAGAATCTCTAGAATGGTTTAAACCCCTCCAGTTTATGTTTTAGAATATTAGTTAACCTAAATTTTGACTGATTCATTCAGGAAGATTTTTAATTCAATTTGGATGAAACCAAAGGCATTTTATGAATTAGAGGACCTAAATTTTATGATAAAAGAAAGGTTCTCAAAAAGGAGTTGAAATTAACCTAAACAGAGTAAAATAGGCGCGTAGGGGCAAAATAGTTATTTTAAAAAATTGTAAAAGAGGCTTTTTAACTAAGATTATACCTCATCACCTTCTCCAAGCTTCCATTTGCACCAATTTGAGCAGCCATAGTATGACATTAAGAGGGGAGAGAGAGAAGAAGTGTAAGCTTTCGTTTAGGTAAATAAACGATCCCGTTTTCATCTCGTACCAATTAGGAAAGTTGTTCCTCTCTCTAAGAGCTTTCTAATGGTGGTTTTCTTTTGTTGAAAACTTGAAGATTTAGGTCTGACCCAAGCTAAAAAAGAACTCTTTTCAAGAAACCAATCAGTGCAGAATAATCTATACAAAGAGAGCTCTATGTTAAGGTAAGACTTTACTTAAAACACTTGTAAAATCTTGCATTTCCAAGCCATTTAAGCTTCGGTCTAGAGAGAGAAAGTGAGGAGGAGAGTTTTTGTTCATATGTTCTAAATGGAACCAAGGGTTATGAAGTGTGAGGAACAAGTATATGCAAATAAATCCAAGAAAGAACTATTAATTTGCAAGATGTCTAGCCTAGGGTTTCACTTGCATCTTGGTTTGTAGGAAGCTTTCTAGCCATGATTTAAAGTGTCTAAGAGATTGTGTGAGTCCCTAAGACATCAAGGAAGCCTCCCACATGCTTCCCCAATCAAACAAATCAAACAAACTCCATTGGTGCCAATTGGAAGCATAGCCTCAGCTTAAAGGGGTTCATGCACCTAAGGATGTTCTAATTTCTTTCAACCATAGTTTTGCATTATATATGATGGGAGAGTATGAAAGGAAGCCTTGGAAAAATTTTAGAAAGCCTAGAAAGTGTAACAAAGATATAGGTTCCATATCATAGCATAATGAAGCAACACTTACCTAGCCTCCTTGAAATGATTGTGTGATGACTCCAAGAGGTCTAAATGGAGTCAAGAGTCATAAATTAAAGGAAAGAATAGAGCTAAGATTATGTTTTGCCAAGGTTGCTTCATTAGCCACCTTATGGAATCATAATTGAACCATTTGAGCCATCTAGCTTTTCAAGTGCATGTATAGCTTTAAAAATTGTTCCAAAAGTGTAATTGGGTTCCATGTAATGTGTTTAGGCCAAAGAAATCATGTTCCACCTTCTTGTAAGTGTGTGGTCAAGGGAGAGGAACAAGTTCAAGGAGAAAAATGTATAGTTGTAACAAAGGTAGCTCACTCTTCTTTCTCCTATGCATGAATGGATGTTTATCTTATCTTTGAATATGTGTATGTATGTTTTGAGCTATGAAAATTGTTCTAGCATGTATCTAAATACCATGGTACCATGATGTCATGTTATGCACTCAAAAGATGCTTTGTGAATTTGCTTTTTTTGCTTGAGTGTGGTGAAGCCAAAAGTCCCCCTAGCTAGGGTAAGGATGAGCCAAAAGTCTCCAAGAATGGTTGAGACAAAGCTAAAAGTCTCCCAAGAGTAAGGCTTAGTTAAATGCCTTTAAGAAAATGGGTGAGGCAAGTCTAAAATCCCCCAAAGAGATTGGGTGAGGCTAAACCACTTACTTGGCAAGTTTATGTATGTTTCATATGACTTCTTGAATGCTAGAAATATTCCATGAATGATTACATATTCCATGATATCCATGCATGCATTTTTACACTTAGATTGCATTCTTTATGTATGGTTGAAAGGGACAAGAGCTATTGGGATTCATAGAATCTCATTCTTTCCTCCCCCATTGTCTAACATGACTAGGTGGTCCAAGTGAGCCAAAGAATGGAAGCCATCAAACATAAAGGAAGGAGATTGACAACAAAGTGTATGAAATTGTTCATTTTGTAGCCATGTGAAATGGCATATGATGTAATCCAATATTTTGTATGATGTATGAGCTCATGAACACATGTAAATACTGTGCATGAATAAGATTTGATATCATATGTATGATATAACAATTTTTGGGCATTGAATGGCAAGATACAACATATGTGTTCTTAGGTACACTTTGGAGTGAGAGTGTGAGTTTGTGAAATCTGGCTTTGTGCACCTTTAAGACATATTTAGTAGACCATTTTGGTGTTTTCCCCACATGCTCAAGTGGCCATGGGAGCCTTGGAACCAAATTTGACCTTCTTGAGACTCATTAAGAAGCTTAAAAGAGCATTTTTGCAACGCAATGTCAAGATCTGACCAAATGAATGAATTTGCCCATAAATTTGGCATGCATATAGATCTTATCTAGAGTTTTTTGGAAAGCTAAAGACCAAATTATTTGGAGCTTTTTGGAATTAATTATAATTTTTCAAAGTTGCCATTTTTTTTTTGCTATTCTGGTATAAGCACTATTTATATGGTTAGTTTCTTGTGTTGTGTTATTCAAGCCCTAAATGGTGTCTAATACTCATGATATTTTATAAAAATAAACTAGATATGATAAGCTTTCTATGGCCACCAAGATCACCCTAATTGAGAATCTGAGTAAAGACATATGAATTTTTGAAGTTTAGTGATAGTACCAATAATGATAGGTAACCTTGGTTACTATTCTATCAATTTTTGGTGGCTAAACATCCTTGTTGTTATCTAGAATTATTTTTAACATAAATTAGACATCTGTATCTTTCCATAATGGTATATTATGCTTGATTTCAATTGTTTTAGAATTAGTTATAATTTTTCAAAGTTCATGATAGAAAACTAGCTCATGAACCCGAGGCTACACATACTATTTTTACGTATATACTCTATTAGCTTGAGTTTTTGACCACTTCTTGAGATGGTTTTGAGTCATATTTGTGTATTTAAATATGAGAATGAGATGAATGACTATATATGATCCACAATATGTGAAATAAAAAATTTATCCATGACGTAACACAAAATAATTGAATATTTTTAATGGTTTTCCTTAGCAAACCCGTGTAGTTCAAGGAAATGTGCCTAGAATGGGATGAGATGAGTTGTATAAACATGGTGTTACATTTGAAACATACATAATAGATGTATAAACAAGCCAAAGAATGCATGCATGATATTCAAGTAACTAGTGAACATATATAAAGCATTTTCCTTGTCACGTAAACTTATACATAATAAGCATAAGCTCCCAAGGGCATTGGCTTAGTCTCACCCATCTTTCTTGAGATTTTTGGATTTGCCTCACCTACTTTCAAGGGACTTTTGACTAAGCCTTACTCTTCTTGAGACTTTTGGCTTTGTCTCACCCATTTTTAGGGAATTTTAGCTCATCCTCACCTATGCTAAGGGACTTTTGGCTTCACCAAACCCAAGCAAGCCATAAAGCAATCATAAACACAATTCAAGAAATATAATGATACCATAACATGTAAGCATAGGTTAGAAACATTTCTCATAGCTCAAACATACACACAAGTGCTCAATGACAAGAAAACAAATAAGCTATGCATGTGAGAAAGGTTGGAGAGCTACCTTGAAGCAAGAACTCAACACTTTTTCCTTAGCTATTCCTCCCCTTTTTTGGCCACACACTTGCAATTAGATGAAACTTGATTCCTTTGGCCTAAACACATCAAATAGGACATAATTATATCATGGAAGCAAACTCTAGCATCATACACTTTCTATGGAAGCTCACTTTGTTTTATGGTTACATAATGGCTTTTTATAAGGCTTAATAAAGCAAGTGCTAGAATTTAAGATCTTGGCTCCCTTTTCTCCTTCCGTCTAGGTCTCTTGACTTCATTTAAGTCTCTTGGAGTCATCACAAACTCATTCCCAAGGGCCTAGACCCAAGTTGCTTCTTTAAGTCCTATTATGGAGCCTACAATTCTATCACACAAACCAAGGCTTCTAAATTTTTTCTAAGCCTTCCTTTGATATTATTTTATCATATTTAGACTCTTTCTACCCTTAAAAAATTTAAAACTCTCCCTAAGTGCTTCTTCTTGTCTAGGCCAAGACATGGACTCATTATTGGACCCATGGAGTTAGGTTTGTTTTCTTGAAGGGAATGGCACATGTGAAGCTTTCTAAGCATCTCAAGAACCTATATATACTCTTAGACAATTAGAAATACCACTAGAAAGCTTCATACATACCATGGTGCAATAGAAACCCTAGGTTTTGAAAACTTGAAAGTGAACGGTTCTTTTTAGAATTCCTTTGCATCTACTTGTTCCTCACCCTTAAAAACCTAGGTTTCATGCTTGGTTTAGGTCAGAATTTTCTCCTTCTTGCTTGTTCCATATATGGCCAAAACTCACCCATGGTGGAGCAAGAAGAAAGAAGCAAGAAAAGCCATGAAATGCCTTGATTCTTTAGTCTTTTCAAGAGCCTTCTCCTTTGCTTTCACTCTTCCTTAAAGTTTTGAACTTCTCCTATCTAAATATGGCTTAAAAGAGATCCAAATCATGTACCAAAACCATAGAAACAAAGAGGAGAAGGAGGAGAACAAGTTTAATAAAGGAAGGAGCAAGAAATTCCTTGATTTTCCATACCTTTTCTTAGGTTTTTCTCCTCCCTTGAAGCTCCCTCTTGTATGTCCTTCTTTGCAAAACTTCTCCTTGGTTTTAGGTAGAAATTAAGTTGGCCAAAAGTGAGGAAGAAGTGGGGCGCCACCTATATATAACTAGAGATCTTTAAGAAGCTTTTTAAAATGTCCATTTTGTCCTTTATTCTTGGCTTTTTTGTTTTAGGCTCATTTTAACTCCTTTTTAAAAATTATCTTTTTCATCATAAAATTTAGGTTCTCTAATCTATAAATAGCTTTTGGAATCAGTCAAATTGAGTCTAAAACTTTCTCAAATGATAGGATCAAAGTTTAGGTTCATCGACAATCTAGAACGTACACCGAAAGGGTTTTAATTATTCTAAGGATTCCAAGGGCCTCTGAGAACCCTAGAAAACTCAATTTTTCCATTTAAAGATCCCTCCTTTGAGTTTTCTAAAAGTTACCCAAAATTATAAAAATGCCATTATATTTTATCAAAATTTTTTTCACCACTCTAGCTCCGGTTTCTAAACATCCTAAGCCTTGATTCCTCATTTTCTAATATTTAGAATTTTATTCTATTTTTATTTGGCCTTAACTGATTCATTTTGGAGAACTTTCTTTTATATCTGGCCCATTTCTATCATTTTTATGAAAACAGGATGTTACACTAAGTGAAATTGGAAAAGAGAATTTAAGATAAACTTAGGATTGGATAATGCATGTTTAAGACAATTTTCAGCACGAGTGAATTGATTCACTTATAAGGGATATTTATCACGTAGGCAAATTAGTACCTAAACCTCACGTAGGAATTAGTTTAAAAGAATATGTCTATAAGCAATTTAGAAGATACTTATAGATAATTAACAGTCCTAGGTTAAATGAGACATCCTTAAAAATTAGGATTTTTAATTATTTAGTATTTTACAAAAAAAAATTTATTAAGCTTTAATAAGATGAATTTAAACGAAATAACTTCATACATGAGAAGTACAAGATGAATAGGACCCATAAGAATTTTTTAAGTTTGAGGGGGTTTATGGACAAAATCATCAATTTTCACCTAAACAAACTTTAATAATTTTTTTAGAAGGAAAAAAAATTAAGAGGTAGCATGATGTATATATCATGAGTTAAGAAATAATATGCAAGTAATTATAAAATTTGTTTTGTAAAATTTCAAAAATTGTTAGAACTAAAATGGCCCTAAATGATTAAAAGCTTATACTGAACTGAACTGTCATACCATAATGATATAGCACAACAATTTACATTACATTATGTCTATAGCATCATTTTTCATATTTGCAACATTTTTAGCAGTAGAAAATACCAACATTAAAGTTCCAAATTCTTTATTTTAGCTCAAACGCATAAATTCTACTTATAGATCTCAAAATTCATCCTTAACAGATTTATTCAATGAGAAACATCATAAAACGTAGCAAGAAATTTGGATCTAAGGCCATACACATCAAACCATTAATTTTCACAATTTCACATGGATGCATATTTCAGCCACCAATTTTAAAAATTCATATCTTAAGCTAGAAAACTCTAATTCGCACAAATTAAGACTTTATGGAAATCTCAAGATATGAACTATATGTTGTAAAAATTTCAGGTTAAAAAAAAATTTTTTAGGACATAAAAATCCAATGGAATAGTGACCATATTAGAATTTCGGGCACCATCAAACTTGAAACTTTGAACATGCATATCTCTGGCTACACAGCTCCAATTTAGGTGATCTCGGTGGCTATGTGTAATAACCGATAATTCAGAAACTGAATTGAACCCAATAAACTAATATGAAAACACCTTAAAGCAAGGCAAATAAAGACTAAATGAGATTAAGATATTAATTAGAACATCTTAAAATGTGATTTAGAACCTAAGGTTAGCTCGGAATCATAGCCAAATGGCCAAATAGAGAACTACAGAGACTAGTGGCATTTTTGTAATTTTAGGTAACTTTTAAAAAACTCAAAGAAAGAATTTTGAAATGGGAAATTAAGTTTCTAGGGGTTCTCAGAGACCTTATAAACTATAGGAACCCTTAGAATGGTTAAAACTTTTTCGATATGTGATTTTGGTCACTAGTTGACCAAAATTTTAACCGAATAGTTCGATAAGATTTTAAATCCAATTTGGATAAAACCAAAGATATTTTATAAATTAGAGACCTAAATTTTATGATGGAAAAGACAGTTCTAAAAAAGGAGTTGAAATGAAACCAAATGGAAAGAACTAAGTTTAGGGACTAAATTGAAATTTTAGAAAATATCATAAATGGGCCCCCTAGCTTCTTACAACCACATCCCGCTTTTCTCCATCATTCTAACTGACTTCCATATAGTCTTAAATAGAATTATAATAGGCTTGAAGAGGCACATCAAGTGGGAAGAAAAGGAAGAAGAAAAATCAAGCAAAAGAGTAAGAATTCAACACTTTTTCATGCTTCTTCCTTTATTAAACTTCTTTTCCTCTTTCTCCTCTCTCATCTCATGGTTTTGTGTCTTAATTAGACACGTTTTATAGCTGGTTCAATAGAGAGAAGAGAGGATCTGGAGAAACTCTTGGAAGCTTATGTAAGCTCTCTTGAAAAGCTTGAAAACAAGGTAAGCTTTGCTATAAGGAATCACTTCTTCTTGGCTCTCCTTCCCCTCCTTCAACTTAGCTAGACCTAGGGGTATATGTAAGGGACTTTATTTTCATCCAAACTTGATAGGAGATGAGATTTTAAAGCATGAGGAATCAAATGGAGCAATTAGGATTCAAAAAGAACATATAGATAACAAGTTATGGCCATTAGGGTTTTGGTTGCACTTAGAGATTTATGGAGCTTTATAGTGATGATTTAGATTGTGTAAGACCATGTTTGAGTTCTCAAGACATCTAGGAAGTTTCACAAGTGGCAAATTCCCTAGGAAAACAACAAAACTCCATAAGCTCCCAATTTGCTTTATGTTATAGCCAAGCATGAAAGATAATACCTAAGGAGAGTTTTTCTAGATTCCAAGGATAGAAATGGTCTAGATATGAATAATAAATACTAAAGGAACCATTAGTTTGGAATTAGAAATTATATTTTAAAAGTTGGAAGTTTAGATTCTTATTACACATAAAAAAGCAACTTGATGTTTAGCCCCTTAAATTAAGTTGGTGATGACTCTAATGAGTTTAAATGGAGTCATGTGACTTAAATTGAGTGAGAAATTAGAGCCAAGATCATGAATTATATGAGTTGCTTCATTATTCCCTTGTATGGAACCATAAGCATGCCATAAACTAGAAGTAGCTTGTGTAGAGTTTATGCAAGGCTAGAGATTGATATATTTGTGTCTTGTTTAATATGTCTAAGCCAAGAAAATCAAGCCTTCTCCAAGTGTATGTGTGAGGCCAAACCAAGAGGCTAAAGGAATCAAGGAAAACACTGTGTTTCTTGAACCAAGGTAGCTCTTCATCTGTTCTTATATGCTTTCTTAGTTGCTTAAATGTCATTGAATGCTTATATGTATGTTTGAATCATGCAACATACCTTTAGCTATTTATTTGATACTTTGGTACCATTATGCTTCTTGAATTGTATTTAGGATGTGAATTTGCTCTTGATGGGTGAGGTTGTGCCAAAAGTCCCTTAGAATGAGTGAGGTAAAGCCAAAAGTCCCTAAAAATAGGTGAGCCAAGGCCGAGAATCTCAAGAATATGTAAGGCTAACTCAAAAGTCTCTAGAAAATAGGTAAGGTTAATTTAAAAGTCCCAAATAATAGGCTGAGGCTAAACCAAAAGTCTCTAGAGTTTGATCTTGATCTTGATATGTTTATATAGTATTGAAAACATGATTTGTTTAGTTCTTGAAAGTGTTTGATGCATACTTGTATTCTTTGACTTGATTATATGCCATATATGCCAACTTGAAAGGGTGAATAAGCTATTAGAATTCTTTGAATCTCACTTTTCTATATTTTTATTTAACCATGTCTAGGTGATGCTTAAGGAACCAAGAATGGAGCCCAAGGAGTGTAATTTGTATTACTTTGACAATAGGATAGCTTTTAATGTAAATTAATATCAAAGTATATATGTATAAGTTATTTATAAGTTGTAAACCTTTGATCACATGTAAAAGTATATGGATATAGATATGGAGCCAAATGTATGAGAATGTGAATTTTTGACATTCTTAAGCAAGGTTATGCATATGTATATGAACAAGTGGGATGTTGGATTTGAGTTCCATAATGATTTAAACCTACTATAATGCTTCTATATGCTGTATTTGAGCTTTTAGACGTGCTCAAATTACTAAGATTTACCCTTAGTTCTATCCAAAATTCATGCCCTCTTAGAGTTCCCTAGGCTAGCCGAACCAAGAAAAGAAGGGAAGAAGGAGTAGCTACCATGGAAATGAAATTTTACCTTTTTTTCCTTGATTTCTTGGATGATTCTTCCCTTGCTTGGCCTCCTTTCCTCAAATCCAAAAATTCCACCTCTATTTTCCCCCCATATATAGATTCAAAAACATCATCAAACCCGTGAAAATAAAGAGGAGAAGAAGAAGAAACAACTTGCTAAAGAAAGAGTTTGAAATTTGATGAAATTTCCTACCTTTTCTTGGCTTTTTCTCCCTTCAAGATCTCCTCTCTTTGTATACCTAAGAGCTAGCTTCCTTCTCTAGTTTTAGGGTAAAACTAGGTCAGTCTAGAAAAGGGGAAGAAGAAGGGTGAATTATAGAAAGGGTTCAAGAAGCTTCCATTTTCCAAAAATTTCAATTTTACCCTTACATCTTGGCTTTTTTATTTCAGATTCATTTTAGCTCCTTTTTTAGAACCGCCTTTTCCATCATAAGATTTAGGTTCCCAATTTTATAAAATGCTTTTGGAATCACTTAAATCAGAGCTAAAACTTTCTCGAACGAAAGGGTCAAAGTTCAGGTTAACCGAAGTTAGAAAACGTACACCAAAAGGGTTTTAATTATCTTGGGGCTTCCCATGGTTTTTAGGGCCTTTGAAAACCCCGGGGAACTCAAATTTTCTATTTAAAAAGTCCTCCTATAAGAATTTTAAAATTCACCTGAAATTATAAAAATGCCATTGCATTTCGTGATCATTTTGTTAAGTTTCATCTGGCCATTTTAGCCTCTATTTCAGGATACCTCTAGGCTCTTAAATTCATTATTTAATGTCTAGATTATTATTCTAATTTTTGTAGGCTTTACCTAATTCATTTCAGGGGACTTTCTTTGGAAACGTATATATTTTTGTTGTTTTAACGAAAATCGGACATTACAATTCTCCCCTTTAAATAAATTTTGTCCTTAAAATTTAGATAACATATCTCATGGGAAGAGCTATGGTATTTCTTTCTCATCTCTTCTTCTAGCTCCAAGGTAGCTTCTTCAAAAGATAACCCCTTCTAAACCACTTTCACCAACGGTATCATCTTATTCTGTAATTACTTGAATCTAACGTCTACAATCTGATCTGGTGATACTATATATGATAGATCATCCTGTAACTGTACATTTTCATACTTTATGACATGTGAGAGGTCGGGTTGATACTTTTTAAGTTGGGATACATGGAATACATTGTGAACTTGGCTTAGATTTAAGGGAAGGACAAGTCTGTAGGCTACAGGTCCTACTTTATTAAGAATCTGAAATGGACCTATGTATTTTGGATTGAGCTTTTTACTTTTAATAGACCGATCTATCCTTATGACTAGAAACACTCTAATGAAGACATGGTCTTTAACATCAAACTCTAATAGCCGTCTACATCTATATGTGTAGCTTTTTAGTTTACTCTAAGCCGTTAGCAGTTTCTTTCTTATGGTCTCAATTTGTCTGGAGGTTTGGTCCATAAATTCTGGGCCTATTAGGCTTCTTTTTCCTAGCTCTACTTAACACATCAGAGATGTAACATCCGGTCCTTCCGTAAACGTGAGAAACGCAATGTTCGGTTTCTCCGTAAATGACAGAAATAGGCCATATACAAAAGGAAGTCCCTGAAATAGAAGGAATTAGGGCCAAATAAAATTATGATAAAATTTTAAATATTAGAAAATGAGAATTTGAGCCTTGAGTTGCCCAGAAATCAAGGCCATTCAAAAAATTTGCCAAAAGGCCAGTGGCATTTTCGTAAATATGGGCACTTTTTGAAAAAACACATAGGAGGGCTTTTTAAATGAATGTTTTGAGTTCTCCGAGGTTCTCAGAGGCTTTAAAAACTATGGAAAGCCCCAGGATAGCTAAAGCCCCTTCGGTGGACGTTTTCCAACGTCAGTGTGCCTGAACTTTGACGGATTCATTCGGAAAGGTTTTAGCTCCAATTTGAGTGATTTCAAAGACATTTTACTTGATTGGGAACCTAAATTTTATAATAGAAAAGACGGTTTTCAAAAAGGAGCTAAAATGAAGGAGAAATGAAAATGCAAAGTATGAAGGGCAAAATGAGAATTTTTGAAAAGTGTAACTTATTCCCACCTATATATATGATGCACCCTTCTCCTCCCTTGATTATGCACGACCATCTTCTGCCTAAAACTAGAAGAAAACCCTAGGGGATGAGACTCACAAGAAGGGGAAGAAAAGGAAGAGAAATCAAAGGCTTAAGGTATGGAAATTAGTAGTTTTTCATGCTCTTTCTCTTCCAAACCTCTTCTCCTCCATTCTCCTTTGTTTCCTATGATTAAAATGAGGTTTATAAATATGATCCAAGGGAGATATTCAAGGTAAAGTTCGGATTTGAAGAGAGGAGCTTAAAGAACACAATATTCAAGTGAGAAAAAGCAAGAAAACAAGGTAATTTCTCTTCCTATGGTTGTCATTTTTAGTTCCCTTCTCCACCATTTCGCCCCACTTGAGAAAACCCTAGGAGGAGATTATTTTTAGGCAGAACCAAGCTTGAATCTAAGGAAAAAGGGTGTGGAGATTACGAATATGCAAAGGGAATTAAAAAAAAAACTATTAGATTTCAAGATGCAAGTTCTAAGGTTTCAATTGTACCTTGTAAAATATGGCTTTGTATGATGATTCCTAGGCCTAAGTAAGAGTTTGAATGAGCTCCCAAGATCCCTAAAAGGCTCCCCATATGCTTTTTCCCTTAAGAAAACAAAGAAAGCTCCATGGAACCCAATATGCTTTATAGCCTCGGCCTAGATGAGTTCTCCTAGCAAGGGAGAGTTTTAAATTTTTCTAAGGCCATTCTTGAGTCATATTTGATGAATGAAAGTGAGGGGAGGCCTTGGAAAAAATTTAGAACTCATAGAAAGTGATTTAGTGTCTTAGGTTCCATATTATGACCTAAAGAAGCAACATGGTGTTAAGCCTTTTATTTTGACGATGTGATGGCTCCAAGAGGCTTAAAAGGAGTCAAAAATCATATTTGAAAAGAAAGAATGAGGCCTAGAAATTATTTGAGGGGTGTTGCTTCATTAGGTGCCAATATGGACCATAATGGGGGTTATAGAGCAATCTAGTACTTAAGCAAATTGTATGGTCTTAGAGATTGTTTCATGAACTTAATTGGCTCCCATAATTTGTGTCTAGGCCAAGAGAAACTACCTCCACCAAATTGTGGGTGCATGGCCAAAAGAGGAGGCTTGAAAGTTAAGGAAAAAGTGTGTGCTTGTATACAAGGTAGCTCTCTCCACCTTCTCTCATACATGGATGTGTGTTTAGCTTGTTTTAGAATGTGTGTATGTGTATTTTCAAGTTTTGAAAAGTATGCTAGCATGACTTTATATGCCATGATGCTTGATGCCATGCTATGTTTTCAAATGATTACATGATCTTTGTATGAGTTTTCTTGAGTGTGGAGAGGCCAAGAACTCTTCCCTTGGGTGAGGATGAGCTAAGAACCCTTGAGCTTGGTTGAGACAAAGTAAAGAGTCTCCCAAAAGCAAAGTGGGCTCCCAAGAGTATGGTTAAGTCCAAAGTACTCAAAGAATGGGTGAGGCAAGTCCAAAATCCATGAGGAGAAATGTGAGGCCAATCCAAACACTTAGTGAGTTCTTGAATGTCTTGTATGATGAGTTCTTGAATGTCTTGTATGATTGATTCACATGCCAAGGTTACTTTTAAAATGTCTATGATTTCTATCTCCTCCATGCATGCCTTTATGAAACTTTTCTTGCACATATTATGTATGATTGAATGGAAGATGAGCTATTGGGATTCTTTGAATCTCATCCCCTCCTCTCCAATGATCTAACATGCTAGGTGAACCAAGTGGATATGCTAATGGGAGCCAACAACCCTAAAGGAAGGAGATTGACAAACTTATGCCTTGGTTTTAGCCATTTTGGAACCATAATGATGGTTTATCATGTATATGATGTTGTATATGTACTATGAATGTTGAGACATATGTAAAGATACTATTATGTGATGTTTAGATGTATGGAAATGATATATGACCACTAGCACATGTTTTGAGTATGTAATGCCATAGTATACAAGTTTAAAGTTTGATGAATATGTGTATAAATGTGGGTTGAATGGCCAAAATGAGATGCATGAGGTTTGGGACCATTTGGGCAACTCACACAAGTCTCAAATGTTCTTTTAGACTTGCCCAAAAGGTGCCACAACCAAGGGAAGGCCATTTGGCAAATTTGGTACCTCATATGGAGCCAAATTTAACCATAATGGAACTCTATGTCACTTTTTAGCCAAATGAGTTAGTCTTGCCCTAAAATTTGGCATGCAATTAGGTCCCATTGAAATATTTCTGTGAAGCTAAAGATCATGATTTTCGGAGGTCTAGGGAATATTTTATGAATTTTCAAATTTGAGATTTTTCATGGATTCTGGTATGGGTACTATTTATACTGGCAGTTTGGAATTCTGTGTCACTCGATAGCCAAATTGTGTCCAATGCTTGTGAAATTTTATATGCATAAACTATAGGTCACAAGATTTCTGTGGCCACTGAGATCACCTCATTTGGAGGTCTGAGCAGAGAGTTACGCATTTTGGAAATTTGCTATCAGTAACAGCGGCGCCTCCAGAGTTTGGTTACTGTTCTATAAGTTTCCAATAGATAAAAGTATCTATTTCATTCTAGAATTATTTTTACTATAAATTTAACATGTGTAGATTTTCATAATGACAAAATATGTGTGATTTAGATTTTTATAGAATTAGTTATGGATTTTAGAAGTTTATATCAGAAATCTGAACAGCAGCCCAGGTAACCAACGACCTCAGTAGGCTTTCGGATGTCAAACGTTCTCCATGATGAATTTTATGGTCTGGGAATATTTTTAGTATGAAGTAGACATCTGAATATTCCTATAATAGCAAAGAACACATGATTTAAATTTTTCTAGAATTAGTTATGATTTTCCAAAGTTTGTGACAGAAAAAAGGACATTCTGGCTAAAATGCAAACATGAATTTTAATGTGTTCCTTTGCTTTCCATGACTTGTAGACCAAATTTGATGATGGAAACGAGCTATATTCATGTGTTTAAGTATAAGAATGTGATAGATGCATTCATATGACCCACGGGACTCTGAAAGAAAAATTTTACTCGTAGAGGAATGCATTTTAATTCATAACTCCCTATGCCACTATATTGTTTCCATAGAATGAACATAAGATGAGGCATGGGAATGGCATGAATTGAGTCCTAGAAGTATGGTGTTACAAGAGACTTATATTTCCTCTTATACAATTCCTCATACAGTGCCATCTGTATACTCGCATGATAGCTATTATTATAGACAAACTCTGATAGAGGCAAGTATGTATCCCAATTTCCTTTCATCTCTAAGACACATGCCTTCAACATGTCCTCTAAGGTTTGGATGGTTTTCTCAGTTTGACCATCTGTTTAAGAGTGATAGGCTGTGCTAAATTTGAGTTTAGTACCTAGAATATCTTATAATGATCTCTAGAAATTTAAAGTGAATCTAAGATCTCTATCTGACACTATACTCCTAGGCACACCATGCAATTTAACTATCTCCAGGATGTATAGTTGGGCCAATTTATCTAGGGTAAATGTGGCTTTCATTATTAAAAAGTGCACTAATTTTGCTAATCTCTCCACTATTACCCATATGGCATCATGCCCCAGTGATGTCCAGGGTAAACCCATGATAAAATCTATGACTACACTATCCCATTTCCACTCCGAGATGTCTAGGGGTTGAAGTAACACAGCTGGTTTCTGGTGTTATATTTTAACTCTCTGACACACTAGACATTAGAAGACATATTCTGCAATATCTGCTTTCATTGTAGGCCACCAGAACATTTTCTTTAAATCATCATACATTTTATTACTACCTGGATGAAAGGTATACTTGCTTTTATGTGCTTCATCTAATATTTCTCTTTTATTTTTGTATTTCTAGACACATATAATCTATCCCTATACCTTACTATGTCATCTTCAGATAGATTAAACTCTTGAAGGCTACCCTGGACTATCTGGGATCTAATTTTATTTACATGGTCATCTATTTGCTGAGCCGCATGTAACAACCCTAACTTCTAATCATGGTAATTAAGGTTAAAAATGTGATTAATAATCATCAATCAAGATTTGAAGTCATTATAAGATTACTTACATTAGGAAAAAGTGAGGAAATTTAAACCTTGATGCTGTTAGAGTCATTAACTAATTACTCATAACCATTTATGCATATGAGGGAATTAAACCCACAATTATAAGCTTTTAATCCTATCATCCATTAATTCCAACTCACAAGAACCTCTTACAAGTGCTTCTAAATCATTCCTTATCATTTCCATAAAGAAAACCAAAGTTTCTAGGTTAATATGAGAAATTATGCACCTTCATAAATTTCAAACATTTTGCCGTAGCCAAATACCCCTTTCATTGCGGTGAATTACCCTCTAGAACACCATTAGACTTGCATCTCACATTTCGCCATGGTTAACATTGCTCTTCACCGTGGCCAATTCCTCTTTATTTCCTTCTTTAGGCAACTTCGCCATGTTTGGCCATAACTAATTTCATTTTAGCTGAGGCTAATTCCCTTTTGTTCCTATAACTCCCAAGATTTCATCCCATGTTCTCCAATTCTCCCTCTAGTAACACTCTAGGCCACTTTAACTTAGTTTATAAAGATTTAGTGTCTTTCTTTTACCTAATCGACCTAACACATCTATCATTACCCATTCAAAACTCAAATGTGGATCCTTAACCCTCTAGCCACCATAAACTAGTGAGTTCATAGATCAATGACAACAAAGAGTTCATACACTACTCACATTTCCATTTAAACATAAATCTCAGTAGAAATTCTATACATCACTAGTTTTTAACATCTGATTTATCAAATGATTATAATCCCTATGCTTGGCAATTCATAATAGAATATGACAATTACATAAAACTAGTAGTCTAATTATACAAATATAATCTGACAAGGTTTTCAAACCTACTACTACTAAACCACATCATACGCTTTTGTTAATTTTCTCCTTGCCATTAAGAGGTCTGATCCCTAAAAATGTTAACCTACAACTGGAGTAAGATATATAATCTCAGTAACAAGAGGCAAATTTCATATATATATACAAATTAATCAATACAATGCAATTACATATCATCAATACTAGAATCATCAATTCAATTTGCCAATGAACTAGTTAAGCTATCAATGACAACAATCCCATACCAACAATCACACATAACATGTTAATAGCCAATAACACTGAGAGAGATCCATCCACAGCACATACTTCATAATCAGCATAACCAGGGCTCAGTGAATTTGGGGTCTGATCACAACCTGGTGCCCAATCGAAGCACATACATGGGTGGCAGCCGCATCATAGCTCCATCATAGACTCACAAGGTCCAATCACAATCGTAATTCAAGTAGTTAACTAATCATTTAGTATTTCAAAATTAAGCATGTGTAACAAATATCATATTAATATAAGCATATACATGGAATCAAGAAAAATAACCCGGGAAACCTTAATGAAGCTAATTACTCTTTCTTTAACTACCACCATAATCCAAAGCATACCAAACTTAACATAAGCATGATTATCATTATTTAACTATCATTAGCAAGGAAATTCTCCCTATCCACATATTAATGTTAACAAGAAATCATTGAAAACTTCTTACCAAGCTTCTTAATGATCTATTGCACCAATTTAGGGTCCATACATCAAAGCTCACCATGATTCATTTCCCACAGCTCCATTTTCGCACATATACCAATCATGCATCAAAAGTCAATCCAAAATGTGGGAATTCGACACATACACCATACAAGAGAAGAAGGAATACTTACCCATACACCCAATAGGTCAAATGAAATGAGTTAAGTCTTAACTACCAAGAACACACTATGGGCCATCCTTAAAACTTGGATTTTTGCACATGGAATTAGCCATATACCAAAGTCAGCTTATAACATGAAATCTGAGCAAGGTTACACATAAAATGAAAGCAAACACTTACCCTATGGTTCTATTAACTTCAAACTCCCAATATCTTGCAAGGAATCACCAAAGTACCAAATTTTATATTTAAGAAGGAAATAAAAATGCCCAAAACTGGAAACTAATTAGACCAAAATGAAGAGGAGAATGAAAGGGACATATTTATAGGTAATTTAATCATCGTCCATAGGTGTAACCAATATAGGAAAACCCTTAATATACCTCTTCTCTCTCTCTCTCTCTCTCTCTCTCTCTCTCTCTCTTATCCCTTTTTTTTTGTTCGTGTATTGCACTAGCAAAGGCACCACCACAATCACATACATTTGATTCCAAAGACTACCACGATCAATAGATTCAAGTGTTTCATCTTAGTTTTCTACTACTACAAGCATTAGTAGTTAACTTAATGGCATCTATGCTCATTTGATGTCAACTAAACATCTCTCTGGGTCTTAAGCCATTATATAGTCCCAACAGACTACTCCTTCATACCCTTTACACCTAACTGAGGTATTTTCACATAAGCATAATCACACTTCGAATAACATACTACTCATCATCTTTAGGATGCAACAAATTCTCTTTAACCTTTTCACATATAGCTAAGTTTTTTTTTTAATATTCTACAATTTAGAAGTTCACAATAGCTCATAAAGAGTAATGAGATAATATCTTATCAACAAGGTCCGAGATCCTATTGGTAAGGGCATGTATTCAATAATGTGAAATCTGAAACCTTATCAATAGGGTGTTCTGACAATAAGTACAAGGTCTTTTGACAATAAGTTATAGTATATAGTATACGATGATATGATAATTTTCGCCTTTATACAATGATTTATGCCAACCACAACTAATTCCTCAGCTCCCCAAAAGTTCTTAGGTCTCAATTTTTACACCTGGCTATTGGGAGTTAAATTAACATATAGAGGAGACTTGGTGAGTCTTTTATTGTCAAGCATCCCTAATTATTGATAGGTTAAGTAGGGATTCCCAATAAGAGACTTCTAGTTTCACCTATAATTAGTGATTCATCTTTCCTTATCCGTTATTGTACTAAGGTTTTATTGTAATAGCATAAGTCAATTACATTACTACCACCTCTCATTCATTTCTCCCATGTTATTATTCTAGGTCAGGGAGTCCTCTTTCAAAATTAAGGAGTTTTACTATAAGAGCAAATACTAGTCTATCTTGAATTCTCAATGTTGTCTCCATTCCTTAATCACACCACATGTGATATGTAACACCATGAATTTATAGCCTTTCTCATGCAAATTCTATACCTTACCTTATGCCATGTACCTCTCAAGAATCATAAGAAAATGGGATATAAAATATGAGTTTTCTTTCGTTGTGCTATGCATAAATTTTTCTTTCGGAGTCCCATGGGCTACATGGACTCATGTATCACATTCTCATATTTAATTACATAAATATAACTCATTTCTATAACCAAAAGTGGCCTACAACTCATGCAAGGCAAAGAGATGCATAAAATTCATAGTTTTCATTTTGGCCAGAATTTTTCCTTTTTTGTCACAGACTTTGGAAAATCATAACTAATTCTAGAAAAATAAAAATCATGAATTCCTTACCATTCTGGAAAGTTACACGTGTCTAATTTATGGTAAAAATATTTCTAGGCCATGAAACACAACACAAAGGATGTTTGACATTCAAAAAAGTGCAGAGATTAGGCTGGCTACTGGTACTATCACAAGTTTCTACTATAAAATTAAAAAATGTTCATATAATTACGTAAAAATCTAATTCATGCAAATAATACTAATCTAGAAATATAAAAATGTTAGCTAGAAGGAAAAAATAACTTCATACCATTCTAGTACATCTAGACCTCGAAAACCAATCAAACAGTACTTGAGATAAGTCTGAAAGATCAATGTTGGGCAAAAATTTTAAAAATTCATATCTCCCTCTCTAGACATCCAAATGGGGTGATTCTAGTTGGCACAAGTCATTAGGAGTGTCTAGTTTCTTTCTATAAAATTTTGTGGCAATTGGACATCATTTGCCCCTTGAGTGATGGAATTCATTTTCGAACCTGAGTGAATATATCCTTGACCAAAATTAGAAAATTTTCTAACTTTGAAAATTCATCAAATATTCCATAGACCTCCGAAAATTTTGCACTTTAGCTTCTCAAAAATCTCTCAAAAAGCTCTAAATGCATGACAAGTCTTAGATTAAGAAGAGCTCATTTGGATTAAAAGTGGTATAGGTTTCCAATATAGTCAATTTTTGCTCCATATAAGATACCAAAGTGTCCAAATGACTTCCCTTGATGTTTAGTACCTCTTGGGCAAGTTTGAAAGCATGAATATGACTTGTATGAACTATCCAAGTGGTCCCAAATCTCATGCATCTCAATTTGGTTATTCCACTTCCATTTATACACTAATCCATTAAACTATTCAAGAGCCAAATTTGCCATTACATAACCAAAATATACATTTCCATACATATAACCTTAAATCTAATTGGTACATAATACATTGGTATAATTATACATGTTCATAACATCATGGGATATATACAACCATAGATTACAACATTTGCTACTTATATAGCCTTAAAGAAGCAAATGCCATACATTTCAATGTCATAATTTTATCTCTCAAGTAGTTGGCTCCCATTTCCTTATCCTCTTGGTCCACCTAATATGTTAGAACATTGGAGAGGAGGGGATGAGATTCAAAGAATCCTAATAGCTCATCTCCCATTTAATCACACATAAAGCATGCAATACAAGTCTTAAAAATGCATGCATGGACATGTTAAAATATGTGAGCATTCAAGAAACATTCTTGACATTTAAATAAGTCATACATAGCATGCATAGGCTTGCCAAGTAAGTGGATTAGTCTCACCCATTCACTTGTGGATTTTAGACTTGCCTCACCATTTCTTTAAGAGGTTTTTGACTTAACCTTACTCTTCGGAGTCAACTTCACTTTTGAGAGACTCTTTACTTTATCTTAACTAATTTTAAGGATTCTTGGCTCATCTTCACCATAGCTAAGAGTTCCTAACTTCTCCACACTCAAGCAAACCAAGGCAAGCATATAAAACATCATTCGAATGCAAAAAATATCATCATGGTACCATAGAATAAAAGCTCATGCTAAAATTCTTTTCATAGCTTAAAACATGTATACACACATTCAAAGACAATGTAAGCACACATCCATGCATGAGAGAAGGTGGAGAGAGCTACCTTGCTTGCGTTTACACACTTTTTCCTTGAGTCTTGAATCTTCTCCCTTGACGTCGCTGACGGGCTTGTCGTGCAACCCTCAAAATAAAACTAGGTTGATCTAAAAATATAGCAAGTGGCACAACCTAGGTCATCTCCCTTGGAATTGGAATTCAATGTTCAATTAGGTTCTCTACGTGTTCTAAGGTCCTAGAACTATTTAATTTGGGGGATTTTTAATTGAATTAAACTATCCTAAACTGAATTGAAATAAATTTCCTAATGTCTATCTAATTGGATGAATTGTGATGAATGATGGGCTTGTGACTAGCTTAGGAATCATCTCTTGGTATCCACTATCCTTATCCTATTCCAATTGTGATTAATTATGGCCTAAGAATTCCTAATTATGTTCATTAGCAAATGATCTTGAATAACCATTCAAGATTCAAGAGATTAATAATCTAATGTTGAATTGAGACCTCAATCCCGCATTAAACCGTTAACTCTTGTCTTTAAGATCAATGAACATCCAATTTGATTGATTAACTAATTAATTATCTTATGATTCATCATCCAAAAATGTTTAATTAACCAACTAAACACTAAGGAATTCTCAAATCAAACAATCAAGCACAAAATCTCACTCATGCAATTCATCGAACACCTTCGTGGCATACATGGGAGATTAAAGAGAATAATGAAAAATCAAATTCAAATCCAACCAATTAATCAACAAAAAAGGTTTCCTAATCAGTGTCTAACCAGCCACTAATTAATTACACAAATTCCAAATCAAATACAACTCAACCGAGATTGTACAGAATAAGAAAAAGTGGAGGAAAAATAAGAAAATCTTAGCTAGAATTCTGCTTCTTCCCCAAGGATTCAAGCTTCTACTCAAGAGCTTCCTCCCTTGCTAGCCTCAAGATGGATCAGAACTTCATGTTGGTGTGGAATGGAGATGGAGAGATGGATGAAGTTCTGTGTATAGAGGCGTAGGCGAATGAGGCGTGGGTGTGTGTGTACGAATGACGGCTAGGGTTGAGTTTATAGAATGAATCACGTCGTGTATGATGTATGTTCAATGGGCTGGGCTGAATGACGTACTGGAATTTTACGGAGGTGAGTCACGTGTTGCCCCTTGTGCTTCATTTTCACGTGGCTTGCTTAAATTCACGTGCTCTCCCTTCCCTTAGCTCCAGCGTTTTTATCTTGTGCTGACCTTGCCAATTACCTGAAGCTTCAATATAACGTGGGCCCCAGTTTAAAGCTAAATATAATATTCAATGTTTTGCTTCAGCGTTTTGCCTAAACTCCCCACGTGATTGCTGCTGTAGCTTCTGCATGTTCTAACCAGACGTGATTTCCAGCTCTCTCTCTTCTTCATGCGTTACTCTGGTTTTGCCCCGTCGTTCTGCTCGTTTTCTTTCTCTGCTTCTGTTCGTTCTACACACAAAACTCGAGCTTCTCACATGACTGTCCAGACCCAGTGTTTTCATTCAAACCAGCAGCTCGTGCCTCTTCTTCTTCTTGTTTCTGCATCTTCATTTTGTTTTGCTTCTGCTGGAGTTTGTGATATTCATGTTGCTTCTTTTTCTTTCTCATTTATTCTGCTGCAGTCCCTAGCTTTAAACACGTCATTTTTTTCCACGTTGAAACTGTTCTCATGCAGCTGCTCCTCTGTTCACCACGTGATTTCCTTCTTCCTTTGTGCCCAGACTTCCACGTCTTCTGCTCCTTCTTCTTTCAACTTATTCCACGCAGCTGCTGTCCATCATGACTTCTTCATGCTCCCTCGAGTTGCTCTTTATTCTCCTCACGCCAAAACAGTAGCCTTGCCTTCTCTGTTCTGCATGTGTGTGTTACTGCCCATAGCTCTTTCTTCCTCTTAAACTCGTGGCTTTCATCATGCACCTTCGTCTTTGTTCAGTCACATTCAGCTTGCTCATTCTTCACGTGAAACCCTCTCAAAATCTGCACATGCTTCTCCTTCTTGCTTGCTTCTAATATATTTATTTTTATTCTCTTTTACTCTCTAACTAGTGGCTTTCAAGATTGTGTTCAAAGCCCATTAAAATCTACACAAAAGAATGGAAAGTGTTAAGTAGAAATACCCACAAAATTATTTAAAAGGAATTCAAGCAATAAAATTCAAGAATTTTGCAGTTTAATTCCTAAAGTGCAAAAGTGGCTAATAAAATCAATTTCCATTCAATTGCATGCATTAAGCTACATTTGATTATTAAAATGACTAAGTTAGGAGGATGAAAGTAGATAAAATATGTGTTTATCAAATTCCCCCACACTTAAACCTTTGCACTCCTGGGTAAAGCTTAAAATCCAAGATAAAAGACTAAATGGAAACACCCAGCTAGTAGAATGGCAAGTGGAAAAAGAAAATAGAAAAGAAAGTGTAAAAATTACAAGCTAGAGATTAATCACAACTCTCCAACACTTCAACAATCCAAGCTAATTTCACTTGCATCAAGAAAACAAATTCTATGGCAATTTATTTGAAAAGAATGAATTGAAATGCATAGCCTCTCACATGAATTGGTGTTTACTCTCAACTCTCAAGTGTTTAAGGTAATGTAATTCACTCAAATTCCACCTATCAAAGCTCACTACCATAAGCTTGTCTAGCTTCTAAGTCTCCACCACCAATGCCAAATGCAATGCACAAATCAATAGGACTTTATTCGTGGTTGTAATGGGGTTAAAGAAATGAAATGAATGGATAACAAAAAGAAGGAAAATACAAAACAAATGGATATCTTAGAACCTCAAGAGCACTCAATGACAATCTAGGATAGGGAAGAGTGTGCATTCAAGGCCTTATTTTCCACTAGAACAGCAACTATAAACCCAATTTGAAACACTCTCTCTTTTTTTTTTTTTTTGCTTTTCTATCTTTTCTTCTCTTTGCAATTTTTTTTTTTTTCTAGAACAAATTCTTTGACTAACAATGGCCTTAATGGATACAAATCACACATTCACCTATCCTATTTAGATGTAATGCTCCTTGAAATCCTTAAGGCATCTTAAAACAAGGTGGAAAACACATTTTAATGGCTATAGGCTCAACAAGAAAAGAAAATACAAGTCCAAAGTGGCTAAACAATGGATAAAATGTATGTAGGTTGGCTTTTTGGCTCACTAGCTATAAAAGAAATGAATGCCTTATCATTTCATGCATGCAAGTGCAAATGTGGCCTTAACAAAGAATCAAGACAAGTTCTAGAGTGAAAACAAAGATAGGTGAATACACACTAGAATTGAACAATTAAGGCTCAAATCCTCACCAGCTAATGGCTATCAAATAATTCATTGAAATCAAACTCATTGCCACTTCACTTGAATCAGAACACAAGATCCATCACTTGTCATGTCTACATGAATCCAAGCTAAAATCATCTTAACTTGCAACTTTTACAGAAAAATTAAAGAAAAATCACGCTATTTTTCAAAAATTTTCTAAAAAATTTTTTGAAAAAAGATGGATGGAATGAAATGACTCTCTCCCCCAAACTTAAATGTTGCATTGTCCTCAATGCCATCACACAATCCAGTAAACAGATAAACAATACAATATAAAGAGTGAAAAGAGAGAGTACAACCGGATGAACTTGCCAATGAAGATCTCAAAGGTGGCTAAGATGTTCATTGTAGCTGGCTAGCAATTTATTTCCTACAAAATATAAACAAAAGAAACTATAATGCGAAAAAGAAAAAGAAAACTAAATCCTAAACTAAGAAGAGCTCTATCAGCAACTAACTAATCATAAGTATCAAAAATTAAAATTAAAACTACTTTATTCCTTCTCAATTCAAGAAATTTAAGTCTCACTACTTTAAAACATTTTGATTGGTCATTCAGTGATGACCCATGGACTTCCTCAACCATCAGTAGTTTAGGAAAGTCATTTTCAGCAAATTTAGAAATAAGAAAAGAAGAAAAATCAAATTTAAGACAATTAAAACTAAAGAAAGAAAATTTAAAATCAAAATGAAACTTTGAACTCCCTAAAAATCTATCAAAACCAATGAAATCTACTTGACTCCCTTCAGTAAGAGTCACTACATTCACAGAAAAGTCTAATTGCAACTTCTCATAGCCTTTTGAGTTCAAGGTGTCTGACAGTTGTTTTGTCTCAGCTTGGAGAGTCTGTGGCTTGCTAGGAATTAGCTCAACAACTTCAGGAATCTGTTTTGGACTCTCCATAAGAGAAATAACATCTTCCCTGACCAAAGAGACATCAGTAGGCTCACAAAATTCTAAACAATTATCAACAACAAAATCTAGTCTCTCACTAGTATCAACAAGAGTATAAGGATCAATAGGATTTTCAACATCAATATTATCTTTATGCATATTCTCATCAATACTAGTATGATCAGTGGAATCAGTATCATCAACAATTTCGATGCGAGCAAAGGATTCCATGATTTCAGCAGACTTATCAGACCTTAAAAACTCATTAATCTCAGCACATATAGGACATGTATGCATATCATCACATAAGCATTTAAGAGTTAAGTCTGATTCATCAACAACAATTTGCTCAACAATTTCACTGTCTATATTCTCATCACATGCTACATCTACCATTTCATTATCCATATCAGCACATGCTAGTGAGGAATCATATTGATCAGTATATGTGAGAAACTCACTAGTCCCAATGAAAGAATTACTCTGAGAGTATTCATCACATATAATAGATTCAACACACACACAATCAAGAGATGCATCTAAATTAGCTATGTCACATGATCCAGATGACATGTTGTCCTTAAACTCAGTAGATGCATCATCAACAGACTTATCAACTAATTCCACACTAGGAACAAAATAATTAGGAACAAAATAATCATCACATTCCAAGTCACCCCCACACTTATCTACTACCCTAGACTTAAGAGATTCATCAATTGATTCAGAAATGAAATTTTCACTATAATCACAGCTAGGAGTAGACATCCCAAGTGCATCAGTACACAAGGGTTCATGAGCATCAACAAATGTATCAGTTTTGTTCAATGCATTACCACAATCAACCACATCAGGAGATTCAACAATTAATTCCTCATAAACAACATCATCATGTAATTCAGAATCAACAACATTATATGCATCGGAATCAAAGTGCTATCATGCGAACTAGAGTCAGTTTCAACAAATTGTAAAACATTAGAAGATGGAAGGATATTACCTAATGGATAAGACTCTTCTTCTTCTATACATTCCCTTCTAATTTGCTCTTCAATTGATTCATTAGCACTTGAAGTCGGTTGATTCAATTGAATTCCTGAATCCTTCATCATGTTGTCAAGCCTTTGTTGCATTTCAAGATACCACCGTTCATGTTCTTGTTTGAATTGAAGATTTTCAGCCTCCCTTTGTTGGATTCGAAGATCAAGGGTTTCCATTAGCTGCATCATCCTCTCTTTCAAACTTGGTTCCCTCTGAGGCTCTTGTTGCATGTATTCCTCATGGTAGTTATGAGGATGATATTCTGGCTCTTGCCTATGGAAATTATGGTATGGTTTAAAATGATGGTGGTAATTTGGGTGAATCTCATATGGATGGTGGTATGGTTGGTAGTTGGGGTGAACTTCATAGGAATGGTGGTGTGGTTGGTAGTATGGTTGTTGGACTTGTTGGTATTGTTGGCTTTGTTGATTTTGCCTTTGTCTTTCAAGAACACCTTGAAGCATTGTCTTGAGATCATCCAACTGCCTGGAAGTCCCATTATTTGCATAAGGATCATAAACACCTTGATTAGAAAAATATGGATTCATTTAAAGCAAAAATAAAATGAGAAGTACAATTACTTTTAGCACAAAGCAAAATCACAAACAGCTATAACTAAAATTAACTCAAAATTAAGAAAATCAAATCAAATGAAGATAAGAAGTTCCTAACAATGAGAAACACTCTAAAACAGAGCCTAATGACACAAAACAAACTCACAAAAATTAAAGAAGATAAATCCAGAAAAATTGAAAAATTCCTAAAAAATTCGAGAAAATACTAAAAAATTAGAAAAAGTGCCTCAAACGTTGGAATTTGGCCAAAAAATGGTGCCCCTAATAGCTATGCTATTACTTTTGCTCAAAACATCCAAAAACCTTGAAAAACAAAGTATGAGAATTTTCTGGGCACTTTGAACGAAAATTCCAGCAACCAGGACACTTAACGCGCAACACCGAAATTAACCGATTCCAAGTTCAAAACAGAACGAAAATCAAATCAAAACAGAACTAAAACAAAGATAAAACAAAACAAAAACACTTTGAAAACTTTCTCAAACAATTGAAACTCCAAATCCCCGGCAACGGCGCCAAATTTTGACGGGCTTGTCGTGCAACCCTCAAAATAAAACTAGGTTGATCTAAAAATATAGCAAGTGGCACAACCTAGGTCATCTCCCTTGGAATTGGAATTCAATGTTCAATTAGGTTCTCTACGTGTTCTAAGGTCCTAGAACTATTTAATTTGGGGGATTTTTAATTGAATTAAACTATCCTAAACTGAATTGAAACAAATTTCCTAATGTCTACCTAATTGGATGAATTGTGATGAATGATGGGCTTGTGACTAGCTTAGGAATCATCTCTTGGTATCCACTATCCTTATCCTATTCCAATTGTGATTAATTATGGCCTAAGAATTCCTAATTATGTTCATTAGCAAATGATCTTGAATAACCATTCAAGATTCAAGAGATTAATAATCTAATGTTGAATTGAGACCTCAATCCCGCATTAAACCGTTAACTCTTGTCTTTAAGATCAATGAACATCCAATTTGATTGATTAACTAATTAATTATCTTATGATTCATCATCCAAAAATGTTTAATTAACCAACTAAACACTAAGGAATTCTCAAATCAAACAATCAAGCACAAAATCTCACTCATGCAATTCATCGAACACCTTCGTGGCATACATGGGAGATTAAAGAGAATAATGAAAAATCAAATTCAAATCCAACTAATTAATCAACAAAAAAGGTTTCCTAATCAGTGTCTAACCAGCCACTAATTAATTACACAAATTCCAAATCAAATACAACTCAACCGAGATTGTACAGAATAAGAAAAAGTGGAGGAAAAATAAGAAAATCTTAGCTAGAATTCTGCTTCTTCCCCAAGGATTCAAGCTTCTACTCAAGAGCTTCCTCCCTTGCTAGCCTCAAGATGGATCAGAACTTCATGTTGGTGTGGAATGGAGATGGAGAGATGGATGAAGTTCTGTGTATGGAGGCGTAGGCGAATGAGGCGTGGGTGTGTGTGTACGAATGACGGCTAGGGTTGAGTTTATAGAATGAATCACGTTGTGTATGATGTATGTTCAATGGGCTGGGCTGAATGACGTATTGGAATTTTACGGAGGTGAGTCACGTGTTGCCCCTTGTGCTTCATTTTCACGTGGCTTGCTTAAATTCACGTGCTCTCCCTTCCCTTAGCTCTAGCGTTTTTATCTTGTGCTGACCTTGCCAATTACCTGAAGCTTCAATATAACGTGGGCCCTAGTTTAAAGCTAAATATAATATTCAATGTTTTGCTTCAGCATTTTGCCTAAACTCCCCACGTGATTGCTGCTATAGCTTCTGCATGTTCTAACCAGACGTGATTTCCAGCTCTCTCTCTTCTTCATGCGTTGCTCTGGTTCTGCCCCGTCGTTCTGCTCGTTTTCTTTCTCTGCTTCTGTTCGTTCTGCACACAAAACTCGAGCTTCTCACATGACTGTCCAGACCCAGCGTTTTCATTCAAACCAGCAGCTCGTGCCTCTTCTTCTTCTTGTTTCTGCATTTTCATTTCGTTTTGCTTCTGCTGGAGTTTGTGATATTCATGTTGCTTCTTTTTCTTTCTCATTTATTCTGCTGATGTCCCTAGCTTTAAACACGTCGTTTTTTTCCACGTTGAAACTGTTCTCATGCAGCTGCTCCTCTGTTCACCACGTGATTTCCTTCTTCCTTTGTGCCCAGACTTCCACGTCTTTTGCTCCTTCTTCTTTCAACTCATTCCACGCAGCTGCTGTCCATCATGACTTCTTCATGCTCCCTCGAGTTGCTCTTTATTCTCCTCACGCCAAAACAGTAGCCTTGCCTTCTCTGTTCTGCATGTGTGTGTTGCTGCCCATAGCTCTTTCTTCCTCTTAAACTCATGGCTTTCATCATGCACCTTCGTCTTTGTTCAGTCACATTCAGCTTGCTCATTCTTCACGTGAAACCCTCTCAAAATCTACACATGCTTCTCCTTCTTGCTTGCTTCTAATATATTTATTTTTATTCTCTTTTACTCTCTAACTAGTGGCTTTCAAGATTGTGTTCAAAGCCCATTAAAATCTACACAAAAGAATGGAAAGTGTTAAGTAGAAATACCCACAAAATTATTTAAAAGGAATTCAAGCAATAAAATTCAAGAATTTTGCAGTTTAATTCCTAAAGTGCAAAAGTGGCTAATAAAATCAATTTCCATTCAATTGCATGCATTAAGCTACATTTGATTATTAAAATGACTAAGTTAGGAGGATGAAAATAGATAAAATATGTGTTTATCAGTCGCACACCTAAGAAGGTGGAGATCACTTCTCTTGGCCTAGACACATTATATGGAAGCTAATTATACTCTTCAATTAAATTCTAAGGCCACACAATCACTAAAAAGGCTAGGTGACTCATAAGACTCTTTTATAGTTCCATAATGCACTTAATGAAGCAACCTTAAGAAAACATCATCTTGGCTCCATTTTATCTATTTATTTATAATTCTTGACTCTATTTAAACCTCTTAGAGTCATCACATAATCAATTCTAGGAGCCTAGCTAGGTGTTGCTTCTTTAAGCCATATTATGGAACATATAAGGCCATCTCACTATCTATGGTTTCTAAAATTTTTCCAAGGCTTCCTCTCATATTCTCCCATCATATATGACTCAAAAATAAGTTTAGAACAAATTAAAACTACCCCTAGGTGCCATTTCTACTCTAGGTCAAAGCATATACTTTTCTTGGCATCCTTAGAGTTTCTTTGCTTCCTTTGATGGGAGTAACATATAAGAAGTTTTCTTAGTGTCTTAGGAACTCATATATACTCTTAGACAACTTAAATTACTACTAGGAAGCTTCATCTTAGCCTAGGTACAACCAAATCTCTAAATTCCATAACTTACATTCTAAATCTCCCTTTTCAATTTTAGTTGTATATTCTTAATCCTCACACTCCATAACCTTTAGTTTTATCAAGAATACATGAAGAAAAACTCTTCTCCTTACTTTCTCTCTCTAGACCTAAGCTTAAATGGCTTGAAAACATCAGATTTTGTAAGTGTCTCAAGTGAAGTCTTACCTTAAAATGGAGCTTTCTTTGCGTAGATTATTTTCTACCGATTGATTTCTTGAAAAGAGTTCCTTTTTGGCTTGGGTTAGACCTAAATCTTTAAGTTTTCAAGAAAAGAAAACCACCATTAAAGAGCTCTTAGAGAGAGGAACAACTTTCCTAACTGGTAAGGGATGAAATGAGGCCGTTTACTAACCTAAAGGGAAGCTTAAGCTTCTTCTCTTGCTCCCCTCTTAATGTCATGCCATTGCTGCCCATTTTTCTACAAATGGAATCTTGGAGAAGGTGATAAGGTGTAATCTTACTTAAGAAGCCTCTTTTACAATTTTTTAAAATAACCATTTTGTCCCTACACGCCTGTTTGCTCCGTTTATGCTCATTTTAACTCCTTTTTGAGAAACGTCTTTTCCATCATAAAATTTAGGTCCTCTAATTCATAAAATACATTTAGTTTCATCCAAATTGGATTTAAAACCTTCCCGAATGAACTGGTCAAAATTTGGGTCAACTGACGTTGGAAAACATCCATCAAAGGAACTTTAGCTGTCCCGGGGCTTCCCATGGTTTTCAGGGCCTCTGAGAATCCTAAAAAACTTAAAAATTTCATTTAAAAAGCCCTCCTATGAGAAATTCCAAAAATTGCTCAAAACGACAAAAATGCCCTTACATTTTGTCAACCTTTCATTATATTTTGTTTCTTTATTCTAGCTCTGTTTTTCTTTCTGTCTGAGCTTGGGATTCTCAATTTTAAGAGTCTAGAATGCTTTCTAATTTTTTTGGGACCTTAACTAATTCATTTTGGGGGACTTGCTTTTGTATTCGGTGAAATTTGTTCGTTTATAGGGAAACTGTACATTACGTTTCTTGTGTTTTCTCTCGTTTTTAGAAAATTGGATATTACATGATACATGACATTAAGATTACTGATGTTAGAATTAGACTTTGCCTTCAATATTAGTAGGCAATTATTTTCTATGGCCATACACATGCTAATCACCCCATGATGACCGTATCATAACCACTTGTACGCATAAGGGTACCATTTTATTCTCTTTTTAAGTGGATCCTTACTATCAAGATCTCCTCTTTACCTTCCAGGTAGAAAGTCTACTTAGTCTAGTTTGATGCCAATTTGGTGGTCGAAATTCATCAAATCATATGATAAGTGGCACGCCTCGCATGCCCCTAACACCAAAGTGCCGGTAAATGAGTACGTCCCACATGCCTCTAGCACCAAAGTGCTGTAGAATCTTACCTTACACTCTCCGAGTGTATCATGTATGTAAAGTGCCTCAAACCACCACCTAAATGCATGTCAACACATAGTATATGTAAACTAAATCATACAAAAAAGACAACATCCATAAGCACCACATGCCTATACACCTCCCTCTTATTATACTAGAGCTTCTCTCCCTCATCACAAATTCCCTCTATTGCCTGGGCACATTAAGGGAGGAGCCTCAAAGCTCTCAAGATTCCTTCCAAAACATTATCTCTCTTAATTTCTTACTTTAAAGTTGTTATCCCTCATTTAGAAATGGATTATGTAATTCTAGGGGTTTTTTGCCCTCCTTCTTTGTCATCATTAACTAAAGATAACTTACTCCCTCCAATAGTTTGGATGGAACTATTTGAAATGTTCTTTAGCTCTTATCTCCCTTATTCATTAGGCCCAAGTTATGGTAGCTAGGATTGAGTAATTCCATTTTTTATCAACTGGGATCAAGCAAGTGAGTTAGGACCTCTGTACCTATAAAGCCTCAACCTTGGGGACCCGTCAAAATCTATGTAGTTCTAAGTCATTATAAATTGTACATCACTTCATATATTTAGTCAATCACACTTATTTATTATACACTAGTTCCCAAACTTCCATGGTCAATTTCCCACATATAATTAAGGCCTATATCTTACACTTCCATAAGGTTTTTTTTTTTATAGCTAGTCAAGTGTTTTACTCTGCTTTGTCGCCTTCTAAGTTCTCAACATCACTCTAGATGGCCTTTGAAAAACTTAGAAGACTATCACTTAGGTAAAGAATTGCTACTTCTGTTGTGATCAGTTAACTACTTTGATAGGCCAATCAACTAGTCGGTCGTACCCAGTTGACTTGCTTAGTAAATGGCGGTTAACTGGTCACAGATACTATTAGTAGCTTTGTTCATCATCCTCTTCAGTTATCTGGTCTCATTCATTCAGTCAACTGGTGCCTCATAGAGAATGAGTAGTGCATCTAATGTATAGCCAGTCAGCAACAAACCTTAACCGATTGTTTATCTAAATTGAGACCAGTAACCTAATCTCAGAAGAAAAAGAAAGACAAAATTCTGGTCTTTTCATTAGCATTAACAACCTTAAGTCTCAAAATTAGAATTACTGAAGTGTTATGAGATATAATCTCACTACACTTTATTATTCTCGGGGCATGCTTATTGTGATGGGAGATCTTCTGAATAGAATTCAAGAAGCATTCATTTTAACAATCACTATAAGTCTCACATCATCATTCCTCTTTATTTTCTTCCTAGAGGTAAAGAGCGACAAAACATGTTCACATAATTAGTTACTCTTTTAAGCTAATACTATACCAAAAATGCATCATGATTGCCAAGTTTCTAACCATCAAATTTAAATTAGAATGGTTTTCCTGAACCATTACTCTCATACCAAATGTAACAACCTTAATTTCTAATCATGGTAATTAAAATTAAAGACACGATTAATAATTATCAATTAAGGTTTGAAGTCATTATGAGATTACTTACATTAGAAAAAGGTGAGAAAATTTAAACATTGATATTGTTAAAGTCATTAACTAATAACTCATAACTATTTATGCATATGAGGGAATCAAACCTATAATTATAAGATTTTAATCCTATCATCCATTAATTCCAACTCACAAGAACCTCCTACAAGTGCTCCTAAATCATTCCTTATCATTTCCATAGAGAAAACTAAAGTTTCTAGGTTAATATGAGAAATTGAGCATCTTCACACATTTTGCACATTTCACCACAGCCAAATACCCCTTTTGCTGCAGCAAATTACCCTCTAGAATACCACCAGACTTGCCTCTCACATTTCACTACAGCTAACATTGCTCTTCACCGCACCCAATTCCTCTCTGTTTTCTTCCCTTGGTAACATCATCACATTTGGTCGCAACTAATTTTATTTTGGCCGAGGCCAATTTCCTTCTATTCCGATAACTCCCAAGATTTTATCCCATATTCTCTAATTCCCTTCTAGTAACATTTTAGGCCACTTTAACTTAGTTTGTGAAGATTTAGTGTCTTTCTTTTACCTAATCTACTTAACACATCTATCATTACCCATTTAAAACTCAAATGTGGATCTTTAACCCTTTACCACCACAAACTAGTGAGTTCATGATCAATGATGACAAAGAGTTCATACACTACTCATATTTCCATTCAAACATAAATCCCAATAGAAATTCCATGCATCATTAGTTTAAGTTGACATCTAACGTATCAAATGATTACAATCCCTATGGTTGGCAATTCATGATGCAAAGCGGCAATTACATAAACTAGTAGTCTAATTATACAAATATAATCTGACAAGGTTTCCAAACCTACCTACTACTAAACCATATAGTAAGCTTCCATTAATTTTCTCTTTGCCATTAAGAGGTCCAATCCTTGAAAATATTAGCCCACAACTAGGGTGAAATATACAATCTCAGTAACAAGAGGCAAATTCTATATATATGTATAGATTAATCAATACAATACAATTTTATATCATCAATACTAGAATCATCAATTCAATTTGCAAATGAACTAGTTGAGCTACTAATGACTACTGTCCCATACTAGCAATCACACAAAACATGTTACTGGCCAATAACACCGAGAGAGGTCCATCCGCGGCACTTACTCCATAAGGAGCACAAATAGGGCTCAGTGTATGTAGGGTTTGATCATAATCTGGTGCCCGATCGAAGCACATGCATGGGTGGCAGCGGCACCACAGCTCTACCATAGACTCACAAGGTCCAATTACAATTGTAATTTAAGTAATCAACTAATCATTTAGCATTTCAAAATCTAGCATGTGTAACAAATATCATATTAACATAAGCATATACATGCATTAAGAAAAATAACCTCGGTTACCTCAATGAAGCCAATTACTTTTTCTACTTTTTCTCTAACTACTACCAAGATCTAAAGCTACCAAGCCTAACATAAGCATGATTATCATCATTTAACTATCATTAGCAAAGAAATTCTCCCTATCCACAGATTAATCTTAACAAGTAATCATTGAGAACTTCTTACCCAAACTTCCTAATGATCTATTGCACCAATTTAGGGTCTAAACATCAGTGCTCACCATGATTCACTCCCCACAACTCCATTTTCGCACATGTACAAATCATGTAGCAAAAGTCCATCCAAATGTGGGAATTCAGCATATACACCATACAAGAAAAGAAGGAACACTTACCCACACACCTAAGAGGTCAAATGGATAGAGTTGAGCCTCAACTGCTAAGAACACATTATGGACCATCCTTAAAACATAGATTTTCGCACATAGAATTAGACATATACCAAAGTCAGCTTATAACATGAAATCTGAGCAAGGTTACATCATAAAATGAAAGCAAACACTTACCTTATAGTTCCATTAACTCCAAACTCTAAAAATCTTGCAAGGAATCACCCAAAAACCTAATTTCATATTTGAGAAGGAGATGAAAATGCCTAAAACTAGAAACTAATTAGACCAAAATGAAGAGGAGAATGAGGGAGACATGTTTTATATAGATTACCTTGGCCAAATCTTCCTTTAGAAGTGAGAAATAGTAGAAGAATATAGAAAAACCCTAGCCCCTCTTCTTAAGTGCGAAAATGGCTTCCTTATTCTGCAGAACATGAGTCTCTTAGTAGCCAAATAAGTGGGAAAAAGGCCTCTTAGGGTTTTAGTGAAGATAGGCAGGTCCAAAGGGTCCATTATTTCAAGTGAGGCTCGTGCTAGATGAGATAGGCTACAAAAACTCTTGGGGTTGAGGAGAGTGTGCTAATTTAAAAGCCCAAAAATTCATTTAGATTATGGTGGGAATATATTAGGCCACAAGTTGGAGGGTTTATTATAGGTTTGGGCTATTTTAAAGGCCCATTTAGCTTGGGTCTGCACCACATAGATGTTGGGCCATTTGGAAGTGGAATTAGATCCTCTTATGATTAAGATTAGGCTTCTACATTTAGTCCAAAACCTAATTAAATTATTTGTATGGCCTAAAGTAAAAGTTCCCTTTCTTAATTGATTTTGCTAATCAGGTCACATTAACTTCCTAATCACCATAATTAATGTTAATAAATTTTGGGGTGTTACATTCTCCCCTCCTTTTAAGAATTTAGTCCCCAAAATTAGTCATATGTTACTTAATTTGTGCTAGATAATCCTTTCTCATAGCCTCCTCTTTGATCTCTTAAATAGTCTAACCTGATACTAGTCCTTCCCTACTACTTTCCTAAAGAGGACATTCTTTTTATGTTACTACTTCACTTGGTATCCACAATTCTATTGCTTCTAATCAACCTAGGTTAAATGACATGCAAATCTGAACATTTCGTTTTCCTCTTTTATCCACAACTAAAAGGATCTTGACCAGGTCACACTTAATCATCTTATAGCAAGCTCTAGGCACCTAGCTCAACTAAATCTCAACCTCTCTCTCTTTATAGCTATTGTTTAGTTTTGTTTTGTCTCTTTCTCTCTTTTTCTTTTTTTTTTTTTTTGGGTACCAATAGTCAGCCACTAAATTTTCATGTTAACTTCCTTTCCTTCTTAACTCTCAATTCATTTATGGAATATCTCCAAATGCTTTGTCTAACTCTCCTTAATAGTTAACATCAAGAGCTACACCAAATTCCACTTAGTTAGCCTTATAGTATTTATTCCACTAATAACAACATAGGTAAATAACTTTACTTCATAAAGGAGTTTCATTTGTCCCTTGCTCAAAATATTCACACATTTCTTTAGCTGAACCTTCTTAATTGAAGCAGGCCTTTCCTTTTATAGGATCATCTAGTCTAGGTTTCCAATTCTTATGTCTAACTATCTCAAAAATTATTGCACACATTATATCATCATTTATTGTCCATCAAAAAAAGGTCTATTATTTCCATTAGATACCTAAATTATCCTCTCTTCTCTAGTCCATACCCAAGTTTCCCCTTTTTTATCTGTCAAGGTTTCCAAAGGTTAGAACTAATACAAAGTCTGATCTTATGACTAATCCATTTAAGGCATTCAAACACTCTAAGGTCGCCTTCCATCTAATCAAAATCAAACATAATCTCTTAAGCAAGGATAAACATGATTCTTCAAGTCTAGGTTATATTCCTTTATAAGGCTTGATTTCAAGGGTGAAAGCACCTTGTCTAGAGTATCAAAGTAATCTTTTAAGACTTAGGAATGAGTTTTCTTAAATCTTACAAGCCATAGCTCTGGTGGATGCTTTATTAGATGACATAGCTTCAACAACTTGCCTACAACATTAAAATTTTCTATTCATGGTGGTGGTTCATTATAGGCAATCTAATCATCATCCATAGGTGTAACCAATATAGGAAAACCCTTAATAAACCTTCTCTCTCTCTCTCTCTCTCTCTCTCTCTCTCTTGTCCCTTTTTTTTTATTCGTGTATTGCACTGGCAAAGGCACCACCACAATCATATACATGTGATTCTAAAGACTACCATGATTAATAGATCCAATTATTTCATCTTAGTTTTCCACTACTACAAGCATTAGTAGTTAACTTAATGGCATCTATACTCATTTGATGTCAGCTGAACATCTCTCTGGGTCTTAAGCCATTATATAGTCCCAACATATTGCTCCTTCATACCTTTTACACCTAACTGAGGTATTTTCACACAAGTATAATCACATTTCGAATAGCATACTACTTATCATCTTCAGGATGCAACAAATTCTCTTTAACTTTTTCATATACAACTGAGGTTTTTTTTTAATATCCTAAAATTTAGAAGTTCATAATAACTCCTAAAGAGTAATAAGATAATATCTTGTCAACAAGGTCTAAGATCCTATTGGCAAGGGCTTGTATTCAATAATGTGAAATCTGAAACCTTGTCAATAAGGCATTTTGACAATAAGTACAAAGTCTTCTGACAGTAAGTCATAGCACATAGTATACAATGATATGACAATTTTTGCCCTTATGCAATGATCTGTGCTAACCACAACTAATTCTTTCGCTCTCTAAAAGTTCTTAGGTCTCAATTTTTACACCTGGTTGTTGAGAGTTAAATTAACATAATGGACTTGGTGAGTCTTTTCATTATCAAGCATTCCCTAATTATTAACGGGTTAAGTAAGGATTCCCAATAAGAGACTTCTAGTTTCACCTACAACTAGTGATTCATCTTTCCTCTTCCGTTATCGTACTAAGGTTTTGTTGTAATAGCATAAGTCAATTATATTTCTACCATATCTCATTCATTTCCCCCAAGTTATTATTTTAGATCAGGGAGTCCTTGTTCAAAATTAGGGAGTTTTACTACTAAAGCAAATACTAGTCCATGTCAAATTCCCAATATTGTCTCCATTCCTTAATCACACCACACATGATACATGACAATAAGATTACTGATGGCAGAATCAGACTTTGCCTTTAATATTAGCAGGCAATTCTTTTTTATGGCCATACACATGCTAATCACCTTATGATGACCATATCTTAACCACTTTTACACACACGGGCACCATTTTATTCTCTTTTTAAGTGGATCCTTACTATCAAGATCTCCTCTTTACCTTCTAAGTAGAAATTCTACTTAGTCTAGTTTGATGCCAATTTGGTGGTCGAAATTCATCAAATCATATGATAAGTGGCATGCCCCGCGTGGCCCTAGCACCAAAGTGCTGGTAAATGAGCACGTTCCACATGCCTCTAGCCAAAGTACTGTAGAATCTTACCTTACACTCCCTGAGTATGTCATGCATGTAAAGTGCCTCTAACCACCACCCAAATGCACGTTAACACATAGTATAAGTAAACTAAATCATACAAAAGAGACAACATGCATAAGTGCCACGTGCCTATACACCTCCCTCTTATCACACTAGGGCTTCTCTCCCTCGTCACAAATTCCCTTAGGTACACTAAGGGAGGAGCCTCAAAGCTCTCAAGATTCCTTTCAAAACATCATCTCTCTTAATTTCTTACTGTAAAGTTGTTATCCCTCATTCAGAAATGGATTTTGCAATTCTTGGAGTTTTCTGCCCTCCTTCTTTGTCATCATTAACTAAAGATAGCTTACTCACTCCAATAATTTAAATGGAACTATTTGAAATATTCTTTAGCTCTTATCACCCTTATTCATTAGGCCCAAGTTGCAGTAGCTAGGATTGAGTAATTCTATTCTTTATTAACCGGGATCAAGCAAGTGGGTTAGGACCTCTGTACCTATAAAGCCTCAACTGCCTTCTAATTTCTCAACATCACTCTAAATGGCCCTTGAAAAGCTTAGAATTTTACTTAGGAAAAGAATTCCTACTTCTGTTGTGATCAGTTAACTACTTTGATAGGCTAGTCAATTGGTCGGCCATACCCAGTTGACTTGCTTATTAAATGAAGGTCAACTGGTCATAGATACTATTAGTAGCTTTGTTCATCATCCTCATCAATTACCTAGTCTCATTCATTCAGTTAACTAGTGCCTCACAATGAGTGACTGGTGCATCTAACATAAAGCTAGTCGACAACATGCCTCAACCGGTTGTCTATCTAGACCGAGACCAGTAACCCAATCTCAGAAGAAAAAGAAAGAGAAAATTCTAGTCTTTTCATTGGCATTAACAACCTCAAGTCTCAAAATTAGTATTACTAAAGTGTTATGAGGTATAATCTCACTACACTCTATTATTCTCAGGGCATGCTTATTGTGATGGGAGATCTTCTAAATAGAATTCAAGAAGCATTCGTTTTAACAATCACTATAAGTTTCACATCATCATTCCTCTATATTTTCCTCCTGGAGCAACAAAACATGTTCACATAATTAGTTACTCTTATGAGCTATTACTATGCCAAATATGCATCATGATTGCTATGTTTCTAACCATCAAATTCAAATTAGAACGATTTTCCTGAAACTATTGCTCTGATACCAAATGTAATGACCCTAACTTCTAATCATGGTAAATAAAATTAAAGATGTGATTAATAATCATCAATCAAGGTTTGAGGTCATTATAAGATTACTTACATTAGGAAAAGGTGAGGAAATTTAAACCTTGATGTTATTAAAGTCATTAACTAATTACTCATAACTATTTAGGGATATGCAAGAATCAAACCCACAATTATAAGCTTTTAATCCTATTATCCATTAATTCTAACTCACAAGAACCTCCTACAAGTGCTCTTAAATCATTCCTTATCATTTCCCTAGAGAAAACTAAAGTTTTTAGGTTAATATGAGAAATTGAGCACGTTCATAAATTTCTCACATTTCACTGCGGTGAATTACCCTCTTGAACATCACTAGACTTGCCTCTCACAGTTCACCTCAGCCAATTCCTCTCTATTTCCTTTCTTGGGCAACTTTGTCACTTTTGGCCGTGGCTAATTCCATTTTGGCAGTGCCCAATTCCTTTCTATTCCTATAACTCCCAAGATTTCATCTCATGCTCTCTAATTCTCCCTCTAGTAACACTCTAGGCCACTTTAATTTAGTTTGTGAAGATTTAGTGTCTTTCTTTTACCTAATCTACCTTGCACATCTATCATTATCCATTCAAAACTCAAATGTGGATCCTGAACCCTCTAGCCACCATAAACTAATGGGTTCATAGATCAATGATAGCAAAGAGTTCATACACTACTCACATTTCCATTCAAAAATAAATCCTAATAGAAATTCTATAAAACTAGTAGTCTAATTATACAAATACAATCTGACAAGGTTTTCAAACCTACTTACTACTAAATCACATAATAAGCTTCCATTAATTTTCTCCTTGCCACTAAGAGGTCCAATCCCTAAAAATGTTAGCCCACAACTGGGGTGAGATATACAATCTCATTAACAAGAGGAAAATTTCATATATATGTACAGATTAATAAATACAATGCAATTTCATATTATCAATACTAGAATCATCAATTCAATTTGCAAATGACCTAGTTGAGCTACCAATGACTACTGTCCTATACCAACAATCACACACAATATGTTAATGGCTAATAACACCAAGAGAGGTCCTTCCACGACACCTACTCTATAATGAGCACAACTAGGGCTCAGTTTATCTGGGGTCTGATCATAACCCGATGCCCAATCGAAGCACATGCATGGGTGGCAGCTGCATGACAACTCCACCATAGACTCACAAAGTCCAATCACAATCATAATTCAAGTAGTCAACCAATTATTTAGTATTTCAAAATCAAGTATGTGTAACAAATATCATATTAAGATGAGTATATACATGGAATTAAGAAAAATAACCTCAGTTACCTTAATAAAGCCAATTACTCTTCCTCTAGCTACCACCATAATCCAAAGCATACCAAGCCTAAAATAAGCATGATTATCATTGTTTAACTATCATTAGAAAGGAAATTCTCCCTATCTACAGATTAATCTTAACAAGAAATTATTGAGAACTTCTTACCTAAGCTTCTTAATGGTCTATTGCACCAATTTAGGGTCCATACATCAAAGCTCACCATGATTCACTCTCCACAACTCCATTTTCGCACATGTACAAACCATGCAGCAAAAGTCAATCCAAAATATGGGAATTCAGCACATACACCATACAAGAATAGAGGGAACACTTAACCATACACCCAAGAGGTCAAATGGATTGAGTTGAGCCTTAACTACCAAGAACACACTATAGGCCATCCTTCAAAACTTGGATTTTCGCACATGGAATTAGCCATATACCAAAGTTAGCTTATAACATGAAATCTAAGCAAGGTTACACCACAAAATGAAAGCAAACACTTACCCTATGGTTCCATTAACTCTAAACTCCAAAAATCTTGCGAAGAATCACCCAAACACTAAATTTTAGATTTTATAAAGAGATGAAAATGCCCAAAACCAAAAACTAATCAGACTAAATTGAAGAGGAGAATGAGGGGGACATATTTTATATAGATTATCTTGGCCAAATCTTTCTCTAGAAGTGAGAAATGGTGGAGGAATACAGAAAAACCCTAACCCCTCCTCTCAAGTGCGAAAATGGCTTCCTTATTTTGCAGAACATGAGTGTCTTAGCAACCAAATATGTGGGGAGAAGGTCTCTTAAGGTTTTAGTGAAGATAGGATGGTCCAATAGGCCCATTATTTCAAGTGAGCTAGTGCTAAGTGAGATAGGCTTCAAAAACTCTTGGGCTTAGGGAGAGTGTGCTGATTTAAAGGCCCAAAAATCCATTTAGATTATGGTGAAAATTTATTAGACCATAAGTTGGAGGGTTTATGGTGGGTTCAGGCTATTTTAAAGGCTCATTTAGCTTGGGTCTACACCATATAGATGTTGGGCCATTTGGAAGTGGAATTAAATCCTCCTATAATTAAGATTGGGCTTCTAGATTTAGTCCAAAATTTAATTAAGTTATCCGTATGGCCCAAAGTAAAAGTCCCCTCTCTTAATTAATTTTACTAATCAGTTCACATTAACTCCCTAATCATCATAATTAATGTTAATAAATTTTGGGGTGTTACACTTCTCTTATCTGGTCCTATAAGTCACTCTCTATTTGGGTTTCACTCATTAATAATTTCCCTGAATGCACCTCATATATGAGACTTATATCTCTGAACCTCTCTATCAACTCTTGCTCTTTAATCATCATACAAGCCATATGTATGGATTTTCTACTCAGGGCATTAGCTACCACATTAGCCTTACTAGGATGGTATTTCAATATGAAATCATATTGCTTCAAAAATTCTAACCATTCTACTATCTCATGTTTAATTCTTTCTATTTAAATAAATATTAAAGGCTCTTGTGGTCACTAAATTTCTATAGCTACCCCATACAAGTAGTATCTCTACATTTTCAAAGCAAATACCACTGCCACTAGCTCTAGGTTGTGTGTAAGGTAATTCTCTTCGTGAGGTTTTAACTATTTAGAGGTGTAAGCTACCACTCGACCTTTTTGCATAAGCACACATCCTAACCCTTTCTTAGAGTATCACTATAAATTATGAAAGTCTCTCTGAGGTCAAGAAGTACTAAAATTGGGGCCATGGTTAACTTATGCTTCAACTCTTGAAAACTCTTTTCACATTTTTCATCCAACACAAATAGCACATGCTTTTTGGTGAGTCTAGTTAGTGGCATTGCTATTTGAGAAAAGTTTTGAATAAACCTCCTATAATAACCTACTAAGCCTAGGAAGCTTATAATCTTTATCACTATCCTAGGTCTCTCCCACTGTAACACTACATTTACCTTATAGGGATCTACTGCGACCTTCGCTTGAGAGATCACATGGCTTAGGAATTAAACTTTAGTGAGCCAGAACTCACATTTACTAAGTTTAGCATATAACTATTTTTCTCTTAGGGTTTCTAGTGTAACACCATAAATTCTAGCTCATTTCATGCTATCTTTATGCTTCCCATTAGATATCTCATGGAAGAACCACGGAAATAGCATAAAAATAATGACTATTTTCACGTTGCGTCATAGATAAAAATTCTATTCAGTGTCACGTGGACCGTGGACCGTGGACCGTGTGAACTCATACTATACATTATCATATTTAATTACATCAATAAAACTCTTTTGCATCATAAAATCAAGCCCATAACTCATGGAAGTCAAAGGAGAGCTCAAAATAATGAAGTGCATTTTCAGCTAGAATTGGCCCCTTTTCTAACCAAATGTTAGAAAATCATACGTAATTCTAGAAAAATTGAAATCACACATTCTTAGCCATTCTAGAAAGCTACAGATGTCTACCTCACACTAAAAATATGCCCAGACCATAACATCCATCATAGAGGGCGTTTGACATCCAAATAGTCCAAAGGTCAAGATGCATTCTGGAACTGTCATAGAATTCTACAGAAAAATTTTGAAAATGCCTAATTAATTCTAAAAATATCAAATCCATGCAAATGATACCAATCTGGAAAGCTATGGATGTTAGCTAGAGGGAAAAAATATTTCCAACCTAGTTCATCAAGCCCAGACCTCGAAATTTGATGGAACAATAACTCAGGTCAGGCAAAATTCCTAATACTAGAAAGAATGTTCAAAAATTCATATCTCCCTATCTAGACCTCCAAATGAGGTGCTTTTAGTTGGAACGAGTTATTGTAAATTCCTAGTTTCTTTGTATAAAATTTCATGGCAATTGGACATCATTTAAGCCTAGTGTGACAGATTTTATTTTCAGATCAAATGAATAGTGCAACATACCAAAACTAGAAAAATGGCTAACTTTGAAAATTAATGGTCATTTTTGGCTCCATATAGGGTACCAAAATTGCCAAATGGTTTTCTCTTAATCTTAACACCTTTTGGGTAAGTCTAAAAGCACATTTAGGACTTGTGTGAGCTACCCAAAGGGTTCTAAACCTCATACCTCTCATTTTGGCCTTTTCATCCACACTTATGCACATTTACATCAAACTTCCATAATGCATACCTTAGCATTACATACCCAAATTCTATTCTATAGTTTATATATCATATCCATACATTTATACATCACATAATATCATAATTACACATGTCTAAGGGGTCATAGACCATATACATCAAAGGGTTATATCAATTGACATAAAGATGACCTTCAGGTAACAAAACTCCAATACTTTGTTATCAAACTCTTTCCTTCAAGGTGGTTTGCTTCCATTACCATCTCCACTTGGTTCACCTAGCATGTGAGATCATTGGAGAGGAGGAAATGAGATTCAAAAAATCCCAATAGCTTATCTCGCATTTAATCATATATAATATATGCAAAGCAAGTCTTGAAAATGCATACATGGATATCATAAAAGTCATAAACATTCAAGAAGCAAGTTTGTCATGTGAACAAGTCATACAAGACATTCAAGAGTTTACCAAGTGTTTGGATTGGCCTCACACTTTTTCTCATGGATTTTGGATTTGCCTCACCCATTCTTTAAGAGATTCTTGGACTCAACCATACTCTTAGGAGCCCACTTTGCTTTTGGGAGACTTTTTACTTTGTCTCAACCAATCCAAGGGTTTTTGGCTCATTCTCACCATGGTCAAGAGTTCTTGGCCTCTCCACACTTAAACAAACTCAAACAAACATCCTACATTCATTCGAAAACATAATATGTCATTATGAAATCATGGCATCTAAAATTATGCTAGCATACTTTTCATGGCTTGAAAATACACATACCCACATTCTAAGACAAGCTAAACACACATCCATGTTTGAGAGAAGGTGGAGAGAGCTACCTTGCACACAATCACATACTTTTTCTTTTGAAAATCCCTCCCTTGCTTCGGTCACACACCACGCACCCACAAACGTGTGGGGAAGGTTTCTCTTAGTCTAAATACAATTTATGGAAGCCAATTAGGTTTATGAAACAAATTCTAAGGCCACACAACTTGCTTAAACACTAGGTTGCTCCATAACTCCCATTATGGTCCATAAATACACCTAATGAAGCAACACCCCTCAAATAATTTCTAGGCTCCATTCTTTCCTTTCAAATATGATTCTTGACTCCTTTCAAGTATCTTGGAGTCATCACACCATTAAAACAAAGAGCCTAACATCATGTTGCTTCTTTAAGTCATAATATAGAACCTAAAACACCAATTCACTTTCTGAGTTCTAAATTTTTTCCAAAACCTCCTCTCAATTTCATTCATCAAATATGACTCAAGGATAGCCTTAGAAAAATTTAAAACTCTCCCTAGCTACCCCAACCTTGCTTGGCTGAGACTATGCCCCTTTTTGGCCTCCTTGGAATTCTCTTTGTTTTCTTGAAGGAGGAAGCATATGGGGAGTATCTTAGGGATCTTAGGAGATCATTTAAACTCTTAATTAGGCCTAGTAATTATCATATAAAATCATATTTTGGAAGGTGCACACAAAACCTTAGAATTTGCATCTTGAAATCTAATAGTTTTTTGATAATTCTCTTTGCATATTCTTAATCTCCACACCCTTTTTCCTTAGATTCATGCTTGGTTCTACCTAAAAATCATCTCTTCCTAGGGTTTTCTCAAGTAGGGCAAAATGGTGGAGAAGGGAACCAAAAATGACAACCATAGGAAGAGAAATTACTATGTTTTCTTGCTTTTTCTCACTTGAATCTTGTGTTCTTTGAGCTCCTCTCTTTAAATCCGAATTTTTCCTTGAATTTCTCCCTTGAATCAGATTTATAAACTCTATTTTAATCAAAGGAAACAAAGGAGAAGGGAGGAGAGGAGGTGTTGGTGAAGAAAAGCATGAAAAACCACCATGGAAACATACCTTCAAGCTTGAATTTCTCCTTTCTCTTCTTCCTCTCTTCAAACCCTAGCTTCCTTCTCTGAAATTATACATAAAATTCTGATTCCAAATGAGGGAGAAAGTGGGACGCCACCTATACATAGGTGTAGGAAAATGACTTTTTTAAAAATTCCAATTTTGTCCTTTGTTCTTTGCATTTTCGTTTCTCCTTTGTTTTAGCTCTTTTTGAGAACTGTCTTTTCCATTATAAAATTTAGGCTACTAATTAAATAAAAAGGCCTTTGGAATCACTCCAATTGAAGTTAAAACCTTCATGAACGAATCTGTCAAAGTTCGAGCACACTGACATTAGAAAACATCCACCAGAAGGGATTTAACTATCCCGGAGAGTCCTATGGTTTTTAGGGCCTCTGAGAACCCCAGAGAACTCAAAACTTTCATTTAAAAAGCCCTCCTATGTGAATTCCAAAATTTACTCAAAATTACAAAAATGCCATTATGTTTCGTAAGCTTTTTGTAAGAAATTATTTCTTCATTCTAGCTCCATTTTTCTTTTCGTCTGAGCCTGGGATTCTCATTTTTAGGAGTCTAGAATGCTTCTCAAATTTTTTGGGACTTTAACTATCTCATTTCGAGGGACTTCCTTTTATATCTGATGAGTTTCATTCATTAACAAAGAAATCGTATGTTATGTTTCTCATGTTTTCTCTTGTTTTCAAAGAACCGAATGTTACATCTAGGGCAATCTCAGGTGCTGTTCATGTTCTTTTTTACTTTTTGAATAAATAAGAATATCATCTATGAAGACAACTACAAATCTATCTAGGTATGGCCTAAATACTCAATTCATGTAATCCATGAACACTGCAAGTGCATTCGTCAACTCGAAAGGCATAACTAAAAATTCATAATCCTGTATCTTGTCTTAAATACTATTTTGGGAATATTCTCAGCCTTAATCCTAAGCTAATGACATCCTGACTTGATGTCTATCTTAGAAAATATTAACGCTCCTACTAACTGATCTAGAAGGTCATCTATAAAGGGGAGAAGGTACTTATTCTTAATGGTTATCTTATTGGGTTCTCTATAATCTATATACAGTCTAAGGCTCTCATCTTTCACCTTTACAAATAAAACCGAAGCTCCCTATGGTGAGACACTGGATCTAATAAAATCCTTCTCTAAAAGCTCTTCTATTTGTTTCTTGAACTCCGCTAGCTCGGTAGGAGCCATCTCATATAAGGTCTTTGGCACTGGACCTACCCCAGGTATAATGTCTATAAGAAACTCAACCTTTCTCTCTGGGGGTAGTTTGCTAATCTTTCTAATAAAGACTTCTAGGAACTCTCTTACTATAGGAATTTCCTCTATGCCCTTTTCTACCTCAGTCTGAATAGAAAAAAAAAACCAGATATCCCTGACAACCATGCTCTAGAGACCTCTTAGCCTAGGAGGTGGTTATGACTGACAACTCGGTCCTTATACTAGGTACAGTTCTACATTCAGGTAAAGTAATATATTTATGGGAACAATCAAGTGTGGCATTATTTACAGACATCTAGTTCATACTAATGATTAAATCAATGTCAAGAAGGGGCATACATATAAAATCAAGGGTTGTATAACAATGGTTAAACTGAACCACACAATTCAAGCAAGTATGGGAGGTAATGGCTCGGTTTCCTGTAAGGGTAGATACATGCAAATCATAAGGTAATGTATGCATACTCAGATCCAACCTCCTAGCATAGTCATATAATATGAAAGAGTGGCTAGCACCCGAATCAAATAATGCAGTTACAAAAATAACATTTATCTTAATAGTACCTTGGATCAAACTCAAGGACCAGCTAGCCTCCTGCTGTGATAGGGTAAAGACTCTACCTTGGGTCTGAAGTCTGGGAGCAGGAGCTATCTCCCTCTGCTGCAAGAACAACTGAGGAGCCTGTGTGTAGTCCCTGGCCATGTTTCTAGGCCTACCACATTTATAACACATGTTCTACTCTACGTAACATGGTCTATTCCCATGATTCCTGCCACATTGGGGACATGCTGTAGGCACAAAACTGCCTCGACTAAACTACGTCCTCCTTCTCTTACCTCTCCTATTCTACTAGCTTCTACTAACTCTCCTATTACTAGTTGCGGTCTTTGTTTCTTCCCTAGGTCTCTTGAGCTTAGGAAGGGGAGGTCTAGCACTGGAGGTAGGCTGCATGGTTCTGAGATTTGTTTCTATCACTCTATAAATCTCGACTAGGGTATTGAAGTTCCTAATTCTTTATGGAACCACCCTATCTGTGATCTCCAGTGGCAAGCCTTTCTCTAATTTATCCACTCTCCAATGCTCAACATCATGTCTTTATAAGTATGAAGAATATCTAGAAAGTTCTATAAACTTAGCCACATGCTGATCCACAGACATACCCTCAGTCTATCTTAAAAGTACAAACTTAGACTCTTTCTAGTCCCTGCTAGAGTTAAAGAAATACTACTCATAAAAAGCTTAAAGGAATATCTCCCAAGTGACTAGGAGGTTCCTTGATTTCATAATAGGCTTAGTGCTCCTCCACCAATAATCTGCTTCATTCTCTAACTGAAAAATAGCCATAATAGCTTTCTACTCAGAAGTACACTCCATCACCCAAAATATCTATTCTAACTACATAATCCAGGCCTTACCTTTCTTTATATTCAACTCACCATCAAAGGTGGGAGGCCCAAACTTTTTAAACTGTATGACAACCTATCAAGTGGAAGGCTGCTCCAGGACTTGAGGTGTCTGAGCAGGTAGAGTCAGAGCAACTATCTATATGTGTAGCAGCGGATCAGGATGAGTGGCCCCTAAATGCTCGAGACAATCTAAGTACTGTAGTGGCTATGGAAAAGGAGGTGTAGAGCCCTGATTGTCTCTTTATGCAAGCCGTTCCTATAACTGTGTAATTACGGCCTGCTGTTGATCCAGGTAAGCCATAATAGCTTGAAGGGCTCCAGCTACTGGATCACTAGACTCAGCTCTATCCTCTGCACAAGCCTCTCTAGAAGGCCTACCTCTCCTAGGGCTCACTGTCTATGTTTTTACAATATACCGGGTGTTACACTCATCATGGCCCTAAAACATTTTTAACAAACTTTAGTATCAAAGGGAACACATTCACCCCTATCACACTCAATTCATCCAAAATAGCACATATACATCAAGGCAACTCATATGTACAAGCCATAAATGACACCAAAATGCCTAAACCTTTGCTTTGCTACAAATAAAAGTGTAACACACATTTACTAAGCTCATCTCATATCATTTGTAGGTTCACTTCCTTGGACTTCATAGAATTCTCAAAGAAAAGACTTCAAAATAATCAATTTAATGGTGCTACGTCATACATAAATTTTTTATTCGGTATCCCATGGACCATATAAACTTATTCATCTCATTATCATATTTAAATACACAATTACAACTCAAACCATCTCAAGAAGTGGCCTAAAACTTGAGCAAAAGGAGTGGATATATAAAAACAAGGTGTGCAACCTCAAAGTGATTCCAGAATTCTATCATGAATTTTGGAAAATCATAACTAATTCTAAAAAAATTTAAATCAAACACACTATACCATTCTTGAAAGCTACTGATGTCTACTTTATATTAAAAATAATTCTAGACCACAAAAGGGACATTTAGCTGCTAAAAATTGATGAAATTGTACCAAAGGTTGCCTATCACTACTAGTACTATCCTCCAAATTCAAAAATTCATATCTCCCTGCTCAGATGTCTAATTGGGGTGATCTCTATGGCCATGAAAAGCTTATCATGTATAGTTTATATTGATAAGATTACATAAGTATTAGACATCATTGGCCCCTCTAATGATACAGCCTAAAGAACTGACCATATGAACAGTGTTTGCATCAAAATAACAGAAAAATGCTAATATTGAAAAATCATAATTAATTCCACAGAGCTCTAAATAATCTGGTCTTTAGCCTCCCAAAAATCTCTATATGAGATCTATATGCATACCAAATTTCATGGGCAAATTCATTCATTTGGTTAAATCTTCACATTAGGTTGCAAAATGGCTCATTTTGTGTCATCAAAGGGGTCCAAATGGTCCATAATTGCTTCTATGACAACCATGGCCACTTGAGCACGTGGAAAAGCACCAAAATGGTCTACTAAACTTGCCTTAAAGGTATACAAACCCAGATTTCTCAAACTCACTCATCCACCCCAAGTTGTACACAAGAATGCCTATGTCAAGTCTTGCCATTCCATACCTAAAATGTGCTTTCTCATACATATAGCATTAAATCTTATACATACATCACATATTTGGATATTTACATGCGTTCAAATGATTATACAAAATTTCCACCATAAAATTACATCATATGCCATTCATATGGCTACAAAATGAACAAAACAACAATTTCTTTGTCAATCTTTCATCTTCCAACTTGGTGGCTTCCATTACCTTGCTCATTTGGTCCACCTAGCATATTAAGACATTGGAGAGGAGGGAATGAGATTGAAAGAATCTTAATAGCTCATCTTCCTTTCAATCATACATAAAGAATGCAATTCAAGTCTTAAAAATGCATGCATGGATATCATGGATCATCTAATCATTCATGCACCAATTTTAGCATTTCAAGAAGGCATATAAAACATACATAGGTTTGCCAAGCAAGTGGTTTAGCCTCACCCATTGTCTTATGAATTATGGACTTGCCTCACCCACTTTCTTAAGAGGTTTTAAACTCAACCTCACTTTTGGAAGACTCTTTGCTTCATCTTAACCACTTTTGAGGGTTCTGGGCTCATCCTCATCATGGCTAAGAGTTCTTGGCTTCACCATACTCAAGCAAATCCAAGCAAACATACTAAGCATCATTTGAAGACATAATATAACATCATGGTACCATGGCATCTAAAGATGTGCTAGAACATTTTTTTCATGGCTTAAAATATACATACACAAACAAGACAAATATTCTTCCATGCATGAGAGGAAGAAGAGAGAGCTACCTTTGCCACATAAGCACACTTTCTCTCTTCGAAATGCACTCCCTTCCTTGGCCACACACTCACAATAATGGGAGGCTTGTTTTCTTTGGCCTAAATACACAAAATAGGAACCAATTATGCTTTTGGAACCATTCTTAAAGATACCTATTCATTTGGAACACTAGCTTTGTTTTATAGCTCATTTATAGTTCCAAAATACACCTAATGAAGCAATATCTATCATTTGAGTTCTAGACTCTATTCTTTCCTTCCATTTATGATTTTTGACCCCATTTAAACCTCTTGGAGCCATCACACAATTAAAACAAGGAGCCTAACTAGGTGTTACTTCTTTAAGCCATAATTTGGAACCTATACTACCAATTCATTCCTTAGGCCTCCCAAATTTTTTCCAAGGCTTCCCCTCATCTTCACACATCATATATGACTCAAAAATAAGCTTAGAAAATTTAAAACTATTCCTAGGTGTCTCATTCTCTCTAGGTCGAGACCATACTCTATTAAGGCACCTTTGGAGTTTCCTTGCTTTCTTTGATGGAAGAAGTATGTAGGAAGCTCTCTTGGTGTCTTAGGAGCCAACATGAACCCTTAAACATCATAAAATACGGCTAGGATTCATGGTAGAGTTCAAGGTGCAACCAAAACCCTAGTCTTTTTATCTTGAAATCTAATAGTTCTTAGTTAATTTTCTTTGCATATTCTTATTCTCCACACTCAAATTCCTAAGATTCACCCTTGGTTCTACCTAAAATCCATGCCTTCTTGGAGTTCCCAAGGCTGGTCGAACCAAGAAGAAAAGGGAAAAAGGAGTACCTACCATGGAAATGAAATTTTACCTTGTTTTTCCTTAATTTCTTAGGTGATTCTTCCCTTACTTGGCCTCCTCTCCTCAAATCCAAAAATTGCACCTCTGTTTTTCCCTCCATACAAATTAAAAAACATCATCAAACCCATGAAAATAAAGAGGAGAAGAAGGAGAAACAACTTGTTAAAGAAAAACCTTGAAATTTCATGAAATTTCCTACCTTTTCTTGGCTTTTTCTCCCTTCAAAATCTTCTCTCTTTGTGTGCCTAAAAGCTGGCTTCCTTCTTTGGTTTTGGGGTAGAACTAGGTCATTCTAGAAAAGGAAAGAAGGAGGGCGACTTATAAAGCGGGTTCAAGAAGCCTCCATTTTCCAAAAATTTCAATTTTACCCTTATGTCTTGGCATTTTCATTTCTGATTCATTTAACTCTTTTTTTATAACCATCTTTTCTATCATAAAATCTAGGTTCCTAATTTTATAAAATGCCTTTGGAATCACTTAAATCGAAGCTAAAAGCTTTTCGAATGAAAAGGTCAAAGTTCTAGTTAACTGACATTAGAAAACTTACACCAGAGGCGTTTTAACTATCCTGGGACTTCCCATAGTTTTTAGGGCCTCTGGGAACCACAAAGAACTCAAATTTGCTATTTAAAAAGCCCTCCTATGAGAATTTTAAATTTTTTTTGAAATTACAAAAATGTCATTATATTTCGTAATCATTTCATTAAATTTTGTCTAGCCATTTTAGCCTTCATTTTGAGGGATCTCTGGGCTCCTAAATTTATTATTTAATGTCTAAATTATTATTTTAATTTTTTTAGGCCTTAACTAATTCATTTCAAGGGACTTGCTTTGGAAACATATATATTTCCATCGTTTTGACAAAAACTGGACATTACAGAGTGAGATTCTAAAACCCCAATAGCTAATTCACCCTTCAAGCATAATTATAAGGCATGTAATCACGTCAAAGAAAGCAAACATGCATCCAAGGAATCCAAATATCATACATAATCATATTTATGAAATCAAATGGATCCATCAAGGTCAAAGATAAGCTCTACGGCTTTTGGTCTAACCTCACCCAATTATTTGGGACTTCTAGATTTGTCTCACCCACTTTTAGGGACTTTTGACTTAGTCTCACTTATTCTTGAGACTTTTGGCCTTGTCTCATCTTTAATTAAGGACTTTTAACTTTACCTCACCCAAATCAATAGATTTTTGGCACAACCTCACCCATCAAAAGCTATTTCACATTCTGAATGCATTCTAAGATACATAATGGTATTAAATCATAAAACTAATAGCAATAGGCATAATTCATAATCCAAACACACATACAAGCAATCAATGACAATGAAACAACCAAGATAAACATGTAAGAATAGAAAAAGAGCTACTTCTTCTCAATAGAACACAAAATATTCCCTTCCCTTCTTGGTGCACACTCTCAACCTCATAAACACACTTGGGAGAGACTTGACTTGCTTAGTCTAGACATATCAAACAAGACACAAATGTAACAATGGAACCATCTTTGGACTTACATAAACCTTACATAAGCCAATTCTAGCTTTAGGCTTCCATATGGTTCTATTAGTGGCATAATGAAGCAACTCATACAATTCATTTTCTTGGCTCTAATTACTCATCCAATATAATTCATATGACTCCATTTAAACTCATTAGAGTCATCACAAACTCAAATGAATGATTCTATCACCAAGTTGCTTCTTTATACATAATGGAACCCTAAACTTTCACCTTTCAAAATAAAGTTTCTAAATTTGAACCAATGGTTCCTTTGATGTTTATAATTTATATCTAGACTATTTATATCCTTAGAATCAAAGAAACTCTCCCTAGGTACCTCAAACCCTTTTAGGCTGAGACATGCATAAGGAAGGCCACCTATAGAGTTTTGTTCAATCTTCTAGGGAATTTAGAACCTATATGAGTTCCTTAACTTCTTCTTAGCTCAATCATACTCTTACATGGTCTAAAATATCATTTTAAAGCTTCATATTTTCTAAGGTGCAATCAAAACGTTAGATTCCATAACTTGCTACCAATGGCTTCCTATTTAGTTATTTTAGTTCCATATGAATCTCCATGCTTCAAAACCCCATTTCGTATCAAGTTTAGACCAAAACCAAGCTCTCTCCATAATGTTCTTGGTCTGGCAGAATTGGAGAAGCAAAGAAAGAACCAAGAGAAGCGAGTTTTTCAAGGAGAAATATACCTTGTTTGATTCCTCATCAAGTGAAGTTTCTTGTTTTGCTAAAGTCTCCTTCAAAATCTTCCTTCCCTCTACTAAACCAGCCACAAAACACCATTTAGAATTCTAAAACCATGGAAAGAGAGAGGAGAAGAACATTTATAAAGGCAAGGACATGAAAAGAGCATCATTTCTTACCCTTTTACGCTTAGTTTCTTCTTCCTTTTCTCCCTCTTTGGTGTGCCATTTAGAGCTAGTTTTAGCGTGTGTTTGTTTTAGCTTTTGTTTCCTCCAAACCATGTTTGGCCAGAAGCAACAAAGAGTAGCTTTTATATAAATGTGGTTGCTGAACGTGATTTTCTTCCAATCAAAAGCGAAGCCAAACACACGCTTAGTTCTATTTCAGAGTAAGTCTAAGTTAGTTCATATGAGGGGAAGGGAGGTGGCATGATATAAGAAGGGAAAAAGGGTCAATTATAACATTTCCAAAATTTCAACTATGTCCCTTACACTTTCACTACCTCATTTGAGCTTATTTTAATTCTTTTTTAAAACCGTCTTTTCCATCATAAAATTTAGGTTCTCTAATTTATTAAAAGCTTTTGATTTCACGTTAATTGGATTTAAAACCTTATTAAACCATCCAAAAAGGTTTTAGCCATTCTGACAATTCATGTGATTTTTTAGGCCTCTGAGAACCCTAGCAAGCTCAATTTAGCTCCTTTGAATTTTCAAAAAGTTACCTAAAATTATGGTTTTGCCACTGTGTTTCAATTCATTTTCATTTAGCCATTTCTACTCTAATTTTGGGATATCCTTGGTTTCCTGACCTCATTTCTAGATGTTCTATCTAGATTTAAGCTTTATTTTGCCTCAATTTATTTTACTCTTAAGTCCTCATTCATTAACCAAACGGTTCTAATTTTACTTTTTTGTAATTCATATTGGCCTTCTCTAGGCCTGTGACTCCTTGTAAATAATTGATTCCACTCTTTAAGAATTATTTTGAATTTCTAAATCATAGAATATTAGATGAACTAAGCCCCGAAGTAGGATTTAACTACTCTAGAAAATTCAATGCTGAAAGAGATACCAGATGGCGATGACAAAATCTAAAAATATAAGGTTAAAACAGAGATATAAACAAAAAATGAATAGAGGTGCTTGTCTATTACCCTTCCATCAGAGGCAAAATGATTATTCATACCCTAAAATAATAAATTAACTAAAGAACTTAAGTGGGACCTATATAGGCTCAAATAATATGAAAATATAATAGAGAACTTAAGAAATATAGGCTGAGAAAATTATTATGGAGGACTTACAAAAGGATACATTAGCAAAATGATGAAATTTTTATAGAATCTAGCAGGGAAGGTGATGATGCAATGCCATGTGTAGGGAAAGTGATGATAAGGCACCATGAGCAAGGGAGTTTTCTAGAAATTACATGTCTTACAGAGCAATGGTGACACTTATGCCAATAAATCTCGATTAAAGATTGTGATTGCATATTTTACAAAAACGTTATCGCTAATGCCACCACTTACATTGGATGACATCACCACTAACTTTAGCTACCATAAATGCAAGTAATCATTATAGTAACTTTCATAAAAAATAAAGAAAGTTACCGTGGTTAAAATTTAACAACATTTAAATCCAATGGCTAATATTCATCCTTAAATCAAGATGCGATCTCAACCGTTGAAACAATCTAATCATTCAAATTCTTTTTACTTTTAAAGATTAAATCACAACTATTCATCTAATCCAAAGGCTCACATTTAATCTCTAAAATCAAGATTAAATCTTAGCCATCCTTTCAATCTAATGGCTTGGATTTAATAACCTAAAATAACTTTAAATTTTAACCATCCATTTAAAAATATAATTTATATAAAACACACACAGTTCACGCGACACACATAAGAACACACACACACCCATATTCAACCAAGATGAGAGAAAAGAGGAAGGAGAGCCATAACCAAGAGGAAAGGGAAAGAAGGAAGAAGGAGAAGGAAAAGTGACCAGGGAAGGAAACAACACTACAGATTCAAGGTAACATAGATAAATTTTCTTCTTAGTTTTTCTTCTATTTTTCTACATGAATTTTCTCTTCCTTCCTACCTTGAGTTTCGACCACAGTAAGAAGAAATTAGGAATTTTGTTGTCTCATGAATCCATGTTAAGAAAAGATGGAGAATTTACATATGTAGTTAATGGATTCATATGATTCAAGAAAATTCCAAAATTTTGGAGACTTTGCTATAAACTGTGCAACTAAGTTTCAAGAATCCATGGAAGAAATTGAAGAGAAAATAAATGAGAGAATGATGGAAGAAAGCTTAAACGAGAAAATGATTAATGTAATCTTGATTTTCATGAAGATTTTGACAAGTTGCTTCATGAATTTTACCTTGATGGAAGTGTAGCAAATTCATATAATTCTTAGAAATTGTTTTGAGGCTTTTAACTGTAATGTTTAATTTTAGTTAAAATGATAGAAATGGATATATTTCCAAAGTAACTCCCCTAACATGAATTAGTAGAGATAAAAAAAAATTAAAATAATAATCTAGACACTAAATAATGAGTTTAGAGTCTAGAAGTACCCCGAAATGGAGGCTAAAATGGCCAAAAAATTTTAACGAAATGATTATGAAACGTAACAGAATTTTCATAATTTTGGATAAATTTGGGAATTTTTATAGAAGGTATTTTTAAATGGCAAAATTGAGTTCTCCGGGGGTTCTCAAAGGCCCTGAAAACCATGGGAAGCTTTAGGACAGTTAAAACTTTGACTCTTTTATTTAGAAAGGTTTTAGCTCCAATTTGAGTGATTCCAAAGGTATTTTATAAAATTGGGAACCTAAATTTTATGATGGAAAAGACGGTTCTCAAAAAGGAGCTAAAATGAAACTAAAACGAAAATACCAAGACGAAAGGACAAAATTGAAATTTTTGGAAACTATTCTTTAAACCTAGCTATAAATAGCCACACACCCTACCTCCTCCTTCACTTAGCCCATTTTGTTTCTACCCTAAACCAGAGAAGAAAGCAAGGGATTGAGGCACACAAGAAGGAGAAGAAATGAAGGAGAAAAAGCTAAGGAAAGGTATGATTTTTCATGGATTTTCATGCTTTCTCTTTAACAAACTCCTTCTCCTCCATCTTCATTTCTTTCCTATGGTTTTATTGAAGTTCTTAGATCTATTTTGAGGGTAGAACAAAGGGGAAATTTCGAATTCAAGGGGAGGAAGCCAAGCAAGGCGAAAAACAAGCAAAAGGAACCAAGAAAACTAAGGTATTTGGTCATCTTCATGCTTGATTCTCCTTCTTCCTTCTCTTAGGTGTTGTTTGACCTACATAAGACCAGCCCTAAAGGGGTTGAGTTTCTAGCTAAACTAAGAATGACTCTTAGGAAATCGAGGGAGGAGAATAAGAATATGAAAAGAAAATAACAAACTAGCCATTAGAATTCAAGATAGAAAAGTTAGGGTTTCATAGGTTCCCTTGAAAATCTAATTTGATATAATAATTCCTAGGCCTAAATGAGTATTTGGATGAGCTCCTAAGATCCCTAGAAGGCTCCTCACATGCATCTTCCATCAAGAAAACAAAGCAAACTCCAAGGGTGCCAAGAAGGGAACTTGCCTCAGTCTAAGACACTTAGGGCACCTAGGGGTATTTTTAATTTATTCCAAGCTTATTTTTAAGTCATATATAATGGAAGAGGATGAGAGGAAGCTTTGAAAAAATTTTAGAAGCCATAAAAAGTGAGATGGCATCATAGGTTCCATAATATGACCTAAAGAAGTAATATGTAGTTTGGCTCCTTGTTTTAATTGTGTGATAGCTCTAAGAAGTTTAAATGGGGTCAAGAATCATAAATGGAAGAAAAAAATAGAGCCAAGAACCCAAATTATGGATGTTGCTTCATTAGGTGCATTTTGAAATCATAAAAGAGCAATTAGACCAAGTTAGTGTTTAAAAAAGATGTATAGCCTTAAAAGTAATTTCAAGGGCTTAATTGGCTTTCTTATATTGTGTTTAGGCCAAAGGAAATAAGCTTTACATCATTGTAAGTGTGTAGCCAAGGAAGGTAGTGCATTTCCAAGAGGGAAAGTGTGTTGTTGCAATAAAGGTATCTTTCTTTTCTTTCTCTCATGCATGGATGAATGTTTGTTTTGTCTTTGAATGTGTGTATATATATTTTAAGCCATGAAAAAGTGTTTTAGCATATCTTTAGATGCTATGGCACCATGATGTTATATTATGTTTTCAAATTATGCTTAGTATGTTTGCTTGGGTTTGCTTGAGTGTGGTGAAGCCAAGAACTCTTAGCCATTGTAAGAATGAGCAAGAACCCTTAAAAGTGGTTGAAACAAAGCAAAGAGTCTCCTAAGAGTGAGGTTGAGTTCAAAACCTCTTAAGAAAGTGGGTGAGGCAAGTCCAAAATCTATAAGAGAATAGGTGAGGTTAAACCACTTACTTGGTGAACCTATATGTGTTTTATGACTGAATAGGTGAGGTTAAAATGCTAAAATTGTTGCATGAATGATTAGATGATCCATGATATCCATGTATGCATTTTTAAGACTTGAATTGCATTCTTTATGTATGATTGAAAGGAAGATGAGCTATTAGAATTCTTTGAATCTCATTCCTTCCTCTCCAATGTCTTAATATGCTAGGTGGACCAAATGAGCAAGGTAATGGAAGCCACCAAGTTAGAAGATGAAAGATTGACAAAGAATTGTTACTTTGTTCATTTTGTAGCCATATGAATGGCATATGATGTAATCCTATGGTGGAAATGTTGTATAATCATTTAAACATATGTAAATATCCAAATATTTGATGTATGTATGGAACTTGATGCCAAATGAATGATATTGTAGCTTATGGACATTGGATGGCAACATAAAGTGTATGCATTCTTGTGTATGGCTTGGGATGAGAGAGTGAGTTTTTAATTTTTGGGTTTAGGCACCTTTGAGACAAGTTTAATAGACCATTTTGGAGCTTTCCCACGTGCTCAAGTGGCCATGGTTGCCTTAGAAACCAAAATGGACCATTTTGATCCCTTATGAGACCCGAAATGAGCCATTTTGCAACCTAATGTCAAAATCTGACCAAATAAATGAATTTACTCATGAAATTTAGCATGAACATAGATCTCATCTAGATCTTTTTGGAAAGACAAAAATAAAATTATTTGGAGCTCTATGAAATTAATTATAATTTTTCAAAGTTGGCATTTTTCTGCTATTCTGATACAAACACTGTTCATATGGTTAGTTCCTTAGGCTGTGTCATTTGAGGGTCAAATGGTATCCAATGCTCATGAAATGTTATACACATAAATTAGACATGATAATATTTCCTAACTACCAAGATCACCCCAATTAGACCTCTGAGCAAGGAGATATAAATTTTTGAAGTTGAAGGATAGTACCAATAGTGATAGGCGATCTTTGGTACTGTTTTATTAATTTCCAGTGGCTAGACATTCTTGTTGTAGTCTAGAATTATTTTTATCATAAAGTAGACATCTATAGCTATCTATAATGGTATAGTGTTCTTAATTTCAATATTTTTAAAATTAGTTATGTTTTTTCAAAATTCATGATAGAATTCTGGAATTTCAGTCTGAGGCTACACACCTTGTTTTTATGTATCCACTTCCTTTGCTCGAGTTTTACGCTATTTCTTGAGATGGTTTTGAGTTGTATTTGTGTAATTAAATATGAGAATGAGATGGATAAATTCATATGGTTCACAGGACACGAAATGACAAATTTATACATGACATAATGCAATTAAATTGATTTTTTTAATGGTTTTCCTTTTTCTTCTTATGTTGTTCATGGAAAGAAGTATAGAGTTTATAGGAGATGAGTTCTATAATTATAGTGTTACATTAACTACCTCCTTTAATTATGTATTATTAGCCATTTAATAAGAGAAGAAGGAAGAAAACAACATCTCCACACACACCCTAGGTTCACCTAAGCTCACTTGGTGTACCTAGAAGGTGTTTTTCAAAAACTAATTAAATTAGGTTAATATACACTAAAACTAAGGCCTATGGTGAAATTTTGGTGAATTATGGATAAATATATAAAAAAATAAACTTTTGGGAGAAAGTGTTGACCATGAACATCTTAAATTTTTAATGGCGTTATTTGATGTATTTTGGATGATCTGTATGGTCTAGTATATTCTATATGTTGTTTGGATTATGTTGATATTTATTCTAAAACTTTTAGACCTTATTCGTGCAAGTTAAAATGTTATAAAGTATTATGTTAATTATTGAATAAACAGTGAATTTTTGCTATGGCAAAATACTACTTAATTTCATGTTTAAATAGTTGCAAGTTACTTGGTAAAAGATTGATTAAAGTGAATCTTAGTGGAATTGCCTTAATTAAAAGGGTGAGTCCTAGATGTGAAAAAGTTAGCACTGGATAGCTACTATTATGTTGAATGTCTAATTTTAATTAATTAAGATATTTAAAATAACAAATTAGGACCGGTGAGGGCTAATTGGATATTTTGGAGCTATTTGGACTTATTGGGCCTTATTGAGCACCTCTTATACCTGAACAAGCCTTTTGGATATATCGTACCTTGACATTGAACCCTAATTTATGAACTATTTTAAACACCAGATGGGCTCTAGGACGAATTTGAACTTAAAAAAGTGAAAAGATAATTTTAATATTTAGTTATAATTTTTCTAGACTCTAGTATGCTGTTATACTATCGGAATTATTTGGTTATGCATAGGGTTATATAAAGCAGTTCTTTCCCAAATATACCTATTATATCTTGATCAAATAATAGGTTAGATGAAATATTATTATGATATTTTGATATGACTTTCCTTGGATATCCACTAGGCGATGCCTCAGTAAAGGAAGCAGGGGTGAGCCTACTAAGTCAATGCCAATACAAAATGATTTGGGTATTAAACCTAGCAGTCACCAAGGCCTAATGGTCAAGTTGAATAATATTGTTTGCTGTATTTTCTTTATTCTACATATGTTTAATTACTTATGGTATGTAAATTTTAAAACATAATAATATCTTATTTACTATCTATATTTAAATGTTTATTAATATGTAAGTAATCCTGAAATTTATTTGATATTCTCTAGTTATGTATTCATATGAAATCCACTATTATCCTTCATTTCTATTATTATGTAATTATCTTGAATATTACAAAATAGTATATATACTCCTTGTTTACGTTGTTTTCTATAAATTAATTACTCTCTGTTAGTATATTCTATTTATATTATTTGTTGTTTATTAAATTAATGCTTGGCATTTCTTCATGAATATTATTTTATATTAATCCTATCTATATTACTGAAAAAATTATTTCTCACTTCATTGTGATTTATGTTTTCATATACCCATCTACACAATGACCCCAAAGCTCTAGGCCAAATGGATCCAGTTCCTAATCAAGGGATAGATGTTTGTCGTTAATAATATCTGCATAATATCTTATGACGAGATGGTTCATGTGGTACTAGTCATATTTATGGCAGCGAGATAGGAAACTTCCTTTTTTCCCGTGGGAAGGGTACCTCCTCCGTTTCCATGAATAGAGGCACAATCACTAACACTGCTCTTTTTGTGTGAATAGGAGACTAATTCTTATAGTTTTTTTCTTTACCTAGGGATATATTTTAGGTAGTTTAGATTGGATCCCCAGTGATATATTATGGTCCTTACTTATAATGACCCCATTTCCTTATGACTGAACTTTTTTTTTAATATCATGTATTAACAATAGTTTATTTATGATATATTTCATATTCTGCTATGCAATATAGATTTAGTTAATGCGTGATAATGAATTTCCACCATAAAAGAATGATTAAAAGGAAATTGGTAATTAGTTATAAATTAATTAAAATTATATATTGGAAATAAATAAATTAAAAGAATTTACTAAAAATAGGTAATTAAATAAGGCATTACATTAGAAATCCATGTCATTGAAAGTGATGTTATAAAGATGTATTGGCTTCCAAATGAAATGCTAGGATAAGTTGTAATCCTAAGTGTTACACCATAATATATTTCTTACTCTTGACATATACATATGGTCATTCTTGGCAAAATAATGGTAACCAAACTTTAAGCAATAGAGATTTTAGTTGCCAAAAGCCTCAAATGACTCCAAAATGCTTAAACATGGATTTTCACCATTTTATCTCACAATTTCATGAATAACCAATTTGCTTCATCCAAGATAACATGTAGATAAAGATTAAATCCTTACAATTAGTCATATGCTTGTTTTGGCTATAGAACACATGATAGAACTCAAATTTTAAAAATTCATAACTGGAACTATACAACTCTAATTAATGCAAATTAGTGCTCTTAGAAAGCTTATGGTATGAGCTTTATACTGTAAAAATTTTATGTCAAAATAAACCCATTTGGTCCTTCAAAAAACATGAAATCCAAGATTAGATCAAAATGAACAATAACAGGTCTTAATATTTTTTTAGGGCTAATTCAATTATTAAGTCTATCAAGGGTAAATGGACATTTTATGGATCAAATGGTCAAAATATTGATTCCAAATTGTACTAAATGAGCTCTAAAATGCCATGTCTTTTCATGAGCATATTTCAATCCATATATGCATCATATAGTAATGATTCATCACATTAAAATAGCCTTGCATCAAACATTCACTATTCCACGTGTGAAATTGCATAGGAACCTTAGAGCTTTTCATATACCAAATCATGTTCTATCATCTCATACATACATCCAATGGACATATAACCATGGTATAGTACTTTTAAATATGTTTACATTTCAATACATCAAAATATAAAATTACATAGGTATTTATGCAACATCATATCCTAGGCTTATTCCTTTGCAATAAATGGCTCCTCTCGGTCTTTTGCTCATTTTTGTCCTTGTTTTGCACATCCCCTAGCCATGGTTAGTAAAGATAGGAAAATGTGAGATTCAAAGAATCCTAGTAACTAAAATAACATTCAAACACATATATGGTTCACTTAAACAAATGGAAGCAAGCATACATGTAATACCATATAGATCTAACCACATTCATAGCATTCATAAGCTCCCTATCATCATTTTCATAAGAGTACATGGAAAATGGACTAACAATAATAGATTTATTCACATTGCGTTATGCTTAAAAATTTTAAATCGGTGACACGTGGGCCGTGTAGGTTCATACCATGCATCTTCATATTTAAATACATTATTATAACCCCTTTGTATCACAAAATCTTGCTCACAACTCAAGGAAACCGAAATGGAGCATGAATGGAACTCATTGAATTTCGGCCAGATTTGCTACTATTCTGTCCAAAACTTTGGAAAATCATAAGTAATTCTAGAAATATCGAAATCATGTAATCTTGGTCATTTTGGAAATCTTGTGATGTCTAATTTATGTTAAAAATAGTTACAAGTTATAAAATCCCACACACTGAAAGTTTGACACGTGAAATGGTCTTGAGGTCGGACTGGGTCCTGATGCTGTCACAGTTTACTGATATAAACTTCAAAAATGTCCAATTAATTCCATAAAATTCCAAATCGAGTGAATGATATCAATTTGGAAAGAAAGGGATGTTACTAGAGGGAAAAAAATAATTCCATACCAGTTCAAGCTCTCCCAGACCTGAATTCCGATCAAACAGTGACTAAGGTCGGGTTAGATGCCTGACACTGGACCGAATCTTTGAAAAATCGTATCTCCCTCTCTAGACCTCCAAATGAGGTGCTTCTAGTTGGATCAAGTCACTAGGAATTTCTAGTTTCTTTATATAAAATTTCATAGCAATTGGACATCATTTTCCCTATGAGTGACAGAGTTTAATTTCGGACCAATGCTACAGTACTAAGGACCAAAACCAGCAAAAATCTCAACTTCAACAATTCACCAAATATTCCACAGACCTCCAAAAATTACTAACTTTAGCTTCCCAAAAATCTCTCAATAAGATCTAGATGCATGCCAAATTTCAGACCAAAAAGAGCTCATTTGGACAAAAAGCAACATAGCCTCATGAAATGGTCATTTTTGCTTCCCATCAAGAGTCACTTTGCACCTAATGGCCTTTTCTTGAGTTTGGCACCCCTTGAGCAAGTTTCAGAGCACAAATATGACTTGTAAAGACTGCCCAAGTGATCCCAAACCTCATACATCTCATTTTGGTCTCTCAACATCCATTTGTGCATAGTTACATCAAACCATCAAAGAGCCAATTTGTATAATTCCATTACTTTTAGTGTCATATAAAGTCTACATCATTTTACACTTGTTCATGGTCTTACATCACAAAAAAATTGCATGCATTATTACTTTGACATTTAACCACTACTTAAAGTACATAATACATCAAAATAAAGATGTTCAATATCCTTGGCTTGCATCTCCTTGGCTTAGAATACCACCTAGACAATTCAAGGATGAGGGGGAAAGGGGAGTGAGATTCCAAGAATCTCAATAGCTCACACACCTACTCACATCACATTCAAGGCATACATACATCAAATTCATACTATGTAAGCATAAAGTGTGCAATAAATTCTATTCCATACCACATTCACATGTCAAGACCACTTTTATGCTCTAAGGACTTTTGGTTTAGCCTCACCCCATTTTTAGGACTTTTGGATTTGCCTCACTCTTGGCCTAGGGACTTTTGACCTAGCCTCACCCATTTAAGGGACTTTTGGCCTTGTCGCACCCATGCCATGAGACTTTTGACATCTCCTCACCTTCATCAAAGGACTTTTGGCATCACCTCACCCTTATGAGCTCTTTCCACATTCATGGTCATTCAAGACACGACATTGGTACCAATGCACAACAAGGATCAAGTGGCATGTTATCAAGCATCAAGAATGCATGCAAGCACACTAAAACATACATATGCATACAAGAATGCAAAGAGAATGAGGTGGAGAGCCACCTTTTAAGTTATGCAAGCTCACTTTGCAATTTTCTTCCCTCGTTGGTTTCACAAGAGCACTTAGGTGGATTAAGGTTCTCTTGCCCTAGACATCACAAATAACACACAATCACATCCTTGAAGCAAGCCAAGACATTAAACTAAAGCTTATCACATACTTGGCTCCATAATGGACATATTGGTTCCATAAGTGACCTATTGAAGCAATTCATATCATTCAACTGCTAGGCTCCATTCTCTTGTTATTTCTAGACTTCTTGGACTCATTTAAGGTCCTTAGAGCCATCACATATTCAATTGCACCATTGAAATACCAAGTTGCTTTATAAGGCACCATTATGGACACCATTGTCTCATCTCCCAATCTATGGCTCCTAAATTTTTCCCAATAGTTTCTCCCATCTTCTAACATCATATAAAGTCCCAAAGCAAGACGAGAACAATTTAAAACATCCCCTAGCCTAATGAACCTAGTTTGGCTGAAATATGTACCATAAGGAAGGTTCATGGACTTTGTGATTTTTTCTTCATGGGAGAGCCACTTGGGAGGCTTTCTAGAGGTCTTAAGAGCTCAAGGAAACATTCAAATACCCAAAGAAACATTCACACAAAATCAGATTTTACAAAAACCTAGAAAGCACTACACTTTTCTAACTTGTTTTCCTTTGGTTTTTACTTGAATTTCTTGCCATATTCCTAATCCTTGCACTCTTTTTACTAGGTTTCTCTCTTGGTTCTACCCAAAATCCAGCCCCTCCTATCCCATCCTATGTTGGCTGAAACATACAAGAAGAAGGGACAAGAAAAGGCTACCATAGGAATGAGATTTTACCTTGTTTTTCCTTAGTTTCTTGGATGTTTCTTCCCTTGGTTAGCTTCTCTTCTCCAAACACGAAATTTCCCTCCTTGGTCTGACCTTAAAATAGAACCAAATCATTCAAAAAATTGATGGAAAGAAAAGAGCAAGAGAGGAGAACAAGATTGGAGGAAGATGGAGCAAGAAATTCCATGAAATTACCTAGTTTCTCCTTGGCTTTCTTCCTCTTTTTCTCCTCCTTCTTGTGTGCCTAAGAGAGCTAAAGATTTTATGTATTTTGGGCAAAAAGGGTCGTGCTTATTAAAGAGGAGAAGAAGGGAGAAAAGTGTGGAACTCTTTAGAACATTCAAGAAACCATAAATTCTAATTTTGCCCTTCCGTAATGGCAACTTCGTTTCGGCTTCATTTTAGCTCCTTTTTGAGAACCGTCTTTTCCATCATAAAATTTAGGTTCCCAATTTAATAAAATTCCTTTGGAAGCACTCAATTTGGAGCTAAAACTTTACTAAACAAATTGGTCAAAGTTCAGGTCAACCGACGTTGAAAAATATACACCGGAAGGGCTTTACTAGTCTCGGGGCTTCCCATAGTTTTTGGGGCCTCTGAGAATCTTGGGCAACTCAAAAATTTCATTTAAAAAGCCCTCCTATGTGGTTTTCCAAAAGTTGCACTTATTTACGAAAATACCATTACAGTTCGTCAGTTTTTATCGCAAATTATTTCTCCATCCTAACTCCGTTTTTCTTTCCATTTGAGCCTAGAATTACCATTTTTAGGAATCTAGAACTCAACCCAAATTTTTTTCGGATATTATCTAGGTCATTTCAGAGGACTTACTTTTATATGACTTATTTTGTCGCTTTATGAAATTTACATTCATTACAATACAAGTTATGCAATCATAGCCAAATCTTACACAAAAGAGAAAATCCATGCTCTAGGGGTCTCACAGCTCAAGCAAGAGCAAATCCATGCCCGCAAGGGACTTTTGGCCTAAGGTAAAGCAATTCCAAACTCACTTCCCTAGCCGCACCCAAAAAAGAGCCACCCCACTCATAAATGCAAATAGGAATCATGTAATTGCATATTTCAATCAAAAATCAACAATTTAATCCATTGCAAACAATACATACAAGCAACCAATGACCCAAGCAAACAAACGATACATATAAGAATAAAGGAAAAGCTACCTTATCAAGCAAAAATTAATCAAATGCCTTTGTCTCCTTTTCTTGATTCCACGGCCTCACACACACACCTTGGTATGGTCCCACTTCCTTGGCCTAGACACATCGATTACATCATAAAATAATCAATTAAGACATATTCAGCCTCATGTTAGCGTTCATGTGCATATTTAGGTCTTAATGTATCACTTAGATGACTTTGAATGCCTTAAAAGGTAAAAATTCAATTTCTATGCTTTAAAATCTCACCATATAGGATTGTCAAAACTCTAATGGAACTCATTAGGGCCATTAAAAGAATACTCAAACATGTCTAGAGCCATATGGTCCCATTAGGTATCCTTGAACCCTAATTTTTCACTTTTAAGAATAAAGTTCCTAAATTTATTCTAATGTTTCCATTAGTGTTTATATTTCAGATCTAGATCATTTAAAACCTTAAAATCAATGAAACAATTCCCTAAATATCAATTCCACCTTTTGGCTAAGACATACCATATAACCATCATCTTTGAGTCTTTGTTTTCTTCTTAGGGAATTTGATGATTTTAGGATCTCCATAATTCATTTCTAACTCAATTATGATATTAAAGGGATTAATTAACTCTCCTAGGGTTTTAAATCTCTCATGGTTAAAACTAAACCCTAGGTGAAGGTATATGCCATTCTTTTGGTTCTTTACCATTGTTGTTTGCATATTCTTATTATTTACCCTTCAAAACCCTTTGTTTCACTAAGTTCTCATCAAGCTCATATGTGGTTCCCTCTCTTCCCATGCAGCTAAACACTGGAGGGTTTGAAATCCAACGAAATATAAATTTTTCATAGCAAAATCATACCTTGTTTTGATATGCTATTAATGAAGATTATTTTAATATAATTGGTTTCCTCAAAGGACCTTCTTCACACAAGGTTCTAGCCACAAAAATTTCCCTTTTGAGAAACTAAAACCACCATAAGAAAGAGGAAAAAAAGTAGGAAAATTTTTATAACAACATCCTATTCAAATTTAGGAGGTTTACTCACCTATATGGAGCTTCCTTTTCCCTTCCTTCTTCTTCCTTCTTCACACAACCAAGAGGGGTTTCTAAGGCTACCAAGGTCAATTATAGGGTGAGGGGAATGAGTGGCATCTCTCTCTAACACACACACACATGCACACATGCGTATAGTTAAGGCCTTATAATTTTTCAAAATACTGATTTTGCCCCTATAGTTTAATTACATTGCTTGAGCTTATTTCTCAATATTTATAGAAACCGATAACTCCACACTAAAATTTAGACTATATTCTTCATTAAGAATATATGCTTTGAGGTTATAGTGACTTAAAATAGTCTAAAAAAGTTTAGTTAAAATTATGATCAACCGAAGCCTAAATCATACACCGTTAGAGATTTATTCAAACTAATCTCATCTAATTAATTTACTAACCTTATTTCATAATATTATGATGTAGGATATTCATTTCTTAAGCCAATTTTCATGTTTTCTCAATTTCTATATTTTCATCAATTTGGCCTAATTCGGTTCTTTTAAGCCCGACTAGCCTTTTCTCTCTTTATGATCCTTTTTAATTAATCCTTTCCACTCTTTAGGGACCATGTATTAGTTTACAAAATATAGGATATTACACTAAGCACCTTTATCTCTAGATCTTGGAATTACTTGTAACAATACGTATATTTTTTGTACACAATTGTAGTGACAAAGGATTGACCCCATTCAACTTAGATATGCAATGAGATAGATTAGAAAACACTAGAAAAGCCTCTTTGGTTTAGGTTATGCAGGAAAACTAGCCATAAATATGCCTCTTATCTATCCTGTCACTATATGAATGAGTAGCTAGACCAATTGTTGGAGACTACAGATGCCTGTAGCATTGTACAAAAGTTGATAAGATATGTCTTTTGTAACTTATGTCATGTTATCAAAAGTATGTCTATACTATTATATAAAAACCATTTAATTGTAAATTCATATATACTCACTAATTTAATGTAGGAAAACGTGTATGTGACATGTTGTGCAATAATAATAAATCATTTTTGAAAACATGTATCTATTTGCAACTTGTAAATTCATAAGATTTATCTAAATAAATAACATGTTCTAGTTAAGTAATTTCAATGGTTGGTGCTCAACATGTTGTCCACCCTAGGCCAAATGATGATTCACTCTTGTACCTACTATCCTGACACATTTTGCAAGCCCTATAGCTAGAACGTGCAAGTTAATAGTATCAACCTATTAAGTATTTTGTTTAAAGTTACTTTTATGTTGTGTATGAACTAATATATGGAAACAATTAACTCTTTGACTTAGAATGATTAGATTCTCTACCCATGTAAGGTCTAACATGAGCATCATCCATTCTATCTGCCCCATGCCATCATAGAATATCTCTTGTAGGCTAGCTTCTATAGAATGGCCTAACTTAGGCATTTCAATTTCAATCTCACTCAGGTGGTATCCTAAGACTCATTCATTCCACACATCTCATTGTGAGTGTACCATCACCTTTTAAGATGTTATACTGTAGTTAGATTTATCGTATAAGGACACACTCACCTCAGGCCAAGCTAACTAAAACTATTACTTCTTAGAATTACACCACTTCCAAATAAGCTTAATGGCCAAAAGCTAAGCATTAATGGCTCAGCTAAAACTTTGCATAGCTACTAAAGGACACAAATGAGGAGATAGAACTTCATGTGTAATATCCGATTCTTTGAAAACGATAGAAAACGTAAGAAACGTAACATACGATTTCTCCATCAACATACAAAATTCATCTAATACAAAAGGAAGTTCCCTAGATAGAGTGAATTGAGGTCCCAAAAAATTTATGTAACATTCTAGACTCCTAAAAATGAGAATCCTAAGCCCAAACGAAAAGAAAAATAGAGCTAGAATGAAGAAACAAATTTAAACGAAAGGTTGACAAAATGTAAGGACATTTTCGTCATTTTGAGAAAATTTTAGAATTTACATAGGAGGGCTTTCTAAAAGAAATTTTTGAGTTCTTCGGGGTTTTTAGAGGCCTGAAAACCATAGGAAGTCCCGAGATAGTTAGAAACCCTCCAATAGATGTTTTCCAACGTCAATGGACCTGAACTTTGACAGATTTGTTCGGGAAGGTTTTAGCTCTGATTTGAGTGATTCTAAAGGCATTTTATTAAATTGGAAACCTAAATTTCATAATGGAATACAGTTCTAAAAAAGGAGCTAAAATGAGTTAGAAACAAAAATGCCAATAATAAAGGGCGAAATTGGAATTTTTTAGAAAGCGGAAGCTTCTTGAACATTCTTTAAGTTTCTTGTTTCTTCTTCCCCTTCATTTGCACGACCTACTCCACTCAAAAACTAGAGAAAACATAGCTCTCTTAGGTGCACCATGGAGGAGAAGAAAGGAGGAGAAAAAGCAAGAAAAAGGTAAGAAATTTCATGAATTTTCATGCTCCTTCTTCTTCTAAACTTGCTCCTCTCCTCTTAAGCTTTCTTTCCTATAGTTTTATTGAAATTTTTGGATCTATTTTAAGGGAAGGATAGAGGAGAAAATTCAAATTTGAAGAGAGGAGACCAAGGAAAGTGAGAATCAAGCAAGAAAACAAGGAAAAACAAGGTTAAATCTTCATCCTATGGTAGCTATTTGATAAATGCTATTTTTATATCTTCTATTTCTCCTAACTTAGTTATTTTAATGATCAAATATGGCTTTAAGGGTTTAATTAGATACAATTGAATTTTATTAGTCATTTATGCACTTTATGAATTAATTGGCAAATTATTAAGTTTTAATGCATGAATTTCTTTTAAATAATTTTGTAAATAATTCTATTTAATATTTTCCATTTTTTTTTGTGCAGATTTTCAATGGGTAATTGAAGCTTGACTAGAAAATTGAATTAAATAAGAAAAAGAGAAGAGATGGGCTTCAATTGTGTTAGGGTGCAATCTCAAAAGGAAATAATTTTCACAATTTGAATGCATTTGTTTGGGCAGCTATACAAGGAAAAGCTGCACATGGAAGGAACAAGTAGCATGAACAAAGGAACCAACACGAATGAATGAAGGTAGAGAAGAGCTACTAAGCTTGAGACACACAAAAAGAAGCTTCAGGACAATGCTGCAACTAAAGGGCTCAAGTTCTATGTGTATGTGAACAGTACCACGATGAAGAAATGCTGAAGCTAACATGGAAGAAAACTCATGGCAAGGAAGCAAACATGTAAGGAAGAAGAAGCAGCGAATGAGTAGCATGAGTTGTTGTAGAGGAGAAGAAGACATGGTAATGAAGAAGCTGAGCTCACATGGAAGAAACACGTGGATATGGAGCTGAATAACGTGGAAAGTACATGGAAACAATATAAAAGCAGCTCGTGTGAGGAGTATGTGGGTGTAACACGTCATTAAAAAGCTCGGGCAGCACGTTATGCATCAATACATTCATTCAAACCATGTAGAAGAAGCTATGGGCTGATTAAAGAAGCTACACGAGTTGCACAAAGAAGAAGCCACGTTCTGGTTCCTTGAGTGGGAAAGAGGAAGAACAATGCATGAAGGAAGCATGTGGGGGAAGATGCATGAGGCCAGAATAGTAAGAAGCTCAAATACACATACATGCAGAATGCGATTAGGGGGCTGAAGCTAGGAGAGCTGGATAGAGCGAGGAAAAGAAGCAAAGAAGGGCAGCTGAAAATTTACACTAAAAACACGACGGGAAATAGCTTGAGAATAACGTTGAGCAAAGTAGGTAAAAGAAGCAAGTGAGCAGAAGATGGAGCTACAGTTTCAATGTTAAAAAAACTAAGAATGAAAAGAGAATAAATACACTCGAGCTTAGGTAGAGAAAAAGTGAGGAAGCAGCTACATGAGGAAAACGCAAAGAAAAGAACATGGCTGAAGCTGGGAGTTTGTGCAATAAAAATGCAAAGAAGAAAAGACGTTGAAGGAGTAACGTAAGATTGCATGAGACAAGTGTGTCAGGAGGAGAATTTTTTTTATATCATATTTAGCTTTAAAGTGGGGCCCACCTTATATACATATGCATGTAGCTATGGGCAGAACAAATGAAAGAGGGCACGTGATTTAATTAAAAATACACAAGGAAAAAAGCAAGAAAAGCACATGGAAAGGGGGATCCAGGATACATCCATTCCATACGCATTCACTCATTCCATCGTCGTCCAATCCACTTCGTCCATTACATACACACTCCAGCGTCCATCCCCACCACACCGTAGCCATTTTCATCATCCATTTCCTCCATTTTCCTTCCACCTCTATGAGAGCTTAATTAAAGATTGTGATTAGCTTAGAAGATAACCTTGGTTGAAGCTTGAGTCCATGGAATAACAAAGGAATTTTGGCTAAGATTTTCCCTTTTTCTTGCATTTTTCCTTTTCTTGTATTATCTTGGTTAAGGTTATATTTGATTGGGAATTTGTATTGTCTACAATTAGTGGCTGGTTAGACACTAATTAGAATATTGTTTGATTAATTATTTGATTAATTTTAGTGCTGGATTTTTATTTTCCTACCATTGTCTAAGTATACAATTAAGGTGTTTGATGAAATGCTTGTGAGAATTGGTGTGCCTAATTGTCTAATTTGAGGATTCATTGGAGTTTGATTGGTTAATTAAACATCCTAAGGTGTTAATTCAAAGGCTAATTGGTCCATTAATCAATCAATTCAAGTGTCCATTAAACCTAATGACAAGAGTTAGCGATTTAATGCGGGGTTGAGGTTTCAATTCAACATTACATTGTTAATCTCTTGATTCTTGCGTGGTAACTCAAGATACATTTGCTATCAACACAATTAGGGACTCTTAGATCATAATTAATTACAAATAAATTAGGATAAGGATAGTGGATACCAAGAGACAATCCCAAAACTAGTCACAAGTCCATCATTCAACCATAATCCATACAATTAGGTAGCAATTAATTCAATTTCATTTTACTTAGTTTAATTCAATCAAAAACCTCCTAAATTTAGATAGCTTTTAGGATCCTTTAACACTTAGAAACTCAATTAAGCATTGAACTCCATTTCCAAGGGAGATAACCTAGGTTGTGCCATTAACTATAAAATCTAATTCAACATAAATTTATTTTGAGGGTTGCGTGACACAATCGTCACTATTCATTCCTTCTACTTTTCCCTATTTTGCCCTATATATGTAGCTACAAGAGAGTTTGAATTTTAGGTAGAACCAAGGGTGAATTCTATGAAATTAAGGAAGGAAAGTAAGAATATGCAAAAAAATTCAAAGTAAAAGCCATGGATTTGCAAGATAGGGAAGCTAGAGTTTTGATTGCATCTTGAACTCTATCATGAACCCTAGCCTCATTTTATGATGTTTAAGTGTTCATATGAGTTTCTAAGAAACCAAGTGAGCTTCCTACATGTTTCTCCCATCAAAGCAAGCAAAGAAACTCCATTGGTGCCATATGGAAGCAGAGCTTCAGCCAAGGAGAGTTCATACACCTAGGAAGTGTTTTAATTCCTTCCAAGCTTAGTTTTGCATCAAGTATGATGGGAAAGTATAAGAGAAAGCCTTGGAAAAATTTTAGAAACCATAGATAGTGAGATGGCTTTATATGTTCCATACTATGGCTTAAAGGAGCAACACCTAGCTAGGCTCCTAGAATTGATTATATGATGACTCCAAGAGGTTTAAATAGAGTCAAGAATCATAAATAGATGAAGAGAATGGAGCCAAGATTATGTTTTCCAAAGGTTGCTTCATTAAATGCATTATGGAACTATAAAACAGCCTTATGAGTCACCTAACTGTTCTAGTGATTGTGTGGCTTTAAAAATTGATTTAAGAGTATAATTAGCTTCCATATAATGTGTCTAGGCTAAGAGAAATGATCTCCACCTTCTTGGGTATGTGAGTTCAAGGGAGAAGACTCAAGCCTCAAGGAAAAAGTATGTAAATGCAAGCAAGGTAGCTCTCTCCACCTTTTCTCATGCATGAATGTGTACTTACATTATTTTTGGATGTGTGTATATATGTTTTGAGCTATGAAAAGTATTTTAGGATGAACTTTTATTTCATGGTACTATGATGATGTTTTATGCATTCAAATGATATTTTATGTACTTGCCTTAGTTTTCTTGAGTGTGGAGAAGCCAAAAACCCTTAAACTTAGTTAAGAGAAAGTAAAGAATCTCCTAAGAGTGAGGTTGACTCCCAAGAGTAAGGTTCAGTCAAAATCTCTTAGAGAAAATTAGTGAAGCAAGTCCAAAATCCATAAGTGAATATGTGAGGCTAGTCCACTCACTTGGCAAGCATATGTATACTACGTATGACTTATTCAAATGCTCAGAATATTTATTGAATGCTCACACATTTCAATATGCCCATGCATGCATTTTCAATGCTTGTATTGCATACTTTTTCTGCGATTAAAAGGGAGATGAGCTATTAGGATTCTTTGAATTTCATCCCCTCTTCTCCAATATCTTAACATGCTAGGTGAAACAATTGAGCAAGGTAAGGTAAGCCACCAAGCTAAAGAGAAGAAGATTGACATCAAAGTGTACAAAATGGCTTAGTTTTATCTCTTTTGTAGCCATACATATAGCATATGATGTAATCCCAAGATGAAATTGTTATGTATCCATTTGAACATGTGTAAATACTCATATGTTTGTTGTATGTATGAGTTTTTAGTGCCATATGATGAAAATGTAGTTTTTGGGTATTGAATGGCAAGAGAAAGTGTATGAAATCTTGTGGATGGCATGGGGTGAGAGAGTGAGTGTAAGAAATCTAGATTTATGCACCTTTGAGAAGAGTTTATAGAGTCATTTTGGTGTAATTCCACATACTCAAGTGGCCACACAAGCATGGGAAGTAAAATTGGACACTTTAATGCTAGTTGAGACTATAAAAATGACCGAACCAGAACCCTATGACACAAACTAACCAAATGGATGAATAATCCCATAAAATTTGGCAGACATGTAGGCCTCATTAAGAGCTTTTTAGGAAGATAAAGGTCAAAAATATTGGAGCTCTACAAAATTAATTATGAATTTTCAAATTTGGGATTTTTCTGCTCTTCTGGTGCATGTGCTGCTCATATGGTTAGTTTTGTGTTTTATGTCATCCAATGGCCAAATGGTGTCCAATATTTATGAAATTTTATAAACATAATTTAGAGATTATAAGCTTTCTATGGCCACCAAGATCACCTCATTTGGAGGTCTGAACAGAGAATTATGAATTTTTGAAGTTTACTGTCAATACCAATAGTGCCGCTTGACCTCCAGTACTGTTCCATCATAATTCAATTCCTAAATGAACTTGGCGTGAACTAGAGATATTTTTTCCTTACATTTAACATCTTTATCTTATCATATTGATTGAATTTCCAAAGTCTATGACAGTAACCTATGACAGTAGCCCAGGTAGCTAATACCTTGGGCCCTTTTTGAATGTCATACATCTTCTACTTAGTGTTTCATGACTTAGAAATATTTTTAGCATAAAGTAGAAATCTGTAGCTTTCCAAAATGGTAAAGAATGCATGATTTTAATGTTTCTAGAATTAGTTATGATTTTTCAAAGTTTGTGACAGAAACCATGGGATTCTAGCCTAAACTACACTATGATATTTTATGTGTTTCTTGCACTCTCACTAGTTCTAAGCCACTTTTGGTGATAGAATTGAGTTGTATCTATATAATTAAATATGAGAATGTGATGTATAAGCTCATATGGTCCACGAGACAATAAATGAAAAATTCATATGCTACGCAACACAAAAATACTCATTATTTCATGCCATTTTTCCTTGTTTCTTCATGAAATACATGATGTGAGACATGGAAATAACATGAGATAAGCTAAAAAGTTATGGTGTTACATCATGCATGCTACATACTTAAGTTGATCAAAGGTTACATGTTGCTGAGTAGGTCAAGCCACAGGGTCTATTTAATGTATCTTCTATTGCTTATAGATTTTGGAGATGTTGTCCAACTCAGTTAAGGATCAATAGTGTAGGCTTACCTCCATAGGGAGCTTTACAATGCCATAAACTAGAGCAAGCAAAACTAATGCCAAATCCTCACAAAAATTTTTATCCTACAAGACCATCGTTAAGCTTAAAGTATGAAATATAACTTCAATTTATTGACTACATTCTTAATGTGGTTTCAATTTATTACCAATTGTTTAAAAAAATTGTTTACTTATAATATTAACAAGTGAAAAAATGTTAAACAACTTCCCCCTATATATAGAAGGATTGTAAGGTTTGTTGCCTTATGTCAATGTATTTATATTTACTGTTATGTAAGATGTTATGTTTATTTATGTTTAAATCGTTATTTACATATTATTTAGTGCCTATTTGATGCATAAAGCATGCGTTAAATGATTCTAGAATACTACTTAACATCGTCGAATATTTAGCTTACATTGATCACCCTCATTATTTCCACATCATTAAGTGGCAACATCCTAACCAAGTGTTTTACTAGTTTGTTAGGCAGTAGTCATTTCCAAATGAACTAGTCAATTTGGGCCCTTGCCATACTATACAACTTTGAGATAAGTAGTGCCAATAACTTCATGATAAACTTTTAGAAACCTATAACCATTACTTTTTTTCCTTTTCTAAATACATATTATCTGAATATTTAATGCTCTGTATTTTTTACAAGCTGATCTAATAGAAGGCTTGTACAAGCTTAGTGTTCATGACCCTTTACCATCTAACTCCATGGAGATTGTAAGCCAATATTGTAAGACCATATTACGTGCCTTCAATAAACATTGAGAAATAGTAGGGGTTTGTGACACCAAATCAACCAATTCCTCCACTTCAGCCTCCTCATTAGTATTTGAATTATGCACCGACTATCAATTGTAATAGACCCATAGTTAACCAAAAAGAAGAAGAACAATTGTTGCGTTATGTCAATCAATAGGTATTTTTCCCCCTTTGGTTAGAGTTTGCAAAGTTATGTATATTCTTAATAGTAAGTAAGAAGAGAAAAGAGTATTTAATTTAATTGACTCAATTAACAATTTTTTTCTGTATTATTTATTACTTCAAATGACATTGAAGTAAAGTTTAAATGACCAAATAAGATATTATAATCTTAGTAAACAAAAGAAAATTTAGACCAGTCTGGACCTGTTGCAAGCTAAGACTAGTCCTTTAATGGGAAAAAAAAAAGCTTAAGGCCAATCTTAGCTTCTTATTGGCTAAGACTGGCCTTTTTCTTTTAAAAAAAAAATCAATTAGGAGTCTTGGCATGTTAATAAGTCCCAAATATATATAGTTTTTCTTATCTTTTTATGGGACTTATCATAGTTATTTTTAGGATAGTTAACCTTTTTGTAAATAATTTTACTTAATTTTATATAGATTGTAAATATTATATTTAATTATATTTTTAGTGTTTTTAATAAGTTTTAGGTATTTTAAATAAGCCAAATGGGATTGCATTACATTGCAAGGCTAGGAGCTAAGGTTCAATCAAATTGAGGTGTTAGAGGCTAACTTAAAGTTATGCAACATAGGATTATTGTAGCTGTAATAAGTCATGTATCATAGCTACAACATTAGCGCTTCTAGGAGCCTAAGACATAGAATTTACATAGTGCAATAACTCGTATCACAATTGTAATGCGACAAAAATGTAGAAATGATGTAGCTTTACGTTTTTAACTTAACTTCCTTATAAATACCCCAAGTGATGGCAATAATCAAAAGAGGACCTAAGGAGGATGACCTTCTACATATTTTGGGGTTTTTTAAAGCTTTTAAGGAGCTCTGGGATGTGTGGATAAAGGAGATCAAGGTGGATATGACAATAACGTGGCATTTTTTGGTGTTTGGCTTGGTATTTTGTGTGACGACCCTAATTTCTTATTTCGATAATTAAGGTTAAACATGTGATTAATCATCATAGGTCATGAAAATATGGAAAAGTTTGAACCTTAACGTGATTAAAGCCATCAATCATACGATTATATACACTTATGTTCATACGAGAATTAAACATCTATTTATAGGCCTTGGATTCTATTACTCATCCTAATGACTCTAGATCATCCCTTGTGATTAACATATGGAAAACCAAAGTTTCCTAGTAAATACAAGTGTTTCAACATGTTAGCCGCGGCCAATTCCTTTCTGTTTTACCCTTTTCTTCATCACCAGTTTCGCTGCAGCCAACCTACATGGCGTCGCAACGAAGAAGCCTCCTGGAACTTCCTCGCTCGCCTCTCGATATTGGCCGCAGCCAATTCCTCCTTCCACCGTAGCTAATTCCTCTCTGGATGACTCCCAGTTTGCCCTCTCACATTTTACCGCGGCCAATTTACGTTTCACCGTGGCGAATTCCTCTCTGGCACTCTCCCTGGGCAACTTCGCCTCTATTGGCCGCGGCCAACTTAATTTTAGCCGCGGCGAAGTACCTTCTGGTCCTACACTCCGAAAATCTGGACTTATACTCTCCTTTCTCCCTCCAATCTCACCCTAAGGCCCCTCTACCTTAATTGTGGAGCTCAATTAGCTTTCCTTAGCCTAATTTATCTGACTAATCTATCCTCTCTAATTCAAGATTTAAGGGTCATTTTCTTTCCTCTAATTACCCTATATCAGCAAGTCCATTTATCAACAATTTGTAAAATAACAATAACAAAAGTTCATGAACTATCATTAGATATCACTTATATCAAGATTACGTCTCCAATAATAAGCTACATCAAAGTTCAACAAGGCTCATTGTAGATAACACAAATCCATACATCAATTACTAATTTAAAGTAAGGCCTACTTCTTAATAAGTACACATTATATTATCAAAATGCAGACTCCTACACTTGGCAATATAGATACATGATAATGTTATACAAGACTTAACCAAAATTTAGCATCTACCCTATTACACTCAGACCAAGTGTAGCTCTCCCACACTAGGCCTCAGCTCATGGATGTTCATCCACTTGCTTGCCCTTATCCTTACCCGAAGAACCTTCACCTGAAATTATAATCCCATAAAATGGGGTGAGATATAAATCTCAGTAACCAAGACAATTCCATCATATAATCCAATTTAATTAACATATATACATGAATCGCAACCAACATCAGAATCATATCAGTCATCTCAGGAAATGAAACAATTAGGCTATCATGATTACTATCCCATACTAGCAATCATATTTTAACATGTTAAAGGCCATTAACACCGGGAGAGGCCCGTCCACGGCACCTACTCCCCATTGAGCACAACCAGGGCTCAGTGCATCTGGGGTTTGATCATAACCCGGTACCCGATCGAAGCACCTGCACGGGTGGCAGCCGCACCACAGCTCCACCATGGACTCACAAGGTCCAATTATCATACAATAGATAGCCAACCAATTCATTCAACATTTCAAATCATTCATATACAGCAAGTATGAAATTTAAACCGACATATGCATGGAATTAATGTAAACCCCGGTTACCTCACTTGTGGACAAATTTGCAACAGCCACCAATGGTACAGAGTCTCCCTATAATCATAGCATCAAATAATTACTACTCTAATTCATCATTAACAATTACAACAAGTACCCAAGGAAGTTAAATGCTAATAACTACCTAAAGAACACTTATCCAGCCACCACAAATCCTAAATTTGGATTTTAGTGTCCTCTACCACAAATCTCAATATTCTACCCCAAAATCCTAAGCAAATTCGTACAAAATTAATACCCATAATATAAGTCAGCTATGGGGGTCTCAAACTAACAAAGAAAGCATCAAAATGGGGGGTTTAAACTCACCTAATACCAGCCTCAACCTCAACCTACGAATTTCACCAAGAAAATCCCCGAACACCCACATTTTAGATTTTGGGTATGATGAAAACTCTCCAAACGAAAAACTAATCAGGCTAAATTAAAGAGAAAGATGAGGGGATTAAGTTGTATAACTATTACCTTGGCTGAATCTTGCTCTAAGTGTGTGAAAATGAAGAATTCTTGCCCCCAACCTTAGCCTCCTTTTCAACCTCCGAATTTTGCTTCTTGTGTTTCAGCAAATGAGAAAGTGGCTGAAGCATTAAGGTTTTAGGTGGGTTTAAGTTAGGTCAAGGGATGGGTCATGGGTTGCTCCAAGTCCAACTCCTAATGGGCTTCAGACTTTAGTTTGTTGGGCCAGTTTTTTAAGTGTTGGGCTGCAAAATTCTATTGGGCCAGTTTTATACATTGGGTTGCTGAAGTTTAATGGGACTTGGGCCAAGTTTGAAGAGCTCAAGGGTTTGGATCTGCACCTAACTCATTGGGCCTCCATTAGCCTCTCATCATGATCTATCAATTTGGGCCTAGATGAAATTTCTATCCCAATTAATTCTCAAACCCATATTAACAATTTATCTCACTAAAATTTTCATTCACTAACTTGCCCAATTATCCTCTATTAATTATCCTTAATTACTCTAAATCCACAATTAACACCCTAATTAATTTTTAGGGTGTTACATTTTGCATCAAGGTGCAAAATTATCTATCTTTCCTTCCTTTTTTTTCCTCTGTTATTTAGGTTTTAATTCTATGATTATGTATTTTATTATTTTTTGTTGTAATATGATTTTGTTTAGAAGAAAGATTAAGTGGCTAACCTAGGTGATTGTTTGTTTAAATGAAGTTATAAGAATTAGGGATTGCTTGATTGGATAGGATAAAGAATATAGATTAATACATTGTCTCAATATTAGTTAGTTCAAGTCTATATAATTAAGTCTTTAGTTTTTTTATTTTAGTGTATTTAGTCTTTTATATCTTTATTTGAGTCTTTTTTTTATTTTGCCCTTCATGTGTTCATTTTTTGCTTGAGCCATTGATTTGGTTCCTAGTAACTAGAGTAACCTGGGATGTTAGGTGTACATTATCCTACTTACTTGTATTAAAAGTACTAACCCCTAACATTACTTAAAACCTCTAGAATTATAAGTAATTAATTCTCATAAGATTGATACTCGAACTTTAAATCCATTATCTTATGTGTAAAATCAGAGTGCTTACTAGTTTATATTTGTATAAGATAGTCACATCACCTACTACAAACTAAAACACCTATAATAATGATAATGATCATGATAATGATGATGATGATGATGATGATAATAATGATAATAATAATAACAACAATAATAATAATACCAACACAATAAAATTTTCTGTTGTAATATTAAGTCAAAAATGGTGACTTGTGTAACCTCCCTACTTAATTTTTAATTATTGTTATTTGTAATAGAAAATTTTCACATCATAGGAGATAAAAATTAACAATATAAAAATTTTGCAACATTATATAACATACATATATTTAAATTATTTGTTGAATATTTCCATCGTTTCACTAAAATTTGTCACTTCATCTATTTATCCAAACATTATTCTAGCAAAGCCATGGTATCACTTGGTATACATAACAAGGTTCCAAGACATCAGCATCTTGGAGTTCTAATTAGTCTCCATAATATCCTAGATAGCAAATAAGGCTTGGCCCTCCATGTTGAACGCTTTCCACTTCACATTTAAGATCACTTGGACTTGTTCTACATCAGAGATATCTATATACATCCACTCTACTTCAATTACAAACTTTATGGTTGACATGGTTTATTTTCTTATCTGAGCACATTATCACAAATAAATGAGAATTAACATTCTCAATAAAAACACAATTAATTTTGAAAACTAGTAATGGTTCAACTGCATAAATGACAAAAAAAAAATTTCCTTTTTCATTACTTGAAACATATAAAAATAGCAGGGCTATAAATAGCATATATAATAAAGATTAGGATTACTATATTATCATGTTCATCTATTACTATTGTTACTTAAGCATGTAATTCTAACTATTCCCCTAGCCCAACATCATCTTTTGTATACATACCCAAAATATTACATAATCAAAAATAATATTTCATGAAGGCCTACCAAAAATACAAGGATGCTAATGATCTAGTTACCACATAAGTGCTAACACATATGTACAATAGGAACTACATGCTATGCTAAGCTACATGATGTATGATTAATGACCAAGACCACTATGATGACAAGTATCAATATATGAAATCCCTAGTATCCTATGCAATTCTAGGAGCTGGTTTAACCATAATCGTGATTCTGAACATTTGTACAAAGCAGTATGTAGGAGTAATGAATAGCATGTAAAAAACATGTAATTAGCATGTCTAATGTAGTTTCTCAATTTGAGTAACAGCAAAAAAAATAGCATTCTTAACGCATAATGTAACAACCCTAACTACTAATCAAGCTAATGGGTCATAATTAACTCTTAATGTTTTTTGCTTAAGTTAAACACTATTAATATTTCATTAGAAGTGGAAATTCAAAGGAAATTTGAACCTTATTAATCTTAGAGATCATTATTTAGAAAACAAGGTAATTTAAACCTATAAGGAATTTAAGTTATCAAATAAGTCCTTGTATTCATGTTACCACTGATTCTATACTCACAAAACCCCTTTACAATTGTCCCCAAGTCATTACACTCTATTATCATCATGAAAACTAAGTTTTAGAGGCCAAAAAATAAGAGTTCAATATCTTAGGCCATGACTTGGACATCTTCACTGTGGCTAAGTTAGCTATTAGAGCCTAAAATTTAAGTTATTAGATCTGCTCTATGACTTGACTGATCACTAGGGCTTAAAAACCAAAATACCCATCCCTTACCATGGCCACACCTTTCCACACTGCAACAAAGTTACTTTCTAGAACTCCCAAGGAAAATTTTCTCAAGTCTCAACGTGGTGAGCCTACATGGTGCCACGACGAAAGACCTTCCTAGAACTCTCCCAAGCATTTCACCCTATGCTTGCCATTGTGAACTCCTCTCGCACCATAGCGAGATTGCTTTTGGGTACGCTCTGGATCTAAAATTCTCATGTTGCACCATGGCTCAGCTTCTTATACCGTGGCACTCCTCGCCTCTGGATGACTTTTGGCTGCAACTTAAGCAGTTTTAGCCACAATTCCATCCCCCTTGTAACAATCCTAATTTTTAATTATCGTGATTAGGATTAATTGCATGATTAGGATTAATCAAGGTTTAAATTCATTACAATTAATTAAAATAAGAAAAAGATGGAAAAATTTGATCCTTGACATTATTAAAGTTATTAGCCAAACCATCACAACTATTTGAGTCCACAAGTGATCTTAATTATTAATTAAGACCTTTAATTCATTTTACTATTGATTTCAACTCACAAAACCACTTATAAATGTTCTCTCAAGTTATTTCATAACACTATCATAATAAACTTCAAGGTTTCTAAGTCAAGAATAAGAGTTTGGGAACCTTCGCCGCGACTTGGACTTTCTCTATCGTGGCTAAATTGGTTACTAGATCTTAAAAACTAAGTTTGGAGACTCCCACCGTGACTTGGTACACACACTTTGCAACGTACGAGGCTACTAGAGCTTAAAAGCAAAAATACAAACCTTGTGTCATGACTCAGGCCATCTACACCGCAGTGCAGGTGCTTTCTAGAATCTACTATTCAAGCTTTCACGATTTGGTGTCTCGTTGTAGCGAGCCTATATGGTGTTGCGGTGAGCTACCCTTGTGCCGTAATGAGTTTACTCTCTATTACTCTCCCTGGGCAAATTTCTTGCATTGCGCCACGGCGAGGCATCTCACACCGCAGCACCCTTAGCTTCTGAAACTCCATTGGCCGCGACTTATGTAGTTTTGACACTTCTACTGCACCTAAACATATTAAATTTTGTCCCACACATATCCAACCTCTCTCTAGCAACATCTTAAGCTCATCTTGCCTTAATTTGTAGGGTTTTAATGGCATCTTATAATCTAAATTACTTAGCATACCAATTCTAATCAATTCAAAACTTAGGTATTGATCTCTACCCATTCATCTACCATATATAAGCAAATCATGGACTTTGACATAAGGAATACCAAAGCCACTACTATTATCATTCAAATGTAAATTCCAACAAAGGTTCCATATAATATGTGACGACCCTAGCTTCTAATATCAGTGATTATAGCTAAATACACAATTAATAGATAATGATCAAGGTTTGGAGTCATTGCAATTAGTTACATTAAGAAAATATAGGGGAAATTTAAACCTTGATACTACTAGGATCATCAACTAACAACCATAGTGGGGACATGCATAAAAGGGGTTTGTGCCATCATTAAAGGTTTAGGATTCATCCATTAATCAATTTCAACCCGCAAAAACATCCCACCAATGTACTCAAACTATTCCTTAACATTATCCTTACTGAAATTAAGGTTTCTAGGTCAAATATAGGAGTTTGGGGACCTGCGCCGTGACTTGGAACTTTCCCGCCGCGGCTAAGTTAGGTTCTGGAGCTCAAAAACCACATTTTTAAACTTGCGCCGCGGCCTAGAACTCTCGCGCCGCGGCCCAGTTACTCTCTGGAATTTTCTTGACTTTCGCCGCGGCGAGTTGGACCTGCGCCGCGGCCAACCTATGTGGCGCCGCGGCGAGTTTTGCTACTGTAACCTCCCTAATTAATTTCCTCGACTCGCGCCGCGGCGGGACTTCTTGCGCCGCGGCGAGGTTACGTTCTGTCACCTCCTGGGCGATTATTTTCACTCTGCGCCGCGGCGAGATTTCTCAAGCCGCGGCGTCCCTCGCCACTGTCACTCCCTAGGCCGCGGCGAAGCCTTCTTGGCCGCGGCGTGACTCCCTCCTGTAGCTATTTTCCCTCTATTTCGCCCCCTACACTCCATTCCTCTTCTTAGGGACACTCTAAGGTCACTTCCCCTCATTTTATATGGCTCTAATGGCATTTATCTACCTTATTTACTTAGTTATACTTCCATTACCAACTCACAACCTATATGCCCGTTTCTTTCCTCTAATTACCTTCCATCAGCAAGTTCATAACGTATCAACAACAAAATATACATGAACTACCAGCAGCTATCCTTTAATACAAAATAAATGGGGGTTCCATATATTAGGGGCTCATATCAATGTCTCAAGGGTTACATTTCCATTGATAAGCAATATTACATGTCAGCACCAATTACAACAGAAATCATGAGTCCATACAACAACTACCAAATTAAGATGAGGTCTAACCCCTCAGTTCATACATCCTCGATAAATCAAATGTTCAAGCCTACACTTAGCAATACAGATACATGATGATGCTATACATTAAGGAATACAAAATTAGCATCTATACTAGCTAAGTCAGCCCAAGTGTAGCCATCTCCCCATAGGTGGGAACTCATGGATTCTCATCCACTTGCTTACCCTTATCCTTACCCGAGGAACTTTCACCTGAAATATTAATCCCACAACACGGGGTGAGATATGAATCTCAGTAACCAAAGCAATTCCATCATATAATCCAGTTTAATCAACATATATGCATAAATCAAAATCCATATCAAAATCATATCAGTCATTTCAGCAAATGAAACAATTAGGCTATCATGATTACTATCCCATACTAGCAATCATATAATCAACATGTTAAAGGCCATTAACACTAGGAGAGGCCCGTCCACGGCACCTACTCCCCATTGAGCACACCAGGGCTCAGTGCATCTGGGGTTTGATCATAACCCAGTGCCCGATCGCGGCACATGCACGGGTGGCAGCCGCACCACAGCTCCACCATGGACTCACAAGGTCCAATCATGATACAACAGATAGCCAACCAATTCATTCAACATTTCAAATCATTCATATATAGCAAATATGAAATTAAAGCAGATACATGCATGGAATTAATGTAAACCCCGGTTACCTCACTTGCAGACAATTGCAACAGCCACCACAAATCCCAAATTCGGATTCAAGTATCTCCTACCAGAATTTTCAATGTGTCACCCAAAATCCTAAGCAAATTCGTATAGAATTAGTACCCATAATATAAATCAGCTATGGGGGTCTCAAACCAACAAAGAAAGCATCAAAATGGGGGGTTTAAGGTCTCCTAATACTAACCCCAACCTCAACCTACGAATTTCACTAAGAAAACCTCCAAACACTCACTTTTCAGATTTTGGGTATAATGAAATCTCTCTAAATGAAAAACTAATCGGACCAAATTAAAGAGAAAGATGAGAGGATTAAGTTGTATAACTATTACCTTGGCCAAATCTTGCTCTAAATGTGAGAAAAGATGGAATTAAGTCAAGAACCCTAGCCTCCTCTCCTCACCTCCGAATTTCTCTTCTATTTTTGTGTTTCAGCAAATGGGGGGAAAAGTGGCTGAAGCAATTAGGGTTTTGATGGGTTTAAGTTGGGTCAAAAGGTTGGGTCATGGGTTGCTCCAAGTCCAAACCCAATTGGGTTTCAGATTTTGCTTATTGGGCCAGTTTTTAAGTGTTGGGCTGCATAATTCTGTTGGGCCAGTTTTCACACATTGGGTTGCTGAAGTTTAATGAGTTTTGGGCCAAACTTAAAGGGCTCAAGGGCTTGGATCTGCACAAGGGTAATTGGGCCACTTAATTGAGCCTATACAAGATAAATCTTGGGCCTCTATCTCATTAAATTAGTTTGGGTTTACCTCTAATTCATTGGGCCTCCATTAGCCTCTTATCATGATTTAATTAATTTGGGCCTAGATGTAAATCTCCATCCTAAATAAATTCTCAACCCATATTAACAATTTATCTCTCTAGAATGCCTATTCACTAACTTGCTCAATTATACCCTGTTAATTATCCTTAATTAATCTTAATCCATAATTAATACCTTAATTAATTTCGGGGTGTTACATTCTCCCCTCCTTTTAGAAATTTTGTCCTCAAAATTAGACATACCTTACTCAAATAATGCAGGATAATCCTTCCTCATTGCTTCTTCTGTTTCCCAAGTTGCTTCATCCGGAGTAAGTCCCTTCCATACTACCTTTACCAGGAGGATGTCCTTATTACGCAGCTGTTTGACTTTTGAGTCCACAATCCTTTCTGGTTCTACCACATAAGATAAATCATCTTGTAGATGCACATTCTCATGCTCAATGACATGCAAAGGGTCCGGGTGGTACTTTTTCAGTTGGGACACATGGAATACATCATGCAATCTGGCCAGGTTTGGAGGTAAAGCAACTCTATAGGCCACTGGTCCTATCCTTTCAAGGATTTGGAAAGGACCAAGATAGCGAGGACTGAGCTTTCTTGTCCTGATAGACCGTCCTACCCCCGTCACCGGAGTAGCCTTAAGGAACACATGGTCTCCTATCTCAAATTCTAAGGGTCTCCTTCTCTTATCTGCATAACTCTTTTGCCTACTCTGGGCAGCCAACAATTTCTTTCTGATGAGTTCTATCTGGTGGGTGGTTTGGTCCACTATGTCTAGACCTAAGAGACTTCTCTCACCAAGTTCTACCCAACACAAGGGTGACCGACACTTCCTCCCATAAAGTGCCTCAAATGGTGCCATTTGGATACTGGAATGGTAACTATTATTATAAGCAAACTCAGCTAAAGGCAAGTACACATCCCAACTCCCTTTCAATTCTAGCACACTAGCTCTCAGCATATCCTCAAGGGTTTGAATGGTCCTCTCAGTCTGTCCATCAGACTGAGGATGATAAGCAGTGCTAAAGTTAAGACTAGTGCCTAAAGCTTCTTGTAGAGACCGCCAAAATTTTGATGTGAATCTTGGGTCTCTATCTGACACAATGCTATTAGGAACGCCATGTAACCTTACAATCTCACGAACATACAATTGAGCTAGTCTATCTAGAGGATAAGTAGCTCTAATAGGTAGAAAGTGGGCAGACTTCGTCAATCTATCCACAATCACCCAAATAGCATCATACCCCGAGGATGTTCTAGGCAAACCCATCACAAAATCCATGGATATACTATCCCATTTCCATTCCGGAATTTCTAAAGGCTGTAACAAACCTGCGGGTCTTTGGTGCTCAATCTTAACCCTCTGACAAATTAGACACCTAGCCACAAACTCCGCTATGTCTGACTTCATTCCAGGCCACCAAAAGCTATTCTTTAAATCCCTATACATCTTAGTGGTGCCCGGATGAATGGTGTACCTGCTCTTATGAGCTTCTGATAACACTATGTTCCTCAACTCCTCATCCTTAGGTATGCACACTCTACCTTGGTACCTCACCAAACCATCTTCTGATAGGTCAAAATCCTTGACCTCACCACTACCCAGTTGCTCTCTAATTCCTCCCCAATAGGCATCTAACTCTTGGGCCTCTTTAATCCTTTTTCTAAGGTCATTTTCTATCCTCAATTCTCCCAAAAGAAGACTACTAGGGTTCATTGAAATTGATAAATTCAAATCTCTCATCTCCTCAATCAACCTTTGCTCTCTAAGCATCATCATTGCCACATGAATAGATTTCCTACTCAAGGCATCGGCGACCACATTCGCCTTCCCTGGGTGATACTTCAAGGAAAAATCATAGTCTTTAAGGAATTCCATCCACCTTCTTTGCCTCATGTTCAACTCCTTTTGGTCAAACAAGTACTTCAAACTTTTATGATCACTATACACCTCAAATTGGGCACCATAGAGATAGTGCCTCCAAATCTTAAGGGCAAAAACTACAGCAGCTAGTTCCAGGTCATGGGTAGGATAATTCTCTTCATGGGGTCTAAGTTGTCTAGAAGCATAGGCTATCACTCTACCTTGTTGCATTAAGACACACCCTAATCCCTTCTTAGAAGCATCACTATAGACTGTGAATGTCTCTTTAGGGTCAGGTATCACTAACACAGGTGCAGTGGTAAGCCTATCCTTAAGCTCTTGAAAAGCATTCTCACACTTAGCATCCCACACAAATGGTTTGTCCTTCCTAGTCAATTTGGTCAAAGGCATGGCTAACTGAGAAAATCCCTTAATGAATCTTCTATAGTAGCCGGCTAGACCTAAGAAGCTACGGATTTCGGTCACCGTTTTGGGTCTCTCCCAATTCAGTACCGCCTCTACCTTGCTAGGATCTACCGCTACCCCTTGTTCTGTTATCACATGACCTAGGAATTTGACCTCCCGCAACCAAAACTCACATTTGCTCAACTTAGCATACAACTGATGCTCTCTCAAGGTCTGAAGAACTATCCTAAGATGCTCTTCATGCTCTTCACTACTTTTAGAGTAGATGAGAATGTCGTCAATGAACACTACCACAAACCGGTCAAGATAAGGCCTAAAAATCCTATTCATGTAATCCATGAAAATGGCAGGGGCATTGGTTAACCCAAAAGGCATAACTAGGAATTCATAATGGCCATATCGAGTCCTAAAGGCTGTCTTAGGTACATCCTCAGCCTTGACTCTAAGTTGGTGATATCCCGATCTAAGGTCAATCTTTGAAAAGACTGACGCCCCAGCTAATTGGTCAAGCAAGTCATCGATTCTGGGTAAAGGGTATTTATTCTTAACAGTCGCTTGGTTCAGTTGCCTATAGTCAATGCAAAGTCTAAGGCTACCATCTTTCTTCTTGACAAATAAAACTGGTGCTCCCCATGGAGACACACTTGGCCTAATAAACCCTTTCTCAAGTAACTCTTCTAATTGACTCTTTAACTCAACCAACTCAGCAGGCGCCATTCTATACGGGGCCTTAGAGATTGGACCAGTACCGGGTACCAAATCAACAGAAAATTCCAACTCTCTCTGGAGGTAGTCCACTAAACTCCTTAGGGAAAACCTCAGGAAACTCCCCAATCACAGGTATATCCTCTAACCCATCCTCAACTTCAACATGCAATGAAAAGAATACTAGAAACCCTTGGCATCCACGCCTAAGGCACCTCCCGGCTTGGGCGGCAGACACACAAGCAAGCTCAGTCACAGGACAAGTTCCAGGTATGTTTGCAGGTAAGGAAACAGTTTTACGGTTGCAGTCCAGTATCACATTATTAGCAGACAACCAGTCCATGCCAATGATTACATCAAAATCACACAAAGGGATACAAATCAAGTCAAGGGTAGTACAACGGCTATCCAATTGTACAGTACAATTTAAGCATACATCAGATGTAATCATAGAATATCCAGTAGGGGTGGACACAGATAATTCAAATGGCAACAAGCTAATTTTAAGACCCAGACGCTTAACACAGTCATATGAGATGAATGAGTGGGTCGCACCCGAATCAAACAATGCATCTACGACATGATTATGGACAAGCAATGTACCTCGGATCAGGCTAGGGGATCTACTAGCCTCATGCTGCGTAAGGGCGAACACCCTTCCTTGGATAGGCGGCTTAATTGATGAGGCCGACTCACGTGACACTGTGCAAGTCCGCGCATAGTGTCCCGGCTTTCCACAATTGTAACACACAGGACAAGGCCCGTTCCCATGGTTCTTCCCACACTTGGCACAAGTGGGTGGGGCACTCATTGCAATTCTCGGTGGTCCCATACTTCTTCTTTGAGGGACATTCCTAGGGGGTGGTCTCCTTCCCCAAGAGCCACTCCCACTATGGGTTCCTTTCTTGCTCACGCCCCTAAAGGGCTCCATGCCCCGGTCACGTTTTCCTTCCAGGGTCTTCTTTCTTTTGGCCTCACTCTCCATCATGGCCCTTTCTGTCACCCTACACTTCTCCACTAACTCATCAAAGTTGCGGATTTGTAGAGACACTATTTTATCCTTAATCTCTGGTCTCAGGCCTCTCTCAAATTTCTCAGCTTTCCAGGGCTCATCATCAAACCTTTTCAGGTAGGAGGAGAAGCGAGACAGCTGAATGAATTTGGCTGCATATTGGTCTACATTCACATCCCCTTGCTCAAGGAAGTTAAACTCAGCTTCCTTGTCGGCCCTCACTGATGGGGGAAAATATTTGCTTTCAAATGCTGTTTGAAAGCTCTCCCAGGTCAAGGGTATCTCCCTTGCAACCAATAATCTAGAGGCACTCTTCCACCAGTGCTCTGCCTCACCTTCCAACTTATAGATGGCCAGCTTTGCTTTTTCTTCGGTGGTGCAAGTCATAACCCCGAAGATCTTCTCTATTTGCATTAGCCACTTCTCGGCCTTCTCAGTGTCTAACTCCCCCAAAAATGATGGAGGATTAGCCTTTTGGAACTTAGACAACACCACAGAGAGGTCACCATCCTCTCCCACACCAGGGTTTTGACCAGCCCCCACACGATTTCTCACTGGCACCTCTTGGTTTTGCTTACTCATATTCTCATGAAGTTGTTGCAGCACTTGCACAGTCGCTGCATGGGCCACGGCTTGCTCTTGAAGCCGATCAGTCATTGCCCTCACTGTAGTTTCATGGGCCTCAGCTTGTTCCTTCATTCGGTTGGCCATGGCAGCCATGGCCTCTTGCATCTCTCTTAACATCTCAGTGGTTTCTCTACGAGTAGCCATTTAACTCTTCAAAGCTACAAGCACAACCACAAGCATTCCCCATTAAGCTACAGCCCAAGGCAACCAAAACACACTCCACCCATGGCAGATACATAGATATATATATAGGTATGAGAGTTATCATCAGGCCACAATGTTCCTATTCCTGTCATGCATGCATCATGATTGCCAAGTTTTCTAACAACAAAGATATAAATCAACACATTTTCCTGAACCATTGCTCTGATACCAACTGTGACGACCCTAGCTTCTAATATCAGTGATTATAGCTAAATACACAATTAATAGATAATGATCAAGGTTTGGAGTCATTGCAATTAGTTACATTAAGAAAATATAGGGGAAATTTAAACCTTGATACTACTAGGATCATCAACTAACAACCATAGTGGGGACATGCATAAAAGGGGTTTGTGCCATCATTAAAGGTTTAGGATTCATCCATTAATCAATTTCAACCCGCAAAAACATCCCACCAATGTACTCAAACTATTCCTTAACATTATCCTTACTGAAATTAAGGTTTCTAGGTCAAATATAGGAGTTTGGGGACCTGCGCCGCGACTTGGAACTTTCCCGCCGCGGCTAAGTTAGGTTCTGGAGCTCAAAAACCACATTTTTAAACTTGCGCCGCGGCCTAGAATCTCTCGCGCCGCGGCCCAGTTACTCTCTGGAATTTTCTTGACTTTCGCCGCGGCGAGTTGGACCTGCGCCGCGGCCAACCTATGTGGCGCCGCGGCGAGTTTTGCTACTGTAACCTCCCTAATTAATTTCCTCGACTCGCGCCGCGGCGGGACTTCTTGCGCCGCGGCGAGGTTACGTTCTGTCACCTCCTGGGCGATTATTTTCACTCCGCGCCGCGGCGAGATTTCTCAAGCCGCGGCGTCCCTCGCCACTGTCACTCCCTAGGCCGCGGCGAAGCCTTCTTGGCCGCGGCGTGACTCCCTCCTGTAGCTATTTTCCCTCTATTTCGCCCCCTACACTCCATTCCTCTTCTTAGGGACACTCTAAGGTCACGTCCCCTCATTTTATATGGCTCTAATGGCATTTATCTACCTTATTTACTTAGTTATACTTCCATTACCAACTCAAAACCTATATGCCCGTTTCTTTCCTCTAATTACCTTCCATCAGCAAGTTCATAAAGTATCAACAACAAAATATACATGAACTACCAGCAGCTATCCTTTAATACAAAATAAATGGGGGGTTCCATATATTAGGGGCTCATATCAATGTCTCAAGGGTTACATTTCCATTGATAAGCAATATTACATGTCAGCACCAATTACAACAGAAATCATGAGTCCATACAACAACTACCAAATTAAGATGAGGTCTAACCCCTCAGTTCATACATCCTCAATAAATCAAATGTTCAAGCCTACACTTGGCAATACAGATACATGATGATGCTATACATTAAGGAATACAAAATTAGCATCTATACTAGCTAAGTCAGCCCAAGTGTAGCCATCTCCCCATAGGTGGGAACTCATGGATTCTCATCCACTTGCTTACCCTTATCCTTACCCGAGGAACTTTCACCTGAAATATTAATCCCACTACACGGGGTGAGATATGAATCTCAGTAACCAAAGCAATTCCATCATATAATCCAGTTTAATCAACATATATGCATAAATCAAAATCCATATCAAAATCATATCAGTCATTTCAGCAAATGAAACAATTAGGCTATCATGATTACTATCCCATACTAGCAATCATATAATCAACATGTTAAAGGCCATTAACACTAGGAGAGGCCCGTCCACGGCACCTACTCCCCATTGAGCACACCAGGGCTCAGTGCATCTGGGGTTTGATCATAACCCAGTGCACGATCGCGGCACATGCACGGGTGGCAGCCGCACCACAGCTCCACCATGGACTCACAAGGTCCAATCATGATACAACAGATAGCCAACCAATTCATTCAACATTTCAAATCATTCATATATAGCAAATATGAAATTAAAGCAGATACATGCATGGAATTAATGTAAACCCCGGTTACCTCACTTGCAGACAATTGCAACAGCCACCACAAATCCCAAATTCGGATTCAAGTATCTCCCACCAGAATTTTCAATGTGTCACCCAAAATCCTAAGCAAATTCGTATAGAATTAGTACCCATAATATAAATCAGCTATGGGGGTCTCAAACCAACAAAGAAAGCATCAAAATGGGGGGTTTAAGGTCTCCTAATACTAACCCCAACCTCAACCTACGAATTTCACTAAGAAAACCTCCAAACACTCACTTTTCAGATTTTGGGTATAATGAAATCTCTCTAAATGAAAAACTAATCGGACCAAATTAAAGAGAAAGATGAGAGGATTAAGTTGTATAACTATTACCTTGGCCAAATCTTGCTCCAAATGTGAGAAAAGATGGAATTAAGTCAAGAACCCTAGCCTCCTCTCCTCACCTCCGAATTTCTCTTCTATTTTTGTGTTTCAGCAAATGGGGGGAAAAGTGGCTGAAGCAATTAGGGTTTTGATGGGTTTAAGTTGGGTCAAAAGGTTGGGTCATGGGTTGCTCCAAGTCCAAACCCAATTGGGTTTCAGATTTTGCTTATTGGGCCAGTTTTTAAGTGTTGGGCTGCATAATTCTGTTGGGCCAGTTTTCACACATTGGGTTGCTGAAGTTTAATGAGTTTTGGGCCAAACTTAAAGGGCTCAAGGGCTTGGATCTGCACAAGGGTAATTGGGCCACTTAATTGAGCCTATACAAGATAAATCTTGGGCCTCTATCTCATTAAATTAGTTTGGGTTTACCTCTAATTCATTGGGCCTCCATTAGCCTCTTATCATGATTTAATTAATTTGGGCCTAGATGTAAATCTCCATCCTAAATAAATTCTCAACCCATATTAACAATTTATCTCTCTAGAATGCCTATTCACTAACTTGCTCAATTATGCCCTGTTAATTATCCTTAATTAATCTTAATCCATAATTAATACCTTAATTAATTTCGGGGTGTTACATAATACTAGTTTAAGTCAACATTTAATGCAACATATGATTACATTCTCAAATAATAAATCATATCTCAAAGTCAGTAAGGTTCCATATTATATATAAATGAGTACATATATCAGATCCCAAATTTGTATAAGGCCAAACTCCCTATTAGTTACATCATAGATCACTAAAACACAAAACTCTTACACTTGGCAATTTGATTACATGATGATGCTATACAAAAGAATAACAAAAATTAGTATCTATTATAAGTTAGATCAACTCAAGTGCAGCATTCCCCACACAGGATTACAACTAATGGATGTTCATCCACTTGCTTCCCTTTATCCTTAACTGAAGAGCTTTCACCTAAAATAGTTAGCCTATGAAAAGGGGTGAGATGCAAATCTCAATAACTAGTGGCAAATTCCATTCATATGCTTCAAATTAATCAACATATATGTATTAAATTGGATAAGTATCAAGAATAACATAACATTAACAAATTGTAATAGTTGAGCTACCAGTGATCAATATCTTATATTGGCAATCATGCATAATATGTTAAAGGCTAATAACACTAAGAGAGGCCCATCCACAGCACCAACTCTCCAATGAGCACAACCTAGGCTCAGTGTATACAAAAGACTAATCACAACTTGGTGCTTGATCGAAGCACAAAGCACGAGTGGTAGCCACACCATAGCTCCACCATGGACTCACAAGGTCCAATCACAACATATCATATAGCTAACCATTTATTTAGCATTTAAAATCATATATGTGCAGCAGATATAAGATTAAATTGAATAGATGTAAGGAATAAAAATTAATCCTAGTTACCTCACTTTGTGGACAATCCTTGAAGGCTAACAACAGTACCAAAATCACCCCATGATTATAAAATCAGACAATCACTACTTGTAACACCCCAGAATTTATTAATACTGATTATGGTGAATTAAGGAATTAATACAAGGATTTGGGAAAAATAAAGAAAATAAGGTTTCTAAAGAAATGGATTTATTTTAGACATTTTGAGCTAATAATCATGTTTAGTTATTATTATGTGGAGATATATTAATTATGTTTATGGGTGTAATTAAGGAATTAACTAAGGGGATTAAAGATTTAATTTGGGCCTTATGATCAACATGTTTATGCCATAAGCCAAATAAGAAAGCCCACTTCTAGTTTGTAAGAAGGTCTAATCTCATTTCTTAAGAGCCCAACTCTCATTTCTTTAACTAAACCCTTCAACTTATAGCCCAATAAACACATATATGAACCTAAGTGGATGTTGGGCTTTAGGGTTGGCCTAAACCCATCTAAAACCCTAACTTACTTAGCCCCTTATCCTCTATTCTGTAGACCAACTCAATCTTAGGCAAGGGAGAACTCCATTTCCACATAGAAAGAGAGGAAGCTAGGGTTTTCTACATTCCTCCACCATTTCTCACTTTTAGAGAAAGATTTGGCTAAGGTAATCTATATAAAACATGTCCCTCTCATTTTTCTCTTCATTTTGGTCTGATTAGTTTCTCTCTTTCTCAAATCTGAAATTTGGTGTTTGGGTGATTCCTTGTAAGATTTTCGAAGTAAGAAGTTAGAAGGATGATTGGGTAAGTATTTTTCTTCCATTTTGTGTATTATTTTGCTAGAAAATGTTCTTAAGGATTGATTTTCATAATGGGTTTTGCTATTGTGCAAAATTACAAGGAGATAAAGGTGAAAAACTAAAATTTCTAGGCTTGATGACTCAAATTCGAACTTAGGAATGTCCCATGATGTGTTCTTGGTAGTTGAGGCTCAACCTAGTCCATTTAACCTCTTAGATGTATAGGTAAGTGATTTCTCTCCTTTTATGAGATGTACATACTAAATTTTCATCATTCAGACTAACTTTTGGTGCATGGCATGTATATGTGTGAAAATGGAGATGTAGAGAGTGAACCATTGTGAGCTTTGATGTCTTGACCTTGAATTGGTGCAATTGACTCTTTAAGAAGCTAGGTAAGTAACTTTTAGGTAGCCATTAGTGGTTTAACCCTTTGGATATATGATTTATTGCTAGAAATGATGATAATTATACTGTTTTAGGCTTAGTGTGTATTTAAATTATAATGGTAGCTAGAGACAAAGTAATTGGCTTCATTGAGGTAACCGAGGTTAATTTTCTAATTTCATGTATATGTTCATGTTAATCTGATATTGTTTACACATATATGATTTTTGTAACTCCAGCTTTTCGTTAAATGACAGAAACTAGCGCGTTTTCAAAGTAAGTCCCCTAAAATGAATTAGTTAAGGTCCTAAAAAACTTGAGTAACATTCTAGACTCCTAAAAATGAGAATCCTAGTCTTAGATAGAAGGAAAAATGGAGCTAGAATAAAGAAACAAATGTTGATGAAAATCTTATGAAACATAATGGCATTTTCATAATTTTGAGTAAATTTTAAAATTCACACAAGAGGACTTTTTAAATGAAAGTTTTGAGTTTTTTGGGGTTCTCAGAGGCCCTGAAAACCATAGGAAGCCCTGGGATAATTAAATCCACTTCGGTGGATGTTTTACAATGTCGGTGCACCCAAACTTTGACGGATTCATTCGGAAAGGTTTTAGCTCCAATTTGAGTGATTCCAAAGGCATTTTACTAAATTGGGAACCTAGATATTATAATGGAAAGACGGTTCTCAAAAAGGAGCTAAAATAAAGGAGAAACAAAAATGTCAAGAATGAAGGGCAAAATGGAAATTTTTAAAAAGTGTTTCTTCCTCCACCTATAAATAGGTGGTGCCTCACTCTCACTCTCACATAGCTTTAGATTGTTCTGCCCAAATTCAGAGAAGAAACCCTAGGAGAGTGGCACTCCAAGGGAAGAAGAAGAAGAGAAGAAATTCAAGTTTTAAGGTATGGTTTCTTGGTAGTTTTTCATGCTTTCTTCCATTCAAACCTCCTCTCCTTCATTCTTCTTTGTTTCCTTTGATTAAAATGAAGTTTACAAATCTGTTTTAAGGGAGAAACTTAGGGAAATTTTTGGATTTGAAGAGAGAAGCTTGGAGAAAGCAAGATTTAAGTGAGAAAAAGCAAGAAAACAAGGTAATTTCTCCTCCCATAGTTGCTACCTTTGATTCCCCTTTCTTCTCCATTTCGCCTCACCTAAGGAACCCTAGGAGGAGTTGATTTTTAGATAGAACCAAGGGTGATTATAAGGAAAAAGGGTGTAGAGATTAAGAATATGAAAAAGAAATTAACAAAAAACCATTAGATTTTAAGTTGCAATTTCTAGGGTTTCAATTGTACCTTGTAAAATCTGACTTTGTACAATAATTCTTACGCTTAAATAAGAGTTTAAATGAGTTCCTAAGATCCTTAGAAGTCTCCCCATGTGCTTCCTCCTTCAAGAAAACCAAACAAAGTCCATAAAGGCCAATAAGCTTCATGGTCTCGGCCTAAGGAGGTTAGGGTAGCTAGGGAGAGTTTTAAATTTTTCTAAGCTTATTCTTGAGTCATATATGATGAATGAAAATGAGGGGAGGCCTTGGAAAAAATTCAGAACCCATAGAAAGTGAAATTGTGCCTTATATTCCATAATATGACCTAAAGATGCAACATGAAGTTAGGCTCTTTATTTTAATTGTGTGATAACTCCAAGAGGCTTAAAAGGAGTCAAGAATCATACTTAAAAGGAAAGAATAGAGCCTAGAATTTATTTGAAGGGTGTTGCTTTATTAGGTGCAATTATAGAACCATAATGAGGTTTATAAGTCAAGCTAGTATCTAAACAAGTTATGTGGCCTTAGAATTAATTCCATGAACCTAATTGGCTTCCATAAATTGTGTTTAGGCCAAGAGAAATCATCCCTACACTTTTGTGTGTGAGTGGCCGAAGGAGATGGCATTGGTTCAAGAGAAAAAGTGTATAATTGCTTCCAAGGTAGCTCACTCCTCCTTCTCTCATGCATAGTTGTTTGCTTTACTTGTCTTTGAATGTGTGTATGTGTATTTTTAAGCTGTAAAATGTTTTTTAACATGACTTTTATTCCATGGTGCCATGACATTACAATATGCTTTCATATGATGATTTTGATGTATGCTTGGGTTTGCTTGAGTGTGGTGAGGCCAAGAACCCTTAGCCATGGTGAGGATGAGCCAAGAACCCTTAAGATTAGTTGAGACAAAGTAAAGAGCCTTCTAAAAGTGAGGTTGACTCCCAAGAGCATGGTTGAGTCCAAGAACCTTTTAAAGAATGGGTGAGGCAAGTCCAAAATCTATAAGTAAATGGGTGAGGCCAATCCACTTGCTTGGCAAGCCTTTGTATGCTATGTATGACTTTCTCAAATAATGAAAATGCCTCTTGAATGATTACACATGTCAACATGACCATACATGTATTTATGAGACTTGTTTACATCCATTATATGTGATTGAATGGGAGATGAGCTATTGGGATTCTTTGAATCTCATCCCCTCTTCTCCAATGTTCTAACATGCTAGGCGGACTAAGAGAGCAAAGTAATGGAAGTCAACCACTTTGAAGAAGAGAGCTTGACAACATAATGCATAGTTTTTGGTTCTTTAAGGCCATATTTATGTCAAATGATGTAATCCATTGATGTATATGGCCTATAACCTTTTAGACATGTGTAATTATGATCATATGTGATGTATAAATGAAAGGATATGATATGTGAATGCTAGAATGTAAATTGAGTATGTAATGCCAAGTTATGTTTCTTGAAAATTTGATGTAAGTTATATAAGTGTGGATGAGATGGTCAAAACAAGATGCATGAGGTTTGGGACCATTTGGACAGCTCACACAAGTCCTAATTATACTTTTAGACTTTCCCAAAAGGTGCCAAAACATAAGGAAAGCTATTTGGACATTTTGGTATCTTATATGGAGCCAAAATTGACTATAATAGAACCCTATATCACTTTTTATTCAAATGAGCTCTTATTGATTTGAGATTTGACATGAAATTAGAGCTTGTTGAGAAATTTTGGGAAGCTAAAGAACATAATTTTTTAAGGTCTACAAAATATTTTATTAATTTTCAAAGTTGGCAAATTTTTTGGTTTTTGTCATGTCACTGTTCACTCAGGTCCGAAAAGAAAATCTATCACACAAGGCTCAAATGATTCCAATTTCCACAAAATGTAATATAGAGAAACTAGACATTTCCAGTGATTTGATCCAACCAGAAGCACCTCATTTGGATGTCTAGAGAGGGAGATATGAATTTTCAAAGAATCTGTCCAATATCAAGAACTCCACCCGATCTCAGTTATTATTTGATTGAGTTTCGAGGTCTAGGCGTTCTTGAATTGATCTAGAGTTATTTTTTCCCTCTAGATAACATTCATAGATTTCTATATTGGTATTATTTACATGGATTGGATTTTTTTGGAATTAATTGGACATTTTTTATATTTGCTATAGAATTCTATGACAACACCAGTGGACAGCCTGACCTTTGGACCATTTCGAATGTCAAACGTCCTCTGTGTTAGATGTTATAGTCTAGACATATTTTTAACATAAATTAGACATGTTTATATTTCTATAATAGTGGAGAGAATTTATGATTTTAACTTTTCTAGAATTAGGTATGATTTTCTAATGTTAGGACAGAAAATAGGCAAAATCTGGCCAAAAATATATGTATGTATTTTATGCTTCCCCTTGTTCCATGAGATGTAGGCTGCTTTTAATGATGCAAATAAGTTGTATTCATGTAATTAAATATGAGAATATGATGTACAAACTCACATGGTCCATGTGACATCAAATGAAATTTTCATACGTGACACAATGCAATTAAATGCATTATTTTAATGGACTTTTCTCACTTCCTTCATGGAATGCATTACATAAAGCATGGGAATGTTATGAAATGAGCTAGAAATATATGGTGTTACAATTTTGAAATACTAAATGATTAGTTAACTACTTGAATTATTATTGTGATTGGACCTTGTGAGTCCATGGTGAAGTTGTGGTGCAGCTGCCACCCATAGATGTACTTCAATCGTGCACCGAGTTATGATCAGACCCTAGATGCATTGAGCCCTAGTTGTGCTCATTATGGAATAGGTGCCATGGACAGACCTCTCCTTATATTATTGGCCATAAATATATTATGTGTGATTACTGATATGAGACAGTAGTCATTGGTAGCTCAACTAGTTCATTTGCAAATTGAATTGATGATTCTGGTATTGATGATATAAAATTGTGTTATATTGATTAATATGTACATATATATGGAATTTTCCTCTTATTACTGAGATTGTACATCTCGTCCTGATTGTAGGCTAACATTTTCAGGGACTAGACCTCTTAATAGCAAGAAGGTAATAGAAGCTCATTACGATGGTTTAGTAGAGCATAGACTTAAATTCCTTGTTTAAATGGATTGTATCGTATGTATTCTAGCATTATTTGTTGTGCCATAAATTTTCAACCTTACATCATGTATTGTCAAGTATAGGGACTGTAATCATTTGATATATTAGATGTCAACTTATGTATAAAACTTCTACTGAGATTTATGTTTGAATGGAAATGTGAGTAGTGTATGAATTCTTTGCTGTTATTGATCTATGAACTCACTGGTTTATGGTGGCTAGAGGATTAAGGATCCACATTTGAGTTTTGAATGGGTAATGATAGATATGTTAGGTAGATTAGGTAAATAAAAGATACTAAATCTTTACAAATTAAATTAAAGTGGCCTAGAGTATTACTAGAGGGAGAATTGGAGAGCATGGGATGAAATCTTAGGAGTTATAGGAATAGAAGAGAATTAGCCACAGCCAAAGTTGAATTAGCCACAGCCAAAAGCAACGAAGTTGCCTAGGGAAGGAAACAAAGGGCAATTAGCTGCAGCAAATTGTGTGAGGCAAACTTGGTGGTGTTCCAAAGATAATACGCCAAGGCAAAAGGAGTATTTGGCCACGACGAAATGTGCGAATTTTGTAAAGGTGCTCAACTTCTCATATTAACTTAGAAACTTTGGTTTTTTCTATGGAAATGATAAGGAATGATTTAGGAACACTTGTAGAAGGTTCTTGTAAGTTTGAATTCATGGATGATAGAATTAAAAGCTTAGCATTGTGGGTTTGATTCCCTCATATGCATAAATGGCTATGAGTAATTAGTTAATAACTCTAACAACATCAAAGTTCAAATTTTCCTACATTTTCCCAATGTAATTAGTTGTAATGACTTTCAACTTTGATTTATGATTATTAATCATGTATTTGACCTTGATTATAATGATTAGAAGTTGAAGTTAGGGACGTACACTACTCCTAATCATTATTTATAGCAGTAAACCAGATATCTATAGAATTAAACTACCAAGGACTATCTAGAGGACACTTACCTAGTTACTACAAGCACCAAATTTGAATTTGGTGTTTCTCATACTAGAAACCTCAAGATACCTCTTAATTTTTTGGGTAAATTCATACAAAATTAACGTCCATATTATAAATCAACTATAGGGGTCTTAAACTAGTAGTATATGTATTAAAATGGGAAGAGGATACTTACCTAACCACAACCCTAGCTTTAACCTCTGAACATCCACCATGAAAGCACTAAACAACAAGTTTAAGATTTGGGTGTGGGCAAAAATGCTCTAAATGAAAAACAATCAAGTCCAATTGAAGAGAAAGAAGAGAAGATTATGTTCTATATCAATTACCTTATCTAATTTTGGCTCTAGAAATGAGGAATGATAGAATTATGCAAAGAACCCTAGCCTACTCCTTCAAAGTGTGAAAATGGACTTTTGTCTCTGTAGCACAAGTGTTTGGCTTCCAATTCTTAGTGTGGCTATTGAATGGAGAATGGGGGATGACTAAATTAGTGTTTTAGATGGTTTAGGCTAACCCAAAGGCCCAAAATCCAAGTGGGTTCAAATATATATTTGTTAGGCCATAGACTATATGGTTACTAGATAAAAGTTGGGCCAAGTTGAAAGGATCCATTAATATTAGGTCTGCACAAAATAAATTTTAGGCTTCTAAGAAATGGAATTAGATCTCTCCATGATTAAAATTGAGTTTCTACATTTGGCCCAAAGCATAATTAAGTTAATCTTAAAGCCTAATTTAAATATCTAAATTAATTATAGGCCCAAATTAAATCTCTCTCCCAATTAAATCTTAAATCCACATTAATAATTTATTCCTCTATAAATTTCTATTTCCATAACTTGCCTAAATTATTCTCATGATAATTCTTCTTAATTAGCCTAACTCCAAGATTGATACCTTTAATTAATTTCAGGTGTTACACCCCTTTGATCATATTTTCTCACTTTCTCACTTCTTAGCCATATACCACTAACTCTAAAAGAATTCTAAGGTTTACTAATAAAGGCTATTTTCATATATATTAATCCTCCTAATTTAGAGATTTTGATAATTAAATAAGGCTTAATGGATTAATTAGAGGATATTTGATTTTATTAGCCATATTTGCACTTTAGAAATTAATTTGCAAATTTTTGGAGTTTTAATGCATAAATTCATTTAAATAATTTTGTAAAATTTTTCTTACTTAATTTGGTTTATTATTTTTGTAGATCTTTATTAGGCAATTGGAGTTTAAATGGGAATTTAGAAAAGAGATGGAAGATTCAAATCCAATAAGACTTTCTCTAAGTGATATATATACAGGAATCATTCATGGATGTAAGGTGTCCAAGGCAAATTCACACTCAACTCTTCCAGGTCATGCATTGAAGCTCGAATTCATCATTTAATCATCCATGTCACAAAACACACATACAGCCTCTCTCATTCACAAGCACATGCAACAGCAACCCACACTTAAGGCATGAAGATCTAAACATGATACTCACTCTTATATTCATCCACATCACTCAAGTTGCCACAGGTCTCACGTCATTCAACCACATTACACAAAGAAAAACACGAGGCTCCACTCTCTCTTTCATTCACATGCTCACAAGCTCTCACACTTAGGATGCTCCAAACACTCCCTAGCATGAGCCTTCTCTCCACATACTCACACGTAGTAGCACGAGTTTTCTTCCATTCACACATTCCACTCCTCATGCATACCCACTATCATGTGCATGGATGAATTCCATTAGTTCCACATGTTGCACAAAGCCACACATGCATTGCTGGACTCACACACATGGTTATCTTTCAAGTAAGGCACCCACCCATCCTTCACTTGTGGCAATAAACATCCACGTCCAGCCACTCCATTTTCTAGTCCATTACAATCACAAGCTCTCATAAATACACACATATAGGTCCTATAGCCACTAATTCACATGAGAAGCTTGCACCATTCTCTCCCTTACCTTATACACACTCCACGGCTCTACACTCACACAAATAGCACATGCAATTCCACGTAGCAGAATACACTACAAAGTAGCTTGCACAGAGAAGGAACAACAAGCCACAGGTTTGTGAAGGATGAAGAAGCAAGGATGAAAGGGCACAAGGCAGCTAACAAACACACATAGTAGCTCACTCCACTTATAGGTCCAGAGTATGAGTTAAACAAGTTAGGGAGAAGGAATAAGAAGTAGCTCTAGGATCAATGAGATACCAGCTCCCATGCATGAGTTTCTAGATGTTAGGGCTTCTCGAGGAGGTAAGACATGGAGGGGAGGAAGAAGCTAGAAAGAACACATAAGCAAACACACAACAGCATGCAAAGAATCATTCTCATGGACTGTCGCATTAAACACACATGTCGAGCTAATGTGGAAGCTTGAAAAGAACACGTGAATAAGGGAGGCTTGGGTTTAAGGAAAAAAAAATAGGAAGCTCACATGAAAGGAATAAATGAAGCACGACCAGAACACATGATTGGAAGGGAGGAGGCTTAGGCAGTATCCATCATCCATCTCACACATCATTTCATTCCACTCACTCTGAAGATGCTTCATCTCATCATCCATTCATCCATGCACATTATTCATCCATCATTCACTCTATTTTATCCCCTTCAGTCGTGGCTCATCTCCATCCATCTTCCTCCATTATTCTTCACTCCATGAAGGCTTAATTGTATTATGTGTCTAGTTTGGATGCAACCCATGGATGGAAGCTTGAATACATAAAGATTAGCAAGGAAATTTAGGCTAAGATTTCTATTTTATTTTCTCTCTTTCTACATCAATTTTTATTCTTATACTTGCTTGGTTGAACTTGTAATTGACTAAGATTGATGTGGTTTATAATTAGTGGCTGGTTAGACATTAATTGGGAGAGTATTTGAATGATTAATGGATTGAATTAAGTGCTGGATTTTCATTTTCCTACAATTATCCATGTATGCAATCAAGGTGATTAATGAAATACATATGAGAGATTGAGTGCTTGAATATGTAATTTGAGATTTCCTTTAAGTTTGATTGATTAATTAAACATCTTAGGGTGAAAATTTAGAGGCTAATTGATTGATTAATCACTCATTTAAGTGTTCAAAGATGTTAATCACAAGAATTAGTAATTTAATGGGAGTTGAGGTCTTAATTAACATCAAATTGCTAGTATCTTGAATATTAAGTGGTAACTTAAAATCACTTATCATAAACACAAATAGGGACTCTTAAATCAAAACCAATGATAATTGAATTAGGATAAGGATAATGGATACCGATGGATGAATCTAAGGCTAGTCATAAGTCAATTAGTTACTTTTTCATTGATACAATTTAGGTAGTAGTTTGTACTATAATTCATTCTAATTCTAATTAGTTTAATTCAATCAAACCCTCATTTACTTGGGTAGCTTTTAGATTTCCTTTTGCACTTAGAAAACTTAATTAAACATTGAAATTCACTTCCAAGGGAAACAATCTAGGTTGTGCCACTAGTTGCAAATCTTTTCCAACCTAGTTTATTTTGAGGTTGCATGACACAACCATTCATCTACCTAGCTAACATTCATGGTTTTATGAACCTCTTAACTCCCAACCACTATGGTTAATAATCCATGTTATTAATAGGCTTAAGGGGAATTCATAATGATAGATTACTACTATATATATATATATCAGCATATGAACCTATTACGATAGTAATTACTAACCAAGCCCACTAATAACATCATTCATATACATATATATATATATAGTAGATGCTTTCATACAACACTATTTGAATTGATCATTCATTCCAAGGCATAATTATAATCACAAAGGAAAGGTTATGGTTCTTCATTAATAATAATCCATATCATATAATAGTTAAGTACATACATTAGATTCTAGGTACTTCATGGTCCATCTTCCTAATGGATTCAGTTTTAGTTATAGAACATCAAAAGGCCTACACTTGGCAATATAAGTGTATCATGATGCTACACAAAATGAATTACAAAAATGATAGCATCTACTCTAGAACAAAATGGTCTAAGTGTAAAAGTTCCACACATGGCCTCAGATTAGGGGTGCTCTTCCACTTGTTTCCCCTTTTTCTTACTCGAAAAACCTTCACCTGAAATTGTTAGCCCATGAAATAGGCGAGATATGAATCTTAGTAACCAAGGGATAATTTCAAACATATGTACAATTTAATCAGCATAAAAATGTATGTTTTTAATCAGATAAACATATTAATCATCTATCATGTCATCAAATGAACTAGTTAAGCTACCAATGATTACTATTCTATATTAGCAATCACATACATCATGTTGATGGCAAATAATATAAAGAAAAGCCTGTTTATAATGCCAACTCCTAATAAGTACAACCTGGGCTTAGTGCATTCAAGAGTTTGATCACAACTTAGTGCCTAATCGAAACATAATACACTGGTGGTAGCTGCACAACAGCTCCACTAAGGACTCGCCCAGGGTCCAAACATAATAATCAAATAGTCAACTAATCATTTCACAAAGCAAAGATATATTATGTAGCAATTATTAGATTAACAAAGTATATATGCAAGGAATTAAAATTTTAACCCCAATTACCTCACTTAATTGCATAAAGTTCCAAAGTCAAATGTAAGTTTCCACACACCTAGAGGTACTAGATAAAATCAAAGCATATACTTAGTCATTAATTGTAGCGAAAATTAGATACCAAGTAATTAAACTATCAAGAATTACCTAATAGTCACTTACCCAATCACCAAGAGTTCCAAATTCGAACTTGAACTTCACCCATACCAAAAACCATAATATTCCACTTAGATTTCAGGATATTTTCATGCAAAATCAAAGCTCATTTCATAAGTCAACCATTAGGGTCACTAATCAATAGAAAACACTTTAAAATGAGGAGAAGATACTTACCTAACAGCCCCTCCAATCTCAACCTCTGAAAATCAACAATGGAGTCACCAAAAGAGCAAGTTTTAGATTTGGGTGATAGAGAAAAATTCACTACTAGAAGCTAATCAAACCAAAATGTAGAGGAAGAAGAGAGGATTAAGTTTCATATGACTCACCTTGGCAAATTCCTCTTCTAGATGTGGGAAATGGTGGAAATGTGCAGAAAACCCTAGCCTCCTTTCTTCCTATGCGAAAATAAGCTTCTCCTTGGGTGAAAAATGAAATGGTCTGCAAAATGGGGAAGTGGGAGCTGAGTATAACGACCCTAACTTCTAATAATCATAATTAAGGTTAAGTACGTGATTACTAACTATAAAATTTCAATTAGGGTTGAAAGTCATTACAACTAATTATATTCAAAAAATGTTAGGAAATTTGAACCTTAATGTTATTAAGGTCATTAATTAGACAACCACAATTATTCAAAAGTGCAAGTGAATTTAATCATTAATAAGGAGCCTTTGATTCTCCCATCCATTAATTCCAACTCATAAAAACCTCTTACAAGTGTTTCTAAATCATTCCTTAGTATTACCATAACAGAAATTAAAGTTTCTAAGTGAATATGAGAAATTGAGCACCTTCGCTGCGGCTAAATCCTTTTTTGTCGTGGCCAATTACTCTCGGATTCAAGTCCTTACACCTCCATAAATTTCACCCCCTTCGCCGCGGCCAAATACCCTCTGGAACACCCCCAAACTTGTTTCTCAGGTGTAGCCGCAGCCAACATCACTATTCACCACAATTTCTCTCTGTTTTCTTCCCTGGCAGGTTCGCCACATTTGGCCGAGGCCAATTAATTGTTAGCCGCGGCCAATTCTTCTCTGTTTCTATTTGGCCTAGGCCAATTAAATATTGGCCTTGGCCAATTTCCTTCTGTTCCTATAACTCCCAAAATTTCATCTCATGCTCTCCAATTCCCCCTCTAGCAACCCTCTAGGCCACTTTAACTTAGTTTGTGAAGATTTAATGTCTTTCTTTCACCTAATCTACTTAACACATCTATCATTACACATTTAAAATTCAAATGTGGATCCTTAACCCTTTAGCTACCATAAACTAGTGAGTTCATAGATTAATGACAGCAAAAGTATTATGGTCACAAGGTGCATGGGGTCAATGCTTAATGTTCATATAAAATCAAATCACTTATCCATTATTAGCCAATTACAATCATAATGTTCAATTCCATGATAATCAAATTACATATACAATCCCTATACTTGGCAACTCATGATGCAATGCAGCAATGATACCAAACTAGCAATTTAGTTACGATACATTTTGTCAAAGCTCCCAAACATATGTGCTACCAAACTATTTAATGATCTTCCATTAATTTTCTCCTTGCCACTAAGAGGTCCGGTCCCTGAAAATGTTAGCCCACAACGGGGCAAGATATACAATCTCAGTAACAAAATGGCAGTTTCCATATACATGTATAAGTTAATCAATCCAATGCAATTTCATGTCATCAATACCAGAGTCATCAATTCAATTGGCAAATGAACTAGTTGAACTATCAATGACTACTGTCCCATACCAGTAATCATACACATGTTAATGGCCAATAACACCGGGAGAGGTCCGTCTACTGCACCTACTCCACAATGAGCACAATCAGGGCTCAATGCATCAGGGTCTGATCACAACCCAGTGCTCGATCGAAGCACATGCACGGGTGGCAGCCGCACCACAGCTCCACCATAGACTCACAAGGTCCAATTACAATAACAATCAAGTAGTCAACTAGACATTTAGCATTTCAAAATCAAGCATGTGTAACAAATAGCATATTAACATGAGCATATACATGGAATTAGGAAAATAACCCAGTTACCTCAATGAAGCTAATTACTTTTCCCCTAGCTACCATAATAATCCAAATGCACACCAAGCCTATAACAAGCATAATTATCATCATTTCTGATCACAATCAAATATCTAAAAAGTTGAACTACTAATGACAGACTAAAGGTTACTCACCTAATTACCAAGGGATTTAATTTCGGATTCCAACTTTCCCACACCAGAAATTACCATAGTTCACTCCAATTTCTGGGTAATTTCACATCAAAACCAAAGCCCATATCATAGGTCAACTATAGGGGTCTCAAACTAACAGAAAATGTATCAAAATGGGAAGGAGATACTCACTTAACAACACACATAGCCACACCTCCGAAAATCCACCATGGAAGCACCAAAATTCGCATTTCAATCATCAAGCCCAGAAAATTCAGTTTTCCACCATTATCTCCTTGTAAGCTCACACAATAACAGAACCCATTACGATAATACATCCTTAGGGGCATTTTCCAGCAAAGTGATACACAAAATGGAAGGAAAATCCTTACCTAATCATCCCCCTAACCTCCAACTCCGAAAATCTTGCAAGCAATCACCCAACACCAAGTTTCAGATTTGAGAAGAAGATGAAAATGCTCAAAACCAAAAATTAATCAGACCAAAATGGAGAGGAGGATGAGAGGGTTAAGTTATATATAACTCACTTTGGCTAAATCATCCTCTAGAAGTGAAAAATGGTGGAGGAATGCAGAAAACCCTAGCCTCCTCTCTTCCTATGCGAAAATGGAGTTCTCCTTTGCCTAAGGTTGAGTTGGTCTGTAGAATAGAAGGTAAGAGGCTGAGTAAGTTAGGGTTTTATATGGGTTTGGGTCAACCCTAAAGCCTAAAATCCACTTAGGTTCAGATGTGTGCTTGTTGGGCCTCTGTTTGGTAAGGTGGACTGCATAACATTTTGAGTTTAAGTGAAGTATGCTGACCCAATGGCCTAATTCCTTGTAGGTTTAGATTTTGATGTTTGTTGGGCCTTATTTCATGAGTTGAGCTATAGAAATTTGATTGGGTTAGGCCAAGTTCCAAGATTCAATCCAACTTGGGTTCGCATAATGTGTGTTGGGCCAACTATAAGAGCTCATGTAAATTGGGTCTTGGGCCTCTATTTCATTAAATCAAATTAGGCTATTGCTAGGTGATCTCTCTTGGCCCAAGTCTCATGATAAGGAGTTGGGCTTGCATCTAGAATCATTGGGCCTCCATAAATCCTTATCCATGACTTATTCAAATTAAATCTTGGGCCCTAATTAGGCTTTAACCCAAATGAAATCTTAAACCTATATTACGAACTTATTTCTCTATAAATTTTCATTCATAAAGCTTGCCCAATTATTTCATGATAATTATTCTTAATTAGTCCAAATACATTATTAACACCTTAATTAATTTTGGGGTGTTACACTGAGTATGTTAGGGTTTTATATGGGTTTGGGATAATCCAAAAGCCTAAATGTGACGACCCTAGCTTCTAATATCAGTGATTATAGCTAAATACACAATTAATAGATAATGATCAAGGTTTGGAGTCATTGCAATTAGTTACATTAAGAAAATATAGGGGAAATTTAAACCTTGATACTACTAGGATCATCAACTAACAACCATAGTGGGGACATGCATAAAAGGGGTTTGTGCCATCATTAAAGGTTTAGGATTCATCCATTAATCAATTTCAACCCGCAAAAACATCCCACCAATGTACTCAAACTATTCCTTAACATTATCCTTACTGAAATTAAGGTTTCTAGGTCAAATATAGGAGTTTGGGGACCTGCGCCGCGACTTGGAACTTTCCCGCCGCGGCTAAGTTAGGTTCTGGAGCTCAAAAACCACATTTTTAAACTTGCGCCGCGGCCTAGAACTCTCGCGCCGCGGCCCAGTTACTCTCTGGAATTTTCTTGACTTTCGCCGCGGCGAGTTGGACCTGCGCCGCGGCCAACCTATGTGGCGCCGCGGCGAGTTTTGCTACTGTAACCTCCCTAATTAATTTCCTCGACTCGCGCCGCGGCGGGACTTCTTGCGCCGCGGCGAGGTTACGTTCTGTCACCTCTTGGGCGATTATTTTCACTCCGCGCCGCGGCGAGATTTCTCAAGCCGCAGCGTCCCTCGCCACTGTCACTCCCTAGGCCGCGGCGAAGCCTTCTTGGCCGCGGCGTGACTCCCTCCTGTAGCTATTTTCCCTCTATTTCGCCCCCTACACTCCATTCCTCTTCTTAGGGACACTCTAAGGTCACTTCCCCTCATTTTATATGGCTCTAATGGCATTTATCTACCTTATTTACTTAGTTATACTTCCATTACCAACTCACAACCTATATGCCCATTTCTTTCCTCTAATTACCTTCCATCAGCAAGTTCATAACGTATCAACAACAAAATATACATGAACTACCAGCAGCTATCCTTTAATACAAAATAAATGGGGGTTCCATATATTAGGGGCTCATATCAATGTCTCAAGGGTTACATTTCCATTGATAAGCAATATTACATGTCAGCACCAATTACAACAGAAATCATGAGTCCATACAACAACTACCAAATTAAGATGAGGTCTAACCCCTCAGTTCATACATCCTCGATAAATCAAATGTTCAAGCCTACACTTGGCAATACAGATACATGATGATGCTATACATTAAGGAATACAAAATTAGCATCTATACTAGCTAAGTAAGCCCAAGTGTAGCCATCTCCCCATAGGTGGGAACTCATGGATTCTCATCCACTTGCTTACCCTTATTCTTACCCGAGGAACTTTCACCTGAAATATTGATCCCATAACACGGGGTGAGATATAAATCTCAGTAACCAAAATAATTCCATCATATAATCCAGTTTAATCAACATATATGCATGAATCAAAATCCATATCAGAATCATATCAGTTATTTCAGCAAATGAAACAATTAGGCTATCATGATTACTATCCCATACTAGCAATCATATAATCACATGTTAAAGGCCATTAACATCGGGAGAGGCCCGTCCACGGCACCTACTCCCCATTGAGCACAACCAGGGCTCAGTGCATCTGGGGTTGATCATACCCGGTGCTCGATCGTAGCACATGCACGGGTGGCAGCCGCACCACAGCTCCACCATGGACTCACAAGGTCCAATCATAATATAACAGATAGCCAACCAATTCATTCAGCATTTCAAATCATTCATATATAGCAAATATGAAATTAAAATAGATACATGCATGGAATTATTGTAAACCCCGGTTACCTCACTTGCAGACAATTGCAACAGCCACCACAAATCCCAAATTCGGATTCAAGTATCTCCCACCAGAATTTTCAATGTGTCACCCAAAATCCTAAGCAAATTCGTACAAAATTAATGCCCATAATACAAATAAGCTATGGGGGTCTCAAACCATAAAAGAAAGCATCAAAATGGGGGGTTTAAAGTCTCCTAATACTAACCCCAACCTCAACCTACGAATTTCACCAAGAAAACCTCCAAACACTCACTTTTCAGATTTTGGGTATAATGAAATCTCTCCAAATGAAAAACTAATCGGACCAAATTAAAGAGAAAGATGAGGGGGTTAAGTTCTATAACTATTACCTTGGCTAAATCTTGCTCTAAGTGTGTGGAAATGCAGAATCTTTGCCCCAAACCCTAGCCTCCTTCTCAACCTCCGAATTTGCCTCTTGAGTTTCAGAAAAATAAAAGTGTGGCTGAAGCATTAGGGTTTAGATGGGTTTAAGTTGGGTCAAAAGGCCGGGTCATGGGTTGCTCCAAGTCCAAATCCAATTGGGTTTCAGATTTTACTTATTGGGCCAGTTTTTAAGTGTTGGGCTGCATAATTCTGTTGGGCCAGTTTTCACTCATTGGGTTGCTGAAGTTTAATAGGTTTTGGGCCTAATTTGAAGGGCTCAAGGGCTTGGGTCTGCACAAGGGTAATTGGGCCACTTAATTGAGCCTATACAAGATAAATCTTGGGCCTCTATCTCATTAAATTAGTTTGGGTTTACCTCCAATTCATTGGGCCTCCATTAGCCTCTCACCATGATTTAATTAATTTGGGCCTAGATATAAATCTCCATCCTAAATAAATTCTCAACCCATATTAACAATTTATCTCTCTAGAATACCCATTCACTAACTTGCCCAATTATGCTCTATTAATTATCCTTAATTAATCTTAATCCATAATTAACACCTTAATTAATTTCGGGGTGTTACACTAAAATTCTTTTGGGTTCAGATATGTGTTTAACAGGCCTTGGGTCTAATAGGTTAAGTTAATGTAAATATGAGTTAGGTCCCTTAGAGATAAGATAAGACTTTCTTACAAACTAGGAGTGGACTTCCCTATTTGGCTTATGATATAAATGAATTAATCATAAAGCCCAAATTAAATGTTCATCTTCCCCAATTAATTTTACTAATTAAACCCATAACCATAATTAATATATCTTCACTTAACAATGGCCAAAAATGATTATTGTCTCAAAATGTCCAAAATAAATCCATTTCTTTAGAAATTCTTATTTTTTTTAATCTTCCCAAATCCCCCATGTTAAACCCTTAATTTATCATAATTATTCTTAATTAATTTTAGGATGTTACATATAAATTCAAGCTACAAATGATACTGAGTATAATATTATGGCATCTAAGATCAATCTATGTAGTGTGTATATTCATCATAAAATAGCATGCATAATTTGGATATATGTATATCATAAAACTCATATAACCTAGCATGCTCAATTTCCATATATTTACATATCATCAAAACTCATTATTATAGTCCATAATCAATTAGCATGAAACACAATTGCTAAAACACTTCTATTTAAGGCGTCCTTTAAAATGGATTCAAAGAAACATGTAACCTGAAGTTATCTCCCTTTTTAGACTTGTCTCTTGTTTCTTAGAAATCCTTTCCTACCAGGACTCTACTTATCTTTATTTTTCATATTTAATTACTAACTAAAATTATTAAATATCAATATTCACCTACGGAAGCTTTTTAATTGAAATAAATATTAGATTCTCTAATAAATAATCTAGCTAAATAATCAACCTCATAAGAATTAATTCTTATCTAAACAAATATCGCTACTAATATATAAATCATGCTCCTTCAAACTTCATCAAACATTCATTCATTCAATCCCAACTACAACATTTACACACACACGTGCACATATCCAAATAAAAATAAACTCATTGTGTAGTAACTAAAAATAATTCATCTAGAGTAATAGATCTCATAAATCATTGTTTACAACTTGATAACATAATCTTGCCTTTACATAGGCTAAACATAACATAAATCAACTAAGATACTAAATTGTGATGTTTCCCTTACTAGGATCCATCCTTCTACCTAAAAATGCCAAGTAAAGAAAAAGCATAGATGAGATAAAATCTCAATAGCAAATGGGTTAAAAAACACAAATTTCTGGCCATAAACATAAAGCTTTTCACAATAAATTTTATTTCCATTTAAACATAGATACCAAAATTGTAACACCTAACTTTATTTCCATATTTAATTACTAACTTAAATCAATAAATATCAATATTCACATGTGGAAGCACTTTAATTGAAACAAAAATTAAATTTTCTAGTAAATAATCTAACTAAATAATGGACATCATACTAATTGATTCTTTATCAGTATTAATATATAAATCACTCTTCCTCAAACTTCATCAAATATTCATTCATTCAATCCCAACTACAACGTTTACACATATGTATATCCAAATAAAAAATGAACTTGTTGAGTAGCAACTAAAAATAATCCATCTAAAGTAATACATCTCATAAATCTATGTTTATAACTTGATAACATAATATTGCCTTCACATAGTCTAAATATAATATAAATCAATTAAGATACTTATTGTGATGCTTCTCCTTACTGGAATCCATCTTTCTACCTGAAAATGTTAATTAAAGAAAAAGCATAGATGAAATAAAATCTTAGTGGCTAATGGAGTTACAAAACATACATTTCCAGCTATAAATGTAAAGTTTTTCACAATAAATTTTCTTTCCATCAAACACATACATTTCTTATTGTTTTTACTATATGAACCATCAAGATTTCATAATCCTTTATATAAATCAATTTTTAGAAAAACAAAACATTTTATTTTATAAATTCATTTTGGAACAACCATGGTCCTAATGGAATTTACCACAAGAAGTTTTTGAAAACCATATACTCATCCATAATGTAAGTGTCCCAAACACTCAACCCAAATCTGTCCCATACTAGGTGAGGATGAACATAATAAATGGTAACCTCTACCTAGAAACCAGTGGCCACTATCTAAGGGATGCTTGCATACATCAATCTCATACAATTAACAACAAATAACATTTCCTTTCCTTGGGCCTCCACTTGAAGGTAACATAGCAATTCAAACCATTTCACTTCAAGAAAAATACAATATCATTTCATTTCATAAATTCCATCAATCATGTTACATATATGCAAATCATCATTTCCATCCATCAATTCCATCAAGCTTTTGAAGTATAACCAAACATTTTTATAATATATTTCATAAGATATCAGAAAGCATTTAGAATTATATATATGGATAGTTATTTTACAAAGATGCCAAGAGTACAATGCCCAATCAACTCCAAAAATCCTAAATTATCAATCTACAAAATAAATTAGTATATATTTATAAATAAATATATAAATCTTAATACAACACAATCCATTGATTAAACTAACATAATTCATCTACTTACCAATTAATCAAGTCCTCTAAGTTAATCTTCCACCAAGAACACACCACTTCACTCACTTGCATCTTAATTAATTGCTTTTCCAACATGCCAAACCAACAAGAAGACTTCCAATTACCCAATTGGTCATTTAAACATATAAAAGAAAATTATAGGATATAAATTATACCTTAAACACACCCCATAGCCACTTTTCCGATCTCTTGGAAATTTTATCAAACACCTTACCGACACTATAAATTAACTAAAATAAATTTAATATTCAAACACCTATTAAATCAACATAAGCTAGTGTGTAGAATAGAAATTATACCTATAATGTGTGACGACCCTAACTTCTAATATCGGTAATTATAGTTAAATACATGATTAGTAAATAATGATCAAGGTTTGGAGTCATTACAGTTAATCACATTAAGAAAATATAGGGGAAATTTAACCTTGATACTCTTAGGGTCATCAACTAACAACCATAATGGGAACATGCATAGGAAGGTTTGTACCATCATTAGAGGTTTAGGGTTCATCCATTAATCAATTTCAACCCACTACAACCTCCTATTAATGTACTCAAGCTATTCCCTAACCTTAACATTAATTAAATTAGGGTTTCTAGGTCAAATAGGGGTGTTTGGGGACCTGCGCCGCAACCTGGAACCTTCCCGCCGCGGCTAAGCTAGGTTTTGGAGCTCAAAAACTAAGTTTTTAGACTTGCGTCGCGGCTTGGAACTCTTGCGCCGCGGCCAAGTTGCTTTCGGGAATTTTCCTGACTTTCACCGCGGCGAGTTGGACCTGCCCCGCGGCCAACCTATGTTGCGCCACGGCGAGTTTTGCTACTGTAACCTCCCTAATTAATTTCCTCGACTCGCGCCGCGGCGAGATTTCTTGCGCCGCAGCGAGGTTACGTTCTGTCACCCCCTGGGCGATTATTTTCACTCCGCGCCGCGGCGGGATTTCTCAAGCCGCGGTGTCCCTCGCCACTGTCACTCCCTAGGCCGCGGCGAAGCCTTCTTGGCCGCGGCATGACTCCCTTCTGTAGCTGTTTTCACTATATTTCGCCCCCTACACTCCATTTCTCTTCTTAGGGACACCCTAAGATCACTTCCCCTCATTTTATATGGCTCTAATGGCATTTATCTACCTTATTTATTTAGCTATGCTTCCATTACCCATTCAAAACTTATGTGCCCATTTCTTTCCTCTAATTAACTCCTATCAGCAAGTTTATGGAATAATAACAACACCAATCATACACCGTGGATATTTAACATTAGATACACTTTCCGTTATTAGCCAATTACAATCATAAGGTTCAATTCCATGATAATCGAATTACATATACAATCCCTATACTTGACAACTCATAATGCAATGCAGCAATGATACAAAACTAACAATTTAATTACAATACATTAAACATATGTGCTACCAAACCATTTAACAGGCTCTCGTTAATCTTCTCCTTGCCACTAAAAGGTCCGATCCCTGAAAATGTTAGCCTGCAACGGGGTGAGATATACAATCTCAGTAACAAAAGGAAATTTCCATCTATATGCACAAGTCAATCAATCCAAGACAATCTCATGTCATCAATATCAGAATCATCAATTCAATTGGCAAATGAACTAGTTGAGCTACCAATGACTACTGTCCTATACCAGCAATCACACATAACATGTTAATGGCCAATAACACCGGGAGAGGCCCGTCCACGGCACCTACTCCCTATTGAGCACAACCAAGGCTCAGTGCATCTGGGGTTGATCATACCCAGTGCTCAATCGTAGCACATGCACGGGTGGCAGCCACACCACAGCTCCACCATGGACTCACAAGGTCCAATCACAATAACAATCAAGTAGTCAACCAGTCATTTAACATTTCAAGCCAAGCATGTGTAGCAAATAGCAGATTAACATGAGCATATACATGGAATTAGGAAAATAACCCAGTTACCTCAATGAAGCCAATTACTCTTCCCCTAGCTACCATAATAATCCAAATGCACACCAAGCCTATAATAAGCATAATTATCATCATTTCTAACCACAATCAAATATCCAAAGAGTTGAACTATAAATGACAGACTAGAGGTTACTCACTTAATTACCAAGGGATTTAATTTCGAATTCCAACTTTCCCACACCAGAAATTGCCATAGTTCACTCCAATTTCTGGGTAATTTCACATGAAACCAAAGGCCATATCATAGGTCAACTATAGGGGTCTCAAACTAATAGAAAATGCATCAAAATGGGAAGGAGATACTCACTTAATAACACCCATATCCTCACCTCCGAAAATCCACCATGGGAGCACCAAAAATCGCATTTCAATCATCAAGCCCAGCAAATTCAGTTTTCCACCATTTTCTCCTTGTAATCTCACACAATAACAGAACCCATTATGATAATACATCCTTAGGGGCATTTCCCAGCAAAGTGATTCACAAAATGGAAAGGAAAGGCTTACCTAATCCTCCCCCTAACCTCCAAGTCCGAAAATCTTGCTAGGAATCACTCAACACCAAATTTCAGATTTGAGATGAAGATGAAAATGCTCAAACCCAGAAATTAATCGGACCAAAATGAAGAGGAGGATGAGAGGGTCAAGTTATATATAACTTACCTTGGCTAAATCATCCTCTAGAAGTGAAAAATGGAGCCTCCATGTTGGTAGAACCCTAGCCTCCCTCAAACCTCCGAATTTTCCTCTCTTGAGTTTTAGCAAAATGAAGGAGAGGCTGAAGGGTTAGGGTTTTAGATGAGTTTGGGTCAACCCTAAAGCCCAAAATCCACTTAGGTTCAGATGTGTGCTTATTGGGCTTTTGTTTGGTGAAGTGGGCTGCAGAACAATTTCAGTTTAAGCGAGGTATGCTGACCCAATGGCCCAATTCCTTGTAGGTTCAGATTTTTTGCACTTGTTGGGCTTTGTTTCATGAATTGGGCTACAGCAATTTGATTGGGTTAGGCTAAATTCCAAGAGTCAATCCAACTTAGGTCTGCATAATGTGTGTTGGGCCCACTATAAGAGCTCATGTAAATTGGGTATTGGGCCTTTATTTCACTAAGTCAAATTGGGCTATTGCTAGGGGATCCCTCTCGGCCCAAGTCTCATGATAAGGAGTTGGGCTTACATCTAGAATCATTGGGTTTTTATAAGCCTCTTCTCATGATCCCCCTACATTAATTTGGGCCTAGATATAGTTTCTATCCCAATTAATTCTTAAACACATATTAATAATTTATCTCTCTAAACATCCCCATTCACTTTACTTACCCAATCATCCCATATTAATTATTCTTAGTTAATCTTAATCCATGATTAATACCTTAATTAATTTTGGGGTGTTACATAATGACCTAGATAAGCCTTCCCATATTCAAAATCCTCAAGCTCTTCAACCTTGAAAATCTAACATCACCCAATTTAAATTCTAATGAGTTCAAAAAAAGAGTCTAAAAGGTAGGGTTATTCATGGGTAGGGTCAGACCGGGCCAAACATCTAGTAGGCCTTATGCCCGATGTGATTAAGATATCAAATTTGTTTTTGTGCCCGTGGCCCGACCCAATCAAAACAAGCCCAATTTTATGTTGTAAGGTGTTTGATAAAATTTTTTCTTTATGAACTTATATTTATAATATAAAAATATCTTTTTGCAAACTCATAAGTATATATTTCAAAACAATGGGCTTTTAGAACTCTCATATTTTTATCAGTAATAAAAAAAAAGTATGGTATTATCAAGTAAAACATAAGCTATAATAGCAAAATTAGCCTTAGCAAAATATGTGTATTTTCATTATTTAACAAAAGAAATGTTAGTAAGTGTAACACCATGAATTCTAGCTCATTCTAACTCATCTCATGCGCTTACATAACTTAATATCATGAATCATGTGAGTTTTGCATGAAAAAGGTAAGGAAAATAATGCTCATTTTAGCGTTGCGCTGGGTCTCAAAATTCCATTCGGTGTCACGTGGATCATGTGAGATCATACTATACATTCTCATGTTTAATTACATCATTATAACTTAAATGCATCACAAAAACATGCCTACAACTCATAGAAACCGAAATGGGGCATGAAAATTGGAGATTCATTTTTTGTTAGAATTGGTCTCTTTTTTGGGTAAAGGTTGGAAAATCATAACTAAATCTAGAAAAATTGAAAACATGCAATCTTAGTCATTCTAGAAATCTTAGGATGTCTACTTAACACTAAAAATATGGTCAGACCATAAAATTCCTCATGTAGGACGTTTAACATTCAAAAAGCTACTGAGGTCGCTGGCTGCTTGGGCTACTATTCAGATTACTAATATAAAATTCTAAAATTCATAACTAATTTTATAAAACTCAAAATCACATACATTTAGTCATTTTGGAAAGATAAAAATGTTAAATTGATGCTGAAAATAATTTTAGAATGAAACAGATATGTTTGGCCATTGGAATCTTATAGAACAGTGACTAAACTCCTAGGGCGCCACTGCTACTGACAGCCAACTTCAAAAATACATAACTCTTTGTTTGGACCTCCAAATGAGGTGATCTTAGTGGCTACAGAAATTTTATGACCTATAGTTTATGAATATAAATTTTCACAGGCATTGGATACCATTTGGCTATCGGGTGGCACAAAACACAAAACTTTCAGTATAAACAGTGCCCATACCATAATCAATAGAAAATCTCAATTTTGAAAATTCATCAAATATTCTCTAGACCTTTGAAAATTATTTCTTTATCTTCCTAAAAATCTCTCAATGAGATCTAATTGTATGCCAAATTTCAGAGCAAGACTAACTCATTTGGCTAAAAAGTGATATAGGGTTCTATTATGGTCAATTTTGGCTCCATATTGGGTACCAAAGTTGCCAAATGGATTTTTCTTAGTCTTGGCACCTTTGGGGTAAGTTTAAAAGCTTATTTGAGACTTGTGTGAGCTGCCCAAATGATCCCAAACCTCATACATCTCATTTTGGCCATTCAACCCACACTTATGCATATTTCCATCAAACTTCCATAATGCATAATTGGACATTCAAAACTCAAATTATATTCTAAAGTTTATACATCATATCCATGGCTCTAAACATTACATAATAGTATATTTACATATTTCTCAAGGTTCATTGTACATATACAACATCATATACAATATAAACCATCATTGTGGTTCCAAAATGGACAAAACCATGCATAAGCTTATCAATCTTTCCTCTTCATGGTTGTTGGCTCCCTTCACCATAATTACTTGGTCCACCTAGCATGTTAGATCACTGGAGAGAAGGGGATGAGATTCAAAGAATCCCAATAGCTCATTTCCCATTCAATCATACATAATATGTGTAAAACAAGCTTTTCAAATGTATGCGTGGAGGAAATAGAAGTCATGGACATTTTAAAAGCAAATTTGGCATGTGAATCAATCATACAAGACATTCAAGAGCTCACCAAGTGCTTAGATTGGCCTCACACTTCTCCTCATGGATTTTGGACTTGCCTCACCCATTCTTTAAGAGCTTTAGACTCAACCATACTCTTGAAAGCCCACTTTACTTTTGGGAGACTTTTTACTTTGTCTCAACTAAGCTCAAGGGTTCTTGGCTCATCCTCACCAAAGGAAAGAGTTCTTGGCCTCTCCACACTCAAGTAAACTCATACAAACATCATGTAAACATTTGATAACATAACATGGCATCAAGCATCATAGCATATAAAGGCATGCTAGCATACTTTTCAAAGCTTGAAAATACATATACACATATTCTAAAACAAGCTAAACACATATCCATGCATGAGAGAAGGTGGAGAGAGCTTGTATACAAGCACACACTTTTTCCTTAGCTTTCAAGCCTCCTCTTTCGGCCACACACCCATAATTTGGTGGAGATGGTTTCTCTTAGCCTAGATACAATTTATGGAAGCCAATTAGGTCCATGAAACATATTTTAAGGCTACAACACTTGGCAAAACACTAGATTACTCTATAACCTCTATTATGGTCCATATTGGCACCTAATGAAGCAACACCCCTCAAATGATTTCTAGGCCTCATTCTTTCCTTCCAAATATGATTCTTGACTCCTTTTAAGCCTCTTGGAGTCATCACATCATTAAAACAAATGGCCTAGCACCATGTTACTTCTTTAGGTCGTAATATGGAACCTAAGATACCAAATCACTTTTCATGAGTTCTAAATTTTTTCCAAGGCCTCCTTTCATTTTCATTCATCAATTATGACTCAAGAATGGCTTTAGAAAAATTTAAAACTCTCTCTAGCACCATAGAACATGCTTGGCCGAGACATGCCTAGGTTTTGGGCTCCATGGAGTTTTCTTTGTTTTCTTGAAGGGAGAAGCTTGTGGGGAGCATCTTTAGTGTCTCAAGAACTCATTTATACTATAACTTAGACCTAGGAAGCATCACATAAATTCAGAATTTGAAAGATGCACTAGAAATCCTAGGTTTTACATCTTGAATCCTAATACCTATTTCACGATTTCCTTTGCATATTCTTATTCCTCTCCATCAAATACCTAAGAATCATGCTTGGTTGGGCTTGAAAATCAGATCTTCCTATGGTTTTTAGGCTAGGTTGAAATAGAGAAGAAGGAGACATCAACATAGCTACCATAGAATGCATTTTTACCTTGTTTCCTTGGTTAGTTTGGCTTGAATCTTGCTTTCTCCAAACTCTTCTTTTCAAATCCAAAAATTCCCCTCTGTTATTCCTTCAAAACAGCCCTTAAAACTTCAGAAAATTCATGGACAAGAAGAGGGAAAAAGAAGATAAGAGATTGGTGGAGAGAAAGCATGAAAAACAAGCAAAATTTCATACCTAAAGTCTTGAATCTTTCCTCCTTCTTCCCTTCTCGTTATGCGCCATTCTCCAAGGGTTTTGCTTTTAATTTGGGGCTGGAAATTCTGAAGTGAAATGAGGGAGAGTGTGAGGTGCCACTTATATATAGCTAGGGCAAAGTGACTTTTTCAAAAATTTCCATTTTGCCCTTCATACTTTGCATTTTTGTTTCTCCTTCATTTTAGCTCCTTTTTTAGAACTTTTTTTTCCATTATAAAATTTACATTCCCAATTAAGAAAAATGACTTTGGAATCACTCAAATCGGAGCTAAAACCTTTCCGAACGGATCCATCAAAGTTCAGGCATCGGAGGGGATTTAACTGTCCACCGAAGGGAATTTAATTGTCTCGAGGCTTCCCATGATTTTCAGGACCTCTGAGAACCCCGGAGAACTCAAAATTTTCATTTAAAAAGCCCTCCTGTGTGTTTTTCAAAAAGCGCCCATATTTACGAAAATGCCACTGGCCTTTTGGAAAATTTTTTGAATCACTCTGGCCTTGATTTCTGAGCAACTCAAGCATCAAATCCTCATTTTCTAATATTTAAAATTTTATCATAATTTTAGTTTGCCCCAATTCCTTCTATTTCAGGGACTTCCTTTTGTATCTGGCCAATTTCTGCCGTTTACGAAGAAACCGAATATTGTGTTTCTCATGTTTACGGAAGGACCAGATGTAACACCCCAAAATTAATTAAGGTGTTAATCATAGGTTTAGAGTAATTAAGAATAATTAATAGAGGATAATTAGGCAAGTTAGTAAATAGAAATTTTAGAGAGATAAATTATTAATATGGGTTTGAGAATTAATTAGGATAGAAACCTCATCTAGGCCCAAATTAATAAATCATAATAAGAGGCTAATGGAGGCCCAATGAGTTAGGTGCAGGCCCAATCTAATTTAATGTGATAGAGGCCCAAGATCCACCTTGAATAGACTCTTATAAGTGGCCCAATTACCCTTGTGCAGACCCAAACCCTTGAGCTCTTCAAACTTGGCCCACACCTAATTAAACTTCAGCAGCCCAATGCATAAGAGTTAGCCCAATAAAATTTTACAGCCCAACACTTTAAAACTGGCCCAAAAAGCTAAAATCTGAAGCACATTTGGAGTTGGACCTTGGAGCAATCCATGACCCATCTTTGACCCAACTTAAACCCTAATGCTTCAGCCACTTTCTCATTTTGCTGAAACTCAAGAAGCAAAATTTGGAGGTTGAGAGGGAGGCTAGGGTTTGGGGCAAGAATTTCACATTTTCTCACACTTGGAGTAAGATTCAGCCAAGGTAATAGTTATACAACTTAATCCCTTCATCTTTCTCCTTAATTTGGCCTGATTAGTTTTTCATTTAGAGCATTTTCACTATACCCAAAAATCTGAAATGTAATTATTTGGGGATTTTCTTGGTGGAATTCGTAGGTTAAGGTTAGGGCTGACATTAGGTAAGTATAAACCCTCTATTTTGATGTTTTCCTTGTTAATTTAAGACCCCCATAACTGATTTATAAAATGGGTATTAATTTTGTATGAATTTACTTAGGATTTTGGATAAAATATTGAGATTTCTGGTAGAGGGCACTTCAATCCGAATTTAGGACTTGTAGTGGCTAGGTAAGTATTATTTAGGTAGTTATTAGTATTTAAATTCCTTAGGTACTTGTTGCTACTGTTAATGATGAATTAGAATGGTAATTTTCTGATGCTATGGTTATAGGGATTTTTGTATCAGTGGTGGCTGTTGCAAATTGTCTACAAGTGAGGTAACCGGAGTTTACATTAATTCCATTCATATGTCGGTTTAAATTTCATATTTGCTGTGTATAAATGATTTGAAATATTGAATGAATTGATTAGCTATCCATTGTATTATGATTGGACCTTGTGAGTCCATGGTGGAGTTGTGGTGCGTGATAAGCATGATTTTTATACACTTTATTCCTCCTAACTTAACCATTTTAATAATTAAATTTGACTTAATGAATGCAATTGAATGGAATTTGATTTTAATTGGCTATTTTCTACATTTAAGGAATTAAGTTGCAAACTATTGGTTCTTAATGCATGAATTTCTTTTAAATAATTTTGTGGATAATTCCATTTGATTTTTACCATTCTTTTGTATAGAAGTTTTGATGGGCAAATAGCTTGAATGGAAATTGAATTGAAGAAGAAATGATGGCTTCATGTGTACAAATTGATGAGAAAAATTTACAAGCTAGAGCTATGGGTTGTCTCATGCAGAACTGCACGTGGAGAGCAAGGAGTTATTGGTTTTTCTGCTCACCTAGGTTCCATTTAATGCTCTTGAAGTCCTAGAGAGGAAGCCGTGGGTTTAGAGCTTGGATACAAATGCACAAACATGCAAAACAGACCATAGATGGAGGAAGCAAGACTTCAAAGTGAACTCATGCACACATGAAGATGCAGCAGAAATAGAGAAGAAGAAGCTGCATGGAGGGCTGGACAGCAACGTGAAGAAGACTCGTGGTAAGGAAAGAATGCAAGAAGAAGCTGTGCTTGATCTGAAATGAGCCACGTGGAAATGTGAGCAAAACAGAGGAGGAAACATGAGCTAGAGGTTCAGAAGCAACGTAAAATGAATGAGAAAGAAGAGAACACGAAAGAGTCGAAGGAACTGAACAACAAAACAAGCAAGCAGAACGCAACAAGCACAACGAAGCAAGAGCTGAGAAACATAACGAGTTGAAGTCTGGAATGAGCTACATGAGAGAAGCCACGAGTTGGAGAAGAAATAAACACACATGCTGAATCACATCTGGACAGCAGCAAAATGAAGAGAAGCAACATGGGAATTGACACACGACGAAGTAGAATCAAGCAAAGCAACATGATGAAGGCTCCAAAGACATGCAGAAGTTACGTGGAATAGAAGCTAAGGAAATGCTGGAGCTACGCATGGAATTCAAGTGGAATATAATAATAAAAACAAGTGGGACCAACCGTAGATACATATAAGGAGCTTCAGACAATTTGAAAAATAAGGGCTGAACACGTGAATGTTAATTGTGCACGTGAAAGAGAGCATTTTCAACGAGATCCAATCCTCATCGTCCATCAATTCATCACGATGTCCAGCACGCTCATTTACTCCACCCCTTCGTCCATCGCCTTGACACAGACACTTCGCCCTTCGCCTTCGCCCACACACAGAACCACGCCATTTTTTTTCCTTCATTTTCCATCCACTTCCATGATGCTCTGATTCTCATATGTGACTAGCAAGGGAGGAAGCTCTTGAGTTGAAGTTTGAATCCAAGATTTGGAATCAGAATGGCTAAGAATTTCATTTTATTTTCCTCTCTTTCTATATCAATTTTTATTATTTTATATGTTTGGTTGAGTATGTAAGTGATTGAAATTGATATAGTTCATGATTGATGGCTGGTTAGACATTGATTAAGAGAGATATTGGCTGATAAATTGTATGAATTAAGTACTGGATTTTCATTTTCCTACAATTTTCCAAGTGTGTAATCAAGGTGTTTGATAAAATGCTTGTGAGAATTAGTGTGCTTAATTGTTGATTTAAGGATTTCTAGGAGTTTGGTTGGTTAATTAAACATCCTAGGATGTTAATTCAGTAGCTAATCAATCAATTAATCATTCAATTTAAATGTTCATCAATCCTAAAGGTAAGAATTAATGATTTGGTGTAGGATTGAGGTCTCGATTCAACATTAACTTGTTAATTTCTTGAATCTTGAATGGTTATTCAAGATCATTTGCTAATGAACATAATTAGGAACTCTTAGGTCAGAATTAATCACAATTGGAATAGGATAAGGATAGTGGATACCAAGAGATGATTCCAAAGCTAGTCACAAGACCATTATCATTCACAATTAATCCAATTAGGTAACAATTAGGAATTTTAATTTGATTTCATTTTAGGTTAGTTTAAATCAATCAAACCCCCCTTAGTTTAGAAATTTCTAAAGTCTTTTAACACTTAGAAACTTAATTAAGCATTGAATTCCATTTCCTAGGGAGATGACCTAGGTTGTGCCCTATATTGCATTTAATATTCAACCTAGTTTTATTTTGAGGGTTGCACGACAAGCCCGTCAGTGCGGCTGCCACCCGTGCATGTGCTTTGATTGAGTACCGGGTTATGATCAAACCTCAGATGCACTGAGTCCTGGTTGTGCTCAATAGGGAGTAGGTGCCGTGGACGGGCCTCTCCCGATATTATTGGCCTTTAACATGTGAAAATGTGATTGCTAGTATGGGATAGTAATCATGATAGCCTAATTGTTTCATTTACCGATATGACTAATATGATTCTGATGTTAATTTTGATTCATGCATATACGTTAATTAAACTAGATTATATGATGAAATTGTCTTGGTTACTGAGATTTATATCTCACCCTATTTTATGGGATTACAATTTCAGGTGAAGGTTCCTCGGGTAAGGATAAGGGCAAGCAAGTAGATGAACATCCATGAGCTGAGACCTAGTGTGGGGAGCTACACTTAATCTGAGTGTAATAGAGTAAATGCTAAATTTTGTTAACCTATGTATAGCATCATCATGTATCTGTATCGCCAAGTATAGGTTTTCATATTTTGATTACTTAGGATGTATTTATTGAGGGGTTAGACCTCATCTTAATTTGGTAATTGATGTATGGATTAATGATATCTGCCGTGAGTCTTGTTGGACTATGATATGGCTTGTTATTGGATATGTAACCTTTGAGATATTGATATGCACTATTAATGTATGGAACCCCTAATGGAATGTGTATCAAATGTTAATTGTTGTTAATGCATGAATTTTTGTTGCCATTACTCTATGGACTTATTGATATAGGGTGATTAGAGAAAAAGAATTGACCCTTAAATCTTGAATTAGAAAGGATAGATTAGTCGGATAAATTAGGCTAATGAAAGCTATTTGAGCCCCACAATTAAGGTAGAGGGGCCCTAGGGTGAGATTGGAGGGAGAGAGGAGGGTATGAGACTAGATTTTCGAAGTGTAGGACCAGAAGGCACTTTGCCGCAGCTAAAATGGAGTTGGCCACAGCCAATAGAGGTGAAGTTGCCCAGGGAGAGTGCCAGAGAGGAATTCGTCGCGGCGAAATGCGAGACACAAAACTGGGAGTCGTCCAGAGGAAAATTGGCCGTGGCGAAATTTTACAAAAATGAGCCAGGCATTTCAGAGAGGAATTGGTCACGGCCAATAACGAGAGACGAGCGAGGTAAGTTCTAGGAGGCTTCTTCGCCACGGCGCCATGTAGGGCTGGCCGTGGCGAAGGTCCAACTCGCTGCGACTATCACCGCTATGAAATTAGTAATGATGTGAGGGGGAAGCTGAGGGGAATTGGCCACGGCTAATAGGAAATTGGCCGCGACGAACATCCTGAAATCCTTATATTAATTAGGAAACTTTGGTTTTTCATATAGTAATCTCAAGGGAGGATTTAAAGACATTGGGATGAGTTATAATTGATAAGTAATAGAATTAAAAGTTTATAAATAAACGTTCATTCCCCTTATAAACATAAGTGTTTGTAGTTGTATGATTGATGACTCTAATCACATTAAGGTTCAAATTTTCCTACATTTTCATAACTTATGACTAATAATCACATAATTAACCTTAATTACAAATGTTTAGAAATTAGGGTCGTCACACTGGATGTTACAGTAAGTGTGCACATTAATGATGAAAATAATTAAAAAGGAGGGTTTTTGTAACACCATATCTATCTAACTTATTTTATCTCATTTCAAGTTCATTTCTCTTGGCCAAGCAAAGTTTCAAGAAAATATTCCATTAAAATAATGCCTTATTTTGCGTTACGTAGCGGATAAAAATTTCATTTCGTGTCCCGTGGACCATACAAACTTATCCATCTCATTCTCCTATTTAAATACATACATACAACTAAAAACTATCTTAAAATGTTGCTAAAAACTTGAGCTTATATCATACATACACAAAATAATACAAGGCTATCTCGAGTTCTGCTGTTAGATTTTTGGTGCCAACTTTGAGAAATTATAACTAAATCTAGAAAAATTGAAATCAAAGAATTTAGGCCCAATCCAATAACAATGAAATATTCTTAGAATTCTCCATTGATACGACATGTTGCTTTTTCCATTCATTCCTTTTTGGATTAGTCGTGGTCTTACAAACTCTACCGATGGTATGGACGATCACGGCAAGGGAGCAAGTCAAAATAGAAAAACTCACATTGGATTTAAGGATAATCAGGCTCAAACTGATAACTTCCACCATATCAAGGTGACACTTTACTGAAACAAATTAGAATTCTCAATTCTCTACAACATCTAGCAGATAAAATATTTTTAGGAACAAGCAAATCATAATGATTTTTATCTTTATTTTCAGTCAGCTTTTGATCTCTTGTTCATATAATGGATTTATCAAAATTCTTCTTATCAACGTAGCTTTTTTCTCAGTATCTAAGCTATAGATGTTACTCTATGTTAAAAATAATTGTAGACCAAAACAGGAATGTTTAACTACTGGAAATCGATAGAATAGTACTAAAGGTACTACTGCATTATTGGTACTGATTCCAAATTTCAAAAATTTATATCTCTCTGCTCAGACCTCTAAATGAGGTGATCTTAGTGGCTATAGAAAGCTTATCATGTTTAGTTTGTGCTTGTAAAATTTCACAAGCATTGGACACCATTAACACTCGAATGACAGAGGAAAATAACTAACTATATGAACAGTAACCATATTAATATAGTAGAAATTTGGCAACTTTGAAAATTTATAATTAATTCTACAAAGTTCCAAATAATCTGGGCTTTAACTTCCTAAAAATATTTGGATGAGATCTATATGCATGCCAAATTTCATTAGAAAATTCACTCATTTGGTTAATTTGTGCTATAGAGTTGCAATTTGGTCATTTTAAGCTTCTTAAAGGGTCACAAAGGGTCCAATCTAGCTTCCAAAACTTCCAAGGCCACTTAGGCACGTAAAAAAGCATCAAAATACCCTATTAAACATGTCTAAAAGGTCTACAAACCTAGATCTCACAAATTCACTCTCCCACTTGATGATATACATAAAGCATACATAAGCATTCATTGTCAAAAACTTGCTATATCATTCAAATAGTATCAATTCTCATATATACATCAAATATCCATATAATTACATATGTTCAAAAGGGTTTTCATCACATTCATTATAAAGATTACATCATACGCCATCAAAATGGTTACAAAGTGAATACATAACACATTTTCATGTCATTTTCTCATCTTCCAACTTGGTGGCTCCCATTTCCTTGCTCACTTGGTCCACCTAGACATGTTAGGCAATGGGGAGGGAAGAGTGAAATTCTAGGAATTCCAATAGCCCTTCTCCCTTTCAACCATACATAAAGGATACAATTTCAAATCTAAAATGTATGCATGGCTATCTTGAAATTCATAAACATACATGGAACATGTTTCACATTCAAGAAGTCACATATGACATATATAAGCTTGCCAAGACAATGGTTTAGCCTTAGCCATTCTCTTTGGGCTTTTGGACTTGCTTCACCCATTTTCTCAAAGGACTTTTGACTAAGCCTCACTCTTTTAAAGACTTTTGGCTTTGTCTCACTTATTCTTAGGGACTTTTGACTCATCCTCACCCTAGCTAAGGGACTTTTGGCTTCACCACACTTAAGCAAGCCATTCATGTTCATAAAATATCATTCAAGCACATAAGCATAGCATCATGGTACCATGGTCTTTCATGGTTTAAACAAACACACGAACATTCAAAGACAAGAAAACATCTAAAGATACATGAAAGAAAAGAAAGAGAGTTACCTTGTATGCAAGAGCACACTTTCTTTCTTAGAAAATCTTCCTCTCCCTTGGCCAAACACCTACAAGAAGGTGGGACTTGATTCATTTGGCCTAAACACATTAAATAAGATCTACTTATGCTCTTGGAACCAATTCTAATGTCACACATACACTAAAAAAGCTAGATGGCTTATATGGTTCAATTATAGTTCCATAAGGCGCCTAATGAAGCAACTTTAGGAAAACATGATCTTGGATCCATTCTTTCCCTTAATCTATAACTCTTGACTCCATTTAGACTCCTTGGAGTCATCACACATTCATATCAAACAGCCTAGCTAGGTGTTATTTTATTATGCTACAATATAGAACCTATACCTCCATCACCCTTTCTAGGCTTTCTAAATTTTTTCTAAGACTTCCTCTCATACTTTTCCATCATATATAATGCAAAACTAAGCTTGGAAGAAATTAAAACACTCCCTAGATGCATGAACCCCTTTAGGCCAAGGCTATGCTTCCATTTAGCACTAATGGAGTTTTCAATTTTTCCTTGATGAGGGAGACACTTTGAAGGCTCCCTAGGGGTTTTAAGAACTCAAACAAACACTTAAATAGGCTAAGAAATTCTTGGATTAATACATATTTTAGGTTATGTTCACAAATCCCTAGCTTTTCCATCTTGCAAATTCATGGATATTTGTTTGTTCTCTTTGCACTTTCTTGCTTCCTACACTCTAATTTATATGATTTACTCTTGGTTCTGCCCAAAAACAACTCCCTCATGTCTGCTCATATGAAGGCCGAAACTCACCCATGCATGAACAAGAAGGAAGAAGCATGAAGGCTAATGGTTTTACCTTGAATTCAAGTTTTCCTTAAATGCTCTTCCTTTCCCTTTGGCTCTCTTCCTCCAACTCAAATTCCTCCCTTCTGGTATGAGCTCAAAACAGAACCAAAAGCTTCAATAAATCCATGGAAAGGAAGAGGAGAAGGAGGAGAAAAAGCTTACTAAAGAGGAGAGTAAGAAATTCCATAGATTTCCATACCTTTTGCCTAGTTTTTCTTCTCCCTTTTTCCTTTCTCTTGTATGTCTCTCTCCCTTGGTCTCACTTTCTGATTTGATCAGAATTGAAGTCAGTTAAGATAGGAGAGAAGAAGGGATGCACGTTTATAAGGAACATTAATAAAATTGTTCTAAAGAAATTCTATTTACGTCCCGTAAACTTGGCATTTTCCTTTTAGGTTTATTTTAGCTCCTTTTTGAAAACCATCTTTTTCGTCATAAAATTTAAGTTCTCTAACTTATAAAACATCTTTGGAATCACTCAATATGGAACTAAAACCTTCCCAAACAAAAAGGTCAAATTTTGGGTCAACCATCATTAGAAAACATACACCGAAAGGGTTTTAACTGTCATAGGGTTTCCTATAGTTTGTAGGGTCTCTAAGAACCCCAAAGAGCTCAAATTTTTCATTTAAAAAGTCCTCCTATACGAATTCTAAAAGTTATCTGAAATTATGAAAATGCCATTACGTTACGTAACTATTCCGTTAAATTATGACTAGTTATTTTACCTCTAGTTTCAGGGCACCTTTGGCCTCCTATTTTCATTACTTGGGGTCTAGATCATTATTCTAATTTTTCTGGGTCTTAACCAATTCATTTCAAAGGACTTACTCTTAAAACATATTTGTTTTCATCGTTTTTACAAAAATCGGACATTACAGTTTAGATAGGTAATAAAAGTTGCAATATGCAAAAAGAATCAGATAAAATAAAAAATATATATATATAAGATAGCAAGATATTAATAACTAAAAAAAAGTAACTATTAGGGCAGGTTGGGTAGAACATGCCTTCATCCGTACTTCGACCTAACCTGATATAGTTTTGTTTAAAATTTTATCTATTTATACTTTTGACTCGGCCTGACCCAACTAGATTAGGCTGGGTTAAAGTGGGCCCCTAAGGTTTAACGAGCCAATGAACACCCTATATTAAAAGGAGTAGATTAATTATTTCTTCACTTACCTTGACTAATTCTAACTTGAGTTCACCCAAATTGAAGCTTAAAGTCTTACATCCATGGTTTTTCCTCACTATTACATCTATTTTCTTTAACTTGCTTTTCATCTCTCTAGTAATCGATTATTCACCAAAGGGGATGAAGGAAGTTGACTTGGGTTATGTTATTGAGTGGGTTTGGATCATAGGCCATGGGTCAAATTTATATAAAATTGCTTACTAGGCTTTAGTAAATCCAAATACACTATTGAACTTATTTATTTATTTACTCTATTTAAACCATTGAACCTTTTACTTATTTTCCTATTATCATTTAAACCAAATTAGTAATAAAATATAATAGTCCACCAATATTATTTTCCAAATACATTAAATTCATAACTTCCAAATTAGACCTCAATAATTCCTTGATCAATAAAATAATAAAGTAGCCAATTAATAAACCACATATAATAAACATCCCCTTGCCTCTTATTAAATATTTAATATAAAATCTCCAATAATCCTTAATTAATTAATTTAATTACTTTAATATTACGGGATGTTACACTAACTTGTGGGGATGGAACTTCAACCTATGACGATTTCAAGGTAGATCATCTCTTATTGAGACTTTAACTCTCGAGAACTCTATCTTCTAGTCATAACAGTTATCATGACATCATCATTTTCCTTTCTTTTCTTTTCTTCGTTTTTCTTTTCTTTTCTCTTCCTTTCTTTTGCCAAACTATGTAGATCATGAGAAACATGGATATGCAACATGAGCAACAATATTCACAATTATATTATTTCTAGGTGAATCAAGCATATGAAATATATGTGATAAATCAAGCATATGCATGCAGCTAATATATATATATATATATATATTCAAGTCTAAAAAATCACAATCACATAGTGCTGATACAAAATTTTGATGGAACCATTTTTCTCTTACTGTATCTTTTACTGTTTTAAGTATTTTAAAGTCCTTGGAATATATCAAGTCTCTGTCCATGTCAAGGTCATCCATGCATGGGTAATAATCCATGGTTAAGTCATATATGCATAGGGTAATAATCATAAGTGTAGGTATTCTCCTTGTATAGGAATGAAGAATTACTTGATTTAAGTTCTTTGGGTTTGAAGAGAATTTAATAAGGCAAACAAATTTATGAAAACATGCAAACATACAAAGATCATACTTAGTTGTCATGCAAAAGTCACATTTTCAACTTTTTTAGACATCACATGGCCTATGTGAATTCACACGGCTAGGCCATGTGTTTTTTAGGGCTCTCACATGTGCTGAAACATTACATGGCCTATTTGACTTTACACAGTCAAGCCATGTACTTGTCAGGTTTTGTGTAATGCACCATTGATACAACTCATGTAAAATTACACAACTAAGCCATGCAGATTGTAGCATTAAGTTCATCTTCACACGACTCGTGTAAAATGCAAGATCATGTTCATAAGCACATGGCCTATGTGAATTTACATGGTCAAGTAGTGCAATCTCCAAAAGCATGATCTTCAATGCAGGATTCGTGTGAAAACACACAGTTAGGCTATGTGAAATTGCTTTATTTCAAAAATTGCACTATACACAACCTCCAAACATGATTTCCTTTCATTCACAACAAGTAGACGTGATTATAATAGTATACAAACAAACAAAAAAAACTAGTTAGAAACAAATTAAACTCATGAATTCATACAAAATAAAATCCCTTAAATTTCAACTGTTCCAGACATAACCCCTGATTTCAACATCATAAAGCTTAAAGAAAAGAAAATGAGGGGAAAAAGGATCATGTCATCTCGATATGCAAATAAGGGGGTTTTTTAACCATAAATTCTCTTTTTTCCTTAGCTTTCTCTCTTTCTTTCTCTACAACAACTCTTCACATAGATCTCTCTCTCTCTCTCTCTCTCTCTCTCTCTCTCTCTCTCTCACACACACACACACATGTTTTGTCTCTCTTTTAGGTGATCAAAAGGTGTCTGTGTTTCAAAGAAGCTAAGGATCCTATTTATAGGAGTGTTAGGCTGGTGCTCTCTTTCTGTTGCTCTCTCATGTTGGCTTAGTCTGAAAGCTAGTCAAAGGAATTTCTGGAATACTTAACTTCAATCTTATTGGCTATAAAATCTCCAATTTGTTCGGAACTAGTTTATTAAAAATCATCCCATTCATTTACAACTATTTCCATCACTATCAGTCTATGAGTTCATTCAAAATTCAACAATTTTCTCTAAGGAAAAAGTATGTTTTCACCTCAAGGAAAATTGTATTTTGACCCCTAAAAAAGTATATTTTAGTCCTAGTCAAAATTACAAGTAGACCCCTTACGTCTTGATAATTATATTTCTATCTAAAAATTTTACCTAAATATTTTTGTTGGCTTAATTAATTTTGTTATTAATTTTGGGGTATATGAGAGTCTATTTACAACGATTATTTAATTATCTATCTATTTTAATATTTGTGGATCATGAAATTGTTGGAGATGTGGCGGCCGAAATCCATGGAAGGCATGAATTAGTCCATGACGGCAATTTGACGATATGAATAATCGTGCTATCAAAGTGAGCAATTGGTCCACCCAAGCGTGGGGAGTCTCTCTAGGCGTTCCCTCCGTCCCTAAAAGCACCGATGTCGATGCCATAAATGATGATATCAGTCCCATACCGTAAGATAATGAGCAATTCGGCCATTGGCAATGTGTGCATTAGTTCCTCTACTGTCAATGGTTATGAATATTCCTTTTTTATTGTCTTTTTCTTTTTTGACAGAATTGAATGAATTCATTTTGAATGTGTTGTGTATACATTTCCTCCTCCGTTGCATAATAATGCAAGGGCCATTGGCATTGCTGCATTTTTTTTATACAAAATAAATTACATTATAAAATCTTAAGTTAAAGAAAAAATTGTATCATCTCTATATTTTTTGTGAAAACCTTCCTATCAAAATGTATAATTCGAACTTTGTTTAAACAAAAACCATCCACCATCCGTCATGAGTCTTCATGAAGTATACGAAGAGATGGTCGAAACCAATAGTATATTGGAAAATTGCACAAACATCTAAAAGAAATCAGAGGAAATTATAAAGAATTTAAAATTATATTTTTTTGTCACAACAAATTAAATTAATTGCCTGACTACTTTCAGTAGAACTTGAAAACATAATTATTGTAATTTATCAATTTAGCACCATGACCCAAGTAACATCTTTTTCAAAACAAACATAAATTAATATGTTTGCGGCAGTAATTACCAGACCATGATCTGCCAACCCTTAGCTTGCGGCAGATCTTGTGAGGAAGGATGAGCACCGATGCATTTGTTGTTTTGTGGTCCTCTTTGGTTGAGATGGGAAAGAGACAAACATAAATAAAAGGTAAAAGAGTGTATTTTGGTTTTAATAAGGGAAAAAATTACAGGTAATAATTTTTTAAGATATTTATATTAAAATTTAAAATCATTTTAAATCATCTAAAGATAAAAAATTATAAGCTAAAATTTTTAATCTTTAAATTCTTAAAAGTAATTTTAAAAATTAAAATCATTTAAAATAAATATCTTTAATTTAAAATTCTTAATTATAATTTTCTCTTTAATTAAAAAGTTGACGTGAGCTTAATATTGACCGAGCCAATCAATCTATCACATTCGATGACTAAGATGACAGAAACTTTACAATAAATTTTTCTAAGAAATTTAAATGATCTCCATCTACAGCAGACACATGCTTCATGTGTTTAGATACACACACACACACACACACACACACACATATATATATATATATGTAGACGGCATAGCTAATTAACTGGAACAAAGCGTAGTTGTGAGCGGGCACATCTACAGCAGACCCATGCTTCATGTGTTTAGACACACACACACACACACACACACATATATATGTAGACGACATAGCTAATTAACTGGAACAAAGCATAGTTGTGAGCGGGCACACCGACACCTAGGCAGTGTAGCAAGGCAGTAGGTGGCTTGTCACCATCGGACGCGGCTAATATTTTGGCAATCGCCCCTGATTTTGAAGGCGATGTTTAATTAAAAAAAATTAAAAGTAAATTAACTGTTTAATTTTTAAATTTTTTTAATTTATTTTTTGAAATAAAATTTCTTAATATAATATCTAAAAAACTACTTTTACCTTAATTTGATTCTCAAAAAATAATATTTAAAATTCTTATTTAATCTTTTAAAAATAAAATCTTTTAATAGAATAGCTAAAATATTACTTTTATATCAATTTAGTCTTTTAAAAATAAAATATTTTAATTTAATTTCCTAAGCATATTCCAATCAAAATAGTATCTCAGAAGAGCATTTTGTAAGCTGTCTAATAAAAAATTAATTTATTTTGTGGCTAAAATTAATTATGTAAGTTTTTTTTTTATATTACATTAGAAGATTTTAAATTTATTTTTTGAAATAAAATTTTTTAATATAATATCTAAAAAATCACTCATACCCTCACCTCACCCTTATCACTTGTATAAGCTTGTATTATTAATTACGGGCATTGTGAAATTCTCTTTTTACGTAATACAAAAGCTATTGTAATTTAAAAAACATTTAAGAGACTAAATAAAAAAATTATTTTTAAAGAACTAAATTAAAAAATAATTTTTTAAGGAATAATTAAAAAATTATTATTGAGCAACTTTATTGAAAAAAATTAATTTATTAATTTGCTCTAATAATTTATTGGTTCTAATCGCAATGAAAACTGTGGATTAACTGGTACAATACTAGAGATACTTTAGAAAAGTTTTGCCTGTGAAAGAGACATCCATTTAATCCCTTTAGGGCCATATATTTGGACGGTGGAGAAATAAACTCTTTTAAAAAAATTTTTATTAAAAAATTTGAACATAAAAACGTTTTCGTTAACTATTTAAAATATAATAAAACCTTGCAACTTTTAAATTTTTTTAATTCTCACAATTTTGAAGGATTTTGGAGAAAATTATTAATATTAATATCATAGATTACTGTCATAGCTTTCATTTTAAAAATTATAATGTCAATAAATGAAATTATTATATTTAAGTAAACAATAAAATTAGAATATTATATAATTTTTAAAAATTAAAAAGAAGAGAAAAATTGCTATTTAACTCTATATATGATTTAAGAATATAGCAGGCAATGTGAGGTTTGACTTAAAATTTAAAAAAAAAAAAAAAGTTGTTTTGTAAATTAGAAGATGAGGTCGGAAAAAGTTAATAGATTGAAAATGACATCTAAAAATCGATTAAGAGATAAAAAAGACATATTTACCTTTCAATCTAGATTCTCTATCTAATTAAAGGCTGAATTGGAGATATTTAGTACAACCGGATCATTCAAATGCAATCTAAATCATCTAGATTTAAATTTTTTTAATATTAATTATTTTTCAAAATTAATAATAAAAAAATTATTTTTATTCTATATTTTATAATCTTCAAAACAAAGATAATATGCTAATTAGATTCATTTGGTTTTACTTTTTCTTTGCAAGTTCTTCAATTTTGGTTTGTTTGAAGTCGATGTCCTTTTTGTCTTAGGTGATCTCTCAAGTCAATGTCTGATGGGGAACAATAATTGAACGAGTACAAGAGAGCCTAGGCGTCTTAATATGACTCCAACAGCCAAGTCAGAAAAGAAATCTAAGACAAGTAAAAGTGAGATCAAAGGAAAAAAATCATCCTTGACGGGTAGCAATCTCCTGGTGTTTATATACACAGAAAATAGCAATCTTGTAATAAAAAGATTATAATAGTTGTCTTTGAATAGGCAATTAACGTGAGAAAGCCAGCGAGTATATGATTTACTCCAAAGCATGTGCAACGATCTCTTAGGTGAAGAGGGTTTAAGAGATATCAAGCAAATCGCGAGATACTTCTTAGTTGAATGCGAGTGCATTGAGACGCATTGTCTTGGTAAGAAAGTTTCAGTGACAAGTTTCCCATGGGTGGTCCTTCACGGGCCTATCTCATATTGTAGTCCATTAGAAGTCAATTAGATTCTCCCCTCCCCCACAAATGTTAAAGCAAGTGTGTCAAAAGTTCAAGTAACATATTACTTAGAATAAAGAGAGTCTTAGAGTGTATATATATATATATATATATACTAAGATGTAATATTGAAAAAGAAAAATGGGTTCGCACGCATAATAATATGTCAACATAGGGAACACAATTTAAAATATTTTGTTTAAAATAAGCTTACCAAACAAATTATATTTTTCATAGTTTTAAAATTGGGATCATAAATTTCTAAAATTTTTTATTGTTTAAACCTTTAATTATCAGTTTTAGTTTTTCATTAACTGGCTTTTAATCCCAACATTTAGAAACGGACTTTTATAATTAATTTTTAATCCTAACGTTCAAAACTAATTCATTTTTAATTAAGCCATCATTAATCAATTTTATTATTGCCCAGCATTTTGTCTGCGTCATTGGCCTATAAAAGGTGATGCAGGGTGCCTGTACAAATCGCATCAAGCTCTTGGACATCTTCAAAACTCTCTCCTCTCTTCCTCCTTCGTACTTCTAAATTCTTTTGGTTCTTGCTATTCTGTTTCCCTGTTATAGGAAGGATCCGTTTAATCTTAGGGAGTTGCAGATTTGTGACAGAATAACTCTTAAGAATAATGTCCTCGAGTATGACTCGAATCAAGTTATACTGACAATTTTGTTTGTTGTAGCCAACAATCTTAAGAGTTATTATGAAGTCACACCGAGTTGGTCATGATGATCATGTTAACGTTGCCGCTACAAATTCTGGTAGAGGTTCTAGTGGTTCTAGATGGAGTGGTGCCACTGCTTCAGCCTTCATTTCGACTGCAGTATCTACTGTAACGTTGCCTAAGCCATTACTAGATATATCCAAAGATTAAGGTGTTTGACGGGGAGAACTTCAGGAGGTGGCAAGAGCAAATCTTTTCTATCCTAGACATACACGGAGTTGTAATGGCGCTAACCCAGTCCAAACCTGTTTTCGATGCTAACCAAAACCAGAGAACTACCTGGGAATATGCCAATAAGGTCTGTAGATACATAATTATTAGTACTTTATCTAACGATTTGTTCGATATATACTATGTCTACAAGGAGGCTAACAAAATCTGGGAGTCACTAATCACGAAGTACAATGCTGAGAATGTTAGAAAACATAAATTCGTGATAGAAAATTACTAGCGATAGGAGATGTCTAAAGACAAAGACATTAAGTTGCAAATCAATGAATACCATAAGCTGCTGGAAGAACTCCGTGCTGAGAAGATCAACCTTCCAGATGAATTTGTAGTTAGGATCCTGATTGAAAGACAGTTGGATTCATGGAAAGACTACAAACAATAACTCAAACACAAGTAGAAGCAATTGTCATTGTCAGATCTCATCACTCATATCATCATCGAAGACACCAACCGGAAGGAGATTCGAGTTACAAAAGGCAAGGAAATAACCTCAAAGGCAAACTTGGTGGAGACAAAGCCACACAACAAGAGGCATGATTCTCATAAAAATCCTGATTACAATCCCAAGAATTCTAATCCTAAATTCAAAATAAAAGGCAATTACTTTGTTTATGGCAAGTTAGGGCACCATGCTGCTCAATGTAAAAAAAAAGTTAAAAATAATAATCCTCCCAAGTCAAATATAAATTTAGTTCATGGAGATGAGAACAATGATGATGAGGTCATTATGGCGGTTATTTCTCAAGCTCTCATTGTCTTCGATATGAGGAAATGGGTAGTAGAATCTGGGGCTACCAAGCACATATGTGCAAAAAAAAAAATGTTTACCTCCTATGATCCTATCAATGAAGGAGAAGATCACATTTATCTTGCTGATTCTCGAACTGCAAAAGTTCTTAGAAAAAGAAATGTGGTTCTTAAACTCACATCCAGAAAGACCTTAGCTCTCAATAATGTTCTGCATATACTTGATATGAGAGCAAACTTAATTTCTATAACTCTATTGGAAAAGGTTGGGGTTAAAATATCATTCGAATCTGACAAGATTATGATGACAAAAAATAATATTTCTGTGAGACAGGGTTATTGTAACCAGGGACTAATGAAAATGCATTCTCTTCTACTTATTTATTTGTTTATATGATTAATTCATTTGATATGTGATATACTCAATTAGGACATGTTAGTAAGTCTTATATTAAGAAAATGCAACAACTTGGTTTGATTTCTAGGATTAAAAATAATTGTTTAAACAAATATAAAGTATGTGCGGAAGCTAAAATAACTAAAAAATTACATTTTTCTACACAAAGAGAAACTGAATTGCTTTCTTTAATACACACTGATTTGGGTGATTTAAAACAAACAATTACTAGAGGTGGTAAAAAATATTATATTACTTTTATTGATGATTTTTTAAGGTATACTAAAGTATATTTATTGAGAAATAAAGATGAAGCATTTGAAAATTTTCTTTTATATAAGTCAGAGATAGAAAACCAACTAAATAAAAGGATTATAAAGGTAAGGTCGAATAAAGGAGGAGAATATGTTTTATTAAATTATTCTTTTGAAAAAGAAGGAATTATCTATAAAGTAACTCTTCCATATTCATCTAAGACTAATGATGTTGCAGAAGGAAAAATAGAACTTTAAAAGAGATGATGAATGCTATACTTGTAAGTTCTTTTGCATCAGATAATTTATAAGATAAAACTTTGTTGTCTACTTATTGTTTGCAAAATAGAATATCCTATAAGAAAATAAATAAAACCCCTTATGAACTATGGAAATGTTATGTACCTAACCTAAAATATTTAAAAATGTGAAGTTGTCTTGCTAAAGTAATGTTGCCTGATCTTAAGAAAAGAAAAATTGGGTTTAAAACTTCTGATTGCATGTTTATTAGATATGTTGAATATAGCGTAACTTATAGATTTCTTGTTTTAAAAATTGATATTTTGGATTATAACACTATTATAGAAACTAAAGATATAGAATTTTTTGAACATATCTTTCTTTTGAAAATTGAACATAATCCTAGGAATTTGAAATTTTCTACTTCTTCTCTGAAACAAAATACAAATGAACATTTGGCTGAAAATTTAAGAATAAATAAGAGGCAAAAGAAAAAATCTTCTTTTAGAGATAATTTTTATACTTTATACATATATGGTACAAGATAACCCTTTAAATTTTTATAAAACTGTTTCTTCTTCAGATGCTCATCTTTGGAAAGAAACAATTAAAGCTGAAATTGATTCTCTTAGTCAAAATAAAACTTGGATTTTAGTAAACTTGCTTCCAAGAGCTAAGCCCATTGGTTGTAAATGGGTTTTTAAGAAGAAACTTAATCTTAATGGATCCATTGATAAATATAAAGGTAGGTTAGTAACTAAAAGTTTTACTCAAAAAAAAATTTTATTATTTTGATACTTTTTCTCTAGTTACAAGAATTTCTTCTATAAGAATTCTAATTGCTTTAACTTCAATACATAAGCTTTATATCCATCAAATGAATGTTAAAATTGCTTTTTTAAATGGTGATTTAGAAAAAGAAATTTATATGGTACAACCTAAAAGATGTGTTGCTCCTGGACAAAAAAAAAATGTAAATTTGTTAAATCTTTATATAGATTAAAACAAGCACATAAACAATGGCATAAAAAATTAGATCAAATTTTGACAAGTGATAGCTTTACTACTGTTGAAGTAGAAATATGTGTTTATACAAAACTTGTAAATAATGATTGTGTGATTATTTGTTTATATGTGAATGACATGCTTATTTTTTATACTAACATGAATGTTGTAGTTGAAACTAAGAGCTTTCTTACATCTAAATTTGATATTAAAGATATGGGTGAAGCAAAAGTGATTTTGGGTGTTAAAATTATAAAGAGTGAAAATAATATCTTAGTCTCTCAAGAACATTATGTGGAGAAAATTCTTAAAAAGTTTGGACATTTTGATGATTCTCCTTTAAGCACTCTTTATGATTATAGCATACAATTATCAAAACATAAAAGTGATTTAGTAGCTCAATCTAAATATACACAGATTATTAGAAGTCTATTGTATCTAATGAATTTTACCAGACCTGATATAGTATATGTTGTATGTAGATTGAGCAGATATACCCACTGTCCAGACAGTGAGCATTAGATGACTTTGGTTAGATTGATGAGATATTTGAAAGGTACCATAAATTATGATATATTTTATAGTAAATTTTTTGCTATACTAGAAGGATACAGTGATGCTAACTAGATCTCAGATTCAGATGAGATTAAATTCACTAGTGGTTATGTATTCACTCTTGTTGTTGGTACAGTATCCTAGAGATCAGCCAAATAAAGTATTATTACAAAATCCTTAAGAGATTCAGAGTTTATTGTTATGGAACTTGCTGGTACTGAGACTGAATGGTTGAAAAACTTCTTAACAGATATTTCATTAGAAGAAAAACCAACACCATCAATATCTTTACATTGTGACAGCTAATTGGCGATAGCTACAGCTAAGAATAAGACCTTTAATGGCAAAAGCAAACATATTCAGTTGAGACATAATATTATAAGGTAGCTGCTAAAAGATGAAGTGATCTCAATCAAATTTGTAATGTTAGAAGTAAATCTGGCAAATCCATTGACTAAACCCCTGGGGAAGAAACAAATTGATAACACATCAATGGGAATGAGACTTAGGTCAATCTAAAATTAACAACGATGGTAACCCAACCTCTGTGATTGGAGATCCCATAAAAGATATTCATATGGGTAAGAGCAAGTCATGTATTAATTCTGCTAGTACTAAAATTATTGCCCTACCTATAGTTTGAGAAAATGTTAAAATGCATTATTGGAGAGGTTGAGCAAAGCTTTTAATGATGTCATATTCTTTATGGATGGTGTATTCATTGCAGATGCACTTAATCAAATCATCGAGATGAATGTGAAGTGAGACCACTTCTATGAGACCATGGCAAAGTCTCTAGAACATTCATTGAAGACCATGCACGCACATGGCCGTTTAAAGCTCAAAACCACCGTTAACAGCAGAAACTGTGAGAGTATACTCTGACTAATAAAGCCTCTAGGATACAACAAAGATTTGTTAGTTCATAGAAACGTACGTTTCACTGACATTTTTGTGTACTAAGTATTATTAGTCTAGGTTTGGTTCATAGTCCAAAAAACACCATATTCGAAATGATTATACTTATATGTGTAACTCATATGATAATATTCTTTTGACACATGTGAGGGATTGTTAGAGTAGGTGTATCAAAAGCCCAAATCCCACATTGCCTAGAATAAAGAGAGCCTTCATGTCTATATACTAAGATGTGATATTGGGCAAGTGAATGGGCCAAGAAGAGGGGTAGACTTGCATGTACAATAATAGGCCAATGCAAGGGTAACATAGTTAAAAATATTTTGTTCAAAATAAGTTTACCGAACAAATTATATTTTTAATAGTTTTGAAATTGAGATCATTAATTTCTAAAATTTCTGACCTTTTAAACCTTTAATTATTAGTTTAAATTTTTCATTAACCGGCTTTTAATCCCAACATTCAGAAACGGACTCTCTTAATTAATTTTTAATCCCAACGTTCAAAATTAATTAATTTTTAATTAAGCCGACATTAATCCATTTTATTACTGTCCAACATTTTGTCTGCGTCCTTGGCCTATAAAAAGCGATGCAAGGTACATGTACAAATTACACCAAGCTCTCAGACATCTTTGGAGCTTTTTCCTCTCTTCCTCCTCCGTACTTCTGAGTTCTTTTGTTTTCCTATTATAAGAAGAGTCTGTTTAATCCTGGGGAGTTGCTGACTTGTAACAAAATAACTCTTAAGCACAGTGTCTTTAGGCACAATTTGGATCAATTTATACTGACAATTTTATTTGTTGCAGCCAACAACAAATTGATATAAAAAGACGTCGTGGCATTCCTTTGAGATTGTTTCACATTTTTGTCGGAAAAGTCCTTCATTTTGAACTTGTCTACAATGAGCCGGAGCTCTTCAAAATTTGAGCTCCTCGTCATCTAATTATTTCAAAATTTAGATTATCATTTTAAATTTTGTAATAAACATTATTTTATAAGTATACATAATTATCAAAGTATAATAGAGAACCCGAGCTTTCATGTCCTTAACATTTCCATTCTTCAACTCATTTCTTAAAATTAAGAAGGGTTCGGACTACTTTGTTTTTAGTATTATGGGTATTTACTTGCATTTATTTTGGTTAAGGTGAAGATGTTTACTTTGTCCTTAGTACAATAATATGCAAGATGCATGGTATCCTTAAAAAAAATATCACAAAGTATTATGAAATATTATTTCTAAGTTATTTTGTGCTATTAAATAATCTTACGAATATCACATTTTTTAAATTTTTATTCTATTCATTTCTATGAAATAACAATTATATATTTTTATAATTATTTTATTTTATTTTTTCATTGAAGACAACTTGATGTTAAATATCATAATATTTTGATCTGAATATCTGATCGGATACTTTATGATTCATCAAACTTTACTTTGGTTTGCCTTATCTGGAAGGGAGGTAGGTCACCGTAACACGCGGGATTATCTTTCATCTCATAATCTTCCTCTTCGTCTCCTCCAGCGATCTTCTCTCTGTTTGTTAGCAGCTGAAGATTCAATCCAATTTTTCTTGATTCCCCACTCGCTTTCTCAGTATTGCACAGCCAAAAGCAGACATTCAGAGTTAGAACAATATAACAGAGAAATCCTATCCGATGGTGTTTGAGAATCAGGCAAGCTCATCCTCCTTCTCATTACCACCATACCCTCGAGAAGACACTCCTCTTCTCGTCAAATCACCCCCTCTTTCCTCTAAATTCAAGACCCTCGCCAACATCTTCATCGCCATAGTAGGTGCTGGAGTTCTTGGTCTCCCCTATTGCTTCAAGCGGACGGGATGGGTCTTGGGCTTACTCATGATCTTCACCGTCGCATTTCTCACCTATCACTGTATGATGCTTCTGGTCCACACTCGCCGCAAGCTCGAATCCATCATGGGTTTCTCCAAAATCAACTCCTTCGGTGATCTCGGCTTCGCCATCTGTGGTCCTGTTGGCAGATTCTCCGTCGACGCCATGATCGTCCTTTCTCAAGCAGGCTTCTGTGTGAGCTACCTAATATTCATTTCCAATACTTTAGCATATCTAGTTAGCAATAACATACAAACAGCCCCAATTTTAGGTTTATCGCCGAAAGTGCTATTTCTCTGGGGTTGTTTTCCTTTTCAACTGGGGTTGAATTCGATTCCAACTTTGACCCATTTGGCTCCTTTGAGCATAGTCGCAGATGGGGTCGATATAGCAGCTAAGAGTGTAGTGATGGTGGAGGATGTGTTTATCTTCATGAAGAATAGGCCTGCTTTGGAAGCATTTGGGGATTTCTCTGTGTTATTCTATGGTCTAGGTGTGGCGGTCTATGCCTTCGAAGGAATTGGAATGATTTTGCCGTTGGAATCAGAGGCTAAGGACAAAGAGAAATTTGGAAAAGTTCTGGGTTTGGGTATGACGGTGATTTCTCTTCTGTTTGGAGCATTTGGTGCCCTGGGTTACTTTGCTTTTGGAAATGAAACCAAGGATATCATCACTACCAATTTGGGACAAGGACTAGTGAGCACCCTGGTTCAATTGGGTCTCTGTATTAACCTGTTCTTCACTTTTCCATTGATGATGAACCCTGTTTATGAAGTTGTGGAAAGAAGGTTCTGGGATTCTAGGTACTGCTTGTGGCTGAGGTGGTTGATGGTATTGGGGGTAAGCTTGGTGGCACTTTTGGTGCCTAATTTTGCAGATTTTCTGTCACTAGTAGGAAGCAGTGTATGTGTTGTTCTAAGCTTCGTATTGCCTGCAATGTTTCATTGTCTAGTGTTCAAGGATGAGTTGGGTTGGAGGTGTATGGTTTGGGATGGGGCTATTGTTGTTTTTGGATTCATTATGGCAGTCATAGGAACCTGGTCTTCCCTGATGGAGATTTTTGCATCCAAGGCTTGATTGGGTTAAAAACATTTGACTTACACTTTAATCTTAGCCATAGAAGGCCGTGAAAGTTCAAAGGTACAACATATTGGGTGGATAACAGTTAAATTTGATGTTGTTCCACGCTGTTGTAGTTGATGAATTGTGAAATAAAGGTTGCTGATGGTGCGACAACTAGTATTTTCTAATCTGAATCCTCAATTTTTTGTGTGAATTTAACGGTGTCAATTTTGAGAAAAAAAATCATGGGAATCTGGCCTTCCCTTGTAGAAATAAAGATTGTTACATTGTCACGGTCCGCGACATAATATTTTTTTAATTTTTTAAATTGTTAATATTAATTTTGAAGAAAAATAAATATAAAAATATGTGAAATTTATTCGAATAATAAATTTTACTTAAATATATAAAATGTACTTAAATAATAAAATTTACACATTTTATATTTATATTTTTTTAGTTAATAATTGAAAGCATTTGTCTTGTAGGATTCCCTTGTCAGGATTCGTGCGTTCAATTACCGTTGGTTATCAAGATTTGATGCTATTCTATAGCGTTGTGATTTGCTGAAATTGAAGATGACGATCCACGATGAATAAACCGACTTATTATTCATTATGTATCGTTTTCTTCTTGCAAATGACGATTTTTTTTTTTTTGATGAACTTGTAAATGACGATTCTAATTTTGTTATTATAGTCGTGGATTATATTTTCGTGCGAGCCATCTTAAAGGAGTATTGATGGTGTAAAAATCTAATAATAAGGATGATGGTCTTTTATTATTAATTATTGGTTGTAGGACTCACAATTTTTTTTCATCTTTTTTCTATAGGACCCATAATAATTTTTGCTCGGAGATGCACATAAATTTTATATCAAGCATAATCTAGTTATATCTAGATATGATCATAGGATAAAAAGTTAATTTAGTTCCAAAAAAAATAAATATGATCCTGAAATAAAGAGATTCATTTTTTAAAAGATTCATTTTTTTTAATTTTTTGTATTATTAATCTATATATCACTTAGATACATATCATTTTTCTTAATTTCAAGTATTAAAGTAATAATATTTAATATAAAAGTAAAAAAAATAATATTATGTGATAAAAATAAATAATAAATTAATAAGAAATAATATATTAAATAATTAAAAAATTACAATGTTATATAAGATATAGACCTTAAATTAATATCATATAATATTTAAAGGTTGGGCCGACCCATTTTTTGTTAAGCCAAGCTGAGGCTTTATTTTTGAACTATTTTTTTATAGATCTACCCATCATTAAGTTTGGGTATATCCAATCTTTTTTCTTTTATCCATATAATAGGTTAAAGCAATTTTATCTCTTACAATTAATAAGAAGGCTAATGTGTCGTTTATACAAGTTTTCACCTCAGAATACACATGCGAAAGCCCTTGACATGGTTCATAAATAGTGGATCACTATTCCACCAAAGGCCCATGTTGCCCCAAGTGTTCTGCTACATAAACGCTGTTGAATATTCAAATTGTCAACTGTTTTTACTCTTCAATATTTCCGACACGGGTTTTAATTGCACTTTTGAAAACCTGAACTCTTTGATCGCTACTCCTCCTTTCAACCTGTTATATTCAGGGTGTTTTTTCTTTTTTCACAAAAACCTTCGTTTAATGCCTACCAACTTTATTTTCAAATTTTAAATTTTAAATTTTTCTTCTTTTATTATATCTCTCAGACCCAATCTTTCATATTCTAAACAAACGTTTTCTGTCTCAAATTTTCACTTTCATTTTCTTAAATTTTCATTCAACAAATTTTCCTAAATTTTCACTCAACAAACTTTCCTAAATTTTCACTTTCCTAAAAGGAAAAGGCTCTTTCTTTCAACTCTGTCTCTGATTCTCCTTCTCTCTCTCACACACACAATTTGTTTATTAAAATTTAAAAGTTAAAAATCTCCTATAGTTTCTTCTAAAAATTTTGTATTTTAACAAATAAAAGAAATTATGTACTTTAAAAGTTAAAAGGTTTAATATGTATTTCAAAATTTTTATTTTCATCATTAAAATTTAATTTTAAAAATTTAAATATGTATCATACAAATTCTATAATTATCATTAACTTTAAGTATTAATATTTATTTATTACTCAAATTGAAATAAGACAATGGAATATTTTTCAAATTTAGAGAGGGTGCAAAGGATAGAAAATCCAGGCAATGAATGGAGAAAGTACATTGAGGGAAAGTGTATCCCATTTATAACCTTATCAGAGATTAGTAAAAAAAAAAGTATTGATGGGTTTTTCAAAATGATAATGTTTGAAACATTTAATATGCATGTTTTATAAAAAGGGTTAAATTTATCTATAATTTTTTATATCTTTATTATCAAATTTTTAAATTAAAATATAATAAATATATGATTCTTTAATAATAATATAACAAGAATATAATTTAATTAAAAAATCATATAGTTATTTATAAAAACTATACACATATCATGTTTTGATTAAAAAACCTGATAATAAAAATATAAAGACTTGCATATAAGTTTTGTTTTTTTTATAAAAATTGGATTCTCATCATTAATTATATTTAAGTCCTAGTTAAGAGTAAAAAAGGTAATATTAAATTAAATATTGAGATAAAGTCATGTATAATTATTTCTATATACAATTATGAATTTTCTTTTACGATAAAATCCAAACAAAAATTTATTTTTACTATAATTATTAATCTTCATATATGATGCAATTAGCATCCATGCAGGAACCCTCTTCAAGGTCCAGAACTTTATCTTCCAACTTAGATACTAACTTCCTATGTCATCTTGGGCAAGGGTCATTAAACCCTAATCAATTGATATATGATATATCATAAAATAAACCAAAGAGCTGAATTTAAAATGTAAAGCTAAATACTTTTAAATATTTAACTATATTATTTTGAACACTTTATGATATGTTTAGTTTATGATTAGGAGACTAATGTTTCATCATCATTAAAGAGTTTTAATATGTCATATGTTTAAACTTAAGTTGATTGGTATTTAGATGTATATTGTTTTGATTAATTTCATTTCTAAGATTTCATGTGTTAATAAATTTCGTTTCTACTACTATTAAATATATATATATATATATACATTATGTCGTTTAGGTACAGTGTTTTGATATTATTATTTAAGTGATATTGTAATACAATTGTCATAAACAATGTTTCAATAATAATTTGAAATGGAGTTTGTATTTTAGTATTATTATTTCAATATGTTAAAATAGTTTATAATTACGTTACATACAACTTTTTAATGATAATATCACATCTTATTGGTCTTTCATACTAAAAAGTATGCTATTTTTTAAAATATTATTCATAATTTTTATACAACAAATTTTGTTGTTAAAAATTATATTGTTGGTTTTCTATTACATAACAGTTATTTAAATGTAAATTTATTGATGTCATTTTTTATTTGTTATTAATATAAAACTTATTATATTATTATTTTTATCTTGTGTATAGCATGGGTCACTTATTAGTTATAAACATTAAAAAAATTCCACCAAATTCATTTAATGAGATGAGATGTGACACATATAGACCTCCACCTCCTCAGAGTACAAACGTAAAACAATTTATTGTGACATGTATTTATCCTATTGGTTCACTATTCCATTTCACTTCATATTAGTACATGTTGAAATAAATTTGAAATTCAATTTCAAAAATGTAATCCTTGCATTCTACTGCATTAATGCATGCTTTAACTATTTAAACATAATTTGAATTTGATGAAACACTGCAAAGGTTATCTCCAGTGGTTTAAATTTTAATGATTTCTAATAGCCTTCTTAGCTAGTATAATAGAAAGTGATATTCTTTTTAAGGTGCTGTACTGTTCCGCTTGTAATTTTCTTAATACATTTGTCAATGTTTTAATATTTTCATCTTGTATTGATTATTAATATTGAAACTCAATGATTTTGTTTCATATTATTTTACTATTTTAATCACGTAACTACGTTCTTCATTTCATTCTTAAATTATTTACCCTCTTTGTAATGAACAGTAAATTTTGTAAAATGACAAAGTGCATGTTTGGAAAAATGTTGGCATCCTCCAAACCACGTTTTGAGAGAAGCAAGTAAGTGTAGCTTTTGATAAAAGTGGGTTAAGTAAAAGTGATTCTAATCTTTCCACCGATTTTCCAAACACACCAAAAATAAGTCGTATAGAAGCAAGTCTTTTGAAATGAGCTAGATAATGTCCTAAAAAATTTGGATAGAGTCTTAAACTCTTAAAAATGATAAATATAGGCTCAGACGAAAAGAAAAATAGAATTAAGACAGTGAAATAAAATTGTGACAAAAATTAACGAAACGTAATGACATTTTTATAAATATGTGAAACTTTTGGAAAAATACACAGGAGGACTTTTTAAATGGAAACTTTGAGTAACCTAGGGTTCTCAGAGGCTCCGAAAACCATAGGAAGCCCCGGGACCAATAAAACTCCTCCGATGTGCTTTTTTTAATGATGGTGAATCTGAACTTTGATAGATTCGTTTGAGAACGTTTTAGCTCCGATTTGAGTGATTCCAAAGGCATTTTATTAAATTGGAAACCCAAATTTTATAATGAAAAAGATGGTTCTAAAAAAGAAGCTAAAATGAAGTCGAAATGAAATTGCCATTACAGAAAGACGAAATGGAAAATTTTGAAAAAGTTTGTTTCTTGAATCTTCTACCATCTTCACGCCACTTGTTCTTATTTCCTTGGCCAACCTTCTTCTGCCCAAAATACAGAAAAATAAATAGCTCCTTAAGGTGTACCAAGAGAAGGAGAGAAGGAAGAAGAAAATTGTAACACCCCAAAATTAATTAAGGTGTTAATCATGGATTAAGCATAATTAAGAATAATTATTAGGAAACCATGTGAATGGAAATCTAAAGAGAAGTAAATTAATAATATGGGTTTGAGATTTAATTGGATTAAAAACTTCATCTAAACCCAAATTAAATTAAGTAGATCATGGTTAAGAACTAATGGAGGCCTAATAATTTTAGGTGCAGACCCAACCTTTTAATGTGAGATTTGGCCCAAGAGAGAGCACCTAGAAAGGGCCCAATCTGATTTAATGAGATAGATACCTAAGACCTACCTTATATAAGCTCTTATAATTGGCTCAACAACTTTCATGTAGACCCAAATCAAATGTCCTCTTAAAACTTATCCTAACCCAATCAAAATTCTGCAGCCCAACAAATGAAATCTGGCTCAACAAGCATAAAATCTAAACCTAATTGGAATTGAACCTTTAGGTCAGCCCATAACCCATTTTTTACCCAACTTAAACCCTAAACACATGCAGCCCCCTCCTACCATTCTGTTGAAACACAAAACACAAACACAAGAGGCATTTTCGCACCTTAAGAGGGAGCTAGAATTCTAAACAAGAAATCTACCATTTCTCACTTCTAGGCTCAAAATCAGCCAAGGTAATAGTTACATAACTTAATTCCTTTTTTTTTCTCTTCATTTTGACTCAATTAGTTTTTCATTTAGAGCATTTTCACCATACACAAAATCTAAAATGTGGCTGTTTGGGATTTTCTTAGCAAAATTTCGTAGGTTAAGGCTAGGGGTGTTGTTAGGTAAGTATAAACTATTCATTTTAATGCTTTCTCTGCTAGTTTGGGATCCCTATAGCTGATTTATGATATGGGTATTGTTTTATGCAAATTTAGTCTGAATTTAAAGTGTTGTTTTAAGATTTCTGAGGTAGGCTTAACCAAATTCGAAATTAGTTTTTGTAGTAATTGGATAAGTGTTTCTGAGTAGTCCTATATAACTTAACTATTTGAGTAATGGGTTTGCTTATATAAATTGTGATTAGAGATAGTAATGACTTGTTTTTGTGTCTATAGGTTGAAGTAGCATTCAATTGGCCCTTAGAGGATTTGCTACAAGTGAGGTAATCGGGGACTATATTAATTCCATGCATATATATACTTTAATTTCATATTTCTTGCACATAAATGATTTGAAATACTAAATGAATTGGTTGGCTATCTATTGTATTGTATTTGGACCTTGTGAGTCCATATTGGAGCTGTGGTGCAGTTGCCACCCATGCATGCGCTTTGATCGGTACCAGATTTTGATCAGACCCCAAATGTACTAAGCCCTAGTTGTGCTCTTTGGGGAGTGTCTGCCATGGACAGGCCTCTCCCGGTATTATTGGCCTTTAACATGTGAAAATATGATTGCTAGTATGGAATGATAATCATAGTAGCCTAATTATTTCCTTTACTAATATGACTGATATGATTCTGATGTTAATTTTAATTCATGCATGTATACTAATTAAATTGGATTATATGAATGGAAATTTCCTTGGTTGTTGATATTCGCATCTCACCCTATTTCATGGGATCATACTTTCAGGTGAAGGTTTTTTGGGTAAGGATAAGAGAAAGCAAGTGGATAAAAATCTATGAGCTCTAGCCATGTGTGGAGGAAGTTACATTTGGACTGATCTAAGTAGAGTAGATGCAAATTTTATTATTCTTTTTATAGTATCATCATGTAATCATATTGCCAAATGCAGGTGTTTTTGATTACTTAAAATGTATCTATTAAAGAGTAAGGCTTCATTTTTTCTTGGTATTAGATGTATGGACTTATAACATCTGTTATGAATTTTTCCAGACCTATGATATGGTTTACCATTTGGGAAATGTAATTATGTGATATATTAGATATAGACCTGAACTAGTGGTGCATGAGATCTTTAATGGAATATATATTTGAATGATAATTGTTGATAGCTTATAAAATTCTTACTATCATTAATCCATGAACTTGCTAATATATGGTAGTAGGATGAGTAGGAATTTACACTTAAGTCTTGAATGGGTAACAATATATAAGTTGTGTAAATTATGTAGAGAAAAGCCATTAGAGCCCCATAAACTAAGGTAGAATGACCCTAGGGTGTCACTAGAGAGAGAGTCGGAGTGTATGAGACAAAATTTTAGAAGTTATAGGATTAAAAGGTGTTTCGCCATGGCTAATAGAGGCGAAATTACCCAGGGGGAGGTCCAGAGAGCAATTCGCCGCAACAAGAAGTGGAATTAGCCATGGTGAAATATGAGAGGTCAAACTGGAAATTGTCCAAAGAGTAATTCACCACTGCTAAATGGGGAATTGGCCGCGGTAAACTTTGGGAAAATGTCTCCAAGTGTTCCAGAGAGGAATTAACCGCGGTAAATATGGGATTTGCCCTTGGCCAATAATGAGGGGCAAGTAAGGTAGACTCTAAGAGGTCTTCTCACTACAGTGCCATATAGGCCCACTGCAATAAAGCTCTAACTCGCTGTGGTGATAAGGAGTGAACCCGAGAGCAATTGGCCGTGGCACAAAAGTATTTAGCCACAGCGAACATCTTAAAGCTCTTATATTAATCTAGAAAACTTAGTTTTTTCTATGGCAACATCAAGCGATGACTTAGAAGCACTTGTAAAGGGTTCTTAAGAGTTGAAAATGAATGAGAATAGATTTAAAGGCTTTTAATTGGAGATTTGTTTCACTTATGTACATGAATACTTGTAAATACTTGGTTAATGATTCTAATAACATTAAGGTTCAAATTTTCTCACTTTTTCCTAAATTGATTAATTTTTATAGGTATTAGACCTTAATTTATAACAATTAATCGCATGTTTAAGCTTAATTACTTTAATTAGAAGTTAGGGTTGTTACAAAAATCAAGGAAAAGGTAAGGAATTTGAGAAATTCCATGCTCTTCCTTCTTCCAAACTTGCTCTTCTCTTTTCATGCTTTCTTCTCATGGTTAGTTAAGATGATTGGTTCTATTTTTGGTCCACAACCTAGGGGAGGAATTCGAGTTGCTTGAGAGAAAGCAAACTAAAGAGAAAAAGTCTTGAAAGGAAGCTAGAATCCAAGGTAACATCATGGTTTAATTGCTTCTTCCTCTTGTTCCTTCTTGTGCACCATTTCGGCCAACCTAAGGAGGAGTAAGAGGGGCTAGATTTTGGACAGAATCAAGGGAGAATCCTAGGAAAAAGAGTGTGAGGATTAAGATTATGCAAAGAAATTCCAAGAAAAACTAATAGAAATCAAGCTAGGAAAGTATAGGATCTTTTAGGGTTTTGTGAAATCTGATTTTTTACATGAAGTTCCTTAGCTATTTAAGTGTTCCCTTGAGCTCCTAACACTCCTAAAAACCTCCCCAAGTGGCTCTCCCATCAAAGAAAAATTTGAAACTCCTAAACCCTATTATTGCCCTATGTCTCAGCCAAGCAATGTTAGATAGGCTAGGGAGTGTTTTAATTTGTTCTAACCTTAATTTGAGACTCCATATAATGGTAGAAGATGGGAGAAATCATTGAAAAAAATTTAGGAACCATGGATTGGGAGATGAGACAATGGTAGCCATAATGGTGCCTTGTGAAGCAACTTGATTCTAAACTTATGTAAATGAATGTGTAATAGCTCCAAGGACCTTGAATGATGTCAAGAACCCTAGAAATGGGAAGAAAATGGAGCCTAAAACTTGAATTATGAAGGTTGCTTCAATTGGCCAATTATGGAACCATTATATCACTTGTAAAATTTAGTGTATTCTTGAGAGTAAGATTAATGTCTTGGCTTACTTCAAGTGTATGATTATGTGTTGTTTATAGTGCTTAGGCCAAGAGGATCCAACTCACCACATTGTGTGTGTAGAATCAAGAAAGGGAAGGAAGTAGACCAAGGCAAGCTTGCATAAATTCAAGGTAGCTCTCCACCTCATTCTCCTTACATTCTTGTGTATATGTATGTCTTTATGTGCATGTATGTGTCTATGTGATTGTAGAACATGCCATTTGATGCTTTGAGATTGCATTGGTACCAATGTGTGTTCTTGAATAGCTTTGCTTGTTGAAATTACTCACAAGGTTGAAGTGATGCCAAAAGACCTTTAATGTGGGTGAGGAGATTTTAAAAGTCTCAAGGCAAGGGCGAGACTAAGCCAAAAATCCCTTGAATGGGTGAGGATAAGTCAAAATTCCTTAAGCTAAGAGTGAGGCATATCCAAAAGTCCTAGAAATGGGGTCAGGCAAAACCAAAAGTTCTTAGAGTATATTTTTGAGTTGATATGTAATGGTGGCATGGAAATGAACTTCTAGCATGCTTTATATCTATATCATCCTTGTATTTATGCACTTGATATATGTATGCCTTGAATGTGTGTGTGAATGGGTATGTGAGCTATTGAGATTCTAGAAATCTCACACCCCTTCCTTCCTTTACCCCTATGGCTTTAGGTAGCTCTCAAGAACCAAGGAATGCAAGCCAAACATCTTAAGGAGACCATAATTTGATTATCATGTAGTTCCTTTTGTACCTAATAGTTAAAATAATTATGTAAATGTTATTTTTGAATTATGAATCATTGAACAATTGTAATATCATATGTAAATGGTGTATGAACAATGTATGGTACCAAGACAATGAGAATATGAATTTTGAACACTTGGATGCTTACTTAGATGTATGCATGATGATCAAAATGAGATGTATGGTGTTTGGGATCACTTGAAAAACTTTCACAAGTCATATTTATGCTTTTAAACTTGTCCAAGGGTTGCCAAACATTAAAGGAAGCCATTTGGACAAAATTGGTACCTCATATGGAGCAAAATGGACCAAATTAGTGAGCTATACTACTTTTCTATCCAAATGAGCTCTTCTTGGTCAAAAATTTTGCATGTATCTAGAGCTTGTTGAGAGCTTTTTGGGAAGATAAAGTGGGTATTATTTAGAGATCTGTGAAATTTTTGGCAAATTTTTGAAATCAGTTGAAAAACTAAAATTTGCTGATGTTATTGTTCATTTGGTCTGAAATGAATCTCTATCTTTCCTAGGCCAAGCGAAATCCAATTGCTATGAAATTTAACAGGGGAAAACTAAACATTCCCTGTGTTAATTGGAAGCACCCCATTTGGATGTTTAGAGAGGAGATATGAATTTTTGAAGTTGTTGTTCTGTTCCAGGCATCTAGTTAAACCTCCAGTATTGTTCCATCAAATTTTGGGTTCTGGATGCTCTTGGATTGATCTAGAACTATTTTTTTCCTCTAATTAACATCTATAGCTTTCCAAATTGGTATAGTTTGTAAGAATAGATTTTTGTGGAATTAATTATGAATTTACAAATTTTGTATTAGTAAACTATATCAATATTCCAGGTAGTTTGACCTTCATGTCTTTTTAGGTCTCAAACGTGGCCCAAATGAGATTTTCATGGCTGAAAATTATTTTTACATAAATTTAACATCTAAAGCTTTCAAACAAGCTATGGTTTGCTTAATTTATATTTTTCTAGATTTAGTTATGATTTTTCAAAGTTGCCTCAAATTCTACTATCCTGGAATCTGAGGCAAAATGTGATTATTTTGGAGTTTTGGTTCTTGATCCGTGGTTTATGTGAAGTTTTGAGATTTTTATAACTTGTATGGATGGAAAATAATTAGAGAATGATGTTGGGGAAATTTGAGGTTCATATAACATGAAATGAAAATTTAATCCCCGATGTAACGCAAATAAATTCATTATTTTCATATACTTTTATTGGATTTTCCTTGAGAATGTGTGTAAGCCATCTTGAATTGAGAAATATGGCACTAGAATACTATGGTATGACACTCTTCATCAAGTTACATTATTTCCTCTCTCTATGATTTTTTTCATTATCAAGATATTTTTTCATTATATTCTATAATTAATTTGTGAAATTTCGATACTATATATTTTGTTGTTCTTATTATTTAGTTTAAGTTGTTCAACTCTTATGTTGTAGTTCTAGTCTTTCAAAGTGGCTTCAACTTTTGATGCTATCAAAGATATAACTCCATTGAAAGAAAAATTGGAGGATCAAAGTTAGGATTATCCATTTATATACAATGCTGGGATATCATCTTCATGAAGAAATTCATAACATTGATATGGTTCTAGAATATGCTTCTATATGTCATTCTATATGTTTTGCTATTATTATGCAATTGTTTGTGTCTTTCGCATTCTTTGATGTGCATCTTAGAGACAAAGAAGCTAATCAAGATCAACCAATATCTAATCTTGGGCCCATCATCAACCAAAAAGCTTTAAGCAACTCTTATTATGCAATTTAAAGAATTTTTGGCCCATTTAAAGCCTAAGTCCCACATTCACAATATTGGGGCCTAAGTCCACATGGTATAATTTGATCCTATACAAGGTAATTAATGAAGAAATTTGAATTTGAAGTCTTAACACGGCAAGGAGTTAATTTGATGCATTTTTCTTAATTTTGGCATGACTATTTATTGCATTTTGTATTATAAATAAGAGAAATTAGAAAATTTGCTAGTTCTTAGTCTAATTGCAATTAATTATTTTTTGAAATTTTATGTTCTAGCCTAATTATCATTAATCAGCCTTGAATTGTTAAAAAAATAGCTTCCTATGCCAAGATGGTTGTTCTTGGCTTTAAATATGGCTAAATGCATTAGGAATGGAAGTTTGTGCTGAGTGAAAATTGATTCTACTTATTTTGTGCAAATTTCTTATCTAAGTTTCTGAAACTTGGTGGCAAAATGCCATTTAATTCTTATCACTCTACTTTCTCTTTTCTAGAGTATGGTGTGCAAACTGATCATTCAAGAGTGCTAGTTCTTCTTCTTTTCTTTATATTTTGTTAGTGTTTTGGGGATTGTTTAATTTAAGCCATCTGGAGGCACATCATTCTTCTTCATCTAGATGTTGTCTTTTTCCTCAAAAGTCAAGGATTAATGCACATCTTAAGAGGCATTTTGTTTCTAAATTTAAGACTCTTTTATTTATGAGGGTAGATTATATATTATTAGTTAGCTCCGTGTTGGTCAAAATAGTAGGTCTTACAAAAGCATTAGGCAACCATTCAAGTTAAACTTCCAATACTTTACAAATATAAGGCATCATGAGGATGACATTATGATATCAAAATATGGTTTCCATTTCATTCTATTTCTTGAGAGCTCTTCTAGACAAGCTAATGAAAACTATTTGGTTGATATGTGATAAGCATTTAGTTTTTTTTTTAATGTATTTTCTATATTTCTTCATAATTGTTATGTATTTATTTTTATGCATTTGTCAAATGTAATTTGTAAGTTGTTTACAATTGGTGAAATTGAAGAGACCTTCAAAGATATAGCCATGTATAAGAGAATTAATGAAGAACAAGAAGACTTTAAGTAAGCTTTTTGTATGAGATATTTCCTAACATTATGTCATGTGTTCAATTGTTTACATATATTATTTGATTGCTCTTTCTTGCTAGTTGTAATAGGTTAAGTTATATTCCTGGGGTTCTTTTATTGATGACATTGTGAATTTCATGTCTAATAATCCCATGTTACCTACAGTGATAATTGTTCAATGGGTTAAAATCAACGATTTGTCAAGTGTGGCATTAGTTTATATTTCCCTTATCTTACCCTATCTATTTCTTGAAGTCTATTTATTACCTTGATGTTTATTATTTCTTTTTCCTAATTTAGGCATTACTAATTAGACAACTAAAGTGTTAGACCATTAAGATCATATTGGAACTAGTAATAATTTTTTTTCTTGGCTTAATATTTGAATTTGTATGCATTCTTGCCTTATAGCCATTTTGACAATGTTTTGTTAATTAGTAATCTATCTTTGATTATTTTTATCTATTACTTATTGCATAAAAGAAATTGTATGCCTTTTGCCATCTCATAGTGAGAGATAATTACATTATTTTGATGCTCTATGATGCAACAAATAATCATCAAAGAAAGACATGGAAGAATTTTTGTTTTTATGGATACACATCTAACTGTGAAGATAGGCATATGTACTTCTCACTCAGAGCATAGTTCTTTGTTGAATGGTCCTGCTATGTTGTGGAACTATTATGATTACCCCAAATGTTTCTGGTTTCCTCATAGGATGTTTAATATTGATATTATAGATGTTTGGGTTTGATATTACTGGAAACTGGAATTTGACTAGAGATACTTATTCATTGGTCTAGTATTAAATTTTAATAGCTGAAATCATGTGGATGATGTTTGTAACCCCTTTACTAATTAAATATAAATTAATTATATTATGTTTGGTTTATTTGTTGTGGAAGCTATCTAGTTTTCAAATGACAACATAAAGCAGTAAGAAAATTATACAACCTATAAACATGAAATCTAAATTTCCATACTTTTAAGGATACTAAGCATGTGGTCATCATACTACTCAATGAATGTTCTTAGCATAAGAGCAACACCATACATACATCATTCAAAATATTAAGCATTAGTCAATGCCCATGGCATACATATATAAATATTATATAGACATAAGGGGTCCTTGACTCATTCATCGCTAAATCAAATAAATAAGCTAATTTATATAAATAAAATACCCCATAACATCATTTCATAATATTCCAGAACCTAATCATTCAGGTTTTGCATCCTTGGCATATTTGGTGCCTCGATAATATGGGGCACCAACTATGTCTCCTTAGTTGCTATGTGGGCTTCATGTCTATGATCACTCACACTTGGTTGATACCAGGTATCTATATGTATGACCCCTCTACCTTTAACACATACTTAGTGATAGACATTTTGGTTCTTTAAACGCATTACCATACCATGTGAGAATTATAAAAATTCTTAGTAAGACAATAATAATTTGAAAACAGAAAATAGTTCAACTGTTATATGTGTAGAAAACATTTTTTTCTCTCTATCTCTTATCTTTATGAGGAATCACAACATCAAACATGGTATAATACATGGCAATTACATAATAAATCATAAACATTTCATCTTAGGGCAATAATAATAAATATCACATCATGGAAGCCATGCACAAGGGCCATTAAATTCCCTCATACTCATCATATATATGTAGATATATATATATATATGTAGCATAATTGGGCATCAAATGTGTTATCATCTAATGGAGACATGATCCCATCACCCCTAGTTATTTGGTTAACTAAGTTGAAAATATACATAAGTACTATATTTAGCATCCTATCCCACTAAATACATGCTTAAGCTCTTAAAAGGCCATGTAACTAAAGGTGTAAGGTTATTCTCCCTCATTCATCACATCAGCATAAAGGGATAACCGTTAGAGTATCTATAAGATAAATAGAAACTAATCATAAAATATGTTATATAAGGTGTCTCCTAGAGTAGAACCATATCACAGGAAAATAAAGTAAGGTTTCTTAATACATCTTTATAGAAAAGCTAGTATATCTCCAAAGATAAGTTGATATGGAAATCATCCCTAACAAATCATCTTTCCTAGATACTAATAATATTTAGAGCCTTAATCTCATTGATGCCTAACAAATAAGATCATGATACAAGAAATTAAATTAAGTGAAATGATTGGCATTAGTTAGATGGCAAAAGGTGGTGGCATGCTAGCTTATGAGGCTAAAAGAAGCTATCAAAGGTTGTGATAATGTTGCTTATCACCTCCTAATGTTTTATACCACTATATGCTTAAGTTTATTATTACTTTCCCACTATCATACCTTCAATTCAAAGAAACATAAACCATCCATCCCAAAGCTCATAAGCACCTATAAAACTTGACCACCACTGAGAACTAAAAGCCACTTTGACCACAAAAAGACTTTTGCATTCTATCAAACTCCATGTGACTAACCTTGTTGGGGACAAGACTTTTTCCTTTGTCAACTTCTTACCACTACACCTAAAATAGTGTAAGTTAGATAAGAGCTATGAACCTCACTCTAAGGCAATTAGGCACTCAATAGAAAGTTGCAATGTCTTTGTAAACAAAGCGAGGAAGAACCAAAAAAAAAAGAGAAAAAGCTCAATTCTAAGTATCACATTTGATTATAGGATTGTTCAATAAACTTCAATTTCATAATGATTTGATTTGTAAAGAAATTTCATGTCATATCTTTATTAGATAATGCTTATTTGGTTGACACCTTTCTATTTAACTAAAGTCCAAGGATAATAGAAGTTGATTTTGTCATTAAACATTAATGCAATGGTCATGTGTTTCCATTTATCTCTTGTCTATCCTTCCATTTCATTAGTTATGTTAACACAACTCCTTTCCTTACATATCTTTCCAAAGATTCAATGATAACTAAAATCCCATAAAAGAAATTAGTTTATGGAAAGTTTAAATAGATTTGAAGAAGAATAAAATCTAAAGATAACTATAAGGCCCAAATTAAAAAAAAAAATCAAAGGTATTAATGCACGTCCCACAAACAAGTTATGTTAAGAATACGAGACATTCTTTGTTATCTTAAATTCAAAAGAGTTACTCCTAGTCACCTTAATTGAGCCAAGAATAGCATTTATTTCTCTCACCTATAATCAATTAACATGTGGAATAGGTAGTATTCAACAAGTTTTTATAGTGAAGATTCAAATATCAATAAAGGGTCAAATTTTTTTAATTAGATAAACACTACTTAACTTTTGCCAATGATTTTAAGATTTGCAAAACCCTTTAAATATCCTAATATGGATTAAACCTAGGAAATAATGAGAATTCAATACTAGAGAAGTTTTGGCATTAGAATGAATCCTCTCAAAAAGAAAAGAAAAGTAAAATGCAAAGGAGACAACAACATAAGAGAAAAGAAAAAGAAAAGAAGGAGTCAATAGTGGAATCCTCGAAGAGGAAGCTCCTACTAAATAAAAATTGAAAGAGGAAAAACTTTGAAAAAGGAGTTCTATCTCAATATGAAATTAAAGGAGCAAAACCCTTCAGGAGGTAGCTCTAGCTAAACTTAAAAAGGCAATAAGTCATGCCAAGATTGCATGGCTACTAAAGCAAGATTCTTATCATGACTCCACATGAATGTTTGGGCCTTTACATCCTTCTTTCTTAAACCACAAGGTTACTCATTAAACCACATTACAATCTTGGGGCATCCTTTCTTATGAAGTGAACTTTGGTATAAAATCATGTTAGAGGGATAGAAAAGGAAGACTAATGGAAGAATTGATAGGAGCATCATAATTTTGAGCCTAATATCATTTCATTTGATAAACCCATTTATTAAGGCCATCTTGCAAGCTTTAAAAATCCTTGTTAAAGTTGGCTTATTTGAAAAACAAATTAGGACAAATTTTTACAATAAAATAAGTTAAAAGAATCAAAATTAGTGTAAACGTTTTTTATTCAAAGCAAAATCCTTTTCTTAGCAATTAATAATTTTCAAAAGGAATACCTTAAGCCCAAAATTAAGGCATCTTCTAGACCAAAATATCCTATTCATGTCTTTTGGCATCACTTTGCCTTGAATCATCAAGCACATTGGTGCATTCGATCATTCCCTAAGTTCCTTCGATCTTGGGAAATTAGTGTCCTTTAAAAAACATAAAACTTCACATCTCTCAATGCATGATTGTAGTGATATTATTAAATAAAGTAAGAAATTTTACTTGTTGGCATTTTCAAGCATATATAATGAAAGATTTGATATGAAGTGTCTCTAAGGTCAAATACAGAGCAATCAAATCAAAGTAAAGAGATAATCAAAGGTCAAATAAATAGAAACCATGACAAGGCAAGGAAATGACCTTAGGAAAGGTTAAGAGCCATTCAGTCATAACAAGAATCTTGGATATTCTGAACCTTAGACACTCCTTTAAGAGCATTTTTAGCTGACCAAAATTTGTCAATAAAATTTATCATCCATGTGACAAAAAGAAAAATCAATAGAGATGTTAAAAGCCTAACTTTTCTCATCAAGGCAAGTGAAAATTTGACATGAGAAATTTTTGAAATGTAAATGACCAAAAATCCTACATTCTATAAATTCTAAGCATTTTCATGCACCAAGTGCTTATATTGAACTTATACATAGACAAAACATGCTTAATATCTCTCTTCCTATTCAAATCAAATTAATTTTAAAGTAAAAAGCAAGCTCACATTTTTCCTTTCTTTCATCAAGTCATTTTTCAAAAGAAAAATCTAAAAACCAAAATTAGTTTAAAGATTTTTGGAGATGATGTTTCCATCTTTTTCTCTCCCTTACGTGATGATTTTGCTTGCATATATTGTGCACACATTACAAATAAGAAACAAAACTTCTGAAAGCACAAAACTAAATAAATAGATAATTAAAAATTTGTATTTCATAAAGTGACGCATCTTATATACTTCATGCATCCCATATGTGAATACATTACATAGAACCAAGTTCATATTAAGGCAAATTAAAAAAAAAAAAACACCTTGCATTTTCCATGCTTCACATATCCCACATGTATATACATTACATAGAACCAGACTCATATTAGGACAAGTAAAAAGCAAAAAGATTACATTTCATGAAATAAAGCATCTCACATGCTTCATGCATCCTACATATGGATGCATTACATGGACCTAGGTTTATACCAGGGCAAATATAGAATGGAGTTTTCAAGCTCAAAACCAAAATAATAATAATAATAATTAGGCATTTTGCATACATTATATGTCTCTAGCTTTCCAATCACTCTAGAGCAAATAAAGAATAAAACTTTCTTATGAAAAATAGAAATCTTGCAAAATCAAGAACTTGACATGTATCATGCATGTCACGTATGTGCATACACTACACAAAGCTAAGGCAAATAAAGCATAGTTTTCAAGCTCACAAGTAAAAAATCTTACATAAAAATTTGGCATTTTACATGCATCATGTAACACTCCGAAATTAATTAAGAATAATTATGATACATTGAGGAATTAATATAGGGTTTCAGGGAGAATAAGAAAAATGAAGATTTCTAAAAAAAAATATTAATTATGATTATATGTTTAATTAGTGAAATTAATTAAGGAAAGATAAACATTTAATTTAGGCCTTATACCCAATTTATTTATGCCATGAGCCAAATAGAAGCCTACTCTTGATTTATAAAAAAGTCTAATTTCACTTCTTAGAAGCCTAACTATAATATTGTGTATACCTAATTTAAATAAATCCATATATTTTGGCCCAATAAGCAAATTTTTTAACCTAAATGGAGCATGGGCCGTTGAGTCAGCCTAACACCTCACTAAAATCCTAAACTCTTTTCAGCCTCCTCCCTATTCTGTGGAAACACAAGAGGCTTAAGAGAGAAAATTTAGACATCCAAAAGGGGCAAAGGTTTCTTTAGCATATGTCCACCATTTCTCACTTCTAGAGGAAAATTTGACTAAGGTAATCTATATGAAACTTGTCCCTCTCATTCTCCTCTACATTTGGTCAAACTAGTTTGTCATTTAAAGGATTTTCATTTTCTTCTTAAATTTGAAATTTGTTATTTTGGTTGTTCTTGCATGATTTTCAAAGGTGGAGACTAGGAGAACCATTAAGTAAGTGCCTTCCTTTTATTTTGGTGTGTTTTATGCTTGAAAGTGGCCACATAGATTGATTTTTCATTTGGGTTCTACTATTGTAGAAAAATGCTAGGAAATTGAGGTGAACCACCATAGTTTCTAGGGTAAGAGTCTTAAATCCGAATTTGTTGAACCCATTAGAGGTTTGGGTAAGTGCTTTTTCAATGGTTATAATGGTTGGAGTGATTAGGCTTATGGTTCCTACTGTGGTTTCTAACTAAGGATGATATTTTAGTGAATTTAGGACCTTTAGGGTGTTCTGGCATTATTGATAACTTACAAGGATTTTGGGTAACTAGTGAGGTAATTAGGGTTTGAATTTTAATTCCTTGCATGTGTGTATTGTTAATATGATATTTGCTATATAAAGTATATTTTGTTGTGCTAAATGATTATTTGGCTATTTGATTATGTTTTAGACTGTGAGTGAATCCTTGGTGGAGTTATGGTGCAATTGTCACTCATGCATTGTGCTTCGATCGAGTACTGAGTTGTGATCAAACTCATGAATGTACTAAGCCCAGGTTGCACTCAATAAGGAGTAGGTGCCACGGACAGGACTTTCTCTATGTTATTGGCCATTAACATATTGTATGTAATTACTAATATAGGATAATAGTTATTGGTAGCTCAAATAATTCATTTGCTGATATAATGGATGATTATGATGTTTATTTGATTGAATTGCTTATATGTTGATTAACTAGTGCATATGTATGGAATTTTTCTTCAGTAACTGAGAATCTTATCTCACTTCATTTTATGAACTAACAATTTCAGGTAAAGATTTTTTGGGTAAGGAAAAGGGGAAGCAAGTAGATAAGCATCCCTAATTGAGGCCTTGTGTAGGCTTCCTACACTTGAAGTATTTAGACTTACTTAGATGCTATTCTTTTTGTGACCAAACTTGTATAGCGTCATGTTGCATTCATTTTGCTAAGTGTATGTATTTTTGGATAATTATAACTATGGATTTATTCTCTTAGGAGATTAAACTCTAATTTTCTATAGCTTTTGATGTAATGGCATTCAATCAAGTGTTTCTAAAACTTATATGCATGTATGGAGATGTTATGTTAGACTAATGGATACCGATGTAATGACTTCTGAATGTATGATTTAGGTTCTATGTATGTAAAAATTTTTAACTTCCACATGGGTCTGATATAGGTATATAGGAGTGCCATAACTTAATTTTGTATTTGAGTTCATTTGGCAGACTAAGGAGTAAGAACACATTAGTTTAGTCTATTAAGACTTGTGTAAAGTGATTTGAGAATAGTTAGTATGGAGTAACACAATGTTAGGTAGTCACTTGAGATTCCACATTTCTTTTTGCTATCTTAGAGGGAAATTTACTTATATGAATCAATCATTAATTACTCCAACTCAAACCTAGGTTCTTAAGTCAAGGAAATGGACAAATTAGGAGGCCTGAGGGAAATATGACACTAAGACTATGTACTTTTTTCATAGGAAGACCCTTAATATCTACTGGAAGGAGGTATAAGCTATTAGGAATGTGTATGTGAAGAGTATAGGTCCAGAAAGGTACTTGAGTTGCGGTTGGAATTAAGTAAGTTATGGCCAAAACACCTCCAAGGAGTAACAGAACCTAACTTTGCCGTGGCACAAGCTCTTCGTTGTGGTGCAAATTGAGGAAAAATAAACAAGAGAGCACCCAAAAGTAATCTCATCATGGTTAGACTCAGGTGAACTTGTTGAGAGAGTTCCAAAAAGGTCTCCTATGACAGCAAGACTCGCGTTTTAGGGAACAGTAGGTTCTCGAGAGTGTTTTCGCCATGGCACAGAAGGCCTTAGCCATGGTGAGAATTGTATATTTTAGTTTTTGAGTTCTAGTAATGAGTCAAGTCACAGCCTCGATCTACTAAGTCACAGTACAAGTTTAATAATTTAGTTTTTAGGTTTCAATAGCTAACTTAGCTGTAGTGAGGATTGCCTAAGTTGTGACCTAAGTCTTCAATCACCTATTTTAACTTAGAAACCATGGTTTTCATTATGGTAATGACATATACTGACTTGTAAACTAACATAAATAAGTTTTATGTCTCTTATAATTAAATGTAAATGGAATGGAGATCTTATAGGAGAATTTTTGTGTCCATTAGTGATGAATTTTCTGCTTACCTACTTGGCATTTAGGAATAACTAAAAAGGTTCAAATTTCTCCAAGTTTCATCCGTTAACAAATTATTAATAATGCTTAACCTTAAGTACACATGCTAAGAGACCAATTAAGCTTAATTAATGTGTTCAGGGTTAGGGTTGTAACACATCAAGCATTTTCACATATGTATATATATTACACTGAACTCTGCAGATCACAAAACTCATATCCCAAGGGATCACTCTCTTATGTTGCAAACCACCTTTAAAGCCCTATTCTAGTTGGCACCTTAAAGTCCTATATCAAAATAGGTACTCTTAAGTCTTGCATCACGATAGGTACCTTAAATCCTACATCATGCAAAACACCTTAAATCTTATATCAAGAAAGGCACCCTTAAGTCCTCCATCATGACAAGTACCCACTTATAAGTCCTACGTCAAGGCAAGCACCCTTAAATCCTATATCATGGCAATTACCCTTAAGTTTGGCATCACGACAAGCATCCACTTATAAGTCTTGCATCAAGATAGGCTAAATCCTGCATTAAGCTTAGGCATCCTTAAATCTTGTATCATAACAAGCATCCCTTAAATACTACATCATGAAAGGCATCCACTTATAAGTACTGCATCACGACAACCACCCACTTAAGTCTTGTATAATGATAAGTATCCACTTATAAATGCTACATCATGATAAGTACCCATTTAAGTTCTGCATCACGATAGGCACCCACTTATAAGTCCTATATCACAACAAGCACCCATTTATGTTTGCATCATGAGCATCCCCTTATAAGTCTTGCATCATGATAGGCACTTTTAAGTATTGCATCATGATAAGCACTCACTTAAAAGTCTTGCATCAAGCTTAAGCACCTTTAAGTCTACTCAAGCTTGAGCACCTTTACTGTGCTGTCAAGTCTTGCTCAAGCTCAAAATAACATTAAAAAAAAAAGAATAAATCTTTCTAAGTTTTTGTATTTCTAGGTAAGTTCGCTTGTTTTGTTATATCATTTCATAAGTTTTTAGCTTCCAAACTAAAATATATGTTTTCATCTTTACTTATTTTTAAGTTAAGAATATCAATAAGGCTAACCTATCAACATTATTTTGTTTGAGTCACTTTTCCTTTTCAATTTTATGTTTTAAATTAAGTCTAGTTTAGTTCATTTGTAGTCTAATTGTGTCAGGGGGTTCATTGATCCTAGCTCAATTTAGTCCAGTCCTTAAGCCCTATTTGGTTAGGTTGTATTAGGGGCAATCAATTCGTCTCATTTTTTTTAGATGTTATGTCCCCTTCCCAAGAAAAAATATGTGTTATTATCTTTACTTACTCCCTAGGTGAGAATACCAAAATTACATTTTCACTCTTCTCACCTAAAAATAAGTAAACAGAGATCATTGTAAACATCATATTTTGGCTGGACACCCCTAAAAAAATAATAACAAAGATACAAAATACATTAAATTAAAAAAATGAAAATGAAAAAGAAAGGTCATTAAAGCCAAGTCTAATATTTAAATTTTAAATCAATAAAATAATTAAAAGAAAAAAGAGCCCAAATAAAGAGTCAAGCTCTTATATTTTTTATATAGCCTAAAATCCAAATATAAGGAAAAAATAATGGGCAATTAGACCCATCAACATCAAAACCCAACCTAACAAGATTAAAGCATTCAGCCTATCACTCTTGATAAATGCCAAAATCCCTTATGATTAACAAGGAAGCACTCAAACATTCAGAATAGGGAGATACATAGTAGAAAGCACAAGAAAGGCAATGCTAGCTTAATGGTCTCTTTACTCCAACAACCTTCATAATGCAATTTTGCTTTAATGATTCCTATGAACAATAGAAGAGAGATAGGCTTAAGGATGGTTAAGAGGCATGCTTGGATTCCTCTGTAAAAGATACTTAAATCAAAAGCTAAAGAGGCATGCTTGGATTCCTCTATAAAAGATACTTAAATCAAAAGCTAAAAAGGTCTGTAAAGGGAGTAAGATTGAATGAGAGAAAGGGACGAAGATAAAAGAAAGAAATTTTTAGAAAATTTAAGAAAGAGACCGAAAAAATAGAGAAAAAGAAGGAGACTGAGAGAAAGGCACGAGAGTGAGTAAGAGAGAAAGCAATAGAAATAGTAAAATGAATCTAGATCTATTCTCTTGCACTTGGATTGATAATCAAAGGAGATTTGGTTGAGCTTTCTAGTTAGCTACTGTAGGGATTCGCAAAGAGCTTCAGTCACTTAGTTGAACAAAAAATTTCAAGAGGTATAGTACTTTTCCCCATTTTTATCATCTTATCATCCAACCTATGAAAATGTAGCCTATACGGTGTCTTTGGACCATGTATTCATGGTGTTAATTTTATTCTTTGGGCATAAGTATGGATTCAAATTTTCTCAATGTCATAAACCTTTAAACTAGAAGTAGGTTATTGATAAAGTCTTAAAGTTTTTCTCATGATTTATTTTCTTATGGTTAGTGGGTGCATAAAGAATTTAATGCTTGCTAATATGTTGTATGTAGCTTGAACCATGGTTAAAATCGCTATTGTACTTTGAGGAATATCTTGGACTAGGGTATGAATTTGATTGTAAAACCTACTAGCACTTGCTATAGGGAACCAAAGATATTTTCTTAGTGCTTTATTTAAATCTAATGATTGGCTCTTGTCTTTAAATTTAATAGAGGAATTTTAGGTAGATGTAATTTGAAATACTTTAGTTCTTCTTGAAACATGGGGCTCATGTATGGCATAGAATATGGACTGGTCCCTACTGGTATCCTATACACGAGTGTTGGCTTGTGATATGCTACTCCAAAATTTTGCATCATACTTTCTATTTATGCATTGAAATTGTTAGGGAATTTTATGACTTGTAAGCTAGGATTTTATGGTCTCATATTTGAATTAAATGGTGAACATTATTGTTAAGTGATGTGTTGTAAGAATTTTTGTTTCTACTTATAGGCATCTAACTAGTGAATGTAAGCATATTTCCTTCTCTTTTAAAGCATAGTTCTTTATTGAATGTTCCTATTATGTTGTGAAACCACTATGATTACCCCAAATGCCCTAAATGTTTTTAACTACCTCATAGGACATTTAATATTAACATTATGGACGTTTGGGTTAGATATTGCTGCAAACTAGATTTTGACTAGAGATATTGATTCATTGGTCTAGTATTAAATTTTAATAGTTAAAATTATGTTGATGATGTTGACTTGAATGCTTACTTCTCTTGCATGAAACTTATGCTTTAAGGCCCTATTTGGTTTGGTGGGCAAAATGTAATTTGCAATACATTCCCGTGACAACTCCTATTTGGTTCACCATTTCATATTACAAGTAATCCTCAAATTGTAGCACAATGCTTTCCCAATTACGTAGGAGGAGAATTCATTTTGGAGCAAAAATGTTTCATTGACCATTTTGCCGTTGCATTCATCAGTGATTCAACATTGTTCTATTGCCTTTTACTCCCTAATATAACTTCCCTTAGCTTGAAAACTTATGACTAGGTTCAATCACCATTCTCAACTCTAGATCTGAAGTCCCTATTAACTTTCAAGCTTCCACAAAACTAAGACCATAACTAAAACCCCTAAAAACCTATTATTGTGGAAAGGCTCTTGATGGCTGGGACGCTTGAGCATTTTGCTAGATTTGAATTAAGGTAGGTGTTGATCAACAAAATGTGACAGTGGAGAATTGTTGCCTTGTCATATAAAAAGATCAGTTATACATGGTGATCGATATTAGATCTAACCATTCCTAGTGGTAAGGGGCCTTGCAAGCACTTAGGTTGATGTAGTAGAACGAGGACAATGAAGAGAACCCATTGAGCATTGTGTTTTTGTCTGATCAGCAAGAGGGGAGAAAATTTTTTTGAAATTTTTCTTGAACAACACTATTTTGTCATAAGGGCATTTTGGTTATTTTATCCTTCTTCCTTTCCATTTCTCACCTTTTTAATCTAGACAAACATGCCAATTTGAAGGCATTTCTTTTCCTTTTAATGCTATACTAAACACAATTGATATAATTACATTCACTAATGCATTCCTTTTTTCCATTACCTAGCCCTAGATTTAGTGAACCAAATGGCCTCTAATGGTTGCCTTTGATCGGTGTAATTCTTGAAAAAACAAATTACTTAAGGATTGAATGAGGTTTTAAGTTCTATACAAGTTCTTACTTGATGCCATGCTGATTTTTGGCTTAAGTTTTGTTTAATTTTGACCTTAAGCAAATCCTAATTTTTGTTTTTGTTATTGTGTTTGAATCATGAGCCACATAAATTATCAAAGGAACATGTGAGAACCTTTGGCAGAAGATTATAAAGAAGATTGGGAGTGAAGAATGCACAAGTTCTTTTTAATTTCATTTATGTCATGTGATGCTATGATGTAAATAATTCATTATTGAACACAAGTACCCACAATCATCAAATATTGCACGCTTATAGTATTTTGCTCTAATTTTGTATTCCTTTTTTTTTAGATTTGCCATGTGAGACCACTTATCTCCTTAAGTGCTTAAGGTATCAATTAGTAAGAGTTATGTGAGACCTTTTATCTCCTCAAGTTTTATCATATAACAATTAAGTTGTGTGTAAGGGTTTCAATAAAAAATAGGTTCCAATAACTTAGGGTTTTGCCAACGAAATAAAAAAAAATAAAAAAATAAAATTCCTTAAAAAAAGAAAAATGAGTTTACTTAAAAATAAAATAAATCCTTATTCATTAAGAATTTCCTTTTTAAAATAAAAAGAGAAAATTTCAAAATACAAAATAATAAAAGATAGCCTTAAAAAATTAAATAAACATGCACTTAGAAATTTTCCTAAAATTTGTTGTTAACAAAATTATAAAAATTAAAAATTACTTCAAAAACAATAAAAAATATCCTTCTTAAAGATTTCACACTTCTTTCAAGTCTAAAATCTAGATTAAAATTTTATTTTTGAAAATTGAAAAAAAAAAAAGGATAAGAAAAATGAAGATAGTAAAAAAATGAGATTAATGTGATTTTTGTAAATTAAAATACATAAATTAATTTCAAAGTAGTTTTTTGATAAAAACAAATTAATTCTTATTTCATCACCAACCAGGTAATATATTTTTTTGGCCTTTTGAACTATATAAATTTTGATCCTTTCCATAAGGAAAGTAGGCTCTATACTTTAATTTTAGGTTAAGTTCATCTTAGTAAATAAACAATTTTATCTTTTTATTTTATCTTCATTTCTTTGTTAATTTTGTCATTATTTTATTCATATGTGATTAATAAGGGTAATTAAAACAAAATTAAGTTCATATAAATTTTGCACAATTAATTTAAGGTAACTATTCCTAAGAATGGGAGTTACAAGGTGTTTTACACCTTCTCTTCATTTAATCGACTCCTAAACCAATCTCTGGTCTATAACTATCTCCTTCTTCTAAAAGGTATTTTTAAAGTTTTTCTTTTTATAATTAAACTTTTGGTGACAACTCCATTTAATTTGATTTTCTTTTTCAAAAAATCAAAATTTTCTTTTTTTGCATATTGCAGTCACATTTTAGGTGTGGTAGATCTAATTATCTCCAGTGGTCCTCCTCTGTTATGATGTTTATCAGTGATAAAGGGAAGGCAACATATCTCACAAGTGATATCACTTTACCCAAGCCCTATAAGCCAAAGTGGTTGATCAGGGATGTTAAAAATCACATGATAATGTCATGGCTTGTTAATTCCTTGACACTTGAAGTAGGTGAAAATTTTTTATTAGGCAAAGTACCAGCTAAGATATGAGAAGCTATAAGGGACACATATTCTTTTAGAGAAAATACTAATGTTGTCATCGAAATAAAAATGTTATTTCATGATTTTAGAAAGGGATATTTGAACATGATCCAATATTTTAATGTCCTTCATTGTTACCAACAGTAGCTGGACATATATGAAAATCACTCATGGTCCTATACCTCTAATGCATTACTATTCAAAAGAATTATTGAAGAAGAACATGTCTACAAATTTTTTATAAGGCTAAACTTAACTTTTAAGGACCTTAAAGAGAAAATTATGAGTATGCGACTGTTGCCTGACCTTTATGACATTGTCTTTGAAGTCATATATAAGGAAAGTCATTAAAAACTCACTCGAGATCCTCTATCAATAGCCATCACCAATGCTTTTGCCTTTCTTGCTCGAAATAGTACCTCTTCTCATCTAGATAGTACATTCACATATAAGCATCATATCACTTAAATTTATATCCTAGGTTATTCAAGTCATAATTCATAGTCTCAGAAATTACAATTATAATTCACTAGTATCAATACTTTCCTTTGCACATAATAAACAACACAATACAAGTAATCACACAAATTGGCATATCTTCACATTCAGAAGGTAAAGCATACAACATACTTATTAAAAATATGTGCAAGGTCATTGACATGTAGTTGACTACATCTATGATCAAGTTCACTACATCTTGTTATTTAATAGTGAATCATATGGCAACCATATAAATTTCCCATTTCATATCCCAACTTAATCACAATATATAGAAAGAATTAGTCATGTAAACAAGAATATATTCATAAGGTTATTAACAAGAATATCTAAGAATAGTATATTCCTAAGGGAACCATAACTTTTACTATGGCTTTTATGTTTTCAATGTCTTTTAAGGTCCTTATCCATGTCCTTAAGTCTCAGGGTGCATACTTGTCCATATTAGTCCTTTGAGTCTACATATAGGTTTATGACTACTCAAGATCCAAGTTTAAGAAAAGATCTAAGCTGTAACATCCCAAAATTAAGTAAGTGAGATAATGGAAATTAAGGATTTAATGTGGAGAAAATAAGGAAAATATAATGGAAATTTTGGAAATTTTGGAAAATAAAAATTTTTAAGAAAAATGATTATTTTGAGCATTTTGGATAAATAATAATTATTTGGCAATTTTTTATTAAAAAATAAAATTTATCATAGAATTTAAATTTTATTGGAAGAAATTAATTAATGGAGGTTGGAAATTAAATTGGAACTCAATAATTAGTTTAAATCTACTAAAATAATTTTTGGGAGCCTAAATTAAATTATAATAGAGACCCACCCTATTTGGGCTCATCAAACCATAGCTAAACACTCAAATATAAACCTAATTGGAAAAAAATGCTTTTAAGCTAACCATTTTCTGACTAAACCTTAAAATGCGTGCTACATACTTCATTTATTCAACTAAACACATTTTTGGACAACCAAGGAAGAGGAGAAAAACACACAAGTGAGGGAGAGTTAGGATTTTTCAGCTTCTTGGCCTCGATCTACTCATTTAGAGAAAGATTTGACTAAAGTAAGTGATATAAAAGTTAATTTTCTTATCTCCCTCTTTATTTTAATCTGATTAGTTTTCCATTTGGTAGGTTTTCATTAAAGCCCTAGGTTTGAAATTTGTGTTTTTGATGTATTCTTGCATGATTTTCAAAGCTTCGAATTAAAGGAACTATTGGGTAAGTGTTTCCCTTTATTTGTAATGTAGGCATGCTTAAATTTCATATTGTAAGATGATTTTGGTATGTGGCTATCTCCATATGCAAAAATGTAAGTGTTGGTGGTAACCTATTGATACTTCTGAGCTTTTGAGGCTCCAATCAGTTCAATTAATATATTAGAGGCTTGGATAAATGTTTTTTAAGTGATTCTTGATGATTGGAAGGAATTGGTAGATGACCCCTTTAATGGATGATGATGAAAAGTTATGTTTTCCCTTGTTTAAGATACTGAGGGTGTTTTTGGCACTTGTTGGTAACTTTAGCATAATTGGCATTTGAGTGAGGTAACTGGGGTTTTTAAATTTCATATATATGTTAATGTTAATCAAATATTTGCTGCATATATAGGTTTTTCCATGATAAATGATTAGTTTAGCTACTTATTTTTATAGACCGTGATTGTATCCTTATGTGAAGTTATGATCATGCTTTCACTTATACACTGTACTGTGATCATGTACCAAGTCGTGATCATACCCTTTGGAATGCACCAAGCCATAATTATGCTCAATAGGAAGTTTGTGTTGTGATCGTGTCTTTCCCTTCTATTTTTGGCCATGAACTTGTTCATTTGTTGATATACATTATATGCCTTGATATTTCTTCGTATGAAAAACATTTATGTTGATTAAATTATATATATGAATGGAATTTCTCTCAATTATTGAGATTCACATCTCATATCTATTATAAGCTAATATTTTTTGGTGAAGGATCTTCTACTAAGGATAAAGGAAGCTATTGGATGATAATCTCTACCTTAAGGCCTTGTGTAGGTTTCTGCACTTAGATAATTTGGTTTAGTATAGATGCTAAATTTTATAGCTTAACTTAGTATAGTATCAAGTTGCATTCACATATTATCAAGTGTAAGTATTTTGATATTTTGTAATTTAGGATGAACCCCTCAGGATTAGACCTTATGTTTAACCTAATAACTTACTTGTAACTAAATAATTATGGTTTGGTAGTGTGTGTGAAGGAATACTTTGCCAAAATATGAATATGGTTATGATGCTCCCTTTTGCTGGGGCCTTGTACTATCAAAGGTAAGTTGCTATCATATATGGTGAAATATCAATGTTCATAAGTAAACATGGTTCTAATTTAGATTGTGTAGTAGGAGCCTTAGAAGTGTGGCTTGGTTGCTTTGGTCAAGCAGAGTGTGTATCGATCCACTCCTTATGTGTTATCCTAGCTCATTTGGTGTCATAAGTCCTTTAGGAATTATTTTGGTGTGTGGTATAGTTATATTTGGAGTTTGGGTTTATATCCAAGCTTTGGGGATAAGGACAAGCTTGCTTTGTCACTTGAAATTTGCTTAAAGTGGTTTGGTGATTTTAGGTGGTGTATTGTGGATTTTAGGTTGCCACTCAGAACTATCCTACACCATTTCCTATCATGAAGGAGCTCATGTACTGATATAATTAAAATTAGAATGGTATAGTTAGCTTTTAAATTCTTGGGATTATGTAAGATAATCAAATGATGATTATCGATGGGCAAAGCTTTTAAAAGCCTTGCATTTTAGCCATAAGAAGATCTTAGGATTGAGTTAGAGATGGTAGTAACTTGTTAATTCATAAATCTAAGTGTCTAGGGTCAGTATACAATTGAGTCATGGCCAAAATGCACTTAGAAGGTCATAGAGACTAACCACACCATAGTTCAAAATTTCTAGTCACAGTGTAACTTATAAGAATTAATGAAAATTTTCTATTAAAAGCAATCTTGCCATGGCCTGAGTAGGTCTAGCCGCAACGAAAATCAAGTCTCTGTATGTGTTTTAGGTTCGAGAGCGATCTTGCCTTGATGTGGACAACCTAAGTTACGGCGAGGATCGTGTTTTTGTGGAATGTTGGTCCTAACCTAAGTCCGACCATGGCTTCTATTAAAACTTGTTTTCTATTATGTTAATGATGAATAATAATAAGTGGCTCAATACACATCTATTTTAATACCTCTAAAAGGTGTTTTTAGCATGATAATTAGCTATAACAGAAATTTATTAGTCATGAAAATGAGAATTATTTAGTTGGTCTTAATAGCATAAGTTGTTAATACAAAAGTTTAAATTTTCTGGTCTTTTTTCATTTTGGTAATTTATTATCTAATTTTATGTGTTAACAATAACTAATGTAGACTCATCCTATGTTGTTTACACAAGTCAAATAAAAGTCTAATATTCAATATATGTTAATTAGCATATGTTTATTAGAGTCATAGTCTTACTTTGGCATTAGGGAATTTCAAGTATATAAAAATGTTATATATCGTCAAAAATATATGTACACACACATATATATTCTTTGTATCAAAAACATATTTAGTTCGTCATGTCTTTGATTAACTTTGTGGTTTTCCAAGAATAGACTCTTTCCTAAGCATAAACAAGCAATTCACAACTTATACTATTATCGATCATTAAATTCTTAAGGAATAAATTTCCAAAATCCTAAAATAAATATCCTAGCACTTCATATGGCTAATTTTAGTCCACTAATAATAACTCTAATAATGTTTAAAATTAATCCAAAATGAATCTTTAGCAAGTCGGGTGAAAATTTTAGAAAAAAATATACAAAACAAACATTTCAAAGGGTATAGCACCATAACCTCAACTTAGGGTACCACAATCTTGGACATGCAATTTATAAAATAAAAATAAAGGTGTTAATGCTACGGCCTCAGCCCCTATTTAAGCAATTTCAAAAATTTAGTTTTTGTTCTAACTTGAAAAATTCATTTCTCCTAATATAAACCTCTTAAATTAGTAAAATTTAATATAGAGCCTCTTTGATACATTAGCTAACTAAATTGAAGCTTTAAGAGCCAAAGAGCATATTTGACCCTCAATGTTTGTGAAATTGCAAAATGCCCCAAAATAGCCTAGCATAAATGATAGGTCACTCTTAAGTCAATATTTAAAGGATCAAACTAGATCCAAATTTTACAAAGTTAAAGATGAAAGACCTTGCATGTGTTAGGCATAAAATATCCAAAATTTAGCTATATCCAAGCTATGATGACTCCAAATGAAATTTTACAAAATTAAGAATTCTAGGGAATTCTTTAATAGCAAACACCAAACATGCAAAATTTACCATAATCATGCAAACAACCACAATCAATTAACTCTAGCAAGTCAATTAGTGATTGCAAACATGTAATCAAGGCAAAAAAAGCTTATCAACCATCAATTTGGGTTTTTAAACAAATTCTAAGAATTTTCATGACAAAAGTGTAATAACCATCATATAGACTCTATGGATCATCTCTCCCATAGGACCTATCAAGACCCTACATATTCCTTAAGATAGTTGCAATAAGGAGGAGAAGAAATCTCAACTATATAGGAGAGCAAAGAAGGAGGTTTACCTTAGGAATTCTTAAGTTTTCTTCATTTCTTTTCCCTTCTTCTTCCTCTTCTTCTTCTTATCTAGCCTCTTTCTTCTCTTTTTCAACCTTCTTGTTGCTCTTTCTAGCCCTCTCTTTATTCCTTCTCTATCTATATCTTAAGGACAACTAAAGCTTCTCTAGAAAGTTAAAATCCATTTCTTTTCTCTCTTTTTTTACTTTTTAAATTCAAGCTTCTCCATCAAGCTTCCTTAATTCAAATGTTCCCCTCTCTTTCTTAACTCTAAAGTCTTCAATTTTTCAACTTTTAAAGTTTTGGCAAAAATTGCATTTTGGTCTCTAGTAAAAATTCATTATCTTTTCTTTAAACTCATAATAATTATATTTTATATTCACTTAAATATTTTCTTTTATATTTTTATGGTTTTATTAGTATTGGGGATTTCTAAAAATTCATTTTTCAAGTATTTATTTCTTAATTTCTTTTTATTTAATAATTAGACTAAATTCCAATAAACTCTTGAAAATTCTTATTAAATTCCTAATGGCTTTAAAAATTTTTCTAAATGTCTTATAAATTTACATTTTATTTGATCTTCCTTATTTAGCCACAATTATTCTTTAAATATTTTTTCTAATATTAGTTAATTTAGGTTAGATTACTTGAATTTTATTTAATTAGTCTTATTAGGAGGAGAGTGCTACGTTAAGCATCCAAACATACTAGAAATCACTACCTGACGGTTGTGTTGCGTAACCTCCAAAATAAACTAGGTTGAGAAAATATATAGTTAGTAGCATAACATAAGTTATCTTCCTTGGAAATGAAATTTAATATTTAATTGGGTTTTTTAAGTGTAAAAGATCCTAGAACTACCTAATTTAAGGGAGGTTTGATCTAATCAAACTAATTAAAATGAAATTGAAGTAAAGTTCCTAATTGCTACCTAGTTACATGAACTAATAAGACAAGTAATGGACTTGTGACTAGCTTTGGATTTATCTCTTGATATCCACTATCATTATCCAAATTCAATTGTCTTTAGTTCTGGTCTAAGAGTCTCTAATTATGCTTATGGGAGTGTATCTTAAGTTACCATGCAAGAATTAAGAGATTAATAATCTAATATTGAATTGAAACCTCAATCCCGCACCAAATCATTAATTCTTATCTTTAAGATCAATGAACACTTAAATTTGATTGATTAAACGATTAATTAGCCTTTGAATCATCACCATCGGATGTCCAATTAACCAACCAAACTCCAAGAAATCCTTAAATCAAACAATTAAGCAAACAATCTTACTCATACATTTTATCGAACACCTTGATTGCATACATGAAAAATAAGAGGAGAAATGAAAAATTCAGTATTTAATCAATCAATTAATCAACAAAAAGTATCTTAATTAGTGTCTAACCAGCTACTAATTATAATTACACTAATCTCAATCAAATACATCTCAACCAAGCATGTACAAGAAAAAGGAAACGTGTAGAAAGAAAGGTAATCTTAGCCCAAAAATCCCTTGCTAATTCCTTGGATTCAAGCTTCTTCAAGGTCATCCTCTTAGTTAGCCACAAGATGGAGAATTAAAGCTTCGTTGGAATAGAGATGGAAGGATGATAGAGTGGGAAATTGGAAGAGATAGCTATGGCATGGATAGGAGAATGGATTGTTATTTCGATGGCTTCAGTGGATGATGTGTGGCTGCTCTCTAATAGCATTCTGCACGAGCTAATTCCCCCTCCCTTTCATGTGCTTCTCCATGGATTTTTAATGATCAAATGTGTTGCTCTCCAAATCAAAGCCTTGCATTAAAACTCACGTGCTCCTTCATGTGTGTATAAGTGTGGGCCCCCCAAAGCAAATATAATGATCATCTTCCACGTGAGCTACCTTCTCATGTGTGCATGTGAATCTGGACGTTCTTCCCCTCTCTACTTTTCCATGAAATAATCACGTTCTTCCCCTCTCTTCCTTCAAGCGTGATTTGTATAGATGTGCATGCTCCATTCACATGCTGTTTTTCATTTCCTACTCTTCTTCTCTAGTAATCATGTGGCTTCTCATGCATTCTCATTTCTCTTCATTCCCATGTCATTTATTTACTATTCTTCTTCTCTAAACCATAGCATATTTTGGCTCATTTATTCTGCTGCTGCTCCATGTCTGGTTCTTTTCTCATGCAGCTTCTGCGTGTCTTCTTCTCCTCTCAATCCAGACCCAAGACTTCTCCTGCATCATAATCCTATGCACGTAAAGCTCGAGCCTCTTTATAAGCTTTTTCTTCTCTCATGTTGCCTCTTGAACTCGTTAGCTTGCTCTGTTTTACTCCATTTAATCTCTAGCCTCTTCTCTAGTTTTGTGAGCTTCCTCTCCCCCTCTTAAAGCACTAGAACCCGTAACTCTTCTTCTATTCTTGTTGCTCGTGCTTGTTCAGCTCATTTATCATGTGCTTTATGTGTTTCATGCAAGCGTGTGTGAAGGAATATGCAGCAACATGTTTGTGAGCTAGACTCATGGATATATCTTTTACTGCTCATGCTTATTCAGCTCGTTTATCACGTGCTTTGTGTGTTTCATGCATGCGTATGTGAAGGAATATGCAGCAACGTGTTTGTGAGTTAGCTGCTTATGTGTGACATGCAGGAGTGCGTACGTGGAAGTACTGTTGGACATAATGACTCAAATAAAACAATCTATGTGGATGAATGGAATGCTTTACTCTATGATCTATGTGTAAGGGAGCTGTGAGCTTTGTTTGGTTGCTGCCACGTGATGCTTCTTCCTCAGTTATTTCATTCTTTCCTCCCATAACCCATAACTTGAGTGCTGCTTGTATGAGTGATGCATGAAATGGTGTGGGTTTGCAGGTGAATAAAGGTGCTCCCTAGATGTTGTTCTGTCCAACCCAATCCACAAGTGTGCAGTAGCTTATGTATTTATGAATGTTAATGTGATGGAGCTGAACATATGCATCTTGGACATGTATAAGAAGCATGTAGAGCCTTCCACGTGCCATCAATTCAACTTTATTTTAAATTCCTTTTTCCATTAAAATCTGCACAAGAAAATAAAATAGAATAAAACAAAATGAAACCAAAAAAAAATTAAGTAGGGAGAATTCACAAAAATTATTTAAAAGAGATTTATGCATTAAAATTTAATAATTTTGCAAATTAATTCATAAAATGCATTAATGGCTAATAAAATCAAATATTATCTAATTAAATCCATTAAGCCTTAGTTAATTATTAAAATGCTCAAGTTTAAGGAAACTAATGTATATAAGAATGGCATTTATCACTACCCATCACACCAATATCAACCTTTTCATCCTTTTGCCATTGTCCATAGTAATGTATAGGGTCTTTGAAAAATGCTGTGTTTTGTGGGCAAGATGGCATGTCACTCTCATTAACAATCATATTAGAATTACCTAGATATATCTCATGGGATAAAAATTCAAAGCACCCCAAATCATTAAAAATTTTAGCCTTATAATCCAATTCCATACTCAAATCAAAATACTAAGATTCAATAATGGCCGAGAATACATTAATGTTGATCTTAGAACCTCTTTTGATGATCATGGAACAATCCATCAATATACTTGTATGAATACAATTGTCACATTCTAAAGTTTCTTTAAACGTTAGTATAATTAAATTAATTAAAGAGGGGCATCCAAGAATAATTTCCAGTGACTATTAGGAAACTAACCCAGGTGATTAGGAGCTAGTTAATTCAATTAGTACTAAGAGGAGACTATATGTTAAGAAGCCTTAATGAGACATTAACTTGTATTTTGTCTAAGGTAGAAGCATAAAGAAAGGCATTTCTTAATAGTTACACATTAAATGACTTAAATGCATGTAGTAAACAACTAAGAAATCAAAACTCAAATATAGGTCATATTGACATCCCATTATCTGTGCTTATATTAATAGATATACATTTGTACTTGGTTAACTTGTAGGACCCTTGGTCATGTAAACAAGGAGACTATAGGAAGAAGGGACAATTAAACATCTTAGAGTGTTTACCATAGAGATATATATATATATATATATATATGTGCATAATTAAGTTGTGTAACACCCCAAAATTAATTAAGGTGTTAATCATAAATTTAGATTAATTAGAAATAATTAATAGGGGATAATTGGGTAAGTTAAGTGAATGGAGATTTTAGAGAGATAAATTATTAATATGGGTTTGAGATTTAATTGGATAGAAATTTCATCTAGTCCCAAATTAAATTGACTAGGCTAAGGTTAAGACTAATGGAGGCCCAATAATTGTAGGTGCAGGCCAACCTATTTATTGTGAGACTTGGCCCAAGAGAGAGCACCTAGTGATAGCCCAATAACCCTTGTGCAGACCTAAATCTTTGAGCTCTTTAAACTTGGCCCAAACCTAATTAAAATTCAGCAACCTAATGCATAAGAGCTGGCCCAACAAAGCTCAAATCTGAAGCCCATTAGGAGTTGGATCTTTGGAGTAACTCATGACCCATATTTGACCCAACTTAACCTAACTAAAACCCTAAACACTTCAGCCACTTCCCTATTTTTCTGAAGCACAAAGGAGAAAATCATAGGTGTGAAGGGAAGCTAGGGTTTGAGGCAAGAATTCCACATTTTCTCACATTTAGAGCAAGATTTAACTAAGGTAATAGTTATATAACTTAATCCCCTCATCTTTCTCTTTAATTTGGCCTGATTAGTTTTTCATTTGGAGTATTTTCACCATACCCAAAATCTAAAATGTAATTGTTTGGGATTTTCTTAGTGAAATTCGTAGGTTGAGGTTAAGGCTGACATTAGGTAAGTATAAACCCTCCATTTTGATGGTTTCTTTGCTAGTTTGAGACCCCTACAGCTAATTTATAATATGAGTATTAATTCTGTACGAATTCGCTTAGAATTTTGAGTGAAATATTAAGGTTTCTAGTATAAGACACTTCAATCTGAATTTGGGACTTGTAGTGGTTGGGTAAGTGTTCCCTAGGTAGTCATTAGCATTTTAAATTCTTTAGGTACTTGTTGCAACTGTTAATGATGAACTAGAGTAGTAATTCTCTGATGCTATGGTTATAGGGAGATTCTGTACCCTTGGTGGCTGTTGTAATTATTTACAAGTGAGGTAATCGGGGTTTACATTAATTCCATGCATATATCTATTTTAATTTCATATTTGTTATATATGGATGATTTGAAATACTGAATAAATTGATTGGCTATCTATGTATTGTGATTGGACCTTGTGAGTCCCTGGTGGGCAGTGGTGCGGCTACCACCCTTGCATGTACTTCAATCGGGCAGCGGATTATGATCAAACCCCAAATACACTGAGTCTTGGTTGTGCTCAATGGGGAGTAGGTGCCGTGGATGGGTCTCTCCTGGTGTTATTAGCCTTTAACATGTGAAAATATGATTGCTAGTATGTGATAGTAATCATGATAGCCTAATCATTTCATTTACTGATATGACCGGTATGTTTCTGATGCTTATGTGAAATTATGCATATATGTTAATTAAACTGAAATGTACGATGAAATTTGCCTTGGTTAATTAGATTTATATCTCACCCCATTTTATGGGATTACAATTTCAGGTGAAGGTTCCTCAAGTAAGGATAAGGGCAAGCAAGTAGATGAACATCCATGAGCTGAGGCCTGGTGTGAAGAGCTGCACTTGGTCTGAGTGGAATAAAGTAGATGCGAAATTTTGTTAACCTCTGTATAGCATCATCATGTATCTATATTGCCAAGTGTAGGAGTCTATATTTGATAATATAATGTGTACCTAGTGAGGAGTAAGCCTTACTTTAGTTTGGTATTTGATGTATGGATTTATAATATCTGTGGTGAGCCTTGTTGAACTATGATATGGCTTACTATTGGAAATATAATCTTTGAGATATTGATATGAATCCTTAATGTATGGAACCCCTACTGATTATGTATCAAATGATGACTGCTGATAGTTCATGAATTCCTGTTATTGTTACTCTACAAACTTGTTGATGGAGGGTAATTAGAAAAAAGAAATTGACCCTTACATCTTGAACTAGTAAGGATAGATTAGCTGGATATATTAGGCTAATGAAGGCTATTCAAGCCCCACAATTAAGGTAGAGGGGCCCTAGGGTGTTATTGGAGGAAGAGTGGAGAGTATGAGATAAGAATTTAGGAGTTATAGGACCAGGAGGCAATTCACCGCAGCTAAAATGGAGTTAGCCGCGGCTAATAAAGGTGAAGTTGCCCAGGGAGAGTGCCAGAGAGGAATTCACTATGACAAAATGTGTAATTAGCCGCGGCGAAATGTGAAAGGCTAAACTAGAAGTCATCCAAAGGGGATTGGCCGCGACGAAAGGGGGAATTGGTCACGGCGAACTTTTGCGAAAATGTCCCAGGTGTTCCAGAGAGGAATTAGCTGCTGCTAATAAGGGAATTGGCCGCGGCCAATAGCGAGAGGCGAGCGAGGTAAGTTCCAGGAGGCTTCTTCACTGCGGCACCAAGTAGGTTAGCCGCAACGAAACCATTGACGAAGAAAAGAGTGAAACCAAGGGGAATTGGTCGTGGCTAAGTGTAATTTGGCCGCAGCGAACATTCTGAAACACTTATACTAATTAGGAAACCTTGGTTTTTCATATGTTAATCTCAAAGGATGATTTAGAGACATTGGGATGAGTTATAATTGATGGGTAATAGAATCAAAAGCTTATAAATAAATGTTTATTTCTCTTATGTACATCAGTGCTTGTAATTGTATGGTTGATGACTTTAATAACATTAAGGTTTAAATTTCCTCGTATTTACATAATGCAGTTGGTCGTAATGCCTTATAATCCCAATTTATGATTATTAATCACATATTTAACCTTAATTCTAATGATTAGAAGTTAGGGTCGTCACAAGTTGTGTCTTAGGACGTCGGAATCAAAAACTTCATGAAGCCATTACTCATTAAAATATATGCATCCATGTTCGATTCTACAATCCAAAATAGTTAGCTATGTGGATTGTCATAAGTTTCATTTAAGCCAATGAGATAAGAATGGGGCATTGAACACAAACGGTGGGGTGGACATGGGAGAGAAATAGAATAAATAAATCATAACTACCAATTTTAATGCTTTCACTGTGTATCATGCATGTGGATTCCACTTGGTTATTGCTTACATCTATTAGTCTTGGGAATTTAACATTACTTATATATGGTATTATATGGGACAGAACGATCAATAGGTTGCCACATTAATTAGCACAGAATGAGAAGTAGGTAGAATGGATTTTTGTTTACTTTACTTGCTTCCCTTTAATACTGTTATCATATAAGAGCTTATACCTTCACTTGGATTACTTGAAATTGGGTTCAGCAGTGGGGAATGGATAGGAGATTACAAGAAATTGAATGGCCTAAAGGATGTAGAAGATGACATCTAGTGTGGACGTGTTGTGGGACATGGAGGAAAGGGATTACAATTAACAAAACACCTACACATCATGCTTTACCATACAAGCTTATGTATATAGCATTTGATTATGTCTAGCCATGAGTCTAGGGAGTATCTGTATAAAATATATGGATTAGAAAGGATGATATATCTATGTTTGTGCTGCCATCGAGCCTTGCACCAAATAAAGAATGGGAAAGAGAAATTTTAAATTTGCCTTAGTGCTATCCATTATCGGTGAAGAAGCATGAGGTGTCACTATCATAGCTCTCCTCCACTTTAACTTTACTTAGGCTGAGAATAGAAGGGGAAGAAGGGAGTAAAGGTTTGGACAACCATAAAACTGCAAGACAAGGAAAAACTATGAGCTTAGAAGGGGATTTCAAGGAGGCTCATTGAAAGTAAGTATAGGAAAGCTCCTAAATTCCTTAATTACTCCACTTCAACCTGTTGAAATTCTGAACTTAAATGTTTTGTTATGGGGATAGCCATGAAACTTAGAGGAAACAAATACTAGAGAAGCTTAGGAGTAAGCTACATACAATCAAAGGAAAGAAACAAAATTTTGCTACCTTGAATCCAAATAAAGCGGAGAGAACAAAATGAAAGGAGTATATGTATATGACTGCATTAACCATAAGGTTTTGCCTTAGGGATGCTTTCAATTCAATTAGGAAACTGGTATGATAAGGGCTGGACTTTAAGGCTGTGAACCCCACACAAATAATTCAAATGGTACTTAATTAATGAGACTAAAAGAAAATGAAAACAAAAATAGTTACGAATTAGGAACTCTAACTTCCAACTAACGAAAGAAAAATTTAGACCACCATAAGGGAGGATAGTAGCTTAGTTTTAATTTAAATTTTGATAATTAATAGCTCTTATTCATGATAATATATGACTGAAATTTTAAGGGGCCAATTAGAATAACAAGAGCTAAAGAATAACTTGACCGAATGGCAGTAACAAAATAAGTAGTTAACACCGTATTCATTTTACTATTTATGTAATTCTACTAGATGAATTCTCGAAGTTCCTATGTTGTGTATGGTTGCATGTATGTCTACTAAGGTGACTCTTATGAGTACTAAATCACCATTATTGGCCAATGACTAAAGTACATTAGCCTAACGATCCATTATACACTACAATCTGGATATTACGTGCTCTTACATCGAATGTATCTTAGATAGTATTCAGTGTTGTCTATATGTATGCTTCTTGAATACATTGTTATCTACTAGCATTTTATCTCATTATAAATCTAACCATTTTCAGGTGTCAGTCATACCTCAGACAAAGCCAAACAAGCAGAAACTAGACAAGCTGACTAGTAGACTAACTAGTTATTCATATAACTAGTTTTGTAAATCCTCTGTGTAATGTAAAATGCTAAAGCATGATTCGAGTTTTGAGTATGTAAAGTTATTTTGAAATTCACTATTATGCATCTATAGGATAATTATACATATATAACTTCTAGTGTAAGTTGATGATGATGTTTAGCTGAAGTGTTACTTGGTATGGAAAAGTAACTTTGACTATTGTTTTTACATGAAATTGATTATTGATATCATGGGATTTCAATGTCTAAATTTTTAAAACGGGTTCTCCATCCATCAAATTAAAGGTCTGGAAAGTTACAGGGTTGTTGGAATAGGTTAAATCAAGGAAACAATGTACTAATTTCACTTAGGTTCTGTATGGAATAACTTTGAGCAGATTTTATAATAAATCTTGCTAAATAGGTAAATGAAGGAATTAATGCATAAAATTTTATGGGAAGGTAACCAAGACATATGAACTTAGATCTGGAAAGTATTAGAGTTTTCTAAACTCATTTAATAAGGTAACGAAGTCAGAAAATAGAAAGGATAGTGTGCAGCGAGTGCAAATAGGGTAGTAGTCTAAATGGCATTGGTTGAGGGGTCACCTATGGGAGTTTTTGAAAACTGTTTTAGTAGCTTATAATTAATGTAATAAGGAGTCATTCCACTAATTTTTATGATTTTTGGATGTCATTTAATAGGGAAACAAATTTCACAAAACCAGGTCCAGAAACTTAGATGAATTGTAACTATGGTAGCTTCCGTTTCTTCATAATGGGACACAAAATTGTATGGTAGTTAGAAGAAAAAAGTTATAAATCTGCATTTTCATGAATATAAGATAGAAATCCCCTAGGTATGCCAATAAAGATCTCCTAAGTCTAAGATCTTATTGACAGGATCTTGGATTTTTGCACTATAGAATTCAAGACCTTATTAATAGGATATTTTATTTGTAGTACAAGATCATTCAACACTATAAGTTAGAACATATGAGAAATGTAGGTACGACAACAATCCATCAATATACTTGTGTGAATACCCCTCAACAAAATGGAATTGTTGAGCGAAAGACTAATCACCTTTTGTAAGTCATAAAAGCCCTTCTCACCTCTACTAATGCTCCTAAACATTTTTAGGGGGAAGCCCTTTTCACAACCACCTATTTGAACAACATGATGCCCTTTTAGACCCTAAATTTTCAAACTCCTCTTTAACAATTCCTTTCCTTTTATCTTGATACCCACTTTTTCTTCTTTTTAGCCCTCAAAGCCTTTGAATGTATAACCTTTATACACACTACTTTAAGCAATAAATTTGAACCAAAAGCACTTGAGTGCATCTTCCTTAGCCACTCCTCTACCAAAAACATTACAAGTGCCACTTGTAACATCCAATTTTCTGAAAACAAGAGAAAATGTAATAAATGTAATGTACGGTTTCTCTGTAAACGAACGAAACTCACTGGATACAAAAGGAAGTCCCTCGAAATGAGATAGTTAAGGTCCCAAATAATTTGGGAAGCATTCTAGACTCCTAAAAATGAGAATCTTAGGCTCAGATGGAAAAAAAAATAGAGTTAGAATAAAGAAACAATTTCTTACGAAAAGCCTTCGAAACATAATGGCATTTTTGTAATTTTGAACAATTTTTGGAATTCACACAGGAGGGCTTTTTAAATATAAATTTTGAGTTCTCCAGGGTTCTCAGAGGCCCTAAAAATCATGGAAACCCCTGGAACAGTTAAAACCCCTCTGGTAGACATTTTACAATGTCGGTGTGCCCAAACTTTGATGGATCTATTCGGGAAGATTTTAGCTCTAATTTGAGTGATTCCAAAGGTATTTTTATTAATTGGGAACCTAAATTTTATAATGGAAAAGACGGTTCTCAAAAAAGAGCTAAAACGAAGGAGAAACAAAAATGCAAAGTATAAAGGGTAAAATAGGAATTTTTGAAAAGTGTAACTTATTCCCACCTATATATATGATGTACCCTTCTCCTCCCTTCATTATGCACAACCATGTTCTACCTAAAACCAGAAGAAAACCCTAGGGGATGAGGCGCACAAGAGGAGGAAGAAAAGGAGGAGAAATTCAAGGTAGAAAGGTATGGATTTTCATCATTTTTCATGTTCTTTCTCTTCCAAACATCTTCTCCTTCATTCTCCTTTATTTCCTATGATTATAATGAAGTATATGGATCTTTTTTAAAGCAGAAATTGAGAGAAAAATTCGGATTTGAAGAGAGGAGCTCAAAGAACACAAGATTCAAGTGAGAAAAAGCAAGAAAACAAGGTAATTTCTCTTCCTATGGTTGTCATCTTTGGTTCCCTCCTCCTCCATTTCGCCCCACTTGAGAAAAACCTAGGAGGAGATGATTTTTAGGCAGAACCAAGTATGAATCTAAGGAAAAAGGGTGTAGAAATTAAGAATATGCAAAAAAAACAACAAAATAACCATTAGATTTCAAGATGCAAGTTATAGGGTTTCAATTGCACCTTGTAAAATCTAATTTTGTATAATGATTCCTAGGCCTAAATAAGAGTTTAAATAAGCTCTTAAGATCCCTAAGAGGCTCCCCATATACTTCTTTCCTTAAGAAAACAAAGAAAGCTCCATGGAACCCAATATGTTCATTGTCTCAGCCAAGAAGAGTTCTCATAGCTAGGGAGAGTTTTAAATTTTCTAAGGCCATTCTTAAGTCATATATGATGAATAAACATGAGGGGAGGCCTTGGAAAAAATTTAGAATTCATAGAAAGTAAGTTGGTGCTTTAGGTTCCATGTGATAACCTAAAGAAGCAATATGATGCTAGGCCATTTGTTTTAATGATATGATGACTCCAAGAGGCTTAAAAGGAGTCAAGAATCATATTTGAAAGGAAAGAATGAGGCTTAGAAATTATTTGAGGGGTGTTGCTTCATTATGTGCATTTATGGACCATAATAGAGCCTATAGAGCAATCTAGTGTTTCATCAAGTTATGTAGCCTTAGAATGTGTTTCATAAACCTAATTGGCTCCCATAAATTGTATCTAGGCCAAGAGAAACCATCTCCACCAATTTGTGGGTGTGTGGCCGAAAGAGGAGGCTTGAATTTCAAGGAAAAAGTGTGTGAGTGTACACAAGGTAGCTCTCTCCACCTTCTCTCATGCATGGATGTGTGTTTAGCTTGTTTTAGAATGTGTGTTTATATATTTTCAAGTTATAAAAAGTAGGCTAGCATGCCTTTATATGCCATGATTCTTAATACCATATTATGTTTTCAAATGAGTATATGATAGTTGTATGAGTTTGCTTGAGTGTGGAGAGGCTAAGAACTCTTCCCTTTGGTGAGGATGAGCCAAAAACCCTTGAGTTTGGTTGAGATAAAATAAAGAGTCTCCCAAAAGTAAAGTGAGCTCTCAAGAGTATGGTTGAATCCAAAGTTCTTAAAGTATGGATAAGACAAGTCCAAAATCCATGAGAAAAAGTGTGAGGCCAATCCAAATACTTGGTGAGCACTTGAGTGTCTTGTATGATTTGTTCATATGTTAAGTTTGCTTTTAAAATGTCCATGACTTCTATTTTCTCCATGCATGTATTTAAAAAGCTTGCTTAGCACATATTATGTATGATTGAATGGGAAATAAGCTATTAAAATTTTTTGAATTTCATTCCCTCCTCTCCAATGATCCAATATGCTAGGTGGACCAAGTGGATATGCCAATGAGAGCCAACAACAATGAGGAAGAGAGATTTACAAGCTTATGCTTTGTTTTGTCCATTTTGGAATTATAATGATGGTTCATGATATATATGATGTTGTAAATATACTATGAACCTTAAGACGTGTGTAAATATACTATTATGTGATGTTTAGATGTATGAATATGATATATGACCTCTAGCATTTATTTTAAGTATGTAATGCCAAAGTGTGTAATGTGAAAGTTTGATGGAAATGTGTATAAGTGTGGGTTGAATGGCCAAAATGAGATGCATGAGATTTGGAACCATTTGGGCAGCTTACACAAGTCTTAAATATGCTTTTAGACTTGCCTAAAAGGTGCCACAACTAAGGGAAAACCATTTGGAAAATTTGGTACCTCATATGGAGCTAAATTTGACCATAATGGAACCCTATGTCATTTTTTGGCCAAATGAGTTAGTCTTGATTTGAGATTTGGCATGCAATTAGGTCTCATTAAGAGCTTTTTGAAAAGATAAAGATCATAATTTTTGGAGGTCTACAGAATATTTTATGATTTTTCAAAGTTGGCAATTTTCATGATTTCTGGTTTGCTGCACTATTCATTTGGTCCGAATTTGCATTCTGTCACACGAGGCTCAAATGATGTCCAATTGTTATAAAATTTTATATGGAGAAATTAAACAATAACAATGAGTCATGCCAACTAGAAGCACCTCATTTGAAAGTCTAGAGAGGGAGATATGAATTTTTGAATTTTCTATCCAGTATCATTAACTTTGCCCGACCAGAAGTACTGTTCCATTGAATTTCGAGGTTTGGGCTTGATGAATTGATCTGGAGATATTTTTTCTCTCTAGTTAACATCCATATTTTTCTAGATTGGTATCATTTGTATGGATTAAATTTTTTTAGAATTAATTGAACATTTTCAAAGTTTTCTGCAGAATTCTGTGATAGTTCCAAAATTCAGTCGGACCTTTGGACCATTTTAGATGTCAAACGTCCTCTGTGATGATTGTCATGATTTGTGCATATTTATGTGTGAAGTAGACATCTGAAGCTTTTTAGATTGAACAAGATTGCATATTTTGATTTTTTTTAGATTTATTTATGATTTCTAAAGTTTGGTCAGAAAATGGAGCAAATCTGGCCGAGAATGAACCTTCATATTTCAAGCTCCATTTTGGTTTTCATGAGTTGTGGGCATGATTTTGTAATGAAAATGAGTTGTATTAATATATTTAAATATGAGAATGTATAGTATGAGCTCACACAGTTCATGTGATACAGATTGAAATTTTTAAGTATGACGCAACGCAAATAAACCTATTATTTTCATTCCCCTTTTCATGTGCTCTCATGGGAATGATGATGTGAAGCTTATGAATATCAAGAAATGAGCTAGAATTTATGGTGTTACACCACTCCCCCATTGCCTATTAATTTTACATTACACTTAATGTCACATTCTTTTAGCACTAGCCCTATTATCTAACAAAAACCATTTAAGGGGAGATTAGCGATAATGAATGGAGTTTTTCAAGTAATAATAGTAAGGAAAATAATGGAGTTTTTTTAATGAAAATAGTAGCTATCCTAGACCTGAAAATAGCCAAAATAACTAAATAAGAACTACCTTTCCCTTGGTGACCAACCCATGACTACTATACCTAAACCTAGCTTACCTTGTGATCATGTTCCTACTGTTGAACCTAGACCAAAGGATGGGGAAAAAGAGCATCTAGTCTATTGAAGAAGGAAGAAGGACACTAAAGAGCCCTACACATCCCCAAAGCATAACCAACAATCATCTTTGAGACTAAGTTTCTCTACTTTTGAAAATTGCTTAAACTTGCCTATTGCCTTAAGAAAAGGTGTCAAAAGTTGCACTTAACACCCTATCCACAAGTTTGTGAGTTATAACAAGCTTTCTCTTAATTACAAAGTTTTTATAACTTGTATTTCCTTTGAGAAAATTCCTTAAAACATACAGGAGGCTCTTAGCACTCCAAAGTAGAATTAAGCCATTAAAGAAGAGATGACAGCCCTTAAAAAAATATGGTTCCTGGCAAATTATCAATCTCCCTAAAGGAAAAATATTAATTGGCTACAAATGGGTATTTACCATCAAGTATAATCTTTATAGGAGTGTAAATCACCACAAAGTGAGACTAATGGAAAAAAGGTTCAAAAAGACGTTGGGCATAGACTATTAGAAGACATTTGCTTCAATTACCAAATTTAATACCATTAAACTCTTACTCTCCTTAGCTGCCAATCTGGATTAGCAACTCTATTAGTTAGACATAAAAAATGCCTTCCTTAACAAAAATCTCAAGGAAGAATTTTATATGGAGTTGCTTCTTGGTATTTAATTTCCTAACTACAAGAACAAATTTTGTAAATTAAAGAAATCTTTATATGGCTTTAAACAGTCAATGAGGTCCTGATTTGAAAAATTCACTAAAGTAGTAAGGGGTTATGGCTATACCTAAGCACTAGTTGATCACACACACTATTTTTGACGTTCTTGACTAGAGGAAAAATAGCCATCTTGATAGTTTATATAATATTGTCCTTAAAATAAAATCTAATTAGGAAAAAATTCAATTTAATTAATTAATTTAGAGACCATTAAATTAATAAAATTAAGTCTTAATATAAGAAGTTTGGGATTTATAAATTTTGTGAATGAAGCGAAAATTTTTTGGAGCTATTAGGAAATTTAATTAGACTTTTTTTTTTTAGGAATTATTTAGAACTAAGACTAATTTATTAAATAATAACTAATGTGGGAATAAATACTTAGGAAATTAAATTTTAGAAAATTCCTAGATCATTAAAGTCTTAAAAATATAAGATAGTTATTTGAAAAATAAAAATATTTAAGTGAAATTTAGGAGTTAAAATACAATTAGTAAAAGTTTAGGACTTAAAATGCAATTTCAACTCAGGCCAAAACACAATTTTAGTTAGGGTTAAATTATAATTTTTCTTGATTCTAAAGCTTCATTTTCTCTAAGAAAAATGGCATAGTTTTATATGAATAAATAACTGGAGACCTTGGAAAACATCATCTAATAATTAGCAAATATTTTTATATCTTGAATTGAATAAATAGGATTAAATCATATATGAGGTTCGAGTTAAAGTCATTCAAATTTTTTATTTAAAAAGTTGAAACCATAAGCGTAAAGATAGAAAAGCTTTTAGGGAATTCCATTGCATTCCATCTTTTTATAGATAAAAGCCCTTTATCTTTTGCAAAAAAATGCACTCACATTTGCAAATTGAGGGGGAGAGAGAGTCATGAGAGAATAGGAGAGCAAGAAGAAAGTTGCTTAGAATATACAAGCAATAGAAGAGTGGAAGAAATAAAGTAAGAGAAGGAGACTCTTCAACCAAACCATCTATAAGACATCCCCCTTATCTTACTTGAGAAATTACTAGCTATGGCTGCTTTGTATATATATACTCCCTTCATCTTCTTCTTTGTTGTATATTAAATGGTTAGGTATAAAGGATTTGAAAGAAATAGCTTTATGGAATTTCATGGGTTTAAAGCCATTTTAGTTTGTTGTTGTTTTGATAATTCAAGACTATGGGTTGGTTATAATTGGAGTCCTCTTCTTTACCTTATTTATCTTAAAAAGCATGTTATTGGAAATATAAAGTTGGTGGTAGAGTTGGAATACTGGGACTATGAAAAAAGAATTTAAGGGAAGAAAACCATTGATTTAAGTTTAGAATGAACCTATTTTAGTTGCTTGTATGTTAAATTGACTACTTAAAAAAGTTTGATGGTATAAAAGTTAAAAAATGATGATGAACAGTACCATATTTTAAACATAGGGGCTCCCAACACGACCCTTTTGTGTCCACCAACACAAGTTATGTATGATACCCTGCAAGCAAGGAAACTTGGCCATGTTCTACACCATGGCCAGGAACTCAAGCCCAACATAGCCTAGCTGTGTAAATAGGCATGAGGCCATATTGGTTTGCTTAATTTCTTCAAAATAATGCTTTAAAACCACATGGCCCGATCATGTGCATTCACATTAGCCATGTGAACTCCTAAAAAATAGAATTAGTAAATTTCATGTTGTTTCTCATGTTAAATCTTGGTATGACTTTCTAATGTTCATGTGAGAATGATGATTTGCTTTTATAAATTCTCTTGGAACCCAACAAACTTGAATTCAGATATTACATTACTAATTCATTAAGTAAGGATGTTGTCTTGGAACTGAAGCATAGATGTTTAAACCATGAACTTTGCCTATGCATAGAAGACTATAGCCAATGGCATATCTTGACTAGTATTTCTATGCATGGATAATTAAAGTCCAAACTATTCCTATAGATGATCGTAGCTTGGGAATGCAATGACATGGACTGTTAAGATATTAAAAACTCCTAAAGACATATTCATAAGAAATAGGCTCCACTGAAATTTATTTTGGCAAATTATTAGTTGTTGTTATAAATTGTTTAGGATATGGTATCTCTAACTCACTAGCACTATCTGACCTACTAGTATTTTTTACAACTCTTAAGATCTATGTTTACATATGTCAGTTATTTCATAAACTATTATGCTAGGCATTAATATTAAAGGATATTTGGATTCCTGGTGTTAATATGATACAAAGGGTTAGAGTCCTTTGTCTTCAGTATTAAGCTTTATAAGACGATCATGAGGGTTAAAGTCCCTCACAAGTTAGAATCCCAAGAAGAAGGCCACTTTAGATTGCTTAATGTAGATCCACACTAAAAAACACCCTAATTTGCAATCATAATATGTATAGTTACAAATATTGATCATACTAATATATTTTGTGATATTTAGGAATAAGGAAAGTGATATTTTATCCTAAAAGATGTTGAAAACCTAGGTTTCATGTTAGGTAGTTAGGATACCCGATGTAAGGCATTTAAATTTACAAATCTATGTCTATATTAGATAGCATGGGATACTTGATATGATATCTATAAAACCTTTTTTTTCCTAACTTGACTAGTATTTTTAAGATATGATTAACCATGATTCCTTAAAATAATTACTTGATAAATTGCCATTGTGAGTTGTTTGTTTTATCTAGAATGCCCATTGAGCAGGTTATTTTGTTAAATATATGTGTTATTAATGCAATATATTTATACTATTATTTGGTTTACTTTCTAACTATTTCTCAACTAGACAAGGCATAAAATCAAAAAAAAAAATTTGTACACACAATAGTTGAACCATTGCTTATTTTTAAAAAATTTTATTATGTCTTATTAAGAATTATCAAATTCTTACTCTTGGGATAATGTATTAATATTCAAGTAAGGATCATGTTGATAGTTTAATCTATAGTTGACACAGAATGGGTGTTTGTAAAAGTCCCTAAAGTGGGACAAGTTCAAGTTATCATCAACATAAAAACATCAATAATTAATTAGGAAGGCTAGCAAATATTGGCAATCTAAGAACCCATTAGGTATGACTTAGAAAAACGAGTTGGCTAGAGTAATATTGTAACACCTTGAAATTAATTAAGGTGTTAATAATGTATTTGGAATAATTAAGAATAATTATTAGGGAATAATTAGGTAAACTATATGAACAGAAATTTACAGAGGAATAAGTTATTAATATAGGTTTAAGATTTCATTTAGATTAAAGCTTAATTGGGACCCAAAATTTAATTTGAATAAGCCATGGATAAGGATTTATAAAGGCTCAATAATTTTTAGGTGTAAGCCCAACTCCTTATCATGAGACTTGGGCCAAAAGAAATTGCCTAGTAATGGCCCAATCTGATTTAGTAGAATAGGAGCCCAAGACCTAATTTATGTGAGTTGGCCCAACGCACATTATGTAGGCCCAAAGTAGATTAGCTCTTGAAATTTGGCCTGACCCAACTACAACTCTGAAGCCCAACTTATGAGATTCAGCCCAACTAACACCAACCTTTGAACCTACTAGAATTTGGGTCTTAAGGTCAGCATACTTCACTTAAACTCAAAGTGTTCTGTAGCCCACCTCACCAAACAAAGGCCTAATAAGCACATATCTGAACCTAAGTGAATTTTGGGCTTTAGGGTTAGCCCAAACCCATCTAAAACCCTAACTTACTCAGCCCTTTACCCTCTATTCTACAGACCAACTCAATCTTAGGCAAAGGAGAACTCCATTTTCGCATAGGAAGAGAGGAGGCTAGGGTTTTTTACATTCCTCCACCATTTCTCACTTCTAGAGGAAGATTTGGCAAAGGTAATCTATATAAAACATGTCCCTCTCATTATCCTCTTCATTTTGGTCCTATTAGTTTCTGGTTTTGAGTATTTTCATCTTCTTCTCAAATCTAAAACTTGGTGTTGGGTGATTCCTTGTAAGATTTTTGGAGTTAGAGTTAGTGGAACCATGGGGTAAGTGTTCGTTAATCTTGCTCAGATTTTATGTTATAAGCTGACTTTGGTATATGGCTATTTTCATGTGCGAAAATGGAGTTGTGAGGAGTGACTCATGGTGAGCTTTGATGTATGGACCCTGAATTAGTGCAATAGATCATTAAGAAGCTTGGGTAAGAAGTTCTTAATAACTTCTTGTTAAGATTAATCTGTGGATAGCAAGAATTTCTTTGCTAATGATAGTTAAATGATGATAATCATGCTCATGTTAGGCTTGGTATGATCTGGATCATGGTGGTAGCTAGGGAAAGAGTATTTGGCTTCATTGAGGTAACTGGGGTTATTTTCCTAATTCCATGTATATGCTAATATTAATCTACTATTTGTTACACATGCTTGATTTTGAAATGCTAAATGACTAGTTGAGTACTTGATTGTTATTGTAATTGGACCTTGTGAATCCATGGTGGAGCTGTGGTGCGGCTGCCACTCGTGCATGTGCTTCGATCGAGCACTAAGTTGTGATCAAACTCCAGATGCACCGAGCCCTGGTTGTGCTCATTATGGAGTAGGTGTCGTGGATGGACCTCTCCCGATGTTATTGGCCATTAACGTGTTATGTATTACTACTGGTATGGGATAGTAGTCATTGGTAGTTCAACTAGTTCATTTGTAAATTGAATTGATGATTCTGGTATTGATGACATGAAATTGCATTGAATTGATTAACTTGTACATATATATGAAAACTGCCTTTTTGTTACTGAGATTATATATCTCACCCCGTTGTGGGCTAACATTTTCAGGGACTAGACCTCTTAGTGGCAAGGAGAAAAATAAACGGGAGCTTATTAAATGGGTTGGTAGCACCTAGGTTTTGAAACCTTGACAAATTGTATTGTAACCAGATTACAAGTTTTGTATCATTGCTGCATTGCATCATAAATTGCCAAGTGTAGGAGTTGTATTTTGTTAACATAGGATGTAACCATTGAGAAATAGGCTCTATGTTAGCTATTGATAGATATATGAACTTTGACACTTATTTTGACTTGTGAATCTATGATATAACTGACTATTTGAGTAATGTAATCCCATGATATGTTGATTATAGACTTGACTATTGATGCATGAAATACCCAATGAAAGTATGATTGAATGACCATTGTGGGAAATTTATAAATTTGTTGACATAAAAACCATGGATGAGTAGAGAAATCCATATTTAAATGCTAGATGGGTAATGTTACGATGGCTAGGGTAAATCAGCTAGATAAATGCTATTAGAACCTCATAACAAATGGGAGAGTGGCTCTAGAGAGTCCCTAGATAGAGAGTGAAAAATATGAGGCAAGGTCTTAAAAGTAGTAAGATCAAAAGACATTTGGCCGCAGCTAAACCATTGTTAGCCGCAGCCAATAGTAGTGAAGTTGCCCAGGGAGAGTACCAGAGAGCAATTCACCGCGGCGAAATGTGCAATTGGCCACAGCAAAATAGGGAGACAAAACTAAGAGTTGTCTAGAGGGTAATTCGCCGTGGCTAAATGGGAATTGGCCGCGGCAAACTTTTGCGAAAAGGAGTCAGGCATTCTAGAGAGGAATTGGTCGCTGTGAAAGGAGGTATTGGCCGCGGCCAATAGTGAGAGGTGAGCGAGGTAGGTTCCAGGAGGCTTTCTCGCCACGGCAAAGGATAGCCGCGGCGAAATTAGTAACGATGCGAGGGGTGAAGCCGAGGGGAATTGGCCGTAGCTAATGGGAAATTGGCCGCGGTAAACATCCTAAAACCCTTATATTGGCTAGAAAATCTTAGTTTTTCATATGATAACCTCAAGGGATGATTTATAAATAGTGATAGAAGATTCATGTGAGTTGAAATTGATAGGTAATAGAATCAAGGCTTATAAATGAATGTTTATTTTTCCTGATATACGTAAGTGTTGGTAATTATATGGTTGATGACTCTAATAACATTAAGGTTCAAATTTCCCCACATTCCCATAATGTAATTAGTCTTAATGTCATATAACCCTGGTTTATGGTTATTAATCACGCATTTAACCTTAATTACAATGAGTAAAAGTTAGGGTCGTCACAAATATCATAGAGTTTCTTTTGTTATAAATATATGTAAATATAGGTTCCATGATTTGACATAACAAATATTTTGATTACTATAATACTATGTTAGACTAATATGATTATGCTTGACTCACAAAATGTTTCGATAATGTAATATAAAGTACAAGAAATATCTATGAGTGTGAGTTGCATGGTTATGCTTGTGTAATCTCTTAACCTTTGTATCATGTTTTTAAATCATTTTTAATTTTCATTATGCATAATAATCACTTAATAAATAATAAATAAGTAAAGGGGTTGCAATTTATGTTGATGACATCATTGTGATAGGACACTATAAGAAAGAAATAAAAAATTTGAAAGAATATCTTGCTTAAGAATTTGAAATAAAAAATCCTGAGAAATTAAGATACCTTCTTGGTATATAAGTAGCAAGGCTTAAGAAAGGGTCTCACAATCTCTCAACTAAAGTACATACTTGATCTCCTTAAGGAAACTAGGATGATTTAAGTCCAAGCTTGCCTACACTCCCATGAAAACTACCTATAAGTCTAACCTCAAATAAGATGGTGTCCCAATTGACATTGGGGGATACCAAAGATTAGTTAGGAAACTTATTTACCTCTTCCACATGAAACTTGACATTAGTTTTCCAATCAATGTGGTTAGTCAATACATAAACAAGCTTACAAAGGAACACATGGGGGCAGTATACAAAAATTTGAGTTACTTGAAAATGGCTCTTAAAAAGGGAATCTTCTTTAAGAAAAATGAAAATAAAAGCCTAGAAGTTTATATTGACTCAGATTGGGCTAGGTAAGTCACTAATTACTATTCAACTTTTAGATATTATACTTTTTCACGGGATAACTTCATTACATTTAGGAGTAAAAAGCAAGCTATTGTTGCTTAAAGTAGTACCGAAGCATAATTTCAAGCTCTAACTCTTAGGATTTATGAAGTCTTACAACTCAAGAGGCTAATAAATGAAATGAGAAAAGTAGTCACTAAACCTATGAAAGCTTTTTGTGATAATTTGACAACTATCAATACTGCCAAAAATCTAGTCCACCACAACCATACAAAGCATGTTGAAATAGATAAACATTTCACTAAAGAGAAGCTTGATGATGGTATTCAAGAATTAACCTATATCACCTCTCAAGTTCAAGCAGTTGACATCTTAACCAAGGCTCTACCATGGACGAGTTTAAAAATCTTACAAGTAAGTTGGATATGTTAGATAAATATTTTCCAACTTGAGGGGGAGTGTTGATAAATCACTGTGAATTTCTACATTATTTTTTTATTTGCTCTTTTATTAGTTTTTATTTTGTTTCCTTTTTAGTTGCCTCCAATAGTTAAATTTGTATTGATTAGGGAATTATTCTGTTTTACTTCTCTTCTTGCCTCTTGGGCATTGATTAGAAGATTTGTCTTTTATTCTCCCTTTATATAAGTGTAGCTCTTGTCTATTTGAAATACAAGGAAAATAATTCAACCACCTTTGTTGCTCTTTATTTCTCTTCCTTTAAAAAAAATCTTCAATTCATAGGCCAAGTACTCATACCTGAATATATAATTATTTACTCCCATGGGTTGTATGCTTATATTAGTATATATGTTAGAAATTAAAGTTTTGTATAGACATCCCTAGTGTAACATTTATATCAAATTATTTTTGGTACACTTTAATTTCCTTCTAGTAATTAATATGTAATATGTAAATATAAATGTAATTTCCTCCTTATTGTTCTCTTTTATTAATTCTTTTTTAACTTGATTAATTTATAAAGTGCTGTGCATATTCCTTAAAATTTTCATACAAACTTAATTTCATAACTCATTTAATCTATTCTATATGCATTTTAAAATCTTTATTTTTATTTTTATTGCTGCTATGTTAAATTCGTTTTGCTCATCAATTTCCTTAATTATTTATCCTTGTTACTATTGAAATATTATAATCACATATTGCACGTTTCTTTCTTCTTTATTTATTTGTTATTTTATTCTAGAATTTTAAAAATTTATCTATATTAAAAATACTTTAGGCCTACTTGACTATTTGTAAATAATTTGAGATGTCTTAATTTATGGGAGACTTTGTTGGATTTTTTGCAAAAAATTAAGTAAGATTTTGATATGGGCTTTGAAAAAAGTTGTGAATTAGAATTTATATGAATAAAGAAAAATTTCATGGTATTATACTTCAAAAAGAAATAGTCACTTACAGTATAATTATTATTTTGAATATAGGTAGATATTCATGGAAATAATTGTTTGTTGTCAAGATTATGGATAGAGGGTGTTTCGTATTTTGTGTTAGTCATATTTGCATTTTAGGATGTGACAAAATTAGTAGAATTTAATTTAAAGGGTGAGGCTATTATTTCATAATTTCTTGTCTTGAGTTTTACTTCTTCCAAAGGTGGATGAATTGATGTAACTTGACTATTATTTCTAATTGTTCAGTTTTGAGTAATTTTAGTAGTAACATTCATATGAGGATAATATTCTGCAAAAAGAATTAAAAAATTGATTATTAAAAGTGTACATAGAAAACCATTTTAAAAAGTAAATATTTTCTTTAATTTATTCCATTTTGTTATACCAAAAAAATAGTTTTTCTCTAATTTTGAAGAAGAACAAAGAGAAGAAATTAAGAAATAATTGTATAATGAAATGGGGTAAAATTAAAGAAAATATATACATTTTATAATGGTTTTCTATGTACACTTTTAATAATCAAATTTTTAACCCTTTTGTAAAAAAAATTATTCTAATATTAATGTTACCACTAAAATTACTCGAAACAAGGTAACTAACGATAGTAATCAAGTTATGTCAATACATTCACCTTTGAAAGAAGTAAAACTTAGGAAATTATGAAAAAATAGCCTTCCCATTTAAGCTAGATCACATTAATTTAGACCAAAATGCTACTACGAAAGATGTGTAAAATATCCAGCAACAATATAATTTTACTAATTAAATATTACATATAGTAGCTAAACAATTAAATAGAATAGAAAATCAAATAGACTCAACTTTAGAACTTAATAATTTTAAAATTCAAACAATATGTTTGGATCTGCAATGATTTTTGTTCAAACATAATCCAATATCAGCCAATGAGGCTAAAATGATTAAATTAGAAAAAAACAAAAGATTTATTGCAGGAAATTACCAAAAGACTAGATAAAATAACCATTAACCCAAACTCTTCAAAATCATTAAATATAAATTCCGAGAAGAAGCGAAAGAATATTTTATCAATAAAGTAAAATTCTTTAAACATACAAAAAATTATTATCCTACAAGAAATTGTTATTTCAAACCAACCCTTCCATACCTTCAATTTGAAGAAGGAAATTAGTTTACCATGTCAGGATTTCAAGGAACTCACATTTATCAATGGAATTTAGATGGGATGAATAAATCAGAAATTATGAATCTTGTTCAAGAAATGACTATAATAATTATGACATATAGAGTTAAAAGGAAAATTTAGAAGAAAATATTATAACAATTATTACCACTAGATTCATTGTATCACGTTGTAGATGCTGGGATAATATAATTACTTCAGAATAAAAATTAATCATAAGTAGTACTATTAAATACAAACAAAATGATCAAGGACAAGCTATCCAAATTAATGATAGTCTAACATAATTACTTTATGCAATAGTTAAACCCTTTGTAGGCGATGCAACCCAAAATCAAGAAAGACAATTCACTACTTTTATGAATTTAACTTGTCCTACACTTTTTGATTTTAAATGGTATAAAGATAGTTTTATTCAAGAGTCTATCTTAGACTAGATGAAATGCATAATATTGGAAGAAAAGGATAAGGTTATTACTAAAATAAAACCCTTAACAATCAATGAAATTTATAAAAAAAACTTAGATATGCAAACCAATCAATTATAATATAGGATTTACAATAAGAAATAAAAAATATTAAAAGAAGAAATACAAGAAATTAAATCATATAAGCTTATTCAAAATCTTGAAATACTACAACTTAAGGCTCAATTAGAAACAAAGCTGAAGCTTCTAGTACCAATCAATTAGATATAAATTTATTTCAAGAAAATGTTAATCAATAGATACCCAGAGAATTAGGTGAAGAAGAATTTATTAATAGGATTCGAAAACCAATTTATCAAAAATGGCACAATTAAATGAAATTAATTATTAATAAAGAATTTCTTAAAATTATTATAGCTTTAATAGATTTATGATTTGATATGAATTGCATACAAGAAGGATTAATCTCAGCAAAATGTTATGAAAAACATTAGACAGTTTATCTACCATTAAGTTCCAAAATGAAAATAGAATATAAACTTTCTAATGCTTATATTTATAATGAAGAAGTTTGTTTTAATAATATATTTATGTCGGTTAAATATCTCAATAAAGTAGTAATTTTAGGAACCTCATTTTTGTAGCAAATTATCACCTTTAAAATTACTTGAAAATGAATTATGACAAAAATATATAATGAAAAAAATTTGTTTTGAATAAATGAGACCTCCTATTACTAAAGAAATTAATCTTCTACAATAAGGTTCAATTTTTAAATAAATCTTATAAAAAGAAAATAACAACAAATTAATTTTCTTCAAAAAGATATTCATTATAAAAAGAATTGAAGAAAAATTATGACATCCAAAAATACAACAAAGAATAGAGAAATTAAAAAAAAACATGAAATTGATCTTCCTTATGAAAAAAAATTAAATGAAGCAAATATTCCTACTAAAGTTTGACCAATTCAAGTGAATAACAAATTTTTAAAATATTTAAAAAGAAATTTAGGAATTACTAGATAAAAGATTTCACTAGACTTAATGAATCAGTATGGAATTGTGCAATTTTTTATATTAATCATGTTAAAATAGAAAGAGAAACTTTAAGATTAGTTATATATTATAAACCTATTAAAAAGCTTTAAAATAGATTAGATACCTTTTACCCAATAAGATAGATTTAATAGGGAAATTTTCAAATACTTCTATTTTCTCAAAATTTGTCATAAAGTCTAATTATTATCAAATACATGTTAAAGAAAAAGATAGATATACGATAGTTTTCATAGTATCTTTTGGATACTATGAATGGAATATTTTATCTTTTGGACTAAAAATACTTATTTAGAATTTTAAATATTATGAATGACATTTTTAGTTATTTCTCAAAATTTACCTTGGCTTATATTAATGATGTTTTAGTTTATCCTAATTCAATTGAAAAACATTTTAATCATGTAGAACAATTCTTCAAAATATTTACAGGAAATGGATTAGTAGTATCTTCACCAAAAATGAAATAATTTTAAACAAAAATTAGATTGATGGGTTTTGAAATTTATCAAAGAATAATTACTCTAATAAATAGAGTTATTGAGTTTGCTAATAAATTTTTATATGAAATTAATAATAAAAATCAATTAGAACAATTTTTAGAATGTCTTAATTATATCTGAGATTCTATTTCTAATCTTAAAATTATTTGTAAACCTTTGTCTACTCACTTAAAAAAAAAACCCCTACCTTGGTATATTCAAATGATCCAAAGAGTTAGGTTTTTGAAAGCTCAAGTAAAAGTTCTTCTTTGTTTAAGTATTTTACATCCAATAGCCTTTAAGATTATAGAAAAAGATGCTTCAAAAATAAGTTTTGGAGGAATTTTAAAACACAATGTCAATAATAATTTGATACCATTTAAGATTATGGGTTGAGACCCAACGGAAATGTAGTACCATTAAAAAAATATTATTTATAATTTTATATATTACAAAGTTTTAATATAATTTAATTAATTAAATTTTTTTAAAGAGTTGATCGTAAAATAATATAAAATGTTTTATAAAAGGATGTTAAAAATTTAAACTCAAAACATTTTAACTCAATAACAAGCACTATTATATTGTTTTGATTTTAAAATTGAATTTATTAAAGGACAGAATAATTCTCTCATTACTTTTCTTATTAGAGAATTTTTGCAGAAAAAAGATGAGCAATAAAGGAGAAAAAACCCCTTCAGAAATCTCTTTTTCAAAATCTCGATCAGAAATCACTTCTTCAAAATGTATTTCTTTAAAAACTCTTTCTCCAGCCAATTATGCAATAGTTTCCCTTAATTATCATTGTACCAAGACAAGATTTAGTTAAGAGACGTTATTTCTTCAAAGAAAATATTATTTTTATTGTGTGGATTTCATCAGTGTTTAATTTTGCACCTTTTAATCTATATATATAGCATATGCAAATTTTGTAGAAAGCGTCAGGAAACCCCAACACTCCAAGAAATATATAGCATATGCAAATTTTGTAGAAAGCATTAGGAAACCCCAACACTCCAAAATTTCTGTGAAACCTTGTAATCTTTTCAACTTTCTTCCCCCGTATAAAACTCTTATAATTTTATAAGCGTCAAATTTTCATCTTATGTATTAAATTTGTTTTGTTATAAAAATATATTTATCTTTTCTATGTTATTTTCATTATTTATTATTACTTTTTGCCCGTCATATATATATATATATATATATATATATATATATATATATATATATATATATATATATATATATATATATATATATATATATATATATATATATATATATATATATATATATATATATATATATATATATATATATATATTTTAGTGAAATCAAGCTATAAATGAAATCTAGAAAATTTTTAAATAAAAATTTCTAACTCGACTTGGTTAACAATAGGACGCCTTAGCATCATATCATATCGCATAAGCATAAACCCTTTCCTTTGGCAGTTCTCTTTTTGAATTTCAACAAATCTGTCCGGTTTAAAATATATGAATATGATATTAAAAAAATCCTAATAAAAAAATATATTTTATAAAAATTCGAACATAAAATAAATAAGGGCCTGTTTGGTTTCTTATTTTTAAAATAATAGTATTTTGTAAAACAAAAAAACAGAATTTTGTTTTTAGAAACAGAAAAATCAGAACATTTTTTTAAGTGTTTTGTAACTTTTGTTTTATAGAATAAAAAAAATAGAAAATAATTACTTTTCAAAAGAATGATTCAAACAGATTTTTTAATTTTTTTGTTCTCAAAATTTGTTCTAAAAAACATCTGTTTTAAAAACATTAAAACAAAAACAAAATCAAACAGGCCTTAAAATTTTTAGTTTTTTTAAGGATATGTTTGGTTAAATGATATAAAAAAATATAAATAATAAATAATAAGATAAAAAATAATTATTTTTATTTTTATTTTTAAAAAATAATTTAATAATTAAAATAATAATTTAATAGATAAAATAAAAATAATAAAAATATAATCCTAGCTTGATTTACTAATCCTAAAAATGATTATAATTCTTTTTTTGTTGTGATTTTCTTAAAATCTTTTACTTTCTAACTAATATGTTCTTGTAATTCTATTCCATTTGACTAAGGTATGACTTGCTAAACTTCTCTTCGAAAATTAAATAGATTATTTATGATCTTATCATCCTTTATGAATTGATCCGTTAATGAGATAATACTGGAATGAGGATTAGAGATCCTTTGAATAATAAATTAGAAATGAGAATAATACACCTCCAGTAGAAAATGATGGAAGGTTGTACTGAACTAAGTTGAAGGGGGAAGGTCTTGGCTCCTATGTTGAGATGCCATAGAAAAGACCTCTGCATGAAAGATGGTAGAGTTCTTTCCATGACCCGATTTAGTTTCGGTCACCTCTATTTCTAAATCTAAATTACTCCTTGAATGGGTAGCTGATCTCGTTCATTCCAGGCTGTTCCATGACCCGGTTTAGTTTTCGGTCACCCCTATTCCTAAATCTAAATTACTCATTGAATGAGTAGCTGATCTCGCTCATTTATTTGCATGATTGATATTTTATATAATTAAATCTTACCAAAATATAATAAAACTTCATTAAAATAATTTAATTTTATCAAGGATTATTATTTCTGATCTTATCATCCTTTATGAATTGATCCGTTAATGGGATAATACTGGAATGACGATTAGAGATTTTTTGAACAGTAAATTAGAAATGGGAATAGTACACCTCCGGTAGAAAACGATGGAAAGTTGTACTGAACTAAGCTGAAGAGGGAAGGTCTTGGCTCCTATGTTGAGATGCCATAGAAAAGACATCTGCATGAAAGATAGTAGAGTTCCTTCCATGACTCGGTTTAGTTTCGGTCACCTCTATTCCTAAATCTAAATTACTCCTTGAATGGGTAGCTGATCTCGCTTATTCCAGGTTGTTCCAGACCTATAGAATTTAATAAACAGATATTGAAATCTATAAACTATCAAAATTAACGTTAGAATCAGAATCAGACACTAACTCTAGCATGAAACCTACCTCTAGTGAATCAGATGAAGACTTTAATTATATATCAGAAGATGATGAAATAAATATGATGCAATTTACCTAAATTAATGATCCCAACTCAAGAAAATATTAAATGGATTATTTATACTGATGCATCTGATAATTAGGTATCGTTTAAATTTATATTTATAACGTTTATAAGGTGATTGATATTTTTTATATGATTTTTTCTTTTTATGTAGCAATTTACCTAAATTAATGATCTCAACTTAAGAAAATAGTAAATGGATTATTTATACTGATGCATCTGATAATTAGGTATCGTTTAAATTTATATTTATAACGTTTATAAGGTGATTGATATTTTTTATATGATTTTTTCTTTTTATGTAGCAATTTACCTAAATTAATGATCTCAACTTAAGAAAATAGTAAATGGATTATTTATACTGATGCATCTGATAATTAGGTATCGTTTAAATTTATATTTATAACGTTTATAAGGTGATTGATATTTTTTATATGATTTTTTCTTTTTATGTAGCAATTTACCTAAATTAATGATCCCAACTCAAGAAAATATTAAATGGATTATTTATACTGATGTATCTGATAATTAGGTATCGTTTAAATTTAAAACAGTTTTCTATTTTTAAAAACAAAAAAATAAAAAAACTTGTTTGATAATATGTTTTTAATGAAGTATTTTGTAAAACAAAAAAAATAGAATTTTATTTTCAGAAATAGAAAAATCAGAATATTTTTTTAAGTGTTTTGTAACTTTTGTTTTATAGAATCAAAAAAAAGAAAAAGAAAATAATTACTTTTCAAAAGAATGATTCAAACAGATTTTTTAATTTTTTTGTTCTCAAAATTTGTTTTAAAAAACATCTGTTTTAAAAACATTAAAATAAAAACAGAATCAAATAGGCCTTAAAATTTTTAGTTTTTTTTAAGGATATGTTTGGTTAAATGATATAAAAATATATAAAAAATAAATAATAAGATAAAAAATAAGTATTTTTATTTTTATTTTTAAAAAATAATTTAATAATTAAAATAATAATTTAATAGATAAAATAAAAATAATAAAAATATATTAAGTGAAAGAATTCTAAGAATCCCTATTATTGATAAAACATTAATTGAACATGAAATTCAAAAATTAGATATTAAAGATGAAATAACCAATGTTAAGAAAACCGGACCGGACCGGCCGGTTCGACCGGGAACCGGTCCCTGGTCCGGTTCGGTTGAGTTAGAAAACCGGTCAAGCAAAAAACCGGTCAAGAACCGGTCAAATCGGTCAAAAACCGGTAAAAAACCGGTCAAAAAACAGGACAGAAAACCGGTCAAACCGGTTTGAAGCAAATTTTCTTTTTTTTTTTTAATTTTTTCTATATAACAAAATAATTCATTTTAAATAATTTTAACAAATTAAAAATAGAAAGTAATAAAAAAGATGAGGGGTTGAAATATGATTTTTTTTTTAAAGAGAATATAAGAGAAATAAAATGTGTATAATTAATTATTTTTTATATTTACTTTTTATCATATTCAATTTCCTAATAATATTGCTCTCAAATATCAAGATACTTAGCTAAAATTATTATTTATTATTTTATTTTTTAATAATAAGTAGAATCTTAATATAATTTAGAAATTTTAAAAATTTAATATTAAATATTCTTAATTTTTAATCATAAATAATTTTTTATTTTAAACTAAACATTAATTTTTGTAATATCTTAAGAAATGTTAAATTAGTAATCAAATATTTAAAATTTACTAATATTTATTTGTTATATTAAAATTTTAATACATAAAATTTTTTTAAATAATATATTTAATTATCACCGGTTCGACCACGGTTCGACCAATGAACCGTGAACCAGTACCTCCACCGGTTCAATAACCGGTCCGGTTTTAATAACATTGGAAATAACATAAATATATATCCCAGGAATCCAATTATTAATTAAAGCATATTTTAAAGCTGGAATAGATACACCAATAGAATTATTAATCACAGATAATCGAATTATAGATAATGTCCCAAACAGTATATTAGGAGCTTTAAATAGAAATTTAATTTATCAAAAATTAAAACTAACTGTTAATACAAATTTTGCTATCTCTAGAGCTGAAACTAATATGAATAGAACTTTAGTAATCTATCACAAATTACAAGGAATAAAAATACCTCCAGGAAGTCGTATAATTAGTATAACCGGAATGGTAGGACTAGTATTTTCCAATGAACATAAAATATATAAACGAAATATAGGAAATATTACTATTGATAAATATTTTATGCCAGTATTAGAAGAATTACCTTTAAATAGAAATAGAATAACCATACCTCGACAATTACAATTAGAATTAGACAATACAAGAAAATTAGGAGAAGAAAACACCCCTAGAATATCCTTTAATAATCGATTAGGTAACTGAAGTATTAGAATTAATACTCCTTCAGATATTAACATTAATATAAACCCCCGAAGAAGTATACAAGAATCTAGACCAATAGAAAGACCTTTACTGAGATCTAAAAGTCAAAGTAATTATGAATCACACCAATTAGCTGAAATACCTATAAGATCAAATTTAGCTGAACTTCAACCAAACATACCTGAAATAGATTTAACCCAAAATTTAAAAAATTTAATACTTTTAGAAATTACCCAAAAAGGAAAATGGATAAAAATAATAGCTTTAATCAATCCAGCAATAACAAAAAGTACTATACATATTGACTATACAGATAATAACATTGAAATAAATGAAGAAGAAATTATTGCACACACTATGTTAAGATTTAATAAACGAGATATCATTAAAGTAAAATTATATGTTGAATCAGAAATAAAGTATCAAACTCATAAAATTATATTAGGAAAAGATTTCCTAGAATATGTAAAACCATATAGATTCCAAGATAATAGAATTCTAATCAACATAGATCATCAAGTAGTTATTCTTGAAAAAATTAAATTAATTTGAAAATGAAATTTTACTATATTTTAGTCAGATTTAATTATGTAAAATATTAATCACGCAAATACCATGCTATGATTGATACAAGAGCAAATATTACTACAGCTAAATATAACATCTTATCCTTAAAATTATGGAAAAAAGACAAACCCATTAGAATGAGTAGTGCTGGAAAAGAAATTCTTACAACTAAAAAAGAATTACAATCATTTTTAGGTTTAGTAAACCAAGCTCGAAATTTTATTCCTAATCTCTCATCTCTCTAAAATCCTCCTGTACTCTTTCCCGAGTTCATCAAATAAAGAAGTATTTTGCAGATTAAGGTATGACTAGCTAAGTCTCTCCTCGGAGATTAAGTGTAATATTTCAATCTTATCCTCCATATATGTTGAATTGATCCGTGAATGGGATAATATTGGAATGAAGATTAGAGATCCTTTGAACAGTAAATTAGAAATGGGAATTGTACACCTCCGGTAGAAAACGATGGAAAGTTGTGCTGGACTAAGTTGAAGGGGGAAGGTCTTGGCTTTAATGAGCGCTTTAAGTAGCAAAGCTCATCGTTTGAGAATAGCCATAGAAAAGACCTCTACATGAAAGAGAGCAGAGTTCCTTCCATGACCTGATTTAGTTTTGGTCACCCCTATTCCTAATTCTAAATTACTCCTTGAATGGGTAGCTGATCTCGCTCATTTCAGACTGTTCTAGTAATGGTATCGAGCTCCCAGCCCTAAGATGGGAATCCCGCTCTTCCTGATTGGGGGTTCTCGCTTTATGATTAGATGGGCGAAGTAAGGACTCTTACCCCAGCAGGGCCTGCACGTCAGCTAGTCTGACTACTACAGGTTGCATTGGAAGTGATGCCATGCGTAAAACTCGATCCCAGATACCTTTTGTGGCCCGCTGTGCTCCCCAGGAATCAAAAACTGGTTGAGAGCCAAGTTGACACAAAAATGGTATTAGAGCATCATGGATAGAAGATAAGTGAGAAATATGAAGCTTAATCTCTGAATTTCTTTCAAGTCATATTATTTTGTTTTCTGCCATCTGCCTTCATACTTCTTATCTGTCTTTTGCTTACTTACTGCATTTTGCTTACTGCCTTTAATTACTACTTTTAGAGTTTTCATTTAATCATTTGTATTTAATCATGTCTGTATTTCGAAGAGTTGAACCTCGAATTTATGAATTAGGACAAGCAAGTTTACCAAATAGTAGCTTTATTTCCTATCTCAAATGAAACTCTTGTAGTTTCGCCTTTCATGTTAGGAGGTGAAGGTGATACAACATAGAATTTAATTAATTGGACAAATATGTATTTATTAAATCAATTAAGATATGTAGTTGATTCCAATATAACTCCTTTACAAATTTTAGAAGATCCACCTAATGAGATCCGCCAAATCTTAGAAAGAGAACCTGAACATAAACAAGTTTATAGATTAACCGAATTAGCTAAACCAATAGAACAAAAAATATATGAAATCAAAGAAGAAATTAAAGAATTAGGAAATGAAATCCAAGATATGAGAATTGAAATCATGGAAATAGGATCAATAGGAAACGAAGTACATCTAATAAACCAAAAGATTAACAAAATTAGTCATATGTTAGGAATAAGGAATACCATAGAACCAATTAGAGATCAACCAGAAATTAATATGATGATATTATATAAAGAAGAATTAGTTAGAGAAGTTACTGAGTCACAAATAAAAGCTAAACCTATGAATGAACAAGTTTATGAAACTCGAGTAATAGTTGAAGAACTAAAACATGGACAAGAAATTATGAATAATAATCTATGGACAATTTATGATGCAATTCAAGAAATAGATAAACCTAAGATAAGTTAAGAAGCACCTATATTAGATTATATTTCACCAGAAGAATGTAAAAAACTAGATAAAGAAAGATTAGAATTTATGCAACGAATCGATAGAATAGATCAAGATATAATAGAATTTTTACCCTATTTACCAAAAATCGTAACAGTGAAAATAGAAATCAAACAAATAAATATGATGCAAAATTTAGATGAATTAGAACAAGAAGAAATTGAAAGAAGAATGAGTCAAGAAGAAATTAATCTATAATCTATCAAAGAAGAATTAAGTTATTTAAATCTTCAAGATAATTATGAAATAAATATGAAAACTGTTAAAATAGAAGAATCTCAACCTCAAACTTTTAACCCACCTAATATATCAGATCCATCATATCAACAACAAAATATAGGAACTAGTATTGATAGAGAAATTGAAATGAGACAACAAGAATTAAAACACAAAGAACTAATAAAAGAAGATACTCAATCATTTATGTTCGAAACTATTTATACACCCTCTAGAAATAATAGCTTTATACCTCCTCCATTAGAACAATATGAAACTAGACCCATCCCAAATTCATGAATATGATTAAATTTAGATTGTAACTTAGACTAAGAAAGAAGATTAGAAGAATAGAATAAATCCCAATTAATAGCTTTAGCACACCGACAACTCAACATCTATTCAGCCATTTTAATTGTCGAATCTAGTTTTACAGGTATTGTCTTAGAATGGTGGAAAAGTTTAACAGAAAAATTTAGACAAAAAGTAAGAGAAATAACAAATTACCCAACAAGAAAAGAATTCTATGCCTTATTATTAAGAAAATATGAACAAGTCTTAAGAAATGAATTTTTAGGAAGAAGTGTAGGAGCTAACGAATAAACAAAAATAGATAGATCTATAACAAAATTATATCAGATAGAAATATGTTCCTTAGAACCAAAGATTCTAAATCAATATATTTGTGAATACCAAAAATATTATTATGAAGCAAAATTTCAAAATTATGAACAAAAAAGATTCTATTTAGATTTATTTTATCATAAACTACCAAAATTATTGTCAGAAATTCTTATAATCGAATATAGAAAAGCCTTTAATGATAGAACAGATTTAATGCCATATGTAGACACCATGGGAAGATGAGAAGATTTTCTTAGAGAATATTTATCAAATAAATGTAAAGAAGCATGGAGAAATAAGAAATATTATAAAACAAACAAATTAATCTTACAATGTAGTAACTTTGAAACACTTCATAAATGGGGATGCACACCCGAAGGAAAATCTAGAAAATATCAAAAAAAATCATATAGAAAATACCAATCACCTTATCAACGTTATCAGTATAACTTTAAGAAATATCCAAAATCAAAATTTCAAAGACAATCAAAATTTAGGAAACTCTTTAAACCTAGAACATATTATAAAAAAGGTCTAAGAAAAATCAATTACAGTAAATACCCTACAAAATGCTAATGTTATAACTGCGGAAAATTAGGACATATAGCAACTGATTGTAAAAAACTAAGAAAACAAAAAGCTATGAATCTTATCGAATTAGCTGATGATTATAACTTAGAACATATTGAACTAAATAAATATATAGATGAAGAATTTGATTATTTTGATATGAAAATCTATAAATTAGAAAAATTAATATTAGAATCTGAATCAGACACTAATTCTAGTATGAAACCCACATTTAGTGAATCCGATAATGAAATTAATTATATTACTGAAGAAGAAGAATGACGGGCTTGTCGTGCAACCCTCAAAATAAAACTAGGTTGATCTAAAAATATAGCAAGTGGCACAACCTAGGTCATCTCCCTTAGAATTGGAATTCAATGTTCAATTGGGTTCTCTACGTGTTCTAAGGTCTTAGAACTATTTAATTTGGGGGGTTTTTAATTGAATTAAACTATCCTAAACTGAATTGAAACAAATTTCCTAATGTCTACCTAATTAGATAAATTGTGGGTAGAGAATGGTCTTGTGACTAGCTTAGGAATTGTCTCTTGGTATCCACTATCCTTATCCTATTCCAATTGTGATTAATTATGGCCTAAGAATTCTTAATTATGTTCATTAGCAAATGATCTTGAATAACCATTCAAGATTCAAGAGATTAATAATCTAATGTTGAATTGAGACCTCAATCCCGCATTAAACCGTTAACTCTTGTCCTTAAGATCAATGAACATCCAATTTGATTGCTTAACTAATTAATTATCTTCTGATTCATCATCCAAAAAAATGTTTAATTAACCAACTAAACACTAAGGAATTCTCAAATCAAACAATCAAGCACAAAATCTCACTCATGCAATTCATCGAACACCTTCGTGGTATACATGGGAGATTAAAGAGAATAATGAAAAATCAGATTCAAATCCAACCAATTAATCAACAAAAAAGGTTTCCTAATCAGTGTCTAACCAGCCACTAATTAATTACAAAAATTCCAAATCAAATACAACTCAACCGAGATTGTACAAAATAAGAAAAAGTGTAGGAAAAATAAGAAAATCTTAGCCATAATTTGTTGTTCATCCATGGATTCAAACTTCTACTCAAGAGCTTCCTCCCTTGCTAGCCTCAAGATGGATGAATTAAAGCCTCATTCGGTGGATGGAGATGAAGAGAATGGAATGGAGAGATGGATGTGTGAGTGGAGGCGTGAAGGTGTGAATGGAGGCGAAGGATGGTTGGATGTGTGCGTTGTGGGTGAGAGGCGTGGTTAAAAAAAAAAAAAATGACGGCGCTGGAGGCGAGGGTTTGTATATGATGTATGTTGAATGGGCTAGGGCTTCGTGAAATAGGATGCTGGACCACGTGTATAATGAGTGTGTGCGTGGTTGTGTTGCTGGAATGTGGTATGATGTGAGATGATGGGATTTGACGAAATGAGCGAATGAATGGCGTGATCCCCTTCTCACGTGAATTCTTAATTCCCTTCACGTGCTCTCCTCTCTAATTTCAATCAGCTGAACCTTGCATGTGCATGTAACGTGGGTCCCACTTGAATATATTAATCCACGTTGGCTTCAGTGTTTTCTGATTCATGCTTCGTGCTTCTTTTATTCCGTTGCTGCATGCTCTGTTCTGCGTTATTCTTCCATGTTTTGCTCGAGCTATAAGCTGCTTTTCCATGAGTTTTCTTCTTTGTGCAGTTCCACGTTAGCTCTTACTTCTCTTCTTATACCACACGTTACTTCTTGAATGGTTCTCATCAACTCTCCAACTCGTCTTCCTCTTTTCTCAAGTCCCAGCCACGTTGCTTCTGCATGTATTCAGAGCTTCTTCATTCAGCCCATAACTCTTCTTGTTTTCTCTTAAACTTGTGGCCTTCATCATGCAGCTTCGTCTTTGTTCAGTCACATTCTGCCATGTTGCTTCGTGCATGTTTAGCTACTGCCCCCCACATGATTTTCATGCGAAGCTCCAGCGTTCAGCTTTCTTCATCCGAGGCTCCTCTGTTCATTCGTGTTCTGCTCAGGTTCACGTCCAGCTCCAGCGTCTTTTTGCAGCTTCATTTAATCCTTCATCAATTCGTGTTGCTGCTACGTTACTCCTCCCCTGTTTCTGTAGCTTCTTTAAGTGGCAGCTTCTTTCTCTTTGTGTTCTCGAGTTGTAAGCTGCTGCATGTTACTGTTTCTGTTCCTGGATGCACGTGAGCTCCATTCAAGTGCTTTTCTACGAGTTTCCTCCTCCATTCAGACTTACAAACCAGCTCGAGAGTGCTTCCACGTTCTGCAGCTTAATGAATCACACACTGCCTCCCATATCTTTTCTTTTTTCTCAGCTTGCAACGTAGGAAACCGAAGCCTCTTCCTACAGCTTATGCATGTTTGCATTCCTCTGTTCCAGCTTCTCTTCTTCATTTAAACTCCCTCCAACATTGTTCTTCTCTGTTTGGCTACTTGTGTGTGTTGCTGTCCCTCTTCGAGCCAAAACCATGCCTTTCTTCCTTTGCCACGAGTTTCCTTTCAAGCTTCCCTTCATGCAGCTCCATTCATTGTGTTGCCTCTTCTTTATTCCAGCCACTTAGGATTGCATGGTGTTTTAGACCTCATACCTTCTCCAATTCAATTTTCCATCCAAGCTTTAATTGTCCATTGAAATTCTACACACAAAAATTGGAAGGTATTAAGTGGAAATATTCAGAATTTATTTAAGATAAATTTAAGCATTAAGAATCAATAATTTGCAAATTAATTCCTCATTTGTAAAAATGGCAAATTAAAATCAAATTCCATTTAATTAAATTCCTAAAGCCATAATTGGATACTAAAACACCTAAATTAGGGGATTAAAATATATAAAATATCATGCTTATCAAAGAAATTAATATGATGAAAGGAGAAACTAGTAAAACCCAAAATGATAACCTTGATGATTTAAATTACTTCGATAATTTTGAAGAATTTCCCCAAATAAATTTTGATGAATTCCAACAAATATGGAATGATTTAGAATTAGATAAAATAGAAATTCTACCATCAGAATCTCAGATAATTACAAATCAAACAGAAAAAATCGTAATAGAAGAAGAATCAGAATCACCAAAAATAAATCCAAGAGCCTTAAGTCAACAATACAAAGAAGCTGAATTTAATACAAAAGATGTAATAACCGGAAATGAATATAGATGTTCTAGAACCTCAAACAAAAAGACAAAGAAATATACTTGGAGATGTCCACTAAAATCTTTATTTCCCCATAGTAAATATTGTGAATTTCATTATCAACAAAGTAAATCTAATAAAATAAAAAGAAAAACGAAATGGTTTAAAGCCAGATATAAAATTAAAATAAGAAAATTAAAAATAGAAGAAAAACTTATGAAATTAAGAAAAGAAAAAGGAAAAAGACTAAAAAATGAAAAGAAAAATATTATAAGCATAAATGAACTCAATAATAAATAATTATGAAATTATATTTATCAAATTTGCTAATTTATCTTATTATAATTGAATATGTTCAAGGAAAAAATAATCTAATTGCTGATTTTCTTAACAGAGATGGAGCAGTCATCTCAAACAAGTAAAGCTACCAGTAATCCCCAAGAAGAGGAAAATTCTTATCCTCATATTGTTGCACGATTAAATAACCTCGAACTTAATCTCAGTATTATGTCATCTCAGACAACGAATCAAGTGAATAATATCAGTAATTCCATTAATTATTTAACTCAGGCTTTAGGAAACCTTAATTCACATGTCAATGAGTTAGAATCACGATTAATACAAGTAGAAAAACAAAGTAATGAGTATGAGTATATCTCCTACTCCGACTCCTCCTCAAAGCCCATCAACTCATATTCCCTCTACTCCCTCCTTTGCAGCCATCCTAGAACAAGAAGTCAAATTAGCCCAAGAAAAAGCCTAATTCAATACTCAAATAGCCTCATCGTCTACCTCAAACCCTCAGACTACTGCTCAACAAAGACTTCACCAACAGTTTGAATATTTTCAGGTACTTATTGAAAAATTAAACCACTATTAAATAGCCTCACCAACCATCAAATATATTTCTCATTATTCAATTAATAAAGCTGTCATTAACTCTAGCACTAACCCTCAATTAGTTCATACTTTATTTTGTTATGGATTAATTCATTGTATATATCCCTCTAAAGAGCTTTCAGAATTAAGTATGTTACCAAAAGCTATCGAAGAAGTAGCAAAATACTATCACCAAATCATAACCCAATACACCATGTATATGCGCTGTTATTCAACAGTTGCAGAAATAACTCCAGAAAAACGATGGAAGGTTGTGCTGGACTAAGTTGAAGGGGGAAGGTCTTGGCTTTAATGAGCACTTTAAGTAGCGAAGCTCATCGTTTGAGAATAGCTATAGAAAAGACCTCTACATGAAAGAGGGTAGAGTTCCTTCTATGATCCGGTTTAGTTTCAGTTACCCCTATTCCTAATTCTAAATTACTCCTTGAATGGGTAGCTGATCTCGCTCATTCCAGGCTGTTCTAATAATGGTATCAAGCTCATGGCTGGGGCCCTAAGACGGGAATCCCGCTCTTCCTGATTGGGGTTCTTACTTTATGATCAGATGGGCGAAGTAAGGACTCTTACTCCAACAGGGCCTGCACGTCAACTAGTCTGACCGCTACAGGTTGCATTGGTAGTGATGCCGTGCGTAAAACTTGATCCCAGGTACCTTTTGTGGCCCGCTATGCTCCTCAGGAATCAAAAACTAGTTGAGAGCCAGGTTGACACGAAAATGGTAATTTTCAAATTAATTTAATTTTTTTAAGAATAACTACTTGATGATCTATGTTGATTAGAATTCTATTATCTTGGAATCTATATGGTTTTACATATTCTAGGAAATCTTTTCCTAATATAATTTTATGAGTTTGATACTTTATTTCTGATTCAACATATAATTTTACTTTAATGATATCTCGTTGATTAAATCTTAACATAGTGTGTGCAATAGTCTCTTCTTCATTTATTTCAATGTTATTATCTGTATAGTCAATATGTATAGTACTTTTTGTTATTGCTGGATTGATTAAAGCTATTATTTCTTTCCATTTTCCTTCTTGGGTAATTTCTAAAAGTATTAAATTTTTTAAATTCTGGGTTAAATCTATTTCAGGTATGTTTGGTTGAAATTCGGCTAAATTTGATCTTATAGGTATTTCAGCTAATTGGTGTGATTCATAATTACTTTGACTTCTAGATCTTAGTAAAGATCTTTCTATTGGTCTGCATTCTTGTATACTTCTTCGGGGGTTTATATTAATGTTAATATATGAGGGAGTATTAATTCTAATACTTCGATTACTTAATCGATTATTAAAGGATATTCTAGGGGTGTTTTCTTCTCCTAATTCTCTTATATTATCTAATTCTAATTGTAATTGTCGAGGTATGGTTATTCTATTTCTATCTAAAGGTAATTCTTCTAATACTGGCATAAAATATTTATCAATAGTAATATTTCCTATATTTCATTTATATATTTTATGTTCATTGGAAATACTAGTCCTACCATTCCGGTTATACTAATTATACGACTTCTTGGAGGCATTTTTATTCCTTGTAATTTGTGATAAATTACTAAAGTTCTATTCATATTAGTTACAGCTCTAGAGATAGCAAAATTTGTATTAACAGTTAGTTTTAATTTTTGATAAATTAAATTTCTATTTAAAGCTCCTAATATACTGTTTAGGACATTATCTATAATTCGATTATCTGTGATTAATAATTCTATTGGTGTATCTATTCCAACTTTAAAATATGCTTTAATTAATAATTGGATTCTTGGGATATATATTTCTGTTATTTCATCTTTAATATCTAATTTTTGAATTTCATGTTCAATTAATGTTTTATCAATAATAGGGATTCTTAGAATTCCTTCAGTTAATGTTGATTCTATAGGAAATTTCTTTTCTATAACTACACAAGTAGATTTCTTTTTTTTCTTGGATTTAATAAATTTACTGAGTTGTTTAATAATACTAGTATGAGTTAAATTTTGTGACGACCCTAATTTCTAATCCCAATAATTAAGGTTAACCACGTGATTAGTAATCATAAATTGAGGTTATAAGGTATTATGGCCAATTACATTATGAACATACGAGGAAATTTGAACCTTAATGTGATTAGAGTCATCCATCATACAATTACGAGCACTTATATTCGTAAGGGAGATAAACATTTGTTTATAACCCTTTAATTCTATTACCCATCAATTATAACTCATCCTAATGTCTCTAAATCATCCCTTGAGATTACCGTATGAAAAACTAAGGTTTCCTAGGTATTATAAGTGTTTCAGCATGTTCGCCGCGGCCTAATTACTCTTAGTCGCGAGCAATTACTTTCTGTTTTACCCCTTTTTTCATCACTAGTTTCGCCGCGGCCAACCTACATGGCGCCGCGCGCGAAGAAGTCTTCTGGAACTTCCTCGCTCGCCTCTTGATATTGGCCGGGCTAATTCCTCCTTCCGCCACGGCCAATTCCTCCCTGGAATGTCGAGGACATTTTCCTAAAAGTTCACCGCGACCAATTCCCTAATTTGCCACAGTGAATTTCTCTCTGGATGACTCCCAGTTTGACCTCTCACATTTCTCTACAGCCAATTGACATTTCGCCGTGGCGAATTCCTCTCTGGCACTCTCCCTGGGCAACTTCGCCTCTATTGGCCGTGGCCAACTCCATTTTAGCCGCGACGAAGTGCCTTCTGGTCCTACACTCCGAAAATCTAGTCTCATACATTCCACTCTTTCTTCATTAACACCCTAGGGCCCCTCTACCTTCATTGTGGGGCTCAAATATCCTTCATTAGCCTAATTTATCTAGCTAATCTATCCTTACTAGTTCAAGACTCAAGGGTCAAATTCTTTTCTCTAATTACCTTATATCAGCAAGTCCATATATCAGCAAGTTTGTAAAATAACAATAACATAAGTTCACAAACTATTAGTACCTATCACTTGATACCCAATCAATGGGGGTTCATAGCAATATGTCAAGATTACATTTCCAATAACAAGCTATATCAGAGTTCAACAAGGCTCATAGCAGATATCATAAATCTATACATCAAATACCAATTTAAAGTAAGGCCTACTCCTCAATAGGTACACATTATGTTATCAAAATACAGACCCCTACACTTGGCAATACAGATACATGATGATGCTATACAAAACTTAACAAAATTAGCATCTACTCAATTCTACTCAGACCAAGTGTAACTCTCCCACACCGGGCCTCAGCTCATAGATGTTTATCTACTTGCTTACCCTTATCCTTACCCAAAAAACCTTTACCTGAAATTGTAATCCCATAAAACAGGGTGAGATATAAATCTCAGTAACCAAGGCAATTCCATCATATAATCCAGTTTATTTAACATATATGTATGAATCAAAATTAACATCAAAATCATATCGGTCATCTCAGCAAATAAAACAATTAAGCTATCATGATTACTATCCCATACTAGCAATCATATTTTAACATGTTAAAGGCCATTAACACCGGGAGAGGCCCGTCCACGGCACCTACTCCCCATTGAGCATAACCAGGGCTCAGTGCATCTAGGGTTTGATCATAACCCGGTGCTCGATCGAAGCACATGCACGGGTGGCAACCACACCACAGCTCCACCATGGACTCACAAGGTCTAATCATCATACAATAGATAACCAACCAATTCATTCAATATTTCAAATCATTCATATACAACAAGTATGAAATTTAAACCAAAATATGCATGGAATTAATGGTACAGAGTCTCCCTATAATCATAATATCAGATAATTACTACTCTAATTCATCATTAATAGTTACAACAAGTATCCAAGGAATTTAAATGCTACTAACCACCTAAAGAACACTTACCCAACCACCACAAATCCCAAATTCGGATTAAAGTGTCCTCTATCAGAACTCTCAATATTTCACCCAAAATCCTAAGTAAATTCATACAAAATTAATACCCATATTATAAATCAGCTATGGAGGTCTCAAATTAGCAAAGAAAGCATCAAAATGGAAGGTTTAAACTCACCTAATGTCAGTCATAACCTTAACCTACGAATTTCAGCAAGAAAACCCCAAATAACCACATTTCAGATTTTGGGTAGGGTGAAAATACTCCAAATGAAAAACTAATTAGACCAAATTAAAGAGAAAGATGAGGGGATTAAGTTGTATAACTATTACCTTAGCTGAATCTTGCTCTAAATATGAGAAAATGTAGAATTCTTGCCCCCAACCTTAGCCTCCTTCTCAACCTCCGAATTTTGCTTCTTGAGTTTCAGCAAATGAGAAAGTGGCTGAAGCATTAGGGTTTTAGGTGGGTTTAAGTTAGGTCAAAGATGGGTCATGGGTTGCTCCAAGGTCCAACTCCAAATGGGCTTCAGATTTTAGCTTTTTAGGTCAATTTTAAAGTGTTGGGCTGCAGAATTTTATTGGGCCAGTTCTTATGCATTGGATTGCTGAAGTTTAATTAGGTTTGGGCCAAGTTTGAAGGGCTCAAGGATTTGGGTCTACTCAGGGGTTATTGGGCCACTTATAAGAGTTTATACAAGGTGGATCTTGAGCCTCTATCACATTAAATTGGGTTGGGTCTGCACCTAACTCATTGGGCCTCCATTAGCCTCTTATCATGATCTATTAATTTAGGCCTAGATGAGATTTCTATCCCAATAAATTTTCAAACCTATATTAATAATTTATCTCTCTAAAATTCCTATTCACTAACTTGCCCAATTATCCTCTATTAATTATTCTTAATTACTTTAAATCCATGTTTAACACCTTAAATAAATTTTGGGGTGTTACAAATCTTGCGGTGTTAAATCTAGTCCTTTATCACGAATTTGATTATATTGTTTTTTATTAAACATCATTCTTTTTTCTACTATTCCTTCACTAGGATTTCTTATTTCTTGAAATTCTTCAAAGTCGGTTTGGGTATTATTACTAGTTTCTCCTTGCATCATATTAATTTCATCTTCCTTAAAGATATTAGTAATTTCTTTTTCTGATTCAGAATCACTAGAGAAGTAAAATAGCCTATAATTTTTCGTTTCTTCGTGTTCAAATTCATCTAATATTTCTATTATATTAACAGGAGTTAGTTCTATTTTGGATGTACTAATTTTGGGAATAAAGGGTAATAATTCTTTTATATCATAGTCTAAATAATTCATTCTTGTCATTCTTTGTAAATGTTAAAAGCAATTAAAAGAAAGCAATAATTAGGAAGCAAGTTCGGACCACAGAAAGCAAGAAGCAGAAAAGCAGATGGCAGAAAACAGAATAATATAACTTGAAATAAATTTAGAGATTAAGTTTCATATTTCTTATTTATCTTCCATCCATGATGCTCTGATACCATTTTTGTGTCAACCTGGCTCTCAACCAGTTTTTGATTCCTGAGGAGCACAACGGGCCACAAAAGGCACCTGAGATTGAGTTTTACGCACGGCATCACTACCAATGCAACCTGTAGCGGTCAGACTAGCTGACGTGTAGGCCCTATTGGGGTAAAAGTCCTTACTTCGCCCATCTGATCATAAAGTGAGAACCCCCAATTAGGAAGAGCAGGATTCCCGTCTTAGGGCCCCAGCTATGAGCTCTGATACCATTACTAGAACAGCCTGGAATGAGTGAGATCAGCTACCCATTCAAGGAGTAATTTAGAATTAGGAATAGGGGTGACCGAGATTAAACCGGGTCATGGAAGGAACTCTACCCTCTTTCATGTAGAGGTCTTTTCTATGGCTATTCTCAAACGATGAGCTTCGCTACTTAAAGCGCTTATTAAAGCCAAGAACTTCCCCCTTCAGCTTAGTCTAGCACAACCTTCCATCATTTTCTACCGGAGTATACTATTCCCATTTCTAATTTACTGTTCAAAGGATCTCTAATCCTTATTCCAGTATTATCCCATTCACGGATCAATTTAACATATATAGAGGATAAGATTAAAATACTACACTTAATCTTCGAGGAGAGACTTAGCTAGTCATACCTTAATCTACAAAATACTTCTTTATTTGATGAACTCAGTAGAAAGTACAGGAGGATTTTAGAGAGAGGAGGGTGCTCAGAATTCTCAGAGAGGAATTCAGAGGAGTGCGTTAATTGTTGTGTGTTGGTGAGAGATTAATAAAGGAGATCCCTTGTTGATAATGTCGGCTTCTTTGGGTCTTGTCGCGCCAAGGCAGTTTTTGGTCTCTTCGAGTTAATTCTTTAGTCCTATCCTTCTTTTTATCTTCTTTATCGTCTTTTCAGGGAATCTTGCTTTTACTTTTTCTTTTTGTCAAATCATTACTTTAGCGCTAACATGGGAATTAAGGTTTCCCAAAACCTGAGTTAAATAATTAATGAAATTACTGATATCATTCACTTGATTCGTTGTCTGAGATGACATAATACTGAGATTGAGTTCGAGGTTATTTAATTGTGCAACAATATGAGGATAAGAATTTTCCTCTTCTGATACCATAATTGTGTCAACCTGGCTCTCAACTAGTTTTTGATTCCTGGGGAGCACAGCGGGCCACAAAAGGCACCTGGGATCGAGTTTTACGCACGGCATCACTACCAATGCAATCTGTAGCGGTCAGACTAGCTGACGTGCTGGCCCTGTTGGGGTAAGAGTCCTTACTTTGCCCATCTGATCATAAAGTGAGAGCCCCTAATCAGGAAGAGCGGGATTCCCGTCTTAGGGCCCCAGCCATGAGCTCTGATACCATTACTAGAATAGCCTGGAATGAGCAAGATTAGCTACCTATTCAAGGAGTAATTTAGAATTAGAAATAGGGGTGACCGAAACTAAACCGGGTCATGGAAGGAACTCTACTCTCTTTTATGTAGAGATCTTTTCTATGGCTATTCTCAAACGATGAGCTTTGCTACTTAAAGCGCTCATTAAAACCATGACCTTCCCCCTTCCGCTTAGTCTAGCACAACCTTCCATCATTTTCTACTGGAGGTGTACTGTTCCCATTTCTAATTACTGTTCAAAGGATCTCTAATCCTCATTCTAGTATTATCCCATTCACGGATTAATTCAACATATATGGAGGATAAGATTGAAATACTACACTTAATCTCTGAGGAGAGACTTAGCTAGTCATACCTTAATCTGCAAAATACTTCTTTATTTGATGAACTCGGGAGAGAGTACAGGAGGATTTTAGAGAGAGGAGGGTGCTCAGAATTCTCAGAGAGGAATTCATAGGAGTGTGTTGGTGAGAGATTACAGGGCTTTATATAGGCGAGAGGCATTCCTCTGCCATTCCTATGCTAATAATTGAATTTCTATTCCTAGTCAATAAAGGAGATTCCTTGCTGATAATGTTGGCTTCTTTGGGTCTTGTCTCGCCAAGGCAGCTTTTGGTCTCTTCGCGTCAATTCTTTAGTCCTATCCTTTTTTTTTTGTCTTCTTTGTCGTCTTTTCAGGGAATTTTGCTTTTACTTTTTCTTTTTGTCAAATCATTACTTTAGCGCTAACATGGGAATTAAGGTTTCCCAAAGCTTGAGTTAAATAATTAATGGAATTACTGATATCATTCACTTGATTCGTTGTCTGAGATGACATAATACTGAGATTGAGTTCGAGGTTATTTAATCATGCAACAATATGAGGATAAGAATTTTCCTCTTCTGATACCATAATTGTGTCAACCTAGCTCTCAACCAGTTTTTGATTCCTGGGGAGCACAGCGGGCTACAAAAGGCACCTGGGATCGAGTTTTATGCACGACATCACTACCAATGCAACCTGTAGCAGTCAGACTAGCTGACGTGCAAGCCTTGTTGGGGTAAGAGTCCTTACTTCGCCCATTTGATCATAAAGTGAGAACCCCCAATTAGGGAGAGCAGGATTCCCGTCTTAGGGCCCCAGCTATGAGCTCTGATACCATTACTAGAACAGCCTGGAATGAGCGAGATCAGCTACCCATTCAAGGAGTAATTTAGAATTAGGAATAGGGGTGACCGAAATTAAACCAGGCCATAGAAAGGAACTCTGCCCTCTTTCATGCAGAGGTCTTTTCTATGGCTATTCTCAAACGATGAGCTTCGCTACTTAAAGCGCTCATTAAAGCCAAGACCTTCCCCCTTCCGCTTAGTCTAGCACAACCTTCTATCATTTTCTACCGGAGGTGTACTATTCCCATTTCTAATTTACTGTTTAAAGGATCTCTAATCCTCACTCTAGTATTATCCAATTTACGGATCAATTCAACATATATGGAGGATAAGATTTAAATACTACACTTAATCTCTGATGAGAGAGTTAGCTAGTCATACCTTAATCTGCAAAATACTTCTTTATTTGATGAACTCAGGAGAGAGTACAGGAAGATTTTAAAGAGATGAGGGTGCTCAGAATTCTTAGAGAGGAATTTAGAGGAGTGTGTTAATTGTTGTGTGTTGGTGAGAGATTACATGGCTTTATATAGGCGAAAGGCATTCCTCTACCGTTCCTATGCTAATAATTGAATTTATATTCCTAGTCAATAAAGGAGATTCCTTGCTAATAATGTTGGCTTCTTTGGGTCTTGTCGCGCTAAGACAGCTTTTGGTCTGTTCGAGTCAATTCTTTAGTCCTATCCTTCTTTTTGTCTTTTTTGTCGTCTTTTCATGGAATCGTGCTTTTACTTTTTCTTTTTGTCAAATCATTACTTTAGCGCTAACATGGGAATTAAGGTTTCTCAAAGCCTGAGTTAAATAATTAATGGAATTACTGATATTATTCACTTGATTCGTTGTTTGAGATGACATAATACTGAGATTGAATTCGAGGTTATTTAATCGTGCAATAATATGAGGATAAGAATTTTCCTCTTCTGATACCATAATTGTGTCAACCTGGCTCTCAACCAGTTTTTGATTCCTGGGGAGCACAGCGGGCCACAAAAGGCACCTAGGATCGAGTTTTATGCACAGCATCACTACCAATGCAACCTGTAGCGGTCAGACGAGCTGACGTGTAGGCCCTGTTGGGGTAAGAGTTCTTACTTCGCCTATCTGATCATAAAGCAAGAACCCCCAATTAGGAAGAGCGGGATTCCCATCTTAGGGCCCCAGCCATGAGCTCTGATACCATTACTAGAACAGCTTGGAATGAGCGAGATCAGCTACCCATTGAAGGAGTAATTTAGAATTAGGAATAGGGGTGACCGAAACTAAACCTGGTCATGGAAGGAACTTTGCCCTTTTTTGTAACACCATAACTTCTAGCTCTATTACATGCCATTTATAAGCTTCACATCATGATTTCCATGAGGGCACATAAAAAAGGGAATAGAAATAATCGACTTTTTCCACATTGCGCTATATCTAAAAAATTTAATTCGGTGTCACATGGACCGTGTGAGCATATACTATACTTCTTCATATTTAATTTTATTATTAAAACTCATTTTCATCACAAAAACATGCCTACAATTCATGGAAACCGAAATGGAGCTCAAAATAAGCAAGCATATTTTCGGCCAGATTTGCTCCATTTTCTGACCCAAATTTGGAAAATCATAACTAAATCTAGAAAATTAGAAATCATACAATCTTTGTCACTCTAGAAATCTTAGGATGTCTACTTCACACTAAAAATACGTCCAAGTCACAGCATTCATCACACAGGACGTTTGACATCCAAAAAGCTACAGACTCGGTGGCTGCCTGGGCTATGATTCAGGTTACTGATGTAAATTTCTGAAATTCGTAACTAATTCTAAAAAACTCGAAATCACACACACTCTGTCATTATGGAAAGATAAAAATGTTAACTTGACACTAAAAATAATTCCAGAATGAAACAAATACTTTTAGGCATCTGGAACTGATGGAACAGTGATTGAGCTCCTGGGCGCTACTGATACTGACAGTTAACTTTAAACATGCATAACTCTCTGCTCAGACCTCCAAATGAGGTGATATTTGTGGCCACAGAAAGATTATGACCTCTAGTTTATGCATATAAAATTTCATAAGTATTGGATACCATTTGGCCATCGAGTGACACAGAATTCGAAACTGCCAGTATGAACAGTACCCATACTAGAATCCATGCAAAATCCCAACTTTGAAAATTCACAAAATATTCTCTAGATCTCCGAAAATTATGATCTTTAGCTTCCCAGAAAGCTCTCAACAAGAACTAATTGCATGCCAAATTTCAGGACAATACTAACTCATTTGGCCAAAAAGTGGCATAGGGTTCCATTATAATCAATTTTGGCTCCATATTGGGTACCAAAATTGCCAAATAGATTTCCTTTGGTCTTGGCACCTTTTGGGCAAGTTTAAAAGCATGTTTAAGACTTGGGGAAGCTGCCCAAATGGTCCCAAACCATTTGCATCTCATTTTGGCCTTTTCACCCTCACTTATACACATTACACCAAGCTTTTCTCAAGTGCATACATTAGCATAGGCACTCAATTTATGTTCTAGAATACATACACCATACTCATTCATTTATCTATCACATAATACATTTGTCCAAGGGGTCATAGACTATTTACAATAATAATATACATCATGAAGTCTCCTTATGAATCAAAAGACCAAAAATCAATCATAAGGATGGCAATCTTCTTTCTTCAAGGTGGTTGGCTCCCATTGCCATGTCCACTTGGCCCACCTAGCATATTAGGACATTTAAGAGGAGGGAGTGAGATTCAAGAATCTCAATAGCTCATCTCCTATTCCATCACACATAATATGTGGAAGCAAGTTTCACAAATGCATGCATGGAGAAAGTAGAAATCATAGGCATTTTAAAAGCAACCTTAGCATGTGAATCAATCATACAAGACATTCAAGAGCTCACTAAGTATTTGGATTGGCCTCACACTTCTCCTCATGGATTTTGGACTTGCCTCACCCATTCTTTAAGCACTTTGGACTCAACCATACTCTTGGGAGCCCACTTTGCTTTTGGGAGACTCTTTACTTTGTCTCAACCAAGCTCAAGGGTTCTTGGCTCATCCTCACCCAAGGGAAGAGTTCTTAGCCTTTCCACACTCAAGTAAACTCATACAAATATCATGGATTCATTTAAAAACATAACATGGCACCAAGCATCATGGCATATAAAGGCATGCTAGCATACTTTTCAAAGCTTGAAAATACACATACACACATTCTAAAACAAGCTAAACACACATCCATGCATGAGAGAAGGTGGAGAGAGCTACCTTGTATGCAAGTACACACTTTTTCCTTAGCTTTTAAACCTCCTCTTTTGGCCACACACCCACAATTTGGTGGAGATGGTTTCTCTTGGCCTAAATACAATTTTTTGGGAGCCAATTAGGTTCATGAAACATTCTCTAAAGCCATACAACTTGCTTAAGTACTAGATTGCTCTATAATCCCCATTATGGTCCATAAAGGCACCTAATTAAGCAACACCCCTCAAATGATTTCTACGTCTCATTCTTTCTTTTCAAATATGATTCTTGACTCCTTTTAAGCCTCTTGGAGTCATCACATAATTAAAACAAAGGGCCTAACATTATGTTGCTTCTTTAGGTCACAATATGGAACCTAAAGCACCAACTCATTCTCTAAGCTTCCTAAATTTTTCCCAAGGTTTCCCATCACATTCATTCATCATGTATGACTCAAAAATGGGCTTGAAACAATTTAAAACTCTCCCTAACTATGCCATCCCTACTTGGCCGAAAGTTAGAGCATAAATGGGATTTCATGGCTTCTTGATTTTTCCTTGATGAGGGAACCATTTAGGGAGGTTTTTAAGAGTTTTAGGAGGTCAAGGAAACACTTAAACAACCAAAGGAACTTATAGATTAAATCAGTTTTTACAATCCCCTTAAATGCTCTACACTTTTTCAACTTTTAGGTTCATGACTTTCCATGGGGTTTTGTTCATTTTATGGAGGAAGAGACATATGGGGGATCTCTTAGGGATCTTAGGAGCACATTTAAACATTTATTTAAGCCTAAGAACATTTATATAAAATCAGATTTGCAAGGGAGCATTTGGCTCCCTAATGATTCCATTTTGTTTCCTAATGCTCCTTTCTTGATTCTATTGGTTCATTCTTAATCCTTGCCATCTAAAACCCCTAATCCCTCCATAAATTGGACAGAAAATAGCCCCTAAGAATTGGGCTCATGGTGGTCAAATTCGTGCAAGAGGAAGGGGGAGGGAGAAACTACCAAAGAATGGAAGTTTTACCTTGTTTTCTTGCTTCCTTTGGCTTGTTCTTCCACTTGGTTGGCTTACTCCCTCAATTTTCGAAATTCCCCTCTCTGTTCTGCCCCAAAAACAGCACCAAACTCTCCATTAAAACCATAGAAAGAAAGCTTGAGAGGAGAGGAGCAAGGTTCAAGAAGGAAGGATATGGAATGTCTTAAAGTTTCTTACCTTTTTCTTGAATTTCTTCCTCCAAAATCCTCCTCCTCTTGTGCGCCTAAGGAGCTGGAGTTCTCCTCTGAAAATGGGCAGAAGCAAGTCCGTTTAGAGAGGGGGAGGCAGAACGTGGCATATAAAGAAGAAGAAAGAAGCTTCCTTTAACACTTTAATGCCAATTTTGCCCTTCGTTCTTAGCATTTTCGTTTCTCCTTCGTTTTAGCTCCTTTTTGAGAACCATCTTTTCCATCATAACAAAGAGGTTCCCAATGTAATAAAATGCCTTTGGAATCACTCAAATCGGAGCTAAAACCGTCCCGAACGAATCGGGTAAAGTTCGGGTCAACCGACATCGGAAAGAGTACACCGGAGGGGCTTTACTGGTCCCGGGGCTTCCTATGGTTTTTGGGGCCTCTGAGAACCCTGGGCAACTCAAAATTTCCATTTAAAAAGCCCTCCTAGGTGCATTTCCAAAATTACACTTATTTACGAAAATGCCACTGGCCTTTCGGCAAATTTTTCGAATCGCTCCGACCCCGGTTTCTGGGTAACTCAAGGCTCAAATCCTCATTTTCTATTATTTAAAATTTCATCTAAATTTTATTTGGCCTTGAATCACTCATCTCAGGGGATTTGCTTTGAAAACATGCCCATTTCCATCGTTTAATGAAAACGGGACATTACATTTTTCATGCAGAGGTCTTTTCTATGGCTATTCTCAAACGATGAGCTTTGCTACTTAAAGCGCTTATTAAAACCAAGACCTTCCCCCTTCCGCTTAGTCCAGCACAACCTTCCATCATTTTCTACCGGAGGTGTACTATTCCTATTTCTAATTTACTATTCAAAGGATCTCTAATCCTCATTTCAGTATTATCCCATTCACGGATCAATTCAACATATATAGAGGATAAGATTGAAATACTACACTTAATCTCCGAGAAGAGACTTAGCTAGTCATACCTTAATCTGCAAAATACTTCTTTATTTGATGAACTCAGGAGAGAGTACAGGAGGATTTTAAAGAGAGGAGGGTGCTCAGAATTCTCAGAGAGGAATTCAGAGGAGTGTGTTAATTGTTGTGTGTTGGTGAGAGATTACAGGGCTTTATATAGGCGAGAGGCATTCCTCTGCCATTCCTATGCTAATAATTGAATTTCTATTCCTAGTCAATAAAGGAGATTCTTTGCTGATAATGTTGGCTTCTTTAGGTCTTGTCTCGCCAAGGCAGCTTTTGGTCTCTTCGCGTCAATTCTTTAGTCCTATCCTTTTTTTTGTCTTCTTTGTCGTCTTTTCAGGGAATCTTGCTTTTACTTTTTCTTTTTGTCAAATCATTACTTTAGCGCTAACATGGGAATTAAGGTTTCCCAAAACTTGAGTTAAATAATTAATTGAATTACTGATATCATTCACTTGATTCATTGTCTGAGATGACATAATACTGAGATTGAGTTTGAGGTTATTTAATCGTGCAACAATATGAAGATAAGAATTTTCCTCTTCTGATACCATAATTGTGTCAACCTGGCTCTCAACCAGTTTTTGATTCTTGGGGAGCACAGCGGGCCACAAAAGGCACCTGGGATCGAGTTTTATGCATGTCATCACTACCAATGCAACCTGTAGCGGTCAAACTAGCTGACGTGCAGGCCCTGTTGGGGTAAGATTCCTTACTTCGCCCATCTGATCATAAAGCGAGAAACCCCAATTAGGAAGAGTGGGATTCCCGTCTTAGGGCCCCAGCCATGAGCTCTGATACCATTACTAGAACAGCTTGGAATGAGCGAGATCAGCTACCCATTCAAGGAGTAATTTAGAATTAGGAATAGGGGTGACCGAAACTAAACCGGGTCATGGAAGGAACTCTGCCCTATTTCATACAGAGGTCTTTTCTATGGCTATTCTCAAACGATGAGCTTCGCTACTTAAAGCGCTCATTAAAACCAAGACATTCCCCCTTCCGCATAGTCCAGCACAACCTTCTATCATTTTCTACCGGAGGTGTACTATTACTATTTCTAATTTACTGTTCAAAAGATCTCTAATTCTCATTCCAGTATTATCCCATTTACGGATCAATTCAACATATATAGAGGATAAGATTGAAATACTACACTTAATCTCCGAGGAGAGACTTAGCTAGTCATACCTTAATCTGCAAAATACTTCTTTATTTGATGAATTCAGGAGAGAGTACAGGAGGATTTTAGAGAGAGGAGGGTGCTCAGAATTCTCAGAGAGGAATTCAGAGGAGTGTGTTAATTGTTGTGTGTTGGTGAGAGATTACAGGGCTTTATATAGGCGAGAGGCATTCCTCTGCCATTCCTATGCTAATAATTGAATTTCTATTCCTAGTCAATAAAGGAAATTCCTTGCTGATAATGTTGGCTTCTTTGGGTCTTGTCTCGCCAAGGCAGCTTTTGGTCTCTTCGCGTCAATTCTTTAGTCCTATCCTTTTTTTTGTCTTCTTTGTCGTCTTTTTCAGGGAATCTTGCTTTTACTTTTTCTTTTTGTCAAATCATTACTTTAGCGCTAACATGGGAATTAAGGTTTCCCAAAGCTTGAGTTAAATAATTAATGGAATTACTGATATCATTCAGTTGATTCGTTGTCTGAGATGACATAATACTGAGATTGCGTTCGAGGTTATTTAATCGTGCAATAATATGAGGATAAGAATTTTCCTCTTCTGATACCATAATTGTGTCAACCTGGCTCTTAACCAGTTTTTGATTCTTGGGGAGCACAGCGGGCCACAAAAGGCACCTGGGATCGAGTTTTATGCACGGCATCACTACCAATGCAACCTGTAGCGGTCAAACTAGCTGACGTGCAGGCCCTGTTGGGGTAAGAGTCCTTACTTCGCCCATCTGATCATAAAGCGAGAAACCCCAATTAGGAAGAGTGGGATTCCCGTCTTAGGGCCCCAGCCATGAGCTCTGATACCATTACTAGAACAGCTTGGAATGAGCGAGATCAGCTACCCATTCAAGGAGTAATTTAGAATTAGGAATAGGGGTGACCGAAACTAAACCGGGTCATGGAAGGAACTCTGCCCTATTTCATACAGAGGTCTTTTCTATGGCTATTCTCAAACGATGAGCTTCGCTACTTAAAGCGCTCATTAAAACCAAGACATTCCCCCTTCCGCATAGTCCAGCACAACCTTCTATCATTTTCTACCGGAGGTGTACTATTACTATTTCTAATTTACTGTTCAAAAGATCTCTAATTCTCATTCCAGTATTATCCCATTTACGGATCAATTCAACATATATAGAGGATAAGATTGAAATACTACACTTAATCTCCGAGGAGAGACTTAGCTAGTCATACCTTAATCTGCAAAATACTTCTTTATTTGATGAATTCAGGAGAGAGTACAGGAGGATTTTAGAGAGAGGAGGGTGCTCAGAATTCTCAGAGAGGAATTCAGAGGAGTGTGTTAATTGTTGTGTGTTGGTGAGAGATTACAGGGCTTTATATAGGCGAGAGGCATTCCTCTGCCATTCCTATGCTAATAATTGAATTTCTATTCCTAGTCAATAAAGGAAATTCCTTGCTGATAATGTTGGCTTCTTTGGGTCTTGTCTCGCCAAGGCAGCTTTTGGTCTCTTCGCGTCAATTCTTTAGTCCTATCCTTTTTTTTGTCTTCTTTGTCGTCTTTTTCAGGGAATCTTGCTTTTACTTTTTCTTTTTGTCAAATCATTACTTTAGCGCTAACATGGGAATTAAGGTTTCCCAAAGCTTGAGTTAAATAATTAATGGAATTACTGATATCATTCAGTTGATTCGTTGTCTGAGATGACATAATACTGAGATTGCGTTCGAGGTTATTTAATCGTGCAATAATATGAGGATAAGAATTTTCCTCTTCTGATACCATAATTGTGTCAACCTGGCTCTTAACCAGTTTTTGATTCTTGGGGAGCACAGCGGGCCACAAAAGGCACCTGGGATCGAGTTTTATGCACGGCATCACTACCAATGCAACCTGTAGCGGTCAAACTAGCTGACGTGCAGGCCCTGTTGGGGTAAGAGTCCTTACTTCGCCCATCTGATCATAAAGCGAGAACCCCCAATTAGGAAGAGCGGGATTCCCGTCTTAGGGCCCCAGCCATGAGCTCTGATACCATTACTAGAACAGCTTAGAATGAGCGAAATCAGCTACCCATTCAAGGAGTAATTTAGAATTAGGAATAGGGGTGACCGAAACTAAACCGGGTCATGGAAGGAACTCTGCCCTGTTTCATGCAGAGGTCTTTTCTATGGCTATTCTCAAACGATGAGCTTCGCTACTTAAAGCGCTCATTAAAACCAAGACCTTCCCTTTTCCGCTTAGTCCAGCACAACCTTCCATCATTTTCTACCGGAGGTGTACTATTCCTATTTCTAATTTACTGTTCAAAGGATCTCTAATATTCATTCCAGTATTATCCCATTCACAGATCAATTCAACATATATGGAGGATAAGATTGAAATACTACACTTAATCTCCGAGGAGAGACTTAGCTAGTCATACCTTAATCTGCAAAATACTAAGTTGAAGAGGGAATGTCTTGGCTTTAATGAGCGTTTTAAGTAGCGAAGCTCATCGTTTGATAATATGTTTTTAATGAAGTATTTTGTAAAACAAAAAAATAGAATTTTATTTTCAGAAACAAAAAAATCATAACATTTTTTTAAGTGTTTTGTAACTTTTGTTTTATAGAATAAAAAAAAAATAATTACTTTTTAAAATAATGATTCAAACAGATTTTTTAATTTTTTTGTTTTCCAAATTTGTTTTAAAAAATATCTGTTTTAAAAACATTAAAATAAAAACAGAATAAAAAAGGCCTGAAAATTTTTAATTTTTTTAAGGATATGTTTGGTTAAATGATATAAAAAAATATAAAATTAAATAATAAATAAAAAATAATTATTTTTATTTTTATTTTTAAAAAATAATTTAATAATTAAAATAATAATTTAATAGTTAAAATAAAAATAATAAAAATATAATAAATATTATACAAATTATATAACAAAATTCATTTTACAATTAACCAAACTGATCACAAGTTTGGCCAAGTTCCAGACGTTTTTCTTAATATTAATAATAATATTATTTTATCATACCCGACCCAAATTCCGAAACCCTTCACTGGACGCTGAGCAGAGCAGATCAGCAGAGCAGCTGGAGGAGTTCAGAGTTCTGCCATCTTGGTATGTTTTTCTTCTCCGCTGAACATTTTGGAGTTTCCGAATGCAATACTGCTTTTCCAAAGTTTCAAAAGTTTTTAATTTACTTTGGGTTTAATTTACTATGTGCAATTTACTATGTGCTTCGAAGTGTTGCCTATTTCGTAAAGGTTCATGTACACCTTAAGTTGAACCACGCTGGTTTCTTCAGGAGGTAATAATATATGGGGTCTGTTGTAAATCTCTCTCTTCTCGCTGGTATCTTCGCTCTTGTTGACTAATTTTGTTCTTGCTTCTTCCTTTTGTTTGTAATTTTGCAGAATCTTGGGGCTGGGAGTGGTCGAGGAAAATTTTCACCTCATCCTGTGTCGCATGGTGAACAATCATTCTTAACTATAGCTTGTTTAAGTTTCTTTGTTGTTATGATACTCTCTTTTTGTATCTTATTGCTTACATCTCCCTCTATTGGTTCCTTCATTCTTGCAATGTGTTAAATAAATCCGCTTTATGCCATCTCGAGTTGTATTTTCCTTTGATTACTCTAGGTTTTATATGTTTACCAGTGAAGTTAGAAATTGGTAGATGGGTATGATCATGTTGTAGCATTCGGCTGTTTTATGATTATGACCCCTTTTATTTTCAAACCAGTGATCTTGTGTGTGTTGGAAGTTGTTTCCTGGCCCTTTACATATAACTTTTAGCTTGTATTATTGTAGTGGCTTTGTGGCTGCATTCCTTTTTATTGCTAATTTAGATGCTATGAGGGCCAGTCAGAATAGCTAACTTGAAGCTGAGTTTTTTTTTTTTTTTTCTGCCAACCAACAGTTTCCATGGAGAAATATATATTGCAGTTAAGCAAATACGAATGACAGCCATATAGTGTTCTTGCCAAAACTGAAAGTTTTCAATAATGAAGTGTAGAATTCACTAGTGGTTCGCAAGACCAATAAGATGCTAATGTTATCCATGATCTCATGATAAACAAATTAAGTTTGTATGATTTTGCTAATGTTCATTTTTAATGCATGATTGTTGCTTCACAAAGGTATTGATGCATGATTTTACAAGTCGGTATATGATGTTTGCTATGAATATTCTCATATTTGATATTTGTTGCTTCTTGAATCCAAAATTGAAAACTGGAAGTTTGAGTATTGTTGCTTCTTGCTGCATTTTTTTTTTTTAAATTTTCTTTTCATTCGTTATTTTATAAACTGGGCTGAGCTGGACCTGTGCCTGGGCCTGGGCCTGGGCCTGAAAATATGAAAATAGAACCGGTCTGGGCTCAATTCTTGTGATTTTGTTTTCTCATAGGCTCAGCCCATTTTTAAATGAGCCTGCCCGTGATAACTTCACTATTCTTTGTGCTAGTCAATGGAGTCTGTGGCAGGGGACAGCAAAGCATCTCAAATTCTTGGTGAACTTAAGTTGTTGAAGGACACAAAGAGTGTTATAGAGCACAAAATATCAGTTCTTGAATCTCAACTCCATGAGATTCATCTTCGCGATGAGGTATCAAAGAATGGCTCTTGCTCTCCTATCTCCGCTCTCAATTCAAACTCTGCAAACGGATTGTCTCCTGATATGATTTACAGATACAGCCGCCAGCTGTTGCTTCCTTCCTTTGGCATTGAAGGTTTTGTTTTCATTTTTTACTCTCTTCAATATTTTTACTTTTAGGTTATACATGTCTGGATTATTGATTTGCTCTGCCAGGATCTGTTTATGTGTTTATACAATTTACATCTGATGAAGTTGAACCAGATTCTGAAAAACAAACCATAAGGTTATGAAGTTGAAAGATAGACAATTGGAGCAAAATATGTTACAACTGTGTAACGGCTATACTTTGGTTGATTAAAATCTGATTCTAGATAAATTAGGATTTAGGCTAGGTGGTGCTTACTCTTAGACCAAGGGAGAAAGTCAAGCTGAACATCACCATACTAAATTATTTTACAGTTTAATCTACATTTTCGTTACCATCCAAGCTAATAAATACACTTTATGTCAGCTGGACTGGAATTTAGTAATACAATTAATTAGACAGAGCTATGAAAAATGTTATGTCTAGACTTAAATTTAAACCTTGCATGCTTAAAATTGAACACACACGTAAGGGTAATAGCTTTTTTGTGATTAAAGACTCAATTACTTCTGCAATTGGGAATTGAAGTATAAAATAATGTTGGTTCTGGGATGTGACTGCTCCTAACTCCACTCTTTGGATTATTACTTTGGACTTTGGAGTATATAGTATATATGATTATAAAGAAAAAGAATATGAAAAAAGCCTTAATCTGCAAAATATTTCCCTTTTTTCTTATTTACCACTTCTTTGTCCGTCGTGTTCAGGGCAGGCAAATCTCTTGAAGTCATCAATTTTAGTTGTAGGAGCTGGAGGTTTGGGTTCTCCTGCATTGTTATACCTTGCAGCTTCTGGTGTTGGTGAGATAGAGTCATATGATGCTTATAATGGTTTTAACATTACTCTCTACTCTTTTTGGATCTCATGTCTGAACAATTTTTTCAGGTCGCCTGGGTATTGTTGATCATGACCTGGTTGAGCTGAATAATATGCACAGGCAGGTACAATTTTTATTATTGATTTATTTTTTGAAGGACCGTAGCAGGTACAAATTGATGGCTTGTATCTTTTTTATTTTAATTTTTTTACTGTGTTTCTCTGTTTATGTGTTCACATGCTTGTGCTTCTAGTTCTTGAAACTTCACTAACATCTCTATTTCAACTAATATATGTTTTATTTCAGGTAATCCACACTGAACCATATATTGGTCAGCCGAAAGTAAAATCTGCTGCTGCTGCTTGTCACAAGTATGTTGCTCTTTCACATGCAAAATTCCTAACATCAAGTTTTGTTGTGAAATTGAAATTATTTTTATGTGACATTTATTTTAGTAGTTTGTAACAATTGTGTTGCTGTACTTGAAAATAAGATGTTCTGTATATCAGGATCAACTCCACCGTTCAAATTGTGGAACACAAAGAAGCTTTGCGGACTTCCAATGCTTTGGAAATTCTGAGCCAGTATCCTTGCTATAAAGAGTTTCATATTCTTTTATCTGTTGGACTGATTAAGTTCCATCCTTCTTCATGCTTACCATTTTCCTTTTACTCTTTGATAATTACAAACTGAATTCTTATAATTGTTTCTTTATTGTTTTTTTCCTTAAAAAAATCTTCATCCATTTTTAGTTCAAATTTTGGCATTTTCCATGACTACGAGCATTTTAAAGATATGACATAGTAGTAGATGCAACAGATAATGCTCCAAGCCGCTACATGATTAGTGATTGCTGTGTAGTATTAGGAAAGGTAAATCTTGCTTTCTTGATGTATGAACAAATTGTGACTAGCTAAATTTAGATCATGCTGGTCTCTTGTTACTCTAACTTTTTGTTCCTCCATTAATGCACTTTTTAACTCAGCAGATTTATTTGTGTCTGGGGTTGTAAGCTTGTGTATATCTAAACTAGTTTGGCAGAAAAGATTCTGCACTTTCTACTAAGAATTTAATGCAAATCAGTTTGCATGAACAATGTTTAGGATATGAGGGTGATTTTTTTTGTTATTTCTCCATTGACAAATTTAGAGAATTGATTGTGTGTGTGAAAATAAAGCATACTTCATAAAATAGTTTGCTGCTCCTCTTTCTTCCTTGTGCATATACGTATATAATATGACTTGTGGGAAAATTCAAGCAATTGCAATTGCAGTGTTCTTTTATTGATTACCTCCATGTTGCATGCAGCCTCTTGTATCAGGTGCAGCGCTAGGATTGGAAGGCCAGGTACACTGTACACCAAAATAATTTTTCTAGCATTTAAGTTCTGGATTGCTTCAAGCGGCATTTCCTCTAGAGCAAGTATTATTTGGTTCTTGGTTGTTTAAATTTGAAGTGTCATTATGTAAAATTTCTTCTGCAGCTCACTGTATACAATTACGATGGTGGCCCATGCTATCGTTGTCTATTTCCAACCCCACCGCCTGCAACAGCTTGTCAAAGATGTGCTGATAGTGGAGTTCTAGGAGTAGGTAAGTAGTCTATGTTTTTGTAACCAAAGTGGTTTTAAATTCTCATTACTAATCTTTTAGTTATCTGCATTAGCATGAACTGGGTCAGATAAAAGATTATATTTTTATGTACTCGTGTTCATTACAGATTACAGTCATACGATGTTATGTTCTCATTGTTGTAAGAAACAAAAAATGTCATCTGATTGCTTGCTTTCTGTTGGCGATTGTGTTGTTTGGCTGTTGTTTGATTGCTGTTCTGCATCTGCTTTTATGTTCTGCTGTGTGTTTTTTCTTCATTATTTTGTCACTTAGTTTATTAGAATTAGTTAATATTTTATTTTGCTATTTTCCTACTATATTAGTCAGCTGGTGGGCTTAGCCCTTTTGTCCCTTGTACCCTAATTTAATTGATAAATAAAACAGAAGGTCAGAGAAAGCATTACTCTGATTAGTCAGCTGAAAATAAACTTAGTATCAGAGCTTGAATGTTGAGAGGATACAATGTCTATTCAGTTTGGCCACGTGAGAGGATTGAACATTGAGAGCCAAGGAGGCTAGGGAGCTTCGTCTGTCATTGGCTGTCCCTTTCCTGCATCTTCTCCTTCTCCTTCTCATTTTGGCGTCTCAGTTCTTGTTACCCAAACAACCCATGATTCTACCCTTGTGGTCATAGCAGGGCACAAATTCAATGGAGATCATTATCTCAAATGGTCATTAAGTGTCATGACGTTTATGAAAGGTAGAGGAAAAGAAGGCTACCTACTCAGTGTTGTTGTGTGTCTAGAGCTCAGTGGTCCAAGGTACAAGAATTGGATGGCTGACAACAACATGGTGATGGCCTTGTTGATCATCTCAATAATGCTTGAGATTGGGGAGCCTCATCTTCTCTACAAATTTGCTAAAGAAGTGTGGGATTTAGTAAAAGAGAACTACTCCTCCACCAAGAAAGGGCTATCATCTTTGAGGTGGAAAGTTCTCTACAGGAGTTCAAACAAGGAGAGTATAATGATACTCAGTATTACCACATACTCATTAAACACTGGCAGTAACTTGATCTGTACAAGACACACACATGGTCATGTAACATTGATGTTGCCTACTTTCAAAATCTGAAGGAAGAGAGAGGATTAATAAATTCCTTCTTGGTCTGAATGACATATTTGACGAAGTCAAAAGCAGAATTTTGAGCCTTGATCCTTGGCCATCTCTTAGTGAAGTCTTTCATATGGTCAAAATAGGAGAGAGCAGAAAAAGGCTAACATTTGGCACTTTAAAGCACCTAGTTGAGATTGTTGGCAGTTCTGCCTTAGTAGCTAAGGGCTCCAACTCAAGTGATAACCAACTGAAAAATTAGAATAGGCCCTGATGTAAACATTGCAACAAGGTTGGGCACTCTAAGGACAAGTGCTGGAAGCTACCTGGCAAATTGGATAGTTATAAAGGGAAACAAAAGCTAGGGAGGGGATATGCTGTAACTAGTGAAAACTAGAAACCATCTAACAATTCATCACTTAGCAAAGAACTTGTTGAATTGTTACGGTGTGTACTTGGGCAATAGACTCAACCTAGCTTAGTTAGGTAATTATTCCACTACACTAAACACACGAGCTTAATAAAATAATACTTGGGTGGTGAAATCTGGTGCCATTGATCATACGACAGGTAATTCCTCATGCCTTGATAGTTTTGTATTGTGCAATGAAGAGCTAGTTGTAAAAATTGCTGATGGCTCTTTCATAAAAGTTGTTAGAGATGGTACAATTACATTGAGTGATTCCATTATTCTAAAATGGGTTCTCCTTCTCCCCAACTTGTAACCTACCTTCAATTAGCAAGCTCTTTGAGGACTTAAACTGTGTTGTTAATTTTTTTTCTAGTGGTTGCAAATTTTAGGACTTTGCCTTAAGGAGGACGATTGGCAGTGTTGAGGAGTGTGCAGGTTTCTACTATTTTAATGGCAATATAAAGAATAATTCATAAGCTTTTTTTGTTAGGACCAATTTTAGTGATGTGATGCTTTTGCATTATTGTTTGGGTCACCCCGGTTTTGAATATCTCAAAAGATTGTACCCAAAATTATTTAATAAAAATTATCCTTTTTTTCAATATGAAGTGTGCCATTTGTCCAAGCATGCTAGATCCTCTTATTCCTCTCATCCTCACGTTTTCTCTCTAGTACTTAGTGATGTGTGGGGCTTGTCCAAAATTAAAACAATTTCTGGGGCCAAATGGTTTGTAATGTTTATTGATGACCATCCTCACCTTACCTAGACTTATCTTATGAAAGAAAAATTTGAAGTACCTACTTTGTTTAAGGGTTTTTACTTCTTCATTCAAAATTAGTTTCATACAAACATTGAATTATTTCAAATTGATAATGGAAGAGAGTTTTTTAATGTCGTCCTTGGTGATTTTTTGAGAGAGAGGGGTATTTTACATTGAAGTTTGTGTGTTGATAGCCTCCAACAAAATGGGGTTTTTGAGAGGAAAAATAGGTACCTTTTACAAGTCTCTAGATCCCTAATGATTGTCTCACATATACCTAAAGCTTATTGGGGGGAAGTTGTTCTCAAAGCCACTTATTTCATAAATAGACTATAAAACTAGAGAAGTTTTGAGTAAATTTGTAAGAGATGATATCTCTCCCTCTCATAGAGATCTTAGTTATATAGAAAATAAGTAAAGAGAAGTGCAATGTAGTATGATGAATAGCACAATAAACCTAGACACTAGTATATACATTACAAATCTAGACACAATTCTAATATTATATACATCCTTATTCTAACACTCTCCCTCAAGTTGGAGCATATATATTTTATGCATAAACCTCGTTACATATGTAGTTGATCGGAAGACCCTTAAAAGACTTAGTGAACATATTTGCTAATTGGTCATTTGAACTTACAAATTTGGTAGTAGGATACCTAGTTGAATCTTCTCTCATATAAAGTGACAATTGAGTTCAATATATTTGGTCCTCTCATGAAAGATTGGATTGGAAGCAATATGCATCGCCACTTGGTTGTCACAAATCAACTTCATTTGATTAATATATCTGAACCTCAATTCCTCAAGAAGTTGTTTTAGCCATATAAGTTCACAAGTTGTTAAAGCCATGGCACGATATTCAACTTTTGTGCTAGACCTTGCAATCACATTTTGTTTCTTGCTTATCCAGGAGACTAAATTATTGCCAATGAAAACACAATATCTTGAAGTAGATCGTCTATCAATAGGAAAGCCAGCCCAGTCTACATCACTATAACTAGCTATTTGAGAGTTACCCTTGTTTTCATATAATAATTTTGGCCTAGAGCTTCTTTGATGTATTTGAGAATGCGAATTACAGCATCCCAATGATTATCGTAGAGATTGTAAAAATTAACTAATTACATTTACAGCAAATGAGATTTCTAGACGAGTAATGGTGAGGTAGTTTAGTTTTCCAATCAATTTCTGGTATTCTTTTGGATTTGCAAGAGGCTCCCCTTGTCTTGGAAGGAGTTTGACATTTGGATCCATAGGAGTATTAACTAGTTTACAATTTGACATATCTGTTTTACTCAATATGTCTAGAGCATATTTCTTTTGGGACAACCCAGGGCAAGATTGAGCCACCTCAATGTCCAGAAAATATTTAAGTTTTCCTATATCCTTAGTATGAAAAGAAGAGAGTATTTGTTGCTTTAGCTGAATGATACCATCTTGACCATTGCCTGTAATGAAAATGTCATCCACATAAACAACTAGGTAAATGCATTGGTCAGTAGATGTGTGGCGATAGAACACAGAATGATCTACCTCACTTCAAATCATCCCAAACTCCTGAATGATGGAGATAAATATGCCAAACCAAACTTGAGGAGATTGTTTCAACCCATAAAGAGATCGATGTAGACGGCAAACCTTTCTAAACTTCCCTTAAGCAACAAAGCTAGGTGGTTGCTCCATATATGCCTCTTCATCAAGTTCACCATGAAGAAAAGTATTTTTGATGTCAAGTTGATAAAGAAGCCAATGGCGCATAGCAGCTATAGAGAGGAGCAAGCAGATAAAAGAAATTTTTGCAATAGGAGAAAAGGTATCACCATTATCAAGCCAAAAATCTGAGTATATCCCTTGGCAACTAGATAAGCCTTCAAATGATCAACCGTCCTATTAGGGCTAACCTTAATAGCATATACCCATTGACATCCAACTGTGGTTTTACTTGGAGGTCAAGAGACTAAATCCTAATTTTTATTATAGTGCAAGGAACCCATTTCATCAATCATTGCTTGTTGTCACCCAGGATGAGAGAGTGCCTCACGAACATTCCTAAGAATAGATACAGAATCCAAGGAAGACACAAAAGCATAACAAGGTGTAGACAAATGATGATAACTCAAAAAAATATAAAGAGGATGAGGATTATGAGTTGAGCGAGTACCCTTGCGAAAGGCAATAGGAGGATTTTCAGGGGAAGGGAGGGCCAAGGTAGGGGCTGGTGCTTGAGTAGGGGGTGAGTCAATAGCCACATCAACAGAGCTTATGGGAATGGCTAGACGAGGACCCGGTGATACGTTTGAAGAGAAGTGAATGTTAGAGGATCGATGTAGGGAAGAGGAAGAATTTCAGACAGAGAGCGATGTTTTGTTGTGGGAGAAGAAAGAAATGGAGATGTTTCAAAGAAGGTCACATTAGTAGAAGTAAAGCACTTTTTGATGTCTGGGATGTCAATACCTAAGGAAGATACATTTGATGGATTTGGCTATAAGTTTATCTTTTCTAAGAGTTAGATCTTGAACAAAACAAGTGCAACCAAAAATACGAGGGGGGAAAAGGATAAAGAGATTCAATGGGAAATAGAATAGAGTAAAGAACTTGGTTTTGTAACACAGAAAAAGGCATGCGATTAATTAGATAACAAGTATTAAGAATTGCATGGCCTCAGAAACGAAGAGGCATATTGGAATGCAGGAGTAAAGTATGAGCGGTCTCAATGAGATGTTGATTTTTACGCTCAGCCACTATTTTGCTGGGGGGTGTGTGCACATGAAGATTGGTGAATAATTTCTTGTGAAGATAAAAAAGTTTGGGTAGAAAAGTATTCTCGTACATTATCACTTTGTAAAATAGATATAGAGACCCCAAATTGATTTTTAACTTCAGCACAAAATGATTAAAAAATTGAAAGAACCTCAGAATGATTTTTCATTAAATATAACCAAGTGCAATGGGAATACTCATCAATAAAGGTTACAAAATATTAAAAACCTAAAATAGACAAAACACGACATAGACCCCAAACATCAGAATGAATTAATTTAAAAGGGGACGCAGTTGATTATTGGTACATTCAGGAAATGAAGAACGAGTTTGTTTACCAAGTTGACACGAGTCACATTCAATTTACTTCAAAGTAGAAAAAGAAGGAAACATCTTTCGAAATTTAGAGAGATTGGGATGGCCCAAGTGACTATGAACAAGACTTGGAGAAGGAGTGGTGTATGCTATTGGTGATGTTGGAAAATGATAAAGTCCCTATGACTTATGACCTATGCTAATCGTCTGACTTGTACTCCGATCTTGTAAGAAAACATATTTGTCAGTAAAGAGAATGGAGCAATTGAGAGTGTGAATTAGCTGGCAAATAGAAATGAGATTAAAAGGACATTAAGGGGCATAAAGAATAGAAGGTAAAGTGATGGACGAGGAAATAATAGCTTGCTCGATGCCTTTAGTAATTGTTTTAGAACGATTGGCTAAAGTAACAGGAGGAAGAGGGATAGAATTAGAAATATAGGAAAAGAGATCTTTGTTACTAGACATATGATCAGAAGCACCTAAGTTAAGGACTCGTGGTCCAAGAGAAGAGTGAACAAGGTAAGGAACAAAATTACCACTTTGGGCAACGGAGGCAACAGTTGATGATTTTTTGGCAGTTTGGAAGCACAAATATTCATCATAATCATGACTAGTCAAAGCAATGGATGTAGGGGTTTGGTCCTCAGTTGGCTCAACAGATGTTTTTGCAACATTCGTGGTGGGGTGGAGGTAATGATCTTGTGTATGACTCAACTTATTACAATAAGTGCACTGAGGACATTTTCGCACACTACTTCGTCTTCCTCCACCTCGATTTCCTTTATCATTATTCTGGGAAAGTTAAGTTGAAGCATTTGAACCATGAGCATTAGTTTTCTTTATAATAGCCACATTACTAGAAGAGATGTGCACCAAGTGAGTGAGAACATCATTGATAGTATGGATAGTTGAACCCCTAAGAATTTGATCCCGAATGTGGTCAAAATCAGGTTGAAGGTTAATTAGAGTCATCACCATTAAAAACTTGTCCCATTGCTTCTCTTGATCTTCGGCTTATGTTGTAGTAGGCATCAAGGATTTGAATTCATGCTTAAGGGATTCAATCCTGCTCACATAGGTGGTAATGTCTAGGTTTTGATACTTAAGGCTAACAAGATTAGATAGAACTTCATAATAACATCGAATGTCATTACTGTAGATTGAGGTTGCCTTATTCCAAACTTCATAACAGGTTTCATAAGATTGATACACAGGAAGTAAGTGAGAATCAAGAGAATGCCACAACAAAGGACACAGTTGAGCATCAATTTTCATCCAATTAGATCTGTTTGCTTTAGGAATATCAGTCTCTCTTTATGCCAATGATCTAAACACCCTTGTCCCTTAAACCATAAGCGCACAGATGCTGCCCAAGATTTGTAATTTGATGCACCATGTAATTTTTTTCAAGGTAATCAAGGGAGAGCCACTAATAACAGAGGAGAAAATACCTGTTTTGGAATTCTTAGAGGTAGACATGATTTTGGATTTAAGGTAGCTCTTGGAATGTCTTTGGAAGAAGATTAGTAACGAAAAAAGGTATGGAAATAATCAATTGACACAGGAAAAAATAGAGGAGGATACGTCGGTCGTTTCTGGGCAAACAACGACAAATTTAAGTGGCACACGCGCTCTCACTCATCGATGAGTGATTGGATGTGCAAAATTTTGACAGCGGCGCATGGGACATTGTCTCGTGACTGGGCTACTAAGTTCTGCAGATTGAAGCCCTCTGATTACGATGGTGGGGTGCTTGTCTCAAGAAAAGAGTTAGACAGTAGAGTTCTTACTTGAATAGTAGTGAAGAACTTGAGGAGAAGGGTTGGAATAAGTCATAGCTGAAGGAGACACTGTTGGAGGGGGTTAGGACTAGGCTCTGATACCATATAAAACTAGGGGAGAAGTTTTGAGTAAATGTGTAAGAGATGATATCTCTCCCTCACACAGAGGTCTTATTTATATAAAAAATAAGTAAAGAGAAGTATAATATAGTATAATAAATAGTACAATGAACCTAAACACTAGTATGTACATTATAAATTTAGACACAATTCTAATACTATATACGTCCTTATTCTAACATAGACTTTCCACCAAAATCTTACATTGTTTCACTTTTTATGATCAACTCTTAAAATTCTACCCAAGCACTCCAACCCTTTACTCTGCCTCCAAAAATTTTTGGTTGCACAACATTTGTACGTATCTACCATAGAGAGAAACTTGACCCAACTTCTCTTAAATGTGTATTCCTTGGGTATTCTCCAACCAAAAGAGGGTATAAATGTTATTCTCCCATCACCAATCAATTTTTTATCACTATGGATGTGACTTTTCTTGAAACTCAACCTTACCTCCATAAAACACCCATCTAGAGGGAGAGTCGAGATGAATAGGGTTTTCTTCATATACATTTACATTTACATTTACACTCACCTAAGCCTTTAATTAGCCATCACAGCTGTGATTCTTCTGAAACCTGTCCAGATTTCCCTACTATAGGCCCTGCTCCTTTTGTTATAGCTCCTAAACACCATGATGATCCTCTTGAACCGTCTTCCTCCATTGTTACATCTCTTAAAGTTGTGAACCTGTTTCATAGCTTGAACCCAAGCCAAACAAGGAGAATGGGGGTCACAAATAAAAATAGCTATGGGTTTACTCAGAGAAAGAAAATAAGTGAGTTAGAACCCTGCACGCCTAAAGGATAACATGATGAGTCCTTCTAGGTCTATGTAACATGGATGATGAGTTAAATGTACCCATTGCGTTGAGAAAGGGGATTAGATCTTGTACTCTTCATCTTATTGGACTGTTGATTATGACAAGTTGTCTTCCAAAATGCAGACTTTTGTTGCCAATGTCTCATAGGAGAAATTACCTCATTCTATTGATGAAGCTTCACAGACACTTGAATGTAGGGTGGCTTCCCAAGAGGAGGTTAATGCACTTGAGAAGAATAGAACTTGGGAGATAGTGGGATCTTCTTGAAGGAAAGAAAACTACTAGGTTGCAAATGGGTGTTCACAATCAAGTATAATGTAGATGGGAGCATTAATGGCCATAAGGCAAGACTAGTGGCAAAAAGTTTTACTCAAACCCGTTGAGTGGATTACCAGGAGACCTTTGCTCCTGTGGCCAAGTTTAATACCATTAAAGTACTTCTCTCATTGGCAGCAAATTTAGATTGGTTGCTTCACTAGTTAGATGTGAAGAATGCATTTATGAATGGAGATCTAAATGAAGAGGTGTATATGGAAATACCACTTGGCTTCAATGTTGAAACATGTGGAAAAACAAAGGTGTCTATACTACACAAGTCTCTTTAGGGCTTTAAGCAATTTCTCAGAGCCTGGTTTAACAAGTTCACAAAGCCTATTAGAAGCTGTGGTTATAATCAAGGTCAGTTTGATCATACTCTAATCACCAAGTTCTCTACTAAAGGTAAAATAGCTATTTTGATTGTCTATGTGGATGATATAATAGTGATAGGTAATTCTGATGAAGAAACTAGGTGGTTGAAATGTGTTGTAGCAAAGGAGTTAGAAATCAAGTTGCTAGGTAATCTAAAGTATTTCTTAGGTATGGAAGTTGCCCATTCAAAAAGTGGAATTGTTATCACACAGTGAAAGTATACCCTTGATCTTTTGGATGAGACCAATATGCTAGGTTGTAAGCAAGCAAAGATTCCCATGGAAACCACGTACAAGATGGGGTTCAAAGAGGATAGTCCACTTGTGGATGGTGGGAGATACTAGAGACTTGTAGGGAACTTATTTATTTGTCTCAGGTCATCGAGGAGCACATGTCTGTTGTCAAAATCTTAATGTACTTGAAGATGACATGAGGAAAGGGTATTTATTTTAAGAAGGGCATTGAGAGAAGTGTAGTAGTGTATATTGATGTTGAGTGGGCAGGTTTCATTATTAATAAGAGATCTACCTTGGGGTACTGTACTTATATATGGGGTAATTTGGTTACATGGAGGAGTAAGAAGCAATTAGTAGTTGCAAAGAGTAACACAGAAACTGAGTACAAGACATTATCACAATGGATTTGTGAAGGCTTGTGGTTAAAGCATCTCCTAGGTGAATTGAGAATTTTTGTTGAAGCACCTATGAAGGTATTATATGATAATATGGCCACAATCAGTATAGTGAAGAATCTTGTATATCAAGACCAAACGAAGCATGTGGAACTTGATTGGAATTTTATCAAGGAGAAGCTAGGCAATGGGATTTTTGAACTTTGTCACACGCCTACTTAATTTCAAGTAGCTGAGCTCTTTATCAAGGCTATGCCACATGTTAAATTTGAGAATTTGACTAGCAAATTAGGAACGTAGAATCTCTACTCTTCAGCTTGAGAGAGAGCATTGGTGATTGTGCTATTTGGCTACTTTTTGGTTGCTGTTTTGCATTTGTTTTTACGTTCTACTTCTTGTCTTTTTTCTTCGTTATTTTAGTTGCTTAGTTTATTACTATTAGTTAATATTTTATTTTGCTATTTTGCTATTATTTTAGTTGGCTGGTGGGCTAAGCTTTGTCCCTTGAACCCTAATTTACTCGATAAATAAAACAGAAGGTTGGAGAGAGAATTACTCTGACTATTCAGCCGAAAATAAACACTTTCTTTGCAAAAGAAAAATTGCTACAAACATGAGTCTCATTATTTTTAGGTAGCTTGAAGCCTAGGTTGAGAAAATATTAGTGTGTGAAGAAAAAATTCACATGGAAGAAACATTAGGGATAAAGGGAGACCAAGAATGTTATGGGTAAAAGCAGTAAGGACTTTAGGAAAAGTACTATTGTAAACTGGTTATTGAGAATGCACTCTGGTAGGACTGAAATGGTAAACGACAATAGGTGTGGAATTTTCTAATCCTTTTTAATGGAGATTTGTATATGTATAGATGAACCTAGATTTAAGAAATCATAAACTTTTCTTTTTCCCCTCTAATAGAATGTCTTGGTCTTCTGACATTTTTTTATTTCATTCAACTTGCATTCCTTCTCCTTTGTACCTTATATTTTTCTTGCTCCTAGAATTTGTTCTGATTTCTTGACATTTGACTTTATATATATTCAGTTCCTGGTGTTATTGGTTGTTTGCAAGCTTTAGAGGCCATTAAGATTGCTAGTGCTATTGGTGAACCACTCTCAGGAAGGATGCTTCTCTTTGATGCATTGTCTGCACGGATTCGTATTGTAAGCTTACAACTTCACACCTTGTTACTGTAGGTTTATAAATGATAGATATGTTGAGTTATTGATATTATAATGTTGCCCAGTTATATCAAATTAACATAAAATCCAAATGATGGTAATGGAGTATGTATTAATAATAGCTGAGCATGTAAAAGGAACACTAGGTTTATGGAATTATCTCATATATTTTTTTGTATTGAGAACTTATAGGTAGGCTATCCTTGGGTAGCCTGGTTTTCCTAGGATGTTCTAATAAATTGGGATTGCTATTTAAACAGAACTTCTTGGGTGTCAAGTCAGGGTTTTATATCTTGCTGGTAGTTGGTTAAGAGTTTTCCTTTTAAGGACTATTATGTTTTTTAGTACTTGGCTTTGACGTATTATTCATTATTGATTGGATGTCCTTGTTCTTCCTCTTCCTCATTCCCCTATATTTTCTCTCTACCCGGGGGGGATTTGTCAGCTTGCTTTGCATCAGATATTCTACTCTCTTTATGCAATTACAAATACAAATGAATTTTTATCTTTCAAGATGTTTTTCCTTTGGGCAGAAGCAATCTGATGGTAGTAGTGTCTGGAAACTGCTGACTAAAATTATAGAATATGAAGAATAGCCTGAATTGTCCAATAATGACTAGGGTCAAATTGAAACAACAGTATCAGTTTCTGATGGGGATTTCCTATCTTTAACCACTCACACCATGCAAAAGAAGGGCAATGAGTAGCATATTGTATTGATATGAAGAATACCCCGAGTGGGATCAGGCGATCAGATTCCTAGTGAGTCTCTTACTACTAGCCAGAAGATTCACTGAAGTACCTCACTACACCAGCACTCACTACAAAACCACTCACACAGCTTGTGAGAGCAACAAAACATAGAACAAAGCTATTAGCTTTCAAGACGAGTCCCAGAAAATTCTTCTCTACCTTTTCTAGTTAGTTTTCTCCTTTAAAAGCTTGCTCCAACTGCCCCCTTCTCTTTTTCATTGTGAATTCTCTCTTTTACCCGTTTGCTCCCCTTTCTCTTTCAGGTATATACCCTTGTACTCTCTGATGGACCATCAGCCCCTTCTTTCCTTCCTTATGTTCCTCCTTTTTGTCTCCTCTTATAGGTTTTGGTGGTCATGGCAGGTAGTGAGGGTCCATCATTACCACTACCTAAAAAAAGAAGTTTCACCTTGTCCTCAAGGTGGAATTGGGGAAATTGTAGCTGGATGACTTCAAATTTCTCCCTTCTATTTTCAAATTTGGGTAGGTTCTTTGATTTGATAAGTACTCTATCCTCTCCGGTAGTGATTCTTTTGATTTGATGTACTTCTTCAGGTTGTTTCTTTAATTTTAGGTATTTAGAGAGGATTGTAGATAGTGCTTGTGTGGGTGTGGATAGGAGGAGTGATTTTGAATTGTGACTAATGGAAAACAGAATGAATTCTGGCTGTTGCTGGTCGTTCAAGCTTGTAGGCAACTGTCCTGACCTTTTCTAGTATCTTGAATGTACCTAGGACTCAACTTCTCATTCACCTTCTTGGCCAAAGATTTTAGCTTGTATGGCTTTAGCTTGAGGTAAACAAAGTCTCCTAGCTCAAATTGAACATTCCTTTGATGTTGGTTGGGTTGGGCCTTCATCCTTGCTTCGGCTTCTCCAAATTTTCTTTCAAGGTTGCCAAGATATTCTTTCGGGCTGCAATTTGCTCAAGTCACCTCTTCCATAGATGAGGTTCATCATTAAGCTTAAATAGCGTAGGTGGATCCCTCCCATACATTGCTTTAAATGGTAGCATGCCCATGGAGCTATTTAACATTGTGTTGTACCAATGTTCAGCTGAAGTGATCTATTTAGACCATTGGTTGGGGTGTTCTCTTGCAAAACAATGCAAATAGGGTTTTAAGCTCTGGTTAACCATCTCTGACTATTTGTCTCTGGATGGCAGGAGGGGCTGTAACGTAGGGTGGTTCTAGCTTGCTTGAAGAGTTCTCTCCAAAAGTGGCTGATGACCCTGTCATGATTTGACACAATGGCTCTTGGAAAACCATGGAGCTTCACCACTTCAGATTTGAAAGTTTCAGCAACATCCTTTGCAGAAAAAAGGTGGGAAAGTGGAATGAAGTGTGCATATTTGGCGAGACAATGCACCACCACCATAATAGTGTTCAACATCTTGGATTTAGGCAAACCTGAGATGAAATCCATGATTATATCCTGGGTAATGGCTGTAGCAATCCTGCGGATTAAAGAGATCAATATTTATTTTTCTGGCATGTGTCACATTTGACCACCCACTGCTGCACATCCCTCTTCATCCCTTCCCCATACAATATACTAGACAATCTTTTGTAGGTGTGAAGATACACTGAATGTCCCCCCAAGGGAGACGCATGAAATTCACTGATTAGGCCTTCAATCTGTGGTATTTTCTGGGTAAAACCAACCGTTCTTGTATAACAAACATCCGTTGTGCAAGCTATACCCTCTGGGTGGGGATTGGTTGGTAATAATTTGCTGAATGATGAGTGCTTGGAATCTTTTTGTACTTCCTCCTCCCAACTCTCTAAATCCACATGCTGCCATATGGGGAATGTCTTGAGTTCCATACCTTCACTTTGTCTAAATAGAGCATCAGCAGCCCTATTTTCTTTGGCTGGTTTGTATTGAATGTCAAACTTGAACCCCGTTAACTTTGAGACCCATTTTTGTTGCCATTCCTCCAAAAATCCTCTTTTCCAGCAAGTTACTATTTTAGGGCCTTTTGATCAGTTTTAATGATAGAATTGTGCCCCGAAAGGTAGTATCTCCATTTCCTCACTGCCATCACAATTTCCATTAGCTCTCTCTCATATAGTGAGTTCTGTCTGGCTCTTTTTGAAAGCTCTTGTCTGTAACAGGCAATAGGTCCTCCTTGTTCCATGAGAACTGCCCCCACTCCAAAACCAGAACCATCTATTTCCAGCTCAAATGGTTGGGAGAAATTAGGCATTGCCTAGACTTGGAGAGTGGTCATAGCTGTCTTCAAGTCTTCAAATGCCTTTTGAGCCTCATCATTCCACTTGAATGCATCCTTTTTCAACAAATTAAGGAGTGGGACTGCTATCTTTTCATAATCTTTAACAAATTTTCTATAATACCCTGTTAGCCCAAGGAATCCTCTCAAAGCTTTCAACTTTTTGGTATGGGCCGGCTGATTATGCTATGAATTTTGGGGGGATCGGCTTGCACTCCTTGGCTTGAAATGATGTGTTCTAGTTACTTCATTTGGGGTTCGGCAAATATGCATTTCTTGAGGTTGATTGCTAATTGGTACTCTTCCAAGATGCCCATAACTAGCCTCAAATGTTGGATATATGAGGTAAGGTCAGGGCTGTAGATGAGTTTGTCATCGAAAAACACCAATACAAGCCTTTTCAAATAGTCTTTGAATGCATCATTCATCAGAAATTGAACAGTGGCTAGTGCATTAGTCAACCCAAAGGGCATTGCCATGAATTCATAGTACCCTTGGTGTGTTCTAAAGGGTATCTTGTGTTCATCTTGGGGCTTAATCCTTATTTGGTGATATCCTAACTTCAAATCCAGCTTGGTAAACATATGGGGCATTACCCATTTCATCCAATAACTCATCAATGCAGGGGATTGGGAACTTATTTGGGATTGTAATTTTGTTTAATGCTTTGTTGTCAATGCAAAACCTCCTAACTCCCATCCTTCTTCATTAACAACACAGGGCTTTGTAGTCAATGCAAAACCTCCCAACTCCCATCCTTCTTCATTAGCAACATAGGGCTTTGCTACTAGGTTTGATTGTGCCAGCCACCAGCATCTCATTAACAAGACGCTCAATCTCATTCTTTTGGTAGTGAGGGTACCTGTAAGGTCTCACACTGGGTGATTGTCCTCCTGGTTTTATTAAACTTGCAAGTTCTTAGGCTCTTGAGGGGGGTAACCCTTAGGTTCCTTACTAACCATGGGAAATTCTTGTAGTAGCTCTCTGACTTCACTTAGTAGTTTTGGCTTCACTTTGATTCGTGGTTAATTCCCCAAATTCTATTAGGAAGCCTTGACCTTCTCTTCTTACTGATCTTATCAAGACTTTATAAACTAACGTGTTTAAGCGTAGGGTCGCCCTTCAAGCACACAATTTTTCTCCCTGGTCCAATCTTCATAGTAAGTTGCCTCTAGTTTATTGTCACTTCTCACAAGGATTTGAGCCATTTTATGCCTAGAACTAGGTTTGCCCTCCCAAGTAAAATTAAAAAAAAAAAAGGTCTGTGTGACTCGTATACCTTGCATACTTAAATGAAGTTGTTGCATGATTGATTTCTCTTCGCTTTGTAGTCATCTCCTACTGATATAGTGTACTTACTTCCACTTTGCACTAGTAAGGACAACTTTTCCACTAAGGTAGTGGATATGATGTTGTGTGATGATCCACTATCAATTAATACAATCACATCTTCTCCTTTCATCTTCCCTTCAAGCTTCATAGTATGACTATCAGTGATGCCTACTATGGTGTTCATGGATAACTCAATGGCTCACCTTGCCTTTGGATCTCCTTTTCTTCTTCTAGCTCAAGAACATTGTTTCCCTCCATGCTTTGTTTTTCATTATCTTCTTCCAAGAGCATAGTCTATAATTGCTTGTTCTTGTATTCGTGGTTAGGCCGAAATTTTTTGTCGTACTTGAGGCTTAATCCCAACTCCCTTTTTCAGGCCAATTTAGCATCTGTCAATTTTCTAAAATTACCTCCACTGTTGGTTGTTGATGGGGTTGTGACACTGTTGCTGGCCTTAGACTCTCCTCCTTTGGTGTTCTGACCTTTGCTAGCACTGATGGGGGTTGTGGATTTATTTGGGTTTGGTGCATTGGTCACCTTGCTAAAGCTGGGCTGGGATCTAGCCCATTTTTGGCCCTATAAGAATTTTGGGTTCTTGGGTAGCCCATTTATGTTAGTGTTTTGGCTCATAATGTCCTGAGCTTAGCCATGATTTCTTCCTTCAATCTTCTTGAAGGCTCCCATTAGCATCTCATTTGTGGTGTCTTCTAAAGGGGCTGTCAACAACTAAACATTGACGATACTTAATGACTGACCTGTCTTGCTTAGGGCCAGCATCTCATATCTATCTCCAAGTTGGGAGTGATGGAAACTTTCAATCAATGCCTTCTTAAACTTTGCCCGCAATTTAACTGGCTGCCTTGTCTCGAACCATTGAAACTAGATCAAGGCTCGTCCCTCCAACCAAACCGTGGTAGCATCCAGCTTTTCTTCTTCCATTACCTTGTTAATGTGGAAATATTGTTCCACTCTGAAAGTCCAGCCTATGGAATCCTCCCTTGAAAAAATGGGTCACTCTAGCTTCTGATATTTGCATGTTTCCTTGTCACTGGATGAGTTACTTCTAGCTCCATGTTTTTGCTTCTGTTTGGGTGATGGATTGTGAGCATTGCTCAGCTCTGCTACTTGCTTCCATGTGAGCTAATGTCTCTTGCATCCCTATGCTAGCTTCCTTTAATGGCCCCTTGCCCTTGCTCACTTTTCCTAGGTTCAATTCCAACGAAGCTACATTTCCCTCCATTCTTGTATTCAACCATCCCTTGATCCTACTTTGATACCAAATGATAGGAATCTCTTATCTTTAACCACTCATACCACATAAAAGAAGTGCAAAGAGTAAGTTACTGTATTGATATGAAGAATACCCCTTGAGTAGGAACTACAATCAGATTTCCAAAAAATTCACTCAATTACCTCACTATACTAGCACTCACTACAAAACCACTCACATAGCTTGTAAGAACAATAAAACAGAGAACAAAGCTGCTAGCTTTCTAGAGGCTAGCTCTCTCCACTCCAAACCAGTCCCAAAAAATTCTTATCTATCTTCTCTAATCAGTTTTCCCTTTAAAAGCTTGCTCCAACTGCTCCCAACCTGCCCTTTCTCATTTTCATTGTGAATTCTCTCCTTTGCCCCTTTGTTCTTGTTTCTCTTTCGGGTATACACCCTTATACTCTCTGATAGATCATCAGTATGTTATTTTCTTCCTTTTGTACCTCCCTTCTGCCTCCTCTAGTAGGTTTTGGTGGCCATGGCCGGTAGTGAAGGTCCATCAGTTTCTTGCATCTAGTAGCCATCACTGCTACCTTTTTCTTGTTGATATACTTGATGCTTCTGGTTATATTCAGTGGTTGATGCTTCAGGTAGTGAAGGTGATAAAATCCTTCAACTCTATGTCAATGGAATTATAGCTTCCTCTCCTTTAAAGTGAGGAAAATAGAACAATAATAGAATTATAGAGTTAATAACGAAAGAAAATGAAAAGATAGAGAAGAAAATGAAAATCAATCTAGTTGTTTGAGAGGCCAGGTTCTCTCCCTTTCTTTCCTAGGGATTTCACACCCTCTTTAGCTCTCCTATTCCTTGATATAACGCCTACTCACGGTAGCTTCTCTCTCCTCCACCCATGCACTACACGACAAAGTTAGTTACCTACAGATAAATCTCATTTCTGTCCTTTTGTCACATCATTCCTAACATCCTTATGGGCCTCATTTCTCTTCTTTCTAATTTAGACATTTCCCCATTTTGTTACCTTTTAGGCCTTATATTTCTTTGTCACATAAACTTTGCCTTTAAAAGCCTTGGATCCATCATTTTCCTCCCCTTCAAGTCTCACCTTGTCCTTAAGGTGGAAGTTTGGAAATTGCACTCTAATGATTTCCACATTCTCCCATGTGCTGTCACAATTAGGTATTCCCTCCCGCTTAATGAGTACTCATTGCTGTCTAGTGGTCACTATTCCTGCTTTTTCACCTCCACATGCTTCACTTGCAACTCCATCTTTTTAACAAGTGAGATGGGTATTGGCTATGTAGGAACAGAAGGATGAAAGGACTTATTGAGTTGTGAAACATGAAACATAGGATGAATTCTTATTGTACCAGGCAATTCCAGCTTGTACGCCACCTTGCCAAACCTTTCTATTATCTTGTAGGGACCATAAAACCTTGGGGCTAATTTCTCATTTTGTTTCTTAGTTAGAGTCAAGCATATAAGGTTTAAGCCTAAGGTAGACCATATCCCTAACATCAAATTCCACCTCCCTTTTCTTCTTTGCGCAGCTCCTTAATTCTCATCTGTGCTTGCTCAAAATGGTCTTTTGCTAGAATTAGATTCATTTTGTTCATTTGGTCTTCAACGTACTCCACCATTGATAGATCTTGGCCCTTGAATGAGGTGGGTGGATCTCTACCCTATAAAGTCCTAAAAGGAGCCATCCTTGTAAATCGATTATAGGTAGTATTGAACTAATATTCGACGTGTGGTAGCATTCAGACCCACTGCCTAGATTTGTCCCTTGCAAAGCATCGCAAATAGGTTTCTAGGCTTATATGCACCACTTCTGTTTGGCCATCCAACTCAAGGTGATACTCTAAGTTATATTTGAGAGTAGTTCTTGCCAACACGAACATTTCTCTCCAAAAATGGCTAATGAAGATTTTGTCTCTATCCAAAACTATGGTGGAAATCATGATGCTTGACTACCTTTTTGACAAAAACTTCAGCTATATCTTTGGCATTGAAGGCACATGAAAGAGGTATAAGGTGGATATACTTAGTGAATCTATCCACCACTAGCATGAGGGTATCATATCTATTGGCCTTATGAAGGTTGACCACAGAATTCATGCTAATATTTTCCCACACGTGTTGGGGCATACGTAAAGGTTGTGGCAGACCAGTTGGGCTTAATGATTCATAGTTGTTGACAGGTCTCACACTTTGCAATGTACTCTTGAATGTCCCTCCTCATTCCTTCCCAATGGACCATTTCAGCCAGGCGCTTGTCTTAGGGGAGTTTTGTGGCAATACTAGCTTGCTATTATACAATAGGCAGACACTCTTGGGGCGATATCCACTTGATGCTCTTGAACCTGTGATCACTTGCTATATTATAGCCTTCAGCATGTCATCACCATTAATTTCAACTTCAAATTCATCTAGCCCTTCATATTGCCATAGAGAAAAAGCGTTCATTTCCATCATGCTATTTGATGGGCCTAGCAATAAAGTGGGCTATGAGAAGGAGGGACATGGCCATTCTTGGGGTTAGATGGGGAAGAGTTTATGAGAGGAAAAATAAGAAAATCAATGGTGAGGTGGCAAAGGATGGGTAGAATGGGGATTTATGTGGTAGCAGAAACAATTGAATTTGTCGTGTAGTGCATGATTAGAGTGAGAAAGAGAATACTGTGTGGAGGGTGGTTATAGCATGTAAGCTCCATGGAGAAGGTGTGGAAGTTTTGAAGATTCGTTTAGGAGAGCACTTGGCCTCTCAAAAGCTTATCTTTGTTAAATTCAGCTTTGTATCAGTGGAAACTCTTCTTTCATCCATAGTTTAAGGAGGGAAAATTGTAATTCTGTTATATAAATAATACAAGAGTTGAAGTTTGGTATCAGAGGAGTATTGACTTAGGGTATAGTTGGTACCAAAATGGAGGGTTAAGTAGATTCAGTGGAAAAAGTTATGGGTGAGTTACAGAAGAGCTATGGTGAGATGAGAGATGAGTTGTTGATAGTGAAACTCATATTGATGGACCTTCAAGACTAGATGGATGAGCTCTATGCTTCAATCAACTCTAGAAGTGGTGATGGACCCATGGGTAATGTGAGGTAGAAATCTTCGATGGGCTCAAAGGAGGTTGCAAATGGGACAAAGGAGGCTGAAACTGCTGGGGATGTGGATGAAGGCAAGTCTTAATGTGCAAGGGTGACAGAAGATGCCAAACCAATGGGTGACAAGGAAGGACGTAAGCTTTGTCAATTAGAGCTCCCTACTTTTTCTAGTGAAGACCCCATTGGTTGGCTCTTTATGATGGAAAGGTATTTTGCTATTAATGGGATTTCTGAAAGGGAAAAAATGGATGTGGTGGTTGTGAGTCTGGAGGGCAAGGCACCTAATTGGTTTTAGTAGACAGAGACTAGGGCTTCTATGCATTCATGAAAGGATGAGAGATTGATGGGTTTGAAGCAAGAAGGCATGGTGGAGAAGTTTAGAGAAAAATTTAAGCTGCTATCAGCTCCTTTGGAAGATACACCGGATGAGGTGCTTATGGGGGTGTTTAAAAATGGTCTTGTTGAGGAACTCATAGACTTATTCAGCCAAGAACCTTACAACAATTGATGGATTGTGCATTCCAAATTGAAGGGAAGAACATGGTGTTGCAGAAGGCTTGGGAGGAGAGAAAGGCCAAGGGAACTAAAGTAAGTGTTGGGCCAAGGTGGGGTGGGGCTAAGCCAAGTTTTTTGAGGTTTCCTAGCTTTGTGGAAACCCCAAAGAGTGTGGGAAGTAACCTAGGGTGTAAGAGCCAAAGAGTAAAGGGGCAAGTGATGCTAAGAATGTGAGTAGCAAAATTAATATCACTATAACCACCACTGTTAGTAATAGCAGTAGTAATAGTGGGAGGAAAAGGTTGACAGAAGTTGATATTAATCAAAGAAGGGAATTAGGACTTTGCTTTAAATGCAAAGAGAAGTTCAGTCTTAATCACATGTGTGGGACTAAGCAGCTTTAATTGATGATTTTAACTGAGGAAATGGCAGGGGAAGAAATAGGAGAGTTAGAAAACCAAGGCATTGAGGCATTAGAAAAAGTGATGGCATCCATGGAGTTGTCCCTGACTTCAATAGTTGGGTTCATAGGGCCCAAAATAATGGAACTAATGGGGAAAACTTATGGAGAGGAGGTGCTAGTACTTATTGATAGAGGGCCACCCACAATTTTTATTTCATTAAAGCTAGTTGAGAGGTTAGACATACAAGTGCAAGATACTCAATGCTACCCTATAACAGTGGGGGATGTGAGAAAAATCTTTGCTAAAGGTGAATGTAGAGACATCAAATTAGAATTGCAAGGTGCATGAATAACCCAAACTTTTTACCCCTTTAATTTGGGGAATGTTGACTTGGTGTTGGGAGTTGCTTGGCTTGAATGCTTGGGGGAGTTGAGGGTGAATTGGGTTCAGTCTTATATGAAGGTGAAAATAGATAAGAAGTGGGTTTGCTTTAGAGGGGATCCCACCTTGATCCAAGCTAAGGCCTTTTTCACATCCATAATCAAGGCCTTTAAAGGGAAGGGGAAGGATTTTTTGCTGGAATTGAATACATCTGCCCTTGCAAATGTGGAAGAACAGCTTATTGTAACTAAGGAAATTCAGAAATTGCTGGAGGAATTTAAGGTGTGTGAACTAGTTATAGGACTACCTCCCTATTGTTCAAAGACCACTCAATTTTGATAAAACTAGGTGAACAGACCCCTAATGTTAGGCCTTATAGGTATACGCAGGCCTAGAAAATTGAAATAGAGGTTTTGTTAAGGAGATGATGGGAGCAGGGATAATTAGAACTAGTATTAGCCCATATTGGAGCCTGGTGTTGCTGGTTAAGAAGAAAGATGATAGTTGGAGGTTGTGTCTAGACTATTGGGCATTAAACAAGATCACCATCCTTGACAAATATCCTTTATTAGCCATTAAGGAGCTCCTTGATGAGTTAGAAGGGGCTACACTCTTGTCTAAGCCGGATCTCAAATTTGTGTATCACCAAATAGGGATGAAGCCTTGAGATGAGCCCAAGAGAGCATTTAGGACCCATGATGGGCATTACGAGGTGGTGGTTATGCCCTTTAGGCTAACCAATGCACTTTCCACATTTCAATCTTTCTTGAATGACATTTTTAGAGAGTATTTGTGGAAGTTTATATTGATGTTCTTTGATGATATCCTCATCTATAGTAAGGATATGGGCTTTCACATTGAACACCTCAGGGTTGCTTTGAAAGTGTTGCACAGGCATCGATTGGTCATCAACCTTAAAAAGTGTGTGTTTGGGCAAAAGAAGCTTGAATACTTGGGACACACCATCTCTTTAAAGGGAGTGCAAGTGAAACCCTCTAAGATTGAAGCCATGGTAAAACTCTCAAAACTTATGTCTACTCCCAAAACTTATGTGCATTGAGGGGATTCTTGGGCTTGAGAGGTTATTGTAGGAAGTTTGTCAAAAATTATGGGAAGGTGGCAGTTCCACTAACTGAGTTGTTGAAGAAAGATCCATTCAGGTGGGATGAAAAGGCTAAACAACTTTTACAGCCATGGTAAATGTACTGTACTAGTCCTAGCAATGCTTGATTTTAGTTTGCCTTTTGAAGTAGAGGCTAATGCATCAGAATTGTGGTAGGAGCTATCCTAATCCAGAAAAGGAAGCCTGTTGCTTATTTTAGCTAGCACCTATCTAAAAAGGCAAGGCAAGGGTCAGTTTATGAAATGGAACTCATGGCAACACTGCTAGCAGTGAAGAAGTGGCAAAAGTATTTGTCTTGCTACCCTTTTATAATTCTTACTGATCAAAAGGTGTTGAAATTTTAATTAGAGTAGCAAGTAATAAAACTTGATTAAAAGAAAAAAGTGGGCCTCTAAATTGACGGGTTATAAGTTTAAAATACATCACAAGCCAGGCCATAATAATAGGGTTGTCAATGCTTTGTCCAAAAGCGAAGGTGCTATGATGGAAATGAAAACCTATTCGTTGTGGGATTATGAAAGGATAGAGGAGTTTGGAATTGAAATAAGTCGAGGTGACAAGTTGAAGAGCATATTCTAGAAATAATTTTGGGTTTTGAAGTAGCAACTGGGTATAGCATCAAGAGTGGTTGTCTTATGGATAAAAACATGCTGGTGTTGCCACGAAAGTCTCCCAAAACTAAATAACTTTTAAGTTCCATGTCTCATCTTTGGGAGGGCATTTAGGTTACCTAAGAACTTATAGTGACTGGTCAAGGTGGTTTATTAGGAGGGGATGAAGAAGAATATCCAAGAATATGTGGCAAGATGTGAGGTGTGTTGGCGAAATAAATATGAATCAATAAATCTAGCTGGTTTGTTGGAGCCTTTACTTGTTCCACAATGGGTATGGGAGGATATTAGCATGGATTTCATGGGAGGGCTTCCCAAGACCAACAGATTTGATGCTATTTTGGTGGTAGTTGATAGATTCACTAAGTATAGCCACTTTATTCCTTTGTCCCATCCTTTCACAGCCAAGGAAGTGGCTGAAATCTTCCCCGAAGAGATAGTTAGGCTACATGGATTTCCAAAAATTGTTTCAAACAAGGACAAGGTCCCATTAGCTAATTTTAGAGAGAAATGTTCAATATGGTTGGCACTACTCTAAAATATAGCTTGGGGCATCATCCTGAGATTGATGGGCAAACAGAGATGGTCAATAGGAGTCTTGAAACTTATTTACGGTGTTTTGTAGGAGAGAAGCCCAAACAATGGGTTAAGGTCTGCCATGGGCTGAATATTAGTTTAACATCACCTTTAATCAGTCCACAGGCATGACTCCCTTCAAGGCTTTATATGGAAGGGATCCTCCAATGATATTTGAGTGGCAAGGTGATTTAGCCAGGGTAGAGGAAGTAAATGCACTGCTAAAGTAGTGAGATCTAATCCTGGCAGAATTGAAAGTTCATTTGGAGCAAGCACATATGATGATGAAGGACCAAGTTGATAAGAAGTGAAGAGAGGTGGAGTTTGAGAACGGGGACATGGTTTACATCCGGTTTTGGCCATACAAGTTGAGGACCTTGATGACCAAAATGAGGAATGAGAAGTTGGCTCCAAAATTTTATGGTCCCTACAAGATGGTGGAGAAGTATGGTAAGGTGGCCTACAATTTGCATTTTCCTAGTACAGCAAATATCCATCCTGTTTTCTACATTTCACAGCTCAAAATGTCACTTCACCCAACTGTACCATTTCAATCTATACCTCTCTTGTTGACTAAAGAATTAGAGCTACAAGTACAGCCTTGGTTTGTGAAGAAAACCAGGAAGATGATTGACGGGCAGTAGCAAATCCTCATCAAATGGGACTGGTTGCTTGAATGTGAAAGTACATGGAAAGATGTTGAAATTATTTGAACACAATTTCCCCATTTTCACCTTGAGCTGGGAGGGAAATGATGGGTCTAGCAATAAAGTGGGGCGAGTCTATATGAGAAGGAGGGACAGGGCTGTTGTTGGGGGTAAATGGAGAAGAGTTTGGGAAGGGAAAAAAGAGAAAAAGAAAATCAGTGGTGAGGTGGCAGAGGATGGGCAGCACGACAGTTACAAGTTCCTTTTCATACATTGGCCCTTGTCTTTCTTTTTTATACGGTTGTTGGCTGAAATAAGCAATGGACTTCCCTCTTTGCATCAAAACAGCCCTCACCCCCTTCCTTGAAGCATTAGCTTCTACTTTAAATGGTGAGTTGAAGTCAGGCATTGCTAGTATTGGCATTGTCACCATGGCTGTTTTGAACTGTTTAAAAGCCCTGTAAGCTTGTTTCCCCTATTTGAATGAGTTTTCCTTCAATAATTCTAAGAGGAGAGCTGCTATCTTCCCATAATTTTGGACAAATTTCCTAAAATAGCTTGTCAACCCCAAAAGTTCCTAGAGCTCGCAAATTCTTTGCGGTTGGCCACTTCACCATTGCTTCAATCTTTGAGGGGTCATCTTGCGCCCTTTTAGATGAAATAATATGTCCTAAGTACTACAACTTCTTTTGCCCAAACACACATTTCTTTAAGGTGATAACCAACTACAATCAATGTTTTAAAAACCGGATTAGTGCTTGAACTACTAAGGCACTAATTCATGATTCATTAGTTTGACCTTGGTTGAACCAATAAATAATTATATATTTTTTTTAATTTTATAAATTAAAAATATAATAGAAGAAGAAAATTTATATATTAAAAAAAATATGTGTATATATATATATATACACACACATAATTATCACTGATGAATATAGGCTTTAATGGCTTCTCATTTTTCAATGCTCTTTATTTTTTATCTTTATTAAAGGTTGACAATTAATATAGATGGTCTTTCACTCTCTATTAAATATTAATATTTATATTCATTTGAGATATGAAAATTGAAAGCCCTTCGAAATCCACGCCTTTAGTTTGACTTAACATAAATGTCAATAGTGCAAATCAAGAATTTTTTATGAGATTGAAGCTAACTCATCAACACTAAACCAAAGTGATCAACCCTCAATGATGGTTCAAAATTCATGCACCACACTTTAAGAAACTAAGATGCTCTTTGTAACTCTTAGCTTTGGAACTCACGCCTTCAGGCCTGGGGCAACACCATGCCTTCATGAAGCTTTCTCTTTGCAACTCTTTGTTTTGCATGTTGCTATTGCGAGCCACCAGTGCTTTTTTAGGTTAATAGGTGTGACCTCTCTCTCTCTCTCTCTCTCTCTCTCCCCCCCCCTTTTTTTCTCTTCTTTGTTGTTGCTCAAAATCTCCCCTTTTTTACAGATCTGTGAGATAAATTTTGAAGCTTTAAATTTGGGTTTGTTTAGCTTTAAATCCAGATTTGTGGCTTCTTCTCTTCGCGTTTGTTCTTGACTTCATAAATGAAAATCCTTCAAAAAAAAAAAAGGAATTGTCCAACTTGTTGGACCACCTAGTTCTCCCCCCCACAACACCCCCGTGGGGGGCCAACCAAAAAAAATGCTAGTTTTTAATCTATTTAGCTGGTCCTTTGGATAGTTGGTTTTGAGGTTCAATTGGATTGGACCTATGGCCAGTTTTCCAGTCCGACCAACCAGTGTGGCTTGGTTTTTTAAACACTGGTTGCAACCTCTCCAAGGCAACTCTTTGATGTTTAACATGTGATCCCATGGCCTTGCAATATATCAGGATATCATCAAAGAAAACCAATATGAACAATTTTAGATAATTCTTAAATATGTTGTTGATGAGTGACTGAATGATAGATGGTGCGTTGGTTAGCCCAAAGGACATAATCAAACTCATAATGGCCATTATGGGTCTTAAAAGCTGTTTTAGGCTTATCACCAGGTTTGATTCTTATTTGGTGGTACCTAGATTTGAGGTCCAGCTTTGAAAACAATATAGCTCCACCCAACTCATCTAGTAGCTTATCAATGGCTGGTATCGGGTACTTTTCCAGTATTGTAATCTTGTTCAAGGCGTGATAGTCCATGTAAAATCTCCAACTTCCGTCTTTTTTCTTAACTAGCAGCATCGGACTTGAATATGGGCTCGCACTAAGTTGTAGAATTCCCACTTCCAACATCTCTTTGACTAGTCTCTCAATTTCTACCTTTGTGAGTATGCATAATGGTAGGTTTTGACATTAGGGTGCTGCTCTCCATGTTTAATCAGAATGCAATCTCCAATACCAAGAGACTCTAGCCATGCAAACCCATCTTTTATCCACCTTAATCTTCATATGTGATTGCCCATGGTTCACCCTAAACTCACCAAGAGACTCTAGCCATGCAATCCCCAACACCAAGTCAACATTGCCCAAATTAAAAGAGTAGAAGGTTTGAATTATCCAGACCCCTTGCACTTCTGGCTTCACATCTTTGCATTCCCCCTTAGCAATCAATCTCCTACCATCCCCTACTATTATGGAATAATGTTTAGTATCTTGTATAGGGAGGCCAGGCTGAGCTTCTTCACCATTTTGGTTGAAATAAAATTGAGTGGCTTCTCTATCAATTAGCATCAACACCTCTTAACCATATACTCTTCCAACAATTTTGTTGCCCTATGTCTAGTGATACCGACAACTGAAGTGAGAGAGAGCTCCATGGACACCATTTCCTTTTGATTCCTCTATTCCCTGGTCCTTCATTTCACCCAATTTAGCCCCAGTTAAATCCTCCACCTCAGCCAATATCATCATCTGCAGTTGTTTATTTTTGCATTTGTGGTTAGGCCTGGATTTCTTCTCACACTTGAAGCAGAGTCCTAGCTCCCTTCTTTTGTTTATCTTTGCCTCTAATGGACTCTTTCTACTGCCAATGCTGCTATTGCTGGTGGTGGTTGTGGCTATAGGAATGGTGACCCTATTTGAGACAGTTCTGGTGTCCTCCCCTCCTTTACTTCCATAAGGATTGCTTGTCATGCCCTTGCTTAAACTTTTGCCCACCTCCACTGAACTTGAGAACCTTGGGAAGTTGGGTTTAATCCCACTTCATCTTGATCTCAGGTTTGATTTTAGCCTCTTTGATTTTCTTTCCTCATGAACCTTTTTTATGACTAAATTTTTCCCCTCTACCTAGGAAGCACATCAAGGTTCTAGGTTGCACAATTGAAACTCAGCTCTAATTTCCTCAACTAATCCATTTTTGAAGATTCCCATTAGGACTCCATGTGGTACATCACCTAGGGGAGCTGAAAGTAGTTCAAACCTCTCTAAATTCCTCCATCAACCCTTCCTGTTTCATACCCATCAGTCTCTCATAGCCGTCCCCCAATTGGTGACAGTGGAATTGGTCCAGTACCTCCCTCTTAAAAACTCTCCTTGTTTCCATAGGGGTCCTTGTTTCAAGCCACTGAAACCATTCAAGTGCTTTCCATTCTAGCCCCATGGCTGCTGCATCCAACTTCTCCTCTCAGGTAATTTCATTAACAAAAAAACACCTTTATGCTTTGAGGAGCCACCCAATGGGGTCCTCACTTGAAAAGATAGGAAGCTCAAGTCGACAGTACCTTCTAGCTTCTTTATCCCTAGCATTATCAGTCACCTCCACCACATTTGCAGTGTCCCTCACCCTTGTCGGCAAGTTTTGTGGCTCATTCCCCATCCATCTCTCACTGGTTTCAAGGTTGAAGGAAGCTTGAAAATCCCCTAGCTGGTCTTATAATTCCAGTAGCATTAACTTCACCTAGGCGATCTCATCCTTCCTTTCACCCTATCCCTTCTGCAACTCCCCAACCTTTTTTCCTACTGACTCCACTTGATAATCCATCACCTTGCCACCCATGCCCCGGGGATCACAGCATTGATACCACGTGATGGAATCCTTCAACTCTGTTTTTATTTTTATCAACTGAATTACAGCTTCCTCTACCTTAAAGCAAGGAGAATGGAACAGTAATAGAATTACATAGTTAATAAGGAAAGAAAATGAAGAAAAGATAGAGAAGAAAATGGAAATCACTCTTGGCGTTTGAGAGGCCAGGTTCTCTCCCTCTTTGTCCCAGAGATTCTGCACCCTCTCCAGCTCAACTATTTGCTGATCTAACGCCCATACACACCAGCATCTCTCTCCTCCACTTATGCACTACATGACAAAGTTAGTTACCCTCAGCTAAATCTCCTCTCTGTCCTCCTGTCACCTCACTCCTAACATCCTCATGGGCCTCATTTTTCTTCTTTGTAATGTAGATATTTCCCCATTTAGTGTGCTTTTAGGCCTTATTTTTCTTCCTCACATGAACCTTGCCTTCAAAAGGCGCTGGGTCCATCTGAGGGCCATGCTTCTGGTTGATGCTGCCTTTTTCCTGCCAATATACTTAATGGTGGAGAATATAAGCTGACTGTGTTCAGTGTTCTCTGATATTTTTGGGGTTTTGATGGACATACTGGATGCTTCTGGTTGCAATTTGAAACTTAGCCTTAATCTGCCAACCCTGAAATATTTTCCAAGTTGGTCTTTGGTTTTCAAAATGGTAGAAGGAAAGGGAGAGTGGTAGAGAATCCTATTCCCTCCATTAACTCAGTTTATACACACTGAGATGTATCCAACCTGAGCCTAATGATGTTATAATCCTACGTTCTAAAAAGCATCCCATATTATCATTAATAATTTGATATCATATAAAAATTAATCCTCTGGTTTATTCCTCTGTAATAGATCAATCTACTCCTGTCTCAATGTCAAATTATAAGACATGGAAACTCATGCATTATGTCAGAAATAAATGTTTTTCTTCCTAGGGTATGAATAAGTCAATTTGATTACTTTTTCTTATGGCCATGACTGATTGTATGACAAGATTAATATAATCCCAATTATTGATTTTAAATTTTGAGTTACAGGTAAAAATTAGAGGAAGGTCTTTGCAATGTGAAGCTTGTGGAGAGAATGCAACGTTTACTCAGCAGCACTTTCGAGAATTTGATTATGAGAAATTTACTCAGACTCCATTGACTGTGGTATGATTTCTTCTTGCTTTAAGCTTTTACGTGCCTTATAGTTTGATGAGATTTTAAAAATCAAGTTGTCTTTGTTTTAATCTGCACTTTGTTTTGTAATAACTTGTTGTAGATAAAATTATCCTCTATAGACGAAAGTTATTTCTGTGAATTCTTTAAGCAGCTGTTTCCATATACCATTTTTCAGTGGCGTTTACAATGACTGGTTCTGTCATAGGATTAAACTCATGCCAGCGTGAGATAACTTAAAGGAGGCATTTGGTATATCGTCATTCTGACTATGGTATCTTGAATGTTAGGCAATACCCAAGATGCCTGTGTTTAGTAATACCCAAGATGCCAATGTTTAATACATTGGAGATCTCAGGCCTCTGCACTCTTAGCTTTGTTTACTTTTAGGGTAAATTACTCTCATTTCCTTTGAGAAATGTTCAAATTACATGACTATCACCTTTGTTTTAAAAACTTACATTATTCTCTCTTGAAATCAAAAGATATACTACATTTATCTCCCTTGCAATAAAAGATAAATAGCAATTATATATATATATATACACATACTATAATACACTTATATTTAATATTATGTAGTATAAAAAGTATTAAATATGTATTTGACCAATAAGAAATCGTTTTTTTTAAATTTAGCTAATTACAAATTCATTTGATAAAAAAATTATTAGTTAAAACCAAAGAGGATTTACCAAAAATAGTTTTTCATTTTCCAGATTAACCTATTAAAAGATAGCTAGTGGTGCATGCAAATTTTGTCTTTAATTTATTTTTAAATAATTTACTCCTATAATATTCAATTAGAATCATTTTTTATTTTAAAAATGATAAAAAGTGGCGGGATGTTATTTAACTTCTCACTTTCCTACAAGCATTTTAAATTCTCTTTCTTATAATTTATATTTATATTCTATTTTATCTTTGTATTAACATATAGTTTTGAGGTCAATGACATGTAGGCCCTAAAGTCATATATCTTATCGTAATTAATATTTGATTTTGACAATAAATGTATATTAAATATATAGTAATAAACCTAAGTATTAACAACAATAATAACAGGCTTTTTTCCATTAGGTGGGGTTGGTTATATGGATCAAATGATGCCATAAAGTTTTGTTTTGAATCATGTCTTTAAATAAACTATTAAGTCTAAATTTTTCTTAATGGTTTTGCTTAGTTTTTCTTGATCTCTACTTCTAATTATTGGACTACTTTTCATTTGATCCACTCTTCTTATTGGAACTTATATAAGTCTTTTCTACATATGTTCAAACCATCTAAGATGCGGTGCTATAATTTTTTCCACAATCGGTGTGATCCCAACTTTCTCTCTAATATATTTATTTTTAATTTTATCTTGTTTGGTATGTCCATTCATCTAACGTAATATTTTCATCTCTGCAATATTGAGTTTATTCCCTTGTGGGCTTTTTATCGTTCAACGCTTAGTCTCATGTAACATTGCTGGTCTTATAGCTGTATAATAAAATTTACCTTTGAGTGGTACTCTTCTATCTATAATAACACGTGAAACACACTTCCATTTCATCTACCTAACTTGAATTTTATGGTTTACATCTTCTATTTCCATGTCTTATTATATGATGGATCCGAGATATTTAAATTGAGTAATTTGTGATATGGTATGTTTTTCACTTTTACGTTAGAATTAGTACACTTCTTGCTAAACTTACATTCCATATATTTCACTTTACTTTTATTTAAACGAAATCTATGTGTTTTTAAAGCTAGTTTGCACTTCTTTCGACTTTCCAACTAGAATTATATTATCTGCAAAAAGTATATATTGTGACATTGGCTCTTGAATATGTTCAGTGAGTACATCTAAGACTAAAATAAAAAGATAAAGGATCAAAGTTGACTCTCTGTACAGGCCATCGAAAAATTTTTGATGGGTCCATCTTGTGTTTTCACACTAATTGTAGCTCCATTATACATATCATAAATTACTTGAATATAAATAATACGAATTTTTTTTTTCTCGAGCTTTACATCTCCTAGCACCCTATCATATGCCTTGTCCAAATCAATGAATACCATATGTAAGTATTTTTGATTCCTTCAATATTTCTCGGTCAATCTTTGCAGCAAGTGTATCACTTCCATGGTTGATCTTCTAGGTATAAAACCAAATTGATTCTCTATAACTTGAATCTCTTATCTTGATTTTCGCTCAATAATCTTCTCCCATAACTTAATAATGTGGCTTATAAGTTTAATTTTTTTATAATTTGTATAGTTTTGTATGTCTTCCTTGTTCTTATAAGTAGGAATTAAAGTACTTCTCATCTACTCGTTCGACATTCTTTTAAATTTCATAATCTTATTAAACAACTTTATGAGCCAACTTATACATTTCACCCCTAAACCCTTCTACATCTCAATAGACATATTATTTGGTTCTATTACTCTGTCATTTTCCATCTTCTTTAAAGCTTTTACCTTTGGCTCTTGAATCTTATGCTAAAAAGTATAATTTTGATACAATAAACCTAAACATTATAATAACTTTAATATAATTTTTGGAATAAAAGAAGTTTATGATTTTTAATACAAAATAAATAACATTGAATTACAATTTTATTAATAACATTTTATAATGTTATTTAATAAAATAAACCAATATTATCCTTGATAGTATTTGGGTCATTTTTTGATTTCAAGGAAATTTGTGTATATTTTTAAAGTATTAAAAAAAAAGAGATTGTGTAATTTGGGTATCTTGTAAGGGAGGAGAGAGTAATTTACCTTAACTTCTATAAAATATCAAGGTATCTTTTGTGTGATAATTTTCAATTTTCATACCCAATATGTGAATAATAAATATTATATCTCACAATTCGGTATCTTGAATATCAAGAAATGTGAGATAATAATGTACCATATAGTCTCATTTGTGGAAAACTTTTGGCCAACCTTCTACAATATGTAACACTTTTGGCTTGTGGCATTGGTTTGTTTGTTTGTTTATTTAAATAAATCTCTAAAGTGCACTATGTGATATAGAAGAATTTTCAATTAGCTTAATATCGTGTTTTATCAATGTTTTTCCATGCATTTGTAGCCTCCTTTGAAGTTGAATCTTCTTCCCATTGAATCAAGAATTAGCGCCAAGCAATATAGTGAAATAATTTGTAAAATGGAACCACATGTGCTGGTGGATGTGAGACCAGCTCACCATTTCAAGATTGTCTCTCTTCCAAGGTCCTTGAACATTCCACTTTCAACCTTGGAGGCTAGGTTGCCTGAAATATCCTCCGCTCTAAAGAAAGAAGAAGATAACATGGCTGTAGTTTCTGGTTCTAGCGTGCAGTTGTATGTAGTATGTAGAAGGGGAAATGATTCTCAGAGGGCAGTTCAGTATCTTCAGAAAATGGGTTTTACTTCTGCCAAGGACATTATCGGGGGCTTGGAATCTTGGTCCAACGATGTGGATCCAAGCTTCGCATCATACTAGCTAATCCTCGCAGTTTAGTGTGTATTTAGATTTTTAGGTTATATTGTTGACTGAAAATATCAAAACTTGATCTCTATTTAGGTGTGCTTCTTTCCTTCAATTTTATGGTGTGTGTGTGTGTGTGTGTGTGTGTGTGTGTTCCTCTTGTAATGAGGAAGGAAATCTCGAAAAAGGAAAAGTTCAATTCTTGCATGTTTGTTAGCGTGGTCGAGAATTTGCCACTTAAATCGGCCTGCAATAACGAAACATTTATATCTTTGGATGATCTTATCGCGCCACTTAATCAAGCGGCACTTAGTCATTGAACAAATCTAATTGTTGGGAATGATTAATTACCATGGATGAAAAAATTGGATTGGCAGTTGCGATGGGAAAATTAGTAAATTGATTATGGTGTTCGACCATTTAACGTTCAAAATTAGTCCCAAAAAAAAAAATCTATAAAAAATTGATCAAATTAAAATTGGACTGGTCAACAAGTTAATAGGCTTGTTGCTAACGTACAGTGTTGGCCTATTTATTGTTAGAGACTTTTCTTTCCTTCACTCTATGCAATGTGGGATATTAGAGAATGCAACTCAAGACGCGAACTCAACAAGATCATGAATATGGCACCATGAAGGTTTGCTTCTCTTAATGGAAGAAATCGGGTGAGAATTCTTCTCTCTCCCCTCATTAATGGATTTAATCTCAATGAATATTATGATGAATAAATATTAGTTGATTACTATATTTTATGATTATGGGTGTTGTGATAGATATTGATTTATTTAGGTTTGAATATTATATCATCTTTAGCCTTGATTTTATGCGTAATAAAAAATAAGTTTAAAATTTGTTAGTATTTGCTTATTATTTATTATATTAGATTATATATATATATATATATATATGAAATAATTATCACCATTTCAAATATTATTGGATTAGTGAATCTTAAACTTGTCCTTTCACTAATTCAAATTTTGGTTCAATTTTAAATATATTGCTGATTACAACCTTTTTAAGCATGTCAAAAAAAAAAATCATATTTTGATCCATCAAAATTAATAAAACTCTTAATGCCCTAATACAATACTCAAACTTGTTTTTTAAAAAAAAATATATTTCTTACAATTTCAATTATTAAAACAAAAAATCAAATATGGACAATTATCAATGATACTCTTTCCCATCAAATTGCTGTAAGTGAAATTATATTTTATTTATATATTCTTGGTGATAGTTATGTTTTTTTAATATAGAATATATCCACCTCTTTGGCATTATCAGTGGAAAGCATTGAATCACTAATACCTAATACGACAACTAAATCATTATTACCTAACACATTATAAAATATCATAGGAGTTTTTGGGGGGGGGGGTGTTACTAAACTTTTACTTATGTGGTGGAATTTTTAACAAAAGTTTGAACAGTAAATTTTTTTTAATCAATTGAAATGTGTATGTGCTAAAATTGTCCTTGCAGACATCTGAATATTCATATACGGCAGACTAAGTTCATATATCCAAATAGATTACAAGATCATTGGTCAATACAAATTTCTAATTATAAGTAAACATCAACTAATTGTTTTTACAGACCAACTATGAAAATAGGTGTTATTCCTCTATCTCCATTGTATTATGCTTTATCTATCCATGTTTTGATTTATCTACAGGTAGCTTTAGACAACAAGACATTGGTCTTCATTTGAATGCATTACTAAGTTTAGTGAGAATTTACATTTTCAATGACAATACTTACAATTTTAAAAACTAATAATAATTTAGTTGCCATATATGTAGAAAATATTTTTCTTTCTTTTCCCCTCTTGTCATGACAATATAGATAGGAGATCATACATACCCTAGATTATATGAAACGTACATGTGCACGTTCATTTCAAATTATGTTTGTCCCTCCTAATAAAATTATCTTTGCATATGAACTAATGTGGTCCAAATGTCATATTAACATGTCGCTATTTATGGCATGATTACCATAGTTGTGCGCATGATGATTAGCATAATAGTCATAATCACATTCAAACATCGTGATGCATATATTGACTTTATTATCATACTGCTTACTATATCCAGATATCATACATCTCATAGCAATTAATGCTATTGCATGCATATATCATAATATATATATCATTTGTTACCAAAAAATATCTTTCAAGCCATATTGATTTGGCTTAGTCTTATTAGGTTCTAATTATCTTTGTTGCACCACCTAAACCTTGATACATGTTGGCATGCCTTAACATATTGTGCCACTATATGTGCCCTCTTAGGGAGACACAGATGATCCTATCTTGAAGGTGCAAGAAAATTAACTCCTAAATCTTGTACCAACTATCCCATACTATTTGATATAGACTTAGGTTTTCACAATCATAGATAACCCACCAAATATTCTATTATGAACAATTTTGCAAGGTATGGGTTGCACAAGTAATAAAGTGATGAGTACAAGATCATTCCCATAAGGAAGAAAATCAATTACTAATTATTAGAATTTATCTTATTATCGAAATTATCTAATTGAAATGAAATTGATAAACATAAATTTAAAAGTAATAAAATGCTTTAAACAAGTATTGACAATGTATGAAAAAGGCTTTAGAACCTAGAATCCTTTATTTACGTCCTAAGTATCACTTGGAATGAATTCTTGCAATTAAATTCAATTGGATTAATGGCAATTCTGCTAATATAAATATAATTTTTTTTCAAGATAAATCACCATCCTCATATTAACCTTATGTCTAATTTTATGATCATACACATAATGCAAACCCATTACATACAAGGAAACAATGCAAAATAATACTCACAGATCGCTCAGATGCAACTCATATCTTCACAAAATTCTTATGTATGTTCATTGCTTTAGTGATCTATATTGCAATCAAACTCTTGATCCTCATAATACATTAGATAAATGATGATCAGCCATCCATGAACAAGAGAAAAGGAGCAATAGATTAATTTGATTAAAATCATTACAAGAGAATGCTAAGTTTAACTCAATTAGTAAATTGATTCATTTAAATTTAAGATTTACAATCTAGTTATACATCATCCCAATTATCAATGAAACAATAATAAAACTAAACAAATATATCATTTAAATGCAAAAGAGAAAGGTAAGAATAAAACTAATAGTGGATTTAAATGATTTTTTAGTGCAAACTTTAGATCTTCAATAGAACCCTAGCGTGTTCCTCTGAATTTCTTCTCCTCCTCTATATCTCTGCGTCTAATCCCTCTCTCTCTTCCAAAAATTCAAAGCTATACCACAACAAGTCTTAATTTTAGTCAAACATAAGCAACCTGTGTTGAGATCACTCATTTACATGGCTTGCTTATGTTGCCTTATAGTAATTCACTTAATGCAAGGCTTTTGCACACGAATGTGTAAATTTACATTGCTACTTTGTGTATGTCTTTGGTTTGCTTAGAATGTCCTCCTTCACATCCTTGTGCCTACCAACATAATTAGTTTGTGTTCTTTGTTGAAAATGCTTGATTTCTTGCTAATTCACTCATGTTTTTCCACTTCCAACTATTCTTGATTAAATCAAATATAAGATACATAAAAAGCATAGAAGTTGGACTTAATTACTTAGTATAATCTCAAGAAAAGCATGCATATTTAAGACTCATCAAATTCTCCCAAACTTAATTATTTGCTTGATCTTGAGCAAACTAAATAATATGCTAACTATGCTCATATTCTGCACATGATACTTGAATACATGCTAAGTTATCAAATGCAAATCTCAATCTATCATACTAACCATATTAAAAAATAGGTATAGTATCAAGTAAACATAAAATTAATTCTTGCAATATGAATAACAGCGGACTACTTTTTATAACCTAGACATTCATCAAACATCATTCACAAAATATTTAATATAATTAGTCTCAATATAAAAACAATAGTTTACTCAATTCAGAGACAATGGAATCTTTTCAAATCAACCTTCCTCCAAACCAAAATTTGTATTGTCCTTAATGTAAACAAGTAATATAATTAATGATCAAAGGGTCAAGATACTCCCTTAGTGTCATTGCAATTCCATCAGGAGTATAAAGATAGAGAGCTTGGTTGACTGAAAAAAGATTCCAAATAGATTAGTAAAATAAAGAGATCAATGAGGTAATTATTAGTACATCAAAAGAGGGTATTAATTAACTCTAAGAAACAATATAATAATGCAAAAGATAGTAAAAAACATAGGCTAAACTATGGGGGACATAAAATTAGGGGAATGGGAGATCACCATTTCGATGGTGGTGGTGAGGGTGAATATGGAATTAAAAATGGGTGTGGGTGTGGATTTAATGGAATGAGGTTAATGGGAATGAGTTGCTAGGGTAGGGTTCGTGTTATTAGGTGGTTGGTTTTTTTTTTTTTTGGGTGTTTTGGACATGGGCTTGTAAATAAACACAATTTGCTTTTATCCATCACAAGTTGGAGATGTGGGAGTGGAGGAGTGCAGCACATGGGCATATAAATGAACACAGCTTGCCAGTGTGATCCTCGAGTGGAAGGGTAATTGCATCTAGTGGCAACACATGCCCATGTAAGTAGACATGGTTTGCTCATGTGAGCCACAGGTTTAGAGATGGTGTAGTACATGGGCATGTAACTTAATATAGCTTGCTTGTGTGCACCTCTGTTATGAAAAATGACAACCAAAAATCGTAAATGCTTCAACAAACTATACCTTCACAAAGTTAGAACCTTGAAAATAGCCAAATAAGCCATCAAAACTTCAGATTTGCATACTCAACAACCTAACACAATGAACCATTAACAAACTCAAGTTTATGCACAACTTCCCCATCAAATTTTCCATTCAAATTACCATGGTCACCCCCCTCCAAAAAATAAACTTAGCATGTGACTTGTCCTTAAGTGAACTCAATATATGGAGACTAAAATGCAACACATAGACATAATAAAGTGGAATAGTAAACTCCCAAAAGTGAGGATGTTGTTTGGAAACATTGCAATTTCCACCATCAACCAACCAAATGAAATGGTACTTAACAAAACAAAAGGAAAAAATTAAAAATAAATTAAAAAAATAAACTAGAGGATAAAAGGAAGAGAAGTAGTTTTAATTTAAAATCTTTAACTTGAATTTTAGAGTTCTCCAAGGTTAGGGGATACCCAAGTTATAGGCAACCACCTTCTTTACTGCCTTCCAAACCTAATAAAACTTTAATTTTTGCCCAGTATCCTCGAATACCCTTAGAGGTTTATTCCTCTTTGCACTAGCACCATAAGAAATTACTTTCTTTGTCTTGTAACCCCCTCCAAAAAATAAACTTAGCATGTGACTTGTCCTTAAGTGAACTCAATATATGGAGACTAAAATGCAACACATAGACATAATAAAGTGGAATAGTAAACTCCCAAAAGTGAGGATGTTGTTTGGAAACATTGCAATTTCCACCATCAACCAACCAAATGAAATGGTACTTAACAAAACAAAAGGAAAAAATTAAAAATAAATTAAAAAAATAAACTAGAGGATAAAAGGAAGAGAAGTAGTTTTAATTTAAAATCTTTAACTTGAATTTTAGAGTTCTCCAAGGTTAGGGGATACCCAAGTTATAGGCAACCACCTTCTTTACTGCCTTCCAAACCTAATAAAACTTTAATTTTTGCCCAGTATCCTCGAATACCCTTAGAGGTTTATTCCTCTTTGCACTAGCACCATAAGAAATTACTTTCTTTGTCTTGTAACCCCCTCCAAAAAATAAACTTAGCATGTGACTTGTCCTTAAGTGAACTCAATATATGGAGACTAAAATGCAACACATAGACATAATAAAGTGGAATAGTAAACTCCCAAAAGTGAGGATGTTGTTTGGAAACATTGCAATTTCCACCATCAACCAACCAAATGAAATGGTACTTAACAAAACAAAAGGAAAAAATTAAAAATAAATTAAAAAAATAAACTAGAGGATAAAAGGAAGAGAAGTAGTTTTAATTTAAAATCTTTAACTTGAATTTTAGAGTTCTCCAAGGTTAGGGGATACCCAAGTTATAGGCAACCACCTTCTTTACTGCCTTCCAAACCTAATAAAACTTTAATTTTTGCCCAGTATCCTCGAATACCCTTAGAGGTTTATTCCTCTTTGCACTAGCACCATAAGAAATTACTTTCTTTGTCTTGTAACCCCCTCCAAAAAATAAACTTAGCATGTGACTTGTCCTTAAGTGAACTCAATATATGGAGACTAAAATGCAACACATAGACATAATAAAGTGGAATAGTAAACTCCCAAAAGTGAGGATGTTGTTTGGAAACATTGCAATTTCCACCATCAACCAACCAAATGAAATGGTACTTAACAAAACAAAAGGAAAAAATTAAAAATAAATTAAAAAAATAAACTAGAGGATAAAAGGAAGAGAAGTAGTTTTAATTTAAAATCTTTAACTTGAATTTTAGAGTTCTCCAAGGTTAGGGGATACCCAAGTTATAGGCAACCACCTTCTTTACTGCCTTCCAAACCTAATAAAACTTTAATTTTTGCCCAGTATCCTCGAATACCCTTAGAGGTTTATTCCTCTTTGCACTAGCACCATAAGAAATTACTTTCTTTGTCTTGTAATCTTGTTGTGAAGGGCTAAGGGTTATCACTTTAATTGGAGAGGCAAAGGTTGCCATTACTTTATTTTTTCATTGAAGGTTGTACCACATGATAAACATACTTTAAGGAATTCCTTCAAGGGTCGTTTTCTATATGTCTCCTTTAATAATTTGTTATCAATATTCAGTTTATGACACTCCTTTTTGGAAGATAGGGTTGTCATGTCCTTCTTCGACTTTCAAGGTTAATGTTGCATTCCTCGCATCAATAATAACATTAATTGTCACTGAGAATGGTTGAGCCAAAGTCAATGCCATTGTTGTGTCTTCTTCCATATACAGGCCTAAAAAAATCCATCAGGAGATAAATTTTTTTGACTTTCACTAAGGCATTTTCTAACACTCCCATTGGTCATTTGATTGATTTGTTTGCTAGCTATAGTGTCACATTTGTAGCCTTTACTTTGCCCAAGCCATGCCTCTTGCAAATAGACAAAGGCATCATGCTCATGCTTGCTCCTAAATCACATAATGCATGATTGAAGACTACATCACCAATAATACAAGGAATCACCTTGGATTTGCAAGCTTAGGTGTTAGCTTCTTTTGCATGATCACATTACACTTCTTAATGATTGCAATAGTAGCATAATCCTTTAACTTAATTTTATTTGATAGAATTTCCTTGAGGAACTTCACATAAGTTGGCATTTGAGCTAAAGTATATGCAAAATGAATATTTATGTGAAGCTATTTAAAAATGTTTAAAAATTTGTCAAACTATTTATCTAACTTCTACTATTTCAACCTTTGAGGGAATGGGATAAGAGGGACATATACCCTGATTGGTGTTGGTGTTGGTATTGGTGGGTTAGTAGTCTCTTCTTTATTTCTAATTTGAATGGGATTGCTATTGGCGTCTCCTGACTACATTATTTTGCTCAATAGAATGTTCAGTCTAAATAGGAGTCTTGCCCAGTTGTCTCCCACTCCTTAATGTAGTTGCCTTGCACTACTCTTGAGGATTAATTTTGTTTTACTAGGTAAATTCCCTTGAGCTTTAGTATTTAATGCACTAGCTAATTGTCTCAATTGCATTTCTAAATTTTTATTTTGAGTGGCCAAATAATCCAACTTGGATTCCTACTTTTCAAATCCTTTAAAAGAGACATCACAATATTTTTCAAATGCAACTTTCCAAGATTATTTGCCTTCATTCTGAAATTGAATCCCTTTATTTATAAGTTAGAAGGATGGTCTAAATAGTCCACTTTGATTTCCAAAATTCCCTTAATGATTTTAATTTTGATTCTAATTTCCCTAAGCAAGGTTAGGATGATTGCGCCATCTAAAATTATAGGTTAATGAATACGGATTATTTTAAGGTCTTAAATTGTTGGATATAGATTGCACTTGATTAGTGCCACAAGATCCTGAAGTGTTGTGTTGGCATCACTATGTGGATGATCACCATCATGAAGTTCAAAACTCAAAGAGGACAGAGAATTTGGAACTACATTGACACCAATATGATCAAATTGCTTCATTAACATGTCAAACCTCGGTATCAATCTTGTTATTCAATGCATTAAGAGTCTTCATTTCCATCACACTTGTTACACTCCTGTGCCTTTCACTCAACCAGTTATAGTATATCAATTGTAATATCTGATCTTTTAAAATTAAGCCGAAACTAATGAGATAACCAAGGAGTACCCTAGAATAGAATGAATTAGGGTTAATTAAGAATAAAGCAATAATTTAAGTATCTAAAAATGGGGTAATAAAGCTAAAAGCTACCTAAATTGGAGCCAAAGTGGCTAAATAAAATAAACAAAAAATGTAGTGATAAGATTGTAATTTTGGGTGACTTTTTAGAAATTCAAAAGAGGAAATTTTAAATGGCAAAATTAAGTTTCCTAAAATTCTTAAAGGTCCTAAAAATCATAAGAACTGCCAAAATGACTAAAACCCTTTTAGTGTATGTTTTATGTCGTCGGTTGACCTAAACTTTGACCAAACAATTCGAGATAATTTTGAATCCCATAAAATTGAAATTAAATATTTTTAATAAACTAGAGGACCTAAATTTTTATATGAAAAGGACAATTATAAAAAAGGATCTAAAATGAGGCCAAATGAAGTGGTCAAAGTTGTGGGACATAACAAAAATTTTGTAATTATTATAAAAATCACTTTTTTTTTTCTTATATTAGGCTAGCCACATCCCACCAACTCCCAAACTGACTTAAGACACTTTGAAACAGAACCAAAGGCGTGCCAAAAGTGGGGACGAAGAAGAGAAAAAGGAAGCCATCTTAGGTAAGCAAATAGGCACTTTTTTTTTTTTTCCTAGTATTTCATTCACAAACCTTCTTCTTCTCTTTAAGCCCTCTCTATTGATGGTTTTAGCTTCTTGAAAGAAGCATTTTGGTGGTTGGTTTCTTGGAAGAAGGAGAGGATTTGAGGAAACCAAGTGTAGCATCAAATTCTTCTTTTTATAGGCTTTAAGACAAGGTATTCACCATGGTAGGAAATTGCTTCCTCTTGTCTTCTCCTACCTTTTCATTTTCGGCCAGCCCTAGGTGTATTTAGAGGGAGATGATTTTTGGCCATAACAAAATAGGAATAATGGTTTTGAGGCATAGATAATTAGATTATGCCATTGGAATCAATTAAAAAGCTTTAGAACTCAAGATAGTGAAATTAGGGTTTTGATTGCACCTAAGAAGCTATGGCACTCTAAGAGAGAAAATTAATCCATATGAGAGTATAATTAGATTAAAGATAAGCCAAGAATATGAATATGCATTAAGACCCAAGAAGAAAGTAACAAAAGTCCATATAGCTCTCTTATGGGTGTAGTTTCGGTCAAGATGAAGATGATGCATGTAGGGAATGTTTTCTTGAGTTTTAATGAATTTAGAGGCTTAGATAGGATGGATAAATAATTATGAAACTATTAGATTGAATTAGGAGCTTTAGATTGAAAGTTAAATTTTTTTAGGGCCTAAATTGGGTTCAAGAAGCAAGATGGCTTTAAACCCATTTAATCATGCATATGATGATTTAGATGAGTTTTGTTAGAGCTATAAGATTTATAATAAGCAAGAGTTTGGGGTTTGGAAAGTGGAAACCCAAGGTTGTTTCTTTTTGGACCTAAAATAGCCATAAACTTCATGTTAGACTTTAATGGGTTTAAGTGAAGATAATGGGATTTAGAATAGACTCCAATTGATTAATTTGTCTTATGGATTGATGTTTGTAGACCAAGCTAGTCCAAACCTACCAAATTGTGAGTGTCAAGTCAAGAAGAGCCAAGATAAGTAAACCAAGAAGGGGGTTAGTGGCATTTAAGCTTCTACAAGTCTGAAGGTAACTTTATCTCCCTTTCTTGCATTCATTTGAATACTTGATTGAATTTAAAGGCTTGTGTGTGTTGTTGCTTAATGCTTTCATGAGTTATATTTCATTATGTTTTCTAAATGAGTTACATGTATATGGAAAGGTAATGAGATGGCTTCTAACTCCTTAAGGCGTGTGTAGTAACCCTTCCTTGGCCCCAACTTGAGTATGAATGAGTTTTTATGCTATATGATGTATTTAAGTTACATGATGCATTGCATAGTATTCTTGCACTACATGCATTGCATTTATTTATGGTATTCATGTGTACATTGATTGGTTGGATTAGTTATTGAGATTCTTTTAGAATCTCACCTCCATACTCCCACTAACCATTTTAAGGTCACCAAGCCAAGGCAATGAAGTTGAGAGGCCTTAGATGATAGAAATAATGTATTAGGATTGTCATGTATTTAGTTTTGATGTATGTACAAGTGTGATGCTCTTTTGTATTATTGAAGGTTCATGATGTAAAATAATATGGATATTCCATATTTTATGGTGAGACCATATGTAAAGGCATGAGAATGTGAATGTGTGGCAATTTATGAAGATATATGGGCTCTAGTATAGTAAATGATATATATGGAGCTATTATATGTGTGTGTATATTTGGGTGCAAAGGGGTTGAATTTTGATCTAAGTCTTTTTGCATGTGTTGAAATGGTAGGAAATGTTATTTAGAATGAAAGAAATGTGCTCAAAATGGAAGAATTCGATTTGGACGCCAATTGGTCCAATTTCATCTAAAAAATAGACTAAAATGGGACCTAAACAACTCCTATGTCAAAAGTAGTTTAAATGATCTAGTTTGGGTCTAAGATTTGGCATGTAATTACACCCTTAGTAGATATTTCTACCAAGCTAAAAATTAGAATTTTCGGAGCTCTACATAATATTTCATAAATTTTCAAAGTTTAGAAAAGGTTGCAGTTTGGTCCTTATACTGTTCCTATTGGTCAATTCTAATGTTTCATGTCTTTAAGGGGTCGAATAGACTCCCTTGCCAATGAAATTTTATAAACATGTAGTTTACATTACAAGCTTTCTGTGGCCATTGGGTTTGCATAAATCATAGTTGTGTAACTAAAGTTATGCATTTTTGGAGTTGGGGTTTGATATGAGTTTATTACTGTTCATTCATGTGTTAGTTACTGTTTCATTAGATTTTTGTGGCTGAAATGAGCTTTTTTTCACCTAAAATTTTTATAGCATATAGTTCACATCTCAAGCTTTCCATAGATACCTAATTTGCACAAAATGGAGTTTTGTAGTCCAAGTTATAAAATTTTAAAGTTAGTGTAGTTATGCATCATGAAGCCATCTCTGGTCATACACACCTGAGGACCTTCCTATGCATATTTTCTAAGCTAATGAGTTGAAACAAGTTTAGTTTATGAGACATATGAGTAAAAGAAAAGAAAGAATTAAAATTAGACCTCTGCAGCTTCGTTTGATATGTAAACAAGCCGACTTTGATGCTAAATGTATAGTTTCGGTTATGGATTTTATGGTTAATGTCTAAGAATAATGGAAATAGTTGAAACAAAGTTAGCTATGACATCAACTACCTCATCAGCATCTACTACCAGTAATGATCACCTAGCTACATCATCCAAGTTAACTTTGTGGATTGCTCAAACCCATTATAAAAAAATTTCACAAGCAACTAATCTTGAATACCGTGAGTAACACCTTTACAAATCCTTGAATCTCTCCCAAGCATCATATAAAGATTCCCCATCACACTAAAAGAAGCTTTGAATGTCACTCCTCAATCTCGAGAAATATTTCACTAAAAATGCATGAGAGCTCATCTCATGTTGAGAAGGATTGAGTAGTCATAAAGTCAAGCCATAATGCTACCTTATCTTTTAAGAGAGAATGGGAATAATCTGAGCCTAATTGCATATGTAGAATTCCTATTCATCTTGATGGTATCTGAGAGTTGCATCATGCAACATCTAAAATAAACTAGGTTGAAAAATATATGAAATATAGGGTGTCTCCCCAGGAAATGAATTTAAATGTTTAATTAAGTTTTCCAAGTGTAAAAGGATCCTAAAATTATCTAATTAAAGGAGGGTTTGATTGAATTAAATTGATTAAAATCAAAATGAATTAAAATTCCTAATTACTACCTAAATGTATGAACTAAAAGGCAAATAATGGACTTGTGACTAACTTTGGATTCATCCCTTGGTATCCACTACCCTTATCCTAATTCAATTGTTAATGTTCTGGTCTAAGAGTTCCTAATTGTGTTCATGGCAAGTGATCCTGAATTACCACTCAAGATTCAAGAGATTAACAAGTTAATATTGAATTAAAACCTCAACTCCGCATTAAATCTTTAATTCTTGTGATGAAGATATTTGAACACTTAAATAAGTGATTAATCAATCAATTAACTTCTGAATTAACATCTTAAGATATTCAATTAACAAATTAAACTCTAAGAAATCTTCAAATCAAACAATTAAGCACACAAATTCACTCATGCATTTTATCAAATACATTGATTGCATACATGGGAAATTAAAGGAAAGTGAAAAATCCAACAATAATATCAACAAATTAAACATCAAATAGTTTCCTAATTAGTGTTTAACCAGGTACTAATTATAAACAACACAAATTCCCAATCAAATACAATCTTAACCAAGATAATACAAGAAAGAGAAAAGTGCTAGAAAAAGAGGAAATCTTAGAAAAAATCCCTTGTTATCTCTATGGATTCAGAGGTGAGAATGGATGAAAGAATGGATGATGAATTTGTGTATGAATGGAATAGATGATCTATGAATGCGTGAGTTACTCTCTGGATGAATGGATGCATCCCTCCCCTCTCATGTGCTTCTCACATGCTTTTCTTTTAATGATCAGATGTGTTGCTCTCCAAATCAGAGCCTTGCTTCTTTTGCACAAATGAATCACATGCCTCCTTTATTCTTTTTCACATGCTGCCTCCTCTTTAATAATCACGTGTTTGTGTGTTCAAATCAAAACCTTCATCTGCTCACATCATCCCTCCACCCATGTCACTTCCACGTGTTCTATATCAGCTTGAAACCCTTGCCAAACTCCCTCTATTTCTGCTACTCTTTTCCACGTCAGCTATACATTGTAGCATGCTCATCGTGAAGCTCGTGCAACTACATAGCCTTCTAAACCCGTGGCTTTTGTCTCGTGTTTCTCTTCCCTCTCAAACTAGAACCTATATTCTTCCATGTAAGAACCCTCATATGATCCCATAGCTCCACCCAGTACCTTCTACTCTAGTTCTTCCTTTTTCCTCATGTTATTCACATTATGTTTTACCAAGCTTGTGTTTCTCATTTCCTATTTGCTCAAATGTGCTGCCTTCTTAATGGACTCCCAAAACCCATAGAATTCCTTCATAAACCCCGTGAGATGCTGTTTTACATGTGTGTGCTTCTCTTTTGTGACCTTTAGTTGGCTACCTACGTGTAAGTATGTGGAGAGAAGGCTCATGTGTGTGAGCTACTATTCTATGTGGAAGGATGACATGATGGAGCTGCTTCTTGTTCCTTCTTCCCAGCTCATTCAAAGTAAGCTGCATGTGTGTGAAGAAAGTTTCCTATGTGGAAGTGTATGTGTAACGTGAAGGGGTGTGCATAGACGAGTGCTGTAAAGAGGTGAGAGCCATGCATGTGTGAACTCAGCCATGCATGAAGTGAACTAGAAAATGGAGTGGGCTGGAAGTATGTGAGTTTGCGAATGAAATTATGACTTCTTGTGTTTGCTACATGGAGCAAGAAACTGTGAGTGGAATGCTTATGTGTGTGATTTAGTAAAGTTTCCTATGTGTTTTGATTTCTTACATGCACAAGCTTTGAGCCAATGAGGATGTAAGAGAGCCTTGGAGTGTGTGATATAAAGCTAATGGTGGGCTGACTTGGTGAATGTGATTCTGTGACAAGGTAAGAGCTATGTATAACCTTGCGTGTGTGAATATATGAGTGAACTGGATGTGTGGCAATGGATGGAATGAGTTGGTTTTTTATTCTGTGCCTCTTCAATGAGTGGGTGGATGACCTGAATAGTAGACATGCAAGAGAGTGTGGTGTAGGTATGGACTTGAGAATTGAATGAAGCGAGATAACTATGCATGTGAGTTGTGTAACACCATACTTAATTAGCTCAACTCATTTCATTCCTAGACTTAGTCCTTTAGATGGTAAGGCTTCATATAGAAAATGCCATTAAAATATTTACTTTATTTGTGTTACGTAGCGGATAAAAAACTTCGTTTCATGTTTCATGGACCATAAAAATCCATTAATCTCATATCCCAATTTAATTACATGCATACAACTCAAAACCATATCAAAATGTTGCCAAGAACTCAAGCTTATAACATATATACACAAAATAATGCAAGCTAGTCTCAGGTCCAACTAGACAGATTTTTGGTACAACTTTGGAAAATCATAACTAAATTTAGAAAAATTGAAATCAAGCAACCCATAGCTTTATGGAAAGCTCTAGATGTTAGTAAAAATAATTTCAAGCCATGAAAACATCATTTGGACCACGTTTGACAACAAAAAAGTGACATAGGTTAGACAGCCCAGCGTTTCTTGTATAGTTTATTGATATAAACTTCAAAAATGCATAACTAATTCCAAAAACTCCAATTCAAGTAAAATATACCAATTTGGAAAGTTACAGATATTAAATTTAAGGAAAAAAATATGTCTAGACCAAGACAAACATGTTTAGATACTAAAAATTGATGGAATAGTACATAAACTTAACTTGCACTACTGATACTGACATAGAACTTCAAAAATTTATAACTCTTTGCTTAGACCTCCAAATGAGGTGATTATAGTTGCTACAAGTCATGGGAAATGTCTAGTTTATTCTTATTAAAATTTGTATTCATTGGACCGCGTTTGACCCACAGATGACACAGAAACCTAAACTGACCATATAAATAGTGCTTATATCAGGATAGCAAAAAATTGACAATTTTGAAAATTTATAATTAATTTCACAGAGCTTCAAATAATCTATTCTTTAGCTTTCCAAAAAGCTCTAGATAAACTCTACATGCATGCCAAATTTCATGAGAAAATTCATCAATTTGTTTAGTTTGTGACATAGGGTTTTGGTCCTTTTAGGTCATCTAAGGAGTCAATTATGGTCCAATTTTTCTTCTACTATGTCCAAGACCACTTGAGCATGTGGAAAAGCATAAAAATAGGCTACCAAACATATTCCAAAAGTCCAATAACCCAGATCTTGAAAGCTCACTCCCCCACACCAAGTTATACATAAGCATATACATAGACAACTCTTGTCATTCATTGCCAAAATCATGTAATATCATTCATATGGTTCTAGTTCTCATACATACACAATATATCCATACATTTACAAGTATTCGTGAGCTCATACATCATGTACATAATTGGATTACATATTATACTATTCAAATGGTTACAAAGTAGACAAATTATATATTTCTATGTCAATCTTCTTCCTTTATGCTTGGTGGCTTCCATTCCTTTGCTCACTTAGTCCACTTAGACATGTTAGGGCAATTGAGAGAGAAAAGTGAGATTCTAGGAATTCCAATAGCTCTTTTCCCTTTCAAACACATAATGTGAATGCCAATTCAAGTCTAAAAATGTATGCATGACTTTCTTGGAAATGCTAAACATATATAGACCATTTCTTTCATTCAAAAGGTCATACATAACATACATAGGCTTGCCAAGATAATGGTTTAGCCTCACCCATTCTTTTTGAGACTTTTGGACTTGCCATACCCATCTCTAAGGGACTTTTGACTAAGCCTCACTTTTTCTAGAAATTTTTGGCTTTGTCTCATCCACTTTTAGGGATTTTTGGTTTATCCTTATCTTAGCTAAGGGACTTTTGGCTTCATCAAGCTCAAGCAAGCCAAGAATATACATAAAAGCATCTTACAAACACATAAATATAGCAACATGGTACCATGGCATGTGATCATTTGCTAGAAACATATTTCATAGCTTTAAATAAGCACACACACATTCAAGACAAGAAAAACACCTAAGCATGCATGAGAGAAAGAAGAGAGAGTTACCTTATGCATAACCACGCACTTTCCTCCTTGAAAATGGTTCCTCTCCCTCAACCAAGCTCTTAGAAGAAGGTGGAACTTGATTCCTTTGACCTAGATACATTATATGGAAGCCAATTACACTCTTGAAATAATTTCTAAAGCTACACATTTATTTTAAAAGTTAGATTGTTCTTATGGCTCATTTATGGTTCCATAACACACCTAATGAAGCAACCTTAGGAAAACATAATCTTGGCCCCATTCTTTCCCTTAATTTATGACTCTTCACTCCAATAAAACTCCTTGGAGCCATCACACATTCATTTCAAGAAACTTAGCTACATGTTGCTTCTTTAAGTCACAATATGGAACCTATGTCACTATCTCACTTTCTAGGCTTCCTAAAATTTTTACAAGGCTTCCTCTCATCCTCTCCCATCATATATGATACAAAACCAAGTTTGGAAGAATTTAAAACTATCCCTTGGTACTTCTTCTAGCCTAGGCCAAGGCAATGCACCATTAAGGGAACCAAGAAGTGTTCTTTGTTTTCTTGATGGGAGATGCATGTGGGAAGCTTTCTAAGAATCTTTAGAGCTCATATAAACATTCACTTTAGCCTCGGAACTCTTGTATCAAAATAGAATTTTGGTTATGTTCTTGAATCCCTAACTTTACTATCTTAGAATTTCATGGTTGTTCGGTTGTTTTCTTTACATATTTTTATTCGCCTCACTCATTTTGCTAAGATTCATCTTTGATTTGGTTCAAAATTCACTCCTCCTTGGCTATCCCTATCTTGGCCAAAACTCACAAGAAAAGAACAAGGGAAGAGCAAGCTTGAAACATAGCAAATTACTTTGGTTTCCTAGCTTTCTCCAAGAGCTCCTCTCTTTGCTTGGATTTCTTTCTTGAAACTCGAACTCCTCCCTTCTAGTTCGAGCTCAAAATAAAGCTAAATGCATTAACAAATCTATAGAAAGAAAGAAGAGAAGGAGGAGAAGAAGTTTGTTAAAGAGAAGACTAGTAAATTTCATGAAATTTTCACCTTTCTTGGCTTGGTTTTCTTCCTCTTCCTCTCTTCTCTTGTGTGCCCTTCTGTCTAGGTCTCCCTCTCTATTTTGGGCAGAAGTGAAATCGGTGGAGAAGAGAGGAGAAGTGGCGTGAGTTATATGGAACATTCAAGAAGGATTTGGTCTAAAAAATTCTATTTATGTCCCTTAAACTTGACATTTTCATTTTAGGTTTATTTTAACTCCTTTTTGAGAAATGTATTTTTCAACATAAAATTTAGGTTCTCTAACTTATAAAATGCCTCTGGAATCACTAAATTTGAAGCTAAAACCTTCTTGAGCGAAGAGGTCAAAGTTTGGGTCAACCGTTATTAGAAAACGTACATTGGAGGGGTTTTAACTATCTCAGGGATTCCTATAGTTTTTAGGGCCTTTGAGAACCCCGGAGAGCTCAAATTTTCTATTTTAAAAACCCTCCTATGAGTAGTTCAAAAATTATCTAAAATTACAAAAATGCCATTATGTTTTGTTGCATTTTCGATAGATTCTATTGGACTATTTTAATTTCGATTTTAGGGCACCTTTTGTAATGTCCTGTTTTCATTAAACGATGGAAATGGGCACGTTTTCAAAGTAAGTCTCCTGAGATGAGTGATTCAAGGCCAAATAAAATTTGGATAAAATTTTAAATAATAGAAAATGAGGATTTGAGCCTTGAGTTGCCCAGAAACCGGGGTCGGAGCGATTCGAAAAATTTGCCGAAAGGCCAGTGGCATTTTCGTAAATAAGTGTAATTTTGGAAAAGCACCTAGGAGGGCTTTTTAAATGGAAATTTTGAGTTGCCCAGGGTTCTCAGAGGCCCCAAAAATCATGGGAAGCCCCGGGACCAGTAAAGCCCCTCCGGTGTACTCTTTCCGATGTCGGTTGACTCAAACTTTGACCGATTCGTTCGGGACGGTTTTAGCTCCGATTTGAGTGATTCGAAAGGCATTTTATTAAATTGGGAACCTATTTATTATGATGGAAAAGACGGTTTTCAAAAAGGAGCTAAAACGAAGGAGAAACGAAAATGCTAAGAACGAAGGGCAAAATTGGCATTAAAGTGTTAAAAGAAACTTCTTTCTTCTTCTTTATATGCCACGTTCTACCTCCCCCTCTCCAAACCGACTTGCTTCTGCCCATTTTCAGAGGAGAACTCCAGCTCCTTAGGCGCATAAGAGGAGGAGGATTTTGGAGGAAGAAATTCAAGAGAAAGGTAAGAAACTTTAAGAAATTCCATATCCTTCCTTCTTGAACCTTGCTCCTCTCCTCTCAAGCTTTCTTTCTATGGTTTTAATGGAGAGTTTGGTGCTGTTTTTGGGGCAGAACAGAGAGGGGAATTTCGAAAATTTAGGGAGTAAGCCAACCAAGTGGAAGAACAAGCCAAAGGAAGCAAGAAAACAAGGTAAAACTTCCAATCTTTGGTACTTTCTCCCTTCCCCTTGCTCTTGCACGAATTTGACCACCATGAGCCCAATTCTTAGGGGCTGTTTTCTGTCCAATTTATGGAGGGATTAGGGGTTTTAGATGGCAAGGATTAAGAATGAACCAATAGAATCAAGAAAGGAGCATTAGGAAACAAAATGGAATCATTAGGGATCCAAATGCTCCCTTGCAAATCTGATTTTATATAAATGTTCTTAGGCTTAAATGAATGTTTAAATGTGCTCCTAAGATCCCTAAGAGGTCCCCCATATGTCTCTTCCTCCATAAAATGAACAAAACCCCATGGAAAGTCATGAACCTATAAGTTGGAAAAGTGTAGAGCACTTAAGGGGATTGTAAAAACTGATTTAATCTATAAGTTCCCTTAGTTGTTTAAGTGTTTCCTTGACCTCCTAGAACTCTTAACAACCTCCCTAAATGGTTCCCCCATCAAGGAAAAATCAAGAAGCCATGAAATCCTATTTATGCTCTAACTTTCGGCCAAGTAGGGATGGCATAGTTAGAGAGAGTTTTAAATTGTTTCAAGCCCATTTTTGAGTCATACATGATGAATGAATGTGAGGGGAAACCTTGGGAAAAATTTAGGAAGCTTAGAGAATGAGTTGGTGCTTTAGGTTCCATATTGTGACCTAAGGAAGCAACATAATGTTAGGCCCTTTGTTTTAATTATGTGATGACTCCAAGAGGCTTAAAAGGAGTCAAGAATCATATTTGAAAAGAAAGAATGAGGCCTAAAAATCATTTGAGGGGTGTTGCTTCATTAGGTGCCTTTATGGACCATAATGGAGGTTGTAGAGTAATCTAGGGTTTAAGCAAGTTGCATAGCCCTAGAAATTGTTTCATGAACTTAATTGGCTCCCATAATTTGTGTCTAGGCCAAGTGAAACTATCTCCACCAACTTGTGGGTGTGTGGCTAAAAGAGGAGGCTTGAAAGCTAAGGAAAAAGTGTATGTTTGTATACAAGGTAGCTCTCTCCACCTTCTCTCATGCATGGATGTGTGTTTAGCTTGTTTTAGAATGCTTGTATGTGTATTTTCAAGCTTTGAAAAGTATGCTAGCATGCCTTTACATGTCATGATCCTTGATGCCATGTTATGTTTTAAATGAATCCATGATGTTTGTATGAGTTTGCTTGAGTGTGGAGAGGCCAAGAACTCTTCCCTTGGGTGAGGAGGAGCCAAGAACCCTTGAGCTTGGTTGAGACAAAGTAAAGAGTCTCCCAAAAGCAAAGTGGGCTCCGAAGAGTATGGTTGAGCCCAAAGTGCTCAAAGAATAGGTGAGGCAAATCCAAAATCCATGAGGAGAAGTGTGAGGCCAATCCAAACACTTAGTGAGCTCTTGAATGTCTTGTATGATTGATTCACATGCCAAGGTTGCTTTTAAAATGCCTATGATTTCTACTTTCTCCATGCATGCATTTGTGAAACTTGCTTGCACATATTATGTGTGATGGAATGGGAGATGAGCTATTGAGATTCTTGAATCTCACTCCCTCCTCTTAAATGTCCTAATATGCTAGGTGGACCAAGTGGACATGGCAATGGGAGCCAACCACCTTGAAGAAAGAAGATTGCCATCCTTATGCTTGATTTTTGGTCTTTTGATAGACTTCATGATGTATATTATTATTGTAAATGGTCTATGACCCCTTGGACAAATGTAAAAATGATATTATGTGATAGATAAATGAATGAGTATGGTGTATGTACTCTAGAACATAAATTGAGTGTTTATGCTAATGTATACACTTGAGAAAAGCTTGGTGTAATGTGTATAAGTGAGGGTGAAAAGGCCAAAATGAGATGCAAATGGTTCGGAACCATTTGGGCAGCTTCCCCAAGTCTTAAACATGCTTTTAAACTTGCCCAAAAGGTGCCAAGACCAAAGGAAATCCATTTGGCAATTTTGGTACCCAATATGGAGCCAAAATTGACCATAATGGAACCCTATGCCACTTTTTGGCCAAATGAGTTAGTCTTGCCCTGAAATTTGGCATGCAATTAGGTCTTGTTGAGAGCTTTCTAGGAAGCTAAAGATCATAATTTTCGGAGACCTAGGGAATATTTTGTGAATTTTTAAAGTTGGGATTTTCTATGGTTTCTGGTATGTGCACTGTTCATACTGGCAGATTTGATTTTCGTGTCACTCGATGGCTAAATGGTGTCCAATGCTTATGAAATTTGATGTGCATAACCTAGAGGTCATAAGCTTTCTGTGGCCACCGATATCACCTCATTTGGAGGTCTGAGCACAGAGTTATGCATTTTTGAAATTTGCTGTCAGTAACAGTGGCGACTCCAGAGCTCAATCACTGTTCCATCAGTTCCAGATACCTAAACGTATCCGTTTCATTCAAAAATTATTTTTAGTATCAAGTTAACATTTATAGCTTCCCAGAATGACTGAATGTGTGTGATTTCAATTTTTGTAGAATTAGTTATGAATTTCAGAAATTTGCATCAGTAACCTGAATCACAGCCCAGGCAGCCAGTGAGTCTGTAGCGTTTTGGATGTCAAACGTCCTGTGTGATGAATTTTGTAACTTGGACGTATTTTTAGTGTGAAGTAGACATCCTGATATTTCCAGAATGACAAAGAACACATGATTTCGATTTTTCCAGATTTAGTTATGATTTTCCAAATTTGTGACAGAAAAGAGAAAATTCTGGACGAAAATGCAAACATGAATTTTAATGTGTTCATTTGCTTTCCACGAGTTGTAGACCAAATTTGATGATGGAAATGAGCTATATTCATGTATTTAAGTATGAGAACGTGATAGATGCATTCATATGGCTCACGGGACTCCGAAAGAAAAATTTTACCTGTAGAGAAATGCATTTTAATTCATAACTCCCTATGCCACTAGATTGTTTCCATAGAACAAACATAAGATGATGCATGGGAATTGCATGAATTGAGTCCTAGAAGTATGGTGTTACACCTTTAGCTTCTGACATTCATTATTTGGGGTTTAGAATATTGTTCTAATTTTATTGGACCTCAAATCACTCTATTCGGGGGACTTTCTTTTGTATCTGGTGAATTTCGTATATTTATGGAGAAATTGTATGTTACGTTTCTCGCGTTTTTCTCATATTTTTGAAGAACCAAATGTTACAAGTTGTGTGTTGTGGATGAAAAGTGAATTCTTGTGCTTTATTCCCTTGGAAGCTGTATGAAAACCATTATGAAGAATGAATGAATTGCTTCATATCTCTTGATCATGTGAGAGCCTCCAATTGATGCCCACTTCAACTCCATCTTTTCTCCAAAAAAATGTTCTTTCTTTAAGTCCCATCTGCCTTATGAAAATCTACACAAATAATAAGAAATATTTAATAGAAAAAATTCATAAAATTATTTAAATAAATTTATGCATTAAAATTCTAAAATTTTGCAAATTAAATCCTAAATGGGATAATGGCCAATAAAATCAAATTTCATTCAATTAAATCTATTAAGCCATATTTAATTATTAAAATGCCTAAATTAAGAGGATTCATATATATAAAAATAGCACTCATTAGTATCACAAATCCTTAAAAATCTAGTCAAATGTGCGTTGGGATTTTCAAGGACTCTGCCTCCAAATTCATTTATTGAATCACATAGGTTTGCATGGTGATTAGGAGCAATTCTTACTTCTTGAGTTACATAGGCTTATGGATCTTGTTGCTGATTTATAAGTTGAGGTTCTTGTGGCGTCTCTACATGCCTATGTCAAGATTAATAAGAAAAATCTTTCAATTGATATTGAATTTTGTTTTATGAATGCTCACATATGTCAATATGCTCATGCATGCATTTTTAAGGCTTGTATTGTAACGACCCTAACTTCTAATAATCATAATTAAGGTTAAGTACGTGATTACCAACCATAAAATTTCAATTAGGGTTGAAAGTCATTACAACTAATTATATTAAAAAAATATTAGGAAATTTGAACCTTAATGTTATTAGGGTCATTAATTAGGCAACCACAATTATTTAAAAGTGCAAGTAAATTTAATCATTAATAAGGAGCCTTTGATTCTCCCATCCATCAATTCCAACTCATAAAAACCTCTTACAAGTGTTTCTAAATCATTTCTTATTATTACCATAAAAGAAACTAAGGTTTCTAGGTGAATATGAGAAATTGAGCATCTTCGCCACGGCTAAATCCCCTTTTACCGCGGCCAATTACTCTCGGATTCAAGTCCTTACACCTCCATAAATTTCACGCATTTTGCCGCGGCCAAATACCCTTTTCACCGTGGCCAAATACCCTCTGAAACACCCTCAAACTTGCTTCCCAGGCTTAGCTACGGCTAACATCACTATTCGCCGCTACCAATTTCTCTCTGTTTTCTTCTCTGGCAGGTTTGCCACATTTGGCCGAGGCCAATTAATTGTTGGCCGCGGCCAATTCTTCTCTATTTCTATTTGGCCTAGGCCAATTAAATGTTGGCCGCGACCAATTCCCTTCTGTTCCTATAACTCCCAAGATTTCATCTCATGCTCTCCAATTTCCCTCCAATATCACTCTAAGGCCATTTTACCTTAATTTATGCAACTTTAATGGTAATTATGTACCTTAATTACCTAACTAATCTATCATTACCCATTTAGCATTTAGATGTGGATTTTTTTACTCATCCATGGGATTTTATGTCAGCAAATTATAAATCTCCTACAATGGTCATTCAATCATACTTTCATTGGGTATTTCTTGCATTAATAGTCAAGTCTATAAGGAACATATCATGGGATTATATTCTATGTTAACAAAATACTTCTACACTTGCCAATTCATGATGCAATGCAAAAATGGTACAAAACTTGTAAATTAGTTACATTACAATTTGACAAGGCTCTCAAACCTATGTGCTACCAAACCATTTAACAAGATCTCGTTAATTTTCTCCTTGCTATTAAGAGGTCCGGTCCCTGAAAATGTTAGCCCACAACGAGGTGAGATATACAATCTCAGTAACAAAAGGTAATTTTCCATATATATGTACAAGTCAATCAATCCAATGCAATTTCATGTCATCAATACCAGAATCATCAATTCAATTCGCAAATGAACTAGTTGAGCTACCAATGACTACTGTCCCATACCAGCAATCATACACAACATGTTAATGGCCAATAATACCAGGAGAGGTCCGTCCACGGCACCTACTCCATAATGAGCACAACTAGGGCTTAGTGCATCGGGGTCTGATCACAACCCAGTGCTCGATTGAAGCACATGCATGAGTGGCAGCCGCATCACAACTCCACTATGGACTCATAAGGTCCAATTACAATCACAATCAAGTAGTCAACTAGTCATTTAGCATTTCAAAATCAAGTATGGGTAACAAATAGTAGATTAACATGAGCATATATATGGAATCAGGAAAAAAACCCCAGTTACCTCAATGAAGCCAATTACTCTTCTCCTAGCTACCATAATAATCCAAATGCACACCAAGCCTATAACAAGCATAATTATCATCATTTCTAATCACAATCAAATATCCAAAGAGTTGAACTACTAATGACAGACTAGAGGTTACTCACCTAATTACCAAGGGATTTAATTTCGGATTCCAACTTTCCCACACCAGAAATTACCATAGTTCACTCCAATTTTTGGGTAATTTCACATGAAACCAAAGCCCATATCATAGGTCAACTATAGGGGTCTCAAACTAACAGAAAATGCATCAAAATGGGAAGAAGATACTCACTTAATAACACCCATAGCCTCACCTCCGAAAATCCACCATGGAAGCACCAAAATTCGCATTTCAATCATCAAGCCCAGAAAATTCAGTTTTCCACCATTATCTCCTTGTAATCTCACACAATAACAGAACCCATTATGATAATACATCCTCAGGGGCATTTTCCAGCAAAGTGATACACAAAATGGAAGGGAAATGCTTACCTAATCATCCCTCTAACCTCCAACTCCGAAAATCTTGCAAGCAATCACCCAACACCAAGTTTCAGATTTGAGAAGAAGATGAAAATGCTCAAAACTAAAAATTAATTAGACCAAAATGGAGAGGAGGATGAGAGGGTTAAGTTATATATAACTCACCTTGGCTAAATCATCTTCTAGAAGTGAGAAATGGTGGAGGAATGCAGAAAACCCTAGCCTCCTCTCTTCCTATGCGAAAATGGAGTTCTCCTTTGCCTAAGGTTGAGTTGGTATGCAGAATAGAGGGTAAGAGGTTGAGTAAGTTAGGGTTTTAGATGGGTTTGGGCCAACCTTAAAACCTAAAATCCACTTAGGTTCAGATGTGTGCTTGTTGGGCCTTTGTTTGGTGAGGTGGGCTGCATAACATTTTGAGTTTAAGTGAAGTATGCTGACCCAATGGCCTAATTCCTTGTAGGTTTAGATTTTTATGCTTGTTGGGCCTTATTTCATGAGTTGGGCTATAGAAATTTGATTGGGTTAGGCCAAGTTCCAAGAGTCAATCCAACTTGGGTCTACATAATGTGTGTTGGGCCAACTATAAGAGCTCATGTAAATTGGGTCTTGGGCCTCTATTTCATTAAATCAAATTAGGCTATTGCTAGGTGATCTCTCTTGGCCCAAGTCTCATGATAAGGAGTTGGGCTTGCCTCTAGAATTATTGGGCCTCCATAAATCCTTATCCATGACTTATTCAAATTAAATCTTAGGCCCCAATTAGGCTTTAACCTAAATGAAATCTTAAACCTATATTACGAACTTATTTCTCTATAAATTTTCATTCATAAAGCTTGCCCAATTATTTCATGATAATTATTCTTAATTAGTCCAAATACATTATTAACACCCTAATTAATTTCGGGGTGTTACATGTATTTCATACTTTATATGTGGTTGAAAGAGAGATGAGCTATTAGGATTCTTTGAATCTCATTCCCTCTTCTCCAATGTTCTAACATGCTAGGTGGATCAAGAGAATAAGGAAATGAGAGCCAACCACTTGAGAGATGAGAGCATGACATCAAAGTATATAGATTTTGTTTCTTTAAGGCCATATGAATGGCAAATGTTGTAATCTATGGTTGTATATGTCCCATGATGTTATGAACATGTTTAATTATGCTAATATATCATATACAAATGAAGTTTAAGGTTGTATGTATGGTAATATGCATTTTAGACATGTAATGGAAAACTTGCATTATGGAAATGTATGTATAAATGGAAGTGGAGGGACCAAATTGAGATGCATGAGGTTTGGAACCACTTGGACAGTTCATACAAGTCATATTCATGCTTTTAAACTTGCCTAAGAGGTGCCAAACATTAAGGGAAGTCATTTGGACACATTTGGCATATAATATGGAGCAAAATTGACCATATTGGAAACCTATATAACTTTTTGTCCAAATGAGCTCTTCTTGATCTGAGATTTGGCATGCATTTAGAGCTTCATAAGAGATTTTTGGGAAGCTAAAGTACAGAACTTTTAGAGGTCTATGGAATATTTGATGAATTTTCAAAGTTGGGAAATTTTTTGAAATTGGTTCAGTGCATTGTTCTCTCAGGTCCGAAATTAAATTCTATCACTTATAGAGTAAATGATGTCCAATTGCCACAAAATTTTATAAGGAGAAACTAGACATTTCTAGTGACTTGTTACAACAGAAGCACCTCATTTGGATGTCTAGAGAGGGAGATATAAATTTTTGAAATTTTTGTCCAGTATCAGGTGTCCAGATAGACCTAAGTTAATGTTTGATTAGTTTTTGAGTTAAGGATGTGCCTAAACTGGTCTTAAGTTATTTGTCCACTCTAGCTAACATCTGTATCTTTCCAAATTGGTATCTTTTACATGGATTGGAGTTTTGTGGAATTAATTGGACATTTTTGAAGTTCATAGCAAAAACCTATATCAGAACCAGTAGCTAGTCAGACCTTTACACATTTTCGAATGTCAAACATCTTCTACTTGGTGTTTCATGACTTGGACATATTTTCAACATATATTAGACCTCTGTATCTTTTCAAAATGGTAAATAATGCATGATTTTGATTTTTCTAGAATTAGTTATGATTTTCCAAAGTTTGTGACAGAAAATGGAAAATTTTGGCCGAGGTTACAACTATGAATTTTGTGTATTCCCTTGCCTTGCACGAGTTCTAAGCCACTTTTGGTGATGGATTTGAGTTGTATCTATGTAATTAAATATGAGAATGTGATATATGAGTTTATATGGGCCACGGGACTTTGAAAGAAAAATTTTACATAGCGCAATGCAAGAAAATTCAAAATGTTAATGCCATTTTTCTTGCTTTCCTATGTAGTGCTTGGCATGAGACTTAAAATTAGCTTGAGGTAAAGCTAGAAATCTATGGTGTTACACAAACAAGAGAATATATATACATAGAGTTATTATAGAGAATATCTAAGAATAATAAAGTCTTGGGGAACTATAACTCTTATAATGACCTTTTTTGTTTTTACTATCTTTTAAGGTCCTTGTTCATGTCCTTAAGTCTTAGGGTACAAATATGTCCATATTAGTCCTTGGGGTCACATATATGTCCATGTATAAAAAAAGGTCCAAGTCATTTAAAGATCCCAATCATGGTTATATAGAAATCTTATATGTCTTTAAGTATAGCTATACTTATATGCATGCTTATGTATGTGTGTGTGTGTATTCTTTGCTTTAGAAATATTTAATTATTTGTCTTTTCTAATTAACTTTAAGATTCCCTAAGAATAAACTATTTCCTAATCATACATAAACAATTCATATGAAAAATTACACAATAATCATTTTATGATTACTTCTTTATCATAAGTTTTCATGTAAGAATTTCATCTCAACTTATAAACCATATGGTTTCATTTAAGGTTCTTAAACTTAATCATTTTGTGCTTGATTAATTGTCCTTGAACTTCCTGAAACTTGCCTTTAACATGTATTATCATAACTACTCAAAATATGCAAGAACAAGTGCATAATAACATTTAAAATGGGTTGGTGCCATAGGTTAAGAAGAGCAAAACAAGCTTTACTCAACATCTTAAATCTACAGTTCCTTAAAACATCACCAAATTTTGACATGGAGCATCTTATTTGTGTTAACTAAGAACCTAAAAAAGCCCAAATAAAAAATGATTTCTTTAGCTCCTCAACTCTTCAATTTTGTAAAACTATCTGGGAAAGGTCTAATGTAATATCCGATACTAGATTTAATGAAATAGTTAGTATTTTAGTCTAAGTTAGACTCTTCGATCAGAGTAAAGTAGATGAGAAAAAGGAGTAAAGGCCCAATTAGAAAAGTGAAATGGACTAAAAAAGTGAGTTTTAAGCCTAAAGGAAACAATAATAATGGGCTTGATTGTGCAATATGTAACGCCCGGTATGTTGTAAAAACACTTAAACGGGTCAGTTTGAAAAGTGAGTCCCTTGAGATAAGCTATTCAAGGCCAAATAAAATTTTGATAAAATTTTAAATAATAAAAAATGAGGATTTGAGTCTTGAGTTACCCAGAAACCAAGGCCGGAGTGATTCAAAAAATTTGCCAAAAGGCCAGTGGCATTTTTGTAAATAAGTGTAATTTTGGAAAAACACCTAGGAGGGCTTTTTAAATGAAAATTTTGAGTTGCTCAAGGTTTTCAGAGGCCCCAAAAACTATGGGAAGCCCTGGGATCGGTAAAGCCCCGGGACTGGTAAAGCCCCTTTTGGTGTACTTTTTCTAATACTGGTTGGCCCAAACTTTGACCGATTTGTTCGGGAAGGTTTTAGCTCTGATTTGAGTGATTTCAAAGGCATTTTATTAAATTGGGAATCTAAATTTTATGATGAAAAATGCGGTTCTTAAAAAGAAGCTAAAACGAAGCCAAATCGAAAATGCCATTACGAAAGGGCAAAAATGGAAATAATTTACAAAAGGAAGCTTCTAAATGCCACTTTAAAGTCCACGTTCATCCTCTCCCTCCCTAAACCGACTTTCTTTTGCTCATTTTCAGAGAAAACTCACAGCTCCTTAGGCGCACAAAAGGGAGGGATTTGTGGAGGAAGAAAGCAAGGCAAAAGGTAAGAAAGTGTAGGATTTTGCTACTTCTTCCTCTTGAAACTTCATTCTCCTCTTCTTGCTTTATCTTTCTATGGTCTTAATGAACTTTTTGGTGCTGTTTTGGGGTTAGACCAGAGGTGATAAAGTCAAAATTCAAGGAGGAAGAAGAGGGAAGAGGAAGGACTCTTGAAGAAAGCTTGATTGCAAGGTAGTTTCTCCTCCTTTGTTCCTTCTTTTTCTGCTTCTCCTCTTCCATAGTGGGACGCCTAAAATAGAACCATGAAGAGAGAAGAATTTCTATTTTATAAGTCAAAAGAATACATCAAACTAGGCCATGGGAAGATGGAATATACCAAAGAATTGCATAGAAAACTAGTGAAATGCAAGTAGGAAAAGTGTAGGATTCTTGAATATAATCTAAAATCTGGATTAATTCAAGAATTTTCCATCATATGTGAGTGTTTGTTTGAGTTTCTAAGACTCCTAGGGAGCCTCCCAAGTGCCCTATCCATTAAGGTAAAAGTCCAAACTCCATGGGTCCTTAATGGAAGTATAAATCAGTCAAAACCCATAAAGAGAGCTAGGGGATGTTTTAAATGGTTCCAAACTTGATTTGGAACTTTATATGATAAAAGAAGATAGGAGAAACCCTTGAGAAAAATTTAGAAGCTTTAGGTTGGAAGATGAGGCAATGGCTTCCATAATGTAACCTTATGAAGCAACATGGACCTAGGTTTGTGAAAGTGAGTGTGTGACGGCTTTAAGGACCTTAAATGAGATTAAGAGATCTAAATAGGACAAGAGAATGGAACCAAGAATGTTAATTATGGTAGTTGCTTCATTAGGTCATTAATGGAACCATATTGTGACAAATAGCATAAATTGTATTCTTGAGAATGAGTTGGAAGGCCTAGCTTGTTCTAAGAGTATAATTAAGTGTTGTTTCTTGTGAATAGGCCAAGGAAATCCAACCACACCTCATTGTGCTTATGGAACTGAAAAGGAGAAAGAACAAACAAAGTAAAGCTTGAATTTCCACCAAGGTAGCTCTCTACCATTTCTTGTTGCATTTTCTTGTTGCATATGTGTCATTGTGTGCTTGTGTGTATATTTATATGTTTGAGACATGCCACTTGATGCTATGTTGCTATTTTGGTACCAATATGCCTTCTTAAATGTCTTTGAATTGTGGAAATGGCTCATAAGAGTGAGGTAGTACTAAAAGTCCCTTAATATGGGTGAGGAGATGCCAAAAGTCTCATGGCATGGGTGAGACAAAGCCAAGAGTCCCTTGGATGGATGAGGCTAAGTCAAAAGTCCCAAAAACCAATAGTGAGGCAATCTAAAAGTCCTAGCAATGGGGTGAGACAAACCCAAAAGTCCCTAGACCTCATTCCTATGCTTGACATGCGTTTGTGACATAAACATGTGGAGATTGAATGCTTCATAGATCGAGTAGTTGCATACTTGTACCTTTGACATATTGTATGCCTTGAAAATATGCTTGAATAGGTGTATGAGATATTGAGATTCAATGAATCTCACCCCATCCTTTCTCTCATCTTATATGATCTAGGTGGAGTTCAAAATCCAAAGGATGGAAGAGAAGGAGTTTAAATATCCATCTCTTGGCAAATTTTACTAGTTTTGATGTATTAGAATGTCAAAGTATATATGTATATATTATTTTTGAGTTATGACACTTTAAACAAGTGTAAAACTGTAACATCCGGCCTTTCCATAAATGTGAGAAACACAATGTTCGGTTTCTCCGTAAACAGCAGAAATGGGCCAAATACAAAAGGAAGTCCCTGAAATAGAAGGAATTAGGGCCAACTAAAGTTATGATAAAATTTTAAATATTAGAAAATTAGGATTTAAGCCTTGAGTTGCCCAAAAATCAAGGCCAGAGTGATTCAAACAAATTGTCAAAAGGCCAGTGGCATTTTCGTAAATATGGACACTTTTTGAAAAACACACAGGAGGGCTTTTTAAATGAAATTTTTGAGTTTCCCAGGGTTCTCAGAGGCCTTAAAAACCATAGAAAGCCCCAGGACAGTTAAAGCCCCTTCGGTGGACATTTTCCAACGTCGGTGTGCCCGAACTTTAACGGATTCGTTCGAGAAGGTTTTAGCTCTAATTTGATTGATTCCAAAGGCATTCTTCTTAATTGGGAACCTAAATTTTATAATGGAAAAGACGGTTCTAAAAAAGGAGCTCCAATGAAGGAGAAACATAAATGCAAAGTATGAAGGGCAAAATGGAAATTTTTGAAAAGTGTAACTTATTCCCACCTATATATATGATGCACCCTTCTCTTCCCTTCATTATGCACGACCATCTTCTGCCTAAAACCAGAAGAAAACCCTAGGGGATGAGTCTCACAAGAAGGGGAAGAAAAGGAGGAGAAATCAAAGGCTTAAGGTATGGAAATTAGTAGTTTTTCATGCTCTTTCTCTTCTAAAACCTCTTCTCCTCCAATCTCCTTTGTTTCCTATGATTATAATGAAGTTTATAAATCTATTTTAAGGGAGAAATTAAGGGGAAAGTTCGGATTTGAAGAGAGGAGCTCAAAGAACACAAGATTCAAGTGAGAAGAAGCAAGAAAACAAGGTAATTTCTCTTCCTATGGTTGTCATTTTTAGTCCCCTTCTCCACCGTTTCGCCCCACTTGAGAAAACCCTAGGAGGAGATGATTTTTAGGCAGAAACAAGCATGAATCTAAGGAAAAAGGGTGTGGAGATTAAGAATATGCAAAGGGAATTATCAAAAAGCTATTAGATTTTAAGATGCAAATTCTAAGGTTTCAATTGCACCTTGTAAAATCTGACTTTGTATGATGATTTCTAGGCCTAAGTAAGAGTTTAAATGATCTCCCAAGATCCTTAAGAGGCTCCCCATATGCTTCTTCCCTTGAGAAAACAAAGAAAGCTCTATGGAACCTAATATGCTTCATAACCTCGGCCTAGATGGGTTCTCCTAGCTAGGGAGAGTTTTAAATTTTTCTAAGGCCATTCTTGAGTCATATTTGATGAATGAAAGTGAAGGGAGGCCTTGGAAAAAATTTAGAACTCATAGAAAGTGATTTGGTGTCTTAGGTTCTATATTATGACCTAAAGAAGCAACATGGTGTTAGGCCTTTTGTTTTGATGATGTGATGACTCCAAGAGGCTTAAAAGGAGTCAAGAATCATATTTGAAAAGAAAGAATGAGGCCTAGAAATCATTTGAGGGGTGTTGCTTCATTAGGTGCCAATATGGACCATAATGGGAGTTATAGAGCAATCTAGCATCTAAGCAAATTGTATGATCTTAGAGATTGTTTCATGAACCTAATTGGCTCCCATATATTGTATTTAGGCCAAGAGATACCATCTCCACCAATTTTTGGGTGTGTGGCCGAAAGAGGAGGCTTGAATCCTAAAAGAAAAGTGTGTGTTTGTATACAAGGTAGCCCTCTCCACCTTCTCTCATGCATGGATATGTGTTTAACTTGTTTTAGAATGTGAGTATGTGTATTTTCAATCTTTGAAAAGTATGCTAGCGTGTCTTTACATGTCATGATCCTTGATGCCATGTTATATTTTAAATGAATCCATGATGTTTGTATGAGATTGCTTGAGTGTGGAGAGGCCAAGAACTCTTCCCTATGGTGAGGATGAGCCAAGAACCCTTGAGCTTGGTTGAGATAAAGCAAAGAGTCTTCCGAAAGCAAAGTGGGCTCCCAAGAGTATGGTTGAGTCCAAAGTGCTCAAGAAATGGGTGAGGCAATCCAAAACCCATGAGGAGAAGTGTGAGGCCAATCAAAACACTTAGTGAGCTCTTGAAGGATTTGTATGAGTTGTTCACATGCCAACTTTTCTTCTAAAATGTCCATGGCTTTTATTGTCTCCATGCATGCATTGGTAAAGCTTGCTTGCACATATTATGTATGATTGAACGGGAGATGAGCTATTGGGATTCTTTGAATCTCATCCCCTCCTCTCCAATGATCTAACATGATAGGTGAACTAAGTGGATATGCTAATGGGAGCCAATAACCCTAAAGGAAGGAGATTGACAAAGTTATGCCTTGGTTTTAGCCATTTTGGAACCATAATGATGGTTTATCATGTATATGATGTAGTAAATGGGCTATGACCCTTGAGACATGTGTAAATATGATATTATATGATGTTTAAATGTATGGATATGATGTGTGACCTCTAGAACCTATTTTGAGTATGTAATGCCAAAGTGTGCAATATGGAAGTTTGTTGGAAATATGCATAAGTGTAGGTTGAATGGCCAAAATGAGATGTATGAGGTTTGGGAACATTTGGGCAGCTCACACAAGTCTCAAATAAGCTTTTAAACTTGCCCAAAAGGTACCAAGAACAAGGGAAATCCATTTGGCAATTTTGGTACCCAATATGGAGCCAAAATTGACCATAATGGAACCCTATGTCACTTTTTGGCCAAATGAGTTAGTCTTACTCTGAAATTTGGCATGAAATTATGTCTCATTGAGAGATTTTAGGAAAGTTAAAGAACATAATTGTCGGAGGTCTAGAGAATATTTGATGAATTTTCAAAGTTGGGATTTTCTATGGTTTCTGGTATGTGCACTGTTCATACTGGCAGTTTTGAATTCTGTGTCACCCAATGGCCAAATGATGTCCAATGCTTATAAAATTGTATATGAATAAACTAGAGTTCATAATCTTTCTGTGGCCACTGAGATCACCTCATTTGGAGGTCTGAGTAGAGAGTTATGCATGTTTGAAGTTAACTGTCAGTATTAGTAGCGCCCCAGGAGCTTAGTTACTATTCCATCAGTTCCAGATATCTAAATGTATCTGTTTCATTCTGGAATTATTTACAGTGTCAAGTTAACATTTGTATCTTTCCATAATGACTGAATTTGTGTAATTTCGAGTTTTGTAGAATTAGTTATGAATTTCAGAAGTTTGTATCAGTAAACTGAATAACAGCCCAGGCAGCCAGTGACTCTATAGCTTTTTGGATGTCAAACGTTCTGTGTGATGAATTTTGTGACATGGGCATATTTGTAGTGTGAATTTTACATCCTAATCTTTTCATAATGACTAAGATTGCATGATTTCAAATTTTCTAGATTTAGTTATGATTTTTCAAAGTTGGGCCAGAAAATGGAGCAAATCTGGCCGAAAATATGCTTGCTTATTTTGAGCTCCAATTCGGTTTCCATGAGTTATGGGCATGATTTTGTCATGAAAATGAGTTGTAATGATGTATTTAAATATGAGGATGTATAGTATAAGCTCACACGGTCCATGTGACACCGAATTGAATTTTTTTAGATATAGCGCAACGCGGAAAAGTCTATTATTTTATCCCCTTTCTCATATGCTCTTGTGGGATTAATGATATAAAGCCTATAAATGACATAAAATGAGCTAGAAGTTATGGTGTTACATTTATTGGTATCAGAGCCTTGTTCCAGGCTTTCTCGGATTGGATTTGGCTTGAGGATGCAGCCATTAGGCTTTGTAAAAGGCTTGTATGACTATAAAAAGTCCTTTATGAGATATTGTGGGTGTGTGAAAGTAGTTTGTAGCTTTATTCATGATAAGTAAGTTATAGAATGGTCTTAGACTAGTTAGTGGATATCGAGAAGAGTGGCCTCTAAAGTAGCTTGAGCAGAGTTGAGGGATCCAATGGCTAGAGCTTGATGAGATATGACAGCTCGCCGGGATCAGTGGCAAGCCCTAGATATGAATGATAAGAATGATCTCGTTGATAGAAAGAGGCTTGCTAGAGAGAGTATGTGAGGCCTAATTCTATTGGGTACTCATACTTAGGCCATTCCCAGCTATCTCATGTAACACAGAGACAAGTAATGATGTAGTGCGGTATGAGATGAGACTGCGACTGCACCAAACCAGTCTAGAGAGGAAGTGAAAAAAGAGTCACCCCCTAGCCACAACACCCAAATGCCTAGATAAGTATTAGAGCTCGAAAGGTTAATTCCCTCAGGCCAGAGATTTGAGTTATAAGCTATACCCTGGAGCCTGATAGTCCGAAGGTGATAGCTAGTTATGCCTGAATGAAGTGAGAGGTAAAACCCTCTAGCTTGATGATGAGCCGATTATAGAGGCGGTGAGGCTCGGGTTGGTAGCTAAAGATAAAAATCCAATCCCTATAATAGTAAGCCAATCAGAGGCTGTTAATCGCAGCGAATGATGTGTTAGCCATGGTGAATGGCAGTGTAAATGCCTTGTTAGTCATATTCAGGCCAATTTAAGAAAGGAGTTGATAAGGGGTAAGACAACCCACAGTGAGTGGGAACCCCAAGTATAAGTCGAGGAAAAGAATAGTTATGAAAGATTAGTAAGAAGTTCGTGGGCCTAGTAAATGAGACTGAGGAAAGAGCTCAACACAGAGAAAGTTAGACACAAGGCTAATGAGGTTGTTGAAAGCTGCCTGTGAGGTGTTGACTCCAACCTAGAGTGCTACCTAGTGGGACACTAAATGATAGAATATTAGTGTAGCCTCGAAATAACGTAAGATAAGATTACCAGTAGTAAGGCACCTAGCGAGTGGCCTAGTAAGGTGTACCTCATAGGGAATACCTAGAAGTAAGTATGAGTAACCAGTAATAGAGGCTCAGAAAAGAATGAGGATAGTTAGTAAGCTATGGGTCTGAGGAGATGGCTAGCCAGGCTGAGCATAAGCTAAAGCATGGAGAAGATGACCAGTAGCATCGTTCCAGGTGAGATATGCAAATAAAAGACTAAGTGAAAGTTCTCCCTGGAGTGAAAAAGAGAAGATGAGATATCCTTATATCAGGGAAACCATCTAGTGGTGATTAGTAAAGTCCCCTAGATAGACTCCTCGATTGTAGAGTATAGTGAGCAAAGAAGCGAGGAAGAGCTGAGAAATTAACCATAGAAGATATGCCCTCGCTTTAGTAACAACCAAATGTACAGATTAAGCTCAGAAAGGTAAACGGATAGGGGTCTGATAGTTAGTTAGATGAGCTCCCTAATTATGAGAATAGTACAAAGTTAAGGTACATACGTGGGCAGAGTGTAACACCCCGAAATTAATTAAGGTGTTAATCATGGATTAAGGTTAATTAAGGATAATTAATAGAGGATAATTGGACAAGTTAGTGAATAGGTATTCTAGAGAGATAAATTGTTAATTTGGGTTAAGAATTTATTTGGGATAGAAACTTCACCTAAGCCCAAATTAATGAATCATGATAAGAGGTTAATGGAGGTCCAATGAATTAGAGGCAGACCCAAACTAATTTAATGAGATAGAGGTCCAAGATTTATCTTGTGTAGGCTCAATTACCCTTGTGCAGACCCAAGCCCTTGATCCCTTCAAATTAGGCCCAAAACCTATTATACTTCAGCAACCCAATGTATTAAACTGGCCCAAAATAATTCTGCAGCCCAACAAGTGAAGACTGGCCCAATAAGCTAAAGTCTGAAGCCCATTTGAACTTGGACCTTGGAGCAACCCATAACCCATTTTTAACCCAACTTAAACCCATCTAAAACCCTAATACTTCAGCCACTCATCCCATTTGCTGAAACTCAAAAGTGAAATTCAGAGGTGGAGAAGGAGGCTAGGGTTTGGGGCAAAGATTCTGCATTTTCACACACTTAGAGCAAGATTTGGCCAAGGTAATAGTTATAGAACTTAACCCCCTCATCTTTCTCTTTAATTTAGTCTAATTAGTTTTTCATTAGAGGATTTTCACTTTACCCAAAATCTGAAATGTGGTTATTTGGGGATTTTCTTGATGAAATTCGTAGGTTGAGGTTAGGGCTGATATTAGATGAGTTTAAACCCTCATTTTGATGCTTTCTTTGATGGTTTGAGACCCCCATAGCTTATTTATATTATGGGTATTAATTTAGTAAGAATTTGCTTAGGATTTTGGGTGAAACATTGAGAATTATGGTGGGAGATACTTGAATCCGAATTTGGGATTTGTGGTGGCTGTTGCAATTTGTCTACAAGTGAGGTAACCGGGGTTTACATCAATTCCATGCATGTATCTATTTTAATTTCATATTTGCTGTATATGAATGATTTGAAATGCTGAATGAATTAGTTGGCTATCTGTTGTATTATGATTGGACCTTGTGAGTCCATGGTGGAGCTGTGGTACGGCTGCCACCCGTGCATGTGCTACGATCGAGCACCGGGTATGATCAACCCCAGATGCACTGAGCCCTGGTTGTGCTCAATAGGGAGTAGGTGCCGTGGATGGGCCTCTCCCGGTGTTAATGGCCTTTAACATGTGATAATATGATTGCTAGTATGGGATAGTAATCATGATAGCCTAATTGTTTCATTTGCTGAAATGACTGATATGATTCTGATATGGATTTTGTTTCATGCATATATGTTGATTAAACTGGATTATATGATGGAATTGCCTTGGTTACTGAGATGTGTATCTCACCCCGTTTTGTGGGATTATATTTTTAGGTGAAGGTTCCTCGGGTAAGGATAAGGGTAAGCAGGTGGATGAGAATCCATGAGTTCCCACCTATGGGGGGATAGCTACACCTAGGCTGACTTAGCTAGTATAAATGCTAATTTTGTATTCCTTAATGTATAGCATCATCATGTATCTATATTGCCAAGTGTAGGCTTGAACATTTGATTTATTGAGAATGTATGTACTGAAAGGCTAGACTTTATCTTAACTTGATAATTGTTGTATGGACTCATGATTTCTGCTGTAATTGGTGCTGACCTATAATATTGCTTATTAATGAAAATGTAACCCTTGAGATATTGATACGAACCCCTAATGTATGGAGCCCCCATTGATTGAGTATTTAAGGATAGATGTTGGTAGTTCATGTATAATTTGTTGTTGTTACTTTATAAACTTGCTGATAGAAGGTAATTAACGGAAAGAAAGGGGCATATAAGTCTTGAGTTGGTAATGGAAGTATAGCTAAGTAAATAAGGTAGATAAATGCTATTAGAGCCATATAAAATGAGGGGAAGTGACCTTAGAGTATCCCTAAGAAGAGAAATGGAGTGTAGGGGGCGAAATATGGGGAAAACAGCTACAGAAGGGAGTCACGCCGCGGCCAGGAAGGCTTCGCCGCGGCCTAGGGAGTGACAGTGGCGAGGGACGCCGCGGCTTGAGAAATCTCGCCGCGGCGCGGAGTGAAAATAATCGCCCAGGGGGTGACAGAACGTAACCTCGCCGCGGCGCAAGAAGTCTCGCCGCGGCGCGAGTCGAGGAAATTAATTAGGGAGGTTACAGTAGCAAAACTCACCGCGGCAAGTCAGGAAAATTCCAGAGAGCAACTGGGCTGCGGCGCAAGAGTTCCAAGCCGCGGCGCAGGTCCCCAAACTCCTATATTTAACCTAGAAACCCTAATTTCAGTAAGGCTAATGTTAGGGTATGGTATGGGGACATTGGTGAGATGTTTTGTGGGTTGAAATTGATTAATGGGTGAATCCTAAACCTTTAATAAGGGTACAAACCCTTTATGCATGTTCCCGTTATGGTTATTAGTTGATGATCCTAGTAGTATCAAGGTTTAAATTTCTCTATATTTTATTAATGTGATTAGCTGCAACGACTCCAAACCTTGATCATTATTTATTAATCATGTATTTAACTATAATTACTGATGTTAGAATTTAGGGTCGTCACACAGAGCACCCAGTAGAGCATGAGCTTCAACGAGGTAGAATCCAGACATTGAAAATATGCATTTTAGATTGAGTTAGCAGAACCCTAAAAATAGCATACTGTGCTCCTGGGGATAAGGCTATAGAGGCTGAATAGAGAAAAAGCCTGGCTCTGATCGGAATGTAGAAATAAGCTAAGACAGACAGTTAGTGCCCTAGTACCCTTAGGGAAGCTCGAGAAAGTTAGAGACCGCCTAAGAAGGCGAGCCCCATCTTATGTAGAGAATGAATGTAAGCCAAGAGCACTATAGAATGACATTCCTAGGATTTTATGAAATAGAATCCTCCTTACCAAGGGATGGTCTAGCTAAGAGCAGAGTAAGCGTATGAGTAAAAGTAGACCCCCTTGATGTTACAAAGAGTGATTAAGTGGAGGAATCCTGGGAAAATGCAGGTGCTCTTAAGCGTAAAGAAACCTGAACTGGCAACAGAAACAGCTAGTAGTAGAATATCCTTTTACCTAAGTAAGAGGATAAGAAAAGTAAAAAGAGCAGATATGACAATGTTCAAGCTGAGGACATATTAGATTGAGAATAGACATTCAGTTAATGTGCTTGAATACTTAAGAAAACACACCTGTCCTTGGCGTAGATGCCCTTTTAGCATGATAACGCCAGAAGAAAAATAACCGAGCAATACAAAGAAATCTCGGGATGTAGTAGATGAAGAATCGTACCTTCCCCGAGCACTTTACGAGAATAAGGCTGATAGATAAAGGTAAGAGTGAGTTACTTTAGATTATTGGAAAACTTGCAATATACAGGCGATAATGGCTTTGAGCTCAGTCATGAGGCGCCCGTGTATTAGTGTTTGATGTTATGGTTTGCTTGTAATAATGGTTATATGATATTGGGTCTGGCCAACCTAGTAGTAATATGACTTGAGTGCGTAGCAAATGATGACATCAATCACCATAGTATCCCGATAATCGAAAGGTATCCTGGTAAAAGGATTCCAGCAATATCAGAATAATGAGAAAAACATGCAAAAAGGAATTCCCAATAGAAAATGTTCAGATTCAGTATGCATAGCCTGAGTCCCTTATAGTATCTGTGAATAAAATGAATAGGAACCAGTGTATAGCCTCTCTCCTGCCAGAGATGTTTACTACACTTAGTGTGTGAGATGCCCTGGTGTCAAGGCACTTAAAAGCAAAACGTGGGCATAGTTAGAAACTGCAGGATATGAGAGGAAGGCTAGAATGAACATATGTAAAAGTAAGTAAGTCAATAGAGTAAGAAAAGAAAATGTAAGTGAAAAAGGGGCTGAAGTAGGAATCTAAAGATCCAATGAGGAGCGATGAATGAAAATTAAAATGCTCCTTGGTATTAGTATGACGGGATCTTAGAGAATAAGATGACATAGAACCCACTTCGCACGAAGAGCACGATATACCTCTGAGTTTAGCCTCAGCTATTATGAGCGGTGGTTACTGGACTTAGTGAGCATGTGTTTTACTATCAGATATAATAATCTTAGGCTTTGACATCTCCCAGAGATGGATCGCAGTAGATCCCAGCATAGCATAGCGAGTTGCAGTAGACCCTAGCAAGGCTCTGAGAGGTCGCAGCAGACCCAGGGGTCGCAGTAGATCCCACAGAGTTACAGAGAGCCATAGCCACAGCATGATAGACCTCTGGTAGAGATGACAGCCTGAGATAGTTTTTACATAGCAGTTAGTCTCAGAGACCAGTACAGTTTCAGCTAGCCTTTGTCTTAGAGACTACAGATCTCCTGAGTTTGGTAGACTGTTGCTACAGAGATACGAAGGCTTTACTCAGACAATTAGACCACTGACTAGCTCTCTTCAGAAATGAGTATAGTATATGGGATGAGGAAAGAAAAAAATTAGCTTTCCAGAGTTAGAACCAGATGAACCACTACCTAGCAGATAGTAGCCCTGACCAAGGGATAGAAAGATCCCTGTATGATAGCTTATGTATTCAGAAAAGGGGTCAAGTGCAATTCTTATATGAGGTAAGTGGTATAGTATATCTCCAGTGAGCAAAACCGTGAGAAGAGCTAGCATCCCATTAGAGCCTAGCAGTAGTCAGTGGTAGTAGCTCTTTAGTGCTAGTGTGAGACACACAGATTAGGCCAATCAGTAATAAAATGAAGGACTATGAAATGCCACTATAAGTGAGCAAAGAAAGTGAGAAAAAGTCCCAGCCTACAAAGACAGATATAGTAATAAATAAAGAAACTGGGATCATTAAAAGCAGAAACTCCTTAAACGAGCTGTAATCCTAGTAAGCAGTTGTGATATGAGGCTTATGACAGAAAGAAATGCAAATTATAATCATGAGATGAGCTAGTGAGGAAGAACGCAGAGATAAATAGTGGACAGAACATGTAAATAAGCAGACAGATAGAAACCTCTGATGGCTCTAATGATTAAAAAAAAAAGATGATAAGATGTTATGAGAAGCCATTTAGAGAGGATACGGGAGACGTGATATGAAATAAGTTACCTCCCGACATGTGTAAATGAGTCCACTGAAAGAATGTTAATCCTACGATCGGGTTAACATTAACCCGACATGATTAGTAAGCTCTCCTAGGATAGGCCTCCAGAGTCAGGAATTTCTTTCCCTTATGAGAAAGAACTAGCTAGTATTTTATACCAGTAGAGCCTTTATTAAGAGCTAGTAATAAAAGTTCCCTGGCTGAAAGAAAATTCGAAAGAATGAGATCGCTGAGAAAGCGTCTAGAGCCAAGAAGAAGGGAAAGAAAAGAATAGCTAGCTAGACTAGAAGAGTAAGAGAAAGTGTACCCCTAAATTTCAAGGACGAAATTTATTTAAGGGGGGAGGAATGTAACATCCGGCCTTTCCATAAATGTGAGAAACACAATATTCGGTTTCTCCGTAAACAGCAGAAATTAGCCAGATACAAAAGGAAGTCCCTGAAATAGAAGGAATTAGGGCCAACTAAAATTATGATAAAATTTTAAATATTAGAAAATGAGGATTTGAGCCTTGAGTTGCCCAAAAATCAAGGCCAGAGTGATTCGAAAAAATTGTCAAAAGGCCAGTGGCATTTTTGTAAATATGGACACTTTTTGAAAAACACACAGGAGGGTTTTTTAAATGAAAGTTTTGAGTTCTCCGGGGTTCTCAAAGGCCCTAAAAACCATGGAAAGCCCCGAGATAGTTAAAGCCCCTCCAGTGGACATTTTCCAACGTCGGTGTGCCCGAACTTTGACAGATTCGTTCGGGAAGGTTTTAACTCTAATTTGATTGATTCCAAAGGCATTCTTCTTAATTGGGAACCTAAATTTTATAATGGAAAAGACGGTTCTAAAAAAGGGGCTAAAATGAAGGAGAAACATAAATGCAAAGTATGAAGGGAAAAATGGGAATTTTTGAAAAGTGTAACTTATTCCCACCTATATATATGATGCACCCTTCCCCTCCCTTCATTATGCACGACCATCTTCTGCCTAAAACCAGAAGAAAACCCTAGGGGATGAGGCTCACAAGAAGGGGAAGAAAAGGAGGAGAAATCAAAGGCTTAGTAGTTTTTCATGCTCTTTCTCTTTCAAACCTCTTCTCCTCCATTCTCCTTTGTTTCCTATGATTATAATGAAGTTTATAAATCTATTTTAAGGGAGAAATTGAGGGGAAAGTTCGGATTTGAAGAGAGGAGCTCAAAGAACACAAGATTTAAGTGAGAAAAAGCAAGAAAACAAGGTAATTTCTCTTCCTATAGTTGTCATTTTTTGTCCCCTTCTCCACCATTTCGCCCCACTTAAGAAAACCCTAGGAGGAGATGATTTTTAGGCAGAACCAAGCATGAATCTAAGGAAAAATGGTGTGGAGATTAAGAATATGCAAAGAAAATTATAAAAAAGCCATTAGATTTCAAGATGCAAATTCTAGGGTTTCAATTGCACCTTGTAAAATCTGACTTTGTATGATGATTCGTAGGCCTAAGTAAGAGTTTAAATGAGCTCCCAAGATCCCTAAGAGGCTCCCCATATGCTTCTTCCCTTGAGAAAACAAAGAAAGCTCTATGGAACCCAATATGCTTCATAACCTCAGCCTAGATGGGTTCTCTTAGCTAGGGAGAGTTTTAAATTTTTCTAAAGCCATTCTTGAGTCATATTTGATGAATGAAAGTGAAGGGAGGCCTTGGAAAAAATTTAGAACTCATAGAAAGTGATTTGGTGTCTTAGGTTCCATATTATGACCTAAAGAAGCAACATGGTGTTAGGCCTTTTGTTTTGATGATGTGATGACTCCAAGAGGCTTAAAAGGAGTCAAGAATCATATTTGAAAAGAAAGAATGAGGCCTAGAAATCATTTGAGGGGTGTTGCTTCATTAGGTGCCAATATGGACCATAATGGGGGTTATCGAGCAATCTAGCATCTAAGCAAATTGTATGATCTTAGAGATTTTTTCATGAACCTAATTGGCTCCCATATATTGTATTTAGGCCAAGAGAAACCATCTCCACTAATTTTTGGGTGTGTGGCCGAAAGAGGAGGCTTGAATCCTAAAGGAAAAGTGTGTGTTTGTATACAAGGTAGCTCTCTCCACCTTCTCTCATGCATGGATGTCTGTTTAACTTGTTTTAGAATGTGTGTTTTGTAACAACCGGGAAAAGGAAAAAAGAAAAGAGAGAAAAGAAAGGAAGTGAAAGCTAGAAAAATTCGATATCTGGAAATTTTGCCAAGTCTCCTCACAATAGCGAGAAATGGTCTCGCTACAGCGAGAGTGCCTTCTCGCAATAACGAAGGTGATTCTAGCTATAGTGAGTGCAGACAGCAGTCCATACAGAAACCAGGGAGTTGCTCGCCGTAGCGTGCGCCATAGCAAGAGTGAGGTCTGGAACTGACGTGAGTTCGCCATAGCAAATGGTAAATCTCGCTATAGCGAAGGGAACTGATACGAGCTCGCCATAGTGAAGGTTACACTTCGCCATAGCGAAGCCAGATAACATGAACTCGCTATAGCGAAGGTTAATTTTTGCCGTAGCGAGGGTCAGTCCGGAAGAGAGTAAAAGGCGAGAATTAGACTTCATTAAACGCTCAAACTCATTTCTTCTCTCATATCTGCCTTAGACTTCGACCCAAGGAGAGAAAAGAGGCGTGGAGAGTGAGAGAGACTAAGAGAAGGAGGAAGAGCAAGAGAAAGGTAAACAAGTTTCTCCCATTTCTCCTTAGAATCTGGATCTCCTCTCTTTGCCCTCTCTTTCTACGGTTTTGTTTGTGAAAATGGTTGGATTTTGGGCATGGGTCAGAAGAGGGAAAGTGGAAAACACCTTTGAATCTTTGTGTTTTCTTTGAAAATGTTGTTTCCACTACCATGGGAGCTTGAGAGAGAGAAAGAGTTGATGGCATTCTAGAGAGAGAGAGAGAACTCTAGGTTCTGGTATGTTATGAGAGTTTGATTTGAAGGTTACATTCTAGAGAGTAATTCTATGTTCTTGATTGTGTCTAGGCTCAAGAGAAACACCTCCATCAAGGTGTGATTGTGAACTTAAGAAGGGAGAAGAGGAATTGAAAGGAAAAGCTAGTGTTGACCTTGGCTAATAAGGTAGCTCTCTCTTTCCACTCTTTCTTGTTGCATTCTTGGATGTAATAGTCATTGTATGTTTATGTATATGCTTGTTGTGTGGAATATGCCATATGCTATTGCTTTGATGCATTGATGCCAATGTGCTTGTGTATTGAAATGTGAGAATTGCTCGGGTGAGGTAGTGCCGAAAGTCCTTTAAGATGGGTGAGGTAAAGCCGAAAGTCCCTTGAGATAGGTGAGACAAGGCCAAAAGTCTCAAACGAATGAGGCCAAGTCAAAAGTCCTTAAACTCGGGTGAGGCCATCCAAAAGTCCCTAAACTCGGGTGAGGCTAGACCAAAAGTCCCTGGAGCCCATTTTTGGCATTGTTGTGATTTCCATAGCATGTACAACGTGTGTTGGATGTTTGAGAATGGCTAAATGCTTATTCATATCTTTGACTTGTTATATGCCTTGATTATTTACTTGAATGAGTGCATGAGCTGCTGAGATTCCCTGAATCTCACCCATTCCCCTCCTAACTTAACATGCTAGGTGGAGCTCAAGGAGAACCGAGTGCGCACCAAGGAGCCTAGATGTATGTGTAATTAGATCATAGATTATTTTGGTCTTTTGATGTAATTTTGATGTAAAGAGGTGCCAAATGAATATTCACCTTCTATTTTTGAGTTGTAAATGATGTAGCAAGTGTAATTGTATGAATATGTAATGTATAAACTATGTTGATAGCCAAATCAATAAAAATGAGGGTTTTGCCCCTTTTGATGAATGAATGAGATAGTGTATATTTGGCCGTAGCATAGTGAGATTGGAATGTATGATGATTTGGACCACTTGGACTTGTTATATATACTATTGTTATGCTTTTAAACTTGTCCATGTGGAGTGAGAATGTGTGAGAGGCCATTTGGACCCATTTTGGACCTTTTGGGTGCCAAAACCGGTATTTTTGAGAGCTCCGTCAAAGTATGACCGGATGAGCTCCTCTTGCCATGAAATTTGGCATGCCTCTAGAGTTTGTAGAAAGCTTCTTGAGAAGGTAAAGTGGGTAATATTTGGAGGTCGAGAGAATATTTGGTGAATTGTTGAAATTGGAAAAATTTGATAGTTTGGTCATGTACTGTTCTTATAGGCCAGAAATGAAATCCATGTCATAAATAGACCAAAAGGAGGCCAAATGTCATGAAATTTTATACACATAAACTAGATAACCACAGTGACCTATACCAACTGGAATCACCTAAATTGGAAGTCTGTAGAGAGAGAACGAACCGTCTGAAGTTCTATATCAGCATCAGGGAGTCCACCTGACCTCCGTTACTGTTCCATCAGTTTTCGGGGTGTAGGAGCTACTGAACTGATCTGAACTTATTTTTCTCCTCTAGTAGACATCCGTAGCTTTTCAAATTGGTATAGTGTGCCCAGATTGGATTTTTTTGGATTTAGTTATGAATTTTCGAAAGTCATGATAGTAAGCTGCACCAGAAACAATGACAGCCGGACCTCCTTCCCATTTTCAATGTCAAACATGGTCCAAACGCTGAGATTGCAGTTGGGAATGATTTTTATGTAAATTTAACACTTAGAGCTTTCTAGGAAGATAAAGTTTACTAGATTCCCATTTTTCTACAATTAGTTATGATTTTTCAAAGTTAGAGCCAAAATATGACTTTTGGGCACAAGTGAGAAAATGCATTTTTCTGGTTTTTGGCTCCATACCCGTGGCTTATGGTTTGTTTTATGCTATGTATGAGTTGTATAAGTGGAGTTTGAGTTGAGAATGCGAATGATGGGTTCACAGGACCCACGGGGTAAAAGATGAGTGTATGAAACCCCGTTTCATAGCATGAAAATGCCACAGATTGGTATTGGTTCTTTGGAAATCATATGGAACCGAGCCTAGTGAGAGGCTAGATAGCGGTAGTAGATTATGGTGTTACATGTATGTGTATTTTCAATCTTTGAAAAGTATGCTAGCATGTCTTTACATGTCATGATCCTTGATGCCATGTTATGTTTTAAATGAATCCATGATGTTTGTATGAGATTGCTTGAGTGTGGAGAGGCCAAGAACTCTTCCCTTTGGTGAGGATGAGCCAAGAACCCTTGAGCTTGGTTGAGATAAAGCAAAGAGTCTCCCGAAAGCAAAGTGGGCTCCCAAGAGTATGGTTGAGTCCAAAGTACTTAAGAAATGGGTGAGGCAATCCAAAACCCATGAGAAGAAGTGTGAGGCCAATCCAAACACTTAGTGAGCTCTTGAAGGATTTGTATGAGTTGTTCACATGCCAACTTTGCTTCTAAAATGTCCATGGCTTTTATTGTCTCCATGCATGCATTGGTAAAGCTTACTTGCACATATTATGTATGATTGAACGGGAGATGAGCTATTGGGATTCTTTGAATCTCATCCCCTCCTCTCCAATGATCTAACATGATAGGTGAACTAAGTGGATATGCTAATGGGAGCCAATAACCCTAAAGGAAGGAGATTGACAAAGTTATGCCTTGGTTTTAGCCATTTTGGAACCATAATGATGGTTTATCATGTATATGATGTAGTAAATGGGCTATGACCCTTGAGACATGTGTAAATATGATATTATATGATGTTTAAATGTATGGATATGATGTGTGACCTCTAGAACCTATTTTGAGTATGTAATGCCAAAGTGTGCAATATGGAAGTTTGTTGGAAATATGCATAAGTGTAGGTTGAATGGCCAAAATGAGATGTATGAGGTTTGGGAACATTTGGGCAGCTCACACAAGTCTCAAATAAGCTTTTAAACTTGCCCAAAAGGTACCAAGAACAAGGGAAATCCATTTGGCAATTTTGATACCCAATATGGAGCCAAAATTGACCATAATGGAACACTACTTCACTTTTTGGCCAAATGAGTTAGTCTTACTCTGAAATTTGGCATGCAATTAGGTCTCATTGAGAGATTTTAGGAAAGTTAAAGAACATAATTTTCGGAGGTCTAGAGAATATTTGATGAATTTTCAAATTTGGGATTTTCTATGGTTTCTGGTATGTGCACTGTTTATACTGGCAGTTTTGAATTCTGTGTCACCCGATGGCCAAATGATGTCCAATTCTTATCAAATTGTATATTCATAAACTAGAGTTCATAATATTTCTGTGGCCACCGAGATCACCTCATTTGGAGGTCTGAGCAGAGAGTTATGCAAGTTTGAAGTTAACTATCAGTATCAGTAGCGCCCCAGGAGCTTAGTTACTGTTCCATCAGTTCCATATATCTAAACGTATCTGTTTCATTCTGGAATTATTTTTAGTGTTAATTTAACATTTGTAGCTTTCCACAATAACTGAATTTGTGTGATTTCGAGTTTTGTAGAATTAGTTATGAATTTCAGAAGTTTGTATCAGTAAACTGAATAACAGCCCAAGCAGCCAGCGACTCTGTAGCTTTTTGGATGTCAAACGTTATGTGTGATGAATGTTGTGACATGGGCGTATTTGTAGTGTGAAGTGTACATCCTAATCTTTCCAGAATAACCAAGATTGCATGATTTCATAGTTTCTAGATTTAGTTATGATTTTTCAAAGTTGGGCCAGAAAATGGAGCAAATCTGGCTGAAAATATACTTGCTTATTTTGAGCTCCAATTCGGTTTCCATGAGTTATGTGCATGATTTTGTCATGCAAATGAGTTGTAATGATGTAGTTAAATATGAGAATATATAGTATGAGCTCACACGGTCCACGTGACACCGAATTGAATTTTTTTAGATATAGTGCAACGCGGAAAAGTCTATTATTTTATCCCCTTTCTCATATGCTCTTGTGGGATTGATGATATAAAGCCTATAAATGACATAAAATGAGCTAGAAGTTATGGTGTTACAAAAATGATGTAAAGATAGTATATATATCAAGAATAGAGTTAAATGAGTGGAAATGTGCAATTTGACCCCTTGGGAACTCACTTGTGCATATATGTTTGTAGAAGTGGCATGATGAATTTGAGTTGTATGATAGTTCAGACCTTATGAGAAACTTATTTATGCTATATTTATTCCTTCTAAGTTGCTCAAATGTGTGTGGAGCATGTAGAGCTCATTTGGACCAAATTTGCCTCTTGTTGGGACCAAAAGTGCCATAATCTTGAGCTATGCCAAAGTCTGACCAAATGACTTCTTCTTGACTTGAAAATTTGCATGCAATTAGATATTGACTAGTGCTTTTTGGAAAGCCAAAGACTAGGTCATTTTGAGATCTGTGAAAATTTTTATGATTTTTCAAAGTTGGTATCAGAAATTCGGATTTGCACCAGTGCTGTTCATTTGGTCAGCTGTGTAATTATGTCATCTGAGGGGCAAACATGGTCCAATTGCTACGAAATTCTATAGGCAGAAACTAGACATTCACAGTGACTTGTAGCAACTAGAAGCACCTCATTTGGAGGTCTAAGCTAAGAGATATGAATTTTTGACTTTTTGGAATAGTAATAGTAGCGCAACACGACCTAAGTCATTGTTCCATTGAATTCCAGTGGCTAAATGTGTTTGTTTTGATCGAAATATATTTTACCATAATGATAACATTCATAGATTTCCAAATTGGTATATTTGCATAGATTTGATTTTTGTGGAATTAATTGGACATTTTTTAAATTTATAGCAGACACTTGCATCAGTACCAGTAGCTGTCCGAACCTTTGCAACTTTTTGCATGTTAAACGTCTTATGTGTTATGTTTCATGGCCTAGAAATATTTTTATCATAAAGTAGACATCTGTAGCTTTCTAGAATACCATAGTATGCTTGATTTCTATTTTTTGGAATTAATTACAAATTTTCAAAGTCGAGGCTCAAAAGCTGCAAACTGAACCCGAGGTAAAACCATTAAAAACCATGTATGCTTAATATAAGCTCAGGTTTTTGGTAATGTTTTTAATGGTTTTGAGTTGTATTGGTATAATTATATGTGAAGATGATATGAGAGAGTCCCCAAGGCCCACAGAGCCAAAACAGAGAAAATGTGGATGACGTAACACCATAAATTTTTAGCTTTGTCTCATACTACTTCTAAATCTCATGCCATAAAGTACACAAGAATAAGAGAATATGGCATTAAAATAAGGCATTTCCTTGCATTGCGCTATATATAAAATTTTCTTTCAGAGTTCCATGGCCATATGGACACATACTATACTTTCCTATATTTAATTACATCAATACAACTCCTTTGCATCACAAAATCATGCCCACAATTCATGGAAACTGAAATGGAGCATAGAACATAGAGTTTCATTCTCGGCAAGAATTGCTCCACTTTTTAACCAAACTTTGCTATGCTATGCTATCCTTGCTTGGCTGAGGCTATAGAGGAAATGGAGCTCCTTGGAGTTTGCTTTGTTTTCTCAAGGGAAGAAGCATATGGGGAGCCTCTTTGGGATCTTAGGAGTTCATTTAAACTCTTATTTAGGCCTAAAAATCATCATACAAAATCAGATTTTACAAGGTGCAATTGAAACCCTAGAACTTGCATCTTGAAATCTAATGTTTTTTTATTAATTTCTTTTGCATATTCTTAATCTCCACACCCTTTTTCCTTAGATTCATGCTTGGTTCTGCGTAAAAATCATCTCCTCCTAGGGTTTTCTCAAATGGGGCAAAATGGTGGAGAAGGGAACCAAAAATGACAACTATAGGAAGAGAAATTATCTTGTTTTCTTGCTTTTTCTCACCTGAATCTTGTGTTCTTTGAGCTCCTCTCTTCAAATCCGAATTTCCCCCTCAATTTCTCCCTTAAAACAGATATATAAACTTCATTATAATCATAGGAAACAAAGGAGAATGGAGGAGAAGAGGTTTGGAAGAGAAAGAGCATGAAAAACCATGAAAATCCATACCTTTCTACCTTGAATTTCTCATCCTTTTCTTCCTCCTCTTGTGCACCTCATCCCCTAGGGTTTTCCTCTATTTTTGTGCAGAACTTGGTCGTGCAACATGAGGGGAGAAGACGGGTGCATCATATATATAGGTAGGAGGAAGTTACACTTTTCAAAAATGTCCATTTTACCCTTTGTTCTTGGCATTTTCGTTTCTCCTTCATTTTAGCTCCTTTTTGAGAATATTCTTTCCAATTATGGAATTTTGGTTTCCAATTTAGTAAAATACCTTTGGAATCACTCAAATTGGAGCTAAAGCCTTCCCGAACGAATTAGTCAAAGTTTGGGTCAACCGATGTTAAAAAACATCCACCGGAGGGGTTTTAATTGTCTCGGGGGTTTCCATAGTTTTTAGGGACTCTGAGAATCCCAAAGAACTCAAAAATCTCATTTAAAAAACCCTCCTGTGTGAATTCTAAAATTTGCTCAAAATTACGAAAATGCCATTACGTTTCATAGGCTTTTCATAAGAAATTGTTTCTTCATTCTAGCTCCGTTTTTCTTTCTGTTTGAGCCTGGGATTCTCATTTTCACGAGTCTAGAATGCTTCCCAAATTTTTCAGGATCTTAGCTACATCATCTTGGGGACTTCCCTTTATATCCCGTGAATTTTGTTTTTTTACAGAGAAACCTATGTCACGGTTTCTCATGTTTTCTTTGGTTTTTGGAGAACTGGATATTACACCATTAAATTGTATTATTTTCTTTGTTTTTTTTTGGGAAATTCATGTATGAAACTTGTATATGTAAGGAGGTTAGCTAAGATAGCTATGGTATTACACAATAGGAAAAAATTAAGAGTTAAATATTTAGCAATATATTAATAGAGTAAAATATTTCCCATTATGATATGACTAAATGGGCCAACTAGATTGACTAGAGCTAAATTGGTTAAAATCTTGATTGCATGCAAATTGAGGTAACCAATGGCATAGGTATAGCTTGAGCTATATTAACCATTTCGAGCCACTATGGATCCAAAGAATGATTATAAGAGTGCAAATGATCCTAAAATATCCTATGCATCAGAGTTATCCAAAAAGATTTGAGTATTTAGGCTAGAATTAGAGCAAAATGAATGTAGTGGCAAAACTATAATTTTGACCAAAATGATACAAGGGTTTCTTTTGAATGAAAAAAAAAATGAAGGTAAGGATAATTTTCATTAGCTTAAGGTAAAAGTGCATGTAACGTTTAACTAGAGGGCTTTAGTTTGACCAAAATCCTTAAATTGTGCAAGAATGAGTAGATAGTGGTAGTATTGTAAAGTTGGGAAAATCAAGGATTTAGATACATGAAAATTAACATGAGAAACATATATCCCTTATTATAATATGATAAAATAAGGCTATAGATTAACTAGATAAGGTTGGTTTAGTTAATTCCTTGATAGTTTACAAATTAAAATACCCAGTAGTAATAGTTTTCACTATACTTTTTTAGACTATTTTACGTTCTTGTAACCTTCATTTAGATACTTTTAATAAAGAAAAGAGTCTTAAATTTAGTATGAAGTAGTTGGTTTCTGAAAAGATTGTAAGAAGAGCTCAAATAAAGGAATTAAAATTTTGGGACGTAATCAGTATTTTTAAATTTTCTAAAAAATATTTTGGTTCTTCCTCCTATATGATCACGAAATCTTTTTTATCATTTCCAACTAACCTTTAGTAGCTCCTAAGGCTCCATGAATGTGTGAGAAAGAAAGGAGTAGAGAGAAAGGAAAACAAGGCAAATAGGTAAAAAAATATGCAAAATTTTGCTATATGCTAGTTATGAAACTTTTCCTCTCTTCATGCTCTTTCTAATGATAGTTTTAGTTTCTTGAAAAGGTGATTGTGGTGGCTGACCTTTTGAGTAAAAGAGAAGATTTGAAGAAACTAAATATACCATAAGAATCACCATTCAAAAAGCTTTCAAATAAGGTATGTCTTTACTAGTGGAAATTTGTTTTCCTTAGAAATCAAAGAGCATGGTGATTTGGCCTAAAGAGAGAAAAGGAGAAGACATGAAATTTAAAAAAAAAAAAACTTGATGAAATCAAGGGTTTAGAAGGGAGAGGAGTATGAATATACAAAGAAATTCACTTAAGAAGCCATAGAATTTAAGATTGTGGCAACTAGGTTTCTAGATGAGCTATGATTTATTTCTAATGAATCTGATGATTTAAAAAGTGAATAATTTTAAGACTATATGTGGCATTGGATTGTCTAAAAATTATAGTATGTTACATTATAGAACCATATACTTTAATTAAGCATAAAATTAGTTATAGGTTTCATAAACTTGCACAAAATGAGAAATGGTCATATGGTTGCTTTAACAAGTGTAAAATGACCTAAAAATGATATACAAATCATGAGATTAGAGCTAAAATCAATTAAATGTAATTTGACCACTAAAAGTGCAAAATGGTAAGATAAAGGTTTAGACGAACTAAACAATCAGCATGGCTATATTTTAATGTAGGCTATGTTTTATGTTAGAGATCAATTAAATGAGTTAGTTGCTAGTTAAAAAACTTTCTCAAAAGGAGAAAATTGCTTGAATAGCTAATATGGCAAAGTTGGAACCAAGATTGGTCAAAACAGACCCATAATGAGTCCAAAATATATCTCTACCTTTGAAGGCCTTAAGGGATGAATTCGGGTATGAAACTTGGTAGGAATTTAGAGGACATCCTGAGGTTTCATATGAGTGAATGTTTGTAATTTTGCAAAGTTGGAACCAAGAATGGTAAAAAAAGACCCATAATGAGTCCATAAATGTATCCCTACCTGTGGAGGCCTTAATGGATGAATTTGGGCATGAAACTTAGTAGGAATTTAGAAGACATCCTGAAGTTTTATATGAGGCATAATTTGTAATTTTTGGATTAGTATAAAATATTTTATGAAGTTTTAAAGTTTCCCTATATCAATTTAGGTCTCTGTACAACCTGAAGTGTCAACTCTTTTTGGGGACCAAATGATCTAGTTTAAACCTAAAATTTTATAGAAGTTAGGGCACATTAAGAGCTTTCCAAAAAGTCTTAGTTTGACTAATTTGAAAACTCCTAACGAAAGTTATGAATTTCCAAAGTTAGCATCATAAAACTATCTTGACGGAAATTGTTTACACAAACTAGCCACTATTTTGTAGTTTCGGGGGGACCAAAGGATTAGTTTTAAATTGAAAATTTTATAGTAGATAGTTCATGAGTAGAGATTTCTAAAAAGGTATTATTTGTCTAATTTGGTAGTCCCTAGTCGAAGTTATGCATTTTTAAAGTTAGGCCATAATATATGTTATATGAGGCAATTGAGGGGCATGTGAACAAGTTAGTTTAGATATGCATTGATTATTATTTTCCATGCTTAATATGATATTTTAGGCTTGTGGAGATGGCTAGAGTGATCTTTGGGCAAGAAGACCAAGAAGTGGAGAATTAAGCTAGTAAAGTCTAAGTAAAAGAGATAAGTGGAATAAATAAATAAGTAAGAGGCAAAGTAAAAGATTTGACAAATTCTTCATCTTCCAAGTAGCATCTCTCCCTTCTTCGTATACATGTTTATTGGTTTGAGTGTTTGGATGTTTGTGTGCTATGACATGTTATATGATGCTATGTTTGAATGTTTGAGTAATTTGATGTAACATGCTTTTTTTGGTATGTGTTATTATAATGCCATAACTATATAGGACTCAATCTATAGCAAAATTGGCATATAACACTCATTTGCATGAAAATCACACTTCTAGCAGTGGTATTTTGCGTCATTGAAAGCTCAACAAATTCATTACTTGCCAAATGGACCATATGAAGTTACCATATTCATTCTCCATCCATAGTACATGTGTTCAATCAGAAACATCTCAATTTGAAGCTTAAAACTTGGGTCCAAGCCTTAAAATACAAAATGGCATCTCATTTCTTTGCATTTTGCCTTACATTCCATATTCTGATATGAAATTTTGAAAAATCATAACTAATTCTAAAAAACTCAAAGTCATGCAAAGTGTACCATTCTAGAAAGCTACAGATGTCCTTTTACTACCATAAAAGATTCAGATAAAAACAATGAAGTCTGCCCCATGAAATTTAATGAAACAGTAACACTGGTCTGAGGGTGTCTTACAATTAACATTAAACTTCAAAAATTTACATCTCCCTCAATACAGATTCAAATGAGGTGACCTCAATGGCTATGGAAAGCTTAAGATAAGAACTAATTGTTGTCAAAATTTCAAGGGTATAAGAGTTCATTTGGCCTATGAAATCTATTTCATATTAGAGGCTGCTACAGTACTAGGGTAACACTAGACCTCTAACTTCAAAAATTACAACTCCTTTTCATGCAAACTTGGTGGCCCTAGAAAGCTTATAATGTCAGCTATATTCCTATAAACTTTCATGGGCATTGGACTTCATTTGGTCCTTAAATGATATAGAAAATGCAAATTGACCATATGAACAGTAACTTGGACAATTCTGCATAATTTGACAAACTTTGAAAATTCATAATAAATTCTCTAAAGCTCCCAATTAGCTATTCTTTGGCTCTATGAAAAAGCTCTAGATGAGACCTATTCCAAATTTCATGCCCAAAATCATTCATTTGGTCAAACTTTGGCTCAGTTCAAGATTATGTCACTTTTGAAACTATAAAGGGGTCAATTATGCACTAAATGGTCTTCTAATGATTCCACAACCATTTGAGCATATCCAAAAAGCATAAACACAGTCTATGAGAGCATCCCAAATGGTCCAAATCATTATATATCTCAAAATCGCTATCCTAGCTGTCATTATACACAAGTGCATTAAGGTATAAAGATGTCAAACTCATACATAAGCATTCATTTGGTTCCAAATTCCATTTATACATGATATTCTCATGCTTTTATACATGCTCAAGGGTCTATATCTGATATACATCATATAGTTACATAGTTTGACAACAAAATGCCTAATTTTCTATTTTATTGTCAAAGTCTTGCTCTCCAAGGTGCATGGCCTCCATTTCTTGCTCCACTTGGCTCACTTAGACATGGTTAGACATAAGTGGTGGAAGAGTGAGATTCAAAGAATCCCAATAGCTCTTTACCCTTTCAAAAATACATAAAGGATGCATTTATATGTCAAAGAATGCATGCATGCCATTTAAGCTACTAATGAACATACATAAATCAATTTCCTCATCATGTGAACTCATACATGTCAAACAGAGGCTCTCAATAGTATTGGTCTAGCCTCACCCAATTTCCTTAGAACTTTTAGATTTTCCTTATCCACTTTCAAGGGACTTTTGACTTAGCTTTACTCTTCTTAAGACTTTTGGTTCATCTTCATCCATGGTAAGGGACTTTTGGCATAACTATACCCATTTAAGCCACGTTGCATTCAAAAACACCTTTCAAGAAGCATAATGGTACCATAACATGTAATCAATGGCTAGAAACATATCTCATAGTTCAAACATATACATAAGTATCCAATGACAAGTAAACATCTACAAAATGCATGCAAGAAAGGTTAGGAAGTTACTTTAAAGTAAGAACATAAAGTTTTCCCTTTGGTTACTCCCTCTTTTTGGCCACACATATGCAACTAGGTGGGGCTTGATTCTCTTGGCCTAGACACATCAAATGAGCCATAATTATATCATTGGAACAAGTTCTAGCTTCACACAAACTCTATGCAAGCTCACTTTCTCTTATGAAACCATTATGGTTCCATACATGGCATAATGAAGCAACCCTTAGAATTCATGGTCTTGGCTCTAATTTCTCATTCAATCTAGGATATATGACTCCATTAGAACTCATTAGAGTCATCACTAATTCAATTCAAGGAGTGTAGACTCAAGTTGCTTCTTTATGCCTTAAAATGGAGCCTACACCTTCATCTCATGACCCATGACTTCTAAATTCAAACCAATGGTATATTTATTAATCATATCTAGGCTATTCCTAGCCTTAGAATTAATTAAAACTCTCCTTAGGTGCCTAGACTCTTCTTGGCTGAGACATAAAGTGATTTATGCATGCATGGAGTTTGCTTAATTTTCTTTAGGGAATTAGCACTTGTGAAGCTTCGTAGATGTTTTGATAACTTATAAATACTCTTAGACAACTTAAATTACCATTAGAAAGTCTCATATTTGCTAAGGTGTAACAAAATCCTTAATTTCCATAACTTGATTTCTAATGCTTCTCATTTAAATCTAATGGTATATTCTTATTCCTTATGCTTGAAAACCCTTGTCTCTAACTTGTTTTGGTTTGAATTCATTTCCTATGGAGTGGGCCTAGTATTGGTTGAACATTTACATGTAGGGAGCAACCAAGAAAAGCAAGAAACCCATGGGAATTTACCTTGATTTCAAAGCTTTTCAAGAACACTTTCACTTGCTTCTAGCTTCTTCTTCAATTTCTAACTTTCTCCTACTAAACCAATCCCAAAACAAACCTAAACTAGTCATAAAAACCATGGGAGAAAAGAGGAAAAGAAGATTGGTGAAAAAGAAGACATGAAAAACCATTGATTTTCTTACCTTTTTGCTTGGCTTCTCCTTCCCTTCTTCCTCATTTCTTATGCACCTCTCCCCACTATCCTTGGTTCTATTTTGGAGTGGAAGTAAGTTAGTTAGAAGGAAGGGGCAGAAGTGGGACGTGTTTTAAAGGGGCTAAGGCTCATTTAGACAACTTTTCAAAATTACAATTTAGTCCCTCATCTTGATTTTGTCTAATTGGCCTAATTTCAACTCTTTTTTTAGAACCGTCTTTTTCATCATGAAATTTAGGTCTTCTAATTTATAAAATGCCTTTAGTTTTACCCAAATTGGATTTAAAATCTTTCCGAATGAACTTATCAAAGTTTGGTCAACTAACGTTTTAAAATATAAATTAGAGGGGTTTTGGCCATTTAAGGGATTCTTACAATTTTTAGGGCCTTTGAGAACCCTAGGACACTCATTTTTCCCATTTAAAGATCCCTTTTTTCAGTTTTCTAAAAGTGGGCCAAAATTATGAAAATGCCACTGGATTTTATCTGATTTTATTTAACTATTCTTTTGCCTTGTATCCTTATTTTTAATTATTTAAAATTTTGTCTAATTTTATTTAACATCAAAACATTCGATTTAAGGGATCCCTTTTTATATTTTCTTTGGTTTAAGACATGCCGGGTATTACAGTTATAGTATTGATGATACTTAGAGAGAGAATTGAGCATAATAGCTCTTCCCTAAGTGAGGCTCAGTTAATTTATGTTTCAAGCATTGTGGCCACTGACTAATTGAGCAAGCATTTATATAATAGTCTTAGTATTTCATAAGTTATATTGTATATGCACTTGTGTTCCTTACGCCTGAGTGACTTGATGTATGCATTGAATGTGTAATAAATTACTGAAATGCTTCCCAAAATCTCACTCCTTTCTTCATTCCTTATTAACTCATGTCAGGTGAAGAAAAGCAAAGCACTAGAGGAAAGTAGAGATGATCGAAAGAGCAGTTAATTAGAAGAAGAGAATATATCATGTTATTTAGTTTTATAATGATGTATTCGTGTTAATAAGACATGTGAAAAAAATCCCTGGGTATGATTGTAATGTATTGGAAAGTTAAGTGTATCTCTTTGTTGTATAATATATTATATGATTAGTATCGAGTATGATATGAGTTGTAGATAGATTAATATAATCTTAAGTGATTATTCCAATGCACAGGAATAAGTGGAGATTGTTTGAGACTACTTTTTTAGGTATTGACTCTAATCTAACTTATCCTCTCGTGTAATGGAGAGGAAATGCTATCCTAACTAGTTTTTTAGTTTTATAAGAGGAAAGAAAAATTTTACAAGTATCTTTTGCTATTTAATTTCTTTAATTAGTGATTCATTGTAATGTTAAGCTTAAATGTATAAGATGATAGTTAGTAAAACTAGTTTTGACACCTAAATTGGAGATAGGTGAATTTTTAGGGCTGAGTTGATTGACCAAACAAGCTCCAAAATTCACAAAATTTGGCATTATAAATTTTGTATATGCAATCATAACACACTAAAATTTTAGCTGATTTGGAGTCCATTTGGCCTTCTAACACTTAGAAAACTTTTTTACCCAATTTTTCTTCTTTACTGACTATAAACCCATTTTACTACCTAGTTGGTTTCTAACATTTTTCTTGCCATTCTTACATATATGTGCACTTATTAGGATGAAAAATAAGGCATGCAAGCCTTTGATTGAAAATCCAAAGCAATAGGTCTTATAGGAAATTTTTATGTAAAATTCATAGATGGAGTTGTTTGCTTATTTCTCATAGGTTTCTTACCATTTTTAGAACTTGAACAACATAACAAGAGTAAATTTCTCTAGATACAAGAAAGGCATGTTAGAGTGTTCTACTCCTTTCCATAGACCTGAAAGTGAAGAAAGGGAGAGAGAGGGAGAGAGAGAGAGAGAGCAAGCAAGGCAAATGTTCTTACCTCTAATTTTGCTGCCTTGCTTCTATTCCTTGTCCTTGTCCTTGTCCTTCTTCTTCTTCTTCTTCTTCTTCTTCTTCTTCTTCTTCTTTTCTAGGACCTCTTTTTCTCTCTCACTCTCTATGTCCCTTAAAATTTTGCACTTTTTCTCGGCCTTCCCTTTCTCTTTCTCCCATGATTTTAGCAAAATAAGTGTAGGGAAATTTTTGTGTGTAGCTTATAGTCTGAAGGGGAAGATATATATACATATATATAAGAGGCAGTTGGCCTCCTCAAGAAGCTACCCATGCACTTTTTCTACAAGTTTTCTATAGTAGCATTTTAAGTCCACCAAGTTTTGACCCGATTTTCCTCCTTCTCGGTGTTGATTTGTTAAGAGTTCTAATTATGAAAGTTGTTTTGATCATTAATGTGGTCATTTTTATATAAAGATGTCTTCTTAAACCCACCATTTTTAATTTGGAAAAATCATATTTTGGCCTTGAAAAAATTGTATTTTAATCCATAGTTAAAATCAAACTTTGAATCCTAAACTTTTAATAACAATATTTTGACCTCCCAAATTTTGCCTAAATATTTGTATTTTCCAAATAATTTTCTTATAATTTTAGGTCCCCTAAGGGTCTAATGAATTTTTTGCAATCCAATCCTTAAGTATTTATTTCATAATTATTATTATTTGATAATTAGGAATTAATCCCATTTAATTCTAATAAATTCTTAATAATTTCTAAAATTTCTCAAAAAGATCCTAAAAATTTTTGGTAGTTTAGATGAAATTCTAAAGTGTTCATGATTTACCTAAATTCCTAAAGGTTTTTTGGAATTCAAATTAATAATTCCTAATAATTATTTTAATATTAATTAATCTGTTAAAAAATTTAAAGATGTTACACTAAACATGATTATTTAACTTACAAGTTATCATGTAAAGATGCATATTTACAAGTTTCTACACCTCAAAATCAGCTTAACTCCCATATGGAATCAAAAGCCACTTGAACTCAGCTAAAATCAGATTAACTTAGGTGAAATCATAAGTTGGTAGCAAGTTTACTGAGTTCAAAACAATGCAGAAAGGGAGATTTTTTGCCTTTTTTTTTTTATGAAAATTTCAGTGTAGCCTAACTCTACACCAACCTAGACCCTATCTTGTTGGATAGTTTAGCTAAAAACACATGGATGCTTGCATTTTATCATACCTAAAAATCCAAAACCTTGTGGTCAATTTCCATATACTCAAACCTTTCTATTTTTGCTTATATTCTTTGCTTATGTTTATATCTCATAGTTTAAGGGAAAATTCACAAGAGTAGATTAAAGGTGTAAGGCCAACATTGTGAAGTAGCTTCCAACATTGAAGGCTCCTAGTCTTTCTCTATATAATTGCACATATGCAATATTACAGATGATTCATTTCATCTTTGCTTGTAGCCAAAAGTAGCTTATGTTCTCCATTTGTAACTTCTAATCTTCATTCTCTGTCCTTTACTCAATTTCATTACTAACTTACTCCAAGTGGCATTGCCTTTTTAAGTAGCTTCCATTGTGTAAGCCCTTTAGTTAGTTAATAATTATTACCTTTTATGTTTGTCATTTATTGATTTTTTTTTTCATGATGTATAACGGTGCATAGCAAAAATTTATATTATTTTTGGATTATCTACTAGCAAGGAGATTACACATTACATAATCATATTGTGAACACCGTATTTTGTCTGGGCAAATTCAAAAAATAATGATAAAATTAAAGTAACAAAAAATAGAAAAAAAGAAAGAAAAACAAAAATCAAATAGGTCCTTTTAGCCCAATAAACTTAAGAAAAAATCAAAGGGGAAAGAACCCAAAAATAAAATTAAAAATAAAAATAAATAAAAAATATGGTAAAAGCCCATTAATCCAAAATTGGAACCAAAAAACAATCGAAGAGGGAGTAACAAAAATCCAAAAAATGAAATAAAAAAAGGGACTAGAAAAAGAAAAGAAAAAATGAATGAAAAAGTAAAAACCCACAAAGAAAGAGAGAGAAAAGGCTAAAAGCAAGTTAATTGAAAAAATAAATAAAATAAATAAAATAATAATAATTAAAAAACAAAAAAATTAAAGGCAAAAAATAAAAAAGGGACTAAAAAAAGAGAAAATAAAAAATAAAGTAAAATAATAAAAAGATTAAAAAAATATAAAAAGGAGAAAGGATAAGCCCAAAACAAAACAAAAAAGTAAGATTCTGGGGCCTAATCTAAGAGAGCCCAAACCACCAAAAAAAAGGAGAAAAAAAAACAACAAAAGGAAAAAGAAGAAGGAGCTTAAAAGGAAAGAAACAGAAGCCCATATCCAAACACAAAAACCTTTAACCCAATCCTTTGAACCCTCAAGCCCAATATCATATTATAGGTTGCCTTTGGGCTTTGGATTGCTCAACCCAACCCCTAATAAGGAAAACCCTACCCGCATCTCTGGCCCTAGTCTTTCTCACCCACGCCTACTCCATACATAGGCGACCCACTAGTGGTACAACTCTGAGCACATAGAGAAGGACGGGACACACACAGACATGCAGAAACACCTAATGGAGGCATGATAATATTCTGGTATGAGAGAAGCAGGGGGGACCACGCAGGAATGCCTATAAAGCAAGAAGAAGCAAAGAGGAAAAAGGGGGCTTTTGGGGTTTTATTTCAGGAGGAGAGCAATAGAAATGAGGAAGTTTCTTTAGAATCTAATTTCAGGTAGAGAGGCTGGGAGAGAAGTTGAAAGGGGGGCTTCGAATTAGAGAATAGAGAGGAAGAGAAAGAAAGGGTGAGAGGACTGGGAGGCCGAAGAATTAGAAATAGATGGAGAAATTTTAGGGTTCTGTGAATTGAGAGGCAGAGAGGGAAGAAAAAAAAAAGAGGGAGAATCGAGAAAGGGGAGGCTACTGGAGAGAAGAAAGAGGAAATTCAGTGAAGAAATAAGAGAAGGATTCAAAGAAGGGGGCTCAGTTTCAGATGAAGGACAAGGACCGAAGGAGTGGCAAAACAAATTCAGCAAGGAGGAAGCCATCTGGTGGATTTGATCTTCTTAGCATAAGACGTACGCTTCTCTTATCTTCTATTTTATGAACCAATAGCTAAATTGTATGTTTGGAAATCCTAATTTCTTGTGGATGTGCATGTTTAGAATGTTAAAAATTGAGTTTTGTTGTTTTGACTAAATTTTTGGAGGGCTTCTATTCTGAAATGCTAAGGTTTGTTTAAGATTGGGAGCTGCTCCAGTGATTTGGTTAAGACCCCTACTACTTTGGAAATGATCCTTTATTTTGAAGTTAGTCGATGAGGAAACTTCAATAGGATTCTACGCATTATTTTTTACTTAGACGTGAATATGAGGGGATCATTGTTTGCAACAAATAGTTAGAGTTTGTTGTTTGTGTCTAGATTTATATTATGAGTCCACCATGAATAAATATGATTGGCTTGATTGGTAGCTCCTGTTGTTGTTCTATCATGTTACTCTGGTCTATTGGACATACTGTTTGGGTCTTGGTTCCTATTTGGTATCCTAAATGATTGTGTGATTTGGATATTGACTGCGTGCAGATAAGAGCCCCCTTCTTAGAACCCTTTGCTTTACTTTGTGAATGATTCAAACTCATGCAGTGTCTAAGAATTTCATAATTACCCATTTTGTGACCTTTCTTATAAAAGAAACATTCATTTTGACTCTTGCATTGAGATCATTGTAATACTGAACATGTAGTTTGATTTTTATGTCATATGTTTCATTGAATATGGTTGGCTGACACGTTTGCATATTTTGTTTCTGAATTGTGTCTTGATTTGATCAAGTTTAAGGTAGATCTTATGATATGTCTGGGCATTTTCCTGATTTAAGGATGCATAGGTGTCGTGGGAAAAGTATATGAGTGTGCATCGCCATGTCACTTGATTTTGTATCTTAGCTTGGAATTCTATGATTAAACCATCACACTACTTATGTTGCTGTTTTGAGAGATAGTGTACATTTTTTTGGTTGACCATACATGATCTTTTGAGATGATTGTCATTTTAGGTGTGAAAAGGTGTGTGACATTTTATTCCCAGGCTAGATGTGTTTATGATGGTCACTTGCTGCTTTGAGATCCAGTGGCTTTCACGATTACATACAACAACAACAATAGAGCCTTTTTTCACTTAGTGGGGTCAATTACATAGATCAATCGATACCATAAGTACCTATCATAAATCATATTTTTAGACAAATCATTTAAATCTAAATCTCTCTTAATAATTTCTCCTATAGTTTTTCTTGATCTTCCTCTACCTCTAATTATTGGACTATTCTCCATTTCATCTACTCTCCTAACTGGGGCTTCTATAGGTCTCCTCCCCACATGACTAAACCATCTAAGTCTCGATTTTATAATCTTTTCCACAATAGGTGCGATTTCTACCTTCTTTCTAATGCATTCATTTTTAATCCTATCTCGTTTAGTGTGTCAACTCATCCAATGCAACATTATCATCTTTGCAACATTGAACTTATTTTTTTATTGACTTTTTATTGCCCAACACTCAGTTCTATACAATATTGCAGGTCTTATAACTGTGCGGTAGAATTTACCCTTAAGTTTGAGTGGTACTCTTCTTTCACAAATAACATCTAAAGCATTCTTCCATTTCATCTACCCTACTTGAATTCTATATTTTACATCTTCTTCTATTTTCCCATTATGTTGTATGATGGATCCAAGATACTTAAAACGTGTGACTTGTGGTAGGATATGTTCTCCAATTTTTATTTTTACGCTAGGAGTGGTGTGTCTCTTACTAAACTTACACTCCATATACTCCATTTTACTTCTACTTAAATGAAATTCATAAGCTTCCAAAGCTAGTCTCCACCTTTTTAACTTCTCATTTATTTCCTCTTTTGATTCTCCAACTAGGATAATATCATCTGCAAAAAGCATGTACTGTGACATCGGCTCTTGGATATGTTTGGTAAACACATCTAAGACTAAAGTAAAAAGATAAGGGCTTAGAGTTGACCCTTGATGTAGACCAATAGTTATCAAAAAATCTTCCTTAAGTCCACTTTTTGTTACTACACTAGCTGTAACCTTATTATATATATCTTGAATTGCCTGAATATAAGCTATACAAACTCCTTTTTTCTCCAAAGCCTTCCATAAAACCTCTCTTGGCACTCTATCATATGCCTTTTCCAAATCGATAAACACCATGTGTAAATCTCTTTGATTCTCTCAATATCTCTCCATTAATCTTCGCAACAAGTATATTACTTTCATAGTTGACCTTCCTGGCATAAAACCAAATTGATTTTCCGTAACTTGAGTCTCTTTCCTCAACCTTTGCTCAATTACTCTTTCCCATAATTTCATAGTATAGCTCATGAGCTTAATTCCTCTATAATTTGCACAATTTTGAATGTCCCCTTTACTCTTATACATGGGGATTAAAGTACTTCTCCACTCGTTCGGCATTTTCTTATATCTCATAATTTTATTAAATAACTTTGTGAGCCAACTTATGTCTTTCACTCCTAAACCCTTCCATACTTCAATGGGTATATTATCTGGTCCAACTGCTCTGCCAATCTCCATTCTCTTTAATGCTTCTTTTACCTCTACCTCATGAATCCTATGATAAAAAGTATAATTTTGATCTTTTTTCTAGTGTTTAGCCTATCCGATTACAATAAAATCTCGTGCCTTTCATTAAAAAGCTTATGAAAATAACCTTCCACCGTTCTCTGATATCTTGTTCCGTGACCAATACTTTCCCTTCTTCATCCTCGATGCATTTCACTTGGTCCACGTCTCTTATCTTTCTTTCCCTACTTTTAGCTAACTTGTAAATACTTCTTTCTCTAACTTTAGTACCTAAAGATTGGTATAACCCATCAAATGCCCTCGCTCTCGCTTCGCTCATTGCTTTTTTAGTGTCTTTCTTAGCTACCTTAAATTTTTTCCAATTTTCATTACTCTTACATAACGACCACACTTTATAACACTCCCTTGTAACTTTAACCTTATCTTGCATGCTTGCATCCCACCACAAAAATTCTTTATTCCTAGGTCCAAAACCTTTTGATTCACCTAATATTTCCTTTGCCACCTTCCTAATCTTTTTAGCGATTCCATTCCACATATTGTTAGCACTTCCTTATATTTCCTAAGGTCCTTCTTCCACAATTCATCTATGCAAATCCTTTTCTTTATCCCCCTTTAGTTGCCACCACTTAGTCCTTAACACCTTATCTTCGCCTTTGCTTTTTACTCTCCTTTTAACTCTTACATCCATAACCAAAACTCTATGCTAAGTAGTTAAACTCTCTCCAGGTATAACTTTGTAATCCATGCAAAGTTTTTTATCCGATTTCTTTATAAGAAAGAAATTAATTTGAAAACATACCCTTCCACTTTTTTACATGATAAGATGTTCCTCACGCTTTTTAAAACAACTGTTAACTTATATAAGATCGAACGTTAATTAAAAGTCTAGAATAGTTTTAACCTTTGCATTTGCTTCCCTTATGCCATGTCCTCTATGAACACCCTCATAACCTGAAGATACACTTCCCACATGACCATTTAGATCCCTTCCTAGAAGAATCTTTTATCCTAATGGTATTTCATGAACTAAATATTCTAAATCCTCCCAGAACTTTACCTTGTGACATTCTTCTAACCCTACTTATGGTGTATAAGTACTAATAACATTAAAGATTTCATTTTTACTACAAACTTTAATGCAATGATTCTATCTCTTAATCTTTTTACATCCACTACAATATTTTTCCAAAACTTATCTACAATTATACCTACCATATTTTTAAATTTAGCCTTACCAGTGTACCAAAGTTTAAAATCTAAAGTGTCTAATTCTTTTGCTTTTTCTCCTACCCATTTAGTTTCTTGTAAACATATAAAATTAATCCTCCTCCTAATTATAGTGTCTACTATTTCCATTGACTTACCCATAAGTGTACCTATATTCTAAGTTCCAAAACGAATCCTACTCTCGTGAACTAGCTTCTTTACCCACATCCGTTCACGAAAATGTGAGAACCTGTGCTTATTTTTCACTACACCTAGGCATCGATGTAGTGGCTCTTACTCATTTGTCACTGCACTCGAGATGTACAGCGCGTTACTTTTGGGCAATGACCTAGCATTCCATCCAATATATCAATTTTTCATGTCATAAAGATTCGATAAAGTTTTCTGGGCTTGGGATCGGTTATGAAAAAATAATTTACATTAAAGCTCGTCATAGGCAGAGTTTCTTTCATGATTACATAAGTGTTAATTTTTTTTTCAACTACAATTATGGAAGTTAATACTCCCCTTTGCTCTTTTCATATGAGTGAGGCCTCTGACCAAGTGGAATAGCAACACGAGAGAAGCGTGGAGTAGTACTATTTGATATGGGATGCCAACACCCATAATCACAGAATGTTGTGCAATCATTAAGGCAGAAGGCCTTCCAAAGGATGAAGCAAAGTCTCGTGATGCACATGGTTTAGATGAAGAGCTGCAGCAAATGGATTGCTATGAGATCATGCAAGAATCACTTTTGGGGACACTTGCATAGAAGAAAAGGATCATGTGGTAGCAGGTTCAAGATACAAAAGACTTGGGGAAAGTGTAAGGAAGATGAGAGATAAAGGCACACTCAAGAAAACAAACTAGTTTTGTGTTTCAATTCACATATATTTTTTTATTTTTATTTCTTTTTTATTATTATGATTTTATTGTATTTCTTTCTCTCCATACTTGAAATAAATTTGAATATGACATGTCGCTGGTTACCCCAACACACACCCACAAGTTACTGCATGTCTATAAATATTGTTGCTTTTATATTTTATTTTTCTTCCCTTTCATTATCTTTTAAAGTCGCCATGTGGGATATTTTGTCCCCTCAAGCACATAGGGGTCAACCAGAATACCGTATGTGACAATAAAGTCTCCTCGATATTCAAGGTTTTTATTTATTTGTCAACTCGGGTTCCAATGGCCTTATTCGATTAACTATCTTTAACATTAAAAAAAACAAGGATATGCTTCAAAACGAGATAAAAATCTAGGAAGCTAAGTGAGCTCTTTGAAAAATATGTGTATAGTCTTTTTTAAAATAATGAGGTATGTTTTTTTAAAGTAAAAAAGAGAGAAACTAATTTTCTTTTTAGATAAAAAGCTATTAATCTTAAACACTTTTTCTTTTTTCTTCTTTGCAAAAAAAATATGGAGAAAATAGTATTGAAAATTTTTTCAAAATTGATTGTTTCTCTTCGAAAAAGTCTTTTTGATAAAAAAGGATAAAAAGTAAAGATTAAAAAAATAATAAATAAAAGGAAAGGGAAGAAAAACCACTAAGAAAAAAGAGAAGCAAAAACAAAAAAGGAAATAAAAAATAAAATAAAAATCATAGCAAAAAATGATAATTAAAAAAATCAACAAATAAATATAAAATGATTATCAATCAATCACAAAAGAAAATCATGAAAAAAGTTAATTAAAATTAAAATTAAAATTAAAAAATAATAAAAACAAAAAAAAATCAATAAATCAAAACAAAAATCATAAACAAATAATAATAATAATAATACAAAATATATATCAAAAGTCAAAACCTAAAAAAAAAAAAACAAAACAAAACAAAACAAAACAAAAATAAAACAAAAACAAAAACAAAAAAATTAAAAATCATTTAAATGAGTGAAAAATCAAGAGAAAAAAATAAACAAAAAATGATACTAATACAAAATATATATCAAAAGTCAAAACTTCAAAAAAAAAAATAAAAACAAAAAACAAAAACAAAACAAAACATAATAATAATAATAATAATAATAATAATAATAATAATAATAATAATAATAATAATAATGATGATGATGATGATGATAATGATGATGATGATGATGATAAAAAAACACACACACACACACACACGAAAAACAAAAAACAAAAACAAAAACAAAGTAAAATAAAAGCAAAGACACAAAAACAAAAAAAAATATAAAAGAGAAAAGAAGATGAGATAGTAAAATTAATTCTGTCTTTAGCAAATAAAAACACATCAACCAATCTCAAATTCATTTTGCTAGCAAAAATCTAAATGATTTTTACTCTCTTTCTCTTTACCAAAAAAATCAAACAAAAGTAAAAACAAAAAAACAAAAACAAAAACAAAAACAAAACAAAACAAAAGATAAAAAGAATAAAAACAACAAAAACAAAAACAAAACATAGCTTCCATTCGAACTACGTGGACTTTGATATCTTCTAAAGGATATGTAGTCCTAGGCTCTCATTTTAGATCAAATCTGCCCTTGTAAAAAAATATATTTTCTTTTAGTTTTGTTTCTTTAATTTCTTTTCATCTTATTTTACTCTTAATTTTATTCCTTTTCGCCTTATTGAATTTCTTTTTGTTTTATTTTATTTTTAATTTTCTTTCCTTTTTACTTTTAATTTTATTTCCTTTAATTTCTTTATTTCTTTTTTTCGCGTGTGATTAGTTAGGGAGAATTAAAATAGATTAAAGGCCATGGTAATTTTGCACAACTAACTTAGGGTAACAATTTTTAGGAACGGGTGTAGTGGAGTGCTTAATATCTTCCCCATTCACAATCGACTCCTTAATACAAATTTGGTTCATAGACCATTTTCTTTAAATAAAAAGGCTTTTCCAAAGTTTGCTTTTTAAAAATTAAAATTTTGGTGGCAACTACTACAACTTCTAATTTTGATTTCGGTTTTCACTTTCTTTGAAAATTTCTTTCTTTAAGGCGCCAAGTGGTTACATTTTTAGGTGTGACACATATCAACTAATTCATCATATTAAATTCACAATATATCTCAAAATGCTATCATCAAGTTAAAGTGATTAACCTCATATAGGGTTATCACCAAATTCACATCTTAAAATATTATTTTAGGTTAGGACACATGACCTATATATACATCAATGTACATTAAAAGAGGAGTCCTGTGAATACTACAGTCCTACATTGATTCATAACATCATTGCAAAGCGAATAGGCCATGTCCCCTTTCTCTTATGGTTGTCCACTTCATACTCACTATCATTTGGACTTGCCTAATTCTAGGCGCTTGGACATGGGCCTATTTAATCATAATCATGAACTTAATTATTGGCATCTTTATAATTTGGATCTGAACACATACCATATGTAATACCTTAACCTCTTAGCTATTATACTATAATCTCATTATCTATCTCAATGCATTTCATGTGGATTGGAGCACAATTGCAAGAAACCATGCACCTCACATGAAAAAGGACAATAAATTTAATAGTATTAATTGCATTACGTAAGATCTCATTTCTTTAATATATATCCCATGGACCATGGGAGCTCATCAATATCATTTTCTACTCATAACACATCCATACATGTCATAACCATCACCAAATATCTCAAGAAGCTCGGTTTTAAGCTACATCTCACAAAACCAATGGTTTGCTCTTAGATTCAGATTCCAACTTTCTGATACAAATTTTGAAAATTCATAACTAATTATAAAAAAATTGAAATGAAGAAAATTATACTATTTTGGAAAGCTATAAATGTTGACTTTTGAATAAAAATAATTCCAGACTAATGAAGTAGCAATAAGCTACTAGAAATCAATAGAATAGTAACATAGGTCAGTCTGCATTGCTAGTACTATTATGCAAATTCAAAAATTCATTTCTCCCTCTAAAGAGCTCTAAATGAGTTAATCTTGGTGGTTATGGAAAGATTATGATGTCTAGTTTATGTCTGTAAAATTTTATGAGTATTGCACTTCATTTGGCCTATATGTGATACAGAGAAGCAAACTAACCAAATGAATAGTAACCATACCATTTCTGCATAATTTGACTAACTTTGAAAAATCATAATAAATTTTATAGAGCTCTAAATTGAGTGATCTTTGGCTTTGTGAAAAGCTCTAAATGAGACCTATTTGTTGGCTAAATTTCATGAAAAAAATCACTCATTTGGTTAGACTTTAGTTCATCTTTCCATCAAGTCAAATTTGAAGTCTCAAATGGTATCTCAAGACACCAAATGCTGTTCTTGACTTTCTACAACAACTTGGACAAATTTAAAAGTATAAATACAATATATAAAAGTGTGCCAAATAATCCCAATTATCATGGAGCTCAATCTCACCTTGCCACTTGCATACATACACATGTACATCATATCACATAAGGGCATATGAGTGGCAAAAACTTATATTCCTATTCATCTAGCTTCCACATTGGTACTTACACTATTTATACATACATTAGAACTTGCTTAACAGTTTATATCATATATATAACTCATGGCTACATATTTTGACATCAAGATGCAATTACAAGGCTCATTTCCTTATCTTTTTGTCAAAGTCTTGCCTTTCATGGTTGTTAGCCACCATTTCTTGGTCCTCTTGGTTCACCTAAACATGGTTAGGCATATGTGGGGAAGAATGAGATTCAAATAATCCCAATAGCTCTTAACCCTTTCAAACATACATAATAGATGCATAAACAAGTCAAAAAATGCATGTATGACATTTAAGCAACTAGTGAGCATACATAAATAATTTTCCTTGTCATATAAACTCATATATAGCAAATATAAGCTCTCAAGGGCAATGGTTTAGCCTCACCCATCTTTCTTAGGACTTTTGAATTTGCCTCACCCACTTTAAAGGGACTTTTGGCTTAGTCTCACTCTTCTTTAGACTTTTGGCTTTGTCTCACCAATTTCTAGGGACTTTTGGCTTATCCTCACCCTTGTTAAGGGACTTTTGGTTTCATCAAACCCATTCAAGCCAAAACACATTCATAAAACATAATTTAAGATCATTATAGTATCATGGCATTTGGGCAATAGCTAGAAACATTTCTCATGGCTCAAACATGCACACAAGCATTCAAAGACAAGCAAACATCCAAGCCATGCATGACAGAAAGGTTAGAGAGCTACCTTCAAGAAAGAACATAACACTTTCCTTTTGAACTCTTCTCCCCTTTCTTAGCCAAGCCTTGCAATTAGGTGGCCGTTGGTTTTTGTAATACCATAACTTCATAGCTCATTCCATGCTATCATTATACCTCATATCAATCAATTCATATGAGAGGCAAGAAAATAGCATTAAAATATTAATTATTTTTACATTGCGTCGCGTATAAAAATTTCGTTAGGTGTCACGTGAACCGTGTGAGCTCACACAACGCATTCCCATATTTAATTACATGGATATAATTCATTTGGTTCATCAAAGTGGCCAACATCTCAAGAAACTCAAGATGAAACATAAAATATGGACATTCATTTGGAAAATCATAACTGATTTTAGAAAAATCAAAATCATGTATTATTTACTATTTTGGAAAGATACACATGTCTAATTCATGTAAAAAATATGTCCAGACCATGAAACACAACACAGAGGACGTTTGACATTCGAGAAGGTCTAGAGGTCTGGCTATCCCCTGATGCTGTCATAGAATTCTGTAGTAAACTTCAAAAATGTCCAATTAATTCTACAAAACTCCAATACATGTAAATGATACTAATCTAGAAAGCTATGGATGTTAGCTAAATAGAGAAAATAAATCCAGACTAGCTCAGACATGCTAGACCTCGAAATCCAATCAAAAAGTAACTAAGGTCAGGTGAAGCTCCTGATACTAGATAGAATCTTTAAAAATTCATGTCTCCCACTTTAGACCTCCAAATGAGGTGCTTCTAGTTGACACAAATAATTGGGAAAATTTAGTTTCTCTGTATAAAATTTCAAAGCAATTGGACATCATTTGTCCCATGAGTGACAGAATTTAATTTCGGACTAGTGCTACAGTACCAAGGACCAAAACTAGAAACATTTCCCACTTCAAAAATTCGCCAAATATTCCATAGACCTCCAAAAATTACCACCTTTAGCTTGAAAAAAAGATCACAATAAGCTCTAGATGTGTGAGAAATTTCAGACCAAGAGGAGCTCAGTTGGACAAAAAGTGACATAGCCTCATGAAATGGTCATTTTTGCTCCCTATCAAGAGTCACTTTAGTCCAAATGGCCTCCTCTTGAGTTTGGCACCTCTTGAGTAAGTTTAAAAGCATAATTATGACTTGTGTGAGCTGCCCAAATGGTCCCAAACCCTATGCATCTAAATTTAGTCATTCTACATCCAAGAATATATAGTTACAACAAGCCATCCAAGAGCCAATTTGCATAATTCCATGGATTTAGTGTCACATAAGGTTTACATCATATTCATACATCATTCTACATTTGTTCATGGTCCTACATCACAAAAATATGATATGTACAAGCTCACTTTGACATTCAAATACAAATAAGGTTACATAAAATACAAAATGCAATATCTCAAGGTCTTTGGCTTGCACTCCTTGTTTCTTGAACATCACCTAAGCATTTCAAGATAATGGAGGGAAGGGGAGTGAGATTCTTAGAATCTCAATAGCTCACACACCCATTCACACATACATTCAAAACATACATACATCAAAATCTCAAGTGTGTAAACATAAAGTGTATAATACTACATTTCCATGCCACATTTCCACATCAAGCCATTTTCATGCTTTAGAGACTTTTGGTTTTGCCTCAATTCATTTCTAGGACTTTTGGATTTGCCTCACTCTTGGTCTTGAGACTTTTAACCTAGCCTCACCCATCCAAGGGACTTTTGGTCTAGTCTCACCCATGCCTTGAGACTTTTGGCACATCCTCGCCCACTTTAAGGGACCTTTTGGCATCACCTCACCCTTGAGAGCCATTCTCACAATCAATGGAATTCAAGACAACACATTGGTACCAATGCAACCTCAAGACATCAAGTGGCATCTTCTCAAATCATAAGAGCATACACAAGCACACAAACATACATATGCACATAAGAATGCAAGAGAATGAGGTGGAGAGCTACCTTTCAATTAATGCAAGCTTTACTTTGCTAATTCCTTCCCTTCCTTGATTTCACAAGAGCACTTAGGTGGTTGATTGTTCTCTTGGCCTAGACATTATAAGGAGCACACAATCACAAAATTGAAGCAAGCCAAGACATTAAACTAAAGCTTAAACACACACTTGGTTTCATACTTGGCATTATGGTTCTATAATTGGCCTAACGAAGCAATTCTTGCATTTCAAGTTCTAGGCTCCATTCTCTTGTTATTTCTAGGCTTCTTGGACTCGTTTAAGGTCCTTGGAGCCATCACACATTCAATTGCACAATTAGAAAACTAAGTTGCTTCATAAAGTACCATTATGGACACCATTGCTCCATCTCCCAATCTATGGCTACTAAATCTTTTCCAATGGTTTCTCCCATCTTCTAAGATCATATAAAGTCCCAAACCAAGGTTAGAACAAATTAAAACATCCCCTAACCTAATGAACCAAGCTTGGGGAAAATATGCACCATAATGAAGGTTGATGGACTTTGTGATTTTTCCTTGATGGGAGAGCCACTTGGGAGGCTTTCTAGAGGTCTTACGTGCTCAAGGAAACATTCATACAAAATCAGATTTTGCAAAACCCTAGAAAACACTACACTTTTCTAACTTGTTTTCTATTAGTTTTTCTTTGAATTTCTTGCCATATTCCATCTCCCCATGGCCTCAAACCCTTGTTCCTTCCTTGTATTTAGACAGAACATCCTCCCCTTCTTTGGTTCTATTCTTGGCTAAAATACATACAAAGGGAGGGGGAAGAGAAGATGCAACAAAAAGCAAGGATTACCTAGGATTCAAGTGAGCTTTGAAGTGTCTTTCTCATTGGTTCTCTTCTCCTTGGCAAATTCAAAATTCTCCCCTTGGCTCTGGACCTAAAATAGAACCAAAATGCTCAACTAAACCATAGAAAGAGAGGAGGAAAGGACAGGACCAAGATTGGAGGAAGATGGAGCATGAAAATATACAAGTTTCCTTACCTTTTCCTTGATTTTTCTCTTTCTTTTCTTCCCCTTTTTGATGCACCTACGAGAGGAGATCAACTTCTATATTTTAGGTAGAAAAGTTCGTGCTTAAGAAGGTGGAAGAAGAAAGGAGAAGTGTGTGGGAGTTTCTAGAAGCATACTCTTCTAAAAATTCCAAGTTTGTCCTTCTGTAATAGTAATTTCGTTTTGACTTTGTTTTAGCTCCTTTTTGAGAACCGTCTTTGCCATTATAAAATTTTGGTTCCCAATTTAATAAAATATGTTTAGAATCACTCAATTTGGAGCTAAAACCTTACCAAATGAACCGGTCAAAGTTTAAGTCAACTGACGTTGAAAAACATCCACAGGAGGGGCTTTACCCGTCTCGGGGCTTCCCATAGTTTTTGGGGCCTCTGAGAACCTTGGATTACTTAAAAATTTCATTTAAAAAGCCCTCCTATGTGGTTTTCTAAAAGTTACACTTATTTATTAAAATACCATTACGTTTCGTTAGTTTCTTTCGCAAATTATTTCTCCGTTCTAACTCTGTTTTTCTTTCCTTCTAAGCCTGGAATTATTATTTTTAGGAGCCTAAGACTTAACCCAAAATTTTTGGGACATTATCTAGGTCATTTTAGAGGACTTACTTTTATATTGGGTATTTTGTTATTTTACGAAAATTACGTTCGTTATATTTTCTGCCCCCCTTAAAATAAATTTTGTCCTTGAAATTGAAATACATACCTTAAGGAAATAGTTCTGGATATTTCTGTCTCATCTCATTCTCTAGCTCCCAGGTTGCCTCCTCTGACATTAGACCCTTCCAGGCCACTTTCACCAAGGGGATGCTCTTATTTCTCAGCTGTTTCAGCTTGATATCCACAATCCTCTCTGGTTTCACTACATAGGAAAGATTTTCCTGCAATTGAATATGCTCATATTCTATGACATGTGAGGGGTTTGGTGAGTATTTTTTAGTTGGGAGACATGAAAAACGTTATGGATTTGGGCTAAGTTTGGAGGTAATGCTATCCAGTAGGCCATGAGTCTAATTTTCTCAAAGATTTCAAATGGGCTAATATACCTAAGACTGAGCTTTCTTACCCTTATAGACCGACTTATCCCAGTCACTAGAGACACCCAGATGAATACATAGTCTCCAATCTCAAACTCTAACGGCCTCCTTCTCCTATCGGTATAACTCTTCTGTCTACTCTGGGCCATAAGGAGTTTCTTTTTAATCATCTTTATTTGCTGGGTGGTCTGGTCAACTAATTCAGGTCCTAGTAAACTCCTTTCACCTAGCTTAACCTAACATAATGGAGATCTACACTTTCTCCCATACAGAGCCTCATAAGGGGCTATTTGGATACTGGAATGGTAGTTGTTATTATAAGTGAACTCTACTAGTGGTAGATACACATCCTAGTTACCCCTCATCTCTAATACACATGCCCTTGACATGTCCTCTAGGGTCTGGATGGTCTTCTTAGACTGACCATCTGTTTAGGGGTGATAAGTAGTGCTAAATCGCAACTTGGTCTTTAAGGCATGCTGTAACAACCTCCAGAAGTTCAATGTGAACCTGGGGTCTCTATCAGATACTATACTACTGGGAACTCTGTGAAGTTGCACTATCTCATGTATAAATAGCTGAGCTAATCTATCTAATGAATAAGTAGCCTTAATTGCTAAAAAGTATGTGGATTTCATCAATCTATCTACAACTACTTAGATAGCATCGTGTCTAAAGGATGTCCTGGGTAACCCCATAACAAAATTCATAGCTATACTATCCCATTTTTACTCAAGGATATCTAGGGGTTGTAATAACCTAGCAGGTCTCTGATGCTCTATCTTAACCCTCTGGTACACTAAATGCCTCGCCACATAATCTGTGACGTCATTCTTCATTCTTGGCCACTAGAAAGTTCTTTTTAAATCTTGGTACATCTTGGTAGCCCTTAGGTGGATATTATATTTACTCTTGTGTGCCTCTTCTAAAATTCTCTCTCTCAAATTGTTATTACTAGGCACATAGATTCTATCTCGATATACTATCACATCATCCTCAGATATTCTGTAATCTAAGGTCCTACCCTGGGACATTTCACTTTTAATTTGTTTTAAGAATTCATCCTCTCTCTGGGCATCTAAGATCTGGGTTCTCAACTCATTTTCAATCCGGGTCTCACTCAAAAATAGTCTGCCCGATACCAGTTGGCAAGAGAGGTTCATATTTCTAAATTTTTCTAGAAGCTCTTGCTCTTTAATCATTATATAGGTAGTGTGGATGGATTTCCTACTCAGGGCATTGGCCACCATATTAGCCTTACCCGAATGATATTTCAATACATAATCATAGTCTTTCAAGAACTCACTCTATCTTCTCTGTCTCATATTGAGTTCCTTCTAATCGAATAGGTATTTCAAACTCTTGTGGTCACTATAGATTTCTATACTCACACCGTATAAATAGTGCCTCTAAATCTTAAGAGCGAATACTACTACAGCTAACTCTAAGTCATGTGTAGGATAGTTCTCCTCGTGAGGCCTCAACTGTCTAGAGGCATATGCCACTACCCTACCTTGCTGCATCAACACATATCCTAACCCTCTCCTTGAGGCATCACTATACACCATAAATGGTAAATTAAGGTCAGGAATAACTAGCACAGGGGCAGTGGTCAATCAGAGTTTCAATTCCCAGATACTCTTCTCACATCTATCATCCCACACAAAAGGTGTATCCTTCCAAGTCAGCCTCATGAGTGGCAATCTAAATAAATCGTCTATAGTATCCTGCCAAACCAAGAAAACTCCTAATCTCAGTGATAGTCATAGGTCTATCCCACTGTAACACAACCTCAAATTTATGGGGATCTACCGTGACCTCGTCTCGTGAGATCACATGGCCTAAGAATTTCATCTCGGTTAGCCAAAACTCACATTTACTTAGTTTGGTATATAATCTCTTATCTCTCAAAGCCTCTAGGACTAATCTTAGATGCCTCTTATGCTCTTCAAAAGATCTGGCCAGACCCAAATGTCTCACATAGTCATAGGATATAAACGAGTGACTAGCACCTAAATCAAACATTGCAATCATAGGAAAATCATTTACTATGAGCGTACCTCAGATAAAACTAGGAGATGTACTAGCCTCCTGTTGAGAAAGGGCAAACACCCTACCCTGGGTCTGTGGCCTAGGAAGAGGTTGTCTGAATGGAGGCGCTGAATCCACCTGGGGATAGTTTCTGGCAATGTGCCTTGGCTTCCCACATTTGTAGCATGTCACCATAGATTGGGTGGCCTCCTGCTCCACTGCATCTTGCTCTTCTTTTTGTTAATAGGTGCAGAGTTGGCTCCTTCCTTAGGTCTCGATCTCTTAGACTCTAGGGCCCCTCTCTGTCCAGATACAGTAGCAGCAGGCATAATATCCCTTAAATTATTCTCGATTACCCTGCTGATCTCCACAATAGCATTGAAATTTCAGATTCTGTGTGGAGTCACTCTATCTCTGACCTGGTTTCAACTTGAGCTCAAACTGTTCACACCACTAGGACTCATCATCATATCTCTGAAGGTAAGAAGAATACCAAGACAATTTTATAAATCTTGCCACATACTGGTCTACAGTCATGTCATCAGTCCACTTCAATCCTACAAATTGCACCTCTTTTTGTTTCCCCATAGAACTAGGGAAATACTTCTCATAAAATTGTACTAAGAAGTTCTCCCAGGTAATCTATAAGTTTCTAGTCTCCATTAGGGAATTTGCATTGAGCCACCAATTATCGGCTTCTTTTCATAACATAAAGGTAGCTAGTTGACTTTCTGTTTTGAGGTGCAATCCATCACTGTGAAGATTTTCTCTATCTCCCTCACCTAAGCCTCCGCCTTATCTATATTTAACTCCCCATCAAATACGAGCAGGTTGTTCTTTCTGAACTAATTTAGCTGTTTCTGAATTGATGGCGAAGTCTAAGCTGACTCTTAGGGAAGTGGGGGCGGAACACCCGAGATGGAAGGCTGTGGGGTGGCAGAAGTAGAAGGCTAAGGCTGAGGCTGAGGCTAGGGTGGAGGGACCTCTCTCCTTGCTTCCTCCTGTCTAGCCAGGGACTCTTGCAGCCGCACGATGATCTCATGCTGCTGCTGGATAAGGTATTGTTGTTGGGCCATCATATTCTCAAATCTATCAATCCGATCTGTGACAGCCCACAAGAGGTCCGCAGACTCAACTTTTGGTTCTCTAAGTGGTCCGCCCCTGCCTCTGCCTCTTCTTGTTTCAACCATTTTCATTGAAAAATAATCACAATCTTAACCCCACAACATAATTTAAACACATATACATAGATATTCCACCCGAAAGCAAACCAATTACATCACTCAAGAGCCAAATACCAAGCAAAAGTGCCTGAACCTTTGCTCTGATACTAAAAAATGTAACACCATAATTTCTTAGCTCATTTCATGCTATCGTTATACCTCATATCAATCAATTTATATGAGAGGCAAGAAAATAACACTAAAATATTGATTATTTTTACATTGCGTCGCGTATAAAAATTCCATTCGGCGTCACATGAACCGTGTGAGCTCATACAACACATTCCCATATTTAATTACATGGATACTATAACATCCAGTCTCTCTGTAAATGTGAGAAACACACTGTTCCGTCTCTCCGTAAACGTCAGAAATGAGCCAAATATAAAAGAAAGTCCTCGAAATAAAAGGAATTTGGGCCAACTAAAATTATGATAAAATTTTAAATATTAGAAAATGAGGATTTGAGACTTAAGATGCCCAAAAACCAGAGCCAAAAGAGCTCAAAAAATTTGCCGAAGAAAGTAGGGGCATTTTTGTAATTTATGAAAAATTTGAAAAACTCATAGGAGGGCTTTTTAAACAAAAAATTTAAGTTTTCTAGGGTTCTCAGAGGCCTTGAATACTATAGGAATCCCTAGAATAGTTGAAACTCCTCCGGTGAGCGATTTCGGCCGTTAGTTGACTGAAACTTTGACCGAATGGTTTTAGATCTTTTTTGAGTGATTCAAAAGGCAATTCTTATGATTAAGAGCCTAAGGAATATGATGGAAAAGAAAAATTTTAAAAGGAGTTGAAACGAGCCCCAACGAATAAAACTATGAAGAGGGACTAAATTGTAAATTTTAAAAGTTGCTTAAATGAATCCTTAGCTTATAAAAACGCCCCTCTTCTGCTCAGATCTCCTCACCCACTCTCTCACATGTTAAAATAGAATTAAGAAGGGCTAAGAGTGGTGCACAAGAGGGGAGGCCAAGGAAGGAAGTAGAAGCTTTGAAAAGTGTAAGTTTTAGCCACTTTTTCCTACTCCTTGCCTTGTTAAACTTTTTCCCCTCCTTTCCTCCTCTCTTCCTATGGATTTAGTGAGATGTTTGGTTCTATTTTGAGCCTAGAACTGAGGGGAAAATTTTGAAATTCAAGGAGAGGGTTGAAGCAAGGAAGAGAGCTCTTGAGATATGCTTGGAATCAAGGTGATTTTTCTATCTTGGTTGCTTCCTTTTTCTTGCCCTTTGTGTGTGGAGTTCTGCTAGAACAGAAACATCTTGGGGGGAGGCTTTTTGTCCAGAAATAAGAAGGAATTGTGGGTTTTAAACCATGAGGAGTTAGTAGATGCAAGGAAATTGGAAGAAAAGCTAATGAAAATCAAATTAGAAAAGTGTAGAGCTCTTGGACACTTTGTAAAAATTGATTTAATTCATGAATTTTCTTGCCTGTGTAAATGTTTATTTAAGTTTCTAAGACCCCTAGGAAGCCTCCCAAGTGTCTCTCCCATCAAGGAAAAATCAAAAAGCCCATGGACTCCTCCTCCTTCTATCAATTCGTCAAGACAGAACCATTGGGCTAGAGGTTGTTTTAATTTGTTTTAGCCTTGGTTTGGGACTTCTTATGATGGTAGAAGGTGGAAGGAACCCTTGGAAAAAATTTAGAACTCCTAGAAATTGATTTGGTGCCTTAGGTTCCATATTATGACCTAAAGAAGCAACATGATGTTAGGCCCTTTGTTTTAATGATGTGATGACTCCAAGAGGTTTAAAAGGAGTCAAGAATCATATTTGAAAGGAAATAATGAGGCCTAGAAGTCCCTTAAGGGGTGTTGCTTCATTAGGTGCCATTATGGACCATAATGAAGTCTATAGAGTAATCTAGTGGTTCATCAAGTTATGTAGCCTTAGAATGTATTTCATGAACCTAATTGACTCCCATAAATTGTATCTAGGCCAAAAGGAACCTTCCCCACACTTTTGTGGTTGTGTAGTAAAAAATAGGAGCCTAAATTCAAAGGGGAAAGTGCATGAATTGGTGCAAGGTAGCTTTCTCCACTTTCTCTCATGCATGAATGTGTGTTTAGCTTGTTTTAGAATGTGTGTATGTGCATTTTCAAGCTATGAAAAGTAAGCTAGCAAGCCTTTATCTTCCATGATCCTTGATGCCATGTTATGTTTCAAATGAGCACATGATGTTTATATGAGTTTGCTTGAGTGTGGAGAGGCCAAGAACTCTTCCCTTTGGTGAGGATGAGCCAAGAACCCTTGAACTTGGTTGAGACAAAGCAAAGAGTCTCCCAAAAGCAAAGTAGGCTTCCAAGAGTATGGTTGAGTCCAAAGTGCTCAAGAAATGGGTGAGGCAAGTCCAAAACCTATGAGGAGAAGTGTGAGGCCAATCTAAACACTTGGTGAGCTCTTAAATGATTTGTATGAGTTGTTCACATGCCAAGTTTGCTGTTAAAATGTCTATGGCCTTTATTTTCTCCATGCATGCATTTGTAAAGCTTGCTTGCACATATTATGTATGATTGAATGGGAGATGAGCTATTGGGATTTTTTGAATCTCATCCCTTCCTCTCCAATGATCTAATATGCTAGGTGGACCAAGTAATTATGGTGAAGGGAGCTAACAACCATGAAGAGCAAAGATTGACAAGCTTATGTTTTGTTTTGTCTATTTTGGAACCATAATGATGGTTCATAATGTATATGATGTTGTATATGTATTGTAAACCTTGAGACATGTATAAAGATGCTACTATGTGATGTTTATAGCTATGGATATGATGTATGAGTTATAAAATACAATTTGAGTATCTAATGCCTAAATATGTAATGTGGAAGTATGAAGTAAATGTGCATAAGTGTGGGTGAGAAGGCCAAAATGAGATGCATGAGGTTTGGGACCATTTGGGCAGCTCACACAAGTCTTAAATGTACTTTTGGACTTGCCCAAAAGGTGCCAAGACCAAGGGAAATCCATTTGGCAACTTTGGTACCCTATATGGAGCCAAAATTGATCATTAAGGAACCTTATGTCACTTTTTATCCAAATGAGCTCTTCTTGATCTGAGATTTGGCTTGAAATTAGATTTTGTTGAGAGCTTTTTGGGAAGCCAAAGAACATAATTTTCAGAGGTCTATAGAATATTTGATGAATTTGCAAAGTTGGGATTTTCTATGGATTCTAGTATGTGCACTGTTCACACTGGCAGATTTGTATTCTGTGTCATCCGATAGGTAAATGGTGTCCAATGCTTGTGAAATTTTACAAGACTAAACTAGAGGTCATAATATTTTTGCAGACACTAAGATCACCTCATTTGGAGGTCTGAGTAAAGAGTTATGTATTTTTGAAGTTGGCTGTCAATAGCAGTGGTGCCCAAGGAGTCTAGTCACTATTCCATCAATTTCCAATAGCTAAACGTATTTTTTCCATTCTAGAATTATTTGTAACATAGAGATAACCTTTTTATCTTTCCATAATGACCAAATTTGTGTGATTTTTATTTTTATATAATTAGTTATGAATTTTAGAAATTTGTATCAGTAATTTGAAACAACTGCCCGGGCAGTAGCGACCTCTGGACCTTTTTGGATGTCAAACGCCGTCTGTGATGAATATTATGGTCTGAGAGTATTTTTAGTATGAAGTAGACATCCATATATTTCCATAATGATCATGATTGTATGATTTTTATTTTTCTAGAATTAGTTATAAATTTTCAAAATTTGACCAGAAAAGAGGCCAAATCTAGTCGAAAATATACTTAATTATTTTGAGCTCCATTTCGGTTTTTATGAGTTGTGGGCATGATTTTGAGATGGAAATGAGTTTTATTGACGTATTTAAATATAAAAATATATAGAATGAGCTTACACGGTCCACGTGACACTGAATGGAAATTTTAAGTATGACGTAACACAAAGAAAGTCACTATTTTTCCCCTTTTTCCTTATATCTTCATGAATATAATGATGTGAGGCATGTATATATATGATATGATGAGCTAGAAGTTATGGTACTATAGATACAACTCATTTGGATCATAAAAAATGGCCTACATCTCAAGAAACTCGAGATGAAGCATAAAATATGGACATTCATTTTCGACCAGCTTTGGCTCATTCTGTCACAAATTTTGAAAAATCATAACTGATTCTAGAAAAATCAAAATCATATATTCTTTGCCATTTTGGAAAGATAAACATGTATAATTCATGTAAAAAATATGTCCAAACCATGAAACACAACACAAAGGATGTTTGACATGCGAGAAAGTCTGGAAGTCTGGTTGTCCCCTGGTGCTGTCATAGAATTCTATAGTAAACTTAAAAAATGTCCAATTAATTCTAAAAAACTCCAATACATGTAAATGATACCAATCTAGAAAGATGTGGATGTTAGCTAGAGGGGAAAAATAACTCCAAACTAGCTTAGACATGTCTAGACCTCAAAATCCAATCAAAAATTAACTGAGGTCAGGTGAAGTTCCTGATACTAGATAGAATCTTTAAAAATTCATGTCTCCCTCTCTAGACCTCAAAATGAGGTGCTTCTAGTTGGAACACATCATTGGGAATATCTAGTTTCTCTATATTAAATTTCGTGTCAATTGGACATCTGTTGCCCCATGAGTGACAGAATTTAATTTCAGACCAGTGTTATAGTACTAAGGACCAAAACCAAAAAAATTCCCAACTTCAACAATTCGCCAAATATTCCACAAACGTCAAAAAATTACCAACTTTATCTTCCCAAAAATCTCTCAATAATTTTTAGATGCATGCCAAATTTTAGACTAATAAGAGCTTATTTGGACAAAAAGTGACATAGCCTCATGAAATGGTCATTTTTGCTTCCTATCAAGAGTTACTTTGGTTCAAATGGCCTCTTCTTGAGTTTGGCACCTCTTGGGCAAGTTTAAAAGCATAGTTATGACTTGTGGGAGCTGGCCAAATGGTTCCAAACCCTATGCATCTAAATTTGGTCATTCCACATCCAAGAATACATAGTTACATCAAGCCATCCAAGAGCCAATTTGTATAATTCCATGGATTTAGTGTCACATAAGGTCTACATCATATTCATACATCATTCTACATTTGTTCATGGTCTTACATCATAAAAAAATAATATGTACAAGCTCACTTTGACATTTAAATACAACTAAGGTTATATAAAATATAAAATGCAATCTCTCAAGGTCTTTGGCTTGCACTCCTTGTTTCTTGAACATCACCTAGGCAATTCAAGATAATAGAGGGAAAGTGAGATTCTTAGAATCTCAATAGCTCACACACTCATTCACACATATATTCAAAACATACATACATCAAAATCTCAAGTGTGTAAACATAAAGTGTATAATACTACATTTCCATGCCACATTTCCACATCAAGCCATTTTCATGCTTTAGAGACTTTTGGTTTTGCCTCAATTCATTTCTAGGACTTTTGGATTTGCCTCACTCTTAGTCTTGAGACTTTTAACCTAGCCTCACCCATCCAAGGGACTTTTGGTCTAGTCTCACCCATGCCTTGAGACTTTTGACACATCCTCGCCCACTTTAAAGGACCTTTTGGCATCACCTCACCCTTGAGAGCCATTCTCACAATCAATGGCATTCAAGACAACACATTGGTACCAATGCAACCTCAAGACACCAAGTGGCATGTTCTCGAATCACAAGAGCATACACAAGCACACAAAAACATATATATGCACACAAGAATGGAAGAGAATAAGGTGGAAAGCTACCTTTTAATTAATGCAAGCTTTACTTTGCTAATTCCTTTCCCTCCTTGATTTCACAAGAGCACTTAGGTGGTTGATTGTTCTCTTAGCCTAAACATCACAAGGAGTACACAATCACATAATTGAAGCACTCCAAGACATTAAACTAAAGCTTAAACACACACTTGGTTTCATACTTGGCATTATGGTTCCATAATTGACCTAATGAGGCAAATATTGCATTTCAAGTTCTAGGCTCCATTCTCTTGTTATTTCTAGGCTTCTTGGACTCGTTTAAGGTCCTTGGAGCCATCACACATTCAATTGCACAATTGGAAAACTAAGTTGCTTCACAAAGTACCACTATGGACACCATTGCTCCATCTCCCAATCTATGGCTACTAAATTTTTTCCAATGGTTTCTCCCATCTTCCAACATCATATAAAGTCCTAAACCAAGGATAGAACAAATTAAAACATCCCCTAGCCTAATGAACAAAGCTTGGCCGAAATACATACCATAATGAAGGTTCATGGACTTTGTGATTTTTTCTTGATGGGAGAGCCACTTGGGAGGCTTTCTAAAGGTCTTAGGAGCTTAAGGAAACATTCAAATAGCCAAGGTAATATTTACACAAAATCAAAATTTTCAAAATCCTAGAAAACACTACACTTTTTTAACTTATTTTCTATGGGTTTTTCTTGGAATTTCTTGCCATATTCCATCTCCCCATGGTCTAAAACCTTTGTTCCTTCCTTGCATTTAGAAAAAACATCCTCCCCTCCTTTGGTTTTGTTCTTGGCTGAAATACACATAAAGGGAGGGGGAAGAGAAGATGCAACAAAAAGCAAAGATTACTTGGGATTCAAGTGAGCTTTGAAGTGTCTTTCTCCTTGGTTCTCTTCTCCTTGGCAAATTCAAAATTCTCCCCTTGGTTTTGGACCTAAAATAGAACCAAAAAGCTCAACTAAACCATAGAAAGAGAGGAGGAAAGGAGAGAAACAAGATTGAAGGAAGATGGAGCATGAAAATCTACAAGTTTCCTTACCTTTTTCTTGATTTTTCTCCTTCTTTTCTTCCCCTTTTTGATGCACCTAAGAGAGCAGATCAACTTCTGTATTTTAGGCAGAAAATTTTGTGTTTAAGAAGGTCGAAGAAGAAAGGAGAAATGTGTGGGAGTTTTTAGAAGCATACTTTTCCAAAAATTCCAAGTTTGTCCTTCTGTAATGGCAATTTTGTTTTAGCTTTGTTTTAGCTCCTTTTTTAGAACCGTCTTTTTCATTATAAAATTTAGGTTCCTAATTTAATAAAATGCCTTTGGAATCACTCAATTTGGAGCTAAAACCTTATCGAACAAACTAGTCAAAATTCAAGTGAACTGACGTTGAAAAACATACATCGGAGGGCTTTACTAGTTCCGGGACTTCCCATAGTTTATAGGGCCTTTGAGAACCTTGGGCAACTAAAAAATTTCATTTAAGAAGCCCTCCTATGTGGTTTTCCAAAAGCTGCACTTATTTACAAAAATGCCATTATGTTTCGTCAGTTTTCATCGCAAATTATTTCTCTATCCTAACAACATTTTTCTTTCCGTCTGAGCCTAAAATTATCATTTTTAGGAGTCTAGGACTCAACCCAAATTTTTTGGGACATTATCTAAGTCATTTTAGAGGACTTACTTTTATATTGGACATTTCGTTATTTTACAAAAATTACGTTTGTTACAGTTCTCTTAGCCTAGATGCATCAAAAGAGGCATACATCACTCATGGGAACAAGCTCTAGCCTTATGAAATTACTATAGAGGCTTACTTTCTCGCATAGTGATAAAGGCTATTTTCATACGCTGTATTCCCCTTAATTTGGATATTTTGATGAATGACTATGGCTTAATGAGTTTTATTAGATGGATAATTGATTTTTATGGCCACTTTTGCACTCTAGGAATTTAATCACAAAATTAATAAATTTTAATGCCTAATTTTATCTTAAAAAATTCATTCTTTTTGTGCAAAATTTGTATCTCTTGCTATGGTTTTGAAATAGAGAAAAAAAGGAAATCACATGATAATGGATTTAAGAAGATGCACAATTCACTCATGCATGGTTCACCCAAGTCTTTAACACATTCCCTCACTTGAAGCAACAAAGGCAAAGAAAGACACATGCACCACTCCTTCATTCATGTAGCATTTGTCCAGTAGATCATACGTGTAAGTAACACTCATGAGCAACCACCACATTTCCACCTACGGGTTAGATGAGAAAAGTGAGTTGAATGAGTGAAGAGAAGTCACGTGAGCAAGAAGTAAGGAAGAAGCTAAATATGCATGGAGAAGAATGCATGAAGAAGCTGCACACAAGCTAGAACACGTGAGCAGAGTAAGAGAAAAGAAGCATGGAGAGAAGGCTCAAGTTAAAGGAAGAAACACATAGCACTTCGCAGCAACTACATGAAAGGAAAATAGAGACTCAAACACGTGAACTTAGAAGGACATATGAAGCAAGAGTTGGAAGAATGTGGGCTCTAGTTAAGAAGCAAGAAGCTACTATTTTAAAATGGAGAAAGAATGATGAAGTAGTTGAATAGAGTACAAGCCACGGGTTTTACATGGATGAAGAGAAAAAACGAGGAGCAGAGCGCGATGAGTTGACGTGAAGGAAAGCTACGAACTACATAAGCATGGTATTGTTTGAAGCTTCAGAGAAGACATTTACATGGAAGTGAAGTCTCAAGTTTGGGTGGATGAATCAAGGAGAGAAAGCTCACGAAGCTAAAAAAAGAAGAAACGTGGATAAAGAACGTGTAGAGGAATGGAGAGTCAGCTGAACCACATTGAAAGAGTGAAGCAACACATAAGAAGCATGTGAATTTTAAATAAAGCAGCTATATGGGATGTGAAAAACAAGTTAAGAAGAACGTGGAAAAGGAGCAACATGAAGGAGCCGAGGAGAATGGAGCTAACGCAAAAAAGAGAAGCAAAAGCCACGTGCAGCTGGGAGAAAAATAAATGAATAAAATAATAATATAGCTGGGAGAAAAATACACACGGGCAACTCCAGATCAAGGGAGTTGATTCATCTCATGCCACGCACCTTAATCTATCATCAATCATCCAGGGAAGAGAATGAGAGCACGTGATTAGTAATGGAATAAGATGCATGTGCTACTCACAAGGGAATTAAAATAAAAAATACACTCAGGTAGAAAAAAAGGAGGATGCCATTCCATCCTGAGAGAATCCAGACATAGTCCCTTCCATTCATTTGTCTCATCCCATGCATACACTCCATCTATCATCCATTCCATGTCCAACAGCCACTCTACACCATTTTCCTCCATCTCCATCGTAAAATGAAGCTTTAATTCTCTCCCTTGTGGCTAGCTAAGAGGAGGCTCTTGGAGAAGCTTGAATCCATTGATTAAGAAGGGATTTTTGGCTAAGGTTCTCATCTCTTTCTACACTTTTCTCTTTCTTGTATTTTCTTGGTTAAGATTGTATTTGATTGGAGATTTGTGTTGTTTATAATTAGTGGCTGGTTAGAAACTAATTAGGAGATTATTTTTGTTGATTAATTGATTGAATCAAGTGCTGAATTTTTCAATTTCTTACAATTATCCATGTATGCAGTCAAGGTGTTTGATGAAATGTATGTGAGAGATTGAGTGGTTGATTGTTTAATAAGAGGATTCCTTGGTGTTTGGTTGGTTAATTAAATATCCTAGGGTGTTAATTCAGAGGCTAATTAATCAATTAATCATTCAATTCAAGTGTTCATCGATCCTAAAGGCAAGAATTAATGATTTAGTGTAGGATTGAGGTCTCAATTCAAGATTAATTTGTTAATTTCTTGAATCTTGAGTGGTAATTCAAGATCATTTGCCAATGGACACAATTAGGAACTCTTAGACCAGAATTAATTATAATTGGATTAGGATAAGGATAGTGGATACCAAAGGATGAATCCAAAGCTAGTTATAAGTCTATCATTCACTTCATTAGTTTATGCAATTAAGAATTTAGGAATTTTAATTCAATTTCATTTTACTTAGTTTAATTCAATCAAAACCCCCTAATTTAGATAGTTCTAGGATCCTTTAACACTTAGAAAACCTAATTAAACATTGAAATCCAATTCCAAGGGAAATGACCTAGGTTGTGCCACTAACTATAAATTTAATCCAACCTAGTTTATTTTTAGGGCTACGCGACAGACTCGTCACATAGCTTCATTATGGTTCCATACAAGACTTAATGAAGCAACTTCTAAAATTCATGCTCTTGGCTTCATTTTCTCCTTTTATCTATGTCTCTTGACTCTATTTATCATGGTACCATGGCATGTGCGCAATAGCTAGAAACATTTCTCATGGCTCAAACATACACACAAGCATTCAAAGATAGGTAAACATTCAAGCTATGCATAAGAGAAAGGTTAGAGAGCTACCTTGAAGTAAGAACATAACACTTTCCTTTTGAGCTCTTCTCCCTTTTCTCAGCCAAGCCTTACAATTAGGTGGCCCTTTGTTCTCTTAGCCTAGACGCATCAAAAGAGACATACATCACTCATGGGAACAAGCTCTAGCCTTATGAAATTACTATGGAGGCTTACTTTCTCACATAGCTTCATTATGGTTCCATACAAGACTTAATGAAGCAACTTCTAAAATTCATGCTCTTGGCTCCATTTTCTCCTTTTATCTATATCTCTTGACTCCATTTAGACTCCTTGGAGTCATCACAAATTCATTTCCAAGAGCCTAGATACAAGTTGCTTCTTTAAATCTCATTATAGAGCCTACACCCCTATCTTACATTCCAAGATTTCTAAATTTTTTCCAAAGCTTCCTTTGATATTCTTCTATCATATCTAGTCCCATTCTAGGCTTATAACAAATTAAAACACTCCCTAAGTTCTCCTTCTTGTCTAGGTCGAGACATACACACCATTGTGCACCCATGGAGTTTGTTTTGTCTTCTTGAAGGGAGAGACACTTGGGAGGCTCCCTAGAGGTCTTGAGAACTCAGATGCACTCTTAGATAGCTTAAATTATCATTTGGAAGCTTCTTACATGTCAAGGTGCAAGTGAATCCCTAGCTTTGCTAACTTGCATTTCCATGCTTCTTACTCAATTTCAATGGCATATTGTTAATCCTCACACTCAAGAACCCTTAATACTACCTTGGTTTGGATAGAAGTTATCCCTCAGAGAATGGGCTCTATGTTGGTCGAAACATCCCAAGGCAAGAAGACAAAGAAGTGCAAGGAAGACAATGGAAGCTACCTTGGTTCTAGGCTTGTTTCAAGAGCTCTTTCACTTGGTATAATCCTCTCCTTCAATTTTGAACTTCCTTTCTCTGAACAAGACTCAAAATAGATCCAAATCATATACTAAAACCATAGAAAGAAGGAGAAGAAAGAGAGGAACAACATTAGTGAAGGAAGAACAATGAAAATCCAAGGTTTTCTTACCTTATTCTTGATCTAAGATTTTTCATGCAATTAGGTCTCATTAAGATCTTTTTGGGAAGCTAAAGACTATAATTTTTGGAAGTCTACAAAATATTTGAGAAATTTTCAAAGTTAGTAATTTTTCTAGTTTTAGTCTGCTGCACCATTCATTTGGTCTGAAAATGAATTCTATTACACAGGGCCCAAATGATGTCCAATTTCCACAAAATTTTATACAAAGAACCTAGAAATTTACAATGACTTGTGCCAATTAGAAGCACCTAATGTGGAGGTCTAGAGAGGAAGATATGAATTTTTGAACTTTATGCCTAGTATTAGGAATTTTGCCCGACCTAAGTTACTGTTCTATTAAATTCTGAGGTCTGGGCATGATGAACTAGTCTAGAGATATTTTTTCTCTCTAGCTAACATCCACAGCTTTCCAGATTGGTATCATTTGCATGAATTGGATTTTTTTGGAATTAATTAGATATTTTCAAAATTTGCTACAGAATTCTATGATAGTTCCAGAATGTAGTTTGACCTCTGTACCTTCTCAGATGTCAAACATCTTCTGTGATGGATGTTATGGTCTAGATAGATTTTTAGTGTAAAGTAAACATCTATAGCTTTCCAGACTCACCAAGAATTCATGTTTTTGATTTTTTTTTAGAATTGGTTATGATTTTTAAAAATTTGGACAGAAAAGATCCACAAGCTGTCTGAAACTAAACCTCCATATTTTATGCTTTATTTCGATTTTTTTGAGTTGTGAGCCACATTTTATGATGCAAATGAGTTGTATACATGTAATTAAATATGGGAAAGTATAGTATGAGCTCACATGGTCCACGTGACACCGAATGGAATTTTTAAATACGACACAACGCAAAAATATTTATTATTTTATTCTCTTTTTCTCTACACTCTCATGAAATTGATGATGTGAAGCCCATGAATGTCATGAAATAAGCTAGAATTTATGGTGTTATAGATTACACATTCCATTATACCCATACATTTTGAAGACTTACTTTGCATTCTTTATGTGTGATTGAAAGGGAGATGGGCTATTGGGATTCTTTGAATCTCATTCCCTCCTCTCTAATATCTTAACATACTAGGTGGAGCAAATGACCAAGGTAATGGAAGCCACCAAGTTGGGAGATAAGAGATTGACATCAAAGTATCTAGACTTGCTTAGTTTTGTCTCTTTTGTAGCCATACACATGGCACATGATGTAATCCTATGATGACATTGTTGAATAATTGTATGAACATATGTAATTACCTAAATGTTTGATGTATGTATGAGTTTTATTGCCAAATGAATGGTAATGTGCATTTTGGGTAGTGAATGGCAATGTAAAGCATGTGTAATCTTGTGTATGGCATAGGGTGAGAGAGTGATTTTTCAATTTCTAGGTTTATACACCTTTGAAACAAGTTTAGAACGTCATTTTGGTATATTTCCACGTGCTCAAGTGGCCATGGTTGGCTTAAAAGCAATTTTGGACCATTTGGACCCCTTGTATGACACAAAATAAGCCATTTTGCAACCCAATGTCAAGATCTGACCAAATGAATGAATTTACCCATGAAATTTAGCATACATATAGATCTTATCTAGAGCTTTTTGGAAAGCCAAAGACCAGATTATTTGGAGCTCTTTGAAATTAATTATGAATTTTCAAAGTTGGCATTTTTCTACTAAACCAATGCAAACATTGTTCATATAGTCAAAAATTTGGACTACATCATTCATGAGCCAAATGATTTTCAACACTTATGAAATTTTACAAACATATGCTAGACATAATAAGCTTTTCAAGACCACTGAGATCACCCCAATTGGACATCTGAGCAGGGAGATATGAATTTTCAAAGTTGGAGGATAGTACCAGTAATGACAGTCGACCTCTAATACTATTCCATCAATTTTTGGTGTCTAGCAGCCTTTGTTATCGTCTAGATTTATTTTTAGTATAAACTATACATCTGTAGATTTTCATAATGGTAAAGTATTCATAATTTTGATTTTTCTAGAATTAGTTATGATGTTTCAAAATTCGAGAATAGAATCTGGAAATCCTACCTGAGGCTGCACCATTGCATTTCATGCATTCCATTCCCTTGCATGAGTTCTAGGCCACTTCTTGGGATGGTTATGAGTTGTAATTGTGTAATTAAATATGAGAATGAGAAGGATAAGCTAATATGGTCCACAGAACCTGAATGAAAATTTTATCCATGATGTAATGTAATTAAATTGATTATTTTTAATGGTTTTCCTCCTTTCTCTTTTGTTGTTCATGGAAGGCAGCCTAGAAATTAGATAAGATGAGTTCTATAAATATGATGTTACAATTACAGTGGGAGAGACCAAGGATAGTGATAGAGATAAGAAGCTTCTTAGGTTTAGCAGGTTATTATAGGAGGTTCATTCAAGGCTTTTCTTAGATAGCGATGCCACTGACCAGGCTAACTAAAAAGAATGTGCCATTTGTGTAGGATGAGAAGTGTGAGAAGAGTTTTCAAGAGTTGAAGCACAAGTTAACCATGGCCCCAATTTTAGTACTTTCTAACCCCACAGAAACTTTTGTAATCTATAGTGATGCCTCTAAGAAAGGGTTGGGATGTGTGCTTATGTAGAACGGCTAAGTTGTAGCTTATGCTTCTAGATGGTTAAAACCTCACAAGGAAAATTACCCCACACACAACTTAGAGTTAGCTGTAGTGGTGTTTGCTTCGAAAATATGGAGACACTACTCATATAGGACAGCTATAGAAATGTGCAGCGACCACAAAAGTTTTAAATATTTATTTGAACAGAAAGAATTGAATATGAAACAGCGGAGATGGTTAGAATTTTTGAAAGATTATGATTTCACACTGAAATACCATCTCAGCAAGGTTAATGTGATAACTAATGTCCTGAGTAGGAAATCCATACATATGGCCTGTATGATGATTAGAGAGTAAGAGTAAATTGAGAAATTCAGAAATATAAATCTCTCATGTGAGGTACATTCAGAGAAATTATTAATGAGTGAAACCCGAATAGAGAATGACCTGAGGGATCAGATAAGAGAAGCCCAACAAACAGATGACTATGTAAATAAGATTAAATCTCAGATAGCCCAGGATAGCATTCAGGAGTTCAATTTATCTAAAGATGACATTGTGAGGTACAAGGATAGGCTGTATGTGCCTAGAAATATAGAAATCAGAGAGAGAATAATAGATAAAGCACATAAAAGCAAGTATACCTTTCATCCAGGCAGTAATAAGATGTATCAAGATTTAAAGAGAATTTCTGGTAGCTTAGAATGAAAGCAGACATAGCAGAGTATGTCTCCCGATGTCTAGTATGCCAAAGAGTTAAAATAGAGCACCAGAAACTAGCTGGCTTACTTCAGCCCTTAGATATCCTAGAGTGGAAATAGGATAGTGTAGCTATGGATTTTGTCATGGGTTTCCCCAAGACATCATCGGGGTATGATGCAATATGGGTGATAGTGGATAGATTAACAAAGTCAGCATACTTCTTAGCGATGAAAGCCACTTATACCTTAGATAAACTAGCCCAGTTGTACATCTGGGAGATAGTTAGATTACATGGTATACCTAGGAGCATAGTCTCAGATAGGGATCCCAGATTCACTTTGAATTTCTGGAGATCATTACAGGATGCTCTAGATACCAAATTAAGATTTAGCACAGCCTATCACCCCTAGACAGAACGACAGACAGAAAGAACCATCCAAACCTTAAAGGACATGTTGATGGCATGTGTTCTAAAAATGAGAGGAAACTGGGATATATACTTGCCTTTAGTAGAGTTTGCCTATAATGATAGTTATCATGTAAGTATTCAGATGGCATCGTATGAGGCATTGTAGGGAAGAAAGTGTAGGCCTGTGATGTGTTGGGTTAAGCTAGGAGAAAGAAGCCTGATAGGCCTAGAATTAGTAGACCAGACTTTTAGACAAATTAAGACTATAAGAAAGAAACTACTGATGGCCCAGAGTAGGTAGAAAAGTTACACAGATAAACGTAGACGGCCGTTAGAGTTTAAGGTTGGAGACCATGTCTTCATTAGAGTATCTCTAGTCACAGGGATAGGTAAGTCCATTAAGAGTAAAAAGCTCAATCTAAAATACATAGGTCCATTCTAGATTCTTGATAAAGTAGGATCTGTGGCTTACAAACTTGCCCTTCCCCCAAACTTGAGCCAAGTACATAATGTATTCCATGTGTCCTAACTAAAAAAGTACCAGCCTAACCCCTCACATGTCATAGGGTATGAGAATGTGTAGTTATAGGATGATCTATCATATATAGTATCACCAGATCAGATCGTGGACATTAAACTCAAGCAATTACAGAATAAAATGATACCACTAGAGAAAGTGGTTTGAAAAGGGTTATCTCCCGAAGAAGCTACTTGGGAGCTTGAGCAAGAGATGAGAAAGAAGCATCCAAAGCTCTTCCCATGAGGTATGTTATCCAAATTTTGAAGATGAAATTTATTTAAAGAGAGAGAATTGTAATATTCGATTTTCTTCAAACGACGAAAATGGATACGTTTTCAAAGCAAATCCCCTAAAATGAATTAGTTAAAGTCCTAAAAACTTTAAGTAGCATTCTAGACTTTGAAAAATGAGAATTCTAGGCTTAGATAGAAAGACAAATGAAACTAAAATGAAGAAACAAATTATAATGAAAGGTTGACAAAACGTAATGGTATTTTCATAATTTTATGCAAATTTTAGAATTCTCATAGGAGGGCTACTCCTTCTTCCCTTCTTCTCCTTGGTTCGTTCCACCTAGAGAGCTTCAAGAAGACATGAATTTTGGGTAGAACCAACCTTAGGGAATTAAGTATGGAGAATAAGAATATGCAAAGAGAATTAACAAACAACCATAGAAAATCAAGATAGCAAACCTAGGGTTTCAAGTGTCCTTTGTCAAATCTGATTTGATACAATAATTCCTAGGGCTAAATAAGTGTTTGGATGAACTCTTAATATCCTTAAAAGGCTTCCCATATGCATCTTCTACCAAGAAAACAAAGTAAACTCCATGGATGCCAAGAAAGAAGCATGCCTCGGCCTAAAGGGTTCAAGGCACCTAGTTTTTCCAAGCCCATTTTTTGTGTCATATATGATGGATGAAGATAAGGGGAAACCTTGGGTATAATTTAGGAGGCTTAAGGAATGAATTGGTAGCATAGGTTCCATAATATCACTTAAAGAAGCAACACCTAGTTAAGCTCCTTATTTTAATTGTGTGATGAATCCAAGAGGCTTAAAAGGAGTCAAGAGTCATAAATGAAAGGAAAGAATGGAGCCTAGAACTTAATTGATGGATGTTGCTTCATTAGGTGCATTTAGGAACCATAAATGAACTATAAGACAAAGTTAGAGTTCCAAGTAGACAGGTGGCTTTGAAAATGGTTCCAAAAGCATAATTGGTTCCTATTTTATGTGTTTAGGCCAAGAGAAACAAGCCTCCCATCATTGTGAGTGTGCGGCCGAGGAAGGGAGAGCATTTCCAAGAGAAAAAGTGTGTGGTTGCAATAAAGGTAACTCTCTCTTCTTTCTCTCATGCATGGATGAATGTTTGCCTTATCTTTGAATATGTATGAGTGTGTGTTTTAAGCCATGAACAGTGTTCTAACATGTGCATATGTATTATGGTACCATGATGTGATATTATGTTTTCAAATAATATTTTATATGCTTGCTTTGGTTTGCTTAAGTGTGATGAAGCCAAGAACCCACTAGCCATGGTGGGGATGAGCCAAGAACCCTCAAGAATGGTTGAGACAAAGTTTAGAGTCTCCCAAGAGAAAGGCTTAGTTCAAGGCCTTTAAGAAAAATGGTGAGGTAAGTCCAATAACCTTGAAGAGAATGGGTGATGCTAATTCACTTACTTGGCAAGCCTATGTATACTTTGTATGACTTGTTTAAATGCCAAGAATGTTTCTTGAATGATCATACATTCCATTATGATCATGTATGTATTTTTAAGACTTGAATTGCATTCTTTATGTGTGATTGAAAGGAAGAAGAGCTATTGGAATTCTTTGAATCTCATTCCCTCCTGTCCAATGTCTTAACATGCTAAGTTGACTAAATGAGCAAGGTAATAGAGGCCACCAAGTTGGGAGATGAAAGATTGACAATAAGATGTATTGTTTTGTTCAATTTGTAGCCATATGTGTGGTCCATGATGTAATAAATTATTGTAAATGTCCTCTGACCTTATGAACATATGTAAATATGAAAATGTATCATGTACAAATGAGATTTAATGTTATATGCATAATATAATGCATTTTGGACATTGGAGAGCAAGACTTGACTTGAATGTTCTTGTGTATCGCTTGGGGTGAGAGAGTGAGTTTTTAATTTCTAAATTTATGCAACTTTGAGATAAGTTTAGTAGACCATTTTGGTGCTTTCCCACGTGCTCAAGTGGCCATGGTTGCCTTAGAAGCTAAAATGGACCATTTGGATCCCTTATGACACTAAAAAATGACCATTATGTAACCAAATGTCAAAATCTAACCAAATGAATGAATTTGCCCATGAAATTTGGCATACATATAGATCTTATCTAGAGCTTTTTGGAAAATCAAAGACCAGATTATTTGGAGCTTTGTGGAATTAATTATAATTTTTCAAATTTGACATTTTTCTGTTGAACTGATTTAGACACTGTTCATTTGGTCAGTTACTTGGGCTGTATCATTTGAGGGCCAAATGATATCCAATGCTTATGAAATTTTACAAGAATAAACTAGACATAATAATATTTCCATGTCCACTAAGACTACCCCAATTAGACCTCTGAGTAGAGAGATATGAATTTTAAAGTTGGAGGATAGTACTAATAATGACAAGCAACCTCTGGTACTTTTCCATCAATTTCGAGTGGCTAGTAGTCCTGATTGTGGTCTAAAATTATTTTTCTATAACATAGACATCTATAGATTTTTATAATGGTAAATTATGTATAATTTTAATTTTTTTAAAATTAGTTATGATTTTTCAAATTTCATGATAGTAACCTGGCAATTCTACCCAAGGTTGCATCATTCAATTTCATGTGTTCTCTTCATTTGCATGAGTTCTAGGCCACTTCTTGAGATAGATTTGAGTTGTATTTATGTAATTAAATATGAGAATGAGATGGGTGAATCCATGTGGTGGTCTATAGAACACCAAATGAAAAATTTATGCACAATGCAATGCAATTAAATTGTATATATATTTTTTTATAACTTTTCCTTAAGAATTCATGCACTTCATGGAATTGAACCTACAAATGGTATGAGATGAGTCATAGGATTATGGTATTACAGTTTGCAGTGTTTTAAAAGTCCATATCATAATACTCCATAACTAAGGTCATATATGGATGGGAATAGTTCATGGTGAAGTCATCTATGCATAGGGATTAAACTCAAATGAAGGTACTTCAAGTGCCAAAGTCATCTAGACATGGGAATAATTCAAAATTTAGTCATCCATGCATCAGTCTTCACATTATTCCTTGCTTAGTAATTATATGGAAGATTACTTGGCTTAATTTTCTAGGTTCCAAAAGAATTTAGATAGGCAACCATACATGCATGAGTGTCTAAACATTAAACATACTATGCACATAAGCAGTCAACCATCACTCATGCAAGCATATACTTCATAATATCATGAAAATCCTAGTCTTCCCACTTACCTAAGTATCACATGGCTGTATGGTTTGACATAACTAGAATATTCAATTCTAGGGCTAAAAATAGAGGAAAAATATTAAGAAATACACAATTAGGCCATGTACTCTTGGCTACTAGGGTTGTCCTGTAATTGGAATTCACACAACCTCATGCAGATTTGCACTGAGGGGTTTTCATTTTTCAAAACTTGAATATATGAGCACAATCTGTGTGATCTCACATGTTTAGGCCCTGTGCAACACCCCTATTCAAAAAACTCATTGTAATCCATCCGAAAACATGTTATCTTGCTATTTTATGCATCCTAACTATTCTATCATGATTATAGCCTTCTATAGACATCAACACAAGCAAAAAAAACATAATTAAATTCATGGCTACATGTTTCTTTGATCTTTAAAGTTTCATTCTTCATAAGTCTTTCTCATGGTTTCTGTCTACTTTCATGCATTTGCAGCCATTCGAGTGTAATTATAAGTATGCATGGACATCAAGAATAGGTTCATACTAACCTTTAAACACCAATATACAAATTACTTAAATCCAACGAATTTTAACTACCCTAAATAACAAAATTGTAGAGATGAAAGGAAGGAGAGTTATGCAACATCGTATGCTAGACTAAGAGGATATGTTCTTACCTCTAGTTTCTCTAAATTCTTCTTCCTCTTTTCCTCTATCCCTTTCTTTATCTTCTCTCTCTCCCCCCTTCACTCTCACACTCTCAATCTCTTAGAATCTTTTTTATTTCCTATGCGTTTACCTTAAAGTAAGGATAGGTGTTTTAGAAATGTGAGGAAAGTTGAAATAATTTAGGTGTTATATAGGAAATGAAAGTCGATCCTTGCCTTTAGAGCCTCTCATTCCGTACTTTCCTTCTCTCTCCCTTTGGCTTCTTGAAAAGGCTAATCTATAGTCCAAAGTCCCTCAAATTTTGTCTTTATCGAATCTCTAAGTCTTTGCACATGTTTTCTAATCTTCTACAGTGTCATTTTGGTTAAAATCTCACATAGCTAAAATTATGATTTGACCTCAAGTAAAATTATAATTTAGTCTAGAAAAAAATCATATTCTAGTCCCAGCAAAAATCACATCTTGAATTCTAAACTTTTAATAATTATAATTTAACCCCTAAATTTGACCTAAATACTTTTATTTCTTAAGTAATTTTCTTATACTTTTAAGTCTTTAAAATTCTAAAGAATTCACTAAAATTCTTTTCCTAAGTATTTATTAATTAATTCTCTATTATTTAATAAATTACTACTATCTTTAATTAATTTCTAAAAATTCTTAATAATTCCTAATTGATCCCATAAAATTTTATTATATTCATAATAAATTCTTCAATTTTCCTTGAGTCCAAAATTTAAGAAATTCCTTCATTATCACATTAAGTTAATAGTCTAGCATTTAATTTATTTTATATTAAATTAATTAGGTAGCTAATTTTGGAGATGTTATAGGGTCCCCTCTCTAATCCTAATCTGGGTACTTATCTAATTAAAAGCCACTATTTAGCAAAAGGTTATAGAAAAAAAGATTTAGCCATATTAAATTTGATCTTATAGCTATGGAGAAGTTAGGTATATTTTGTTATGATTTATATTTAGTTTTCTAAGTATTGTACAGTAGATTTGTGTTATTATACTAATTAAATTAAAATTTTAGTATAATAAGTATTACATGTGGTGTTATAGCTAGCTTGTGCATGATTTTAGATCTTAAATTGTATCTAATCGCACATATTTTGATTTTTGTTTTTTAAATTTTTGATTGTGCTAATCTATTCAGGGGTTCTTATCCTCTCATAATAAGTTTCAATTCTATATATGACTTGTTCCTTGTAATGTATTGATATGATGAGAACAAATTTGAACTATGGATTTTCAGTTTTCTATACATTAATTTTTTTTTATCTCGCTTTATATGATGTTTTAATTTGATTTAATATATGTAGATGTTTCCTTGCATCTTGGATTCTTGCTAAACTTAAGTCATTGGAGGACATAGAGCATTATAGAGCATAAAATTTCAATTCTTAAAGCTTGATTCCGTGAGATTAATCTCTTTAATGAGGTATCAAACAATGGCTCTTACTCTCCTATCTCCGCTCTCAATTCAAACAATGGCTCTCATAACTAAACTTTATGTCAGTTGGACTAGAATTCAATAATACAATTAATTAGATAGACCTATGAAAAGCATCATGGCTAAACTTAAATTTAAACCTTACTGGCTTAAATCTAAATACACAATAAGGGTAATAGCTTTATAGAAATTTAAGACTTAATTACTTCTTTTCATATGAAAAAAAAGGCTTAGTTACTTACTGCAATTAGGAATTGAAGTATAAAATAATATTGGTTCTGGGATGTGACTACTTCTAACTCCACTCTATGGATTATTACTTTGGATTTTGATGTATATAATATATATGGTTATAAAGAAAAAGATTAGCGAACAAGCTTAAACTATAAAATATTTCCTTTTTTCATATTCATCATTTCTTTGTCTATCATGTTCAGGGGAAAATCTCTTAAAGTCATCAATCTTACTTGTGGGAGTTAGAGGTTTGGTTTCCCTTGCATTATTAAACCTTGTAGCTTTTGGTGTTGGTAAGGTAAAGTTATAAGATGCTTATAATGGTCTTTTTAGATCTTACATTTGAAAATTTTCTTCAGGTTGCTTGGGTATTGTTGATCACAACTTGGTTGAGCTGAATTATATTCAAAGGCAAGTATAATTTTTATGATTGGTTTATTTTTTGAAGGCCCATGGCAAGTAGAAATTGATAGCATGTATCTTTATTTTATTTTATTTGTATTCCTTTTTGTGTTTGTCTATTTATGTTTTCATATGTTTGTGTTTCTAGTTCTTGAAACTTCACTAACATTTGTCATACCTAATTCCTTTAAAATTGAACCAAAATCGATCATATTATAAAAAGGGGCCCCCAAGATAACATGAAATAAGGTAAATTAAGGCTATATTAATAGAAAGAGCATCTAGAAATGAGGGTAAAAAACTAGAGATGGCTAAACGAAATGGATCAAAATACAATGGTAAAATCATAATTTTGAGCAACTTTTTAGAAACTCAAAGAAGGGAGTTTTAAATGATAAAATTAAGTTCCCTAGGGTTCTTAGAGGCCCTAAAAATTATAGAAATAGTCAGAATGATTAAAGCCCTTATGAAAGACGATTTAAGTCGTCGGTTGTCTTGAACTTTGATAAGACAATTCAGTAAGGTTACAAATCCCATAAATTTGGAAATAAATGTTTTCAATAAACTAGAAGACCTAAATTTTTGTATGGAAAAGATGGTTCTAAAAAATTATCTAAAACGAGCCTAAATGGAATGGTCAAATTTATGAGACATAATGGGAATTTTGTAATTGTTATAAAAATCACTTTTGCTCCTTTATATCAAGTTAGCCATGCCTCTAGCCCTTCCAAATCAACTTAGAGCTCTTTGAAATAAAACTAAAGACTCATCAAAAGGAAAGAGTAAGGAGGACAAAGAAAGCCAAGAATAGGTAAGTAAATATGCTTTTTTTTATGGTCTTGCTTTCACTAACCTTCTTCTCCTCCCTAAGCTCTACCTATGGCTGGTTTCAACTTCTTGAAAAGGGTAAGTTTATGGCTAAACTCTTGAAGGAAGGAGAGAATTTAAAGAAACCAATATCACCACAAGAATCTCCATTTAATACAGATTTAAACAACGTATGTATCTTAATGGAATGGTTGCCTCTCCTTGTCTTTCCTCATCTCTTTAGGTTTAAACAACACTAGGAGAAATTAGAGGGAATTGAATTTCAGCTGAAACAAAATAGGATCAAGGGTTTTGAGATATGGAGAGTAACAACATAAAGTTAGAATCATTAAAGAAGCATTAGAACTCAAGATAGAATAGTTAGGGTTTTAATTGCACCTAAAGAATTATGGAACTCTAGGAGGATGTAACATCATATATTTCTAGCTCATTGCATACTATCTCTATGTATCATATTAAGCAACTCATAAAGAGGCAAGGAAAAATAGCATTAAATAATACATTTCTTAGCGTTGCGTTGCATCAAAATTTTCTTCTGGAGTCTCGTGGGCCATATGAACACATGTATCACATTCTCATATTTAATTACATGGATACAACTCATTTCCATCATCAAATATGGCCTACAAGTCATGGAATCAATTGGAAGCATGAAACACTATGTGCATTTTTGGCCAGATTTTCCTCAATTCTATCACAAAGTTTGGAAAACCATAAATAATTATAAACAAATAGAAATCATGCATTCTTAGCCATTTTGGAAAGTTACACATGTCTACTTTATCCTAAAAATATGTCCAAACCATAATATCTAATCCAAAGGATGTTTGACATTTAAAAAGGTCCAGAGGTCAGGCTATTTACTGGTGCTATCACAGAATTCTGTAGTAAATTTTAAAAATATCCAATTAATTCCAAAAAAATTATAATCCATGCAAATGATACTAATTCAAAAAGCTGTGAAAGTTAGTAGATGGGAAAAATAACTCTAGACTAGTCAGTACGTCCAGGCATCGAAAATCAATCAAACAATACCTGAGGTCAGTTGGAGTTCCTGATACTAGATAGAATTTTTAAAAATTCATATCTCCCTTTCTAGACATCTAAATGAGATGCTTCTAATTTGCACAAGTCACTGTGAATGTCTAGTTTCTTTATATAAAATTTTGTGGTAATTCGACATCATTTGAGCCCTATGTGACAGATTTCATTTTCGGACCAATATGAACAGTGACATGACCAAAACTAGAAAATTTTCTAACTTTGAAAATTCATCAAATATTCTATAGACCTTCCAAAAGTATGTTCTTTAGCTTCCCAAAAAGCTCTCAACAAGCTCTAATTGCATGCTAAATCTTAAATCAAGAAGAGCTTATTTGGACAAAAATTGATATAGGGTTCTAATATGGTCAATTTTGACTCCATACAAGATGCCAAAATGTCCAAATGGCTTTCCTTGTTGTTTGGCACCTCTTGAGCAAGTCTAAAAGTATAAATAAGAATTTTCTAAGTGGCCCCAAGGATCCCAAACCCCATGCATCTCATTTTACCCACTCCACTTCCGTTTATACACATTTGCATAATGCCATTCAAGAAGCTAGTTTACTATAACATACTCATTTTACATTCTAATGGTCACATAACATAATCTCTTATTTATACTTCACTTATTAACATAATTAAGGGGTCATAGACCATAAACAACAATGGGTTACATCATTTGACATCAACATGGCCTTAAAGAACAAAATTCTAACACTTTAGTGTCATGCTTTCATTTCTCATGTAGTTGGCTTTCATTCCCTTGGTTTCTTGATCCACATAGCATGTTAGAACATTGGAGAGGAGAAATGAGATTCAAAGAATCCCAATAGCTCGTCTCCCATTCAATCATACACAAAAGATGCAAAACAAGTCTTACCAATGCAGGCATGGCAAGTGGACATGTGTAATCATTCAAAGAGCATTTTTGGCATTTGAAAAAGTCATACATAGCATACAAAGGTTTGCTACGCGAGTGGATTGGCCTCACCTAATTACTTGTGGGTGTTGGACTTGCCTTACCCATTCTTTAAGAGGTTCTCAGACTCAACCATGCTCTTGAGAGTTAACCTCACTTTTGGGAAACTCTTTACTTTGTCTCAACTAATCTTAAGGGTTCTTTGCTCATCCTCACTATGGCTAAGGGTTCTTGGCCTCACCATGCTTAAGCAAACCAAAACAAACATCATAAACATCATTTGAAAACATAATGCATTATCATCGTACCATGGAGTAAGAGTTCATGCTAGAACATTTTTCATGACTTGAAATACACATACACACATTCAAAGACAAGTAAAGCAAGCAATCATGTATGAGAGAAGGTGGAGAGAGCTACCTTGTTAGCATTTATACACTTTTTCCTTAAGCCTTGCATCCTCTCCCTTGATGTCACACACCCAAGAAGGTGGAGATCATTCCTATTGGCCTAGACACATCATATGGAAGCTAATTATTTTCTTGAATCATATTCTAAGGACACACATTCATTAGAAAAGCTGGTAACTCATAAGGCTCTTTTATGGTTTTATAATGCACTTAATGAAGTAACCTTAAAAAAACATCGTCTTGGCTCCATTCTCTCTATTTATTTATGATTTTTGACTCATTTTAAACCTCTTGGAGTCATCACACAATCAAATCAAGGAGCCTAGCTAGGTGTTGCTTCTTTAAGCCATATTATGGAACATATAAGGCCATCTCACTATCTATGATTTCTAAAATTTTTTCAAGACTTCTTCTCATATTATCCTATCATACATAATACAAAACTAAGCTTGGAAAGAATTAAAACACTCCCTAGGTGCATGAACCCTCCTTGGCTGAAACTATACTTCTATAAGGCACCAATAGAGTTTCCTTGCTTCCTTTGATAGGAGAATCATGTAGGAAGCTTTCTTGGTGTCTTAGGAACTCATATGAACTTTTAAACATCATAAAATATGGCTAGGGTTCATAATAAACTTCAAGGTACAATCAAAACCCTAACTTCTATAACTTGCATTCTAAAACTCCCTTTTTAATTATAGTTGTATATTCTTAATCCTCACACCCTATAACTTTTGGTTCCATCAAGAATATATAAAGAAAAAATCTTCTCCTCACTTTCTCTCTCTAGACCTAAGTTTAAATGGCTTGAAAACATAAGATTTTGCAAGTGTTTCAAGTGAAGTCTTACCTTAAAATAGAGCTCTCTTTGTGTATATTATTTTCCACCAATTGATTTCTTGAAAAGAGTTCCTTTTTGGCTTAGGTCAGACTTGAATCTTTAAGTTTTCAAGAAAAGAAAACCACCATTAGAGACCTCTTAGAGAGAGGAACAACTTTCCTAACTGACGCAGGATGAAACAGGGTCGTTTACTTACCTAAACGGGAGTTCAAACTTTTTCTCTCTCTCCCCTCTTAATGTCACATAATAGCTATTGAATTTTCTGCAAATGGAAGCTTGAAGAAGGTGATGAGCTGTAATCTTGCTTAAGAAGCCTCTTTTACAATTTTTCAAAATGACCATTTTACCCCTACGTGCCTGCTTACTCCGTTTAAGCTCATTTTAACTCCTTTTTTAGAACCATCTTTTCCATCATAAAATTTAAATTTTCAATTAAATAAAATTCCTTTGGAATCACTCAAATTGGAGCTAAAATTTTCCCGAATGAATCAGTCAAAGTATGAGTCAACTGACATTAAAAAATGTCCACCAGGAGGGTTTTAACCATCCTAGGGCTTCCCATGATTTTCAAGGCCTCTGAGAACCTTGGAGAACTCAAAATTTTTATTTTAAAAGCCCTCCTATGTGAATGCTAAGATTTGCTCAAAATGATGAAAATGCCCTTACGTTTCGTTAACCTTTCGTCACAATTTATTTCTTCATTTTAGCTTCATTTTTCTTTCTGTCTGAGCCTAGGATTCTCATTTTTAGGAGTCTAGAATGCTTACCAATTTTTTTGGGACCTTAACTAAATCATTTTGAGGGACTTGCTTTTGTATCTGGTGAATTTTGTTCTTTTACGAAGAAACCGTACATTACAGTTCTCACGTTTTCTCTTATTTTCAGAAAATTAGATGTTACATTTCTCCCCCTTTAATAAATTTAGTCCTCAAAATTTGGAGTATACTTTCCTCTTACTCTTTTCCTTTTTGGCTAACTGCTTCTTTCTTTCCCTTCTCCCTAGCTCTATATGCTTTCCTCAATAATTTCACTCATTTGAGTTTTTCTTAGTCAGGGGATTTTCATACTAGCTTTTAATGAAAGCTCTATTATTATAACGTACTAGCTAGTTCTTTTCATAAGGGAAAGAATTTCTAATTCTAGAAGCCTATCGTGGGAGAGCTTATTAATCATATCAATTTAGTCTTAACCCTTTCACAGAGGTTGACATTTCTTTTAGTGGACTCATTTACACCTCTAGAAAGGTAACTCATTTCATATCAAGTCTCCCGTATTCTCTTCCAATGGCTTTTCATAACATCTCATCATCTTTTCTAATCATTACAGCCATCAGAGATTTTCTGTACGTTCTTTCTCTAGAAAGGTAACTCATTTCTCTACGTTCTTTCTTACTAGCTCATCCCATGATTATGATTCATATTTCTTTCTATCATAGGCCCCACATCACGGTTACTTACTGGGATTATAACTCTTTTGAGGAGTTTCTACTTTCAATGATCCCAGCTTCTCTGTTTACTACTACATCTGTCTTTGTAGGCCGGGACTTTTTCTCACTTTCTTTGCTCATTTACAGTAGCATTTTATAGTCCCTCATTTCAATACTGATAGCCCTAACATATGTATCTCATACTGGCACCGAAGAGCTACTACCACTGACTATTATTTAGCTATGGTGGGATGCTAGCTATACTCACAGTTTTGATTACTGGAGGCATACTGTACCACTTACCCAATGTAAAAACTGCACCCAACCCCTTCTGAATACATAACCTAGCATGTGGGGATCTTTTTATCCCTCGATCACAGCAAATATCTGCTAGGTAGTAGTTTATCTAGCTCTAACTTTGGAAAGCTAATTTCTTGCCTTCCTCATCCCATGCATTATGCTCATCTCTCAAGAGAGCTAGTCAGTGGTCTAACTATCTGAGTAAAGCCTTCATATCTCTGTAGCAATAGTCTACCAGACTCAGGAGGTCTTTAGTCTCTGAGATGAAACTAACTAAAACTGTACTAGTCTCCGGGACTAACTACTCTATAAAACTATCTCAGGCTGTCATCTCACTAGAGAACTATCATGCTATGGCTAAGGCTCTCTGTAACTCTTTGAAATCTACTGTGACCCCTAGGTCTACTACAACCTCTCAGAGCCTTGCTAGGGTCTATTACGACCCGCTGTACTATGCTAGGATCTACTGCGATCTATCTCTGGGAGACGGAAAGGCCTAAGATCACTATATCTGACAGTAAAATATATGCTCACTAAGTCCAGTAACCATTGCTCATAATAGCTTAGGCTAAACTTAGAGGTACATCATGCTCTTCGTGGAAAATGGGTTCTATGTCATCTAATTCTCTAGGATCCCGTAATACTGATACTTAGGAGCATCTTAATTTTTTCACTCATCCCTCCTTATAGGATTCTTAGATTCCCACTTTAGCCCCTTTTGCTTAGGCTTTCTTTCCTTACTCTATTAACTTACTTACTTTACATGTACTCATTCTAACCTTCCTCTCATATCTTGCAATTTCTAACTATGCCCACATTCTGCTTTTAAGTGCTTTAGCACTAAGGCATCTCACCCACTGAGTGTGGCTAACATCTTTTGCAAGAGAGAGGCTATACACTAGTCCCTTCTCATTTCATTTATATGTACTATAAGGGACTCAAATCATACATACTGAACTTATGCTATCTAGATTTGAACATTCTTTATTAGGGGTTCCTTTCTGCATGCTTTTCTCATCATTCTAATATTATTGGAATTCCTTGACCTTTCTTTTCTGACTTATCTCATTATCTAGCTAATTAAGATACCCTTCGATTATCGGGACACTTTAGTGATTGATGCCATCGTTTGCTATGCACTTAGGCCACATTACTACTAGGTTGGCCAGACCCAATATCATGTAGCCTCCATTGCAAGCAAACCATAACATCAAACACTAATATAGTGGTGCTTCATGACAAAGCTTAGAGCTACTATCGCTAGTATATTACAAGTTTCCTAATAATCTAAAGTATTACTTTCGTAGTTTTCTTTTTTTGCCCTATTCTTGTAAAGTGCTCAAGGAAAATAGGATTCTTCCTCTGTTTCATCTCGAGATCTCTCTGTATTGCCCAGCTATTTTTACTTTGGGCACTATCATGCTAAAAGGGCGTCTAAGCCAAGGACAAGTGTGCTTTTCTAGTACTTAGCACATTAATTAATTATCTATTCTTAATCTAATATGTTCTTGGCTTGAATACTGTTATATCTTCTCTTTCTACCTTTCTTATCCTTTTACTTAAGTAAAAGGATGTTTTACTACTGGCTGTTTCTGTTGATAGTTCAGTTTTCTTTACGCTCAAGAGCACCTGCATTTTCTCAGGGTTCCTCCACTTATTCACTCTCTGTAACATCAAGAGGGTCTACTTTTTACTCATACTCTTACTCTGCTCTAAGTTAGACCATCCCTTGGTAAGAAGGATTCTATTTCATATAATCCTAAGAATTTCATTTTATGGTGCTCACGGCTTACACTCTTTCTCTACATAACACGAGGCTCGCCTTCTTAGGTAGTCTCTAGCTCCCTCAAGCTTCCTTGAGGGCACTAAGGCACTAACTGTCAGTCTTAGCTTATTTCTATGTTTAGATCATAGTTAGGCTTTCTCTCTGTTCAGCCTCTTTAGCCTCATCCCCAAGAGCACAGTATACTATTTCTAGGGTTCTGCTAACCTAATCCAGAATATGTACTCTCAATGTCTGGATTCTACCTTACTAAAAGCTTATGCTATATTGGGTGCTCTAATCACCCACGTGCCTTAACCCCATATCATTATCATATTAGGGAGCTTGTATAACTAACTATTGAACCCCTATCTGTTTACTTTTCTGGGCTTAGCTTACTTATTTAATTATTACTAAAGCAAGGACATCTCTTCTGTAACTAGTTTCTCAATTTTTTTCTTTCACTTCACTTGTTACTGTACTTTATGACTCAGAGGGGTCTATCTAGAGGAATTTACTAACCACTACCAAGTGGTGTCCCCAACTCAAGATATCTTATCTTTCCTTTCTCGATCTAGGGAGAACTTCACTAAGCCTTTTATTAACACATCTCACCTAAAATGATGCTATTGGTCATCTCCCCTAGGCTTTAACTTACGTTCAGCCTTGGTTAGCCATCTCATCAAACCCGTAGCTTATTATAACTTAGTGTTTTCTAAACTATCCTTATTCTCTTATGGGCCTCGTCACTGGGCTACTCATACTTACCTCTAGGTATCACCTATGAGGTACACTTTTCTAGGACATTCGCTATGTGCCTCACTACTGGTAGCCTTATCTTATGTAAATTTCAATGCTACGTTAACATCCTGTCAATAGGGTTTAGGATCTTGTCAACAAGATCTCATATATTGCAATGCAAAAATTAAGATCTCATATATTGCAATGCATAAATATATTGCATATTTATGGGCTTAGCTTACTTATTTAATCATTACTAAAGCATGGGCATCTCTTCTGTAACTAGTTTCTCAGTTTTTTTCTTTCACTTCACTTATCACTGTACTTTATGACTCAGAGGGGTCTATCTAGAGGAATTTACTAACCACTACCAAGTGGTGTCCCCAACTCAGGATATCTTATCTTTCCTTTCTCAATCTAGGGAGAACTTCACTAAGCCTTTTATTTACACATCTCACCTGAAATGATGCTATTGGTCATCTCCCCTAGGCTTTAACTTACGTTCAGCCTTGGTTAACCATCTCATCAGACCCGTAGCTTATTATAACTTAGTGTTTTCTAAACTATCCTTATTCTCTTTTAGGCCTCGTCACTGGGCTACTCATAGTTACCTTTAGGTATCACCTATGAGGTGCACTTTTCTAGGACACTCACTATGTTCCTCACTACTGGTAGCCTTATCTTACGTAAATTTCAATGCTACGTTAACATCCTGTCAATAGGGTCTAGGATCTTGTCAACAAGATCTCATATATTGCAATGTAAAAATTAAGACCCTATCAACAAGTTTTTCTTGACCATGTCTACATGGTCTTAACTCATCATACTAGCCCGTTGTAGTATTCACAGGGTTAACATTCTAGGTTGGAGTCAATGCCTCATAGGCGGGTCTCGACAACCTTATCATCCTTGTATCTAACCTGCTTTGGGTTAAGCTATAACACCCCAAAATTAATTAAGATGTTAATGATGTATTTAGACTAATTAGGAATAATTATTATGGAATAATTAGGTAAGCTATATGAATGGAAATTTACAGAGAAATAAGTTAGTAATATAGGTTTAAGATTTCAATTGGGTTAAAGCTTAATTTGGGCCCAAAATTAATTTTAATAAGCCATGGATAAGGATTTGTGGAGGCCTAATGATTTTAGGTGTAAGCCCAACTCCTTATCATGAGACTTGGGCCAAGAGAGATTACCTAGCAATGGCCTAATCTGATTTAGTAAAATAAAGGCTTAAGACCCAATTTATATGAGTTAGCCCAACGCACATTATGCAGACCCAAATTAGATTGACTCTTGGAACTTGGCTTGACTCTATCAAATTGCTGTAACCCAACTTATAAGATAAGGCTTAACAAGCATAAAAATCTAAACCCACAAGGAATTAGGCCATTGGGTCACCACATCCCACTTTTAGCTCTAAATTTTCTGCAGCCCATTCATTAAACCATAGCCCAACCACTAGAAATGAGCCCAATTAGACCTTAGGTTGATGGGTCAGCCTATTTCTCATTAAAAACCCTAAAGGTTTAGCAGCCACACCCATTTAGAAGAGCAAAACACTTGGTTTTGCAGAAGGGAAAACCTATTTTCGTACCTTGAGGAGAAGCTAAGGTTCTACCAACATTACAGCTCTATTTTTGACTCCTAGAAGATGATTTAGCCAAGGTAAGTTATATATAACTTGACCCTCTTATTCTCCTCTTCATCTTGGTCTGATTAGTTTCTAGTTTTGGACATTTTCATCTCCATGTGCGAAAATCCAAGTTTTAAGGATAGCCCATAGTGTGTTCTTAGTAGTTAAGACTCAGCTTAGTTCATTTGACCTCTTGGGTGTGTGGGTAAGTGTTCCTTCTTCTCTTGTGGGGTGTATGTGCTGAATTCTTACATTTTAAATTGAATTTTATTGCATGGTTTGTACATGTGCAAAAATGGAGTTGTGGGGAGCGACTCATGGTGAGCTTTGATGTATAGACCCTAAATTAGTACAATAGATCATTAAGAAGCTTAGGTAAGAAGTTCTTAATAACTTCTTGTTAAGATTAATCTGTGGACAGCAAGAATTTCTTTGCTAATAATGGTTAAATGATGATAATCATGCTCATGTTAGGCTTGGTATGATTTGGATCATAGTGGTAGCTAGGGGAAGAGTAATTGGCTTCATTAAGGTAACTGGGGTTATTTTCCTAATTCCATGTATATGCTTATGTTAATCTAATATTTGTTACACATGCTTGATTTTGAAATGCTAAATGATTGGTTGACTACTTAATTGTTATTATAATTGGACCTTATGAGTCCATGGTGGAGCTGTAGTGTGGCTGCCACCCGTGCATGTGCTTCGATTGAGCACCGGATTGTGATCAGACCCCAAATGTACTAAGCCCTAGTTGTACTCATTATGGAGTAGGTGCCGTGGACGGACCTTTCCCGGTGTTATTAGCCATTAACATGTCATGTATTACTATTAGTATGGGACAGTAGTCATTGGTAGTTTAACTAGTTTATTTGCAAATTGAATTGATGATTCTGGTATTGATGACATGAAATTGCATTGGATTGATTAACTTGTACATGTATATGGAAACTGCCCTTTTGTTATTGAGATTGTATATCTCATCTCGTTGTGGGCTAACATTTTTAGGGACCGAACCTCTTAGTGGCAAGGAGAAAATTAACGGGAGCTTATTAAATGGGTTGGTAGTACCTAAGTTTTGAAACCTTGACAAATTGTATTGTAACTAGATTATAAGTTTTGTACCATTGCTGTATTGCATCATGAATTGCCAAGTGTAGAAGTTGTATTTTGTTAACATAGAATGTAACCATTGAGAAATAGGCTCCATGTTAGCTGTTGATGGATGTATGAACTTTGACACTTATTTTGGCTTGTGAATCTATGATATAACTGACTATTTGAGTAATGTAATCCCATGATATGTTGATTATAGACTTAACTATTGATGCATGAAATACCCAATGAAAGTATGATTGAATGACCATTGTGGGAAATTTATAAATTTGCTGACGTAAAACCCATGGATGAGTAGGGAAATCCACATTTAAATGCTAGATGGGTAATGTTACGATAGCTAGGGTAAAACAGCTAGATAAATACTATTAGAACCTCATAATAAGTGGGAGAGTGGCCCTAAAGAGTCCCTAGATACAGAGTGGAGAGTATGAGGCAAGGTCTTAAAAGTAGTAGGATTAAAAGGCATTTGGCCGTGGCCAAAACATTGTTAGCTGCGACCAATAGTGGCGAAGTTGCCCAAGGAGAGTACCAGAGAGCAATTCGCCACAACGAAATGGGAAAGGCAAAACTGGGAGTCATCTAGAGGGCAATTCGCCATGGCTAAATATGAATTGGCTGCTGCGAACTTTTGCGAAAAGGAGCCAGGCATTCCAGAGAGGAATTGGCCATGGCCAATAGCAAGAGGCAAGCGAGGTAGGTTCTAGGAGGCTTCCTCGCCGCGGTGCCATATAGGTTGGCTGCAATGAAGGTCCAACTAACGATGTAAGGGGTGAAGCTAAGGGGAATTAGCCGTGGCTAATGGGAAATTGGCAACAGTGAACATCCTAAAACCCTTATATTGGCTAGGAAATCTGGGTTTTTCATATGATAACCTCAAGGGATGATTTATAAATAGTGATAGAAGATTCATGTGAGTTGAAATTGATAGGTAATAGAATCAAGGCTTATAAATAAATGTTTGTTTTCCCTTATATATACGTAAGTGTTAGTAATTATATGGTTGATGACTCTAATAACATTAATGTTCAAATTTCCCCGCATTCCCATAATGTAATTAGTCTTAATGTCATGTAACCCTAGTTTATGGTTATTAATCACGCATTTAACCTTAATTATAATGAGTAGACGTTAGGGTCGTCACATGAGCTCTTTCCTCAGTCTCAACTACTAGGCCCACTGATTTTTTACTAACCTTTTGTGACTATTCATTACTCTTTTTCTCTACTTATACTAGGGGCTCTCGCTTCCTATAGGTTATCTAACCCTTTATCAGTTCATTTCTCAAGTTGGCCTGAATATGACCAACAAGGCCTTTTTTATTACCATTTGCCGCGGCTAGCGTATCATTCATCGAGGTTAATTAGCCTTGACTTTACCCCAATTTCCTGTCTGAGAATTGGCCATGGCTAACTTCTTAATTGGCCACGGTGAGGAACTCTCTGGATTGCCTTGCTGCTTTATAGAATAATTGGCCACAGCTAACGGCCTCTGATTTACTTACTTTTTCATGGATTGGAATTTCATCTTTAGTTATCAACTCGAGCTTTATTGTCTCCATATCTAGCCCATCATCAAGTTAGAGGGTTTTACCTCTTGCTTCATTCATACATAGCTGGCTATTACCTCTAGGCTATCAAGGCTCTAAGCAGTGTAGCTTGTAACTCAAACTTGTGGCTTGAGGGAATTAACTTTTTAGGCTCTAATGCTTATTTAGACATTTGGGTGTTGTGGCTAGGGGGTAACTCTCTTTCTCATTCCCCTCTAAATTGGTCCTGTGCAACCGCAGTCTCATCTCATATTGTGCTGCATCAATACTTGTCTCTGCATTAAGCAGGACATCTCAAAATGGCCTAAGTATGACTATCAGGGAGAATTAGGCCTCACATACTCTCTTTAGCAAGCCTCTTCCTATCAACAAGATCATTTCTCATCGTTTATATCTAGGGCTTGCCACTGATCCTGGTGAGCTATCATATCTCATCAAGCTCTAGCCATTAGATCTATTAATTTTACTTAAGCTTAGCTCTGCTTAAGCTACTCTAGAGACCACTCTTTCCTGATGTCCACTAGCTACTCTAAGACCATTATACAACTTACTCATCATGAATAAAGCCACAAACTATACTCATACACCCAACATGCCTCATATAAGACTTTACCTATCCATTCAAGTCTTTACATAGCCCTATTGCTACATCCCTAAGCTAAATCCAATCCGAGAGAGCCTGAAACTTTGCTCTGATACCAATAAATGTAACATTATATATTTCTAGCTCATTTCATACTATCTCTATGTCTCAAATTAAGCAATTCACAAAGAGGCAAGGAAAAATAGCATTAAATAATGCATTTCTCAGCGTTACATCGTGTATAAAATTTTCTTTTGGAGTCTTATGAGCCATGTGAACTCATGTATCACATTCTCATATTTAATTACATAGATTCAACTCATTTCCATCATCAAATATGGCCTACAAGTCATGGAAATCAATTGGAAGCATGAAACACATATATGCATTTTTTGCCAGATTTTCCTCATTTCTGTCACAAATTTTGGAAAATCATAACTAATTCTAGAAAATCGAAATCATGCAATCTTGGAATTCTGGAAATTTACACATGTCTAATTTATCCTAAAAATACTTCTAGACTATAATATCCAATACAGAGGACATTTGACATTCAAAAAGGTCTAGAGGTCAGGCTGTTCGCTAGTGCTGCTATAGAATTCTACAGTAAACTTCAAAAATGTCCAATTAATTTCACAAAAATCCAATCCTTATAAATGATACCAATCCAAAAATCTGTGAATGTTACCTAGAGGGAAAAAATAACTCTAGACTAGCTCAGTATGTCCAGGCATAAAAAATTAATCAAACAGTACCTAAGGTCAGTTGGAGTTCTTGATACTGAATAGAATTTTTAAAAATTCATATCTCCCTCTCTAGACATTCAAATGAGATGCTTCCAATTGGTACAAGTTACCATGAATGTCTAGTTTCTCTATATAAAATTTTGTGGTAATTGGACATTATTTGAGCCCTGTGTGACAGATTTCATTTTTAGACCAGTATGAACAGTGACATGACCAAAACTAGAAAATTTTCCAATTTTGAAAATTCATCAAATATTCTATAGAGCTTCCAAAATTCTACTCTTTAAATTCTCAAAAATATCTCAACAAGCTCTAATTGCATACCAAATCTCAAATCAAGAAGAGCTCATTTGGATAAAAAGTGAGGGTTCTATTCTGGTCAATTTTGGCTCCATGCAAAATGCTAAAATGTCCAAATGGCTTTCCTTGGTATTTGGAACCTCTTGGACAAGTCTAAAAGCATAAATAAGACTTTCGTAAGCTACCCAAAGGGTCCCAAACTTTGTGCATCTCATTTTGGCCACTCCACTTCCATTTATACATATTTACATAATGCCATTCAAGAAGCTAGTTTGCCATAACATACTCATTTTACATTCTAATGGTCACATAACATAATCTCTTATTTATAGATCACTTATTAACATAATTACACATGTTCAGGGGGTCATAAACCATACAACAATGGGTTACATCATTTGACATCAACATGGCCTGAAAGAATAAAATTCTAACACTTTAGTGTCATGCTTCCATTTCTCATGTAGTTGGCTTTCATTCCCTTGGTCTCTTGATCCACCTAGCATGTTAGAACATTGGAGAGGAGGAATGAAATTCAAAGAATCCCAATAGCTCATCTCCCTTTCAATCATACACAAAAGATGCAAAATAAGTCTTACCAATGCAGGCATGGCATGTGGACATGTGCAATCATTCAAGGAGCATTCTTGGCATTTGAAAAAGTCATACATAGCATACAAAAGCTTGCTAAGCAAGTGAGTTGCCCTCACCCAATTACTTGTGGGTGTTAGACTTGCCTCACCCATTCTTTAAAAGGATATTGGACTTAACTATGCTCTTGGGAGTCAACCTCACTTTTAGGAGACTCTTTACTTTGTCTCAACCAATCTTAAGAATTCTTGGCTCATCCTCACTATGGCTAAGGGTTCTTGGCCTCACCATGCTCAAGCAAACCAAAACAAACATCATAAACATCATTTGAAAACATAATGCATCATTATGGTACTATGGAGTAAGAGCTCATGCTAGAACATTTTTCATAGCTTGAAATACACATACACACATTTAAAGACAAGTAAAGCAAGCAATCATGCATGAGAGAAGGTGGAGATCATTCCTATTGGCCTAGACACATCATATAGAACTAATTATTTTCTTGAATCACATTCTAAGGCCACACATTCATTTGAAAAGCTAGGCAACTCATAAGGCTCTTTTATGGTTTAATAATGCACTTAACAAAGCAACCTTAAGAAAACATCATCTTGGATTCATTCTCTCTATTTATTTATGATTTTTGACTCATTTTAAACCTCTTGGAGTCATCACACAATCAAATCAAGGAGCCTAGCTCGGTGTTGCTTCTTTAAGCCATATTATGGAACATATAAGGCCATCTCACTATCTATGGTTTCTAAAATTTTTTCAAGGCTTCCTCTCATATTCTCCCATCATACATAATGCAAAACTATGCTTGGAAGGAATTAAAACATTCCCTAGGTGCATGAACCCTCCTTGGCTAAAACTATGCTTCCATAAGGCACCAATGGAGTTTCCTTGCTTCCTTTGATGGGAGAATGATGTAGGAAGCTCTCTTGGTGTCTTAGGAACTCATATGAACTTTTAAACATCATAAAATATGGCTAGGGTTCATAATAGAGTTCAAGGTGTAATCAAAACCCTAACTTCCATAACTTGCATTCTAAAGCTCCCTTTTTAATTTTAGTGGTATATTCTTAATCCTCACACTCCATAACCTTTGGTTCTATCAAGAATACATAAAGAAAAACTCTCCTCCTCACTTTCTCTCTCTAGATTTAAGCTTAAATGGCTTGGAAACACAAGATTTTGCAAGTGTTTCAAGTGAAGTCTTACCTTAAAATTAAGCTCTCTTCACATAGATTCTTTTCCTCCGATTGATTTCTTGAAAAGAGTTCCTTTTTCGCTTAGGTCAAACTTGAATCTTCATGTTTTCAAGAAAAGAAAACACCATTAGAGAGCTCTTAAAGTGAGGAACAACTTTCTTAATTGGCACGGGATGAAATAGGGCCGTTTACTTACCTAAATGGGAGCTTGAACTTCTTCTCTCTCTCTCCTCTTAATGTCATGCCATAGCTACTGAATTTTCTGCATATGGAAGCTTGAAGAAGGTCATGAGGTGTAATCTTGCTTAAGAAGCCTCTTTTACATTTTTTCAAAATGACCATTTTGCCTCTACGTGCCTGTTTGCTCTGTTTAGGCTCATTTTAACTCCTTTTTGAGAATCATCTTTTTCATCATGAAATTTAGATTCCCAATTAAATAAAATGCCTTTGGAATCACTCAAATTAGAGCTAAAACCTTCCCGAATAAATCAGTCAAAGTTTGGGTTAATCGATATTGGAAAACATCCACTGGAGGGGTTTTAACCATCTCGGGACTTCCCATGATTTTCAGAGCCTCTAAGAATCCCAGAGAACTCAAAATTTTCATTTAAAAAGCCCTCCAGTGTGAATGCTAAAATTTGCTCAAAATGTCGAAATTGCCCTTACGTTTCGTCAACCTTTTGTCATAATTCGTTTCTTCATTCTAACTCCATTTTTCTTTCCATCTGACCTAGGATTCTCATTTTTAGGAGTCTAGAATGCTTGCCAAATTTTTTGGAACCTTAACTAAATCATTTAGGGGGACTTGCTTTTATATCTGGTGAATTTCATTCGTTTACGAAGAAACTATACATTACGTTTCTTGCGTTTTCTCTCGTTTTCAGAGAACCGGATGTTACAGAGGATAATTTAAGACATATGAAAGCATAATTGGATTAAAGAGAAGCCAAGGAATATGTATGTGCATCAAAATCCTTGAAAAAATTAACAAAACTCCAATTAGCTTTCACATGAGTGATGGTTTGGCCATAAGCATAAGGAAGCACTTGGGGAGTTTTAATTAATGAATTAATTATTTTTGAATTCTAATGAATTTAGAGACTTATACATGATGAATAAATAATTATGAAAGCATTGAATTGAATTTAGGAGTGCTAGATTGAAAGTTGAATTTTTAGGGCCTAAATTGAGTTAAAAGAGCAAATTGGTTTTAAAGCCCTTTTGATTAAGCATATAATGATTCAAAAGAGTTTCTTGGGGTTATAATACTTGTAGCAAACAAGAGTTTGGGGTTTAGAAAGCAAAAACGATGGTTAGCTTCACCTAAAATAGTCTTATTTGTCACCTTAGGCTCTAATAAAATTCAATAGAGATGATGAGGTCTAGAGTGAGTTCAATTAGGTTAATTTACCTTGTAATTGTTATATGTAGGCCCATCTAGCTCAAACACATTTAAGTGTGGGTGACAAGTGAAAGAAAGCCAAGACCAAGTGGGTTAGTGGCATTTTGGGTTTCCATAAGTCCTAAGATAGCTTTATCTGCCTTTTTTGCATGCATTTGAATACTTGATTGAGTTTAAATGCTTGTGTGTGTTGTTGCTTGATGCTTTCATGAGTTATGATTCATTATGTTTTCTAAATGAGCTATATGTATATGGAAAGGTAATAAGATGGCTTTTAACTCCTAAGGCATGAAATTGAGCGCAATAGCTTTTTCTTGACTCTAGGTTGAGATTAGTTGAGCCTAGCAAGTTTATGATAATGCCATGGCTTAAGAATGAATAGGTTTTTAGGTTTTCATGTTATATGATGCATTTGAATTACATAATTCATATGTGTAACATTATAAATTTCTAACTTGTCTCATGCTATTTCTATGCCTTACGCCATGCATTTCACAAGGAAACAAAATAATGGCCTTAAAAATAATGAATTAATTTTGTATTGTGTAACGGATAAATTTTTTATTTGATATCTTGTGAACTATACAAACTCATTCAACTCATTCTCATATTTAATTACACTAATACAACTTATAACCATCCCAAGAAGTGGCCTAGAACTCATGCAAATGAAGTGAACACATGAAATTCAATGATGCAGCCTCAGGTTAGATTTCCAAGTTACTGTCATAAAATTTGACAAATCATAACTAATTCTAGAAAAATCAAAATCAAGAATACTTTACCATTTTGGAAAGCCACATATGTCTACTTTATGTTAAAAATATATCCAGACCACAACAGAGATTGATAGCCATCGAAAATTGATGAAACAATATCAGATGTCGCCTATAGTTATTGGTACTATCCTCCAACTTCAAAAATTCATATCTCCCTGCTCAGATGCCTAATTAGGGTGATCTCAGTGGCCATGGAAATTTTATCATGTCTAGTTTATTCTTGTAAAATTTCATGAGTATTGGACATCATTTGGTCCTCAAATGACGCATCCCAAGCAACTGACAAATGAATAGTGTCTGCATCAATTCAACAGAAAAAATGCAAATTTTGAAAAATCATAATTAATTCCATAGAGCTCCAAATAATCTGGTCTTTGTCTTTTCAAAAAAATCTGAATGAGATCTATGTGCATGCCAAATTTCATGGGCAAATTTATTCATTTAGTTAGATTTTGATATTAGGTTGCAAATTAGTCACTTTTAAGTCTCATAAGGGGTCCAAATGGTCCATTTTAGCTTCTAAGGCAACCATGGCCACTTAAGCACGTGGGAAAGCACCAAAATGGTCTACCAAACATGTTTCAAAAGTACATTAACCCAAAATTTAAAAACTCACTCTCTCACCTTAAGCTATCCACAAAAATCGTAATACCATAGCTATCTTAGCTTGCCTCCTTACATATACAAGTCTCATACATGGATTTCCCTAAGAAAACAAAGAAAATAATACAATTTAATTGTGTTATGTCATCCATAATTTCTTTATTTTGGCTCCGTGGGCCTTGGGGACTCTCTCATATCTCTCTCAAATTTAATCACACTAATACAATCCAAAGCCATCTAAAAACATTACCAAAAACCTAATCTTACATCAAGCATACATAATTATTAATAGTTCTGCCTCGAGTTCAGTTTGCAGATTCTGTGCATCAACTTTGAAAATTCATAATTAATTCCAAAAAAATTGAAATCAAGCATACTATGGTATTCTGAAAAGCTACAAGTGTCTACTTTATGCTAAAAATATGTCCAGGTCATATAACATCACACAAAAAGTGTTTAACATTCAAAAATGTGTAAAGGTCTGGCTAATTATTAGTACTTATACAGCTTTCTGCTCTAAACTTTAAAAATTTCCAATTAATTTCACAAAAATCCAATCCATGCAACTGATACCAATCTGGAAAGCTATGGATGTTTCCAAACCATTCCAAGTTCGTTCAGCCCATGAAAATCAATCAAATAGTAGCATAGGTTGGACTGGATGCCTGATACTGGATAGCAACTTTGAAAATTGATATCTCCCTCTCTAGGCATCCAAATGAGGTGCTTTCAATAGGCACAAGTCACTAGGAAGGTCTAGTTTCTACCTTTAAAATTTCATGGCAATTAGACATCATTTGCCCTATAAGTGATAGAGTTTCATGTCGGACCAAAGCTACAATGATAGCAGCAAAAACTAAAAAATTTTCAACTTTAAAAATTTACCAAATATTCTATAGACATCTAAAAATTCTACACTTTAACTTCCCAAAATGTTCTCAAAAAGATTTAGATGCATGCCAAATTTCAAACCAAGAAGAGCTCATTAGGTAAAAAAGTGATATAGCCTCATGAAATGGTTATTTTTGCTCCCTATCAAGAGTCACTTTTGTCCAAATGGCCTTCTCTTGAGTTTGGTACCTATTGGGCAAGTTTACAAGTATAATTATGACTTAGGTAAGCTACCCAAGTGATCTCAAACTCCATACATCTTATTTTGGCCATTCAACATCCATTAAGACACTAAACATACATGTCATTCAAGGGTCCAAATCCACAATCTCATTGATTTGATGTTGCATATAGTTTACATGGAATCCAAACAACATGTTACAAGTGCTCAAGGTCTTACACTACCAAAAATAATATATACAAAGCTTCTTTAACATTCCATTACAAGTTAGACTACAAAATGAACAAGGTGTAGCCATTCAATGTTCTTGGCTTGCATTCCCTTGGTTTTGAGTACCGCCTAGACATTTCAAGAGTGAGAGGAAAAGGAGAGTGAGATTCCAAGAATCTCAATAGCTCACACACATCTATTCACATATATTCAAGGCATACATACATTGAGAATATATATGCAAGCATAAAGTGTGCAAAGCCACATTTCCATGCCACATTAATACATCAAACCATTTCCATGCCCTAGGGACTTTTGGTTTTGCCTCACCCTATTTCTAGGACTTTTAGAAGTATCTCCCCCTTAGCCTAGGGGCTTTTGACTTAGCCTTACCCATCCAAGGGGCTTTTGGCCTAGTCTCACCTATGCCTTAAGACTTTTAGCATATTCTCACCCACTTTAAGGGACTTTTGGCATCACCTCACCCTTAAGAGTTAATCTCACATTCAAAGGCATTCAAGAGCATACATTGGTACCAATGTAATTTCAACAGATCATGTGGCATATTACCAAATCATAAGAACACATATAAGCACACCATGACATACATATGCACACAAAAAAGTATGAAGAATAAGGTGGAGAGCTACCTTTCAATTTATGTAAGCTTACTTTGCTAATTCCTTCCCCTCCTTGATTTCATAAGAGCACTTAGGTGGTTGGTTGTTCTCTTGGCCTAGACATCACAAGGAACACACAATCACATACTTGAAGTAAGCCAAGACACTAACTTTCACACTTGGCATTATGATTGTGATGACCCTAATTTCTAAACATTGTAATCAAGGTTAAATACGTGATTAATAATCATAGATTGGGGTTACAAGACATCATGACCAATTACGTTATGAAAATACGGGGAAATTTGAACCTTAATGTGATTAGAGTCATCAATCATATAATTACAAGCACTTAGATTCATAAGGGAAATAAATATTTATTTATGAGCCTTTGATTCTATTACTCATTAATTATAACTCATCCCAATGTCTCTAAATCATCCCTTGAGCTTACCATATGAAAAACCAAGGTTTTCAAGCCAATATAAGGGTTTCAGGATATTTGCCACAGCCTATTTCCCATTAGTCGCAGCCAATTCCCCTCGGCTTCACCCCTCGCATTGTTACTAATTTTGTCGCAGTGAGTTGGACCTTCGCCGCGGCCAACCTTCATGGCATCGTGGCGAAGAAGTCTCCTGGAACCTCCCTCACTCGCCTCTCGCTATTGGCCATGGCCAATACCTCATTTCACTGCGGCCAATTCCTCTCTGGAATGCCTGGCTCATTTTCATAAAAGTTCACCGCAGCCAATTCCCCTTTTCGCCGTGGCGAATTTCCCTCTGGACAACTCCCAATTTTTTCTTTCACATTTCACCGCAGCCAATTACCCACTTTGCCGTGGTGAATTCTTCTCTAACACTCTCCCTGGGCAACTTCGCCTCTATTAATCATGGCTAACTCAATTTTAGCCACGACGAAGTGCCTTCTGGTCCTATACTTTGAAAATCTAGTCTCTTACTCTCCACTCTCCCTCAAATATCACCCTAGGGCCATTCTACCTTAATTTATGCCACTCTTATGGTAGTTATGTACCTTAATTACCCAGCTAATCTATCATTATTAGTTCAAGACTTAAGTGTCAATTTCTTTTCTCTAATTACCCTCTATCAGCAAGTTTGTAAAGTAACAATAATAGGAAATCATGAACTATCAGCAGTTATCATTTGATACACAATCAGTGGGGTTTCCATACATTAAGGGTTCATATCAATATCTTAAAGATTACATTTCCAATAGTAAGCCATATCAGAGTTCAACAAGTCTCACAGTAGATATCACAAATCCATACATCAAATACCAAACTAAAGTATAGCCTACTCCTCATTACGTACACATTATATGATCAAATACAGACTCCTACACTTGGCAATACAGATACATGATGATGCTATACAAGACTTAACAAAATTAGCATCTACTCTATTCTACTTAGACCAAGTGTAGCTCCCCCACACCAGGTCTCAGCTCATGGATGTTCATCTACTTACTTACCCTTATCTTTACTTGAAGAACCTTCACCTGAAATGTTTAACCCATGAAACAAGGTAAGATATGAATCTCAGTAACCAAGGCAATTCCACCATATAATCAAGTTTAATTAACATATATGCATGAATCAAAATCAATATCAGAATCATATCAGTCATATCAATAAATGAAACAATTAGGCTATCATGATTACTATCCCATACTAGCAATCATATTTTCACATGTTAAAGACTAATAACACTGGAGAGGCCCGTCCAGGACACCTACTCCCCATTGAGCACAACCAGGGCTTAATGCATTTAGGGTTTGATTATAACCCGGTGCCCGATCGAAGCACATGCATGGGTGGCAGCTGCACCACAGCTCCACCATGGACTCACAAGGTCTAATCACAATACAATAGATAGCCAACCAATTCATTCAACATTTCAAATCATTCATATACAGCAAGTATGAAATTTAAACCGACATATGCATGGAATTAATGTAAACCCCGGTTACCTCACTTGTAGACAATTGCAACAGCTACCACGGGTACGAAATCTCCCTATAACTATAGCATCAGAGAATTACTACTCTAATTCATCATTAATAGTTGCAACAAGTATCCAAAGAATTTAAAATGCTAATGACTACCTAGGAAACACTTACCCAGCCACTACAAGTCTCAAATTTAGATTGAAGTGTCATCTACTAGAAATCTCAATATTTCACCTAAAATCCTAAGCAAATTCGTACAAAATTGATACCCATATTATAAATCAGCTATGGGGGTCTCAAACTAGCAAAGAAAGCATCAAAATGGAGGGTTTATACTTACCTAATGTCAGCCCTAGCCTCAACCTACGAATTTCACCAAGAAAAACCCCAAACAACCACATTTCAGATTTTGGGTATGGTGCAAATACTCCAAATGAAAAACTAATTAGGCCAAATTAAAGAGAAAGATGAGGGGATTAAGTTATATAACTATTACCTTGGCTAAATCTTGCTCTAAATATGAGAAAATGTGGAATTCTTGCCTCAAACCCTAGCCTCCCTTCACACCTCCGATTTTCCTTCTTGAGTTTTAGAAAAATGAGAAAGTGGCTAAAGTGTTAGGGTTTTAGTTGGGTTTAAGTTGGGTCTAAGATGGGTCATGAGTTGCTCCAAGGATCCAACTCCTAATAGGCTTCAGATTTAAGCTTGTTGGGCCAGTTTCAAGGTGTTGGGCTGCAGAATTTTATTGGGCCAAACTTAGTTTTAAGAATTCCATAATCCTGGGTCTGCACAAGGTTTATTGGGCCACTTATAAGAGCCTATACAAGGTAGATCTTGGGCCTCTATCACATTGAATTAGATTGGGTCTGCACCTAACTCATTGAGCCTCCATTAGCCTCTTATCATGATTTATTAATTTAAACCTAGATGAAATTTCTATCCCAATTAATTCTCAAACCTATATTAATAATTTATCTCTCTAAAATCTCCATTCACTTCACTTGCCCAATTATCCCATATTAATTATTCCTAATTAATCTAAATCCATGATTAACACTTTAATTAATTTTGAGGTGTTACAATGATTCTATAATTAGTCTAATGAAGCAACTCTTGGAATGCAATTTCTAGGTTTCATTCTCTTGTTATTTCTAGACTTCTTGGACTCATTTAAGATCCTTGGAGCCATCACACATTCACTTACACAATTGGAAATCCAAGTTGCTTCATAAAGCACCATTATGGACACCATTGCTCCATCTCTCATTCTATGGCTCCTAAATTTTTCTCAATGGTTTCTTCCATCTTCTAACATCATATAAAGTCCCAAACCAAGGCTAGGATAAATTAAAACATCCTCCAACCTCGTACTCTTGCCTTGGCCAAGATTAGTGAGCATAATGGGGTTCAAGAGCTTCTTGATTTTTCCTTGATGGAAGAATCATTTGGGAAGGTTTCTAGGGGTCTTAAGAGCTCAAGGAAACATTCAAATGGCCAAGGGAATACTCACACAAAATCATATTTCATAATCTCTTCAAAAACCTAACACTTTCCTAACTTGCATTTCAATGAATTTCCTTGCAATTTCTTGCCATAATCCATCTCCCCAAGGTCTAAAACTCTTGTTTCCCTCTTAGTTTTGGAAAAAGAATCCCTCCCCTATATGGTTCTAGTCTAGGCCAAAAATCCACCAAGAAAGAAGCAACAAGGAGAAGTAACAACAACAAGTAGTTACCTTGGTTTTAAGCTTCCTTTTAATGCTCTTTTTCCTTGGTTTGCTTCCTCTTATGAAATTCGAATTTCTCCCTTGTGTTCTGGCCCAAAAACAGAACCAATCATCTTAAGAAAACCGTAGAAAGAAAGCCAAGAAGGAAAGGAAGAGAATTGGAAGAAGGAAGAGCATGAAATTTTACAAATTTCCTTACCTTTTTCTTAATTTTTCTCCTCCTTCTTCTCCTCCTTTTCTGTACCTAGACTAGAGCTTTAATTTCTGAAATTTGGGCAGAAGAAAATTCATGCTTAATGAAGGAAGAAAAAGGGAGAAACATGTGGAAGGTTATGGAAGATTCAAGAAGCTTATGTTTCCAATTTTGCCCTTCCATAATAGCAATTTCGTTTCATCTTCATTCTAGCTCCTTTTTTAGAACCATACTTTTCATCATAAAATTTAGGTTCCCAATTTAATAAAATGCCTATGGAATCATTCAAATTAGAGCTAAAATCTTACCGAACGAATCGGTCAAAGTTTAGGTCAACTGATATTAAAAAACGTACACCGGAGGGGCTTTACCAGTCTCGGGGCTTCCCATGATTTTTGGGGCCTCTGAGAGCCCTGGGCAACTCAAAACTTTCATTTAAAAAGCCCTCCTATATGTTTTTCCAAAAGTTGCACTTATTTATGAAAATTCCATTACATTTTGTCAGTTTTTGTCACAATTTATTTCTCCATCCTAGCTCTGTTTTTCTTTTTGTCTGAGCCTGGAATTATTATTTTTAGGAGCTTAGGACTTAACCCAAATTTTTTGGGACATTATCTAGCTCATTTCAGAGGACTTACTTTTGTACAGCTTATTTCGTCATTTTACAGAAATTGCATTCGTTACAAGAACATACAAGTCAAGTCTTGCTCTCCAATGTCCAAAATGCACTATATCATACATATAAAATTAAATCTCATTTATATATGATATATTTGCATATTTACATATGCTCATAAGGTCATAGGACATTTACAATAATGTATTACATCATGGACCACTCATATGGCTACAAATTGAACAAAACAATACATCTTGTTGTCAATCTTTCATCTCCCAACTTGGTAGCTTCCATTACCTTGCTCATTTAGTCCACCTAGCATGTTAAGACATTGGACAGGAGGAAATAAGATTCAAAGAATTCCAATAGTTCTTCTTCCTTTCAATCACACATAAAGAATGTAATTCAAGTCTTAAAAATGCATGCATGAGTATAATGGAATGTATGATCATTCAAGAAGCATTCTTGGCATTTGAACAAGTCATACAAAGTATACATAGACTTGCCAAGTAAGTGGATTATCGCACGTTTGTGATCTAGTTCCTACCTGATAGCACTCCAAGTGTAGTTGCCAGTGTAGCAGTACTTCCTTTCTTTTCAAGCCTTGCCAGCAGCTACTTTCAGCTAGTGCAGTTGGAGCCCTGCTCGCTTTGTAGCGCATTAATATCCAGACGATCAGGAGTCTTGAAAATGGAAAAAAGGAAGGAAGATGCACAAAATTTAGCCTGCGAGCTCTCCTGTCTTTCACCTGGCTCTTCCCTCTTTCATGAATGTGGACTTGCCTCACCCTTTTCTTGAAGGCCTTGAACTAAGCTTTACTCTTAAGAGACTTTAATCTTTGTTTCAACCATTCTCAAGGGTTCTTGGCTTATCCTCACAATGGCTAGAAGGTTCTTGGCTTCTCCATACTCAAGCAAACCATGGCAAGCATATAAAATATCATTTGAAAACATAATATCATATCATGATACCATAATACATATGCACATGCTAGAACATTTTTTATGGCTTAAAACACACATACACAAATTCAAAGATAAGGCAAACATTCATCCATGCATGAGAGAAAGAGGAGAAAGCTACCTTTGTTACAACTACACACTTTTTCTCTTGGAAATACACTCCTTCCTTGGCCACACACTCATAATGATGGAAGACTTGTTTCTCTTGGCCTAAACACATAAAATAGGAACCCATTATGCTCTTGGAACCATTCTCAAGGCTACCTATCTACTTGGAACTCTAACTTTGTCTTATGGTTCATTTATAATTCCTAAATGCACCTAATAAGGCAACATCCATCATTTGAGTTCTAGGCTCCATTCTTTCCTTCCATCATTTAATTTTTAACTAAGTCTTTATGCTTTAAAATTTTGTAATTGACCTCTTATAATTTTAAAACTTTTATTAACATGGCCAACTATATACCATTTTAACACTTTGAATATGTGTCATTTAAGCTAATAAAAAGCATACAAATTTATATTAAAGTGATGTAGTTTAATATGAATTTGTATGCTTGTGACTGTTGCATTTGTATATACGCCATTGTGTCCATAAATGTTTCCCTAATTTATAGTGATGCCACTATAGATGCAGTCATTCAATTATCGCAATTACCAAACCATGTAAGGGAAAACATTGGAGGATCAATTTTGAATCAGCCCTTTATGTTAGGCATAGTTATGGCGAATTAAATGATAACTACAAATACCTTAAATTTAATGGTCAGCTTTAAATTATCTTATGGACTTTGCTTTAAACTTGACTACGACAATGTGGCAATTTGAAATATGAGTCTTCTCAAATTTTCCTTTAAATTAATATTAAAGAGAGATATAGATATAAAGTGTGTATGTTTATTATTTAAGTAGATTCATGCATTCCAATGAAGTTTGTATTTTTTTAAAGGATAATATCCATTGCAAAATAAATGAAAAAATAAGGGGGTTCAAACTCAATATTTAACATTTGCTAATTCGGTTGGGCAAAGGAATAATAACACTATAATTTTGGTTACCAAGACAACATGGGTGCAAACAACTAATTTGGGTTCAAATTCCATGTGTCCACACTATAACAAGTAGTTTAGTTTGTATTTGGATTCTTTACTGCCTATGCTATACTTTAATATAAATCATTTCATAGCTGGTCCCAAACCCGAAAAAAAGAGGAGGGTTGTGTTAGGTAGTCAATAGCCAACATAAAACTTCATCGAATCTTTATGACATAGATCAATGATATATTTACGTTAATGCTAAGACGTTGCCCAGAAGCAACACACTATATAACTCAAGTACAGTGTCAAATAAGTAAGAGTCGCTACATCGCCGCCGGGTATAATGAAAAATAAGCAAGGGTTCCCACATTTTTGTGAACGAATGTGGCTAAAGAAGTTAGTTCATAAAAGTAGGATTCGTCTTGGAACTTGGAATATAGGTACACTTATAGGTAAAGCAATGGAAAAAGTAGATACTATGATTGTGAACGAATGTGGCTAAAGAAGTTAGTTCATGAAAGTAGGATTTGTCTTGGAACTTGGAATATAGGTACACTTACAGGTAAAGCAATGGAAATAGTAGATACTATGATTAGGAGGAAGATTAATTTTATATGCTTGCAAAAACTAAATGGGTAGGAGAAAAAGTAAAAAAATTAGACACTTCAGGTTTTAAGCTTTGGTATACTGGTAAGATTAAATCTAGAAATAGTGTAAGTATAATTATTTATAAGTATTAAAAAAATGCTGTGGTAGATGTAAAAAGATTAGGAGACAGAATTATAGTGTTAAAATTTATAGTGAAAAGAGAAACTTTTAATGTTATTAGTGCTTACGCACTGCAAGTAGGGTTAGATAGTACTATAAGATAGAGTTTTGGGAAGATTTAGAAGGTTTAGTTCAGGGAGCACCTTTAGGAGAGAAGATTCTCATAGGAAGGGATCTTAATGGTCATGTTGGGAGTATATCTAGAGGTTATGAGGATTCGCATGGAGGTTATGGTTTAAGAGAAGCAAACGCAGAGGGTAAAACTATTTTAGACTTCTCTTTAGCGTTTGACTTTACTATAGCTAACACTTGTTTTAAGAAGCGTGAAGAGCATCTTATCACATATAAAAGTGGGATGATATGTTCTCAAATTGACTTCTTTCTATTAAGGAAAGTGGATAGAAAAATTTGCATGGATTACAAAGTTATACCTGGTGAGAGTTTGATTACACAACATAGGGTCTTGGTGATGGATATTCGAATTAAGAGGAGAGTAAAAGTAAATGTCAAGATAGCATAGCAAGGATAAAGTGGTGGTAATTGAAAGGTGATAAAAAAAAGAACTTGCAGAGAAGAATTTTGGAGGATGGATCATGGGATGTACAAGGAAGTACAAATGATATGTGGAACGAGATGGCTAAAAAGATTAATAAGGTTGCAAAAGAGATACTCAAGGAATTAAGAGGTTTTGGACCTAGGGATAAAGAATCTTGGTGGTGAGATAAAAGTGTACAAGACAAGGTTAAAGTTAAAAGAGAATGTTATAAAGCATGGTCTTTGTGTAAAAGTGAGGAAAATTGAAAAAAATATAAAGTAATTAAGAAAGATACTAAAAAAGCAGTGAGCGAAGCAAAAGTTAAGGTTTCTGATGGATTATATCAATCCTTAAGCACTAAAGTTAGGGGAAAAAGTATTTATAAGCTTGCTAAAAGTAGAGAAAGAAAGACAAGAGATGTTGACTAAGTGAGATGTATTAAAGACGAAGAAGGAAGAGTCTTGGTCACGGAATAAAATATTAAAGACATGTGAAAGTGTTTTTTTCATAGGCTTTTTAATGAAGGACATGGGTTTTCATTACACTCAAATAGTCTAGACACTACAAAAAAAGATCAAAATTATACCTTTTATCGTAGGATTCGAGAGGCGGAAGTAAAAGTAACTTTGAAAAAGATGGAGAATAGTAGAGTAGTAGAATCAGATAATATACCTATTGAAGTATAAAAATGTTTAGGAGTGAAAGCTATAAGTTAGCTTACAAAGTTATTTAATAAGATTATGATATCCAAGAGAATGCCAAACGAGTGAAGGAAAAGTACTTTAATTCCTATTTATAAGAACAAGGGGGACATACAAAACTATGCAAATTATAGAGAAATTAAACTCATGAGCCACACTATGAAGTTATGGGAGAGGGTTATTAAACAAAGATTAAGGCAAGAGACTCAAGTTACAGAGAATCAATTTGGTTTTATGCCTAATAGGTCGACTATAGAAGTGATATACTTATTACGTAGATTAATGGAGAAATATCAAAGGAATAAAAAAGATTTACATATGGTGTTTATTGATTTAGAGAAAGCATATGATAGGGTGCCTAGAGATGTTTTGTAGAAGGTTTTGGAGAAAAAAAGAATTTATATTGCATATATTCGAGCAATTCAGGATATGTATGATGGAGTTACAACTAATGTGAGAACTCAAAGTGGGCCCACTGAGTATTTTTCAATAACTATTGGCTTGCATCAGGGGTCAACTTTGAGCTTCTATCTCTTTACTTTAATTTTAGATGTACTTATTGAACATATCCAAGAATCGGTGCCACAGTGTATGCTCTTTGCAGATGATATAGTCCTAATTGGAGAGTTGAGAGAGGAAATAAATGAAAGGTTAGAGATGTGGAGACTTGCTTTTGAAGATCATGAATTTCGTTTAAGTAGAAGTAAAACAGAGTATATGGAATGTAAGTTTAGTAAGAGGCATGCTAATTCTAATGTAGAAGTAAAAATCGAAGAACACACCCATATCACAAGTTACTCAGTTTAAGTTCTTGGGTCTATCTTACAGCATAATGGGAAAATAAAGGAAGATGTAAATCATAGGATTCAAGCAGGATGGATGAAATAGAAAAGTGCTTTAGGTATTATTAATGATAGGAGAGTGCCACTCAAACTTAAGGGTAAATTTTATCGTACAGTTATAAAACCAGCAATGTTGTATGAGACTGAGTATTGAGCAATAAAAGGTCAACAGGAGAATAAGTTTAATATCGTAGAGATAAAAATGTTGCGTTGGATAAGTGGACATACCAAATTAGATAAAATTAGAAATAAATACATTAGAGAGAAAGTTTGGGTTACACCTTTTGTAGAAAAGATTGTGAAATCACGTCTTAGATGGCTTAGACATGTGTGGAGAAGATCTATAAAAGCCCCAATAAGAAGAGTAGATCAGATGGAGAGTAGTCCAATAATTAGAGATCGAGGAAGACCACGAAAAACTATAGGCGAAACTATTAAAAAAAATTTAGATTTAAATGGTCTATTTAAAGATATGATTTATAATAGAACTTTATAACATCGTTTGATCCATGTGGCTGACCCCACTTAATGGGAAAAGGCCCTGTTATTGTTATTGTTGTTATTGTATTTTAAAAAAAAATAGGATGAAAACAATCTTTCAACGTTTATCTAATATATTTGTCTAATAAAAATTAAAATATTATTTTTATTATGTACTTTGCTTGCTTTAAAATAAAAAAAAGTTTAAGATTAAAATTTTTTTAAATAATTCAAATTACTATTCAAGATAAACAACACTTAAGCTAAATAGCATATAATCCAAATAGGTATAATTTTGATACTTTGGCCCAGTATGGGAATTAGGGTGAAAATGAAAAAGCCAAGGCAAAAGAACTTATGATGAAAGGCAGGTGCCCGAGGAGGAAATGACAGCAACTTGAATGAATTGATTTCTACACCTCACCCAATAAATCCCCAGTTACCCAATTCTCAAAATGGGTCCATGGTAGTATATATCTAAACTGGGAGGTTCTGAGAAGGCAAGTGAAATTTATATATAATCTCATCAAATTATAATCCAATATAAAAATTTTAAAATGAAATATTTTATCATTTAAGATTATTATAAAATGTAAGCATATTACATGTTAATTCAAATTAATGCCTAAAAATCATGTAATTTATTATGTAAAATCTTATTTTATTTTACATAATTCCTATCATTTTTTATTTTTAAATTTATGTAGTTTTAAGTGTTATTTTGAGGCCAAAAGGTGAATTTTTATAAATATTTGGTCATATGCTAATAATTTTTTAACTATTAAAATTTAATAATTAAATTTTCAAATTTAAAATTATATGCTAATAACTCTTTATTGTTAGTGAAGTCATTATTTTACCAACAAAAATATAACACACTCAAGAGTTCTTATATACGACTCAAAATTAAAAAGAGTTATTTAATCATGACTTAAAAGTCTAGCAAATTATTTTTAAAAAAGAAACAAAGTTTATGTATTTATTTAATTAAATATATATCATCTTTCTATTAATAAATTGACAGATTCGTTAATAACATAAATTATTTATACAAAATTAAAAGTTTAAAATATTTATTGTTAAGTTTCAAAAATCAAAAAAAATATTTACACATGATATAAAAATAAAATTCTATACATTTTAATTTATTAAATTATTTAAATTTAAATTTATTTTTAATTAATATGTAATGTTTTTATGTTTTTGATATTGTAAGAAATAGAATGCCCTTGACTAGATCCGTAATTTCCCCAGACTCCCCAGGCCTATATAACTATGTAGACATCATAGCGAGATTTGGAAAATAGGCTTGTACGGTAAATGTAAGACCCACGTTCACAGACACAATACAAGAAGCGAAGAAAGAAGGAAGGTGGAGAAAAAGGTAGAAGATTGAGGAGCGTCTCATGTCACGCCTCACAAATATTGGCAGTCTCCATCCCTCCTTATTTCCTTTTTCCCAAACGAAGGCATCAAATTTGGTCATGTCCCTGAAATCCCACGTCCAAGCAATTGCAAGCAACAGTCAAATCATTTCTTAATTCGATTAGATCAGATTTTTGAGGGAAAATTAACATAAAAAATAAAAAGAGGAGATGTCTTGCTCGTCGTCATCAGGGTCGGAGGAAGAGGATGAGGGTTTCGACTCCTACAGAAAAGGAGGCTACCACGCCGTCAGGGTCGGCGATCAGTTCGCCGGCGGGAGGTACATAGCACAGAGGAAGCTAGGTTGGGGTCAGTTTTCCACCGTCTGGCTCGCTTACGATACTCGGAATTCTGTATGTTTGATCCTGGCTCTTCTATTTGCCACTCTTTGTTCTGTGTATTGGGTATCCTTCTAATAGCTACTTCAAAGAGGGATTGTCTTGGGTCGCATCTACATCTTCTTTTGATCGATTTGGCGTGTGATTTGTATCCCAGATGTGAAATTCTGGTTAACAATTTCTGTTAATGCAATCCGTTTCGAATCTATCGGAGAAGTAGAGTTTATGAACTATTTTGTTGCTGGTGTATATTTTCTTATTTGGGTTACTCTGCTTTTTGATTGATTTTCTTCCACCGACGCTTTATTGATCCATATTCCAGAATATGTAGTTATTGTGTTTTATTCTGCAATATAATTTGTTTCGAAAAAATCTTTTTTCTCTTTCTTTTTTACTTTTCTCTCTCCTACTATGTTCTGATTTTCCCTTATTGTAGCTTTAAGTATTTCTATAGTCTTTTCTATCCTATTTGTATCATTCTATTAAACGAATCGAATGTATATTAATTGGTTTGCGGATAGATATATGGGTAGCTAACAAATCTTGTTTTCATCTAATGCCACTACTGCCCCTTCTTTTCTCCACTGGTATACTTATTTGTCAACGTGTGTCACAAGCACACATTTGCATGTTGGAATATTAATAATAGTCAATGATCATCACAAATGCGTTCACCCGGTTTAGTTGTCTGTAACTCTGTGTGTTCGTTTTTCATATGCTGATGCTTATGGAGAATAAATTTGCATTATGCTCCATTTTAAAGTTAATGCTTGAGTTTTCAGTATCTATATTCACCTGATTTGTTTTTAATAATAGACTGAGATGCATATGGCAACAATGTCTGTCTGAATTCTAATTTGGATTAGGCAGAGCTGAGTGTTTAGAGTCTTTAAAATAAACAATCACCAGGGTCATGGATATACAACTTTTGCTACCTTTAACCACTTTATTTGTTATAGAACTTAGATTGATGCTTGAATTTAGTAAAGAGAAAGGGCCAAAAGAAAAAAGAGAAAAAAAGAAAAAGAAAAAGAAAAAGAAAAAGAAAAAGAAGAAGATAGATAGAACAGTCTTAATCTGTATTGCATACTCACTGTCCATTGATCCAGGTGGGTTGGTTTCTTAGTCAAACACACTCCCTCATGCGCTAGTGCAAGAATTATGTCTAAGCATTATCCTTTACCCATCTACTTCATTCATCTATGCTTAAATAAAGTATCTTCTATAGAGGCCAAACACTTATGCTTGTATTCTCATTGATTTTGCCCCCCAATCGGTGATATTTTTATTTTTATTTTATTTTGGTGGACCTCTATTTTTCTACCCAAATCTATTCTAATCTGAACTTTGTGGTTTTCAGACATATGTTGCTCTCAAGATCCAGAAAAGTGCAGCCCAGTTTGCTGAGGCTGCCCTTCATGAGATCAGTGTTCTTTCATCCATTGCTGAGGGTGATCCTTCAAATTCAAAGTGTGTTGTCCAATTGATTGACCACTTTAAGCACTCAGGCCCAAATGGGCAGCACTATTGCATGGTCCTTGAGTTCCTTGGTGATAGCTTGCTTCGTCTGATCGGATATAACCGTTACAAAGGCCTTCCAATGAATAAACTTAGAGAAATTTGCAAATGCATTTTGATTGGTTTGGATTATTTGCATAGAGAACTTGGTATAATCCATTCTGACCTAAAACCTGAAAACATCCTTCTCTTCTCCACCATTGATCCTGCCAAAGATCCTGTTAGATCTGGTCTAAGCCCAATCCTGGAGAGGCCCGAAGGAAGCATAAATAGTGGAGTTTCAAGTGTTATTGAGAAAAAGTTGAAAAGAAGAGCGAGAAGGGCGGTTGCTAAAATATCAGGAAGAAGATCATCAATGGGAGAAACAGGAGAGGTTCCAAAATCTGATAGAAATATTGATGGAATTGATGTGAAATGCAAGATAGTAGATTTTGGAAATGCATGTTGGGCAGATAAGCCATTTGCAGAAGAAATCCAGACAAGGCAGTACAGAGCACCTGAAGTTATACTGCAGGCTGGGTATTCCTTCTCTGTTGACATGTGGTCTTTTGCTTGCATTGCTTTTGAGCTTGCCACGGGTGATATGATGTTTACTCCCAAGTCAGGACAATGTTTTAGCGAGGATGAGGTATGGTGGTTTTGCCCTTACTGGTTTATTATAAAATTTAGTTCCCTATTTTATGCATGATTGAAATTATGATATTGTTTGTGCATAGGTTGGTTGGTACCTTAGACTTACTTGCCATAAGTACAGCATAAAACTAGTTAGATGATCACATAATTTAATGTCTGGGTTCATGAATTTTGAGAGTCCAATAGAAATTTTATGCACATATATTCATACAAGAGGAAAAACTTCTGAATGAATTTAGAACAGTTTTGTATGGGCTTCAAACCAGAGGAGTCTTATGCTTAATCTTGTCTAAAATGATGTAATAGATGTTATTGGTTTAAGTCATATTGATTTTTTTTTCTTTGATGTTTGTATTCTGTAATATAAATGCGCTGATATTATTACTTTTGTTAAGACATTGTTGTATCCATTTATGATCCTCTCTCAGCCCAGTGAAAGAAAAATTAACAATTGATGTTTTTGACAGTTTTTGGCTTGGCTTTCTTATTTCTAGAAATGAGTTGGTCGTGTTATCCAGTGACATTCTAAGTTTCATGCTATTGATCAGTAATTTATAAACGTCTTGAAATAGTTTTAAGTAGGCAAACTATTGACTTAGTTTCCTCGCCCCCTCTCCCCTTGATTATCATGGTTTCACGTATCAATAAGTATGCAATGTGTACAAGCGCCTTCACATCTGGAATTTGAATTATTCTTTGATTTGTTCAGAAAAGAAAAGGGAACAGTTATTGTCTAATTCTTAGCGTAAATGGTAAATTAAACATCAATTTCGATTGCAGTAATGTGGGAAACACTACTCTGACTACATATGGTATTGTATTTGTATGTTCGAATCTTAAAGCTGTGCATTGTGTTGGCATCAGGACCACCTTGCCCTGATGATGGAACTCCTTGGAAAGATGCCTCGGAAGGTGAATACATTTCTACTCTCTTAGCATAGTTCTTGAACAGCTATTCTGGCATTCCTAATGCTTGTGGGGTGCAGGTTGCTATTACTGGAGCAAAATCCAAGGATTTCTTTGACAGGCATGGGGATCTAAAAAGAATTAGGAGGCTAAAATTCTGGCCACTTGACAAATTTTTGATTGATAAATATAAATTTTCAGAGAATGATGCTCGTGAGTTTTCCGAATTTATTTTACCCCTTCTGGATTTTTTACCAGAGAAGCGTCCAACTGCACAGCAGTGCCTGCAACACCCATGGCTTAATGTCAAGCCAACTCCAAGTAATGAGAAATGAATCTAGTTTGTAAAAGGTTGATGGGTGGGATGAACAACATTAAAAACCAATGTGAGAAAGCGAAGGGAAGAAAGGTATTTGACAGAGTCATAGTTACAGCATTTTCAGCCCCTCCTTCCACATGTAATGACCTATTGATTTTAATTCATTTTTTATTTGTTCAAGTTGTTATTTTTTTATTGGATTAATTTACAGAAAGATGTAAAGTAATAGAGAATTTTGTTCGTCCAGAAACATCTTACAGAAGAATTTGCGTGTATATTCTTCTCTCTACATGTTCTAACTGTTGTTGACATTCATCCGAATGAAGTTGTCAAAGCTTTAGAGGGAACGTGCACATGGATACATAGACAGAAGGAATCTGATGATGCTATTGTGAATACTGTGTCTGGCGTTTTTTCTTTCTTTCTTTTTTCTTTGTTTTTTTGCGGGGGGAACCGTCTGGCCTAGTTATCTATGTAATTTGAGATTTGACTCTTTTTCTTTTTTTTGGAGGCAATTGAAATCAAACATTTTTGGTGTGGGCTGCTTGAATTTATAGAGTAGCAACTCAAGCGGATTGAAGAATGTGTTGTAGCTTGCTAGTAGTGTTTTAATACGAAGATATCCTGAAATTCCTACACATTTGTTGTCAAACTTACGCTATTACTTGAATTACAAAACTATATAAATTGATAATTAATTACGCGTTGCGGTTCATTGAGGGTGTCAACTTATTTCTTTTCTATTTTAGAATTATTGAAAGCTATTGTAATGACAATGTTGATTAGTTGTTCAATCTTAAGTACCTAAAGAATTTTTAAAAATGATTTGAATTGTTATTATACGATGGATCAAGATTCGGACTGATCATTACATTACGGGATATGTTCCAATGATCAGCCGACTTAGCGAATTAACTCATTTCAAAGGCCCCAGTTGTTAGGTAGAAACCTGAGAAATCACTTGCCTTGGCCGATTATTTTACATGTCTGCGGTTTGCGCCAAGCACCCAAAAGTTTTCTCACTCATTTGACAGGATGTCCTTAGGTGGCATGCCCAAAATTGCATATCTACGCCTCGAGAATTTTGCTGACAAAAGGAGCTCACCCACTTTGCTTTTTGATACCCACCTTCTACTTCAATGATCTCCACCTTGCCAACTTGATTAGACATGATTAGAGCAACCCCTCCTCTGTATTGTTTGCAAGTACCAACCGTCACGCACCACCTGGGAGGTCACTGGAATAAGGAAACAGATTATCATTATATAACGCATAATGGCTTATCCTTTAATCTATCATGTGATATTTGGGTAGAATAAGGCTTGAAATGAAAGTATTTTAACAAATTTATATTTCTTAATTTTAAAATAAAGAAGTCCATTTACTTGGTTGGCAAGACTCTCAGAAATGAGCGCAAGGCTGAGTTTGAATTTGAAATTCAGGGAAAATCAGAGAATTATCTAAGGTAACCTAAATATTAGTCTTCTTCGAAAGCATTCATTTAGTGTAATATTTTAGTTATTTAAAAATTTTAAAATAACTATCTAACTATCATTGATCAATATGAATAAATTACTCATAAAACATACTATTAACGCTAAACCTTTCACTTTGGGGTTTGTGAAATTTAATTCCCACAACTTTAAAAATTTAACTCCCAAGATTTTAAGTTTTGTGTAACATAACTTTTTCGATATTTTTAATCCAAAACCTCAAATACCACTTATTCATGTAAGCCAACTTTGGAAAAACATCCAACCCAAGTGACAAACAAAGGCTCATTTGTCATTTTCTTCCACTTTTTCCTACATGACATGATAAAAAAAAACCCTTGTTTTACCATATGACATGATAAGTTTTATGTACTTTTGCTAACTTAGCTTATATAAACAAGTGATATAAGGATTTTGTACCCAAAAGAAGGAAAAAAAATTAATGTATGGGTGTTATGTTGTACAAAACTAAAAGCTTGGAAGATATTTGGCCAACTTTTAAAGTTGAGCAAAGTGAATTGCATACATCCCTATAGAGAGTGCTAACTCACTTTGCATTTATTTATTTTTATATAGAGTACAAATTCTAATCTTATTAGGAGTTAGGCAAATTATCAATTAATCTTTTTGCATTTTAGTCTATCTTATTTCATGTACTATTTGTAACTTCTTATGTTCTTATTATATAAGTAGTGAGAATATAAGTTTTATAATTATAATTGAAACCTTTAATTATTTTAATTAATAATTAGAACTCTTTCTAATTCATGAATTACAATTGAGTAATCTTTTCTTCTCATAGATCATGATTGACATTTAGTAATATATCATGACTATAATATAATGTGAATTTGTTCACAAATTAATGAACTTTTCTTGTTAATATTCAATGTACAATCACATCCCTCATTACATGATGCTTCTCTATGAATTTGTTTAGATATGGATGACATGTCAAACCCTAAGTTCATTGTATGCATGATTTTGGATGATGGCTAAAATGAAGAAATTAGAAAACTACTTTTTCTAATTTCTCTTCCTCTTGCTATGGCCATAGACTTTGTTTAATCTCATCTTTATTAAATGAAGCATCTATCTTTTTAACTGAAAGTAATATATCCCTAAATAATATACTCACATATCTTAATGTATGTTACATTATATCCAATAATTACTTTTAGTTTGACTCATTACTAGAACCAAAACCCAGTAGTATCAAAATACAACGTATAACATATATAAGATATCATGGTCACTCAGGTCAAATGATAATTGTACTCATTAACTAAAAATACCTATTGACATATTAGTGAAAAACTCCATTAGCTATTTTTGATGGGTCAGTGTACTCTTACTTTCTATAAGTACCCACATGTTAATCTTAGTGTCACATATGCAAATGACCTACGAATAAGTCATCTTCATCTAAGAGAGTAGATTTAGCCATATGCTAATCATAACATCTTGAATTAATAATTAAATTAAAATCTCATTAATTCTAAAATAATAATGAAATTAAAATAAAATTTAATTTTTAATTAATTAATTATTGAGGCATGTTTAGGAGTTGTGAATTATTTATTTAATTATTGAGAATAATTATTTATGGGTTCTATTTATATAGGCATTAATATGGAGATAATACTAGATGAATGGAAATTTATATTATTAATAGATATTTGAGAATTTAGGGAGTAAATAATATTTATATAATTAGAAAATATTAGGAAAATATATTATTTAGTTAAAGTTTGAACTTTTAATTAGTGGACTAATCTATTTTAATGTCTTGGATTTAAAAGATGAAAGGAAAAAGATAAAGGTTCAAATAGCTACACCTAGCCCAAATAAAATAGATGTATAAGTAGAATTTTTATTTATTAAATAGAAAAAGGTAACTCTTTTAATGTTACCATTATCTTAGGTAAATCTAGATGGATATTAGCCATTACCCATAGCCAAGATCCAAACCTATGCCCAATTACATTAAAATTACCCAGTTCATCAAATCAAAATGCTCCCTCACACTTTCTTCATAAAGGCTGATGCTATCTAGAGCAAGGGAAGACTCCATTTTCATCTTCTTCACTTGCAAGCTCTATTTGATGCATTAGCTTGAAGATTTAGCCAAGGTACATAATGAGAAAAACATTCTACTCCTTCTTAACTTCAATTTGAACTAATTAGAATGTCAAATAGATGATGTAAAACTTAGGGTTTGACAATTGGCGATTTTGGGAAAATTGATAATTGATGTTGAAATTGGTTAATTAATGCAACTAAGCTTTTAATGATGCAAGTGGAATGGTTAGAATATTGATTAGATGTTGTTTGTTGTTAGTTTCAATAGTTGCACACTAAATATTTGATGAAATGCCTAGGTGGAAAGTTGACTTTATCTATGAATAGAACTTAGGTCAGTTTATTATTTCATAATTATTTATATTTATACTTATTGTTACTAAATTAATTTGGAAGCTTAATTCATTATGTTGGTATAAAATGTGGAAGATAAAGTGTTGTACCAAGCATAGTGAGTTGTGATTTAGGGGCTTGAAGTGAAATTGGATTAATTGAAGTAAAACTTCTACTTTATCTATTGTCAATTGTTAGATTAGATTGGGTTTAAATTTTGTATTTGGTAGTTGTTGAGTTAGTGGACCTTAGGTGTTTGATATGATACCTACTTGAAAATTGGACTTTTGCTAAAGGTATTTCTTGGGTAAATTTAAGACTTCATAATTCTTAATTTACATTAATTAAGCAATTTAAATTAATAGTGGTGGTCTAATTTTTTCTTTTGATTGGAGTAATTGAAGATAAAGTGTGGACCTAAGTGGAGTAGTGAGTGTGGATTATTGACTTATTGTGGTAAATGGGCTAAATAAGGTGGATTTAATTAATTAGTATATATTATATTGGGGATTTATAGTATTAAATGTATTTTATTAATATATTGTAGATTGTTTGACTTGATTAGTAAAGACTTTACTTGGAAGTGAGGCTTTTGGACTTCTTTAAAGTAGATAGTGTCCATAAATATACTTTTATTATATTTCCTTTGCCTTATAAAATTGATTTATGCAAAATTGATCTATCTTTCAAGTATGTGGGAAAGTTGAATTATTTTGATATTGTTGTGAACCTTATGGAATGATTGGATTATATTGTGAAATGGTGAATTATGTTCTTATATTATGAGTGTACTGAGGTAAGCTGATTATTAGAAATGAGAAATTGTTGATTCATGTTCACTTGATTTTTGAGAAGAATTGATTTAAAATTCTTATATGATATTTTTAAAACATATGCTTGTTTGTTTTCTTTAAGATAAAAAGTTGTGGTTGCTAACTTAAGGATGAATATTTACTTGATGGCTATGAATATGATTATGAGATTGGATTTAATATTGTTGATTTTTGGGCTAGTAGGCCAAGTTGTTAGGTGAGGTGTGCGCACTTACACTCCAGCAAGTGATCACTGTTAGCCTAGGGTCAAGCTTAAGGTCACAGATCTCATTCGATGTGAGATAGATGAGTGAATAATATAAATAGCTCACATTGTGAATACCACAAGATGGAAAGTAAGGGTTATGGTAATTGTAATACCATATTAAGATAGCACAATTTCTATATCATATTATGCTTACAACATCACCTTTCATATAATCAACACTTTTAGCAGCAGAAAATGTTGTCATTAAAGGTCAAAATAATTTATTTCTAGTTAAATGAACCATTTCAATTTACCAAACTCATCTTCCATCCTTAATACACTTGTTCATATAGAAACATCACAAAATGAAGCATGGATTTCGGGTATAAGCCATGCATCACATAATAGCCCAAGTTGCATACTTTTCCTTGCATCCATAATTCTATCATAATCTTCAAAAATTCATAACTTAAGCTAGAAAATTCCAAATCACACAAATTAGGACTCTATGGAATGATCAGAACATAATCTACATGTTGTAAAAATTTTAGATAAAAAAATATCATCTGGTCTATGAAATTCTCATGGGACAGTACTACTGTTAGAATTTTGCCTAAGTACAAACCTGAAACATTAAAAATTTATATCACAAGCTACAAAGCTCCAAATTCAGTGAGCTCAATGGCTATAGAAAACTTATAATTCCTATAAAATTTTATAAGTATTGGACTTCATTGAGCCCCTCAAATTCCTAAAATATCAAACTGACTAAATGAACAATGCACATACAATTTCTATATAATTTAGCCACCTTTGAAAAATCATAAGAAATTCTACAGAGCTCCAAAAATAGTGTTATTTAGCTATGTAAAAAACTCCAAATGAGATCTAAATGTTTGCTAAATTTCATGCCAAAATTTGTTTATTTGGTTTGGTTTTGGTTTAAGGGAAGATTATGGCTCAAAATGCTATACAAGTAGGTTCAAATGGTTCAAAATGACTTCTCCTTGTGCAAGTGACCATTTAAGCACATTTAAAACCTCAAATGCGACATATATATGCATCATAACATATCTGAATCATCATAAAGCTCAAAACGACTCTCTCACTTGGCCTTATACACATGCATTCCATGGCACAAGTATGTCAAAAATCTAAATTCTCATACATTTGGCTCCAAATAGGGTATATACAACATATTTCCACACTTTTACACATGAGTGAAGAGTTACATCTTATAAATGACATATACATCCATAATTTGACTTCAATTTATATCAATTGTATCCTATTGTCAAAGTGGTACAATTTAAGCTTCTTGGCCTCCATTCTTGGCTCCATGATAGTTACCTAGACAAGATTAGACATAAATAGGGGAGAGTGAGATTCAAATAATCCCAATAGCTCATTCATCCTTTCAACTATACATATATGACATGTTATCATGTCAAAGAAGGCAAGCATGCATCAAATGCTTTGAAATACCAAACATAAACATGTTTCCAAGGTCATATGAATACATCAAGATAAAAAAACAAGCTCTAGGGACATTTGGTCTACCTTCACCCAATTATTTAGAAATTTTGGATTAGTCTCACCTACTTTTTAGAAACTTTTGACTTAGCCTCACTTATTCTTGAGACTTTTGGCCTTATTTCACCCATTCTTAGGGATTTTTTGCTTCACTTCACCTAAACCAAGGGACTTTTGGTACAACCTCACCCATTAAGAGCTATCTCACATTTAAAATGCAATTCAAGAAGCATAATGGTACTAAAGCATCAAACCAATAGCTATAGGCATGTTTCATGATTCAAACATATATACAAGCAATCAATAACAATCAAACAACTAAGAAATGCATACAAAAATAGATGAAGAGCTACCTTGGGTCAAGAAGCACAAATTCTTCCTTTAATTCCTAAATCCTTGGTTCAGCTTCACACACACACTTGGAGGAGGCTTGATTTACTTGGCCTAAACACATCAAACAAGACATAAACACATCAATGGAACTATCTCTAGCCTCACATAAACTCTACACAAGCTACTTCTAGCTTATGGCATGTATATGGTTCCATACAAGGGCATAATGAAGCAACTCATATAATTCATCATCTTGGCTTCAATTTTTCACTTAATCTAAGTCATATGACTCCATTTAAACTCATTAGAGTTATTACCAACTTAATTCAATGAATCTAAACTAAGTTGCTTTTTTATGCATAATGGAACCCTAAAATTTTAACTTCCAAAATATGGTTTCTAAATTCAAATCAATGGTTCCTTTGGTATCTATAATTCATATATAGACCACTTCTATATTTGGAATCAAAGAAAACTCTCCTTAGGTGCATGAAACTACTATCCTTGGCCCAGACACCCCCACCTTAGAGAACCTATGGTGTTTTGCTTGCTTTTCTGGGGAATTTGACATCCATGAAGCTTCCTAAGTCTCTTAAGAACTTAATTACACTCTTACATAACCTAGAATATCATTTTAAAGCTTCAATTTTTCCTAGGTGCAATCAATACCCTAATTTCCATAACTTGTTATCTATAAGTTCTTTTTAAGTTATATTGTTTCATATGGTTCTTCATGCTTCAAAACCCCAATTGCTATCAAGTTTGGATCAAAATCAAACTCCCTACATATCATCCTAGGTTTGGCGAAAATGATACTCTCATGGAAGAAGCAAGATAACATGTTATTCAAGATGAATCTTGCCTTGTTTCAAAGCTTGCCAAGAGAACTTCCTTAGGCTTCTAAGAGTTTCTCCAAACTCTCCCCTCCCTCTACTGAACTAGCCATGAAACACCATCATTTAAGACACCAAAACCATGAGAAAAGAAAGGAGAAGGAGAAGAAGAACTTTAATGATGGAGAGAGCATGAAAAAGTGATAAATTCTTAACCTTTTTGTTTAAATTTCTCTCCCTTCTCTTCTCTTTCTTGTGCGCCACTTCAAGATGGTCTAGGTGCTAGTTGGAGACAAAACAAAGTCAAATAGGAAAAGTGGAGAAAGCAGGCATGACTTTAAGAAGGAAGGAAGCCTAATTATAATATTTTCAAATTTCTAATTTTGTCCTTCATCTTGGTTTTCTACATTTGAGCTCATTTCAACTCCTTTTTAAGAACTGTATTTTCCATTACAAAATTTAAGTCCTCTAATTCATAAAATGCCTTTGGTTTCATCCAAATTAGATTTAAAACCTTACCAAACTATCCGGTTAAAGTTTCAATAAAATGATGACCTATAACGTACACCGGAGGGGTTTTGATTATTCTAGGGGTTCCTATGATTTTTAGAACTTTTGAGAATCTCGAGAAATTCAATTTTTCATTTAAAACTTCCTCTTTTGAGTTTTCAAAAAGTTATCGAAATTATGGTTTTGCCACTAGCTTTCATATCTCTTCGTTTGGTCATTTTGGCTTCAATTCCAAGCTATTCTTAGGCTCTAAACCACATTTTTAGTTGTTCTAATTAACACCTTGTTTCATTTTACCTCAATTTGCTTGGCTTTAGGGTGTTCCCATATCAATTTATGGAGTTCAGTTCAATTTTTAAATTACCGGTTATTACAGTAATGATTTGTATATGGTTTTGTAAAGTAAAATTTGGTTGTGAAATTGATTTGTATCAAATGTTATTCCTTATTAATGACATATGAAAATGATTTCCAGAAATTATTGATTACTATGGCTTATGGATATTTTAGAAGGGTATCTTTTATCATGCCTAATTTTATCTTTTACTAATTATTTTTATTCAAGGTAAAAAAAAATTATATTTATGGCTGGGAATGCAAATTTTGGAACTCGCTAGCTACTGGGATTTCATTACGCATTTTGGTAAGGGCATTTCCAAGATGAAGAGCTATGGTTGGCAAGGAGAAGCCATACTATGAGTACCTTCATTAGATTAGTATAGAAAATGTTGTAGCAGGATTTTTGATATAATAAGAGATTTTGATACTTGAAGTGCTTCGTGTTATTGTTAACATTTCCAAATGAGTTTTATTTTGGGATCTTTTATAGTACTTTTTATACTTTATACAGATTATATGTTGGAGTTATAATATGGATTAGTTCATTTTAGTTTCCACTGTTGGTAGATAGAGCTCATATTATTAGAAATTGTATTATTTTACATATGGAAGTTCGAGGTGTTAAACTAATTTTACATGATTATAACTGCCCTAAATCCTTGATTAGAAACAATTTGAGATTTAAGTTTTATTATGAACACAAGTTCCTTGAGATGATCAAATCATCACTAATGTTCCCTTTCTTTTCATCTAAGCATAATAATTACATTATTAATAATGTTGATATAATGTTAAAACTTTTTTGATAATAAAATGATAACTATCAATGATTGCATTTAGGAAAATTACACTAACAATTAGGATACGGAAATGTAACACTATATTTATCTAACTTATCTCATCTCATTTCAAGTCCATTACCTTGGCTACGTACAATTTCTCAACAAAAACTCCATTAAAATAATAAAATATTTTGTGTTACGTAGCAGATAAAAATTTCATTTCGTGTCCCGTGGGCCATATGAACTCATCCATCTCATTATCGTATTTAAATACATACATATAACTCAAAACCATCTCAAAATGTTGCCAAAAACTCGAGCTTATAGTATACATACACAAAATAATATAAGGCTGTCTCAGGTTCTACTGCTAGATTTTTGGTGCCAATTTTGAAAAATCATAACTAAATTTAGAAAAATCAAAATCATGCAAACTATATAATTTTAGAAAGCTACAAATGTTAACTTTATGCTAAAAATAAGGCCAGACCAAAACAGGAACTTCTATCTACTAGAAATTGATGGAATAGTACCAAAGGTATTGCTATATTATTGGTACTAATTCTGAACTTCAAAAATTCATATCTCTCTGCTCAGACATCCAATTAGGGTTCTTTTAGTGGCCATAGAAAGCTTATCATGTATATCTTATACTTGTAAAATTAAATGAGCATTGGACACAATTTTGCCCTTGAATGATATAGGACAAGAAACTGACCGTATGAACAGTAACCATATCAAAATAGCATAAATTTGGCAACTTTGAAAATTCATAATTAATTCCACAGAGCTCCAAATAATCTAGTCTTTAGCTTCTTAACAAGCTATATATGAGATTTATATGGATGCAAAATTTTATGAAAAAATTCATTCATTTGGTCAGATCTTGACATAGGGTTATAATTTGGTCAATTTTTTGCTTCTTAAGGGTCACAAAGGGTCCAATTTGGCTTTTAAGACTTCCAAGGCCACTTGAGCATGTGGGAAAGCATCAAAATAGCCTATTGAACATGTATTAAAGGTTCACATACCCATATCTCACAAAATCACTCTTCCACTTGATGATATATGCAAGAACATACAAGCTCTACATTGCCATTCAATGTCAAAAACATGCTATATCATTCAAATGGTGTCAATTCTCATATATACATCATATATCCATATATTTATACATGTTCAAAAGGTTATACATCATACACATAATTGGATTACATCTTGTGACAACAAAGTGGTTACAAAAGAGCAACATAATACATTTCCTTGTCATTCTCTCATCTTCTAACTTGGTGGCTCCTATTTCCTTGCTCACTTGGTCCACCTAGAGATGTTAGGTAATGGGGAGGAAAAGATGAAATTCTAAGAATCCCAATAACTCTTCTCCCTTTCAAGCATACATAAAGGATGCAAATTTCAAGTCTAATAATGCATACATGGCTATTTTGAAATGCATAAACATACATGGAACATTTCTTGCATTCAAGAAGTCACATATAACATACATAGGCTTGCCGAGACAATGGTTTAGCCTCATCCATTCTCCTTGGGATTTTGGACTTGTCTCACCTATTTTCTTAAGGGACTTTTGACTAAGTCTCACTCTTTTAGAGACTTTTGGCTTTATCTCACCCATTCTTAGGAACTTTTGGCTCATTCTCACCCTAGCTAAGGGACTTTTGAATTCACCACACTCAAGCAAGCCATTCATGTTCATAAAACATCATTTAAGTGCATAAACAAAGCATCATGGTACCATGGCATATAAATACATGCTAGAAACATCTTTCATGGCTTAAGCATACACACACACATTCAAAGACAAGAAAAACACCCAATCATGTGTGAGAAAAAGAAGAGAGAGTTACCTTGAACATAAGAACGCACTCTCAGAAAATCTTCCTCTCCCTCGGCCGCACACTCACAAGGATGTGGGACTTAATTCTTTTGCCCTACACATATCACATGGAAGCCAATTACACTCTTGGAACAATTTCTAAATCTACATATGCATTTGAAAAGGTAGATTACTTCTAAGGTTCAATTATGGTTCCATAATACACCCAATGAAGAAACACCAAAAATACAAGATCTTAGCTCTATTCTTTCCTTTCATCTATGGTTCTTGACTCCATTTAAACCTCTTGGAGCCATCACACAATCAATTTGAGGAGTCTAGCTACATGTTGCTTCTTTAAGCCACAATATGGAACCTATACCTCCATCTCACTTTCTAGGCTTCCTAAATTTTTTCCAAGGCTTCCTCTCATACTCTCCCATCATATATGATACAAAACTAAGCTTGGAAGAAATTAAAACACTCCCTAGGTGAATGAACCCTCCTTGGCTGAGGTTATGCCTCCTTTAGACACCAATGGAGTTGTTTTAATTTCTTTGATGGAAGATGCATGTAGGAGGCTTCCTTGATGTCTTAGAAACTCATATGAACTCTTAAACATCTTAATTTATGGCTAGAACTCGTCTTACAAACTAAGGTGCAACTAAAACCGTAAGTTATGTATCTTGGAAAATCATGGTTCTTTCTTTATTTCCTTTGCATATTCTTATTTCCCATACTCTAATTCCTAAGATTCATCCTTGGGTTGGTTCAAAATTCAATCCCTCTTGGCTGTCCTTACATGGGGCGAAACACACAAGAAGAAGAACAAGGAAGGAGAAGTATGGAAACTACCAAACTACCTTAATTTCCTAGCTTCCTTTGGATGCTTCTTCTTTTGCTTGGATTCTTCACTCCAATTTTTAATTTCTCCCCTTTGGTCTAACTTAAAATAGCACCAAAAAATTCAATAAAATTATAGAAAGAAGGAGGAGATTAAGTTTACTAAAGAGAAAACTAGGAAATTCCATGAAAATCATACATTTCTTACCTTGTTTTTCCTCTTCCTCTTCCCTTCTCTTGTACACCTTTCTCCCTTGGTCTCACTTCTATTTTAGGGCAGAAAGAAAGTCAGCCAAATGAGAAGAAGAATGGGGCACCTCACTTAAATAAGAAGGGTTAAAAATTGTTTAAAGAAAATTTCATTTACGTCTTATCTTTTTGGCATTTTGTTTCTAGTTCGTTTTAGCTCTTTTTTTTAGAACCGTCTTCTTTATCATAAAATTTAGGTTTTCTAACTTAGAAAATGTCTTTGGAATAATTCAATTTGAAGTAAAAATCTTCTCGAATGAAAGGGTCAAAGTTTGGGTCAATCATCATTAGAAAACGTACACCGGAGGGGTTTTAACTGTCTCGGGGCTTCCCATGATTTTCAAGGCCTCTAAGAACCTCGAAGAGCTCAAATTTTCTATTTAAAAATTCCTCCTTGAGTATTTTAAAAATTACCTGAAATTACAAAAATGCCATTACGTTACATAATAATTTTGTTAAATTCCATCTGGCTATTTTGGCTTTTGTTTCAGGGCACCTCTAGCCTCCTATTTTCATTACTTAAGGTCTAGATTATTATTCTAATTTTTCTAGACCTTAATCAATTCATTTTAGAGGGTTTACTTTTGAAATGTATTCATTTTTGTCATTTTTATGAAAATTGAACATTACAGGAAACATTGTATAATTTTAAGTTTTTGGACTCTTCTATTTATTAACATTCTTAACCATCCTCATGGTCACAAATTTTTGAATCTTTTGCTTAGGATAACAACTATTACATTAACCGCATTTAAGTTATATATTTAGGTAAAGTGTAATACCATACTTTTTTAGCTTATTCTATGCTATCTTTATACCTCATATCAATCAATACATATGAGAGGCAAGAAAATTGCATTAAAATATTGATTATTTTTGCATTGCATTGCGTATAAAAATTTCATTCAGTGTCACGTGGACCGTGTGAGTTCATACTATACTTTCTCATATCTAATTGCATATATAAAACTCATTTGCATCATAAAATCATGCCCAAAACTCATGAAAACCAAAATGGAACAAGGAATATGGAGGTTTATTTTCGGCCAGATTTGGCCCTTTGTTTGGGCAAATTTTGAAAAATCATAACTAATTCTAGAAAACTCAAAATCATACATTCTTAGCTATTCTAGAAATCTACAGATGTTTAATTCACAATAAAAATATTCCCAGACCCTAAAATCCATCACAGAGGGTGTTTGAAATGTAAAAATTTCTAGAGGTCAAACCACCTCTTGATGCTATCACAGATTCTACAGCAAACTTTACAAATGTCTAATTAATTCCACAAAAATCCAATCTATGAAAATGATACCAATATAGAAATATGTGGATGTTAGCTAGAGGAGAAAAATATTTCCAAGCCATCTCAGATAGCCCAAATCTCGAAATTCAATAAAACATTAACTCAGGTCGGGTAAGGGTCCTGATACTGGATAGAATATTCAAAAATTCATATCTCCCTCTTTAGACCTCCAAATGAGGTGCTTCTAGTTGGCACAAGTCAATGGGAATGTCTAGTTTTTCTGTATAAAAGGTTGTAGCAATTGGACATCATTTGCCCCATGAGTGACAAAATTTGATTTCGGACCAATGCTACAGTACCAAGTACCAAAACCAGAAAAATTCTCCAAATATTTCATAGATCTCCAAAAATTACCAAATTTAGCTTCCCAAAAAGCTCTCAATAAGCTCTAGATGCATACCAAATTTTAGACCAAGAAGAGCTCATTTGGACAAAAAGTGGTATAGCTTCCTAAAATGGTAAATTTTTGCTCCATATGGGTAACCAATTTGTCCAAATGGCTTTCTTAATTGTTTGGCACCTCTTGGGCAAGTTTTAAAGCACAAATATGACTTGTAGAGACTGCCCAAATGGTTCCAAACCCTATGCATCTTATTTTGGTCTCTTAATATCCATTTATGCACTAAATACACATGCCATTCAAGGGTCTAATTACATATCTTCATTAATTATACATATAGTCTATACATCATATTACATATGCTTAAGGTGTTACACAACCAAAAATAACATGTGCAATGCTTCTTGACACTCCATTACAATTTACACTACAAATTAAACAAGGTGTAGCCATTTAGTGTTCTTGGCTTGCATTTCCTTAGCCTTAGGCACCACCTAGACATTTTAAGCATGAACGGGAAAGGGGAGTGAGATTCTAAGAATCTCAATAGCTCACACACCCATTCACATCACATTCAAGGCATACATACATCAAATATATGAATATTTAAGCATAAAGTGTGCAATAAATCTCATTTCTTGCCACATCAACATGTCAAGACCACTTTCATGCTCTAGGGACTTTTAGTTTAGTCTCACCCTATTTCTAGGACTTTTGGATTTACCTCACTCTTGGCCTAGGGACTTTTGACCTAGCCTCACCCATTCAAGGGACTTTTGGCCTTGTCTCACCCATGCCATGAGACTTTTGGCATCTCCTCACCTTCATCAAGGGACTTTTGGCATCACTTCACCCTTATAAGCTATTTCCACAACTATAGTCATTCAATAAGACACATTGGTACCAATGCAATTTCAAGACATCAAGTGGCATTTTCTCAAATCACAAAAGCATATACAAGCACACAACATATACATATGCACACAAGAATGCAAGAAAATGAGGTGGAGAGCTACCTTTTAATTTATGTAAGCTTACTTTGCCACTTCCTTTCCCTTCTTGGTCTCACAAACACTTAGGTGGAGTAGGGTTCTCTTGACCTAGATATCACAAACATCACACAATTACACACTTGAAGCAAGCCAAGACACTAGGTTCACTCTTAAACACACACTTGGTTCCATAATGGGCATATTGGTTCCATAAATGGTCCATTGAAGCAACTTATATCATCCAAGTTCTAGGCTCCATTTTCTTGTTATTTATAAACTTCTTGGACTCATTTAAGGTCCTTGGAGCCATCACATATTCAATTACACCATTGAAAGACTAAGTTGCTTCATAAGGCACCATTATGGGCACCATTATCCCATCTCCCAACCTATGGCTCCTAAATTTTTCCCAATGGTTTCTCCCATCTTCTAACATCATATAAAGTCTTAAACCAAGGCTAGAACAAATTAAAACATCCCCTAGCCTAATGAACCTAGCTTGGTTGAAATATGCACCATAAGGAAGGCTCATGGACTTTGTGATTTTTCCTCGATGGGAAAGCCACTTAGAAGGCTTTCTAGAGGTCTTAGGAGCTCAAGGGAACATTCAAATAGCCAAGAAAATATTCACACAAAATCAGATTTTGCAAAACCCTAGAAAGCACTACACTTTTCTAACTTGTTTTCTATTGGTTTTTTTTTGGAATTTCTTGTCATATTCTTAATCCTTGCACTATTTTCCCTAGGTTTCTCCCTTGGTTCTGCCCAAAATTCATCTCTTTCTATCCCCCCCTAGGCTAGCCGAAACTACCACAAAGAGGAGCAATCAAGATGAAGCATCAAGAATGGAAAAATACCTTAGTTTCAAGTTTGTTTTCAAAGCTTTTCTTCCTTAATTCCCTTTTCCTTAGAAAATTCGAATTTTCCCCCTTAGGTCTGGGTCAAAAATAGAACCAAATCATTCAAAGAATCCATGGAAAGAAAGGAGGAAGAGAGGAGAACAAGATTGGAGGAAGATGAAGCAAGAAAATCCATAAAATTACCTAGTTTCTCTTTAGTTTTCTTCATCTTTTTCTCCTCCTTCTTGTGTTCCTAAGAGAGCAAAATAACTTCTGTATTTTGGGCAGAAAATTTTGTGCTCAATAAAAGGGAGAAGATGGAAGAAACGTGTGGAAGTGTTTAGGACATTCTAAAAGCTTTTATTTCTAATTTTGCCCTTCCGTAATGACAATTTCGTTTTGGCTTCGTTTTAGCTCCTTTTTGAGAACCGTCTTTTCCATCATAAAATTTAGGTTCCTGATTTAATAAAATACCTTTGGAATTACTCACTTTGGAGTTAAAACCTTACCAAACGAACTAGTCAAAGTTTGGGTCAACTAACGTTGAAAAACATACACCGGAGGGGCTTTACCAGTCCCAGGGCTTTACCAGTTCCGAGGCTTCTCATAGTTTTTGGGGCCTCTAAGAACTTTGAGCAACTCAAAAATTTCATTTAAAAAACCCTCCTATATAGTTTTCCAAAAGTTACACTTATTTATGAAAATGCCATAACGTTTCATTAGTTTCCGTCACAAATTATTTCTCCATCCTAACTCCATTTTTCTTTCCGTCTGAGCCTAGAATTATCATTTTTAGGAGTCTAGGACTCAACCCAAATTTTTTGGGACATTATCTATGTCATTTTAGAGGACTTACTTTTACATGACTCATTTCGTCATTTTACGAAAATTACGTTTCTTACATAAAGACCTTAGTCTTTAAGAAATTTTGCTTATCTCTTTCATTTTTACATCCATCTCTTCTTGATCAAATCTACTATTTCAATTATAATGGTCACTAAATATCTTAAAAGTTTTGTTTGTGATGTTAATGTTTGTAACTATCCAAGTAAATATAATTGCTACTAATTCCAAATCATAAGCATAATAGTTCTTTTCTTGTGATTTGTGCCATTTGAAAGTGCAAACTCTAACCCTTCCTTATAATGTAATAGCATACTTGAAATAATCTCCATTTTTCATATTTTAAAGGCACACTCAAAATAACCTCCCTTTTCATACTGTAAGGGCATACTTGAAATAGCCTCCCTTTTCATATTGTAAGGGCATACTTGAAATAGCCTCCCTTCTTTATACTTAAAGGCATACTCAAAATAACCTCCATTTTATATACTATAAAGGCATACTCAAAATAACCTCCCTTATTTATAATTCCTTTCTTAGAGTACTCATATTTGTTTCTTCAGCTTTTAGTAACTCAATTGGAGCTATTGTCATACCATTACTCGTCATATGCTCATTTCATATTATACACACTCCTTGATATTAATTTGTGATTAAATAACTTTTAGCAACGAAAGTTGTTGTCATTAAAGTTACCACTTTGCCATATAATGTTTTTACATGGACTTTTATCATCCCATTTCTCAAATTCATGTTAAACCAATTTGTTACAATCCATATAACGTCTAAATAAGAATCAAATAAATAGAATAAGCCAAATGTGCATTTTGACCATTTGAACGCCTAATTTAATCTAAACTTTAAAAATTCATAACTTGAACTATACAACTCTAATTAATGCAAATTAGGTATTCTTAGAAAACTTGTAATCAGAGATATTTGTTGTAAAAATTTTAGATCAAAATGAGCCCATTTATTCCCTCAAAAAGAACAAAATCCAAGACAAACCATATGAATAGTAGACTGCAGAATTTTGCATAATTTAACTAGATTCAAAAATCTATCAGATATTTTATAGAGTTCCAAAAATTGTGATCTTTAGCTCTATAGAAAGCTCTTAATATCCTCTAATCATCTATCAAATTTCAACCCAAGACTTACTCATTTGTTCTATCAAAGGGTAAAGGGATATTTTATGGCTCAAATAGACTAAATTTTGGTTCCAAATGATACTAAATGAGCTCTAAAATGTCATTTTCTCTTTTGAGCAAGTTTCAATCCACAAGTGCATCATGTTTGGTTGTTCCAACATGTCATAATTGACATACAACTTAAAATCACCTTTTCACATGCAAGAATTGTAATATTTGATTCTTCGAAAAGTATGAGAAAACCTAAGAAACACAATATACAATTCTTCTGTAAACGTACAGCATTTACCAGATACAAAGGAAAGTCCCCCGAATAGCGTGATTTGAGGTCAAATAAAATTAGAACAATATTTTAGACCTCAAATCATGAATTTAGGAAGCAAAAGGTGCCCTAAAACTAGAGTAAAAATAGTCAAACATAATTTAACAAAAATGTAACAAAATGTAATGATATTTTTATAATTTTGAGTAATTTTTGGAAAACTCATAGGAAGGCTTTTTAAATGAAAAATTTGAGTTTTTTGGGTTCTCAGAGGCCTTGAAAACCATGAGAAGTCTCGAGACAATTAAAACCCCTCTGGTGTATATTTTCTAATGTTAGTTGACTCAAACTTTGATCGATTCATTTGGGAAGGTTTTAGCTCTAATTTAAGTGATTCTAAAGGTATTTTATAAGATTGAGGACCTAAATTTTATGATGAAAAAGACGGTTCTAAAAAAAGAGCTAAAACAAATCTAAAATGAAAATGCAACGAACGCGGGATGTAAATGTCATTTTTAGAACAATTGTTTCTATGGATTTATTAAAGTTTTTGGGTTTGTTTTGAGCTTAGACCATAGGGGGAAATTTCAAAATTAAGGAAGAGAGCCAAAGGAAAGGGAAGAGTATTCAAGAAAAGCTTGAATTCAAGGTAAAGATCCTTAGTTCCATGCCTTTTTTTCCTTGTTTCTCTTCTTGTGCATTTCATCCTACATATGGCCAGCCAAGGGGAGAGTGTTTTTTGATAGAACCAAGAATGAATCTTAGGAATTAAGGTGTGGGAATTAAGAATATACAAAGAGAACAAAGTAAGAACCATGAAATTGTAAGATAGCAAAGCTAGGGATTTGTGTGTGCCACCTAAATTCTAATTTTGTACAAGAGTCCCTAGGCTAAAGTAAGCATTTGTATGAGCTTCTAAGATCCCTAGAGAGCTTCTCACATGCATCTCCCATCAAGGAAAGTAAGACAACCTCCATTGGTGCCAAAGTGAGCATTGGCTCGGCCAAGGGGAGAAGAAGCACCAAGGGAGTGTTTTAATTTCTTCCAAGCTTAATTTTATATCATACATGATGGCAGAGTGTGAGAGGAAGCCTTAAAAAAATTTTAGAAGTCATGGATAGTGAAATGGTATCATAGGTTCCATATTATGGCCTAAAGAAGCAACACCTACTTAGGCTCCTTAAATTAATTGTGTGATAGCTTCAAGAGGCTTAAAAGGAGTCAAGAATCATAAATGGATAGAAAGAATGGGGCCAAGATGACGTTTTTCTAAGGTTGCTTCATTAAGTGCATTATGGAACCATAAATGAGACATAAGCACCACCTAGTCTTTGAAATAAATGTGTAACTTTAGAATTTGTTTCAAGAGTGTAATTGGCTTCCATATTATATGTCTAGGCCAAAAGAACCAAATCCCACCTTCTTGTGTATGTGTGGCTAAGGCAGAGGAAGTATTCTTGAAGGGAAAAGTGTGCATTTGTAACAAAGGTAGCTTTCTTTTCTTTCTCTCATATATGAGTGGATGTTCATCTTGTCTTTGAATGTCTGTATGTATGTTTGGAACTATGAAAAATGTTTTAACAAGTGTTCAAATGTCATGGTAACATGATATTATGTTATTCCTTCAAATGATACTTTGTGTAATCACTTTGATTTGCTTGAGTGTGGTGAAGCCAAGAACCCCCTCGCCATGGTGAGGATGAGCCAAGAACCCTCAAGAATGATTGAAACAAAGCCAAGAGTCTCCCAAGAGTAAGACTCAGTTAGAAGCCTTTAAGAAAAAGGATGAGGTAAATCCAAAATCCTTGAAGAGAACAGGTGAGGCTAAACTACTTGCTTGGCAAGCTTATGTATGTTTTGTATGACTCCTTGAATGCTAAAAATGTTTCACGAATGATTATGAAAGCCATGATGTCTATGCATGCATTTTTAGACTTGGATTTGCATTCTTTATATGCGATTGAAAAAGGAGAAGAGCTATTAAGATTCCATAAATCTCACTCCCTTCCTTCTCCTATCTCATATGGTTTAGGTGGAACTCAAGAGCTAAGGAATGGAGGCAATGAAGCATGAATAGCATTATTTTGACAATGATGTAACTTATGTAATCTTAAAGTGTGTAGAAATATCAAAATACTCATGTACATATTATTTTTGAGTTGTAGACCAATGAGCAAATGTAATAGTATGTATGAATGATGTATGAACCACTTTTGGTACAAAGTCAATGGAAATGTGAGATTTGGTTACCTGATGGCTTGCATTTGCTAGTCTAATCATGGAGGTAGGATAGCCAAAATAAAATGCATGGCATTTTGGACCACTTGAGCAGTTTATATATGTTGTAATTATGCTTTCAAATTTGCTTAAGAGGTGCTAAAACCCAAAGAAGGCCATTTGGACTAAGTTGATGCCTTATAAGATGTAAAAATGGCCATAATGGTGAGTAATGGTACAATCTATCCAAATAAACTCTTCTTGGTTTAAACTTTGGCATGCATCTAGATCTTGTTGAGAGATTTTTGGAAAGCTAAAGTTTCTAATATTTAGAGGTCTACAGAATTTTTGGCAAATTTGTGAAGTTTTCAAATTTTCTGATTTTGGCATTAGTATTGTTCATATGGTCTAAAAATAGATCTTTATTATTCATGGGGCAAATAATGTCTAATTGCTATAAAATTTTACAAAGAAAAACTAGACCTTCCCAGTGACATATGTCAGCTAAAAGCATCTCATTTGGATGTCTAGAGAGGGAGATATGAATTTTTGAAATTTTTATTCTATTCCAGATGAACAATCAGACCTCTATCACTATTCTATTGATTTTAGGGTCTAAATACTTTTAGATTGATCTGGAACTATTTTTTTCCTCTAGTTAACATCTATAGCTTTCAAATTGGTATAGTTTGCATGAATAGAATTTTTTTGGAATTAATTATGCATTTTCAAAATTTATATCAATAAGCTATATCAGTAATACTGGGTAGTCCAACCTTTGTGCCTTTTCTATTGTCAAACATGGTCCAGATGAAGTTTTCGTGGCTTGGAATTATTTTTAGTGTAAAAAAATCTAGAGCATTCCAGAAAGCTATGGGTTGCTTGATTTTATTTTTCTAAATTTAGTTATAATTTTTCAAAATTTATGACAGAAAGCTAGACCCTAGACCCGAGGCTTCACTTGTAAAAATTGTGTAAATGTCCCATGAGCTCGAGTTTCTAGCCACTTTTTAAGATGATTTTGAATTTTATTTGTGTATTTAAATATGAGAATGAGATGGATGAGTTCATATGGTGCATGGGACATGAAATGAAAAATTTATCTATGACGTAACGCAATTTAATACAATATTTTTAATGGCTTTCCTTGAAGTTCTTGTATTATCCATGGAAGGAAGCCTAGAAATAACTTGAGATGAGCTAAAGAATTATGGCGTTACAAGAATACATACATACATACATCTAAGAACTCAAGGTATGAAATCACATTGTATCATGTATTACATACCATAAAGGGTTTCTATAACATAGTCTAGCACTTTTGAATATATTTACATTTCCATACATCAAGATATATATGAACATATTCATATATAAATAATATTGCTTAAATTACATTCCATTGTCAAAGTGGCTCTTTCTGGGTCCTTTATTCATCATTCTTTCTTCCTTGAAAGCCACATAGCCATGATTAGTAGAGATAGGAGAAAAAAGAGATTTAAAGAATCTTAATAGCTAATTCAACATCAAAGCATACATATATAGTTTACCTAAGCTCAAGAATGTAAGTATGCATGACACATAATCATAATAAAACCATATTCATGTGTTTAGAGATTCCGTGGCTCCATTAAGAACAATTTCATACTCTAAGGACTTTTGATTTAACCTCACCCTACAATTATGAACTTTTGGTTTATCCTCACCCTTATTTAGAGACTTTTGACTTAGCCTTACCCACAATTAGGAACTTTGGGTTAGTCTCACCTATTACCAAGGGACTTCTAGCTTCACCTCATCTATTACTAAAGGTTTATTGGCACAACCTCACCCATCAAGAGCCAATTCAATCCAAATGCAAATGAATGTCATGCAATTGCATATGAAGCAATCAATAATACATATAATTTGCAATCATTACATATAAATAATTCAAGACACTCAAGCAATCAAGCATACATACACAATAATGGAGGAAAAGTTATCTTGACACAATATTCCATTTAGTTCCACTTGGTTTCTCTTTCTTGTTCCATAGCTCTACACCCACACTTGAATGCAACTTTACTTGTTTGGCCTAGACACATTAAATGAAGTGCAAAATTAACTATGGAATCATGCTTACACTCGTATTAGCCTTATGCATATCAATTAGGATTTAGGTGTACTTATGGCCTATTTAAATACCTTATGAAGCAATTTTCATAATTCAACTTCTTGGCTTTAAAATTTCATTTAATATAAGCTATATGATCATAATAGAACTTATTAGAACCTTCACTTGAGTTATTTAATAAGCCTAACACCAAGTTGCTTCTTAAATTCATCTCTCAAAATAAGGCTTCTAAATTCATTCCAATAGTTCCATTAGTGTCTATAATTCATATCTAGACCATTTATAATCTTATAATCAATAAAAACTCTTCTTAAGTACATGAACCTAGCCTTGGCTAAAACTACACCATAATAAGAGGCTAAGTGAGTTTTGCTCCTGCCATGGATAATTTGATGCATATAGATTATCCTTGACTATTTTATAGTTTACATATAACCTTACATGGCTTGAATCATCTTCTTAGGGTTCCAAAATCTGTAAGGTGCAAACAAAACCTTAGGTGACCTACTTTGCATTCTAAAGTTTTTTCATTGATTCCAATTGCATAATCTTAATTTTCAAGCTTCAAAACCTTTAATCCTATCAAGTTTTGGCCAAAACTAAACTCCCTCTAGGATCTCCCTCATTAGCTAAAACAACAAAAGTAAAGAATCCAAAGGGGAAGCACGTTTTCTAGTTCAAATTAGAGGTGTTCAAAGGTTTGCTTTTGGCCACAAAACCAAAGCGAACTAACCTAATTAGTTTAACATTTTGTTGGACTTTATCGATTTTAAATTCTAATAAGTTTAGTTTGGTTTTTATTGGATTTGGTTTAATTTGGTCTAGTTTGGTTCATGTCTTTTTGGGGCCTAAAAGTGATCTTTTAAAAGATTTTGTTCCTTATAATATGTAGAATTTAACTTCCAATATCTTGTATCTTTTAAAATTTTGACCAATAATAATGTTGGAATAACTTATTACTTTTTTTCTTTTTTTGTCTAAAAAAATTCCATATATTCACAAAAAAGCTTTAAAATGTGAGGAAAAAAAATAAGAGCAACATTTTATAATAAAATAGTATAAACAATTTGTATATATTAGTCTTTTTGAATCATACAAAGAGTGTAGCTTTGATACAAGTTTAATTGACAAAGGATCTTATTAATCTAAAAAGGAAAAAAAGAATTATTAAATTTTAATTAATTGCCAGTTCAAAGGTTCGGTTTGGTTTGGTTAAACTGAACTAAACATGAAAAAAAATCGACAACTGAACTAACTTAATTGGTTATAAAATTACAAAAACCAAACCAAGCATATTTTTATTCGATTTTTAGCAGTTTGGTTTGGTTTTATTGGTTTGGCTTAGTTTTTTTACCCTTAGTTCAAATCATACCTTGCTTGGATGCTTACCAAATGGAGATTCCTATGATATTATTTGTTTCTTCAAACTCCTTCTTTTCCTTAAGTGTTTAGCCACTAATGTGCTCCTTTCAAGAAGCTAAAACCAATAAGAGAGAGAGATCAAAAAGGAGAAAAAGGTTAATAAATAGCATAGGGTGTAAAAGAGCATGATTTCCTACCTTTCTTGGGTTTTTTCCCTCTTCTTTCTCCTTATGACTTTGAGTGCTGGTTTAGAGGTATGAAATTCCATTAGAAACTTATAGAGAGGTGGCGTGCTTATGTATAAAGGAAGAAGGAAGGTTTATAACAATTTACAAAATTCCCATTACATCTTGATACTTCATTTCCCTCGTTCAAGCTCATTTTAGAACCTTTTTGAAAACTATCTTTTCTATAGTAAAATTGAGGTTCTATAGTTTATTCAAAACATTACTTTGAAATTTTTAGGATTCAAAATAATCTAGAATGGTTTAGTCTAAGTTTTAGTCAACTAATATCCTAATCTGTACATTATAAGGATTTTAACTATTCTAATAGTTCTTATGATTTTTAAGGTTTTTGAAAACCCTAGTGAGTTCAATTTTAACATTTAAAACTTTTTCCTTAAAGTTTTTTAAATTTTGCCTGAAAGTATGATTTTGCTGCTATGATTTTGGTTTATTTTGTTTAGTCATTTTGGCTCTAATTTCGAGTCATTTTTAGTTTCTTAACCTTATTTTTAGATGCTCTAATTAGTCTTCTACTTTGAACTTGCCTCAATTTATTTTACTCTGGGGTCCTATTTCATTAATATGGTAGTTCAAATTTTACTTCTTTTTCCACTTTGACTACCATTCTCTTTCTCTATGACACTATTTATATAATTTATTCCACTCTTTAGAGACTATTTTAGTTACCAAATTATAGGATATTACATTTCAATTTTGTCCTCAAAATTTAGACTATACCTTAATTGAATAGTTATGGATTTTGCTTTCTCATGTCATCCTCTAATTTCCAAGTTACCTTATTAGAAGATAAGCCTTTCCATATCACTTTCATTAGAGAAATGCTTTTATTTCTCAACTAGTTGATCTTGGTATTAATGATTTTCTTTGGTGCTATAATATAAGAAAGGTTTTTCTGTAATTGAATATTCTCCTATTCTACGACATGTGAGGGGTCTGGCAGGTACTTTTTCAGTTGGGAAACATGAAATACATTATAAATTTGTGCTAGGTTAGGAGAAAAGGCTATATGGTAAGTAACAGGTCCAATTCTTTCAAGGATTTCAACTAGATCAATATACCTAAAATTAAGCTTCCTTACCATAATATACTGGCTCACTCTAGTAACTGGAGATACTCAAATAAATACATGGTCTCCAGTCTCAAATTCTAATGACTTCTTTCTTTTGTCAGCATAACTCTTTTGTCTACTTTAGGCTATAAGGGATTTTTTTTTTCTAATTAATTCTATTTGCTTGGTGGTTTGGTCTATTACCTTGGATCCTATTAAACTTCTCTCACCTAGTTCAATTTAATACAAAGGTGATCTATATTTTCTCTCATACAATGCCTTATACGGAGCCATCTAGATGCTATAATGGTGAACCTTTGCTCTAATACCAATAAATGTAATACCTTATATTTCTATTGTCATACTCTTCCATTTAGGGCAATTGGTGTACATTCACAAGACAAAAGTAAAGAAAAGTATAAAAATAATACACTTTTATTGTGTTACGTCGGGGTAAAATTCTTAGATTCGCATTACGTGGGCCCCGTGGATTATCCAACAATATTCTCTAGTCATTTATCATTGGAAAAAATCACAATCAACTCAAATTATTAAGCAATCCATGGATTTCAAGTCAAAAACCCTGAAATTTCCTTCATTCTCCACGGTTGTACAGTGGCAGATTTTAAGGAAAAATTTAAAAAATAATAACTAAATGTAGAAAAATCAAAATCACACAAACCATAACTTTTTGGAAAGCTCTAGATGTCAAATTTACATAAAAATAAGTCCTAGCCATGAAAATCTCAACTAGACCACGTTTGACAATAGAAAAATTAGGGAGGTCTAGCTACCCTCTGATACTAATACAACTTACTGATATAAATTTTGAAAATTTATAATTAATTCTAAAAAAATCCAATCTATGCAATCTATACCTATTTGAAAAGCTACAGATGTTAACTAGAGGAAAAAAAATGATTCCAAACCAACACAAGAGCATACAGACCCTGAAATTCAATCAAATAGTACCACAGGTTTGATTGTGCGCCTGGTACTAGACAACAACTTTAAAAATTAATATCTCCCTCTCTAGATATCCAAATAAGGTGCTTCAAATTGAAAAATGTCACTGGAAAGGTCTAGTTTCTCTTGTAAAATTTTGTGGCTATTGGACAATATTTGCCCTATGAATGACAGAGAACAAATTTTGGACCAAATGAACAATGCACTGACCAAAAACTAAAATTTTTGCTAACTTAAAATATTCATCAAATATTTTGTAGACCTCCAAATAATACCTACTTTAGCTTCCCAAAAATCTCTCAACAAGCTTTAGATGCATACAACATTTTAGACCAAGAAGAGCTCATTTAGATAGAAAGTGACATAGCCTCACAAAATGGTCAATTTTGGCTTCCATAAGGTGTCAAGTTTGTCCAAATGGCTTTTCCAATGGTTTGACACCTCTTGGGCAAGTTTAAAAGGATGAATATGACTTGCAGGAACTACCCAAGTGGTCCCAAGCCTCATGCATCTCAATTTGACCATTCCATACCCAAGAATATACTATATACATAAGCCATTCAAGAAGCTAAATCCCACATTTGCATTGATTTCATGCCACAGATAGTCCATATAAGATTTATACATCACATTACAATTGTTCATGGTCTTACATCTAAAAAATAACATATATATAATCAATTTTCCATTCAATTACAAAGTAAGCTATACAATGCTTTAAATATAGCCCTTTAAGGCCCTTGGTTTGCATTTCTCCCTTCTTGTGTGCTACCTAGACATTTAAAAATGATGGAGGGAAGGGGAGTGAGATTCTTAAAATCTCAATAGCTCATACACCCATTCACACACACATTTAAGGCATATATACATCAAGTGTGCAAATAAACAAGCTACTAGAACCATAAATGCTCATTTACAAGATATTCATGCCACACTTTCATAATCAACCCATCAAAAAGCTCTAGGGATTTTTAGTTTTGCTTCACCCATTTCTAGGACTTTTAGATATGCCTCACCCTTGGCTTAGGGACTTTTAACTTGGCCTCACTTATCCAAGAGACTTTTGGCACTACCTCACCCACATTAAGGGACTTTTGGCATCACCTCACCCTTATGAGCTATTCTCACTATCAATGGCATTCAAGACAATACATTGGTATCGATGTAATCTCAAGACATCAAGTGGCATGTTCTCAAATCACAAGAGCATACACAAGCACACAATTACATGCATATGCACACAAGAATGCAAGGAGAATGAGGTGGATAGCTACCTTGGATTTATGCAAACTTTTCTTAATCATTTTCCTTCTCTTTTTTGGTCCCACAAGCACACCTAGGTGGATGTATGTTCTCTTGGCCTAAACACCATAAACAACACACAATTACACACTTGAAGCAAGCCAAGACAATAAACTCACTCTTAAATACACACTTGGTTCCACAAGTGGTATAATGGTTCCATAAATGGCCTATTGAAGCAACCTCCACAATTCAAGCTCTAGGCTCCCATCCCTTTTCATTTCTAGGCTTTTTGGCCTCATTCAAAGTCCTTAGAGTCCTCACACAATCATTTACACAAGCTTAGAATCAAGTTGCTTCACAAGACAACATTATGGACACCATTATCCCATCTCCTATTCTATGGCTCCTAAATTTTTTCTAATGGTTTATCCCATCTTCTAACATCATATAAAGTCCCAAACCAAGGCTAGAATAAATTAAAACACTCCCTAGCCTAATGAACCTAGCTTGGCCGAAATATGCACCATAATGGAGGTTCATAAAGTTCTCAATTTTTCCTTGATGGGAGAACTTGGGAGGGTTTCTAGAGGTCTTAAGAGCTCAAGGAAACATTTAAATAGCCAAGGGAATGCTCACACAAAATCAAATTTTCCAAAACCCTAAAGAAGCCTACACTTTTCTATCTTATTTCCTATGGGTTTTTTAATGCAATTTCTTGCCATATTCCTCTTCCTCATGGTCTAAAACCCTAGTTCTTCTCTTGTTTTTAGATAGAACATCTCCCTCTCATATGGTTCTGGTTTGGCTGAAATCATACATTAGGAGAAGCAAGAGGAGAAAGCAATATAAGCAAGGATTTACCTTAGATTCAAGTATGTACTCAAGGCTCTTCCTTCTTGATTTATTTCTCCTCAATCAATTTGAACTCCTCCTCCTTGTTCTGGACTCAAAAAAGAACCATTCATCTTAAATAAACCATGGAAAGAGAGGAGGAAAGGAGAGGAACAAAATTAGAAGAGAAAGGAGCATGAAATTCCATGGATTTACCTATCTTCCTTTTTCTTCCTCTTTCTCTCCCTTCTTGTGCGCCCAAGAGAGGGCTTGTTTTTATGTATTTTGGATAGAAGAGAGTTGTGCTATATGAGAGGGAGAAGAGACAAGAAGCTTGTGGAACATTCAAAAAACTTACTTTTTCAAAAATTTCAATTTCGTCCTTCTGTAATGGCAATTACGTTTTGGCTTTGTTTTAGCTCCTTTTTTAGAACCGTCTTTTCCATTATAAAATTTAGGCTCCTAATTTAATAAAATGACTTTGGAATCACTCAAATTAGAGCTAAAACCTTTCCGAATGAATCTGTCAAAATTCAGGCTCATCATCATTAGAAAACGTACACTGAAGGGGCTTTACCAATCTTGAGGCTTCTTATGATTTTTGGGGCCTCTGAGAACCTTAGGCAACTCAAATTTTCCATTTAAAAAGCCTTCTTATGTGTTTTTCCAAAAGTTACACTTGTTTATGAAAATTCCATTACGTTTCATCAATTTTTGTCATAAATTTTTTCACCATCCTAGCTCCATTTTTCTTTCTGTTTAGGACTCTACTAAAATTTTTTAAGACATTATCTTGCTCATTTCAGAGGGCTTGCTTTTATATAGCTTATTTCATCATTTTACAAAAATTACGTTCGTTAGAAAGGTCAAGAGTAGTACAACGGCTATCCAATTGTACAATACAATTTAAGCACACATAAGACGTAATCATAGAATATCTAGTGGGGGTAGACACAGATAATTCAAATGGCAATAGGCTAATTTTAAGACCCAGACACTTAACACAGTCATATGAAATGAATGAGTGGGTCACACCGGAATTAAATTGTACATCTACAACATGATTATGAACAAGAATAGTACCTCGGATTAGACTAGGGGACCTATTAGCCTCTTGTTGTGTAAGTACAAACATCCATCCTTATGTAGGTGGTTTAACAGATGAGGCCGACTCTCTTGACACTGTACAAGTCTGTGCATAGTATCCAGGCTTCCCACAATTATAGCATACTAGGCATGGCCAGTGTCATGGTTCTTCCCACACTTACCACAAGTTGAAAGGGTACTAGCTATGCTCTTCGAGGGTCCCAAACTTCTTTAAGGAACATTTCTTGGGGGTAGTCTCTTACCTTAAGAGCTACTACCACTGTTGGTCCCCTTCTTACTTTCACCCCTAAGGGACTCTATGCCTCAGTCATGTTTACCTTCTATGGTCTTCTTTCTTTTGGCCTCACTCTCCATCAAGACAATATTTGATTTTTTCGAAAATGCTAGAAACAAACTAGTTATAAAAGGAAGTCCCTTAAATAGAAATATTTGAGGCCAAATAAAATTAGGATAAAATTCTAAATAATGAAAAATAAGGATGCAAGGCTTAAGATATCCAAAAACCAAAGCCAGAGTAACTAAATAAAATTAGATGAAAATCAATGGTATTTTTGTAATTTTGGGCATTTTTTTAGAAAACTCAAATGAAGGATCTTTAAAAGAAAAAAATTAAGTTTCTCAGGGTTTTCAAAGGCTTTAAAAACTATCGGAACCACTAGAATGGTTCAAACCCCTCTAGTTTATGTGTTAGAGTGTTGATTCACTCGAACTTTGACTAGTTCATTTGGAAAGGTTTTAAATCTAATTTGGATGAAACCAAAGGTATTTTATAAGTTAGAGGATTTAAATTTTATGACAGAGAAGACAGTTTTAAAAAGGAGTTAAAATGAACATAAATGGAAGAAACCAAGAAAGAGGACAAAATTAGATTATTCCTTCTGGGTTTAATTTTACTTAATCACTTTCTATAAAGTGAAGGAAAGGTCTAATTCTTCTTAATCTCTCACTTTATTCTTAACTAGACCATTCCTCTGTAAGGAATTGTTCCTTGTGAACCCTAGAGTTTACTTTTTTAAAAGCTTATGGCTTACCTTACTACTTTACATAACCCTAGAGCTCACCTTCTTAGGTGGCTTTTAATTTTCTTTAGCTTCCCTAGAGGTGCTTGAGGTATTAACTGCTTACCTCAGCTCCTCTTTCATTTTGCTTTCATCTCTATGAGCATACTTTACCACTTGTAGGGTGGTACTAACCTAATTCAAGTCATATATTTTCTCAATGTCCTAAATCTATTTTATCAGTAACTTTATGCTCCACTTAGTACTCTACCACTCGTGAACTTTTTACATTACACAAGTTTCATGCTAGGGAAGCTAATCTGACAAAGTACTAAACTCTTACCTAACTATTTTTACTATACCTACTCTATTAACTCTCCTTTTGTCACTACTAAGGTGAGGGTATCTTTTGCTAAGTTCTTGTTTCTCAACTCTTCCTCACCTTTCCCTTATCACTGTAATTAGTAAATTTGGGTGTTCCTTCTTGGAGAGTTTCTGACCACTAACTGAGTGCTCCTCTATCTCATTATGTCTCATTTTTGCTCTAGGGTATCGTCCCTAAGGTATACCTTCCTTGTAAACTCACTACATTCTTGATGCTATCAGTATTAAATCATGTCAATTTAATAGCTACTAGGATATCTTGTCACCAAGATCCAAGATCTTGTCGACAAGGACTTGCATTTTGCAATGTAAATTTTAAGACCTTGTCAACAGGGCTTTCTTGCTAGTGAGTATAAGATCTTTTAACAGTGACTAATAACATATAATAAGTAAGGGTATGACACTTGTTCTTCTACACAGATGTACCCTTCTTTTACACATATATCTGTAGCATGCTTTGCATATCTGGAGCTCACGGTGAGAGTTCATCATTCATTAGCATATAAAATAGTATTCTAGGTTAGAGTCACAGCCTTATAGGCAGATCTCAACAACCTTACTACTACTGTGTCTAATCGATTAACTTTGGGTACTACTCAATTTTAAACATGCTTGGTTTCATTCATAAGTTAGGCTAGTCTCTTTCTTAGACCCATGTACTAGGCCTACTACTTATCTATAGCTTAATTATTTTCAGCATCTACCAATGGGTCATTGATCTCTCTTTATCTCGCTCGCATTAGGGGTCTTACTTTGTGCTCTATCCAACTCCTTAATAGGTCATTTCTTATATTAATATGAATATGACCAACAAGGCCTTCCATATGGCAATATTGTAACACTATATATTTCTAGCTCATTTCACAATATTCACATGCTTTACATTCATAGATTCTATGAAAGAGCAAGAAAAAAAGGATTAAATAATGCATTTCTTTACATTGCATCACGTATAAAAATGGGAGAATAATAATAAAGGACCAAAAAGTGAAAAAATTTACTTTTAAGGACCTGTTACTACTTGCTTTAGGATGATTGCCACTGAGTTTAGTAACAAACAGTTAAACTTAGTGGTAACAGGTCTTTAAAAATAATTTTTTTTACTTCTTGGTCCTTAAACATAATTTTTCCTATAAAAATTCCATTTAGTGTCACGTGGACCATGTGAGCTCATACAACATATTACCATATTTAATTACATGAATACAACTCATTTGAATCATCAAAAGTAGCCTACGACTTGTGGAAGTCAAAAAGGGGCATGAAATATGCATATTCATTTTCGGCTAGAATTCATTTATTTCTATCACAAACATTGAAAAATCATAACTAATTTTAGAAAAATAGAATTCATGCATTCTTGGCCATTCTAGAAAGATACACATGTCTAATTTATGATAAAAATATGTCCAGACCATAACATCCAACATAGAAGATGTTTGACATTCGAAATAGTCTAGAGGACAGGCTGTCTACTGGTGCTATCACAAAATTCTGCAGCAAACTTCATAAATGTCCAATTAATTCCACAAAAATCCAATCTATGCAAATGATACCAATCTGGAAAGTTGTGGATGTTAGCTATAGGAAAAAAATAACTCCAAATCGGTTCAGTCATGCCCAGACCTCGAAACTCAATCAAACAGTAACTGGACAGATTCTTTGAAAATTCATATCTCCCTCTCTAAACATCCAAATGAGGTGTTTCTAGTTGGCACAAGTCAATGGGAATGTATAGTTTTCTGTATAAAATTTTGTGGCAATTGGACATCATTTGGGCTCTGTGTGACAGATTTCATTTTCGGACCTAAGTGAATAGTAACATGACTAAAACAAAAAAATTTGCCAACTTTGGAAATTCATCAAATATTTTGTAGACCTCCGAAAATTCTTTTCTTTAGCTTCTCAAAAATATCTCAACAAGCCCTAATTGCATGCCAAATCTCAGTTCAAAAAGAGCTCATTTGGATAAAAAAGTGATATAGGGTTCCATTATGGTCAATTTTGGCTCCATATAGGATACTAAAATGTCCAAATAGCTTTTCTTAGGGTTTGGAACCTCTTGGGCAAGTCTAAAAGTATAATTAGGACTTGTGTAAGCTACCTAAATGGTTCCAACCCTCATGTATCTCATTTTGGCCATCTCACCCACACTTATATACAATTCCATAATACCATTAAGGAAGCTACAATGCCATCACATGCTCAAATTTCATTCTAGTGATCACATAATACATTCTCCTATTTATATATGACATATTATCATAATTACATGTGTTCATAACATCATAATACATATACATCCATTGGTAACATTATTTGCCATTTGTATGGCCTTAAAGTAGCAAAAATCATATTCTTGGATATCATACTCTCATCTTCAAAGTGGTTGGCGTCCATTACCTTATCTACTTGGTCCATCTAACATGTTAGAGCATTGAAGAGGAGGGGATAAGATTCAAAGAATCCCAATAGCTCATCTCCCATTCAATCATACATAATAAATGCAAAACAAGTCTCATAAATGCATGTATAGTCGTGCTGACATGTGCAAACATTCAAGAGACATTTTCATCATTTGAGAAAGTCATACATAGCATACAAAGGCTTGCTGAGCAAGTGGATTGGCCTCACCTATTTACTTGTGGATTTTGGACTTGCCTCACCCATTTTTTAAGAGGTTCTTAGACTCAACCATGCTCGTGGGAGTCAACCTCACTTTTGGGAGACTCTTTACTTTGTCTCAACCAATCTTAAGGGTTCTTGGCTCATCCTTACCATGGCTAAAGGTTCTTGGCCTCACCACACTCAAGCAAACCTAAGCACATGTAACACCATAACTTCTAGCTCATTTTATGTCATTTATAGGCTTTATATCATCAATCCCACAAGAGCATATGAGAAAGGGGATAAAATAATAGATTTTTCGCCGTTGCGCTATATCTAAAAAAATTCAATTCGGTGTCACGTGGATCGTGTGAGCTCATACTATACATTCTCATATTTAAATACATCATTACAACTCATTTTCATGACAAAATCATGCCCATAACTCATGGAAACCGAATTGGAGCTCAAAATAAGCAAGCATATTTTCGACCAGATTTGCTCCATTTTCTGGCCCAATTTTGAAAAATCATAACTAAATCTAGAAAATTAGAAATCCGGCAATCTTAGTCATTCTGGAAAGCTTAGGATGTCTACTTCACACTAAAAATACTCCCACATCACAAAAGTCATCACACAGAACGTTTGACGTCCAAAAAGCTACAGAGTCGCTGGCTGCCTGGGCTGTTATTTAGTTTACTGATGCAAACTTCTGAAATTCATAACTAATTCTATAAAAATCGAAATCACACAAATTCAGTCATTCTGGAAAGCTAAAAATGTTAAATTGACACTAAAAATAATTCTAGAATGAAACAGATGCGTTTAGACATCTGGAACTGATGGAACAGTAACTGAGCTCCTGGGGCGCTACTGATACTGATAGTTAACTTCAAACATGCATAACTCTCTGCTCAGACCTCCAAATGAGGTGATCTCGGTGGCCACAGAAATCTCATGACCTCTAGGTTATGTATATAAAATTTCATAAGCATTGGACACCATTTGGATATCGATTGATACAAAAATCAAATCTGCCAGTATGAACAGTGCACATACCAGAAACCATAGAAAATCCCAACTTTGAAAATTCATCAAATATTCTCTAGACCTCAAAAAATTATGTTCTTTAGGTTCTCAAAAATCTCTCAATGAGACCTAATTTCATGCCAAAGTTCAGAGCAAGACTAACTCATTTGGCCAAAAAGTGACATAGGGTTCCATTATGGTCAATTTTGGCTCCATATTGGGTACCAAAATTGCCAAATGGATTTCCCTTAGTCTTGGTACCTTTTGGGCAAGTTTAAAAGCTTATTTAGGACTTGTGTGAGCTGCTCAAATGTTTCCAAACCTCATACATCTCATTTTGGCCATTCAACCCACACTTATGCATATTTCCAACAAACTTCCATATTGCACACTTTGGCATTACATACTCAAAATAGGTTCTAGAGGTCACACATCATATCCATACATTTAAACATCATATAATATCATATTTACACATGTCTCAAGGGTCATAGCCCATTTACTACATCATATATATCATATGGTACAATCATGGTCTTAAAGTGATAAAAGCTAAACACATGATTGTCAATCTCCTTCCCTTAGTGTTGTTGGCTCCCATTAGTATATCCACTTGGTTCACCTAGCATGTTAGATCATTGGAGAGGAGGGGATGAGATTCAAAGAATCCCAATAGCTCATCTCCCATTCAATCATACATAATATGTGCAAGCAAGCTTTACCAATGCATGCATGGAGACAATAAAAGCCATGGATATTTTAGAAGCAAAGTTGGCATGTGAACAACTCATACAAATCATTCAAGAGCTCACTAAGTGTTTGGTTTGGCCTCACACTTCTCTTCATGGGTTTTGGACTTGCCTCACCCATTTCTTAAGCACTTTGGACTCTACCATACTCTTGGGAGCCCACTTTGCTTTTGGGAGACTCTTTACTTTGTCTCAACCAAGCTCAAGGGTTCTTGGCTCATCCTAACCAAAGGGAAGAGTTCTTGGTCTCTCCACACTCAAGCAATCTCATACAAACATTATGGATTCATTTAAAACATAACATGGCATCAAGGATCATGACATGTAAAGACATGCTAGCATACTTTTCAAAGCTTGAAAATACACATACACACATTCTAAAACAAGCTAAACACACATCCATGCATGAGAGAAGGTGGAAAGAGCTACCTTGTATACAAACACACACTTTTCCTTTAGGATTCAAGCCTCCTCTTTCGGCCACACACCCAAAAATTAGTGGAAATGGTTTCTCTTGGCCTAAATACAATATATGGGAGCCAATTAGGTTCATGAAACAATCTTTAAGATCATACAATTTGCTTAGATGCTAGATTGCTCTATAACTCCCATTATGGTCCATATTGGCACCTAATGAAGCAACACCCCTCAAATGATTTTTAGACCTCATTCTTTCTTTTCAAATATGATTCTTGACTCCTTTTAAGCCTCTTGGAGTCATCATATCATCAAAACAAAAGGCCTAGCACCATGTTGCTTCTTTAGGTCATAATATGGAACCTAAGGCACCAAATCACTTTCTATGAGTTCTAAATTTTTTCTAAGGCCTCCCCTCACTTTCATTCATCAAATATGACTCAAGAATGGCCTTAGAAAAATTTAAAACTCTCCCTAGCTAGGAGAACCCATCTAGGCTGAGGCTATGAAGCATATTGGGTTCCATGGAGCTTTCTTTGTTTTCTCAAGGGAAGAAGCATATAGGGAGCCTCTTAGGGATCTTGGGAGCTCATTTAAACTCTTACTTAGGCCTAGGAATCATCATACAAAGTCAGATTTTACAAGGTGCAATTGAAACCCTAGAATTTGCATCTTAAAATCTAATGGCTTTTTGATAATTCCCTTTGCATATTCTTAATCTCCACACCCTTTTTCCTTAGATTCATGCTTGGTTCTGCCTAAAAATCATCTCCTCCTAAGGTTTTCTCAAGTGGGGAGAAATGGTGGAGAAGGGGACCAAAAATGACAACCATAGGAAGAGAAATTACCTTGTTTTCTTGCTTTTTCTCACTTGAATCTTGTGTTCTTTGAGCTCCTCTCTTCAAATCCGAACTTTCCCCTCAATTTCTCCCTTAAAACAGATTTATAAACTTCATTATAATCATAGGAAACAAAGGAGAATGGAGGAGAAGAGGTTTGGAAGAGAAAGAGCATGAAAAACTACTAATTTCCATACCTTAAGCCTATGATTTCTCCTCCTTTTCTTCCCCTTGTTGTGAGCCTCATCTCCTAGGGTTTTCTTCTGGTTTTAGGCAGAAGATGGTCGTGCATAATGAAGGAAGGAGAAGGGTGCATCATATATATAGGTGGGAATTAGTTACACTTTTCAAAAATTCTCATTTCGCCCTTCATACTTTGCATTTCTGTTTCTCCTTCGTTTTAGCTCCATTTTGAAAGCCATCTTTTCCATTATAAAATTTAGGTTCCCAAACAAGTAAAATGTCTTTGGAATCACTCAAATTGGAGCTAAAACCTTTCCAAACAAATCCGTCAAAGTTCCAGCGCACTGACGTTGGAAAATGTCCATCGGAGGGGCTTTAGCTATCCTGGGGCTTTCCATAGGCTTTAGAGCCTCTGAGAACCCTGAAAAATTCAAAACTTTCATTTAAAAAGCCCTTCTGTGTGTTTTTCAAAAAGTTCCTATATTTACGAAAATGCCACTGGCCTTTTGACAAATTTTTCGAATCACTCTGGCTTTGATTTCTGAGCAACTCAAGGCTCAAGTCCTCATTTTCTAATATTTAAAATTTTATCATAATTTTGGTTGGCCCTAATTCCTTCTATTTCAGGGACTTCCTTTTGTATATGGCCTATTTCTGTCGTTTACGGAGAAACCGAACATTGCGTTTCTCACGTTTACGAAAGGACCGGATGTTACAGCACACATCATAAATATCATATGAAAGCATATTGTAACATCATAGCACCATGGAATCAAAGTCATGTTAGAACACTTTTCATGGTTTAAAAATACACACATACACATTCAAAGAAAAGTAAAGCATGCAATCATGCATGAGAGAAGGAGGAGTGAGCTACCTTGGATACAATTACACACTTTTTTCTCTTGAATCTAAGCTTTCTCTTTTGGCCACACATAAAAAAAAAGTGTAGGGCTGATTTCTCTTGGCCTAAACACAATTTATGGAAGCCAATTAGGTTCATGGAATTAATTCTAAGGCCACAAAACTTGCTTAAATACTAGCTTACTCATTATGGTTCCATAAATGTACCTAATGAAACAACAACCCTCAAATAAATTGTAGGCTCCATTCTTTCCTTTCAAATATGATTCTTGAGTCCTCTTAAGCCTCTTGGAGTTATCACACAATCAAAACTAAGAGTCTAACTACATTTGCTTCCTTAGGTCATATTATGGAACATAAGGCACCATCTCACTTTCTATGATTTCTAAATTTTTCCCAAGACTTCTCCTCATATTCATTCATCATATATGACTCAAAAATAGGTTTAGAAAAATTTAAAACTATCCCTAGCTACATAAACCCCTTTAGGCTGAGGCTATGGAGGGTTTTGCTCTCCATGGATTTTGCTTTGTTTTCTTAAGGGGAGAAACACATGGGGAGACTTATAGGGATTTTAGGAGCTCAATTAAACTCTTATTTAAGTCTAGGAATCATTGTACAAAGTCAAATTTTATAAGGTGCAATTGAAACCCTAGAAATCGCATCTTGAAATTCCATGGTTTATTGTTAATTCCATTTGCATGTTCTTAATCTCCACACCCTTTTTCTTTAGAATCACCCTTGGTTTTTCATAAAAATCAAACCCTCCTAGGGTTTCTTAGGTGGGGCAAAATGGTGGAGGAGGGGGAAGAAAGGATATTAACCATAGAAGGAGAAATTATCTTATTTTCTTATTTTTTTCTCACTTGAATCTTGCTTTCTCTAGGCTCCTCTCTTCAAATCCGAATTTTTCCCTAAGTTTCTTCCTTAAAAAATATTTCTAAACTTCATTTTAATCAAAGGAAACAAAAGAGAATGGAGGAGAGGAGGTTTGGATGGAGGAAAGCATGAAAAGCTACCAAGAAACCATACCTTAAGCCTTTGATTTCTCCTTCTTCTTCTCTCCTTTTGGTGCACCTAAACCCTAGTCTTCTTCTCTGAATTTGGGCAGAAACAATTGTGTCTAAATGAGCAAGGAGGGGTGGCGCCACCTATTTATAAGTGGAGTAGAATGGCTTTCTAAAAAATTTTCATTTTGCCCTTTGTTCTTGGCATTTTTGTTTCTCATTCGTTTTAGCTCTTTCTTGAGAACCATTTGTTCCATTATAAAATTTAGGTTCCCAATTTAGTAAAATGCCTTTGGAATCACTCAAATCAGAGCTAAAATATTTCTAAACGAATCCGACAAAGTTTGAGGTACACCGACATTGGAAAATATCCACCAGAGGGGATTTAACTGTCTCGGAGCTTCCCTTGGTTTTCAAGGCCTCTAAGAATTCTAGAAAACCCAAAACTTTCATTTAAAAACCCCTCCTATGTGAATTCCAAATTTTGCTCAAAATTACAAAAATGCCATTATGTTTTGTAAGATTTTCGTCAAAATTTATTTCTTCATTCTAGCTCTATTTTTCCTTCTGTATGAGGCTAGAATTCTCATTTTTAGGAGTCTAGAATGTTACTCAAATTTTTTAGGACCTTAACTAATTCATTTCAGGGGACTTGCTTTGAAAACATGCTCATTTTCGTTGTTTAACAAAAACCAGACATTACAAATACACTCCGTCATCGCCAGTACTTCCGGTCTAGCTACATGATTCGAGCCTCAAATGCCTTTGTATTTAGCCCCTCATTAAGGCTAAAGAGTTCTACCCCTTACATTATTTATGTGTAGCCAACTGGTACATCTGGGCTGTCAGGCTCGATGGAGTGTTGCCTATAGGCTCTGGCCTCTAGCTTGAGGAATAACTTTCTAAATTGTCTAATTTTTCTAGACATTTAGGTGTCATGGTTGGGGGATAGGTTTCTCTCATTTCCCCTCTAACTGATTATTGGGCAGCAGCAATTTTATCTCATACTATGCTGTATTATTGCCTATCTCTGCCTCAGGCAAAACATCTTAGAATGTCAGAGATGACAACTGAGGAGGATGAGGCCTCTCATGGTCTCTCTAAGCAAGCCTCTCTTGTAGCTATATGATAATAACCTCTTGCTGCAAACACACATAGCTTGCCATGGATCCTCGCGAGCTACCATAGCCTATAGAGCTCCAGCCATAGGATCAATCTACTTTGTTCTAGCCTTATGGCTTAACCCTAGAGGCCTACCTCTCCTAATGTTCACTACCTACTCAAAGACCATTCTAACAACTTATTCAACATGAACATAAATATATGCCACATTCACACACCCAAAATGCCCAAAACAAGTTCATACATACTTGTAACATTGCTTCCTCAAGCCATATACAATCCTAAAAGGCCAAGAACTTTGCTCTAATACCAATAAATGTAACACCATATTTATCTAGCCTTTCTCCATCTTATTCCTAGTCACTTTTCCTTGGCATAGCAAGATTGGTAGGAAAATTGAACTAAAATATTGCATTATCTTGCGTTACGCTATACTTAAATTTTTCATTTCACTTTTCGTGGGCCATATGAACTTATTCATGTCATCCTCTAGTTAAAATACATTCATACAACTCAAAACCATCTCAAAATGTTGCCCAAAACTTGACCTTATATCATATATACACAATAATCCAAGTCAATCTTGGGTCCAATTTAATAGATTTCTAGTGTGACTTTGGAAAATTATAACTAAATCCAAAAAAATTGAAATCAAGTAACCCATAGCTTTCTGGAAATATAGGGATGTTAACTTTATACTAAAAATAGTTGCAAGTCCCGAAGGCATCATTTGGACCACGTTTGAAAGTTGACATAGGTTAGATTGCCCGGTATTTCTGATATAGCTTACTGATATAAATTTCAAAAATACATAACTAATTCCTAAAAAATCCAATTCAAACAAAATATACCAATTTGGAAAGCTACAAAGGTTAAATTTAATGGAAAAATACTTCCCAACCAAGCCAGATACGTTTAGCTATTGAAAACTTATGGAACAATACATAAACTTGACTAACACTACTAGTACTGACAAAGAAATTCAAAAATTCATAACTCTCTACTCATATCTCCAAATATGGTGCTTTTAGTTGCTACAAGTCACTGGAAATGTCTAGTTTGTGCTTGTAAAATTTTATAGCCATTAGACACCATTTGACCCTCAAATGACATAAGAGAAGAAATTGACCATATAAATAGTAACTATACTAGAATAGCTAAAATTTGGAAAATTTGAAAATTCATAATTAATTTCACAGAGCACCAAATAATCTAGTCTTTAGCTTCAAAAAAGGCTTTTGATGAGATTTATATGTATGCCAAATTTCATGAGAAAATTCGTTCATTTGGTCAAATTGTGTTATAGGGTTGTAAAATTGCTCTTTTATGCTTCTTAAAGGGTCATTCTTGCTTCCAAGGCTTTCATGGTCACTTGAGCATGTGGAAAAGCACTAAAATAGTCCATTAAACATGTCTCAAAGGTGTACAAACCCAAATTTCATAAACTAACTCTCTCACCCCAAGGTATACACAAGAATACATAAGCTTATCTTTGGCATTCAATGTTAAAATCATGTAATATCATTCATATAGCTCTAGTTTTCATACATATACAATATATCCATACATTTACAAGTATTCATGAGCTCATACATCATATACAACAATGGATTACATCATATGCCATTCATATGGCTACAAAATAGACAATTTACACAATTCTATGTCAATCTCCTTCCTTTATGCTTGGTGGCTCCCATTCCTTGGTTCACTTGGTCCACTTATACATGTTAGGCAAATGAGGAGGAAGGAATGAGATTATAGAAATCCCAATAGCTCTTCCCCTTTTTAACCACATATAAAGAATGCAAATCTAAGTCTAAAAATGCATGTATGGGTATCATGAAGTGCATAATCATTCATGGAACATTTATTGCACCTAAGAAGTCACATAAAACATATATAGACTTGCCAAGCAAGTGGTTTAGCCTTACCCATTCTCTTTGGGGATTTTGGACTTGCTTCACCCATTTTCTTAAGGGATTTTTGACTAAGCCTCACTCTTTAGAGACTTTTGGCTTTGTCTCACTCATTCTTAGGGACTTTTAGCTTATCCTCACCCTAGCTAAGGCACTTTTGGCTTCACCACATTCAAGCAAACCAAAACATGTTCATAAAGCGTCATTTAAGTGCATAACATAACATCATGGTACCATGGCATATAGATACATGCTGAAAGATGGCTCAAAACATACATACACACATTCAAAGAAAAGATAAATATCCACTCATGCATGAGAGAAAGAAGAGAGAGCTACCTTGGCTACAAAAGCACACTTTTTCTTTTGAAAATGCTTCCTCTCCATTGGCCACACACTCACAAGGATGTGAAACTTGGTTCCTTTGGCCTAGACACCTTATATGGAAGCCAATTACACTCTTGGAACAATTTTTGGAGCCACACATTTATTTTAAAAGCTAGATTGTTCCTATGGCTCATTTATGGTTCCATAATGCACCTAATGAAGCAACACCTATAATCTATGATCTTGGCTCCATTCTTTCCATCCATTTATGGTTCTTGACTCCATTTAAGCCTCTTGAAGTCATCACACAATCCATTTAAGGAGCCTGACTACATGTTGCTTCTTTAAGTCACAATATGGAACCCATTATACCATCTCACTTCCTTGGCTTCCTAAAATTTTTCTAAGGCTTCCATTCAAAACCAAGCTTGGAAAAAATTAAAACACTTCCTTGGTGCTCCTTCCATGCTAGGCCGAGACTATGTCTCTTTAGATCATCGATGGAGTTGTTTTGATTTCTTTGATGGGAAAGGCATGTGGTAGGCTCTCTTGGTGTCTTAGAAACTCATATGGACTCTTAAACATCTTAATTTATGGCTAGAACTCATCTTACAAGCCAAGGTGCAACTAAAACCCTAGCTTTTCTATCTTACAATTTCATGGTTTTTTCTTTGTTTTGCATATTCTTGTTCTCCTCCCTCATTTTCCTAAGATTCACTCTTAGTTTGGCTCAAAACTCAACCCTTTATGGCTATCCCTATTATGGTCGAAATTTATAAGAAGAGAACAAGGAAAGAGCAAGCTTGAAAAATAGCAAATTACCTTAGTTTCCTAGCTTTCTTTGAATGCTCTTCTCTTTGCTTGGCTTCTTCTCTAAAAACTTGAACTCCTCCCCTCTTGTCTAAGCTCAAAACAGCCCCAAATTCATCAATAAAACCATAAAAAGGAAGAGGAGGAGGAGGGGAATAAGTTTGCTGAAGAGAAGGCTAGGAAATTCTGTGAAATTCTCACCTTTTTCTTGGCTTTTCTTCTCCCTTTTTTACTTGCTCTTGTGCACCTTTCTCTCAAGGTCTCCCTCTTTATTTTTACCAGCCACAAAGTTGGTTAGTGTGGGAGAAGAGTGGGTTGAGAGTTTTATAAGAGATGGAATTAAGAATTGTTCAAAAAAAATTCCATCTACGTCCTTTCGTCGTGACATTTTTGTTTTAGGTTTGTTTTAACTCCTTTTTGAGAACCATCTTTTCCATCATAAAATTTGGGTCCTCAATCTTATAAAATGCCTTTAGAATCACTCAATTTAGAGCTAAAACTTTCCTAAACAAAAGGGTTAAAGTTCGGGTCAATTGACGTTAAAAAATATACATTGGAGGGGTTTCAATTGTCCCGGGGCTTCCTATGATTTTTAGGGCTTTTGAGAACCCCAGAGAGCTCAAATTTTTCATTTAAAAATCCCTCCTTTAAGTATTCTAAAAATTACCCAAAATTACGAAAATGCCACTACATCTTCGTTACATTTCGTCTGGTTATTCTGACTCCATTTTCAGGGCACCTCTGACCTTGGATCCTTATTATTTGAGGTCTAGATTATTACCCTAATTTTATTGGATCTCAAATCATTCTATTTGGGGGACTTCCTTTTGTATCTAGTGAATTACGTACGTTTACAGAAAAATCGGGTATTACGTTTCCCACGTTTACGGAGGTACTGGATATTACAAAGAGCAAACAACCAACATCTTAATTTTTGGAAATACTAAATTCATCAAATAATGATTTTAGAGACTATAAGGGTTATCACTTTTAACTAGCAATTGAGACCTTCCATCATCTTCCTAACTCCATAAGTTTCAAACAATTTTGTCTATCAACTTCCCTTGATCATCCATAGCCAAAAATAAAACTACATCAAAATTAATACTAGTTTTATATTTGGCAACACTATCAGAGCATTTTAAAGGTAGCTACCACACCCTTATTCCAAAGTTCACTTTCCACCATACATATAGGCTATTTTCAAGCTTTTTTACTCATCTCTTCTTTCTCATTTACATAATTCACCGCCTAAGCATGATTGCTATCAATAGAGAATTTAAATTCAATATAATTAATATAAAATTCACTCCTTTTTATCTCTTTAGCCTTGGTCAAGAACCAAATGAAAGAGATACTATGCTAACTGAAATTAAATTTATCTACTCAATGTTTTGGTTTGGAGTGTATGTGAGAATGGAAAATGATCAAATGGGATATAAGTTGGTTAGTATAGCTAATGGTGTGTTTGGTTGCACCAGAATTCCCTCAATTACTTAATGACATTTTAAGCACTAATTCATTACTTGAATCATCTCCTTGTAATGTGTATATATATTGTACTAAAATGTATACTTAATCTAATTGTGTCTCCCTAAAATTTCATTAACTCTCTCCTTAAATTTTATCACACATTATTTTAATCACATTCTTAATTTAATTATTTCTACTTATTGAGATGTTACAAAGGGCAAGAAATAAGACTTAAAATTTCATTATATCTATTGACGATTATTCGCACTATGGTAAAGCATATTTAATTCCTATAAGTCAAAAGCATTTGAGTGCTCTAGACATCATATGAACATGATTGAGAAATAAATAGACATAAAAATTAAACTTTTGAGTTATAACCGAGGATATAAATATTTATCAAATTAGTTCATAGAGTTCTAAGAAGAGAAAGGAATCATGAGATATTTAAAGATTCATAGCACTTTTTGTAATACCATATTTTTCTATTATCATACTCTTCCATTCCGGGCAATTGGTGCACATTCACGAGACAAAAAGTGAGGAAAAGTATGAAAATAACACATTTTTATCACGTTACATCGGGGTAAAATTTTTCAATTTGCATTATGTAGACCCCGTTAGCTCCCCAACATCATTCTCTAATTATTCTCCATCCATATAAGTTATAAACACCTTAAAATTCCACATAAACCATGGATCAAGGGTCAAAAACCACAAAATCTTTTTCATTCATCGTGGCTGTACAGTGACAGATTTCAAGGGCAACTTTGAAAAATCATAACTAAATATAAAAAATTTAAATTCACACAAACCATAGCTTTCTGGAAAGATCTAGATGTCAAATTTACACTATAAATAAGTTCCAGCCATGAAAATCTCATTTGGACTATGTTTGACAATGAAATAGCCACAAAGGTCTGACTACCACTTGATACTAATATAGTTTACTGTCATAAATTTAACAAATGTCCAATTAATTTCACAAAAATTCAATCCATGCAAATGATAATAATATGGAAAGCTAGAATGTTAGCTAGAGGGAAAAAATAACTCTAGGCCAATCCAAGAAATTTTAGACCTAAAAAATGAATCAAATAGTAACATGGGTCTGACTGATTACCTAGTACTAGACAGCAACTTCAAAAATTCATTCTTCCCTTTCTAGACATCCAAATGAGGTGCTTTTAATTGGCACAAGTCACAAGGAAGGTTTAATATCTGCTTGTAAAATTTCATATCAATTGGACATCATTTTCCTTAGGATTAACATAAATTCATTTTTAGACCATAGCCACAATAACAGCGACAAAATTAGAAAATTTTCCCAAGTTCAAAAATTTTGCCAAATATTTTGTAGACTTCCAAAAATTACTTACTTTATCTTCCCAAAAAAATCTCAACAAGCTCTAGATGTATGTCAAATTTCAGACTAAGAAGAGCTCATTTGGACAAAAAGTGATGTAGCTCACCAAAATGACCAATTTTGCCTCTCATAAGGTATCGCTTTGGTCTAAATGGCCTTCCTTTGAGTTTGGCACCCTTGGGAAAGTCTAAAAGCATGAATATGACTTGTATAAACTGCCCAAGTAGTCTCAAATCCCATGCATCTTAATTTGGCCATTCCACTTCCATTAATGCACTAATACATCAAGCCATCAAAAAGCCAAAATTCCCATTTCCATTGATTTCATGCCACATATGGTCTATACAAGAGTTCTACATCATATTACAATTGTTCATGATCTTACATCACAAAAATAATATGTATAAGGTAACTTTGCTATTCAAATACATAACAAGCTACATAATGGATAAAGTGTGATTTTTCAATGCTTTTAACTTGCTTTCCTTACTTCTTAAACATCACCTAGGCATGTTAAGAGGAAAGGGGAAAAGGGGTGAGATTCCTTGAATCTCAATAGCTCACGTAACCATACACACACATTCAAGGCATATACACATCAAAGCATATGTATGGAAGGTTTGTCAACTATAAAGTGTGCAAAGTCACAATTTCCATGCCACTCATTCACATTCAAGCTAAGACCATGCTCTAAGGACTTTTGGTTTTATCTTACCCCATTTCTAGGACTTTTGGATTTGCCTCACTCTTGGCCTAGGGACTTTTGACTTGGCCTCACCCTTCCAAGAGACTTTTGGCCTTGTCTCACCTATACCATGAGACTTTTGGCTTCTCCTTACCTTCATTGAGGGACTTTTGGCATCACCTCACCCTTATAAGTCACTTCCACAACTAAAGCCATCCAAGGAAACACATTGGTATCAATGTAATGTCAAGGCATCAAGTGACATGTCATCAAGTCACAAGAGCATACACAAACACACAAAGACATCCATATGCATACAAGAATGCAAGGAGAATAAGGTGGAGAGCTACCTTTCAATGGATGCAAGCTTCATTTGCTTTAGTCCCTCCCTTTCTCGGCCTCACAAGAACACTTAGGTGGGTGGATGTTCTCTTAGCCTCGACACCATAAACAACACACAATTATATACTTGAAGTAAGCCAAGACACTAAACTCACTCTTGAACACACGCTTGGTTCTATAAGTGGCATAATGGTTCCATAAATGGCCTATTGAAGCAACCTTCACAATTCAAGCTCTAGGCTCCCACCTCTTCCCATTTCTAGGCTTCTTGGCCTCATTTAAAGTCCTTGGAGCCCTCACCTATTCATTTGTACAATTGGAAAACTAAGTTGCTTCATAAGGCACAATTATGGCACCATTGTCCCATCTTCCAATCCATGGCTCCTAAATTTTTTCCAATGGTTTCTCTCATCTTCTAACATCATATAAAGTCCCAAACTAAGGCTAGAACAAATTAAAACACTCCCTAGCTTGGCTGAAATATACACCATAATGGAGGGTCATGGAGTTCTTGATTTTTTCTTGATGGGAGAGCCACTTAGGAGGGTTTCTAGAGGTCTTAGAAGCTCAAGGAAATATTCAAATAGCTAAGGAAACATTCACACAAAGTCATATTTTCTAAAACCCTAAAGAAGCCTACACTTTTCTATCTTGTTTTTCATGGGTTTTTCTTGGAATTTCTTGCCATATTCCTCTTCCTCATGGTTTAAAACCCTAGTTCCTCTCTTGTTTTTACACTAAAAATCCCTCCCCCATATGGTTTTGGTTTAGGCTAAAATACACACAAGGAAGGAGCAAGAGAAAAAAGCAACCAAAACAAGAAATTACCTTGGATTCAAGAGCCTTTCTCCTTGATTTGCTTTTCCTCAAGAATTTTGAATTATCCCCCCTTGTTATGGACTCAAAAAAAAACCAAAACCACTTAATAAAACCATGGAAAGAAAACTTGAAGGGAGGAGAACAAAATTGGAAGAAGAAGAAGAAACATGAAATTCCTTAAAATTAGCTACCTTTCCTTGGCTTTCTTCTTCCTCTCTCTCCTTCTCTTGTGCTCCTAAGAGAGAGCTTCTTTTCCATGCATTTTGGGTAGAGAGTTTTATGCTACATGAGAGGGAGAAGAGACAAGAAGCTTATGGAACATTCAAGAAACTTACTTTTTCCAAAATTCCAATTTCGTCCTTCCGTAATGGCAATTTTGTTTTGGCTTCGTTTTAGCTCCTTTTTTAGAACCTTCTTTTCCATTATAAAATTTAGATTCCAAATTTAATAAAATGCCCTTGGGATCACTCAATTTGGAGCTAAAATCCTCCCGAACGAATCTATAAAAGTTTGAGCTCACTAACGTTGAAAAATATACACCAAAAAGGCTTTACTAGTCCTGGGGCTTCCCATGGTTTTTGGGGCCTCTAAGAATCTTAGGCAACTCAAATTTCTCATTTAGAAAGCCCTCCTATGTGTTTTTCCAAAAGTTACACTTATTTACGAAAATACCATTATGTTTCGTCAGTTTTTATCACAATTTATTTCTCCATCCTAGCTCCTTTTTTCTTTCCCTCAGAGCCTACAATTATCATTTTCAAAAGCTTAGGACTTTATCTAAATTTTTTGGGACACTATCTAGCTCATTTCAGAGGACTTGCTTTTATACGGCTCATTCCGTTGTTTTATGGAAATTACGTTCGTTACACTTTCTAGCAAAGAGAGATGTTGATAAAAAAAATTAAAACCTTAATCAAAATAGTTAAGTTAATGAAGACTTAAGCAAAGCCTATGATGAGTTGCAAAATGATGTACTTAACTTGGTTCCCTCTGAGTCAATTACTTTTAAGCCTTATGAATTATAGATTACTAGTAAGCTGGATCTAAGTATCCTAAGACCATAAGGTTAGTTACTTGTGTCCCTGATAATTCTTATGAGTATAAGAATTAGGGTTAAAAATCAAGGAATGTATCTTTATTGGATACTCAAGACAATAAAAAAGATACATTTTCATTAGAGAAAATGAAAGTGGAAGTATAATTGAAATTAAGTTAATAAATACCACATTTAAAGAATAAATTTCCTAGTAAGGGAGAAATTGACAGGTATGAATCTCTATGTGAGACACAAGATCAAGATAATGAGGACAAGTAGTTGTACCTTAACGTATTAATCCAAGTAAGAGTTTGGTGTGAGACAAGAATGCTGCATAGACAACTCTATTATTTTTAAAGTAACCATAAGAGTATGCAAAGGCGTCATTTTTTGATATTGAATGGGCAACACTTAGAGGTACTCAAATAGATAATAAGGAGCTAAACATAGTCTAAAATGCTCTATCATGTCTTACTAATGAAGGTTGGATGAGAGCAATGATGAAAACAAACCATATCTAGGACTTGGTTAGCCATCAATCTAACTGAAAGGTAATTAAGAACAAATGGTTCTTGAGATAAATATAAAGACAGATAGATCAATTAAGAGATAAAAGATTTGTTTACTTACTAATGTGTATACACAATAAAAGGTATGCGTTATGAAAATACTTTAATATCTATTATGTGATTTAATTTAATTAGATTAATCATAGCTATAGTTACAAGTTTATACTTGGGACCATATTTAATGGATGTGAAAACTGCATTCTCACACAGAGAGCAAGATGAAGAAAGTACAAGAAACAATTGTTAGGTTTGTAGAAAAAGAAATAAAGCATTAAATTTATATGCTTTAAAGGCTTTTTTATGGATTAATATGATCATCTAGACAATAGTATTTAAGTTTTTTTTTTCCATCAAGCAATGACCTCTTATGAATCTCAAATGATCCATGAGGACGAATACATTTGTATTAAGTTGCTTAAAAGATATTTTGTAATATCATCTTTTATATGGATAATATATCATTAGTTGGGAATAGTCACGATTCTTTAATGGCCTTTAAAGAATAGTTATCCTTAAATTTTAAGGGTAAAACAAAGTGTATCCTTGGTCTAAAAAAATCACTTAGAGAAAACAATTGCTCTTTAACAAGAGAGTTACATTTAAAAAGTCCTTAAGCAGTTGAGCATGAACAACTATAAACTTAACAATAACTCTGTAGTAAAAGGCAATGGTCAAAATTATGAGATATGTCCTCAATATTGAATTTACATTGAAAATCTATAAAGAGTCCCTTACTCTAATATTGTTAAATATTATATGCAATGATCTATACAAGGTCAGACATTTGTTAATAATTGACCTTATGAAGTGATAATAGTCAATTCTAATCAATAGTAATAGAATGTTATCAAGAGAATCCTAAGATATTTGTAAGGCATGACTATGCATTGTATTATTAAGTAAGTGATTACTTTTGAGAAGATACTCCAATAAAAATTAGAAAGGAAATTCAGATATGTGAAAATTAACTATTTAGCAATAAATATACCTCATTGCTAAATAGTTATATTAAATCTTGGAACACCAAAAACCATACATACATAGTGTTATTCACCACAAAAGTAGAGTTTATTGTTTTTTAATTGTGCAAGGAGCTATATGGCTAAAAGGGATTGTGAAATCACTTAGGAATCATTAGTGGGATGTTAAGTCTAATATTGACCTATTGTAATAGATAAAAAGCCATAACCTAAACTAAAGACGCTAAATATTATAATAAGAGTAAACATATGACATAAAAAGTGAAATCAACCAATTGTACATAAGAGTTATAAGATGCTAGTTGATCCTTGAGAGAACCCATACTTTGAGATATGCATGAGAAAGATGTAAAGTCTCTTAGTAAACATAGAACATAGAATAACACTATATACACAACTTAATTATTGGTTAAATAGATATGTTATACAATAATCATAGATAGCATATACACAATGATAATATGTTGTATATGTTGATAAGTTTGGCTCTCTCACATGAACAACTACCTTTGGTTCTCATGAGGAGTGAGCAAAGATGAGACATTTATGTTCACCATGTGAGGTAAGGGAAGCACCAATATGTAATAGAAAAGGACATAAAACATGAATATATTGTCTTTTGGCTAATTGTTGGCTAAAGAGAAGAGAGGTCTTGATAAGATCCTAAAACATAAATACATATGAATCGCATTATGGATTCCCACTATCCATAATACTTGTAACCATATGTGAATTCTCTTTTGGAATGCCATGAGAGGCATGTGGAATGATAGAATTTGAGTTAGACCTTTTGCATGTCTAGACCTAGGTAAATCAAATCAATATACATTTTTACAAGATAAAAGAGGCACTATAGCATGCAATTCATACTGCATGTACTTAAAAATTGCAATTGGAAAGAAGATGAATAAATTCCTACTTCACAGCAGTGTGAGTCCCAACAAGGAATAAACCTATCATAGATACCTTTACAACTTTGAAAATATCATAAGGACATGAGTTACTGCTTGCTACTTTAGTATATATCTTATGGTCATGACAAATTCAACCTAAAGGATTAATGCTAGAAAAGCAATTAATTCTAATCATAATGATATATGGGCAAGAGGAAGATCACATGAAATATACATGACTATACTAGTGTCTAAGACATGTTCATTATGAAGTTAATTTAGTAACATCAGAAGCATAAATATTATGCATGTGAGAAGAAAATTTAAGCAGCATTAAACTCAGGATGGATTAGATTTGTTATGAGTAAAAATGTATATTGGTGAGTCTAGGGCATTCAAGGCACATAAATAAATGTGCAATATACATCCAAGGGTAGTAGTTTCTTTTGTTAGCCTATAATAGGATTCCTAGTATAAGAGTTCCTAAACATTATGCCCAATTGGTCATAGCAGAACAATAATCTAAACTGAGGAGATTACAAAAGAAAGTCCCTAAACTGAATGATTAGAGGCCAAATAAAATTAGAATAATAATCTAGATAATTGAAATGAGGATACAAAGCTAAATATGCCCAAAAATCGAAGCCAAAAAGGCCAAATAGACGAAAGTCCAGTGGCTTTCGTATTTTGGATAACTTTTAGAAAACTCAAAAGAGGGATCTTTAAGTGAGAAAAATGAGTTTCTTAAGGTTCTCAGAGGCCCTAAAAACTATAGGAACCTCTAGCATCAGTTTATGTTTTTGGTTATCGGTTGACCAAAATTTTGATTAATTCATTCGGGAAGGTTTTAAATCTAATTTGGGAAACCAAAGAGTGGAAATGAGCCCAATTAGAAAGAAGTAAGAAGAAGGACTAAATTGTAATTTTCAAAAAGTTGCATAAATGGACTTTTTGCCTTCTTAAAATATGTCCCACATCTGGCCAGTCCTCATAATAGACCTTCTCACATCTAAAATAGAACCAAGGGCAGATGAGAGTGGCACACAAGATGGAAGGAAGAAGGAGGAAAGAAACCTAGCAAAAAGAGTAAGAATTTCATGGTTTTTCATGTTTTCTCCTTCACCAATCTTCTTTTCCTCTTTCTCCTCTTTTCTCTCATGGTTTTTATGGTTAATTTGGGACTAATTTGGGGTTGGTTTAGTAAGAGGAAGTTAGAATTTGAAGGGAAGTTAGAACCAAGTGAAAGCACCTTGAAAAAGGTTTGAAATCAAGGTAAACTTCCATAACTTTCTTGCTTTTCTTGGTTGCCTCCTCCATGTACAATTTCATCCAGCATAAGGCCCATTCAATAGGGAATGAATTCAAGCTAAAATAAGGTAGAGACAAGGGTTTTCAAGCATAAGGATTAACAATATATAATTAGATTTAAAAGAGAAACTTTATAAATCAAGTTATATGACTTAGGGTTTTTGGTACACCTAGCTAATTTTGAAGCTTTCTAATTATAATCTAGCAAATTTAAGAGTATGTATGAGATCATAAGATATCTAGGAAGCTTCACAAGTGCCAATTCCCTAAAGAAAATCAAACAAACTCCATGAATGCTTACCATGTAGCATATCTCAGCCAATGCAAGCTTTAGGTACCTATAGTTTTAATTAATTCCAAGGATAGAAATGACCTAGATATGATTAGTAAATATCAATAGGAGCATTGGTTTGAATTAAGAAACTATGGTTTATGAGATGCAAGTTTAAGCCCTTTTATGGACATAAAGAAGCAACCTAGTATGTGGCTCCTTGAATTGAATTGGTGATGACTCTAATGAGTTCTAATGGAGTCATATGTCCTAGATTGAATGAGAAATGAGAGCCAAGAACAAATATTATAAGGGTTGCTTCATTAGGCCTTCTATAAATCCATAATTGAATCATAAGCTAGCATATGAGTGTGTAGAGCTTATAGGATGTTCGAGTTGTTTCCAATGATATTTTTGTTCCTTGTTGGATGTATATAGGCCAAGCCAATCAAGCTCTCCATCATTGGATATGTGAGGCCGAGAAAGGGAAGGTGTAACCAAAGGAAAAAGTGTTGAGTTCTTGCTTCAAGGTAGCTCTCTAACCTTTCTTATATGTATTCCTTAGATGTTTACTTATCATTGGATGTTTGTATGTATGTTTGAACTATGAGATATGTTTCTAGCTATTGATGTATGTTATAGTACCATTATGCTTCTTGAAATGTAATTTTGAATGCAATGTGACTTGAATGGGTATAGTTATGCCAAAAGTCCTTTAGTATGGGTAAGGATAAGCCAAAAATCCCAAAAAATGGGTGAGACAAAGCCAAAAATCTCAAGAAAAAGTGAGGTTAAGTCAAAAGTTCCTTAAAGTGAATGAGGCAAGTCCAAAAATCCCAAGGAAATTGGGTGAGGCTAGACTAACACATTTTAGAGCCTATATTTGACATGCATGAGCTCATATGACAAGGAAATTGATTTATGCATGTTCATGAGAAGCTTTTAGGGCATGCATGCATTCTTTAACATATAACTACATCCTTTATGTATATTTGAAAGGGTAAAAAGCTATTGGCATTCTTTGAATCTCACTCCTCCCCCACTTATGTTTAACCACGTCTAGGTGAAGGCCAAGGAAGCAAAAATGGGAGCCAAAGAGCATGATTAGCAATACTTTGATAATAGAATAGTTTTTAATGTAATTTGATGTCAAAGTTTGTAATTCTATGATGTATATAAGATATACATGTATAAGCATGTGTAAATGTATGTAATGATCATGTATGAATGGGATTTGACATTAAATATATGCTTATGTGAGAATTTGACATCTTTGGCCTATGTTGTACATGTGTATGTTAGCAACTAGGATGGTGGTTTTAAGATGCATGGTGATTTGAACCATTTAGGATGCTCTCATGGATTATATTTATGCTTTTAGACATGCTTAAATGGTTATGGATTGAATAGGAGACCATTTGGTGCCTTTCTATCCCTTTATAGACTTCAAATTGATCATTTTTTTGAACTAAACTAAAATCTCACATAATTGATACGTTTTTTTCATGAAATTTAGCAACCACATAGGTCTCATATAGGTCTTTTTATAGAGCTAAAGAGCACTCAATTTGGATTAGTAGAAAGAGAGTTATGAATTTTTGAATCTTAGGGTCTGCATCATTCAAAGAGCATGACCTAGGTTACTATTCAATCAATTTTCATAGGCTAAATGCTTTTGTCTTAGTCTAGAATTATTTTTAATAGTTAGTTAACATCCAGAGCTTTCTAGAAAACTATAGCATGCATGATTTATATTTTTCTAAAATTAGTTATGATTTTTCAAAGTTCATATCAATAAACTAGCCCTGCAACCCAAGAGCATAATTCTGGTTTGGTGAAGTATGGTTCAAGATCAGAGCTTTGTGCATTAAATTGTGATGATTCTAATATGAATGGATGTGTTATGTATGAATAATGTTATTGGTAAGCCCATATGGTTCCTAAAGCGAAGAATGAATTAAATGGGCTTTTAATTATATACTTCCTTCATCCACACTATTACCAAAAAAAGTGCTATCTTCATGCACATAAGTATCATATGCTAATCATGTCATGAGTTAAGAGTTATAGGGATATGGTGTTACAAAAGACCAAAAGGAGTAGAAAGATCTATGTTGTTTAACCTATCATGTGCGGGTGAAAGATATTAAATTATTGGACTATATCGAATTACTAGGTCACCCAATAAGTTGACCCAAATCAACTATTGGAGCAATTGAAGAGGTAAGAAATTCCTCTATAGGTAAGTACCTGATCATGTCTCAATTATATGCTATAGAAATTGTTTGAAGGAAAGTAAGAGTATTTGATCATTGTGAAAAAGTAATTGAGATAAGGAACTAGAAGAAACATAATGACTAAGATAAGGTACCAAAAGGCAAATAGTGACCAAGATAAGACATTTAAAAGGTATATAATGGCGAAGATAAGACACTACAAAATAAAAATGAACGAGACAAGGCACTAAAAAGGAACACAGTAAGGCACTGAAAATGAACATTTAGGCTTCGACAAGGAACTAGAAAGGTAAATAGTGGTCAAGATAAGGCACTAAGCAATGGAGAAAAGGCAAATAATGGATAGAAGGAGATGACCTTTGATCTCTTATGGATGTGAATCCATCCTAAGAGATGCCCTAGTATTATGGTAACTTTTAACAAGGAAAGCATGAAATATTCTAATTATGATGAAATGTTCCAATGATCATAATAAGCTAAGAGAGTAACTTTTCCTCCTTGACAAACTCAAAAACTTAGGTTCCATATTAAGTAGTACAAGATACTTGGCAAGTTACCTAAGAAAATCTAGGGCTATATCAAGTAGTATGAAATGATGGGTGTAGCACTTGGAAATAATTTCCTTACAACTAGTGCCATTAAGAAATGATTATCTACATCTCCATGGAATGGCATGCATAAAGGCATGGTGTGATAAAATACCCATCAAGGTATTAAAACATATTTAAATCATGAGTTATGTTGATACATGGTAATAAAATTGGCAATGTATTTGTAGAACATGGTTTTGGATGAAATATTTGAACTATGCTCTATTATGTATAATGCACTTATTCTCATCTTTGAAACTTTCTTTGTAGTGTTGTGGATTATAGTTGTTTTGCCCTGGTTACAAATTTCAATTTGAAAATTCAATGAATTAATTATTCAATAATCTATATCTTGCATTGAGATGTCATAATCTAGTTGTGTGATCACTATTTTATGATTTATCTCCCCAAGAAGATCATTGTTTTACATCTTGATATATGTGATGTGTGAAAATAAAATTCTTTGTGTAAAAAATAAATATTTTGTTTAATATTTACAAGCATGGCTAGAGCTTGTCCATTTTTAACCAAGTTAGTTTAAGGTCCATTTTTTAGAATAATGCCAAGCCCAAGCACAAGTTTTGTATAATTTTTGTTATAGGTCCCACTTATCCTTAGATCTACTAGCACCATATGTTGTGTAATGTCTTAACTTACTAACTCTTCATTAAATTTTGATGAAAATCCAATAGAATTTTCCCTTATAAACTTAGCGATCTAAACCACTTAAATGGTCACAATTTAGCCTAGAACTCACGAACATAGAAAATATAAGCATCATAATCATCAATTAAAAATAAATTGAGTCTACATGCTTCATAAGATGTAACTTTTGGTAAACAAACTTAAACTTTGTTACAACACTAATATTAAAACACTAATTCCACATACACATCACTGATGATTTAAATTCATCTTAATAATATACAAGGTAAATAAAAAATGTACATAAGTACAATTTGGCTACTTTTGGACATTACTAAGGACTAGCTCGTTCTTTCCCTTTTCTAGTACATGTTCTTTCACTTGGCACTAGATAAGGGGAAAATAGAAAAAGGGATACTATTCGAGAGAATTTCAATAGCTTTACTCAGGCTACCAAGTACATATATATAAAGTTAAGCAAAGATTACAAGCATGCAATATAACATAGATAAACACTCATTTGGTAGCCTAGAACTTGTGAAATTCTTCTAGGATCTACTTCCCCTTAAACTATCCTTCACCTAGGTTTTGAGCTAGGGATCTCACTAAATATAGATCCTAGGCAAACTTAAGCCTCTAGAACTGATAATTCAAGCCATAAATCTATATTTACTATTTATATGGTCATTAATACTATTGATTTGGTATTTTTGTTCTTAACAATCTTAGAACTCATTATGTCAACTTAAGCCTCAAGGGTAACTTTCAAAATTCAACTTCTAGGTCTTAAAATCTCATCACACATAATCTATATGACTCCAATAAGACTCATTAGAACCATTACAAGCATGCTTAGACATGCATAGAACCATATTGCCCAATTTAGGCATTCATGAATCCTAACTTTTCACTTATTAAAATGTGGTTTCTAGATTTATTCCAACGCTTTCATTAGTGTTTATATTTCACATCTAAGCCATCGAAAACATTAGAATTAATAAAACAACTCCTTAGGTGGTCTATTCTTTATAATAGCGAATTGGTACCCTTAGTACCCTAACTTGGAGGTTTTTTTTTGTCAAGATTCAAGTTACACTAAGCCTAGATTTATTGTAACATTTGGTTCTTTGAAAACTAGAAAAAACGTGAGAAACGTAACGTATGGTTTCTCCATAAACGAACGAAAATTCACTAGATACAAAAGGAAGTCTCCCGAAATGAGATAGTTAAGGTCCCAAAAAATTTAGGAAGCATTCTAGACTCCTAAAAATGAGAATTTCAAGCTCAGATGGAAAAAAAATGGAGCTAGAATGAAGAAACAATTTCTTATGAAAAGCTTACGAAATGTAATGGCATTTTTATAATTTTGAGTAAATTTTGGAATTCACACAGGAGGGCTTTTCAAATGAAATTTTTGAGTTTTTAGGGGTTCTCAAAGGCCCTAAAAACTATGAAAACCCTTGGGACAACTAAAGCCCATCTGGTGGACGTTTTCCAATGTCAGTGTGCCCGAACTTTGACGGATTCATTCGAGAAGGTTTTAGCTCTGATTTGAATGATTCCAAAGACATTTTACTAAATTGGGAACCTAAATTTTATAATGGAAAAGATGGTTCTAAAAAAGGAGCTAAAATGAAGGAGAAACAAAAATGCTAAGAACGAAGGGCAAAATAGAAATTTTTTAAAGGTATAACTTACTCCCACCTATATATATATATGATGCACCCTTCTTTTCTCTTCATTATGCATGACCATGTTTTGCCTAAAACTAGAGGAAAACCTTAGTGGATGAGGCACACAAGAGGAGGAAGAAAAGGAGGAGAAATTCAAGGTAGAAAGGTATGAATTTTTATGGTTTTTCATGCTCTTTCTCTTCCAAACCTCTTCTCCTTCATTCTTCTTTATTTCCTATGATTATAATGAAGTATATGGATCTATTTTAGAGGAGAAATTGAGGGGAAAATTCGGATTTGAAGAGAAGAACTCAAAGAACACACGATTCAAGTAAGAAAAAGCAAGAAAACAATGTAATTTCTCTTCCTATGGTTGTCATCTTTGGTTCCCTCCTCCTCCATTTCACCAAACATGAGAAAACCCTAGGAGGACTTGATTTTTAGGTAGAACCAAGGGTGAATCTAAGGAGAAAAGGTATGGAGATTAAGAATATGCAAAGAAAATTAACAAAAAACAATTAGATTTCAAGATGCAAGTTCTAGGGTTTCAATTGCACCTTGTAAAATTTGATTTTGTATGATGATTCCTAGGACTAAATAAGAGTTTAAATGAGCTCCTAAGATCCCTAAGAGGCTCCTCATATGCTTCTTCCCTTGAGAAAATAAAGCAAACTCCAAAGAGCTCCATTTCCTCCATAACCTCGCCCAAGCAAGGATAGCATAGCTAGGAAGAGTTTTAAATTTTTCTAAACTCATTCTTGAGTCATATATGATGAATGAAAATGAAGGGAGGCCTTGGAAAAAATTTAAAACTCATAGAAAGTGAGTTGATACTTTAGATTCCATATTATGACCTAAAGAAGTAACATGTAGTTAGGCTCTTTGTTTTAATTGTGTGATGACTCTAAGAGATTTAAAAGGAGTCAAGAATCATATTTGAAAGGAAAGAATGGAGCCTAGAATTTATTTGAAGGGTGTTACTTCATTAGGTGCATTTATAGACCATAATGGAGTTTATAGAACAACCTAGTATTTAAGCAAGTTATGTGGCCTTAGAATTTGTTTGATGAACCTAATTGGCTTCCATAAATTGTGTGTAGGCCAAGAGAAACCATCTCCACAAGTTTTTGTGTGTGTGGCCGAAAGAGGAAGCCTTGATTTAAGAGGGAAAGTGTGTGATTGTGTACAAGGTAGCTCTCTCCACTTTCTCTCATGCATAGATGTATGCTTAGCTTGTTTTAGAATGTGTGTATGTGTATTTTTAAGCCATGAAAAGTATGATAGTATGATTTCATATGCCATAGTTTTATGATGACATATTATGCTTCATATGATATTTTGATGGGTGCTTGGGTTTGCTTGAGTGTGGTGAGGCCAAGAACCCTTAGCTATGGTGAGGATGAGCCAAAAACCTTTAAGATTAGTTGAGACAAAGCAAATAATCTCCCAAAAGCAAAGTGGGTTCCCAAGAGCAAGGTTGAGTCCAAGAATGCATTAAAGAATGGATGAGGCAAGTCCAATATCCACAAAAAATTGGGTGAGGCCAATCCACTTGCTTGGCAAGCCTTTGTATGCTATGTATGACTTTCTTAAATGATGAAAATGTTTCTTGAGTGCTTGCACATGTCTACATAACCATACATGCATTTATGAGACTTGTTTGCATCCATTATGTATGATTGAATGGAAGATGAGCTATTGGGATTCTTTAAATCTCATTCCCTCCTCTCCAATGATCTAATATGCTAGGTGGACCCAAAGAGCAAGGCGATGGGAGTCAACTACATGAGAGATGAAGTAATGACATGGAAATGTGGAAATTTTGTTACTTTAAGACTATAAGAATGGCAATTGATGTATTCAATAGATGTAGATGTATGACAATGTTATGAACATATGTAATTATGATGTTATGACATGTATGAATGAGGGAATGTGCTATGTGACCATTAGAATGAAATTTGGACATGTTATGACATATTAGCTTCCTTAATGCTAATGTGGAATTATGCATAAGTGTGGATAAGATGGCTAAAATGAGAGGCAGGGAGTTTGGGACCATTTGGGCAGCTTACACAAGTCTTAATCATGCTTTTAGACTTGCCCAAAAGGTGCCAAACCCTAGGGAAAGCCATTTGGTTACTTTGGTACCTCATATGGAGCAAAAATTGACCATAATAGAATCTTATGTCACTTTTTAGCCAAATGAGTTTTTCTTGATCTGAGATTCGGTATGCAATTAGAGCTTATTGAGAGCTTTTTGAGAAGTTAAAGAACATAATTTTTAGAGGTCTACAGAACATTTGAATTTCCAAAGTTGGCAAATTTTCTGATTTTGGTCTGCTGCACTATTCATTTGGTCCAAAAATGAAATCTATCACACGAGGCTCAAATGATGTCCAATTGTCATAAAAATTTATACAAAGAAACTAGACATTCACATGACTCATGCCAAATAGAACCACCTCATTTGGAAGTCTAAAGAGGGAGATATGAATTTTAAAGATTCTGTCCAGTATCAAGAGTTTTATCGACTTCAGTTATTGTTCTATGGAATTCTGAGGTCTGGGTTGCCTGAGGAGGTCTGGAGTTATTTTTTCCCTCTAGCTAACATCCACATCTTTCCAAATTAGTATCATTTGTATGGATTGGATTTTTTTGAAATTAATTGGACATTTTCAAAGTTTGCTACAGAAATCTATGATAGCATCAAGAGGTAGTTTGACCTCTAGGTCTTTTCAGATATCAAACATCCTCTGTGATGGATGTTATGGTCTGGACATATTTGTAGTGTAAAGTAGACATCTTTAGCTTCCCATAATAGCCAAGAATGCATGATTTCAATTTTTCTAGAATTAGTTATGAATTTTCAAAGTTTGGTCAGAAAAAGAGCCAAATCTAGCCAATAATGAATGTCCATGTTTTATGTTTCATTTCGGTTTTCTTGAGGTGTGGGCTAATTTTAATGATTCAAATGAATTGTATTCATGTAATTAAATATGAGAATGTATTGTATAAGCTTACATGGCCTACGTAATACCAAATGAAATTTGTATACACGATGCAAAGCAAGAAAATGCATTATTTTAATTTTCTTTTCTTGCTCCTTTGTGGAAATTATGAATGTAAAGCATGAGAATGTTATAGAATGAGGTAGAAATATATGGTGTTACATTTATGATCCTTGCATCTTATCTAAATACACTAAATGGTGATCAAAACAACAGAATTTCAACCCCCTCTTTACTTAGGCCTAAAATCCCCTTTTAGTGTTTTAACTTATTCTTTTTCATGAATCAATGCAAACTAACGGTAGATATGGAATTCTTATGGCCTAAAACCCTAAAATGCACCAAGATTATAAGAAGAAAACTCTTCCTCATAATTTTCTCTTGCTTGACCAAAATCTCTAGGGCTCAATATCTTAAAATTTTTCAAGTGTTTTAGATAAAAATTTACCTTAATATAAAGCACTCTTCATGTACATTAATTTCTATCAATTGGAATTCCAAAAGGAGTAATTTTCTCTATTGGGTAAGATCTAAACTTCTACTTATCATAAAGAAAAATCCACTATTAGAAAAGCTCTCTGTGTGTAAAGCAATCTTTATAACTAACGAAGGATGAAAGAAAGTTGTTTACTTGCTCAAATCAGACCTTAAAGTCTCTCTCTCTCTCTCTCTCCTCCTTGATGTTTAATGCCATGGAAAACTCTCCAAGTTTTTGTGGATGTTGTGAGGAAGATGATGGGTATATGGCTTCTCATATAAGCCTCTTTTACAATTTTTTAAAATAACAATTTTACCTCCGAGTACTAATTCACTCTGTTTTGACTTTTTTTTAAGCTTTTCATGATTTGACTATTCCATACAAAATTTCGAGTACTCTTTCACATAAAAAGATTATTTTTGGAGTTTAAACCATTTAAAATAGTTAAAAAAGGCTCTATTTATAGTCACAATATTGTCCGTCTCATTTTATGTGCCATAAGGGTTTTAATCAACTATGACAATTCTTATGGTCTTTAGGATCTTTGAAAATCTCAGTGTGCTTGATTTTGGCATTTAAAACTCTTTTTTTTAGTTTCTAAAATTTTACTTAAAATTACGATTTCATAACTGATTTACTGTTTAGCTATATATAGCCATTTTACTGCTGTTTTTGTACCATATGTGATCTCTTAACTCCATTTCTTAGATCGTAATTAATCTTCTACTTTTACTTAACTTTATCTTATATTATTTTAGGGTCTCTTTACTTAAAATACTATATCCAATTAAGTCAAAATGTCAAATGTTATATGTTGACCAACAAACATGAACCAATTGGAATGTTTGGAGGGAACTACATAGAGCAAAATATTTATATTTGATTATTTATCCTTATGAGCAGTGTATTCATAATTGATGAGTCACCCTTCGGGAGTTATGTACATACTTTTGTATTAGTTCTTTTGTAAAAGTCTCAAAAAAATTATCTTATTGAATATTTAAATATTTAATTATTGTTTCAATTACATGATGTACAAATTTCAAAGCTTGTAATAAATATTTTTTACTTTAATTGAAAGGTTTTTGTTAAAATTATATTTCTTGAACTCAATTATTTTCATTATCTCAGAAACAAAACTAAGATGAAATGATTCAATTGTATTATTTTCAAATGTTGAAAGAAAACATTGATTCAATTTAAAATTAAAAAGATTAAAGCTTTAGCAATACTATAAAAGAACAAAAATATATATAATATCCTTAAACCATAATATGTTTCACAGTTCTAGCCTTCTTGGAATACTGAGCTGTAATATGAGTGAGCATTGTTTTAATTTTTTTTAATTGTAGATTGCTTACTAATTATTATTTCACTCAAATTTCTTCTATTTGTAACTTGACAATTTGGAGTATTTCCTAAATATGAGAATATCATTCCCCAGTCTGGTTCGTAATGCAAATTCCATATATTATTACTCAAAAACAATTTCATCCTCAATATTGTTAGCCTTATTGTCACCTTTATTTTCACCTTCTATCATCTTCTGCCGAGACTCCAACGGCAAATGAGAAGGGCAGCCATTAACCACTCGGCAATTCCTCCGGACCTCGCCAGGGCGACTGGACTGCAAGTCTCCCATTTTCAACATTCCCTCTACAAAATCTTTAAAAAATTGATTTTGATCTCTGCTATAGAGTCGCACTAACCCTCTAGTTTGAGGGAAGGTGAAAAGCGTTTGATCTGAGTTCAAAAACCCCCTCCCAACAGTCAAGTCCTTGAAATACTGATTATCAAAAACACGTGGTGTGGCATCAAGGTCACCTGTGACATTTTGGTCCACATCGAGGGGGCATAGCTTGTCTAGCTTTTCTCTAAACTTTGGCTCAATGGCAGGGTCAGGTCTTCCAGTACCTGATTGGTTGTATAGCCTAAACATGATGGAAAAGCAACGAGCTTGGCCTATAGAGTGAGATCCTGAAAGTGCTACAAGATCTCGGATGCTTAGGTTATACTTTTGGAAGAGATTAATGAGGGCACTTGCATTGGCTCTTGGGCTGGGCATGATGTTGTTTGAGTCTTCTTGATTAGCAGACAAGCTGTCTAATCTTCCCAACCTTACTTCCCAATTGGGTCCTCCTGTCTGCAAAACACGTATAAATAGCAGTACCATTGTAATAACTCCTCACTTAACAAATATTGTTTTTAGTAATTATTTTTAAAATTGTTGAATTTTACTAAATTTTAATTTTTTTATAAAGTTGATAATATGATCTAAATAAATTTAGTTGTAAAGTACTTTACGAGGGAGGTATACAGTTTATAATAGATACAATAACTGTACAATTAAATTATTTTCTAAGAAAAGAAAGGATAATTAATCAATTATTTTAATAGTTTATATAAGTGAAATTAGAATGGAATGAATAATAAAAGTAATACAAATATTTAGAATATTATATTGATGACGAACAAGTAGGACCAAAATTAATGTTATCTTTTTCCTTTCTTTAAATAAAATTCAATAACTCATTCATAAATAGACATAGTTAAATAGATTTTATAAATTCTTTTTCTACCAATAATTTGTATAATAGTTGAAAATTTTGAAAATTAATAAAAGAATATATTTTTTTATAAACAGTTTGATCTCTCATGAGATTTAATTTTTTATCATTTAAATTTTTTAAAATATAAAATTTGTATTATATACACTTATTTCAAAAGAAAAAGAAATCAACCTTTTATGTAACAAAATCCAAATAGATGTAAAACCAAAAAAATAAGTTGTGCAAACCAATGCAAATTAAAATTCTTTTTTTTTGGGTTAATGGTCTTGTACCACAGTGATATCATCCTTTGCCGGTTGACAGAGGGTCGAGGTTCCACCTCCACTCCTCTCTCCCTCTTATATAATCAAAAACAAAATTATATAGTCAAAAAAATAATTTTTTTTTGAAATTAAAATTAAAGAAAGAGACAAGTGTCAAAATTTATTATTTAAATAAATCTTGCATATTTGAATAAAATTTATTGTGTAATCGGTTCCACCAATCCTAAATCTATCTCTATTTTAAAAAAAAGTTGAGAGCATCCGAACTGCAAGAAAAAAAATTAGGATAGTTGGACTCGATATTCTCCCTAGTTTCATATGAAAAAAAAAAAAAAAAAAGCTGCCAGAATGTTTTCGAACGGCAAAGTTAAATAAGGAAGTTGAAGCTAGGAGTACCAGTGCGACAGCGTCTCTAGCCGCCATTATTATGATATCTGCACAGGAAACAACTCCGGGGCATGCCTTTTCGAGGGCTTCCTTGGCTTCATCTATCACTTCAAATGATCTAAGCGAATTTATATTCGAGAGTGCCAATTTCTCTCCGAGCATCGTTGGCGTATCATCCAGCAACATAGAAGCATCACACCCCTTAACAAATTGAGATTTTCATCGGATGAAAAACAATCCAATTAACTTTTGACACAAAAAGAGTAATAGTGACTCACGTTGACGAAGCAATCATGAAACTGGAATCGCATAACGGAGGCCACACTTCGGGGTTCCCTCATGAGGGCTTTCTTCATAACGTCTCGGACTATGCATTCGGCTTCTGGGCATGTGTTCCGGTAAAACTCAGGTCGGAGATCTGCGGAAGTCACCGCCGCTATCTGTAGGAGAAAGATCAGAAACAGAGACATCGTCATCATGGTTCGATACCAGAAACTGAAATAGTCTCTTTGTTTGATCGGAAGCCTTTTTATTGAACAAAGTGAAAAAGAAAAAGGAAAAGGAAAACCAGGGGATGTCGGTATGGTATTTTTTCCCTTGGTGAATGAATATTCGAGGGGTGTAGTGAATAAGATGTGAGGTAAAATTCACAAATACCGATATGGACACAGGGCTCGATACGTGACAAATATTGTAACACTGACAAATTATATTATGTGTTGCAAATTATATAATATCTAAATATAATTTAAAATGTTTAGTACGAATGGGCATAGTATGGTTCCCTTCTTGAAATAACTGATTCTTTGTAGGATGTGAGAAGTGATGGATTCTTTGCATGATGTGAGGATGGATGTGGGATGGGGCAAATGGGTATGGTTGCAATTTGCAACGGATGTCTGAAAATTAGAGGGCTGCTAGAAAGCGACAAGGGCGAGGCAATTGATGATAATTGACCTGATGTGTGGAGGCGCAAGGCTCTGCACCATGTCAATACTTGCGACAACCCACGGTTTTTTTTATCTGTTTCTGACGTGGATGGCATGGACATTTTTTGGATGTCACCTCTTTAATTATCTACCGGTTGATTCCACCCATTTTGCGGTTTTAAGTCAAAATTTTGTTCATCGTGGAAGCCCCTGCCCCCTCAAAAGTGGCTTCTAAAAGAGGGATAAGATTTGGTAGCATATTCGCGATAACTTAATTATGACGGTGATCCACTATAGAAAGTTTGCCTAATTGGATTTTATTTTTTCCCCTTTTAACTTCCAGCTTTCAGTATTTTATTTCAACTCACCACTTTTATTTTTTGCGTCAAGTTGGCGCGTTGGACCGGAAATATTTTGCTCTAGTGCTGGAACACCAATCCGGATTCCTGGGGTGAGTGGGGATTTGTTAAATTTTGATTATTTATATTTTATTTAGATGGTTTAAATTTTATATTTTTTAATCTCAGATATTATTTTTTAAAGTTAGTAGTCAGATAACTTTTTTAATTGTGCATTTTACATCCTTAAAAACCCAAAAAAAAAAATCTGCATTATTCAGATTTGTTCTAAATGACTTAAATTAGGAGATACATCAAGATGAATAGGAAGAAAATAGGAAAAATTAGTACGGAAAACCCATACATTGCAAATATTATTATGAAAGACCGAAAAATTAAATATTATGCTGAAAGACCAAAGGAACTTTGACAGACAAAAATACCCTTAGCTTCTCTGCTGAATAAGCCGCCCAAATCAAATCAAATCGTTGCCCTTTGTCCTTTGGACGACACTGGTCACTTCTCCCTCCCTCCATTGCCCTCCATTGCCGATTTCTCCTGTAATTGGTAAGTGGAAATCGTTAGAAGTTTTCTCTCACAACTGATCGAAATCCATAGATAGCTTCTCGCCAGAGAGGCATCCTTCAACGGTTTGAACGATGCATGTGTTCGACGGGTTCTCCTGCACTCAAAAATCTGTGAAAAGCAAGGTAAGCACCACCTTTCCTTTGCACTTTCATTCCTCCGTAAATGCTAGTATTTACACGCTTTTACATCAAAAGGAAATGTGAGTATCATTGGTAAAGAGGATTTGGGCAGTGAATGGCAAGGCTCTCGACCTGTGGATGTGAAATTCCTTCTGGCGTTGGATGAATGCTATTGTATATTAGATATTGTTTGAAACCTATATTTGGAATTTGGGATATGGGATAAGTTGGGGGATAATGTATCTGGAATTTGAGGATAAGTTGGGGATACTGGAATTTCAATTTGATGATCCAATAGCGAGTGATGTGTCTGGAACTCGGTGGTGTAAAATTTCCTAATTCCATTAGGAAAGTCCTTAAACCTGGGAGTAAGAGTTCTAAAACTTTAATAATGCTATGGTAAATCCCTAAACATGGTAGTAAATTTGCTGAAATTAAGTAGTAACATAACTAAAGTTGGAAGTAAATCGCCTAAAAGCCAATAGTAGACAACAGTTCCTAAAACCTAGTAGTAAATATTCTTAAATACAAGAGTAACATCCATAAATATAGTAATAATGGTTGTCCATGGTTCTTGATAAATTTCCTTAAAGGTAGCACAGTTCTAAATGTGTTCAAACGAAGTAGGACAGTATGTGTGAATATCCCTAAACATGGCAGTATTTTTCCTGAAATGCAATAGTAATACACCTAAACCTAGTAGTAATGGGCTATAGCACTAAAGTTGGTAATAATGTGACAAAATGGATGTATGAATTATTAATGGAGGTTGAGTATAGAATATTCGTAATTTAATTGTATAATGCAACATATATGACAAGCATGTGTGCTATACAAATTTCCTATTTTGCTTGTTAGTTATAAGGCAATGGTTGTATTACTTATAGCTAGCATGTGTGTAGTCATTGTCAATCAGACTTGGTTGTTTGTATAGGAAGAGATTAGTGATGGTTTCTTTGGTTGTTTATGGTTGTGGTACTGATTTGTAACTGTCAAGATAGAGTACAATGGAGGATAAAGACAATACCTCACACAAATGCAGATCTAGATTGCAGAAGTTTAGGTGCTCTTTTTTTATATTTTATGACATGGTGATGATTTATGGTAATTGAAAAAAGACTTAATCAGGTGGGTGTTTTTATTTTTAGGGCTGAATTTTATAAAAAAGCCAAAGGGAAGTTCCACAATGTTAAAGAGGTAGGCAACATAATTGTTGTAGAGCAAATAATGTCCAAAATATGATAAAAAAATGAGTAACATCATTGGTTATCCTTCTACAAGGGAATGTTGCAGTCCTAGCAGAGTGGTAGAAGTTGGAGCCAAGTGAGTAAAAGAGGTATAAGGATGAAACTTATGAAGAGCGAATGGAGCACAAGAAGGAGCATGTTCATGTCCTACCTCTTGACAACGAGAACACATGTATTTAGCCTTATCTTGAAATTGTGATTCACGTCGCCTTTTCTATGGTCCTCTCGCTGGACAGCTAATGATGGGTGGTAGTAGGAAGGTGTTGTTAGCATAATCATCAATCGAAAGATTGTTCAGGTTTGGCATATCATGAGTCTCTACAGGAATCATAGTATTCATATACATCTTTTGTTGCGAGCTCAGTGAGTAGCATTCTTCCACATATGAGTACACATTCCCATGCACTTTCTTTATCGCTACATATGCATGAGGACATGGGATGCCAGACATTTGCCAAGCTTGACAAGTACACTCTCTTAATACCACATTCACCCTCAAATCATTGCTTTGTATTCAAACTAGGAGCCGATTAATACCATAGTACTCTACTATCATATTTTCTGCCCTTGCAACATCCTTTAGCATTGCCTCAATCCTTGGGCCCACCATGTTTATCCATTTAGCCATGCCTTCTTTACTAGCATATAGTTTTTTAGCTAGCTTATCCCTATGCTCATTGATTAATACACAAATATTGTCTTTCCTCTCTTTCACTATCCATGCATTAAAAGATTCTGTAAGGTTCATGGTGATGTTATCCTGTCGTCGTTATGGAAATTTGGCTAATGCCCATCTATCTACATCAGCTTAGGTCTCCACCCATCTACTCAACTCAGGGGAGAATGACCTCAATTTCTCCAATGCTTTTACATAGTCTATGTCCAACCGAGCATACACAATCCCATCTAGTAATTTCAGCGCATCATTCTTACACCGTCTTCTTTGCCCTTTGCAAACTTTTAAAAACTCACTACTAAAGTTCTCCTTTACATGTCGATAGCAAAATGCATGTCTCTCCCCACCAAATACTTCTCTTACTACACCAATTATGGCATTGTGGCGATCTGAAACTAGAGTTATTTTTATACCACCAATTAAGTCTTTAACCTTTCGAAAGAACCACACCCAATCATCAAATGTTTTTGTACCTACAATTGCATAAGCAAGTGGAAATAAGTCATTGTTTGCATCATACATAGATGCAGCTAAGAAAGTCCCCAAGTATGGTCCACTGAGGTGGCAACTATCAATGTACAATATCGGTCGTGCACTAAGCATGAAGCCAGTTATATAGCATCCATATACAATGAACAACCTTTCAAAATGGTTGTTCATCGATCAAGTCCACATTGCAATAGTTTCTGAATCTGTTTCCATTAAACAGTTGCACAACTAAGGGATTAGCATGTACAACCGGTCTACTGGTCCATCGATATCTGCTAAAGCTTTCTCCTTCCCCTCGCCATGCTTGATGGTAACTTAATGCCAATCTATATTCTCTGAATAGCTAATTATGGATATCATTTGGTGTTTTATCTCTACTTGATCTGACACTCTCAACTATTATGAATGTTACTAAGTCTGCCCTTTACTTGTGAGTTACTATCAAGTTATCTTGTGTTGAGTGCACATACTCACTACAAAAGGTTCGCACACTTAGGAAGGGTGTGCTTTTAGCTACTGCATATGCTGTTAGCTTCCACTTACATCCTTCCACATTGTGTAATACCATAATTTCTAGCTCATATCCATCATCCTTTATATATTCATATGATATATAGTAAGAAGGAAGTGAGAAATTTCATTAAAATAGCACACTTTCTTACGTTGCATCATGATTAAAAATTTATTTCAGTGTCATGTGGACCGTGTGAGCTCATACTATACATCCTCATATTTAATTATATCATTACAAAGTCATTTGCATCATAAAAACATGCTTACAACTCATAGAAACCGAATAGAGAGGTGGAACATGGGGCTTCATTCTCGGCCAGAATTGGCCTCTTTTCTAGGCAAACTTTGGAAAATCATAACTAAATCTAGAAAAATATAAATCATGAAATCTCAGTCATTCTGGAAATCTTAGGGTGTCTAATTTATTTTAAAAATATGTACAAGTCATAACATCCTACACACAGAGCGTTTGACAAGAAAAATAGTTTAGAGGTCAGACTAGGTCCTGATGCTGTCACAGTTTACTGATATGAACTTCAAAAATGTCCAATTAATTCCAAAAAACTCTAATCCATGAAAATGATACCAAGCTAGAAAGCTATGGATGTCAACTAGAGAGAAAAAAAATCTCCAGATCAGTTCATGAAGCTCAAACCTTAGAATTCGATGGAATAGTACTTCTGGTCGGGTAAGGTTACTGATACTGGATAGAAATTTCAAAATTTTATATCTTCCTCTCTAAACCTCCAAATGAGGTGATTCTAGTTGCCACGAGTCACTGTGATTTCCTAGTTTTTCTATATAAAATTTTATAATAATTGGACATCATTTGAGTTTCATGTGATAGAAAACAATTTTGGACCATTGTAACAGTGCATTAGACCATTTCCATAAATTTTGCCAAATTTGAAAAATTATCAAATATTCTCTAGACCTCCAAAAATTATGATCTATAACTTTCCAGAAATCTCTCAATGAGACGTAATTGCATACCAAATATTAGATTAAGACTAACTCGTTTGGCCAAAAAGTGATATAGGGTTCCATAATAGTTAATTTTGGCTCCTTATAGGGTGCCAAAGTTGCCAAATGGATTTCCCTTGGTCTTGGCACCTTTTGGACAAGTATAAAAGCATATTTGAGACTTAAGTGAGCTGCCCAAATGGTACCAAACCTCATGTATCTCATTTTGGCCATTCAACCCACACTTATACATACTTTCATCAAAATTCTATATTGCACACTTTGGCATTACATACTTAAACTAAGTGCTATGGGTCATATATCATTTTCATACATCTAAACATCATATAATAGTATATTTACACATGTATCAAGGTTCATGGTACATATACAATATCATATACATTATGAACTATCATTATGGTTCCAAAATAGGCAAAATAATACATAAGCTTGTCAATCCTTACTCTTCATGGTTGTTGGCTCCCTTCACCATAATTACTTGGTCTACCTAGCATGTTGGATCATTGGAGAGGAGGGGATGAGATTCAAAGAATCCCAATAGCTCATCTCCCATTCAATCATACATAATATGTGCAAGCAAGCTTTACAAATGCATGCATGGAGAAAATAAAAGCCATAGACCTTTTAAAAGTAAACTTGGCATGTGAGCAACTCATACAAATCATTCAAGAGCTCACCAAGTGTTTGGATTGGCCTCACACTTCTCTTCATAGGTTTTGGACTTACCTCACCCATTTCTTGAGTACTTTGGATTCAACCATACTCTTGGGAGCCCATTTTGATTTTGGGAGACTCTTTGCTTTGTCTCAACCAAGCTCAAGGGTTCTTGGCTCATCCTCACCAAAAGGAAGAGTTCTTGGCCTCTCCACACTTAAATAAACTCATACAAACATCATGTACTCATTAGAAAACATAACATGACATCAAGGATCATAGCATATAAAGGCATGCTAGAATACTTTTCATAACTTGAAAATACACACACACATTCTAAAACAAGCTAAACACATATCCATGCATGAAAGAAGGTGGAGAGAGCTACCTTGTGCAAATCTACACACTTTTCTACTTGGATTTCCCTCTTTTGCCTCAGTTATCACCCATAATTTGGTGGAGATAGTTTCTCTTGGCCTAGACATGATTTAAGGGAGCTAGAAAACTGACTCATTTCGATATTTTAAGAAAAATTGGACGTTATACATTGCACTTGACAATCATCTTGTGGGGGCTATTTTCTAGGAAAGTGTATCTAAATTTATGAGCAATACTATACTTATACAGTGCTTGCCTCAATTCAATAGCATTCAAAAAAATTTTCCCGCACCCAACAATCAAATTTATCCACTTGATAGAATTTAATTCAGTCATTGGTGAAGGGACACTTTGTATGGCACGTGGATGAAGTACAAGTTCCCAGTTGGAAGGAGACCCAGTAGTGGAATGAACAAAATTTGAATTCATTCTGCATTTTCATTCATTTCACTTTTTGTTAGTTTAGGGGCAATACCAAGTATACCAATTAAAATTATAACATATAGTAAATATTTACTGGACAAGTCATAAAAAGACTAATTTCTCACCCTGTTACCAAGTGGGATGGTGATGCTTTGGTTTGTTCCCCATTGATTATATATATATGTGCACATTGATCATTGTATTTGATCAGTTGTTGCACACCATTATCGTCCACCAAGTTCAATAATTGAGAGCCATCAAATTTCAAAATGTATTTCATTTCTATTTCATTGTCATCACAGTCCATGCATAATCTTACATCTCTCCTTAGTTGTTCCAATGATATATCTTCCTTTATCAGTCTTCCACCTATTTGACCCCTCCGGTATTGGATCTTCCCCCTTGAATCTTTTAAGATTTATCCACCTAAATGAAAGTAGTAGAACACCTTACTTGACATTTGATTTTCCATCCTCTACTCATTACAACTACACCTAAAAAAATTAGAAACCTTTAGACTTTGCTTGTCATTTTTTACACCAAAATAACAATATCAGTAGGAATAAAGCTAAAAGTAGGTAGTAATATTCCTAAAAAGAAGTAATAATATTTCTATCGATATTGCATTCTTTCTAAAAAACATAACATCAATAATGGTTGTAAACCTGTTAAACGTCTAAAACTCCTTATAACTCCAGGTCCAGACTATCCTTAACAAGCACAGGAAGAAGAAGTTGCCATTAACCATGAGAATTTGAGAGATGTCGCATATCATAAATTGCTACTTACTCAATCATACAAAAAGGCTAGGCTGTTTTGTTCTCCTCTACTCACACCATGACTGATGAAGATGCAGGATGACAAGAGAATTTGATGAAAGGTGGAAGAAATTGGGGGAGGACAGATGAAGAAATGAAAGGAAGAAGGCTGATGAACTAAAGGGCAGACAGCTCCAGAAATAAAGGAGGATGATCATGGAGGTCACTAGACCTCGTGGGGAATGAAAATGGCGAGAGGGACCCGATGGAGGCTTATTAATAGAGGGCATTCTTGTCCATCAAAGTTCCTTTGGTCCTTCAATGTATTTTCAGTCCTTCATAATAATATTTGCAATGTTTGGGTCCTCCGTACTAATTTTCCCAAAAGAATAAGCAGGGAATTCAAATTGGGCGGAACACTCCTCATAATTGAGGAGCTTCATGTGCCACTTAGAACTTAATTGAAAAAAAAAGGTTAGTTAGAATTTCAATGATAAAAAATAGTGTAAACTGTCGACCTTTAATATTGAATTTATAGAAATTTTTGTTGATTGACGAATTTAAATGATTAGTTTATGAGTCCTTACTAAAATTCCTATTATTATTTTTTGTCTATTTATCTTTTTTAACATTTGTGTAGTTCTAGTGGAGAAAGAAATGTGTAATACCATAACTATATATGACTCAATTCATAGCATAAATACCTTATGGCATTTATTTATATGAAAATCACACTTTTGGCGGCAGAAATAACTAACATCGAATGCTCAATTATTTCATTCTTAGCTTTAGGGACCATATGAGCTTACCGCATTCATTTTCCATCCATAACACATTTGTTCAATCAAAATTATCATAATTGGGAGCTTAAAATTCGGGTCTAAGCCATAGAACACAAAATCCCATTACACATGGCATTTTCCCCATCCATTCCATATTCTGATATGAGCTTTGGAAAATCATAATTAATTCTAAAAAAATTGAAATCATGCAAATTAAAACATTCTGGAAAGCTACAGATGTCCTTTAGCTCCCATAAAAATTTTAGATCAAAAAAACTAGGTTTGTCCCATGAAAATCAATGGAATAGTAACACTAGTCATTAATGGGTCTCGCAACTAAACTCAAATTTCAAAAATTCATTTCTCTTTCTACAAAGCTCCAAATAAGGTGCTCTCAATAGCTATAGAAAGCTTATGATGCCTAGTCTATAATAGTAAAATGTCATGACATTGGACTTTGTTTAATCCTTGAGTGACACAGAAATACAAATTGACCATATTTGCATAATTTGGCAAAATTTGAAAATTCATAATAAATTATCTAGAGCTCTAAATTAGGTGCTCTTTAGCTATGTGAAATGCTTTAGATGAGAGCTATAATCATGCCAAATTTCATGCCCAAAATCATCCATTTGATTAGACTTTGTTTTATCTCAAGATTATGTCAATTTTAAAACTACAAAGGAGTCAAATTTGCACCAAATGGTCTTTTAATCATTACACAACCATTTGAGCATATCAAAAAGTATAAACACAGCCAGAGCATCCCAAATGGTCCAAATCATCATGTATCTTAAAATCACTATTGTAACACCATAATTCTAAGACTCATCTCATATCATATGTTGGCTTATTTCCATAAAGCATAAGGATTTCTCAAGGAAAAGCCATAGAAAAATACAAATAAATCGCATTGTGTAGTGGATAAATTTTTCATTCAGTGTCCTATGGACCATATGGACTCATTTATCTCATACACATATTTAATTACACAAATACAACTCATAACCATCTAAGGAAATAGCCTAGAACTCGTGCAAGTGGATGAAATACATAAAAACACTAGGTGCAGCCTCAGCCAAAATTTCCAGATTACTGTCATAAACTTTGAAAAATCATAACTAATTCTAGAAAAATTAAAATTATACATTCATTACCATTTTGGAAAGATATAGATATCTAATTTATGATAAAAATATGTCCAGACCTCAACAGGGGCTGTTAGCCATCAAAAAGTGATGGAACAATAGTAGAGGTTGACTATTGTTACTAGTACTATCCTCCATCTTTGAAAATTCTTATCTCCTTGTTTAGAGGTACAATTAGGGTAATATCAATGGCCATGGAAAGCTTATCATGTCTAGTTTATGCCTGTAAAATTTCATAATTATTAGACATCATTTGGCCCATGAATGACATAGCCCAAATTTCTAACTATATGAACAATGCTTGCATTAGTTCAGCAGAAAAATACCAATTTTGAAAAATCATAATAAATTTCACAAAGCTCCAAATAATCTGGTCTTTGGCTTCTCAAAAAGATCTAGATAACATCTATATGTGTGCCAAATTTCATGGGCAAATTAGTTCATTTGGTTAGATCTTGATATTGGGCTGTGAAATTGTCAATTTTAAGCATTTCAAAAGGTCCAAATGGTCCATTTTAAGTTCTAAGATATCCATGACCACTTGAACACATGGAAATGCACCAAAATTACATTATAAACTTGTCTCAAAGGTGCATAAATCCAAAAATTGAAAACTCACTCTCTCACCCTAAGCTATGCACAAGAATATACAAGTTTAGTCTTGCTCCTCAATGTCCAAAATGCACTATATCACACACATAACATTAAATTTCATTTGTATATGATACATTTGCATAATTACATCTATACATAAGGTCATAGGACATATCAATAATGGATTACAACATTTGCCACTCATATGGCCATAAAGAAGCAAAATCTAGAAACTTTATTGTCATACTTTCATCTTCGAACTTGACGGCTTCCATTACCTTGCTCATGTGGTCCACCTAGCATGTTAGGACATTGAAGAGGAGGGAATGAGATTCAAAGAATTCCAATAGCTCATCTCCCTTTCAATCACATATAAAGAATGAAATACAAGTCTTACAAATGCATGCATGGATATAATGAAATGTATGATCATTTAAGAAGCATTCTTGGCATTTGAACAAGTCATACAAAGGATACATAGGCTTGCCAAATAAGTGGATTAGCCTCACCCATTCTCTTATGAATTTTGGACTTGCCTCACCTATTTTCTCTAAGAGATTTTACCTCAACCTCATTCTTGGGAGACTCTTTACTTTGTCTCAACTAATTTTAAGGGTTATTAGGTTCTTGGAATCATTTCTAAAGCTATATATCTTCCTTATACACTAACTTGGTCTAATAACCCATTTTATGGTTCCAAAATGCACCTAATGAAGCAACATCCATCAATTAAGTTCTAGGCTCCATTGTTTCATTTCATTTATGATTCTTGACTCCTTTTAAGCCTCTTGGAGTCATCATACAATTAAAACAAAGAGCCTAACTATATGTTTCTTCCTTAGGTCATATTATGGAACCTATGCTACCAATTTATTCCCTAGGCCTTCTAAATTTTTTTTACGGTTTCCCCTCATCTTCACTCATCATATATGACTCAAAAATGGGCTTGAAAAAATTTAAAACAATCCCTAGGTGCCTTGAACCCTTTAAGCTGAGGCATGCTCCCTTCTTGGCATCTATGGAGTTTGTTTTATTTTCTTGGTGGAACATGCATATGGGGAACCTTTTAGGGATCTTAGGAGTTCATCCAAACACTCATTTAGGCCTAGGAATTATTGTATCAAATCAAATTTTACAAGGGACACTTGAAACCCTAGATTTTCTATCTTGAAATCTAATGGCTAGTTTGTTGTTTTCTTTGCATATTCTTGTCCTTCTCCCTTAATTTCCTAAGATTCATCCTTGGTTTAGTTAGAAACTCAACTCCTTAGGATTGGCCATATGTAGGTCGAGCCACCCACAAGAGAAGGAAGGAGGAAGATTAAGTGAATAGATGACAAAATACCTTGATTTCCTTGGTTCTTTTTACTTGTTTTTCACCTTCCTTGGCTTCCTCACCTCAATTTCGAAATTTCTCCTCTATTTTGCCCTCAAAATAGACCCAAGAACTTCATTAAAATCATAGAAAAGAAGGGGAAATGGAGAAGAAGAGGTTTACTAAAGAGAAAGCATGAAAAAACCAAGAAATTTCATACCTTTTACCTTGTTTTTCTTCTCCCTTTCTCCTTCTCTTGGTACGCCTCAAACCCTAGCTCTCTCCTCCAGTTTAGGGTAGAAACAATTATGTCTAAATTAGTGAAGAGGTGGGGCACGTCATTTATATATAAGGAGGTTAAGAAAGACTTTTTAAAAATTCTAATTTATCCCTTCATCTTGGCATTTTCGTTTCTGGCTTGTTTTAGCTCCTTTTTTAGAACTATCTTTTCCATTATGAAATTTAGGTTCCCAATTTAATAAAATGCCTTTGGAATAACTCAAATCGGAGCTAAAACCTTTCCGAACGACTCTATCAAATTTTAGGTCAATCAACATTAGAAAACATTAACCAGAGGGGTTTTAACTGTCTTGGGGCTTCCCATGGCTTTTAGGGCCTCTGAGAGCCCTATAGAACTCAAAACTTTCATTTAAAAAGCCCTTCTGTGAGAATTTCAAAATTTGTTCAAAATTATAAAAATGCCATTACATTTCATCAACCTTTTGTTCAAATTCGTTTCTTTATTTTAACTCTATTTTTCTTTTCTTCTAAATCTAGAATTCATATTTTTAGGAGTCTAAAATGCTACTTAAAATTTTTGGGACCTTAACTAATTCATTTCGAGGGACTTGCTTTGAAAACACATCTTTTTTGTCGTTTAATGAAAATCGAACATTTTAATTCCCCCCTTTTAAATAAATTTTGTTCTCAAAATTTAGATAATATACCTCATAGGAAGAGCTCTGGATACTTCTTTCTCATCTCTTCCTCTAGCTCCCAAGTAGCTTCTTCGAGAGATAACCCTTTCCAAACCACTTTCACCAGTGTGTATCATCTTATTCTGTAACTACTTGAGTCTAACGTCCATAATCCGATTTGGTAATACTATATATGATAAATCATCCTATAACTACATATTCTCATACTCTATGACATGTGAGGGGTCGAGCTGGTACTTTTTAAGTTAGGATACATGGAATACATTGTGTACTTAGCTCAGGTTTGAGGGAAGAGTAAGTCTGTAAGCCATAAGTCCTACTTTATTAAGAATCTGAAATGGACCTATGTACTTTAGACTGAACTTTTTACTCTTTATAGACTAACATATCCCTGTGACTGGAGATACCCTAATGAAGACATGATCTCCAACCTTAAACTCTAATGCCCGTCTATGTTTATCTACATAACTCTTCTGTTTACTTTGAGCCATTAGTAGTTTCTTTCTGATAGTCTCAATTTGCCTAGAAGTTTGGTCCACTAACTTTGGGCTTATCAGGCTCTGCATTGTTAGCTTAACCTAACACATCGGAGACTTACACTTCCTCCCATATAATGCCTTATATGGTGCCATCTGTATACTTACATATAGCTGTTATTATAGGCAAACTCTGCTAGAGGCAAGTATGTATCCTAGTTTACTTTCATTTTTAACACACACGCCTTCAACATGTCTTCTAGGGCTTAGATAGTTCTCTCCATCTGTCCATTTGTTTGTGGATGATAGGCTGTGCTAAATCTAAGCCGGGTACCTAGAGCATCCTATAATGATATTCAGAAATTCAAAGTGAATCTAGGATCTCTATCTGACACTATGCTCCTAGGTACATCATGCAATCTAACTATCTCCTGAATGTACATTGGGCTAATTTATTTAGGGTATAAGTGGCTTTCATTGCTAAGAAGTGCACTAACTTTGTTAATCTATCCATTATTACCCATATTGCATCATGCCCCGATGATGTCCTGGGCAAACTTATGACTAAATTCATACCTATACTATCCCATTTCCACTCTGGGATGTCTAGGGGATGAAGTAACCTAACTGGTTTCTTATACTCTATCTTAACTCTCTGGCATACTAAATATTGAGAGGCATATTCTGCTATGTCTGCTTTCATTCCAAGCCACTAAAACATTTTCTTTAAATCATGATACATTTTATTACTACCTAGATGAATAGTGTACTTACTTTTATGTGCCTCATCTAATATTCTCTCTTTGATTTCTGTATTTCTAGGCACATATAGCCTATCCTTGTATCTCACTATGTCATCCTCAAACAGATTGAACTCCTGAATGCTACCCTAGGCTATCTGGGATCTAATCTTATTTACATGATCATCTGTTCGTTGGGCTTCTCTTATTTGCTCCCTCAGGTCATTCTTTATTCGGGTCTTATTCATTAATAACTTTCCTGACTGCACCTCACATGTGAGACTCATATATCTGAATCTCTTAATCAATTCCTACTCTCAGATCATCATACAGGTCATGTGTATGGATTTCCTACTTAGGGCATCAACTACCACATTAGCCTTGCTATGATGGTATTTCAATATGAAATCATAGTTTTAAAAAAATTCTAACCATATCCGTTGTCTCATATTTAATTCTTTCTATTCAAATAAATACTTAAGGCTCTTGTGGTCGTTGTAAATTTCTATGACTACCCCATATAATTAGTGTCTCCATATTTTCAGAACAAATACCACTGTAGTTAGCTTTAAGTCGTGTGTGGGGTAATTTTCTTTGTGAGGTTTTAGCTATCTAGAAGAATAAGCTATCACTCGGCCTTTCTGCATAAGCACACATCCTAACCTTTTCTTAGAGGTATCACTATAGACTATAAAAGTCTCTTTAGGGTCAGAGAGTACTAAAATTGGGGCCATGGTTAACCTATGCGTTAACTCTTAAAAACTCTTCTCACACTTTTCATCCCACACAAACGGCATATTCTTTCTAATGAGCCTGGTCAGTGGCAACGTTATCTAAGAAAAGCCCTGAATGAACCTCCTGTAATAACCTGCTAAACCTAAGAAGCTCTTGATCTCTGTCACTGTCCTAGGTGTCTCCCATTATAATACTGCTTCTACCTTATGAGGATCTACTGTGACCTCTACTTAGGAGATCACATGACCTAGGAATTGAATTTCAGTGAGTCAGAACTCACAATTACTAAGTTTAGCATACAACTATTTCTCTCTCAGGGTCTCCAAGGCTAATCTTAGATATTGCTCATATTCTTCTCTACTTTTTGAATAGATGAGAATGTCATCTATGAAGACAACTACAAATCTGTCTAAGTATGTCCTAAATACTTTGTTCATGTAATCCATGAATACTGCGGGTAATTCGTCAATCCGAAGGGCATAACTAAAAATTCATAGTGTCTATATCTAGTTTTAAATGCTGTTTTGGGAATATCCTCAGCCTTAATTCTAAGATGGTGATATGTCAAACTGAGGTTTATCTTGGAAAATACTGATTCTCCTACTAACTGATCTAGGAGGTCATCTATGTGGGGGAGAGGGTATTTATTCTTAATAGTTATCTTATTGAGTTCCCTGTAATCTATACACAGTCTAAGGCTCTCGTCTTTCTTCTTTATGAATAAGACTAGAATTCCCTATGGTGAGACACTGGGTCTAATAAAATCCTTCTCTAAAAGCTCTTCTATTTACTTTTTAAGCTCAGTTAGCTCAGTAGGAGCTATCTTATATGGGACCTTAAACACTGAACCTGCCCAGGTACAATGTATATGGGAAACTCGACCTCTCTTTCTAGGGGTAGTCTGCTAATCTCTCTAGGAAATACTTCTGGGAACTCTTTCACTCTGGAATTTCCTCTATACCCTTTTCTACCTCAACCTAGACTGAAAAGAAAACTAAATATCCTTGACAACCATGCCCTAGAGACCTCTCAGCCTGGGAGGTGGTCATGACAAATAACTCAGTCCTCAAACTAGGCACAGTTCCATACTTAAGTAGATTTAATGAATTTATGGCTACAATCTAGTGTAGCATTATTAGCAGACATCTAGTTCATGCCAATGATAAGATCAATGTCAATAAGGGGCATACAAATCAAATCAAGTGTGGTAAGGTAATGATTAAACTGGGCTACACAATTCAAACAAGCATGAAAGGTGATGGCTTGATTTCCTGTGGGGTTAGACACATGTAAATCATATGGTAGTATATGCATACTCAGACCCAACCTCCTAGCACAGTCAAATGATATGAAAGAATGGCTAGTACCTGAATCAAATAATACAGTTATTGAAAAATCATTTATTCTAATAGTACTTTGAATCAGACTCGGGGATCGGCTAGCCTCCTGCTATGATAACGCAAAGACTGTACCTTGGGTTTGAGTAAGAGCTATCTCCCTTTATTGTATGAATTACTAAGGAGCCTGTGTGCAGTCCCTAGCCATATGTTCTAGCCTACTACATCTGTAACACACGCTCTGCCCCGTGTAACATTGTCTGGTTCCATAGTTCCTGCCACACTAGGGACATATTATAGGCACAGAATTGCCTTTGCTGGCCTGAGTTCTCTTTCTCTTTCCTCGTTTATTCCACTAGCTCCTACCACCTCTCCTACTAGTAAATGCAGCTTGTGATTCCCCTCTAGGTCTCTTAGGCTTAGAGAGGGGTTGTCTAGCATTAGAGGTAGGCTACATAGTTCTGAGGTTTGCTTTAGTCACTCTGCATATCTTAACTAGGGTATTAAAGTTCCTGATTCTCTATGGAACTACCCTATCTCTTATCTCTGAAAGTAAACCTTTCTCTAGCTTATCTGCTCTCTAACGCTCATCATTGTGCCTTTGTAAATATGAGAAATATCTGGAGAGCTCTACAAATTTGGCCACGTGTTGGTCCACAAACATCCCTTCTATCTATCTCAGGAGTACAAACTCTGATTTTTTCTCATCTCTGATTGAACTAGGGAAGTATCTCTCATAACAAGCCTGAAGGAATGCCTCCCATGTAATCGAAAGATTCCTTGCCCTCAAAATAGGCTCGTACCACTCCACTTGTAATTTGTTTCTCTCTCTAGCTAAAATATAACCATAGTGGCTTTCTGCTCAGACGTGCACTCCATCACCAGGAAGATTTTCTCTAACTGCATAATCTAGGCCTCAGCTTTCTTAGTATTCATCTCACCATCAAAGGTAGGAGGCCCAAATTTCTTGAACTGGGTGACAATCTGTCTGGTAGAGGGCTGCTCTTAGGCTAGAAGAGTTTGAACTGGTGGAATAGGGGCAACCATTTGTATTTGTGGCTGCGAATCTGGGTGTTGCCCCTAAATGCTCGAGATGATCTAAGTGATATGGTGGCTATGGAGGAGGAGGTGTAAGGCCCTAGCTATTTTTCTCAGCAAGCCGTTCTTGTAACTATGTAATCATGGCCTGCTACTGATCTAAGTGAGCTATAATAGATTGAAGGGCTCTGGCGACTGGATCACTAAATTTGACTTTGTCATCTACATGAGCCTCTCTAGAGGGTCGACCTTTCCTAGTGTTCACCATGGCTCTGAAACATTATAACAAACTTTAGCATTTAAGGGAACACTTTCACAACCAACACACACTTAATTCATCCACAACAAGCTCATATACATTTAGGCAATACATAAACACAAGCCACAACACACACCAAGAGCCGAAACCCTTGCTTTGATACCAATAAATGTAACACCATAATTCTAAGACTCATCTCATCTCATATATAGGCTTATTTCGATGAAGCATAAGGATTTCTCAAGGAAAAGCCATAGAAAAATATAAATAAATCGTGTTCTGTAGCAGATAAATTTTTCATTTGGTATCCCGTGGACCATATGGACTCATCCATCTCATTCCCATATTTAATTACACAAATAAAACTCATAACCATCCAAGTAAATAGCCTAGAACTCATGCAAGTGGATGGAATACATAAAAACACTAGGTGTAGCCTCGACCAGAATTTCTAAATTATTATCATAAATTTTGAAAAATCATAATTAATTCTAAAAAAATTGAAATTATGCATTCTTTACCATTCCAAAAAGCTACAGATGTCTAATTTATGTTAAAAATATGTTTAGACCTCAAAAAGGGCTATTAGCTGCTGGAAATTGATGGGACAATACCAGAGGTCGACTATTATTATGGGTACTATCCTCTATCTTAAAAAATTCTTAGCTCCCTACTCAAAGATCCAATTGGGGTGATCCTAGTGGCCATGGAAAGCTTATCATATTTTGTTTATTATTGTAAAATTTCATAAGCATTGGACATTATTTGGCCCACGAATGACATAGCTCAAATTTCTAACTATGTGAACAGTGTCTGCATCAGTTCAACAGACAAATACCAACTTTGAAAAATTATAATAAATTCTACAGAGCTTTAAATAATCTGTTCTTTGGATTTCCAAAAATATCTAGATAATGTATATATGTGTGCCAAATTTCATGGGCAAATTCATTCATTTGGTTAAATCTTGATGCTAGGTTGTGAAATGGTCACTTTTAAGCATTTCAAAGGGTCCAAATGGTCCATTTTAAGTTGTAAGATAACCATGACCACTTGAACACATGAGAATGCACCAAAATGGCATTCTAAACTTGTCTCAAAGGTGCATAAACCCAAAAATTGAAAACTCACTCTCTCATCCCAAGCCATACACAAGAATATACAAGTCTAGTCTTGCTCCTCAATGTCTAAAATGCACTATATCACACACATAACATTAAATCTCACTTGTACATGATACATTTGCATAATTACATCTATACATAAGGTCATAGGACATATACAATAATGGATTACAACATTTACCACTCATATGGCCATAAAGTAAAATCTAGGCACTTTGTTGTCATACTTTCATCTTCCAATTTGATGGCTTCCATTACCTTGCTCTTATGGTCCATCCAGAATGTTAGGACATTGGAGAGGAGGGAATGAGATTTAAAGAATCCCAATAGCTCATCTCCCTTTTAATCACACATAAAAAATGCAATACAAGTCTTACAAATGCATGCATGGACATAATGAAATGTATAATCATTCATGAAATCTTCTTGGCATTTGAACAAGTCATACAAAGCATACATAAGCTTGCCAAGTAAGTGGATTAGCCTCACTCATTCTCTTATGGATTTTACACTTACCTCACCCATTTTTTCTAAGAGGTTTTGACTCAACCTGACTCTTAGGAGACTTTTACTTTGTTTCAACAAATTTTAAGGGTTCTTGGCTCATTCTCACCATGGCTAAGGGTTCTTGGCTTCACCACACTCAAGCAAACCCAAGCAAACATACTAGGCATCATTTGAAAACATAATACAATATCATGATACCATGGAACAAAGGCATGTGCTAGAACACTTTTCATGGCTTAAAATATACATACACACATCCAAAGATAAGGTAAGCATACATTCATGCATAAGAGAAAGAGGAGAGAGCTATCTTTGCCACACAATCACACTTTTTCTCTTGGAATTGTGCTCCCTTCCTTGGCCTCACACACACAAGGGTGTGGAATTTGTTTTTCTTGGCCTAAACACAATATGTGGAAGACAATTAGGTTCTTGGAATCGTTTCTAAAGCTATACATCTTCCTTAAATACTAACTTGGTCTAATAACCCCTTTTATGGTTTCAAAATGCACCTAATAAAGCAACATCTATTAATTGAGTTCTAAGCTCCATTCTTTCATTTAATTTATGATTCTTGACTCCTTTTAAGCCTCTTGGAGTCATCACACAATTAAAACAAAGAGCCTAACTATATGTTGCTTCCTTAGGTCATATTATGGAACCTATGTTACTAATTTATTCCCTAGGCCTTCTAAATTTTTCCCAAGGTTTTCCCTCCTCTTCACTCATTATATATGACTCAAAAATGGGTTTGGAAAAATTTAAAACAATCCCTAGGTGCCCTGAACCCTTTAGATCGAGGCATGTTCCCTTTTTGGCATCCATGGAGTTTGCTTTGTTTTCTTAATGGAAGATGAATATGGGGAGCCTTCTAGGTATCTTAGAAGTTCATCCAAATACTCATTTAGGCCTAGGAATTATTGTATCAAATCAGATTTACAAGTGACACTTGAAACCCTAGATTTTTATCTTGAAATTTAATGGCTAGTTTGTTATTTTCTTTACATATTCTTGTCCTTCTCCCTTAATTTCCTAAGATTCATCCTTGGTTTAGTTAGAAACTCAACTCCTTAGGACTAGCCATATATAGGTCGAGCCACTCACAAGAGAAGGAAGGAGGAAGATTAAGTGAAGAGATGACAAAATACCTTGATTTCCTTGGTTCTTTTTACTTATTTTTCACCTTCCTTGGCTTCCTCACCTCAATTTCGAAATTTCTCCTCTATTTTGCCCTCAAAATAGACCCAAGAACTTCATTAAAATCATAGAAAAGAAGGGGAAATGGAGAAGAAGAGGTTTACTAAAGAGAAAGCATGAAAAAACTGAGAAATTTCATACCTTTTGCTTTGTTTTTCTCCTCCCTTTCTCCTTCCCTTGGTGCGCCTCAAACCCTAGCCCTCTCCTCTAGTTTAGGGCAGAAACAATTGTGTCTAAATAAGTGAGTAAGTGGGGTGCCACATATATATATAGGGCGGTTAAGAAGACTTTTCAAAATTTTCAATTTTGCCCCTTCATCTTGGCATTTTCATTTCAGGCTCATTTTTGCTCCTTTGTGAGAACCGTCTTTTCCATTATGAAATTTAGGTTCCCAATTTAATAAAATGTCATTGGAAGCACTTAAATCAGAGCTAAAACCTTTCTGAATGAATCCGTCAAAGTTTGGATTAATTGACATTGCAAAACATCCACCAAAGGGTTTTAACTGTCCCAGAGCTTCCCATGGTTTTCAAGGCCTTTGAGAACTCCAGAGAACTCAAAACTTTCATTTAAAAAGCCCTCCTATGAGAATTTTAAAATTTACTCAAAATTATGAAAATGCCATTACGGTTCATCAACCTTTATTTCAAATTCATTTCTTCATTTTAGCTTTGTTTTTCTTTTCGTCTGAGTCTAAGATTTTCATTTTTAGGAGTTTAGAATGCTACTTAAATTTTCAGGACTTTAATTAATTTATTTTGGGGGACTTGCTTTGAAAACACACTCGTTTTGGTTGTTTAACAAAAATTGGACATTACAATTTTCCTCTCCAATTAAATAAATTTTGTCCTCAAAATTTAGATAACATACGTCATGAGAAAAGCTCTAGATACTTATTTCTCATCTCTTCCTCTAGTTCCCAGGTAGCTTTTTTGGGAAATAACCCTTTCTAAACCACTTTCACCAGTAATATCATCTTATTCCGTAACTACTTGAGTCTACCATCCACGATCCAATTTGGTGATACTATATATGATAAATCATCCTATAACTGCACATTCTCATACTCTATGACATGTGAGGGGTCAGGCTGGTACTTTTTAAGTTGGCATACATGGAATACATTGTGTACTTAGCTCAGGTTTGGGGGAAAGGTGAGTCTATAGGCCACAAGTCCTACTTTATCAAGAATTTGGAATGGATTTATGTACTTTAGACTGAGCTTTTTACTCTTTATGGACCGACTTATCCTTGTGACTGGAGACACCTTAAAAAGCCCTCCTATGAGAATTCCAAAATTTGCTCAAAATTACAAAAATGCCATTTACATTTTATCAATCTTTCGTTAAAATTTGTTTCTTCATTCTTACTCCGTGTTTCTTTCTGTCTGAGTCTAGGATTCTCATTTTTAGAAGTCTAGAATGCTACTTAAATTTCTTGGGACCTTAACTAATTCATTTCGGGGGACTTGCTTTGAAAATGCACCTATTTTCGTTGTTTAATGAAAACTGGACATTACAACTATCCTAGTTGTTCTTACATACATGGGCATCAAGGTATAAGTAGGTCAAAAATTCACATAAACATTCATTTAGTTTCAAAATGGATTCATACATCACATTTACATATATTTGCTTATGCTCAATGGTTTACATCTCATATACATCATATAGATACAAACTTTGATATCAAAATGCAAAAAATTCCTATTCTACTATTAGAGTTCCATTCTTCAAGGTGAATGGCCTCCATTTTTTGCTCCACTTAGATCACCTAGACATAGTTAGACACATGAGAGTGAGATTCAAAGAACCCTAATAACTCTTTTACCCTTTCAAGCATACATACATGGTATGTTTTCAAGTCAAAGAATGCAAGTATGTCATAAAAGTTTCTAAAAACATACATAAGCATATTTCCATGTCACATAGGCTTATATAGACCAAACATAGGCTCTAAAGGATATTGGTCTAGCATCACCCAATTTCCTTAGAATTTTTGGATTTACCTCACCCACTTTAAAGGATTTTTAACTTAGTTCACTCTTTCTTGAGACTTTTGGCTTTGTTTCACCCATTTTTAAGGACTTTGGCTCATCCTCACCTATTCTAAGGGACTTTTGGCATAACCATTCCCATTTAAGCCATTTTGCATTCAAATTCCATTCAAGAAGTATAATGGTACTAAAATACGAATTCAAAAGCTCTAGACATATCTCATAGTTCAAATATACATGTAAGTATTCAAGACAATCAAACCTCTAAGAAATGCGTGCAAAAAAGATAAAATAGTTACCTTGAATCAAGAATCACAACTTCCTTCCTTAGTCTTTTCCTTCCCCGTTTTGGCCACATACACACAACTAGGTGGAGCTTAGTTCACTTGGCCTAGACACATTAAATGAGACACAATTACATCGTTGGAACAAGTTCTAGTCTTATACAAACTCTATACAAGCTTACTTTGTTCTAAGACATGGTTATGGTTTCATATAAGTACATAATGAAGTAACCCCTAGAATTTATGATCTTGGCTCCAATTTCTCATTCAATTTAAGTCTCTTGACTCCATTTAGACTACTTGGAGTCATCACAAATTCAATTCTAGGAGCCTAGACTCAAGTTACTTCTTTATGTCTTAAAAAGGAACCTAAAACTCCATCTTACAAACCATGATTTCTAAATTCAAGCCAATACTTCCCTTGATGTTTATTAATCATATCTAGGCCACTTCCATCCTTGGAATCAAAGAAAAATCTCCCTAAGTGCTTGTCTTAGCTATGGTTAAGACATGAGCAAGATAATGAACCCATAGAGTTTGCTTGATTTTTCTTAGGGAATTGGCACTTGTGAAGCTTCTTATGTGATGATCCTAATTCTTAATTACCATGATTAGGCTTAATTAAGTGGTTAATAATCATAAATCAAGGCCTGAAGTCTGATTACAATTAATTAGCTTAAGAAAAAGTGGAGAAAATTTAAACCTTGATATCATTAGGGCCATTAACTAATCAACCATAACTAATTAAATCTACAAGTGATCATAAATACCAATAGCCTTCGATTCATCTTACTACTGATTTCAACTCATAAAACCTCTTATAAACATTCCCAAGTCATTATACAACATTATCATAATGAATCTCAAAGTTTCTAAGTTAACATAGGAGTTTGGGAATCTTCACCACGACTTGGGTTTTTTGTGCTATGATGGAGTATCCTTAGAAACTATTGTTCACGTTTGCATGATTTCGCAGTGAATTGGACCCTTGATGTGGCTAGCATCCCTTGCACCATAGTGAGTTTGCTCACTAACTCAAGTCCTACCATGGCTAACCTATGTAGTGCCTCTGCGAGATTCCTCTTGGTACTTGCCTTATAACGTTTCAAATTTCACCATGATGAAATACCTCCTAAGCCATGGCGAATTCAGTTTTGTTACCCTCCCTAGGTAGAATTTCACCTCGCATTGTGATGAAACTCACTTTTGACTAACACTTGCCTGCGACTTGTGATATTTGGTTGCGGCTCATCCCCCTACTATACTTATAATTCCTAAATTTCATCCTATACACTCCAACACTCCCTATAGTAGTATTCTAGGGCCACTCTACATTAATTTATGGGGCTCTAATGGTATTAATCTACCTGATTTACCCAACATACCTATCATTACCAATTCAAGATTTAAGGGTTGATTCCTACTCATCAACTATCATGCATCAGCAATTTATGTATCAATGACGGTAAGAAAGATTTATGACTACTAACAATTATCATCCAAATATAAATGTCAATATAGGTCTCGATGTATTACTAGTTCGAGTCAATAATTAAGGTATTATATGATTACATTCTCAAATAATAAACCATATCTTAGGACCAACTAAGTTCCATATCATACATATATATAAGTGCATACATCAAATTCCAAGTTATATAAAGCCTATCTCCCTATTAAGTACATCATAGTTCACCAAAGCACAAAACTCCTACACTTGGCAATATGATTACATGATGATACTATACAAAAGAATAACCAAAATTAGTACCTATCCTAAGTTAAATCAACCCAAGTGTAGTATTCCTCCCACAGAGCCTAAGCTCATGGATGTTCATCCACTAGCTTCCCTTTATCCTTACTCGAAGGACCTTCACGTGAAATAGTTAGCCTAATAGGGTAAGATGCAAATCTTAGTAACCAAAGGCAAATTTCATTCATATATTCCAATTTAATTAACATATGTGCATGAATTCAAATAAGCATAAGAAAATATACCAAGCATATCAGCAAATGAAACAACTAGGCTATCAGTGACTACTATCCCATACTAATAATCACATTCCATATGTTAAAGGCCATTAACATTGGGAGAGGTCTGTCCATAGCACTAACTCCCCAGTGAGCATAACCTAGGCTCAATGCATACAAGAGGTCTAATCACAACCCGATGCCTAATCGACCATGGACTCATAAGGTTCAAACATAATATATATCAGATAGCCAACCATTTATTTAGCATTCAAAAATTATACATTTGTAGCAAATCTAAAATTAAAGTTGATATATGCATGGAATTAATAATAACTTTGGTTACCTTATTTGTAGATAATTTTTTAAAAGCCAACAAAATGATACTTAAGCCTATGGATATAAAACCAAACCATTACCATCCCTAATCATTATTTATATAAGCAAATCCATTACTCAAGGAGTTAAGCTACAAAGGACTGCTTAGAAAACACTTACCTAACTACTAGAAGAACCAAATTCGGATTTGGTTGTACCTATACTAGTAACCTCAGAAGAACACTTCAAATTTTGAGTAAATTCGCACAAAAACAATACCCATATCATAAATCAGCTATAGGGGTCCCAAACTAGCAAAAAATGCATCAAAATGTGAAGTTTATACTTACCTAACAATACCTATAGCTTCAACTTTTGAAATTCTACCATGAAAACACTAAACAACAAGTTTCAAATTTTAGGTATGGGTGAAAATGTTCCAAATGAAAAACTAATTAGGTTAAATTGAAGAGGAAAAGGAGAAAATTAAGTTATATAACAATTACCTTGACTGATTTTGAGTTTAGAAGTGGGAAATGAGGCTAAAAAGATGGTGAAAACCCTAGCCTCTAAGAGACTTCTTAATTTTTGCTTTGTGTCTCTAAATGTTTCTGCAGAAGAGTGGAAGGGTTGAAGTAAAATTAGGGTTTAGATGGGTTATGTGCTGACCCAAGGGCCCAAAATCCAAGTAGGTTCAGTCATAAGCTTGTTGGGCTATGGGCTATAAGGTTATATGGATCATATATGAGAGTTGGGCTTACTATAAGAGTCCATTAACATTTGGGCCTGCACAAATAAATATTGGGCCTCTAAGAAATAGGGTTGGATCTCCCTAAGGCTAAGATTGGGTTTCTACACTTAACCCAAAGTAATAATTAAATTAATTATTAGGCCTAATTTAATATCCCTCTCTCTTAATTAATTTCCTAATTAAACCCATATTAACAATTTATTCTTTTTTAAGTTCCACCTCACCTTTTCACTTAATTAGTTGTACTAATTACCTAGATTAATTCCCTAATCATCATAATTAGTCTTAATTAATTTTGGGATGTTACATCCTAAATGTCTTAAGATCTCATATAGAGTCTTACATAGGTTAGACTATCTTTAAAAAGCTTAAAAAATGGCTAGGTGCAACAAAATTTCTAGATTTTACAACTTAAATTCTAAAGCTTCTCTTTTAAATCTAATTGCATATTCTTATTTCTCACACTCTAAAACCTTTGTTTCTTCCTTGCTAAGACCAGAAATCATCCCCCCTTTAATGGTCTAAGGTTGGCCAAAATTTCACCCATAAAGAATAAGGAAGAAGAAGCAAAAAAAGCCACGGAAGTTACCTTTATTTCAAGTTTTTCCAAGAGCACTTTCACTTTCTTCTTGTATCTCTTTTAATTTCTCTCCTTCTTTCCCTAAACCAGCCATGAATCATCCTCAAATCAATCATCAAAGCCATAGGAAAAGGGAGGAGAAAGAGGAAAACAAGGTTGGTGAAGAAGGAAGTATAAAAAAACTATAAAATTTCTTACCTTCAAATGGAAGAGGTGGGCATGATATATAAAGTTAGGTTAGTTTAAGACACTTTTTCAAAATTCCTATTTTGCCCCTTTTTCTTGGTTTTTTCCATTTCGTTCATTTTAACTCCTCTTCAAGGACTATTTTTTTCATTATGAAATTTAGATCTTCTAATTCATAAAATGCCTTTGGTTTCACCCAAATTGGATTTAAAACTTTCTCAAATAAATAGGTCAAAGTTTTAGTCAAATAATGTAACACCGTAATTTCTAACTCATCTCATGCCTTTTAATAACTCAAGTTCATGAATAATGTGAGTTACCAATGAAAAAGGCAATAAAAATAATGAATATTTTCGCGTTGCGTTGTGTATAAAAATTTCATTCAGTGTCACGTGGACTGTGCGAGCTAATACAACACATTCTCATATTTATTTACATGAATATAACTTATTTGGATCATAAAATGTGGCCTACCACTCATGGAACTCGAAGGGAAGTTTAAAATATGCATATTAAATTTCAGCTAGCATTTGCCCCTTTTTTATCCAAACTTTGGAAAATCATAACTAATTCTAGAAAAATTGAAATCATGCATTCTTGGCCATTCTGGAAAGCTATGGATGTCTACTTCATACTACAAATATGTTTAGACCATATCATTTATCACCAAGGATGTTTGACATTTGAAAAGGTCTAGAGGTTAAACTGCCCACTGATACTATCATAGATTTTTGTAGCAAATTTGAAAATATTCAATTAATTCAAAACAAATCCAATCCATGCAAATATTACCAATTTGGAAAGGTGTGGATGTTAGCTAGAGGAAAAAAATAACTCTAGAATAGCTCAAGCACGTCAAGGCCTCGAAATCCAATCAAACAGTAACAGAGGTCGGCTAAAATCCTTAATAATAGAATCTTCAAAAATTCATATCTCCCTCTCTAGACATCCAAATGAGGTCCTTCTAATGGCAAGAGTCACTATGAATGTCTACTTTCTTTGTATAAAATTTCATGGCAATTGGACATCATTTGGACCTTGTGTGATAGATTTCATTTTCGGACCAGATGAATAGTGCATCAGACCAAAATCATAAAATTTGCCAACTTTGGAAATTCATCAAATATTTTGTAGACCTCCAAAAATTATGTTCCTTATCTTCCCAAAAGACTCTCAACAAGCTCTAATTGCGTGCAAAATTTCGGAGCAAGAAGAGTTCATTTGTCTAAAAAGTGACATAGGGTTCTATTATGGTCAATTTTGGCTCCCTATAGGGTACCAAAATGTCTAAATAGCTTTCCTTTAGTTTAGGAACCTTTTGGGCAAGTCTAAAAGCATAATTAGGACTTATGTGAGCTGTCTAAAAGGACCCAAGCCTCATGCATCTCATTTTGGTCATTTCATCTACACATATGCACATTTACATCAACTTTCCAAGAAACATAACTTGGCATTACATACTCAATTTACATTCTAGCATTCACACATCATATTCTTTCATTTATCTATGGTCTTAAAGAACAAAAGATTTTGCATTTTGTTGTCATTCTCTCATCCTCAAGGTGGTTAGCTTCCATTTCCTTATCCACTTGGCCCACCTAGCATATTAGATAATTGGAGAGGAGGGAATGAGATTCAAAGAATTCCAATAGCTCATCTCCCTTTCAATCACGCATAATATATGCAAAGCAAGTCTTGAAAATGCATGCATGGATATAATAGAAGTCATGAACATTCAAGAAGCAAGCTTAGCATGTACATCAATCATACAAGACATTCAAGAGATTGCCAAGTGGATGGATTAGCCTCACCTTTTTCCTCATGGATTTTGAACTTTCCTCACCCATTCTTTAAGAGACTCTTGGATTTAACCATACTTTTGGGAGACTTTTTGCTTTGTCCTAACCAATCTTAAGGGTTCTTAGCTCATCTTACCATGATTAAGAGTTCTTGGCCTCTCCACACTCAAGCAAGCTTAAACAAATATCATAGCATCATTTAGAAACATAACATGTCATCATGGAATCATGGCATATAAAATCATGCTAGCATACTTTTTCATGGCTTGAAAATACACATACTGTAACACCCAAAAATTAATTAAGGTGTTAATTATGGATTTAGATTAATTAGGAATAATTAATATGGGATAAGTCGGCAAGTTAAGTTAATGGTAATTTTGAGAAATAAATCAATAATATGAGTTGAGAATTCATTAGGATAGAAACTACATCTAGGCCCAAATTAATGTAGGAGATCATGAGAAGAGGCTAATGGAGGCCCAATGAGTTAAGTGCAGACCCAATCCAATTCAATGTGATAAAGGCCCAAGATCCACCTTGTATAGGCTCTTATAAGTGGCCCAATAACCCTTATACAGACCTAAATCCTTGAGCTCTTCAAACTTGGCCTAAACTTGATTAAAATTCAGCAGCCCAATACATAAGAGCTGGCCCAACAAAGTAAAAATTTGAAGCCCATTTAGAGTTGGACCTTAGAGCAACCCATGACCCATCTTAGACCCAACTTAAACCTAACTAAAACCCTAACTCTTCAGCCTCTTCCTCATTTTGCTGAAACTCAAGAGAGGAAATTCGGAGGTTTAAGGGAGACTAGGGTTCTACCAACATGGAAGCTCCATTTTTTACTCCTAGAGAATGATTTAGCCAAGGTGAGTTATATATAACTTGACCTTCTCATCCTCCTCTTCATTTTGGTCTGATTAATTTCTAATTTTGAGCATTTTCATCTTCTTATCAAATCAGAAACTTGGTGTTGGGTGATTTCTTGCAAGATTTTCGAAGTTGGAGGTTAGAGGAATGATTAGGTAAGTATTTCCCTTCCATTTTGTGTATTACTTTGCTGCAAAATGCCCCTAAGGATGGATTATCATAATGGGTTCTGTTATTGTGCAAAATTACAAGGAGTTGATGGTGGAAAACTGAATTTTTTGAGCTTGATGACTGAAATGCAAATTTTGGTGCTTCCATGGTGGATTTTCAGAGGTTGAGGCTATGGGTGTTGTTAAGTGAGTATCTTCTTCCCATTTTGATGCATTTTCTATTAGTTTGAGACCCTTATAGTTGACCTATGATATGGGCTTTGATTTCATGTGAAATCACCTAGAAATTAGAGTGAACTATGGCAGTTTCTGGTGTGGGAAAGTTAGAACCCGAAATTAAATCCCTTGGTAATTAGGTGAGTAACCTCTAGGCTGTCATTAGTAGTTCAACTCTTTAGATATCTGTTTTGTTGATTAGAAATGATGATAATTATGCTTGTTATAGGCTTGATATGCATTTGGATTATTATGGTAGCTAGGGAAGAGTAATTGGCTTCATTGAGGTAACTGGGGTTATTTTTCTAATTCTATGTATATGCTCATGTTAATCTGCTATTTGTTATACATGCTTGATTTTGAAATGTTAAATGTTTGGTTGACTACTTGATTGTTATTGTAATTGGACCTTGTGAGTCCATGGTGGAGCTGTGGTACAGTTGCCACCCGTGCATGTGCTTCGATCGAACATTGGGTTGTGATCAGACCCCGATGCACTGAGCCCTGGTTGTGCTCATTATGGAGTAGGTGCTGTGTACGGACCTCTCCTAGTGTTATTGGCCATTAACATGTTGTGTATGATTGTTGGTATGGGACAGTAGTCATTGGTAGCTAAACTAGCTCATTTGCGAATTAAATTGATGATTTTGGTATTGATGACATGAAATTGCATTGGATTGATTGACTTATACATATATATGGAAATTGCCTTTTGTTACTGAGATTGTATATCTCACCCCATTGTGGGCTAACATTTTCAGGGACCGAACCTCTTAGTGGCAAGGAGAAAATTAATGGAAGCTTATTAAATGGTTTGGTAGCACATAGGTCTGGGAGCCTTGTCAAATGGTATTGTAATTAGATTGCTAGTCTTGTATCATTGTTGCATTGCATCATGAGTTGCCAAGTATAGGGACTGTATATGTAATTTAATTACCATAGGATTGAACATTTTGATTGTAATTAGCTAATAATGGATAAGTGATTTGATTTTGTATGAATATTAAGCATTAACCCCATGCACCTTGTGACCAGAATACACTTGCTATCATTGATCTATGAATTCACTGGTTTAGGGTGGTTAGAGGGTTAAAGATCCTCATTTGGGTTTTAAATGTGTAATGATAGATGTGTTAAGTAGATTAGGTAAAAGAAAGACATTAAATCTTCACAAACTAAGTTAAAGTGGCCTAGAGGGTTGCCAGAGGGGAAATTGGAGCACATGAGATGAAATTTTGTGAGTTATAAGAACAGAAGGGAATTGGCCGCGGCCAACATTTAATTGGTCTCGGCCAAATGTGGCGAACCTGCCAGGGAAGAAAACAGAGAGAAATTGGCTACGGCGAATAGTGAGGTTAGCCGCGGTTAAGTCTGAAAGGCAGATTTGGGGGTGTTTCAAATGGTATTTGGCCGTAGTGAAAGAGGTATTTGGCCGCGGCGAAATCTGTAAAATTTTTGAAAGCATAAGGAGTTGAATCCAAGAGTAATTGGCCGCGACAAGAGGTAATTTAGCCGTGGCGAAGGTGCTAAATTTCTCATATTCACCTAGAAAACTTAGTTTCTTTTATGGAAATATTAAGGAATGATTTAGAAACACTTGTAAGAAGTTTTTATGAGTTGGAATTTATGGATAAGAGAATCAAAGGCTCTTTATTAATGATTAAATTAACTTGCATATTTGAATAATTGTGGTTGTCTAAGTAATGACCCTAATAACATTAAGGTTTTAAATTTCCTCACTTTTTCCTGATATAATTAATCTTAATGATTTCATGATTTATGATTATTAATTACATCGTTAACCTTAATTATGATGATTAGAAGTTAGGGTTGTCACAGTTGGTATCAGAGCAATGGTTCAGGACAACCGTTCTAATTTACATTCTATAACTAGAAGCTTGGCAATCATGATGCATATTTGGCATGGTATTAGCTCATGAGAATAGCTAATTAGGCAAACATATAGTTGATGTGCTTTATGTTCTGGAAGGAAAAATAGAGGAATAATGATATGAGGCTTGTAATGCTTGATTAAAATGATTGTTTCTTAAATTTTATTTAAAACATCACCTATCACAATAAGTATAGCTCGGAGAATAAAAGAGTATGTTAGATTTTACCTCATAACACTTTAGTAATACTAATTTTCAGACTAGAATTTTGCCCTTCTTTTCTTCGAAGATTAGGTTACTGGTCTTAATCTAGATAAATAACTGGTTGAGGCTTGTTACCAACTGGGTACGCGATAGATGTACCAGTCACTCGTTGTGAGGCACCAGTTGACTGAATGAATGAGACCAAGTAACTAATGAGGATGATGAACAAAGCTACTAATAGCATTTATGACTAGTTGACCGCCATTTATTAAACAAGTTAATTGGGTACGGCTGACCAATTGACTGGCCTATCAAAGTAGTCAACTGATCACAACAAGAGTAGCAATTCTTCACTTAAGTGAAATTCTATGCTTTTCAAGGGCCATCTAGAGTGGTGTTGAGAACTTAAAAGGCAATAGTATAGAGTAAAACACTTAACTAGCTATAAGAACCTTACGGAAGGATAAGATGTAAACCTTACTTGCAATCAGGAAAGTGATAATGGAACTAGTGTGTAATAAAAAAGTGTGATTGATTAAATATATGAAGTAATGCACAATCTATAATGAGTTAGGATTATGTAGACTTCAAAAGGTCCCCAAGGTTGAGGCTTTATAGGTACAGAGGTCCTAACCCACTTGTTTGATCCCGGTTAATAAAGAATGCAATTACTCGATCCTAGCTACCACAATTTGGGCCTAATGAATATGGGCGATAAGAGCTAAAGAACATTTCAAATTGTTTTATTCAAACTATTAGAGTGAGTAAGCCATCTTTAGTTAATGATGACAAGAAAGGAGGGCAAGAAACCCTTAAGATTGTCGAATCTATTTCTAAATGTGTATAGTGACTTTAAAGCAAGTGATTAAGGGAGATGATGTTCTGAAAGGAATCTTGAGAGCTTTGAGGCTCCTCCCTTATTGTACTATAGCAAGAGGAAAGACAACCCTTTAGGGTGATAAGGGTGAGGTGCATCGGCATAGGGTGCTTGTGCATGTTGTCATTTGTATAATCTAGTTTACTTATGCTATGTGTTGACGTGCATTTGGGTGGTGGTTAGAGGCACTTTATGTGCATGATATACTCAGGGAGTGTAAGGTAAGATTCTACAGCACTCTGGTGCTAGAGGCATATGGGACGTGCTCATTCATCGGCACTTCGGTGCTAAGGGCATGCAGGGCATGTCACTTATCATGTGATTTGATGAATTTCGACCACCAAATTGGCGTCAAACTAGACTAAGTAGACTTTCTTCCTAGAAGGTAAAGAGGAGATCATTATGGTAAGGACTCACCTAAAAAGAGAATAAAATTGTACCTGTGTGAGTACAAGTGGTTGAGATATAGTCATCACGGGGTAATGAGCATGTGTATGGCCACAGAAAAGCATTGCCTGCTAATATTGAAGGCAAAGTCTAATTCCACCATCAGTAATCTTATTGTTATATATCACGTGTGGCATGATTAAGGGAGTAGAGGCAACATTGGGAATTCAAGATGGACTAATGATTACTGTGGTAGAAAAACTCCCTAATCTTAAAAGAGAACTCCCTAATCTAGGATAATAACTCGGGGAAATGAATGAGAGGTGGCAGCAATACAATTAACTTATGATATTACAATAAAACCTTAGTATAATGATTGACGAGGAAGGGTAAAACACTATTGGTAAATGATACTTGAGTTCTTTCACTGGGAATCCCTACTTGATCTATTGATAATTAGGGAATGTTTAATAATGAAATGACTTACTGAGTATCCTTATTATGTTAATTTAACTCCCGATAGTTAGGCATGAAATCGAGGCCTAAAAAATTTTAGAGGAGTGAAAAAGTTAGTTGTGGTTGGTATAGGCCATTGTGTAAGGACAAAAACTATCATACCATCTTATATTATATGCTATAACATATGGTCAAAAGACCTTGTACTTGCTGTCAGAGAACCTTATTGACAAGGTCTCAGATTTTACATTAATAAATACAAGATCTTGTTGATAGGATCTTAAACGTTATTGACAAGATATTATTTCATTACTCTTTAGGGAATTATTATGAATTTCCAAACTAGAGAATATTAAAAAAAAAGGGTCAAAAGTATGTTAGTTGAAGAATGACTATACTTGTATGAAAATATCTTAGTTGAGGGTAGAAGATATGAAAGTGCAGCCCTTTGGGACTATATAATGACATAAAACCTAAAGAGATGTTCAGTTGACATCAAATGAGTATAGATGCCATTAAGTTGACTACTAAAACTTGTAGTAACTGAGAATTAAAATAAGACATTGGGATCTATTGATCATGGTAATCTTTAGAGTCACATGTATATAATGGTGGTAATGCCTTTGTGAGTGCCAAAAAAAAGAAAAAAAAAGAAACAAAGAGAGAGGGAAGAGATCTGTTAAGGATTTTCCTATAATGGTTACCCCTAGGGGGTGATCAGGTTGTCTATAATGAACCATCATTAGGAGCCAAAAATTCTTAATGTTGTGGGCAAGTAATGGAAATTATGTTATCTAATAAACCATCTACTAAAATTATGACTTGTAAGATTTAAAAAACTCCTTCCTAAGTCCTAAAGGATTACCTTGATGCTCTACACAAGGTATTCTCACCCTTGAGATCAGGTCTTATTAGAAAATGTAATCTAGACCTGAAATATCATGTTTATTTTCACTTGAAAGATCATGTTTGATTTCAATTATGTGGAAAGTGAACCTAAAGTGTTTAGGTGCCTTCAAGAGATTAGTTGTGAGATCAGACTTTATATTATTTTAACCCTTGGGAATCTCAACAAATGAGAAGGAGGAATCTTAGGCACTAATTGAAAATGAAAGGAAAATTCTATATGTCTAATGGAAATAATGAATTATCTACTAATGGAAAATAAATGAGGATAATGTGTGCAATAATTTACGAGATAGTTGAATGTAAGACTTGAAAACTTAAACTAGATGAACCTGTAAGAGGTGAAACCCATTTTGGTTAAGAAGGTTGGACTAAAGAAATGTGGGGGTAATCTAAGTGAAGGACAAATGGAACTTCGTTATGAAATAAGGTCACTTACCTATATTGCTATTAGTGGAATAAATACTAAAATGACTGACTAAGTGAAATTCCTTGTAGTTCTTGGTATCAACTATTAGAAAGAGTTAAACTAAAGTATCTAGGAGTTATCCCTTAAATGGATTAAGAGATAAGAAGGAAAGGAAGTTAACATGAACATTCAATGATTAATTTTTGGAACCAAGAAAAAAAATGAGTGGGGGGAGAAAGAAGAAAAAAAAAAGGGGGAAGACATAAATATAAAGCGGAACAAAACAAAAGCTATGAAGAAAGAGAAAATTGGGATTCATTTGAGCTAGGTGTCTAGAGCTTGCTATAAGATGATCAGTGTAGCTTGGTCTGGATCTACTTAGCTACAGACACAGAAGGAATACGACATGCTTAGGTTGGAATGTTATTTAACATAGGTAAACTAGAGGGAATAGAATTGTGGTTACCAAGTGAAGTAGCAACATGACAAGAACGTCCTCTCTAAGAAAGTTGTAAGAGGGGACTAGTCTCTGGTAAGACTATCTAAGTTATCAAGGAAGAGGTTATGAGGAGGAATTGTCCAACATCAATTGAGTAAGGTGTGATTAATTTTGAGGACAAAATTTCTAAAAGAAGGGAAGAATGTAACACCCCAAAATTAATTAAGGTGTTAATTATAGATTTAGATTAATTAGGAATAATTAATATGGGATAAGTGGGCAAGTTAAGTGAATGGTAATTTTGAGAAATAAATCAATAATATGAGTTGAGAATTAATTAGGATAGAAACTACATCTAGGCCCAAATTAATGTAGGAGATCATGAAAAGAGGCTAATGGAGGCTCAATGAGTTAAGTGCAGATCCAATCCAATTTAATGTGATAGAGGCCCAAAATCCACCTTGTATAGGCTCTCATAAGTGGCCTAATAACCCTTGTATAGACCTAAATCCTTGAGCTCTTCAAACTTGGCCCAAACTTAATTAAAATTCAGCAGCCCAATACATAAAAGCTGGCCCAATAAAGCAAAAATCTGAAGCCTATTTGGAGTTAGACCTTGGAGCAACCCATGACCCATCTTAGACCCAACTTAAACCTAACTAAAACCCTAACTCTTCAGCCTCTTCCTCATTTTGCTGAAACTCAAGAGAGGAAATTCAGAGGTTTAAAGGAGGCTAGGGTTATACCAACATGAAAGCTCCATTTTTTACTCTTAAAGGATGATTTAGCCAAGGTGAGTTATATATAACTTGACCCTCTCATCCCCCTCTTCATTTTAATCCGATTAATTTCTGGTTTTGAGCATTTTCATCTTCTTCTCAAATTTGAAACTTGGTGTTGGGTGATTCCTTGCAAGATTTTCGGAGTTGGAGGTTAGAGGGATGATTAGGTAAGTATTTCCCTTCCATTTTGTGTATTACTTTGTTGGAAAATGCCCCTAAGGGTGGATTATCATAATGGGTTCTATTATTGTGTAAAATTACAAGGAGTTAATGGTGGAAAACTGAATTTTCTGGGCTTGATGACTGAAATGCGAATTTTGGTGCTTCCATGGTGGATTTTCGGAGGTTGAGGCTATGGGTGTTGTTAAGTGAGTATCTTCTTCCCATTTTGATGCATTTTCTATTAGTTTGAGACCCTTATAGTTGACCTATGATATGGGCTTTGATTTCATGTGAAATTACCTAGAAATTAGAGTGAACTATGGTAGTTTATGGTGTGGGAAAGTTGGAACCCGAAATTAAATCCCTTGGTAAGTAGGTGAGTAACCTCTAGGCTGTCATTAGCAGTTCAACTCTTTGGATATCTGATTTGTTGATTAAAAATGATGATAATTATGCTTGTTATAGGCTTGATGTGCATTTGGATTATTATGGTAGCTAGGGAAGAGTAATTGGCTTCATTGAGGTAATTAGGGTTATTTTTCTAATTCCATGTATATGCTCATGTTAATCTGCTATTTGTTATACATGCTTAATTTTGAAATGCTAAATGTCTAGTTGACTACTTGATTATTATTGTAATTGGACCTTGTGAGTCCATGGTAGAGCTGTGGTACAGCTGCCACCCATGCATGTGCTTCGATCGAGTACTGGGTTGTGATCAGACCCCGATGCACTGAGCCCTTGTTGTGCTCATTATGGAGTAGGTGCCGTGGACGGACCTCTCCTGGTGTTATTGGCCATTAACATGTTGTGTATGATTGTTGGTATGGGACAGTAGTCATTGGTAGCTCAACTAGTTCATTTGCGAATTGAATTGATGATTCTGGTATTGATGACATGAAATTGTATTAGATTGATTGACTTGTACATATATATGAAAATTGCCTTTTGTTATTGAGATTGTATATCTCACCCCATTGTGGGCTAACATTTTCAGGGACCGGACCTCTTAGTGGTAAGGAGAAAATTAATGGAATCTTATTAAATGATTTGGTAGCACATAGGTCTGGGAGCCTTGTCAAATGGTATTGTAATTTGATTGCTAGTCTTGTATCATTGCTGCATTGCATCATGAGTTGCCAAGTATAGGGACTGTATATGTAATTTAATTACCATAGGATTGAACATTTTGATTGTAATTGGCTAATAATAGATAAGTGATTTGATCTTGTATGAACATTAAGCATTAACCCCATGCACCTTGTGACCAGAATACACTTGCTGTCATTGATCTATGAATTCACTGGTTTAGGGTGGTTAGAGGGTTAAGGATCCATATTTGGGTTTTAAATGTGTAATGATAGATGTGTTAAGTAGATTAGGTAAAAGAAAGACATTAAATCTTCACAAACTAAGTTAAAGTGGCCTAGAGGGTCGCTAGAGGGGGAATTGGAGAGCATGAGATAAAATTTTGGGAGTTATAAGAACAAAGGGAATTGGCCACGGCTAACATTTAATTGGCCTCGGCCAAATAGTAACAGAGAGGAATTGGCCGCAGCCAACATTTAATTAGCCTCGGCCAAATGTGGCGAACCTGTCAGGGAAGAAAACAGAGAGAAATTGGCCGCGACGAATAGTGAGGTTAGCCGCGGCTAAGTCTAAAAAGCTTATTTGGGGGTGTTCCAGAGGGTATTTAGCTGCAGCGAAAGGCGTATTTGGCTGCCGTGAAATCTGTAAAATTTGTGAAAGCATATGGAGTTGAATCCGAGAGTAATTGGCTACGGCGAGAGGTAATTTAGCCGCGGCAAAGGTACTAAATTTCTCATATTCACCTAGAAACCTTAGTTTCTTTTATGAAAATATTAAGGAATGATTTAGAAACCCTTGTAAGAAGTTTTTATGAATTGGAATTGATGGATGGGAGAATCAAAGGCTCCTTATTAATGATTCAATTAACTTGCACATTTGAATAATTATGGTTGTCTAATTAATGACCCTAATAATATTAAGGTTTCAAATTTCCTCACTTTTTCCCAATGTAATTAGTCTTAATGATTTCAAACCTTGATTTATGATTATTAATTACATTTTTAACCTTAATTATGATGATTAGAAGTTAGGGTCATCACACATACACACATTCTAAGACAAGCTAAATACACATCCATGCATGAGAGAAGGTAGAGAGAGCTACCTTGCACATAATTACACACTTTTTCCTTGGAATCCAAGCCTCCTCTTTCGGCCACACACATACAAAAGTGTGAGGAAGGTTTCTCTTAGCCTAAACATAATTTATGGAAGCCAATTAGGTTCATAGAACAAATTCTAAAGGTTTCTCTTAGCCTAGACACAATTTATGGAAGCCAATTAGGTTCATGGAATAAATTCTAAGGCCACACAATTTGCTTAAGCACTAGGTTGTTCTATAAACCCCATTATGGTTCTATAATTGCACCTAATGAAGTAACACCCCTCAAATAAATTCTAGGCTCAATTCTTTCCTTTCAAATTTGATTCTTGACTCCTTTTAAGCCTCTTGGAGTCATCACAAAATTAAAACAAGAAGCCTAACTACATGTTGCTTCTTTAGGTCATAATATGGAACCTAAAGCACCCACTCACTTTCTATAAGTTCTAAATTTTTTCCAAGGCTTCCCCTCATCTCCATTCATCATATATGACTCAAAAATGAGTTTAGAAAAATTTAAAATTCTCCCTCGCTAGGAGAACGCCTTTAGGCCGAGACATAGAGCAATTTTGGCCTTCTTGGAGCTTTCTTTGTTTTCTCAAGGGAAGAAGCATGTGGGGAGTCTCTTAGGGATCTTGGGAGTTCATTTAAACTCTTATTTAGACCTAGGAATCATTACATAAAATCAAATTTTATAAGGTACACTTACAACCCTAGAATTTGCATCTTGAAATCTAATGATTTTTTGTGAATTCCTTTTGCATATTCTTAATCTCCACACCCTTTTCCTTAGATTCATCCTTGGTTTTGCCTAAAAATCAACTCCTCCTATGGTTTCTAGGGTTAGGCAAAATGGAAAAGGAAGGAGGATTAAGATATCAACTATAGGAAGAGAAATTACCTAGTTTCCTTGCTTGTTTTTGCTTAAATCTTGCTTTCTCCAAGCTCCTCTCTTCAAATCCGAATATTCCCTTGAGTTTCTCCCTTGAATCAGATTTATAAACTCCATTTTAATCAAAGGAAACAAAATAGAATGAAGGAGAGGAGGTGTGGATGGAAGAAAGCATGAAAAACTACCATAGAAACATACCTTTAGGCTTGAATTCTTCCTTCTTCTTCTTCCTCCTCTCTTGTGCACCCAAAACCCTAGCTCTCTTCTCTGAAATTAGGCAGAAATTTATGATTCTAAATGAGGGAAAAAGTGGGGCGCCACCTATATATGGGGGAGGGAAGTGGCTTTTTCAAAAATTCCCATTCTGCCATTTGTTCTTTGTATTTTCATTTCTCCTTTATTTTGGCTCCTTATTAAGAACCATATTTTCTATTATAAAATTTAGGTTCCTAATTTACTAAAATGCCTTTGGAATCACTCAAATTAGAGTTAAAACCTTCCTGAACAAATTCGTCAAAGTTCGAGTACATTGATGTTGGAAAACGTCCACTGGAGGGGATTTAATTGTCCCAGGGCTTCCTATGGTTTTTAGAGCCTCTAAGAACCCCAGAGAACTCAAAACTTTCATTTTAAAAGCCTCCTGTGTGAATTTTAAAATTTTCTCAAAATTACAAAAATTTCATTACATTTCGTAAGAATTCTGTCAAAATTTGTTTCTTCATTCTAGCTCCATTTTTCCTTTTGTCTGAGGCTAGGATTCTCATTTTTAGAGTCTAAAATATTACTCAAAGTTTTTGAGACCTTAACTAATTCATTTTAGGGGACTTGCTTTGAAAACACACCCATTTCCGTCGTTTAGCAAAAATTGGACATTACAATTCTCCGCCTTTTAAAAAATTTCATCCTCGAAATTTAGATAACATACCTCATGGGAAGAGTTCTAGATATTTCTTTCTCATATCATCCTTTAACTCCCAGGTAGCTTCTTCGAGAGATAACCCCTTCCAAACCACTTTCATCAGCGGTATCATCTAATTCCGTAACTGCTTGAGTCTAACATCCACGATATGATCTGGTGATACTATGTATGATAGATCATCTTGTAACTAAACATTCTCATATTCTATGACATATGAAGGGTCAGGCTGGTACTTTTTAAGTTAAGAAACATGGAATACGTTGTGCACTTGGCTTAGATTTGGGGGAAGGGCTAGTCTGTAAGCCACAAATCATACTTTATTAAGAATTTGGAAATGACTTATGTACTTTGGACTGAGCTTTTTGCTTTTTATGAACCAACCTATCCCTGTGACTAAAGACACTTTAATGAACACATAGTCTCTAATCTCAAACTCTAACGGCTATCTACGTCTATCTACATAACTTTTCTGTCTACTTTGGGCCGTCAGAAGTTTCTTTCTAATGGCTTTTGTTTGTCTAGATGTTTAGTCCATTAACTTTGGGCCAATAAGGCTCTGCTCTCCTAGCTCAACCCAACACATTGGGGACTTACACTTCCTCCCATACAATGCCTCATACGGTGCCATTTGTATACTTGCTTGATAATTGTTATTATAGGCAAATTCCGCTAGAGGCAAATATATATCCCAGTTCACTTTCCTTTCTAAGACACACGCCCTTAATATGTCCTCTATGGTTTGGATGGTTCTCTCTGTCTGTCTATTCATCTGGGATAATAGGCTATGCTAAATCTGAGTCTAGTGCCTAGAGCATCTTGTAATGATCTCTAGAAATTCTAAGTGAATTTGGGATCTCTATCTGACACTATGCCCCTAGGTATGCCATGCAATCTAAGTATCTCCTTGATGTACAGCTGGGCTAATTTATCTAGGGTATAAATGGCTTTCATTGGTAAGAAGTATGCTAACTTTGTTAACTTATCCACTATTACCCCATATTGCATCATACCCCAATGATGTACTAGGTAAACCCATGACAAAGTCTATGGCTATACTATCCCATTTCCACTCCAGGATGTCTAAGGGTTGAAGTAACCTGGCTAGTTTTTGGTGTTCTATTTTCACTTTCTGGCATACTAAACATCGGGAGACATACTCTGCTATGTTTGTTTTCATTCTAGGTTACCAAAACATTTTCCTTAAATCCTGGTACATTTTATTATAGCTTGAATGAATGGTGTACTTGCTTTTATGTGCCTCATCTAATATTTTCTCCTTGATTTTTGTATTTCTAGGCATATATAGCCTATCCCTGTATCTAACTATATCATCCTTAAACAAATTGAATTCCTGACCACTAGCTATCTGGGCTCTAATCTTACATGGTCATCTATCTGTTGGGCTTCTCTTATTTGATACCTCAGGTCATTTTCTATTCGAGTTTCACTCATTAATAATTTACCTGAATACACCTCATAGGAAAGACTTATATCTCTTAATTTCTCAATCAATTCATGCTCTCAGATCATCATACAGGCCATGTCTATGGATTTTCTATTCAGGGCATCAGCTACCACATTAGCCTTACTGGGATGGTATCTCAATGTGAAATCATAGTCTTTCAAAAACTCTAACCATCTCCGTTGTCTTATATTTAACTCTTTCTGTTCAAATAAATATTTAGGGCTCTTGTGGTCGCTGTAAATTTCTATAGCTGCCCCATATAAGTAGTGTCTCTATATTTTTAAAGCAAATACCACTGCGGCTAACTCTAGGTTGTGTGTAGGGTAGTTTTCATTGTGGGATTTTAATTGTCTAGAAGCATAAGCTACCACTCAGCCTTTTTGCATAAGCATACATCCTAACCCTTTCTTAGAGGTATTACTGTATACTACAAAAGTTTCTTCAGGGTCAGGGAGTACTAAAACTGGGGCCATGGTTAACTTGTGCTTTAATTCTTGAAAACTACTCTGACATTTCTCATTCCACACAAACAATACATTCTTTTTAGTAAGTCGGGTTAGTGGCATCGCTATCTGAGAAAAGCCCTGAATGAACCTCCTATAATAACCTGCTAAACCTAGGAAGCTCCTTATCTCTATCACTGTCCTAGGTCTCTCCCAATGTAATACTGCCTCTACCTTATGGGGATCTACTGCGACCCCTACCTGGGAGATCACATGACCTAGAAACTGAACCTCAGTGAGCCAGAACTCACATTTACTAAGTTTAGCATATAAATGTCTCTCTTTCAAGGTCTCCAAGGCTAATCTCAAGTGCTGCTCATGTTCCTCTCTACTTTTTGAGTAGATGAGGATGTCATCTATGAAAATAACTACAAATCTGTCTAAATATGGCTTGAAAACTTTGTTCATATAATCCATGAATACTATGTGTGTTCATTAACCCAAAAGGCATAAATAAAAATTCATAATACCCGTATCTAGTTCTAAAAGCCATTTTGGGAATATCCTCAGTCTTTATTTTAAGCTGATGATATCTCGGCTTAAGGTCTATGTTAGAAAATACTGACGCTCCTACTAACTGATCTAGGAGGTCATCTATGTGAGGGAAAGGGTACTTATTCTTAATAGTGATCTTATTGAGTTATCAGTAATCTATACATAGCCTAAGGCTCCCATCTTTCTTCTTTACAAATAAGATTGGAGCTCCCCACGGCGAGACACTAGGTTAGATAAAACCCTTCTCTAAGAGCTCTTCTATCTATTTCTTAAGCTCAACTAGCTTAGTGGGGGCCATCCTATACGGGACCTTGGACACTGGACCTGTCAAAGGTACAATTTCTATAGGAAGCTCTACCTCTCTCTCTGGGGGTTGTTGATGGGTCTATCGCGCAACCCTCAAAATAAAACTAGGTTGGAAAATATATAGTTAGTGGTGCAACCTAGGTCATCTCCCTTGGAAATGGAGTTCAATGTTTAATTAGATTTTCTAAGTATTAAAGGATCCTAGAACTACCTAATTTAGGGGTTTTTTTATCTAATTAAACTAAGTAAAATGAAATTGAAATAAAGTTCCTAAATTTTACCTAATTGGATGAATTATGGTTGATAATGGCTTGCGACTAGCTTTAGATTTGTCCCTTGGTATCCACTATCTTTATCCTAATCCAATTGTGATTAATTCTGGCTTAAGAGTCCCTAATTGTGTCCATTAGCAAATGATCTTGAATTACCACTTAAGATTTAAGAACTTAGCAATTTGATGTTAATTCAGACCTTAACTACCATTAAATTACTAATTCTTATGCTTAAGATCTATGAACACTTAAATTAAATGATTAATTGATCAATTAGCCTTTGAATTAACATCCTAGGATGTTTAATTAACCAACCAAACTCCAGGAAATCCTTAAATCAAACAATAAAGCTCATAATTTCACTCATGCATTTCATCGAACACCTTCGTGGCATACATGGGAAATTAAAGGAAAGTGTAAAATTCAATATTTAATCTAACCAATCAATCAACAAAAAGGCTACTTAATTAGTGTCTAACCAGCCACTAATCACAATTACACAAATTCATAATCAAATACAACTTAACTAAGCTTGTACAAGAAAAAGAAAAAGTGTAGGAAAGTAGAAATCCTTAGCCAAAATTCTGTTTGTAATTCTATGGATTCATGCTTCTCCAAGGTCCTTCTTCCTTGCTAGTCACAGATGGAGATTAATTCTTCATTTAAGTGGAGATGGAATGGGAATGGAGGATGAGAGAAATGGCATGGAGTTGTTGGATGAAAGATGTAGCGTGGAATGGACAAAGTGTTCAATGAATGACGATGCTGGATTGGAGAGAATGTGTGTTTGCCCAAGTGTGTTTTATGAATCACGTGCTTCCCACATGCTTCATTTTCTTTTCCTTCATGTTATATTGTTCACGTGCAGCCCACGGAATGAATGAAGCATGTCATCAGAATGCATGAATGCTCCCTCATGTGCTTTTTAATTTGTCACAAGCCAGTGTTATTTTTCGTATTTTTCTTCGCGTTTTGCTAGCTACTTTCTCCTTTATGTGTCACGTGCTTATTTAAATCTTCCACGTTAACCCTTTTTTAGCTACTTCATCCATTTGCTCAAGTTTCTCATGTAGCTTCATCTTTGTTTAGCAGCTCTTCTTTTACATATTCCACGTTCTGTCTCTTCTCCACCCTAAACCATAGCTTCTTTTCGAATCCAGACGTAGCTTTTTCATTTATTCAGTTTTATCGTCCTCTTCCTTGTAAGCTTCCTTTCTAGCTCAAAATTCTTCTTGAAACGATGGTTTATTCTGTTCTATATTTCAGCTCCTTTTCTCATGCTTAAAATTCAGCTCATGCTTCTTTCTTAGCTCACTATACCCTAGCATCTTTTAACTAGCAACTTGAGCTTGCTTACTTCGTGTTTTACTTATGTTTCTGCTGCAGCTCGTGGTTACTTCTTCACTCTTCACATGGCTGTGGCTTCCTTCTTAAGTCATGCATGTGTGTTAATGTTAAGTAAAAGGCTGCTCAAGTATGCTTCTTCATGTTCTGCTTCCATGCAAGCTCCTTTCACACGCAGCTTCTCTCTTCACAAACCAGAACCCACACTCTTCCACGTGTTATTTTGCTGCCAGCTCTTACTTCATGTTGCTCATTATCCTTACAAGCTCCTTTAACTTGAGCTTCCTTCTTCTCTCAAGTAGTGGCTTCTCCTCTGTTTTGCTCGAGTATGTAGATGTAAAGAGGTGGATGAGTGTGTTATGTGAGTGTGTATGCACATGTATGAAACCTAAGAAGTGAGTGAATGTGTTGATGTGTGAAGGCTGTAACACCCTAAAATTATTTAAGGTATTAATCATGGATTTAGGGTAAGTTAAGTGAATGGAAATTTTGAGAGATAAATTAACAATATGAGTTAAGAATTAATTAGGATAGAAATTTCATCTAGGCCCAAATTAATAAATCATGATAAGAGGCTAATGGAGGCCCAATGAGTTAGGTGCAGACCCAATCTAATTCAATGTGATAGAGGCCCAAGATCCACCTTGTATAGCTCTTATAAGTGGCCTAATAAACCTTGTGCAAGCCTAAGACCATGGAGTTCTTAAAACTAAGTCTGGCCCAATAAAATTCTGTAGCCCAACAAAGCTAAAATCTGAAGCCCATTTAGAGTTGGATCTTGGAGCAGCCCATGACCCACCTTAGACCCAACTTAAACCCAACTAAAACCCTAAACACTTGAGCGTCTTCCTCATTTTGCTGAAACTCAAGAAGGAATTTTTGAGGTTTAGAGGGAGGCTAGGGTTTGGGGCAAGAAATCCATCATTTCCTACTTCTAGAGCAAGATTCAGCTAAGGTATTAGTTATATAACTTAATCCTCTCATCTTTTTCTTCATTTTGGCTTGATTAGTTTTTCATTTGGAGTATTTTCACCCACACCCAAAATCTGAAACTTGCCATTTGGTGTTTCTATGGTGAAAATTCGTAGGTTGAGGCTAGGGCTGACATTAGATAAGTATAAACTCTTCTTTTTGAGGTATTTCTGTTGGTTTAAGACCCCAATGATTGGATTATAGTATGGGTATTAATTTTATACTAAATTGCTTAGGATTTTAGGTGAAATATTAAAGTTTCTGGTGGAGTACATTTCAATCCGAATTTGGGAACTTGTAATGGCTAGGTAAGTATTTCCTAGGTGGTCATTAGCATTTTAAATTCTTTAGGTACTTGTTACTACTATAAATGATGAATTAAAGTAATAATTCTCTGATGCTATGGTTATAGGAGGATTTTTATACCATTGATGGCTGTTGCAAATTTATCTATAAGTGAGGTAACTGGGGTTTACATTAATTCCATGTATATATCTATTTTAATTTCATATTTGCTGTATATGAATGATTTGAAATATTGAATGAATTAGTTGGCTATCTATTGTATTGTGATTAGACCTTGTGAGTCCATGGTGGAGCTGTGGTGTGGCTGCCACCTGTGCATATGCTTCGATCGGGCACTGGGTTATGATCAAACCCTAAATACACTGAGTCTTGGTTGTGCTCAATGGGGAGTAGGTATCGTGGACGGGCCTTTCTCGGTGTTATTGGCCTTTAACATGTGAAAATATGATTGCTAGTATGGGATAATAATCATGATAGCCTAATTGTTTCATTTACTAATATGACTGTATGTTTTCGAATACTTATGTGAAATCATGTATATATGTTAATTAAACTGAATTATATGATGGAATTGCCTAGGTTACTGAGATTTGCATCTTACTCCATTTCATGGGATTAATATTTCAGGTGAAGGTTCTTCGGGTAAGGATAAGGGGAAGTAAGTGGATGAATAATCCATGAGCTCCAACATGTGGGGAGAAGGCTACACTTAGGCTGATTTATCTAGTATAGATGCTAAATTTTGTCTTCCTTATTGTATAGCATCATCTTGTATTCATGTTGCCAAGTGTAGGCTCTTATTTTTGATTACTTAGGATGTATTTATTAAGGAGTTAGGCCTCATCTTAATTTGGTATTGGATGTATGAACTTATAGTATCTGATATATAAACCTTGTTGAACTTATATATGGCTTACCATTTGGGAATTGTAATCACATGATGCATTAGATATTGATATAAACCATGGATGTATGAAATCTCTAACAGAATATGTATCGAATGTTAATTATCAATAGTGCATGAATTTTTGTTGCTGTTACTCCATGGACTTGCTGATATTGGGTAGTAGGAGGAGTAGAAATTTACATTTAAGTTTTGAATTGGTAATGGAGGAATAGCTAGGTGAATAAGGTACATAACTACCATTAGAGTTGCATAAATTAAGGTAGAATGGCCTTAGGGTGATTTTGGAGGGAGAGTAGAGAGTATAAGACTAGATTTTTGGAGTTATAGGATCAGAAGAAATTTCGCCACAGCCAAACTGGGATTAGCTACGGCCAATAGAGGCGAATTTACCCAGGGGGAGTCCAGAAAGAAATTCGCTACGCTGAAATGTGAGAGGCTAAACTGGGAGTCATCCAAAGGGAAATTCATCGCGGCAAAAGGGGTAAGTGGCCGCTACGAACCTTTGTGAAAATGTCCCAGGTGTTCCAGAGGAGAATTAGCCGCAGCTAATAAGGGAATTGGCAGCAGCCAATAGCGAGAGGCGAGATAGGTAAGTTCTAGGAGGCTTCCTCACCGTGGCGCCAAGTAGGTTAGCCGCGGCGAGTCGCGGCGAAACTAGTGATGAAGTAAGGGGCAAAACCGAAAGGAATTGGCTACGACTAAGTGTAATTTGGTGCAGTGAACTTTCTAAAACCCTTATATTAATTAGGAAATCTTGGTTTTTCATATGGTAATCTCAAGGGATGATTTAGAGACATTGAGATGAGTTATAATTGATAGGTAATAGAATTAAAGGCTTATAAATAAATGTTTATTTCCCTTATGTACATAAATGCTTGTAATTGTATGGTTGATGACTCTAATAACATTAAGGTTCAAATTTCCCCGTATTTCCACATTGCAATTGATCTAATGCCTTGTAACCCTAATCTATGATTAATAATCACATGGTTAACCATAATTATAATGATTAGAAATTAGGGTCGTCACAAAGACTGGCCTACGTGTTTATTCTAGTGTGTACATGTTGTTGACTTGAGCTATCCTTACTTGAGTGTTACGTGGAGATAAAAGTGTGATATGTGTGTACAGATTATGTGTGCCCATGCATGATTTTGTATTAGTGCTACGTGTGGTAAATGGAAGTGGATAAGAGTGATTAGTAAGTGAAAGTGTAAGAGTGTGTTTTTGGATGTTGTTTCTTGTGTGAATGTGCTACAACATGGAGCATGGAAGCTTGTGTGAGCTTATGTGTATGTCTTCCACAAGAGAAACAAGGGAGTTGGAGTTGACTTCTTCTTTAAAACCCATTACTCGTATTCAAATGCTATTTTATTCTTCCATTCCAATTCCATTACCCATAAAAAATCTGCAAAAGTAATAGGAAGAATATTCACAAAATTATTTGAGATAAAATTGGGCATTAAAAACCAATAATTTGTAAATTAATTCTTAAAATGTAGAAAATGGCTACTAAAACCAAATTTCATCTAATTAGACCCCTAAAGTCATATTTGGATACTAAAATGCTTAAGATAAGGAGAATAAAATATATAAAAATCATGTTTATCAAATTCCCCTACACTTAAACTTTTGCACTCTTGGGCAAAGCTCAAAATCAAAAGAAAGACTAATGACATAACCAATGGAGAATGAAAATGGACAAGGGAAAGTAAAAATCACAAGTTAGAGACTAATCACAACTCTTTAACATTTCAACAATCAAAGTAACTTCACTTGCATAAAGAATTAAGCTCCAAGGCAATTTCATTTGAAAAGAATGAATTGAAATGCATAGCCACTCACATAGGTTAGTGTTTACTCTTAATTCTCCAGTGTTTAAGGGCAATGTATATCATTCAAACTTCACCTATCAAAGTTCACAACTATAAGCTTATCAAGCTTCTAAGTCTTCACCACCCATGTCAAATGCAAAGCATAAATCAATAGGACTTTATTCAAGGTTGTAATGGGGCTAGAGGAATGAAATGAATGGATACACAAGAAAACACAAACAAATTGATACTTTAGAACCTCAAGAGCAATCAATGAAAATCTAAGATAGGGAAGAATGTGTTTCTAGGCCTTATTTCCAACTAATAATAGTGAATACTAACTCAAAACACTTCTTTATTTTGATTATCAATGACTTTTCCTCTTTTTTTTTTTGTTTTTGCTTTTCTTTTACTTTTTTTTTTAAGATAAATTCTTCAACTTTGAATAACAATGGCCTAACTTGATGTAAGATATACATTCATCTATCTTACTTAGATGTAATGCTCCTTGAAATTCCTAAAGCATCTTAAAATAGGATGAAAACATTTTTAATAGCTATGGTTCAATAAGAAAAGAAAATCAAGGTTCAAACTAGCTAAACAATGGATAAAATGCATGTCGAGTTAGCTTTTTGGCTATCTAGCTATAAAAGAAAGGAATGCCTTATCACTTTCATGCATGCAAATGCAATTTTGGTTTAAATAAAGAATCGAGAAAAGTTCTAGAGTGAAAGCAAAGATAGATGAATACACACTAGAAATGAACAAATATGGCTCAATTTCTTACCAGCTAATAGCTATGAAATAATTCATTGAAATCAAATTCATTGCCACTTCACTTGAATCAAGACACAAGATCCATTGCTTATCATGTCTAAGTGAATCCAAGCTACAATCATCTCAATTTGCAACTTTCATAGAAAAATTGAAAAAAATTCATGCTATTTCTCAAAATCTACCTCAAAAATTTCAAAAAATTTTCAATTTTTTTTTAACAAGACATAACAAAGAGAAAATGATATGGAATGAAATAACTCTCCCCCCCACGCTTAAATATTGCATTGTCCTCAATGTCAGCACACAGTCTAATCAATAGATCAATAGCATAATATAAAAAGTAGAAAGGGAAAGCATACAACTAGATGAACTTGAATCAAAGATCTCAAGGTGGCTTAGATTTCCTTTGGAGTTGGTTAGCAATTTATTTCCTATAAAATAGAAACAAAACAAACTGTAATGCAGAAAAGAAAGGAAAACTAAATCCTAAACTAAAAAGAACTCTATTAAAGACTAACTAATTATAAGTATCAAAAACAAGAATTAAAACAACTTTATTCCTTTTCAATTCAGCAAATTTAAGTCTCACTACTTTAAAGCATTTGGATTGATCATTCAGTGATGACTTATGGACTTCCTCAACCATCAGTAGTTTAGGAAAGTCAAATTCAGCAATTTCAGGAGTAAGAAAAGAAGGAGAAAAATGAAATTTAGGACATTTAAAATTAAAGAAAGAAAAATTGAAATCAATTTTAAAAACACTAGACTCGAGACTCTCTAAATATCTATCAAAACCAATAAAATTTACTGAACTCTCATCAGTAAGAGTCATTGTATCTACAAAAAAAATTAAATTGTAACTTCTCACAGTCTTTTAAGTTCAAGGTATCTGACAGTTGCTTCTCCTCAATCAGGAGAGTCTGTTGATTGTTGGGAATTAGCTCACCAACTTCAAGAATTTGTTCAGCACTCTCAACAAGAGAAATAGTATCTTCTCTTACCAAAGAGACATCAGTAGGCTTACAAAATTCTAAACAATGATCAACAACAAAATCTAGCTCTCACTAGTATCAATAACAGCACAAGCATCAATAGGATTTTCAACATCAGCAGTATCACTATGCATGCCCTCATCAATGCTAGTATAATCAGTAGAATCAATCTTATCAATAAATTCAGTGCAAAGAAAGGACTCTTTAGATTTGGCAGACTTATCAGACTCCATAAACTCATTAATCTCAATACACACAGTACTTGTATGCATATCATCACATAAGCATTTAAGAGTGGGGTCTGAATTATCAACAATAAGATGTCCAACAATTTCACTGTCTATATTCTCATCACATGCTACATCTACTGTTTCATCAGTCATGTCATCACATACTAATGAGGAATCATGTTGATAAGTATATGTGAGAAACTCACTAGTCTCAGTGAAAGCATTAATCTAGGAGCATTTATCACATGTAGTGGTTTCAGCACAAATGCAATCAAAAGATGCATTCAAATCAGCTATGTCAAATGGTCCAGATGGCATGCTATCCCTAAACTCAGAAGATGCATTATCAACAGGCTTATCAACCAATTCCACACCAGGAACAGAATAATCATCACATTCTAGATCACCCCTACACTTATCTACTACCCTAGACTCAATAGATTCATCATTAATAAGTTCAGAAATGAAATCATCACTATGGTCATAGCTAGGTGTAGACATACCAAGTGCATCAGTACACAAGGGTTCATAAACATTAACAAATGTATCAGTTTTGCTCAAGACATTACATAATCAATCAAATTAGGAGATTCAATAATAATTTCCTCATCAACAACATCATCATGCAATTTAGAATCAACAACATTGTATGCATTAGTTGTCACAGTACTATCATCTATACTAGAATTAATTCTAACAAAATGTAAAGTATTAGAATATGGAAGGATATTACCCAATGAATAGGACTCTTCCTCCTCTATACATTCCCTTATAATTTGCTCTTCAATTAATTCAGTAGCACTTGAAGTGGGTTGATTCATTTGAATTCCCAAATCTTTCATAATGTTGTCAATCTTTTGTTGATTTTCAAGATGCCACTATTTAGTTTCTTGTTTGAATTGAAGATGGTGGGCATCCCTTTGTTGGATTCGAAGATCAAAGGCTTCCAATTGCTGCATCATCCTCTATTCCCAACTTGGTTCCCTCTGGACCTCTTGTTGCGTGTATCCCTTATGATAATTGTAAGGATGATATTCTGGCTCTTACCTATGGTAATCATGGTATGGCTCATAATGATGGTGGTAATTAGGGTGTACTTCATATGGATTGTGGTATGGTTCAATGTAACTGGGGTGACCTTCATATGAATGGTGATGTGGTTGGTAGCATGGCTGTTGGACTTGTTGATATTGTTAGCTTTGTTACTCTTGTCTTTGTTGTTCAAGAATACCACGACACATTGAAATGGCTTCATCCAACTTTCAGAAAATCCTATCCTTTGCCAAAAAATCATAGACACCTTGATTAAAATAATAAGGATCCATTTAAAGCAAAGAAAAATGAGAAGCACAATTAATTTCAACACAAAAAAAAAAATCACTAACAAATTATAACTAAAATTAATCAAAATTAAGAAAATAAAAATTCAAATGAAGATAATACCTACATAATAATAAAAAACACTAAAAAATAGAGGTTAATCACACAAAATAAGCTCACAAAAAATAAAGAAATTAAATCCAGAAAAATTAAAAAATTCCTTAAAAAATTCAAAAAAATTTGAAAAAGTGCCTCAAACATTGGAATTTGCCCAAAATATGGTGCACCTAAAAACTTTGGAAAACAAAGTTTGAAAATTTTCTCGGCACTTTAAACAAAAATTTCAGCAACCAGGCAAGTTGATGCACAACACCGAAATGATCTAAATCTAAATTCAAAACAAAACAAAAACTAAGCTAAAACAAAACCAAAAAAGAGCTAAAATAGAACTAAAACACTTAGAAAACTTTCTCAAATAATTGAGAATCTAATTCCCTGGCAATAGCACCAAATTTTGACGAGTCTATCGCGCAACCCTAAAAATAAAACTAGGCTAGAAAATATATAGTTAGCGGTGCAACCTAGGTCATCTCCGTTGGAAATAGAGTTCAATGTTTAATTGGATTTTCTAAGTGTTAAAGGATCCTAGAACTACCTCAGTTATAGGGGTTTTTGATCTAATTAAACTAAGTGAAATGTAATTGAAATAAAGTTCCTAAATTCTACTTAATTGGACTAATTATGGTTGATAATGGCTTGCGACTAGCTTTGGATTCGTCCTTTGGTATCCGCTATCCTTATCCTCATCCAATTGTGATTAATTCTGGCTTAAGAGTCCCTAATTGTGTCTATTGGCAAATGATCTTAAATTACCACTCAAGATTCAAGACCTTGGCAATTTGATGTTAATTGAGACCTCAGCTATCATTAAATTACTAATTATTGTGATTAAGATCTATGAACACTTAAATTGAATGATTAATTGATCAATTAGCCTTTGAATTAACACCCTAGGATGTTTAATTAACCAACCAAACTCCAAGGAATCCTTAAATCAAACAATAAAGCTCATAATTTCACTCATGTATTTCATTGAACACCTTCGTGGCATACATAGAAAATTAAAGGAAAGTATAAAATTTAGTATTTAATCTAACCAATCAATCAACAAAAAGGCTTCCTAATTAGTGTCTAACCAGCCACTAATCACAATTACACAAATTCCTAATCAAATACAACTTAACCAAGCTTGTACAAGAAAAAGAAAAAGTGTAGGAAAGTAGAAATCCTTAGCCAAAATTCTGCTTGTAATTCCATGGATTCAAGCTTCTCCAAGGTCCTTCTTCCTTACTAGTCATAGACAGAGATTAATTTTTCATTTGAGTGGAGATGGAATGGGAATGGAGGATGAGAGAAATGGCGTGGAGTCGCTGGATGAAGGATGTAGCGTGGAATGGATGAAGTGTTCAATGAATGACGATGATGGATTCGAGAGAATGTGCATCTGCCCAATTGTGTTTTATGAATCACATGCTTCCCACATGCTTCATTTTCTTTTCCTTCATGCTATATTGTTCACGTGCAGCCCATTGAATGAATGAAGCATGTCATCAGAATGCATGGATGCTCCCTCACGTGCTTCTTAATTTGTCACAAGCCAGCGTTATTTTTCATATTTTTCTTCGTGTTTTGCCAGCTACTTTCTCCTTTGTGTGTCACGTGCTTATTTAAATCTTGCACGTCAACCCTTTTTTAGCTACTTCATCTATTTGCTCGAGTTTCTCATGTAGCTTCATCTTTGTTCAGTAGCTCTTCTTTTACATATTCCACATTCTATTTCTTCTCCACTTAAACTGTAGCTTCTTTTCGAATCCAGATGCAGCTTTTTCATCTATTCAGTTCTATCATCCTCTTCCTTGTGAGCTTCCTCTCAAACATGAAATTCTTCTTGAAACTATGGCTTGTTCTGTTATATATTTCAGCTCTTTTTCTTATGCCTAAAACCCGGCTCATGCTTCTTTCTTAGCTCGCTATACTCCAATGTCTTTTAACCAGCAGCTCGAGCTTGCTTGCTTCATGTTTTACTCATGTTTCTGCTGCAGCTCGTGGTTACTTCTTCACTCTTCACGTGGCTATGGCTTCCTTCTTGAGTCATGCATATGTGTTAATTTTTAGTGAAGGGCTGCTCAAGTATGCTTCTTCGTGTTTTGCTTCCACGCAAGCTCCTTTCACATGCAACTCTTCTCTTCATAGACCAGAACCCACACTCTTCCACGTGTTATTTTACTGCTAGCTCTTACTTCATGTTGCTCATTATCCTTACAAGCTCCTTCAACTCAAGCTTCCTTCTTCTCTCAAGCAGTGGCTTCTCCTTTGTTTTGCTCGAGTATGTAGATGTAAAGAGGTGAATGAGTGAGTTGTGTGAGTGTGTATGCACGTGCATGAAACCTAAGAAGTGAGTGAATGTGTTGATGTGTGAAGGCTAGCCTACGTGTTTGTTCTAGTGTGTACATGTGGTTGACTTGAGCTGTCCTTACTTGAGTGTTACGTGGAGATGAAAGTGTGATATGTGTGTGCAGATTATGTGAGCCCATGCATACTTCTATGTTAGTGCTACATGTGGTAAATGGAAGTGGATAAGAGTGATTAGTAAGTGAAAGTGTAAGAGTGTGTTTTTTGATGTTGTTTCTTGTGTGAATGTGCTTTAACATGGAGCATGGAAGCTTGTGTGAGCTTATGTGTATGTCTTCCATGAGAGAAACATGGGAGTTGGAGTTGACTTCTTCTTCAAAACCCATTACTCCTATTCAAATGCTATTTTATTCTTCTATTCCAATTCCAATACCCATCAAAAATCTTCAAAAGTAATAGGAAGAATATTCACAAAATTATTTGAGATAAAATTGAGCATTAAAAGCCAATAATTTGTAAATTAATTCCTAAAATGTAGAAAATGGCTACTAAAACCAAATTCCATCTAATTAGACCCCTAAACCCATATTTGGATACTAAAATGCTTAAGATAAGGAGAATAAAATATATAAAAATCATGTTTATCAGTAATCCACTAATTTCTCTAAGGAATACCTCTGGGAACTCCCTCACTATGGGAATCTCATCTATACCCTCTTCTACCTTAGCCTAGATTGAAAAGAAAACTAGATACCCTTAACAACCATGCTCTAGAGATCTCTTAGCCTGGGAGGTGGTCATGGAAAATAACTCAGTCCTCATATTAGGCACAGTCCCACACTTAGGTAAAGTAATACATATGTGGCTACAATCTAGTGTGGCGTTATTCACAGACATCTAATCCATGCCAATAATCACATCAATATCAACAAGGGGCATACAAATCAAATCAAGAGCGGTAAGGCAATGATTAAACTAGATCACATAATTCAAGCAAGCATGGGAGCTAATGGCTCAGTTTCCTATGGGAGTAGATATATGTAAATCATATGGAAGTGTACGCATACTCAAACCCAACCTCCTAGATAGTCATATGATATAAAAGAGTGGCTAGCACTCGAATCAAATAATGCAGTCACAGAAAAATTATTTATTCTAATAGTACCTTGAATTAGACTCGGGGACCGACTAGCCTCTTATTGGGATAGTGTAACATCCGGTCCTTCCGTAAACGTGAGAAACGCAATGTTCGGTTTCTCCGTAAACGACAAAAATAGGCCAGATACAAAAGGAAGTCCCTGAAATAGAAGGAATTAGGGCCAACTAAAATTATGATAAAATTTTAAATATTAGAAAATGAGAATTTGAGCCTTGAGTTGCCCAGAAATTAAGGCCAGAGTAATTCAAAAAAATTTGCCAAAAGCCTAATGGCATTTTTGTAAATATGGGCACTTTTTGAAAAAACACATAGGAGGGATTTTTAAATGAAATTTTTGAGTTCTCCGAGGTTCTCAGAAGCTCTAAAAACTATGGAAAGCCCCAGGATAGCTAACGCCCCTTCGGTGGACGTTTTCCAACGTCAGTGTGCCTAAACTTTAACGAATTCGTTCGAAAAGGTTTTAGCTCCAATTTTAGTGATTTCAAAGACATTTTACTTGATTTGGAACCTAAATTTTATAATGGAAAAGAAGGTTCTCAAAATGGAGCTAAAACGAAGGAGAAACGGAAATGCAAAGTATGAAGGGCGAAATGGGAATTTTTGAAAAGTGTAACTTATTCCCACCTATATATATGATGCACCCTTCTCCTCCCTTCATTATGCACAACCATCTTCTGCCTAAAACTAGAAGAAAATCCTAGGGGATGAGGCTCACAAGAAGGGGAAGAAAAGGAGGAGAAATCAAAGGCTTAAGGTATGGAAATTAGTAGTTTTTCATGCTCTTTCTCTTCCAAACCTCTTCTCCTCCATTCTCCTTTGTTTCCTATGATTATAATGAAGTTTATAAATCTGTTTTAAGGGAGAAATTGAGGGGAAAGTTCGGATTTGAAGAGAGGAGCTCAAAGAATACAAAATTCAAGTGAGAAAAAGCAAGAAAACAAGGTAATTTCTCTTCCTATAGTTGTCATTTTTGGTCCCCTTCTCCACCATTTCGTCCCACTTGAAAACCCTAGGAGGAGATGATTTTTAGGCAGAACCAAGCATGAATCTAAGGAAAAAGGGTGTGGAGATTAAGAATATGTAAAGGGAATTATCAAAAAGCCATTAGATTTCAAGATGCAAATTCTAGGGTTTCAATTGCACCTTGTAAAATCTGACTTTTTATGATGATTCCTAGGCCTAAGTAAGAGTTTAAATGAGCTCCCAAGATCCCTAAGAGGCTCCCCATATGCTTCTTCCTTTGAGAAAACAAAGAAAGCTCCATGGAACCCAATATGCTTCATAGCCTCAGCCTAGATGGGTTCTCCTAGCTAAGGAGAGTTTTAAATTTTTCTAAGGCCATTCTTGAGTCATATTTGATGAATGAAAGTGAGGGGAGGCCTTGGAAAAAATTTAGAACTCATAGAAAGTGATTTGGTGCCTTAGGTTCCATATTATGACCTAAATAAGCAACATGGTGCTAGGCATTTTATTTTGATGATGTGATGACTCCAAGAGGCTTAAAAGGAGTCAAGAATCATATTTGAAAAGAAAGAATGAGGCCTAGAAATCATTTGAGGGTGTTGCTTCATTAGGTGCCAATATGGACCATAATGGGGGTTATAGAGCAATCTAGTGTTTCATTAAGTTGTGTAGCCTTAGAGTGTGGTTCATGAACTTAATTGGCTCCCATAATTTGTGTCTAGGCCAAGAGAAACCATCTCCACCAATTTTTAGGTGTGTGGCCGAAAGAGAAGGCTTGAGTCCAAAAGGAAAAAGTGTGTGATTGTGTGCAAGGTAGCTCTCTCTACCTTCTCTCATGCATGGATGTGTGTTTAGCTTATTTTAGAATGTGTGTATGTGTATTTTCAAGCTTTGAAAAGTATGCTAACATGTCTTTACATGTCATGATCCTTGATGCCATGTTATGTTTTAAATGAATCCATGATGTTTGTATGAGATTGCTTGAGTGTGGAGAGGCCAAGAACTCTTCCCTTTGGTGAGGATGAGCTAAGAACCCTTGAGCTTGGTTGAGATAAAGCAAAGAGTCTTCTAAAAGCAAAGTAGGCTCCCAAGAGTATGGTTGAGTCCAAAGTGCTCAAGAAATGGGTGAGGTAATCCAAAACCCATGAGGAGAAGTGTGAGGCCAATCCAAACACTTAGTGAGCTCTTGAATGATTTGTATGAGTTGTTCACATGCCAACTTTGCTTTTAAAATGTCCATGGCTTTTATTGTCTCCATGCATGCATTGGTAAAGCTTGCTTGCACATATTATGTATGATTGAATGAGAGATGAGCTATTGGGATTCTTTGAATCTCATTCCCTCCTCTCCAATGATCTAACATGCTAAGTGAACCAAGTGGAGATGCTAATGGGAGCCAACAACACTAAGGGAAGGAGATTGACAATCATGTGTTTAGCTTTCGTCACTTTAAGACCATGATTGTACCATATGATATATATGATGTAGTAAATGGGCTATGACCCTTGAGACATGTGTAAATATGATATTATATGATGTTTAAATGTATGGATATGATGTGTGACCTCTAGAACCTATTTTGAGTATGTAATGCCAAAGTGTGCAATATGGAAGTTTGTTGGAAATATGCATAAGTGTGGGTTGAATGGCCAAAATGAGATGTATGAGGTTTGGAAATATTTGGGCAGCTCACACAAGTCTCAAATGAGCTTTTAAACTTGCCCAAAAGGTACTAAGACTAAGGGAAATCCATTTGGCAATTTTGGTACCCAATATGGAGCCAAAATTACCAAAATTGACCATAATGGAACCCTATATCACTTTTTAGCCAAATGAGTTAGTCTTGCTCTAAACTTTGGCATGCAATTAGGTCTCATTGAGAGATTTTTGAGAAGCTAAAGAACATAATTTTTGGAGGTCTAGAGAATATTTGATGAATTTTCAAAGTTGGGATTTTCTATGGTTTCTGGTATGTGCACTGTTCATACTGGCAGATTTGATTTTTGTGTCACTAGATGGCTAAATAGTATCCAATGCTTATGAAATTTTATATACATAAACTAGAGGTCATGAGCTTTCTGTGGCCACTGAGATCACCTCATTTGGAGGTCTGAGCAGAGAGTTATGCATGTTTGAAGTTAACTGTCAGTATCAGTAGCACCCCAGGAGCTCAGTTACTGTTCCATCAGTTCCAGATGTCTAAACGCATCTGTTTCATTCTGGAATTATTTTTAGTGTCAAGTTAACATTTGTAGTTTTCCAGAATGACTGAATATGTGTGATTTTGATTTTTTTAGAATTAGTTATGAATTTCAGAAATTTGTATCAGTAAACTGAATAACAGCCCAGGCAGCCAGCGACTCTGTAGCTTTTTGGATGTCAAACGTTCTTTGTGATGAATATTGTGACGTGGGCGTATTTTTAGTGTGAAGTAGACATCCTAATCTTTCCAAAATGACCAAGATTGCATGACGAATTTTCTAGATTTAGTTATGATTTTTCAAAATTGGGCCAGAAAATGGAGCAAATCTGGCTGAAAATATGCTTGCTTATTTTGAGCTCCAATTCGATTTCCATGAGTTATGGGCATGATTTTGTCATGAAAATGAGTTGTAATGATGTATTTAAATATGAGAATATATAGTATGAGCTCACACGGTCCACGTGACACCGAATTGAATTTTTTTAGATATAGCGCAACGCGGAAAAGTCTATTATTTTATCCCATTTCTCATATGCTCTTGTGGGATTGATGATATAAAGCCTATAAATGACATAAAATGAGCTAGACATTATGGTGTTACAGATAGGGTAAAGACTCTACCTTGGGTCAGAGGTCTAGGAGAAGGAGCCATCTCCCTCTACTGTGGAATCGGTGGAGGAGTATGGGTGCAATCTCTAGCCATATGTCCTGGCCTACCACTCCTAAAACACACATTCTGCCCTGCATAACATGGTCTGATGCCGTGGTTTCTGCCACACTGGGGACATGTGATGGGTGTGAAGCTACCTCAGTTGGACAGAGTCCTCTATCTCTTGCCTTTTCTGCTCCACTGACTCTTGCCACCTCTACGACTAGTAACTGCAGCCTGTGAACCCTCTCTAAGTCTTTTGGGCTCAGAGAGGGGTGGTCTAGCACTGGGGTAGGCTGCATCATCTTGAGATTCGTCTCTGTCACTTTACATACCTCTACAAGGGTGTTAAAGTGCCTAATTCTCTGTGGCACTACCCTGTCTCTAATCTCAGGGAGCAGACCTTTCTCTAATCTATCTACTCTCCATCTTTCATCATCATGTCTTTGTAGATAGGAGGAGTATCAGGAGAGCTCAACAAATTTAGCCATATATTGGTCCATGGACATCTCCTCAGTTTGTTTGAATAGAATAAACTTTGACTCTTTCTCAACCCTGATGGAACTGGGGAAGTATTTCTTATGGAATACCTGGAGGAATGCCTCCCAAGTAATTGGGGAGTTCCTCGCCCTCAAAGTAGGTTCAGTGCCCTTCTACTAATAGTCTGCTTCTTTCTGTAACTGGAATACAGCCATGTTGGCTTTTTGCTTAGATGTGCACTCCATCACCTCGAAGATTTTCTCTAACTGCATAATCCAGGCGTCAGTTTTATCTGAGTTCATCTCACCATCAAAGGTGGGAGGCCTGAATTTTCTGAATTGGGTAATGATCTTTCTAGTTGAGGGCTGCTGTTGTGCAGGAGGCATCTGAGCTGGTGGAATCGGAGCAACCATCTACGTGTGTGGCTATGGATTTGGTGAGTTACTCCTGAATGCTCAGGATGATTTGAGTGTGGAGGTGGCTAAGGAGGAGTAGGTGTATAGCCCTGGCTATCTCTCTCAGCAAGCCGTTCTTGTAACTACATAATTACAGCTTGCTGCTGATCCAAGCGAGCCATGATAGATTGTAAGACTCCAGCAACTGGATCACTAAGCCTGGCTTCATCAGCAAGAACCTTTCTAGAGGGCTAACTTCTCTTAATGTTCACCATTATGCTGAAACATCATAACAAACTTTAATATGAAACAATGGAACACTTCCACCATCAAACACACTCAATTCATTTGAAAACAAGCTCATATGCATCTAGGCAACTCATAAACACAAGCCACAACCCATATCAAGAGTCTGAACCTTTGCTCTAATATCAATAAATGTAACACCATAATTTCTAGCTCATCTCATGCATTTTAATAACTTAAGTTTATGAATCATGGAGTTACCAATGAAAAAGGCAATAAAAATAATAAATATTTTTGCGTTGTGTCATGTATAAAAATTTCATTCAATGTCACATGGACCGTGTGAGCTCATACAACACATTCTCGTATTTATTTACATGAATACAACTCATTTGGATCATAAAATGTGGCCTACCACTCATGAAACTCGATGGGAAGCTTAAAATATGGATATTAAATTTTGACCAGAATTTACCCCTTTTTTGTCCAAATTTGGAAAATTATAACTAATTCAAGAAAAATTGAAATAATGTATTATTAGCCATTATGGAAAGCTATAGATCTTTACTTCATAGTAAAAATATGTTTAGACCATATCATCTATCACAGAGGATGTTTGACATTTGAAAAGATCTAGAGGTCAAACTACCCACTGATATTGTTATAGATTTTTGCAGCAAACTTTGAAAATATTCAATTAATTCCAAAAAAATCCAATCTATACAAATGATACCAATTTGGAAAGTTGTGGATGTTAGCTAAAGGAAAAAAAATAACTCCAGATCAGCTCAGGCTATCCAAGGCCTCAAAATCCAATCAAACAATAACAGAGGTTAGTTGGAATCCCTAATCCTAGACAAAATCTTCAAAAATTCATATCTCCCTCTTTAGACATCCAAATGAGGTGTTTCTAGTTTACACGAGTAATGTGTAGTATTTCTATATAAAATTTCATGGTAAATGGACATCATTTGAGCCTTGTGTGATAGATTTCATTTTCGGACCAAATGAATAGTGCATTAGACCAAAATCAAAAAATTTGCCAAATTTATAAATTCATCAAATATTCTATAAACACTTCAAAAATTATGTTTTTTAGCTTCCCAAAAATTTCTCAACAAGCTCTAATTGCATGCCAAATTTTAGAGCAAGAAGAATTCATTTAGCTAAAAAGTGATATAGGGTTCCATTATGGTCAATTTTAGCTCCTTATAGGGTACCAAAATGTCCAAATGGCTTTCCTTTAGTTTTGACACCTTTTGGGCAAGTCTAAAAGCATAATTAAGACTTGTGTGAACTGCCCAAATAGTCCCAAGCCTCAAGCATCTCATTTTGACCATTTCATCCACACATATGCACATTTACATTAACTTTCCAAGAAACATAACTTGGCATTACATACTCAATTTATATTCTAGCATTCACACATCATATGCTTTCATTTATACATCATATATGATCATATTTACACATGTCCAAGAGGTCATAGACCATATACATCATTGGATTACATCATATGACATATCTATGGTCTTAAAGAATAAAAAATTTTGCATTTTGTTGTCATTCTCTCATCCTCAAGGTCGTTGGCTTCCATTTCCTTGTCCACTTGACCTACCTAGCATATTAGATCATTGGAGAGGAGGGAATGAGATTCAAAGAATTCCAATAGCTCATCTCCCTTTCAATCACACATAATATATGTAAAGTAAGTCTTGAAAATGCATGCATGGATATAATAGAAGTCATGAACGTTCAAGAAGCAAGCTTAGCATATACATCAATCATACAAGACATTCAAGAGCTTGCCAAGTGGATGGATTGGCCTTACCCTTTTTCTCATGGATTTTGAACTTGCCTCACCCATTCTTTAAGAGATTCTTGGACTCAACCATACTCTTGAGAGCCCACTTTACTTTTGGGAGACTCTTTGCTTTGTCTCAATCAATCTTAAGTGTTCTTGGCTCATCCTCACCATGATTAAGAGTTCTTAGCCTCTCCACACTCAAGTAAACTCAAACAAATATCATAGCATCATTTAGAAACATAACATGTCATCATGGAATCATGGCATATAAAATCATGCTAGCATACTTTTCATGGCTTGAAATTACACATACACACATTCTAAGACAAGCTAAACACACATCCATGCATGAGAAAAGGTAGAGAGAGCTACTTTGCACACAATCACACACTTTTTCCTTAGAATCCAAGCCTCTTCTTTTAGCCACACACACAAAAAGTGTGAGGAAGGTTTCTCTTGGCCTAAACACAATATATGGAAGCCAATTAGGTTCATGAAACAAATTTTAAGGCCACTAGACACTAAGTTGTTCTATAAACCCCATTATGGTTCCATAATTGCACTTAATGAAGCAACAGCCCTCAAATAAATTTTAGGCTCCATTCTTTCCTTTCAAATATGATTATTGACTCCTTTTAAGCCTCTTGGAGTCATCACATAATTAAAACAAGGAGCCTAACTACATGTTGCTTCTTTAGGTCATAATATGGAACCTAAAGCACCCACTCACTTTCTATGGGTTCTAAATTTTTTCCAAGGCCTCTCCTCATTTCCATTCATTATATATGGCTAAAAAATGAGCTTATAAAAATTTAAAATTCTCCCTAGCTAAGAGAACGCCTTTAGGCCAAGACAGAGCAATTTTGGCCTTCTTGGAGCTTTCTTTGTTTTCTCAAGAGCATGTGAAGAGCCTTTTAGGGATCTTGGGAGTTCATTTAAACTCTTATTTAGGTCTAGGAATCATCACAAAAAGTCAAATTTTATAAGGTACACTTATAACCCTAGAATTTGCATCTTGAAATCTAATGATTTTTTGTTAATTCCTTTGCATATTCTTAATCTCCACACCCTTTTCCTTAGATTCATCCTTGGTTCTGCCTAAAAATCAACTTCTCTTATGGTTTCTAGGGTTATGTGAAATGGAAAAGGAGGGAGGATCAAGATACAACTATAGGAAGAGAAATTACCTAGTTTCCTTGTTGTTCTTGCTTAAATCTTGCTTTCTCTAAACTCCTCTCTTTAAATCCAAAAATTCCCTTGAGTTTCTCCCTTGAATCAGATTTATAAACTTTATTTTAATCAAAGGAAATAAAGGAGAATGAAGGAGAGAAGGTGTGGATGGAAGAAAGCACGAAAAACTACCATAGAAACTTACCTTTAAGCTTGAATTCTTCCTCCTCTCTTGCACACCCAAAACCTTAGCTCTCTCCTCTGAAATTAGGCAGAAATTTCTGATTCTAAATGAGGGAGAAAGTGGGGCATCACCTATATATAGGGGGAGGGAAGTGGCTTTTTCAAAAATTCCCATTTTGCCCTTCATTCTTTGCATTTTCGTTTCTCCTTTGTTTGAACTCCTTTTTTAGAACTATATTTTCCATTATAAAATTTAGGTTCCCAATTTCGTGAAATTCCTTTGGAATCACTCAAATTGGAGCTAAAACCTTCTCGAATGAATCCATCAAAGTTCAGGGTACACTGACGTTGGAAAACATCCACCGAAGGGGATTTAACTATCCCAGGGCTTCCCATGATTTTTAGGGCCTCTGAGAACCCCAAAGAACTTAAAACTTTTATTTAGAAATCCCTCCTGGGTGAATTCCAAAATTTACTCAAAATTACAAAAATGCCATTACATTTCATAAGATTTCCGTCAAAATTTGTTTCTTCATTCTAGCTCCATTTTTCCTTTCTTCTAAGGCTAGGATTCTCATTTTTAGGAGTCTAGGATGTTACTTAAATTTTTTGGAACCTTAACTAATTCATTTAAGGCGACTTGCTTTGAAAACGTGCCCGTTTCCGTCGTTTAGCAAAAACTGGACATTACAAATAACACTCTAAAATGTAAACTAGAGGAGTTTTAATCATTCTTGGGGTTCCTATGGCTTTTAAACCCTTTCAAAATCCCAAAAAATTTGATCTTTCCATTTAAAGATCCCTCCTTTGAGTTTTCTAAAAGTTGCTTAAAATTACAGAAAATGTCACTCCATTTTCATTAATTTTTATTTAACTTTTCTGGCTCTAATTTTTGAGTATCTTAAGCCTTACATCCCCATGTCTGATTGTCTAAATTATAACTTTAATTTTATTAGGCCTCTAATTATTCAATTTAGGGGACTTCCTTTAATAATCCATTTAGTTTACGGCTTTTGAAATGACAGATGTTACATTTCTTCCCCCTTGAATAAAATTGTCATCGAAATTTAAATATATTCCTCATAGAAATAGCTTTGGATATTTTTCTTTCTTATCTCCTCTTCTAGCTCCAAGGTAGCTTCATCAGGAGATAGCCTTTTCTAAACCACTTTCACTAGTGGTATTATCTTGTTCCTTAACTGCTTCAGTTTAACATCCATAATTTGACCAATTGATACTATATAAGATAGATTGTCTTGTAATTACATATTCTCATATTTTATAACATGTGAGGGGTCAGGTTGGTACTTTTTAAGTTGGGATACATAGAAGACATTATGTACTTGGCTCAAGTTTGGGGGAAGAGCGAGTCTGTTGGCCACAGGTCTAACTTTATCAAGAATTTGGGATGGACCTATGTACTTTTGATTGAGCTTTCTACTCTTTATGGACCTACCTATCCTTATGACTAGAGACACTAATGAATACATGGTTTCTAACCTTAAACTCTAATAGCCTTCTCTTTTTATCTGCATAACTTTTTGTCTACTCTGTGCTGTTAGAAGTTTCTTTATTATGGTTTCTATTTGTCTCAAGGTTTGATTCACTAATTATGAGCCTATAAGGATCTCTCTCCAAGCTCAACCTAACATGCCAGAGAACTATACTTCCTCCCAAATAATGCTTTGCCTATCTGAATACTAGATTGATAACTGTTGTTATAGGCAAACTCTGCTAGAGGAAAATAGGTGTCCTAGTTACCCTTTAACTCTAAGACACAAGCCCTCAACATATCTTTTAAGATTTGGATGGTTTTTTCTATTTGACCATTTGTTAGAGGGTGATAGGCTGCACTAAATCTTAACCTGTTTCTTAGGGCATCCTGTAATGATCTCTAGAAATTCAAAGAAAATCTAGGATCTCCATCTGATACTATGCTCCTAGGGACACCATGTAGTCTCACTATTTCCTTTATGTATAGCTGAGTTAATTTATCTAGGGTGTAAGTGGCTTTTATCACTAAAAAATGGGCTGACTTGGTTAATTTATCAACTATCACCCATATGGCATTATGCCCTGATGATGTTTTGGGTAAACCCATAACAAAGTCTATCACTGTTCTATCCCATTTTCACTCAGGGATATCTAAGGACTGAAGCCAAGAACCCTTTAGCCATGATAAGGATGAGCCAAGAACCCTTAAAATTAGTTAAGACAAAGTAAAGACTCTCCTAAGAGTGAGGTTGACTCCTAAAAGTAAGGTTGAGTCAAAAACCTCTTAAAGAAATTGGTGAGGCAAGTCCAAAATCCATAAGTAAATGGGTGAGGCTAATCCACTTACTTGGCAAGCTTATGTATGCTATGTATGACTTATTCAAATGTTAAAGAAGTCTCTTGAATGATTGCACATGTCAATATGCTCATGCATGCATTTGTAAGACTTAGTTTGCATACTTTATGTGTGATTAAAAGGGAGATGAGTTATTAGGATTCTTTGAATCTCATTCCCCCCTCTCCAATATTCTAACATGCTAGGTGAATCAAGAGAACAAGGTAATGGGAGCCAACACCTTAAAAGATAAGAGATAAGGGCATGAATTTTGCTTCTTTAAGGCTATGTAAATGGAAAATGTTGTAACCTATTGTTGTATATGTCTTATGACCTTATGAACATGTGTAATTATGCTAATGTATCATGTACAAATGAGAGTTTATGTTATGTGAATGTTACAATGCAATTTAAGTATGTAATGGCAAGATTAGTATTATGGAAATGTGTGTATGGCATGGGGTAAGAGTGTGAGTTTCCAAATTCTGGGTTTGTACACCTTTAAGACAGGTTTAAAATGCCATTTTGGTGCAATCCCATATGCTTAAGTAGCCACACAAGCTTGGGAAGCAAAATTGGATACTTTGATGCTAGTTAAGACCTTAAAAATGACCAAATCAAAACCCTATAGGACAAACTAACTAAATGAATGAATCTTCCCATGAAATTTTGCAGACATGTAGGGCTCATTGAGAGCTTTTTGGGAATCTAAAGTGCAAAAAAATTAGAGCTCTACAGAATTAATTATGAATTTTCAAAGTTAGGATTTTTCTACTATTCTAGTGCATGTATTGCTCATATGGTCAGTTTTGTGTTCTATATCATCATTAGATAGCCAAATGGTGTCTAATGCTTGTGAAATTTTATAGGCATAAACTAGAAATTATAAAATTTTTGTGGCCACTAAGATCACCTCATTTGGAGTCTGAGTAGAGAGTTATGAATTTTTGAAATTTACTATCAGTACTAGTAGCGCCACTGGACCTCAGTATTGTTTCGTCATAATTCAGTTCCCAGATGGTCTTGGTATGGTCTAGAGATATTTGTTTGCTTAGATTTAACATTTGTAGCTACTCAGATTCATCGAATTTTCATGATTTTGTATTTTTGTGGAATTAGTTATAAATTTCCAAAATTTATGATAGTGAACTGTGACAGTAGCCCAGGCAGCTGAGACCTTGGGCGCTTTTCGAACGTCAAACGCCTTCTACTTAATGTTCCATGGACTGAAATTATTTTTAGCATAAAGTAAACATCAGTAACTTTCCCAAATAGTAAATAATACATAATTTAAATTTTTCTAGAATTAGTTATGATTTTTCAAAATTTGTAATAGAAAACATGCAATTCTGGCAAAGGCTTCACTATGGAATTTTATGCGTTTCTTGCACTTGCACGAGTTCTAAGCCACTTTTGGTGATAGATTTGAGTTGTATCTATGTAATTAAATATGAGAATGTGATACATGAGTCCATATGGGCCACAGGACTAAAAGAAAAAGTTATGTGTAGTGTAATGCAAGAAAACTCAATATTTTAATGCCATTTTTCTTGCCTCCCTACATAATGCTTAGCATAAGACTTAAAATTAGCACGATAAAAAGTTAGAAATCTGTGGTGTTACAAGTGGCATATCATCAAGTCACAAGAACATGCACAAGCGTACAATGACATACATATGCACACAAGAATACAAGAAGAATGAGGTGGAGAGCTACCTTTAACTTGGTGTAAGCTTTACTTGTCTTATTCTTCCCTCTTTTTGGCTTCACAAGCACACCTAGGTGGGTTGGTGTTCTCTTGGCCTAAGAACCATAAACAACACACAATTATACACTTGAAGTAAGCCAAGACTTAGACTCACTCTTAAACATACACTTGGTTCCATAAGTGGCATAATGGCTCCATAAATGGCCTATTGAAGCAACCTTCACAATTTAAGATTTAGGCTCCTATCTCTTTCCATTTCTAGGCCTATTGGCCTCATTCAAAGTCATTGAAGCAATCACACATTCATTTGCACAATTGGAAAACCAAGTTGCTTCATAAGGCACTATTATGGACCCCATTGCTCCATCTCCCAATCTATGGCTCCTAAATTTTTCTAATAGTTTTTCCCATCTTCTAACATCATATAAAGTCCCCAAATAAGGCTATAATAAATTAAAACACTCCCTAGCTTAATTATCCTAGCTTGGCCGAGACATACACACCAAGGAAGGTTTATGGAGTTCTTGATTTTTCCTTGATGGAAGAGTCACTTGGGAGGGTTTCTGGAGGTCTTAGGAGCTCAAGGAAACACTCAAATAGCCAAGGGAACACTAACATAAAATCAGATTTCCAAAACCCTAAAGAAGCCTACACTTTTCTAACTTGATTTTTACTAGCTTTTCATGCAATTTCTTGGTGTTTTCCTAATTCCCACTTTCCAATATCATGGTTTCTCATTAGTTTTAGGTCAGAACCTTCCTCCCTTAATTGGTTCTATATTGAGGTGTCACACCCACAAGAAGAAGCAAGAAGGAAGAAGCAACAAAGATAGGAAATTACCTTGGATTCTAGCTTGCTTTCAATGGTCTTTCTCCTTAGTTTACTCCTCTTCAAGAATTTTGAACTGTTCTCCCTCTTTCTAGACCAGAAATAGAGCCAAACTTCCAAATAAATTCATAGGAAAAGAGAAGGAGGATAGGAGAAGTTTCTTAAAGGAAGAACACAAATTTTCCATGATTTTTTCACCTTTTCTTGGCTTTTCTTTCTCCAAACTTTCCTTCCTCTTAGGCACCTAAGGAGCTATGTTTTTTCTCTAAAATTGAGCAGAAAAAAGTCAGCCTAAGGAAGGAGAGGAAGTGGCATGATTTATGGAGGAGTTTCAAGACAATTCAAGAAGCTTCCATTAGACAATTCTTTTGAATTTTGTCCTTTTGTAATGGCAATTTTGTTTCGGCTTCATTTTAGCTCCTTTTTTAGAATTTTATTTTTTATTATAAAATTTAGGTTACCAATTTAATAAAATTCCTTTGGAATCACTCAATTTGGAGTTAAAACCTTCCTAAACGAATCCATCAAAGTTTGAGCTCACCACCGTTGGAAAAAGTACACCAGAGGGGTTTTACCAGTCTTAGGGCTTCCCATGGTTTTTGGGGCCTCTAAGAACCTTGGCCAACTCAAATTTACCATTTAAAAATCCCTCCTATATGTTTTTCCAAAAGTTTTATTTATTTACAAAAATACTATTGCGTTTCGTCAGTTTTCATCACAAATTGTTTCACCATCTTAGCTCCATTTTTCTTTTTGTTTGAGCCTGGAATTATCATTTTTAGGAGTCTAAAACTCTATCCAAATTTTTTGGGATATTATCTAGCTCATTTCAAAGGACTTGATTTTATACAACTCATTTCATCGTTTTACAAAAATTATGTTCGTTACACATACTATCAATGGGATGATTTTACTTGTAATTGCTTAATTATGACTTGCTATGGTTGCCTAATGAATTTTCTCATTAAATGATGTATTTAAGTATAGTACTTGCATTTGGTGTTAGATTGGTTACTTTCAAAAGAGTTTTGCTAATTATAAGGGGAGCGGATTGTCTCCAGTTTGCGCGCCAACATGAGAGTCCAGTTGTGAGTGAGCGAAATCATAAGTTCAACAAAAAAAAGAAGAAAATGAATAAACAATAAAATAAAACAACTTCTCTCTCGAGACTGGAGGGTCATGTTTGCACATAAACAGGAGAGAAGCTGCTCCCAATTATAAGGTGTAAAGTGGATTTTAATGCTGGAACAATTGTGGTTTTCAGTTTGGCTGTGATTTAAGAGCCTTGGCAATGTGCTTTTGTGGCCTTATGATGTGGAATGTTGAATGGGTCATCCCTTTACTGTTGTTGTCACATCTAACTTTTTTAAACTAAACTGGAATCGACATATTAATGAAAGAGTACTCTAAAGTAAAATGAAATAAAGTGAAATACAGGTAGAATATTAATCAAAACATCAAGAAATGGCATTACAAAATCACTTACGGAAAGAAAATGAAGCTAAAGTGACTAAATAGAGTAAAAGGGTACATCAGTGGCAGAATTATAATTTTGAGTAAAATTTTAGAAACTCAAGAAAAAGAATTTTAAATGCCAAAATTAAGCTTACTAAGGTTTTCATAAGTCTTGAAAACTATAGGGACATATAGAATTAGTTAAAACCCTTACAGTACATAAAATGCGACAAATAGTACTATAACCATAAGTGGAGTGATTTTTTACTATTTTAAGTCATCTAAACTCTAAAAATAATGTTTTTATATGCACGAGCTCTCAAAATTGTATAGGGAGCAATCAAATCCTGTAAAAGCCTGAAAAATAAGTATGAACAAAGAAAAATTTGTAAGTATGGACAAAATGGTCATTTTAAAAAATTATAAAATGAAGCTTTTAAGCAACCCATATCTCATTATCTTCTTTAACCTTCCATTTTCAGATTTTGAAGCCATTAATGGTGTCACACATAAGGGAGGAGAGAGGTAATTCAAGCCCCATTTTAGGTAAGTAAATGGCCCCGTTTCACCTTGCACCATTAGGAAGATTAATCCACTTTCTAATGGTGGTTTTTTTTTTCATAAAAGGTTAAAGTTTGGATCTGACCTAGCATAAAAAAAAGCACTTTTCAAGAAACTACTTAGTGGAAATTAGTCTATGAAAAGAATACTCTATATTGAGATAAGTTTCTAGTTGAAACACTTGAAAAAATTAATATTTCTTGGCCCTTGTTGGTTTTTGGCTATGAGAGAGGGAGAGAGTAAGGAAGGAAGTTTTTCTTCATGTGTTCTTGATGAATTCAAGGGTTTTAGCATGTAAAGATTTTATATCTAACATTTGTTTCTATTGAATCCTTCAAAATAACAAGTTAGACTATGATATGTATGACTTTTGGCTAAGGCTTGAAGAAGGGGAAACCATGTTGTTTTCAACTTGTAATTAGTGTGTTTAGGTGTTTTATGATGCAAAGAATAAGAATACAAGCCTAAAATTGAATGAATCTATGAAATTCCCATGTTAGGGTTTTTAGTGTCCATTTTTAACCATGGGAGAATTAAAGGACCCAAGAAGTTGTTCAAGTGATTTTAAGGTTATGGATAATCTTAAAATGATATAAGAACACTAATGGAAGTATTGGATTGAATTTAGAAGCTAGATTTTGAAAGATGAATATTTAGGGTTCAAGAAAGGGAATTTTTAGACCAAATGGTGTTAGGCTTATTTGAACAAGCTTGTGATACCTCTAATGAATCCTAATGGGACTATATAGATTATATATGATGAGATTTTGAAGTCTAGAAGTTGAATTTTAGAAGTTATCCCTTGAGGCTCATGGTTACATAATAAGTTCCAATATGTCAAAAAGTAAAAGTACTAAATAAACAATGCTAATGACCATATAAATAGTAAATATGGAATTTGTCTCGATTTATGAATTCTAGAAGTATAAGTTTGCTTTGTATCCATGTTTAGTAAAATCCCTAATCCAAAGCTTAAGTGAAGGACAATTTATGGGAAGTTAAATATCAAAGGGGATTTTATAAGTTTAGGCCCTCAAATATGGTGAAATTTAAATGTTTTAGATTATGTAATTTCCACCTAGTAGGCATGTATCTTGAAATTAAGTAAAAGAGGGTTTTAAGTGCACTTTAAGTAGCCTAATGCATAGTTAAAAGTCAAAGAAGTTTAAGAGAAGTTGCTATGAGCTAGAAATGATGATGTTATGTTTATCTTATATTTTTAGTACAAACTAGTGAGGCTCCATCCCATTGTAGGTGTAGAGCCGAAAAAGAAAAAAAGCAAGGCAAAGAGTGGCAAGGTTAAAGATTGTATTGGCTTCCTTTCACTTATACAAGGTAGCTTACTCTTCCCTACTTAGTTGTATGTAAACTTATTTGAACTTGACATGCATTATATTATATTGGTTGTTCTCATAGTATATGCTATAGTGTCTTGCATCAGTTATGTTTCATGTTTACCATGTTATGTTTAATGAGCTAAGGTTTTAAAATAAAGAGGGGCAATGGGAAAGGACGCAGTAGTTCTCCTAAGCCAAAGAAGAAGAGCCTAAGCTAAGATGAGTTCATGGCGATGATCTAACTTGTTGAAAGCATGTGAAATGTTTATGTTAGTTCTTATGACATGATTGTATAACCATGCGTATTTTCATTTTTCTTGCTTAATTGTCTCGTGCATATTTTGATGATTTGAGTATAGTTACTGAGATTCTCTTGAATCTATTCTTCCTACTAACTAGTGCTAGATGGAAGTACTAGTGCTCGCAAAGGAAAGGAAACAAAATGATGTCTAAAATAGAACCATTATGAATCATATATGTATTTAATTTTGTTGTATTATTATAATGAATTTATATGTTGAGTTTGAATCCGTAATGATGTAAAATAAGAACTAGTATGTTGTTAAACAATAATGTAACTTTAGTTTATGTTTATATAGTATCGGATGAAGATGCATGTCTAGGTAGTTTTATTTGATAATATTATTACTTGTATTTTTCATGCCTGTGAGTTGTGCGCTAAAATGTGATCATTTAATTGGTTTGGATAGCTAATTTTATAAGGAAAAACTCTGCCAGATTTTTCTCAGAATTTAATGTAAGTTTTCATATTTTAATTGAATATCTGAGCAGTAGGCCTAGGGGCCATAGTAGACCTAATCGAAATCATTTTGAGGGGTCGCAATAGATCCCATAGAGTTACAAAGAGTCCATAGTTACAACATGATAGTTCTTTAGTAAGATGACAGCCTAAGAAAGTTTTTATAGAGCAGTTAGTCTTAGAAACCAGTACAATTTTAGTTAGCTTTTGTGTAACACCATCATTTTAAGATTCAACTCATACAATTTCTATGCCTTATATTATGCTAGTTCTATGGGAAGCAATATAATGGCATTGAAAATCATAAATAAGTTGCATTTCGCCACAGGAAAAATTCTTCATTCAGAGTCGCATGGGCCACATGGACTTATCCATCTCATTCTCACATTTAAATACATAATTGCAACTCATAACAAGCTTGAAAAGTGGCCTATACCTCGATCAAAGAGAGCAAATACACAAAACACACTAGTGCAGCCTCAGATAAGTTTTCTAGATTCAGTGCCTAAATTTTGAAAAATCATAAATAATTATAAAAAAATAAAAATTATGCATACTATACCATTCTGGAAAGCTACAGATGTCTACTACTTTATGTTAAAAACAAATTTAAACCACAACAGAGGTCGCTAGCCACTAGAAATTGATGGAATAGTACCAGAGGTTAGATGTCATCCTTGGTACTAATCTCTAACTTCAAAAATTTATATCTCCCTACTCAGAGGTCTAATTGGGATGATCTTGGTGGCCATGGAAAACTTATCATGTCTACTTTATTCTTGTAAAATATCATGAGCATTGGAAATCATTTGATTCACAAATGATACAGCCCAAATTTCTAACTATATGAATAGTACCTATATTAGTTCAGTAGAAAAATGACAATTTTAGAAATTCATAATTAATTTCATAGAGCTCCAAATAATCTATTCTTTAGATTTCCAAAAATATTTGGATAAGATCTACATGTGTGCCAAATTTTGTGGGCAAATTCATTCATTTGGTCAAATCTTGACATTAGGTTGCAAAATGGCTTATTTGGTGTCATATAAGGGGTCCAAATGGTCCATTTTAAGTTCTAAGACAACTATGATCACTTGAGCACATAGAAATGCACCAAAATAACTCTCTAAACTTGTCTCAAAGGTGCATAAATCAAAATTTCTTAAACTCACTCATCCACCCCATGATGTACACAAGATTACACATTTTAGCTCTTGCCATTCAATACCAAAAAACATGCAATATAATACATTTGACATCAATTCTCATTTATATATCATGCACTTGGGTAACTATATATGCTTATATGATTACATAATAATTTCATCATGAGATTATATCATATGCCATGTATATGGCTACAAAAGAGATAAAACTAGGTCATTCCATGCATTTTGATATCAATCTCCTTCTTCTAGGCTTGGTGGCTTCTATTACCTTGCTCAATTGCTCCACCTAGCATGTTAAGACATTGGAGAGGAGGGGATGGGATTCAAAGAATCCCAATAGCTCATCTCCCTTTCAATCACACATAAAGTATGCAATACAAGCCTTGAAAATGCATGTATGGGCATATTAACATATATGAGCATTCATGAACATTCTTGGCATTTGATCAAGACATACATAGCATACATAGGTTTTCCAAGTGAGTGGACTAACCTTATGTAACACCATAAATTCTAGCTCATTCCATGCTATCCTTATGCTTTCCATTAGACATCTCATAGGAGAATCAAAGAAATAGCATAAAAATAAGGTATATTTTTGCATTGTGTTGTGTATAAAAATTTCAATCGGTATCATGTGGACCGTGTGAGCTCATACTATATATTTTCATATTTAATTACATCAATACAACTCTTTTGCATCACAAAATCATGCCCACAACTCAATCAAAAGAGAGCTTAAATTAATTAAGTGCATTTTCGGCCAGAGTTGATCCTTTTTCTGACAAACTTTGGAAAATCATAACTAATTCTAGAAATATTAAAATCATACAATCTTTGACATTATGAAAGCTATGCATGTCTAATTTACAATAAAAATATGCCCAGACCATAACATCCATCACAGAGGGCGTTTGACATCCAAAAATGTACAGAGGTCAAACTGTCTCCTGATGCTGTCATAGATTTTGCAGCAAATTTTGAAAATGTCCAATTAATTCCAAAAACATCCAATCCATGCAAATGATACTAATCTGGAAAGATGTGGATGTTAGCTAGAGGTAAAAAATAACTCCAAACTAGCTCAAGTAGCCCAGACCTTGAAATTCGATGGAACAGTAACACAGGTTAGGCAAGGGTCCTGATTATGGACAGAATGTTCAAAAATTCATATCTCCTTTTCTAGACCTCCAAATGAGGTGCTTTTAGATGGTATGAGTCATTTTGAATGTATAGTTTCTTTGTATAAATTTTCATGGCAATTGGACATTATTTAAGCCCTGTGTGATAGATTTCATTTTCGGACCAAATGAATAGTGTAGCAGACCAAAATCAGAAAAATTGCCAATTTTGAAAATTCATCAAATATTCTATAGACCTCTAAAAATTATGGTCTTTAGTTTTCCAAAAATATCTCAACAAAATCTAATTGCATGCCAAATCTCAGAGCAAGAAGAGCTCATTTGACTAAAAAGTGACATAGGGTTCCATTATAGTCATTTTTTGCTCCATATGGGGTACCAAAGAGACCAAATGATTTTCTCTTAGTCTTGGCACTTTTTGGGCAAGTCTAAAAGCATACTTAGGACTTGTGTGAGCTACCTAAATGGTCCCAAACCTCATACATCTCATTTTGGCCTTTTCATCCACACTTATACATGTTTCCATAAAGCCATTCATGAAGCTATAATGTCATAACATACTCAATTTACATTCTATCATTCACATAACACATTTTTTCATTCCTATATCACATAATACCATAATTACATATGTCTCAAGGGTCATAGACCATTTATAACAATAATATACATCATGAAGCATCATTATTTGACACAATTATGGCCTTAAAGAACCAAAACTATACATTTGGTTGTCAAACTTTTTTCTTCAAGGTGGTTGGCTTCCATTACCTTGTCCACTTAGTCCACCTAGCATGTGAGATCATTGGAGAGGAGGGAATGAGATTCAAAGAATCCCAATAGCTCATCTCCCATTCAACCATATATGCAAAGTGAGTCTTGAAAATGCATACATGGATATCATAGAAGTCATAAACATTCAAGGAGCAAGCTTGGCATGTGAACAAGTCATACAAGACATTCAAGAGCTCATCAAGTGGATGGATTGGCCTCACGCTTTTCCTCATGCATTTTGGACTTGCCTCACCCATTTTTTAAGAGATTCTTGGACTCAACCATACTCTTGGAAGCCCACTTTGCTTTTAGGAGACTCTTTGCTTTTTCTTAACCAATCTTAAGTGTTCTTAGCTCATGCTCACTATGATTAAGAGTTCTTGGTCTCTCCATACTCAAGTAAACTCAAACAAATATTATAGCATCATTTAGAAACATAACACGTCATCATTGAATCATGGCATATAAAATCATGCTAGCATACTTTTCATGGCTTGAAAATACAAATACACACATTCTAAGACAAGCTAAACACACATCCATGTATGAGAGAAGGTGGAGAGAGCTACCTTGCACACAATCACACACTTTATAAGGGAAGAAGAAGCACTTTTTCAAAAATTTCCATTTTACCCTTTGTTCTTGGCATTTTTATTTCTCCTTCATTTTAGCTCCTTTTTTAGAACCGTCATTTCCATTATAAAATTTAGGTTCCTAATTAAGTAAAATGCCTTTGGAATCACTCAAATCAGTGCTAAAACCTTCCTGAACGAATCTGTCAAAGTTTAGGTACACTGACGTTGGAAAACATCCACCGGAAGGGTTTTAATTGTCTTGGGGCTTTCTATGGTCTTCAGGGCCTCTAAGAACCCTAGAGAACTCAAAACTTTCATTTAAAAAATCCTCCTATGTGAATTCTAAAATTTTCTCAAAATTACAAAAATACCATTACGTTTCATAAGTTTTTCGTAAGAAATTGTTTCTTCATTCTAGCTCCATTTTTCTTTCTGTCTGAGCTTGAGATTCTCATTTTTAGGAGTCTAGAATGCTTCCAAAATTTTTTGGGACCTTAACTACATCATTTTGGGGGACTTCCTTTTGTATCTTGTGAGTTTTGTTTGTTTACAGATAAACTATATGTTATGTTTCTCATGTTTTCTCTTATTTTTAGAAAATTAGATGTTACATTTCTCCCCTGTTAAATAAAATTTGTCCTCAAAATTTGGGATACACTTTCCCTTTTTCTTTTCTAGCTAACTGCTCTTTTCTTTCCCTCTTTCCTGGCTCTATACACTTTCTCAGCGATTTCATTCTTCTAAATCTTCTCTCAATTGGGGAACTTTTATTACTAGCTCTTAATAAGGGTTCTTCTATTGTTATAAAATACTAACTAGTTCTTTCTCATAAGGGAAAGAAATTTTTGACTCTGGAGGCCTATCCTAGGAGAGCTTATAATTCATATTAGATTAATGCTTCTTGCAGTGGACTCATTTACATATCTTGGGAGGTAACTTATTTCATATCATATCTCTCATATCCTCTCTCAATGACTTCTAATAATATCTTATCATCTTTTCTGATCATTGCAGCCATTGGAGGTCTCTGTCTGTCTACTATTTTGAAGTATGCTATCCACTATTCATCTCTGTGTTCTTTCTTACTAGCTCATCCCATGATTACAAATCGCATTTCTTTCTATTATAGACCTTATATCTCAATTGCTTACTGGGATTACAGCTCCCTCAAAGAGTTTCCATTTTTAATGATGCTAGCTTTTTTATTTACTAATACATCTATCTCTATAAGCTGGGACTTTTTCTTACTTTCTTTGCTAACTTATAGTAGCATTTTGTAGTTCCTCATTTCAATATTGATAGGCCTAATATGCGTGTCTCATACTAGCACCGAAGAGCTACTACCACTGACTACTACTAGGCTCTAATGGGATGGTAGCTATTCTCACAATTTTGCTCACTGGAGATATACTGTACCACTTATCTTATTTAAAACTGCACCTAACCCCTTTCTGTACACATAAGCTAACATGTGGGGATTTTTCTATCCCTCAGTTAGGGTAAATGTCTACTGGGTAGTGGTTCATTTGGCTCTAACTTTGGAAAGCTAATTTCTTGCTTTCCTCATCCCATGCGCTATGCTCATCTCTAGAGAGATCTAGTCAATGGTCTAACTACTTGAGTAAAGCTTTCATATCTCTATCGCAATGATCTACCAAACTCAGGAGATCTCTAGTCTCTGAGACAAAGGCTAGCTAAAACTGTATTGTTCTCTGAGACTAACTGCTCTATAAAAATTATCTCAAGCTGTCATCTCTACTACGACCTCTCAGAGCCCTGCTAGGGTCTGCTGCAACCCGCTATAATATGGTAGGATCTACTACGATCTATCTCTGGGAGACGTCAAAGCCTAAGATCACTGTATTTGGCAGTGAAATACATACTCACCAAGTTCGGTAACTATTGCCCATAATATTTTAGGCTAAACTCAGAAGTACATCATGCTCTTCGTGCGAAGTGGGTTCTGTGTCATCTCATTCTCTGGGATCCCGTCATATTGATACTAGGGAGCATTTTAAATTTTTATTCATTGCTCCTCATAGGATCTTTAGACTCCCACTTCAGTCCCTTTTTTTTTTCTTGGGCTTGCTTTTCTTACTCTATTGACTTACTTACTTACATATACTCATTTTAGCCCTCCTCTCATATCCTGCAGTTCTCACTATGCCCACGTTCTACTTTTAAGTGCTTTGGCACTAGGGCATCTCATACACTAAGTGTGGTGAACATCTCTGGCAGGAGAAAGGCTATACAGTGGTCCCTATTCATTTCATTTATATATACTATAAGGGACTCAAGCTATACATACTGAATCTAAACATTTTTTTATTGAGGATTCCTTTTTGCATGCTTTTCTCATTATTATGATATTACTGGAATCCTTTTACCTTTCTTTTCTAACTTATCTCGTTATCTAGCTAACTAGGATACCTTTCGATTATCAAGAGACTTTGATGATTGATGCCATCGTTTGCTACGCACTCAAGTCACATTACTACTGGGTTGGCCAGACCCAATATCATGTAACCATTGTTGCAAGCAAACCATAACATCAAACACTAATACACAAGCACCTCATGATTGAGCTCAAAGCCATTATCGCTTGTATATTACAAGTTTTCCAATAATCTAAAGTATTCCTCTCTTACTTTTCTCTATCTGCCCCATTCTCGTAGAGTGTTCAAGAAAAATAGGACTCTTCCTCTATTTCATCTCGAGATTCCTCTATATTGCCTGGCTATTTTTACTTTGGGCGCTATCATGTTAGAAGGGCATCTATGCCAAGGATAGATTTGCTTTCTTAAGTACTCAAGCACATTAATTGAATATTTATTCTCAATCTAATATGTCCTCATCTTGAACACTGTCATATTTTCTCTTTCTATCTTTCTAATCCTCTTACTTAGGTAAAAGGATGTTTTACTATTGGCTATTTCTGTTGCCAATTCAGGTTTTTTTTTCTATGCTCAAGAGCACTTACATTTTCCCAGAGTTCCTCTACTTATTTACTCTCTGTAACATCAAGGGAGTTTATTTTTCGTTTATACTCTTACTCTGCTCTTACCTAAACCATCCCTTGGTAAGAACAATTCTATTTCATATAATCCTAGAAATTTCATTCTATAACGCTCTTGACTTATACTCTTTTTGTACAATATATGAGGCTTACCTTCTTAGGTAGTCTCTAGCCCCCTAGAGCTTCCTTGAGGGTACTAAGGCACTAATTATCTGTCTCAGCTTATTTCTACTTTCGGATCAGAGCTGGGCTTTCTCTCTGTTTAGCCTCTTTAATTTCATCCCCAAGAGCATAGTATACTATTTCTAGGCTTTTGATAACCCAATCTAGGACACTTGCTCTCAATGTCCGAACTCTATCTTACTAAAAACTTATGCTCTATTGGGTGCTCTAATCACTCACGTGCCTTAACCCTATATCATTCTCATATTAAGGAGCTTGTCTAACTAACTATTAGACCCCTATCTGTTTACCTCTTTAGGCTTAGCTTACTCATCCAATCATGACTAAAGCAAGGGCATCTTTTTTATAGCTAGTTTCTCAGCTCTTCTTTGTTTCCTTTAATACTATACTTTATGACTCAGAGGGGTCTATCTAGGGGACTTTACTAACCACTACTGAATGGTTTTCCCAACTTAGAATGTCTCATCTTTCGTTTTTCAATCTAGGGAGAACTTTCACTGAGCTTTTCATTTACATATCTCACCTAGAACGATGCTACTAGTCATCTCCTCTAGGCTTTAGCTGATGCTTAGCTTGGGCTAGCTATCTCATCAAACCTGTAGCTGACTAGTTATCCTTATTCTTTTCTGAGCTTCTATTACTGGGCTACTCATACTTACCTTTAAGTGTTACTTATGAGGTACACCTTTCTAGGCCACTCGCTATGCGCCTTACTATTGGTAGTCTTATCTTACATTATTTTGAGGCTATATTAACATTCTATTATTTAGTGTCTCATTAGGTAGCACTCTAGGTTGGAGTCAACGCCTCATAGGCAGGTCTCAACAACCTCATTATCCCTGTGTTTAACTTCCTCTGTGCTGAGCTCTTTTTCAGTCTCAACTACTTGGCCTACGAATTTCTTACTAACTTTTCGTGACTATTTACTACCCTTTTCTCTCTACTTATACTAGGGGTTCCCACTTTTTATGGGTCATCTGACCTCTTATCAACTCATTTCTTAAGTTGGCTTGAATATGACTAATAAGACATTCATGGTGCCATTCGCCACGATTAATTAGCCTTGGGTTCACCTTAGTTTTTCTGTCTGAGTATTGGTTGTGGCTAACAGCCTCTAATTGGTTTGCTTTTTCAGGGATTGGATTTTCACCTTTAGCTACCAACCCGAGTCTCATTGCCTCTATATCTAGCCCATCATCAAGCTAAAGGATTCTACCTGGCTTCATTTATGCACAGCTAGCTATTACCTCTAAGTTGTTAGGGCATTAGGGTGTAGCTTCTAACTTAACCTCTAGCCTGAGAGAATTAATCTTTTGGGCTTTGAAATTCACCTAGACATTTGGGCATTGTGGCTAGGGGGTGACTCTCTTTCTCATTTCTCTTTAAACTGGTCTTGTGCAACTGCAGTCTCATCTCATACCGCGCTGCATCATTACTTGTCTCTGCATTAAGCAGGACATCTCGGAATAGTTTGAGTATGACTACCGGGGAGAATTAGGCCTCACATATTCTCTTTAGCAAGCCTCTTCATATCAACGAGACCATTTTTTATCGTTTATATCTAGGGCTTGCCACTGATCCTGGCGAGCTATAATATCTCATTAAGCTCTAGCCATCGAATCACTTAACTCTACTCAAGGTTAGCTCTACTCAAGCTAATTTAAAGGCCACTCTTTTAGGGTGCCCACTAACTACTCTAAGACATTCTACAACTTACTTATCATGAATAAGCCATAGGCTATCTTCACACACCCAAAATGTCTCATGCAAGACTCTACCTATTTATTCAAGCCTTTTACATAGCCCTATTGCTACCTCCTCAAGCTAAATTCAATCCAAGAGAGCCTGGAACTTTGCTCTGATACCAATAAATGTAACACCATAAATTCTAGCTCATTCCATGCTATCCTTATGCTTTCCATTAGACATCTCATGGGAGAATCGAAGAAATAGCATAAAAATAAGGTATATTTTTGCTTTTCATCATGTATAAAAATTTTAATTGGTGTCACGTGAACCGTGTGAGCTCATAATATACATTCTCATATTTAATTACATCAATACAACTCTTTTGAATCATAAAATCATGCCCACAACTCATGGAAATCAAAGGAGAGCTTAAATTACTTAAGTGCATTTTCAGCCAGATTTGACCCTTTTTCTGACCAAATTTTGGAAAATCATAAATAATTCTAGAAATATCAAAATCATACAATCCTGGCCATTATGGAAAGCTACAAATTTTTACTTCACACTACAAATAGGCCCAAACCATAACATCCATCACAGAGGGTATTTGACATTCAAAAAGGTCCAGAGGTCAAACTACCTCCTGATGCTGTCACAGATTCTATAGCAAACTTTGAAAATTTCCAATTAATTTCACAAATATTCAATCCATGCAAATGATACCAATCTAGAAATCTATGAATGTTAGTAAGAGGAAAAAAATAACTCTAGACCAGCTCAGGTAACCCAGACCACAGAATTTGATGAAATAGTAACACAGGTTGGGTAAGGGTCCTGATTCTAGATATAATTTTCAAAAATTCATATCTCCATTTCTAGACTCCAAATGAGCTGTTTTTAGTTGAAACGAGTCACTATGAATGTCTAAGTTCTTGGTCTAAAATTTTGCGGCAATTGGACATTATTTGGACCCTGTGTGATAGATTTCATTTTCGGACCAAATAAATAATACAGCAAACTAAAATCAGAAAAATTGCTAAATTTGAAAATTCATCAAATATTCTGTAGAGCTCTGAAAATTATGGTCTTTAGCTTTCTAAATACCTCTCATCAAACTCTAATTACATGCCAAATTTTAGAGCAAGAAGAGCTCATTTGGCTAAAAAGTGACATAAGGTTCCATTATGGTCATTTTTAGCTCCATATGGGGTACCAAAGTGACCAAATGGTTTTCCCTTGGTCTTGGCACCTTTTGGGCAAGTCTAAAAGCACACTTAGGACTTGTGTGAGCTGTCCAAATGGTCTCAAACCTTATGCACCTCATTTTGGCCTTTTCATCTACACAGCATGTTTCCATAAAGCCATCCATGAAGCTATAATGTCATAACATACTCAATTTACATTCCATCATTCATATAACACATTCTTTCATTCCTATATCATATAATATCATAATTACATATGTCTCAAGAGTCACAGACCATTTACAACAATAATATACATCATGAAGCATCATTATTTGACACAATTATGGCCTTAAAGAACTAAAACTATGCATTTGGTTGTCAAACTCTTTTCTTCAAAGTGGTTGGCTTCCATTACCTTGTCCACTTAGTCCACCTAGCATGTGAGATCATTGGAGAGGAGGGAATGAGATTCAAAGAATCCCAATAGCTCATCTCTCATTCAATCATACATAATATATACAAAGCAAGTTTTGAAAATGCATGCATGGATATCATAGAAGTCATAAACATTCAAGAAGCAAGCTTGGCATGTGAACAAGACATTCAAGAGCTCACCAAGTGGATGGATTGGCCTCACACTTTTCCTCATGCATTTTAAACTTGCCTCACCTATTCTTTAAGAGATTCTTAGACTCAATCATACTCTTGGAAGCCCACTTTGCTTTGTCTTAACCAATCTCAAGGGTTCTTGACTCATCCTTATCATGGTTAAGAGTTCTTGGCCTCACCACACTCAAACAAACTCAAACAAATATCATACATTCATTTGAAAACATAATAAGTCATCATGAAATCATGGCATATAAAATCATGCTAGTATACTTTTCATGGTTTGAAAATACACATACGCACATTCTAAGACAAGCTAAACACATATCCATGCATGAGAGAAGGTAGAGAGAGCTACCTTGTATACAATCACACATTTTCCTTGAAATTCAAGCTTCCTCTTTCAGCCACACACCTACAAACTTGTGGAGATGGTTTCTCTTGGCCTAGATACAATTTATGGAGGCCAATTAAGTTCATAAAACAAATTTTAAGGCTACACAACTTGCTTAGATGCTAAGTTGTCCTATAAACCCCATTATGGTCCATAAATGCACCTAATGAAGAAACACCCCTCAAATAATTTCTAGGCTCCATTCTTTCCCTTCAAATATGATTCTTTACTCCTTTTAAGCCTCTTGGAGTCATCACACTATTAAAACAAAGAACCTAACAATATGTTGCATCTTTAGGTCATAATATGGAACCTAAAGCACTAAATCACTTTCTATGAGTTTCAAAGTTTTCGTTTGCAATTTGTTTTAGCTCCTTTTTTAGAACTATCTTTTCTATTATGAAATTTAGATTCCCAATTTAGTGAAATGCCTTTGGAATCACTCAAATCGAACTAAAACCTTCCTGAACGAATCTGTCAATGTTCGGGCTCACCACTGTTAGAAAATGTCCACCGGAAATGGCTTTAGCTGTCCTAAGGCTTCCTATGGTTTTCAGGGCCTCTAAGAACCTTAGGCAACTCAAAACTTTCATTTCAAAAGCCCTCTTATGAGAATTCCAAAATTTGCTCAAAATGACAAAAACGCCCTTACGTTTCGTCAACTTTTCATTCAAATTTGTTTCTTCATTTTATCTTTGTTTTTCTTTCTATCTGAGCCTAGCATTCTCATTTTTAGGAGTCTAGAATACTACACAAATTGTTTGAGACCTCAAATCACTCTATCTGGAGGACTTCCTTTTATATCTGGTGAATTTCATACGTTGACAGAGAAACTGTACGTTATATTTCTCATGTTTTCTTTTATTTTTAGAGAACTGGATATTACATTTTATCTCAAAGACTAAAGATCTCCTAAGTCTGGTAGACTATTGCCATCAGAAATAGTAAGGCTATACTCAAATAGTGAAACCACTGACTATACCCTTACTAGATGAGTGTAGCATGTGGGATGAAGAAAGCAAAAAAGTAGCTTTTCAGAGTTAGCATTAGATAAACCACTACCTAGCAGATGTTAGCCTTGATTGAGGGATAGAGAGATCCCTATATGCCAGACTATGTATTCAGAAAGGGGCCAGGTGTAGTTTTTAAATGGGGTGAGTGGTAAATTATGTCTCCAGTGATTGAGACTGTGAGTATAGTTAGTATCCCACCAGAATTCAGAATTAGCTAGTGGTAGCTGCTCTTCGATGCTAGTGTGAAGAATATTAGTTATGCTAACTGGTGTTGAGATGAGAGATTATAAAATGCCCATTCGTAAGTGAGCAAAAAGAGTAAGGAAAAGTCCCAACCTACAAAAGGCAAATATGTTAGTAAATAGAGAAACTGGGATCATTAAAAGTGGAAACTCATCGAAGGAGCTGTAATCCTAGTAAGTAATTAAAATGTAAGGCCTATGATAGAAAGAAATATGAATTGTGATTATGGGATGACCTAGTAAGAAAGAATGTGGAGATGAACAGTGAACAGCATATTTAAATAAGTAAGTAAACAAATAAAAATCTCCAATGAATGTAATGATCAAAGAAAGATAGTAAGACCTTATGGGAAGTTGCTGTGGTTTTTGTTGTCGAGATTTAGAGACACTACCTCTATAGTGCACAATTTGAGGTGTATAGTGACCACAAGAGTTTGAAGTACTTGTTCGATCAGAAGGAGTTGAACATAAGGCAAAGAAGATGGATGGAGTTTCTTAAAGATTATGACTTCTCCTTAAAGTATCATCCAGGGAAGGCAAATGTTGTTGCCGATGCATTGAGTAGAAAATCTATTCATATGGCAATGATGATGCTTAAGGAGCACAAGTTAATTGAAAAGTTAAGAGATTTGAATTTATCCATTTTAGTGCATCCTAGTAGTCTTCTTTTAGGAGAGTTAAAGATAGAGAATGACTTTAGGAAGATAATTAAGGAGGCCCAAGAGCTAGATGAACACTTGGGAAGAATTAGATAGCAATTAGGGAGTGGGGAGTCAAAGATTTTGACCTATCAGAGGATGGTTTGGTAAGGTGCTAGGGTAGAGTGTGCATACCCAAAGAAGAGAAGTTGAGGAGTATAGTGTTGTCAGAAGCTCATAAGAGTAGGCACACCATTCATCTAGGCACCATTAAAGATGTATGGAGATCTTAAGAAGAGTTTTTGGTGGCCTAGGATTAAGTCAGACATAGTTGAGTTTATTACTGAATGTCTAGGTTTTCAGAGGGTTAAGGTTGAACACCAAAGACCTGCAAGTTTGTTACACCCTTTAGAGATTCTAGAATGGAAGTGGAATAGCATATCCATGGATTTTGTGATGGGTTTGCCTAGAACATCCTCGGGTTATGTTGCTATTTAGGTGATTGTGGATAGATTGACAAAGTCTGCCCACTTTCTACTTATTAGAGCCATTTACCCTCTAGATAGACTAGCTCAACTGTACGTCTGTGAGATTGTGAGATTACATAGTGTCCTTAACAGCATTGTGTCTAATAGAGACCCAAGGTTCACATTAAAATTTTGGTAGTCTTTACAAGAAGTTTTAGGTACTAGTCTCAATTTTAGCACTGCCAATCATCATCAGTAAAATGGACAAATTGAGAGGACCATTCAGACCTTTGAGGACATGCTTAGGCTAGTGTGCTAAAGTTGAAAGGAAACTAGGATGTGTACTTGCCTTTAGCCAAGTTTACCTATAACAATAGTTACCATTCTAGTATACAACTGGCACCATTTGAGGCACTTTACGGGAGGAAGTGTAGGTCACCCTTGTGTTGGGTAGAGCTTGGTGAGAGGAGTCTTTTAGGTCTGAACATAATAGACCAAATCACCCACCAAATGAAACTCATTAGAAAGAAGTTATTGGATGCCCAGAGTAGGCAAAAGAGTTATGTGAATAAGAGAAAGAGACCTTTAAAATTTAAGGTAGGAGACCATGTGTTCCTTAAGGCTACTTCGGTGATGGGTGTAGGATGGTCTATCAGGACAAGAAAGCTCAGTCCTCGTTATCTTAGTCCTTTCCAAATCCTTGAAAGGATAGGACCCATGGCCTATAGAGTTGCATTACCTCCAAACCTGGCCAGATTGCATGATGTGTTCCACGTGTCCCAATTGAAAAAGTATCACTCGGACCCTTCACATGTCATTAAGCATGAGAATGTGTATCTACAAGATGACTTATCTTATATGGTTAAGCCAGAAAGGATTATGGACTCAAAAGTCAAACAGCTACGTAATAAGGATATCCTCCTAGAAAAGGTGGTATGGAAGGGACTTACTTCAGATGAAGCAACTTGGGAGACGGAGGAAGCAATAGGGAAGGATTACCTTACATTATTTAAGTAAGGTATGTCTAATTTTGAGGATAAAATTTTTAAAAGGAGGGGAGAATGTAACACCCCAAAATCAATTAAGGTATTAATTATAGATTTGGAAGTATAATTATTATGAAATAATTAGACAAACCTATGTGAATAAGAGTTTATAAAGAAATAAATAATTAATGTTAGTTTAAGATTCAATTGGGTTAGAACTTAATTTATGCCCATAATTAATTTGAGGTTATGGATAAGGACTAATGAAGACCCAATGATTTTAGGTGTAGGTCCAACTCTTTATTATGAGACTTAGTTCAAGAGAGATCATCTAGCAATGGTCCAATCTGGTTTAGTGAATTAGAAGCCCAAAACCTTGCTAAAATACTAGAAATTCTACAACCCAACTTATGAAATCTATGGCCCAGTAAAGCATAAAACTAAATCCACTTAAAATTGGACCTTAGGGTCAACCCAAGTGTAACACCTTATATTTCTAGTTCATTCTATAACATTCTCATGCTTTACATTCATAATTTCCTTGAAGGAACAAGAAAAGAGAATTTAAATAATGCATTTTCTCACTTTGCGTTGCGTATAAAAATTTCTATTTGGTGTCACGTGGGCTGTGTGAGCTCATACAACACATTCTCATATTTAATTACATAAATACAACTCATTTAAATCATCAAAAGTGGCCTAGACCTCAAGAAACTCGAAAAGAAGCATGAAATGTACACACATAATTTCGAACAAATTTTGCCTCTTTTCTTTCCAAATTTGGAGAATCATAACTAATTCTAAAAAAATTAAAATTAGGCATTCTTAGTCATTCTAGAAAGCTACATATGTATACTTTAGGATAAAAGTACATCCAGACCATAATATCCAACATAGAGGACATTTAACATGCAAAATGGTCTAGAGGTCAGGCTGTCCACTGGTGCTGTCACAGAATTCTATAGCAAATTTCAAAACTGTCCAATTAATTTCATATAAATCCAATCTATGAAAATAATACTAATCTAAAAATCTATGGATATTAGCTAAAGGAGAAAAATAACTCCAGACCATTTTGGGCACGCCCAGACCTTGAAACCTAATCAAACAGTAACTGAGGTCGGGTGAAGTTCCTGATACTGGACAAATTCTTTGAAAATTCATATCTCCCTCTCTAGACCTCCAAATGAGGTGCTTCTAATTGTCACGATTCACTGGAAATGTCTAATTTCTTTGTATAAGGTTTCATGGCAATTGGACATCATTTGAGCCCTATGTGATAGATTTCATTTTCGGACCTAAGTGAAAAGTGACATGACTAAAACCAAAAAATTTTCCAACTTTGAAAATTCATCAAATATTCTGTAGACCTCCGAAAATTATGTTCTTTAGCTTCCCAAAAAGCTCTCAACAATCTCTAATTACATGCCACATCTCAGATCAAGAAGAGCTCATTTGAATAAAAAGTAATATAGGGTTCCATTATAGTCAATTTTGGCTCTATATAGGATACCAAATTGTCCAAATGGCTTTCCTTGGGGTTTAGCTCCTCTTGGGCAAGTTTAAAAGCATAATTAGGACTTTTGTGAGCTACCCAAATGGTCCCACACCTCATGCATCTCATTTTGACCATTTCATCCACACTTATACACACTTACACACACTTACATCAACTTTTCAAGAACCATAACTTGGCATTATATACTCACTTTACATTCTAGCATTCACATATCATATTCTTTCATTTATACATCACATAATATCATAATTACATATGTTTCAAAGGTCATAAACCATATACAAGCATGGGTTACATCATTTGACATGAATATGGCTTTAAAGACTAAAAACCATGCATTATGTTGTCAAGCTCTCTTCTTCAAGGTAGTTGGCTCCCATTTCCTTGTCCACTTGATCTACCTAGCATGTTAGATCATTGGAGATGAGGGAATGAGATTCAAAGAATCCCAATAGCTCATCTCCCATTCAATCATATATAATGGATGCAAACAAGTCTTATAAATCATGCATGGCATGTGAACATATGCAATCATTCAAGAAGCATTCTTAGCATTTGAAAAAGTCACATATAGCATACAAAGGCTTGCAAGTAAGTGGATTGGCCTCACGCAATTTCTTGTAGATATTGGACTTACCTCATCCATTCTTTAAGAGATTCTTGGACTCAACCATGCTCTTCAGAGCCCACTTTTCTTTTGGGAGACTCTTTACTTTGTCTCAATCAATTTTAAGGGTTCTTGGCTCATCCTCATCATAGCTAAGGGTTCTTGGCCTCACAACACTCATGCAAACCCATGCACATATCATAACATCATTTAGAAACATAATATGTCATCATGAAACCTTGGCATATAAAATCATGCTAGTATACTTTTCATGGCTTGAAAATACAAATACACACATTCTAAGACAAGCTAAGCACACATCCATGCATGAGAGAAGGTGGAGAAAGCTACCTTGTACACAATTACATACTTTTTCTTTGAATCCAAGTTCCCCTTTTAGGCCACACACACATAAAAGTGTGGGCAAGTTTTTTCTTGGCATAAATACAATTTATGGAAGCTAATTAGGTTCATGAACTTAATTCTAAAGCCATACAATTTGCTTAGATACTAGGTTAGCTTATGACTTCATTATAGTTCCATAATTGCACCTAATGAAGCAACACCCCTCAATTAAATTCTAAGCTCCATTCTTTCCTTTCAAATATGATTCTTGACTCCTTTTAAGCCTCTTGGAGTTATCACACAATCAAAATAAAGAGCCTAACTACATGTTGCTTCTTTAAGTCTCATTATGGAACATAAAGCACTAACTTATTTTCTATGGTTTCTAAATTTTTCCCAAGACTTCCCCTCATATTCATTCATCATATATGACTCAAAAATGGGTTTAGAAAAATTTAAAACTCTCCTTAGCTACACAAACCTCTTTAAGCCAAGGTTATGGAAAAAATAGGGCTTTTGGAGTTTGTTTTATTTTCTCAAGGGAGGATGCATATGGGGAGCCACTTTGGGATTTTGGGAGCTCGTTGAAACTCTTATTTAGGCCTAGGAATTATCATACAAAATCAGATTTTACAAGGTGCACTTGAAACCCTAGGTTTTGCACCTTGAAATTCCATGGCCTTTTCTTGAATTTCTTTGCATATTCTTACTTTCCTCCATTAAATTCATGGAATTCACCCTTGGTTCCCCTCAAAATTCTAGCCCTCTAGCATCTACATACATGGGGAGAAATATGGAAAAGAAGGGGGGAGGAGTAGCTACCATGGATGCAAGCTTTACCTTATTTTCTTGCTTTCTCTTACTTGAATCTTGTGTTCTTTGAGCTCCTCTCTTCAAATCCAAAATTTTCCCTCTATTTCTCCTTTAAAACAGATCCATATACTTTATTATAATCATAGGAAATAAAGGAGAAGAGGTTTGGAAGAGAAAGGCATGAAAAACTACTAAATTTTCATACCTTAAGCCTTTGATTGCTCCTCCTCTTGGCCTTCCTCTTGTGTGCCACTCTCCCTAAGGTTTTCCTCTAGTTTTGGACAGAACTTGGTCATGTAACATGAAGGGAGAAGAGGGGTGCATCATATATATAGGTGAGAGGAAGTTACACTTTTCAAAAATTCTCATTTTGCCCTTTCGTTCTTAGCATTTTTGTTTCTCCTTTGTTTTAGCTCTTTTTTTAGAACTGTCTTTTCCATTATGAAATTTAGGTTTCCAATTTAGTAAAATTCCTTGGGAATCACTCAAAATGGAGTTAAAACCTTCCCGAACAAATTTGTCAAAGTTCGGGTACGTCGACATTAGAAAACATTCACTGGAGGGGCTTTAGCTGTCCCGGGGCTTTCCATAGTTTTCAAGGTGTCTGAGAACCCTGGAGAACTCAAAATTTTTATTTAAAAAGCCCTCTTATGTGGATTCCAAAATTTTCTCAAAATTACAAAAATGCCATTACGTTTCGTAAATTTTCTGTAAGAAATTGTTTCTTCATTCTAGCTTTATTTTTCTTTCCATTTGAGCTAGTATTCTCATTTTTAGGAGTCTAGAATGCTTCCTAAATTTTTTGGAACCTTAACTATCTCATTTCAGAGGACTTCCTTTTGTATCCAGTGAGTTTTGTTTGTTTACGGAGAAATCGTACATTACGTTTCTCACGTTTTCTCTTATTTTCAGAGAACCGAATGTTACAGCAAGACCCAACTTATACCCTAAAATCAATTTAGCCACTCCTCATTCTATAGAAAGAAAATAAACAAGCCACCCGAGAAGCAAATTCGGATGTCTCTTGGAGGCTAGGTTTCTTATCACCTTCTTGGCCACATTTCCCCTATCTAGACCAAGATTTAACCAAGATGAGTGTTATATAACTTGGCCCACTCCTTTTCTTCTTCAATTTGACCTAATTGGTTTTTCATTTGAAGCATTTTCACTATACCCAAAATCTAAAATGTATTTGTTTGGTATTTTTTTAGAGGAGTTTTGGAGGTAGAGGAGGCTAGGAGGGATATTAGGTAAGTATAAACTTCTCATTTTGATGCGTTTTCTACTAGTTTGAGACCCCTATAGCTGATTTATGATATGGGTATTGTTTTTATGCTAACTTACTCAAAATTTGAAGTATTGTTATAAGATTATTGGTGTAAGCACAACTAAATCTGAATTTAGTTCTTGTAGTAGTTGAGTAAGTATTTCCTAAGTAGTCCTTTATAGCTTAACTTCTTAAGTAATGAGTTTGCTGATATAAGTGATGATTAAGGATAGTAATGGTTTGGTTTTATGTCCATAAGTTGAAGTAGCATTCCGTTGGCTCTTAAAGAATTGGCTACAAGTGTGGTAACTGGGGATTATTTAAAATTCTATGCATATGCCTAATTTAATTTTATATTTGCTACACAATTATGTTTTTGAAATGCTAATGAATTGATTGGCTATCTGTTATATTATGATTGGACCTTGTGAATCTATAGTGGAGCTGTGGTGCGGTTGCCACCCATGCATATACTTCGATTGGGCACCGAGTTATGATCAGACCCTAAATGCACTGAGCCCTAGTTGTACTCATTAAGGAGTAGGTGCCATGGACGAGCCTCTCTTGTTGTTATTGGCCTTTAACATGTATATTGGTGATTGCTAGTATGGGATAGTAGTCACTGCTAGCCTAATTGTTTCATTTGCTGATATGACTAATATATCTTCTTATGCTTATCTTAATTTATGCATATATGTTAGTTAAATTAGAATATATGAATGGAATTTGCCTTTAGTTACTGAGATTTACATCTCACCCCATTTCATGGGATTATACTTCCAGGTGAAGGCTCTTTGGGTAAGGATAAGGGGAAGCAAGTGGATGAAAATCCATGAGCTCCAACCATGTGTGAGGAAGGCTACACTTGGTGTAATGAACGTAATTTTCGTAAAATGACGAAATGAACTGTATAAAAGCAAGTCCTTTAAAATGAGCTATATAATTTTCTAAAAAATTTGAGTAGAGTCCTAGACTTCTAAAAATATTAATTCTAGGCTCAAATAGAAAGAAAAACAGAGCTAGGATGGTGAAAAAAATTTTAAAGAAAACTAACAAAACATAATGGCATTTTTGTAAATAAGTGCAACTTTAGGAAAAACACATAGGAGAGATTTTTAAATAAGAAATTTAAGTTGCCCTGGGATCTCAGAGGTCCCAAAAACCATGGGAAGCCCTGAGACTGGTAAAACCCCTCCAGTGTATATTTTCCAACATTGGTGAGCCTAAACTTTGAAGGATTCATTCGATAAGGTTTTAGCTCCAATTTGAGTGATTCCATAAGCATTTTATTAAATTGGGAACCTAAATTTTATAATGGAAAAGACGGTTCTCAAAACAGAGCTAAAACGAAGCCAAAACGAAATTGCCATTACAGGAGGATGAAATTTAAATTTTTAAAAAAGTGAGTTTCTTGAATGTTCCATAAGCTTCTTGTCTCTTCTCCCCCTCATATAGCACAACTTTCCTCTACCCAAAATACAAAAAATGACCAGCTTCTTGAGGTGCACCAAGATAGGAAGAAAAGAAAGAGAAAAATCAAGGAAAAGATAAGGAAATTTGTATAATTTCACGCTCTTTCTTCCTCTAACCTTGCTCCTTTCCTTTCATGCTTTCTTTCTATGGTTTAGTTGAGCTTTTTGGTTATATTTAGAGTCCAGAACTAAGGGGAGTGGTTAGAATTTCTTGAAGAGAAGCTAACTAAGGAGAAAGGCACTTGAAAGCTGGCTTGAATCCTAGGTAATCTTTGCTCTTTGTTGCTTCTTCTTCTTGCTCTCCCTTTGTATATATTTCCGCCAAGAATAGAACCAAGGGAGGGAAGGAATTTTTGTCCAAAAGAAAGAGAGGAACAAGGGTTTTAGACCATAAGGAAGAGGAATATGGTAAGAAATTCCAAGAAAAACCAATAAAAATCAAATTAGGAAAATGTAGGCTTCTTTAGGGTCTTGTGAAATCTGATTTTGTGTGAGTAATTTCTTGGCTATTTAAGTGTTTCCTTGAGCTCCTAAGACCTCTAAAAGCCCTCCCAAGTGGCTCTCCCATGAAGGAAAAATCAAGAAGTTTGTGAACCTCTAATATGGTGCTAGGTTCAGCTAAATAAGGTTCCATGGGGTAGGGGATGTTTTAATTTATTCTAGCCATGGTTTAGGACTTTACAGGATGTTAGAAGATGGGAAAAACCATTGGAAAAAAATTAGGAGCCATGGATTGAAAGATGGGACAATGGTGTCCATAATGGTGCCTTAGAAAGCAACTTGATTCTAAGCTTGTGTAAATGATTGTGTAAGGGCTCCAATGACTTTGAATGAGGCCAAGAAACCTAGAAATGGAAAGATATGGGAGCCTAGAGCTTGAATTGTGAAGGCTACTTCAATAGGCCATTTATGGAACCATTATGCCACTTATAGAATCAAGTGTGTGTTCAAGAGTGAGTTTAGTGTCTTAGTTTACTTCAAGTATGTAATTATGTGTTGTTTATGGTGTTTAGGCCAAGAGAACACCAATCCACCTAGTTGTACTTGTGAGGCCAAAAAAGGGAAGGAGAAAGACTAAGTAAACCTTGCATAAATTCAAGGTAGCTCTCCACCTCACTCTCCCTGTATTCTTGTGTGCATATGTATGTTTTTGTGTGCTTATGTGTGATCTTGTGATTTGAGAACATGCCACTTGATGTCTTGAGATTGCATTGATACCAATGTTTTGTCTTGAATGCTATTGATTGTGAGAATGGCTCATAAGGGTGAGGTGATGCCAAAAGTCCCTTAATGTGGGTGAGAAGGTGCTAAAAGTTTGAGACTAGGGTGAGGCATATCTAAAAGTCCTAGAAATAGAGTGAGACAAAACTAAAAGTCCCTAAAGCTTCTTGATGACATGATTGTGAAAGTGTGACATGGAAATCTTGAAAATATCCATTCATGATCCAAGTAGCTTGTTTACTTGTACACTTAATGTATATATGCCTTGAATGTGTGAATGAATGAGTATGTGAGTTATTAAGATTCTAGGAATCTCACTGCCTTTCCCTCCATTATCTTGAAATGCCAAGGTGATGTTCAAGAAGTAAGGAATGCAAGCCAAAGGTTTGAGAAGCTATACTTTGACAATTATGTAGTTTTTCTTGTACCTAGATATCAAAGTGGATATGTATATGATATTCTTTAGTTTTAAACCATTGAACAAATGTAATATTATGTATGGATGGTGTATGAACATTGTATGGTACCTAGACAATAGAAATATGGAAATTGGACCTTGTGTGCATACTTGGATATAGGTATTCTTGGGTGTGGGATAACCAAAATAAGATACATGAGATTTGGGACCACTTGGGTAGTTCCTACAAGTCATATTCTTGCTTTTAAATTTTCCCAAGAGATACCAAATTCAAAAGAAAGCCATTTGGACCAAAGTGATACTTTATGAGAGGCAAAATTAACCATATTGTGAGGCTATATCACTTTTTATCCAAATGAGCTCTTCTTGGTCTAAAATTTGGCATGTATCTAGAGCTTGTTGATAGATTTTTGGAAAGCTAAAGTGGATATTATTTTGTGGTCTATAGAATATTTGGCAAATTTTTGAAGTTGGTAAATTTTCTAGTTTTGGTCAATGCACTGTTATCTAGTCTGAATTTTGTTCTTTGTCATTCATAGGGTAAATGATGTCCAATTACCATGACATTTTACTGGGAGAAACTAGACCATCCCAGTCTTATACCACTTGGAAGCACCTTATGTGGATGTTTAGAGAGAGAGATATGAATTTTTAAAATTGTTGTTCTATTCAAGGCCACCTCTAGACCCATGGTACTATTTGATTGATTTTTTAAATCTGAATGCTCTTCGATTGGTCTAGAACTATTTTTCTCCTCTAGTTAACATCTGTAGCTTTCCAACTTGGTATAGATTGTATGGATTGGATTTTTTTTGAATTATGAATTTCCAAAGTTTATATCAGTAAGTTATATCAAATTTTTGGACAGCTCGATCTCTCTACCTTTTCTATTGTCAAATATAGTCCATATGAGACTTCTGTGATTGGAAATTATTTTTACTGTGAAGTTAACACCCAGAGCTATCCAACAAGCTATAGTTTGCTTGATTTCAATTCTTCTAGAATTAGTTATGAGTTTTCAAAGTTGACTCAAATTCTGCTATCCTGGACCCAAGGAAAAATGTGATTATTTGGGGTTTTTGAATCTTGATTTGTGGTTTATGCTAAGTTTTGAGAATGTTATGATTTGTGTAAATGGAAAATAATTAGAGAATGTTATTGGTGAGTTCATGGGGCCCCTGAGACATGAAATGAAAAATTTATCCGCTACACAACTTAATTTAATTCATTATTTTAATTCATTTTCTTCGGATTTCTTTGATGAATTGTATAGTCCTACTTGCATAGAAGGGGATCAATGTCAGAAATAATATGGCATTACACTTAGACTAATCTAAGTAGAGCATATGCTAAATTTTGTATTCCTTCTTGTATAGCATCATCATGTAATCATATTGCCAAGTATAGGAGTTTTTATATTGATTACTTAGGATGTAACTATTAAGGGGCTAGGCTTCATGTTAGTTTGGTATTGGATGTATGAACTTATAACATCTGTTATAAACTTTATTGAATTTATGATATGGTCAACTATTTGGAAATGTAATCATGTGATACATTAAATGTTGACTTGAACTAGTAATGCATGGAATCTCTAATGGAATATGTATTTGAACGATAATTGTTGGTAGTTTATGAATTCTTGCTATCATTAATCTATGAACTTGTTGATATATGGTAGTTGAAGGAGTAAAAATTAACACTTAAGTCTTGAACTAATAATGATAGATAAGGTGAGTAAATTAAGTAGATGAAAGCTATTAGAACCCTACAAATTAAGGTAGAGTGGCTCTAGAGTGTTATTAGAGAGAGAGTTGAAATGTATGGGATGAAATTTAGGGGGAATTAGTGCAAAAGCAAGTCACATCGTGGCCAAATGAATTGAGTCACAGCCAAGCGAGTGACAGAAGTGAGAGGCGCCACAGCATGAGGTGTCTTGCCATGGCACAAGACAAAAATGTTTCCAGGGAGGGTAACAGAGCACAACTTGGTTGTGATGCAACATGTTCCGCCATAGCTCAAGTCGAGAAATTCAGGTGAAGAGTGTTCTAGTAGCTAGTTTTGCCACAGTGCAAGTGTAGCCCATCGCAGCTCAAATTGTGAAACTTTGTATAGTAGCCCTAGAGGGTGTTTCCGCCACGGCGCCACATAAGCTTGCCGCAGCGAGGGTCCAACTCGCCACCATGATGATTTGTAAAAATGTGATGTTAAACTAGAGAGCAACTTAACCACAGCAGGAGGATTCCAAGTCGCGACGAAGTCCCCAAACTCCTATTTTTAGCTTAGAAACCTTGTTTTTTCCTATGGTAATGCTAAGGTATGACTTAGAAACACTTGTAAGAGGTTTTTATGAGTTAGAATTAACAGCTAAATAAATCAAAGTTTTCTCATTGATAATTAGATTCGCTTGTGCACTCAAATACTTGTAGTTGTTCAGTTAATGACCTTAATGATATTAGAGTTCAAAATTTCCCCACTTTCTCCTACTTTAATTAATTATAATGACTTTAGACTTTGATTTGCGATTACTAATCATGCAATTAAGCCTAATTATAGTAATTATGAATTAGGGTCGTTATAGGGTGAGAGTGTGAGTTTGGGAAATTTAGGTTTGTGCACCTTTGAGACAAGTTTAATAGACCATTTTAGTACTTTCCCACATGCTTAAGTGGCCATGAATGTCTTAGAAGCCAATGTGAACCATTTGAGACCCTTAAAAGGTATCAAATTGGCCATTTTGTAACCCAATATCAATATCTAACCAAATGAATGAATTTACCCATAAAATTTGGTATACATATAGATCTTATCTAAAGCTTTTTGAGAATCTATAGACCAGATTATTTGGAGCTCTATGGAATTAATTATTATTTTTCAAAGTTGCTATTTTTCTACTTTTCTAGTATAAGCATTGTTCATATGGTCAATTTTTTGTACTATGTCATTTGAGGGCCAAATGGTGTCCAACAATAATGAAATCTTATAAACATAAACTAGACATGATAAGCTTTCTATAGCCACTAAGATCACCCTAATTAGATGTCTGAGTAGGGAGATATAAATTTTGAAGTTCTATGATAGTACTAATAGCAATAGACAACCTTAGCTACTACTCCATTGATTTCCAGTGGCTAGACATCCCTGTTATGGCTTGGACTTATTTTTGGCATAAAGTAGACATCTCTAGATTTCTAGAATAATATAGTGTACTTGATTTTGATTTTTCTAAAATTAGTTATAATTTTTCAAAATTCATGATAGAAAACTAACCTATGAACCCAAGGCTGCACATGTAATTTTTTGTATATGGTTAATGGGCTTGAGTTTCTTGCTACTTCTTAAGATGGTTTTAAGTTGTATTTGTGTATTTAAACATGAAAATGAGATGGATGAATTGATATGGCCCACGGGATATGAAATGAAAATTTTATCTGTGACATAACGTAAAATAATTGAATATTTTAAAGGAATTTTTTTGGGAAAACTTGTGATTTCAATGGAAGGAAGCTAAGATATGAGTAAGGTAAGCTAGTTAAAGATGGTGTTACACCAATTAACTAGGAGACTTTATTGTGTTAGTTTTATGAGAAATATTTTCTAAGTTCAATTAGCAATGAGAAAGAGTAAAAATTTACCCCTTTGAAGTAGACAGAGAACATGTCCATGGATCAATATGTGGTAAGGTTTATAGAGTTATCCAAATACTCTTCCTATTTTTAGAAATATGATGATGAAAGGTGGCAAGCATAGAGACTTGAAAGAGTATTTTTACCAAAGATTAGAGATAGAGTATCACCTCAGAGAATCGAAATTTCAATGACTTAATTAAGGTGTGTAGGGTGACAGAAAGTAATCTTAAAAGAATACATAGTAGAAAGGAGACCTTAGAGGCTAAAAGACCCAGAGAAGAAGAGTTTATCAGTAGTGGTAGTAAGAAAAGTGTCAAGAAGCCATGGGGCAAGAAGAAAAGTGTAATGTCCAGTTTTTGTTAAATGACAGAAATGGATGCATTTTCAAAGCAAGTCCCCTAAAATGAATTAGTTAAGGTCCTGAAAAATTTAAGTAACATTCTAAACTCTAAAAAATGAAAATTTCAGGCTTAAAAAAAAAGAAAAATAGAGTTAGAATGAAGAAACGAAATTGAACGAAAGACTTATGAAACGTAATAGCATTTTCGTAATTTTAAGCAAATTGTGGAATTCACACAGGAGGGCTTTTTAAATGAAAGTTTTGAGTTTTCTAGAGTTCTCAGAGGCCCTGAAAACCATGGAAAGCCCTAGGACAGTTAAAACCCCTCCGGTGGACGTTTTCCAATGATGGTGAACTAGAACTTTGATGGATTCATTCGGGAAGGTTTTAGCTCCGATTGGAGTGATTCTAAAGAAATTTTATTAAATTGGGAACCAAAATTTTATAATGGAAAAGAAGATTCTAAAAAAGGAGTTAAAATGAACTGGAAACAAAAATACCAAGATGAAACGGCAAAATTGAGATTTTTGAAAAGCCTTTCTTAAACCCCACCTATATATATAGGGTGCCCACCTCTTCACTCATTTAGCTCATTTTGTTTCTATCCTAAACTAAAGGAAAAAAACCATAAGAGTGAGGTGTACAAGAGGGAGAGGAAGAGAAGGAGAAAGACAAGGCAAAAGGTATGGATTTTCTTGGTTTTTTCATGCTTTCTCGTTAGTGAACCCCTTCTTCTCCATTTCCCCTTTTTTTCTTATAGTTTTATTGAAGTTTTTGGATCTTTTTTTAGAGAAGAAAAGAGGGAAAATTTCAGATTTAAAGAGAGGAGGCCAATGAAAGGAAGAAACAACCAAGAAAATAAGGAAAAATAAGGTAAAATCTCCATCCCATGGTAGCCACTTCTTTTCCCCTTTCTTCCTTGGTTTGTCCAATATGAGAAGCTACAAGAAGGCTTGGATTTTAGGCAAAACCAAAGGTGAATATTAGGAAATGAAGTGTAGAGAATAAGAATATGCAAAGAGAATTAACAAAGAACCATAAAAGTTCAAGATAGCAAACCTAGGGTTTCTGGTGTTCCTTGAGAAATCTGATTTGATACTAAGATTTCTAGGCCTAAATGAATGTTTAAATGAGCTCCTAAGATCCCTAGAAGACTCCCTGACGGGCTTGTCGCGCAACCCTCAAAATAAAACTAGGTTGAATAAAAATATAGCAAGTGGCACAACCTAGGTCATCTCCCTTGGAAATAGAGTTCAATGTTCAATTGGATTTTCTAAATTTTCTAAGATCCTAGAACTATCTAATTTGGGGGTTTTGGAATTAATTAAACTAACCTAAAACTAAATTGAATTAAAATTCCTAAACACTACCTATTTGGATGAATTATGGTGAATGATGGGCTTGTGACTAGCTTAGGAATCATCTCTTGGTATCCACTATCCTTATCCTATTTCAATTGTGATTAATTCTGGCCTAAGAATTCCTAATTAAGTTCATTACAAGTTATCTTGAGTTACCACACAAGAATCAAGAGATTAACAATCTAATGTTGAATTGAGACCTCAATCCCGCATTAAACCGTTAACTCTTGTCCTTAAGATCAATGAACATCCAACTTAATTGATTAACTAATTAATTATCTTCTGATTCATCATCCAAAAATGTTTAATTAACCAACTAAACACTAAGGAATTCTCAAATCAAACAATCAAACACAAAATCTCACTCATGCATTTCATCAAACACCTTCGTGGCATACATGGGAGATTAGAGAGAATAATGAAAAACCAGATTCAATCCAACTAATTAATCAACAAAAAGGGTTTCCTAATCAGTGTCTAACCAGCCACTAATTAATTACACAAATTCCTAATCAAACATAACTCAACCGAGATTATACAAGAAAAAGAAAAAGTGTAGGAAAAATAAGAAAATCTTAGCCAGAATTTATTGTTCATCCATGGATTCAAGCTTCTACTCAAGAGCTTCCTCCCTTGCTAGCCTCAAGATGGATCAATTAGGGCTTCATTCAGCGTAAAGAGATGGAGAATGGAATGGAGATGAGAGTGGACGAATGACGGCAGGGGATGGATGGTTATGTGAGTGGAGGCGTGAAGGAGGCGAGGGTTTTGGTTTTTAAAGGTGAATGAATGGTATGATGTGTGTTGAATGGGCCGGGCGTGAATTTAATTTACGGAATGAGCGAATGAATGAAGAGAATAAGACAGAGTGGAATGGGTTTTCTGGACGTTGGATCGAGAGAATGGATGAGTGAATGGAATGATATCAATAGCCTCTCTCGTGCTTCATTTATTTTTCACGTGCTCTCCCTTCCTCATTCCAAGTCTAAAGCTCCTTCATGTGTGTATAAAGTGTGGGCCCCATTCATTTTATTTTATAATATTCCATATGCATGCTGTAGCTTCTGCATGTCTCTTCACAGACCAGAACTCGAGCCAGCTTCTCTGTTCTGCTGGAGTTTGTGATATTCATGTTGCTTCTTTTTCTTTCTCATTTATTCTGCTACTGTCCCTAGCTTTAAACACGTCATTTTTCCACGTTGAAACTGTTCTCATGCAGCTGCTCCTCTGTTCACCACGTGATAGCTTCCAATCTAGCTCAACAAGCTTCTTCCCTTTGATGTGGTTCTGGACAGCTCGTTGCTTGATTCTTTTTCCATGTTGGCCTTCATGCAGCGTGTTTGTTCCTTCATTCAGCTCGTGTTGCTGCTTCATTCCTTTAGCCCAAGCTTTGCACGTTAACTTCTGCATGTTTATTCTTCCATTCTGTTTCTGAAGCAACGTGAGAGTAAGTGTGTAACTTGTGCATGAGCTAGGGGAGAGGGAAGTGAAAGCTTCTTCTTTTCCTTTAATCAAATGCTCCTTCAAGCTACTTGCACATCAGAAATTCTGCACAAAAGAATGAAGAATATTCAATAGAATTATCCACAAAATTCATTTAACATGATTTATGCATTTAAAATCAATTATTTTGCCAATTAATTCATAAAATGTAGAGAATGGTTACTAAACAAAATTCCATCTAAGTAAATCCATTAAGCCTTATTTAATCATTAAAAAGCTTAAGTTAAGGGAAATAAAATGTATAAAAACTATGCTTATCACTCCCCATGTGCATCTTCAACCAAGAAAACAAAGCAAAGTCCATGGATGCCAAGGAGCTAGCCTCGGCCTAAGGGACTTGAGGTACCTAGGGATAGTTTTAATTATTCCAAGCCCATTTTTGAGTCATATATGATGAATGAAAATGAGAGGAAACCTTAGAAAAAATTTAGAAGGCCTAGAGAATGAATTGGTATCATAGGTTCCATAATATGGCCTAAGGAAGTAACATGTGGTTAGACTCTTTGTTTTAATTGTGTGATGACTCTAAGAGGCTTAAAAGGAGTCAAGAATCACATATAAAAGGAAAGAATGGAGCCTAGAACTCATTTGATGGGTGTTGCTTCATTAGGTGTATTTAGGAACCATAAATGAACCATAAGGCAAAGTTAGAGTTTCAAGTAGATGTGTAGCCTTAGAAATGATTTTAAGAACTTAATTGGCTTCCATATATTATGTTTAAGCCAAGAGAAACCAATCCCACACCCTTGTGTGTGTGAGGTCGAGGAAGGGAGAGCATTTTTAAGAGGAAAAGTGTGTGATTGCAACAAAGGTAGCTCACTCCTTCTCTTATGCATGAATATATGCTTGACTTGTCTTTGAATATGAGTATGTGTGTTTTAAGCTATGAAAAGCATTCTAGCATGAGCTTTTATCCCATAGTGCCATGATGTTGCATTATTCTTTCAAATGATGTTTAACATGTTTTCTTGGGTTTGCTTGAGTATGGATAAGCCAAGAACTCTTAGCCATGGTAAGGATGAACCAAGAACGCTTAGAAATGGTTAAGACAAAGCAAAGTGTCTCCTAAGAGTGAGGTTGAGTCAAAATCTCTTAGAAAAAATGGGTGAGATAAGTCCAAACTCCATAAGTGAATGGGTGAGATAAGTCCAAACTCCATAAGTGAATGGGTGAGGCTAATCCACTTACTTGGCAAGCCTATAGATGCTTTATATGACTTATTCATGTGCCAAAAATATTTCTTGAATGCTTATATTGTTCCTTGTACTCATGCATGCATTCTTGAGACTTGAATTACATATTTTATGTATGATTGAAAGGAAGATGAGCGATTGGGATTCTTTAAATCTCATTCCCTCCTCTCCAATACCTTAACATGTTAGGTAGACCAAGTGAGTAAGGTAATGGAAGCTATCAAGTTGGAAGATAAGAGATTGGCAATAAAGTGTCTTGATTTTGCTTCTTTATAGCCATATTAGTGGCAAATGTTGTAATCCTTTATTGTACATGTCCTATGACCTCATGAACATATGTAATTATGTAAATGTATCATGTATAAATAAGATTTAATGTTATATGAATGGCATGGTACATTTTGGGTATGGAATGGCAAGACTAGCCTTGTATGTTCTTATGTATGGCATGGGGTGAGAGAGTGAGTTTTCAAGTTCTAGATTTGTGCACCTTTGAGACAAGTTTAGAATGTCATTTTGGTACATTCCCACATGCTCAAGTGGTCATGGTTGCTTTAGAACTCAATATGGACCATTTGGATCCTTTTGGTGATATAAAATGAGCCATTTTACAACCTAACATCAAGATCTAACCAAATGAATGAATTTGTCCATGAAATTTGGCACACACATAGATTTTATCTAGAGCTTTTTGGGAAGCCAAAGACTAGATTATTTGGAACTCTTTGGAATTAATTATGAATTTCCAAAGTTGGCATTTTTCTGCTAAACTGACACCAGTACTATTCATATGATTAGAAATTTGAGTTGTGTCATTTGTGGTTAAAATAATGTCCAATGCTCATGAAATTTTATAGGCACAAGATAGACATAATAAGCTTTCCATTGCCACTAAGATCACCCCAATTGAACCTCTGACCAAGAAGATATGAATTTTTTAAAATTAGAGGTCAGTACTAGGGATGACAGTCGATCTCTATCAACCCTTGTTAAGGTCTAGAAATAATTTTTAGCATAAATTATATATCTGTATCTTTCTAAAATGGCAAACAATGAATAATTTAGAATTTTTTAGAATTAGTTATGATTTTTCAAAGTTCATGATAATAAACTAAATTTTCTAGCCAAGGCTGCACCTAGTATTTTTGTGTATTCCATCCACTTACACGAGTTCTAGGCCACTTTCTAGGATGGTTTTGAATTGTATTAGTGTAATTAAATATGATAATGAGTTGATTAAGTCCATATGTTCCACGGGACATCGAATGAAAAATTTATATGCTATGTAACGTAAAAATATTCACTATTTTAATGCCATTTCCTTGTTCTCTTGAGAAGTGCATGGCATGAGATATAGAATTTACATGACAAAGGCTAGAGAGTTAGTGTTACAAAAAGAAAAAGTCTAGCTATCTCTATTAGGGGAGTTCTCAAGACATAGTTTGTCAACAATATGGTAGATATCATGGCAACAAGCCATGCCTAGCAGGATAGAATGTTTGTTGCAAGTGTGGGAAGCCAGGACATATGGCCAGAGAATGCCAATAGCAAAAGGAGTTAGCACCTACTTCCAGGCCACAAACAGAAGGGAGAGTTTTTGCACTAACTCAGAGGGAGGTCAGTCGGTCATTTGGCTTGATTCAAGGTATGACCAAAGTGAATGATTATACTGTATATGCTATGTGTAACACCTTCCTTAATTCCCTATATTTCATTGTTTTATTTGTGTTTATTTATCTTTTTTATCCTTAATTCAATTTAGTTACCATTTCATCATTTTCATTTTTTTAATAGAAATGGGAAATTTTTTACAGTGTCTTAACAACATAGCAAATTACTAAATATGATGAACATGAAACTACTATATATATATCGTCATAAGGTCCAAAAATAGGGGAACAAGGTCACATAAGTACAAACCATATCACTAGGGATCTATCCTAGAACTATCAAAAAGAAAAAGGGAGAATTATAATAAAGGACCAAAAAGTAAAGAAATTTACTCTTAAGGACCTGTTACCACTTCTTTTAGGATGATTACTGCTGAGTTTAGCAACAAACAGTTGTACCTAGTGGTAAAGGTCCTTAAAAATAATTTTTTTCACTTCTTGATCCTTAAACATAATTTTCCCAAAGAAAAATCCCCAAAAACAAAAAAAAAAAAACCAAAAAGTCAATCCCCTATTTGCCCAAAAAGTCATATCATGATTAGTTTGAAGCCTTCATTCATGAAAATGGATAAGGCATCCCTCCCATAGGGAATAGGGGATTCTCCTTGTCTATTGCCATGCATGTAATAACTTTAATATTGCAAATGATAAACACCTACTCTCGTACTGGGAAATGGATCCACTCTACCTAGAGTTCTATAGTTATTCTGTAGAGAGCATCTAAAAAAAAAAATACCATAACAGAGTAAGAAATAATTTTTTTAGTAACATAGATATAATTAATATAACATAATATGTATGAAGAAACATCAAGTATGAATTTATCAAATAGTAGATAATATAAACAAAAAATAATTAATTTACAAAACAACATAAATAGAGAAATATATTAATTCTGTAATATTTAACAAAAACAAAGAGTAACGAGGAGTATTATACAAACATATGATAGAGTATATCATAAAAATCTCAAGATCTTGCATACATAAATGGGACAAAATTTAAACATAGTAAGATGTTCATAGATTTAGAGTCCATTATTTATAGGATATTAATAGGCACCAAATACAAGAAATAGAATATATAACAATCAACGATTGTCCAACTTGACCATTAGGCCTTGGAGACTGGCAGGCTCAATACCTAGATCATTTTACACTGGCTTAGCAAGCTCAATACACAAATCATGTTGCACTGCCATCACTTAATAGACTCACTCCTGCTTCCTTTACTGAGACATCCCCCAATGGGTACCCAAGGAAAGTCATATAAAAATATCACAATAATATGTCATCTAAGCCATCATCTGATCAAGACATAATAGATATATTTAGAAAGAACTGCCTTGCACAACTCTATGCGTAATTAAATAATCCTGATAGTGTAATAACATACTAGAGTCTGAAAAATTATATTTAAATACTTAAAATTATCTTTTCATTTTTCTAAATCCAAATTTGTCTTGGGGCCTATCTAATATCCAAAATAGTTCATAAATCATGATCTAATGTCAAGGTACAGAATAAAGTCTAATATAGCTATAAAAGGTTTGTTCAAGTATACAAAAGGCTCAATAAAGCCTAATAAGTCCAAATAAGTCCAAAATATCTGAATGGTCCTCACCAGTCTTTATTAGTGTTTTAGGTATTTCTCAGTACTTTCCTTAATTGAAATTGGATCCAATACAACAACAACTATCCAGTGGCCAACTCTAGGGCTAATTCCCTTAATAAGGTTACTCTACCATAATATATATATATATATTGGCCAATCCTTTACCAAAAAATCCTATATTTATAAAATCAAATAGTAAACAATATATCAGTACAGCAAACAGCACAATGTAGAACACATATTTCCCATACATTCCATTCTTGACATAATTTTTCATAAATTTCTAATTATCACAAATGAGCTCTAAAATTTACAAAATAAATATCAGCATAATCCAACAGCATATATAACATATTAGATCACATAAATCATCCAAAACACATCAAATAACATAATTAAAAATTCAAGAAGTTCTTGGTCAACACATTTTCTCAAAAAGTTGACTTTCTATATAGTGATCTATAATTCACCAAAATTTCATCGTAGGCCTTATTTTTAGTGTTGATTAACTTATTCTAGTTGGATTTTGGAAAACTCTTCCCTAGGTAGCTCTAATGGTCTTGGCTGAAACTATGCACCAAGGAGAGTATATGATTTTGCTTCATTTTCAGGTCACTAAATAGCGATACATACATATTTAAAGGAGATGAACAAAAGCCCTCAATCAATTTCTAGAAATTCCTTGTATATGCTACAATTTTCTCAAAATAAAATTCAAGGGTTTCTTGCCAAATTCTTCATGAAAATCAAAGTCATATTAATCTATCTCTTTCTTAGGTCTTCTCCCATTATTCTCCCATTTATTTTACCTTCAATTTCTTCCATGGCTTCTTGAAATACAAAGTTTCATGGTTTGTAGAAAAATTGCCAAGAATAGGAATTTTCTTGATTCACATGAAAACATAAGCCATATATATATATATATATATTCTCCATCTTTTCTTGGCTTGAATTCATGAAAATAACAAAATTCCACCTTTGTTCTTGCCATGGACAAAACATAAAGAAGAAAAAAAGAGAAGATCCATGGAAGAAAATAGAAGAAAAAATAAGAAAAATAGAGTTTATCTATGTTACCTTGAATTTGCAATGTTTGTTTTTCTCCGATAGCTTTTCTTCCTTTCTTCGTCCTTCTTTTTCCTCCTCCCTTGGCTGAGCTCTCCTTCCCTCTTTTTCTTTTTGTCTTGGGTGTGTGTGTGTGTGGCATGAAAGTGTGAGTTTGTTCTTGTAAGTCTTATTTCCAAATGGATGGTTAAGATTGGAACAACTTTTATGATAGAAGATCTTGGCCTTTAGATCAAATAAATGATTAAGATTAAGCCTTGTAGTGGGAGATTGAATGTGAGCCTTTGGATTAGATTAAGAGTTGTAATTTCATCTTAAAAAATCTAAGCCATTTGATTGTATTCAACAATTAAGATCACATCACATTTTATTAATGAATATTAGCCATTGAATTTCAAATGCAGTTAAATTTTAACCATGGTTACTTTCTCTTAATTTGTGAAGATAAGGTTGCATTTATTACTACTTAATTCAGTAGCTATGTCATCCTGTGTTAGCAATGACATCTATAATATCCTATTATTCTAAAAGCCTTGAAACTAAGCAAATTACTAAAGGAGGTCCCCTAAATTTAACGATTAAAGGCCAAACAAAATTAGAGTGATAATCTAGACAATTAAAAATAATGATACGGGGCTAAGGATGCCCGAAAACTAGAGCCAAAATAGCTAAATAAAATTAGACACAAAGTAGTGGCATTTTTGTAATTTTGGCCAACTTTTAGAAAACCTAAAGGAGGGATCTTTAAATAGAAAATTTGAGTTTCATAGAGTTCTCAGAAGCCCTAAAAACTATAAGAACCCTTAGAATTGTTAAAACCTATCCGATTTACATTTTAGAGTTAGTTGACCAAAACTTTGACCGTATTGTTCAATGAGATTTTAAATCTAATTTGGGTGAAACCAAAAGCATTTTATGAATTAAAGGATCTAAATTTTATAATGAAAAAGAAAACTCTCAAAAAAGAGTTTGGAAGGACTAAGAAAAAGGACAAAATAGGAATTTAGGAAATGTTATAATTTGACCCTTTAGCTTTTTAGAGGCATGCCCTACCTCTTCCTTATTTCTTAACTAACCTTGTTCTGCCTCAAATCAAAATTCCCCTCACCTTGAAGTGGCACACAAGAAAGAGAAGAGAAGGGAGAAAAAACCAAGCAAAAATTGTAAGAATTCAAGGTTTTTCATGCTTTCTCTTCTTTTTTTTCTCATAGTTTTGATGACTTATTTAGAGTTATTTCATGGTTAGTTTGATAGGAGGAAGAGAGTGTAATACCTTAGCCTCTTTAACTTTACACATTAGTACCGTAAGCTATCTCCATCCATAACATACATGATGGAGCACAATTGTAAGGAAGAATACACCTTACATAAAGAAAATAATAAATATTTAATGGGATTTAATAGTGTTACGTAAAGTTTCATTTCTTCATTTTATACTCCATGGACCACGTGCACTCATCCACATTATTTTCTAGTCTTAACACATCCATATAAGTCATACACATCACATTTGGTCCCATTCATTTTGGGCTTGGAGCTACATCTCACAAAATTAATGATTTGCTCTCAGGTTCAACTTTCCAACTTTCTGATACAAAATTTGAAAATTCATAACTAATTCTAGAAAAATCAAAGTCAAGCAAACCATACCATTCTGGAAATCTTTGGATGTCTAATTTTGACTAAAACTAATTTCATACCAATGTAGTAGACTTAAGCCATCATAAATCAATCAAATAGTAACACAAGTCAGGCTACATTACTGGTACTGTCATGAAACTTCAAAATTTTATATCTCTCCAAATGAGATTATCTCAGTGGCTATAGAAAGCTTATGATGTCTAATTTATATCTATAAAATTTTATGAGCACTGGACTTCATTTGTCCCACATGTGACACAGAGAAGCAAACTGACCAAATGAACAATAACTATAGCATTTCCACATAATTTAGGCAACTTTTAAAAATCATAATAAATTCTACAGAGCTTTAAATTGAGTACTCTTTAGCTCTATGGAAAGTTCTAGATGAGCTTACTTGCTAATGAAATTTCATGGAAAAATTCACTCATTTGGTTAAACTTTAGTTTAGCACACAAAATAGTCAAATTTGAAGCTCCAAATGGGATTTTAAGACACCAAAAGCTTTTCTTGAATTTTCACAACAACTTAGGCAAGTCTAAAAGTATAAATACCATAAATAAAAGCATGCCAAATGATCCAAATCCTCATGGAGCTTAATCTCACCGTGCCACATGCATACATACACAAGTACATCATATCATATAAGGGCAAATGGATGGCAAAATCTCACATTCTCATTCATCTAGCTGCCACATTGATACATGCACCATTTGGGAAGAAGATGACACTTAATAATCATTTATTGGATTAAGGTCTAATACAAATGTCGATGTAACTAGTCCTCTCACTTTCTTAAGATTGAGGTAGTCTTCTTTGACCCAAGGTGGCTTCTTTCTTTGTTCGTGAGCCGGAAATTCTTACATCCCAAGTCCCACCTTGCTTTTTCTTGGAATAAAGGGCAAAGGGCATGGCTTAAAGGCCTAACTAGCAGGCATTATTCTCATAAAGAGAGAACTATAAGTGAAAAAAAGAAAGAAGGGGCAAGATTCATTCAATGCTCTGTAGCCGAGGGCAGGTGTAATGTCCCGTTTTCATTAAACGATGGAAATGGGCACGTTTTCAAAGTAAGTCCCCTGAGATGAGTGATTCAAGGCCAAATAAAATTTGGATAAAATTTTAAATAATAGAAAATGAGGATTTGAGCCTTGAGTTGCCCAAAAACCAAGGTCGAAGCGATTCGAAAAATTTGCCGAAAGGCCAGTGGCATTTTCGTAAATAAGTGTAATTTTGGAAAAGCAACTAGGAGGGCTTTTTAAATGGAAATTTTGAGTTGCCCAGGGTTCTCAGAGGCCCCAAAAATCATGGGAAGCCCCGGGACCAGTAAAGCCCCTCCGGTGTACTCTTTTCGATGTCGGTTGACCCCAACTTTGACCGATTCGTTTGGGACAGTTTTAGCTCCAATTTGAGTGATTCCAAAGGCATTTTATTAAATTGGGAACCTCTTTGTTATGATGGAAAAGATGATTCTCAAAAAGGAGCTAAAACGAAGAAGAAACGAAAATGCTAAGAACGAAGGGCAAAATTGGCATTAAAGTGTTAAAAGAAACTTCTTTCTTCTTCTTTATATGCCACGTTCTGCCTCCCCCTCTCCAAACCGACTTGCTTCTGCCCATTTTCAGAGGAGAACTCCAGCTCCTTAGGCGCACAAGAGGAGGAGGATTTTGGAGGAAGAAATTCAAGAGAAAGGTAAGAAACTTTAAGACATTCCATATCCTTCCTTCTTGGACTTTGCTCCTCTCCTCTCAAGCTTTCTTTCTATGGTTTTAATGGAGAGTTTGGTGCTGTTTTTGGGGCAGAATAGAGAGGGGAATTTCGAAAATTGAAGGAGTAAGCGAACCAAGTGGAAGAACAAGCCAAAGGAAGCAAGAAAACAAGGTAAAACTTCCATTCTTTGGTAGTTTCTCCCTCCCCCTTCCTCTTGCACGAATTTTACCACCATGAGCCCAATTCTTAGGGGCTGTTTTCTGTCCAATTTATGGAGGGATTAGGGGTTTTAGATGGCAAGGATTAAGAATGAACCAATAGAATCAAGAAAGGAGCATTAGGAAACAAAATGGAATCATTAGGGATCCAAATGCTCCCTTGCAAATATGATTTTATATAAATGTTCTTAGGCTTAAATGAATGTTTAAATGTGCTCCTAAGATCCCTAAGAGGTCCCCCATATGTCTCTTCCTCCATAAAATGAACAAAACCCCATGGAAAGTCATGAACCTATAAGTTGGAAAAGTGTAGAGCATGTAAGGGGATTGTAAAAACTGATTTAATCTATAAGTTCCCTTAGTTGTTTAAGTGTTTCCTTGACCTCCTAGAACTCTTAACAACCTCCCTAAATGGTTCCCCCATCAAGGAAAAATCAAGAAGCCATGAAATCCCATTTATGCTCTAACTTTCGGCCAAGTAAGGATGGCATAGTTAGAGAGAGTTTTAAATTGTTTCAAGCCCATTTTTGAGTCATACATGATGAATGAATGTGAGGGGAAACCTTGGGAAAAATTTAGGAAGCTTAGAGAATGAGTTGGTGCTTTAGGTTCCATATTGTGACCTAAGGAAGCAACATAATGTTAGGCCTTTTGTTTTAATTATGTGATGACTCCAAGAGGCTTAAAAGGAGTCAAGAATCATATTTGAAAAGAAAGAATAAGGCCTAGAAATCATTTGAGGGGTGTTGCTTCATTAAGTGCCTTTATGGACCATAATGGAGGTTGTAGAGTAATTTAGGGTTTAAGCAAGTTGCATAGCCCTAGAAATTGTTTCATGAACTTAATTGGCTCCTATAATTTGTGTCTAGGCTAAGTGAAACTATCTCCACCAACTTGTGGGTGTGTGGCTAAAAGAGGAGGCTTGAAAGCTAAGGAAAAAGTGTATGTTTGTATACAAGGTAGCTCTCTCCACCTTCTCTCATGCATGGATGTGTGTTAAGCTTATTTTAGAATGCTTGTATGTGTATCCTAAACGTATCTGTTTCATTCGGGAATTATTTTTAGTGTCAAGTTAACATTTGTAGCTTCCCAGAATGACTGAATTTGTGTGATTTCGATTTTTGTAGAATTAGTTATGAATTTCAGAAGTTTGCATCAGTAACCTGAATCACAACCCAGGTAGCTAGTGAGTCTGTAGCGTTTTGGATGTCAAAAGTCCTGTGTCCAAGTCACAAAATTCATCACACAGGACTTTTGACATCCAAAACGCTACAGACTCACTAGCTACCTGGGCTGTGATTTAGGTTACTGATGCAAACTTATGAAATTCATAACTAATTCTACAAAAATCAAAATCACACAAATTCAGTCATTTTGGGAAGCTACAAATGTTAACTTGACACTAAAAATAATTCCCAAATGAAACAGATACGTTTAGGTATCTGGAACTGATGGAACAGTGATTGAGCTCTGGAGTCGCCACTGTTACTGACAGCAAATTTCAAAAATGCATAACTCTGTGCTCAGACCTCCAAATGAGGTGATCTCGGTGGCCACAGAAATCTTATGACATATAGTTTATGTACATAAAATTTCATAAGCATTGGACACCATTTAGCTATCGAGTGACACAAAAATCAAATCTGCCAGTATGAACAGTGCACATACCAGAAACCATAGAAAATCCCAACTTTGAAAATTCACAAAATATTCCCTAGGTCTCCGAAAATTATGATCTTTAGCTTCCCAGAAATCTCTCAACAAGACCTAATTGCATGCCAAATTTCAGGGCAAGACTAACTCATTTGGCCAAAAAGTGGCATAGGGTTCCATTATGGTCAATTTTGGCTCTATATTGGGTACCAAAATTGCCAAATGGATTTCCTTTGGTCTTGGCACCTTTTGGGCAAGTTTAAAAGCATGTTTAAGACTTGGGGAAGCTGCCCAAATGGTCCCAAACCATTTGCATCTCATTTTGGCCTTTTCACCCTCACTTATACACATTAAACCAAGCTTTTCTCAAGTGCATACATTAGCATAAGCACTCAATTTATGTTCTAGAATACATACACCATACTCATTCATTTATCTATCACATAATATCATTTTTACATTTGTCCAAGGGGTCATAGACTATTTACAATAATAATATACATCATGAAGTCTCCTTATGAATCAAAAGACCAAAAATCAAGCATAAGGATGGCAATCTTCTTTCTTCAAGGTGGTTGGCTCCCATTGCCATGTCCACTTAGCCCACCTAGCATATTAGGACATTTAAGAGGAGGGAGTGAGATTCAAGAATCTCAATAGCTCATCTCCCATTCCATCACACATAATATGTGCAAGCAAGTTTCACAAATGCATGCATGGAGAAAGTAGAAATCATAGGCATTTTAAAAGCAACCTTGGCATGTGAATCAATCATACAAGACATTCAAGAGCTCACTAAGTGTTTGGATTGGCCTCACACTTCTCCTCATGGATTTTGGATTTGCCTCACCCATTCTTTGAGCACTTTGGGCTCAACCATACTCTTGGGAGCCCACTTTGCGTTTGGGAGACTCTTTACTTTGTCTCAACCAAGCTCAAGGGTTCTTGACTCCTCCTCACCCAAGAGAAGAGTTCTTGGCCTTTCCACACTCAAGTAAACTCATACAAACATCATGGATTCATTTAAAAACATAACATGGCACCAAGGATCATGACATGTAAAGGCATGCTAGCATACTTTTCAAAGCTTGAAAAGTATTTCGAGTTTTCTAGATGTAGTTATGATTTTCCAAAGTTTGTGACAGAAAAGAGGAAATTCTGGACGAAAATGCAAACATGAATTTTAATGTTTTCCTTTGCTTTCCACGAGTTGTAGACCAAATTTGATGATGGAAATGAGCTATATTCATGTATTTAGGTATGAGAATATGATAGATGCATTCATATGGCCCACGGGACTCCGAAAGAAAAATTTTACCTGTAGAGAAATGCATTTTAATTCATAACTCCCTATGCCACTAGATTGTTTCCATAGAATAAACATAAGATGAGGCATGGGAATTGCATGAATTGAGTCCTAGAAGTATGGTGTTACAACAGGTGCTTCTTTTAATAAGAATAAGGTAGAGTATGCCATCACCCATAAGTCCATTTCTTCTTTCCTTTCTCTAGACTTGGAAATAAAGAAAATTCAAACTCAAACTTTAGCCTTCCCTTCCTCTATCGATTAGGACTGAGGCCTTGAAGATAGCAACTACGGGCTCGGAATTGAACTCCACTCCAAAAAAAAAGGGACTGACTTTTGATAGACTAATTTAACATCATAATCAAAACTAAACCGACTTGAATCTGAACTAGGATGAAGATTGAGTCTTAGGACGGATTTCCTTTTCATTTGTGTAACATCTAGTCCTTTGAAAACCAGAGAAAATGCGATAACCATAATGTACGGTTTCTCCGTAAATGAATAAAATTCACTGGATACAAAAGGAAGTCCCCCAAAATGAGATCGTTAAGGTCCCAAAAAATTTGGAAGGTATTCTAGACTCCTAAAAATGAGAATCCTAGGCTCAGAAGGAAAGAAAAACAAAGCTAGAATGAAGAAATAATTTCTTATGGAAAACTTACGAAACGTAATGGCATTTTCATAATTTTGAGCAAATTTTAGAATTCACATAGAAATGCTTTTTAAATGAAATTTTTTAGTTCTCCAGGGTTCTTAGAGGCCTTAAAAATCATGGAAAGCCCCGAGACAGCTAAAGCCCCTTCGATGGACGTTTTCCCATGTCAGTGCACCCAAACTTTGACAGATTCGTTCATGAAGGTTTTAGCTCCAATTTGAGTGATTCCAAAGACATTTTACCAAATTAGGAACATAAATTTCATAATAGAAAAGACAGTTCTAAAAAAGGAGCTAAAACATATTAGCAACAAAAAGGCCAAAAACGAAAGGTAAAATGGGAATTTTTGAAAAGTCTTCCGCCTCCCAACTATATATAAGTGGCACCTCATTTCCTCCCTCATTCAGCCCATTATTTTTCTGCTTCAAACTAGGGAAAAACCCTAGGGATAGTGGCACCTAAAAGGAAGAGGAAGAGGAGGAGAAATTCAAGCAAAAAGGTATAGAATGTTAGTAGTTTTCATCCTTTCTTCCATTCAAATCTTCTCTCCTTCATTCTCCTTTGTGTCCCTTGATTAAAATGAAGTTTACCAATCTATTTTAAGGGAGAAGCTTAGGGGAAAATTCGGATTTGAAGAGAGGAGCTTGAAGAAAGCAAGATTCAAGTGAGAAAAAGCAAGAAAACAAGGTAAATCTTGCATCCCATGGTAGCTACTCCTCCCCCCTTCTTCTCCATATTTTGCCCTATGTATGTAGATGCTAGAAGGATTGGATTTGGAGGAGAACCAAGGGAGAATTCTATGAATTTAATGGAGGAGAATAAGAATATGCAAAGAAATTCAAGAAAAGGCCAGGGATTTTCAAGGTAGCAAACCTAGGGTTTCATGGGTTCCCTTGTAAATCTGATTTGATATAATTATTCCTAGGCCTAAATGAATGTTTAAATGAGTTCCTAAGATTCCTAGGAGTCTCCCCATATGCATCTTCCAAGTAGAAAACAAAGCAAACTCCATGAAGGCCAAAAGGAGACATAGGCTCAACCTAAAGGGATGAGACACCTAGGGAGAGTTTTAAATTTTTCTAAACCCATTCTTGAGTCATATATAATGAATGAAAGTGAGGGGAGGCCTTGGAAAAAATTTAGAACCCATAGAAAATGAGTTGGTACTTTATGTTCCATATTATGACCTAAAGAAGCAACATGTAGCTAGGCTCTTAGTTTTGATTGTGTGATGACTCCAAGAGGTTTAGAAGGAGTTAAGAATCATATTTGAAAGGAAAGAATGGATCCTAAAATTTATTTGAAGGGTGTTGCTTTATTAGGTGCAATTATGGAACCATAATGAGGTTTTAGGCCAAGTTAGTATCTAAACAAGTTATGTGGCCTTAGAATTAATTCCATGAACATAATTGGCTTCCATAAATTGTGTTTAGGCCAAGAGAAATCATCCCCACACTTTTGTGTATGTGTGGCCAAAAAAGGGAGCTTGCTTTCAAGGGAAAAGTGTGTAATTGTATCCAAGGCAACTCTCTCCACCTTCTTTCGTGCATGGATGTGTGCTTAGCTTGTCTTGAATGTATGTATGTGTATTTTTAAGCTACGAAAAGTGTTCTAGCATAACTTTAATTCCATGGTGCCATGATATTACAATATGCTCTTATATGATGTTTTTTATGTGTGCTTGGGTTTGCTTGAGTATGGTGAGGCCAAAAACCCTTAGCTATGGTGAGGATGAGCCAAGAACCCTTGAGATTGGTTAAGACAAAGCAAAGAGTCTCCTAAAAGCAAGATGGACTCCCAAGAGTATGGTTGAGTCTAAGAATCTCTTAAAGAATAGGTGAGGCAATTCCAACATCCATAAGAAATTGGGTGAGACCAATCCACTTGCTTGGCAAGCCTTTGTATGTTATATATGACTTTCTCAAATGATGAAAATTGCTTTTGAATGTTTGCACATGTCAATATGACCATACATGCATTTATGAGACTTGTTTGCATCCATTATGTATGATTAAATGGGAGATGAGCTATTAGGATTCTTCAAATCTCATCCCCTCCTCTTCAATGTTCTAACATGCTAGGTGGACCAAGAAAGCAAGGTAATGGAAGCCAACCACCTTGAGGATGAGAAGATAATAACAAAGTGCTTGAATTTTGTTACTTTGAAACCATACAATTGGAAAATGATGTAATCCATGGATGTCTATGTATCATGATGTAATGAACATATGTAATTATGATACTATATCATGTATGAATGAGAGAATATGTTATGTGACCATTAGAATGTGATTTGAACATGTTTTGGATGAGCTTCTTGGATGACATTATAGAATTATGTATAAGTATGGATGAGATGACCAAAATGAGATGCATGAGGGTTGGCACCATTTGGGTAGCTCATACAAGTCCTAATTATGCTTTTAGACTTGTCCAAGAGGTGTCAAATCCCAAGGAAAGCCATTTGGACATTTTGGTATCCTATATGGAACCAAAATTGACCATAATGGAACCTTATATCACTTTTTATCCAAATAAGCTCTTCTTGATCTGAGATTTAACATATAATTAGAGCTTGTTGAGAGATTTTTGGAAAGCTATAGAATATAATTTTTGGAGGTCTACTGAATATTTGATAAACTTTCAAATTTGGCAAATTTTCTAATTTTGGTCTGATGCACTGTTCACTTGGTTCGAAAATGAAATCTGTCACACAAGGCACAAATGATGTCCAATTGCCACAAAATTTTATACAAAGAAACTAGACATTCTTAGTGACCTGTACCAACTATAAGTACCTCATTTTGATGTCCAAAGAAGGAGATATAAATTTTCAAAAAATCTATCTAGTATCAGGAACTTTACCCGACCTCAATTACTGTTTGATTAGATTTTGAGATCTAGGCATGCCTAAACCGATCTGGTGTTATTTTTTCCCTCTAGCTAACATCCACAAATTTCTATATTGGTATCATTTGCATGGATTAGAGTTTTTTAGAATTAATTGAACATTTTTTAAATTTGCTACAGAATTCTGTGACAGTACCAGTGAACAGCCTGACCTCTGGACCATTTCACATGTCAAACGTCCTCTGTATTGAATGTTATAGTCTAGAAATATTTTTAAAATAAATTAAACATGTGTAGCTTTCTATAATGGGTAAGAATTTATGATTTCAATTTTTCTAGAATTACTTATGATTTTCCAAATTTGTGATAGAAAAGGGGATAAATCTAGACGCAAAATGAATGTGTATTTTGAGCTTCCCATTGAGTTCCTTGAGATGTGGGCCACTTTTGATGATACAAATGAGTTTGCATTCATGTAATTAAATATGAGAATTTTTTGTATGAGCTCACATGGTCCACGTGACACCAAATGGAACTTTTATACATGATGCAATGCCAAATAATGTATTATTTTAATGGATTTTTCTTATTTCCTTCATGAAATCTATGTTGTCAAACATGAGAATGTTATGAAATAAGCTAGAAATATATGGTGTTACATGTTTCCTTATCTATTTCTTACTGATTCTCAAAATGGGCCATAGTATGAGTAGGGACCTTTACTATTAACATTATTTTTTAACTTCGTACCTTTCGCTTCTAAGAAGCAAGCAAGTTCCCATCCTCTCCCTACGATCGAACTAGCAGAACTCGACTGTAAAGGAGAGGTGCGATAGCTCTTGATTTTAAAGGAGAAGGCTATCCCCTCTCACTATGCTTGAGGACTTCATACCTCTCCCTACGGTCGAGCTCACATTCCTCTCCCTGGCATACATACATTAGAACATGTTCAAGGGTTTACATCAAGTATACATCTCATGGTTACATAATTTGACATCAATATGCTATCAAAATGCCTATTTTTCATAACCATTTTTCAAAGTCTTGATCTTCAAGGTTATTAGCCTCCATTTTTTTGTCCACTTGGCTCACCTAAACATGGTTAGGAATATGTGGGGGAAGAGTGAGATTCAAAGAATCTCAGTAGTTCTTAACCCTTTCAAACATACATAATGGATATATAAACAAGTCAAAGAATGCATGCATGATATTCAAGCAACTAGTGAACATGTATAAGGCATTTTCCTTGTCACATAAACTCATACATAACAAGTATAAGCTCTCAAGGGTATTGGTCTAGCCTCACCCATCTTTCATAGGACTTTTGGATTTATTTCATCCACTTTCAAGGGACTTTTGGCTAAGCTTCACTCTTTTTGAAACTTTTGACTAAGTCTCACACTTCTTGAGACTTTTGGCTCACCCATAATTAAGGACTTTTAGCTTATCCTCACCCTTACTAAGGGACTTTTGGCACAACCAAACCCATACAAGCCATAATACAATCATAAGCTTATTTCATAATACATAATAGTACCATAACATGTAAAAATTGGCTAGAAACATTTCTCATAGCTCAAACATACACACAAGCACTTAATGACGGGAAAACAACCAAGTTATATATGTGAGAAAGGTTAGAGAGTTACCTTGAAGCAAGAACACAACACTTTCCTCTTGAACTCTTATCCCCTCTCTCAACCAAGCCTTGCTGTTAAGTGGCCCTTGGTTCTCTTGGCCTAAATACATCAAAAAGAGACACATATCTCATAGAAACAAGCTTTGGTATCATAGACACTCTATGTAAAGGTACTTTATTCTATGGTTCCATCATGCTTCCATATACGACCTTATGAAGCAACTATGAGAACTCATGATCTTGACTCTCATTTCTCATTCATTTTAAGCCTCTTGACTCCATTTAGACTCTTTTGAGTCATCACAAATTCATTCCTAAGAGCCTAAACATAAGTTGCTTCTTTAAGTCTCATTATGGAGCCTAAACCTCTATCTCATAAACTAAGGCTTATAACTTTTTTCCAAAACTTCCTTTGATGTTTTTCCATCATATTCAATCCATTTCTAGCCTTAGAAAAATTTAAAACTCTCCCTAAATGCATGAAGAGCTCTTGGCCAAGACTATGCAAGCATATAGCACCCATGGAGTTTGCTTACTTTCCCTCGGGGAATTGGCACTTGTGAAGGCTTCCTAGATGTCTTGAGAACTCATATATACCTTTAGACAATTTAAATTACTACTATGAAGCTTTATCCTGGCCTAAGTGCAATTAAATCCTTAGGTTTGCTAACTTACAATTTAATGCTTCTTATTCAATTACAATGGCATCTTCTTTATCCTTACATTCCATAACCCTTGGTTCCATCAAGAACACAAGAAGAAAAACTCTCCTCCTCACTTTCTCTCTCTAGGCCGAAGCTTAAATAACTTGAAAATATAAGATTTTGCTAGTTTTTTAAGTAAAGTTTTACCTTAAATGAAGCTCTCTTCGGGTAGATTATTTTTTCACCGATTGATTTCTTGAAAAAAGTTCCTTTTTGTCTTGGGTTAGACCTAAATCTTCAAATTTTCAAAGAAAACCACCATTAAAGAGCTCTTAGAGAGAGAAATAACTTTTCTAACTGGTGCGAGATGAAATAAGGCTGTTTGCTTACCTAAATGGGAGCTTAAACTTCTTCTCTCTCTGTTCCCTTAATGTCATGTGATGGCTACTCAAAATTTTAAAAATGGAATCTTGGAGAAGGTGATGAGGTGTAATCTTACTTAAGATGCCTCTTTTACAACTTTTTAAAATGACCATTTTGCCCCTATGCGCCTATTTATTCCATTTAGGCTCATTTCAACTCCCTTTTTAGAACTATATTTTTCATCATAAAATTTAGATCTTCTAATTCATAAAATATCTTTGATTTCATCCAAATTGGATTTAAAGCCTTCTCGAACAGACCAGTCAAAGTTCGAGTCAACTAATGCTCTAAAACATAAACTGGAAAGGTTTAAACCATTCTAAGGGTTTCTATGGTTTTTAGGGCCTCTGAGAACTCTGGGAAACTTATTTTTCTAATTTAAAAATAACTTCTTTGAGTTTTCTAAAAAGTGCCTAAAATTACAAAAATGCTATTGCATCTTCATTAAATTTCGTCCTTCACTTAATGTATGTCTTGGCCAAGGGAGAGAAATGTCACCTAGGGAGATTTTTCTTTGATTCCAAGAATAGAAATGGTCTAGATATGATTAATAAACACCAAGGGAACCATTGGTTTAAATCTAGAAATCAAAGTTTATGAGATGGAAGTTTAGTTTCCTTTTTAAGGCATAAAGAAGCAACTTAAGTTTAGACTCCTTGAATTGAATTTATGATGACTTTAATGAGTTTAAATGGAGTCATGAGACTTAGATTGCATGAGAAATTGGAACCAAGATAATAAATTCTAGGAGTTGTTTCATTATGCTCTTATATGGAACTATAATCGTGCCATGAGATAAGACAAGCTTGCATAGAGTTTATGTAAGGCTAAAATTGGTTCCAATGATGTAATTATGTCTTATTTAATGTGTCTAGGCCAAGAAAATCAAGGTCTTCCTAGGTATGCATATGTGAGGCCAAAAAAAAGAAGTGAATTTCAAGTAAGGAAGCTTGTGTTTCTTGACTCAAGGTAGCTCTCTATCTTTTCTTGTATGTATTCCTTAGTTGTTGATTATCATTAGATACTTGTATGGATGTTTGAATCATGAGATATGCTTTTAGCCATTGATTAAATGTTTTGGTACCATTATGCTTCTTGAAACATGTTTTCAATACAAGATGGCACCTAATAGGTGAGATCGTGCCAAAAGTTCTTTAGAATGGGTGAGACAAGGCCAAAAGTCTTAAGAAAGACTGAGGTTAAGTCAAAAATCCCTAAAAGTGGATTAGGCAAATCCAAAAGTCCCAAGGAATTAGGTGAGACTAGACCAAAAGCCTTTAAAGCCTAAGTTTGACTTGAATAAGTTTATGTCACATGAGAATATGCTTATGTATGTTTACAATAGGCTTTTATTGAATTCTTTCATTCCTTGACATGAAAATGTGTCATATATGTATGCTTGAAAGGGTAAAAGAGCTATTGGAATTCTTTGAATCTCACTCCTCCCTATATTATGTCTAACCATGTCTAAGTGAGCCACATAAAGCAAGAAATAGGAGCCAAGCAGCTTGAAGAATGAGACTTTGACAATAAAATAGGAATTTATGTATTTTGATGCCAAATTTTGTATCTATATAATGTTTTTGAGACGTAAACTTTCAAGCATGTATAAAAGTATGTAATTATCTTGTATGAATAAAATTTGGAGCCATATGTTTGAGAATGCATGATTTTGGCATTTTGGAGCTTTGACATGATGTGTATATATGCAAGTAAGATAGTGAATTTGAGCTCCATGTAATTCAGACCATTTGAAATGTTTCTATATGCTATGTTTATACTTTTAGACATGCTCAAATGGTCATGGTATGATTAGAAGGCCATTTAGTGCAATTTGACCTTATTATGGTCCCAAACTTTGACATATTCTTGGCCTAAACCACAAACTGACCAAATGGACAAATTTATGTGTGAAATTTGGCAAGAATATAAATCTTATCTAGAGCTTTTTACAAAGCAAAAGAGCACTATTTCAGAGCTCTAGAGAATTTATCATAATTTTTCAAAATTAGCCAAATTATGCAGAAACTATCACTATTATTGTTCAAATGATCAATTTGGTCTTCAGTGTTGTTTAGAGGCCAAATGAAATCCAATACTTATGAAATTTTACATGTACATAGTAGACATCATAAACTTTTCATATGCATTAAGAGCACCTAATTTAGTGCTCTGTAGAGGGAGAAATAAATTTTTGAAGTTCCAGGTTTGCTACAAAATGACCACTAGACCCAAAGTATTGTTCCATCAGATTTTGTGGGTCAAACATAGTTGTTTTGATATAAAATCTTTATGGTAGATAGATGACATCCTGAGCTTTCCAGAAGCTATAGTTTGCATGATTTGGATTTTTCTAGAATTAATTATTATTTTCCAGAATTCATATTAAAATATGGAATTCAAGAGGAATTGCAAAGTGTAATATGATTTTGAGATGTATGCCTTGAACCCAAGTTTTAAGTTTCAAATTGTGATATTTCTGATTGAACAAATGTGTTAAGAGTGAAAATGAGTTTGGTAAACTCACATAGTCCGTTAAGCCAAGAATAAATTAATTTAGCTTTTAATGACAAAAAATTCCATTGCCAAAAGAGCTAAATTCATAAAAATGAACACTTTTAGCTATTTGTGATGTAAAATAAATGTTAGCTACATATGGTATTACAACATCAGTAGTAACTTTTTTGTAAAACATGAGATTTACTAAGATTTCCCGACATAAGCTTGTGCCATCATTTCGTAGTTCATGTAGCCTCTAGAATCTTCTTCACACATATGGCACCACATGTCCTACTCCTTGCCCATGGTGCCACATTGGCCTTCCTCTAGTCTAAATTTACAAAAATGCCACAGTTTTGTTGATATCTCCTATAATAAGTTCTTCATAATATTTTATTTAGTCTGCATTCTTTGAGTTATTCACTATATTTTAATATTATTTGGGTCTATGTAAGTCTCATTTAATATCTCCAATTATATATTTTATTATTATTTATTTTCCTAATATTTTATTATTTTAGGGTTCAAATAACCATTTTGCCCTTAGTAGTAATATAATAGACTAGCACCTCTGTTCATTTTCACTTATATCTTCGTCTTAACTCCACATCTCTGAATTTTGTCATCACCATGCAGTAGATCTTTCTTCACAAAATCCCATGAGACAGTTAACTCAAGCTTAGGGATTTAGTTTGTCTCTATATAAGCTCTTAAACATTCATGATCATTTTATAATTTTCTGTACTTTCCTAACTATTAATATATATATTGGGCTAGTTCTTAATTCCTCTTTCTTCTAGAAAAATTATCAAAGTTCATTCGTGTGGCAAATGATGATCTTGCCCTCGAGGCCCTAGACCTCTCTAAAATACCAAAAATTCTTATAGGTCATGTTCATCTTATACTTTTCATATACGAAGTTACTTTGTTCAAATTCATCTTATGAAAGCCTAATAAATTCATTACATAAAATACTAAATAATTAAAAATCTTAATTTTTAGGGATGTTACACTATGTTTGACTTAGGTGCTAGTCATTCATTCATATCTTATAACTATGCTAGGAGGCTGGGTCTGATACTTAATACCTTACCATATGATTTGTCTATGTCTACCCCTACAGGAAGTAACATGATAAACTCTCATGTTTGTTTGAATTCTGTCATTTAGTTTAACTAGTGCTATACCACACTTGATTTGATTTGTATGCCACTTGTTGAAATTGATGTCATTATTGGTATGAATTGGATGTTTGCAAATAATGCTCAACTTGATTGTATGCAAAAGACCATATCTATGCCATCATGTGGAACAATACCTTGTACTAGGGCTTAGTTAGCCTTTATATAGCCAAGCTAAGAGATGTTTGAGGAAAAGGTGTCAGGGATTCTTAATGTTCTCTTCTCTATTCAAGCTATGATAAAGAAAGGTTTAAAGGAGATACCTGTAGTTAGGGAATTTCTCAAGGTATTTCCCATAGAAATTAAAGGATTACTGATTAACCTTGTCATAAGGTCGCAATTGAAAATTTTGATTGCAAAATAAAAATTATGTAGTAGAAGTGTGCAACCAAGGTCATTTCACTTTGGAGCAACTAAAATAATATAACTTAGATGAGTGATTAAGTAATTAAGTGAGTTTTTTTTTATTTGTATTACATTTTTAATATACATATACATATATATTACTTATTAAATTGTCCTCATGAACATAGAAAAGTATGTAAGTATGTAAGTAATTGTATGGGAGTATAAACAAATGTATATGGGTGTGGAACAAGTATAGAAAAAGGAAGTGATATAATTTATTTTAAATGCAAAAGCTAAATGAAAGGATGCTAATGTAAAAGTACTAACCTATATAAGATTTAAACTAATTTCAAAAATTGAAAGATTTTTTCTCTCTATTTTTTTATATGATTGAATTGAAAATTTAACTAAAATGAAAATTCAAGAGAGCTAATTGTGCAAAATTGGGTGGAATGAAAAATTCAAATGCAATAAAATGGAAATGACAACCTAGCAATACTTAAAGAAGGAAGAAAATTGGGCTCTAATGATTAATTAAACTTGGGACAACTACTATAATCAAATGTCATATACATTAAAACCATGAACTCTCTAAGTTTAGGATGCAAGACCACCTACCTAGAATGAATACTCTCCTAGACATTTTATCAAACACCTAACTTGCATGATAATATGACAATTGATCAAGCTTACAAGAATTGAACAACTAATCCATAACATTGGCCTAGACTTTATGCCTATAAAACCACATCCATCTAACAATTCCAATGCTTCAATCAAGAAGTAAACCACTTAATTAGCACCTACAATGCTAAATCAAGAAGCTAAAGTTCAATAATCAAAACACAAGAATACAAGATGCAAAGGCCAATTTAAACATAATCTTATATTAATAATATAGCAATTCATACAAATTTCAATCCACCAATCTAATGGTTCACATTACAATCCATAATAGTCTAAAATAATTAAACCATTACAATTCCAATTCTTAAGTCAAAATATTCAAGAACTCTATCTTAAATTGACATAGAATTTGAAATGAAAATAGTGAAATGAGAAGAAATAGTTAGCCCAATCCAATGCTTGCAATCCATGGCCTCTTAAATCCCTTCCAAGCTTGTTAGGTCATCATCAAATGCCTTAGCTCCTCATGGTCATAAGCTTTCCTTCAATCCAAGAATATTTTCATCCATAGCCTTCAAAATGAGAAATAGCATCCTTTTGGCGGAAAAGGGCGGAGTGGGTCACGGCCAAGAGGGGAAAAGGAAAAGAAGAATGGAAGAATAGATGAAGAAAAAGATGAAAGAAAAGTGGAAAAATGGAGGTGGAATGGAGGAAAATGGTGAAGAAGTGAAGAAGAATGGTAAAGAATGGAAGAGTACGTTGAAGGATATGAAGAACACGTTCAAGATGGATGAAGTCTTCAAGTTCTCTCTTGGCCAAGAAGAATTGCCATGCTCTCCTCTTATTTTGTGTGAAATGCATAATAGAATTAGGATTTAGAAAGTGATGTGGATTAGTGAGTGTGAGGTGGACCAATAAGGAGAAGGTTTGAGACACTTAGACTAATAAGAGCTTGAGAGAATGGTAAGACAGATTAGTAAGTCCAAATGGATGCTTAGGTATAATACCTTAGTCTCCTTACCCTTATATATTAGTACCATAAGCTATCTCATTTGTAACATGCATGATGGAGCACCATTTCAAGGAAGGACATACCTTACATAAAGAAAATATTGAATATTTAAATGTATATATTTATGTTACATAAGGTTCCATTTCCTCATCTTATGCTCCATGGACCATCTGAACTCATCCACATCTTTTTCTAGTCATATCACATACATACAAGTCATACTCATCACATTTGATCTTGTTCACTTTGGTTTTGAAGCCACATCACACAAATTCCATAGTTTGCTCTCAGGTTTAAAATTCAATTTTCTGATTCAAATTTTAGAAATTCATAACTAATTCTAGAAAAATCAAAATCAAGTAAACCATACCATTCTGAAAATCTGAGGATGTCTAATTTTGACAAAAAATAAGTAAAGACCAAAGTAGTAGCCTTAAGCTACCAGAAATCAATATAATAACAACATAGATTAGGCTGCATTTCTGGTAAATCATGAAACTTCAAAAATTTATATCTCCCTCTACAGAACTCCAAATGAGTTGATCTTAGTGGTTGTGAAAATTTTATGATATCTAGTTTATTTTTATAAAATTTCATGAGTATTAGACTTCATTTGACCTATGTGTGACATAGATAACCAAAATTGACCAAATGAACAGTAACCATACCATTTATGCATAGTTTGGCCAACTTTGAAAAATCATAATAAATTCTCTAGAGCTCTAAATTAAGTACTCTTTGATTTTGTGAAAAGCTCTAGATGAGACATACTTTTTGGCCAAATTTTATTAAAAAACGCATTCATTTGGCTATACTTTGGTTCAATATACCATTTGGTCAAAATTGAAGTTCAAAATGGCATCTCAAGACACCAAATGGCCCTTCTTGCTTTCCACAACCACTTGGGCAAGTTTAAAAGCATAAACACCATACATAAAAACATGCCAAATGATACATACATTATTTATACATACATTAGAGCATGCTCAATGGTTTACATCATGTATACATCTCATGGTTACATATTTTGACATCAAAATGCAAATACAAAGCTTATTTCTCTATTCTTTTGTTAAAGTCTTGCCCTTTATAATTGTTGGTTACCATTTCTTGATCCTCTTGACTCACCTAGACATGGTTAGGCACATGTAGGGGAGAAGTGAGATTCAAAGAATCCCAATAGCTCTTAACCCGTTTCAAACATATATAATAAATGTATTTACAAGTCAAAGAATGCATGCATGATATTGAAGCTATTAATACACATACATAAAACATTTTTCTTGTCACATAAACTCATACATAGCAAATATAAGCTCTTAAGGGCATTGATCTAGCCTCACCCACCTTTTTTGGGACTTTTGGATTTGCCTCACCCACTTTCAAAGGACTTTTGACTTAGCCTCACTCTTTTTGAGACTTTTGACTTTGTCTCACCTATTTCTAGGGACTTTTGGCTCATCCTCACCCTTACTAAGGGACTTTTGGCATAACTAAACCCATGCAAACCATAACCATAAACACATTTCAAGAAGCATAATGGTACCATAATGTAACACCATAACTTCTAGCTCATTTCATGCCATTTATAAGCTTTGTATTATAAATCCCACAAGAGTATATAAAAAAGGGGATAAAAATAATAGACTTTTTTCGCATTGTGCTATATCTAAAAAATTCAATTCGGTGTCACGTGGACCGTGTGAGCTTATACTATACTTCCTCATATTTAATTTCATTATTAAAACTCATTTTCATCACAAAAACATGCCTACAATTCATGGAAACTGAAATGGAGCTCAAAATAAACAAGCATATTTTCGGCCAGATTTTCTCCATTTTCTTACCCAACTTTGGAAAATCATAACTAATTCTATAAAAATCAAAATCACACAAATTTGGTCATTCTGGAAACCTACAAATGTTAACTTGATACTAAAAATAATTCCATAATGAAACAGATATGTTTAGACATCTGGAACTGATAGAACAGTAACTGAGCTCCTGGAGCGCTACTGATACTGACAGTTAACTCCAAACATGCATAACTCTATGCTCAGACCTCCAAATGAGGTGATCTCGGTGGCCACATAAATCTTATGACCTCTAAGTATTGCACACCATTTGGCCATCGGGTGACACAAAATACAAAACTGCCAGTATGAACAGTACCCATACCAGAATCCATGAAAAATCTCAACTTTGAAAATTCATCAAATATTCCCTAGATCTCCGAAAATTATGATCTTTAGCTTCACAGAAAGCTTTCAATGAGACTTAATTTCATGCCAAATTTCAGGGTAAGACTAACTCATTTGGCTAAAAAGTGACATAGGATTCCATTATGGTCAATTTTGGCTCCATATTGGGTACCAAAATTGCCAAATGGATTTCCCTTGGTCTTGGCACCTTTTGGGCAAGTTTAAAAGCTTATTTGAGACTTGTGTGAATTGTCAAAATGGTCCCAAACCTCATACAACTCACTTTAGCCATTCTACCCACACTTATGCATATTTCCATCAAACTTTAAACTTTCATACTATGGCATTACATACTCAAAACATGGGCTAGTGGTGATATATGAGAATCATACATCTCAACATCACACATTAGTGTATTTACATATGTCTCAACATTCATAGTATATATACAACATCATATACATGATAAACCATCATTATGGTTCCAAAATGGCTAAAACCAAGGCATAAGTTTGTCAATCTCCTTCCTTTAAGGTTGTTGGCTCCCACTAGCATATCCACTTGGTTCACCTATCATGTTAGATCATTGGAAAGGAGGGGATGAGATTCAAAGAATCCCAATAGCTCATTTCCCATTCAATCATACATAATATGTGCAAAGCAAACTTCACAAATGCATGCATGGGGAAATGGAAGACATGGACATTTTAAAAGCAAACTTAGCATGTGAATCAATCATACAAAACATTCAAGAGCTCACCAAGTGCTTAGATTGGCCTCACACTTCTCCTCATGGATTTTGGACTTGCCTCACCCATTCTTTAAGAGCTTTAGACTCAACCATACTCTTGGGAGCCCATTTGCTTTTGGGAGACTCTTTACTTTGTCTCAACCAAGCTCAAGGGTTCTTGGCTCATCCTCATCCAAGGGAAGAGTTCTTGGCCTCTCCACACTCAAGCAAACTCACACAAACATCATGTAATCATTTGAAAACATAATATGGTATCAATCATCATGGCATATAAAGGCATGCTAGCATGCTTTTCAAAGCTTGAAAACACACATACACACATTCTAAAACAAGTTAAACACACATCCATGCATGAGAGAAGGTGGAGAGAGCTACCTTGTATACAAACACACACTTTTCCTTTAGGATTCAAGCCTCCTCTTTCGGCCACACACCCAAAAATTGGTGGAGATGGTTTCTCTTGGCCTAAATATAGTATATGGGAGCCAATTAGGTTCATGAAACAATCTCTAAGACCATACAACTTGCTTAAGTACTAGATTGCTTTATAACCCCCATTATGGTCCATATTGGCACCTAATGAAGCAACACCTCTCAAATGACTTCTATGCCTCATTCTTTTCTTTCAAATATGATTCTTGACTCCTTTTAAGCCTCTTGGAGTCATCACACCATTAAAACAAAAGGCCTAGCACCATGTTTCTTCTTTAAGTCATAATATGGAACCTAAGACACCAAATCACTTATGAGTTTTAAATTTTTTCCAAGGCCTCCCCTCACTTTCATTCATCAAATATGACTCAAGAATGGCCTTAGAAAAATTTAAAACTCTCTCTAGCTAGGAGAACCCATCTAGGCTGAGGCTATGAAGCATATTGGGTTCCATGGAGCTTTTTTTGTTTTCTCAAGGGAAGAAGCATATGGGGAGCCTCTTAGGGATCTTGGGAGCTCATTTAAACTCTTACTTAGGCCTAGGAATCATCATACAAAGTCAGATTTTACAAGGTACAATTGAAACCCTAGAACTTGCATCTTGAAATCTAATGGTTTTTTGTTAATTCCCTTTGCATATTCTTAATCTCCACACCCTTTTTCCTTAGATTCATGCTTGGTTCTGCCTAAAAATCATCTCTTCCTAGGGTTTTCTCAAGTGGGGCGAAATGGTGGAGAAAGGGAATGGATTTCAATTATTTAAAAGAGCTTCCCAAGTGTTAAGAGAAACCTAAAAGCTACCAAATTTAGGGGTTATTTATTGAATTTAATTAGGTAAAATTTAAAATAGATTAAAAATGCAAACTATTAACTGAAATGCAAGGATTGAACGAAATAATAATGGATGTGTAATACTTTATATTTCTAACTCATTTCATACATGTTTGCTTGCTCATATGATACATCCCATGAAGGAAGTGAGAAAAATCTATTAAAATAATACTTTTTTTTCGTAGTGTCGCGTATGAAAATTCCATTCAGTGTCACGTGTGACGACCCTAACTTCTAATATCGGTAATTATAGTTAAATACACGATTAGTAAATAATGATCAAGGTTTGGAGTCATTACAATTAATCACATTAAGAAAATATAGGGGAAATTTAAACCTTGATACTCTTAGGGTCATCAACTAACAACCATAACGGGAACATGCATGGGAAGGTTTGTACCATCATTAGAGATTTATAGTTCATCCATTTATATGTTTCAACCCACTACAGCCTCCCATTAATGTACTCAAGCTATTCCCTAACCTTAACATTAATGAAATTAGGGTTTCTAGGTCAAATATGGGAGTTTGGGGACCTGCGCCGCGACCTGGAACTTCCCCGCCGCGGCTAAGCTAGGTTCTGGAACTCGAAAACTGAGTTTTTAAACTTGCGCCGCGGCCTGGAACTCTTGCGCCACGGCCACGTTGCTCTCTGGAATTTTCGCCACGGCCAACCTATGTGGCGCCGCGGCGAGTTTTGCTACTGTAACCTCCCTAATTAATTTTCTCGACTCGCACCACGGCGAGGTTACGTCTTGTCACCTCCTGGGTGATTATTTTCACTCCGCGCCGCGGTGAGATTTCGCAAGCCGCGGCGTCCCTCGCCACTGTCGCTTCCTATGCCATGGCGAAGCCTTCCTGGCCACGGCGTAATTCCCTTCTGTCACTAGTTTCACTATATTTCGCCCCATACACTCCATTTCTCTTCTTAGGGACACTCTAAGGTCACTTCTCCTCATTTTATATAGCTCTAATGGTATTTATCTACCTTATTTACTTAGCTATTCTTCCATTACCAATTCAAAACTTACATGCCCATTTCCGTTCTCTAATTACCCTCTATTAGCAAGTTTATAAAATAGCAACAACAAAATATACATGAATTACCGGCAACTATCCTTTAATACTCAATCAATAGGGGTTCCATACAATAGGGGTTCATACCAATATCTCAAGAGTTACATTCCAATTGACAACCATATTATAGGTCAACAAAGTTTATAGCAGATCATATGAATCCATACATCAAATACTAAGTCAAGAGGGGGTCTAACCCTTTAGTACATACATCCTCAATAAATCAAATGTTCAAGCCTACACTTGGCAATGCAGATACATGATGATGCTATACATTAAGGAATACAAAATTAGCATCTATACTAGCTAAGTCAGCCCAAGTGTAGCCATCTCCCCATAGGTTGAAGCTTATGGATTTTCATCCACTTGCTTACCCTTATCCTTACCCGAGGAACCTTCACCTGAAATATTGATCCCATAACACGGGGTGAGATATAAATCTCAGTAACCAAAACAATTCCATCATATAATCCAGTTTAATCAACATATATGTATGAATCAAAATCCATACCAAAATCATAATCATATCAGTCATTTCAGCAAATGAAACAATTAGGCTATCATGATTACTATCCTATACTAGCAATCATATATTTAACATGTTAAAGGCCATTAACACTAGGAGAGGCCCGTCCACGGCACCTACTCCCCATTGAGCACACCAGGGCTCAGTGCATCTGGGGTTTGATCATAACTCGGTGCCCGATCGTGGCACATGCACGGGTGGCAGCCGCACCACAGCTCCACCATGGACTCACAAGGTCCAATCATGATACAACAGATAGCCAACCAATTCATTCAACATTTCAAATCATTCATATATAGCAAATATGAAATTAAAGCAGATACATGCATGGAATTAATGTAAACCCCGGTTACCTCACTTGCAAATAATTGCAACAGCCACCACAAATTCCAAATTCGGATTCAAGTATCTCCCACCAGAATTCTCAATGTTTCACCCAAAATCCTAAGCAAATTCGTACCAAGTTAATACTCATAATATAAATAAGCTATGGGGGTCTCAAACCAACAAAGAAAGCATCAAAATGGGAGGGTTTAAAGTCACCAAATACCAGCCCCAACCTCAACCTACGAATTTCACCAAGGAAACCCCCAACCACTCACTTTTCAGATTTTGGGTATAATGAAATCTCTCCAAATGAAAAACTAATCAGACCAAATTAAAGAGGAAGATGAGGGGATTAAGTTGTATAACTATTACCTTGGCCAAATCTTGCTCCAAATGTGAGAAAAGATGGAATTAAGTCAAGAACCCTAGCCTCCTCTCCTCACCTCCGAATTTCTCTTCTATTTTTGTGTTTCAGCAAATGAAGGGAAAGGTGGCTGAAGCATTAGGGTTTTAGGTGGGTTTAAGTTGGGTCAAGGGGTTGGGTCATGGGTTGCTCCAAGTCCAAATCCAATTGGGTTTCAGATTTTCCTTGTTGGGCCAGTTTTTAATTGTTGGGCTGCATAATTCTGTTGGGCCAGTTTTCACATATTGGGTTGCTAAAGTTTAATGGGTTTTGGGCCTAATTTGAAGGGCTCAAGGGCTTAGGTCTGCACAAGGGTAATTGGGCCACTTAATTAGGCCTATACAAGATAAATCTTGGGCCTCTATCTTATTAAATTAGTTTGGGTCTACCTCTAATGCATTGGGCCTTCATCAACCTCTCATCATGATTCATTAATTTGGGCCCTAATGAAGTTTCTATTCCAATTAACTCTCAAACCCATATAAATAATTTATCTATCTAAAATACCTATTCACTAACTTGCCCAATTATCCTTTATTAATTATCCTTAGTTAACCTTAATCCATGATTAACACCTTAATTAATTTCGGGGTGTTACATCACGTGGACCATGTGAGCTCATACATTACATTTTCATATTTAATTACACGAATACAACTCATTTGCATCATCAAATGTGGCCTACATCTCAAGAAACTCGAAGGGAAGCATGAAATATATCAGATAGATTTTTTCACTTTTCTGTAACAACTTTGGAAAATCATAACTAATTCTGAAAAAATCAAAATCATGCATTCTTGGCCATTCTGGGAAGCTACAGATGTCTACTTCATACTAAAAATATGTCTAGACCATAAAATACAACACACAGGACGTTTGGCATGTGAAATGGTTTAAAGGTCAGGGTGTCCACTGGTGCTGTCATAGATTTTTGTAGCAAATTTTGAAAATGTCTAATTAATTCCACAAACTCCAATCCATGAAAATGACACCGATCTAGAAAGATGTGGATGTTAGCTAGAGGAAAAAAATAACTCCATACTGGTTCAGGCATGCTCAGAGCTCAAAACTCAATCAAACAGTAACTGAGGTCGGGTAGAGTTCGTGATACTGGACATAATATTTAAAAATTCATATCTCTCTCTCTAGATATCCAAATGAGGTGCTTTTAGTTGATACAAGTCACTATGAATGTCTAGTTTCTCTGTATAAAATTTTGTGGCAATTGGACATTATTTGCACCCTGTGTAATAGATTTCATTTTTAGACTAGTATGAATAGTGACATGACCAAAATCAGAAAATTTTTCAACTTTGAAAATTCATCAAATATTCTTTAGATCTTTAAAAATTTTACTATTTATTTTTCCAAAAAGCTCTCAACAAGCTCTAATTGCATGCCAAATATCAAATCAAGAAGAGCTCATTTGGATAAAATGTGATATAGGGTTCTATTATAGTCAATTTTGACTCCATATGAGATACCAAAATGTCCAAATGACTTTCCTTGGGGTTTGGCACCTCTTGGGCAAGTCCAAAAGCATAATTAGGACTTGTGTGAGCTGCCCAAATGGTCTCAACCCTCATGCATCTCATTTTGGCCATCTCATCCACACATATGCATAATTCCATAAACTAATTGAAGAAGCTACATTACCCATACATACTCAATTTGCATACTAGTGGTCACATAATACATTCTCCCATTTGAAAATAACATATTATCATAATTACATATGTTCCAAAGACCATAGACCATTTACAACAATAATTTACATCACTAGGCATCATTATGGCTTTAAAGAGCAAAAACCATACATATTGGTGTCAATCTCTTCTCTTTAAGGTGGTTGGCTTCTGTACCATCCGATTTTTCATAAAATACTGAAATGAGTCAGTTTTCAAAGCAAGTCCCTTAAGATGAGTGATTCAAGGCCAAATAAAATTTAGATAAAATTTTAAGTAATAGAAAATGAAGATTTGAGCCTTGAGTTACCCAGAAACTGAGGTCGGAGTGATTCAAAAAATTTGCCAGAAGGTTAGTGACATTTTTGTAAATAAGTGGACTTTTTGGAAAACATACAGGAGGACTTTTTAAATGAAAGTTTTAAGTTCTCTGGGATTCTCAGAAGCTCTCAAAACTATGGGAAGCCCCGAGACTGGTAAAGACCCTCCGGTGTAATTTTTCCAATGTCTATTGACCCGAACTTTGACCAATTTGTTCGGGAAGGTTTTAACTCCAATTTGAGTGATTCCAAAGGCATTTTATTAAATTGGAAACCTATTTGTTATGATGGAAAAGACAGTTCTAAAAAAGGAGCTAAAACGAAGAAAAAATGAAAATGCAAAGAATGAAGGGCAAAATGGGAGTTATTAGAATTCTTAAAGCTTCTTGATCTCTCTCTATTTCTCACGCTTCTTCTCCTTTATTTGGCCGACCTTCTTGCTGCCCCAAGACAGAAAAACATTCTGTTCTTCTAGGCGCCCCAAGAGAAGAAGAAAAAGGAGAGAAAATTCAAGCCAAAAGTAAGGAAATTTCTTGGTTTTTCATGCTTCACCTTGGCTAACCTCTCCTTCCCTTTTTCCTTATTCTTCTCCATGATTTTTTTGAAGTTGTGAGGGCTATTTTGAAGAGAGAAAAGAGGGAAAATTTCGAAAATCAAGTAAGGAGGCCAAAGAAGGCAAAGAGCAAGCAAAGAAAAGTAAGAAAATAAGGTAAAACTTCCATTCTTTGGTAGTTTCTTCCTCCCCCTTCCTCTTGCACGAATTTGGCCACCATGAGCCCAATTTCTTAGGGGCTATTTTCTGCCCAATTCATGGAGGGATTAGGGGTTTTAGGTGGCAAGGATTAAGCATGAACTAATAAAATCAAGAAAGGAGCATTAGAAAACAAGATAGAATCATTAGGGATCTAAATGCTCCCTTGCAAATCTGATTTAATATAAATGTTCTTAGGCTTAAATGAATATTTAAATGTGCTCCTAAGATCCCTAAGAGGTCCCCCATATGCCTCTTCCTCCATGAAAATGAACAAAACCCCATGGAAAGTCATGAACCTAGAAGTTCGAAAAGTGTAAAGCACTTAAGGGGATTGTAAAAAATAATTTAATCCATAAGTTCCCTTGGCTATTTAAGTGTTTTCTTGACCTCCTACAACTCTTAACAACCTCCCTAAATGGTTCCCCCATCAAGGAAAAAATCAAGAAGCCATGAAATCCTATTTTTGCTCTAAGTTTCGGCCAAGTAGGGATGGCATATTTAGGGAGAGTTTTAAATTGTTTCAAGCCCATTTTTGAGTCATATATGATGAATGAATGTAAGGGGAAACCTTGGGAAAAATTTAGGAAGTTTAGAGAATGAGTTGGTGCTTTAGGTTCCATATTGTGACCTAAAGAAGTAACATGATGTTAGGTGTAACACCCCAAAATTAATTAAGGTGTTAATTATGGATTAAGATTAATTAAGGATAATTAATAGAGCATAATTGGGCAAGTTAGTGAATAGGTATTCTAAAGAGATCAATTGTTAATATGGGTCAAGGATTTATGTAGGATAGAGATTTACATCTAGGCCCAAATTAATTAGATCATGATAAGAGGCTAATGGAGGCCCAATGAACTAGAGGTAGACCCAAATTAGTTTAATGAGATAGAGGCCCAAGATTTATCTTGTCTAGGCTCAATTAAGTGGCCCAATTACTCTTGTGCAGACCCAAGCCCTTGAACTCATCAAATTAGGCCCAAATCCCATTAAACTTTAGCAACCCAATGTGTGAAAATTGGCCCAACAGAATTATGCAGCCCAACAATCAAAAACTGGCCCAACAAGCAAAATCTGAAACCCAATTGGATTTGGACTTGGAGCAACCCATGACCCAACCCCTTGACCCAACTTAAACCCATCTAAACCCTAATTGCTTCAGCCACTTTTCCCCCCATTTGCTGAAACACAAAAATAGAAGAGAATTTCGGAGGTGAGGAGAGGAGGCCAGGGTTCTTGACATAATTCTGCATTTTCTCACATTTGGAGCAAGATTTGGCCAAGGTAATAGTTATACAACTTAATCCCCTCATCTTCCTCTTTAATTTGGTCCGATTAGTTTTTCATTTGGAGAGATTTCATTATACCCAAAATCTGAAAAGTGAGTGGTTAGGGGTTTTCTTGGTGAAATTCGTAGGTTGAGGTTGGGGCTGGTATTTAGTGACTTTAAACCCCCCATTTTGATACTTTCCTTGTTGGTTTGAGACCCCCATAGCTTATTTATATTATGGATATTAACTTGGTACGAATTTGCTTAGGATTTTGGGTGAAACATTGAGAATTCTGGTGGGAGATACTTGAATCCGAATTTGGGATTTGTGGTGGCTGTTGCAATTATCTGCAAGTGAGGTAACTGGGGTTTATGTTAATTCCATGCATATATCTATGTTAATTTCATATTTGTTGTATATGAATGATTTGAAATGTTGAATGAATTGGTTGGCTATCTATTGTATTATGATTGGACCTTGTGAGTCCATGGTGGAGCTGTGGTGCGGCTGCCACCCGTGCATGTGCTACGATCGAGCACCGGGTATGATCAACCCCAGATGCACTGAGCCCTGGTTGTGCTCAATGGGGAGTAGGTGCCGTGGACGGGCCTCTCCCAGTGTTAATGGCCTTTAACATGTTAATTATATGATTGCTAGTATGGGATAGTAATCATGATAGCCTAATTGTTTCATTTGCTGAAATGACTGATATGATTCTGGTATGGATTTTGATTCATGCATATATGTTGATTAAACTGGATTATATGATGGAATTATTTTGGTTACTGAGATTTATATCTCACCCCGTGTTATGGGATCAATATTTCAGGTGAAGGTTCCTCGGGTAAGGATAAGGGTAAGCAAGTGGATGAAAATCCATAAGCTTCAACCTATGGGGAGATGGCTACACTTGGGCTGACTTAGCTAGTATAGATGCTAATTTTGTATTCCTTAATGTATAGCATCATCATGTATCTGCATTGCCAAGTGTAGGCTTGAACATTTGATTTATTGAGAATGTATGTACTAAAGGGTTGGACCCCCCTCTTGACTTAGTATTTGATGTATGGATTCATATGATCTGCTGTAAACTTTGTTGACCTATAATATGGTTGTCAATGGAAATGTAACTCTTGAGATATTGGTATGAATCCCCATTGTATGGAACCCCTATTGATTGAGTATTAAAGGATAGTTGCTGGTAATTCATGTATATTCTGTTGTTGCTATTTGATAAACTTGCTAATAGAGGGTGATTAGGGAACGGAAATGGGCATATAAGTTTTGAATTAGTAATGGAAGAATAGCTAAGTAAATAAGGTAGATAAATGCCATTAGAGCTATATAAAATGGGGGGAAGTGACCTTAGAGTGTCCCTAAGAAGAGAAATGGAGTGTAGGGGGCGAAATATAGTGAAACTAGTGATAGAAGGGAATCACGCCGCGGCCAAGAAGGCTTCGCCGTGGCCTAGGAAGTGACAGTGGCGAGGGAGGGCGCGGCGCGGAGTGAAAATAATTGCCCAGGAGGTGACAGGACGTAACCTCGCCGCGGCGCCACATAGGTTGGCCGCGACACAGATCCAACTCGCCGCGGCTGAAAGTCAGGAAAATTCCCAAGAGCAACTTGGCCGCGGCGCAAGAGTTTTAAGCCACGGCGCAAGTCTAAAAACTCAGTTTTCAAGCTCCATAACCTAACTTAGCCGCGGCGGGAAAGCTCCAAGTCGCGGCGCAGGTCCCCAAACTCCTATATTTGACCTAGAAACCTTAATTTCAGTAAGGATAATGTTAGGGAATAGTTTGAGTACATTGATGGGATATTTTTGTTGGTTGAAATTGATTAATGGATGAATCCTAAACCTTTAATGATGGTACAAACCCCTTTTATGCATGTTCCCGTTATGGTTGTTAGTTGATGATCCTAGTAGTATCAAGGTTTAAATTTCCCCTATATTTTCTTAATGTAATTAATTGTGATGACTCCAAACCTTGATCATTATCTATTAATTGTGTATTTAGCTATAATCACTGATATTAGAATCTAGGGTCGTCACATTAGGCCCTTTGTTTTAATGATGTGATGACTCCAAGAGGCTTAAAAGGAGTCAAGAATCATATTTGAGAGTAAAGAATAAGGCTTAGAAATCATTTGAGGGGTGTTGCTTCATTAGGTGCCAATATGGACCATAATGGAGGTTGTAGAGTAATCTAGGGTTTAAGCAAGTTGCATGGCCCTAGAAATTGTTTCATAAACTTAATTGGCTCCCATAATTTGTGTCTAGGCAAGAGACACTATCTCCACCAACTTGTGGGTATGTGGCTAAAAGAGGAGGCTTGAAAGCTAAGGAAAAAGTGTGTGTTTGTATACAAGGTAGCTCTCTCCACCTTCTCTCATGCATGGATGTGTGTTTAGCTTGTTTTAGAATGTGTGTATGTGTATTTTCAAGCTATGAAAAGTATGCTAGCATGCCTTTATATGCCATGATGCTTGATGCCATGTTATGTTTTCAAATGATTACATGATGTTTGTGTGAGTTTGCTTGAGTATGGAGAGGCCAAGAACTCTTCCCTTGGGTGAGGATGAGCCAAGAACCCTTGAGCTTGGTTGAGACAAAGTAAGGAGTCTCCCAAAAGCAAAGTGGGCTTCCAAGAGTATGGTTGAATCCAAAGTGCTCAAAGAATGGGTAAGGCAAGTCCAAAATCCATGAGAAGTGTGAGGCCAATCCAAACACTTAGTGAGCTCTTAAATGTCTTGTATGATTGATTCACATGCCAAGGTTGCGTTTAAAATGCCTATGATTTCTACTTTCTCCATGCATGCATTTGTGAAACTTGCTTGCACATATTATGTGTGATGGAATGGGAGATGAGCTATTGAGATTCTTGAATCTCACTCCCTCCTCTTAAATGTCCTAATATGCTAGGTGGACCAAGTGGACATGGCAATAGGAGCCAACCACATTGAAGAAAGAAGATTGCCACCCTTATGCTTGATTGTTGGTCTTTTGATTCACAATGAGACTTCATGATGTATATTATTATTGTAAATAGTCGATGACCCCTTTGACAAATGTAAAATTTATATTATTTGATAGATAAATGAATGAGTATGGTGTATGTATTCTAGAACATAAATTGAGTGTTTATGCCAATGCATACATTTGAGAAAAGCTTGGTGTAATATGTATAAGTGAGGGTGAAAAGACCAAAATGAGATGCAAATGGTTTGGGGCCATTTGGGCAGCTCCCCCAAGTCTTAAACATGCTTTTAAACTTGCCCAAAAGGTGCCAAGACCAAGGGAAATCCATTTGGCAATTTTGGTACCCAATATGGAGCCAAAATTGACCATAATAGAACCCTAGTCACTTTTTAGCCAAATGAGCTAGTTGTGATCTGAAATTTAGCATGCAATTAGGTCTCATTGAGAGCTTTCTGGTAAGATAAAGATCATAATTTTCGGATACCTAGGGAATATTTGATGAATTTTCAAAGTTGGTATTTTTCATGGATTCTGGTATGGGTACTATTCATACTGGCAGTTTTGTGTTTTGTGTCACCCGATGGCCAAATGGTGTCCAATGCTTATGAAATTTTATATGAATAAACTAGAGGTCATATTCTTTTTATGGCCACCAAGATCACCTCATTTGGAGGTTTGAACAGAGAGTTATGCATGTCTGAAGTTAACTATCAGTACCAGTAGCGCCCCAGGAGTTCAGTTACTGTTCTATAGGTTCCTAATGGCTAATTGTATCTGTTTCATTCTGGAATTATTTTTTTAATTAATTTAAAATTTTTAGCTTTCTATAATAACAATATTTGTGTGATTTTTATTTTTATAGAATTAGTTATGAATTTTAGAAATTGGTATCAATAAACTGAACAATAGCCCAGGCAGCCAGCAACCTCTGTAGCTTTTTGGATGTCAAATGTCCTGTATGATAAATTTTGTGACTTAGGCATATTTTTAGTGTGAAGTAGACATCCTAATATTTCTAGAATGACCAAGATTTCATGATTTTGAATTGTTTAGATTTAGTTATGATTTTTCAAATTTTGCCCAAGAAAAAGGTCAATTCTGGTCGAAAATGAATCTCCAATTTTCATGCTCCATTTCTGTTTCCATGGGTTGTAGGCATGTTTTTAGGATGTAAATGAGTTGTAATGATGAAATTAAATATAAGAATGCATAGCATGAGCTCACACGGTCCACGTGACACTGAAATGAATTTTTAGATATAGCGCAATGCAAAAATAATCCCACTTTTTCTTGCTTTTCCTATGGAAATCCTATATAGTTCATGATATTATGCCATTCAAATGTATGAGATGGACTAGAATCTATAGTGTTACAGCTTCCATTACCTTGTCCACTTGTCCACCTAGCAGGTTAGATCATTGGAGAGGAAGGAATGAGATTCAAAGAATCCCAATAGCTCATCTCCCATTCAATCATACATAATGGATGCAAACAAGTCTCATAAATGCATGTATGATCCTGTTGACATGTACAAACATTCAAGAAGTATTTTCATCATTTGAGAATGTCATACGTAGCATACAAAGGCTTGCCGAGCAAGTGGATTGGCCTCACCCAATTTCTTGTGGATATTGGACTTACCTCACCTATTCTTTAAGAGATTCTTGGACTCAACCATACTCTTGGGAGCCCATCTTACTTTTGAGAGACTCTTTGCTTTGTCTCAACCAATTTTAAGGGTTCTTGGCCTCACCACACTCAAGCAAACCCAAGCACAGATCAAAAACACCATATAAGAGCATATTGTAACATCATGGCACCATGAAATTAAAGTCATACTAGAACACTTTTCATGGCTTAAAAATACACATACATTTATTCAAGACAAGCAAAGCACACATCCATGCATGAGAGAAGGTGGAGAGAGCTACCTTAGATACAATTACATATTTTTCCCTTGAAAGCAAGCTCCCTTTTTTGGCCACACACACACAAAAGTGTGGGGATGATTTCTTTTAGCCTAAACACAATTTATGGAAGCCAATTAGGTTCATAGAATTAATTCTAAGGCCACTTGCTTGAACTCTAGCTTGATCTATAAACCTCATTATAGTTCCATAATTATACCTAATGAAGCAATACTCCTCAAATAAATTCTAGACTCCATTCTTTCCTTTCAAATATGATTTTTGACTCCTTTTAAGCCTCTTAGAGTCATCACATAATTAAAATCAAGAGCCTAACTATATGTTACTTTTTTAGGTCTCATTATGGAATATAAAGTATTAACTCACTTTCTATGGTTTCTAAATTTTTCCCAGGACTTCCCCTTATATTTATTCATCATATATGACTTAGAAATGGGCTTAGAAAAATTTAAAACTCTCCCTAGCTACACAAACCCCTTTAGGCTGAGGCTATGGAAGAAATGGAGCTTTTTGTAGTTTGCTTTATTTTCTCAAGGGAGGATGCATATGGGGATCCTCCTAGGGATCTTGGAAGCTCATTTAAAATCTTATTTAGGCCTAGGAATTATCATACAAAATTAGATTTTACAAGGTGCACTTGAAATCCTAGGTTTTGCATCTTGAAATTTCATGGCCTTTTCTTGAATTTCTTTGCATATTCTTACTCTCCTCCCTTAAATTCATGGAATTAACCCTTGGTTCTCCTTAAAATTCCAGCCTTCTAGCATCTACATACATGGGGCAAAATATGGAGAAGAAGGGGGGAGGAGTAGCTACCATGGGATGCAAGATTTACCTTATTTTCTTACTTTTTCTCACTTGAATCTTATGTTCTTTGAACTCTTCTCTTCAAATCCGAATTTTCCCTTCAATTTTTCCTTTAAAATAGATCCATATACTTCATTATAATCATAGGAAATAAAGGAGAATGAAGGAGAAGAGGTTTTGAAGAGAAAGAGCATGAAAAACTACTAAATTTTCATGCCTTAAGCCTTTGATTTCTCTTCCTCTTGTGTGCCACTCTCCCTTGGGTTTTCCTCTGGTTTTGGGCAGAACTTGGTCATGCAACATGAAGGGAGGAGAAGGGCACATCATATACATAGGTGGGAGGAAGTTACACTTTTCAAAAATTTCTATTTTGCCCTTTGTTGTTGGCATTTTCATTTCTCCTTTGTTTTATCTCCTTTTTGAGAACTGTCTTTTCTATTATAAAATTTACATTCCTAATTTGGTAAAATGCCTTTGGAATCACTCAAATCGGAGTTAAAACTTTCCCGAACGAATTTGTCAAAGTTCGGGCACACTGACATTGGAAAACGTCCACCGGAGGGTCTTTAGCTGTCTTGGGCCTTCCCATGGTTTTCAAAGCCTCTGAGAACCCTGAGGTACTCAAAACTTTCATTTAAAAAGCTCTCCTATATGAATTCAAAAATTTGCTTAAAATTACGAAAATGCCATTAAGTTTTATAAGTTTTCCGTAAGAAATTGTTTCTTCATTCTAACTCCATTTTTCTTTCCGTCTGAGCTTGGGATTCTCAGTTTTAGGAGTTTAGAATACTTTTCAAATTTGTTGAAACCTTAAATACATCATTTTGGGGGACTTCCTTTTGTATCTGGTGAACTTCGTTCGTTGACGGAGAAATTGTACGTTACGTTTCTCACGTTTTCTCTTGTTTTCAGAGAACCAGATGTTACAGGATGAGTGACTAACTTTGGATTTATCTCTTGATGTTCACCATACTTATTCTAATTCAATTGTTAATGGTTCTAGTCTAAGGCTCCTTACATGTGTTTATAGTAATTTATCTTGAGTTACCACATAAGATTTAAGAAACTAACAAATCAATGTTAATTGAAACTTCAAGTTCATATTAATTCATTAACTCTTTTGATTAATCTCATTGAACATTAAAAAAATGATTAATCAATTGAATTAACCTCTGAACTTTCATCCTAGGAGATTTAATTAACCAATCAAACTCCAAGGAAACCTCAAATTAACCATTCAAGCACAAAATTTCAACATGCATTTCATCAAACACCTTGATTGCATAAGCTGAAAATTAGAAGTATATGAAAATTATAGCACTTAAAATAAAAAAATATTGATCCATTAATCATAAAAAATCTCTCCTAATTGATGTCTAACTAGTAACCAATGATAAACAACACCATTCTCAATCTTATACAAACTTAATCAAACTAGTAAAAGAAGAAGAAAAAGTGCTAGATAGAGAGAAAAGAAAGTGTAGAAATCTGAGCCAAATCTTTAGATGCTCTTCATGGATTCAAGCTTCACATCAAGGTCTTCATCTAAGCTAGCCACAAGATGAATTTAAGCTTCCATAGAAAGAAAATGATGGAGGAATTTTTTATGATGATCTTCAGCCATAGAGTTTCCAAGAAAGGATGGAGAATATGAAAGAATGATCTGTGTACTTTCACCTTTTTGTCTATGTTTTGCATTTTTAATTCCCTACTTTATTCATTCTGTGCCTCTTCCTCATGTGCTTTTACATGCTTTCAATTTGTGCCATTCATTTATGTGCAAATTAGAATCATGCATCCTTAATGGAGAATGACGTGTGCTTCATGTGTGAATCATCCACATGAGAATGAAAAGTCCTAAAGCATTTAATCTATCTAAGAAAGAGCTCCATGCATGTCTTTTGGCATAAGATCTATGTGTGTATATGTGTCATGTGAGAGAGCTCATGCATATTGAATTGGTGTGTGAATGATCCGTGAATATGAGACTTGGAGGATGGAAGGCTATGTGTCAACTTAGGAATGGAGGGAGCTATGAGTCAAATTGAATCTAGTACCTTAAAATCCTGTGCATCTCTATAAAAATTGTATGAGTTATTCATATGCGACCTGATGCATTTTTTTCCTCATGCCTTCATCCATTCCTTCCATGTGAGAATCTACATGAGAGAAACAGGGCTTGGACATGAATGACATTGGAAAGCCATTGAGAGAGCTTGGGAAATCAATATGGATTTGCTCCTTAGCATGAAAAGTCCATGCCAATCATCCTTCCACTTGAGACTTTCTAGCATCTTTTTTCGTGCATGTGAATGGCTAGAGAGTGTGTGTATAAACATGTGTGAGACTCCCCTTTAAAAACCCGTGCCTCTCTCATGAAAATGGATGTGCTATCCTCTTCCACGTGAGACCATGTGCCCATGTGTGAATCTAAGAAAGCCTTGTGCATCTATGTATGTGTTTCTTTATGAATGAATGTGTGAGAGTGTTGTGCTTCCATGTGAGTGAATGTATGTATGGATCATGGAGTGAGCCCTTATGTGATTTTATGCATGAATTCTTAAGTGTACATGAGTGTGTGAATGGAATGCCATGGAGCATGAATTAGCCATGATGTGTCCGTGCATTGAATTCATGTGTCCATGTGTGATTCCTATCCATGCATTCACATAAGTGTGAGATAGCCATATATATGTGAGAGGGCCATGCGTATATGAGATGCATCAATCCATGTCAGTGTAGGAGAAAGTGCTGTGGATTCCATTCATGCCTGTAGAGTGGATGGCTGTGTGTGTTCATGTGAAAATGGAGTTAATGAATTTGATCTGCCCACATTAGCTCTCCATGTGAAATATCCATGCCAAATTATCCTCCATTTTTCAATTTCCATTTTCTAAAATTATTTAAAAAAATTTATTCAAAGAATAAAAAAAATATTAAGTAGGAAAAATTCACAAAATTATTTAAAAGAATTTATATGTTAAAAACTAATAATTTTACAAATTAATTCTTAAAGTACAAAAATGGCCAATTAATTCAAATTCCATATAATAAAATCCATCAAGCCATAATTCATCATTAAAAAGTCCAAATTAAGAGGAATAAAATATATAAAAATGATGTTTATCATGTACCTTACTGAAAAAACTCTCGATATTCCTTCTTCATATCTGCCTTCACTTCCCAAGTAGCTTCTTCTAGAGTTAACTCCTTCTAAACCACTTTCAGTAGAGAAATGCTTTTGTTTCTCAGCTACTTGATCTTGGTATCTATAATTCTCTCTATTGTCACAATAAAGGAAAGATTGTCCTATAATGCTACATCCTCATATTCTATGATGTGTAAAGGGTTTGATTGGTACTTTTTCAATTGGAATACATGGAAGACATCATGAAGTGAGGTTAGGTTGGGAGGTAAGGCTATTTTGTAAGCTATAGGTTCAACTCTAGAAAGAATTTAGAATGGACCTAAATACTTTGAGCTGAGCTTCTTTGCTTTTATGGACCTATCCACACCAGTAACTGGAGATACTTTGATGAATACATGATCCTCAACCTTAAAGTTTAATAACTTTTTTCTAGTGTTTATGCAACTTTTCTATCTACTCTAAGTCACTAAAATCTTTTGCCTAATCAATTCTATTTGGTTGGTGGTATGGTCCACTATATTAGGGCCTATATGGCTCCTTTCTCTTAACTCAATCCAACAAAATAAAGATGTACACTTCCTCCCATAAAGTGCTTCATAAGGTGCTATTTTTATACTGGAATGATAACTATTGTTATAAACAAAGTCTGCTAATAGTAAGTATGCATCCTAGTTGCCTTTTATTTCTCGCACACAAGCCCTTTACATATCTTCTAAGGTTTGAATAGTTTTCTTTGTTTGACTATCAGTTTTGGGGTGGTATGCTATGCTAAATCTTAATTTGGTCCTTAAAACTTCTTACAATGACTTCTAGAAATTGAAAATAAATCTAAGATCTCGATTTGACACTGTACTATTTAGTACTCCATGTAACCTTATTACTTTTTTTATATACAATTAAGCCAGTTTGTCCAAGGTCTAAGTGGCTTTAATTGGCAAGAAATGTGCAGACTTAGTTAGTTTATCCACTATGACCTAAATAGCATTATTCCTCACAAATGTCCTAGGTAGACCTATAATAAAGTCCATAGAAATGCTATCCTATTTCCATTCAAGAATATCTAAGGGTTTAAGTAGCCTTGCTAGTTTCTGATGTTCAACCTTAACTTTTTGGCATATTAGACATTTAGTCATGTATTCTACAATGTCTATTTTTATCCTAAGCCACTAAAACATTTCTTTTAAATTTTGATACATATTTATACTACCTAGGTGAAGAGTGTATTTGCTTTTATAGGCTTCTTCTAGGATCTTTTCTCTCAATCCTAACTTAGGTAGAATATATAACTTGTCATGATATCTTAAAATATCATCCTTTGAAACATTAAATTTAAGGCTCTTATCTTGGGAAAGTTGACTCATAATTTCTTTTACATAGACATCTCTTTTTTGAGCTTTGTTTACTTGAGTCCTAAATTCTCTCTCTATTTTGGTCTCAGTCATAAATAAACTACTTGGTTGCACTTGACATGTGAGACTCATGTCTCTAAAATTTTCTATTAACTCTTGCTCTTTAAGTATCAACATGGCTACATGGGTGGATTTCCTATTTAAGGCATTAGCCACTATATTGGCTTTACTTAGATGATATCTTATTATAGGTTCATAATCCTTTAGAAACTCCATCTATCTCTTCTGTCTCATTTTTAACCCTTTTAATAAAACAAATACTTTAGGCTTTTGTGGCTTATATATATTTCTACATTAGCACCATATAAATGGTGCCTCTAGATCTTAAGAGCAAAAACTAGTACTGCTTACTCTAGATCATGGGTGAAATAATTTTCTTCATTTGGCCTTAACTATTTAGAGGCGTAGGCTACCATTCTACCCTTCTATATTAAAACACATCCAAACTCTTTCAAAGATGCATCATTGTACACCACAAAGGTTTCTTTTGGGTCAAGTATTATTAATAAGAAGGCCAAAGTCAACCTCTGTTTCAACTTTTGGAAACTCTACTCACACCTATCATTGCACAAAAATGGTCTATCTTTTCTAGTAAGTCTAGTTAGTGGTGAGACTATTTAGGAAAACCTTTTATGGACCTCCTATAATAGCTTGCCAAACCTAGAAAACTTTTAATCTCTATAACTATTCTTGGTCTTTCCCACTGTAAGACTGCCTTACTTTATAGGGATTTATTGCAACCCCTAATTGAGAAATCACATAACCTAGAAAGCACACCTCTGTGAGCCAGAACATACTAAGTTTGGTATAAAGCTACTTCTCTCTTAAAGTTCCTAAGACTATCCTTAAAATGCCTTTCATGCTCTTTTGGAGATTTGAAAACTAAAAACTCAGTGCCTATACCTAGTCCTAAATGCATTCTTAGGGATGTTCTCGGCCTCAACCCTTAACTGATGATACCTTGACCTTAAGTCTGTCTTAGAAAATACTGACGTTTCTACTAACTGATCTAGGAGGCCATTAATCCTAGGTAAAGGATATTTATTCTTAACTATAACTTTATTCATCTCTCTATATTCTATATAAAGCCTTAGACTTCCCATCTTTCTTCTTTACAAATAGGATTAGTGCTCTCCAAGGTGAAACACTAGGTCTGATAAAACCTTTTTCTAAAAGTTCCTTTATTTGGTTCTTTAGCTCTACTAATTCTAGTGGGGCCATTGGAAAGTCCCACATTGGAAAGGAGAGACCGAGGCGAGGGCCCTATAAGTGGGAGTAGTACTCTCCCCATGTGGACGCATTTTCCTAAGCAATGGGACGATGGCTCAGGAGGAACAAAACCCTGGCTACAGAACCCAGTTTCGGACATGGCCAGACTAGGGACAATATCCATGGGGCTTTGTAAGGTGTCTGGTATTAAAGCCACCCTAGCCGCCTGTGCAACCCAAGGATGGATTGGCCCTAAAAGGGGGTGAATTGTAAAGTCCCACATCGAAAAGGAGAGACCTGGGCGAGGGTCCCATAAGTGGGAGTAGTACTTTCCTTATGTGGACACGTTTTCCTAAGCGATGGAAAGATGGCTCAGAAGGAACAAAACCTTGGCGACTGAACCCAGTTTTGGACATGGCCATACTAGGGACAATATCCACGGGGCTCTATAAGGTGATACCAAAAAATGTAACACCATATATTTCTAGCTCATTTTATACTATATCTATGCCTCACATCAAGCAATTCATACAAGAGGCAAGAAAATGACATTATTTTAATGCATTTCTTAGCGTTATGTCAATATAAAAATTTCATTTGATATCATGTGGATCATATAAGCTCATACATCACATTCTCATATTTAATTACATGAATGAAACTCATTTGCATCATTAAAAGTGGCCTACATCTCATGGAACTTAAAGGGAATCATAAAATATATGTATATATTTTCGGCCAGATTTTCCTCTTTTCTGTCACAAACTTTGGAAAATCAAAAATAATTATAAAAAAATAAAAATTATGCATTCTTAGCCATTCTAGAAAGCTACACATGTCTACTTCATACTAAAAATATTTTCAAACTATAAAATCCAACATAGAGGACATTTGACATTCAAAAAGGTCTAGAGGTTAGGCTGTTCCCTGGTACTGTTATAGAATTTTGCAGCAAATTTCAAAAATGCCCAATTAATTCCAAAAAATCCAATCCATGCAAATGATATTAATCTAGAAAGCTATGAATGTTAGATAGAGAGGAAAAATAACTCCAGACCAGCTCAGAAATTTCCAAGTATCGAAAATCAATTAAATAGTACTTGAGGTCAGTTGGAGTTCCTGATACTGGATATAATCTTTAAAAATTCATATCTCCCTCTCTCGACATCCAAATGGGGTGGTTCTAGTTGCCACAAGTTACTGGGAATGTCTAGTTTCTTTGTATAAAATTTTGTAGCGATTGGACATCATTTGAGCCCTGTGTGAAAGATTTCATTTTCAGACTAGTATGAATAGTGACATGATAAAAACTAGAAAATTTTCTGACTTTGAAAATTCATCAAATATTCTCTAGACCTCCAAAAATTTTGTTCTTTAGCTTCCTAAAAAGATCTCAATAAGGGCTAATTACATGCTAAATCTCAGATTAAGAAGACCTCATTTGGATAAAAAGTAATATAGGGTTCCATTATGGTCAATTTTAGCTCCTATGGGATACCAAAATGTCCAAATGACTTTCTTTGGGGTTTGATACCTCTTAGGCAAGTTTAAAAGAATGATTAGGACTTGTATGAGCTACCTAAATGGTCCCATCCCTTAAGCATCTCATTTTGGCTATGCCACTTGCAATTATACATAATTACATAAACTCATTCAAGGAGTCATATTGTCATAATATACTCAAATTGCATTTTAATGGTATGCTTTCTCCCATTTACACATGACCTTTTATCATAATTATACATGCTCATAAAGTCATTTGTCATACACAACCATAGATTACAACATTTGCCACTTTGATGGCCTTAAAGAAGCTAATTCTATGCATTTCAATGTCATGCTTGCATTTCTCAAGTGATTGGCTCCCATCTCCTTGCTATCTTGGTCCACCTAGCATGTTAAAACATTGGAGAGGAGGGGATGAGATTCAAAGAATCCCAGTAGCTCATCTCCCATTTAATCATACATAAAAGATGCAAATAAGTCTCATAAATGCATGTATGGTCATGTTGACATGTGTAAACATTCAAGAGTTGATGAAAATCATACATGGCATACAAAGGTTTGCCAAGCAAGTGGATTGGCCTCACCCATTTACTTATAGATTTTGGACTTGCCTCACCCATTCTTTAAGAGGTTTTTAGACTCAACTATCCTCTTGAGAGTTAACTTTATTTTTGGGAGACTCTTTACTTTGTCTCTACCAATCTTAAGGGTTCTTGGCTCATCCTTACCATGGCTAAGGGTTCTTGGCCTCACCACACTCAAGCAAACCTAAGCACACATTAAAATCATCATATGAAAGCATATTGTAACATCATGGCACCATGGAATCAAAGTCATGCTAGAACACTTTTCATGGCCTAAAAATACACATACACACATTCAAAGACAAGTAAGGCAATCAATCATGCATGAGAGAAGGTGGAGTGAGCTACCTTGGAAGCAATTACACACTTTTTCTCTTGAATCAAGGCTCCCTCCTTCGGCCACACACACACAAAAGCGTGGGAATAATTTCTCTTGGCCTAAACATAATTTATGGAAGCTAATTAGGTTTATGAAATTAATTCTAAGGCCACACAACTTGCTTAGATACTAAGTTGATTTATAAACCTCATTATGGTTCTATAAATGCACCTAATGAAGCAACACCCTTCAAATAAATTCTACGTTCCATTCTTTCCTTTCAAGTATGATTCTTGACTCCTTTTAAGCGTCTTGGAGTCATCATACAATTAAAACCAAAAGCCTAACTATATGTTGCTTCTTTAGGTCATATTATGGAACATAAGGCACTAACTCACTTTCCATGGTTTCTAAATTTTTCCTAAGGCCTCCCTTCATCTTCATGCATCATATATGACTCAAAAATGGGCTTAGAAAAATTTAAAACCCTCCCTAGGCATGGTAACCCTCTTAGGCCGAGACAATGAAGCATAATGGCCTTCATGGACTTTGCTTTGTTTCCTTGATGGAGGAATATATGGGGAGACTTCTAGGGATCTTAGGAGATCATTCAAACACTTATTTAAACATAGGAATCAAGGTATCAAATCAGATTTTACAAGGAACATATAAAACCCTAGACTTTGCATGTTGAATTTCCATGGTTATTTATTAATTATCTTTGCATATTCTTAATCTCCACACCATTTTTCCTAAGAATTACCCTTGGTTCTACCTAAAAATCAAATCCTCTTAGGTCTTCTCAAGTGGGGCAAAATAGTGGAGAAGGGGAGCAAGGGTAGCAACCATGGAAGAAGAAATTACCTTATTTTCTTACTTTTTCTCACTTGAATCTTGTGTTCTTTGAGCTCCTCTCTTCAAATCCGAGTTTTCCCCTCAATTTCTCCCTTAAAAAAAATTTATAAACTTCATTATAATCATAGGAAGAAAGCTTTAGAGGAGAGGAACAAGTTTGGAAGAAGAAGGAGCATGAAAATCCTTACCTTTTCCTTGCTTTTTCTCCTCCTTTCTTCTCCTTCATGGTGCGCCTAAGAGAGCTAGTGTTTTCTCTGGTTTTTGGGCAAAATAGGTCATGCAAATGAAGGGGAGAAGAGATAAGAAACTTAAAGTGTGTTCAAGAAGCTTCCACTTCCTCAAAAATTCTAATTTTGCCCTTCGTTTTTGGCATTTTCGTTTCTAACTCATTTTAGCTCCTTTTTGAGAACCTTCTTTTCCATTATGAAATTTAGGTTCCCAATTTGGAATCATTCAAATTGGAACTAAAACCTTCTTAAACAAATCAATCAAAGTTCAAGTGTACTAATATTAAAAAAGGTCCACCGAAGAGGTTTTAACTGTCCCGAGGCTTTCTTTTCAAGGCCTCTGAGAACCTTGGAAAACTCAAAACTTTCATTTAAAAAGCCCTCCTGTGTGAATTCCAAAAATTGCTCAAAATTACAAAAATGCCACTACATTTCGTAAGTTTTCCTTAAGAAATTGTTTCTTCATTCTAGCTCTGTTTTTCTTTCTATCTAAGCCTGAGATTCTCATTTTTAGGAGTCTAGAATGCTTCTCAAATTTTTTTTGGACTTTAACTAAGTCATTTTGGGGGACTTTCTTTTGTATCCAATGAATTTTGTTCGTTTAAAGAGAAACCGTACATTACGTTTCTCACATTTTCTCTCGTTTTTCAAAGAATCGGATGTTACGGCCATTTTATAGCATGCCTTAGATATTGGTTTTGCCCCAGGAACTAAATCAATAAAAGAATTTACTTCTCTTTTAGGTGGTAATTGATAACTCCTATATTTTCATTATTTTTATCCCTCATTCTTAGTGCTTTTAACAGATGGTTTTGGTTAATTAGTGCTTTTAAGATAATTTTCATAATTTTGGCCAAATTTTAGATTTGATGGTTTTTTGGGCTAATTCTTTAGGATTGTATTCATACTGTGTATATTGTATGATTTTATTAATCTTAGGGCTTAATTCTTTCTATCTTGCCTAATCCATGCATTGCATTGTGATTTCATGCCTAATTATGCTTTGCTGGGTGATTAATCATGCAATTTTAGATGCTTTCTAGTGAGTTTCTTTTAGGGAATGTGTATTCTTTCATCTATTTAATGATTCCCTCCATTCCATATCATTAGTTTTCATTTCATCTTGAACCCAAAATTTTACTGTCTCTACCATTTTTCACTTTCCCAAAATGCCCCTACATAGGGACCTCCTTGAATTTTTCATTAATGAATTTTGATTTGATCATTTCATATGATTATTAGGCAATTAATATCATGAGATTAATGGTTAAAGTTGGGTCATTTGATCAAGGATATGATTAGTAAAAGGGATTAGAGTTGTCCAACTAGGGGTAAAATGGTCATTTGTATAGAAAAATATTTTCTTGTGAATTTCTTAAGGTTTTTCTATTTCTTCCTTTCTAATAATTTTAGCCTAATATTCTCTCCATTTGTGTTTAATTTCCACCCCTTAATTATTCTTCAATGGGGCTTAATTAGATTAATTCATTTAATTAATGATTAATGCTACTTAATTATATGATTAATCATTTTATTTTATTTTATTTTATTTTTTTACTACATAATCTATTTTAAAGTCACACTTTTAAAAGTTGCATGACTTTTTGGAGGGTAGTTTGGCCATTTAAATAGAGGACAAACTTGACTTTTTATAAGGTGATGACATGGCATGCTTATGTGGCACTCATTAATCCATGTCATCAACTTAGTTTAATTTCATTGGTCTATCTAAGCCCTTACTTATCCACCTCACCTCCATCTCATAACCATAGCCACTTAATGTAACATTCGGTTCGTCTATAAACGTGAAAAATGTAATGTTCAATTTCTCTGTAGACATACGAAACTCACCAGATATAAAAGGAAGTCCCCCATTTAGAATGATTTGAGATCCAATAAAATTTGAGCAATAATCTAAACCTTAAATAATAAGGATTTAAGGTCAGAGGTGCTTTGAAAATATGGCCAAAATAACCAAATGAAATGTAATGAAGATGCAGTGGTATTTTCGTAATTTCAGGAACTTTTTAGAAAATTCAAAGGAGGGATTTTTTTAATGGGAAAAATGAGTTTCTTGGGGTTCTCAAAGGCCCTAAAAATCATAAGAACTTCTAAAATAGTTTAAATCCTTCTGGTTTACGTTTTAAAGCATCAGTTGACCTAAACTTTGATCAGTTCATTCGGAAAGGTTTTAAATCCAATTTAGATGAAACCAAACTCATTTTATGAATTAGAGGAACTAAATTTTATGATGGAAAAGGCGGTTATAAAAAAAGAGTTGAAATGGGCCTAAACGGAGCAAGTAGGCACGTAAGGGCAAAATGATAATTTTGAAAAATTATAAAAGAGGCTTCTTAAGTAAGACTACATCTCATCATCTTCTCTAAACTTCCATTTTTAGAAGTTTAGAGAGCTATGGCGTGACATTAAGAGGGGAGAGAGAGAAGAAGTTTGAGCTTCTGTTTAGGTAAGTAAATGGCCCAGTTTCATCCCGCACCAATTAGGGAAGTTGCTCCTCTTTCTAAGAGCTCTCTAAAGGTAGTTTTCTTTTCTTAAAAACTTGAAGATTAGGTCTAACCCAAGTCAAAAGGAACTCTTTTTAAGAAAGCAATCAGTAGAAAATAATCTACGCGAAGAGAGCTCCATTTTAAGGTAAGACTTTACTTGAAACACTTGTAAAATCTTATGCTTCCAAGCCATTTAAGCTTCGGTGTAGAGAGAAAAAGTAAGGAGAGTTTTTCTTCATGTGATCTTGATGGAACCAAGGGTTATGGAGTGTGAGGATTAAGAATATACAACTAAAATAGAAAATAAGCTTTAGAATACAAGTTATAGAATTTAGAGATTTGATTGCACCTAGGCAAATATGAAGCTTCTTAATGATAATTTAAGTTGTCTAAAAGCAAGTATGAGATCCTAAGACATCTAGGAAGCTTCACTAGTGCTAATTTCCTAAAAGAAAGCAAGCAAACTCTATGGGTGCATAATGCTCTTCATGTCTTGGCCTAACCCACTTCATGCACCTAGGGAGTGTTTTAATTTGTTCTAAGCTTAGAATGAGACTAAATATGAAAGAAGAACATTAGTGGAAGCCTTGGAAAAAATTTAAAAGTCATGGAATGTGAAATGGAGGTGTAGGCTCCATAATGTGATATTATAAAACAACTTATAGTTAAACTCCTTAAAATGAATATGTGATGACTCCAAAGAGTCTAAATGGAGTCAAGAAACCTAGAATGATTAAGAAATGGGAGCCAAGATCATGGATTCCCATAGTTGCTTCATTAGGTCCCTTATGGAACCATAATTGTATCTTAGGACAAAGTAAGACTCCATAGAAATTTTCATAAGGCTAGAGCTTGTTTCCATGAGTGATGTATATCTCTTTTAATGTTTCTAGGCTAAGAGAACCAAGGGCCACCAAATTGCAAGGCTTGGCCGAGAAAGAGGAAGAAGAATTTCAAGAAGAAAGTATTGTGTTCTTACTTCAAGATAACTCTCTAACCTTTCTCTCATGCATGACTTGGATGTTTACTTGTCTTGGAGTGCTTGTGTGTATGTGTGAGCCTTGAGAAATGTTTTTAGCAAATGCTTATATGTTTTGTGTAACATCCAGTCCCCTCGTAAACGTGAGAAATGCAACGTTCGGTTTCTCCATAAACGGCAGAAATGGGCCAGATACAAAAGGAAGTCCCTGAAATAGAAGGAATTGGGGCCAACTAAAATTATGATAAAATTTTAAATATTAGAAAATGAGGAGTTAAGCCTTGAGTTGCCCAGAAATCAAGGCCAAAGTGATTTGAAAAATTTGCCAAAAGGCCAGTGGCATTTTCGTAAATAAGTGGACTTTTTGGAAAACATACAGAAGGGATTTTTAAATGAAATTTTTGAGTTCTCCAGGGTTCTTAGAGGCCCTAAAATCCATGGGAAGCCTCGAGACCGGTAAAAACCCTCCAGTGTAATTTTTTCAATGTCGATTGACCCGAACATTAACCGATTCGTTTGGAAAGGTTTTAGCTCCGATTTGAGTGATCCAAAAGCTATTTTTCTTAATTGGGAACCTAAATTTTATAAGAGAAAAGACGGTTCTTAAAAACGAGCAAAAATGAAGGAGAAACGAAAATGCAAAGTATGAAGGGCAAAATGGGAATTTTTGAAAAGTGTAACTTATTCCCACCTATATATATGATGCACCCTTCTCCTCCCTTCATTGTGCACGACCATCTTCTGCCTAAAACCAGAAGAAAACCTTAGGGGATGAGGCTCATAAGAAGGGGAAGAAAAGGAGGAGAAATCAAAGGCTTAAGGTATGGAAATTAGTAGTTTTTCATGCTCTTTCTCTTCCAAACCTCTTCTCCTCCATTCTCCTTTGTTTTCTATGATTAAAATAAGTTTATAAATCTGTTTTAAGGGAGAAATTGAGGGGAAAATTCGGATTTGAAGAGAGGAGCTCAAAGAACACAAGATTCAAGTGAGAAAAAGCAAGAAAACAAGGTAATTTCTCTTCCTATGGTTGTCATTTTTGAAATGATCTAGGTTGCACCATATATTATAAACTTTCATTCAACTTAGTTTATTTGAGATTACACAGCACAACTTCAATATGTTCTAAATTTCAAAGACAAATTTTTATTTCTAGGGGTGAAATGTAAACATCCGATTTTTTCTTAACTGAACTAGAATCAATATGTTAATGAAAGAAGGCCCTAAAGTAAAATGAAATAAGGTCAAATGAGGGTAGAATATTAATCAAAATATTAAGAAATAGGGTTATGAAATCACTTATAGAAAAAAAACGAAGCCAAAGTGGCTAAACAAAGTAAATTAGTGGCAAAATTTTAGAAGATCAAGGAAAAAATTTTTAAATGCCAAAATTAAGCTTACTAGGGTTTTTAGAGACCTCGAAGACCATAAGGAGAGTTAGAATTAATTAAAACTTTTACAGTACATAAAATGAGACAAATAGTACTGTGACTATGGGCATAGTTATTTTTCACTATTTTAAGTCATGTTAACTCCAAAAATAATGTTTTTGTGTGAATGAGCACTTAAAATTGTGCAGGAGTAGTCAAATCCTGAAAAACCTAAAAAATGAGTCTGAAAGAAGCAAATTTGCAACCAAAGACAAAATGATCTTTTTGAAAAATATAAAATGAAGCTTCTTAAGCAAGCCACATCCCATTGTCCTTTTCAACCTTCCATTTTTAGGTTTTGAAGCTACTAATGGCATCACACATAAAGGAGGAGAGAAAGAGAATTCAAGCCCCATTTTAGCTAAATAAATAGCCCCATTTCACCTCGTACCAATTAGAAACATTAATCTACTCTTTGAGGGCTTTCTAACGGTGATTTTCTTTTCATGAAAAGTTGGATCTTACCTAATACAAAAAAGAAGCTCTTTTCAAGAAATTGTTCGGTAAAAATCAATCAATGCGAAGAGTGCTCCGCATTGAGGTAAGTTTCTAGCTAAAACACTTGAATAATTTTGTGTTTCTTGGCTGTTGTTGGTTTGTCCATGAGAGAGAGAGAGAGTGAAGAGGGAAGCTTTTCTTCACGTGTTCTTGATAATTCAAGGGTTTTAGCATGAAAGGATTTCATATCTAATATTTATTTCCATTGAATCCTTGGAAATAACAAGTTAAACTATGATATGTATGATTTTCAACCAAAGCTTGAAGAGGGGGAAACCATGTTGTTTTCAACACTTAATTAATGCGTTTAGATGTTTTATGATGCAAGGAATAAGAATATAAGCCTAGAATTAAATGAATCTATGAAATTTCCATGTTAGGGTTTTTAGTGTCCATTTTTGGCCATGGGGGAATTGAAGGACCTAGAAAGTTGTTCAAGTGATTCTAAGGATATGGATAGTCTTAAAATGATATAAGAACACTAATGGAAGCATTGGATTAAATTTAGAAGCTAGATTTTGAAAGATGAGTATTTAGGGTTCAAGAAAGGGCATTTTGAGACCAAGTGGTGTTAAACTTGTTTGAACAAGCTTGTGATGCCTCTAATGAATCCTAATGGGACTATATAGAATATATATGATGATATTTTGAAGTTTAGAAGTTGAATTTTAAAAGTTATCTCTTGAGGCTTAAGGTTACATAATGAGTTCCAAAATGTCAAAAAGTGATAATACCAAATGAATAGTGCCAATGAACATATGAATAGTAAATATGGAATATATGGTTTGAATTATGAATTCTAAAAGTATAAGTTTGCATAGGATCCATGTTTAGTGAAATCCCTAACCTAAAGCTTAAGTGAAGGACAATTTATGGGAAATTAATAACTAAAGGAGATTTCATAAGTTTAAGCCCTCAAATATGGTAAAATTTGAGCATTTTAGATGATGTAATTTCGACCTAGTAGGCATGTATCTTGAAAGCAAGTAAAAGACAGTTTTAAGTGCACTTTAAGTGGCCTAATACATAGTTAAAAGTCAAAGAAGTTTAGGAGAAATTGTTATAAGCTAAAGATGATGATGTTATATTTATGTTATATTTTTAGGGCACACGAGTGAGGCTTCATTCTATAGGTGTAGAGCTGAAAAAAAAAAAAAAAGGAAAAGGAGCAAGGCAAAGAGCAAGATAGTTAAAGGTTTTATTAGCTTCCTTTCACCTATACAAGGTAGCTTACTCTTCCCTAATTAGTTGCATGTAGACTTGTTTGAGCTTGATGTGCATTGTACTATATTGGTTGTTCTCACAGTATATGCTATAATGTCTTGCATCAGTTATGTTTCATGTTTTTCATATTATGCTTAATAAGCTGAGACTTTAAAATAAAGAAGGCAATAAAAAAAGGACACAGTAGTTCTCCCAAGCCTGAGAAGAAGAGAATAAGCTAAGATGAGTTCATGGCCATGATAGAGCTTGTTGAAAGCATGTGAAACATTTGTTAGTTCTTATGACATGATTGTATGACCATGCATACTTGCATTTTTCTTGCTTAACTGCATGCATGCTTTGGTGATTTGAGTATAGCTACTAAGATTCTCCCAAATCCCACCCTTATTTTTATTCTTCCCACTAACCAATGTTAGGTGGAAGTACCAGTACTCACAAAAGAAAGAAAATAAAATGATGTCTGAAAAATAAAAACATTATGGATCATATATGTATGCTTTTGTTGTATTATTATAATGAATTTATGACTCCTCAGTTATGTAAAATGTGAACCAATATGTTGTTAAGCGGTGATATAACTTCAGTTTAAGTTTATATAGTATCAGATAAAGATGTATATCCAGTTAGTTTTATTTGATAATATTATTACCTGTATTTTCTATGTGTATAAGTTCTAGGTTGAAATGTGACTATTTAATTGGTTTAGATAGATAATTTGACAAGGAACAACTTTTTCAAATTTTCTTTAGAATGTAATGTAAGTTTTTAGCTTTTAATTGATAAGGTAAATCGGTAATAAACAATTACCAATGCATTATCTACTAAATTTGTGAAGGCATGGAATTATGGAAAAGGAAATTAATGTATTTCAAAAATTTTGGACTTAGTGTAACACTATAACTCTCTAGTTCATCTTATACAAATTCTAGACTTTCTTCCATAAGCAACATAAGAGGAGGAAGGGAAAACCATTAAAAATAGTCAATTTCTTTGCATTGCGTCATGCATAAATTTCTCATTCAGTGTCTTGTGAACCATATGAATTACCTCATTCTCATATTTAATTATATAGTTACAACTTAATTCCATCTCAAGAAGTGACCTAGAACTCGTGCAAGTGAATGGTATACATGAAAATCAATGGTGCAGCCTCGGGTTGGATTTCCATATTAATATCATACATTTTGAAAAATCATAACTAATTCTAGAAAAATTAAAATCAAGCATACTTTACTATTCTAGAAAGCTAGAGATGTTTAATTTATGCTAAAAATAAATCCAAACCCTAACAGAGGCTGATAGCTATTAAAAATTGATAGAACAGTACCAGAGGTCACCTGTCACTACTAGTACTGTCCTCTAATTTCAAAAATTCATATCTCCCTGCTCAGAGGTCCAATTGAGATGATCTTAATGGCCATGGAAATTGTATTATGTCTAGTTTATTTTTGTAAAATTTCATGAGTATTGGACATCATTTGATTCTCGAATGACATAGCCCAAGTTACTAACCATATAAACAATATCTGTATTAGTTCAGTAGAAAAATGCCAATTTTGAAAAATCATAATTAATTCTACAGAGCTCCAAATAATCTAGTCTTTGAGATGAGATCTCTATTCATGCCAAATTTCATGGGTAAATTTGTTTATTTGGTTAGATCTTGATATTAGGTTGTGAAATGGCCTATTTTGTGTTATCAAAGGGGTCCAAATGGTCCAAAATTGCTTCTAAGACAACCATGGCCACTTGAGAATGTGGGAAAGCACCAAAATGATATACTAAACTTGTCTCAAAGGTGCACAAACCCAGATTTCTCAGACTCACTCAACCACCCCAAGTTATACATAAGAGTATGCATGTCAAGTCTTGCCTCCCAATGCTATCTCATACATATAGCATTAAGTCTCATACATACATGGTACATTTACATATGTTCATGGAGTCATAAAACATATACAATAGAGGATTACATCACATGCCACTCATATGGCTACATAATAGCAATTTTCTATACTTTGTTGTCAATCTTCATTCTCTAAGCTTGATGGCTTCCATTTCTTAGCTTACTTGGTCCACTTAGATATGTTAGACATGTGGGGAGGAAGGAATGAGATTTTAGGAATCCAAATATCTTTTCTCCCTTTCAATCACACATAAAGAATGCAAATCCATGCCTAAAAGTACATGTATGACTATTATGGAACATGTGATCATTCAATAAGCATTCTTAGCATTCAAAAAGTCACACTAAACATACATAGGCTTACCAAGTAAGTGGTTTGGCCTCACCCATTCTGTTCAAAGATCTTGGACTTGCCTCACCCTTTTTCTTTAAGGTTTTGAAATAGGCCTTGCTCTTGGGAAACTCTTAGCTTCGTCTTAACCATTCTTAAGGGTTCTTGGCTCATCTTCACTATAGCTAGAGGGTACACTCAAGCAAACCAAAGCAAGTACACAAAGTGTCATTTAAATGCATAGAACAATATCATGGTACCATGGCATATAAATACATGTTAAAATACTTTTTCATGGCTTAAAACATATATACACACATTCAAAGACAAGACAAACATTCATCCATACATGAGAGAAAGAAGAGAGAGCTACCTTTATTACAATTGCAAACTTTTTCTCTTGAATTTGGTTGCTTTTCCTCAGCCCACGCACACAAGGAGGTGGAGATTATTTCCCTTGGCCTAGACACATCATATGGAAACCAATTATACTCTTAAATCACATTCTAAAGCCATACATTCACTAAAAAAGTTAAGTAGTTTATATGGCTCTTTTATGGTTCCATAATACACTTAATGAAGAAACCCTATGGAAACATGATCTTTGCTCTATTCTCTTCATTCATTTATGATTCTTGACTCCATTTAAGCCTTTTGGAGTCATCACACAATCAAATCAAGGAGTCTAACTAGGTGTTGCTTCTTTAAGTCATTATATGGAACCTATGATATCATTTTATTATCCATGACTTCTAAAATTTTTCCAAGGTTTTCTCTCATCCTCTTCCATCATATATGACTCAAAAATAAGATTGGAACAAATTAAAACTATCCCTAGGTGCTCCATCTAGCTTAGGCCGAGGCTAGGTTTCAAGGAAGCACCAAATGGATTTGCTTTATTTTCTTGATGGAAGATGCATATGAGGAGCCTTCTATGAATCTCAAGAGCTCATCCAAACACTCATTTAAGCCTAGGAATTATCATATCAAATTTTATTTTTGGTGGAACACTTAAAACCCTAATTTTGCTATCTTGAAATCTAATGGCTATTTGATTGTTTCCTTTGCATATTTTTGTTCTCCTCCCTCATTTTCCTAAGATTCACCCTTGCTTTAGCTAGAAATCCAACCCCTCTTGCTTGGTCTCACAAAGGGCGAAATGGAGAGAAGTGCAAGGAAGATTAAGTTGGAAAATGGCAAAATACCTTGGTTTTCTTGGCTTTTCTTGCTTGTTTCTCACTTTGCTTGGCCTCCTCTCCTCAAATTTGAATTTTCCACCTCTGTTCTGCCCTCCATACAGAACTAAAAACTTCAACAAAACCATAGAAAGAAAGAGGGGAAAGAGGAGAAGGAGATTGGTAAAGGAGAAAGCATGAAAAACCATGAAATTCTCACACTTTTTGCTAGGTTTCTCTCTTCCTTCTTCCCTCCATCTTGTGTGCCATTCTCCTCTGTCTTTGGTTCTATTTTAGCCCAAAAAATTCATTCATAAGGAGTGGGGTAGAAGTGGGGGTGTTTTTACAAGCCTAGGGGTTAATTTAAGCAACTTTTAAAATTTGTAATTTAGTCCTTCTTCTTAGTTTTGTCCATTTGGACTCATTTCAACTTCTTTTTAAGAACTGTCTTTTCTATCATAAAATTTGGATCCTCTAATTCATAAAATGGTTTTGGTTTCACCCAAATTGGATTTGAAACCATCCAATCAAAGTTCTGGTCAACTGATAGCCGAAATTGCTCACTGAAGGGGTTGAAACTGTTCTGGGGGTTCCCATGATTTTCAGTACCTCTAAGAACCTTGGAAAGCTCAAATTTCTCATTTAAAAAGCCCTTCTATGAGTTTTCTAAATATTGCCCAAAATTACGAAAATGCCATTACGTTTCGTTGTATTTCCATTAAAATCTGTCTAGCTATTCTAACTCTGGTTTCAGGGTACCTCTGGCCTTGACTCATCATTATTTAAGGTCTAGAATATTATTCTAATTTTATTGGACCTCAAATCACTCTATCTAGGGGACTTCCCTTTGTATTCGGTAAATTTTATATGTTTACAGAGAAACCATACGTTACGTTTCTTGCATTTTCTCTCATTTTCAAGAAATCGAATATTGCACTTAGTATCTACCTGTATGAATAAATGGGCTCATTGATGAACTATAATGCTAAAAGAAGAGCTAAATAGTTTAGGTGTTACAATGTTTTCCTAGACAACATTGTTGGAAAGGAACCTCTTTTCTATGTTCAAGGCTTGGAATTAACTTAACTACATGATTTTGTTACGGTAGATTTAGCTTTGATGCCATGAACAAATTAAAGAATGAACTACTCTAATTCTCACTATATTGTTTAAATATCAAGAGTACACTTCCATAGAATATGTCAAATAAGAAATACCCAGCATCACCCTCCGAGGAAGGAAATATTGTAGAAAATAAAAGAGAATAAATTGGGGAAATAGAAAAGGAAAGAAGCCATTGAAATTCATAAGAATAGCTACATCTAAAAAGCAAAAACCTAAGACAATAAATTCCCTAATATTATGCATGATATTCCAATGGTTTTCTTGCATTGTGATTCTATTCATGTGTATAGAGACAACTCATTTTATGGATGATTCAATTCTCTCTAAGATAGGAACCAAGAGCTTTATATTTTAAGCCGTTACTAGTTTGTAATGCATTTATTTTGCAACCCAAGTACAGCTCAGTCATGGCTTTGAAGTTAAGGAATGTAGTGCAACATCATATTTGTTTTTAATTAGGTATAGCCATGTGAATTTTGAAACTGTGTGAATTTTGAAAAGGCATTTATGAAATGGATGTAATATCTAAAACCACTAATATAAGGTATGGGAGAAGTCCTAAAATATCAAAAAAATATCAATCTAGAAGTTTTCAATATTGTGTAGATGAAGAAAAGAAGTTTATGAGACTTTGCTAGACAATATGATTGCAAATTGGAAAACAACTTTATTCGTTACTTTGAGATTACAAAAGGATAGCACTTTATTTACAATTAAACTAGATGGATGTCCTAATCTAAAGTGCCATAAAGAAAAATCAATGAGTTTACTAGTTTCTATAGATTCGACTTGAATAGAAGTCAGAGAAGTGAGACTTGGTTTATCAAGATAAGCAGCTAGACTTGTTGTATGATCAATGAATTGAATTTTGTCAAATAATAAAAACCTTCTTTGGCATGACCTTGCAAAAGAATTTGATAAGTTTGGCAGTTCTTATCAAGGCATTTATCTACATGGAATTCAAAATACACATTAATGTCTTAGTCAAATTTTGATACACTAAGGAATTTTTTGTGATTTTAAGTTACATGTAGAAGACAATTTAAGGAGAATGTTTGAGTAGTTTATGGGGAAGAAAAATTAAGATGCCCTACAACATCAATAACCAAACTTGTACCATTCTTAACATGAAGTTGTCCAACTCAATATAGCCATTTCAAGTTGTAAGGTTGTTTGGATTTGTTGTAACATGATTTGTTCCCTTAAGTCTAGGTACCATGATGCATCATATGAAAGTTCAAGCACAACATACATTGCAATCATTTGATTTATGATTTTGAACCCTTGTCATGATAGTTGCTATTGATTCTGAGTGTTGTAAGGGCTAATAAAGCATTAATCAAACCTATGATAGCATTGCCAAGCCATGTGTCTGAACTTACTACATACCTGGAGCTAAGGTTATCCAGCATTGTTCTGACCATTTCCATTTTTCTAGTGTTATTAGCAGTATAATTGTTATACTTTTAAGTATTTTTCTTGTCTTTATTTTGTTGAACATAAGCCAAGTTTGCTTAGGTGTTTACTATCACTATAGCTTCTAAAGGATTTCTTGTATTTTTCAATTCTTTCTTCCTCTATCATTAAGAGAGCTTCAATCTCAGTTACTATATATAGGGTCTAATCTTGATGAAATAGCTATAATAAAGGCATCATAGTCATAGGGTAATACTTAAAAAATGGCTTCCATATAAGCATCTAGTGACAAGGCTCTATAATTGATGCAAGTAAATCTACAAGTTTCTTCACTTTAAGCAAATATTAATATGTGTCATTCCTTCATTCTCGAGGTGTTTTGGTTTATTTTTAAATCTCTTTACTTTGGCTTGAGTTTGGGACAATAAGAATGCTTTATGATTCTTTTAAATGTGATGTGAATACTCATAGCTCACCATTCATGTCTGCATACCATCTACCATTGATGACAGTAGCCAAGACATGATCAATTAGTCCTATTGTTCCCAATTTGGAAACTCTTCACTCAAATTTCCCATAGCTTCATCTTCTAGTGAAGTGAACTTTTGAGGCTAGGCATGCTTCTCCAAGATATACTTTTGTAACTTGTAGCCTTATTGTTGTTAAGGCTTATGGCTTTCAAATAAAGAAATTTAAATCATCAAATTTGATAGTTACTAAATTTGAGAAATTTTACAGAACAAACTTGCTAAACAAACCACTAGAGCAGTTGTTAGACAAGCTTATGTTTTCACAACCATTCTTCATTAAGGAAAGCTCTACTACCATGAAACCTTTCAATGTAGAATAAGAGATATGAGAAAGGAAGTAAAAACTGATAGGAGTATGAGAAAAAAGTGAATAGGAGATAATGATCACTATGTGCATTATTTCAATATATATAGTCTTAATAATAGAAGCTTAACAAATGGCTAACAACTACTAACTAACTTAACTATTATAACATCTTGTAATATTAAATTAATTAGAATAATTAATTGAAGATTACTTAGAGGATTTTAGGTTAATTAATTAAATGATAAGGAATATTTAATATTAGGAACTATATAGTAAATTAGGAATTTGATTTATTGGGTAATGGTATAGGAGAATAATATTGTTTTATTTTGTAAATGGAGTAATTGAAAGCTAGCAAATAAATGAAGGCCCAATGGTTTAATTAAAATAATAAGAGGCCCAATAGTATAATAAGAATTACTAAAGCCCTTTGGTTATATGTTAAGTAAACTAGAGCCATGACACATGACCATACCCATTCATTAACCATAAACCATATGGCATTTTAATTTCATCTCCCCATTTCTTATAGCTTAGAAATTACAAGATAGAGAGAGAAGTTGAAGATCTTGAAACTCAATTTTGAACTAACTCTAAGAAGATTTGATCAAGGTGAATGAAGAAAAGTTTATTTTACTCTTTCTTAAGCTTTTATTTAAATTAATTAGTTTTCTTATTAATGATATATAGATTCCTGGTGGATTGGAGAATAGGGGATTTTGATTTCTTGGAGGAGTACTAGGCTATTAAAGGTATAATTTCTATTCTATAGGCTATTTCCTATTTATTTAATGAGACATTGAGTATTAAATTTATACTACTTAAATTATCTTATCAACAAGGTGTTTGATTAAAGTCCCAAGAGGCTAAATGGTGTGATTTTAATAGAAGTAGTAGCTTAGAGGACTTGGTTGATTGGTAAGTAAATGAATTATGAGGATTTATGTTAGTATATTAAATTGAGTGCAATGGTATTTACTAACATTGGCATGTATGAATCATAGAGGTTACTCATTGGATTCCTAAAGTTAGCTTGTCGATTGAGAGATGGTGAATTGCTTTGAGGTGGCTAGTTCCTTAAACATAATTCTATGAAATGCATTCTCATATTTATAAAATGAATGGTGAAAATGTTTATTTGTACTTCAAATGTTTGATGAAATAATTGTATGGAAATGATGTTTTGCATGTAATGTGTTTGATGGAAAGCTTATGAAATGAAGTATTGTTTTTATTACTTGAAGTGAATTAATTTGAAATTGCTATGCGATGTTTTGAAAGATATACTCATGGTTATGTTATGTTCCCTTCGAGTGGACATCCAAGGAAGTTCCTTTGATGGTGAATTTCAAGGAAAGAAGAGGTCAAGTGATATATGCTAGATGAGGTTGACGCATGCCTACATTCCAAAGATAGTGGCCAACTAATGTTTAATGATGATATGTTATGTTCGTTTATTCTAATATGGGATGTAATAAAGCAAGGATACTAAGATTCTCATGTGGTGGCTACTACACTGGGCAAGATAGTGTGTGGTATGGATGATCATATAGTTTTTAGAAACTTCTTATGGTGGATGCCACTAGAACCATGGTATTTTTAAAATGAATTTATGAATGTAAATATTATGTTTTCCAAAATGATTTGTGAAAAGGATTATAAAAGTTTGATGATTAACATAGCAAAAGTAATGAGAAATATATATGTTTTTTTTTATGGAAAAAAAGTTATTCATGAAAGTTTATGGTTAGAATTGTATGCTTTAAGACTCTACTAGCTATTGAGATTTTATCACATCTACGATTTTTCTTTCACTAACATTTCTAGGTAAAATGATGGATTTCAATAAGGGAAAGCAACACAATGTATACTTTGCTAAAGCATGTTACGTTGTAGCTAATGTATGAGCAAGACAATAATATCAAAGTTGTAATCAAAGTCTCATAATGTGTATGACTTTTAGTGGGTCATTTTTAGTCATTAACATGCTTAAACTATTTGTATTTGAGTTCTAGATGGACATATATGTAAACCTTGAAATTTGAAGTGAATGTATGCATATTTTGGTAAAGTTTGGAAGGACAGGTACAAAAACCTAAGAGGAACATGTTAACATTGGGGCATGTAAAGTAGGGCACTTTGACATTATTGACATGCCTAGGCTCTGTATCTAAGTCATCCCTACATGACTAGGCCGTGTTGAGTATCAATGAAGTGCATTTTAGCTAATTTTGACTATACTACTTGTATTTAAGTATTTCCTAATCCTATATTGTAAGTAACCCATGTTAGAAATGTTCAAATAAGATGACTTATTAATTCATTGGATGTTGATTTCTTAGTTAGTTTACTTAGTGAGTTAAGATTACTTAGTTTACAATGGCTTCTACAAGTAAATCTTGGAATTAATTAACTTAATTTAGTAATTAAGTGTAAAAATAAAAACTAGGCATTACAACTATAATATTTCCTTTACAAATTCTAACCACTAAGAACAGATATCCATATTGAGCCAGTCAATCACAGACATAGCGACATTTTATACAGTAAGCTATGATAATACAGAAACTTATCAACTATCAAATATATATGCAAGAAACGATAATATTATTGCCGACAAGCGGAGGAGGAAGGGTGTACAAAGTGCTTGTCCTTGGAGATTGACACATTAGGTGGCAGAATCCTCTTCGATCCCTCAATATTAATGATGGACTCGAGTTATTTATGCTCCATATGGACGTCTCGTCCTACAATTGGCCCGGTAATATGTATCCATAAAAAGTGCTATGAAGAATCAGACAGATCCATCCTTGCAGATTGAAAGGTTTGGCCAGCAATTTTTGTAGTTAACTAATGTTTGGATTGGTTGTGTAAGAAATCTAATAATTGGTTAGGTTGGCATCCATCGAGTCATGTCCTCATTCATATGCCTGGCACATATTCGCTTTCAAATTTTCAGATACTCTTTTCGTCAACACTAACATTTACTTTTAGCAGAAGCTGCTGAATTCTTTGAGATTAAGGATATGTTAAAAGAGAAGGAGAAGAAAGGAATCAAAGGAAAAAGAAAGAAGAAAAATATAAATAGTTGAGTGATAATTTTTTTTTTTTGGTAAAATTTTTTCTCCCATGACTCCAAAGTGAGAAGAAATACAAAATATAAAGGACAAATAACCTTGAAAGATTTTGAGAAGCCTATTTAAAGTCATTTATTATCCTCTCCTCTTTATTAGTATCTCACAAAGAAAGAAAATGTTATAATAAAAATTTTTCTTCTTTTCCTTTCCCTCCATCAAATCAAATTCTAAGCATGCAACCTTATTTCTGGATGAACTTAGATCTTTCAACATCATCAGCTCATTTAATTATATGATATCAAGGAAAAAAGAATGTAAAAAATAAATAAATAAAATAAAAAATAAATTTTATACTTTTACTTTAAAAATAATAATTTAATAGTCAAAATGAAGATCAGATAAATAAAATAATAAATATAATAAATATTACATAAATTATACGAAGAGAATACATCCACAACCCAGCAAACCAAATGACTCATGTACCAAAAAGATTAATTTATTGTTTTAACGATATTTAAACAAACAATCCACAACCGCAAAATAACCATTTATTTTTTTCTCATGGCACAAGGAATAATTTCATTAGATTCACAGCTTACACATATTATTCCATTTTTTTCTATTTTTGGGGCCACTTACATATTATTGCATTTTGCAGCTAAACTTCTTATACAATGTAAAAGTGAATTATATGGTCAAAGAATATAAAATACATGGGTTTCCAGTTAAATACACCAGGAAAAAAAAGGGGGGGTGTGCACAGATGTCAAGGTGTAACATGAACCAACAAATAACACTTCACTAAATCCTCCGTTTACAAGCTGATCGTTGTGAATAAGCTATTTTACAGAGATAATATACTTATTGTATTACAATACACACCTCACATTGCTTTGCCAGAGAATAAAGTAAAACAGTTTGAACCGGTCAATCTTTAGGCAACTTATGGTGTCCAGAAAATGTATTTTACATTTCGTGAAGGCACCTCGATAATTGTTGCTTCAAGGGCACCTCTAAAATGTATTTTCTATGCTGCCAGAGATCCCGAAGCAGCCTTCCTCTGGTCTAACAAATTTGTAAGTGCACTATCAATTTGAGCAAATACTTCCTCCTTGGAGACATTTCCGTTAATCTGAAGACCACGAAAGCAAATTAGACGGGGTTCATCTCCAAAATATCATATAAACAGCAGGGCCAAATCAACTCTATATTTTACTACATCTTTGCTGTTGAACGAGTCGGATCTAAATGAAACACCAAAGAAACAACCAGATAGCAGCCATTAATCAAGCATCAAGCCTAAAGTTAGTAAGCAATAAACAGCTTTCAATCAACAGAAATATTCCAACATCCATGACCAGATAAAATCATCCAGTTTTCAATGATGATACCAAATCACCAAAAACAATGAAAGGGGGAAGAGGGCGAATCATATGTAGTGGGTACCAAAAAATGGAAAAATTGTAGAATCTCATCATTCCCACGTCATACATGTTGTCTGGGATCAATGAGGATGCACAAAGAACAACATAATAAAACTGTCTCACATAGATACACATACCCCACACAAATATTACGCTGAGATAACTTACAAATTGAAGCCAAGACAAATAATCAGTTGCTAATCTATTAGGTAAACCTCATAACAATATCATTAATCTCAAGAGAAGAAAACTTGAGCATGTGTGCGAGCATATATACAAGCAGGGATCATGTCATTGTGCCTGCCATGTATGTATGCCTGTGTGGGTCTATGTCTTTGTCACAAAGGGAAAGAGAGAGAGAGAGAGAGAGAGAGAGAGATTTTATAACATACCTTAACAGTTATATTTTCATACATCGAAAGGACTGCCTCCACATTTTGATAATGGGTGTGCAACCGCAGCTTCACCTAAGTCAAACCAAACAAGAATGTAAATAAAAACATTTAGTAAGGCGTAATTGACTGTTCACTCAGCTCCAAGCAAAATGCAAAAAACTGAGAAACTCTAGATGTCACAAAAAGAAGCATTTTCAAACAGAACAATTAGAATTATGATGGAAACAAGGCATGAGAGTTTTTTATGGTAACATATTCATGCCTTCTCTTCAGTATCATCAAAACGTTGGGTAAGCCTTGCTGCAATTTCCTTAGTCTCTGGCGGAGAATACTTCAAATGATATATCTTTCCAGTGACAGGATCTAATCTCCGTCCAGCTACTCTCTCCACAAGAATATCTTCAAAGACCTGAAAATTCAAGTAAAAAATTGTTGGAGATCATAACTTCTTCTACATAATTATTAGTAATTTGTCTCCTAATTATTAGTCAATTTTATCATTTTGTCTGGTCAACTTTCATCATTATATATTCATTACTCTTTGCTTGATTAGTGGCTAATTTTATAGGATTGGATTGAAGGTTTGTCTCCTTTCCTTCCCTATATATGTAATCCCTTCTCCTTAAATAAAATTGAACTCAAAGTTCAAATTCTCTGAAATTCCACATGGTATCAGAACCCTCATGACCTATATCCTATGTTTAACCTAATTTAGCCAGGCTATGGCCACCCACATCAATAAGGCAGAAGCCTCTTGTGAAGTTGCTGCACAGATCAGCAAAACCATCTCTTCTCCAATGTTTGGAAGCAAGTCTTCCTATTTTGTTGCCACGGACAATGAGAAGGGAGTCACACACCCCTTCATTGTGTCCATAAGGTTCCAATTGGCCAAACCCCCGAGTCCAACTGCCATCTGCAGTTCCGCACACTGCCTTGTGTAGCTATCCTGCGCATAACGCCATCTTCCACCACTGTTTGCCTAGAACAAGTTGACTCAGCCACCTCCATTGATCAATGGTGTCTATTTGCTCTTCCTAATGCCACAGATGAAGCAACCAAACTTGAGATAATTTCAGCCAAGCCCACATAGTGTATTATAGCATTGATCAAAACCAAAGCTTGAATTAATAATGAAGATTATGTTTGTGGTTAACAACTGAAAAAAAAAAAAAAAATCATACTTTAGTAGTTAGCATAAAAAATTATATGTCGGTGGTTAGCATAAAAAACTATATGTTAATGATTAGTAAAAACTAAATCTCTAACTCATAAAAAGGATGAGGAAATGATGCCCAAAACCAAGATCCCTGCTACAAAGTGAGGGGACGAAGACAAAGGGACAGAAATCAAAATAAAAACGCCAAGAATCAAGATGATTGGCAATGTTTGCTCCAAGATGTGCCCAAGTTGAGGTGGAGTGTTGAAGAGCATAATTTCTTCTCCATAACTATTAGTAATTTTTTTCCCTAATTATTAGTAAATTTTATCATTTTGTCTAGTCAACTATCATCATTACATATCCTTTACTCTTTGCTTGATTAATGACTAATTTTGTGGGATTGGATTGAGGATTTGTCTCCTTTCCTTCCATATATATTGAATCCCTTCTCATTCGATAAAATTTGAATGCAGAGTTCAAATTCTTTGAAATTCCACAAAAATTATAACAATAGAATTTGTAATTTTAATTTTTTATTTACATTCATGATTCCTAGTTGCTGGTGTTTATAGCAGCAAAAGGGCTCTCCAGCAAAGTAACTTCAAAGTCACTTTTTGTTCATATCATAGATAGATGGGTGATGTAGAACAGTAGCAAGAATATAGAGAAAGAGGCGGAGAGAGAAGAAGAGGGAGATGCAAAAGAAATAAAGGGGAGAAGGAAACTTGTAGAGAATTTGAAAACTTTATTTTCAAATCAAAGGGTAAATTAACCCTAGTACAACTAAGGGCTTTATATAGAACCCATAAAATAACTTTAATAATCTTAAAATAAAAGATAATATTAAATTCTAACTAAAAAATAATTACCTAATCTCAATAAAAGATAATTAAGCCAATACTACTTAAAATAAAACAAAAGTAATTTAAAATATTAATTTCTAATCTTAATCCTAATAAAATATTATTTCCCATGTCTAAAGTAGGTCTTTATAGGATTTCCATCATTTCCCCCCATCTGACAAGAACACTCCTCTGGAAAGAAAGATTGTTGATAAGTCTTCAACAAAATGGGGTTTATGCAAAGAAACTCCTCCTCCATGATCCATGTAGCATCTAAATCCGAGTAACCTTTCCAAGGAACAAAGTAGTGGTGAAAAGGAACTTGAGAAGAAAGAACAAGCTAGACATCTATAACCACCTTAATAGCCTTAACAAGTAGTGGAATAAATCGAAGAGTGGGCATAGGGGCATGATGATGCTATATAAATGCAGAACCATCAGAAAGCAATGGGGGAGGATTAGAGGTGCCTTGGTAAGGGAATGAATCCTCAACATTGAAAACTGGACATGGGATATTTCATAAGGTAATTTATGCATAATATGAAAAAGACTAAAGACTCATGCATATGACTTTTAAAAGGAATGTTTAAGATAATGCTCAGGGCAGATATGAACCAAAACAAAATTACCTTCATTAAAATTTTGGAAGTGACGATAAAACATTAGCAAACAATTTACACTATTCATTGCTTATGCAAGTTTGTGCTTAATCTTAGCATGTAAATCACTAAGGTGATAGGCAAATATTTTTGCCAATTGAGAGGAACTTGATGTCAAAGGAATGGCATAAGTTTGATAGGGGCTAAAGCCTTGGATAATTTCAAAATGACTCTTATTAATGGACCTATTAACTAAATTATTATATGCAAATTCAGTTGCTAGTAAAAACAAATCCCAATTCCCAAGTTTGTCCCCCACTAGACTTTTAAACAAATCACTCAAACTACAATTGGTAACCTCATTTTGTCCATCAATTTGAAGATGAAAAGTAGAGGAAAACCTCAGTTGGGTGTTAAAATTTTCAAAGAGTTTTCCAAAAGTAGCTAACAAACTTAACATTCCTATCTGACACAATGGTGGTAGGTAACCCATGCAAAACACACAACTTCTCAAAAGAACAACTTAGCTAGATGAGAATCATTTGTGGTTTTATTACAGGGGATGTAATGAGCCATCTTAGAGAACCTATCCACAATAACTAAGATAAAATCATATCCTCGTGCTATTCAAGGTAAACCTAAAACAAAGTCCTTACTAAAATCCTTCCAAGGTGCATCAAGAATAGGCAAAAGAGTATTCGACCCTATATTTCATTTCCTTGCCTTAGAAGTTATAAGTTTGGCATGTGTGACATTGGAACAAAATTCTAGCACCACAACGTTTTAGGAAAGGCCAAGAAAATCTATTCTCAACTAAGGCTATGATATTTTCCTTACCAAGATGACCAGCTAAACCTCCAACATGCAATCCCATGCAAGAAAATCTCTCATGGACATTCCAAGGATACACAATTTAGTTCCACCAAAAAAATAACCATCCTTAATGATAAAATTGACATGATCATAATGGTTTCCATCATTAACTTCTTGAAAAATGATTCCAAAATTAAAACATGTAGCATACTCATCTTTTAACCTATCAAATCCCACAATGTTGACATTCATAGAATGCAAAATAGTGAACATACGACTCAAGGCATCTATAGCCTTATTTTCTACCCTAGAACTATGCCTAACAACAAAAGTGAACTATTGAAGAAATTCTACCCATTCTGCATGTTTAGTATTTAAATGCCTTTGAGAGGAACAAACTTCATGGCTTTATAGTCAGAGTACAAAACAAAATCTTAGGGAAGAAGATAGAATTTCCAATACCTAAGAAACCTAGAAATGGCATAGAACTCTTTGTCATATGTGGAATATTTTTGCTTAGCACTTTGAATTTTTCATTGAAAAAGGCCATTGGGTGACCTTTTTGACTAAGAACACCTCCAATTCCAACACTAGAAGCATCACAAGTAACTTCAAAAGGTTTGGCAAAGTTGGCTAAAGCTAAAACAGGGGCCTCAGAAAGTTTTCTCTTGATAGATTCAAAAGCTTGAGAAGCTGTAGGAGTCCATTGAAACTATCCTTTTTCAAATAGTCTATAATAGGGGCTATAATGGTGCTAAATTCCTTAATGAAGCATCTATAAAAGGAAGCTAAACCGTGGAAGCTATGCACTTCAAGAATGGACTTAGGCTGGGCCATTCTCTAATGGCTTTGACCTTTTTTTAGGGCCAACAGCTAAACCTTGTTCAAAGACTATGAACCCAAGGAAAACAACTGACTTTGAAGGAAAGAACACTAAGGAAGGTTGAGAGAACTTCTCATGACGAAGGGTAAGGAAAAACAAACAAAGGTGGTCCAAATGCTCTTCCTTAGATTTGCTATAGATCAATATATTATCAAAGTACACAACCAAGAATTTTCCTAGATAGGACCTAAGGATATGGATCATATCTCTCATAAAGGTATTAGGAGCATTAAAAAGACCAAAAGGCATTACTCACAACTCAGACAAACCATCTTGAGTTTTCAATGTGATTTTCTACTCATTCCCAATTCTAATGCTAATGTGGTTAGCCACCATAAAGATCAATTTTCAAAAACTAACTAGAACTAGCTACTAAATCAAGCATGTCTTTAAGCCTAGGATAGAAAACCAATATTTGATAGTGATCTTGTCAATTACTCGACTATCCACACACACTCAAGTTCTATCCATTTTAAGAGTTAAAAGGGCAGCATAGCACAAGGACCAAGGCTATGCTAGATATAGCCTTTTTCAAGTAAACATTAACTTGCCTATTAAGATCCTCCTTATCTTTTGGATTCATTCTATAATGTGGGAGATCGGGATGTTGAGAACCATGGATCAAGTCAATGGCATGATGAATATCTCTCATGGGTGGAAGTTCTAAAGGAAGCTCATCTAGGGCAATATCTTGAAATTCCTCTAAAAGTTGGGATATCTCCCTAGGTGTATCAACACTAGCAACAAAAGTAACATTAAAGGAAAGTTTAGGAATTAAGGCAAGCATCACATCAACCGTTTTACTCTCATTCTCAAAATTTTTTATAGGTTAAAAGGTGATCTTCATGTAAGATTGTCCCCAATTTACCCTAAACTCTACAAAGGACTCCAACTATTCTATTTCCAACACCACATCCAAATCCCCCAGTTTGAAGAGATAAAATGTTTGAATAATCGAAACTCCTTGTAACTCAACCTTCACATCCTCACATTTTCCCTTAGTCAATTTTCCTACCATCTCCTATAGTCATGGAGTACAATTTAGTGTCTTGCACTCCAATGCCAAGTTTCTGGATCACTTGGGTGGACAAAAAATTATGCGTGGCTCCACTATCAATAAACACTAACACCTCCTCTTCAATATTCCCTATCAGTTTCATAGTTTTTTGGCTAGTCATCCCCACAACCAAAGCCAAGGATAATTCCATAGTTGCCATCACCTTTTCTGGTTCCTCTTCCACTAGAGCCTCCAATTTTTTAGCCTCTATTTCCTTTAATTCCGCCTCCTCCGTTAATATCATCACTTGAAGTTGCTTGTTTTTGCACTTATGCTTGGGACTAAATTTCTCCTCACACTTGAAGCATAACCAGAGCTCCCCTCTACAATTAATCTCAACTTCTGTCAACCTTCTCTTCTTGCTACTGCTACTACTGCTGCTAGTAATGGAAGTAATAGGAATAGTCACTGTGTTTGTGCCTAATTGGTTCTCTTCACCCATATTCATCTCTTGCACTTTACTGGTTATGTTGTTGCTCACATTCTTAAAGGTCTCTATCGCATTGGAAAACTTTGGGAATTTTGATTTCAGGCCACCCCACCTAGCACCAACACTAGCTTTCAATCCCTTAAACTTCCTTTCCTCCCTAGCCTTCTACAAGACCATGTTCTTCTCTTCTACTTGATATGACCAATCCATCAACTACTTTAATGTCTTCAGCTACAATAGATGAACTTCTACCCTCATCTCTTCAATCAACCCATTTTTAAAAATTCTGATCAACACCTCATCCAATACATTCCCCAAAGGTGTTGGCATGAGTTCGAATTTCTCTCTATGTTCCTCCACTATAGCATCTTGCTTCAACCCCATTAACCTCTTGTACCATCCCCTAAGGTACAAATAGTGGAATCAATCCAACACCTCCCTCTTGAGCTCCTTCCAATTATGAACTCTTCTTGTCTCAAGCCATTGGAACCAATTAAAGGCTTTACCCTCTAATCCCACAACTGCAGCATCCATCTTCTCTTCTTTCACAATCCCATTCACTGTGAAATACCTCTCAATTTTAAAGATCCATCCGATTAGATCTTCCCCAAAAAAAAAATGAAAAGCTCCGGCCAACAATGGTTGCCCACTTCTCTTCCCCCGACAATTTCGACGCCCCCTGTTTCATTTACAATTTCCCTCTCCTGCATTGGTGACTTCTGCGGTTCAGCTCGTGGTTCATCCTGCTAGCTTCTAGGATTGAATGCAGCTCAAAACTCACTCCATTGCTCGCTTAGCTCCATCAACATTCTTCACATCGTCATTATCTCACCTTTCATATCCCTTTGGTCTTTCTGCAAATATTCCATATTCTTTTCCAGAAAATCTACTCAGTTATCCATCCTTGTACCCACCATGCCCTAGATAATGCGCTCTAATACCAAAAAATGATGTAATCCAATAGTCTAAATTATTTTTATTTATGGATTGATAATTCTTCTCTCTTGGTAATGAAGAGAATAAGATAGAGTAACTACAATTTTAGAGGCCAATGGCCTGATAACAGAAGCAACAAAAGGGAGAAAACACAGCTCTCACTCTCCTGCCTTTTGAGAGGCCAGGCTCTCTCCACTTCCTTCTCGAAAATTTCCCCCTCTTCACAGCCCACACCTATTACTAATTGCTCTCCTTCCCACTCCCCCCGTTAATTCTTTCTCTTCCACCTGTACTCCATGAGGTCAGAAATAGTTAATCTCAAGTAGATTTCCTTTTTGCCTCCTTTTGTCATCTCCTCCCCTTGATGGGCTCTACTCTTCCCCTTCCTCCTTTCATCACCCCACCCTTCCTTATTGGGCCTAATGGGCCCATCAGCTTGACTCCTTGAGCGTTTCTTATAGTATTGGTGCTGGCCTGGATAAAAAATTACATGTGGAAAGAATAATAATTGACTCAGTTGTGAAATTCTTAGTTTAGATAGATTGTGAATATTTTTACGTTGTGAATATTTTTACAAGGATCAATGATATCAATACTTAAAGACAACATATCCTTACCTCTAGAACAATAAAAAGATCTGGTTCAAACCCAAATTCCTTGAGTGCAGTAGCCTGTGATAAGCTCCTGGGATATCCATCCAAAAGCCAACCGTTCTGTTTAGAATCTGGCTTCAAAAGACGCTCCTTGACCATCTACAAGATAAACATTAAGATATCATCGACAAGAGCAAAACTATTTGAATAGAATATGTTGTCCCTACCATGACAACTATTTCATCTGGGACCAATTGTCCTTTCTCCATATATTCTTTTGCTCGCCTTCCATTTTCACTTCCTGTTGCAATTTCTGCCCTAAGTAAATCTCCAGCAGCAACATGCACCAAACCATACTGCATATATGATGAGCACTAGATTCAATCTGGTTTTTTCAAGGAAAACCAGAAATAAGAGACTTAACTCATAGCCGGTAACTTTTTTAAAATCTGGAAAACAGAGATAGACAATCAAGCACAGGGAAACTGAAGAGAGTAGCAATAAGGCAAAGGCATACTCAGGATATTCGAATGTTCTAAACAGACCTTCAACAATGTCAATGGAAACTCATGTACCATGTCAATATATCATTAATTGGCAATGAAAAATTGAGTTTGTCACAAACCATTTCGACTCAAGCTTAAACTGTTTTGTGAAGGCTTATCAACAGTTTTATTACAATTTCTAACACATCCCCTTGCATGAATTCTCTTTAGAATGATGTGCAGACAAGCATAGGCCCACCATATCTTGTGCTGAAACTTAATGTTAATTAAGTGAATAAAAAGCAGCAAGCATCAAGCATCAAACTCCTAACCACTTGGTCACTGAGGCTTTATTACCATGCTAAAAACCTTTTCAGCTCAAGCTTAAATTATCAAGTGAAGGCTTATGAATAATTTTATTACAATTTTTAACAAAGTTCGAGACACAGAACAAGGAACAAAGACAACAAGAATAAGACACACCCAGACAGAGAAAATCAAAACCCAAAAAATATAAGCAGATGTTTAGGAATGTATGTGAAAACTTATATTGCTTTCTTTTTATCTTTCAAATGTTATCAACTTTAATAGACACAGAAGGGTAAATTAGTTACTTGTTTAGATAATACTATTTATTCATCAGCAAATATAATCCACTAAATATGTTTAGTTTCTTGGCCATTGATAATTTATTGAGTATGGAAAAATGGTATTCCAAGATCAAATCCAAACCCATATAAATTGGTGTGGAGGACTCCTTCAAATAGCTTACAATCAAATCCAACTATTTCTTTGCAATTGCTGACAAGGCATATCATTCTTATTGTCCAGAAGAAAAGAGCAGGAGCAAAAGGATGCATTTGCCAGACCAAATTTTTGTATAAATGATAATAAATTAATGTGATCTCTTAAGCACAACCCTCTTTCCTTCTATCAAGCAAGTCATTGGCTTGAAAACTGCTATTTCTGGTCAGTATAAAAGTGGAAGTCCAGATACAAAGGGAATTGGTAAAACAGAGTCCATAAAGTGACTTCAAAATACAAATGGTCTTCAAAGCGCCCCCCCCCCCCCCCCCCCCCAAAAAAAAAAAAAAAGAAAGAAAGAAAGAAAAAACAACAGTCCATCTTTTGGAGTATATGATTTCAACGGCAGAAACTTTAGTGGGAGTTTGCTGTGTATGTACACCTAATCATTCCATCATCTTCCCTTCTTGTTTTCAATTTTTCCTTAACATAAAAATGCAAAGTTTGCATTGGATCACATTTTCCAAATAATTACAACGAATTAATGGCTATCTTTACAGAAATATAGAATGAAAACTCCCAAGTAGTTTACATTCCAATACAAAAAGCTGGAGCGAGATTAAATGTTTTAGAATTGCACATATACACTTGGGCAAATCAGTACGGCAATTGTGTCTTGTGAGAGTAGGTGTACTATTAGCAAAAGTAAATTACTCACCTTCTTGGTGATAAGCTCGCATTGTGTTCCTTTACCAGATGCAGGAGCACCAGAAATCATAAGCTTGGGCGGCTCAGGCTTTACAGATGCAACAATCTGCCATATTCACAGAGATGGTCAGACCCAGAGAAGACAGCCGTATTTTGAAAGTACTCTATTTTCTATTCTATGAGTCATTATTTCTTCTTTGTTCCCCCTCCAGTGCCCAACTTAATGAATCACATCATGCCTATGAAGAAAATATTAGCATAAACAAAATGTTTTGAAGGAACAATCTGAACCGACGGGGAATTTATTGTTATAAAGGGATTAACATTAAAACCTGACATTTCACTTTACAAAATTTTTTTGAGCTATTTAAACATTGCACGTGAACCCAGTACTCATTCAACTTTCCAACGACATTCCTCACATGAGACAGGAAGAACCCCCCCCCCCCCCCAACACACACACACACACATGTGTGTGTGTATATATATATAGACACATATATATAGACATACACACAGACCTTCACGAAAAAAAAAATGATTACAGCAATGATAATTCTGCAAGACATACCGCGGAATTGGCAGCGCTTGGCATTGGAGCCTTCTTCAAGCGAAATCTGATTGAGGCTTCAGTGCAAAGGAGGCTAAATCCAGAATCAAAGGAAGAAGCGAAGGAATGTTGGGACGCAAGAGACTTAGAGAAGTTCGTAGAGCAGCGAAAGGGCAAGAGAGGAGAAGAAGCACGAGGTTGATTTGGATTTGTGAGTGCTGGGAAATTTACAATGCATGCCATATTCGCTTGCTTTGCTTGCTACTGAGAGTATTGATGATTTCCCTATCGACCGGATATTCCCACAGAGAGGGAAATTCTCTGGATCTCCGCGATGAACAATGTCAACCTCGGAAGCAGTTCTCCGTTCTATTTGATAAAATTCAATGTGTAACTCGTGTGTCACGCGAAGCGATTCGGATCAGATTGGCGGGCGCTGCTGTCGGGTCAGGGTTTACTACTGATTACAAATATACTATTAAAATTACTGGTTGCCAATTTTTCATGTCAAGCCTAGGACTTTTTTATTTTTAATGAAATTTTAATCTTGATTTAAATAGTTTGGTTTTTTTAATTAAATTCTCAGGTAGATTAGTTAAAATATATAAAACTTATGACTAATATGTGTAATATTTACTAGTATTTTAAAATACAAATATAACAATATCATTATAGGCCCTCAAATCATCAAGTTAATTAGTTTAATCAAATGATATTATACAACAAGGACAACAATAATAAGTTTTTTCCCACTATATGAGGTCGGCCACATAAATCAAAAGACGTCATAAAGTTTTATCATAAATCATATATTTACTTAAATCATTAAAATCTAAATTTTTTTATTAATTTTGCCTATAATTTTTCATAGTCTCCCTCTACTTTTAATTATTTGTCTACTCTCCATTTAATCTACTCTTCTTATTTGGGCTTCTATAGGCTTTCTCCATATATATTCAAATTATTTAAGACACGATTTTACCATCTTTTCTATAATAGGTGTAACCCCAACTTCTTCTCTAATGTATTTATTTCTCATTCTATCTTGTTTGATATATCAACTTATCTAATGCAATATTCTCATCTCTGCAACATTGACTTTATTCTCTTGTTAGCTTTTTAATACCCAACACTCAGTTCTATACAATATTACTGGTCTTATAACTATGCGATAAAATTTACCTTTAAGTTTGAGTAGTACTCTTCTATCTATTATAACACTCGAAACATTTCTCCATTTCATCCACTTTATTTGAATCTTATAATTTACATCTTCCTTTATTTCGTCATCCTGTTGTATGATAGATCCAAGATACCTAAATCGAGTGACTTGTAGTATGGTGTGTTCTCTTATTTTCACTTCTACGCTAGAATTAGTGTACCTCTTACTAAACTTATATTTCATATATTTTGTACTTCTATGTTTCCAAAGTTAGTATCCACATCTCTAATTTCTCATTTATTTTCTTTTTCAACTCTCCAACTAAAACTCTATCATCTGCAAAAAGCATGTACTGTACCACTGACTCTTGGATATATTTAGTAAGCACATCTAAGACTAAAACAAAAAAAAATAGAGGCTTAAAGTTAACCCCTGATGTATGCCAATACCTATCAAGAAATCTTCAGTAGGCCTATTTTGTGTTCTCACACTAGTTATAACTCTATCATACATATTTTGAGCTGCTCAAATATAAGCAATACAGATTCTTTTTTTCTCCAAAACCTTCCACAAAACATCTCTTAACACCTTCTCATATGCCTTCTATAAATTGATAAATACCATTTGCAAGTCTTTTTAGTTTGTTCGATATTTCTCCATCAATTTTTGTAACAAATATATCGCTTCCATGATCGACCTATTAGATATAAAACTAAATTGATTCTCTATAACTTGAGTCTTGTCTTAATTTTCTATTAATAACTCTCTTCCAGAACTTCATAGTGTGGCTTATGAGTTTAATTCCTCTATAATTTGCACAGTTTTATATGCCTCCCTTATTTTTATAAATAGAAATGAAAGTACTTCTCCTCTACTTGTCTAGCATTCTCTTAGATCTCATAATCTTATTAAATAATTTTGTGAGTTAATTTATACCTTTCACTCATAAGTCCTTCCACACATCAATAAGTATATTATCTGGTCCTACTACTTTGCTATTTTCTATCCTCTTTAAAGCTTCTTTTACTTTTGACTCTCAAATCCTACAACAAAAAGTATAATTTTGATCTTTCTTCGTGGTATTTAGCCAATTTGAATGCTATGAGATCCCATATCCTTCATTAAATAACCTATGAAAATAGCACTTTTGCATTTTCTTAATATCCTACTCTGTGGTTAGGACTCTTCCTTCTTCATCCTTAATATATTTCATTTAGTTCATGTTTCTTGTCTTTCTCTCTCTACTTTTAATAAATTTATAAATATTTCTTTCCCCATCTTTAGTACTTAAGGATTGATATAATCTATCAAATATCCTAACTCTCGCTTCGCTCACCGCCTTCTTAGTGTCTTTCTTAGCTATTTTATATTTTTTTTTCTAATTTTTCTCACTTTTACGCAAAGACCACACTTTATAACATTCCTTTTTAACTTTAACCTTGTCTTGTACATTTGTATCCCACCACTAAGATTCTATATTCCTAAGTTCAAAACCTTTTGATTTCCTAAGTATCTCTTCTGTAACCCTTCTAATCTCTTTAATTATCTCATCCCACATATTATTAGCACTTTCTTGTACCTCCCATGATCCTTCCTCCACAATCCTTTTTTGCAAATTTTTTTCTTTATTATCTTTCAATTGCCACCACTTTGTCCTTAATACCATCTTTTAACCTTTGCTCTTTACTCTCCTCTTAATTCGAATATCTATTACTAAGACTCTATATTATGTAATCAAACTCTCTTTAGGTATAACTTTACAATTCATGCAAAGCTTTCCATCCATTTTCCTTATTAGAAAGAAATCAATTAGAAAGCATGTTCTCCCACTTTTGTACATGATTAGATGCTCTTCACGTTTCTTAAAACAAGTAGTTATAATAAAATTGAACACTAATAAAAATCTAGAATAGTTTTATCATTTGCATTTACTTCTCCTAAACTATATCCTCCATACGAACTCTCGTAACTTATAGATGCACTCCCTATATGATCATTAAGATCTCTTCCTATGAGAATCTTTTCCCCTAAAGGTATTCTCTGAACTAAACTTTCTAAGTCCTCCCAAAACTTTATCTTATAATAGTCTTCTAACTTTACCTGTTGTTGGGTGTAGAATAGACAAAAAAAGTATTTCAAAAAAGGTTAAGTCCCACATTACTCAAGATAAGGAAATTGTGAATGTATATATACTAAGATGTGTTATTTGGCTAATAAAAAAGTTAAGGAAGGAGGTGGGCTCCCACGCACAAGGGCGGGCCAAGTTGGGCTCAACTCAGTAGAAATCCATCGATTGCGCGATGGGAAAAGTTTTACACAATTTTTTTATTTTATTTGTCAGCTAAGGTTTCCAAAAAATGTTGAAATTCTCCTTTTATAAAACTGCAATATGGCTTCAGTTTTATTTTTCGTTTGAAATTGTGTAACTGTCATCTTTAATATTATTAATAATTTTTGTAACATCCTTTTATAATTTCATTTAACCCCAAACATTTCTTATTTTAATTACAGAATGTTAACCAGTGTTTATTTTTTTAATTCTACAAACATCCCTCTTTAAGTCAGCAATGTTCAAATTTTAAATTTCTAAACATCCAAGTCCTTACCTATAAATATGCCTATAATTCTATTTGGGTGCTTCTTTCAAATTTTCTCTGTTGTTTTGTACCCCTAACCCTGAGTCAAGAAGAATTTGTTTTATTCTGGGGGATATCCATCAAGGCAAAATAATCCTTAAGAATAGTGTCTAGTGATGTGACTCAGATTAAACTAAAGTGCCCCACCTATAATCTTAAGGATAATGGAGACTGTTATTGCTGTTCCTACTCAAACCACTGCCTCTGCTGTAATGAACATTAGCATTGCTGTCACCAATGCTAGTGACCATGTTTCTGTTACTGTTCAGGCTATTATGTCGGCTATCCTAACTGTCAAGCCTTTTCTAGATATCTTAAAGATTGAGATATTTGAAGGACAACATTTTCAAAGATAGCAAGATCGTATTTTCTTTACACTTGATATGCATGGTGTCACCGATGCTCTCTCTGATTGGAAACCTTTACCAACTGCAGATCAAGCTCAGTTAGATACTTGGATTTACGTAAATAAGATATGTAAATATACAATCATTGCATATTATCTAACGATTTTTTTTATGTCTACTGTACTTACAAGGATGGTAGCAAAATTTAGGACTCGTTGGTTGCAAAATATACCACTAAGGATGCTGGGAAACAGAAGTTTATGATATACAACTACTATCAATGGGAGATGACATATGACAAAGATATTAAACTCCAAATAAATGAGTATCATAAGCTATTGGAGGACCTTCAAGTTGAGAAGATCCTTTTACTTGATGAGTTTATTGCAAATATTCTCATTGAAAAGTTGCTAGAATCGTGGAAAAAATACAAGCAATAACTTAAGTATAAACACAAACAACTATCTTTGTCAGATCTCATCACCCATATAATCATTGAGGATACAAAACGAAAGGAGCTTCAAAGAGACAAAAGCCAAAGATATAACTTCAAAGGCAAATTTGGTGGAGACAAAGCCAAGGAAAAATAGGTATGATAATGAAAAGTCTGATTACAAGCCTATAATCACTAATCTCAAAAAGAAAGGAGTTTGTTATATTTGTAGAAAGCCAGATTATCATCCTACACAATGCAAAGAGAGAGATAAAAATAACAATCCTCTTAAACCAAGTGCAAATTTGGTTCAAGGAGATGACATAATTGTTGCAATTGTTTCATAAGCTCTTCTTGTGATCAACATGAAAGATTGGGTAGTAAATTCTGGGGCTACTAGGCATATATGTGCAAATAAAGAGATGTTTACCTTCTACACTTCTATGGGAGATAAAGAAGAATTTGCATTCTTGGCGATTCCAGAACCACTAAGTTTCGAGGAAAAGGAAACATTCTTCTTACACTTATATCTAGTAAGACCTTGGCTCTAAAAGATGTTCTTCATGTGCCCAACATTAGAGCAAATTTAGTTTCTGTGGCTCTATTGGGAAAAGTTAGGATTAAAGTGTCATTTGAATCTGATAAGATTGTAATGATAAAGTGGTCAAGGGTTATTGTAATCAAGGACTGTCTGTACTCAATGTTTTTGGATTTAATAAGAATGCATCTTTTTCTACTTACTTGGTTGATTCTTTTAAAATGTGGCATGCTAGACTAGAGCATATTAGTATAACTTATCTTAAGAAAATGCAAAATCTTGGTTTAATTTCTAGCATTAGTAATGCATGTTCAAATAAGTGTAAAATTTACGTAAAATCTAAACTAACTAAAAAAATCTCATTACTGTATATAAAGAGAAACTAAATTACTTAATTTAATCTATACTGATTTAGGTAATTTAAAACAAACTATCACTAGGGGTGGTAAAAAAATATTATGTGACCTTTATTAATGATTTTTCAAGATTTACCAAAGCATATTTGCTTGGGAATAAAGATGAAGCTTTTGGTATGTTTCTTTTATATAAGGCTACAGTGGAAAATCAATTAAATAAAAGAATAAAAAGAGTTAGATTAGACAGATGAGGAGAATATATCTTGTTTAATGATTTTTATGAAAAAGAAGGGATAATTCATGAAATAACTCCACCATATTTGCCTAAATCTAATGGAGTGGCTAAAAGAAAAAATAGAACATTAAAAAAAATGATGAATGCTATGCTAATTAACTCATCTAGTCTAGATAATCTTTGGGGTGAAGCTTTCTTGTCTGCATGTTACTTGCAAAATAGGATTCCTTATAAGAAAATTAGTAAGACACCATATGAAATATGGAAAGCATATGCTCCTAATTTAAAACATTTGAAAGTGTAAGGGTGTCTTGAGAAAGTTATGCTACTGAATCCTAAGAAAAGAAAAATTAGTTTTAAAACTTCTGATTGTATATTCCTTGGTTATGCTAAGCATAGTGCTGCCTATAGATTTCTTGTTTTAAAAAGTGATGTGCTTAATCATAATACTATAATAGAAATAACAGATGTTGAATTCTTTAAACATATTTTTCCTTTGAAACTTAAAACCACTTCTCAAACAACAAAAAATGCTTCTTCCTTACCTAAACAAAACCTTGTTAAAAACTTATATGAAGATTTAAGGAGAAGTAAAAGGCAAAGGAAAGAAACATGTTTTGAAAGTGATTTTTATACTTATATTGTACAAGATGAACCATCAAGTTATTTTGAAGCAGTCACTTCACCAAATGCACATTATTAGAAAGAAGCAATTAAATCTGAGATTGATTTAATTAATAAAAATAAAACTTAGGTTTTAGTAGATATCTCCAGGAGTAAAACCTATTAGTTGTAATTGGGTTTTTAAAAAGAAATACAATCCTGATAGAACTATTAATACATATAAGGTGAGACTAGTAGCTAAAGGATTTACACAAAAACAAGATATAAACTATTTTGATACATTTTCTCTTGTTGTTAGAATTTCTTCAATTCAAGTTTTGATTGCTTTAGCCTCTATTTACAAACTTTTTATTCATCAAATAAATGTTAAAACTGCATTTTTAAATGTTGATCTAGAAGAAGAAATTTATATGTTACAACCAGAAGGTTGTATTGTTTCTGGTCAAGAGAATAAAGTTTGTAAATTTGTTAAATCTTTATATGGCGTAAAACAAGCTACTAAACAATAGAATAGGAAACTTAATCAAGTTTTGATAAATGAGGGATTTTCAACTGTTGAAGTTGATAGATGTGTCTATACAAAACTTGTAAATAATGAGTGTGTGATTATTTGTTTGTATGTGGATGATATACTCATTTTTAGTACAAGTATGAATGTTGCACTTAAAACAAAATATTTTCTTGCTTCTAAGTTTAATGTGAAAGATATGGATGAAGCACGTGTGATTTTGGGTGTTAAAATCATAAGGAAATGTGATAATATATTGCTATCACAAGAACATTATATTGAGAAACTTTTTAAGAAGTTTAATTATTTTGATGATAAACCAGTGAGTACTTCTTATGATGCTCATACTCAGTTAATGAAAAATAGAAGTAATCCTATGGCTCAATCTAAATATGCATAGATCATTGGTTTTCTGTTGCATTTGATGAACTTCACTCAACTAGATATAGCATATGCTGTGTGTAGATTGAGCAAATACACATATTATCCAAACAATGATCATTAGTCTACATTGGTAAGACTAATGAGATATTTGAAAGGTACCATGGATTATAATATTATGTATAGTGGATTTCCTGCTGTACTTGAAGAGTGCAGTGATACAAACTAGATATCAGATTCATATGAGACAAAATCTACAAGTGGTTATATGTTCACTCTAGGTGGTGGTGCAATAACTTGGAAGTCAATTAAACAAAACAATTATAGCTAGATCCACTATGAAATCAGAGTCTATTGCTTTGGAGTTGGCTGGCAATGAGGCCATGTGGTTGAAAAACTTCTTAGTAAATATTCCTTTGGGAGTAAAACCTACACTATCAATGTCAATACATTATGATTGTCAAGCAGCAATCGCCATTGCAAAGAATAAAACTTTCAATGGTAAAAGTAGACATATTTGATTAAGATATGATGTGATTAAGCAGCTGTTGAAAGATGATATTATATAAATTGATTTTGTAAGGTCAAAAATGAATTTGACAGATCCCCTGACCAAACCCTTGGGTAGAAAACTAGTTTTTGAAACGAAAAAAGGAATGAGACTTAAGCCAATTCAAAAGTAGTAGTGATGATAACCTGACCTTTGTAATTGGAGATTTTATGTAGAAAGTTTATATGGGTAATAACAAGTCACTGTTAGTTCTGCTAACACTTAATTCTGAGTCCTTTCCTATGATATAAGAAAGTGATAGAATGCATTAACTATGAGGATGAGCACAAGGCTTTTAATGATTTTCATATCCCTTATGGGTGGTGTGTGACGACCCTAACTTCTAATTATCATAATTAGAGTTAAGTATGTGATTAATAATTAATGATCAAGGTTCGGGGTTGCTACAATAAATTACTTTGCGGAAATACAGAGAAATTTGAACCTTGATATTGTTAGGGTCATCAACTAATCAACTATAAACAGGGACATGTATACAAGCATGTGTAATTCATCCCTCTATCATTTTCAACACCCAAAAACCTCCCACGAGTGTTCCTATATCATTCCTTAGCATTAGCATTCAAGGGATCCGGGTGTCTAGGTCAAAAACTGAGTTTTTAGCCCTTCGCCGCGGCCTGGAACTCTTGCGCCGCGGCCCAGTTACTCTCTGGAATTTTCCTGACTTTCGCCGCGGCTATCGCCGCGGCGAGTTGGACCTGCGCCGCGGCCAACCTATGTGGCGCCGCGGCGAGTTTTGCTACTGTAACCTCCCAAATTAATTTTCTCGACTCGCACCGCGGCGAGACTTCTTGCGCCGCGGCGAGGTTACGTTCTGTCACCCCCTGGGCGATTATTTTCACTCCGCGCCGCGGCGAGATTTATCAAGCCGCGGCGTCCCTCGCCACTGTCACTCCCTAGGTCGCGGCGAAGCCTTCTTGGCCGCGGCGTGAATCCCTTCTGTAGCTGTTTTCCCTATGTTTCGCCCCCTACACTCTATTTCTCTCCTTAGGGACACCCTAAGATCACTTCCCCTCATTTTACATGGCTCTAATGGCATTTATCTACCTTATTTACTTAGCTATTCTTTCATTACCAATTCAAAACTTACATGCCCATTTCCGTTCTCTAATCACCCTCTATTAGCGAGTTTATGAAATAATAACAACACCAATCATTCACCGTTGATATTTAACATTCGATACACTTTCCATTATTAGCCAATTACAATCATAAGGCTCAATTCCATGATAATCGAATTACACATACAATCCCTACACTTGGCAACTCATGGTGCAATGCAGCAATGATACAAAACTAACAATTTAATCACAATACATTTTTGTCAAAGCTCCTAAACCTATGCATTACCAAACCATTTAATGGTCTTCCATTAATTTCTTCCTCAGCACTAAGAGGTCCGGTCCCTGAAAATGTTAGCCCACAACGGGGTGAGATATACAATCTCAGTAACAACAGGTAATTTCCATATATATGTACAAGTCAATCAATCCAAGACAATCTCATGTCATCAATATCAGAATTATCAATTCAATTGGCAAATGAACTAGTTGAACCACTATTGACTACTGTCCCATACCAGCAATCATACACAACATGTTAAAGGCCATTAACACCGGGAGAGGCCCGTCCACGGCACCTACTCCCCATTGAGCACACCAGGGCTCAGTGCATCTGGGGTTATCATACCCGGTGCCCGATCGTGGCACATGCACGGGTGGCAGCCGCACCACAGCTCCACCATGGACTCACAAGGTCCATTTACAATAACAATCAAGTAGTCAACCAGTCATTTAACATTTCAAAATCAAGCATGTGTAACAAATAGCAGATTAACATGAGCATATACATGGAATTAGGAAAATAACCCAGTTACCTCATTGAAGCCAATTACTCTTGCCCTAGCTACCATAATGATCCAAGTGCACACCAAGCCTATAAGAAGCATAATTATCACCATTTCTAGTCATAATCAAATATCCAAAGAGCTGAACTACTAATGACGACTAGAGGTTACTTACCTAATTACTAAGGGATTTAATTTCGGACTCCAACTTTTCCACACCAGAAATTTCTATAGTTTACTCTAATTTCTGGGTAACTCCACATTAAACCAAATCCCATGTCATAGGTTAATTACAGGGGTCTCAAACTAACAGAAAATGCATCACAATGGGAAGGAAATACTCACTTAACAACACTAATAGCCTCACCTCCGAAAATCCGCCATAGAAGCACCAAAAATTCGCACTTCAACCACCAAGCCCAGAAAATTTAGTCTTCCACCATTATCTCCTTGTAATCTCACACAATAGAAGAACCCATTAAGATAATCCATCCTTAGGGGCATTTTCCAGCAAAGTAATACACCAAATAGAAAGGAAAAGCTTACCTAATCCTCCCTCTAACCTCCAAGTCCGAAAATCTTGCAAGGAATCACCCAACACCAAATTTTAGATTTGAGATGAAGATGAAAATACTTAAACCCAGAAATTAATCGGACCAAAATGAAGAGGAGGATGAGAGGGTCAAGTTATATATAACCTACCTTGGCTTAATCATCCTCTAGAAGTGAGAAATGGAGCCTCCATGTTGGTGGAACCCTAGCCTCCCTCAAACCTCCGAATTTTCTTCCTTGAGTTTCAGCAAAATGAAGGAGAGGCTGAAGGGTTAGGGTTTTAGATGAGTTTGGGTAACCCTAAAGCCCAAAATCCACTTAGGTTCAGATATGTGCTTATTGGGCTTTCGTTTGGTGAAGTGGGCTGCAGAACAATTTCAGTTTAAGTGAGGTATGCTGACCCAATGGCCCAATTCCTTGTAGGTTCAGATTTTGCACTTGTTGGGCTTTGTTTCATGAATTGGGCTACAGAAATTTGATTGGGTTAGGCTAACTTCCAAGAGTCAATCCCACTTGGGTCTGCATAATGTGTGTTGGGCCCACTATAAGAGCTCATGTAAATTGGGTATTGGGCCTTTATTTCACTAGGTCAAATTGGGCTATTGCTAGGGGATCCCTCTCGGCCCAAGTCTCATGATAAGGAGTTGGGCTTGTATCTAGAATCATTGGGCTTTTATAAGCCCCTTCTCATGATCCCCCTACATTAATTTGGGCCTAGATATAGTTTCTATCCCAATTAATTCTCAACTCATATTATTAATTTATTTCTCAAAATTACCATTCTCTAACCTTGCCCACTTATCCTGTATTAATTATCCCTAATTAATCTAAATCCATGATTAATACCTTAATTAATTTTGGGGTGTTACATGGTGTATTAAATGTAAATACACTTGATGAAATAACCTATGTGAGTGTAGAGTGGGGCCACTTCTATGAGACTATGGCAAAGTCTCTAAAGCACTTATTAAAATCAGGCACCCGCATAGCCTGTTAAAGCACAAATTGATTCGTAGGGGTGTAAATTAATTAATAAAACCTCTATCATACAACTAAGAGTTATTGGTTCATAAAAGTTATAAGCTTCACTAATAGCTTTATGTGTTATGTTTTATTAGTCAAAATCTGGTTCATAGTCCAAAGCTACTAGATGTAAAAGGTTTATATCCATACTTGTAACCCAGACATTACTTTTCTCTTTCTTACTTTTTTAAAATACGTAGGGGATTGTTGAGTGTAGAATAGAAAAACAAAGTATTTCAAAAAAGGATAAGTCTCACATTGCTTAAAATAAGGAAGTTGTGAGTGTACTTATACTAAGATGTGTTATTGGGCTAATAAAAGAGTTAAGGAAAGAGGTGGGCTCGGGCGCACAAGAACAGACCAAGTTGAGCTTAACTCAATTTAAATCTACTGATTTCCCCTTGTGTAGCACCCCGAAACTAATTAAAACTAATTATAATGATTAGGGAATTAATCTAGGCAATTATTAAAGCTAATTAAGTGGGAAGGAGAAATGGAACTTATGGAGGAATAAATTATTAAAGTGGGTTTAAAGATTCAATGGGGTTATAAACTCAATCTAGGCTCATAATTAATTTATGTCATGAATAAACACTAATAGAGGCCCAATTATTTTTTTAAGTAGACCTAATTTTCTATTGTAAGACTTAGCCCAAGAGAGACTATTTAGTAATGGTCCTATTTGATTTAGTGAGTTAGAAGCCTAAAACCCCATTAAAAATCTTAAAAGTTCCGCAACCCAATTCATCAAACTAAGGCCCAATAACTAGGAAGGAGCCTAATAAGACTTTAGGGGTTGACGGATCAGCCCCTTCCTCACTTAAACACTAAAAGAAACTCCTTGCCATTCACTTGAATTCAGAAATACAAGATACACAAAGCATTTTTGGAGGTTTAAGGTGGATGCTAAGGTTCTTAGCATAAATCTATCATTTCCTACTCCTAGAGCAAGATTTAGTGAAGGTAACTTATATATAATTTAATTCTCTCTTCTTCTTCTTCAATTTGAACCGATTAGCTTTGCATTTAGATCATTTTCATCTTCCACTGAAAATTGAAACTTATTATTTAGTATTTTCTTAGAGGATTTTTGAAGGTTAAGACTAAGAGGGATATTAGGTAAGTATAAACTTCTTATTTTGATATATTTTCTACTAGTTTAGGACCCTTATTAATACAATACCAGTAGGCATACCCATTAGCGCACAACAAGTTTGAGAAACCCTCATCCATCAAGAAACCCAAATCATTCAAAAGGGCATGATTCAGGTCCAAATGGCTCATGAAGGGATGGCTCATGCTCAAGAGGCCCAAATTATGCTAGCATATGTATAAGAACTCAAGATAATCTCTATGTTGGACATCAACCTAAATTTAGAGCTCAAGATCTATATTTGTTCAATTCAGAACATGCTAAACGTCACTCAATTCTGGTGAATGCTTGCATCATTGTTTCACAGAGTTTTCAAATGATTAATGGGTCAATCTTGAATCTTAAACTCTCAGCTTTCACCTCATTTTGGAATAGTCCTTATCAAAACTTTCAAACATAAGATAAAGCTAATAAGAAGCAACACGTCAGGCATGCTAATCTTAGAGTTGAATTGGACTTTGGACATGAGATTTCCTTAAAGATGCAAAAGTGGAAGTCCAAGTGGAAGTCCAATGCCCTAAGAAGGTCTATGGAGCAACTAGAGTCAATGTCCAACATGTTGAAAGCCTAGTATAATTATACATATACAAAAGGAGTACTAAGGCCCAATTAAAGTTCAATTGTAAGAGATTAAGAATCATGTGTCAACCATATGATTTTTAATGAAGCATGAGCATCTCATGTGACTATTTAAAGAAGCTAATTATTTTGGGCTAGGATTCTTTATGAATTTTGTTTTTTATTATTTTATTATTTTTTTGGACTTGGTCAAAGAGCTTATTTTGGAGATTAAGTGAAAATTAGTATCCTAATCTTATTCCTTGATTTTAGGCGCCATTTAAAATATTTCTAATCAGATTTGTGTTTTACTTTTATTAGGATTTTAGTCTTTTAGAAACTTTGCCTATAAAAAGGCTTTCTATTGTACTCTATTTTGGAGATTATGAATGAATTTTAGTATTATTTAATTCTTTGTAAGATCTTTGCTTCTTTGTGTTCTCTAAGAGTTCACGTGACTTATTAAAGGATTGGTCTTCCTTTGTAGCGTCTTGAGACTAGGGTTCTAAGGGACAAATTCTGTTAGAGTCTTTCTTTTAACTAACATTCTTGTTTTCTAGCCGATCCTGGCCAAAGTGTCATCTTATTGAAGTTTCCTAGGACAAGGTTCCCAGAGGGTCTCACATTATTTGGTATCAAAGCTTTGGTTCACTAGTGCGAGTATATCTTTGTGTTTCCCTTCTGCTATTCTTCATACTTTCTCTCCTTCCATTTGTGTTACCTTTTACATTTTCACCTTTGTCTTCTATCTTTTTTCTTCTTCCATTGTTGTGTGCCTCCATCCTCATTTAAGAACAAAAAAGAGTGTGTGATACTAAAAAAAATATTTTTTTTTTAAATTCGAAAAAAAGTGAAAAAAGAAAAGATTCAGATTGTAGAATTCAAAATTGCAAGTTGTGCAAATTTAGTTAAAAGCTTAAAGCTTAGAGTTAATTTCCTAATTTGATTGCATTGAGTAGGTACCAAGTTATCTACTTCCCTATTTACATTCAAGTAAGAATTTTCTTTCCTTATTGTTCTAAACTTGAATTGCAAATAGTTTCCTATTTTAATGAACTTGGTTCCCAAATAGTTTCCTATTTTTAAAGTTTCCTATTTTGACTACTTGAATTGCAAGTTGTAGGAAGTTTCTTATTTTGTAGAACTTACATTGCAAGTCACACATACTTTCCTTATCTTTTAAACTGGGATGATAAGTTTCTAAACTTTCCTATTTCCTACTTTCCTATTTTGAGTCATTTCCTAATCCTTCTTTTAAGCTGACTTTTCTATTCTTATTTTTAGATTTTTTCCCTTTCCTTTTCCTTCTTTCCAAGTCATCCAAAACCCTTCCTCCTTGTTTTCCTTTCCCCTTTCCTTTTTAGTTACACACCCATTTTTTCTCCTTTATTTGATTCTTTGGGAATTTGCATTTTAGGATTCTAGTATTTTGATTGCCACTAGTATGATCTTTTCTTTTGATTTGCTTGTGACTTGCTTAGAACACTTGTAAGAAGCAAACTTGAGTGATAAAAGGCAATAGTGCAATTAACATTAAAGAAAAAGCCAAAAATAGAGTTAAACATGAGTGAACTTATCATCTTTTGAGTGTAAACACATGAGAATAGTGTGTGAAGTCCTATCCTTTCTTTCCTTCTTTGACTAACTTTTTAGGTGACAAGATGTCCAATGAGTATAAATTCCTTGAAGAGGCTAACAAAGAGCGATTCAAGCAATCTTGTGTAAGGTTGGATGCATTCCAATCCAATTCTAACTCTACAGGACAAGTGTAACACCCCAAAATTAATTAAGGTGTTAATAATATATTTGGACTAATTAAGAATAATTATTAGGGAATAATTGGGTAAGCTATATAAATAAAAATTTACAGAGAAATAAGTTATTAATATGGGTTTAAGATTTCCATTAGATTAAAGTTTAATTTGGGCCCAAAATTTAATTTGAGTAAGCCATGAATAAAGATTTATAGAGACCTAATAATTTTATGTGGAAGCCCAACTCCTTATCATAAGACTTGGGCCAAGAGAGATCACCTTGCAATAGCCTAATTTGATTTAGTGAAATAGAGGCCCATGACCCAATTTACATAAGCCCTTATAGTTGGCCCAACACACATTATGTTGACCCAAATTGGATTGACTCTTGAAATTTGGCCTAACCCAACTACAACTCTGAAGCCCAACTCATGAGACTTAGCCTAACTAATACCAACCTTTGAACTCACTAGAATTTGGGCCTTAAAGTTAGCACACTTCACTTAAATTCAAAGTGTTATGTAGCCCACCTCACTAAACAAAGGCCCAATGACTAGAAATGAGCCTAAATGGACCTTGGGCTGATAGGTTGGCCCATTTCCCCCTAATAACGCTAAGGCCTCATTTAGTTTGTGGGAGAGTTGAGTGATGGAGAGGGAAAAGGAATGGGATTGACAGAAAAATATGTTTGGTAGGCAGGAGACTTCTTTCCCTGGGAGAGTTGTCTCCCACTAACATGGGAGAGTCCATTCCATTGCTTTGTAGTGAGAGAAAGCTTTACTGAGTAGGAAAATAAAAGTTAAAACTATTTTATTCTTCTGCAGATAATTTTTTTTCTATTAAAGGTAAATTAAAAATAAATTTTTAAATTAAAATGTTATTTTATTATTATTGGTAATTAAAAATAAAATATTTTATTATATTTTATAATTATTAAAAATATTTTAATATTTTAATTCTCTTTCTATTCTATTTTTATATCATTTTTATCTAACTAAGTATAAAAAAGTAAAAACATCCCTATTTCTTTTTCCATCATACCAAACATAATTATGGGGTACAAGATTCCTTCATATTCCCATTCTATCAAAACTTAATCCCTCATACCAAATGAGGCCTAAAGGTTCAACAACCTCCCTCCTCATTCAGCAGAAAACACAAAAGGCAAGGGAGGAAATTTGGAGGTTTAAGGGAGGCTAGGGTTCTACCAACATTGCAGCTTTATTTTTGACTCCTAGAGGATTATTTGGCCAAGGTGAGTTATATACAACTTGACCCTCTCATTCTCCTTTTCATTTTGGTCTAATTAGTTTCTGGTTTTGAGCATTTTCATCTTCTTCTCAAATATGAAATTTGGTATTTGGGTGCATCCTTGTATGATTTTCGGAGTTAAAGACTAGAGGAGTGATTGGTTAAGCATTTCCCTCTCATTTTGTATATTATTTTGCTGAAAATTGTCCTCAAGGATTGGTTTTTATAATGGGTTCTACTATTGTGCAAAATTAAAAGGAGATGAAGGTGAAACAATGAAAATTCTTGGCTTGATGACTGAAATCCGAATTTTAGAATTTCCCATAGTGTGTTCTTAATAGTTAAGGCTAAACTCAGTCAATTTAACCTCTTAGGTATATGGGTAAGTGTTCGCTCTTCTCTTATGTGGTATATATATACTGAATTTCCATCATTTGGACTGACTTTTGGTGTATGGCTTTTACATGTGCGAAAATGGAGATGTTAGGAGTGACCCATTGTGAGTTCTTGTTGTTGTGACCTTGAATTGGTGCTGTAGACCCTTAGGAAGCTTGGGTAAAAAGTTTTTAATGTGCTCTTATTAAGATTAATCTGTGGATAGGGAAATTCCTAACAAATGAAAGTTAAATGATGATGATTATGCTTATGCTTATGTTAGGCCTGGTGTGCTTGGAATCATGATGGTAGCTAGAGGATGAGTAATTGGCTTCATTAAGGTAACCGAGGTTATTTTCCTAATTTCATGTATATGCTCATGTTAATCTAATATTTGTTACACATGCTTGATTTTGAAATGCTAAATGATTAGTTGACTACTTAAATTATTATTGTGATTGGACCTTGTGAGTCCATGGTAGAGTTGTGGTGCGGCTGTCACCTGTGCATGTGCTTCGATCAAGCACCAGGTTGTGATCAAACCCTAGATGCACTGAGCCCTGGTTGTGCTTATTATAGAGTAGGTGCCATGAATGGACCTCTCTCGGTGTTATTGGCTATTAACATATTGTGTATGATTGCTGGTATAGGACAGTAGTCATTGGTAGCTCAACTAGTTCATTTGCAAATTGAATTGATGATTCTGGTATTGATGATATAAAATTGCATTGTATTGATTAATCTATACATATATATGGAATTTACCTCTTGTTATTGAGATTATATATCTCACCCTAATTGTGGGCTAACATTTTTAGGGATCAGACCTCTTAGTGACAAGTAGAAAATTAATGGAAGCTTATTATACAGTTTAGTAGTAGGTAAGTTTGGAAACCTTGTCAGATTGTATTTGTATAACTAGACTACTAACTTTATGTAATTGCCGCATTGCATCATGAATTGCCAAGTATAGGGACTATAATCATTTGATACATCATATGTCAACTTAAACTAGTGATGTATGGAATTTCTAATGGGACTTATGTTTAAATGGAAATGTGAATAGTGAATGAACTCTTTACTGTCATTGATCTATGAACTCATTGGTTTGTGGTGGCTAGAGGATTAAGGATTTACATTTGAGTTTTGAATGGGTAATGATAGATGAGTTAGGTAGATTAGGTAAAAGAAAGATATTAAAATTTCATAAACTAAGTTAAAGTGGCCTAGAGTGTTGTTAAAGGAGGAATTGGAGAGCACGAGATGAAATCTTGGGAGTTATAGGAACAGAAGGGAATTGGCCACGGCTAACATTTAATTGGCCTTGGCCAAATGTGGTGAAACTACGAGGGAAGAAAACAGAGAGCAATTGGGCGCGGTAAACAGTGAAGTTGGCTGCGACTAAGTCTGATAGGTAGGTTTGGGGGTGTTCCAAAGGGTATTTGGCCGCGGCAAAATGTGCAAAAATTTGTGAAGGTGTAAAGAATTGAACCCAAGAGTAATTGGCCATAGCGTGAGGGAATTTAGCCGCAATGAAGGTGCTCAATTTCTCATATTCACCTAGAAACTTTAGTTTCTTTTATGAGTTGGAATTGATAGATGGAAGAATTAAAGGCTCTTTATTGATGACTAAATTCACTTGTACATTTGAATAATTGTAGTTGTCTAATTAATGACCCTAATGACATCAAGGTTCAACAAGATGAGGCAAGGTTATTCCCTGATTTCCATACTAGATGCCTTATCAAAGAGAAAGTTTGCAGCATGGCTATTGATAATAGTAGCTATGTAAATATTGCTAGTACCTTACTTGCTGAGAAATTAAACTTGCCTACTATAAAGCATCTTAGGTCCTATACCTTGTTAAAGGGTAATGTTGAATTTAAGGTTAATAAGCAAGTTTTGATTTCTTTCTTAATTGGTAAATATCATGATAAAGTGTTATATGATGTGGCTCCTATGTATGATGGATATATTATACTTGGTAAACCATGGAAATATGTTAGAAAAGATAAATATATTAAGCATAAGCACAAATATTGTTATTGCTATTCATTCATATTCAATGAAAAACATCATATATCAGTACCTCTTAATTTTATGGATGCTTATAAGGATCAAATGAGAATAGTACATGCATACAAAATGAAAGAAAAAGAGAAAGAAAAAGAAAAAGAGAGAGAACATGAGTTAGAGAGAGAAAAATATGAGATTAAAAAAGAAAAGAGTGTGAGTGAAAAGAAAGAACAAGAGAGTTATGAGAAAAGTGAAAAAAGCATGAGTGTGAGCTTGTTTGATGAAAAAAAAAGGTTGAGAATGTGTGTAAGGATATTTGTTTATCTACTAACAATCTTAACTCATCTTTGCTTATTGTTGGTTCTAGCTCCTTGCAGGTATGTGGAGATTTATTCTCAAAGAAGCCACCCAATGGACCCTCATCTTCAACTAGCATTGAAAAGAGTTGTGATTGCCTAGATTTGTTTTCTAAGAAACCACCTGATGGTTTCCAATCTTTAATGTGCTTTCAAAAGTACTTTGATTGCATAGATTTTGTTATTCCTAATCAATCATTGCCTTTTAAAAGCATTGAGCACCACACTTTGAGTTTTAATTATTTCATGAAATTTGAGGCGGTTAGGAATTCATATTACATTAATTTTATGGTTAAAAGATTATCGTGTTACTTGGATTTTGTTATGGCCCTTGGATTTATTGCAGGTGCATGTAGGATCAAAATTATCATTTATATTTAGGTGTATGTGAGAAAGAAATACTTTCTAACTCAAAGCGAGTTCAAAGAGTTTCCCAACTTAGAGTATTCTAAGTTGCCTCAAAGAATTGATGATCTCTTTGAAAGGAGTCTTTTAGTTTACAAGATTCTTCCACTTGATGAAAATAGTGTTATCATTATCTTTGGAAATTCTAATTTATTTCCATATGATACAGGTAGAGATTTGAGGACGAATCTTTTCAAAGAGGGAAGGACTAATATAATACCAATAGGCATGCCTATTGAAGCATAACAAGTTCGAGAAACTCTCATCCATCAAGAAATCCAAATCATTCAAAAGGGCATAATTTAGGTCCAAATGGCTCATGAAGGGATGGCCTATGCTTAAGAGACCTAAATTGTGCTAGTATATATCTAAGAACTTCAAAGAACTTAAGATAATCTCTATGTTGGACGTCGACCCAAATTTAGAGCCCAAGATCCATATTTGTTCAATTTAGAACATGCTAGATATCACTTAATTTTGGTGAATGCTTTCATCATCATTTCACGGAGTTTTCAAATGATTAATGGGTCAATCTTGAATTTTAAACTCTTCACTTTCACCTCGTTTTGGAATCATCCTTATCGAAACTTCCAAACACAAGATAGAGCTAATAAGAAGCAACACGTCAGGCATGCTAATCTGAGAGTTGAATTGGATTTTGGACATGAGATCTCCTTAAAAATGCAGAAATGGAAGTCTAAGTGGAAGCCCAATGTCCTAAGAAGGTCCATGGAGCAACTAGAGTTAATATCCAACATGTTGAAAACCTAATGTAGTTATACACATACAAGAGGGGTGTCAAGGCCCAATTGGAATCTAATTGCAATAGATTAAGAATCATGTGTCAACCATGTGATTTTTAATTAAGCATGAGCATGCCATGTGACTACTTAAAGAAGCTGATTATTTTAGGCTAGGATTCTTTATGAATTTCGTTTTTTATTATTTTATTATTTTTTTGGACTTAGTCAAAGAGCTTATCTTGGAGATTAAGTTAAAATTAGTATCCTAATCTTATTCCTTGATTTTAGGCACCATTTAAAATATTTCTAATCAGATTTTAGTGTTTTACTTTTATTAGGATTTTAGTCTTTTAGAAACTTCACCTGTAAAAGGCTTTCTATTATACTCTATTTTGGAGATTATGAATGAATTTGAGTCTTATTTAATTCTTTGTGAAGTCTTTACTTCTTTGTGTTCTCTGAGAGTTCACGTAACGTATTAAAGGATTTGTCTTCCTTTTTGGCATCTTAAGGCTAAGGTTTTAAGGGACAAGTTCTCTTAAGGTCTTTCCTTTAACCAACATTCTTATTTTCTAGTCAGTCCCGGCAAAATGTCATCTTGTTGAAGGTTCCTAGGACAAGGTCCCTAGAGGGTCTTGCATCACCTATAGCTAATTTATGATATGAGTGGTGATTTTATGTGAATTTGCCTAGAATTTGGAGTGTTGTTTTGAGGTTACTGGTGTAGGCACAACCAAATCTAAATTTTATTCTTATAGCAATTAGGTAAGTGTTCTCTAAGTAGCCCTTTGTGGTTTAATTCTTTTTATATTTGGTTTTTTGCTATAAATAATGATTAGGAATAGTAATGGTCTAATTTTGTGTCTATAAGTTAAAGTAGCATTGTGGTTGGCTCTCAAAGAATTGTTTACAAGTGAGGTAATCGAGGTTAATGTTAAATTCCATGCATATGTCTACTTTAATTTTATATCTACTGCACAATTATAATTTTAAATGCATAATGAATGGTTGGCTATCTGGTATATTGTGTTTAGACCTTGTGAGTCCAATGTAGAACTTTGGTGCGACAGCCACCCACGCATTATGCTTCGATTGGACACCTGGTTGTGATCATACCCCGATATACACTGAGCCCAGGTTGTGCTCATTAAAGAGTTGGTACCGTGGATAGGCCTCTCTCGATGTTAATGGCCTTTAACATGCAAAAATGTGATTGTTAGTATGGGATAGTAGTAACTAATAGCTCCAATTATTTCATTTGCTGATATGACTAGTATATTTTTTTATACTTATTTGATTTCTTGCACATATGTTAATTAAATTAGAATATATAAATGGAATTTGCCTTTGGTTACTGAGATTTGTATCTCACCCTATTTCATGGGCTAACTATTTCAGGTGAAGGTCCTTCAGGTAAAAATAAAGGAAAGTAAGTGGATGAATATCCATGAGCTAAGACCATATATGGGAAATCTTGCACTTAGATGGATCTAATCTAGGACAAATGCTAATTTTTGTTATTCATTTGTATAACATCATCATCATGTAATCATGTTGCTAAGTATTGGTATTTTGTATTTTGGTAAACAATAATGTAACTAATAAGGAGTTAGACTCTTTGCAACTTGGAATTTGATGTATGCACTTATATATTTGATATAGAATCTTGTTGATCTTAATTAAGATATGGTCTATTATCTAAGAATGTAATCATGTGATACCTTAATTGTTAACTTAAACTAGTAATGCATGTAGCCTATCTTGGAATTTATATTTGGATAATGATATTAGTAGTTATGAATCCTTCTTTCTATCATTGATATATAAATTGCTGATGTATGATAGTAGATGAGTAGGAATCAATACCTAGGATTTGGTTTGGCAATGAGAGAAATGCTAAATATATTAGGTAGATGAATGCCATTATAGCCCTACAAATTAAGGTAGAGTGGCTCTAGAGTGTTGCTAGAAGAAGAGTTGGAGTGTATGAGATGAAATTTGAGAGGTATAGGTGTAGAAGAAGGTCATCCCGTGGTCAAGAATAGCTGACTCATGACTAAGAGTCAGTCAAAAGTGAAAAGCGTCGAGGTGCAGTATGTCTTGCTGCAGCACAAGACAAAAATTTTACCTAGGGAGGATAACAATACAACTTTGCTGCCGCGTAGGTACTTCTATCACAACATAGTTTAAATAATTTGGGTAGAGGGTTCTAGGAGGCGTACCCACCGCGATGCCACATAAGTTAGCTGCGGCAAGGCTCTAACTAGCCGCAACAAAAACATGAACAATAGGTCCCCGAGAACACCTTATTACGGCAAAAAAAACCCATGTCTTAGTGCAAAATGTGAAATTTTAATTTTAAATTACAGTAGTCACTTACGCCGTGGCATGAATGTGCCAAGTTGAGGCAGAAGTCCTTAAATTTGGCTTTTAGGTTCCAGTAACTAACTTAGCCATAGTGGGGAAGGTCAAAATCATGGCGAAGGTTCTTAAACTTTTATTTTTGACTTAGGGACCTTGAGATTTATTATGATAATGTTGCACAATAACTTAAAAATATTTATAAGAGGTTTTTGTGAGTTGAAATCAGAAGTAAGATGAATCAAATGTCTTAAATGATGATTATGATCAATTGTAGATTTGATTAGTTGTAGTTGTTTAGTTAATGACTCTAATAATATCAAGGTTCAAATTTTCTCATTTTCTCCTATTTTAATTAATTATAATAACTTTAGACCTTGATTTTCAATTACTAATTATGCAATTAAACCTAATCATGGTAATTAAGAATTAGGGTTGTTAAACCCTATACGCAAAATAATACACAGTGGAAAAAGTTTTACATAAATTTTTCATTTTATTTGACCAGTTAAGATTTCCAGAAAATGTTGAAATTCTCCCTTTATAAAATTGTAACATGGCTTTAGTTTTATTTTTTGTTTGAAATTATGAAATTTTCCTCTTTAATATTATTAATTTTTGTAACCTCCTCTCATAATTTCATTTTGTAACACTTAGTACATTGTAAAAACACTGAAATGGGCCAGTTTGAAAAGCAAGTCCCCTGAGATGATTGATTCAAGGCCAAATAAAATTTGAATAAAATTTTAAATAATAGAAAATAAAGATTTGAGCCTTGAATAAAATTTTAAATAATAGAAACCAATGGCAGAGTGATTCAAAAAATTTGTCAAAATCAAAAAATTTGTCGAAAGGCCAGTGGCATTTTCACAAATAAGTGTAATTTTGGAAAAACACCTAGGAGGACTTTTTAAATAGAACTTTTGAGTTACCCAAGGTTCGCAGAGGCCCAAAAAAACCATGGGAAGCCCTGGGACTGGTAAAACCCCTCCGATGTACTCTTTCCAATGTTAGTTGACCCAAACTTTGACTGATTCGTTTGGGAAGGTTTTAGTTTCGATTTGAGTGATTCCAAAGGCATTTTATTGAATTGGGAACCTAAATTTTATGATAGAAAAGAAAGTTCTAAAAAAGGAGCTAAAACGAAGCCAAACCAGAAATGTCATTATGGAATGGCAAAAATGGAAACAAATTGTCAAAGGAAGCTTCTAAATTCTCCTTTTTAAGCCACGTTCATTCTCTCCCTCCCTAAACTGACTTTCTTATGCCCAAATCTTAGGAAAAGAGCTGCTATCTTGGGTGAACAAAGAGAGGGAAAAGAGGGAGGAAGAAAAGCCAAGGAAAGGTAAGAAAGTGTAGGATTTTGCTACTTTTTCCTCTTGAAACTTCATCCTCTTCTTCTTACTTCATCTTTCCAAGGTTTTAATGCAATTTTTACTGCTAATTTAGGGTTAGACCAGAGGAGAGAAATTCAAAATTCAAGGAGGAGGAAGAGGGAAGAGGAAGAACTCTTGAAGAAGGCTTGATTTAAGCTGAATTCTTGATTTGCATCACCTTTCCTTCTTATTCCCTTAGTGTGTGTGTTCGGCCAGACCAAAGCCATGAGAGAGGGAGATTTTGTTCTGAAATGAGAGAGAATTGAGAGTTTTAGACCATGGGAAGTTAGGAAATACCAAGAAATTGCATGAAAAACTAATAAAACTCAAGTTAAAAAAGTGTAGGGTGCTCGAACATAGTTTAAAATCTAGGTTAATTCAAGACTTCCCCATCATATGTGAGTGTTTCTTTGAGTTTCTAAGACTCCTAGGGAGCCTCCCAAGTGCTTCATCCATTAAGGAAAAATTCCAAACTCTATGGGTCTTTAATGGAAACATAAATTGGTCAAGACCCTTAGAGATAGCTAAGAGATGTTTTAAATAGTTCCAAACTTGATTTGGGACTTTATATGATAAAAAAAGATAGAAGAAACCCTTGGGAAAAATTTAGGAGCCTTAGGTTGGGAGATGAGGCAATGGCTTCCATAATGTAACCTTATAAAGCAGCATGAACCTAAGTTTGTGAAAGTAAGTGTGTGATGGCTTCAAGGACCTTAAATGAGGTCAAGAGGTCTAAATATGGCAAGAAAATGGAACCAAGAATGTTAATTATGGTAGTTGCTTCATTAGGTCCTTAATGGAACTATATTGTAACAAATAGAACAAAGTGTAGTCTTAAGAGTAAATTGGATGTCATAACTTGTTCCAAGAGTATAATTAAGTATTGTTTATTGTGAATAGGCCAAGGAAATCCAACCCCACCTCCTTGTTCTTATGGAATTGAAAAGGAGAAAGAACAAACAAAGAAAAGCTTAAATTTGCACTAAGGTAGCTCTCCACATTTTCTTGTTGCATTTTCTCGTTGCATATGTGTCATTGTGTGCTTGTGTGTATATTTGTATGTTTGAGACACGCCACTTGATGCTATATTGCTATTTTGGTACAATATGCTTTCTTGAATGTCATTGAATTATGGAAATGGCTCATAAGGGTGAGGTAGTGCCAAAAGTCCCTTAATATAAGTGAAGAGATGCCAAAAGTCTCATGGCATGGGTGAGACAAAGCCAAGAGTCCCTTGGATGAGTGAGGCTAAGTCAAAAGTGCCAAGAACCAAAAGTGAAGCAATTCAAAAGTCCTAGAAATGGGGTGAGGCCAAACCAAAAGTCCTTAAAGCTCATTCTTATACTTGACATGAGTTTGTGACACAAAAATGTGAAAGTGGAATGCTTCATAGATTGATTGATTGCATACTTCTACCTTTGACATGTTACAGGCCTTGAAAATGTACTTGGATAAGTGTATGAGCTATTAAGATTCAATAAATCTCACTCCCTCCTTTTTCTCATCTCATATAATCTAAGTGGAGTTTAAGATCCAAAAAATGAAAGCCAAGGAGCTTAAATATCTATCTCTTAGCAAATTTTGCTAGTTTTGATGTACTAGAATGTCAAAGAATATATGTATATGTTATTTTTGAGCCATGACACTTTGAACAAGTGTAAAACTATGTAAAGATAGTATATGTATTAAGAATAGAGTTAAATGAATGAAATTGTGCAATTTGACCCCTTGGAAGCCCATTTGTGCTTGTATATTTATGGAAGTAGCATGATGAATTTAAGTTGTATGATGATTCAGACCCTATGAGAGACTCATTTATGCTATATTTATGCTTTTTAAATTACTCAAATGTATGTGAAGCAATGTAAAGCTTATTTGGACCAAATTTGCCTCTTGTTAGGACCAAAAGTGCCATAATCTTAAGTTATGGCAAAGTCTGACCACATGACCTCTTTTTAACTTGAAATTTTTAATGCAATTAGTCTTGCCTAGAGCTTTTTGGGAAGCTAAAGATTGGGTCATTTGGAGGTTTGTGGAATTTTCTATGATTTTTCAAAGTTAGTATCAGAATTTCAGATTTGCACTAGTACTGTTCGTTTAGTCAATTGTGAAATTGTGTCATCTGAGGGGCAAATATGATCCAATGGCTATGAAATTTTATAGGCAAAAACTTCACATTCATAATGACTTGTAGCAACTAAAAGCATCTCATTGGAACTTTGAGCTAAGAGATATGAATTTTTGAATTTTTGGAACAACAACAGTAGCGCAGCACAACCTAAGTCACTGTTCCATAGAATTTTAGTGGCTGAACATGCTTGCTCTGGTTAGAGTCTATTTTTACCATAACTTTAACATTCATAGCTTTCCAAATTGGTATCATTTGTATGGATTGTAGTTTTTTAGATTTAGTTATGAATTTTTGAAATTGTACAGAAAAACTAAAATTCTGGCAAAAAATAATAGTGTGAGTTTGATGCTCCCCTTTAAATTCCACAAGTTGTGGGCTAACTTTGGCAATGCAAATGAGTTGTATTTATGTAATTAAATGTGAGAATGTGATGTATGAGCTCATATGGTCTGCGTGACACCGAATGAAATTTTCATATGCGATGCAATGTTAAATAAGACATTATTTTAATGCCATTTTTCTATTCCCTTTGTGAAATTCATAATGTGAGACTTAGAAATTATAAGAAGCAAGGTAGAAATATATGGTATTACACATTTAACCCTAAGCATTTCTTATTTTAATTATAGAATGTTAACCAACGTTTATTTTTTCTTTAATTTTGCAATGTCCCTCTTTAAGCTAGCAATGTTCAAATTTTAAATTTCTGAACATCCAGCCCCTTGCCTATAAATATGTCTATGATTTTGTCTGGGTGCTTCTTCTAAATTTTCTTTGCTATTCTAAACCCCTAACCCTAAGTCAGAAAGAATATGTTTTATCTTAGGGGATATCCATCAAGGCGGAATAGTCCTTGAGGACAACATCCAGTCATGACTCAGATTAAACTAAAGTGCCCCGTCTACACCTATGGTACATAAGCACCAATAATATTAAAATTTTCTATTTTCACTACAAATTTTAACACTATAATTCTATTCCCTAATCTTTTTACATTTATCATAACATTCTTCCAATATTTATTCACAATTATACCTATCTTATTTTTAGATTTAGTCTTACCAATGTATCAAAGCTTGAAATCTGAGGTGTTTAATTCCTTTGCTTTTTTTTTCCTACCCATTTAGTTTCTTGTAAGCACATAAAATTAATTCTCCTCCCAATCATGGTATCCGCTATTTTTATTGATTTACCTGTAAGTGTACCTATATTCTAAGTTTTAAAATGAATCTTACTTTTATAAACTAACTTCTTTACCCACATTCGCTCATGAGAATGTAGGAATCCTTACTTATTTTTCACTACATCCAAGCGTTGATGTAGCGGCTCTTGCTCATTTGACATTGTATTCGAGCTATATAGTGCATTGCTTTTGGGCAACAACATAGCATTAACTCTATTATATCGTTGATCCATATCATAAAGATTCGATAAATTTTTACGTTAACTGTTGACTGCTTAAAACAATCCTCATCTTTTCTTCAGGCTTAGGACCGACAAATTAAATGATATTATAAATTTTTAAAATAATTTATATAAAATATGTTATATGTATTGTTATTTGTGCTTATAAGTTCTCAAATTCTCACAAGTTCAAAATAATTTAACTCATATTACTAAGAATAAAAAATCCTAAGATTACAAAGCCTCGACTCTTATCAGGCTTGAACCACATGCAATATATTAAAATTGTAAATTGTAATATCCGGTTCTTTGAAAACAAGAAAAAACACAAGAAACGTAATGTATGATTTCTTCGTAAACGTATGAAATTCACCGGATACAAAGAGAAGTCCCCTAGATAGAGTGATTTGCGATCCAATAAAATTAGAATAATATTCTAGATCTCAAATAATGGCGATTCAAAGTTAGAGGTGCCTTGAAATCAAAGTTAGGATAGCCAGACAGATTTTTTACGAAAAGGCAATGAAACATAATGGCATTTTTGTAATTTTGGACAATTTTTAGAATACTCACAAAAGGGATTTTTAAATAAAATTTTTAAGTTCTCTGGGGTTCTTAGAGGCTCTGAAAATCATAGAAAACTCCAGGACAGTTAAAGTGCCTTCGGTGGATGTTTTATAACAACAGTGAGCCTAAACTTTAATCGATTCATTTAGAAAGGTTTTAACTCCAAATTGAGTGATTCTAAAGGCATTTTATAAGACTGAGAATCTAAATTTTATGATGGAAAAGAAGATTCTCAAAAAGGAGCTAAAACAAATTAGAAACAAAAATGCCAAGAACAAAGGGCAAAATTGAAATTTTTAAAAAAGTGGAAGCTTCTTGAACACTCTTTAAGTTTCATGTTTCTTCTCTTCATTATTTGTAAGACTTATTCTACCCAAAAACTAAAAAAAAAAAAAAAAACTAGCTCTCTTAGGTGCACCAAGGAGGAGGAGAAAAAGCAAGAAAAAGGTAAAGAATTTTATAGATTTTCATGCTCCTTCTTCTTCCAAACTTGTTCCTCTCCTCTCAAGCTTCATTTCCATGGTTTTAATAAGGAGTTTGGATCTATTTTAAAGGAGGAATAGAGAGAGGAATTTCATGTTTGAGGAAAGGAAGCCAACTAAGTGAAGAACAACAAGAAAAAACAAGAAAACAAGGTATTTTGTCATTTCTATACTTGATTTTCCTTGTTCCTTTTATGGTGCATGTTTCGCCCTTTGTGAGACCAGCCAAGAGGGGTTGGATTTCTAGCTAAACCAAGGGTAAATCTTAGGAAAATGAAGGAGGAGAACACGAATATGCAAAGGAAATAATCAAATAGCTATTAGATTTCAAGATAGCAAAGTTAGGGTTTCAAGTGTTCCACCAAAAATTTGATTTAATACAATAATTCCTAGGCTTAAATAAGTGTTTGGATAAGCTTTTAAGATCTCTAGAAGGCTCCTCATATGCATCTGCCATCAAGCAAACAAAACAAACTCACTTGGTGCTCATATGCTCCATAGCCACGACCTAGAGAGGTTGGAGGACCTAAGGATAGTTTTAATTTGTTCCAAACTTATTTTTGAGTCATATATGATGGAAAAGGATGAGAGGAAGTCTTGGAAAAATTTTAGAAGCCATCAAAAGTGAAATAGCATCATAAGTTTCATATTATGGTTTAAAGAAGCAATACTTAGCTAAACTCCTTGATTTGATTGTGTGATGACTCCAAGAGGTCTAAAAGGAGTCAAGAATTATAAATAAATGAAGAGAATAGAGTAAAGATCATGTATCCATAGGGTTGCTTTATTAAGTGCATTATGAAACTATAAAAGAGCCATATGAACTACCTAGCTCTTCTAGTGAATATATGGCTTTAAAATTTGATTCAAGAGTATAATTGGCTTCCATATGATGTGTCTAGGCTAAGAGAAACAAATCCCACACCCTTGTGTGCGTGAGGCTGAGGGAGAGGATTCAAGGTTCAAGAGAAAAGTTTGCAAGTGTAACAAAGGTAGTTCTCTCCACTTTCTCTCATGCATGAATTTGTGCTTATCTTGTCTTTGAATGTGTGTATGTGTGTTTTAAGCCATGAAAAGTATTCTAGCATGATTTTATATGCCATGGTACCATGATGATGTTTTATGCATTCAAACGATGTTTTATATGCTTGCCTTAGTTTGTTTGAGTGTGGAGAAGACAAGAACCCTCTAGCCATGGTGAGGATGAGCCAAGAACCTTTAAAAATAGTTGGGACAAAGTAAAAAGTCTCCAAACAATGAGGTTAAGTCAAAACCTCTTAGAGAAAATAAGTGAGGTAAGTCCAAAATCCATAAGAAAATGGGTGAGGCTAATCTACTTACTTGGTAAGCCTATGTATGCCTTGTATGACTTGTGTATGACTTGTTCAAATGCCAAGAATACTTCTTGAATGATCATACATGTCATTATGCTCATGTATGCATTTTCAAGACTTGTATTACATTCTTTATGTGTGATTGAAAGGGAGATGAGCTATTGGGATTCTTTAAATCTCATTCCCTCCTCTCTAATGTCTTAACATGTTAGGTAGAGCAAATGAACAAAATAATGGAAGCCACCAAGTTGAGAGCTAAGAGATTGACATAAAAGTACCTATTTTTGTCTCTTTTGTAGCCATACATGTAACACCATAATTTCCTAGCACAATCTATGCTACTTTCATGTCTTATGTCATGAATTGTGTAAGAGGGTAGGAAAAATGACATTAAAATAATACATTATTTAACGTTGCGTCGCGTATAAAAATTTCATTTGGTATCACATGGATTAGTCATTATGGAAATCTACACGTGTCTACTTTATGTTAAAAATACTTATAGACTATGAAACATAATACAGAAGATGTTTGACATTTGAAAATGTTTAGAGGTTTGACTATCCACTAGTGCTATCATAGGTTTCTATAGGAAACTTAAAAAATATCCAATTAATTTCACAAAAATTCAATCTATATAAATGATACCAATCTAGAAAGTTAGGGATGTTAACTAGAGGAAAAAATAACTCTAGACCAGTTCAGGCATGTCTAGACCTCGAAACCCAATCAAATAGTACCTGAAGTTAGCCTAAATGCCTGGTACTAGATAGGAATTTTGAAAATTCATATCTCCCTCTCTAGGCATCCAAATAAGGTGCTTCTAGTTGACACAAGTCATGGGAGTATCTCCTTTCTCCCTGTAAAATTTTGTGGCAATTGGACATCATTTTCCCCATGAGTGACATAATTTAATTTCAGACCAGTGCCACAGTACCAATTACTAAAACCAGAAAAAATTTTAATTTCAACAATTTGCCAAATATTCCATAGACCTCTAAAAATTACCTACTTTAACTTCCCAAAAAGCTCTCAATAAGCTCTAGATGCATGCCAAATTTTAGATCAAGAAAAGCTCATTTGGATAAAAAGTGACATAGCCTCATGAAATGGTTATTTTTGCTCCCTATCAAGAGTTACTTTGATCCAAATGGCCTCCTCTTGAGTTTAACACCTCTTGAGTAAATTTAAAAGCATAATTATAGCTTGTAGGAATTGCCCAAATGGTCCTAAACACCATGCATCTTAATTTGGCCACTCCACATCTAATAATACATATGTAACAATAACCACACAAGAGGCAATTTCCATGATTTGCATTGATTTAATGTCACACATGGGCTACATAATATTCATACATCATATTACCATTACTCAAGGTCTTACATTACCAAAATAATATATACAAGACCACTTTGATATTTAAATATAAAGATAACTACTAAATCTTCCAAGTGTAGCTAGTTAGAGTTCTTGGCTTGCCTTTCTTGCATCTTAAGAGCCACCTAGACATTTCAAGATGGAAGGGGGAAGGGGAGTGAGATTCTAAAAATCCTAATAGCTCACACATACCCATTCACATACATTCAAGGCATACATTTATCAATGGCACAATTATGAAACATAAGGTGTGCAAGGCTACAATTTTATGTCACATCTACACATCAAGATCATTCTCATGCTCTAGGGACGTTTGACTTAGCCTCACCCATTCAAGGGACTTTTGGTCTAGTCTCGCCTATGCCTTGAGACTTTTGGCACATCCTCACCCACTTTAAGGGACTTTTGGCATCACCTCACCCTTATGAGCCAATCTCACATTCAAAGGCATTCAAGAGCACACATTGGTACTAATGCAATTCCATGAGATCATGTGGCATATTACCAAATCATAAGAACAAATACAAGCACACAATGATATACATATGTACACAAGAAAGTATGAAGAATAAGATGGAGAGCTACCTTTCAATTTATGCATGCTTACTTTGCTAATTCCTTCCCTTCCTTGATTTCACAAGAGCATTTAAGTGATTGATTATTCTCTTGGCCTAGACATCACAAGGAACACATAATCACATAATTGAAGCAAGTTAAGACATTAAACTAAAGTTTAAACACACACTTGGTTTCATGCTTGGCATTATGGTTCCATAATTAGCCTAATGAAGCGACTCTTGGAATTCAATTTCTAGGTTCTATTCTCTTATTATTTCTAGACTTCTTAGACTCATTTAAAGTCCTTGGAGCTATCACACATTCACTTGCACAATTGAAAATCCAAGTTGCTTTATAAAGCACCACTATAGACACCATTGGTCCATCTCTCATTCCATGGCTCCTAAATTTTTTCCAATGGTTCCCCTCATCTTTTAATATCATATAAAGTCTCAAACCAAGGTTAGAACAAATTAAAACACTCCTTAGCCTTATGAACTATGCTTGGCCGAAACAAGCACTATGTTTAAGGTTCATGGAGCTCTTGAATTTTCTTTGATGGGAGAACCACTTGAGAAGATTTCTAGGGGTCTTAGGAGCTCAAGGGAACATTAAAATAGCCAAGAAAACTCTCACAAAAAATCAGATTTTACAAAACTCTAAGGAAGCCTATGTAACACCCCGAAATTTATTGAGGTGTTAATTATGGATTAAGATTAATTAAGGATAATTAATAGAGCATAATTAGGCAAGTTAGTGAATAGGTATTCTAGAGAGATAAATTGTTAATATGGGTTGAGAATTTATTTAGGATGGAGATTTACATCTAGACCCAAATTAATTAAATCATGATAAGAGGCTAATAGAGGCCCAATGAATTAGAGGTAAACCCAAACTAATTTAATGAGATAGAGGCCCAAGATTTATCTTGTATAGGCTCAATTAAGTGGCCCAATTACCCTTGAGCCCTTTAAGTTTGGCCCAAAACTCATTAAACTTCAGCAACCCAATGTGTGAAAACTGGCCCAACAGAATTATGCAGCCCAACACTTAAAAACTGGCCCAATAAGCAAAATCTGAAACCCAATTGGGTTTGGACTTGGAGCAACCCATGACCCAACCTTTTGACCCAACTTAAACCCATCAAAACCCTAATTGCTTCAGCCACTTTTCCCCCCATTTGCTGAAACACAAAAATAGAAGAGAAATTCGGAGGTGAGGAGAGGAGGCTAGGGTTCTTGACTTAATTCCATCTTTTCTCACATTTGGAGCAAGATTTGGCCAAGGTAATAGTTATACAACTTAATCCTCTCATCTTTCTCTTTAATTTGGTCCGATTAGTTTTTCATTTGGAGAGATTTCATTATACCCAAAATCTGAAAAGTGAGTGTTTGGAGGTTTTCTTGGTGAAATTCGTAGGTTGAGGTTGGGGTTAGTATTAGGAGACTTTAAACCCCCCATTTTGATGCTTTCTTTTATGGTTTGAGACCCCCATAGCTTATTGGTATTATGGGCATTAATTTTTTTACGAATTTGCTTAGGATTTTGGGTGACACATTGAAAATTTTGGTGGGAGATACTTGAATCCGAATTTGGGATTTGTGGTGGCTGTTGCAATTGTCTGCAAGTGAGGTAACCGGGGTTTACAGTAATTCCATGCATGTATCTATTTTAATTTCATATTTGCTATATATATGAATGATTTGAAATGTTGAATGAATTGGTTGGCTATCTGTTGTATTATGATGGACCTTGTGAGTCCATGGTGGAGCTGTGGTGCGGCTACCACCCGTGCATGTGCCACGATCGGGCACCGGGTATGATCAACCCCAAATGCACTGAGCCCTGGTTGTGCTCAATAGGGAGTAGGTGCCGTGGACGGGCCTCTCCCGGTGTTAATGGCCTTTAACATATTAATTATATGATTGCTAGTATGGGATAGTAATCATGATAGCCTAATTGTTTCATTTGCTGAAATGACTGATATGATTCTGATATGGATTTTGAATTATGCATATATGTTGATTAAACTGGATTATATGATGAAATTGCTTTGGTTACTGAGATTTATATCTCACCCCGTGTTGTGGGATTAATATTTCAGGTGAAAGTTCCTCGGGTAAGGATAAGGGTAAGCAAGTGGATGAAAATCCATAAGCTTCAACCTATGGGGAGATGGCTACACTTGGGCTGACTTAGCTAGTATAGATGCTAATTTTGTATTCCTTAATGTATAGCATCATCATGTATCTGCATTGCCAAGTGTAGGCTTGAACATTTGATTTATTGAGGATGTATGAATTGAGGGGTTAGATCTCATCTTAATTTGGTAGTTGTTGCATGGACTCATGATTTCTGTTGTAATTGGTGCTGACATGTAATATTGCTTATCAATGGAAATGTAACCCTTGAGACATTGATATGAGCCCCTAATATATGGAACCCCCATTTATTTTGTATTAAAGGATAGCTGCTGGTAGTTCATGTATATTTTGTTGTTGATACTTTATGAACTTGCTGATGGAAGGTAATTAGAGGAAAGAAACGGGCATATAGGTTTTGAGTTGGTAATGGAAGTATAACTAAGTAAATAAGGTAGATAAATGCCATTAGAGCCATATAAAATGAGGGGAAGTGACCTTAGAGTGTCCCTAAGAAGAGGAATGGAGTGTAGGGGGCGAAATAGAGGGAAAATAGCTACAGGAGGGAGTCACGCCGCGGCCAAGAAGGCTTCGCCGCGGCCTAGGGAGTGACAGTGGCGAGGGACGCCGCGGCTTGAGAAATCTCGCCGCGGCGCGGAGTGAAAATAATCGCCCAGGAGGTGACAGAACGTAACCTCGCCGCGGCGCAAGAAGTCCCGCCGCGGCGCGAGTCGAGGAAATTAATTAGGGAGGTTACAGTAGCAAAACTCGCCGCGGCGCCACATAGGTTGGCCGCGGCGCAGGTCCAACTCGCCTCGGCTATCGCCGCGGCGAAAGTCAAGAAAATTCCAGAGAGTAACTGGGCCGCGGCGCGAGAGTTCTAAGCCGTGGCGCAAGTTTAGAAATGTGGTTTTTGAGCTCCAGAACCTAACTTAGCCGCGGCGGGAAAGTTCCAAGTCGCGGCGCAGGTCCCCAAACTCCTATATTTGACCTAGAAACCTTAAGTTCAGTAAGGATAATGTTAAGGAATAGTTTGAGTACATTGGTGGGATGTTTTTGCGGGTTGAAATTGATTAATGGATGGATCCTAAACCTTTAATGATGGCACAAACCCCTTTTATGCATGTCCCCACTATGGTTGTTAGTTGATGATCCTAGTAGTATCAAGGTTTAAATTTCCCCTATATTTTCATAATGTAATTAATTGCGATGACTCCAAACCTTGATCATTATCTATTAATTGTGTATTTAGCTATAATCACAGGTATTAGAATCTAGGGTCGTCACAGCCTACACTTTTCTATCTTCATTTCCATTGGTTTTTACTTGAATTTCTTGCCATATTCTTAATCCTTGCACTCTTTTTCCTAAGTTCCTCCCTTGGTTTTGCCCAAAATTCATCTCCTCCCACCCCCTTATGTTGGCCGAAAATAGCACAAGGAAGAGCAACAAGGATGGAATGGAAAATTACCTTGGTTCCTAACGTGTTTCCAAAGCCTTCCTTCCTTATTTCTCTTTTCCTTGGCAAATTCAAAATTTTCCCACTGGTTCTGGACCTAAAACAGAACCAAAAAGCTCAACTAAACTATAGGAAGAGAGGAGGAAGAGAAGAGAACAAGATTGGAAGAGGAAGAGGCATAAAATTCCATGAGATTACTTAGCTTTTCCTTAGTTTTCTTCCTCTTTTTCTTCCTCTTTTGGTGTGCCTAAGAGAGCAGATCAATTTCTGTATTTTGGGTAGAAAATTTCATGCTTAAGAAGGTGGGAGAAGAAAGGAGAAGTATGTGGGAGTTTCTAGAAGCATACTTTTTTCAAAATTTCAATGTCATCCTTTCGTAATGGAAATTTTGTTTTGGCTTTGTTTTAGATCCTTTTTAAGAACTGTCTTTTCTATTATAAAATTTAGATTTCCAATTTAATAAAATACCTTTGGAATCACTCAATTTGGAGCTAAAACCTTACCAAATGACTCTGTTAAAGTTCAAGTTCACCGACGTTGAAAAATGTACACCGGAGAGGCTTTACTAGTCCCAAGGCTTTCCATGATTTTTGGGGCCTCTGAGAACCTTGGACAACTCAGAATTTTCATTTAAAAAGCCCTCCTATATGTTTTTTCAAAAGTTACATTTATTTACAAAAATATTATTATGTTTCGTTAGTTTTGGTCGCAAATTATTTCTCCTTTCTAACACCATTTTTCTTTCTATCTGAGCATAGAATTATTATTTTTAGGAGTCTAGGATTCTATCCAAATTTTTTGAGATATTATCTAGCCCATTTCAGAGGATTTACTTTTATACGACTCATTTTGTCGTTTTACGAAAATTTGATTCGTTACAATACCAATGGCATATGATGTAATCCTATGATGAAATTATTGTATAATCATTTAAATATGTGTAATTACTCATATACTTAATATATGTATGAGGCTTAATGCCAAATGAATGGAAATGTGCATTTTGGGTAGTGAACGACAACTTAAAGCATGTGAAATCTTGTGTATAGCATGAGGTGAGAGAGTGAATTTTCAATTTTTGGGTTTATGCACCTTTGAGACAAGTTTAGAAGATCATTTTGGTACATTCCCATGTACTCAAGTGGTCATAGTTGCCTTAGAACTCAAATTGGACCATTTGAACCCCTTATATGACACAAAATGAGCTATTTTGTAACTCAATATCAAGATATGACCAAATGAATGAATTTGCCCATCAAATTTGGCACACACATAGATCTTATCTAAGGCTTTTTGAGAAGCCAAAGATCATATTATTTGGGACTCTGTGAAATTAATTATGAATTTCCAAAGTTGGCATTTTTCTACTGAATTAATGCAAATAATGTTCATATAGTTAGAAACTTGGGCTATGTCATTTGTGGGCCAAATGATGTCCAATACTCATAAAATTTTTTAGCCATAAACTAGACATGATAAGATATCCATGGCTACTAAGATCATCCCAATTGGACCTTTAAGCAGGGAGATATGAATTTTTGAAGTTGGAAGACAGTATCATTAATGATAGTTGACCTCTGGTATTGTTCTATCAATTTTCAGTGGCTATCAGCATCTGTTATGGTCTAGATTTATTTTTAGTATTAAGTAGACATTTGTAGCTTTCTAAAATGGTAAATTATGTTGATTTTTATTTTTTTAAAAATTAGTTATGATTTTTTAAAATTCTTGTCAATATGTTGGATTTTCTGGCTAAGGTTGCACCATTGCATTTCATGTATTTCATCCCCTTGCACGAGTTCTAGAACACTTCTTGGGATGATTATGAGTTTTATTTGTGTAATTAAATATGAGAATGAGAAGGATGAGTCCATATGGCTCACGAAACACTGAATGAAAATTTTATCCTTGATGTAACACAATTTAATGAATATTTTTAATGTTTTTTCCTTGGCAAACTTGTATGATCCAATAAGGGAACTTAGAAATGAGGTAAGATGAACTTAGTAAATATGGTGTTACATAAATTGCTCTAAATAGTGCAATTTTACTCATGGAAAATTACTCTAAGTAACATGACTTAACTGAAAAAGATACATCAATTTGCGTAAAGTCTTGACTTATTTTTTCTTTTCATATAAATAATGCCCTTATATTGTGTAGGATGGTTTTTCCTAACCTTACAAAATACTTGTATTACTTGCTACTCTAACTCTAGTATTTTTATTGTAATATTTTCATGTTTGAGTAATACAATTCTCCCTCTCCCTAAAGACTTTTCTTTCTTGCTATTACCATAGCCATCCTTAACATTTGGTACACTAAGTAAGGCTTTTCTCTCTTGTTCTTTGTCTAATTAAGGATCATTGCCCCTACAAGAAAAAAAAAACCATTCCAATAATCAAAACACCACCCAAAGTCATTAGAAATTTTGGGACATGACAAGAATTATTAAAGTCATTAGCAATTTAATATGATGTTTTAAGAATTTATAAGAATTATTAGGATCTAATTATAAGTAAGCTAAATTATAATAAATGCTTAAAAAAATTTTATAAAATCCTTAATTAGCCTTAAAAGTATAAAAATATCTCTTGAAAAATAAAAACATTTAGGTAAAATTGTAGGATCAAAATATAGTTATTAAAAGTTTACGGTATAAAAGTGTAATTTTAGAGCAAATAAAAAGATTTTTTGAAAAATAAAAATATGTAGATAAAATTATAGGATCAAAATATAGTTATTAAAAGTTTATGATATAAAAGTGTAATTTGGGCTTGCACAGAAGTATAATTTTAATGGAGGCCAAAATATAATTTTAGAGGAAATAAAAATATTTAGATAAAATTATAGGATCAAAATATAGTTATTAAAGGTTTATGGTATAAAAGTGTAATTTTAGAGCCAAAAAAAAAATATTTTTTGAAAAATAAAAATATTTAGATAAAATTATAAGATCAAAATATAGTTATTAAAAGTTTATGATATAAAAGTGTAAGTTTGGCTTGCACAGAAGTATAATTTTAATGGAGGCCAAAATATAATTTTAGCTAGGAAAAAATGTGGCAAAATGATCAAACGAACTAGTTGGAATTTATGGAATACATTTCCTAATGATTGGAACTAATTTTTATACCTTGTAGTACATAAATGAATATCATTTTATCTAATGCGTTAAGAGATTTTTTTCTAACTCTTTCAAGAAGCCAGAAATGCAAAAAGAGAGAAGAGACTCAATAACCATAAACTAACTTTGCTTTTCTATTTAAGGAACCATCAGCCCTTATTTCTTCCACACACCATTCTTAAACTTTGGAACTACAGTGAAAGAGAGTGAAGGGACAAGAGATTAAGAGAGTATGAAGGTGAGTGGTTTGGCAAAGAAAGAAAGAGAAAAATGAGAAGAAAAAGAGAATAGAGCAAAGGAATTTCAAGCTTTGGAAGTTAAGGTAAGATACAAACTTTTTGTCTTACTAAAAGTTAGTTAATCCCTTCACCTACTTCTTTCCATAGTCATCTTCTTCTCCATATATTCATCAAATGTGAAAAAAAAATGGGTTTGTCCAAGTTTGATGCATTGAATTGCATATTGTTAAGTTAAAGGTTTAGCTTCCTCTTACTATTCCCTTTCTCTTCATTATCATCTTCACCTTCCCATTCCTAACAAGTTTATGGAAAATGGGTTTCAAGGATGAAACTTGGGAAAATTTAAGTGAGATTATGTTGATGGCAGTTCATAAGTTTAAATTGTGTTTCTACATGTCTTTGATGGTTTGATATGGTCTAAATCATGTGGGGTGACTATTGGTGGCTGAACATTGCATTTTTGGAAGTTAAATAGTGTTGTTTACATTTCAAGGGACTTGAACATAGCCTAACCATTACCAATTACATAGCACATTCTCATCTAGGTTTATTTATAGGATGAGCATAGCCCACATGTGTTACTCAACATAGGTCATATCTAAATGAACATGAAGAACAAAATTTTCTTGAAAAATACAGCTTAAACATGTAATGTAACATGGCTCATGACCAAAGGGTTACACAAGTTGTGTCTAACTTCCTTGATCCACATGGGCAGTGTAGTGAATTTCATATGTTGAGTTCTTATATGCTATTTCATCCAATGCTTGTATAATTGTATGTAGATTTAATGTATGTGTGTTGTATGCATGATTTGCCTTATTAAATTCTCCTCGAACCCTAAAGATTTTAAAGTAGTAATTTCTCATATACATCATTGTGTAAGAAATATGTTTTGAAGACCCATGCATAGATGATTAAACCTTGGACCATACTTATGCATGGATAACTATCTCAATTAGAATACCTTTACTGAAGATTAAATTCCAATGCATGGATGATTAAACTTGGACTAGTCCTATGCATAGATGACCTTAACCTTGGACACTGGATATGGACACTTTAAAACAATTGAAAACACTAAAAGATACAGTAAGAAGAAAAAGTGGTTCCATTAGAATTGATAATGGCAAATTTTTTACTAATGTGTTTTAATTTATGATGTATGTAAGATCTATTCTTGGTACATGATTTCTAGACTAATGATTTTGATGGCTATATTCAGCATGTTCATGACTTGGGCAATAAAGATGAGTTTATGATTACATGATATCATTAATATCCAAGCGATATGATTCTCATAGGGATGATCTCTACTAACTTCTCATATGAGATCGTATTTTTAGCTTCTCTTTAGAGATGGTATATTTAGCTTATCGTAAGAGATGATTTTAACTTCTCATATGAGATGTAATTTTCAACTTCTCTTCAAAGATAATACTATAGTTTCTTGTAAGAGATAGTTTCATCTTCTCATTTAGGATCATCAGCTTCTCTTTAGATTATGAAACTATAGATTTGCATGTTCTATGGATCTACTCTAGTGAATATTGGCAATCTATTTTCTTATTGCTTAATGATTGTGGATTATACTAATAGAATTTTTATGATGTGCAAATATGAATAAGCTGAGAAAGTATTTTTTTTTTACTTATTAATTATGTTGAACACCTAGGCCTTACATCAAGTAGTATGAAATACTTGATGAATTATCTATGAATTTGAAAACCTAGGTCTGCATTAAATGGTATAGGACATTCAATGTAGTACCTATGGAAATATTTTTATTTCCAACATTTTTAAGAACAGATTAACTATATTTCCTTAGAATAATATGAAGATTCACATATGATTGCCTTAACATGCTAAAAGTATATAATCATACTATAAGTTACACCATGAATTTGTATGCCTTTGGTTTAGCACTTTATGTTGAGATTTATGTGCTTATGATGATCAAGTTATGTGATAATATATAACAAGTTACTTTTAGACAGCTTAATCATGTGATGCAATAGTGTAGTTTACTATGTTTAATTATTTGCTCTATGTGCTAATATATTGCTAGCTATGTCTTAAATAAACAATAGTAATAAGAAAAATGTTTTCTATATGTGTAATAGCTAAATCATTTCTAGTTTTTTTAAAACGATATTGTCTTATTAAGAATTATATAATTCTCCCATTTTATGGTAATGTGTTTAAATAAAAAAATTGTTGACAATTAAGTTCACGATCGAGATTGAGTGCACATCTATTGAAGTGCTCAATATAAGTTAAGCTATATGACAGTAAGGATAAACTAGACAACCATTAATGAAGGTAGGCAGGCCTTATTCCCCCTTTAGCTATATTATGGACATGTAACCCCCTTTACCTTTTATTTTATTTTAGTTTAATTATTAGCATTATTTAGTCTATTTCCTAAAATTTTAACTTTTCCATTTATGTTATTCTATTCAAATGGAAAATAACCAATATTATAGGTAAGTTAAGAAAGAGCTATATGCATAAATCATAGTCACACTATATTGTCAAAATACTTAGCCAAGTAGGATTTATTAGCCTACTTGTAATACATGTTTAGTTAGTTATCAAAACATTATTTAGTTGCTTATAAAGTTTATATATATATATGCCATAAAAAGACTCCACAAGGTCTGTACTTTGTTAGTTGGCTACTTTATGCATAGTAGTACTAAGCAGAGGGTGTTGGTGGTGTCTGAGGTGTTGGCAACATGACTAAGGGGACAAGAGGACTATCTTCCATGTCTGAAACCAAGCGTATATCAAGTAAAACATGAAGAACTCCTGCCCTAAGAATGTGAACATAAACATATTCTACTTTAATCATGTAACACTAGCATTTTTGCTATTTAAACACATCACCATCCAAGTGAGAAATTATAATTCTCAATAAAAATACAAGGGGTTTATGAAAACTAGTGATGGTCCAACTGTCATGTGCACAAAAAACCATTTTTTCCTTTTGACCTTACATGAATGCATGCAAAATAAAGCATTTAAACAAGGTAAGTAAAGGATAATAGTAACATGAATGCATGTAATTTTGACCAAGCATAACATGTTATTTCATAACATCATGGATGCACTAAATATGGCTTGATCATCATATCTTGTCTATTATATCCTTTGCAAAAGAACATAGATAGCTTTATCCTTAATTATATTGTGGAAAACATATCTACAAGAACTAGACCAAGTGTCTCATATCATCTAGGCAGTCTTGAGTTTTGTAATCACTAGGCAGCCCATCAAGCATCCCTTACTACTTGATATGAAACTTAAGTTTTAGTGCTTTCAAGGTGAAAAAAACTACCTTCCCTTGCCCCTACATATCAAAATATCAATTAGTACGATACCATTTCATAAATAGATTGCATTATAGTAGGGTATCTTCAAGAGTGAATCCACAAAACTTTCTTTGTAATCCAAGTACTGTGACCTTCTAATTAGACCTTATGGCCATATAGAAGGCTATCCTCCAAATCATTAATACTAATAATAATATGATATTAGCATGCTTTCCTTTCATGAAATATTATAAGCCATGTGATGCATTATATATGCCAATGAACAAATTAATATGCTAATAAAATTTGCCATGTTTAGGGAAACTTAAATGAGTATTACTTATATTTTGATTAAAGGGTTCCAAAAGAATGACAAATAGCACTTCTTATGCATGAAAAATCCTAAACTTTAAAATTCTGTCTCTAGTTTAAACCAATCAATTGTTGCTTGGGGATCAATTGACTATTTAGATCTAGAGAGACATCCTTCTATATTAAGAGATAACAGTCAACTGATACTGCTTAATACCAAACTTCTTCATGCAATCTTTGAACTGGTCAATTGTTAGCCTTAGATCAATTAACTAGTCAATAATGCTTCTTTTTCCTACCTTTCCCTATAAATGCTTCATTTTTTGTTTTATCTTTATTGTTTTATTCAACAGTCACTATAAAACATAAAGTATGTATCAAATATGGCCAAACATCATGGAAATTAAGCTAAATTAAAGCAGGTTTATGAATTCTATGAATGGCTATGTAGAAAGAAAAGAAAAAAGAAAAGATGATGTTGAAGGAGAAGAAGAGCAAGAATGCATAGTGAATGCATTCATTCCTATATGTAAAGACCAATGTGTGTTTTTACTAATATTTTTAAAACCAAAGCAGTCACTAACCCAGTGGAGGTACTGGTTCACAGTTCATTAGTCAAACTATGGTTAAACCGTAATCTAACATATTACAATTAAATATATTTTTTAAAAAATTTTATATATTAAAATTTTAATATAACAAATAAATATTAGTAAATTTTAAGTATTTGATTACTAATTCAATATTTTTTTAATTAAAAACAAAAATTATCTATGATTAAAAGTTAAGATGTTTAATATTAAATTTTTAGAGTTTCTAAATTATATTAAGATTCTAATTATCATTAAAAAATGAAAAACAAAAAGTAAATAATAATTTTGGCTAAATATCTTGATATTTGAGAAAAAATATCATTAGAAAATGAAACATAATAGAGAGCAAGCATACAAAATAACCAAATATGCATATTTCATTTTTCTTATATTTTCTCTTTTTCTTAAAAAAATGTCTCTATATTTTAATTCCCTCATCTTTTTTATTGTTTTCTATTTTTAACTTGTCAAATTTAGTTAGAATTAATATTTTATTATATAAGAAAAAATTAAAAAAAAAAAAAAGAAATTGGCTCGAACCAATTCAAATCAATTTTCACCAATTTTTGACTGATTTTTTAACTAGCCAGTTTTATGGACGAAACCGAATCGGACCAGGAACCAATTCTCAGTTGAACCGGCCGGTCTGGTTCAGTTTTTAAAACTATGGTTTTTACCTCTAAAGGCTTCCTTTTTCAATTACGAACACTACCTCTTGGCTTGCCTTCTTCTTTTCTAAACTTGCTTCTCTTTCTTGTTTTCTTTTACTTCAACAATTATGCAATGTGTATGTGGAATTTGTATGTGCTGCAGAACCATAAGGTGGAGGGTTATTTATAGGAGGCTTTGGAGTGGTTTGATTGTAGATTTTTTTTCTCTCTCTTCCTAATTTTTCTTCTCTTCTGTCAGGTGAAGATTTGCATTTGTATGGCAAAATTTTGTCAAAGATTCTTCTCTAACAAAATGAATTATCTTCTAACTCCCAAAAGTCCTTTAGTTTGTAATTATGGTTTAAAGATTTGGTTCCCTTAATTCCGCTCATTCTTTTGTTCATTTCTGACTACTTTTTGGTTAAGGAATCAATCAATTTTCTCTTAGGAAATATTACATTTTGGTCCCAAGTAAAATTACATTTTAGTCTCATTAAAATTAGAGTTTTACCCTTAAATTTGTTGTTTATACTTTTATGCCTTATTTTTATTTGCCTTAAAGCTCCACCTAAAGGTTCACAGAGTTAGAAATGTCCTTAATTTATCTATAATCTTCATATTGTTCATAAGAGTCTTGGTGGTGTTAAAATAATCTCTAAAATTTTCTTAAAGTGCATGAAATTCAATTACTTTTCTTTATTAGAACTGCATTAGTTGACAGTTGTCATGAGCCAGTCAACTATTGAGCTTTACCTCAAATTATGGTATACTTCAACTTGATCAATCGACTACCAAGTTGACTTAGTTGACTTATGAATATGGCCGGTCGATTGGTGAGGCCAAATTTTTAAATCTTTTTATTTTGAATAGAATTTTGTATTTAATATTTACTTATTCTTTTATTACTAATTGTTTTTTTAGAAAAATTGGGATGTTATAATTATTCATTTCTTTTGCGAAATCTAGAATTATCTTATCTAAAGAGTTATAGGTACTTTTGTTAAATTTGTTCCTCAATCTCCCATGTGGGTTCTTCTAGGGTCAATCATTCCCTAACCACCTTGACTAGAGGAATTGTTTTATTTCTTAATTATTTGGTTTCAGTACTTATAATTTGTATAGGTTCTTGGTTAATATGTCAAATTTACTCATACTTGCACTAATTTTTTCTCTATGATGTGTGAAGAATCTAAAATATATTTTCTAAGTTGAGAAACATGAAATATTGGATAAACATCAGATAATTTGGGAGGCAAAGCTATTTGATAAGTAATGGGTTTAACTTTCTTTTAGGATTTGGAAAGGTCCGATACATCTAAGATTTAATGTACCCCATCTTATGTCATATTCTTCTTTAATTTGTTTATTATTTGTCTATTCTCAAATATTTTTAATTTAAATTTTTGTTTTTATGTTGTTTTGTGCAAGCAAAAATAAAAAATAATATAAGCAATGTAAGAATGAGTTACAAACATACATCACAATCATGTTATATTATCAAAATACTTAACCGTGTAGGACTTATTAACCTACTAGTAATACAAGTCTAATTAGTTGTCAAACATTATTTACTATCTCATGGAGTTACATATTTATACAAGCTAAAAAAGGTTCCATGAGGTCTTTATTACTTTGTTAGTTGACTACTCTACATTGTGGTATTAAGCAGAAGGTGGTGGTGTATATGGTGTTGGCAGTATAACTGGTGTTACACCCTATCATATCTCATTTACTTTGTACCATTTAGGTGAAAATATACATTACAAATCCTTTTAACATGTGAATCTAGCTATCAAATACATCAAATGAGCTTATGATACTTTAAAACAGTTTCTCTACAGCCCCTACTCATAATTAAATTCCAAGTACTTGGTTTTATGCAAAATATCATGTATGTAGAGTTCAAACACATAAAGGGAACTAGTTCCTTACTTTAGCCATAATGCATCTAAACAAGTATAAATTTTAAAAATTCATAACTTGAATTATACAAATCCAATTAAGGCAAAGCAGGTGCCATTTTAAAGTCTATTATATGAACTTTCAACTATAAAAATTTTAAGTCAAAATAAATCCATTTGATCCCTCAAAACCTACAAAAACTATATCTGGTGTAGAATGAATAGCACCAAACCATAATAGCTTTTTGAGTCTAATTTTGGAAAATCACCAAATATTCTATAGAACTTCAAAAAATGCAAACTTTGATTTCATAGAAAGTTATGAATGTCTTCTAAATGCTCACCAAATTTCAATTCCAAATTTGTTCAATTAGGTAGTTAGGAGTAAAGTGTAACATCTAGCTTTTTAATTGAACTAGGACCAGTATGTAAATTAAAGAGAATCTTAAAGTAAATTGAATTAAGGTCAAATAAGGGTAAAGTACTTATAGCATATTAAGAAGCAGGGTTATGAAATCATTCACGGAATGAAAATGGAGCCAAAGTAACTAAATAAAGAAAAATGGTATCTCAGTGGCAAAATTTTAGAAATTCAAGAAAAAAAATGCTAAAATTAAACTCACCAGAGTTTTTAAATGTCCTAAAAGCCATAGAAATATTTAGAATCAGTAAAAACCCTTTTGATATGCTAAAAAAGTCAGATAGTGCAAGGACTTTAAGTGGAGTTATTTTTCACTATTTTAAGTCATCTAAATCTTAAAAATAATGTTTTTATGTAAAAGAGCACCCAAAATTGTATAGGGAGTAGTTAGATTCTAAAAAGTATGAAAATGAGTCTAAATAGGGCGGATGTGCAACCAAAGGCAAAATGGTTATCTTGAAGAATTTATAAAGAAGGCTTCTTATGAAAGCCACATCCCACCATCTTCTCCATACTTCTATTTATAGAGTTTTTAGCCATTAATGGCATCTTGAAGAAAGGAAGAGAGAGAGAGATTTCAAACATCCATTTAGGTAAGTAAATGGCTTTGTTTCAGTTCGCACTAGTTAGAAAAGTTGATATACTCTCTGAGAGCTTTCAAATAGTGGTTTTCTTTTTATGAAGACTTAAGTTTAGATCTGACCTAAGGCAAAAAGAAATTCTTTTCAAGAACCTATTTAGTAGAATTTAGTCTATGCGAAGAGTACTTTGTATTGAGGTAAATTTCTAACTAAAACACTTGCAAAATCTTTGTAATCTTTGGCCTTAATGGTTAGACTATGAGAGAGAAAGTGAGAGGGAGAGTTTTTCCTTTAGTATTCTTGATGAGTTTAAGGGTTTTAGTATATAAGGATTTCGTATCTAACATTGAAAGCAAGATAGGCCATAATGTGTGTGTGTTCGGCAAAGGCATAGATGAATGGGAAACCATATTGTTTAAAACTCTTAATGAGTGCATTTAGATATTTTATGATGCAAGGAATAAGAATGTAAATCTAAAATTGAATGAATTCATGAAAATCTTAGGGTTTAAAGGTAACTATTCAATTATGGGAGTTTTAAGGGGCCTAGGAAGTTATTCAATTGATTCTAGGGACATGGATAGTCTTAAAATGATATAAGAACAATAATAGAAGCATTGAATTGAATTTAGAAGGTATATTTAGAAATTTGAAATTTTAGGTTTCAAGAAAAGGCATTTTGAGATCAAATAGTGTTAAGTTTGTTTAACCAAGTTTATAATGAGTCTAATGAATCCTATTGAGGTCATTTAGATTATATATGATGAGAATTTGAAGTTTAGAAGTTGAATTTTAGAAGTTACCCCTTGAGGCTTAAAGTTACATAATGGGTTCTAATTTGTCAAAAATGAAAAATACTAAATGAGTGATGCCAATGGCCATATGAATAGCAAATATGATATTAATAGAATCAAAGTGTCATCAACAAAATATCAACATATATAGAATGCAAAAAAATACAATCAATAACAATTATTTAGCTTGACCATTAGGCCTTAGAGATTACTAGGCTTAATACCTATATTATATTACACTGTTATGACTTAGTAAGCTTACCCTTACTTCTTTTACTGAGACATCCCTTAATGGGTATCCAAAGAAAGCCATATAAGAATATTGCAATAATATGTCATCAAGTCAAAACATAATAGGTATATTTGGGAAAGAATTGCCTTATATAACTCTATGCATAATTAAATAATCCTATTAGTATAACAACATACTAGGGTCCGAAAAAATTATATTTAAATACTTAAAATTATCTCTTCACTTTTCTAAATCCAAGTTTGTCCTGAGGTCCATCCGATGCCCAAGATAGTCCATAATTCAGGGTCCAATGTCAAGGTATAAAATAAAGTTTAGTATAATTATAAAAGGCTTGTTCAAGTAAACGGGAGGCTCAATAAAGCCTAATGAGTTCAAAATAGGTCCAAAATATCTGAATAGCTCTAACCAGTCCTAATTAGTATTTTAGATGTTTTTAAGTATATTTTTTAATTAAACTTGGATATCCAACACAACAATAGTTATCCAGTGGCCAAATCTGGCACACACATACAAGGCTCATCCCTTAAATAAGGCAACTCTACTGTGATATATATATATATATATATAGGCCAATCCTTTACCAAATAGCCCATATTCGTGAAATTAGAAAGTAAGCAGCGTATTATCAAGAAATCAGATAGCAAGTAGCACAACACCAAAACAAATATTTACCTTATATTCAAATATTAATGTGATATTTCATAAATTTATAACTTTCATAAATAGGCTTTAAAAATTGAAGAATAAATATCAACATGATTTAGACAAACATATAAAACATATTAGATAACATAAATCATCCAAAACACATCAAATAATATAAGTGAAAATGATCAAGAGAATGACTTATCACGTGGAAGACTTGATAAGAGGTCTTGAATGAATAATGATTGAAAATTGTAGTGACTTATGCCATGAAATAGACATGTTGAACATGATTTGTAATTGTGATTATCAACATATGGATGCATTGACCATAAAGTGTAGTTTGTTCTTTTGTTAAATTTCATGGGAACACTGATTATGTAATCTTGTCAAAATAATTATGTAGAAATTTATTCATAATTTACAAATAAAGAAAGTCAAAGAAAGAAGTAAATGGAATTATGAATATGATCTTTATGAATATATATATATATATATGTATGTATATGTATGAAAATTCATATATATATATATATGTACACATATTGATTATTTATTAATCCTTATTTGATTATGGAGACATTGATTGTGTTGAAATTGACCATCGCATGAGACATGGACTTTGAACAAAGGATAAAGCACTTGGAATATGCTAAAAATAGTAAAATAATTATGGTTCCTTGAGAATTTACTATTTTGGCAATTTATACATGTGGCAATGTGATCCTTGATTGTTGTATTTCACTTGTTTGTCATGTATTTTAAGATATTTCATGTATTTTTAAGAAAACATTAATATAGTTCAATGAAAGGAAAAATAAGTTTTCATTACTACACCAGTGAAGTCATGTTAGACAAATATGAATAAAAGATAAAGGGGTAGAGGGATATTGGTAGGAGTCCCGCTTACATAAAGTCATTGCTTGCATACATTATGTGGATCTACTACAAGCAAATGCTCTAGTGAGCTAGATGAGTATCCTCGCAAGCAAAGTTATGTGATATGATTGTGACTAATTAAGTGAACTATTTATCCATAGATGGCTCACAATCATGTTATTATTGAGATTAATTACAAAATCGTGATCATTCTAAAGTTGGAGTGGGATGTTCCCATTTCTAACAGAATCTAGATGGGATTCAGAGAAAGTGTAATTAGTATTACATAAATTAGGAAATTCATATATTTATTTGTTCATTTATTTATTTTGTATTAATAATTTTTGTAGAGTAATTGATTCATTGTGGACCCTATAATAATTTATAATGGGAATGTTTTTGACTTGGAATATTTTATGGGATATGATGTAATTATTATTTGCATAATAATGTCTTTAATGTTATGTCTCTATGATATTTAAGTGATTCATGGTAATATGAGTAAAGATGCCAAAACATTTTCTGCATATTATACAGCTAGACCATTATGTATTTTCAAAATTAATAATTGTTTTTACTAGAAATATCAATTCTTATTATGGTGTAACATAATGTGTTCAAATTAAAAATTAAGTCATGTTTGTACTTTGTGTCATTTTGGATATGGAATGGATGTAGATCGAGGTTCTGTTAATAGAACTTGTTCAAGTGATTCCAAATATCAACGTAGCATTGGCTAAGGATGGATCTCAAAATTTATATTTTTTAGAATAAATTATATTTTTGTAATAAATATTGAGGCTCTAATAAAAGTATCTAAAGCTAAATCTTTGACATTATTATTATTAGAAGGTGTATATATGTATATAATATAGTATTATTTAGTTATTTTTTGATATGTATGCTATTGAATGATAAATGAATTTCTATAAAACATGATTTTTAGTAATAGTTTCATTATTAGTTACCCAGTATAATTTATATCAATTTGATCTATACTCAAAATTATGTCCTTAAGCTCCTAACAGTTGATGGGTTTAAAAAAAGGTAACTATTGCCATAATATATATGTTTGTGTGCATGAGAGAGATATATGCGCGTTTGGCCTATAAATTACATTTTTTTTTATATTTTTATGGAAAGTGTATAAAAAAATACGCTGCAATGACACGATCAAAGGTCAAGTTGCTCCAGAACCTCCTGCGTCATTCGTCATTCCGTTCTCCTTGAACCTTCGACGAACCCAGATTTTGATCTGCTAACCATGGCCAGACCCATTGGCGCCACGAGGCCGGTAGCTTTGTCTTCCCCTTCCGTCACCGCCACTACCACCATAACCATTCAAAACAGTGACCTATCTTCTTCCTCCTCTTCCTCTCAGACCCAACCACAACAACAGCAGCAGCAGCAGCCGGAAGTTCTTTTCCTTCCCCTTAATCGCAAGAAGAAGAAGGTCACCTGGAAAGAGGGCACCATAGACAACGAGTTTATGCAGAAGAAGAGCTCCAAGAAGTGCTGTATCTATCACAAACAGAAACCCTTTGACGAAGACAATAGCGACGAAGATGACGAACCCCATCATCACCCGGATAAACATGCCCATGATCATGGTGATGGTGGATCCTGTTCTGGGAATCATGATGAAGCAGGTCCAAGCGGTTAGGGCTCTAGATTTCTAATCTATTTTAACCATTGATGGAAAATCAATTAAAGGGCTTACATTTTGTTTCTTTTTTTTTTTAATTGTTAAAGATTGAATTGTTTACAGAATTCTTCGGAGTTTGAGCTTTGGGTTGTTATGTAAATTAAATTATTGAAGCTTTGTTATAAGGGATGGATCATTGCAAGGAAATGGGAGAAATGCTAAGAAAGGATTATATGTTTGGCATGAAAGAAAGGGTTATATGTTTCGCAAATCTTTATGCTGAAAATTACGAGATCACTCCTTTTTTAAGATTAATGAAAGGTTGTTTTTATTAAGCAATCCCCATTAATGTTGTTATTGTTATCACCTTTATTGTTATTTACTTCGTTGGCGAGGAAACATAAAGACAGAGTTCATAACTTATTTTGAGAATAGAGATGAGTGTTTGGAATATTCAGGCAACATATTTTGTGTTATATTCATGTACTAATTTCTGACAAGATTTCCTTTAATATTTGATCCTTCTTTAGTGCATTTTGCTTATGTAATTGTAGATACTATTGCGTATTAGAGCTCAAGGGCATTCTTTGTATCTGAAGATGTATTGTTTGCATATTTTGAGTTCTGCGTGATCATGACTGTCTACTGCTTCATTCAAAAGTATTTCTCATTCTTCTGGTGATGTTTTTTTTCAATAATTTATATGTTGACATTAGAAAAAGGGAATATGACTGTGAAGTTCTAGGACAGTTAAAGCAACCCCTTAGTCCCTTTCTAACTTTTAACTTTGTTGCCATTGTGCAAGTTAACGACAAGAATTGCGATTACTCTCTCTGGACAATCATGTACTTCTCTGTCAGATCAATGCTTGTCCTTCTCACTAAAATGAAATATAAACCTTTTGAGAGTTTCTAGTGTGTGACTATGGAGGCTCTGAGAGACCATAAGGTAGTTGGGAAAGAGATTAGAGATTCCACTCTTGCACTATGAGTAATAATTAATAGTGAGTTCCAACATAAAATGGTGTGCCAGAAGTGAAGGAGAGAGATTATGTCTTTTACTTTTTAAATAATTATACATTCTTTTGTCGGACCATCTATTTCTTTAGCTCAACAAGGTTTAGGCATATTTGGTGACGTTAAGTGAAAATTGATGATAGCTGAAACCTTGCAGGGTGTTATGAACACATTATTGATAAAATCTTGCTTAATATATCCATAAGACAGTTCATCAGAAGGGAGGGAAAACCGAGGTACGAAAAGTCTCCTTTTGATAAAACTCATTCAATTCTTTGAAAGTTGGAAGTTAACTGCCTAATATCATATTTCTGTATTTGATTCATTGCATAACATTCTTTTTCCTCTTTTCCTTTTCTTTTCACATAAATACTTTTCTTTTAATCTTTTCCTCAGAATGAGTAGGAATGATATTATTTTCTTTATTAGTGAGGATTGTGCGCATCATTTTATTTCTAAGTAAATTAGTAAGGCTATAAAAGATATATATACAAGTCGAAGGTCATGGAAATGAAAATTGAGAGCATGCCCCTATTTGTTTCTTGACATGGGTCTTTTAAGTTGGTAACATGAATGCATGGTAACAGAATTTCTGAATAAACTATTGATCTCTATTCAATTAGCCTACATTTGGTATCTTGAAGCAAAGGGAAAGGGTGAAGGATTGCACCAAAACCAGCACTACTTAATAAATACAATATCTATTATGCTTTTATTATCATTACTCAAAAATATTTGTCCCATTTTATTACTCTTTTTAAGTAAGGATACGAGAGTCATTTCCATTCACATCCTGATTTCCTTTTTATTTTTATACTTAACATTCTGTGTACCAAATGTAGTTTTCAACATATCTTGCTTAGAGTTAATAGAGATTTACTGGAAACTTTCTAGTTTATAACTTACTGTGACTGATGATTTTATGGTACAAGAGCAGCTAGGAAAAACATTAAAGCTCAAGTTTCCCCTTAATCTGTTGGGGCGAACATGGTGGTTATTGGGTTTCCTTTTGCATTACCGTTACTTTCTGAGCAATTGTTTTGCAAGTCTGTTTCTTTTATTTTCATCCTCCACCTTTTATATGGTGACTTTATTGATTTAGTTGGTTTAGATCAGAAGATTTATATTCAATCTGGAACTTTTTCAGTATACTTTTGTGCATTGTTTGTTTTTATATGGTAACTTTATGGATTTAGTTGGTTTACATAAGAGATTTATATTCAATCTGGAACGGGTCTCTGTATTTTTTTCAGTATACTTTTGTGTCATTGTTTGTTTTTGGGTAGACAATGGTGTGCCTTCGCATATTGTCCTCTTGTGTAGATTGTAGAGTAAGACCTTTGAAATTCATTAAAACTAAGATTTAGCATGAGTACTGAAAGAGATGTGCTAAATAACCTATATTTGAAAGCACAGCTCTATGTAGCTAGCTGAATGAACCTGTACTCACGGTTGGTTTAGCTAGACAATTGATTGAAGATTCGTGGGCGTTGGAGATGTTGTTTGTTTGAGATGCGTGGAGGTCTAAAACATGCTGTCAATGATATTGTACATGGGTGCCAAAGGTGACTAATTGAAGGGATTTGTGAGGATCCTTTTCTGCCCTGTTGGATGATAATTCTGGTCCTGCTGATGAAAATTCTTTTATCCCTTACCATATGTGAAATTTCTATTACGGAATTGAGTGCATTTTGGGGATCCAAAAGATAAATGAAAATTCCATCGTTATGATGTTTTTACACTGTTCTTTTATATGCTCGAGTGCATGTCTATTGATGTGTGTGTGAACAGATGGTCTTGCAATATCAAAGGTATATTATGTGGTGAACATTGTAGGTACATCTGAGATGGCTCAGTATGGTTGCTATCTATGGTTGGCCAATATCGTGTCTAAATTTAGAGTAACGCGTTAGTGTTGTGTACCATCAAGCCTATTTTTGCAAGTGTACTAGCTAGCAGGCCAAAAGGTGCAAATATCGTTGAGCCCCATCAAAGGAATTGTTACTGTATCAGCTTGTTTGGGATACAGAAAGTTAAGAATAGAAATGAAAAAGAAAAAAAAAAGTGATTTTGTAGATAAAAAATATATATAATTGATTTTGTAGATAGAAAAAATATATATTACTTTTACTTTTAATGATTGAATAATAATTGATATATAGCATTAAATAATAATTAGAGAGGTAAAAATAAAATTTCACCAAACTTTTCATTTCTATTTCACTTTCCCTGGGCAACCCAAACAAGCTGATACTATGTTTTAGACTTTTTAGGAAAGTAGTTCAGCAGAGCTAATTGCATATTCGCATAAGCAGATTTCAATTCTTGATTGTAAGTTGGCCATATCCTCACAAATGTTTGTCTCTCCATTTTACTATACTAACGTGATAACCCTTTAGGATTCAGGATTGTTGAAACCTGAACTTGACAAGGAATGGTGTGGTTTTTATAAACAAAAAAAAAGGGGGGGTGTGGTGTCTGGTACATAAAGTTTCGATCTTTTTACATGGATCTAACTTCTCTTTTGTTTTACATTTTAGAGGTTGTGGCTGTGGGTGGATACTTTTGTGATTTGTCTACGTCTGATTTTCAGATTTATTTTTTTAGATAAAAAAAAGAATGTATTTGATGAAATTAGATAATAATACAAAAAAGTTCAAATCGGAAGACAAGTAATTCTCCCTAAGCAAAAGCTAGAACAAAAGAAAACTACCTAGGCGCTGACTCAAAAGAGCCTTTCAATCCCTTTGAAATCCACTGGGGCCGCAGAAACCCACAGAGGACGAAAAAGGAATCCTCTCGCAAAGAAGGCATGACGGAAGGAATTGCTAATTGAATACTCTAGCATTTGTTTAGCTTAAAACGCCACAAACCGGCAAAGACTGCACAATTCCATTAAACTTTATGCTCCTTTGGCCTCCAAAACCCGGAAACCTGATAGCAAGGAAAGCCCCCAGATTAGTTATTAAAGAAACCACCATTTCCATTATTGCGGATGGTGTAATAGCCTTTATAAGGCCCTTTTTAAAGGACTAAAAGACGACGAAGGATGTTTGAAAGTTATAAATGAAAGGACAAAAATCTTAATCTTAAATTTTAAGTATACAATTACAATTTTTAATGTATAATTTTTTCATATAATTAGGATTTTTGTACTCTCAATTCCAAATTTTAAATATTCTTTATCATCTTTTTAGTTCTTAATAATAAAAAAAAGCGCTAGAAACTACTGCACCGAATGCAATGTAAAGAGATATAGTTATTTGTCTCTGAACTTTTGAAGTACGTCACAAACATCAAATGATACGAGATCGTTCATTCTGAAGCATTTCATTTGTGTTAATTCTAGTAAGTACTACCGTCCAAACAATAGTCTTGACCTTAAAAGGGGCTTTGACTTTCGAAATGAACTTAGACAGCGGAAGAGAATTGGTACTTGGACTTCGAATAAAAAATTTTAAAAAGGATGAACTAGTATGAGAACCTGAAGAATCAAAATTCAAAATCCCTTTATTAGGAAAAGATAAAATACAACGTAAGTGTTCCTAGCAACAAAGCATGATCGTCAAGTCTAGCATTAAGATGTTTAGAAAAGTAAAAATTCTTAGAAAAATGTTTACCTTGTCTGATTAAAAACTCTCAAGTTGGAACCTTATGCAAAGAAGACAACCAATACCGATGGAAAAAGTTCAGGACAATGATCCTTCCAAAACCGAATACGGGCCATCTCCAACACGGAAAGTAAGCAATGAAGAAAATGAAAGATATGCCAAAGATAAACTTTTGGCGGCTTGCAAGAGTAGCACCAATCCCAGGGTCGGCGTCCCATCTGTTTAGCTGAACACCATATTTGCTCTTGATCACCCTATGCCACAAAGTAGGCTTCAAAGGGAACCTCCAAGGAAGAGCCGACAATCCATTGATTCTCCCAAAACCGAAAACGGGCGACATCTACAACACAGAAGGTAAGCAGTGAAGAAAATGAAGGATATACCAGAGAGATAAGCTTCTAAGTTAGCGTCAATCCTGGGGTTAGCATCCCATACATTTTGGTGAAGACTGTATTTGCCCTTGATCACCCTATGCAACAGAGAAGGCTCCAAAGGGAACCTTCAAAGCCACTTTACCTCTAGGGATATGTTTTTAAACACCAAATTTCTTAAACCCAATCCTCGATCCTCCTTTGAACTACAACACACCTCCCAATTAACCAAGCGATCTCTTTTACTCTCACCAACCTTGGACCACAAGAAGTCTAGCATAATCTTCTCAAACTTGTTAGCTACCTCCATTGAAATATTAAATAAAGAAAGATAATACAGAGGATTACTAGATAAAGATGCTGAAATTAAGGTTATCATTCCATGTTAGGCCTTCTTCTTTTCTTTGCCCTTCCTCTTTTTAGCGTTTTCTTGTCTCTTTAGATATTAAAGGCATTCCCACTTTATATGTCTTGGTATTTTGCACTCATAATAAGTTTGTGGCTCATTGTTACTATCTTGATTTCTTTTTAAAGTTGAAGTTTTCTTCACTGATTTCTATGTCATCAAGAGAGGTGATGTCATCACATTCTTCTTCTCTTACTTGATGTAAGAAGGTGGCCTTGAGAGAAAGGCTTTTCTTTTTCTTTTCTTGATCTTCAAGAAGTTGGCTAGCTGGACTTCATATTCCTAAATATTTCCAAAAGGTGGAGCAATAAATTGAATAAAGGCACCTTCAGTTTCTTCAATTATTGTCACCTTAGGTTGCCACTTAAGAGGAAAAGCTCTAAAGGATGCTGTAACTTGATCCTTTTGAGGGCAAGTTTTTCCCAAAACTATCAAATAATTAACAATGTGAGTAAATCTCATTTGCATTTCTTTAGTAGACTCACCTTGTTTCATTTTGAACATTTCATATTGGTGTGTGAGAGTATTGATTCTATTCTCTTGAACACCATTTGTCCCTTCATGTGTAATTTCTAAGGCTTCCACATTTCCTTGGTAATTGCACAAATAGAAACTCTAGGATACTCATCTTGACTTAATGCACTAACGAAAATCAATTTAGCTTTAGCATTAAGTAAGACTTTCTTTTTATCATTTTCATTCCATTGACTTTTAGGTTTAGGCAATGTCTTGTCTTCCTCAATTTTGATAGGAATCTAAGGACCGTGCCTAATAACTTCCTAAATGTCAATGTCAAATGTATCAAAGAAAAGCTTCATTTTAAGCTTTCAATAAGTATAATTTTCACCAATGAAAGCAGGAGGTATGTTTACAGATATTTCTTTAAACAAAACACTATCACCCAGACCAGCCATTTTACTCTTGAGACTATTAAATCTTCACACAAGAGCCTAAGGTCTGATACCACTTATTAGGAATGGCTAGATAACTAAAAAGGGGATGAATTGGGTGTTTTAAAAAATTACAACTCAAAGACAAATTTTAAATGACAAAAGTAAGATTAAGATAAGTGCAAGATGAATAATATGTAGCACAAACTAAAATCGACAAGTAAAATGCAATAAAATAATTTAAAGAAGGGAAGATAGATCAAACACAAGAGATTTATCCTAATTTAGATTTACCACAAGCTTACATCTAATCCCCAAGGGTAATCTTAAGATTTTTCACTATATCAACAAGATTTAAGTAAACACTTACAAGTCACTATAGCAAAGAAAACTCAATTAAGCAACTTCAATAAGTATCTCTCCCTTTATAAAAGGTGTTCACCTAATAGCAAGTTAAGGAATCTCTATCTTTTAGATTTCAAACTTCCATAAGGAAGAAAAAAGAAGTATATTAGGAAGAAAAAAAAAACTCCTTCAAAGGAGTAAATTTATAAGTGAAACTAAACTTAGAAAGAAAAGAAAATTATTTAGAGCTCAAATGAAATCACTTAGGCTTTTAGCAAGTATTCTTTGTGATTCCAAATTCATATGAGATCTAATTTATACGACAAATCCCAATAGAGATGTTAGAGATAGAAGTGAAGTCAATTTGTTCAAAAATAGCCATTTACAAGCTATTACAACCTCTTCGTACTATCCCATTCAACTAGTCAATCCTTGATAGTCAATTGGTCTCCATATAAACCAAGGATTGCACTTTTGAGGATAAGTAATTCACCAATCCTTAAGGGTCAATCGATTGCTTATGCATCAATAGTCAACTATCTAAAAGTGCTAGTCGACTAGTTCAAGATAGAAAGACCAATCTTAAGGTTGCCAGCCCAGTCAATTGCTCCTTAGCAAACAGTCGGCTAGTCCAGCCCAGAATACACTATTGTACTTGAAGACTAGGCCTGTAATATATAGTTTCTTAGAAACTAAACTGAAATTGATAATGTGATATAAGAGGACCCTTAAGCAAAGTAAATTAAGGTAAATTATGGATAAAATGCTAATTAGAGCATCTAAAAATGTAGGTAGAAAACCAAGAATAGCTTGAAATCAGAGCCAAAATGGCTAAATAGAATAAATTGAAAATGCAGTAGTAGAATTGTAATTTCGAGCAACTTTTGAAAAACTTAAAGGAGGGAGTTTTAAATGTTAAAATTGAGTTCAATAAGGTTTCCAAAAGCCCAGAAAATTATAAAAATCATCAGAATGGTTAAAATTCTTTTAGTGTATAATTTAGGTTGTCAGTTAATCTAAACTTTGATAAGATCATTTTGAATAGTTTTGAATCCTATAAATTTGAAACAACATGTTTTTAATAAACTAGAGGATCTAAAATTTACGATGGAAAAGACAGTTCTAAAAAAAAAGTTAAAATAAGCTCAAACGAAGAAAGAGAAGTGGAAGGACAAAATTGAAATATAGAAAAATTATAAAACCTTAGATCCTTTAAATAAATAGCCACCCTCTCACCCTTTCTTCTTCATTTTGGCCAAGTAAAACTACCTAAGGTAAGTAAATGCAAGGAATTTGCCTATTATGCTATTCTAGCCTAATTTCTACTCTTTCTCCTCTTTTTCTCCATAGATTTAGTTTCCTAAAAGAGGGGATTTCTTGGCTGAAACTTTAGAGAAAGAGGCTCCTTAGAGGGAAACAAATACATCACAAAAACCACCGTTAGGAGTTCTTTCATTTGGTATATGTTATGACTTAGAAAACATGCACCCTCCTTGAACTCTTCCCTCTCCTAGGTTTGACCAACATGTGAGAATCCTAAAGGGGATTGGTTTTTAATTAAAATATAAAGGGAATTGGGGTTTTGGAGTATGGATATTAATATGGAACCAAAAGAAACAACTAGCATGCCATAGGTTTCAAGATATGGAACCTAGAGTTTTGATTGTACCTTAGGGAGTATGAAGTCTTAAAATGATATTTTAAACTATGTAAGAGTATAATTGAGCTAAGAAGAGGCTAAGAAAGTCCCATAGGTACCAAGTCCCTTAAGAAAGAAACAAAAACTCCCTTGGCTCCCAATAAGGTACCCAATGTAACACCATAACTTTTAGCTCTATTACATGCCATTTATAAGCTTCACATCATGATTTCCATGAGAGCACATAAAAAAGAGGATAAAATAATCGACTTTTTCCGCGTTGCGCTATATCCAAAAATTCAATTCGGTGTCACGTGGACCGTGTAAGCTTATACTATACTTCCTCATATTTAATTTCATTATTACAACTCATTTGCATCACAAAAGCATGCCTATAACCCATAAAAACCGAAATGGAGCTCAAAGTAAACAAGCACATTTTCGGCCAGCTTTGCTCCAATTTTTGACCCAACTTTGGAAAATCATAACTAAATCAAAAAAATTCGAAATCATACAATCTTTGTCACTCTAGAAATCTCAGGATGTCTACTTCACACTAAAAATACGTCCAAGTCACAACAATAATCACACAGGACGTTTGACATCCAAAACGCTACAGACTCACTGGCTGCCTGGGCTGTGATTCAGGTTACTGATGCAAACTTCTGAAATTCATAACTAATTCTAACAAAATCGAAATCACACACATTCAGTCATTCTGGAAAGCTACAAATGTTAACTTGATACTAAAAATAATTCCAGAATAAAACAGATACTTTTAGATATCTGGAATTGATGAAACAGTGATTGAGCTCTGGAGATGCCACTGTTACTGACAGCAAACTTCGAAAATTCATAACTCTATACCCAGACCTCCAAATGAGGTGATCTCAGTGGCCACAGAAAGCTTATGACCTCTAGTTTGTGTGTATAAAATTTCATAAGCATTGGACACCATTTGGCCATCGAGTGACACGAAAATCAAATCTGCCAGTATGAACAGTGCACATACCAGAAACCATGAAAAATGCCAACTTTGAAAATTTATCAAATATTCTCTAGACCTCCGAAAATTATGATCTTTAGCTTCCCAGAAAGCTCTTAATGAGACCTAATTGTATGCCAAATTTCAGGGCAAGACTAACTCATTTGGCCAAAAAGTGACATAGGGTTCCATTATGGTCAAATTTGGCTCCATATGAGGTACCAAATTTGCCAAATGGCCTTCCCTTGGTTGTGGCACCTTTTGGGCAAGTCTAAAAGTACATTTGAGACTTGTGTGAGCTGCCCAAATGGTCCCAAACCTCATGCATCTCATTTTGGCCATTCAACCCCCACTTATACACATATCCATCAAACTTTCAATTCTCATACTTTGGCACTAGATACTCAAAACATATCTTAGAGGTCATACATCATATTCATACATATAAACATCATAAAATGGTGTATTTATACATGCCTCAAGGGTCATGGTACATTTACAACATCATATACTTTGTGAAACCTCATTATAGGTTCAAAAAGAATGAAAGCTAGGCCTAGGCTTGTCAATCTCCTTCTTTCATGGTTGTTGGCTCCCTTCACCATAACTCCTTGGTCCACCTAGCATGTTAGAGCATTGGAGAGGAGGGAGTGAGATTCAAAGAATCCCAATAGCTCATCCCCCATTCAATCATACATAATATGTGCAAAGCAAGCTTCTCAAATGCATGCATGGAGGAAATATAAGTCATAGGCATTTTAAAAGCAAACTTGGCATGTGAATCAATCATACAAGACATTCAAGAGCTCACTAAGTGTTTGGATTGGCCTCACACTTTTCCTCATGGATTTTGGACTTGCCTCACCTATTCTTTGAGCACTTTGGACTCAACTATACTCTAGGGAGCCCACTTTGCTTTTGGGAGACTCTTTACTTTGTCTCAACCAAGCTCAAGGGTTCTTGGCTCATCCTCACCCAAGGGAAGAGTTCTTGGCCTCTCCACACTCAAGCAAACTCATACAAACATCATGGGTTCATTTAAAAACATAACATGGCATCAAGCATCATGGGATATAAAGGCATGCTAGCATACTTTTCAAAGCTTGAAAATACACATACACACATTCTAAAACAAGCTAAACACACATCCATGCATGAGAGAAGGTGGAGAGAGCTACCTTATATACAAACACACACTTTTTCCTTAGCTTTCAAGCCTCCTCTTTTAGCCACACACCCACAAGTTGGTGGAGATAGTTTCTCTTGGCCTAGACACAAATTATGGGAGCCAATTAAGTTCATGAAACAATTTCTAGGGCCATGCAACTTGCTTAAACCCTAGATTACTCTACAACCTCCATTATGGTCCATATTGGCACCTAATGAAGCAACACCCCTCAAATGATTTCTAGGCCTCATTCTTTACTCTCAAATATGATTCTTGACTCCTTTTAAGCCTCTTGGAGTCATCACATCATTAAAACAAAAGGCCTAGCACCATGTTGCTTCTTTAGGTCATATTATGGAATCTAAGGCACCAAATCAATTTCTATGAGTTCTAAATTTTTTCTAAGGGTTCCTCCCACCTTCTACCATCATAAGAAGTCCCAAACCAAGGCTAAAACAAATTAAAATAGCCCCTAGCCTAATGGTTATGTCTTGGCCGAATTGATGGAGGGAGGAGGAGTCCATGGGCTTTTTGATTTTTCCTTGATGGGGGAGACACTTGGGAGGCTTCCTAGGGGTCTTAGAGACTCAAATAAACATTTACACATGCAAGAAAATTCATGGATTAAATCAGTTTTTATAAAGTGTCCAAGAGCTCTACACTTTTCTAACTTGATTTTCATTAGCCTTTCTTCCAATTTCCTTGCATCTACTAACTTCTCATGGTCTAAAACTCACAATTCCTTCTTATTTCTAGACAAAAAGCCTCCCCCCAAGATGGTTCTGTTCTGGCAGAACTCCACACACAAAGGGCAAGAAAAAGGAAGCAACCAAGATAGAAAAATCACCTTGATTCCAAGCTTTTCTCAAGAACTCTCTTCCTTGCTTCAACCCTCTCCTTGAATTTCGAAATTTCCCCCTCAGTTCTGGGCTCAAAACAGAACCAAACATCTCATTAAATCCATAGGAAGAGAGGAGGAAAGGAGGGGAAGAAGTTTAACAAGGCAAGGAGTAGGAAAAAGTGGCTAAAACTTACACTTTTCAAAGCTTCCTCTTCCTTCCTTGGCCTCCCCTCTTGTGTGCCACTCTCAGCCCTTCTCACTTCTGTTTTAACGTGTGAGAGAGTGGGAGAGGAGATTTGAGCAAAGGAGGGGCGTTTTTATAAGCTAGGGTTTCACTTAAGCAACTTTTACACTTTGCAATTTAGTCCCTCTTCATCGTTTTGTTCGTTTGGGCTTGTTTCAACTCCTTTTTGAAATCCGTCTTTTCCATCATATTCCTTAGGCTCTTAATCATAATAAGTGCCTTTGGAATCACTCAAAAAGGATCTAAAACCATTTCGAACCGTTCGGTCAATTTTCGGTCAACTGACAGCCGAAATCACTCACCGGAGGGGTTTCAACTGTTCTAGGGGTTCCCATAGTATTCAGGGCCTCTGAGAACCCTAGAAAGCTTAAATTTTTTGTTTAAAAAGTCCTCCTATGAGTTTTCCAAATTTTTCAAAAATTACAAAAATGCCCCTACTTCTTTCGGTAAATTTTCTGATCTCTTTTGGCTCTGGTTTTTGGGCATCTTAAATCGCAAATCCTCATTTTCTAATATCTAAAATTTTATTATAATTTTAGTTGGCCCCAATTCCTTCTATTTCGAGGACTTCCTTTTATATTTGGCCTATTTCTGACGTTTACGGAGAAACTGAACATTGTGTTTCTCACGTTTACGAAGGGACGGGATGTTACAACCAAGGAAAGTTTTCTTTGATTCTAAAGTTATAAGTGGTTTAGATATGAATTATAAATATCAAAATAACTATTTGTTTGAATTTAGAAGCCTTATTTTGAAAAGTAAAAATTTAGGGTTCCATTATATATAAAGAAGTAACTTAGTGCTAAACTCCTTAAATTAAGTTCATGATAACTCTAATGAGTTCTAATGGAGTCATATAACTTATATTGAATGAGATTTTGGAGCCAAGATATTGATTTACAATGGTTGTTTCATTATTCCACTAAATTGAATCATAAGTGAACTTAAAGTTTTAACTAATTTATATAAGACTTAAATGAGTTTAAGTATGATTGCACTAATGATTTCGTGCTAATTTGGTGTGTCTAGGCCAAGTAAGTGAAATCTTTCTCAAGTGTAGGTGTGAGGCCGAGAGATGAAGCTAAGAACCAAAAGGAAACTAAATTGAATTCTTACATAAAGATAGCTCTTCATTTATTCTTGCATATGTATGTTAGTTGCTTGAGTGATCTTGGATTGCTTGTATGTATTGGTTGTTAATTATGTATGTTATTGATTAATTGATATTCATATGCAATTGTATTTGGAGTTGATTTAGCTCTTGAACGGGTGAGGTTGTGCCAAAAGTCTTTTGAATTGGGTGAGTTGAGGCCAAAAGTCTTTAAATATAGATGAGACAAAGCCAAAAGTTTCAATTGTGAATGAAGCTAAATCAAAAGTCTCTAAAAGAGAGTGAGATTAAATCAAAAGTCCCTAATTGTAAGGTCAGACTAGATCAAAAGTTTCTAAAGTTATTCTTACTTTTGATAGAGCCATGTGATCCTTTATCCATGAATATGATTGATATTTGATGGTGTAATATGCACACTTACTCTTTTTGACCTTGAGAATGCCATATATGTGTGCTTGAATGATAAATGAGCTATTGGGATTTTTTAAATCTCATTCTTTCCCATATTTTCCCTAACCATGTTTAGGTAATCCTTAAAGAAGCAAGAATGGTGAGCAAAGAACTTGAGAGCATTATTTTGACATTAGCCTAAGTTTCAATGTATGTTCTTGCCCACACAATGATGTATATGTACCTTATGAGATGTAACCTTTCCTACACATTTAAAAGTATAGGATTATGATGTACAAACTATTTTTAGATGTAAATATATGATATCATATAATTTAACCATATAAGTTCCATGATATAAATGTGTGTGATGACAAGTGGAGAGGTGATTTTGAGTTGCATGACTTTTGGGACATGTTGGACTAGCCAAATATGCTGTAATTGTCATTTAAAACTTGCTCAAATCGTGACATAGCATGATATGGCTCAAAATGAACCATTAGGAACCTAAAATTACACTTTTTAAGCCACAAAATACTCTTGAACCAAAACTAGAACAAATGGATGAATTTTTAGTTAAAATTTGGTAGAGATTTAGAGCTTATCTAGAGCTTTCCATAGAGTTAAAAGAACACAATTTTTGGATATCTGTAGAATTTATTATGAATTTCTAAAGTTAGTTGAATTATGTAGATTAGTCACTGGTTTTATGTTTTTGAGGGGTGAAATGGATTCATTTGCTCATGAAATTTTACACAAATAAAGTTGACATTTTAAGCTTTTCATAATCATTGAGTTTGCCTAAATTGGAGTTGTGTAGTTCAAGTTATGATTTTTCAAAATTTGATGCATAATAGGTGCCAAAGTTGGAAAATTGTGCATATGAAGCTAAGATCTGAAATTAAGTTTTTTTTTTGTGATATTATAAGTCTAGTAAACTTTTTTAGCATGAATATAAAAATTTCTATGATGAAAATATTTATCTGTGCACAATGAAAAAAAATAATCTTTTAATAATGAAAAAGTCTGCTATTAAAATTATTAATATGAATAATTGTTGTTATAAAAAGAATATGGTATAAGATGTATGCATATTTCTTAATGGTATGATAGGGCTAGTCAAGTAGTTCCAAAAGGCTAGTTGACTAGAGACTTTCTAGAAACCTCCAAAAGGCTTTGTTAAGACCTTAATAAAGAAAAACATTTAAAATTATGCAACATGTGCTTCAAGAAATAATTTGAAAAAGCTCTAAATACCTCTAGTCTTTTTACAATGAAAATTCTAAGTTGTAAAGATTAAAAATATGCTCTATTTAAGTAGCACTTCAAGCCTTGACTTAGTTATTTCTTTAAGGTACTTACAAGTTTGTTTGTTATCATCAAAACACCAAACCATTAGGCAATGGGGTCAACACTATCAAGTACCAATACCAAAAACCAAATCAATACCTTGCAATTGAACAAATAGAGAATCAATTCCACAAATACCAATTTCTCAAAACCTTACACCTATTCAACCAATCCAATAAAGCAATTGACAAAGAAAGAAATGGATGATCGGAGGAAGAAAGGACTATACAATTAGTCTCCAAAGAAATACACTTTAAATTGAAACTGTAAAAATTCTTAACTTTTTATAATTGTAGTAAGGGAGGGCAAAGGTAAGGATTATCAAAAAGACTTTCAAGATTGTTTAGTAAAAGAAAAAGTTCAACTAGTAGTAGCATTAAATGACATTGATGGTAGGGAAAGGTATTTAAGAGTAAATGGTTTTTGTAAAAAGTAACAAATGCCTATACTCCTATATACAAGAAGTACTCATAACTTCCTAAGTAAATACTAGTACGAAAATTGAAGTTGAAAACTCAATATTTTAAGAGAATTAAGGTGTTAGTAGCTAATGGTTAAACATTGATGGTGAATATTAAACTTGTCATGGAAGATGTAGGGTAAATACATTTTATGTTGATGTCTTTGTAACAGTTTTATGAATATGATATAGTATTGGGCATTTAGTGGTTATTTACATTAGGAAGGTGTACGATGGACTTGAATGAGAAGATGATGTGTTTTTATCTTCATGGGAAACAAGATGAAATTTTTGGAGATAAACGCATTGAAGACATTTGACAAATAACTCAGTTTTAAGTAAATAGAAAAAGAGGACTGAATTGTGGAACTGAAATTATTTCATGTTTAAAATTGACCATATTGCTCAATAATCTTCCTCATAACATTATTTGTGCTGATTGGTTATGTGATTAAAATATATGGCTGGGGAAAAATTATTTTGCATGTTAGTTTGAGTAATCTCGTTAGTTGTAGTTTAATATAATGTTACCTTTCTCATTTAGTGGGTTCCCATTTTATCTATAACCACTAAAGATATCTTTTTCCCTAAATTTTATCTTTTCACTCCACATATTTAAGATCATTGTTTTCCTTTTCAACTTAGGCATCATATTTAATGCAGTCTACTTACTGCCAATTGCTGAACTACAAAATAAGAAGTCATAATTGAAGTTACAAGCACAACATTTTGAAGAAGAAAAGAATGAGGAGCCAGAGAAATTATTACAAGAGTCTGTTGATATTTTTAAAGAATCTAAGGCATTGCCTCCCTTTGGAGTGTTTGATCAATTTATCAACCTTACAGAAGAAAAGCCTATTAGTATTTACCCATATGAAGATAGCCCTCTTTAGAAAGATGCCACAAAAAAGTTAGTAGAGGAGATGCTTTAACAAGGAGTAATAAGGCCAAGTAGTAGCTCATTTACATCACCAGTGGTTTTAGTTAAAAAAAAGATAGATCATGAAGGTTTTCTATTGGTTATAGCAAGTTAAACCATCAAATAGTGAAGAATAAGTTTCCCATGTCTATGATAGAAGAGTTATTGGATGAATTGCATAGGGCTTTTTCTTTTCTCCAAATTGGATATAAGGGCTTGGTATCATCTGTAACACTATATATTTGTAGCTCATTTCATAACATTCCCATGCTTTACATTCATAGATTCCATGAAAGAGTAAGAAAAAGGGAATTAAATAATGCATTTTTTGGCGTTGTGTCGCCCATAAAAAATTTTATTCAGTGTCACGTGGACCATATGAGCTTATACATCATATTTAAATATTTAATTATATAAATAAAACTCATTTGCATCATTAAAAGTGGCCTACATCTCGTGGAAACCAAAGGGGAGCATAAAATACTTATACATATTTTCGGCCAGATTTTCAATTTTTCTATCACAATTTCAGAAAATTCATAACTAAATCCAAAAAAATTGAAATCTAACAAAATTTATCATTCCAAAAAGCTCTGAATATCTATCCCATGGTAAAAATATTCAGCTCATGAATCATTAAGGGAAGGACGTGTGACATCCGAAACGCCACTGAGGTCGCTGCTGTCTAGGCTGTTGGTTCAAATTACTAATGTGAAATTTCAAAATTCATAACTAATTCTATAAAAATTAAAATCACACAAATTTAGTCATTTTAGAAATATAGAGATGTTAAATTTATGTGAAAAATAATTCCAAAATAAAATAGATACTTTTAGCCATTGGAAATCTATAAAATAATAACTGGACTCAGGGGGCACTACTACTACTGATAGCAAACTTCAAAATTGTATAACTCTTTAATTAGACCTCCAAATGAGGTGATATTAGTGGCTATAGAAATTTTATAACCTCTAGTTTATGACTATAAAATTTCACAATAGGGTGACACAGAACACAAATCTATCAGTGTGAACAGTGCACATACCAGAATCAATAAAAAATTTCAAATTTGAAAATTCATAACTAATTCTATAGAGCTCCATTTTGCTGAATTTTAGATTCCTAAAAATCTCTCAATGAGCTCTACATGTTTGCCAAATTTCATAGAGAAATTCCTTCATTTGGTCAGAAAGTGCCATAGGGTGCCATTTGGGTCATTTTAATGCCTTTTAATAGTGTAAAGGTGTGCAAAATGACTCCTAAGGTTCTTGTGGCCACTTGGGCATGTGGGAATGGCCCAAAAAGACTCCCTAAACTTGTTTTAAAGGTGTAGAAACTTAAAACACAAAATCTCATCCTCCATCCCCAAGCCATATGTAAAGAGATACATGTGGGAAATAGCCATCCAATACCCAAAAATTGCATCACTACTCATTTATCATTAATTGTCATATATATATATATATATATATCATCTATTGGGATATTTACACATATTCCATTCATTGTACATCCATTCTATCAAAATTTTACATCATTTGCCACTTCTTTGATTACAACATAAGTAAAAGCAAGCACTTTAGAGCCAAAGCTTTATCTTCCACCTTGGTGACTTCCATTTCCTTCTTCATTGGCTCCACCTAGCATATTAAGATATTGGAGAGGAGTAAGTGAGATTCAAAGAATCCCAATAGCTCATTTCCCATTCAATCATACATAAAGAATATAACACAAGTCTTAAGGATGCATGCATGGCATACTAACGTTGAAAATGGTGCAAATACATTCTTAGCATTTACACAAAGCACACATAAAATACTTAGGTTTGCCAAATGATTGGATTAGCCTCACCCACTTTCTTCAAGATTCTTAGATTTATCTCACCCTTTTTCTCAAAGGCCATGAGCTAAGCCTTACTATTGGGAGACTTTATCTTGGTCTCAACCACTTCTAAGGACTCTTGGCTCATCCTCAACGAAGATAGAAGATTTTTGGCCTTTCCACATTCACGCAAACCAATGCAACATTTATAGGCATCATTTGAATACATAATGAAATACTATGGTTCCATGGAATATAGACATCATAACAAAACATAATTCATAGCTTAAAATATACATACACACATTCAAAGACAATGTTGACATTCATTCATGCATAGGAGAAAAGAGAGAAAGCTACCTTTGGTGAAATCACACACTTTTCTCCTTGGAGTTGTCCCCCCTTTCTTGGCTTCACACACACAAAGGTGTGGGATTGGTTTCCTTGGCCTAAACATCATGAATAACACTCAATTATATTCTTGAAGCAAGCCAAAGCATTTAATTTACTCTTAAGAATATACTTGGTTCCATAAATGGCCTATTGAAGCAACCATCATGATTCAAGTTCTTGGCTCTATTCTTTTCTCATTTCTAGGCCTCTTGACCTCATTTAAGGTCCTTGAAGCCATTACATATTCATTTACAAAAGCTTAGACACAAGTTGCTTTATAAGGTCACATTATGGAAGCCATTGCCTCATCTCCCAATTCATGACTTTTAAATTTTTCCCAAGGATTCTTGCCACCTTCTACCATTATAAGAAGTCCAAAACCAAGGTTAGAATAAATTAAAACACTCCCTAACCCCTCCATTTGTCCTAGGCCGACATTATGGAAGCATTTAGGGTTCAAGGGCTTTTTAATTTTTCCTTGATGGGAGAACCACTTAGGAGGCTTCTTAGAGGTCTTAGGAACTCAATCAGACACTCACACATGTAAGGAAACTCATACATCAATTCAGTTTTTGCAAGATATTCAAGAGCTCTACACTTTTCTAACTTGGAATCCCTTGGTTTTTCTTGCAATTTCTTGGCATATTCCAAGTTCCCACACTCTAATTTTATGGTTTCTTATTAGTTCTAGGTTAGAACTTTCCTCCCCTAAATGGTTCTGTTCTTAGGCATTACACATACAAGAAAGAGCAATAAGGAAGAAGCAACAAAAAGTAAGAAATTACCTTGGATTCAACCTTCTTTCAAGAGTGTTTCTTCTTGTCTTAGCTTCCTCTTTAGATTCCTCACTTTTCCCCTCTAGTTTAAGGCCAAAACAGAATCATTTCACTCACCAAAAACATAGAAAGATGAAGTAAAGAGAGGAGAGGAAGGTTTCAAGAAGAAAGACTATGGAAATCTTCAAATTTTCCCATCTTTTGTTAGCCTTTTCTTCCTCCTCTTGAGCTCTCTTAGTGCGTCTCTCTCCCTTAGTGAGATGCTCTATTTTGGGTAGCAAGAAGGTTTGTTAATCAAAGGCTAAAAGAAACATACTTTAAGAAGGTGAAAAGTCCACTTTATACACTTTTCTATTTTGTATTTTAGTCCCTTATTCTTTGTTCTTATCGTTTTGGCTCAAATCAACTCCTTTTTAAAATCCATCTTTTCCATCATATTCTTTAGGCTCTTAATCATAATAATTACCTTTGGAGTCACTAAAAAAGGATCTGAAACTATTCCGAATCATTCGATCAAAGTTTTGGTCAACCAACAGCTGAAATCACTCATTGAAGGAGTTTCAAATGTTCTAAAGGCTCCCATGGTTTTCAGGGCCTTTGAGAACCTTGGAAAACTCAATTTTTGTTTAAAAAGCCCTCCTGTGAGTTTTTCAAATTTTCCAGAAATTACAAAAATTTCCCTTCTTTCTTCGACAAATTTTATGAGCTCTTTGGGCTTTGGTTTTTAGGCATTTTAAACCTCAAATCCTTATTTTTCAATATTTAAAAGTTTATCATAATTTTAGTTAGCCACAAACCCTTCTATTTTGGGGACTTTCTTTTATATCTGGCTCATTTTTTATATTTATGGAGAAACAAAACATCGCATTTCTCACGTTTACGAAGGGACCAGATGTTACACCATCATGTTAGAATGAACCCTAATGATGTACACAAAAAAACATTCAAGATGCATAAAGGATTGTATGAATTTGTAATGATTCCTTTTGACCTTATTAATGCACTTACAACTTTCTATAGTTTGATGAATTCTATATTTAGTGCATTTCTTAAGTACATTTTAGTATTTTTAATGATATATTGGTCTATGGTCAAACTTGGAATGATCATTTACAACATCTAAGGTGTGCACTGGAGGTATTACAAGAGCATAAACTCTTTGTCAAGAGATTTAAATGTACACTTGCAGCAAAAAAAGTGGATTATTTTAGGCATATAATATTTAAGAAAGGAGCAGAAGCAGATCCAACAAAGATAGAATCAATGTTATCATAGTTTGAGCCTAAAAATATAAAATCCTTAAGAGGATTATTGGGTTTAATAGGATACTACAAAGGATTTGTCATGCATCATAAGTGTCTGAGTAAACCACTAATTGAATTGTTTAAGAAAAATTAAAGGTTTAAATGGACTTTAGTAGCAGTCAAGGCATTTAATAAGTTTAAAACAAGCTATGGCCTTTACACTAGTGCTTGCCCTCTTAGATTTTTCTTAACTTTTTACCATTGAAATAGATGCTTTTAATATAAGTATAGAGGCTATTCTTTCATAAAATGGACATCCTATAGCAAAACACTTGGTCTTACAAAAAGGAGTTTATCTATATGTGAAAGGGAATTGACTACAATAGTCTATGCAATAAAATAGTGGCTACAATATGTGTTTGGGTAGAAGTTTATAATCATGACCTATCATCTACCTATTAAGTACCTTTTAAAATAGAAGGTAGTACCTCCATAGCAGCATAAGTGGCTTTAAAAATTATGGGGATTACAATATAGAAAAAGAAAAAAGAATATAGTGGCAAATGCATTATCTAAGAGACCTTATAAAGAGAATTCAATGGTAGAAACAAATTATGTGTCTTGTGCAGCAATTGTCACCATTACTTCTAGCATTACCAAGAGGATGAAAGACTTTTTGGAGAAATATACTGAAGAAAATTATTGCTTAAATTGAATAAAATCCTACTTCACATTCAAAATATCCATGGAATCACGAAATTTTTGAAACATAAAGGCAAGCTTGTAGTAAGAGATAACCCAAACCCTAAGTCATAACTCCTTCATCATTTTCATGATGATGCCTTTAGACAACATTTGAGAACTACAACCACTTACAAAGGATTAGCTATTGTGCTTTATTGGAAAGGGATGGAGAAGCAAGTGAGGAATTATATATGTGAATGTGCGATTTTTCAATAACATAAGCTAGAAAATGTAGCAACTACTAGACTCATGTAGCCATTGCCAATACCATACCATATTTGGACATATTTAGGTATGGATTTTATTGGAGGTTATCTTCCTTCATATCATAAAGCTATTATTCTAGTGGATAGGCTAAATAAGGCAGCTCATTTTATGCCTTTGAATCATTCCTATATAGCTATGAAGGTGGCCTAAATTTTTATAGATAATGTAGTGAAACTTCATGGCTCCCTAAGACTATTGTTACTAATAAAGACTTAGTTTTTTGTGGATAATTTTGGAAAAAATTTTCAAGCTTCATATCTATAGATATTTAGACATTTGGACTAGAATTGATGAATAACCAATACCAATAATAGTGTTTATTAATGTTGAATAGAAATAGGATTTAGGCGTGGCCAAGAGGTAAGGCAATAGGTTTTGGTCCTGCTATTTGGAGGTTCGAATCCTTTCATCCTAGAGCATATCCATTCACGATATATATCATATCTGAATACAAATTGTATATCATAATAACAATTAAATGGAAAAAAAGAGTAGAGAGAGTCCGTTGATGAGTCTTACTTAGATTTGAAATCACTACTTATATACCTAGTATTGGCCATAATTTACAAGAAGATTCTATAGTCTTAGTAAGAGGGGGAAGGGTTAAGGATTTACCCATTGTGAGATATCACATTGTTTGAGGAACCCTAGATGTTGTTGGAGTAAAGGATCATCAACAAGGGTGTTCTAGTCCATTGTAGATTCTTATCCAAGACTTGTATCAAAACCTATGCTCGAGAGATAGTTGTCCATATAAAGAAGACTTCCATCTTCAAATTGAACTCAAACATAGCTCGCTTCTTTTTAGGTATGAAGCAGTGCAAACCAAAATACCCAACAAGCATTAGCTCCCCCTAAAAAGGAGGTGATCTAGCCGCACCCTCTAATATAGCTACCTTGTTATAACTTTACTCTAGTCACTAACCCTGCCTTCGGCATCCCCCTCCTTGTGGTTAAGGTAACGACTTCGGGCATGGCCAACTCCCATAGTGTGACGGGAAGTGTGTACAAGGCCCGAGAATGAATTCATCGTCGTATGGCTGACCGGCGATTACTAGTGATTTTGGCTTCATATAAGTGAGTTGCAGTTTACAATTTGAACTGAGGATAGGTTTTTGGAGTTAGCTCATCCTCATGGGATTACGATCCTTTGTCCTTGCCATTGTAGCATGTGTGTCGCCCAGGCCATAAGGGGCATGATGACTTAACGTCATCCTCACCTTCCTTTGGCTTATCACCGGTAGTCTACTCAAGGTTCCAAACTCAACATTGTCAACTAAACATAAGGGTTGTGCTCGTTGCAAGACTTAACCCAACACTTTACGGTACAAGCTAACGATAGCCATGCACTACCTGTGCCTGCATTCTCGAAGGCACCTTTTTCTTTCAAGAGGATTCGTGGCATGTCAAGCCCTGATAAGGTTCTTCACTTTACATCAGATTAAACCACATGCTCCACTGCTTGTGCAAGCCCCTGTCAATTCCTTTAAGTTTTATTCTTGTGAACATACTCTCCAGGCTGGATACTTAACACTTAGCTACAGCATTGCATAGGTTGATACGCACAACGCCTAATATCTATCGTTTACGACTAGAACTACTGGGGTATCTAATCTCATTTGCTCCCTTAACTTTCATCTCTTAGTTTCAGTGTTGGCTTAGCAGAGTGCTTTTGCTGTTGGTGTTCTTTTCAATCTCTACGCATTTCATTACTCCATTGGAAATTCCCTCTACCCTTACCATACTTTAGCTTGGTAGTTTTCACTGTCTGTCCAAGGTTGAGCCTTAGGATTTGACAGTGAACTTAAAAAGCCACCTATAGACACTTTTTGCCCAATTAGTCCAAATAATGCTTGCATCCTTTATCTTACCATGGTTACTAGCATAAAGTTAGCTGATACTTATTCCCTAGATACCATCATTACTTCTTCTCTGGGAAAAGAAGCTAATGACCAGTCCCCCTTCTATCTCCATGCAGCATTGCCCCGTTAGGCTTTCGCCCATTGTAAAAAATTCCCCACTACTGCCTCCCGTAGGAGTCTGGACCGTGTCTCAGTCCTAGTGTGGCTGATCATCCTCTTGGAACAGCTACTAATTATCGCCTTGGTAAGCTATTGCCTCACCAACTAGCTAATCAGATGCGAGCCCCTCTGATGGAGGTGAGCTAGGAGACTTTAAAGAGCTTGAACAAAATCAAGAACTTGAAAACAAAAGAGTTGGATGTAACTCTAAATGATGGCCAACTAAAGATCCATTGCAAGGTATGGGAGGCCCATGCACAAGATCAAAAGCTAAAGATATGAAGGAGGCCTTGAATGGAGTGATCCAAAAACTAATGGACTTAGAGCCCATAGTCTTAGCTGAATATGAAGCCCAAAAGGAACAAAATGGCATGAAGATTATTTCATATCTACAAGATGCTAGCCCAAGCCCGAAAGGAGCCTAATTGAAGGAGCCCAGCCACTTTCTACAAAATTCTCTTAGTTTTATTTTGTTTTAATTTGATTGTTTCTGTTTCAGATTTTTTAGCTTTATTAGGCACCATTCTTGGTGAATTTGTCCAGATTTAAATTTCTTTTATTTTCCCTCCAAACCTAGGAGTTATTTTGTATTTAGGGTTTTATTTTTCAAATGCCTATATAAGGCCCACTTGTACTCCAAGAAGAGGCAGATTGAATGAATTAGTTTTAGAATTATTTCTGACTTCTGAGGTTTCTCTTGTGGCCTTTGTGTACTTGAGAAAATCTTTGACTTATCAAAGGAGTGGTTTCCTTTGTGGCGTCCTGGATTAGGGTTCTAAGAGACGGGTTCTCTTAGGGTTCAATTCCATTAACCAACATCTCTTCTTCTTCTCCTTCTTTGTTTCTTTCTTTGTTCTTTATTGTTTGTTGTCCAGATTTGTCTATTTGCTTGTTTTTATGTTGTAGCCAAATTTCAATCACTGATCCGTGTCATTTAGGGTTCCTAAAATGGGTTTCTATGGAGTCTCATATCATCTGGTATCAGAGCATTGGTTGAGGTTGGTTTCATCCACTTTTTCCTTGTTCTTTTTCCTTATTTCGTCTGATTCTTTTCTGTTCGTCCATATTTTTGTGTGGCTGTTTCTGGTGTTTTCCTTCATGTTTTTGGACATTTAATAGGTCATTCTTGTGTTTCAAGATCTCTTCTTTCTGCTCGTTTTGGAATCACATCAATCCGATTTTTGTAGAGCAAGTTATAGCTATTTCTTTTCCCTTATTTCGTTTGATTCTTTTCTGCTCGTCCTTTTTTTTCATGCGGCTGTTTCTGGTGTTTTCCTTCATGTTTTTGGACATTTAATAGGACTTTCTTATGTCTCAAGATCTCTTTTTTCTGCTCGTTTTGGAATCACGTCAATCCGATTTTTTTAGAGCAAGTTATAGCTATTTCTTTCGTGCATGTCATTCTGATCTTTCAGAAATCTTGTGTTCTGTTTGCAAATTTTAGCACCTTTGAGATTCAAAAAAAAAAAAGAGTATATTACAGTAAAAAAAAAAAGGAAAAGAAAAGAAAAGAAGGAAAAGTTGCAAAAAAAAAAAAAAAAGAAGTCAGAATCTGTGAAAAAGGAAAGTTGTGCTTGAAATTGTAAAATTTTGAATTGTTGACTTGAATTGCAATTGCTGAAGATCTGGTCATTTCTGATTCTTGGAATTACCATTTTTGATTCCTTGAGTTGATCTGATAATTAAAATTCATATTGTGCACAATTCATAAAAGGAAATTTGCATTCATTCACCTTGTTCTAAATTTCAAATTTCTGATTGCTTCAATACTGATTCCAAATTCCAATTTTCTTTCCATAACTCTTGACAATTAATCATTTAACCATTTGTTCTCCCATAATCTGCCACATACCATTTCTTCCATAAATTCATTGTCTTCATTTCCTTTCCTAGTTACTTGCTATTTTTTCCATTGGCTGCACCTATGAATTTTTTTTTAAAATGTTGGACTTTTGTTGTCTCTTTGAGAACTTTACATCTTGGGTTCTAATTTGAGATTGCCACTTCAGTTGCTGCTTCTTTTAATTTGTTGGATTTAATTCAGTACACTATAGGAAGCAAGTTGAGAGGAAAAAGGCAAGAGTGTTTTTATCATTGTAAAAGCCATTACAAGAGTGAAACACGAGTGAATTTGCATCATTTAGAGTGAAACACGTGAGGGAGTAGTCAGGTCCTTTTCTTGCTATTCACTAACATTTCAGGATCATGTCTAAAAGTGAGGATAACCAAGTTGACCTTAAGTTGTTCATCAAATCTGTTCAAGAACAATTCAAGAGGCTAAATACTAGGTTGGATCAAATGGATTCTTCTTCTTCCAACAGCAAGGCAAGGCATGGTAAAAATGTTGTTCTAGGAGGAGATGAATCTGATTTTGAGGAGGAAAGCCAACATGAAAGAGTTAGGAGAGCTCCCCCTCGAAAGAAAGATGCCTTTAGTAACATCAAGATGAAAATCCCTTCTTTTCAAGGGAAAGCTGATCTTGATATATATCTTGAATGGGAAAGAAAAGTTAAGTTTTTATTTGACTGTCAATCTTTTTCAGAAGAAAGTAAAATAAAATTAGCTGCTTTGGAGTTCACAGATTATGCAAGCCTATGGTGGGATCAATTAACCACTAGTAGGAGGCATTCTGGAGAGGGTCCAATTCGGTCTTGGCCAGAAATAAAGGCTCTTATGAGAAAGAGATTTGTCCCTACCCATTACTATAGGGATGTGCACAAGAGGCTCCACAAAATCAAACAAGGATCTATGAGTGTGGAAGAATATTTTCAGCAAATGCAAATTGCCATGATTAAAGCTGACATTGAGGAAGATTCAGAAGTTACAATGGCAAGATTTCTTAGTGGCTTAGACCCTGAAATTGCTGCAGAAGTTGAATTGCAAAACTACCTTGATATGGAGGAGTTGTTGCATAAAGCCATTAAGGTGGAGAAGCATTTTAAGACAAAACAGAAATTGAAATCACATGCTAGTTCCAACAAAGACTTCAAGTCCTCTTTCAAGTTTAAGGGAGAGACCAAGCCTAAAGAGGAGAATAAGATGAAGATGCAAACATCTACTTCTAAAGGTAAATCTGAACCTAAATCTTCTTCTAGTTCTTCTAAAATTAAATGCTTTAAATGTCAAGGTTTTGGTTACATTGCTTCACAATGTCCAAATAAAAGGACTATGATTTTGCTTGAGAATGGTGTTGTTAATAGTGAAAACAGCGGTGATGAAGATGTGGAAGCTGAGTTAAGCTCCAATGGAGGTGATGAATCTGATGTGGAGGTAGCTGAAGCTGTGATTGGTGAGGCTCTAGTGTCAAGGCGTGCTCTTAGCATTCAACCGAAATAGGAGCTTGAAAAAGAACAACGAAAGCATATCTTTCACACTAGGTGTTTTGTTAACAACAAGGTATGTAGCCTTATCATTGATAATGGGAGCTGCACTAATGTTGCTAGTACCTTTTTGGTTGAAAAGCTAGGTTTGCCAACTAGAAAACACCCCACTCCTTATAATTTGTTGTGGTTCAATGATAATGGGGATGTTAAAGTTACTAAACAAGTTGTTGTAGCATTTTCCATAGGAAGTTACCATGATGAGGTTTTATGTGATATAGCTCCTATGTATGCTGGACACTTGTTATTGGGTAGACCTTAGCAATTTAATAGGAAAGTTAAGTACGATGGTTATACTAACAGGTATTCTTTTGAGTTTAATAAGAAAACTATTATGCTAACCCCTCTTAGACCCTTGTAGGCATATGAAGATCAAAAGCGAATTACTCAAGAATGCAAGTTAAGAGAGAAAGAAAAGAAAGTACGTGAGAAAGCAAGAAAAGAAAGTGAGATGGAGAGAAAAGAAAAGAGAGCTATTGAAAAGAAAAGTCAAGAGAGTGAAGAAAAGAAAGTAACACTATTTTCCAGTAGAGGAGAGATTAAGAGGGCTTTATGTAGTGAGACATCTTTTGCACTCTTGTATAAGGATGTTTATCTAACCCTTAATGACCTTGATGAATCTCTTCCTTCTAGTGTTTTGAGTTTGTTGCAGGAATATAAAGACTTGTTTCCAGAAGAGGTACCGGATGGATTGCCTCCCATAAGAGGCATTGAACACATGATTGACTTTATTCCTAGAGCATCTCTTCCTAACCGACCTGCTTATAGGGCAAATCCAGAAGAGACTAAGGAAATTCAGAGGCAAGTAGAGGAACTCATGAAAAAGGGGTTTGTGAGAGAAAGCCTTAGTCCATGTGCTGTTCCGGTAATACTTGTGCCCAAGAAGGATGGCAAATGGAGGATGTGTGTGGACTGTCGAGCCATCAACAAAATCACTGTTAAGTATCGATATCCCATTTCTAAACTTGATGACATGCTGGATGAGTTGCATGGTGCTTGCTTGTTTTCAAAAATAGATCTTAGGAGTGGTTATCATCAAATTAGGATGAAAGAGGGTGATGAGTGGAAGACTGCATTTAAGACTAAGTTTGGTTTGTATGAATGGCTTGTTATGCCTTTTGGCTTAACTAATGCTCCTAGTACATTCATGAGCTTAATGAATCATGTGTTTCGCCCTTACATAGGAAAGTTTGTTGTTGTGTATTTTGATGACATTCTTGTGTTTTCTAAGAATCTAGAAGAGTATGCTAAGCATTTGCATTCTGTGTTTGATATTTTAAAAGAAAATAAACTTTTTACAAATTTAGAGAAATGCTCTTTCTGCTTGGATTCTGTTGTTTTTCTTGGTTTTGTTGTAGGTACTGATGGCCTTTGAGTGGATGAAGAGAAGGTGAAGGCAATTCAAGAGTGGCCAACACCCAAGAATGCTAGTGAGGTGAGGAGTTTCCATGGACTTGCAAGTTTCTACCGACGATTTGTAAAAGACTTCTCAACCCTTGCTGCACCTTTAAATGAGCTGGTAAAGAAAAATGTTATCTTTAAATGGGATTCGAGGACGAATCCTTTTCAAGAGGGAGGGAATGATGGAGGTGAGCTAGGAGACTTTAAAGAGCTTGAACAAAATCAAGAACTTGAAAACAAAAGGGCTGGACGTAACTCTAAAAGATGGCCAACTAAAGATCCATTGCAAGGTATGGGAGGCCCATGCACAAGATCAAGAGCCAAAGATATGAAGGAGGCCTTGAATGGAGTGATCCAAAAACTAATGGACTTGGAGCCCATAGTCTTAGCTGAATATGAAGCCCAAAAGGAACAAAATGGCATGAAGATTATTTCATATCTACAAGATGCTAGCCCAAGCCCGAAAGGAGCCTAATTGAAGGAGCCCAGCCACTTTCCACAAAATTCTCTTAGTTTTATTTTGTTTTAATTTGATTGTTTCTGTTTCAGATTTTTTAGCTTTATTAGGCACCATTCTTGGTGAATTTGTCCAGATTTAAATTTCTTTTATTTTCCCTCCAAACCTAGGAGTTATTTTGTATTTAGGGTTTTATTTTTCAAATGCCTATATAAGGCCCACTTGTACTCCAAGAAGAGGCAGATTGAATGAATTAGTTTTAGAATTATTTCTGACTTCTGAGGTTTCTCTTGTGGCCTTTGTGTACTTGAGAAAATCTTTGACTTATCAAAGGAGTGGTTTCCTTTGTGGCGTCCCAGATTAGGGTTCTAAGAGACGGGTTCTCTTAGGGTTCAATTCCATTGACCAACATCTCTTCTTCTTCTCCTTCTTTGTTTCTTTCTTTGTTCTTTGTTGTTTGTTGTCCAGATTTGTCTATTTTCTTGTTTTTGTGTTGTAGCCAAATTTTGATCATTGATCCGTGTCATTTGGGGTTGCTAGAACGGGTTTCTACGGAGTCTCATATCATCCTCCTTGGGTAGATTCCTCCTTTTGCTCCTCAGCTTATGGGGTATTAATAGCCATTTCCAGCTGTTGTTCCCCTCCTAAGAGCAGCTTCTTATGTGTTACTCACCCGTCTACCATTGGAAACACCACTTCCCATCCGACTTGCATGTGTTAATAATGCTGCCAGCGTTGATCCTGGTAGATATGGGCGTGTGTGATTAGGAAACAAAAAATATCTATTCAAGTTCTATCATTAGCTATGGGTTCGAATTTAAGAGAAATTTTAGAGAATGTTTGCTACCCTGATATTGTTATTGATAAAGACTTAAGTTTTTTGTGGAAAATTTTGGAAAAAATTTTCATTCTTCATAAAGTCAAATTATAATATTCCTCAACATATCACCCACAAATAAATGGGTAGACAAAGGTTTAGAGTATTACTTGATGTGCATGTCTAGTGATGATCCCAAGTAATGGATAAAGTGGTTACTATTGGTTGAATTATGGTATATTACATTATACCATTTAGTCATTGATATGACTCTGAGGGGCTCATCGTGCAACCCTCAAAATAAAACTAGGTTGGATATTAAATGCAATATAACGCACAACCTAGGTCATCTCCTTTAGAAATGGAATTCAATGCTTAATTAAGTTTCTAAGTGTTAAAGGATCCGAAAGGCTATCTAAATTAGGGGGTTTCTTTATATCTAATTGAACTAACTAGAATTAAAATTGAATTAAAATGACTAACTACCTAATTGGATAAATAAATGGGTGAATAATGGTTTTGTGACTAGCTTTGGAATCATCCCTTAGTATCCACTATCCTTATTCTAATCCAATTGTGATTAATTCTAGCCTAAGAGTTCCTAATTGTGTTCATTAGCAAATGATCTTGAATTACCATTCAAGATTCAAGAAATTAGTAAGTTAATGTTGAATTGAGACCTCAATCCTACACCAAATCATTAATTATTGCCTTTAGGATTGATGAACATTTAAATTGAGTGATTAATTGATTGATTAGCTACTGAATTAACACCCTAGGATGTTTAATTAACTAACCAAACTCCTAAGAATCCTTAAATCAACAATTAAGCACACCAATTCTCACAAGCATTTTATCAAACACCTTGATTGCACACTTGAAAAATTATAGGAAAATGAAAATCCAGCACTTAATTCATACAATTTATCAGCCAATATCTCTTCTAATCAATGTCTAACCAGCCATCAATCATGAACTACATCAATTTCAATCACTTACATACTCAACCAAGCATATAAAATAATAAAAATTGATATAGAAAGAGAGGAAAATAAAATGAAATTGTTAGCCAGAACTCTGATTCCAAATCTTGGATTCAAGCTTCAACTCAAGAGCTTCCTCCCTTGCTAGTCACAGATGAGAATCAGAGCTTCATGCGGCGGATGGAAATGGAGGAGTGGATGAAGGGTGAAATGGAAGAGATGGCTCTGTGTTCTGCGAATGGAAAAGATGAAGGGGGCGTGGATGGGCGAATGACGATGGCGTGACTATGGAATGGACAACGTGATTTCTCGTGCGTGGAATGAATGGGAATGGATGGATGAATGGCCTGATGTCCAGCCCCTCCTCGTGCTCACTTTCACGTGCTCTCCCTTCCCTCAGCTCCAGTGTTTTTACACGATCTAGTCATGTTCCAGCTCATTCATTAATCCACGTGCTCATTTAAATCTTCCACATCAATTCCTTTACTCGAGTTGCATGCCTTTGTGCACCCCATAGCTTCATTTCTTTCTTTTTCCATGTTGGCCTTCATGCAGCGTTCTCCAATGAAGACTCGTGCAAATCCACGTGGCTCATTTCAAATCAACCATAGCTTCTTCTTCTGCATGTCGCATTTTCTTCTTCCCCTTGCCTATAACTGAATCCATCTCGTTCTCTTCGTGTTTCTCAGAGGCTGCTTCCTCTTCATTTTGTCCAGACTACTATATTCATTTGCATCAGACCCATAGCTTTCTTCTCTGTTTTGGGTCTTCAAAAGCTTCAACCTTCTCTACTTCAACAGCGTTTCTTCGTTTCAGCTCGCCTTCAGCTCATTTCCTGTCGTCTTTTGGACGTTATTTAGGTGCTTCCACGTTTTGCACTACATCACACCAAACTCGAGCTTCTGCTGTTCTGGAGCTGCATTCGAGGCTTTGTTCAGCATGTGTGTGTGTTTGTTGCCCCTCTTCGAACCAGAACCTATAGCTTCTTCATTTATTCTGTGTTGCTTCTGAACCTCCTCTGTTCATTCGTTCTATCTTCATACTTCCTTGAGCAAAGCCATGTGCTTCCTGGTCCTTCCTAATATATTCATCCAAAGATCCATGCATGTTCACTTCAACTCCATTCCTTCTTCAAATAAATTTCCTCCTTTAAATTCCATTGCCTAAAATCTGCATAAAAACAAAGGAGAAAAATCACAAAATTCGTTTAAAATGATTTATGCATTTAAAATCAATTATTTGCACTTAAATTCTTAAAGTACAGAAAATGGCTACAAAAAATCAATTATCCACCTAAGTAAATCCATTAAGCCTTATTTAACTATTAAAATGCTTAAGCTAAGGGAAATAAAATGTATAAAAACCATGCTTATCAAATTCCCCCACACTTAAACCTTTACACTCCTGGGCAAAGCTCAAAATCCAAGATAAAGAATGAATTGAAGCATCCAGCTAGTAGAATAGCAAGTAGGAAATGAAAATGGAAAAGAAAGTGTAAAAATCACAAGCTAGAGATTAATCACAACTCTTCATGACTTCAACAATCAAAGTTAACTTCACTTGCATCAAGAATTAAGCTCCATGGCAATTTCAATTGAAAAGAATGAATTAAAATGCATAGCCTCTCATCGATTGGTGTTTACTCTCAACTCTCAAGTGTTTAGGCAATATGGATCACTCAAGTTCCACCTATCAAGATTCACTACCATAAGCTTGTCTAGCTTCTAAGTCTCCACCACCCATGCCAAATGCAATGCACAAATCAATTATGACTTTATTAAAGGTTGTAGCGAGGCTAAGGAATGAAATAAATGGACACAAAAACAAGGGTAAAACAAATAGATACCTTAGAATTTCAAGAGCAATAAATGGAACCTAGGATTATTTCCCACAAGCAATAGGCAACTACAAACTCAATTTGAAACACTTTTTTCTTTTGATTTTCAATTGCTTCCTTTTCTTTTCTTTTCTTTTTTTTTTTCATTACTTTTTTTTTCTTTTTCTATCTCTTCTTTTCATTGCATTTTTTTTTTCTTTCTTAGAACAAATTCTTTGAATCACAATGGGCTTAATGGATGCAAAGCATATATTCATCTATCCTAACTAGATGTAATGCTCTTTAAAATCCCTAAGGCATCTTAAAACAAGGTGGGAAAATATTTTTAAATGGCTAAGGGTTCAACAAGAAAAGAAAATACAAGTCCAAAGTGGCTAAAACAATAGATAAGATGTATGTAGGGTTAGCTTTTTGGCTATCTAGTTAGAAAAGAAATGAATGCCTTATCATTTTTATGCATGCAAATGCAAATGCAGTCTCAACAAAGAATCAAGACAAGTTCTAGAGTGAAACAAAGATAGGTGAATACACACTAGAATTGAACAATTAAGGCTCAAATCCTCACCAGCTAATAGTTATCAAATAATTCATTGAAATCAAATTCATTGCCACTTCACTTGAATCAAAACACAAGATCCATTACTTATCATTGATAAGTATGATTTTTATACATTTTATTTCTCTTAGCTTAAGCTTTTTAATAGATAAATAAGGCTTAATGGATTTACTTAGATAGATAATTGATTTTAATAGCCATTTCTGCACTCAAGGAATTTTATTTATAAAACTTTGAATTTTAATGCATAAATTTCATTGAATTATTTCCTTTGTGAATTCTTCATTCTTAATATTTTTTTTTGGTGCAGATTTTAATTGAAAAAGATTTAAAATGGAGCTAAAAATGTATGAAGGAAGCTTGCTGAGCTGGATTGGAAGATTTCACGTGGAAATGAAAGAAACAAAGGAAGAAAGAAGCAAAGCCACGTGAGAAGCTTGAGCTTGGGTTTACGTTGAAAGAGAAGGAAAGAAAGGTTCGAGTTGGGTTCTGCATGAGGAGAAGCCATGGGTCCTGCTACAGAATTCACAAAACAAAGGAAGAAGAAAATCACGTGGAGAATGGCTGAACAGACGAGGCAACACTTATGCGAAGAAGCTACATGCAAAACAGAGAATAAACTTAAGCAGCTGAAATGAAGAAACGCTGTTGAAGTAGAGAAGGTTGAAGCTCGAGCAGAACAGTCACATGAAGAATGTGAGAAATACGCATGAAAACATGTGAGGAAGAAGGAGCAGCTTTGAGTTGAAAAGAGAAGAAGAAACACGAAGAGAAAGAGGCTGCCACGTGAACTCCCACTAATGCAGAAACAGAGGAGAACTTGCTTGAGCTGAATGGGCAGAAAAAGAAGGCACGTAGGAGCTGCATGGGAGAAAAGAAACAACGTGGAAATGAGTTAGAGTCTGGACAGCAGCTGTCATGCAAGTTACAGGAGCTGAAACAGAGTAGAAGTAGCTCACAAACTCAAGCAAAACAGATCCATCCAAGTAGCATTCAGCAAGTTGAAGTTCCACGAGAAACAGAATGGAAGAATAAACATGCAGAGTTAATGTGGAGAGCTACGGGTAAAGGAGAGAAAGCTGACGTGATTGCTAATGTGGCTACAGTAGAACGAAGCAAACAGAGTAGAAGTAGCTCACACACTCATGCAGAAACAGAGAAGAACGCGCAAGAAGAAGCACGAGTTGCTTCTTAGATGAGCAGAAACAAGGAGCTAACACGAGTTGGATGTGGGAAGTAAGTGAGAAGAAGAAGCTATGGGTAGCACGTGAAATATGATAAAATAAGATGAAATGGGTCTCACATTCATGCACAATAGCTTCAGACAATTGAAATGGGAATGGGGAGCACGTGTTTCTCACAAGGGAATTAAGAAAATGCATTCGGGCAAGTGAGCTGAAGCAAGCACGTGGAATCAATAAAAATTCACGTGAGAAGCCCATTCACGAGGTCACTCGCCCATTCACTCCATTCGCTCATCCTTCGCCCATTCACCACACGCCCTTCGCCTTCGTCCACACAGAACCAATTCCATCACCCACTCCATTTCCATCCACCGAATGAAGCTCTAATCCACCTTGAGGCTAGCTAGGAGGAAGCTCTTGGGCTGAAGCTTGAATCCTTGGAGAAGAAGCAGAATTTTGGGCTAAGATTTCTTTAATTTTCCTACACTTTTTTCTCATTCTGTGCAATCTCGGTTGAGTTGTATTTGATTAGGAATTTGTGTAATTAATTGATGGCTGGTTAGACATTGATTAGGAGAGATATTGGCTGATAAATTGTATGAATTAGTTGCTGGATTTTCATTTTCCTACAATTTTCTAAGTGTGCAATCAAGGTGTTTGATGAAATGCTTGTGAGAATTGATGTACTAAATTGTTGATTTAAGGATTCTTAGGAGTTTGGTTGGTTAATTAAACATCCTAGGGTGTTAATTCAGTAGCTAATCAATCAATTAATCATTCAATTTAAATGTTCATTGAACTAAAAGACAAGAGTTAACGGTTTAATGTGGGATTGAGGTCTCAATTCAACATTAGATTATTAATCTCTTGATTCTTGCGTGGTAACTCAAGATAACTTGTAATGAACATAATTAGGAACTCTTAGGCCAGAATTAATCACAACTGGATTAGGATAAGGATAGTAGATACCAAGGGACCATTCCTAAGCTAGTCACAAGACCATTATCTCCACAATTCACACAATTAGGTAGAAATTAGAAAATTTGTTTCAATTTAGTTTTAGGATAGTTTAATTCATTCAAAAACCCCCAAACTAGATAGCTTTTAGGATTTTTAACATTTTAGAAACTTAATTAAGCATTGAACTCCATTTCCAAGGGAGATGACCTAGGTTGTGCCACTTGCTATATATTTAGATCAACCTAGTTTTATTTTGAGGGTTGTACGACAAGCCCATCAATCATGTCTAAGTGAATCCAAATTATAATCATCTTAACTTGCAACTTTCACAGGAAAACTAAAAGGAAAATCACGCTATTTTTCAAAAATTTTCCCAAAAATTTTTAGTTTTTTTTTTTTTTACAAAGGAAGAGATGGAATAGAATGAAATGACTCTCCCCCCCCCCCACACTTAAATATTGCATTGTCCTCAATATCAGCATACAATCCAGTAAACATATGAATAACACAAGATAAAGAGTGAAAAGAGAGAATACAACTGGATGAACTTGAAAATGGAGATCTAAAGGTAGGCTCAGATTTCCTTTGTAGCTGGTCATCAATTTATTTCCTACAAAACAGAAACAAAACAAACTGTAATGCAGAAAAGAAAAAGAAAGCTAAATCCTAAACTACAGAGAACTCTATCAAAGACTAACTAATCATACGTATCAAAAATCAAGATTAAAACTACTTTATTCCTTCTCAATTGAACAAATTTGAGTCTAACCACTTTAAAACATTTTGATTGATCATTTAGTGATGACTCATAGACTTTCTCAACCATCAGTAGTTTAGGAAAGTCATATTTAGCAAATTTAGGACCAAGAAAAGAACAAAAATCAAATCCAGGACATTTGAAACCAAAGAAAGAAAATTTAAAATTAAACTGAAACTTTGAACTTTCTAGAAATCTATCAAAACCAATAAAATCTATCGGACTCTCATTAGTAAGAGTCACTACATCCACAGAAAAATCTAATTGCAACTTCTCACAGTCCTTTGAATTCAAGGTGTCTGACAGTTGTTTTTCCTCTACTGGGAGAGTCTGTGATTTGTTGGGAACTACTTCACTAACTTCAGAAATCTGTTCTGGACTCCCAACAAGAGAAACAACATCTTCCCTGACCAAAGAGACATCAGTAGGCTCACAAAATTCTAGACAATGATCAACAACAAAATCAAGTCTCCTACTAGCATCAACAACAGCAAAAGGATCAACAGAATTTTCAACATCAGCACTATCACTATGCATATTATCATCAACACTAGTATGATCAGAAGAATCAGTTTTATCAATCATTTCAGTACAAACAAAGGATTCCATGGATTCAATAGACTTATCAGACCTCAGAAACTCATTAATCTTAGCACACATAGGACATGTATGCATATCATCACATAAGCATTTAAGAGTTAAGTCTGAATTATCAACAACAATTTGCTCAACAATTTCACTGTTTATATTCTCATCACATGCTACATCTACCATTTCATCAGCCATATCAGCACATGCTAGTAAGGAATCATGATGATCATTATATGTGAGGAACTCACTAGTCTCAATGAAAGAGTTAATCTGTGAGCATCTATCACATACAGCAGACCCAGCACATATACAATTAAGAGATGCATCCAAATCAGTTATGTTACATGGTCTAGATGGCATGTTGTCCCTAAATTCAGAAGATGCATCATCAACAGACTTCTCAACCAATTCCAGACTAGGAATAGCATGATCATCACATTTTAAGTCAACCCCACACTTATCTACTACCATAGACTCAATAGATTCATCAATTGGTTCAGACATGAATTCATCACTAAGGTTACAGCTAGGTGTAGACATCCCAAGTGTATCAGTACACAAGGGTTCATGAACATCAATAAATGTGTCAAATTTACTCAATGAACTACCACAATCAACCATATCAGGAGATTCAACAATAATTTCCTCATCAACAACATTATCATGCAATTCAAAATCAACAACATCATATGCATTAGGGATCACAATGCTATCATGTAAACTACATTCAGTTCCAACAAATTGCAAAGTATTAGAAGATGGAAGGCTATTACCCAATGAATAAGACTCTTCCTTCTCTATACATTCCCTTCTAATTTGCTCTTCAATTGATTCATTAGCACTTGAAGTCAATTGATTCAATTGAATTCCTAAATCCTTCATTTGTTGGTCATGGAGTTGCAACCGTTTAGTTATCCATTGGGCTATTTACTGCATTTGTTGGTATTGAATATTACAGGCTTCCATTAGCTGCATCATCCTCTCTTCCGAACTTAGTTCCCTTTAGGGCTCTTGTTGCATGTATCCCTCATGGTAATTATAAGGATGATATTGTGGCTCTTGCCTATGGTAATCTTGGTATGGCTCTTACATATGGAAGTTATGATATGGCTTATGATGATGGTGGTAATTTGGGTGTACTCCATATGGATTGTGGTATGGTTGGTAGCTGGGGTGAACTTCATAGGAATGATGGTGTGGTTGGTAGCATGGTGGTTGGATTTGTTGATATTGTTGTGCTTGTCGTTCTCGTCTTTGTTGTTCAAGAAGACCTTGAAGCATTGACATGGCGTTATCTAACTTCTGAGAAATCCTATCATTTGCATAAGGATCATAAACACCTTGATTAGAATAATAAGGATCCATTTAAAGTAAAGAAAAATGAGAAGCACAATTACTTTCAGCACTAACAAAGTTTGAGAATTTTTTGGGCACTTCGAACAAAAATTCCAGCAAGCAGGCAAGTTAATGCGCAACACCGAAATGAACCAAATCCAAGCTCAAAAAAGAACAAAAACTAAGCTAAAACAGAACCAAAACAGAGCTAAAACAAAACAAAAACACTTAAAAAACTTTCTCAAACAATTAAAACTCCAATCCTCAGCAACGGCGCTAAATTTTGACGGGCTCGTCGTGCAACCCTCAAAATAAAATTAGGTTGGATATTAAATGCAATATAGGGAACAACCTAGGTCATCTCCCTTGGAAATAGAATTCAATGTTTAATTAAGTTTCTAAGTGTTAAAGGATCCTAAAGGCTATCTAAATTAGGGGATTTTTTTATATCTAATTGAACTAACTAGAATTAAAATTGAATTAAAATGACTAACTACCTAATTGGATGAATTAATGGGTGAATAATGGTTTTGTGACAAGCTTTGGAATCGTCCCTTGGTATCCACTATCCTTATTCTAATCCAATTGTGATTAATTCTAGCCTAAGAGTTCCTAATTGTGTTCATTAGCAAATGATCTTGAATTACCATTCAAGATTCAAGAAATTAGTAAGTTAATATTGAATTGAGACCTCAATCCTACACCAAATCATTAATTATTGCCTTTAGGATTGATGAACATTTAAATTGAATGATTAATTGATTGATTAGCTACTGAATTAACACCCTAGGATGTTTAATTAACTAACCAAACTCCTAAGAATCCTTAAATCAACAATTAAGCACACCAATTCTCACAAGCATTTTATCAAACACCTTGATTGCACACTTGAAAAATTGTAGGAAAATGAAAATCCAGCACTTAATTCATACAATTTATCGACTAATATCTCTCCTAATCAATGTCTAACCAGCCATCAATCATGAACTACATCAATTTCAATCACTTACACACTCAACCAAGCATATAAAATAATAAAAATTGATATAGAAAGAGAGAAAAATAAAACGAAATTGTTAGCCAGAATTCTGATTCCAAATCTTGGATTCAAGCTTCAACTCAAGAGCTCCTTCCCTTGCTAGTCACATATGAGAATCAGAGCTTCATTCGGCGGATGGAAATAGAGGAGTGGATGATGGGTGAAATGGAGGAGATGGCTCTGTGTTCTGCAAATGGAAAAGATGAAGGGGGCATGGATGGGCGAATGACGATGGCGTGAAAATGGGATGGACGACGTGATTTCTCGTGCGTGGAATGAATGGGAATGGATGGACGAATAGCCTGATGTCCAGCCCCTCCTCGTGCTCACTTTCACGTGCTCTCCCTTCCCTCCGCTCCAGCATTTTTACACGTTCTAGTCATGTTCCAGCTCATTCATTAATCCACGTGCTCATTTAAATCTTCCACGTCAATTCCTTTACTCGAGTTGCATGCCTTTGTGCACCCCATAGCTTCATTTCTTTCTTTTTCCATGTTGGCCTTCATGCAGCGTTCTCCAATGAAGACTCGTGCAAATCCACGTGGCTCATTTCAAATCAACCACAGCTTCTTCTTCTGCATGTCGCATTTTCTTCTTCCCCTTGCCTATAACTGAATCCATCTCGTTCTCTTCGTGTTTCTCAGAGGCTGCTTCCTCTTCATTTTGTCCAGACTACTATATTCATTTGCATCAGACCCATAGCTTTCTTCTCTGTTTTGGGTCTTCAAAAGCTTCAACCTTCTCTACTTCAACAGCGTTTCTTCGTTTCAGCTCGCCTTCAGCTCATTTCCTGTCGTCTTTTGGACGTTATTTAGGTGCTTCCACGTTTTGCACTACATCACACCAAACTCGAGCTTCTGCTGTTCTGGAGCTGCATTCGAGGCTTTGTTCTGCATGTGTGTGTGTTTGTTGCCCCTCTTCGAACCAGAACCTATAGCTTCTTCATTTATTCTGTGTTGCTTCTGAACCTCCTCTGTTCATTCGTTCTATCTTCATGCTTCCTTGAGCAAAGCCATGTGCTTCCTGGTCCTTCCTAATATATTCATCCAAAGATCCATGCATGTTCACTTCAACTCCATTCCTTCTTCAAATAAATTTCCTCCTTTAAATTCCATTTCCAAAAATCTGCATAAAAACAAAGGAGAAAAATCACAAAATTCATTTAAAATGATTTATGCATTTAAAATCAATTATTTGCACTTAAATTCTTAAAGTGCAAAAAATGGCTACAAAAAATCAATTATCCACCTAAGTAAATCTATTAAGCCTTATTTAACTATTAAAATGCTAAGCTAAGGGAAATAAAATGTATAAAAATCATGCTTATCAGACTCCTTATGTAGTTCTTTACGAGGTTAAACTACCTTTACATTTGCCACACTCAATAGGTTATTTAAATACCAAAGTAGTGGATAGAAGTTCAAGAGAAAGGAAGACTACGATTATGTTGTTAAAGTAGAATTTATAGAAAGCACATAATAGAATGGTCTAACTTGCAAAAAAAAGGAGAACAAAAAAGGAGTTTAATGGAGGTGATTTTGATTACTTGAAGCCATGTCCTTTTAAATGGAATGTCATTAATAATTCTCATTTTGCAAGTTGTAGCATGATTTTATAGGCCTTACAAGGTGATCCAACGAATTAGGAAGGTGGCTTATAAGTTAGAACTCCTTCCCATAACTAGAATTTATCGTTTTCCATGTCTCAATGTCAAAGAACCATAAAAGGGATTTTGATTTGGCCACTATAGCATTACCTAAGAGCAATGATTAAAGGTATTTTCTCTTGGAGCCAAAAAAAATTTTAGGAAGAAAGGTTGTCAAAGGAAGGGAATTTGCTAGTAACTCAAGTATTAGTGCAATGGAAGGATTTTAGTCCTAAAGATGCAACTTGGAAAACCTTAATTGTAATACGACAAGAATTTCTAGACTTTAATACTTTAGATACCATGGGACATCCTTAAGGACAAGGATTGGTTTAAAAGGAGGGAATAATTGATATGTGAGATGGTGTAATAGGTTAGAAATAGAAGTATGTAGTTAAGTTTGTTAGAAGGTTGTCAAAAGTCAATTGTAACTACTTGGTTATGTTAACTCCAACTAGAGGGTCAAGAGAATTAAGATTGATTCAAGTCATAATAAAGAATTACTGAAGAATTTCCCTATAGCTTGGAGTCTTGGCATCACCATCTCCTTCTTCCTTATCACTTTGCCAAAAACCTTCTGCATGTAGAGAAGATGAAGAATACTTAACTTTTATATCTGTGTTTCAGACTTCATCTACAATCCAAACAATGCAAAGAAGATATATTAATTTGAGATTGGAAAAGAGAGATGATACTCACATTCTTTCTATTATCTGTTTCAAATATTACAGCACATCTACCTTGATCACCCATGAATTAATCTTTCTACTTCAATGAATAAACTTCAAAAGAGAGAAAAGCAATGAAAGGTGAGATCTAACTTGAAAAGATTGAGCACATGTATGAAGCTTTCTCTTTTGAGTCTTTGCATCATCACATGGAGACAAAAGTGAAACGAAAAATATGATGAGAGAGGGAGAGGGGGGGAGAGAGAGAGAGAGAGACAAATTACTTTAGTTGAACTTTCTTAGGAAGAAAATATACATCATAAGAAGAAAATAAGCATCGTTAGAAAAATTTTGAATCCAAACTTTCCAATCAAATAAGACTTCTTTGAAATTATAATCCACTCTAATTTTCAAAAAGTTATATTTTAATGCTTATTCAATCAGGTTTCAAAGACACTTTTCAAATTAATTTTTAAGAGATTTATTAACTTTTCATATTGAATTCAAAATTTAAAGGTCATAGATAATGGGAAGAGACCTTAATCGAAATTACATGTCCTCTAATATAACATTTTTATAATATTATAGATGGCTTTTATTTTCCACATCATTGAAAATTTTATTTTATTTTATTGAAAAAGCCCATTAGCATTTAATGAATTTTTTTTTGGAATTATTCAACTTTTAATACCCTGCCTTAGATTTTACTTTATTTTTCTTAAAAAATTAATTAACATTTAATGATAAGTTTTTGGAATTATCCAACTTTTAGTACCTTGCTCTTATTTTGTTTATTTGTATTTTCTTAATTGCATTTTAAGACTTTCAGTTTGGATTGACATAGATAAGTGACCAAATAAATTGTCTACATATCACATGAAATTACTTTAAACATATGAAATAAAGGTATGAAATTGCGACAAATCAACTCTATTAATTACACAATGTTTTATTTTAATATGTTATATATAAATATATAGATAGATAGGTTGTGCCAAATGAGCAGAGACAGGTGAAAATTGTGTGAGAGACAGGAAGCCATGGAAATGACTGTTAAATGTTGGTATCTCTTGAGGGAAGACCACGCAACAGAGCCTTCTTCAGCTTCCATTGTTGCCACCTCTTCTTTTTCGGTTACTTATCTCGCTGAATAAGGTTGAACAAATTATTGTTGCGTTTCTAACCTTCCACTTTGGTTTTGCTGTTTTGAATTTTGATTCGGTGGAATTGGTTATCTTTTTCTTTTTGTGTAAAACAATATTTGTGATGGAATAAATGTTGTTTATGTTTTCGGAATTGGATGGGTAGATTTTTATTTTCATATGGTTTGGAATGTGAACTCGAATTACAAATTAATGGATTCATTTGAGAGAGAGAGAGAGAGAGAGAGAGAGATATATATATATATATATATATATAATTGGACGAGAGCTCTCTAGTTATAGCTTTTCACAGCTATCTGTTTTCAGGTATTTGTTGGGTATAAGAAGCAAATTTCAGTTTTGGTGATTTGCGAATTTCGAATTTCTGCTGCTTGAAGAGGAAGCACTTGGGCGCTCTTCTTGATTTTTCAAGTTTGAAATTAGCAAATATCGAAATCTGTGTGTTTGTTGGGATAGTAGGATTTTGGGGAAATGGAATCCTCGTTGGGGCAATCATTAGATAAAGCGGTGTAAGACATAATGAGAATTCATAGGTCTTTACCCAGCTGACCCCGGATTGATGAAGTTGAAGTAGCGAAGGGTTTGATAGTAGATGTTGACAAAGAAGACGAAGCGAGGCTTGAAGCCATAGCAAAACAAACCAAGAGCCCTGATGTGCCGGAGGAGCTCTTCATGGTTCTGCATGAGACGCAGAAGAACTTGGTTTATTTTCAAAGCAATAAGCAAAAGAGGGAGGCACTAGAACTGCTTGATCTCAAGAACGTCCACTCTCTATTTGATGGATTGATTCAGAGAACATCTAAATGTGTTTCCAACCCCGCTCACTCACACTTAAATTCTCACAAGTCCATTTACTCTAACGGTTCAAATTCCACAGTTTCGGCCTCTGCTTCAGTTTCTTCGAGCTCGTTCCATGCCAAGAAAGAATGCCAACTGGTGGTGCAGATTGTCGAAGTTGCCATGCCATGTTGGGTTGGATGCTGATGTTCTCTTTTCCTAGTTCACATGGTATTTCTGTGGTCAGTAAGCTGAGTAAACACAAGTAGTACCAGAATGAATTGGCTATCTGGTTTGACTATTGCGGCATAAATTGTAGATGTTCTGTTTTATATTTTTCTTTTTCCTTCTGTGCAATATAATTTTTCTGTTCTCTCATTTTAGATGGTATTCCTGCTGTGTTGTAAATGGAATTGTACAATCCAACAGGCCAAATTGAAATGGTTTGTGGGGAAAAACCATAGACGATTATGTACTATTTATGTTCACCTCCCTTCCATTGTCAATCTAATTACAGATTTACAGTTACCGTTGCCCCTTTCCGCTACTTCTATTGGATACCTTGAATGAAATATGACGTCTCTTCTACTTTTTTCCTTTACGTGCTAATGTTCTCTCCTTTAAAATTTACTTTGTTGGAACTACACTAATATGAACAAAAATATGAAGCACTAACTAAGAAAATGTCAGCTGGCTAACTAATTGGGCCAGTAAAGCGCATCAGTTATCTTCCTTATCATCTCATCATTACTTGTCAGTCTCCAGGTTCAATTATTGATGTTGGTAGCCGCAAAATTTTTCAGTGAATTGGTAATTGAGGTGGACAGATCCGTTTAAATATGGTTCATAATGTTTTCGTGTAAAGAACTTAGATTATGAGAAATTAAACCTAAGCTATTTATAAATTAAAGAACAATATGAACATATTGCTTTTTAGCTAGTAACTTAGTGCTAGCTAAAGTTCTATTGCATAGTGAATTACTGTACTTGGTTTTGGTTGTATACTGTGGACAGCTTGGCACGCATCTTGCTATATATAGGGTTACATTGATTGTTACCCATATTTTTTAAAAGAAAGTTATTTAGAGTTATCATTATGTAAGAGAAATTCTTTGGTGCACATAACCTTTTGCAACAACTTTTTACATTTCATCAAAGTAAGTTTTTTCTTTTTCTTTTTTGTGAAAGGGAAATAATATTTTATAAAAAGAAGAAATTATATTAAAATAAGAGTCTTGGCTAACTAATGTTATTAGAGTGCTAGTTAAAATAATAATAAATACTTTTTAAAATGGTTTATTTAATCTATTATTTGATAGCAATTCAAATTTTAACTATTATTTGATACTTTTAAAAATAGTTTATTTAATCTATTATTCGATAGTAATTCAAATTTTGTAAATAATTCTCTTATTATTTATTTATTATTTTGGTTGATTGCTTGTACCACTTATAAATATGACAAAATTACCCTTAAAAACAAAACACAAAGTTTGGTTGTGTTTAGGAGTTTAGAAGGGAATAGAATGGAATGACTCATAATGAAATGGAATGCAATAGAAAAATATATGTTATTCCATTGTTTGTTTTGGAGTTAAGGGAGGAAGGGAGGAACTTATAAATTAATGTTTTTTTAATATTATCGTTATAACTAGAATGTGATTCTAGCAAAATTTTTAGCTAAAAAAAATATAATTATAATTTTATCACATGTCCATTCCATTTATTCCTAAAAATCTCAATTTGAAGGGAAAAAAAGATTTTAGGGATTTAATGGTAAGGAAGAGTCTTTGAATCCATCCTTGCCTTTCTATACCATCCTAAAACAAGTTTCTTTCACAAAAATGTACCCCTTCCTTAACAAAAATTAACCCCAAATTAATCATTCTATTAGTGGCCATCTATTCAAACATAGCCTAAATCTTTAAAATTTAAAAATATAAACCTTAACCTAATTATGAACCCTAAGACTACAAACTCTTAAACTCAAAACTCAAAACCCCTAACAAACAAAACCTAAAAATTCTAAATTCTCATTCTCTAAAAACCTACATACTAAAACTTGAAATTTTAAACTCCTATATCTTATACATTGAAACCCCCTATAATAACTAAATATTAGTAGTATTAACAAGAATATTAGGGCTATACAAACTTGAACAGTAGACCTTCTCAGTTAAGTCCATAAACAATAAATTCATAAAACTCTAAAAATGCAAACCTAACAAAAATCCTAAAATATTAAACTTCTATTTCTTAAAGGTAGTTTTGTCATTGAAAATTATAAGTAAACTAGCTTTATCATCCCTAATGATGAGTACAATTACTTCTATTTGTTAATATAATACTCTTTACACAAATCAAGACTAATTAATGCATCCTTAATCAATGTGCTAAAGGCACTAGTTACCAAGACCATTTATTTAATTAGTTATGTATTCAAATTTTTTGCAACAATTTTTTTATTGGTTGTTTATTAAACATAAAAGTCCATTCAATTTGAGTTTAGAGTTTAAAGTTTTAGAATTTTAGTATTTTAGGTTTAGGATATAGTGTTTATGGTTCGTTCATGATCTTTAGAATCAAAGTTTTAAGGTTTAGAATTTTAGAGTTTAAAGTTTCAAGGTCTAGAATCTTAATGTATAGGGCTTTAGATTCAATAGTAAGAGAGCTCAACCTCCTTATAGTATTAGCTCACTTTATATACATGTTGAAAGTAAATTATAATGATTCAAATAATAATAAAATAAGCTTATAAGATCTGGTCTAGTAATAAGAAATGTGGGTAAATTAAAAAAAAATTAAAATTTGCTTCATTTTATATAAAAAATTATAAACTAATAAGGAATAACTACTAGTGTGACAATGGTGAACTTTGCATGTGCTAGATTGGTTTCTTAAAAAAATGTTATTTTTAATAAACTACAAGTCTGTTTGAGAATGTTGTGATTTTTCAAAAACGATTCCTAAAAGAAGTTGATATTTTATAAGGGAAAAAACAATATTTGATAATTTTTTTAAGTTGCTTTTAAAGAACGATTTGTTGATAGAGATGTAGTAATATTTTTTAAAAATTATTGCAAAAAGACAATAATGATCTATGTTTTGGAGATAAAATAGTGAAAGCACAAGAAGATATGTGAAGGCATTTTTGGAATGGATGTCCTCTCAAAGCATAAGTTAGAATTGGATAAGGCTATTTGGGAGTCAAGAGAGAGAATGATAAAGAGATAACAACTTGTATTATTGGGTATAAAAAGATAGTGATACAATGACTAAAAGAGCAAAGAGTATAATTTTTAAACTTAGTGGAGTCTAGATGGATAGTTCGTGGTGTAGTAAAAATGTATGTTTCAATGATGATTTGGCTCTCATGATCTAGTCTTGTTCCTTGGTGTAGTTGTAGGGGTCTCTATTTATGACGCTTTAAAGGTAATGAGCTAATGATGACAATCAGGACAAATTACTTAATTGAGCCATAAGAACCGATTCTAATTGGTGGCTTATCGTGTTAGAGCCATTTTTTTCATAGCAACTTGGGAAAATTATTGTGTTAGTTCCTTTAATAAGGCTCAATGAATGGTAACTATTAAGTGCTTCAAGCCTTCTAGAATTAAGCTTGATATGATTGAGTTGACCTAAACTCTTATGGCTAGGTAGCACTTATAATACTTGTCCTTAAGTCTGTTAGTTGAGTGTTGAGCTAAGCAGACTTAAAGTAATACATGTACTTGGGTTGTCATGTGATTAAGCTAGCGACATTGTCACTTTACATTCATGTGGTGTGCCCTATGGAATGCAAGAAGTCATGGGATATGGGATGTCCTTTGCAGATCCTTTTAAGTCTTGTATATTGCAATTATGTTCATTCTTTGTGTTTCTTTTACTTCATATGCATTTGCATATGGTGCTCTTTAGTCCAATCATTGTGCCTTTCCTTAGTGACATTTAAGAGTAATATGTTTAAAGATGATTTTCACTAGTTTCATAAGGGCTATATTTTTCCCTTGAATGTTGTTTCATCATTGCCTTCTATTAGTAAGGAGTATTTGATATGGGGTATAGAGCTTACATTGTAAGAGGATGTTCTTCAAAGAGAAGTTTGCTTTCCATTGGATAGGTGTTTTTGTTCCATATTAGCATCAATCAAGGTGGCTTTTTGCTAGTTAACCCTATAAGTTGTTTAGTATGTGTTAGGGCTTGCGGCTTTATGCTATTATGCAAGGATAAAGCCATCTTTTACTTTGTTTAACCATTTTTTCAATGTATATGAGTATGCCACTATACATGGTATGGCCACTATTGTTAATAGACCCAGTCATCATCATCATCTATTTATTAGAGGTTTTATGGATTTAAGTTCATTGTGGGTTTATCACTTTTTACATGCGCTGAGTACTATTGGCCCTTTTTCCTTTGACTCATTAGTACATCAACAAAGTTCGTTATGATCTTGAAGATGGCATAACTTTCCTATTGGATTTGGTCAATAGGTTTCATTTAAGTGAGATTCCTTTAAGTATAGTAACTTCAGAACTGGTATTAAGGGATGTCGTGGTTAATTATTAGTTTACTCATGACATTACCTTGACATCGTAGTGTATGGATGCAACTTCAGAGGTTCACCAATTAAGGTAGTCCTAATGTTCTTCTTATAGCTTCTCTAGATGCTCTTCTAGTTGTTGCTCTTTTTACTTTGCTCCTGTAACAAGTTCTTCATCCACAACTTCTTTATCTCCCTTTGTTAAAGATGTTACTTTGCAAAAGCATTGTCCTGAGGTGAGAGATTTATCTCATAATTCTAGGGAGATTGTTGGAGGAAAGGCATTTGTGACCTTTTCTTTAGGAAGAGTTGCACAAACTTAAAAGTTCCTTGAAGGTGAAAATAGACAATGTTATAACATATAATGTTCTATCGGTAATGTGGACTAAAGACAAAATAGGCTTCTAAAAACAAGATAAGCCTATAACACCTTATTATTAATGCATACTAAAAATAATCATTCATATGGATTCTAACTAAAAGCAAAATAAGCTAATTTTAGAAAATTATGAAATGATTATGACATAGTTAGAGAATTTATAATTTATGTAGACTTTCTTGCATAGATGACTCAAAGGAAATAACTTCATCTTCCAGTTGTAGTTTTCCAAGACAGAATGATGAAAGAAAGCTAAGATGCCCCTTACCTAGCACGCTAAAATGTTTTTAGCATGAATGTCCTTAAAAAGTAGATAGGATTATTTAAGAGTGGAGAGTCAAAAGAAAGAAAGAGATAATAAAGACAAAATAAGTTGTATTAAAGGGTTTAAAGAAATAGTGATACAATGACTAGACATAGCAAATACTATAATGTTAAGCCTTAATGAAATGTAAGCCTAATAGTAAAGATGATAATAAAGATGTTCCTCCTTGATGGTTGCCCCTTAGGTGTGGTTGTAATAGTATTTATTTATAGGCCCTAAGGGTGATAAGTTGATGATGATAGTCTAACTAAGTAGCCTAGTGGAGTCGTGGGAGCCATTATGATTATGCAGCTTGCCATGTTAAAGTCATTTTGTTCAGAGTAACTTAGGCAACTTGTTGTATCAATTCCTTGAATGAAACTTAATGAATAGTAGCTATTCAGTGTTTTAAGCCTTTTAGAATTGGGTGAATCAGATTAAGTCGATTCAAACTCTTATAATTGAGCAGCACCCATAACAAATATTAATTTCAGAAAAAGTATGCACACATATACCTCTCATTCCCTTTTTTTCCATCTCTCACTTACAACATTAAACATTTCAGAATGCATTTTACAAGTTTGCATCTCATTAATCATAAAAACTTAAGCATTGTCAAGCATTCTTCATGTTCCAAATAGTTTGTCATCCTTTTCTTCAAGAAACATTAAATGTTGAATTATGTATATATTTTTAATTAATCAACCATCTAATGCAGTTGATTTTGTATTAAACTAGTATGATTTTGTCCAATTTTAGTAGATTGGTTAGTTTTTATTTTGTTTCAACCAATTAGATTGCTTTGGTTGATTTAAAGTGTCAAAACCAAACTAATATAAACTAATACACTCCTAGCACCTATAGCATGACAAATTTTAAAAACTATAATATCCCTCAACAAACACTACATCATGTGTTTATAGAGCTTATTGCTATTAGTTTATTATAAGATGACGAATGAATTGGACCCTTAACTTGATTTATATCTACTAGAAAATGGGCCATATAACACCATGAATTAATGCTACTAACATTGTTTCTTATTAGAGTAGTGAAAATTAAACAACAAAACTTTTATTCCTTTTCATTGGCATTTTGACTCTAAACAAATTTGTATTTACATAACTACATAGTTGTATTTGAAATTCACAAAATTGTATAATTACAAATAACACTCATAGTGTTAAAATACCAATATACAAGTATGCTTAGTTTCTAGACTGGACAACCAAACATATATCAATGTCTCTTTATTACTATCGTTTATTCATATTGACTTGTTAAGGGTGACTGGTACCTACATTGATCGCATCAATCTACCATCATGCATTGCATTATTGGTATTAAAGTTCCTATCATAATATATTATCAAGTATAGCAAGAATTTACATCCTTAATAAGAACATAGTTAATCTTAAAAAATTAATAACGGTTTAATTGTCACGCGCATAGAAAACATTTTTCTATGTCATAACAAGATAATAGGCAATTCATAGCCTATAGAAAGTCACTCATACATGGAACATCAAGAATACAAATATTTATTTCAACGCATGTTCAGACACTTAATAAAATTATTACTGCGTATGAGATAGCTTTTCAAAGGTGTCATATTTGGATATCTAATTTTATGGCATGATTAATGTAACTATGGTCATATCTCATAAAATTGCATGGCATAATTTCATTTAGATGTAATATCAATTATATTACACACAATAATGATACACATAATGGCACTCATAATTTATTTATCATTTTTAAGGTCATAATTCGAAGAAATATGCCGTAACCTCAATTCATTTATTCTAAGTACCCTATAAACTTGGTACATGCTATATTATCATAATATTATCATATCATATCACTATGTATGCCTTTTTAAGGAGACATAGACAATCCTTCCTTGAAAATGCTAGTCATATGAAAGAAAATTTCCAATGTACTATACTAAACATTTCATACTACTTAATATGGACTGAGGTTTTTATAATCCTAGGTAATCCACTAAGCATATCATATTACTTGGTGTGAGACATAGGTTTTCAGTATTGTTAAAAAGGAAGAATGTTCTTCTTAGTCCTTATGATTATTGAAATATAACATCATCATGGATAGGAGTGCACATACTAAGGGCATCTCCTAGTGTGGATCCATAATTTATAACCTGAAACCTAAAACCTAAAGTCACATAAAGGTCTCTTGCCCTTTAGTTACCCTTTATGTCATATCTTTGTCCTTGGGAAATCAAGACTAAACCTGAAAGGGATTCTAAGCCCACTTGTTTCCATATAATCCAATGTTTCCTCTATATAGATGGAGAGCTATCTCTTTCTATATAGTTAAGAATCCTGTCTCTATTTGATTAAATCATCTCATTAAAATTTTATCCTTTGAGAATCCTATCTTTTAGAGACAAATTCATAAAATCCCCTCTCTAAAGATCACCTATTCGCAGGAGTTCATTTCTTAAGAATCATATCTTCATCTAAATATCATTTCTCTTATTCTAGCATCAAATTATCAGCCCATTTATAATTATCTGACCATTTAATTTCATTTCAAGTTATATAGGTCATATTTCATAGTAATCAAAATAGGACAATACTAATAAATTCCAAACATGTAATAAGTTCCTATAGTTAATAAATTCCAACATTTAATAATAATTTTCTAAATTATTCATATCAACATTTAATAATAAAATTTCTTAATTAAATATCCTAAATATTTCATAATAAAATTCCTCAATTAAATAAACCAAATATTTCACAATAAAATTCCTCAATTAAATATACTAAATATTTCATAATAAAATTTCTCAATTAAATATAGACCACAAACGACTCTTATTGCTCCATTAAATTTCTCAATTAAAATTTCTCACTTTTTTTTTAGTGTATTAGAAGCACATAAACTACTCTTATGAACCAGGCAAAGACAAATGAGTGTGTTCTCATTTATCTCCCCAACCTTTTTTCCTCCTCCTTTTCATCTTTTTTCTTCCTCCTCTCTTTCTCACTTATTCTTTCTTTCTCATGCCTCTCATTCTCTTTCTTCTCTTTCTATTACTGATGGTATGAAGTGGGAAGAAAGGCTTGTGCCTTATATAGCAAAATGGAGTTGTTGAATTTTTGCCTAATGAAACTTCAATAAAGGGTGAGATTGTTTCTTAATGGGCAAGTTAAGTGATGTAATATGATGAAAACAAACTTTTGCACATTTCTTTCCTTTCATAAAGAGTCAATTATTCCACTTTCAATGTTTGGCCAAAATTATAATTTGGCCTCTAGTAGAAATTATATATTTTATCCTAAACTTTAAATCTATTTTGACCCCAAATTTTATATAAATACTTTTACTTTCTAAATAATTCTCTCATTTTTGGAGCCCTAATGATGGAATAAATCTCTATAAATTTTTTTGAGTATTTATTCAATAATTATTTATTATCTAATAAATTAAAATTAATTCCAAATAAATTCCTAATAATTCATAAGCATTTTCAAAAAATCGTATGAAATTCTTAATGGTTCCCATAAATTCTTGTGATGTTCTAAACCCTCTAGTCTTTCAGATTTTTAAAATTCTACTAAACATTCATATTAAACAATTTCTAATATTTATATTAGTCTTTATTAATTAGTTAAGAAATTCAGGGATATTATATGCCACTTATGATGGGTTGACTCATAACATGATCCAACAACCCAATCTATTTAAATTAATTAATGAATAATTATTTATACTAATTAATTAATTAATAATAGTTTGTGTAAAAGTAATCCAAGAAGATGGTTAAACTGGATTTAAAATTATTTTCACCTTCTTTTCATTTTATGATTCCTTTAAAGAATGTTAGGTTTCTAAGGAGCTAGATCCTACTTGCTGATAAAAGATACTTTAATCAAAAAGTAAAGAGAGTAAGGAAAAGAGAGAAATATACGCAGAAGATAGCCCTTTCAAACAATTCTTCCTCCTTTGGCTATCATCTTTTTTGTTGAAGAAAGGTGATCAAAGTTCATCTCATAATTTTGGTCAAAAACAATGTGGGATAGGTGATTCGACAAAATTTACTTCCATAAAGATTAATACCCCACAACTTCCTTCATTGGTATCAAAGCTTTGTTGGCTTGAATTTCTATCCTCGTGTGTTTTAAATATGATTATAATGTGTTGATTTCATGTATTTGCTAATAAAATTGCTTAATAGCACATATGTTAATAATTGAACCTTAGAACCCCTTTAATGGTGAAATTTGACAAACCATGTTAGGTTGATATTTTTATACCATATGTAATGTATATGATGGGGAGTATGTGGTAAAAATTTGGAAGAAAATGGGTTAACAATTAGGAAGAAAATTGGATTTGAAGGTTTTAAAAAATAGTGGTGAAATGACCAACGTTCAAAGGATTGTGTTCTCATTATAGACCACCAATGGATGTAAACTATATGTGAACACCGTATTTTATCCGGGCATGCTCCAAAAATAATGATAAAATTAAACTAACAAAAAAATATAAAACCAAAAAAAAAATCAAATAGGTCCTTTTAGCCCAATAAGCTCAAAGAAAAAAATTAAAGGGGAAAGAATCCAAAAATAAAAATAAAAATAAATACAAGGTAAAAGCTCATTAATCCAAAATTAGAACAAAAAGAAAAATCAAAGAGGGAGTAACAAAAATCCAAAAAAATGAAATCAAAAAATCAAAAAGGGACTAGAAAAAAAAGAAGATAAAAAATAAAGTAAGATAATAAAAAAGAATCAAAAATTATATTTTTCAAAAACATAAGAAAATCAAAGAAAAAATGAACAAATCAAAAGTTATATTTTCCCAAAAAAAAAATCAAAGAATCAAAACTCAAAATTTTTCAAAACAAAAAAAAAGGAAGAGAGAGAAGAAAAGAAAAATGATAAAAATATCAAATGATAAAATATACATAAGAAAAAATAAGAAGAAGAAAAAATAAACAAAATTAATAAAAAAATGCCATGAAAAATGAAACCAAATTGGAAAAAGAAAGAAAAAAGAAGAGAAGAAAAAAATAAAACTAAAAAACTAAGAAAAAAAAAACAAGAAAGGCCCTGACCTAAAATTTGCATCCTTTTCCTCTACCCAAAACAAAAGCCCAATATGAAATGTAAAACTAGAAGCACATCTTCTTCCTCTAACTCAAATTCCAAAGCCCATGTATGTTAAAAGTTGACCCACCAACAAAAAAGAGAAAAAAAAAAGGGCCCATACTCCCCTAAGCCTACATAATGCAATTAGTTTAAACAAGTCCAAAAAAATAATAATAATCAGAAACCCAAACCCAAAAAGGGAGGTCCAAAGAAAAGGCCAATATCCTTATAACAAAATATATAAAGAAAAAAAAAAAAAAAAAGGGGAGCCCAAGCAAAAAAACCCAAAAAAGAAAAAAAGAAGAAAGCCAAACCCAAAAGAAAATAATACACAAAATCGGCTCAAAAGAAAAATTAAAAGAAAAGAAAAGAAAAGAAAAGGGCAAAAAAAAAAAAGAATGAGAACAAAAATGAAAAAAAAAAAACAATACAAAAGAGGTAGCTAAACAAAACAGAAAAAAGGAGGAGAAGAGAGGGAGAAAGGCCCAATCTAAAGCCTCAATATCAGAGCCCACCATTAAAGTCTCAACAAAATTACAAAAGAAAAAAAAAACCATAAGAGTCATTATCCGAATTTAGAGCAACCTAGCCCAAGATCTATTTCACTAAACCTTACCCGATCCTTTTCTCCTTGGCATAATTATGAAGGATGTGACGACCCTAATTTCTAATCATTGTAATTAATGTTAAATACGTGATTAACAATCATAGATTGAGGTTACAAGACATTACGACTAATTATGTTATGAAAATGCGGGGAAATTTGAACCTTAATGTCATTAGAGTCATCAACCATACAATTACAAGCACTTATGTACATCAGGGAAATAAACATTCATTTATAAGCCTTTGATTCTATTACCCATTGATTCCAACTCACAAGGATCTTCTACCAATGTCTCTAACTTATCCCTTGAAGTTACCACATGAAAAACTAAGATTTCCTGGTTAATATAAGGGTTTCAGGACGTTCGTCGCGGCTAAATTACACTTACCCGAGGCCAATTACTCTCGGTTTTACCCCTTATATTGTCACTATCACTGTGGCGAGTTAGACCTTCACCACAGCTAATCTATATTGCGCCACGGTGAGGAAGTCTCCTGGAACTTACCTCGCTCGTCTTTCACTATTGGTCGAGGCCAATTCCCTTGTTAGCCGCGGCTAATTCCTCTGTGGAACACCTGGGACAATTTCACAAAAGTTTGTCGTGGCCAATTCCTCCTTTCGCTGTAGTGAATTTTCCTCTGGACGACTCCTAGTTTAGCCTTTCACATTTCGCCGCGGCGAATTCCTCTCTGGACTCTCCTTGGGCAAATTCGCCTCTATTGGCCGCGACGAATACCTTCTGATCCTACAACTCCTAAAATCTTATTTTCTACTCTCCACTCTCCATCTAGGGACTCTCTATGGTCACTCTCTCATTTGTTATGAGATTCTAATAGCATTTATCTAGCTGATTTACCCCATCCATTGTATCATTACCCATCCTACAATTAAAGGTGGATTTTCCTACTCATTCATTGTCCTTACATTAGTAGATTTATAAGTTTCTCACAATGGTCATTCAATCATATTTTCATCAGACAATTCATGCATCGCTAACTCAAATCCATAATCCATATATCACATGCTTTCATAACTTAAATAGTCAGTTAAAACAAAAGTTTACAAACCATAATAAGTGTCATAAACTCATACATCCATAACAACTAATATGAAACCTATTTCTTATTGGTTACATTCTATGTCATCAAAATACAAACTTCTACACTTGGCAATACAGATATATGATAATGCTATACAAAGGTTAACAAAATTAGTATCTACTTTATTCTACTTGGACCAAGTGTAGCTCCTAACACCAGGTCTCAGCTCATGGATGTTCATCCACTTGCTTGCCCTTATCCTTATCTGAAGAACCTTCACCTGAAATGTTTAATCCCATGAAATGGAGTGAGATGTGAATCTTAATAACTAAGGTAATTCTATCATATAATCTAGTTTAATTAACATATACGCATGATTTCACATAAGCATCAGAAAATATCCAGTCATACTAGCAAATGAAACAATTAGGCTATCATGATTACTATCCCATACTAACAATCATATTTTCACATGTTAAAGGCCAATAACATCAGGAGAGGCCCATCCATGGCACCTACTCCTCATTGAGCACAACCAGAGTTCAGTGCATCTGAGGTTTGATCATAACCCAGTGCTTGATCAAAACACATGCACGGGTGGCAGCCACACCACAGCTCCACCATAGATTCATAAGGTCCAATCACAATATAATAAATAGCCAACCAATTCATTCAGCATTTCAAATCATTCATGTACAGCAAATATGAATTCAAAACAGATATATGCATAGAATTAATATAGTCTCGGTTACCTCACTTGTAGCCAATCCTCTAAGAGCCAATTGAATGTTACTTTAGCCTATAGATACAAAACCAAGCCATTATTATCCCTAATCACAATTTGTATAACCAACCCATCACTTAAAAAAAAGTTAAGCTATATAGGACTACTCAGAAATACTTACCCAATCACCACTAAAACCAAATTCGGATTTGGTTGCTCCTACCCTAGAAACCTCAAAATAACACCTCAAATTCTGAGTAAATTCACACAGAAATGATACCCATATTATAAATCAGCTATAGGGGTCTTAAACTAGCAAAGAAAGCATAAAAATAGAGAATTTATACTTACTTAATGTCAGCTCTAGTCTCAACTTACGAATTTTCACCATGGAAACATCAAATGGCAAGTTTCAGATTTTGGGTGTAGGTGAAAATACTTCAAATAAAAAACTAAACGGGCCAAAATGAAGAGAAAAAAAAGGGAATTAAGTTATGTAACTATTACCTTAGCTAAATTTTGCTCTAGAAGTGGAAAATGATAGATTTCTTGCCCCAAACTCTAGCCTCCCTTCAAACCTCTGAAATTCCCTCTTGTGTTTCAGCAAAATGGGGAAGAGGCTGAAGTGTTTAGGATTTTAGTTAGGTTTAAGTTGGGTCTAAGGTGGGTCATGGGTTGCTCCAAGTATCCAACTCCAAATGGGCTTCAGATTTAAGCTTTGTTGGGCCAGTTTCATATGTTGGGATGTTGGGTTTTAATTGGGTCAGACCAAGTTTCAAGAGCTCAAAGGATTTGGGTCTGCACTAAGGTTGTTGGGCCAATTATAAGAGCCTACACAAGGTGGATCTTGGGCCCTATCACCTTGAATTAAATTAGATTTGCACCTAGCTTATTAGGCTTCCTTAGCCTCTTGTTATGATCTCCTACATTAATTGGGCCTAGATGAAGTTTCTATCACAATTAAATCTCAAACCTATATTAATAATTTATCTCTCTAAAATTTCTATTCATTAAACTTGCCTAATTATCCCATATTAATTATTCTTAATTAACCCAAATTCATGATTAATACCTTAATTAATTTTGAGGTGTTATAAAGGACACACAAATGCACGAGAAGGATGGGACAGAGAGAAGGGGACCACATTTGCACTCACCCACAGAGGAGAATTGGAGGTACAAGTCCGTAAAGTTAATTGTACAAAACGGGAGGGAGAGGTTAGTGGAGTAGGGAATCACGAAGGATTTTTGGTGTGAGGAGTAGAAGGGGACAGTAACAACTAAGAAAATTGCTGAAATTTCTAAAATCCTGAAATTTTTCTAAGTCTACTAGCTATAGCGAGAAATGGCCTAGTTATAGCAAATGTACCTATTCGCTATAGCAAGAAATGGTCTACCTATAGCGAATGTGCCTATTCGCTATAATAAGAATGCTTCTAGCTATAGCGAGTGTGAGTATCCCATACAAAAACTAGAGAGTTCCTCGCAATAGCGCACGTTGTAGCGAGAATAGGGGTCTGGGACTAATACGTGCTCGCCGTAGCGAGGGTTATTCTTCGCTATAGCGAGGGTTAATCCAAAAAAGTGTGAAAAAAGAGAATTTTACTTCTTAAAGAGTCCAGATCCTTTTCCTTTCTTCTAATCGACCTAAGCTTCGTCCAAAATAGAGAAAAGGACTAGAGAGAGAGAGAGAGACTAAGAAAAGGAAGGAAGAACAAGGAAAAGTTAAGCAAGCTTAAGATTTCTATAGCTTTTCTGCTTAGAATTTTGTTCTTCTCTCTTTGTCCTCTCTTTCTATGGTTTTGGTTATTGAATTAGTTTGGTTTTGGGCTTGGTTCAGAAAAGGGAGAGTGGAAAAATACTCTTGAAGAAGGTTAGAACTCATGTATCTTTACTTCTTCTTCTTTGCTTTCCTTGAGTATGTTGGTTCTACTAACTTAAGAGCTTGAGAGAGGAAGGAAGTTTGACTTAGAACAAGTAAGAAATTCTTGAATTAGAATGTGGGAAGTTAAGAAATATAAAAGACCCAGAAGAAGAGTTAGTGAAATTCTAGAGGAGAACCCTTAGTTTCTTACATACTTTATAGGGTTTTTCCATGATGAAGAACCCCTTAGCATTATGAGTAATTGTTAAGTTATGAGAGAGTAATTCCATGTTATTTGTTGTGTCTAGACTCAAGAGAAGCAGCTCCATCTAGTTGTGATTATGAAACCAAGAAGGGAGAAGAGAAATTGAAAGGGAAGACTTATGTTGGCTTGTAAGGTAGCTCTCTACTCCTTCTTGTTGCATTCTTGGATGTGTAATAGTCATTGTATGCTTATATATATACTTGTATTATGAGACATGCCATTTGATGTTGCCTTGATGCATTGGTACCAATATGCTTATATTTTGGGTTGTAAAAATTGCTGGGTAAGGTAGTGCCAAAAGTTTCTTATGATGGGTGAGGTAGAGCTGAAAGTCCATAAGGATGGGTAAGACAAGGCCAAAAGTCTCATAACTGAGTGAGGCCAAGTCAAAAGTCCCTAAACCAAGGGTGAGGCCATCCAAAAGTCCTTAAAATTGGGTAAGGTTAGACCAAAAGTCTCTAGAGCTTATTCTTGGCATTAATATGATATTCATGGCATGTAAATCATGTATTGTATGATTGTGAATGGTTAGATGCCTACTTGCATGCTTTGACTTGTTTATATGCCTTGATTGCTTCCTTGAATGAGTGTAAGAGCTATTAAGATTCTATGAATCTCACCCCCTTCCCTCTCCCATTTTAACATGTTAGGTGGAGCTCAAGGAGGTTAAGATGCAACCTAAGGAGCCTAGTTGAACATGTTTAGGCAGTTGTAGAGTTTGTTTTAGTTCTTTTGATGTAAAGAGATGCCAAAATGAATATGTGCCTATTATTTTTTAGATGTAAATATTTGAACAAGTGTAAATGTATGTATAAATAATGTATAAACCATGTATAGAGCCAAAACAATAGAAAAATGAGATTTAGCCTTTTGGTGGCTTGTATGTAGTAGTGTACTTTTGCCCGTAGCATAGCGAGTTTGAGATGTGTGTTAGTTTGAACCACTTGATCAATTTATATATGATGTGTTTATACTTTAAAACTTGCCCAAGAGGTGTTAGAGCATGTAGGGGACCATTTACCCCCACTTTGAACCATTTATGGTGTCAAAACCATCAAATTTGTGAGCTACGTCAAAGTATGATCAAATGAGCTATTCTTGATATGAAATTTCTAGAGCTTGTTGAGAGCTTCTTAGGAAGGTAAAGTGGATAATATTTGGAGGTCTAGGGAATATTTGGTGAATTGTTGAAGTTAGGAAATTTTGAAGGTTTTGGTTAGTGCACTGTTACTATAGGTCCAAAAATGAATCTGTATCATTCATAGACCAAACGATGTCCAATGGTCACAACATTTTATGGGTATAAACTAAATATCCACAAAAATCTATACCAATTAGAAGCACCTCAATCGAAGGTATGTAGTGGGAGATATAACTTTCTGAAGTTCTGTGTCAGTATCAGGGAAGCCATCCGACCTTTGTTATTGTTCCATTAGTTTTTGAGATTCAACGCTACTAAAATGATCTAAAATTATTTTTTCCCTCTAGTTAACTTCTGTAGATTTTCAAATTGATATAGTTTACCCAGATTGTATTTTTGTGGAATTAGTTATGAATTTTTTAAGTTCATGACAGCAAGCTGCATTAGTACTAAAGACAGCCAGACCTCTGTCTCTTTTTCGATGTAAAAAATGGTCCAAATGCTAAAATTGTGGTTTGAAATTATTTTTAGTGTAAAACATCTAGAGATTTCCAAAAAGCTATGGTTTGCTTGATTCCTATTTTTCAAGAATTAGTTCTGATTTTCTAAAGTTAGAGCCAAAAATTTAACTTTTGGGCCCGTTTTGAGAAATTATGTTTTCTGGTTTTTGGCTTCATATCCGTGGTTCATGGGTTATTTTATGCTATGTAAGAGTTGTATAAATGGATTTTGAGTAAAGTATGTGATTGATGAGTTCACAGGATCTACGAGGCAAATTATGAGCGTTTAAACCCTGATACATAACAGGAAAATGCCACGGTTTGCTCTTTTACTTTGGAAATCATATGGAATCAAGTCTAAATGGAGACTAGGTTGAGGCCAATACATTATGGTGTTACAAGGACCATAGGAGGGATGCCTATAAAGTTCAAAAGAATGATAGAAAAGGAAAGGAGAAAGGGGAAATGGAGAGACAAGGCATGGAGAATGAATGAAAGAAAGTAGAGGAGAGGTTTCGAGAAATGGAGAGAGGAAGGAATTGAGAGCAACAGAAGTAGAGGGTTGTTTTTTTTTTTTGGAATATGATTTTAGGTAGAGAGGTCTGGGAGAGAAATCAAAAGAGGGAAGAAATTAGGGAAAAAAGGAGAAAGTTGGCTTCAAAAAAGAGGTTGAGACACACTAGGAGGACGGGAGGGATTCGAGAGAAGGGGCTTCTAATATAAAGGAGGGCAAAGAAGAGAGATGGAGGATCAAGGGTGAAAGAGGCTAGAGATTTTGTATTAAAGGGGAAATTAAGAGAGGGGGACACAGAGAGGGCACGCGAGGTTCTGCAAGACTGAGGATGCTAGAAAAGAGATAATTGGAGAGGAAGCCGAGGAGGTTTTAGGGATTGGTTTTAGGTTAGAGAAACCAAGAGTGAGATTTAAGGAGGAGAGGAGAGAAATTTGGGAGTTTTATTTCAGGGTTTTTTAGATTAGAGAGAAAGAAAAATAGAGAGTAAGGGAGATGGACTGGGAATTTAGGGCTGAGAGGAGAGATTTAGCGAAAGAGGATTCGAGGATGAAGGAGTCGGAAAGAGAGAGACTAGAGTAGAGGACCCAGTGGAACAAGCTCAAAGAATCTTAAGGAGGTCATATGAGAGCAGTAGCCAAGGAATCAGAGATAGCAAGACCAGAGAGAAGCACGAGAAAATTAAGACTCACTCAGAAATACATAGAGGTATTTTGTTGATTTTGTTCAAGGCTTTATTTGCCTGCTACTATGGTCTCATTTTGAATTAATTCTGTTCACTGTGTTTTTTGTAAGCATTCTGCGTTAACGTCAGAATCCAACTTTTTTTTTTGTATGGGATATCTAGTTACCATGTTTTGGATCTCTCTTCAATTTACATTCTGATCTTATTTGAAGATCCATGAAATTAGGATGTATGAGCATGTTCATATGTATTTCAATGTGTTTAATAGTTGTCCCATGTATTTTAACATTGTTCAATTTCTATTTGGATGTCACTCGTTGTTTTATCAGATCTTGAGCATAGTTACTACATGATTTATTGTTTAGAATTGGATTCAAACTCTCTACAACTTATTTACTGACATGATTTATTTCAATTTTGGGCTAAAGGGGAAGTTGATTGTTGTTAGATACACTAGCTTTTAGTGTGTAAAAATTTTGTACCATTCTTCATTGGATGACCCTTCTGTACCATAAAATTTTTGCTTGTTTCCCAATTCTCTTTGTTGCTTTATAATACGGTGTTACAGTTGATTTGGCGTCAAAATCCTATACTTAAGATCTGATTTTGGTGCGTTTGAGTTCTACCCAAAGTATTGCATTGATATAGATATTAGGTATGATTTGGCTTAAAGTTGATTAAAAAATCTGGGCATGTTCTTTCTGATGTGTATGATATAGGTATGTGTGAAGCTTTATAGCTCATCGAACTTATTTACCCACTTTCATGAATTTGATGTGCTATGGTTAGAGGTCTTGTTGAATTCTTTCAAATATACCCTGTTTGCCTTATGAGACTGCGTTGTATTCTGATTCTTGGGGTACCTAAATCATACTCAAATTACCACGTTCAATGTTGATGTTATCGATCTATTGACTTGTTGTTGCTCTAAAAGTCTGGACATAATTTTTCTTATTCCAGGCCAACAACTTATGCTTTAAATTATCAATGAATTTTAGACATTTGTTTTATACATAACTCCTTTGTCCCATGTGGGTGCATGTGCACACAATGATCCATTGATTTGATCATTTTTGGAAAAATAAATGATGATCTAGAATTTAACCCCCTCCTTTTTACTGCTTTTGCATGAGCCCTGCTTGACGATGTTGAAGAATTGTGGAGGCTTACCAAAAATGGAGCAAAGATCCAAAGAGATGGCTTCATCATAGCATATGAAACCAGATTGGACATCATAACATAGTTAATTGGTTTGAGCTAGTTTTCTATACTTGGAATGTATTGAAACATGATGTTTAGTTAGCTGAACACAAAGCACACACAATCAAAGATTTTTGTATGTTTATAAATTATTTGAATCTTTTAGCCTTTTATTTTTTATTATTATTATTATTATTATTATTATTTATTTTTTAGAATTATCGTGTGAGATTTCTTATCCCCTCAAACACATAAAAGCTAAATCTAGGGATCATGTGTGGCAATAAAGCTTTCTTGGTATCCCTTAGGTCGTATATTTATATTTTAACAAGTTTTGGGCTTCAATGGTCAACATCAAATTGATTTATTTTTTAAAAGGATTTTCTAAAAAGAAAATAAGATAAAAACAAGAAACAATAAATAAAAAAACAACAAAAAAGAAGGAACCAAAAAACAACAAAAAATAATTATAATGATAAACTTTTTAATTTCAAAAGTCAATTTTCTTTAAAATTCCCATTTCAAAAAAAATTGTAAACAAAAACTAATTTTCTTTTAAAAAAATGGTAACTAAATTCTTTCTTATAAACTTATAGATTTTTCCTTCAACTTTCATTTCACAAAATTAAAAATCCAAATATACTTCATAAAAATACTGAAAGAGATGTTTCCACAAAATCAAAAAAATCATAAAAAAAGGTTAAAAATCAATCCTTAAACAAAGTAATAATAAAAGAATTCATAAAAAATGAAGGGTAAAGAAGTAAAATGGATTTTGTCTTTTACAAATTAAAACTTGATTTGTTTGTAAAAGTTAAAAGGTATTTTTACTCTCTTTCTCTTTTTATCAAAAAGTCAGTTAAAATATAAAAATTTTTCAAAAATTAAAAAAATCATCAAATAAAAAAAAAGACAAAATAAAAAATTAAAAAAGAAAAAAAGAAAAAAGATATTTGAAAAATTTCCACTTAAGTAAAAATGTCATGCCAAGAACTAGAATCAAAAGCCAAAAAAGAAGAAAAGAAGAAAAGAAAAAAAAAATCCTTTGTTTGCTTAAATAAAAATAATAAAAGTATCAAAAAAATTTAAAACAAAAACAAAACAAAAAAATGAAAAAATAATGAAAAAAAAATTGAAAATACAAGAAAAGCAAAGAAGTAAAACTAACTTCATTTTTAGCAAATCAAAATATATTAACCAATTCTAAATACGTTTTATTTGCTAAAGGGAAAAGCAATTTTTTACTTTCTTTGTCTTTTCACAAATAAAAAATAAAAAAAAGATAAAAATTAATTAATTAAAAAATGAAAACAAAGACAAAAATAAAAATAAACAAAACAAAACAAAACCAAATTAATCAATAAAAAACAATTCAAATGAATGCAAAATCAAGAGAAAAATGAAAACAAATAATAAAAAAAAAAAGAAGAAGAACTAAAAATGGGAAAAGAGTAAAGAGATGAAGTTAATTTTATCTTTAGCAGATTAAAACACTTCAACCAATGCTAACTTCATTTTATTTGTTAAAAATAAAAGTGATTCTTACTATCTTTTTCTTTTCACTATCAAAAAACAGGAACAAAAATAAAACAAAAAAAAAACAACAACAAAAACAAAAGTAAAAACAACAAAAACAAAAACAAAAACAACAAAGCAAAAATAAAAACAAAAACAAAAATAAACAAAAAACAAACAAAAGAAACTAAAAAAAACTCAAAACAAAAAACAAACAAACACAGTCTCTATTCAAACTACATGAATTTTAATCCCTATCGCAGGGTACGTAGGCCCTAAACTTTTATCTTAGGTCAAGTTTACTTTTGTAAATAAAATATTTTCTTTCTAATTTTTAATTGTATTTTCTCTCTGTCTTATTTCATTTTAAATTTTACTTCCTTAATTTCTTTGTGTTTTATTTTACTCCCATAATTTTTTCTTCTTTATTTTATTTTCTTAATATCCTTTTTTTTCCTATTTTTAATCTCATTCTTCCAAACTTATTTTACTATCAATTTTCTTTCCTTTTTAGTTCCTTGAATTTTTCTTTGCATGTGATTTGTTAAGGAGAATAAAAATAGGATCGAGGCCATATTAATTTTGCACAACTAACTTAAGATAACCGTTCGCAATAATGGGTATTATGAGGTGTCTAACAGCTTCCCCACTTATAATCAACTCTCGAATCCATTATCTGGTTTATAGACTATTTTTTAAATAAAAAAGACTTTTCCAAAGTTTTACCTTTTTAAAAATTAAAATTTTGGTGGTGACTACTACTTTTATTTACTATTTGATTTCAATTTTCGTTTTCTTTAAAAATCAAAATTTCTTTTGAAACTCTCTTTTCTTTTCTTAAAGGTGCCATATAGTTGCATTTTCAGGTGTGACACCATATACAAATGGAAAGTATGTTAAACAAGCTTCGTAACATTACCAATTTGGTCCAATTTGGATGAAAATTGAGTAATATATGATCAATTAAAATGGAGGCTTCAAAACTATTTTTTTAGAAATATGTTCAAATAGCTTAATTTTTAAAGGGTTGGCTTTCCCTTTTCAAACCACAACTCTATATAAGCCTTATATATTTGGAAAGTTCGTTCCATAAGCTTTCCAAAGACAAAAAAGATTTTTCCAATTTGAACAAAAAACAAACGAGATATGACTTCACAAAGTTAGCTCGCAAAACTGAATATCTGGAAATTTCACCTAAAAAAAAGAAGACTCCAAATCTAAAGGTTAAAGAAGATGGACAAGGATTACACTCATGGCTAATGAATAAGGTCCACCCTCACCTCCATTGGGATATGTAAGCACTTCAATAAAAAAAAAAAAAAAGAGATCAAGATAAGTCTAAATCTGGCAACCTTGTCATCAGAAATTGTAACACCCTAAAATTAATTAAGGTGTTAATCATGAATTATACATATTAAGAATAATTATTATGGAATAATTGGGCAAACTATGTGAATAGGAATCTAGAGAGAAATAAATTATTAATATGTGTTTAAGATTTAATTGGTTTCAACTAGGCCTAAATTAAATTAAGTAGGCCATAGTTAGAGACCTAATGATTATAGGTGCAAACCTAACTTCTTATTGTGAGACTTGGGCTAAGAGAGAGACCACTTAGCATTACCCCAATTGGGTTTAGTAAGGTAGAGGCTTAAGACTCTACTTACATAAATCTTTATAGTTGGCCCAATATTCCTTATACTTAGCCCAACTCAACTTAAAGTTTGAACCTACTTGGATTTAGGCCTTTGGGTTAGCCCAAACCCATCCAAAACCCTAAACATATTCAACCTTTCCCTTCCCTTATGCAAAAACACAAAACACACAACACAATTTCGGAGGTTTAGAGGGAGGCTAGGGTTCTTAGCAAGAAAGCCACCATTTCTCATTTCTAGGTTCAAAATCAGTCAAGGTAATTGTTATATAACTTAATCCTCTCCCTTTTCTCTTTAATTTGACCTGATTAATGTTTCGTTTAGAGCATTTCACCCACACCTAAAATCTGAAACTTATTATTTGTTGTTTTCATGGTGAAATTTCATAGGTTGAGGCTAGGGGTTTTGTTAGATAAGTATAAACTCATCATTTTGATGCTTTTTCTGTTAGTTAGAGACCCTATCAGCTGACTTATGATATGGGATCCATTTCTATGCGAAAATATCCATAATGTAAGGTGATATTTTGAAGTTTCTAGTTTGGGGAAGGCAAAATCTGAAATTTGAGTCTTTTGGTGGTTGGGTAAGTGTCCCTTAGGCAATTATTGATGGATTAATTCTTTGACTATTGGGTTGTTGCCATAATTGATGAATGGGATGGTAATGGACTAACTTAGAGTGGTAATTTTATGATGTTGTGATTATAAGAGGATTTTGATACTGCTGTTAGCTTCCCAAATTGGCTACAAGTGAAGTAACTGGAGATTATGCAATTCCATGCATATATCCACTTTAATTTTATATTTACTACATATGAAAGATTTGAAATGCTAAATGAATTGATTGACTAGCTGTTGTATAGTGTTTGGACCTTGTAAGTCCATGGTGGAGCTATGGTGTAGCTACCACCCGTGTATGTGTTTCGATCAGGCACTGGATTATGATTAGATCCCAGATGCACTAACTTTGGTTGTACTCATTGGGGAGTGGGTGTTATGGATGGGCCTTTCCTGCTATTATTGGCATTTAACATGTGAAAATGTGATTGCTAGTATGGGATGGTAATCATAGTAGCCTAATCGTTTTATTTGCTGATATGACTGATATAATTTTGATACTCATTTTAATTCATGCATATATATTAATTAAATTAGAATATGTGGATGGAACTTGCCTTTGGTTACTGAAATTTGCATCTCACCCTATTTCACGAGCTAACTATTTTAGGTGAAGGATCCTCTGGTAAGGATAAGGTTACATAACTGGATGAGCATCCATAAGCTAAAATCATGCGTGGGGAAGCTACACTTAGATTGGCCTAACTTAAGATAGATGCTAATTTTGTTATTCTTTTGTATAGCATCATCATGTAATCATATTGCCAAGTATAGGGGCTTATATTTTGATAACCTAATCTATATCTGTTGAGGGAGGAGGCATCACATTAAACTAGTTTACAATGTATAAATTTATAGTAGCTGATATAGGACTTAGTTAATCCTATGATATGGTTCACTATCTGGAATTGTAATCATATGTTAACTTGTATGATGACTTAGATTGATAATTTATTGTGCCCTATTAGGATTTCTTTTTGAATGACTATATTGATTGTTTATGAATCTGGTTGTTCATTAATATCACATAGTACTTGCTGACATAGGGTAGATTGGAGAGTAGGAATCAACACTTAAATCTTAAAATAGGTAATGTTAGATTAGCTGGGAAAATCAAGTAGATAAATGCCATTAGAGTCTCATAAATTGAAAGAGTGTGGTCCTAGAATGTTCCTAAAGGAAGAGTTGGAGTGCATATGATGAAATTATAGGAGTTTTAGGTACAGGAGGTATTTTGTCGTGGCCAAAAGGGGTTGAGCCACGTCAAAAAGTGGCAAAGTTGCCCAGAGAGGGTAACAGAGAGCAATTCACTATGACAAGAGTCGAGAGGCTAAACTAGAAGTGACCCAGAGAGTAATTAGCCGTGGCCAATAGTGAAGGGCGAGTGAGGTAAGCTTTAGGAAGTCCTCTTGCCGTGGTGCCACATATGCTCACTGCTACGATAGATGTGAGAAGTGAACTCAAGAGTAATTGGTCATGGGTCAAAAGCATTTGGTCGTGGTGAAGGTTCTCAAACTCTTGTATTAACCTAGAAACCTTAGTTTTTCCTATGGCAACATCAAGGGATGACTTGGAAACATTGGTAGGAGATTCTTATGAGTTGGAATTTAATGGGTAAATTAATTCAAGGCTTAAAATTGAGGGTTTGATTCTCTTATGCACATAAATGGTTGTGATTATTTGGTTAATGACTCTAATAACATTAAGGTTCAAATTTTCTTACTTTTTCCTAATTTGATGATATAAATGATCCTTGCCTTGGTTTATAATTTTTAACCGTGTGTTTAACTTAATTACTATGATTAGAAGTTAAGGTTATCATAGAAACTACCCTTAAGATGGCCTCTAGGGCTTACATGCCATTCTAAGTGCATAAGCTTCCATATTTTCCATGTTTTCAACATTTTTTTTGAAGGCTACAACTTTGATAGGCATATAAGGGTGCATGTGACATCCCTTTTAGGTGATTTTTATTCTTAAAAATCTCCAAATTCATCTTTTGCATTTTGGTATTTGGTATGGCTATGTTTGGACAATTTTTTTATAGTGTTCAAACACATGTTAGACACTTAAAAGACCTTTTTTCATTGACTTAAAAATGAAAATTACTTTTCATGGCTTTTTGGTTTGATTAGGGCACTCATAAATGATGATTATTAGATATCAATCAAGGAAAACTTCAAGAAAAAATTTTAAAAAATAAAATAAAAACAAAGAATTTGTCATTTAATTAGTGTGCATTAGAGGCAGAGCTCCCTAATGAACATCATATTGTCCCAAATGTTGATGAGCTACTTTACTTTCTTATTTTCAAACATGACAAATACCAGTTTTTTCTTAAATATAGTGTACATGAAAAAAGTCTTTACTATAAGAGATTGATCAAATATGTGAATATGTGAAACATATTTTTCTAATATATATGCTTATGTGACTCTTGTAAATTGTAAATAGGCCTTTGATGACCAAAAAGGAAAATTTCTTAGAAGATAAAATATCTTTAAGATGAGGTTCTTTTAAGTTGTGATCTTGATGATTAATGTAATATATATATATATATATATATCTATATATCTACACATCGAATCAGAAATATGAGAAATGTCCTCTTAAGTGGAAGTTCATAGATTAGTAGGCTTGGGCCTATCTAAAAACTACATTTAAACAATTAAACAGGAAAATAAAAGAAACACTCTATCAAATGAGAGTTCTTAGATTAATACCCTAAGACTTATCTTAGAACTATAACTTCAACAATATTTGTAGATGAATTTAATAAAAGATAATGGGGTCTTAGGATACATGTAATGAATCCTAACAATGTTATTATTCATCTAGTCAAAGTTCATTACAAATACACACACACACACACACACACACACACACACACACACACACACATAACATTGTGTGTATAAAGTTATTTTGTGCTAAGTCTATGAGTAAATTTGATTATGATTATAGCCATAAGGAATATAATTGCTTAGCTTAATAAAAGTGACAAGCTAAATGGTGTCAACTAGATTTTTTTTGACACCCATAAGGTTATTATATCTTTGAAAAGAATATGATGTTAAGGAACCATTGAACAATGTCATATATGAGTCTAAACATGAAAATATGACTTAGCAAAAGGGATATCTAAAAGTTTTTTGATTGAGAAGGAAAGGACAATATTACTCATTTAATGATGCTGAGCAATATGACTAACAACCTTATGTGTAAGTGTGAGTCATGTGATGACCCTAACTTCTAATCTCGATAATTATAGTTAAATACACAATTAATAAATAATGATTAAGGCTTAGAGTCGTTACAATTAGTTACATTAAGAAAATATAGGGAAATTTGAACCTTCACGTTATTAGGGTTATCAACTAAACAACCATAAATGGGAAAATGTATAAAAGGGTTTGTACTATCATTAAAGGTTTATGATTCATCTATCCATCGATTTCAACACACAAAAACCTCCCACAAGTGTTCCTATATCATTTCCTAGCATTAGCATTAAAGTAATTAGGGTTTCTAGGTCAATGGTGGGAGTTTAGGGACCTACGCCGTGACCTGGAACCTTCCCGCCGCGGCTAAGTTAGGTCCTAAAGCTCGAAAAATAAGTTTTTAACTTTGTGCCGTGCCCCAGACCTTTTGCGTCGTGGCTAAGTTGCTCTCGGGAATCACTGGGTAACTTTCTTAACTTTCACCGTGGCAATAGCCGCGGTGAGTTTTGCCACTGTATCCTCCTTAATTAATTTCCTCGACTTACGCCGCGGTAGGACTTATTGCGCTATGGCGAGGTTTCATTCTGTCACCCTCCTGGGCAATTTTTTTTGCTCTGCGCCGTGGCGAGATTTCTCAAGCTGCAGCGTCCCTCGCCACTGTCACTCTTCAGGCTGTGGTGAGGCCTTCCTAGTTGTAGTGTGACTCCCTCCTGTAGGTATATCTCCTACAATTTTATCTCATGCTCTCCAATCTCCCTCCAATATCACTCTAGGGTCATTCTACCTTAATTTATGCAACTCTAGTGGTAATTATGTACCTTAATTACCCAGCTAATCTATCATTACCCATTTAGCATTTAGATGTGGATTTCCCTACTCATCCATGGGATTTTACGTCAGCAAATTATAAATCTCCCACAATGGTCATTCAATCACACTTTCATTAGGTATTTCTTGCATTAATAGTCAAGTCTATAAAGAACATATCATAGGATTACATTCTATGTCAATAAAATACAACTTTTACACTTGGCAATTCATGATGCAATGCAGCAATAGTACAAAAATTGTAAACTAGTTACAATACAATTTGTCAAGGTTTCAAAACCTAGGTGCTACCAACCCATTTAATAAGCTCTTGTAAATTTTCTCCTTATCACTATGAGGTCCGGTCCCTGAAAATGTTAGCTCACAATGGGGTGAGATATACAATCTCAGTAATAAAAGGGCAGTTTCCATATACATGTACAAGTTAATCAATCCAATGCAATTTCATTCATCAATACCAGAATAATCAATTCAATTTGCAAATGAACTAGTTGAACTACCAATAACTACTATCCTATACCGGCAATAATACATAACATGTTAATGGCCAATAACACCGGGAGAGGTTCGTCCAGGGCATCTACTCCATCATGAGCACAACCAGGGCTCAGTGCATCTGGGATTTGATCATAACCCGATGCTCGATCAAAGCACATGCACGGGTGGCAGCTGCACCACCGCTCCACCATAGACTCACAAGGTCCAATTACAATAACAATCAAGTAATCAACTAGTCATTTAGCATTTCAAAATCAAGCATGTATAACAAATAGTAGATTAACATAAGCATATACATGGAATTAGGAAAATAAGCCCGGTTACCTCAATGAAGCTAATTACTCTTTCCCTAGCTACTATAATAATCCAAATGCACATCAAGCCTATAACAAGCATAATTATCATCATTTCTAATCAACAAATTAGATATCCATAGAGTTGAACTGCTAATGATAGCCTAGAGGTTACTCACCTAATTACCAAGGGATTTAATTTCGGGTCCCAACTTTCCCACACTAGAAATTGCCATAGTTCACTCTAATTTCTGGGTAATTTCACATGAAATCAAAGCCCATATCATATGTCAACTATAGGGGTCTCAAACTAACAGAAAATGCATCAAAATGGGAAGGAGATACTCACTTAATAACACCCATAGCCTCAACCTCTGAAAATCCACCATGGAAGCACCAAAATTCGCATTTCAGTCATCAAGCCCAAAAAATTCATTTTTCCACCATTAACTCCTTGTAATTTCGCACAATAACAGAACCCATTATGATAATCCATCCTTAAGGGCATTTCCAGCAAAGTAATACACAAAATGGAAGGGAAATGCTTACCTAATCATCCTTCTAACCTCCAACTCCGAAAATCTTGTAAGGAATCACCCAACACCAAGTTTCAGATTTGAGAAGAAGATGAAAATGCTCAAAACCAAAAATTAATCAGACCAAAATGAAGAGGAGGATGAGAGGGTCAAGTTATATATAACTCACTTTGACTAAATCATCCTCTAGGAGTCGAAAATGGAGCTTCTATGTTGGTAGAACCCTAGCCTCCCTTAAACCTCTGAATTTCCTCTTTTGAGTTTCAGCAAAATGAGGAAGAGGCTGAAGTGTTAGGGTTTTAGTTAGGTTTAAGTTGGGTCTAAGATGGGTCATGGGTTGCTCCAAGGTCCAACTCCAATTAGGCTTCAGATTTTTACTTTGTTGGGCTAGCTCTTATGTGTTGGGCTGCTGAATTTTAATCATGTTTGGGCCAAGTTTGAAAAGCACAAGGATTTAAGTCTGTACAAGGGTTATTGGGCCACTTATGAGAGCCTATACAAGGTGAATCTTAGGCCTCTATCATATTGAATTGGATTGGGTCTACACTTAACTCATTGGGTCTCCATTAGCCTCTTCTCATGATCTCCTACATTAATTTGGGCCTAGATGTAGTTTCTATCCCAATTAATTCTTAACTCATATTATTGATTTATTTCTCAAAATTACTATTCACTTAACTTGCCCACTTATCCTATATTAATTATTCCTAATTAATCTAAATCTATGATTAACATTTTAATTAATTTTGGGGTGTTACAAGTCATATTTGACTATTCAAATCATGTGGATAGTCCTCAAGGATAGGTTGGTCATACTTCTATAACCAAATGGATAAGACTGATAATCAAGGAATTTAAGTCAGTTGGTTATATTCTTACAAATGAATAGTAAATTTAGACTATCTTAAGATTTCTTCCCACCAGCTAGGAATATAGAAAAGTAAATTTGACTTACAAAAAAGGTATTGCTATTTTTTTATTGTATTGCTTAACATATAGAGTTTAAGGATGAGCACTTTAAAATTCCTAAACCCTTTGGACATGCCTATATGACTAAGACTATTGTGACTTCAAATTTTAACTACATAAGGGACAATGCTTTCATAATAAGAAAAGATCTAACCAACATTTTAATATGGCCAAGAAAGATTTTAAGAAGAGAGATAAGTATGGTGGAAAGAAGCTTGACATAGTCAATAGCAAGTATTATATTTATCAAAAAGTGGATCACTTTGCTCATAAGCAATAAGCTAAAAAAAAAAAAGGAAAAGGAATCCCATAAACCATGTACCTAAAGATCGATGATCATTTATGGAATATCATTGACTAACTTTCAAAAGCATATGACTTTATAAGAAAGGATGCAAGAATTGAAGTAAAAGGATTAGAACATGCAAAATTGGTTCTATGTGGAGGATGAATCCTCATCCTACATAATGTTTTATACAATTTAGAGATCTAACAACATTTAACCTTTATTATTTCTCTTCTTAATTTGATATTTAATGCTAATTTTCTGAATAACTCCATTAGCATTTGGAAAAGGACAATGAATACAATTCTAGTTTTTTCTATTATGGTTTTATTGTATTGGGCACAATCATAAACATGATTGCTTTTCTTAATATTGTGCTTCTAATCTAGCTATGGATATGAATTATTGAAACACTAGGTTAAGCCTTATAAGTGAAGAGAAAATGAGTAGACTAGCAAAATAAGAGATGTTAGAATCCATTTCTAGTTTAAAAATGTTATTATAAGAACAACCTAACAAGTAAAGTAATTATAAAACCATTTGGAAAAAGAACTAGATATGAAAATCCATTATAATTAATTTATTTTAATATATATGGTCCAAATAGTGTAAAGGCAAGGCATAGAGCTTAATATTTCATTTCACTTATTGACAATTCTTCATGATGCAGTCAAGTTCATTTAATTTCTTATAAGTTAAAAGCACTTAAGTGCTTTATATATTAAATAAATATGGTTAAGAATCAAATGTACAATAAAATTATAGCTTTGAGGTTTAACCTTGAACATGAAAATTTGTCAAATCATTTTAAAGAGCTTTATGGGAAAAAAAAAGAATTAATGAGACAATTAATGATTCCTAATACTTTGCAACAATTAGAGATGCTAAGAGAAAGAATAAGACCTTCTTAAAATGGTTAGGTAAATGATAACTCAAGCAAATTTATCCATTTCTTATTACGATGATGCATTATAAATTGATGCCTTCAAAATTAATTGAATACCGTCTAAATTAGGTACTTTAACAGTTTATGAATTATGTTCAAATAATAATTTATTTTCAAGCATCTTAAGACTATAAGAGTGGTTACTTATATCTATAACACTTCCCACGAGTATGAGAAATTAGGCCTAAAAGGAAAAAAATGTATTTTTATTTGATACTCAGAATAGTTAAAGGGGTATGTCTTCATTGGTGAAAATAAATATAAAAGTGTATTTGAGATTGAATCAAGAGATACTATATTTTTAGAAAATGAATTTCCTAGTAAGGAAAATATTGATAGGAATATATCTCTCTATAAAACATATAATCAGGAAAGCGTGGAATAAACAAATATGCCAAGATCTATTAATCCAAGTGGGATCTTTACATAACTAAATGTAAACATTGAATAAAACAAAAATGTTGCATAAACAACCCCACTATGTAGAAGTAACCAAGAAAGTGTACCTAAGCACTGTCTTGAGATTGAAGAGGCAACACTTATAGTTATTCCATAGGATGATGAAAAGCGAAACACAATTCAAGAGGTTTTGTCATGCCTTGGTAAGTAAAAATAGAACAGAGCAATGGAAGAAGAAATGCATTCCATAAGGACAAATAATGCTTAAGACTTAGTTGATCTACCATCTCATTGAAAAGCAATTAAGAGCAAAAGAAATGTTGTAATATCACCCTTTATATGGATAATATACAATTAGTTGAAAATAGTCAATATTCTTTAATAATGATTAAAAAATAGTTATCCTTGAATTTTAAGATGAAGAATATGGATAAAATAGAGTATATCTTTAGAATTAAAATCTAAGGGAATCATTTGGAAAAATTAATTGCTCTTTTACGAGAGAATTATATTTATAAAATCATTAAGTAGTTTAGCATCAAAGACTATAAACCTATTAATATCCCTATAGTAAAAGATGATAATTTATGTGAGATATGTCCTCAAATTGAATATACATTAAAAATTATATTAAAAAATTCCTTTACCCTAACATTGTTAGTGTATTGTATGCAATGATGTGTATAAGCTCAGATATTTATTAGTGATTAACCTTGTGAATCAGTACTTATCAAATCCCAGTCAATAGTATTAGAATATTATTAAGAGAATCCTAAGACACTTATAGGATACAATAAACTATACATTGTATTGTTAAGTAAATGATTGCACTTGAATCAAATGTGAACTAGAGAGAAGATCTATATATGTAAAAAATAACTTTTAGATATTCTTACTAAATAATAATATTATATCTTAGAACAGCAAGAACTAGATATGCATGGTGTTATTTACTATAGAAGCAAAGTTTGTTTCATGTTCTACAGTAGTGCAAGAGGCTATATGGGTGAAAAGGATCATAAAACATTGGGGATCATTGGTGGGACGTTGAATCCAACATTAAACTATTGTGGTAGACATGAAGCCATATCCTACACTAAAGTCTCTTAAATATCATAACAAGAGTAAATATATAGATACAAGAAAGGAAGAAATGAATAACATAGAAGAATGTTACTTCACAATATGTCTACCTATAAGATGTTAGTTGATCTCTTGACAAAATCCATATCTAAAAATGTATATAAGGAAGATGTAAAAACACTTGATATGTGTACAGAGTATTATGCCCTACATACAACTTAATTGTTTACTAAATACATGTATTATGCCATAATCATAGATAACATATACACAATGATAGTATGGCATGCAAGTTGATGAAGTTAGCTTTCTCACACGAGTAATCGCCTTTGGCACTTATGAAGAGTGGATAAAGATGAGACATTTGTGTTCATCATATGAGGTAGAGAAAACACAAATATGGAAATAGAAAAAACATAACATGTAAATCAAGAAAGAGAAAAAAGAAGGTCAAGAAGAAATCTGAATACAAAAATATATATGGATCAAATTATGGATTTTCACTATCTACAATACTTGTAGCTAGATGTAAACTCTTTTCTAAGGGTCATGGGAGGCAAGCATAATGAGAACTTGAGTTCGGAAATCTAGGTTTCTAAGCTAAGATCTATAGAATGCTAATAAATAAATCAAATTGACATACACTCTTATGAAATAAGATAAGCAATATAACATGCAATTTATATTGCATGTGCTTAATAACAACAATTGAAAAGTAAGTGAATAAGTTCATTCCTTCATTGTTATGTTAGTCTCAAAAAAGAAAAAATCCTTTTATAGGTGTCTTTATGACTTTGACAAGATTATGAGAAAATGAGTCAATGTTTACTACTTTAGCATACATCTTATAATCATGATAATTTGACTTAAAGGAGTATTGCTAGGAAAGTGATTGATTCTAATCTAAATGCATGGTATGTTAGCGAAAGGAAGATTACTTAATATATATATATATATATATATATATATAACTATGCTAGTTTTTTAGGCATGCACATTATTAAGTTGTTTTACTAACATCATAAGTGTGGATATAAGATGATTTAAATAAAATTAAACTAAAAAGGGATTAGATTTGTTGTGAGTATAAAATGCACTGTATATGGGTAAATCTAAAGCATTTAAGGCACACAAATAAATATGCAATGTATATCTAAGGGATGCATATCTTATGCTAGTCCTATAATGAGATGTTTAGTGTGAAAACTTCTAAATATTATGTCTGAGTGATTATAATAGAACACTTTGTATGAAGTGAAAAGTTTTGTGTTGCTCATCCCATTGTATATAATTGAAAGATGTTGGAAAGTGGTGTGCCCATGATAAACTGACCTATAACCAGATCCAACAACCCAATCTATTTAAATTAATTAATTAATAATTGTTTATAGTAATTAATTAATAATTAAGTAGTTGATTGTTTGGGTTAGTTATTAAGTGTTTTAATAACTTGATGAGAAAATGTTTTGTAACTCACCCTCTCCATTTGAAACAGAGCAACATAAAATTTCTCCTACAAACAAAAAAAAAGAAAATACCACAGAGACATAGAAGAGAGTCTTTTTAAATAATTTTTCCTCCTCTAGCTATGGTGTATTTCTACTATGAAAAGGTAATTAGAGTCTATCTTGTGATTCTAGTCCAAAAACCGCATGGGATAGATGATTTGACAAGACTCACTTTCATAAAGATAAGTACCTCAAAACTTCCTTTATTGGTATCAGAGCCTAATTACCTTGAATTTCTATCCTCATGTGTTTTAAATATGATTATAATGTGTTAATTTCATGTATTTGCAATTAAAATTGCTTAATAACACATTCATAATTGAACCTTAAAATCCCTTTAGTTGTGAAATTTGAGGAACCATCTAAGGCTAAGATTTTAATATTATATGTAGCCTATAAGATAGGAGTATGTGGTAGAAATTTGGAAGAATATGGGTTAACCATTAAGGAGAAATTTGGATTTGAGGGTTCTAAAAAATAATGGTGAAATGACCAATTTTCAAGGGTTGACATTTTCACTATAGATTACTAATCGATGCAAATCATATATGAATGGAAAGTATGTTAAGCAAGCTTTCCAGCAATACCTATTTAGTTCAATTTGGATGAAAATTAAGTGAGATATAATCCATCAAAGTAAAGGCTTTTGAATTATTTTTCTAAAAAAGGGTTCAAAAAACCCACTATCAGGATGTTGGCTTTCCCTTTTCATACTATGACTCTTTGTAAGCCTTATATTATTGGAAAGTTCATTCTACAAATCATATATGGTGATTTCTATTGTGGAAAAGTGATCAAAGTCTATCTTGTGATTCTAATCCAAAATTGTGTGCAACAAATAATTTTACAATACTCGCTTCCATAAAATTAAGTACCTTAGAACTTTCTTCAATGTCTTTATTTACACTTATCACTTTAGCTGCTCCATAGGACAAATTGTACCATTTTCCCATATATAATTAATTAACAATCCAAGAATTGGATTTTGGAAAAGAGGTTGAGATGGAGTAGAAGTATAAAACGTAGAAAAAGAAAGAAAATCATAATTATTATAAAAGGAGCAATATAATAATTATAGGTAACAAAATAAAAATTTTAACCATTCTAAAATAGTAAAATATATATCTTAATAAAATGAGGCAAAAGGATAATATTCTTCTAAATTTAAATACTAAAATTGATAACTAATATCTTTTGGGCATTATGCCCCCCTCCTCTTACCGAAGAAAAAAATTGACAAATAATAGTTAATATTAAATATTTTGATAAACTAATTACAAATCTTAGTTATCTCAAATAATAATTAAATCATTAATTAATAAAATAAATAATATTTATTCTCTCTCATCTTTTTTTTTTTTTTTTATGGCCAAATCCTCTCCCATCTTATTGCATTTGGAAGTTGGTCAATTGTGGCATACTGTATTTATTCTATATAAGTGGTAATAAGAACCTTCTACCAAAAAAAAAAAAGAGTAAATTATGCTAATCTCTCATGAGATTTTACTAGATTACATTTGATGACACTTTTTTGGTCAAAAATTACATTTGAATCACTGAACATTTTAATATATATTACAAAATCCTCTTCTCCAATTTATTCTATATAAAGAAGTTAACTTTTTGCATAATATAAAACTATGATTTCTTTTTGATATAACATTAATAATAGTTATTAATTATGTGATTTTATTTTTAGAATAAATGTATATTTTGTAAAAAAATTAATGTTATTGATAAAAAAATTAGAAAAAAGTCAAGTATACTTTTTGAAACAAAAGGAGATATCATGTATAATTTAATCAAATTTTAAAAAAAACTTTAGTATAATTTACTTTTGAAAAACAAAGTGCTGAGTCTCCCTAATTCTTAATCTTGTGTTAATGGCCATGTTTAACTGATTCAGTTTTTAAGTAACTAGTCACCACAAGCAAGCATCAGGCTCCCGAGAAATTTGGCGTGGGGTCGTTAGTTTCTTTTGACTTCTAAATTTAATATTTTGAAAAGAAAGAAGGTTCCGTTACAGTTGAAGCTAAAGTAGGAGAATGATAGGGAGAGTTTCTGCTTAATTTGATGACAAAGAGAACCAATATCTGAGTTTTCAAATTTGATTTGGAAATTGGTGTGTCGTTCAAATAAGGTGGATTAATTGTCGTCTTTTTGATACAGTGCTGGGTTTGCGCATTAATTGAGATCGATGTTGATCTACTTTGAGTAACAGTGATCAAAACTTTGTTGTTGGTTTGATTCTTTGCTTTTTCAGACGGGGAAAAAATGAGGGAAGTTGTGATTGTTGCAGTTTCTTCTACGCTTGGGAATTTGTTGATTGGATGGGATAGTTCAACCATTGCAGGTTTCATCCCTTTCTTCTTCTTCTTCTTTTTAAATATATGTTAAAGCCAAAATATAATTTTAATTTTTTTAATTTTATTTCAGATTTTACTTTCATTTTGTATCTTCATTTTGTTTTAATTTGGTCCTTAAATTTATCTCAATTTCACTTTCATTCGTTAACATCACTTTATTCCAATTTTACTCCATTAACTTCATCTTAGGTTTTATTTTCATCTCTTAATTTTATTTATTTCAATATGGTATTATAACTTTATTTTAGACTCTACTTTCATCCATTAATTACATTTTGTTAAATTTGCTTATTTAACTTGTAAAAACCACTAAAATAATTTTTTCCCTTAACGTGGTCAAATTAAAATGTTTACTAGAAAAGTCTTGTATAACTTTTTAATGTTAAAGGAAAAGAAATATTTAAGAGTTTAAGAGTCAAATTAGGACAAATTAAAATATAAAGAAAAAAGTAAAGTTTAAGATAAAATTAAGAGATTAAATTAGAATCAAATAAAATTAAGAGACAAAGGTGAAACTTAAAATAAAATTAAAAAATAAATTAAAACCAGATGATATTAAAGGATTAAAGTAGATCTTAAAATAAAGTTAAAAAATAAAAGGAAAACCTCTAATAAAATTATCCTATGAGTAAAAGCCCTAATAAAATTGATGAATAAAAATGCGTTTTTGCCATTGTTAATTAATGGGTATAACGTTGCAGGGGGCATGTCTTACATCAAGAAAGAGTTCAAGTTGGAAAGTAATCCCAGAATGGAAGGGCTGATTGTGTCGATGACGTTTTTGGCTGGGACTTTGATGACGACATTCTCGGGAAGCGCCAGTGACATGTTTGGACGACGTACGATGTTGATAATATCATCAACGACGTATATCTCGAGCGGTCTGGTGATGTTGTGGGCTCCAAATGTGTATGTGGTTTTAGTGTCGAGGCTATTGAGTGGTGTGGCCATTGCTCTCGCCGTCACTCTCACTCCTCTCTACATATCCGAGATTTCACCTCCTGATATCAGAGGCCAACTCAATACTGTGACACAGTTGTCTTGTTCTTTGGGAATGTTCCTGGCCTACTGTTTGGTGTTCTTCATGTCTTTGAAGGAATCACCTAGTTGGAGACTCATGCTTGGCATTATTGCTCTTCCTTCTGTTGCTTATTTCCTTCTCACCATGTTCTACCTTCCTGAATCTCCACGATGGCTTGTCACCAAAGGTCGACTTCTTGATGCCAAAACTGTCTTACAAAGAATACGTGGCAACCACGATGTTTCAGGTGATCAGCTCACACACTATTTGGATTTTTTCATGTGAAATCATACTAAAGCTAGTATCTTTCTTGATTTTAATTGTTCAATTTTATGGGTTCTACCTAGGAATTTTTCTTAAATGTGTGTGTGTGTTTGTATTTTCTTTTCTTAAACCAAATCAATCATTAAGCGCATGAAATAGTTTAATTTACGTGGAATTCAATATGATATGTTAACACACATACACACACATATATATATCCATATTTTGCTTGGACTATAAAAAGATAGAAAGCAAAGAATGAGATGGCGATGTTACAGGGGAGTTGGCTTTGCTAGTGGAGGGTCTAAGCCCAGGGGGTGAAAGCACATGCTTAGAAGAGTACATAGTAGCGCCAGCCACTGAGGTGAGTCTTCCCATGGAAGCAGGAGGGAAAGAGTGTATCAAGTTATACGGACCCAACGAGGGGGGATTATCAATGGTGGCCCAACCAGTAAATGAACGGGGAAGCAGCATCATGATGTCATTGTCTATGTCTTGCCAAGCAAGCATCAGCCAGAGCCCCAGTCTCAAGGACCCCATTGTCACTCTCTTCGGAAGCATGCACGCCGACGTCAATTTGTCCGACGCCGCAGGAAGCGGCATTCTCACCGAACCCACCGGAACCAGCGACAACCTTCAGCTTCACACTCCATTGTTACTCTCACGTCAGGCTAGTGCCACAGACAGGTCCCAGGCAGTAGTACCAAGGAACACAGACATAGGTGGAGGATGGCAATTGGTGTATAAAGCAGCAGCAGGAGCAGGGGAAGGTCATCAGTATCAGAGGGTGTATTTGCATGCAGAAGCAGGAGGAGGAGGAAGTGGGGTTTCCCAGAGAGCAGCTTCGTTTCTCTCGACTTCAGGGTTGGATTTGAGTATGGATGGGGAAGCATCGGCGTTTCCGGCGTCTGCACTGGTGAGCCAGTCGGCTCTTGGGATTAGTAAGGACATGGCCAAGGCCATGAATGAAATAACTGCTGCCCAAGATGTTGCTGCTAAACCTCCTGCTTGGACACCGGGCGTCAAGCGTGCCTTGATTGTTGGAATTGGACTTCAAGTTCTTCAGCAGGTAAAACTTTAATGTCAAACTTCGTAATTTGCTGACTTAAATATTCTTTGTATATTTACTTTGTTGTGGATAATCTCACTCAAATTTGGCATCTGAATTTGTAAAATTTAAAATTTTGAAAGGAAATATAACAGAGACAAAATTTGATTATTTTATAAAATATGAAGACAAGATTATTATTTAATTTAAGATTTTAGAGACTAAAGTGAAATTTGTTTGAAAATAGAGGGATCAAAATTGTTATTAAGCCAACTTTATGTCTATTTTTGCTTGAATGCCAAAATTCTGAGAAGAAGCTGTAGGTTATCTCTCTGTTATTACAGACGGCTTCTAATTATGAAAATAAAAAATGATGGCAAGTTAGTGGCGCCCTTACTGATGGCGTTGATGTAGCTCGATGTTATCAATTGAACTAATCTTTGTCAACATGCACTTACTTGATTTGCATTGCGTTCATCTTCAAACTTTAAGCTGTGAAATATTGGCCAGAATCCTAGGATGTAGCAGTTCCTTATCTCTCTATTATACACCTTTTTCTTTAATCCCATGTTTTAACATCAGAGCAACACAGAGAAAACCACACCACACACAGCATAAAACTCCATAAGGACAAAATATGCGATCGTTGAGCAAACCAAACATTCTTCTATGGGAGATCTTTACCTACCTCTACTCTAGGTTGGCATACTGTATGCAATACTTTCGATATCATGATGATGAAAATTGAATTAAACTAGCCGATCATACTAGAAACTAGTGAACCAATGATGATTTTGATTTATTTTACTCTCAAGATTGAGTAAGGAAAAACTAGTCAAAAATTGGCCAAATCAATAAAAACTGATAAAAATTAATTGATTTAACATTGAATAGTCAAAACTCAAATTTTGATATTTGATTTTTTTTTTGGGTCTAAAAGAGAGTTTTGGCATTTTGCTAAAAAGATTTATAATATTTTACATATCTGATTTACATTATTTCATGTAGATTTGTTGTTATATATAAAATACTTTTTTTATTATTTTATATTTTTAAATATTTATATATTTTTTAAATATTATATTATATTATAATATATTATTAATTTAATTAATTGTAAAAATATTATATATATTTTTATTTTTTTATACATATTTAAAGAAATAAATAGACCACGGTTCGATCATTGAACTATGATCTGCTCCTTTATCCCAATTCAATGTCCAGTTAAATTTTTTAAGCATTGTTTAATATACATGTTTTATAATTTGACTTTGATCTTTTAGCACTTCTCTATGTATAAAAAAACGTCCCAAGACTCTTAATTGCTTGTTCTATTTTCTCCTTTCCTCATCCTGTTTTTGTTGTCATTTTTTTTAAGCACAAGAATCAAGAAAAAAAAAAAGAAAATAAAAAAGAGCCAAAGGAATCATGTATCCATTGATTAACAATTTTAAATTAAGCTAGCAATCAGCTTTCAAAAAAATTTTTGGGTATAGGCTAAGTACATAGTGTTGTCACCTGGTATTGTTTATCAAAAAGGGTATATAAGCTTGAAAATTTTTGTAATTGTGATTGTGATTCTTGAAAGGAAAATTGAAATGTGTATATTGCAGGCTGCTGGCATAAATGGGTTTCTTTACTATGGTCCTCAGGTTCTTGAAAAGGCAGGAGTCGGGGCTCTTCTTTCCAATTTGGGCATTAGTTCAACATCTGCTTCTTTACTCGTAAATGTCATCATAACATTCGGTATGCTTCCTTGTATAGCTATTTCTATGAAGCTCATGGATATTGCTGGCAGAAGGTATATATGTCTAAATTCTCTCATTTACAGCCCTTTTATAATTCGTTGTTTTGCTTAGGAAAATTTATCCCCAGAATTAATATTTAATTATAAAATAAGTACATGAATTTTAAAATTTAACAAAATATTTTCTTGAACTTTTGACTAAAATAAACAGGAGAAACTACATATAAGACCCATAACTATAATTATATTTTGGCACTGGAACTTTAAAGGAAACATTTCATCCCAAGAACTGTTACAAATAGTTAAAATGTCATATATTAGTTAAAATTAACATTTAAACACAACATGATTTATCATGTGACACCTTTTGTCTCCATCATCTTCCTGAATTTTCCCCAACACAAATTCTAATTTGCGTTATCTCCCAAATCACGTTGTTTCTAGACATTCATTTTTACTTATAGGTAGATTTTCACTTTTCATAATAATTTAGGGGGTAAAATGTTACATTTTAATATTTGGATATCAAAGTTATAGTTAGACTATAATTTAAGGGGATTATATGTAGTTTTCCAAATAAAAATTAATGTCAAGAAACCACGTGATTTTAACTATAAAGGCAATGTTTGGCTTAACTCAATGTTGGACTTGCAAAAAAGTTTTCTTTTGCTCCAAAAGTTTATTGGTAATTTACATTTTAAAATTCATATATCGTCTGCAGTTAGTTTCTTAAATGCTAAACAAGTTTGAGCTCAACAGTTAAGAAGCCTTTACAATGTTAAGAGTTTGGGCACACGGACAACCTTAATACCTTGAGCAAGATCATTATTAAGCTTTAGTTCAAATGCAGTTTCTTTTTCTAAATTATCCACTGATATGTGTCTCATGAAAATTAAATGACATGAATTGCAGGTCAATAATGCTGTACACCGTGCCCATTCTGATAGTGTGTCTGGTAGTACTAGTGGTGCGTGACTACATGAACATGAGTTCTGTGCTGAACGCAGCAATAACTGCTCTTAGTGTAGTGGTGTACGAAAGCGTGTTCTGCATGGGATTTGGAGTGATCCCAAACATCATGTGTGCAGAAATCTTCCCTACCAGTGTTCGTGGAATCTGCATTTCTATATGCTGCGTTGCCTTTTGGATCGCAACCTTGATCCTCACTTCTGTCTTCCCTTCCTTGCTTCAACTCCTTGGTCTCTCCGGTGTGTTTGAATTGTTTGTTGTTGGATGCATCATCTCCTGGCTTTTTGTTTACTTGAAAGTCCCTGAAACTAAAGGCATGCCTTTAGAAGTCATTACTGAGTTCTTCGCCATTGGTGCCAACCCTGGCTCTGATCCTGCTACTTTTGCTGGAATCAGAAACTGAGTATATCGAATTTGGATTTTCTCCATTGTGTTTTAGCAGTTGGAGTGAGAAAAGAGTGGGTGCATTCTTTCTTTCTTTCCTCAACTGCACAAGGTGCAATACATCTAACTTTATCATCCGGAGAAGAAGATCATTGACATGACTTGGTTTTGATTCTCGCATGTCAGATTGTGAGTTGCTTCTTTTTTTTGGGGGGGAGGGGTGGTGGAAGACTGAAAATATTTGGTTTTTTTTTTCTTTTTACAGAAATTTTGCAGCGGGAGAAAGGAGTATCTATACATCTACTTACGAACTTGTAATTAATTGATTAGTCCTAGTGCGGAGAATTTCGTAATTACTTTCTGCTTTTTCTTTCTATATTTTCAATACTCCTTGACGATGGATTTTTCTGTCTCCATTTCTGATCATCTTGATGTGTTTGGCAACATTTGAGTTTCGAAGATAAGATTATGACCGCAAATGTTTGTGTTTTCTTTAAAAAAAAAATTAGTGAGGACTGCAGTAAATTTTATGAGCCTATAAGAACTAAGGGAAGAAAAAACAAATCAGATGTAATCAACGATTTAGTTCAATTTATGAGAATGAGATTGTATCTTTTGACAAAAAAATGCGAGTCTAATTGAATTCTCTAAAGGAGCATCTAGAAGTAAAAAAATTTAGATGCGCCTTAAAGATCTAGAATGTGCTTCTTAAGAAAGGAATAATTTGGAAAAAGTTGAAAGAAAAAAAAAGGTTATAGTAGCTTGGGCCCCGTATGGTGCGCTGTAGAAAAGTAGATAGAATAGTATAAACTAATTCAATGCTTGGTTATATAGAGTTCGGTGTGCGCAGAGTACTGTATCGCAATTAAGACTTCTTATACGGTTATCATTGTATAATGCACTGTCACCCCACCAAGGAATGGATATGCCATGAGAATAAACCTTTGTATAACTTTTTTTGATAAAAAATTGTTCTATTAGCAATTGCTAATATATTATCATATCATTATCATTACTACTTTTGTCATCACTTTGCCACCACCACACTCTTTGATTGTTATCATCCCACTACCTTCATCATCACCGTTATTACCATAATTATTATTGTCTTGCTACCACCACTACTATAATATTTGATATTATAGCTGCCACCATTATTATTTTCACCTATAGAACCGTCATTATTATTATTATTATTATTATTATTATCTCTACCAATACTTTGGTATTACTACGGACCTTACGGTCTGATTTGGGTGCCTAAATCAGTTCAGTGCTGGGGGCATTTGTTCAATGGTGCGGTTCACATGTTGCTTAGTAATAAACTAATAATTCTCTTTTCTGAATAATTTAAAGTATCTTGTGTGATTCAAGGAATAATATTAATCTGTGTTTCCAAGTGCAATTCTATCAATTTTCTTCTAATACGAAGTATGAGTTAATGCAAGAGTAGTTTACCTTGATAATAAATTAATACTTATTCTCTTTATGCCTTAACTCTCAGTGCATCATAAATTAATTTGTGGGATAGTGAGAAGAATCTAAATAATAGAGAATATTGAAAATCCAGTCATTCAAAGGCACAGACTAAGTTTATTTATCTTTGCACAAATTTTTTTAGTTCATTGATGGCCGCAGGATGCTTCTATTTGCCACTTCATTTACTATAAGAAAATCCTTCCATCTGACGTTGTCTCCTTTTAGGTGAGACTGAAAATTGACGCCAAATGAAAGAAGAAAATTTTAGAGGAAACATAGAAAGAGAGCTAAAAATTAAGCCAAAATTTCATACTCTTGCATTTCACTAGTTGAATCAAAATGAACCATTTTGAAAGGTTTTGAATGAAGTTCATTTTCGTCCATTCATCCACAACGTTCAATTTATCAACGCAAACAGATAAGTCATGTCTCCCTAAACTAATCGAAACACGTCGTTTTGTCGCAATTTAAAGGAACTTTAAATACAGCCAATTTATAGGATTTGATTTTGATTGAAATGTATTATTTTTCACACTTTAGAAAAAAAAATTAATGTTGCATAGTTAAAAGAGAAAAATATTAAAAATGTGAAATTAATATTGACAAGCAATCAACATTAAAAGTTTTTTAGTTGTTTTAGTTTTTATTGCATCTCATATAATATTGTAGAAAATTTATTTGAAAAGATTAGCAACATTATTCTGATTTGAATGTTTGGGGTTTAGATTCTCCATATTTAAGGTGCGATTGTCAATTTATGAGAATAAAAGAGAAAATAAAAAAATGATGAAAATTTTTTCTCTTTTATATCACCCTCATTTTTATTGTATAATATTACAAAGATTTATATAAAAGCGTTTGGATCTTTGGCACAAAAAAAAAGTATCTGAATTCTTTCTATTTAAACATGCAATATAAAAAAAATTAAAAAAGAGATGGAAAAAAAACTTTGTTTTTGGTCAACCTCGTTCTCAATAGAGCACTAGAGAAGGTAAGGGCCCAAAAAAAAAATTTAATATCCATTAGAAATGACGTGGCGCAGCAGGACGGGGTAAGAGATAGAGCGCACCGATATTTCTCTACATGCTAGGGGAGGAGATTTTTGCAGCACCTCTACGAAGTACGATGAACAGATGTTAGAATCGGGGAATTGTGGAAGGCAATCGCAAGCTCCCTCCCTAGGGTTTTAGAAAAGTGAATCAAAACCATTATTGAAGAAGTGAAATTCAAACTCGGTAGTGAAAATGGATGTTAGCGATTCGCAAAAGGATACGAATGCTCTGGAGAATCGACCTGGGATCTTCGTGATCGGATCTTCCAACGTTGGCAAACGCACGCTCTTATCCCGTTAGTTGCTCTCTCTTCTCCTTATTCTGTTGCCGCTAATTTTTCAAATAGCCGTCTCAAATCTCAATAACTAAATTTAGTTGCTTCTATCATATTTTACGTGAAAGCTTTAGCTATAGCTATGCTTCGGTTTGCATAAAATATTTACTTTTCCGCAACGGTGTCCTCTGTTGGCTAATTAACCCATTAACCCGATTGCTCTCCTACTAAGATTTAATTTAGAACTGTGCCTGTCATCTAATTCATGAAATTAACTCGGGGTCAATATTTCATGTGGAGATATCACTTTTAATGTAATGACTCGTACAAATGTGTGCTTGTTACGTTCTGGATTTTAGCCAAGATGTTGTACTAAAGCCCTGATGCTTATGTTAATTCTATGTTATCGCATCCACCATTCTTGGATTACTACACGATTTGATTTTTCACGGGGCGCAAATTGATTTGATGTACTCTGTTGACTCCAGGATTGCTCACTGTTGATTTTGAAGATGCTTCCGATTCAGCCTCTGATGTATCTGTCCATGGGTATGTTGCTTGTGAATAATTTTGTCTAACTCATTGCTTAACATATCTCTTCAGAACTTTCTCAGTGTATATTTTATGCGACGGACAGGTGGACTATCAACACTAAGTACTACACCGCTGATGTTTCTGTGTGGATGGCTCATCTTAGTGATGACTTTTCTGTTGGGAACCTGCCCATATCTCACCAATTGACTGCTTTGGTGATGGTTTTTGACATGAGTGATGTTAGCATCCTTCACTTTGACTCTTTTTCAATTGTTAGTGTTACTATGTAATCCTTAAGCAAAGTTTTGTGTAATCCTTAATCATGTGTGAATTTGTTCTTGAGCTATATTCTCGTTTTCCATGTGCATACATATGTATTAGCAATGACATGTTGATGTAATATATCTTTGGTCTTTCTAAACTATGTGCAGTTATCTTCTCTAGCTGCACTTCAAGATTGGGTATCACGCACTGATATTCAAAACTTTGAGATATTATTATGTATTGGAAATAAAGTGGACCTGGTTCCAGGTCATCCAGTTCATGCTGAATACAGAAGACAATTACAGAAACATGAAAACTCTGCTGTTGATCCTTGTGCTGAGTTCACTGAGTATGGAATATCTGAGTCTGAAGGAACTAGTTTATTGGCGAATGAAGAATCATCATGGGAGTTCAGAAGATCCTATTTGGAATGGTTCACTGAGCGTAACATCGAATTCATCGAGGCGTGTGCTTCCAATGCTGATTTTGACAAATGTAAACCTTGCTTGTCCTTCTGTTGCTCTGTTGCAATGATCTAGTCCACTGTTTAATATGACATGTGGGTTCCTCCAAATTTTACCAAGTTCCCATGTAGATGAGTCATAATCATAATACACGACAATGGTGGGTTTTGTGTAACAATTAGTTATTGAAGGATAATGAATAATATCATTCTAGAACATCATCATGAACAAAGGAAAATTATTTCCAAATTGTACAATGTCAATACATGTATTGCATCACTGAAATAGAATAAACCCTTGTTGACAGGCTTGTCTGTTGATGGTGATTCACAAGGAGTTGAACGGCTATATGGTGCTCTTTCTGCTCATATTTGGCCTGGGATGATCTTAAAATCTGGTGATAGAATAAGTGAACCATCATTGCCCGAGAAAGAAGGTTTTTCTTCCATTTATTCTTCTTGTTTCTTAGAGCAGGCTGCATGCCACTTCCTGTTTTATAGTATAAAATTCTTTACTATTCATGGTTATCTTTTCTTTTTCAGAGTTTTCTTCGGAAGAATCTGATTATGAATTGGAGTATGAAGTTTTATCAGCTGGTTCAGCTGATCCTTGGGATGACACAGAACAAGGTTGGGCTTGTGCTGCTGCCTTAGATGCTGGAGGATCAGTTCCGCAAAACAACCCCATCACAGACTTTGACCTTAGGGATGGAAGTAAGCCTGATAAAAATTTGCAACCCTCAACCTCAAGCACCGTATTGCAGGATGAGAGTGACAAGGAAGTGGTGGATTCTGAAGGAGATGGGGAAGCAGTTAAAGGTCTTGACTTAGAGGATTTGGAACAGTTGATGTCTGAGATAGGAAATATGCGTGCTGGCTTAAGATTGATGCCTGATTTCCAGAGAAGGGAAATGGCTGCGAAGCTGGCCTTGAAAATGGCTTCCATGTTTGGGGGAGGTAGTGATGATGAAGAAAAACTTTAGAGAATATACCATGTTAGCTTGTGAGATTTCAGTTAGAAGTGTCTTATGAATGTCACTGTTGGGATTTTTATCAGCTATCCAATTGGAAGATGAGCAACCTCTCTTAGACAAAGATCGGGGATTCTTTCATGCTACTGCTCTTTGCTACTCTTGGTCACTGCAGAGCATGATTCGAGACTAATGACTCCTATTTCATAGCCCATATTTTGTGGAGCAGAACATTTTGTTCAAAAATTGAATGTGTCTAGTCATGGTCATGGTACGTATACAGGTACTACTGCTAGTGTTGCAAGATACTCATTGATAAGTTATTATACGAAGTATTATCTATAGTGCTCTAAATATCTACTCTTGCTAGTTATGCGCTTCTTGAGATAAGATCAAACCCTAGTTGCAACGTAGAAGTTGAAGGAAAGTGACATATTTTCTTACATGCGCACTGTGTTTCTTAATAGTCTTACTTATAGTGGTGTAATAGCATTGTAACGCTTTTATCAGTTAGGGGATGGTGGGTAGGATTCTTAAACAAGATAATGTAGTCTGATATTTTGGTGCCACTTATTTGGGCAGTCAATAGAGAGAAGGCAAGTAACATACGAGTGAGATGTCATGTTCTGATGAGTCAGGTACTAAAAGAAAAGGTATGATGAAGGTAGGAAAAAGTAGGCAGAGCAGCAACTAATTGAGTTATCAACTTGGTTGAAAACAGTATAAGAGTGGCTTGAAGCTATAATTGGATGTAATTGCTGATAGTCTTGCTGCTATCTAATCTAATCATGGATCCGCAAGATCAGGGAAAATATCGGCTATTACTTTTTCAACATTGTTGGTGAGTTATGTTCACACTAATATAGCAGAATAAGAGAGAAAAAGAAAGTGAAATTATAATTTAAATCTTTTTTCGTTTAAATTTATATAAAATTTTCTGTTTCTTACCTGTGCTCTTCAATTGATACATATTTTAAGGAAAAAAGTATTCAATTTAAATCTTAATTGAAAAAAATTAAAATTAAAATGGTATAATCTTTTTCTTTCGCTCCATTATTCCTGAGAGTAGTCTGGAGGATAACCTAGGAAGATAAATGGTGGGTGGACGCTCACACATAATCCCACCAAAAGCCAAAAAAGTAGAAGATGCTATCAATTATCAGCTCTCTATAGGCATCAACGGTTTCTGAACTCTTAAGCGCTCCTCCACCCTCACCCCCAATAACGGATTTTCTGTAGACAGGAATTAGGATAGATGCGGAATAGGACCACAAAGCCGACGGGCATCTCTGCCTTTTCCTTTACTCCAATTATGTGCTTCTTGTCTTGTCTTCCCTTTAACCTTAAATTTATTTAATATTTTCCTTTTTATTTTGCCCCCTCGTTGTTAGGTATTTCATTTTTTGCCAAATATTTGTTTAATGAAAATGACCAGAGGATCCACACATGGTGGAAATAAAGCTTCATGAAGGAGGATAGGTACCACCTATGAATGTTCAGCATTGAATAGTAAAAACCTTGCTCGCTCATGATTCCCTTTCAGTAATATCATTAATATGATTCCCATACATAATGACTCAATGGTACATACCACATGGTACATACGAGGTAATTGCAGTGGCCTCCAACAGAAGGGAAAAGGGCAAAATATGAAAAGAAACAAAAGGAGAAAACAAACAAAAACTACTACACAGGAAGTGACAAAAACCAGTGCGCTGCTTGTTTAACGGAGCTATGCTGGTTGGGGTTGGGCTGGTTGGCTGACATGCAAGCCATGCTTCTCATCTCTGGTTCTGTCCAGCTTGTCTGTACACTTGTTCATCAGATGGGATCGCCTTTAATGCACAAGACATAACATATCAACAACAAACTAGATCTCTTTTTATTATTAAAATATCATCCTGAGAATAAAAGTCCTGCGGTTTGATTGTTCCGGATAATTCTTAATTCAACATTGCGATGCCCCTATCCCTTTAATTAATATAATATACTACTTGTTTTAAAAATATTCATCCTCACTGATGGAGAGAATTGTAATCTTTCTTTTGTCCTCATTTAATTTACAAGGACCAATCTCCAATCATTTCAACCGTGGAAAAAAGTAAACAATTTGGGGAAGTGAAAATTTGAAACATGAAAATGAAAAATTGCCCAAATTTCATTCTCTTCCAATCAACTCGAAGAAAGAAAAATCTTACATAAAAAAGAAAACTAGTGTTTGTTCATGGGAGGAATCCATTATTAACTGTGTGACTGTAATGATTGCTAATAGAGTTATTAACATAATCATTATTAGCAGCAGTAGTGGCATTATCGTCTTCTCTGGACTTGAGCTCCGGTTCACTAACACTGATTCCGGTGGCTCCTTCGCTGCCAACCGCCGGGTAAAGGCCGCACTTCCGGCACCTCGCTGCAACCGCAAGAATCTGTCGACAAGAAGGGCACGAAGAGTGGGACCCAAGCCACGTGTCTATGCACGCCACGTGGAATCCGTGGCCACACCGCGGCAGAACTCGGATCTCGTCGCCTTCGACGAACTCGGACAAGCAAATCGCGCACTCCGACGTGGCCACCCACTTCTCTGGATTGCTGTCAATGTAAGTGAATTTGGGTATGGATTGGAGTACCTTCTTCTTCAAACCCTTGTTCGCCAGAGCTTGCCTCGGAGATCCCCCGACGGCGCCGGAGCCGCCGCGCCGGAGCCACGCGCAGCGAGCTACAGCGATGAGGCCCACCATGCATATGAGAGCGCAAAGCAGAGCCGCGAGGATCACCACTAAGTCTGATTCCAAAGCCACGGCCTCCGGAGGCGGCGCCGCTGCAACGGGGGTGGTGGCGGTGGCGTTGTCTGAGGATTTGAGGATACGAGTCATGGGAAAAGTGTGTGTGTGTGTGTGATGGAGAAAAGAGAGAGAAAGCAAGAGGTATTAATGTATTATTGAGGGGCTTGCAGGAGGTTTGTAGATTGCAGGAAGTTTGTAGAGTAGAGGGAAGTACTTTATAGTTGGAGGTGAAGGCGAAATGCAAGTGGGGCGCGAGAGGATAAGACTGGAAACACGACACTCGAGTCAAAACCCCACTAAACGCACAGCACCTGGCCAACGTGATTTGGATCGAACTATACTGTGTCTACTTATGACAAAATTTTATATTATTTATAATTAAATTATTGATTTATTTTCAGTATTATAAATACAAGAAAAATAATTATAATTTTACTATTAAAATTCTTTTCAATTGAATTATATATTATCATATTTTTATTAAAAAATTATAAATTTGTTATATTTTATGTTGATAAAAAAATTTGTAGATTAAAAATTTTTTAATTAAAAAAATAATAATTATAGTAAAAATAAAAACTTCTCTAATTGTCTCTGCGGTTATATAAAATCATGTTTGAAACTTCACATGTTCCATCTTAGATCACTCTAAATCCTCTCCCTCAAACTTTTTATGTGCGTATAAATATTTTCTCAAAACATATGAGAGTTCCATTATAACATCCTATTTATAGATCTCGTAAGTAAGTTTTAGTATGATAGAATTTTTATATAACTAATAAGATATATTTAACCAATAAAATATAATTCCTCGTATTAAAATTCAAATTTTAATTATCAAATGATTAATTATCTTGACTTCTTTTGAAATAACAACCAATGATCCTAATATTTAATTATTTAATATCTTAGTTTAAATATTATGATACTAAGTTAGATTAAGATTTATTCCATTAATAAATCTAGCATCCTCTGCCTATCCGTGATAAGATAAATCCACACAAAATCTTTCCTCTTTTGGTTTCATATGAAGTGCCTACCCTAATTGCTTGAACACTATGGTTGAAAGCTTTTATACTAGCAATCATTTTTTATTCGCTTGTTGTATTGTTAATGTGCCTCAAATATCATGGATCTATCCATATACACTTTACATGTAGTATCTCTAATCCCTCATTAGTTTTATTTGCCTAAAGCCTTACTTTTGTAATTCCCATATGCCTTGTGTCAACACTTCTTATGCTTCTAAAAATAGGTTCATAATAGATATATTTCATACACAAGCACCTTTTGCCCATATATTACTAAGATTAGAGTTTGTTGCTTTCCTAACATTGTTCGTTTAGGTCATGTTATCACAACCCTTGGATACGTATTAAGGTAGAATACATTAACCCATCACCTTATAATTTTGTCAAAATTATAAAGGCATCAGTGTAAATTATTTTCTTTTATGAGACTTAGATAAAGTAGGGATTCATTTATTGGCCTCCTAAATTATGGTCTTAAAGTCACATGTGATATAAAATGCATGCTAGGATGTACCTCTTATTTCATAAAAATGTATGTTGAATTTTATTTTAAAATCATTTTACACCATACAAATCTTAATCTAGGTACATCTTGTCCCTAACCCAAGTTCTCCCACTCTGCTCGCCTTTCATCGCACCTAAAGGTGGTTTTACATCTAGCTACAAGTATTATAAATGGTGGGTATCCATAATTCAAGCTTTTATATGACATAATTTATTTGAATCTCATCCTGGTCTTCACACCAAGGTGACATTTTTATTTTATTTTTTTGTGTTCTTAAAAACTTGTCATTCATTAAAAAAATATGCACCCATAAATTTTAAACAAAATTGAGAGAAAATATAACTCTAAAATCTATGTACTCCAAGATAATCTACATGTTTTGTAAATACATCTCCAAGTATAGGCTTTGTTAAGGGATTACCAATAATTTGTTATGTAGTAAAGTACTGTAAAGTAATTTATTTTTCTACTATGATATCTTTGACAAAATTATACTTATCCTTATATGTTTAGTCTTTTCGTGATATGTAGGGTCCTTGGTTTAAGCTATGACTACTTGATTGTTACAATATAATACAATTGGATCTATTAGTTCACTAAAGATCCTTATGTGTTCCATAAATCTTGTTACAACTAGTTCTACTTAGTCATTCTCATATTATATGTTCTCAAATGCAATAAAAATACAACTGTAGTAAAGCTTTTAGCAGTGGACTATAGCCATTCCATATGTCAAATGGACCTATGGGGGCTAAAATTAGAATTTTTCTCCATTTTAATTCATAACTTTCATAGAAACATTTATTTTAACCATGGTCATAATAGAGGAGCCATTTGCATAATGGAGCCATATAGCCAAATTTGACCTTTTTACCATATTAAGTCTTAATTTTAAAAATTTATAACTTTAGTTATACAACTCCAATTTATGTAAATTAAGTATCTATAGAAATTTTATGATATGAACTTTTTGCTGTAAAAATTCTAAGTTGAAATGAATCCATTTGGCCCCTCAAAAGTTATGAAATCAAAGAACTAGATATTATGAATAGTAACTAGTATATGACAAATTTTTAGGGCCAACTTTAGAAGTTCCTCAAATATTCTATATAGCTTAGAAGAATGTAAACCTTAGCTTGTTAGAAAGCTCCACATATCTCCTAATTGCCTGCCAAATATCAACTTCAAATTAGGTCATTTGGGCTATTAAGGGTAATTTTACATTTTATGACTCATTTGGACTAAATTTTGGTTCCAAAGTGATCTAATTGAACTCTAAAGTGCAATCTCTTCCTTTGAGCAAAAAGCAATCCATTCATACTTCCTTTTTATAGGGGCCAATACAAGAAACATGGCTAGCTTCTAAATATCACCATCCCACTTTCATCAAGACATATGGAACCATGCATTTTGCATATACCAAAACATGTCATATTCACATGATTCTATAATAAATTTGCATGCATTCATTGTCTCAAACTTGTACATAAAGAGATATTACATATGATCATAATATACATCATAGTTGCTCACTCATTTGTCTTATAATATACATCAATAAATGCACACATCAAAAGCTTGCTAATATAATCTCTCTAAACACTAAGTCTTCTTAGTTTCCTTTTATTTACTAGTGGTACCTTTGGAAGCTAGAAACCTTGACGTACCACTAACCACTTCCTTCTTTTCCTTTTTCTTAGGTCTTCTTGGGTTGGTGCACACACAATGGTGGAATTGCAATAGCTTGGCCCTATTTGGAAGCTCTTGAAATGGTGATTCTTTTGCTATATTTGGTTGCTCTAAATCTCCTCTTTTTCTTAAGAGGTCAGCTACAAAAATCCTCCTTTTAAGAAACTATTTGGCTCTTTCTTCCCTTCTCTTTCCTCCTCTTTCTCATGCCTCCATGGATGTGTCTTAAAATTGAAATAAGTCAATTAGAAAGGATGAAGGAGGTGGTGTGGTCATATAAGAAGAAAAGGGAGATACTTTTAACAAATTTAAAAATACCGATTACGTCCTTTTGCTTAAAATCCTCTATTTGAGTCCCTTTTCATCCTTTTCAAAAACTATCTTTTCTATACTAAAATTTAGGCTTTTATTTTATTAAAAAATCTACTCAGAGGGTTCAAGGGTTTAAAATAGTCTGAAAAAGTCTAGTCTAAAATATTGCTACTAAGAAGCCTAATTTGTACATTGTTAAGGATTTAATCATTCTGACCTTATCTAGTTAATCTACTAATCTTATTTTATCATACTAGTAGTAACCCCTATTGTAACACCATAATTTTTAACTTATTTCATGATACTCATATGCTTCATATCATTAAATTCTATGAAGGTGTATGAAAAAGGGAATAAAAATAATGAATTTCTTTGCATTGTGTCATATTTAAAATTTTTATTCAGTGTCATGTGGACCATATGAGTTCATACCATACATTCTCATATTTGATTACATGAATAAAATTCATTTGAATCATAAAATGTGGCCTACATCTCAAGAATCATGAAGGGGAGCTTAAAATATGCCTATTAAATTTCAGCCAGTATTAGCCCTTTTCTGACCAAACTTTGGAAATTCATAACTAATTCTAAAAAACTTGAAACTATGCATTCTTGGTCATTCTGGAATGATATGGATGTTTACTTCATATTAAAAATATGTTTAGACTATAACATCCACCACAAAGGACGTATGACATCTGAAAAGATCCAGAGGTCAAACTGTCACTGATGCTGTCACAAATTTCTGCTGCAAATTTTGAAAATTGTCTAATTAATTTTTAAAAAATCCAATCCATGTAAATGATACCAATATGGAAAGCTGTGGATGCTAGTTAGAAGAAAAAAAATAGCTCCAAACCAGCTCAGGCAACCCAGAGCTTGGAATTTAATGGAACAATAACTATGGTCGAGTAAGGGTCCTGATACTAGATAGAATCTTTAAAAATTCATATCTCCCTTTCTAAACCTCCAAATGAGATGCTTCTAGTTAGCATAAGTCACTGTGAATGTCTAGTTTCTTTGTATAAAATTTCATAGCAATTGGATATCATTTGAGCCCTGTGTGATAGATTTCATTTTTGGATCAAATGAATAGTTCTGTAGACCAAAATCAGAAAATTTGCCAAATTTGAAAATTTATCAAATATTTTGTAGACCTCCAAAAATTATGTTCTTTAGTTTCCCAAAAAGCTCTCAACAAGCTCTAATTGCTTACTAATTCTCAGATCAAGAAGAGCTGATTTGGCCAAAAAGTTATATAAGATTCTATTATGGTCAATTTTAGCTCCATATAAGGTACTAAAGTAACCAAATGGCTTTCCCTAGGGTTTGGCACCTTTTAGGCAAGTTTAAAAGCATGATTAAGACTTGCTAAGCTACCAAAATGGTCCCAAACTATATGCTTCTCATTTTGGCCATCTCATCTACACTTATGCATAATTCCATATTATCATTAAGAAAGCCACAATGCCATAACATGTCTAATTTTCATTCTAGTGGTCACATAATACATTCTCTCATTCATACATGTCATAATATCATGATTACATATGTTCATAACATTATAATACATATAAATCTATTGAATACATCAATTGCCATTCTTATAGCCTTAAAGTAATAAAATTTCCACATTTCTCTGTCATTACTTCATCTCTCATGTAGTTGACTCCCATTGCCTTGCTCTTTTGGTCCATCTAGGATATTAGATCATTGGAGAGGAGGAAATGAGATTCAAAGAATCCCAATAGCTCTTATCCCATTCAATCATACATAATATATGTAAAGCAGGTCTTGAAAATGCATGCATAGATATCATGGAAGTCATAACATTCAAGAAGCAAGCTTGACATGTGAATAAGTCATACAAGACATCCAAGAGCTTGCCAAGTGGACGGATTGGCCTCACCTTTTTTTTTCATGGACTTTGGACTTGCCTCACCCATTCTTTAAGAGATTCTTGGACTTACCCATACTTTTGGGAGTCCACTTTGCTTTTGGGAGACTCTTTGCTTTATCCTAACCAATCTTAAGGGTTCTTGGCTCATCCTCACCATGGTTAAGAGTTCTTGGCCTCTCTACACTTAAGAAAACTCAAACAAACATTGTGGTATCATTTAAAAATATAATATGTCATCATGAAATCATGGCATACAAGATCATGCTAGCATACTTTTCATGGCTTGAAAATACACATACATACATTCTAAGATAAGCTAAACACACATCTATGCATGAAAGAAGGTGGAGAGAGCTACCTTGCACACAATCACACACTTTTTCTTTTGAAATTCCTTCCCTTGCTTCAGCCACACACCCACAAACTTGTGGAGATGTCCTTCTTGGCCTAAACACATTTTATGGGAGTCAATTAGGTCCATGAAACAATTTTTAGGGTCACATAACTTGCTTAGACACTAGGTTGTTCTATAAACCCCTTTATGGTCCATAAATGCACCTAATGAAGTAACACTCCTCAAATAATTTCTAGGCTCTATTCTTTCCTTTCAAATATGATTCTTGACTCCTTTTAAACCCCTTGGAGTCATCACACAATTAAAACATAGAGTCTAACTACATGTTGATTCTTTAGGTTATAATATAGAACCTAAAGCACCAAATCACTTTCTATGAGTTCTAAAATTTTTCAAAGGCCTCCCCTCATTTTCATTCATCATATATGACTCAAGAATGGCCTTAGAAAAATTTAAAACTCTCCCTAGTTATGGAAACTTGCCTAGACCGAGACTACGGGGGTTTTTAGCTTCCTTGGAGTTTTCCTTGTTTTCTTGAAGGAGGAAGCATATGGGGAGCATCTTAGGGATCTTAGGAGCTCATTTAAACTCTTAATTAGGCCTAAGAATTATCATACAAAGTCAGATTTTTCAAGGTGCACATAAAACCCTAGAATTTACATCTTGAAATCTAATGGTTAGTTTGTTGTTTCCTTTGCATATTATTGTTCTTCTCCCTCAAATACCTAAGATTCACCCTTAGTTTGGTTGAAAATTTAACTCCATAAGGCTGACCATATATGGGTCAAAATATGCACAAGAGAAGGGAGGAGGAAGATCAAATGGAGAGATTGCATGATACCTTGTTTTCCTTGAACTTCCTTGCTTGTTCCTTGCTTTCCTTGGCCTCCTCACTTGATTTTCAAACTTTCCCCTCTGTTCTTCCATTGAAACAGCCCTAAAAAATTCAGAAAAATCATGGAGAAGAAGAGGGAAAAAGAGGAGAAGAGATTGGCTAAGAGAAAGCATGAAAAACAAGCAAATTTCCATACCTTAAGCTTGGATTTTCTCCTCCTTCTTCTCTAGCCTTGGTGAGCCACTCTCCTAGGGTTTTTCTTCTAATTTAGGGTAGAATAATCTGAAACTAAATGAGGGAGAGTGTGAGGTGCCACCTATTTATAGGTAGGAAGAAATGGCTTTTTTCAAAAATTCTAATTTTGCCCTTCGTTCTTTGCATTTTTGTTTCTCCTTCGCTTGAGCTCCTTTTTGAGAACTGTCTTTTTTATTATAAAATTTAGATTTCTTTAATAAAGTTTCTTTGGAATCACTCAAATCGGAGTTAAAACCTTCCCAAATAAATCCGTTAAAGTTTGAGTACATCGATATTGGAAAACGTCCACTGAAGGGGATTTAACTGTCCTGGGGCTTCCCATGGTTTTCAAGGCCTTTGAGAATCTCGAAGAACTCAAAAATTTCATTCAAAAAGCTCTCTTGTGTGAATTCCCAAATTTGCTTAAAATTACGAAAATGCCATTATGTTTCGTAAGGTTTCCGTCAAAATTTGTTTCTTCATTCTAACTCTATTTTTCCTTCCGCTTGAGGCTATAATTCTCTTTTTTAGGAGTCTAGAATGTTGCTCAAGTTTTTTGGGACCTTAACTAATTCATTTTAGGGGGCTTGTTTTGAAAATGCATTCGTTTCCGTTATTTAACAAAAACCAGACATTACACCTGCAAATCCAAAGGTTGTAAAAAAAATGTGGGCCCCACAACAAAAATTAAAAAAAAAGTATGAAACAAAATTTTAAAAGAAAAAAGTATGTATAAATAGTGCGTGAAAAATATATAAACAATGCAAAAAATAGTACACAAACAGTGCATATGACATGACGTTATGGATAGTGTCTTGAGCCTACGTCTTATATATATATAAAATAGATTATGATGAGGGATATAAGTATCTCATGTTAAATCTCATCATAATTAAATCCCTAATTTTTTTTACTTTTTGATTAGACTAGCCCTTTTTTCTTTTGTTTTACATCCTTCACTCTTTTAACCTTTTCCTTCTGTGATGACCCTAATTTCTAAATATTGTAATTAAGGTTAAATACGTGATTAATAATCATAGATTATGATTACAAGGCATTACAACCAATTACTTCGTGAAAATACGGGAAAATTTGAACCTTAATGTTATTAGAGTCATCAACCATATGATTACCAACACTTACGTATATAAGAGGAAATAAACATTCATTTATAAGCCTTGATTCTATTACCTATCAATTTCAACTCACATGAATCTCTTATCACTACTTATAAATCATCTCTTGAGGTTATCATATGAAAAACCAAGATTTCTTAGCCAATATAAGAGTTTTCAGGATGTTCGCCGCGGCCAAATTATCCTTAGTCGTGGCCAATTCCCCTCAGCTTCACCTCTCGCATCATTACTAATATCGCCGCGGCCAACCGACATGGCGCCGCGGCGAAGAAGCCTCCTGGAACTTTCTTCACTGGCCTCTTAATATTGGCCGCGGCCAATACCTCCTTTCGCCATGGCCAATTCCTCTCTGGAATGCCTAGCTCCTTTTCGCAAAAATTTCCTGCGGCCAATTACCTTATTCGCCGCGGTGAATTTTCCTCTGGACGACTCCTAGTTTTGCCTCTCACATTTAGCCACGGCCAATTACACATTTTGCCACGGCGAATTCCTCTCTGGCACTCTCCCTGGGCAACTTCGCCTTTATTGGACGCGGTCAACCCCATTTTAGCTGCAGCGAATTATTTTCTGATCCTACAACTCCTAAATTCTTGCCTCATACTCTCTACTCTCCCTCCAACGACACCCTAGGACCCCTCTACCTTAATTGTAGGGGCTCGAATAGCCTTCATTAGCCTAATTTATCCAGCTAATCTATCCTTACTAGTTCAAGATTTAAAAGGTCAAGTTCTTTTCTCTAATTACCCTCCATCAACAAGTTCATAAAGTAACAATAATAGGGATTCATGAACTAACAGTAGTTATCATTCTAATGCACAATTAGTAGGGGTTCCATACATTAAGGATTCATATCAATATCTCAAAGATTACATTTCCAATGGTAAGCCATATTATAGTTCAACAAGGCTCACAACAGATATCATAAATCCATACATCAAATACCAAATTAAGATGAGGTCTAACCCCTCAAGAAATACATCCTAAGTAATCAAAATATGAAAGCCTACACTTAGCAATACAGATACATGATGATGCTATACATAGGTTAACAAAATTTAACATCTACCTTATTCTACTCAGACCAAGTATAGCTCTCCACACTAGGCCTCAGCTCATGGATGTTCATCCACTTACTTGCCCTTATCCTTACCCGAGGAACAGTCACCTAAAATTGTAATCCCATAAAATGAGGTGAGATGTAAATCTCAGTAACCAAGGCAATTCCATCATATAATCCAGTTTAATTAACATATATGCATGAATCAAAATCAACATCAGAATCATATTAGTCATATCAGTAAATGAAATAATTAGGCTATCATGATTACTATCCCATACTAGCAATCATATTTCCACATGTTAAAGGCCAATAACACCAGGTGAGGCCCGTCCACGACACCTACTCCCCATTGAGTACAACTAGGGCTCAGTGCATCTGGGGTTTGATCATAACCCGGTGCCCGATCAAAGCACATGTATAGGTGGCAGTTGCACCACAGCTCTACCATGGACTTACATGGTCCAATCACAACACAATAGATAGCCAACCAATTCATTCAACGTTTCAAATCATTCATGTATAACAAATATGAAATTAAAATTGACATATGCATGGAATTAATGTAAACCCCGGTTACCTCACTTGTAGACAATTTGCAACAGCCACCAAGGGTATAAAGTCTCCCTATAACCATAGCATAAGAGAATTACTACTCTAATTCATCATTAATAGTTGCAACAAGTACTCAAAGAATTTAAATTCTAATAACTACCTAAAGAACACTTACCCAGCCACCACAAATCCCAAATTTGGATTGAAGTGTCTTCTACCAGAAACCTCAATATTTTGCCCAAAATCCTAAGCAAATTCATACAAAATTAATACCCATATTCTAAACCAGCTATGGGGGTCTCAATTTAGCAAAGAAAGCATCAAAATGGAGGGTTTATACTTATCTAATGTCAGCCCTAACCTCAACCTACGAATTTCACCAAGAAAATCCCAAACAACCACATTTCAGATTTTGGGTATGGTGAAAATACTCCAAATGAAAAACTAATCAGGCCACATTAAAGAGAAAGATGAGGGGATTAAGTTGTATAACTATTACCTTAGCTGAATCTTGCTCTAAATGTGAGAAAATGTGGAATTCTTGCCCCAAACCCTAGCCTTCCTTCACACCTCTGATTTTCTTTTGTGTCTTTGTGTTTTGCAGAATGGGCGAGGTGGTTGGTTAGTTTTTAGGGTTTTAGTTGGGTTAAGTTGGGTCAAATATGGGTCATGGGTTGCTCCAAGGTCCAACTCCAAATGGGCTTCAGATTTTTGCTTGTTGGGCCAGTTTTAAGGTGTTGGGCTGCAGAATTTTATTGGGCCAGACTTAATTTTAAGAACTTCATAGTCTTAGGTATGCACAAGGTTTATTGGGCCACTTATAAGAGCCTATACAAGGTGGATCTTGAGCCTCTATCATATTGAATTGGATTGGGTCTGCACGTAACTCATTGGGCCTCCATTAGCCTCTTATCATGATTTATTAATTTGGGCTTAGATAAAGTTTCTATCCCAATTAATTCTCAAATCCATATTAATAATTTATCTCTCTAAAATTTCTATTTACTAACTTGCCCAATTATCCTCTATTAATTATTCTTAATTACTATAAATCCATGATTAACACCTTATTTAATTTTGGGGTGTTACACTTTCCATTTCTTTTAAACTTCTAGTCCCTCATTGTCATGTAATTAGCTTCTCTCTTAATGTTTAGAAATTTGGAAAATATTGGATATGACAAATCTTCTTAGCCATATTATCTCTTATACTGTTGCAAAACATGCAACAAACTTAACTTCCATGGTTAACAATGTGCATGTTCCATAAAATGGTACCATTGTTTAGCAAAAATACATAACTAAAGGTTGATTTGTCCTTGTCTAAATCACCACCCCACTCAACATCTAGGTAACCCACTAGTTGTAGGTCACTTCCCTTATAGCACAATTTGTAATTAATAGTGCCTTTCAAGTATCTTATAATCCTTTTGACTACTTGCCAATGCTCCTTTCCTAGATTACATTGAAAGTGACTTACAAGGCTTACAATAAAGCAACTATCAAGTCTTGTACACATCATTGCATACTACTATAGTAAGGGACTCTATTTGTTCATATTAGGTTTTAGGATAAATTTTGCAGCTTAAATTGTGGCCTTTTGCCACAAGGGTATCTATAGGTTTATAATTTTTCACCTTAAACCACTCAAGAATCTTCTTGATATATGACTTTTGTGATAGAGCAATTAGATTCTTAGTCCAATCCCTTTGGGTTTTAACTTTAAGGATATACTCTGATTTATCCATGTCCTTCATTTCAAAATTGAAGGATGACCAACTCTTAATGACATTTATAAGAATTAGACTACTTTTGTCTAGAAGTATATCATCCACATTAAGGGATGATATTACTAAGTCCTTTTAAAATTGTTTCACATACACACAATGGCCTTCACTGATTATTTGGAAATCATAAGATGTAATTGCTTGATAAAATCTTAAATACTACTACATAGATGATTGTTTGAGTTTATAAATGGAACTATAGAATTTACTAACTTTTCACTTCTCGCCTTTTTAGGCTAGTTGTTTCACATAAATTCCCTCATCTAGTTCGCTATTGAGAAAAACAGACTTTACATCCATCTGATACAATTCTAAGTTCAAATTTGTGACTATTATTAGAATAAGCCTAATTGAACTAAATTTCATTATAAGTGAGAAGCTATCTTCATAATCCATACCCTCTTGCTATGTATACCCTTTAGCCACTAAGCAAGCCTTATATCCTTCAATAGAACTATCTACCTTTCTTTTAATTTTGAGAACCCACTTGTTCCAAATTGCCTTTTGACATAGCAAAACTTTAACCAAGTTCTAGATATGGTTAGTCCATATTGTGTAACACTATATTCATCTAGCCCATCTCATGCCATTCTAATCACATTTCCTTGAATAACGTAAGTTTTCCAAGAAAATGGTATTAAAATATTAGATTATTTTCATGTTACATCATAGATAAAATTTTTATTTCATATCCCATGGACCATATGGACTCATCCATCTCATCCACATATTTAAATACACAAATACAAGTCAAAATCATCTCAAAATGTGGCTAAAAACTCGAGCTCATGAAACATATGTAACGAACAGTAAATTCCATAAAGTGACGAAATGAGCCATATAAAAGTAAGTCCCCTGAAATGAGCTAGATAATGTCCCAAAAAATTTGGGTAGTATCTTAAGTTCCTAAAAATAATAATCCTAGGCTCAAATAGAAAGAAAAATGGAGCTAGGATAGTGAAGTAAAATTGTTACAAAATTGACGAAATGTAGTGGCATTTTCATAAAAATGTGCAATTTTCAGAAAAACTCATAGGAGAACTTTTTAAATGTGAAATTTGAGTTGCCCAAGGTTTTCAAAGGCCCTAAAAATCATGGGAAGCCTCGAGACAGTTAAAGCCCTTCCGGTGTACATTTTCCAATGACAGTGAGCCCAAACTTTGACGGATTCATTTGAGAAGGTTTTAACTCTAATTTGAGTGATTTCAAAAGTATTTTATTAAATTGGAAACCTAAATTTTATGATGAAAAAGACAGTTCTAAAAAAGGAGCTAAAATGAAGCTAAAATGAAAATGTTACAACAAAAGGGCAAAGTTAGAATTTTTGAGACAAATGGCTTCTTGAATCTTCTATATCATTCACTTCCTTTCTCCTCCCTTCTTTAGGCTGACTTACCTCTGTCCAAAAATAGAAAAAGAGAGCTCCATCTTAGGTGCACAAGAGAAGGAGAGAAAAGAAGAAGAAAACCAAGAAAAGGTAGGCAAATTCAAGGATTTTCATGTTTCTTCCTCTTCCAATTTTGTTCTCCTCCCTCCAAGCTTCCTTTCTATGGTTTTGTTAAATTGTTTGGTTCTATTTTGCATCTAGAACAAGGGGGGATGGCTCAAAATTTTTGAGGAAAAGCAAACCAAGGAGAAAGGCTCTTGAAAGCAAGCTTGAATCCAAGCTAATTCTTGTTCTTTATTGCTTCTTCTCCTTGCTCCTCCTTTGTGTATATTTTGGCCAAGAACAAAACCAAGGGAGGGGAAATTTTTTGTCTATAAACAAGAGAGAAACTAGGGTTTTAGACTATAGGGAAGTAGAATATGCTAAGAATTTGTAAGAAAAACTAATGGAAATTGATTTATAAAAGTATAGAGCTCTTGAGAGTTTTGTAAAAACTGATTTAGTACATGAATTTCCTAGGCTATGTAAGTGTTTAATTGAACTCCTAAAATCTCTAAGAAGGCTCCCAAATGGCTTTCCCATCAAGGAAAAATCAAAAACTCCATGAACTCTTTCTTGAGGAAGTGTCTCAGCCAAGCTAGGATAAATAGGTAAGGGAGTGTTTTAATTTGTTCTAACCTTGGTTTGAGATTTCATATGATGGTACAAGATTGGAGAAACCCTTGAGAAAAATTTAGGAGTCATGGTTTGGGAGATGAGACAATGGTATCCATAATGGAACCTTATAAAGCAACACATGTCTAAGCTCTTATAAGTGAGTAAATGATGGCTCCAAGGACCTTGAATGAGGTCAAGAGGCCTAGAAATGAAAAGATAATGGAGCCTAGAACTTGAATTATAAGGGTTGCTTCAATAGGCTATTTATGGAACCATTATGTAAACTATGGAACCACTTATGCTTCTAAGAATAAATGTATTGTCTTTGCTTGCTTTAAGAGTGTAATTGTGTGCTATTTATGATGTTTAAGCCAAGAGAATCCTAACCCACCTAGGTGTACTTGTGGAACTGAAAAAGGGAAGGAGAAAGACCAAGCAAAGCTTGCATAAACACTAAGGTAGCTCTCCACCTTATTCTCCTTGCATTCTTGGTTGTATATATGTCATTGTATGCATGTGTATGAATTTGTGACTCGAGAACATGCCACTTGATGCTTTGAGATTGCATTAGTACTAATATATTTTCTTGAATATTTTTTATTGTGAAAAATGGCTCATAAGGGTGAGGTGATGCCAAAAGTCCCTTAATGAAAGATAAAGAGATGCCAAAAGTCTCAAGGCATGGGTGAGACAAGGCCAAAAGTCTCTTGGAAGGGTGAGGCCAAGTCAAAAGCCCCTAGGCCAAGGGTGAGGCAAATCCAAAAGTCCTAGAAATGGAGTGAGACAAAACTAAAAGTCCCTAAAGTATATCCTTGAATTTAATGTGAATTAGTGGCATGAAAATGTGACCTTGCATGCTTTGTAGTTGTGATACTTCCATACTTCTGCCTTGATGTATATATGCCATGAATGTGTGTATAAATGGGTATGTGAGCTATTGAGATTCCATGAATCTCACTCCCCTTCCCCTTTTCATCTTAATATGTTTAGGTGGCACTCATGAAGCAAGGAATGCAAGCCGAGGATCTTAAGAGATCAAACTTTAACCATTATGTAGCTTTCTTTGTATTTAAATACCAAAGTGGATATTTACATGATATTTTTAAGTTGTAAACCTTTGAGCAAATGTAATATTATGTATGAATGATGTATGGACCACTTGTGGCACAAAATTAATGCAAATGAAAGAACTTGACACTTGATGCCATGTATGTATTAGTGTATTATTGGATGTGAAATGTCCAAAATGAGATGCATGAGGTTTAGGATAACTTGGATAGTTCATATAAGTTGTATTTATGCTTTCAAACTTGTCCAAGAGGTGTCAAACATAAAAGAAATCCTTTTGGACTAAGTTGGTGCCTTCTAAGATGCAAAATTGACCACTTTGGTGAAATATGACACAAAATATCCAAATGAGCTCTTCTTGGTCTAAAATTTGACATGCATTTATATCTTTTTAATAGCTTTTTGGAAATCTAAAGTGGATAATATTTGGAGGTCTACAGAATTTTTGGCGAATTTTTGAAGTTGGCAATTTTTCTGATTTTGGCTTTAGTACTGTTCATATGGTATGAAAATTAATCTCTATCATTCAAGGGGCAAATGATGTCTAATTGCTGTGAAATTTTATAGAGAGAAACTAGACCTTCCCAGTGACATGTTCCAACTAGAAGCACCTTATTTGGATGTCTAGAGAGAGATATATATAAATTTTTGAAATTTTTATTCTATTCTAGGCGCACACCCTCAGTGCTGTTCTATCGATTTTTTGGGTCTGAATGCTCTTGGATTGGTCTAGAATTATTTTTCCCCTCTAGCTAATATTCACACCTTTCCAAATTGATATGGTTTGCATGAATTGGATTTTTGTGGAATTAATTGTGCATTTTCAAAGTTTATATCACTAAGTTGTATCAGTAATTTTGGGCAGTCTGACTTTTGTGCCTTTTTTGTTATCAAAAGTGGTCTAGATGATATTTTCGTAGCTTGGAATTATTTTTAATACCATCCAAAGCTTTTCAGAAAGCTATGGTTTACTTGATTTTGATTTTTCTAGATTTAATCATGATTTTTCAAAGTTGCTAATAGGAAACTAAAATTTTGACCTGAGGTAAAATGTGAGTATTTGTGGTTTTTAGCTCTTGGTCCGTGGTTTTTGCTATGATTTGTATGGATGAAAAATAATTAGAGAATGTTGTTGGTAAGTTTCTAGGGTCCACGGATCAAAATTTAGAATTTTTAACATCGACATAACATAATTAAATGGCATTATTTCATTCCCTTTTGTGATTCTCTTTACTCCCACATGAAAACTAGCTAAAATATGGGAATATAGAGGTGACAGCATATACATAAAAATCACATGTGTAGCCTCGGGTTAGTGTGCCAACTTTCTATCATGAACTTTGGAAAATCATAACTAATTCTAAAAAAATTGAAATCAAGCACACTATACCATTCTGGAAAGTTACATATATATACTTTATGTTAAAAATAAGTCTAGACCAAAATAGATGAAATAGTAACCAAACTCGCCTAGCGCTACTAGTACTATCATAGAACTTTAAAAATTCATATCTCCCTACGCAGACATCAAATTGGGGTGATCTCGATGGCATAGAATGCTTATCATGTCTAGTTTATGCTTGTAAAATTTTATGAGCATTAAACACCATTTGACTCTTAAATGACATAGGAGAAGAAACTGACCATATAAATAGTAACCAAACCAGAATAGTTGAAATTTGGAAACTTTGAAATTTCATAATTAATTCCACATAGCTCCAAATAATCTAGTCTTTAACTTCCCAAAAAGCTCTAAATGAGATCTATATGCATGCCAAATTTCATAAAGGAATTCATTTATTTGGTCAAATCATGACATTAGGTTCCAAAATAGTCAATTTTGTGTCTTCTAAGGGTCTCAAATGGTCCACATTGGCTTCTAAGACATTCATGGCCACTTGAGTGCATGGGAAAACACCAAAATAGTCTATTAAACATGCCTCAAAGGTGTACAAACTCAGATTTTACAAACTCACACTCTCACCCCATGGTATACACAAGAATACATAATATATATCTTATTATTCAATGTCAAGAACTTGTTACAACATTCACATGGCATCAAATCTCATACATACACCATGTACCCATATAATTATATATGTTCATAAACTCATACATCATATACAACATTAGATTACATCATATGCCATTCACATGGCTACAAAATGGATAATTTCACATACTTCCTTGTCAATCTCCTTCCTTTATGTTTGGTGGCTACCATTCCTTGGCTCACTTAGACCACCTAGTCATGTTAGACAAATAGAGAGGAAGGGATGAGATTCTAGAAATCCCAATAGCTCTTCTCTCTTTCAACCATACATAAAGAATGCAAATCTAAGTCTAAAAATACATGCATGTACATCATGGCTTTCATAATCATTCATGGAACATTTTTAGCATTCAAGAAGTCATATAAAACATATATAGGTTTGCCAAGAAGATGGTTTAACCTCACCCATTTCTCTTGGGGGTTTTTGGACTTGCCTCATCCATTCTCTTAAAGAGTTCTTGACTAAGCCTTACTCTTTAGAGACTTTTAGCTTTGTCTCATCCATCCTCGGGGTTTTTGGCTCATTCTCACCATTGCTAGAGGGCTTTTGACTTTACCACACTCAAGTAAACCAAAACATGTTCATAAACATTATTTAAGTGCATAACATAACATCATGGTACCATGGTATATAGATACATGCTAAAACATCTTTCATAACTTAAAACAAACATATACACACTCAAAGATAAGATAAACATCCACTCATGCATGAGAGAAAGAAGAGAGAGCTACCTTAGCTATAAATTCACACTTTTTCTTTCAAGAATGCTTTCTCTCCCTTGGTCACATACTTACAAGGATGTGAGACTTGGTTCCTTTGGCCTAAACACATAATATGGGAACCAATTATACTCTTGGAATAAATTCTAAAACCGCACATTCATTTCAAAAGCTAGGTGGCTCTTATGACTCATTTATGGTTCCATAATGCACCTCATGAAGCAACCTTAGGAAAATATGATCTTGGCTCCATTATTTTCATCCATCTATGATTCTTGACTCCTTTTAAGCTTCTTGGAGTCATCACATAATTAATTTAAGGACCTAACTAGGTGTTGCTTCTTTAAATCACAATATGGAACCTATAACTACATCTCACTATCCATGACTTCTAAAAGTTTTCCAAGGCTTCCTCTCATCCTCTCCCATCATATATGACACAAAACCAAGTTTGGAAAAAATTAAAACTATCCCTTGGTGCTTCATCCTCCTAGGCCGAGGTTATGCACTATTAAAGGAGCTATGGAATATTCTTTGTTTTCTTGATAGGAGATGCATGTGGGAAGCTCCTTAGGGATCTTAAGAGCTCATCCAAACATCCATTTTGGCATAGGAACTCTTGAATCAAAACAAAATTTTAATAGAACACTTGAAACCCTAATTTTGCTATCTTAAAATCTAATGGTTGTTTTGTTATTTCCTTTGCATAATCTTGTTCTTCTCCCTCATTTTCCTAAGATTCACTCTTGGTTTAGCTAAAAATTTAACCCCTTATGGCTGGTCTTATATAGGCCAAAATTCACAAGAGAAGGAACAAGAAGAATCAAGCTTGAAGCACAACAAATTACCTTGGTTTCTTGGCTTCCTTTGCTTGTTCTTCACTTTGTTTGGCTTCTTCTCCTCAAACTCAAAATTTCCCTTTTAGGTATGACCTCAAAACAGACCCAAAAGCTTCAATAAACCCATGGGAAGGAAGAGAAGAAGAAGGAGAAGAAGTTTGCTAAGGAGAAACTAAGAAAAATCATGAAAATCTATACCTTTCTCTTGCTTTTTCTCCTCCCTTTCTCTCCTCCCTTGTGCACTTCACTCTCTTGGTTCTTTCTTTGGTTTAGGGCAGAAATGAAATGATCCAAATGAAGAGAAGAGTGGGTGTAGGGTATATATAGCTAGGTTTCAAGAATCATTTCCAAAAATTCTATTTATGTCCCTTAATCTTGGCATTTTCATTTTTAGTTTGTTTTAGCTCCTTTTTTAGAACTATCTCTTCCATTATAAAATTTAGGTCCTCAATCTTATAAAATGGCTTGAATCACTCAAATTGGAGCTAAAACCTTCTTGAATGAAAGGGTCAAAGTTCAGGTCAACTGACATTAGAAAATGTACACCTGAGGGGTTTTAACTGTCTTAGGGCCTCCAATGGTTTTCAGGGCTTTTGAGAACCTTATAGAACTCAAATTTTCCATTTTAAAATCCTTCCTATAAAAATTCTAAAATTTGCTCAAAATTATGAAAATATCATTACTTTACATAGCTATTTCGTTAATTGTCGTCTGGTTATTTTAACCTCTATTTTAGGGCACCTTTGGCCTCCTAATTTTATTACTTAATGTCTAGATTATTATTCTAATTTTTTTAGACCTTAACCAATTTATTTTAGAGGACTTACTTTGAAAATGTATCTATTTTCGTCGTTTTTATAAAAACCAGACATTACACATAGACTATCTATTCTTCCATTGCTTTAAACCATTTTTCCTTAGCAAGGCATGAGAGAGCCTTTTATGTTGAATGTGGCTTTTCATCATCTTATGGAGTAACAATTAATGTTATCTTTTCAATCTTGAAACAACAACAGGGAACATATCCTTGATTGCTCCTAAGTGGTTGTCTCTCTTAGGGATTATCCTGTGAAGGAATTATCTTTTGACTTGGATTATTAGGTGGATGTTGATCTACTTGTTCCTCACTTGTTTAGTTATCTCATAAAATGACATAGTTCTATCTATATCTCATTTGCTAAGAAAATTTGTTTCCAAAAATCTGGCATCATGGACGTGATTCAAATTCTGCTGCACTTACATTTTCATTTTCTTTAATAAAGACATAAAATTTTGAGTATTCAGAATATCTGATCAAAATGTATTTCTTGCCCTTTGAGCTTACCTTCCCATACCTATAAAAAGGTTTATGCATATAAGCTACCAATCCCTAGCATCATAGCACACTTAAATTAGGTTTTCTACTTGTCCACAATTTATAAGGTATGGAGGCAATAGATTTAGAAGGTACTTGGTTTCGTATAAAAGTTTCTATCATCAATGCGTATGCTTAATAGGATATTAGGGAGCTTTTCTTATGCCATCATAAATCTAACCATTTTGAGCAAAGTTTTATTTTTTTGCTTTGTAACTTCATTTTGTTATGGAGTGTTAATTGCCTTATGATTCTCTTTTCATTGCATAGATCCTTTAATTGATATAATAAATACTCACAACTATGGTCAATTCTTGATGCTTTTACCTTTTGATTTAATTGGTTTTTGACCAAGTTAATAAATTGTCTAAATCATTCTAAGGCTTTATATTTGTGCGAAATTAAATAAACATGATTGTATCGAGTGTAATCATCAATGAAAGTGATAAAATAAAAGGCTTCATGCCTTTCCCTTACTCTCATAGGACCATATATGTCATAATTGATTAATTACAATGCAAATTCAACTCTACTTCCTTTATCAAATGATTTCCTAGTTGCTTTTTGTGCTAGGCAATGTTCACATATTGACATTTCATTTTTAGTCATGGATCCTAATAATCCTTCTTTTACAAATTTTTCATTCTTTCTAAACCTATATGTCTATCTTAACAAGCTAAATATTCACATCTAGATTTGAATTTTAGGTAGTCAATAAAGTCAAGCAACCATGATTAGCAAAAATATTATCATTACTATTAATTGCATCCAAAACAATAAAACCATTAGACAAAAAATGATAACCATCATGTTTTGTTCCATGGACAATGTCTTTAGGATTATTACAAAAAATACATTGAAATATAACTTAAGAAGAGGACAACTGAAACTAAGTTCTACTATATTTCTAGAATGTATAAAGCATCATGTAAAAATAGGGTTCACTTATCACACAACCCCATTGATCTCTTTCATTTCAATAGCCAGGTTGTTTCCTAAAAAAAGTTATTTGCTCTTTAAAGGTAGCTGATAGTATTCTATAAATAATCCTACATCATTAGCTACTGGTTTATGACCTTTGAATCAATAGTGTATAAAGAATAGGCATATGCCATTAATACAATGCTAGAGATATAAGTAATATGAGGATGTGTAAAGTATAGTGTTACTTTATTTTACTCTAGGCCATCTCTAGCAAAGTGACCTAGTTTATGGCAGGAGTAGCACTATGTCTTAGTGTAACAACCAAGATTTTTGAATTTTTTCTAATTTTGCTGGTTATAACTAGGACCCCTATTAGCTATAACGAGTGTACTAGTTCGCTACAGTAGGCTATAGCGAGAATGAAGTTAGCTATAGTGAGTTTGGGCATCCCATACAAAATCCAGGGGGTTTCTCACAATAGCACATGCCGTAGCAAGAACAAGGGCCTGAGACTAATGCGTGCTCACTGTAGCGAGGGATATTTTCCACTATAGCGAGGCTAAATCCGAAAAAAGCATGAAAAAATGGATTTTTGTTTCTTAAAGACCCTAAAAGCCCTCTTTTCTTCTAATCGACTTATGCTTCATCTAAAATAGAGAAAAAAGGTTAGAGAGAGAGAGAGAGAGAGAGACTAAGAGAAGCCAATGAAGAACAAGGAAAAAGGTAAGCAAAACTTGAGAATTTCATTGTTTTCCTTCTTAAAATTTTGTTCTTCTCTCTTTGCCCTCTCTTCTTATGGTTTTAGTTATTGAATTAGTTTTGATTTGAGCTCAGTTTAGAAGAGGGAGAGTGGAGAATTAAAGGGAAGGTGAAGGCAAAGGGAACCACTCTTGAAGAAGGCTAGAATTCAAGGCAGATGCCTATGTATCTTTACTTATTCTTCTTTGCTTCTTATGCATGTTGGTTCCATTAACTTGAAAGCTAGTAAAGGGAGGAAAGTTCTAACCTAGAACAAGTATGAAACCCTTGAATTAGAATGTGGGAAGCTAAGAAATGCAAAGAAATTAGAAGAAGAGCTAGTGAAATTCAAGAGGGAGCAACTAAGGATTCTTAAACACTTTGTAAAGTTTATTTTGATGCATGAATCCCCTAGCCTTTATGAGTATTTGGTTAAGTTTCCAAGACCCTTAGGAGGCTTCCCAAGTGCCTTTCCTTTCAAGGAAGACTTAGAAGCTCCATTAGACCTTTTGGGGAACAAAAAAGGAATCATAGACTAAGTATGCTTCTTAAGTGTGTGCATGATGTCTTGGCTCATTCCAAGAGTGTAATTGAGTGCTATTTGTTATGTCTAGGCCAAGGAACTCAAGCTCTATTTAGTTGCGGTGACCAAGAAGGGAAAAGAGAAGTTGAAAGGGAAGGATTATGTTTAACTGTAGAGGTAGCTTTTCACTCTTTCTTGTTGCATTCTTGTATGTATGATGGTCATTGTATGCTTGTGTGTGTACTTGTATTGTGAGACATGTCATTTGTATTACCTTATTGCATTAGTACCAACATGCTTATGTTTTGGGTTATGAAAATTGCTCTTAAAGGATGAGGTGGTGCCAAAAGTCCCATGTGATAAGCGAGGTAGAGCCAAAAGTCCCTCGGAGTAGGTGAGACAAGGCCAAAAGTCTCATGGATGAGTGAAGCTAAGTCAAAAGTTCTTAGACCAAGGGTGAGGCCAATCCAAAAGTCCCTAGAGCTTATTCTTGGCATTGATATGATTATCATGATATGTAAATCATGTGTTGTATGATTTTGAATGGTTGGATGCCTACTTGCATGCTTTGACATATTTATATGCCTTGATTGCTTCCTTGAATGAGTGTATGAGCTATTAAGATTCCATGAATCTCACCCCTTTCCCTCTCCCATCTTAATATGTTAGGTGGAGTTTAAGGGGACCAAAGTGCAAGTCAAGGAGCCTAGTTGAGCATACTTAGTTAATTTTATAGCTTGTTTTGGTTCTTTTGATGTAAAGAAGTGTCAAAATATATATGTATATATTATTTTTGACATATAAATAGATAAAAAAGGGTAAAAGCGTGTATATGTGATGTATGAACCATTTGTGGAACCAAAATAATGAGAATACAAGTTTTGGGTACTTGGTAGCCCATTCTTAGATATGTATTCTTGTGTGTAGCATAGTGAGCTTGAGATGTATAATGGTTTGGATCACTTGGGCAATTCATATGTGATGTATTAGTGCTTTTAAACTTACCCAAGAGGTGCCAAACACTAAAAGGATCTATTTGGACCAAAGAGTTGCATTATGAGAAGCAAAAATGACCATATTGGTTGGCTGTGTAAATTTTTGTCCAAATGAGATCTTCTTGATCTAAAATTTGGCATGCATCTAGAGCTTGTTAAGATATTTTTAGGAAGCTAAAGTGCATAATATTTGGAGGCTTATGGAATTTTTGGTGAATTTTTGAAGTTGGAAAATTTTCTGGTTTGGTTGCTGTCACTGTAACTTCGGTCTGAAAATTGTTCTATGTCAATCATGGGCAAATGATGTCTCATTGCCATAAAATTTTATAAGTAGAAACTAGACCTTCCTAGTACTTGTACAAACTAGAATCAACCCATTTGGATGTGTAGAGAGGGAGATATGAAGTTTTAAAGTTTTTGTCTAGTACTAGGCATCCAATTAGACCTATGTCATTGTTTGATTGGTTTTAGTGGTCTGAATGAATCTAGAATGGCTTGGAGTGATTTTTTCCCTCTGGCTAACATACATAAATTTCTATATTGGTATCATTTGTATGGATTATATTTTTTTAGAATTAAGTGGACATTTTTGAAGTTCATATCAGAAAATTGTATCAAATTACTGGGCAGCTTGATCTCCCTATCTTTTCTGTTGCCAAATGTGGTCCAAATGATGTGATTGTGGCTAGGAAGTATTTTTAGTGTAAATTTGACATCTAGAGATTTTTAGAAAGCTATGGTTTTCTTGATTCCCATTTTTCTATAATTAATTATAATTTTCCAAAATTGGAGTAAAAAATCTGACTTTTGGACCCATTTGAGAAATTGCATTTTTTTTAGTTTTTGGCTTTATATCCATGGTTCATGGATTTTTTTATATTATGTATGAGTTATATGCATGAGGTTTGAGTAGAGAATATGATTGACAGGTTCATGGGACCCACAGGGTGAAGTATAACCATTTAAACCCCAACATAATACATTAAAATGCCACGGTTTTAGTCATTTTCTTTGGGAATTATATGGAATCAAGCTTAAATGATGGATAATCATGGTTAATACATTATGGTGTTACACTTAGCCATATTTTGCTTCTTGCCATCACGCTTCCCTTTCTTCTTAAATTTAGATTTTCCTTTCTGATTAGGCTTATTAGATCTTTTTTTTATGCTTGTTCTTCATAAACCAAGGTTTCTTACACTTACCCTTGTAGATTTAACTATATAAGCATGTTTAGATGTTTTATGTAACACCTTGTAACATAACAAGTTAATCTATTATAATTTGGATATGACAAAGTAAATTAAAATCCTCATAGAAGCATAATTTTTTAAATGAAAGAAATTTGAACCAGATTAAAACTTTTAACATCATCAAAGTTATCCATTGAGCTTGCATTCATAGGAGTAAACCCACTATGTAAAACATCATAAAATTACCTTATAGGAAGTCCTTAAGTGCCCCTTGACTTAAACCCCAAAGCCTAGAAATAAAACATATGATCACACATTCAAAAGCCTATTAAATTACATTGAACATGGCCTGTCTGTTTTAGGGAAGCCTATTGATTAGAAGCATCCAACAGCACCATGCAGGGTATATCCTCTTCTTTACACCTAACTAAGACTTGGTCCACACAAAGGGTACACTTTGCTACACATGGCCATACTGCACAACATGACATGGTCATGTGAAGTAATAAGACCTCATAAAACTCCCAAAAATCTTGCCTAACTTGCTCAATGATTTACGGATCCTAGGCTACTTCAAAATCTACCAAATTTAACGTGCAAGAGCCTCTTTATGAGATGTAAGAGCACCTAAAATCTCCCCCTAAAATTTTACCATTTGATCCCTCTAATGCACACATTCCCAAAATCAATCAAAATGATTAAAATGGCACTTTTCTCACTTCCTAACTCACTTTAGCCTTGCCTAAAATGTCCTAATCCTTTTTAGGCAAATTTCAATGCATCAATTCTTCCTCAAAGTGCCTAAATCCTTATAAATTAAAATTAGACCTAACGACTTCCCAAGCTACCTACACTATGAAAGGAAAATGGTTGTAATGCACCAATGACCTACCAATTTGGGTCACATCCTTCCTTAACATACGAAAACAACTTAGATAGGTTTTAAACATGGAGATACATTAGCATAAGTTATAAAATACCATTCTTAGATTGAAATGCAACTTTTGACCATCTTAAACTCCCTTTTAGCACACTATAGGCAAAATTATACCTTTTGATAGTAACTCTTACTTATCTAGTAGGATTCATCTACCCAAAAGGTGGAGTTCAACTCCAACTCACCCCAAATCTAACCAATACAACCCATCATCAAAACAAACTTGTCTAAACCTCAAAAACTCCAAAAGCACAAAAAATAGCCAAAATGATTATGCTAAACCTAAGTTTCCAACTAAAACCCATAAGTTATCATCTTGACTACTAGTCACAAATGCTAATAGTCAAAACATTAATTTTATAATGATACATGATTGCTAGTTTATTGACTTCACACTACTCATTAAGGATCATTCTTATACAATCACAAATAATAATTTCCATAACAACCACATTTACATTAGTTAATCTTACATTTTGTAATACCATAATTTCCTAGCTCAATCTATGCTACTTTCATATCTCATGTCATGAATCCCATGAAGGGAGCAAGAAAAATCAATTAAAATAATGAGTTCCTTAGCGTTGCGTCTCGTATAAAAATTCCATTCAGTGTCACATGGACCATATGAGGTCATATACCATATTCTCATATTTAATTATATGGATACAACTCATTTCCATCATCAAAAGTTCTCTACAACTTTTGGAAAGCAAGGAGACACATAATATTTATATATGCATTTTCAGACAGAATTTCCTCACTTTTGTCACAAATTTTAGAAAATCATAACTAATTTTAGAAAAATCAAAATCATGAATTCTTAGCCATTCTAGAAAGATACACATGTCTACTTCATGCTAAAAATATGTCCAGACCATGAAACATAACACAAAAAAAGTTTGATATTCAAAAAAATCCAAAGGTCTGGTTTTCCACTAGTGCTATCACAGGTTTCTGCAGTAAATTTAAAAATGTGCAATTAATTTCAAAAAAATCCAATCTATGCAAATGATACCAATTTAGAAATTTATGGATGTTAGCTAGAGGGAAAAAATAACTCTAGACCAGTTCAAGCACGTCTAAACCTCAAAATCTAATAAAAAAATACCTGAGGTCAATTGGGGTACCTAATACTGGGTAAGAACCTCAAAAATTCATATCTCCCTCTCTAGATATCCAAATGAGGTGCTTCTAGTTGACCCAAATAACTAGGAATGTCTAGTTTCTCTGTATAAAATTTCATGGCAATTGGACATAATTTGGGCCTTGTGTGATAGAAATCATTTTCGGACCAATGCTACAGTACTGATGACCAAAACTAGAAAAACTCCCAACTTTAACAATTCTCCAAATATTCCATGGACCTATAAAAATTTTCTACTTTAGCTTCCCAAAAATATCTCAATGAGCTCTAGACACATGCCAAATTTTAGACCAAGAAGAGCTCATTTGGACAAAAATTAACATAGCCTCATGAAATGGTCATTTTTGCTCCCTGTCAAGAGTCACTTTAGTCCAAATAGTTCACTCTTGAGTTTGGCACCTCTTGGGCAAGTTTAAAAGAATAATTATGACTTGGGTAAAATGCCTAAATGGTCCCACACCCTATACATCTCATTTTGGCCATTCAACATCTATTAATACACTAAATATACATGCCATTCAAGGGTCCAAATCCACAATTTCATAGATTTAATGTCACATAAGGTTTACATAGAGTCTATACATCATGTTACAAGTGCTCAAGGTCTTACATTACCCAAAATAACATATACAAAGCTTCTTTGCAATTCTATTACAAGTTAGACTACAAAATGAACAAAGTGTAATCATTTAATGCTCTTGGCTTGCATTTTCTTGGTTTTGAGCACCGCCTAGTCATTTCAAGAGTAAAAGGGAAAGGGGAGTGAGATTCCAAGAATCCTAATAGCTCACACACACTCATTCACATACATTCAAGGCATACATACATCAATGACACAATTATGAAACATATGGTGTGCAAGGCTACAATTTTATGCCACATCTACACATCAAGGTCATTCTCATGCTCTAGGGACTTTTGGTTTTGTCTCACCCCATTCCTAGGACTTTTGGAGTTGCCTCACTCTTAGTTTAGGCACTTTTGACTTAGCCTCACCCTTCCAAGGGACTTTTGGTCTAGTCTCGCCCATGCCTTAAGACTTTTGGCACATCCTCACCCATTTTAAGGGACTTTTGGCATCACCTCATCCTTATGAGCCAATCTCACATTCAAAGGCATTCAAGAGCACACATTGGTAACAATGTAATTCATGAGATCATATGACATATTACCAAATCATAACAACACATACAAGCACATAATGACATACATCTGCACACAAGAAAGTATGAAGAATAAGGTGAAAAGCTACCTTTCAATTTATGCAAGCCTACTTTGCTAATTCCTCCCCTCCTTGATTTCACAAGAGCACTTAGATGGTTTATTATTCTCTTGGCTTAGACATCACAAGGAACACACAATCACATAATTGAAGCAAGCCAAGACACTAAACTAAAGCTTAAACACATACTTGATTTCATATTTTGCATTATGGTTCTATAATTAGTTTAATGAAGCAAATCTTGGAATTTAATTTTTGGGTTCTATTTTCTTATTATTTCTAGACTTCTTGGACTCATTTAAGGTCCCTGGAGCCATCATACATTCAATTGCATAATTAGAAAACTAAGTTGCTTCATAAAGCACCATTATGGACACCATTGTCCCATCTCCCAATCCATGGTTCCTAAATTTTTTCCAATGGATTTTCCCATCTTCTAACATCATATCAAGTCCCAAACCAAAGTTAGAATAAATTAAAACATCCTTTAGCTCTTTCTTCCTAGCTTGGCCGAGACACCCTCCATAAATGAGGTTCTTAGAGCTTTTGAATTTTCCTTGATGGGAGAGCCATTTCCCTGACACCGTGGTTCATAGCCACGTGCTCTAATCCTCTGAGCTACAGGCCCCACCCCGTCTCCACAGGATCTGTTCCCCGGAGTACCCTAAAAAAAGGGAACCTTTCCTCTCCCCAGCCATTTCGGCTTAAGAAGATGTGAAAGCGCCTCTCTCTCTATAAGAACGGTGCGTTCCGAGGTGTGAAGTGGGAGAGAAGGGATTTCATAATTGGGGTTTTGAATAAGACGACCTTTTCATTTTTCTAAGGATTTTAGGAGCTCAAGGAAACATTCAAATAGCCAAGAAAACATTCACATAAAATCAGATTTTACAAAACCCTAGAAAATTCCATACTTTCCTAACTTGATTTCTATTAGTTTTTCTTGGAATTTCTTGCTATATTCTACCTCCCCAAGGTCTAAAACCCTTGTTTCCCTCTTGGTTTTGGATAGAAAATCCCTCCCCCATATGGTTCTAGTCTAGGCCAAAAATCCCCCAAGGAAGAAGCAACAAAAAGAAGCAACAACACCAAGTAATTGCCTTGGTTTCAAGTTTGCTTCTAAAGTCTTTCTTCCTTGATTCTCTTCTCTTTGAAAAATTTGGACTACCCCTCTAAGTTCTGGAACAAAAACAGAACCAAACATCTCAAGAAAACCATAAAAAGAAAGCAAAGAAGGAGGGGAGCAAGGTTGGAGGAAGAAAGAGCATGAAATTCCATGGATTTACCTACCTTTTCCTTAATTTTTCTCCTCCTTTTCTTCCCCTTCTTGTGAGCCTAAGAGAGCAGATCATATTCTATATTTTGGGCAGAAAATTTCATGCTTAAGAAGGTGGGAGAAGAAGGGAGAAGTGTGTAGGAGTTTCTAGAAGTATACTTTTCCAAAAATTCTAATTTTGTCCTTCCGTAATAGTAATTTTGTTTCAGTTTCATTTTAGCTCCTTTTTGAGAACCTTCTTTTCCATCATAAAATTTAGGGTCCCAATTTAATAAAATGCCTTTGGAATCACTCAATTTGAAGCTAAAACCTTACCGAACGAACCGGTCAAAATTTGGGTCAACCAATATTAAAAAACATACACCAGGGGGCTTTACCAGTCTTGGGGTTTCTCATGGTTTTTGGGGTCTTGAAAAACCCTGAGCAACTCAAAAATTTTATTTAAAAAGCCTCCCTATATGTTTTTTTTCAAAATTTGTACTTATTTACGAAAATGCCATTACGTTTCGTCAGTTTCCATCACGATTTGTTTCTCCATCCTAACTTCGTTTTTCTTTCTGTCTGAGCCTAGAATTATCATTTTTAGGAGTCTAGGATTCTACCTAAATTTTTTGGGATATTATCTAGCATATTTCAGAGGATTTGCTTTTATACGGCTCATTTCGTCATTTTACAAAAATTACGTTCGTTACACATTTGGCAATACATGATGTGATATGGCATAATTTGCAAGACAAGGAACAATTACATAAGATTTAGCATTTCTTAACAATACAAATCCAAATGGATGAGGCATCTACCTAGACAACAACTAAATTGCTATAATCAAATTTTGTTAGCTTCTCCTTTCTATTGATAAGTCTTGTACTTGAAAAGTTAGCTCACAACTACAGTAAAATATAAAATCTTAGTAACCAATAAGTAATTCCATTTACATTTATATAAAATAAACAATACTAATGCAATGCATGAGGAAATCATTAAATATGTCATACTCAGTTAATTAGATTGAAATGAGTTTGATGACAATACCATTATTATCCCATAGTAGCAAGGTATACAACACAGTAATTACCCAATAACTCTGGTTAGATAGGACACACTAACAAGATCAACTACTTCCCACAAATAGGCATAACACACTAATAAGGTCAACAATTTCCTATTCCTTCAAAACACACAAACAAGGTCTACGATGAAACATAATATAATCAGTTAAACTCAATCATAACATCATGTATGTATAAACATGCATGTAAAGACAATAAGTATGATTTCATAACAAATATAAGTGGAATTAACCTCAATTATCTCTCAAAGATGTTTTCCCTTTCTAACTAGCTTTTGTTACCTTAAGCAGATATACCTAGTCTAAAATGTTCATACATCACCAAAACACTTAATCAGTACAAAGGAATCTATATCTCCAATAATTTAAACTCTATAAAATCAACAAATCACCTTACTAAATCTCCTAAAACCATAAATTCTTGATCTTAAGCACCAAACACCAAGCTTTGCAATTTGGTCTTCAATTTTCGCCTATACACAAAGCCCACACAATAAATTCAACTTCAAAAAGAGATTTAAGGAGAAAACAATGGCAAATAGAGGGGAAACTCACACTCATACCTTAGTTCAACTTCTTCTTCATCTTCTTTCTTAAAATCCACCCAAAATCTCCAAATCTCAAACCTTATGGTTTTATAAGCAATAGAAAACATAAGACATTCATACCAAAATGAAAAGGAGGATGAGTATATCAAGTTTCTCTTTATTCACTTGAACTAAATCTTCTAAAATCCCCTTTTAGAAGATCTAAAAAGTATCACCAAGCAACCTCCTTTTTCTCTGCACTTTTCTCCCTCTATTCATTTGTTTTCAACATGTTGGACAAAATAAAGATATTGTGTGTAAGGCTAGGGCTAATGTTTTGAGTAAGCTAAGTCATAGGTTATCGGTCATAGGTTATTTGGCCTTTGGGTAACTGGGTCAAGTGGTTCTCCACTTATTTCATAAGATATGGATTTTATGAGTTGGGTTTTTAGTCCAAAATTTTAAAAGAAGGGAGTCTCTTATTAAAATTATTTTTCCTACTTAATTTAATTTAATTTTTAAGTGTAAATAATCTCTAATTAACTTTGTTTAGGGTAATTTTTCTAAATTTCCCAAAATGATGAATTAAACCCCTAAAAATTAATTAATTTCCTTTATAATTCTCAAAATTCTTATTTCTCTCTATAAATTTATAAATCCCTTCTTCTCTATTATTTAACAATAGATCCCTATTTTTCAAATTAATTAAAACCCATAAATAATTTATTTTCCTTAATTATTCCTTATTTAATTTATTTACAAGATGTTACATTTTAGTAGGCTCTCGATGCTTACCCTTAAGCATAAGATAATGTTCGATGTCTTCAAAGGTTTAACACTTTCAATTTAGGTCATGTTCATCTTCATGTACTCCCATCTTACTGGTAAGAATCTTATAATAGCTTACACTTGTTGTTCGTTCGAGAGGTTATGACCTACGGCTTTCAGATCTTTTATTATATTTGACATCTCCCTTAGATACTACCTTATTATTATGTTAAGATACATTTTGTAGGTGTCAAACTTAAGGGTCAACTGATAAGCATAAAAATTACATGTTTTGTTAACCTTAAAATTGGGATATTTGAATTGAATTGATTTGATTATGATATAATTTGCTAGAGATTATGAATCTATGTTAATTAAACTATTTTTATTTGTTTTATTTTAATTAATGCTTATCTTTATTTATTTAGGTGTTATGTTAAAATAATATTAGTTTAAGTATCTTATTTTAAATTAGGATAAAATTATTCTATTTTGATTATGATAGAGTTCTTTTATTTTCTTTTAGAGTTATAGCAGAAGTTTAACTTTCTCTTTTATTTTCTATATATAAGAGTGCCTAAAGATTAGAGAAGGAACACCTTAATTAAAGGAAAGGCTTTGAAAGCCACCAACACCATAAGAGACTTGAACAATCCTTTTTGAAATTGTTATTATCAATTTTGTTTCATTTTCTACTTTTTCCTTTATAAATTCTCTTATGATTAGTTTTAGTTATGAATAGCTAAACCCTTTTCAGGGGTTCAGATGGAATCATTTATGGAGTGTATTTAATTTTGGAATATTCATATAATAAATTTCCATTTAAATTACTTTATTATCAATTTATATTTCTTTTACAATTTGGTGGCCACTTATTGTGAATGTTAATTTACAGTGAGAAGGATTGGGAGGTGAATCACTATAGGGGATCACTTGAATGGGAGAATTAGGTTTAGATTCTATAATCTATAGATCTTACTTAGGTGGGATTGTAATTTGCATGTCTGCTAAGTTGTTAGATGTAGAGATATGTAACACCTTAGCTATCTAGCTCTTCTTTACTTATTATGGTTCAATAACAAGTCCATTTCTTGATATAGGAAAAATGCAAAATCCAAAATTTCCAATAAACAAGCGCTTACCTTTTCATAATTTCCATGTCTATCCAATTTAAACCATAAAAGTAAAAATATGCATAACATTCTAAGAAAAATTTGATAGAATTTCCTCTTATAAAGTTGACTGTCTAAACTAATCAAATAGTCATGTAATAGTTCAAACTCACAAACATAGGAAAATACAGATAATAATAGTGTCATATACCATAACCTGGGCACAAAAAATTAATTGAAACAAAATAACTTATGCTGGAGTTATACATCATTGTTTATAGTATACTAGTATACATAATCCACCGTGATGGAGTTAAACATAATCCATATAGTCTTTGTACTTTACAACAAAATTTAAATACAAAAGATTCATATAATTCTACAAATCCAAGCATCATTCTTTCTTTTTTCCTTTACTAGCAGTGGAACTTTCACTTGGAACTGGTTAGTGGGAAAATAGAGATAAGGATGAGATTTAGGAGAATCTTAATAGCCATACTCAAATCACCCATAATATGCATGAGACAGACAAGCAAGTATCCATGGTCATATAATAGCTAACATAAATGCCTTACATATTTGTAATATACTCAATCATGGCCATAAAACTCAGCTTAGCTTAGGCTTTTCTCTTGGATTTAAGAGAACTACTGCATTCATTCTCATTACCGCTCTTTAACTTTTAACCTCTACTCATTAAACATAACATGCAAAACATGACATATGACTGATGTAATGCAACATAACATATATTGTGATAGAACAACCAATACAATATAATGCATATCAAGCTCAAAAAAGTCCACATGCAACTAGATAGGGAAGAGTAAGTACCTTGGATAGGTTATTAAAAAACCAAATAAATCTCTAAATTTACCACTCTGTTTCTGTAACACCATGAATTCTAGCTCATTCTAACTCATCAAGTACCTTTACATAACTTAATATCATGAATCATGTGAGTTTTGAGGCAAAGAAATAATGCTCATTTTAGCATTGCACTGGGTCTCAAAATTTCATTCGGTATCACGTGGACCGTGTGAGCTCATATTATACTTCCTCATATTTAATTTCATCATTACAACTCATTCTCATCACAAAAACATGCTATAACCCATGGAAACCGAAATGGGGCATGGAAACTTAAAGATCATTCTCGGCCAGAATTGGTCCTTTTTCTGGGCAAATTTTGGAAAATCATAACTAAATTTAGAAAAATCAAAACTATGCAATCTTGGTCATTCTGGAAAGCTTGGGATGTCTACCTCACAGTAAAAATACGTCCAAGTCACAATATTCATCACCCAATACGTTTGATATCCAAAAAGCTACAGAGGTCCGACTGAAATCTGGAACTGTCACAGAATTCTGCAGAAAATTTTAAAAATGTCCAATTAATTCCAAAAACATCTAATCCACACAAATGATACCAATATGGAAAGCTGTGAATGTTAACTAGAGAGAAAAAATATCTCTAGATCAGTTCATCAAGCCTAGACTCTGAAATTTAATAGAACAGTACTTCTGGTCAGGCAATTTCACTGATATTGGACAGAAAGTTTAAAAATTCATATCTCCCTCTCTAGACCTCCAAATGAGGTGCTTCCAATTGGCACGAGTCACTGTGATTGCCTAGTTTCTGTGTATAATAGAGAATGGGCACCCTTAGTATAAGTAGAGGAAAAGAATAGTTATGAAAGATTAGTAAGAAGTCCGTGGGCCTAGTAAATGAGATTGAAGAAAGAGCTCAACATAGAGAAAGTTAGACACACGGCTAATGAGGTTGTTGAGAGCCGCCTATGAGGCGTTGACTCCAACCTAAAGTGCTTCCTAGTGGGACACTGAATGATAAAATATTAGTGTAGCCTCGAAATGACGTAAGATAAGACTACCAGTAGTAAGGCACCTAGCGAGTGGCCTAGAAAGGTGTACCTCATAGGTAATACCTAGAAGTAAGTATGAGTAATCAGTAATAGAGGCTCAGAAAAGAATGAGGATAATTAATAAGATACAGGTCTGATAAGATAGATAGCCTAGGCTAAGCATAAGCTGAAGCCTAAGGGAGATGACCAGTAGTATTGTTCCAGGTGAGATATGTGAATGAAAGGCTCAGTGAAAGTTCTTCCTAGAGTGAAAAAGGAAAGATGATACATTCTAAGTTGGGGAAAACTACCCAGTAGTGGTTAGTAAAGTCCCCTAGATAGACCCCCCGATTGTAGAGTATAGTGAGCAAAGAAGCGAGGAAGACCTGAGAAATTAACCATAGAAGATATACTCTCGCTTTAGTAACAACTAAATGTATAGATTAAGCTCAGAAAGGTAAACGGATAGGGGTCCGATAGTTGGTTAGATGAGCTCCCTAATATGAGAATAGTATAGGATTAAGGCACATACGTGGTCAAAGCACCCAGTAGAGCATGAGCTTCAGTAAGGTAGAATCCAGACATTGAGAATATGTGTTCGGGATTGAGTTAGTAGAACCCTAGAAATAGCATACTGTGCTCCTGGGGATGAGACTATAGGGGCTGAACAGAGAAAAAGCCTAGCTTTGATGTAAATGTAGAAATAAGTTAAAACAGACAGTTAGTGCCCTAATACCTTCAGGGAAGCTTGAGAGTGCTAGAGACTGCCTAAGAAGGAGAGCCTCATTTTATGTAGAGAGAAAAGGTAAGCCTAGAGAAAGAATGTAAGCCGAGAGCACTATAGAATGACATTCCTAGGATTTTATGAAATAGAATCCTCCTTACTAAGGGATGGTCTAGCTAAGAATAGAGCAAGAGTGTGAGTAAAAAGTAGACCCCTTTGATGTTATAGAGAGTGATTAAGTGGAGGAACCCTGGGAAAATATAGGTGCTCTTGAGCGTAAAGAAACCTAAACTGGCAACAGAAATAGCCAGTAGTAAAATATCCTTTTACCTAAGTAAGAGGATAAGAAAAATAGAAAGAAAAGATGTGATAGTGTTTAAGCCGAGGACACATCAAATTGAAATAAATATTCTGTTAATGTGTTTGAGTACTTAAGAAAGCACACCTATCCTTGGCATAGATACCCTTCTAGCATGATATTGCCCAAAGTATAAATAACCAGGCGATACCGAGAAATCTTGGGATGTAGTAAAGGAAGAATCTTACTTTCCCCGAGTACTCTACGAGAATAGGGGAGATAGAGAAAAGTAAAGAGGGGTACTTTAGATTATTAGGAAACTTGCAATATACAGGCGATAATGGCTTTGAGCCCAGTCATGAGGCACCCGTGTATTAATGTTTGATGTTATGGTTTGCTTACAACAGAGACTACGTGATATTAGGTCTGGCCAACCTAGTGGTAATGTAGCTTAAGTGCATAGCAAATGACGACATCAATCACCAAAGTGTCCCGATAATCGAAAGGAATCCTAGTTAGAGAAAGAAATGAGTCAGAAAAGAAAGGTAAAGGGATTCCAGTAATATTAGAATAGTAAGGAAAGCATGCAGAAAGGGTCCCTAGTAGAAAATGTTCAGAACTAGTATGCATAGCCCGAGTCCCTTATAGTATATGTAAATGAAATGAATAGGGACCAATGTATAGCCTCTCTCCTGCCAAAGATGTTTACTACACTCAGTGTGTGAGATGCCCTGGTGCCAAGGCACTTAAAAGTAGAACGTGGGCATAGTGAGAACTGTAAGATATAAGAGGAGGGCTAAAACGAGTATATGTAAGTAAGTAAGTTAATAGAGTAAGAAAACAAAGCCCAAGTGAAAAAGAGGCTGAAGTGGGAATCTGAGGATCTTATGAGGAGTAATAAATGAAAATTAAAATGCTCCCTAGTATTAGTATGACGGGATCCTAGAAAATGAGATGGCACAGAACCCACTTCGCACGAAAAGCATGATGTACTTCTGCGTTTAGCCTCAACTATTATGAGCGATGGTAACTGGACTTAGTGAGCATGTATTTTATTGTCAGATACAGTAATCTTAGGCTTTGATGTCTCCTAGAGATGGATCACAGTAGATCCTAGCATAGCATAGCGAGTTGCAGTAGACCCTAGCAGGACTCTGAGAGGTCGCAGTAGACCCAGGGGTCACAATAGATCCCACAGAGTTACAGAGAGCCCTAGCCACAACATGATAGATCTTTGGTAGAGATGATAGTCTGAGATAGTTTTACAGAGTAGTTAGTCTCAGAGACTAGTACAGTTTCAGCTAGCCTTTGTCTCAGAGACTACAGATCCCCTGAGTCTGGTAGACCATTGCTACAGCGATACGAAGGCTTTACTCAGATAGTTAGACCACTGACTAGCTCTCTTTAGAGATGAGCATGGTATATGGGATGAGAAAGACAAGAAATAAGCTTTCCAGAGTTAGAGCTAGATGAACCACTACCTCGCAGACAGTGGCCCTGACCGAGGGATAGAGAAATCCCTGCATGCTAGCTTATGTATTCAAAAAAGGGTCAGGTGCAGTTTTCATATGAGGTAAGTGGTATAGTATATCTCCAGTGAGCAAAACTGTGAGAATAGCTAGCATCCCATCAGAGCCCAGCAGTAGTCAGTGGTAGTAGCTCTTCAGTGTCAGTATGAGACATACAAGTTAGGCCTATCAGTGTTGAAATGAGGGACTATAAAATGCCACTGCAAGTGAGCAAAGAAAGTAAGAAAAGTCCCAGCCTACAAAAATAGATGTAGTAGTAAACAGAGAAATTGGATCATAAAAGCAGAAACTCCTCAAAGGAGTTGTAATCCCAATAAGTAACTAAGATGTGAGGCCTATGACAAAAAGAAATGTAAATTATAATCATGGGATGAGCTAGTGAGAAAGAACGTAGAGATAAATAGTAGATGGAACATGTAAATAAGCAGACAGATAGAAACCTTTGATGGCTCTAATGATTAGAAAAGATTATGAGATGTTATAAGAAGCCATTCAGAGAGGATACGGGAGACGTGATGTGAAATAAGTTACCTCTCGAGATGTGTAAATGAGTCTACTAAAAGAACGTTAATCCTGCGATCAGATTAACATTCACCCGACATGATTAGTAAGCTCTCCCAAGATAGGCCTTTAAAGTCAAAAATTTCTTTCCCTTATGAGAAAGAACTAGCTAATATTTTATAGCAGTAGAGCCTTTATTATGAGCTAGTAATAAAAGTTCCTTGGCTAAAAGAAAATTCGAAAGAATGAAATCGATGAGAAAGCGTCTAGAGCCAAGAAGAAGGGAAAGAAAAGAACAATTAGCTAGACTATAAGAGTAAGAGAAAGTGTACCCCTAAATTTTGAGGATGAAATTTATTTAAGGGGGGAGGAATGTAGCATTCGGCCTTTCCGTAAACGTGAGAAACGCAATGTTCGGTTTCTCTGTAAACGGCAAAAATGGGCCAGATACAAAAGGAAGTCTCTAAAATCGAAGAAATTGGGGCCAACTAAAATTATGATAAAATTTTAAATATAAGAAAATGAGGATTTGAGCCTTGAGTTACCCAGAAATCAAGGCCAGAGTGATTCGAAAAATTTGCCAAAAGGCCAGTGGCATTTTCGTAAATATAGTCACTTTTTGAAAAACACACAGGAGGGCTTTTTAAATTAAAGTTTTGAGTTCTCTGGGGTTCTCAGAGGCCCTAAAAATCATGGAAAGCCCCGGGACAGCTAAAGCCCCTCCGGTGGACATTTTCCAACGTCGGTGTGCCCGAACTTTGACGGATTCGTTCGGGAAGGTTTTAGCTGCAATTTGAGTGATTCCAAAGGCATTTTTCTTAATTGGGAATCAAAGTTTTATAATGGAAAAGATGGTTCTTAAAAAGGAGATAAAACGAAGGAGAAACGAAAATGCAAAGTATGAAGGGCAAAATGGGAATTTTTGAAAAGTGTAACTTATTCCCACCTATATATATGATGCACCCTTCTCCTCCCTTCATTATGCACGACCATGTTCTGCCTAAAACTAGAATAAAACCCTAGGGGATGAGGCTCACAAGAAGGGGAAGAAGAGGAGGAGAAATCAAATACTTAAGGTATGAAAATTAGTAGTTTTTCATGCTCTTTGTCTTCCAAACCTCTTCTCCTCCATTCTCCTTTGTTTCCTATAATCAAAATGAGGTTTATAAATCTGATTCAAGGGAGATATTCAAGGGAAAGTTCGGATTTGAAGAGAGGAGCTCAAAGAACACAAGATTCAAGTGAGAAAAAGCAAGAAAACAAAGTAATTTCTCTTCCTATGGTTGTCATTTTTGGTCCCCTTCTCCACCATTTCGCCCCACTTGAGAAAACCCTAGGACGAGATGATTTTTAGGGAGAACCAAGCATGAATCTAAGGAAAAAGGGTGTGAAGATTAAGAATATGCAAAGGGAATTAACAAAAAACCATTAGATTTCAAGATGCAAGTTCTAAGGTTTCAATTGCATCTTGTAAAATCTGACTTTGTATGATGATTCCTAGGCATAAGTAAGAGTTTAAATGAACTCCCAAGATCCCTAAGAGGCTCCCCATATGCTTCTTCCTTTGAGAAAACAAAGAAAGCTCTATGGAACCCAATATGCTTCATAGCTTCGACCTAGATGAGTTCTCCTAACTAGGGAAAGTTTTAAATTTTTTTAAGGCCATTATTGAGTCATATTTGATGAATGAAAGTGAGGGGAGGCCTTGGAAAAAATTTAGAACTCATAGAAAGTGATTTGGTGTCTTAGGTTCCATATTATGACCTAAAGAAGCAACATGGTGTTAGGCCTTTTATTTTGATGATGTGATGACTCCAAGAGGCTTAAAAGGAGTCAAGAATCATATTTGAAAAGAAAGAATGAGGCCTAGAAATCATTTGAGGGGTGTTGCTTCATTAGGTGCCAATATGGACCATAATGGAGGTTGTAGAGTAATCTAGCATTTAAGTAAGTCGCATGGCCCTAGAAATTGTTTCATGAACTTAATTGACTCCCATAATTTGTATCTAGGCCAAGAGACACTATCTCCACCAAGTTGTGGGTGTGTGGCTGAAAGAGGAGGCTTGAAAGGTAAGGAAAAAGTGTGTGCTTGTATACAAGGTAGCTCTCTCCACCTTCTCTCATGCATGGATGTGTGTCTAGCTTGTTTTAGAATGTGTTTATGTGTATTTTCAAGCTATGGAAAGTATGCTAGCATGCCTTTATATGTTATGATTCTTGACACCACATTATGTTTTAAATGAATCCATGATGTTTGTATGAGTTTGCTTGGGTGTGGAGAGGCCAAGAACTCTTCCCTTGGGTGAGGATGAGCCAAGAACCCTTGAGCTTGGTTAAGACAAAGTAAAGAGTCTCCCAAAAGCAAAGTATGCTCCCAAGAGTATGGTTGAGTCCAAAGTGCTCAAAGAATGGGCGAGGCAAGTCCAAAATCTATGAGGAGAAGTGTGAGGCCAATGCAAACACTTAGTCAGCTCTTGAATGTCTTGTATGATTGATTCACATGCCAAAGTTGCCTTTAAAATGTCTATGATTTCTATTTTCTCCATACATGCATTTAAAAGGCTTGCTTTACACATATTATGTATGATTGAATGGGAGATGAGCTATTGGGATTCTTTGAATCTCATCCTCTCCAATGATCTAACATGCTAGGTGAACTAAGTGGATATGCTAATGGGAGCCAACAACCCTAAAGGAAGGAGATTGACAAACTTATGCCTTGATTTTAGCCATTTTAGAACCATAATGATGGTTTATCATGTATATGATGTTGTATATGTACTATGAACATTGAGACATATGTAAAGATACTATTATGTGATGTTTGGATGTATGAAAATGATATATGACCACTAGCACATGTTTTGAGTATGTAATGCCATAATATGCAAGTTTAAAGTTTGATGAATATGTGTATAAATGTGGGTTGAATGGCCAAAATGAGATGGATGAGGTTTGGGACTATTGGGGCAGCTCACACAAGTCTCAAATGTGCTTTTAGACTTGCACAAAAGGTGCCAATACCAAGGGAAGACCATTTGGCAAATTTGGTATCTCATATGGAGCCACATTTGACTATAATGGAACCCTATATCACTTTTTAGCCAAATGAGCTAGTCTTGATCTGAAATTTGGCATGCAATTAGATCTAATTGAGAGCTTTCTGAGAAGCTAAAGATCATGATTTTTGGAGGTCTACGAAATATTTGATGATTTTTCGAAATTGGCAAATTTTATGGATTTGGTCTGCTACATTATTCATTTGATCCGAAATTGTTTTCTGTGACACGAGGACCAAATGATGTCCAATTGTCACAAAATTTTATACACAGAAACTAGGTAATCACAGTGACTCGTGTCAACTAGAAGCATCTCATTTGGAGGTCTAGAGAGGGAGATATGAAATTTTGAAGTTTCTATCCAGTATCAGTGAAATTGCTCGACCAGAAGTACTGTTCTATTAAATTCTGAAGTCTGGGCTTGATGAAATGATCTGGAGATATTTTTAATCTCTAATTAACATTCACAGATTTCCATATTGGTATCATTTGTGTGGATTAGATTTTTTTGGAATTAATTGGACATTTTCAAATTTTTCTGCAGAATTCTGTGACAGTTCCAAATTTCAGTCGGCCCTCTGTAGCTTTTTGGATATCAAACATCCTAAGTGATAAATATTATGACTTGGACCTATTTTTACTATGAGGTAGACATCCCATGCTTTCTAGAATGACCAAGATTGCAGAGTTTTGATTTTTCTAAATTCATTTATGATTTTCCAAATTTGCCCAAAAAAAGGACCAATTCTGGCCGAGAATGATCTTTAAGTTTCCATGCCCCATTTCGGTTTCCATGGGTTGTAAGCATGTTTTTGTGATGAGAATGAGTTGTAATGATGAAATTAAATATGAGGAAGTATAGTATGAGCTCACACGGTCCACGTGACACTGAATGAAATTTTGAGACCCAGTGCAATGCTAAAATGAGCATTATTTCTTTGCCTCAAAACTTACATGATTCATGATATTAAGTTATGTAAAGGCACTTGATGAGTTAGAATGAGCTAAAATTCATGATGTTACATTTATTAGTATCAAAGCAAAGTTTCAGGCTCTTTTGGTAATATTTTGTAGACCTCCAAAAATCATGATCTTTAGCTTCTCAGAAAGCTCTCAATGAGATCTAATTGCATGCCAAATTTCAGATTAGCTCATTTGGCTAAAAAGTGATATAGGGTTCCATTATGGTCAAATGTGGCTCCATATGAGGTATCAAATTTGCCAAATAGTCTTCCCTTGGTATTGGCACCTTTTAGGTAAGTCTAAAAGCACATTGGAGACTTGTGTGAGCTACCCAAACGGTCCCAAACCTCATGCATCTCATTTTGGCCATTCAAACTATATTTATACATATATTCATCAAACTTTAAACTTGCATACTATGGCATGACATACTCAAAACATGTGCTAGTGGTCATATATCATTTCCATACATCCAAACATCACATAATAGTATCTTTACATATGTCTCAACGTTCATAGTACATATACAACATCATATACATGATAAACCATCATTATGGTTCCAAAATGGCTAAAATCAAGGCATAAGTTTGTCAATCTCCTTCTTTTAGGGTTGTTGACTCCCATTAGTATAACATCTGGCCTTTCCATAAATGTGAGAAACACAATGTTCGGTTTCTCCGTAAACAGCAGAAATGGGCCAGATACAAAAGGAAGTCTTTGAAATAGAAGGGATTGGGGCCAACTAAAATTATGATAAAATTTTAAATATTAGAAAATGAGGACTTGAGCCTTGAGTTGCCAGAAATCAAAGCCAGAGTGATTTGAAAAATTTGTCAAAAGGCCAGTGGCATTTTCGTAAATATAGGCACTTTTTGAAAAACACACAGAAGGGCTTTTTAAATGAAAGTTTTGAATTTTTCAGGGTTCTCAGATGCTCTAAAAACTATGGAAAGCCCCAGGATAGCTAAAGCCCCTCCGATGGACGTTTTTCCAATGTCAGTGCACTGGAACTTTGATGGATTCGTTCGAAAAGGTTTTAGCTCCAATTTGAGTGATTCCAAAGACATTTTACTTCTTTGGGAACCTAAATTTTATAATGGAAAAGACGGTTCTCAAAATGGAGCTAAAACGAAGGAGAAACGGAAATGCAAAGTATAAAGGGCGAAATGGGAATTTTTGAAAAGTGTAACTTATTCCCACCTATATATATGATGCACCATTCTCCTCCCTTCATTATGCACGACCATATTTTGCCTAAAACCAGAAGAAAACCCTAGGAGATGAGGGTCACAAGAAGGGGAAGAAAAGGAGGAGAAATCAAATGCTTAAGGTATGGAAATTAGTAGTTTTTCATGCTCTTTCTCTTCCAAACCTCTTCTCCTCCATTCTCCTTTGTTTTCTATGATTATAATGAAGTTTATAAATCTGTTTTAAGGGAGAAATGGAGGGAAAAGTTCGGATTTGAAGAGAGGAGCTCAAAGAACACAAGATTCAAGTGAGAAAAAGCAAGAAAACAAGGTAATTTCTCTTCCTATGGTTGTCCTTTTTGGTCCCCTTCTCCCCCATTTCGCCCCACTTGAGAAAACCTAGGAGGAGATGATTTTTAGGCAGAACCAAGCATGAATCTAAGGAAAAAGGGTGTGGAGATTAAGAATATGCAAAGAGAATTATCAAAAAGCCATCAGATTTCAAGATGCAAATTCAAGGGTTTCAATCGCACCTTGTAAAATCTGACTTTGTATGATAATTCCTAGGCCTAAGTAAGAGTTTAAATGAGCTCCCAAGATCCCTAAGAGGCTCCCCATATGCTTCTTCCCTTGAGAAAACAAAGAAAGCTTCATGGAACCCAATATGCTTCATAGCCTCAGCCTAGATGGGTTCTCCTAGCTAGGGAGAGTTTTAAATTTTTCTAAGGCTATTCTTGAGTCATATTTGATGAATGAAAGTGAGGGGAGGCCTTGGAAAAAATTTAGAACTCATAGAAAGTGATTTGGTGCCTTAGGTTCCATATTATGACCTAAAGAAGCAACATGGCGCTAGGCCTTTTGTTTTGATGATGTGATGACTCCAAGAGGCTTAAAAGGAGTCAAGAATCATATTTGAAAAGAAAGAATGAGGCCTAGAAATCATTTGAGGGGTGTTGCTTCATTAGGTGCCAATGTGGACCATAATGGGGGTTATAGAGCAATCTAGCATCTAAGCAAATTGTATGATCTTAAAGATTGTTTCATGAACCTAATTGGCTCCCATATATTGTATTTAGGCCAAGAGAAACCATCTCCATTAATTTTTGGGTGTGTGGCCGAAAGAGGAGGCTTGAATCCTAAAGGAAAAGTGTGTGTTTGTATACAAGGTAGCTCTCTCCACCTTCTCTCGTGCATGGATGTGTGTTTAGCTTGTTTTAGAATGTGTGTATATGTATTTTCAAGCTTTGAAAAGTATGCTAGCATGTCTTTACATGTCATGATCCTTGATGCCATGTTATGTTTTAAATGAATCCATGATGTTTGTATGAGATTGCTTGAGTGTGGAGAGGCCAAGAACTCTTCCCTTTGGTGAGGATGAGCCAAGAACCCTTGAACTTAGTTGAGATAAAGCAAAGAGTCTCCCAAAAGCAAAGTGGGCTCCCAAGAGTATGGTTGAGTCCAAAGTGCTCAAGAAATAGGTGAGGCAATCCAAAACCCATGAGGAGAAGTGTGAGGCCAATCCAAATACTTAGTGAGCTCTTGAATTATTTGTATGAGTTGTTCACATGCCAACTTTGCTTCTAAAATGTCCGTAGCTTTTATTGTCTCCACGCATGCATTGGTAAAGCTTGCTTGCACATATTATATATGATTGAATGAGAGATGAGCTATTGGGATTCTTTGAATCTCATCCCCTCCTCTCCAATGATCTAACATGCTAGGTGAACCAAGTGGAGATGCTAATGGGAGCTAACAACACTAAGGGAAGGAGATTGACAATCATGTGTTTAGCTTTTGTCACTTTAAGACCATGATTGTACCATATGATATATATGATGTAGTAAATGGGCTATGACCCTTGAGACATGTGTAAATATGATATTATATGATGTTTAAATGTATGGATATGATGTGTGACCTCTAGAACCTATTTTGAGTATGTAATGCCAAAGTGTGCAATATGAAAGTTTGTTGAAAATATGCATAAGTGTGGGTTGAATGGCCAAAATGAGATGTATGAGGTTTGGGAACATTTGGGCAGCTCACACAAGTCTCAAATAAGCTTTTAAACTTGCCCAAAAGGTACAAATACCAAGGGAAATCCATTTGGCAATTTTGGTACCCAATATAGAGCCAAAATTGACCATAATGGAACCCTATATCACTTTTTAGTCAAATGAGTTAGTCTTGCTCTGAACTTTGGCATGAAATTAGGTCTCATTGAGAGCTTTTTGAGAAGCTAAAGAAAATAATTTTTGGAGGTCTAGAGAATATTTGATGAATTTTCAAAGTTAAAATTTTCTATAGTTTCTGGTATGTGCACTGTTCATACTGGCAAATTTTATTTTTGTGTCACTCGATGGCCAAATGGTGTCCAATGCTTATGAAATTTTATATGCATAAACTCTAAATGCATCTATTTCATTTTGGAATTATTTTTAGTGCCAAGTTAACATTTGAGCTTGGTTGAGATAAAGCAAAGAGTCTCCCAAAAGCAAAGTGGGCTCCCAAGAGTATGGTTGAGTCCAAAGTGTTCAAGAAATGGGTGAGGCAATCCAAAACCCATGAGAAGAAGTGTGAGGCCAATCCAAACACTTAGTGAGCTCTTGAATGATTTGTATGAGTTGTTCACATGCCAACTTTGCTTCTAAAATGTCCATGGCTTTTATTGTCTCCATGCATGCATTGGTAAAGCTTGCTTGCACATATTATATATGATTGAATGAGAGATGAGCTATTGGGATTCTTTGAATCTCATCCCCTCCTCTCCAATGATCTAACATGCTAGGTAAACCAAGTGGAGATGCTAATGGGAGCCAACAACACTAAGGGAAGGCGATTGACAATCATGTGTTTAGCTTTTGTCACTTTAAGACCATGATTGTACCATATGATATATATGATGTAGTAAATAGGCTATGACCCTTGAGACATGTGTAAATATGATATTATATGATGTTTAAATGTATGGATATGATGTGTGACCTCTAGAACCTATTTTGAGTATGTAATGCCAAAGTGTGCAATATAGAAGTTTGTTGAAAATATGCATAAGTGTGAGTTGAATGGCCAAAACGAGATGTATGAGGTTTGGGATCATTTGGGTAGCCCACACAAGTCTCAAATAAGCTTTTAAACTTGCCCAAAAGGTACAAATACCAAGGGAAATCCATTTGGCAATTTTGGTACCCAATATGGAGCCAAAATTGACCATAATGGAACCCTATATCACTTTTTGGTCAAATGAGTTAGTCTTGCTCTGAACTTTGGCATGCAATTAGGTCTCATTGAGAGATTTTTGGGAAGCTAAAGAAAATAATTTTTGGAGGTCTAGAGAATATTTGATGAATTTTCAAAGTTGGAATTTTCTATAGTTTCTGGTATGTGCACTGTTCATACTGGCAGATTTTATTTTTGTGTCACTCAATGGCCAAATGGTGTCCAATGCTTATGAAATTTTATATGCATAAACTCTAAATGCATCTATTTCATTTTGGAATTATTTTTAGTGTCAAGTTAACATTTGAGCTTGGTTGAGATAAAACAAAGAGTCTCCTAAAAGCAAAGTAGGCTCCCAAGAGTATGGTTGAGTCCAAAGTGCTCAAGAAATAGGTGAGGCAATCCAAAACCCATGAGGAGAAGTGTGAGGCCAATCCAAACACTTAGTGAGCTCTTGAATGATTTGTATGAGTTATTCACATGCCAACTTTGCTTCTAAAATGTCCATGGCTTTTATTGTCTCTATGCATGCATTGGTAAAGCTTGCTTGCACATATTATATATGATTGAATGAGAGTTGAGCTATTGGGATTTCTTTGAATCTCATCCCCTCCTCTCCAATGACCTAACATGCTAGGTGAACCAAGTGGAGATGCTAATGGGAGCCAACAACACTAAAGGAAGGAGATTGACAATCATGTGTTTAGCTTTTGTCACTTTAAGACCATGATTGTACCATATGATATATATGATGTAGTAAATGGGCTATGACCCTTGAGACATGTGTAAATATGATATTATATGATGTTTAAATGTATGGATATGATGTGTGACCTCTAGAACCTATTTTGAGTATGTAATGCCAAAGTGTGCAATATGGAAGTTTGTTGAAAATATGCATAAGTGTGGGTTGAATGGCCAAAATGAGACGTATGAGGTTTGGGAACATTTGGGCAGCTCACACAAGTCTCAAATAAGCTTTTAAACTTGCCCAAAAGGTACAAATACCAAGGGAAATCCATTTGGCAATTTTGGTACCCAATATGGAGCCAAAATTGACCATAATGGAACCCTATATCACTTTTTAGTCAAATGAGTTAGTCTTGCTCTGAACTTTGGCATGAAATTAGGTCTCATTGAGAGCTTTTTGAGAAGCTAAAGAAAATAATTTTTGGAGGTCTAGAGAATATTTGATGAATTTTCAAAGTTGGAATTTTCTATAGTTTCTGGTATGTGCACTGTTCATAATGGCAGATTTTATTTTTGTGTCACTTGATGACCAAATGGTGTCCAATGCTTATGAAATTTTATATGCATAAACTCTAAACGTATTTATTTCATTCTGAAATTATTTTTACTGTCAAGTTAACATTTGAGCTTGGTTGAGATAAGGCAAAGAGTCTCCTAAAAGCAAAGTGGGCTTCCAAGAGTATGGTTGAGTCCAAAGTGCTCAAGAAATGGGTGAGGCAATCCGAAACCCATGAGGAGAAGTGTGAAGCCAATCCAAACACTTAGTGAACTCTTGAATGATTTGTATGAGTTATTCACATGCCAACTTTGCTTCTAAAATGTCCATGGCTTTTATTGTCTCCATGCATGCATTGGTAAAACTTGCTTGCACATATTATATATGATTGAATGAGAGATGAGCTATTGGGATTCTTTGAATCTCATCCCCTCGTCTCCAATGATCTAACATGCTAGGTGAACCAAGTGGAGATGCTAATGGGAGCTAACAACACTAAGGGAAGGAGATTGACAATCATGTGTTTAGCTTTTGTCACTTTAAGACCATGATTGTACCATATGATATATATGATGTAGTAAATGGGCTATGACCCTTGAGACATGTGTAAATATGATATTATATGATGTTTAAATATATGGATATGATGTGTGACCTCTAGAACCTATTTTGAGTATGTAATGCCAAAGTGTGCAATATGAAAGTTTGTTGGAAATATGCATAAGTGTGGGTTGAATGGCCAAAATGAGATGTATGAGGTTTGGGAACATTTGGGCAGCTCACACAAGTCTCAAATAAGCTTTTAAACTTGCCCAAATGGTATAAATACCAAGGGAAATCCATTTGGCAATTTTGGTACCCAATATGGAGCCAAAATTGACCATAATAGAACCTTATGTCACTTTTTGGCCAAATGAGTTAGTCTTGCTCTGAACTTTGGCATGCGATTAGGTCTCATTGAGAGCTTTTTGGGAAGCTAAAGAAAATAATTTTTAGAGGTCTAGAGAATATTTGATGAATTTTCAAAGTTGGAATTTTCTATGGTTTCTGGTATGTGCACTGTTCATACTGGCAAATTTTATTTTTGTGTCACTCGATGGCCAAATGGTGTCCAATGCTTATGAAATTTTATATGCATAAACTCTAAATGCATCTGTTTCATTCTGGAATTATTTTTAGTGTCAAGTTAACATTTGTAGCTTTCCAGAATGACTGAATGTGTGTGATTTTGATTTTTGTAAAATTAGTTATGAATTTCAGAAGTTTGTATCAGTAAACTGAATAATAGCCCAAGCAGCCAGCGACTCTGTAGCTTTTTGGATGTCAAATGTTCTGTGTGATGCGTTTTGTGATGTGGGCGTATTTTTAGTGTGAAGTAGACATCCTAAGCTTTCCAGAATGACCAAGATTGCATGATTTCAAATTTTATAAATTTAGTTATGATTTTTCAAAGTTGGGCCAGAAAATGGAGCAAATCTGACCGAAAATATGCTTGCTTATTTTGAGCTCCAATTCGGTTTCCATGAGTTATGGGTATGATTTTGTCATACAAATGAGTTGTAATAATGTATTTAAAAATGAGAATGTATAGTACATAAAATGAGCTAGAAGTTATGGTGTTACAATTAGCATATCCACTTGGTTCACCTAGCATGTTAGATCATTGGAGAGGAGGGGATGAGATTCAAAGAATCCCAATAGCTCATCTCCCATTCAATCATCCATAATATATGTAAAGCAAGCCTTTTAAATGCATGTATGGAGAAAATAGAAATCATAGACATTTTAAAGACAACCTTAGCATGTGAATCAATCATACAAGACACTCAAGAGCTCACTAAGTGTTTGCATTGGCCTCACACTACTCCTCATGGATTTTGGACTTGCCTCACCCATTCTTTGAGTACTTTGGACTCAACCATACTCTTGGGAGCACACTTTGTTTTTGGGAGACCCTTTACTTTGTCTTAACCAAACTCAAGGGTTCTTGGCTCATCCTCACCCGAGGGAAGAGTTCTTGGCTTCTCCACACCCAAGCAAACTCATACAAACATCATGGATTCATTTAAAACATAATGTGGTATCAAGAATCATAACATATAAAGGCATGCTAGCATACTTTCCATAGCTTGAAAATACACATAAACACATTCTAAAACAAGCTAGACACACATCCATGCATGAGAGAAGGTGGAGAGAGCTACCTTGTATACAAGCACACACTTTTTCCTTAGCTTTCAAGCCTCCTCTTTCGGCCACACACCCACAACTTGGTGGAGATAGTGTCTCTTGGCCTAGATACAAATTACGGGAGTCAATTAAGTTCATGAAACAATTTCTAGGGCCATGCGACTTACTTAAATGCTAGATTACTCTACAACCTCCATTATGGTCCATATTGGCACCTAATGAAGCAACACCCCTCAAATGATTTCTAGGCCTCATTCTTTCTTTTCAAATATGATTCTTGACTCCTTTTAAGCCTCTTGGAGTCATCACATCATCAAAATAAAAGGCCTAACACCATGTTGCTTCTTTAGGTCATAATATGGAACCTAAGACACCAAATCACTTTCTATGAGTTCTAAATTTTTTCCAAGGCCTCCCCTTACTTTCATTCATCAAATATGACTCAATAATGGCCTTAAAAAAATTTAAAACTTTCCCTAGTTAGGAGAACTCATCTAGGTCGAAGCTATGAAGCATATTGGGTTCCATGGAGCTTTCTTTGTTTTCTCAAAGGAAGAAGCATATGGGGAGCCTCTTAGGGATCTTGGGAGTTCATTTAAACTCTTACTTAGGCCTAGGAATTATCATACAAAGTCAAATTTTACAAGATGTAATTGAAACCCTAGAACTTGCATCTTGAAATCTAATGGTTTTTTGTTAATTCCCTTTGCATATTCTTAATCTCCACACCCTTTTTCCTTAGATTCATACTTGGTTCTCCCTAAAAATCATCTCGTCCTAGGTTTTTCTCAAGTGGGGCGAAATGGTGGAGAAGGGGACCAAAAATGACAACCATAGGAAGAGAAATTACCTTGTTTTCTTGCTTTTTCTCACTTGAATCTTGTGCTCTTTGAGCTCCTCTCTTCAAATCCAAACTTTCCCTTGAATATCTCCCTTGAATCAGATTTATAAACCTCATTTTAATTATAGGAAACAAAGGAGAATGGAGGAGAAGAGGTTTGGAAGACAAAGAGCATGAAAAACTACTAATTTCCATACCTTAAGCATTTGATTTCTCCTCCTCTTCTTCCCCTTCTTGTGAGCCTCATTCCCTAGGGTTTTATTCTGGTTTTAGGCAGAACATGGTCGTGCATAATGAAGGGAGGAGAAGGGTGCATCATATATATAGGTGGGAATAAGTTACACTTTCAAAAATTTCTATTTTGCCCTTCATACTTTGCATTTTTGTTTCTCCTTCGTTTTATCTCCTTTTTGAGAATCATCTTTTCCATTATAAAACTTAGGTTTCCAATTAAGAAAAATGCCTTTGGAATCACTCAAATTGGAGCTAAAACCTTCCCAAACGAATCCCTCAAAGTTCGGGCACACCAACATTGGAAAATATCTACCGGAGGGGCTTTAGTTGTCCCGGGGCTTTCCATGATTTTTAAGGCCTCTGAGAACCCCAGAGAACTCAAAAATTTAATTTAAAAAGCCCTCCTGTGTGTTTTTCAAAAAGTGCCCATATTTACGAAAATGCCATTGGCCTTTTGGAAAATTTTTCGAATCACTCTGGCCTTGATTTCCGAGTAACTCAAGGCTCAAATCCTCATTTTCTAATATTTAAAATTTTATCGTAATTTTAGTTAGCCCTAATTTCTTCTATTTCAGGGACTTCCTTTTGTATCTGGCCCATTTCTACCGTTTACAGAGAAACCGAACATTGCGTTTCTCACGTTTACGGAAAGGCCGGATGTTACAGTTTCTAGCTCTACCTCTTTTTCTTTTAACTCTACACTTACAATGGGATGGAGTCTCACTAGCTCATCCTAAAAATATCACATAAATATATCATCAATATCTAGAGCTCATAACAACTTCTCTTAAACTTCTTTAAATTTTAACTATACTTTGAGCCACTTAAAGTGCACTTAAAGGCCCCCTTTTTCATACTTTCAAAAATGCATGCTTATTGGATGGCAATTTAACCATCTAAAGTGCTTAATTTTACCATATTCAAGGGTCTAAATGTATGAAATCCCTTTTGGATTTTAGCTCCCCATGATTGGTTTAACACTTAGACTTTAGATTAGGGAACTAAACTTAAATCCCAGACCAACTTATACTTCTAGAATTCACAATTCAAGCAACAAATTCCACATTTACTATTCATTTGATATTTTCACTTTTCTACATAGTGGAACTCATTATGTAACCCTAAGCCTTAAGGGATAACTTCAAAAATCTAACTTCTAAGATTCAAAATCTTGCCATATATGATCTATATAGCCACATTATGATTGATTAGAAGCATCACAAGCTTGTTCACACAAACTTAATATCAATTAGTTTTGTTTTATTCTTTCTTGACTTCTAAATTTTTAACTTTCAAAATCTAGCTTCTAAATTCAATCTAATACTTACATTATTATTTTTATATCATTTTAAGATTATCCATAGCCCAAGAATTAATTAAACAACTTCTTAACCTCTTAAATTTCTCCTTGGCCAAAATGGGACCATAAAACCCTAACTTGGAGGTTTTCAAAGTTTTAATCAATTCTAGGCTTAGATTGTAATATCTAGCCTTTCTAGAATTGGAATGAAACCAATGAGATTATAAAAGAAGACCCCAAGATGAAATGATTAGAGGCTAAACAAGATTAGAATAATGATATAGATATTTATAAATGAGAATACAATGCTAATGATGGCTTGAAATTGGAGCGAAAGCAGCTAAACGAAGAGTCAAAAACGTAGTCACATTTTCATAATTTCGAGTAACTTTTAGAATCTCAAAGGAGAGAGTTTTAAATAGAAAAATTGAGTTTCTTGGAGTTTGTAGAGGCCTTAAAAACCATAGAAACCCTTAAAATAGTCAAAACTCCTATAATATACATTTTTGTATGTCGATTGACTAAAACTTTGATTGGACTATTCAGTAAGGTTTTAAATTCAATTTGAGTGAAACCAAAGGCATTTTATGAATTAGAGGATTTAAATTTTATGATGGAAAAAATGGTTCTCATAAAGGAGTTGAAATGAGTCTAAATAGAAAGAACCAAGATAAAGGACTAAAGTAAAATTTTAACAAATGTTATAAGTGAGCCTCCACCCTTTTAAAATCACATCCCACTTCTACCTAGTGTAAGACCTAAACCTCTTAGCTCTTACACAATGGTACCCTTGTCTATCTCAATCTATGTCATGCATATTGGAGCACAAATGTAAGGAAGCATAGTCTTTAAGCATGAATAATTGCATGATTGGGAAGCCACATTCATGATTCATGGCTTTGGGGACCATGTGAGCTTATCAATATTATTCTCCATCCATAACATATCCGTAAAAGTTATAAACATCATAAAACATCTCAAAAACCTCAAGTTTTAGACCACATTCCATGAAATCAATATTTTGCTCTCGGGTCACTATCTTAATTTTCTAATATGAACTTTGGAAATTTATAACTAATTTTAGAAAATTCAAAATTATACATATGATAGATTTTTGGAAAGATATAGATGTTAAATAAGTCTAAAAATAGTTTTAAACCAATGCAATGGCATTTAACCCATGGAAATTGATGGAACATTACCAAAAGTCAAGCTACATTACTAGTATTATCATGCGACTTTAAAAATTTGGTTCTCCTTCCACAAAGCTCTAAATGAGGTGATCTTGGTGGCTATAGAAAGCTTATGATATCTAGTTCTTTTTTGTAAAATTTCACAAGCATTGGACTTCATTTGGCCCATGTATGACACAAAGAAGCAAACTGACCATATAAACAGTGCACATAACATTTTTGCATAATTTGACCAACTTTGAAAAATTATAATAAATTATCTAAAGCTCCAAATTGAGTGATATTTAGTTTTTTAAAAAGATTTAAATGAGGCCTACTTTATTGCCAAATTTCATGGAAAGACTCACTCATTAGGTCAGACTTTGGTTCAGCACACATAATGGTCAATTTTGAAGGTCAAATTGGTATCTCAAGGCACTAAATGTTTTTCTTACCTTTCCATAATCGCTTGAGCAAGTCTAAAAGCATAATTACAATATATAAAAGCATTCTAAATGATCCAAATAATCATGAATCTCATTTTCACCTTAACACTTGCATTAATTCACATGGACATAAAGGTAAATGAGTGGTAAAAACTCATATTCTTATTCATTTGGCTTCCACATTGATGCATACATCACATTCATATACATTTAAACATGTTCAATGGTTCAAATCATATATAAATCTCATGGTTACAATTGTTGACATAAAAAATGCAAATAAAAAGGCCATTTCTCTATCCCTTTGTTAAAGTCTTGCCTCTTAAGGTTGTTGGCCTCCATTCCTTAGTCCACTTAGCTCACCTAGACATGGTTAGGCATATATGAGGGAAGAGTGAGATTCAAAGAATCCTAATAGATCTTAATCCTTTCAAGCATACACAATGGATGGAAAAAAATATCAAAGAATGCATGCATGACATCCAAGCTATTTGTGAACATACATAAAATATTTTCTTTTGCACATAAACTTATACATAGCAAACATAAGCTTTCAAGGGCATTGGTTTAGCTTCACCTAACTTTCTTGGGACTTTTGTGTAATACCATAATTTCTTAGCTTATTTCATGCTATCTTTATACCTCATATCAATCAATTCTTATGAGAGGCAAGAAAATGGCATAAAATATTGATTATTTTTGTGTTGTGTCGCGTATAAAAATATCGTTCGGTATCATGTGAACAATGTGAGCTCATACAACATATTCCCATATTTAATTACATGAATACAAATCATTTGGATCATAAAATGTAGCTTACAACTCAAGAAATACAAAATGAAGCATAAAACATGGAGGTTTATTTTCAGATAGATTTTGCCTCTTTTTTGTCCAAATTTTGAAAAATCATAACTAATTCTAGAAAAATCAAAAACATGCATTCTTAGTCATTCTGGAAAGCTACAAATGTCTACATCATGTTACAAATATGTCTAGACCATAATATCTATCACAAAGGATGTTTGACATCCAAAAAGGTCCAGAAGTCAAACTTCATTCTAGAACTGTCATAGAATTCTGTAGCAAATTTTGAAAACGTCCAATTAATTCCAAAAAAATTTAATCCATGCAAATGATACCAATATCAAAATTAGTAGATGTTAGCTAGAGGGAAAAAATATTTCCAGACCAGCTCAGGTAGTCTAGACCTAGGAATTTAATAGAACAGTAACTCAGGTTGGGAAAAACTTCTGATACTGGATAGAATGTTCAAAAATTTATATCTCCCTCTCTAGACCTCTAATTGAGGTGCTTCCAATTGGCACAATTCATGGAAATGTCTAGTTTCTTTGTATAAAATTTTGTGGCAATTGGATATCATTTACCCTATGAGTGACAGAATTTAATTTTGGACCAGTGCTACAGTACCAAGGACCAAAATTAGAAAAATTTCTAATTTCAACAATTCACCAAATATTTCACAGACCTTCAAAAATTACCAACTTTAGCTTTTCAAAAATCTCTCAATAAGCTCTAGATGCATGCCAAATTTTAGACCAATAAGAGCTCATTTGGATAAAAAGTGACATAGTCTCATGAAATGGTAATTTTTTGCTTCATATGGGTTACCAATTTGCCCAAATGGCTTTCTTAATTACTTGACACCTTTTGGGCAAGTTTCAAAGCACAAAAATGACTTGTAGAGACTGCTCAAGTGGTCCCAAACCCCATACATCTTATTTTGGTCTCTTAACATCTATTTATGCACTAAACACACATACCATTCAAGAGTCCAATTACATAATTTCATTGATTTAATGCTACATACATTAGACATATAGTCTATACATCATGTTACATATGCTCAAGGTTTTACACAACCAAAAATAATATGTACAATGCTTCTTGACTCTTCATTATAATTTAAACTACAAATTAAACAAAGTGTAGCCATTTAGTGCTCTTGGCTTGCATTTCTTTGGCCTTGAGCACCCTAGACATTTTAAGCATGAGAGGGAAAAGGAAGTAAGATTCCAAGAATCTCAATAGTTCACACACCAATTCACACCATATTCAAGACATACATACATCAAATATATGAATATGCAAGCATAAGGTGTGCAATAAATCCCATTTCATGCCACATCAACATGTCAAGACCACTTTCATGCTCTAGGGACTTTTGGTTTAGCCTTACCCTATTTCTAGGACTTTTGGATTTGCCTCACTCTTGGCCCAAGGACTTTTGACTTAGCCTCACCCATTCAAGGGACTTTTGGCCTTGTCTCACCTATGCCATGAGACTTTTGGCATCTCCTCACTTTCATCAAGGGACTTTTGGCATCACCTCACCCTTATGAGTTCTTTGCACAACTATAGTCATTCAAGAAGACATATTAGTACCAATGCAACCTCAAGACATCAAGTGGTATGTTCTCAAATCTCAAGAGCATATACAAGCACACAACATATAATATGCACATAAGAATGCAAGAGAATGAGGTGGAGAGCTACCTTTTAATTTATGCAGGCTTACTTTGCCAATTCCTTTCCCTCCTTGGTCTCACAAGAGCACTTAGGTGGAGTAGGGTTCTCTTGACCTAAACATCACAAACATCACACAATTACACACTCGAAGCCAACCAAGACACTCATCACACAATTACACACTCGAAGCCAACCAAGACATTAAGTTTACTCTTAAACACACACTTGGTGCCATAATGGGCATATTGGTTCCATAAATGGTCCATTGAAGCAACTCATATCATCTAAGTTCTAGGCTCCATTCTCTTACTATTTCTAGACTTAGACTCATTTAAGGTCCTTGGAGCCATCACATGTTCAATTGTACTATTGGAAGACCAAGTTGCTTCATAAGGCACCATTATGGACACCATTGTTGTAACATCTGGTTTTCTGAAAATGAGAAAAAATGTGAGAAACGTAATGTACGGTTTCTCTGTAAACGAACGAAACTCACCGGATACAAAAGGAAGTCCCTCAAAATGAGATAGTTAAGGTCCCAAAAAATTTGGGAAGCATTCTAGACTCCTAAAAATGAGAATCTCAGGCTCAGACGGAAGGAAAAATGGAGCTAGAATGAAGAAATAAATTCTTACGAAAAGCTTACGAAACATAATGGTATTTTCATAATTTTGAGCAATTTTTAGAATTCACATAGGAGGGCTTCTTAAATGAAAATTTTAAGTTCTACAGGGTTCTCAGAGGATCTAAAAACCATGAAAAGCCCTGGGACAGCTAAAGCCCCTCCGGTGGATGTTTTCCAACGTCGGTGTGCCCGAACTTTGACGGATTCATTCGGGCAGGTTTTAGCTCCAATTTGACTGATTCCAAAGGCATTTTACTAAATTGGGAACCTAAATTTTATAATGGAAAAGATAGTTCTTAAAAAAGAGCTAAAATGAAGGAGAAACAAAAACGCAAAGTATGAAGGGCAAATTGAAAATTTTTGAAAAGTGTAACTTATTCCTACCTATATATATGATGCACCCTTCTCCTCCCTTCATTATGCACGACCATGTTCTGCCTAAAACCATAAGAACACCCTAGGGGGTGAGGCTCACAAGAAGGAAGAAAAGGAGGAGAAATCAAAGGCTTAAGGTATGAAAATTAGTAGTTTTTCATGCTCTTTCTCTTCTAAACCTCTTCTTCTCCATTCTTCTTTATTTCCTATGATTATAATGAAGTTTATAAATCTGTTTTAAGGGAGAAATTGAGGTGAAAATTCGGATTTGAAAAGAGGAGCTTAAAGAACACAAGATTCAAGTGAGAAAAAGCAAGGAAACAAGGTAATTTCTCTTCCTATGGTTGTCATCTTTGGTTCCCTTCTCCACCATTTTGCCACACTTGAGAAAACCCTAGGAGGAGATGATTTTTAGGTAGAACCAAGCATGAATCTAAGGAAAAAGGGTATGGAGATTAAGAATATGCAAAAAGAATTATAAACAAACCATTAGATTTTAAAATGCAAATTCTAGGGTTTCAATTGCACCTTGTAAAAATTGATTTTGTATGATGATTCCTATGCCTAAATAAGAGTTTAAATGAGTTTTTAAGATCCCTAAGATGCTCCCCATATGCTTCCTCCTTTAAGAAAACTAAGCAAACTCCATGAAGGCCATTAAACTCCATAGCCTCAGCCTAAAAAGGTTCTCATAACTATGGAGAGTTTTAAATTTTTCTAAGGCTATTCTTGAGTCATATTTGATGAATGAAAATGAAGGGAGGCCTTGGAAAACATTTAGAACTCATGGAAAGTGATTTGGTGGCTTAAGTTCCATATTATGACCTAAAGAAGTAACATAGTGTTAGGCCTTTTGTTTTGATGATGTGATGGCTCCAAGAGGCTTAAAAGGAGTCAAGAATCGTATTTGAAAAGAAAGAATGAGACCTAGAAATCATTTGAGGGGTGTTGCTTCATTAAGTGCCAATACGGACCATAATGAAACCTACAGAGCAATCTAGTGTTTCATTAAGTTGTGTAGCCTTAGAGTGTGGTTCATGAACTAAATTGGCTCCCATAATTTATATCTAGGCCAAGAGAAACTATCTCCACCAAGTTGTGGGTGTGTGGCCGAAAGAGAAGGCTTGAAAGCTAAGGAAAAAGTGTGTGCTTGTATACAAGGTAGCTCTCTCCACCTTCTCTCATGCATGGATGTTTGTTTAGCTTGTTTTAGAATGTGTGTATGTGTATTTTCAAGCTTTGAAAAATATGCTAGCATGCCTTTATATGCCATGATGCTTGATGCCATGTTATGTTTTCAAATGATTACATAATATTTGTATGAGTTTGCTTGAGTGTGGAAAGGCCAAGAACTCTTCCCTTGGGTGAAGATGAGCCAAGAACCCTTGCGCTTGGTTGAGACAAGTAAAGAGTCTCCCAAAGGCAAAGTGGGCTCCCAAGAGTATAGTTGAGTCCAAGCTCTTAAAGAATGGTTGAGGCAAGTCCAAAATCCATGAGGAGAAGTGTGAGGTCAATCCAAGCACTTGGTGAGCTCTTGGATGCTTTGTATGAGTGATTCACATGCCAAGATTGTTTTAAAATATGCATGTCTTCCACTTTCACCATGCATGCATTTGAAAAGCTTGATTTGCACATATTATGTATGATTGAATGGGAAATGAGCTATTGGGATTCTTTGAATCTCATCCCCTCCTCTCCAATGATCTAACATGATAGGTGAACCAAGTGGATATGCTAATGGGAGCCAATAACACTAAAGGAAGGAGATTGACAAACTTATGCATTGGTTCTATCCATTTTGGAACCATAATGATGGTTCATCATGTATATGATGTTGTATATATACTATAAACATTGAAACATATGTAAATATACTAATATATGATGTTGAGATGTATGATTCTCACATATGACCACTAGCCCATGTTTTGAGTATGTAATGCCATAGTATGAAAGTTTAAAGTTTGATAGAAATATGCATAAGTGTGGTTTGAATGGCCAAAATGAGATGCATGTGGTTTGGAACCATTTGGGCAGCTCACACAAGTCTCAAATAAGCTTTTAAACTTGCCCAAAAGGTGCCAAGACTAAGGGAAATCCATTTGGCAACTTTGGTACCTAATATGGAGCCAAAATTGACCATAACGAAACCCTATGTCACTTTTTGGCCAAATGAGTTAGTATTGCTCTAAAATGTGGCATACAATTAGGTCTCATTGAGAGCTTTTTGGGAAGCTAAAGAACATAATTTTTGGATGTCTAGAAAATATTTTATGAATTTTCAAAGTTGGGATTTTCTATTGATTCTGGTATGGACACTGTTCATACTGACAGTTTTGTGTTTTATGTCACCCGATCGTCAAATGGTGTCCAATGGTTGTGAAATTTTATATGCATAAACTAAAGGTCATAATCTTCCTATGGCCATAGATATCACCTCATTTGGAGGTATGAGCAAAGATTTATGCATTTTTGAAATTGACTGTCAGTAGCAGTGGCGCCCCAGGAGTTCAGTTACTATTCTATAGGATTCCAATGGCTAAATGTATCTTTTTTATTCTGGAATTATTTTTACCATCAATTTAACATTTGTAGCTTTCCAAAATGACTATATTTGTGTGATTTCTATTTGTTTAGAATTAGTTATGAATTTCATAAGTTTGTATCAGTAAACTAAACAGTAGCCCAAGCAGCCAGCGACCTCTATAGTTTTTTGGATGTCAAATGTCCTGTGTGATGACTTTTGTGACCTGGGCCTATTTTTAGTGTGAAGTACACATCCTAAAATTTCTAAAATAACTAAGATTGCATGATTTTGAATTTGTTAGATTTAGTTATGATTTTCCAAAGTTTGCCTAGAAAAGAGGCCAATTCTGGCAGAAAATGAATCTCTAATTCTCATGCCCCATTTCGGTTTCCATGAGTTGTAGGCATGTTTTCGTGATTTTTTAAGTTATAATGATATAATTAAATATGAGAATGCATAGCATGATCTCACATGGTCCACGTGACACCAAATGAAATTTTGAGACCCAGCACAATGCTAAAATGAGCATTATTTTCCTTGCCTTTTTCATGCAAAACTCACATGATTCATGATATTAAGTAATGTAAAGGCATGAGATGAGTTAGAATAAGTTAGAATTTATGATGTTACAATTGTCCCATCTCTCAACCTATGGGTCCTAAATTTTTTCCAATGGTTCCTCCCATCTTCTAACATCATATGGAGTCCCAAACCAAGGCTAGAGCAAATTAAAACACTCCGTAGCCCTATGAATCCTCCTTGGTCGAGACAAGCACATAATTGGGTTTCTTGGAGTTTCAAAATTTTTCTTGATGGGAGAGCCACTTGGGAAGGTTTCTAAGGGTCTTATGTAATATCCGATCCCTCCGTAAATGTAAGAAATGCGATGTTCGGTTTCTCCATAAACGTTATAAATGGGCCAAATGTAAAAGGAAGTCCCCAAACTAGAAGGGTTTATGACCAACTAAAATTAGGATAAAATTCTAAATATTAGAAAATGAAGATTTAAGGTTTAAGATGCCCAAAAACCAGAGTTAGAAGAGCTCAAAAAATTTACCGAAAGGCCAATGACATTTTCATAATTTGAGCAAATTTTGGAATTCACATAGGAGGGATTTTTAAATGAAATTTTTGAGTTCTCCAGAATTCTCAGAGGCCCTAAAAATCATGGGAAGCCCCGGGACAGTTAAATCCCCTCCGGTGGACGTTTTCTCACGTCGGTGTACCCGAATTTTGACGAATTCGTTTAGGAAGGTTTTAGCTCTGATTTGAGTTATTCTAAAGGCATTTTACTAAATTAGGAATCTAAATTTCATAATGGAGGAGAAGGTTCTCAAAAAGGAGCTAAAACAAATTAGAAACAAAAATGTCAAAAATGAGGGACGAAATGGAAATTTTTGGAATTCTTTTGCTTTTAGTACACTCTCTTTCTCACGCCCTCCCTTGCCCTCATTTTCCATCGTCTTTCTTCTACCCAGAATAGAGAGGAGAAACAGTTCTCTTAGGCACACAAGAAGGAGCACTCTTGGAGGGAGAAAAAAGCCAAGAAAAGGTAGGAAATTCCATGGAAATCCTAGCTTTCTCCTTAGCAAGTCACTTCTCCTCTTTCTCCTCCTTATTTCTATGGGTTTGATGGTGTTTTTAAATCTTTTTTGAAGGAAGAACAGAGGTGGAATTTTTGGATTTGGTGAGGGGAGGCTAGCCAAGTGAAGAACAAACCAAGAAAACCAAGAATCCAAAGTATTTTGCTACTTCTTAAGCTTAGGTCTCCTTGCTCCTCTTTTCTTCAATTCCCCCCATGTAAGACCAGCCATGAGGGATTAAATTTCTGGCCAAACCAAGAATGAATCACATGAATTAGGGTGTGGGAATTTAGAATATGCAAAGGAAACCAAGTAAAAGCCATTGGATTTCAAGTTAGAAAAGTGTAGGATTCTTGAAGAGTTTGTAAAATCTGTTTTGATTCATGAATTTCCTAGGCTATGTAAGTGTTTAATTGAGCTTCTAAGACCTCCAAGAAGCCTCCCAAGTGTGTTTCCCATCAAGGAAAAATCAAGAAGCCATTAAACCCCATTTATGCTCTCGGTTTGGACCAAGCAAGGATAACATAACTAGGGAGAGTTTTAAATTTTTCTAAACCCATTTTTGAGTCATATATGATGAATAAAAGTGAGGGGAAGCCTTGGGAAAAATTTAGGTTGCTTAGAAAATGCGTTAGTGCTTTATGTTCCATAATGTGACCTAAGGAAACAACATGTACCTAGGCCCTTGGTTTTAATCGGGTGATGACTCCGAGAGGCTTAAAGCGAGTTAAGAGTCATATATAAAAGGAAAGAATGGGGCCTAGATTTCCAAGAGTGGATGTTGCTTCATTAGTGCCATTAGGAACCATAATTGGTTCATAAAATAAAATTAGAGTTCCAACTAGATAGGTAGCTTTGAGAATGGTTCCAAGAGTCTAATTATTTCATATTTTGTATGATTAGGCCAAGGAAAACAAGCCCCACCTAGTTGTGAGTGTGTGGCCGTGGGAAGAGATTCCATTCTAAGAGAAAAAATATGCTTGTGTGGCAAAGGTAGCTCTCTCTCTTTTCTCCCATGCATGAATGAATGTCTACATTGTCTTTGAATGTGTATATGTGTATTTTAAGCTATAAATTATGTTTTGGTATGATGCCTCTGTTCGATGGAACCATATTATTGCATTATGTATTCAATGATGCCTAGAATATTTACATTGATTTGCTTGAATGTGGAGAGGCCAAGAACCTTCCATCTTCAGTGAGGATGAGCCAAAAACCCTTAGAAGTGGTTGAGACTAAGAGAAAGTCTCCCAAGACAAGGCTTAGTCCAAGGCCTTTGAGAAAAAGGGTGAGGCAAGTCCAAGAACCTTAAAGAAAGTGGGTGAGGCTAACCCATTCATTTGGCAAGCCTAAGTATGTTATGTGTGCTTTGTGTAAATGCCAAGAATGTATTTTGCACCATTTTCTATATTGATATGCCATGCATGCATCCTTAAGACCTGTATTGCATTCTTTATGCATGATTGAATAAGAGATGAGCTATTGAAATTCTTTAAATCTCATTCCCTCCTCTCCAATATCTTAACATGCTAGGTGGAGCCAATGAACAAGGAAATGGAAGCCACCAAGTGAGGAGATGAAGTCTTGATCATAAAGCTTTTAATTTTGTTTATGTTGTAACCAAAGGAGTGGCATATGATTTAATCTTTTGTTAGGATTGATGCACAATGAATGGAACATGTGTAAATATCCTAATAGATGATGTAAGTATGAAATTTGTGGATAAATGGAATGTATTGCAACTTTTGAGTATTGGATGGCCATTTCAAGTGTATATCTCTTAGTACATAGCTTGGGGATGGGAAATGAAATTTTGTGTTTTGAGCCTCCATGCCTTTGAGACAAGTTTAGAGAGTCTTTTTGGGCCATTCCCAGGTGCTCAAGTGGCCACAAGAACCATATGAGCCATTTTGCCCATCCTTGAACCATTAAGAGGTATGAAAATGGCCCAATTGTAACCCTATGCCACTTTTTGCCCAAATGAGCTCTTTTTGATCTAAGATTTAGCATGAAATTAGAGGTTGTGGAGAGCTTTTTGGGAAACTAAAGAACATAATTTTTGGAGGTCTAAAAAATATTTGATGAATCTCAAAGTTGGGATTTTCTATTGATTCTGGTATGTGCACTGTTCACATTAGCAGAATTGTATTCTGTGTTATCCGATTGGAAAATGGTGTCCAATGATTTTGAAAATTTACAGGAAAGATCACCTCATTTGGAGGTTTAAGCAAAGAGTTATGTATTTTTGAAGTTGTCTGTCAGTAGTAGTGGTGCCCCAGGAGTCCAGTCACTGTTCCATAGATTTCCAATGGTTAAACATTTATTTCATTCTGAAATTATTTTTAGCATAAATTTAAAATTTTTATATTTCCATAATGACTAAATTTGTGTAATTTTGATTTTTATAGAATTAGTTATGAATTTTAGAAGTTTGTATCAGTAATCCAAAAAAGCAGCCCAGGCAATAGCAACCTCAGTGACTTTTTGAATGTCAAACATCTTCTCCTTAATGATTCATGAACTAAAATTATTTTTACCATGGGGTAGACATCAAAAGATTTCTGGAATGGTAAATTTTGTTGGATTTTGATTTTGTTGGATTTAGTTATGAATTTTGAAATTGTGATAGAAAAACTAAAATTCTGACTATGGCAAATGCGTGGGAATTAATGTGTTTCACCCACTTGAATGAGCTCCAAGCCACTTTCTTGAATGGTTTTGAGTTGTAGTAGTGTATTTAAATAGGAGAATATGATACATGAGTTCATATGGTCCACATGACATTGAATAAAATTTTCATACGCTACGCAACACAAAGAAATTCAAATTTTTAATCCCGCTTTTTCTTGCCCTTTCATGGAATCTATGAGTGTTAAGCATGGGAATGTTGCGAAATGAGCTAGAAAATATGGTGTTACATCTTAGGAGCTCAAGAAAACATTCAAATAGTCAAGGAATTACTCACACAAAATCATATTTTACAAAACCCTAAGAAAGCCTACACTTTTCTATCTTAATTTCCTTTGGTTTTTACTTGAATTTCTTGCCATATTCTTAATCCTTGAACTGTTTTTCCTAGGTTTCTCCCTTGGTTCTGCCCAAAATTCATCTCCTTCTATCCCCCCTAGGCTGGCCGAAAACTACCACAAAGAGGAGCTACCAAGATGAAGCATCAGGAATCGAAAAATACCTTAGTTTCAATCTTGTTTTCAAAGCTTTTCTTCCTTGGTTCTCTTCTCCTTGGAAAATTTGAAATTTCCCCTTTAGGTATGGACCAAAAATAGAACCAAATCATTCAAAAAGTTCATAGAAAGAAAGGAGGAAGAGAAGAGAATAAGATTGGAGGAAGATGAAGCAAGAAAATCTATGAAGTTACCTAATTTCTCCCTGGTTTTCTTCCTCTTTTTCTCCTCCTTCTTGTATGCCTAAGAGAGCAAAATAACTTCTTTATTTTGGGCAAAAAATTTCGTGCTCAATAAAAGGGAGAAGATGGAAGAAAAGTGTGGAAGTGTTTAGGACATTCTATAAGCTCTTACTTCCAATTTTGCCCTTCCGCAATGGCAATTTCATTTTGACTTCATTTTAGCTCCTTTTTTAGAACTGACTTTTCCATATAAAATTTAGGTTCCCAATTTAATAAAATACCTTTGGAATTACTCAATTTAGAGTTACCGAATGAACCAGCCAAAGTTCAGGTCAATTGACGTTGAAAAACATACACCAAAGGGGCTTTACCAGTCCCGGGGCTTCCCATAGTTTTTGGGGCCTCTGAGAACCTTGAGCAATTCAAAATTTTCATTTAAAAAGTCCTCCTATGTGGTTTTCCAAAAGTTGCACTTATTTACAAAAATTTCATTACATTTCGTCAATTTTCGTTGCAAATTATTTCTCCATCCTAACTCTGTTTTTCTTTCTGTCTGAGCCTAGAATTATTATTTTTAGGAGTCTAGGACTCAACCCAAATTTTTTGGGACATTATCTAGGTCATTTCAGAGGACTTTCTTTTATATGGCTCATTTCGTCGTTTTACAAAAATGACGTTCGTTACATTTTGGATTTGCCTTACCCACTTTCAAGGGACTTTTGACCTAGCCTCACTTATCTTGAGATTTTTGGCTTTATCTCACCCATTTCTAAGGATTTTTGGCTAATCCTCACCCATGCTAAGTGACTTTTAGCATCACCAAACCTATTTAAGCCATATTGCATGTATAAACATCTTTCAAAGAACATAATGGTATCACACATGTAAGCAATGGATAGAAACATATCTTATGGCCTAAACATACACACAAGCACTCAAAGAAAAATAAACATCCAAGTCATGCATGTGAGAAAGGTTAGAGAGCTACCTTGAGGCAAGATTCACACACTTTTCTCTTGATTATTCTTCCCCTTCTCGGTAACACACTTGCAACTAGGTGGATCTTGATTCCTTTGGCCTAAACACATCCAATGGGACACAATTAGATCATTGAAGCAAGTTCTAACATCACACACACTCTATGTAAGCTCACTTTCTTGTATAACTCTATTATGATTCCATACAAGAGCTAATAAAGCAACTATTAGAATTCATGCTCTTAGCTCCATTTTATCCTTCTATCTAGGTCTTTTGATTTCATTTAGATTCCTTGGAGTCATCACAATTTCATTCCTAAGAGCCTAGATACAAGTTGCTTTTTTAAGTCTTAAAATAGAACCTATACCTTCATCTCACAAACCAAGGTTTTTAAATTTATTCTAAGGCTTCATTTGATGTTTTTCTATTATATCTAGTCTCATTCTATCCCGAAAAAATTTAAAACACTCCCTAAGTACAAGAACCATGTTTGGCCAAGATAATGAAAACTTAGGAGCACCCATGGATTTTGCAACTTTTTCTCTAGGGAGTTGGCACATGTGAGGCTTCCTAGGTGTTTTAAGAACCCATACACACTCTTAGAAAACTAAAAATATTACTAGAAAGCTTTATACATATCAAGGTGCAACAAAATCCTTAGGTTTTGGAAACTTGTTTTCTAATGCTTCTTTTTGAAATTTCTTTGCATATACTTGTTTCTCACACTCAAAACCTAGGTTTCATACTTGGTGTAGGTCAAAAATAACTTCCTCTTAGGTGTTCTCTAGTTGGTAGAAAATCATCCAGGGAGCAACAAGAAGAAGGAAGCAAGAAAAGCCATAATTCATACCTTGTTTCTTAGCCTTTTCAAGAGCTCTTCCATTAGCTACAAGCTTCTCCTTCAATTTCTAACTTTCTCTCTCTGAATAAGACTCAAAATAATCCTAAATTACACACCAAAACTATAGGAAAAGAGAGATAAAGGAGGAGAACAAGTTTAATGAAAGAAGGAGCAAGAAATTCCATGGTTTTTCTTACCTTTTCCTAAGCTTTCTCCTTCTTCCTTGGCCTTCTCCTTATGCATCTCCCTTGGTAGAACTTTCCCCTCGTTTGACATGAAAATTAGGTTGGCTAAGTGTGGGGAGAAAAGGGATGTGGGGTATATATAGGTAGGAACCTTATTAGAAGCTTTTCAAAATTCCCATTTTGTCATTCATTCTTGGTTTCTTCCTTTAAGGTTCATTTCAAGTCTTTTTTGAGAACTATATTTTCCATCATAAAATATAGGTCCTCTAACTTATAAAATGCCTTTAAAATCACTCAATTTGGATCTAAAACCTTTTTAAATAAAAAGGTTAAAATTTAGGTCAACTGACATTCTAAAATGTAAACTTGAGTGGTTTGAACCATTTTAGGAGTTCCTATAGTTTTTAGGGCCTCTAAGAACTCTAAAAAACTCAAATTTTCTATTTAAAGATCCCTCATTTGAGTTTTCTAAAAGCCCAAAATTATGAAAATGCCACTACCTTTCATTAGATTTTATTTAGCCACTTTGGTTCTATTTTTTGGGCATCCTAAGCCTTGGATCCTTATCTTCTATTGTTTAGAATTTTATTCTAATTTTATTTGGCCTCAACTCATTCATTTTAGAGGACTTTCTTTTATAACTGGCTTGTTTCCATCGTTTTTAACAAAAATTGAGTGTTACACCTAGCACCCTAATTGACTTTCCTCTAGTCCAAAACAGATTCAAAGGTAGCTAAAAGTGGCACACCAAGTGAGGGGGCAAGGGGAAGAGAAATAAGCCTTGAAAGTGTAAGAATTTCTTACTTTTTCATGCCTTCTCCTTCACTAAACTTCTTCTCCTCTTTCTCATCTCTCTTCTCATAGCTTTGGTGACTTAATTAGATAGGTTTTGTGACTAGTTCAATAGAGGAGAGGGAGAGTTTGAAGGAAATCTTGGAAGCATAAGAAAGCTCTTTTGAAAAGCTTAAAAATAAGGTAAGATACCATTGCCTAAGTTGCTTCTTCTTGACTTTCCTCTATGCTCATGTTTCGGCTAGATTAAGGGTCATATGTAAGGGACTTTATTTTGATCTAAACTTGGTAGGATTTGGGGTTTTGAAGCATAAAGAATCAAACAAAACAATTAAGATTAAAAAAGAATTAATAGATAACAAGTTATAGCAATTAGAGTTTTGATTGCACCCAAGGATTTATGAAACTTTCCAATGGTAATTTAAACTATCTAAGACCATGTTTAAGTTCTCAAGACATCTTTGAAGCTTCATAAGTGGCAAATTCCTTAGCAAAACCAACAAAACCCCATGAGCTCTTAATATGTTTTATGTCTCAGCCAAAGAGGGACGCTGATACCTAGAGAGAGTTTTCTTTTATTCCAATGATAGAAATAGCCTAGAAATAAGTAATAGACACCAAAGGAACCATTGGTTTGAATTTAGAAACCATATTTTGAAAGTTGAAAGTTTAAGGTTCCTTTTAGGCATAAAGAGCAACTTGGTGTTTGGCTCTTTGAATTGAGTTTGTGATGACTTTAATGAGTTTAAATGGAGTCATGAGACTTAGATTAAGTAAGAAATTAGAGCCAAGATCATGAATCATATATGTTGCTTTGTTATGGCCTTGTATGGAACCATATCCATGCCATAAGCTATAATAGGCTTGTGTAGAGACTATGTAAGGTTAGAATGGGTTCCAATGATGTGTTTATGTCTTATTTGATGTATCTAGGCCAAGTAAATCAAGTTCTTCCTAGGTATTTATGTGAGGTCAAGAAGGGGAAGGAAAGCTTAAGGAAGAAAGTTTATGATTCTTAACTTAAGGTAACTCTCCATCCTTTCTTGTATACATTTCTTAGTTGTTTAATTGTCATTGAATGCTTGTATATATGTTTGAACCATGAGATATATTTATAGCTATTGGTTTAATGCTTTGATACCATTATGTTTTTTGAATGATAAATTGAATGTGTATAGCTCTTAATAGATGAGGCTGTGTCAAACGTCTCTTAGAGTGGGCGAGGAGAAGTCAAAAGTCTTTAAGAATGAGTAAGATATAGCCAAAAGTCTCAAGAGTGAGTAAGGCTAAGTCAAAGTCCTAAAAAATGGGTGAGGATAATCCAAAAGTCCCAAAGAATTTGGTGAGGTAAGACCAAAAGTCCTTAGAGCTTATGTTTAAGTTAAATGAGTTCATGTGACTTAGAAACATGATTATGTATGTCTACTAAAAGCATTTGTAGCATGCTTACATTCTTTGACATGAAAATGTGTCTTATATGTATGCTTGAAGGATGAGTGAGCTATTGGGATTCTTTGAATCTCAATCTTCCTTACTTTATGTCTAAAAATTTTTAGGTGAGCCTCATGGAGCAAGGAATGGAAGCTAAGGAGCATGAATGATGATACTTTATGTAATATCTAATTCTTTAAAAATGAGAGAAAACGCAAGAAACGTAACATACGGTTTCTCTGTAAATGAATGAAATTCACCAGATACAAAAGAAAGTCCCTTGAAATAACTTAGTTAAGGTCCCAAAAAATTTGAGTAGCATTCTAGACTCTTAAGAATGAGAATCCCAAGCTTAGATAGAAAGAAAAATGGAGCTAGAATGAAGAAACAAATTGTGACGAAAAATTGACGAAATGTATGAGCATTTTCGTCATTTTGAGAAAATTTTGAAATTCTCATATGAGAACTTTTTAAATGAAATTTTTGAGTTATCCAAGTCTCTCAGGGGCATTGAAAATCATAGGAAGCCTCAAGACAGCTAAAACCCCTCCAGTGGACATTTTCCAACAACAGTGAGCCCGAATTTTGACAAATTTATTCGAGAAGGTTTTAGCTCCAATTTGAGTGACTCCAAAGACATTTTACTAAATTGAAGAGTTAAATTTCATAATGGAAAAGACAATTCTACAAAAGGAGGTAAAACAAATTAGAAACAAAAATTTCAAGAACGAAAGGTAAAATGGGAATTTTGTGAAAAGTAGCTTTTTAAACTTTCTATAAGAATCATGCCCCACTCTCCTTCATTTTTAGACCAAACTATTCTGCCTAAAAACCAAAGAAGACTCAAGGGAGGAAGGTGTACAAGAACAAGGCAAAGGAGAAGGGAAAAACTCAAGAAAAGGTTAAGAATTTGTTGGAATTTCTTACCCTTCTATTTAGGAAATTTCTTCTCCTCCTTCTCCCCTTTCTCCCTATGATTTTCTTAATGTTTTTGGTTCTATTTTGAGGGCAGAACAAAGGGAAAAATTCAGATTTGAAGAGAGGAGGCCAAGGAAAGTGAGAAACAAGCAAGAAAAGCCATGAAAATAAGGTAAAATCTTTATCCTATGGTAGCTACTCCTTTCCCCTTCTCCTTATTTCACCACATATATGTAGCTGTAAGAGGGCTTGAATTTTGAGGAGAACCAAGGTTGAATTCTAGGAATTTAAAGGAGGAGAGTAAGAATATATAACGAAATTCAAGTAAAAGTAATTGATTTTCAAGATAGCAAGCCTAGGGTTTTATGAGCTCTTTTGAAAATATGATTTGATATAATTATTCCTCGGCCTAAATGAGTGTTTGGATAAGCTCTTGAAATCCCTAGAAGGCTCCTCATATGCATCTTGTATCAAGAAAATGAAGCAAATTCACTTGGTGTTCATATAGTATATAGTTTCAGCATAGGCTAAATGAAGTACCAAGGGGTAGTTTAACTTATTCCAAGCTTAGTTTTGAGTCATGTATGATGGAAGAGGATGAGAGGAAGCTTTGGAAAAATTTTAGAAGCCATGGATAGTGAGATGGTATCATAGGTTCCATATTATGGCCTAAAGAAGCAACACCCAGCTAGACTCCTTGATTTGATTGTGTGATGACTCCAAGAGGTTTAAATTAAGTCAAGAATCATAAATAGATGGAGAGAATGGAGCCAATATGATGTTTTTTTAAGGTTCCTTCATTGAGTGCATTATGGAATCACAAAAGAGCTATATGAACCATCTAACTTTTCTAGTGAATGTATGGCCTTACAAGACTATAATTGGCTTCTATATGATGTGTCTAGGCCAAGAGAAATGATTTCCATCTTCTTGGGTGTGTGAGGTCAAGGGAGAGGACTCAAGACTTGAGGAAAAAATGTGTAAATGTAAGCAAGGTAGCTCTCTCCACCTTTTCTCATGCATGAATATGTGCTTACATTATCTTTGAATGTGTGTATATATGTTTTGAGTTATAAAAAGTATTTTAACATGACCTTTTATTCCATGGTACCATGATGATATTTTATGCATGCAAGATGATGTTTTATATGCTTGCCTTGGCTTGCTTGAGTGTGGAGAAGCCAAAAACCCTCTAACTATAGTGAGAATGAGCCAAGAACCTTTAAGCTTGGTTGAGATAAAGTAAGGAGTCTTCTAAGAGTGAGGTTGAGTTAAAACCTCTTAGAGAAAAGGGGTGAGGCAAGTCCAAAATCCATAAGTGAATGGGTGAGGCTAATCCACTCACTTGGCAAGCCTATATATACTATGTATGACTTATTCAAATGCCAAGAATATTTCTTGAATGCTTATATGTTTTAACATGCTCATGCATGCATTTCCAAGACTTGTATTACATACTTTATATGTGATTGATAGGGAGATGAGCTATTAGGATTCTTTGAATCTCATCTCCTCCTCTTCAATGTCTTAACATGCTAGGTGAAGCAATTGAGCAAGGTAATGGAAGCCCTCAAGTCTAGAAGAAGGAGATTGACATCAAAATACATGAAAAGGCCTAGTTTTTCCTCTCTTTTAGCCATTCACATGGCATATGATGTAATCTCATGATGAAATTGTTATGTAATTATATGAGCATGTGTAAATACCTAAATGTGTGATGTATGAATGAAATTTGATGCCAAATGTATGAGATGGCATGATTTAGGTATTGGATGGCCAAAGCTAGTATATGTAATATTGTGTATATCATGGGGTGGATGAGTGAGTTTGAAAAATTTAGATTTATACATCTTTGAGATAAGTTTAGAGAGTTATTTTGGTGGATTCCCATGTGCTCAAGTAGTCATGGTTGCCTTAGAACTTGAAATGGACCATTTGGATCCCATATATGACACAAAATGAGTCATTTTGCAACCCAATGTTAATGTCTAACCAAATGAACAAATTTGTCCATGAAATTTGGTACACATGTAGATCTTATCAAGATAATTTTTGAAGGCTAAAGACTAGATTATTTGGAGCTTTGTGAAATTAATTTTGAATTTTCAAAGTTGTCATTTTTCTATTGAACTAATATAGGTACTGTTCATATAGTTAGAAATTTTGGTTGTATGACTTGTAGGTCAAATGTTGTCTAATGCTTATGAAAGTTTGCAAGCATAAACTAGACATGATAAGCTTTCCATGGCCACTAAGATCACCCCATTTGGACCTCTAAGCAAGGAGATATGAATTTTTGAAGTTAGAGATTAGTACCAAGGATGATAGCTGACCTTTGGTACTATTCCATTAGTTTCTAGTGCCTAGCAGCCTCTAGTGTGGTTCAAATTTATTTTTACATAAAGTAGACATCTATAGCTTTCTAGAATATTATAGTGTGACTAATTTTGATTTTTCTACAATTAGTTATGATTTTTCAAATTTCAGGCACAAAATCTAGAATTCTACCCAAGGCTGCATCAGTGAGTTTTGTGTAACATCCGGTTCTCTGAAAACGAGAGAAAATGTGAGAAATGTAACATATGATTTCTTTGTCAATGAATGAAATTCACTGGATACAAAAGGAAGTCCCCCGAAATGACTTAGTTAAGGTCTAAAAAAATTTGGGAAGCATTCTAAACTCCTAAAAATGAGAATCTCAAGCTCAGACAGAAAGAAAAATAAAACTCGAATGAAGAAACAATTTTTTATGAAAAACTTACGAAACATAATGGCATTTTCATAATTTTGAGAAATTTTAGGGATTCACACAGGAGGGCTTTTTAAATGAAAGTTTTGAGTTCTCCAGAGTTCTCAGAGCCCTAGAAACTATGGGAAGGCCCAGGACAGTTAAAGCCCTTCCGGTGGATGTTTTCTAATGTCAGTGTACCCGAACTTTAACGGATTTGTTTAAGAAGGTTTTAGCTCGATTTGAGTGATTCCAAAGGTATTTTACTAAATTAGAAACCTAAATTTCATAATAGAAAAGACAAGGAGTTAAAACAAATTAGAAATGAACATGCCAAGAACGAAGGGCAAAATGGAAATTTTTGAAAAGTGTTTCTTCCTCCCACCTATATATATGATATGCCCTTTCTCCCCCTCCATTTTGGTTGACCAAGCTTAGCCCAAAAACCAAAGAAAACCCTAGGGGATGAGGCACATACGAGGAAGAAGAAAAGGAGGAGAAATTCAAGCTAAAAGGTAAGGAAATTTAGTAGTTTTTCATACTCTTTTCCTTCCAAACCTCTTCTCCCCCATTCCCTTTTGTTTCTTATGATTATAATGAAGTTTATAAATCTATTTTAAGGAAGAAATTAAGGAAAAAATTCAGATTTGAATAGAGGAGGTAAAAGAAGACAAGATTCAAGTGAGAAAAGCCATGAAAATAAGGTAATTTCTTCTTCTATGGTTGCTACCCCCTTGCTCCCCTTCTCCACCATTTTGCCCCATTTGAGAAGACCTAAGAGGATTTGATTTTTAGGTAGAACCAAGGGTGATTCTTAGGAAAAAGGATGTGGAGATCAAGAATATGCAAAGAGAATTAACAAATAACTATAGAAATTCAAGATACAAAGTCTATGGTTTCATATATTCCTTACAAAATATGATTTGATACCTTGATTCCTATGTCTAAATGAGAGTTTAAATGAGCTCTAAGATCTCTAGAAGTCTCCCCACATGCTTCCTCCATCAATAAAACAAAGCAAAGTTTAAGGAGATCATACAGCTTCCTAATCTCGACCTAAAGGAGTTTGTGTACCTAGGGATAGTTTTAATTTGTTCCAAACCTATTTTTGAGTCATATATGATGAGTGAAGATGAGGGGAAGCCTTGGGAAAAATTTAGAAACCATATAAAGTGAGTTAGTGCTTTATGTTCTATAATATGACCTAAAGAAGCAACATATAGTTAGGCTCTTTATTTTAATTGTGTGATAACTTTAAGAGGCTTAAAAGGAGTCAAGAATCATATTTGAAAGAAAAGAATGGAGCCTAAAATTTAATTGATGGGTATTGCTTCATTAGGTGCATTCTTGGGAACATAAAGGGACTAATGAGCCAAGCTAATATTTAAGCAAGTTGTGTGGCCTTAGACCTTGCTTCAAGAATATAATTAGCTGCCATACGATGTGTCTAGGCCAAAAGGAATGATCTCCACCTTTTTGGGTGTGTGAGGTCAAGGGAGAGGATTCAAGGCTTAAGGAAAAAGTGTACAAATGCTAGCAAGGTAGCTTTCTCCACCTTCTCTCATGCATGATTGCTTGCTGTACTTGTCTTTGAATGTGTGTATATGTATTTCAAGCCATGAGAAATATTCTAGCATGAGCTCTTACTCCATGGAACCATGATGATGCATTATGTTTTTTAAATGATATTCATGATGTTTGTTTTGGTTTTTTTGAGTGTGGTAAGGCCAAGAACTCCTAGCCATGGTGAGGATGAGCCAAAAATTCTTAAGATTGGTTGAGACAAAGTAAAAAGTCTCCCAAAAGTGAGGTTGACTCTCAGGAGTATGGTTGAGTCTAAGAACCTCTTAAAGAATGGGTGAGGTAAATCTAAAATCCACAAGTAAATAGGTGAGGTCAATCCACTTGCTTGGTAAGCTTATGTATGCTATGTATGACTTTTTCAAATGCTAAGAATGCTTTTTGAATGATTGTACATGTACATATGCCATGCATGCATTTGTGAGACTTGTTTTGCACGCTTTATGTATGATTGAATGGGAGATGAGCTATTGGGATCCCTCTTCTCTAATGTTCTAACATGCTAGGTGGACTAAAAGAGTAAGGTAATAGAAGCCAACTATCTTGAAGATGAGAGCATAACATCAAAGTGCCTTGAAATTGTTATTTTAAGGTCTTATGGATAGCAATTTATGAAATATGTAACAACCAGAATTTCTAAAAAAATTTCTAAGTCTGCTGCCTATATTCTGGCTATAATGAATGTACTTGTTCGCTATAGCGAGAATCCACCTAGCTATAGCAAATATACTAGTTCGCTATAGTGAGAATACTTCTAGTTATAGCGAATATACCAGTTCGCTATAGCCAGTTCGAGCATCCCATATAAAAACCAGGGAGTTCCTCACAATAGTAGGCACCGTAGCAAGAGTTATTTTTTGTTATAACGAGGGTTAGTCTGAAAAAGCATGAAAAAGAAGAATTTTACTTCTTAAAGAGTCTAAAGCTTATCTCTTTCTTTTAACTGAATTAGGCTTCAACCAAAATAGAGAAAAGGGCTGGAGAAAGAGAGAGAGACTAAGAGAAGGAAGGAAGAATAAGGAAAAGGTAAGCATAACTTGATATTTCCATAGCTTTTCTTCTTAGAATTTTGTTCTTTTCTCTTTGTCCTCTCTTTCTATGGTTTTAGTTGTTGAATTAGCTTTGTTTTGAGCTTGGTTCAGAAGAGGGCGAGTAAAGAATTAAAGGGGAGGTGAAGGCAAGAGGGGACCACTCTTGAAGAAGGCTAGAACTTAAGGTAAATGCTTATGTATCTTTGCTTCTTCTTTTTTACTTCTTGTGTATGTTGGTTCTACCAACTTGAGAGCTTGAGAGAGGAAGAAAGTTTTGCCCTAGAATAAGTAAGAAATCCTTGAATTAGTGTATGGAGAGTTGAGAAATGCAAAGGAATTTGGAGAAGAGCAAGTGAAATTTAAGACGAGGAAACTCGAGATTCCTAAACACTTTGCAAAGTTTGCTTTGATGCAAGAATCCGCTAACCTTTGTGAGTGTTTATTGAGTTCTAAGAGAGTAATTGAGTGTTATTTGTTGTGTTTAGGCCTACGAGAATTGGCTCCATCTAGTTGTGGTTGTAAGACCAAGAAAAGAGAAGAGAAGCTGAAAGGGAAGGCTTGTGTTGGCTTATAAGGTAGCTCTCTACTCTTTCTTATTGCATTCTTGGATGTATAATAGTCATTGTATGCTTGTGTATGTGCTTGTATTGTGATACATGCCATTTGATGTTACCTTAATGCATTGGTACCAATATGCTTATATTTTAGGTTGTAAAAATTACTCGGGTGACGTAGTGCCAAAATTCTCTTGTGATGGGTGAGGCAGAGCCAAAAGTCCTTAGAAATAGGTGAGACAAGGCCAAAAGTCTCATAGATGCTGAGGCCAAGTCAAAAGTCCCTAGACCAAGGGCGAGACCTATAACAACTGGGAAAAAAGAAAAGGGAAAGAAAGAAGAAAGCTGAAAATTTTTGAAATTGTGAAATTTTTCTAAGTCTGCTCGCAATAGCGAGAAATGGTCTCGCTATAGCGAGAGTGCCTGTTTGCAATAGCGAAAGTGATTCTAGCTATAGCGAGTGTGGGCATTCCATACAAAAACCAGGGGGCTGCTCGCCGTAGCGTACACCATAGCGAAAGTGGGGGTCTGGAACTAATATGAGCTCGCCGTAGCGAAGGTTAAACCTCGCCGTAGCAAAGGTTAAACCTTGTCATAGTGAAGGGAATTGATACGAGCTCGCCGTAATGAAGGTTAAACCTCGCCATAGTGAAGGTGACTAATACGAGCTCGTCGTAGCGAAGGTTAATTTTTGCCATAGCGAGGGTCAGTTCGGAAGAGAGTAAAAAGTGAGAAAATGACTTCTTTACACGACCTAACTCATTCTTTCTCTCATATTTGCCCTAAACTTCGACCCAAGGAGAGAAAAGAGGCGTAGAGAGTGAGAGAGACCAAGAGAAAGAGGGAGAATAAAGGAAAGGTAAGTAAAATTCTCTCTTTTCTTCTTAGAATCCTGATCTCCTCTCTTTGCCTTCTCTTTCTATGGTTTTGTTTGTGAGATTAGTGGGGTTTTGGGCATGGGTCAGAAAAGGAAAAGTAGAAAACACCCTTGAACCTCTTTGTTTTCCTTGAAAATGTTGTTTCCACTACCATGAGAACTTGAGAGAGAGGAAGAATTTGTGACATTCTTGAGAGAGAAAGAGAACCCTAGTTTCTTATATGTTAGAAAGATTTGCTCTGAAGAACTCCTAAGAGTTATTAAGTTATAAGAGAATAATTCCATGCTCTTGATTGTGTCTAGGCTCAAGTGAAGCACCTCCATCAAGGTGTGAGTGTGAAACCAAGGAGGGAGAAGAAAAATTGAAAGGGAAGGCTTGTATTGGCTCATAAGGTAACTCTCTTTCTACTCTTTCTTGTTGCATTCTTAGATGTAATAGTCATTGTATGTTTATGTATATGCTTGATGTGTGAGATATGCCATATGTTATTGCCATGATGCATTGTTACTAATGTGCTTGTGTGTTGGATTGTGAGAATTGCTCGAGTGAGGTAGTGTTGAAAGTCCCTCGAGATGGGTGAGGTAGAGCCGAAAGTCCCTTGAGATGGGTGAGACAAGGCCAAAAGTCTCATAATCGAGTGAGGCCAAGTCAAAAGTCCCTAAACTCGGGTGAGGCCATCCAAAAGTCCCTAAACTCGGGTGAGGCTAGACCAAAAGTCCCTAGAGCTTATTTGTGGCATTGTTGTGATCTCCATAGTATGTACAAGATGTATTGTATGTTTGAGAATGGTTAAATGCTTATTTAACTTGTTATATGCCTTGATTGCTTACTTGAATGAGTGCATGAGCTACTGAGATTCCATGAATCTCACCCCTTTCCCTCCTATATTAACATGCTAGGTGGAGCTCAAGGAGAAACAAGTGCACACCAAGGAGCCTAGGAGAATGTTAGATGAATGTTAGCTTTATTTTGGTCTTTTGATGTAAAGTGGTGCCAAAATGAATATACACCTTCTATTTTTGAGATGTACATGTTGTAACAAGTATAAATGTAAGGAAATATGATGTACAAGCTATGTAAAGAGCCAAAGTAATGAAAATGTGGGTTTTGCCCCTTTTGTTGAAGGTATGTGATGGTGTATTTTGGCCGTAGCATAGTGAGTTTGAAATGTATGATGATTTAGACCACTTAGACATGTTATATAGACTAGTTTTATGCTTTTAAACTTGTCCATGAGTGGCTAGAACATGTGGGAGGCCATTTGGACCCACTTTGACCATTTTGGGTGCCAAAACTGTTAATTTGTGAGCTCTGTCAAAGTATGACCAGATGAGCTCTTCTTGCCATGAAATTTTGCATGCCTCTAGAGTTTGTAGAGAGCTTCTTGGGAAGATAAAGTTGGTAATATTCGGAGGTCTAAGGAATATTTAGCAAATTGTTGAAATTGGGAAAATTTGATGGTTTGGTCATGTACTGTTATCATAGGTCAGAAATGAATTCTGCGGTATTCATGGACCAAATGGAGTCCAAATGTCATGAAATTTTATACACATAAACTATACACCCATATTGACCTATAAAAACTAGAATAACCTAAATCGGAGGTCTTTAGAGAGAGAATGAACCGTCTGAAGTTCTATATCAGTATCAGGGGAGCCACCTGACCTCTGTTACTGTTCCATCGGTTTTCGGTATCTAAGGGCTGCTGAACTGATCTGTACTTATTTTTTTCCTCTATTTGACATCTGTAGCTTTCCAAATTGGTATAGTTTACCTAGATTGGATTGTTTTGGATTTAGTTATGAATTTTCGAAGTTCATGACAGTAAGCTGCGCCAGAAACAGGGACAGCCAGACCTCTGTCTCATTTTCGATGTCAAACATGGTCCAAACGCTGAGATTATGGTTGGGAATTATTTTTATGTAAATATATCACTTAGAGCTTTCTAGAAAGCTATGCTTTGCTACATTCCCATTTTTCTATAATTCGATATGATTTTCCAAAATTAGAGCCAAAAATCAGACTTTTGGACCTATGTGAGAAATTGCATTTTTTTTGTTTTTGACTCCATTCCTGTGGCTTATGGCTTGTTTTATGCTATGTATGAGTTGTATAAGTGGAATGTGAGTAGTGAATGGGAATGATGGGTTCACAAGACCCACGGGGCAGAAGATAAGTGTTTGAAATCCCATTTTATAGCATGAAAATGCCACGGTTGGTACTAATTCTTTGGAAATCATATGGAACCGAGCCCAGAGGGAGGCTAAATAGAGTTAAGGCAGTATGGTGTTACAAGACCAATCCAAAAGTCTCTAAAATAGGGTGAAACGAGACCAAAAGTCTCTAGAGCTTATTCTTGGCATTGATATGATTATCATGGCATGTAAATCAGGTGTTATATGATTTTGAATGGTTGGATGCCTACTTGTCTGCTTTGACTTGTTTATATACCTTGATTGCTTCCTTAAATTAGTGTTTGAGCTATTGAAATTCCATGTATCTCACCCATTTCCCTCTCCTATCTCATATGGTCCAGGTGGTGCTTAAGAGCCTAAGAGTGGAGGTTATAAGGCATAGATGACCATTTCTTAACACTTTTGCACAATTATGCATAGTTTGATGTATAGAAAAGTCAAAGTGCTTATGTATATATATTCTTTTTTAGATGTGAATGTTTAAGCAAGTGTAAAAATATGTATAAATGATATATGAACCATGTATAGAACTCAAGTAATAGAAATATGAGATTTGGCACTTTGGTGGCTTGTATGTAGTAGTGTATTCTTGTGTATAGCATAGTGAATTTGAGATGTGTGATGGTTTAGACCACTTGGAAAATTCATATGTGATGAACTATTGCTTTAAAACTTGCTCAAGAGGTGCTAGAACATGTAGGAGGCCATTTAGACCCACTTTGAACCATATATAGTGTCAAATTTGTTAAATTCGTGAGCTCTATCAAGATGTGAGCAAATGAGCTCTTCTTGATATGAAATTTGGCATACATCTAGATCTTGTTAAGAGATTTTTGGGGACTAAAGTGGATATTATTTGGAGGTTTGTGGAATATTTGATTAATTGTTGAAGTTGGAGAATTTTCAAGTTTTGGTTAGTATACTGTGCTAATGGGTCTAAAAATAAATCTATGTCATTCATGAGGCAAACGATGTCCAATTGTCATGAAATTTTATGAGCATAAACTAGAAATGCATAGTGACCTATACCAACTAGAAGTACCTCAATTGGAGGTCTATAGAGGGAGAAATAATTTCCTAAAATTCTATGTCAGCATTAAGGACACTAGCCGACCTTTGTTACTGTTCTATCATTTTTTGAGAACCAAAATTATTTTTTTCCTCTAGTTAACATCTTTGGATTTTCAAATTGGTATATTTTTCCCAGATTTGATTTTTGTGGAATTATTTATGAATTTTTTAAGTTCATGATAGTAAACTGTATTAGTACTAGGGACAATTGGACTTTTATGCTTTTTTCGATGTCAAACATGATCCAAACGCTAAGATTGTGGTTTGAAATTATTTTTAGTATAAATTTAACATCTAGAGCTTTCCAGAAAGTTATCTTTTATTTAATTTTTATTTTTCTAGAATTAATTATGATTTTTCAAAGTTAGAGCGAAATCTGACTTTTGGGCCCATTTTGAGAAGTTGCTTTTTTCTGATTTTTGACTTCATATCCGTGGTTCATGGGTTGTTTTATGATATGTATAAGTTGTATGAATGGGATTTGAGTAGAAAATATGATTGATGGGTTCACAAGACCCACGGGACAAAATATGAGCATTTAAACCTCCAGCATAGCGTAATAAAAAGCCACGTTTTACTCTTTTCTTTGGAAATCATATGGAATCAAACCTAAAGAGAGATTGGTTGAGGTTAACACATTATGGTATTAGAAAATCCCTAGTTGTATATGACCTATGATATTATGAGCATGTATAGTTATGTTAATGTATTGTGTGTAAATGAGAACTAAGGTTATATGTATGGAAATACTCATTTTAGTCATGTAATGGCAATTTTGCATTATGGAATTTCATATATGAATGGAAGTAGAATAGCCAAAATGAAATGCATAAGGTTTGGAATCACTTAGGAAGCTCACACAAGTCATAATTATACTTTTAGACTTGCCCAAAGGGTGCCAAACCCCAAGGAAAGCCATTTGGACATTTTGGTATCCTATATGGAGCCAAAATTGACCATAATGGAACCCTATATCACTTTTTGTCTAAATGAACTCTTCTTGATTTGAGATTTGGCATGCAATTAGAGCTTGTTGAGAACTTTTTAGGAAGCTAAATAGAATTTTTAGAGGCTTAGAGAATTTTTGATGAATTTTCAAAATTGAAAAATTTTCTGGTTTTAGTCATGTCACTGTTCATACTGGTCTGAAAATAAAATCTGTCACATAGAGCTCAAATGATGTCCAATTACTACAAAATTTTATATAGAGACACTAAACATTCCCAGATAACTATAACAAAAATTGAAAAAATATTTCCTTTTAATTGGCGACTATCAAAAAAATTAGAAAAAGCTACGAAATTGATATTCAACTAGAATCACCTTATTTGGATGTCTAGAGAGTAAGATATGAATTTTCAAAGAATCTATCCAATATTAAGAACTCTAGCCAACCTCAGTTATTGTTTGATTGAGTTTCAAGGTCTGGACGTGCCTGAACTAGTCTGGAGTTATTTTTCTCCTCTAGCTAACATCCACATCTTTCCAGATTGTTATCATTTTTATGGATTATATTTTTGTGAAATTAATTAGACATTTTTTAAGTTTGCTACAGAATTCTATGATAGCACCAGTGAATAGCCTGACCTTTAGACCTTTTCGAATGTCAAACACCTTCTGTGATGGATGTTATGGTCTAGACATATTTTTAGCATGAAGTAGACATGTGTAGATTTTCATAATGGCCAAGAATGCATGATTTTTATTTTCTTAGAATTAGTTATGATTTTCCAAAATTTGTGACAGAAATGTAAAAAATCTGGCCGAAATTATATGTATGTATTTCATGCTTCCTTTTGAGTTCCATGAGATGTAGGCCACTTATGATGATGCAAATGAGTTGTATTTATATAATTAAATGTGAGAATGAGATGTATGAGCTCGTATGGTCCACGTGACACCGAATGAAAAATTTATACAAGATGCAATGCTAAGAAATGCATTATTTAATACTATTTTTCCTTGCCTTTTTGTGAGTTGTTTGATATGAGGCATAGAGATAGTATGAAATGAGCTAGAAATATATGGTGTTACATTTTGTGTATTTGCTCCCTTTGCTCAAGGTATGGGCCACTTTTTGAGCTTGTGATGAGTTGTATTTATGTATTTAAATGTGAGAATGAGATAGATGAGTCTATATGACCCACAGGACGCCGAATGAGGAATTTTTCCTATGGTGAAATGCAACTCACTCATGATTTTCAATGCCATTCTTCTTACTTCATTGTGAATTACATGGAATAAGACTTAGAAATGGCATGAGGAAAGCTAGATAAATATGGTATTACACTTTAACACTAGAGTGGAATTTTGTGTAATTTAATGTCAAAGAATGTATGATACAATACCAGTAGGCATGCCCATTGGAGCACAACAAGTTCGAGAAACCCTCATCCATCAAGAACTTCAAAGAGCTCAAGTGGCCCAAACTGTGCACCATGTCCAAAAATTTTAAAAAGCTCAAGATAATATCTATGTTGGACGTCGATCCAAGTTAGAGCCTAAGATCCATATTTGATCAATTCAAAACATGATGAATTGGACTTTAGACATGAGATTTCCTTAAAGATGCAAAAGTGAAAGTCCAAGTAAAAGCCTAATGTCCTAAGAAGGGCCATGGAGCAACTAAAGTCAATATCTAATATGTTGAAGGCCCAATGTAGTTATATACATACAAGAGGAGTGCCAAGGCCCAATTGGAGTCCAAATGTAAGATATTAAGAATCATGTGTCAACCATGTGATTTTTAATGAAGCATGAGCATCTCATGTGACTACTTAAAGAAGTTGATTAGTTTTGACTAAGATTCTTTTTTAATTTCTTTTTTAATTTTTTAATTATTTTTTTAACTTGGTCAAAGAGCTTATCTTGGAGATTAAGTTAAAATTAGTATCCCAATCCAGTTCCTTGATTTTAGGCACTATTTAAAATATTTCTAATCAGATTTTAGAATTTTACTTTCATTAGGATTTTAGACTTTTAGAAACTTGGCCTATAAAAGGCTCCCTATTGTACTCTATTTAAAAGATTATGAATGAATGAATTTGAATATTATTTAATACTTTGTGAGGCTTTTGCTTCTTTGTGTTCTCTGAAAGTTCACATGACTTATCAAAGGATTGGTCTTCCTTTGTGGAGTCTTGAGGCTAGGGTTCTAAGAGACAAGTCTTCTCTTAGGGTCTTTCCTCTAACTAACATTCTTGTTTTCTAGTCGGTCTCGAGCAAAGTGTCATCTTGTTGAAGGTTCCTAGGACAAGGTTCCTAGAGGGTCATGCATCAATGTATGTATATGATGTTTATGAGATGTAGACCTTTGATCATATATAAATGTATATGAATATGATGTATGTAATGGATATGGAGCTAGCTATATGAGAATATAAGATTTGGACATCCTTGAGCCTTAGAGTGCATGTGTATAAAAACAAGTAGAGTGATGGTCTTAAGTTCTATGATGAATTAGACTTGCTATGATGCTTCTATATGTTGTGTTTGAGCTTTTCGATATACTCAAGTGGTCCCATTACATGTAAGAAGCCATTATGGTTCATTTGGGACCAAATGTACTTCTTATTGGGCCATAATTTTGCCTTAAACCAAAACTAGACCAAATATATGGGTTTTGGCATGAAATTTGGCTGACATTTAGATTTCATCTAAAGATTTTCATAAAGTGAAAGAACAAAATTTTTGGAGCTTTATATAATTTATTATGATTTTTTAAAATTGACCAAATTATGTAGAAATTATCTTAAGTACTGTTCATTTGGTCAGTTTGGTTTTTTGTGTCTTTAAAGGAACAAATGAAGTCAAATACTCATAAAATTTTACAAGCATATATTTGGCATTATAAGATTCACATATCCAGTGAGAGCACTCAATTTAGTTATATGTAGAGGGATATATGAATTTTTGAAGTTTCAAGTTTGTTGTTGTCTGAAATCTCAACCTAGTTACTGTTTCATTAGTAATTCATGGGTCAAATGATATTGTTTTGATATGAAAATTTTAAAGTAGTTAGATGATGTCCTGAGCATTCAAGAAAGTTATAATTTTCATGATTTGAAATTTTTTAGAATTAGTTATGAATTTCTAAAGTTTGCATTAGAATATAGAACATGTGACAAAATGCAAGTGTGATTGTCAAATGGAGATGTATGCCTTAAACTTGAAATTCATGATTCAAATTGTGATATTTCTAGCTGAATAAGTGTGTTATGGATGGAAGATGATTTTGGTAAGCCTACATGACCCATTTAGCCAAAGATGAATTATTTTGGCTTTTAATAATGGTACTTTCCACTACCAAAGGTACTAATTGTATGCAAATGTATACTTTACATCATTTGTAATGCAAATTAAGTAAGTAACTAGATATGGTATTACATAGATTCTTGTTCCTTGTATCATAAAACATCTAAATATACTAATTACGAATGGAAAATAATATGGTTAGCCATCGAAGTAGCCTATGCTGAACTATTACATAACAGGGTCTAAAATTATTTCTTTTCATGATTCAAGGAAAAATAATATTACATATGGAATCCTTGCATGCTAAAACCCTCCTCCTCACTTTCTCTCTCTAGGTCAAAGCTATCATGGTTTAGAAACACAAGGATTTGCAATTGTTTCAAAGGAAATCTTACCTCACTATGAAGTACTCTCTACGTAAATTAATTTTCACTTATTGGTTTTTTGAAAAAAGTTCCTTTTTCACTTGGGTTAGATTTGAATTTTCAAGTTTTCAAGAAAAGAAAACCACCATTAGAAATTTTTTTGAGAAAAAAATAACTTTACTAACTAGTGCAAGGTGAAACATGACTGTTTATTTACCTAAATGGAGGCTTATTCTTTTTCTCTCTCCTCCCTTATGTGTATTGCCATGAAAGAGCTCAAAATCTGAAATTGGAAGGTTGGAGAAGATGGTGCGGTGCATCGTACTTAAGAAGTCTCATTTTATAAGTTTTTTTAAATAACTATTTTGCCCCTACTTGTACATACACTCTGTTTGAACTCGTTTTTTAGGCATTTCAAAATTTGACTACTTCCTACAAATTTTTGGGTGCTCTTTCACATAAAAACATTATTTTTGGGGTTTAGATAGCTTAAAATGGTAAAAAAAAAAAAAACTCCGCCTAAAGTTCGATACTATTTGACACTTTCAGCACATTAGAAGGGTTTTAACTAGTTCTAATTATCCTATAGTTTTCAAGACCTTTGAAAACCCTGATGAACTTAATTTTATGATTAAAAACTTTTTTCCTTGAGTTTTCTAAAATTTGTTTAAAATTACAATTTTGTCACTGATATATCCTTTTTTTCCATTTTGCTATTTTAGCTTTGTTTTCTTTCTATGTACGTTTTTCTAACCCCATATCTTGATATGCTAATTAATATTATACCCTTAGTTGGCCTTAATTTAATTTACTTTTGTAACATCCGGTTCCTCCGTAAACGTAAAAAATACACTGTTCGGTCTTTCCGTAAACGTAAAAAATGAGCCAAATATAAAAGGAAACCCTCAAAATAGAAGGAATTTGGGCCAACTAAAATTATGATAAAATTTTAAATGCTAGAAAATGAGGATTTAAAGCTTAAGATGCCTAAAAACCAGAGCCAAAAGAGCTCAAAAAATTTGCCAAAGAAAGTAGGGGCATTTTTGTAATTTTTGAAAAATTTAAAAAACTCATAGGAGGGCTTTTTAAACAAAAAATTAAGGTTTCCAGGGTTCTTAGAGGCTCTGAATACCATGGAAATCCCTAGAACAGTTGAAACTCCTCCAGTGAGCGATTTCAGCTACTAATTGACTAAAACTTTGACCGAATGGTTTGGAATGGTTTTAGATCCTTTTTGAGTGATTCCAAAGGCAATTCTTATGACTAAGAGCCTAAGGGATATGATGGAAAAGATGGATTTCAAAAAGGAGTTGAAACAAGCCCAAATGAATAAAACTATGAAAAAGGATTAAATTGTAAATTTTAAAAGTTGCTTAAATGAATCCCTAGCTTATAAAAACGCCCCTCCTCTGCTCAGATCTCCTCACCCACTCTCTCACATATTAAAATAGAATTAAGAAGGGTTAAGAGTGGTGCACAAGAGGGGAGGCCAAGGAAGGAAGAAGAAGCTTTGAAAAGTGTAAGTTTTAGCCACTTTTTCCTACTCCTTGCCTTGTTAAACTTCTTCCCCTCCTTTCCTCCTCTCTTCCTAAGGATTTAGTGAGATGTTTGGTTTTTTTTTTAGCCCAGAACTGAGGGGGAAATTTTGAAATTCAAGGAGAGGGTTGAAGCAAGGAAGAGAGCTCTTGAGATAAGCTTGGAATCAAGGTGATTTTTCTATCTTGGTTGCTTTCTTTTTCTTGCCCTTTGTGTGTGGAGTTCTGCCAGAATAGAACCATCTTGGGGGGAGGCTTTTTGTCCAGAAATAAGAAGGAATTGTGGGTTTTAGATCATGAGGAGTTAGTAGATGCAAGGAAATTGGAAGAAAAGCTAATGAAAATCACGTTAGAAAAGTTTAGAGCTCTTGGACACTTTGTAAAAATTGATTTAATCCATGAATTTTCTTGCATGTGTAAATGTTTATTTGAATTTCTAAGACCCCTAGGAAGCCTCCCAAGTGTCTCTCCCATCAAGGAAAAATCAAAAAGCCCATGGACTCCTCCTCCCTCCATCAATTCGGCCAAGACAGAACCATTGGGCTAGGGGATGTTTTAATTTGTTTTAGCCTTGGTTTGGACTTCTTATGATGGTAGAAGGTGGGAGGAACCCTTGGAAAAAATTTAGAACTCCTAGAAATTGATTTGGTGCCTTAGGTGCCATATTATGACCTAAAGAAACAACATGATGTTAGGCCCTTTATTTTAATGATGTGATGACTCCAATAGGTTTAAAAGGAGTCAAGAATCATATTTGAAAGGAAAGAATGAGGCCTAGAAGTCCCTTGAGGGGTGTTGCTTCATTAGGTGCCATTATGGACCATAATGAAGTCTATAGAGTAATCTAGTGGTTCATCAAGTTATGTAGCCTTAGAATGTGTTTCATGAACCTAATTGGCTCCCATAAATTGTATCTACATGAAGAGGAACCTTCCCCACACTTTTGTGGTTATGTAGCCAAAAAGAGGAGCTTAAATTCAAAGGGGAAAGTGTGTGAATTGGTGGAAGGTAGCTCTCTCCACTTTCTCTCATACATGGATGTGTGTTTAGCTTATTTTAGAATGTGTGTATATACATTTTCAAGCTATGAAAAATATGCTAGCATGCCTTTATATGCCATGATGCTTGATGCCATGTTATGTTTTCAAATAATTACATGATGTTTGTGTGAGTTTGCTTGAGTGTGGAGAGGCCAAGAACTCTTCCCTTTGGTGAGGATGAGCCAAGAACCCTTGAACTTGGTTGAGATAAAGTAAAGAGTTTCCCAAAAGCAAAATGAGCTCCCAAGAGTATGGTTGAGTCCAAAGCTCTTAAAGAATGGGTGAGGTAAGTCCAAACTCCATGAGGAGAAGTGTAAGGCCAATCCAAGCACTTGGTGAGCTCTTGGATGTTTTGTATGATTGATTCACATGCCAAGATTGTTTTAAAATATGCATGTCTTCCACTTTCACCATGCATGCATTTGAAAAGCTTACTTTGTACATATTATTTATGATTGAATGGGAGATGAGCTATTGGGATTCTTTGAATCTTATTCCCTCCTCTCCAATGATCTAACATACTAGGTGAACTAAGTAATTATAGTGAAGGGAGCCAACAACCATGAAGAGCAAAGATTGATAAGTTCACGTCTTGTTTTGTCCATTTGGGAACCATAATGATGGTTCATAATGTATATGATATTGTATATGTATTGTGAACCTTGAGACATGTATAAAGATGCTACTATGTGATGTTTATAGCTATGGATATGATGTATAAGTTATAAAATACAATTTGAGTATCTAATGCCCAAATATGAAATGTGGAAGTATAAAGTAAATGTGCATAAGTGTGGGTGAGAAGGCCAAAATGAGATGCATGATGTTTGGAACCATTTGGGCAGCTCACATTAGTCTCAAATATACTTTTAGACTTATCCAAAAGGTGCCAAGACCAAGGGAAATCCATTTGGCAACTTTGGCACCCTATAAGGAGCCAAAATTGACCATTATGGAACCCTATATCACTTTTTGGCCAAATGAGTTAGTCTTGATCTGTGCTTTGGCATGCAATTAGGTCTCATTGAGAGCTTTCTAGGAAAGTAAAGAACATAATTTTTGAAGGTCTAGAAAATATTTGATAAATTTTCAAAGTTGAAATTTTCTATTGTTTCTGGTATGGGCATTGTTCACACTGGCAGTTTTGTGTTTTGTATCACCTGATAGCCAAATGGTGTCCAATGCTTGTGAAATTTTATATGCATAAAGTAGAGGCCATAATATTTTTGTGGCCAATAAGATCACCTTATTTGGATGTCTAAGCAAAGAGTTATGCATTTTTGAAGTTGGCTGTTAGTAGCAGTGGCACCCCAGGAGTTTAGTTACTGTTCCATAGGATTCCAATGACTAAATGTATCTATTTCATTCTAAAATTATTTTTAACATCAATTTAACATTTTTAGCTTTCCATAATGACCAAATTTGTGTGATTTAAAGTATTATAGAATTAGTTATGAATTTCATAAGTTTGTATCAGTAATCTGAATAGCAGACCAGGCAGCCAGTGACCTCTGTAGGTTTTCGGATGTCAAACGTCCTCCATGATGCGTGTTATAATATGGGCACATTTTGAGTGTGAAGTAGACATCCTAAAATTTCTATAATAACCAAGATTGCATTTTTTTTATTTTTCTAGATTTAGTTATAATTTTCCAAAGTTTGCCTAGAAAATAGGCCAAATCTGTCCGAAAATGAATTCCCATTTCTCATGCTCCATTTCGGTTTCCATGGGTTGTAGGTATGTTTTTGTGATGCAAATGAGTTGTAATGATGTAATTAAATATGAGGATGTATAGCATGAACTCACACGGTCCACATGACACTGAAAAAAATTTTTAATCATGACGCAACGCAAGAAAGTGTGTTATTTTAATGGAATTTCTCACTTCCTTCTTACTATATATCACATGAACATGTAAAGGATGATGAATATGAGCTAGAAGTTATAGTGCTACAACTTTAGACTCCTCTTTTATTAACATATTAGTCCCAATTCAGTTAAAAAGCTAGTTGTTATAAGATACACTTTGGTACACAACATAATGGGTAAAGCATGCAATCATGAAAGTAAATGTTAGCCTAACATAAATACCCATGAGTCGTCTTAGGAGGAAATGTCACATAATTCAAAGAATTAGTTGTTAATTATGATAAAAATTCATTACATGAGTTATTCTTATTTATTCACAAGAAGAAGCATTGAAATCTAAATTTTAGAGTTTTTATAAATTAGGAATCTAATTATTTATTTATAAGTTGTATTATTTTCTTAGTTCATAATTATTTTGAATTTTTTATTTTTCTAGATAATAGGGATAATTAGGGAATTAGTACTTGATTAATTTTTTTGTGGAAATGATATTGTATTCATTCTTATATTATTATGTGACCAGCAAACAATTATCAATAAGTTTTGATGCCATTGCTAAGGAAGACATAGTCAATATCAATTTGATAATTATTTTTGTTTTCTTTTGTTTATTTATTTTTGTTTTTTTCGTTTTTTTTTTTATTTTTTTTCCTTTACTTTCCTTATTTGTTATTTGTTTTCCTTATTCCTTGAGGTGCGAATGGATACATTCCTATTTCTATTTTTGTTTTTCTTATTCCTTGAGTATCTCCTAACTTGTTAATTTATAATTTTTTTCCATTTTCCATTTTTAATTTTTGGTTAATTTTCCAAATTTTCCTTTCCCTATTTGAAGTTTCTCTTAGGTTTAAGTAGTTTGCTATATGGCAGTCTAGCATGGAGCTTTAAGGATCATGGCAAAATTGTTCAATACTAGCAGTAACGCCTACAAATCTAGGGGTTGTAAAAAAAAATGTGGGCCTTACAATAAAAAAATAAAAAAAAAATTGAAAAATTTTTTTTATAAAAAAAGTACAAATGAGCAGTGTAGCACAATACATGAACAGTATATAACAGCACATGAACACCCCCTGATGACCCGACGTTATAAAACAATGCAAGGAACAATGAAAAGGCCACAACTTTTTATATATAAGGAAGATTAGGGAACTCCTTTTAATTTAAATCTTTTCCCTTATTACTAATTAATTTGCGTTGGTGTAAGTTATTTAAGGTTTTAGGTAATTTTAAAAAAAATTATTTATTTTATTTTTATTTTTATTTCCTTTATTTTTTATTTTTGGTTAATTCTTTTCTAATTTCCTTTTTTTTTGTGGAGATCAAATCAATCCTTTTATCATCCGAATAAACATGTTTATCTTATCATCCAAAACTACTAATTCCCTTCTTCCCTTTTGACTATGCATCATCTCATTTATTTTGCATAATAATAACATACTAGTTTAAAACTTTTTCACCATGTTTTCATGTCTAGGGATGGGGAATACATAGAAGTAATGATGAGGAATTTGTGATCATTATTTTTTAAAAAAAAAATTGGCTTTTCATTTGGAAGGGTAGAGTGTCAATAATGTCACACTTCATGTCTACACCATAACTAGCAACTTACAAGTGTGCTACAACTTGCCATTACAAGTGTTTTCAATGTTTTAATTTAAATAAAAAAAGATAAATTAGAATAAAAAGAGACTTATTCCTCCTCACCTTGTTTTTTTTTAAAAATTTAATTACTTACCAATGTTAAGAATAACGTTCCATTTTAAGTTTAAAGGTAATGGAATTATTTTAATATTGATTTAAGTTTTGGAAAATTTTAAAACTTTTATTGGGATGAATTGTCAATATTCTTGTTGATTTCATTGCAAAATGTTTCAAAAATTGAAAAAAAAAACCTTTTTTGATTTAAATGTATCATTACTTATTGAAAGCAATTGTTATTCCTTTGGATGTTGTTTGGTTTCCAATGAGGAAGAATAATTGTTAAAGATTGCATGACTGATTAGAATTTTTTTTTAGAACAACATTAGTGGATTAGTTTATGTTAATGAATTGATTTTCCATTCTCATAGAACCACTAATACACTTTTTACAATATGTAGGATAAAGTCTTGTTTTGATTTAAGATATATAAGTGGATTGATATCAGATTCTTAAGCCTAGACTCTAAAACTTGTTTGATTTTAACTTGAGGCAAACTTGATATATTCTTTTCTACTTATCTACATTAATCACCAAGATTGAAAAACCAATGAATACTCTTTTCAAGAAATTTATTAAACACTTATTTCCTTGCTTTGGAAAGGAATATTGATAGTGAATAAGCTAATGAGGGTGGTTGTTGAAGAATTGGTACATGAATATGGATGAGAGTGATTAAGAGATAGAGTTGAGAGCTTTTGTTATTTTAAGAGATATGCAAAATATGATGATAAAATAGCAAAATAATATATATCTATATATATATATATATATATATATATATATATATCTTACTTCCCTTGTGAGACTGCAAAATATGATGAAGGTAGAAGAAGAAAAAAATGAAAAAGAAAAAGATTAAAAAAAAAAAGAAAGGAAAGAAAAAGAAGTGCAAAACACTTTAGAAAAACAAAGAATTAGATCAAAGATCTAAGTTTGGGTAATGAAAGAAAAAATAAACAAGATATTTGGTTTATTTTGGAATTGAAAAATGCAATTCAATATTATTTATGTCTCTTGATCTTGTATGAGAGAGTTGAGTTGAAAAGGAAAGATACATTTAAAGGGGAGTGTAATTAAGGAAAGAGTGGTAAAAGCGAGGGAGAGTTACTATTATTTTCTTTCTATGTGCTTAATAATTACTTTCTTGAGCTTGATTAATTTTTCCCCCTATTTTGTTTAAAATACCTGATACTGTGTGGCCTCATTACAAGCTAATGAAAGACCTAATGATCTATGAGGATTATAAGATCTACATTAGTGGAAAGATGAATGAAAAACAAGCATATGAAACTTTTAGGTGATAGATGATCTTACTAATTAATTAGTATATTTTATTTTAAGGCTTGGGTTTAGACTATTGCATGGTAAATACACATACATATTCATGAGTTAGAAAGCTTTTCATTAACCTTTTTAATTATGAAACTTATGTTTATTCCTTTTTTTCTTTTCATATATATTGACTAGTGCAAGAAGTGTTAAATCATGAATTTAATACTTCTAAGGAATTTTAACTATTTGATTAAGTGATTTTTTTGGAAAATTTTAATTCGTCTTTACTATAGAATGAGCAAAGAATTAAGTTTAGAGAAATTTGATAAGTATAAAAATTACATGTTTTATTGACCTTAAAATTGGAATATTTGAATTTAATTGACTTGATTATGATGCAATTTGGAGATTAGGAATCCATTTTAATTAAATTGTTTTTATTTGTTTTATTTTAATCAAGGCTTACCATTTAGTTATTCAAGTGTTTTGCGAGAATAATATTAGTTTAAGTTTTTTATTTTACATTAGGATTAATTATTCTATTTTGATTAAGATAGAATTCTTTTATTTTCTTTTAGATTTATTGAAGGAATCTAACTCTCTCTTTTATTTTTTGTATATAGGAGTACTTAGAGATTAGAAAAGGCATGCCTTAACTAAAGGATAGGCTTGGAAAGCTACCAACCCCATAGGAGACTTAAAGGATCCTTCTTGGAGTTATTGCCATTAATTTTGTTTTGTTTTCTACTTTCTTTTCTTTATAAATTCTCTTAGGATTAGTTTTAGAATATTAGTTTTAATTATGAATAGCTAAACCCTTTTCTAGGGTTTGAATAGAATTATTTATAGATTATGTTTAATTTTGGAATATTCATGTAATGAATTTTCATCTAAATTAATTTATTATTTAGTTTATATTTCTTTTACAATTTAGTGGCCACTTATTGCAAATATTAGATTTGTAGTGAGAAAGATTGGGAAGTGAATAACTATAGAAGATTACCTGAATATTGGACTTAGGTTTAGATTCTATAGTCTATAAATGTTATCTAGGTAAGATTGTAACCTGTATATATGCCAAGTTGCTCTATGAAGGGGTACACTTATGTCCACAAAATGTAATGGATTTGTATTAGAGCATGTGATCGTAAGCCTGACATAGATACATTTGACTTGTCTTGGGAGAAAATTTCACATAATTTAGGGAATTAGCCTTTGATTATGATAGAAATTAATTACACAAATTATTCTTATTTATTTACAAAAAAATTGAAATCTAAATTCTAAAGTTGTTCATAAATTAGGAATCTAGATATTTATTTATGAGTTACATTGTTTTCTTAATTAATAATTATTTTAAAATTTTTATTTTTCTAAATAATAGGGATAATTAGAGAATTGGCACTTGATTAACCTTTCTTATGAGAACAATACTCTATTCATTCTTATACTATTATGTGACCTATACACTTGCAAAAAATCATCTACAACAACCTTCTAAGTTTGATGGCAGAAATGCCCCCAAGCTTGTCCTTTATTGTGACCCACATGGTTTGAGTCATTGGATTACTTTCAAACTCACACATGAGATCATTAGCCATACCACTCAACAACATTATGCAATTTGTTATTTTTCTTCTAGGCTCTAAAAGCTTCATGATATCTTCTGTGTTATTGCATGTTTCCATGTTTTAGCTTACCTATGAAGGGCTTAAAGTCTCCAAAACATCATATTCTTCAAAGATGTACTAAATCTTATGGTACTAAATATCATAATTTTCATCATTCAGTTTGTCATCCTTATTCATGTTGATAATGGTCGTCTTAGAAGCCATTTTTCAAGACTTATCTTATTTATAAAAAAATATAGCACTTGTTAATACATTCATAATTTTAAGATCAGTGTGGTTGATAGGCTTGGTGTTTTCATGGAGACCATTTATCTAAGACTTCATGCCCAAAGAAGGCAAGTTTATAAATGGCAATCACTTGATGGCGGTGTCATCTTAAAATAACTATGAAAAATGCCTAAACCCCTTTAAGGTTTATCAAACCCAAGGCACCTCTAGTTAATAATAGATGGATGGTGAATGTAGCCAATGTAACACCTCAAAATTAATTAAGAATAATTATGATGAATTAAAGAATTAATATGTGGGGATTTGGAGAGATTAAGGAACATAAAGATTTCTAAAGAACTGTGAGTTATTTTAGACCTTTTGAGACAATAATAATTATTTAGTTATTATTAGGTAAAAATATATTAATTGTAGTTATGGGTCTAATTAGTGAAATTAATTAAGGGAAGGTGGACATTTAATTTGGGCTTTATAATCAATTTACTTATACTATGAGCTAATTATAAAATTCTACTCTTAGTTTGTAAGAAGGTCTAATTTCATATCTTAGAAGCCTAACTCTTATTTCATTAACTTAAGCCTTAAAGCCATGTCCCAATAAGTAAATTTCTAAACCTAAATGGATCTTGGATTTTAGGGTTAGCCCAACACCTCACTAAAACCCTAAACTCTTTATAGCCTCATTCCCATTCTACAGAAAACATATGAGGCAAGAGGAAATTTTGAATATCCAAAAGGGGCTACGGTATTTTAGTATATCTCCACTATTTCTTACTTCTAGAGGAAGATTTAGCCAATGTGACTTATATAAAACTTGTTCTTTTCATTCTCCTCTATATTTTGATTTGAATAGTTTCTGATTTAGTGAATTTTTCTTCATCACCTAAATTTGAAACGTGCTCTTTTGGTGATTTCTTATGGATTTTCGGAGTTTAAGGCTACAGGGATTATTATTTAAGAATCTACTCCTCATTTTGATGTATTTTTTGCTGGTTAGTGGCCCCAATAGCTGACTTATATAGTGGGCTTTGATTTTGTGTAAAAATACCCAGATTTTTAGAATGTAATATTATGGTTTTGGTATGGGGAAGCTCCAATCCAAATTTAAAGTCCTTTGGTGGTTAGGTAAGTTATTTCTAGGTACTTCTTGATAGTTTAATTCCATGGTGCCTGATTTATGCTATAATTAGTGACTAAGAATATGTTTTGATTTCATCTAAGACCTCTAGAATGTGGAAACTTATCTTGACTTTATAACTTTACATAACTAAGTGAGGCAACTAGGGTTTGAATTTTAATTCCCTACATATGTGCATTGTTAATCTAATATTTATTGCATAATATGTTTTGTTGTGCTAAATGATTGGTTAGCCACTTGATAGTTGTTGTAGACCATGAATGTGTCCTTGGTAAGGCTATGGTACTGCTACCACCCACGTATTGTGCTTCGATTGGGCACTGAGTTATAATTAGACTCATAAATGAACTGAGTCTAGGTTGTGCTCAAAAGGGAGTTAGCATCGTAGATGGGCCTTTTCTTGTGTTTTTGGCCATTAACATAGTGAATGTAATTACTAGTATGGGATAGTAGTCACTAGTAGTCCAACTAGTTCATTTATTGATTATGATGATGCTTTCAGTAACTATGTTTAATATACATTTATACTAATTAAATTGTGCATATGTATGAAATTTTTCTTTAGTAACTAAGATTCATATTTCACCTCATTTTATGGGCTAACAATTTCAAGTGAAGATTCTTTGGTTAAGGAAAAGGGGAAACAATTAGATGAACATCCTTGATTTGAGGTCTTGTGTAGGATTTCTACACTTAAACCATTTTGTTTTAGAGTAGATACTAATTTTGTGATTTATTTTGTATAGCATCATCATGCACTCATATTGCCAATTGTAGAAATTTTGATGTAGTAATAGGAAGTTAGACTATGTAGTACTTGAACTCTGATATATGTACTTAATTATGACCTGATATGGATAAATGTTGATTGACAATAATGACTTATCACTTGAGAATATAATTATGCCTAGCCATGAAAGATCAATTGGAATATTGTTGTATGGAGTCCGATTGGAATATGTGTTGAAATAATACCTAATGCTATTATAATGTGCTAATATATAGTAGTGATTAATTGTTGTGATCCCCCCCTAAGCCTTAAATAATGAGGATTAGTGAATTGTGGTATTTGGGAGTTGGGAGGTCTATAAAACCATGTATGTTAGCTATGGAAGTCTTAGAAATCATTTAGAGTTGATGGTAAATGGCTGGGAAGTGTGTAATTGAGGGAATAGGATTAGAAGGGAGTAAAGTTGCAACTTAAAGAACTTGAGCCATATCCAAAAGTATTTTCAGGGTAACAGAAGCTAGAAGTATCGCAGTGCAAAAGGTTGAGTCGTAGTGCAACATAGGAAAATTCACTTCAGAGGGTACCTGAGAGCAATCTCGTTGCAGTGAGAATCGAGTGAATTTCTTAGAAGAGTATTAGTAGGCACTCTCGTTGCGATGAGACTCGAGTTTTAGGGAACAGTAAGTTCCCGAGAGCACCTTCACCATGGTTCAAAAGGTCTTAACCACGATGAGCACTGCATATTTTAGTTTTTAGGTTTCAATAGCTAACTTAGCTATAACGAAGATCATCCAAGTTGCGGCTTAAGTCTCTAAACTTCCTTTTTTGTTTAGAAACCTTGGTTTTCTTTATGGTTGTGACGACCCTAGTTTCACATCTCAATAATTAAGGTTAAACATGCTGATAATAATTAGTGATCAAGGTTTGGGGTTGCTACAATCAATTTCTTTGCAGAAATATAGGGAAATTTTAAACCTTGATACTACTAGGATCATCAACTATCAACTATAACGGAATCATGCATAAGAAAGGTTTATACCATCATTAAAGGTTTATGATTTATCCATTGATCAATTTCAACCCACAAAAACATCCCACCAATGTATTCATACCATTCCCTAGCATTAGCCTTACTGAAATTAGGGTTTCTAGGTCAAATATAGGAGTTTGGGGACCTGCACCGCGACTTGGAACTTTCCCGCCGCGGCTAAGTTAGGTTCTGGAGCTCAAAAACCACATTTTTAAACTTGCGCCGCGGCCTAGATCTCTCGCGCCGCGGCCCAGTTACTCTCTGGAATTTTCTCGCCGCGGCGAGTTGGACCTGCGCCGCAGCCAAACTATGTGGCGCCGCGGCGAGATTTCTCAAGCCGCGGCGTCCCTCGCCACTGTCACTCCCTAGGCCGCGGCGAAGCCTTCTTGGCCGCGGCGTGACTCCCTCCTGTAGCTATTTTCCCTCTATTTCGCCCCCTACACTCCATTCCTCTTCTTAGGGACACTCTAAGGTCACTTCCCCTCATTTTATATGGCTCTAATGGCATTTATCTACCTTATTTACTTAGTTATACTTCCATTACCAACTCAAAACCTATATGCCCGTTTCTTTCCTCTAATTACCTTCCATCAGCAAGTTCATAAAGTATCAACAACAAAATATACATGAACTACCAGCAGCTATCCTTTAATACAAAATAAATGGGGGTTCCATATATTAGGGGCTCATATCAATGTCTCAAGGTTACATTTCCATTGATAAGCAATATTACATGTCAGCACCAATTACAACAGAAATCATGAGTCCATACAACAACTACCAAATTAAGATGAGGTCTAACCCCTCAGTTCATACATCCTCAATAAATCAAATGTTCAAGCCTACATTTGGCAATACAGATACATGATGATGCTATACATTAAGGAATACAAAATTAGCATCTATACTAGCTAAGTCAGCCCAAGTGTAGCCATCTCCCCATAGGTGGGAACTCATGGATTCTCATCCACTTGCTTACCTTTATCCTTACCCGAGGAACTTTCACCTGAAATATTAATCCCACAACACGGGGTGAGATATAAATCTCAGTAACCAAAGCAATTCCATCATATAATCCAGTTTAATCAACATATATGCATAATTCAAAATCCATATCAGAATCATATCAGTCATGTCAGCAAATGAAACAATTAGGCTATCATGATTACTATCCCATACTAGCAATCATATATTTAACATGTTAAAGGCCATTAACACCGGGAGAGGCCCGTCCACGGCACCTACTCCCTATTGAGCACAACCAGGGCTCAGTGCATCTGGGGTTGATCATACCCGGTGCCCGATCGTGGCACATGCACGGGTGGCAGCCGCACCACAGCTCCACCATGGACTCACAAGGTCCAATCATAATACAACAGATAGCCAACCAATTCATTCAATATTTCAAATCATTCATATATAGCAAATATGAAATTAAATTAGATACATGCATGGAATTAATTAAACCCCGGTTACCTCACTTGCAGACAATTGCAACAGCCACCACAAATCCCAAATTCGGATTCAAGTATCTCCCACCAGAATTTTCAATGTGTCACCCAAAATCCTAAGCAAATTCGTATAGAATTAGTACCCATAATATAAATCAGCTATGGGGGTCTCAAACCAACAAAGAAAGCATCAAAATGGGGGGTTTAAGTTCACCTAACACCAACCCCAACCTCAACCTACGAATTTCACTAAGAAAACCTCCAAACACTCACTTTTCAGATTTTGGGTATAATGAAATCTCTCCAAATGAAAAACTAATCGGACCAAATTAAAGAGAAAGATGAGGGGATTAAGTGGTATAACTATTACCTTGGCCAAATCTTACTCCAAATGTGAGAAAATGCAGAATTATGTCAAGAACCCTAGCCTCCTCTCCTCACCTCCGAAATTCTCTTCTATTTTTGTGTTTCAGCAAATGGGGGGAAAAGTGGCTGAGGCAATTAGGGTTTTGATGGGTTTAAGTTGGGTCAAGGGGTTGGGTCATGGGTTGCTCCAAGTCCAAATCCAATTGGGCTTCAGATTTTGCTTATTGGGCCAGTTTCTAAGTGTTGGGCTGCATAATCCTGTTGGGCCAGTTTTCACTCATTGGGTTGCTGAAGTTTAATAGGTTTTGGGCCTAATTTGAGGGGCTCAAGGGCTTGGGTCTGCACAAGGGTAATTGGGCCACTTAATTGAGCCTATACAAGATAAATCTTGGGCCTCTATCTCATTAAATTAGTTTGGGTTTACCTCTAATCATTGGGCCTCCATTAGCCTCTTATCATGATTTAATTTAATTTGGGCTTAGATGTAAATCTCCATCCTAATTAAATTCTCAACCCATATTAACAATTTATCTCTCTAGAATACCTATACACTAACTTGCCCAATTATGCTCTATTAATTATCCTTAATTAATCTTAATCCATAATTAACACCTTAATTAATTTCGGGGTGTTACAATGGTAATGACATTATGACTTGTAAACTAATGTAAATGAGTTTTATGCCTCTTATAATTAAATGTGAATGGAATGGTGATCTTGTAGAAGAGTTTTTGTATCCTTTAGTTATGAATTTTCTTGCTTACTTATTTGGTGTTTAAGAATAACTAAAAAGGTTCAAATTTCCCAAGGTCTTTCATCTATTGGTGAACTAATAACAATGTCTAATCTTAAGTACTCATGTATAAAAGAGCAATTGAGCTTAATCAATGTGTTTATAAGTTAAGGTTGTTACAACCGATGCTTGCATTAGAAAACCATGTGCTTAGTGGTTGACAAGAACCTAACTAAGAAAGTTGTAGAGAAAGCATGCAGCAAAATTACAAACAAGGGTCCAAAGGATGTTTAAGTCAACCCCACCAACAAAGAGATAGATCAAGATAAGGTCAAAACATTCAATAAAGGAGCACAAATTATTTTCCTTAGGACATGCAACATTCAGTATCCTCATACTAGGTTAAACACTAAAACCAGGGTTAAGGCTTAGACATGAAGCCTAAGAGCTTAATTAGTATGAGAAAGAATGGTCGCTATTGGTTTAAAGTACCAAATGTGGCACTGGATTAGCTCGCAATACAAAAAGGGAAAAATTGTAATTTTAAGAAAAGTGTAGTGTCCATCATTTCAATTAAACTAGACCCTAATATAATGTGAGATAAGATACGATAAAAGTATAATAGCAACTAAGATGATAAGAAAGGAGGTTATCAGATAACTTATGGTGCGAAATGGTACTGAAGTGGCCATATGTGGTTAAACGGTGAACCAATGGCAGAATCATGATTTTGAGCAAAATTTTTAAACTCAAGAAAAATAGTTTTAAATGATAAAATTAAACTCATTAGGATTCTAAAGGGTCCTAAAAATTATTGGGATGGCTATACTAAAAACTATTAGGATGGCCATAAACAGTTAAAACCCTTTTAGTATGTAAAATAGGATAGATAGTACTATGATCATAAGTGGAGCTATTTTTTAATATTTTAAATCACTAAGACCCCAAAAATAATGTTTTAATGTAAAAAAATACTCAAAATTGTCTAAGAAGCAATTAGATCCTAAAAAGCCCAAAAAATAAGCCAAAACAAAACATATTAGTATCAAGGGACAAAATGGTCATTTAGAGAAATTATAAAAGAGGCTTATAAGATAAGTCACATGGTAATCATCTTCCTTACACCATCTTAGAAGCTTGGAGAAGTCATCCATGGTGGTACACATAAGGGAGGAGAGAGAGAGATTTTAAACTCTAATTCGGGTAAATAAACGACTTCTGTAACACCATAAATTCTAGCTCATCACATGCCTTTAAATGACTTAATATCATGAAGAATGTAAGTTTCTCATAAAAAGGCAAGGAAAATAATGAATATTTTCACGTTACGTCGTATTTAAAAATTTTGTTTAGTGTCACGTGGACCGTGTGAGCTCATACTATGTATTCTCATATTTAATTACATCAAAACAACTTATTTGCATCACAAAATCATGCCTACAACTCATGGAAACCAAAATGAAGCATGGAATATGGAAGTTCATTTTTGGCCAAAATTGCTCCATTTTCTGAGCAAACTTTGGAAAATCATAACTAAATCTAAAAAAATAAAAATTATGAAATATTAGTCATTGTGGAAATCTTTGGATGTCTACTTCACACTAAAAATATGCCTAGACCACAACATTCATCACAGAAGACGTTTGATATCCAAAATCATCCAAATGTCTGATTGAATTCTGGAGCTGTCACAGAATTCTGTAGAAAACTTTGAAAATGTCCAATTAATTCCAAAAAAATATAATCCATGTAAATGATACCAATCTAGAAATTTGTGGATGTTAACTATAGAGAAAAAATATCTCCAGATCAGTTCACCAAGCCCAGACCCCAGAATTCGATGGAACAGTACTTTTAGTGAGACAAATTTACTGATACTGGATAGAAATTTCAAAAATTCATATCACTCTCTCTAGACCTCCAAAAGAGGTGCTTCTAGTTGGCACAAGTCACTGTGATTGTTTAGTTTATTTGTATAAAATTTCATGGTGATTGGACATCATTTGAGCTTCAAGTGATAAAGTTTAATTTTGGACCAAATGAATAGTGCAGTAAACCAAAAACATAAATTTTGCCAACTTTGAAAAATTATCAAATATTCTGTAGACCTCCAAAAATTATGATCTTTAGCTTCTGAAAAATCTCTCAATGAGACCTAATTGCATGCCAAATCTTAGATCAAGACTAACTCATTTGGCCAAAAAGTGATATAGGGTTCCATAATGGTCAATTTTGGCACCATATAGGGTACCAAAGTTGTCAAATAGATTTCCCTTGGTCTTGGCACCTTTTGGCCAAGTCTAAAAGTATATTTAAGACTTATGTAAACTGCCCAAATGGTCCCAAACCTCATGCATCTCATTTTGGCCATTCAACCCACACTTATGCATATTTACATCATACTTTCACATTGCATATTTAGGCATTACAAACTCAAATTGTATTCTAGAGCTCATACATCATATCCATAGTTATAAAAATCACATAATAGCATATTTATACATGTCTCAAGGTTCATAACAAATTAACAACATCATATACATCATGAACTATCATTATGGTTCCAAAATGGACAAAACAAAGCATAAGTTTGTCAATTTCCCTTCTTCATTGTTGTTGGCTCCCTTCACCATAATTACTTGGTGCATCTAGCCTATTAGATCATTGGAGAGTAGGGAATGAGATTTAAACAATCCCAATAGCTTATCTCTCATTCAATCATACATAATATATGCAAAGCAAGCCTTAAAAATGCATGCATGGATAAAATACAATTCATAAGCATTCAATAAGCAAGCTTAGCATGTGAATAAGTCATACAAATCATTCAAGAGCTCACCAAGTGTTTGGATTGGTCTCACACTTCTCCTTATGGATTTTGGACTTGCCTTACCCATTCTTTGAAAGCTTTAGACTAAACCATACTCTTAGGAGCCCACTTTGCTTTTGGGAGACTCTTTACTTTGTCTCAACCAAACTCAAGGGTTCTTGGCTCATCCTCACCATGGTGAAGAGTTCTTGGCCTCTCCATGCTCAAGCAAACTTAAGAAATATCATACATTCATTGAAAATATAACATGACATCATGAAATCATGGCAAACAAGATCATGCTAGCATACTTTTCATGGCTTGAAAATACACATACACACATTCTAAGACAAGCTAAACACATATCCATGCATGAGAGAAGGTGGAGAGAGCTACCTTGCACACAATCACACACTTTTTCTCTTGAAACTCCCTCCCTTGCTTTGGCCGCACACCCACAAACATGTGGGGAAGGTTTCTTTTGGCCTAGACACAATTTATGGGAGTCAATTAGGTTCATGAAACAAATTCTAAGGCCACATAACTTGCTTAGACCCTAGGTTATTCTATAAACCCCATTATAGTCCATAAATGCACCTAATGAAGCAACACCCTTCAAATAAATTTTAAGCTCCATTCTTTCCTTTCAAATATGATTCTTGACTCCTTTTAAGCCTCTTGGAGTCATTACATAGACATTATGTTGCTTCTTTAGGTCATAATATGGAACTTAAGGCACCAAGTCACTTTTTATGAGTTCTAAATTTTTTCCAAGGCCTCCTTTCATTTTTATTCATCAAATGTGACTCAAGAATGGCCTTAAAAAAATTTAAAACTCTCTCTAACTGTGGAATCTCACTTTGGCCGAGACTATGGAGCTTAATGGCTTCCTTGGAGATTTCTTTGTTTTCTTGAAGGAGGAAGCATGTGGGGAGCATCTTAGGGATCTTAGGAGCTCATTTAAACTCTTAATTAGGCATAGGAATTATCATATGAGATCAGATTTTGGAAGGTGAACACAAAACTCTAGAATTTGCATCTTGAAATCTAATGGGTTTTTGATAGTTCTTTTTGCATATTCTTAATCTCCACACCCTTTTTCCTTAGATTCATGCTTGGTTCTACCTAAAAATCATCTCCTCCTAGGTTCTTCTCAAGTGGGGCAAAATGGTGGAGGAGGGAACCAAAGATGACAACTATAGGAAGAGAAATTACCTTATTTTTTTGTTTTTTCTCACTTAAATCTTATGTTCTTTGAGCTCCTCTCTTCAAATCCGAATTTTTCCTTGAATTTCTCCCTTGAATCAGTTTTATAAACTCCATTTTAATCAAAGGAGAAGGGAGGAGAGGAGGTGTGGATGAGAAAGAGCATGAAAAACTACTAAATTTTCATACCTTTTTGCTTAAATTTCTCCTCCTTTTCTTCCTCCTCTTGTGCGCCTCATCCCCTAAGGTTTTTCTCTAGTTTTGGGCAGAACTTGGTTGATTTAAATGAGAGGAGAAGAAGGGTGCATCATATATATAGGTGGGAGGAAGAAACACTTTTCAAAAATTCCCATTTTACCCTTTGTTTTTGGCATTTTTGTTTCTCCTTTGTTTTATCTCCTTTTTGAGAACTGTCTTTTCTATTATGAAATTTAGGTTCCCAATTTAGTAAAATGCCTTTGGAATCACTCAAATCAGAGTTAAAACCTTCCCGAACGAATCAGTCAAAGTTCTGGTCAACCGACGTTGGAAAACGTCCATTGGAGGGGATTTAACTATCCTGGAGCTTTCTATAATTTTCAGAGCCTCTGAGAACCCTGACGAACTCAAAATTTTCATTTAAAAGCCTTCCTGTGAGTTTTTCTAAAAGTGCCCATATTTACGAAAATGCCACTGGCCTTTCAGCAAATTTTTTGAATCACTCCGGCCCTGATTTATAGGTAACTCAAGGCTCAAATCCTTATTTTCTATTATTTAGAATTTTATCATAATTTTATTTGGCCCTAATTCCTTCTATTTTAGGGACTTCCTTTGTATCTGGCCTATTTCTGACGTTTACGGAGAAACCGAATATTGTGTTTCTCACATTTACAGAGGGACCGAATGTTACAACTTCCATTCATCCTCCGTCAATTATAAAGAATATTATGCATAGAGAGAGCTTTTTAATACTAGATTTTCCTTCGTGATAGAAGGAAGTTAAGATCTGCCCCAAGGTAGAAAATTGCTATTTTCAAGATTTTAATCAGAGAAAAAGATTCTATGCAAAGAGTACTTCGAAACAAGGTAAGATTTCATGCCTAATACTTGAAGGAATCATGGAAAATCCTAGCTTAAAGTTTCATCCATGAGAGAGAGAAAATCTTAGAGTTGATGTTTCTTGATGTATTTATCAATTTTAAGGCATAAATATAATATCCAATTTTTCAAAAACTAAACCAAAACCTATATCATGACAAAAGAAGACTCTAAAGCAAAAAAAAAATTAAGGCCAATTAAGAGTAAAATGCTAATTAGAGCATCTAGAAATGTAGTTAAGAAACTAAAAATGACATAAAACTAGAGCCAAAATAACATAATAGAATGAACTAGAAACTTAGTGGAAAAATTATAATTTTTGGAAATTTAAAAGAAGAGGTTTTAAATGGTAAAATTGAGTTCACTAAAGTTTTCAGAGGCCTTGAAAAATATGAGAACCGCCAGAATAGTTAAAACCCTTCTAATGTGTGATTAATATTATCGGTTGGCCTGAACTATACCCAGATCACTTTAGATTGTTTTGATACCATCAATTTGAAAGCATAATGTCTTTAATAAACTAGAGGACCTAAATTTTCATGAGAAAGATAGTTCTAAAAAAAGAGTCAAAATGAACTCAAACGGAGGAGTTTAAGTTATGGGATGTAATTAGTATTTTTGTAATTGTTTTAAAATGCTTCTTTTCTCTTTATATAAGGCCAACCATGTCCTACCAATCTTATAACTAACCTAAATCACTTCTAGAATAGACTAGGTAGACTCACTAAAGGAAGGGAGCAGAAGGTGAAAGAAAGAGCAATCTATGTAAGAAATTATGCATTTTTCATGGTATAGCATTCACAAACTTTCTTCTTCTCTTTAAGCCGTTTTTATTGATGGTTTTAGGTTCTTGAGAAAAGCACTTTGGTAGCTGGTTACTTGGAAGAAGGAAAGGATTTGAGGAAACTAATTATAGCATCAAATTCCCCTCTTGACAAGCATTAAAACAAGGTATGTATCATGATAAAATACTTGCTTCTTCTTATCTTCTCTTTTCTCCTTATGTTTGGCCATCCTTAGGAGGTATTAAAAGGAGTTGAATTTTGGACAAAACATGATGGGGACAAGGGTTTTAAGGCATGGAGATTAAGAATATACAATTGAAATTACTTAAGGAGCTTTAAAAACTAAGATAAGGTAATTAGGGTTTCAATTGCACTTTGAAAGTTTTGAGACCATAGGAAGCTATTTCAAGCCATGTCAAATCATAATTAAACTAGAAAGAGGCTAAGGAATATCCATAAGTGCCAAAAATCCCTAGAAGAATTAGCAAACTCCATGAAACCCTATTCTTGTGAATGTTTTGGCCATGAAGGAGAAGTAGTACCTAGGAAAAGTTTTCAACAATTCTAAGGTTATAAATGGTCTAGATATGAATTATAAATATTAAATGAACTATTAGTTTAAATTTAGAAACCTTGAAAGGTAAAATTTTAGAATTCAATTATGCCTAAAAAAGCAACTTGTTACTAGACTCCTTAAACAAAGTTTATGATGACTCTAATGAGTTCTAATAGAGTCATATAACTCATGTTAAGTGAGACTTTGGAGCCGATAAATTGATTTATAAGAGTTGCTTCCTAATGCCATACAGATGAGCCATATGTGTGTTTAAATTCTTAATTGACTTGTATAAAGCTAGTATGAGTATAGGCATGATTCCATTGTTAATTTTGTGTTTCATTTGATGTGTCTAAGCCAAGCAAGTGAGATTTCATTCAAGTGTGGGTGTAGTGACTTGGAAGGGGGGAAAGAAACAAAAGAGAACTAATTAGAATTTTTGGATCAAGGTAGCTTTTCCTTCATTCTTGTACATGTATACTTGGTTACTTGAGTGTCTTAGATTACTGGTTTGTATTGTATGCAAGTGATGTGAAATATTGATTGATTGATAATTATATGTAATTGCATGGCATTTGATTACATTTGGAATTAGTCTCGCTCTTGAATGGGTAAGATTGTGTCAAAAGTCCCTTAGAATACATGAAGTGAAGCCAATAGTCCTTAAATGTGTGGCAAATTAGGCTAAAAGTCTCAATTTTAAGTAAGGCTAAGTCAAACGTCCCTAAAAGAGGGTGAGGCTAAACTAAAAATTCTTAATTGTTGGATGAGGTTAGACAAAAAATCCCTAAAGCATGTGATTGTTCTTAATGGAGTCATAAGATCCCTAATGCATAAACATGAATGATACATGATTGTAAGACATACATACTTGCATTCTTTGAACTTGAGTAAGCCATACATGTATGCTTAAATGTTAGATTAGCTATTAGAATTCTTTGAATCTCATTTTTCCCTTATTTCCACTAACCATGACTAGATGACTCTCAAAGAATCAAGAATGATGATAAAAAAACTTAAAGAGAGCTTCTTTGACAAAGAAATTCATTTGAAGACATATTCTTATATCGATGATTATGTATTTATATATTTTGATCTATGAGCATTCCAAAATACTTAAAAGTACTAGCATATGATGTAAAAACCATTTATGAGTGGTAATATATGATATTATGTAATTTGACCCCTTAAGTTCTTGATTATGTGTGTATAATGGCAAGTGAAAGGGTGAATTTGAGTTGTATGATAGTTGTGGCATGTTGAGCTAGTCATACATGATACATTTATGATTAAAAACATGCTTAAGAAGAGACATAACATAATATGGCTCATTTAGAACCATTTTGAACCAAAATTTCCATATTTTGAGCTATAATATGTCCATGAACCATTGATAGAGCAAATGGACGAATATTGGGCTGAAATTTGGCAGGCATTTAGAGCATATTAGGATCTTTTTATAGATCTAAAGATCATAATTTTTAAAGATCTGTAGAATATTTTTTGAATTTTTGAAGTTGGTTGAATTATGCAGTAAATACTGGTTTACTATTCCTATGGTCAGGTTTTATTTTCTAGGTTTTTCAGGAGGCAAGTAAGCTTGTTTTAACTTGAAATTTTTATAGTAGTTAGCTCTCATTATAAGCTTTTTGTAGCCATTAAGTTTGCATAAATCAAAGTTCTGATTTTTCAAAGTTTGACATCTATTGTGTTAAAATGGTCAAATGATGCATATGATGAAACCAATGAAATTTATACCTATTTTTGGGAAGTCTTAAGTCTAACAAATTGGTTTAGTATGAAATTGAAGAAAGAAATGACGAAAATCCTTATTATATGAACATTATATGATTGATGCCTTTAATAATGGTAAATTTCATCGTTGAATGTGTGAATATGATTAATTGTTGTTAAAAGAGGAACATAACATGAGATTTATGTATAATCCTTAATGGCATGACAATGAGGATCTTGAATTTACCACCCATTTAACATAAATCATTGAAAACTTTAAGATAGAACACCATAGGTGTAGTTTTGACCATTCATGAGATGAAGCAACCTAGGATGTTTCTTTAATAATTCTAAGGTTAAAAGAGGTCCAAATATGAATTATAAAGATGAAAGAAAGTATTAGTTGCATCAAATTGACCATATTTTGAAATGCCAAAAGCTAAAGTCACATATAAAGCATAGTTAAGCAATGTGTAGGAGCTTAAGTTTTAGCTAGTGTTTTATGGCTTAATTATGTTCTTTGAGAACCAAATAAGTCATATATGAAGTTAAAATAAAGTTTAAAAGCCAAGAAACTCAAATTAGAAAATGGAGGTTTAAGAACCAAGTGAATGTGACCAAATAAAAGATTTTTGACAAGTTAAATGGTCATTTTGAGTAATAAGGCAAATTTTAATTAATGAATCAATTTCCTAGGCTAGTCAAGTTATAAAAACTTTGCCCATAGCAAGAAACTCCATAGAAATCTCAAGTTGGCATATCAAGTTTGCTAAAATAGACCCATAATGAGTATGAAAATGTATCTCTACTTATGGAGGCCTTAATAGATGAATTTGGGCTTGAAACTTTGTAGGCATTTAGAGACATCATAAAGTTTCAAATGAGATACAATTTTGTAATTTTTGAATTAGTACAAAATATTTTATGAATATCCAAATTTGCCCTGTATTAGTTTTGGTCTCTGGACGGCCCTACGTTTTGACTCTTTTTAGGGACCAAATAATCTAGTTTAAATATGAAAATTTTATAATAGCTAAGGCATATCAACAGCTTTTTAACAAGTCTTATTTTGCCTAATTTGGACATTTCTAGCGAAAGTTGTAAATCTCTGAATTAGGCCAAAAAAGCTATTAAAACCAAAACTTATTCCCTATAGCAGATCTAGTTTTTAAAGCATTTAAAGGGTCAAATGAAATTATTTTGCTCTAAAATTTATACAATAGAAAGTTCATGTTTAGGATTTCTAATAAGCTAAAGTTTGCTAAATTTGGAGGTCTCTAGTTCAAGTTATGATTTTTCAAAATTTAAGACTAATTATGGCCAAAATGAGCTTCAAGTGAGCATAAATAGAGAGGTATGTCTTCAAGGCCTTTAATTTATGTCTAGCACTTTATATTAATGATTTATGTCTAGCTAACCTATGGTTGACCATAACCTTACCTAATTTGATGTTTAAGGCCAAGTTAGTGGGACTAAATTGGAGCTAATAAGATGATCAAGTTTAAGTAGGTGATTTTGGCACTAGGTTAAGCATATTTTAGGTTGCTTACTCTTCCTTTTCCTTTCATCCATAATGATATGTTCAAACTTTGTATTGCATTGTGTGTTTTGGTTGCCACTATTAACACACTTTCATTTTGTCATGAGTTGGTTATGTTTCTACGATCACATGCTTGAGTTGCTTGATAACTTGTGGCTAAGAAGGGGTATTGGGAATGAATATAGTATTTCACCCAAGGCCTAATAGAAAAGCCTAGCTAAACTTAAGATAGTCATGGCCATGATAAAGTAAGATAGAGCATGTGTATAGTTATGAATGAATATATTTCATGCCAACTCTATGCTTTATGTTGCATGCCATACATGTTTGCGTTGACATGCTCAACTATCATATGTGTGTATCTAAATGTGGATAGAGTACTACTATTGAGATTCTCTCCAGAATCTCATCCTTTCTCTATTTTTCCCACTAACTAGTGTTAGATATAAGATGAGCTAAATGCAAGGGCAAGCAAGGTGCTTATGACTATGAGCTATATAGAATAGCTATATGTAATTAGTTTTATTTCTATTATTTAAAGATTTTAAGAATACATATATAAAGTTATGAGTTTTTCTTTCTATAAGTATTGTATTATGTGATGTTATATTAGAATAAGCATGTAAGAGAAGTGAGAAAAGGAGTGTGATGTTTATAAGCATTGAGTTGGGCTAGATGATAACTGAGCATTAAAGTGCTAGATTAGAATGCTAAGTATAAGATATTTATGTATATGTTATGGATTGAGAAACTGGATTGTAAATATGGCTTGGAAGTCTTAAATTTTAAGGGGAAGTTCTATCGAATTTCATTTCAAATTTATGTTATTTTATTTTATGGTTAGCATGTATATATTTAGGAGTTAAAATGAGCTTTTAAGTTAATAGTAAGGTCATGGGCTCAATTTAATATCAATAAGTGAATAAAGGAGCTGAGTTGAAGTAAAGAAAAGTTTCCTCAAATTCTTGGCTATCTAACCTAATAAATAGATAATTGCCTGTCATACAAACTTAATTAACTAAGTAAATACCTAGATAAGCTAAGGCATTGTAGGATAGCCCTCTGTGAATGTGATTAGGGTAATCTAAAAGATCTTTTTGGCCAAAGAACCTTCATTTGTTGAGCTAGAAGGAGATGTGGAAGCCTTCATATTGGAATAGGCCAAATTAGTTAAAGGAGGAATGGTTAAAGTGGTGGCCAAAGTAGTCTTTATGAAGCATAAGGAAGCTATGTTAAGGCATTTCAAATCCTTATACATCAAAGCTCATATGCAACACCTCAACCTGCTACCCCTTACATAATGGTCACATAGGCTATCTCAACACATATTTGGTTTGTTGGTACACATTTGCAAGAGTGAGACACTTTCATGCATGGGTAATTATGCAACGAAAAACTCAATTAATTCATTTTATGCTTCAGGGACCATGTGAGCTCATCCATATCATTTCCCACCATAATATATCCATTCAAATCATAAACATCACAACTCATCTCATACATCACGGATTTGGAACCAAATTTCAAGAAGAACTAGATTTGCTCTCAGGTTTGTTGTCACAGGTTTTTGATATGAACTTTGACAATTAATAACTAATCTTAGAAAAATTAAAATCATATATATAATAGCTTTCTGGAAATCTTTGGGTATTTTCCAAACCAAGATAGGAGTATTTAACCCACAAAAAGTAATAGAAACATACTTCAGGTCAGTTCTCAGATAGCTTAAAGACTTAAAACTTTAAAATTTTGGTTCTCCATCTACGGAGCTCCAGATGAGGTGGTCTTGATAGTCATGGAAATATTATGATATCTAGTTTATGCTTGTAAAATTTTATGAGTATTGGACTTTATTTGACCCACAAGTGACACAGAGAAGCAAGCTAACCATATGAATAGTACACATACCAATTCTGCATAATTTGGCCAACTTTAAAAAATTATAATAAATTTTTTAGAGCTTTAAATTGAGTGATATTTAGCTCTATGAAAAGATTTAGATGAGACCTACTTGCTAGTGTTGGAGATTGTGCCTTAGGCCAATTATTGATTACAAATATTATACTTTATTAAGAAATAAGAGTTTTCTTTACATTATTATTATATTTTTTGCATGTTTTATATAATAATATCCTTGGATAAATCATATTGATTATCCTAAATATCTCTAGTTGATTATCATTATGGGAACGATGATGAACTAAGACTAGTATAATTTTGATTGATGATTATGTGTTAATTATATATAAAGATACGAATCAAAATCATAGGCATTTGTTAGGGAACAAAATGTTGGATTAACCCACCATAAGATATCTACATGGATTAAGTCATAAGTGTATCTTATGTATAGCCGGATCACTGAGCCCTTAGACTTAAGATCACCATAGTTTTTAATATAAGGAACATTATTTTTGGCAAAGTCAAAAGTCATCTTTAACTGGTGATCATAAAAGTTATGATCGGGTATAATGGAATTCATATTGAAGAAGATTAGTGGTCAAAATAGGATTTTTCCCTTTGATTAATAGAGAGATATCTCTGGGCTCCTCAATGAGTAAGACTGAGAAATGCATGGCTGTACTCAAATGGAAGGGTTTCCATTTGTAATACCAGTCTATACGTAGATTGAGAAAGTGACAATCAAGTAAGATGAGGATGACTTTTCCATGCCTCATACTTGATCTAGATATTGTGTGACAAAAAGGATATAATAAGGTTATATGATAGGTTGCATCGGATCATCGATCCCTATATAATTTAGGTAATCACAATGTTTTACTAGAGGACGCTTGTGACTTATGGGTCAAATAGTGTTATTAGCCCACTACCAACATTATATGGGTCTATAGAGTTGCACGTAAGAACGAGTCAACTCGAACTAAAATGTCCAAATTCATTGAATCTGAAATTGCATCTAGATTCAATGAATGTCATGTCCAAATTCATTGAATTTGAAATTATGTCTAGATTCAATAAATGTCACGTTCAATCTAGGGTGGAAGAATTTTATAAATAAATAAATATATATTTGATATACATATATATATAATTTATAAAATTTGAAATATATATATTTATATATTCAAATATATATATATATATATCCTTCAATTAATTTAAATCAATTAGTTTTAAATTCAAAATCTATATGATAGATTTAAATTTAAACTAATATGATAATTTAAATTTAATTTATGAGATAAATTAAATTTGAATTAAGTTCTAGATTTATATTAAATAGTTAGTTAAAATTTAAATATATTAGATAGGCTTAAATTTAAACTAATCTATTTAATTCAATTTTGATTTGATTTAAAATAATATATTTTAAATTAATCAAATATATCTGAAACCCTAATAAAATACCTCTATAAAATGGTAGGAGGCTTGGGTTTCCTAGAACTACAGAACTAAAGAAAAACCTTAGAGAGAGAAAGCGTACTGATAGCGTACGAAATGCCATACGGACGTCTAGAGAGAGAAAGTGTGCGAACACTGTACGGACACCGTATGGACATCTAGAAAGAGAAAGTGTATAGACACTGTATGACCGCCTAAAGATAGAGGAAGAGGAGAGCGTCTTCTTTACCAAGAATGTATATGGACATTGGTAAAAAGTGCTAGCACGTCGTTCGAGTTAAGTATCTGTGCATGTGGATACCGATAGAGGGAGCAGATCTGTAGATCAATTCCTAAGATTTGACAGAAAAGGTAAATATTTCTAGATCTACTTGATTTAAACAACATTGATAGATTCATAGAAAAGGATTTAGGGTTTTAATTTTTCACAGTGCATCCCGAAAATCTGTAATAGCTAGCAAAATTTCATGCAAAAATTCATCCGTTTGGTTAAACTTTGGTTCAGCTCAAGAATTGGTCAATTTAGAAGTCCATAATGGTATCATAAGGCACCAAATGACTTTCCTAACATTTCATAACCACTTGGGCACATCCAAAAGCATAATTACAGCATATAAAAGCATGCCAAATGATCCAAATTACTATGAAGCTCATTCTCACCATGCTACTTCCATTTATACACATGCACATAAAGGCTCATGGGTGGCAAAAACTTATATTTTTATTCATCTAGTTCCAAAATGGATACATACATTATATTTATATACATTTGGACATATTCAATGGTTTACATTATATATATATCACATGGTTACAATTCTTGACATCAAAGTGCTAATAAAAGCCTATTTCTCTATCCCTTTGTCAAAGTCTTGCTTCTTAAGGTTGTTGGCCTCCATTTCTTAGTCTACTTAGCTTACTTAGACATGGTTAGACATATGTAGGGGAAGAGTGAGATTTAAATAATCCTAATAGCTCTTAACCATTTCAAGCATATATAATAAATGCAATTTCACATTAAAGAATGCATGTATGACATTTAGGCTACTCATGAACATAAAAAAATTGCTTTCCTTATCACTTAAACTCATACATAGCAAATATAGGCTCTCAAGGGCATTGATCTACCCTCACCCAACTTCTTTGGGACTTTTAGATTTGTCTCACCCACTTTTAAGGGACTTTTAACTTAGCTTTACTCTTCTTATGATTTTTGGCTTTATCTCACCCATTCCTAGAGACTTTTAGCTCATCCTCACCCATGCTATAGGACTTTTAGTATAACTAAACACATTCATGCCACTTTGCATACATAATTACATTTCAAAAAGCATAATGGTACCATAACATATAAGTAATGGCTAGAAGCATTTCTCATAGTTCAAATGTAACATTTGGTTATCTGAAAATGAGAGAAAACATGAGAAACATAACGTACGATTTTTCTGTCAACGAATGAAATTCACCAGATATAAAAGAAAGTCCCTCGAAATGATGTAGTTATGGTCCCGAAAAATTTAGGAAGCATTCTAGACTCCTAAAAATGAGAATTCCAGGCTCAGATGGAAAGAAAAAAGGAGTTAGAATGAAAAAAAAGTTTCTTACAAAAAACTTATAAAACGTAATGGTATTTTTGTAAGTTTGAGAAAATTTTAGAATTTACGTAGGAAGGCTTTTTAAATAAAAGTTTTGAGTTCTTCAGGGTTCTCAAAGGCTCTGAAAACCATAAAAAGCCTTGGGACAGTTAAAACTCCTCTAGTGGATGTTTTCCAATGTCAGTGTACCTAAATTTTGACAAAGCAATTTGGGAAGATTTTAACTCCGATTTAAATGATTCCAAAGGTATTTTACTAAATTGGGAACCTAAATTTCATAATAAAAAATATGTTCTCAAAAAGGAGCTAAAAAAAATTAGAAACAAAAATGTCAAGAATGAAGGGGAAAATAAAAATTTTTGAAAAGTCTTTCTTCCTCCTCCCTATATATAAGTGACACCCCATCTCTTCCTCCATTCAGCCCATTATATTTCTGCCCCAAACTAGAGAAAAACCCTAGGGAGAGTGGCATGCAAGAGGAAGAGGAAAAGGAAGAGGAGGAGAAATTCAAACAAAAAGGTATAGAATTTTGGTAGTTTTTCATATTTTCTCACTTCTAAACCTCCTCTCCTCCATTCTCCTTTGTTTCCTTTGATTATAATGAAGTTTATAAATCTATTTTAAGGGAGAAATTAAAGGAAAAATTTGGATTTAAAGAGAGGAGCCATGGTTGTTACCCTTTGCTCCCCTTCTCCACCTTTTTGCCCCACTTGAGAAGACCTAGGGAGACTTGGTTTTTAGGCAGAACCAAGAGTGATTCTTAGAAAAAAGGGTGTGGAGATTAAGAATATGCAAAGAGAATTAACAAATAACTATGGAAATTCAAAATGTAAAGTCTAGGGTATCATATGTTCCTTGAAAAATCTGATTTGATACCTTGATTCTTATGTCTAAATGAGAGTTTAAATGAGCTCCTAAGATCCCTAGAAGTCTCCCCATATGCTTCCTCCATCAAGAAAATAAAGCAAACTCCATAGAAGCTAAAGTCTTCCATAGCCTCGGCCTAAAAAGGTTTATATAGCTAGGGATAGTTTTAAATTTTTCTAAACCTATTTTTGAGTCATATATGATGAATAAATATGAGGGGAAGCCTTGAGAAAAATTTAGAAACCATAGAAAGTGAGATAGTGTTTTATATTCCATAATATGACTTAAAGAAGTGACATGTAGTTAGGCTCTTGGTTTTAATTGTGTGATGACTCCAAGAAGCTTAAAAGGAGTCAAGAATCATATTTAAAAAGAAATAATGGAGCCTAGAATTTATTTGATTAGTGTTACTTCATTAGGTACTTTCTTAGAAACATAAAGGGGTCAATGAGTCAAGCTAGAGTTTAAGCAAGTTGTGTGGCCTTATAATTAATTCTATTAACTTAATTGGCTTCCATAAATTGTGTTTAGGCCAAGAGAAATCATCCCCACACTTTTGTATGTGTGTGGCCGAAAGAGGGAGCTTGGATTCAAGAGAAAAAGTGTCTAATTGTATCCAAGGTAACTCTCACCACCTTCTATCATTCATGATTGCTTGCTTTACTTATCTTTCAATGTGTGTGTGTGTATTTTTAAGCCATGAAAAGTTCTCTAGCATATTCCATGGTGCCATGATGTTATAATATGTTTTCATATGATGTTTATGATGTGTATGATGTGTGCTTGGGTTTGCTTGAGTGTGGTGAGGCTAAGAACCCTTAACCATGGTGAGGATGAGCCAAGAACCCTTAAGATTGGTTGATACAAAGTAAAGAGTCTCCCAAAAGTGAGTTGGACTCCCAAGAGCATAGTTGAGTCTAAGAATCTCTTAAAGAATGGGTGAGGCAAGTCCAATATCCACAAGAAATTCAGTGAGGCCAATCCACTTGCTTGACAAGCCTTTGTATGCTATGTATGACTTTCTTAAGTGATAAAAATGTCTCTTAAATGTTTGACATGTCAACATGACCATACATACATTTATGAGACTTATTTGCATCCATTATGTATGATTGAATGGGATATGAGCTATTGGGATTCTTTGAATCTCATCCCATCCTCTTCAATGTTCTAATATGTTAGGTGGACCCAAAGAGTAAGGCAATGGGAGCCAACCACATGAGAGATGAAGGAATGACATTAAAATGTAGAAATTTTATTATTTTAAGGCCATAAGAATGACATATGTTGTAATCCATGATTGTATATGTCTTATGAAGTCATGAACATGTATAAATATGTTGTTGTGTCATGTATAAGTGAGAAATTATGGCACAAGAATATTAAAATGTAAAATGAGCTTGTTATGTCAATGTGGCTTCTTGAATGATATTATGGAAATGTGTATAAGTATGAGTGAGATGGCCAAAATGAAGTGCATGAGGGTTAGGACCATTTGGGTAGCTCGTACAAGTCCTAATTATGCTTTTAGACTTATCCAAGAGGTACTAAACCCCAAGGAAAGCTATTTGGACATTTTGGTATCCCATATGGAGCCAAAATTGATCAATTTAGAACCCTATGTCACTTTTTATCCAAATAAGATCTTCTTAATCTAATATTTGGCGGGTAATTAGAGCTTGTTGAGAGCTCTTTGGGAAGCTAAAGAATATAATTTTTGGAGGTCTAGAGAATATTTGATGAATTTTTAAAGTTAAAAAATTTTCTAGTTTTGGTCAAAATACTGTTCATACTGGTTTGAAAATAAAATTTATTACACAGGGCTCAAATTATGTCCTACTACAAAATTTTATATAGAAAAACTAGACATCCTCAATAACTTGTGCTAACTGAAAGCACCTCATTTGAATGTCTAGAGAGGGAGATATGAATTTTCAAAGAATCTATCTAGTATTAGGAACTTCAGCCGACCTCAGTTACTGTTTGATTGGATTTCAAGGTCTAAACGTACCTGACCTAGTTTGAAGTTATTTTTTTCCTCTATCTAACATCCAAAACTTTCTATATTGGTATCATTTGCATAGATTGGATTTTTGTGGAATTAACTAAATATTTTTGAAATTTGTTGCAGAATTCTATAATAGTACCAATGGATAGCCTGACTTCTAGACTATTTTGAATATCAAACGTCCTTTGTGTTGGATGTTATGGTCTAGACATATTTTTAGAATGAATTAGACATGTGTAGCTTTTTATAATGGCTAAGAATTCATGATTTGAATTTTTTTAGAATTAATTATGATTTTCCAAAATTGTGACAAAAAAGTGGAAAAATTTGACCGAAAATATATATGTGTATTTTGAGCTTCCCTTAGGGTTCCATGAGTTGTAGACCACTTTTCATGATGCAAATGAGTTGTATTCATGTAATTAAATATGAGAATGTGATGTATGAGTTCACATGATTCACATGACACCGAATGAAATTTTTATACGCGATGCAACGCAAAATATTCATTATTTTTATGCTATTTTCTTGGTTCTTTCATGAGATGCATAATAGGAAGCATAGATATAGCATGAAATGAACTAGAAATTTTTGGTGTTACATTTACAACATACACACAAGTACTCAAAGATGAGAAAATAACTAAGCAATGCGTGTGAGAAAGATTAGAGAGCTACTTTGAAGTAAAAATACAATTTTTCCCTTTGTTTATTCTTTCCCTCTCTCGGCCACACACTTACAACTAGGTGGCACTTGGTTTTCTTAGCCTAAACATAGCAAATAGGACATATTTCAATCATAGGAACAAGCTTTAGCTTTATGCACACTCTATGGAAACTCACTTTCCCATATGACTCTATAACGGTTCCATACAAGACCTAATGAAGCAACTCTTGGAATTCATGGTCTTAGCTCCCATGTCTCCTTCAATCAAAGTCTCTTGACTCCCTTTAAACTCCTTGGAGTCATCACAAATTTATTTCTAAGAGCCTAAATACAAGTTGCTTCTTTAAGTTTTAAAATGGAATCTACACCTTCATCTCACTAACCAAGGTTTCTAAATTTATTCCAAGCCTTCCTTTGATGTTCATCTATCATATTAAGTCCTTTGCTAGCCTTAGAAAAATTTAAAACACTCCTTAAGTGCATAGAGCATTGAGAGGTCATGTCCCATAACCCCCAAAATAAAATAAGTTGAATTAAAATTTGTAGTTAGTGGGACAACCTAGGTCATCTCCCTTGGAAATGGAATTCAATGTTAAATTGGGTTTTCTAAGTATAAGAGAACTCTAAAAATTACCTAATTAAAGGGTTTTGGTCTAATTAAACTAAGTAAAATGAAATCGAATTAAAATACCTACTCACTACCTAATTGCATGAATTATGGTTGAATGATAGACATGTGACTAGTTTTAGATTCGTCTCTTGGTATCCACTATTCTTATCCTAATCCAATTGTCATTGATTCTAGTCTAAAAGTCTCTAATTGTGTCCAATGCAAATTATCTTGGATTACCACTTAAGATTCAAGAAATTAACAAGTTAATGTTGATATGAAACCTCAACCCCGCACTAAATCATTAATTTTTGTCATTAGGATCAATAAACACTAAATTTGATTGATTAAACGATTAATTAGCCTTTGAATCATTGCCTTAAGATATTTAATTAACTAATTAAACTCTAAGGAATCCTCAAATTAGACAATCAAGCACACAATTTCACTCATGCATTTCATCAAATACCTTGATGGCATACATAGAAAATTGGAGAATAATAAAAAATTCAGTGCTAAATCCAATTAATTAATTATTCAAAAAGTATTCTAATTAATGTCTAACCAGCCACTAATGACAAACAACACAAATTCCTAATCAAATACATCTCAACCAAGCATATATAAGAAAAAAGAAAAGTGTAGAAAAGTAGAAAAATCTTAGCTAAAATTTTGTTTATAATCTGGATTCAAGCTTCTCCAAGAGTCTTCTTCCACGCTAGCCACTCAAGAAAATTAGAGCTTTATTTGATATGGAAGGATGGAGGAAATAGGATGGAATGAAGCTATTGCGTATGGAGTGTGACGATGGAATAGCCTCTAGATGGGTGTTATTTTGTTTGATGGATGATTCCCCCCTCTCACATGCTCTCTTAATGTTGCTTCCTTGGACTTGGAAAGCTTTTACCTCTTCTCCAAACCAATCTCCTATTCAAATGCTAATTTCCCATCAAGAATTTTGCATGAATAATAGACAAAAATCACATAGGAATATTGACAAAATTATTTAAGATAAATTTAAGTATTAAAAACTAATCATTTGCAAATTAATTCCTAAAATGTACAAATGGCCAATTAAATTCAATTATCCACCTAATAAAGTCCATTAAACCTTATTTAATTATTAAAGTGCTAAAATTAGGAGGATTTATGTATATAAAACTAGCATTTATCAAGCATGTATGGCCGAGACCATGCAAGCTTAAAAGCAGCCATGGATTTTGCAAATTTTCTTTAGGGAGTTGACATATGTGAGGCTTCCTCGGTATCTTGAAAATCCATATACACTCTTAGACAACTTAAAATACCATTAGAAAGTCTCATACATATTAGGGTGTAACAAAATCCCTATGTTTTGGTAATTTTGATTTCTAATACTTCTCTTTGGAATTTCATTACATAATCTTGTTTTTCATACTCCAAAACCTATGTTTCTCCCTTGGTTTGGTTAGATTTGATCTCCTATTAGATGGCTATACTTAGCCTCAAATTTCTCTATTTAGGACACTTCCTTTTATAATTGGTCCATTTCTAATGTTTTCAAGAAAATTGGACATTACATCATATTAATGCTAAGACAGTTAGTGGAGTGATTGTTGATGTCAATGTAGCACTTAATGTAAAGCCTATATCTACTATGGAAAAGTTTTGGAAAACTGGAAAGGATCTCATTAAAACTTGTATAGCCATAACAAACTTCACAAGTGGCCTGACACTAGTCAAGGGGATGATGCTAGTGTAGCTTACTATTGGCAACAAGACCTTTACTATCGTGTTCTTTGTAGTCGAAGGAAGAGTATTGTATACTTGCTACTAAGAAGAGATTGGATACATGCCAATTACTATATCCTATATTCTTTGCACCAATTGCTAATCTTGAGATGAAGGAGATTTGGAAATTGTAAAGACCGATGAAAAACCTTTCTCCACTAAGGTTGGAATGGCAAATGTATCACATCACACTTGCAACATGTAATCAATAACTTTACCACTAGATTTAACGATAGACCTTGTTACCACTTATAAGCTAACTATAAATAAGCTAACTTTTAATACCAGTATCCTTAAAGCCAATGTCTAGCCTAGCATTTAAAGCAATGACAGATATAATTACTAAAGTCGTTAAAGATTTTTACCTTTAAATGATGAAAAAAGAATATCCTTCCAATAGAGGGTTAAATATTAATAAAGCCAATGTGTCTTTTCCTAAATTATCAACTGAAGACATTGTCACCACAGTTGAAATAAGAGATCCCTAGAAAAGGTCAACCTTAGTAGCTCACAAGAGGTGAAGCTAGCATTCATTAGCACTCTGTTGTCCCAAAAGGAAAAGGATAGATTGTTTGACCTACTGAAAGTGTTTAGAGATTGCTTTGCATGAGATTAGGATAAGATGTCTGACCTGTCTCACAGTTTGCTCAAGTATCACTTGCTATTGTATTCAGAGAACTTGGGATATATGGCATTGAAACTTATTTTGAAAGTGAAGAAGGAAATTCAACAACCATTAAAGGTAGGTTTCATCTAAACCACTAGGTACACCAAATGGTTGTCAAATATTGTCTTTGTTGTTAAGAAAAATGGAAAGATCTATATCTACATTGACTTTAAAAATCTAAACAATGAAATCCCTTGAATGGCATGTATGTTTAGTGTACTAATGGAAGTTGAATGGTCAAAATGAGATGTATGGGGTTTATGACCACTTAGGCAGCTTACCCAAGTCATAATTATGCTTTTAAACTTGCCCAAGAGGTGCCAAACTCAAGAGGAGACCATTTGGACCAAAGTGACTCTTGATAAACAGCAAAAATAACTATTTCATGAGGCTATATCACTTTTTAACCAAATGAGCTCTTCTTATTCCAAAATTTAGCATGCTTCAAGGGCTTGTTGAGTGCTTTTTGGGAAACTAAAGTGCAAAATTTTTAGAGGTCTATGGAATATTTGATGAATTTTCAAAGTTAGAAATTTTTTTGGTTTTTGTTACAATCACTGTAGCTTTGATCTAAAAATGAATTCTGTCACTTAGGGGCCAAATGATGCCCAATTACCACAAAATTTTATAGGGAGAAATAAGACATTCCTAGTGACTTGTGCCAACTAGAAGCACCCCATTTAGATGTCTAGAGAGGGAGAGATGAATTTTTAAAGATTCTGCCCAGTATCAGTCATTTAGACTATTAGCAGGTACTATTTGATTGGTTTTCGATGCCTAGATATGCCTGAACTAGTCTAGAGTTATTTTTCTCCTCTAGCCAACATCTGTAGCTTTGCAAATTAGTATCATTTGCATGGACTGGAGTTTTAGCAGAAAGCTGTGATAGTACCAGTAGCCAGCCAGACCTCTATACCATTTCAAATGTCAGTCATCTTTTATGTTGTGTTTTATGGCCTGGAAATATTTTTCCATAAAGTAGACATGTGTAGCTTTCTATAATGACAAAGAATGCATAATTTCAATTTTTGTAAATTTAGTTATGATTTTCCAAAATTTGTGATAGAGAAAGGAAAATTCTGACTGAAATAATATCTATGGATTTTATGTACTCTCTTGCTTTGCACGAGCTCTAGGCCAATTTTGGGGATAGAAATAAGTCGTACCTGTGACGACCCTAATTTTTAATCATTGTAATTAAGGTTAAATACGTGATTAATAATCATAGATTAGGATTACAAGACATTACGACTAATGACATTGTGAAAATGCGGGGAAATTTGAACCTTAATGTTATTAGAGTCATGAACCATTCAATTATAAGCACTTATGTATATCAGAAAAATAAATATTCATTTATAAGTCTTTGATTCTATTACCCATTGATTCCAACTCACCAGAATCTTCTACTAATGTATCTAAGTCACCCCTTGAGGTTGCCATATAAAAAACCAAGATTTTCTAGTTAATATAAAGGTTTTAAGATGTTCGTCACGGCTAAATTACTCTTAGCTGTGGCCAATTACTCTCGGCTTCACCCCTTACATCGTTATTAATTTCACTGCAGTAATAGTTGTGGTGAGTTAGACCTTCGCCATAGCTAACCTACATGGCACTGCAGTGAGGAAGCCTTCTGGAACTTACCTCGCTCGCCTCTCGCTATTGGCCACGACCAATTCCCTTGTTAGCTGTGGCTAATTCCTCTTTGGAACACCTGGGACATTTTCACAAAAGTTCGTCGCGGCAATTCCCCCTTTCGCTGCAGCAAATTTCCCTCTGGACAACTCCCAGTTTAGCCTCTCATATTTTACCGTGGCGAATTTCTCTCTGGACTCCCCCTGGGTAAATTCGTCTCTATTGGCCATAGCAAAATACCTTCTGATCCTACAACTCCTAAAATCTTGTCTCCTACTCTCTACTCTCTATCTAGGGACTCTCTAAGGCCACTCTCCCACTTGTTATGAGATTCTAATAGCATTTATCTAACTGATTTACCCCATTCATTGTATCATTACCCATCTAACATTTAAATGTGGATTTTTCCTACTCATCCATTGGCTTATATCAACAGATTTATAAATTTCCCACAATGGTCATTCAACCATATTTTCATTAGATAATTCATACATTTCCAACTCAAATCCACAATCCATATATCATATGATTTCATTACTCAAATAGTCAATTAAAACACAGGTTTATAAGCCATAATAAGTGTCATAAACTCATATATCCATCAACAACTAATATAAAGCCTATTTCTCATGATTACATTCTATGTTATCAAAATACAAACTCCTACACTTGGCAATACAGATACATGATGATGCTATACAAAGGTTAACAAAATTAGCATCTACTCTATTTCACTCAGAACAAATGTAGCTCCCCACACCAGGCCTCATCTCATAGATGTTCATCCACTTGCTTGCCCTTATCCTTACCCGAAGAACCTTCACCTGAAATGTTTAATCCCATGAAACGAGGTGAGATGTGAATCTCAGTAACCAAGGCAATTCCATCATATATTCCAGTTTAATTAACATATATGCATGATTTCACATAAGCATAAGAAAACATACCAATTATATCAATAAATGAAACAATTAAGCTATCATGATCACTATCCCATACTAGCAATCATATTTCCATATGTTAAAGGCCAATAACACCGGGAGAGGCCCGTTCACAGCATCTACTCTCTATTGAAGCATATGCACGGGTGGCAACCACACCACAGCTCCACCATGGACTCACAAGGTCCAATCACAATATAATAGATAGCCAACTAATTCATTCAACATTTCAAATCATTCATGTACAACAAATATGAAATTAAAACAGATATATGCATGGAATTAATATAGTCTGAGTTGCCTCACTTGTAACTAATCCTCTAAGAGCCAATTGAATGTTACTTCAACCTATGGACACAAACCAAGCCATTACTATCCCTAATCACAATTTGTATAAGCAACCCATCACTTAAAAAAAAGGTTAAGCTATATAGGACTACTCAAAAACACTTACCTAATCACCACTAAAACCAAATTTGGATTCGGTTGCTCTTATCCCAGAAACCTCAAAATAACACCTCAAATTGTGAGTAAATTCGTACAGAAACAATACCCATATTATAAATCAGCTATAAGGATCTTAAACTAGCAAAGAAAGCATCAAAATGAAGAGTTTATACTTACCTAATGTCGGCCCTAGCCTCAACCTATGAATTTTCACCATGGAAACATCAAATAACAAGTTTCAGATTTTGGGTGTGGGTGAAAATACTCCAAATAAAAAACTAATCGGGCCAAAATGAAGAGAAAAAAAAGGGAATTAAGTTATGTAACTATTACCTTAGCTGAATCTTGCTCTAGAAATGGAAAATAATAGATTTCTTGCCCCAAACCCTAGCCTCCCTTCAACCTGAAATTCCCTCTTGTGTTTCAGCAAAATGGGGAAGAGGCTGAAGTGTTTGGGGTTTTAATTGGGTCTAAGGTGGGTTATGGGCTGCTCCAAGTATCCAACTCCAAATAAGCTTCAGATTTAAGCTTTGTTGGGCCAGCTTCATGTGTTAGGCTATTGGGTTTTAATTGGGCCAGACCAAGTTTCAAGAGCTCAAAAGATTTGGGTCTGCACCAAAGTTGTTGGGCCAATTATAAGAGCTTACACAAGGTGGATCTTAGACCTCTATCACATTGAATTAAATTGGGTCTGCACCTAGCTTATTGGGCCCCCATTAACCTCTTATCATGATCTCCTATATTAATTTGGGCCTAGATGAAGTTTCTATCCCAATTAAATCTCAAACCCATATTAATAATTTATTATCTCCAAAATTTCTATTCACTTAACTTACCCAATTATCCCATATTAATTATTCTTAATTATCCCAAAACTATGATTAACACCTTAATTAATTTTGGGGTGTTACAATACCTATGTAATTAAATATAAGAATGTGATGCATGAGCTCACATGGTTCACAAGAGACCGAATGAAAAATTTATATGCGACGTAACGTTAAGAAATGCATTATTTCAATATCCTTTTTCCTTGTCCCTTCCTTCATGGGATTGATGGCATAAGACATGGAGATAGTATGAAATAAGCTAAGAATATATGGTGTTACACAGCATGAAAAGGGCAATTTTACTGTCTTAGTGAAGGCTTGATAGATACTGAGCCAAGATATAATCTGATTAAGAAATGGTGCCTTTTTCCACATCATGCATGCATCAAATTGGATACATTCAGCTGAGGTAGGTACAGGTTGTTTGCAAGATTAATTTTGCTTAAATATTTGCTATCATGACTAGTCCTGCAAGGTAAAATGACCAAATAGGTGATCTAGTTGAATTCATGCACCTTGCAACCTATATCCCAAAGAGTTGTTAAGGATCAAGCACTCATTGACTGTCACACCATACTTTATTAGACTCCATATTCCCATATTCAAGGAAACTTTCATGTGCAAGTAAAGAAAATCACAAAAAGAGGATAAAATAATGTCATTTCTTTATGTTACGTTAGGGTTAAAAATTTAAATTTTGATCCATAAACCCCAGAAACTTACTAACAACATTCTGAAATTATTTTTCATTTATACAAATCATAAACATTCCAAAAATTTGCTCAAACCATGGACCAAAAGCTAAAAATCACAAATATTCACGTTTTTCCTCGAGTCAGAATTCCAGTTTTCTGCTAGCTACTTTGGAAAATCATAACTAAATTTAGAAAAATCAAAATCAAGAAACCCATAACTTTGTGGAAAGCTTCAGAAGTTAAATTTACACTAAAAATAATTCCAAGCCACGAAAATCTCATATGGACCATCTTTAACAATAGAAAAGGCATAAAGTTCAGACTGCCCAGAATTACTGACATAGCTTTTTGATATAAACTTTGAAAATATACAATTAATTCCAAAAAAATCTAATTTATGCAGACTATACTAATTTGGAAATTTGTAGATGTTAACTAGAGGAAAAAATTAGTTTCAAACTAATCCAAGAGCATTCAGACCTAAAAAATCGATGGAACAGTACTATAGGTATGATTGTGAGTCTGGAATAAAACAGAAATTTCAAAAATTCATATCTCTCTCTCTAGACATCCAAAACCAAAAAATTTGCCAACTTCAAAAATTTGCCAAAAATTCTACAAATCTCCAAATATTACCTACTTTAGCTTCCCAAAAATATTTTAAGAAGGCTTAGATGCATACCAAATTTTAGACCAAGAAGAGTTCATTTGGATAGTTTGTGCTATAGCTCACCAAAGTGGTCAATTTTGTATCTTATAAGCCACTAACTTGGTCTAAATAGCTTTCCTTTGTGTTTGGCACCTCTTAGGTAAGTTTGAAAGTATAAATACAACTTATATGAACTGCCTAAGTAGTCCTAAACCTCATGCATCTCATTTTGGACATTCCACATCCAAGAATACACTAATACATATATGGCATCAAGTGTCAAGTTCTCTCATTTGCATTGATTTTGTGCCACAAATGATCCATACATCATTCATATATAATATTACATTTGCTCAAAGGTTTACAACTCAAAAATATCATGTACATATCCACTTTGGTATTTAAATGCAAAGGAAGCTACATAATGGTTAAAGTTTGATCTGTTAAGATCATTGGCTTGCATTCCTTGCTTCATGAGTGCCACTTAGACATATTAAGATGGAGAGAAGAGAAGTGAGATTCATGGAATCTCAATAGCTCACACACCCATTCACACACACATTCATGGCATACATACATCAAAGGCATAAATATGGAAAGTAACACAACTATAAAGCATGTAAAGTCACATTTCTATGCCACCGATCCACATTAAATTCAAGGATATGCTCTAGGGACTTTTGATTTTATCTCACCCCATTTCTAAGACTTTTGGATTTGTCTCACACTTGGCCTAGGGACTTTTGACTTGGCCTCACCCGTTTAAGAGACTTTTGACCTTGTCTCACCCATGCCATGAGACTTTTGGCATCACCTTACCTTCTTTAAAGGACTTTTGGCATCACCTCACCCTTATGAGCAAGTTCTACAATCAATAACATTCAAGAGTGCCAATGCAATAACAAAACATCAAGTGGCATGTTCTCAAGTCACAAAATCATACACATGCACACAATAACATATATACAACCAAGAATGCGAAGAGAAAGAGGTAGAGAGCTACCTTAGTATTTACGTAAGTTTCTCTTGGTCTTTCTCCTTCCTTGTTTTGGTTCTACAAGTACACCAAAGTGGGTTGAGATTCTCTTGGCCTAAACATCATAAATAGCACACAATTACACTTTTGAAGTAAGCAAAGACACTACATTTATTCTTAGAAAAATAAGTGGTTCCATAGTTCACATAATGGTTCCATAAATGGCATATTGAAGCAACCTTTATAATTCAAGTTCAGGCTCCATTCTCTTTTCATTTCTAGGCCTGTTGACCTCATTCAAGGTCCTTGGAGCCATCATTTACCCATTTACAAGAGCCTAGACATGTGTTGCTTTATAAGGCTCCATTATAGAAACCATTGTCTCATCTCCCAAACCATGACTCCTAAATTTTTCCCAAGGGTTCCTCTAACCTTCTACCATCATATGAAGTCCCAAATCAAGGCTAGAACAAATTAAAATACTTCTTAATCCATCTACGCTGGCTTGGTCGAACTTATAAGGCAAGGAGGAGTCCATGAGATTTTTGATTTTTTCTTGATGGGAGAGCCATTTGGGAGGCTTCCTAGAGGTCTTAGGAGCTCAATTAAACACTTACATAGCCTATAAAATTCATGTACTAAATCAGTTTTTACAAAACCCTCAAGAGCTCTACACTTTTCTAAATCAATTCTATTAGTTTTTCTTGCAAATTCTTGGCATATTCTACTTCCTCATGGTCTAAAACCCTAGTTTCTCTCTTGTTTTTGGATAGAAAATCTTCCCCTCCCTCGGTTTGGTTCTTGGCCAAAATATACACAAATGAGGAGTAAGGAGAAGAAGCAACAAAGAACAAAAATTACCTTAGATTCAAGCTTGCTTTTAAGAGCCTTTCTCCTTGATTTGCTTCTCCTCAAAAATTTTGAACCATCATCCCTTGTTTTAGACTCAAAACAAAACCAAATCACTTAATAAAACCATAGAAAGAAAGCTTGAAGGGAGAAGAACAAAGTTAGAAGAGGAAGAAGCATGAAAATCCTTGAATTTACCTACTTTTTTCTTGGTTTTCTTCCTCCTTTCTCTCCTTCTCCTGTGTGCCTAAGATGGAAATCTCTTTTTCTATTTTTGGGTAGAGGTAAGTCGACCTAAAAAAGGGAGAAAGGACGTGAATGATATAGAAGATTCAAGAAGCCACTTTTCTCAAAAATTTTAATTTTGCCCTTTCATTATGGCTTCATTTTAGCTCCTTTCTAAGAACCGTATTTTTTATCATAAAATTTAGGTTCCAATTTAATAAAATGCCTTTGGAATCACTCAAATTGGAGTTAAAACCCTTCCTAAACGAATATGTTAAAATTTGGGCTCGCCATTATTGGAAAATGTACATCAAAAGAGCTTTAATTGTCTCAAGACTTTCCATGATTTTCAAGGCCTCTGAGAAGCCTGGGCAACTTAAATTTCCCATTTAAAAAGCCCTCCTATGAGTCTTTCCAAAAATTTCATGTATTTATGAAAATGCCACTACGTTTTGTCACTCTTTCATTACATTTCGTTTCTTAATTCTAGCTCTATTTTGCTTTTCGTTTAACCCTAGGATTCTTATTTTTAGGAGTCTAGAATGCTTTCTAATTTTTTTGGGACCTTAAATAAGTCATTTCAGGGACTTGCTTTTGTATCTTATGAATTTTGTACGTTAACAGAGAAACCGCACGTTACGTTTTTCACGTTTTCTCTCATTTTCAAATAATTGAGTGCTACCTTTCTTGCTTCATTATGAAATGCATAGAATAAGACCTAGAAATGGCATGAGGCAAGGTAGATAAATATAGTGTTACACTACCCAAATTTTTTGGAACATTATCTAGCTCATTTTCAAGTGACTTGCTTTTATACAGCTCATTTCATCATTTTACAGAATTTACCGTTCGTTACACTGACTTCCTTGCTGAACATCCCTTTTTAGAAGTAGGTAATTGCATAGTAGACTTTTTTGGATTTTTAGGCTTTAATGTTGGCATATGTTCTGTAATAAATCTTATGCCCATGGATAATTAAAGTGGGCATAGTGTTAATTAGCCCAAGTCATAAAAAGGCCTACTTTAACTTTGAACTAAAGTCTTCTTGATCAAATAATCAAGCTAATATGAAGCATTGATCATTGGCTTAAGGCTGTTAGAAAGCATATATAGGTTGATTTCATTCAGATAGTAGGAGATTCAAAATTGGTGATAAAATAGTTAACTAGTGAATACCAATGCATACACCTAACTAGGTGCAATACCATTGGTTAGCTCTTGAAAAGCTTTAATGTTTCTTAAATGTCATAATCATGCATGTACTTAAGGGATCGAATGAAGAAATAAATAAGCTAGTCCAAGTGGCCTTTAGTTATAGGACTTCAACATACATGCATAGATCCTAAGTGTTTGATATTATCTCTTTCTTAGTGGTTGGGCAACTAGCCAAGGAGGAGGAATTGTAGGAGTGCATCCTAAAAATAGAAAAGCAGTCCTCAATGCTTGAAATGACTTAACATCATGATAGGCTCAATGATTGTATGGACCTAGATTAAACCTTAATCAAGAACCACTTGAGGAAACCAAAAATACTCTTATCTTTGAGGGAAGTCTAGATTTATCATGACTAGAGGATGTCATTCACCAATCCTTAACATTATTTGGTGTCATTGAACCAAAGCCAAGTTATGACTAGTTAAGAAAAATAGATTAAGAAGCAGTAAAACTAGTCCTTCTAAGATTGGACCATGGATGGACGAGCACAATTAAATCTACTTGCCTAACATAGGACCAAATGTAACTGAATATGATTAAACTAAGATTATAATAGCCAAATCCTAGCAAAAGAAATGATTTCTACTAACAACAAGACTAAGTCGAGAATTAGAGAATAGAGATAATCAATCTTACTAAAAATCCCTTAACTAGAGTGAGGTAAAAGGTGAAGAACAAGGCACTTAACTATATCTTACGTGAAGATACCCTATAAGAAAAGTAAAGATGGCATGCTATTGAGATGTATTGTTGCATAAGAAATGCTAAGAGTGATAGCTAAAGTCCATTAAAGATTGTATCGAGCACACTAAGATGGGCCAAATATGAGATGGATTCTCTATCAACATGATATTATTGGTCAATCATAGCTTATGACATTATCAAATATGCAAAAAGATGCAAGGAATGTTAGCCATGGCCATTTAAAGGATAGACATTGGATTTGATTGACAAAATACACCCATCTTCATCCAAAAGGCATGCCTTCATCACTGTAGCCATTGACTTTACCAAATAGGTAGACGTTGTTCCTATAGAGAAAATGAGACAAAAGGACATTATCAAATTCATAAATTAGCATATCATTTATAGATTTGGCTTACCTTAAACAATCATGGCCAATCAAGGGACATCATTTACAAGAGATAAGATAAGGGCCTTTTCCTAGGAATTTGGCTTTATGCTCATTCACACAAGGCTATACCATTCATAAGCTAATAACCAAGGTGATGCTACTAACAAGACCTTTATTGGATTAATAAAGAAATCCATTAAGGAATAGCCAAGGAAGTGACATCAGGTTTTACTTGAAGTTTTATGGGCCTACAAGAATTCAATCAAAAATAACATATGCACTGCTCCTTTCCAGCTAGTTTATGAAGTTGATTGTATGCTTCCACTAGATATTATAGTTAAGTCTTAGAGAGTGGCTCGATAGAATAACTTGATAGCAGATGAGTATACTCAAGCCATTTGTATGGAGTTTGACAATTAAGATAAAGATCGATTAACTACTCTAGAGCATATCAAACTACACAAAAACTAAGGCATGCGCATGTATAATAAGAAGGTTAGATATTAGTAGTTTAAGGTTGGAGATTTGGTTTGGAGGACTCAACTAAGAGTTACAATGAAAGATAAAAAATTTGGCAAATGGTCCCCAAATTGGAAAAGGCCATTCATGGTTAGTTAAGTTATCCATGGAGGAGCCTATCATCTGCTCAATGTAGAGGGAATGGAGGAAACAAAGTGCACAAATGGAAAATATCTAAACAAATACTACTATTTTATATTTAAAGAATAGAACATGAAAAATGAAAGGAATTAAAATATTATCCATTGAGAAGATTCTCCAAAGTCACAAGCCAACCTCATAACTCAATTTAAAAAAAAAAAGACAAAACTTCTAATGCAACCTTAGTGTATTGGCCACAATAAGGAGTACCAAAGATGTTTATGGCCTTTTCTAGCAAGCATTTAGTTTCCTCAACTAAAATTGCAAGGCATCCAGAAGCAAAAGTTGATGTACTTGGTTAGCTAGGAGTTAAGGACAAGGAAAAATGTTTTCTAAGGACGTTAGAGCTTTCATCTTTCTTTTGTAGTTGTTATTTCCTCTTCACTAAGTTAGACATCTAGTAAGAACTGAGCATCCTTTTCTAATAACTGGTTTAAATGAGTCTTAACCTCTTTCTTATAAATTATGGCATTAACCTCTTGCTGACAAAAGTTTGCCACTTGCATGTCAATTACTATTACTTGGGACTAAAGAGTATTAACCTCCTTTTAAAGTTGAACTATTTAGTGGTTTATTTTCCAAAGCTTAAATTTTAGGGAATTAGATTTATCTGTTGCCTCATCATAACGACATTTCAAAGTATAGAAATCATTAGTTGATTTGGTTCCTTTTGCCAACAATTCCACAAAATGACAAATTTTTAGTTTATAGGCATCTTTGCAAGAGGAATGTTGAGATAACTAAGCAAACAAGGAAGGAAGCACCTTAATGGCCTTAAAGAAGGCATTGCTTTATCCAAAAATGGAATTAGAAGCTACCTAACTCTAATAGTTTAGTCAATATGTTTTCTAGTTGACTGAAATTATCAAAAGAGGGAACACGGTCTTTCATTAACCTATTAACAATAGAAATCAATCCAAGCATTTGTAATGGATTCAATGGAAAGGAATAATGGACTTGGTGAAGCATGCTTACAAGAAATGGTAGAAGCAAGAATGGTTGCTCTTACCTGTTTAGATGAAGTTTCTTGAAAGAAAAGAGGGGGCTTGTAATATCCTATAATTTAAAAATTTAAAATAATTCCTAAAGAGTGGAATGAATTATTTATGAGGGGTCACGGGTCTAGAAAAGGCCATTATGCATTACAAGAAATCGAAATTAGAACCGTTTAGTTAATGAATAAAGACCTTAGAGTAAAGTGAATTGATGCAAATTAAGGCTAGAATCCTAAATAAAGCATCTAGAAATAAGGTCAAGAAACCAAAGATAGCCCAAAATTAGAACCGAAAAGCCTAAACAAAATGAATCGAAATGTAGTGGCAAAATTGTAATTTCAAACAACTTTTTGAAAACTCAAAGAAGGGAGTTTTAAATAATAAAATTGAATCCACTAGGGTTCTCAAGGGTCTAAAAAACTATAAGAATTGTTACAATAGTTAAAACCCTTTTGTTCTATAATTTAGGTCATCAGTTAATCAAAACTTTGACTGGATAGTATAATAAGGTTTTAAATCCAATTAATGTGAAACCAAAGGCTTTTAATAAATTAGAGGATCTAAATTTTTATGATAGAAAAAACTGTTCTTAAGAGGGAGTTAAAATGAGCTTAAATAGAGGAAATGAAGTTGTGAGACATAATTGACATTTTAGAAATTGTTTTATAATTATTCTTTCTTCCTTTTATAGTCATCCACATAACTTATTTTGCCATAATTGACTTAGCCCTCTTAAAATAAACCAAAAATAGAACCAAAGGCACAGAGAAGAAAGGAAGGAAAAGGAAGAAGTCAAGTAAGTAATCATGAAGCATTTGCCTTCCTTGCCTTCATAAGAGTTCTTCTCCTCTTCCTCCTCTTTCTTTTTATGGCTTTAGAATTTTAAATAGTGGAATTTTATGGCTAGTTTAGTAGAAGGAAGGAAGAATTTAAAGTAAGCTTTGGGAGCATAAGAAGCACCATTTAGCAAGGAATTAAACAAGGTATACCTTCTGATGTAAAACTTATTCATCTAGGTTTTTCCATGGCCTCTTCATTTCATCCCAACCAAGTGTAATCTAAAAGAAGCTTGGTTTTGGCTCAAACTTGATAGAAAATAAGGCCTTGAAGCATGGAGATTCATATGGAACCAAAAGAATCAAATAAGAAGCATTTGGTAACATGTTAGCAAAATTAAGGTTTTGATTGCACCTTAGAAAATATGAAACTTTAAAATGATATTTTAGACTATGTAAGAGTATGATTAAGCCAAAAAGAGACTAAGGAATTCATATAGGTGCTAAATTCCCTAAAAGAATGAACAAAACTTCATAGATACCTCCTTATGTATATGTCTCGGCCAAGGGATAACTGTAATACCTAGGGAGAGTCTTTTTTTTTAATTCTAAGAATAGAAATGGTCTGGATATGAACTATAAGCACCAAATGAACTATTGGTTTGAATTTAGAAACCTTATTTTAAAAGGTAAAAGTTTAAGGTTCCATTATAGATAAAGTGACTTGGTGCTAGGCTCCTTAAATTGAGTTTGTGATAACTCTACTAAGTTTAAATAGAGTCATATGACTTATCTTGGCTAAGAAATTGGAACTAAGATAATGAATTATATGAGTTACTTCATTATACCACTAAATGGAGCCGTAAGGAAGCCTAAAGCTAAAGTTAGCTTATGTAAGGCTTATGTGAGGCTAGAGATGGTTCCATTGATGCATTTGTATCTTATTTGATGTGTCTAGGCTAAGCAAGTAAAGCCTCTCCTAAGTGTGTGTGTGAGGTCGAGAAGAGGAGGTGAGAGACCAATAAAAGGGACTAAAATGAAAAGGCCAATAAAAGGGACTAAAATGAAAAGGCCAATAAAAGGGACTAAAATGCGAAAGTAAAAAGTTGTTAAAGTGACTCCTCCCTTTCCATATAGCACATGGCCCTCCCCTAATTTGATTAACCATCCATTTTTACATCCCAAAATAGAGGAAGAGAATAGGGAGAGAGACGCACTAAAGGAGGAGAAGAAGAAGAGGAAAACTCAAGAAAAAAGGTCAGGAAAAACTTAGAATTTCAAGCTTCTTCCTTCCTTAAGGTTGTTCTCCTCCTTCCCACTTTTCTTTCCATGGCTTTGGTGAATGATATAGGTCTTTTTTGGGTATGATTCAGAGGAAGAAGATTAAAGTTTAAAAGAGAAGAGCATACCAATCGAAAGAGCTCTTGGAATAAGCTTAAAACCAAGGTAAACATCCATGCTTTCTTGCTTCTCTTCCCTTGCTTCTTCTTAAGTAGTTTTGACCAAGTAGAAAACATGTAAGGGAGGATAATTATGACCTAAACCAAGCATGAAACCTATGATTTAGGGTGTGGGAAGCCAGTAAATGCAAAGAAACCTAAAGGAAAACCATTAGAATACAAGAGAGCAAAGCTAAGGATCCAAAGATGTATGATAAAATTTGATTTTCTCCAAGGATATTCTAGCTTATGTGATAGTTTAATTGAGTCCCTAAGACCCCTAGGAAGTCTCCCAAGTGTCTTTTCCTTTAAGAAAACGAGGAAAATTCTATGGGTCCAAAACAATGCTCATGTCAGGGCCAAGCCTCCTCCAAGGACCTAGGAAGTGTTTTAAATTTTTCTAAGCTTAGATTGGGACTATATATGATGGAAGAGTATGAAAGAAATCCATGGAAAATTTAGAAGCCATAGCTTAAGAGTTGGAGGTGTAGGCTCCATAATATGGCATAATGAAACAACTCCTAGTTAGGCTCCTCAAAATGAGTGTGTGATGGCTCCAAGGAGTCTAAATGAAGTTAAGAGTCATAGATTAAAGGAGGAAATAGGACCAAGATCAAGAATTATTATGGTTGCTTCATTAAGTGCTTTATGGAACCTGTAACATCTGATCCCTCCGTAAACGTGAGAAACGCAATGTTCGGTTTCTTCGTAAGCGGCAGAAATGGGCCAGATACAAAAGAAAGTCCTTGAAATAGAAGGAATTGGGGCCAACTAAAATTATGATAAAATTTTAAATATTAGAAAATGAGGATTTGAGCCTTGAGTTGCCTAGAAATCAAGGCCAAAGTGATTCGAAGAATTTGTCAAAAGGCTAGTGACAATTTCGTAAATATGAGCACTTTTTGAAAAACACATAGGAGGGCTTTTTAAATGAAAGTTTTGAGTTCTCCGGGGCTCTCAGAGGCCCTAAAAACCATGGAAAGCCCCGGGACAGTTAAAGCCCTTCCGGTGGACGTTTTCCAACGTCATTGTGCCTGAACTTTAACAGATTCATTTGGAAAGGTTTTAGCTCCAATTTGAGTGATTCCAAAGATATTTTACTTGATTGGGAATCTAAATTTTATAATGGAAAAGACGGTTCTAAAAAAGGAGCTAAATCGAAGGAGAAATGAAAATGCAAAGTATGAAGGGCAAAATAGAAACTTTTGAAAAGTGTAACTTATTCCCACCTATATATATGATGCACCCTTCTCCTCCATTTATTATTCACGACCATGTTCTGCCTAAAACCAGAAGAAAACCCTAGGGGATGAGGTTCACAAGAAGGGGAAGAAAAGGAGGAGAAGTCAAAGGCTTAAGGTATGGAAATTAGTAGTTTTTCATGCTCTTTCTCTTCCAAACCTCTTCTCCTCCATTCTCCTTTGTTTCCTATGATTAAAATGAGGTTTATAAATCTGATTCAAGGGAGATATTCAAGGGAGAGCTCGGATTTGAAGAGAGGAGCTTAAAGAACACAAGATTCAAGTGAGAAAAAGCAAGAAAACAAAGTAATTTCTCTTCCTATGATTGTCATTTTTGGTCCCCTTCTCCACCATTTCTCCCCACTTGAGAAAACCCTAGAAGGAGATGATTTTTAGGTAGAACCAAGCATGAATCTAAGGAAAAAGGGTGTGGAGATTAAGAATATGCAAAGGGAATTAACAAAAAATCATTAGATTTCAAGATGCAAGTTCTAGGGTTTCAATTGCACCTTGTAAAATCTGACTTTGTATGATGATTCCTAGGCCTAAGTAAGAGTTTAAATGAGCTCCCAAGATCCCTAAGAGGCTCCCTATATGCTTCTTCCCTTGAAAAAATAAAGAAAGCTCCATGGAACCTAATATGCTTCATAGCCTCGGCCTAGATGGGTTCTCCTAGCTAGGGAGAGTTTTAAATTTTTCTAAGCCCATTCTTGAGTCATATTTGATGAATGAAAGTGAGGGAAGGCCTTGGAAAAAATTTAGAACTCATAGAAAGTGATTTGGTGTCTTAGGTTCTATATTATGACCTAAAGAAGCAACATGGTGTTAGGCCATTTATTTTGATGATGTGATGAGGCTTAAAAGGAGTCAATAATCATATTTGAAAAGAAAGAATGAGGCCTAGAAATCATTTGAGGGGTGTTGCTTCATTAGGTGCCAATATGGACTATAAAGGAGGTTGTAGAGTAATCTAGGGTTTAAGCAAGTCGCATGGCCCTAGAAATTGTTTCATGAACTTAATTGGCTCCCGTAATTTGTATCTAGGCCAAGAGAAACTATCTCCACCAAGTTGTGGGTGTGTGGCCGAAAGAGAAGGCTTGAAAGCTAAAGAAAAAGTATGTGCTTGTATACAAGGTAGCTCTCTCCACCTTCTCTCATACATGGATGTGTGTTTAGCTTGTTTTAGAATGTGTGTATGTGTATTTTCAAGCTATGGAAAGTATGCTAGCATGCCTTTATATGTTATGATTCTTGATACCACATTATGTTTTAAATGAATCAATGATGTTTGTATGAGTTTGCTTAGGTGTGGAGAGGCCAAGAACCCTTGAGCTTGGTTGAGACAAAGTAAAGAGTCTCCCAAAAGCAAAGTTGACTCCCAAGAGTGTGGTTGAGTCTAAAGTGCTCAAAGAATGGGTGAGGCAAGTCCAAAATCCATGAGGAGAAGTGTGAGGCCAATCCAAACACTTAGTGAGCTCTTAATGACTTGTATGATTGATTAACATGCCCATGTCTTCCATTTTCACCATGCATGCATTTGAAGAGCTTGCTTTGCACATATTATGCATGATTGAATGGGAGATGAGCTATTGAGATTCTTTGAATCTCATTCCCTCCTCTCCAATGATCTAACATGCTAGGTGGACTAAGTAATTATGGTGAAGGGAGCCAACAACCATGAAGAGCAAAGATTGACAAGCTTATGTTTTGTTTTGTCTATTTTGGAACTATAATGATGGTTCATAATGTATATGAGATTGTATATGTACTATGAATGTTGAGACATATGTAAAGATACTATTATGTGATGTTTAGATGTATGGAACTGATGTATGACTACTAGCACATGTTTTGAGTATGAAATGTCATGGTATGAGAATGTAAAGTTTGGTGATTATGTATATAAGTGTGGGTGGAATGGCCAAAATGAGATGCATGAGGTTTGGGACCATTTGGGCAGCTCACCCAAGTCTCAAATATGCTTTTAGACTTGCCCAAAAGGTGCCAATACCAAGGGAAGACCATTTGGCAAGTTTGGTACCTCACATGGAGCCAAATTTGACCATAATGGAACCCTGCGTCACTTTTTAGCCAAATGAGTTAGTCTTAATCTGAAATTTGGCATGTAATTAGGTCTCATTGATAAATTTCTGAGAAGCTAAAGATAATAATTTTTGGAGATCTATAGAATATTTGGTGATTTTTCGAAATTGGCAAATTTTATGGATTTGGTCTGCTGCACTATTCATTTGGTTCGAAATTATTTTCTGTCACATGAGACCCAAATGATGTCCAATTGCCACAAAATTTTATACAAAGAAACTAGGCAATCATAGTGACTCGTGCCAACTAGAAGCACCTCATTTGGAGGTCTAGAGAAGGAGATATGAATTTTTGACATTTCTGTCCAGTATCAGTGAAATTTCCTGACTACAAGTACTATTCTATTGAATTCAGGAGTCTGGCCTTAATGAACTGATCTGGAGATATTTTTTCTCTCTAGTTAACATCCACAGCTTTTCAGATTGGTATCATTTGAAAAGATTAGATTGTTTTGGAATTAATTGGACATTTTCAAAGTTTCCTGCAGAATTTTGTGATAGTTCCAGATTTCAATCGGACCTCTGTAGCTTTTTGGATGTCAAACGTCCTAGGTGATGAATATGGTGACCTGGGCATATTTTTAGTGTGAAGTAGACATTCGAAGATTTTTAGAATGACCACGATTGCATGGTTTTGATTTTTCTAGATTTAGTTATGATTTTTCAAAATTTGCCCAGAAAAAGGACTAATTATGGCCGAGAATGATCTTTAAGTTTCCATGCCCCATTTCGGTTTCCATGGGTTGTAAGCATGTTTTTTGTGATGCAAATAAGTTGTAATGATGAAATTAAATATGAGAAAGTATAGTATGAGCTCACACTGTCCACGTGACACCGAATTGAATATTTTAGATACGACGCAACGCGAAAATAATCATTATTTCTTTAGCGTTTCCATGGAATATCAATATGATTCATGATATTATGCCACTTGAAAGTATGAGATGAGCTAGAATTTATGGTGTTACAAAACCATAATTAAACTATAGGACAAAATAGGCTTCCCTAGAGGGTGTGTGGTGTTAGAGTTTATTTCAAGAATGTAATTAGATCCCATTCGATGTGCTAGGCCACAAGAACTAAGTCCCACCTCATTGCAAGTGTGTGGTCGAGAGAAAGGAAGAGTAACTAAAGAAAAGTTTGCATTTCTTGCTTTAAGGTAGCTTTCTAACCTTTCTCTTATGCATTGTTGGATGTTTTCTTTGTCTCTGAGTGTTTGCATGTGGATTTATGCCATATGAAATGTTCTTAGCCATTGCTTACATGTATGGTACCATTATGTGCTAAAAATGTGTTTTATAAATGTTGTATGGGTTGAATGAGTTTGGTGAAACCAAAAGCCCCTTAGCTAGGATGAAGATGAGTTAAAAGTCCCTAAGATTGGGTAAGACAAAGCTAAAAGTCTCAAGAAGAGTGAGGCTTGGTCAAAAGTCCCTTGAAAGTGGGTGAGGCTAAACCAATGTCGTTGAGAACTTGTGTATGATGTGTATAAGCTTCTTGAACATGAAAATAGTTTTTATGTGCTTACAAGTTCCAAGATTACCATGCATTCATTCTTAGACTTGTAAATGCATCTATTATGTGTGTTTGAAAGGGGAAAAAGTTATTGGGATTCTTAGAATCTCACTCTTCCCTTTCCATTTTCTAACTATATCTAGGTGGGCCAAGAGAGCCAAAAAATGGAAGCCACCACTATTGAAGATAAAAGTTCACCAAAGGATATGTCAAATAATCATTTTGTAGACCTATTAATATTAAATGATGTAATCATATGTTGTAAATGATATGTAGATACTTGAGCACATGTAAATGCATGAATATATAATGTTTTTGGCACCATATGAATGAGTATGTGCATTCTTGCCATCCATAGGCTTAGTATTGGTTATGAAAGTTTATGTATATGAACAAGTAGCATAGTGGAAATAAGCTCCATGATATTTTAAACCAAATAGCATGTCTCTCTAGGCTATGTATGTGGTTATGGATGTGCCCAAGTGGCCTTGAATAATAAAGAAAGAAATTTGGCACCATCTTGAACCAATTGAGATACCAAAGTTGACCTTTTTGTGTACTGAACCAAAATCTGACCAAATAAGTGAGTCTTCTCATGAAATTTGGCCAACAAGTAGGCCTTCTCTAGAGCTTTCCACAAAGCCAAAGAACACCTAATTTAGAGCTTTAAAGAATTTATTATGAATTTTCAACTTTGGGAACAAAAATGCAGAATGGCTGGGCACACTGTTCATTTGGTCAGTTTCTTTCCTTGTATCATCCATGGGCCAAATGGTGTCCAATGGGTATGAATTTTATAGCCATAAAATAGACATGTTAAGGTTTCTATAATAGTTTGAGAGCACCCCATTTGGAGCTCTGTAGAGGGAGAAGCAAATTTTGAAGTTTCATGATAGTATCAGGGATGTAGCAGGACCTCTGATACTCTTCCATAAGTTTTCATGAGCTATAGCATCTTTTTTGGTTTGGAAATATTTTTAGCCTCTATTTAACATCCATGATTTCTAGAATGATATGGTTTGCTGGGTTTTAATTTTTCTAAAATTAGTTATAAATTTTTGAAATTTTTATCAGTAACCTATGATGGCAAACCTGGGTAGCTAGACTTTTAGTGCTATTCTATTGTCAATCATAGTTCATTTAATGTTTTCATGACCTGTAATAATTTTTAACCTATAGTTAACATTTATGGCTTTCCACAAAGCTATCATTTGTTTAATTTCTATTTGTTTAGAATTAATTATGAATTTTCAAAGTTGACGATAGAAAGCTATATTGGTAAATCCGAGGCCAAAGCACTTATTTTGTGTGATAGTTCTAAACTCAGGAAGAATGGAATGTTTTGTGATGGTTTTGACTTGTATGAGTGTCTTTGGAGTAGAGAATGATATAGGTGAGTTCATGTGACTAACGGGATGCAAAACGAAAATTTTAAACCCTATGCAACACAAAAATAATACATGATTCTATTGGATTTTCTTGAACTTGAATGAAGCCAAGCAAGCATAATTCTGTAAATGAACGGGATATGCTAGAATTATATGGTATTACATATTTCATGTTTAGGATGTGCTCAAATGATCACAAGACTTGTAAGAGGTCATTTTAAACCATTTGAACCTATACTTATGTCATTTTTAGTCACTTTCCACCCCTTAACCAAAATCTAACCAAATGAGCGATTTTTTGGATGAAATTTGACAGGCATTTAAATCTCATTTAAATATTTTCACAGAGCTAAAGAACAAAATATTTAGAACTTTGTAGAATTTATTGTAATTTTTCAAACTTGGCTAAAAAATGCATAATTACCTGAGTATTGTTTATATGGTCAGATCTAGTTTTCTAGGTATTTGAAGGGGCTAATGGACACCAATACTCATGAAATTTTATAGGCATAGAGTTGGCATTATAAGTTTTCTATAACCACTGAGTTTGCATAAAACAGAGTTGTGTAGCCCAAGATATACATGCTCAAAATTTCAAGTTTGGGTTGGGTTACAATTACTGTTCCATTGAATTTTTGTAACCCAAACGAATTTTTTTTATCTGAAATTTTTATAGTATGTAGTTCATCCCTAAAATTTTCATAAAGTCCTAATTTGTGCAAATCAAAGTTTCCTAGTCCAAGATATGAATTTTTGAAATTAGTTGCTGAAATATACCTCTATGTGAATTTATGAAATTGTGGTGGTTTGATGTACATAACTTAAAACCCAATTTTCTTGTTTCTTTTTATGATGTTTTTAGCTGGACGAATATGTTAAGGATGAATTTTGAGATCTATATGTAAAAGTCATGCTTTTACGCAAAAATAAAGAAATTAGGCCTTTCATGTTGGTTTATTTTGCTACTAAAAGTATTGAAAATAAGAAAATTAAACTTGTAAGCATATAATAATGTAAATTATGTGCTACTTCTTTATGGTATGACAAAAATTGTCAAGAATCATATCAAATAAGGAACTTCTAAAAAAAAATTGAAGTTAAAATCCACAATGATAATATTACTTTGGGTAACCAACGAAAGAAAACAATGTCCTTGACCTCATCCTTTGGAGATGGGAAATAGTGATTTTCCGTATTAGCCAACCTCAACTAAGATTAGAAAGTTGGTATAGCTTGAAAAAAACCAAATTGCCTTACATAATAGTTAGATAATACAACTCCTAACAAGGTTTGTTGTTATGTAAGGAGAATGAGGTTTCGACCAACAAATCCTTATAGTAGAGGTAACTTGACCTAACCTAGCAGACTAGTTATCAATGGTTGAATAATAGGTTCCAGGGCTTAGCCATAAACCATCCAAAGCCATACAATCATTAAAAAAAAAGGTAAATTCAAATGGAAAGCAAACCCAAAGCTAGTAGATAAAATTGAAAATAACCCTAACCAATGCTATATTTGAAGAGATTTTTTTAAAAGAAAAGGCCTGAAGCTATATTTGTAGAAACCAAAATGGACCATGCAAAGAAGAACCATTGTAAAATTTGCTCTAGAAAATGTGTAAGCCTTGATATAAATGAACAAGAAAGAAAGTACCCATATTCACAACCTTCCTTTTTGCTAGTATGATTGCTAATGATTGACAGTCCTTGGATAAAATTAGTATGAAGAAAGAAATGGCAGAGCCACAATAGCAAAAAAGCTAGATGCCCTTCTTAACATGGAATAGATGCACCAAATCAACCATAGGCATTCAAGAAAGACAAGTAAATAGCTATTTTACAATGGAAATTAACAGTCATATGGTCTTTAGAAGGAAACAGAGTAGGTTCCCATTTGATTGGTAGAATGCTCGTCAAAGCCACCATGTCTAAAAAGGTAAGGGTTGCCATACTAAAATAGAAAAGGCATAACACCATAACTTCTAGCTCATTTCATCCCATTTATAAGCTTTATATTATCAATCCCACAAGAGCATATGAAAAAGGGGATAAAAATAATACACTTTTCGCATTGTGCTATATTTAAAAAATTTCATTCAGTGTCACGTGGACCGTGTGAGCTCATACTATACTTTCTCATATTTAATTTCATCATTACAACTCATTTGAATCACAAAAACATGCCTACAACCCATGGAAACCGAAATGGGGCATGGAAATTTGAAGAGCATTCTTGACCAGAATTGGCCTCTTTTCTAAGCAAATTTTGGAAAATCATAACTAAATATAAAAAAATATAAATGATTCAATCTTGGTTGTTATGGAAATCTTAGGATGTCTAATTCAAAATAAAAATATGCCCAGACCACAACATGCATCATGGAGGACATTTGACATCCGAAAAACTAATGAGGTCGCTGCTGCCTGGGCTCCTATTTCAAATTACTGATACAAATTCTAAATTTCATAACTAATTCTAGAAAAATAGAAATCATATAAATTTGGTCATTATAGAAAGATAAAAATGTTAAATTGATACTAAAAATAATTATAGAATGAAATAGATACCTTTAGCTATTAGAATCCTATGGAATAGTGACTGAACTCCTAGGGCACCACTACTATTGACAGCCAACTTCAAAAATGCATAGCTCTTTGCTCAGACCTCCAAATGAGGTAATTTTGTTGGCCACAGAAAGCTTATGGAATCTAGTTTATTTTTTTAAAATTTCACAAGCATTGGACACCATTTGACTATCAAAGGACACAAAACACAAATCTGCCAGTGTGAACAGTGCACATACGAGAATCAATAGAAAATCCCAAATTTGAAAATTCATCAAATATTCTCTAGACCTCAGAAAATTATGTTCTTTAGCTTTCCAAAAATATCTTAATGAGATATAATTTCATGCCAAATTTTAGATCAAGACTAGCTCATTTGGCCAAAAAGTGATATAGGGTTCCATTATGGTCAAATTTGGTTCCATATGAAGTACCAAACTTGCCAAATGGTCTTCCCTTAGTGTTGACACCTTTTGGGCAAGTCTAAAAGCATATGTAAGACTTATGTGAGCTGCCCAAATGGTCTCAAATCTCATGCACCTCATTTTGGCCTTTCAACCCACACTTATGCATACTTTCATTAAACTTCCATATTGCACACTTTAGCATTACATACTCAAAATAAGTTTTAGAGGTCATACATCATATCCATACATTTAAACATCATATAATATTATATTTACACATGTTTCAAGGGTCATAGCCCATTTACTACATTATATATATCATATGGTACAATCATGGTCTTAAAGTGATAAAAGCTAAACACATGATTGTCAATCTCCTTTCTTTCGTGTTGTTGGCTCCTATTAGCATATCCACTTAATTCACCTAGCATGTTAGATCATTGGAGAGGAGGGAATGAGATTCAAAGAATCCTAGTAGCTCATCTCTCATTCAATCATATATAATATGTGCAAAGCAAGCTTTACAAATACATGCATGGAGAAATTAGAAATCATAGACATTTTAAAAGCAACCTTGGCATGTGAATCAATCATACAAGATATTCAAGAGCTCACTAAGTGTTTGGATTGGCCTCACACTTCTCCTCATGGATTTTGGACTTGCCTCACCTATTCTTTGAAAGCTTTAGACTCAACCATACTCTTGAGAGCCCATTTTGCTTTTGGGAGACTCTTTACTTTGTCTTAACCAAGCTCAAAGGTTCTTGGCTCATCCTTACCAAAGGGAAGAGTTCTTGGCCTCTCCACACTCAAGCAAACTCATACAAACATCATGGATTCATTTAAAACATAACATGGCATCAAGGATCATGGCATATAAAGGCATGCTAGCATACTTTCCATAGATTGAAAATACACTTAAACACATTCTAAAATAAGCTAAACACATATCCATTCATGAGAGAAGGTGGAGAGAGTTACTTTGCACATAAACACACACTTTTCCTTTAGGATCCAAGCCTCCTCTTTCGGCCACACACCCACAATTTGGTGGAGATGGTTTCTCTTGGCCTAAATACAATTTATGGGAGCTAATTAGGTTCATGAAATAATTTCTAAGGCTATTCAACTTGCTTAAACACTAGTTGCCTTTATAACCCTTATTATGGTCTATATTTGCATCTAATGAAGTAACACCCCTTAAATGACTTCTAGACCTCATTCTTTTCTTTCAAATATGATTCTTGGCTCCTTTTAAGCCTCTTGGAGTCATCACATCATCAAAACAAAAGGCCTAGCATCATATTGCTTCTTTAAGTCATAATATGGAACCTAAGACACCAAATCACTTTCCATGAGTTCTAAAATTTTTCCAAGGCCTCCCTTCATCTTCATTCATCAAATATGACTCAAGAATGGACTTAGAAAAATTTAAAACTCCGCCCACTTATACAAATAAGCCTAGGCCGAGACTATGACATCAATTGGGCTAGATGGAGTTTTCTTTGTTTTCTTGAAGGAAAAAGCTTGTGGGGAGCATCTTAGGTGTCTCAATAACTCATTTATACTCTAAATTAAACCTAGGAAGCATCACATAAATTCAAAATTTGAAAGGTGCACTAAAAACCCTAGGTTTTGCATCTTGAATCCTAATGCCTATTTTGTTGTTTTCTTAGTATATTCTTGTTTCTCTCCATCAAATACCTAAGATTCATGCTTGGTTGGGCTAGGAAATCAAATCCTCCTAGAGTTCTTAGGCTAGGTCGAAATGGAAAAGAAGGGTCATGAAAGGTATCAACCATAGGATGCATTTTTACCTTGTTTCCCTTCTTAGTTTAGCTTAAATCTTAATTTTTTCAAGCTCCTCTCTTTAAATCAGAACTTTCCCTTGAATTTATCCCTTAAATCAGATTTTTAAACTTCATTTTAATCCAAGGAAACAAAGGAGAAGGGAGGAGAGGAGGTGTGGATAAAGAAAAGCAAGGAAAATCACCATGAAAACATACCTTAAGCTTGGTTTTCTTCTTCCTTCTTCCTCTCTTGAGCACCTCTCCCTTAGGGTTCTTCTTTTGGTTTGGGGCTAGAAAATCTGAAGTGAAATAAGGGCAAGTGTGAGGTGCCACCTATATATAGTTAAGGAAACAATTTTGCCCTTCATACTTTGCATTTTTGTTTCTCCTTCGTTTTAGCTCCTTTTCGAGAATTGTCTTTTCCATTATAATTTAGGTTCCCAATTAAGAAAATTGCCTTTGGAATCACTCAAATCGAAGTTAAAACCTTTTCAAACGAACCAGTCAAAATTCGAGTCAACTAATGTTGGAAAACGTCCACTGGAGGGGTTTTAACTGTCTCGGGGCTTTCCATAGTTTTTAGGGCCTCTCAGAACCCCAGAGAATTCAAAACTTTGGTTTAAAAAGCCCTCCTATATGAATTCCAAAAATTGCCCAAAATTACGAAAATGTCATTAAGTTTCGTAGGCTTTTTGTAAAAAATTGTTTCTTCATTCTAGCTCTGTTTTTCTTTCCATCTGAGCCTAGGATTCTCATTTTTAGAAGTCTAGAATACTTCCCAAATTTTTTGGGACCTTAACTACATCATCTTGGGGGACTTCCTTTTATATCCAGTGAATTTCATTTGTTTACAGAGAAACCGTACGTTACGTTTCTCACGTTTTTTTTTGGTTTTTGGAGAACCGGATATTACAAAAGGAAAGTGTTGTTAATAATGGAACAAAATGGCCATAAGAAGAATATTTATTCTTTCAAAGTGTTTGCCATTACTAGTTAAAGTGCATTAAAAACTTCTACCTCCCTTCATACCTTACCAAAATGTGTTTCAAGACAAATGAATCATGATTCAAAAGTTTTCAGGAAACATGCCAAGTTTGAGAGAAAAAAAATGATGTTAATAATAAAGGACATGTTTGGAATAAAGGAGTATAATCTTGAGGAATCAAGAATGCTTGCAGTGGTCAGAAAATGCTTCAGTGTCTAAAAGAATAGGCCCCAAAGCATAAGCCTTAGGCAAGAAATCAATGCTTAAGAAAATGTCATCCTTGATGCTCAAAGAAAAGAACCTCAAGATATGTCAAAAGATTAAGACTTACTGGAAAGACAAAGCCAAAGGAGAATAGCTTTAATCAGGTAGGAAGAATCAAGCAAGGATAGGATGATTAAAAAAAACCAGAATGGCTATGTTCTTGATATAACTAATTGAACTGAATTCATAAAAGTAGAAAGTAAGGAATAATAAAAATTTAAAGATATATTGCACCTTTTAATATTCTATGTGTAGTACCTGGCATGTCCTAAAAGTCGTAAATCAAGGAAAATATAAAAGGAGGTCCCTTAAATTGAATGATTTGATGTTAAATAAAATTAGGACAAAATTCTAAATAATTGAAAATGAGGACACAAGGCAAAAGAAACTCGAAAATCATAGTCAGAATAGCTAAGTAAAATCAGACAAAATCTAGTGGCATTTTTGTAAATTTGGCCACCTTTTAGAAAACTCAAAGGAGAAATCTTTAAATAGGAAAAATGAGTGTCCCAGGGCTCTTAAAGGCCTTAAAATTTATAAGAATCCCTAGAATGGCTAAAACCCCTCTAATGTACATTTTAGAATATCAGTTGACCAAAAATTTGACTAATTCATTCGGAAAGGTTTTTAATCTAATTTGGGTAAAACCAAAGGTATTTTATGAATTAGAGAACCTAAATTTCATGATAGAAAACATGGTTTTAAAAAAAGAGTAGAAATGAGCCCAATTGGACAAAACCAAGATAAGGGACTAAATTATAATTTTTAAAAGTTATCTAAATGATCCTGGGCCCCTTTAAAACATGTCCCACTTCTGCCCCCTCCTTTTAACTGACTTACTTCCACTCTAAAACAAAATCAAAAGTTGTGGGGAGAGGCACACAAGAAGGGAAGAAGAAAGGAAAGATAAACCAAGTAAAAAGGTAAAAAAAAATCCATGATTTTTCATGCTTTCTCCTTTACTAATCTTCTTCTCCCTTTTCTCCTCTTTTCTCTCATGGTTTTCATGACCAATTTAGGACTATTTTGGGACTGGTTCAGTAGGAGAAAGTTAGAAATTGAAAGAGAAGCTAGAAGTAAGTGAAAGTGTTTTTGAAAAGCTTTGAAATCAAGGTAAACTTCTATGGCTTTCTTGCTTTTCTTGGTTGCGTCCTCCATGTATATGTTTGGCCAACCCTAGGTCCATTCTATAGGAAATGAATTCAAGCCAAAACAAGGTAAAGACAAGGGTTTTCAAGCATGAGAAATAAGAATATACCATTAGATTTAAATAAGTAGCATTAGAAGTCAAGTTATGGCAATTAGGGATTTTGTTGCACCTTGGCAAATATGAGACTTTCTAATGGTAATTTAGTTTGTCTAAGAGTATGTATGAGTTTTCAAGATATCTAGGAAGCTTCACAAGTGCTAAGTCCCTAAAGAAAATCAAGCAAACTCCATGGGTGCATAAATCACTCTATGTCTTGGCCAAGAAAATTCTAGGCACCTAAGGAGAGTTTTAATTAATTCTAAGGGTAGACATGGCCTAGATATGATTAATAAATACTAAGGGAAGTATTGGTTTGAATTTAGAAACTATGGTTTGTGATATGGAAGTTTAGGCCCCTTTATAGACATAAAGAAGCAACTTGGTATTTAGCTCATTAAATTAAACTTATAGTGACTCTAATAAGTCTAAATGAAGTCAAAAGACTTAGATTGAATGAGAAATTAGAGCCAAGATCATGAATTATAGGGGTTGCTTCCTTGTGCCCTTTTATGGAACCATATTGGTGGCATTAGACAAAGGCATGCATGGAGTTTGTGTGAAGTTAGAACTTGCTCCAATGATGTAATTATGGCTCATTTTATGTGTCTAGGCTAAGAGAATCAAGTCCCACCTAGTTGCATGTGTGAGGCTAAGAAAGGGAAAAAGTGTTGAGTTTTTGCTTCAAAGTAGTTCTCTAACCTTTCTTATATGCATTCTTTGGATGTTTATTTGTCATTGGATGCATGTGTATATGTTTGAACTATGAGATATGTTCCTAACTATTGATTACATATTATGGTACCATAATGCTTCTTGAAATATGTTTTTGGGTGCAAAGTGCTTTGAATGTATATGGTTATGCCAAGAGTCCCTTAAAATGGGTAAGGATGAGCTAAAAGTCCCTAATAATAGGTGAAACAAAGCCAAAAGTCTTAAAAAGAGTGAGGCTAAGTCAAAAGCCCCTTGAAAACAAGTGAGGCAAATCCAAAAGTCTCAAATAAATTGGATGAGACTAGACCAACACCCTGTAGAGCCTATATTTGACATGTATAAGTTCATATGATAAGGAAATTGATTTATGTATGTTCATGATAAGTTTTTATGGCATGCATGCATTCTTTAACATGAAAATATGTCCTTTATGTATGTTTGAAAGGGTAAAGAGCTATTAGGATTCTTTAAATTTTACTCTTTCTCATATTATGCCTAACCATGTCTAGGTGAGCCAAGTGAAGTAAGGAATGGAGGGCATGCACCTTAAAGGGCAAGACTTTGACAATATAATAGAAAATTAGGCATATTGATATCAAAGTATGTAATTATATGATATATATGAGATGTAGACCCTTGTGCATGTATATATGTATGAGAATATCATGTATGAATGGAATTTAGAACCAAATGAATGTTTATGCATGAGTTTGACATTTTAGAGCCTTAATACACTTGTTTATAATGACAATTAAGATAGTGGTTTTGATATGCATGATGATTTAGACAATTTGAAATGCTTCCCTATGTTATATTCATGCTCTTAGACGTGCTCAAGTGGCTATGGATTAAATGGAAGGTCATTTGGCACTCTTTTGAACCAATTAGACCCTTAAAATGACTACATTCTTGAGTTGAACCATAAACTGACCAAATGGATGAAAATTTGTATGAAATTTGGCAAAGAAATAAGTCTCATTGAGAAATTTTCACAATGCAAAGAGAACCACATTTGAAAGTCTAGAGAATTTATTATGATTTTTCAAAATTTACCAAGTTATGTATAATTGCCAAAGTTACCATTCATATAGTCAATTTAAGTTTACATTTCTATGTCATTCAAAGGACAAATGAAGTCTAGTACCTATGAAATTTTATAGGTATATATATGAAATTATAATCTTTCAAGGGCCACTGAGTTTGCATGAAAAGGAGTTGTATAGAGAGAGTTATGAATTTTCAAAGTTAGAGGTCTGGTGTTGCCTGAGTGCTATAACAGCCTTTGATATACATTGGATTTTGTGGATTAAATGAACTCATATACCCTTAAATGTTTTATAGAAATTATGTCTCATCTCAAGCTTTCCATAACCACTAAGATCACTTCATTTAGACCTGTATTGAGGGAGATATGAATTTTTGAAGTTTGATGTTAGTTGTAAGACGCCCTCAAACTAGTGTTACTATTCCATCAGTTTTTGTAGGGCAAACCTGGTTGTTTTGATCTAAAATTTTTATGGTAGTTAGAAGACATCCGTAACTTTCAAAAATGGTATAATATGTATGATTTCAATTTTTCTAAAATTAATTATGATTTTCCAAAATTTAGATCAAAATATGGAGTTTCATGGAAATGGCAAGTGTGATGTGCATTTCAAGTTCTATGGTTTGGAGCCAAGTTGTGAGCTTTAATTTTTGATAATTCTACTTGAACAAATGTCTTATGAATGGAAATTAAGTTTGGTAAGCTTACATGGTCCATTTGGCAAGTAATGAATTTGTTGAGCTTCCAATGACGCGAAATACCGCTGCCACAGGTGCTTAATTTATGAAAATGAACCCTTATAGTCAATTGTGATGTAAAATGGATGTAGCTATGTATGGTGTTACACTATGTGACAGCTAATCCACACTAAAAGGTGCAAAGGGTAAACATGTTAGCAGTAAAATAACTACTATCAACAATTAGTGGCTAAAGATAGCAGAAAAAGATTAAGTCAAAAGCCTAAGAGAAATAGCCTATACAAAGCACTAACTAAAGACTAGGTGGTAGCTAACTTTCCTTTGACCAATCAAATTCCTATTGTTATTAGTCAAAGACCCATGCCTCATATAACAAAATATTAGGAACATAAGAAGGCACATTAAGATCTTCATTCCTAGCCACCATACAAGCATGATAACATGAACATGGGATGTTGAAGATCATGTAGATGATGCTATAAATTGGGAGAAAAGGCTACCATGTAGAACACACAAAAACCTCTTAAAAAACTTGTTTTACAACTTCTTTTATTTTTATCCTTTTATTAACTTTATTTACATCTTTCACTTACATGCTTTATTTAGTGCTTTTCAATCCAATTCTAGTTAAGTTGTATTTAGTTTCTTTTGAGGCTTTTAGCTAATTCAAGTTATACCAGGATCATTAGTAGCAATGCTATGATTAGGTGTGTTGGCATATGTTGATAATTGTCATAATATACTCCCTATAGCTAAATTCACATCATTTCATTCTTAAGGCCACAAATTTATAACCATAACTAAAATTTTGGTAGTAGTTTTTGTCCTTTTTATATATGAATTGGAACTATAGGGGTAAAAATTTGATTTATTTTTCGTTTTCACTCATGGCTACCATAGACAAGTTTGGTTTGATCTATAAAACTAATATATAAGCCTTATTTGTATATAGGAGATATATAGCCCAAAGTTGGCCAATTTTGCACATAAAAGAATCTTAAATTTCAAAAATTCATAACATTGACTATACAACTCTAATTTATGCAAATTAGGTGTTTATGAAAAACCTATAACCTGAACTTTAGCTATAAAAATTTTAAGTAAAAATAAATCCATTCAACCTCTCAAAAGCCCCAAAAACGACAACTGTGACAGAATGAACAGTACTACATACTTTTTGTTTTTGGGGCCAATTTTAAAAATTTATAAAATATTCTGTGGAGCTCAAAAAAATATTATTTTTAGCTTGTTAGAAAGTTCTATAAATTATTTAGCTGCTCACCAAATTTCAATTCCAAACTAGGTCATTTAGGCTATCAAAGTTAGAGGTGCAATTTATGGCTCATTTAGACTAAAATTTAGTCCCAAAATAGTCCATTTGGTCTTTAAATTACAATCTCTTGGTTTGAGCAAGTTTTAATCCATTCATGCTTCTTTTCCATAAGAGCCATTGCATAAACTATGGTTGGTATTAAAAATTCACCATCTCATACCTAAATTATACATATGAACCTAATAGCATCTTATATATGAAATCATGTATTAAAGGCCAACTCATGCATCAAAATGGCATATATTTATGTTCTCAGGCTCATACACATGTTACTATTACATGTCCTTGTTATATATATATATAAGTTCATTGTTAAAGTGTCTCATAAATCATTGAATATATAAGTTACATCATAAGCTTCATACATCATTTCTAAACCCTAACTTTACTCAATTTCTTTCTCCTTACTTGAAGAACCTGTCATGGTAAGTGATAGATAAATAGGATGAGATTCTTAGGAGAATCTTAATAGCAAATCTCAATCCATGTCAATGCATACAATAAATGCAATGAGGAAATGCAAGCATGTAGTTCATGGACATCAATTAGCTCAAACATAACATTTAGCATGAAACTTCAATTCTCATTATGTCATGACATCCAAACATACTTGCTAGGTTCAACTAAACTCAACTTTGGGCTAAAGAAGAGCTACTGCGCTCAATTCCCTACAAGAGGGAACTAAGAGCTGAAACATAACTTTTATATGCATGAAATTCAAGATAAAAGCTAACACAAAAACATAGCTCATGAAATCATTAAGTAAACAAACATATAAGTATTTCAACTCATTCAAACACTCAAATGCATGCAAGATAGGCAGAGATAGTTACCTTATGGATTTAGAAGCCTTAAACCACTACTAACCCTTTTTAATTCCTTTCCTTTTGGCCTTGGTCTCTCTCAGCTTAGCACTTACACAAGAATGAACTTGCACTAGTTTGGCCTACATATATCCATTTGCAATACAAAATAACTCATGAGGGTTCATTCTAACTCTTATTGTCAACACTTAACCCTATTAGAACCCAATATGCATCTTTAATCCATTTTAGGTTTCTTAAGAGGCACTCTTATGTTTTACTTTCTAGGCTCCAAAATCTCACTTGCTATGAGCCATATAACTCTAATGGAACTCATTAGATCCATTATATGCATGATTAAACAAGCCAAAGGTAAAGTTGCTTCTTTAACCTTTTTTGAACCCTAAAATTTCACCTTTCAAAATAGGACTCCTAAATTCATTCCAATGGTTATATTAGTATTTATTAATCACATTTAGGCCTCTTAAAACTTTTGAACTCATGAAAGCAATCTCTAGGTACACTTTTTAATGCTTGGTCGAGAGTAGCACCCTTATTGGCCTAATTGGAGTTTATGTCATTCTCTTAGGGAATTTCAGATAAATGGAGTATCCATGGCTCTTTTATAGTTCAAGTTTGGTCTTAAGTGACTTAAAACATCTTCTTAGGATTTCAAAACTTTCAAGGTACAACAAAAACCCTAGGTGCTCTAATTTGAATTCTCCAGCTTCTTAATTGATTCTCTTTACATAATCTTAATCTCCATACTTCAAGACCCTTATCCCTATCAAGTTTTAGCCAAAATCAAACTCCTTTTAGGTTTTCTATTCCTAGGTTGAAATGATGGAGAAAGTAGGATTCCAAAAAGAAGCAAATTTTCTAACTTAATTCATATATCACTTGAAAGTGCTTTTGATAAAAAATATTTTGGTGCAATTGATTTGGAGCTTCCTTATCCAATAATTTAGCCACAAACTCACTCTTTTAGAAAATCAAAACTATCAAAAGAAAGAAGAGGAGTAAAAACATGTTTATAACAATATCATAGACAAATTTTGTAATACCATGTTAAGATAGTACTTAATTTATATCACAAAGTGCCTATAGTATGCATTTTTGTATTATTAATACTTTTAGTGTAGAATTTGTCATCATTAAAGGTCAAAATAATTTATTTCTAGTTAAATGAATCATTTCAACTTATTTAACTCATCTTCCATCCTTAATATACTTATTCATACAGAAACATCACAAAAAGAGGCATGGAATTCGGATCCAGGCCATGCATAACTAAAACTAGCATCACACTTTCATTTTTCAAGGTTCCATAATTATGTTCTAACTTTAAAAATTCATAATTTAAGCTAGAAAACTCCAAATCATGCAAACTAGGACTTTCTTGAAAGCTCAGAACATCATATAACTACTTTAAAATTTTCATATTAAAACAATATCATTTGGTACATGAAATTCTAATGGAAGAGTAGCTCTATCAGCATTTCACCCAAGCACAAGCCTAGAGCTTTAAAATTTTATATCTCATGATACAGAGCTCTAAATTGAGTGATCTAGGAGCTATGGAATGATTATGATACCAATTGTATGTCTATAAAATTGCATGAGCATTGGGCATCATTTGGCCCTCAAATATCCCAAAAACAAGACTGACCAAATGAACAATGTACAAACAGTTTTTGTATAATTTTTTCTATTTTGAAAAATCATAATAAATTCTAAAAAGCTACAAATATTATGTTCTTTAGCTCTATGCAAAGCTCTAAATGTGATTTAAATGTCTACCCAAATTTCATGCCAAAATTCATCCATTTGCCCTAGTTTTGGTTTAAGAGAAGATTATAGCTCAAAATGGTAACAACATGGCATAAAAGGGTACAAAATAGCTTCCCACATGTAATATGACAATTTAAGCATATCCAATACCTCAAACATAGCATATAGGAGCATCATAATAGATCCAAATTGTCATGGAACTCAAAACCACTCTCTCACTTGGCCTTATACACATATATACCATAGCTCATGCATGTTAAAAACTTAAGATTCCATAGATTTAGTTCAAAATATGATACATACAATACATTCTCATACTTTTTATACATACGTGAGGGTTTACATTGGTAAAGAAATTTACTGTTCACTCGCAATTATCAAACTGGCCAAGATTAGTGATTTTTTACTAGTTTACAACCAGGTCATCTCTCAAGGAGCTATTAATCAAATTAATTAGTTTAGGATATGAAAATATAAAATTGCGAGAATTTGGAGGTTGAAAATGTAACAAACCGAATAGCAACTCAATTAACAAAATGCAACAAAACAAAATTCAATTAGAATATTATGCAACCAATCTAAAATTCTTCCCTTGATAGTTCCCTATTCTCGTCTCCTAAAAATACCTCTGGTTTAATTTTTCCTAAATTATTGTTTAGGATTTTAATTGATTCGTGTTGCTAATTAGAATGGAACCATGCTTCTCTTAACAATATGAAGCCAAACTATTTTGCACTTGACCAAAGACGCACGTAGAATCCTAACGTAGTTCAAAATGAATTTATTTGATTAGTCAACTAATTAAATCAAAACATATTCTCAAATAAATCAAATGAATCAGAATTTATGTAGCAAAAATCATCTAATCAGAATGATAATAATTATATAGAAACAAAGAGAATAAAAACAAAATACATTCTAAAATCAAAATTCAAACCTAGACTCAAGTTCCCTATTAGGTTTAGACTCTGGATTGATCACCAAGAAAATTAAAAAGCTATGGAAAAGACAAAAACAAGAATAAGAAGTAGAGAAAATGGAGTGTGTGTATTGATGTCTTCTCCTCCTTGAATAGGCGAAGTTGCCTTCTCCCATAAGAAATCTAATACTAATTTTGAAGCTAATATTAAAGTAATATCTAAATCATTTAGTGACTTAATAAGATATTATCTAAATCCTTGTAGGAGCCTTCTAACCCAATCCTTTTAGGAATCTTCTATCCTACAAAATACAATTAAAAAAATAATTGTGTCTCCATTGGATAAATATAATAAAAATACATTTAAAATCCATTAATCTAAATTAAGCCCATTTAATATAAAATAAGCTCAAAGTCATCTAGTTAGCTATTATGAATTATTAATAAGACTAAATATGGAAAATATAAAATTTAATAATATCAAAATATCATACATCACTTAAATAACAAATACATCTATACTTTGACATCAATTTCTACCCTATTATCAAAGTAGTACAATTTAAACTTCTTAGCCTCCATTCTTGGATCCATGAGAATTACCTAGGTAAGGTTAGACATAAAGTGAGGGAAAGTGAGATTTAAAGAATCCCAATAACTCATTCACCCTTTCAAATATACATATATGACATGTTATCATATCAAAGAAAGCATGCATGCATTACATGCTTCTAAGTACTAAACATAAACATGTTCCCAAGGTCTTATGAATATATCAAGATCAAAAGCAAACTCTAGGAATTTTGGTTTAGCCTCACCCAATTATTTAAGACTTTTGATTTAGCCTTACCCATTTTTTAGGGACATTTGACCTCGCTTATTCTTGAAACTTTTGGCCTTGTCTCACCTATTCTTAAGGACTTTTGGCTTCACTTCACCTAATTCAAGGGACTTTTAGCACAAACCTCACCCACCAAGAGCCATCTCATATTCAAAATGCAATTTAAGAAGTATAATGGTACTAAAACATCAAACCAATAGCTAAAAAAATGTTTCATGGTTCAAATATACATACAAGCAATCATTGATAATTAAACAACTAATAAATATAAACAAGAATGGATGAAGAACTACCTTGGGTCAAAAAGTACAATTTCTCCCTTGGTTCTCTAGCTTCTTGGTTCCACCTCACACACATACTTGGAGAAGGCTTGATTTTTTTAGCCTAGACATATCACACAAGACATAAATATATGGAACCATCTCTAACCTTACATAAACTCTACCCAAGCTACTTCTATCTTATAGCATGCATATGGTTCCATACAAGGGCATAATGAAGCAACTCATATAATTCATCATCTTGGTTCTAATTTCTCACTCAATCTAAGTCACATGACTCCATTTGACTCATTAGAGTCATCACTAACTTAAATTAAAGAGCCCAGCACCAAGTTGCTTCTTTATGCATAATGGATCCTAAACTTTCAACTTTCAAAATATAGTTTCTAAATTCAAACTAATGGTTCTTTTGGTATCTATAATTCATATATAGACCATTTTCATCATTGGAATCAAAGGAAACTCTCCCTAGGTGCTTGATTCTCTTATTGGCTGAGACATGCACACATATTAGGAACTTATGGAGTTTTGCTTGCTTTTCTAAAGAGTTGGTATCCATGAAGCTTCTTAGATCTCTTATGAACTCAAACATACTGTTATATAAGTCAAATTATCATTAGAAAGTTTCATAAATCCCTAGGTACAATCAAAACCCAAATTGCCATAACTTGTTACCAAATGTTTGTTTTTGAATACTAATTTTTCCATATGATTCTGAATACTTCAAACCCCCAATTCCTATCAAGTTTAGATTAAAATCAAGTCCCCTACATATGACTCTAGTTTTTACTGAAACACTCAAGCAAAAGAGAGCCAAGAAAAAGTAAGTTGGGTCATGGTTTCTTACCTTATTTCAAAGCTTATCAAGAGTGTTTCCTTAGGCTTCTAAGCTTTCCCCTAAATTCTCCCTTCCTTCTACTAAACTACCCATAAAACATGACCATTTAAGACACCAAAACCATAAGAAGAGAAAGGAGAAAGAGGAGAAGAACATTAGTGAAGAGAGAAGCAAGAAAAAGTAGCAAAATCTTACCCTTTTAACTTGATTTTTCTCCTTCCTATTCTCCCCACTTGGTGTGCCTCTTCAAGTTTTTTCTAGTTCTATTTGAGACCAGATGGAAGGTGATTAAGAAGAGGGAGAGAAGTGGGATGTGATGTTAAGAGGGGTGGAGGCCTAATTATAGCATTTACAAAATTTTAATTTTGTCCCTCAACTTAGTTCTTTTCATTTGATCTCATTTCAATTTCTTTTTTAGAATTGTCTTTTCCATCATGAAATTTAGGTCTTCTAATTCATAAAATGTTTTTGGTTTTACCCAAATTGGATTTAAAAACTTATCGAACTGTTCGATCAAACTTTTGATCAATTGATGACTTAAAATGTACACCAAAGAGGTTTTAGCCATTCTAGGTGTTTCTATAGTTTTTAGAGCCTTTGAGAACTCTAAGAAACTCAAATTTTCAATTTAAAACTCTCTTCTTTGAGTTTTCAAAAATTTATTTGAAATTACAATTTTGCCATTGGCCTTCGTATCCTTCCATTTGACCATTTTAGCTCTAGTTTCATACTATCATTAGATTTTAAACCACCTTTTTAGATGTTCTCATTAACATCTTAATCTTATTTGGCCTTAATTTTTTTTGCTTTAGGATGTTCCAATATCAATTTATCGGTTTCAGTTTAGTTTCTGGAAAAATCAATTATTACAAATTTGGCATGTTTAGTTACTTTTGTATAGCCTTCTTCCCCTTGCTTCCTCCTCTTTCTTTTTATGTCCTTGGTTGTTGGTTTAGGCTGAAGTATGTCAGTTCTAAGAGTGGCGGAGGGTTGGCATGACATGTCATACTATTAAGAAATGTATATACATCTCATACCATATTCCTTTTATAACAACAATTACCCATATTAATACTTTTGGCAGCAAAAATTATTGTTATTAAAGCATCAATTTCTCTAATTGTGCACAAATAATTATTTTCATCATAAAAATGTCTAATTTCATGCCAAATAAGTTTGATAGGCTTAGAATATCTTAAAAAGAAGCTTAAATTTTGGAACTTGCTTCGTATACACAATTTCACAACTTTGGCACATAATATGCATCAAAATTTGAAATATCATAACTTAAACTACACAACTCTGATTTGTGCTAATGTGATAGTTATGAAAAGCTTATAATGAGAATTATTTACTATAAAATTTTTAGGTTAAAACAAGTTCATTTGGTCCCTCAAAACCCATAAAAATATAAGCTTGACCATAAGAATAGTAAATCAAAAAAAATCTGCACCTTTCAGTCAATTTTAAAAATTCATAAGAAATTTTATAGAGCTCTAAAAATTATACTATTTAGCTCTATGGAAAGCTATAAATGAACTCTATATGCTTGTAAAATTTTAGCCTAAAATTCATCCATTTAGTTTATTTTTTGTTTAAAGACAATTTGTGACTTAAAAGTGTTATATTTGGTTCCAAATGGTCCTAATTGTGCCATATTATCTCATGCCTTCACTTGAGCAAGTTTTAAATGGGAAATACAACATATGTAACTGATCCAACATATCCTAAAAGCCATATCACTCAAAATCACACCCCTACTTACAATTATATATATGCATAAGGTGGGATTCAAATGATCAAATTGCACAATATCTCATATTTATATCCAAAAATAGGTTGTACATCATAATTTCATGCTTTTGAGTATGTGAGAATTATCACATCTCACAATATACATGTAAATTATCTTATGTGCAAGAATATACATTAAAACCTACACTAGTGTCAAAATGGTCTTTCTCAAGCTCTTTGCTCACCATCCATACTTCCTTTAGAATTACCTAGACACGACTAGGGAGAATAGAAGAAAGAATGAGATTTAAAGAATTCCAATAACTTTTTCATCATTCAAGCACATATACATATGGCACACTTAGAGTCAAGAAGGCAAACATGCATGTCACACAACCAAATATCATCCATATTCATGCATTAAGGATCATAAGGCACCACCAAGAGCAAGAATAACTCTAGGGACTTTTGGTCTAGTCTCATCCTACAATTAGAGATTTTTAGCTTAGCCTCACCCTCCTTTAAGGACATTTGACTTAGCCTTACCCATATTTGAAACTTTTGGCTTAATTTCACCTATCTTTAAAGACTTTTGGCATCATCTTACCTATTTTAAAGGACTTTTGGCACAACCTTACCCATTCAAGAGCCAAACCAATTCCAAATGCAATCAAATGTCATATAATTGTATATGATCAACAAGAAATTAATAATATACATAATTTTGCAAAAAATATGCAAGCAATCCGAGATACTCAAGTAACTAGCATACATATTATAATACCATATCTTTCTAGCCTTCCTCATGCAATTCACATGCTCCATAACATGCATTGCTAAGGAGTTGTAAGAAAATGGGATATAAATAATGGATTAAATTTGCATTGCATCATACTTAAACAAATTTCATTCGATGTCATGTGGGCCGTATGAGCATATACTATACTTTCCCATATTTAATTACATTAATACAACTCCTTTGCATCACAAAATCATGCCCACAAATCATGGAAACTGAAATAAAGCTCAAAATACCCAGGTGTAATTTCGGACAGATTTGGCCTCTTCTCTGACCAAACTTTGGAAAATCATAACTAATTCTAGAAAAATTGAAATCATACAATCTTGGTTATTATGGAAAGCTATGGATGTCTACTCCACACTAAAAATACACCCAAATCATAACATTCATCATAGAGGATGTTTGATATCCAAAATATTCTAAAGGTCAAAATACATTCTAAAACTATCACAAAATTTTACAGAAAACTTTGAAAATATCCAATTAATTCAAAAAAAAATCCGAACTATGCAAATGATACCAATCTAGAAAGCTATAGATGTTAGCTAGAGAGAAAAATTTTCTCCATACCAGTTCATCAAGCCCAGACCTCGGAATTTAATGGAATAGTATTTCAGGTGGGGCAAAATTTCAAATACTGGATAGAATGTTCAAAAATTCATATCTCCCTCTCTAGACCTCCAAATGAGGTGTTTCTAGTTGGCACAAGTCACTGTGAATATCTAGTTTCTCGATATAAAATGTCATGGCTATTGGACATCATTTGATCCTCGTGTGACATAATTCAATTTCGTGCCAAATGCATAGTGTAGCAAACCAAAACCAAAAAAATTGCCAACTTTGAAAAATCATCAAATTTTCAAAAATTATAAGCTTTAGTTTCCCAAAAAGCTCTTAATAAAATCTAATTGCATGCCAAATATCAGATCAAGACTAACGCATTTGGTTAAAAAGTGATATAGGTTTCCATTATGGTCAATTTTGACTCTATATGGGGTACCAAAATTGCCAAATGGCTTTCCCTTAGTTGTGGCATTTTTTGGGCAAGTCTAAAAGCATATTTAAGACTTGTGTGAGCTGCCCAAATGGTCCAAAACCTCATGCATCTCATTTTGGCCATTCAACCCACACTTATGCATATTTTCATCAAACTCTCAAGTTGCATACTTTGGCATTACATACTTAAAATATATGCTAGAGGTCATACATCATATCCATACATTTATATATCACATAATGTCATATTTACACATGTCTCAAGGGTCATAGACCATTTACAATATCATATACATCATTATGGTTCTAAAAAGAATAAAACTAAGGCATATGGTTGTCAATCTTCCTTCTTCATTATTGTTGGCTCCCATTACCATAACCACTTAGTCCACCTAGCATATTAGAGCATTGGAGAGGAGGGAATGAGATTCAAAGAATCCCAATAACTTATCTCCCATTCAATCATACATAATATGTGCAAAGCAAGCTTTACAAATGCATGCATGGAGAAAATGGAAGTCATGGGCATTTAAAAAGCAAGCTTGGCATATGAAAAAATCATACAAGACATTTAAGAGCTCACTGAGTGTTTAAATTGGCCTTACACTTCTCCTCCTGAATTTTGGACTTGCTTCACCCATTCTTTAAGAGCTTTGGACTCAACCATACTCTTGGGAGCCCACTTTGCTCTTAGGAGACTATTTACTTTATCTCAACTAAGCTCAAGGGTTCTTGGCTCATCCTCACCATGGTGAAGAGTTCTTGGCCTCTTCACATTCAAACAAACATCATGTATTCATTTGAAAGCATAACATGACATCAAGAATCATGGCATATAAAGGCATGCTAGCATACTTTTCATAGCTTAAAAATACACACACACACATTCTAAAACAAGATAAACACACATTCATGCATGAGAGAAAGTGGAGAGAGCTACCTTGCATACAATTACACACTTTTTCCTTTAGATTCAAGCCTCCTCTTTCAGCCACACACTTACAAATTGGTAGAGATAGCTTCTCTTGGCCTAAATACAATTTATGAAAGCCAATTAGGTTCATGAAACATATTCTAAGGCTACATAACTTGCTTAAACACTAGATTGCTCTATAGGCTCCATTATGGTCCATAAATGCACTTAATGAAGCAACACCCCTCAAATAATTTCTAGGCCTCATTCTTTCCTTTCAAATATGATTCTTGACTCCTTTTAAGCCTCTTGGAGTCATCACACCATTAAAACAAAGGGCCTAGTATCATGTTGCTTTTTTAGGTCATAATATGGAACCTAAGACACCAAATCACTTTCCATGAGTTCTAAATTTTTTCCAAGGGCTCCCTTCCTTTTCATTCATCAAATATGACTCCAAAATGGCCTTAGAAAAATTTAAAACTCTCCCCCACTACAAGAACCCTCCTTGGCCAAGACATAGGCATCATTTGGGCTACATGGAGATTCCTTTGTTTTCTTGAAAGAGGAAGCTTGTGGGGAGCATCTTAGGTGTCTCAAGAACTCATTTGAACTCTTAATTAAACCTAGGAAGCATCATATAAATTTAGAATTTGGAAGGTGCACATAAAACCCTAAGTTTTGCATCTTGAATTCTAATGACTATTTCATTGTTTTCTTTGCATATTCTTATTCTTCTCCATCAAATACCTAAGATTCATGCTTATTTGGGCTTGAAAATCATATCCTCCTAGGGTTCTTGGTGTGTGTCAAAGTGGAGAAGAAAGGAAGATCAATATAGCTACCATAGAATGCAGTTTTACCTTGTTTTGAATTTTGCTTTCTCCAAGTTCCTCTCTTCAGATCCAAAATTTTCCCTCTGTTCTTCCTTCAAAACAGCCCTTAAAACTTCAAAAAAAATCATGGAGAAGAAGACGAAAAAAGAGAAGAAGAGATTGGCTAAGAGAAAGCATGAAAAAAAAAAGTAATTTTTCATACCTAAAAGCTTGAATTTTTCCTCCTTCTTCTCTTCCCTTGGTGTGCCACTCTCCTGGGACTTTGATTCTACTATGGGGTTGGAAAATCTGATGCTAAATGAGGGAGAGTGTGAGGCGCCACCTATATATAGCTAGGGCAAAAAGACTTTTTAAAAAATTCTAATTTTACCATTCATTCTTTGCATTTTTGTTTCTACTTCATTTAGCTCCTTTTTTAGAACCATCTTTTCCATTATAAAATTTAAGTTCCCAATTAAGAAAAATGCCTTTGGAATCACTCAAATCGAAACTAAAACCTTCTCGAACGGATCTGTCAAAGTTTGGACATACCGATATTGGAAAACATCCACCAGATGGGATTTAACTGTTCCGGGGCTTTCTATGATTTTCAGGGCCTCTAAGAACCCCAAAGAACTCAAAACTTTAATTAAAAGCCCTCCTGTGTGAATTTCAAATTTTGCTCAAAATTACGAAAATGCCATTACGTTTTGTAGGCTTTTCGTGAGAAATTGTTTCTTTATTCTAGCTCTGTTTTTCTTTCCGTCTGAGCCTAAAATTCTCATTTTTAAGAGTCTAAAATGCTTCTCAAATTTTTTGGGACCTTAATTACATAATCTTGGGGGACTTCCTTTTGTATCCGGTGAGTTTTGTTAGTTGACGGAGAAATTATACGTTACATTTCTCATGTTTTCTCTTATTTTCAGAGGACCAAATATTACACATATGCAAGAATAGATAAAGAGCTACCTTAACACAAGAATTCAACTTAATTCTCCTTTGTTCCTTGACTTGGTTTCTAGGTCTCACACTTCACTTACTTGGCTTAGACACATCAAATAAAACTCAAAATTATCAATGAAACCATACTTGTACTCATTTAGGTCTTATCTAAGTTAACTAGAACTTTAGTCTTTCATATGGTTCGATTAAGTGTCATAATGAAGCAACTCTTGTAAATCAATATCTTGGCTAAAAAATTTCATCCAATATGAGTTATATGACTCTGTTAGAACTCATTAGAGTCATTATAAACTCAATTCAAAGAGCCTAGTACTAAGCTGCTTCTTTATGCAAAAATGGAATATTAAATTTTCACCTTTCAAAATAAGGCTTATAAATTCAAACCAATAGTTCCTTTGGTGTTTATAATTCATATCTAGACCATTTATAACTTTAGAATCAAAGAAAATTCTCCTTAGGTATCACTTCTCCTACATGGCTGAACTTATGCAACAATTAAGAGCCAAAGGAGTTTTGTTTCATTCTTAAGGGAATTGGTACCTATGCAACTTCCTTAGCCTCTTTTTAGTTCAATTATGTTCTTACATAGTATGAAATACCATTCTAAGGTTTCATACTCCCTAAGGTGTAATTAAAACCCTAGGTATTAATTCTTGCAACCTCTAGCTCCTTAATTAATTTTAATGATATATTCTTGATCTCTATACACCATAACCCCAATTCCCAATATGTTTTGGTCCACAAACAACTCCCTTCATCTTCATCTCAAGTTAGCCAAACCTAAAGGGCAAGAGGAGAACAAGAAGAAGCTAACTTCTTACATCATATTATATATCAAATCAAAAGGCTTTAAATGGGGAATAATATGGTCTATTTAGTTTCCTTGAAAATGCCTCTTCATCCATAGGTTTAGTGATAAAATCCCACTTTTTAGAAAGCTAAAACCATGGAAAGAAAGAGGAGAAAGAGTAGGAATTAGGTTATATTGACATCATGGGCAAAATCCTCACATTTTCTTATCTTAGTTGGCTCTCCTTTCCTTTCCTTCTTGGTGGTTCTTGGACGCCTTTTAGGTCAGATTTGGAGCTGCACAAAGTTGGCCAAATGAAGAAGAAAGGTTGGGGGTGGCTATTTATATGAAAGAGCTAGGGTTTCATGAAGTTTCTAATTTTCAATTTTGCCCTTAATCTTTAATTCCATGATTTAAGCTCATTTCAATTCTTTTTTTAGAACCATTTTTTCTATCATAAAGTTTGGATCCTCTAGTTTATTAAAAATATTTTGTTTCAAATTTATTAGATTCAGAAAATCCTAACAATTCGATTAAAGTTTGGGTCAACTAATGACCTAAATTATATACCAGAAGAGTTTTAACCATTCTAATAGTCCCTATGGTTTTCTGGGTCTCTAAAAATCCTAGTGAGCTCAATTTTACTATTTAAAATTCTCTCCTTTAAGTTTCCTAAAAGTTTCTTAAAATTATAATTTTTTCCCTGGATTTTTATTTTACTTTATTTAGCTATTTTGACTCTGGTTTCAGGCTATTATTAGTTTCCTAACCAAATTTTTAGATGCTCTAATTAATATCCTATCCTCAATTGGCCTTAACTTACTTTGCTTTAAAGTCCTTTTATATCACAATATTAGTTTTGATTTAGTTTATGAAAAACTAGATATTATATGACATATACAAAGGGAAGAGGAAGGTTTTAAAATAATTCCAAAAATTCCCTTTACTTCCTAGCATTTTAAACTCTCCATTTAAGCTCATTTTGGATTCATTTTTAAAAAATCATCTTTTCCATAGTAAAATTGAGGCTCTCTAGTTTATTAAAAAATATTTACTTTAAAATTTTTAAAATTTAAAACAATCCAAAAAGCTCGGTCAAAGTTGCAATCAAACAACATCCTAAACCATGCATTGTTAGGGATTTAGTTATTTTGATAGTTCCTATGGTTTTTAAAACCTCTAAAAATCCTAATGAGCTTAATTTTGGCATTTAAAACTCTTTTCTTTGAGTATCTAAAATTTTGTCCAAAATTATGATTTCACCATTGCCTAATTAGTTTATTTTGTTTGGCCACTTTGGGTCTGATTTCATGTTATTAATGATTCCATAACCTCATTTCTGAATGTTTTAATTCATATTCTTCCATTAATTGTCCTTAATTTACTTTACTTCAGGGTCCTCTTTCATTATTATATTGGTTCTAGTTAAATTTTAAAGAACTAGATGTTATAATGATCCTCTTCTATTAGCATTTGTTTGTTTATTTATGATGTCCCCTTAACAAACTTTACTTACATTGTTGATGTCATTTTGACACATGTTTCTTCTTGGCTTTTTAGAATATGAAATAAAGAACCTTTAATATCTAAAATGTGATTCATCTTTATGTTATGTTGCAATTTAATGGTCATGATTTACTTGTTAGAATAATATATACAAAAAGGTAAAGGAAATGGAAATAGGTGTTTCTAAAGTTTCCATTGTAAATGGTGGGCTTGAAAGGGACTACGAATCTAGATCTAATATGTTTGGTTTCTTCAATCCTAAAGTGGCTAAACTTATACAAGTATACCATATGGAAAAATTATATGCATACCAACTATTAGACAAATTCCTAAGCTAATTACATTTTCATAAATGTAAGAAGTGTGAGTTGTAAATGTCAATTCCTATTTCTTCTATTGAGCAAGGCAGCAACATGACAGAGTCATAGGTATTTATCATGATAATTGTAACACTCTCAAAATTAATTACTTAAGTATAGGTAATTTAAATTAGAGAGTATTTAATTTCTAAAAAAATTTTCCTATTATTGAATTTTCTCAATTTTGGATAAAAAGGAAATTTAATCAGGAGTTTTTAAGAATTTGGTGGGAATTATTTAGATATTGGGATTTATCTAAATAATAGATAATTAAATAATAAATATATGAGTAAGAATTTTTATAAATTCATTATATTTTTGGAGTGCTAAAAATATAAGCAAATTTTTAGAAAAATAATAATATTTGGGTAAATTTGTGGTTCTAAATATAATTATTAAAACTTTAGGGTCCAAATTTTAGTTTTAGCTAATACAAAATACAATTTTTCCAAAGGCTAGAAGTTAAATTTTTCCTAAGAGAAAAAGGTTAAGTTTTTAATGGATGAGTGAGTTGGAAATTATGGGATACATCTTTTAATTATTAGAAATTATTTTCATACCTCATACTAGACAAATGGGATTAATTAATATCATATAAAGTTAGAGAATTTTATGACTTCTCAAAAAAGCTACCCTAAAGAGAGAGAAAGAACTCAGGAGAAGAAACCATCACCTTTTATTCCTCTAATAATCTCCCTATATCACTTAAGTTATTTGTAGCTAACACAACAATGCCCACGCCTTGGCATTCTAAAATCAAGAGCTAGAAAAGGGTAGCACAAGAGAAAGAGAGAAACAGAGAGAGAGACAGAGAGGAAGAACAATAGAAGAAAAGAAATAGCTTGGAGGATGTGGTAGCAAGAATTGAAGGATAAAAGATAAGGAATCAAAAAGAAGTCAAGTGAGACCCACCCTTGGTCTTACTTATGCGAACTTCTCTCCCCATCCTTTTTCCTCAATCTTTATTTCACTTCTTTCAACTCCTTTCCTTCTTTAAGATGTATGGTGTTGGAATTATGATTGAAATGATGAACTTATGGTATCTAAGTGAAATTGCTATAAAAGATGGTGGGTTATTTTGGTCTTACGTCTATTTCACTTCCCTTCACATTTGATAGCATCAAGAATCATGCAAATCAATAGTGGTCATGAAACCTTAAAATTTTAGTAAGATTACCCAATGGAAATTTCATGTGTTTTCTTGATTCTAACTTGTTGTTGATTGTTTAAATGTTTCTTGAAGGGTGTTTAAACATTGATAAAATCATAGGAATGGCTTGGCTTAGATATAATCAAATTTTTGGAATAAATATTAGCATTTTTACATAACAGGGGCCAGTTACATGGCTCAAACAACCCTTCAAAGGACATAGCCTAGCCATGTTCTGCCACACAGCTAGCCACATAAGCATTACATGGCCTGATCGTGTTGTTCAACAAAAGCCATGTAGTTTTGTAGTTGTTTTTGCACTATTTAAGCCCTAGCTATATGAATGCATACAGGCCATGTGATCTTTCAATAAGTATAAACAATAGATATTATTAGGATGTATGGGCAAAATTTTCATGTTTTTGAATGTTTGAATGTTTATACATGACTGAGTACATGATTTGCCTTAAAATTCTCCTAAAACCATAAAAATCTTAAGTTAAATAAATCTCCACTTAATTCCTTGAGCAAATAGTATCTTTGGACAAACTCTCATGCATAGATAACTTGAACTATAGAGTACCCTAGCAAGAATTATTTTCCATGCAATGATAATTTGACAATGGACTAATTCCTTTGCATAGATGACCTTGATACAAATAACCTTAGCATGGAAGACCTATGCATGCATGGAATTGTTATGGACCATGACCTTTTTTAGACAACTAAAATAGAAAAAGACGTGATAATAGAGAAAAGGTTCCATTGGAATTTGTACTAGCAATTTTTTACTATTATGAATATATTGTATGTATGTTTAACTTGTTATGTGTATTTGGTATGCCTAATTTATTTTCTATTTGGACTTACTATGCTTATGATTATAGATTGAGGATTTGAATACCAATAGGAGATGGTCTCAAAGAAATAGGGTACTTAAGGGGTAGAATTTTGATTTAAAAAGGAAAGATTATTTACATAAAATCATTTGTATAAGAATGTTAAGGATTTGAACCCTTATAGTCTTTAGGAGACAAGGTTCTCAAGGGGTAGAGTTTTGATTGCTAAAGTTATTTGGATCCCCTTTAGGGGATGCCTTAACATATTATGTAATCAAGTTTCTTGTTTATGATAATATAGATATGTTATGTACTAACACATTTTCATAATATGCAAGATAAAAGAGAGTAGTCTTTCATTTATAACTGTGTTCAAAACATAGGCTTTACATCACTTAGTATGGGATATGAGGTGTAATGCTTATGGAATTTGAAAACCTAAGTCTACATCAACTAGTATGGGATACTTAGTGTAGTACCTATGGAAATAATTTTTCTACAAATTCCATTGTTAAGAATGAATCACCTACATCTCTAGATGAATAATTACAGTGATTGTATGTATATACCTTGGTATGTTGATATATTGGTTGGAATTTGATATGTTATTTCTATTACAGAATTCCTAATCAATAGTGTATAATTTAAACTGAATTCCAAATATTTATGATAAACCAATTTAGCTCATATAATGAGCCAATATATTTATGTGAATTACATGTTGGATTTTATCTAATTGTGCATCTAAGCATGTTAAAACTATTGTTAATATTCTTACTATTTTCATATGTTAGACAAGGGTAATAAAAAAAAATTTGTATACATGGCAGCTAGACCATTATTGGCTTTCAAAATTTATTATGTCTTACTGAGAATTTTAAATTCTCACTTGTTTGGGGTAGTGTGTTCAAATTCACTTCATGATGATGCCGACTATCAAATTTATGGTAAAGATTAAGTGGATGCATTGCAATGTGCCTATTGTGGGCCAAGTCCAAGTCATAGTCAGCATGAAATGGTTTTACTATGAATGAGGATAGCTAGCAAATCTTTGCCATATTAGACCAAATGGACTCCTAATAGAATGACTTAGGAATCATGGAACCCCCTCCTATTTTTTATGTATATATATATATATTAGTTATATGATTTAACTATACCAATATTTTAATAATAATGCTCTATATAAAACCTTATGGGTTGTGTTGACTAGTCTAACTATGTAACAACTATATGGAAAGTTAGAAGAAAAGTTTAAACTTGTGTAATCTCTTTACTTAATTTTTTGTGAAATTTAAAGTTTTAGCTTTTGCAATGTGTAATAATAAATTAATAAACACATAATAAGTAAAAGGATTACAATAATTCTTTTAGTGCAACTTGTAAACTCTTTAGTACTGAGCATGATCACTTGAACTTCTCTTTCATTTAGTACTCTTTGTATTTGAATTTCTATCCTTGCTATATTGACAAACATTGATTATTATCATTTTAGGGCGAAATTTGAATTTACTATTGATGAAAACCTAAAAGAGTTATGCACACAATGAAATGAAAGAATCTCTTATGCGAAATCAAGGGATGGCTCGATCTCCATAGTGTAGATTAAAGGATAGATGATGATTTGAGACTTAACAGAAGCAAACAACTAACCAATATTCTAGAAATGCTGACCTGCTACTTACATAGTTCATTCAACCACAAACACAATGAAACAACCCACACAAAGATACACTTAGGTTGAAGCAAACTTGAATCACCAACCTAAGAATAGGTTAACAAGACAAAAGGCTTTATAAGAGGAAAGGAAGGATAACACTCACACAATTGGAGAAAACTCTTAGAATAATTTTATTACTTCCAATCTAATTACAAATAGAGGCAGAATATATGTTTTTGTAGCATAAATCAAATCTATCTTTTAGAGAAAAACTAAGAAAATAACTATATAATTCTAACTAAATAACCTAAAAATTAAGAATACAAAATAGTCAAATCTTTTTTAAAAGTTGAAAAGGAAAGAGAATCTATCTAATTAATTCTAATTTTTGTCTAAATATATAAAGCTTCTAGAAGTTAGCATATTAAGCCCAAAACAGCAGTATTTAGGCCCAAATGAGTTAATCTATATATGATCCTTGATCCAAGCTCTTTAATTTGCAATATTCTAACATAAAATAGCTTTAGTAGCTCCATCTTTGGCCTAAATAATGTTAAGGATATAATGATTAATGCTTAGATCAAAATTGTTAAACTTTTGCTTAACCCAAGTCTCTTGAATAAGTTCACTAAATACTTCTTTAAATCTTTTAACCCTAGCCCTTATGATAGGTGCAATTGAAAGATGCAAAAAATCATTTGAAAGTTTTGAATTTGCTTATTATTTTGAGCTAGCTAATTTCGTCCCATGATTTATATCAGGATCATTCTCCACATGAGCCTAGTTCATAACAACCTCTAGATTTCTTATAGACAATCGCTTTTATTGCCTTTATGTTTCTTTGAAATTTTGTTTGGATTTCTTATAGAAAAGTTATTTATTTTTAATTAGCCATAAAGTGCACAAGGATAAGAGCATGATTTTAGTTTAAATGTCTTTATATTTGTATCATTTGGTTGTACAACTTTTTTTAACTAGTTTATTTTCATTTTTGATTTTGTTTACAATTTTAAATTTTACAAATAGATATTTCATGTTATAGGAGTAGATCACTAGACAAGATAAAGGAGCTTCTAAGTATGTTAAGGACATTAAATGGAGTAGATTAAACAATCCCAAGGGTTTTAAGCTAAAGTAGACTAGACATATTATGCTATGTACAAAATTTAATTAGTCTTTAGAAAAACATATAGCTAGATTGTACTTTTACTACTTTGGAAAAACAATATTTGTATTGTTAAATTTGGATTTTAATGAGATTTTATTTTATGGCAATTAATTTTAAGAAACTGCTATATAGTAATAAAAATGGAAGAAAATTAAAAAAAATAATAATTAAAAAAATGGGTTTGTTGGAGATTCATTAGTTGGATATTCCTTCCTTAAAGCTATTTTCACAGCAACTGTAAATGGAGATTTTTTTTATAATAAAAAATTATTCACATTTAGCAGCGGTCAAAATCGTTGCTGAATATATACATATATAGCTTAAAATATAAATTTAGAGATGGATCAGAGAAGGAATTTCTATCTCTAATTTAGAAACAGAATTTTTTTTTTAAACCAGTGATGAATTAGAGATGGAATATATATTTTGTCTCCAAATAAAAATATTTCAATTCCAAAAATTAGGGACATATTTCTTTTAAGACAGAATTTTCCATCCTCGAATTTGAGAAAAAATTGTTTTTTCTGTTTCAATTGTTTTTGCAATACCAAAAAGAGAGATGAAATTTTTTTCGTCTCTAGTTATTGAGAAACGGACTTTCCCTTATCCAAAGATCGCTCTGATCCCTTTTTCCCTTGTAACCTGTTTTGTTGATATTATTTGTATTTGTTAATAATTCTTCTTGAATCAATGAATTGTTTATCTACATTTGAGGATGTTTTCTCACTAATTTAAGTTGTTTAATTATCTTAGGATGAAAGTATTTAAGTATTTGCATTAAGATATTCTTTGAAGCATAGTTATGAAATTTTGGAGTCGTGTACAATAAATTGTTGAATTTACTGGGAAGTGTTGGAGTTGAATTTTAATTTTAATTTTGTACATATTGTTTAATTATATGTCTATTTTGTTCATGAATTATTTCATGATTTTTAGAGTTCATTTAGGAACTCTGATGTGGTGTTTTTCGAACATTGTTCAATATACTCTGTTTTTGTTAATTTATTCATTGAAAGTCAACTTTCTTATTTTTTGGGGAATTCTACAGAGCTTATTAAATTTTTAAATTCTGCTAAAATATTCCTGCATATGTTTAGAGTTTTGTGTAATTTTTTCGTTATTTTTAGGGTGTGTTTATTTGGTCAATTTGATAGTTCCATACAATCTTTTTCTGTCGGTTTTTCTTTGTTAACTTTGAAGAATTTTCTGTAGTTTTGTGGATATAGTAAGGCTTTGAAATTTTTATATGTTGTTTGTATATATGTTAGGAAGTCTATATAAAGTTTTGAGGTATTTTTTAGTTAGCTTGCTTAGTTAAACATTTTCATTTTAATAGCTTGTACATTAACTCTGTTTTGCTTATTTTCAGTTTTTGAAGTGTTACTTTGTTGATTTCTTTATGATTATCTAGAATGAATTAGAATCTGAATTTTTACACGTGAATTCTTTTATATGCTTTCTGATCGAAAAAAAATTGACTTGTTTTGATTACTCTAGCTATGAGATTCCATGCACATTACTTGTAATGTTTAGCTTTGTGACAGAATTTCGACAATTTGATTTTTCCTTACTTTCTTGACACATATGAGTTTTCTTTTTGTCTTTCACGCTGTTAGTTTCCTAGCTATGCAATATTATTCACTAGGATCCGTTTATTGACCTCTTTGATTAGAATAGGATATTGCAAATTTCATCTATGCGTTAGTGTTTCTTTTGTCTGAAGAGCCAAGAATTTCAATTTGTTTTTGCCTCTGTTTGTTTTTTTTTGAAATAAATTGTTGTTTTTTATGGTTGAGGTATATTAATGAGTTTTAATTGTAATGATTTATTTTCTTATGAAAGATGATGCTTGTTTGTGTTATGTCTTATTTGCAAGAGGAACTCATCTGTAAGAAAACGATGAAAGCATCATGGCACACGCTGTTTCCTGAAACCCTAGGGCGTATGAGTTGGAGCTACAAACTATGAACTTGGTCAGAATGGCATGTCAGTTTGAAGGGCGAGTTGATGAAGATCCCCAAAACCATCTGGAGGCATTCATGCGAATTTGGAGAGCTTATAAGCTAGAAGAGACGAATGAAAACGATTAGTTTCTGAAACTCCTCATCAAGTCTTTAAAGGGCAGATCCCGAGACTGGACGAACTTTTCATCTCTTGAAGAATTGTACACCTACAAACAAGTAAAGGGTAAATTCTTATCTGAATTCATGTCGATTGAGGAGTCAGTAAGAAGAAACGTGAAATCATTACGTTCGTGCAAGATTATGAAGAGCTATTTGGAGAAGCGTGGAGATGGTTCAAGATTCTTGTAGAAAGGTGTCCTCAACATGGTCTGTCCTCATGGATAATAGCCAAGCTATTTTATGAATGATTGAATCCCAATGATAAGTTATTGGTAAGTCAAAATGCAAGGGACTTCTCATGAATGGGGGGCTGGAGACCTATTTCGAGCTAATGAAAGATACATCAGAAAGTTTATATAAAGTTGGTAATATTGAAAGGAATAAGAAGGGGGGGGGGGGGTGGAAATGTTCGAATTTAAGAAATCATCATGAAGTTTTTCCAATCAGTCGAAAAGAGAATAGAAGAACAAGATAAAATGATGAGGACTTTAAAGCTTAAATTAAAGCAGTGGGAAGATGTTGTGGTGGCAACAAAGGAGGGAACAACTAGAGAGTCCTCAATATTAAGCCCTAGAGAAATCATGCAAAGGGTCGTCCATAAAGCGTGGAGCTCAGGATCTTAATTTTCTTTAAGACGCACACACTTTAAAAAATATATATTTTAAAAAATATATTTTTACTTTCATTTCTTTTATTTTTCTTGTTTAATATTTACTTTTGTTTTAGGTATTCTCAAGCGTTGGAAATTCATTTTTCAAAAGCAAATTTTTGAATCTACATTCAAGAAGCGATTTTCTCGGAATCAAGCCACATTTATAAGGGATTTTCTCTTTACCTTATTTTTGCTCTCCCACTACGTGCTTTATTATATTTATCTTCCTTAATACGTTGAATATTTTACCGAATTTTATATGATATTTCTTGAATATATTTTTGTGCTTGTGAATTAATTGGATTTTTGCTTAGTGCTGAGTACGACTTATAGAAATTCACTATAAATTTTTGGTGTATTCTTTTGCAGTGATTTTACTCTTGATATGTCTTCTATATGTCTAGTCTTGCACAGCAAATTTTTGGCACCATTTGAATTCATCTGAATTGCTTTTCATACTCTTTATTTTTTTTCATTGTTCAAAATTTCCAATTATATTTATTTGATGTCTTTGAAAATTTACTGGGATTTCATTTCTTCACATTTTTGTGAGGCCAGTACCTAATTTTTGGTTTGGATGTCTATTTTCTAGGAAAGTTGATCCCACATTATTTTTATTTTGATGGATAAGATATTCAATGTTTAATGCATGTTGGTCTGTTCTGAAATAAGCTGATTCTGTTGGATTTTCCATTACTTTGTGAATTTATATGACTTATTTGAGTAATGTTTTGACAGCAAAATTTTGCATATATTTTTTGAACAACATGTCATCTATATCCCATACATTTTTCTTGGAAGTCTAGGAGCATTTGTCAAGTGAATTTCATTGAAATGCTAGAGAAGCTTAAATTTCATATATGTTGAATTGTTTTGCATATTAATCTTTTTTTTTTTTTTTGTAATCATTAGAGCTTCCAATTTTTCTTGCATAGGATAGCAAAGGACAAGCACAAGCATAATGAAAACCAAGATTCAAGCTTCACATTTAAATTTCTCAACTTTTTAATTTTCTTTGCATATTTTTGCTTTTATTGAATTTTGTATGTTTGTTTGTATGGTTCATTTTTATGTTTGAGGAAGTAACCCTACTTTTTAGTTTTAGTTTTTATTTTTATTAAAGTAAAAAAGAATAGAGAATAGAGAATTCAAAAATATTTGTTTTTGGTTTATTGACACACCATAGTTTTGCTAAAGTGATGTATTGATGCATCACTATTGTTTTATATCTAGCCTTAAACAGTCCTATGTTTAGGAATTTATCTAGATATGTGTTGAATCTACATTATGGACCTTAAAGAGAGCATTTTGTTGCTTCTTTAGCAACAATTTGTAAGTTTAGATTATTTTTCATGCTTTCTTAGGATTAGTTTACTTTTATGAATTTTTGTTTTTCATAGGTTTTGTTTACAAGATATATTATGGTTCATATCATTTTTTATTCGATTTTTATATGTCATATTTTAGGGAGATATCTTTTTACTTTGTTTTGATTTATTTGAAACATTGAGTGCAAAGTTCAATTTAAGTTAAGGTGTAAGGGATTGATTTGTTTTTATTTCAATTTTTGGTAAAAATTTAAACTTTTCTTGGTTTTAATTGCTTATCATTGTTGATTTTTGAGAAAATTTTTCTAAGCTTTAAAAATTTGAAACTCCCTTTTGATTTTTATTTCATTGGATAATCACCTATTCTTGTTTTTTTTTTCTTAGATTTGGTGGGACTCTAATGAAGATAATTAATTGTTATCTAGTATATATTTGTTTGCAAAGCTATTTGAATTTCTTAAATCAAATAGTCTTTTGTCAATAGCTAGATTTTTCCATACTCATTGAATCCATTATGCATTTATGCCATGCATAGGATAGATGCTTTTCTTTATTTTAGAGTATGTTCATTAGTCTCTTTAAGATTTTTAGACTAGACTCTAAAACTTATTTAGATTCTTTCTTGAGGCGAAATCCTAATTCTCTACTTTTTCTGAGATGATTTTGGCTTTTTTTTTTTTCTATGATTTGAGCCATATATGAGCTTTTTTTTTCTTATTATATCACTAGTAACCCATTTAGCTTTAACTAATGATTTGTGCATATTATGCGCTTTGATAATTTCTTTTTTAGTTACCTACATTAATTACCTAGCTTATAAAATCAATTGTATACCTTTTTCAAGGAGTATCTTAAGTACTTTAGTGTTTCTTGCTTTGGAAAGGATGATTTTGAGGGTTAATAAGGTGATTAAATTTTTTAAAGTGTTTTTCATGAATGTAGTTTAGAGTGTGTATGAGAGAGAGAGATTTTATAGAGCATTTGTTATTTTGTATTTCATGTTTTATCAAATGAAGGAATAGTAAAATGCTATATTTTGTATTGAGAAAAGAAAATGCGAAAAGTTTAAATGCAAAGCACCTGAGCAAAATGTAAGGTCAAAGATCAAAGTTGGAGAAGAAAAGAAAGAAAAAAATAAGTAAAAGAGAATTGATTTTTTTTAAAGAATTGAAAATACAATTCATTAATATTGTTTTTCTCTTGTTTTATTATGAGAGACTTAAGAGAAAAAAAAAGATACAAATTTGAGGGGGATGATGTAAAAGTGAGGAATAGAGGTGAGAGAGAGGGGGAGAGAGAGTACCTTCTTTTTTGTGCTTGTTGATGCTCTTTTGAATTTTGAATACTATTTCCTCTTATCAATTATATTGTGATTGTCTTAACCTCTATGGCCCTAGTACAAGCTTCAAAGACTAATTAGTTTCTAAGATATATTGAGACTTATATTAGTAAAGAGAAGGATGATAATTAAGCATATTAAGTTCTAGGAAGAGATGATCATATGGATTGATTATCATATTCTATTTTAAAGTTAGTACTAGACTATTGGATTGGTACACACAAACACACACATTCATGAGTATTGGAAGGCTTGCTATTAATTTTCCTAATATGAAGCTTATGAATGTTCTTTAGTTCTTCCTTTCATACATAACACCTAGAGCAATTTTTGAAGGTTTAAGTCCTACCTTTCCAAGGAAATGCAAATACTGGATAGGCTAATTATATATTTTTCAAATATTTATTTTTGCTTTTTCTTAAGGACAAATAAATGCTAAGTTTGAGGATGTGATAAGTCATGATTTATATTGATTTTTTACCTATTTTTTATAGGACTTATCAATGTTTTTTGAAGTGTCACCAATGTTGGCATTAATTTACATTTTTGGTTTATTAGGTGTAAATGGGAGCTTACTAGTTAAAACTCCCAAATTTAGGACTAAATTGAAATATTTTATGAATATTGGCTTTTATTTGAATTTATAAGTTTATGTGAGTTATTGTGTAAATCATTAAAGCCTATTTATATCTTGTAAATAGTTAATTTTATGTGATTTTTAGTTGTTTAATTGTGGTTTTAATGTTTAAATTATTAGGTTGATTTGTTTATTTGTAGGGACTAGACTGTATATAAATAATTTTTTTTGCCAAAGGAATAAAGATATAAAGAACTCAGGGACCATACTATAAGAAATATTTGAAGAGCTCATGCTACTAGTCTTCATGACAAAAATCTACCTAGTTATGATGAGTGAAAGTGTTTTTATGAAAAATAATAATCATCACTCATCATAGCAATATTCCATTTTAGTCGTGACAAGTAGCATTAGTGTGATTTTTATTTATTCATTTCATAGGTGTGATTTTAAGAGACTTCAGACATTTCTTTGATTTTCTCCTTAGTTTTCTTTGTACTTCCTAGTGTTCATCTGAGTATAAAGGTCTTAGAGTAGAGATTTGGAGCAAGATCAAGCTTAAGAAGGTATCTTCCTTGAGTTTTGTTCAGTAGATTTTGTTTGCAATTTCACATCCTAAGTTCTACTATGTTCTTCTTTGATTCTTTACTATTTCTCATTTGTATTTTGTAATTTGTTACTTAATTTCTAGTTAAAGTGATTGAATGTTGATACGTCAATTTCAATAACAATTTCTTAGACCGTTATATTGATTATAATGTAGTTATATGTGCTCTTAATGAGTTAGATCATTCAATTCTTATATTTCATTTAGTAGTTAATGCTTAAACATTTGGAGATAGGAGTTGATGAGTGAAACAACTAGGTTAATTACTTTATAATGTTGACTAATTGAAATTAGATAGCGTAAACAACATGAGAATTGAGCCTATGCACCTCTAATTAACCTAATGATGTGTAATTATTATTTATTAAGCATTCCAAGTATTCAATAAATTGTGACAAAGGATAATTAATTTAAGATGTATTGGATTGAACTGTCCTACGTTAATTATACTTTTTTACTCACTAATCTTAATGCATAGTTCTTACTAATGCCTAAACCAATTTGGTGGACATCTTTGGTTAGTTTAGAAATGCATAAGTTGTCATATTGATGCAAAAGACACAATTAAAGGAGTTATCCTGCCACAATTAGAATAATGTCAAGAATGACCAACACATATAGGATACATAGTCAAAATTAATAGCATTTTGAGTCTAAGATTAAACTAGGAGTCTTAAGTCTCGTGCATGTTAGCCTAGGTTGCATTTAGGATTAGTGACAAATCTTTTTGTTTAATGTTCCTTAGTGATTAGGTTTCTTAGGACACTAATTTACATATAGGTGTAGCTTAAACTAATATAGGAATCTAGCTAATTAATTAGTGTTGTTTTATAGATAAAACTATCTTCGTGGGATCAACCTCGAATACTCGAGCTCTATCACTTGATATAATTGGTGCACTTACTAGAGTAAACTTGATTAATTATTTGACTAATTAATTTAATTGTTGTATGAGACTTTCTCATATTCAAGTCATGCACTAGCTTCATTAATACTAATAAGGCTTGTCACTCAAGGATTTTTGTTACATTCAAGGTGTTTTGAGTCCAAGGCTACAATGCATTTGTATTTATCTTGTCCTTTCCTCATTTAGCTAGTCAAGAATTGGTCATTCTATGGTTTACTACATTGGGGAGGCCTTTTTTAAGACTCTTTCTAAAGGAGCCTTTATGATACAATATCAGTAGGCATGCCTATTGGAATACAACAAGTTCAAGAAACCCTTATCCATCAAGAACTTCAAAGAGCTCAAATGGCCCAAATTGTGCACTATGTCCAAAAATTTCAAAGAGCTCAAGATAATATCTATGTTGGACGTCGACCCAAGTTTAGAGCCCAAGATTCATATTTGATCAATTCAAAACATGCTGAATTGGACTTTGGACATGAGATTTCCTTAAAGATACAAAAGTGGAAGTCCAAGTGGAAGCCCAACATCCTAAGAAGGGCCATGGAGCAACTAAAGTCAGTATCCAATATTTTGAAGGCCCAATGTAGTTATACACATACAAGAGGAGTGCTAAAGCCTAATTGGAGTCCAATTGCAAGAGTTAAGAATAATGTGTCAACCATGTAATTTTTAATGAAGCATGAGCACCCCATGTGACTATTTAAAAGAGTTAATTAGTTTTGATTAGGATTCTTTTTGAAATTTTTTTTTTATTATTTTACTATTTTTTGAACTTGGTCAAAGAGCTTATCTTGGAGATTAAGTTAAAATTAGTATCCTAATCTAATTCCTTAAAATTAGTTTGTCCATTTGGCCTTGGAGACTTGGGTAAAGTTCTATTGACCTCTAAGAAAGGTCTTGTGAGACATGTAATCATAAGGCCTGGTGGAGGAATAACCATAAGAGTGGCCTTGTGAGGTTGACACCCTTCTTAGGTGAGGTTAGACCTCTTTAGGTAGTTAAAACCCTTGTTGCAAATCTTTGCTTCTTCAATCTTTATTAGATTTTGATGTAGCCATGAGCTAAGTAGTAAGGCTTCTTTTCTTGGTAAGATTGTAGCATGGCCATAAGTGAAGTAGCTAAGTTGTTAGGTTCACATAGACCTTTGTTTTGTTAAAGTTATGTAGACTTGTTTAGTCTGAGGACATGTGGAAAGATAGGGTTGGATGGACCTATATCTTCTTGAGGTCATAAAGGCCTATTTTCTTTTAAGGGAACATGGACTACAAAAAGGTAGGGTCATGTGCAACTATATCTTTTTGAAGTTGCATGGATTTGTTTGCTCCCGAGGTTGTGTAAATTGTGGGAAGTTATGGTCATATATACCTATGTTTTCTTGAGATCGCATAAGATCTTCTTCTTTTTATCTTGTAGAGTTTGACATTTTTTAAATATGATTGACAATTATGTACCTTTATTTCTAATTCACTTGCATTTCTTGTCTTTCACTTCATAATGCCATAATCTACCATTATTGGGATCAAAGAGAATAGTCATGTAGCCTTTTTATAGTTAAGGTCACTTGGACCTTTTATGGATAAGGTTGAGAAAGCCTTTTATAGATGGGGTTTCTTGGTCCCTCTAAGGTTCTATCATGTATACTTACTGATTTTGAGGTCATGCTGGCTTGTTTGTGATGAGACATATTTCTAGTCTTCATGATTTTGTTTTGGAGGCCTAAGTTCACTTTGTCTTTAAGGAAAGAACTTGTTTGTTATAGATTCATAGCAATATACTCAAATAGTTAGTATTATTATGCTCTTAGTCAAAGCCAAGTTGTGTAACGTTGTGTGGGGACATGCATTTCTTTATTCTCATTTATAAGCTTAGGACTACTAGTATCCCCAAGGTGCTTTTTCAAATGACCATGCATTGTATGTGGACACATGCCTTACCATTAAATGCTTTCCTTTGATTGGTGTTTTATGAAAAACTATTGGTTTGTCCTATGCATTTTCCTTTATGCCCCTAATGTTAGCTCAGAAGGTTGTTCTATATGATATGGTATTACCCTTTTACCCTTACTCTGAATGTGGCTATATAAAGTGCTAAGGGGATTGGTTTACTCTGTAATCTTCATCATATCCTAATAAAGATTAAGTGGTTAGTCTCTAATTCTCTTGTTCTGATGATACCAAGGGCTAATTCTAAATGTTTAGAGGAAATGGTGGAGATGCTCAAAGGTGTAGCCTTGTGCTTGTTGAGAGTCTATGGAGTTTTTGAAAGGATGCACCTGCTTATGCTAAGATATTTCATGTGAGTGGATCTATTGGTGTTTGTTACAAAAAACCCCAAATCATCTACTCCCTTCAAGGTGTAAGAAGAAGAAAGGGATGGCAGTATTATAAAATGTCCCTCCTATGCCTTGATCAATAATTCCAAAAAGGAATTCCATCTAAAGATGCACTTTTATTCCTAGTAATGGTATCATCTAAAGGATCTTTAAAGTGAATCAATGTGCTCTATTGCTTAAGGTCTCATTTATCTCTTAAGAAAGATATCTCTCATGAGCTGCCATATCTAACGTAATCTTCTTTCTTTGACAAGATTTCTTATAACTTCATATGGTAATCCTTGTAGGATCTTAGTATAAATTATGAATAAAAGACATTTCTATCTTCTAACTCTAGTATGATCTCTCTTCTCCTCCTTATTTGTTTTTTCAGATAATGAATGTATTGTTTCTTCGAGTGTCATCTTGCATAGATTAGTTTGGGATTCCTATATTGACTTGTGAAATAATCGAAGAGTTAGTTGTAGCTACTTATTTTTTAAGGATGAAAGTTATGTTCCAAGATTAAGGGATTGTTTGGCCTTACAAAGTTTTTAGATGATAAGTTATACTTCCTAGGACTTTGAATACTTTAAAAGAACCTTCCCCATTGGGTGCTAACTTTCCTTGTGCTTTTAGTTTATTAGATTCTTTAAGTTTTCTAAGCACAAAGTCTTTGACCTCCAATTCCCTTTACTTAACCTTTTTTTGTAATATCTTTTGATTTTTCTTTTTGTAATTTTCACTTTGCAATTTCGCCTCCTTATAGATACCTTCAATAAGATATAAGTTATCCAAAAGCTCTTGATTATCAGTTTTTTCATCATAATTTGGATATGAAGTGAGGGGATAGCTATTTCAATTAGTACTATGGCCTCAATCCCATATAAGTGGTTGAAAGGTGTTTATTTGTTTGTGGTTTTGGGTGTTGTATGCATCACCCATAGGACTTTCGATAACTTTTCACCCTAAAGGGGCTTTGGCATTGTCCAACTAGATTTTAAGGCTATCGTCAATTTTTTTATTCATAACATCAACTAGTTTGTTAGTTGGTAGGCAATTAACTAAGGAAAATCATTGTTCAATGTTGTCTAAATCTTCTAACTATGAATTAGGTCCTATTATCTGAGATGAGACTTTTTAGGATTCCAAACCTTGTGAGGATGCAATCATTACAAAGGATATGGTTTGAGACTCTGTAAGGATGCTACAGCCAAGGCACGAGCCTATTTGGAAAAGTAATTGATGACCATTATCATAAATTACAATGACCTTGTTGAAAGGGCCCCCAACATCTATACCCCATTTGGTGAAAGGACAAGGACTAGTGATGTGCCAAAGTTATATAAGGATATGTATGTAATTGCCATATTGTTGACATTTGTTACACTTCCTCACATATTCCTTAGTGTCTATAAATAGGGTTAGCCAGTGATAGCCAAAATGCATTATCTTTTTATGCCAGTGCTTTTCTATAGCCAATCTCTTTTGTAAGCCTCCTCAAGAACTTTGTCTATTTTTAGTTAAACACTACAACAAAGGCCCATTGTAAATCAGTATTAAAGCTCATCATTAACCATGGTGAAGTGATCAGATTTGTGAATTATCTCCTTCACCTGTTCAAAGTTATTTAGGAGGTAACCATATTTTAGATAATGTTTAATATAAGTTTGCCAAGTCCAACTATCTCCATCTTCCTTTATAGAAATCATCTTTACTTCTTCTATGTTAAGAATGGCCTTTTGTTCCATATAGATTATTAGATCTTTCTCAAATTTTTAAGGGAAGTTTATTTTGACAAGGCATTGGCTCATATATTTTTACTTCACATGACATGGTTGACCTTAGTTAACTCAAAGCTTGCTAGGAGTTGCTTGGCTTTCTTTGCATATTTTGTTATGCTTTCCTCTTTTAGTCTCATATACCTCAATCAGTTAAATCATGTGACATAGTTATCTAAAATCTCATTCTCCTTCTAGCACATTCCAAAAGGAGTAGATATATCTTATGTTTATATCCTATTAAGCATGAATTATGTGAGGAAGTGATTGCTGAGTTGCTCAAAATGTCTTATTAAATTTTGAGGTAGGTTGTTAAGCCATATTTTTGTTCCATCCTTCAAGATAGTTAGGAACAGCCTACATTGGTATTCAGTTGCGACATAAGTTAAGTCCATTTGGATTGCAAAAGTTTTGCAAATAATGGCAGAATTAGCCTTCCTACCATATGACCCCAAGGCCATAAGTTTATAATAGTTCAAAGGTTGGGCCCTTGAGCTCTCTAAAGTAAAAAGTGATGTTATAGAGCCTGTAAAGTTAACGTTGTGTGCTAGGCTTCCCTCTTTTCTTATCATGGCTTTAAGAGCTATTTTTCTTCTAACTTCACAAAATTTAGGGTAAGTTTGTCATCTTGTTCCATTAAGTGGGCTTTGTGGCAACCATTACTTCATTGGGTGCACTTGGTATGTTAACTGGCTTCTTTTTGCTACCTTCTCTTATGCAATATATTAATTCTATTATTTTCTCTAATTTTTGTGAATTGGTCTCTATATTAAAGTATTCAGATGGGATTTATTTTAGGTCAAAGTTTGCATTTTCTTCCTCACCCTTTCGTCTTCCTTTGTCATCTTTGACTCAGCTACCAATGACTACTTTTCATTGTTTCTCCCTTAGTCACCTCGTTGTGCACTTACACTACTATCTTATGCTTGTAGGTGTAAGGGTAGTAGTTGTTTTTGTAGGTCCATTATTGGTTATTATTGTTGATGCAATAGCTGCAAGGTAATAGAGGATTGGTTAATGGGTTTAGTTATTTGTGGTTGGTAGGCAATGTTATTTGCCTATACATTTTTAGTAGAAATTCCATTGTCAGCAATTTAATACCATTTTAAGGAAAATGATCATCCATGTCCTTCTTCCATTATGTTCCTCTAGGTTCTGAGAGGGCTATATTTCTAACTCTAGCACTTTAAATGTTGTTTTGATTATTGAAACTTTTTTTTTTTTTCCGGTGCTAGGATCCTCAATTGAACAATCTTTAACAAATAAAAAAAAGTTGTTTAGCCTCTTACCTAGTGCACCATATGTCAAGGAGGAGGAATTGCAATAGTAAGAAAGAGATGACTTAGTGGAAAAGAAAGTTGCATTGCTCAATAGATATGAAGATTATAATATTAAGAGTGCTAGAACTACAATGTGAGTGTTATAATGGTAAAGGTTGTAAGTTGTATAAATCTTTTTTTTTTTCTGTTTGATACTATAAGGGGTTCCTATTAATACATTAACTCCTATTGATACCTTAACGTATTAATACCTTAAAAAAGGTGAGATAATCATAACTTTAAACAAGTTAATATGATCTTTTTAGCTAAGCTGTACTACTCAGGGTAATTTGCCATTGGTGGAGTCACGCTATTTAGAGTAACTTACTATTTCAATACATTATATATATGTGACTTGGTGTGTGTCACATTTTAAATTTTCTTTAAATGGTAACATAACAAAACTAAATAGAAAAGAACATTAAGGAACAACCTCAAGTAAGCATTAAGGAACAAACCAAGGTTAATTATGAGCTAGTTGATTTAATTAGTACTAAGGGAAGACACATGCTAGGAAGCCTAATGAGACATTAACATGCATTTTTTTTAAGGTAGATGCATATAGAAATGACTTAAACACAAGCTTGTGACCATTCTCCTCATGCCATTGCATTACCTTCACATACATGGATGTATATATTAGTAAGTGCATTCAGCCAAGGGGTAACTCCTTCAATTGGCCACGTATATTATTAGCTAGCATCCAAATAAATATTGGAAAAAACCTTGGTACCATTAGCACATTGCATAGTCGAGTTGTAATCCTCGGTTTCTCCGTAAACATGAGAAATGTAACATCCGGTTCTCTGAAAATGAGAGAAAATGTGAGAAACATAACGTACGGCTTCTCAGTAAAAAATGAAACTCACCAAATACAAAAGGAAGTCCCCGGAAATGACTTAGTTAAGGTCCCAAAAAATTTGGGAAGCATTCTAGACTCTTAAAAATGAGAATCTCAGGCTCAGATGGAAATAAAAATGAAGCTAGAATGAAGAAATGAAATTTGACGGAAAACTTACAAAACATAATGGCATTTTTGTAATTTTGAGAAAATTTTGGAATTCACATAAGAGGGCTTTTTAAATGAAAATTTTAAGTTATTCGGGGTTCTCAGAGGCCTTAAAAACCATGAAAAGTCTTGAGACAACTAAAGCCCCTCCGGTGGACATTTTTCAACATCAGTGTACCTGAACTTTGACAGATTCGTTCAGGAAGGTTTTAACTTCGATTTGAGTAATTCCAAAGGCAGTTTACTAAATTTGGAATCTAAATTTTATAATATAAAAGATGGCTCTCAAAAAGGAGTTAAAAAGAAGTAGAAACAAAAATGCCAAAAACGAAAGGCAAAATTATAATTTTTGAAAAAGTGGAAGCTTCTTGAACACACTTTAAGTTTCTTATTTCTTCTCCCCTTCAATTGCATGGCCCATTCTGCCCAAAAACTAGAGAAAACACCAGCTCTCTTAGGCGCACCATGGAGGATAAGAAAGGAGGAGAAAAAGCAAGGAAAAGGTAAGGAATTTCATGGTTTTTCATGCATTCTTCGTTCCAAAGCTCTTCTCCTCCATTCTCCTTTGTTTCCTTTGATTATAATGAAGTTTATAAATCTATTTTAAGGGAGAAATTAATGGAAAAATTTGGATTTGAAGAGAGGAGCCCAAAGAAGACAATATTCAAGTGAGAAAAAGCAAAAAATAAAAAAACAAGGTAATTTCTTCTTTCATAGTTGCTACCCCTTGCTCCTCTTCCTCCACCATTTCGCCCCACTTAAGAAACCTAAGGAAGGTTTGATTTTTAGGCAAAACCAAGGGTGATTCTTAGAAAAAAGGATGTGAATATTAAGAATATGCAAAGAGAATTAACAAATAACCATAGAAATTCAAGATGCAAAGTCTAGGATGTCATATGTTTCTTGCAAAATCTGATTTGATATCTTGATTCCTATGTCTAAATGAAAGTTTAAATGAGCTCCAAAGATCCCTAGAAGTCTCCCCATGTGCTTCCTCCATCAAGGAAATAAAGCAAACTCCATCGAACCCATCATGCTTCATTGTCTCGGCCAAGAAGGGTTACCATAGCTAGGGATAGTTTTAAATTTTTCTAAGCCATTTTTGAGTCATATATGATGAATGAATATGAGGAGAAGTCTTATAAAATATTTAGAAATCATAGAAAGTGAGATGGTGCTTTATGTTCTATAATATGACCTAAAGAAGCAACATGTAGTTAGGCTCTTTGTTTTAATTGTGTGATAACTCCAAGAGGCTTAAAAGGAGTCAAGAATCATATTTGAAAGGGAATAATGGAGCCTAGAATTTATTTGAGGGGTTTTGCTTCATTAGGTACATTTATGGAACCATAATGAGGTTTATAGATCAAGCTAGTGTCTAAGCAAGTTATGTGGCCTTATAATTAATTCTATGAACCTAATTAGCTTCCATAAATTTTGTTTAGGTCAAGAGAAATCATTCCCACACCATTGTGTATGTGAGGCCAAGAAAGGGAGCCTTAATTCAAAAAGAAAAGTATGTGTTTGCTTCCAAGATAGCTCTCTCCACCTTCTCTCATGCATAGGTGTGTGCTTACATTGTCTTGAATGTGTGTATGTATGTTTTAAGCCATAAAAAGTATTCTAACATGATTTTATATGCCATGGTACCATGATGATGCATTATGTTTCTAAATGATGTCTATGATGCTTGCTTTGGTTTGCTTGAGTGTGGTGAAGCCAAGAACCTTTAAGATTGGTTGAGACAAAGTAAAAAGTCTCCCAAAAGTGAGGTTGACTCCCAAGAGCATGGTTGAGTCTAAGAACCTCTTAAAAAATGGGTGAGGCAAGTCCAAAATCCATAAGTAAATAGGTGAGGTCAATCTACTTGCTTCGCAAGCCTATGTATGCTATTATGATTTTTTTCAAATGCTAAGAATGCTTCTTGAATGATTGCACATGTCCATATGCCATGCATGCATTTGTGAGACTTGTTTTGCATGCTTTATGTATAATTGAATAGGAGATAAGCTATTGGAATTCTTTGAATTTGATCCCCTCCTCTCTAATGTTCTAACACCTTGAAGATAAGAGTTTGACATCAACATGCATAGTTTTTGTTCTTTAAAGCCATATTGATGTCAAATAATGTAACTCATTGTTGTATATGATTTATGACCTCTTGAACATGTATAATTATATTAATATGTGATGTATAAATGGAAGAATATGATATATGACCATTAGAATGTGATTTGAATATGATATGGCAAATTAGCTTCTTGAATGGTATTATGGAATTGTGTATAAGTGTGAGTGAAATGACCAAAATAAGATTCATGAGAGTTGGAACCATTTGGGTAGCTCACACTAGTCCTAATCATACTTCTGGACTTGCCCAAGAGGTGCCAAACCCCAAGAAAAGTTATTTGGACATTTTAGTATCCTATATGGAGCCAAAATTGACCATAATGGAACCCAATATCATTTTTTATCCAAATAAACTCTTCTTGATATGAGATTTGGCATGTAATTAGAACTTGTTGAGAGCTTTTTGAAAATATAAAGAACAAAATTTTCTAAGATCTAGAGAATATTTGATAAATTTTCAAAGTTGAAAATTTTTTTAATTTTTGTCATGTCACTATTCATACTGGTCTGAAAATGAAATATATCACATAGGGCACAAATGATGTCCAATTGTCACAACATTTTATACAAAGAAACTAGACATTCCCAGTGACTTTTGCCAGCTAGAAGTACCTCATTTGATGTCTAGAGAAGGAGATATGAATTTTCAATGAATTCATCCAGTATCAGGAACTCCAGTCGATCTCAGTTACTGTGTGATTAAGTTTCAAGCTCTGGGCATGTTTGAACCAGTCTAGAGTTATTTTTTCCCTCTAGCTAAAATCTATAGATTTCCATATTGGTATCATTTGCATAGATTTGATTTTTTTGAAATTAATTGGACATTTTTGAAGTTTGCTATAGAATTTTGTGATAGCACCAGTGAACAGCCCAATCTCTAGAACTTTTTGAATGTCAAACGCCTTCTACAATGGATTTTATGGTCTAGACATATTTTTATCATGAAGTAGACATGTGTAGCTTTTCAAAATATCCAAGAATGCATAATTTTGATTTTTCTAGAATTAGTTATGATTTTCCAAAATTTGTGACAAAAATGTGAAAAATCTGGCCCAAAATATATAGATGTATTTCATGCTTCCCTTTGAGTTCCATGAGATGTAGGCCACTTTTAATGATGCAAATGAATTGTATTCATGTAATTAAATATGAAAATGTGATATATGAGCTGGGTTTTAGAGACCCGCGTTCTACCGAACTGAACTAAGAGTGCTTTATTTTCATAAAGTGACGCCCGTGAATTGTATGTTTGCAACAACAAGGACAGAATTTTCTCAATTCCAATCGACTAGGCGTATTGTGTCGATTCTTTTGAGTAATATATCTGGAAATACCCGTAGATTTCTTATTAACACTGTTTCGAACACAACTGGTACATTCCAAAATAACCCTTATTCGGATATCTTTACCTTTGGCCATGAACCTCCTTTGTGTTTTTGATTCACTTAACTCTTCTATTTTACGTTAGAATTCAGGCTGGTCTGGTACATGTTTCAACATAGATGTCGAACAGTCTAAGGATGTTAAATGCCCACATCGAGAAGGGCCAGGGGGCCGTTAATGAATGAAGAGATGACAAAGGTGCGACTAAAAGGAGCGAGTGAAAAATTTCTGGCACTTCTTGACAAAGGCCTAGGAACCCCTCTCCATCCTTGGCCAATAGTCCCTTTCGCAAGGGAATCCACTTAAACCAGAGAGGTAAGGTTCAGAAGATGCTGCAGCTACAATTTCGAATGCAGAAGAAAGAGGCGAGCTGTTCCATTATTTCAGTGTCATTCTCAATCTAACAAGAATGAAATCACACTCTGTCCACGTGACACCGAATGAAATTTTTATACGCGCGTAATACTAAGAAATGCATTATTTAATGTTATTTTTCTTTGCCTCTTTGTGAGTTGTTTGATATGAGGCATGGAGATAGTATGAAATGAGCTAGAAATATATGATATTACAAGAAATGTAATGTTTGGTTTCTCCGTAAATGTAAAAAAATCACTAAATAAAAAAGGAAGTCCCTAAAATAGAATTATTTGAGATCTAATAAAATTTAAGTAATAAACTAGATCTCAAATAATAAGGATCTAAAGCCAGATGTGCCCTAAAAACGGAGCCAAAATAACCAGAAGAAATGTAACAAAGATGCAGTGGCATCTTCGTAATTTTGGGTACTTTTTAGAAAACTCAAAGGAGAGATTTTTAAATGAAAAAATTGAGTTACCCAGGGTTCTTAATAGCCCTAAAAACCATAAGAACCCCTAAAATGGTTCAAACCCTTCTGGTTTTGTGATTTAGAATATTAGTTAACCCGAACTTTGATCGATTTATTCGGAAAGATTTTAAATCTAATTTGGATGAAACTAAAGACATTTTAGAAGACCTAAATTTTATGAAAAATTAGAATTGAAGACCCCAAATTGAAGAAATTTACTCTTATAGACCTATTACCACTGGATTTATGATAGATTACCACTGACTTTAAGTAAAACTCCATAAGCTTAGTAGTAATAGGTCCTTGAACGTAAATTTTTTTACTTTTAGGTCCTCAACTCTAATTCTCCCTAAATTTTATGATGGAAAAAATAGTTTTAGAAAAGGAGTTGAAATAGGCTTAAACAGAGTAAACCAGCACATAGGGGCAAAATAGTCACTCTGAAAAATTATTAAAAAGGCTTCTTAAATAAGTTTACACCTCATCATCTTCTCTAAGCTTCCATTTTTAGAACTTTAGAGAGCTAGGGTGTGAAATTAAGGGGGGAGAGAGAGAAGAAGTTTAAGCTTCCGTTTAGGTAAGTAAACGGCCCCGTTTCATCCCGCGCTAGTTAGGAAAATTGTTCCTTTCTTTAAGTGCTCTCTAATAATGGTTTTCTTTTCTTGAAAACTTGAAGATTCAAGTCTAACCTAAGCCAAAAATAGAACTCTTTTCAAGAAACCAATTGGTGGAAAATAATTTATACGAAGAGAGCCCTGCTTTAAGGTAAGACTTTACTTGAAACACTTGTAAAATCTTGTATTTCCAAGCCATTTAAGCTTCAGTCTAAAGAGAGAAAGTGAGGTGAAGATTTTTTCTTCATGTGATATTGATGGAACCAAGGGTTATGGAGTGTGAGGATTAAGAATATATAACTAGAATTGAAAAGGAAGCTTTAGAATGCAAGTTATAGAATTTAGAGATTTGGTTACACCTTGGCAAATATGAAGCTTTTGAATAATAATTTAAGTTGTCTAAGAATATGAATGAGTTCTCAAGACACTTAGGAAGCCTCACATATGTCATTTCCCTAAATGAAATGAAGCAAACTCCATGAATGCTCTAAGCCTCCATAGTCTCGGCCAAGCAAGATTAAAGCACCTAGGGAGTGTTTTAATTTGTTCCAAGCTTAGAATGGGACTAGATATGATGGAAGGACCTCAAAGGAAGCCTTGAAAAAAATTCAAAGGCCTTAGAATATGAAATGGAGTTGTAGGCTCCATAATGAGACATTAGGAAGCAACTTATAGGTAGGCTCCTTAAAATGAATGTGTGATGACTTCAAAGAGTCTAAATGGAGTTAAGAGACCTAGAATGAATGAGAAATGGGGGCCAAGATCATGGATTCCCATAGTTGCTTCATTAGGTCCTTTATAGAACCATAATTGTGTCTTAAGACAAAGTAAGACTCTATAGAAATTTCATAAGGCTAAAGCTTGTTCCCATGAGTGATGTATGTCTCTTTTGAGGTGTCTAGGCTAAGAGAACCAAAGGCCACCAAATTGCAAGGCTTGACCTAGAAAGGGGAAGAAGAATTTCAAGAGGAAAGTGTTATGTTCTTACTTCAAGGTAGCTCTCTAATTGCTTGGATGTTTGTTTGTCTTGGAGTGCTTGTGTGTATGTGTGAGCCATAAGAAATGTTTCTAGCCAATACTTATATGTTATGGTACCATTATACTTCTTAAAATGTGTTTATAGTTGCATTATAGCTTGCATGGGTTTAGTTGTGCCAACAGTCCCTAGAAATGGGTGAGGTAAATCTAAAAGTCCCAAGAAACTAGACCAATGCCCTTGAGAGCTTATGTTTACTATGTATAAGTTTATGTGACAAGGAAAGTGTTTTATGCATGCTCATTACTAGCTTGAATGTCATGCATGCATTTTTTGACTTGTAAATGCATCTATTATGTACATTTAAAAGGGTTAAGAGCTACTGGGATTCCTTGAATCTCACTCTTTCCCTACATATGCCTAACCATGTCTAGGTGAGCCAAGAAGACCAAGAAATAGCGGCCAACAACTATGAGAGGCAAGACTTTGACAAAAGGATAGAGAATTGAGCTTTGTATTTGCATTTTAATGTCAAAATATGTAACCATGAGATGTATACATGATGTAAACCATTGAGCATGTTCTAATGTATGTATAAATGATGTATGTATCAATGTAGAAGCTAGATGAATGAATATGTATGTTCTTGCCACCTAAGAGTCTTTATGAGATGCGATGTTCATGTGTATGTATGCAAGTGGTAAGGTGAGATTGAGCTCCATGATGATTTGGACCTTTTGGCATACTTTTATATGTTGTAAGTATGCTTTTATACTTGCTCAAGTGATTATGGAAAGCCAACAAGAGCATTTGGTATCTTAAAATCCTATTTTGGACTTTAACTTTGACCACATGGAGAGTTGAACCAAAGTTTGACCAAATGAGTGAGTTTTTCCATGAAATTTGGCCAGTAAGTAGGTCTCATATAGATCTTTTCATAAAGCTAAATATCATTCAATTTGGAGCTCTAGAGAATTTATTTTGATCTTTCAAAGTTGGCCAAATTATGTAGAAATGGTATGGTTATTGTTTATTTGGTCAATTTGCTTCTCTATGTCACATATGAGCCAAATGACATCCAATGCATATAAAATTTTACAAAAACAGAAATGCAATTCCTTGATCTTGATTTGAAATTCGATTTAACCTTACAGCTCTAGTTATCTTTCATTTTGTTTACTATGTTCCTTTTTTATTTAAATCACCATAAGCTTTTCATAACCATTGATATCACCTCATTTGGAATTCTATAGAGGGAGATATAAATTTTTGAAATTGCATAATAGTACCAATAATGCAGCCTGACCTGTCTTACTATTCCATCAATTTTTGGTAGCTTGAAGCTACTACATTGATCTAGAATTATTTTTATCAAAATTATACATCTACAACTTTCTAGAATGGTATGGTTCTTTTTATTTCAATTTTTCTAGAATTAGTTATGAATTTTTAAAGTTGGTATCAGAAAACTGAAATCTGAACCCGAGAGCAAACCATGGATTTTATGAGATGTAGCTTAAAGCCTGAGGTTCTTGAAATATTCGGTGATGGTTATGACTTATATGGATGCGTTATGAATAGAAAATGATATTGAAGAGTTCAAATGGTACATAGGGCATAAATTAAAGAAATGAGATCTTACATAACGTAAATAAATACCATTAAATTTATTTCCTTTTTCATGTAAAGTGTAAGGTTTCTTGCATTTGTGCTCCAATCCATATAAAATACATTGAGATGGACAAGGAGACCATGGTATAATAGCTAAGAGGTTAAGGTATTACATGAGCAAATAGGTGTAGGAAGAAACAAAACACAAGGGAGAATAAGGACAAAAAATGTGCCACCTTGATATTCCACTCATGTACCATATAAATAATCATACTCGGTCATGGCATTACAGCTCCATTTAGCCATGGGAAATTGCATGAATCACACTTAATTTAGTGACTTACACAAGACAATAAGGGGACACCTAGCATAATACGGTGGGTGAGGCCAAGAGAAGGAAAATGAAATAAACAATTATAATCTTACATCCCTTTAATGGCGTACCATATAAGAGCATATACATACCAATTAAAGACATGACTTGGAAGGGGAAAAATGGAGAGAGTAACACCATGCATGCCACCAAATGGTGAATGGAAGAAATCAATATTTTTCTACCCACTTTCACTACATTCATCTTAGTAGGAAAGCTTGAGGTGGCATTTACAAGGTCTCTCTCCACACTAGCTTCATTTGATCAAGAGGAATAGTGAGAAGGAGAGGAAGAATGCTTCATGTTAACCATGGAAGTTGAGAACAAGGAAAAGATGTGGCTGAAGAGAGAAAGTCTCAAGACATATCGAGAAAGACATGTGTAGAAAAATGCTTAACTCTTTAATGGCTTCCAATCCAACCAAGTGGAATATTGAATCCGTGCAATATTATTAATTGGATAACTATAGAAATTGACGAAAGGCCACTAGGAGAAAGATAGGAGGAAGCTATAGATAGTTGAAGGTAAATAAATTGAGCTTGCTCCCTTGAACCCAATTAAGCCAAGAATGATGGAGTGAAAAAGAATATATGTGTATATATATATATATATGGGTGTTGGCCATGAGGACTTTGTCATATGAATACCTTCAATTGAATTAGAAGAATAGCGTAATAAGGGCAGAACGTAGGAGGGGTGTGTTAATACTAATGGAACTATACAATGGGACATTATGGAAAGTGTATGTATATGATTGTCACAATGGGAAATGGATGTATCGAGGCTAGGAAAGCTAGTAATTAGGGACTAAATTGCCATATAAATAATGATTGGGGTTGGACCTTAAGTCCTTGAACTTAACATGATTAATTCAAATGGTATTAGATTAATAAGGATAAAAGGATATGAAAATATGATTAACTCCAAATTAGGAATTCAAATCTCCAACTAATGAAAGAGAATCAAGATTTACTATACGGGAAATTAGTAGCTTAATTTTTATTCAAATCTTGACCATGACTTGTTCTGATTTAAGGTAATATGTGACTCAAATTTTAAGAAAGCAATCAGGACAATAAGGGCTAAGGAATAACTTGACAAAAGAGCAGTGATAAAATAGGTAGTTAACACTGTATTCTTTCTATTTTGTACGTAATTGCATTGAATAATCCTGAATTTCCTATGTTGTGTATGGTTGCATGTATGTGCACTAAAGTAGCTCTTATGAGTACTAAATCACTATTATTGGCCAATGACCAAAGCACATTAGCCTAACAAATGAATGTATGCTACTATCTGGTAATTGCATGCTCTTACACTGAATTGTGCATCAAACATACCTTGGATGATATTCAGTGCTATTTATATACATACTCTTTGAATACATTGTTATCTACTGGGATTTTATCTTATTATGAAGCTAACTATTTTTCAAGTATTAGTTATACCATTGATGGTGTAATACCTTATATTTCTATTATCATATTCTTCCATTTTGGGCAATTGGTGCACATTCACAAGACAAAAGTAAGGAAAAGTATGAAAAAAATGCACTTTTATTGCGTTGCATCGGGGTAAATTTCCTCAATTCGCATTACGTGGGCCGCGTGGATTATCCAACAACATTCTCTAGTCATTTATCATTGGAAGAAATCATAATCAACTCAAAATAACAAGCAATATATGGTTTCCAAGTCAAAAACCCCAAAATTCCATTATTTCTTCTCAGACAGCATTCGGCAGATTTTAGGGGCAATTTTGAAAAATCATAACTAAATGTAAAAAAATTGAAATCATACAAAACATAGCTTTCTAGGAAGATCTGGATGTCAATTTTATATTAAAAATAAGTGCCAAATACAAAAATCTTATCTGGACTATGTTTGATAATGAAATAACCACAAAGGTCCTACTGCCCTCTGATACTAATACAATTTACTATCATAAATTTCAAAAATGTCCAATTAATTCCAAAAAAAAATCCAATCCATGTAATCTATATAATTTGGAAAGCTACAGATTTTAGTTAGAGGGAAAAAATAATACCAAACTAATCTAGGTGCATTCATATCCTAAAAATCAATCAAAGAGTACCATAGGTCTAACTGTGCACCTAGTACTAGACAGCAACTTCAAAAATTAATATTTCCCTCTCTAGACTCCAAATGAGGTGCTTCCAATTGAAACAAGTCACTAGGAAGATCTAATTTCTCTCTATAAAATTTTGTGACAATTAGACATCATTTGATTCAGAATGACAAAGAACAATTTTTGAACTATATGAATAGTACATGCATGCCAAATTTCAAATTAAGAAGAGCTCATTTCGATAAAAAGTGTTATAGCTCACCAAAATGACCATTTTTGCTCCATATGAGATACCAAATGTGTCCAAATGGCCTCCTTTAATGTTTGGCACCTCTTGGGTAAGTTTAAAAACATGAATATGACTTTGTAGCAACTTTCCAAGTGGTCCCAAACCCTATGTATCTTAATTTGACCATCCCACACTCAAGAATGCATAATCATCACATGCCACCAAGGTGTCAAATTCTACATTCTCATTAATCTATTGCCACATAAGAGCTATACAATGTTCATACATCATATTACATTTGTCCATAGGCTTACAGCTCAAAAATGACATTTACATAACCACTTTGACCATTAGGTACAACAAAAACTATATAATGAACAAAGTATGGCTTTTTAATGCTCTTGGCTTGCATTCCTTGCTTATTGGAAATCACCTAGGCATTTCAAGATAATGGACGGAAAGGGAGTGAGATTCCTAAAATCTCAATAGCTTACACACATATTCATGGCATATACACATTAAAGCATATGTATGGAAGGTTTAACAGCCATAAAGTATGCAAGGTCACAATTTCCATGCCACTTATTCACATTCAAGCCAAGAACATGCTTTAGAGACTTTTGGTTTTACCTCACCTTATTTCTAGGACTTTTGGATTTACCTCACCCTTGACCTAGGGACTTTTGACTTGGCCTTACCCTTCCAAGAGACTTTTGGCCTTGTCTTGTAACACCATATATTTCTAACTTACTTCCTATCATTTCTAAGTCTCACATGATGAATTGCACAAAGGGAATGGAAAAATGGCATTAAAATAATGCCTTATTTTGCGTTGCGTCGCGTATGAAAATTTCATTCGGTGTCATGCGGATCATATGAGCTCATACATCACATTTTCATATTTAATTACATACATACAAATCATTTGCATCACCAAAGTTGGCCCACAACTCGTGGAAGGGGAGCATCAAACTCACACTATTATTTTCTGCCAAAATTTCAATTTTTCTATCACAACTCCGGAAATTCATAACTAAATTCAAAAAAATTGAAAGCCAAAAAATTTTACCATTTCAGAAAGCTCTGAATGTCTACCCCATGATAAAAATAATTTCAGCTCGTGAATCATTAAGCGGAGAACATTTGACATCAAAAAAGCCACTAAGGTCGCTACTATCTGGGCTACTAGTTCAAATTACTAATATGAAGTTCCAAAATTCATAACTAATTCTAGAAACATTAAAATCATGCATTCTTGGCCATTCTAAAAAGATACACATGTCTAATTTATGCAAAAAATATGTCCAAGCCATGAAAGAGAACACAAAAAGTGTTTGACACACGAAAAGGGGCAAAGTTTCAAACAGCTACTGGTACTAATGCAAGTGTCTAAACATTGAAAATGTCCAATTAATTCTAAAAAAATCCAATCTATGTAAATTATACTAATTTTTAAAGCTATGAATGTTAAATTTATTGTAAAAATAGACTCGGACCATAGAAAGCACGTTCAGCTACTAAAAGTCAATGGAATAGTGACTCAGGTCATGCTGTGCTACTATTGCTGTTTCAGAAATTTAGAAATTCATGTCTCTTAGCTTAGACATCCAAATGAGGTACTTCTAGTTGCTACAAGTCACTGTGAATGTCTAGTTTCTATTTATAAAATTTCATATCCATTGGATCACATTTGCCCCTCGGATAACATAATTTCACAACTGACCAAATAAACAGTATTGGTGCAAATTTGAAATTCTGATACCAAATTTGAAAAATCATAGAAAATTCCATAGACCTCCAAATGACCTGATCTTTGGCTTTTCAAAAATTTCTAAGCAAGATCTACTTGCATGAAAATTTTCAAGTCAAGAAGAGGTCATTTGGTTAGACTTTGCTATAACTCAAGATTATGGCACTTTTGGTTCCAATAAAGGGGCAAATTTGGTCCAAATGAGCCATCTATTGTTTCACACATATTTGAGCAACTTCAAAAGCATAAATGTAGCATAAATGAGCCTCTTATAAGGTCTATATTCTTATGCAACTAAAATTCATCATGCCACTCCTAGAAACATACATGCATAAATGGGCTTCCAAGGGGTCAAATTGTACAATGCCATTTATTAAATTCTATTTTTGATACATATACTATCTTTATATAGTTTTACACTTGTTCAAAGTGTCATGGCTCAAAAATAACATATACATATATCCTTTGACATTCTAGACATCCTAGTACATCAAAAATAGGAAGATTTGCCAAGAGATGGAGATTCAAGCTTCTTAGCCTCTATTCCTTAGATCTTGAACTCCACCTAGATCATAAGAGATGAGAGAAATGAAGGGGTGAGATTCATTGAATCTTAATAGCTCATACACCTATCCAAGCACATTTTTAAGGCATACAACATGTCAAAGATACAAGTATGTAACTATTCAATCGATGAAGCATTCAATTCCCACATTTTTATGTCACAAACACGTCAAGAATAAGAATGAGCTCTAGGGACTTTTAGTTTGGCCTCACCCTATTTCTAGAACTTTTGGATTACCTCACTCTTAGTTTTTTGGGACTTTTAACTTAGCCTCACCCATCCAAGGGACTTTTGGCCTTGTCTCACCCATGCCATGAGACTTTTGGTATCTCCTCATCCACATTAAGGGACTTTTGGTACTACCTCACCCTTATGAGCCATTTCCACAATTCAAAGACATTCAAGAAAGCATATTGGTACCAACATAGCATCATAGCATCAAGTGGCATGTCTCAAACATATACATAGACACACAAGCACACAATGGCATATATGCAACAAGAAAATGCAACAAGAAAAGGTGGAGAGCTACCTTGGTGCAAATTCAAGCTTTATTTTACTTGTTCCTTCTCCTTTTTGGTTCCACAAACATAAGGAGGTGGGGTTAGATTTCTTTGGCCTATTCATAATAAACAACACTTAATTATACTCTTGGAACAAGTTATAACATCCAACTCACTCTTAAGACTACACTTTATTCTATTTGTCACAATATGGTTCCATTAAGGACCTAATGAAGAAACTACCATAATTAACATTCTTGGTTCCATTCTCTTGCCATATTTAGACCTCTTGACCTCATTTAAGGTCTTTGAAGCCATCACACACTCACTTTCACAAACCTAGGTCTATGTTACTTCATAAGTTACATTATGGAAGCCATTGCCTCATCTCTCAACCTAAGGCTTCTAAATTTTTTCCAAGGGTTTTTCCTATCTTCTTTTATCATATAAAATCCCAAATCAAGCTTGGAACCATTTAAAACACCCCCTAGCTATCTCTATGGGTTTTGACCGATTCATGCTTCTATTAAAGGCTCATAGAGTTTGGGATTTTTCCTTAATGGATGGAGCACTTGGGAGGCTCTCTAGAAGTCTTAGAAACTTAAACAAACACTCACATTTGATGGAGAAGTCTTGAATCAACCCAGATTTTAAACTATGTTCAAGTACCCTACACTTTTCTAACTTGAGTTTTACTAGTTTTCCATGCATTTCTTTGATGTAATCCATCTTCCCATAGCTTAGTTTGATGGATTCTTTTGGATTATAAAATATAAACTCTTCCCTCTTCATGGTTCTGTTTGAGCCATCCCACCATAGAAAAGGAGAAAGAGAAAAAGAAGCAACAAGGGAAGAGAAACTACCTTCAAATTAAGCTTCCTTCAAGAGCCCTTCTACTTCCCTCTTCCTGCTCCTTAAATTTTGAATTTCTCTCCTCTGATTTAGACCAAATCAGCACCAAAAATTGCATTAAAACCATGGAAAGATGAAGCAAGAAGAGGAGGATGAAGTTTCAAAAGGAAAAAGTAGCAAAATCCTACACTTTCTCACATTTCCTTGGCTTTTCTTTCTCCAAAATTCCCTCTCTTTTGTGCGCCTAAGGAGCTAAGAATTTTCTCTAAAAATGAGCAGAAGAAAGTCGATTTAGGGAGGGAAAGGAAGAACATGACATAAAAAGAGAATTTGGAAGCTTCCTTTTTGCAATTTGTTTCTATTTTTGCCCTTCCATAATGGAATTTTCAGTTTGGCTTCATTTTAGCTCCTTTTTAAGAACCTTCTTTTCCATCATAAAATTTAGATTCCCAATTTAATAAAATACCTTTGGAATCACTCAAATCGGAGCTAAAACCTTCCCGAACGAACCGATCAAAGTTTAGATCAACCGACATTGGAAAGAATACACCGAAGGCACTTTACCAATCCCCGGGGTTCCCATGATTTTTGAGGCCTCTGAGAACCCTATACAACTCAAAATTTTCATTTAAAAAGCCCTCCTAGGTGTTTTTCCAAAATTACACTTATTTACGAAAATGCCACTGGCCTTTTGGCAAATTTTTTGAATTACTCTGGCCTTAGCTTCTAGGCAACTCAAGGCTCAAATCCTCATTTTCTATTATTTAAAATTTTATTCAAATTTTATTTGGCCTTGAATCACTCATCTCAAGGGACTGGCTTTTCAAACTGGCCCGTTTCGATGTTTTTACAACATACCGGGCATTACATGTCTCACTCATGCCATGAAACTTTTGGCATCTCCTCACCTTCATTATTGGCATCACCTCACCCTTATGAGCCATTTCCACAACCAAGCCATTCAAGGCAACACATTGGTGCCAATGTCATGTCAAGGAATTAAATGGCATATTCTCAAGTCACCAGAGCATACACAAATACACAAAGACATACATATGCACAAAAGAATGGAAGGAGAATGAGGTGAGGAGCTACCTTGAATTTATGCAAGCTTTTCTTGATCTTTTTCCTTCCCTTTTTCGGTCCCACAAGCACACCTATGTGGGTGGATGTTCTCTTAGCCTAGACACCATAAACAACACACAATTATATACTTAAACACACACTTGGTTCCATAAGTGACATAATGGTTCCATAAATGATTTATTGAAGCAACTCTCACATTTCAAGTTCTAGGCTCCATTCTCTTGTAATTTTTAGACTTCTTGGACTCATTTAAGGTTCTTGGAGCCCTCACATATTTACTTGCACAACTGGAAAACCAAGTTGCTTCTTAAGACACCATTATGGACACTATTGTTCTATCTTTCAATCTATGGCTCCTAAGTTTTTTCCAAGGGTTTATCCCATCTTCTAGCATCATAAGAAGTCTCAAACCAAGGCTAGAATAATTTAAAACACTCCCTAACCCATAGAATTAGCCTAGGTCAAGACAAGCACCATAAATGGGGCTCTTGGACTTCTTTATTTTTCCTTGATGGGAAAGCCACTTGGGGAGGTTTCTAAGGGTCTTAGGAACTCAAGCAAACATTCAATTAGCTAAGGAATTACTCACACAAAATCAGATTTCACAAAACCCTAAAGAAGCCTACACTTTTTTATCTTGTTTTCTATAGGTTTTTCTTGTAATTTCTTGCCATATTCCTCTTCTCCATGGTCTAAAACCCTAGTTCCTCTCTTGCTTTTTGACAAAAAATCCCTCCCCCATATGGTTCTAGTTTAGGCTGAAATACACACAAGGAAGGAGCAAGAGAACGAAGCAACCAAAACAAGAAATTACCTTGGATTCAAGCTTGCTTTTAAGAGCCTTTCTCCTTGATTTTCTTCTCCTCAAGAATTTCGAATTATCCCCCCTTGTTTTGGACTCAAAATAGAACCAAAAACATTTAATAAAACCATGGAAAGAAACTTTGAAGGAAGGAGAACAAAATTGGAAGAAGAAGAAGCATGAAATTCCTTGAAATTGGCTACCTTTCCATGGCTTTCTTCCTCTTTTCTCTCCTTCTCTTGTGAGCCTACAAGGGAGCTTCTTTTTTCTATATTTTGGGCGAAGAGGGTCCTGCTATATGAGGAGGATAAGAAACAAGAAGCTTATGGAACATTGAAGAAACTTACTTTTTCCAAAATTTCAATTTTGTCATTTAATAATGGCAATTTCGTTTTAGCTTCGTTTTAGCTCTTTTTTTAGAACCATCTTTTCCATTATAAAATTTAAATTCTTAATTTAATAAAATTCCTTTGGAATCACTCAATTTAGAGCTAAAACCTTACTGAACAAATCTATCAAAGTTTGGGCTCACTGCCATTAAAAAACATACACTGAAAGGGCTTTGTCAGTCACGAGGCTTCCCATGGTTTTTGGGGCCTCCAAGAACCTTGGAAAACTTAAATTTTTCATTTAAAAAGTCCTCTTATGTGTTTTTCCAAAATTTGTACTTATTTATGAAAATGTCATTATGTTTCATTAGTTTTTGTCACAAATTATTTCACCGTCCTAGCTCTATTTTTCTTTCCATCTGAGCCTGGAATTATCATTTTTAGGAGTCTAGGGCTCTACCCAAATTTTTTAAGACATTATCTAGCTCATTTCAAAGGACTTGCTTTTATACGACTTATTTCGTTATTTTACAAAAATTACATTCGTTACAGATGGAGTCAAACAAGCAGACTAGTAGACTATGTGTTATTCTTATAGCTAGTTTTGTAAATTCTTTAAATAGTGTAAAATGTTAAAGCATGACTTTAGTTTTAAGAACGTAGAGTTGTTTTGTAATCCTCTATTTTGAATCTATATCATAATAGCACATGAGTTACTTTCTGTGCAACCTGACGACAATACCTAATAGAAATGTTGATTTGCATATAAAAGTAACTTTAATTACTATTTTTGCATGAAATTTATTATCAAAATCTTAGGAATAATTCTGGAACCATGATATGTGCTTGGTTGATGTTAGGGAGGCCACTTTAAAATTTATGCATGTATTCCTTGAGTTTGGTTGGAAAATGACAGAGTATATCCAGCGAGAACATCATATTGGTATTTACTCTAAGTACTTGATGTTTGCTTCTTGTAGAAATAGTTAGAGGAGGATTTCTGAGCCCAAAATTTTATAATAAGTTTTCCATCCTTTAAACTTAAGATCTAGAAAGTTGTAGAATTTGTGGAACAAGTTAGATCATGGAAATAATGTATTAATTCAACTTAACTTTTGTACGAGATAGCTCTGAGTAGGATACATAATAAATCTTGTTAAATAGGTAAATTAATGAATTAATGCATGAAATTTTATAGGAATGTAGCTAAGACATATAAACTCAGATCTTGAAAGTTTTAGAATTTTATGAGTTCGTTTACTAGGCCAACTAAGTCAAAAATGGCAAGCATAAGATACAGCAAGTTCAAACTAGGCATTAGTCTAAATGGCACTAATTAAGGGGTCATCCATAGGAAATTTTAAAAATTGTTTTAGTGGCTTTTGCTATAAGGACTCATCCTACCAAATTTTGCGATTTTTGGATGATACTTGATAGGGTAAAGAAATTTCACAAAAACAGGTCCAAAAATTCAAGTTAGCAGTAACTTTATTAGCTTTCATTTTCTCCATAATGGAATGAGAATTTTATGGTAAGGAGAATAACAATATTATAAACTTATGTTTTCTAGTAAATATGATAGGAATCCTTTAAGTGTGACAGTGTGATTTGAGACAATATGTAATATCCCCAAAATTTGACACTTAATTAAATTAATTCAAGAAAAATTAAATAATAGAAACTGTGTAGTTAATAATTACATGAGATAATATGGGCTTTTATGAGTTTTAAGTATAAGAAAAATTAAGAAATTTATTAGAAATATAACCAAATTTTTTGTGGTCAATTAAGGATTTAACAAAAATTATTAAGAGAGATTGTGGGAATTAATTGGAAATAATCTTAATTTATTAAATAACAGAGAATTAAATATTAAACACTTAGAAAAGAGTTCTAGTGAAATTCCCTAGACCTTAAAGACCCTAAAAATATAATGAAAGTGAAAAATAAAAGCATTTAGATAAATTTAGAGTCAAAATATAATTACTAAATGTTTAGTGCTTAAAGCATAATTTTAATCAAGATTAAAATATAATTTTCCACATAATCAAACTATAGTTTTCTCTGAGCTCAAAACATATTTTTAACAATTAGAAAACTTAGCCAAAAAATTACAAGATACATGTACAGAAGTATGGAGATTCTTGTTGAAGAAAAATCCAAAGCTTTTGACCCTTTGATAGATTCTTTAAAAAGCTAAAAGATAAAGACACAAAGAAAGAGGAGAGAGGGAGAGAAAGAGAATGTATAAGGGAGGGAGAGGTAGTATGAAAGAGGGGGAGCTATAAAAACCAACTTTCATCCTCTATATAAGGGCCGTCCATTCCCTCAATTTTGTCAAATCCTTTACACACACCCCCGCTTTACATTCAGAAACTAGAAGAGAGTAAAAGAAAGAGTAACGTGGGAACAATTGAAGAAAGGTGAGAACAAGAGAGAAAGTTATAGAGAAAGGAGAAGCAAAAGAAGGAGGGAACTTGGTGGGAAACTTGAGGTAAGAACACACCCCTTTGATATGACATATATGAGCAGCTTGTTCCATGCATTTTCTTCCTCCATTAAGAGTTTCAAAAGCTATCATAGTTGAGTAAAAGCCATAGGAGAAGTTAGACCTTCATAAAATTAGCAAATTCAATCTAATTATTTTGGTAGTAATCTTTTATGTTTTGCTTAATTCTTGGCTTGCTTTTGACGTTTGTTTGATGTTTAAGGAAGGTTACTTGGTTCAGATAAAAGGAAAATGGATGGAAGTTTATCATGGGAATCACATTAAAATTCATAAATTAGGGCATGGTAGCATGACCTGGCTGTGTAATTGAACATAGGCTGTGTAATATATGCTTTTGTGTAAAGTGTGTGTCGAAATAGAGAAGAACACAACCTGGCCATGTTTCTCTCTAATTCAACAAGTGCAATAAACCCGAGTATCAAATGGCGCAATCATGTAAATTTCACAAAGGCTATGTAATTTCATTAGTAAAAGGAAAATGTATTATTTTGTGATATTTTGTACTATTTTATGATATTTTATTATATCTAAATAGCATTGATGCATGAGTAGGTGTTTTATGTTATGATAAACATGGATTTAACATATCTATAACATGGATCTTTATATGTTTATGTATTTTTATATATTTAGTTGCCTTATTAAATTCTCTTAGAACCTAAAGAATCTAAATTAAATAATATATCATATAATTCCTTTAGCAAAGAATAATACAAAGACCCATGCATGGATGACTAAACTATAAACTATTCTGATGCATAAATAACCTTGGCAATTGAAGTACCTAGATTTGAATTTAATCCCTATGCATGGAGGACTGAACCATGAGCCATTCCCATGCATAGGTGACCTCAACTATGGAATACTATGATATGGACTTTTAAGACACTTAAAATACTAGAAGACATGATAACAAGAAGCAAAAGACATGATAACAATGATTACAAGTTCACAAATTAGACTTAAAAGAATGCAAGATTTCTTTGATTGATATGATTTGACATAGTTTAGTTACCTTTTTATTTAATATAAGATTATGTTCCTATTAATTATGAGTAAAATATATGTTACTTCCTTATGTTTTGCTAAATGAGGAATTATGATTATGTTTGTTGATGCCACGTTATTTGTGTCTAATGAAATAATTATATTGACCTTGAAAAATGACCTAGATAACTTGGAATAAAATAAGATGATGATTATGTATGATGAAACGTCCTTCATTTATAATTAAGCTCAATAACATAATTAAGCTTTAAATTAGTTATAATTAATGCATAAGATTGGTTAATGAATCACCAAGATGAAAAATATGAGAAAATTAAAACTTTTATCCAATAAATTACACTACTAAAATTAAATAGTAAACTTCATGTTCATTTAACTTCAAAATCTCCATTAAGCTTAATTGCCTCACTTTGATACCTTTTGGAAGGATTAAAATGAGTATAAGTTGCATCTTTAACATATATTCATCAATAGCATCAAATAAACAAGTTCCAACAAGTAGTATATTGATTTCAAGATTTAAGTCACAACATAAAATGGTTGAGTCATGACCTAAAATACCTCTAAAAACTTATAAAACACAAGAACTCATTTTATGCCATGACCTGAGGAATTTTCCTTATGACTTGACATGAATTTTAGGCAAAAATTTGTAAGTTTTATGATTTGCACCATGACTTAAAATTCTTAAGTCATGGCCTAAATTGATCTTGAGCCATCCTCCAAAATTTCACAAGTTGTGTTACAACTTGAATAATTAAGTCATGTTGTAGTTCCTCCTTAGATTAATTCCTACTCATCTTGGCTACGACTTGAGAGAATTAGGTTGGGACTCAAATACATACTAACCTTAAAAACTTAATAAGCAAACCATCAAGTTACTACCCATCTCAAAATCAATTATACAGTGTTTCAAAGGCTAAAAGCTAAGACTTTTAAAGGATTTAAGTTCCTATAATCATTACCCAATACCTCATATGATTAAAGAATTAAAACTAACCAAAACCAAACCAAATTCCCATATGAAAGCAACTAGGCCTCTCAATGACAACAAAATAAAGAGAGTTAGCCTTAAGTGACAACTCCAAAACTCATAGCACACCACCTAAATTCATCTAGCCACTTTGAGCAATTTTTAATTGACTAAGTAAACTTACCCAAATACTCAAAGCCTTGACAAAATCTCAAACTCAAATTATGACCACATCACACCTATATTCACCCGAATAATGACTCACAATAGTAAGATGTATTATGTTAATACTAAAGGAATGAACCATTACACATTGCACATGACCAAGGCATCGAAGGCACATTTCTGAGGCTTTTACCCCATAATCCAAATCAAAACTACAATTATACAAGCATCAAAATCAATATTTCACTATACAAGACAGCAACTTACCATTTACCAATAATAAGGCCAACAATAAGAGTGAGTACCATAACTAAATTCATTAGTTGATAAGGTAATCCCTCCTACAAACATAGCAAGTTATAATTACTTAATTACAAATAAAGTAATCAGGTGAAACATAATTTAAGGCCTAATCTTATGGGGCCCACCCTAAGTTACAAAATATCAAAATACTTATACTTAGCAAAATATGAATGCAATATGATGCTATACAAAGTTTAGTTTACAAAAATTGGCATCTATAACTAAACCAAAATGTCTAAGTGTAAAATCTCAACGAAGGTCTAAAGCTAGGGATTGACATTGATAGCTTCTATTTGGCCTTAATGAAAGAACCTTCACTTAGAAACGTTAGCCCACAATCATGATGAGATATAAATTCCAAAAAATAACCAAGAGAAATTCTATTTATATGTACAATCTAATTAACATAACGGTCAACATAAAGAAAAGTACAAGTCAAATTATGTAGATTCTTAAATGAATAAGTTTGACTATAAGTAACTACCATCCCAAAGTAATAACCATATATAATATGTTATTGGCTAAAAACAAAATCAAAGGGCATGATCATGTCCTAAACCCCCATTGAGCATGATCATAGCTCAGTGTATTCTAAAGAGTATGATCATGACTTTATGCATAATCATAAAACAATGCATAAGTGGAAGCATAATCACAGCTTTACATAAGGACACAATCACAGCCTATAAACAAGTAGCCAAACCCATTATTTATCATAAAATTCATGTGCAGTAAATATATAATTAACATTAAACATATACATGAAATTTAAAACCCCTAGTTACCTCACTTAAAATGCCAACTTTTCAAAAGCTATTAACAATTACCAAGAGCAACTTAAATGTCTTAAACAAGTGAAAAACAATTTTTAGCCATCATCCACCAAAAGGTTTATATACCTGTTCAAATAAAATATCATAAAACACTTATCTAATTTTCCAATATATTAAATGAACTAATTTGAGCCCAAAAACCAAGAAACAATAATGGGTCACCACTAACACTTGCATTTTCACATATGAAAACCACCACATCCCAAAATCAGCCACTAATAAATGATGGAAAACACTTACTCAATACTAATATTAAAAATTCCATGCAAAAAAGCACTTAAAACTCAAATATTTAGCACCTAAGTTTTCATGAAAACCTCCAAATGATAAAACAATTTGACTAAAATGAAATGGAGAAAGAGTATATCAATGTTCCTAACAATCACATTGGCCAAATCTTCCTCTAGATAAGTAGATCAAAGCCACAAAGTTGAAGAAGCCTTGCTTTCCTTCATGTAATATTTATATTTTGTAAACTAATATAGTCTATAAAGAATAAAAGGAAATGTTTAAAAAGTGGTTATAATGAGAAAAAAGGCTAGTCAAGATTAAAAAAGCTTATTTAAGCCTAACCAATAGAAAAATCAAGGATTTAAAAAATATAAGAATTGACATGAGAAATGAATATAATATCCCTTATCATAATATTATGAAATAAGTTTTGCATATTAGGTAAATGAGGTTGATTTGGCTAAGACAATATATGGTATAGAACCCCAGGCAATAATAACTTTGACTGCACTTTTTCATATTATTTTAAGTCTCTATAACTTCTAAACAAATATTTAAATGAAGAGGAAAGTCTAAAATTTAGTGTGGAGTTGTCAATTTCTTAAAATACTAAAAAATAAGCTCGAATAAATTAATTAAAGTATAAGGGCAAAATGAGTATTTTTTAAAAAGTCTTAAAACTCTAGGGGTGTGCATCTGGGTGTGTGTGTGTGTCTATGTATATATATATGAGATGCCTCACTCATCCCTCTCCCCATAGCTAACCTAGGTAGCACAAAAATCCTCTCATGGTGGTATGAAGAAGGAAAAAGGAAGAAAGAGAAAGAAGGCTACATATAAGTAAGGAAACAAGCTAAATTTTGTTATGATGTTGTTATGAAACTTCTCCTACTCCTTTTGCTTTCTCTCATGGTGGTTTTGATTTCTCAAAAGGATGAATTCTGTGGCTATTCCTTTAAGTGAAAGAGCTCATTTGAAGAAGCTAGATATAACAAAAGAAACTCCATCAAGAGCACACCAAAGCAAGGTATAATTTAGGCTAAGAAAAAATTATATTTTTGGAACCCTAACTCCTCATGGATTTGGTCTAAATGGGAAAAGAGGGAACTGTGTATTTATTTGATGAAAACTTGGCGAAATCAAGGGTTTAGAAGGGTAATGTAACATTTGGTACCTCCGTAAACATGAGAAATGTAATGCCTAATTTCTCCATAAATAAATGTAATTCACCAGATACAAAAGGAAGTCCTCCAGATAGAATGATTTAAGGTCCAACAAAATTAGAGCAATAATTTAGACCTCAAATAAGGAAGATCTAAGGCTAGAGATATCCTAAAATTGGAGCCAAAATAACCAGACAGAATTTAACGAAATAATGACATAACAGAATGGCATTTTTGTAATTTTAAGTAATTTTTAGAATACTCACAGGAGAGTTTTTTTAAATGAAAAATTTTAGCTCTTCGAGGTTCTCAAAGGCCTTGAAAACTGTGGGAAACCCCGAGACAGTTAAAAACCCTCCGATGTATGTTTTCTAATAACGGTTGACATAAACTTTGACCCTTTTGTTCGGAAAGGTTTTAACTTCGAATTCAATAATTTAAAAGGCATTTTAAAATATTGAGAACCTAAATTTAATGATAAAAAAGACAGTTCTCAAAAAGGAGTTAAAACAAATCTAAAATGGAAATGCTAAAAAGATAAGATGTATATGGAATTTTCTTGAAACAATTTTTATCCCTTCCTATTTAAGTGATGTGCCCCACTCTTCTCCTTATTTGGCCAACTTTGTTTCTACCCAAGAACAGAAGTGAGACTAAGGGAGAGAGGAGCATAAGTGAAGGGAAGAGGAAGAGGAAAACAAAGGTATGAAAGGTATGAAATTCATGGATTTTCTTGGTCTTTCCTTTAGTCAACTTAATCTCCTCCTTCTCCTCCTTCTTCCTATAGTTTTATTAAAGTTTTTGGTGTTGTTTTGAGCTTAGACTAAAGGGGAGAATTTTGAATTTGGAGAGGAGAATCAAAGCAAAAGGAAGAGCATCCAAGAAAAGCTAGGAAACTAAGGTAGTTTTGCTATTTCCATGCTTGCTCCTTCTTCTTTTCCTTCTTGTAGATTTCGACCACTATATAAACAGCCAAGAGGGATTGAATTTTGAACCAAACCAAGGATGAATCTTAAGAATTAGAGTTTGGGAAACAAGAACATGTAAAGAAAACAAAGAAAGAACCATGATTTTTAAGATGCATAACCTAAGGTTTTAGTTGCACCTTGGTTTGTATGATGATTCCTAGCCATAAATTTAAGGTGTCTAAGAGTTTATATGCATTCCTAAGACATCAAGGAAGCTTTCCACATGCTTTTCCTATCAAAGAAATCAAACAAACTCCATTGGTGCCAAATGGAAGTATAGCCTCGACCTAAAGGGGTTCATACACCTAGGAAGTGTTTTAATTTCTTCCAAACTTAGTTTTGCATCATATATGATGGGAGAGTATAAGAGAAATCTTGGGAAAAAATTTAAAAACCTAGAAAGTGTGATTGAAGTATAGGTTCCATATTGTAGCATTATGAAGCAACACATAGTTAGGTTCATTGAAATGAATGTGTGATGGCTCTAAAGAGTGTAAATGGAGTCAAGAGTCATAGATTAAGGGAGAAAATAGAGCCAAGATCATGAATTCCCAAGGTTGCTACATTAGGTGCTTTATAGAACCATAATTGAACCATATGAGCAACCTAACTCTTCTAGTGTATGTGTGGCTTTAAAAGATATTTCAAGAGTATAATTAGATCCCATTGATGTGTTTAGACCAAAGAAATTGTAATATCCAGTTTTCATTAAATAACAGAAACAGGAACATTTTCAAAGCAAGTCCCTTGAAATGAATTAGTTAAGGTCCAAAAAAATTTAAGTAGCCTTCTAGACTTCTAAAAATGAGAATTTCAAGCTCAGAGAGAAAGAAAAATAGAGCTAGAATGAAGAAACGAAATTGAATGAAAGGTTGACAAAACGTAATAGCATTTTCGTAATTTTGAGTAAATTTTAAAATTCTCATAGGAAGGCTTTTTAAATAAAATTTTTGAGTTCTTTGGGGTTCTCAGAGGCCCAAAAAACTATAAGAAGCCCTGGGACAGTTAAAACTTCTTCGGTTGATGTTTGCTAATGTCAGTTGAACCGAAATTTGACGGATTCATTCGAGAAGGTTTTATCTCCAATTTGAGTGATTCCAAAAGCATTTTATTAAATTAGGAACCTAAATTTTATAATAGAAAATATGGTTCTAAAAAAGGAGATAAAATAAACCGAAAATGAAAATGCCAAGACAAATGGGCAAAATTAGAATTTTTGAAAAGTCTTTCTTAATCTCCCTATATATATATGAGGTGCCCCACCTCCTCACTCATTTAGACACAATTTTTTCTGCCCTACACTAGAGGAGAGAGCTAGGGTTTGAGGTGCACCAAGAGAACAAGAAAGGGAGGAGAAAAACAAGGTAAAAGGTATGGAATTTCTTAGTTTTTTCATGTTTTCTCTTTAGTAAACCTCTTCTTCTCCATTTCCTCTTCTTTCCTATAGTTTTATTGAAGTTCTTGGATCTATTTTGAGGGAAGAATAAAGGGGGAAATTAGGATTTCAAGAGAGAAGGCCAAGGAAAAGAAAAATTAACCAAGAAATTAAAGAAAAACAAGTTAAATCTTCATTCCTATGGTAGCTACTCCTTTTCCCCTTCTCTTCTTGTTTTGTCCAACATAAGAAGCTACAAGAAGGCTTAGATTTTAGGCAGAACCAAAGGTGAATCTTAAGAATTTAAGGGAGGAGAATAAGAATATGTAAAGAGAATTAACAAACAACCATGGAAAATCAAGATAGCAAATCTAGGATTTCAAGTGTCCCTGGAAAAATCTGATTTAATACAATAATTTCAAGGCCTAAATGAGTATTTAAATGAACTCCTAAGATCAGCTCTCTATATTCATCTTCCACCAAGAAAATAAAATAAGCTCCATAGATGCCAAGAAGATGTATAGGTTTAGCCAAGTGGATTCTATATACTTAGGGATAGTTTTAAATTCTTTCAAACCCATTTTTAAGTCATATATGATGAGTGAAGATGAGGAAAAACCTTAGGAAAAGTTTAGGAGGCTTAAAGAATGAATTGGTGTCATAGGCTCCATAATATGACCTAAGAAAGCAACATGTAGTTAGACTCTTTATTTTAATTGTATGATAACTCCAAGAGGTATAAAAGGAGTTAAGAATCATAAATGAAAGGAAAGAATAGAATCTAGAACTCAATTGATGGGTGTTGCTTCATCAAGGGTATTTAGGAGCCATAAATGAACCATAGGACAAAATTAGAGTTCCAAGTAGATGTATGGCCTTAGAAATGACTCCAAAAACTTAATTGGCTTCCATATATTATGTTTAGGCCAAGAGAAACAAATCCCACACCTTTATGTGTCTGAGGCCGAGGAAGGGAGAGCATTTCCAAGAGAAAAAGTGTATCGTTGTAACAAAGGTAGCCCACTTCTCTTTCTCTCATGCATGAATATGTACTTACCTTATGTTTGAATGTATATATGTGTGTTTTAAGCCATGAAAAATGTTCTAGCATGTGCATATGTATTATGGTATCATGATGTGGTAATATGTTTTCAAATGATGCCTAGTATGTGTGTTTGGGTTTGTTAAGTGTGGTGAAGTGAAGAACCCTTAGCCATGGTGAGGATGAGTGAAGAACCCTTAAAGTTGGTTAAGACAAAGTAAAGAGTATCCCAAGAGTGAGGTTGAATCAAAACCTCTTAGAGAAAATGAGTGAGGTAAGTCCAAAATCTATAAGAGAATAGGTAAAGCTAATCCACTTACTTGGCAAGCCTATATATGCTTTGTATGACTTGTTCAAGTGCCAAGAATGCTTCTTGAATGATTGCACACTCTATGATGCTCATGCATGCATTTTTTAGACTTATTTTGCATTGTTTATGTGTGATTGAAAGGGAGATGAGCTATTAGGATTCTTTAAATCTTATTCCCTCCTCTCCAATGTCCTAAAATACTAGATGGACCAAGTGAGCAAGGTAATGGGAGCCATCAAGTTGGAAGATGAAAGTATGACAATAAAGTACATTGATTTTGCTTCTTTATGGCCATATAAGTAGCAAATGTTGTAATCCATTATTGTATATGTCACATGACCTCATGAACATATGTAATTATACAAACGTATTATGTACAAAAGAGATTTAATGTTATGTGTATGATATAATGCATTTTGGACATTGAGGAGCAAGACTAAACTTGTATGTTCTTGTGTATGGCATGGGTTGAGAGAATGAGTTCTTGATTTTTGGGTTTATACACCTTTGATACAAGTTTATAATGTTATTTTGGTGCATTTCCATGTGCTCAAGTGGTCACAGATATCTTAGAACTCAAAATGGACCATTTGGACCCCTTATATAGCACAAAAATGACTATTTCACAACCCAATATCAAGATCTGACTAAATGAATGAATTTGCCCATGAAATTTTTAGCAAACATATAGATCTTATCTATATCTTTTTGAAAAGCCAAATATCAGGTTATTTGGAGCTCTGTGAAATTAATTATAAATTTTCAAAGTTGGCATTTTTCTGCTGAACTAATACAAACATTGTTCATATAGTCAGAAATTTGGGCTGTGTCATTTGTAGACCAAATGATGTCCAATGCTTATGAAATTTTATAGCCATAAACTATACATTATAATATTTCTATGGCTACTAATATCACCCCAATTGGACCTCTGAACAGGGAGATATGAATTTTGAAGTTAGAGGGTAGTACCAATAATGACAATCGACCTCTGGTACTATTTCATCAATTTCCAATGGCTATCAGCCCTTGTTGAGGTTTGGATATATTTTCACATAAGGTATACATCTGTAGCTTTCTAGAATAGTAAAGAATGCATAATTTTAATTTTTCTAGAATTAGTTATGATTTTTCAAATTTATGACAGTAAACTGAAATTTTTGGCAGAGGTTGCACCTAGTGTTTTTATGTATACCATCTACTTACATGAGTTCAAGGCCATTTCTTAGCATGGTTTTGAGTTGTATTAGTGTAATTAAATATGAGAATGAGTTGAATGGATTCATATGGTCCATAGGACACTAAATGAAAAATTCATGTTACGCGACGCAAAGAAATTGAATATTTTTAATATCATTTTCTTGCTTCCTTGAGAAATGCATGGCATAAGGCATGGAAATAGCATGAGACAAGCTAGAAATTTATGGTGTTACAAGAATCAAGTCCCACCTCTTAGTGAGTTTTTGGCCAAGGGAGAGAAAGAATTTCTAAGAAAGAAAGTGTATTCTTGCATACAAGGTAGCTCTCTCTCCTTTCTCTTATGCATCTTGGGATGTTTTCTTGTGTTGAATGCGTATGTGTATGTTTAAGCCATAAAAAATGTTTTTAGCATGTATTTATATACCATGGTACCATGATGCTTTGCTTATGCACTTGAATGATGTTTTTATAAACATGAATGACTAGCTTGAGTGTAATGAAGCCAAAAATCCCTTAGCTAGGCCGAGGATGAGCCAAAAGTCTCTAAGAATGGGTGAGACAAAGCCAAAAGTCTCTAGAAGAGTGAGAATTAGTCAAAAATTCCTTAAAAAAATAGGTGAGGCAAGTCCAAAAGTCCTAAAGAGAATGGGCAAGGCTAAACCATTGTCTTGGCAAGCCTATATGTGTTATATGTGGCTTCTTGAATGTAAAAAATATTCCATATATGTTTATGAATTTTAAGATAGTCATGCATACATTTCTAGACTTGAATTCGTGTCCATCATGTATGTTTAAAAGGGTGAAGAGCTATTGGAATTCCAAGAATCTCCCACTTCCCTCCCTATTACCTAACATGTCTAGGTAGATCAAGAGAGTAAGGAAATGGGAGCCACCACACTTGAAAGCAAGGAGATTGACAATGGAGTTGATATTTGTTCATTTTGTAAATATACAATTGTCAAAAGATGTAATACCATGATGTATATGATGTATAAGCTCTTGAACATGTGTAATTATATGGATATATTATGTATGTATGAGACTTGGAAGTAAATGACTGATATGATATGTTTTTGACATTGTGTGGCAAGAATGAACATGTATGCTTCTTATGTATAACATCAAGTGGGAGAGTGAGTTTGTGAAATCTAGGTTGTTAGACCCTTGATTCATGTTTAGTAAACTATTTTCATGCTTTCCCACATGCTCAAGTAGCCCAACAAAAGTTAAAAGCAAAAATGGGCCATTTGTGACCCTTTACGAGGCCTAAAATGGCCAAATTGCAACTCTATGTTAAGATCTTACCAAATGAACATATTTGCTTATAAAATTTGGCATGCATGTAGGTCTCCTCTGTAACAACATACTTCTAAAACTCAATTCATATAATTCTCATGTTTAGTAGACTATTTTCATGCTTTCCCATATGCTCAAGTGGCCCAACAAAAGCTAAAAGCAAAAATGGACCATTTGTGACCCTTTATAAGGCCTAAAATGGCCAAATTGCAACCTTATGTTAAGATCTAACTAAATGAACAAATTTACTCATAAAATTTGGCATGCATGTAGGTCTCCTTTGTAATACCATACTTCTATGACTCAATTCATATAATTCTCATGCTTTATCTTATGCTAGAACATTGGGAAGCTATATAATAGTATAATAAGTCATGAGTCAAAATGAAATTTCATACGAGTAAAATTTTTCATTTGGCATCCCATGGTTAAATGAACTCGTGTATCATATTCTCATATTTAAATGCATGGATACAACTCATTTCCATCATCAAAATTGGCCTAGAGGTCGCACAAGGCAGAGGGACACATAAAATCCATGATTTTAGCCTTGGCCAGAATTTTGGCTTTTTTGTCCCAAATTTTGAAAAATCATAACTAATTCTAGAAACATTAAAATCATGCATTCATTACCATTCTAGGAAGCTACACATGTCTAATTTATGCTAAAAATATGACCAGGCCATGAATCATCACACAGAAAATTTTTGACATTCGAAAAAGTCTAAAGGTCTGGCTAGCTACTGGTACTATCATAGGTTTCTGCAGTAAACCTCAAAAATGTCCAATTAATTTCAAAAAAATCCAATCTATGTAAATGATACTAATATGGAAAGATACAGATGTTATCTAGAGAGAAAAATAACTCTAGACCAATTTAGGCATATCCAGACCTCAAAACCTAATCAAACAATACTTGAAGTTAATTTGAGTGACTGATACTAGATAGAAGTTTCAAAAATTTATATCTCTCTCTCTAGACATCTAAATAGGTGCTTCTAGTTGGCACAAGTCACTAAAAGTTTCTAGATTCTCCATATAAAATTTTGTAGAAATTGGACATCATTGGCCCCCTGAGTGATAGATTTTAATTTCGAACCTGAGTGAACAGTACCCTTGACCAAAACCAAAAAGTTTCTCAACTTTGAAAATTTATCAAATATTCTATAGACCTCCAAAAATTATATACTTTAGCTTCCCAAAAAACTCTCAATAAGCTCTAATTTTATGCCAAATCTTAGATTAAGAAGAGCTCATTTAGACAAAAAATGGTATAAGGTTCCAAAGTGGTCAAATTTTACTCCATATAAAGTATCAAAATATCTAAATGGTCTCCTTTGATGTTTGGTACCTCTTAGAAAAGTTTAAAAGCATGAATATAACTTATATAAACTACTCAAATGCTCCCAAACCTCATGCATATCAATTTGGCCATTCCACTTTTATTTGTACATGCATTTCCAAGATGCTAGTTAGCCATTACATGTCCAAAATGCACATTCTCATATATACAACCTTAGCTCTCATTTATACATGACATGTTAACATAATTACACATGCTCATATGGTTACATAACAATTTCATTAAGGGATTACATCATATGCCATGTTTGTGGCTAAAAAGGAAGCAAAATTAGACATATTTATATTCTTTGATGTCAATCTTCTTCTTCCAGGCTTGGTGGCCTCCAATACCTTGCTCAATTATTCCACCTAGCATGTTAAGACATTAGAAAGGAGGAAATGAGATTCAAAGAATCCCAATAACTTATCTCCCATTCAATCACACATAAAACATGCAATACAAATCTTAAAAATGCATGCATGGACATATTAACATGTGCAATCATTTAAGAAGCATTCTTGGCATTTGAAAAAGTCATACATAGCATATATAGGCTTGCCAAGTAAGTGGATTAGCCTCACCCATTCACTTGTGGATCTTGAACTTGCCTCACCCATTCTTTACTAAGTTCTTGGATTCAACCTTACTCTTAGAAGTCAACCTCACTTTTGGGAGACTCTTTACTTTCTCTCAACCAATTTTAAGGGTTCATGGCTCATCCTCACCATAGCTAGAGGGTTCTCAGTTTCTCCACACTCAAGCAAATCAAAGTAAGCATCACAATATTATTTAGAAACATAATACATCATCATGGCACCATAGCATATAAAATCATGCTAGAATATTTTTCATGGATTAAAACATACATACACACATTCAAGATAATGTAAGCACACATCTATGCATGAGGGAAGGTGGAGAGAGCTACCTTACTTGCATTTACACACTTTTTCCTTAAGTCTTGAATCTTTTCCCTTGACCTCACACACCCAAGAAGGTGTAGATCATTCTTCTTGGCCTAGGCACATCATATGGAAGCTAATTACACTCTTGAAGCAAAGTCTAAGGCCACACAATCACTAGAAAGCTAGGTGATTCATAAGGATCTTTTATGGTTCCATAATGCACTTAATGAAGCAACCTTAAGAAAACATCATCTTGGCCCCATCCTATCTATTCATTTATGATTCTTGACTCCATTTAAACCTCTTGGAGTCATCACATAATCCATTCAAGGAGCCTAGCTAGGTGTTGCTTCTTTAAGCCATAATATGGAACACATAAGGCCATTTACTTTCTATAGTTTCTAAAATTTTTCCAAGGCTTTTTCTCACATTCTCCTATCACACATGATATAAAACTAAGCTTAGAAGGAATTAAAACTCTCTAGGTGCATGAACTCTCCTTGGTCGAAGCTATACTTCCATAAGATACCAATAGAGTTTCCTTACTTCCTTTGATGGGAGAAACATGTAGGAAGCTCTCTTGATGTCTTAGGAACTCATATGAATACTTAAACATCATAAAATATGGCTAGGGTTCATGATAGAGTTCAAGGTGCAATCAAAATCCTAACTTTTCTATCTTGCAAATTCATAGTTTTTACTTGGATTTCTTTGCACATTCTTACTCTCCTCCATTAAATTCATGAATTCACCCTTGGTTCTCCTCAAATTTTCAGCCTTCTAGCATCTACATACATGGGGCGAAATAGGGATAAGAAGGGGGGTGGAGTAGCTACCATGGGATGGAAGATTTACCTTGTTTTTTCTTGATTTCTCACTTGAATCTTATCTTCTTTGGCCTCTTCTCTTCAAATCCGAATTTTCCCCTTAATTTCTCCCTTAAAATAGATTCATATATTTCAATATAATCATAGGAAAGACAGAAAAATGGAAGATAAGAGATTTGCAAGATAAATTCCATACTTTTTACCTTGTCTTTCTCCTTCCTTCATCCTCCTCTTGGTGAGCCTCATCCCTTAGGGTTTTCCTCTGGTATAAGGTAAAAACAAGTGTGGCTAAATGAATGGAAAGAAGGGGTACCTCAAACATATAAGTGGAGGAAGGAAGACTTTTCAAAAATTTTCATTTTGCTCTTCATTCTTAGCATTTTCGTTTCTAATTTGTTTTAGCTCCTTTTTTAGAACCATATTTTCTATTATGAAATTTAGGTTCTTAATTTAGTAAAATGCCTTTGGAATCACTCAAATCAGAGCTAAAATCTTCCTGAACGAATCAGTCAAAGTTCAAGTCAACCAACGTTAAAAAACGTCCACCGAAGGGGTTTTAACTATCCGAGACTTACCATGGTTTTCAGGGCTTCTAAGAATCCCAGAAAACTCAAAAATTTCAATTAAAAAGCCCTTCTATGATAATTCTAAAATTTGCTCAAAATGACAAAAATGCCCTCATATTTTGTCAACCTTTTGTTCAAATTCGTTTCTTTATTCTAGCTCCTTTTTTCTTTCTGTCTGAGCCTGAAATTCTCATTTTTAGGAGTCTAGAATGCTTCCCAAATTTTTTGGGAACTTAACTAAGTCATTTTGGGGGACTTGCTTTTGTATCAGGTGAATTTCATTCATTTATAGAGAAATCGTACGTTACGTTTCTCATGTTTTCTTTTGTTTTTAAGAACTGAATATTACATCCTCTGAAGCTTTTTAGGAAGATAAAGACCAGATTATTTAGAGCTTTGTATAATTAATTATGAATTTTCAAAGTTGCCAAAAAGCTACTGAATTAATATAGTTACTGTTCATATGATTAGTTTCTTCTCCTGTGCCAATTGAAGGACAAATAATATTCAATGCTCATGAAATTCTACAACCATAAATTAGACATAATATGCTTTTTGTGGCCACCAAGATCACCTCATTTGGAGGTCTAAGCAAAGAAATATGAATTTTTAAAGTTTAGAGTTAGTACGAGTAATGCAGCAGTACCTTTGGTATTTTTCTATCAATTTCTAATAGCTAAACATTTCTTTTTTGGTTTAGACTTATTTTTAGCTTAAAGTAGACATCTGTAACTTCTATAATGGTATAATGTGTTTGATTTCAATTTTTCTAAAATTAGTTATAATTTTTCAAAATTAATGACAGAAATCTATATAAGTAGACCCAAGACTAAACATATAAATTTTGTGTATGAATGCTAAAGGTTTGGGATTCTTGTAACATCTAGTCCTCCAAAAACAAGAGAAAATGCGAGAAACGTAACGTATAGTTTCTCCGTAAATGAATGAAATTCATTGGATATAAAAGTAAGTCCCCCGAAATGACTTAGTTAAATTCCTAAAAAATCAGGAAATATTTTAGACTCCTAAAAATGAGAATCCCAGGTTCAGATGGAAAAAAAATGGAGTTATAATGAAAATATATATATATAATTAAAGATTGAAAAAATATAAGGGCATTTTCGTCATTTTGAGCAAATTATGTAATTCTCACAGAAGGGATTTTTAAATGAAAGTTTTGAGTTCTCCAAGGTTCTCAGTGCCTTGAAAACCATAGGAAGCCCCAGAACAGCTAAAGTCCCTCCGGTGGATGTTTTCTAACATCGATTGACTTGAATTTTAACCAGTTTATTTGGAAAGGTTTTTAATCCAATTTGGATGAAACCTAAGGCATTTTATGAATTAAAGGACCTAAATTTTATGATAGAAAATATGACTCTCAAAAAGGAGTTAAAATGAGCCTAAAATGAGCAAACAGGTGCGTAGGGGCAAAATGGTCATTTTAAAAAATTATAAAAGAAGCTTCTTAAGTAAGATTACATCTCATCACTTTCTCTAAACTTCCATTTGCAAAAAAATGGGCAATAATGGTGTGACATTAAGAGGGGAGAGAGAGAATAAGTTTAAGCTTCTGTTCAGGTAAATAAACAGCCTTGTTTCATCCTGCGCTAATTAGGAAAGTTGTTCCTCTCTCTAAGAGCTCTCTAATGGTGGTTTTCTTTTCTTTAAAACTTGAAGATTCAGGTCTAACCCAAGCTAAAAAGGAACTCTTTTCAAGAAATCAATTGGTGGAAAATAATCTACGCAAAGAGAGCTCTATTTTGAGGTAAAATTTCACTTGAAACACTTGTAAAATCTTATGTTTCCAAGCCATTTAAGCTTTGGTCTGGAGAAAGAAAGTGAGAAGGAAGTTTCTGACTTAGTAAGCATGAAATCTATAAATTAGGCTATGGAAACTTGGATTATGTAAAGAAATTGTAAGAAAAACCAATGAAATCTAAGTTGAAAAAATGTAGTGCATTTGAAGAAATTGTAAAAAATGATCTAATCTATGAATTTCCTTAGCCATTTAAATGTTCCATTGAGCTTCTAAGACCTCTAAGAAGCCTCCCAAGTGGCTCTCCCATTAAGGAAAAATTGGAAACCCCTTAAACCCTAAATGCTTCCATAATGTCGACCTAGGATAGATGGAGGGGTTAAGGAGCATTTTAATTTATTCTAACCTTGGTTTGGGACTTCATATGATGGTAAAAGGTGGGAGGAACCATTGGGAAAAATTTAAAAGCCATGGATTGGGAGATGAGGCAATGGCTTTCATAATGTGACCTTATAAAGCAACTTGTATTTAGGCTTTTGTAAATGAATGTGTAATGGATCCAAAGACCTTAAATGAGGTGAAGAGGCCTAGATATGAGAAGAGAATGGAGCCAAGAACTTCAATTATAGTGGTTGCTTCATTAGGCCATTAATAAAGCCATTATATGACTATTAAGCAAAAAATGTGTTCTTAAGTGTAAGTTTAATGTCCTAATTTGTTTCAAGAGTGTCATTAGCTTCCATATGATATGTCTAGGCTAAGAGAAATGTGAGGTCAAGGGAGAGGACACAAGGCTTAAGGAAAAAGTGTGCAAATGCAAGCAAGGTAGCTCTCTCCACCTTCTCTCATGCATGAATGTGTACTTACATTGTCTTTGAATGTGTGTAAGTATGTTTTAAGCTATGAAAAGTATTTTAGTATGAGCTCTTATTCCATGGTACCATGATAATGTTTTATGCATGTAAATGATGTTTTATGTGATTTTCTTAGTTTGCTTGAGTGTGGAGAAGCTAAGAACCCTTTAGCCATGGTGAAGATGAGCCAAGAACATTTAAATTTGGTTGAGACAAAGTAAAGAGTCTCCCAAGAGTAAGGTTAAGTTAAAAACCTCTTAAAGAATGGGTGAGGCAAGTCCAAAATCTACAAGTCAATGGTTGAGGATAATCCATTTGCTTAGCAAGCCTATGTGTGCCATGTATGACTTTTTCAAATGCCAAGAATGCTTCTTGAATGTTTGCACATGTCAATATGCCCATGCATGCATTTGTAAGACTTGTTTTGCATCTTTCATGTGTAATTGAAAGGGAGATGAATTATTGGGATTCTTTGAATCTCATCCCCTCCTCTTTAATATCTTAACATGCTAGGTGAAGTAATTGAGCAAGGTAATGGAGGCTACCAAGTCAAGGAGAAAGAGATTGACATCAAAATGCATGAAAAAAGCCTAGTTTTGCCTCCTTTATAGCCATACACATGGTATATGATGTAATTTCATGATGAAATGGTTATGTAATTATATAAGCATGTTTAAATACCCAAATGTATGATGTATAAATGAAACTTGATGGCAAATGTATGAGATAGCATGATTTGGGTATTGGATAGCCAAGGCTAGTATGTGTAACCTAGTGTATATCACGGGGTGGATGAGTGAGTTTGAGAAATCTAGGTTTATGTACCTTTAAGACAAGTTTAGAGAGTCATTTTAGTGCATTCCCACGTGCTCAAGTGGTCATGGTTGTCATAGAACTTGAAATGGACCATTTGGACCCCTTATATAACATAAAATAAGCCATTTTACAACCCAATGTCAAGATCTAACCAAATGAACGAATTTATCCATGAAATCTAGCACAAATATAGATCCTATCCAAAGATTTTTTGGAAGTAAAAGAACAAATTATTTGGATCTCTGTGGAATTAATTATGATTTTCCAAAGTTGCCATTTTTCTGCTGAACTGATATAGGTACTGTTCATATGGTCAGAAACTTGGACTGTGTCATTTGTAAGCCAAATGATGTCCAATGCTTATGAAATTTCTTATTCACAAACTAGACATAATAAGCTTTCCATGGCCACTAAGATCACTACAATTGGACATCTGAGCAAGGAGATATGAATTTTTAAAGTTGGAGATCAGTACCACAGATGATAGCTGACCTTTGGTAATATTCCATTAGTTTTCTATACCTAGCTGCCTCTATTGTGGTTCAAATTTATTTTTAACATAAATTAGATATCTGTAACACCCCAAAATTAATTAAGGTGTTAATCGTAGATTTAGAGTAATTAAGAATAATTAATAGAGGATAATTGGGCAAGTTAGTGAATGGAAATTTTAGAGAGATAAAGTGTTAACATGAGTTTGAGAATTAATTGGGATAGGAATTTCATCTAGGCCCAAATTAATAGATCATGATGAGAGGTTAATGGAGGCCCAATGAGTTAGGTGCAAATCCAAACCCTTGAGCTCTTCAAACTTGGCCCAAAACCCATTTAAAACTTCAGCAACCCAATGTATGAAACTGACCTAATAAAATCCTGCAGCCTAACCTTAAAACTAGCCCAACAAGCTAAAATTCTGAAGCCCATTAGGAATTAGATTTGGAGCAACCCATGACCCATCCCTTGACCCAACTTAAACCCACCTAAAACCCTAATGCTTCAGCCACTTTCTCATTTGCTGAAACACAAGAAGCAAAATTCGGAGGTTGAGAAGGAGGCTAGGGTTGGGGGCAAGAATTCTTCATTTTCACACACTTAGAGCAAGATTCAGGCAAGGTAATAGTTATATAACTTAATCCTCTCATCTTTCTCTTTAATTTGGTATAATTAGTTTTTCATTTGGAGTATTTTCATCATACCCAAAATTTGAAATGTGGGTGTTTGGGGATTTTCTTGGTGAAATTCGTAGGTTGAGGTTGGGACTGGTATTAGGTGAGTTTAAACCCCCCATTTTGATGCTTTCTTTGTTGGTTTGAGACCCCCATAGCTGATTTACATTATGGATATTAATTTTGTACGAATTTACTTAGGATTTTAGGTAGAATATTGAGATTTCTGGTAGAGGACACTTTAATCTGAATTTAGGATTTGTGGTGGCTGGGTAAGTGTTCTTTAGGTAGTTAGTAGCATTTAAATTCCTTGGGTACTTGTTGTAATTGTTAATGATGAATTAGAGTAGTAATTATCTGATGCTATGATTATAGGGAGACTCTGTACCATTGGAGGCTATTGCAATTTGTCTACAAGTGAGGTAACCGGGGTTTACATTAATTCCATGCATATGTTGGTTTAAATTTTATACTTGTTGTATATGAATGATTTGAAATGTTGAATGAATTGGTTGGCTATCTATTGTATGATGATTGGACCTTGTGAGTCCATGGTGGAGGTGTAGTGCGGCTACCACCCATGCATGTGCTTCGATTGGGCACTGGGTTATGATCAAACCCCAGATGCACTGAGCCCTGGTTGTGCTCAATGGGGAGTAGGTGCCGTGGACGGGCCTTTCCCGGTGTTAATGGCCTTTAACATGTTAAAATATGATTGCTAGTATGGGATAGTAATCATGATAGCCTAATTATTTCATTTGCTGAGATGACTGATATGATTCTGATGTTGATTTTGATTCATGCATATATGTTAATTAAACTGGATTATATGATGGAATTGTCTTGGATACTGAGATTTATATCTCACCCCGTTTTATGGGATTACAATTTCAGGTAAAGGTTCTCGGGTAAGGATAAGGGTAAGCAAGTGGATGAACATCCATGAGCTGAGGCCCGGTGTGGGGGAGCTACACTTGGTCTGAGTAGAATAGGATAGATGCTGATTTTTGTTAGGTCCTGTATAGCATCATCATGTATCTATATTGTCAAGTGTGGGAATCTGTATTTTGATAACATACTGTGTACTTATTGAGGAGTAGGCCTCACGGTAAATTGGTATTTGATGTATGGATTTATGATATCTTCTATGAGCCTTGTTGAAGTCTGATATAGCTTATTATTGGAAATGAAATCTTGATATATATTACTATGAACCCCAATTGATTGGGTACCAAGTGATAGTTGCTGATAGTTTATGAACTCTTATTATTGTTATTTTACAAATCGCTGATAAATGGACTTGCTGATATAGGGTAATTAGAGGAAAGAAAATGACCCTTGAATCTTGAATTAGAGAAGATAGATTAGTCGGATAAATTAGGCTAATGAAAGCCATTTGAGCCCCACAATTAAGGTAGAAGAACCCTAGGGTGAGATTTGAGGGAGAAAGGAAAGTATGAGTCCAGATTTTCGGAGTGTAGGACCAGAAGGTACTTCGCCGTGGCTAAAATATAGTTGGCCACAGCCAATAGAGGCAAAGTTGCCCAGGGAGAGTGCCAAAGAAGAATTCGCCGCAGCGAAACGTAAATTGGCCGCGGCAAAATGTGAGAGGTCAAACTGGAAGTTATCCAAAGAGAAATTCGCCGCGGCGAACTTTTAGGAAAATGTCCCCGGCATTCCAGAGAGGAATTGGCCGCGGCGGAAGGGGGAATTGGCCGCGACCAATATTGAAAGGCAGGGGAGGAAGTTCTAGGAGGCTTCTTCGCCGCGGTGCCATGTAGGTTGGCCGCGGCAAAATTAGTGATGAAGAAAGGGGTAAAATAGAAAGGAATTGACCGCGGCTAAGGGAAATTTGGCCACGGCTAATATACTGAAACACTTATATTAACTAGAAAATCTTGGTTTTCCATATGTTAATTACAAAGGATGATCTAGAGTCATTAGGATGGGTTATAACTTATGAGTAATAGATCCAAAGCTTATAAATGGATGCTTAATTCCCTTATGAACATAAGTGTATGTAATCGTATGATTGATGACTCTAATCACATTAAGGTTTAAATTTTTCCACATACTCATGACCTATAGTGATTAATCACGTGTTTAACCTTAATTATGATGATAAGAAATTAGGGTCGTCACAATATCTGTATCTTTCCCAAATGATATAGTTTGCCTATTTTTTATTTTTTTTATAATTAGTTATGATTTTTCAAAGTTCAAGCACAGAATCTAGAAAACTGATCGAGGCTGCACTAGTATGTTTTGTGAAACTGCTCCCTTTGTTTGAGGTATGGACTATCTTTTGAGCTTGTTATGAGTTTTATTTATGTATCTAAATGTGAGAATGAGATGGATGAGTCCATATGACCCACAGGATACAAAATGAGAAATTTTACCCATAGGGAAATGCATCTTCATTCATAACTTCCTATGCCATTATGTTGCTTCCCATAGAATTTACATGAGATGAGGCATGGGATTTGCATGAGTTAAGTGTTAAATTTATGGTGTTACAATTCTTGTGCTATTTTGTGATGGTTTTAAGTTGTATAAATGTATTTTGAATTAGAGATTGATATGGATGAGCTCATATGGGCCACGGGATGCAAGAAAAAAGTTTTGAACTTTACATAACGCAAGAAATGCCATTATTTTTAATGAATTTTTCCTTATTCTCCAATGAAATCAAACACATAATTATCCATAAAGGATCTAGAGAGGCTAATGTAATATGGTGTTATAGGTAAAGAATAAGAATATGCAAATAAATTTAGTTAAGAACCAAAGAAAGGCATATGGCTTCACCTAGGGTTTAGATTTGGCCTTGAAAAATTTCAAAGCCTAAAAGAGTTGGTTAATCTCTATAATACCATAATTGAGTTAGAAATAAATTATGAAATCCTAAAATCATCAAATTCCTTATGAAACAAACAAAACTCCAAGATTAGGACATGATGTAGTGCTCTTGGCCAAAGGAGTAAAGGACATCTAATGAAGCTTTTAATTTAGTTTCATGGTTCATGAGGCCTAAATGAGCAATATAAAGGCTAGATGAATCATTAGTTTGAGGAAAATAATGAGATTTGATGATGAACAAATTTGGTACGATGAAATAACCTAACTAGCCCTAAAATTGGAATAGGTGATGTGGCCAAGCTTTTGAACTTGTTTTAGTAATAAAAAAGAGTGAGTAAATTGAGATAGATAAATGATGAAATTACTACATGAAATATGGCAAATAGAATGAGATATTTTGAAACACTTATAGCAATCAAATCTATACTTTGAGACCTAATTTGCACATGTGTTCCTAAAATGAGGTTGAATATGTCTTAATTGATTATATTATACTTTAATTGATGTGCATAGGCCAAACAAGTGGAATTGCATCAAACTCTGTGTGTAAGGCAATGGGATCAAGAGAAGGAGAACAAGGGAATTGATTGCATTCACTTGATAGGTAGTTTTTCATTCATTCTTATATATATGGTTGGTTTGCTTGAGTATTTTGGTTGTTTATATGTATTGTTTGCAATTGATTGGTTTGTGAATTGTTTGAGTGGAATATGCAATTGCATGATGTCTATTTGCATCTGTTAGTGGGCTGGCTCTTTGTTGGATGAGTCTAGGGAAGTAAGCATGAATTTGCTCTACTTTAGGCCAAAAGTCCCTTAAGGGCATAGATTTACTCTTACTTAAGCCAAGAAAACCCCTAGAGTTTGGATTTGCTCTCTTGCGTATGATTTGGCTATGATAGCATAATATGCATGCTTTCTTCTATGTGCTTCAGTGAACCTTATGTGTGTTTAAATGTTGCTTTAACTATTAGAATTATTTTAATCACATATTTCCTTATCTCCACTAACTGTGGCCAAGTGAAACTCAAAGAAAGGAAAATGAAGATGTTAGGACATAGAAAGATTAAATTCCACAATCGAATAGCCTAGAATTTAATGCTATGTTCATGAACATATGAATCCATATTTTAATACTAATGTAATAGCAACATATGTAAAAGTGTTAGACTATGATTTTGTCACCCATGGATATATGTATAAAGAATTGGAACATGATTTAGCAATTGGAATTCTATGTTGAATATATGTATATTTGTATTTGAAATAGTAAATTTTATATGTACGGCAATTCTCATGTGATGAATCATTGATATAAATGCATATATGGATTGAAATATGCTCATGACAAAAAATGGCATTTTAGAGCTCATCTGGTACCAATTAGAACCAAATTTTTAACCATTTGAACCTTTAAATATCCCTTTACCCTTGATAGCCTTAATGACCAAAATTGGAACTAAAATTTAGTGAGCATTTAAAGAACATTTAGAGCTTTCTGTAAAACTAAATATTATAATTTTTGGATCTTTATAGAATATTTGATGAATTTTTAAAATTGGCCCTAAAAAGTTGTTATACACTATTATTGTTCATTCTAATATAGCTATTGTAACACCATAAATTCTAAATCATTTCATGACATTCATAAGTTTTACCTCATTATTTCCATAAGAGCATATAAAGAGGGGGATGAAAATAATAGGTTTATTTACATTGCATTATGCTTAAAAATTTGTAATCAGTGTCACGTGGATCGTGTAAGCTCATGTTATGTATTATCATATTTAATTCCATCATTATAACTCATTTACATCACAAAAACATGCATACAATTCATAGAAACCGAAATGGAGCTCAAAATAAGCAAGCACATTTTCGGCTAGATTTGCTCCATTTTCTAACCCAACTTTGGAAAATCATAACTAAATATAGAAAATTAGAAATCATGAAATCTTTATCATTATGGAAATATTAGGATGTCTACTTCACGATAAAAATATGCCCAAGTCACAAAATTCATCACACAGGACGTTTGACATCCAAAAAGCTACAGAGGTTGCTGGCTGCCTGGGCTACTGTTTAGTTTACTGATACAAATTCTAAAATTCATAACTAATTCTATAAAAATATAAATCATACAAATTCAGTCATTCTGGAAATCTAAAAATGTTAACTTGATACTAAAAATAATTCCAGAATGAAAAAAATACGTTTAGCTATCAGAAATCTATGGAACAGTAACTGAACTCCTGGGGCGCCACTGGTACTGACAGTCAATTTCAAAAATGCATAACTCCCTTTTTAGACATCCAAATGAGGTGATCTCAGTGGTCACAGAAATCTTATGACCTCTAGTTTATGCATATAAAATTTCACAAGTATTGGATACCATTTGGCCATCGGGTAACAAAAAATACAAAACTGCCAGTATGAACAGTACCCATACCAGAATCCATGAAAAATCCTAACTTTGAAAATTCATCAAATATTCCCTAGACTTATGAATATTATGATCTTTAGATTCCCAAAAATCTCTCAATGAGACCTAATTTCATGCCAAATTCCAGATCAAGACTAGCTCATTTGGCCAAAAAGTGACATAAGATTCCATTATAGTCAATTTTGGCTCCATATTGGATACCAAAATTGCCAAATGGATTTCCCTTAGTCTTGGCACCTTTTGGGTAAGTTTAAAAGCTTATTTGAGACTTGTGTGAACTGCCCAAATGGTCCCAAATCTCATACATCTCATTTTGGCCATTCAACCCACACTTATGCATATTTCCAATAAACTTCCATATTGCACACTCTGGCATTACATACTCAAAATAGGTTCTAGAGGTCATACATCATATCTATACATTTAAACATCATATAATATCATATTTACACATGTCTCAAGGGTCATAGCCCATTTACTACATCATATATATCATATGGTACAATCATGGTCTTAAAGTGGCAAAAGCTAAACACATGATTATCAATCTCCTTCCTTTAGTGTTGTTGGCTCCCATTAGCATATCCACTTAGTTCACCTAACATGTTAGATCATTGGAAAGGAGGGGATGAGATTCAAGGAATACCAACAGCTCATCTCCCATTCAATCATACATAATATGTACAAAGCAAGCTTTTCAAATGCATAGATGGTGAAAATGTAAGACATGCACATTTTAAAAATAATCTTGGCATGTAAATCAATCATACAAGATATCCAAGAGCTCATCAAGTTCTTAGATTGGCCTCACACTTCTCCTCATGGATTTTGGACTTGCCTCACCCATTCTTTAAGAGCTTTGGACTCAAACATACTCTTGGGAGCCCACTTTGCTTTTGGGAGACTCTTTACTTTGTCTCAACTAAGTTCAAGGATTCTTGGCTCATCCTCACCCAAGCGAAGAGTTCTTGGCCTCTCCACACTCAAGCAAACTCACACAAACATCATGTAATCATTTGAAAACATAACATGGCATCAAGCATCATTACATATAAAGGCATGCTAGCATACTTTTCAAAGCTTGAAAATACACATACACACATTCTAAAACAATCTAAACACACATCCATGCATGAGAGAAGGTGAAGAGAGCTACCTTGCATACAATTACACACTTTTTCCTTTGAATTCAAGTCTCCTCTTTCGGCCACACACCCACAAATTGGTGGAAATGGTTTCTCTTGGTCTAAATACAATTTATGGGAGCCAATTAGATTCATGAAACTAACTCTAAGGCCATACAACTTGCTTAGATACTAGATTGCTCTATAGGTTCCATTATGGTCCAAAAATGCACCTAATGAGGCAACACCCCTCAAATAATTTCTAGGTTCCATTCTTTCCTTTCAAATATGATTCTTGACTCCTTTTAAGCCTCTTAGAGTCATCACACAATTAAAAAAAAAGAGCATAACATCATGTTGCTTCTTTAGGTCATAATATGGAACCTAAGGCACTAAATCACTTTCTGAGTTCTAAATTTTTTCCAAGGCCTCCCCTTATTTTCAGTCATCAAATATGACTCAAGAATTGCCTTAACTAGGAGAACCCATCTAGGCCGAGGCTATGAAGCATATTGGGTTCCATGAAGCTTTCTTTGTTTTCTCAAGGGAAGAAGCATATGGGGAGCCTCTTAGGGATCTTAGAAGCTCATTTAAACTCTTACTTAGACCTAGGAATCATCATACAAAGTCAAATTTTACAAGGTGCAATTAAAACCCTAAAACTTGCATCTTGAAATCTAATGAGTTTTTGTTAATTCCCTTTGCATATTCTTAATCTCCACACCCTTTTTCCTTAGATTCATGCTTGGTTCTGCCTAAAAATCATCTCCTCCTAGGGTTTTCTCAAGTAGGGCGAAATGGTGGAGAAGGGGACCAAAAATGACAACCATTTGCTTTTTGTCACTTGAATCTTGTGTTCTTTGAGCTCCTCTCTTCAAATCCAAATTTTCCCCTCAATTTCTCCCTTACAACATATTTGTAAACTTCATTTTAATCATAGGAAACAAAGGAGAATGGAGGAGAAGAGGTTTGGAAGAGAAAGAGCATGAAAAACTACTAATTTCTATACCTTAAGCCTTTGATTTCTCCTCCTTTTCTTCCCCTTCTTGTGAGCCTCATCCCCTAGGATTTTCTTCTGGTTTTAGGTAGAAGATGGTCGTGCATAATGAAGAGAGGAGAAGGGTGCATCATATATATAGATGGGAATAAGTTACACTTTTTAAAAATTCCCATTTTGCCCTTCATACTTTGTATTTTTGTTTCTCTTTCATTTTAGCTCCTTTTTGAAAACCGTCTTTTCCATTATAAAATTTAGGTTCCCACTTTAGTAAAATGTCTTTGGAATCACTCAAATTGGAGCTAAAACCTTCCCGAACGAATCCGTCAAAATTTGGGCACATTGACATTGAAAAATGTCCACCGGAGGGGCTTTAGCTGTCCCAGGGCTTTCCATGCTTTTTAGAGCCTCTGAGAACCCCAGAAAACTTAAAACTTTCATTTAAAAAGCTCTCCTGTGTGTTTTTCAAAAAGTACCCATATTTACGAAAATACCACTGGCCTTTTGGCAAATTTTTTGAATCACTCTGGCCTTGATTTCTGGGCAACTCAAGGCTCAACTCCTCATTTTCTAATATTTAAAATTTTATCATAATTTTAGTTGGTCCCAATTCCTTCTATTTCAAGGATTTCCTTTTGTATCTGGCCCATTTCTGCCATTTACGGAGAAACTGAACATTGCGTTTCTCACATTTACGAAGGAACTGGATGTTACAGCTATAAACTTAGTGTTCTTTGAGAGACAAATGGATTCATTTTGACTTAAAACTTTTACAATAGAAAGTTCACAACCTAAGCTTTCTAACGACACATAATTTGCATTAATTAAAGTTGTGTAACTCAAGTCATAATATTTTGAAATTTGAGCTCTATTATGTGTTCTATAGCCTTGTTGAGCAAATGAGTATTTTTATTGGTTTTATCTTCAATATATGTTAACTTTGATGAAATAAAAAAGTTAAACATGAGATTATGGGATAGAATGGTGAGAACCCATTTTTAAGCCTTATGAGTCTATTTGAAGCATCTAGTAACCAAAATTACTATCACTAACAGTTTGATTGTGGTTGTTTTATTCTAAATAGACAACTAATGGTATAAGGTAATTGGAATATGATATGATGTAATACTTCACCACCAATGTTTTTTCACTTCTTTGCTATCCAAAAGTGAGCTTTAGCATTAAAATGGAGAGTGAGGGTTTAGGGCTAATTTAACTCATTTTAGGCTAATGGGTTTGGATCTAAGCTATTGAGCTTGGGTTTACTAGATCTCTTTAAGTTAGGTCTCTACTTGTTTCTCATTTTAGCTCCTAACAATTATTTTTAGTATAGTCAAACTAATTATTTAACTCCAAATTAATTTTTCAAAACTCTACTAATTAATTTCTCTTAAATAAATTTAAATTTGATTTCTACTAAAAATTTTTAGATAATTATTATTTTCCTCAAATGCCCAAATAATTTTTTTTCTTTGAAAAATTCTTTTTCTATAATTTTTCTTAATTTCCACAATAGTTTTTCTTATTTCCCTAAATTAAATCTTTAGTTTCCATAATTTTGCTTAATTAATTTTGGGATTTATATTCTTTCCTCCTTTTTGGAATTTTGTCTTAAAAATTAGGTATACCTTACTCAAAAAGTGTTGGATAGTCTTTCATCTTTATTTCCTTTGTTTCTCAAGTAGTTTCATTAAGAGTCAGCCCCTTCCAAATCACTTTTACTAGGAGGATGTTTTTATTGCGCAGCTATTTGACTTTTGAATTCATGATCTTGTCAAGCTTAACCATATATGACATGTTATCATGCATATGCACATTCTTATGCTTAGTGACATATGAAAGGTCTAAATGATACATTTTCAATTGGGATACATGGAATATATCATGCAAATAGGCCAAATTGGGAGGTAACGCTACTTTATAATTCATGGATCCTACTGCTTAAGGATTTGAAAGGAGCCAAGGTAATAAGGGCTAAGCTTTCTTAAGTTAATGGAATGCCCTATATCCATTACCTAGGTACCCTTAAGGAATACATGATCTCCACCCTCAAACTCTAAGTCTTCTTCTTTTATCTACATAACTTTTTTGCCTACTCTAAGCAAATAACAATTTCTTCCTAATGAGTTTAATTTGACAAGTGGTCTGATCTACTAGATCAAGGCCTAAGAGGCTCCTCTCATCTAATATATCTATACTTTCTTCCATAAAGTGCCTCAAAGGGGATCATTTAAATACTAGAATAATAACTGTTATTATAAACAAACTCAATTAAAGGCAAAACACATCTCATTTTCCTTTTAACTTTAACACATTAGCCCTAAGCATATTTTCATAAGTCTGGATAGTCCTCTCAATTTGTCTATTTGACTGAGGGTGGTAAGTAGTGTTAAAATTAAGATAAGTCCCTAAAGCTTCCTGCAATGATCGCCAAAATTTTGATGTGAACTTAGGGTTTCTTTCTAATAAATACTATTAAGGACACCCTATAATCTCACAATCTCATAGATATACAGTTGTGCTAGTCTATTAAAGAATAAATGACTCTAATAGGTAAAAAATAGGCAAATTTCGTCAGTTTATCCATAATCACCCAAATAACGTCATAGCCTAAAGATATCCTAGGCAAACCCAACACAAAATCCATAGATATACTATCCCATTTTTACTCAAGAATATCTAAATGGTGCAACAAACCTATAAGTTTCTTATGTTTAATTTTAACCATCTGGCAAACTAAGCACTTAGCAATATAATTTGCTATATCCAATTTCATCCCAAGTAAGGGTGTTCATGAGTCGGGCGGGATCAAACTCTAGCCTAACTTGATGCTCGACTTGATTTTAAACAGGCTTCAAAATTGAGGCTCATTGCCCGAGCTTGGCAAAGCTCGGTTTAGGCCGATTTAATAATAGGTAGGGCCAAGTCAATATTGGGTGGCCCAGTATTTTTTTTAATTTATTATTAAAATTATAAAATAACTATGAAAAAAGAAAATTTTTATATAAATCCTTATAAAAAATTAAAATTTTGATATGAATTTTTATAAAAAAATATTTTTTTAACATTTTTATTTTTTTGGACTTAGCTGGATCAATATGTCCTTTAAGACTAGCCTGAATTTATTATTAAAAGTATAAAATAACTCTTAAAAAATAATATTTTTATATAAATCTTTATAAAATTATATTTTATTCTTTAAAAAAATTAAAACTTGGATATAAATTTTTATAAAAAATATTTTTTATTTTTTTAGGTTAGGCCAAGCTAGGCCACTATGGCCTTAGGACTAGCCTAATGCTGGGCCCAGTCCGATTTTATAGCCCAACCTGGCTCTAAATTTTTACTTTATTCTTTTTTGCACTTGGCAAGGCAATGTTAGGCCTACTAGGTTTTCAGGCTCGGTGAATACCTCTAATCCCAGGCCACCAAAAACTTTTCTTAAGATCCTTATACATCTTAATAGTGCCTGAATGAATAGCATACCTAATCTTATATACTTCATATAACACTAAGTCATTTAATTCTTTATTCTTAGGTGTGTACACTCTACCCTAATATCTCACCAAACTATCTTCAAATAAATCAAAGTCATTCACTTTTACACTTTCTAGTTGCTCGCTAATCGTAGGTAAATATTCATCTAGCTCTTAGGCCACCTAATTCTCCTCCTAAGGTCACTCTTTGTCCTCAACTCACCCAATAGGAGACTACTAAGATGTATGGTGATAGACAATGTCTCTCAATTCTTCAATCAATTCCTACTCCATAAGCATCTTCATTACCATATGAATAGATTTCTCACTTAAGGCATCAATGACCACATTCTTCTTTCTTGGATAATACTTCAAAGAGAAATTATAGTCCTTAAGAAATTCCATGTATCTCCTTTACCTCATATTAAACTCTTTCTGATCAAACAAATATTTCAAACTTTTATAGTCACTATAAACCTCAAGCTGTGCACTATAAGAATAATGCCTCTAAATCTTAAGGACAAAGACCATGACGACTAACTCTAGGTCATAGGTAGAATAATTTTCTTCATAAAACCTAAGCTACCTAAAAGTATAAGGTATCACTCTACCTAGTTGCATTAAAATATAACCTAATCCCTTCTTAGATGCATCACTATAAATTGTAAAGGTCTTCCTACAATCAAGTATCACTAACACATGTGTAAAGATTAATCTAGTTTTAAGTTCTTGGAAGGCATTATTACACTTGACATCCCATACAAAAGGTTAGTCCTTCCTAGTCAACTTAGTCAAAGGCATCACTAATTGGAAAAATCCTTTAATGAACCTCTTATAGTAACTAGTTAACCCCAAGAAACTACAAATTTTCATCAATGTCTTAGGCCTCTCTTAATTCATTATCGCTTCTACTTTACAAGGGTCAACCACTACGTCTTGCTCTAAAATCACATGACTTAAGAACCTTATCTCATGCAACTAAAACTCACACTTATTAAGTTTTGCATACAACTAATATTCCCTCAAGTTTTGAAGAACTACCTTAAGATGCTCGTAATATTCCTCACTACTCTTTGAATAAATAAGGATTTTATCAATGAACACTACCACAAATTGGTCAAAGTATGACTCAAACATTCTATTCATGTAGTCTATAAAGATGGATGGGATTTATCAACCCAAATGGCATGGCTGTAAGGGGTCCTAAAGGCTATTTTAGGTATGTCCTTAGCCTTCATTCTAAGTTGGTGGTAACTAAACCAAAGATTAATCTTTAAAAAAACTTATGCTCCTATTAACTGGTCAAGTAAGTCATTAATCCTAGGCAAGGGATATTTATTCTTAATAGTCATCTAATTCAACTACCAATAATCAATGCAAAGTCTAAGGCTAATCCTTTTTCTTGACAAATAACATTAGTGGCCCCCATGGAGACACACTCAACCTAATGAATCCTTTTTCAAGCAATTCCTCAATTTGACTTTTCAACTCTATGAGTTTAGCAGGCACCATTCTACATATGGCTTTAGAGATTAGACCTGTATCATGAACTAAGCCAATGAAAAACTTTAACTCTCTTTAGGGGCTAGTCCACTAATCTCGTTGGGAAAAATCTCAAGAAACTCCCTAATCATAGATATATCCTCTAATCTATCCTCAACTTTAACATGCAAAGAAAAGAAAATAAGAAACTCTTAGCAACCTTGCCTAAGATACCTCTCGGCTTGGGTAACAAATGCACAAGTAAGCTTAGTCGACAAATGAAATTTCAGAATAACAACAAGCAAGGAAATAATTTTATAATTAAGATCAAGTATCACATTATTAGTTAACAACCAATCTATATCAATGATTACATCAAAATCATGCAAAGGAATACAAATTAAGTCTAGGGTAATATAGTGGCTATACAATTATACAACATAGTTTAAACACACTTTAGATGAAACCATAGAATTTCCAATAGGTGTGGACAAAAACAAATCAAATGGCAACATGCTAATTTTAAGACCTAGACGCTTGACATAATCATATAAGATGAATAAATGAGTCGCACCTGAGTTAAATAATGCACTACAATGTAATTATGAACAAGAAGAGTATCTTAAATCAGGCTAGGGGATTTACTAGACTCATACTACATAAGCACAAATACCCATTCTTAGGCAATGGCTTGACATATGAGGTTGACTCTCATGACATTGTGCAATTCCAAGCATAGTGTCCCAACCTCCTACTGCTATAGCACACAAGGCATGAACCATGCCCATGGCTCTTTCCACACTTGTTACATGCAGATATGGTACTTACTAAACTTCATGGGGCTCTCATATCCTTCTTTTAAAAAGGATTTTTAGGGGTGGCCTCCTGCCTTAAGAGCCATTTGCACTACTTACCCTTTTTTTGCCATTACCCCTAAAGGGCTCTATACCTTAATCCCACTTGCCCTCAAGCATCTTCTTTTTCTTGGCTTTAATCTCCATTAGGGCCTTTTCGAACACCCTAGATTTCTTAACCAGATCATTAAAGTTATGGACCTAAATTGGCATAATCCTGTGCTTCAATTTTGGTTTAAGACCCCTCTTAAATTTAGTAGCTTTCTAAGGCTTATCATCAAACTACTTAAGATACAAAGAGAAATGGGACAATTGGATGAACTTTGTGACATATTGATCTACCATCATTTCACCTTGTTTAAGAAAATTGAATTTGGCCTCCTTATCTACCATCACTAATGGTGGGAAGAATTTACTCTCAAAGGCCATCTGGAAGCTCTCCTAAGTCAAGGCTATCCCCCTTGACATTAACAATTTGGCTGCATTATGCCACCAGTACTATGCCTCACCATCTAGTTTATATAGGGCTAGCTTAGCCTTCTGCTCAATAGATCAAGTCATAACTTCAAATATCTTCTCTAATTACATGAGCCATCTCTCTAATTTGTTAGTATCCAATACCTATAAAAATACAAGAAGATTGACCTTTTTAAATTTAGCTAACATAGCAAATATATCATCTCCTCCTTCATGGTGCTCTATACCTGAATTTTGGCCTACACCAACAAGATTACCTCTAGGACCGTCTTACTTCTGCTTATTTAGCAACTCATGTAGTTGTTGTAGCACATAAGCAATGGCTACATGGGCCTCAATTTGTTCCTAAAACCAACTACTCATAACCCTCATAATAGTCTCATAGGCCTTTGTCTATTCTCACATATGGTTGGCCATTACAATCATGGCCTCTTACACTTCCCTTAACATTTTAGTTGTTTCTCAACATGTAGCCATCGTGCGTTATACTGCCACAAGCATGACAATAGGATCCCTATTAGGCTACATCTATAAGGGCAAGTCCAAGTACAGTCTCATTCATAATATAATAAATAAGAGTAATCCTACAAGGTTAACTTTCTCCTACTCCAAGCATACATGCATCATAATTGCCAAATTTTCTAACCATAAACTTTAAATTTAGCAAGGCTTTCTTAAATTATTACTCTAATACCAAATGAAATGTCCCTCATTCTTAATTAAGTTACATAACATAATTATGTTTCAAATTAGTAGTAATTAATGCATAACATTGGTTGATGAATCACCAAGATTAAAAATATGAGAAAATTAAAAATTTTATTCAATAAATTACAGTACTAAAATTAAACAAGAAACTTAATGTTCATTTAACTTCAGAATCTCCATTAAGCTTAAGTACCTCTCTTTGATAACTTTTAGAATGATTAAAATAAGTATAAGTTGCATCTTTCCCATATTCACCAATAGTATTAAGTAAATAAGCTCCAACAAGCTATATATTGATTTCAAGATTTAAGTCACAACTTAAAATGGCTAAGTCATAACTTAAAATGCCTTTTGACACCCATAAAATGTGAAAGCCTATTTTGCATCATGACCTAAAGAATTTGTGTTGCGACTTGACACGAATTTTAAGCAAAAATCTATAAGTTTTACAGTTTGTGCTGTGACTTAATATGCTTAAGTCACAGCATAAATTGACCCTAGAGCCTTCCTCCAAAATTTCACGAGTTACACAGTGACATGATGATTTATTTAAGTCATGGCACAGTTATTGTAATGTCTGATTTTCATTAAACGACAAAAACAGGCACATTTTCAAAGCAAATCCCCTTAAATGAGTTAGTTAAGGTCCCAAAAAAATTTGAGTAATATTCTAGACTCTTAAAAATGAGAATCTTAGCCTTAGATGAAAGGAAAAACAGAGCTAGAATGAAGAAATAAATTTTGACGGAAGACTTACGAAACATAATGGCATTTTCGTAATTTTGAGTAAATTTTGGAATTCACACAGGAGGACTTTTTAAATAAAATTTTTTAGTTCTTCAGGGTTCTCAGAGGCCCTGAAAACCATGGGAAGTCCCGGGACAGTTAAATCCCCTCCGATGGACGTTTTCCAATGTCGGTATATTCAAACTTTGACGAATTCATTCGAAAAGGTTTTAGCTCTAATTTGAATAATTCCAAAGGTATTTTACTAAATTGGGAACCTAAATTTTATAATGGAAAAGATGGTTCTAAAAAAAGAGCTAAAACGAAGGAGAAATGAAAATGCAAAGAACAAATGGTAAAATGGAAATTTAAAAAAAAAAAATTTCCTACCCCTATATATAGGTGGCACCCCACTTTCTCCCTCACTTAGACTCAGAATTTTTTGCCTAATTTTAGAGGAGAGAGCTAGAGTTTTGGGCACACAAGAGAGGAAGAAGGAGGAAGAGAAATCCAAGCTTAAAGGTATGCTTCCATAGTAGTTTTTCATGCTTTCCTCCATCCAAATCTCCTCTCCTTCATTCTTTTTTATTTCCTTTAATTAAAATGAATTTTATAAATCTGATTTAAGGGGAAAACTCAAGGGAAATTTCAGATTTAAAGAGAGGAGCTTGGAGAAAGTAAGATTTAAGCAAAAACAAGTAAGGAAACTAGGTAATTTCTCTTCCTATGGTTGCTATATTGATCCTCCCTCGTTCTCCATTTCTCCTAACCCTAGGAACCATAGGAGGATCTGATTTTTAGGCAGAACCAACCATGAATCTAAGGAAAAAGGGTGTGGAGATTAAGAATATGCAAAGGGAATTAACAAAAAAATCATTAGATTTCAAGATGTAAATTCTAGGGTTTTGTGTGCACCTTGTAAAATCTGATTTTGTATGATAATTCCTAGGCCTAAATAAGAGTTTAAATGAGCTCCCAAGATCCCTAAGAGGCTCCCCATATACTTCTTCCCTTGAGAAAACAAAGAAAGCTCCATGAAAGCCAATAAGCACCATAGTCTTGGCCAAGTAAGGAAAGGGTAGCTAGGGAGAGTTTTAAATTTTTCTAAACCCATTCTTGGGTCATATATGATGAATGAAAATGAGGGGAGGCCTTGGAAAAAATTTAGAACTCATAGAAAGTGAGTTGGTGCTTTAGGTTCCATATTATGATATAAAGAAGCAACATGTAGTTAGGCTCTTTGTTTTAATTGTGTGATGACTCCAAGAGGCTTAAAAGGAGTCAAGAATCATATTTAAAAGGAAAGAATGGAGCCTAGAATTTATTTGAAGGGTGTTACTTCATTAGGTGCAATTATAGACCATAATAGGGTTTATAGAACAACCTAATGTCTAAGCAAGTTGTGTGGTCTTAGAAATTATTTCATGAACCTAATTAGCTTCCATAAATTGCGTCTAGGCCAAGAGAAATCATTTCCACAAGTTTGTGTGTGTGTGGCCGAAAGAGGAAGCCTTGATTCAAGAAGGAAAGTATGTGATTGTATACAAGGTCTCTCTACTTTCTCTCATGCATGAATGTGTGTTTAGCTTGTCTTAGAATGTATGTATGTGTATTTTCAAGCTATGAAAAGTATGCTAGCATTATTTTATATGCCATGATTTCATGATGACATATTATATTTCAAAATGATGTTATGATGTTTGTTTGAGTTTGCTTGAGTGTGGAGAGGCCAAGAACTCTTAACCATGGAGAGAATGAGCCAAAAACCCTTAAGATTAGTTGAGATAAAGCAAAGTGGGCTCCTAAGAGTATGGTTAAGTCCAAGAATCTCTTAAAGAATGGATGAGGCAAGTCCAAAATCCATGAGGAAATGGGTGAGGTCAATCCATCCACTTGGCAAGCTCTTGAATGTCTTGTATTGTAACACCATAATATATTAACTCCATCTAGCCTCCCTCTGGGCTCGATTCCAGATGATTTCCAAAGAACCAATACAACCTGTGGCATTTTCATACTATAAAACGGGGTTTCAAACACTCATCTTTTGCCCCATGGGTCCTGTGAACCCATCATTCATATTCTCTACCCAAAATCCATGTATACGACTCATACATATCATAAAACAAGCTATAAACCACGAATATGAAGCCAAAAACCAAAAAAATGCAATTTCTCACATGGGCCCAAAAGTCAGATTTTTAGCTCTAACTTTGGAAAATCATAACTAATTATAAAAAAATTGGAATCTAGCAAACCCTAGGTTTTTGAAAATCTCAAAGTGTTAACTTTACACTAAAAATACTTTCCAACTGCAATCTCAGCATTTGGACCATGTTTGACATCGAAAATGAGACAGAGGTCCGGCTATCCATGCTTCTGGCGCAGCTTACTGTCATAAACTTAGAAAATTCATAACTAAATCCAAAAAAATATAATCTAGGAAAACTATACCAATTTGGAAAGCTAAAGACATTAGCTAGAGGAAAAAAATAAGTCCAAATCATTTTAGTAGCCTTTAGAGCTCGAAAACTGATGGAACAGTAATAGAGGTCGGATGGCTTCCCTGATACTGATACAGAACTTTAGATGATTCGTTCTCTCTCTACAGACCTCTGATTTAGGTGATTCTAGTTGGTATAGGTCACTGTGATTGTCTAGTTTATGTCTATAAAATTTCATGACATTTGGACTCCATTTGGTCTATAAATGACATGTATTTCTTTTTGGGCTAATGACACAGCACCATGACCAAACTATCAAATTTTTCCAATTTCAACAATTCATCAAATATTCTCTAGACCTCCAAATATTACCCACTTTAGCTTCCTAAGAATCTCTCTACAAACTCTAGAGGCATGCCAAATTTCATATCAAGAAGAGCTCATTTGGTCATACTTTGACCAAGCTCACAAATTTGGCAGTTTTGGCACCCAAAACGGTTCAAAGTGGGTCCAAATGGCCTCCCACATGTTCTCACACCTCATTGACAAGTTTAAAAGCATGAACATAGCATATATAAATTATTCAAGTGGTCCAAATCATCATACATTTTAAACTCACTATGCTACAAGCCAAAATACACTATCACATACTATCCACAAAAAGGGCAAAACCCACATTTTTATTACTTTGGCTCTCTACATAGTTTGTACATCATATTTTCATACATTTATACTTGCTACAATATTTACATCTCAAAAATAGTAGGTGCATATTCATTTTGGCACCACTTTGTATCAAAAGAACTAAAATAAGCTAACATCTAGCTAAACATGCTTCTAGGCTCTTTGGTGTGCACTTGATTCTCCTTGAGCTCCACCTAGCATATTAAGATGGGAGGGGGAAGAGGTGAGATTCATGGAATCTCAGTAGCTCATGCACTCATTCAAGGAAGCAATCAAGGCATATAACAAGTCAAGCATGTAAATAAGCATCTAACCATTCACAATCATACAATACATGTTGTATATGCCATGAAAACCATATCAATGCTAAGGATGGGCTCCAGGGACTTTTGGTCTAGCCTCACCCGATTTTAGGGACTTTTGGATGGCCTCACCCGATTTTAGAGACTTTTGACTTGGCCTCACTCAGTTATGAGACTTTTGGCCTTGTCTCACCCAGTCTCAGGGACTTTCGGCTCTACCTCACCCATCTCAAGGGACTTTTGGCACTACCTCACCCGAGCAATTCTCACAATCTAACACATAAGCATATTGGTACTAATGCATCATGGCAATAACATATGGCATGTCTCACACAATGAGTATAAACACAAGCATACAATGACTATTACATCCAAAAATACAACAAGAAAGAGTAGAGAGCTACCTTTTGGGCCAACACAAGCCTTTCCTTTCAATTTCTCTTCTCCCTTCTTGGTTTCACAATCACACCTTGATAGAGGTGCTTCACTTAAGCCTAGACACAATCAAGAGCATGGAATTACTCTCATGCAAATAAACCTTCACAAGGCTAGGAGATTAAAGCCCTACTTCCCTTCTTAAACTTTACTAGCCCTTCTCCTAGTTCTTTGCATTTCTCAACTTAACACAAGGGTTTCTTGTTCATTCTAGGTCAGACTTCCTCCCTCTCTCTAGAATTTCACCACCTCTTCTTCACTCTCAAGCTCTACTCAAGGAAAGCAAAGAAATGCAAGAATGCTTTCCTACTTTCCCTCTTCTGACCCATGCCTAAATCCCAATGAATTTCACAAGCAAAACCATAGAAAGAGAGGATAAAGAGAGAAGAATAAGATGCTAAGAAGAAAGGAGAGGGAAATCTCAAGCTTGCTTACCTTTCTTTTCTTCTTCCTTCCTTCTCTTAGTCTCTCTCCCTCTCCACGCCTCTTTTCTCCCCTTTGGTCGAAGTCTAGGTCAGATAGAAGAGAAAGAATGAGTTGAGACGTTTAAAGAAGTCAAATTCTCACTTTTTACGCTTTTCTAGACTAACCCTCGCTATAGCGAGAATTAACCTTTGCTACGGCGAGCACGTATCAGTTCCAAACCCCCGTTTTCGCTATGGCGTGCGCTACGGTGAGCAGCTCCTTGGTTTTTTTATGGAATGCCCGCACTTGCTATACCTAGTAGTATTTTCGTTATAGCGAACAAGCTCACTCGCTATAGCTAGACCATTTCTCGCTATAGCCAGCAGACTTAGAAAAATTTCAGGATTTCGAAAATTTTTAACTTTCTTCTTTCTTTTTCTTTTCTTTTTCTGGTTGTTACATGTATAACTTATTCACATGCCAAACTTGCTTCTTGAATATTCATGACTTCTATTATATCCATGCATACATTTTCAAGACTTGCTTTGCATCTATTATGTATGATTAAATGGAAGATAAGCTATTGGAATTCTTTGAATCTCATTCCCTCCTCTCCAATGATCTAATATGCTAGGTGGACCAAGTGGACAAGGTAATAGAAGCCAACCACCTTGAGGATGAAAGGATGACAACATAATACAAAGTTTTTGTTCTTTAAAGTCATACCCATGTCCAATTATGTAACCTATGCTTGTATATGGTCTATGACCTTTGGAGCATATGTAATTATGATAATATATTATGTAGAAATGAAAGAATATGTTATGTAATTGATAAAATGTAAATTGAGTATGTATGGACAATGTGGCTTCATGAATGGTATTATGGAATTATGCATATGTGTGGATGAAATGGCCAAAATGAGATGCATAGAGTTTGGGACCATTTGGGCAGCTTACACAAGTCCTAATTATGCTTTTAGACTTGCCCAAGAGGTGTCAAATCCTAAGGAAATCTATTTAGACAATTTGGTATCCTATATGAAGTCAAATTTAACCAAAATAGAACCCTATGTCACTTTCTAGCCAAATGAGCCTTTCTTGATCTGAGATTTGGCATGAAATTAGAGCTTTTTGGAAAGTTAAAGAACATAATTTTCAGAGGTCTAATGAATTTTCAAAGTTGAAAAATTTTCTATTTTGGTCATGCACTGTTCATACTGGTCTGAATATGAAATCTGTCACACAGGACTCAAATGATGTCCAATTGCCAAAAATTTTATATAGAGAAACTAGACATTCCTAGTGACTTGTGCCAACTAGAAGCATCTCATTTGGAGGTCTAGAGAGGGAGATACGAATTTTTAAAGATTCTGTCTAGTATTAGGAGCTTCACCCGACCTCAGTTACTGTTTTATTGAATTTTGAGGCCTGGATGTACCTGAGCTAATCTAGAGTTTTTTTTTTTCTCTAGTTAACATCCACAGCTTTCCAGATTGGTACCATTTGTATAGATTAGATTTTTATGGAATTAATTGGATATTTTTTAAGTTTGCTGCAAAAATCTGTGACAATACTAGTGGGTAATTCGATCTCTGGACCATTTCACATGTCAAACATCTTGTGTGCTGGATATCATGATCTAGACATATTTTTATATGAAGTGGATATCAGTAGCTTTCCAAAATGGCTAAGAATGCATTATTTCAATTTTTTAAGAATTAGTTATAAAATTTCAAATTTAGTCAAAAAATGGCCAAATTCTGGCTGAAAATATACATGAGTATTTTGAACTTCCCTTTGAATTCCATGAGTTGTGGGCCACATTTTATGATGCAAATAAGTTGTATTCATGTAATTAAATATGAGAATGTATTGTATGAGCTTACATGGTCCACGTGACACCGAATGAAACTTTTATACACAACGCAACGTAAAAATATTCATTATTTTATTGCCTTTTTCATTGGATACTCATATGATTCATAGAATTGAGTTAATTAAAGGCATGAGATGAACTAGAAATTATAGTGTTACAGTTACAACCTTTGGCTACAACTTAAAAGAATTAGGTCACTTAAAAACATACTGACTCTAAAAACTTAAATGATTGAAACATCAAGTTGCTAGCACTTCAAGATCAATCATAGAGCCTTTCAAGGGCTAAAAGGAAAGACTTTTAAAAGGTTTACATTCTTATAATCATTACCCAACACCTTATATGACTCAATTAAAACTAACTTAAACTAAACCAAATTCTTATATGACATCAACTAGGATTCTTAATGATAACAAAATAAAGAGAGTTGGCCTCAAATGGTAACTCCAAAACTCACAACAACCTGCCCAAATTCATCTAAATACTTTAAGCAAGTTTTAATTAACTAAAGAAGCTTACCCAAACACCCAAAGCCATGACATAACCTAAAACTCAAATTATGACCATGCCCCACCCATATTCACCCAAATAAAGACTAATGATAGCAAGATGCATTATGCCGATACTAAAAGGATGAACCATTTCACATTCTACATTACTAAGGCACATTTCTAAGCTTCTACCCTACAATCCAAATTAGAGCCATAACTATATAAGCATCAATATAAATGTTTCACCATACATGATAGCAACTTATCATTTAATAGTAACAAGGCCAACAATAAAAGTAAGTACCATAAAATCATTTGGTAAGATAATCCCCTTACAAATATAGCAAGTCATAATTACTCAATTACAAGTGAAATCATCAGGTTAAATATAATTTAAGGTCTAATCCTATGGGATTTACCCTAAGTTATAAAATATCAAAGTACTTACACTTAGCAATATATGGATGTAACATAATGCTATTTAAAGTTTAACTTACAAAAAATTAGCATCTACAACTAAACCAAATGTCCAATTGCAAAATCCTACACAAGATTTCAAGCTAGAGATTGATATTTGAGTCTCTTTGCCCTTAACAGAAGAATCTTCATCTAAAAATGTTAGCCAACAACTAGGGTAAAATATAAATCCCAACAAGAGAAATTCCATTTATATATACAATCTAATTAACATAATACTCAACATAAAGAAAAGTAACAAGGCAAATAATGCAAATTGTTAAATGAACAAGTTTGAATACAAGTAAATAACATCTTATAGTAGCAATCATATATAATGTTATTGGCCATAAACAAAGGGAATGGGCATGATTACAGCACAAGCTCCTTATTGAGCACCATCACAACTTGGTGCATTCCAAAGAGTACGATCATAACTTAAGGCACAATCATAACATAATACATAAGTGGAAGCATGATTAAAACTCCATATAAGGACACGATTACAATCCACAAACAATAAGTAGCCAAACCCCTCATTTATCATAAAATTCATGTGCAACAAACATATGATTAACATTAAACATATACATGGAATTTAAAAGCCTCAGTTATCTTATTTAAAATGCCAACTGCTGGGCAACTCAAGACTCAAATCCTCATTTTCTAATATTTAACATTTTATCCAAATTTTATTTGGCCTTGAATCACTCATCTCAAGGGACTTACTTTGAAAGCGTGCCCGTTTCCATCGTTTAACGAAAACTGGACATTACACCAACTCTTCAAAAGCTACCAACAAGAACCAAAAGCACCCTAAATGTCCTAAACAAGCCAAAAACAATTTTTAGCCATCATTCACTAAAGGAGTCATATACCCATTCATCTAAAACATTATGAATCACTTAAAAAACATGTATCTAACTTTCCAATAGGTTAAATAAATTGGTTGGAAGCCCAAAAACAAAGAAACAACTATGAGTCACCACCAACACTTACATTTTCGCACATGAAAATAGCCACATACCAAAATCAGCCATTAAGGTGAAATTTAAGCATATCAACACTAGCAAATGATGGGAAACGCTTACCCAATACTAATATTAACCTCTAAGATTGAATTCCAAGTAAGAAAGCACCTAAAACTCAAATATTTAACACGTAAGTTTTCATGAAAAAGCCTTTAAATGAGAAAATAATCAAACTAAAATGAAGAAGAGAAGGAATAGATCAATTTTCCTAACACTCACCTTGGCCAAATCTTTCTCTAGATAAGCAGATTGAGGCCACAAAGTTAAAAAACCCTTGCTTTCCTTCACCACTCGCGTTTTTTCACTTCCTTTGCTATCTAAGAGTTAGCTTCAACATTAAAATAAAGGAGAGTGAGGATTTGGGGCTAATTTAACTCATTTTAGGGCATTGGATTTGGATTTAGGTAATTAGGCTTAGGTCTACTATATCCATTTAAGTTGGGACCCTGATTATTTCTCATTTTAACTCCTAAAATTTATTTTTAACAGATTCAAATTAATTATTAGATTCTAAATTAATTTTTCAAAACTCCACTAGTTATTTTCTTCCAAATAAATTTAAATTCTACAATTAAATTTATTTTTTGCCAAAAATTTTCAAATAAATATAATTTGCCTTAAAATGCTCAAATAATTATTTTCTTTGAAAAATTTTATTTTTCATAATTTTCTTTAGTTCCCACAATAATTTTTTTTATTTTTCCAAATTAAATTTTTAATTCCATAATTTCACTAATTAATTTTAGGATGTTACATATGTGATGTTAATTTGATGCCAACACAAGAAAAGATCTTAAGATGAAAACGAAATTCTTAAGGAATAAAATCTTGATAAAAGATGATCTCTAAGAGACAGGATTCTTGAATCCCAATTTAAAAAATAGTCTCTAAGAGATAGGATTTTTGGGGGATGGAAGTCCAATAGAAAATGATCTTTGTCAACAAAGACAATGCTCTTAAGCAACTGAGAACCTACAAGAAACTATCTATACTATATGGGAACAAAGAGAATTAAAGTCTCTCTTAAGTTAAAATCTTATTCTCACAAGGACAAGGTTATGACAAATGGTCATTGAAGGTAAGGAGACTTTGATGTAGCTTCAAGTCTCATATTTCAAGTTAAGGTTTGTGAATCCACTCTAAGGGATGCCTTAGCAATGTTTACTCATAACCATTAAAGATACAATTTTGCTCCTTGATAATGCTAAAAACTTAGGTCCCACACCAAATGGTATAGAATGCTTAGTGAATCACCTATAATTTTGAAAACCTAAACCCATATCAAGTAGTATGGAATGCTTGGTATGTTACTTAGGAAATAGTTTTCCTTTTTATTAGTACTTTCAAGCTAAGATCATTTACATCTTCTTAGAAGGGCATGCACAATAGTATGATATGGTAATGTACTTATTGGAGTAGTGAGGTACATGAAGTATGAGATATGTTAAAGTTGAATTAATATATGGTATGTACCAAGTTATGTGGTACAACAAATACAATGAACTAGGGTGTGTTATGGTACCTGTACACAACTCCATACTGACTATTATAAAGTGCACGATAACTCTAGCATGTTACTTCATATATAGAAATAATTCAATTAAGAATATAGTCTGAACATGATAAGTACGCATATGTGTGTGTGTGTTTTCTTATATATATCAATATGTTGTATGTTTTCTATCTAAATCGGTATATTATGATATGTTAATTTCTTTATATGTCACAAACAAGGAGTACAAAAGAAAAATATTTTTGCACACACGACAACTAAATCTTTTCTAGTTTTCTTAACTAATAATATTCTTATTGAGAAAGTAAATTTTTACTACACTTGATAATGTGTTCAAATAAGAACATTTATTTGAATGATATTATGTTTACTTAAAGAGCTCATAGTAGACTAGACCCAAGTACTTAGGGACCTTACCCATGAAGACAAACAAAACATGTTTTCTATTTGTATTACTATAGTAGTTTTAAACATTAAGCCTTGTATGGCCATCTAGCTAAATATATCTCTTAATATCAGGGATGATGATGTAATTATGTATTCCCTAAGGACTACCTTTGCCATGTTATTAACCTAATTGCAATAATAATATAGTCCAAATATTAGATGCAAGGGATTAATATAATATTCATAGGACATTATGGAAAGAAAAATTTAAGCAATTAACGGTTGAAATTTTGCCATTCAAATAAATTAATAGGATTCGTAGCATCTTAAAAGTAGAAGTTTACACCATGTGACCATAGTTTTTTAGCCTTAATAATATGGATTTGAACTATCTTGGGGATATAAAAATTTAAAGTTTTTAAAGCACCCGTAACATTTTATATTTGTGTGTACAATTTATAAATGAATATAAATATTATATTAACAAAATATATTGATAATAAACACAGAGAAAGGTATATTTTAATTAAAAACACAATTATATACATTTTTTTATTTGTTTTCATTAACTTTTAAACAATTCATAACAATATATCTATGTTTATTTATCTTCTTATTAACAATTAGATAATTTATAATAAGCAAAATTTTATTTTTAATTCTTTAAGTTTTACTCAAATTTTATTTTAATTCCAAAATTATTTTAATTTAATATAATCTTTAAAGTTTCAAAAATATTTTAATATCATTTTTTTCTATTGTCATTAACTATATTGAAGGAAGTGATTGATGTAACATAAAAGTGGTTAGTTGATTGAAAATACTACCATAACAACTCAAATCCACCTAAGACCTACCCTACATCAATTTGCTAATTCTAATCCTTCTAACTCCCAAAAAAAAAAATCCATATTTTCATCAATTTCGTTATTCATGCCTTTGTGAGAATGATTAAAAAAAAGGTCATTAGATTTATGAGATGAGATTTGATTCACTTAAATCCCATCTTCGATTGAAAGAATAGAAAATTTGTGTGGGTTTAAAAGTATTTGAATCAACGTTAGAAAAAAGGGCCATATTGAACCATTTTTGAAATTTTGATAAGAGTATTAAATCAAAATAAATTTTTGGGACTAGAATGAAATTTGAGTAAAAATTAAGGATTAAAAGTATATTTTTTTTCCTTATAATATGATCTTCATTTACTTTCTTATTAACAACTATTCTAATTAATGGAAAAATTAATTATAATGTAATTTTTGGCAATAATAATATAATTTATTTATTTGAAGATTGAAAATTTTATATGATGCTTCATATGAAGAAATGGAGAGTTGTAGCATTTGGAGGTTGTGGGTGAAGTAGGAAGCTTATAAAATAGAGGGAAGCACTTTATAGTGGGAGACGATTTCGTTTGCCAAAGGGGTGCGAATAACGCGTGAGAGCATAACATTCTGAAAACACAACGCGAGACTTAAAAAGCCACCGAAGGCATAGGACAGGGTGAATTGAATTGAACTAGGAGAACTCTGTCTACTTAAAACCTTTTTAAAAATATATATATTAATATATTTTTATAATTAAATTATTTATTTATTTTCATGGTAAATAAAATTTATAAATTTCTTCTTTGGATCAAATCAAATCTAAAATTGAAGTACCTGTTTGTTTGATTCGCTCACTAGTAGGGATGTATAAATATGAGGAAAAGTAATTTTTGATATTTGAAATATATATGTTTCAATTATATAGTCCTAGAATTTTAAAAATACATAATATAGTTTTTGTAATTTTTTTTATTTGTCATCTTATATATAATCATTAGTTATCTTCTTATTAACAATTTTAACTCTTATATAATATAATATATAAGAGAGAAATATAAAATTCTTCATTAAATTTTAAGTGACTTTCAAATAGTCTAAGAATTTTCAAAATTAAAAATAAAGTTGTTTAGCTTTCACATTACAAGAAATAAGTTATTCTATTTTTTTTTTTTTAACGAATCAAACATCACATCAGACCTTTTTATAATTGATATATTGTAAAGAACAAATAAAAACTTACCATGTCAATTATGGAAAAACTTGATTTAACATTTGGATTAACATCATTAAAATGACATATTTTCTAAAATGACTTAACTTTAGGTTTTAAAAATTCAAATTTTTTTGTCTATATATATTATCAAGGATTGACAAAAACAACTGAGGAAAGAAAGGTTTATAATAATGGAGGGAGATTAACGTATTCGTATAAGATTATAAATTCTTATCACAATTTTTTTTTAAACCTTGAACCTTGAATTTAATAATGGAACCGAGATTAGTAGCATTAGATTAGGAGGTCATGATTCAAACCCAAGCATTGAATTTCAAAACTATCAAAGGAAGGTGATTCTCAACTTCACTGAAATGGAATAGCAGCAAGAAAATTGAAAGCCAAATGTCCACCGAGTTAAAGGTTCGTGTTTGCTGCACTAATTTCATTATGATATCAACCTAGAGGCACTCAATATTAAAGTATAATAAAAAAATATCAAGAAACGGGAATCATCCTTTGTTCTACTTGAGTAGCGCGTTGATCTACTAAACTCTGGATCTTCCACTTTTTTTTTTTTAATTCACAACCTTTTTCTATATTTTCTTTTTGTTTTGATAGAAGCAAAATATATAATAAAGATAATTTTTTAATTTTTATCAAAAAATTATTTATCTAGTAAAAATTAAGAGACTGTTTAATGTTTTACTTTTCTTAAAAAATAATCAAAATAAAAAAATAATTAAATTTTGTTTATTGTGTCTGTGTATGTAAAATTTGCTTTTCTGGAATCCCTATCCAAAAGTAAGTGGCTCACACCCTTTCACTGTTTATTGAAAGAAAGCAACAGCAATCTAGTACAAATGATCCCATTTCAATAACGATCCCTAGTTTTGGGATTTTTTTTTTCCCTTTTCTTTTTGAACGATAATTTTGACGCTGATAAATAAAATGAACTTTATTTAACTATAGTTATAAAATCATGCATTCAAATGTGAGACTTGGATTCCGTCATTTTTTTTTTAAGTCGTGCATTTTTTTCTATTTTTTAATTAATAGTGTTAATTTTAAGTCTTATAGGCTAAGCCCACAAGGTTGTTTATAAATTTTACTCACAAATAATACAAGTGAAAATTAATAATAATAAAATACAATTTTAAAATAGTAATGTCTATTAAATTCTGTGTAATTATAAGCACGTATAGATAAGATTACACAATAATAAGAATGTTTCGAAACACAAAACCCGGTAATAAGAAATAAGAAATATTTCCTTTCCAAAAAGCGAGAAAGAAATTATCAAAAGTGTGCATAAGGTTCAAATGGAAAATCATGGAGTTTTGATTCGGCTTCAAAATGTTGTTCTTTTATTAAAAGTTGGTGGGAGTCCCACCTATAGAGTAATGTTGCAGCCACTTGATGTCCCGTCTAAAGACGAATTTAGCCCATCATTGTGGCCACATTCGGCCTCCATTGCAGGCATTCTCTTTCCCTTTTGCTGTGCAAAATAATAATAATAACAATAACAATAATAATAATAATAATAATAATAATAATAAAACTTGGGATAGTGATTTGAGCTTGAAAGCCATAAAAATGTCCCATAAGGGCCCTATATCTTCAGGGATTGGATCTTTTCTAGTGAGAAATCCATAAATTTCTTTTGCATTATCTCACAATTTTTTTTTTAATTTAGCATCTCTTAACAAAATCTCATTGCAGGAGAAATTCATGAGATTCTCCCTGAGGATCCCAATCCAAATCTTCAAGACAAGGAAACTGTTATTAATGCCATCCAAAGCAGAGTGCATATTTTCTTTAAAAGCTTTAGGGCTGGTCCCACTAAGCCTTATTCTGCATGTGCTACTTCTGTCTAGCAAAGTAGGGTCCCCAGTCCTTTTCAAGTTTCTGCCTCGCCCTCCCTTGTTTCTCTATCTAGCACTAGGATGTGTCAGGATCAAATATCTTCCCCTCTGCCAAAAGCTCCAATTGTTAGAAAGGGTGTGAGCTGATATTTTTATAGTTTTTCTGTTGAAAAGTTTAAATATACCTTATGTGATTGATGTTCACTGTCTCACAAAAACGTTCAGAGTATCATGGAAATGTTTGCTCAGAATGATGATGGATGAGGCTAACATTTAAGGAAGAGGTTCTGTTGACTATTTGAACTTAATCCTTCTGAAAATGGGATCTATTTGTTCTTTTTTCAATTTCTAATAGCTTTTCTATTTATAGACAATTCTATAACATTTGAAATTTGGATGACTTAAACAAATCCTATTATTTGAATTTGAATAGAATAAATTGAATTTTAAATATTTTGTTAATTTAAATAATTATCTAATTAACTTAGATACTTGATTTGAACTTATCTTATACTAATATTAATTGACTTAATAATTTACAAATCTTTATTATCAAAACTCATCTAATTTAATTAATTATACAAATTAATGTACAAATATTGCATGTTATATGGACGTATTCCATGATTATTTTACAACATCTTCCCCCTCATACACATACACATAGGTATCAACATGTTATTTTTCTCTTTCATGGTCTTGTTTTCACAGTTGTACGGCAAAAATGAAACGTACAATCATACAAGGTACCAGTAAATAGTGTTATATTAAACTATCATCTAATTAACATAACATCCACTCAATGTTTCCATAGACCCCAAACCATCTTAATTTTGCGTATCTAATCCCTCTAATCAAAGAGCCATTCAAAATCTTTCTATGTATTTGTACCCGTAAAAATTATTCTCAACTAATGCTCATGTAATTGCTCTAGCTATGAAATGTACAATCCTTGAAAACTCATGTTTGATCCTAGGCTACTTTTCTAGTCATGTCCCACTAGACTACATTACTCGTTATCCTTAAAGATTATACTAAGGTAGTAACATCTAACTTCAACTTCTTGACATAAATCTAAGTTAAAATAGATAAGAGCCCAACGGGCTCACAAAATAATGAATACAACACTGCACCCATGAAGTGAGCCAAAAATCATTTTTATTAATTTTTTAATTTTTAATATTTTTTCTTTTTAGGGTTTAAAATTTGATATAAAAGACAAAATGCAACTGTAAAGATAAAAAATTTATCTATAAAAAAACATTAGACTTCAAAAATTTTAATTATGTAGATCCTCATAATTGCAATCTTTATCTTCTACATCATATTTTATACCCTAAAAAGCAAAAAATAAAAAAACATGATTTTTTTTTTTGGGTTACTGGATCCGGATTCATAATGAATAAGGGATAATCTCTCACACGCTACCAAAAGCTCGAATTGTTAGAAAGAATATAGGTTTATATATTTCTAGTTTTTTAAAAGTGCAAATAACATGACTGGCTACATTCATTACAAATGCAACAAGTTGAGATATCAAATAATTTTTTTAAGAAAGTTGTTGGCACAATGAGGCCCACTAGAAGAATACACTGGAACCAAAAAAGCATAAAACAAAAAAGTTACCAAGAAACCATTTCAGTTTGAGCTAATTTCTCCGGTTTGCGCTTTTTCCATCATGTTCGAATTTCCTACTAATTGTGAAAAAGGCTACCCACTTTTAAAGATGTTGGGTTGGCAATTTTAAGAAGAAGTGGACAACCTCCCAATCAAGACCGTCTATTGATTCTAACCCACCAATTTCTGAAACCCTCTCAAGGGAATGAACTGTATGTGGGATGGTAGAAGCACCATCAGAAATGAAAGTTTATTGGGTTAAAATCTATCCTAAAATTAACGAGAACAAATTACGACTTTTTATCTTTAAGAAATTACAAAATTCTCAATTTAATTTTTTTAAAGTATCTTAATTTTATCCTCCAATTATTTGTTTGAATCAGTTTAGTCTATCTATTTGTTAAATAGACATAAATTTATTTGACTTGCTAACCTAGGATAACCGAATTTTTATATGACCCTCAAACTGCTAAAGTGGCTATACTTAGTGTTCCAAAAAAGTAAAAAAAAAAGGAGCACTTTGTTCATCAAATTCAAAGACTTATAACAATTTTTAATTTTCTAGACATTAAATGGGGTCACTTCATCACATAACAATCATACACGCATTAAGTTAGATTAACATTTCAATTAAACTTAACGTTAATTTAATAAATGGAGGGACTAGATTGATCGACAAAAAATTATTGGGAGACAATTAAAAGACTTATATTTTAAAGTTTAAATTGAGAATTTTATAAACTTTTGAAACAAAAGGTACAATTGATTCATTTAATTATTACACAAGTTGTTCAAGAAAAAGAGTCGCGTAATTCGAGAGTGAGACTCTGAAAAGAGAGGTATACAGCTCATCACTAAAAAATTGTCACTTTGTTGGATACAATTTATTGGGATTTTGATTATGGTACATGAAACAAAGTTTTAAATGCTTCGTATCTATTAATGCAGGTTTTTATTCTTAATATATATTAATATAAATCTTTTTTAATATTATGGGTTACTATTGTTAGGGAACCATGACCCAATTATTATTTTTTTTTTAATTTTCAAATGGGTTACAATTATTAAGAAACTGTGACCCATTTGAAAATTAAAAAAAATTGTATAAAATGAGATGAAAAAAATCCTCAAGTATTTTTCCCATCTCCATCTCCATCTCCAATTTTTCAGATGTTGGTGGGGGTGAAAAAATCCTCAAGTATTTTTGTGAAAGGGAAGCACAAAGATCATTGTTATATTTCTTTTCATTGATTATAAAATTTTAGTTCCTTTAATATTGAGTTCAACAATATTGTACAATTGTTATTAATTTCTCATCAAAATTTTTTTCATTCTTATTTATTTATCTAGTTTAAACAAAGTTGTTTTAAAAAATTAATCTTCATTTTTTTAAATTAATTTTATACCTTTCATGGTTAATAAATTTTTACTTATTATAATTATTTTCATTCTGCAACATACTACTCCTTCAATTTTATTTTATTTTTAAACTAACTTAACAATTATGCCAAAAAAAATCATTTAAAAAAATTCATATATCTTCAATCATTTTATCAAGTTTAAAAAAATATTATTTAATTTTTCCTAAACAATGATCTTCTATTTCTTTGTGTCTATTTTTTTTTTGTTTACCAAATTTAAATTATTTCATATTTAATTTTTTTATACCACTTAGCCATAATTTTTTAGAAATCTCTTCCATTTTTTTTAAAATCATTATCATTTATATTTATATTAATTCTTATTTTAAAAATTATACTTCTCTTCTCATTTCTTTGTCTTCAATCAAATAAATTTTTTACTCATCATATGTTAATTTTGAAAATAAAATTATTCAATTTTTTCATTATCATATTAAACATAACTTATCAAACTAATTAATTTAATTAGGAGGAAATGAAGAAAAAATAATAAATAAATAAAATTCAAAAATTTGTGCTTCCCTTTCACGAAAATACTTGAGGATTTTTTTACCCCCACCAACAACTGAAAAACTAAAGATCTTGACAAAGATAGAGATGGAGAAAATATTTGAAGATTTTTTTACCCCATTTTATATAATTTTTATTTTCAAATGGGTCACAATTTCTTGGTAACCGTGACCCATTAATGGGGCCACGGTTTCTTTGGGTCACGGTATAGTGTTTTAAAAAAAATATTCATATTAATGTATATTGAGAATAAAAATTTGCATTGGTAGATACCAAGCATTTATAACTTTGTTTCATGTAGTAGTCAAAATCCCACAATTTCTTGGTGTAAAAATTAATGCATTAATATTATATATTATATATATATATATATATATATATATATATATATATAAAATGAGTTCTGTCTCATAGGAATAACGCCAGGAGCTCTTACACGTGGTATGTCTGTATATACCAAGCAAGGTTGCACATGGATCTTAGGTGGCTTTAGCATAATTTTTGTGTGTGTTTGTGTGTTTTCTCTCACCATTATGTCGGGGAGTAGACTGGTCAGTTAGGGTTCATAATACACGTAAATGATATTGAGATACTTCTACACATCTACTTATGGAAACAGAAGATGATTCGAGTGCTAAATAGCACAAGATGGAAATCAGACTACAACTAATTATGGCAAAAGCACACTGAAAACTAAGAACCAAGCATACCAAAAAAAAAAGGTTATAAGCATGATTTTGATCTTAGAGCAAGGCTAAAGTTCCCAATTCCATTCCATTACCGGCAAGCAATCAGTGAACAAGAACTTTCATGTGCAAAACTAACTCTATATAATAAGAAGAAAAAAAAAAAGGGAAAATACATATATGTAAAAAAATCATAATTGAAGAGAATAATTTATGATTCTAGCTATGTCGTTGTTCTTTGGACGGGGTCTGGCTTGACAAAGGAGCAATCAGCTTGGTCATTGGTTGCTCCTCCTAGACCCTGGGCTCCAATTTCTTGTGTATGTTGCTCATCATGTTCCACTCTTACACTAAAGTTGGTTTTTGCTGATATAGGTGAAGAAGACCGAGGGTCAGCTTCAAGATCAGAGTCAACTTGATCCTCATAGGTTGAGGAACGGCCGGAGTGACCAATAGTTTTGAAACGGTGTAGCGTGGGTCCAGAGGAGTGCACTGATGAACCAATGGTGCCTCCACCAAGGAGTTGGGTAGGAGACTTTCCCCCAAACTTTCCTCCCTTCCTTTTCACAGCCATGCGCCATTTCTTTAATGCCCTGGATGTATGTTCATCAAATATTGATTTTTTCATCGTTGAACCCATCTGCAAGTGTTTTACCAAGATAATAGTATAATTACTGTCAAAAAATGAACAGGGTTCACCACAAAAATGTTTTTTATTAATGCAGAAAACTTGTAGGATGTACAGCTACTGCTCTAATAGTCAATATTACCGAGTTATCTTATATGAACAGGTTAATTGAAGGGCTTATAATTAATTATGATGGTGTACGCTGAATATCTCAGTAGCATCTGGCATGTTTGGAAACAAACCTCAGATGAAATGAGAGAAAATCAGGTAATAAAATGTAGGTACCTGAGTTACAAGAGCATATAATGGAAGGGTGATGTAGCTGCAGAGGCACAGTACCGCAATCCTGCAAACCCATTAGAATTATGGGGATTACTTTATGGTATTGTCAAAGGCTTTGATCATGCTAATGGTCGATGCATCCCTTACGCTTTACCCTTTTCTTTTTTTTTTTTCGGTCAAAAGCACAGTTTCATATACAGGAACCAGTACTTATAGTATGAGAAGCATATTTAAGAAGGCCATATTATCGCAGATCAGAGGCTTACCCTAATGCTACTTTCACTATTGCAAGCTTGTAGTCAGCATGGAAACAATTTTTCAGCCCAAAAGAATACTGCAATAGAGGAGTTAATCATTTATTGTTCCGGCTTTACCATAATTTGCATAGACAGCAGAAAGACATTATTCAAGATTAAGGTGATGAAGATGGTTCATTACCCATATCCACAAGAAATATGTTATTTGGAATGCATTCTGCAAGTAAGAAAATCCGCCAGTTACCAACTATAATGTCCAGGAAAAGAGAAAAACCAAAAAGGACAAACAAAACAAACAAACAAATACAAAGTAATAAGATTTGCCTGAATAAACACAGACAAGTTTTCAGGTAAGGCATGTTATCAGCAAGTGTTTCCCAACATAATAGTGCTCATTAAGGCTGCATTCAACATTAAATTTTAATATAGTTTGCACCATTTGTCTGTTCCATTAATACGAAATATTTGTTCTAGTTTCTGCCAAATGGAAACTCATTGAATACCTGGAACAAAGCAAAATGGATAAGATGAAGAACTAACTGGGGCCGGCCAAACCAGAAGTATTTGTCTGAACCTTGAACAAGAGGAATCCCTTGGACAACTGCATGTCTTTCTGTGATTTCCAGAGCCATCTTTGCCAGTGTAGCTTGAAGTTTTGTTCCAACAGCCATGATTATCTGCAATGAATTAGATGGTTTTCAATTGAAGATATAACCAATCTGGCAAATTTCTTTTGCAGAGAACAGACTACTTACAACAACAGGAATTAAGGATGCCCAAAACATTGCATGCCATCCTGGAAATTATATTGAACCAGCCAACCATCATACTTTAATTGAAATTGCAGAATTAATAAATTTTGAATGAATCCACTAAGAAAATAGTTGCTTACCATTGACATTTAGTAACAGGAAAACTACAAATGATGCCCACAGGACAGGACTGCCAATAATACAGCGAACTACGGTGAGCACACCATGCATACAACATTCCCAAAAGGTATAACAGGAAAAACCACACGTAATAAAATACTACAAATACATTATCCTAAAATTCTATTACCTTACTCCCACAACTACCTTGAAGTCATCTTCTAAGGATCTTTTGATATACTTTTGGAAGTTAAATTGACTTCCAGGAGCAAGGTGGACCTATACATAATGTACTGTAAAAAATGAGAGGTAAATCCAACATTAAAAGAACATATTCTATAAAGCAAAAGACTCACAGTGATAAATCCGTTGCGCAAGGCCAGGTAGTCAGCCTTACCGACAGACCTATAAAACTGCCTGAAGAAGCATCGCTGAAATTGGAAAATAATAGATGCTGAGATGGTACAATATTAGTTTGAAAAGACCATGAGAAAGTGAAGTTACAGAACAGCAGAACTTGGGTTAATCTTATAGAACAAAATTTGCACCATCAGGCCAGTTTACTATTCTACTTCACTGCCCAATTTATGTGAGCTAGACCTCAAGTATTGCCACTAAAAGACCTTATTTCTATTCCTTTAATAAATTTTACATGTGTATGATCATGCCAAAAAAACATCATGGAAACTTGTACCGCAAAAGTACATTATTTCTTTTCCTTTAATAAATTTAACATGTCTATGATGGTTCCAACAAAAGCCACGCTCAGCTTGCTATTCAACCTCACAACATACTTTGTTTCATTCAACAAACTTTAAATACCAATAATGGTTTCAACAAACGCAAGGACACTTGTGCTATCTTTTTTGAGAAAATTTTATACTCTACCTCAGAAAATAAAATACATGTGAAAAAATTAGCATGTTATTAAAATGGGCCTTATGATATAGAAAAATAACAGAATGTTATTAAAATGGGCCTTACGACATAGAAAAATAACAGATTTCTCATCCAAAAACTGGCATGAGCTCTCACAAACGATGTTTCATGAGTGAGCCTGAATCTTGATGTATCTGCACACATAATACCCCACACAGGCGTGAGATTGCTTGCAGCAGTGTCTCAAACTAGAGTTGGTGGTAAGAATGAGGAGCTGTAATTTCAACAGTAAGAAGAAAAACACATTTATACATTATTGGACGTCATACCATTGGAAAATTCGTACCCATGAGATGAAGTCTCCTCTTCCCATGCCTTCCAGCCACGAATCTGCACAAAGAAACTTTTCAACCAACATCATCTTTCTGTAAAGTCAAATTACTTAATCAAAAACATGAGTACCAACCACGGATTATTTTGAAACAGGTCTCCAATAGGTACATCTACTTTGGCTCTTCAAATGAACACAAAAAAACATGGTGCTGTGCTGCCAAAAAATTTCTTAAGAGACCTATATAGTCACATACCCAGGCAGGATCATGGGAGCAATAATCTGGTTACATTCCCTATTTTCACCATCTTGTCATTAAACACTCAAGATTCAAATCCTCATGATTGGTGTTAATTTCCCTGGCTACTATATATATAGCAATTTTTTTACCATCCAAATCCATTTTCTCAAACATGTTAATTATTCATTACACCTGTACCACTCAAGTTTGGTTCCAGCTTGTCCTTGGTCAAGTCAATGTACCTTAGGTTGGTCTAGGATAAATGTTATCATCTTCAACAGTGCCTTAAGCCTACTAGCATTATTGTCACTATGTTCTACTTCCCTGTTATACTAGCAGTAACACTGACTGACAACCAGAATAAGGATAGAATATGAGCAAATATACCTAGGTTTGAACAAAAACTACATAATTTTTCCTTCTCTCAATGAAAGAAATAACAGAATTGAAAAACAGCATATACAAGGAGTTACAACTTTTAAATGACACAGGCACTACTCGAGCTGTCTTTTTTTTTTTTTTTCTCGTGGGAAGGGGGGTAACACACTTTCACAACATTAGCAAGATTTATTGTATGTTTGAGAATAACTCAATTTAAGGCTCATTACCAAAATTAGAGGAAAAAAGTCCTAAACCATTTCAGTATCTTTAATATGCACAGATAAGGAAAAGTTATTGAAGTATTCAACAAAAATATACAAGCAGACCTTTAGTCTCCCAAGCAGCATGGTGACGGCACTGTATAATACATGGAAGACTGCTAAGAAGAATATGAGGATGTGCAACTGGTGCAATCCATTCACAGATAGAAGTGGTTCATGTCCCTATTACCAAAAACAATTAGATAAGCAACTATTCATAGAAGATAGAATTTCAAATAATAAATTCAGAAAGAGAAAATAGCAAACTCTGATACTGTGCTTACATAACAGGTTAAATTGATTGGTCAATATGAAAAAAAAAAAGGGGGGGGGGGAGAGAGAGAGAGAGAGAAGACATAGCAGCTACAGAGGATTTGCATTAAGCAACCAAAAATGAGGGGAAATCTTAATAATTACTGTAAAATTTATTATCTTCCCGCAGTCAGTACATATTAAGTACTCTTAAAAAAACTGACAGACAAGCATTTGATTTTAATTTGCTTAGTCATACTTAAGGGTGGAGCTTTGAATGAAACATATCTGAAGCAAGATAGACAAGATAATAACTTAATATACCTAGAAAATTCTTTGAAAAATAAAATATATTCTTTTCAAAAATATACTTACGAAATCTTTTTTTTTTAAATGTTTTCTTTCAATAATGCTAGTTTCAAGCTCAAAAACTAAAACTTTATGTGTAGGAGTATGTTCTACGTGCACCAAACTAAAGAATCTCTTCTACCTTGGTTGGAAAGGCATACAGCTCATATCCCTGTCTGGTTGTGAGAACATCACTTGACAGACATATCTGAGAGCTGAATATGTTGATGAAGCATTTAAGAGGTGACAGATTCAGAGAAAATGGACTCAAATTGTATAGTTTTGCATCCTAGGGAAGAAGCTATCACGATGAAAATATATTTGTATATGACTCTAACGCATCTAATTGTATATTTAGGCTGTGAGAAGAACTCTGAAAATCTGAAGCACTTTTCGCTAAAGAACATTAAAGAAACATCAGAAGTATATATATAATGCCAATATTGTTCCCATTTTCTTGTCTATTTCAATAAAGCAAGTCAAGCTTAGTCCTCAATAAATTTAGCGTGGAAACACAATTACCTTCTTGCATTGAAAAGAGCTAGTATCAGCTTCTAAATATCTACGTTCATAAGACAAAAGTTTCCTCCTGTGTGCCTCTCCACTATTTGATGCATCATTGGTACCATCGAATGGACATGGCAACATTTTGTCTGCAACCTTAGCAGGAATACATATTCTAAGAATGAAGCTCTGCCCAAAAGTCAGGAGCAGTGAAATAAAACCTAAAATCATCAGCTCTGCAAAGAGAAAAATAAGATAAAATATTCACTCTTTCTTTTCCCAACGGAGAGCTTAAGAACAGGCAAATATCTAAAATGTTCCTTAAATTACAAATATTCACATATTTTGATTGGATAATTTCTTACCAGCTTTGACCTTTTCCAGAGCTTCAATCAGAGCCTTCTTGTGCCTTTCTCCTAGCCACTGAAAGAAAATTCCATCAGGAAAGGGACAGAGTTCACAAGAAAGACCGAATAAATACACATCATAAAAGCAATCAAGATCTATAACATTCAACCAAGGAGATAGACCAACTGCTCAACTATATATTTCTAGAATTTCGAATATTATACCAAAATTCGAACCTAAAAAAATAAAGGGAAAAATGGACACTCTAATAACTCCCGTTAAACGTTATCAAATTTTCTCAACATCCACCGTTAATGTCAAAAATTGAAGAAAGAAAAAATGCTCGAGAGTTTATCGGAAATTCTGCATCACGGGTCATTGGCTAATGACTAAAGCAGGGAAAAAAAGAGAATCAATTCGACACAGTTATGTACATCGGAAAACGCACAAGCAAAAACTTAGTTCTCATTACAGAGGTTTCATTTTGGACGTACCGTTCCCACTTTGTGAAGACTCTTCTCGAGGGCTATGGATATTAAGACAAAAAAAGTGCAGACAGCAGCAACAGCCCATGTTGGTGTCTGATCAAGTTGTCTAGTATTGCCACTACTATCATCACTCGCCGCCATAGCCAACCCTCCGAAGCAAACCCAGAAGGGTAAACATAGAAGCAACATTTTGAACTTCGAGTCACACATTGTAAAGAAATCAGCCACAAATGAACGTTCAAAAGAAAACTGAAATCCGGGTCTTCAATAACAGGTTCCAATGTTTAAATTATCCGCGTTCCGGAGGAAACGATCAAGAATCTGGTTTAATTATGTGGGCTCCTTCTGAAAAGGACGAAGAAAATGTACACAAGCGCGTGCATTTGTTGATAACTTGGTATCCACAGCGACTATGGAAAGCTCCGGGTTGCTGATGCTGAAGTTGTTAGGTGACAGCTTGAATGCATTTAGAGGGGTTACACTCGAATATTTTAAACCAAAAAACAAAACAAAACAAAACAAAAAAAATCATGGTTTCAATTTTCTCTCTGTTGAATGATTTTCGTGTTTCGGTGCGTAACTGTAATAAGAAATGCAGAAAGCGGAAAGAGGGAAGATATCAACCGCGTGGACTAAACTTGCATTATGCCATTAATTAAGGAAGGCCGGCAAATTATTTAATGTTGACTCCTGTTTACTTTCCTAGACTCAGAAAGGACTCTCTCTCTCTCTCTCTCTCTCTCTCGCTTGCTGATTTTTGCAAGGAATAGATTTAAACGCAGATTTTTATTATTAAAATTTTTAATTAAAATATAATAAATATATAATTTTTAATAATATCATAATAAATATATAATTTAATAAAAAAATATATAATAATTTATAAAAAATCATACGCTCATTATAATAATTATATATTCATCATATTTTAATTAAATAACATAATAACAAAAATATAATAAATGCATATAAATTTCTTTCTCTCTACAAAGAGTAATCAATAAATAGAATAATTCTTTTTATTGCAAGCTGTCTTAATAACTCAATCATATATAATTTTTTTTTAAATTAAAAAAAAAAAAGCAATAACTAAGTCTAAGCTAAACTGATATCAAAATATCTTTAAATGAATAAAATAAAAATAAATTATTCTGATACTCAAATTACAGTTATATTATTTTTAAAATATATTTTTTTTTGAAATAAAAAATAAATTTTTTAACCAAGATATTCATATATTAATTATTTATATAATATAACAAGTATTAAATATATATTTAATCAATATAAAATAATCAATTTTTTAAAATTTAACAAATTATAAAATCATTTGATAAAAGAATAAATGTATACTTGTTTTATTATGAAATTCTATAAAATATTTATTGGATTCGCCTCGCAGTATCATTCTTTACATCTTATGCACTATATGTTTAAAAATTGTTTTCCTATTAGAAATATTGGCCTAATCTACATTGTTATTACCACCTCATTTTTATGAGAGATTTGTAAAAAGATTGAGAAAAATTAGAAGCAAGGAACACCACTAATTTTATATTAAAAAAATAACAAAAATATGCATTTACTCACTTTCAGAAGTCAGAATTGTGTAATTGTGGGAGACACGGAGCCCTTCTAGCCAAAGAAAAAAAAACACCAATTTTTTTAATTACGATTGCAATCTCAAACAACTGCATACATAACTTCAACATTTTTTTTGTTTAATCGACTTATAATTCACATGACATTAATTTCATTTTTAATATTAAGACGAATGTGATATTAAATGGTTAATCCTTATTTTCATTTTTTTCATACTCTCTATTCCTAGGGGATTGTGCTTGTTTTGTAATTAAAATTTTTTGTTCATTTTCTCAAAAAAAAAAAAAAGGTCCCTGTCTCTTGTTTTCTTCTCGTATGTGAATAGAAAATGAATTCACATCTTCACATTGGGCATATGAAAGCCCGCACATGACTCTGGGGTTGTTCAGTCATGGAACAGCGGTAGTCATGACATTAATAAAAATGAAGTTTGAATTGCCGCGTGTGAACAACTTGAACTTCTTTATTGTGTTTATATGCAAGTTGCTTACGGCGAACCTCCCTCAGAGGTTCTAACTTGAACTATTATTGGATATATATATATTATTTTCTTTCACAATTTTTAATCTATCTCGTATAATTTTTTAAAATTTTCAACACATGTTCTTAAAATTTTAAAATATTTAATTTGTCTCTTTTAATTTTTATATTATTATGTGTCTCTGAATTTTAATTTTAATAAATTGTATTATTATATCAATTATATACTTAAAGTTATATTTTTAATACCAATTATACGAATGCCAGCAACCACAAAAGCAGTATCCAGGTGCATCAACCTCATTTGTCACTTGCATAAAAAGCTAACTACTAATCATAATCATCGATAGCATCCATTTTTGCTGAAGCCCCTCGTCCAACTAGCATTCAAAAATGCTATTTACCCAATTAACTTTTCATTACAAACTTTTATATCTAAATTATTAAAGGCAAAAATAAAATTTTAGTCATTAAAATTTTACTCGAATTTTATTTTAGTCTCAAAAGTTTACTTTGATTCAATATAATTTCTAAAATTTCACTCAATTTTTGTTTGTCACAGAAGTTTATTGTAATTCAATATAATTCTTACAATTTTAAAAAAAGAATCAATATTGTCATCATAGTTTTTAAAACAGTTCAATATTGTCTTTTTTTTTTTCTAATAACACCACTAAGTCGACTAATAGATATGTTTGATATAGTATCACATACGATTTTAGGATCTAAATAAGACACTAACATAGAAGCTCATATTCAACTTAAATTGACATTACACTCTTTTGCTAATTCCATCAGTTTAATGCTATATTTTTATTTGCTAAAGAATTGGATTTCTTGATACTAATAGCTTATTTGGATGAAGTAAAAAATAAGGGAGAGAGAAAAGTTGAAGATAAAATATGAGAAAAAATAAATTTTGCCCTATTTGGATGCAAGAGAAAAATCGAAAGAAGAGAAAAGTCAGGGCAAAAATTGAGGTGGATCCCACCAAAAAATTTTCTCCCCAAAAATGAAGAGATTTTGAAAGAAAAACACTGCGTAATATGCATATTTCGAACCCAACATTCTGATTATATTGTAGTTGAAAGAATGTTTTTCAACTGCATTTTAGTCGTAAATAAAAAAGCCATCAACTACAATACAGTTAGTAACTTACGACCAAATGACAGTCGGTCTAACGTATCTGACTACCATTTAGTTGGATAGATCATCCTCTATATATATATATATATATATTATATTTTTTAATATATAAATATAATTAAAAATATTTATTATATTTAAATTAACTAATATATATTAAAATAATATTTATAAAATTTTAAAATAAATAATCATATTTATTGTATTAAAATAATAATTTATAAATAATTTTTTAAAAATAAAATGTAATTAATTTAAACCATGTATTTTTTTTTATTTTAAGTTTTTTTTAATAAGAAAATTTTTTTGACTTTATTCTCAAATAATTTTTTTTATTATTTGAAATTTTTTTAAATTTTTTTTTCATTTTTTTAATTTTATTATTTCACTAAATTTTTTTTAAAAAAATTGAAATATATTTTCATAAAATTTTTTAAAATTTATTATTCTTATTTCTTTTTAAAAAATATATTTGTTTAAATTCAAAATAGTTAATTTATATTTAAAAAATAATTTTTTAAAAAATATAAAAATTATTAATATTAGATAATAAGGGCATTATTTTCATTATAAATTAACAAATTTTTTTCTTTTATATTCTCTCTTTATCTATCCAAATACATAGAAAAAAAAAATTTTACTTTTCTCTTCTTTTTCTTTTCTCTTCCTTTACTTTTCTTCTCCCCTATCCAAATACAAAATAAATGATGGAATTGGCAATTTAGTGTTGCTTTTGCTTCAATATCTTATTTAACTCATAAAACAACATATGTGATGTTACATTGGACATGTTTATTAGTATAGTGAACGTCATAAGGAAAAATAACAATAATATTGAACTCTTACTGAAACTTTGGGAACTATATTAAACTAAAATAATTTTTTAGAATTGCATGAAACTTTGAGAATTATGTTAAACCAAAATAAATTTTGGAAAATAAAACAAAACTTGAGAGAATGTTATTATTAAATCTAAATAAGATTAATCTCATATATACCATTTTTTATACAACCTACTTTGAATAATTCAAATGCATTATATCTATCTATAAAGACAAAAAAATTGTGTGACCAATATTATTCACTGATTTTTTCTTTAAATATTAAAGTAAAAGTAGTGTTTGAAAGAATTTCTGCACACTTCAGTTAATATTATTGTAATACAATCGAAAACAAACCTAATTCAAAATAATTCACAATTAAAATTTGAAAATATAACTGAACGTCTAATATCACACAATCTACTGTTGCTAGGCCAATTCACTGACATTCTAGTTTTTGGACTCAAGCCAATTTGACTGAATCTAACCATTAAATTATTTCAAGTTTTATAATCAGGTCATCTATGCAATTGAACCGAGTTAAATTGTTTTGATCCAATGATCGAAATGGTGACTCGAACTAATTAAACCACAATAAGATCCTTTTTCCAATAAATAACTTTAAACTGTTTTTCATATAAACTAATAGTAAATTTCCATAATTTAATTTTATCAAAATATAACATACCATATTTATTACATTTTGTAATATATAAGTGTAAAACATGTTAAATTGTGCATAAAAGGGTATTTGACTTTATTATTGTTATGATAATTGTTCTCACCATAATATAATGACTATATATATTGATGCTACTTTTTTTTAAGATAGATTATGTAATCTATTTATACAATTTATAGATCTAGATATGTATGATATACAATATAGTGATTACATGATGTTTAAAACATTAAATCAAATAAAATAGATAAATATTACCTAATTACTCCATGCTGATATGCTTAAATCTAATGCATGACATGCTAACTCTTCCTTTCTATGACCCTTCGCTCGATAACAACTTTCAATGAAATAGACACACAAATTAAAGTTAGTGAAAGGACCTAATATTCCTTAAGTGATGTTTTATTAGGTCTTCCTACTGTGAGTTTTAGTAAAACCTAATACGCCACACTTTTAACTATTAATCAAACTTATATAAATTATGTTATATTAAGCCCAATAACCATATGACCACAAAATAAATTGGGCCTATAATATTTCAATGAACCATTAGCCAACACATATTTGAAAAAACAAAATTGTACAATTAATATGAGCCTAAAATTAGAAATTTCCAACTCTCTCACTTATGCCACATTAATTGTGTTTTAAGAAAATTCATTTTCTTTTGTAAAACAACTCTTAGATTAACAAGATAACAAAACTTTATGTGCAGAACTTTTGAAAATGGTTCTAAAATAACATAATAGACACAATCCAATCTCACATGACCGTCAATATGGGATAATGACAATTATTTGTTCTTAGTTGACATAATCTTAATCCATAGTCACACACATCAACAATCATGCTAATATAGATTATAAGTCTAGAAGTGTGGTAAGAAACAACTCCAAAAGTGATAAAAAATTATATTATTTCTTATTAGTCCTTCGTATAATTTGTTAGTATCATTTATATTCAACTAGCACGAGAAATCACTTGCTTAAAATAAACATGTTTGTCTCAAGTAAATTTATCTTGATATTATTAAACAGTGCCAATAGAGACATACTATAATGAATACAATAGTCATACTTAAGATAGACATCATATATTACTCTTAAGATAAATATTGTATCCAATATTTGCACAGGAAAAATATTGGTAGAAACATAACAAATATAATTATCATGCTTAAGATAGGTATTATATCTTACTCTTAAGATATATGTTGAATTCAATTTTTGTATTAGCAAAGTATCAATATAATAATAATCATCAATAAAGCATGTTGTATTAATGAGGCAACACTATAAATAAAATAAAATGAACCAAATTCCCACTAATTTAAAAGATCAAAAGATCATAAGATATCCATTTAGCATGCTTTAAAGTATATAGGTCTTAAACCTCTAGTTAGGTAATCAAATTCTAATTGGTGAAGTTACAAATTTTATTTCAAAACTCACATCAACTCAACATATCATGAGACATGTCCATCCTCATAAATGAGCTAGAAATGCTCCGATAATAGAAACACTTAGTTGGTGAAGTTGTAAACATACATTTTATGGAAACAATCAAATATAATTTTAAAACTTAACAAAATTATTTCCCTACTACAAATATTTATGAAAGGAAAAATATATGTAATATCAAAGTATCATTAACACAACTGTATTGAAAATTCAAATTTTAATTGTAAATCAAACTGAACTCAAAGCTTCATAAAAAAAATACACTCCATGTGAAAGACCACTTATAAGTGTCAATTTAATAACTTCAACCATTATACAAAAATATCAACAAACAAATTATTTTGTAGCTAAAATAAACAAGATCTTGAGTGAGCTTAATGTTCTCACTAGTTTACAAGTACCACAAGGTTTCCTTTATAAATTTTTAATAACTCACTCTAGGATTACTCAAATATCCAAACTTGCTGATAATGTGGATAATATGCCAACATATATATTTGCTTGGCCACAAAATAAAACTACCAAAACAATGAAAACATTGTGACTCATTTTAGCTATAATTGAGAACCTAGAACATGTTGGGTTTTATTACCTCACACATGAGACAAGTTAAAACATGTCAAAATTAGTTGCGATGAATTTTTATATACTAATTCATACAAATGACCTTCACTCCCACTCTTCTTAAGTTACAAATATTCAATAACATCTATTAAATCATATCAATATATATTAAGGCAATAAGAAAATTTTATTTTATCATACTAGGAGACCTTAATAATTCCTAAATAAGGTTCACTAGCACACAACAATTTAATAATATTTTATTTTTCTTAATCCTATAAGCCTTTAACATATTTTAATCAACTACATCAAGAGAGTCATCAAATGATATGTTTATTTAGAAACTCAACTTATATAATTCTCACTATTAAATCATATTGGGCCTAAGAGATTGATGACACAAATGAGAAAAATTGAGAAACTAATATTGATTTACTCAATACACATAAACAATTTTCTCATCATTTCATTAATTTGGCTATTAATTAGATTTGAGCCATTAATATGTAAAATTCATAAACTTTGATGCATAATAATTCCCACTAACTAAAGACATTAAAAGAATATAAAATATCTATACTCACCACAAAACATTTATAACAAGTTATATGCTTATAACCAAGGGTCAAAAATCTACAAATCATTGGTTTAGAGAAAACTTTATGAATCTTTATAAAGGAGTCACTTTGGTAATAAACATTTCTATCAACTCATAAAATAATCTCACACCCAAAATGTCACATTACTTAAATAAAAATAATATTTAAGTTACGAAGCCATAACATGTAATTATATTCAAGGCATTCATAATCCAATAGTGTCAAATTTTTACCCTTAACTATTGCATTAAAATATAATTGTCAAGAAACGAAAGTAATGCATACTAGTCTTAGAGTTCAATAGTTAATAAAAAAATTTTCAAATTCATAAAGTGTGTATGTGAATAATCATATAAAGGTTTAATTGATAACATTAAAAAAACTTATACAAATCAAACTACACAATATGCCTCTACTGTAAGAGCTTCATATGCTTTCTCTTTTACTCTCTCTCCACTAATGTAGGCAATTATATAACCTATTAATGGATGGATCTTTTAAACTTATATCGTGGCTTGTGTAATGGCTATGACAAGAACAAGATATAAGGAATATAATAATCAAGGTCAAGAGATATACACTAAAGCATAACACCAAAAAAGATAAAATATCCTTGTTCTTTCTTTTTTTCCCCTTTCTTTTTCTCTTTCCCACACAAACTATTTTCCCTCTTTCCTTTTCTTTACTTTTAATAGCCCCTAGCTTCAATCATTTTGATCTATCAATTTTTTTTCCTTTTTCTTTTCTTTTCTTTGGGGTGTCTTCTTTTCTTTTTCCTCATCATCATATTACAAGTTTCACAAAAAGAAATATAACATAATTGCTATTTTCCATCTTCTAATTTGCATGCATATAAAATAGCAACCTCATCTAGCCAAAGTTTTCTTTTCAACATAAAATAATATGCTCATATATTCTCTTAAAAAGGGTATATCATGGTTTTAAAGCTAGATGAAATAATGCAAGTGAGAAGGAGAAAATTATGTGTCATAGGCATATTCAAGCAAAGCCCAAAGAAATACTAGTGATAAATTTAAAAAGAGTAAAGTTTAAAGGCTCAATGGTATCAACAAATGTTTAAATCATATTAACAAATTTTATAATACCTAAGATTTCACCTCATGAAAATATAAAATAAGTATCCTAGATCAAAGCCTATCATATAATTAAATTCACTTAAGTTATTCAACACTAACAATTATTCTAAGTATAGCTCATGGTACACAACCTTATATTTTTCATGTTGCACTTCTTTCCAACCATGCATCTCAGGGGTATAACCTATAAAAAAAAAAACTAAACTACTATAATAGAAAAATAAATGACAAAAATATAAATAAAAACATCTAAACTAGTTCCACCAAAAAAAAAAAAAAATTGAAGAAAAATGCTCTCTTTAAAGTGTGAATACTAGACTCATTGAAACTCATGGGTATAAAAATGATATAAATTACTTGTTCCTTCCACCAAATTTTATAACTAAATATTTGTATTTAAATTTGAGATGATTTTCCTCCAAACTTAAAACAAAAACTATAATTCTTCCAAAAGAGTGATCTAAGCTACCATTCCCTTTTTTTTTTCTTTTTCCGGTATTAAATGCATCCCTTCTTATTAGACTCAATAGAAATCATTTCCTTGTGTATTCACCAAGTCAATCACTCCCTAACTAGCTAAAATTAAAGCTCTACTAAAATAGCACCTCCTTGTTACACAATTCAACAAATGAAAAATTGTGCTAAAACAAAGCTATGTTGATGTTTTGGTGAAATCCACTAGCAAACATCCCTTAAAATGCATGAAAAATTTATGGGAACATAAATACACAATACTAAACAAGATCAAATAGAATTCACTAGTTGAAGGTTACATGATTAAGTCCAGAAAATTCACAAAGTGAACACATTAACAACAAATTCCAACACCAGACAAAACAGAGTAATGTGCATTCATTTGTAAATTTCTCAGTCATATGATATTAAAATAGCATAAACCAAATTTTTTTTGGAAACTAGATAAATAGAGAAAATTTTTCACACTAGTTTCAAGTAAAAACTTGATCATATTTGTTTCCAATAATTCATCAAAGTTAGCTTAGTGATTATGCATATCAAAACAAAATGATGTCTAAAAACTTGCAAAATTCATATATCAATTCATCTCAATTGGTTCTAAAATTTTTATGTGTGATAATAAATATATCCACCATTAAGCACACAAAAATGCATAGGAAAATTCACAACTAATTATTCTCAATAAAATTTTCAAGTTCATGTTTTAGCATTTAGTCGCAATCATAACTATACCAAAGGGAATTTTAAGAAGGAACAACACAAGTGGGGACTAAAATTTAGCATATAAGCACATGAAGAAGAATCATGAACCAAAAAAAAAAAATGTAGTAAATAGAAGTTTAAGATCACTCCTTTAACTCCTTGCTATATCCACTTGATTTTTTCTTTTTCTTAATGTAAGCCAAACCTCACTTCCAAGATGAAATAGTTAGGTTCCAAATTTTTATTTTTAACCAACCACAACTAAATAAAACACAAAAGAAACAAAATGAGTTCACAAATTAAAATTTTATTTTATTATAAATGAAAATTAAACATCACTATATTGTCCATAAAAAGAAAAATAATAACAATCTTGATGGAGTACCATAGAGCTCTTATGACCCCCTTCAAGGAGACAATGCATAGCATGACCATCAAGGAAAGCTTGGGGAAGTTGCTAAATGTGTGACACATGATTTGGGACACATATAGCATGATGTTAGAGCTAAAATGAAGTCTAAACATGGAGGCTAAGGAGCCTAATGAAATTCATCTATTAAAGTCTAAGAATTTAAATCCAATGTGCCTAAAGATCCATTACAAAGTGTTGGAGGCCTAATGACATGAGGAAGATCCAAAGTAATGAAAGAAGCCATTAATTATTTGATCCATGAATTATAAGACTTAGAGCCATTTATGAGAATTTGATGGTTGTCCAAAGAGTTCTAAGTGGCGTGTTAATATGCTCTCAAATAGCCCAATATTCTGCTGAAGTTGAAGGCATAAAAGGAGTTCGATTTGAAGAGTTCACTTAAAGCCTTATGTGACTAACATGTGATCATCAATTTCTAAACTATGTAAGAAGTTTCTATTTTAATTGTTTGAATAATGTCATGTGGTCAAATTTTATGTTTGAAGAATAAGTTATGGCTTATTTGATTCTGTTTTAGTTTTAATATTTTTAAAACTGATATTTTTTAGAATAAATTTTAAAAACAAAAAAGTTCAAAAATCTATCTGAATCATTATTATGAAAAATCATTGTTCTCCTTCTTTTCCCTAATTATGCAAAATAAAAGTTAACAAAATATCTAAAAGATGTCCTGATTTTTTTTGTTTATGAAAACACAATTCTAGTTTTATGTTTTACAAAATACTTTATTAAAAACACATTACCAATTTTTTTTTACTTTTTTTTCTTAAAAATAAAAAATTGTTTTAAAAATAAGAAATCAAACAGACCTTTAGTTTCTTTTCTTTTTTTTTTAAGTGGTGTCATTTCTTAATCTTTCAAATTCATGTAATAGATGATGCCACCTTTAGAGAATTATTTTAGAAAGTTTAAGATCTCTCATTACCTATATAAAAGCCTCATATGTAGTTAGAAAAATAATAAGAATTATACTTTTTTTATATTGTGTGAAAGTTTGTTAACATTCCTTGTATTCTTAGACTTATTAAAGGAGCGTCATGCTTTGTGACATCTCAAGGTTAGAGTTTTAAAAGATGAGTTCTCTTAAAATTTGACCTATTAACTTATATTTAATCTTTTATTTGTGTGTTTCTTGTTTCTAATCAATTTCAAGTGTGGTACAAATTGTTAGAGTTTCTCTGAAACAGGTTCTTAGTGGTCTTACATCAAATATTGTAATAATAAGAATTTAATTAATAATACAAATTTAAGTAATAAGATTTAAAAGTAGTAATAACAATAATAGTTTAATTGAATTAAATGTTGTGAAAACACGAACTCAATTAAGGAAAACTCAGACATAAGTTGACCATTTATTTCTGATTGCTAATTGAAGCTTCATCCGACGACCAAGTTGCAAAACTTATTTATTTGTTTCCAGTCCCTTCTCTTTCCTTAAAATTGCTGACATGCCGCTGAGGTATTCTAGCAATAGGGCACATGTTTTTCTCCAAGTTTGTCTCCCGAAGCTTCTCATATGCTCTTCCTTTCCTGCTTGTGCTTACCCTGTCCTCCCTTCCATGCACTCCCCCGACTCTCCGTGTCTTTCGTGCATTGTATGGCTCTGTTGTTTCTTCTTCGTGGGTTGGCAGATACCAAGAGCCTCCCTCTTTCTTTTCTTAATCTGTGTTAATACTTCATCCCCTGTTTTGGTCAACTTTGAATCTCCCAAGTTTTTAGCTAACCGAAGCTTTGCTCGTGACCTTCTAGCGTCATTGCTGTAGCATTTAGGGGTGAGTGTAAGTTCTTGTTTGATGATGATTCTTTCTTCTGCACCTTCCATTGGTACTTTTTCGATTGCCAATACTATTGGCTAGGACTTCATCAATTTCTGTTGACACACTCTATTCTGTGATGAGACCCAAGTATAGGTTGGAAAACATATGTGAGCATATTGAGTTTCTCTTCTGCACTTCGTTTCTGCCATATGTGCGTCCTTCTTGAATCGTGTTGCTTATTGCTCCTCTAGAGGCTCAAAAATTTGAGTTTCTGTTTTTTGGCCTCCATATGCGTTGTGGCTGCAGTTTTCGTCCCCCACCCCCCTTCTTGAAGGGGCCGAATTTTTTTAGGTAAAGCACTGCTGTAGGTTGCTGTGTTCTTCTGATATTTGAGGCTTAGAAAATTGTCATTCCCATTCATGAAGTTCAGCATATTCTTCCTTAAGTTCGATATTTCTCCCTCTCTGTTTTCTGCTTCCTTTATCCACATATATGCTTCATTTCAACTCCGAAATTTCCAGTACCTATAGGTCAATCCTCCACATTAAAATCTCTAGTTCGGTTTTGGATGTAGCCGAGAGTTGTGATTGGGTTTCCTTGGGTGGTTACACATTTTGGTGAATGGCAAATGTTTTAGCGTCCATGGGTAGATAGGGAAGCTACTAACTTCATTAGTGTAAACCAAAAGAGATTCTTTTCTTTATGTTTTCCTATCAGCCAAGTCTCGTGTTGAGATGAATCGACTAATTTTGTAAGTATAGTGAATTGTTTTAATTAATGGTTGGGAAATCTCATAGGCCAATTTACAATTTAAGTAGGCAATATGAGATAATCTCCTTTCAAAAATTGTAAGTACTTGTCTAGCAGCTTAGGTAGTGTTAACATTAGGAGTGGGAATTGAGGAAATAGCAAATAAACTAAATTAAAATATGTAATAACTAGATTGTAGCTATTGTAAGAATAGAGTTAATTTGGGCTAAGGAAATTTAACAAATTAAAATGGAAAGTAATTTAAAAAAATTTAAATTAATTCTAATATTTAATTGGATTATTACAGATATGGTTTAAAGGGACAACTTCAAATCCTTCCCTATGGAGGGGTTTAACAATGGTTCAATGATAAAAGGATTGATAACCATTTGGCAAGTGTTGTAAATAGATTATAAATTTTACAATTGTTTAACTTTTTATTTTCATTTTTTTTCTAATTTTGTTTGTGTTTTGCATTTCTCTTCGAATGGATATTTTAGATAGTGCTTTTATGTATATATTGTTAATAATATTAAATATTTAAGATTATAATATGTTATATGTTTAGTGTCATGAGAATGGATATGAATTGATATGATGACTAAAAGTGTCATTTTTGAAAATTTGAAAGGTGATAAACTTGCCTAAAAAATTCTTTATAGTATCACTCAACTATTTTATGTCTATGAAATGCCATTTTATTGATTATGAAATTTTGGTATGGATAATTTGTTTGGAAAATTTTGGTATATGAATAATACTTATTATATGATATTATATATAAGTGAGGTAGGATTATGCAAAATGTTGGTCGTTAACAGTAGTCTTGTTAATCTTTGATGAACTTTTAATATCACCATGTGATTTTTATGTTTGAGTATCAACATGGAACTGAGTTAAATGCTTTTCATTGGTTCATGGATCAAGCGCTCATATCAAAATATATGATTATTTACTCTCATGAATTGTGTGCCTGTATCATTATATATGTTAAAATTTAGAGTTTTGTATGAACTTGTCTAATTACGTATTTTTATTAAATTATTTTCACTATAAAAATTTTTTTGTAATAAATTTTTAAATGTTTGATTAAAATATTATATATGTACATGTTCTTTGTATTTTATTACATTAATAACGTAATAAATAAATTTATCATTAATTTAAATCATTTAACTATATACACACACACATACACCCCAATTATTTGATACTTCTTTTAATTTAATGATTGGTAAATTTGATTTTTTATAAAAATTATTTTATGTCTTTCCATATTTAAAGTTTTTGTTAATTATTATTATGTAAAATTCTATTTTCAATTTAAAAAACTTTATATCTACTCATCTCTTTAATTATCATGTTTTATTTTCTATTTATTAAATATTACTTATCATTCTTTTATTTATTTTCACAGAAGATGGAATTGTATTTATACTCTCATCCAGCGTAGTTCAAGAGTGTGATTAGTAGGAGGGCTATGGGTTGGTATGATTGGTTTTGCTATCCTTTTTTGTGTGTGCTCGCCTACTTGCTTACCTGCATGCGCATGTGCGCGTGCGTGTGTGTGGGAGGGGAAGTGTGAATGATAAAGCCAGTTTCACAAACCAGAGGAAAGATTTTTACCTCATTGTTTATATTTTGACATTAAGTGATTGAAGGTTGATAGTAGAACTCTCTTGGTTGTGTTTTTGTTTTTTGTTTTTTTGTTTTGGATTGGTATAGTTATAGATAATCTCATATGTCTCAATTTCAAGTGAAATTTTGACAAATTTTCTACAACAAACCAATTATGATTTTGATATGAATTATGATAAATTGTGAAGTTTTGAACTTAATATAAATAAAGGAGACTTATAAAATTATGTTGCAATTTGGAGAGTACTATTTGAGTATACATAGAAATTTAACAAGGATTTGTGTGTTCATCAGGTTTATGTATGCAAGGTTTTTTCGCATTCTGTAACAATCACGTCTCCCTTTTTAGGTCATGAAAATAACTACAAATAACTAAAAACTAATTAAAAACAAACTAAAAACAACTTATGTGAAAACTAGCTCTATATAGCCATTTTTGCAACATTTATTGTTATAGGCAATAAAAACAATTGTTTTAAAACTTTTAGTAGCACTATTATATCCATTCACTATATCAAATGAATTCATAGGCTAAAAAGATATATTTTTTTAATTTCATAACTTACATAAACATATTTGTTTTAATTTTTATTTGTTTAAGAGAGTTATATCACCTATTTTGATTCCTTTTGACATAATAAAGTTTTAATTTAAAAATTTATTATTTTGGCTATACAACTCTTATTTATGTAAATTATGTGTTTACAAAAAGTTTATGATTTGAATTTATTGCTATAAAATTTTTAAGTTAAAATGAATCAATTTGACTTTTCAAGAGTCATGAAATCTTAGTGTATGAAAGTCTAGTGTGTTACAACTTTTTAGAGGCTAATTTTAAAAAAAATCATAAAATATTTTATAGAGTTTTAAAAAATGTAAAACTTTGACTTATTGAAAATATATGTCTCTTGATTGTTTGCTAAATTTAAGTTTCAGGCTAAATCATTTGGGTTATTATAGGTAAGGTTATATTTTATGGGTTATTTGGATCAATCTAAACAGTTGAGAATTAGTTGTAGGTCTTTAACTCTCTATTCCTATTCGTCATACAATCCAATATCATACCTTAACCTCATATCTGTATTTAAACTATATGGCTGGCCATTTTGGTTTAAATACAGATATGAGGTTGAGATATGATATTAGATTATATGACGAATGATAATAGAGAGTTAAAGATCTAGAAGTAGTTCTAGACTGTCGAGATTTGCTTTTGGTGTTGACTCCAGTTTAGTATACCATTTGGGTGTATAAGAAAGGTAGGAATTGTGTATATATGATTATTTATTTATGGATGGTTTATAGAAGAAAAAGTTTTAAAAATTATTTGTTTTTATCATGTCTTAATGCTTTAAATTAGTGATTGTGACTATTCTATTCACTTAAATCTAGCCCCGAAATTAATAATAAGGATTGAGTTAATAAGTATAGGTAAAAAGGTAATAAAAAAAGTTTGACAACTTATACTAACAACTAAAACTAACATTGGAATAAAACTCACAAATGCATGTAAAGAAAATAAATAAAAGCTAATAACTAAAAATTGGAAGCATGATATTTTAAAGTCTTTAACTAGATTATAGTGATTTATAAGGTCTTTCTTACTTTGACTAGCCAACATTAATTGAGGTATATTCTTAATTTGTTACATCTCAAGAAGCACTGATATAGATACATGTATTTGGTAAAACATAATATAAGCATTACCATATTATTAGGATTCTTTATAAGCATTTATTCTAACTTTAGCTCATCTAGATACAAATTTGCAATTTCAAGGTCTTTAACCTCATCAAATGTCTTTTAATCATATCTATTAACATCTCATATCTTACCTATCTGTTGGATTATATTTTGCTCTTCCTTAATAGAAGACAAAGATCAGTATGAACATAAACTAAGTTTTTAGCCCTTTTGGATTCATCTTGTTCCTTTTGAGTGAGTGAATGAAAAAGTTGGTGTTCCAATTCCTTTCATAATGATGAGGAGGGTTATCCAAGAAGTTTCAATACAAGCTTTTGAAGTATAAGGTTTGAAAAATTATAATTTATCCATCACTCTTTAAGTTCCAAATTCTACTTATCTTGTAAAGAATAAAAATAGTAAATATACATTCAAAGCACCATAAAACTTAGAAAACTTTTGAAGAATTAATAAAAGCTCTTGAAGAATTAATGTTCTTTTCCTAGAATCTTTGAAGTACATAATGGCAATCTGTAATGCCCGGTACGTTGTAAAAACACAGAAATGGGCCGGTTTGAAAAGCAAGTCTCCTGAGATGAGTTATTCAAGGCCAAATAAAATTTGGATAAAATTTTAAATAATAGAAAATGAGGATTTGAGTATTGAGTTGCGCAGAAATTAAGGTCGGAGTAATTCAAAAAATTTACCGAAAGGCCAATAACATTTTCGTAAGTAAGTGCAATTTTGGAAAAACACCTAGGAGGGGTTTTTAAATGAAAATTTTGAGTTGCTCAGGGTTCTTAGAGGGCCTAAAAACCATGAAAAATCCCAGGATCGGTAAAGCCCCTCCGGTGTACTCTTTCTAACGTCAGTTGACCTAAATTTTGACCTGTTCTTTTGGGAAGGCTTTAGCTCCGATTTGAGTGATTCCAAAGGAATTTTATTAAATTGGGAATCTAAATTTTATGATGGAAAAGACAATTCTAAAAAAAGAGCTAAAACAAAGCCAAACCAGAAATGCCATTATGGAAGGGCAAAAATGGAAACAAATTGCACAAAGAAGTTTCTAAATGCTCCTTTTAAATCCACGTTCAGCCTCCCCCTCTCTAAAACGACTTTCTTCTACCTAAATCTTAGAAAAGGAGCTGCTGTCTTAGGCGCACAAAGAGAGGGAATTTTGGAGGAAGAAAAGCCAAGGAAATGTGAGAAAATGTAAGATTTTCATGCTCCTTCCTCTTGAAACTTCATCCTCCCCTTCTTACTTCATCTTTCCATGGTTTTAATGAAATTTTTGGTGCTGATTTGGGTCTAGATTAGAGAAGAGAAATTCAAAATTTAAGGAGGAAGAAGAAGGAAGAAGAAGGGCTCTTAAAGGAAGCTTGATTTCAAGGTAATTTCTCTTCCTTTGTTGCTTCTTTTTCTCCTTCTCCTCTTCCATGGTGGGATGGCTCAAATAGAACCATGAAGAGGGAAGAGTTTCTATTTTATAATGCAAAAGAATCTATCAAACTAAGCCATGGGAAGATGGATTACATCAAAGAAATGCACAAAAAACTAGTAAAACTCAAGTTGGAAAAGTGTAGGATGCTTGAACATAGTTTAAAATCTGGGTTGATTCAAAACTTCCCCATCATGTGTGAGTGTTTTTTTGAGTTTCTAAGACTACTAGGGAGCCTCCTAAGTGTCCCATCCATTAAGAAAAAATCCCAAACTTCATGGGTCTTTAATGGAAGCATAAATCAGTCAAGACACTTAGAGATAGCTCTAGGATGGTTTAAATGGTTTCAAGTTTGATTTGGGACTTTATATGATAAAAGAAGATAGGAAAAACTCTTGGAAAAAATTTAGAAGCCTTAGGTTAGGAGATGAGGCAATGGCTTCCATAATGTAACCTTATAAAACAACATGGACCTAGGTTTGTGAAAGTGAGTGTGTGATGGCTTCAAGGACTTTAAATGAGGTCAAGAGGTCTAAATATGGCAAGAGAATGGAACTAAGAATTTTACTTATGGTAGTTGCTTTATTAGGTCATTAATGGAACCATATTGTGATAAATAGAACAAAGTGTAGTCTTAAGAGTGAGTTGGATGTTATAACTTGTTCTAAGAGTATAATTAAGTGTTATTTATTATTTATTGTGAATAGGCTAAGGAAATCCAACCCTACCTCCTTGTATTTGTGGAACCAAAAAGGAGAAGGAACAAGCAAAATAAGGCTTAAATTTGCACCAAGGTAGCTCTCCACATTTTCTTGTTGCATATGTGTATGTTTATATGTTTGAGACATGCCACTTGATGCTATGTTTCTATTTTGTTACTAATACGTTTTCTTAAATGTCTTTGAATTGTGGAAATGGCTCACAAAGGTAAGGTAGTGCCAAAAGTCCCTTAATGTAGGTGAAGAGATGCCAAAAGTCTCATAGTGTGGGTGAGACAAGGCCAAAAGTCCCTTGGATGGGTGAGGCTAAGTCAAAGCCAAGAGTGAGGCAATCCAAAAGTCCTAAAAATGAGGTAAGGCTAAACCAAAAGTCCCTAGGCTCATTCTTGTGCTTGACATGAGTTTGTGACACAAAAATGTGAAAGATGAATGCTTCATAGATTGATTGATTGCATACTTATACCTTTGACATGTTGTATGCCTTAAAAATATGCTTGAATAGGTGTATAAGCTATTGGATTCAATGAATCTCACCCCCTCCTTTCTCTCATCTCATATGATCTAGGTGGAGTTTAAGATCCAAAGGATGGAAGCTAAGGAGCCTAAATCTCCATCTCTTGGCAAATCTTTCCATTTTTGATGTATTAGGATGTTTAGAATGTCAAAGTAGATATGTACATATTATTTTTGAGCCATGACACTTTGAACAAGTGTAAAACTATGTAAAGTTAGTCTATGTATCAAGAATAGAGTTTAATGAATAAAATTGTGTATTTTGATCACTTGGGAGCCTACTTGTGCATGTATGTTTATGGAAGTGGCATAATGAATTTAAGTTGCATGAGGTTTAGACCTTATGAGGGACTTATTTATGCTATATTTATGCTTTCTAAGTTGCTCAAATGTGTGTGGAACAATGGATGACTCATTTGAACTAAATTTGCCTCTTGTTGGGACCAAAAGTGCCATAATCTTGAGCTTTAGCAAAGTCTAACCAAATGACCTCTTCTTGACTTGAAATTTTTCATGCAAGTAGATATTGCCTAGAGCTTTTTAGGAAGCTAAAGATTATGTCATTTTGAGATCTTTGGAGTTTTCAATGATTTTTCAAAGTTGGTATTAGAATTTCGGATCTACACCAGTAATGTTCATTTGGTCAGTTGTCAAATTATGTCATCTGAGGGGAAAATGTGGTCCAATGGCTATGAAATTTTATAGAAAGAAACTAGGCATTCACAGTGGCTTGTAGCAACTAGAAGCACCTCATTTGGAGGTTTGAGCTAAGAGATATAAAATTTTGAATTTCTAGAATAGCAATAGTAGCGCAGCACAACCTGAGTCACTGTTCTATTGAATTTCAGTGGCTAAACATGCTTCCTCTGATATGAGTTTATTTTTACCATAAATGGCTTTCCAAATTGGTATCATTTAAATGGATTAGATTTTTGTGGAATTAATTATACATTTTCGAAGATTATAGCAGATACTTGCATCAATACTAGTAGCTGTCCAAACCTTTGCCCCTTTTTGCACGTCAAACACTTTTTGTGTTATGTCTCATGGCCTAGAAGTATTTATGGCATAAAGTAGACATGTGTAGCTTTACATAATGGCCAAGAATGCATGATTTCAATTTTTTTAGAATTAGTTATGAATTTTGAAACTTCATATCAGTAATCTGAACTAGTAGCCCAGATAACAGCAACCTCAGTGGATTTTCAGATGTCAAATGTTCTCCCTTTAATTATTCATGAGCTGAAATTATTTTTACCATGGAGTATACATCTAAAGCTTTCTAGAATGGTAAAGTTTGTTAGGTTTCGATTTTTATAAATTTAGTTATGAATTTCCAAAATTGTGACAGAAAAACTGAAATTCTGGCAAAAAATAATAATGTGAGTTTAATGCTTCTCTTTGAATTCCACGAGTTGTGGGCTAATTTTGGTGATACAAATGAGTTGTATGTATGTAATTAAATATGAGAATGTGATGTATTAGCTCATATGATTTGCGTGACATTGAATGAAATTTTCATACGCAATGCAACGCGAAATAAGACATTATTTTATTGTCATTTTTCCATTCCCTTTGTGTAATTTATAATGTGAGACTTAGAAATGATAGGAAGCAAGCTAGAAATATATGGTGTTACACCATCCTTATGTAGAGTTATTCTATTTAGTGCCCTTTGAAGCTATTGAGTGTTATAACATTCCTTTTTTCCTTTTAATTAAATAAATATAATAAGATAAAAATACATTAAATTTGATTAAATGGTTATATAAATTTTGAATTTTTCCTTTAAATAATATCAATTTTGAATTTGTGTGTGTAAGTTAAACGTTCAAAATTAGGAAACTAGTATGATTGTGATTTATGCATTTTTTGTCCAATAAAAGGCAAAAATTTGGTGATGTTTTCTTATAATTATAGTTGTATATAAATTTTTGATAAGATAGGAAATTCTCAATAAAGAATGAGAAACCTTACCATTAGGAAAATTCATGCAAAGGCAACCCTTTATGTATGAAGAATAAATGGTTAGGTTGGTATGAAATATTAACACTTTACTATGTGGAACAAAAATAAAATAATAGTAATAATAATAATACTTATTAATAAATAAAATGAAAATAAATGTGTGTGTGTGTGTGTGTGTATAATTCGAAATTCCTTATTATTTGCATTATATAAATTTTATTAAGTCTTGATTGTCATTAACACTTGAGTATGACAATATTAACTAGGATTAGGGAATTACATGTTACCTTAATTGTTAATTTTGCATGGTCAAAGATTGATTATAGAATGTTAACACTACAAAAAAATTATGGTTTTTGTAGTGACAAAAGTCCTCACTAAAACACTAGAAGTCATCGTAAAAAATATTTAGCATCAACAAATTAGTCGTCGTTAAGTCGCCTCAACAACAACCATTGCTAAAGAAATTTAACGGCCAAAAAGGGTTGTTGACAAAAAGACTTTTTGCAACGACAAAGATTGCCCCTAAATATATATAATTTTGCCACTAAAACTTCTAAATTTTTGGGGTCAAGGCATTTATAAGCAACAAATTTTGGCACTAAAAGTTCTTTAAATTTGATATTGTCACAAAAAATGCTTTTAGTGGTAACAAGCTTCACCATATAAAGCTGTTATATGGCAATTTATAAATAGTGGATAGTAAATAAGACTTTAAAGGTGAGAGAAGTGGTTGTAAAATGTACAGCTTTAGCAGCGACAAAGTCATTTGACACTAAAAACTCTTTTAGTAACGACCTTTGCACACAGACGTGGTTGCTAAATGCATACTTTTAGTGACAACTCCTTCCTTCAATTGATTTAGCAGTGACTTATTCATTGTAAAAATCCTTTTATTTGGTCTTCTAAGAAGCCTTCGTTGGGGGGACATGAGTAGTGACAACATTTTGCTGTCACTAAATGGGCTTTAAGCTATGATGTATATCTTGATGCTAAATATAGTTTTCCAATTGGCACTTAGTGGTTATGACAAATGCACATTTTTAGTGGCAAAGATTTTCGATAAGGCTAAATAGGATTTTATGAGTGACGACATTTGTGGTCGCTAAATACCTATTTTTGCGGCGAGTCTTTCTTTTGCTACTAAAGGTTTCCTTTTAGCATCAACTCTTTTATATCGCCACTAAAGATGTCTTTAGTATCAACTATTATAAACAATATAAGTAGACTATTAGTGTTGACTTTAATTGCTGTTAAAGAGTTTTTTTTTCATATTTATAGTATTTTTTAATTATTTTCTTCAATCTTGTTTGCTAAAATAGATTGTATAATCTTATAAATGGTGAAGAATAAATTTTCTAAATCTCTAATAACATACATCATTTTGTAAGATCCAACATTTTGAAAAATATAAACATATACAAGAAATGACTTTATTAGCGATGACAAGAAATGGCCACTAAAAATATCTTTAGTGGCAAATCAAATATATGGTTGCTAAAAGGTTTTCCTCCAAAGTTTTTTGGTCTCATCAAAAAATTAAAAGTGCTTTTGTGGCAACTATATGTATGTGGTCACAAATGACATCATTAGTGGTGACGTCATGTGGCTATTAAAAATCAATTCAGTGGCAAGATACATATGTGGTTACTAAAAGATTTCAAATGAATTTTTCTTTATGTGGGTGAAAAAACATGAATAGTCTTTTATGGCGACTATCAATGAGTGGTCGCAAAAAAGCTATTTAGCGACAACTCTGTTAGGTGACAAAATATATTTAGCGATGACTTTTAAAGAGTTGCAACTAAAGGTTTTAGCAATAAATAATACATGCTTTTAGCATAAACTTTTAGTAACAACTAACTTTATTTGCCACTAAATCCTTCATTTTAGCGGCTAATGTTTTCATCGTCGTTAAAAGTCATCGCAAAAAACATGTTTTTTTGTAGTTACCCATGAAACTTCTATAAAGGTGTGGATGATCATAGCTCAAGGAAAGAAGGAACAAATGATGCTAAAATAAGAAGCCATGTGTGCAATTAGGGTGTACATTGTAAGAAAAAGGGAGAGTTATAGGATGGATTAAGGAATATTTAGTCTGTAAGATGCATTTAATCAAGATAGAAGTACTAAAAAGGACAACTTTGAAAAATAAATAAATTAATGCATGATAATTCATGTTGTTATTTTTAAATCACATATTCAATATGTTTAGAAGAGTATTAGAAAGAAATTAGTTTTATTAAAAGTGCATTTAAGTCCACTAAAAATTTATCAAAATGGGACATAGCAGAATTTAGATAAATTTAAACAATTTTGAATAAATGGATGGTTAATCGGGTCAAGCCATGTTATTTTTTCATAAGATTTTTACCAAAGTTATCCAACATATAGGGGGAGTTGTAAACCAAGAATAGGAATTTTTTGGGTTGGTTTGATTAGTTAAAAAAATGCAAAATAGTGTCTACATGAGCTATAGTGAAATCTTGGCATCTTTAGAAATAGATTTAATTAAAGGGTCAAATGGAAGTATTTCAATGTTGACTAGCCATTAGTGTCCTTCCAACACATATAAGTATAACCCTATTAGACTTATTTAGTTACAAAAAATTAATTAAAACTAACTAAATTAATAATATATTTAATATTTACGTAATACATAGAAATGAGAAAACATATACTAAAAATACTAGAAATATAGCTAAAAACATATGATAAGTCCCCAAGATAGATGCATACATATAGGTATAATTGTGACTTATGAACACACAATCCATGTGGATAAGTAACTAAACAATCATAGGCCCATAACCTATATGGGTAAATAACCAAACACTTGTAAGTTCCTAGCTTACATGAATCACATCCCTCTGTGATGGTCGTTACATAAGGCTAACATCTCTTGCATCATTTGCTAGCTTAAGTACTAGCTAAGGCGCACTAAAGGCTAACAAAATAGTTATTAGCAACCAGTGTTCTATAACCAGCCTCTCCATGCAATGTTATCATCATGTGTGATATCATATTAATTTAATTTATACATAAGCATTTCTCACTAGTAATCAACATAGAGATTTATGAAAGAAATTCTAAGATTACTTCTATTAATTTCATTCATGTGTCAACAATTTAAAAATTGTAATATTCTTTATTTTGTAAGTTAATATAGTCTTTAAAGAATAGAAAGAATTACTTAAAGAAAAGTCACAGGGAGAGAAAGGACCAATAAGGAATAAAGGAGCCAATTCAAGTCTAATTGATGGAAAAATCAAGGATTTAGAAAACATGATAATTAACTTGAAAAATAAACATCCCTCATCATAATATTATGAAATAAGGTTAGTAGACTAACCAGATGAAGTTGATTTGATTAAATCCCTAATAGTATATGATTTAAGACCTGGGTTAATAATAACTTTAACTAGATTTTTTTAGATTATTTTAAATCTCTGTAACCTCTAAACAAATATTTTTAATGAAGAAAAGAGTCTAAAATTTAGTGTGAAAATATCAATTTTTGAAAATACTAAAAAATAAGTTTAAACCAAGAAATTAAAATATATGGGCAAAATTAATGCTTTGGAAAAGGTTATAAAACCCTTGAAAATGTGTGTGTGTGTGTGTCACGTAACACCTTAAAATTAATTAAGGTATTAATCATGGGTTAGACATAATTAAGAATAATTATTACAGAATAATTAGGCAAATCATGTGAATGAGAATTTAGAAAAGAATAAATTATTAATATGGGTTTAAGGTTTAATCAGAAACCTCATATAAGCCAAAATTAAATTAAGTAGGCCATGGTTAGAGATTAATAGAGGCCCAATAATTATAAGTGCAGATTCAATTTCTTATTGTGAGACTTGGTCTAAGAGAGAAACTACTTAGTATTAGCCCAATTTGGTTTAAGGAGATAGAGGTCCAAGACTCAATTTATAGGAACTCTTATAATTGGCCTAACATCCTTTATGCATACCCAAACCAAATGGACTCTTGAAACTTGGCCCAACCTAACTAAAAATCTAAACTCTTGTAGTTGGCCTAACAAATTTAAAACTTTAGCCCAACAACTAGTAAGAGCCCGATAAGTCCTTGGGTTGATGGCTCAACCCATAATCTATTGAAGACCCAACTTAAAACCCTAAAATTAGTTTGGTCACCCTTTTTTCTGCAAAACCACAAGAAACATAAGGCAAATTTCAGAGATTTGGAGGGACGCTAGGGTTTTTCTACATTCTTCTAACATTTCTCATTTCTAGGGGAAGATTTGGCCAAGGTAATCTATATAAAATATGTCCCCCTCATTTTCTTCTTCATTTGGTCCAATTAGTTTTTGGTTTTGGGCATTTTCATCTCCTTTTGAAATCTAAGATTTAGTATTTGGGTGATTCCTTGCAAGATTTTCAGAGTTTAGAGTTAATAGAATCATAGGGTAAGTGTTTGCTTTCATTTTATGGTGCAACCTTGCTCAGATTTCATGTTATAAGCTAATTTTGGTATATGGCTGATTCCATGTGCAAAAATCCAAGTTTTAAGGATAGCTCATGGTGTGTTCTTAGTAGTTAAAGCTCGACTCAGTCTATTTGACCTCTTTGGTGTATGGGTAAGTATTCCCTCTTCTCTTGTATGGTGTATATGCTGAATTCCTACATTTTGGATTGACTTTTGCTGCATGGTTTGTATATGTGTGAAAATAGAGTTGTGGGGAGTGAATCATAGTAAGCTTTGATGTATGGACCCTCAATTGCTGAAATAGATCATTAGGAAGCTTAGGTAAGAAGTTCTCAATAATTTCTTGTTAAGATTAATCTATGGATGAGGAGAATTTTCTTACTAATGATAGTTAAATGATAATAATTATGCTTATGTTAGGCTTGGTATGCTTTGAATTACGGTGGTAGCTAAAAAAAGAGTAATTGGCTTCATTGAGGTAACTAAGTATATTTTTCTTAATTCCATGTATATGCTCATGTTAATATAATATTTCTTACACATGCTTGATTTTGAAATGCTAAATAATTAGTTGATTACTTGAATTACGATTGTGATTGGACCTTGTGAGTCTATGGTGGAGCTGTGATGTGGCTATCACTCATGCATGTGTTTCGATCGGGTATCAGGTTATGATCAGATCCAGATGCACTAAGCCTTGGTTGTGCTCATTATAGAGTAGGTATTATGGACGAACCTCTCCCAGTATTATTGGCCATTAACATGTTGTGTGTGATTACTGGTATGGGACAGTAGTCATTGGTAGCTCAACTAGTTCATTTGCAAATTGAATTGATGATTCTAGTATTAAAGATATGAAATTGCATTTGTATTTATTAATCTGTATATATATGTGGAATTTGACTCTTGTTACTGAGATTGTATATCTCACCCTAGTTGTGGGCTAACATTTTCAAGGACTAGACCTCTTAGTGGCAAGGAGAAACTAATCAAAGTTTATTATATGGTTGGGTAGCATATAGGTTTGGAAACCTTATCAGATTGTATTGTGTAATTAGATTATTAGTTCTATATTATTGTCACATTGAATCATGAATTGCCAAGTATAAGGATTGTACATGTAATATAATTATCATAAAATTAAACATTATGGTTGTAATTGGTTAATAATGGATAAGTGACTTGATCTTGTATGAACATTAAGCATTGGTCCCATGCTCTTTGTGGTCGGAACACTTTTGCTATCACTAAATTATGAAAATTGCTAATGCGTCATAGTTTTATGAGTAGAAATCAACACTTAAATCTTGAAGTGGATAATGATAGATTAGCTAGGTAAATCAAGTAGATAAATGCTATTCGAGTTTGACAAATTAAGGGAGAGTGGTCCTAGAGTGTTCCTAGAGGGAGAATTAGAGTATGTGGAAAGGAATTTGAGAGTTATAGGAATAGAAGGGAATTTGGCCATGGCCAAAATGGAATTAGCCGTAGCCAAATGTGATGAAGTTGCCCAGGGAAGGAAACATAGAGGAATTAGTCGCCGCAAAGAGTGATGTTAGCCACGGCGAAATGTGAGAGGCAAGTCTGGTGGTATTCCAGAGGGTAATTCACTACGATGAAAGGGATATTTGGCCACAACGAAATGTGCAAGATTTGTGAAGGTGTAAGGAGTTGAACTCCAAAGTAATAGGCCGCGGCACGAGAGAATTTAGCCGTGACGAAGATGTTCAATTTTTTATATTAACTTAGAAACTTTGGTTTTCTCTATGAAAATGATAAGGAATGATTTAGGAGCACTTGTAGGAGGTTCTTGTGAGTTGGAATTAATGGATGATAGGATTAAAAGCTTATAATTGTTGGTTTGATTCTCTCATATGCATAAATGGTTATGAGTAATTAGTTAATGACTTTAACAATATCAAGGTTTAAATTTCCTCACCTTTTCCTAATGTAAGTAATCTCATAATGACTTCAAATCTCGATTGATGATTATTAATTGCATCTTTAATTTTAATTACTATGATTAGAAGTTAGGGTCGTCACATGTCATGCCATCTTTCTCCCTTACGCATAACTAACTTTTGGTAGCAAGTTTCAGCTCTTAAGGTGGCATGGAAAGGGGAAGAAAGAAAAGAAAATTCCAAGCCAAATAGGTAAGGATTTATGCCAAAATTTACTATACCATAGTTATGAAACTTCTTCTACTCTTCATGCTCTTTTTGATGGTGGTTTTGGTTTGTCAAAATGGTGAATTTTATGGCTAGCATCTTAAGTGAGAAAGCTCCATTGAGGAAACTAATTGTACCTAAAGAATTTCCATTAAGAGAGCTTCAAGATAAGGCATAATTTTGTTATGAAACATTTGTATCCTTGGAACCTTAGGTCATTATAGTTTTGGCCAAAGGAGAAAATGAATGAAGGGATTATATATTTGATAAAAACTTCATGAAACCAAGGATTTAGAAGGGTGAAGAGTAAGAATATACAAATGGATTTAATTAAAAACCATGAGAAATGTATATGGCTTCCTTAGATGTGAGTTCGGCTAAGAATGATTCAAAACACTAGGAGAGTTAGTTAATCCCCATAGTACCATAATTGAACTAGAAATTAATGATGAATATCTTAAAGCCATTAAATTCCCTATGAAACAAAAAAAATTCCAAGTTAAGGCATTATGGGAGAGCTATCGGCCAAGAGGAGAAAGAGATACCTAGGGAAGATTTTAATTTAATTTTACAGTTTAAGAGTTTTAAATGAGTAATATAGAGGCTAGATGAGCCATCAATTTGAGAAAAAAAATGAAATTTGATGAGGTTACAAATTTGATTCCATAAAATCCCTAACTTGCCTTAGGAATGGATTAAGTGATCTGGCTAAGCTTTTAGACTTGTTTTAGCTATGAAAATTGAGTAAATTGAGATAGGTGAATGATGGAATTGCTACATGAAATGTGGCAAATGGAATGAGTCATTATGAAACACTTAAAGTAACTTAGTTCATACCTTAAGTCCTAATATATACATGTATTACTAGAGTGCGATTGCATATGTCTTAATTGATGTGCCAAGACCAAGCAAGTGAAATCACACCAAAGTGTGTGTGAAAGGCCATGGGATCACGAGAAGGAGAATATGAGAATTGATCAAATTTGCTTGATAAGGTAGCTTTTCCCTCATTCTTATATGTATGATTGGTTTGTTTGAGTCCTTGGTTACTTGTATGTATTGTTTGCAATTGTTTAGCTTGTTGATTGTTTGAGTAGAATATGTAATTGCATTAGACCTATTTGGATATATGAATAGGGTGGCTCTTTGTTGGGTAAAGCTGGGGAAGTGAGCATGAATTTACTCTATCTTAGGTTAAAAGTCCTTTAAGGGCGTGGATTTGCTCTTAATCGAGCAAAGGAAACTTCTAGAGTATAGATTTACTCTCTTGTATATGGAATTGGCTATGATTGTATTACATGCATATTTACTTTCATGTATTTTAGTGAACCATATGTGTATTTGAATATTGGTTTAGCTATTGGAATTTTTTGAATTTCATATTTCCCTGTCTCCATTAACCATGGCCAAGTAATGTACAAAGTAAGGACAAAAATAACTAAAACACTTAGAAAAGTTTATAATGGCAAGAGATTTGGCTTGAGATCTAATATTACATATATGATTATATGAACTTATATTTTGATATCAAGTAATGTAAACATATGTAAGAATGCTAGACTATAAATTTGTGACCAATAGAGATATGTATGAGAATATGGAACATGATTTAGTATATAGATACTTATATGGTTTACATGCATTTTCTCATTTGGAAAAGTGATTTATCTAGAAGAGATTTTTAGTTGCAAGACAAATTTCATATAATGAATCATTGACATATGGTGCATATATGGATTGAAATTTGCTCATAGGAAGAGATGGCATTTTAGAGCTCATTTAGTAAATTTTGAAACCAAGATTTTGACCATTTGAGCCATAAAATGTCTCTTTACTCTTGATAGCTTTGATGATTAAATTTGGAGCTAAAATTTGGTGAGTATTTAGAGACATTCAAAGCTTTCTATAGAGCCAAAGTTTATAATTTTTAGATCTTTATAAAATATTTGGCAAATTTTTAAAGTTGGCCTCAAAAAGCTTTTATGGCATGAGTACTGTTTATCTAGTTTAGATATGATTTTTATGGTTCTTTAGACACTAAATGGATTCAATTTAACTTGAAATTTTTATAGTAGAAAGTTCATGTTACAGGCTTTAAAATGACACTTAGTTTACCTTAATTAGAGTTATGTAACTCAAGTTATGAATTTTTAAAATTTGATACTCTATTATGTGATTTATGGGGAAAAGATAGCAAATGGCTCTTTTTGCATGAAGTAAATCCATGTACATATTAGTTTGGATAAAACTAAATACTTGAGTAAGAAATTGTGATATGGAATGATGAGAATCAATTTTTTAGCGTTATAGATCCATTTATTGTAATTAAGAACTAAAATTCCGCTGCTAAAAGTTTGGTTGCAATTATTTTGCCATGAATGGACATCTATATATATGTATTGTGAATATGAAATATATTAAGGTATAACACAAATCAATAATTACAATATAACTAAAATACTTCTTGGTTGAACGTCGATGTAACCAAAAAAATTGAGAATTCAAGAAAACATGATATTTCACAAAGTATAAAATATAAGATAGGAAAACATAAAATAAGAAAGCATGTAATAGGATGTTATCTATGCACTAACCAACATGCAACTATAAGATTTTACAGTATCTCCTAAATTCTTTTATGGTTAAGCAGTAACTTCGAAGTTCCCCAAAAATTGCCCATGATACTAATATTGCCATTAATTGACTTATAATAATATAAGGAGCTAAATTTACCCTTCTCATTGGCACTTTTATTCTTAGAGGACTATTTTAATTATTCACTTTACTATTTATAAGATATGGTCTTATTATGGAACATTTTAACCACTTGATTAAGGCTTTACCTATCTTAAAGTTTAGTCCTTGCACTTAAACCAATCTTAAATTGAATTATTCAAATTGAATTTTACTAATCTACTTCCACTAAATGGTTAACACTAGTGTGTTCATTGATTCTAGTTCACATAGGTTCTTGATTTGACTCTGAAGCATTAAATAAGCTTTTATTCTTGAATTTTCCTCAACATTCATTACTCTTATGAAAATTTCATCATCTTAAGTTTGAATAAAATTTCACATTTCCACTAACAAAGTATAGTAACTTTATTAACTAATCACTTTATTACTTTAATAGTTTGGCAAAGCTTAACTTTAATCAATTTTCCTTTTCATCAATAAAGCCCCTATTTCATACTTCAACAAGCTTGATTAAAAAGGACTAAAATGGAGCCTACTCCAATCTAACAAAAGAGCCAATTTAGAATTAATCCTAATACAAAGAGCATACTACAATATTGATTTAAATAATCACTCCCTTTAAACTAGATTGATAATCTCACAAGGAAAAAGAGCAGCCACTTACTAAGAATATGGATTCCTCAACTTCTAGCCAATCACCAAATCAACAACCCATAATAAGCATACAAGAGCTTATAGCCAAGAAAAGGAAGCCATAGCAAAAAGGCACAACTGAACAAGCAAGGGACTATCTGTAATGTCTGATTTTCATTAAACGATGAAAGCGGGCACATTTTCAAAGCAAGTCCCCCGAAATAAATTAGTTAAAGTATCAAAAAAATTGAGTGACATTTTAAACTCTTAAAAATGAGAATTCTAGCCTCAAACAGAAGGAAAAATGGAGCTAGAATGAAGAAACAAATTTTGACGGAAATCTTACGAAATGTAATGACATTTTCGTAATTTTGAACAAATTTTGGAATTGACATAGGAGGGCTTTTTAAATGAAAATTTTGAGTTCTTTGAGGTTCTCAAAAGCCCTGAAAACTATGGGAAGCCCCGAGACAGTTAAATCCCCTCCAGTGGACTTTTTCCAATGTCAGTGTACTCGAACTTTAACAGATTTGTTCATGAAGGTTTTAGCTCTGATTTGAGTGATTCTAAAGGGATTTTAATAAATTGGGAACATAAATTTTATAATAAAAACTATGGTTCTAAAAAAGGAGATAAAACAAAAGAGAAACGAAAATGTAAAGAACGAAGGGCAAAATGAAAATTTTTGAAAAATGCTTCCTCCTCCCCCTATATATAATTGGTGCCCTACTCTCTCTTTCATTTAGACTCAGAATTTTCTACCCAATTTTAGAGAAGGGAGCTAGGGTTTAGGCACACCAAGGGAGGAAGAAGAAGAGAAGAAATCCAAGCTTTAAGGTATGTTTTCTTGGTAGTTTTTCATGCTTTCTTCCATCCAAACCTCCTCTCCTTCATTCTCCTTTATTTACTTTGATTAAAATAAAGTTTACAAATCTAATTTAAGGGAGAAACTTAGAGGAAATTTTGGATTTGAAGAGAGGAGCTTAGATAAAGCAAAATTCAAGCAAGAAAACTAGGTAATTTCTCTTCCTATGGTTGCTATCTTGGTTCCCTCTCCTCTTCCATTTCACCTAGCATGAGAAACCTTAGGAGGACTTGATTTTTAGGCAGAACCAAGGATGAATATAAGGAAAAAGGGTGTGGAGATTAAGAATATGCAAAGGGATTTAACAAAAAACTATTAGATTTCAAGATATAATTTCTAGGGTTTTAAGTATACCTTGTAAGCCCATTCTTGAGTCATATATAATGAGTGAAAATAAGGGGAGGCCTTGGGAAAAATTTAGAACCCATAGAAAGTGAGTTAGTGCTTTAGGTTCCATATTATGACCTAAAGAAGTAACATGTAGTTAGGCTCTTTTTTTTTAATTGTGTGATAACTCTAAGAGACTTAAAAGGAGTCAATAATTATATTTGAAAGGAAAGAATGGAGTCTAAAATTTATTTGAGGGGTGTTGCTTCATTAGGTGCAATTATGGAACCATAATGAGGTTATAAGCTAAGCTAGTGTCTAAACAAATTGTATGGCCTTAGAATTGAGTTCATGAACCTAATTAGCTTCCATGAATTATGTCTACGCCAAAAGAAAGCATCCGCACACTTTTGTGTGTGTGTCGCCAAAAAAGGGAGCATTGTTTGAAAGGAAAAAATGTGTAATTGTATACAAGGTAGCTCTTTCTACCTTCTCTCATGCATGGATGTGTGTTTAGCTTGTCTTAAAATATGTGTATGTGTATTTTTAAGCCATGAAAAGTATGCTAGTGTAATACCATAACTTCTACCTTATTTCATGACATTTATAAGCTTCACCTCATTATTTCCATAAGAGTATATAAAAAGGGGAATGAAAATAATGGGTTTATTTGCGTTGCGCTATACTTCAAAATTTGCAATCAGTGTCACGTGGACTGTGTGAACTCATGTTATGTATTCTCATATTTAATTCCATCTCATTTATATCACAAAAATATGTCTACAATTCATGGAAACCAAAATGGAGTTTAAAATAAGCAAGCATATTTTCGGCCAGATTTGCTCCATTTTCTGATCCAAATTCAAAAAATCATAACTAAATCTAAAAAATTAAAAATCATGCATTCTTGGTCATTTTGGAAATATTAAGATGTCTACTTCACACTAAAAATATGCCTAGGTCACAACATTTATCACACAGGACGTTTGACATCCAAAAATCTATAGAGGTCGCTGGCTGCCTGGGCTGCTGTTCAGTTTACTGATACAAACTTCTGAAATTCATAACTAATTTTATAAAAATCAAAATCACACAAATTCAATCATTCTGGAAATTTAAAAATGTTAAATTAATATTAAAAATAATTCTAGAATGAAACAGATACATTTAGCTATCAGGAACTTATGGAACAATAACTAAACTCCTGGGGTGCTACTAGTACTGACAGTTAATTTCAAAAATACATAACTCTCTGTTCATACCTCCAAATGAGGTGATCTTAGTGGCAACAAAAATATTATGACCTCTAGTTTATTCATATAAAATTTCACAAGCATTGGACACCATTTGGATATCGAGTGACACAAAATACAAAACTGCCTGTATGAACAGTACCCATACCAGAATCCATGAAAAATCCTAACTTTGAAAATTCATCAAATATTACCTTGACCTCTGAATATTATAAACTTTAACTTCCCAAAAAGCTCTCAATGAGACCTAATTGTATACCAAATTCCAAATCAAGACTAGCTCATTTGGCTAAAAAGTGACATAGGATTCCATTATAGTCAATTTTGGCTCCATATTGGGTACCAAAATTGCCAAATGGATTTCCCTTGGTCTTGGCACCTTTTGGGCAAGTTTAAAAGCATATTTAAGACTTGGGGGAGCTGTCCAAATGGTCCCCAACCATTTGCATCTCATTTTGGCATTTTCACACTCACTTATACACATTACACCAAGCTTTTCTCAAATGCATACATTAGCATAAACACTCAATTTATGTTCTAGAATACATACACCATACTCATTCATTTATCCATCACATAATATCATTTTTACATTTGTCCAAGGGGTTATAGACTATTTACAAGAATAATATACATTATGAAGTCTCATTGTGAATCAAAAGACTAAAACTCAAGCATAAGGGTGGCAATCTTCTTTCTTCAATGTGGTTGGCTCCCATTGCCATGTTTACTTGGTCCACCTAGCATATTAGAACATTTAAAAGGAGGGAGTGAGATTCAAGAATCTCAATAGCTCATCTCCCATTCCATCACACATAATATGTGCAAGCAAGTTCTATGAATGCATGTGTGGGAAAAATAGAAGTCATGAACATTTAAAATCAAGCTTGGCATAGAAACACATCATACAAGGCATTTAAGAGCTCACCAAGTGTTTGGATTGGCCTCGCACTTCTCCTCATGAGTTTTGGACTTGCCTTACCCATTCTTTAAGCACTTTGGACTCAACCATACTCTTGGGAGCCCACTTTGCTTTTGGGAGACTCTTTACTTTGTTTCAACCAAGCTCAAGGGTTTTTGGCTCATCCTCACCATGGGGAAGAGTTCTTGGCCTCTCCACACTCAAGCAAGCTCAACCACACATCATATATTCATTTAAAAGCATAATGTGGCATCAAGAGTCATGGTATATAAGAGCATGCTAGCATACTTTTCATAGCTTGAAAATACACATACACACATTCTAAAGCAAGCTAAACATATATCCATGTATGAGAGAAGGTGGAGGAGCTACCTTGTATATAGACACACACTTTTTCCTTAGCTTTCAAGCCTCCTCTTTTAGTCACACACCCACAAGTTGGTGGAGATAGTTTCTCTTGGCCTAGACACAAATTATGGAAGCCAATTAAGTTTATGAAACAATTTCTAAGGCCATACAACTTGCTTAAACCCTAGATTACTCTACAACCTCCATTATGGTCTATATTGGCACCTAATAAAGCAACACCCCTCAAATGATTTCTAGGCCTCGTTCTTTACTCTCAAATATGATTCTTGACTCCTTTTAAGCCTCTTGGAGTCATCACATCATTAAAACAAATGGCCTAATATCATGTTGTTTCTTTAGGTCACAATATGGAACTTAAAGCACCAACTCATTCTCTAAGCTTCCTAAATTTTTTCCAAGGTTTCCCCTCACATTCATTCATCATATATGACTCAAAAATGGGCTTGAAACAATTTAAAACTCTCTTTAACTATGCCATCCCTACTTGGCCAAAACTTAGAGCATAAATGGGATTTCATGGCTTCTTGAATTTTCCTTGATGGAGGAACCATGTAGGGAGGTTGTTAAGAGTTGTAAGAGGTCAAGGAAACACTTAAATAGCCAAGGGAACTTATGGATTAAATCAATTTTTACAAGCCCCTTAAGTACTCTACACTTTTCCAACTTCTAAGTTTATGACTTTCCATTAGGTTTTGTTCATTTTCATGGAGGAAGAGGCATATGGGGGACCTCTTAAGGATCTTAGGAGTACATTTCAACATTTATTTAAGCTTAAGAACATTCATGTTAAATCAGATTTGTAAGGGAGTATTTGGATCCCTAATAGTTCCATCTTGTTTTCTAATGATCCTTTCTTGATTCTATTGGTTCTTTCTTAATCCTTGCCATCTAAAACCTCTAATACCTCCATGAATTGGGCATAAAATAGCCCCTAAGAATTAGGCTCATGGTGGCCAAATTAGTGCAAGAGGAAGGGGGAGGAAGAAACTACCAAAGAATGGAAGTTTTACCTTGTTTTCTTGCTTCCTTTGACTTGTTCTTCCACTTGGTTAGCTTACTCCCTCAATTTTCGAAATTCCCCTCTCTGTTGTGCCCCTAAAATAGCACCAAACTCTCCATTCAAATCATAGAAAGAAAGCTTAAGAGGAGAGGAGCAAGTTTCAAGAAGGAAAGATATGGAATTTCTTAAAGTTTCTTACCTTTTTCTTGAATTTCTTCCTTTAAAATCTTCTTCCTCTTGTGCGCCTAAGAAGCTGGAGTTTTCCTCTGAAAATGGGCAGAAGCAAGTTGGTCTTAGAGAGGAGAGAAAGAACGTGGCATATAAAGAAGAAGAAAGAAGCTTCTTTTAACACTTTAATACCAATTTTGCCCTTCGTTCTTAGCATTTTTGTTTCTCCTTCGTTTTAGCTCCTTTTTTAGGACCTTCTTTTTTATTATAAAATTTAGATTCCCAATTTAATAAAATTCCTTTGGAATCACTCAAATCAGAGCTAAAACCTTTTCGAAAGAACTGGTCAAAGTTTAGGTCAATCGACGTTGGAAAGAATACATCGGAGGGGCTTACCAGTCCCGGGGCTTCCCATGGTTTTTGGGGCCTCTGAAAACCCTGGGCAACTCAAAATTTCTATTTAAAAAAGTCTCGTGTATGCTTTTCCAAAATTACACTTATTTACGAAAATGCTACTGGCCTTTCGACAAATTTTTCGAATCACTCCGACCCCGGTTTTTGGGCAACTCAAGGCTCAAATTCTTATTTTTATTATTTAAAATTTTATCTAAATTTTATTTGATCTTGAATCACTCATCTCAGGGGACTTGCTTTGAAAGCGTGCCCGTTTCTGTCATTTAACGAAAATCAGACATTACACTAGCATGGTGCCATGATTTCATGATGACATATTATGTTTCAAAATGATGTTATGATATTTGTTTGAGTTTGCTTGAGTGTGAAGAGACTAAAAACTCTTAACCATAGTGAGGATGAGTTAAGAACCCTTAAGATTAGTTTAGACAAAGCAAAGAGTCTCCCAAAAGCAAAGTGGGCTCCCAAGAGTATGGTTGAATCCAAGAATCTCTTAAAGAATGAGTGAGGCTAGTCCAAAATCCATGAGGAAAAGGGTGAAGCCAATCCATCCACTTAGCAAGCCTTTGGATGTCTTGTATGACTTATTCCCATGCCAAGCTTACTTCTTGAATGTTCATGTCATCTATTATATCCATGCATACATTTTTCAAGACTTGCTTTGAATCTATTATGTATGATTGAATGGAAGATGAGCTATTGGAATTCTTTGAATCTCATTTCCTCCTATTTAATGATCTAACATGCTAGGTGGACTAAGTGGACAAGGTAATGGAAGCCAACCACCTTGAAGAAGAGAGCTTGACAACATAATACATAGTTTTTAGTCTTTAAAGCCATATTAATGTCAAATAATGTAACCCATGCTTGTATATGGTCTATGACCTTTGGAACATATGTAATTATGATAACATATGATGTAGAAATGAAAGAATATGTTATGTGAATGATAGAATGTAAATTGAGTATGTATGGGCAATGTGGCTTCATGAATGGCATTATAGAATTATGCATATGTGTGGATGAAATAACCAAAATAAGATACATGGAGTTTGAGACCATCTGGGCAGCCTATGTAAGTCTTAATTATGTTTTTAGACTTACCCAAGAGGTGTTAAACTCCAAGAAAAATCATTTGGATATTTTGATATCTTATATGGAGTCAAAATTGACTATAATAGAATTCTATGTCATTTTTTGCTCAAATGAGTTCTTCTTGATCTGAAATTTGGCGTGAAATTAGAGTTTGTTGAAAATTTTTTTGAAAGCTAAAGAACATAATTTTCAGAGGTCTATAGAATATTTGATGAATTTTTAAAATTGGCAAATTTTCTGATTTTGGTCATGTCACTATTTACTCAGGTCTAAAAATGAAATCTGACACATAGGGCTCAAATGATGTCCAATTGCCACAAAATTTTATACAAAGAAACTAGACATTTCCAATTATTTGTACTAACTAGAAACATCTCATTTGAAGGTTTAGAGATGGAGATATGAATTTTCAAAAAATCTATCCAGTATTAGAAACTTCACCCGACCTCAGTTACTATTTAATTATATTTTGAAGTCTGGGCATGTTTAAGTTGGTCTGGAGTTATTTTTCTCCTCTAACTAACATCCACAACTTTTCAGATTGATATCATTTGCATAGATTGATTTTTTTTAAAATTAATTAAACATTTTTGAAATTTGCTGCAGAAATCTGTGAAAGCACCAGTGGATAATTTGACCTCTGGACTATTTCAAATACCAAACGTCCTTTGTGATAGATGTTATAGTCTGGACATATTTTTAGTATGAAGTAGATGTCTGTATCTTGCCAGAATAGCCAAGAATGCATGATTTCAATTTTTCTAGAATTAGTTATAATTTTTCAAAGTTGGGTTAAAAAGGGGCAAAAGCTGGCTGAAAATATATGTGTTTATTTCATGCAATCCTTTGAGTTTCTTGAGGTGTAGTCCACTTTTGATGATTCAAATGAGTTGTATCCATGTAATTAAATATAAGAATATATTGTATAAGCTCACACAGTCCACGTGACATTGAATGAAATTTTTATACACGACACAACGCGAAAATATTCATTATTTCTATTGCCTTTTTCCTTGAAAGCTTGTATGATTCTTGAAAATGAGATATCTAAAAGCATGAGATGAGATAGAAATAATGGTGTTACACTATCTAACTCAAAGCATAACATAAAAGCAAAAATTAATAACCAAGTAAGATTTTTTCTACCTCCTTATCAAAAAAGTCATGTACCAAAGGAAAGCTTGAGGATTAGTATGATAATAGTCATAAATTTAAGGTGTGAGCCATTGGAATGAGATAGGGAGAGAGAGCCTTGTAGCAAAGAAAGGAGAAAGGGTTTGATTAGGTGAGAACAAAGAAGTAAAGCATGTTGGATCTAAGTGACAAAGCCTTAGGACACATGATAATTTGAAGCTTCTCGATGAATGTTTAGTATGTAAAAAGACTAAAAGAACCTATTTTAAGGGAGGGAACTAGCTAAGAAATATATGAAATTGGTCTTGCCAAGACTTAAACATATGCCCTCTAACTTAACAATCCCTCATTTGCCATTAAAGCTATTGCCATCCTTGAGTCTAGTTTCCTTCCTTTAATAATTATCTTTTTTTAAACATAGGTTTGAACTTAATTTTATTAAATTAAAAAAATTTAAAGTCATTGTTCCACAAGTCCTACTTCATAATTTTTGGGTTATAACTTAAAGTAGGGAATTTAACACAATTACAAATTAATCCTATGCTCCTTAAATTTATTTAACTCATCTAATATTTTATTCCACCTTAGTATGTCCCATAATCTAATTTAATTTGACTAACTACATTATTTTCTAGGTTAGATAATTTAAACTCTAGCCTTCCTTCCATAAATTTAAATTCATACCTATTATTTTCCTAAACTACTTATTGGATAGTTTTGAGAATTTTTTTGAAGCTTTAATTTCCAACTAATTAACCTTTAATCAACTTGGAGTCAACATGCCTTAGGAATCATTTTCTTAATCATTTTGTTGAGTCTAGATGTCTAGAAAAATGCCTTCATTTAAGTCCTTATTTTTATAATATTGTTTAGAATATAGGATAGATTAATTAATCTCACCTAAGGTTGTTCGCTAGTGACTAGATTAGATAACACAATATTTTAGACTAACTCAATTAACTTTATTAAAAAAAAAAAGCAATTTCCCATGGTTAAGTTACCAATTGAAACTAGGCATGCTTTCCTTGTAGGATTTGACACTTAACTACTCGAGTTTGTTATTTATAATGACTAGTATCTTGCTATGATGTGAGGCCATATTGTTAAAATCAAATGCTCATGATGACACTACACATAAAATGTCAACCACAACCTCACCACTTAGCAAATAGACCATATGCTTATATCTACCAAAATACTTACCTCCTTTATTAGATCTCAATCTGATTGTTTCTCTACATCTGCTTAAAGATTTTAAAGATATCAAGTGTTTCACTTTTGTTATAAAGCAAATAAATATAATTATAGCATGAGTTTTCATTAATAAAGGAAATAAGGTATTTCTAATCATTAGAACTTAAATTAAGGTTGCAGATGTCAATTTTTCTGTAATCTTTAACAGTTGAGAATTTCTTCTAACCTCTTTATGTGACATGTTAGTCACCTTGCCTTTAATGTAGTCCATAAATGAATCAAAGTCAATAGAGTCAAGGGATTCAAAAATGCCATCTTTTTCCAACCTTTTGATTCTCTTAATAGAAATGTATCTGATTCTCTTATGCCACAAAGTAAAACCTTATCATTCACAACACAATGTTTTACACATGTATCACCATACATAGGAATTAAAGTATTAGAGACATCCATTCTAATATGAATACTATACAAACTACTATCCAAAGAGATTTTCACAACAGGTACTAAATTTTTCACTAAATCAAGAAATTGGTCCATAAATATAAAAATGAAAATTCTAAAGGAACAAGTTTAGAAACATTCATATAAAAACTTGAAACATAAATTGTTTGATCAAGATCTAATATACAGCTAGAACTTAAAATTATCCTACATGTCTCTATTGGCTTCACTTATAAGCTAATCCAATTTCCAAGAAAAACTTTATACTTACTTAGGCTTGGTTTCCTTTGGTTGAGAAAACCTTATATTGTATTAGAAATATGGATTGTAGATTTGATATCAATCCATCAAGTGTTATGACAAATTAAAACCATATTAATATTAAAATCAAAACAAATTGAAGATATGAGTTTACCTTTCTTCTCCAGTCAAGCCTTCCTTTAGGTTAATCTTTCCTTATGTGTCTCTTTTTCTCATAGAAAAAACATTAGGCTACTTTCTTATTCATTTTATGAACATGAGTACTACCTTTGTTCTTGCCTTTCCTTTTGATGGCCTTTCTTCTTGGAGTTGGTAGCTATATATGTCTCATGTGGGACCTCACCACCTTTCAAATTTAGCCTATTCACTACACACAAGGCCAATAATTTATTTATTGTCCATTTTTTTCTTATATGCATTATAACAAATCTTAAATGCCCTATACGAAGAACATAGTGAGTTAAAGATCATCTACACTAAGAACGAATTGAATATCTCTATCTCAAGAAACTTGACTTAAGTAATTATATCTCTCATATGCATTCAATGTTGTCGCATGCCTCTAATGTTAGTTAACTTCATGTAGGACAATTGTGCCATCAGTATGCTAGATAATGACTTATCTAATGATGAATACTACTCATCAATGACATTCATATAGTCCTTGATATTTGCAAAATTAGGATTGCACCCGAGTTTTAATCAACATCATGCTAAGGCAATTAGATTGCTTCCAATGCTCGTATAGTGCAATATTAACAAAGGTAATAGCACTTGTAGGTACCAATGGCATCTCCTTGCGAGGAGCATAGTCCAAGTGGAGGCACATAATTAGATGTAGAGATTACTATTAATTGACTTTTAAAGGTCAAAGTTAGCAAGTGTATTAGTTGCTCAAGTAATAAAATAGATTGTGAGTTTGAATATCGATCCCACAATGAAAGGTGTATTTTTAGAAGGATTTTAAAGAAATTAAAATTGTAGTTAAAGAATAATTTAAATAATTACAAGTATGTTATGATTCATGTTAGTAGCCTAGGTCTTATTAGTTACTAGTCTAAATGATATATCATCAAGTGATTACAATACAAAAAGTATAAGCATAAAAACAATAAAAAAAGACTCAAAGCCTAACAGAGAAAAGATTAAAAGTGGAATGAATGGATGTTGACTAAATTGCCTAATGAAGCTCAGAGCTTAATATGTGATTTAACTCATTATAGCTAGCAAATACCTAATGTATCAAGTAGATGAAAATAGACCTACTGAACTTTCCTAATCTCACTTAAATAGTCAAAATCATATCTTACTTAAGTTCAGGTAATGTTGGGAAGACTTATCGAATAATGAATTTTGCCTTAATTAATGTGATTAGACTTAGTTTAACCAATTCATAATTAATTAGCCTAAGCTACATTTTATTGAATATATACTAGTCAAACGATATAATGGCATATAATTAATCATAAAACTCCCTAACATGATAACTCTATCCAATAAAACTAGTTTAGGAATTGACTATGCAATTACTCAAGCTACTTAACTAATGACATAATCTAATGACTCAGTTTAACAAAGTCAAATCACTATCATAAATTAAATAATAAAAACAACAACATAAAGGCATGAATCCCAAATCATATACTATGTAAATACATCAAATCAATTGTCATAGATATCAAATATAATTACAATCTAGTGAAATCCACCTAATCCTAAATTAAATAACAAAAAAGAAAAGATAAATTAAAAAAGAAGAAGGAAAGGAGAGGAATATTTTTTAGGATCAAAATCCCAAACAATAGACTATAGGAGCTTATAATTGAACATTTTGATATGTTTTTTAGTAACTCCACAGCATTAGACAACCTCCTAAGCTTATATCTCCTCCTTTAAACGTAAGTGTTCTCTATGACATCTCTCCTTGTTGAAAATGTAATCCTCTAGGTATCTAAAGGTTCTAAATTGTTAGAAATTAGATGATGTATGTTTTTCAAAATTGTCACATTGTAGTTACGATGAGCACTATCACAATTGCATTGTGCTCTTGGGTCTATAACCAAATTAGGTGGCATCCCACTTGGGATGTGACATGCCACAATTGTGGTATTGTAATGTGTCCAAGTCTTCTATAGGTCCTAGATACCCAAACTATTGAGATAATCTTTATTAACTTATAGTATAACATAAACCTATCAGGCTTTATTAAAGAAACCTAAAAACTATATATATATATATATATATATATATAATTATTAAAACTAAACTATTCTAATATTTACAAATTAAAATAAAAACAAGTAAAATTGTCTACAAAAAGACCAAAACACCTAGAAAACATATGATAATAAGTCCTCAAAATAAGCACAAAAATACAAATAAATCTGGTACTTATCAGCATCCTAAATGAAGGAAAATTGAATTGTTTCATGCCTTGTAGTTATCCATATTCATAATAATTTTCTCAAATGTATTAGCTAATGTAAGAGATAAATATGATTTTGCAAAGTAAATACAACAAATGAAAGTATGCTCATCAACACAAGTTATACAAAGACATAAATTACATATCATTTAAAACTTATTTGTGAGCAAAAATTTGAGTATACTATCAATTTATATGTCTTTTATAATGAAACTAAAAGGCATTTATATTTTCTAATACCTACAGGCTACTTAAAAAATATAAAGCAATTTCTATTTCATCTTTATCAAATATGTGAATATAACTATCTTTTTATGAATAAAGACATGTCATACCTACATACTTAATTACAACTAATGTCTCTAATTCATTATGTGATGTCCATGTTATCTAGAACAAACCAATAATACATATTCATAGGCATCTAAGGATGTTGTGGCTATTCCTTGACTAAGTAAGTTAATCACAAGACATATAATTTCATAATATGCACTTAGACAAGGGTATGCACTAAAATATACATGCATAAACAAGCATTGCATCAAGAGAATTAAATAATTAATCAATCAACTCAACTATATGTGACTAGTTAATTAAAAATTTTTTCCTTTAGTTTCATCCTAAATATGCCACATATTGCCTAAAAATAATTTTTCATAATTTGAACAAAATTAAATGGCAAAAAATATTTATTTTCACAAAATTTTGGACAAGAAACTAATATGTGCTATTAAATATTGACAAAATGGACAAAAAATGACCAATATGCTAGAAACAATTTTGTCTATACCTAAAATAAAACTCATCCAAAAATGTCTAAAAATGGCCTGAATATGTTTTTCACTCAAAAAAGTCAAAGAAAAAAGGCATAAAAGGCAAAAGCCCAATTCTGCCAAAAAAAACAAAAAAAAAACAAAACAAAACAAAACAAAACAAAAATTATTCTTGCCAAAAAATAAAACAATTTCTAATTAATAGTTGGCCCAAAATGACTTTGCCCAGAAGCCTTTTTCTTTTATTGATATAATGTTTTGAATAAAGGCCTAAAAGCATTGGCCAAAAAACTTCAAAATATGAAGCTTAAAAAAGTTAAAAGGTTATTGAAATGGTATGTTTCTAGTTTAATAAAATGACACATTTTGGTCCATTAGCAAAATGACGTGTTGTTTAGGTCAAGCACTAAAATGATGCATTGGTTAGGTCACCTTCAACCTCCAACCAAGTCAATCTGACTTGACTTGGACTTGAGATAAACCAAATTTTTAACTTGACTATTTCCTACATTCCAAAGCTCCATTTTGACATTCCAAAAGCCAAAATTGATTAGAAAGTCATAAGGATGAGTTGTTCAATCTTAAAATGGGTAGAAAACATTTAGATAAATCCTAACAAACAATGACAAAAACCCTAAAATAAAAAATTTTGGCTTCAAAAACTTTTGCAAAGCAAAGGCATATAGATGTTCTAATACCACATGTAAGGTAGATACTTATCCCTATAACATTTATAAGTCAACTGCATCTCTAACAATAGAAATAATGAACTTACCTCAAACCATAGCAAATTGATAATGGGTTGAAAGCAGATAATGAAGAATTCTTGCAAATCACCTCTAAATAAAACCTACACTTAAGCTCTATTATGAATCCTAGCCATATTTTATGATGTTTAAGGATTCATATGAGTTCCTAAGACATTAAGAGAGCTTCCTACATGACTTTTCCATCAAAGGAATCAAGGAAACTCCATTGGTGCCTTATGGAACCATAACTTCGGTCAAGGAGAGTCCATGCACCTAGGGAGTGTTTTAATTCCTTCCAAACTTAGTTTTGTATCATGTATGATGGAATGGTATGAGAGGAAGCCTTGGAAGAAGTTTAGAAGTCATAGATAGCAAGATGGCCTTATATGTTCCATAATATGACTTAAAGAAGCAATACCTAGTTAGGCTCCTAGAATTGAATATATGATGACTCCAAGAGGTTTAAATGGAGTCAAGAATCATGAATGAACAGATAGAATGGAGCCAAAATGATGTTTTCTTAAGGTTACTTCATTAAGTGTATTATGGAACCATAAAAGAGCCTTATGAGTCACCTAGCCTTTTTAGTAATTGTGGGGCCTTAGACTTTGCTGCAAGAGTATAATTAGTTTCTATATGATGTGTCTACCCAAGAGGAATGATCTCCACCTTCTTAGGTGTGGGAGGTCAAGGGAGAGGAGTCAAGAGTTAAGAGAAAAGTATGCAAATGCAAGCAAGGTAGCTCTCTGTACCTTCTCTCATGCATGGATGTGTGTTTAGCTTGTTTTAGAATGTGTGTGTGTGTGTATTTTCAAGCTTTAAGAAGTATGCTAGTATGCCTTTATATGCCATGATGCTTGATGCCATGTTATGTTTTCAAATGTTTACATGATACTTGTATGAGTTTGCTTGAATGTGGAGAGGCCAAGAAATCTTCCCTTTGGTGAGGATAAGCCAAGAACCCTTGAGCTTAGTTAAAATAAAGTAAAGAGTCTCCTAAAAGCAAAGTGGGCTCCCAAGAGTATGGTTGAGTCCAAAGTGCTCAAAGAATAGGTGAGACAAGTCCAAAACCCATGAGGAGAAGTGTGAGGCCAATCCAAATACTTGGTGAGTCTTGAATGTTTTGTATGATTTGTTCATATGCCAAGTTTGCTTTTAAAATGTTAATGACTTCCATTTTCCTCATGTATGCATTTGTAAAGCTTATTTTGCACATATTATGTATGATTGAATGGGAGATGAGCTATTGGGATTATTTGAATCTCATCCCCTCCTCTCCATTGTCTTAACATGTTAGGTGAAACAATTGAGCAAGGTATTGGAGGCCACCAAGTTTAGAAGAAGAAGATGGGTATCAAAGTATATGAATATGCCTAGTTTTGTCTTTCTTTTAGCCATATATATGGCATATGATGTAATCTCATGATGAAATTGTTATGTAACCATATGAACATATGTAAATACCCAAATGTGTGATGCATGAATGAAATTTGATACCAAATGTATGAGATAACATATTTTGGGTATTGAATGGCAAGTTTAGCTCTTGAATGGCTAGATAGATTAGTGTAATAATGGAAGTAGAATAGCCAAATTTAGATGCATGAGATTTGAGACTACTTGGGCAGTTCATACAAGTCCTATTTATGTTTTTAAATTTACCCAAGAGGTGCCAAATACCAAGCAAAACCATTTGGGCACACTTGGTCTCTAATATGGATTAAAATTGACCATCTTGGAAACTTATACCACTTTTTGCCCAAATGAGCTCTTCTTGATCTGAGATTTGGCATACATATAGAGCTTGTTGAGATATTTTTGGAAAGTTAAAGTGCAGAATTTTTGGAGGTCTATAGAATATTTGATGAATTTTTAAAGTTGAGAAATTTTCTGGTTTTGGTCTGGTATACTGTTCACTCAGGTCCGAAAATGAAATATGTCACTCAAGGGGTAAATGATATCCAATTGCCACAAAATTTTATAAGGAGAAATTAGACATTTCCAGTGATTTGTGCCAACTAGAAGCACCCCATTTGGATGTCTAGAGAGGGAGATATGTATTTTTGAAGTTTCTGTCCAGCATCAAGCATCCAAACTGACCCAGGGTACTATTTGATTAGTTTTTGATGCCTAGATATGCATGGAATGGTATGATGTTATTTTTTTCCTCTAGTTAACATCTGTAGCTTTCTAGATTGGTATCATTCATATGCATTGAATTTTTTTGGAATTAATTGGATATTTTTGAAGTTTGCTGCAGAAGCTTGTGAAACCAGTAGCCAGCCAGACCTCTGTCCCTTTTTGAATGTCAAATGTCTTTTGTGTGGCATTTCATAATTTGGTCATATTTTTTTGCATAAAGTAGACATGTGTAGCTTCCAATAATGGCAAAGAACACATGATTTCAATTTTTTTAGAATTAGTTATGATTTTCCAAAGTTTGCGATAGAAAAGAGAAAATTCTGGGCGAAAATGCAAATATGGATTTTATGTGTTCCTTTGCTTTCCACGAGTTGTAGGCCAAATTTGATGATGGAAATGAGCTATATTCATGTGTTTAAGTATGAGAATGTGATAGCTGCATTCATATGGGCCATGGGACTCTGAAAGAAAAATCTTACCTATAAAGAAATGCATTTTAATTTATAACTCCCTATGCCACTATATTGTTTCCATAAAACAAACATAAGATGAGCCATGTGAATTGCATGAATTGAGTCCTAGAAGTATATTGTTACAAAAACCTGACTTGACATGATATTTATGTAGCCCTACCAAGGAGGGTGCTTAAGGGTACAAATTAAAGTTTTCACTTATATCATTTTATGTAATATAATAATGCACTTAAATGCAAATTCAATTATTTTTTTTCCTTTCTTGATTGTGCTTAAATTTTAATTACTTTTACACAAAAATTGAAGTTTTAATTAAAAAATTTTTTATAATAAAAATATTTATTTTGGATTAAATACTTTATTTTCTTATAAAAAATGGCAAATTTCCCTTTATGATTAGCAATTTCATAGTTCACCTATGAAATTTAAAGATATTTTATAACTAAACATATTCTAATCAAAATACCCTCAAACTTATAAAATAACTAATTATCTAAATTTAATAGAAGTTAAAATCATTAAATGAAAATTAATTTGTTTAAAACAAAATAGATATATTCAAATATTAATTTTTACAAAAATATAACTAATTAAAAGCTTCCAAGTAATAATACCAATTTTAACAATTATGTGTATTAAATACATATTTAATCAACATAAGTATGTCTGTAAATGTAATCAAATTTTAAAATAATTTAATAATATTTTTGAGACAAAATTAATAACACTAAAAAAAATTTTCAAAAAATTTTTTTTTTAATAATTTATTTTTAATAAAAAATAATCTTATCCTCATTTTATTTAAAATGAGTTTAGTTGTAATGATATTTTGGTTTAAAATAAAATCCACGTAATTTTTAGACTGGACATCTAAGCCATTTAAAAAATTTTATCCTATTTTGTAAAAATTGTCTTAGTGTATGAAAAACAGTTATTTTATTTTATTTTATAGATTTTTTTGGTAAAATTTTTTTTTAACACCGAAAAATCAATTCAATTTTTTGGGTCAATTTGTCCAGATTTTTTCAGAAGGTCTATCAGGCCCAGGATTTCTGGTTTCAGCCCAAGCTTCATCTCTCTCCACTTAAGCATCGTCTAGGAGCAGAAAAATAACCGAAAAACAAAAACAATATAGGATCTCGGTATCATCGAAGTGCAACCTCAAAATCTGATTATTTTTTCCCTTCTGGGAAAAACAGGTTTACAATCGCCTTTTCATTCTCGTTCTCAGTCTGCCTCTGCCGCCTCAAGTTTCTGAGAAATGGCTGCTTTATCAAGCTCGATCGCTATGGTGAAAAATCCTCAAGCCCAGTTTTTGTCAGGTTATTACAGTTCTCATCTACCCTTTGCCCCATCGTATTCACGATTATTATTTATAGCCATTGCCGACGGGGTATTACTGTAAGCTGTTGCACTTCTTGTCTTTGCTTATCACCTGGAAATTACTGTTTATATAGATATATATATATATACATATATATATATATATATATATATATATAAAGCATTTTCCTTAGATAGACCATGTTCGTCACATCATTGATGGATACACTCACAAATAAATGATAATCAATAATAAAATATGACTCTAATGTGGTGGTAGGACTCTTGAGTCATGTGTGACACTCATTTAGTGATGTGCCTAATTAAGCACGGCCTACCCCAGAAGTTCTTATTCACAAAGTGCTATTTGGTGTTGTTATACATATTCTAGTTATTTCAATTCAATAAAATTTTCCAAGACCATTCAAAAAGCTTCTTTCTTTTTTTTTTTTGTTCCAGCTAATTGTGACCTAACACCTAAGCAGCATGCAATGACATATGACATGGACATAGACACTGCCATAAGGCAAAATCTAAAGCATCCCAAGTATATTTTGAAGTGTTATTTCTGACTCTTACACACACAGCTCCTATTTTAAAGTGTCCATGCTTCATACATCCTAATATTCTCTAAAACATGGTTACTTCTAAATTCATGCCATACCAGTCCCCCTACTTCTTTGGGTACTTTTGAAATTAAATATTATAATCTCTACAATTATAAACAAAAGTAGTATATACTTCGATATCATGTATTATTGTGGCTGACTATACATGAACTTTAATATCAAATTAATAAACTTATGTTACCATTTTGTTTGATTATATATCATAGAAAGCTAGTTATCTATTATTATTATTATTATTATTATTGTAAGAATTATCATATATTGTAAGATTTTTTATTTATTCAGTATATAGTACCGTATCCTACACCTATACCAGTACCCATACCTATGCAACATAGCTGATTATTAGCTTTAAATGTTATTTTGTTCCTTGGTGACAAGCAAATTTAGTCGCGCCATTTTGATTAATTGCATTTAGAATCCCACTTCAGATGAAAGAGTACAAAAATTCAACGAACTACACTTGTGCAGCCAGTCTTTGCTCAAAATAAATTGCCAATGTCACTCACTAGGTTTAAATACTGCCCCCAATATATATATATATATATATATTCCTTTTGGTTTCATTTTGACATTTTGAAGATGTTGAGACACATTCTGCCTTCATTTGTCTTATATATATATATATATATATATATTTTATAGATAAGAAGTTTAGGCATTCAATGGCTTCCTGGGGATTGTGGATATGAATTGATGGTATAGACTCATAGTGATTAGTGACGTAGTAGGTGGTTGATGTATTTGATTGGTGGGTCATAACTGTATGATATAAATTTTTTGGGTTAATTCCTAAGAATTAAAACTTTCTCATAATATTATGCAAATATATATGATCTTTGCTACTGCACATACGTATGGTAAATTAAAGCTTTGAAAATCTCCCTTTTTCCATTTTCAGTGACTTTCCTGGAAACCTAACATTTGAACATTTAATGTTAGGATCTGCATTGAAGCCGATGGATCAATGCTTTTTGAAAAGCAGCTCCATTAAACTCTCTCCAGGTTTCTCTTCGAGGGGTAAAGCAAAGCTAACAACACGTAACATGCCACTTATAGTTCGAGCAGGGTATTGGTGGATTTACCTTTTTTACTTCACTTTTTAGTCCAGGCCCAAAGAATGGGAAATAAGCATTATTACCCACAGCTATTTTTGTTTCATTTTTTTTCCTGATTAAAATTTGTGCTGTGATTATTGATCTTTTTTTCAAAAAAAAAAAAACTAATCTGATTGTCTACGTCATAAATTTTTTAGTACAAGTTTATCAGTTGGTCCCTTTCTTATGTAAAGTGAAGAAAACCAGAATTCTTGGACTGTTTCTCATTATTTTTCACTCAGAGAAGACTGATACAAATAGGAAAACAAGGACGTTGGCTACAAGGATTTGGTCCAATCCGGTCCCACAAAATCAGGAAAATAAAAGCAGAAACTAATCGTAATTCAATTCAAATAAAAAATCAACTGCAAATAAAAGGAAACAAATAAAAATTGGCAAGAAAGCAGAATAGGAAATAAGAAGGAAAGAAATCATGAGAGAAGGCCCCAAACACATGGCTGGAGCAGCGAAGCACAGTGACAAACAAAACTCCTCCTCAAGCTGGGGATTAGATATCAATCATTCCCAACTTGTTGGTTAATTCCTCAAACTTGGTCCTTGATTATCCCTTTGTCAAAAGATCTACAACTTGAGAGTTGGTAGGAACATAAGTCAACTCCATTATACTTGATTCAATGTTTTTTTTTTTTTTTGATGAAATGTTTGTCTATCTTAACATGTTTTGTCCTATAATGATGGATAGGATTTTTTGCAATCTCGATGGATGCCATGTTGTCACAAATACCCTCATAGGCATATTGACATTGAATTTTAGATCTCTAAGGAGTCTCAAGATCCACATCCCTTCACATATACCAAGGACTAAGGCCTGAAACTTTACCTCCACTCCTCCTAGCAACAATTGATTGCTTCTTACTCCACCATATTACCATGTTCCCCCATACAAATGTACAATAACCTGTTGTACACGTATTATCTACCACTAATCTTGCCTAGTTAGCATCTGAGAACATTTCTATACCTCGATGATCTCCCCTTTTGAAAAACAAGCATTTTCCAAGAGTCATCTAGAGGTATCTCAAACTTCGATACACTACCTCTATATGCTCTTCATTCGGGTTGTTCATAAATTGGCTTACAACACTGACCAGAAAGCTAATATCTTGATGCGTGAGTCAAATAGATCAAATTTTCTTCAAGTCTATGGTACTTGCTTGTGTCAACCGCTAAACTATCTTGAGTGAGGCTTAGTTTATAATTAGCTTCCATAGGAGTATATATGAGCTTACATCTCAACATACTTGTCTTCTCAAATAATTCTAAAGTATGCTTCCTTTGAGAAATGGAAATACCTTACTTGTTACAAGATACCTCCATGCCAAGAAAATACCTTAAATCACCAAGGATTTTAACTTCAAATTCATTTGCTAGGGGTTTCTTCAATTTCTCAATTTCATCAGTTTAATCTCTAATTATGATAGTATCATTCACATAGACAATCAGAATAGCTAATTTCCCATCTTGGCCTCTTTTAACAAACAAAGTATTGTCAATTTGACATTGGTTATAACCTTGGGGCCCTAACTACAGTAATGAATCTCTCAAACTAGGCCATAGGAGATTGTTTGAGCACATAAAGAGTTTTGTAGAGCCGACGCGCTTTTTTGGAATTGCTCTCACATTGTATTCCTGGAGAAATCTCCAAATAAACTTCTTCCTTCAAATCCCCATTCAAAAAGGCATTCTTCACATCCAGTTGATGATTTAGGTGGCAGTAAGAATGGCTTCACCCCAATAGTCTTTAGGTGCATTAGAAGCAAGGAGAAGGGACCTAGAAACCTCAAGCAAGTGCCTATTTTTCCATTTAGCAACTTCATTTTGTTTTGGGGTTTTAAGACAAGAACTCTGGTGTAGGATCCCATTGTTACTTGGGTATGAGTTGAGGTCAGAGTTAAAATAGTCTTGGGCATTATCACTTCTCAAAGTTTGAATTTGGCATTGAAACTGGGTCTAAGTGAGCTTATGAAAATTTTTGAAGGCATTAGTGACTTCTGACTTTTCTTTTAAGAGATACACCCAAGTCAATCTAGTGTGGTCATCTATGAAAATGACTAAATACTTTGCCCTATTAATATTTTCAACAATGGGTGGTTCCCAAACATCACTATGTATGAGAGAGAAGTGTTTAGAGGTTTGGTGTGTATGAGCTGGATAAGATGCTTTGGCATGTTTTGAAAGTTGACAAATTTCACCTAATGGCAAAGGAGAAGTTTTATTAGTCAAATTTGGGTATAAGTGTTTCATGTAAAGAAAATTTGGGTGGCCTAACTTCTAATGCCATAGCAATACGTCATCAACCTTATTTGAGGAAACAAAATGAGCCACAGCATCTTGAGACTTCTTCTTGGGACCATCCAAGTAGTATAGATCAGCACACATCCTAGCAGTGCCAATCCTTTTCTCCAACTTCAAGTCCTAAAAATAACACTCATTATGATAAAATTGAGTAGCACAATTCAAGTCTCTAGTGAGCTTGGTAATAGACAGAAGATTGCAAGTTAATTGGGGAACAAACAAGACATCTTGCAACACTAAATCTCTAGATAACTTGACCACACCATAACCACGAACTTCAGCCAAGGTACCATTTGTTAATTTCAGAACAGGCTTGTTAGAGTTGGGAATAAATTCATCAAAAAGAGATACATTACCAGATATGTGATCAAAGGCACTTGAATCAATGATCCATGTAAGAGGTTTCTGAATTTCAGCATGAAGAGCCATGGGATTATTACTTGATTGAGCCATAACGCCAACTTCTATGTTCTTATCTTGTACATGGGCAGAGAGATCATTTTCTGTATTATTTCTAGCTGTTCCTTATTGAACATAGCTGAATCTGGTGTATTTGGCTGCTTGTCAACATCAAACACCATCAATCCGTGGCCTTCCCATGGCTGCCTTGGCTTCCAATTGGTGGGCTTTCCATGTATCTTCCAACACATGTCCTTGGTGTGACTTGTTTTATGGCACCATGGTCTTCTATTTTGGCAAGGTTTCCCATCAGACCCAGTGCTGCCACGAGTAACTAAAGCCACTTGATATTGGCTGGTGCTTGTGTACCCCAATAAGCTCTTTCCTGCTTTCTTCATATCTAATCTCAACAAACACCTCTCTAAAAGCTGGTAGGGGCTGTGTGGCCATTATTCTCCCCTTTACCTCATCAAATTGCACATTCAAGCCAAGTAAAAAACTGTAGATCTGATCTTTTTCCACAATTTTGTGGTGAGTGGCGGCATCAGTGGAATTAGTCCTCTCATAGACCTCATAAAATTCAAGTTGCTTCCAATACTTCATCAAAATATTGTAATATTGGTTGACTGAGGCATCACCTTGTTTCAAATTCTTAAGAAGCCTTTAATCTGAAATAATGCAGCTGAATTCTCCACCTTAGAATGAGAATCTTGCACGCCTTCCCAAATCTTCTTGGCTCTCCTGGCTAACACAAACGTTTCTCCAATGTTTGTGGTCACAGAATTGACTAACCACTTATAGTAGTGTTATTTTCCACAACCCAAGTCTTGTATTTTGGGTCAGACATGGCAGGGGCAGCAGCTTCTATGGTGAGATATTCTACTTTTCCACAGCCCCAAATGACCTTTGAGACCAAACAAGGTAGTTATTGCCGTTGAATCTATGGCCCATAATCATGAGAGAAGGAGGATTTTCGCTAGATCCAGCCATGGAGGATGAGTGGCTGTTTGGCAAAGGATTGGGAGGCTGAGATATAGAGGAAGATTCGTCTTGAGAGCTTGTATGGTAAGCTCTTATGGAGCTGGATTGAAGCATGGTTTTTGTTCAGGACCTAAGGGCTCTGATACCATGAAGAAAACCAGAATTCTTGGAATGGTTTCTCGTTATTTTTCATTCAGAGGAGAAGTCTGATACAAATAGGAAGAACAGGGTTGGCCACAAGGATTTGGTCCAATCCAATCACACAAAATCAGGAAAATAAAAACAGAAGCTAATCCTAATTCAGTTCAAATAAAACATTGACTGCAAATAAAAGGAAACAAATAAAAATTGGAAACAAAACAGAATAGGAAATAAAAGGAAAGAAATCACGAGAGAGAGCCCCAAACACATGGCTGGACCAGCAAAGCACAGTGACAAACAACAAAGTTTTAATTGTTATTTATTGATGGTATCTTCTTTCACGTCTGTGTATACATGCTGATACAGTGGGGACGGTAGAAGGTCAAGCAGTGGAAGTATCTTTGTTGGAGGCTTTGTATTGGGAGGACTAATTGTCGGAGCATTAGGTTGTGTATATGCTCCTCAGGTATGTCTGCAGAGCTAATTCTTCCCATTTTGCCTTTCCTTTATTGTTTGGACCAGAAAGAAGAGAGAAGGGGGAAGTTCCTTTGCTCTTCAGTATTTTTTTTTTTGGGTGGTCATTGTTATCTTATTACCCATAATATTTATCCACACATGATTCCAAACATAACTGTTTGGTTGTTGCCCACCTTTGGCTTTCTTTATTAATGTCCATACTTTCTTCAATAAAACCGTATGATAATACTCCCTTGTTAAGCATACATGCATCATATTTCAATGCAGTTTCCTCAGCTTTCTATTGTCACATATGTGTTAAAATTATTTGATAAATCGCAATAGTTGGGGTTGAACTACTGAAAATATCACAGAAAGAGCAGACTGCATTTGATGTGCGATAACCAGATGTCTTAGTAGAGTTTAATACCATGATTAGGACAGTTGTCACATTTTCTGTCACAAATTAGGGAACTGAACTTGGCTATACTTGTTTTGGCTCCCTTCGTTGTCATGAAATTGCTTGCTTCTACATTAGTTTCTGGTTATTTGCTTGTTCTCTCTCTAAAGAGTTATGATTATAGGTATTTTCTCAATATTTGCTTTGAGTTTCGTGAAAATTTTATCTAATAATATTGGTGTGGTTATATGCTTAAAAAGGGAGTTGCATGATAAATTTACTAGGATAGTGAACCATATACTATAAGGTTTGTGAACTGCAGCTTTTTGCAGGAGCCAACTTTTTATATGTTGTTTCAATTTGAAAGCTTGTTTTTGATGAGTTTAAGTCGAAGAAAAAGAATTATTTTGGGCTTCTATGGTCTAAACTTTCCAGATAAGCAAGGCAATAGCTGGAGCTGACAAAAATGATCTCATGAGGAAGCTTCCAAAATTTATGTATGATGAAGAAAAAGCTTTGGAGGTCAGAAATTATTACAATTTTCATTCTTTTGAAACCATTCTGATTGTGTCTATATTTGTATGCAAGATGATATTATTTGTTTACATTTAGTATGTGTGTATAATTCATTTTACCTGGTTCTCCATACATCCTTTGTTTATTTTAATTTCATCTCATCACGAATCCATGAACAACCTTTGACACCCTTGGCAGCAGCTGATAGGAAAAGAATTTCATGTAGACATACTTTGAAAGTGCTAATCCTTTATCAAGAACAAAGGATGTAATTTATTTAACCGCACTAGTAAAACCTGTCTTCCTCTTCGTTCACTTAGGCTTCCTCTATTCTGTTATCATGTATTTCCTCTTGACAGTATCTCCATCAACTTCTGCAAACAGAGGAACTCTGCCATTTTCCATCAAAGCAAAACTTAGTAATTTAATATATGATGGAATTTACTATCAAGGGAAATCAAAGCATTTGTTGAGAACAGCATAGCAAAGTGAATGTAAGTCTTACGAGATAGTGAGTTTCATCTAAAAATGAGAAAATTTCAGCTGATACCATAGTCAATAGTGGTTGTGGAATATGGACAATCTTGAAGTAAAGTAAACTGAGCCATGCAAGTAAGCTCAGAAATAAAGTGTGAAGCTGAATTTTACTCTTGGAAAAATTGTGAAGTTGGAAAGTACCACATGTCACACCTGTGACATGGTTGGGCTTGATCTGTTTTAAAATACTACGGAGATGAGTTCCATTATGTAACTAATCTTTTAGGATAAGATTTTTTGAAATTAGGAATTTTGATTGTTTGCTAATCTTGTGGGTAAATGGCATTGTTTGCTAACTGTGCATGTAAGCCTGTTCTCTGTAGTCATAATTACGGCTTCACTGGAACTCCTATTGTATTGTGCTGTGATAACAACAGAAGACTCGTGCGGTACTAAGTGAGAAGATTGCACAGCTGAATTCCGCCATTGATGAAGTTTCTGGACAACTCTGGACAGATGAAGCCCCAAATAAATCGCCAGTGAGTTCAGACGAAGTTGAAGCTTCTGTGTAATAAATCATAGGACACAACTAAGCATCATTTGCTATGTTTTTTTGGCACTCAAGAAGATCATGTTTCAGTTATTGAATTTTAAAATTTACTTGTGAATTTTGTTTATCAAAATTAATTGCTTTTTCTTAATAATGGTCAATGGTTTTTAGATGTTTTTTGTTTTTAATGTTGGGAATGTTACAGCACTTGCTGATCTTTTGTGAAACAGGTGTAAATTCTGGTTATTTTCTGGAATTGAGATTAGATGCTAGAAATCAGAATACTGTGATTGACTTGAAATTTTGACCTCAAATTACGAATGGCAACCTTGCAAGTTTGGGGGTTGAGAGTGCTTCCTCACTCTTAATTCTCATCATCAATTATTTCATCTATCCACATTCCCAATTTTCGACATAGGGGAGATTTTCTCCCATTCTCCATGTTCTTATAAAACTCCATTGGAACCTCGCGGGGTGGCACGACCTTGGACGTCTTGGCAAAGTCTCATCTCTATAATAAAAGGAAATCAAAGATAGGGGGAGAAGTTTCTAATGGGAGAGAGGGCCTTATATATTCTAATTTGAGAAGGTTTCTAGAGTATATTTTAAATTAAAATATATATTATATATGGGAAATGATTTAAATATATTTAAAATAAATAAATTTATACATAAATATGAAGAAAAATTTTATAATTTGACGGTAACGAGATATGATTCCTCTCTCCATTCTTGAGCTACTTTTGGGGAAATCTTTTCTCTTGTTCCTGCAAGAAAAAAATTTGCAAATGTGAATCCTGGAATGGGCTAATCCTCGTGGAGATTTTCAAATTTGAGAAATTTTTGTCATCCTTACCTCAAATTGCATGTGCCTTATTAATCTCTTCATATATGCACTTCACTTGTTGCTTGCTGGCAGCAAAATAAGGTATTGGTGAAGCTGCTATTGTGTTGTCCTTTTTTTTTTTGGGTGGGGGGGGAGGTGGCGCACTGAACACATAGAATGCTAAAAGTCTCCTTACATTAAGAAGCCAATTGAAACATGTTTTATCATATATTCTTCCATATCTTGAATATCATGTATAGATACCAAGGCATGCTGGGTGAGGTTGTCGTTGTTTTTTATTTTATTTTTCCTTGTTGAAAACTTAAGTTGGAGCATTATTAATCATGGGACTAGGCCTTAAATGGTAAGTTTATGTTACTTCTGGAAGCCATGAAGCTTCTACTAGATTCTCTCTGTCAGATCCGAAAGTTGAGAGAAAAAGAAAAATGGGGAAAATTGACATAATTTCGGCTTCTAAATTATTACTTATATATAAATATGTGTGTGTGAGTCCATATATATATATATATATATATATACGCGTGCGCTCATGTACATATACACACATACATTTGTAAGAGTTACATGTATTTAAGGGGGCATATTTTTAAAAATTTTATGTATATAATATTAAATTTTGATATTATATCTCTCATTCTTCAAAATCTTGAGTTCATTGGAACCAAATATATACATGATTAAATTATATGTTTTTTAAAAATTATTTGACATTCTAATCTGAACCTAATAAATTTATACACATGTATTATGTATATAATTTTTATAAAAGAATTTTATTATTCCTTTTTTCCCCCAAAATATCATTCTTTACCCTTACAAGTAACAACCTCTCTTTTCCTCATCCCTCTATTTTTAAAAAGTTGACCAACAATCGTGTTCTACACGTAACATTTTGCTACTTGGCTATTCTTTCTACACATGTGTTTCACACTTTTAACTTCACTTTATCTTCATCAATTTAATTTCAAATTTTCAATAGCCTGCCTCCTACATTGGCTACATTTTTTTTCATTTGTGGATCACTATTGTCCTTCCCTTATTGTCTTCGTTGCTTTGTTGCCAGGTAGTGCTAGCGTTACACCTACAATGCTATAGCTTCATCTTCAACTTTTGGTTATTGCATTCCTAGCATGAGTCCAAGAGTGAAAGGTGAGAGAGCTTTTCTTTTCCCTTTCTTTTTTCATATTCTTTCTTCTATATAATTGCATATATTAAACATAAAATGGAATATACTATTCAATCTTCTTTATAATATCTAAGTTTTGTTAAATTACAAAATATCTTCCAATGTTATGAAGGCAAAAGTCATTAACTTTTCAAAGAAAGGCAAACGTCATTGACTTTTCAATCAAAGTATACAAAGACAAAGGACTAAAGGTAAGACATTACATATGTTTTATTAAATTATTAATATTTTCTTTTCATTTAATTTAATTTTTTTAATTTTGCACCATTTTATATTAATGTAGCAAATTTTAATTCATTTTTTATGCTACATTTGTTTAATGCTTAGTTGTAAATTTGTGATCCTCTTGGCTATTTTTAATTATATCCTTATTATATTAAAACATGATTTATGATAAGTAAATTTGCAAATTTTCTAGATTTTGATATAGGAAATGGAAAACTTTCTAAAGAGAAAATTATCATTATAGTAACAATATTCATTTAAAGCTCATGACTATAATTACCAACAATAACAAACCGAAATTAATTTGGAAAATTTGCTATTAGATCTAGAAAAATGAATTAAAAGTTTGACTTATTATCCTAATGATACAAAGAACACATTTACAAAAGAGATCGCCCCTTGGACCTAAAGTCTTGGGTATGTATATATATATATATATATATATATATATATATATATATATATATATATATATATATATATATATATATATAGTCCATTTCCATCTTGTAAAAATATAAATCCATAAACTAAAAACAAAGAAGGAAACATGACATCAATATGTTGTTCGTGCTCTTAATTATTTGGTTAGCTTTGATTAAATTATATAAGCAAATAAATTGGTATTATTAAAAAAGAGAGGATTTGACTGTCTACTTAGTTCATTACATCATCCTCTAAAAATAGAAGACATGGCACGACTGTTGGAATTTTCTACTTGTGTGCTCACATTAATTGTACAATTTTGTCTTCTAAATGCAAGTTGGATAATGGTCTATCAAGATATTATAGGTCCAATATTCTATTAAGTGATCATTGGGCTTAACATACATTTTATTTTAAATCTGGTTAGTGGTTAAAAAATGTAAGCCATTAGGTTTTATTAAATCCTACAATGAAAGGGTCTAATAAAATATTACTTAAGGTAAAGTTAAATCCTCTATTTAACCTTAATATGTGTGTTTGCTTCATTAAAAGTCACTATTTAGTAGAGGGTCATAAAGAGGAAATCCAACCTACAGTTTTCCATATCTAATCTAAAAGATATAGAAAAACAAAAAAAACAAGTATTTTTTATATTATATTATTTTTCAGTGTTCTAAAATGTCATGTAATCGATCCATTATTATTCGTACTGTCTAGATCTAATTGATGTTTGTATGAATCCTATATATGGTATTAAAGGCGAATTACGTTTGTTTAGAACCTAAAATTTATGTTTAATGGCATAATTTTGATATATGTTTTCATGCTTTTCACTTACTTGATATATGAAAATTAGTTTTGGGGTATTATACCTCTCATTATAAGCTTCTTATTCATATATGACTGTCTGCCATATAGATTTAATGTAAAAGAATTTAGCCTATGAATTTTCAATTTTTCCATGTATTTGAAAACTTTTGATCTTGAATTATATGACGTTTTAATTCAAGTATTGGTATGCATAAGCTTCCTTACATGATCATAAGCTTATTTGATGTGTTTAATTGCATCAAAATGCTTTCAAAGACAAGAAAAACTAAAGGAAAATGTTTTAGATTAGTAGCTTTGAAAACCCAATTTCTAGATCTAGTTTTCCTCTCTTTCTTGCCTTTTTTGAGTTTGTTTAATGCTATGAATCAGTCACATATGATCACATCTAACTAGATACGGAATTTTCAACATTAAAAATGGTTTAAAACACAAAATAGATGGACAAATTGAATCTGTTCCAAAAAAACCTTGTTTGGACTCGTGGGTGTCTGACTAGAGGTTGAAAACAACTTTCAACCAAGTAGACCCCTCTCATGTGTGGGGGATTTATGGGTTGGCACATGTGGGCCACCCTTGACCTCTTTTGGGGTAATTCTTTTTTCATTATGCTTCTTTTATTTTGTAGGATTTATCTATAATTTTATTTTAATTCTATTAGGCTTAAAAAATTATTTATAAATTATTTGCCTTTTTCTAAGATAAATTAAATTGTTTTATTTTTTAAGATACTAATACATGTCAAAAAATTATTGAATAATTTAAAATGATATTTTCATATATTTTAAACATGAAATTAGATTGTGCTCTCCTTAAATAGATATATGGTTTATATATTCCAAGTCTAAGTTAATAAAGTTAAATATTATACTATTTAACAATTATTTCATAATTAGAATTGTTGTCCATATTTTACTTGCAACAATAGTAATAAATGATCTTCTGAGATACATTTGGATGAAGTATGTTGCCTATTTGAGCATATACAAAATTTCCTAGTTAAGGAATTTTATTTTGTAAAATTGTTCGGATGTCTCTCACCAAAATAATTCATCTACCAAAATTTTACAAATATAGTTAGTTCTCTTGTTGGTAGGAAATAAAGCATAATCACATTTTCTCATAGTTTGGTAATTTTATTTTGTAAACTATTGTGAATGTTTATTGCCAAAGTGATTTCATTAAAGTTCAATAAAATTGTTTAATTCTCTTGTTGATCATAGGTAAGGCAATTGTTTTATTCTATCTTGGGAATATTGTTTTGTGAATTGTTATACATATTTATCATTGAAGTGATTTGCTCATCAAAATTTACAAAATTATTTACTTTCCTTGTTGATGGAATTATTTAACTTATTATACATAGTCACTTGCCCAAAGGAGATCATTGTGTGTATTTAATTCCAGTTTTGCATAGAGCTTGAGGTGGAGGTATATAGTTAAAAAGGTCCATTTGCCCAAAGAGGGTGAATTTTTTAATATTGTGTATTTTCTTTTATCAATCAAAGTATATGGTTTAGAGGATTTATCTATCAAAACAGGATAAATTTCTTTTAATATTGTATATCATTTTTTTTTGTTAGCTTCATGCAATAGGGAACCAATAGCATATTATAATCTGTGCCCAAAAAGGAGTTTATAATGATGTAACTAATGTTTCTTAAAATAGCTTATCTAGTTTCCAAAAGATTTTGAAATGACCTATTTTAATAATTATGTTACAATTTTATGGATTAGTATCCTTAGCCATGAACAATAATAAAGATCTTGATAGATTTCAATTCTTGGAAATGAAAGTAAAATATAAAGTTTGTTATTTATGTACTTGTATTTTGTGTATATATAATAGAATTATTATTATGATCAGTTTCTTGGTGAAAGGAATAAATAAAGTTAATTTTATCCTTATTTAAGAATTATTTGGTTTCTAGTTGTGATATACAACAAGAATGTTAAATTATTTATATGAAAGTCTTATTCATAGTAGGTGAAATGAAAATAAAAATAAAATTGTTTCTAGAATTTTGAATTATTCAATAAGGCACCTTGATCATACTTCTCATGTTATAGACTTTTAAGATATGTGAAAAAATAGTGACTTAATTAGTTAAAGTGCTTGTGTATATTTTGTAGAATATCTTATGGATATCTTTGTAAATGAAAATTATTTCAATTGTCACATAAATTGTGATATATAAGTGTCTAATGATGTTTTAATTTATAAAAAAAAATTGTGAAATTTTGTGAGAAACACAAATTATCTTTAGTGAAGACATATTTTTATATATTATATCTTATTTGATGGGTTATATAAATTATGTTCAATTCTCATAAATCCTTATCTTTTAATATTGAGAATTATATGGTTTTGAGATATATGACCAAGGATAAATTTTGTTGTGTCATAGATGTTTAACTTATATTTAAGTAAAAGAGTTAATAATATTTATTTCTTAATTTTGGAACATAGGGTCATGTACTAAATTTTAGAGGGAAGGTTAGCCAAAATAAAAGTATAGCTCTAAATAAAATAAGTAAATAGATAAATAAAAGATTTTTGAAAATAACATATATATATATATATATATATATTAGTGGGCCTTATTTTTCTATATTGTGTGGCAAAAGATGTCTTATCAATTTTATTAATATTTTCATGGCTTTATTAACCCAAAAAAAAAATCTCATGACATATTTATGAAATTAAAATTGAAAAATAATTAGAAATTTTCTTATATTATTAAGTTGTTTATATAATTTTAAACACCTTAGTGATATTATTGGATTAAATGTTCACTTTTAGATTTTTTGTGTACTATTTGATATAAGAAATTTTGATTTCATGAAAGCATTTTTTAAGTGAGAATAAATTCACCATAATACTTTAAGTTTTTGGCTCATATGTGGTGTCATGACCATCAATTAAATTCCTCGATAAAGCCCAGTAAATAAAGATTTCCCAATACTTTTAAACTCCTTAAGCTCATTAATTGAGGGGATTAGTTTTATGTGATAAACTCATACACGAGGGAATGATTGTTGGGATTTAAGCGAGTGGAGAAAGTCTTACATAAATAGTGAATATATATATATACATTGAATATGATGACTTAAGTGTTGTTTGTTCATGATCATATGTTATAGTTTTATTGTTTAATTTTCTATATAATAAAAACAAAGTTACTAATCAAATGGGATACTTTTGTCTTAAATTCACAATAAATTTAATTTATTGACAATGACATTTGAACTTATATATCTAATTTTGGATAATATTATTGTGAAAATCTTGAAATAATATTTTGCCAAAATTAAAAACCCAATTTAAGAATAGTTTTGTTGCAAATGAACAAATGTTATTTATGTTATTTGAATGCAATTGTGCCTTTTGGTTTAGCAATTTAAATAATATTTAAGTAATGTGACATTTTGATATGAGACTGTTTGATGGGTTAATATGAATTTTTATTACCAAAGTGACTTTTGATAAAGATTCATGAAATTTTCTTTGAACCAATGAATGTTGATTCTTAACCATTGGTTGTAAGCCTATAACTTGTTATAAGTGTGTTGTGATAATTATAGGTGTTTAGATTCTTTTAAAATCTGTAGTTAGTAGGAGTCATTATGCAGCAAAGTTTTATGAATTTATAAATTAAAGGCTCAAAACCAATTATTAATGTCCAAACAAATTAAATGATAAAGAAATTGTTTACGTGCATTGAGTAAGTCAATGTTAGTTTCTCAAATTTCTTATTCTTTGTTATCAATATCTTAGCCCTAATAATGAAAATTATATATGTTGAGTTTCTAAATGAACATCTTATTAATAACTTTTTGTGATAGTTGATTAAAACATATTAAAGGCTTGTGAGATTAAAAAAAAAAAAGGTATTATTGAAATCTTATATATTAGTGAACCTTATTTAGGAATTATAAAGGTTTTTTTAATGTGATAAAACAAAATTTTTTCACTGCCTTAATATATGCAGTTTAATAAATATTGTTGAATATTTGTTATCCAAAATGAGTGGGAGTCTAGTTCATTTGTACAAAGAAGGATATGGCCTATCTTATATGTGTAAGATAATAAAATCCAACATGTTCAAGGTTCTCAATTATGACTAAAATGGGCCCCATAGTTTTCATTATTTTATTAGCCTTATTTTGGGATACAGATCCTCCCCATTGAGTGGGTGTGGGTAGGGGTGTTCATGGGCAGGCCCGGATAGGGCATCTAGTATGCCCGATGCCCGGCCCGATTAAGACATCGGGCTTGTTTTTATGCCCGTAGCCCGACCCGGCTCGAACAAGCCCGATTTTAGGGCAGGTTAGGGCGGCCCTAAACCGCCCGAAATTTTTTTTTATGAATTGATACTTAATATAAAAATATTTTTTTGTAGACTCATAGGCATATATTTCAAAACAATAAGCTTTTGGAACCTTCATATTTTTATCAATAATAAAAAGATAGCTTAGAATTGTCAAGCAAAATATAACCTATACTAACATAATTAGCTTTAGGTAAATACGTGTATTTTCATTATTCAATAAAAGAAATGTCAGTAAGCATACACATCAATAATAAAAATAATTAAGAAATAGGAAAAGTTTAAATAGATAATGAAAATTACAGCATGTAAAGAGAATCAGATAAAATAAACATAAAATATATATATATATATATATATATATATATGTATGTATATATATATATATAAGATGATAAGATATTAACAGTTAAAAAAAAATTATTAGGGCAAGTTGGGCAGGATGTCTTTGCCCGTGGCCCGGCCCGGCCCGATATATTTTTAGTCCGGCCCTGCCCGATTATATTTTTAGCCCGGCCCTGCCCAGCCCGATTAGGCCGGGCTAGGGCGGGCCCCTAGGGCCACCGGGCCCGATGTACACCCCTAGGTGTGGGTGTGTAGTGCATGGTGAATTGTGTAGATCCTAGCTGTTCCTTACATCTCTCGGCTGAAAAGGTGACACGCGTCTAGTAGTTAGTGAAATGGTGGAATGAATCCTCACATTTTGTTGGATCTCTTTAGCCCTCTCATTTTCTTTTGGCTATTTGCAAAATGCATGCAGGGTTTCAACTTCCTTAGATGCAACTTCTTCTTGGGAGCTTTAGATTCAGGCATTCGCCCATGGAAGCTTTAGATTTAGATGTTGGAATTTTCAGCTTCTTCCTCAAATTTTGGCTTCCTCAGATAAAAGATTTTAGCTTCTTCTTGGGAGCTTTATATTCAAGCATTTATACACTATGAGCTCGCCGACAATCTTGATGGTGATGATCCTTCATCATTCAAGAGGCCAGGCTTCGACGAGAATTTCTCTAATGAGGCCTTAGTCTTCGGCGAGAAGACGGTGGAGGAAGGCGAGAGGCACAAGGATCTCGATTTCAATAATTGATTTTTTTTTTTTGATATGGGTGTTCCCAGTCCTTGGCTGTTCTTAATTCTTATTTGAATTTATTTATTGAATCAAATTGAGTGTTTGCTCCATGGATTTGCTACTTATTCAAGATTAACATTTGTTTTGTATTTGACAGTTAATGCAAAAATCTGATTAGTTTGGGCAAAAAGAAATAATGGGGATCTATTTACTTTAGGCTTATTCATATAAGATTGCATTAGGGAAAGCGGCTTACTGTAATGTGCAAAATTTGAATAAGTAATACACTTGAAGATTATGTTGGCTAAAAATTTAAAAAGCTCAGTTTTATTTAATATTAAAATTTAAAAGAGTAAAGATTCAGAAAGCTTAACTCTGTTTGTGTTAGCTATTAACTTAGTTCATGTTAATAAGTAGAAAACATGAATTGTCTATGTAATCCCATGTAAATATAAACTAATGGCAATCGTCTAATTATGCAAACAATTTTTTACTTTGTTTTCGTAGTTTTGTCCTTATTTGACTTGGTGTCATGTTTTCAGCCATAAGATATAAGGAATGGGCAAGATCTATGCAATTCACCATGCACTGTATACTCACGCAATGGAGAGGATCTGCTTCGCTTATTTTGTGATCAAGTAGGTGTATATGTTGGCATTTTACCCACTTTGTTAACAAGTTTGGATACTTGGGATATTTTAAAGTGAGTTATTAAAATTTATAGTGAAAACCTTATGGTACTTGTAAATTATTAAGGACATTAAACTTACTTAATATTTTGTTTGTTTTGGCTACAAACTATTTTGTTTATGGATGTTTATGTATGATGGTTAGAGTTGTCAAATTAACACTTATAATTTGTTTTCACATGGAGCATGATTTTTTATGAAGTTATAAGTTAGCTAATCTGTGGTTAAATTTTAAAATTTTTTAATATGATATAATACTATACTATTATATGTTTGTTTCTCTATATTTGTAGTAGAGAAATAAAGTTGTTGAGTTCTAAAATCATATTGAATTGTTCTCATAGAATACACATTTGCAATTCCATTAAGTGTTTTTATCGCTAGAGCATTTCTAGCTCATTTATAAGGATGGGTATGTCTCATAATATGTTGGGCTAGTGAGAGTTTTAGAATAATTTTGTGACTTCACCAACTTAGAGATTAATTCCTAACTAAAGATTTAAGATCTATATATTCTTAGACATGCTAAATGTATAGTTATTTTTGGGTCTTTTGATCTCTTAAATTAGTGGGACTTATGTATATATATTCTATATTTGTAGGATAATTCTATAAATATCACTTACTTTTGTTACATCTAATTGATTGTGATTTGTTGTTGCATTTATTTGATGTGTCTATTGATGATGATCATGATATTGATATTTTGTTTGTGCAAATATTGAATACAATATGTATCTTAAAACATAATGTTTATTTTAAGTATAATTGTTGTATTTGTTATTATATGTTTTTATTGATACTATATAGTATTCTCGAGATAAAGTAATTTGATATTTTAAACCAAGTAATTTCTCCTACTAGTTGAGCATAAAAAGATATTGAAAAATATTTGAAGAATTGATAAAAAAATAGTGCATTGTTGATTACTTTTGAAATTTATTTCTTATTACACTTTCAAACTTACAATCTATATTAGTATAATTATTGATATATATGACTATGGATTGAGAGTATATTAATAAAAGGGCATATGATTATCATTATCCTATAGTGATAGTTATGTTGGATCGGATTGGGTTCGTTGTGTTATTTTAAGACCATTTTTTGAAATTGTACACAAAAAATATTTGTTGTTTTGTTAACTTGAAAGTTATTTTACAAAATAAAATAAATTTTCTTTAAAAACACAATTAATGAGAATCAAGTAGGAGAATGTTGAATTTTTTTTATTTGTGGAATTACATTAATTGTACAATTTTTGTTTTCTAAATACAAGTTGGCTAATGGTCTATTGAAATATTTTAGGTTGAATAAGTGTTCATGTAATTATTGGGCTTAATACACATTTTATTTTAAATTTGATTAGGAATTAAAAGGTGTGAGTTATATGATTTTACCCAAACTCGCAATGGAATAACTTAATAAGACATTACTTAAGTTAAAGTTAAATTTTCTCTCTAATCCTGATATGCATGATTGTCCCATTAAAATTTGTTATTCAACAAAGGATCATAGAAAAGGAAGATTTAGCCTACAATTTTCCAAATCTAATGTAAAAGACATGAAAAAAAAAAATCAGGTATTTGTTATAATATATTTTGTTTTAGTATTTTGAAATATCATATAATTGATCCATTATTATTCATATTATTTAGATTTGATTAATGTTAGTATGAATCTTACATGGGCACGTATAAACTCTATTCATGATACAACGTGTGAATAACATATATATATTTTTTCATTTTGCTTTCTCCTTCTGTTATATACTTCTTTGTTCTCTCTTCATTGCCTCCAAGAAGAAGGTTTCAGTAGCTTGGCCTCCAACTCCCAGGTTTGCTCCTTATCTTCCTTTCATCATTGCAATCTCTTTTTCATTTATCTTTTTTCTTCTTTAACATTGGATATAATAATAAACTCTCTTGCATTTCAAATAATTTATTACCTTTTTTTCTTTGGCTTCTTTCTTTATATTTCATGCATGTACTCTTTTTTTAATTAAATTATTTGAAGTGATATGATAGGGAGAGTTTAGAATCCGAGCATCTAATCGTTGGATTGTTCACGAAATTCATATATAGTAATAAGATATTATTCTAGCACATATCTTAAAATGATCCAACAGCTAAAAGTTCAAAATGTACAGAGCTTGAGTTCTCTGTAGACTTTTCAGATATTCTCTAGTTTCTAACATGATTTAGAAAAATATATCTTCAAAAATTGTGGCCCCCATTTATTTTTCCTTCAGGGACGAAACTCATACGTTTATGCTTCTGTTTACATAGCATATTAACTTACACAAACTCAAATACAGCTATATGTGCGTGTGTGTGTGAAGTTCATCCTAAACAGACTATTAATGTTCTGGCGTTTTTGGTGGCACATGCTTTCGTCGTTTATTCGACGGTTTTAAATGGACCAATCCAAATCTATTAGTATTTTATAACTCCTTAATTATAGTATAATTACAATTGAAGTATATAAGTTTTAAAATATAGCACTTTATTTTTTTAAAATTATTCAACAAGGCGAAAATGCCATGTTTAGAAAACCGGACCGAACCGGCCGGTTCGACCAGAAACCGATCCCTGGTCCGGTTCGGTTGAATTAGAAAATCGGTCAAGCAAAAAACTACCAGTCAAACCGGTAAAAAATCGGTAAAAAAACCGGACAAAAAATCTGTCAAACCAGTTTGAAGCATATTTTTTTTTTTTTAATTTTTTCTATATAACAGAATAATTCATTTTAAATAATTTTAACAAATTAAAAATAGAAAGTAATAAAAAAGATGAGGGGGTTGAAATATGATATTTTTTTTAAAAAGAGAATATAAGAGAAATAAAATGTGTATAATTAATTATTTTTTATATTTACTTTTTATCATATTTAATTTCCTAATAATATTGCTCTCAAATATCAAGATACTTAGCTAAAATTATTATTTATTATTTTATTTTTTAATAATAAGTAGAATCTTAATATAATTTAGAAATTTTAAAAATTTAATATTAAATATTCTTAATTTTTAATCATAGATAATTTTTATTTTAAACTAAACATTAATTTTTGTAATATCTTAATAAATGTTAAATTAGTAATCAAATATTTAAAATTTACTAATATTTATTTGTTATATTAAAATTTTAATACATAAAATTTTTTTAAATAATATATTTAATTATCACCGGTTCGACCACGGTTCGACCATGGTTCGACCAATGAACCGTGAACCAGTACCTCCACCGGTTCAATGACCGGTCCGGTTTTAATAACATTGCGAAAATGTTACCATCAGTTAAATTTAATGTCTAAAAAAATCACATAATTGTCATATGATATTTTATTTAAAAATTTTTCATTATCTTCTCTTTTTTTTAAACGAACTGTTTATTACTTTTTCTTGAATTCTTTAATATCCAAGACGTTTGTTTTAATTAATATATAATAGTTTTATTTTTTGTAATAATCTAGGAGTTAACTGTTTTTTTTTAAGAGTATGTACCAAAATTATAAGTTTATACTTCAGAGGATGTATGAAAATTTTTCAAAATAAAATTCACAAATAAGAAAAAAGAAAAATTCAAAGTCCAAGCTGCATTTATTTATTAAATATTATTTTAATCCATTACTTTCGCATCTATTCCTTTATTTTTTTTAATCCCGGAAATATAATAAATGAAATGTATTTGTATAATAAAATGATGAAAGTAAATAAAAAGGTCTACATTTAATAATATAAAAATAAAATTTGTCTTTTTAAACCTTGCAATATGACAAGTGGAAGTTGCTCCAAAATATTGGAAATGGCATCTAGTTGGCCAACGATTTCCCTAAAACAAGAGGAAGGTCATTGCGTTGTCATTTCTCAAGAGCGGTCGGGTCGTCATGTGTACACTATTGCGTAGGCTAGACAAAGGTGCTCGTTTACGCCATATCCCATTAGATAATGTTTAAAAATAAATAATTAAATTAAGATTAAATTACACTAATTTTTTTAAATTTGGTTAAATTATTTCTAATATCTCTTTTGTTTTAAAAATATCTTTTGAATGCTTTGAGATTTGAGATTTGACATATTACAAAAACATTCTTTTAATTTATTTTCTGTACATAATTTTACTCTTGACACAACAGATATTAAGAAAGCTAGATAATATTTTTGAACAAAAAAAATTAAGTATAATTTAACAATTTTTTAAAAAAATATAATATACTCTTAATTAATTATGATCAATATATAAATAAATTATGATATAAAATATGCTTAACATATTTAAAATTTATTCATAATTAATTTAATAAATAAATCTACCTGAAAATTTTTCATAATTCAATCTTACAACTGCTCAGCTCTGATTTTCCGAACAAAGTGTTCACTGAAATAGCTTTATGTTAATATAATAAATTAGTGACATTTTTAGCTGTCATTCAAGTAGATTTTAGAATATTTATTATAAATAACTCAATTTATATTGGTGGCTCAGCCACAACGTACAATATAACTGTGTCCCGCAATTCTTCGGCTAGCTTTTTCCAATCAGCAATATCAAAATAGAAAAAGTTATAATTAAGAATTTTAAGTTAATAATATTTATATTAAAACATTTTACATTTTGAAATTACTTAAAAAATTTAAAGGCAAAAAATTTTAACTGAAAAACCAAAACTTTAATTTGTTTACATAATTTAAATTTTAAATTTTTAAATCTTTCATAATAATTTTAAAATTTAAAATCTTTTAATATAAATATTTTCAACTTAAAAATTTTTATCTATAATTTTTCCATCAAAATACATGCTTTACTGTCACCGCACTTGCTGGGGTTGTCCACTTGTCCTCATTTTCTGTTTTTCAGTTCTTTTTTTTTTTTTCACAAAAAGATACAAAGTAGTTGCTATGGTGTAAATTTATGTTTTATACGCATTTTATAACATCTTAAAATAATGGTAATATCTCTTCTATGTGTAACCGAAGCATATTTCACGTTACCAATACATTAAGAAGACATTACCAATTCTTGAAGTGCTTGTGACTTCTTGTTGAAGTCTTTGAATGTTTAAAAAGTCAATAATTAATTACTAGCAACACATTATATAAACATTACCAATAAAATATTATTAGCATGTTAAGAAATTTTTACTAACACAATTAACACTTAATGTGTGGAGTGTTTAAGAAATTAATACTTAATTACCAACATATTAAAAACAAATTATCAACAAAGATACTTATGAAAAGAAAATCATACCAACAATTGCATTGTTGCACATAGAACATCAATTTACACGAGGAGAGAATTTTATGGTTACCAGCATACGTGAAATAGCCATTGCATCCATTAGCGTGGGGTTCCCATATGGATTTAATCTTTCACTCCATGTATATGCAGTATGACACACCTAAGAAGTGCTCCAATAGAGAGAGAGAGAGAGAGAGAAAAATAGACTTTTGGTCAAAAAGAGAGAATAGCAGAATTTTATTTGGAAAAATAAACGCTCGTCTTCTAGTTTGGCTGAAATTCTATCCCCCCTGGTTCCCGTACTATATTTCTTTTTAGCATTTTAAAAATTCACTTATGATATAAAATGTGGTAATTAATAAAAAATTCCAAAATTTGCTCTGCATACATTAAAAAAAAAAAATTGATTCTAACAAAAAAAATCTCTACTCAAGTAGGGCATTTGAACTATTTATCTTAGTAGTAATTAATTAGTTTTTTTTTTTCTTAAATATGGCAAGAGTATTCTCACACTTTGTGCAAATGATTCCCCTTTGTGACAATTCTTAAAGGCATGTTTTCAAAGTATTTCTTAAAATAAATAAAATAAAATTTAAGTTGTTAAAAGAAAGATAATATTTTTTTGTTATAAACTCATCTAACCCCTTTAAAAGTGACAAATTAATTTGAGTGAAGAGCGGAAATGGGGTTAGGACTACACGTGGTTGGCACTATGGGAATGGCACCTGTTGCTCATTGTCTATTTGGGGTAGCTTCTCAAACTAGCGGCCATGAAACCTTCTCAAAAGCTCTAATTAATTAAAGCCGACATTATTATCTCAAATTTTGTCATCTATTTGGGAGTATACAGACAGATTGCACCAGTACCACTCCCTATTTACCCAACTGCTCTCTGTACTAAAGGGAATCAATCATCAAAACAAACGCTAAATGCTCTTTCGACATCTGAATCTGACCAATCTTAAAATGTCTCTCATTTATAACATAACAAATCTGTACCTTAATGTGCTTTACTGAAGTGACAAGTTGTGGTACCTTCATGGATGCTTCACCAGTATCTTCATGCCAAGATATTCTTTTCCTTCACTGTTCATTATGGCTTCAGTTGACAAAAAGAAGTAGACATATCTTTTCACTATCCCTTGTTTTTGTTTATCATTGAGCATCAAGAAATATGAGTTTTTGGGAGCTATTGGAGGTGGCATCTGATCCAGTGCTGCAAGTTCTACTTATCAGTGGATTGGGAGCTTTAATGGCAACTGATTATCTTAATAATCTTCTATCAGCAGATTTTCGGAAATCCTTGAACAAGGTAATCAATAAATTCAAGAAGCTCAATGTCAAAGATTTTCATGAGCTCTGCATTTATGCGTGTTTGACCCCTGATGCAGATTGTCTTCATACTGTTCACTCCTTCACTCATATTTGCCAGTTTTGCCAAGAGTGTTTCACTCCAAGATATGATTTCCTGGTAGGCATCCATTTTTCCCTCTTTGAAAGCCTTTCATGCTTGTGTGCATTTTTTTTCCCCTTTATTACTAGATTTTTGGCCCCTTCATGTCCATCATTCTCTTTAAAGAGGCAAAATAGGAAATCTCATTGAAACAGAACAAAATTGCATACCTAAATCTCTCAATAACTAAGTCTTTGAATAGCTTTTCCCTTTGGTTTTAATAATAACCAAGTCTTTGAATAGCTTTTCCCTTTGGTTTTAATGCCCAAATATTGAGAGCAATTGATACAAAAATCTCAATGAGTTGCCCTAAGTTATTGCAAATGAGCTATTTATGTGTATTTGTTGAAGAGAGTAGCGCAAAATATGTTTGTTAACCAAGTTAATCATGCCATGTTTATGCAGGTGGTTTATGCCCATTAACGTTGCACTTACCTTCCTCATTGGAGGGATTCTGGGATGGATTATCGTAAAACTACTCAAGCCTAACTTGAAACTGGAAGGTCTTATTATTGCTGCATGTTCATCAGGTATATCTACCAAAACAGATAGCATCAAACTCTGGTATGGCATGTTTGGCAAAAGGGAAAGTGAAAGGAATGTCGAGGCTGAAGATCGGAAAATTGACAATGACGTGGTCCCATCAAAATTTTCCATTTTCACTCCTTACAGTTTCAAGCAAACTCTTTAGGATACGTTTGGATTGAGAAAAAAGGAATAGAAGTGAAATTTTAATTTTATCATTTGTTATGATTTAGATTTAAACCTAATAGTTTTTTTTTCTTTCTCTTCATTCATTTTTCACAATCCAAACATATTGTAAGAGCAAAAAATGTTGGATTTAAATCTAAGAAAAATATCAAAATTAAAATTTCATTCTCTTTTCTTTTCCTTCATTCTCCTCAATCTAAGAATCTTCAATATTCTCAAAAACCCTTTATGTGAAAGCATCCAATTTCTTTAATCAGGAAATTTGGGAAACCTTCCTATTGTAATTATCCCTGCTATCTGTGATGAGAAAGGAGGCCCATTTGGTGACCGTGGTGCTTGCCGCTCTAATGCACTTTCTTATTCATCTTTCTCTATGGCGGTAAGCCTTCTTTCTACCCTTTAACTAAGTGATATAACGGATTCAGATCCTCTGAAGTTTTGTTTTGCTGAAGTTGGTGAAGTTGCCTACAAAGAAAGATTTCTCTCTCTTAAAGGAAACAAAATTATATTAAAAAAAAAAGAAGAAGAAGAAATGCAAGACACTTCACCGCACTTCAGAGAGGCAGAACTTCAGAGGATCCATTCGCGTGATATAACATACACATACAACAACATCAATGTGTGTGAGTGAATGAGTGAGTGAGTGTGTGTGTGTGTTTTGTGTATGTGTCTCATTATGTTTTTGTTAATTGTAGCTTGGTGGCATCTTCATCTGGACCTTTACTTACCAGATAGTACGAAACAGTTCCATGAAATTTCTAGCACTTGAAGGTGATGATATCATAAAGAATCCCAACAAAGATTTTGATGTTGATGCAGAAACTCACCTTCTCAAGGGAAAACACTCAAAAAATGCAATTACACAAGACACTGAAAGCCAAATTGTACGTTAAGATTTTGATTTTTAGATGAGGCATAGAACAACTTTAAATTGATGTCAAATTTTATAATGGTGATATTTATGACAAGAACTTTTAATTTAACTTTTTATAAAGCATGTCTTCATCCATTTTTCTAGACTATAGAATAAATCTGAATTTGCAGATGGCAGATCAAGCTTCGTCTAGTGTATTGAAGGGGAACGAACCATTTTGGCAGAGACTCACACAGATTTTTTGCCAGCTTCTGGAAGAACTAATGGCACCTCCAACAATTGCCATAGTGAGTTCTTTTCCCTCTCTTTGATTTAGCTTCTTCTAGTGTGGTGAAATTTCACATTCACCCACATGCGCGTAGATGTGATCCCATTTGATTGGTAAAATAACTTATCTATATATAATTGCATGACTAGTTTTTAGGTTTCCTCTTTGGGGGGATAACGTGGCTAAGGAACCTGATAATTGGTGAGAATGCTCCCCTACGAGTGATCCAAGACTCTATTCAGTTACTAGCGTAAGTGCCTCTTCTCATAAAGCCAACCTTCTTCTTAGTTCTCTGGTGAAGTATATATGCAATCTTAGTCCTACCAATGTTAGTATCAATATTAATTTTTAAGAAAAATAAACATAGAATATGTGAAACTCATATTTTGATGGGATCTATTATTTAAGTAGATTACATATATTTTGTTTATTTGTCTCTAAAATTAACAGTTAATTTTAGTGGAAAATTTAGAGAATTGTAATCCTTTTAACTATATTAAACACTATATTTATCTAATTTTGCTAATTCTTTATAGGGATGGGACAATTCCTTGCATCACCCTTTTGCTTGGTAGCAACCTCACTAAAGGTAAACAAAAGTAGCTTCCATATCCAACTTTTAAATATTGGATTTGGGTTCTTAATAGTTCTTGTTGACTTTGGTACTGAAATTGTAGGCATGAAATCATCAAGTATCAAACCATCTATCATCATAGGCATCTTAATAACTCGACTTATAATGCTGCCTGCCATTGGAATGTTCATTGTCAAAGTGGTTGCAAACTTTGGGTTCCTCCCAATGGACCCTTTGTTTCATTACGTGTTGGTGATGCAGTATGCGGTGCCACCTGCGATGAATATTAGTGAGTGATTTCTTTATCATACAAGTGCTTCCCCTTTCATTAGATAATAGCCTTATTGCCACCACAGATTTGCTAAATTGTTCGAAGGGATCCAAACTAAGCCTTTGCATCTTCATGTGTAAGGGTTTGAAATCCCACTTTGACTAGTATTCTTGCTTAGTGGTCAACTCTTATCAAGGAAATCTTGTACCCGCAGCTTAACTAAGTAGACTCCTTTAAAGATTAAAGTCCTTAGAGATAATCTTTTAGATTAGGTCTTTATTAAGCCCTTTGAGATCCCAAACATGCTCTAAAGCCCTATTAAGTAATCTAGAAGTATACCATCTTGATTATCATTTATTTACCAAGAGAAAAGGGAAAAAAATGATACTAGTTATATTGAATGCTACTATGATGCAGGTACCATGGCTCAACTATTTGATGTAGGTCAAGAAGAGTGTTCAGTCATCCTCTTGTGGTCTTATGGTGCTGCAGCCATAGGACTCACTACTTGGTCCACATTTCTTATGTGGGTAATGTCTTAAGCAGCTATCATTGAATTATCAAAGTCAATTAATAGTGAAGAAAATGCCCAACACTAGATTGAAACTGCCACATATAATGATAATAATAACTTATTGAAAATGGTTATATATGTGTCACTACTAATCGTGAGGGATGAAATGTTCAATACTTCTAAGCAAAATTTATGTATTGATAGCTTTCATTGTCCATGTCAAAAAACAAAAAAAGTTAGATGCTAGATAAGTCATCTGATTGAGTTTGATGGTCTTATAATAGATATGGAGAATGTGGCCTTAATTGAGGGCATTCATTTGATTTTATTTTTTATTTTTTAAGGTTGAATTTGTCTTTGCCATCTTACTATCATGTAAGGTTTTTTTTTTTTTGGGCGCCATTGTTATGTAAGATGTTTAAGAATGCTCAAATTTGATCCAAAAAAAAAAAAAAAACTCAAAAAAGTTTAAACTTGGCTTGGAAAGTAACAATTGCCAAACAAAATTTGTTAGCACGTTGAGACAAATTAATTAAGAGGTTTGTGTGGAAAACTAAAATGAACAACTATCAAATTCAGTATTTTACATTCTATACTCAAAACAAGCTGTATAGTTTCTGGCAAAATAACATATCTTCACTTGTTAAGGGTGTGTTTGGATGGGGGGTTTTTGGAGAGGAGGGAAGGAGGAGAGAAATAAGATGTTTGATTGAAAAAATTGGAGGGGAGAGGAGGGGATGGGAGGCAAATTTCTCTTCCTTTCAAATTGGGGGATTTTGAAAAAGAGAGGAAGAAAAGGGAAGAGAATTTTTTAGTTATAATTTATTTTATTGTCCCTTAATTTTTTAGTATTTTAGTATTTTAATATTTAATAAAAATTATGATATTTTTTTATCAGAAATTAAAAATAAAAAATATTAAAATTCATAATTTTTTTAAAAAAATTGATATAAATAATTTTTTTATAAAAAAAATTAAAATAATATAAAAATAAATTTGTTCAAATATTATTTTCTCTCTCTTCTCCTCTTGAATTAAATAATAATTTCTCCTCCTCTCCTCTCCTCTCCCTTCCAACCAAACAGAATTCATTAAACCTCCTCCCTTTTCCTCCTTTCCCCTTCATTAACCTTTTTCCGCTAAACCAAACAAAGTCTAAAGGAATCAAGAAAATGAAAATAAATATAAGAAATAATTCCAAACATATTTGAAGTCTACAAAATGTTAAAATATTTAAACGATAAGCTTCACCAAATCCATCTAACTTTTTTTTCGATCCCCAAATGTAGGACTACACTAAAATTATATATAAAAAAAAAAACAGTAATAAAATAAAATAAAACATTAAATAGGCAATGTAGCTGTGTTGCGAGGGTCTCCGCGCTTCACGTTCGAATTGTGTACAGTTTCCAAGGGAAAATCACACAGCGCAGTCCAACAAATCTTGAGCGTCCAACAGATCCAACGACTGTAAATGGGATACGCCTTCGGCACCCTTGAAACAGAGCGTTTTGGAGCCAATCGAAGCCATATGCAGCCACTTCCTTTGTTTTCGATGCTCTGAACCCATATGCGGCAACCCCTTCATCCATCGTTTTGGCTGCTATCAACCCAAATGCAGCGCTGCGTTTCTTCGATCGCGTTGGCTGATCTGAACCCATCCCTATTACTAGATCTGATTGAACCCATTTATTTCTTTTGGTTTATCTTCATTCTTTCTATTTTTGAGATTCTTGAATTGTTATGATCTGAACCTATCCCCGCAGCTCCTTGTTTTTCTATTTTGGCTGATTCTAAACCCATCTTGTGCAAAATATAAAGTGTATTGCTTTCTATTTTTCTGATTATCGAGTTGTTCCTTATTTTTGCCGATTTTGAACCCATCTTGAAATCTTGAATTGGACTACTTCTGATTCTTGAAAATTTTTTTTCTTGAATTTTTCTAATTGATTGGACTGCTTGGTTTCTATTTTTGATAGGTAATAGAAAATAGAGAAGGAGGAATTGGGAAGGGAAGGGTGAAAACCAGAGAAGGAATCACAAGAGAAAGAGAGATAAGAGGAAGAGAGACGGAGAGAGAGAGAGAGGGAAAATTCTTCAATTGCTAATCGATGAAATTCCAGCTACATACTCTGCGTTCTTTTAACGTTCAGCTTTTATGTATTATTACAATAAGGTTCCTCCTACTTGTGCTATTACAAAACTACCCCATCATAGATTTATTTTCTATCAAAACTCCCCCCTAAAAGACCCTTGTCCTCAAGGGTCAAAGTGAAATTACATATTAATTTTAATCAACCAGCATCTAATAATAAGTGGAACCATTTTGCTGCAATCCAAATCTTTGCTCCCTTAAAAGTTTGCTCTCCAGTGCCATTAGTTTTCTTAGCTTCAAACATAGAAATCTGATTGAGATCCACATCTCTGCCTAACCCAATTTGGAATGTAGGCACAATCAGATTGTCCACCATGTTCTTTATAACCACAGATTGCATTGTTATGAAAGGAACAATTGTATAACTTGGAATTGGGACAGGGGTAGACGCAGGAGCAGTCGCAGCAACAGCTTCTGGTGGAGTTGCGGCCACCGGACCTGGCTCAGCAACCTTAGCCACATTACTCTTAGAATGCGTGATTCCAACAGCCACCTCCACATCAGCAAGCATAATCTGCCCATAAGGATCACTCCCAACCACCGATCCAATATTTACCTTATGCTGCTTCACAAGCTTCTTTGCATAAGGAGTCACCACTGTCTTTTTTGGTCCAGCAGAAACCTCCTTAGCAGGCGGAGGAGACGATTGAGTAATTGCTAGAGTAGGATTCAAGGTGTTAGGTGGAGGAGTAGGAGCAACAGGAACTGTGGCGAGGGTGGCAGAAGAGCCTGATTTGGCTTTAGCAACTTGCTCTTTAATTTCCGTCAACAACCCAATCGAAGCACCAACAAGTGCGGTCTTCCCCTCGCCAACTACAATAGGGACGAGAATCCCATCATAAAAAGTTTCAACGTCAATGTTTGCCTTATCGGACTCAACCACGACGATGCTCTCACCCTTGGAGAGAACTTCTCCTTTATATTTAGATGTATTGAGGAGATCTAGAGATGCTACCCCATCATAACAAATTTATTCCCTATCAATTTTTGCATATGCTGAATGCTGCACAGGATGTAGGCTATCTTGCATTGGCTTGAAGTATTTAGTAGTTCAATTTGGTTTGACTTTGCATCAAAATTAAATGAAACTAAGCATTTCATTGGATTTTATTAGTTTTCACTTTTAATCAGTTTAGTTTAGTTAGTTTGGTCTTATTTGGTGCATGTCTTTTTTTTTTTTCTTTGGGTCTAAAAGTGATTTTAATTTTTATAATACGTAGAATTTAATTTCTAATATTATGTATCTTTTAATATTTTAATTAATAATAATATTAAAATAATGTATTTTTATTTATCATTTTTTAAAGAAAAAAATCCCTATAATTATGTTTAATTATTTTATAATTGCAAATAAATAAATAATAATATTTTTAAAATAGCTTATTTGATAAACTTATCTAAATGTAAGTAAAAAAGAAAAAATATTACTAGTTTTTTTTATTGATAAAATGTTTTATGCATGGGTTGGGTTTTATTGATGGAAGTAAGAAAAATATTAGTTTGGTTTGAATGGGTTAAAATTAAATTAAACTTGATAGAACTGAGAATTAAACCAAAATGATTGATTCTCTAATGTCCAAAATCAATTTTAACTTTCTTTTAATTGGTTTAGTTTCATTTTTATATATTTGGGATTAGTTTGATTCGGTTCAATTAGTTTCAATCAATTTTGAACATCCCTATTTGTAACATTATCTTTAGCTTGCATTTACTTTAGGTCACTCCAAAATGGAGCACTTAATAGGTTTGGTGAAATACATGTCGTCATCTCAGCCATTAATGGAAGATCGCTTCTTAAATTTTGATTAAAGATTCGTGTCTTGAAACTATTGTTTTGAAAATCAGATTGGATCAACCAGTTCGATGACCATTGGCAATAATAAACAATATTTTTTCCATTAAACCATCATTATTATGTTATCTATAGTTGCAAATTTTTTTTTTATACAAAAAAATGAGAGGGAGGGAAGGCGCTCCTAGTTCTTCACGGGGTCAAAATTCTAATAGCTGGGGATCCCTAGTCAAGTCCTTAAACCCCCCTAAAAGGGTACTTAGCGGACCAAGGCCAAGGACATAAGCTAGCTATCAGACCACTAGCAGGTAATTACCCACTAAGGGTGGGGGATCTCCCCACGATCAGTTGCCACCAAGTAAGACTTGAATGAGCACGAGGGGGATTGAATTTGCAAGCTGAAGGTTGTGAGAATGGCCCTCGTGCCACTTGCGCCAACCTACATTGGCTATAGTTGCAAAATTTTAATATAACATATAAGAAACAAAAATAAAACTCATAATTTTTTATTAAAATTATGTAAATATATTTTAAACAAATAAAAAATAAAAAATTATATTCCGTTTGATTTGTTTTTATGTATAATTAGTTATAATATATTTTGAAATTTATTAATATTTACTTGTTATTATTTATTATCTTAATTTTTTGATATATAAAATAAAAAATATATATATTTAATTATCATTGATTCAATTACAGTTCAACCATAATTAAACTAATGGACCATGACCTAATAATTTTATTAGTTTAATGATCGATCCGATTTTAAAAATATTGTTTGAAATGTAATGTTTTATTTAATTAAAATGTTAAAAGGTTGAAGGTGTGCCTCTTTTGCAATTATTGGATCTGTTGGATGCTTAAGATTTGTTAGACTGCATTGCATGATTTTCTTGCGAAAACCATAAACAATCCAAACACTTGCACATCCTGCTTCCTCCACCAAAAAATGCAAGTGGGAGGGAATGTGCTTGTAAGCCAGAAAAAGCTATATAAAAGAGCTAGCTCTTTGCTTGAACTCATTCCAAAATATGGTATTTTAGGTAAGGGTGCATAAAATATGGGTTGAGTTGGACATTGACCAAGTTTAGTAGCTAATTTTTTAAGTTGGTTGGGTTAATTTTTTAAAATTTTAATAAAAATGACTACTTCCAGTCTTATATATAAAAGAATTTTCTAGAACTTGATTTGCTCTAAAATATAAGAAACAAACCACTAATATATGATATATTAATTATAATATTTTAATTATACGTTCTATTAAATGAATCTTTTAAATTATAAATAGTAGTTATTATTAATTTCAAGAAGAAAGTATACATATTAAATATGGGCATTTTTAGAAAATAACTTTTATACAAAATTAAAAAAAAATTAGTTACTTTTAACCAACTTTCTTAATCCTCGTAAGTTAGTTATTTGTTTCTTATATATGAGAATGGATATAGTATAAAATAATCTTAAAAACAATAAAATTTTTATACAAATATTTATAAAATTATATTTTGCTCTTAAAAATTTTTTTATATAATTCTTTACAAATTTTTTTAATTAATAAAACTAAATTGGACTAAGCTAAACTGATCAAATTGGACTAGTTATATGGGTCAGCTCGATCAGTAAGTATGCGTTTGGAAACACGTTGATGTACCCACGTTTCGGCCCAAACCAAGGTTTTCACAGGAATAGCCCATTTGCTGCATGTTTGGATCCACGTTCGACCTGCCGCACCATTGCTTTGGAGAGTATGAAAATCACATTGGCTTAAAGCATTTTACACCTGCTTTCTGTTAACGCAAACGCATTGCATTAAAGCCACATTAATTACTCTAATAGCCAATTGTCCTTTATATCCAAACCAGTCCAATAATACAGCAAATGCACCTGACCTTGTTGCATGTAAACCTACTTCTCTGTTTCAACAATCTTCTTCATCTTCTTCCTCTGATCTGTTTCTAACGTAGAGCTGCTTTCAGTTAGTGACCAGGCTGCTCCTTCATCTTCTTCCTCTGCTTTGTTGCAGGTAACGTCTTCTTCCTCTGATTTGTCTTCTTCCTCCTTAATAAATGACAGCTTTGGTTTGTACCAGAGCACATTCGCTGTTTGTACATAGGGTGCTACTCCGGTGAGTTGAAGAGAGTAAGACACCGAGGCTTCGGTGCCTAATTAGGCTTCCTTCATAAAGTGTGGTCTAAACCAGTACTGAAGTTCCATAGACTAAAGTAAAAGATGAGCTCGGTTCCTCATTAAGAATCTGCACACAGGTGGTAAATAAGTTGGCGATTCTTACATTAAGTAGCTGACCAAACCACAAGTCTGAGTACCCTACCTTCCTTTCATCACCATTAAAATGAGACTTTGGAAACTGACTCGTAAACATAGATAGATAGTGAGGTAAAAGAACTCTGATAGATAGAAGAGCGTGTAAGAGTGTGACAGCTTTCTTTTTTTTCCTTACAAAAAGTGACAAGTGCTCCCCCACTAGCCTCTCGTAATCACCCTAATTATTTTGGGGGGTAAATTGTAGTATTCCCGCGCCTCAAGAATTTGAATGCACTGATAGATTTCATATGGATTATGAGCCGTTGACAAAAAGTCAGAACTTGACGATAGGTCTCATCCTTTGTTATCCATTTATACTTGTATATATTTATATATGGGCAGCGGGGAAGCGAGGCAAGGCCATTATATTGTGGGTTTGGTTCTAGTGACGTTGGTATTATGGTGTCTAAACTCGTGGATTTGTTGGGACCCTTTCAAGTTCTGAGTACAGAATTATATGTGGATTCTTTAGCTTTCAATTGTTTCTAAGTCAACCCATTACCATTGCTGTGGGGTTTGATACATCACTGGCATTAGTGGGCCAATCCAATAGTAAATGGCTGCAAACGTGGTATAATCTTGTGGGGTATGAATGAAAGTGAAATTGAAATCCTGTATTAATCAGGTTATATTGAGTAGTGAAGCTCAACTGGAATAAACTTATGATAACAATGAATAAACTAAAGTGTCTCCTCCTTATGTAAGAACCTAGTGACTGGTTCAATCATGGGTTCAAAATCCTCAATGACTGTGCTTGTGTCTAAAAATTAGACATCATATATCAATGCAAACTAATTAAAAATATATTAATCAAATTTGTATAAAACCCAATTTTTTTTTTTATGGTAGAAAAGTGATATTTTATAAAATCTGAGTTGAGATATTGAAATAGTGTATATATATATTGTTGCATGCGTGGAAGGGAGCCAAGCCATTTTAAATTTGAGTTATTCAACTAGTTTCTTAATAATGCGTGTAGATGCATCTGCATTGCTTAAAATTAAATAAGGTCTCCTTTATGTTAACTGTCTATTATGTTCTTATCTTGCAGTAATAAGTAATAACACGTAACTCACTTCCAGATTTTCACTCTTATTTTCTCCCGGATCGGCTACCATTGTATAACACTTCAATGTGTAACAAATACTTATGTCAAAAGATTTATATATGGTCACGAATTGCATCCCTTTGTGGCTACACGAGCATTACCGTTGCTTGGCAGGCATTCTCAATCTGTCCATTGATCTTACTATTAGAACTCACCCATTAATTTCTTATATTATTTTAACTCTTGACTTTATAAAAGTTTCAATCTAATGCATCTTGAAACTTACGTTCCATAATGCGAGGTTTGCCATGCTGATGGAATATTTTTCAAGATTTTGATGCTAACTTCCTAATATTGATTGCTTATTTGAATTTTTTTTTGGGTGGTTTGGCTAGGTTGTTGTACAAGCTATGCTGTGCGTCTAAAAACTGGACAAATTAGACAGCCAGAGGCACTAAGGATATCTGCTGAATTGAAAGAGAAGGTATGTATAAAGTGTTTATGACTTACTAATAAGCTTAGATCTATAGATTTGGCTTAAGTATCAATACATGGTTTGCTTATGGAGCACTTCATCTTATTGATTATCTTTATCTATTTGAGAAAAGAATTTACAAATACAGTTCTAATTTGTTGCTCAAATGATGTTACAAGAAGAGAATCAGAATTTTAGTTTTACTCTCAGTTTGGAGAGTAGGAGACTAAATTGGGAAGACAAACTAATTTAAGCTAAGCATGTTGTAACAGAGTAGAGGAGGTAGAAGTGGTAGTGGCGCAGCACTATAGAATTACATTTACATAGTATGTAGCTAGTTCACAAGTGGGGATGGTGGTGGTGGCTAGCATGACATTTTGACTCAATTTAATCGTGAAAAAATAAAAAATAAAAAAAGATGAAAAGATTTTACTTGATTTAGAAGAAGGATTTAAGTTAGAAATGCACCAGTTTGATTCTCCATTTAGAGTATCTTACTTATATATAGCATTAAATAATTTTAATTTAATTATTTAAATTTAAAATTAAATAAATAGATATGTCTATTAAACTAAACTTGTTAATACATAATAGACATGTCTATTAATGAAATAAATAAACTCTAAAGGAAATAAAGTCTGACAATCTTAATTTAATTATTCTAAATTTAAAATTAAATAAACGGATGTGTCTATTAAATTTAAAATTAAATAGGCATGTGTGTACTCATATGTGTGTAGTTTTATTCAATTTGTTCTCTTAAAATAAAATAAGGTTTGACAATTTTAATTTTTGATTTGTTCTCTTAAATTGTGATGACTTAATATTTTTATTAACAATATTAATGATTTTGCAACTTTATTACTGTATGTTGGCCTGTTGAAAATTTGTGCATACTGGCCTTAGTCCTTTAAAATTTTGTTGGCTACATAAAAAAATGAGTTCTCAAAAAAAGGCTATGTGGGATCCAAGAATAATTGAGTATTTTATTAAAGCATGCTTGGACCAAGTCCAAAAGGGAAAACATAATGGAACAACTCTAACGAAGAAACAGTGGAAGGCTGCCATTGAGCAATTCAATGGATTAACTGGACAAAATTATGATAGAACTCAGCTGAAAAACAAATGAGATAGCTTAAAAAAGAATGGTCAGTATGGCATAAATTGTTCGCCAAAGAAATAGGCCTAGGGTGGGACAGTACGAAGATGACTGTTGATACACCTGATGAGTAGTGGGAGAAGAAGGAATTGGTAGGTTATGTATCAACCTGTACTTGTGCATTAATTGCAATATTTTTGTTTGATTATTTGTAAAAGTGATGAATTGTCTTATACATGCAGGAAAATCCACAATATGGGAAATTTAGGTATAAGAGACTTCCATTTGCCCAAGAGTTAACTTTACTTTTTAAAGATGTAGTTGCAACTGGACAATTTGCATATGTACCATCATCAATGACATTCTCTAATGGTTTACTTGAAAGTGAAGATGGGTACCGCCCAAACCTAGACAATATTGGGCTAGATATAGAGGAAGGATTTGGAGATAGTGAAGATGACAATGTTGGGGCAACTGAAGGAGTTGCAAATATCAATATATGCCCATCTCAGGGAACTAGTGGCCAGATAAGTGGTGGGAAAAGAAAGAGAGCTGACCCTGGTGAATGGACAAGTAAGGCCAAAGTCCCTGCAGCATAAAAAATAGTTGATGCTATAAGTGTCATTGCAAATATATGTCTCTCCGGTCCTACAAAACCACCTGGAACATCAATGAAGGAAGTGATGACTGAGTTGAACTTAATCGATGAGATTGTCAGTGATCTAGTATGGTATGCAAAATGCTGTCAAATGATGATATATAAACAAAATCGAGAGATGTTTGCCACCTTTCATGGTTATGAGGATCAGATGTTGATTTGGCTTCGACATGTAGTAGATAATCCACTTTCATTCATGAAATCTCCACCATGAGTTAACTTAGAATTTGTATTCCGGTTATGTTTTATGGATTTGTGATGGTACTATGCTTTATATTCAGATTGTACTTTTGTATTCAGGTAATACTTTTTATATTTTGTAATGGTATTTGGACTATGGTTTTGTCTTCGGACTATGGTTTAAGGGTTTTTGATGGTATTATGCTTTTGTATTCAGTCTGTTCTTTTATGGATTTGTGATTATAATGTGCTGTTATATTCAAACTATACTTTATTGGTTTATATTCATACCGTAATACTTTTTTTAGGTATAAATGGAATTTAAGGGAATACAAGATGGAGAAATGGAAACTGAAACAACACAAGTTCTTTCTCGTGAGCAACAAGTTCATATGGTTACACTAATTGGTAGCTACACAGTGACATATTTATGTAAACAACCATGTAGAACGAGTGAACAAATTGGTCATTCTTGGGTTCAAAAAATATTGTAAGGGCATCCCACTCGCTGTTATAAGATGTTTCGCATGGAAAAATACGTGTTTCATAAATTTTGCATTGAATTAGTTGAATGTGGGTTGAACCACACTACACGCATAGGAATTGAAAAGATGGTTGCGATATTTTTAAACATGGTTAGCCATGGAGTATGTAATAGAATGCTATAAGAAAGGTTTCAACGCTCAGGGGAGACTGTAAGTAGGCATTTGCATGCAATATTACTTGCTTGCATGAGATTGGCCTTCAAATACATTAAGCCACGAGATCAAGTATTTCGTTCAACCCAATCAAAGATTCGAAACGACTCATGATACTGGCCCTTTTTCAAGAATGCCATTGGAGCAATTGATGAAACTCATGTACCATGTGTGGTTAGCCCTAGTGAACAACCAAGATTTATTGGTAAAAATGGACACCCAACACAAAATCTTATGGCTGTATGTGATTGGGACATATATTTCACGTTTGCCTTGCTTAGTTGGGAAGGCACTGCCTATGATGTTCATTTATTTTCTCATGCTCTCACAACTCCCAGCATGAACTTCCCCTATCCTCCTCCAGGTATATTCATGCCCTCACTGTTATGGTTATAATTTTTTTTTACAATAATTAATGTGTAATACTTTAATTATTTATTAGGTAAATTTTATCTGGTAGATGCTGGCTATCCAACCCCAGTTGGATACATTGGTCCATATAAATGCAAGCGTTATCATCTTCCTGACTTTAGACGTTCTTCTAGATTTAAAAATGATAATGAGGCATTCAACTATTACCATTTAAGTTTGAGGTGTACTATAAAAAGAACTTTTGGGGTATGGAAGAATAGGTTTAAAATTTTGCGGTGCATGACAAAGTTCAAATTTGAAACACAAGTGCAAATTGTTAGTGCGACAATGGCTATACATAATTTTATTAGACAAAATTCTAAAATAGATATTGAGTTCAACCATCTTGAAGATGAAAGCCAATTTGAAGGAGAAACTGATGAGCGTAGTGGCCTAAATCCATTGCCAAGTCTAAACATTGTCTCTGCATCTGAAATGGATCAACTTCGAGGCACCATTCTAGATCAAATTGTACTATATGTGCACAATAACTAGTAGTTTCAATCAATTGTAACATTCTATTTCTATACTATGCACATTTATAGACTTAATTAAAATATTTATTTTTAATTTATATTTTAATTATAATATCAACAGAAATAAAAAGATATATTATGCTATATCATTTGTTAAATGCTATTTAAAAAAAAAGTAATGCTATAGGAATAAATCAAATAAAGTAATACCCTTTCTGGTAATTTTACACTTAAAAGTGATTCTGGTATATAATATCCAAACAAAATCAATTTTACCAAAATCATTTTTTATCTAAACTTTCCAAACATAATCACATTCATGTAAATTCACTTTTTACACAAAATCAATTCTACAAAATCAAGGTTTAGAAAACCAATTTTACTCATCATCAATCCAAACATACACTAAATTTTTTCTTTTTTATGCCTAGTGGCTCATTGTAGTTCGGTCTAAGCTGGCCAAGTCACCGAGCATGTAGATTACCTCTAATTTTAGATGCAGATAGATGCATTACTATAACCAAGGGGTGTAGGGAAGGTTCTCCTAAAAAGCTCTTTCGAACGCTATGATTATCCTCAACTGGAACTGTCGTGGTATGGGAAGAACCTCAACAGTTTATAGACTAAGAAAATTACTATGTGCATATAATTCTAGTATTTATCTTTTAATGGAAACTTCGTAGTTTGTAAATAGGATTGCTATGATTCAAAATCTTGGATATCGATGTTTTTAGGGCTCGGATGCACACGGATAGAGTGCGGGTTTATTTTTGTCTGGAAGGAATCTACACAGGTTGATGTTCTTGATTGCCCATCCCATTGTATACATACGTCTTAGCACATGGATTCAGGTCAGATTGTTTTTCTCTCTTTTATTTATGGTTATCCTAATCGTTTGAAACACAATATATTATGGACTTGGTTTTAAAAAATGTAATATATTCTTAATTAATTATGGATCAATATATACATGAATTATAATGTAAAATATATTTAACATATGTAAATATGTATTCATAATTAATTTAATATATAAATCTACCTGAAATTCTTTTCATAATTCAATCTTACAAATGCTCAGCTCTGATTTTCCAAATAAAGTGTTCATTGAAATAGGGTTATGTTAATATAATAAAGTAGTGACATTTTTAGCTGTCATTCAAGTAGATTTTAGAATATTTATTTGGGGATGGCCGTTAGTTTTTATCACTAATATAATTAACTAAAATTGTATTAGTGGATCAGCCACAAGTACAATATATCACAGTCTCGCAGTTCTTCATCTAGCTTTTTCAAATCAGCAATATAAATTTATAATTAAGGATTTTAAGTTAAAACTATTTATATTAAAAAATTTTAAAAATAAAAATTTTTAACTTGAAATTCTAAATTTTAATTTTTTTATGTAATTTAAATTTTAAATTTTTAGAATAATTTCAAATTTTGAAGTCCCTCAATATGAATGTCTTAAACTTGGGAGTCTTCATATGCAATTTTTCCATCAAAATACATGCCTTACTGTCACTCCACTTGCTGGGGTTGTCCACTTGTCCTCATTTTCTGTTTTTCAATTCTTTTTTTCACAAAAAGATACAAAGTAGTGCTATAGGTTAAGTTTATGTTTTTTATGCATTTTATAACATCTTCTATGTGCGTAATCATAGCAAATTTCGCATTACCAACAAATTGAGAAAACATTACCAACTCTTGAGGTGCTTGAGACTTCTTGTTAAAGTTTCTAAATGTTTAAGAAGTCAATAACTGATTACTAGCAACACATTATTATATATATGTTACCAATACTTTAGAAAAAAGAAAAACATTATTAGCATGACCAGAAAATGTTACTAATCCAACTAATACTTTATGTGCGGAGTGTTCAAGAAATTAATAGTTAATTACCAACATATTATCCACAAAAATTGTTACGGGCCCGACAAGGAAATCCTATCAACAATTGCGTTGTTGCACATAGAGCATAAATTTACACGTAAGGAGAGAATTTCATGGATACCAGCATACGTGAAACGGCCATTGCGGACGTTAGCGTGAGGTTCACATATAGATGTAATCTTTCGTTCCATGTATACGCAGTATAATACACCTAATAAGTTCTCCAATAGAGAGAAAGAGAAAGAGAGAGAGAGAGAATTAGACTTTCGCCATTAGGAAAAATAAAGACTCCAGTTTGGCTGAAATTCTAATCCTATTGGTTCCCATACTATATCTCTGTTTAGTATTTTAAAAGTCCACTTGTGATATAAAATGTGAGTAATTAATAAAAAATTCCAAAATTTCCTCAGTATACATAAAAGAATGATTCTAAAATCTCTACTCAAGTAAGGCATTTGAACTATATTTATTTTAGTAGTAATTAATTAGTTTTTTCCCCCCTCAAGTATGGCAAGAGTATTCTCATACGTTGTGCAAATGATTCCCTTTTGGGACAATTCTTATAGGCATGTTCTCAAAGTATTTCTTAAAAATAAAATAAAATAAAATTTAAGATGTTAAAAGAAAGATATTATTTTTTGTTATAAATGTAGGGCAAATCTCAAATAAATAAAATCCTACAAATAAGAACCGTCGTGGAAGACTATATAAATACCTCTCGCTATGCTTGAAGATCTATAACAGATATCCACAATTCACACGATCTAGATAGTAATACTGAAATTAAAGAATACTGTTAAAAAAAAAAGATGTCAAGGAATCTTTTAACTAGTATATTGGCATAGTGATGGGAATTGGATCCATCACTAGTCAGGGAACCCTCAAAGAGTAATTGCAAAATTTGTTTTTTAGAATGTGTTGTACTCCATTCAGTCTATAACTATTTATTAAAAATTCCACCATAAGAATGTTCTTCAATTTAATAAATAATTAATAGTTGAGTAAACCCTAAACCTGTGTCAGTCAATAACTCACTAGCGAGTCACACTTATAAGATATTTTATTTTAAATAAGATAATTAGGTAACTGAATATCTAGATAAGATAATCTGTTACAATTTGAATTTAAAATTCAGAATTCAAAAAAAATATAATATAATAATAACAAAATATCTAACATTCTCCCACTTGGCCTATACACTCTATGTCAGTTGGCATGTCAAGGTTTATTAAAGGCCATACTACTTGAATCATGGCGATAAGTCCTCTTAAGCGAGTATTGCCTTTCATGTATTACAAGTAGCACCCTTACTTAATGGGTATACCTTTATTAATAAATCAAAATATTTATTCAATTCCAATCTCAATGTTTATTAATCTCTTCATCATAAATGTATACAAATTGCAAATAGAGATAATAAACCATAAATTGTTATTTCATTGCTTCACATATCTCAACTAGACGAATGAAGGTCTGATCCCCATTTGAGGCACGTGTAAAACAAAATTCTTTGGTTGCATCCATTTAGTCAAAAGATCAGCTAGCATATCCTTTGTATTGATGTATTCAACCGAGACTTGGCCATCCTTAACTCTTTCTTTTAAGGATAGGAATTTTAATTCAATGTGCTTGCTTTTACTTCCACTCCTTTTATTGTTAGCTATGGCCACTGTAGCTGTGTTATCACAGTAAATTCTAACCATCCTAAAGATCGAATCTATGACCTTAAGCCCAGCAATGAAATTCTTTATCTAGATTGCTTGTGTGCTTTCCTTAAAACATGAAACATACTTAGCTTCATAAGTAGAAGTAGTTATAAGTGTTTGTTTCACACTTCTCCATGATATAGCTCCTTCTGCTAATAAGAATATGTAAACAGGTGTAGATTTATTTGTGTCTACAGATCCTCCTAGATCAGAATTTGAGTATCCAACCACTTGAAGAATGTTTGTCTTTCTATATGTGAGCATATAGTGTTTAATATCTTGTAGGTACCTTATGACCTTCTTTGCAATTGTCCAATGTGCTTCTCTTGGATTACTTTGGTACCTTCCCAATATACCCATAGTAAAAGTTATGTCAGGTCTTGTGCAAACCTGTGCATACATCAAGCTCCTTATTGCTGAGGCATATGGGACTTTCTCCATCTTCTTTCTCTTAAGCTCATCTGTGGGACATTAGTCCAAACTTAATTTGTCTCCTTTCTCAATAGGAGTCACATTGGACGAACAGTTTTTCATCTTGAATTGTGCAAGAATCTTGTTAATGTAGCTTTCCTAAGATAGACCCAAAACTCCTTAAGCTCTGTCTCTATGGATCCTTATGCCAATGACATAAGAAGCTTTACTCATATCTTTCATTTCAAAACTCTTAAACAAAAACTGTTTCACTTCATGCAATAGTCCCAAATCATTAGTTGTAAGTAATATATCAGCCACATATAAAATCAAAAATATGATCTTGTTCCCACTAACCTTGTGATATATACATTCATCCATAATGTTCTCAACAAATCCAAAGGATGTGATTACTTCATAGAACTTTAAGTACCATTGTCATGAAGCTTGCTTAAGACTATAAATTGACTTCTTTAACTTGCAAACTATATGCTCCTTTCCTTTCGCAACAAATCTCTCAGGCTGTTTCATGTAGACTTCTTCTTCAAGTTCACCATTAAGGAATGTAGTCTCTACATCCATTTGGTGTAACTCTAGATTAAAGTGTGCAACCAATGCCATAATAATGCGAAATGAATCTTTTTTGGATACAAGAGAAAAGGTTTCTTTGTAGTTGATTCCTTCCACTTGTGTGAAACCTTTGGTAACCAATCTAGCCTTGTAGCAATCAATGTTACCTTGTGAGTCTCTTTTGGTTTTGAAAACCCACTTATAGCCAATGACTTTAGCCCCACCAAGTAACTCTACAATTTCCCAAACAAAATTGTTTGCTATAGATTCCATCTCATCAGTCATAGCATCATACCACAATTTAGAGTTTACAACTTTCATAGCCTAAGCAAACGTTAATGGATCATCTTCAACACTTACATCACAGTCAAACTCTATAAAATACACCATGTAGTCATTAGGTAATGCTGCTCTTCTTTCTCAAGTTGACCTCCTTAATCCAACCTCTTGAGTTGGTTTAAGTTGCTCATTAGGAACATTTTCTATCACCTTTTGTAATTGATCCACATGTATGATAGGTTCATTAGCCTGCATATGTTCCCAATGTCCAGCAATGTCAATTTGAGTTATTAGAACCATATTGTGATCTATGACAACTTTAATTGGAGGAGAGTCATTAATCATTGATCTTCCTTCATCATGAGTGGTAGCGCTTTGCTCTATTTGATCATCATATGAATAATCACTCCTACTAATCACATCATTCTCAAGAAATTTAGCATTCCTAGATTTCATAAACCTTGTTGAAGGCGGAAGACAATATAACTTATAACCTTTAGACCTTTCAGCATAACCAACAAAATATGCTTTAATGGTTTTAGGGTCCAATTTCCTTTCTTGTGGGTTATACACTCTTATTTTTGCAGGACAACCCCATACCTTAAAGTGATTTAAACTAGGTTTCCAATCCTTCCAGATTTCAAAAGGTGATTTTGACATTGCCTTTGTTGGAACCCTGTTTAATATGTATGTAGCTAGCTTGAGTGCTTCCTTCCATGAGGAAACTAGTAGTCTGGAGCTACTCAACATACTCCTAACCATGTCCAATAAAGGCCTGTTTCTTCTTTCAGTTACACCATTCATATCAAGTGACCTAGGCATAATGTATTGAGCAACTATACCATGCTCTCGAAGAAATTCTGCAAATGGACTTGGTGCTTGTCCTCCACTAGCGTATCTACTATAATATTCTCCACTTCTATCTAATCTCACAATCTTAACACTTCTATCTGATCTCACAATCTTAATTGGTTTCCCAATTTATTTTTCTACTTTTGCTTTATATTCCTTAAAGACATCTAGTGCCTCACCTTTATTATAAAGCAAATAGACATACATGTATCGTGAGTAATTATCAATAAAGATAATGAAATACTTTTGACTATGTGTAGTTAAATCACGGCAATAAATATCTGTGTGTATAATTTCAAGTTACTCAGAACTTCTTCTAGCTCCTTTATGTGACTTGCTAGTTTGCTTTCCCTTAATGTAGTCCACACAAGAATCAAGTTCCAAATGGTCTAAGGAAGGAAGAATTCCATCCTTAGTTAACCTCTTGATTCTATCAACGGAGATATGTCCCAATCTCTTATGCCACAAGCTAAGAGAATTCTCATCAATGACACTTCGTTTAATACCACATGGAACAACATAAGATTAAGGGGAATCACAAATAATTTTAAATAAACTGTCAATTAAAGCAACATTTACAATTGGAATGGAATCTTTATTAAAACTCATAAAATCCTTTACAAGATTGCAACCATAACCATAAGGAATTAACTTGGACATAGGGATCAAATTTCTCTTGTACGTAGGAACATAAAAGGTTTCGAAAAGATCTAAAACAACATTATTTGGTAAAATGATGCGAAAAGTTCCAACTGCTTCCATACGATCCCAAATTCCACTGCCCGAATAGACTTTTTCCTCATTAGAATGTGGATGCCTACTGGTTAAAAAGCCCTACATGGTATTCGAAATGTGGATCATAGTACCAGTATCAATCCACCAAGTGTCATTGTTTATACTAGTTAAATGAGATTTAAAAGTAACACAACAAATAAACATACCTTTCTTCTTCAGCCAAGCTTTCCTCTCGAGGCGCTCATTCTTCATGTGCCCTTTCTTCTAGCGGAAGAAACACCTAGCTTCCCTTTTTTTGTTGGCTAAAGTGGGAGGAATTTTATTCTTCTTTTTCTTTTCCTTTTTCCCCTTTTTAGCAGCAGCCTTGCAACTCTCGGCCAGATGAGCTTCCTTAGGTGCAGCTCTCCCATTCATCAGTAGTCTTGTTTCCTCCTGAACACACATGGCTAGCAATTCAACCACCGTCCATTTTTCCTTATATGTGTTATAGGAAACCTTAAAAGCGTCATATTGAGTTAGGAGAGAGTTCAGTATGAGCTGCACTAAGAATTGCTTAGTTGGTTCCATTTCAAAAGGTTTTAGCTATGAGGAAAAGTCCCTCATTTTCATAATATGCTGTCTTATTCTGCTAACACCTGCAAGCCTCACGTTGCATAGCTCAGACATAATGGTCCCGCCTAATTGTTTGTCAAATGGCTTAAATTGCTTATCTAAGACCTGCAAGTATTCTTTGGTAGTATGGCATTTAGGGATGGCACCCCGAATGCTCCTTGCGATCCATGTTAGGATGAGCATAAGACATAAGCGATTGAAGCCTTCCCAGTGATCATGATAGTTTTTGGCATCTTGGTCATCAGAGTCATCTGCAAGCTTTAGGGGTTCGTCAACCCTTAAAGCAAAGTCCATATCCATACAACCAAGTTGCAAAAGAATATCATCTTTCTAATCCAGGTAATTAGTACCGTCTAGAATTATTTTGTTACCAACATCAGTAACAATTCTAGGAGTAGCTGTTGGAACTGCAAGATAATAAATTTAAACACACTCACATATTAGTTTTGAGGCAATCACAATTACTGTGCCATGCATGGATGCTCAATACCGTAAAGCATACAATTATAAATACGTATCACTAATATCTACCTGCAGGCAAAGACACTAGCACTGCGTGTATTTATTTATTAATTGATAAAACTAGAATGCTTTTATATTCCCTAATACCTGTAGTCTACTTAGAAAATATAAAGTCAATTCTATTCCATCCTTGTTAAAAATATATAATTATAGTTATCTACTTGTGGGCAAAGATGAATTACAATTACACATTTAACTACAATTGATATTTTAAAAATCCATATGTGATTAATTGTGCATGCAACAAATACAAGAATACTATGGCTACTCCTTAATGAAAATTCATGCTAATCACAAATATTAAGCATGTGCATTTAAATTCTATATATACACATAAAAACTTTAATAAGAATTTAATTAATTAATTCAATCAGCTAAACTATAGGTGGCTAGATAATTAAATAAATTCTCCCACTATTTTATGCACCAAATAATTGTTTGAAAAATTAATTTTAAGCAAATGATAATTTAACATAATTTTTCAAAATTCAAATAGTCATTTAATTGCCTAAAGCAAATTTTTCCAAATTTTTAGACAATTGAACAACACATAAAACAAATTTTCTAGAATTTTAAACAATTAAAATTGGCACATAAAATAAAATTTCACACAAACATAATGCTAAATAAATATATATTTGAGAAACAGAATCAAAAATACATTTTATTTAGCCTAAAAATAATTTTTTGAAATTAACAATTTGCCTCAAAAAATTCAAAATCTAAAATAGAGTCAAAATAATATTTCTAAAAATTAAAATAAGTCAAAATAAAAATTTGAGCCCAAAAATGCCACTATCCACAATATATATATATATATATATATTGTAATGAGCCCAAAAACCAAATGGCCCAATTATGAAAAATAAATAAATAAATAAAACCCAAACAGTGGCCTAGATCCGAAAAACGAAAACAAAAGAAAAGAAAATTTGCAAGCCCAAAATGCCAAGGCCCAAACCGCAAAATCCAGCCCAATCCACATACGTGAAAGGCATGGTTTCAATTAAGCTGGCCCGACGTTGTTTAGGACAGGAGACGAAGACTCCATCTAGAGGTAAAATGACATGTTGTTTTAAACAAGGTCCAAAGCAACGTGTCGTTCCACTTGTCTTCTCCACCTACCAGACTCTTTCACCCAACCCACCATCATCGCGACCCGAATACGGACCCGATGTCAACTCGACATTTCAGGCAGTGTTTTTTGGCGATTCAGACCTTGATTTTCGGTGTTTTCAATGGCAAAATGGTCAATGGAACAAGATGAAGCATATTTACACAATTATTTCACAAAATCAAGCCAAAAATCAAATAAAAAATTTGTGATTTGAAACCCAAAATGAACCAACGACTTTGAGATCCATTTTCAAACATTGAAATCGATGGTGGTCATTGGAGAATCATTGTCCTCCCGTTCAGGAAACCAAAATGATTTTAGAAACCAAAACGATTTTATAAACTCATAAGAAAGTCATAGATGTATAGATAAAAAATTATGATGCATAAGGTAAATTTTTTTACAAAATTTTCAAAAAATAGGAAAAAATTAACTATATACAAAACGCATCATAAAAGATAAACAGGTAGAGAAAATAAAAACCAAGCTCTGATGCCACATGTAGGACAAATCTCAAATAAATAAAATCCTACAAATAAGAACCGTAGTAGAAGACTATATAAATATCTCTCGCCATGCTTGAAGATCTGTAGCAGATATCCACAATTCACACGATCTAGATAGTAATACTGAAATTAGATAATACTATTAGAAGAAAAGATGTCAGGGAATCTTCTAACTAGTATATTGGCACAGTGATGGGAACTAGAGAGTATTCGTCACTAGTTAATGAACCCTCAAAGAGTTACTACAAAATTTATTTTTTAGAATGTGTTATACTCCACTCAATCTATAACTATTTATTAAAAATTCCACTATCAAAATATTTCTCAATTTAACAAATAATTAATAGCTGGGTAAACCCTAAATCTGACTCAGTTAATAACTTATTAGCAGGCCACATTTAAAAGATATTTTATTTTGAATAAAATAATTAGGTAACTAAATATTTATATCAGATAATCTGTTACAATTTAAATTTATAATTTATAATTTAAAAATAAAATAAAATAAAATAATAATAATAAAATATCTAACATTAAACTCAACGAACCCTTTAAAAGGTGATAAATTAATTTGAGTAAAGAGTGGAGATGGGGTTAGGAATACACGTGGTTGGCACTATGGGAGTGACATCTGCTGCTCATTGTCTATTTGGCAAGAATGAACAAATCGGACCGGACCGACCGGTTGAACCAGCTGGACCAGGAACCGGTCTGGTTGGCTCAAAAAATCGGTTCTTTAAAGAACCGATCAAAAATCGATCAAACTGATCAAAAACCAGCTAAACCGGTCAAACCGGATCGCCTATAAACCGGTTTGAACCGGTCAGCCCAAATTTTCTTTTTTTTTTTTGAAATTTTTCTTATATAATAGGATAGTTTATCTTAAATAAATTTGATAAATTATAAATAAAAAATATTAGAAAAAAGAGGAAATTGAAGTATTAAAAAATTTTTAAAAAAGATAATATAAAATAAATAAAAAACACATATTTGATTATTTTTTGTATTTTCTCTTTATTATGTCTTGTCTCATAGTAACATTTCTTTTAAATATAAAAATATTTGACTAAAATTACCATTGTTTAATGATAAATAGAAGTTTAATACAATTTAAGAAGTTTAAAAATTTAATATTAAATATGTTTAACTTTTAATTATAAACAATTTTTGTTTTTATTTAAAAAATAATTTTTTAAATATTTTAAGAAATACTGAGTTAATAATTAAATATTTAAAATTTATTAATATTTATTTATTATATTAAAATTTAAAAATATATATTTAATTATTATTAATTTAACTACGATTCGATCAATGAACTATGAACCACCATTCAATGAACAATTTAATTTTAAAAACATTGCTATTTAGTTTCTCAAACTAGCAACCATGGAAACTTCTCAAAAGCTCTAATTAATAAAAGCTGACATTATTATTTCAGATTTCGTCATCTATTTGAGAGAATACAGACAGATTGCACCAGTACCACTCCCTATTTACCTAACTGTTCTCTGTACTAAAGGGAATCAATGATCAAAACAAACGCTAAATGCTCTTTCATCATCTGAATCTGACCCATATTAAATTGTCTCTCATTTACTGCAATAATAAGTGACAAGTTTTGGTACCTTCCTGGATGCTTCACTAGTATCTTCATTCCATGATATTCTTTTCCTTCACTGTTCATTATGGCTTTAGTTGACAAAAAGAAGTCGACATATCTTTTCACCATCCCTTGTCTATGTTTATCATTGAGCAGCAAGAAAGATGGGTTTTTGCTGCAAGTTCTACTTATTAGTGGATTCGGAGCTTTAATGGCAATTGATTATCTTAATAATCTTCTATCAGCAGATTTTCGGAAATCCTTGAACAAGGGTATCAATAAGTTCATGAAGCTCAACGTCAAAGATTTTCATGAGCTCTGCATTTATGTGTGTCTGACCCCCGATGCAGATTGTCTTCATAGTGTTCACTCCACTTATATTTGCAAGTTTTGCCAAGAGTGTTTCACTCCAAGATATGATATCCTGGTAGGCATCCCTTTTTCCCTCTTCGAAAGCTTTTCATGCTTGTGTGCATTTTTTGCCCTTTATTACTAATGGGAATCATACGAAGAAAGAGTGATCATAATGTCGGCAAAATTTGGCACCTTCTAGGTTCTAAAAGTCTTGAAAGTTCTGATACATCTCCAAATTTTCGGCCTCTTGATGTCCATCATTCACTTTAAAGAGGCAAACTAGGAAATCTTATTGAAACATAACAAAGTTGCATACCTAAATCTCTCAATAACGAAGTCTTTCAATAGCTTTTCCCTTTGGTTTTAATGCCCAAATATTGAGAGCAATTGCTACAAAAATCTCAATGAGTATGTGAAAATCTCTGCCCTGAATTGTTGCAAATGAGCTATTTATGCATATTTGTTGAAGGGAAAAGGGCAAAATAAGTTTGCGTTTATGCAGGTGGTTTATGCCCATTAACGTTGCACTTACCTTCTTCACTGGAGGGATTCTGGGATGGGTTACGGTAAAACTACTCAAGCCTAACTTGAAACTGGAAGGTCTTATTATTGCTGCATGTTCGTCAGGTATATCTACCAAAACCGATAGCATCAAACCTCTGCCTTGGCATGTTTGGCAGAAGGGAAAATGGAAGGAATGTTGAGGCTGAAGGCGGGAAAATTGACAGTGACTTGGTCCCATCAATTTTTTCCATTTTCACTCCTTACAGTTTCAAGCAAACTATTTAGGATATGTTTGGATTAAACAAAAAAGGAAATAGAAGTGAAATTTTAATTTTATCATTTTCTTTGATTTAGATATAATCTAACATTTTTTTGCCTTTCTCTTTCCATCCATTTTTCTAAATCCAAAGATAATAATCTGAAAGAAAAAAAAAATGTTAGATTTAAATGTAAAAAAAAAAATCGAAGTTAAAATTTCATTCACTTAACTTCTTCATTCTCCTCAATCTAAAGATACTCTTAATATTTGCAAAAACCCTTGATGTAAAAGCATCTAATTTCTTTAATAAGGTAATCTAGGAATCCTCCATATTGCAATTATCCCTGTTATCTGTGATGAGAAAGGAGGCCCACTTGGTGGCCAAGATGCTTGCTGTTCTAATGCACTATGGTATTTATCTTTCTCTATGGCGACAATGCCTCCTATTTACCCTTCAACTAACTAATATAACATATACATACAACGACATCAATGTGTGTGTCCTTTTGACCCTTCATCTTGTTTTTGTTAATTGTAGCTTGGTGGCATCTTCATCAGGAGCTTTACTTACCAGACAGTAAGGATGTAGTTCCATGAAATATCTGGCACTTGAAGCTGATGATATCATAAAGAATCCCAACAAGCATCTTGATGCTGATGCAAAAACTCACCTTCTAAAGGGAAAACACTAAGAAAATGCAGTTACACAAGACACTAAAAACCAAATTGTACATTAAGATATTGATTTATGGATGAGGCATATTTTATAAGGATGATATTTATGACCAGAACTTTTAATTTAACTGTTTATAAAGCATCTTCTTCATCCATTTTTCTTGACTATAGAATAAATCTAAATTTGCAAATGGCAGACCAAACTTCGTCAGTGCGTTGAAGGGGAAAGAACCCTCTTTATAGAGACTCACACAGATTCTGCGCCAGTTTCTGGAAGAACTAATGGCACCTCTAACAATTGCCACAGTGAGTTCTTTTCTCTTTGATTTAGCTCCCTCTAGTCATCACATTCCATTGGTATAACAACTTATCTATATATAATTGCACGACCAACTTTTGGGTTTCCTTTTTGGACGGATAACGTGGCTAAGGAACTTGATAATCGGTGAGAATACCGAGTGATCCAAGACTTTATTCAGTTACTCTTCTCATAAAACTAACTTTTTCTTAGTTCGCTAGTAAGGCATATATGCAATCCTAGTCCTACCTATACTAGTATCAATATTAATTTTTAAGAAAAATAAACATAGAATATGTGGAAGCCATATTTTGATGGAAGTAGGTTTCATGCATTGTGTTTATTCGCATTTGAAATTGACACGTTAATTTTAGAGAGAAATTGAGAGACTTCTAATCCTTTTAACTATATTAAACACTACAGTTATCTAATTTTGATAATTCTTTACAGGGATTGGACAATTCCTTGCATCACCCTTTTGCTTGGTGGCAACCTCACTAAAGGTAAACAAAACTAGCTTCCATATCGAACTTTTAACTATTGGACTTGGGTTCTTAGTAGTTTTTGTTGACTTTGGTATTGAAATTACAAGCATGAAATCATTAAGTATCAAACCATCTATTATCATAGGCATCTTAATAACTCGCTTATAATGATGCCTGCCATTGGAATGTTCATTGCTAAAGTGGCTGCAAACTTTGGGTTCCTCCCAATGGATCCTTTGTTTCATTACGTGCTGGTGACGCAGTATGCTGTGCCACCTGCGATGAATATTAGTAAGTGATTCCTTTTTTATGCAAGTGCTTGCCCTTTCATTAGATAACAGTCTTATTGCCAACAAAAATTTGCTAAATTGGTTGAAGGGATCCAAACTAAGCATTTGCATCTTTATGTGCAAGAGGTCAAATCCCCTCGTCGACTAGTAATCTTGCTTGGTGGTTAACCCTTATTAGGGAGATCTTTTAGTACCCACAGACTAATTGAGTAAACTCCTTTAAGGATCAAAGGTCCTTGAATATAATCTTTTAGATTGGGCCTTTCCCAATCCCTCTGAGATTCAAAGCTTGCTACCAGAGTCCTAATGTGCAATCTAGAAGTATACTACCCTGATTATCATTTATGTACTGAGAGAGAGAGAGAGAGAGAGGAGATACTAGTCATATTGAATGCTACTATTATGTAGGTACCATGGCTCAGCTGCTTGATGTAGGTCAAGAAGTGTGTTTAGTCATCTTCTTGTGGTCTTATGGTGCTACAGCCATAAGACTCAATACTTGGTCCACATTCCTCACGTGGGTATTGTCTTAAGTAGTTATTATTGAATTATCAAAGTCAATCAATAGTGAAAAAAATGCCCAGCAGTAGATCGAAAATGCCACATATAGTAATAATAATGACTGATTGAAAATGGTTATATGTGTGTAATTGATAGTTGTGAGAGATGACATACTCAATACTTCTAAGCAAAAATTGTGTGTTGATAGCTTTCATATCATCCATGCCAGAAAACAACAAAGGCCAGATGCTAGGTAAGTCATTTGATTGGGTTTTGTGGTCCTAGAATAGATATGGAGGACGTAGCCTTAATTGAGGACATTGATTTGATTTGATTTGATTTGATTTTTAGGGTTTAAGTTGTCTTTGCCATTTTACTATCATGTAAGATTTATTTTTTTGGGTTTGAGGAGACTCAAATTTGATCCAAAAAAGGAAAAGAAGTCAAAAAAGTTTGGACTTTACCTGGAAAATAACAACTGCAAGGCAAAATTTGATAGCATGCTGAGATAACTTAAATTAAGAGGTTTGTGATAGAAATTGAAACGAATAACTATCAAATTCAACATTTTACATTCTATACTCAAAGCAAACTATATAGTTTCTAGCAAAATAAGTGATCTTTACTTGTTAAAGGAATCAAAGGAATGAAAATATGTATGGGAAATAATTCTAAACATATTTGAAGTCTACAAAATGTTAAGATATTTGAATGATGTACTTTGCCGAGTCCATCTAACCCTTTTTTTTTTGGATATGCAAATGTAAGACTACATTAAAATTATATAAAAAATAACATAAAACAAAACAAAACATTAATAGGACACCGTAGCTGTTTTGCGAGAGTATTCAAACATCTTGCTTCCTCCACCAAAAAAAAAATGCAAGTGGGAGGGAATGTGTCATAAAGGAGCTAGCTCTTCATTTGAACCTATGCCAAGACATAACATTTTAGATAGGGATGCACAAAACACAGGCTAGGTTGGGCTTAAGCATTAGTTGAGTCCAATGCTTAACTTGGTCTTTCATCGGGTTAGTTTCTTTGGTTGAATGAGTTAATTTTTGATAAAAATTATAAAATAATTCTTAAAATATTTCTATAAGTCTTTATAAAATTATGTTTTATCTCTAAAAAATTTTTTATATAAATTTTTATAATATTTTTTTAAAAAAATTAATAAGATCGAACAGCCAATCATACAGTTTAGAATGATCAATAAATTCTTTTCTTTTTTTTTTGCTTAGACCAACTTGGCTCGTTGTGCTTGGGCGAGGCCAGGCTAGCCAAGCCACTCGATATGATGATCACCCCTAATTTTAGGTGTAGATAAATGTGTTACTATAGCTAAGGGGTGTGAAGGTTCTCCCGAAAAGCTCTTTCACACGCCATGATTATTTTCAACTGGAACTCTAGTGGTATGGTGGAAACTATGAAAGTTCATAGACTAAGAAAATAACTATGTACATCTAATTCGATTTTTTTTTTTAATGGAAACTTCGTAGTTTGTAAATAGGATTGCTATGATTCAAAAGCTTGGATATCAATGTTTTTGTGGCTAGGATACACGCGGATGGAGTGCGGGTTTATTTTTGTTTGGAAGGAATCTATGCAGGTGGATGTTTTTGATTGCGCATCCCATTGGATACATACTTCTCAGCACATTGATTCAGGTCAGATTGTTTTTCTCTCTTTTATTGATGGTTATCATAATCATTTGGAACATCATTTATTATGGACTTGGTTTTGAAATACGGCACCTTTTATTAACCACTTGTTAGTTATTGGTGATTTTAATTAGCTCCTTACTGCTCAGGATAAGAAAAGTAATGTCACTTTACTCCGAGGCCCTTCTAAGTTTTGAGAAATGATGACTAAGGGTGGTCTTATAGACAGAAAGGCATTAAGCCCTCTATACATGAATAATTGGCAAGGGATGCTACAGTTTAGGCCCGTCTAGATAGGGCTCTGGGTCATGTTCAATGGATCAATATGTTCCTACACTCCATGCAACCTCACTCTTAGTGCCAATTTTGAATAATACAGAGGCATGGCCTCCATATAAACGGAGGCCTTTTAGATTTGAAAGATGTGGTTAATAGTATATAGAATCAGTGGGACCTCAGGATCATATGCTTATAAATTGCATAGGAAACTTGCTCATCTTTTTGTCGTTCTTAAATGTTGGAACAAATCTTAGGTGGTTAATATTCAGTTTAAGATTAAATCCTTGAAGGATAAACTTCATACCTATCAGTCAAAGTTACAATCTGAGGAGCTTATGGTCCAAGAAAGGGGGATAAGACAAGAATTGGAATTTTATTACAACTATGAAGAGAGTTTATGAGCTTAAAAAGCTTGACAGATGTGGGTCATTAGTGGGGATTGAAATAGGAAATATTTTCATGGAGTGGTCAATAAAAGACGAGCTAAAAATGCCATTACCTGACTTTAGAATGAACAAGGGGAGTGGATTGACTTGTTTGATCAAATTGAAATGGAAATTTGTAACCACTTCCAAAGTGTTTATTCCCCTCAATTTGGCTTATCACTGGATGATATCATACAACAGCTTGATACTTATCTGATTCCCACGCTTACGAAACAATATTTGGCTGATTCAAATAAAGGAGATTGAAAAGGTAGTGTTTCAATTTAAAGCTGATGACGCTCAAGAGCCAGACAGTTTTCATGCTAAGTTCTATCAACAATTTTGGGATATAATCCAAGGTGATATTATAAATATGCAACTGTTTTTTTTTCTCTTGTAGGTGTCTATTGAAAAGCTTGAATAGAACTTATATTATTTTAATTCCTAAATATGCTTCACCTCAAACTTTAAAGGATTTGTGGTTGATTAGTTTAAGCAATATCTCATACAAGATACTTTCTAAGGTGTTGTGCATTGGTCTTAAGCTCATATTGTTGAATCTTTTAGCCCTTAATCAGAATGCCTTTCTAAAGGGGATGCTTATTTTCGGTAATATTGTTTTGGCATTGAATCTCATCCATAAATTGCAATAGACTAAATCTACAATCACAAGATGATGTGCATTCAAATTGGATATTGCAGAAGTTTAAGATAAGCTTTCATGGTATTTTTTAATAGAGGTGTTACAAAAGATGAGTTTTCCTTTTCATGGGATTCAAATGCTGATGCAATATCTGAGTACAATTAGCTACCAAATGATCGTGAATGGTAATCCTTCTAATCTATTTAAAGCCTAAACAAGGACTTTGCCAAGGGAATCTTTTATCTCCATATCTTTTTATCATTTATTCTAATATATTGTTATGTAAAATAGAGAAAGCTTATCAACCTAATAAATGGAGAACTAAAATTAATTGGAACTTTAAAGCCATATCGCATCTCATGTATGCAAACGATAATCTACTTTTCTTTGAAGCCAAGGAATCATCTTGTAAAGTGGTCCAAAGTATACTTAAGAAGTACAGCAACCTATCAAGCTAGGTAATTAATCCTTCCAAATGTGAGATCATTTTCAATCATAATGTCTCTCATGCTTCTAAGAAACATTTGGCGCACATTTTTGGGGTTAAATTTAAAACTCGATTAGGTAAATATTTGGGGACATGGGTGAATGTAAGAAGAGATAGAGCTCAAGTTCATAAGGAGGTAATTGATAAGATCGATCAAAAGCTCAGGCTTAGAAGGCTATGTTGCTTTTGCTAGCTACACATCTTACACTTATTAAGTTCGTCATTAATTCAATGGTTTTATACCCCCTTTCTTGTTTTGAACTACCCAAATAGTACTGTCATAAATTTGACTCTTCGATCGCAAATTTCTTTCGGGGTATAATCATGATAGACCGAAAGTACATGTGTTAAGCTAGAATAGAGTTCGTAATCCTCGAGAAGTAAGTGGATTGGGTTTAAAACAAGTTCAAGATATGAATAGGCAGGCAATTTTAACTGAACATACCTGGCAATTGCTAAATGGAAGAAAAACATCTCTTTATGCTAGAACCTTGAAGCCAAAGTATTGTCGTGATGTGTTTAAGGGGCAATTAACTTCTCATTCAAACATAGCTTAGATGTGGAAGGGTATACAGAAGGTTTGCTCTGTAATTTGTTCCACACTAAGATGGCAAGTTGCAATTGGTCATGATATTCCGATTAATCACCACCTTTCATAGTGAATGCAATTAGGTCCTTCTATATCTAATGGTTTTGTTAAGGACCTTACTGTACATGCCAGAGGAACATGGGATATAGGTAAGTTAAAGGCTCATTATCTTAGAAGATTTTCCAATAAATTGCTAGGCAGACTTTATCACGGAACAAAAGGACATATTCGTTTGAACAACTAGTTCTGGGAATTATTTTGTTGCACTTGGTTATAGAATGTTAAAGCAAGAGGTGGGTGAGTTACCAACTGTTCCATTCAAAGAATGGAGGACCTTGTGGAAACCAAGTGTCTCGACTTGTTATTTCATTTCTTCAGAAACTTTTGACTAATGCTGTGTCAATATGAGACATATTGAGGAAACTATTAATCTTTGTCCTTTTTATCATAATACTGAGGAAACTATTAATCATATGTTCATACAATATTTTTTTTGCTTGAACGGTTTGGTTTGATTCTCCTATAACTATCCACACAGTTTTTCCATCCAAATGATATACAGGCGTGGTTGTAGAATTGGTTTGCGAATATACACAAAGCTCCCCACAGTTTTGACGAACATACCAAATTTCTCAGTCATATTGTATGGTATTTGATATTTCCACAATAGGGTAGTCTTGGAAAATTATCAACTTAAGTGCTTCTCTTCTCTAGGAGAATGGATTCACAAGTTGAACTAGCTTGGTAAGGCGAGTGGGAAAACGAATGGTACTAATAATTTTGCTTCTCGTAAATAAGTTCATTCAGTTAATTCACTTCAAGGCACCAGATGGTCAATAATGCTTTGGATATCTAACGGTAAATCTCAAGAACGCCAATCAAGAGTCCTTATTTATTTTTGTATCAACTAGTTCAGAAATGAAACTAGAAGGATGGGTTACAAGTGGGACGAAACTAGCGCAAATAAGCATCCAATTTCTACTTCAACAAGATGCAATTGGCACTTCAACCTCACACCCGTTCAGGTTTTTGCTCTTATCTGATTTACAAAATAATTATGGACTAAGGATTTTCAGTCGGACCCAAGTTTACAAATGTTTGGCAAGATACCATATCCATTCAACAACATTTTACCCCATTCTACTTACGTGGGTCTCCTTTTTTAAGGGTCTACTTATATTAGTTCCCAATTATTCTTTAATTCGTTTTGATTCTCATGCTTTAAATTTTCTCAATTGACTCTTTATATGTCCTAATTTTCTTAATTTAAAAGATGTTTCTAATTTAAAAGCGTAAATCGAGCATATTAATATCAAATCCGAAACACACGACTCATTTGTAACACAGGATAATCCATTTAGAATAAAGATCGGTAACTTTCAACCACATGGTAGCACAACAAATCATTGTAAATTTTTAGTATAAAATTTATTTCTACGGATTTTATTTTGTGATTATTGTTAATAGTGAATTAGTGACAATCATTACGGTAAATTAAGAAAAATATTTAACATTATGAGTGACCTAGTCAAGCTCTATAAATCTCAAAAGGTGCATACGAAATTAAATTGCGACTATAACCCCAGTTACAACTACTATGCCTGCCAAACTTAAATCCATCTGCCACAAACAACCATGACTTGTGATTTCGATTATCAATAATAATAATAATAATGACTGGCTATTCCTCATAAGTAATTAGAATCTGGAATTTTTTTGAATAACTACATAGTAATTCTTAAGAATTAGAATACATCAAAAATTTCAACAAAAGATAGCTCTGCTAAGCGATGTATCCTTTTGACCAAGCTATTCACACTGGCTTTAAAACATCAAAAGCATGAAAACTCCAATTCCCAAATTTTCAAAAAAAAAAAAAAAAACAAAAACAAAAACAAAAAACAAAAGCGAAGGAGAATTAAGACTAATACTCACCCATCAATCACAAAACCTGTATCTATGTTCCTTCCAACCAACAAATTTCCATGGTGCCCAAATTTAATATTATAAAATTTACCTGGCAAGTGCTGAGATGCAAATGATAATCTAAATGGGAGCTCCATCTACCGAGTCCCAGCATGCCTATGTTATCCTTGCAGTCATAAGGTTAAAGCTAAATATTACTGTCAAATAGAATATACCATTACTTGACCTCTAAACGAGAGTAAGTTGAAGTTTTGGCCGGTTAGGCTGGGGCTCCACAACCTCCATGTGAATTATAACTGTCTGAAGAATGCTGTAAGAAAGGCTACCATCCATCTTTCTAATCTTCTGCTGTTGCTCATCGACATACCATTCTCCACCTCCCTTTTCAGTTCTTGGCATCAAATACACAGGCCCTTCTATGCCATATCTATCAAAGGAAACGAAGGTACAAGCAATAATAACAAAGTCACTGATAAAGTACAAAGAGAACTTATTTCTGCATTGCTCGACATTAATGAAATGATTATCACCAACTTGATTGAATAATATCTCATTTATTTTTGTCTTCCATAAATTATTGTTTGCTCTCATCTGACTAGCACGGCAAAGCAAATGAAAAACAAAAGTAAAGAGATAAGAAACTTTACTTGGGGACGAACACAATAAATCCGTTGGACCTTATTTTCACTATTCTAGCCTCCGTATCAGTTGGTCTGTATAAGCAAAGACACAATCTCCAAAATAAGCTGCAAATATATTAAAAGCAGTGATAGGGCGAAAGGATGATATGTCACATACCTCTTTCTGAAATAAATGACAGTATGGAGCTCTACAGAGGCCCGGCCAGCCATTTGAGCATTCCTATGCCGATAATTTAGATCTAAACCACACACAGCCATAAAGATAAAATTAGAGTCATCTGCATTATAAAAAATATTCATCCTAGAGAGAATTTCTATTGACAAGATTAGAGAATTCAATCATAAAATGATCAAGTTCTAATTAGATCAAGAAAAAAAGCAACTTTGGAGAAAGCAAACATAATTGGCAAGTTTATGTTGGAACTGTAGGCATAAACAAAAATGTTCTATTAATGCAGAAGAATAGATCCCATACTGTCTGAAATACTAGTGAGCTGAAGCCTGTCTTGAAATATTGAAGGTAGCTTGGATATTCCTAAAGATGCAGCAAGTAGCCTGTGAACAATGACATCTGCAAGAAAAGGATGTTTCATCTCTAATGGTATTGATTGACAAAATAAACATTAAAATTACTGAAACTAATGTTTACCTGCATATCTTCTAATAGGTGAGGTGAAATGGGTATATAAAGGTGCTGCAAGCCCATAGTGATGATATTCTGGAGGGCTTAGATCCCCACTACAAAAATAAACCGCCTAGAAAGGAAAAGGAAAAAAAAATTATTTCTACTCTTGGAATCTGAATCTGGATTCATTTGTTTAATTGCTACTCACCTGAGTCATGCATCTAGTTGCCAGTATACGGATTAACTTGTTGAAGTATGGATCATCACCCTGAATAAAGTATTTTCTATTAGCGGGAGAAAATATTTGAGACCAAAGTAAAATGCCTCAGACACTTAAAGCTTACACTAACATCATGAACCATAAAAAGAAATCCATGAAAGAAGCATATATTGTCGATGGAATCCATGAAATCCATGGACAACAAACATGATAACTTCTAACTATGCAAAAACCATATATTGTCAATGGAAAATAATTAAAAATTAAAAACTAAAAACAAGATTTACCACAGCATGGTCAAGACAATCAGCCAATTTTTTCGATGATGAGACATCCAAGTGGAGGCCAATTGCAGCAGCAGTACGCAGCAAGGGTTCAAGCATCTCACGAGTTGGAGTTGGATGACGCCTACACAAGAACCAACAACAATTGGGTACCATTCAATCCAGCAATAACAATATCTTGCCACATGTAGATTTTTTTCAGCTGCTTCCAGCATATGTATTTAAGGTTTCCAGTCAACCGTGTCACAAACTTTGGAAAGATATTACTTCTCAGCAACAAATGTTTCTAGTGAGCATTTAGCAAAGACTAAGGAAGTACTCATTCTGCAGTAATACGGTCCATTATACCAGATGAGACGTTCCTATTTATGTTGACAAATATCCAATTCTTATTTTCAATAGAGAGTGTTGGATAAAATTGAGAAGATTACACTTTTATCATTTAATGCTATGCTTTGTAAGAGACAAAAAGAAAGGTGGGGTGGGTGGGGAATCAGCTTCTATCCATGAAAAGTCTTAAATTGAAGAAATTCCAGGCATTAGCTCTGCCAATCAGAAATTATTGAAGTACTAAATGTATCTTTTTTCCAATTTTATAATTGTCAGTTTCACCGGCTAGATTCTTAAATTGATATGAAAGAAAGAGAAGCAGAAACATCTAGCAATAATGGAAGCAAGGTCAGAATATGCTTTAGGAACCCCATAGGCCCATTAGTAGAAGGCAGAAAGGTAGCTCCTTCACAAAATAAATCATGCAAAACCTACATGTCAAAAAGGCAGAGCAGAAACCAACCTTAATAATGAGCACGAAGGAAAACTCTTAAGAATTTGTTCTGCAACAGAAACGTTAGCAGCAAGCATAAACTCCTCAACCATTTGGTTTGCTTCCCGAATCTGGTACATACCTGCAAATCAAATCAAGGAACTAAATAAAGTTTACAAAATCTGCCTCTCTTTTCACTTTTTTTTTTTTTTTTGGGTGGGGGGGAGGGATGAACCTCAGCTGCACTCCAAAAAATATCCAAACACTTTGACTATAGCTACAAAGAAAATCCTCTGAACAAAGACCAAAAAATTACCATGTCAGCATGTTGCCATTTCTAGATACCTATACTCTCAAGTACTCACTAATTTCAGAAACCAAACTTTTAAAGACAAGGATAGAGAACCAAAACTTTGAAGTGCCAAGTCTTTTGTAGAGATTAGAAGAACAGATTCAACAGATGTACAGGAGTTCGTGGTTTAGCAGCAGTCTGAGCAATGGAGTTTAGAGTTCATTTGATAATTTTGAAAACTAAATATCACTTGTGTTCATCATATACCAAAACATAGCTCACTAAGATTAATATCCTTTAATCCACCAAATGTTTCAAATAGCACCCAAATTCATGTCAGATTATTCAGCTTATTAGCTTCCACCATCCTGTGATCGTAAAATAGTTGTAGCTATCCAAGACTCCGGCACCGATTATAAGTAAGGCAGATATTTTATTGAGCACTGGGTTTGCCTAGCTGATTTAGACTTTTTTTCAGTATTAAGTTCAATGCTTTGGGGAGCAAGAAGGAACATAAAGTCCTCTAACAAAGAGCAGCTTTTGCAGGCTTGAAGTGTGTGTTCTTAGAATGGAACGAAAACTTTTTAATCATAAATTGCTTCTGTCTCATCTTCGGGGAAGTAATTTTTTTTGGCTTTCTTTAGGATTTCAGCAAGTTGTTTTTTACTTTTGTTGGGGAGCGGGGGTTCAATTGGTTTTCCAATCTCATTTTTGAAGGAATCCTTGTCCTCTATTTTCTTTTTCTCATAAATAAATTATTTTTTTTCCATTTTCAAAAAAGGCAGGAATATTCATTGACAGATATATAAGGCTTTATATGGAGCCGATTAGCTGGTAAATATGGAAATAAAGGGTTTGTCTATTTGGTAAGATGACAGGCAGAGAGACAAAGGTCATATTGGTCTCATGCATCTAGATCAGCAGACAGACAATCAATAGATGATAGGGCCACATAATACTACAATGACTAAGCAAATGGAACTAGTTGAACATATCTAATCTGAACAATACAAACCTTGTGCACCTTCCACCCCCCTAAAAAAAGAAATAATAAATTAAAATTAAAGAGGGAAGAAGATTATACCAATATCAAGAGGGTCATGAGTCTCTGTGTCAATTTGAAATTTCACTTCAGCAGAAGCAAGAGTTAGCGCCCCTCCCTCAATACGCCGTAACCTCATTTTCTGTAAGACCATACACCAATCCATAATTTTCAGACAAATCCATAAGTGTGAGAAAATTCACCCACACTCATAACTACCATGTGATTAAAACAGTAAATAAGAATTTATAGATCCACACCTTCGCTAAACTATTCATATTCCTCAAATCTGTAGTTAGTGGATCCATTAGTCGGCTGTGAGAACAGAAAATCAAAGACAGTGATCAAACTACTTAATGAAAGTATAAATGCATCACAAGCAAATTAGACTAGAGGAAATGATTATGCATTAAAAAAAAAAAAGAAAATTGATCCCGTTAGCACAAAGAAAATTGAATGGGCAGATACCCACACTCAGTTCAACCTATACTCTTAAATTCTCTCTCAGCATGTACCATACTACTTTTTCTGTGATTAGCTCCAGAGTGAAGACTCAGCCAAAGAAAGCATCACAATGAAGACAACAAACATTTCTTTTGTCGACAAGAAATACTTAGTTCATTATGTAGGTTGAAGACCAGATAAGGACCAATGAGTTCTCCAGGCACCCCACATACACTGAATTATATTACTGGTTGCATATAAAAAAGGACCTGGGTAGTGAACATATTACAGAGACTAAATAACCATGAAATGTGGTTTTTGGTCCTTAAGTGTAAAATACTTAATTGGTAGATCCTTAATTGTAATGTTTCTATATTGTTTTTACATATCAAGATTAATGTAAATTATTCCACCTGAAAATTTGGACCTTAGTCTCTCCAACACAAACATATTACCAACAATCACACCAAGGCACATGACAAAAGAATATAATTTTTAAATAAGTGCACGGATCTTGCAGGTATATAGGCCAAATAAGGCCTTGTGTCCAAAAATTTTGGAATATGCTAAATCATCCCTTTCTTAGTTGTGGGATGGGTTATTTGGGATGTTTAGCACTGAATTTGTCCTCTCACTTGAGACTTTATTCTCCACCCATTGTCAAGGTTACTACAGAAGAGGCTGAGGTTTTGTGAAGCTGTGCTGTTTTTGCAAGCATAGGTAAATTTGGTTAGAGCAAAAGCAGAAAGTTTCAGCCAATGGATCCTCTGGTGAATCTTTCGGACAGGGCAGGCCTCTTTGCTCTGAGTGGGTTTATGATCATGGTTTGTTATTAGGAATTTCTGTCTGATATGCAAAGACAATGCAGAACTCTTTTGGGCTGGCGACTTTATCTCTTTCCCTGCTTCTTTTGCAGTTGGGAGAATTTATGATTCTCCTGCTCTGTAATCTTATTTTTTGAAAAAGTTCTTTTAATACCCCCTCCCAAAAAAAAGAGAGAGAGAGACCAAGTGACTAGGTTCTGCATCATCAGTCATCAAAATAATATATTATAGTATTAGCAAGGAGAATCAAATTGAGACTTCTTAGCATGAATATGAGTTTGGTCATTAAACACAGATTCAACTCTAGGAGGTTTGCTTGACAACAGTCAGAAGATACACCCTTCCAACATTTTGTTTACCTTGATAAAACTTCTCAAGGTATCATATTGCTCAATGTCTGCAAGTGTTTGTATGGTATTTTATAAGCAATCAGAGTAGGCGCATAAATGGGGATAGAAAGAAAACAAAGCAACAAAAGGACATTCTCCCAGCAGAGACACCTAGTATGGTAACTAGTAACTACCTTATTCAGGGCTAACTATAGCACTATATAAATAGACAACTCAATCTGTAACTGGGCAAAGATCCGAGGAACAAAAGCATACCTATCATCCATCCTTGCCTGTGCTTCAACATAAGACAATGCTGCAGAAGATTTTATGACACTTTTTGTGCACTTGGTGGAAGTAATATCTGCTTCAGGTGTCATTTCCTGAACATAAGCAAATAGTTTTAGTGAAAGTCCATTAAGATAGTAAGTTGTACTCAGATATAGAGTGCATCAGTTAAAATCCTTATTTTGGCATGCTTTATGTAAAGCATAACTATGTTGTACACATCAAAGACACATTAAATGCATACACATATTCTGTATCAAATATTGTCCTAGGGAACAGGAGAGCAACCCCCACTACAATGTGGACAATACCAGGGCTCAGGAGCAATAACTAGAATTTTTCCCCAAATTGTTGAATGCTAATAGTTGGCCAAATCAATATGCACAGGATTTAACTTGGTCAGAAACACACCACAAACAGGGTACAGCATCAAAAGTTTGGTGCTGAGCTTAGTTGAAACTCTAAATCTTGATCACAAATCTCAAATTTAATAGCACTATTCAATAAAATGCACACAAACTTTAAGCTATCAATCTATGAAGGAATGCACAATCAAAATCATGACAAACTAATTGTGTTCGTGCAGAGGTGGGGCTAGGTTGTGTCTTTTGAAGGACTTATCAAATAAATTATAAATGGTGATGAGAACAGCTGATAATGGTGGCAAATGGTGGTGAAAATTGTGACAGTCATTATGGGCAGTGAAGCTCTTATCTATATAGAAGAAGAGGAATGCAAGATGTCAAGGGACTAGCTTTTGTACTGAGGAATAGAGTCTGTCTAAAGCCAGTACTGATGTCAATTTTAGATTGTTGCCTTCTACTGGCTGTAAATTGTAACAGTTGAACAGAGACCTACGTAAAAATTGGCATATAAGGAGAATATCCTAAGATGAGTCTGTTTGGAGGAATGGTTACTTCTCCTAGTGACTATTCTTTTGTTTTCTTCTGTCATTCGCAGCTGTGTGCATTTGCTGGTTATATTTTGTTCTTTTATGTTAGGATGATGTAGCTCCTGACTTATCCAGTGAGAAAAAATGAAAAAGAAAATAAAGTGGAGATTGTGACATGGTGGATAGTCAAGGTTATCACAAAATGGCAGTAGAAGTTGTAACAGTCAAGTCTAGATGGTAATGGTGGTAATAGCAGCAAAGTGGAGGCAATGGTTGTGGGGCAAACTCAAACATAGCAATCAGCAAAGAAGTTCGGGGAATAGATGGTGACGCCATGGGTGTAGACTGTAGAGGGATCAAGATAGATATAGAAGCAGCAAAAGCAACCATCTGCAAATTCCTTGTGGTAGTAGGAGACAATATTGAAGACGAACATCAATAATGGGAACGGGGAAGTGCTAAAAGCATAGCAGAAGAAAGAATGCAGGCTGTTGAAAATTTGTGATCTTTGTGTTCCTCAATAAATGTTGGAAGATTTCCACAAAAGGTTAAGTTACTTTGTTGGTCCCCAAAATTTCATTCAATATCCAATTTGTTCCTTATAGTTTTGAAGTTTGTAATTAAGATCCCATAGTTTTAAAAAAATTTTAATGTAGTCCCTATCATCAAACTTCTATGAGTATGTCATTAAATTCTACTCACATGGCCAACCATGTGCTATCTTAGAATTTTCAATATGCATGATTCATGCCAATAGAAGGGTAAGAGTAGATGATGGAGTAAAATTCACTTATATGTGTAGCATGGGATGCCACCAATCTTAAGCGGCTTGTGTGAGTTGTCATAAATCGTGCATATTCAAAAAGTAAAGATGGCATATGGTTCGTCATATCAACAAAATTTAACAACATACTGATAGTTTCAGTGACATAAAATTAAAATTTTTTAAGATTATAGGGACTCAATTACAACAACAACAACAACAAAGCCTTTTCCCACTATGTGGGGTTGGCCACATGGATCAAACTATGCCATAAAGTTCTATTATAAATCATATCTTTAGATAGACCATTTAAATCTAAATCTTTCTTAATAATTTTGCTTATAGTCTTTTGTGGTCTTCCTTGACCTCTAATTATTGGACTACTCTCCATTTGATCTACTCTTCTTACTGAAGCTTCTATAGAGACTCAATTACAAACTTCTAAATAATAAGGACCAAATTAAGAAATTGAGTGAAATTATAAGGACCAACAAAGTAATTTAACATCCACTAAATAAAGAAAAATATATAGTTTCTATACAAATCAATGAACATAAACAAAAATATAAATTCTTTATGGTCAAAGAATGAGGTTGCACACACCCATATGACGGAAAAAGCTAGTCTTTCCACATCAGCTCGAAGAGAACATATGTCTGCCAAATAAACATTTTATCAATGTCAAGCTGAAAAACTACAATCATCACAAAACAAAACTTTTTTCAGCACTTTACCCTTCCAAAAAAAAAAAAAAAGAAATTACCCTCTGTAAGAGGTTTTGGGAGCATGTCTATCCGTCGCTCAACAAGGTAGACAGATGTACCCCTTTGTGCAGCCTCATCATCAAGTGGAGTGCCAGGATGCACAAAATTTGTCACATCAGCAATATCTTATAGAAAATCATTAAAGATGAACTTTGAACAACAAAGAACCCAGGGAAGAGGACAGGAGACCTAACAAAGCAATAATTAAAAGGATATAGCAACCAGTCAGAAGACAGATATTTATCCTAACTTTTTGTTTCCATGGGGTGGGGGACAAGGTTATTCTATTCTGAAACAATTTTATTTAGATATTTTTAATTTTGCGCCAGCAAGGTTGTATGATAATTCAATAGAACACAATTCAAATATGCTATGCAGAACACTTGGCTTTTCTATACCATGGAAAGATTACCAAAAAATAATAATGAAGCAGATATTCTAATTGAAATTGTCAGCGAGGGGCTCTCAATTTATGCCAAATTTAAATGCAGGAGTACATATAAATGATGAAATAATAAAATCAAACTAATGCTAGGAGTCCAATAATTTTGATTTGCATACATCAAGCCTTTCTGTGAACTTTACACTGTTTGTGCTTATGTTTTTTGCCTCAGTAAGAGCTTGACATCACCCTTTTGACAAGAGAGTCAATATCACTTATTCCATTCCATCAAAAGCCAGGTTGATGGGACTTGGGGAAGAAATAAGGGATTTGCTTTCTGCCTGCTAATGAATCAATTGCAAAGTTTTCATTCTAATATATGCCCTCTGATAAAGGATACGAACTCCAACTTCAAAGTTCCCATTTGGTAGAGCAGAACAGTGGAGTGCATCATCAATATCCTTGCATCCTGCATGCAATAGGCAGCATAATCAGTTGAGTGTCATATGACATCTTAGTCAAATATGTAAACTGAGGAAAACCAGAAACTTTAGAAATTCTCATATATTCATTAGAGAAGACAACAACAAGATATAGGATTGGTAGTAACAACCCAATTTCAAATCCCAAATAAAAAGGAAATAGAATCAGCAAGATACAGCAAGATAATAGGGAAAATAAAAACCAATGCATAATCAGGGAGAATAAAAAGGAAATAAATGATGAAATAAAAACTTCTTAAAATAGAGAAATAACTAGGTCAACACATTAGAAACGTGTGACTCAAGTACAGTGCACTACAACACTCCTCCTTAAAGTGGAGAGTAGATGCTTAGCATACCTAACTTGCTGCTGAGTTCCTCAAACCTAACTCTCAAAAGTACTTTAGCAAGTAAGTTAGCCACTTGAGAGCTAGTGGATATGTAGGACAAATCAATCAAACCAGATTCTATCTACTCCTTCATAAAATGACAATCTATTTCCACATGTTTGGTTGTCATGATGAATGGGGTTCTTTGGAATCCATATTATTGCCATGTTATCACACCACACTTTTATAGGGGGTTGAATGTTCAATTTTACAAACAAGCATCTTATCCACATTTCTTCACACACACCCAAGGATAGAGCATGATATTTTGCTTTTGCACTACTCCTAACCACCATAGATTGCTTCTTGCTCCACCATGTAACAAGATTCCCCACACAAAGGTGCAGTACCTTGTTGTAGACCTTCTATCAGTGATAAAACCAACTCAATTGGCATCAATGTAAACCATAGCATTCCTTGAAGTCCCCTTGTTAAAGGTAAGACCCTTTCCAAGTGTCATCTAAAGGTATCTTAAAATTCTAAATACTACCTCCATGTGCTCCTCATTAGGATTACTCATAAACTAACTCACAACACTGGCTAAGAAGCTGATGTTAGGTCAAGTATAAAAGCGATATATAAGTGTATCTACTAACCTCTGATATCTTCCAATATCCACTTGAGTACCTTCTTACATAAAGATGAATTTGTAGATAATTTTCATGGGTGTATCTGCAGGTTTTGGCCTCATCATATCAGTTTCTTTCAATAAGTCCAGTGTATATTTTTTCTATGACACTGATCCCTTTGCTTGACCTTGCAACTTCTATCCCAAGGAAATATATTAGACACTACCTAGGTCCTTTATATCAAATTCAATAGCAAGAGACTCCTTTACGTGTCTTATCTCTTCAAGATCATCTCTAGTGATTACTATGTCATTAACATAAACAATCAAAATTGACAATTTACCATTAGGTGCATGTTTAACAAACAAGGTGCGACCTGTTTGGCATTACATATAACCATATCATTTTACCACATTTGTGAACATTTCAAACCATGCTCTAGATGATTGTTTTAATCCAGAGAGACTTGTAGTCTATCTAGAATTCTTGTTTTCTTTTTATTCATTTTTCTTTCTGGATTTCTTATAAATAACGTTACTCCTAAGGATACTACTGTAAATTTTCTTTAACTCTAGGTCTATAAATAGTGGCACCCATTACTCATAAAATCACCAAGAAGTATTCATTCAAAAGATTGAATACATTTCTTTGCTCTTTCTTTGTCCTTTCCTCATCATATCATAGCATTAGGCTCTTCATCTCACATTCTGTGGCCTTCATTCCTGAGGCACCTCTCTCTCTTATACATTGTTCAATCCCATATCAACCCAAGCTCCATAGGAACCCCACAGACATCGTCAACTAGCCGTTTCCAAGATGCCAAACCTCCACCATCACTGCCATGTGTTGCCACACACTGACAACATATTTCTAGATAGCCTCTAATATGCTAGCACTAGAGAGCCTGTGAAGGCTCTCTTTCAATTGCTTTGCATTGAGAACTGATCACCTACCATTGTACCTTCAAGCCAAGCCCTAATCCTTGTTTGGTTGGACCTTGTTCGTGGTGTGTTCAGCTCACCATCTACTTTATCCTATTCTCCAGTAGCTTTGCCTAGTTCAAAACCTCTCCATCCACATTCTTTGCACTGTCCAGTACTTTATGGCCTCTAAAGCAAGCCAAGTTCCAAGTGGGTCTTCTAGACAGGACTTCTCCAACCATGGTGGAATAGTGGGCTCCATCTAACTTATCACAAGACACAAATTAAAAGGCCACAACTACTTGCAATGGGCCAAGTCCTTAATGATGTTATTTCAAGCAAGGAAAAAGATGATTATCTTATCAAAACCACTATCCAGCCAAAAAAGGACGATATGGAAGGCAAAAAACAATATGGCCATTTCCTAGATGGTCAATACATGGATAATGATATTGGATAGGATTTTATGCTCTATGACATTGGCCACGAAATATGGATAGCTGCAAAAGAGGCCTACTCTAATAAAGACGAGGCTTTTGAATTATTTGAGATAAAAAATACTCTTCATGATTTCAAGTAAGATAACTTGTCGGTGACATAGTATTTCACTGAACTAATGCATTTGTGGCAACAATTGGACATCTTTGAGAACCCAGATTGACCTTGTCCCCAAGATGCAAAGAACTACAAGGATATCGTGGTGAAAAAAAGATTTTTTAAATTCCTTGTACGCTTGGACTCATCCCTCAATGAGGTCAGAGGAAGGATCCTTGGTTCAAAGCCTTTGCCTCCACTTAGAGTTGCTTTTTTTAAGGTGCGAAAGGAGGATAGTAAGAAGAAACTCATGATGGGAACCAATATAATTGCTATTACTTCATTCAATGGTTCTACCCTCATGTCAAGAAGTGTGGACCACAATAAACCAAAGTAGAGACCTTGGTGTAACCACTGCCACACCTATGAAACATGCTCGAAGATACATAGAAAACCAACAAATTAGAAGCCTAATAAACATAAGGAATACAAAAGGTATGCTGCCACTTCAAGAGCAAGTGAAAAACCAACAAATGAACCTGCCCTTTTCAACAAAGAAGAAGTGGATTAGCTTCAAAAGTTGATCAACTAAGGTTCATCATCCACTTCTAAGGAGGCCACTAGAACTACAACACAAAAAGGTACCTTTTTAAATGCTCTTCACACTTAAACAAAAGACAGTACCTCCTAGATTGTTGATTCAAGCGCTCTAGATCATGACTAAAGATGCCTCATTGTTCCCTGCATACAAGCCATGCAATGATAATTATAAAGTGAGGATTGCCAATAGATCTTTATCCTCAATGACTAGTATTGGGAGAGTGGAAATTTTTGAGACCTTCACATTAGAATTTGTCCTATTAGTTCCAAATTTATCTTGCAATTTGCTTTTTATCAACAACCTTATTCAACTTTAAGCATCTTGATAAGTTTTCTTCCTCTAAATGTCTTTTTTAGAATTTGGATTTGGGGAAAAAGATTAGCAATGCTAAAGGGAACGAGGGTCTATACTGGATCAAGGTTAATAACAACGTCACTCATACCTACCATGTGACTACACCTATAAACAACTTAGACTACACTATTATGTTATGGCACCAATGATTGAGACACCCAAATTTTATGTATTTGGCTAACACGCTTACCATACTATTTATCAATAAAAGTCCAAAAAAATTTCAATGTGAGATTTATCAATTATCCAAACACAGCAGTAACACTTATCCCAGTCATATTTACAAACCATCACATTCTTTTTCTATGATTCCGAGTGATATCTAAGGACCATCCCATATTCAAAATTTAATTGCTGCCTCTTGGTTCCTTTCCTTCATTGACAATCACATTTGTATCACTTGGGTTTTTCTAATGAAAGATAAGTCTGAAATTGCCTCCATTGTCCAAAACATTCATTCAATGATTCAAAATCAATTTTAGACAACAATTCAAATCTTTTGAACTAATAATGCTAGGGACTATTTTAGCTCTGGCCCTTGAGAAATTTTTCTTCAAAAATGGTATTAACCAAAGTTCCTATGCTTAAACTCCTTAACAAAATGGTATAGCTGAGAGGAAAAACAAACATCTTGTTGAAGTTGCTCAATCCTTCATGTTTATAAATAATGTCCCTAAACAATACTAGGATGAAGCCTATCTAGTTGTGACCTATCTTACCAACTGCATGCCCTCAAGGATTCTCAAATTTGACTCTCCTCGCCAAGTTCTCTTCAAAGCATTTCCCCAAATCCATATCCTCACCAACTTTCCTCTAAAAGTGTTTGGGTGTGTTGTAAATGTTCATATCCCTCATCAACAAAGAAGTTAACTTGACCCAAAATCTATAAAGTATGTTTTCCTTGTATATTCAATATCAAAAAGGTTACAAGTATTATTCTCGTCTCAAAAATTTTATACCTCCATAGATATTACCTTTCTAGAACAAGTGCCGTACTACCCCAAAACTCATATTAAAGGGGAGGGTCCAACAATCAGGGAAGAGGAACATAAGTTTTGGGTCTATATCTCTCCTACACCCAAACCAATGCCAAGCTACCTACTTGAACCTAAGACTCCTAAAACTTTGAACCAAGGGACTAGCAAAAATCTCAGGGTGTATTCAAGCCATAATAAGCAACTTGAGTAGAAGTTCACTATCCAAGAGCATTGCCAATCTAACCCAAGTCCACCTCTTGTAGAAAGCACACAAAGTAATCAAGGTAATAATGATTTTAAAGCCTCTACTAATCTTCCTCACCCTATTGCATAGAGAAAAGGAACTAGATCATGTACCCAACATCCCATCTCTCACTTCCAAATAGTATAGAAGAAGCCCTCAAGCAACCTAAGTGGAGAAAGACTGTGAATGAAGTGCTCCAGGCTCTTAAAAAGAATGGCATATGGCAACTCACTCAAAGACCTCAAGGGAAACAACCCATGGCTTGGAAATGGGTGTTCAATGGGAAATACAAGGCTGATGGCAGTGTTGAAAGGTACAAAGTGAGATTAGCTGCAAAAGGCTTCACCTAAACATATGGAAATGATCTACTCTTGCAGCAAAGCTAAATACAATCTGGGTACTTTTGTATATAGTAGCTATAATTTGGATTGAGAGCTTCATTAGCTTGCATTGTCATCAAAACCAAATTAAAATCGGTTGAACTGATAAATAACTGGTGAACTGGCCATTGAACCAATTCAGTTGACCTATAAACCAACTTGCAAAAAAATCGATAAAAAACCAGCCAAACTGATAAAAAATTGGTAAAAACCAAACCAGTTTAAAATTCAACTAATTTTGAATTCTTATTTCTTAGACTCTTTCTTATTTCATTTTGGACATATCTAAAAAAATTAAAAATAGAAGACAATAAGAAAAAGAATGGGTTGAAACAGAGAGAAATTTAAAGAAAAGAAATATAAGAAACAAAAAGCGTGTACTTGACCATTTTTAGTAATTGTCCTCCATCATAACCCATTTCCTAATAGCATCTTTGTCAGATATCATGGTATTTGGCTAAAATTACTCCTTTCTCTCCATCAATATTTAAAATTAATTAATAATATTTAAAATTTTGTTAATATTTATTTGATATATTAGAATTTTAATATATAAAATTTTAAAAATATATATTTAATTATCATCATTTTAATTATATTTTATCCACAATCAAACCAATAAATCATGAATCAGTACCTCCATCAATTCAATGGCCAATTTGGTTTTAAAAACATTGTCAGCTTGATGTCAAGAATCCATTCCTCAATAGGGACTTGAAAAAGGAAGTTTGCATGGATATACCTCCGTGTTTGAAAAATTTAAAGAAAAGAAATATAAGAGAAACAAAAAGCATGTACTTGACCATTTTTAGTAGTTATCCTCCATCATACTCTATTTCCTAATAGCATCTCTATCAGATATCATGGTATTTGACTAAAATTACTCATTTCTCTTTGTCAATATTTAAAATCAATAATTAATAATATTTAAAATTTTGTTAATAATTATTTGTTATATTAGAATTTTAAAAACATATATTTAATTATCATCAGTTTAATCATATTTCGACCACAATCAGACCAATGAACCATGAATTAGTACCTCCATCGATTCAATGGCCAATTTGGTTTTAAAAACATTATCAGCTTGATGTCAAGAATCCATTCCTCAATAGGTACTTAAATAAGGAAGTTTGCATGGATATACCTCTGTTTGAAAATTTTCAACAATGCATGGTTTAAAAGGTTTACTAAGGTAATCAAGCAACTTGAGTTCACACAAGGGCAGATAGATTACACCATTTTCATCAAAACATTATGTGGTAAGATCATTGCTCTCATTGTTTATGTATACAATATTATTGTAATTGGGAACAATGAAAAAGTCACTCATCTCAAGAGAGTCCTAAGCAAGGACTTTGATACTTTTTGGGTATGGAAGTGGCTTAGTCTACCAAAAGGATTTTGATATCCTAAAGGAAATATACCCTCAATTCGCTAAGGGAGAGTAGTATACTTGGTAGTAAGCCAACTAATACCTAAAAACGAGACGAGAAAATCCTACCTTGGTTGATAAAGGGATATACCAAAGACTAGTAGGGAAATTGATATATATATCTTTGCCATACTAAACCAAATTTCAACTTCGCAATGAGCGTGACAAGCCAGTTTATGAATAGTCTTACTGAAAAATACCTAGAAGCATTAAACCAAATCCTCCAATACCTAAAAATGACACCAAAGGGTTGTTTTTCAAGAAAGGAACCATAGGAGCATAGAAGTGTTCTTTAATGCAAACTGGGTTAGATCTCCCAGAAATAGACAATCAACCTTAGGGTATTGTACCTGTGTCTGAGGTAACCTTGTTATTTGGAGGAGTAACAAGCAATCAATTGTAACCTAAACCAACACTACAAGATTCTAGGCCATGGCTCAGGGAATCTATTAAGGTATATGATTAAAAAGGCTCCTTGAAAAGCTTCAATTTCCCACTTTAGCATCCATGAAACTATTATGTGACAACTAAGCAGCAATAAGCATTGCAAAGCACCTAGTCTATTATGATAGAACCAAACATGTTAAACTTAATATTTTATCAAAGAAAAAATAGAAAAGGAAATCATTGAGGTGACTTATACACCCACTCATCAACAAACAACTGACGTTCTAACTAAAGCTATTCCAAGAACTCAATTTGATGTTCACTTATCTAAGACGGGCATGATTAACATATACTCCCTAACTTGACAAGGAGTGTGGAATTCCTATTTTCTTTTTATTTATTTTTCTTTTTAGGTTTCTTGTAAATAACCTTATTCCTAGGGACACTATTGTAAATTTTCTCTAGCTCTAGGTCTATAAATAGTTGAGCCCATTACTTGTAAAATCACCAAGAAGTATTCATTCAAAAGATTGAATACATTTTTCAACTCTTTCTCTGTCCTTCCCTTTGTCTACAAACCTTTGTTGAGTTATTGCTTGTCACAAGATTTGGAGGAATCTCCATGTACACTTCTTCCTCTAAATCTCCATTTAGGGAGGCATTTTTAATGTAACCAATGTAGGGGCCAGTCCAAAATTTGTTGCAAGAGAAAGCGGTATTTTTATGGTGTTAACCTTGGCAATAGGTGCAAAAGTTCCTTGACAGTTAATGCCATTAATTTGGATGAACCCTGTGGCAACAAATTTGGCCTTACCCATTCAGATTGTATTTAATGATAAACACCAACTTATAGCCCACTGTAGTCTTGCCTAGGGGAAGGTTAGTTATCTTCCATGTCCTATTCTTTTCCAAGGCATCTAATCCTTCTTGGATGGCTGATCTCTATTTTGGTTCTTCTACTGCATTAAAGAAGTTCTCAAGCAGATTTTCAACAAATACACCAGTCACAACTGCTTGTAAGCTTGTTGATAATCTATCATAAGGGATGAATTGACTAATAGGGTGTTGAATGCAAGACCTTACCCATTTTCTTAATGCAACTAGCATGTCCAACTCCTCAAAACTTAGAGTAGGGCTCTGTTCAGGAATATTGCAGGTTTCTTCAGCTACTTGGCGCTATTCAGCCTCCAACTACATTTGTTTTTTCCTTCTAGAATATACCAAAACCTCTTCCTATGGATTAGCATCAAGGTAGTCCACCTCGGATACATTGTCCTAGGCAACGCTTCCAATGTCTTTGGCACTAGTTTCAATGGTTGTTGTGCTGTTTGGTTCAACAGTTTCAAGTTCAGCTTCAGGGCTTCCTAAAGGGACAAGAGTTTCAGGTTTAGGTCCAAGGCTTCTTAAATGGTAGGTGCCAGTGCTGATTTCAAGGTTGTTGTCACTATGTAAAAACAACCATTCACTATTAAAATTCTCCCCCCAAATGCGTGTTAGATAGAAAGGCTGATTTTTGAAAAGAAGTTACATTAATAGTGACATAGAATTTCTTCAAGCTTGGAGAATAGCATTGGTAGCCCTTTTGAGTAAGGGAATATCAAAAGAAGATACATTTGATACAAATGGGTCAAGTTTCCCCCCATGATTATTATGGACAAATGTGGTACACCTGAAAACCTTTTGTGGAATGGTTGTCATAAAAGGTATGTTTGGATAGGTTTCAAGGAGTTTTTTCAGAGGACTTTTGAAGTTGAGGGATTTCAATGGCATTCTATTGATTAAATAAGCTGCTTTAAGGACAGCTTCCCCCCAAAGGAAGTGTGGAAATTAGAGGTAAGCATGATAGCTCTTGCAACCTCAAGAAGGTGCCATTTTTTCCGTTTAGAAATCCCATTTTGCTAAAATGTATTAACACATGAACTTTGATGTAGGATTCCATTGTTGATAAGATATTATTCAAGTATGGAACTAAAGTATTCTTTGACATTATCAGTTCTAAAAATTTTGATGTTGGTTTAACACTGATTTTGAACCAAAGTATGGAAAGTTTTGAATATGTGGGCAATTTCTAATTTTTCTTTCATGAGGAAAACCCAAGTGAGACATGTTACGAACCACCTTGCACCTCTCAATGTTTTTATTCTAGAAAGACCACATATGTCACTATGTATAATGGTAAAAGGTTGAGTAGGTTTGTAGTGCAAAGGATAATATTGTTTAACATGCTTGGAAAGTTGACAAATTTCACATTGGAAAGGAAAACAACTTTTATTGATCAAATTTGGAGACATTTGTTGTATATAACAAAAATTCAGGTGGCCTAACCTATAATGTCATGACATAAGATTTTCGTTAGTTGAAGTACAAGTAAAAACAACTTTATTATCTTCTCTCTTGGATCCATTGAGGTAGTATGGCCCATCACATTCCTTAGCATTGTCAATCTCCTTCCCCAATTCTAAGTCCCAGAACTCACACCCATTTGAGTAAAAATTAGTAATGCACCTTTGATCTTGTGCAAGTTTACTAATGGACAAGAAGTTACAAGTCAACTTAGGAACCCAAAAAAGGAAAAAAAAAAATCCTTTAAAATTGTGACAGTGCCAGTTCCTCAGACTTTTGTTAAAGTCCCATAAGCTATTTTAATGGTTAAATTCTTTTAGCAAGATTCAAAATTATCTAGTAGAGAAGCATTACCAGACAAATGGTCTATAGCTCCAGAATCTATGTTTTGTTTTTGAACTTAAGTGCTCAAGCTATAGAGAATTTACCTAACTGAGCTAAATTCCCAGTTCCAACAACCTTTTCAAAAATTGGCTGATTATGTTCGTTAAATATCCTCTTTATCAACGCCATCTCTTCTTTACTAAAGGAAGAGTTTTCAGGCTAAACCTTTTCCTCTCCAGCTACTTGTACCCTCTGTTTTCTGTCCTTGGCTTTGGCTTCCAATTGGCAAGATTCACATGCAACTTCCAGCACACATCCTTAGTGTGACCACTCTTATGGCAATGGTCACACCAAGGTCTTCCTTGCCTTTTTTCTTTTGAATTAGGTACCAGACTTCCTCTAACAACCAAAGTAGAGGACTCGTGTAGATTGAACACTTCAAGCACCAAGTGTAAATTGCTTCCTACTTTCTTCCCACTTGACAACATAAAAACTTCATCTAGAAATGGCAGTGGTCAAGTCCCCATGATTCTTCCTCTCACTTCTTCAAAACTGGAGTTCAGGCCTAGGAGAAAATCATAGATTCTCTCCTTTTCAGCAATTCTCTTATAACATGCTGCATCATTGCTACAAGTCCATTGATGAGACTCATACATGTCCAACTGCTGCCAATACTTTTCCAGGGAATTGTAGTACTGTGTGACATTCAACTCCACTTGCTTTAGTTCTTGTAAAAAACCTTTAATTTGAAACAAGGTTACAGTGTTTTCCATAGAGGAATACATCTTTTTCACAGCATCCTGAATCTCCTTAGTAGCCTTGGAGAGGAGATATGTCTTGCTTATCTCCATTGTCATGGAATTTACAAGCCACAACATCACCATATTATTCTTCACAAGCCAAGATTCATACTTCGAATCTATTTCACTCGGCTGTGTAATTGCTCCAGTAAGGTACTTCCCCTTCCTCCTACCTCTAATAAGCATTAGGACATTCTGTGACCACAGTAGATAATTTCTACCATTGAAACTAGGCGGAGCAGAACCAAAATTGGATGTGTTTGGCTGAGCCAAAGTGGTCAACTCAAAGGAGGTGCACATGGAGCTGACATTCATAGCTCTCATGGACCCAAAGGAGATCATGTTTCTGGGTACGGCCCTGATTCGGCTCTGATATCATGAGGAAAACCGGAAACTTTGAGAAATTCTCATATATTCATTAGAGAAGACAGCAGCCAAAATAGATAGGATTGGCAGTAACAACCCTACTATTCAAATCCCAAATAAAAGGTAAATACAATCAGCAAGATAATAGGAAACAAAACCAATGCATAATCAGCGAGAATAAAAAAGAAATAAATGATAAAATAAAAACTTCCTAAAATAGAGAAGTAACTTGATCAACACATCAGAAACATGCAACCCAAGTACAGCGCACTCCAACACAAAAGAAGATATACATTTATTAGAGCTGAAGCTAAATACAAACTTACACCATGTGCTCCATTAAATTGAGTAATTTAGTTCTTAGGGTTATTTTCAAGTTGAATAAGAGTACTAATTATAAAACTAACATAGTCTTTAAGAAAATGCAGATTTGAACATAATAATAAATAAATAAATAAATAAATGCTATACTAATTACTAAAAGTTTAAAGGCAAAAAGGGTTGATCTGCATTTAAACTTCCATTTTCATCATGAATGACAAGTTTATCCATCCAAGATTAAATTAAGTCCTCAAAGGAAAGGAACCACTTACCAATTATTTCGTTGTCTTACTAAGTATATAAAAGCAGTTATAAGACCATTTCCTTCTTTATCCAGCTTATAAATTATTGGGGTTTCCAAAATCTTTGCTTTTCTAAACATAGCTTTCATTTTGCTCAATTATTTCATCTAATGTCCGGCTTGACATCCTTCTCAACCACTACTTGTCAGCTGTTAAAAAAGCTTTTGCTTTTGACCAATAGAGACATTATGCTTCTCATAGTGTTTTCATAATCACATAAGCCAGTCTTTTAATTATTATTTAAACATGAATACTGATTAGCCTATGAAAGAAAACCATCCCTATGTTTCTATTAGTTGGGCTATTAATCAAACATGAAGGTGGTAAAATGAACTAGCTGTACCTTTAACTACTAAAGAAATTGTAATTTCCAGTATTTTCATCATAAAAATTATTTTCTTTTCATTGAACAACTATCATATCGAGTTATATTATTTTAATGCTAACAGTAAAAATTAATCATTTTGATCTTCAAAATATGATATTTAACTAGTATAATTTTCAGTAACATTTGATAAATTATTATTTTACCCTTCGCAGAGTAATAAAAGAAACATGGAAAGCACACCTGGAGGATCCACACTGAAGACAAGCAGATTACGCAAATCCTGCCTAATTGGATTTGACAAATCTTCAGAAGAGACTGACCATGGCAAAGGTGGCAAGCATGCTAGCACTTGTGAAGAGAACGGCCTTGAATTTATATCATTTTCAATCAAAACTACCTATGTTGTACAAAAATCAGAAAAATTCCATATGATTAAAATGGTTTAGTGGATAAACAAAGTAACAGACACGTGCACATTGCATAGAGATATATGGAAATATGTTTGCAACTGCACATGTGGGGGATTTGCAATTCTGTTTTCCTTCAGAAAAATTCCATATGATTAAAATGGTTTAGTGGATAAACAAAGTAACAGACACGTGCACATTGCATAGAGATATATGGAAATATGTTTGCAACTGCACATGTTGTGGGGGATTTGCAATTCTGTTTTCCTTCCAGCTAATGAAGTCATCAGCAGAGAGCAAATCAGTGAAGTCAAATGCATAGAGCTTAACCTAACTTGAGATTTAGTCAAGTGACTGAGAGGATGAGTTAAGTTTTCACAAGTCCGAGGTTTAAAGTCTTGCCAGGTCAAAAAGCATAAGGCAATGACATGAAGGAGATGAAAGAAATCTTCGTACTAACTTCTTCAAAAACATTATAATACTTAATCATACAGTGACAGACAATCATCTTTCCCCATTCTCCATATAATGAGAGGAAAAAAGAAGCATGCAAATCCAATGTTGCATACCTCACTTTCAGTATCTCGGTCACCTATCTCTCCTATAGTTCGCACGTAATGGCCTGATGGATATCGAGATTGACAATCCCAAGAATCAACTGTCACGATAATCCTCTTGTCTAAAAGGTTGTCAAGCTGACGGGTTTGGATTCGAATTTTGGGTATTCTGCGATCTTTGGACACAAATAAGGCATGGGCAACACCACCCCTCCCTGCAGGCATAGGCATTGGCTCCAAAGATCCACAATAACTGTAAAGGCAATGTAAATATATCAAACAACATAACACCTAGCTTTAAAAAATGGAATAAGCAGACCCATGCTGACAAATTAACAAGATTTAACATTTAAAGAACAAACATGACTTCAACAATCTGGTTTTTAATAGGAATATCAAATGCCAAATAAATATAGATAGAGGAGTCAAAAAATTAGCTACTAAACTGAATTTATAACATGAACAATTCACATATGATGACAATTTCAAAATATACTAATGAGAAAATGGCATTACATACAGCTAAATTTTTCCTTGTATGCATGTGGTTGTCTGAGACAACTAGATTGGTCATTAAATTAGAAAGGAGGGTAGTTTCAATTCATTAGTCTGAGATCCAAGGCTCGAAGCATATTCCAATTTACATATGACAATAAATATTTATAAAAAAATAATTAAATCAATATTTAATAAACATAAAACGTATTATATTACCAATATTAGACTTCAATGTCTAACTCTACATTTCATATTTCAAACATTTTAAGTTAGTAGACTAAATTTTAAAATTTCAATCTTGAGAAAATATAATATTTTTCAAATCACAAGAAGCATATTGTAATGGCAGTACTGCCCCTCGCCATCTAACCTCAAGGTTGGGGTTTTGAACCAATAGTTGGCATTTTCAAGTGGAAAATATATATATATTGATAGGGATTGAACCCTTAACATCAATCTCACTTCTTAAAGACTTAAGACTGATGCCATGTGAACTATAAACTCATTGACATAACTTTCTGTGGAATCTCTAATTTATTCCTAATAAATCTTGGATTCATTAGGACATTTACTCACATTTACTTCTTTGTCTAAGCTATTCAACTAGGGATTTTCATTAGTCTTAATTAGGATTCACTGTATAGATTAATTGTGATTAGTTTTTAAAATTCTTTCCTTCTTTGCTATGGCCAAATATCAAAAAGGGTTAACTCCTCTTCTATATTGGTTCCTTGTATATATGTAGTACCTACTGGTTGTATTCCATTTAGATCAATAAGAAAAATATTTCACACTATTTCATCATGGTATCAGAGCTAAAACTTTAACCCAGACCTGCCTTTTTTCCATTCTCTCCTGCATCTCATTCCTTTCCTCTGCCTCTCATCTTCCTCTGCTTTTCTGGCCATCAAGATGTCTTCAGAGGTCAGCTAAGGTGCAAGCAAATCCTCTGGCCAAACTTGTCCAATCAGGTCATTGCAAAAGGCACTCTCCAAACCATCACTGGTTACAAGTTGAATGGCCATGATTACTTCAATGGCCCAAATCAGCGGTGATTTTCATCTCATGCAAGGGGAAAGAAAGCTATTTGACTGAAGTTGCTATTCCTCTAGAAAAAAATGATGCTAAATACCCAATATGGCTAGTAGAGAACAATATGGTTATGTCCTAGTTAATCAACACCATGGTCACAGACTCAAGCCGAACCTTTTTGGTCTATGACATAACTCATTAAGTGTGGGAAGCTGTGAAGGAGACTTATTCAAATTGTGCAAATATCTCTATGCCTTTGAGAGCAAAGGCAAACTAGATGATCTCAAACAAGGTGATCTCTATGTAACTCAATATTATAGCGCACTGACCTATTTGTGGCAGCAGTTGGATGTGTTTGAAAACGTAGATTGGAAATGTCCTAATGATGCTAACAGGTACAAGGAAATTGTTGAAAAGGAGGGAATTTTCAAATTTCTCCTAGGCCTAACAGGTCATTAGAAGAAGTAAGGGGGAGGATACTTGGTTTAAAGCCTTTAACACCAATCAAAGCTGTTTTCTCAGAAGTCTGTAGAAAGGAAAGCTAGATGAAACTCATGTAGGGCACTGCCACAACCGCCAGAGCAACCATACCTAAAGGTTTCACCCTTCTATCTAGAAACGTGAACCAGCCTAATCACAAGCATTAGAAGGGAAGACCCTGGTGTGACCACTGCTAGCACATTGGTCACACTCGTGAGATGTGTTGGAAAATCTATGGCAAGCCAACTAACTGGAAGCCCAATAAAGAAAGGGAAAACAGGGCGTATGTTGCATCATCTGAAGGACCTGAAAAAGCTTCCATTGAACTTGCTCTGATCAGCAAAGAGCAGGTTGAATGGCTACATAAATTCCTCAACCTAGGTTCTTCAACAGCCCTTGTTATTGCCTCTGGTTCAACAGCCCAAAAAGGTATCTTTGAGTGCATTTCATTCTAAGGCAGAAGATGTTGGTTCTTCGATAATAGACTCCAAGGCATCTAACCATATGATAAGGGACATGTCTTTATTTCATGAATATAATATTTGTCATGACAAATATAAAGTTAGAATTGCATTGGGACCTTGTCCAAAGTAACTAAGATTGGCACAGTTGTTATTTCTGACAATTTAGCACTTGATACAATTCTCTTAGTGCTTAATTTGTCATGCAACTAGCTATCAGTTAGCAAACTCATGATTTGAATTGCATTGCTAAATCCTCTCCTTCTAGGTGTTTGTTATACGATTTGAATTTGGGGAGGACAATGCTAAAGCTCATTAAGGCTTGTATTGGCTCCAATGCAACAATAAAAATTAGACTTCCCATGCTAATAATGCTAAGGCATTAGAAGAGGAAAATATGGTTACGTTAAGGCAAAAACATATTGGTCATTTAAATTTTATGTACTTGGAGAAGTTGCTCCCCTCTTTATCTATCAATAAAACCCCAAGTTGTTCCAATGTGAGTTGTGTCATCTTTCTAAGCAATGTCGCAGCGCCTATCCTACCCATGAAATATAAACCTTCCCATTCTTTGTTAATCACTCATAGGGACATTTGGAGGCTATCTCGCATACCTAGTATAACAGGGGCTAAGTGGTTTCTATCTTTCATTGATGATCACACCTATACCAATTGGGTTTTCCTTATGAAAGACAACTCTGAAACCACCTCCATAGTTCAAAATTTTTATGCAATGATTCAAAGCCAAGATTGGAATCATACAAATTTTTCCAACCACTAATGCCAGGGACTTCTTCAATTTTGTCCTTAGGAATTTTTTCCTTGAAAAAGGCATTGTTCATCAAAGATTTTGTCCCTCTACCCCTCCACAAAATGGGATAGCTGAGAAGAAGAATCGACATCTCCTTGAAATAGCAAATTCCCTAATGATAGCTATCAATGTTCTTAAAGATTATTGGGGAGAAGCCATCCTAACCAACACTTATCTCACCAATAGGTTGCTTTCAAGGACTCTTAAATTTGAAACTCCTTGCCAAGTCCTTCTTAAAACCTTCCCACAAACTAGAATGATCAATGACCTTCCTCTAAAGATTTTCAGGTGTTGTGCTTATATTCATATTCCTTCACAACAAAGAAGTAAGCTTGATCCTAAAGCTATCAAATGCTTATTTCTAGGTTATTCTCCACAGCAAAGGGGGTTACAAATGCTATTCTCCTACTGCGAAAAAATTCTCTACCTCAATGAATGTGACCTTCCTTGAACAAGTGCCATATCACCCCAAAACTCATATTCAGGGGCAGAATTCAGCAAACAAACAAGAGGAATATCAGTTTTGGACTTATTTTTCCCATAAACCCAAGATAACTCTTCCATCCTCACATGAAACCGAGAGTGAGCCCTTGTCCTCTGAATCTGTTGCTGCTGAACAGGAAGCTCCCATTCAATATTCAGCAAGAAAATAAGGAGCTTAAGGTCTATTCAAGGTAGTCCAAGCAGGTGTAGCATTGCCAAACAGACCCAAATCCATCTCCTACTTATTTCGATTCTGAATCATCAAAAGAATTTAGTCTATCTACTGATCTGCATCTTCCTATTGCTTTTCAAAAAGAAGTCAAATCATGCACCCAACGTCTTATTGATCAATTTTGTTTCCTATGAGAAGCTTTCTCTAAGTTATAAAACTTTTAATTGCCAACATGGACAGCATTAAAATTCCAAGTTGCATAGAAGAAGCTCTTAAACATCCTAAATGGAGAGAGGCTATAAATGAAGAGTTGCATGCACTTCAGAAAAATGGTACATGGGAGTTGACTCAAAAACCTCAAGGAAACCAACCAGTGGGGTACAAGTGGGTGTTTACAATGAAATACAAGGTGGATGGAAGCATTGATAGATACAAAGCAAGGCTGGTTACTAAAAGTTTCACTCAAACTTATAGGATAGACTTTAAGGAAGCTTTTGCACCTTTGGCAAAACTTAATACGAGGTGCTCCATCCATAACAGCAAACTTTGACTAGAAGCTACATCATTTAGATGTTAAAAAATGGATTTCTGAATGGTGATCTCGAGGAGGAAGTCTACAAGGAAATGCCTCCAAGTCTAAACATACCCAAAAGATGCTTCCCTTCATCATCATTCTAACATTCTCTAAGTGAATGGGGTAGGTCACAATGATGTGGAAAGTAGGGAAGTTAACTGTATAAATATAAGGAGCAAAACAGATGAACCTCATTCATGTATCACACAATTGACATAAGAAAAAACTAATGAAATCTAGTGAAGCATGCCATCCTCATTCCTTCTTTCAACTTCAGCTAGTTTCCTCTCTATATCTTAGGAAATTTTTATTTCTATACCACACATGTTATGTAATATCTATCTCTACCTTTTTCTTATACTTCTGAATGTAAGCTGAGAAACAAGCAGAATAATGACTAGTGACTACAGCAGAAAATTGCCTAACTAGTGGAGATAAAAGTGATATGACATTGCCCTGCTATCAATTAGATGCCAATTTGTTAAATAAAACAAAAGCTCCAAATAATGAAATCAACTCACGAATGCCAGTTTCGTTTTATAATGCCAACAACGCGACCAGAAGGACGACTTAATATGGGATTTATTTCTCCATTAGAACCTTGCTGAGGAATAGTTCTAGGCGCATCATCAGCACTGCTTGGAACTAGATGAACATCTTCGTCATCCTCCTCATCCTCTACAAGCAAATAAATTATCTGATGAAGAACTGTAACTAGAAAAGCATGCTTGCAAAACATGCACATACACGAAAGGGATGGAACTAATTGAAGCTTCAGCAGAAAAAATGCTGTAGATGAGAGAGAATAAAATAAGCTGCAAATTGCACACATATCCATCTAATATTAGAGCAACAACTTCAGTACTAATTTTGTAGGTGCATACCTCTCTATGATCCAAGTAAATGAACATGCAGCAGGATTGAAGAGATGTCTTGTATTAATAATGTCTTTGTATTTTATTTGCTTACTTTTGTTGCTTTGTATAACTAGAATACCTAATCTCCCTTTCCTCTGTATTCCTTCTCATAATAGAGTTTCCTCTTTTATGTAAAAAATATTATCCAAATATATGAACCCCATCACTGTCTCATAATTGCACCTGAGCCAAATTGATGAACTTGGCTCACATACTAGGTTTAGAAATTAACCCATACAACATAAATCACCATGACACAATGCCAGTGTAACACAAGCTTCAGAATTCTGCAGTTTAGACATCTTATGTCAAAATGCAGCACAATGTTGATTATTCCTTTCAAATCACCCAGTACCCACTAAATGTGGATCTTTATCCTTCCAATTCATTCCTTTTTTGTCATTGAAATTTAAAACAAAGATATCTTTGTCTCTCCTCTAAGTTCTCTCCTTCCTCCCCATTTTTTAACTTTCAGACGTGACAGATAATATAACTAAGATACACAATGCAATAAAAATTGATCAAGTTTTCTGTGGAAGTTTATTTATTTTAAAAAGTTTCCAAAGCCTAATAGTAAAATCCATGATACAGTTTTATGAATGAAAGTTGAAAGCCCCAGACTTAATTCATAGTTTATTTGTTAATAGTTTTACTTTTTAACTAAAATTAAACTTAGATAAATTTGACAAGTTGCAATGCTGCTCTATAGGGGAGTGCAGAAAGCACTTTAATTAACATACCATCACAAGCTATAGATAAAGACTTTTCTTCATGCCACTGGTCTTGAGGCAGAAGTTCAACAGCAACTATATCACCATCAAAAGCCCGGTTCATGTTTGCACGCCCATAAATTATTATCTCATCACCGATGCTTTCACTCCCAACATATGCTTCAAATGGATTATAACGATTTACACGGAGTTTTCCTTGATGATATATTCCACGATGCAAACCAGAAGTAATTTCTGACATTGGCTTATGCTGGAAATAGAACAGAGAAAAACAAAGGGAAAAAAAACCTCAATCATATCATAACAACCAAATTTCAAGACTCAAATCACTTTAAACAAAAAAAAAAGAAAAAGGAATTGACTGCATACCTCTGTATAGATGACTTTCCTTTTGGATGGTCTCAAATCTTCCACCTCTTCCATGTCTACATCTTCAGATGAAGCTTGCACAAGCAGGTCCAGTAAATCTGACCGGCCAAGAGATTTTACATATGACTCAACTGAAAGCAAAACAAATATTGATTGATATTGTAACCAAGAAAAAACAATATATATATGTATATATGTTGTTTAACATTGATAATTTTTACAAATGTAGTAACCATTCAACGACATAACTGTTTTTGTCTAGGTATACTTAACAGATGTAGCTCATGTACATTGATTCCCAAGCCACTTAAGATTCAGCTAACTAACAGGAAAAAAATGAAAATTCAGTTACCTGTCTCCGCAAAAATTCCCTCTTCAGTAGCCTTTCTCTTGTTATCTTTATCATTAGTTAAAAGCAAAACCCTCACTGCATCACCAAGGTGACTCTGATACCATTGAGTAGCCACTCGGATAGCTGTTTACCACTTCTTGAAGTTAAAATATTAAAAATTAAAAAAAAATTCTAAGAGCAGTGGAAAAAATAATGTAAAGAATAAATTCATAGGTCATACAAAAAACAAACCTCTATCATTCCTATCATTTTTTGTTTCGCCACTCATTTCCTTGACATATGTATCCCTGCCAGAGGAACATAAAAGTTTCAAAAAAGGTCCATAATCAACAAGAAGAAAAAGTAGTTATCACAGTACCCAATCAGAAAAATCAACCTACCTATGGTATTCATTAGAGAAAACGAAGAATTTCCTCATCAAGTTGCTACAGATAGCTCTTATCCGATTATAGACAGCCATGTTCTTGTTCTTAACCTCTTCCAGCACAACGGACAATATTACAACATCATCAATGGCCGGATTCTCCAGCAAATCAATCTGTTCGCATGGCAATTTTCAAACACAGCAAACAATTTCTCAAAACACCTCGTTACCGCATAAAACAATGAAGAAGCAAAACTAAGTCCGTTACCGCATAAAACAATAAGGAAGCAAAACTAAGTGAGTATGACCTGGTTGAGAACGACATTGGTGTCCAGAACGAGAACTGTAGAAGCAGAATCACTCAAGCGAGCAGTTGAAGTATCACATGCTTTGCAAAATGGAGCCCCGCAGTATATATCATCTCTTAGGTAGTGCTCCCTGACTTGCTACTCACAAGCCACAAAACCGATGATAAGAACAGAAACAGAGCTGAGCAGGTGCAAAGAGGCAAAAAGGTAGGAATAGGGTTAATGAGAAGAAACACACCTTCATCACTTTTCCAGCCTTAGTTTTCTTGACGAAAGACTTGTTATGGAGCATCTTCGATTTGCTGAGGTCAAGCGACTGAACTACTTATTAGAATTCGGAGTGCAGCGACAGGCCAAGCTTAAGCTTACAAGTCTTCAATGGCGACGAAGTGTGGTTTCGACGGGTGTCCGCCGCCGCTTTCCGCTGTCGTGTAGATGATGTAAACGGTCCTTTTTCTTTTTCCCCCTATTTTTTACGAACGATTAAAAGATTACACTAAATATGGAGAAAATAAAATATTGCAAAACAACATAGACTACCCGGTTCGGCAGATTCGTTGGATCTTTCGCCCATGTAAAGGAACAGTACGCTCCACATTTGACTCGATTGTTCTGGAACACTCAGACTATTTGCATTTGATGATTTTTTTTTAATATTTAATTTTTGTGTTTAAATCAAAATGTAAAATAAAAATAATTTTTAATTATAAATTTAAAAAATATATATATTTGATATTAAAAAATTGAAAAAAAAAAAGATTTGGACTATCAAGTAATATGTTGCAGAAAAATCGGACTACCCAACAGATTAATTTATTGAAGCTAACATATTGCTTGTGTTATATTTCAGCTAAGATCGGCTAATCAAACCAAAAACATTGTACGCAGATCGACTAATCAAACCAAAAAAACCAATGAACCGTTTAGTAATTGCGGGCCTTAATCACCATAGACCCCGTCCAAGTGTGAGTGTTCCTAGCTATTGATTCTGAGTCATTGCTTTTCTCTTTAGCTATATCTAATTTGGGAAAGAGCTTTTTCTAAGCACCCATTCTCGATAAATTTGCTAACATCTTTAGAAGGAAGGAAGAACATGCCACACCCACTATGGGAAGTGAACAAGATTCGCGAGAAGAGGTAGAGTATCCTGAGGTTGAGAAGAAAATCAATTGGGTCAATTTGTGCTTCTTCCATCCAACAATAACGAGTTCTCCCATATACCTAAGTGACAAGCTCTCACCTTCACTCACTGATGGCGATCATGAAGTTTCTCTCACTCTCCACATTTTCACTTCTTTCTTCTTCTTTGAGGATCGATGTCCAATTTGATATCGTTTTTAAGTTATAAATGGATCCATTATATACATCCACTAATCCACTTAATTCATTTTGTCAATATTTAATCTCTTGATTTTTTTAAAATTTTATTTAGTTAATTAAATAATTCTACACACACACACACACACACACATATATATATATATATATTATTTTTTGGACTAATAATTTGAGATAAACCCTACCAACCCACATTATTTTGATTATTAGTTAGTATATATATTTAATTGTCACTATTTTAATTACAAACTAATGAATTATCAACTAATGTCTCTATTAATTCAATAATTGAAACAATTTTAAATATTTTTTGTCAAGTTAAAGTTTAAAACTACTGTAAATAATGCTATTAGACAATACTATACACATACACATATATTAGTAGAACCTAATTTAATTATATATGAATACTAAATTTTATATCGTAAACTATTATAAGTGGTTGAGTATGTAGGCCTTTGTTAGAGAAAGAACACTATTCCTATGAGTCTAAAACAATTTAGTCCATATTGTCAAGACTCATATAATTAGGAAGACATCACAAAACTCTAAGAAGCCAGATAATAGTTAGCATGGATCCCTAACTATAAAAGGATATAAACCCTAAATTATGAAAATTAGATCTTTTACTATTCTTAGAAAATGGTCACTTTTCCTTAAACAACACACACTGATAGCTACAGGCAGTCTTTAATTCTTCTCATAACTAAGGGAAGAAATCCCTTGTATTTCATTCCAACCAAACAACACAATATTTCTAAACTAGGCTAAGCTTCCTCTTTTTTCTGTTGCCATACTTTTAATGCCAATAAATAAAATACCATAGTTACTGAGCTTTATATTTCTAACATTACATAATATTTCCATGATTGTCTCTTTCCTTGATATTTCCAAGAATCATCCAAGTAGTAGGGATTGACCAAGCACAAAGTTGTCCAAGTCTCTTTGTCCCTCCATTATTAGTTTAAGTGTTTATTTAATTTTTTTTTTGTTATGTTTCTAGAGAATAATGTTGGTGAAATTTAATTAATTTAAATGATCTTTTAACTTCCATTCCCTTTATGTATGCCTTTGGATTTTTGTTTTTTAAGATAATGGGAGTGTTTCCTACCTTATGTAAAGTCTAGGATTTCTTGAACGGTAGTATTTACTATCATGTACTATGAATGGAGTATAGGAAGATTATTGTTGTTATGATCTTTTAGCTGCTTTTTTTTTTTTTTCATTTTGAAGTGTGAGTAGAGTTTGGGTTACGGATTTGGTTGTTGATGTATGTTTTGAACATTGCTTCCCCTTACTTGTACACACACACACATACACTTTGTCTATCAAAATCCTTGTGTGGGTTTTGCTTGATCATAAGGAACATGAAATTTATCAATGTCTAAGTTTTTTTATTTAAATTTTTGGCCATATACCAATCTGTAAGTTAAACTATTGCCAAAACAAGAAAAATCAGCTTTTAACCCAACAAGTTTTACATGTTTTTACAATGATAGCATAGGCATACATGGGTTTAAAAGGTAGGCCTAAAATTATCAAGCTAGTTTCTATTTGAGTCCAAAATCATTCTCTACCTTTGTCCCCAAATCTTAGGTTCACAAGTTGCTTTCCATCTTGCTTGGGTCTTTCTTTGCATTAGACTCTCTATCATTCTCAGATGATCAATGTACTCTCAGTCTAAAAATAATAATAATAAAAAAAAAAGATGAGTAGTGTACTTCATTATATTCTTGCTGCATTCTGTTGCTGTTGGTTATCTTGTTGTTTTTTGCTACTTTATTAAGTTGGAAGACAATGCTCAAGAGTAGCATTATGACATTAATCAGTCTATTATTATGATAGAAATAGCTTCATCATAAAGTATTAGCATTATGACATAGCTAATATCTTTTAGATTTTACCTCTTTCTCTCCCTCTACGCTAGCTCTTCCAAGTTCATTAATCTACAATGCAGACCAAAAAAAAAAAAAGAAAAGGGAAGAGGAGTATGCTAACATCCCACAAAAATTAAAATAGAAACTAGCATCTCCCTTGTATATATATAATGAGGTTTAATTTTTTTTTTTTTAAAGAAAGATTAATGCATTATATCTCTTGGGATGTTGAAGCATTAGCATACAAAGCTTAATACTCAACCTTATTATCACAAGAAATTAAGGAGAGGGGAGAAAGGGAGATATTTTGTAACTTATTGGTACTAGTACATAATTACAATCACCCTCTTGTATTATTTGAATATATGGAAAGTTAAAAACATGTTTCTTATATCTTTGATCCCTAGATATTGATATTAGTCTTTACACTCACCTTCACATGAATCTTGGCTCTATAACAAAGCTTCCTTTTATGCTCCTTAATTACATAATATAATTCCTTTAAGAGTTATAAAATATATGCTATTAAACATGAGTAGGGATCTTAGAGTCATTTTTTGGAATTAGGGACATCCACATAATTATATCATATATAACACTATCTCTTAGAAGTCCATTAACAAATAATACATGTTAAAACCTTACCAGGAAAAAGCTAGTGGGATAAAAGACTAATGAAGAAAAGAAAGTATATAATATTTATAATATAAGCTGCCTCATTAAAACCCTTACCAAGAAAATCTAGTGGAATAAAACCTTATTAAGAGAAAAGAGTATATTGTGTTTTTTACTCCTTTTAACAATGTATATCATTTAATGTTTTTAAATCAGTGTATCATAATACTGGACGCCAACTTCTTAAATGTAACAATTGATAATGCCTTAGTAAACAAATCTATCAAATTTTCACATAAATGAATCACTATTCTTTTGAAGATAATGAGTGAAAAAGAATTTTAGTAAAATATTTTTTTTCTATCTTCTTTAATATACCACTTTTTTCGTTGAGCTATGTGTGCTGCATTATCTTCGTATAATATTATTGAAATTTTTTCTTTAAAAGTAAACTATACATCTTCTAGTTATATTAGGTCATTAACCTCAGTCAAACACATAATTGACTTGTTTCATGCAGTGCAATTATTTGTACATGATTTGAAGAAATAGTAGTTAAAGTTTTTTATGAGCACCATGATATGGTTGTATCTCCATATATAAATAAATAACTTGTTTATGATCAATTTTTATGTGAATCAAATAAGTATCTTACATCTGCATACTCATTTGATTGTGATCCAAATTCAATTAAATAAAACAATCTTATATTAATAGTCCCTTAGAGATATCATAATAAATGTTTAACTTCATTACAATGTATTTTGTTATAAAATAACTAAATCTTGTTAACAAATTTATAGCAAATACAACATCAAGTTATGTACTATTATCAAGATATATTAATACTCTTATATCACTAAAATATGGTACTTCAAGATCAAAAGGTTTTGGATCGTTCTCTCAAGGATAAAAATAGTCTCTATTCACATCTAGTGATCTTATAATTATTGGGGTACCTAGTGGATATGATTTATCCATATAGGATTATTTAAAGATCTTTTCAAGATAAACTAATTGATAAAGAAGAATTCCATTCATTAAGCACTTGATCTGCAAGCCAAGATGAAACTTTGTTTTTTTAAGATCTTTCATCTTGAATTCTTTCTTCAAATAACAAACTACTTTTTATAGCTCTTTACAAGTTCTAATAATATTTAAATCATACAAAAATTATAACAAACTTTAATCCAAATCGTTTTATAAAAACACAAGAGTAAATTGGATAATTTTTTACAACCTTCCTTTAACAAATATATGCTAAGATGATTATACCACATATACCCATACTATTTTAATCCATATAAGGATTTATATAAACACATTGAACAAATTTCCTTGGAATCTTTAGATGCTTTTGGTATTTTAAATCTTTTAAGGATTTTCATACAAATCTCACTATATATTGAGCCATATAAATATGATATAACAATATCTATTAAATGCATATCAAGTTTTTCATATATTACTAAAATAATAAGATATCCAAAAGTAATTACATCCACATAAGATTTTGTCATAACTCATAGAATAGGAAGTATACATAAAGATAAACTCATGGTAAAAATTTGAGGAAAAACTAAAACTCCATTAGGGACTAATTTGATTTTAAGTTTTTGGATCCCACACCCTACAAGCTATGGACAAAACATAAATCAAATTTAAGCATTTTAAGATCATAGGGATCAACTGCTTACATCCATGACACTTCCCATAAGTATGGGAAATTAGGCCCTAGAGGTAAGAAATGTATCTTTATTAGATATTCGAAGGAACCAACAGGATATGTCTTCATTGGTAAAAATGAAGATAGAAGTATAATTGAGATCAAGTCTAAAGATACCACATTTTTAATGAATGAGTTTCTCAATAAGGTGAGATCAATAAAAGCATATCTCTATATAAGACACCTAATTAAGAAAGGAAGAAACAAATAATTGTACCTAATCTATTGATCCAGTTGGAGTTTTATGCAATCAAATGAAAATTTAAAGCAAAGTGAAAATGTTGCATTTGCTACCTTGCTATGTAAAAATAATTTTAAGAAGTGTGCCCAAATGACATTTCAAGATCAAAAAGGCAAGACTTATAATTACTTTGCAAGATGATAAAAAGCTAAATACAATTCAATAAGTTCTATCATGTCTTGCTAAGGAAAAATGGAAGAAAAAAATAGATTCTATAAGGACAAACAAAGTTTATGATTTAGTTGATTTACCATCAAGCCAAAGGGCAATTAGGAACAACTAGGTTCTTGAGATTAAATAGAAATCATATGGATCTATTGAAAGATATAAGGCCTACTTAGTTTTTAAGGGACATTGATGATCGTGTCGTGCAATCTCAAATAAAACTAGGTAGCAAAATAAGTTTGTAGATAAGGGTGCAACCTAGGTCATCTTTCCAAGGAGTTTTATGCCTTAAATTGTTTATGGAAGAGAGTTCTAAGTATTACTAATTAGGACTTAACTTGGGGGTTTGATATGCTAGAATTTAATTGAACTAAAATTAATTGACAAGAATTAGAAATCAAAAATTATGTTCAAGTGATTTATCAAGTAAATGAGGTAACTAGCTTTCAATTGGATTCCCTAGAGTTCAATTATCCTTGCTCTATTTAGCTTACCAATTTAGGATTAAATTCTTGCTCTTTAGTGCATTCCTCATAAGGTTCTTGAATAACCATCCAAGATTCAATTCATCAATTGTTCAAAGAATTTTGCAACCACAAGAAACCTTAAACAACTAATTAATTGGATTAAGAATAAGAACACACTACACTAAATTTGATTAATTTATGAAAGCTACTGCACAATTCACTCAAGATGCTAATTCACCAATTAGATTAATTAACCCCTCAAGCAATTAATTGCACAAAAGTTCCAGCTAACTAACCCAATAACCATTGCATTAATTAGCCCAAAATCAAGAAGAATTTAGAGTTCAATTGCACAGCATTAATTCTGGAATTTTTTCCAAACACATGATGATCAAAAAATAATTCCAAAATTCAAATTAAGTTCAATCCAAGACTTAATTCAATCCAGTAATTCTAGCAATTAAATTCCTAAACCAAAAAGCTAAACCTAGACAAATTGATGAAGGAAATAATGCTAAAATCAAAAGATTGGGCAAGAGAGTTTTATCCAAATTCAATAGGAGATGTAGAGCTCAAATCTTCATCCAGGAGAATTCAATCTTCAGCTAGCCACCACAAGGAATTTAAGCTGTCATGGAAGGATCAAATGAAGGAGAATCAATCAAAGAGGCAGCCATTGAGAAAAAAAAAACTCTTCTTCTTCAACGGTGGAACCTCCTTTTTTGTTTCTGCGTCTTGCCTCCTCAGTTTGATCTCTCCAGCCTTTTTTCTACGTTCTCCTCGTTCTCTCCTTGTTCACGTCTCTTTCCTTGTTCACGTCTCTCTTCTTTATTCACGTCTCTCTTTTTCTGTTTCTGCACGCTGAAATCCCGCAACTAATCCTCATCTTCATCTTAATTCCCACGTCAGCCCAAAGCAGCGTCTGGATGTGTATTTCCCCTCCCCTTTCACTTGCTTCAGTTTTAATTCCATTTGCTTTAGATATTCACGTGCTATTCCTTTGTGCCAATTACCGTAGCTTTGCATGTGAAATAAGGTGTGGGTCCCGCTTCTTTTTATTATTATATTCCACATGCATGCTATAGCTTCTGCATTCTGTCCAGACGTGATTTTCTTGTCTGCTTCTTCGTCTTCTGCAGCTCTTCGTTCTGCCTCGTTTTGCTTCTGTCACGTTACTTCTCCCCAGTTTTTGCAGCTTCTTCACGTGGCAGCCTTCTCCTTTGTGTGTCTCAGTCCAGGCTTCCACATTCTGCAGCTTTTACGTGGTTCTGCTTCCTCATCTGTTTCGAGTTTGTTTCTTGCCCATTCTGCAGCTGCTGCATGTTGCTTTTCACGTTGCTGTTACGTTGAGAAATCCAACCCATATCTCTTCGTGTTTCCTCGCATGTTTGCTCTGTGTAGCCTTTCTTTCTTCTCTGCTTTGCCCAGACTTCACGTGCTGCCCATGTATATTTCGTCTGCATGTATTTGGAGCTTCTTTTCTTGTTGCTATCTGCTCTTTCGAACCAGAACCCATAGCTTCTTCATTTATTCTGTGTTGCTCCTGAATGCACCTGCTGGTTCTCGTGTTGCTGCCTTTAGCTTCAGCGTTTTAAACTCATGCATTCTCACTTGGCTCTAAGCTCCTTTGAACTCGATGCTCTTCCTTGTGAACTTTCTTGCTTTGCTTCATCCTTCCATCAAACTCATGGCTTTGTGGATGGTTCTCTTCAACTCTCCAACTCATGGCTTTCTTCTCCCCTCATCTTCAAAATAAATTCTCCTTCAAAGCTCCAATTGCCCAACAAAATCTTGCATAAAAGAATGAAAGAGATGGAATAGAAAATTCACAAAATTCATTTAAAATGATTTATGCATTAAAATTTAAGAATTTTGCAATTTTAATTCCTAGAGTGCAAAAGTGGTTAATGAATTCAAATTGAATCTAATTAAACCCTTAAGACCATATTCCATCATCAAAATGCCAAAGTTAAGAGGATTAAAGTGCATAAAAATCATGCTTATCAGACATACATAACAAAAAGGTATAGATTACAAAGATATCTTCTCACCTATTATGTAATTTAATTCAGTTAGATTAATTCCAACTATAATTGCAAATTTAGACTTAGAATTACATCAAATAGATGTAAAAATCACATTTTTAAATGGAGAACTAGATGAATAAATTTATATGGAATAACCTTTATGTTTTATTGAAAAAAGAATGGAACAAAAGGTTTGCAAATTCCAAAGATACATTAATGGACTAAAACAATCATTTAGATAGTGTTAATTAAGATTTCATTGAATAGTGATCCTGAATGAATTTCAAATGATTGATAAAGATCACTATGTCTACATTAAGTGGTTTGAAGGTAATGTTGTGATATTATCCCTTTACATGGAAGATGTTCTATTAGTTAGGAATATAAAGTCAAGCTTAATTGTTAAAGAATAGCTTAAATTTTGAAAGATAAAGGATATAGGTAAGGCAAAATACATTTTTAGAGTAAAAATTAATAGAGATTGCTTAAAGAAATTGATTTTTCTTTTGCAAGAGAATTACATTAGGAATATTTTTTAGCATTTTAACATGAAAGACTACAAATCCATGGATACCTCTATAGTAAGAGGTAAGAATTTAAGCTGTAACATATGTCCTCAAACCAAATTTGAAAAGAAAGTTATGTAAAAAGTCTTTTATTCTAGTGCCATTAGTAGCACAATATATGCAATGATATATACAAGACTAGATATTTGCTATACGGTTAACCTTGTGAATTGGTACTAGTCAAATCTAGCCTAAAAGCATTAGAAAGCTATTAATAGAATCTTAAGATACTTGAAAAGTATTGTTAACTATGAGCTACATTATCAAGGAAGTGATTTGTGCCTAGTAGGGTACTCCAATGTGGACTGGGGCAAAGACCTTAATTAGTAAAAATTAACTTCCAGATACACATACTTGTTGAACAATAGAGTAATATCATGGAGAAGCAAAAACAAAATATGTATCACATTGTCAATCATGGAAACATAGTTCATAGCATGTTCTGTAGCAATATAAGAAGCAATATGTCTAAAGAGATTTATAGAATATCTGGGGATCATTACTAGACCATCAAGCCCAATCCTAGTGAATTGTGATAGTCAAGTTGTAACACCATAGTCTTCTAGCTGTACTTTCCCACAAACAAGCTTCATATATGTGAAAATCATGGAAAATGGAATAAAATAATGGATTTAATTATGTTACATAAGCCTTTAAAATTTTATTTTTTGCTCCATGAACCTCTCAATATCTGTAATGTCCGATTTTCGTATGATGAAAACAAGCACGTTTTCAAAGCAAGTCTCCTGAAATGAAATAGTTAAGGCTCTGAAAAATTTGAGTAATATTCTAGACTCCTAAAAATGAGAATTATAGGCTCAGATGAAAAGAAAAACGAATATAAAATGAAGAAACAAATTTTAATGGAAATCTTATAAAATGTAATGGCATTTTTGTAATTTTGAGCAAATTTTAGAATTCAAACAAGGGTTTTTTAAAAAATTCTGAGTTTTTTGGGGTTCTCAAAGGCCCTAAAAACTATAGGAAGCCCTGAGATAGTTAAATCTCCTTCAATTTGAGTGATTTCAGAGGCATTTTACTAAATTGGAAACTTAAATTTTATAATGGAAAAGACGGTTCTAAAAAAGGAGTTAAAACAAATGAGAAACGAAAATGCTAAGAATGAAAGGCAAAATGAAAATTTTTTAAAAGTGTTTCTTTCTCCCACCTTTAAATAGGTGGCACTCCATTCTCACACCACATAGCTTCATATTATTCTTTCCAAATTCAGAGGGGAGAGCTAGGGTTTAGGTGCACCAAAGGGAGAGAAGAAGAGGGAGAAATCAAGACAAAAAGGTATAGATTCTTGGTATTTTTCTATGCTTTCTTTTTTCCAAACCCCTTCTCCTCCATTCTCCTTTATTTTTTATTATAATAAAGTTTATAAATCTGTTTTAAGGGAGAAATTAAGGGGAAAATTCGGATTTGAAGAGAGGAGTTTAAAGAAGACAATATTCAAGTGAGAAAAAGTAAGAAAACAAGGTAATTTCTTCTTCTATAGTTGTTACCCCTTACTCCTTTTCCTTCACTATTTCACCCCACTCAAGAAACCTTAGGAGGGTTTGATTTTTAGATAGAACCAAGGGTAATTCTTAGAAAAAAAGGTGTGGAGATTAAGAATATGCAAAGAGAATTAACAAAAAACCATGAAAATTCAAGATGCAATTTCTAGGGTTTCAAGTATTTCTTCCAAAATCTGATTTAATTTCTTGATTTCTATGCCTAAATAAGTGTTTAAATGAGTTTCTAAAATCTCTAAAAGTCTCCTCATGTGTTTTTTCTCTTAAGAAAACAAAGCAAAGTCCATGGGTGCTAAAACCATACATAAGTTCGGCCAAGAGAGGTTAGAGTAGTTAGGGAGAGTTTTAAATTTTTCTAAACCCATTCTTGAGTCATATATGATGAATGAAGATGAGGGGAGACCTTGGGAAAAATTTAGAAACCATAGAAAGTGAGTTGGTCGTATATGTTCTATAATGTGACTTAAAGAAGTAACATGTAGTTAGGTTTTTGATTTTAATTGTGTGATAACTGACAGGTTCTGTCGCACAACTTTCAAAATAAAACTAGGTTGGATATTAAATGTAATATAGGGCACAACCTAGGTCATCTCCCTTGGAAATGGAGTTCAATGCTTAATTGAGTTTCTAAGTGTTAAAGGATCCTAAAAGGTATCTAATTTGGGGGTTTTTGATTGAATTAAACTAAGTAAAATGAAATTGAAATAAAGTTCCTAAACACTATCTAATTGGATGAATTATGGTTGATAATGGACTTGTGACTAGCTTTGGATTTGTCCCTTGGTATCCACTATCCTTATCCTAATTTAATTGTGATTATTCTGGTCTAAGAGTTCCTAATTGTGTTCAATACAAATGTATCTTGAGTTACCATGCAAGAATCAAGAGATTAATAAAGTAATGTTACATTGAAACATCAATCCCGCATTAAATCGTCAATTCTTGTCCTTAAGATCAATGAACACTCAATTTGATTGATTAACTAATTAATTAGCCTCTAAATCATTATCCAAAGATGTTTAATTAACCAACTAAACACTAAGAAATTCTCAAATCAAACAATCAAGCACATAATTTCACTCATGCATTTCATCGAACACCTTCGTGGCATACATGGAAAATTAGAGGGAAATGCAAAATTCAGTGTCCAGTCTAACCAAATAATCAACAAAGAGGCTTCCTAACTAGTGTTTAACTAGCTACTAATCATAATTGCATAAATTCCTAATCAAATACAACTTCACCAAGCTTGTATAAGAAAAAGAAAAAGTGTAGAAAATTAAGGAAATCTTAGCCAAAATTCTGAGTTCTTCTCCATGGATTCAAGCTTCAACTCAAGTGCCTTCCTCCTGGCTAGCCACAGATGGAATTAAAGCTTCATTGGAGGATGGATGGAGGTGAGAATGGAGGAGATGGCATGGAGTGTGTTCTGGGCAAAGGAAGGGCGAAGTGGAATGGATGATGATGGAATGAAGCGTGGAGTGAATGTCGTGATGGATATAGTATTCTCTCTATGGAATGTCCAGTGTATTTTTTTAATAGTTCACGTGCCCCTCTCATGCTCTCTACACGTTAGTTTTGTGTGTGCTATCAGTGTATATTTCTTTTATTATGTATGGTGTGGGCCCCGCTTTGTTTGCTTTTATAATATTCCACGTGCTGCCCATGTGTATTTTTTCTCCTTTGTGTGTCTCAGCCCAGGCTTCCACGTGATTTGGATGAATGAATTGATACATAACGTGCTGCCCATAGCTTTTTAATGACGTGTTACTCTCATGTGCTCCTCACACGAGCTGTTTTATTTCCACGTCTTGCCTCCAGCCCAGCTCTTGCTTCACCTTCTTAAGTGGACTTCTCCTTCATTCCTATTTGGCTTCTTACATATGACGTGTGCATAATGGTTTTGCCTAAGCTTCCCACATCGATTTTCCTCTCCATTTAATATGTCAGAACCTACATGTGTGTGCCTTACTTCATCACATAAATTTCCATTCCATCTTTTCTTTAAGCAGCCAGCTAGACTCATGGTTCCTCTCCCTTATTCAGCTCATTTCTTCCACGTTTTTGCTATAGCCTGTAGCTAGTGCAACCCATAGCTTTTTCCTTTCATTTTGTAGCTTTTCCCTCTTTCAAACTAAAACGTGGCTTCTTCTTCTTATGTACGTCCTTCTCATCCCTTTCAGCCATATTTAACTCATGCAACCTGTAAGTGCTTCATACAGATACTGTATCATGTGCATTCTTTCCTTGTGAACCCTTGTGTGCATGAAACATGGAGCTGCTGTGACGTGAGAGAAGCCCAGCCTGTAGCTAGTTCTCCTAGCTCATTCTTCCCCTCTTCGCATTTTGCTTTCTTAGCTCCTTCAATCTCAAGTCCCTCATCATTTTCTGCCTTCATTATCAACCAGAACCCATAGCTTCTTTCGCATTCTGCCATGCATGGTTCTTCCACGTCTTCTTGTCGCTGCCACCTTTTCTCTTGCATCAAACCCATAGCTTTTTTTTCTCGCTAGCTCCCTTCACGTGAAACTTGTAGCTTTGTGTCTCTGTTTTTGCATGTGTGTGTTACGTGGAAGGTGTGTGTTTACTAAAGGAGGAGACATGGCTGGTAAGTGTATGAAGCTCGTGTGATGTGAGTGAAGTAGTAGCAATGTGTTAGTGTGTTGTTGCACATGTTACATGTACTGAATGGAAGTGGTTGTTTTTGAGTAAGTATATTCAAGTGAAGGAAAGGAAGGACTTGAGTTCACAAAAGTGGATGCATGCTACATGTTAGTCTTGTGAAAGTGCCATATGTGATTAGATGAAGTTGAAAGTGTGAGTGGGTGAGAGTCTATGTGGATGAATGAGTTGTGCATTTTTTCCATTTAAACATAGTTTCTCCTTCAAACTTCTTCCTTTCCATGAATGCTCTCCTCTCACATACTCTCTTAATGTTGCTTCCTTAGACTTAGAGAGCTTCCACCTCTTTTCCTTCTCTTCTATAAATCAAATTCTCATTCAAGCTTCATTGGCCAATTAAAACCTACACAAAAGAATGAGAAGAATTCAAATAGGAATATTCACAGAATTATTTGAGATAAAATTGAGCATTAAAAACCAATAATTTGTAAATTAATTCCTAAAATGTAGAAAATGGCTATTTGAATAAAATTTTATCTAATTAAACCCCTAAAGCCATATTTGGACACTAAAATGCTTAAGATAAGGAGAATAAAATAGATATAAATCATACTTATCAATAACTCCAAGAGGCTTAAAAGGAGTCAATAATCATATTTGAAAGGAAAGAATGGAGTCTAGAATTTATTTGAGGGGTATTGCTTCATTAGGTGCATTTTGGAACCATAAAGGGGTTTATAGGTCAAGCTAGAGTTTAAGTAAGTTGTGTGGCTTTAGAATTTATTTCATGAACCTAATTAGCTTTCATAAATTGTGTTTAGGCCAAGAGAAATTATTCCCACACATTTGTATATGTGAGACCGAGAAAGGGAGCATTCTTTTAAAGAGAAAAAGTGTGTAGTTACTTCCAAGGTAGCTCACTCCTCCTTCTCTTATGTATGATTATTTGCTTTACTTATCTTTGAATGTGTGTATGTGTATTGTAAGCCATGAAAAATGTTCTAGCATGAGCTTTTACTCCATGGTACCATGATGATGTATTATGTTTTCAAATAATGTTCATGATATTTGTTTTGGTTTTCTTGAGTGTAGTGAGGCTAAGAGCCCTTAGCCATGGTGGGGATGAGCCAAGAACCCTTAAAATTGGTTGAGACAAAGTAAAGAGTCTCCTAAAAGTGAGGTTGACTCCCAAAAGTAACGTTGAGTCTAAGAACCTCTTAAAGAATGGGTGAGGCAAGTCCAAAATCTACAAGTAAATGGGTGATGCCAATCCACTTGCTTGGTAAGCCTTTGTATGTTATGTATGACTTGCTTAAGTATTGAAATTGCTTCTTGAATGATTGCACATGTCTATATGCCATGCATGCATTTGTAAGACTTGTTTTACTTCTTTTATGTATGATTGAATGGGAAATGAGCTATTGGGATTATTTAAATCTCATTCCTTCCCCTCTAATGATCTAACATGTTAGGTGGACCAAGTGGGTAAGGTAATGGAAGCCAACCACCTTGAAGATGAGATTATGGCATTCAAGAGCATAACTTTTGCTTCCTTAAGGCAACACAATTAGCAAATGTTGTAATCTAATGTTGTGTATAACCAATGACCTCATAAATATATGTAATTATACTAATGTATCATATATAAATGAGAGTTAAAGTTGTATGTATGGATTTACACATTTTGGTTATGTATTGGCAAATTTTCATTATAGAAGTATGTGTATAAATAGAAATGGAATAGTCAAATTGAGATGCATGAGATTTGAGACCATTTGGGCAATTCATACAAGTCTTAATTATACTTTTAGACTTATTCAAGAGGTGTCAAATGCTAAAGAAAGCCATTTGGACATTTTGATATCCCATATGGAGCTAAAATTGACCATAATGGAACCCTATGTCACTTTTTGTCCAAATGAGCTCTCTTGATCTGAGATTTGGCATGTAATTAGAACTTATTGAGAGCTTTTTGGAAAGTTAAAGAGAAGAATTTTTGGAGATCTAAAGAATATTTGATAAATTTTCAAAGTTGGCAAAAATTCTGGTTTTGGTTATGTCACTGTTCACTCAGGTCCAAAAATGAAATCTATCACACAAATGATGTTCAATTGATACAAAATTTTATATGGAGAAACTAGACATTCCTAGTGACTTGTACCAACTAGAAGTATCTCATTTGAAAGTCTAGAGAGAGAGAGATATGAGTTTTCAAAGATTCTATTCAGTACCAAGCATTCTAACTGACCTCAGGTACTGTTTGATTGAGTTTCGAGATCTGGGCATGCCTGAACTAGTCTAGAGCTATTTGTTCCCTCTAGATAACATTCACATCTTTTTATATTAGTATCATTTGCATGGATTGGTTTTTCTTGAAATTAATTGGACATTTTTGAAATTTACTGCAGAATTCTGTGATAGCACTAGTGGATAGCCAGACCTCTGGACTATTTCGAATGTCAAACGTCTTCTATGTTATGTTTCATAGTTTGGACGTATTTTTATCATAAAGTATACATGTGAAGCTTTCCAAAATAGCCAAGAATAAATGATTTCTATTTTTCTAAAATTAGTTATGATTTTCTAAATTTGTGATAGAAATGGCAAAATTCTGGCCTAAAATATAAATATGAGTTTTATGCTTCCCTTTGGTTTCCACAAGTTATAAGCCACTTTGGGTGATGCAAATGAGTTGTATTCATGTAATTAAATATAAAAATATGATGTATAAGCTCACATGGTCCACGTGATACCAAATAGCATTTTTATACGCGACGTAATGCTAAAATAGTCATTATTTTAATGCCATTTTTCCATTCCCTTTGTGCAATTCATGATGTGAGACATAGAAGTGATAGGAAGCAAGTCAGAAATTATGGTGTTACAATATTATCTTCTACTTATAATCCATCCATACAAGTCATATGCCTCATAAAACAAGCCATACAACTCAGAATTCAAGCCACATACCAGAAAACTCAAAATCTGCTTTCAGGTTCCAGTACTAGGTTTTTGGTGTAGATTTTGAAAAATTATAACTAATTTTAGAAAAATTAAAATCTATCATGTGATAGCTTTTTAGAAACCTATAGATATTAACTAAAGGTTAAAAATCATTCTAGGCTATGAAAACATTAACTAGACCACAATTGATAATAGAAAAGCACTAAAGGTCTAGCTGCCCAGGTTTGCCATTACAGGTTATTGATATAAGTTTCAAAAATTCATAACTAATTTTAAAAAAATTAAAATCTAGCAAAACATATCATTTTGGAAATCTATGCATGTCTACTAGAGGCAAAAAATAACTCTAGACTAAAATAGATGCGTTTAACTCATGAAAATTTCTAGAAGAGTACTAGAGGTCATACTACATCCCTAATACTGTCATAAATTTCAAAAATTTGGTTCTCCCTCTACAGAGCTCCAAATGGGATGATCTTAGCGGCTATGGAAATATTATTATTTTTAGTTTATGACTGTAAAATTTTATAGTTATTGGACACCATTTGACCCATGAGTGACAAGGAAACATAATTTGACTATATAAATAGTGTACCCTATCATTAAACTTATTTTTCCTAATTTTGAAAAATCATCATAAATTCTCTAGAGCTCAAAATTAGGTGCTTTTTAATTCTATTGAAATCTCTATATGAGACCTAAATGTTGGCCAAATTTCATGAAAAAACTAACTCATTTGGTTAGATTTTGGTCCAACACATAAATTGGTTACTTTTGGTATTCCAAATGGTTCAAAATGGTGTCAAATTGTTTTCTAAATCACCCATTGCCACGTGGGCATGTCCAAAACCACATTCAAAGCCTAGAGAGACATGTAATTTGATTCAAAATATTATGGAGCTCATTTTCACTATACCACTTGCTATCTTACACTTGGAAATCACATTAGATATGGGCTCTTTAGTGGCAAAATCATACATACTCTTTTATATGCTCCTAAAATCATTACATACATCATATTCATATACATTTAAGTGTGCTCAAGTATCTACATCATATATGCATCTCATGGTTACAATTCTTGACATCAAAATGCATTTACAAAGATAATTTCTCTATACATATGTCAAAGTATTGCTTTTTATGCTTGTTGGCTCCCACTCCTTAACTCACTTGGCTCACCTAGATATAGTTAGATATTAGAGAAGGAAGAGTGAGATTCTAAGAATCCCAATAGCACTTAACACTTTCAATCATACATAATAGCTATAATTTCAAGTCCAAGAATGCATATATGAACATTAAGCTACTAGTAACCATACATAAAATCATTTTCATATGTAAGAAGCTCATACATATTATACATTGGCTTTCAAGAGCATTGGTTTAGCCTCGCCTCCTTTTCTTAGGACTTTTGGACTTGTCTCGCCCATTTTTAAGGAACTTTTGACTAAACCTCACTCTTTTTTAGACTTTTGGCTTTGTCTCACTAAATCTTAAAGACTTTTGGTTCATCTTTGCCTTTGTTATGGGACTTTTAGTTTCACCAAGTTTATTCAAGCTATAACACATTCATAATACATATTTTGTGCATATAATGGTACCATGGCATGTAGAAAATAGCTATACACATTTCTCATGGTATAAACATACATACACATATCCAAAGATAAGAAAATAACTAATAATGCATGAGAGAAAGGTTAGAGAGCTACTTTGGAGCCAATGGCCACACTTTTCTCTTAGATTTTTTCTCCCTCTTCTTGGCCACACACTAGAAACTTAGAGGCACTAGGTTCTCTTGCCCTAAACACATCAAATGAGACATACTTAGATCACTAGAATTAACTCTAGCCTTATACAACTCTTATGTATGCGTATTTTCTTATTTGTCTCCATAATGCTTCCATATAAGTTACAATAAAGCAACTCTTGAAATCTATGATCTTGGCTCCCTTTAGACTTTTTAGAGTCATCACACATTCATTTTAAAGAGCCTAGTTATAAGTTGCTTCCTAATGACACATTATGGAGCCTGTACCTTCATCTCACATTCCAAGGCTTCTAAATTTTTTTCAAGGCTTCCTTTGATGTTCTTCCATCATATCTATTCCCATTCTAAGTTTAAAAGCTTCTCTTCCTCTCTAAATAACTTAAGCTTTGACCAAAACAGAGAAAAAGGGCTTGAGAGAGTGAGAGACCAAGAGAAGGATGGAAGAACAAAGAATAGGTAAGCAAAACTTGAGATTTCCATAGCTTTTCTTTTTAGAATATTGTTCTTCTTTCTTTGCCCTCTCTTTCTATGGCTTTAGTTGTTGAATTGGCTTTGTTTTAAGCTTGGTTTAGAAAAGGGAGAGTGGAAAATTAAAGGGAAGGTGAAGGCAAAAAGGAACCACCTTTGAAGAAGGCTAGAACTCAAGGTAGATGCTTATGCATCTTTGCTTTTTCTTCTTTGCTTCTTGTGTATGTTAGTTCTACCAACTTGAGAGCTTAAGAGAGGAAGGAAGTCTGACCTAGAACAAGTAAGAAATCCTTGAATTAGAGTATGGAAAGTTAAGAAATACAAAGGAATTAAGAGAAGAACTAGTGAAATTCAACAGGGAGAAATTAGGGATTCAATCCCCGCGCCTTTGTGAGTAATTGTTTAAGTTCTAAGAGAGTAATTACATGTTACTTGTTGTGTTTAGGCCCAAGTGAAGCAACTCCACCTAGTTGTGATTATGAGACTGAGCAGAAAAAGGAGAAATCAAAAGGGAAAGCTTGTGTTGGCTTGTAAAGTAGCTCTCCATTCTTTCTTGTTGCATTCTTGGATGTATAATAGTCATTGTATGCTTGTGTATGTGCTTGTATTGTGAGACATGCCATTTGATGTTGCCTTCAAGCATTGTTACTAATATGCTTATGTTTTAGGTTGTGAAAATTACTCGGGTAAGGTAGTGCCAAAAGTCCCTTGTGATAGGTGAGCTAGAGCCAAAAGTCCCTAGAAATGGGTGAGACAAGGCCAAAAGTCTCATGGATGAGTGAGGCTAAGTTAAAAGTTTCTAGACCAAAGGTGAAGCCAATCCAAAAGTCCCAAAAATAGGGTGAGGCTAGACCCAAAGTCCCTAGAGCTTATTCTTGGCATTGATGTGATTTTTATGGCATGTAAATCATGTCTTGTATGAATTTGAATGGTTGGATGCTTACTTGCATACTTTGACATGTTCATATGCCTTAATTGCTTCCTTGAATGAGTGTATGAACTATTGAGATTCTATGAATCTCACCCCCTTCCCTCTCCCATCTCATATGGTCCAGGTGGAGCTCAAGAGCCAAAGAGTGGAGGCCATAAGGCATAGATGGCTATCTCTTGACACTTTTACACAATTATGTATAGTTTGATGTATAGGAAAGCTAAAGTGCTTATGTATACATATTCTTTTTAAGATGTAAATGTTTAAGTAAGTGTAAATGTATGTATAAATGATGTGTGAACTATGTATAGAGCCAAAGCAATGGAAATATGAGATTTGACCCCTTGGAGGCTTGTATGTAGTAGTGTATTTTTGCCCATAGCATGGTGAGTTTGAGATGTGCGATGGTGCAAACCACTTGGGCAATTCATATATGTTGTGTTTATACTTTAAAACTTACACAAGAGATGCTAGAGCATGTAGGAGGCTATTTGGACCCACTTTGAACTATATATGGTGTCAAATTTATCAAATTCATGAGCAATGTCAAGATATGACTAAATGAGTTTCTCTTCATGTAAAATTTTGAATTCATCTAGATCTTGTTGAGAGATTTTTGGGAAGCTAAAGTGGGTATTATTTGGAGGTTTATGGGATATTTGTCAAATTGTTGAAGTTAGAGAATTTTTTAGTTTTGGTTAGTATACTGTACTAATGGGTTTGAAAATAAATCTGTGTCATTCATGAGGCAAATAGTGTCTAATTGTCATGAAATTTTATGGGCATAAAGTAGAAATGTACAGTAACCTATATCAATAGAAGCACCTCAATTGGAGGTCTGTAGAGGGAGAAATAATTTTCTAAAGTTCTGGGTCAGCATTAAGGAAGCTAGCCGACCTTCATTACTGTTCCATTAGGTTTTGAGGTACAAATGCTACTGAAATGATCCAAAATTATTTTTTCCCTCTATTTAATAGTTGTAGTTTTCCAACTTGGTATAGTTTGCCTAGATTAGATTTTTGTGGAATTAGTTATGAATTTTTGAAGTTTATGGCAACAAACTGTATTAGTACCAAGGACAACTGGATCTTTATGTCTTTTTCAATGTCAAACATAGTCCAAACACTGAGATTATGGTTTAGAATTATTTGTAGTGCAAAGTTACCATCTTGAGCTTTCTAGAAAGCTATAGTTATCTTGATTCCCATTTTTTTAGGATTAGTTATGGTTTTCCAAATTAGAGCTAAAAATCAAACTTTTGGGCCCATTTTGAGAAATTGCTTTTTCTGGTTTTTGGCTTCATATCCATGGTTCATGGGTTGTTTTATGCTATGTATGAGTTGTATGAATAAAGTTTGAGTAGAGAATGTGATTGACGAGTTCATGGGACTCCCGGGGCAAAGTATAACCATTTAAACCTGGACATATAGCATTGAAATGCCACGGTTTTTACTCTTTTCTTTGGAATTTCATGGAATCAAGCCTAAGCGGAGACTAGTTGAGGTTAATATATTATGGCATTATATTTTTGGTATCAAAACAAACATTCAGGCACTTTTGCTTAGTGTTAGGCTCATGAATAGCATGATTTGCCTATGTTTGGTGTGAATTGCCATGGGAGTGTTAGCATACATATATGTGCTTGAGATATAATTGTAAACTGAGGGTTGCTACTTCTTTTCAGATAAGATGGTTGAGACTAGATGAGGCAAGGGTAGAGGTAGGCTACCCAGGGCTTAGAGAGCTGAGCTAGAGGTTCCAATTGGGCCTGAGGATCCTTTGCAGATTATTATGGAGAGGCTTGATCGGTATGAGACCATGATGGGCCAGTAATAGGAGAAGCTAGAATAACTTTGTGCATTTTTCAATGTCAAACATGGTCCAAACTTTAAGACTATGGTTTGGAATTATTTTTAGTGTAAAGTTAACATCCAAAACTTTCCAAAAAGCTATAGTTAGCTTAATTCCCATTTCTCTAGAATTAGTTATGATTTTCCAAATTAGAGCAAAAAATCTAACTTTTGGGCCCATTTTGAGAAATTTCTTTTTCTAGTTTTTGGCTTCATATCTGTGGTTCATGGGTAGTTTTATACTATGTATGAGTTGTATGAATGGAGTTTGAGTAGAGAATGTGATTGACGAGTTCATGGGACCCCCGGGGCAAAGTATAACCATTTAAACCCTGACATATAGCATTGAAATGCCATAATTTTTACTCTTTTCTTTAGAATTTCATGGAATCAAGCCTAAGCGGAGACTAATTGAGGTTAATATATTATGGTGTTACATTTTTGGTATCAGAGAAAAGGTTCAGACACTTTTGCTCTGTGTTAGGCTCTTGGATAGTGTGATTTGCCTATGTTTAGTGTGAATTGCCATGGAAGTGCTAGCATACATATGCATATGTGCTTGAGATATAATTGTAAACTAAGGGTTACTACTTCTTTTTAGATAAGATGGTTGAGACTAGATGAGGCAGGAGTAGAGGCAGGCAGTCTAAGGCTTAGAGAGCTGAGCCAAAGGTTCAAGTTAGGCTTGAAGATTCTCTGGGGACCATCATAGAGAGGCTTGATCAGTATGAGACTATGATGGACCAGCAACAGGAGATGCTGGAACAATAGAGGTACATTGCCTAGTGATAATTATGATTTTTATATGTTTTAATTCTCCTAACTTAATCATTTTAATAGTTAAATAAGGCTTAATAGATTTACTTAGATGGATAATTGATTTTAGTAGCCATTCTTGCACCTTATGAATTAATTTGCAAAATCATTGAGTTTTAATGCATGAATTCATTTTAAATGAATTTTGCGAACTTTCCTACTTGATTTTTCCCACTCTTTTGTGCAGAATTTTAAGGGAGCAAATGGAATTTAAAAGAGAAATTTATTTAGAGAAGAATTGAGGATTGAATCAAAGGAATTTAAATAAAGTGCACATGGGATGAGAAGAAGTCAAGAAGAGAGATACAAGAAGAACGTGGGCTGGACAAAGAAGCTTGCTAGATTACAAAAAACACGTGAAAATGAAGCAACCATGAAGCAATGTGAAGACAAGTGTAGGAACGTGCTTGGCTGAGGAAGAAATGGTGAAGCAAGAGCTGAGTTGTCCAGAATGTGGAATACGTTGAAGAAGTTGCAGCTGGCCGAAGCAGATCTGAAGCCACGAAATAAACACTGCAGGCGAAGAAGAAGAGAACTCGAACAGAAAATGGAGAGGAGCTGTATGAAGAAAGCTACATGGGAAGGATTTGAGTGGAATAAGCTATTTAAGAGAAGCAACCATGTGGAGAACAAACTCGAGCAGCTGAAACAAGGAAATCTGGGCACAAAGGAAGAAGAAAATCACGTGGAGCATGGCTAGACAGACGAAGTAACATGAACAGGGAGCTTTCGAGCAGAACAGAGCAAACATGTGAGGAAGAAACACGAAGAAAGAAAGCCAAAGCTGTAGCTGAGAATTAAAGAAGCAGCGAGCAGAATGACGGGCAAGGGAAGAATGATGAGGCAACACTTATATGAAGAAGCTACATGCAGAATAGAGAAGAGAGCTCGAGCTACTGGAATAAAAATGTAAGAAGAAAACAACGTGGGAAGCTTGCATGAATCAGAATATGTGAGGCATGTGGAATATAATAAAATAAAAGGAATAGGGCCCACCTTATATTACATGCAAGCTTCAGACAATTGAAATGGGAAGGGGGAGCACGTGTTTCTCACAAGGGAATTAAGAAAATGCATTCGGACAAAAGTTGAGCATGTGAATCATACAAATTCACGTGAGAGGAGAAAATCAGTCCGTCATTTCACATTCCTTCCATGCATCCAGATCGTCCATTTTTAATTCATCTAACGTCATTCATTCAATCACTCATTTTCCACGCTCATTCACGATGCCTTCATTCATTCGCTGATCCTTTGTCTTTTTCCATTCACCTTCACGCCTTCGTCCAGAACCACCTCCATCATCCACTCCTCCATTTCCATCCACCGAATGAAGCTTTGATTCTCATCTGTGACTAGCAAGGGAGGAAGCTCTTTAGTTTAAGCTTGAATCTAAGGAGAAGAATGCAAAATTTTGGCTAAGATTTTCTTATTTTTCTGGCACTTTTTCTCTTTCTTGTATTTGCTTGGTTAAGGAATATTAGACTGAGAATTTGTGTAATTGATTAGTGGCTGGTTAGACAGTAATTAGGATGTTGATTGACTGATTACTTAAGTGATTTAGTTCTTAATTGTATTTTCTTGCCATTTTCCAAGTGTGCAATCAAAGTGTTTAATGAAATGCTTGTGAGAATTGATGTGCCTAATTGTCTGATTGTGGATTCCTTAGTATTTAGTTGATTAATTAAATATTTTTAGATGGTAATTCAGAGGCTAATTAATCATTTAATCAATCAATTTGGATGTTCATTGATCTTAATAACAAGAATTAACGATTTAATGCAAGATTGAGGTCTCAATTTAACATTAGATTGTTAATCTCTTGATTCTTGCGTGGTAACTCAAGATACATTTGTATTGAACATAATTAGGAACTCTTAGGCCAGAATTAATCATAATTAGATTAGGATAAGGATAGTGGATACCAAGGGACGATTCCTAAGTTAGTCACAAGCCCATTATCATTCACAATTTATATAATTAGGTAGCAATTAAGAATTTTAATTTGGTTTCATTTTAGGTTAGTTTAAATCAATCAAAAACCCCCAAATTAGATAGCTTTTAGGTCTTTTAACATTTAGAAAATCCAATTAAACATTGAACTCCATTTCCAAGGGAGATGACCTAGGTTGTGCCCTATATTGTATTTAATATCCAACCTAGTTTTATTTTGAGGGTTGCACGATGAGCCCGTCACCTAGCAACAGCATGACATGATCATGCAGTTGCAAGATACCTTGGCTAGGCAAGAAGAAGCCAGGAGAGAAGCCCCTGTACCTTAGCCATCCACTTCTAGCATTCCACCTGTACTTCCCCAAGAGTCTACTCAGACCCAGAGGCCTATCCAAAAATTGTTAAATCAGTTTAGGAAGAATAGTTCACCCTCGTTTGACGGGGAGTTAGATGCGGATATGGTAGAGGCCTGGGTCACAGAGTTGGAAAAGATATTTTCGGTGATGGATTGCACTATAGAATAGAAAGCTCAACTTGCCACTTTTATGCTACAAAAGGAAGCTGATAAGTGGTGGCATAGCACGAAACCCCTGATGGAGACCAAGAACATACAGATCACTTGGGAAATTGCTTTTTTCTAGTTTTTGGCTTCATATCCGTGGTTCATGGGTTGTTTTATACTATGTATGAGTTGTATGAATGGAGTTTGAGTAGAAAATGTGATTGATAGGTTCATGGGACCCTCGGGGCAAAGTATGACCATTTAAACCCCGACATATAGCATTGAAATGCCATAATTTTTACTCTTTTCTTTGGAATTTCATGGAATCAAGCCTAAGCGGAGACTAGTTGAGGTTAATATATTATGGTGTTACATTTTTGGTATCAGAGAAAAGGTTCAGGCACTTTTGCTCTGTGTTAGGCTCTTAAATAGTGTGATTTGCCTATGTTTAGTGTGAATTGCCATGGAAGTGCTAGCATACATATGCATATGTGCTTGAGATATAATTGTGAACTGAGGGTTACTACTTCTTTTCAGATCAGATGGTTGAGACTAGATGAGGTAGGGGTAGAGGTAGGTCATCCACTTCTGGCATTCCACCTGCACCTCCCCAGGAGCCTGCTCAGACCCAGACGCCTATAAAAAATTGTTAAATCAGTTTAGGAAGAATAGTCCACCCTCGTTTAACGGGGAGTTGGATGCAGATAAGGCAGAGACCTGGGTCATAGAGTTGAAAAAGATATTTTTGATGATGGATTACACCACAGAATAGAAAGCTCAGCTCGCCACTTTTATGCTACAAAAGGAAGTTGATAAGTGGTGGCGTAACACGAAACCCCTGATGGAGACTGAGAATATACAGATCACTTGGGAAAGTTTCTTGATGGAGTTTCATGAGAAATATTTCCTTAGTTCGATGAGGAAAAAGAAAGAGATAGAATTTATGGGCTTGAGACAGACTGAATAGATGACTGTTGACCAGTATGTGGCAAGATCATTGAGTTGTCTTGGTATCCCTCTTACCTCCAAAGGTATGATAATGAGTCTTGGAGACGTGAGCAATTTAAGACTAGGTTGAAGCCCCTGATTAGTGACAGAGCTACTCCACAGTGGATTAGAAAGTTCAATGCCTTTGTGGAGGTTAGTAGGGTGATTGAGAATAACTTGCGAACTATCATGCTTACTGTGGCTTCAACTAGTCAGAAAAGGGCTCCAGAACTAAAAAGATTGAGACCAGAGGAGGGTTCTAGCGTGACACCTAGCACCAAGAGGAGAGGCAAGGTGCCATGGAACAGAAGGCCACAGCGGGGCAAGCCGATGCCCCCTCCTCGAAGCCAGTCATCTATTCAGCAGTCTCTGGTGACATGCTTCAAGTGTGGGAAGCCAGGGCACATTGCTAGAAACTGTCCCTAGGTGGATACAACACCTCCTCCTAGGCTGCTGACCTAGGGCTGAGTGTTTATTCTCACTCAGCAGGAAGCCAGTGCATCCCCCAATTTGATCCGAGGTACGTTGATAGTGAATGGCTTTTCTATAGTTGTTACATTTAATTCGAGTGCTAGTCACTCATTTATATCCTATGTTGTGTGAGGCAATTGGGTCTAACTGTTAGTGTCTTGCCATTTGATTTATCTGTCACTACACCCACTGGAGGCCACGTGGTTACTTCCTTTACTTGCTTAAATGTCACTATTCAGTTCAATCATTGTCATACCACTATTGATTTCATTTGTATGCCCTTCTATGATATTGATTTGATTGTTGGTATGAACTAGATAACCGCGAATAATGCGATACTTGATTGTGAACACCAAACCATTTCCTTACCTGCTTGTGGGACCATACCTAGGGTAGGACCTGAGTTATCCTTTATGACTATTGCCTAGGCTGAGAGGCATTTAGAGTGTAGATGTCAAGGGTTTTTAGTCTTTTTCTCTATTTAGGCTTAGGTAGAGGAAGGGATAGAGGAGATCCCAATTGTCAAGGAATTCCCAGAGATTTTTCCAAAAAATTTTGACTTCAGTGGTCTACCCCCTGAGAGAGAGCTAGAGTTTCCTATAGACATAGTGCCTGGGGCTGGATCGGTGTCCAAGTTTCCTTATAGGATGGTGCCCACTGAGCTCACTGAGTTAAAAAAGTAGATAGAGGAATTGTTAGAGAAATGGTTTATCTGCCCTAGTGTTTCACCTTGGGAAGCTTCGATATTATTTGTGAGAAAGAATGATAGTAGCTTACGATTGTGTATAGATTATAGAGAGTTAAATAAAGTCACCATCAAGAATAATTATCCTTTCCCTAGAATTGATGATTTGTTAGATTAGTTAGATGGAGCATCTGTGTTTTCCAAGATAGATCTTAGATCTAGGTACCACTAGTTGAGAGTGAGAATTCAGGACGTCTCCAAGACAGCCTTTAGAACGAGATATGAGCATTATGAGTTCCTTATGATGCCATTTGGGCTGATGAATGTGCTCGTTGTGTTCATGGATTACATAAACAGAGTATTCAGACCATATTTAGATCAGTTTGTGGTGGTCTTCATTGATGATATCCTAGTGGACTCCAGATCTTTTGAGGAGCATGAGAGGCATTTGAGATTAGTCCTAGAGACCTCGAGAGAGAAAAAGTTATATGCCAAACTTAGTAAATGTGAGTTTTGGCTAACCAAAGTGAGATTTTTAGGTTATGTGATCTCACGAGATGAGGTCGCAGTTGATCCCCAAAAAGTTGAGGCTGTGTTACAATGGGATAGACCTAGAACAATCACCGAAGTTAAGAGTTTCTTAAGTTTGGCAGGGTACTATAGACGATTTATTCGGGGCTTTTCTCATATGGCCTTACCACTGACGAGGCTGACTAAGAAAGGGACACCTTTTATGTGAGATGATAGATGTGAAAGAAGTTTCCAGGGGTTGAAGCTTCATTTGACCACTGCTCTTGTACTGATTATCCCTGACCCTAGTGAGCCATTTATAGTTTATTGTGATGCCTCGGGCAAAGGGTTAGGATGTGTGTGTGATGCAGCAGGGTAGAATAGTGGCATATGCGTTTAGGTAGTTGAGGCCTCATGAGGAGAATTATCCCACACATGACTTGGAGTTAGCCACCGTAGTGTTTGCTCTTAAAATTTGGAGGCACTATCTGTATGGTGCTACCATAGAGATCTATAGTGACCACAAGAGTCTAAAATACCCGTTTGATTAAAAGGAACTAAATATGAGACAGAGGAGATGAATAGAATTCCTGAAAGACTATGATTATACCTTGAAGTATCATCCCAGCAAGGCTAATATGGTGGCAGATGCCCTGAGTAGGAAGTCCATCCATGTAGCCCATATGATGATTAGGGAGCAAGAGCTCTTAGAGAAATTTAGAGACTTGAACCTTTCATGTCAGGTGGTATGGGTAAATTGTATCTGAGTGAAACCCGAATTGAGAATATATTGAAAACCCAAATCTTAGATGCCTAGAGAGAAGATAAGTTCCTAAGACAGATCAGAAATGAGATATTCCAATGTAAGACCTCAGATTTTAGGGTGTCTGAGTATGATATGATGATATATTAAGGTAGAATCTATGTGCCTAATCAAAATGAGTTGAGAGAAAGTATTTTAGAAGAGGCACATAAGAGTAAGTATACTATTCACCCAGGTGCCACCAAGATGTATCAAGATTTGAAAAGAATTTCTGGTGGCTAAGGATGAAGAATGATATGACGAATTATGTGGCTAGATGCTCAGTGCGTCAGAGGGTAAAAATAGAATATCAAAGACCAATTGGGTTATTGCAACCTTTAGATATCCCTAAGTGGAAGTGGGATAGTATAGCCATGGACTTTGTTATGGGGTTACCCAGGACATCCTCTGGACACGATGCTATTTGGGCAGTTGTGGATAGACTGATGAAATCTACATACTTTTTAGCTATTAGGGCTACTCATACACTGGGTAAATTAGCCCAGTTGTATCTCAAAGAGATAGTGCGACTTCACGGAGTACCTAGTAGCATAGTTTCGAATAGAGACCCCAGGTTCACATCAATCTTCTGAAGGTCATTACAGCATGCCTTAGAGACCAAGTTGCAGTTTAGTACTGCATATCACCTCCAAACAGATAGTTAGACTGAGAGGACCATCCAGACCTTAAAAGACATGTTGAAGGCATGTGTGTTAGAAATGAGGGGTAATTGGAATGCATATTTACCAGTAGCAAAGTTTGCATATCATAATAGTTACCATTCCAGTATTCAGTTGGCCCCTTATAAGGCTTTATATGGGAGAAAGTGCAGATCCCCTTTGTGTTTGGTTGGGCTAGGTGAGAGTAGCATGATAAGACCTGAGATTGTGGACCAGACCACCAGATAGATAGAATTGATTAGACAAAAACTCTTCATAGACCAAAGCAGGCAAAAAATCTATGCCGATAAAAGAAGGAGACCATTAGAGTTTGAGATTGGAGACCATATGTTCATCCAAGTGTCTCCAATGACGGGGGTGGGTCAGTTAATAAGGGTAAGAAAGCTCAATCCTAGGTATATTGGTCTATTTGAAATCCTTGAGAAAATTGGACCTGTGGCTTCTCGGATAGCCTTATCTCCTAACCTAGCTCAAATCCATGATATTTTTCATGTCTCTTAGTTGAAAAAGTACTTTCCAGACCCCTCACATGTCATAAAATATGAGCATGTGCAATTGTAGGAAGATCTTTCCTATGTAGTGAAACTGGAAAGAATTACGGATGCTAAACTGAAACAACTCAGAAGCAAGAACATTTTTTTTGTGAAAGTGGTCTGGAGAGGCCTGACATTTGAGGAAGCAACATGGGAATTAGAGGATAAAATGAAGCAAAAATATCCAGAGTTATTCCCTTGATGAATGTATTTAAATTTTGAGGGCAAAATTTCTTTTAAGGGGGTAGAAATGTAACAACCAGAATTTTTGATAATTTTTCTAAGTCCTGAAATCTTTCTAAGTTTGCTGGCTATAGCCCAGCTATAGTGAACGTACCTATTCGCTATAATGAAAATCCAACTAGTTATAGTGAATGTACCAGTTTGTTATAGCGAGAATGCTCTAACTATAGTGAGTTCGGGCATCTCATATAAAAATCAAGGAGTTCCTCATAATAGCATACGTCGTAGCAAGAACAGGGGCCTGAGACTGATACGTGCTTGCCGTAGCAAGGTTTATTTTTTGTTATAGCAAGGGTAGGTCCAGAAAAGTGTGAAAAAGTGTGTTTTTATTTCTTAAAGACCCCAGAAGCTTCTCTTCCTCTCTAATTGACTTGAGCTTCAACCAAAACAGAGAAAAAAGGCTTAAGAGAGTGAGAGATAAGGGAGAGACCAAGAGAAGGATGGAAGAACAAGGAATAGGTAAGCAAAACTTAAGATTTCCATAGCATTTCTTTTAAGAATATTGTTCCTCTCTTTGCTCTCTCTTTCTATGGTTTTGGTTATTGAATTAGCTTTGTTTTGATCTTGGTTAAGAAGAGGGAGAGTGGAGAATTAAAGGGAAGGTGAAGGCAAAAGGGAACCACCTTTGAAGAAGGCTAGAACTCAAGGTAGATGGTTATGCATCTTTGCTTCTTCTTCTTTGCTTCTTGTGTATGTTGGTTCTACCAACTTGAAAGCTTGAGAGAGGAAGGAAGTTTGACCAAGAACAAGTAAGAAATCCTAGAATTAGAGTATGGGAAGTTAAGAAATGTAAAGGAATTAAGAGAAGAACTAGTGAAATTCAAGAGGGAGAAACTAGGGATTCAATCCCCTCGCCTTTGTGAGTAATTGTTTAAGTTCCAAGAAAGTAATTTCATGTTACTTGTTGTGTCTAGGCCCAAGAGAAGTAACTCCACCTAGTTACGATTGTGAGACCAAGAAGGGAAAGGAGAAATTAAAAGGGAAGGCTTGTGTTGGCTTGTAAGGTAGCTCTCCACTCTTTCTTGTTACATTTTTGGATGTATAATAGTCATTGTATACTTATGTATGTGCTTGTATTGTAAGACATGCCATTTGATGTTTCTTTAATGCATTGGTACTAATATACTTATGTTTTGGGTTGTGAAAATTGCTCGGGTGAGGTAGTGCCAAAAGTCCTTTGTGATGGGTGAGGTGGAGCTAAAAGTCCCTAGAAATGAGTGAAACAAGGCCAAAAGTCTCATGGATGAGTGAAGCTATGTCAAAAGTTCCTAGGCCAAAGGTGAGGCCAATCCAAAAATCCCAAAAATAGGGTGAGGCTAGACCAAAAGTCCCTAGAGCTTATTCTTGGCATTGATATGATTTTTATGGCATGTAAATCATGTCTTGTATGAATTTGAATGGTTGGATGCCTACTTGCATGCTTTGACATATTTATATGCCTTAATTGCTTCATTAAATGAGTGTATGAGCTATTGAGATTCCATGAATCTCACTCCTTTCCCTCTCCTATCTCATATGGTCCAGGTGGAGCTCAAGAGCCAAAGAGTGGAGGCCATGAGGCATAGATGGCCATCTCTTAACACTTTTGCATAATTATGTATAGTTTGATGTATAGGAAAGCCGAAGTGCTTATATATATATATTCTTTTTTAAATGTAAATGTTTAAGCAAGTGTAAATGTATGTATAAATGATGTGTGAACCATGTATAGAGCTAAAACAATGGAAATATGAGATTTGACCTCTTGGTGACTTGTATGTAATAGTGTATTTTTGCCCCTAGCATGGTGAGTTTGAAATGTGTGATGGTTCAAACCACTTGGGCAATTCATATATGTTGTGTTTATACTTTAAAACTTGCACAAGAGGTGCTAGAGTATGTAGGAGGCCATTTGGACCCACTTTGAACTATATACGGTGTCAAATTTGCCAAATTCGTGAGCTATGTCAATATATGACTAAATGAGCTCCTCTTGATCTGAAATTTGGCATGCATCTAGATCTTGTTGAAAGATTTTTGGGAAGCTAAAGTATGTATTATTTGGAGGTTTGTGAAATATTTTGCTAATTGTTGAAGTTAGAAATTTTTTTGGTTTTGGTTAGTATACTATGCTAATAGGTCTAAAAATAAATTTGTGTCATTCATAAGGCAAATGGTGTCCAATTATTATGAAATTTTATGAACATAAACTAGAAATGCACAGTAACCTATACCAACTAGAACTACCTCAATTGGAGGTTTGTAGAGGGAGAAATAATTTTCTGAAGTTCTGTGTCAGCATCAGGGAAGCTAGCTAACCTTCGTTACTATTCCATTAGTTTTCGAGGTCCAAATGCCACTGAAATGATCCAAACTTATTTTTTTCCTCTAATTAACATCTGTATCTTTCTAAATTGGTATAGTTTTCTTAGATTTTATTTTTTTGGAATTAGTTATGAATTTTTGAAGTTCTTAATAGCAAACTATATTAGTACCATGGACAGCTGAACCTTTGTATGTTTTTCAATGTCAAACATGGTCCAAACGCTGAGATTGTGGTTTAGAATTATTTTTAGTGTAAATTTAACATCTAGATATTTTCAGAAAGCTATGGTTGGCTTGATTTCCATTTTTCTAGAATTAGGTATGATTTTCCTAAGTTAAAGCAAAAAATTTAACTTTTGGGCCCATTTTGAGAAAGTGTTTTTTTTTTTGTTTTTGGCTTCATATCTGTGGTTCATGGGTTGTTTTATGCTATGTATGAGTTGTATGAATAGAGTTTGAGTAGAGAATATGATTGACAGGTTCATAGGACCCCTAGAGCAAAGTATGACCATTTAAATCCTGACATATAGCATTGAAATGCCACCCACGGTTTTTGCTCTTTTCTTTGAAATTTCATGGAATCAAGCTTAAGTAGAGATTAGTTGAGGTTAATATATTATGGTGTTGCATGCCTAACCTATTTTCAAGGGAATTTTGACTAAGCCTCACTCTTTTTGAGACTTTTAGTTTTGTCTCACCTAACCCTAAGAACTTTTGGCTCATCCTCACCTATACTAAGGGACTTTTGGCTTCACCAAGCTTATTCAAGCCAAACAACATTTATAAAAACACATATTATGTGCATAATGGTACCATGACATATAAAAAATCATGATAAACATTTATCATGGTACAATCATACATACACACATCCAAAGATAAGAAAACAACTAAGCATGTATGAGAGAAAGGTTAGAAAGCTACCTCTAATATAAACACACACACTTTCCCTTGATTTTTCTTCCCTTCCTTTGGCTACACACTTGTAAGTTAGTGGAGTAGGATTCTTTTGGCCTAGACACATCAAATAGGACCCAATTACACTCTTGAAACAACTCTAGCACTGCACACACTCAAGGAAAACCTATTTTCTTAAATAGCTCAAATATGGTTCCATAAAGAACCTAATGAAACAACTACAAGTGTTTAAAATCTTGGTTCCATTCTTTCCTTCAAACTATGACTTTTGACTCCATTTAGACTTTTTGGAGCCTTCACACAACCATTTTGAAGAGTCTAGCTACATGTTGCTTCATTATGTCACATTATAGAACCTATAACTCCAACTTCAATTTATGGCTTCTAAATTTTTTTTAAAACTTCTTCTCATCTTCTTCCATCACATATAGTCCCAAACTAAGTTTAGAAGATTTTAAAATACTCCCTAGGTTCCTAAAAGAAGCTTGGCCAAGCTTATGCCTCCCATTTGCATCCATAGAGTTTTAAATTTTTTCTTGAAGGAAGAGACACTGGGGAGACTTTAGATAAAATCATATTTTAGCCTATGTCTTTGAATCCCTAACTTGGTTCTCTTGAATTGCAATGGTTGTTCTTTATGTTTCAATGCATAATCTTATTTTCCACATACTAAATTATAGGTTTCACACTTGGTTTGGGTGAGAATTATTCCCCTATTGGCTGTTCTATATAAGGCTGAAAATCACCAATCAAGAAGCAAGGAAGAAGAAGCAAAGAAACATGGATATTTACCTTCTTTTTTTGTTTCTTCAAGAGCTTTTCTCACTTAGTGTAGGCTTCTCTTTCAAATTCAAACCTTCTCCTTCTGAATCACACCCAAAACAGACCCATATCACATATAAAAACCATGGGAAAAAAGGTGGGAAGGAGGAGAGCAACTTTAAAGAAGGAAGAACCATGTAAAACTTCCATTTTCCTTACCTTTTGCCTTGTTTTTCCTTCCTCCTTATACGTCTCTCTCCCTGGCCTCTCTCTCTATTTTGGTTAGAACAAAGTCGGTCAAATGAAGGAGGAGAAGTGGGATGCCCTATATGAAGCAAATGGAAAGGAATGGTTCTTTGAAAATGCCATTCTTGCCCCTTATCTTGGCTCTTTCATTTTAGGTCCATTTTGGCTCCTTTTTTAGAACCATCTTTTCTATCATAAAATTTAAGTTCTCTAATTTATAAAATGGCTTTAGAATCACTCAATTTGGATTTAAAACCTTTTTGAACAAAGTGATCGAAGTTCAAGTCAATTGACACTCAAAAGTGTACACCTGAGGAGTTGTAACTGTCTTGGGTATTCCCATGAATTTTAGAGCCTCTAAGAATCTCAGAAAGCTTAAATTTTCTGTTTAAAAAGCTCTCTTGTGAGTTTTCCAAAAATTTCCTGTATTTACAAAAATGTTATTACACTTTCGGCAATTTTATTAAACTTCCTTGGTTTGGGTTTTTAGATAACTCAATGCTCAAATCCTCATTTTCTATTATTTAAAATTTTATTCTAATTTTATTTGACTTTAAATCATTCATTTCAAGGGATTTATTTTTCAAACTGACTCATTTCGATGTTTTTACGAGCTACCGGATGTTATACTATCTTGTTTGATTTACTGGGAGCAACTTAGAAAAGATTTTAACTTGAAATTTTGCCACAAGTATTGTGCATATGTGTAGATGTTGTACAAAAATGATTTTGACAATAGCTATCCTATTTTTAACGAATTTCACTAAAAGACAATTTAGCTGAATTATATATGTAGATGTTGTATAGAAAGACTTTTAAATATTTATATGTTGTTTGTTTTTATATTAGGTAAATAAATTTTTTGTGAATTTTTGACTTAGTTTACTTAGGTAAAAATTTTTATTTTTCTAGCAATACAATACCTTTGTTTTATTGATTTTCTGTTTTTATAATGTATTTTTTGTTGATTTTTCTGCACCTTTCTATGAAGATTTAGGTCATAAATTTTGTTTATGAATTCTTTCATTTGTTTTCTAAGTTAAGAAAATTTTCCTTCTTGTTATGATCACTATAACCATGTGTTTTAAGGCTTACAAGGTCTAACATAGTAACAAAACTTGGGCAACTTAATTTTTCCTAACTTTTTAAACATATAAAGATTTTTCTTTTGTACATTTTTTTTAAATTTTTCTATAGTTAGGTAATGTTAGTCATTAGGATGTTGTTTTTTTTTTTCATTTCACCTGATGGTTAAGTAATAAAAATTTTTAATTGATCAATTAGTCATGAGATAATTTCACACTTGTTTTATTTTTGGTGTAAGGTGCTTGGTTATAAATATCATGTGGATTAATAAAAATTTAAGGTTGAAGGTGATGAAGGAAGATTTAGAGACAAACTTAGAGAGTTATACATAGAATGTAGGGAAGTTGTTAATTTTAGAAATTTTAATTCTATTTAAGATGGAAATTTTGGAAAGGAGAATTAGATAGATAAAAGTTAAAATGATTAACTTGATTTAAATGTAAGTAGAATGCAATCAAAAGAATAAATAAAGAATTGAGAAAATAAATAAAAGTTAGAAGCATTTCATTTTTGCATGATAATAGTATTCACCATCAGATTTGGTTTTTGTCGTGACAAACAAATAGGCACGACTACTAAAAATTTAGGACTATTGCTGGTCATGACGAGATTTAATTCTTGTCACAACAAAAAATTTGAAAACTCTTTGAGCCAATTCACTTTTTTAGTTGAATAAAAGAGAATCCTTAAGCCTTAGTCATGACAACTACATCACCTTCAATGAAAGCCTACATTTTTTGCCATTTCCAACTCTCTTCAAGCAATTTCAATTAATTAAACCCTTCCTTCATCACTCTAGAAGCAATTTGAAGCAAACTTAAGGGTGTTTGGCTAAAAAATCTCTCAAGAGAGGACTGTGTTGAATTGTTGTTAAATTTTGGGATTTCACTCCACTTCTAAGTAGAGTTTCTAATTCATTTTGTTTTATATTAATTTTTGAAGGTGAAGAATCATTAGTTTACGTTCATTGTATTTAGTTGCATCATTATTCAAGAATCAATATATTGGGTAATTGGTTTGATGTATTGAAGTGATGACTAAATTAAAAGAAATTATGATGACTTGTTGTTTGATTAGTTTAAGTAGGAAGATGACAAAGATTGTCCATGTTTACTCTAAAGTAGGATGGGCTAGTTGAACTATTGAATTTCATGATTAACACAATTATGCATGTTTGGGACTAATAAAATGGGAATAGGTTATTTGATATTGAATTGAATAAAGCTTTATAAAAAATTGAATTGTAATAGAAAATGTAACCTGTAACTTTATGGCTATAAGTGGATTACTTGATATGATATTGATCATATTTGCATGAATTCGCTGCTCAATAGTGTTAGATAATTGCTAATTGCTAAATTGGGAAATTGTCATTTGTGATGGAAAATTTTATGAATAATAATGACATGCTTTGAGATCATTAAGGATAATATTTAGGCTCTTCTTACCTATGAGTCATTCTTGGTTGCTTGGGTACTTCTTCTTGCTTGACTCTTACCAATTCTTCAAAAGCATATTAGGAAATCCTCTATTATTTCTTCTCTTCCTAATATTCCAGTGACTTCTATCATTTTATACTCTAATTTTTGGATAACTTCATCATTCCTTATAAGACTTGTCTCTATCTTTGCTTTACATTCGATGATTGAACCCTCTAACTTAGATGTTTCTTTTCTTGGGGCTATATAATATGAACATTTAGGTGCGTAAAAGTTGCATTAATCATCTTTAATTCTATCATCATTAAAATAGGAAAATATTTCTTTAAGCAAAGCTCTCCACATCGCAATGCCTATTGTGTCGACTTTTCATAAGTGGAGATAGAATAAAGCGTTCATAATATAGATGCTTACTATTTGCTCTTGATTTAACACACTTCCACTGTAGTGTCCAAGTGGATGCTCTTATTTTCTCTCGAACCATAATAATATATTTTCATCATATCCTTAAATTATTTATTTATCTTGAAATCTCTTCAATGTTTATTTTTCCTTTTACAAACGTCTTTTTTTAAGGGGCATACATCCATTATGTAGCATAGGGGTTACATCCCATATGAAACTTAATAATATACCACCTCTACAAATAGCTCTTAATGTCACATCTCTTTTGAGACTGGGACTTATTATCATGTCTTCTGCTTATTGCATACCTTGATCTACTACTATTTGAATATCATTTCCTGTTGTAGTTTGAGTGGCAAATGGTGTCCCCTTTCTTGTACCCTTGAATCCACAAGTATCGATGGAGGACCAAGAAATCACCTAACCCCTTACATTTATAACAGTCATAATGGTATTGTTAAAACTAGCTTCAACATGAATAACTCCATTTGCTATTTTACACGCATTCTTACGTGAACTAATACGCCTATTTCTATGAAAACTAATTCTTGGTGTAGGTTTTCCCATATTTTATTATCTCACAAATATAAGTTAGGGATATATGGATATATCCATCTCATGTCAAAAACAAATCCTTTCTATTTTTTTATTTTTTCATTTGATTTAAATTAAAAAAAGAAAATATATTAAAAATGTTAATAAATTAAAAATATATTAATAAAGCAAATATATTATTTATGTATAATATATTCAATATAATCCTAATATCTAATATATTATAATAAACTAATATATAATATTAAAATAGAATATTAATCAAATTTGAATATAATTTATTACTTTTATTTGATTTTTTTAGTGCATTTGATCCTTTAGTTTTAGAAAGCGCCTCCTTTTTGTTATTTGGAAAGATTATCCTTGTCTTTGTTTATGTCTTGGATTGGAACAAATTATTACAATTCGTCCTCGCCTATTGACCAATCAACATTTTTCACAAATTTTACAAATGGAGGCCTTTATCTTCATATTTGTCATTCCTTAATTGAATTTCAAATCTATTTATTGGAGGAAAATAGAGTTCCTGAAATTTTTAACTTCTAATTATATCTTATAAAAAAAGAATGTTAAAATTGAAAAATAGTATAATCATTCGAATTTTTATTCTAGGGTCTATAAATTATACACCTTTCGCTTGAATTAAAATGACTTACTTTCACTTTTACTTTATCTCCCAGTAGTATATGTATTAAACTATGTCGAATCCTTCTAGAAGCATAACCTCGAATGAGATTCTCATTATAGAAACAAACCAAGGACATACCATTAGGAAGTGATTTAGTAATTAAATCTTTATGAATCCATTTTTTTCTTTTATTCCTATTCCAGTTAAAACCCCTTCTCGCATTAAGTAATGTATGAGGATTGATATTAGAAACCTACTTTTTCTCTCTCTTTTTTTACAAAGATGTATGCAAGTTTCTCATAGAATTTGGATATCATAAAGATTACTCTATATATAACATAAAATTTCTCTATCGATTCTTTTTAATTAAGCCTCTTGATCTGTCATTATACCTTGAGAAGTAGAAAGAATTACAATCCCCATCCCTCCTAAAATTCTAGGAATTCATTAATAATTAGAATAGATTCATAGACCAAGTCTACTGATTCATTTTAAATTCAAAATAGTTTTATATGATCCTTTCCTATTTCTTCTATGTTGTAAAGTTAAACCTAAAAAAATATTTATAGCTTTCCCTATGTTTTCTCATGTTTTCAATAAAACCTTCTTGGAAAAGTATTGTAACAATGTTTTCAATGATGTTAGTAGATGGTATTTGAACGTCCCTTTTCTATTCATGTCAGCATTTCGTATAAAGGTTATTATGTCAGCAATGGTGTCCTTACCCATGATAAACTAAAATGATTGTTGCCCTTGACTTTTGATATAATTAACATGCTCTTTTATTATTTTATATCTTTTATTAATCTTATATTAATTAATAATATAATAGTATTTATAATATAATAATATTTAATATTCTATTTATTATTTTATATTTTTATATTTTTATATTTATTTTCTTTTTTATTTATGAATTATTAAATATTTTGATTTTGATATTTATATCATTTTTATAATAATAAATAAAATGTTTTATTTATAATAAAAAAGAAAAGGTATATGCGCGAGACATAATCAATCTATTAATTAATCTATTTCATTCAAATACTATAAATATATCACAATCTCGTCTTATAATACCTTGGGTGCTAATGAAACTATTTTAGTGAAATTTAACTATCTCAATTCCTAGGCAATCGCACCAAAAATTTGAGTTCCTTTTGGATTTCCTTCTTGATCAATGACAGTTGTAGCATTATCATCATATTGTATTATCATATAGCTATTACGTTTGAGTTCTTTACAAGTACGTGCAATTACATCTCTGATCACTTTTGATCTTATCCATTGGACATAGATCAAATTTTTTAATTTTTTAGATTTCATAAATTTTTTTTTACCATTCAGAGTGGTATCAAGATGCCACTGTGTTGGGATATTTTATCTTTTTCCAAGAAAATAAATATCCTTAAAAAATATTTTTAATTTAATCCTTTTTTTTTCCTTCTCCACTCGAACCAATCCACTTACTTGACTTCTTATATTGATAGTGATTGATGTATCTATTCCAATGATACTATTATTCTATACTATTATGGAAGAAGATTCAAGTAAAATATGCACTTCCTTGGGAATGAAAAAAAAATCGATCTACTTTCATTTGGTATTTTGGCTTCAATTATGTGACTCCTCAATACTCAATTAAATCCTCTTTTTTGAAAATGGAACAAACTCCTATAGTCCTATATTTAATGATTCCTAAACTCATTTTTCTATATTGAGGATCATCAATGTAAGAAGGATATTATTTCTATGAAAAATACCATTTCAATCAAGATATCGAAAGTGGGCATTAGTTCTTTGTCTCGTTCTTGAATAGATTGGAATGGAATGATGAATCTATTTCTTCGCCTCTTTGCCAATAAATCCGAATTCTCGTGGAGAATAGCAGGATATATGAAATTAAAATGACCCATACATATGATTTGATTAAGCTATAAATAATTCAAAATCTTCCTTTTTTTTTTTTACTAGAAGGATTTGAATTAGAGAATGTATGTCTTACTAGAACTTGATCATTACTTACTACACAGTTAGAAATATATCTTCCTTCGGTAGAAAGAGAATGAATGTTCATTTGATCTTGATAATATCCATAAATGACTTGTTTTTGGTAAGATATGGACATTACTATATGTAAATTTGGATATATGGTACACATTGATACTTTAATGCATCTCTCCTTCTGAGTTAGAATAAATATCTTTTTGAACCCTTTCTTCAAAGTTTAATGTGTATGTTCTCGTGTGAGTCTTAATAATCACTTGTTCTCATTCTCCATATTGATTATTTTGAACTAATAGAAAACTTTTTAGTGGAATAGTCACATTATGTATAATATCTTCACTTTCAATAGTTATATATAGGTCTATATAACATAGAAAAGTAGGGTGCCCATGACGTGTACATGTAGGATGAACCAAATCCTCACTAAATTTGATTTTTCCATTAGAAGAGCTTGTACATGTTCTGCAGTACCCCCTGTGAACACTTTGTCTATATGAAAAGTTCTTAATGTTAGTTGAGTGCCCAGTATTCCAATAGATTGACAAGTAATAATACTTATAGTTTCTCCTAGTTCCACCAGGTCACCATGAGTAGGACTTTGACCATAACACAATCGACAGATCCAAGATGTAAAGACTCCGATCATAACACAGTCAACAGATCCAAGATGTACTCCTACAAGTAAAGGGGGTTCAAATAGATATTGGTTGTGTTTAAAAGGTTATGAATTGATTGACAAGTCCAATCCCAATATCTTGATTTCAAGTGGCAATGCATCGAGAACCTATATATATCATCTGCTAATACACGACCAATTAATGTTTTTATCAAAATTCTTTATGGCATCATCCCATTTTAAGGACTCATATAAATCCTTTGAATGGTGCCACAATCCATTCTACGTACAACAATGTGTTGAACCACTTTAACAAGTCTGTGTGTAAGATACATCTGATGTTCATACAATAGTATCCATAACTCCTTTGCAGGCTCCATAGCAAGAAATGATATATTTTATTAAAGACTGTCCTACACGTAAATTGCTTTGAATGGGTAAATAAATCATTTGTCCATGTGGATTTGACATTATTCCTTTTATACCTAATAATTGGTGTACTTGAGATGTATTTCCTCTACCTCCCAGAAAAGACATTATATGGACTAGACTAAAAGGGTTAGTCATCTTAAAACTAGGATTCATTTCTTATTGCAAATATTCATTTATAGCATACCATATCTCAATGGATTGGCATAATTTTTCTACCACATTTACATTCCCATAATGATGTGTTTTTCCAAAATCAAACTTTATTGTTCAACATCTTAGGACTAGCCATCCCTTAGAAGGTATTGTTAAAAGATCATCAATTCCTAATGAAATGGATGTAATAGTAGCTTGTTGGAACCCTTGAATTTTTTTGTTGATCCATAATGTGTGATGTATATACCATTTTGAAGTGATATATTAATCTTCTAATAAGTCGTTAATGGTAGTTCCATCTATCACTTTGTTGTGAAAGACTAAATTAGCTCGTTCTACCATAAGTACCTCCATTTTGACAATAGTTTTGAGTTAATGATTGGAAAACTTCCTTTTCTTCATCTTGATTCATGTAAAAATTTAATAACTATGATCCTAGTTGAACTGGAGAAACCTGAGTTCACATTGGTATCATAAATTTACTTAGCTTAGATATGATCTATATGATTAGATGCCATATGAATTGGCTTAGCAAAAGCCTTATATAGTTTCTTTAATTCCTTAATAAAAAGAAATATGATCAACAATGGTTCGAATGTGTATACAATGAATTTCTTTTTTAATACTGCTTACTATTAGATAGTGTCCATAAATCTCATGAGAGGTACCCAAAGATTCATAGAGAACTTTGATAAGAACTTCTTTTGAAGAAATAGCGCATTGATCTAGTTACCACCGAAGCTAAAAACGCTATCAAAATTTATTCTTTTATATCGATAAGCTCCAATTGTATCATAGGAATTACAAAAAAAAAGGTTCTTTTTTTTTGTATACTCATAGTTATCATCATAAATTCTCTCATTTTTATAATTTTTATGATTACATGGATTATACTTGTTTGCATAAATACCTCCACAATTCCCACTTGTTAATATGAAGTCCAATAAGCATATCTTGAGTTGGTACAAAAATGGGATTCCCAATAGTCGAAGACCAGAGATTTATATGGGAAAACATAAGTAAACAAGCTTTTGCTTGAGCCTCCAAAGATAAAGGCACATGAACAACCATTTGATCCCTATCAAAGTTTGCATTGAATCCCTTACAAACTAATAAATGTAGACAAATAGCATATCCTTCCACTAAAATGGGTTGGAATACTTAATCTATGTAGAGTAGGTGCTCTATTAAGCAATATAGGATGCCCCTGCATAACCTCTTGAAGTATTTGCCATACAATCAATTCATTTTCTGAATTGTACTTTTAGCAACTCCTATGTTTGAAGTAAAATGTTTTTAATTAGACCATGAATTATAAATGTTTGGAAAAGCTCTATTGCTATTTCGCGAGGCAATCTACATCAATGTAATGAAAGTGAGGGACCTACGACAATGATAGAACGCCTTGAATAATCAACTCACAAAATCTTCCTTTTTACCTTCAATTACTTTTGAAAATGACTTGTAAACCTTATTATGACCATCCCTCATTGGTTGTCCATGGATTCCATTATCAAGAAGTGTATCCATGGTTTCTTGTACCAATTTCTCTTGTCACATTACTAATTCCCTTGGCATCAATCTACTTGTTGTTAATGGATCAATAAGATTATTGTTTCGATAGATAACTCCTTGGTCAAGTTTATTAATATCCAAGCTCATTAGTTTACCCCCATCTATTTGAATAATTGGTCTTAATTCAAGAGTAAGAACTAGTAATAAACATAAAATAAGAAAATATTTGATTAGGGAATGAATATGAATAATCATGACACTTTCCGTTCTTATGTCCTAAAGATCCATTAAAAAAACAAAAAAATAAAGGAGCAATTATGTCTATCCCATTGTTAGATTCCAATCTTTCCATCCTTTATTGCAATATTCTCTAATTCCAAAGTTGCTCATTGCAAAAGTTCAATCAAGGCACTGATGCAAAATTTCTAATGTTACAACTTGATCATTAACAAAAGAGATAACCTAAGATAAATGTCACAATATTTCAAGACCTAGTTACAAGAATTGAATGATCAAAATAAAAATTACTCCTTACAATTAAATGAATACAAACAAACAACACTAGACAAATGAAAAATATGGGAGTTCAATTATCAATCAACTCATAAGAGAACTAATATATGTATAAAGAGTTAGGAAAAACTAAGTTGTTCTTTTCTTAAACCTATAGAGTCATTGACGGGCTCGTCGTGCAACCCTCAAAATAAAACTAGGTTGATCTAAAAATATAGCAAGTGGCACAACCTAGGTCATCTCCCTTGGAATTGGAATTCAATGTTCAATTGGGTTCTCTACGTGTTCTAAGGTCCTAGAACTATTTAATTTAGGAGATTTTTAATTGAATTAAACTATCCTAAACTGAATTGAAACAAATTTCCTAATGTCTACCTAATTGGATGAATTGTGATGAATGATGGGCTTGTGACTAGCTTAGAAATCATCTCTTGGTATCCACTATCCTTATCCTATTCCAATTATGATTAATTATGGCCTAAGAATTCCTAATTATGTTCATTAGCAAATGATCTTGAATAACCATTCAAGATTCAAGAGATTAATAATCTAATGTTGAATTGAGACCTCAATCCCACATTAAACCGTTAACTCTTATCCTTAAGATCAATGAACATCCAATTTGATTGATTAACTAATTAATTATCTTCTGATTCATCATCCAAAAATGTTTAATTAACCAACTAAACACCAAGGAATTCTCAGATAGACATTTAAACACATAACCTCACTCATGTATTTCATCGAACACCTTCGTGGCATACATGGGAGATTAGAGAGAATAATGAAAAATCAAATTCAAATTTAACCAATTAATCAACAAAAAAGGTTTCCTAATCAGTGTCTAATCAGCCACTTAATTAATTACACAAATTCCTAATCAAATACAACTCAACCGAGATTATACAGAATAAGAAAAAGTGTAGAAAAAATAAGAAAATCTTAGCCATAATTTATTGTTCATCCATGGATTCAAGCTTCTACTCAAGAGCTTCCTCCCTTGCTAGCCTCAAGATGGAGATTAGATCTTCATTCGGTGGATGGAGATGGAGATGGAGAATGGAATGGATGAGAGTGTGGAGTATGCAGGCGTGAAGGTGTGAATGGAGGCGAAGGATGGTTATGTGAAGTGAATGGCCGAATGAATGATGGATCCCCCTTTATAGAGTGAAGGCGTGGATTAATAAAAGACGGCTAGGGTTTGTGTGAATGGATGAAGGAATTGGGAGAAGACGTGAATGGGCTGGAGTGTGCGAATTGACGTCGTGATTAAATGGATGAATGAATAATGACGGAATCCAGCGTTATTCACGTGCTAACCTGGTGCCTAATTCTCACGTGGCTTGCTTAAATTTTCACGTGCTCCCTCTTCAGCTCTTGCCTTCACGTTGCTCACATCTTCAATTGTCCAAAGCTATTATGCATGAGATGGGCCCCACTTTATTTTGCATTATTATATTTCACGTGAATTCAGACGTAGCTCCAGCACTTCAGCTTTCTCAATCCCATGTAACTTCTGCTTCCCGTACCCAGCGCTTTCTTCGAATCATGCAGCTGCTTCCAGACTTCTGCATTTTGATTCCAGTAGCTCTAGCGTTTCTTTAGACCAGCAGCTCGTGCCTCTTGTTGTTTTCTCAAGTTCCAGCCAGTTTTTCCACGTTGCAGCCTTGCTCATTATAACTGGTTCAGCTCTTCTTCGTCTTTCAACTCGTTTCATGCAGCTGCTGTCCAGTTCGAGTCCAGCGTCCAGTCTCTGTGCATGTTCTCTTCTTTCGTTGCCTCTCTTTTGTTCTGCTCAGCTAAGCACGAAGCTCCAGCTTGTTTGCTCTGTTCTGCCCGTGGCTTCATATTTCAGCCCTTCATGCTTTGATTCAGCCATGCTTCATGTGATTTTCTTCTTCTTTGGTGCCCAGTTTTTCTTGTTTCATCTACTTGTGTGTGCTGCATGACAGTTGCCTCATCTCGTGGAGCTCCTCTTATTCATGTTGCTTTCCTCTGTTTTGCTCACTAACCCGTAGCCTTTCTTCTTGTTTACTGTTCACGTGGCTTTAATGATGCAGCTTCGTCTTTGTGCAAGCTCGAGCTTCTTCCTCTTTTGATGCTGATGCAACGTGAGAGTGAGTGTATAACTTGTGCATGAGCTAGGGGAGAAGGAAGTGAAAGTTTCTTCTTTTCCTTTAATCAAATGCTCATTCAAGCTACTTGCACATTAGAAATTCTGCACAAAAGAATGAAGAATATTCAATAGAATTATCCACAAAATTCATTTAAAATGATTTATGCATTTAAAATCAATTATTTTGCCAATTAATTCATAAAGTGTAGAGAATGGTTACTAAAACAAAATTCCATCTAACTAAACCCCTAAAGCCATATTTGGAATTAAAATGTCTAAATTTAGGAGGATAAAAGTAGATAAAATATGTGTTTATCAGTCATATACAATCACCAGCAAAAAGGCATAGCTAATATGTTTAAAACATCAAGGCAATTTTTCTCAACAAAATGCATATAAAAAAGAAATCACATACCAAATTTCAGCTTAAAATTCCTTAAGAATCATTCCAAAAAAAAAAAAATACTAAGTAAATTAAAGGATTTAGAAAACTTGAAAAATAGATCATTTGTACATTAAATAGAAATAACTACTTTTAAATTGGCACATGAATCCAAAAATTCATAGAAATATTTCACAATACACTAGACATATGCACAATCATTATTTCAAAATTTCAAAGCAAGTTCAAATTTGTGTTATTCCCAAAAAATTCACGAAATTAGGTCTTTATAGAGAAACTAACAAAAATAGAGCAATCAATCCTAAACTTGAAAATTTATGGAATTCAAAGTCTAAATGACCTTTAAAACTAAAAAAAAAAAAATCCTTAGTATTCATAACATATGAATGAACATATCCTCTAAAAATCAAGGCAAAACTCAACTCCAATAATTCCTAGTAAATTCACAAAGTTACAACACAAAACTAATTTTCCTGAGCAATTTGCTACAATGAATTCAACTATCCAAATGAATGAGAAAGCTACTCTAATACAAATTATCAGTAGCTTAACTATTATACATTAATTACAATCAAAGAATTGTATAAAATAATAATTAATTAAGCTTTTTAAATAAAAAATAATCAACAAACAATTACTCTACAAATGCAAAAAAATGATATAAACTATGACATTTAACACTAACTAAACAATTATGGTAGATAGCATGCTTTAAAATCAATGTTAATCAAAGTTAGTATAACTAGTCTTATAACTACTAGACTAAAACATTCTCTATGGTACACCAATTGCAAAAGAATGGTAAAATCATTTCTTAACAATAATGCCAAAAACTTGATAGGGACTAGATCGCCTTATATGGTAGCAAGCACTCTAGTCATCTAAGTAATAAAGGGACATGAGTCGAAATATTGATCCCATAAGTAATGTCATTTTTTTAACAAATATGGTATAGTATCATAGGGAATTTTATTCAACTAGTTAGTATAAATGCCTAAGTTGCCTTAGTTGCTAAGAACTGAAACTATAATGATATATATGAATGCTTGAATACAAGACTCAAGATTCAAAGCTCGACTCCTAGACTTAAAAGGTGGATAATAAATTAGCCTTGGTTCTTAATTATCTTGACTTAATATTTACATTATAATAGATATAAGACAACAAATTCCTAAATCATTAATGCTCTAACCAGATGCCTTAACCTTTCTATCTCCTAACTTAGTCTATATCGCCCAACTGGATCAACTAAGATTCCATTAGTTAATAGAAGCATTAGGATTAGTGAATTCTAGGACGATTATAATGGTTCACTCTAACTAAAATGCATCTCATCATAAACTCTTCTAAGCCACATATTATCAAACACTAATTAGGCATGATAATCAATTAAGATCTTATACAAGTTAGCTCCAACTGGAATGCATCTCCCTTCAATTACCTTAAGCAACATATTATCAGACACCTAATACGCAATGATAATTAGTGTTCACACATCTTTAATTTGCTATAACAATTATACATTTTAATGGATCAACACAAGTGCAAGATTCAATTATTTAATTTTAATTCATCATTTTACTTAATCAATAATACAAAATACTCCAACTAAATGTCGAAGATTAATTAACTTATTAGAAATCAAAAGTAAGATCCATAAAAAGCATTAAGCAATTGTGAGGCAATCCTATCCATTCAAAATCTCAACATATCATCATCAAGTTTATGGAAATCATATCAAAATGTAATCACACAAACCTAATTTAGAAGCTAGGAATTTAATGTATTAGAAAATAAGATAGTTGGGCCATTGTATTTTATATTTAATTGGGTTTAGACGATGATAGGAAGGCCCCATAGTTAAATTAAAATAATTAAATAAAAAGGCCTAGTAGTAAGTTTTAAGTGAGTTACTATAGCCTAATAATAAATTTTTAAATGAACTTAACTCATGATCCATAACTCACACTTACCTAAACATTTAACACATGTCATCTTTTATTTTATTTTTCACTTTCATTCCATTCTAAAATAACACCCAAATAGTCATCTACTGCAGGGGGGAGAGAGAGAGTGTGTGTGTGTGCGTGCGTGCATCTTTTTCATCTAAAGAAAGAAAATGGATCTAATAGATGAAGAAACTTTATGGATGCTAGACTTTAAGCTTCATTTTAAAGAGGATTTTGTGGGAATTAGCCAAGGTGAGTCAAGAAACATTTAATGTACTCATTCTAAGCAATTTTTTTTAACCAATCGGAATTTTAATTAGATGATGTTGGCTTTGCAAAGTGGAAGAGTTTGTGATTTTTGTGTGGCTTAGAGGTTTAGTGGAGTATTGGTTGCTTGTTATTAAAGGTATCATTTTTATCCTAAACACTAGGCTTTATTTAATTATTGGTTATTTGAATATTAAATTTATATTAATTTATAGTGGATTCAAGGTAATGAGAAAATTCCTAAAAGACTTAGAAGTGTACAAAGAGATGAATTAAGGTATAATTCTTATTTTATAATTTTTCTTTTATATATTTGATGACTTATGTTGGATAATTAGATGTATTCTTGATGATTTGGCATGAATGCAAGAAACTAAAATAAGGTGCAAGTGTGAGCAAAAGGTGTGATTTAGAGATTAACTTGGAGGATTTGTTTAAGTAGTAAGTAGATAAATTGTACTAATTTAATTGACAAATCACATAATAATTGGGAATATGATATATATTTATATTTTTTAATTTATTGTTGTAGATTGTCAGCTTGTAATCAATTGGATTTATTTGGCTTGTGTGGGCATCTTTGTAAGGAAGCTAGTGTCAATAAACATAATTGTATATGCTTTCTCATATTTTATGAAATGGATTTATAAAATGTTATTTATACTTCAAGAGTTTAATAGAAATGATTTGATAAAATTGATTTGATGAATATGATTATTTATATATATGACTGATGGAAATTGGAAAATGAATTATGTTATTTTTGTTTGAAGTGAAATGATTTGTAACACTATGTGATATTTTCAAACTTATGCTTATGATGTTGATGTTAGAAGCCTAAGAGAGAATATTTTATATGACAATTATATTGGATTAGATGGATGCCTATATTTGTATGTTAATGGCCAAAGGTATCATTAGATATCATTATAGCTCATTTTGGTATGATATAGATGGGCAAGGGTGCAAACAACTCATGCTGTAGTACCAAAAGGGAAGTAAGGGCAGGGATATAAAGTCTTACCTATTGTACCATTTGAGCATCTAGCTTTTCTAAACTTCATGGTTGTTCTAAAATGACTTGGTAAAACAAAAATGATTGGTTTTTCTAAATTGATTTTATGAAAACAATTATGAAAGATTGATGGTTCACATATCAAAAGTTATGAGAAATGCATGTGTTTTATAGAATTAAATTGATATTAAAAACTTTATATTTATAGTTAGGAACACAAGTTTTATAATTCCCCTAACTACTTAGATTTTTATCTCATTTACACTTTTTCTAAATTGACATTTTTAAGTAGAATGATGGAAGTAGGAGAATAAATACCTTAGTTAAATTATGTTGTGTTAAAGATGATATAATAGTTAGACTATGTTACTTCAAGTTGTGTTAAGAGATTTATATGATGTAATCTTTTATTGGGAATTTTTTTAGTGTTATACAATAGGATTACTTTTATTTGAATTTAACATATGGATTTATCATATACTCTAAGATGATATTTAATGAATGGATTCTTGTGGAGTAATTGTGAGTTAGGATATTTAATATTGATAATTTAAATAAATAATGGATATTAAGAAATGTTAATTATTTTATTTGAATATTTATTGCAGTATTTAGTATTTATTGTCATTCAATAGCTTCCGTAAGTGAATATTATTAATTATTTATTTAATATAGTATTAAAAATAAAAATAAAATTAGATGTTACATTTTGGTATTAGAGCTATAGTTCAAAAAAAAAAAACCAATGAACTTTATGTCATTTGAGGTTATTTAAAGATGTAATATGAAACATCTAACTCCCAGGAGTACAGAACTTATGGAATTTTGTCAATAATCTTATAGTTAATCAATAAAACAAATCAATGACCATAATGGAGAATGATTATTTCATTCTAAAATCAAGAACTTGAGAAAATTATAAAAATAATGGATTAGTACACCAAGAAGATAACCAACTATGATCAATACGTAAGCTTATAACTCTAAATATTATCTAATTTAATCTAATTCAATTCAAAAACACTTAAAAACCCTATTAAATATTAGTATTAGAATTAATCTCATAAAAGCTTAACAAAAGTGTGTCATGTCATATCTTAACCCTAAGAAACTCATATCATAGCATTCAAGCAATAAACACCCATACTTGCACACAAAGCATAGCATATAGACCGAAATCACAGAAACAAACCCACACAGTTCAATCTCACTTTGGTTTAATTATTTTTATCCATATAATATCCATACAACATCTATTCATAGAAAGAATATCATTCCATAAGCTCTTGAGATTCATTTCACACTACTTGAACCTTTCACATAATTTACTTGCACATATAACACAAAACAATGGGAAGCACACTACCAAGAACTTCCAATGCCCATAAATTGATTCTCAACTCATCTTAAACCATAACATATTAAAACATATCATATTCATAGCCATTTAGGTCAAAAAACTCAGGTTTGAAGGTTTGGAACAAATATAAGAATTTTTGCCACAAGTTCCAGTTTTTAGTAATTCTGTCATTAACTTTAAAACTTCATAATTAAATGTAAGAAAATTGAAATCAAGTAAACGATAGCTTTCTGGAAAACTATGAATGTGCACTATAGGTTGGAAATTATTCCAAGTCATGAAAACATCAACTGGACCATGATTGACAATGGAAAAGTACTAAAGATCTAGCTACGCAGGTTTGCTGTCACAAGTTACTGATATGAACTTTAAAACTTCACAACTAATTCTAGAAAAATCAAAACCTAGCAAACTATATCATTATAGAAAGATATGGATGTTAACTTTATGGGAAAAATAATTTTGGACCACGTTAAGCTCATTTAGAAACTTAATTATAATGAAATAGTATATCAACTTTGCTGGTACTATTAGTACTGACATAGAATTTCAAAAACTCATTTCTCCCTCTATAGACCTCCAATTGTGGTGATTCTAATTGCTACAGATCACTAGAAATGTACAGTTTATGCTTATAAAAGTTCACACTCATTGAAACATGTTTGACTTACAGATGACATAGAAACCTAAATTGACTATATGAATAATGCACAAACCAATTTGAATTTCTAATATGAATTTTGAAAAATCATAATAAATTTGCTAGAGCTCCAAATGAGGTGGTTCTTAGAACAATAAAAAGCTATAGATGAGACCTATATGCATGCACATTTTCAACCTAAAAATGGCTCATTTGGTCAACTTGGGGTTCAGCTCGCAAAAATGGCACTTTTTGGTCTCTAAATGAGTCAAAATGGTACCAATTCACCTCTAACACTTCCTAGGCTGACTTGGGCACATCCCAAAGCTTAAATGTGGCATAAAACAAATTTTGAAATGGGTTACAAACTCATACAACTTAAAGTCACTCCCTGGGTTGCATTCATACACAATCTCATACATGCACCTTAAATGCAATTTTGTACCATAAACAAAAAATGGTCTCAAATCTCATACATGGATATCGAATACAACATTGCATTGGTTCATAAGTTTACATTCCATAAATATCTCATACAAGTCTCAATATACAAGAGTGATATTTATACATAAAAGCTAGGCCTCAAAACCAAAACTAAAGCTTTAAGTGCCCCCTAGTTAGCCTCCTTGCTTCCCTGAGTTTCTCCTAGGCATAAGAAGATAAAATGAAAGGACAATGAGATTCAAAGAATCTCAATAGCCTTTCACACTTTCAATCATAAATGATGGATGTATTTTCATGCAAATAGATGCCATGCATGGTCTATGAACTACATATGCATATCAAGAATATAATTTCCATTTCATAAAGTCTCAAACAAATCAAGGTAGACTCTTAAGACCTCGGTTAGCCTCATCCACTTCTCTTGGGACTTTTAGACTTGCCTTACTCATTTTACTTTGGGAATTTTGACTAACCCTCACTTTTCTTCAGACTTTTGGCTTGTCTAACCCATGCTAGGGGGCTTTTGGCTCATCCTTACCCTTATCAAGGGACTTCTAGCATCACCAAGTCTATTCAAGTCTTATACACATATAAAAGCAATTTAAGATATATAAGTGGTACCGCACATGTCCCTACTAGCTAAGCACACTTTTCATGGTTCAAACACACACACAAGCACCCAAAGCAAGAAAGCATCCACACACATACATGAGAAAAAGGTTAGAGGGCTACCTTGTAGTGAATCACAACACTTTTCTCTTAGAATTCCCTTCCCCTTCTCTGTCACACACTTGCAAGGAGGTGGGACTTGTTTCTCTTGGCCTATAAACACAAATGGAGTATGACTAAGTCATTGAAATAAAACTTAACTCCTTACAACTTAAGACTAAGATACTTGACTCAAAGACCTCATTATGGTTCCACAATGTACACAATGAAGCAACACATAGATTTTTTGCTCCTGGCTCCCATTTATTGATCATTCTAGATCTCTTGACATAAATTAAATTCTTTGGAGCCATCACAACTTAAATCCAAGGGTTCTAGACTCCTGTTGCTTCTTTGTGCTCTAATATAGAACCTACAAGTCCATCTTTTCCTACAAGCCTTCCAAATTCATTCCAAGGCTTCCTTTAACGTTTCTTACTCATAATTAGTTCATTTCTAGCCTTAGAAAGTTTCAAACTTCTTGCCTTTTCACAAACCCTTAAGACATGCTACTTTGTTCTTTAAGGCTTTTCATTGTTTCTAACTTGTGTCTTCCTTAATCTCACACCTTATGGGCCTTTGATTCTTCCTCAAGATGATCATAATCATTCTTCTAGAGAATAGGTCATGAGCCAAATGAAATGTTCAGGAAAGAGCCAAGCAAGACGAAGCAACAACAAGGGACATTTACCTTGGTCTTTCAAGCTTTCTTCAAGACTCTTTCATAAGCTAACTCCTTCTCCCTCAATCTCAGATTTATCCCTGCTGGACCAGACACAAATTAGCATTAAACCGAGCATTAGAACCATAGAAAGATGGAGGAGAAGGAGAGGAATAACTTTAAGGAAGGAAGGTGCATGAAATTCCAAAGTTTTCTTATCTTTTTCTTAAATTTTCTCCTTTCCCTTCCTTTTCCTCATAGACGCCTTTCAAGTTAATCTCTCCTCTAATTTAGAAACAAAGCCAATCTGGTCTGGAAAAGGGAGAAGTTGGAATATGTAACACCATATATTCCTAGTTCATTTCTATCACATTTACATGCTCATATGATACATTCCATGAAGGAAGTAAGAAAATCCATTGCAAATAATACATTCCTATAGATTATGTTGTATATAAAAATTTCATTCTGCGTCACATGGGCCATGTGAGCTCATACAACACATTCTTATATTTAATTACAGAATACAACTCATTTGAATCATCAAAAGTGTCCTACATCTTAGGAAACTCGAAGGGAGGCATGAATATGCCTATTCATTTTCGGCCAGATTTTGCTCAATTCTGACACTAACTTTGAAAAATCATAACTAATTTTAGAAAAATAGAAATCATGTATTTTTAACCATTCTAGAAAGCTACAGATGTCTATTTCACAGTAAAAATATGTCCAAACTATAACATCCATCATATAGGATGTTTGATATTTGAAAAGGTCCAGAGGTCAAACTGCTTACTGATGCTATCACAGATTTATGCAGCAAATTTTGAAAATGTCCAATTAATTCCATAAAAATATAATCTAAGAAAATGATACCAATTTGGAAATCTGTGGATATTAGCTAGAGGGAAAAAATAGCTCTAGACCAATTCAGGTAGCCTAGACCTCGAAATTTAATGGAACAGTAACTGAGGTCGGGTAAAACTCCTGATACTGGATAGAATGTTTAAAAATTCATATCTCCCTCTCTAGACCTCCAAATGAGGTGCTTCTAGTTGGCACAAGTCACTGTGAATGTCTAGTTTCTTTATATAAAATTTCATAGCAATTGGATATCATTTGAGCCCTATGTGACAGATTTCATTTTTGGACCAAATGAATAGTACAGCAAACCAAAATCAGAAAAATTACCAACTTTGAAAATTTATCAAATATTCTGTAGACCTCTAAAAATTATGTTCTTTAGCTTCCCTAAAAGCTCTCAATAAGCACTGATGGCATGCCAAATCTCAAATCAAAAAGAGCTCATTTGGCCAAAAAGAGACATAGGGTTCCATTATGGTCAATTTTGGCTCTAAATGAGGTACCAAAGTAACCAAATGGCTTTCCCTAGGGTTTGGCACCTCTTGGGAAAGTCTAAAGGCATGATTAGGACTTGTGTAAGCTGTCCAAAGGGTCCCAAATCTCATGCATCTCATTTTGGCCATTTCATCCACACATATGCATATTTCTATAAAGCCATTCATGAAGTTGCCTTACCATAGTATACTCAATTTACATTCTATCATTCATATAACACATTCTTTCATTTTTACATCATATAATATCATAATTACATATGTTCCAAGGGTCATAGATCATTTACAACAATAATCATTAAGCATCATTATGACTTTAAAAAGGTAAAAGCTAGGTATATTGATGTCAAGCTCTCTTCTTCAAGGTGGTTGGCTTCTATTACCTTGTCCACTTAATCCACCTAGCATGTGAGATTATTGGAGAGGAGGGAATGAGATTCAAAGAATCACAATAGCTCATCTCCCATTCAATCATACATAATGAATGCAAACAAGTCTCATAAATACATGTATGGTCATGTTGACATGTGCAAACATTCAAGAGACATTTTCATCATTTAAGAAAGTCATACATAGCATACAAAGGCTTGCCAAGCAAGTGGATTGGCCTCACCCAATTTCTTGTGGATATTGGACTTGCCTTACCCATTCTTTAATGCATTTTTGGACTCAACCATGCTCTTGGGAGCTTATTTTGCTTTTGGGAGACTTTTTACTTTGTCTCAACCAATCTTAAGGGTTCTTGGTCTCACCACACTCAAGTAAACCTAAGCATACATCATAAACATAATATAAAACATAATATGTCATCATAAGACTATAGCATAGGAAATCATGCTATCATACCTTTTATGATTTGAAAATACATATACACACATTCTAAGATAAGCTAAGCATACATTCATACATGAGAGAAGGTGGAAAGAGCTACCTTGCACACAATCACACACTTTCTTGAAATGCCCTCCCTTGCTTCGGCCACACACCCATAAAAGTGTGGGAAATGTTTCTCTTGGCCTAAACACAATTTATGAAAGCCAATGAGGTTCTTAAAACAATTTCTTAGGTCGCACAACTTGCTTAGACACTAGGTTGTTTTATAAACCCCATTATGGTCCATAAATGCACCTAATGAAGCAACACCCCTAAAATAAATTCTAGACTCCATTCTTTCCTTTCAACTATGATTCTTGACTCCTTTTAAGCCTTTTGAAGTCATCACACCATCAAAACCAAGAGCCTAACAATATATTGCTTCTTTAGATCATAATATGAAACCCAAGGCACCAACTCACTTTTTATGAGTTCTAAATTTTTTTTAAGACCTCCCCTCATTTTCATTCATCATATATGACTTAAGAATGGACTTAAAAGAATTTAAAACTCTCTCTAGCTATGCTATCTTTGCTTGGCCGAGGCTATGGAGGAAATAAAGCTCCTTGGAGTTTACTTTGTTTTCTTAAGGGAAGAAGCATATGGGGAGCCTCTTATGGATCTTAGGAGCTCATTTAAACTCTTATTTAGGCTTAGGAATCATCATACAAAATTAAATTTTACAAGGTACAATTGAAATCCTAGAACTTGCATCTTGAAATCTAATAGTTTTTTGTTAATTCCCTTTGTATATTTTTAATTTCCACACCCTTTTTCCTTGGATTCACCCTTGGTTCTGCCTAAAAATCAAGTCCTCCTAGGATTTTCTCATGTTAGGAGAAATGGAGGAGGAGGGAACCAAAGATGACAACCATAGGAATAGAAATTACCTTGTTTTCTTACTTTTTCTCACTTGAATCTTGTGTTCTTTGAGCTTCTCTCTTCAAATCCGAATTTTTCCCTTAATTTCTCCTCTAAAAAAGATCCATATACTTCATTATAATCATAGAAAATAAAGAAGAATGAAGAAGAAGAGGTTTGGAAGAGAAAGAGCATGAAAAATTATAAAAATCCATACCTTTCTACCTTGAATTTCTGCTCCTTTTTTTCCTCCTCTTGTGCACCTCATCCCCTAGGGTTTTCCTTTGCTTTTGGGCAGAACATGGTCGTGCATAATGAAGGGAGAAGAAGGGTGCATCATATATATAGGTGGGAGGAAGATACACTTTTCAAAAATTCTCATTTTGCCCTTTGTTCTTGGCATTTTTGTTTCTCCTTCGTTTTAGCTCCTTTTTAAGAACTGTCTTTTCCATTATAAATTTAGGTTCCCAATTTAGTAAAATGCCTTTGAAATCACTCAAATCGGAGCTAAAATCTTCTTGAATAAATAAGTTAAAGTTTTGGTCAATCAACGTTAGAAAACGTCCACTAGAGAGGTTTTAACTGTCTTGGGGGTTTCCATAGTTTTCAGGGCCTCTGAAAACTCTAAAGAACTCAAAACTTTCATTTAAAAAGCCCTCCTATGTGAATTTCAAAATTTACTCAAAATTATGAAAATGCCATTACATTTCGTAAGCTTTTCATAATAAATTGTTTCTTCATTCTAGCTCCATTTTTCTTTCCATCTGAGCCTAGAATTCTCATTTTTAGGAGCCTAGAATATGATGACCCTAACTTCTAGCCATTGTAATTAAGGTAAAATACATTATTAATAATCATGAATTGGGGTTACAAGACATTAAGACTAATCACATTTGAAAAATGTAGGAAAATTTGAACCTTAATGTTATTAGAGTCATCAACCAACTAGTTACAAGCATTCATGTACACAGGGGAAACAAACACTCATTTATAGGCCTTTGATTCTATTACCCATTAATTCTAACCCACAAGAATCTTCTACCAATGTTTCTAAGATATCCCTTGAGATTACCATATGAAAGACCAAGATTTCCTGGTTAATATAAGGGTTTTAGGATGTTCACCGCAGCTAAATTCCTTTTAGCTGCAACCAATTGCTCTCAGGTTTACTCCTTACATTGTCACCACAGCGAGTTGGACCTTCACCACGGCGAGGAAGCCTCTTGGAACCTACTTCACTCACCTCTCACTATTGGCCGCGGTCAATTCCTCCTTTTGCTGCGGCTAATTTCTCTCTGGAACACTTGACAAATTCTCACAAAAGTTCATCGCAGCCAATTCCCATTTAGTCGTGGTGAATTACCCTTTGGATGACTCTCAGTTTTGCCTCTCACATTTCGCCACGACGAATTGCTCTCTGGTACTTTCCCTGGGTAACTTCGCCTCTATTGGCTACGGTTAACCCTATTTTGGCCGCAGTGAAATGCTTTCTTATCCTACAACTCCTAAAATCTTATCTTATACTCTCCACTCTCCCTCCCATGATAGCCTAGGGCTACTCTACCTTAATTATGAGGCTCCAATAGCTTTCATTAGCATAATTTACATAGCTAATCTATCATTACTAGTTCAAGATTTAAGAGTCAATTTCTTTTCTCCAATTACCCTCTATCAGTAAGCTTGTAGAGTGACAATAGCAGGAATTCATGAACTATCAGTAGTTATCATTCGATACACAATCAGTGGGGGTTTCATACATCGATGGTTCATATCAACATCTAAAATATCACATGATTATATTTCCAATAATAAGCCCTATCATAATTCAACAAAGTTCACAGCAGATATCATAAATCTATACATCAAATACCAAACTAAAGTAAGGCCTACTCTTCAATAGATACATGCTATATTATTAAAATACAGACTCCTACACTTGGCAATACAAATACATGATCATGCTATACAGAGGTTAACAAAAATTAGCATCTACTCTATTCCAATCAGACCAAGTGTAGCTCCCCACACCAGGTCTCAACTCATGGATGTTCATTCACTTACTTGCCCTTATCCTTACTCGAAGAACCTTTACTTGAAATGTTTAATCCCATGAAATGGGGTGAGATGCAAATCTTAGTAACCAAGGTAAATTCCATTATACATTCTAGTTTAATTATCATATATGCATGATTTCACATAAGCATCAGAAAATATATCAGTCATATCAGTAAATGAAACAATTAGGCTATCATGATTACTATCCCATACTAGTAATTATATTTTCACATGTTAAAGGCCAATAACACTGGGAAAGGCCCGTCCACGGCACCTACTCCCCATTGAACACAATCAGGGCTCAGTGCATCTAGGGTTTGATCATAACCCGGTGCCCGATTGAAGCACATGCACAGGTGGCAACCGCACTATAGCTCCACCATGGACTCACAAGGTCCAATCACAATACAGTAGATAGCCAACCAATTCATTCAGCATTTCAAATCATTCATGTACAGTAAATATGAAATTAAAGCAGATATATGCATGGAATTAATATAGTCTTAATTACCTCACTTGTAGTCAATCCTCTAAGAGCCAATTGAATGCTAATTCAACCTATGAACACAAAACCAAGCTATTACTATCCCTAATCACAATTTGTATCAGCAAACCCATCATTTTAAGAGTTAAGCTATATAGGACTACTCAGAAACACTTACCCAATCACCACTAGACCAAATTCGGATTTAGTTGAACCTACCCCAGAAACCTCAAAACAACACCTCAAATTCTAAGTAAATTCGCATAAAAACAATACCCATATTATAAATAAGCTATAGGGTCTCAAACTAGCAAAGAAAGCATCAAAATAGAGAGTTTATACTTACCTAACAACACCTTTAATCCCAACCTACGAAATTTCACCATGAAAATATCAAATGGCAAGTTTCAGATTTTGGATATGGTGAAAATACTTCAAATGAAAAACTAATCATGCCAAAATAAAGAGAAAGAGAAGGGGATTAAATTATATAACTATTACCTTGGCTGAATCTTGTCTAGAAGTGGGAAATGGTAGATTTCTCGCCCCAAACCCTAGCTTCCTTTCAAACCTCCGAATTTCTCTTTTGTGTTTTTGTGTTCTACAAAATGGGGGGTGGCTAGGTTAATTTTTAAGGTTTAAGTTGGGTTTTCTATAGGTTATGGGCTGCTTCAAGATCCAACTCCAAATGGGCTTTTGACTTAAGCTTTGTTAGGCCAGCTTTCATGTGTTGGGTTGCTGGGTTTTAATTGGGTTAGGCTAAGTTTTAAGAGCTCAAAGGATTTGAGCCTGCCCAAAGGTTGTTGGGCCCATTATAAGAGTCTATAAAAGTGGATCTTGGGCATCTACCACATTGAATCAGATTGGGTCTGCACCTAACTTATTGGGCCTCCATTAGCCTCTTATCATGATCTCCTACATTAATTTAGGCTTAGATAAAGTCTCTATCCCAATTAAATCTCAAACTCATATTAATAATTTATCTCTCTAAAATTTTCATTCACTTAACTTACCCAGTCATTTTATATTAATTATTCTTAATTAACCCAAATCCATGGCTAACACCTTAATTAATTTTAGGGTGTTACATAGAATGCTTCCCAAATTTTTTGGGACCTTAACTATATCATTTCGTGGGACTTCCTTTTATATCCGGTGAGTTTCATTCGTTTATAGAGAAACCATACATTCTCACATTTTCTCTTATTTTCAGAGAATTGGATGTTATAGAACGCCCTTTTTAAGGCCCAAAAGGTAACTTTAACAAACTTTTCAACTTTGCACTTTAGTCCCTTTTCTTCACTCTTGTCATTCTTGCTCAAAGCACCTCCTTTTTGAAATCTATCTTTTTTATCATATTCTTTAGGCTCTTAACCATAAGAATTGCCTTTGGAATTACTTAAAAAGGTTTTGAAACCAATCTAAACCATTCGGTCAAAATTTTAGTCAACCCTTTACTGAACTTGCTCACTGGAGGAGTTTTAACTACTCTAGAGGTTCCCATGGTTTTTATGACCTCTAAAAACCTGGCAAAAGCTTAAATTTCTTATTTAAAAAGCCTTCCTATGAGTTTTCAAAAATTTTTTTAAAAAATTACAAAAATACCCCTTACTTTTTTCAGCAAATTTTCTGAGCTCCTTTGGCTATGGTTTTTGGGCATTTTAAGCCTTAAATCCTAATTTTTCATTATTTAGAATTTTATTCTAATTTTAGTTGGCTTCAAACCTCACTATCCAGGGAACTTCCTTTGGAAACTGACTCATTTTCATCATTTTTTAGAAAACCAGACATTACTTGCCATCCCAAAATTTAAAGAAAATTAAAACCTTCTAGATCAAGTCAACTATCTCTCTAATGTTGCCAATTACCACCTAGTAAAGTAAAATGATATATTGCCAAGTCAAATCTCATCCAACAACAAAGTGCATAATAATACATGCTCATATCCCTAGTATCTTAGGCCCAAAACACAAGCTTTCAAGTAAACAACAATTTAAATCATTTATCATTATGTCATTGACATGATATGAATGCTATGTTCTTATTAAAATCCTTTATATTAAGTAAAACATTCCTAAATTATTACTTTGATACCAAATTGCAACATCTAACTCCCAAAAGGGAAAAACTTAGGGAATTTTATCAACAATCTTATAGTTAATTAATAAAACAAACTAATGACCTTGTTGGAGAATGATTATTTAAATTTAAATTCACAAACTTAAGAAAATCTTAACAATAGTGGATTAGTACACCTAGAAGACAACTAACTACAATAAATACTTAAGGTTATAACTCTAAATATTATGTAATTTAATCAAACTCTATCTTAAAACACTTAAAAACCCTGATTATATATTAGTACTATAATTAATCTCGTAAAAAGCTTTACTAAGACATGTTGTCCCAAAATTTATAGAAAATTAAAACCTTTCATCAACTATCCTTTCGATGGTATCGATTACTACCTAGGGTACTATGTAGCCTAAACACCATAGGGCAAGGACCTTAAACATTACAAAGTAGTCCAAGACAATTGGAAGTAAAATTTTATTTCTTTTATTTACCTTTCTATCCCAAAATTCTGCCTTAATACTTTTACCAATGAAGGCATCCCCCCTATAAGTTATAATACCTGATCTTCCAAAAACTAAATTGAAACCATTGAGATATAAAAAGAAGACTCCAGAATCAAAGGAATACAGGTTAAAAAAAATTAGAATAATAATCTAGACATCTAAAAATGAGGATACAAGATTAATGATGCCTTGAAACTAGAACTAGGATGGCTAAATAAAATTACCTGAAAATGCAGTAGCAATTTCGTAATTTTAAGTAACTTTTTAGAAACTCCAAGGAGAGAGTTTCAAATGGTAAAATTGAGTTTTTCAGGATTTTTAGAGGCCCTACAAACCATAAGAATCCTTAGAATGGTTAAAACCTATCCTGTGTACATTTTAAGTTGTCAGTTGACTCAAACTTTAACCAGATGATGTAGGATGGTTCCAATGCTCATAAAATTGAAAGTAAATGTTTTTAATAAACTAAATGATCTAAATTTTTATATGAAAAACATGGTTCTTAAAAAGGAGTTAAAATTAGCAAAAATGAGGGAAATTGAAGTTGAAGGCAAAATGGGAATTATGAAAATTGTTATAACTCATCCCATTTCTTCTTAAATCTGACTAGCATGCCTTACACTCTTTAAAATTGACTTTGGCTATTTGAAACTAGAATCAAGGGGCACACAAGAGGGATGGATAAGAAGGAAGAAATTCAAGCTAGAAAGATATGGATTTTTCCCCTTTTTCATGCTTCTTCCTTCATTAAGTTGATTCTCCTCTTCAAGCCCTCTCTTTTCTTATGTTTTAGTTTTCTAAAAGGAGGGGTTTCATGGCTAAACTCTTGGAAGAAGGAGAAGATTTGAGGAAACCAATTTTTGCACCAAATTCTCTTCATAGAAAGCTTTCAAATGATATATGAAACATGGTCTGAAATTGAGTTTCCTTAGCTTCTGCCTTACCCCTTTTGTTTGGCCACCATAGAACCCATGAAGAGCAAGGATGTTTTGGATGGTAACAAGGTAGCATCAAGGGTTTTAGAGTGTAAAGAATTGAATTATGCAATTAGAATTCATAAAGAGTCTATGGAATGTAAAATATGGAAGTTAGGGTTCTCATTATACCTAGGAAGTTTTAGAACCATTAGAAGGTATTTTGAGTCATATGAATGTATGGTAGACTTCAGAGAAACTAAGGAACAAGAGTATGTATCAAATTCTTAAGAGAAATTAGCAAAACTCTAAGTTGCATCTCCACGAGCACCAGTTCTGCTAAGCTTTAGAAGAAGCATCTAGAGAGTGTTTCTTTGAGTCCTAATGAATTTAGAGACTTGGATATGACGAATAAGAAATTATGGAAGCATTGGATTGAATTTATGAGTCTTTGAATGAAAGTTGAATTTTAAGGCTTAAAAGAGGTTAATGAAACAAGTTGGCTTTAAACTCTTCCAACCAAGCATGTAATACTTCAAATGAGTTGCTTGAGAGTTTTAAGACTAGTAACAATTAAGAGTTTGGGGTTTAGGAAGCAAAACCAAGAGTAGCTTCATTATGGACTAAAAACTAGTTTTATATATCATATTAAACTCTGATGAGATTAAACAAGAATCATGAGCTTAGGATGAGTTCTATAAGGTTAATTTATCTTAAAATTATTATGTGTAGGTCCATCTAGCCCAAACACTAAAAGTGCAAGTGCCAAGAGAAGGAAAGTTAAGAGAAAAGCTTAGGTCAAGTGCATTAGTAGCTAGTTGAGTTCTTGCAAGCTTTAAGGTAGCTTTATCTCCCTTTCTTGCATACTCTTAAGTGCTTGAATGAGTGAAATATGTGTATGTATTGTTGCTTAATGCATTTATGAAATATGTTTAGCATAATTTCCATAATGAGCTTTATGTATGAGTATGAGATGTTTTTTGGCTCCTAACTCCCCTAACATGGAATTAAGCATAGTGGCTTTTCCTTGGCCCCAAGTTAAGAAAAGTTGAGCTTAGTAAGTTTATGACGATTCCATGGCCAAGAAATGAATAAGTTTTCATGTTTTATGATTGATAAGAATGATTCTTATACATTTTAATCCTCTTAACTTAGGCATTTTGATGATGGAATATGATCTTAGAGGTTTAATTAGGTGGAATTTCATTTCATTAGCCATTTATGTATTTTATGAATTAATTTGCAAAATTATTGAGTTTTAATTCATGAATTTCTTTTAAATAATTTTGTGGATAATTCTACTCAATAATTTTCATTCTTTTGTGCAGACTTTAATGGGAAATTGAAGCTTGAATGAGAATTTGAATTAAAGAAGAGAAAGGAATGATTAAAGAAGCATGAGAGAGAGACAGTTCCCATGTAAGCTCCATGAGCAGAATAGAGCAGAGATGAGCTATGGGTTGGTGAAGGAAATTGAGGCCATAAGTTGAAAAGCTCGAATGCAGAAGAGAGTAAGTGAAGGAAGCTGCATAAAGGAGCTTGGAAGCAACATGATAAACAACGTGCTGACTGGGGGCATAACAAGATGAAAAGGGCAGATTATAAAGATGTCAAAATGCAAAGGAGCTAAACATGGTTGAAACAGAGGATGAGAAGCCATGTGGGAGAGTTTCACGTGGAAGAACCACGCAATGGCTAGACGAAGAAGCTACACAAGTGAAGAAGCTGGAAGATATGGGTTGCAGCAGAAACAATAGGAAGCTTTACATCATTCACTCATGCAGCAACATCCAGCAGAAACGTGCATGAAGAGAAGCAAGCAAAGAAGTCGAATGAAGGACTTGAGCAAGAGCAGTACTGCATGTGAAAGAAACATGGAAAGCTAAGTAGGAAAGAATGAGAAACCCATGTGAAAAAGGGGTTGGTTCTGACATGAAGAAGCTGGAAGCATTCCACGTTGAAGAAGCATGGAGGAGTAAAACAAATGAGGAAGAAGCAGTACAAGGCTTGAGTTTTACGTGGAATGAGCTGGGAGAACTAGCTACAAGTTAAAGGAAGGAGCTGGAGCTAAGTTATATGAAGAAGTAGCTAAGGGCTTGAGCTGGAAGAGAAGCTGAGCTGACAGAGAGAGCTGGAGAATATAATTAAAGCTAAACGAGTTTTGGAAGCTAAGAACAAAAGTATTAAGAAGCCACGTAAAGAAGAAGCAATGTGGATTGCTACAAAAGAAGAAAAACAAGCAGTTGAGCATGTGGACAAAATTAAATGAAATATGTAACACCATATATTTCTAGCTCATTTCTATCACATTTACATGCTTATGTGATATATTCCATGAAGGAAGTAAGAAAATCCATTGCAAATAATACATTCCTTTAGATTACGTCGTGTATAAAAATTCCATTCTACATCACGTGGGCCATGCAAGCTCATACAATACATTTCTATATTTAATTACATGAATTCAACTCATTTGCATCAAAAAATGTGGCCTACATCTCAAGAGTCATGAAGAGGTGTTTAAAATATACCAATTACATTTTGGCCAGATTTTGCTCAATTCTACCACTAACTTTGAAAAATCATAACTAATTCTAGAAATATTAAAAACATACATGCTTGGTCATTTTGGAAGCTATGGATGTCTACTTCATAGTAAAAATATGCCCAAATCATAACATCCATCGCAGAGGATATTTGACATCCAAAATGGTCCAGAGGTCAGACTGCATTCTGGAACTGTCATAGAATTCTATAGAAAACTTTGAAAATGTTCCATTAATTCCAAAAAAATACAATCTATACAAATGATACCAATCTATAAAGCTGTAGATGTTAGGTAGAGAGAAACAATATCTCTAGACCAGTTCATCGAGCCCAGGCCTCGAAATTTAATGAAATAATAACTCAGGTTAGGAAAAATTACTAATACTAGACAGAATGTTCAAAATTTCATATCTCCCTCTCTAGACCTCCAAATGAGGTGTTTCTATTTGGCATAAATCACTGTGAATGTCTAGTTTCTCTATATAAAATTTCATTGCAATTGGACATCATTTGAGTAACAGAATTCATTTTCGAACCAAATGAATAGTGTAGCAGACCAAAATCATAAAAATTGCCAATTTTGAAAAATCATCAAATGTTCTATAGACCTCTAAAAATTATGATCTTTAGCTTCCCAAAAAGCTCTTAATGAGACCTAATTGCATGCCAAATCTTAAATCAAGACTAACTCATTTGGCTAAAAAGTGACATAGGGTTCTATTATAATCATTTTTAGCTCCATATGGGGTACCTACATTGCCAAATGGCTTTTCCTTGGTTGTGGCACCTTTTGGGCAAGTCTAAAAGCACATTTAAGCCTCTTGAAGTCATCACACCATTAAAACAAAGGGTCTACGTCATGTTGCTTCTTTAGGTCATAATATGGAACCTGAGGCACCAAATCAATTTCTATGAGTTCTACATTTTTTCCAAGGCCTCCCTTCATTTTCATTCATCAATTATGACTCAAGAATGGCCTTAGAAAAATTTAAAACTCTCCCCAACTATAAGAACCCCCTTTGGCCCAGACATTGGGCATCTTTGGGTTACATAGAGATTTCTTTATTTTCTTGAAGGAGGAAGCTTATGGGGAGCACCTTAGAGTTCTCAAGAACTCATTTATACTCTTAATTAAATCTAAGAATCATCATACAAAATCAGAATTTGGGAGGTACACATAAAACTCTAGAATTTGCATCTTGAATGCTAATGGTTATTTCATGATTTTCTTTGCATATTCTTATTCTTCTCCATCAAATACCTAAGATTCATGCTTGGTTGGGCTTGAAAATCAGATCCTCCTATGGCTCCTAGGGTTAGGCAAAATGGAGAAGAAGGGTGATGGAAGATATCAACCATAGGATGTAATTTTACCTTGTTTCCTTGCTTAGTTTGGCTTGAATCTTGCTTTCTCCAAGCTCCTCTCTTCAAATCCGAAATTTCCCTTAAATTTCTCCCTTGAATCAAATTTATAAACCTCATTTTAATCAAAGGAAATTAAGGAGAATGAAGGAGAGGTGGTGTGGATGAAGAAAAGCATGAAAAACAACCATAAAAACATACCTTTGGCTTGGATTTCTTCCCCCCTTCTTCTTCCTCTCTTGGGCGCCTCTCTCTTAGGATTTTGCTTTTGGTTTGGGGCTGAATTTTCTGAAGTTAAATGAGGGCAAGTGTGAGGTGTCACCTATATATAGGTAAGGAAAAATGACTTCTTTAAAAATTCTAATTTTGCCCTTCGTACTTTGCATTTTCATTTCTCTTTTGTTTTATCTCTTCTTTAAGAACCATCTTTTTCATTATAAAATTTAGGTTCACAATTAAGAAAAATACCTTTGGAATTACTCAAATTAGAGCTAAAACCTTCTTGAACAGATTCGTCAATGTTCAGGCACATCGATATTGGAAAACATCCACCGGAGGGGATTTAACTGTCCCGAGGCTTCCCATGGTTTTTAAGGCCTATGAGAACCCCAAAGAACTCAAAACTTTGATTGAAAAAGCCTTTCTGTGTGAATTCCAAAAATTGCTCAAAATTACGAAAATGCCATTACGTTTCGTAGGTTTGCCGTCAAAATTTGTTTCTCCATTCTACCTTCATTTTTCCTTCCATCTAAGGCTAGAATTCTCATTTTTAGGAGGCTAGAATATTACTCAAATTTTTTAGGACCTTGAATAATTCATTTTTGGGGAACTTGCTTTGAAAATGCACCCGTTTTCGTCATTTAACGAAAACTGGACATTACGATTCTCCCTCTTTAAAAATTTCATCTTCAAAACTTAGATAACATATCTCATGGGAAGAGTTTGAGATATTTCTTCCCCATATCATCCTCTAGTTCCCAGGTGGCTTCCTCGGGAGATAACCCATTCCAAACCAGTTTCACCAGTGGTATCGTCTTATTCCGTAACTGCTTGAGTCTAACGTCCACGATCCGATCTGGTAATACTATGTGTAACACCCCAAAATTAATTAAGGTGTTAATTATGGATTTAGATTAATTAGAAATAATTAATATGGGATAATTGGGCAAGTTAAGTGAATGGAGATTTTAGAGAGGTAAATTATTAATATGGGTTTGAGATTTAATTGGAATAGAAACTTCATCTAAGCCTAAATTAAATTGAGCAGGCCAAGGTTAAGACTAATGGAGGCCCAATAATTGTAGGTGCAGACCAACCTTTTTATTGTGAGACTTAGCCCAAGAGAGAGCACCTAGTGATGGCCTAATAACCCTTGTGCAGACCCAAATCTGCTCTTCAAACTTGGCTCAAACCTAATTAAAATTTAGTAGCCCAATGTATAAGAGCTGGCCCAACAAAGCTCAAATCTGAAGCCCATTAGGAGTTGGATCTTTGGAGCAACCCATGATACATATTTGACCCAATTTAACCCAACTAAAACCCTAAACACTTTAGCCACTTCCTTATTTTTCTAAAGCACAAAGGAGAAAATCGGAGGTGTGAAAGGAGGCTAGGGTTTAGGGCAAGAACTCTATATTTTCTCACATTTAGAGCAAGATTCAGCCAAAGTAATAGTTATATAACTTAATCCCCTCATCTTTCTCTTTAATTTGACTTGATTAGTTTTTCATTTAGAGTATTTTCACCATACCCAAAATCTAAAATGTGGTTGTTTAGGATTTTCTTAGTGAAATTCGTAGGTTAAGGCTAGGGCTGACATTAGGTAAGTATAAACCTTCCATTTTGATGATTTCTTTGCTAGTTTGAGACCTCTATAGCTGATTTATAATATGGGTATTAATTTTATACGAATTTACTTAGGATTTTAGGTGAAATATTGAGGTTTCTAGTAGAGGACACTTCAATCTGAATTTGGGACTTGTAGTGGCTGGGTAAGTATTTCCTAGGTAGTCATTAGCATTCTAAATTCTTTCAGTACTTGTTGCTACTGTAAATGATGAATTAAAGTAGTAATTCTCTAATGCTATGGTTATAAGGGCATTTTGTACTATTGGTGGCTGTTGCAAATTTATCTACAAGTGAGGTAACCAGGGTTTACATTAGTTCCGTGCATATATCTATTTTAATTTCATATTTGCTGTACATGAATGATTTGAAATGCTGAATGAATTGGTTGGCTATCTATTATGTTGTGATTAAGCCTTGTGAGTCCATGGTGGAGCTGCAGTGTGGCTGCTACCTGTGCATATGCTTTGATCGGGCATCGGGTTTTGATCAGACCCCAAATGCACTGAGCTCTGGTTGTGCTCAATGGGGAGTATGTGCCGTGGACAGGGCTCTCCCAGTGTTATTGGCCTTTAACATCTAAAAATATAATTGCTAGTATGGGATAGTAATCATGATAGCCTAATTGCTTCATTTACTGATATGACTACTATGATTCTGATGTTGATTTTAATTTATGCATATATGTTAATTAAACTGGATATAATGAATGGAAATTGCCTTGGTTATTGAGATTCATATCTCACCCCATTTCATGGGATTAATATTTCAGGTGAAAGTTCATCGGGTAAGGATAAAGGGAAGCAAGTGGATGAAAATCTATGAGCTCTAACATGTGGAGAGAAGGCTATACTTAAGCTGATTTATTTAGTATAGATGCTAAATTTTGTATTCCTTTGTATAGCATCTTTATGTAATCATATTGCCAAGTGTAGGCTTTTATATTTTGATTACTTAGGATGTATTTATTGAGGAGTTAGCTTCATCATAACTTGATATTAGATGTATGAATCCCATAACACCTGATGTATGAATTTTACTGAATTTCTGGTATGGTATACTGTTGGAAATATAATTATGTGATGTATTAGATATTGATACGAATCATGGATGTATGAAACCTCTAACGGAATGTGTATCGAATGTTAATTGTCAATAGTGCACAAATTTTTGTTGTTGTTACTCCATGGACTTGCTGATATAGGGTAGTTGATGGAGTGGAAAGTTACATTTGAATTCTGAATTGGTAATGGTAGAAGAGCTAGGTAAATAGGGTACATAAATACCATTAAAGTCATATAAAATGGGTGGAAGTGGTCCTAGGGTGTTCCTAAGAAAAGAATTAGAGTGCATAGGACGAAATGTAAGAGATATAGCTACAGGAAGGAGTCACGCCGCAGCCAAGAAGGCCTCGCTGCGGCCTAAAGAGTGACAGTGGCGAGGGACACCGCGGTTTGAGAAATCTTACCGAGGCACAGTGCGAAAAAAATCACCCAGGAGGGTGACAGAATAAAACCTCGTCGCTGCGCAATAGGTCCTGCCACGACGCAAGTCGAGGAAACTAGGCAAGGAGTGTACAGTAGCGAAAATCACTGCAGCACAAGTGCATTTTGTCGAGGCAAGAATTGTGGGATTTCAAATAGTAGCTTCAGGAGGCATTTTCACCGCGGCGTTACGTAGGTTGGCCGCGGCGCAGATCCAACTCACCGCAGTGAGAAAATTACTCAATGATTCCCGAGAGCAACTTAGCCGCGGCGCTGAAGGTTGGGGCCATGGCGCAAAGTGAAAAACTTAGTTTTTGAGCTCCAGTACCTAACTTAGCTACGGCGGGGATGTTCCAAGTCACAACGTAGGTCCCAAACTCCCACCTTTAGCCTAGAAACCCCAATTTCTTTAATGGTAATGCTAGGAAATGATATAGGAACACTTGTGGGTGGTTTTTGTGTGTTGAAACTAATGGATGAATGAATCACAAACCTCTGATGATAGTGCAATTCCTTTTATGCATTCTCCTATTTATGGTTGTTTAGTTAATGACCCTAATAACATCAAGGTTCAAATTTCCCTATATTTTCTTAATGTAATTAGTTGTAATGACTCCAAACCTTGATCATTATTTATTAATCGTGTATTTAACCATAATTACAGGGATTAGAAGTTAGGGTCGTCACACTATGTATGATAGATCATCCTGTAACTGCACATTCTTATATTCTATGACATGTAAAGGGTCGGGTTGGTACTTTTTAAGCTGGGAAACATGGAATACATTGTGGACTTAGCTTAGGTTTAGAGGAAGGGCTAGTCTGTAAGCCACAGGTCTTACTTTATTAAGAATCTGGAAAGGACCTATGTACTTTGGACTAAGCTTTTTACTTTTAATGGACCGATCTATCCCTATAACTGGAGACACTTTAATGAAAACATTATCTCTAATCTCAAACTCTAACAGCTACCTGTGTTTATCTACATAATTTTGCTGTCTACTTTGGGCTGTCAGAAGTTTCTTTCTAATGGTCTCTATCTGTCTAGAGGTCTAATCCACTAATTCTGGGCCTATAAGGCTCTATTCTCCTAGATCAACCCAACACATTGGAGATATACACTTCTTCCAATATAATGCCTTATTCGGTGTCATCTGTATACTTGCATGATAACTGTTATTGTAGGCAAACTCCACTAGAGGCAAGTATATATCCTAGTTTCCTTTCATTTCTAAAACACACGCCCTCAACATATCCTCTAGGGTTTGCATGGTTCTCTCCATCTGTCCATTTGTCTGAGGGTGATAGGCTGAGCTAAAGCTAAGTCTAGTGCCCAAAACATCCTGTAATGATCTCTAGAAATTTAATGTGAATCTGGGATCTCTATCTGATATTATGCTCCTAGGCATACCATGCAGTCTAACTATCTCTCTGATATACAGGTAGGCTAACTTATCTAGGGTATAAGTGGCTTTCATAAGTAAGAAGTGCACTGACTTTATTAACCTATCCATTGTTACCCATATTGCGTCATACCCCAATGATGTCCTGGGTAATCCTATGATAAAATCCATAGCTATATTATCCCATTTCTACTTCGAGATCTCTAGGGGCTGAAGTAACCCAGCTGGCTTCTGATGTTCTATTTTTACTCTTTGGCATACTAGACATCGGGAGACATATTCTGCTACATCTATTTTCATTCTGAGCCACTAGAACATTTTCTTTAAATCCTGGTACATTTTATTACTATCTGGATGAATGGTGTACTTGCTCTTATGTGCCTCATCTAATATCTTCTCTCAAATTTCTGTGTTTCTACGTACATACAGCCTATCCCTATACCTCACTATGTTATCCTCAACAGATTGAACTCCTGAATACTACCCTGGGCTATCTGGGCTCTAATCTTATTTACATGATCATCTATCTACTGGGCCTCTCTTATTTGATCTCTCAGGTCATTTTCTATTCTTGTCTCACTCATGAATAGCTTTCCTTAATACACCTCACAGGAGAGACTCATGTCTCTGAATCTCTTAATCAATTATTGCTTTCGGATCATCATACAGGCCATGTGTATAGATTTTCTACTCAAGGTATCAGCTACCACATTAGCCTTACCGAGATGGTATTTTAATGTGAAATCATAATCTTTCAAAAATTCTAACCATCTTTATTGCCTCATATTCAATTGTTTCTGTTCAAATAAATATTTGAGGCTCTTGTGGTCACTGTAAATTTCTATAGCTACCCCATATAAGTAGTGTCTCCATATTTTCAAAGTAAACACCATTATAGCTAACTTTAAGTTGTGTGTATGGTAGTTTTCCTTATGAGGTTTCAACTGTCTAGAAGTATAAGCTACCACCTGGCCTTTCTGCATAAGCACACATCCTAACCCTTTCTTAGAGGCATCACTGTATACTATAAAAGTTTCTTTAGGGTTAAGGAGTATTAAAATTGGGGCCATGGTCAACTTGTGCTTTAGCTCTTGGAAACTAATCTCACATTTTTCATTCCACACAAACGGCACATTCTTTCTAGTAAGCCGGGTCAGTGGCAATGCTATCTGAGAAAAGCCCTAAATGAACCTCTTATAATAACCTGCTAAACTTAGGAAGCTCCTAATCTCTGTCACTGTCTTAGGTCTCTCCCACTGCAATACTGCCTTTACCTTATGGGAATCTACTGTAACTCCTGCCTGGGAGATCACATGACCTAGAAACTGAACCTCAGTGAGCCAGAACTCACATTTACTAAGTTTAGCATACAATTATCTCTCTCTCAGGGTCTCCAAGGCTAATCTTAGGTGTTGCTCATGTTCCTCTCTACTTTTTGAGTAGATAAGGATGTCATCTATGAAGACTACTACAAATCTTTCTAAGTATGGCCTGAAGACTCTATTCATATAATCCATAAATATTATGAGTGCATTCGTTAACTCGAAGGGCATAACTAGAAACTTACAGTGCCAGTATTTAGTTCTAAAAGCTGTCTTGGGAATATCTTCAGCCTTTATTCTGAGCTGATGATATCCCGATCTGAGGTCTATCTAAGAAAATACTGATGCTCCTACTAACTGATCTAGGAGGTCATCTATATGAGGGAGAGGGTACTTATCCTTAATGGTGATCTTATTAAGTTCCCGATAGTCTATACATAGCCTAAGGCTCCCGTCTTTCTTCTTCACGAATAGGACTAGAGCTCTCCACGGTGAGACATTGGGTCTGATAAAACCCTTCTCTAAAAGCTCTTCTATCTATTTCTTAAGTTCTGCTAGCTCGGTGGGAGCCATCTTATACGAAGCCTTAGACACTAAACCTGCCCAGGTACAATATCTATAGGAAATTCTACCTCTCTCTCTGGGGTAGTCTGTTAATCTCTTTGGGAAATACCTCTGGGAACTCCCTTAGTACGGGAATCTCATCTATACCCTCTTCTACCTCAGTCTGAACTGAAAAGAAAACTAGATACCCCTGACAACCATGCCTTAGAGATCTCTTAGCCTGGGAAGTGGTCATAATAGATAACTCAGCCCTAGTACTAGGCACAGTCCCATACTCGGGTAAAGTAATGCACCGTGGCCATAATCTAGTGTGGCGCTATTTGCAAACATCCAGTTCATACCAATAATCACATCAATATTAATGAGGGGCATACAAATCAAATCAAGGGTCATCAGGCACTGATTAAATTGGATCACACAATTCAAACAAGCATGAGAGGTAATGGCTCGGTTTCTTGTGGGGGTGGATACATGCAACTCATATGGTAATGTATGCATACTCAGACCCAACCTCCTAGCACAGTCATATGATATAAAAGAGTGGCTAGTACTCGAATCAAATAATACAGTCACAGAAAGATCATTTATTCTAATAGTACCTTAAATCAGACTCGGGGATTGACTAGCCTCCTTCTGTGATAGGGCAAAGACTCTACCTTGGGTTTGTGGTATAGGAGGAGGAGCCATCTCCTTCGACTATGTGATTTGCAATAGAGCTTGTGGAGGAGCCTGGGTGCAATCCCTGGCCATGTGCCCTAGCCTGCCATACTTGAAACACACATTCTGCCCTGCATAGCACGGTCTAGTGCTGTGATTCCTGCCACACTGAGGACATGTGATAGGTGTAAAACTGCCTTTACTGGACTGAGTCCTCTATCTCTTGCCTTTCTGGCTCTACTGACTCTTTCCACCTCTACGGCTCATAACTGCAACCTATGCACCCTCTCTAGGTCTCTTGGGCTCAGGGAGGGAAAGAGGTGGTCTGGCGCTAGAGGTAGGCTGTATCATCTTGAGATTTGTTTCAGTGACTTTGCATACCTCTATAAGGGTATTAAAGTGCCTGATTCTCTGTGGTACCACTCTGTCTCGGATCTCAGGGAGCAAGCCCTTCTTTAATCTATCTGCCTTCTATCTCTCATCATCATGTCTCTGTAGGTAGGAGGAATATCTGGAGAGCTCAACAAACTTTGCTATATATTAGTCCACGGACATCCCTTTAGTCTATATAGGATGAATTCTGATTCCTTCTCGTCTTTGATAGAATCGGGGAAATACTTCTCATGGAACACTTCGAGGAATACCTCCCATGTAATCGGGGCGTTCCTCGCTCTCAAGATAGGCTCGGTGCCTTTCCACTAATAATTTGCTTCTCCTTGTAATTGGAATACAGCCATCTTGGCTTTCTGCTCAGACGTGCACTCCATCACCTCGAAAATTTTCTCTAGCTCCATGATCCAAGCCTCAGCTTTATCTGAGTTCATCTCACCATCAAAGGTGAAAGGCTCGAACTTCCTAAACTGAGTAATAACCTTTCTGGTCGAGGGTTGCTGTGGCACAGGAGGCAACTGAGCTAGTGGAATCGGGGCAACAACCTGCATGTGTGGCTATGGATCTAGGTGAGTCACCCCAGAATGCTCAGGACGATCTGAGTGTAAAGGTGGCTGAGGAGGAGTAGGTGTAGGGCTCTAGCTATCTCTCTCAGCAAGCCATTTTTGAAGCTGCATAATAACGGCCTGCTACTGATCCAAGCGAGCCATGATAGATGTTAAGGCTATAGCTACTAGATCACTAGGCCTAGCTTCACCAGCATGAGCCGCTCTAGAGGGCTGACCTCTCTTAGTATTCACCATTGTGCTAAAACATCATAAAAAACTATAACATAAGCTAGGGAACACTTCCACTATCAAACACACTTAATTCATTCGAAAACAAGCTCATATATATCTAGGCAACTCATAAATAGAAGCCACAACCTACAATGAGAGCCTGAACCTTTGCTCTGATACCAATAAATGTAACACCATATATTTCTAGCTCATTTCTATCACATTTACATGCTTATGTGATATATTCCATGAAGGAAGTAAGAAAATCCATTGCAAATAATACATTCCTTTGGATTACGTTGTATATAAAAATTCCATTATGTGTCACGTGAGCCATGTAAGCTCATACAACACATTTCTATATTTAATTACATGAATACAACTCATTTACATCATAAAATGTGGCCTACATCTCAAGAGTCATGAAGAGGAGTTTAAAATATACCTATTACATTTTGGCCAGATTTTGCTCAATTCTATCACTAACTTTGAAAACTCATAACTAATTATAGAAATATTAAAAATATACATGCTTGGTCATTTTGAAAAGCTATGGATGTATACTTCACACTAAAAATATGCCAGATCATAACCTCCATCATAGAGGATGTTTGACATCCAAAATGGTCCAAAGGTCAAACTGCATTCTGGAACTATCACAAAATTCTGTAGAAAAATTTGAAAATGTCTAATTAATTCCAAAAACATCCAATCCATGTAAATGATACCAATCTAGAAAGCTGTGAATGTTAGCTAGAGAGAAAAAAATATCTCTAGACCAGTTCATCAAGCCCAGACCTCAGAATTTAATGGAACAGTAACTCAGGTCAGGCAAAATTACTGATACTGGATAGAATATTCAAAAATTCATATCTCCCTCTCTAGACGTCAAAATGAGGTGCTTTAAGTTGGCATGAGTCACTGTGAATGTCTAGTTTCTTTGTATAAACTTTTATGGCAATGGGATATCATTTGAGTCTTGTGTGATAGAATTCATTTTCGGACCAAATGAATAGTGCAGTAGACCAAAACTATAAAAATTACTAACTTTGAAAAATTATCAAATATTCTGTAGAGCTCCAAAAATTATGATCTTTAACTTCCCAAAAAGCTCTTAATGAGACCTAATTGCATGCCAAATCTTAGATCAAGACTAACTCATTTGGCCAAAAAGTGATATAGAGTTTCATTATAGTTATTTTTAGCTCCATATGGGGTACCAACATTGCCAAATGGCTTTCCCTTGGTTGTGGCACCTTTTGGGCAAGTCTAAAAGCATATTTAAGACTTGTGTGAGCTGCTCAAATAGTTCCAAATCTCATGTATCTTATTTTAGCCATTTAATCCATACTTATGCACATTTACATCAAACTTCCAAATTGCATACTTTAGCATTACATACTCAAATTCTATTCTAGAGTTTATACATCATATCAATATATTTATACAACACATAATATCATATTTTCGCATGTCTCAAGGGTCATAGACTATTTACAACAACAATATACATCATGAAGCATCATTATGGTTCCAAAAAGATAAAAGCTAAGTATATAGTTGTCAATCTTCTTTCTTCAATGTTGTTGGCTCCCATTACCACATCCATTTGGTCCGCCTAGCATATCATATCATTGGAGAGGAGGGAATGAGATTCAAAGAATCCCAATAGCTCATCTCTCTTTTAATCATACATAATATATGTAAAACAAGCCTTAAAAATGCATGCATGGACATAATAAAAATCATAAATATTCAAGAAGCAAGCTTGGCATATAAACACATTATACAAGACATTCAAGAGCTCACCAAGTGTTTAGATTGGCCTCACACTTCTCCTCATGGATTTTGGACTTGCCTCACCCATTCTTTTAAAAGCTTTAGACTCAACCATACTCTTGGAAGCCCACTTTGCTTTTGGGAGACTCTTTACTTTGTTTCAACCAAGCTCAAGGGTTCTTGGCTCATTCTCACCATGGTGAAGAGTTCTTTGCCTCTCCACACTCAAGCAAACTTAAGCAAACATCGTACATTCATTTGAAAATATAACATGACATAATGAAATCATGGCATATAAAATCATGCTAGCATACTTTTCATGGCTTGAAAATACACATACACACATTTTAAGACAAGCTAAACACACATCTATGCATGAGAGAAGGTGGAGAGAGCTACCTTGCACACAATTACATACTTTTTCCTTTAGATTTAAGCCTTCTCTTTTGGCTACACACCCACAAATTGGTGGAGATGGTTTCTCTTGGCCTAGATACAATTTATGGGAGCCAATTAGGTTCATGAAACATATTCTAAGGCCACCCAACTTGGTTAAACACTAGATTGCTCTATAACCCCCATTATGGTTCATAAATGCACCTAATGAAGCAACACCCCTCAAATAATTATTAGGCCTCATTCTTTCCTTTCAAATATGATTCTTGACTCCTTTTAAGCCTCTTGAAGTCATCATACCATTAAAACAAAATGCCTAACATCATGTTGCTTCTTTAGGCATAATATGGAACCTAAGGCACCAAATTAATTTTTGTGAGTTTTAAATTTTTTCCAAGACCTCCCCTCATTTTCATTCATCAATTATGACTCAAGAATGGCCTTAAAAAAATTTAAAACTCTCCCCAACTACAAGAACCCCCTTTGGCCGAGACATATGGCATCTTTGGGCTACATGGAGATTTCTTTGTTTTTTTGAAGGAGGAAGCTTATGGGGAGCATCTTAGAGGTCTTAAGAACTAATTTATACTCTTAATTAAACCTAGAAATCATCATACAAAATTAGAATTTGGAAGGTACACATAAAACCCTAGAATTTGTATCTTGAATGCTAATGGTTATTTCATGATTTTCTTTGCATATTCTTACTCTTCTCCATCAAATACCTAAGATTCATACTTGTTTGGGATTGAAAATCATATCCTCCTATGGATTCTATGGTTAGGTGAAATGGAGAAGAAGGGTGATGGAAGATATCAACCATAGGATGCAATTTTACCTTGTTTTCTTGCTTAGTTTGGCTTGAATCTTGCTTTCTCCAAGCTCCTCTCTTCAAATCTGAAATTTTCCTCGAATTTCTCCCTTGAATCAGATTTATAAACCTCATTTTAATCAAAGAAAATCAAGGAGGATGAAGGAGAGGTGGTGTGGATGGAGAAGAGCATGAAAAATAACCATAAAAACATAACTTTGGCTTGGATTTCTTCCTCCTCCTTCTTCCTCTCTTAGACGCCTCTCTCTTAGGGCTTTGCTTCTGGTTTGGGGCTGCATTTTCTGAAGTTAAATGGGGGCAAGTGTGAGGTGCCACCTATATATCGGTAGGGAAAAATGACTTTTTCAAAAATTTCAATTTTGTCCTTTGTACTTTTCATTTTCGTTTTTCCTTTGTTTTATCTCTTCTTTGAGAACCGTCTTTTCCATTATAAAATTTAGGTTTCTCATTAAGAAAAATGCATTTGGAATCACTTAAATCGGAGATAAAACCTTCCCGAATGGATTCGTCAATATTCAGGCACATTGACATTGGAAAACATCCACCGGAGGAGATTTAATTATCCCGGGGCTTCCCATAGTTTTCAAGGCCTTTGAAAACCCCAGAGAACTCAATAATTTGATTTAAAAAGCCCTCCTATGTGAATTCCAAAAATTGCTCAAAATTACAAAAATGCCATTACATTTCGTAAGTTTTCCGTCAAAATTTGTTTCTCCATTCTAACTCCATTTTTCCTTCCATCTGATGTTAGAATTCTCATTTTTAGGAGGCTAGAATGTTACTCAAATTTTTTAGGACCTTAACTAATTCATTTCGGGAGACTTGCTTTGAAAACATGCTCGTTTCCATCGTTTAACGAAAATTGAATATTACAAAATACATACAAGCCACGTCAGGAGATGAAAGGAAATGCATACGAACAGAACGTGGCTACTAAAGAATCATGAAGGAAGTCCATGCATCAATTCATCCATGTTAGAAGGAGCTAGGGGGTGATTTGTGAAAAGCACGTGAGATTTTAATGAATTATACGTTGGAATTTAGCTACGGACTGACATGGGAGTAATTGCAAGATGAATGAGCTATGGGTTGACGTGTATTAATAAACCACGAGCTGAAGATTGAGTGACAAAAAGAAAACACGTACAGCGTGAGCATTTATAGGGAGAAAAATACGAGCTGAAGGTGAGAGAGAGAGAGAGCTGAGAAATGATGCAAAGAACAACATATAAAAAGGCGGAGGCTCTAGAACATGGAGGAGCAATTTAATTCATCAAATTCTCCATGGCTAAAGCTCTCATCATCAATTTTCTTTGATTTAAACTTTCCATGGTAGCTTGAATCATCCTTGGTGGCTAGCTGAAGATTGAAGACTTCTAGATGCAAATTTGAGCTCCACATTTTCTCACCAAATTGGATAAAAATTCTTTGCTCAATCTTTTAATTTTAGAATTATTTTCCTTATTAATTTGACTAGGTTTAGTTTATTAATTTAGGAATTTAATTGTTGGAAATTACTGGATTGGTTTGATTTGTGGATTAAGTATAATTTGATCTTTGGAATGTTAATTGTGATCATTACATGTTTGTGAATGTAACACCATAAATTCTAACTCATTTCATGCTATCTTTGTACTTCCCATTAGACATCTCATGGAAGAATCAAGGAAAGAGTATAAAAATAATGAATATTTTTGTGTTACGTCGCGTATAAAAATTCTATTCGATGTCACGTGGACCCTGTGAGCTCATACCATACATTCTCATATTTGATTACATGAATACAACTCATTTGCATCATAAAATATGGCTCGCAACTCAAGAAAACCGAAATGAAGCATAAAATATGGAGGTTTATTTTCGACCAAATTTGGCCCCTTTTCTGACCAAACTTTGGAAAATCATAACTAATTTTAGAAAAATTGAAATCATACATCTTGGTCATTCTAGAAAGCTATGGATGTCTACTTCACACTAAAAATATGTCCAGATCATAACATCTATCACAGAGGACATTTGACACCCAAAATGGTCCAGAGGTTCAACTACATTCTAGAACTATCACAGAATTCTGTAGAAAACTTTGAAAATGTCCAATTAATTCCAAAAAAAGTCCAAACCATGCAAATGATACCAATCTAGAAAGCTGTGGATGTTAGCTAGAGAGAAAAAATATCTCCATACTAGGTCATCAAGTCTAGAGCTTAAAATTTAATGGAACAGTAACTCAGGTCGGGCAAAATTCCTAATACTAGATAGAATGTTCAAAAATTCATATCTCCCTCTCTAGACCACCAAATGAGGTGCTTTTAGTTGTCACCAGTCTGTGAATGTCTAGTTTCTCTGTATAAAATTTTGTGGCAATTGGACATCATTTGAGTCTCGTATGATAGAATTCATTTTTGGACTAAATGAAGAGTGCAGCAGACCAAAATCAGAAAAAATTGGCATCTTTGAAAAATCATCAAATATTCTATAGAACTCCAAAAATTATGATCTTTAGCTCCCCAAAAAGCTCTTAATGAGACCTAATTTCATGCCAAATTTTAGACCAAGAATATCTCATTTGGCTAAAAAATGACATAGGATTCCATTATGGTCATTTTTGGTTCCATATGGGATACCAAAATTGCCAAATGGTTTTCCTTTGGTTTTGGCACCTTTTGGGCAAGTCTAAAAGCACATTTAGGACTTGTGTGAGCTGCCCAAATGGTCGTAAACCCCATGCATCTCATTTTGGCCTTTCCATCTACACATATGCACATTACATCAAGCTTTTCAAAATGCATACTTTGGCATTACATATCCACTTTCTATTCTAGGGCTCATACATCATGTTCATAGATTTATACTTCACATAATATCATAATTACATATGCCTAAAGGGTCATAGACCATATACATCAAAGGGGTACATCATATGACACAATTATGGTCTTAAAGTGGTAAAACTTAAGCATTTGGTTGTCAACCTTCTTTCTTCAAGGTAATTGGCTCCCATTATCATGTCCACTTAGTCCACCTAGCATATTAAGTCATTGGAGAGGAGGGAATGAGATTCAAAGAATCCCAATAACTCATCTCCCATTCAATCATACATAATATATGCAAAGCAAGCCTTAAAAATGCATGCATGGCCATAATACAAATCATGAACATTCAAGAAGCAAGCTTAGCATGTGAACAAGTCATATAAGACATTCAAGAGCTCACCAAGTGTTTGGATTAGCCTCATACTTCTCCTTATAGATTTTGGACTTGCCTCACCCGTTCTTTAAGAGCTCTGGACTTAACCATACTCTTGGGAGCCCACTTTGCTTTTGGGAGACTCTTTACTTTGTCTCAACCAATCTCAAGGGTTCTTGGCTCATCCTCACCATGGTCAAGAGTTCTTGGCCTCTTCACACTCAAGCAAACTCAACAAACATTATACATTCATTTGAAAATATAACATGACATTATGGCATATAAATCATATTAGCATACTTTTCATGGCTTGGAAATACTCATACACACATTTTAAGACAAGCTAAACACACATCTATGCATGAGAAAAGGTGAAGAGAGTTACCTTGCACACAATCACACACTTTTTCCTTAGATTTCAAGCCTCCTCTTTTGGTCACACACGCACAAATTTATGGATATGGTTTCTTTTAGCCTAGACACAATTTATGGAAGCTAATTAGGTTCATAAAACACATTCTAAAGCCACATAACATGTTTAAATACTAGGTTGCTTTACAAGTTCCATTATGGTCCATAATTGCACCTAATGAAGCAACACCCCTTAAACAATTTCTAGGCTCTATTCTTTCCTTTTAATATGATTCTTGACTCCTTGTAAGCCTCTTGGAGTCATCACACAATTAAAACAAAAGAGCCTAGCTACATGTTGCTTCTTTAGGTTATAATATGGGACTTAAAGCACCAACTCACTTTCTATGAGTTGTAAATTTTTTCTAAGGCCTCCTCTCATATTCATTCATCAAATATGGCTCAAGAATGGTCTTAGAAAAATTTAAAACTCTCCCTAGTTATATGAACTCCCTTTGGCCAAGCCTATGCATGGTTTAGGGCTCCTTAAAGTTTTTTTTATTTTCTTGAAGGAGGAAGCATGTGGGGAGCATCTTAGTGATCTTAGGAACTCATTTAAACTCTTAATTAAATCTAGGAATCATTACATAAGGTCAGATTTTACAAAGTGCACATAAAACCCTAGAATTTGCATCTTGAAATCTAATAATTTTTTGATAATTTCCTTTGCATATTATTAATCTCCACACCCTTTTTCCTTAGATTCATACTTGGTTCTGCCTAGAAATCATCTCCTTCTAGGGTTTTCTCAAGTAGGGCGAAATGGTAGAGAGGGGAACCAAAGATGGCAACCATAGGAAGAGAAATTACCTTGTTCTCTTGCTTTTTCTCATTTGAATCTTGTGTTCTTTGAGCTCCTCTCTTCAAATCCAAATTTTTCTCTCAATTTCTCCCTTAAAATAGATCTATAAACTTCATTTTAATCATAGAAAACAAAGGAGAATGGAGGACAAGAGGTTTGGAAGAGAAAGAGCATGAAAAACTACTAATTTCTATATCTTAAGCCTTTGATTTATCCTCCTTTTCTTCCCCTTCTTGTGAGCCTAAGAGAGCAGATCATATTCTGTATTTTGGGCAGAAATTTCCTCCTTTTATCTTTCCATAATGATAATTTCATTTTAACTCCTTTTTGAGAACTGTCTTTTCCATTATAAAATTTAGGTTCCTAATTTAATAAAATTCCTTTAGAATTACTCAATTTAGAGCTAAAACTTTACCGAACGAATTGGTCAAAGTTTGAATCAACTGACATTGGAAAACATCCACAGGAGGCGATTTAACTATCCCGGGGCTTTCCGTGGTTTTTAGAGCCTCTGAAAACCCTGAGGAGCTTAAAACTTTTATTTAAAAAATCTTCCTATGTAAATTCTAAAATTTGCTCAAAATTATGAAAATGTCATTACGTTTCTTAAGCTTTTTGTTAGAAATTGTTTCTTTATTCTAGCTCCATTTTTCCTTCTGTCTAAGCCTAAAATTCTCATTTTTAGGAGTCTAAAATGCCTTCTAAATTTTTTGAAACCTTAACTATCTCATTTTGGGGGACTTCCTTTTGTATTCGATAAGTTTTGTTCATTGACGAAGAAATCGTACAATACATTTCTCACATTTTCTCTCGTTTTCAAAGAACTGGATATTACAGTGAAAATTCCAGAATTAGTGTTGTGCAAATTACTTTTAAATTCCTCTTGATTATAGGCCAATTGATGTAATGGTTGTTAGATTAAGTAGCTGGATTTTTTGTGCAATTAATTGTTTGAGGAATTCATTAATCTAATTGGTTAATAAACATCTTGAGTGGATTGTGCAGCAGATTTGATTAATTAATTAGAATTGGTTGTAGTGTGTTCTTGTCCTTAATTCAATTGATTAATTTTTCAAGGTTTATTGTGGTTATAAAATCTTTGAATAATTGATGAATTGAATCTTGGATGGTCATTCAAAAGTTTTTTTGGAGAATACACTAATGAGTAAAAAATTTAAATTTAATTTAGTACACTAAAAAGGGAGTAAGGATAATTGAATTCTAGGGAGTCCATCTGAAGGCTAGCTACCACATTTTCTTAATTGTTCACTTCATTTAGTTTTAAATTTTTTATTCTTGTCATTTAAAATTTAGTTCAATTAAATTCTAGCATTTCAAACCCCCTAAACAAGTTCTAATTAGTAATACTTGGAATATTCTTTCACAAACAAATTAAGGCACAAAGACTCCTTGGGAAATGACCTAGGTTGCACCATTATTTATAGAATTTATTTTGCTACCTAGTTTTGTTTGAGATTGTGTGACACAATCGTCAATGATGCATTTGATTCATATGAAGCATAAATATAACATTTTTGCACCATATGCATGGTATACACTTCATGGCATTCTTGTATGTATTGAATTGGTTGAGATTAGCTACGTAGATTCTCTCTAATCTTACCCCCATACTCCCACTAATTATTTACAGGGTCACCAAGCAAGGACAAGGATGTTAAAAGAACTTAGACTATAAGCTTCATGTATTAGGATTCTATTTTGTACCAAACTTTGATGTATGGATGTATATGATACTTTACATGTACCATGATGGACTTATAATGTATATGATGATGATACTTCATGTTTAATGGTAGAATTATGTGTAAAAGTATGAGAATAGCAATGTATGACCATTTGTGGCAATGTATGTGCTATATGGCAGCATATGACATGTGATGAGCTATGATATAAATGTGTAATCTTGGATGTCAATAGGTCAAATTTTGATTTAACCATTTTGGCATGTTATGGAATGGTTATAAAAGCCATCTAGAATAAAAGAAATATGCTCAAAGTGGAAGGAAACCAATTGAACTCCAAATGGTCCAAATTGAAACTAAAATTGGTCTTAAATTCTTTATAAACAACTCCTATGTCAAAAGTGGCCTAAATAACCTAGTTTGAGCCTAATATTTGGCATGTATTTAGAACCTTCTTAGATCTTTCTAACAAGTTAAAAACCATAATTTTTGAATCTATACAGAATATTTTGGAAATTTTCAAAATTATGCAAAATTTTTCAAATGGTCCTATACTATTCACAATGCATAGCTCTGATGTTTCATTCCTTTGGGGTGGTAAATGAACTCCAATACTCATAAAAATTTATAGACATATAGTTGGTATTATAAGCTTTCTGGGGCCACTAAGACCACCTAATTTGGAGTAGTGTAGCTTAAGATATGCAATTTCAAAATTTAGGTTTGTTATATGGCTTCCAACCCAAATTAGGTTACTATTCCATTACATTTGGTAAAGCAAATGAAATCAATTTCACTTAAACTTTTTACAGCATGTAGTTTATGTCATAAACTTTCTATAGACACCTAATTTGCAAGATTTAGAGTTATATATCCTAAGTTATGAGTTTTCAAATTTAGTGTAGATTTTGGGGTTAGGCTATCATTTTGGCTTATAGCTATTTCTTAGGTATTCCACAAGCTAAATATGATAAAATGGATATGAACAAACTTGTTTATGATGAAAATGAATTAAGGAAAAGAAAAAATTAAGTTTATACCTTTGTAGCTCAAAATGACCTTTAAATGTATTGATTACGATGTTGAAAAGCTTATAGATAGATGTGAATCTTGCTTGAAAAATTATGTATTGCATGAATTAGTTAAGTTACTCTAGGTATGACATAAGTCATTGATAACCATGATATTTTATATATTTTAATCCCCTAACTTAGGTGTTTTAGTGTCCAATTATGGCTTTAGGAATTTAATTAAGTGGAATTTGATTTTAATTTGCCATTTTTACATTTGAGGAATTAATTTGCAAACTATTGATTCTTAATGCTTAAATTCATCTTAAATAAATTTTGGATATTTCCACTTAATACTTTCCATTCTTTGTGTGTAGAATTTCAATGGACAATTAAAGCTTGAAGGGTAAATTGAATTGTAGAAGGTATGAGGTTCAAACACCATGCAATTCTGACGTGGCTGGAACAAAGAAGAGACAACACAATGAATGGAGCTGCATGAAGGGAAGCTTGAAAGGAAACTCATGGCAAGGGAAGAAAGCAAAACAGAGGAAGAGCATCACATGTTAAAGAGGAAGGAGAACCAGCTACAACCCAAAAGAAGAGCCACGCATGAAGCATACAAGCTTGGGTTGACGTGGAATAACTTGAGCTCAAGGAAAACAAGCAGCAACATGAAACGAAGAAGCTTTTTGAGTTGGAGATTGAAGAAGTGCAGTAGCTGAACAGAGTATGAGAAGAAGGAAGCTTGGAGCTTGCATGAGCTAAAACAACGTGAAGAAGCATGCAGAATCACGTCTGGACAGTTCTGAGTTGAAAAGAGAAGAGAAGGAGAATGGGAGCTAAGACACGAAGAAACATATGGGTTCAACCACATAGAGGCAACACGTGCAAAAAAAGCATGGCTGGATAGAGCAAGCCACTGATTTATGGGTCCTGGTCTGTGAAGAGAATGAATTGCATGGAGCTAGAGTTCTGCGTGGAATGAGATGCTAGTTAAAAGACGCTAGAGCTGGAGGCTTGGGTTGAGGGAGCTTGCCACGGGTTCTGGTGCTTTGAGAAGGCGAGAGAAGCTGTGGTTCTGGTTAAGAGGAAGAAACACGAAGAGCTGCATGAGAAAGTAACGTGGAAGGTGATTAATATATTCAATGGGGCCACACTCACATAAGCAAAGAAGAAAAACGCATTCGGGAAAGTTGAAGAACCATGTGGAGGCAGCACTTGAACGTAGAGCTGAACACGCGGATTAATGAAGTGAGTTGGAGCTAAGTTTGAATGATCTCACATGGAAATTGATACACGAAGAAGCAGCTTCAGCAAAAGAAGACGTGAGAAGGCTACAGGCTGACGTGGGAAATGAGCTGGGAGATGAGAAGAAAATGCATGACTTTAGCGTGTAAAATGTGGAGCTGAGGGGCACGTGATTAATTAATAAGAAGGAGAGAAAAACGCTGGAGGAGATTACTCGGGCAGAACGTGATGAAGGGAGGAACGAAGAAAGAGCTGGAGATACATCGGGTTCTAGAGGAGAACGCGAGACGACGTGAAATAGTGAGGAGGTTCCAGCGCTGAAGAGAGGAAATTCTCATTGAATTCCTGATGGCTGCAGCTTTCTTGATCAATTCTCCTCCAATTGATTCCTCCATGGCAGCTTAAATTCTATTTGGTGGCTAGCTGAAGATAGGATTCTCCTAGATGAAGATTTGAGCTCCACATCTCCTCATCAATTTAGATAAAATTCTCTTGCTCAATCTTTTAATTTTAGCATTATTTCCTTTATTAATTTGACTAAGTTTAGCTTATTGGTTTAGGAATTTAATTGCTGGAAATTACTGGATTGAATTAATTTTTGGATTGAACTTAATTTAAATTTTGGAATTTTATTTGTGATCATCATATGTTTGTAAAAATTCCAGAATTAGTGCTGTACAATTTACCTCTAAATTCCTCTTGATTTTAAGCTAATTGATGCAATGGTTGTTGGATTAGTTAGCTGGAATTTTTGTGCAATTAATTGCTTGAGGGATTAATTAATCTAATTAGTAAATTAGCATCTTGAGTGGATTGTGCAGTAGATTTCATTAATCAATCAAAATTAGTGTAGTGTGTTCTTATTTTTAATTCAATTAATTAGTTGTTCAAGGTTCTTTGTGGTTGCAAAATTCCTTGAATAATTGATGAATTGAATCTTGGATGGTTATTCAAGAGCCTTATAAGGAATACACTAAAGAGCAAGAACTTAATCCAAAATTGGTAAATTAAAAAGAGCAAGGATAATTGAACTCTTGAGAATCCAATTGAAAGCTAGCTACCACATTTGCTTGACTATTTGCTTGAACGTAGTTTTAAGTTTTTTTATTCTTGTCAATTAACTTTAGTTCAATTAAATTTTAGCATTTCAAACCCCCCAAAATAAGTCCTAATTAGTAATACTTAGAATATTCTTCCATAAACAAATTGAGGCACAAACTCCTTAGGAAAATGACCTAGGTTGCACCATTATCTACAAATTTATTTTACCACATAGTTTTATTTGAAATTGCACGACACAATCGTCAGTCATCTATCAATAAACCTTAGAGAACTAAAGCCACTCTATGTTTGATAATTCTATTAGTCTTTAATTAAATCTAGCTAGAGTTATTAACATTCTCGTAATATTGGTCATAACCCAAATAACCAATAAACTTTTCTTGTGCTCAAAGTGGATTCTAACAGGCTATTCTAAAGTTCAAAAGATCACTAGATAACTTACACCTTCCAAAAGGGTACAGAAAGTTAGGTATGAAACCTCAACATACAATTCGACTTACAATCACTTTAAATCCTGCCAAAGAAAGATCTAATAGAAAACCACAAAATATCAAATTATGAATCCTTAAGCTCAATGTATTGCTAACTACCTTGCATTACCTAATGTTCTTCCTTCACACAATAACAAAGTCACCCTAGAAATTATTCCTAGGATACTAAATTAATAACTCCCATTCAGTCTAATTACTGCTGAATGGCACAAGGTATAGTTAATTAGGGAACAAAATAGGACAAAAATGCTCTAAATAACAAAGAGGGTATGGTCTAGGTTGAGTATGACCTGTGCTCCTGAACATACCCTTGTAATGTTACTCTCTTACTAAAGGAATGTTTGGTAGCACAGCCTTCGCATGCTGAGCCCAATTTTTGCTACATCTTTGCCCTATTTTGGACAAAATTTGGGAGATGATTTGAAGACTCTACCCTATTTAGATTCCTACCAAATTTGGGATGTTGGAACATTATATGATGTCTAACATTATTGCCAAAATTCACACTAAGAGCCACTTATTTGGACCTTTTAATGTGCACATCTCTAAAATTGCCTAGATTAGGCCTTAATTGACAAAATTGGCACTTTAGCCTTCTTCATACCGAATCAATTATCCTCAAGCAAGTTTCAATACTTAGAATCATCACTATAATGATTTAAACAAGGTCCAAACCTTAACGAATAAAAATGTTGCTTAATAACTTCCCAAATAATCCATACCAAGGGAATATGGTTCCATTATACCCATGGCCTAAACAATTTGGTCACACCCTTCCAAAGCCTTTTTTGACACCCAAGATAAGCCTCAAACATGGAATTACACTTGTTTATGCCACGAAGAACCACTCTTAGGTTGAAACATAACTTTTGATCATCTTACACCATCTTGGGCTCAAAATGTGTAGCTCAACTCTAAATCACCTTAAACATATCCAAACGCTATCATTATCCAAACAAACTTGCTTAATCCTTAAAAGTCTCTACAAGCTCTAGAAATAGGCAAAGCAATTAGGCAAAACTCAAGCTTTCCATTAAAGCTTCAAAATCATCACCAGTACTACTAGTTATGTATGTTATTAATTTAGTCATTAATTCCCTACTAACACAAGAATGGCCATTATTAACTTCACATAACTCATTAAGAACCAATCAAGTGCTATCATAAAGATATCAATCCTATAGCAAGCATTCCTACCTTAATGACCTTACACTTGGCATTCACATTCATATCATGACAAAACCATAGATAATGGTTCTTTGACAACCTCTTATTCTTAGTCTATCAAATGCCTTGGGAATGCAATATGTTATAAAAGCATAACACAACATAGAAATAAGATAGAGGAGGGATGGTTATTATCTTTCTCAACCTTTCTTTTCCCTTTTGCTCTTCCATAAACTACTACTTGAAATATATAGCCTATAATTGGGGAGAGATATAAAATCTCAATAACCAACGCATAATTCCAATCATATAAATGTAGAATACACTATCATGATCCCTTATATAAAAATGTCATAAAATAAAACATAACCAAGCAAATGAGTAGTTTAACTATTAAATGATAACTATCTCATGTTAGTAACCAAATATTAATATACTAAGTTATTAGCTAATAACATAAGGAGTGGCATAATCATGGCAACTTCTCCCTCTAAAACAAAATCACGGCTTAGTACACAATCATGACACATGTAAATGTATAAATTGAAGCATGATCACTACTCAGTGTATGATCATGACACTTATACATAATCAAGAGCGTGATCATAGTTCCATTGACTAAGACATGGCCACGATCCATGGTATCTCACAAGTATCAATAGTCAAACTCATCATTAACATTATATAATCATATACACAAGCAATCAACAAAATATTTTTACATATATAAATGGAATTAACCCTAATTACCACTTAAAAAATACTTTTCACTTCTTACAAGGCTACTAGCACATCTTAATCAGACAACTAAATCAAATATAATCAGATATCATTAAAACATTCCATCAATACAAAGAAAGTCTACATATCAAATGAAGTGAAGTCTATAAAATCAACTATTCAACTTGCTAAGCCTCTTAAATTAAAATTCCTTAACCTTTAACACCAAAATATCAAGCTTTTCTAATGGATCCTTATACATAAAACCATATATCAAAATCATGCTTCAAGGAGGGATTTAAGGGAAAAACAACTATAAATGATGGGGAATTTCATACCCATGCCTTGGTTTCACTTCTTCTTCATCTTTATGTTTAAAAACACACTAAAATCCCCAAATCCATAATCTTTTCGGTTCCACAAATGATCATCGAATCATAAACTATTTGAATCAAATGAAAAGTAAGTGGAGCTTATCATTTTTCTTGACACTTAAGCCAAAAACACCTCTTTCCTAGTAGATCAAAGCTCCAAAGTTCAAGAACCTAAGACTTTCTCCTCTGTGTGTTACGTCTTCTCTCTGTGTTTTTCTCTTAGGCTGATCATGTGTGAGAATGAAAGAGAAAAAAGAATGAGTAAGCTTTAAGTGAGTTAGGTTGTGGTTCAAGAATCTAAATAGGTTATAGGCCTTTTGGGTATTTGCTTATTTTTCTTTTGTTTGGACTCTATCAATTAGGTTTCAACTTTTAAAATTAAAGAAATATAAGGTCTCATTTTAAAGTTATTTCCAATTCTAATTAATTTAATTATAGGGGTAAATAATATTTAATAAATTTTGTCTAGGCAATTTTTTGAATTTCTCAAATTAATTAAGCCCTTAAATCAAATAATTTTCTCTATAATTCCATAAAATCTGTATTTCTCTATGTAATTTTGTAAATCCCAATTTCTCTATTACTTCATAATAAATCCCTATTATCTAAAAAATAATTAAATATCTAATTAATTTAATTTCATTCAAAATATCAATTTAATTATTTTCCCAATATTACATTCTTCGTTCTTTTTAAGTATGTTGTCCCTAAATTCACATACCTACTCTCTCAAAGGTAATTCCCTTTAGTCCATTAAGGTCATAAGAAGGTTCCTACTTCTAAATTGTCTAACTTAATTACCAAAGCAATTTAACCAAATTCTCTTTGTAAGGCTGTAAGTTATACTAGTAACCAATTAACTTAATAGAATAATTCTCATAATTTCTTCCTCTACGCCTATACTAAAGGTGGATTTTCCTTATAATAAGGGCTTATCATCAATATTTTCTCTAGTTAATACATTAACAAATTGGTCATTCTTCCTTTTAGTTAGAGATTGATTATCTTCTTTTGACTTAGAAGAGCCACTACTTCATTTGTTTCCATGCCTTTCTTATTAAATTTCTTCTTGTCTAAGCCAAATTCCATTAGACCAATAGGTTTTGAACTATTTAAGTTGTTAAATAAATATTTAACATTAATTTCAATAATATTGTCACCTATCTTACACAATATTTTATGGTGTTCAACATCAAAGACTTGATATAATACATATTCAACCTTTTGTACTTCTTCATTTAATGGTCATGGATTCTTACTATACTTGGAATTGCAGATAACATTGCATTTACCACCAAGAGCTTCTAAATGATTAACATTTGCTGGGCCTACACCTTTAATAGAAGACAAGAATAATTTATTATTCCATGTCTCATTTTTTTGACAAGAATTTTATAACCTCGTAAAGAAGAAAAACCAAAGAAATTTCACTTCCTTGATCTTATCAAGGTTCAACTTTCAAACTCCCTTAGTTTCCTTTAATCATTTACCAATTTATTCTTCTGTGAGATAATTTCTTAACTTTTTATTTGTATCATTCTTGATTAACTAAAGACATTATCATACCTAGTGTTTTCTAAACCTTTAGACATTAAAAGAAAGGTTGATAACCATAATAATAAGGGATTAGAAATTCAGATAAGATGAAAAGAAACAGTAGAAAGAATAAAAATAAAGCCAAAGTGTCTAAATGGAATAAATTGACATACTATTGGCAAAACTATAAGTTTGGGAAAAATTTTAGAAACTCAAAAAAAGAGTTTTAAATGCAAAAATTAAATTCAATGGGGGGTTTTTAGAGGTCTTAAAAACCATAAAAACTACCAGAATGGTTAAATCCCTAATGGTGTATGGTTTAGAGTTCCAGTTGATTGTGACTTTGATTGGATTTTTCAAGTTGGTTTAAATCTCAAAAATTTCAAAATAAATGCCTTTGATAAACTAGAAAGTCTAAAATCTCATATGAAATTGATAGTTTTCAAAAAGGATACAAAATGAGCCCAAAAGAAGGAAATTAAGCTTGGTATTTTAAAAATTGTTATAAAAATCTCCCTTCCCTTTTTTAAAGCACACCGGCCATTCTTCCTCCATTATAACTGACTTAAACTCTCCAAAACTAGTAGCTATAAGATGCCAAAAGGATGAGGAAAGAGAAGGGAAGAAGGTGCACAATAGGTAAGGAAAAGTTCTTGATTTCATAATATGTTAGTTACCAAAGTTCTCCTCTTCAAGGCCTTTCTATTGATTGTGTTGGTTTCTTAAAAGAAGCATTTTGGTGGCTGACCACTTGAAGAAAGGAAGGTGTAACATTCCAAAACTAATTAATTGAAATTATAGAAAATTAAGGATTTGATTTAGAAAAAATGAGGAATTATCATGAAAATTTAGGAAAAATAATGAAAAATAGAAATTTCAAGGAAAGTGATTATTTTGGACATTTTGAGGCAAATAATGATCAGTTGGCAATTTTTCGTAAAAAATAAATTTAATTGTGGATTTGAAATTTATTAGGAAAAATTTTATCAATAGAGGTGAAAATTTAATTTGAGCTTCTTAATTAATTTACCAAGAATAATTATAAAAGCCCAATTTAAGTTTTAACAGATACTCAACTCAATTGAGCCTATTTAACTATGGCCCAACTATTAAATACAAAGCTTACTTGGATAAAAATGCTCGTAGGTCAGCGACCCTTTTATAAAACCCTAAAATATGAGTTGGCCACCTTATAACTCCAGCTAAAACATATTAGGTGGCCAAGGAAGAAAAGAGAAATTCAGATAAGGAGAAGAGGCTAGGGTTCTTCAGCATTTTTGGCCTTGATCTACACCTTTAGAGGAAGATTTAGCCAAGATAAGCTATATAAAAGTTGATCCTCTCATTTTCCTTTTCATTTTGGCCTAATTGGATTTCCGTTTGGTGGAGATTCACCCAAGCCCTAAGTCTGAAACATGTGTTCTTGGTGTATTATTATAAGATTTTTGGATGTTAGAGTTAAGGGGACTATTGGGTAAGTGCTTGCCTTTATTTTGTAGTGTAATCTTGCTTAAATTTCATGTTACAAGTTGATTTTGGTATATGGCTAGATGTTTGTGTGAAAATGAAGATGTTGAAAGTAACCTAATATAAACTCAAGTTGTTTTTACCTTAAATCAGTACCATTAGTTATATAGAAGATTAGGTAAGTGCCTGCTACCATGTTGTGAGGTGTATGCATTGAATTTTCATCATTTATATTAATTTTTGGTGTATGGCTATTACATGTACGAAAATGATGAGGTAGGGTGTAATGTCCGATTTTCGTTAAACAATGGAAACAGACACGTTTTCAAAGCAAGTCCCTTGAAATAATTTAGTTAAGGTCCCAAAAAATTTAGGCAACATTTTAGACTCCTAAAAATGAGAATTTTAGCCTCAGATAGAAGGAAAAATGGAGCTAGAATGAAGAAACAAATTTTGATAGAAAACTTATAAAACGTAATGGTATTTTCGTAATTTTGAGCAATTTTTAGAATTTACATAGGAGGGCTTTTTAAATGAAAGTTTTGAATTCTCCGCGGTTCTCAGAAGCCCCGGGACAGTTAAATCCCCTCCAGTGGACCTTTTTCAATGTCGGTGTGCCTGAACTTTGACGGATTCGTTCGGGAAGGTTTTAGCTCCGATTTGAGTGATTCCAAAGGCATTTTATTAAATTGGGAACCTAAATTTTATAATGGAAAAAATAGTTATAAAAAAGGAGCTAAAATGAAAGAGAAGCTAAAATGCAAAGAACGAAGGGCAAAATTAGAATTTTTGAAAAAGCCATTAACCTCCCTCTATATATAGGTGGCACTCGACTTTCTACCTCATTTGGAATCAGAAATTTCTGCCTAATTTCAGAAGTGAGAGCTAGGGCTTTGGGCGCACCAAGGGAAGAAGAGAAGGAGGAGAAAATCCAAGCTTAAGGTATGTTTCCATGGTAGTTTTTCATACTTTTCTTCATCCACACCTCCTCTTCTCCCTTCTCCTTTATTTCATTTGATTGAAATAGAGTTTATAAATCTGATTTAAGGGAGAAACGCAAGGGAATTTTCGGATTTGGAGAGAGGAGCTTGGAGAAAGCAAGATTTAAGCAAGAATAAGCAAGGAAACTAGGTAATTTCTCTTCCTATGGTTGATATCTTCACCCACCCTTCTTCTCCATTTCACCTAACCCTAGGAGCCATAGGAGGATCTAATTTTTAATCCAAACCAGGCGTGAGTCTTAGGTATTTGAGGGAGAAGAACAAGAATATGCAAAGGAAATAACAAAATAACCATTAGATTTCAATATGTAAATTCTAGGGTTTCAAGTGTTCCTTCCAAACTTTGATTTTGTGTGATGATTCCTAGGTCTAATTAAGAGTTTAAATGATCTCCTAAGATCCCTAAGATGCTCCCCACATGCTTCCTCCTTCAAGAAAACAAAGAGAATTTCAAGAAGGCCAAAAAGGGGCTATGTCTCGGGCAAGCATGGATGGAGTAGCTAGGGAGAGTTTTAAATTTTTCTAAACCTATTTTTGTGTCATATATGATGAATGAATATGAGGGAAGGCCTTGAAAAAAATTTAGAACTCAAAGAAAGTGATTTAGTGCTTTAGGTTCCATATTATGACCTAAAGAAGCAACATGTAGTTAGGCTCTTTGTTTTAATTGTGTGATGACTCCAAAAGGCTTAAAAGGAGTCAAGAATCATATTTGAAAGGAAAGAATGGAGCCTAGAAATTATTTGAGGGGTGTTGCTTCATTAGGTGCATTTATGGATCATAATGAGGTTTATAAAATAACCTAGTGTCTAAGCAAGTTATGTGGCCTTAGAAATTATTTCATGAACCTAATTGGCTTCCATAAATTGTGTCTAGGCCAAGAGAAACCATCTTCACAAGTTTTTGTGTGTGTGGCCGAAGCAAGGGAGAGAATTTCAAGAGAAAAAGTGTGTGATTGTGTGCAAGGTAGCTCTCTCCACCTTCTCTCATGCATGGATGTGTGTTTAGTTTGTCTTAGAATGTGTGTATGTGTATTTTCTAGCGATGAAAAGTATGCTAGCATGATTTTATATGCCATGATTTCATGATGACATATTATGTTTCTAAATGATGTTATGATGTTTGTTGAGTATGCTTAAGTGTGGTGAGGCCAAGAACTCTTATCCATGGTGAAGATGAGCCAAAAACCCTTAAGATTAGTTGAGACATAGCAAAGAGTCTCCTAAAAGCAAAGTGGGCTTCCAAGAGAATGGTTGAATTCAAGAATCTCTTAAAGAATGGGTGAGGCAAGTCCAAAATCTATGAGGAAAAGTATGATGCCAAACCATCTACTTGGCAAGCTTTTAAATGTTTTATATGACTTGTTCACATGCCAAGCTTGCTTCTTGAATGTTCATGATTTGTATTATACCCATGCATGTATTTTCAAGACTTACTTTGCATATGTTATGTATAATTGAATGGGAGATGAGCTATTGGGATTCTTTGAATCTCATTCCCTCCTCTCAAATGATCTCACATGCTAGGTAGACCAAGTGGATAAGGTAATGGAAGCCAACCACCTTAAAGGAAAGAATTTGACAACCAAGTGTTTGAGTTTTGTCACTTTAAGGCCATATTTGTGTCAATAGTTGTAATCCAATTATGTATATGGTCCATGACCTCTTGGACATGTATCATTATGATCATATATAATGTATAAATGAATGGATATGATATGTGAACTCTAGAATGTAAATTAGGTATGTAATACAAAGGAATGTTTCTTGAAAGCTTGATGTGTATGTGTATAATTGCATGTGGTATGGCCAAAATGAGAGGTATGGAATTTGGAACCATTTGGGCAGCTCACACAAGTCTTAAATTGCTTTTAGACTTGCCCAAAAGGTGCCAAAATCAAAGGAAAGCTATTTGGCAATTTTGGTACCCTATATGGAGCCAAAATTAACCATAATAGAATCTTATGCACTTTTTAGCCAACTAAGCTCTTCTTGATTTGTGATTTGGCATGAAATTAGAGCTTATTGAGAGCTTTTTGGGAAGCTAAAGAACATAATTTTTAGAGGTCTACAGAATATTTGATGAATTTTCAAAGTTGGCAATTTTTCTGATTTTGGTATGCTACACTATTCATTTGGTCTGAAAATGAAATCTATCACACAAGACTCAAATGATGTCCAATTGCCACAGAATTTTATACAGAGAAACTATACATTCATAGTGACTCATGACAACTAGAAGAACCTCAATTAGAGGTCTAGAGATGGAGATATGAATTTTTAAACATTCTGTCCAGTATTAGGAGTTTTACCCAACCTAAGTTACTATTCTATTACATTTCGAGGTCTGGACATGATGAACTGGTTTAGAGATCTTTTTTCTTTATATCTAACATCCACAGCTTTCCAGATTGATATCATTTACATAGATTGGATTTTTTTTAAATTAATTGAATATTTTCAAAGTTTGCCATAGAAATCTATGACAACATCAGAAAGTGGTTCTACCTCTAGACATTTTTGGATGTCAAATGTTCTTTGTGGTGGATGTTGTGGTCTAGAAATATTTTTAGTGTGAATTAGACATCCGTAGCTTTGAAAAATGATGAAGAATGCATGATTTCAATTTTTCTAGAATTAGTTATGATTTTTCAAAGTTTGGTCAGAAAAGAGGTCATATCTTGCTGAAATTTAATATGCCTATTATAAGTTTTTCTTTGAGTTCCATGAGTTTTGTTCATGTAATTAAATATGAGAATGGATGATATGAGCTCACACAGTCCACGTGACATTGAATGAAAATTTTATACACGACACAACGTAAGAAACTTGTATTATTTTAGCTCCTTCTCTTGCTCCTTCATGGAAATTATGAATGTGAGACATGTAAATGTTGTGATATGAGCTACAAATATATGGTGTTACATCGGGTGTGACCTATTGTTGGTTCTTGATGGTTTCATCTTAAATTGGTCTAAACGACTCCTTAGAAATATGGGTAAGTAATTTCTAATGTATTATTGATGAAATTGATCAATCCTAATGATGATTAAATGATGATAACTATGAGACTTCATTGAGATAACTAGGGGTTAATTCCATGGATTTGTGTAGTTTTGATCATGTGTTTACTTATACATGTTATTCTTATGACTAATAATTGGTTTGACTGTTGATTGTATAACTTGGACCATGATTGTGTCCTTATTTATGGAGCTGTGATTATTCTTCCACTTGTGCATTGTGATGTAATCATGTATTGAGTTGTGATCGTACTCTTATGAATGCACTGTGCCATGATCATGCTCGATAGGGAGCTTGTTCCATGTTCGTGCCCCTCCCTTAATTGTTGTCTAATAGCTCATTAAATGTAACTACTAGTATGGGATAGTAGTTACTTATAGTCAAACTTATTCATTTGATATGATGTATGCTTTCCTTTTGTTATAATTGTTCATGCAAAGCATTATGTTGATCAATCTATACATATATATGAGATTTGCCTTTTGTTATTGAGATTCTATATCTTATCCCACTTGTGGGCTAACATTTTCAGGGACTAAACCTTTTAGTAGTAAGGAAAAACTAATGGAAGCCTATCATATGGTTTCATAGTATATAAGCTTGAATTCCTTGTCTAATTGGGTTTGTATAGTAGAGATACTAATTCTTATGTAATTGCTTATTATGTTATAGAATTGTCATATTACATCATGTGTTGCCAAGTATAAGGACTAATTATATAATTTGAGTCGTCATGGAATTGGTACTTGTAATTGTATATAGCAATTCTTAATGAGTAACTTGGAATTATATGACCAATAAACATGTAACACTATGAAATTAATATTTGAGATATTGGTATCTGTGAATCATAATTGAAGTGTCCACTTGAGTATTCTAGTCAATATTTTAAGTGCAACATGACTACTTGGAGCATTTTGGGTGTTCTTAGTAAATTTCCTATGTTAGACAAGTATATTTGAGTTGCTAAGGAAGGTTGGGTGTGATTTGAAGTCACTCAGACTTAATTTGCAAAATTGGGTGTATGAACCAAATAATGAGCTCATTTAGAAACCAGCCTTATAAGTGAGGGTTGAAATGGTCACTTTTTGTCCCACTCATTATAATAAAAGTTTGGATGTTTAGACAAGCTTAAATATATACTTTAGACTTGCTCAAGGTGTTTAGAGAATTTAAGAGGCATGTTTTAGATTTTAATTTGTCACTTGGAGGTTTTAGAAGTAGCTCTTCGAATTTTGCTGTCATATAAGATGTAAAATGGATGTCAATACTTGAATAATTGTGGTTTGGGTTTGGTTGTAGTTTAGGAGCCTTAGGAATGTGCTTTTAGTGCTTTGATCACGTGAAATGGACCATCCTTTAGGTGCTATCATAGCATATTCTATTGTCATGGGTCTTATTTGGATAATTTTTGGGTGTAGTATAGTCATATTTTAAGTTTAATGTGATGTCAAATCTTTGAGGATGTGGACAAGTTTAATTTGTCAATTGAAACTTGTTTAAGGTAGTTATATGAATTTAGATGAGGTATTGTAGAATTTAGTGCCACTTGAAGTAGTACCCTATCATTTGATGTCATGGAGGAGTCTTATGCTGATATAATTGAAGTTAGATTAGTGTGATTAGCTTTTAAATCCTTGAGATATGTAAGGTAATTAAATGGAGATTATAAGAATGTAAACGTTTAAAAACCTTGCCTTTTAGCCATTAAAAGATTTTAGGATTAATCTTGAGGTGATAGCAACTAGTTGGTTCGCTTGTTTAAGTGTTTAGGTGTAACACCCCAAAATTAATTAAAGTGTTAATCATAGATTTAGATTAATTAGGAATAATTAATATGGGATAAGTGGGCAAGTTAAGTGAATGGTAATTTTGAGAAATAAATCAATAATATGAGTTGAGAATTAATTGGGATAGAAACTACATCTAGGCCCAAATTAATGTAGGAGATCATGAGAAGAGGCTTATAGAGGCCCAATGATTCTAGATGCAAGCCCAACTCCTTATCATGAGACTTGGGCCAAGAGAGATTACCTAGCAATAGCCCAATTTGATTTAGTGAAATAGAGGCCCAAGACCCAATTTACATGAGCTCTTATAGTTAGCCCAACACACTTTATGCAGACCTAAGTTGGATTAACTTTTGGAACTTGGCCTAGCCCAATAAAATTACTGTAGCCCAATTCATGAAACAAAGCCCAACAAGTGCAAAAATCTGAACCTACAAGGAATTGGGCCATTGGGTCAGCATACCTCACTTAAAGTGAAATTGTTCTGCAGCCCACTTCACCAAACAAAAGCCCAATAAGCACACATCTGAACCTAAGTGGATTTTGGGCTTTAGGGTTGACCTAAACTCATCTAAAACCCTAACCCTTCAGCCTCTCCTTCATTTTGCTGAAACTCAAGAGAGGAAATTCGGAGGTTCAAGGGAGGTTAGGGTTCTACCAACATGGAGGCTCCATTTCTCACTTCTAGAGGATGATTTAGCCAAGGTAAGTTATATATAACTTGACCCTCTCATCCTCCTCTTCATTTTGGTCCGATTAATTTCTGGGTTTGAGCATTTTCATCTTCATCTCAAATCTGAAATTTGGTGTTGGGTGATTCCTTGCGAGATTTTCGGACTTGGAGGTTAGATGGAGGATTAGGTAAGCTTTTCCTTTCCATTTTGTGTATTACTTTGCTGGAAAATGCCCTTAAGGATGGATTATCCTAATGGGTTCCTCTATTGTGTGAGATTACAAGGAGATAATGGTGGGAAACTGAATTTTCTGGGCTTCATGATTGAAATGCGAATTTTGGTGCTTCCATGGTGGATTTTTGGAGGTGAGGCTATGGGTGTTGTTAAGTGAGTATCTCCTTCCCATTTTGATGCATTTTCTGTTAGTTTGAGACCCCTATAGTTGACCTATGATATAGGCTTTGGTTTCATGTGAAATTACCCAGAAATTTGAGTGAACTATGGCAATTTCTGGTGTGGGAAAGTTAGAATCCGAAATTAAATCCCTTGGCAATTAGGTGAGTAACCTCTAGTCTGTCATTTATAGTTCAACTCTTTGGATATTTGATTGTGATTAGAAATGATGATAATTATGCTTGTTATAGGCTTGGTATGCATTTGGATTATTATGGTAGCTAGGGGAAGAGTAATTGGCTTCATTGAGGTAACTGGGTTATTTTCCTAATTCCATGTATATGCTCATGTTAATCTGCTATTTGTTACACATGCTTGATTTTGAAATGTTAAATGACTGGTTGACTACTTGATTGTTATTGTGATTGGACCTTGTGAGTCCATGGTGGAGCTGTGGTGCGGCTGCCACCCGTGCATGTGCTTCGATCGAGCACCGGGTATGATCAACCCCAGATGCACTGAGCCCTGGTTGTGCTCATGAGGGAGTAGGTGCCGTGGACGGGCCTCTCCCGGTGTTATTGGCCATTAACATGTTATGTATGATTGCTGGTATGGGACAGTAGTCATTAGTAGTTCAACTAGTTCATTTGCCAATTGAATTGATGATTCTGATATTGATGACATGAGATTGTCTTGGATTGATTGACTTGTACATATATATGGAAATTTCCTTTTGTTACTGAGATTGTATATCTCACCCCGTTGTGGGCTAACATTTTCAGGGACCAGACCTCTTAGTGGCAAGGAGAAAATTAACGAGAGCTTGTTAAATGGTTTGGTAGCACATAGGTTTGAGAGCCTTGTCAAATTGTAATGTAACTAATTTACAAGTTTTGTACCATTGTTGCATTGCATCATGAATTGCCAAGTGTAGAAGTATTTTGTTAACATAGAATGTAATCCCATGATATGTTCCTTATAGACTTGACTATTAATGCAAGAAATACCCAATGAAAGTATGATTAAATGACCATTGTGGGAGATTTATAATTGCTGACATAAAATCCCATGGATGGGTAAGAAAATCTATATCTAAATGCTAAATGGGTAATGATAGATTAGTTAGGTAATTAAGGTACATAATTACCATTAAGGTTGCATAAATTAAGGTAGAATGGCCCTAGAGTGATATTGGAGGGAAATTGGAGAGCATGAGATGAAATCTTGGGAGTTATAGGAACAGAAGGGAATTGGCCGCGGCCAACATTTAATTGGCCTAGGCCAAATAGAAACAGAGAAGAATTGGCCGCGGCCAACAATTAATTGGCCTCGGCCAAATGTGGCGAACCTGCCAGGGAAGAAAACAGAGAGCAATTGGCCGCGGCGAATGGTGACGTTAGCCGCGGCTAAGTTTGGGAAGTGAGTTTGGAGATGTTCCAAAGGGTATTTGGCCGCGGCGAAAGAGGTATTTGGCCGCGGCAAAATGCGTGAAATTTATAGAGGTTTAAGGACTTAATCCGAGAGTAATTGGCCGCGGCAAAAGGGGATTTAGCCGCGACGAAGGTGCTTAATTTCTCATATTCACTTAGAAACTTTAATTTCTTTTATGGTAATACTAAGGAATGATTTAGAAACAATTGTAAGAGGTTTTTGTGAGTTGGAATTAATGGATGGGAGAATCAAAGGCTCCTTATTAATGATTAAATTCACTTGCACATTTGAATAATTATGGTTCCTTAATTAATGACCCTAGTAACATTAAGGTTTAAATTTTCCCAACATCTTTCGAATATAATTAGTTGTGGTGACTTTCAATGTTCTGATTTAAATTTTATGGCTATTAGTCACATACTTAACCTTAATTATGATTATTAGAAGTTAGGGTCGTTACAGTTGGTATCAGAGCAATGGTTCAGGATAACCGTTTTAATTTAAATTCTATGACTAGAAGCTTGGCAATCATGATGCATATTTGGCATGGTATTAGCTCATGAGAATAGCTAATTAGGCAAACATATAATTGATGTGCTTTATGTGCTGGAAAGAAGTATAGAGGAATGATGAGATAAGGCTTGTAATACTTGATTGAAATGACTGTTTCTTGAATTTTATTTAAAGCATCACCTATCATAATAAGTATACCTTGGAGAATAATAGAGTATAGTGAGATTTTACCTCATAACACTCTAGTAATGCTAATTTTTAAGACTTGAGGTTATTAATGCCAATGAAAAGATTAGGATTTTACCCTTCTTTCCTTCGGATATTGGGTTATTGGTCTCAGTCTAGATAGATAACTGGTTGAGGCTTGTTGCCAACTGGCTACGCAATAGATGCACCAGTCACTCGTTGTGAGGCACTAGTTGACTGAATGAGTGAGACCAAGTAACTGATAAGGATGATGAACAAAGCTACTAATAGCACTTATGACCAGTTGACCGCCATTTACTAAGCAAGCCAATTGGGTACGGCCGACCAATTGACTGGCCTATCGAAGTAGTCAACTGATCACAACAAGAGCAGCAATTCTTTACCTAAGTGAAATTCTAAACTTTTCAAGGGCTATCTAGAGTGATGTTGAGAACTTAAAAGGCAATGGTATGGAGTAAAACACTTAACTAGTTATAAGAACTTTACGAAAGGGTAAGATGTAGACCTTACTTGCAATCAGAAAATTGATAATGGAACTAGTGTGTAGTAAATAAGTGTGATTGATTAAATATATGAAGTGATGCACAATCCATAATGAGTTAGGATTATGTAGACTTCAAAGGGTCTCCAAAGTTGAAACTTTATAGGTACAGAGGTCCTAACCCACTTGCTTGGTCCCGGTTAATAAAGAATACAATTACTCAATCCTAGCTACCGCAATTTGGCCTAATGAATAACGGCGATAAGAGTTAAAGAATGTTTCAAATAGTTTTATTCAAACTATTAGAGTGAGTAAGCCATCATTAGTTAATAATGATAAGAAAGAGCGCAAGAAAAACCTTAGGATTGTCGAATCCATTTCTAAATGTGTATAGTGACTTTAAAGCAAGAGATTATGGGAGATGATGTTCTGAAAGGAATCTTAAGAGCTTTGAGGCTCCTCCCTTAGTGTACTAAGGCAGAAAGAGAGATTATGACAAAAGGAAAGACAACCCTTTAGTGTGATAAAGGTGAGGTGCACCGGCACAGGGTGCTTGTGCATGTTGTCTCTTGTGTAATTTAGTTTACTTATGCTATGTGTTGACGTGCATTTGGGTGGTAGTTAGAGGCACTTTATGTGCATGATACACTTGGGGAGTGTAAGATAAGATTCTACAGCATTCTGGTGCTAGAGGCACGTGGGACGTGCTCATTTATCAACACTTCGGTGCTAAGGGAATGCGGGGCATGTCGCTCATCATATGATTTGATGAATTTCGACCACCAAATTGGCGTCAAACTAGGCTAAGTAGACTTTCTTCCTAGAAGGTAAAGAGGAGATCTTGATGGTAAAGACCCACCTAAAAAGAGAATAAAATTATACCTGTGTAAGTACAAGTAGTAGAGATATAGTCATCACGGGGTGATGAGCATGTGTATGGCCACAGCAAAGCATTAACTGCTAATATTAAAAAGGCAAACCCTAATTCCACCATTGGTAATTCTATTGTCATGTATCACGTGTGGCGTGATTAAGGGGGGCAGAGGTAACATTGGGAATTCAAGATGGACTAATGATTACTGTGGTAGAAAAACTCCCTAATCTTGAAAGAGAACTCCCTAATCTAGGATAATAACTCGGGGAAAATGAATGAGAGATGGCATCAATGCAACTAACTGATGTTATTACAATAAACCTTAGTATAATGATTGACGAGGAAGGGTGAAACACTAGTGGTAAATGACACTTGAGTTCTCTCATTGGGAATCCCTACTTGATCTATTGATAATTAGGGAATGTTTAACAATGAAAAGACTCACTGAGTCTCTTTATTATGTTAATTTAACTCCTAATAGTTAGGCGTGAAATTGAGGCCTAAAAACTTTTAGGGGAGTGAAAGAGTCAGTTGTAGTTGGCATAGGCCATTGTGTAAAGATGAAAACTATCATAACATCTCATATTGTATGCTATAACGTATGGTCAAAAGACCTTGTACTTGCAGTCAGAGAACCTTATTGACAAGGTCTCAGATTTTACATTAATGAATACAAGATCTTGTTAATAGGATCTTAAACCTTGTTGACAAGATATTATTTCTTTACTCTTTAGGGAAATATTAGGAATTTCCTAACTAGAAAAAAAAAAAGTGGTAAAAAAAAAAGTGTGCTAGTTGAAGAATAACTATACCTGTATGAAAATATCTTAGTCGGGGGTAGAAGATACGAAAGTGCAGCCCTTTGGGACCATATAATGGCATAAAAACCAAGCAGATATCCAGTTGATTTCAAACAGGTGTAGATGCCATTAAGTTGACTACTAAAGCTTGTAGTAACTGAATGTTAAAATGAGACATTGGGACCTATTGATCACGGTAATCGTTAGAGTCACATGTATGTAATTATGGTAATGCCTTTGCAAGTGCACAAAAAAAAAAAAAAAAGAGAGGAAAACAAAAAAAAAACAAGAAAAAGAGAGAGAGGGAAGAGATCTATAAGGATTTTCCTATGTTGGTTACCCCTGAGGGGAAGTGATCAGGTTGTCTATAATTAACCATCATCAGGAGCAAAAAAGAAAATTCTTAATGTTGTGGGCAAGTGATGGGAAGTTATGTTCTCTAATAAACCACTCACTGAAATTACGACTTGTAAGATTTAAAGAAACTCATTCCTAAGTCGTGAAGGATTATCTCGATGCTCTAGACAAGACATTCTCACTCTTGAGATCAGGTCTTATTAGAGAATATAATCTAGACTTGAAATATCGTGTTTATCTTTACTTTGAAGATCGTGTTTGATTTCGATTATATGGAAGGTGAACCTACAGTGTTTGGGTACCTTCAAGAGATTAGTTGTGAGATCAAACTTTACATTAGTTTTAACCCTCAGGAATCTCAACAAATGAGAAGGAGTAATCTTAGGCACTAATTGGAGATGAAAGGGGAATTTTATACGTCTAATGGAAGTAATGAACTGTCTAGTAATGGATGTGTGCAATAATTTATAAGATAGTTGAATGTAAGACTTGAAAACTTAAACTAAATGAACTTGTAAGAGGTGAAACCCATTTTGGTTAAGAAGGTGGGGGTAATCTAAGTGAAGGACAAATAGAACTTCATGATGAAATAAGGTCACTTACCTATATTGCTATTAGTGGAATAAATACTAGAACAATTGACTAAGTGGAATTCCTTGTAGTTCTTGGTATCAACTATTAGGGAGAGTTAAGTTAAAGTATCTAGGAGTTATCCCTCAAACGGATTGGAAGTTAAGCAGGAAAGGAAATTAACATGAACATTTAATAATCAGCTATTAGAAAGACAAAAAAAATGAGAGAGGAGAGAAAGAAGAGAAAAAAAAAAGAGGCGAGGAAAATATAAAACAGAATTAAACAAAAAGCTATGAAGGGAGAGAAAATTAGGATGTATTTGAGCTAGGTATCAAGAGCTTGCTATAAGATGATCAAGTGTGGCTTGGTCAGGATCTCTTTAGTTATGGACAAAGAAAGAATATGGAATATTCGAGTCGGTATGTCATTTGACGTAGGTTAACTAGAGGAAATAGAGTGGTGATTATCAAGTGAAGTGGTAACATAACAAGAATGTCCTCCCCAAGAAAGTAGTAAGAGGGGACTAGTCTCTAGTAAGACTATCTCAGTTATCAAGGAGGAGGTTATGAGGATTAATTGTCCAACATCAAATGAGTAAGGCTTGACTAATTTTGAGGACAAAATTTCTAAAAGGAGGGAAGAATGTAACACCCCAAAATTAATTAAAGTGTTAATCATAGATTTAGATTAATTAGGAATAATTAATATGGGATAAGTGGGCAAGTTAAGTGAATGGTAATTTTGAGAAATAAATCAATAATATGAGTTGAGAATTAATTGGGATAGAAACTACATCTAGGCCCAAATTAATGTAGGAGATCATGAGAAGAGGCTTATAGAGGCCCAATGATTCTAGATGCAAGCCCAACTCCTTATCATGAGACTTGGGCCAAGAGAGATTACCTAGCAATAGCCCAATTTGATTTAGTGAAATAGAGGCCCAAGACCCAATTTACATGAGCTCTTATAGTTAGCCCAACACACTTTATGCAGACCTAAGTTGGATTAACTTTTGGAACTTGGCCTAGCCCAATAAAATTACTGTAGCCCAATTCATGAAACAAAGCCCAACAAGTGCAAAAATCTGAACCTACAAGGAATTGGGCCATTGGGTCAGCATACCTCACTTAAAGTGAAATTGTTCTGCAGCCCACTTCACCAAACAAAAGCCCAATAAGCACACATCTGAACCTAAGTGGATTTTGGGCTTTAGGGTTGACCTAAACTCATCTAAAACCCTAACCCTTCAGCCTCTCCTTCATTTTGCTGAAACTCAAGAGAGGAAATTCGGAGGTTCAAGGGAGGCTAGGGTTCTACCAACATGGAGGCTCCATTTCTCACTTCTAGAGGATGATTTAGCCAAGGTAAATTATATATAACTTGACCCTCTCATCCTCCTCTTCATTTTGGTCCGATTAATTTCTGGGTTTGAGCATTTTCATCTTCATCTCAAATCTGAAATTTGGTGTTGGGTGATTCCTTGCGAGATTTTCGGACTTGGAGGTTAGATGGAGGATTAGGTAAGCTTTTCCTTTCCATTTTGTGTATTACTTTGCTGGAAAATGCCCTTAAGGATGGATTATCCTAATGGGTTCCTCTATTGTGTGAGATTACAAGGAGATAATGGTGGGAAACTGAATTTTCTGGGCTTCATGATTGAAATGCGAATTTTGGTGCTTCCATGGTGGATTTTTGGAGGTGAGGCTATGGGTGTTGTTAAGTGAGTATCTCCTTCCCATTTTGATGCATTTTCTGTTAGTTTGAGACCCCTATAGTTGACCTATGATATAGGCTTTGGTTTCATGTGAAATTACCCAGAAATTTGAGTGAACTATGGCAATTTCTGGTGTGGGAAAGTTAGAATCCGAAATTAAATCCCTTGGCAATTAGGTGAGTAACCTCTAGTCTGTCATTTATAGTTCAACTCTTTGGATATTTGATTGTGATTAGAAATGATGATAATTATGCTTGTTATAGGCTTGGTATGCATTTGGATTATTATGGTAGCTAGGGGAAGAGTAATTGGCTTCATTGAGGTAACTGGGTTATTTTCCTAATTCCATGTATATGCTCATGTTAATCTACTATTTGTTACACATGCTTGATTTTGAAATGTTAAATGACTGGTTGACTACTTGATTGTTATTGTGATTGGACCTTGTGAGTCCATGGTGGAGCTGTGGTGCGGCTGCCACCCGTGCATGTGCTTCGATCGAGCACCGGGTATGATCAACCCCAGATGCACTGAGCCCTGGTTGTGCTCATGAGGGAGTAAGTGCCGTGGACGGGCCTCTCCCGATGTTATTGGCCATTAACATGTTATGTATGATTGCTGGTATGGGACAGTAGTCATTAGTAGTTCAACTAGTTCATTTGCCAATTGAATTGATGATTCTGATATTGATGACATGAGATTGTCTTGGATTGATTGACTTGTACATATATATGGAAATTTCCTTTTGTTACTAAGATTGTATATCTCACCCCATTGTGGGCTAACATTTTCAGGGACCAGACCTCTTAGTGGCAAGGAGAAAATTAACGAGAGCTTGTTAAATGGTTTGGTAGCACATAGGTTTGAGAGCCTTGTCAAATTGTAATGTAACTAATTTACAAGTTTTGTACCATTGTTGCATTGCATCATGAATTGCCAAGTGTAGAAGTATTTTGTTAACATAGAATGTAATCCCATGATATGTTCCTTATAGACTTGACTATTAATGCAAGAAATACCCAATGAAAGTATGATTAAATGACCATTGTGGGAGATTTATAATTGCTGACATAAAATCCCATGGATGGGTAAGAAAATCCATATCTAAATGCTAAATGGGTAATGATAGATTAGTTAGGTAATTAAGGTACATAATTACCATTAGAGTTGCATAAATTAAGGTAGAATGGCCCTAGAGTGATATTGGAGGGAAATTGGAGAGCATGAGATGAAATCTTGGGAGTTATAGGAACAGAAGGGAATTGGCCGCGGCCAACATTTAATTGGCCTAGGCCAAATAGAAACAGAGAAGAATTGGCCGCGGCCAACAATTAATTGGCCTCGGCCAAATGTGGCGAACCTGCCAGGGAAGAAAACAGAGAGCAATTGGCCGCGGCGAATGGTGACGTTAGCCGCGGCTAAGTTTGGGAAGTGAGTTTGGAGATGTTCCAGAGGGTATTTGGCCGCGGCGAAAGGGGTATTTGGCCGCGGCAAAATGCGTGAAATTTATAGAGGTTTAAGGACTTAATCCGAGAGTAATTGGCCGCGGCAAAAAGGGATTTAGCCGCGACGAAGGTGCTTAATTTCTCATATTCACTTAGAAACTTTAATTTCTTTTATGGTAATACTAAGGAATGATTTAGAAACAATTGTAAGAGGTTTTTGTGAGTTGGAATTAATGGATGGGAGAATCAAAGGCTCCTTATTAATGATTAAATTCACTTGCACATTTGAATAATTATGGTTCCTTAATTAATGACCCTAGTAACATTAAGGTTTAAATTTTCCCAACATCTTTTGAATATAATTAGTTGTGGTGACTTTCAATGTTCTTATTTAAATTTTATGGCTATTAGTCACATACTTAACCTTAATTATGATTATTAGAAGTTAGGGTCGTTACATTAGGGCTAGCAGGTATTTAAGTCATAGCCAAATTTTCTTAAGTTATAACTAAAATGAGCTAGTAGTGTTCCAACAGTAAATTTAGCCATAGCATGAAAATTTTTAACTGTGATGCAAAAGTGATTTAGTAGCTAATTTGGCTGGATAATAAAAATATTTGGTTGGGACATAAATAGTTGGCTGCAGTGTAAATATTTTAGCCATAATGCAGATCGTGTCTATGTGGGAAAGTTAGTCCAACCCCATGTTTAGCCATAATGGAAACCAAGTCACAATGAAAATGCTAAATTGAGATTTTAAAAGTTTCAAAGGCTATTTTAGTCATGACCCAACCTCTTTAAGTTGTGGCTTGAGTCTTGAGGTCCTTATTTCTTTTATTAAGTCACAGTGAATAATGATTAGTGGCTCACCTTGTATAAATTTTCATACTTCTTAGAGGCATTTTGAATGGAGTAACTAGATCTAATGAGAATTATGTTTTTATATAAACATAAAGCCTCTTTTATGTCTTAATAGTGAATATTGTTAATATGAAAGTTCAAATTTTTCTATATTTCCATATGTTAGGTAATCCATTACCTAATTTAAACCTTAATTGCAACTAATTAAGAACTAAATTGTGTTTGTTTAGCTTAATTAGAAATTAAGGGTGTTATAGAAGAAATTTGGAGTAATTAATTGTGGTATAAGAACCTACATCCAACAAGCTTTCAAGCAAGGTATGATTTGAGTTAAAAAATTTTGCTATTTCCTTGGAGTTTTTTGCTTCTTCATTTTAGCCAGAGAGAATGGCAGATGAGAAAGATTTTATTTGATGGAAAACTTGATAGAAATAAGGGTTTTGGAGGGAGTATAGTACAATTATGCAAAATGAAAGCTATAGAGCTTAAATTGGGGCACCTTGGGTTTTAGTTTCACCATGAGAGATATGGAATCCTAGAAAGCTATTTTAAGCCATCTAAGACCAAACTTAAGCTACAAAAGCATAAAAAGTATCGTATATCCAGCAAATCATCCATGAAAATGGCAAAATTCCCAAGTGTAGTGTGCATAGAGCTAGACTAAACCAAGTAATGGAACAAGTAGCTAGGGAATGCTTTTATGAATTCTAAAGTTTTAAGAGGCCTAAATGTGATAAATAAACATTAATGGAATTATTAGAATGAATTTAAAAGTTCTATTTTGAAAGGTGAAATTCTAGGGTTTAATTGGGCCTAAAAAAGCAACTTAGTATTAAACCAGTTTAACCATATATGTGCTGGATCTAATGAGTTCCATAACAGTCATATGGGCCATATTAAGTGAGATCTTGAGCCTAAGAAGTTGAAATATGAAAGTAACTACTTAAGGGGCTTAAAATAACCTAAAATTCCTTTAGGAGTTCTAATGAGCCCATATAGTGATTAAGTGATTCAAAAATAGTTCTAATGGGTTGTGTTATACCTAAATTTATGTATTTTGGTGTGTCTACCCAAGAAAGACAAGGTGAAGGATCAGAGAAAAGTAAGGAACAAAATGGGATTAGTGGTGCATCAAGGGTTCTAATCTCCATAAGATAGCTATCTCTCCCTCATTTACATGCATTTAGATGTATGAATGAGTTGTGATGCTTATATGTTTGAATTTTTGATGATTTTATAGTCATGATTTGAATTGGCTTTTATCATGAGTTATATGCATATACGATGTTATGTTTTAGCTCTTAACTCCTTATGAAGGAGAATTAAATATAGTAGCTCTTCCTTAACCTAGAGTTGAGTTTAATTAAGTCTAGCAAGTATGTTATCATGTTATGACTAAATAAGAGTTAAAGTTTCATGCCAATACTCATGTTTAAGTTACTTGAGGCAAATTGCCTGCATCCATGCATTTCCTTATTTTTATACATTTTATGCATTGATATGGATTGAGATTTGTTACTAAGATTCTCCTAAGAATCTCACCCTTTATATCTCCTACTAACCATGACAGGTACTACAAGCAAAGAGAAGGAAACTAAGAAGAATTATAATCTTAAGAAGCATAAATGAAAGCTTTTTATGTAAATGGGCATGCATAGTGTATATATATGGTTGATGTATGATATGAGACGAGTTAATAATTAATTATGATGTATATGATGATGACATGCAATATAATCCTTGTGCAAGCTTGAGAATATGCATATATATTATGGTAGTATGATGTATGGTAAAGCATCAAATGGATAGCAATGTAATGTATACTATGATGATATGTAGTAAGCACCTTATTTTTAGGATTATGAATATGAATATATGCCATTTTGATATAAATACAAGTGTATGGAATGTAAATTGCTATATTGTGCATTACAAGCTTTATGTGCAAAATGGGATGTGAAATAGTGATTTTTAGTAGCTATCCTTATTTCATTTAATGGTTCCCATGGAAATAAAGCTTGAATAAATTAAAATTTGCTCAAAGTAAGAGATTGTAATTTAGAGGTCAAATGGATTATTTTATAACCAAAGCTAAAGATGGTTAAATAGACCAATTTTCTTAAAAGCAGATATTACAAGCTCTATATTGTGCATTAAAATTTGCTCAAAGCTAAAGATGGTATTTTTCTTAACTCTATAAAATATTTGGTGAATATTTGAAATTGGTCCAAAGTTGTAGAATTTTACAGTCACTATTCACTCAGCATAGCCTCGATTTTCATGTCTTTTCACAGATCAAATATATTCATTTTTACTTGAAATCTTTATAGCATGTATTTCATATCATAAGCTTTCCATAAACAAATAATTTGTATAAACCTTAGTTATATAGCTTAAGTTGTGAATTTTTGAAGTTTGGCTTATATTATGTCCAAAGAGACCAAAATGAGATATATGACTCTTATTCATTTAAGGCTTGGAATATGATTATTATAACACCAGATTTATATAGCTCATCTCATATCATTTGTAGACTCATATCCATGAATTACATAGCATCCTTAAGGAAAATACATCAAAATAATGAATTAACTTGTGTTACATCGCATATAAATTTTTCATTTGGTGTCCCATGAATCATATGAACTCATTCATCTCATTCTCATATTTAATTACACAATTACAATCCAAATCCATCTCAAGAAGTGGCCTAGAACTCGTGCAAGTGGATAGTATGCATGAAAATATAGTGTGCAACCCTGGGTAGAATTCCAAAATTCTAATATAAACTTTGAAAAATCATAACTAATTTTTAAAAAAATAGATATCAAGAATACTTTACCATTCTGAAAAGCATCAAATGTCTACTTTATGCTAAAAATAATTCCAGACTGCAACAAAGGCTGCTATCTACCAGAACTGATGAAACAGTGTTAGAGGTCGCCTATCATTACTAGTACTATCGTTCAATTTCAAAAATTCATATCTCCTTACTCAGATGTCTAATTGGGGTGATCTTAGTGGCCATGGAAACCTTATCATGTTTAGTTTATGTTTGTAAAATTTCATAACCATTGGACATCATTTGGCTCTTGAATGACATGGCCCAAACAACTAACCAAATGAATAATGTCTGCATTAGTTCAACAGAAAATGCCAACTTTGAAAAATCATAATTAATTCCATAGAGCTCCAAATAATTTGGTCTTTGGCTTCCAAAAATCTCTGGATGAGATCAATATTCATACCAACTATCATAGGCAAATTCATTCATTTGATTAGATTTTGACATAGGGTTGCAAAATGGTCACTTTTATGTCTCATAAGGGGTCCAAATGTCCATTTTGGTTTCTAAGGCAACCATGGCCACTTGAGAACGTGGGAAAGCACCAAAATAGTCTACTAAACATGTCTCAAAGGTCTATAAACCTAGAAATTTAAAACTCACTCTCTCACCCCATGCCATACACAAGAATGCATATACTTGAAATTGTCATTCACTACCCAAAATGTACATTACCATTCATTGGCACCAAAACTCATACATTCATCAAATATTTGGGTAATTATACATGTTCAAATGATTATACAATCATTCTATCATAAAATTATATCATATGCCATTCATATGGTTACAAAAGAAACAAAACTAGACACTTTGTTGTCAATCTTTCATCTCTCAACTTGATGGCTTCCATTACCTTACTCATTTAGTCCACCTAGTATGTTAAGACATTAGAGAGGAGGGAATAAGATTCAAAGAATCCCAATAGCTTATCTCCCTTTCAATCATACATAAAGAATGCAATTCAAGTCTTAAAAATGCATGCATAAGCATAATGGAAAGAGTGATCATTTAAAAAGCATTCTTGACATTTGAACAAGTCATACAAAGCATACATAGGCTTGCCAAGTATGTGGATTAGCCTTACCCATTCTCTTCAATGTTATTGGACTTGCCTCACCTTTTTTCTTAAAGGCCTTGAACTAAGCCTTACTCTTAGGAGACTCTAGACTTTGTCTCAACCATTCTCAAAGGTTCTTAGCTCATCCTCACCATGGCTAGTGGATTATTGGCTTTACCACACTCAAGCAAACACATAAAACATCATTTGAAAACATAATATCACATGATGGTATCATGGCACATATGCACATGCTAGAGCACTTTTCATGGCTTAAAACACACATACACACATTGAAAGACAAGACAAATATTGATCCATGCATGAGAGAAAGAAGAGAGAGCTACCTTTGTTGCAACCATGCACTTTCTTCTTAGAATTGCACTCTCTTCCTCGGCCACACACTCACAATGATGTGAGGCTTGTTTCTCTTAGCCTAAATACATAAAATAGGAACCAATTATGCTCTTGGGACCATTCTCAAAACTATTGACGGGCTCGTCATGCAACCCTCAAAATAAAACTAGGTTGATCTAAAAATATAGCAAGTGGCACAACCTAGGTCATCTCCCTTGGAATTGGAATTCAATGTTCAATTAGGTTCTCTAAGTGTTTTAAGATCCTAGAACTATCTAGTTTGGGGGGTTTTTTGAATGAATTAAACTATCCTAAACTGAATTGAAACAAATTTCCTAATGTCTACCTAATTAGATAAATTGTGGGTGGAGAATGGTCTTGTGACTAGCTTAGGAATCATCTCTTGGTATCCACTATCCTTATCCTATTCCAATTGTGATTAATTATGGCCTAAGAATTCTTAATTATGTTCATTAGCAAATGATCTTGAATAACCATTCAAGATTCAAGAGATTAATAATCTAATGTTGAATTGAGACCTCAATCCCGCATTAAACCATTAACTCTTGTCTTTAAGATCAATGAACATCCAATTTGATTGATTAACTAATTAATTATCTTATGATTCATCATCCAAAAATGTTTAATTAACCAACTAAACACTAAGGAATTCTCAAATCAAACAATCAAGCACAAAATCTCATTCATGCAATTCATCGAACACCTTCGTGGCATACATGGGAGATTAAAGAGAATAATGAAAAAATCAAATTCAAATCCAACCAATTAATCAACAAAAAAGGTTTCCTAATCAGTGTCTAACCAGTCACTAATTAATTACACAAATTCCAAATCAAATACAACTCAACCGAGATTGTACAGAATAAGAAAAAAATGTAGGAAAAATAATGAAATCTTAGCCAGAATTTATTGTTCATCCCCAAGGATTCAAGCTTCTACTCAAGAGCTTCCTCCCTTGCTAGCCTCAAGATGGAGATTAGATCTTCATTTGGTGGATGGAGATGGAGATGGAGATGGAGATGGAGAATGGAATGTAGATGTGAAGGCGAAGGATGGGTGGATGTGTGCGTTGTGGGTGAGAGGCGTGGTTCCAAAAAATAACGGCGCTGGAGGCGAGGGTTTGTATATGATGTATGTTGAATGGGCTAGGGCTTCGTGAAATAGGATGCTGGACCACGTGTATAATGAGTGTGTGCGTGGTTGTGTTGCTGGAATGTGGTATGATGTGAGACGATGGGATTTGACGGAATGAGCGAATGAATGGCGTGATCCCCTTCTCACGTGAATTCTTAATTCCCTTCACGTGCTCTCCTCTCTAATTTCAATCAGCTGAACCTTGCATGTGCATGTAACGTGGGTCCCACTTGAATATATTAATCCACGTTGGCTTCAGTGTTTTCTGATTCATGCTTCGTGCTTCTTTTATTCCGTTGCTGCATGCTCTGTTCTGCGTTATTCTTCCATGTTTTGCTCAAGCTATAAGCTGCTTTTCCATGAGTTTTCTTCTTTGTGCAGTTCCACGTTAGCTCTTACTTCTCTTCTTATACCACACGTTACTTCTTAAATGGTTCTCATCAACTCTCCAACTCGTCTTCCTCTTTTCTCAAGTCCCAGCCACGTTGCTTCTGCATGTATTCAGAGCTTCTTCATTCAGTCCATAACTCTTCTTGTTTTCTCTTAAACTTGTGGCCTTCATCATGCAGCTTCGTCTTTGTTCAGTCACATTCTGCCATGTTGCTTCGTGCATGTTTAGCTACTGCCCCCACGTGATTTTCATGCGAAGCTCCAGCGTTCAGCTTTCTTCATCCGAGGCTCCTCTGTTCATTCGTGTTCTGCTCAGGTTCACGTCCAGCTCCAGCGTCTTTTTGCAGCTTCATTTAATCCTTCATCAATTCGTGTTGCTGCTACGTTACTCCTCCCCTGTTTCTGTAGCTTCTTTAAGTGGCAGCCTCTTTCTCTTTGTGTTCTCGAGTTGTAAGCTGCTGCATGTTACTGTTTCTGTTCCTGGATGCACGTGAGCTCCATTCAAGTGCTTTTCTACGAGTTTCCTCCTCCATTCAGACTTACAAACTAGCTCCAGAGTGCTTCCACGTTCTGCAGCTTAATGAATCACACACTGCCTCCCATATCTTTTCTTTTTTCTCAGCTTGCAACGTAGGAAACCGAAGCCTCTTCCTACAGCTTATGCATGTTTGCATTCCTCTGTTCCAGCTTCTCTTCTTCATTTAAACTCCCTCCAACATTGTTCTTCTCTGTTTGGCTACTTGTGTGTGTTGCTGTCCCTCTTCGAGCCAAAACCATGCCTTTCTTCCTTTGCCACGAGTTTCCTTTCAAGCTTCCCTTCATGCAGCTCCATTCATTGTGTTGCCTCTTCTTTATTCCAGCCACTTAGGATTGCATGGTGTTTTAGACCTCATACCTTCTCCAATTCAATTTTCCATCCAAGCTTTAATTGTCCATTGAAATTCTACACACAAAAATTGGAAGGTATTAAGTGGAAATATTCAGAATTTATTTAAGATAAATTTAAGCATTAAGAATCAATAATTTGCAAATTAATTCCTCATTTGTAAAAATGGCAAATTAAAATCAAATTCCACTTAATTAAATTCCTAAAGCCATAATTGGATACTAAAACACCTAAATTAGGGGATTAAAATATATAAAATATCATGCTTATCAACTATCGATCTACTTGAAACTCTAACTTTGTCTTATGGTTCATTTATGGTTCCTAAATACACCTAATGAAGCAACACCTATCATTTGAGTTTTAGACTCTATTTTTTCCTTCCATTTATGATTCTTAACTCTATTTAAACCTTTTGGAGCCATCACACAATTAAAATAAGGAGCCTAACTATATGTTGCTTCTTTATGTCATATTATGGAACCTATGATGCCATCTCACTTTCTATGATTTCTAAAATTTTTTCAAGGCTTCCTCTCATCCTCCTCCATCATATATAACTCAAAAATAAGCTTGGAAAAAATTAAAACTATCCCTAGGTGCTCCATCTAGCTTAGGCCGAGGCAAGGCTTTAAGGAGGCACCTTTGAAGTTTTCTTTATTTTCTTGATGGAAGATGCATATAAGGAGCCTTCTAGGGATCTTAAGAGCTTATCCAAACACTCATTTAGGTCTAGGAATTATTGTATCAAATCAAATTTTACAAGGGACACTTGCAACTCTATGTTTTCTATCTTCTAATCTAATGGTTTTTTTTGGTTATTTTCTTTGCATATTCTTGTTCTCCTCCCTTAAATTCCTAAGATTCATCCTTAGTTTAGCTAGAAACTCAACCCCTTAGGGCTGGCCTTATGTAGGTTGAACCACCCATAAGAGAAGGAGGGAGGAAGATTAAGCAAGGAGATTACAAAATACCTTGATTTCCTTGAATCTTACTTGTTTTTCACCTTCCTTGGCCTCCTCACCTCAAATCCAAAATTTTCCCTCTATTCTGCCCTCAAAATAGATTCAAGAACTTAAATAAAACCATAGGGAAGAAGGGAAGATGGAGGAGAAGGAGTTTGTTAAGGAGAAAGCATGAAAAATCAAGAAAATCTATACATTTTTCCAAGTTTTTCTCCTTCTTTTCTTCTCCTTCTTATGCACCTCAAACCCTAGCTCTCTTCTTTGGTTTAGGGCAAAAACAAAAGTGGCAAAATGAAGCAGGAGATAGGGCGTGAGCTATATATATAGCTAAGTTAAGAAATAGTTTTTAAAAATTTCAATTTTGTCCTTTCATCTTGGCATTTTCGTTTCCAGCTCATTTTAGCTCCTTTTTTAGAACTATATTTTCTATTATAAAATTTAGGTTTCCAATTTAATAAAATTCCTTTGGAATCACTCAAATCGGAGCTAAAACCTTCCCGAATGAATCCGTCAAAATTTGAGTCAACCGATGTTGGAAAATGTACACTTGAGGGGTTTTAACTGTCCTAAGGCTTTTCATAGTATTCAGGGCCTCTGAAAATCCTGAGTAACTCAAAATTTTCATTTAAAAAGCCCTCCTATAAGAATTTCAAATTTTATTCAAAATTACAAAAATGCCATTACATTTCATCAACATTTCATTAGAATTTGTTTCTTCATTCTAACTTTATTTTTCTTTCCTTGTGAGCTTGGGATTATCATTTTTAAGAGTCTAGAATGTTACTTAAATTTTTTGGGACCTTAACTAATTTATTTCAGAGGACTTGCTTTGAAAATGCATCTGTTTCTATCGTTTTGACGAAAACCGAACATTACAATTATATGGGTTGAAACAAATGTGTCTATAGAGTTTATGGAATGAGATGACAAGAAAACCCATTTTAAACCTTTATATGCTTATTTAGGGCTTGAAAACCATATAAAGCTACTGCTAAAGTTTTTGTTGCAATTTTTTTTTTGGTTGCCATTGAAAGTAAATAGCATGGAAGTGACTATATAAAGTATGGTATGATAGACATTATTTATCACATCACTTGGTCGTTCCACTACTTACCACCACATTACTACAAGTCATGAAACCTTTCTCGTGGATTGATATGTTTACATATAAAATCAAAGTACCCTAACTCTTAATCCTTGAGGGTTAATCCACATTAACTATTACCAAATTCATTACAAAGATATTGACAATATTAGGGTTAAGTTACTCTTTTATCATTCATATTTCTAACTTCTCTAAGAATTCCTTTTTCTATCCACTCTTACCCAAATTACTTTATGGGAAATATTTATTATAAGGGTGACTCAAGCATTTGGTTTTTTGTAGGAAGAAAACATAGTAACTATGCTATAATGAAGCTATAAAAATCTGTAATGAATGTAATTTTCGTAAAATACCGAAATGAGCCGTATAAAAGCAAGTCCTTTGAAATGTGCTAGATAATGTCCCAAAAAATTTGGGTAGAATCCTAAACTCCTAAAAATGATAATTCTAGGCTCAGACAGAAAGAAAAATGGAATTAAGATGGAGAAACAAATCATGACGGAAACTGACGAACTGTAATGGCATTTTCATAAATAAGTGCAACTTTTGAAAAAAACATATAGGAAGGCTTTTTAAATAAAATTTTTGAGTTGCCTAAGGCTCTTAGAGGCCCCAAAAACCATGGGAAGCCCCGGGACTAGTAAAGCCCCTCTGGTGTATGTTTTTCAATGTCGATTGACCTGAACTTTGACTAGTTCATTCGGTAAGGTTTTAGCTCCAAATTGAGTGATTCCAAAGGCATTTTGTTAAATTAGGATTCTAAATTTTATGATGGAAAAGACAATTCTTAAAAAGGAGCTAAAACAAAGACGAAGCAAGATTGTTATTACGAAAGGACAAAATTGGACTTTTTGGAAAAGTATGCTTATAGAAACTCCCATACACTTCTCCTTTCTTCTCCCACCTTCTTTAGCACAAAATTTTCTGCCCAAAATACAAAATATGATATGATCTCTTAGGCTCACAAGAAGGGGAAGAAAAGGAGGAGAAAAATCAAGGAAAAGGTAGGTAAATCCATGGAATTTCATGCTCTTTCTTCCTCCAACCTTACTCCCCTCCTTCTTTACTTTCTTTTTATAGTTTTCTTGAGATTTCTGGTTCTATTTTTGGTCTAGAACTTAGAGGAATAGTTTGAATTTTTCAAGGAGAAGAGAACCAAGGAAGAAAGGCTTTGAAAGCAAACTTGAAACCAAGGTAACTACTTGTTATTATTGCTTCTCCTTGTTGCTTCTTCCCTAGAGGATTTTCGGCCTAGACCAAAACCATATAGGGAAGAGATTTTCTGTCCAAAACCAAGAGGAAAACAAGTGTTTTAGACCTTGGAGAGGTAGAATATGACAAGAAATTCCAAGAAAAACTAATAGAAATCAAGTTTGAAAATTGTGAAATTTTTTAGGGTTTTGTAAAATTTGATTTTATATGAATATTTTCTTGGCTATTCGCATATTTCCTTGAGCTCCTAAGACCCTTAGAAACCTCCCAAAATGGCTCTCCCATTAAGGAAAGTTCAAAAGCTCCAAGAACCCCATTTATGGAAGGTGTCTCGGCCAAGCTAGGAAGAAGGAGCTAGAGAATGGTTTAATTTGTTCTAGCCTTGGTTTGGGACTTTATATGATGTTAAAAGATAGGAGAAACCATTGGAAAAAATATGGGACAATGGTGTCCATAATGATGCTTTGTGAAGCAACTTAGTTTTTCAATTATGCAATTGAATGTGTGATGGCTCCAAGGATCTTAAATGAGTCCAAGAAATCTAGAAATAACAAAAGAATGGAACCTAGAAATTGAATTCTGAGAGTTGCTTCATTAGACTAATTATGAAACCATAATGCAAAGTATGAAACTAAGTATGTGTTTAAGCTTTAGTTTAGTGTCTTGGCTTGCTTCAATTATGTGATTGTGTGTTCCTTGTGATATCTAGGCCAAGAGAATAATCAACCACCAAAGTGTTCTTGTGAAATCAAAGAGGGGAGGAATTAGCAAAGTAAGCTTGCATAAATTGAAAGATAGCTCTCCACCTTATTCTTCATACTTTCTTGTGTGCATATGTATGTCATTGTATGCTTGTATATGTTCTTATGATTTAGTAATATGCCACATGATCTCATGGAATTACATTGGTACCAATGTGTGCTCTTGAATGGCTTTGAATGTGAGATTAGCTCATAAGAGTGAGGCGATGCCAAAAGTCCCTTAAAGTGGGTAAGGATGTGCCAAAAGTCTTAAGGCATAGGTGAGACTAGACCAAAAGTCTCTTTGGAGGGTGAGGCTAAGTCAAAAGTCCCTAAATCAAGAGTGAGGTAACTCCAAAAGTCCTAAGAATGGGGTAAGACAAAACCAAAAGTTCCTAGAGCATGAGAATGACCTTGATGTGTAGATGTGGCATGAAATTATAGCTTTGCACACCTTATGTTTCATAATTGTGTCATTGATGTATGTATGCCTTGAATGTATGTGAATGAGTGTGTGTGAGCTATAGGGATTCTTGGAATCTCACTCCCCTTTCCCTCTTACTCTTGAAATGTCCATGTGGTGCTCAAAACCAAGGAAATGCAAGCCAAGAGCATTGAATGGTTACACTTTGTTCATTTTGTAGTCTAACTTGTAATAGAAGTCAAAGAAGCTTTGTATATATTATTTTTGGTAATGTAAGACCTTGAGCACTTGTAACATGATGTATAGACTCCATGTAAACCTTATATGACATTAAATCTATGAAATTGTGGATTTGGACCCTTGAATGGCATGTATGTTTAGTGTATTAATGGATGTTAAATGGAAAAAATGAGATGTATAGGGTTTGGGACCATTTGGACAGTTTACCCAAGTCATAATTATGCTTTTAAACTTGCCCAAGGGGTGTCAAACTCAAGAGGAAACCATTTGGACCAAAGTGACTCTTGATAGGGAGTAAAAATAACCATTTCATGAGGCTATGTCACCTTTTATCCAAATGAGCTCTTCTTAGTCTAAAATTTAGCATGTGTCTAGAGCTCATTGAGAGATTTTTAGTAAGTGAAAGTAGATAATTTTTAGAGATTTGTGCAATATTTGGCGAATTGTTGAAGTTGAGAATTTTTCTGGTGTTGGTCATTGGTACTATAGCATTGGTCTGAAAATGATTTCTATCACATTGGATTCAAATGATGTCCAATTGCCACAAAAGTTTATACAGAGAAACTAGACAATCCCATGTGACAAATAGAAGCATCTCATTTGGATATCTAAAGAGGGAGATATGAATTTTTGAAATTCCTACCCAGTATCAAGCGCCCCAACTGACCTTAGGTACTGTTTGATTCAATTTTAAGATCCAGGCATGTCTAAACTAGTCTTGAGTTATTTTCTACCTCTAGCTAACATCCACAAATTTCCTTATTGGTATCATTTGCATAGATTGAATTTTTGTGGAATTAATTGGACATTTTTTAAGTTTGTTGCAGAAACCTATGATAGCACCAATGGACAGCCAAACCTTTGGGCCTTTTCTAATGTTAAATGTCTTCTGTGTTGTGTTTCATGATCTGGAAATATTTTTAGCATAAAGTAGACATGTGTAGATTTCTAAAATGGCTAAGAATGCATGATTTTGATTTTTGTAGAATTAGTTATGATTTTTCAAAATTTGTGACAAAAGTGAGGAAATTCTGTCTGAAAATACATATATAAATATTATGTGTCTCCTTGCTTTCCACGAGTTGTAGGGCACTTTTGATGATGGAAATGAGTTATATCGATGTAATTAAATATGAAAATATGGTATATGACCTCATATGGTGCATGTGCAACTGAATGAAATTTTTATACGTGACGTAACGCTAAGAAACTCATTATTTTAATTGATTTTTCTTGCTCCCTTCTTGGGATTCATGACATGAGACATGAAAGTAGCATAGATTAAGCGAGGAAATGATGGTATTACAAAATCCCATTGAGAAATTTATTCAATTGGTCAAAAATCAATTTAACTTCACTTTTTTTTTAAATCCCTATGATCAGTGAATCGAGTTCATAAAAGTCTAACTTCCAACAAAACTAAAATCCTAAAACATCAAAAGTCATTTCTTATCAAAATTCCTTATCTAAAGACCTTTTTGTTTAACATTCCTACTTCCTTTTCAAAAATACCTTTATTGGTTCCATTAACAAAAGAGAATGTTAGACAACATAATAAAGGTGGGATTCACTTATAGGACTCTAACCATTTTTCTTGTTTGTTGTTATGTCCACTACTTCGAGGGGTTGAATTTAGAGTTGCTCTCGCCACTAACTCTAGTTAAGAGTCCTTATTTACAACACTATTATTTTGGTTTAATTCACCACTCTTAGCCAATGACTTTACTTGCACAACTATTCCTTTTATCTTGCCTTATTGTTGTACATAGGCTAGCTTAGCTTTATAAATTTGTCATATCTTAAAACCATTATTTTTCATTCAAAAGTGAACTTTATCTTTATGAAATTCTCTTGTGTTAAGTCACCATGTCCAATATAAGCATGTCATGAAATCAATGTCTAATCACTCGGAATTTTTTTTTAATTCACTTTGATGTTTTCATCATCAAAATTTAAGGGGAACTAAATGTAAGTATCCATAATTCCATTTAACTTGATCAAATTCAAAATGACCATAATTTCTAAGCATAAGGAATCCTTGATCATAACAACTTCTCATAAGGGATATAAGGTTAAAAGGGTCCACTCTGAATCTTCCATTAGAGTTCCTCCTTGAAAGAGCCCTTCTTAAGCTACTATACCTCCATGTACATCCTTTACCAATAGAACCTTCATACTTTCTATTCATTCACATCTTTCTTAAAGGCACATATATTATTTCAATACATATACAATGGATGGAGAAAAGGATCACAAAATTCTTAAAATTAGGGATAACACTAGACACCAACTCATATATATAGGCAATCATCCACTTTCCATGCTTTTCTACAACTCCATAATTGCTTACTATAGTTCGCCACCTTACTTACCATGCTAACCATATTAAGTTTATGTCTCGTGGCAACTATCTTTATATTTTAATCATTCCCAATTTATCCCTACATACCATCATATATATGTGTAACAACCAAAAAAAAAAAAAAGAAGCTGAAAATTTTCGAAAGCCTGAAATTTTTCTAAGTCTGCCAAAAGAAGCAGCTCTATCTAGTTGTGATTGTGAAACTAAGAAGGGAAAAGAGAAATTGAAAGGGAAGGCTTGTGTTGGCTTATAAGGTAGCTCTCCACTCCTTCTTGTTTCATTCTTGGATGTATATAGTCATTGTATGCATGTGTATATGCTTGTTGTGTGAGACATGCCATATGTTATTGCCTTGATGCATTGGTACCAATATGCTTATGTGTTGAATTGTAAAAATTGCTCGAGTGAGGTAGTACCAAAAGTCCCTTGTGATAGGTGAGGTAGAGCCAAAAGTCCCTGAGGATAGGTGAGGCTAGGCCAAAAGTCTCATAACTGAGTGAGGCTAAGTCAAAAGTCCCTAAACCAAAGGTAAGGCCATCTAAAAGTCCCTAAAATCGGGTGAGGCTAGACCAAAAGTCCCTAGAGCTTATTCTTAGCATTGATGTAATATTCATGGCATATAAATCATGTATTATAGATGCCTATTTGCATGCTTTGACTTGTTTATATGCCTTGATTGCTTCCTTGAATGAGTGCATAAGCTATTGAGATTCCATGAATCTCACCCCCTTCCCTCTCCCATCTTAACATGTTAGGTAGAGCTCAAAGAGATCAAAGTGTACACCAAGGAGCTTAGTTAAGCATGATTAAGGAGTTGTATAGCTATTTTGGTTCTTTTGATGTAAAGAGGTGCCAAAATGAATATGCACTTATTATTTTTGAGATGTAAATGCTAGAGCAAGTATAGAACTATGTATGAATGATGTATGAACTATGTATAGAGCCAAAGCAATGACTTTATGAGAGTTTCTTGCTCATTCTAGGTCAGACTTCCTTCCTCTCTTAAGCTCTGAAGTTGGTAGAACCAACATACTCAAGGAAAGCAAGGGGAGAAGATGCAATAAAATGGAAAGAAGGTATCTTAAATAAAGCTCTTTCCAAGAGGCTCTTCCTTTGTATAAATCTTCTCCTCAAATCTTTACACTTCCCCCTCTGACTTAGGCCCAAAACAAAGCCAACTCAACAACCAAAACCATAAAAGGAGAGGGCAAAGAGAGAAGAATAACCCTCGCTACGGCGAGCACGTATTAGTTCTAGAACCCTGTTTTGCTACGGCGCATGCTATTGCGAGGAACTCCCTGGTTTTTGTATGGGATGCCCACACTCGCTATAGCTAGAAGCATTCTCGCTATAGCTAACAGGTACATTTGCTATAGCTAGACCATTTCTCGCTATAGTGAACAGGTACATTCGCTATAACTAGGCCATTTCTCACTATAGCTAGCAGACTTAGAAAAATTTCAAACTTTCAAAAATTTTTAGCTTCTTTTTTTTTTTAGTTGTTACATTTCTACCCCTCTTAAAAGAAATTTCATCCTCAAAATTTAAAGAGATACCTCAAGGGAATAACTCTGGATATTTTTGCCTCATTTCATCCTCCAATTCTCAGGTTGCTTCCTCAGATGTCAGACCTCTCCAGATCACTTTTACCAGAGGAATGTTCTTACTTCTCAGCTATTTCAGCTTAGCATCCACAATTCTCTCCAGTCTCATGACATAGGAAAGATCCTGCAATTGCACATACTCATATTCTATGACATATCAGGGGTCTGGTAAATACTTTTTCCATTGGGAGACATGAAAAACACTGTGGATTTGGGCTAGGTTAGGAGGTAAGGCTATTCGATAAGCTACGGGTCCAATTTTCTTAAGGATTTTAAATGGATCAATATATCTAGGACTAAGCTTCCTTACCCTCATTGACCGACCTACTCCCATCACTGGAGACACTCGAATGAACACATGGCCTCCAATCTCAAACTCTAAGGCCTCCTTCGCTTATCGGCATAGCTTATGCTATGTATGAGTTGTATAAATGGAGTTTGAGTAGAGAATGTGAATGATAGGTTCATGGGACCCACGGGGCAAAATATGAGCGTTTGAACCCCGATTTATAACATGAAAATACCATGGCTTTTGTTATTTTCTTTGGAAATCATATGGAATCGAGCCTAAGCAGAGACTAGTTAGAGTTAATATATTATGGTGTTACAATATGCACAAATGCTACAAATTTCATTTGATAGGTCCTTCACATCCATTCATAGTTGTAATGCCAGTTTTCGCTAAATGACGAAAACAGGTGTATTTTCAAAGCAAGTCCCCCAAAATGAATTAGTTAAGGTCCCGAAAAATTTGAGTAACATTCTAGATTCCTAAAAATGATAATTCTAGGCTCAAACGGAAAGAAAAATGGAGCTAGAATGAAGAAATAAATTTTGACCGAAATCTTACGAAATGTAATAGCATTTTCATAATTTTAAGCAAATTTTGGAATTTACTAAGGGGGGCTTTTTAAATGAAAGTTTTGAGTTCTCCCAGGTTCTCAGAAGCCCTAAAAATCATAGAAAACCCTGGGATAGTTAAGTCCCCTCTGGTGGATGTTTTCCAACATCGATGTACCCGAAATTTGAAGGATTTGTTTGGGAAGGTTTTAGCTCCAATTTGAGTGATTCCAAAGGAATTTTACTAAATTGGAAAATTCTCAAAAATGAGCTAAAATGAATGAGAAACAAAAATGCTAAGAACAAAGGGCAAAATAAAAATTTTTGAAAAGTGTTTCTTCCTCCCACCTATAAATAGGTGGTGCCCCACTCTCACACTCACATAGCTTCATATTGTTTTGCTCAAATTTAGAGGAGAGAGCTAGGGTTTAGGCGCACCAAAGGGAGAGAAGAAGAAGAAGAAATCAAGACAAAAAGGTATGGATTCTTGGTGCTTTTCCTTCTAAACCCCTTCTCCTCTATTCTCCTTTGTTTCCTATGGTTTGCTGAAGTTTATAAATCTATTTTAAGGGAGAAATTAAGGAAAATTTTCAAAATTAAGGTGAGGAAGCCAAGAAAGGTGAAGAACAAGAAAGAAAAACTAAGGAAATTAAGGTATCATGCAATCTTTCCACTTGATCTTCTTCCTTCCTTCTCTTGTGAGTATCTCGACCTATATATGGTTAGCCTCAGGGAGTCAAGTTTTCAACTAAACTAAGGGTGAATCTTAGGAATTTAAGGGAAAAGAACAAGAATATGCAAAGAAAACAACAAACTAGTCATTAGATTTCAAGATGCAATTGCTACGGTTTCAATTGTACCTTATAAAATTTAATTTTATACAATGATTCCTGGGCTTAAATAAGAGTTTAATTGAGCTCTTAAGATCCCTAGAAGTCTCCCCATGTGCTTCTTCCCTTGAGAAAACAAAGCAAAGTCCATAGGTGCCAAAACTATGCATAGGTTCGCCCAAGAGAGGTTAGGGTAGCTAGGGAGAGTTTTAAATTTTTCTAAGCCTATTTTTGAGTCATATATGATGAATGAAGATAAGGGGAGGCCTTGGAAAAAATTTAGAAACCATAGAAAGTGAGTTGGCCTTATATGTTCTATAATATGACCTAAAGAAGCAACATGTAATTAGGCTCTTGGTTTTAATTGTGTGATGACTCCAAGAGGATTAAAAGGAGTCAAGAATCATATTTGAAAGGAAAGAATAGAGCCTAGAATTTATTTAAGAGGTGTTGATTCATTAAGTACATTTATGGAACCATAATGAGGTTTATAGATCAAGCTAGTGTTTAAATAAGTTGTGTGGCTTTAGAATTAATTCCATGAACCTAATTGGCTTCCATAAATTATGTTTAGGCCAAGAGAAATCATCCCCACACCTTTGTGTGTGTGTGGCCGAAAGAGAGAGCATTGATTCAAGAGAAAAAGTGTAATTACTTCCAAGGTACCTCACTCCTTCTTCTCTCATACATGATTATTTGCTTTACTTATCTTTGAATGTGTGTATATGTATTTCAAGCCATGAAAAATGTTCTAGCATGAGCTCTTACTCCATGGTACTATGATGATGCATTATATTTTCTAAATGATGTTTATGATGTTTGTTTTAATTCGCTTGAGTATGGTGAGGCCAAGTGTAACACCCCAAAATTAATTAAGGTGTTAATCATAGATTTGGGTTAATTAAGAATAATTAATATGGAATAATCAGGTAAGTTAAGTGAATGAAAATTTTAGAGAGATAAATTATTAATATGAGTTTGAGGTTTAATTGGGATAGAAACTTCACCTAGGCCTAAATTAATGTAGGAGATCATGACAAGAGGTTAATAGAGGCCCAATAAGTTAGGTGTAGACCCAATTTGATTCAACGTGATAGAGGCCCAAGATCTATCTTTTATAGACTCTTATAATTGGCCCAACAACCTTTGGGTCGGCCCAAAGGTTGTTGGGCCAATTATAAGAGTCTATAATCCTTTAAACTCTTAAAACTTGGCTTATCCTAATTAAAACCTAACAGCCCAACACATGAAAGCTAGCCCAACAAAGTTTAAGTCAAAAGCCCATTTAGAGTTGGATCTTTAGAGCAACCCATAACCTATGGAAAACCTAACTTAAACCCTAAAAAACTAACCTAGCCACCCCCCATTCTGTAGAACACAAACATAAAAGAGAAATTCGGAGGTTTGAAGGGAGGCTAGGGTTTAGGGCAAGAAATCTACCATTTCTCACTTCTAGAGTAAGATTCAGCTAAGGTAAGAGTTATATAACTTAATCCTCTTCTTTTTCTCTTCATTTTGGCCTAATTAATTTTTCATTTGGAGTATTTTCACCATACCCAAAGTCTGAAATATAGTTGTTTGGGATTTTCTTGGTGAAATTTTATAGGTTGGGGCTGAGGGTATTATTAGGTAAGTATAAACTCCCCATTTTGATGCATTTCTTGCTGATTTAAGACCCCCATAGTAGACTTATAGTATGGGCCTTAATTTTGTGCAAAATTTACTCTAATTTGGAGTGATATATTGATGTTTCTGGTCTAGGGAAGGCAAATCCGAAATTAGAGACTCTTGGTGATTGGGTAGGTATCCCTTAGGTAACTATTGATAACTTGATTCTTTTAGCATTGGGTTATTACCATAAATGATAAATGAGATAGTAATGGACTAATACAAATGAACATTTTCTGATATTGTGATTTTAGGAGGATTTTGGTATTATTGTAGCTTCCTAACTTGTCTACAAGAGAGGTAACCAAGACTATATTAATTCCATGCATATATCTGCTTTAATTTCATATTTGCTGTACATGAATGATTTGAAATGCTGAATGAATTGGTTGGTTATCTGTTATGTGTGATTGGACCTAGTGAGTCCATGGTAGAGCTGTGGTGCGGCTGCCACCCGTGCATGTGCTTCTATCCAGCACTAGGTTATGATCAGACCCTAGACGCACTGAGCCCTGGTTGTACTCAATGGGGAGTAAGTGTCATGGACCGGCCTCTCCCAGTGTTATTGGCCTTTGATATGCGAAAATATGATTGCTAGTATGGGATAGTAATCATGATAGCCAAATTATTTCATTTACTGATATGACTGGTATGTTTTCTGATGCTTATGTGAAATTATGCATATATGTTAATTAAACTAGAATGTATGATGGAAATTGCCTTAGTTACTGAGATTTGCATCTCACCTCATTTCATGGGATTACAATTTCAGGTGGAGGTTCTTCGGGTAAGGATAAGGGCAAGTAAGTGGATGAACATCCATGAGCTAAGGCCTGGTGTAGGAAGCTACACTTGGTCTGAGTGGGATAGAGTAGATGCTAAATTTTGTTAACCTCTGTATAGCATCATCGTGTATCTGTATTGCCAAGTGTAGGAGTTTATAATTTGATAACATAAAATGTAACCAATGAGAATTAGGCTTCATATTAGTCATTGACGGATGTATGAGTTTATGACACTTATTATGGTTTGTAAACCTGTGTTTTAATTGACTATTTAAGTAATGAAATCATGTGATATATTGATTATGGATTTGAGCTAGTGATGCATGAACTATCCAATGAAAATATGATTGAATGACCATTATGAGAAATTTATAAATTTACTGATATAAGACTTATGAATGAGTAGAAGAATCCACCTTTAAATGTGGGATGGGTGATAAGTGTTAATTTTTATATATTTTTACTCACATTTATTATTGTTTTTAATGATTAATTTGAGCTTAAATGGATTTATTATATAATATTTGAATTTTTGGTCAATTTTGGAAAATAAAATAATTTTGAATTAATTAGGAGAATTTTTGGATTTAAATTGCTAATATTTTATTTTCCATATTTCTTTGAGGGATTAAATTTTTCCAATCTCTAAAATGTTTATTAATTTTGTGCAGAATTTTTGGGCAAGTAAATTGAAAATTAAAGATAGATCAAAGAAAAAAAATGGAGTAGAATTCTTGTTATTTTTATTATTTAGCTTGATGGCATTTTTGTAATTATGAAATTAGGTTTAATTTTGTTTTGTTTTTCTTGCAAGGAGTCAGCTGCTGGACGTGAACAGTGGAGGCATGGAAGCAGGGAAGAAGGAGCTACTGTTTAATTAATTTTCTTCCTGGCTTTGGTCTGGAGGCGCGGAAATACTGAAAGAGGGAGGCTACTGTTTCCTTCTTGAATTCTGGCCTCTGCATACACACATTCAGTGCCGCGAGACCTGGAGTTCATTCTTCTTGCTTCTTAACTTCACGAAGAGGCCGAAAACGCTGGAGCTTCTGGACTTCACAACAGAACCACGCGTGGACCAGATTATCATTCATCACTCTCCTTTAGAATACACACAGAGGCTGGACGCTGGACTCGAACTGCACAGCAGAGGATGCTTGAAGCTTGAGAGAACGTTGGACGCTGCTTCATTCATTCACTTTTCTGGACGTAAAGCAGAACCAATGCAGAATCACGCCTGGACCAAAGGAATGAAGGAGTTTAGAGAAACCAAATTCATGGAAGCTTAATTAAGGGGGTGGCACCAAGGTGGAGCAAGGAGGAAGATGGTTTGAGCTCTGAATTTTAAATGGATTGAAGACCATTGGGAGTTTATTTTTCCTACCTTTTCCTATTTCAATTTCAAGAACTTAGAGATTTTCTAGTTTTAGGAATTTCTATGTGGATTTAATGTTGAGACCTAGTTTTAGGTTGGATAATAATTTTATCTTGAATTGTAATTGAAATTGGTATTATTTGGGACTGAAATTATGTTTTGTGATTGCTAAAATTTTAGTTTTTAGATCTTATAATGTTGATTGGATTGATGTTTGAGTTCTCTTGCATTAATTTGATTAATGTTATGATTTTAATTACATATCTTGGTCTCTTGTGCTACTTGATTGTTGAATTGGATAGTATAATTGCTTAATTGTTCAATTAGGTAATTGAAACCAAAAATTCCAGAATTAATTGAATCTAATTGTTGAAAGATTTAATGAAGTTTAATTGGCTTAATTACTTGCAATTTGCTTAAATTAGCTATGGGTTTCCTAGTTAAGTCAAGTGATGGGCATTTGAGCTTAGGGTTTCCTATCCTCGGATTAAGTTAATTAAATTCATTGGTCTATTATTTAATTACTTCTCTTGGTCTCAATCAATCTTTGGTGAGTAATAAGAGCCGAAATCCCCTTGCAAAACCTTGGTTGCCTCCTTGTTAGTTCTTTACATTTTCACAACCATTTTTATTTTAATTTAGAGTATTCTAGTTTAATTACTTGTTTCATTTTTTCTCCTTTAGTTGAATTTAATTTTCTCAATCTCAAACCCCCCATTTGCATAAACTTTTAAATATCAAATAATCACCTAAATTCAATCTTACTAACCCCTAAATTGCTCCTTAGGAAGAATGACCTAGGGTTGATCTATATTGCATTAAATCAATCTTAGTTTAATTAAGTGCCTAAGCGACTAAGGCAACATCAATGGATAATGATATAATGGCTAGGGCAAATCAACTAGATAGATGCTATTAGAAGCTTATAATAAGTGGGAGAGTGGCTTTAAAGAGACCCTAAATAGAGAGTGGAAAGTATGAGACAAGATTTTAGAAGTTGTAAGATCAGATGGCATTTAGCCGCCGCCAATAAAGGCGAAGTTACCCTGAGAGAGTACCAGAAAGCAATTCACCACGATGAATTATGGAATTAGCTATGGTAAAATGGGTGAGGCAAAACTAGGAGTCGTCCAGAGGGTAATTCGCCATAGCTAAATAGGAAATTGGCCGTGGAAAACTTTTGTGAGAATTTGCCAAGTGTTCCAGAGAGAAATTAGCCACGACCAACACTGAGAGGCAAGCGAGGTAGGTTCCAGGAGGCTTTCTCGCTGCGACACCATGTAGGTTAGCTGCTACGAAGGTCCAACTCATGCGTAGCAGTGAGAATGTAAGGAGTGAACCCGAGAGGAATTGGTCAAGGCTAAATAGAAATTGGCCACAACAAACGTCCTGAAACCCTTATGTTAGCTAGGAAATCTTAGTTTTTCATATGGTAATCTCAAAGAATAACTTAGAAACATTGGTAGAAGATTCGTGTGAGTTGGAATTAGTAAGCAATAGAATCAAAGGCTTAGAAATGAGTGTTTGTCTCCCTTGCGTACATGAATGCTTGTAATTATTTAATTGATGACTCTAACAACATTAAGGTTCAAATTTCCTCGCATTTTTCGAATGTAATTAGTCTTAATATCTTGTAACCCTAATTTATGGTTATTAATCGCGTATTTTACCTTAATTACAATGATTAGAAGTTAGGGTCATCACACCAAGAACCCTTAGCCATGGTGAGGATGAGCCAAGAACCTTTAAAATTGGTTGAGTCAAAGTAAAGAGTCTTCCAAAAGTGAGGTTGACTCCTAAAAGTAAGGTTGAGTCTAATAACCTCTTAAAGAATGGGTGAGGCAAGTCTAAAATTCAAAAGTAAATAGTTGAAGCCAATCCACTTGCTTGGTAAATCTTTGTATATTATTATGACTTGCTCAAGTGTTGAAATTGCTTCTTGAATGATTGCATATGTCCATATGCCATGCATACATTTGTAAGACTTGTTTTGCTTCTTTTATATATAATTGAATGGGAGATGAGCTATTGGGATTCTTTGAATCTCAACCCCTCCTTTCTAATGATCTAACATGCTAGGTTAACCAAGCGAGCAATGTAATGGAAGCCCACCACCTTAAAGATGAGAGTAGGACATTCAAAAGTATGATTTTTGCTTCTTTAAGGCAACATAAGTAGTAAATGTTGTAATGTAATGTTGTGTATGACTAATGACCTCATGAATATATGTAATTATACTAATGTATCATGTATGAATGAGAGTTAAAGTTGTATGTATAGATATGCACATTTTGGTTATGTATTGACAAATTTTTATTATGGAAGTATGTATATAAATGGAAGTGGAATGGTCAAATTGAAATGCATGAGGTTTAGAACCATTTGGGTAGTTTATACAAGTCCTATTTATACTCTTAGACTTGCCCAAGGGGTGCCAAATACTAAGGAAAGCCATTTGGACATTTTGGTATCCCATATAGAGCTAAAATTTATCATAATAGAACCCTATGTCACTTTTTGTCCAAATGAGCTCTTCTTGATTTGAGATATTGCATGCAATTAGATCTTATTAAGAGATTTTTAAAAACTAAAGAACAGAATTTGTAATACTATAATATATTAACTCTATCTAGCCTCCCTCTGGGCTCGATTCCATATGATTTCCAAAGAACCAGTATAAATTCGTGGCATTTTCATGCTATAAAACGGGGTTTCAAATACTCATCTTCTGCCCTGTGGGTCCTGTGAACCCATGATTCAAATTCTCTACTCAAACTCCATTTAGACAACTCATACATAGCATAAAACTAGCCATAAGCCACAGGTATGGAGCCAAAAACTAGAAAAATGCAATTCCTCACATGGACCCAAAAGTCAGATTTTGGCTCTAACTTTGGAAAATCATAACTAATTAGAGAAAAATGGGAATCTAGCAAACCATAGATTTTTGGAAATCTTTAAGTGTTATCTTTACACTAAAAATAATTTCCAACCATAATCTCAGCGTTTGGACCATGTTTGACATCAAAAATGGGACAGAGGTCCGACTGTCCCTGTTTCTGGCGCAGCTTACTGTCATGAACTTTAAAAATTCAGAACTAAATCTACAAAAATCCAATTTGGGCAAACTATACCAATTTGAAAAGCTACAAATGTCTACTAGAGGAGAAAAATAATTCTAGATCAGTTCAATAGCCCTTAGACCCTGAAAACCGATGGAACAGTAACAGAGGTCGGATGGCTTCCCTGATGCTGATACAGAACTTCAGAAGGTTCGTTCTCTCTCTACAGACCTCCGATTTAGGTGATTCTAGTTGTTATAGGTCACTATGGTTGTCTCGTTTATGTGTATAAAATTTCACAACATTTAGAGGTTTTATTTTTGGACTAGCTACACAGTGCCATGACCAAATCATTAAAATTTCCTAACTTCAACAATTCACCAAATATTCCCTAGACCTCCATATATTACCCACTTTAGCTTCCCAAGAAGCTTTTTACAAACTCTAGAGGCATGCCAAATTTCATGGCAAGAAGAGCTCATCTGGTCATACTTTGATGGAGCTTACAAAATTAACAATTTTGGCACCCAAAATGGTTAAAGTGGGTCCAAATGGCCTCCCACATATTCTAACAACTCATGGACAAGTTTAAAAGTAGGAAAATTGTCTATATAACATGTCCAAGTGGTCCAAATCATCATACATTTCAAACTTACTATGCTACGGGCCAAAATACACTATCACATGCAAGCCATAAAAAGGGCAAAACCCACATTTGCATTACTTTGGCTATCTATATAGTTTATACATCATGTTTCCTTACATTTACACTTGCTACAACATTTATATCTCAAAAATAGTAGGTGCATATACATTTTGGCACCACTTTATATCAAAAGAGTCAAAACAACTAAATTCATTTAACATTCTCCTAGGCTCCTTGGTGTGCACTTGATTCTCCTTGAGCTCCACCTAGCATGTTAAGTTGGGAGGGGAAGGGGTGAGATTCATGGAATCTCAGTAGCTCATGTACTCATTCAAGGAAGCAATCAAGGCATATAACAAGCCAAAGCATGTAATTTAGCATCCAACCATTCTCAATCACATAATACATGTTGTACATGCTATGGAAATCACAACAATGCCACAAGTAAGCTCTAGGGACTTTTGGTCTACCCTCACCCGAGTTTAGGGACTTTTGGATGGCCTCACCTGAGTTTAGGGACTTTTGACTTGGCCTCACTCAGTTATGAGACTTTTGGCCTTGTCTCACCCATCTCAAGGGACTTTTGGCTCTACCTCACCCATCTCAAGGGACTTTCGACACTACCTCACCCGAGCAATTCTCATAATCCAACACACAAGCACATTAGTATCAATGCATCAAAGCAATAACATATGGCATATCTCATACAACAAGCATATACATAAATATACAATGACTATTACATCCAAGAATGCAACAAGAAAGAGTGGAAAGAGAGCTACCTTATGAGCCAACATAAGCTTTTCCTTTCAATTCCTCTTCTCCCTTCTTGGTTTCACACTCACACCTTGATGGAGGTACTTCACTTGAGCCTAGACACAACAAAAGCATGGAATTACTCTCTCATAACTCAACAACTCTTAAGAGTTCTTCAGAGCAAACCTTGCTAACATATAAGAACCTAGGGTTCTCTCTCTCTCTCTCTAGAATGTCACCAATTCTTCCTCTCTCTCAAGCTCTCATGGTAGTAGAATCAACATTTTCAAGGAAAACAAAGAGGTTCAAGAGTGTTTTCCACTTTTCCTCTTCTGACCCATGCTTAAAATCCAACTAATCTCATAAGCAAAACCATAGAAAGAGAGGGCAAAGAGAGGAGATCAAGATTCTAAGAAGAAAAGAGAGAAGCTTGCTTACCTTTCCTTTGTTCTTCCTCCTTCTCTTAGTCTCTCTCACTCTCCACGCCTCTTTTCTCTCCTTGGGTCGAAGTCTAGGGCAAATAAGAGAGAAAGAATGAATTGGGTCATTTAAAGAAGTCAAATTCTCGCTTTTTACTCTTTTCCAAACTGACCCTCGCTATGGCAAAAATTAATATTCGCTACGGTGAGCTCGTATCAGCTACCTTCACTATGGCGAGGTTTAACTTTCACTACGGCGAGCACGTATTAGTTCCTTTCGCTATGGTGAGGTTTAACCTTCGCTACAGCGAGCTCGTATCAGTTCCAAACCCCCACTTTCGCTATGGCGCACGCTACGGTGAGCAGCCCCCTGGTTTTTGTATGGCATGCCCGCACTCGCTATAGCTAGAAGTACTTTCGCTATTGCGAACAGGCACTCTCGCTATAGCGAAACTATTTCTCACTATTGCAAGCAGACTTAGAAAAATTTTCTGGATTTCGAAAATTTTCAACTTTCTTCTTTCTTTTCCTTTTCCCTTTTCCCCGTTGTTACAGAATTTTTGGAGGTCTAAAAAATATTTGATGAATTTTCAAAGTTGGCAAAAATTTTGGTTTTAGTCATGTCACTATTTACTCAGGTCCAAAAATGAAATCTGTTACACAGGGTTCAAATGATGTCCAATTGCCACAAAAATGAAATCTGTTACACTTGAGTTTGCTTATGCCTAAGCCATTACTTCTAAAATCATAGCCACTCGCATCACATTCACTTACCACTGCAGAATTAGTTCTGTAATTAACATTGTCCTCCATCACATTGTGGACACATTCTACTCATAAGGAAACCACCAAGTTTTCAAGAATTTTACCATAAGTATTTGTTATTCATTGCACTATCACTAGGTCATAAACTTCATTAGATAGTGGGAATCAATCTCCACAATTGATTTAGTACTTTACATATGGGGTTAGTTATATATCCCTTGTCACACAATTTGGGATTTCTAGATTTATCTTACCCCCCAAAACACCTTTAGCTATAAAATTGCATGTGTTGTGACTTCTTGGGTTCCAGCATGTCCTTGTAATTTATGGATTATAACATCCTAAAATTAGTTAAGCAAAATTATGGAAATTAAGGATTTGATTCGAAAAAATAAGGAAATTATCATGAAAATTAAGGAAAGTCATGAAAAATATGAATTCTTAAGGAAAAAAATTATTTGGGCATTTTTTAGGTAATTAGAAATTATTTGGTGATTTTTAGCTAAAAATAAATTTAACTATAAAATTTAAATTGACTTAGGTGAAATTAATTAGGAAAGTTTTGGAAATCAACTTAAGGCCCAATAATTAATTTGGCATTATTAAAAATAATTTTTAAGTGCCAAATTGAGTTTTAAATTGAGATTCAGCCCAATTGGACTTAATGAACTAAGGCCCTATACCTAAATATGAACCCAATTGGACAAAAATGCCCTTAGATCAATCACAAACTCACTAAAACCTAGGAGAGATGTTGTAAACTTTATTTCCATATGCTAAAGCATTTTAGATAGCCATATTGAAGGAGAAAAATGCACAAGAGGTAGAAGTGCTAGGTTTGCTACTTCAAAGCCTTCACTTGCTCATTTAGAGGGAGATTTAGCCAAAGTGCTGAATGTTTGAGTTTTGAGTGCTTTCTTACTTGAAATTTGACCATAAAGATTAATATTAATGTTGCACAAGTGTTTTCCTTCATTTTTTTGTGTTGATATGCTTAAATTTTATCACGATAACTAATTTTGGTAGGTGACTATTTTCATATACAAAAATGCAAGTGTTGGTGGTGACCCATTATTCTTTCTTAGTTTTGAAAGTCTAAATCAGTTCATTTAACCTATTGGAAGCTTGGGATATTTGGGGTGCTTTTGGTTCTTGTTGATAGCTTTTGTGGAGTTGGTATTTTAAGTAAGGTAACTAGGGTTTTTAAATTCAGGTACATGTTTAATGTTAATCATAGGTTTGCTATACATGTAATCTTATGATAAATGATGAGTTTAGCTACTTGTTGTTTATGGACCATGATTGTGTCCTTATCTAAGGCTATGATTATGTTTTGACTTATGCATTATCCTGCAATTGAGCACTGAATTATGATTGTACTCTTAGAATGCACCGAGCCATAATCGTGTTTGATAAGGAGTTTATGTCATGATTATGTCCTTTCTTTTTTATTTTGGCCAATAACATGTTATATATAATTGATACTATAGGATGGTAGCTACTTGTAATCAAACTTATATATTTAAGAATTTAGATAATATACCTTGTTACTTTTCTTTATGTTGAGCATTGTGTTTATTAGATTGTACATAGAAAGAGAATTTCTCTTGGTTATTAAGATTTATATCTTACCTCAGTTGTGGGCTTATATTTCAGATGAAGGATCTTCTACTAAGGGCAAAGAGAAGCTATCAGACATTAATCATTAACTTGAGAACTTGTGTGGGATTTTATACTAGGACATTTTGGTTTAGTTGTAAATGCTAATTTTTGTAAGATAAACTTTGTATAGTATCATGTTGCATTCATATATTGTCAAGTATATTTATCTTGATATTTTGTAACTAAGGTTAGACCCCAAAGGATTAGGCTTTAAATTATGTTTAATATTATGACATTACTTGTAATTTAGTAATTATGACTTGCCATGATTATATGATGGATTATCTTATCAAATGATGAATTTGGATATGGCACTTGCATGTGGTTCGAATTTTATTATTGTAATATGGAGGATTTTGTAGTCATATGAAGTGTAATATGAATATTAAAGTTGGGACACTTGTGGTACTAGTTTAGTTATGTTGTAAAAGCCTTAGAAGTGTGTATTTATTGTCTTGGTTTTGTGGAATGTGAAATAGTTCATCTCTTTAGTGTTGCCATAATGTATTCTATTGTCACAAGTCATTTTTTAGGTAAATTTGGTGTAGCATGGTCATATTTTGGATTTAAGGTTATGTCAAGGCTTTAGGTGTTTAAGTAAGCTTGTTTGGTCAACTAAAACTTATTCAAAGTGGTTAAATGAATTTAGGTGGTGTAATGTGAGTCTTAGATTTCCCACTTGAGGCCAACTCTATAATACATTAGCTTCCTAGCCTTTACATTTCATCACAAAGGCTTATCTTAATACAATTACATGAATATAACACTTTTAGTAGCAGGAAATTGTGTAATTAAAAGCCCATTTATATCATTCTTAGCTTTAGGGACCATGTGGACTTACAAATTTCATTTTCCATCCATAATATATCTATTCATATCAGAAACATCACAATTCATATTAAGAATCTTAGATTTTGAACCATATTTCATAAAACCAAAATTTTGCTCTAGGGTTGGTGTTCCTGATTTTTTATATGAATTTTGAAAATTCATAAATAATTTTATAAAAAATCAAAATTAAGCATATGATAGCTTTCTAGAAAGTTTTAGATATTAAATAACAATTAAAAATACATTTAACCTATAAAAAATAATGGAATAGTACATCAAGTCATACTCTCAGGCAGCTACGGGTCCTAAAACTTTTAAAAACAATTTTATCCCCTTACATAGCTCTAAATGAGGTGCTCTCAATGGTTATGGGAAGTTTATGATGTCTAACTTATGCCTGTAAAATTTAATAAGCATTGGATTTCATTTAACCTACGTATGACATAGGAAAGCAAACTGACCATATGAATAGTACCCTTGACAGGTTTTACATAATTTGGCCAAGTTTGAAAAATTATAATAAATTCTCTAGAATTTTAAATTGAGTGCTTTTTAGCTTTGTGAAAAGCTTTAGATGAGACCTATTTGCTGGCCAAATTTCATGCAAAAAATCATCCACTTGGTCAGACTTTGGTTCAGCTCAAGAAATAGTTAAAATTGAGGTTCATAAAAGGTTCAACATGCATCAAATGCCTTTCTCATCTTTCCACAACTACTTAAGCAAGTCTAAAAGTATAACTACAGCCTATAGAAGTATGCCCAATGGTTCACATCATTATGGAACTCATTCTCACATTGCCACTTGCATTCACACACATGAGCATAATAGCAAAAGGGTGGCAAGAACTCACATATTCATTCATTTGCCTTTAAAATGGATACATATATTTTATTTACATATATTTTAACATGCTCAAATATATATCATGTAGTTACAAATCTTGACATCAAAATGCCTAAATTTTTATTCCATTGTTAAAGTCTTGCTCTTCAAGATGTTTAGCCTTTATTTCTTGTCAACTTGGCTTACCTAGACATCGTTAAACATATGTGAGGGAAAGAGTGAGATTCAAAAAATTCCAATAGCTTTTTACCCTTTCAAACATATATAAAGGATACAATTGTTTGTCAAAGAATGCATACATGCCACATAAGCTACTGATGAACCTCTATAAATTATTTTCCTTGTTATATAAACAAAAATAGGCTCTTAAGGGCATTGGTCTAGTCTCATCTAATTTCTTTGGAATTTTTGGATTTGCCTTACCCACTTTCAAGGGACTTTTGACTTAGTCTCTCTCTTCTTAAAACTTTTAGCTTTGTCTCACCCATTTCTAGGGACTTTTAGCTCATCCTCACCCATGCTAAGGGACTTTTAGCATAATCATACCTATTCAATCCACATTGCATTCATAAACACATTTCAAGAAACATAATAACACCATAACAAGTATTCAATGGCTAAAAATATATCTCATAGTTCAAACATATACACAAGCATCCAATAACAAGTAAACATCCAAACAATGTATGTGAAAAAGGTTAAAAAGATATCTTGAAGTAAGAAAACAAGCTTTTCTCTTTAATTATTTCTTCCCCTTTTTGGCCAAAAACATGCAACTAGGTGGGGCTTGATTCTCTTAGCCTAAACATATCAAATGAGACATAATTCAATTATTGGAACAAGCTCTAGCTTTATCAAAATTCTATGCATACCTACTTTCTCATATGATTCAATGATGGTTCCATACAAGATACAATGAAGCAACATTTGGAGTTTATAATCTTGGCTCTAATTTCTCATTCAATCTAAGTTTCTTGACTCTATTTAGACTCCTTAAATTCATAACAATTTCAATTTAAGGAGCCTAGATACAAGTTGCTTCTTTATGTCAAATGGAGCCTACAACTTCATCTCACGAACCATGATTCATAAATTCATTCCAATGCTTCCTTAGATGTTTACTAATCATGTTTAGGCCCTTCATATCCTTAGAATTAAAAAGAAGTCTTCCTAGGTGCTTTATCTCTACCTAGGCTGAGACATAGAGGAGTAAATAGGCCCATGAAGTTTCATTCATTTCCTTTAGGGAATTGGCACATGTGAGACTTTCTAGATGTCTTGAGAACTCATTTACACTCTTAGACAACTTAAATTACCACTAGGAAGTTTCATATTTGTCAAGGTGCAACTAAATCCTTAGATTTCACAACTTAATTTCTAATGCTTTTTATTCAATTCCAATTGCATATTCTCAATTCCTATACTCTAGAACCTTTGTTCCTTGCTTGGTTTTGGTTAGAACTCATTCCTTTCTAGGTGGTCTATAGTTAGTCGAAACTCACCCCTAGGAGAACAACCAAAAGGAAGCAAGAAAGGCTATGGTTGTTACCTTGGTTTTAAGCCTTTTTAAGAGCACTTCCACTTGCTTCTAGCTCCTCCTTCAATTTATAATTTTCTCTTATTGAACTAGTCCCAAAACAAACATTAAAACCATAGGAAAATAGAGTAGAAGGAGGAGAACAAGATTGGTGAAGGAAGAAGCATGAAAACCAAAGATTTCTTACTTTTTTTACTAAGCTTTTCCTTCCTCCTTTGTTCCTTTCTTGTGCATCTCTCTTGGCTGGTCTCTTCCCTAGTTTGAAGTAGAACTAAAGTTGGTTAAGAGAGGAGGAGAGGTGGGACTCATTTTATAAGAAGCAAGGTTACTTAATACTCTTTTAAAAAATTTTCATTTTGTCTCTTTTTCTTGGTTCTTTCCATTTGGGTTCATTTTAACTCATTTTTTAAAACTGTCTTTTTCATCATAAATTCTAACTTATAAAATACCTTTGGTTTCAGCCAAATTAGATTAAAAATCTTCCCAAATGAACCGATCAAAGTTCAGGTCAATCGATACTCTAAAATATAAACTGGAGGAGTTTTTACTATTCTAGGGGTTCCTATGATTTTTAGGGTCTCTAAGAAGCTCTAAAGACTTAATTTTTTTCATTTAAAGATCCCTCCTTTGAATTTTTTAAAAGTGCTTAAAATTACAAAAATGCTACTGGTTTTTGTTAGATTTTATTTAGTTACTATGACTTTAGTTTTTGGATATCTTAAGTCTTGTATCCTTATTTTTAATTTTCTAGATTATTGTCTTGATTTTATTTGGTCTCAAATCTTATTTAGGGGGCTTCCTTTTATAACTAGTTCATTTCTAAAGTTTTTAGAAAAATCAGACATTACAAACTCCTTTCATTTTGCTGTCATTGAGAGGCCTTGTTGTTATCATATAGGAATTTGGTTTGGCTTTAGTTAGTTTTAATCCTTGAGTTATATGAGATGTTTAGTAGTGACTATAAGAAGGTAGGCTATTATATAATCTTACCTTTTAGCCATTGAAATACTCCAGGATTGATCTAGGGTTAGCAGCAACTTGATGGTTTGCTCATTTAAGTCTTTAGAGTCAGTATGAGTTTGAGTTGTAACCTAATTCTCTCAAGTCATGGGCAAAATGAATAGAAATTCATTTAGGAAGTAATCATGTCATGACTTAAGTCTTCAAGTCATGGCACAACTTTCAAATTTGGGGAAGAAATGGTCCATAAATGATTTCCACTATGACTTAAGTGTTTTAAGTCACAGTGTAAATCATGAATTTTTAGGAAGTCTTGTCAGAAACCCATGTTGAGTCATAACCTAACTATTTTAAGTCATAACTTGAATCCTAGAATTCATGTACAACCTTTTAAAGCTTGTTTACTTGATGCTATTGATGAATATGAGCGACAAATTCAATTTATACTCATTTTAATCTTCCTAAAAAGTATTAAAGAGAGGTAACCAAGCTTAATAAATATACTAAAATTAAATGAACATGAAGTTTTCTATCTAGTTTTAGTAGTGTAATTTTTTGAATAAAGGTTTTGATTTTTTTTGTATTCTTGAATCTTAGTGATTTATTAACCAATCTTATGCATTTATTACAATTAATTTAGAACTTAAGTATGTTATTTAATTTAATTAAGAACTAGGGACGTTACATGAATCATTTTACCCATGAAAATTTTCCATTTTCTTGGAACATCTTAGCTTGTTGCTTCGAATAAGCTAGGGTACATCTTTATCCATATACCATAGACTCGATTGCCAAATCAAACCTCACCCAGTAGCAAAGTATATGGTATTACATGCTCCTATCCTTAGTATTTTAGGCTTAAAACACAAGCTTTCAAGCAATCAACAAATTAAATCATTTATTATTATGTCATTGACATGATATGAATGCCAAGTTCTTATCAAAATCTTCCATATCAAATAAAACATTTGTGAACTAGTACTCTCATACCAAATTGTGACATCTAACTCCTAAAAGGAAAAAAGTTAAGGAATTTTATCAATAAACCAAACCAATGACCTTGCTAGAAAATGATTATTTAACTTTAAATTCATAAACCTAAGAGAATCTTAACAATGATAGATTAATACACCTAGAAGACAACCAACTACAAAGAATACTTAATGTTATAACTTCAAATATTATCTAATTTAATCTAACTCAATCCAAAAACATTCAAAAACCCTAATTAAATATTATTACTAGAATTAATCTCCTAAAAAGCTTAACTAAGGCATGTTCTCCTAAAATTTATAGAAAAGTATAACCTTTTTAGATTAGGCCAATTATCTCTCCGATGGTATTGATTACCACCTAGGGTATTATGTGGCTTGAGCACCATAAGGGAAGGACCTTAAATGTGATAAAGGAGTCCAAAACAACTAAAAGTAAAATTTCATTTTTTTTTTAATTAATTTTGCTATCCCAAAATTTTATCTTAATAGTTTTACCAATGAAGGTAGTCCTCCCATAAGCCATCTATCAATAAACCTCAGAGAACTAAAGCCACACCATATTAGATAATTCTATTAGTCTTTGACTAAATCTAGCTGGAGTTATCAACATCCTTATAATATCAGTCACAACCCAAATAACAATAAACTTTACTCATACTCAAAGTAGACTATAACTAGCTATTCTAGAGCTCGAAAGATTACTAGGTAACTTAAACCTTCCAAAAGGGTACATAAGGTTAGGTATGAAACCTCAAGCATGCAATTCAACTTCCACTTGCTTCAGAATCACCTAAAGAAAGATCCATGAGAAAACAAAAAAATATCAAATTATGAATCCTTAATCTTAATGTATTACTAACTACTTCACTTTGCCTAAGGTTCTTCCTTTACATAATAACGAAATCACTTTAGAAATTATTCTTAAGACACTCAATGAACATAATAACTTCCATTCAATCCAAATATAGCTTTACAACACAAGGTATAATTGATCAGGAAACAAAATGGGGCAAAAATGAGCATAACAACAAAGAATGTATAGTCTGGATTGAGCACGACTGTGCTCCTAAACATGCTAGGTTACGTGCCTCTCTAGTTAGGAGTATGTTAGGCATCACTGCTTGAGCATGCTGAGCTTAGTTTTTGTTACATCTTTACCATGTTTTAGACAAGTTTTGGGAGATAGTTTGAAGACTCCATTCTGTTTTAATTCCTACCAAATTTGGCATGCTAAAACATCTATATAAGGTCTAATGTCAAGCCAAAATTCAAACCAAGACTTACTTATTTGGATCCTCAAATGTGCACATCTTAGGAATTGTTTAGATCAAGCATTAATTGCTAATTGGCACCTTAAGTGTACTAATTGGCACTCTAACCTTCTCCCACTCTAACCTTCTCCAAACATAACCAACTATCCTTAAGCAAATTTCAATACTTAATTACCCCTAAAATGATTTAACCAAGGCCCAAACCTTGATGAATAAAAATTGAACTGATAACTTCCTAAATCATCCATATTAAGGGAATATGGTCCCACTATACCCAGACTTACAAATTACGGTCACAACTTCACAATACCTATCATAACACCCAACACAAGTCTCAAACATGGAATTACACTAGTCTAAGCCATAAAGAACCACTCTTTGGTCAATCATAACTTTTCATCATCTCACACCCCTTCTTTTTCACACCACCTTGTGGTCAAAATGTGTAGCTCAACTCCAATTCACATCAAGTTTATCTAAACACAATATTAGTATCCAAACAATGACCTTACACTTAGCATCCTTAGACTAACTTGGCATTCACATTCATATCATGGCAAAATAACAGATAAGGGTTGTTTGACAACCTCATATTCTTTCATAGTTTATCAAATACTTAGGGAATGCAACATGTTATAATAACACTGTGCAATATAGAAATAAGATAGAGGAGGAATAGTTACTATCTTTCTCAACCTTTCCTTCCCTTTTCGCTCTTCCATAAAGTACTCACTAAAATGTACAATCCATAATCAGGGTGAGATATAAAATCTTAGTATCCAACATACAATTCCAATCATATAACATAGAATACACTATAATAATGCTTTACATAAAAATATCCTAAAACAAAACATAAACCAAGCAAATTAGTAGTTTAACTATCAAATGATACTATCATACACTAGTAACCACATATCAATGTGCTCAGTTATTGGCTAATAACTTGTAAGTGGCACAATCATGACTACTTCTCCCTTCAACATGAGCATGATCATAGCTTGGTGTATGAGCACAACATATGTATATGTATAAACCAGAGCAGAATCATGGCTTAATGCATGATTACAACACTTATGCATAATCAAGAACATTTATGCATAATCAAGAATATGATCACAGCTTTATTGACTAGAACATGATCATGGTCCATGGTATCTCAGAAGTATCAATAATTAACTTACCATTAACATCATATAATCACATGTACAAGCAATCAATAGAATATTTCTACATGCAGGAATAGAATTAACCCTAATTACCTCTCAAAGATACTTTCCACTTCCACATAACTACTGGCATGTCTCAAGTGGACATCTAAATCTAACATAATTATATATCATCAAAAGTGTCACATCCTAAATTTTTCTTAAGTTATAATACAACCTAAAAAGGGGAGTACTAAGGGACATCATCAAGAATAATAACCTAAATAAACAAGGAAAATTTAAAAGGCTGAAGTAAATCTTAAGGAATTAATCATGATTAATTAAGATTAATAGGAAATTAAAGGTTAATTGAAGAGGCCAATAAGGGAGATATGTTAAAAAACTTCTTAATCATGTGTTGGTCATCCATATTGAAGAAAAGTGGGTGAAGACACAAAGAAAAACCAATAATTTCCTTAGGATGCAATGCTTCAGCCACCTTATACTAAGACACTAAGACAAAATTTTATTCCATTTGACATGTCACCCTTCACCTAAATCCATAAGTAAATATTTATATACTCCATCCTTAATTGCATAGCCAATGGTTGGATAATTTGGCAAATGAAAAAGAGACAATAAAAAACTTATAAGTTAATGCCACCTTGACATCCTACTACCTATTTATATATATAATTTGTTCGCTTAGTGGCACTTAGGTCCTTTAGCTGTGCAAAAAGCCATGAAGGTTCAATTACATGATTGTTTAATAAATATTGGAACACATGACACATAATATGGCCAGTGGTTTAAGACTTATAAGAAGGGAATAAACAAATCCTAAATCAATGTTGCTTTGACCATTCCACCACTTGCTTATATAAATGTGTGTGTGTGTGTGTGTGTGTGTGTATCAAACATGAGGCATCCAAAATCATTTGGCTATGTAAAATATCATGAAGCTTATCTAAATGGATTGTTTAGAAAATAATGGAGCTTATGACACCTAACATAACCGATGGTGTGGGACCTTGTAGAAGGAGAATAAGCAAACCTTAAACTAACACTATTTTAATCATTCCACCATATGTATGCATGTATGTTTGGTTAAATGGCATAATATTCCTTAAGTCGTGCAAGTCATAGAACCTTATTTAAATATAGTGCTTTGATGAGTATTTAAGGAAGGGACACATAGCATGGCCACCAAATAGCAAATAGGAATAAATGATTCTTAATTCAACTTCATTGGCCTCCTTGTTGGTCATGTGTGTTAGGTGGCAACTTACAAATGTTTTCCTTATTTTGAATCAATTAAGCTTAGAGCAATATTGAGAGAAGGAGAGAAATACCTCGAGTTTTCACCATGGAGTTTTAAGAGAGAGAAAGATGTGAGCTGTGGTTGCATGAAAATAGTTTCAAGGATTCCATAAAAGGTGAGTATAGGAAAAATTGCCTCGCTCCTTGTTTGCCTTCATTCCATACTATTGGAACTCTAAATTGTGGCACTTTGTTGTTTGCTCAGTGATAAATGTCAATTTTCTACATCTTATTTTCCTTTAATTTAGATATTTTGATGATTAAATATGGCTTAAAGAGTTTTAATTAGATGAGATTTTATTTTAGTAGCCATTTCTTGCATTCTAGGAATTCATTTGCACAATTTTGGTTTTTTATTGCATAAGTCTTGTTTCAAATAATTTTGAAAAAAAAAATTCATACTAAAAATTTTCTTTTAATTATGTAGAGTTTTAATATACAGTTGGGTTTTTAATGGTGGAGATTAATTTGAAGAATTGGAAGTTTCAATTTATAATCAAGGCCAAGATATCAAGTCAACATTCAAGTTAAAGATTTCAAGATTTAGGTTTGGTCCAATCTAAATGCTAATCTATCTCTCTTTCTTGGACCATATAACCCACTAGCCTTTCATTCTTGGACCATGGAAACCGTGGCATTATAATAGTCTACAAAGATTAAAAGCATTACGTCCAACCACTCTCTCACAGTCTCGGCCCACTTTCATGCAAAAGCCTTCACGAGACAGCTCATTCCACTCACATTATCATTAACTCACAAAACCCATACATAGCTTCCATATATACTCACTCATCTATGAGACAGCACCAGAACATTAAGCTCTTGCACATGTTGACACATGGCTTCATTCACAATCACCCACATGTAGTAGCTCCATCACACTCATTCTTCCATATAAACACAAATGCAAGCACGTGGACAGCACCTCCTCACGTGCACAGATCATTCAGCACATGGAATCCATGGGTTTCATTTACATCCACGTAAATACAGCACACATCATCACACACGGGCTGCCACCAGCTCACTTTACTCTCTCACACACGTCACTTCAATCTCTCACAACAGTTCACACACACACACTCCACGGGTCACTTCCTCTTAACTTCATACACACACACTACACCAGGGATTAGGAGGCATAAGGGAATAACACCTGTCAGTTCCATCATATAACATATACATACGACCTCACATGGTCTCTCAAAAACACATAGGCATGAAGCCATGGGTCTCACGTCAAAGCATCCAGCCATCAGCCACTGCACATACACACACAGACAGCCATGGGTTTGTGAGGTCTAGAGTAGGAGAAAGAAGCATGTGGAAACACTCAAGCAGCTCAAGTGGAAAGTTCTGCACGTGGTTTATGAAGGATGCTACATGTGAGAGAAGTGGAGAAGGCAGTTTTGGGTTCAAGCATTGCACAACTGGTCCATGTGATCAGAAGAAGGCATGGGCTTCCTCCAGAAGAGCAGCACGTCACAGCAGCTCAGTTCCTTTCTTTTCATGCATGGCTCTAATGCAATGGAGGGAAAATCACGTTTGGATAATAGGAGAAAGGCTGCAGCTCATACACATACCAACACAAAGCACAACATCATAGGTGGGCTCACTCTTTCATTCACAGACTAAGAGAGAAGCAAGAAGCAGGCTCGGGCAGCAAATCTAATGGTTTATCAAACTAACGTGAAGGAGCTGACATGGAATGAGAGGAAAACATGTGGGAATGATCCAAGAAGCGGGGGAATAAAATAGAAGCAGAACACGTGATTAAGAAGCCACGGGTCTAAAGATCTAAAGAGCATGTGATTATTAAAAGGTAAATGAAGAAGTATGTGACGAGTAGAAAGGGGAATTAACTTGGGCAGCATCTAGAGAGAAGGAATTCTCGCACCATCCATCCAGAACGCGAAACATTCTATTCACTCCATCATCTCACCTTCAGCCATGACCTCTCCACCCATTTCCTCCATCATTCTCAAGTCTATGAGAGCTTAGTTGAATCTTGTGGCTAGCTTGGATGAAGAACCTGGATTGAAGCTTGAATCTATGGAGTTTAGTAAAGGATTTTGGGCTAAGATTCTTATTTTATTTTTCTATCTTTCTACATCAATTTTTGTACTTGACTAAGATTGGTGTAGTTTAAAATTAGTGACTAGTTAGACACTAATTAAGAGACTATTTAAATGATTAATTAATTGAATTAAATGCTAGATTTTCAATTACCTACAATTATCCATGTATGCAATCAAGGTATTTGATGAAATACATGTGAGAGATTGAGTACTTGAATGTCTAATTTAAGGTTTTCTTGGAGTTTGATTGGTTAATTGATCCTAAAGTTAAAATTCATAGACTAATTGATTGATTAATCACTCAATTAAGTGTTCAAATATCTTAATCACAAGAATTAGTAGTTTAATGAGAGTTGAGGTCTCAATTAACATCAAATTGCTAATCTCTTGCATCTCGAGTGGTAGCTTAAGATCACTTGCCATGAACACAAATAGGAACTCTTAGACCAGAACCAATGATAATAGAATTAGGATAAGGATAGTTTATACCAAGGGATGAATCCAAGGCTAATCACAAGTCCATTAGTTATTTCTTAATTCATATGCTTAGGTAGCACTTAGAATTTTAATTGCCTCTAATTTTAATTAGTTTAATTCAATTAAAACCCTCTTTAGTTGGGCAACTTTTAGATTTTCTTTTACACTTAGAAAACTTAACTGAACTTTGAAATCCATTTCCAAAGGACATGATTTAGGTTGCACCCTATATTGCAAATATTTTTCAACCTAGTTTATTTGGAGGTTGCACAACACAACCATTCAGTTGGCCATGAAAAATTAAAGTAAGACTGTTAGGGAGGTGTAAGAAGAAGTAACAAGCTTTCTTGGAGCTAAGGAATTGAATTGCTCTATTGAATGGTGGTTTGGCCGAGAACTAGAATAGAGAAAGATTAAAATTCTATTGTTGTCTTTAGCTATAGGAATTTGCATGATATAGATCTATTAAATGATGTTTTGGAATAAAAAGAGGAAGAGCAAAATGTGTATGGGTTGCCTTGACACCAAATGGAATCATATGTGTTTCCATAGTAAAATGTACATGCACCTTGTTACCATAGTTAAGAGAAAAATATTAAGGTAAAGGAGGAACTTGTGGGTAAGCCTAATTACCATTCAAATGGCATTTAGGAGTGGGACTTTAGGATTTTGAATTTATTTTAATGAATTATAATGAGATTAAATTTGTAGGGAAGAGAAAATAAAGATTTGAATGATCATATATTGGAAATTCTAATTTCCCATTTATTAGAAGCAAACCATAATATATGGCACTTGAAATTAGTAATTTCATTTTGTTTTTAAGCTTTGGACATGGCTTATCCTTATATAGGGTATTATGTGATTGTAATTGTAGGAAAGGGCTTTGACAACAAAAGGTAGAGACTAAATTAATAGAACCTTGGGATTGATTGAACAAGTAGTTAATAGAATATTTGTTATATATATATATATATATACATATATATATATATATATATATATATATATATATATTAATGTACTAAACCAACGTGTGACTATGATTATACTATGCTAAATGTTTGATTGCATTTATACTTGTTTCTTGACTAAGGCAGATGCCTTGGATACTAGTCCCTCTGTTGTTAGCTAGCCTAATGGATGAATGAGAACTATTATCTAGTAACCAAAAGATTTCTCTATTGAAACTATGCATTGAATATGGTCTGAAATTTGTCTTAGTGCCATTTATATATATTCTTTATATGTTCTTTATATGTGATGTTAGCTACTGGGATTATTATCTCATTCCATAACTAATTCTTCTTTCTAGGAACTAGTTTTGATGTTAACAGGGCCAAATCCATAGAAAATAAATAAGCAAAACATCTAACTTATGTGTTGTCTACATAGTTAACATTCGTAACTCTTTTGGAAATGTAAATACTCAAGTACTAGCCTAATTTAGGGATTTTGACATTAGCTATGTGTGTGTATGTATGAGTATATGTTACAATGATACAAAAGTGAGTTTTCATCTAGTTATACTATTATGTCTGTCAAGAATATGATGTTACAACTAGGATCAATCTATATAATTGTTTAAGTATGAAACTGATAGTTAAGGACATATTGTTGACAAGATTTTCCAATAATCCATAAGATCTTAAAATAGATTAGTAGCATTAGCTTACAAGGTCTAAAATGCTATTCACAAGATCTCATAGTAGTCTACAAGATTCTAAATCATACTAGTCGCACTAGTCTACAAGCTCTACAATCCTGTTGACAAGGTTTTCTAGTAGTCTACAAGATCTTAGACCATGTAGACCACTATGACAGGTCTTCGATTACACTTTAACACTTGAATCTAAGACCTTGTCTACGAGATTCAGACCTTGTCGACAAGATCTTTAGGTAGGTTCAAGGTTCTACAGTGTTTAATTATAGAACCTTTATTTGTAGAACCAAAAATAACGGTATAAGGCTTAATTTAGACAACAATAATAGTAATAATGATGATAGTAATAATAATAAATAATTAACATGTGAAGAAGGAATTTTGTTATGTTATTCTATAGTTAAGCAAAAATCCTTAGATATAACTATGAAAAGATTAGCGTGACAAAAAGACTCTATCAATACAAACAAAGTCTATATCTGCTATGAAGTGAAGTATACAAAATCCATAACTCAGCTTACCAAGCCTCATAAATCACAATTCCTCAGCCTTTAAGACCAAAATCTGAAGCTCACCCAATAGGTCCTTCCATTTTACCACATACACAAAATCATATATCAAAATCATGTTTCAATAAGGGATTTGAGGGAAAAATAACTATAAATGATGAGAATTTCATACCCATACCTTGGTCTTACTCCTTCATCCCCTTTTTGTTCAAAAACACACCAAAATCTCCAAATCCACAACCTTACGAATCTACAAACAGTCATTAAATCATAAACTATTCAGATTAAAATGAGGAGGAGAAAGAGTATATCATTTTTTCTAACACTTACGTAAGCCAAAAATGCCTCTTTCCTAACAGATCAATGTCCTAAAGTTTAAGGACCTAAGCTCTTTTCCCTTTATGGGTTGTGTGCTCCCTCTATGTTTTCCTTTTAGGCTAAGCGTGCATAAGAATTAAAGAGAAAAGGGAATGAGTTAGCTTTAAGTGGGTTAGGTTGTGGGTCAGGAGTCTAAATGGGTTATAAGCCCTATGGGTCTATGCTTATTTTTCGCAAGTCTAAGCTTTTTGAATTAGGTTTCGACTTTTAAAATGAAAGAAATACAAGGTATCATATTAAAGTTATTTCCAACTCTAATTAATTTAATCTTAGGGGCAAATAATCACTCATAAATTTTCTTAAGGCAATTTTTAAATTTCCTAAATTAATTAATTAAGTCTCTAAAATTAAATATTTTCCTTAATAATGCCATAAAAACCACATCTCTTTATATAATTTTATAAATCCTAGTTTTTCTAATATTTCATCAATAAATCTCTATTACCTAAAAAAATGAATTAAATGTCTAATTAAATTAATTTCCTCCAAAATCTCAACTAAATAATCTTTTGGGTATTGCATAATATATTGTGTGTTAAGGTTTATACTTATGTTATATAAGGTTTATCGAACACTAGGGCTACGATCTTTATGCCCATAGGTTAGGAAATGGCCAGTAGGAAAGAGCAAACTAAGACCTTTTAGGAGATGAAGAGAGCTAGGAGTGAGATGGCTAATAGACTTCAAGATCAGGCGAAGGTTTTAGTTGAGACCACCCATTTACTCTAAGCGATGAGAGAATAAGTTAAAAAAGGTAAGTAACTTAAGAGGGAAGGTAAAAATAAAGGTAATGCTAGAAGAGTTCAAATAGGGTTAGATCATAAATTTATAGGAAAGCTTCTAAAGATTAATCCCCCATCATTCATAAGAGTCTATGATCCATTGGTGGCTAAATAGTAAACTATACAACTAGAGAAAATCTTTAAGGTGATGCAATGTACTCATGAGAGGATGGTTTTATTAGTAGTTTATAAGTTAGAAAAGGCTATAGAAGACTGTGGATAAGTGAGGATAGACTTTTTAAGGAGAAAGGAGTGACTGTCACTTGGGTTGTGTTTCAAACATCATTCTTTAATAAGTATTTCCCCAATCTTGTCAAGAGCATAAAGGAGGTGGAGTTCCTAAAATTAGAATAATTAGAATAGGATGATACATATTTTTGTCAATATAAGACTAAGTATGAGGAGTTGTCTAAGTTTTTTAGCTATTTAAATCATACACATCACGAAGCTTGGAAGGTAACAAATTTTCAACAAGGTTTGAAGCCTAAAATTAAGGCATAGATAGTGGGTTATAAAATTAAAATTTTGCATTGTTGGCTAAGGTAATTAAGGAAGGGATATTAGGATTTGCTTTGGATATATCATTAGTCCTCCTAGGGAAGAGAGGAAATGAAAGTGCAATTCAACATAGAGATGGAAGTAATAACCCACAAAACAAGAGGACAAGCCATGTTAACTATTAAGGAAAGGGAAAGACACTAATTGCTATTCCCTAAAGCTGTGAGAAGTGTGGTAAGAGTTATGGGAGAGTTATGGTAGTAAGCTATATTAAAAGAATTAAAATATTTACTTCTGTTATAGCAAGCTTGGTCACTATGCTAAAGAGTATTCAGAGTAGAAGAAGACAATCCTTTATCCTAGCCTATAAACCAGGGGCAAGTTTTTGCCTTTGATTCAACAAGACGCCAACCAGTCACCAAACTTAATCCTAATATGTTAAAAATAATAAATTAAATTGTAAATACACTATTTGACTCTAGGGCAACCCATTCCTTTATTGTGTTTGGTTATATAAAATATTTGAATTTAAGAATAAGTGATTTACCTTTTGACCTATCAATTGCTACTTTTACAAAAGGTAAAGTTATCACTTTTAAAATTTATTTGAATTGCATTGTTAAGTTTGATATTCGGTTTACCACTCTTTATTTAGTATATGTTCATTTGTTTGATATTGATGTCATTATTAGTATGGATTGATTATCTGTTAATAATGTTATTCTAGATTATTCCCATAAGTCTATATCTTTATTTGCTTGTGTATCTGGTACTAAAACTTTTATTATATTATTTTATTTGTCTACCACCCAAGCTAAGAGATATCTTAGTAAACGGTATTAGAGATAATTTTCTTTTTTTTTTTGCAAACTAAGGTTAAGGGGGGTATAAAGAGTATATCTATTGTAAGGGATTATCTATATCACCTAATTTTAATAGATCTAGACTAAGCATGAAGAATCTAATTATACCTAAACTAACTAGAAACATTTGTAGAAAGAGTCCTAAACTACGACTAAAACATGTATTCATTAAAACTTTTTACACTTAAATTAAGTTACTTGAACATGAGACTAAGCACTCTTAAGTAAATCCTGTTATCAAATTTAACTTCATGTAGCTAAAGTGGAGGTAGTTAACCAGAACAATATTAGCTAACTACAACTGAAGGATTCCACTTAACTCACTAATCACACTTTATATCATCCTAAAAATCCATTTAAAAGCTTGAAAAGATCATGATTAAACATCCTTAGGACACTTCCCAACTAGAACCCAAGGGTTGGAACTAAAACTTAGTGATTTTCCTTAAGTTTTCTCTATGTGGTAAAATCAACACATTCAAGGCCTAGCCATGAAGGCCAAGGCTACAACTCTAATTGCCCAAGACAGCTAAAAACAAAATTTGCACAATTGGGGTCATGGCCTTAATATGCCAATTTCTATTTTTGCCTTGTTTTGTTGCAAAATTCACACCACCACTTCTTAAACTCAACCAAGTTGTAAGGATCATCTAAGATCAAGATATAAGGCCATTCAAGGGTTTATAAATCTTCCAAAGGACATAAGTAATGAGAGAAACTAGCAAAAGGATTTCTTATATAATGATAGTCATAATTATTACCTTGAATTAACCCAAAGGCAACTTATATCATCTAATTTTTAATGATTTGGTCCCAAACTAATTTAAGCCTCTTACCACATTGTCTAAATACTAAGAAACATAGTTCAAGACTATGTACCACTCTAGAAGCTTAATAAATCAGAGAACACTAGCCAAACCATTCCATGAAAAGTCCTTTCTTGTTGTCCAAAATGCCATGATAGCAAAAATCCCTCTTATGATAACAACAAGGGTGTTTTAACTTCAAGTGATCTATCTAAATTGAGTTACATAAACCCATTTCTCTTCAAATGAACTTAGGCAAGTCTAATATACCCAGTTATAATGTTCCAAATTGTTGAAACTGAACTACAACTCCAACTACTAAAAATGAGTACACCAAACCCCATTTGCATCTATAACACCAAAGCTTAATTAATAGTAGCTCAAGTAATTAAATCTCACATACCCAAATCAAGCAATTGGAATCCAAAACCAACTACTCAAGACTAAACAAGCTAAATGTCATAAATATAATTAATCCATTAACATTCACGAGGTAAGCCAATGTAAACCTTAATTACGTGTGAAATCTTTTTACGAAAAAAATTTAACATCATCTAAGGACCTACTTGCTATCCTCACATGTACAAAATGCAAAATACACTAAGTCTTACACTTGGCATTTTCATATCATAAGTTGCAAGATAAGTACAATTACTAAAATACATAATTGAAAAATATTTACCATTACAAAAACAAGCCTAGGCTAGCCAGTAAATTCTCCACAAGCAAGTTCCATTTACATTTATATATAATAATTAAAGATAATCTTCACTTGAAAGATCATCAAATATGCCATATTTCAAAAATCATTAAGTGCAAGTTTGACAACTATACCCTTATTGTAGTAGATAGCAAAGTCATTAGCCAATAACCCCTAATGGGTAGGGCATATTAACAAGGTCTGCTACACCCTCTAGCTTGGACATACTAACAAGATTCACGATGAAACACAACATAGTCAAACTTAAACATGGCATCAACAATTAAACACAAGCATCTACAAGCAATTAAATATGATATCATAATAAATATGAATGGAATTAAACTTTAATTACCTCAAATTTTGCCTACCACTTCCCAATAGCTATTAACACATTTTAAATAGCAATGTAAGCCTAAGATAACCATGAACAACCAATATATATTCATTAATTAAGAGGGACTCTTAAATCATAACAACCAAAAACACACAAATCATGTAGTTTTACAAGCTTTCTAGAACTCCAAACACTTGCCCCTTGCTCCAAATTCCTAATTTCAACAATAGGCTCCTTCAATTTTCGCATATGCATTAGCCACCATAAGAAAATCAACTTTGGGGATGAAATTTAAGTAAAATAACATCATAAATGTAGGGGAAACATTTTACCCAATCCTTGCTTATGCTTCCTCCTTCATTTCTTCCCCAAAAATACTTCAAAAATCCTAAATCCTTCAACTTAAGGTTTCATGAACCACCACTAAATCATAAACTAATTAGTTTAAAATGAGTAGGAGAAGTAGATCAATTTTCTCTTTACTCACCTAAGCCAAAAGTTGTATTTTCCTAGTAGATGACAACTCCAAAGTGTTAAACCCAAGCTTTTTTTCTCTTTTTTATGCATCTTTCTCTTCTTTTCTTTGGTTGATGCATGTTGTGGGCTAAAGTGAAGGGAAGGTTAGGGTTTTAGACAATGCTTTTAAGTGAAATGGGTTATGAGTTATAGATCTGGGTCATAGGTCTCTACATTCTTAATGGGCCTTAGCTTGTTCTCCATTTTTAGGCCCCTTTAATTGTTTTTTAACTGAATCTTAGGGGGTAATGGCTTTAATTAATTTTTAAGGCCTACTATTGATTTCTACTTAATTAATTCAAAACTCATAACTAAATTTATTTTTCTCTATAATTCCTAAATAAATTGTTTTTTCATAAAAATTATAATTTTATTTATTTTTCCTCAATAACCCCTTATGTAAATTACTTCCCCTCCAACATTTGTATTAAAAATTTATAGGATGTTACATTATCAGAGATGTTTCCTAAGGAAATTAGCATTCTTCCTTTTGATAGAGAATTAGAATTTGCCATAAACTTAGTGCTTAGTGCCAAACCCATATCTAGAGCATTTTTATAAGATGGCACCAACAGAGTTAGCTAAGCTAAAAAAGTAACTGGAAGAGTTGTTAAAGAAAGGATTCATTAGGCCTAATGTATCCTTTTAGGGTACATCAATTTTGTTTATTAAGAAAAAATATGAGAGTCTTAGGCTATGTATTGACTATAGGTAATTTAATCAAATTACCATTAAAAATAAATACCCACAACTTAAAATAAATGATATGTCATATTAGTCAATCAGAGCCATTGTATTTTATATGATAGATCTAAAATCAAGGTACTATCATTTAAGAGTCAAGGCTAAGGACATCCTAAAGACATCTTTTAAGATTAAGTATAGTCACTATCAGTTTTTAGTCGTCTTTTGGTTTAACCGATGCTTAATGATCTTTATGGATTATATGAAGAGGATTTTCAGATCCTACCTAAATCAATTTATGGTATTCCTCATAAATGATATCCTTATGTATTCTAGAAGCCCTAAGAATGTAAGAAACATCTTGGAATAGTACTTTAGTTATTGAAAGATAAACAACTCTTTGCCAACCTTAACAAGTGTGAGTTTTGGCTTAGAGAGGTTAAATTCTTAAGACATTTATCTCTATTGAAGGGGTATCAATAAATCTTAGTAACATAGAAGCAAAATTGAATTGAGAAAGGCCTAAGTCAATTATTGAGGTTACATTTTTCTAGGACTAGCTAGGTATGATTGGAGATTTATCAAGGGGTTTTTCCAATTAGTCACATCTTTGACAAAACTAACCAAGAAAGATAAACCTTTTATCTGAATAGTAAGCACAATGAGTGTTTTCAGAGGCTAAAAGTTAGTTTAACTTTTACCCCAACATCGAGAATCCATGACCCAAAGGAAGCCTTTGTAGTTTTATAACGATGCATTTAAGAAGGATTTACAATGTGTGCTAATGCAACAAGGGAGAGTAGTAGCCTATGCCTCTAGATATTTAAAACAGCATGAGGAAGACTAATACCCATGGTTTAGATTTAGCTACCATGGTGTTAGTTTTGAAAATTTGAAGACATGACCTATATGGAACATCATTTGAGGTCTTTAGTGATCACAAAAGTTTTAAGTGTTTGTTTGATAAGAAAGAGTTGAACATAAGCCATAGAAGATGGGTAGAACTTCTTAAGGATTATGATTTTATTCTTAAGTATCACTTAAGGAAGGCTAATGTTGTAGCAGATGTCTTGAGTAGAAAATATATTTATATGGCCTTGATAATGCTTAAAGAACAACAAATAATTAAGGATTTGAGAGACTTGAACCTATCTATCTCTATTAATCTAGGAAGTCTTTGGTTGAGTGAACTTAGAATTTTGAGTGACTTTATAGATCATATTAGAAGTGTACAGGCTCAAGATAAATTTTTAATGGAAGTTAGATAATGGATTTCTATAGGTAAGTTTAAAGAGTCTAGTATTGATAAAGATGGTATGGTCTTATATCAAGATAGGTTATGCATTCTAGAAAGTGATGACCTGAGAAAGGTAGTTTTACCCAAAGCCTATAAGAGTAATTATATCATTCATCTAGAAACTATCAAGATGTATCAAAATCTTAAGAAAACATTTGATGGCCTAGTATGAAACTAGATATAGCCAAGTATTCTAAGTGATTAACTTGTTAGAAGGTTAATGTAACACCCCAAAATAAATTAAGGTGTTAATTATAGATTTGGGTTAATTAAAAATAATTAATATGGGATACTTGGGCAAATTATGTGAATGGGATTTATCGAGAGATAAATTATTAATATGGGTTTGAGATTTAATTAGGTTAGAAACTTCATCTAAGCCCAAATTAAATTAAGTAAGCCATGATTAGAAACTAATAGAGGCCCAAGAATTTTAGGTGCAAACCCAACTTCCTATTATGAGTCTTGGCCCAAAAGAGACCACCTAGCAATGGCTCAATTTGATTTAATGAGTTAGGGACCTAAGACCCAACTTACATAAGCTTTTATAATTGGCCCAAGAACCCTTGTGCAGACCAAATCAATTGAGTTCTTAAAACTTGGTCTAACCCAAATAAGATTCTACAGCCCAACTTATGAAACTCAGCCCAAACCAACTTAAAATCTGAACCCATATAGACTTACGCCTTTAGGTCAACCCATAACCCATTTAGGACCTAACTTAAACTCTAAAAATTGTTCTAGCCACCCTTCATTCTGCAAAACCACAAGAAACACAAACACATTTTTCAGAGGTCCCTTGGAGGCTAGGTCTTCTCCCACTTTCTTGGCCCTATTTCTTACTTTTAGGCTCAAAATTAGCTAAGGTACTTGCTATATAACTTAATCCCCTTCTCTTTTTCTTCATTTTGACCTGACTATTTTTTCATTTGGAGCATTTTCATCATAGTCAAAATTTAAAATGTGGTTGTTTGGGATTTTCTTGGTGAAATTTCATAGGTTGAGATTAAGGGTGTTGTTAGGTAAGTTTGGGACCCCTATAGCTGATTTATGATATATGTATTGTTTTTATGTGAATTTACTTAGAATTTGAAGTGTTGTTTTGAGATTTCTAGGGTAGGCTCAACTAAATCCGAATTTGGTTCTTGTGGTAATTAGGTAAGTGTTTTTTAATAGTCCTATATAGCTTAACTCCTTGAGTAATGGGTTTACTGATATAAATTATGATTAGAGATAGTAATTACTTGGTTTTATATTCATAAGCTAAAGTAGCATTCAGTTGGCTCTTAGAGGATTGGCTACAAGTGAGGTAACCGGGGTTCATGCCAATTCTATGTATATGTTTGTTTTAATTTTGTATTTGCTGCATGATTATGATTTTGAGTGCTAAATGAATTAGTTAGTTATCTATTATATGTGATTGGACCTTGTAAGTCCATGGTGAAGCTGTGGTGCAGCTGCCACCCATGCATATGCTTCGATCAGGCACCGAGTTATGATCAGACCCTAGAAGCACTGAGGCATGTGCTTCAATTGGACACCGGGTTATGATTAGATCCCAGATGCACTGAGCCCTGATTGTGCTCATTAAGGAGTGCCATGAAAAGGCCTCTCCCGATGTTATTGACCTTTAATATGTGAAATTGTTATTGCTAGTATGGGATAGTAATCATAGATAACTTAATTATTTAATTTACTGATATGGTTCGTACATTTTCTAATGCTTATATGAAATCATGCATATATGTGAATTAAACTTGAATATATGAATGGAATTTGCCTTTGGTTACTGAAATTTGCATCTCACCCCTTTTCATGGAATCATACTTTTAGGTGAAGTCTCTTCGGGTAAGGATAGGGGGAAGTAAGTGGATGAAAATTCATGAGCTCTAACCATATGTGGAGAAGCTACACTTAGACTTATTTAAATAGAATAAATGCTAAATTTTGTATTCTTTTTGTATAGTATCATCAAGTAATCATGTTGCCAAGTATAGGTATTTATATTTTGATTACTTAAAATGTATCTATTGAGGAGTTAGGCCTTATTTTAGTTTAGTATTGGTTGTATGAACTTATAACATCTGTTATGAATTTTGTTGAACCTATGATATGGTTTACCATTTAGGAAATGTAATTATGTGATACATAGGATGTAGACCTGAACTAGTGATGCATGAAATCTTTAATGAAATATATATTTGAATGATAATTATTCGTAACTTATGAAATTCTGCTGTTATTGATCCATGAACTTGCTAATATATGATAGTTGGATGAGTAGGAATTAACAGTTAAGTCTTGAATGGGTAATAACAGATAAGCTAGGTGAATTAAGTAAAGGAAAGCCATTAAAACCCTACAAATTAAGGTAAAGTGACCCTAGGGTGTCATTAAAGAGAGAGTTAGAGTGTATGAGACTAAATTTTAGAAGTTGTAAGATCAGAAGATGTTTTGCTGAAGCCAAAATAGTCTTAGCTGCGGCTAACAGAGGCAAAATTGCCAAGGGGGAGTACTAGAGAGCAATTCGCTACGGTGAGAAGTGAAATTAGCCATGACGAAATGTGGGAGGCCAAACTAGGAGTTGTCTAGAGAGTAATTAGCCACAACGAACTTTGCAAAAGTGTGTCGAGTGTTCCAGAGAGGAATTAGTTGCGGTGAACATGGGAATTGCCCATGGCCAATAGTGAGAGGCGAGTGAGGTAGGCTCTAGGAGGTCTTCTTGCCACAGCACCATGTAGGCTAGCCACGGTGAAACCTGTAAAGATATAAGAGTGAACCCGAGAGCAATTGGTCGCGGCACAAAGACATTTAGCGGCAGTTAACCATCCTAAACTCTCATTTTAACCTAGAAATCTTAGTTTTTCCTATGGTAACCTCAAGGGATGACTTAAAAACACTGGTAGAAAATTCTTATAAGTTGGAATTAATGGGTAATAGAATCAAAGGCTTATAAATGAGGGTTGTTTCTCTTGTGTATATGAATGCTTGTAATTATTTAGTTGATGACTCTAATAACATTAAGGTTCAAATTTTCTTGCATTTTTTGAATGTAATTAGTTGAAATAATTTTTAACCATGATTTATGATTATTAATCACATATTTAACTTTAATTACAATGATTAGAAGTTAAGGTTGTCATAGTTAATATAGAGCATTGAAAACTAGTTGGATTATTACAACCCTTAGAAATACTTGAGTGGAAATGGATTAGTTTTCTATTGAAATTATATAAGGTTACCTAAGACATCTTTAAGTTTTAATACAATTTAGGTAGTTGTGAATAAACTGACTAAGTCGCTTGTTACCAATTAGGTCTACCTATTCTTTAGACATGTTAGCTTAGGTTTACATCAGAGAGATTATGAGGTTTCATAAGGTGCCTAATAGTATAGTATCTGATAGAGACTCTAAATTTATCTCTAGATTCTAAAAATCATTTCAAAGAGCCCTAGGAACCAGACTAAGTTTTAGTATAACATATCACTTTAAGTTAGATAGATAGATTAAGCGGATTATCTAGACTTTAGAAGATACGCCAAAGGCATATGTGTTAGATTTAAAAGGGAACTGGCATGCATATCTACCATTAGCTAAGTTTGTCTACAACAATAGTTACCATTCTAATATTTAAATGACACCTTTTTAAGGCTTTGTATAGGAGAAAGTGTAGTCTTACATGTTGTTGGGTTGAGTTAGAAGAGAGGAGTTTGCTAGGTGTAGATATTATAGATTTGACTTTTAAGCAGATAGAATTCATCAAGAAGAGATTACTTACCACCCAAAGTAAATAGAAAAGCTATGTAGATAGAAGAAAAAGATCCCTAAAGTTTAAGGTTGATAACTATGTGTTTCTTAAAGTATCTTTAGATATGGATGCGGGCTAGTCTTTAAAGTCCAAAAAGCTCAATCCTCGATATACAGGTCCATTTTAGATCCTTAATAAAGTTGGGCTAATAGCTTATTACATTGCTTTGCCACCTAATCTTTCCCAAATTCACGATGTTTTCCATGTGTTACATCTAAAAAAGTATCAACCCAATCTTTTACATGTTATTGAGTATGAGTTAGTGCATTTGCAAGATAATATGTCTTATCTAATTGAACCAAAGAAAGTTGTTAACTATCGGATCAAGCAACTTAGAAGCAAGAGCATATCACTAGTTAAGGTGGTTTGGAAAGGATTATCCCTAGAAGAGTCAACTTGGAAGATTGAAGAAGATATGAGATAGTCATATCTGACATTATTTATATAAGGGAATTCAATCTTAAAGACAAAATTTTTAAAAGATAGGGAGGATGTAACATTCCATAGTTTTAAGTTAATTAAAATAAATAATTAGGAATTTATAGAAGATGTTTATATTTATTAAATGAGGTTTATATTTATTAATTAAAGGGATAAGAGGTGTTAATTTAGTATTGAAGATATTTAATATATATTTTATTATTTTAGTGATCAAGGAATTGTTGAAATTTAATTTGGAAGATAAGAATTTAATATATGTAGAAAATAAGAAAGTTGGGTCATTGTACTTTATATTTAATTGGATTTAGATGATAATAGAAAATTAGATAAAAAGGCCAGATAGTAGATTTTTAAGTGAACTTGACCATTGATCCATAACCTAAATTCACCTAAATACTTAACCCATGTTATTTTTTATTTTTATTTTCATTTTCATTTTTATTCCATTTTGAAAATAACACCCTAATAGCTATCCACCACAAGGGGGGAGAGAGAGAAAGAGAGAAAGAATGTGTGTGTGTATGCATCTTTTTATCTAAAGAGAGGAAGTGGATCTAAAAGATAAAAAGACTCCACGGATGCTAGATTTTAAGCTTCATTTTGATCAGGATTTTATGGGAATTAGCTAATGTGAATTAAGAAACATTTAATCAACTCATTCTAAATTTTCTTTTGAACCAATTAGAATTTTAATTGGATGATGTTGGCTTTGCAAAGTGTAAGAGCTAGTGATTTTCATGTGTTTGTTTAGATTACTAGAGGTATAATTTCTATCCTGAATATTGGATATTATTTAATAATTGGCTATTTAAATTTTAAGTTTATATTAGTTAATTTTTAGTAGACTCAAGGTGTTTGACAAAATTCTTAAGAGACTTGAAAGTGTGCAAAAAGATGAATTAAGATATAATTCTTATTTTATAATTTTTCTTTTATATATTAGATGGATTATATTGGATAATTGGAGGTATTCTTGATGGTTTGGCATCATTGGAAGAAATTAAAGTAAGGTGCAAGTGAGAGCAAGTAGCATGATCCGAAGATTAGCTTGGAGGATTTGTTTAAGTAGTAAGTACATAAGCTATATTAGTTTAATTAGTGAATTACGTAATATTTGGAATATTTTATAAACTTATATATTCTAATTTATTATTGTAGATTATTAGTTTGTGTTCAATTGGAGTTACTTAGCTTGTGTAGCCATCTTTACAAGGTAGATAGTGTCCATAAACATAATTCTATATGCTTTCTCATATTTTATGAAATAGATTTATGAAATGTTGTTTATACCCCAAGAGTTAGATGGCAATGATTTGAGAAGATGATCATTCATATACATGATTGATGGAAATTAGGAAATGAATGATGTTGTATTTTCTCTTGAAATGAAATGGTTTGTAATGCTATATGATGTTTTCAAACTCATGCACATAATGTTGATGTCATGTTATATATCTTGAGGTGGAAGCCCAAGGGAGAATATGTTATATGATGATTATGTTGGATTAGGTGAATGCTTGTATTTATATTTTAATGACTAAAGGTATCATTGGATATCATTACACCTTATTTTGGTATGAGATGGATAGGTAAGGGTGTTGATAGCTAATATTGAATAAAGGGGGAAGTAGGGGCAGTAATATAGAGATAAGCCTATTGTATCATTTGAGTATATAGTTTTTATAAACTTTATAGTTATTCTAAAATAAATTTATAAAATAAAAATTATTTGTTGTCCTAAATTGATTTTCTAAAAATAATTGTAAAAGTTTGATGGTTCACATAATAAAAGTTATGAAAAATACATGTGTTTTATGTAATTGAATTGATTCTTAAAAGTTTTATGTTTATGGCTAGGAATACAAGTCTATAACTTTATTAGTTGTTGAGATTTTTATCTCATCTACACTTTTTTGGATTGGTATTTTTAGGCAGAAGAATAGATACTAGTAAAGGGAAGCAGCATAATGAATATATTAGTTGAGTTATATTGTGTTAGATATGTATGTTACTTTGTGTCAAAAGATTTATATTAGGTAATATTTTATTTAGAATATTCTTAGTGTTATGCAACATGATTACTTTTATTTAGATTTAATATGTGGATTTATCATATACTTTTAGATGATATTTAAGGAATGGATTTTTATGGAGTAATTATAAATTAGTATGTTTAATATTGATAATTTAATTAGATAGTATATATTAGGAAATGTTAATTACTTTATTTAATATTTATAAGAGTATTTAGTATCTATCGTTTTTCAATAGTTCATAGGTTAAAATTATTAATTATTTATTTAAGATAATATTTATATATATAAATAAAACTATGCCTAACTAACAAACATTTCTCAGCACAACCAAATTCCTCCTATAATTTTAATGAGCTGCATATTTGGTTTGTCATGGTCAACAAGTAATTCTTGTTGCAAGGTGACGCTTTTTTTAAGGTCTAAATGAACTAAGTTGCATATATCATCCCTTAATTGTTTGTAATTATCTTGTGGCTCCGGACACTTCATTCTTCTTTCAAAATAACCCAACAAAGCATGAAATACAATTTAACCTAATCAACAAAGTAATTTAAAACAATTGACAACTAAACTACCATATAACAAACCTAATTAACCTATCTATAAAAGTGAAGGAAAGCTTGATTTCGCTACTTAAAACCATCCAAATACTTAAGAAAGTAGGTCTTTAATCAACAATCAAAACATCAAACCAATAAAGACCTTTAGTTGGGAGTTTCAAACAAAAATACACGTAATTACGCATTAAATCTATCAAACCCAAAATATCAATAAATGGGTGTAAAATAGGTTATAAGCCCTTAAAATATTTGATAAATCCTTAAAAATAAATATGAAAATATACGGTAAATAACGACTTGTCAATATTCAACTTTTAATTCTACATTGCAGAATCTTCATATAAATAATTGAGTACATGCAAAACAATACTCTTGAAAATTTCCATACAAGCGAAATTCAGTGATGTTTTCATATTCAACACAATTTGGGATGCAAAAAGCACTTACACTCAATGGAAAATAGCTGTCAAAAGTTAAATAACCAAGAATGTATTTTTCAACAAACTCGAATAGTTCTTCTCACTATTCAGGTTCTTTGGGAACTCTTTCATTGTAGCACAAGTGAAAGGAAAATGGAGTTTCCTCAGTGGCATATATCTCTAGATCTATTTTGGCTTTTAAATGCAAAATTAGAATTTTGAGTTGCTGTTTGACACGTAACTTAGACATTATTACAGAACCTTAATGTAGCATAAAAAGAAAATATATTTTTTAAACTATAGTAACCCAATTAGAGTTTTGTAACTTACAAGGATACAATTGAAAACTGATAAAAAAGTATATTTTGATCAAGCATTTATTATACAAAACAACATTTATACTTTATAATTTATAAATTTGTGTTGTTCACATAAAAATTTATATATAGTATATGTTTTCCAAAATAACTATATTTCATTTTTAGAAATCATTTTACATTTTATATAATAGATACAATATGATATTTTATGACTTTTGCTTTTAGTTCTGACCAATTATTATTATTTATTTATGCCACAAATAAAATTTGAGCGTGTTAAATTTTTATTCAATTAATACATTTGACATATACAAATAATAGGATCTAAACTTTTACGTCATTATTGTATTTTTAGTGTACTCTATTTTAATTTAAAGAAAGTAGGTCTAGCTTTTGATAATTTTTTTTTTAATTCCTTTGATGCACAAATGTGGAAGGAAGAATTTTTCAGTCAATTCCATGACGAGTCCAAGATTGCTCCTTGCTTGTTCTTTCTTTGTCGATAAGTCCAACGATGGATGAGAAGAAGCTTCGTATCTTCCATGCTGCCGGTCTTTGTTTCCTTTGATTTTCGTTTCCTCCTTTGTACTCTTTCTCTATCTTTATCCGAAGGTAACACAATCCAAGCTCTTCTTGCTTGAGATAATAATTCACCCTTGCGAGTAGATTTTGTTTTGGAGCTCATTGTCGAGGCCGTCAGATGAAATATCGATTCCTTAGCATTACACGCTCTCTGATTTTGCTAATTCTGGTGTTTTGGAGCTTAACTGGCCATGTACCGAAATCAGAGAGCTCCCAAGTCTCGCTCGTGGATTATATTGAGGAAGACTTCAAAAGTTTATATCCACCTTTAAGCCGTCCAAGCCGATCTATTTTGTCTTTTCCAGCGTGAGTTCTTGAGTAATTTTCCTCATTTATCTTATTTGACTTCCCTTTTATTTGTCTCTTTCTGAATGATAATAATAATTTTGGAGGCTCATAACTGGTTTTTAAGCAACATGACACTTTCTGCGTGGTGTTTATTTTGATTATAAAGACATTCCTTGGCTGTTGACTAGATTTGGTGATACTGAAAACTGTGATTTTTTTTTCCTTGATAAATGGAACAAACAAATTAGGAAACAAGGAAGAAGATCAGAACACCCACAGGAAATATAACTTAAACTCTTCCTAAGAAGAGGGATGAGCTAATCTTTCATAGTATCTTGCAAAAGTTGGATGTTGAAAGACCTAAGAAGTATCAATACTGAGTACGCGGATTGGGTACGAGACAATATGGCACATGGGATATGATAATTTTTAAAATTTTAGGATACTCATATTGGAGGTATATATAATTATATATATATTCAACATATTAATACTGAATATTGCAGCAAAAACTGTGTATTATTTCTCTGAATCGTGGGCATACAATAAATAGGAGGACCAAAATAATTAGGAGTAAATGCTCCTTAATTTCTCGTAGCAAAGAATGAAAGAATTTGAATAAAAACTATTTACACTCTTTACAGAATTAAAGACAATAAAGAGCCTAATAATAACAAAGTTGACTCTCTAGAAAAGGTAATAAAAATATTCGAATGCCCGTGATTCTTGGAGAAAAATCTAGGGAGTATATGTTTGCCATTCCCATTTTGGATTAGTGAATATCAAATTGAGCCCATGGAATGGATTTGGTCAAAACATCAGCAGTTTGTTGATGGATGGATATGTAGATCAATTCAATCACCCCATGTTCAATTTTTTCTTTGATGAAATGATGATCAATCTCCACATGTTTAGTTCTATCATGATGAACTGGGTTCTTAGCAATACTTATCGCAACTTGATTGTCACATAACAACTTCATTGATGTTGGTGATGATAGTTGAAGCTCTTCAAGAAGCCTTTTTAGCCATATTCTTTCGCAAATTCCATTAGCCATAGCTCTAAATTCAACTTTTGCACTACTGCAAGCACTTACCAATTGCTTTTTACTTTTTCGAGTAACAAGGTTTCTCTAAAGATAGGTGTAATACCTTGAAGTAGATCTTTTATCTGTCAGAGACACTCTCTAGTTAGCATTAGAAAAAACTTCTAGATCTCTACTTATTCCCTTCTTGAATAAGAGTCTCTTTCGCCCTGTCATCTTTAAGTATCTTAGGACTCGGTTCACAACTTCAAGATATTCTTTAGTAGGACTATTCATGAATTGACATGCTACACTGACGGCAAAACTAATATCTGGTTTGGTGTGTGATAGATATATTAGTTTGCCTACCATTTTTTGATACATCCCTTTATCAATGGGTGCTGAATCTTCTTTTGATCCAACCTTGTTAGTTGAGTCCATTGGTGTTTCTATTGGTTTACATCCTAGCATCCCAGTCTCCTTGAGCAAATCTAGTGTGTACTTTTTTTGGGATACAACAATCTCTTTACTAGATCGTGCAACTTTCATCCCTAGGAAGTACTTTAGACCTCCGAGATCTTTTACTTCAAACTCTTTATTCAAGACTCTTTTGAGATGTGTTACTTCTTTCTCATCATTACCTGTTACAATAATGTCATCCAAATAAACTATAAGAATAGTCAGTTTATCAGCAACTACTTTTTTAATAAAAAGGGTGTGATCTGTTTGCCCTTGTGAATACCCTAACTGTTTCATTGCCTTGGTAAATCTCTCAAAGCAAGCTCGTGGGGATTGTTTGAGGCCATAAAGTGATTTTCAAAGTTTGCACACTAGATTTTTATTATTAGGTTGCTTCAAACTAGGGGGTATGTCCATGTAGACTTCCTCTTCAAGATCATCATTCAAGAATGCATTATTGACATCAAGGTGATGAAGTTTACAATCTAGGTTGGCTGCTATGGATAAGAGGACTCAAATGGTATTGACCTTGGTAACTGGAGCAAAAGTTTCTTAAAAACCTACTCCATATGTCTGGGTGAAACCTTTAGTGAAAAGTCTCGCTTTGTATAGTTCAATGTTGCCATCTACTTTATACTTTATGTTAAACACCCATTTGCATCCCACCGGTTGTTTCCCTTGAGGTTTTGAGTGAGCTCCCAAGTGTCATTCTTTTGTAGCACCTTTAATTCTTTATTCATAGCTTCTTTCCATTTTGGATGCTTGAGAGCTTCTTCAACATAGCAAGGGATTTTAATGCTGTTCACATTTGCTATAAATGCCCTATAACTTTTAAAGAGTTTTTCATAGGAGACAAAGTGAGAGATAGGGTGTTGTGTACATGATCTTATTCCCTTTCTAAAAGCAATAGGAAGATGTAGATTAGTAGATAAACTCTCATTGTCATTGGAATACTCAAAATCAGAAATACCTTGAGAGTCTTGAGTACTTCCACTGGGATGAGGATTCAGGTCAGCTTGGCAATGCTCTATGATCTTAGGGCGCCTTGTATAAACTGAGGCTCCTTATCTTCACTCTATTTTTGATAAGTAACTTTTGGTTTAGCAGCTGATTCAACCTCAGGTTCAGATGAGTTCTGAATTGGCTGGGAAACAGCCTCAGGTTCAGGGGGGAAAAAGGCCCAAAACTTATTTTCCTCCTCTTGATGTGTTGTAATCTCCCCCTGAATATGGGTTTTGGGATAAAATGGTACCTGCTCAAGAAATGTTACATCCATGGAGGAATAAAATTTTTTGGTGGAAGGTAAGTAACATTTATGACCCTTTTGATGTGGAGAGTACCCAAGGAACAAACACTAAATGGATTTAGGATCTAGTTTGCTCCTTTGGTGAGGTGGAATATGGACATAGGCTGAACACCCAAACACCTTTAGTGGAAGGTCAGTCATGATTCTATTTTGAGGAAAAGCTTTAGAGAAAAACTAACACGGGGTATCAAATTTCACTGTTCTAGAAGGCAGCCTATTGGTGAGGAATGTAGCTGTTAAAATAGCATCCTCCCAGTAACCTTTAGGTACATTGGTGGTCAACATAAGTGATCTAGCTATTTCTAGGAGGTGATGGTTTTTTTCTTTCTGCTATCCTATTTTGTTGAGGAGTACAGGCACATGAGCTTTGATGAATTATGCCATTTTCAAGGAAAAAACTCTCAAGGACAGAATTAAATAATCCCTAGTATTATCTGTTCGAAAAATTTGTACTTTTGTTTGAATCATAGCAAAAAAAATTTTTAACAAGGGAGACAGTTTGGACTTGTCTTTCATAAGAAATACCCATGTGATACGGGTGTGGTCATCAATTAAGGATAAGGACCACCGGGCACTTGTTATACTAGGAATGCGAGAGGGATCCCAAATATCACTATGTATAACTGAAAAAAGATGTGATGGTTTGTAATCATGAATGGAATTTTAGTTTCGGCAATGCTTAGTAAGATGACAAACTTCACATTGGAAAGACTTTGGATCTTTATTAATAAATAAGGAAGGAAATAACTTGGCTAAGTACAAGAAATTAATATGGCCAAGGCGTTGGTGCCATAACATAATCTTATTTTCCTTATCCAAAGTCTCTGTATTGTTTGCATGAATGGCTCGAGAAGTATTGCTGAATCTGATTGGATACAAGCCTTCTTCTACTCTAGCATTGCCAATTATCCTCCCAGAATCCAAATCCTGTAACAAACAACCAGATGGGGAAAATTTAGCAATGCAATTCAAGTCATGTGTAAGCTTGCTAATGGACAGCAAGTTGCATGATAAGTTTGGGACAAGAAGGACAGATTCTAGAGTTAAATCTTCTAAGATAATCACTTTCCCAATTCTAGTCACCTTGGACAAAGTCCCATTTGCAATTCTTACTTTATAGTCATTATTACAAGGTTTACATTTATGCAATAATGAAGCATCCCCTGTCATATGGTTCAAGGCTCTTGAGTCAATTATCGAAGCTGTTGCATCTTCTACGTTAGTATGAAGGACATTTAAGAAGGTACTTTTTTGTGCAGTAGAACCAGAACCAATACTAGGGGTAGTTGATGGACTTGGATTGAGAAATTTGTGCAACCAATCGATCTGCTCCTTGTTGAAAATACCTTGCTCATTGAGCATTGTTTTAGATCCTTCTGTAGTAGCCACATAGCCTCGGTTCTCCCTCTGTTTATTGGGTTTCCAATTAGTTGGCTTACCATGTATTTTTCAACATGTCTTAGGAGTGTGACCCGAGCGCTGACAATGATTACACCAGGGTCTTCCTTGCCTTTGCTTGTCTTCATTGTTCAGGTTTGCATTCTTGGTCAAGAGGGCAGAACCTTCAGGGGTAGTAACAATGGTGGTAGCACCCATCATGAGCTTCTTCCGACTTTCTTCCCTCCAAACCTCCGAGAAAGCTTCTCTAATGGATGGTAAAGGCTTTAGTGCCAAGGATCCTTTCCCTTACTTCATCCAAAGATTTGTTAAGGCCTAGGAGAAATGTAAAAACTCTCTCCTTTTCGATGAGTTCTCCGTACTTCTTTGCATCTCCAATACAGTCCCAATCTAAGTTCTCATAAACATCTAACTATTGCCAAGGACAAGTTAGAGTACTATAATATTGTTGAACCGAAAGCTCACCTTGTTTGAGATCATGTAGTTTGTTTTTGATTTCAAAAAGTTCAGCAATATTTTCTCAATCTGAGTAGGCTTCTCTCACTACTTCCTAGATCTCAAAAGCTAAGTTGAAGAACAGATAACTACGTCCTATGTCAGTGTCCATGGTGTTGATTAACCAGGACATGGACCATGTTGTTTTCTGCTCTCCAAATTGAGTACTTTGAGTCCTTCTTTTTTGGAGGAATAGCTGCTATAATCAAGTAATCTTCTTTCCCTTTGCTTGAGATGAACATCATCACAGACCTGGCCCATTGAAAATAATTCTGGCCATTTAACTTGTGACCTGTGATGAGTTGAATGGTGCCTTCTGTAGTGACCTGGTTGGAGGACTGAAGCCCAGTGGGCTTGCTTGAGTTTTGACTAATCTCAGAAGTTATTTTCGCAAGTCACAAAATAGGGAATAGTGACGAATGGAAGAGGATGAAAGAAAAAGTTTTTTGGATCAAAGTCTGAGCTCTAATACCATGAAGATTGTAGCAAAAACAGTGTATTATTTTTCTAAATCACTTTCATGGAGTGAGCATACAATAAATAGGAGGACTGAAATAATTAGGAGTAAATGCTCCTTAATTTCTCAGTGTGAAGAAGGAAAGAATTTGAATAAAAACTATTTACACTTTGTACAGAATTAAAGACAATAAAGAGCCCAATAATAACAGAGTTGACTCTCTAAAAAAGGTAACAAAAGTATTCAAATGCCCATGATTCTTGGAGAAAAATCTGGAATTCCACAAATACATTAAAAGGTAAACAACATAAAAGAAAATTAAGTCTTAAACAAGTATTTCAAATATAACATAATATATCCATAAAAAGTTATCAATAAAAGGATAAAACAAATTAAAACTAGAATTTTCAATTCAAATTAAATGCTAATCTTTATCTCTATTTACATTACTAAGGTTTTTTATAAGCTTTTGAACTGTTTTGGAGCACTTTGAAATGTACTGGTGCATTTTGAAATGTTTTGAGATATATCGGATCCAAAAAAAAAAAAGTTGGTAATATATATGTTGGACTACGGTACATGTATCGTATTGGATACGAATCCAATATGGATATGTCTCCTTTTTTGCTGTATTAGTGCTTTCTAGTGAAAGACCTAAAAATTCAGTCCATCTCAAGAATTTCCTTTCCAATTGAGCTGTTGTCAGCCTTATCTTTAAAAAGTCTTAGTAATTTAAATGGGTTTTAATGTCATCAACATGGAATATCTTTCTCCTTCCCCCATATTGTAGTTTAGGGCCTTTTTGGGAGTTTTGAAGAGGATGGGGTAGGATGGAGTGGAAAGAGTGAGAGTTCTCACTCTATTGTTTGGGAAGTTAATGAGAAAGGGATGGCAACTCATTTCCCAATGTTGAATTTCCAACATTACCTTATGTTTGAACATCATAGTGCTGTTATATTAGTTTCCTCTATAAGCAAAAGGTAATCTAAACATATTACTCTACTTTTTTTTTTTTGGGGGGGGGGGGGACCATATTACTCGACTTGGTTCTTACTTTTTACATTGTCGTTGGACAGTAAGCGTAGTACGACCCTAGTTGCTGCCCTAGATGGGACAATATACTTGGTGGAGATTGGTTCTATGAGGGTAATATGGTCATTTCCAACAAGATCGCCAATTTACCACTCATATCAAGCTCTTCTCAACGAGGATAACATTAAAGAAAATGTATCTGGGTTAGCCAGTGAGTTCATGGAATGTGGAGATGACTGGGCATTATATATCCAAAGCAAGCACTTTGGTAAAATGGTAAGAGCAAAGATATCAATATATTGTAGTTATTAAATTAGTTCATTTCAAAGTAAATGCATGTTGGTTGTGGTTTACAACTAATATCCTGGATTTAACAATTATGTGTATATTGACTCATTGAAAAGTTAGTTTAGTATTATTCTTTTGGATTAATGAACTGTGGATACTTAATAATACATGGCCATCTTGCTTTCTCATGCCCACTTTTACTCCCCTCAACCTTTTCTTCTGGTCGCCACAAAATTTTCATTGCATTATGTGCTCTTGCTGTTATATCATACTCTATGGACGTAAAAGGATATAAGGATGCATTATACTGCTTTTGACTTCTGAGTGTTTTAAAACTATTGACTGTTAGTTGCCTATATATATATATATATATATATATATATATTTAATATGGCACCTGAATTGTGGCCTTTGAAAAATGATAAATTGGCAGCAAAGCTTTGGTTGGAATACAAGTCTTTTATGATTATGAACATATGCCTGCCATGGTGAAAACTTAAATGGGAAAAGTACAACTAAAAGGGGAAAAAAAAATTCACGTTAAAACTTCTAATTAATCAATGACTTTTGTTGTTTTTTTTTTTTCCTCTTTTGATATTACAACCGATGATGTTACCAAGAACTTGTTTGTCTTATTGTCTGGGAGCCTTTTTTTTTTTCCTTTTGGGGGGGGGGGGGGGTTCCTTTTAATTGATGCTCACTCTGATTGGTTTATTACGTTTGCAGAGACTTTCAACATCTGTTGCAGATTTTGTTGCTGCGACTCCTACCTTTACAGATGATGGAGCAGTTATTCTTGGATCCAAAAGAAGTACTTTGTTTGAAGTTGATGCTATGACTGGAAAGGTCATTCAAAGCTATGCAGCTGATAATCCTTCTGCTCTGTGGAATAATGATATGCAGAATATAACAAATATTGTCAATACAAAGAATAAGGAGCTGGCTGATCCTACAAAACTAAGCACACCAGAGCTTCTACTCAAAATAATTAGAACAGATTATTCTCTACAAGGTGTAGGTCCTAGATCTGGGAAAGTTTTGTGGACTATGAGTGTAGCTGAATTTGAGGCTTCATTATATTGCGGACATAATGAAATTCTGTCTGCTGGGGCTTCAATAGATTCAGAGGATAAATATGCCCCCGATAGTGGCTTGGATTTTGCTATGCCATATGCATGTCGTGATATAAAAGAAGTCTACCGCTTGCGAAAGAATTTTCTTTTACAACGTGATATCACTGAAAGATTATCTGGGGCTTATCATGATAATAAAATGCTCCCGGTGCCTACTTCAGATCTGATGCTTCCTTCAGAGTCTAATTTAGATATATCATTAAATCAACATGATGATAATATGATGCTTCCTACTTCTTTTCCAAATTTGTTGCCTTCTCTGCAGGGAAATTTGGACTCCTATGAGAATAATGATAATGCAGCCGCCCTTCCTGAGCCTCCCACAGAGATTACTGCACCAGGGGAAGTTGATAGGAACAGGGTGGTAGAATGGTCAACAAAATTATCTTTAATATTGTTTATATTCTTACTTCTGGGTTTTTTGATATGCTACTATCCTCTAGTGGTCAAAAAGCAAGTTATTTTGGAGGTCCGAAACAGTGGATCTGAAATAAAAATTGCACCTCTTAAGAAAAGGAGAGCACATAAGTCAGGAAAGAACAATGGCACTGTTGACAAAAAGGATAAGCATCCATCATCAGAAGATGAGAATGCAATGAGAAGTAACAAAATTGATAGGGAAGCAGGGCTGCACGTTGATAAAGTTGATGAAGGGGCTAATGGACGCCAAATTGGTAAACTGTTTGTATCAAATAAAGAAATTGCCAAGGGGAGCAATGGTACCATAGTCCTTGAGGGAATATATGAAGGCCGGGCAGTTGCTGTCAAGCGTCTGGTCCAGGCTCATCATGATGTCGCCCTGAAGGAAATCCAAAATCTCATTGCATCTGACCATCATCCTAACATTGTCCGGTGGCATGGGGTCGAATATGATCAAGATTTTATTTATCTTGCTCTGGAACGTTGTACATGCAGCTTAGACGATTTGATTCAGATTTACTCAGATTTCTCTTCAAACTCAGTGTTTAGCAAGGAGCAACCTTCTAGATGCTTGACGAAGGTCCAGAGAGAGACAGGGAAGGAAAATATGCAAGAGCTTTGGAAAGCAAACGGCTATCCATCCCCTTTATTATTGAAGCTGATGAGGTCAGTATGAAATTTTCTTGATTATTTGAAATATTTATTGACATAATTTCTTGGTATATATGGCTAGCTTGGGTTGAGATATTCTACCATGTAAGGATTGATGTGCAGGAGCATTGTTCCCATTGATGGGATAACTCTTATGGAAGAAAAGGATGGGTGATAAATGGAGATGTTAGATTTAAGGTAGAGGTAGGTAGCTTCAAGAAAGAGAAGATGTGAGATAATTGACTTGAATAATTCTAGCTTCAAAATGTGATAGGGGAGTCCAACAGGATGAGAGGTTTATCAAGGATGACATGAATGGAAGATATAGTAGTAAAAGGGTTGGGTGGATGTGTGATAGAAAGAAGAAGAATAGTAGAATAGGAGAGAGAAGAATGAGAGAAAGAGGAAATCTGAAACTTCAATTGATCATTAACCTGCTCTGCCACTTTGGCTTACAACTACATATACTGAAGTTAGTTAAACAACTAACTTCTCATAACAGCTATTAACAGAATAACAGAACAACTAACTCTACTAACAGCTTCTGTTATTAACAAGTTAACTTCCAACTAACTAACCCCTCTTGCAGAATGCTTACATCTAACAATACTCCCTCCCTTTGAAATACCCTTGACCTCAAGGGTTACTGTCATTAATACAAAAAGTTGGATACATTCTCTGGAAATCAAACAACTTAACCCAAGTGGCATACTCATCCAGCAGGTTCTTCCACTGAATCAATACTTCTATGATAGGCCTTCCCTTCTTCACCACTCGTCTATGCAAGATCTCCTCCGGAATTTGTTGGTCAGGTTGGGCTGGCCAATTTGGGTGAGGGTGCTGCTGTGCTATTGCTGCGTTAGGAGAAGGTTTAAGTAAAGAAACATGGAACGTATTGTGTATTCTAGAGTCAGGTGGCAGCTCTAGCTTGTAAGCAACTGTTCCAATTTTTTGTGCACCCTTGTAAGGCCCAAAATACCTAGGAGCAAGCTTTTGTGAACTCCTAGAAGCTAATGTTAGCTGCCTATAAGGCTAAAGCTTTAAGAAAACCCATTCACCTTGAAATTGGCTATCTGTTCTTCTTCTATCGGCTTGTTGCTTCATTTGATTAGCAGCCCCTATGCAGATGATGTTTAATGATAGCAATCGTCTCCTCCCTTGCTGTAAAAGTTCTATCAACAGCTTCTACCAACGCATCATTATGCAAATAGGGATATGGATAGGAGGCTTCTGACCATGCACAACTTCATAAGGTGTGGTTTGAATTGCTGTATCAAAAGTAGTGTTACATCATCATTCAGCTAAGGACAACCACTTAAGCTATTATCTACGTTTTTTCCATGTTAGGTACCACAAGTAAGTCTCTAAACAGCGGTTTAATACCTCAGCTTGACCATTAGATTGAGGATGGTGAGCTGAGGTTAAATTATGTTGAATTCCCAAATTCATCATGAACTCACTCCAAAAATTATTAATGAAGATAGGGTCTCCATCGCTGACCACTTCAATTGGAGCCCCATGAAGCTTGTAAATGTTATCTAAAAATTGTTGAGCCACTTTTGCTGCTGTGTAGGGGTGTGTAAAAGCAATAAAATGGGCATACTTGCTCATTCTATCAACAACAACCATAATTGTGTTCTTCCCTCCTGACTTTGGTAGGCCTCCAACAAAATCCATAGAAGTACTTACCCAAATGCCTTTAGGAATGGGTAAAGGTTGAAGTAACCGTAGACTAGCAATAGTCTTATTCTTACATCAAGCACATGTATCACTCTTCTTAATGAGAAGTTTGACAGCAGCCTTCCTGTTATTCCACCAAAAGAAAGCTTTCAATCTTTGACAAGTGGCCTTTACTTCTGAATGTCCTCCTTGTGGAGATGAATGCATCCATGAAATTAATCTTTCCTTTAACTGACTATCATATTCAATCCCTACCTTGCCATTTCTCCTAAGTATCTGCCCATTCCATGTGTATTTACTTTGATTGCTGGGATGTTGAGCTAAATGATTAATTATAGCTCAGAAATCATCATCTTGCTGCCATGAATTTGGAATTTGCCACCATAAATCAGTGGTAACTGAAGAAACAGCCATTTGTAGCAGTTGAGCCCCTTTTACTCAAGATAAAGCATCTGCTACTCTGTTTTCACTGCCCTTCTTGTATTGTATTTCATAATCATAGCCTACTAGTTTAGCATGCCATAAAAGTTGAAATGATGTCTTCAACTTCTGATCTAACTAGTATGTTAAACTCTACTGATCTGTTCGTAGGATAAAATGGCTCCCATCTAAGTATTGGTGCCATTGCTCCACTGCATCTACCACTGCTAAGAGTTCTTTCTCATAAACTGACAAGGCTGCATGTTTTGGGGACAAAGCCTTACTGTAATAGGCCAGTGGCTGGTTTTGTTGCATGAGAACAGCTCCTATGCCATGACTTCATGCATTTGTTTCCACTATGAATGTCTTAGCGAAATCAAGTAAAGCAAGCACTGGAGCTGATGTTAAGGCTTCCTTCAAAGCTTAAAAAGCTTTGGTGGCTTCTTCAGACTGTGAAAAACTGTTGTTTTTCAGCAACTTAGTTAATGGTCTTTCTATCTCTCCATAACCTCTAATACATCTTCTATAATAGCTTGCCAAACTTAAGAATGATCTGAGTTGCTTTATGTTGGTATAGGCCATTGTTGCACTGCTTGAATCTTTTGTGGATCAGTAGCAACCCCATCAGAATTGATTATGTGGCCCAAATGCTCTACCTGTGTTGAAGCAAATGAACACTTAATTTGACAAGATATTGGTGTTTCCTAAAAATTTCCAACACCAATTGTAAGTGTCTCACATGGCTTTCTAAGCTGGGACTGTAGATTAAGATATCATTTAAAAAAAAAAAGGAAAAAAATTCCTCAAATACTCCTTAAAATACTGTTCATGGTTGCTTGGAATGTTGCTGGTGTGTTTATAAGACCAAATGGCATTACAACAAGCTCATAATGCTCAGAATGAGTTTTGAACGCTGTCTTTTGAACATCTCTTGGATCTGCCCGTATCTGATGAAAACCAACGCGCAAGTCCAGCTTAGTAAACAATTTATCTTCTTGCAAGTCATCTAATAACTCCTCCACTATAGGGATTGGCAATTTGTCTTTGATTGTGTGCTTATTTAACTCTTTCTTGTCAATACACATTCTCTAAGACCCATCTTTCTTCTTCACAAGGACTATAGATGCTGCAAAAGGTGAACAACTATTCTGAATTACCTCTAACTTTAGTAACTCATCTGCCATTTTTTCAATTGCATCCTTTTGAGATGCTGGGTATTTGTAAGGTCTAATAGTGATGGGATTTGTACCTTCTTCCAATTTAATGCTATAATTATGCCTTTCTCTAAAGGGTCGTAAGGAATCAGGTGTCTCAAATTGCTGTTACCGAATGCTCTGTAGTATTGTTTATAAATGGCTATTGCTTCTCCTTTGGAAACAGAAGGTAATAAGTAGGAGTAGCTACAGTTGTAGAGACAATTAGCAAAATAACAAAGAAGAAAAAGAAAGGCTATCCTAGCTTTGAAGATGCCGGGTTCTCCCCAATTGTCACTCCAAATTTTCCTTAACCTCCTTTCGATACTAAAGCCCTTCTCTTACACAATCCCACAGATTCTCTCTCCTCCATATGGCTCTCATGGGGTCAGAGTTAGTTAGGCTCAAGTAATTCCTCTTTTTGCCCTCGATCTGCCACCTCATTACACTTATGGGCCTTACTCTTTTCTCTTTTTTCTTTCATAGGTTCTCCCACTCGTTACATTGGGCCCATCACAAATACATCTTTATAATCTCCCAATAATTGTTGAATGGTCTATGGAGCTTCATTGTTATCATTGGTCTGAATAGACATACATTTCAGCCCCTCTTCCATCCCTTGCATTGCTTGAATAACAAAAAATTGAGCCTCTTCTTCACTGATTTCTTGAATCTCCTTTTATGACACAACTTTCCACCTATTTAGGGTATGAGCTACCAATTTCATCAATTTTCCCTTATACTAGAGTAGCATTTTAAGATTAACAAAATCCCAGTGCACACATCCAACTGCTTTTAACCAACTCATTCCCAAAACCATATCACACCCATTTAAGGGAATGACGAGTGCATCTGCCCAAAACTCCTCTCCTTGTATTTTTTGTGAAAATCCTTTATTTAATATTTTTGTGTATATATACATTTAATGTATAGATTATAGGATCAGTTTCTTATTCTATATTTTTATTTTCCTTAATTTTTTGGCCTATCTAATTAATTGGGTTGATTGTATTTTATGTATAACTCTGCCTATGACGAGCTTTGATGCAAATTATTTTTCATAGCCGGTCCCAAGCCTTAAAAAAAGAGGAGGGTTATGTTAGGCAATCGACAGCCAATGTAAAACTTTGTCAAATCTTTATGACATGGACAATCGATATATTCAATGTAATGCTAGGTCGTTGCCCGTAAGTAACGTGCTGTATAGTTCGAGTACAGTAACAAATGAACAAAAGCCGCTGCATCGTCGCCTGAGTGTAGTGAAAAATAAGCAAGGGTTTCCACGTTTTCGTGAACGAATGTGGGTAAAGAAGTTAGTTCATGAGAGTAGGATTCGTTTTGGGAGGAATATAGATACATTTACGGGTAAGTCAATAGAAATAGTAGATACTATGATTAGGAGGAAGATTATTAATTTTATGTGTTTACAAGAAACTAAATGGGTAGAAGAAAAAACGAAAAAATTAGATACTTCAGATTTTAAATTTTGATACACTGTTAATGCTAAATCTAGAAATGAGGTAGGTATAATTGTAGATAAGTTTTGGAAAAATGTTATAGTGGATGTAAAAAGGTTAGGAGATAAAATCATTGCATTAAAGTTAATAGTAGAAAAGGAAATCTTTAATGTTATTAGCATTTATGCACCACAAGTAGGATTAGAAGAATTTTACAAAGTAAAGTTTTGGGAGGATTTAGAATGTTTAGTTCAAGAGATACCATTAGGAGAAAAGATTCTTCTAGGAGGGGATCTAAATGGTCATGTGAGAAGTATATCTTCAGGTTACGAGAGTGTTCATGGAGGACATGGCATAGGGGAAGCAAATACAGAGGATAAAACTATTCTAAATTTTTCATTGACGTTCGATCTTATATTAGCTAACACTTGTTTTAGAAAGCGTAAAGAACATCTTATCACGTACAAATGTGGAAGGATATGTTCTCAAATTGATTTCTTTTTTATAAGGAAATTGGATAAAAAACTTTGCATGAATTGCAAAGTTATACCTGGAGAGAGTTTAACTACTCAGCATAGAGTTTCGGTTATGGATGTACGAGTCAAGAGGAACGTAAAAAGCAAAGGGAAAGATAGAGTGTTAAGGACTAAGTGGTAGCAACTAAAGGGGGATAAAGAAAAAAATTTGTAGAGACAGATTGTGGAGGAAAGACCTTGGAAAATACAAGGAGGTATTAACGATATGTGGAATGGATTAGCTAAAGAGATTAGGAAGGTGGCAAAGGAAATATTAGGTGAATCAAAAGGTTTTGGACTTAGAGATAAATAATTTTGGTGGTGGGATGAAAGCGTGCAAGATAAGATTAAAGTTAAGAGGGAGTGTTATAAAGTGTGGTCGTTATGTAAGAGTAATGAAAATTGAGAGAAATATAAGTACCTAAGAAAGACACTAAGAAGGCGGTGAGCGAAGCGAGAGCGAGAGTATTCGATGGGTTATACCAATCTTTAGGTACTAAAGTTGGAGAAAGAAATATTTACAAGTTAGCTAAAAGTAAGAAAAGAAAGACAAGAAACATGGACCAAGGGAAATGCATTAAGGATGAAGAAGGGAAAGTCTTGGTCACGGAACAAGATATCATAGAACGGTGGAAGGGTTACTTTCATAGGCTTTTTAATGAAGGCCACGAGATTTCATTGCAATTGGATAAATTAGATACTAGAGAAGAGGATCAAAATTATACTTTTTATCGTAGGATTTGTGAGTCAGAGGTAAAAGAAGTATTAAGGCAAATGGAGAGTGGCAGAGCAGTTGGACTGGATAATATACTTATTGAAGTATAGAAGGGTTTAGAAGTGAAAGGCATAAGTTGGCTCACAAAGTTATTTAATAAAATTATAAGATCTAAGAGAATGCTAGACGAGTGGAGGAGCAGTTCTTTAATTCCTATCTATAAGAGTAAAAGGGACATTTAAAATTGTGCAAATTATAGAGGAATTAAGCTCATGAGTCATACTATGAAATTATAGGAAAGAGTAATTAAGTGAAGATTAAGGAAAGAGACCCAAGTTACGGAGAATCAATTTGTTTTTATGCCAAGAAGGTCAACTATAGAAGCAATATATTTGTTGCGAAGATTAATGGAGCGATATCGAGAGAATCAAAGAGATTTACACATGGTGTTTATCGATTTGGAAAAAGCATATGATAGAGTACCCAGAGAGGTTTTATGGAAGGCTTTGGAGAGAAAAAGAGTTCGTATAACTTATATTCGAGTAATCTAAGATATGTATGATGAGGCTACAATTAGTGTAATAACAAAAGGTGGACCTACAGATGATTTTCCGATAACTATTGGTCTACATCAAGGGTTAACTTTGAGTCTTTATTTTTTTACTTTAGTATTGGATGTGCTTACTAAACATATCCAAGAGCCGGTGCGACGGTGTATGCTTTTGGCAGACGATATTGTTTTAGTTAGAGAATCGAGAGTGGAAATGAATGAGAAGTTGAAGAGGTGGAGATTAGCTTTGGAAATTCATAGATTTCGTTTAAGTAGAAATAAAACGGAGTATATGGAATATAAGAGAATAAATTCAATGTTGCAGAGATAAGAATGTTGCGTTGGATGAGTGGACACACTAGACGAGATTGGATTAGAAATGAATGCATTAGAGAGAAGGTGGAAGTTCCACCTTTTGTAAAAAAGATCGTAGAATCAAGACTTAGATGGTTTAGTCATGTTGGGAGGAGACATATAGAAGCCCCAGTTAAGAAAATAGATGAGATGGAGAATAATCCAATAATTAGAGGTAAAGGAAGATTAAGAAAAACTATAGGAGAAATTATTAAGAGAGATTTAAATTTAAATGGTTTGTTTAAAAATATGATTTATGATAGGTGTTTATGGCGTCAATTGATTCATGTAGCCGACCCCACTTATTGGGAAAAAGCTTTGTTGTTGTTGTTGTTGTTGATTGTATTTTGTGTATATATGACCCTGATTGGGAGGAATAAGATTATCGAAGAGTGAATTCCCCACATGGTATCAAATCCTGGGGGGAATATGTTGGATGCTATCTTCGTACCCTTTTGACCTAGAGACAAAGATGGAGACGAAGATAGCTACGTCGCACTCTTCGCACCATTCTGACCCAGAGACAGATACGGAGACAGCGACAGCCACGCCATGCTTCATCCAAACTTGACTCGCATCACCTTGGGTCACGTCTCACGGCCTCGTCTGGCCATGAAGCTTCCTCTATCGTCATCGTTCTAGAGAAGCTAATTGGAGAAAACTATCGAGAGTGGGCCTAATCCATAAAGCTAGCAATTGAAGGCAGAGGAAGGCTCGAGTACATCTTTGGTGAAACAATAAGATCTGATTCGATGGAAGAGAAAGCTTTTAGAAAATGGAGATTAGAAAACTCTATGGTTTTTTTATGGCTCATCAATGCAATGACACCATTAATCAAGAAGAGCGTTATGTTTCTCCTTACTGCACATGAGATATGGGAGGCTGTTCGTGAAGCTTATTCTAATGGTGAGAATGCATTCCAGGTATTCGAAATTAAATTGAAAATCTGGTTATTGGTTCAGGGTCACGATCTCTCAATGAGTACTATCTGGAGAAGGTGGCCCTTTGGCAAGAATTAGATTTAATCACTGAAGAAGACTGGAGGTGCCCTAAAGATGCTGTGAGATATCGTAAACGTACAGAAAGAGAACGTTTCTAGGCATTCCTAGTCGGTTTACATGCTGATCTGGATGATACTTGTGGAAGAATTCTAAGTATGGATCCTTTGCCTACTATTCGTGAAGCTTTTGCCATAGTGCGAAGAGAAGATTCGAGATGCAAGATAATGCTAAAGGAAGATTTTGCACCCTAAACTAATATTTTTGAATCCTCCGCCCTTGCTATTCGCTTCACTGACCAGAAGAATAACAATGGAAGGCCGGTTTGTGAACATTGTAAAAAGACGGGCCATACCAAGGATACTTGCTGGGATCTCTATGGCAAGCCACCAGATTGGAAACCAAAGAAAGGGAAAGGTCGTGGCTATGTTGTTGAAGCTTCCAAGAGTGAGGAGCCTGGTCCTTCAAACTCATTGTCACAAAGCGATCAACTCAGTAAAATAATGGAAATGCTTGCAGCACTTCGGAATAGCCAGCAACCTCGTAAGCAACTTGTTGTTATTGTTGTTTATAGAGGTAATTTTTTCAAGGCTTTAGCCACCATCAAAGGTATGAGTTCCAATAATTGTTGGATTGTGGATTCCAATGCTTCCAATCATATGACTAATAATATTGCATTATTTATCTCCTATATTCCTTGTAAGGAAAGACTCACTGTGAAAATTGCTGATGCCTCTGACTTTGTTGTTGTTGCTATTGGAAGTATTAAAATCTCTGCCACCCTTACACTTCATTATGTACTTCATGTTCCAAACTTGAACTGCAATTTACATTTTGTAAATCAGTTGGCCAGAGAAGAAAGGTGCCATGTTAACTTCTTTGCCATTTGTTGTATTTTTTAGGATCTGCTGACGGGGGATGACGATTGGCAGTGCTAGACAGTTTGATGGACTTTACTACCTAGATGACAGTAGCATTAAACGAACTAGGACTTGTAATAAAGTGTCTCTCCCTAGGACTAGTGAATTGGAGTTATGGCACAAATGGTTAAGACATCCTAACTTCCATTATATGTCCCAAATGTTTCCTTCTATTTGCTCTAATAAAGATTGTTCAAGTTTTTATTGTGAATCTTGTGAAATTGCTAAGCATCATCGAACTTCTTTTCCTTGTGTTCAATATCATGCGTCTCAACCTTTTACCACTATTCATAGTGATTTGTGGAGTCCCTCTCGTACTCCAAACCAAACACATTCTAAATGGTTCATCACTTTTATTGACGATCATACACGAGTGAGTTGGGTGTTCTTACTCAAAGATAAAACTGAAGTTTATCAGGCATTCATTGACTTTTACAACATGATTCAAACTCAGTTTCACACTTTTATTCAGACTCTTCACATTGATAATGGCACTGAGTATTTCAATAAATCACTTTCCAAATTCCTCAAAGATCATGGCATTATTAATAAAAGTACATATCCTTATAGCCCACAACAAAATAGAATTGCCAAATGGAAAAATAGACACAGTCTTGAAACGGCTTGAGCCCTCATGTTTAGTAGTAATGTCCCTAAATATCATTGGGATGATGCTGTCCTTACTGCTATCTTCCTGATAAACTGCCTACCCAGCAAAACTTTGTCCTACAAAACACCCTTACAAGTCCTTCACACCACCTACAATCTACCTTACCTTGAAAACAATCTACCCCTGAAAGTTTTCGGGTGCACTACATATGTTCATTTTCACCATAGTAACAAACTTGATCCCAAGGCTGTTCGCTGCATTTTCCTTGGTTACTCTGCCTCTCAAAAGGGATACAAATGCTTTGATCCCATCACTAAACACCTTTATGTCACTTGTGATGTTACTTTTCATGATGATCTTTATCATTCCTCGTCTTTAATTCAGGGGGAGAGTTGGAGCGAATTTCAGACTACCACCACTACCACCACCACAAATGATGAGACACCCATTCTTGAGCCTACATTCACTATTGAACCTGATCAACCTAATCTTACACTTGATCTTGCGCCTTATCTTACCATTGAAACTGAACCCAATGATAGTGAAAATGTGCCTAGTACTAAGGAAAAATCTAATTCAGGGGGAGACACTAACAAAGCTATCAAGTTCTATACTCGGAAACACAAGACAGGTATTGTGTCTGAGACTCCTAGCATTCACCAAGAGTCAGAACTTGAAGTAGATCCAACAAAGGAGAAAGTTGCTATAGATGAAAATAAGCAAGTGACCATAACGGAAAGTGGAGTGGTAGATGACTTGGATCTTCCTATTGCAATGAGGAAGAATCCTAGAACTTGCACACAAAAATCCTATAGAAAGGTTTGTTTCTTATCAGGCCCTTTCCTCGAAGTATTGTGCTTTTGTCTCTCATCTTGACAGTGTCTGGGTACCAAGCAACATTGATGAGGCTATGTCTGTACCTGAATGGAGACAAGCAGTTTTGGAGGAAATGAAGGCTCTAGAAAATAACGGCACCTGGTTCATTACTGATCTTCCAAAAGGGAAGAAACCAGTTGGCTGCAAATGGGTATTGACCCCAAAATACAAAGCAGATGGGAGCCTTGACAAATATAAGGCGAGACTTGTTGCAAAAGGGTTTTTCCAAGTCTATGGGATGGGCTACGCTGAGACCTTCGCGTCAGTTGTTAAACTTAATACAGTTAGAATTCTATTGTCTCTAGTTGCAAATCTTGACTAGCCTCTACATCAGCTTGATGTAAAAAATGCATTCCTGAACAGAGAATTCAAGGAAGAAGTTTACATGAAGTTACCTCCAGGGTTCTCTGGGAAGAAACCGAATCAAGTATGCAAATCTCTATATGGACTAAAACAGTCCCCTCAGGTATGGTTTGAGAGATTCACCTGAGTTCTGAGGGATCAAAGATATACTCAGGGACAGAGTGATCATACTTTGTTCTTCAAGCATCAGAGTGGTAAGATAATTGTCTTAGCAATTTATGTTGATGATATTGTACTTACAGGAGATAATGCAGAAGAGATTAAGCATATTAAGACTGCACTAGCCCATGAGTTCGAGATAAAAGACCTCGGGGAAATGAAGTACTTCCTGGGAATGGAAGTTGCTCGATCAAAGAAGAGAATATATATCTCTCAGAGAAAGTACATTCTAGACCTTTTAAAGGAAATTAGGATGTTGGGATGTAGACCAAGTAATACTCCCATACGAGTTGACAAAATATGTGATGAAGAGGATCTTGGCAAAGCAGTGGATATGGAGAGGTACCAACGCCTGGTGGAAAAATTAATATATCTATCCCACACTTGACCTGATATTGCATTTGCAGTGAGTGTGGTCAGTCAGCACTCCCATAATCCAATGCAGAAACATTTGAATAAAGTTTACAAAATTCTTAGGTACTTGAAAGGGTCTCCAGGACGTAGTCTCTTGTTCAAGAAGACCGATAAACGAAATGTGAAAATTTTTACAGATGCAGACTGGGCGGGTGATTAGGATGATAGAAAGTCCACATCTGGATATTGTATGTATGTCTGGGGCAATCTTGTTACCTAGAGAAGTAAGAAACAGAGTGTAGTTGCAAGGAGTAGTGCAGAAGTAGAATTTAGGGCAATAGCACTGGATATCTGTGAAGGTATATGGCTTAAATGAGTACTTGAATAATTGAAGAAAAGTATGAGCTTGCCAATCAAGCTCTATTCAGATAGTATGGCTGCACTCAACATATCACACAATCCAGTTCAACATGATAGAACTAAACATGTGGAGATTGACAGGCACTTCATAAGAGAAAAGATAGATGATGGCATAATTCGACTAGTCTATATTCCTTCTCGAGAACAAATGACAAATATTCTCACAAAAGGATTAGCTCGAGACAACTTTGTTTGCAAGTTGGATATAATTAACATCTATGATCAAATTGAGGGGGAGTGTAAAAATCCTTTATTTAATATTTTTGTGTATATATACATTTAATGTATAGATTATAGGATTAGTTTCTTATTCTCTATTTTTATTTTCCCTGATTTTTCGGCCTATCTAATTACTTGGGCTGATTGTATTTTGTGTATATATGACCCCGATTGGGAAGAATAAGATTATTGAAGAGTGAATTCCCCACATTTTCCAACAAAACTCCTTACAAACTCCCTAACTGCTAATTTTCCACCTCCTGCAATTGTCACCTGAGCATCTCTTAATTCTTCCACTGCAATCCCCAACTTCTTTGCTGTTTGTGTATCTATGAAGTCATGAATACTACCACTGTCAGTTAGAATGCGTAATACACTTCTTCCCACATGTCCTTCTACCCTCACAGTAGTGTTACCATCCATCCTTTCAATTGCATTTGGTGAAATCTTGGGAGATCTTGTAAAATTTTGATCTAATTCATCATCTTCTGTAGCTCCTTCCTCTTGGCCAATCTTCTCCACTACTTCAAGTGTAGCTGCAATTTCTTGCGATGAGGACACTCATGCCCTTGAGTGTATTTTTAATGGCAAAAATAACATGTGTTATTGGTCCTATGTTCCTCAATTTCTTCTGGTGGAAGAACCTTGTGCAGCCTAAATCTGCCTTTGTTGCTTGCTTGGCCCACCTTCTAATTACTACTCACAGTCCCAGTAGCTACTGACTTATGTAATTTAATCTTTCTGGTTTATTGTAAGTTTGACCTCCCCAAGACCCCATTCTTGGTACCTTCTTACTATCCCCACTTCTATTTGATGACTGGAAACTCAGTTCCTGCAGCTTTGCAATTCTTATTGTATTCAACAAGCTCTGTGGCCTAAACAACTGTACTCCCTCTGCAATTTCCTCCTTCAATCCATCTATGAAACAGCTAATTAGCTGGCCCTCAGTAAGCTTCACCTTATATGAAAGATCACCAAAAGCTTCTTGATAGTCATGAAAACACTTCCCAGTCTGTCTAAGTTGCATCAATTCTTCCATTGGGTCTTCATATACTGGTCCAAACCTCCTTTTACTTGCTGCTGTATACATCTCCTAAGAAATTTGCCTTCATTCTTGATTCTTTTTGTAACTCTTGTGCCATCGGAAGCTCTTCTCATCCATATGCAAACTGGCATTTGTAATGTTCATATCCTCAGGAGTATCATTAAGGAAATTCCATCTTAGTAAATCATGTGGGCAGCTGATATTCTCTGGTATTCCCCTGCTGTTGATGTTCTCTGCCCCACTTCATGGTATATTCCTCCCTAGATTTCAATGACCTCATTACTTCCGTTATCTGCCTTGATAATCCATCCATCAACTCGTGTAAACTTGAAACTTGCTGCTCCATGGTAGACATACGCTTGTCCATGCCCAATCGCAGCCTTTCCTCTACCTCTCACATATTGGCTTGCAAACTTGTGCCATCAGTCATGACCAGAGGATCAGTGGCTCTGATACAACTTGATAGAAAGAAGAATAGTAGAATAGAAGAGAGAAGAATGAGAGAAAGAGGAAATCTGAAACTTCAATTGATTATTAATCTGCTTTGCCGCTTTGGATTATAACTACTTATACTGAAGTTAGTTCAACTACTAACTTCTCATAACAGCTATTAACAGAATAACAGAACAACTAAGTCTACTAACAGCTTCTGTCATTGATGACATAACTACCCAACTAACTAACTCCTCTTACACAATGCTTCCATCTAACAATGTGACAGTGGGTAAGAAAGAATAGCTAACAATACACATAAGGGTCTTATTTAGCTTTTGTTTAGGAATTTTGTAGTTGAACAAGATCGTTTTGAGGTTAGGGTCTGCATTTTTTTTTTAATGACAGGTCACAAATTGATGTCTACTTTCCAAGTTTAGTTTATTTTATGCCTTATTTAGATTGGCCTTTTGATGTCCACCTTTTTTTGGTAACACAGGGATCTAGTTTCTGGGCTTGTTCATTTGCATGAACTAGGAATAATACATCGCGATTTGAAACCCCAAAATGTTTTGATAATTAAGGAAAGATCCTTAGGTGCAAAGCTTTCTGATATGGGTATCAGCAAACGGCTTCTTGGAGATATGTCTTCTTTTGGTCATAATGCTACTGGTGAGTACTTCAAAGAAGATTTTCTTTTTTCTTTTTTGCGTTTACTATTTGAAGTGCCAAGCTTGCATCGATATAGTATCATTTAGGTGATCTTATAATTCTTGTTCATTGAACCTTTTCTTTTTAGTTAAGGGCATTTATGACTCTAATAATCTATAGGTCTTTACTAATTCATTATTCTTACTCTAAATTACAGGCTGTGGCAGTTCAGGTTGGCAAGCACCAGAGCAGCTTCTTCGAGGACGCCAAACACGGGCTGTGGATTTATTTAGTCTAGGTTGTGTTCTCTTTTTCTGCGTAACTAGGGGAAGACATCCATTCGGAGAGCGTCTTGAACGTGATGTTAATATTGTGAAAAATCAAAAGAACCTTTCTTTACTGGAGTTCATTCCCGAAGCTGAGGATCTTATCTCTTGTTTATTAAACCCTGACCCTGATCTAAGGTATATAATTCTCTTTCAAGAGAATTTCTTTTCAAATAGAAATATGTTTTCTGTGCCCCCATAATGTTGCACCTAGTTATAAATTTTTTAACTGTTATGTAGTATAAAATGATAGATTCTTCCGAGAAAAGTTATTGCCCCTGAAAATGAATGTTTGGCCAAGTTTGCTAGCCATGTAAAATATGTGAATTTAAGCTTTTCAGCGCGTTTCTCTTTAGCGTTCGAACTTGCCTGCAATCTATGGATAAATTTGAAAGTTTTACACAGTTAGACATGTCAAATGGACTGGAATTATACTTTTGTCTTTGTACTTATGTCTGGTTACAAGTTAGCGATTTCATTGAAGAAAACTATTTTCATAATTTTCAGGCCAAAGGCAATTGAAGTAATGCACCATCCTTTTTTCTGGAGTTCTGAGATGAAACTTTCATTTCTTCGCGACACCAGTGACAGGGTGGAACTGGAAGATAGGGAGACTGATTCTGATCTTTATAAGGCATTAGAAAGTATTGCACCAGTGGCTTTAGGTGCAAAATGGAATGAAAAGATGGAACCTGCCTTCATTACTAACATTGGCCGTTACAGGCGATACAAGTTTGACAGTGTTCGTGACTTGTTGCGAGTCATGAGAAACAAGCTAAATCATTATAGAGAATTGCCTCAAGAAATTCAGGTTCTTGTTTAGAATAGCTTTCACATTATAAATTCATTTTCTAGTTGGGGTTGGGATTGACTACAAAAGTTGAAACAAATAGATCTGTCAGTCAGTTATGTTGTTTAACCAGAACCACGTATATCCACTTAAGCTTTACTATTTGCACCTCTGATGTTCTAGACAATATAGCTTGGACAAAGTTTGAGGATATCCTAACTGTGATTAAAACCCCCCCAAAAAAAAAATTACAAGGGTGCTAATTTGATATTGCGAATTAAACTTTTTTAATCAGATTCCGAAACGTAACATACTACCTTCACATCTTTCAAACCATTAACACTAATGATTGATTATACATGGTTATACTAAAGTAATAATATGACTTTGCAGTAAACAGTTACAGATGGTAGCATCTTGCTCAGTGATGCAGGGGTCTTATAGACATCCTAGTCTTTATTAAATTTTAATTTGGTATTTATGATGCAGTTCATTGTTTTGTTTATAAGCTTCCTGAAGATGATCCATATTTGCTGGTGATAGCTATTTATAAAAATACAGTCAACATGAATCTATGTTAATATAGTGTAATTTTCAGAGTTCAAACCATGTATCAACATTTTGCTAGTAAGTTGGAGATCTTTAGGACAAGCAAGATTTCTCCAGTACATGTATGCCTAATATTTTCTACCTTGCTGGCTTTTCAGGAGCTTGTAGGACCTGTTCCAGAGGGATTCAATGAGTACTTTGCGAGTCGATTCCCTAGACTCTTAATTGAAGTGTACAAAATTATATGCAGATATTGCAGGGAGGAGGAATGTTTTCAAAGGTATTTTAAAATTGTCGATTAGTACCTTGTCCTCCCGAGACTTTTAACAATCATCATGTAATATATAAATGTTGTCTGTAAATTAAACTGTCGTCATATAATGTATTAGGTTTGTCTGTAAATTTAACTCTGATCATATAATGTATAAATATTGTCTGAATATTTTATTTTCATACTAGTGTTCTGATTCGCTAATATCAAGGAGCAGATGCTGAGGTAATGAATGACACTGGGAATATGCATTCATCCCCGTCTAGTCCAGCATCTTGCTCTTCTATTATCTGTTGGTCCTCCAAATTTAATCTCCAATGTACTAATAATTTTAACTGATATGAGCAAGGCTAAGGGCAGGGCTTTTTGACAGTCATAATACGTGTTGGTTCTAGACAGAATTAATTTATGGCTTAAATATATTTTTAGTCTTTCTATTTTCCTAAAAATTTTAATATGATCTTTCTAGTTTGAAAACAGACAATCTTGTCATGTTATTTTTTTAAAATAATTCAATTTGTCTAGGTCTCAATTTATCTATAATTTAATGCTAAATAAATACTGTATTGACTTGAACGTCAAAATTAAGTGTGAGCTAACAATTTTAAGTAAATAAATAATAAGTTAACAAATTATTGAGTTTAATATTAATTTTTTTATGAAATATAAGATAAAAGGGCAAAATTGGATATAAAAATTAAGAGGAAAACATTTTTGAACTAACTGAAATTAAAACTTTTATAAGACTTGAGGAATCTAAGTGTATTTAAGCTTTAATTTATTTAATTTTTTGCCAAAAAATCGTGACACCCCATTACGGTTTTGATTGTTTTCTTTTAAATATTACAATTACCCAGCATATTTATTGTTTTATTATTTTGAACAAATTGCAGGGAAATTGTAAGTTGTAACACTTACGATTTGCTTGCAATTTTTTAACATTTGCAGTGTTTTTAAATAAAAATTGTAAGTGAATTTCGTAAAATAACAATTTTACTTTTATAATTTTTTTAAAATTGAAGACAAATCTTATTCCTGGATTAAGATTTGAAAGTATTATTTAAAATTAAAATTAAAATTAAAATTAAAATTTTTTTAAAGAAAATATTGTAGCCTGGACTTAAAATTTGCCTGCGATTTAAATTCTTTTTTTTTTTTTTTACCAAAAAAAGAATTTACTGCATATCAAATATAAAAATTGCAATAAGTCTTCAACACGGGTCTGTGCTGAAGCATTCAAGCATTTTATGCTATGCATAGTGATAATTATAGTAAGGTACATACAAGGCATTATAATATCTACTTCTAAACTTGTAGAAAAATATTCTTTTATTTCTGAACTCATTTTCTAGCCGTTATAAATTCAAGCCGCATTTTCTTTCTATTGATTCTTTAAATCTTTGAATCTAAACTTATTTACTAAAAAAATTGTAAAATGAACAAATTTATCTTAAGTTAAAACTCTTACATAAGATCTGCTCTTACAAAATTATAACAGAAAATAAAAAGTTTCAAATGGCTATTAATATAACTTAAAACACATAAATGCATTTTGGGTGATATTATCTTTATACTATATATATTTTTTATGTGTGTAAATATAAACACAAACACACTACAAGTTTGAAGTAGAGTGAATATAATATTACTCAAATCCAGAATTGGGCTCTTGCATACACAAGTTCCCATATCTAGATTCAAAATATTTTTTATTTTTACATCTAAATTCAAACCAGTAAATCTTACAAATAATCAATGTTTTGTCCATCCCTGGCAATGTCTTTTAGGAATGCATATTGGCGTGGTAGGCTGCCACATAATTGAAAGCTATTGATATGGCAGCGTCTATTTTTCAACATATCCGCCACAATGCAGAGTGGTAATTTATTACTCTACAATTGGGCAAAACAAAATCTTGAAACTGCCCAGTTCTTTAGCCACAAACCAAAAGGATTTAAAAAAAAAAAAAAAATTGCTATGTCTTTACAAACTTGGTCTGACTGCAAAGTGAAACTCAGGTGTTGATTGGGCCACACAGGCCTCAATACGACTGGGCTAATGTTTGGTCTTATAAATTAGACTGGGCAAATTCCCATACTCGAACTCGGCCTAATTTGCTTGGTGTACACCTTTATTTGCAGTTGTCAGAAACAAATCTTGGGAGTTGGAATCACTGCGCTATCAATACTAATGTGACTTTTCTAGTTAATAAGCACACTAATAGAACAAATAATATTATGATAGAGCAGAGTGTAAATTCTATTAGAGTTGAACAAAAATTAATGATTAACAATAATTTAACCCTAAATGTTATTTGGAAGACCTAATAAGTAATGAATAAGGCTAACCACCGGCTAGTTAACACAAATACTAGATGATATCAAGAGTAAAACAATTGTTGAAACTTCGATTTCACTTATATTTAGTCAATTTACACTCTAGGGCCTCATTTATTTTCAAGTAGCAATCAATCATGTGATAGGAATTTTTTTTTTTTGTATTAGCTATCCTTAGCAGGCGTAGTCAAACTAACTAAATTAAATTAATCTTAAAGGTACCCTATTGAAAAATGTATTCAAGATTAATTCAAACTCACTAAAGGCACCCTACGCAAATCTTTCAACTCTCGTGTAAGTCACAAGGCACACATGGGAGCACTCAAGTGACAATCTTTTACCTCCCAATCCTTCAAATTTACAGCACATGCTATTTGTGGATCTACTTTATTTCACTTCTAGGTCTCTCGTTACAAGTAAAGATTCAATTAATAGAGATTAAAAATTTTAAAAAGAAATTTTTTTAACTTTTAGTAATAGTTAAAGCTTCTCTAAAATTCATTGAAATCCTTTTTAATTTGTGAGAGTTTAAAAGTGTTGATATCTATATATATATATATATAATAAACAAAAGTTTAACTCTAATAATGCTGAGCAAAATCATGATTAAAATTAATTTGACTAAAATCATGGTAAGTAAAATTTTTTAAAGCACCTTAACTTGTTTATCTTTATTTGATTAAGCTTAATCACTAAGCCTCTAGATTATAACCTCAAAGACTTTGTAGCTTATGCAAAAGATATTCACCAATAAATCCTGCTTATAGTTAACTAGGTTTCAACTTAAAAAGTTTTCTTAACCTACTCAAAAATATTGTCAACAAGGTCAAGATTTTAGTGGCAAAGTCCTAGATCACAATATTGCTTAACCAACATCAAACTTACATTAGTTTATAAAATTTAAAATTTTATTAACAAGGTCTTCAAATAGTTTATAAGATCTTATGTTAGATTTCAAACTTAAAACCATTTAACGCTAGACAAATCTTGTTGACAAAGTCTTAATCAAAATAGTTGTATTTTCTATATTTGCCAAATATCATGAAAATACCTCAAATAATCATAATCTAACATTATTCCACAAGGGCATAATTACAATATATCATTTTCCTCAAGAACATAACTATCAAATATCATTCATCAACTTATTACATTATCCTATATCAACATGCTATAATACAAGCAAGAACTAGAGCATATAAATATAAATACACACACACACACACACACACACACACACACACACTCATAACAAACATCATAACTTGACATTCTCCTGCATATACATACAAACTCAAAACATAGGCCTCATAGTGAACTATATAATATGTGAAGCATATGCACAGCCCAACAAGAAAAGCATATGTATATAAATATCATTACACATAACCACCTACACAATACTAGCTACAAGACTACTTCTTGGCCTACTTCTCACTTTTTTTTTTGCTACAACTTTCTCTTGAAAAAAAAAATAAGATAATGGTTTCCCATAAAAGGGTGAGATCGAAATTCAAGTGATTGTTTTACCTTTAAAAACATATTTAGCATCAACATGGACTCAAAACTAGAATGGAAAACAAGCATACATATATAAGAAAGAATACAACATCTTTGATTGCATATAAGGAAACTTAAGTATATCATGCATCTCATATATCTCAGTATCTCATGTTTCTCTTATATCTCTTATGGCCATTTATCACGAGAATCTTAGAACTAAACAATGAGGAGAAATGCTCATCTCAACTCGGAACAAACCATAGGTTGGGATTTGCCTTGACCTAAAAACTAATTCTTATAAGCAATCACATAGATATCTCAAATAATCATATAACATGCATACAATTTTAGCTCAAGGAAAATATATAATGAAAGATAAACAACTACCTAGTTAGCAACTTAAGGAAATCTTAACTAAGGCCATCCTCAATATATCCAGCAAGGACATAACAAATTTGATCAAATATAACTTTATCAATTTCCATCATCATCTATTTCATAATAACAATATTTTAATTCTCAATTTGTAGCTTACCACTTACCTTAGATGTCTCAATTTGCTTTATGTAATAGCTTATATTGTCACCAAAGTCTCCTCTACAAGTCTTAGTTAAACTCTACAAGACCTCTACAGGAACTTTCCTCCACCTTGATAGTTGGCCAAAACAAAAAAGCATAATATTCAATACTCAATTTCCATTTTAAAGTGCCAATTTTACAACTAGTCAAGGAGATTCTCTTGCCACTTGAAATCAAATTTCCAATACTTTTCAACTTGAATGCCAAGCTTCATAACTTTGTCCAAAGCAACTTCAATTTAGCAAACACTAAATCCACATCACATAAATTTCTACTTTAACTTCTATAATCAATAAAACACAAGATCAATCAAAATTAAGCTTACCAACTCAAATAATTAACTTCCAATTCATCAAGAGCCAATTTCCAAACTCATCAATCAGTTCTAATAGCTTCACATTCTCAGCTAACAAACATAAAAAGACAATTTCTTAATTTTAATTTCAAACTTTAATCAACAAAGCAACTTTAACAACTCCAAGGCAAATTAGGGTTATCAATTCAAGTGTTCAATTTTCAATACATTAAAAACCAACACCTAAGCTTATCAACAATTCCCCTTTCATCTAATTTATGGCCAAAAATAAGCAAAAGAGCCTCATCAAGTTTCAAAACAAAATTTCACAATTATGCCAACTGTTACAATTTCAAAGAAGGTTTCAACTTACCAATTCCAAGCTTTTGATCACTCTTCCTTCCAAGTAGCTTCCAAGTTTCTAAAATCAAATAATTTCCTTTCTTCTTCAACCTAAAATCATGCCAAAAGCAACCAAAACAGTCCTATCGAAATAGTTCCAAAACCTGAAAATTAAAAGGGCAATTTAACAAGAATTTTATCTTTTTCTCAAAACCCAACTCTTCCATCTCCTTCCTCCTCATCAATGTAAGCTTCCACTATCACTTCTATAATCTAACATGCAAATCAACTTTAACAAAATCAAAATCCAATCAATACATTTTGTAGAGGAGAAAGAGTGGAACATCTTTTTGTAAAAGTTACCGTGGCTAAAAATGAAGTCTTCCCTTCCATGCAAGCCTAAAAAATCCAAGTCTCCATTGTTGTTCTCAACCAAACTCTCCTCTCTTTCGCGGTTCTGTTTTGGGGTTCAAGTGGCTGAATAGAAGAATGCTAATGACGGTGAATTCAAAGGGCTCATGTGACCGGTCCAAGAGGGATGGAATTGAGTAAGTGGAAAGTGATGTCATCTGACATTAGTTATATTAGGTGCTCTGCACGTTAACCTCTTCCACTGTCTCACTCCCACTCACTTCTCATTTCAGTTTTCACTCCCCAAGTAGCTGAGAATAATGTATAGCCACATGAAAATACATCTCAATTACCTTAATCCCAAATTATTGCCACTTTGAGCTAAGTAATCTATATGCTTTCGTTTAATTCCTTTTAAATTACCATAATTAACCAATTACCAATTGAAATTCTTCCAAATCTCCTTTTGCTCTTTTTAATTTATTTTTCTCAATTTTCATATTTTAATTACTCGAACATAGAATAACTAATCTCATTTTATCACTCAAAATCCTAATTTCTTTTTTTTTTTCCATCAACTTCTCCTACTCAAATGTTTCTCTTAACTCCATAATTATTTATGAATTAATTGAGATGTTATATATATATATATATATCACTTTCTTTTCTTCTAAGATGCCAAAATTATATTTTCCTTCTTTAAAAATAAAAAATGTACTATACTAACTTTTTTTTATAAAAAAAAAATATAATTACACATATTTTAACCAAAATACCTTTATATTTACTACTTATATAGTATAATAAATCTTATATATATATGTGTGTGTATTTGACTAAAATAAAATAGACTTATATTTAAAATGAACTGAATTTATGATTTTCACATAAAATAAATAACATTAAATGAATAAGTTTTATTCTTAATAAAAAAATCAAAATTAATCTTAAAAAAATGTTGATATATATATTTTTTAAACTTACAAAAAATTTGTATATATTTTAATAATAAAAAATGTATAATTTAAACATTTGTGTATGCGCGTGGGGTATGTACACACTTTTGGTGACCTTTTAAACGCATTCGTGTAATTTTTTTTTTTTTAAACACTAGCAATTCTTTTTTTGTGATGCATATTTTAAGACTGTGGGTTGAACATTACAAAATTTTTTTTCCTCGATACTCTAAGAGCGTCACCAAAAATGACATATTTTAAAAAAACTTTTAGCAACAATTTAAAAGTGCCAGTATAATGTCTTTTGAAATTTCTAAAATTATTTTTTATGGTTAGCCACCATTTCAAACTGTCGCTAATAATAATACATTGTTCTCTTTCAAAGACAGTGTAAAGTGTCAGTATTATATTCTAAAATTACTTTTATATATTTTAACTATTGTCAAAAAATAAAAATACATTGCTAAAAATAATTTTTGTTGAGCTTTTGAAAGTCTTACTATAAAATTTTAAAATTATAGAAATTTGTTATTATCTTAGTAACAGTTCAAAAGCATCACATGAATAATTTTCAATTTCAACAACAATTTAAAAGTAACACTGTAATTTTTTGAAAGCTATTGAATTATTTTCTACTATAAGTGAAAATTTAAAATCGTGGCTAAAAGTCACAAGATATTTTTACTTTCAAAAACAAATTAAAATAACCACTTTACTATTAGTTGCTGTTTAAAGGTGTCACTTAATTTTTGAAATATATATATATATATATTTTGCTATGGTGTGCAATTTAAAAACGTCACCATATAATTAGAGAAATAATTTTTTTTTTAATTTTGAGGCAGTCTAAAAGCATTGCTATAAATCACATTTTTCATTTTTAGAGACAATTTAAAAACATCAAATAATTTTATGAAATTACTTAATCATTTTCTTTTGTTATCGACAACTTAAAAACTGTCGTTAAAAACACAAACATTTTATTTTACTACCATCGTGGTCGACCTGTGCGACTGTGCATTATTCACCATCCTATGTGCAAAAAGCTAGTTCCGAATGCTCCAAACAATGTTTTTTTTTTTTTTAATTTTTTGGTTTTAGCTTTTTATTTTTCCATCTCCAAACAATGCACCTAATGTTCTAAGTCTAGTTGACCCATTATCCTGTTAAATAGATCCTTAGTAGATTATTTAATTTGCTTGATTCAAACTTCAAAGGAGGATAAAAATGCTTGACCAGCATTTATCAGAGGGTGACAAATGAAGTTAGCGTGAAGGATAAATTTGACTATGCAATAAAAGTAAACAGATTTTAGGGGAACAAATATAAACATGGAAGACGAAGACAGATTAAAAAAGTTAGGGCACAAAATATTAGGGTAAATCACACTATTCTTTTTTTAAATAAAATTTGTTTTTATTGGAATTCTCTGCATGGTATCTGGGTGGCTGTCTCATCATGATCATCGCCTATCAAGTGGGGATATCCCTCTTGATATCAATGACTCTTTTCCTGTTTTAGTACCTCTTATTATGCATTTTTGTCCCTGTTATTATTTGCAAATATTCCCGTTTTATTTCCCTATTTGTCTCTTTTCTTAGAGAGTGATTCCTTTTTTTTTTGGGCTTCTCTCCGTTTGACCACACTTCATATATGTGTCCTCTATTTTTAGACTTAAAAAAAGAAGAATTAGAGAACTTTACTGTCTAAAATTTTTATGGTATCAAAGCAAGTCCTAGCCTGAAAGCTCCATAGCGTAGTTTGTCCAATTTAGTGCCTCTAATTTGCAAATATTCTTGTATTATTTCCCTATTTGTCTCTTTTCTTAGAGAGTGATTCCTTTTTTTTTTGGGGCTTCTCTCCATTTGACCACACTTCATATATGTGTCCTCTATTTTTAGACTTAAAAAAAGAAGAATTAGAGAACTTTACTGTCTAAAATTTTTATGGTATCAAAGCAAGTCCTAGCCTAAAAGCTCCATGGCGTAGTTTGTCCAATTTAGTGCCTTGAATACTTAAAAAGAAGCAACTTCCAACATATAGAGGTGTTCAAAGATTCAATTTTAGATAAAACCCAATCGAATTAACCTTATCGATTTAGTATTTTGTTAGATCTTGTCAGTTTTAAATTCTAATAAATTTGGTTTATGTTTTTTTTTAGCCCAAAAGCGATTTTGTTTAAAAATTTTGTTCCTCATAATATGTAGACTTTAACTTCTAATATCTTGCATTTATTAAAATTCTAAGCAATAATAATGTTGAAATAATTTATTATTATTATTATTATTATTATTATTATTATTATTATTATTATTATTATTATTATTATCATTTTTTGGCCTAAAAAAATTTCATACGTTCATAAAAAAACTTTAAAGAGAGAGAGAAAAACAAAAAACAAGAGTAATATCTTATAATAAAATAGTATAGATAATTTGTATATGTTAGTCTTCTTAAACCACATAAAAAGTGTAGTTTTGATGCAAGTTTAATTAACAAAAAATCTTATTAATCTAAAAAGGAAAAAAAGAATTATTAAAATTTAATTAGTTACAAGTTCAAAGATTCAGTTTGGTTCGGTTTATCGAACCAAATATAAAAAAAATCAACAACTGAATTAACTTAACTGGTTATAGAATGGCAAAAACCAAACTAAGCCTATTTTTAATTAGTTTTATTTGATTTTTAATGGTTTGGTTTAATTAATTTGGTTCGATTTTGTTTACCTTTAACAACATGGGTCTGCCGACAGCCCACCCATTTTCATTGCTAGACATTGTATAAATGGAAGCAATTATATCTTGTGGTTGCATGCAATGTTGATGCATGTATGTGAAATATGTAGAGAAAAATACCTCAATGAAGCCATAAAAAACCTAATGAGTTATCTTAAATATGAAATTTGGGCCATTAAAAATAATCTTGTAATGTCTTAGCTCATTAATTCCATGACAATAGAAGTTGGCAAGAATTTTATGTTATATCACATTGCTTAAAAGATTTATGTAATCCTACTTATATACAGAGAAATTAATAGCTCTGTTCAAAATTGAATCATTCATCAATAACTTGAAGCAAGGTGAAATGGCTATAAACCAATATTTTAACTCACATGCGATATTGTTAGCAACAAGATGCATATGAGGTATACAATTGGTCTTGTCAAGCTAATGCCACCAACCACAAAAAGACTGTGGAGAAGAAGAGGATCTAAAAATTTTTTTATAGGCTTGAACAACAATTTTGAAGAAGTGAGAGGCAAAACCATATGTACTAAACTTATGCCATCCCTCAAAGAAGCATTCGTAAAGGTAAGGCAAGAGGAGAGCAAAAAACAAATTATTCAAAGGCCTTAACCTAATGTTGAAACATGTGCCATGGTGGTTTGTGGTGCCAAGAATGCAATTCTAAACTCCAAGCAAAAGAAGTAAACCATGTCTTGGTGTCATTATCAAGTTATCCAAAGGTTATAACTATGTTGCTAAACTTTTTCATGATAATTGTGTTTTTTAGGAACTAGATGGAGGGGAGACAATTGGCAACGCTAAGAGTGTTAAGCTTTATCTCTTTAAAGGTGCTAAATTTGTGAAAAAGAGCACCTACTTAGCTAGTAGTTCAACTTCACCCTTGAGTGAACTTGTGCTTTGGCATTTTAGACTTGGTTACCCAGGTTTCCAATACTTAAAACTCTTGTATCCTCATTTATGCAATAAAGTATTGTTCCTTTCTAATGTAAGGTGTGTTAGCTTTCTAAGCATACAAAAAGCTCTTACCTTCCTATGAGCACACACTTACTCAACCTGTTACTATCATAATAGTGATATTTGGGGACCTCACAACATGAAAGCTTATTAGGTGCTAAATGGTTCATTACATTATTGATGACCATATAAGACTCACATGGGTATGTCTAATGAAGGAGAAATTCAAAATCACTGCCATCTATAAGCAATTTCATATCTTTGTCCAAATCCATTTTCATACCAAAATTAAAGTTCTTTGAAGTGATAATTCTCATGATTATTTCAATGCCAATCTTTTAGATTATCTTACACTCCATGGAATTGTTTACCAAAGCTTCTATGATGACACTTCCTAATAAATTGGAGTAGTTGAGAGGAAAAATAGACACCTTTTAGAGGTAACTATAACATAGATGATAAACACCAATGTTTTTAAATTGTAAGGGAAGCAATTCTCATAGCCACTTATCTTATCAATAGATTGCCATCCAAAACCTTTGACTTCAAAACCCCTTGTGAAAAACTTCTTCAAGCATTTCCTCACATACAAATCCTTTCCACCTTACCCCAATAGACTTTTAGCTACATTGCTTTTGTTTATACCTATCACCATGGTAAACTTGATCTAAGAGCACATAAATGTATCTTTCTTGGCTATTCATCCACTAAAAAGGGTTACAAGCGTTACTCACCTATAACCAAATTATGAACCCTAAGAACTTGCCTTGAAACCCAAGAAACAAAACAAGGAAGAAAATTCAGACAAAAGCTAATTCACGTTATAAAATAAAGAGATCTTAAACCAATGCTTATAAAGAAGCATAAACCAAAGATATAAAGAAAGACAACAATTTTAATAAGTTTGCAAAGTTCGTAAAAGAACCAAAGAGAAAATTCTCTCTACAAGATAATTTGAACTCTTGAAGTTGTTAAAATATTGTTCATTCACATGTGTGTGTGTGTATGGCAACAAATAAAACCTAATAGCTAATGGAGTAAAATTAAAGAAAAGCCTAAATTAACAAGGATTCCTTACCTAAGTACGATTAGTAACCCATTTACAATAAAAAGCTCAACTCTTACAAAAAAAATAATATAAAACCAAACATATGAGCTTAAGTAAAATGTTGTTCAACCTATTCAAAGTTGTAATTCATAGATTCTAGTTCAAGCCATGAGGTAAGACTCTAGATTTGGCTTGTCTACACATGATACATTTCTTGGACATCCTTTCAAAATCTTTTTTCGTATGTAACCAGAAGACATGTTCACTCAAAACAACTAAGGTATTTTTAATACCAAAATGTCCTGTTAAATCTCTCATAGAGCTCTTAGGCACATAAATTTCCTCCATGAGCTTCCTAAACCCATTAAATCTCCTTCATGAGCTTTCTAAACTAATAACTCTCTTAAAGAGCTCTTCGGCATATAAAGTTTATATTTTTTTAAACAATTTCCCATCATGCCTATAGAGCTTCCCAAGCACTATTTTTTCACATGCCTTATATAAGTTAGCACAATCAGAATTATCAACATGTAAATCTTTAATGTACTAAAAACCTAACAATTTGACATTCAAAGTAGTAATGAGAGCATACCTCTGAGATAAGGGACTAGCCATTACATTTTCCTTTACCTTGCTTATACTTGATCATATAAGAAAAAGTATTAATGACCTCTATCTATTTGGCATGTCATTTCAACTTTCCTTATCCCTTCAAATGCTTTAAAGACTTATAACCAATATGAATCACAAACTCATTAGGCCATAAGTAGTGTTGTCATGTTTCTAGGGCTCAAACTAAGCATATATCTCCTTGTCATATAAAGGGTAGTTAAAGGCTACTCCATTCAAATTCTCACTAAAGTAAGCAACTAGTCACCTTTCTTGCATAATATCAGCTCTAATACCAATACTTGTAGAATCACATTCAATTTCAAAAGTTTCAGTAAAATCAAGTAATGCAAGTAATATGCAAAACTCAATATTTTCTTAATCAAATTAAAGGCTTTATCTTACTTATCACCCTACTTAAATCCCACATTACTTAATAATTTTAGTTAATGATGTAGCTAAAGTGTTAAAATTTTTTACAAATCTCCTATAAAAAGCTAACTAAACTGTGAAAACTATGCATTTCACTAATGGTTTTAGGTGTCAGCCATTCCCTAATAGCTTTAACATTATCTTCATCAACCTTATTTCCTCTAGCACTAACAATATAACAAAAAAATGCAATATGCATCGTGCAAAAGGAACACTTACTAAGGTTAGCATGTAATTTTTTTAATTAAGGTTAGCATTGTCATACCCGAAAATGCGACCGCGTAGCGCTTTAACAAATTTTTTTTTTTGGACAAGAAATTTCGATTCGATTTCCAAAGAAAATGAAAACTAAAATCAAACTTAAAATAAATAGAGTCGCCACCAAAATTTTAATTTTTGAAAAAGCAAAATTTTGAAAAGACCTTTTTATTTAGAAAATAAGAAAAATGGCCTACAAACCAGAAAATGGATTCGGGAGTCGATTGTGAGTGGGGAAGATGTTAGGTACCCCACTACACCCGTTACTAAGAATGGTTACCCTAAGTTAGTTGTGTAAAATCAATATGACCCTTAATCTATTTTAACTCTCCTAACAAGTCACATGCAAAATAAGGAATAGAAATAAAAGAAATAAAATTAAAAATAAAAAGGAAGAAAGAAATTAAAGAAACAAAATTAGAAAAACAAAATAAAAAATTAAGCAAATAAAAATTGAAAAAAAAATTTATTTACAAGGACAGACTTGATTTAGGATAAAAGCCTAAGGTCTACGTATCTTTCAGAGGGATCAAAATCCACGTAGTTCGAATAAAGACTGCATATGTTAGTTGGTGTTTTTTTTTTCTTTTGTTTATGTTTTGTTTTTGTCTTTTTGTTTTTGTTTTTGTTTTTATTTTGTTTTGTTTTCTTTTTTAATGGAGGAAAGAGAAAGAAAATAAGAATTACTTTTGCCTTTAGCAAATAAAACGAATTTAGAATTGGTTAATGTATTTTAATTTGCTAAAATCAAAGTTAATTTTACTTCTTTGCCCTTCTCATTTTTTATGATTTTTATTTTACTTTTTTTTTTACTTTTTCTTAATTTATCTTTATCTTTGATTAATTAGGGTGCAAAAAAAATTATTTTTAAAAGTAAAGGTAAAATACCCAGGTTAAAATTACAAAAATAAAATGACATTTTTTTTGGTTTAAGTCTTTTCACTTTTTTTTTTTGGTTTGTTTTTTTTTTTGTTTTTGCTTTGTTGTTTTTTTCTGTTTCGTGAAAAGAAAAGGAAAATAAAATTACCTTTATTTTTAGCAAATAAGACGAATTTAAAATGAATTAGTATGTTTTAATTTGTTAAAAATAAAGGTAGTTTTACTTTGTTTACTCTTCTCTTATTTTCAATGCTTTATTCATTTTTTGACATTTCATTTGTTTTTGTTTTTGTTTTTGTTTTTTTAGTTGTTTTCTTTTTCAATTATTTCATTTTATTTTTAAAAGAGACTTTGAAAAAAGTTTAAATGATTAAAAAAAAGATTAATTTCTCATTCACTTTTATATTCTCTTTTGTTATTATTGTTGTTGTTCTCTTTTCTTTTTAGTTTTGCTTTTTTTTTTTCTTTATTAAAATCACTTTAGGCTTTTGAAAACAAAATGGTTTTGAAGTTATTTTACATGTTTAATTTGTACGATTAAATTGATCACATTTCTTTTTTCTCTCCCCTTCCTTTTTTTTTATCATTTTTTGTTTTCTCTCGTTTTCTTTGTTGAATGTTTTTTTTTTTGAAGAATTAATTTGATGCGGGCCATTGAAACCCAAAATGTGTTAAAATATAAATTTAACACCCAATGGATGCTAAGGAGGCTTATTGCCCCACATGATCCTTAGGTTGATTCCTACACATCTGAAGGGACAAAGGATCCCACACGACCATTCTTGGAAAGAAACAAAATGAAATAAAATGAAAATAAAACTAAAATATTTACTAGCATAGGATGATTTGTGATAGTGTGTGTCTTGTGTTCAACCAAATATTAGTTTATTCCGAATATACATCACGAGATTGTACATAAATTAGGTGAAAGTAAAGAACCAGTGAAGCCATCCCTTTTGCCTTTTCTTTAATCATCTACCCAAGAATCTCTCCAGCAATTTACCTGATCAGTGACACTTTTCCTTGTTCTCCTTATTCAGCTGTCCCAATCCCACATGTTCTTTCCAGCAATTTTCGTGGCCAATGGTGCAGATATGATAAAAGGGGAACATAAAGATGCGTTAGCTCAAAATTCAAATAAAATGCCGCACTGGTAACAAATTCATACTCCACCAATCACAAAACCCCGACAATACTACTATTTCCTAACAATTCAAAATGTATAATCACGCAATCTTCAATCAAATGCATACCCATTTACTAACATTTCAACAGTTCCAGTCAAAGTCAAAGTAATATTGGCCCAAATCAAGTTTTGACAACAAATTTTAACACTGGGAATATTGTGATCAAGGCATTATTAACCAAGACAGATTAAGCTATCCACACAATAAATTTTAGCAACGGGAATACGATAATTAAAGTGCTATGATTTAATCCAATTCAGTAATAAACCTTCACAAAGTGAGCACCTAGGATCCTAATCACTTAATTTCAACATGCTAGGTCCTACCAATTCAAAAATATTTGGGAAATCCTCTCTTAGGCATTTAAACCAACACTTACTAGGCATATTTCAAGACTTGTACCGTACATGACATTTCAAACTTCATCCACAACCACTTAATGTAGGAGTGCCGAAATCTCATCATGATATATAAATCAACACCCAACATCGTGTTCCAAGTAATAGAAATCAAAACCAAAAACATACATATGCTTAACAAGAGAAAAATCTCGATTTTAGTTATTAGATCACCTAATCTTTTGTTCCCATCTAGCATTATCAATAGCTAAATGCAAGGCAGTGTCGACAAACCTGGAAGGAGCTATATTCAGAATCATTATCATCTATAGTATCAAGCAACCTAGTGAAGTAAATCAGCGTAGGACAAAGCCTAAAATGATTCAGAGAATAGGCAAGTTTCTATTGAGATAACTCAAAATACCCCACAATCTAAACCCATTTCACCCATGAGAAATCAATAATCTGCCAGTATATTCCATTGATTAGAAGGAAGAAAAATAGGGTGAATCTTTGAACAAAAGAAGTGTGGCCGAAGAACTCACCTCTCTTGGTCAAATCAAGAGTTTTCCTTTATATGGGTGTGAATGCAGGAGCACGGAAAGCACGATGTCTCTTTTTGGCTCCCGAATTCTTCATCTTTGCATCGTTCTCTCGGCCTCTTCTTCCTTTCTAATTCATGGCTTCTGACCCCCCTCGTTCTCTTTCGATCTCTTCTGTACTCTCTCCCTCTCAAGTCTTGCTTCCTCTCTCACCCTATCCCTCGATTTTTTGGTCCCTTTTTCAATCTCCGAATCCCCTCCGTTTTGTCTCGGGCTCTCGTTTTTTTGCCTCTCTTCTTCTCGATCCCCCCTTTTGTCCCCTGCTCTGCGTTTTCCTATTCTATTGAACCCCAAAGATGCGTCTCTTTCGTCCCTTGAGCTGTGCGCCTGCTGCTCTTCCTTTTCTACATTTCCCTGTGTCCCTGCCTCTATGCTTAGCCTTGTACCTCTAGGGTACCCTACTGTGGAGTCGTGTGTGAGTGTCAGGCTCCTAGAGAGAGACCCAGACCAAAGATACAGGTAGGGTTCGATGAAAGTGGATCTAGTTTTGGATTAGACAGGCCCATCAGTAATATAAACTTATTAGGTTTCTTTCTAGATGTTAAATGTTGTTAGGCTTTTGATTGTTGAGTATTGGGCCAAAAGGATGGGTTTTAAGCTAGGGCTTTGGACTTAAATTTTATTTTATTTTTGTTGCTTTTTTTTAATTTTTTTATATGATTGGGATTTTTTAATTTTCTGTTTATCTTTTTTGTTGTTTCATTTTTTTTGATGGACTTGTGGCAACTAAATTCGGAATTCGGGCCAAATCTTTTTTAGTTGATGGGTTGGGGCAACTAAATTCAAAATTTAGGCCAAATATAAACAGATTTTTTTGCTTTATTTATCTTAGGTTAATATTTTTTATTACATTGGGCCATTCATTGTTGTTGGGCTAAGGTTAGAATTTTTTCTTAACTTTTGATCTTTTAAAATTTTTGCCTTCTTTTTGTTTGATTTATGATTTTTTCCTTTTTGATTTTTTTGTTTTCTAAAGCTTTGGGTTTTTTCTTTTATTTTTTTCATTTTCTCTTAATCTTTGTTTTCTTTGTTTTCTTCTCTTTCATTTATATTTTTTTTTATATTTTTCTAATTTAATTTTGTTATTATTTTTTAGAACTTGTTTAGACAAAATACGGTGTTCACAAGCATGCAATTTTTCTTTCCTCAAAACCTTTAACACAAGTCTCAAATACTCTATGTGTTCATCTAAACTCTTACTGCAAATTAGAATATCATCAAAATGAACAACTACAAACTTGCTAATAAAAGCTTGTAAAACATGGTTCATAAGTTTTATGAGAGTACTGGGTGCATTAGTTATAACCTAAAAGGAATAACTAATCATTTATATAAACCATATTTTGTTTCAAAAGTTGTTTTCCACTCATCACCTTTGGCTCATTCTGATTTCATGATATCCACTCTTTAAAACAATTTTATAAAGCAAACAAGAGCTATGCAATTCATTGAACATGTCATCTGATATAGGAATAGGATGTCTATACTTCACAATGATTTGATTGACCACTCAATAATTTACACACAACTTTCGTGACCCATCATTCTTAAGCACAAGTAAATTCAAATTGTATAGGAGCTCATGCTTTTCCTCACATATCTCCTGCCGTAAGCTCCCCAACTTTCCTTTTAAAGTTTCTCTACCCCATTGGGATTATTTCTATAAGCTAGTCTATTAGGAATTGATGCACTAAGGATAAAGTCAATTTGATGTTCAATTCCTTTTCTTTTGGTAGCAAACCATTTGAAATTTCTTTAGGGAATACAACTTTAAAATCCGATAAAAGAGATACAATAGCAATAGGCAAAGAACGATTAAGTTTGTTAGCCTTTAAATAAGTTTCCTTATATAAAAGTACATACATAGGCTAAATGAAATCAAAAGCACTTTTCACATCACTCTCCTTAGTATAAAAGCTTACTTGTTTTCCTCACTCTTCTTAATATAAAAGCTCACTTATTTTCCTTCTTTTCTCTCATTATTCTCTTTTTCTCTCATCTTTTCATCTTGTTTTAATTTATACTCTCCTTTCATTTCATGCTTATTTTCTCTCTTTTATTGCTTAAGTCTCATGCACTTTTTTTGTATCAACTTCTTTTTAATCCTTACATGATCCTCATAAACCTACCTAGGTGTTAATGATACAAGTGTGATTGGTTTCTCATTCATCACAAAAGAGCACCAATTTTTGAAACCATTATGCATGACACGTCTATCATCTTGCCATGTTTTTGCCTAACAATAAATGTCCATATGCATAGATTAGGCATGATATCATATAAAATTTTATCTTTATACCTCCCAATTGAGAATGAAGCTAGAACTTTCTTATTAACCCTAACTTTTCCACATTCATTCAACTATTAAAGCTTGTATGGTCTTGGATGCTTTATAATAGGCAAATATATCTTATCAACCAAAGTAGTACTAACTATATTAGCACAACTACCACTATTAATAATCATGTTGTATACCTTATCTTTAATGTGGCACCTTATATGGAAGATGTTGTCATGCTGCTATTCATTGTTTTCTTTTACTTGCAAGTTCAAAGTGCACCTTGTAACCAATGCTTCTCCCTTAATAACATACTCTACATCACTTGCATCTTTTAATAGTGGCAGAGGATCATCATCACTTTCACCTTCAGACTCAATCTCTCCTTTATCTTTGAAAATCATTGCATGCTTGTTTAGACATTGAGATGTAATGTGATCTATCCCTTAACATTTAAAGCATTTTATATCTTTATTCCTCTTCGGTTGGGAATCTTTATTACCTTTATCTTTGATAGTTTCCATGTCCTTGCACTTATATGAAACTCCCTTAGGCTTAGAATTAACCTTGTCATCTTTCTTTTCCCAAATCGACTTCGATGATAAAGAAGAACTAAAAGTCTGCCAATAGAACCTTTCCTTTTTTGTTGTCATTCCACCTTTATGGCCATGTATACCATGTCTTCCAGCTCTACATAGTGTTGTAATTCAACTACATTGGCCATATCACTATTCAGCCTATGCAAGAAATGTGTCATTGTTACTTTTCTATTTTCTTTCACCTTGGCTCAAATCATTGCAATTTCCATCTCTTTATTATAGTCTTCATCACTCTTAGACCCTCAGGTGAAACTTTACAATCTATGATATAGATCCTTATAATAATGGCTAAGGATAAATCTCTTCCTCATGATAGCTTTCATCTCATCCCTATGTTAATGGGCTTTTTAGAATTCCTTTGCCTACTCAAAACAATTTGATCCCACTAAATAATTGTATAATTAGTGAACTTAACAACAGTAAGTTTTACTTTTTTCTCTTTTAAGTAATTATAGCAATAAAAGACTAACTCTACCTTCTTTTCCCACTCTAAGTATGTATTAGGATCATTCTTGCTTTGAAAGGGTGAAATTTTCATCTTCATACTATCCAAGTTGTAGTCAATTCTATTATCCTATTGCTTTTCATCCTATGAAAATTTCCACCCATATTGACTGCTATGACGACCCTAATTTTTTATCATAATAATTAAAGTTAAACACGTGATTAATCACTATAGATCATGAAAATATGGAAGAATTTAAACCTTAATGTGATTAGAGTCATCAATCATATGATTTCATACACTTATGATCATACGGGAATTAAACATCCATTTATAAGCCTTGGATTCCATTACTCATCAATTATAACTCATCCTAATGACTCTAGACCATTTCTTATTGTTAACATATGGAAAACCAAGGTTTTCTAGTTAATATAAGTGTTTTAGCATGTTAGCCGTGGCCAAATTACCCTTAGCTACGGCCAATTCCTTTCTATTTTATCCATTTCTTTATCACTAATTTTGCCGCGGCGAGTTGGACCTTCGCCGCGGCCAACCTACATGGCGCCGCGGTGAAGAAGCCTCCTAGAGCTCCCTCGCTTGCCTCTCGATATTAGCCACGACCAATTTCTCCTTTCGCCGAGGTCAATTCCTCTCTAGAATGCCGGGGACATTTTCCCAAAAGTTCGCCGCGGTGAATTTCTCTCTAGATGACTTCCAGTTTGACCTCTCACATTTCGCCGCGGCCAATTTATATTTCGCCAATTGGCCGTGGCGAATTCCTCTCTAGCACTCTCCCTGGGCGACTTCGCCTCTTTTGGCCGCGGCCAACTATATGTTAGCCGCGGCGAAATCCTTCCTGAGCCTATAACTTCGAAATTCTTGCCTCCTACTTCCCACTCTCCCTCCATTAACACCCTAGGGCCCCTTTACCTTCATTTTGGGGCTCATTACCCTTCATTAGCCTAATTTCTCCAGCTAATCTATCCGTATTAGTTCAAGACCCAAGGGTCAATTCCCTCTCTCTAATTATCCTATAGCAGCAAGTCCATATATCAGCAAGTTCGTAAAATAACAATAACATGAGTTCATAGTAATATATATCAAGATTTCATTTCCAATAATAAGCTATTTCAGACTTCAACAAGGCTTATAGCAGATATTATAAATCCATACATCAAATACCAATTTACAGTAAAGCCTACTCCTCAATAAGTACATGGTATATTATCAAAATACAGATTCCTACACTTGGCAATATAAATACATGATGATGCTACACAAGCCTTAACAAAAATTAGCATCTATCCTATTCTACTCAGACCAAGTGTAGCTCCCCCACACCGGGCCTCAGCTCATGGATGTTCATCCACTTGCTTACCCTTATCCTTACCCGAGGAACCTTCACTTGAAATTGTAATCCCATAAAACGGGGTGAGATATAAATCTCAGTAACCAAGATAATTCCATCATATAATCCAGTTTAATTAACATATATGCATGAATCAAAATCAACATCAGTATCATATCAGTCATCTCAACAAATGAAATAATTAGGCTATCATGATTACTATCCCATACTAGCAATCATAATTTTTAACATGTTAAAGGCCATTAACACCAGGAGAGGTCCGTCCACGGCACCTCAGTGCATCTGGGGTTGATCATACCCAGTACTCGATCGTAGCACATGCACGTGTGGCAGCCGCACCACAGCTCCACCATGGACTCACAAGATCCAATCATCATACAATAGATAGCCAACCAATTCATTCAGCATTTCAAATCATTCATATGCAGCAAATATGAAATTAAAACTGATACATGCATGGAATTAATGTAAACCCCGGTTACCTCTCTTGTAGACAATTGCAACAGCCACCACAGGTACAAAATCTCCCTATAACCATAACATCAGATAATTACTACTCTAATTCATTATTAACGGTTACAATAAGTACCCAAGAAATTTAAATGCTATTAACTACCTTAAGAATATTTACCCAGCCATCATAAATCCTAAATTCGGATTTTAGTGTCCTCTACCACAAATCTCAATATTCCATCCTAAAATCCTAAGCAAATTCATATAAAATTAATACCCATAATATAAATCAGCTATGGGAGTCTCAAACCAACAAAGAAAGCATCAAAATGGGGGGTTTAAACTCATATAACACCAGCCCCAACCTCAACCTACGAATTTCACTAAGAAAATCCCCAAACACCCACATTTCAGATTTTGGGTAGGATGAAAATACTCCAAATGAAAAACTAATCAGACCAAATTAAAGAGAAAGATGAGGGGATTAAGTTGTATAACTATTACCTTGGCTAAATCTTGCTCTAAGTTTGTGAAAATGCAGAATTCTTGCCCCCAATCCTAGCCTCCTTCTCAACCTCCGAATTTTCTTTGTGTTTCAGCAAATGGGGGGGAAAAGTGGCTGAAGCATTAGGGTTTTAGGTGGGTTTAAGTTGGGTCAAGAGGCTGGGTCATGGGATGCTCCAAGTCCAAACCCAATTGGGTTTTAGATTTTGCTTATTGGGCCAGTTTTCAATTGTTGGGCTGCAAAATTTCATTGGGCCAGTTTTATACATTGGGCTGCTGAAATTTAATAGTGTTTGGGCCTAATTTGAAGGGCTCAAGGGTTTGGGTCTGCACAAGGGTAATTGAGCCTCCATTAGCCTCTTATCATAATTCATTAATTTGGGCCTAGATGTAAATCTCTATCCTAAATGATTTTCAAATCCATGCTAATAATTTATCTCTTTAAAAATTCTATTCACTAACTTGCCCAATTATCCTCTATTAATTATTCTTAATTACTCTAAATCCATAATTAACACCTTAATTAATTTTGAGGTGTTACATTCTCCCCTCCTTTTAGAAATTTTGTCCTCAAAATTAGACATACCTTACTCAAATAATGCAGGATAATCCTTCCTCATTGCTTCTTCTGTTTCCCAAGTTGCTTCATCCGGAGTAAGTCCCTTCCATACTACCTTTACCAGGAGGATGTCCATATTACGCAGCTGTTTGACTTTTGAGTCCACAATCCTTTCCGGTTCAACCACATAAGACAAATCATTTTGTAGATGCACATTCTCATGCTCAATGACATGCAAAGGGTCCAGGTGGTACTTTTTCAGTTGGGACACACGGAACACATCATGCAATCTGGCCAGGTTTGGAGGTAAAGCAAGTCTATAGGCCACGGGTCCTATCCTTTCAAGGATTTGGAAAGGACTAAGATAACGAGGACTGAGCTTTCTTGTCCTGATAGACCGTCCTACCCCCGTCACCGGAGTAGCCTTAAGGAACACATGGTCTCCTACCTCAAATTCTAAGGGTCTCCTCCTCTTATCTGCATAACTCTTTTGCCTACTCTGGGCAGCTAACAATTTCTTTCTGATGAGTTCTATTTGATGGGTGGTTTGGTCCACTATGTCTGGACCTAAGAGACTCCTCTCACCCAGCTCTACCTAACACAAGGGTGACCGACACTTCCTCCCATAAAGTGCCTCAAATGGTGCCATCTAGATACTGGAATGATAACTATTATTATAAGCAAACTCAGCTAAAGGCAAGTACACATCCCAACTCCCTTTCAATTCTAGCACACTAGCTCTCAGCATATCCTCAAGGGTTTGAATGGTCCTCTCAGTTTGTCCATCAGACTGAGGATGATAGGCAGTGCTAAAGTTAAGGCTAGTACCCAAATCTTCTTGTAGAGATCGCCAAAATTTTGATGTGAATCTTGGGTCTCTATCTGACACAATGCTATTAGGAACACCATGTAACCTTACAATCTCACAAACATACAGTTGAGCTAGTCTATCAAGAGGATAAGTAGCTCTAATAAGTAGAAAGTGGGCAGACTTCGTCAATCTATCCACAATCACCCAAATAGCATCATAACCTGAGGGTGTTCTAGGCAAACCCATCACAAAATCCATGGATATACTATCTCATTTCCATTCCGGAATCTCTAAAGGGTGTAACAAACTTGCGGGTCTTTGGTGCTCAATCTTAACCCTCTGACAAATTAGACACCTAGCCACAAACTCTGCTATGTCTGACTTCATTCTAGGCCACCAAAAGCTCTTCTTTAAATCCCTATACATCTTAGTGGTGCTCGGATGAATGGTGTACCTACTCTTATGAGCTTCTGATAACACTATGTTCCTCAACTCTTCATCCATAGGTATGCACACTCTACCTTGGTACCTCACCAAACCATCTCCTGATAGGTCAAAATCCTTGACCTCACCACTACCCAGTTGCTCTCTAATTCCTCCCCAGTAGGCATCTAACTCTTGGGCTTCTTTAATTCTTTTTCTAAGGTCATTTTCTATCCTCAATTCTCCCAAAAGAAGACTACTAGGGTTCATTAAAATTGATAAATTCAAATCTCTCATCTCCTCAATCAATCTTTGCTCTCTAAGCATCATCATTGCCATGTGAGTAGATTTCCTACTCAAGGCATCGGCGACCACATTCGCCTTCCCTGGATGATACTTTAAAGAAAAATCATAGTCCTTAAGGAATTCCGTCCACCTCCTTTGCCTCATGTTCAACTCCTTTTGGTCAAACAAGTACTTCAAACTTTTATGATCACTATACACCTCAAATTGGGCACCATAGAAATAGTGCCTCCAAATCTTAAGAGCAAAAACTACAGCAGCCAGTTCCAGGTCATGGGTAGGGTAATTCTCTTCATGGGGTCTAAGTTGTCTAGAAGTATAGGCTATCACTCTACCTTGTTGCATTAAGACACACCCTAATCCCTTCTTAGAAGCATCGCTATAGACTGTGAAGGTCTCTTTAGGGTCAGGTATCACTAACACCGGTGCGGTGGTAAGCTTATCCTTAAGCTCTTGAAAGGCATTCTCACACTTAGCATCGCACACAAATGGTTGGTCCTTCCTAGTCAGTTTTGTCAAAGGCATGGCTAACTGAGAAAATCCCTTAATGAATCTTCTATAGTAGCCAGCTAGACCTAAGAAGCTACAGATTTTGGTCACCGTTTTGGGTCTCTCCCAATTCAGTACTACTTCTACCTTGCTAGGATCTACCGCTACCCCTTGTTCTGATATCACATGACCTAGGAATTTGACCTCCCGCAACCAAAACTCACACTTGCTCAACTTAGCATACAACTGATGCTCTCTCAAGATTTGAAGAACTATCCTAAGATGCTCTTCACTACTTTTAGAGTAGATGAGGATGTCATCAATGAACACTACCACAAACCGGTCAAGATAAGGCCTAAAAATCCTATTCATGTAATCCATGAAAATGGCAGGGGCATTGGTTAACCCAAAAGGCATAACTAGGAATTCATAATGGCCATATCGAGTCCTAAAGGCAGTTTTAGGTACATCATCGGCCTTGACTCTAAGTTGGTGATATCCCGATCTAAGATCAATCTTTGAAAAGACCGATGCTCCAGCTAATTGGTCAAGTAAGTCATCAATTCTAGGCAAAGGGTATTTATTCTTAACAGTTGCTTGGTTCGATTGCCTATAGCCAATGCAAAGTCTAAGGCTACCATCCTTCTTCTTGACAAATAGCACTGGTGCTCCCCATGGAGACACACTTGGCCTAATAAACCCTTTCTCCAGTAACTCTTCTAATTGACTTTTCAACTCGACCAACTCAGCAGGCGCCATTCTATACGGGGCCTTAGAGATTGGACCAGTACCGGGTACCAAATCAACAGAAAACTCTAGCTCTCTCTCTGGAGGTAGTCCGCTAAACTCCTTAGGGAAAACCTCAGGAAACTCACTAATCACCGGTATATCCTCTAACCCATTATCAACTTCAACATGTAATGAAAAGAATACTAGAAACCCTTGGCATCTACGCCTAAGGCACCTCCCAGCTTGGGCGGCAGACACACAAGTAAGCTTAGTCACAGGATCAGTTTCAGGTATGTTTGCAGGTAAGGAAACAGTTTTACGGTTGCAGTCAAGTATCACATTATTAGCAAACAACTAGTCCATACCAATGATTACATCAAAATCACACAAAGGGATACAAATCAAGTCAAGGGTAGTACAACGACTATCCAATTGTACAGTATAATTTAAGCATACATCAGATGTAATTATAGAATATCCAGTAGGGGTGGACACAGACAATTCAAATGGCAACAGGCTAATTTTAAGACCCAGACGCTTAACACAGTCATATGAGATGAATGAGTGGGTCGCACCCGAGTCAACTAATGCATCTATGACATGATTATGGACAAGTAATGTACCTCGGATCAGGCTAGGGCATCTACTAGCCTCATACTGCGTAAGGGCGAACACCCTTCCCTGAACAGGTGGCTTAATTGATGAGCCCGACTCACGTGACACTGTGCAAGTCCGCGCATAGTGTCCCGGCTTCCCACAATTGTAACATACTGGACAAGGCCCATTCCCATGGTTCTTCCCATACTTGGCACAAGTGGGTGGGGCACTCATTGCAATTCTCGGTGGTCCCATGCTTCTTCTTTGAGGGACATTCCTTGGGGGTGGTCTCCTACCCCAAGAGCTACTCCCACTATGGGTTCCTTTCTTGCTTCCGCCCCTAAAAGGCTCCATGCCCCGATCACGTTTTCCTTCCAGGGTCTTCTTTCTCTTGGCCTCACTCTCCATCATGGCCCTCTCTATCACTCTACACTTCTCCACTAACTCATCAAAGTTATGGATTTGTAGAGACACAATTTTATCTTTGATCTCTGGTCTCAAGCCTCTTTCAAATTTCTCAGCTTTCTAGGGCTCATCGTCAAACCTTTTCAGGTAGGAGGAGAAGAGAGACAACTGAATGAATTTGGCCACATATTGGTCTACATTCATATCCCCTTGCTCAAGGAAGTTAAACTCAGCCTCCTTGTCGGCCCTTACTGATGGTGGGAAGTATTTGCTTTCGAATGCCGTTTGAAAGCTCTCCCAGGTCAAGGGTATCTCCCTTGCAATCAGCAATCTGGAGGCATTCTTCCACTAATGTTCAGCCTCTCCTTCCAACTTGTAGATAGCCAGCTTGGCCTTTTGTTCGGTGGTGCAAGTCATAACCCCAAATATTTTTTCCAATTGCATAAGCCACCTCTCGGCTTTATCAGTGTCTAACTCCCCCAAAAACGATGGAGGGTCAGCCTTTCTAAATTTGGACAATACCATGGAGAGGTCACCATCCTCTCCCACACTAGGGTTTTGACCAGCCCCCATACGGTTGTCCATTGGCAACTCCTGATTCGGCTTACTCATATTTTCATGTAGTTGCTGCAGCACTTGTACAGTCGCTGCATGAGCCTCGACTTGCTCTTGAAGCCGGTCAGTCATTGCCCTCACTGTGGTTTCATGGGCCACTGCTTGTTCTCTTATACGGTTGGCCATTGCAGCCATAGCCTCTTACATCTCTCTTAGCATCTCAGTTGTTTCTCTACGGGTAGCCATCTAACTCTTCAATGCTACAAGCACAACTACAAGCATCCTCTATTAAACTACAGCCCAAGGTAAACAAAACACACTCCACCCATGGCAGATATATGTATAGGTATGAGAGTTATCATCAGGTCATAATGTTCCTATTCCTATCATGCATGCATCATGATTGCCAAGTTTTCTAACAACAAAGATGTAAATCAAACACATTTTCCTGAACCATTGCTCTGATACCAACTGTGACGACCCTAATTTCTTATCATAATAATTAAGGTTAAATACGTGATTAATCACTATAGGTCATGAAAATATAGAAGAATTTAAACCTTAATGTGATTAGAGTCATCAATCATACGATTTCATACACTTATGATCATACGGGAATTAAACATCCATTTATAAGCCTTGGATTCCATTACTTATCAATTATAACTCATCCTAATGACTCTAGACCATCTCTTATGGTTAACATATAGAAAACCAAGGTTTTCTAGTTAATATAAGTGTTTTAGCATGTTAGCCATGGCCAAATTACCCTTAGCCACGGCCAATTCCTTTCTGTTTTACCCCTTTCTTTATCACTAATTTCACCGCCGCGAGTTGGACGTTCGTCGTGGCCAACCTACATGGCGCAGCGGCGAATAAGCCTCTTGGAGCTCCCTCGCTCGCCTCTCGATATTAGCCGCAGCCAATTTCTCCTTTCGCCGCGGCCAATTCCTCTCTGGAATGCCGGGGACATTTTCCCAAAAGTTTGTCGCGGCCAATTCCATAATTCGCCGCGGCGAATTTCTCTCTGGATGACTTCCAGTTTGACCTCTCACATTTCGCCGCGGTGAATTCCTCTCTGGCACTCTCCCTGGGCGACTTCGCCTCTTTTGGCCGCGGCCAACTATATGTTAGCCGCGGCGAAATCCCTCCTGAGCCTATAACTTCGAAATTCTTACCTCCTACTTCCCACTCTCCCTTCATTAACACCGTAGGGCCCCTTTACCTTCATTTTGGGGCTCATTACCCTTCATTAGCCTAATTTTTCTAGCTAATCTATCCTTATTAGTTCAAGACCCAAGGGTCAATTCCCTCTCTCTAATTATCCTATAGCAGCAAGTCCATATATCAGCAAGTTCGTAAAATAACAATAACATAAGTTCATAGTAATATATATCAAGATTTCATTTCCAATAATAAGCTATTTTAGACTTCAACAAGGCTTATAGCAGATATTATAAATCCATACATCAAATACCAATTTACAGTAAAGCCTACTCCTCAATAAGTACATGGTATATTATCAAAATACAGATTCCTACACTTGGCAATATAGATACATGATGATGCTACACAAGCCTTAACAAAAATTAGCATCTATCCTATTCTACTCGGACCAAGTGTAGCTCCCCCACACCGGGCCTCAACTCATGGATGTTCATCCACTTGCTTACCCTTATCCTTATCCGAGGAACCTTCACCTGAAATTGTAATCCCATAAAACGGGGTGAGATATAAATCTCAGTAACCAAGATAGTTCCATCATATAATCCAGTTTAATTAACATATATGCATGAATCAAAATCAACATCAGTATCATATCAGTCATCTCAACAAATGAAATAATTAGGCTATCATGATTACTATCCTATACTAGCAATCATAATTTTTAACATGTTAAAGGCCATTAACACCAGGAGAGGTCCGTCCACGGCACCTATTCCCCATTGAGCACAACCAGGGCTCAGTGCATCTGGGGTTGATTATACCCGGTGCTCGATCATAGCACATGCACGGGTGGCAGCCGCACCACAGCTCCACCATGGACTCACAAGGTCTAATCATCATACAATAGATAGCCAACCAATTCATTCAGCATTTCAAATTATTCATATGCAGCAAATATGAAATTAAAACTGATACATGCATGGAATTAATGTAAACCCCGGTTACCTCTCTTGTAGACAATTGCAACAGCCACCACAGGTACAAAATCTCCCTATAACCATAACATCAGATAATTACTACTCTAATTCATTATTAACGGTTACAATAAGTACCCAAGAAATTTAAATGCTATTAATTACCTTAAGAATATTTACCCAGCCACCACAAATCCTAAATTCGGATTTTAGTGTCCTCTACCACAAATCTCAATATTCCACCCCAAAATCCTAAGCAAATTCATATAAAATTAATACCCATAATATAAATCAGCTATGGGGGTCTCAAACCAACAAAGAAAGCATCAAAATGGGGGGTTTAAACTCATATAACACCAGCTTCAACCTCAACCTACGAATTTCACCAGGAAAATCCCCAAACACCCACATTTCAGATTTTGGGTTAGATGAAAATACTCCAAATGAAAAACTAATTAGACCAAATTAAAGAGAAAGATGAGGGGATTAAGTTGTATAACTATTACCTTGGCTAAATCTTGCTCTAAGTGTGTGAAAATGCAGAATTCTTGCCCCCAACCCTAGCCTCCTTCTCAACCTCCGAATTTTCTTTGTGTTTCAGCAAATGCGGGGGAAAAGTGGCTGAAGCATTAGGGTTTTAGGTGGGTTTAAGTTGGGTCAAGGGGCTAGGTCATGGGTTGCTCCAAGTCCAAACCCAATTGGGTTTCAGATTTTGCTTATTGGGCTAGTTTTCAATTGTTGGGCTGCAGAATTTCATTGGGCCAGTTTTATACATTGGGTTGCTGAAATTTAATGGTGTTTGGGCCTAATTTGAAGGGCTCAAGGGCTTGGGTCTGCACAAGGGTAATTGAGCCTCCATTAGCCTCTTATCATAATTCATTAATTTGGGCCTAGATGTAAATCTCTATCCTAAATGATTTTCAAACCCATGCTAATAATTTATCTCTTTAAAAATTCTATTCACTAACTTGCCGAATTATCCTCTATTAATTATTCTTAATTACTCTAAATCCATAATTAACACCTTAATTAATTTTGGGGTGTTACAACTGCTATGGTCTAATCACTATTATTAAATTCATATCTTTTATTGCTAACATATTCACTATGATTTGTATGTCTTTCTTGCCTTTGAGCATTAGGAACCTCTTGTTGCTGTCCACTTTGCAAATTGGCTACGGCAACAACTTACTTATCCATTTTATCTCTAATCTTGCCAAAGGTAATGTTCATTTGCTTAAATTCATTATGCATAGCTTGCAACACAAACAAATCATTTTTCTTGGTGTTTATTCTGTCACCTTTGTCTTTTGAAGCCATGATAATGAATATGTAAAATTGTTATTAAAGAGAAAAAAACTCACAACACTCCCTTTCGTGTTTACGTCCAATGAGCTCACTCACACTTGTGTTTTACTCTTGTTTTGTTTTTTTATTTATACTAAGCTCACTCTCTCTTGCCTTTTACCACTCTTAAAATTTTCACTTTTAGTATTTTATGGAACTAAACAAAGTAATCAAGAAAATCAACTTGCATCAATCCCAAACTAGCAAAACTAAAAATTTAATTCAAGAGTGCAGTTTAAAGAAACAAAGAGCAAACATCAATGACAATTAATAAGTAACAACAAAGAGAAAAACACATCCTAAAATTAAAAGGAAACTTTGATTAAAAAGGGATGATTGTCTTTTTCTTAAAAAAAATAAAATTTTTTGACCTACAATTAATTTTCAATTTTGATTAAACTTTTTTTGTCTCTTTCTCCTTTTTCTTTCTTTTTTTTTGTTTCATTTTTTAAAAATATACTAAGCACTGAACTTATATAGCAAACAAATGGAACTTGAACATAAAATCAAATTGTGTGTAGGAACAAAAAAGATTTAGAGTCTGTGGCATACAAAGAAAATTAAACAAATATTAGAATCGAAGATAAACAAGCCTGATTTGGAACCTTTGTTCTAATACCAAGTTGATGTAAACCCCAAGAACTTGCCTGGAAATTCAACAAACCAAACAAGAAAGAAAAATTCTAAGAAAGATAATTTAGGCTGTAAAACAAAGAGATTTTAACCTAATGGTTATAAAGAAGCATGAACCAAAAATATAAAGAAATATATTGACTCACACTCTAGAAAGGGATTAGAATAAGAGTGATAAATCATATTGGAATGCTACAAGAAAAAAATCTTGGTAAGTTCCACACTTCATGAAAGAACCAAGGAGAAAATTTTGTCTATAAGATAATTTGAATTTTTGAAGTTGTTAAAACACAATTCATGAACACACACATGCGTGCGTGCGCAAGCACAAACACACACACATGTATATATATGGCAACAAATAAACCTAATAGCTAATGGACTAAAATTAAAGAAAGGCCTAAACTAATATGGATTTCTAGCCTAAGTAGGATTAGTAATCCATTTACAATAAAAGCCTAACTCTTACTAAAATAATAAAACATAAAAACAAATACATGGGCTTAAATAAAATAATGTTCAACCCATTCAAAGTTGTAACTCACTAATTTTGGTTTAAGCCCATACAAGGATGCATTCTATCCCTGATTTCAACCTTGAGCATATATTTCAATGATGTTTACAAGGCTTAGATTCTGGTCTAAGCCTATTCTTTTGTTGGTTACATTATCAAAAACCTGTTTGGCCCATATAGGTTACCTTGATTATTAAAGACTTTTCTCATGAATCTAATGGGGGGTTACATCAAGGATCATGCAATTAACATTATTTTTCCAAGCCAAAATAAGGCTTTCACCTTTGTGAATAGCATCCAGTCCATAAAAATAAACAAAGCCAAAAGATTTCAATTTGCATTCCACTTTATTTATAAGCAACTTAGTTTCACTAAGAAAGATAAAAGGCAGCCTATATTTTCAAACTAAATTCTTTAAACATTGAACTACCTCTATTTTTTTGAAACCCCAACAACTCCAACTTGTACTACTCATGTCCTATTAGGAAGCATTCTAAGGGTTGCTTTCTAAAACCCTAGATAAAGATGCAAGAGAGTTGTTAGCAAGAAAGTCTTCCATAGCATCATCTTCTAAAACTTGAGATATTATGCTAATATTAGTACACTATATTTTGTTGGAGATATTAGCCATAAGATAAAAAAGATATTCCTATTTTTGAGAGGCTGGGACAGTGTAGTAGACAAAGTAGATTCAATAGTTAAAAAAGGTTCATTAAAGTTCAAATAAGAGTGGCCTATATAGGAAAGTGTAGCCTTCTTAGAAAGGTGATAGTCCTCCATTGCTTTAGCTCTGTTACGCTTCTTGAAGTTTAAACATGGCATAGAGCTTATCATTACACATTCAAGAGAAAAGGTAGCCCAATTCAAAATACCTTTGTTATGTAGGAGAACAAACAAAAAGAGGTGAGTCATCTAGTAAGAAAACCAAGAGAGAAGGGACCATGAAAGGTTTATGGTACTTAAGGATGAACAAGGCACAATTTGCGATGCAAACTACGAAAATTTTAAAAGATTTATAATTAGACTAAACTAAAAATCTTCCTTGTGTGTGTGTGTGTGTGTGTGTGTGTTTCCATAAAATGGTTAAACCACATCAAATTTTTTACCAAAGTTTTATTAATGGAAATTGACGGCAAAGAGTTCATAGTAAAAGGAAAGCTGCTCAATTGTATATCAAAAGCCTTTTTAATTTTGGAAATAAGTGACAAACGATTAAAGGAATCTTCTATCACAAAGCCTACTAACTCATTAATAAGATGGTTTTTAAGAGACGAGGCACCCGAGAGAAAGAAGTTCTGAGAAAAGAGCTTGAGGAACTTAGGTACAAAGATATAGGAGTTTGATGAGACTAAGTTCATTAACTACAACTTAGAGCCATCAAGATGGGTGGCAGAGAAGTCATGTAGAGGGAGCCCATAAGGAAAAGGTGTATTTTTAGTCGGAACAAAGTCTAAAAGAGGGTTTACAAGTGAAGATTGCTCAATATCATTTAGCATAGATTCATGATTAGAAGGAAGATGATCCAAGCTAGTAGTATTGGTGTTTAAACTAGGTAGAGCATGTGAGAGTAAGTGTTGTCAGGGAACTATCAAAGATAGAGACAAGTTGGCAAAGCCTTTAAATCTGAGAAGAGATGAGGCAGGGGGCTATCTTATGTAACACCATAAATTCTAGTTCATTTCATAACATTCATAAGCTTCACATTATCATTTTCATAAGAGCATATGAAAAAGGGACCGAAAATAATGGGTTTATTTGCATTGCATCATACTCAAAAATTTCAATTGGTGTCACGTGGACCGTGTGGGCTCATGCTATGCATCTTCACATTTAGATACATCATTACAACTCATTTTCATTACAAAATCATGCCCACAACTCATGGAAACCGAAATGAAGCATGAAATGGGCTTGTTTAATTTCGGCCATATTTGCTCTATTTTCTAATTAAATTTTGGAAAATCATAACTAAATCTAGAAAACACAAAAACATGAAATATTAGTCATTTTGGGTATGGATGTTTACTTCATATTAAAAATATGCCCAGACCATAACATTCATCACAGAGGATGTTTGACATCTAAAATGGTCCAGAGGTCAGAATGCATTCTGGAACTAATACAGAATTCTACAGAAAATTTTGAAAATGTCCAATTAATTCCAAAAAAATCCAATCTATGCAAATGATACCAATATAGAAATATGTAGATGTTAACTAGAGAGTAAAAATATCTCTAGATCAGTTTATCAATCCCATACCTAGAAATTCAATGGAATAATACTTCTAGTCGGGCAAAATTATTGATATTCGACAAAAATTTCAAAAATTCATATCTCCTTCTCTAAACCTCCAAGTAAGGTACTTCTAATTGGCATAAGTCAATGTAATTGTCTAGTTTCTCTGTATAAAATTTCATGGCAATTGGACATCGTTTGAGCCTCGTGTGATAGAATGCAATTTTAGACCAAATGAATAGTGTAGCAAACCAGAAACCATGAAAATTGCTAACTTTGAAAAATCGTCAAATATTCTGTAGACCTTCAAAAATTATGGTCTTTAGATTTCTGAAAAGCTCTCAATGAGCATGCCAAATCTCAGATCAAGACTAAATCATTTGGCTAAAAAGTGACATAGGGTTCCATTATAGTCAAATTTGGCTCCATATGAGGTATCAAATTTGCCAAATGGTTTTTCCTTGGTTGTAGTACCTTTTGGGCAAGTCTAAAAGCATATTTAAGACTTGTGTAAGCTAGCCAAATAGTCCCAAATCTCATGCATCTCTTTTTGGCCATTCAACCCACACTTATGCACATTTTCATTAAACTTCCAAATTGCATACTTAGCATTACATATTCAAAATAGGTTCTAGAGGCCATACATCATATCCATACATTTAAACATCACATAATAGCGTATCTGCATATGTATCGAGGGTCATAGACCATTTACAATATCATATATATTGTGAAGCATCATTATGGATTCAAAAAGAATAAAACTAGGCATATGCTTGTCAATCTCCTTCTCTCATTGTTGTTGGCTCCCTTCACCATAGCTACTTAGTTCACCTAGCATGTTAGAGTATTAGAGAGGAGGGGATGAGATTCAAAGAATCCCAATAGCTCATCTCCCATTCAATCATACATAATATGTGTAAAGCAAGCTTTACAAATGCATACATGAAGAAAATGGAAGTCATGGACTATTTAAAAGCAAACTTGGCATATGAAAAAATCATACAAGATATTCAAGATCTCACCAAGTGTTTGGATTATCTTCACACTTCTCCTCATGGATTTTGGACTTGCCTCACTTTGCTTTTGGGAGATTCTTTACTTTTTCTCAACTACGCTCAAGGGTTCTTAGCTCATCCTCTGCAAAGGGAAGAGTTCTTGGCCTCTCCACACTCAAGCAAACTCAAATAAATATCATGTACTCATTTAGAAATATAACATGGCATCAAGAATCATAGTATATAAAGGCATGCTAGCATACTTTTTATAGCTAGAAAATACACATACACATATTCTAAAATAAGCTAAACACACATTCATGCATGAGAGAGGGTGGAGAGAGCTACCTTGCACACAATTACACACTTTTCCTTTTGGATTCAAGCCTCCTCTTTCGGCCACACATCCACAAATTGGTGGAGATAGTTTCTCTTGGCCTAGATAAAATTTTTGGGAGCCAATTAGGTTCATAAAATATTCTCTAAAACCATACAACTTGCTTAAATAGTAGATTGCTCTATAACCCCCATTATGGTTCATAAATGCACTAAATGAAGCAACACCTCTTAAATAATTTCTCGGCCTCATTCTTTCCTTTCAAATATGATTCTTGACTCTTTTTAAGCCTCTTGGAGTCATCACACCATTACAACAAAGGCCTAGTATCATATTGCTTCTTTAGGTCATAATATGGAACCTAAGACACCAAATCACTTTCTATGAGTTTCAAATTTTTTCCAAGGCCCCCTTTCATTTTCATTCATCAATTATGACTCAAAAATGGCCTTAGAAAAATTTAAAACTTCCCCTACCTACAAGAACCCCTCTTGGCCGAGACATAGGCATCAATTAGGCCATATGGAGTTTTCTTTGTTTTCTTGAAGGAAGAAGCTTGTAAGGAGCATCTTAGGTGTCTCAAGAACTCATATAAACTCTTAATTAGATCTAAAAAGCATCACATAAATTCAGAATTTGAAATGTGCACTAAAAACCCTAGGTCTTGCATCTTGAATCCTAATGCCTATTTCATAGTTTTCTTTTCATATTCTTATTCCTCTTTATCAAATACCTAAGAATCATACTTAGTTGGGTTTGAAAATTAGATCTTCCTAGGGTCCTTAGTGTAGGTCAAAATGGAGAAGAAAGGAACATCAACATAGCTACCATAGAATGCATTTTTACCTTGTTTCCTTAGTTAGTTTGGCTTGAATCTTGCTTTCTCCAAACTCTTCTCTTCAAATCCGAAAATTCCCCTCTGTTCTTCTTTCAAAACAGCCCTCAAAACTTCAAAAAAATCATAGAGAAGAAGAGGAAAAAATAGGAGAAGAGATTGGTGGAGAGAAAGCAAGAAAAATAGGCAAATTTTCATACTTAAAGACTTGAATTTTTCCTCCTTCTTCTCTTCTCTTGGTGCGCCACTCTCCTAGGGCTTTGCTTCTGGTTTGGAGCTGGAAAATCTTAAGTTAAATGAGGGAGAGTGTGAGGTGCCACCTATATATAACTAGGGCAAAGTAACTTTTTCAAAAATTCTAATTTTGCCCTTCATATTTTGCATTTTCGTTTCTCCTTCGTTTTAGATCTTTTTTTAGAACCATCTTTTCCATTATAAAATTTAGGTTCCCAATTAAGAAAAATGCCTTTGAAATAACTCAAATCGGAGTTAAGACCTTACCGAACGAACTGGTCAAAGTTTGGGTCAACTGACATTGAAAAACGTCTACTGGAAGGGATTTTATTATCTTAGGGCTTCTCATGATTTTCAGGGCCTCTAAGAACCTCGAAAAACTCAAAAATTCATTTAAAAAGCCCTCCTGTTCGAATTCCAAAATTTATTCAAAATTACAAAAATGCCATTATGTTTCATAGGCTTTTCGTAAGAAATTATTTCTTCATTCTAACTCTATTTTTCTTTCCGTCTGAGCCTGGGATTCTCATTTTCAAGAGTCTAGAATGCTTTCCAAATTTTTTGGGACCTTGACTATATCATCTTGGGGGACTTCCTTTTGTATCCGATGAATTTTATTTATTTACGGAGAAACCGTACGTTACGTTTCTTACGTTTTCTCTGGTTTTTGGAGAATTGGATTTTACACCTTGTTTCATTGTGGGGTCCAGGTCACTTGGAATAGAGATAAGCTCTTCCATATTGGCAAAAGGTTGAAGATCTATATGCATAACCAAAAAAAGTTCATTAAAGATGGGCAAAGCAATGTGGTCAATTTGCATGTAAAATAGACCCATCAAAGCCTCTGGATGGTTGATAAAAAGAAAGAAGAGTCCAAAGAGTTAGGTAAAAAAACATCCTATTTAGCTAAAGGAAACTTATAATGGATAAGGAAATCATTTAGCCGATTTTCATGCAGAGTCCCTTATAGTTGTTATAGATTACGACCTTCAAAGAAAGCATTTCCAAAGTTATTATGAAAAGCATTATTGTCATTATGTTTAGCTTCAAATTCTATATTTTCACAAGTTTTTTGTGTGCATGGTGGTTAGGATGAATGTGGGAACCTTGGTTATTAGAAAAGTCTAATGAGTTATCATATGAAACTTAGAAAAATTTGTATAGGATAGCTCTTGGGTACCCATGATCTCCATGGCTTTAAGTGACTAGCTATAGACATAATGACGACCTTTGTGAATAATGGGATACCACTTAACCTAAGTAGTACACCTATTAGGCTTTTGTTTGAAAGTGACATAGTCCTTAGAAACAAAAGGAAAGTGAAAGTCAATAATCAAGTTAACATAAACTTTTTAAAAAATGGTTTGTTTCAGGGATTTGAATCTCACCGCCACATGGTTTGGGCCTTAATCACAATCCTTGGGCATGTGCCCAATGCAATTGCATTGCCTACATCTTCAAAATACCCTTTTGTAGTGACATTCAACCAAGGTTGATGATCTATTATTTACCATGATTTCAACACCATTAATAGAGGAAATGACAAGTTTATAAGAGTTTGGACTTTTAAAACTTGTAGCTTGCAATAGTGCTATTCAACTCCATCAAAGAATATAGCATCACCTGCCATGTTTTTGAGAATTGTTGTGACATCTAAGTTATGGTAATCTAATAAGAGCCCTCAAAATTGGACCCAAATTGGAAAGCATTCTACGGCTCCCTACATTTAAGGTGTTACATATTCCTAATACTAGATCAAAGTGGTAGCAGTACAATGGAATTTAATCGTTGAAATTTTTCTTATTTTGTTTGATTATGTAAATTCTAAAATAAATCTCATAAATATTTTTTAATCATATATCAAAATATCTTGTATTGAATAACTGGTATCATATGTTTAATACTGATACAAGTTATAGGAATATTCATAAATGTTAAAAATGTTCCAAAATCAATATATAATTCATTCTTGAACTATAGGACTAAGCATAAGTTAATGTCTCATAATTATTTTTACAATTATCTAATAGAATAGATAAGGTTACTTCGTTTTCTTTATACTAAGATCTAGATCCTAGAAGTCCAACCTAGTTTAGGTACTCTAATCTACTGTAGGCTTTGAGTTAGCAAAGTTTGAATTCTTATCTGAACATATCATTAAGTATAGTGAGAATTTATATTTTTAATAAAGACACTTATAATTTTGAAAATTAGTGACGATCCATTTGTTATGTATACATAAAATCTTTTCTTTTTATATTCCCCTATTTGTAGTATATAAGAATAGCTAATATAACAAGATAAATCAAATACAGATAGAATAACAATCATATATGAGGATATAAACATATAACATGGAAGATATATTCCCATATATGTACATTCATCTCCAATCATGTCCATTTCGTATTAATCATAATAGTAACTCGCTAAATTTACAAATCAGGTCATGGTCAATATATAATATGTAGTTGCACAAATATGCAATATACATCCAGCAAGATCTTTTAGAAGCATCTTTTGAGTAACATGAATTTAGTTTAATCATAACAGACTTAATTCTTTATATTTGTGTACTCCTTAACTTGGTATGTACGGTATGTTTTATCATTTCATTTATAGAGCTTTAATAGTATTCCAGTAAGTACATCCTATTCATATCTTTTCAAAGAGATATCAATAATCCCATTTTAAAAGTGCTGATTATTAATAAATTATTTCCTCAAGCCACGTATTAAGTGTCTCATATCACTTGTCCCATAAACAAGTGGTGCATCACTATGGCTTACTCTGTTATCAAGTGTGATGTTTTATGAAACTTCCTGCAAGTAACATTATTGAGGAGTCAACTTTTCAACTTTTGAGATTTGACTAAAATTATAATTTAACCTCTTGTGAAAATTATGTATTTTTATTTTAGATTTTTAATAATTATATTTAAATTTTTATCTAAATATTTTTATTTTTATAAATAATTTTTTTAATTTTTAATGCCTTAATGATTCAGAAAATTTTTTGGAATTCATTTTTTAAGTATTTATTATTTAATTCTCTATTAATTAATTTTTAATACCTTTTATTAAATTCCCAATTGACCTCATAAAATATCGTTATATTTTAAATAAATTTCTCAATTTTTTTTTTTTTGTGTCTAAAACTTAGAGAAATCTCATATTTTCTCATGTAATTACTAATTAAGTATTTTTTTATGATTTATTTTGTTTAATATTAATTTAATTAGTTACCTATACACATTCGACCTCCATATTCTCAGAATAATGTTGGGCTTCCGTGCATCAACCATTAGAAGAGATTTCTGGACCGATCAAGGGCCATTGTGAAGGACGAAGTTTTGGTCTTTAGGTCATCAAAGTGCACCATGAAAAATTTACTATCCATACCAAGAACATGAAAGTCTTCTTCGAGTTTCCAAGCTCCATGAAGAGCTGAGTTCAGTTTGTGCGCCGGGAAGTCTCGGAGTGTCAATGAAAGTGGCAATGAGGCAAGAGTTCCTGTATTCAATTGAAGGTTGAAGGACATGGTCAGTGAAGGCGAGTAGCGGAACCTTACAGGGTGTAAGAAACCAAAGGCCTCCTTCTTCAGGAGAAGTGAAAGAGGAGTAGGATGAAAACCCGTGGGAGTTGTCCTCATACCATCTGTATTCACAAGCCAGGGAGTTGAGAAACCATAATGTAGTTGACTAAAAAGCCAAGTAGAATCTGTATCTTAAGGAAGAGGAGAAAGAGTGTAAACTACAGAAATTGAATGAGAATAAAGCAGTGGGTGAAGAGGAAGACGGGAAAGGCCAAGAGTTTAAAAAAAGATGATCATGCGAAGGCAAAAGTAGAAGAAAATCAAGTGGCTAGAGGGGATTAACGGCGCATGCAAGGAGCATTAAAGTAGATTAAAGAAACACAGGAGGTACAGAAGAAGGAAATGCAACGGATAGGGTGCGCTTGAAAAAACAAGGTAAAAGATCACGGCAAAAAGGATTTGAGATCGAGCTGAGAATCAAAAAGCAGAAGCATTAAATGATCATCATAACAACAAACGAGCTAAGATACTAGCCAAAGGAAAAATCTCATAAAGAGATAAGGAGCTCTCACAGAGAAGTTTTCTTTTGCTTTCGAGTGCACGCTATTTTTTGGACTAAGTACTTGTTATTTGAATTCTCAAACCAAATCTTGACTTATGTTTAATTTTATTAAAGTCGGGTGTGTCATTAAACTAATAAAGATAATGATTTATATTTCATTGGTTTAAATATATTGTTAAACTATAATCAAACTCGTGATATATATTTGTTTGTTTATTTTATATATTAAAATTTTAATATAATAAGTATTAACAAAAAATATTAATAAATTTTAGACATTTTATTATTAAGAGTAAATTATATAAACTCTCACTAAATTTTACTGAAATTATATAGATCTCATTTTTATTTTTAAAATGTATACAAATTTAAATAAAATTTTATTTTATATGTTAGTTTAATTTTTTTCACTAAAATATTTTCAATTAATCTAAATATATATTTTTTAAATTTAAAATTTTTAATAAAGGATATTTTGATTAAAAAATTAAAAATTAAATTCAAGTATACAATAATTTTTTTGTTTTAAGAAAAATTTGTACATATTTTAAAAACAGAGGAAATATATATAAGTGTAGCAAGATTTAATGAAAGCTCGTGTAATTTACTTTATTATTAATTACACAAACACTCACTTAAGCAATTTGTGATTGGTGTAAAGAGTTTTTATCGTAACAAATATAAAATAAAAGTACGCGCGTGTGCGCACATATATATATATATATATATATCTCTCCCCCCTTCCTTACCCATTCATTTCCACTTAACTCTTCTGTATATTTCGCCGCGCCATGCCGCCTCTCTCTCTCTCTCTCTCTCTCTCTCTATTCGCTTAGGGATGTCCGTTTCTGGGAGCAGAGAAAAAAACGTCTTTCTTATTCCCATTAAGCTCCTAGCACCATCTACATATATATATATATATATATATATAGATAGGTGCTGCCTTGCACCCTGTTTCTTATTATTGGCGTTCTTTTAGTGCGTCAGGTTCAAGAGTAAACATCCACTAGAACAATTTGTGACTTTGTCTCCATCCCTTGTTTGGGTTCTAAATTTTCTTTTTCTTGGTCGTAAGTTGAGTGGATTTGTTTTCCCACTTCAGTAATTATAATGCCCCCGAATAAGATTTTGAAAGACCCAACATTCAATCTGATTCTTGATCTTTCCCTTCACAATAGCCTACCGAATATTGCTCCATCTTCAATTTGCATTAGAGATAACAAACAAGTGATTCGTTGTTCGATATACAGAGAAGTAATACAGAGGTGGATAACCTCAAATCCCACAGTGAGAGTTCAATCAAAGGCATCCCTCAAGCGCACACAATTTTGATAGCTAAAGGGACGTGGATGAAAGTAACATGATATCCCATCTCATGTAAACTAAATGAGAGAAGGAGAGTCTCCAGCTATAAATAGCGTGTAAAATCGGCATTTTAACCCACTTTTTTGGATCGGGCCAAAGGATGGTTTAAAAAGACCGTGATCCATTATCTTAGTTATAAAATTGGATGGCTAGTTGACCCACTCGGTTTATACGATTTCATCAGTTTTTTCATGACTGATTTTATGATTTAAATGAATTAGTTTTATAATTAATTCACCAAATTTTCAATTTAACAGGCCAGATCCGGTTTTAACAAATGACCTAAGCTCATATCTATCTCAAGAATAATAACATGTTCAAACAAACAAGAGTTTGAAGACGGAGGTATGTGAAACGGCAGACCAAAACATTATACTTATCATGGTTTTAAATTGCGGTCCGCATCATGTGATGCGGCCGCAATATTGCTGTTGCGGCGTCGGCCGCATCCGCATTTTTTGACCGCAACATCCGCAATTCTTCTTATACTATCCGCAACACCCGCAACCGCAATCGCAACGTAACCGCAACCGCAACCGCAATTTAAAACCATAATACTTATACCATAAATAGCTGTTTGTAAATTAGTTCAGGTTTGACTCATAAAAATTTGTTTTTTAACTCAGATTCATTTATTAAATCAATGAACATGAACATAACATGCTCATTTAATTAGACAAGTCAAGCTTGAAAATAATGCTTAAATTGTTAAGCTCATGGACGACTCATTTACAAATAAAATAAGTATTCAAATATTATATATAATTGTATGTATTATATATATATTATGAAAACTTATTTAACTCATAACTCATTTATATATAATCTTGTACAAATTTATACGAGCCAAACCCGAGCTCTCATGCAACAAAACAAGTCGAACTTGAGAATAACATAACCCAGCTCGTTTCCTTCGTTAGATTGTACTAGCTAGAAAAGTGGCTTACAACTTATAATGTAATATAAATTAAAGCGTACTAGCTGAAACTTATCCTCGACTGATGTCGTCTAACGAACTCATGGACTCTTTAACACTTCAAAAAGATAAGTCACCATAAAGTCTCCACAAGGGCAAGCTAGTTCAGATGTAAATTATTTTGTGCATCGACAAGATCAGTGGACACTGAGGAAGGAATTCTGTGACGCTTCAAAATCCTGGAAGTAGCACTTTTTGCCAATCCATAATTCAAGGCAATGACCCTATCATCATCCAAATCAAACCGCACACTTTCTTCACTACAGTTTTCCACAAGCTGGCATAGATGTTTTAAATTTTCAACTTCAGTTCCGTTAACCTTAAGAACCTGCAAAGCATAATTAAAATATTAAAGAAAGAGCTATGTAAGAACAATTTTCACTTACAAGAGCAAAATATAGCTTCACGTGTCATCAGTAACGGCATTTAGTCTACATCCCGAGTAAGAAACTTATGAATGTGTGTATATGATCCTATCCCAAGGAATGAATAAAACTTTACAAATCACTCTCTTCCTATCTATTATAACATTTTGTGGTATGATCCATTGTTGTTATCCAATCGTCTCCTTCATCCTTTTTCACCGGTCTCAAACTATTACTCAGGGTCACAGGAAATGACATATAAGTAATTTTCGCAACTTCTGTATATGTTGCGTGTTACAGGCCAAATCTTCTTGTTCAGCCATAATGCGGTTGTTTTTGGAGTCTCAGGCCGATCCTCACTTAAGGAACCTGCCTAAGGATTTTGAAGCTCAGTTGTGGTCGCATTTTGGTATTTTTTGGTTTGTTTATGGCACTGAATGTGTACAGCAGTGCTATTCTAGTTTGCTCTGATGGTTTAAGTAAACTTTTGGCATCATCGAGTTATTTTTGAGGTTTTGGAACACAACCCACTGAGTCATGGTTAAGTGTGCAACCTTTGTAAGTAGGCGTGCCCGAGTTTGAATCAAGTCACAAAAAGGTTGAGGCATGGCAAAAAAACAGGGGAGGTGTTAGTGACATTGTAAGGGGTTAAGATTATTTCTATGACAATCATTAATTTGCTAGATATACTCACTACCAAGCCTCTCGAGGCTTATGTTCTTCATCCACTATCACCATTGCTCACAGATGTAATCACCCTGCATGTCTTTCTTCCTCCTCTTCTCAGTTGCTTAGTTATAGAGTTCCAGTGCCATTAATCACATGACAAGGGAATCAGGTGTTCTATCTTCTTGTGACTCATCTCGTATCTATTCTTATATTACCTTGGCTGATAGGTCTATTGCTAAGGTTTGGGGGAGAGGTAATGCATCTCCCATTCCTTCCATTATCTTTTGTTCTATATTTGCCTGAATTTCCTTTCAATTATTGTCCATAAGTCAATTACTCATACGTTGAATTAATCAGTGACCTTCCTCATTCTTGTGTCTCTCGAGATCTTTCGATGTAGAAAGATTATTGGCAAAGGGAGCATATCTATTGTGTTGTACCTACTAGATGAAGCTCTCACTTTTTTTTTCCCTTCTAGTAATTCATCCGTTCTAACGTGCTCCCTGTCCTCTTAGGGTTATATAAAAAGGGTGTGTCCTTTTTGAAATTTCATTATGATATTTGGTGTCTTAGTTTGATGACTTCCCAATGTAGTTTTAAATACTTTGTTATTTTCATTGATAATTACTCCATAATTACTTGGCTATATATATTGATATCATGTTCTAAGTTGTTTTCCATTTTCACTTCTTTTTTGACACTTAATTTCATTCTATTATTCATACCCTATGCAATGATAATGCCAAGGAATACTTATCAATTTAGTTTTTTAACTCTGCCTATGTTGAACTTTAATGTAAATCATGTTTCATAGCTGATCCCAAGTTCAAAAAAAAGAAGAGAGTTATATTAGGTAGTCGACAACCAACATAAAACTTTGTCGAATCTTTTATGATATAGATTATCAATATATTAAAGGCAATGCTAGATCGTTGCTCAGAAATAAAATATTGTATAACTTGAGTACAGTGTCAAATGAGCAAAAACTACTGCATTGATGCCTAGGTGTAGCAAAAAATAAACAAGGGTTCCCACATTTTCGTGAATGAATGTGGGTAAAGAAATTAGTTTACAAGAGTAGGATTCATTTTAGAACTTAGAATATAAGTACACTTACAGGTAAGTTAAGAAAATAATAGATACTATGATTAGGAGGAAGATTAATTTTGTGTTTATAAGAAACAAAATAGGTAAGAGAAAAGGTAAAAGAATTAGACACCTTAGGTTTTAAATTCTGGTATACTAATAAGGTTAAATCTAAAAATGAGGTAGGTATAATTATGGATAAATTTTGAAAAAATATTGTGGTGGATGTAAAGAGGTTTGAAGATAAAATCATTGCGTTAAAATTTATAGTTGAAAGGAAAACTTTTAATGTTAGTAGTACTTATACACCACAAGTAGGGTTAGAAGAATATCACAAGGTAAAGTTTTTGGAAGATTTAAAATGTTTAGTTCAGGAAAAATTATTAAGAGAAAAGATTCTTTTAGGAGGGGATCTTAATAGTTATGTAGAGAGTGCATCTAAAGGTTACGAGGATATGCATGGAGGACATGGCTTAGGAGAAGCAAATGTAGAGGGTAAAACTATTCTAAACTTCTTATTAGCATTCGATCTTACATTAGCTAACACTTATTTTAAGAAGTGTGAGGAGCATCTTATTATGTACAAAAGTGAAGGGGTATGCTCTAAAATTGATTTCTTTTTTATAAGAAAATCAGATAGAAAACTCTGCATAAATTGCAAAGTTATACCTAGAGAGAACTTGACTATTAAGCATAGAATCTTGGTTATAGATATTCGAGTTAAGATGAGAGTAAAAGCAAAGGCCAAGATAGGGTGTCAAGAATCAAGTGGTGACAATTGAAAGGGAATAAAGAAAAGAGCTTGCAGAGAAGGATTTTGGAGAAAGGATCCTAGGAAACACAAGGAAATACTAATGATATGTGAGACGAGATGGCTAAAGAAATTAAGAAGGCGGTAAAAGAGATACTTGATAAATCAAGAAGCTTTGGATTTAGAGATAAAGAATTTTGGTAGTGGGATGCAAGTGTGTAAGCTAAGGTTAAGGTAAAAAGGAAGTGTTATAAAACGTGATCTTTCTATAAGAGTGATGAAGACAATGAGCAAATCGAGAGTTAGGGCATTTGATCGGCTAGACCAATCTTTAGGTATTAAAGTTAGAAAAAGAAGTATTCACAAGTTAACTAAAACCAGGAAAAGAAAGACAAGAGACATGAACCAAGTAAAATGCATTAAGGATGAAGAAGAAAAAGTTTTAGTCACGGAACAAGATATCAGGGAATGGTGGAAGGGTTATTGTCATAAACTATTTAATGAAGAACACGGGATTTTATTACACTTGAATAGGTTATACACTAAAGAGAAGGATTAAAACTATATTTTTATTGCAGAATTTGAGAGTCAGAGGTAAAAGAAGCGTTAAAGTGAATAGAAAATGACAGAGCAATTGGTCCGCATAATATACTTATTAAAGTATGGAAGGGTTTAGAAATAAAAGACATAAGTTGGCTCACAAAGTTATTTAATGAAATTATGAGGTCTAAGAGAATATTGGATTGAGGATAAGTATTTCAGTCCCTATTTATAAGAACAAGAGGAATATACAAAACTGTACAAATTATTGAGGAATTAAGCTTATGAGCACACTATGAAGTTATGAGAAAGGGTAATTGAACTAAGAATAAGGCAAGAGACTCAAGTTACGAAGAATCAATTTGGTTTTTTGCCAAAAAGATCAACCATGAAAGCGATATACTTATTGCAAAAATTGATGAAAAGATATCAAACGAATAAAAAAGATTTGTATATGGTATTCATTGATTTGGAGAAGACATATAATAGGGTGCCAAGAGAGGTTTTATAGAAGACTTTAGAAAAAAAAAGAGTTTGTATGACTTATATTCAAGCAATTCAGAATATGTATAATGGAATTACAACTAATGTTATAACAAAATATGGACTTGCAAAAAAATTTTTGATAACTATTAGTTTACATCAGGGTCAACTTTGATTCCTTATCTTTTTACTTTGGTCTTGGATGTGCTCATTGAATATATCCAAGAGCCGATGCCACAATGCATACTTTTTATAGATGATATAGTGCTAATTGAAGAATCGAGGGAAAAAATGAATGATAAGTTAGAAATGTGGATATTAGTTTTGAAAGTACACAAATTTCGTTTAAGTAAAATGGAATATATGGAATGTAAATTTAGTAAAAAATGTATTAGTTCTAGTGTAGAAGTGAAAATTAGAAAGCATGTCATATTACAAGTCACACGGTTTAAGTATTTTGAATCTATCATACAATATGACGGAAGAATAGAGAAAGAAGTAAAACATATGATTTAAGCGGGGTGAATGAAGTGGAGGAGTGTTTTGGGTGCTATTTGTAATATAAGAGTACCATTCAAACTTAAAAGTAAATTCTATTGCATAGTTATAAGGCCTACAATGTTGTATGGAACTAAGTGTTGGGTAATAAAAAGTCAACAAGAGAATAAATTTAATGTTGTAGAGATGAGAATGTTATGTTAGACGAGCGGACACACCGGTTAAGATAGAATTAGAAATAAATACAATAGAGAGAAAGTAAATGTCACACCTATTGTGAAAAAGATTATAGAATTGCGACTTAGATAGTTTGGGCATGTGTGGAGGAGATTCATAGAAGCTCCAATTAAGAGAGTAGATTAAATAGAGAGTAGTCTAATAGTCAGAGGTGGAGGAAGACTAAAAAAATTATAGGAGAAAAAAAAATTTAGACTCAAATGGTTTGCCTAAAAAGATGATTTACAATAAGACTTTATAGTGTCAATTGATCAATGTAGTGGAAAAATGCTTTGTTGCTGTTGTTGTTGTTTCTTCTTATATAAGAGATCATGGCATAATTCTGCAATCTTCTGGTGGTGTTATTCCCTAATAGAATAGGGTTGTGAAAGAATCATCTTCTTATGGAAGTTGCTTGTGCCTTGTTGTTTCAAATGGAGGTGCCAAAAGTATTTTTGGGTGGATGCTGTTGCTTATTTCATTAATGACAAGCCATTCTTAGTTTTAAATGGACAATTTTTTTTATGCAATATTGTTTCCTATTCCATGAAAGGTTTGGATATACTTGTTTTGTTTATGATGCTGGACAAAGTGTTACTAGACAAGATCCAAAATCCTTAAAATGCATCTTTTTGGGTTACTCTAATACTCAAAAAGGGTAACAGTGTTTCTTGCTCAAACTTGGTTGATGCTCGGTATCTTCTAATGTAACTTTCTTTTAAACTAGTCCCTCCTTTTCCATGTCTTCTTATCCTTCTTCTGTGTGTAAGTATGATGATGATTTTCTTCTTTGTCCTTCTCCCCTTATCAGGCCTCTTATTACATAGGTTTACACTAGGCAAGTGTGGTGTCCTTAAAAAAAAGCTCCCATTATGGATGCACCCACTTCAAACTCCTCCACTTTACCTACTTCTGTGTCAGTTGATCCTAACATAGATCTTCCTATTGCATGAACATATTTGCGCTAATCCTATTTCTTCATTTGTTTCTTATAATGCTTTGTTGCCTTTATCTTGCTCTTTTATTTCTGGGTTGGATTTTGTTCCTCTTCATAGGACAATGCCTGAGGCATTAAAATCATGATGGGTGAACAAAGGCCATAGAAGAGACGGTGGCCCTTGAAAATGATGATATTGGGAAACTTAAACATCAACCAACTAATAAAGGTGTTATTGGTTGTAAATGGTTATATGCAGTAAAAGTGAACCCTAATGGCTCCATTGTTCACTCCAAGGCCTGATTAATGCTTAAGGACTACTTGAATTTATGATATTGATCCTATGAATACTTTCTTACTAGTATTGAAGACCTTGGTCTATCTTTTAATCTCCCTTGTTGCTACAAATCACTGGCATCTCTATTAACTTGATATCAAGAATGCATTCTCCATGGTGACTTGGTAAAAGTGTATATGGAGCAATCATAAGGTTTTGTTACTTAGGAAGAGTCTAGGAAGGTGTGTAGATTAAAGAAATCCTTATATGGGTTAAAACAATCACTTAGAGCATGGTTTAATAATGCAGTCATGGTTTATAAAGTAGTTATGATCACATAGTATTATTTAGATGTATTAATGCATGTTGCACTTTACTAGTGGTAAATGTTGATGATATTGTCATCACAAGCTATGATGAACAAGGTATTCATAAATTGAAAAACTTCCTCCTCCAAAACTAGTTCCAAACAAAAGATCTAGTGACTTATGGAAACACATTTGAAAGCTTAAGGATCAAGTTCGGTTATATGTTGGGAATGCACATGAACAAAGGCAACGCATTCAAATATATTTGGAACAAAGTTATTGGATGCATTAAAATTGGAAGAGAATTGGGTAAGGATCTGCATTGGACTTTTGAAACCAAGAACTTAAGTTGGAAGTTAGTTAATAATATGAGTAGCAAGTAAAATGGCTTCCTCCCAATATTGCTTTGGAATGTGGTTTTGAAACAAAAAGGCTCTTATATTGGCAAGAAGATGATTGTTTTTTCGTTTACCCATCTCATTTTGTTAAGGTGTATTAATACAAGAAGACTCATATACTAGAGCCCATGTTTGAAAGAAGGTAGAGAGTAATAAATTGAAAAAAATCCCTTGCACCGTCAAAATGAAAATGCGGTACCCCCACCCAAGATTGAGTTATAATCATATTGTAAAAAAAAAAGGGAAATATCAAACTTACATCATATTTCTATTTCAACAAAAATATTCAAGTCACACAAGTACAATCATTGATAAATAAAAAAAACTGTCAGGCTCCAAAAATATTAAAAATAGAAGGACTACAAATATTACGATGAGTTAAAGTAAAAGGAACAAAAGAGCTTTTATTACTAATTGGATAAAAAAGCATGTTTGTACTTAGCAAGTTCACAACACTTCACAATGAGAAGTTTCAATGTCTAATCACTTAAACAAAGATGGAAACATTATTTTGACAACATTAAATGGTAGATGACCAAGATGAAGGTGGTAAAGCCAAATCTTTAACTTAATTGAATTTCAATCACTCGAAATGAAAAGAACAAAGTAACAAACTTTGAACTCTCATTTGTCCATCAGGCACTTCAAGATAATATAAGCTATCTCTCTCCCTAACACTATCCAAACATCTTCATTCCCTATTTTTGAAATATAAAACTAGAGGAGAAGATTTGAGTGAATGTGTAAGAGAAGATCAGCCCCCTCACATAGAGGTCTTATTTATATAGAAAATAAGTAAAAGGAAATACAATGTAGTATAATGAACCTAGACATTAGTATGTACATTACGAATCTAGACACAATTCCAATACCATTTACATCTTTATTCTAACACTCTCCTTTAGGCTGGAGCATATATATACATATATATATATATATGCCCCAAGCTTGTTACATATGTAGTTGATTTGAGGACCTCCAAGAGACTTAGTGAATATATCTACTAGTTGGTCATTTGAAGTTTGAAGTGATGAATTTGGTAGTAAGATACCTAGATTAAATCTTCTTTGGTATAAAGTGACAATCAATTTCGATATATTTGGTCCTCTTATGAAAGACTGGATTGGAAGCAATATGCATCATTGCTCGATTGTCACAAATCAACTCTATTTGATTAATATTTCCCAACCTTAATTCCTGAAGAAGTTACGTTAGCTATATAAGTTCACATGTTACTAAAGACATGGCATCAGCTTCTACACTAGACCTTACAACCACATTTTGTTTCTTGCTTTTCTAAGAGATTAAATTACCACCAATGAAAACACGATATCCTGAAGTAGATCATCTATCAACAGGAGAGCTAGCCTAGTCTGCATCACTATAACCAAAAATCTGAAAGCTACCCTTATCTTCATATAATAATCCTTAACCTAGAGCTCCTTTGATGTATTTGAAAATATGAATCACAATATCCCAATGACTATTGTATGAAGATTGTAAGAATTAACTAACTACACTTATAGCAAATGAAATGTTTGGATGAGGAATGGTGAGGTAGTTAAGTTTTCCAACCAATCTTCAGTTTCATTCCAAATTTACAAGAGGCTCCCCTTGTCCTTGTAGGAGTTTGCCATTCGAATTCGTAGAAGTATCAACTGCTTTACGATCTGACATACTTGTTTCATTCAATATATCTAAAGCATATTTCTTTTGGGATATAGCAACCCTAATGCAAGATTGGGCCACCTTAATTCCTAAAAAATATTTAAATTTTCCCAGATTCTTAGTCTGAAAAGAAGAGAGTAGATGTTGCTTCAGCTAAATGATATCATCTTGATCATTGCTTGTAATGACAATGTCATCTACATAAACAACTAGGTAAATACATTGATTAGATGATGTGTGGTGATAAAATAGTGGATAGGAGCAATTTTTATAACAGGAGAAAAGATATCGCCATAATCAAGGCAAAAAATTTGAATGTATCCTTTGGAAACTAGACAAGCCATGAAAAGATCAACGATTCCATCGAGGCCAACCTTAACAGCATATACTCATTAACAGCAAACTCTGGTTTTGCCTGGAGGTAAAGAGACAAAATCCTAAGTCCCATTAGAGTGCAAGGTTGCCATTTCATCAATCATTGCTTGCCACCACCCAAGATGAGAAAGTGCCTCACGAACATTTTTAAGAATAGACACAGAATCCAAGGAAGACATAAAAGCATAACAGGGTGTTGACAAATAATGATAACTCAAAAATTATAAAGAGGATAAGAATTATGAGTTAAGTGAGTACCTTTGTGAAGGGCAATAAGAAGACTTTTAGGGGAAAGTAGGGGCTGGTGCTAGAGTAGAGGGTGAGTCAATAACCACATCAATAAAGTCTATAGGGATGGCTGGATGAGGACATCGGTGATATGTCTAAATAAGAGTGACTCTCAGAGGATTGATGTAGGGAAGAGGAAGAACTTTAAACATAGAGTGATGTTCTATTGTAAGAGAAAAAAAGAATAAGGATGTTTCAAAGAAAATCACATAAGCAAAGGTAAAGCACTTTTTGGTGTCTAGAGAGTGACAGCAATATCCCTTCTGAAGACGTTAATACCCAAGAAAGATATATTTAATGGATTTGGTTGTAAGTTTATCTTTTCTATAAGCTAGATCCTAAACAAAACAAGTGTAACAAAAAATACAAGGGGGAAGAAGATAAAGAGATTCAATGGGAAATAGAATAAAGTAGGGAACTTGGTTTTGTAACATAAAAGAAGGCATGCGATTAATTAGATAACAAACAATAAGAATCGCATAGCCGCAAAAAATGAAGAGGCATATTATAATGCAAGAGTAAATTAGAAGCGATCTCAATGAGATGACGATTTTTATGCTCAGTCACTCCATTTTGTTGGGGGTATGCACATATGAAGATTGGTGAAAAATTCCTTGTGAAGATAAAAAATTTTGGAACAAAGTAGAAAAATATTCTCATGCATTTTCACTTTGTAAAATAGAAACCCCAAATTGATTTTTAACTTCAACACAAAATGGTTGAAAAATTAAAAGAACCTCAGAACGATTTTTCATTAAATATAACCAATTGTAATAGGAATAATCATTAATAAAGGTTATAAAATATTGGGAATTGAAAATAGACAAAATATGAAATGGGCCTCAAATATCAAAATGAACTAATTTAAAAGGGGACGTAGCCCGATTATTGATACATTTAGGAAACGAAGCACAAGTTTGTTTACTAAGTTGACACGACTCACATTCAATTGACTTCAAAGTAGAAAAGAAGGAAACATCTTTTGAAATTTAAAGACTGGTGATGAATGCTAATTTTCTTATATTTTATTCCCTCAATTTTGACACTTTAATAATTGAATATGGCTTATTGCATTTTATTATATGATAATTGAATTTAATGGCCATTTTCTGCACTGTAGTAACTAAATTGCAAAATGAATGATTTTTAATGTATAAATTTATCTTAAATAATTTTGTGAATATTCCTATTTGATTTTTCCCACTCTTTTGTGCAGAATTTCAATGGGCAATTAGAGCTTGAATGGTAAATTGATTTGGAGAAGGGATGAGCTTCAAGTGTACATGTGTGTAACTAGAGAGAAGGCTTCATTCACGATAATAATCACAAGAAACACGTAGCACTTCGCAGCAACTGCATGAAAGGAAAACAGATATTCAAACACGTGAGTTTAAAAGGACATATGAAGCAGAACATGAAAAGAAAAAGCTGCGTGTTTGGCATGAGGAGTAGCAAGTGGAAGAGCTTGGGTTTGATGTAGAAGAAATGAGCTGAATAAGTTGAAAAGAAGAACGCTGCTACCATTTCACTCACAAACACACACAGGACGTGATTTACGTGAGAAGCTTGAGCAACTATATCTCATGTGGCATTCAAACTTGAGCTTGGGTGCATGAAAAGAAAAAGCTTGAGAGGAGAGGTATGAGCTGGAGAACATGGAATGAGCTGAACAGATAAGCTACAGGTTTAACACATAGTAGAAATAGGAAGAAGCTTAGGCTGAAGTAAAAATGGAGAAGAGACGTGGAAAGGAGCTGACATGATTATTATGTGGGAATAGAATAGTGGAGAAAACAAATGAAGAAGCAGAGCTAACGAGGGACTTGAGAAGAACAACACGAAGAAGCCACGGTTTTGTGCAAAAGAGAAAGAAAAGGAAGCAACTTTTGTTTTGGAGAGCTGAACGAAGAAAGAAAAGTAGCTGCACATGCATGCAGAAATAGGGGCTGGCGTGAAAAATATGAAGATGGAAATCACGTGAGAAACTCGAGTTGGAGAATGCAAAAATGAAACCACGTCACTCATGAAGAAGCAGCTGGGTATGGATAAGCTACGGTTTTGAAAGAGAATGAAAGGAGAGATACTTATGGCAAGATGGAATGAAAACACGTGAAGAAGCTCGCGTGAACAGAAGCTTTAAGCTGGAGTTTAGAGAGGAAATTGACGTGGGCAAAATGTGGAAGTAGAAGAGAAGGAACACATGGAGCTTACGTGGGAATGAATTTAAGAAAAAAAAAAAAAAAAGGAGCACAGGCAGAAACAAAAGAAGGAGCACGTGAAAAATAAACAAACACGTGAGGAAGGAATAAAAAAGGGCATGGCTGCAGCACGTGAGGTGATTAAAAATTACACTCATCATGCCATCAGGATCCATTCATCTGCCCCATCCAGAGACTCATCCACCTCCACACTGTAGCCATCCTTCATCCATTCTCCACCATTTCTCTATACCAATGAAGCTTTAATTCTCTCTCTTGTGGCTGGCTAGGAGGACAATCTTGGAGAGCTTGAATCTATGGAATAACAAAGGGATTTTTGGCTAAGAGTTTCATTTTATTTTCTTCTCTTTCTATATCAATTTTAATTATTTTATCTGCTTGGTTGATCTTGTAAGTGATTGAAATTGATGTAGTTCACGATTGATAACTGGTTAGACATTGATTAAGAGAATTTTGAATGATTAATTGGTTGATTAAATACTAAATTTTTCAATTTCTTATAATTATCCATGTATGTAGTTAAGGTGCTTAATGAAATGCATGTGAGAGATTGAGTACTTTAATGTCTAATTTGAGGATTCCTTGGAGTTCAATTGGTTAATTAAGCATCCTAAGGTAAAAATTTAGAGACTAATTGATTGATTAATTACTCATTTAAGTGTTCAAAGATCTTAATCACAAGAATTAGTAATTTAATAGTAGTTGAGGTCTCAATTAACATCAAATTGCTAGGTTCTTAAATCTTGAGTGGTAATTCAAGATCATTTGCCAATGTACACAATTAGGGATTCTTAGGCCAAAATTAATCATAATTGAACTAGGATAAGGATAGTGGATACTAAGGGACAAATCCAAAGTTAGTCACAAACCTATTATCAACCATAATTCATACAATTAGGTAGCAATTGGGAATTTTAATTCGATTTTATTTTAATTAGTTTAAGTTAATCAAAACCCCCTTAGTTAGAAAATTTTTAAAATCTTTTAACACTTAGAAAACCCAATTGAACATTGAATTCCATTTCCAAGGGAGATGAACTAGGTTGTACCATTATTTATAAAATTTAATTCAACCTAGTTTTATTTTGAAGGTTGCACGACACGACCCATCAACTGGAATGGTCCAAGTGATTATGAACAAAACTTGGAGGAGTGGTGCAGGCTATTAATGATGTTGGAGATGGAAAATCATAAAGTTCCTGTAACTCACACCTTATGCCAATTGTATGACTCTTACTTCGGACTTGCAAGGAAACATATTTGTCAGTAAAGAGAATGGAGCAATTGAAGATGCAAGTTAGTTGACTAATAGAAATGAGTAAAAGAGCACTCAGGGACATAAAGAACAAAATGTAAAGTGATGGACAGGAAAATAATAGCCTGCCCAATGTCTTTAGCAATCATTTTAGAACCATTGGCTAAAGTAAAAGGAGAAAGAGAGATAGAATTAGAAATATAGGAAAAGAGATCCTTGTTACAAGACATATAATCAGAAACACCAGAGTTAAGGACCCAAGATCCAAGAGAGGAGTGAGCAAGGCAAGTAATAGAATTACCAATCTAGGCAACAGAGGCGAAAGTTGATGATTGTTTAGCAATCTGGAAATACAAATATTTATCATAATCATGATTAGTCAAAGTAATGGAAGCAGGGGTCCAGTCCTCAGTCGACTTAACAAATGTTTTTGCAACGTCCATGATGTGGGGTGGACGACCATGAAGAGACTAGCAACGATCTCATGTATGACTTAACTTATTACAACAGGTGCACTGAGGACATTTCCGAACACCACTTTGTCCTCCTTTGACTCAATTCCCTTTATCATTATTTTGGAAAAGTAATGCTAAAGCATCTTAACCATGGCATTAGTTTTCTCTATAACAACCACATTAATAGAAGAGATGTGCACCAAACAAGTGAGAACATCATCGAGAGTAGGAACAGTTAAACCCCCAAGAATTTGATCCCAAATGTGGTCAAGATCAGGTTGAAGGTTAATTAGAGTCATCATCATAAAAACTTGTCCCACTGCTTCTGTCAATCTTGGGTTGATGTTGTAGTAGGCATCAAGGATTTGAATTCATGCTTAAGGGACTCAATTCTGCTCATATAGGTGGTAATGTCTAGGTTTTGATGCTTAAGATTAACAAGATTAGACAAAACTTCATAATAACGTCGAATGTCATTATTGTAGATTGAGGATGCCTTATTCCAAACCTCATAAAAAGTTTCATAAGATTGATACACAAAAAGTAAGTGAGAATTAAGAGAGTGCAACAATAAAGCACACAATCAAGCATAAATCATCATCCAATTTGATGTATTTACCTCAGGAATATCAATCTCTTTCTCATGCAAATGATCTAGATACCTTTGTCTCTTAAACCACAAGTGAACAAATGCTGCCCAAGATTTGTAATTTGATGTACCATGTAATTTTTCTGAGGTAATCAAGGGAGAGCCACTAATAATAGAGAAAAAGATACCTGATTTGGAATTCTCAGAGAGAGACATGATTTTGGATCGAAGGTGGCTCTCAAAATACCTTTGGAAAAATATTAGTAACCTAAAATGGTATGGAAACATCTGACTGACTTAAGAAAATAGTAGAAGAGGAGGTGTAGGCCATTTTTAGGCAAACAACGACAAATTCCAATGGCACATGTGCTCTCATGCACTGGTGCGTGGCTGGACGGACAGAATTTTGGTGACGGTGCATGGCAGCACGTGGGATATCATTTAATGACCGGGCTTTTAGGTTTCGCGATTGGAGCCTTTTGATCACAATGGTGGGGCGCATGTCTTAAGAAAAAATATGAATACTAGAGCTCTTGCTTGAACAGTAGTAAAGAACTTAAGGAGAAGGACTAGAATGAGTCACAGTCGAAAGAGATACTGCTAGAAGGGGTTGGAACCAGACTCTGATACCATATAAAACTAGAGAAGAAGATTTGAGTAAATGTGTAAGAGATAATGATATCCCTTACATAGAGGTCTTATTTATACAAAAAATAAGTAAAGGGAAGTACATTGTAGTACAATGAATAATACAATGAACCCAAACACTACTATGTACATTACAAATCTAGACATAAATCTAATACTATGTACATCCTTATTCTCACAGGAAATATACGAGTAGGATAAAAAATCATATTGTAATAAGAATCAACTATAAGTTTCTAAATTGAAATAAGGTTGGTACGAAATTTAGGGACATGAACAATATTTTAAAGTGTAAGACAATCACTTAAACAAACAACTCCTTATCCAACTATAATCGTAACTAATCCATTAGCAATGGTAATCTTTCTACTACTAAGATAAGAAGTATATGAAATGAATTTTTGTGAAGAATGCCTGCATCAAAGACTCATAAATCTAAGGAAACTTTATCCAATGCATTAAAGACAAATGAAAATTGAGAGAAAATACTTGAGCACAACAAAAAGTAATTGTGGGAATTTTCTCCAATGTCTCTAATAGGCACCGTAATTGCTCAATCTTTTCAAAGGTTGAGTTTTCCTCACCACAAAAATTTGTAGTTACCATATTAGCCTGCCCCCTTTCTTCATGGCTTAAGGCTTACTATAGAGCTTCCAACACTTCTCTATAATGTGACGAGACTTCTTGCAATAGATACACCACGAGGAGTCTCTCTTAGACTGTTTTACTACATGGTATTTTTGGAGACTAAAGTTTTCTATTGGTTTGGTTTCAAGCATTACACCCCTTCTTCTTTCATTAGCTAGCACAAAGGCAATTGCCTCATTCAAGGATAGTAACTCTTCTTTTCCGAATATTTGTATGTGCATAGCATCAAATTCAATGTTCAATCTTGCAAGAAAATCATAAGTTCTATCCTTTTCCACAAACCTTTTAAGAATAGCTATATCCTTGCTACATTTCATCTGAATACATTGATAATAGTCTATCTCCTACCAAAGGCCTTTCAACAAATTAGAGTACTCAGTGACTAATTGGTTCCCATGTCTAGTGCTAGAAATTTTGGTCTTTAGCTCGTAAATTTGTGTAGCATCATGAACTTTGAAGTAGGTTTGTTAGATAGCATCACATTTCTCCTTACCCTAGATCAAGAACATGGATTTATCATTGGTTTCTGGTAACGTAGTGTTTCATAACCAAGACATTATCATAAAATCATATTCATCCCAAGAATCAAATTTGGGTCTTGAGATCGCCTGGTTTGGGACCAATACCTAGCAAATGACTCAACTTGCTTCGTCCTTGGAAGAAGGTGCGAACCATTTGAGACCATTTCAAATAATTTTTCCCATTTAACTTGTACATTGCTTGAATATGTGGTAAATCATACATTAAAGCAAAATGGTTGCTAATCAAGGATAGGTTGGAAGTGTTGCTAGTTACAATGGACTTGGACATGGTCAAGATGATGAAAAATCACAAACAAAAAACAAACACCTCGAACAAAGAAGAAAACAGTGAAAAAAAACCAAAAAAATGATAGTGAACAAAGAGAAGTACCACAAATAGAGTCTAAACAGGTCAAGAGGACACTTAGGCTAGTCTCTACAATGGCTAACAACACATTTTGGGTTGACAGCTACTTGAAAGAGCTTGTCACACACTCTCATGTGTCGACATGTGGGATTCACTCCAAAAGCTGTGATAGCATGTGGTAACACATGCAGTGGTTGATGGAGAACCAATCAGCAAGTTCTGTGGTGGTTCCAAGTTGTTTGGATCAAGTGGGAAACAAATAAAACACAAAAGATCGTGTCCCAGTATCAATGAAGGCCACAAGAGATTGAAAGGAAGCCTAAAGCTATAATACCATGACAAAATGTTTAAATTTGTTGTTATTTTAAAAGAGTCAAATTAAATAGGTATTTATACACTTTGAGAGAGGTAATTCTAGGAAATAAAAATAAATTAGAGAGATTGATCCCTAAAAATTAGGGATTGATTAATTCCCTAAAATTAGCCTAACTCCTTGGGTCTGGTTATCAACACAAATTACAATAATTACAATGATTTCTAACTAGGGCATTATGAATATTTATGCTCCAGCACAACAAGTGGTATTGAATAAGAGTTGTCTTTACATATCCCTATGTAAACCCCTTAATTACTAGATACGACCTTCTCTATTCTCTTTTTTTTCCTTTTACAACTTGAAACAATAATCAAAATGAGTTTAGAAATTATTGAAAACTTGAGTGATATTCCATTAGTTTTCATTATTCATTTTAAAGAAAAGAAAACTATAAATACAATGTAGCTAAAAATTCTAAAACAGGATCAAGTAGGCCCTATGTTGCTTTAAAGAATTAGCTGTACTCAACAGATGGTATAGCTAACTAAAACTTTTCTCATTGAGGGATGGCATTTAAGGCTAATAATTTTAAAAGCTTACTCCAGTAAGAATATCCACATGCTGACGAAGGGTCATTGCACATATTATTTGTTTACTAATGGAATGAAATCAAGATATGATCATCATAATATTTACTCGAACAAAAATAACAAAACAGAAAACATATTGGCACCTATAATTCTGCAAGACGTTTATACCCAGCATTGATATCATCCATCAGAACCTTAAAAAAATAAAAATTATTAATATAATGATAGGATTCCCTTCTAGTGTCCACTAAAATCAACACAAGAATACAAGATGCTACTAGTATTAACGCTGAAATGGAATCACTTTCTTAGAGAAACAAGTACAACACCCTAAACTCATACAACACACTACAGCATCACAGCAAATACGCTTCATACAAATCACCGCAACACATAATACAACACAAAACACCACAGATCAGACACAAGCACAAAACAGAGAGAAAAAGACAAGTGCTAGCTTTCAAGAGGCCAGCTCTCTCCCTGACTTTCCTTCCCAAAAGTTCTCTACCTCTCCATAGGTAACTCACCCACTCAAATACTCTTCCAACTGCTCTTCAACTGCCTCTCTTACTTATTCCTCATGAAATCTCTCTTCTGCCCCTTTACTCTTCTGGTTCTTCTAGTATAAACTCTTGCACATTCTACTGGACCAATAGTCTAACAAAAGTTCACGTTTAGGATACTCCATGATATCCTTTAAATTGTCTGCTACATGCCAAAACTTAAGTAAATATATCTTTGTACATTTATTCTGTATATTTTGCCCAAAGTTTAGTTTTAAAAGTAATTTAGCAAGGCAAGTCAAATCAGTGGTAGATGTAAGTTTTAGACTATCCATCTCAATGCATTACAAACTAGATCATTAATGATGACACATCTAACTTCTTGCAGCATAAAACTAGATATTGTTCCAAAATTGCAACATAAAAATAAAGTATGACTAGGTAACATAGCTTTTAGAACAGTTGATATAAGATAATTCCTCCAGAGTAAACCATAAAATAACAAACCCCAACAATCAAGAAAGTCACAATGGATGGTGGACCTATTGCCACATCTTTGGAAGTCACCGGTATAGTAGCATCATTGTTGGCAAGTAAGACATAACTGAGATAGGCATAGCAAATATCAATTAAGTAAGACCTATACTAAAAAGATGAAAAGATGCTCACTTGAGATAGGATAACAAGTTGTTGATTTGCCTTCTTGGGCAATTCCCTCAATGCACGTTCACATAAACAACAAGATGAAGTATTATACCAGTCTCTTCTATACTCATGAAAGAATGGTTGAGTGAGTGGAACAAATACCAGACCAGCAAAAATGTAATAACTTGGAAGCTTATCAAACTAATGAACTGGAACCAACGGTTGTAGCTAAAATATAAGGACATTAAAATGTTTATTTTTGACAAAAATATTTTACAAAATCAATACAAGCAACAAACAATTGTAACAACAAAAGATGACAGAAATAATGGCTGGAGAAGTCTAGTACCCTACAAATACATGCCCATGCTAAAGAAATCTTGTCAAGATAGCTACTCTATAATAATACAAAAAATTTCTATAACTCTGGATGACCTTTTACCAACTAAAAATTCTCAGTGCATCAAGCAATTTCCTAATGAGCTCTGCCATCACATGTTTTGTCTATATTATTGTCAAATCTTGTAACTTTGACAATAGAGAGTGAAGAACCAAATATAAATCCTATAGTCCAAAGAGGTTTTCAAGTCTAACATTTAACACTTAATAATAGAAACTCTTTGGAGGACTCAATCATCTAATTTTTGCTCAAATTCAAACCATTATTTTGCAAAGAAGCATGTGATAACTAATAATTAGTCTAGGCAAATTTCAAGTAGCCTATTCCAAGACGGACAAGATTAATGGCACATTAACTCATAATGGTTCACTTATGGAATTGTGTAGAAATCAGAGAGGGAAAGATATATAAAACCAGAGAATAAGTTTCCCTATTTATAAATAAGGAAATTAATAGAAATGGTTAGCTACAAGTCAGCCACTCAAACTTCAATCAATCCTGAAATAATAGGAAGGTTGCAACTGAAATAATCCTTACCCAGTCTATTCGAAGGATAAGGAGACAAGAGCTGAATAGATAAAATAGGATAATAAATTAAACTAATTTAAAATATTCAAGATAATAAATTAAATTAATTTAAAATTATTTCTACCTAACAACTGTTGTTGTGAACTTTCAACATTCCCTTTCAAATTAGGAAGCAGATATTGATCATTCCTAACTTGGTAGATAACACTTCAAACTTAACTCTACCAATAGCCTTTGTCATAACGTCTCAACTTGAGCACTTGTAGAAACATAACTCAACTCAAGTAGGGTAGAGTCAATCTTCTCTTTGATGAAGAGATGATCAATCTCCACATGCTTTGTCCGATCATGATGAATATGATTGTTAGCAATACTTGTAGTCGCAATGTTATCACAAAATACTTTCATAGGTAAGTCAACATTGAGCTCAAGTTCCTTCATGAGTCTCATCAACCAGATTCCTTCAGAAATTCCAAGAGTTAAAGCACGAAACTCTGCTTCAATACTACTCTGTGCAACCATAAGTTGCTTGTTGCTCCTCCCTATAACCAAATTTCTCCAAGCAAATATAAAGGAGCATATAGTTGATCTCTTATTAGAGACTAACCCTAGTGCAATCAGCATTTGAATACAATTTAAGGCCCCTCTGTTCACCCTTCTTGAAGAATAGGCCCACTTCAAAGGCTATGTTGCTAGTAATAAAGAAATAACTCAACCTAAGACCACTCATTTTAGTAGGGAGCAAATGGAGTTACTTTAAAGGCTGTATGGCAACCAAATTTTATCTCCCACTAAAAACATCATAGGTGTTTTGTAACACCATAATTTTCTAATTTATCTCATGCTTAAACCATGCATCTCACATAAGAAGCAAGAAAATGGTATTAAAATAATGAATATTTTAGCGTTACGTAGCATATAAATTTTTCATTTGGTATCCTGTGGACCATGTGAGCTTATATATCACATTTTCATATTTAATTATATAGATACAACTCAATTCCATAGCCAAAAGTGGCCTAGAACCCGTGTAGGTACAAGAAATACACAAATTCATAGTTGTAGCCTCGGCCAAAATTTTCCCTTTTCCATCATAAATTTTGAAAAATCATAACTAATTCTAAAAAAATCAAAATCTTGTATTCTTTACCATTCTAGGAAGCTACAAATGTCTAATTTATATTAAAAATATGTCCATGTCATGAAATGCCAAGTAGAACACGTTTGACATTCGAAAAGCACTCAAGGTCGCAGCTACTTGGGCTACTGTCATAAGTTACTGTCATAAACTTTGAAAATTCATAACTAATTATAAAAAAATCAAAATCTTGAAAATTCTGTCAATTTGAGAGTCTACAGATGTTAAATTTAAGGGAAAAATAACTCTAGATTAGCCAAATCCATTTAGGAATTGAATTATGATGGAACAGTACTGGAGGTCCAGTGACATTACTGGTACTAACATGAAATTTCAAAAACTCATAACTCTCTGTTCCGACCTCCAAATGAAGTGATATTAGTGGCCACAGAAAACTTATAACCTCTAGTTTATGCCTATAAAATTTCATAAGCATTGGATACCATTTGACCATCGGATGATAGAACACAAAACTAACCATATGAATAGTGCACTGAACCAAAACCAAAAAATTTCTCAACTTTGAAAATTTATAATTAATTCTATAGAGTTCCAATTTTTCTGCACTTTAGCTTCCTAAAAATCTCTCAATGAGCCCTACATGTCTACAAAATTTCATGAAAAAATTCATCCATTTGTTCAGTTTGTACTATAGGGTTCCAGTTTGGTCATTTTCATGGTCTTTACAAGCATCAAGGTGTCCAAATTTGCTTCCTAAGCTTATGTGGCCACTTAAGCACGTGGGATTGCACCAAAATGACATTTTAAACTTGCCTCAAAGGTGCACAAACCCAAAATTTAGAAACTCACTCTCACCCCCTGCCATACACACATTTACTTAATGCTAGTTTTGTCATTCCATGTCCAAGATGCACATTTCCATACATATAACCCTAAATCTCATTTGTACATGATACATTAGCATAATTATACATGTTCATAACATCATAGGATATATACAATAATAGATTACAATATTTTCCACTCATTTGGCCTTAAAGAAACAAAATCTATGCACTTTAATATCATACTCTCATCTTTTAAATGGTTGGCTCCTATTTCCTTGTTCTCTTGGTCCACCTAGTATGTTAGAACATTGAAGAGGAGGGAATGAGATTCAAAGAATCCCAATAGCTCATCTCCCATTTCAACCATACATAAAGTATGCAAACCATGTCTTACAAACATATGCATGAACATATTGATATGTACAATCATTCAAGAAACATTTTTAACATTTGAATAAGTCATAATAGCATATATAGGCTTGCCAAGTAAGTGGATTAGCTTCACCCATTTACTTGTGAATTTTGGACTTGTCTCACCTATTTCTTTAAGAGGTTTTTGACACAACCTTACTTTTGAAAGTCAACATCACTCTTAGGAGACTCTTTACTTTGTTTCAACCAATTTCAAGGGTTCTTGGCTCATCCTTACCATAACTAAGGGTTCTTGGCTTCTCCACATTTAAGCAAACCAAAGTAAGCATAACAAACATTATTTAAAAATATAATGCATCATCATGGTACCGTGGGATAAGAGCTCATGCTAGAACATTTTTCATACCTTAAACCACACATTTAAAGACAAGTCAAGCATATATTCATGCATAAAAGAAGGAGGAGTGAGATATCTTAGTTAAAATCACACACTTTTCTCTTGAATTTGCTCTCCCTTCCTCGGCCTCACACACACAAAGGTTTGGGATTAATTTTTCTTGGCCAAAACAAAATTTATAGGAGCCAATTAGGTTCATGGAATTAATTCTAAGGCCACATATCTTCCTTAAACCCTAACTTGGTCTATAAACCCTTTTATGGTTCCAAGAATGCACCTAATGAAACAACACCCATCAAATAAATTCTAGACTCAATTCTTTCATTTCATATATGATTCTTGACTTCTTTTAAACCTCTTGGAGCCATCACACAATTAAAACAAAGAACCTAACTACATGTTTCTTTTTTAGATCATATTATGGAACCTAAGACACTAATTCATTCTCTAAGCCTCCTAAATTTTTTTCAAGACTTTCCCTCATTTTCATTCATCATATATGACTCAAAACACTACTAGAAAAATTGGATTTAGCGAGAAAATTTAGTGAGGGATCATTTATTCCTCTCTAAAACACCAAATTAGCGAGGAAATTAATGAGGAAAATTAATTTCGTAGCTTGAGTTAAATTTAGCGAGGAAATTAGTGAAGGATTTTTTATCCCTCTCTAATTAGCGAGGAATTAGCGAGGCCTATTTTATTTCTCTCTAAATTAGCGAGGAATTAGCGATGCCTATTTTATCCGTCTCTAAATTAGCGAGGAATTTTTGAGACCCATTTTATCCCTCTCTAATTAGCGAGAAATTAGCGATACTTATTTTATCCCTCTCTAATTAGTGAAAAATTTGCAAGTCCTATTTTATCCTTCTCTAATTAGCGAAAAATTAGAGAGGCCTATTTTATCCCTTTCTAGCTAGTGAGGAATTAGAGAGGACTAGATAAGCCTATTTTATCCTTTTCTAATTAGCGAGGAATTAGCGAAACCTATTTTATCCTCCTCTAGTTAGTGAGGGCTTAGCAAGGTCTATTTTGTCCCTCTCTAATCAGTGAGGAACTAATGAAACATTTTTCATTCCTCTCTAATTAGCGAAGAACTTAGCGAGGCATATTCTTCCTTTCTAATTAGCTAGCCAAGAAACCAACTAGACATATTTATTTCATTTTTAATTAGTGAGAAAATTAGCAAAATTTATTTTAATCCTTGCTAAAATAAATATTAAACTAAAAAAACCTTATGAATTTTCAATATTACTGAACTTCCTCTTCTATGTGTAAAAAAAAAAACTCATATTTTTCTTTTTTTAGTAAAATAATTGAACTTTTAATATATGTAATAGATGAAAATATAATATATTATGTTTAAAGCATATAATATTATTTATTGATAAATCTTTATAATTTTAGTATAATCATGATATTATAATAGTTAACTAATATGATATATATTAAATTTTGTACTAAAAGACTATAGGTTCATTGCAGCTCAACTGGCAGAAAAGGTGGACACAAAGGAAGGAGCTTCAGGTTTTGGGTTCAAACCTCAAGTATGGCAAATTTGAAGAAATATATGACTTGGCATGATGTGGTGTGAGGTGGCGTGGCATGTAGGCGTGATGTGGCAACAATGTGGCTCAGAGGAGTGATGTGGAGGTGTGACATGGCATGATATGGTGGCATGACATGGCGTCTCAAATCCATCTCTAAGATAATTTTTGGGGGGAAATCTTCCCTCGCTAATTCCTAGCTAAAATAATATGATTTTTAGTCAGTTAGCGAGGGATTAGCAAGGAATACATCCCTCACTAAATCCCTCATTAAATTAGCGAGAATATCACTATCCCTTGCTAAAAATTAGCGACTCGAGATTTAGCAACGGATTTAGCGAGAAAAATTATCGCTCGCTAAATCCAATTTAGCGAGGGATTTAAAGGATTTAGCGAGAGATTTGTCCCTCTCTAAATCCAATTTTTTTTGTAGTGAAAATGAGTTTGGAAAAATTTAAAACTCTCCCTAGGTATACTAACCCTTCTTGGTCGAGACAATGAAGCATAAGGGCACTCATAGACTTTGCTTTGTTTTCTTAATGGAGGAAGCATATGGGGAGATTTCTAGGGATCTTAGGAGCTCATTCAAACACTTATTTAGGCATAGAAATTAAGATATCAAAACAGATTTTACAAAGAACACTTAAAACCTTAGATTTGCTATCTTGAATTTTCATGGTTCTTTTATTGTTTTCTTTGCATATTCTTATTCTTCTCCCTCAAATTTCTAAGATTCACCCTTAGTTTAGTTAAAAACTCAACTCCCTAGGGCTGGCGATATGTAGGTCGAAATGCTCACAAGAGAAGGGAGGAAGAAGATCAAGTGGAAGAATAGCAAAATACCTTGATTTCCTTAGTTCTTCTTGCTTGTTCTTCACCTTCCTTGGCTTCCTCACCTCAATTTCAAAATTTTCCCTTTGTTCTTCCCTCAAAATAGATCCAAAAACTTCAGCAAAATCATAGGAAAGAAGGGGCAAAAGGAGAAGAGATTGGCTAAGAAAAAGCATGAAAAACTAAGAATTTTCATACCTTTCATCTTGTTTTTCTCCTTCTCTTCTTCTTCCTCTTATGCGCCACTCCCTTAGGGTTTCTCCTTTGGTTTAGGGCAGAACCAAAATGAGCTAAGTGAGTGAAGAGGTGGGGTGTGACACTTATATATAGGGAGGCCAAGAAAGACTTTTTAAAAATTTCAATTTTACCCTTCGTTCTTGGCATTTTCGTTTCTAATTCTTTTTACCTCCTTTTTTAGAACTATCTTTTTCATTATAAAATTTAGGTTTCCAATTTAGTAAAATACTTTTGGAATCACTCGAATTAGAGCTAAAATCTTCCCTAACAAATCCGTCAAAGTTCAAATACACTAACATTAGAAAACGTCCACCGAAGGGGTTTTAACTATCGCAAGGCTTCCCATGGTTTTCAGGGTTTCTGAGAAACCCGGAGAACTCAAAACTTCAATTTAAAAAAACCCTCCTATGTGAATTCCAAATTTTTCTCAAAATTGTGAAAATGTCATTACGTTTCGTAAGTCTTTTGTTAAATTTCATTTCTTCATTCTATCTCTGTTTTTCTTTCTGTTTGAGCAAAATTTTCATTTTTAGGAGTCTAGAATGCTACTTAAATTTTTTAAGATTTTAACTAATTCATTTTAGGAAACTTGCTTTGAAAATGTACCTGTTTCTATCGTTTAACGAAAACCAGATATTACATGTTGAAATAGTGGCTCAATCAAGTAACCTCCCTACAACTTTGATCTCCTAAACTCCAAAAAAAAACAAAAACAAAAACAAAAAACAAAAACTTTTAGATTGTTAACTTAAAAGCAACTAATCACATGATTGGTAATGCCTCTCTTCTTGATGCCTTTACACCTTGTACTAAATATTTTGTAATAGAATTGTTGATGGATCCCTATCTAAAGTGACTGGAACTAGATTAGTAAACCTATCTGGAGAATTGATTCTAAAAGATGTCCTATTAGTCCTAAATCTAACTTCTGATTTACTACCAATTAACAAACTGGCCAATAACCTTAATTGTGTTACTAATTTCCTCTTTTGGTTGTTGTAAATTTCAAGACTTAGAATCAAGGAGGATGATTGGCAATGCTAAGAAGTATGCAAGCATTTATCTCATCATTGGACATGATAGACCAGTAAAAGGGCTTTCTACTTGTAATGTATCTAGCGAAATCATGTTATGGCATTATAGGGTAGCTCATCCCAACTTCTAACATTTGAAAAGGATGTTTCCTCACTTGATCAATAAAAGCCCTATTCATTTTCAACATGAAGTGTGCTTGTTGTTAGTCATGTGCCTCATCACATGCTCAATAATGTGATTGTTTCCTATTTTACGGTGCTTATTTTGTTGCCTTTTTTATCTAATTCCATCATTTATGGTTAACATTTTATTATTGATTGTTTCCTTATTATTCATTGAAAAGGTTTCCATTTTAGTTTCCTTTTATTTTTGGGATCTAATTGGCTGAACTTGGTGTGGCCAACATCCCTTAAAATTTGTTGCTTCCTTCACTCTATTTTTCTAGCATGAAATAGGGCAGATTCAAAAGCTTTGGTTTTTCCAAATGATATCAAAGCTTTCTCCTAAGGATTTGAAAAAAAGAAGAAGGAAAAAACCATGTTGAAGTTCAGCTCAATGCATGCCTACCAAGTGATGTAACAAGAGACATCCTCCACCTTCCTATAGACATCCAACAATCAAGCAAATAGCTGTCCAACCACTACCATGGCCATTAACAACCATTCTCATGATTACTGGGCACCGATTCAATGGGACTAACTACCTAATATGGTCCCAAAGTGTCCCAATATTTTTGTGACCATAGGAAGGAAGAATATCTCATAGGAGAAGCAATACAGCCAGCCATGTCTGATCTTAAGTACCAAATCTATAAAGCTAAGAATAGCATGATGATGTCTTAGCTTGTCAACTCCATAACAACAAAACTAGGGAGACATATGTGCTAGCCAAGAAAACACAAGAAATTTGGGATGCAATTTGTGAGTCCTATTCCAAGGTTGACAACACAGTAGCTTGTTCCAAATAGAAGGCATCTTGAGGGATCTAAAGCAAGGTGATAAGAGTGTAACTTAGTACTATAACACCTTACTAAAGTATAGCAACTTGACCTATATGAAGATCATCAATGGACCAACAATACTAACGTTGCCATATATAGGAGGATTGTTCAGAACGAGAAGATTTATAGCTTCCTCTTAGGCCCTAACCTAAGCTATGATGTAGCAAGGAGTAGAATCATAGCCACTTATCCACTACCCTCACTTCGAGAAGTATTTGTTGAGGTACAATGGGAGGAGAGTAGGCAACAACTGAGGTCAAAACTAGCTTTTAAGTGCTCAACGTCGGTTGTTAAGAGCAACTTCTCATATGATAATAAGGCCAAAAGGAATGGGAAACCTTGGTGTAACCATTGCAATAAAACAAGTCACACCAAGTAGGTTTGTTAGAAGATACATGGAAAGCCTGCAAATTGGAAGCCAAGGCAGCCTAGAGAGAATTGTGGACTCATGGTAAACTATTAAGGAAAAATAGCAATCATCTCCGCTTCATATTATTATATTTAGCAAGGAACAATTGGAGATCCTTTAGACGATGGGTGTTATTCTCAAGATTTAGAGTCAGGAAAGAAGATTGACAATTCTAGAATATGTGCTGGACTTTATTACCTGTAGAAAGAACAGACCTCTTTTGAGTAGAGTCTGACTATATTATTGCACAAGGAAGGGGTGAATATATACAAAGTTACATGGCTATCAGATGCCATAAATAAGGAACAAAATTAAAGGAATAAAAACTAATCAAAATCTATTTCCTAGAATCATGCTACGAATCATTAATTATTTACATTTCCTAAAATTCAGGAATTTCTACACTTCCCCTCAAGTTGGATCATAGATGTCAATTGTGCCCAACTTGCCAATGAGTCCTTTGAAAGTATGTTGTGGTAAACCTTTAGTAAGGATGTCTGTTGTCTATTCTCTTGTAGGAACATAGGTCATACAAACGGTTCCTTCTTTGAACTTTTCTTTGATGAAATGTCTATCCACTTCAATATGTTTTTTTTCTATCATGTTGTACTGGGTTAAGAGATATATTAATAACCACCTTATTGTCATAATAGATCTTGATAAAAAGCTTCATCTCTATCCTTAGTTCTTCTAACAACTTTTTAAGCCATAACTCTTTACAAATTCCTTGAGCTACTACTCAGACTACTACTCAGAATTCCACTTTTGCGCTACTTCTTGTCGCAACATTTTGTTTTTTACTTCTCTATGTTACTATATTTCCTAAACGTGCAATATTCAGTAGCAGACCTTCTATCTTCCACCAAACCTACCCAATTAGCATTAGTAAATACTTCTACCTAAGCTTTATTTCCCCTTTTAAATAATAAACCCTTTCCTGGTGAGCCTTTTAAGTATCTCAAAATCCTATATACAGCTTCAAGGTGAGCTTCCTTTGGTAAGTGCATGTATTGACTGACAATATTTACCACAAATGTTATGTCCAGTCTCGTATGAGACAAGTAGATCAATTTTCTATCTAGTCTCTAATATCTTTCTATATCAACTGGTTCACTTGCGTCATCAAATCTTTTTCATGCTTCTATAAGTGTTTAAGTGTTTTACATGGCTTACATCCCACCATCCTAGTATTTTTTAACAGGTCTAGTGTATACTTTCTTTAAGATACACTGATTCTTTTTTAAGACACGCTAATTCTTTTTTTAAGACCTGGCAATTTCCATCTCTAGGAAGTACCTCATTTATCCCAAATCTTTTACTTCAAATTCAATTGCTAGAGTTCCTTTTAGTCTTTTAATTTATTGTTCATTGTTATTGTTGAGGATAATATCATCGACATATACAATGAGGATAGTTCTTCTCCCTTCTTTGTGGTTTAGGAATAATGTGTGATTTGAGTGGCTTTGTTTGTATCCCTCTATTTTTAGTACTTTGGTAAACCTCTCAAACTATGTTCTAGGAGATTGCTTTAGGCCATATAATGATTTTTTTAGTCTACAAGCACGATTTTCTTCACCCTTCTTGTTGAAGCCTGGGGGAAGGGTCATATAAACTTCTTCTGCCAAATCACCATTCAAAAAAACATTCTTGATATCAAGTTATTACAATGGCCAGGTCAAATTAACAACTAGTGATAGGAGCACTCTAAAGGTATTCGATTTTGCCACTGGTGCAAATGTCTCTATCTAATCTATACTATACATTTGTGTAAAATATTTTGCAATGAGTCGAGCCTTATATCTTTCCACAATTCCATCTACCATATATCTCACTATGAATACCCATTTGTATCCTACTAGTTTTTTTCCATCTGGCAAGTCAACAATCTCCTAGGTTTCATTCTTCTCTAGAGCACTCATTTCCTCCAACACTACTACTCTTCATTCAGCTATTTCTAACACCTCTTGAATGTTATAGGGAACTTTTATCCTATCAAGGTTAGATACAAAAGCACAATATCCTAGGGAAAATCTTGGTAGGAGACAAATTTTCTAATAGGATGCAAAGTACAAGTGTGAATAGGTTTTCTTAAAGCAATAGGAAGGTTTAAATCAAAGAGGTCAAGGGATTCAAAGTGATTTACCTGTTTGAAAAAGGATTCAATCACCAAGTCAAATTCTTGGAATGCCTCGACTATAGGTTCACCATTCTTAGGTCTCTTCCTTCGTAAGTAAACAATAACCTCTTTATTTTGTGGCATTTCTACTTCTCTCCCTGGATTAGAACTATTCTATTTTTGGCTCAATGGAGGTGTTAGGTGCAGAAATGGATAAGGATGAGTCAATAAGGCGAAGGATAGTATGATTTTGGTGCCAAGTTTGAGATTCCCTCAAATTCTCCCCTTAAATGGAACTTGGAGAAGAAGGGTGATTGTTCAAAGAAAGTAACATCCATATAGACAAATGAACATTTGGAGGAAGGATCATAACATTTGTATGCTTTTTGATTTGGGGAACAACCCAGAAATACACACTTAATGGCATGGGGATCCAACTTACTTCTTTGATTGGAATGAGCATGGACAAATGCTGTATGCCCAACAACTTTTAGAGGTATGTCTACTTATAGGCGAGAGTTTGGAAATGTTTCCTAAATTCTTTGTAAGGGAATAGCAAATCAAAGGACAAAACTAGGCATTCTATTAGAGGTAAGTGGTAGTAAGAATGGCATCACCCCAAAAGGTTTGTGGTATGTTAGAAGAGAACATCGATGCCTTGCAACTTTTAGGATATGTCTATTTTTTTTGTTCAACAATGCTATTTTGTTGAGATGTATTACTACATGAACTTTGATATATAACCCCATATTCCCTTAAAAAAGATCCCAATGTGTTATTAAAAAACTTAGTGCTATTTTTAGTGTATAATATCTAGATAGTTGCATTGAACTGATTCCTGATCTTAGTGTGGAAATTAGTGAACAGGGGAGTAACTTTAGATTTATCTTGTAGAAGATATACCCAGCAAAGATGAGTGTGGTCATCAATAAATGAGACAAACCATTTTGTATGAGTACGATTACTAGTACGAGAAGGTCCTCATAAGTCACTATGAATAATAGAAAATGGTTTGGTTGGTTTATAATTGGACTTTGGAAAGTGGTGTCTATGATGTTTAGCAAATTCACAGCTTTCACATTGAATATTAGTGATAGTTTTATTTGAACCTAAGTTTGGAAACAAGTGACACAAATATTTGAAACTAAGGTGGCCAAAATGTAGGTGCACATTAGATCATCATCCTTTGAAGTAGAAACTGAATTACAAATAATATTTGGTTTATGACTACTCAATCTAGTATCCTCGAAGTAGTAGAGGCTTTCATAGTTTTTATCACTACCAATCCTCATCCCCAATGATAAATCCTAAAAGACACAATGAAATGGAAGAAATTTAGTAGAGCAATGTGAATCTTTGGTTAATTGACTAACAGAAAGCAAGTTGTAGACAAGTTTAGGGACATGAAGAATATATTTTAAGGTGATTGAATCATATATACAAATGTTCCCTTTAGCAACCACAGGAGCAGAGGATCCTTGATCAATTTTAACCTTCAAATTCCCAGCACAAGGGTTATAAGAACTAAATAGCTGATAAGAATCAATTTTCCTTAATGTGAAATCTATCAATTTTCAAAGCATGTTAAAACATCTTATCTGACTCACATTTATTAGCCTTCCAAACTTTTTTCACTTATACATAGTGATATATAGGGACCATTTAGTGTAAAAAGTATTAGCGAGGCAAAACAATTTGTTACTTTCATTGATAACCACACTGAGTTGACATGGGTGTATCTCTTGAAAGCTAAGTCTGAAGTCACAGAAGTAATCAAGACCTTCCACAAACTAATTCAAAACCAATTTCAAACTCAAATTCAAACCTTGCAAACCAACGTTGTCTATGACTATTTTAATTCTGACCTTATCTCATATTTGCAACATCATGGAATCCTCTACCAAAGCTCATGTATTAATACCCCTTGAAAAATTGGGGTTGTTAAGAGAAAAAATAGGCATTTATTAAAAACGGTAAGATCACCCATTCTTACCTCAATGCCACCAAACAATAATGGGTGAAGCTGCTCTTACTGTCACTTATCTAATTAATAGAAAGCCTTTCTATGTCCTAAAATTCATGTCTCCCTACTAAAAACTCTTAGACACCAACTCAACACCTCAAATCATGTCTACACTTCTTCTTAAGTCTTTGGGTGAACTACATTTGATCATAATGACCAAGGTGGGAAATTAGACCCACATGCAATTAAGTGTATATTGATTGGTTATTCTTGCACCCAAAAGGGGTATAAGTGCTACTCACCCTCCGCTAAACACATGTACACCATTATAAACCTCACTTTCTTTGAAAATCAGCCCTTTTACAAATAGCACTTTAGGGGGAGACAAATAACCAAAATAGGGAATGGTTGTTTGGAAGCATCCCTACACCTAAACCATGTGACCAAAACAGACATGAAACACAACTTGAGCCAAACCAAACCATTCTCCTTAAAGGGCCCACACTTGTAGCCTATCCTAATGCTACTCAATAGAAATAGAGGCTAGTTTATACAAGAAGACAAAAAGTACAAAGAGTTGAACAATAAACTACAGGGATTGTTCAAGAGACTTGAAATAGCACATGTTTTATGCAACGTCAACCTATTTCCTTTACTCTAAGTTTTGAAGAGGGGTTGGACTTGCCCATTGCCTTGAGGAACGGGGTAAGGAATTGCACTAGACATGTCATTAGTAATTTTGTTTCCCATGACAAACTATTTCCAAAGTTGCAAGCTTTTATAAATAATGTTCCTCTTGAAAATCTTCCTGGCAATTTCCATGAGGCAACAAAGAAAGAAGAGTGGAGAAGTGCCATCAAAGAGGAACTATCTGCCCTTGAGAAGAACAAGACATGAGACATAGTTGATTTACCCCCAGGAAATACCATTATTCGATACAAGTGGATTTTCACAATAAAGTATAATCTTGATGGAATAATTAATATTTACAAAGCTAGACTGGTAGTGAAGGGATTCACACAGACCTACGTAATTGATTACTAGGAAACATTTGCACTCATTGCCAAGTTCAGCCTAGATTGGCCTTTCCATCAGTTGGATGTAAAAAAAACATTCCTAAGTGAAGATTTGGAGAAAGAAGTCTACATGGAGATTTCTCAAGGGATAGAGTACAAAGGTGGCCCTAAAAGGGTAATGTAAACTTCATAAATCCTTATATGGTTTCAAGTAGTCCCTAAGGGTATCATTTGAGAAATTCACCATGATTGTTAAGACTTGAGGGTATACACAATGTCAAATTGATCACACATTGTCTATCAAATAAGGACCATACTAAAAATTATCAATCTTAATTATTTATGTTGATGATATTGTGATTACTTGAGATTATGTGGATCAAATTGTCAAATTAAATAAGTCCTTAGTAGAGGAATTTGAAGTTAAAGATCTTGGCTACTTAAGGTACTTTCTTGACATTGAGGTTATTTGAGCCAAAAAGGTCATTTCTATTTCTCAAAGGAAGTATACATTTGACTTGCTTGAAGAGACAGGTATGTGGGGTTGTAAGCTTACATACACTCTTATGGAAGCTAACTATAAGCTTGGTTTCAAACTAGAAATTTCTATTGTTAACACTGGGAGATATCGAAGACTTGTAGGGAAGTTGATTTATTTGACTCATACCTAACCAGATATTAGTTTTCTTATAAGTATGATGAGTCAATTTATGAATAAATCTAATGAGGAGCATTTGGAGGCTATGCACAAGATCTTGAGATATCTCAAGACGACACCTGGTAAGGGATTGTATATCAAAAAAGGAGACCACAAAGGTATAAATGTATGCTCATATGCAAATTGGGCAAGCTCGGTTGTTGATTGGCTATCTAATACTAGTTATTGAACTTTTGTGTAAGGTAACTTGATGTTGTTTATTATGAGATTTGACCCTATTTACTCTCCTAGCCATTGCCATTTATTGCTGTTGATTTCTGTAGTTTAGGTTTTTCTTTTGGGACCTTTAATTTATGTATCTGGTTGTCCTTTTAATTTCTGATTTTAAGGGATTAAAAGTAAGCTCTTTTCCAATTGTTTCATTTTTTATTTTTCTGTGTAATCCTCTATTTATTCCATATATTTTGTTTCCTTTTTTGCTCTCTCTTGATTGTTCACTAAAGCCTTCTCCCTTAAATCTGTAGCCATTGGTTTATAAGAATATAGAGAAACTATTTTTAGTGTCTTCCTCCCTTGTTTCCTTCCTCAATATATGAAATTATCTAGCTCTCTCTCTCTCTCTCTCTTTCTTCATGATATCAGAGATACTAATCCTAATCTACCAGCACAACTGAGATGGTGGAATTTGATATGGCCATGGCATTGCAACACTCCTAGGGCATGGTTGCTTTGCCTAATCTAGGAGTTGTTGAGCCGTCATCAATGGTTATCACTATCCATAAGCTTAAGGGGCTGAACTACTCACAATAGAGTCCGTGATGATGTTTGTGAGTGGTTATGGCAAGAAGGATTATTTGATTGGAGAATCTGTCCAACTAGCATGAAATTATCCTAAATTCGAAGCTTGAAATACTGAGAATAATCTCGTGATGTCATGGCTTGTGAACTCCATGGCCATTGAAATTGGAGAGAATTCCCTCTTTTACAAAATAGCCCATGACATTTAGAAGTCCACTTGCAAGGCCTACTCTACTTAGGAAAGTATAATAGAGACCTATGATATTGAAAGCTTCATTCATGACCTTAAGCAAGGTGAAATGTTGGTTAACCAATATTTAATGCTCCCACTAAATATTGGCAACAACTTGATGCTCTAGAAAACATTACATGGGAGAGCATTGTTGATGCTGCCACCTATCAAAAGATAGTTGAAAGGAAGAAGATCTATCAATTTGTGATGGGTCTTAATAATAAATATGATGATGTTCATGGTAGGGTCTTGGCTAGGACATCTTTTCCCTCTTTGAATGAGGTATTCTCTAAGGTGAGCAAAGAGGGAGCCCAAAAGAAGCTTATGCAAGGATCAGCCTACAGTTATACTTTTAGAGAAACCTCTACTCTTGCTTTCAAAGGCCATGCTATGACTTATAATAAGCTATAGGCCATGAAAGATGGGCCTCCTTAGTAGAGGTTTCCCTAGAAAATTCATGGGAAGCCAACCACCTAGAAGACCAAGCCCAAGGGAAATGCTAGAGGCTACAATGTGTCCATTGAAGCTACTGCCCCATCTAACTCTACCCTATTCAACCATTACAACTTGAACTTTTGAAGAATATTTTTGTCAGTCAAAACTAAGCCATTAATGATAACACTAAGGGTAATGTTGCTAAGGGAAATATTGCCCAATCAAGTAATTATTCCTTAGCCATGAGTACCCAAGCCTTAAATGATCATACCTGGGTGGTGGACTCATGCACAACTAATCATATGATCAACAATCATGCTGATAGGACCTTGGCTAATGTTACTGAGTTGGGTACAATCATACTGACCAAAGACCTTATCTTAAAAATGTGCTTTAGTTTTCTACTCTTGTATGTAATTTGCTTTCTATCAACAAAATAATTAAGGATAACAATTGTGTTGCTTACTTATCTGGTGATGGATGTGTATTTTAGAACTTGGTATCTAGGAGGATAATTGGTAATGCTAAAGAGGTGGTTGGTCTATACCTTATGAGTTCTACAAGCCCAAAAGTGGGATTACCTGCTAGTAGCATGTTTGATCCGTTATTATGATAGTAGAAGCTAGGCCACCAAAATGTTAAATACATGAAAAGAATGTATCCTGTCTATGTAATAAAAGTACTCCTATTCTTGAATGTGAAACTTACCAACTTGCTAAATATACCAAATCTTCTTATCCTTCCCACACACTCATAAACCAACCCATCCTTTCCATTAATTCACAGTTATGTGTGGGGATCATCTAAGATTAAAAGTATTTTAGGTGCTAGGTGGTTTGTCACCATTGTTGATAACCATGTAAAGGTTATGTGGGTCTATTTAATAAAGGAAAGATCATAAGTCCCATCTATCTTTCAAACTTTCAATCAACTTATACAAAACCAATTTTAAACCTCCATAAAAGTCCTTAGAAGTGATAACGGCATGAATACTTTAACTCTCACATTGCCAATTATCTCACTAGACATGTGATCCACCATCAAAACTCTTACATACATTCCCCCCAACAAAATGGCATAACTGAAAGAAAAATTAGGCATATCCTTGAAGTTGCCTAATCAATCATATTCTCCATGAATGCACCTAAATGCTTTTTAAGGGGAAGCTATCCTAACCTCTACCTCTCTCATAAATAGAATGCCCACTAAAACTCTTAACTTTCAAGCATCTTGTACCACTTTCCTTGAAGCCTTTCCTTATAACTCTTTCATTTCCAGCTTACCCATCAAAGTGTTTAGCTGTACCACTTTTGTCCACTTATATAACAATAGCAAACTTAAACCCAAGGCTGCCAAATGCATTTTTGTTGGTTATTCAACTTCTTAAAAAAGGTACAAGAGTTTTTCTCCCACTTTACAAAAACTTTGTATCCATGGATGTTACATTTTTTAAAAAACCAACCCTATTATCTAAAAAATTTCATTCAGGGGGAGAACACTGACAAAGAATGGAAATTTTGCATTATCTGGTTCTGATCTCGAAACTGCCCCTGTTCACCATGAGCCCAAGCATGTTATTCCTTTACATAAGCCTATTATCTTAATTCAACCCATTGTACCCAACCCCTTTGATCCCAAACCTGAGTGCTACTGGTCAGGAGACTAATGTGAAGACTACCACCCCGTAAAAGAATCTTATTCTCTATGCCAAGAAGGAAAAGACATGTGAGGTAGAGGCTAACCCACTCCTATAGCAGAACCAGTCCTCCATTCCAAGTTCAGGTATAAAACTAGATGAGGATAACTGTCACGATGTTCCTATTGCCTTAAGAAAATGGGTCAGGTCATGCACTATGCATTCTATTGGTCAGTTTGTGTCTTATGATAAACGTTCTCCAACTTATAAAGCTTTTGTGACCAATGTATCAAGTGAAAAGGTTCCACAGAATTTTCATGAGACCCTTAAGCAAGAGAAGTGGAGGAAGATAGTGTATGAAGAACTAAATGCTCTTGAGAAAAATGGCACATGGCAACTTGTGAAACTTCTGAAAGGAAAAAGGCTGTTAGGTGTAAAGGCTGTTTAATATCAAGTATATGTTAGGTGTAAAAGGCTATTTAATATCAAGTATAACTCTGATGGGAGCATTAGTAGATATAAAGCAATATTGGTTGCAAAGGACTTCACTTAAATCTATGGAATTGACTACTAGGGGACTTTTGCTCCAGTGGCTAAGTTCAACTCCATAAAGGTCCTTTATCATTGGCAACAAACTTAGACTAGCCCCTTTATCAACTTGATGTCAAAAATGCTTTTCCCAATGAAGATTTAGAGAAAGTAGTTTACACGTCCTTGCCTCCTCGCTTTGAGACTAATAAAGAGGGAAGATGTGCAAACTTAATAAATCCCTTCATGACCTCAAATAGTCTCCTAAAGCATGGTTTGAGAAATTTGCTATGGTTGTGAAAAGGCAAGGATTTACTCAAGGTCAAGCTAACTATACAATCTTCACCAAGTTTACTTGAAAAAGGAAGATAGCCATCTTAATTGTTTATGTAGAGGATATAATTGTTACAAGGAACTATGATGATGAAATTGTGCATCTAAAGGAAGATCTCACCAAGGAATTTGAAATAAAGGACCTTGGAATTCTGAATTACTTCCTTGGGATAGAGGTAGTTAGGTGAAAGAAAGGGATCGTTATATCTCAAAGCAAGTATATCCTAGATCTCCTTGAGGAAATTGGAAAGCTAGGGTATAAGCTAACTGATACACCTATGGAAGCCGACTATAAAATTAAATTTGCTCAAGATAGTCCCCCTGTTGCTGCTGAAAGGTACCAAAAGCTTGTAGGTAAACTCATACTTGACTTACTCATGGCTGACATCAACTTCCCTGTAAGTATCATCAGTCAGTTCAAGAGTAAACCTATTAAAGTTCATCTTGAAGCTATCGATAGAATCTTGAGATATTTGAAAATGGCTCTAGGCAAGGGAATCTTCTTTCAAAAGGGTGAAAAATGTAACATTGAAATGTATTGTAATCCTAATTAGACAAGATCTATAACTAATAGGAGTTCTACTTCAAGCTACTACTTATATATTTGTGGTAAGTTAGTTAACTGGAGAAGAAGCAATCAATGACTACAAGAAGTAGTGATGAAGCTTAATATAGAGCTTTAGTTCAAGGCATTCATAAAGGGTTGTGGCTAAAAAGATTGCTAGATGAACTAAGAATTAAATGTGATAAGCTTATGAGGGTGCTATGCGACAACTTAGCCATCTTGATCATTGCTCAAAATTCCATACAACATGACAACCAAGCATATAGAAATTGACTGACATTTCATTAAAGAAAATTTAAATTCTGGGTTAATTGAACTGAGTCATACTCCATCTAGATTGCAAGTGGCTAATGTCATTACTAAGCCTTCACTACAGTCAGATTTGAAGAGTTTGGATTCAAGTTGGGATGATCAACACCTACTTCCCAACTTGAGGGAAAGCGTTGATAACTAGCTATTATTCCTAGATCTATGGGATTCAATCCCTTAAATCTTGGGATCAAGTCAACTTGGTTTCTTTCCTTATTGGGCTCTGGATCTATGTCTTTATTGTCATTTATTGTATTTATTATGCCTTTATTATTTTAATGATGTTTTATTACCTTGTCTCAAGGGATCCTAGCGGTAGACTTGTTGCCATGATCCCCATATAATTATAATTCTCATTTCCGCTTTATATATGAAATTATTTAGCTCTTACAATCCCATCTCTCTCTCTTTCTTCACCTACAACACAACAAACTGCAAATGTCCTAACCAAGAGTTTGCCTAGACCTAAATTTGAACCACTTGTAACCAAGTTGGGCATGACTAACATCTATGCATTAGCCTAAGGGGGTGTTGTGATCCTATTGTGATCTTAAGACATTTTTTTTGTTTAAATAAATAACTGAATAATCTAGAATAGATAAATCTAATTATCTCAGTTAATTATAGTATATTTGGATAAGATTTGTTTGCATTTATTTGTTTGATAAAGAGAGGTTAGGTGGTTGAGATTTTTTCTCCTCTACTTCATCTATTTATACCAACACACTCTCTCTGAATGTATGAAGAAAAGAAACATTCTTCTTCTAATACTGTGAGCAGTAACGTTAATTCCCAGCCACATGACTTGAACATAACAAGGAGTGAATATCTCAAATAAAACATTCCGCTATCTATTTCTGAATTATTTTTGCCTTGTTCTTCATCTCTTGTTAATCTCCTCAGTACCAATGCTTGTGAAGATAGTCATAATGATAATGGGGAGCAAGAAACAGACCTCTTACCACTCCCGATCCAAACATAACACACCTGTTTTATCCTAGCTGTCACAACACTATTCTAACAAGCTTTTAGATCTTAATGCAGGAACAAAATTCTCGAAATTATTAAACTGCAGCCTGTTTTGTCTATGATGATGAGCATGACTTACTTTCTTTTAATGAGTTTAGTGCTTAGGATTTGTGATGATAAAATCATCCTATCTGAGTTTGAATACTAGGCTTAGAATTTTAATCCCTTGGTCTTGACTTTTGTGTTTGCAAAGAGTGCATAGGGTCATTGGTTCACCCTGCCCTTGGTTCTATGTATTCTCCGTATACAGTAAACCATGAGATTAAATTCTGTCATACCCAATTTATTTTGGGGCATTTAGATTTTTAAACACCACATCACGTTTGTTTATCTTTCATTACAGATTTCTAAAGGATATGTGTAAAGGAGATGCATTAGAGATTTTTTAGGGGCTGCCATGAACAGTTGTTTTCTTTGGAAATTGATGGTCTTACTTGTGCGCATAGGACATGAACTTAATGTGGGTTTGAAACTCAATTCTTTTTTATTAACTATTTTCTTGGTAGGAAATTAATTTCCATTTCTTTTCTTTTCTCTTGTACAATGATGGAATCCGTCAGAAAAATATCCAGAGCACCTTATGCAAGAGAATTATTCGAAGGCCTGTCATTGAACACTAGAGGGTTCTCTATTGACAAGGTTTAAGGAATTTGGAAGCAAAAGAGATCCAAAAGCACTGCAGCAACATGTATTTGCAGTATTATGGTATATTATATTGGAGCAGAAAACTCTTTATATTTTGAAGGTTTTTAATCGTCTATGAAGCTGTTGTGGGAAAGGAGAGCATTCATGTCCTCAGTTTTGGTTTTCTGCTCACCTTTCTTTTAAGGGGCTTGCTATCTTAGATTTGCAAAGAGATTGGCCCACTTTGCTTCATTTCTGATTTAAGGACTTTCAGTTTTTTACATTTCTCTTAATTTTTGAGATTTCATTTTGAAGAATGTCTTATTCTCCTCTTCTATAACTATTTTCTTCCTTAATAAAATTTAGTTTTCATATATATATATATATGTATACACTTCTAATAAATTATTATGCTATTGACTGAATCTCTCAACAACCGGAGCATTCCACCCAGTCCTACACTAAGCTTTTAAGATGTTAAAACCAATGAGATAGTCATATAGCCCGCCAACCATGTATCATTTTGATGGCATTTAGCCTTTTGTAAGCTCCTTTGAAAAAAAAAACTCCAATTTGAATCCCTTTTCCACAGTTCAGCTAATAAAGCTGTAGTTCAATTAATAATGTCTGACAGAGGAATTCATTAACGTCAATAAAAAAAAACTACAATGTAACTTAGCAAGGGGTATTAGGTTCAAACCTATGCATCATCCTATACCAAATTAAAACTGTAATTAAATCTAGTATGCATGACAAAGACACTTACTGACCTATTAAAAAACATATATACAGTAACTTACAGGACGGATGATGATACTAAATTCATGCTCTTCACCATCTCGTAGAACTTTGACTACTGCTTTTGCATTAGGCTTCTTCATAGAAACCAAATGATCAAGTGTAATTCGTTCTCTATTTCGGAAAGGAACTGCAGCACATATGTCATATTATGAGTAAGTACTTAAAACTAAGTTCTCAAAGACCAGATAAAGCAACCCAAGAAATAACTGAAGGGAAGGAAGGAAGAAAATTCTATCAACTACAGATGTCATTGCATCAAGAAAGAAAAGATTATTTGAATGCATGGTCAACTATTTTGATCAATTTAATAAGCTTTTCTTGTCCCCAGAGAAATCACATATAAGAAAAATAGACACAACTTGGGATGAAAAATATAAATAATGTCAAAACACATTAATGGACAAAGCTATTCAACACACCCATCTAGCATATAAAATAACACTTTATTATTAGTAAATCCATTACAAGCATTTGTTGAGCATGACAAGCAAAATGCAAACCATCCCGCATCTGTAGCATGGACTTGTTCAGGCCATACAATAATTATAATTATCAGAACCAAAACAGTTTGTGAGCCCTGCCTCCACCCAAAATAAAATAAAATAATAAAATAAAGGGGCCCATCAATCCATGGCTCTGTCTAATTTTAGAAATTGATCTAAGGTTTAGCATGATTTAAATACTAAATTGGTCAGACCATTCTATTTAAAGGACTAAGTTCAAGTGAGATATTGTAGAAATTTGGAATTTAGAAGTCGGTTCTAATTCATTTTATTTTGAAAGAGGAGTGGTACATATAAAGGAGATAGTTGACTCTAGGAATCAACCAACCAATCTCAAAAATCAAGGAGGAAAACAAGGAAATAAAAGCATGACAAAGATGGCATCATACACGGAAATAAATAAGGAAAGAAATAAGTTGACTATGATACGAAGCTAAAATCCCATGTGATAAACAAGGCCAATTAGAAAATAAATGAGCTCATAACCACAGGATTCCAAAACTCTCCCTCAAGCTAGATACAACATGAAGTTAGTAATGCCAATCATCTTCACAAATCTCAAATTCAGATTGAGCCTCAAGCTAGATACAACATGGAGTTAGTAATGCCAATCATCTTCACAAATCTCAAATCCATATTGGGCATAGGAACTACACCCAACAATCTTCTTTGAGTAGTTTTTGTACTTTTTGTCATTTTGATCTTTATTTCCAAGCAATTTTTGCAACAATTCCCAATGATCTTTGGAAAATTGGTTATTCTCAAGTTGAGATATTTCCTCAATGGTCATCATTGACTCACTAGTGATACAGAGCAATGAAGGAAAAAAGGGGAGAGAAGAAGAAAAGAAGGAGATGCAGAAGACAATAAAGGGGGAGAAGGAAGAAAAGAGGGGGAGATGTAGATATTCAGAAGCTCTATGATATTATTCAAAACTAGGTTAATATCAATACAACTACTAAAGGCTTTATATAAAGCCTATAAGATAACTCTTAATAATAAAAGATAATATTAAATTCTAATCCTAATAAAAGATAATTGCCTAATCTTAATAATAGATAATTAGTAAAGCCTAATAAAGGATAACTAAAGACGAGATCAAATCCTAATAAAAAGAAATATCTAAGCCGATAACTAATGTTATTCAAAATTAAAAAAATTTAATTTAAACATTAATTCCTATATTTATTTTTAATTCCTAATTTACAAATAATTAATAATATCTTTCTTGCTCTCCGTTATTCTCCTCTAGTTAGAGAAAACCTGACCTCAAGTTTTGAAATGTAGATGCAATAGAATAATCTATTTTGGAGCTTCAGGTAGGAAAAACACTGTTATTATAAGATATGGTACCTAAGACAATGTCGAATTCACCCATACACAAGAAGAACAAACTTGACTGGATATAGTAGTCAAGCCAATTGAATCTAAATAACATTCTAGAACTTGTGGTTAAACTTCCAATCATTGGTCAAAATTGATATCTTCACATCTCAAATTTACTTCCAATTACTCTTCGAACCTTATGATTTAACCATCATTATCAATGTCTGATAGACAATCAAGAGGTTCCACAATGATAACATCAAACTTGATTGAGATAGCTTCCTTTAATGCTCTGGACTCTTGAAAACATCCTTCTTTTGCCTTTAGTTCTTCTAAGTTTTTTACAATAATTTGTATACAATGTTGACTAATGGCATCCAAGATTTCCTTAAAGCAGTAGTTAACACTTTCTAAAATAGCATTAAACTATTCCTCAAGATTGTTTAGGCTAGTCTCAATATTTTGGGTATTTACCATATCAATTTTAAAAGCCAAATTTAATAATAAGTACTAAAAAATACACCTAAATGATCAATATTTGCAACTCTAGTTGATTAGGGTGGAAAATAGGATGAAAAAGGGCTGAAAATTCCATATTTGGCATGCTGACGTGTGCAAGAGTGTGCAGGCACATGAAGCCCACACACAGGGAGGGTTGCCAACGCATGATAGCGTATGTGATGGCTTCCAACAATGAATTTCGATGGACTGGCTGGTTTTTGCAATGCAATTTTGATGGTGTGGTCAGTTAGTTAATTTAGAGGTCGAAGGTTTGAGATTTGGCTCAGACAAAGCCATTCTCAGTTTCCTGTGAAGTTCTAATGAATCTCAAGCAATAAAGGTCTGATTGGAACAAGGGAGCCTTGCATTAATACCACTTGATGCAAAACAATGAACGATAAAAAGGGAGAGAAGAAGAAAAGAGGGAGATGCAATAGAAAATAAAGGGAGAGAAGGAAGAAGAGAGGGGGAAACATAGATATTTAGAAGCTCTATAATATTATTTAAAACTAGGTTAGTATCAACACAACTGCTAAGGAATTTATATATAATGTATAAGATAACTCTTAATAATAAAAGACAATAATAAATCCCAATCTTAATGAAAGATAATTGCCTAATTCTAATAATAGATAATTGATAAAGCTTAACGAAAAATAACAAAAGATCAGATCAAATCCAAATCCCCAAAAAACACTAAGATTTTCTTTGATTCTCAATCGATTACTTTATTCATTGAATCTAGTCTACATAAATAACCAAAAAGCAACAGATCTACCTTATCTTGGCTGAAAACCCACAAAACAAACTAATACAAATCAAACTAAAAATAGAAAAGAAAAAAGATAAGGTATAACAACCCAGGGAAACCACCAAATCAGCATTTAAATCTAATTAAATGCTTATAGGACTTTGTTACAATAAAAACATCAATAAATATAAACTAATAAATAACTATAATTTAAATAATTAAAACAACTTCCAACACTTCCCCTCAAGTTAGGTTATAGATATTGATCATGCCCAACCCAGATCTCAACTCTTCAAATTGAATTCTGGACAATGCTTTTTCTAAAACATTAGCCACTTAAAACCTTCCAAGAACATGAATAAGCTCCACCACCCCTGAATCAAGCATTTCTTTAATAAAATGACAATCAAGTTCAACATGTTTTGCCCTATCATGATATATACAACTCTTGGCAATGCTTAAGGTAGCCAAATTATCATACATCACCTTCATAGGCTCTTGACTAGTAATCCTCAACTCCCTGAGTAGCCTCTGTAACCAAATTCCTTCAAAGATGCCTTGTGACAAGGATCTTTACTCTGCTTCGACACTACATCCAGCCACTACTAATTGTGTTTTACTTTTCCACCTTACTAGATAGCCCCAAAGATAAGAGCAATACCCATATGTAGACCTGCAATCAACAATTCAAACTACCTAGTCAGCATTAGAATAAATTTCTATTTTCCTGTTTCACCCCTTTTGAAGAAAATTCTTTTTCCAAGGGTCATTTTAAAGTATTAGAATAGTCTGTACACAACTTTTAGCTATTCCTCTATTAGCCAATTCATAAATTGGTAGACAACACTAACAGAAAGGCTTATATATGGCCTAGTGTGAGCTCGATATATTAGCTTACCTATAAGCTTTTGGTACCCACTAGTATCAATTAAAGGACTATTTTCACCTAGGCCAATATTATACTTTGCTTCCATCGGTGTTTCAAACGGTTCACACAACCAAGCATCCCAATTTCTTCTAGTAAATCCAATGTATACTTCCTTTGGGATAATACAATTCCATTTTTTAGATCATGCAACCTTGAACCCCAAAAAATATTTAAGATCACCTAACTCTTTAATTCCAAACTTCTTGGCCAATGCCTTTTTCAACCACCTAATTTCTTCTACAAAATCACCTGTCACAATTATATCGTTTACATACATAATAAGAATAATAATATTCCTTTTTAGTGAAAATTTTACAAATAATGCATGATCAGTTTGACATTGTAAGTATCCATAACCCTTTATCGCCTTAGTAAACTTATCAAACTATACGCTGAGGGATTGCTTTAACCCATATCATGACTTATGAAGCTTATATACCTGAGCTATGTCCCTTGAATTAAAGCTTGGAGGCATCCTCAAGATCTGCATTCAAAAAGTAGTATTTTACATCCATTTGATGAAGTGGCCAATCAAGGTTTGCAAGTAATGAAAACAATACCATGATGGTATTGAGTTTGGCTACTAGAGCAAATGTCTCCTGATAGTCAATCCCATATGTCTAAGTAAATCTTCTTACTACTAGTCTTGCCTTGTAGCAATTGATGCTTCTATCAAGGTTGTTTTTAAGGGTGAAAACCCCTTTAGGTAGGTCAGGAACGGTCCAAGTGTCATTTTTGTCCAAGGCATTCATTTCTTCTTGAATAGCTAATCTCCATTCTAACATTTTAAGATCCTTCTAAATACTCTTAGGAATTTTCTCATTAGTAATACTAGCAACATATGCCTTATACCCAAGAGATAGATGTGCATAAGAAACAAAATTAGAGATGGGATGCCTTGTACATAACCTAATTCCTTTCCTAAGAGCAATGGGGATATCAAGATCGTTACCTAGACTTGACTTGTGATGATTGCTTTGTTTGTAAAGTGTAGAAGCCTGTTCACTTTAGTGTTCATTCTCCCCTTAAATGAAGGTTTTAGGGTAGTAAGGTATCCAAAAAAGGTAACATCCATAGAAACATGGAATTTCTTTTAGCTAGGGGAATAGTAGGTATACCCTTTCTCATTGGATGAGCACCCCACAAATATGCAATTGGTGACTTTAGGTTCAAGTTTATGGTTATGGTGAAGGTGGACAAAAGCTGTACATCCAAATAAATTGAAAGGTAAAGAAGAAATAATCTAGTTGTGGGATTGGTTTGGATAAGAAGGGAACATGGTGTTTGGAAATTTAGGACTTTGGAGGGCATTCTATTTATGAGGTGTGCTGCTACACGGATGGCTTTCCCCTAAAAAATAATGAGGACATTCATGGTGAATAATAAGGATCTTGCAGCTTCAAGTATGTGTCTATTTTTCCTTTCGCCTATCCCATTTTGTTGTAGGATGTAGACAAAAGTACTTTGGGGGTGAATTCCTTAATCTTTAAAGTAGGTACCAAAGGATGAGCTTATGTATTCCATCCCATTGTCACTCCTTAGTACTTTGATCAGAGTTTGGAATTGGTTTTGAATAAAATGGTCAAAGGTGTTGAATATTCAACGTCCTCTAATTTTCTCTCATCAAATAAATCCAAGTTGCCCTTGTGTGATCATCCACAAAGATAACAAACCACTTGGCACCCAAAATGCTTTAAAACTTAAAAGGCCCCCACACATCACCATGGATTAGGAGAAAAGGTTGGGATGGCTTGTAGCTTTGTGCAGGGTAAGTATTGTGAGTGTGTTTGGCAAGTTAACATGTTTCACAAGATAACAAAACAAAATTTTTATTGCAAAGATCTAGATACAACTTTTTCATACATTGAACATTAAGGTGGCCTAGTCTATAGTGTCGTAGCAGTAGATCATCCCTATTAGCACCAAAACCATACTTATTTATGGTTGTATGACCCATAAGATAGAGACCGATCACTTCCTTAACATTGCCAATCATCCTCTTGGATGTCAAGTCCTAAAATTCACATCCACCATCAAAAAAGTTAGCCACACAGTTGTTATCTTTGACTATTACTCATAGATAAGAGGTTACAAGCAAGTTCGGGCACTAATAAAACATTTTTTGAGACTAAATCTTTAGAGATAATGATCGTCCCCATCCCTGTCATAGGACCCAATCATGATTTGGTAGTTCTCGACCTTCCAAGTTTTATATCTAGAATCACTAGTATTTGGCTCACTAGCCTCTCCACTCAAATAGTCCTTTTTCCCCTTTCCCACAAACAAACATCATCATGAATTAACTCCATAACAAGTAGTTATATCCATTTAATTGTTGTGTAGTGATGCTCATGGGAGGGGTGTTATTTATAAGGATTTGAGGTGTTTAAGTTGCCATCTCTGTGGAAAGCTCTCTCATTTCCTCACTCATAGTTGATTGGTGACCATATTTGGTCATGGAGGGAAATCAAGCCAATGGGGCTCTAATACCATGTTAAAATGGAGAGGGAGACATTTCTACAATTTTCACTTTATCATATCTCGAATAGAGGACAAGTACATAAATAGGTCTGGAGGCTTTAAAGGTGCCTTAAAGCCCTTGCTACAGATTTGGTACAAAACAAGGTAGAAAAGGAAAGAAATTAACGGTGTAAACAACCACCCCTAGAAAAGGAAACAAACAGATTTAAAATGCAATAAAGAGGCATAAAGATAGAATAAAACATTGACCCAAATCCCCTCAAATTTAGGTTGGAATCAACCCAAATCTCCTAAGATCTAGGCTAAGTTGTGCTTGAGAATACCAACATGTTTAAATTCTAGATTCTTAGCTTCCTAATTTTCTACTCTTTGACTTTCCTTTTATCGCCTATTTTAATGCAATTTATTTTCTTTTATCTTTTTGCTGATTTTACGGGATTTTAGTGGCAAACTTGTTACCGTGGTTTGTATAAGTATTCTTCCATTTCATTTGAATAAAGTAAGCTATTCTAAGCATTCCTTATTCTAAAAATCTACATTAAACATGGTATTCGAACCTAATTTACACTAGTTCTTCAACTCAAATGTAGAACTTTTTTAAGATAATTTTGTCGAAGCTGTGATCCATCCACACTATTGGGGTCCATGCCTAAGGGGTACAGCAATGTAAATCTTACATAGGTCAAACTTAGCATGGTTCTGAAAACCAATGTCCCTCTCACTTAAATGTCTTAAGTTCATGAGATTCAAAAAGGTTACAACTCAGATTCAAACTAGACTTACAATCTCATATTTGCCAGTTTGACACATAATACATGCATGTATGAACAAAAGCAAAGAAGGGAACATATAGAACATAAATATATATTGTTTTAATTTTTACCATGTCTCATAGATCCTGTTAAGAAACTTATTAATTATTTAAAGACAAGTCTTGCAAATTAAGTGAAAGTGCCATAGGATTAAGAGTTTGATGGGCCTCCAATAGTCAAAGTTTATACTAGAAAACAAAAGCAAAGAAGGGAACATATATAACATAAATATATGTTGTGTTAATTTTTACCATATCTCATAGACCCTGTTAAGAAACTTATCAATTATTTAAAGACAAGTCTTGCAAATTAAGTGAAAGTGCTATAGGATTAGGAGTTTGATGGGCCTCTAATAGTCAAAGATTATACTAGAAGGCCCAAGAAGGAAGATAAAGGGAAGGGAGGCCATAAGGGAGCACTTATGTAACTGTTTTGTGGTTCTGGGCAGTTGTGGGCAGGAGACATGTAGAGGATCTGGAGTGGGATAGGTATGTTTCTGTTAAGGTAAAGAAATAAGAAAGGGAAAGGAGTTGTACAGTGGTATGAGAAATCTAAAGGACTCAGGAGACAGCTAGCATCTCAGATAGATAGTGCCTTTAGTTTTCTACAAATTTCGTTGTTTTCTGTCATTAGCAATTCTACAAACTCTGTGAGTTTATTAAATATGTAATTTTTAATTTCTAGATATGATCCAACACACTACTGTTAAGAAAGGTTGGAAGCAGAATGAAAGAACATACTAGATACCTGCATCTGGAACTTCGGTGAGGGCCCAATGGGATGCATCTTTAAGGTGGAGGGATAATTTCGAGTGAATGGAGTTGGGAAAGAGAGAAGGTTGATCCTCCTTTTGTTTGTCTAGCTTTGAATGGATTTCAACGGCTTGATACCTGAATTCCAGTATTTTCATGGTCTGTGTTTAAGAAAGAATTGATGGATCACTTTTAGCCAATACAAGAAGAGTATGGCTATGAAGTGTTAATGGTGATTAGACAAGAAACTACAGCAACTGCATTAAGGGACTCTCAAATAGGCTTATGATGATATGGGACCCATCAAATATAGGTTTCAGTGGGAAATAACAGCTAGGATTAAGATGAATAGCATTGCTAATCTAAAGCAACTAAAGGATTTGGCCAATAAGGTGGAGGAAAAAAACTGGGTATTGGATAGGGCTAGAGAGATTAAATGAAAGAGATTCCAAAAATAGAATAGAGAAGGAAAGGCAACTAGGCCTTATGGAACTGACTCAAAGGTGACCCAGACCCATTCAAATACCCATGCCAGCCCCAACAGACTTGTAACCCACATGAGGAGGAGAACAGATCAGGAAAGGATTGTAGGCTGCATTTACATCTGTGTCTGCGAGAAACAACAGTGAGTTCAAGCATTTATTGGATATAGAAGTGACTCAAAGATGAGATTTCAGCCTCTAATTTAGCTGCGATGAAAATTTTGAAGCTAACCATCATTGCTGGAAGCGGTAACTACATATTATGTCAGTGTTCAAGGATGAGGAAAATGGAGAGTATTATGAAAGGAAGGAAAGCAGGGTATGCAAGACAAAGGAAATTTAGACAAAAATTCAGCAAAGACCTTGATTAACTCAATTGAGGGCATCACCACCACGAAGTTAATGGGGAAAATCAGAGGACAGGATTTTGGAGTAGTTGTAGGGAATGGTTACCTGGTCCACCAGGGGGTTGTGCAAAAAAATTGAGTCAGAGCTACAACAAATACAAATTATTCAATTATTCTTCCCTTCAATTTAGAGGGGCAGATCTAATTTTAGAGATTGTTTTGTTTGGTTCTTTAGAGGAGGTAAGGACTTATTGGAAGGAGATCTCTATGAAATTAAGCATTGGAGGACAAACTAAATACACAAAGGGAGACTAGCATTATCTAAGACTTTCATGCTTTTGAAGGCCATGCTGAGAGTAATTAAAAAGGTGGGACAGAGACTTTTGGTGGAATTGGAACTATAACAGTACAAGAGCAACAGGACAGGTTTGTGTATGTTGTGTGAAGCTACAAATAAAAGAGGACAACTTAGGTTTGAGAATGTGTGTCAATGATAATACTGACCTACAAAGCTATGGTATTTATGTAGAGTTTAAGATGTGTACAATAAATATGACAACTATGTATACACTCAGGTATACCTCATGTTGACACTAAGTCATAACTTGTGTTTATACCTATTCCAACACTTCCCCTAAGTTGGGGCTACGTGTCATATGCACCAAACTTGTTACGCTGGAGTTACAATGCATTTAGAAAGTATCTTTTCTCAAGTGACAATCAACTTCTATGTGGTTGGTCCTCTCATATACTGGGTTGGAGGCAATATGTAGAGCTGTGCAAATCAGCTCCATCCTTTGTATTCAGAATTACCCAGTTTTTTATAAAGGGAGGGGAATACTATGGGCTGAGTGTGTCTACACTGCAACAGAGCAAGCCTTTCATTCACCGTATCTTTGCTTTAAGCATAAATTTTGACAGATCCCTCTCGTGTATGAGCTTCTTTCAGGCTATCCATACAGTAAAGAATGTATACATTAAAGTCTGGAATAATAAGATACAACGCACTTGTCCCATCATTTGCTATAGGCACGCCCTCAAATGCAAGTATGACATCATCCTTCTTCAAAACCTTATGTGCATCTAAAAGTGTATTAATCTTGCTTACAAGCACCCCACTCATGTCAGGTTGCATGTGAAAATGGTTTCTTAGATGAATATTTTCAGTAGGCTGGCATGACAAACCCAGATAGCAAAATCCAACATATTTTCCATTTTCTTCTAAACCAGATATAAAATGCTTTATTACTGGTACAGGTATAATGTAACTGCAACATACAATATGAAAGAAAATAATCTAGAAAGAAATATTTATGCTTGATCAGACAAACAGAATATATTATGATTCATCATAACCCAGCCTTGTTTGCTTGAATGGCTGTGCATTTTACCATGTAAGCTGATGCTTACATGCTGCTGGATGCCAACTACCAGTCTACCACAACCTCCATCTATGAAACTATGCAAACTTCAATGTCCCAAGTCTGGATTTCTAAATAACTTCATAAAACATATATATACATATATATATATATATATATATATATATATCATACACCTATGCTCAAAGAAAATATGAATTCAAAAATTAAAGATGTTATTTTTTCTTTTCTCTTTTGTCCCCAATGAAATGCATACAAACATTTATATTCTTGGAGAGCTAAACAGGGGATCATGCTGAAATCTATGAAAATCACTCTCATCAGAAACATTTTATAGTATTCCTACTTCCCAATCTGTACTCTACTTTCATGGATTTCTTATGCATTGCTGTATATTTGTCATTACATAGTTTGTCCTTCTATTTTTAAACAAACACTTAAATGAAGGAAAATGGCAATAGCATCAGGTTGAATCATATGATCTTCTCTGGTTCATACAATTTGTTCATATTAGACCACCATATCTGTCATGGAATATCAATATTCATGATGTATCTCGTTTTTATTATTTATTATCTTTTTGGGCTTTTTAATTTGTTGACGTTAATCCAAAGTCCAATTTAGTAAGTGATTATTCTTATTCATGTTTTTACTTAAGTAATTGTTTTCAAGGTGACTTTTCAGTGCAATGGATCCTAATAAGTGGCTTGATCCAGATTATTGGATTAATGAGCCCAATGAGTTCTTGAATGACATGTTAAGACGAATTAATGATGACATTTCATGTGTGGAACAACTCCAAATTAATTCCCATTAAGAAATGAGAGAGAAACGAAGAGACAACCCTTTTGTGAGGAATGCAGTCAATGAATTTTGACCAACATGAAGCCAAGTAATTATAGATACTTGATACAAAACTACAATAATTATAGAGATACTACTGTTGGTTATCATGTTTATTGGGCTGGTTGGTTGGTGATGTGTCTTTATTTGTTTTTCTATTATTTGCTTCTTTACTTTAGTTGTTGGGTTAAGTTAGCAGCTAATTGGCTTGCCTTTGTACCCTAATTTTATCACATAAATAGAAGAGTTAGAGAACACAAAACTCTGACTATCCAGCCAAAATACACATGGTATTAAAGCATTTGCATGGCTGACTTCTCTTCCATCCAATTTGGCCAAATGAAGGGCCCCACCGACTTCTCTAGTTCATACAATTTGTTCATATGAGACCACCAAATCTGTTATGGAAGGTCAAGGTGCCTCCTCAGTGACCACTCATTCCTCTCCTTCTTCTTCTACTCCTCATCCTACTGTGACTTCTCTGTCACCCAAACTTCCCAGGATTCCACCGCTATTGTCATCTCAGACCATAGGCTCAATGGAGACAATTATTTGCAATATTCATCAAGTGTTATGCTGTTCATCCAGGGGAGAAGAAAAGAAGGTTATCTAACCGATAAGGCAGCCTGTCCAACAGTGAATGATCCAGCCTATAGGAGCTTGGTAGCAAACAACAGTATGGTGATGGCATGGTTGATCAACTCTACGACTATAGAGATTGGGGAGACTTATCTACAAATCTGCTAAGGATGTATGGAATTCAGTAAGAGAAAATTACTCCTCAATTAAGAATAGGGCTGTCGTCTTCGAGATTGAAAGTTTCTACAAGAATTTAAACAAGGAGAGTATAATGTTATTTAATACCACTATATCCTTATCAAAAACTGGCAGTAGCTTGATCTCAACGAGACAAACATGGTCATGTAATGTAGATGCTGCTTCTTTTCAACAACAGAGGGAGGAAAGAAGGATTTATAAATTCCTTCTCGATCTAACTAACATCTTTGAAGAGGTTAGGAGTAAAATTCTTAGCCTTGATCCTTGGCCATCCCTTAGAGAAGTTTTTATATGGTCAAGATGGAGGAAACTAGGAAAAAGCTAACATTTGGCACTTCAAAGCACCCAGTAAAGACTGTTGACAATTCTGCACTAGTGGCCAGGGGCCCCAACTCAAGTGATTATGGGCTAAAAATTCATAATACACCCTGGCATGAGAACTGCAACAAGGTTCGGCATTCTAAGGACAAGTGTTAGAAGTTACATGGCAAACCGAGTAACTATAAAGGAAAACAAAAGCAAGTGAGAGGGTATGCCAAGTGAAGACTAGAAACCATTTGACAATTCCTCACTCAACAAAAATCTCATTTAGCTACATTTAGTACTTGGGCATAAAACTCAACCTAACAAAGTAGTGGAAGCAGGCACTGGGGCTTAGTTAGGTAATTATTCCACTGTACTAAATACTCAAGCTCAGCGAGGTAATACTTGGGTCGTAAATTCAAGTGCCACTAATCACATGACAGGTAATCCTTCATGCCTTGACAATTTTGTACCATGTAGTGTAGAGCTAGCTGTAAAAATTGCGGATGGCTCTCTTACAAAAGCTGCTGGAATTGGTACGGTGAAATTGAGTGAGTTTGTTGTTCTTAGAAGGGTTCTTCTTGTCCCCAAATTTACTTGCAACCTACTTTCAATTAGCAAGCTCTCCAAGGACTTAAATTGTGTTACTAATTATTTCTCTAGTGGTTGCAAATTTCAAGACTTGGGCTCGAAGAAAATGATTGGCAATGCAAAGGAGTGTGCGGGTCTCTATTTTATTCATGGCAACATTCAAAATAATTAAATAGCTCCTTCTAGGACCATAGCTCTTTTGTTAGGATCAATGCTAGTGATGTTATGTTTTTACATTATCATTTGAGTCATCCCAATTTTTTAATACCTCAAAAAAATGTACCCAAAGTTATTTAATAAAAATTCTCCTTTTCAATGTGAGGTGTGCTATTTGCCCAAGCATGTTAGATCCTCTTATCCCTCTCATAATCATATCCCCTCTAAACCTCTCTCTTATTCATAGTGACATATGGGGCCCTTCCAAAATTAAAACTATTTATGGGGCCAAATGGTTTATCATGTTTATTGATGATCATACTTGCATCATCTAGATTTATCTCATGAAAGAAAAATCTGAAGTTCCCATTTTGTTTTAGTGTTTTTACTCCCTCATCAAAATCAACTTCATACTGACAGTGAAGTACTTCAAACTGATAATGGAAGAGAGTTTTTTAATGTTGTCCATAGTGAATTTTTGAGAGAAAAAGGTATTACACACAAAGTTCATGTATTGATAGCCCTCAATAGAATAGGGTCTCTAAGAAGAAAAATAGGCATCTTTTGGAAGTCATTATATCCCTAATCATTGCCTCATATATGCCTAAACTTTATAAGGGGGAAGCTGCCACTTATCTCATAAATCGACTCCCTAGTAGAACCTTAAACTATATCCCTCCATATGACCAACTCTTGAAATCCTACTCAAGCACTCAAACCGTTCACTCTTTACCTTCCAAAATATTTGGTTGCATAGCCTTTGTGCATATCTACCATAGAGGGAAACTTGACCTAACATTTCTTAAATGCGTCTTTCTTGGTTACTCTCCAACGAAAAGAAGGTATAAGTGCTATTCACCCATCACAAAAAGATTTTCATCACCATGGATGTAACTTTTCTTGAAACTCAACCTTATTTCCTAAAAACACCCATTTAGAGGGAGAGTCAAGATGAATGGGGTCTTCTTCATATACATTTAGTTCCACCAGAACCTTTAACAAGCCTTCATAGATATGATTTCCCTCAAACGGGCCTAGATTGTCCTTTAAGTGCTTCTACTCCTGTTACAGCTTCAAAACATCCTGATAATCCTCCTAAACCACCTCCTTTCATTGTTACTGTCCCTGAACCTGTTTTACAACCTAAACCTGAAACCAATAAGGAGAATGAGGGTCATAAATAGAAAAACCTACAAGTTTGCACTTGGAGGCAAAAAAACAAGTGAGTTAGAACCTTGCACACTTCATGGACATTACTATGAGACTCCTCTGAGTCTAGGTAACCTAGAAGATGATTTAAATGTCCCTATTGCTTTGATAAAGGGAGTTAGATCTTGTACCCTTCACCCTATCAAAAATTATGTTGCTTACAACAAGTTATCTCCCAAAATGAAAAATTTGGTTGCTAATCTCTCATAGGAAAAATTACCTCACACTGTGGATAAAGCTTTGCAAAAGCTTGAATGGAGGATGGTTGTTCAACAAGAGGTTAATGCACTTAAGAAGAATGGAACTTGAGAGATTGTGGATCTTCTTGAAGGATAGAAACCACTTGGGAGCAAATGGGTGTTCACAATTAAGTATAATAACAATAGGAGTATTAATCATTACAAAACAAGGCTAGTGGCTAAAGGGTTCACACAAACCCATTAGGTGGATTACTAAGAAGCTTTTGCTCTTGTGGCCCAGTTTAACACTATTAAAATGCTTCTCTCATTGGCTACAAATTTAGATTGGCCACTTCACCAATTAGACGAAGAATGTGTTTTTGAATGGAGATTTAGATGAAGAGGTGTATATGGAAATACCTCTTGGCTTTGATGTTGAGAAAAGTAACAAAACAAAGATGTGTAGACTACACAAGTCTCTTTATGGCCTTAAACGGTCTCCTAAAGCTTGGTTTTACAAGTTCACTAAGGCTATTAGAGGCTATGGTTATAGCCAAGGACAACCAATCACACTCTATTAACCACATTATCCCATGAAGGTAGAAGTGTTGTTTTGATTCTCTATGTGGATGATATAATAGTAACTGGTGATTTTAAAGAAGATATCAGGTGGCTAAAAGGTGCTCTTGCAAAAAAGTTTGAAATCAAGTTGCTAAGTGACTTGAAGTATTTCTTAGGTATGGAAGTTGCTTGTTCAAAAAAAAAAAGGAAACCCTTGATCTTCTAGAAGAGATTAGCTTGCTAGGTTGTAAGCCAACAGAGAGTCCCATGTCAACTTGTAACAAGCTAGGGTTCAAAGAAGATAGTCTAGCTGTGGACAATAGGAGATAACAAAGACTTGTAGGGAAAATAATCTACTTATCTCATGCTAGGCCAGACATCAATTTCCCAACTAGTGTGGTTAGCTGGTATATGAATAAATCTACAAAAGAGCACATGTCTACTATTTTCAAAATCTTAAGATGACACCAGGAAAGGGCATTTATTTTAAGAAGAGTACTAAGAGAAGTGTGGAATTGTATATTGATACTAACTGAGTAAGCCTCAAGATATTGTACTTGTATGTGGGATAATTTGGTTACCTAAAGAAGTAAAAAGCAATTGGTAGTTGCAAGGAATAGCACAGAAGCTAAGTACAAAACTCTGTCGTGAGGGATTTGCTAAGGGTTATGGTTAAATCATCTTCTAAGTGAACTGAGAATTCCTGTTGAAGCACCTATAAAAGTGTTATGTGATAATATGGCCATAATCAATATAGTAAAGGACCCTATACATCATGACAAAACAAAGTATATGAAGCTTGACTAGAATATTATCAAGGCGAAGCTAGACATTCGGATTTTTTAACTTCATACACCAACTCAATTTCAAGAAGCAGACTTGTTGACCACAGCCAAGCCACAAGTTAAATTTGAGAATCGGACAAGCCAGTTGAGAATGCAAAATTTCTACTCTCTAGCTTGAAGGAGAGTACAGATTGTCGTGTTTATTGGGCTAGCAGACCAAGTTTTTTTATTTTATTTTTTTATTATTTGCTTCTTTACTTTAGTCAGTTTCTTTTTTTGTTGGGGGGGTTTGGTTGTTTTGCCATGTTTTTTAATTGCCTTTATTTCCTATGTTGTTTGGTTAAGTTAGGTGGCTAATTGGGTAGCCGACCATGTGTTTTTATTCTCCTTTTTTATTTTTTGCTTCTTTACTTTAGTCACTCGTTTTCGGGGTTGTTTTATCGTTCTTTTTAATTGCCTTTATTTCCTATTTTGTTAGGTTGAGTTAGGTGGCTCATTGGCTTGCCTTTGTACCCTAATTTTATCACATAAATAGAGTCAAAGAACACAGAACTCTGACTATTCAGCCAAAATACACAACTACAGTCAGCATATAGTCCATATACAGCTAGCATTCACTCTATATATCAACTCTAAAATCAATACATTTAAAATATTATGCACTCTTCTTCAAACTGACAGTAATATAAAAGAGGATGATTAATGTCTATTATCTATAGAAGAACAAGTTGCCAACACATATTGACTCACAACACTAAAAATATTAAATCTAAATTTCTACATTCAAGGGAACCAGATAGCTGATACTTAAATATGGTATTGAATGCTATATTAAGGTTGCAAGGAATTTTACTTAGGCCACCAAATCCTGTTCTTGGGGAATGCACATAGAAGTTGTGGAAATGGTTAAAGGTATGATCATAAGTGTTATAGTTGTTATGCGAAAAAAACTCAGAAAGGGTGCTCTAAATTCTTATACATCACGATAAGAAGGAAAATACATATATAGGTGATCCCAAGCAACAGCTTTGCCAGTGGATCCCATGAAACCAGCAGCCATAAAGGGAAAATCAGAACACTTTTACGACACAGAAAAATCAAAACTAAATAACGACACAAATACTCTGACTTTCAACTAAAATAAAATCAAATAAAGGCTGATAAAATACACCTTGAATGAGGGGTCAAATTTTGGATTTTCAACATTATGCATTTTTTTTTTAAATGTTGTTCCCTTTAGGAGAGTTGATTTGTTCAAAGTTTTGTTGGTTTTTCCATTTATAAATAGTTTTCTTGAAGCTTTAGATGACCATGCATTAAAGTCAATATTCCTAAGGTTATTAAATCAAGGTATCTAAGCAAGAAAGCTGAAAGAGTCACAAATGTGGAAAGTTTGTGTTTCACAAGGAGTAAGGAGGATAGAGTGCAGTTTATACTGTTGTTTTGTGCATATTGGAATAGAATGGTCAAGCTTTCAATGATCCTTCATTGTCATTAGAACTGCTATTAGTTGGATACATTTTGGCCTCTCCTCAAAGAAATTTATTCATAGACATGTATAGGGATCAAAGAGACTTAATCTTTGACATTCAAAACCCTCACAGTACCTCTTCTTCCATCCTCTCACATACACACAACTCCACCAAAAAGGCAAAACGATGAATGCGACTTCCGGGTCTTTTTCTCTTCTATCTGTTGGCCATAGCTTCAATGTTCTAGCTTGCTAGTAGTTCTCCAGTGCTTCCATTGAAGCTTCAATTCAAGCTCTCCTGCAGTACAGGTAAGCTTCAAGTTTTTCAGTTCTTCTGTGGCATCCTACTTTGAATGAACAAAGAAGAGTCCAAAGACTTCATAAATCATACTTTAATAGTTGAACATGTCTTGAAGCTCTTCTATTAAGCTAGTAGAGCTTGAAAGTTTAAGCACCATAAGTCCATAATATGAATTGAATATATAAATATGATTTTATGAATAAGTGATCTTTAGGTGTCACCATGTTAGGCTTTCCTTTGAATGTTAGATTGTAATATATTCATGAATGTAGCCATGGCTTCATATATATATATATATATATATATAATATATAAGATTTGCCATATTGTTATTCATTTGCCATACAAGATTTGCTGAGTATGTTGATTTTTCTTTTTCAATGGTGTTCACTTCCTTCTTTCTCTTAGTGTTTGGCTTGGTCACAAGTTGAGCAATGTCTGCTTATGTTTCTAGTAAAAGAATTAGAAGGAAAAATGTAGCTGATAATAGGTTTGATGTTGGCTGGGAACATAGGGTTGATGTCAAAGGGAATGTCAGAGAAGTGAAGTGTAACTATAGTGCCAAAACCTTTAGTGGAGGCATTTTCTGACTTAAGCATCACTTAGATGGAACCATAGAAGATGTTGAGGCTCTTGTGTTCATGTTCCTAAAGATGTGAGGATTTCAATGTTAAGGCATCACTCCATTGTCAATGTTGGACATGCAACATCAGATGTGTTTGTGTTCTATAGCTTGTAATATCGATGCATGAATATTTCAATATGCTTTCTATTATATATTTCTATCTTCTCTCTCGCATTATATTGTGTTTTAAGTATTACTTATTATAAGATATATCTTTTGACAGCTATTTATTGATGTATGTAAATTTTTACGAGTTTAGAAGACGAGTTCACCCCCCTCACAAATTTATTTATACTTGCTAGTTTAACAACTGTAATTTAATACATATAAAGAGAGAACAAAAATTGTGATTTATTGGTGTTAAAGGCTTTAGGATTTTATTATAAAATGAAAAATAGTAAATAATGAACAATTTATACCCCACATCTAAGGGGACCATAAAGGCAAAGAAAACCACAAACTTACCCTATATTCTTAACACCTGAAAGATTTTGGAAAGCCACTCCAACAACCTTGCTGCCCATAATCGCGGGGCCACCACGATTCCCAGGATTTATAGCTGCATCAATTTGAATTGCCAACAGCTGTGACGCTCCATGTGCATATTGTGTAGGTTCAACCCTAGAGACAACCCCTTTAGTGACCGAAATGTTGTCACCACCTGCAAATGTGTTAACAATTTGATTTAAAAAAAAAAAAACTCTCCTTTAAGCATTTAGATAATAGATTCCCATGGAAAATATACCTCACATAACCTTACAATTATAATTATGCCATTATTCTAAAAGATCTTTATAGTTACAAGAAGAATGTGTTGAGAGATAGTAGAGAAGTACATAGGTGAAAAAGAAATCCTCAAAGAACAACCATGAAAATAAACAAAACAAAGAAGCCAAGAGGATACATCAGCTAAAAAAAGCCCCTCCTCATTAGATATATAAGAGGATCCCCATTGAAAAATCATGAGCTAGAAATAGAGAAAGCATCCCCCTATTAGCCTAATTAGTTCTAGGTTTTACATACCAACTAGTTACCACTTTCTAAAGAATCCTATCAAAAGCATCCATTCAAGCCAATCTAATACATTATCTCTTTGCAAAACCTCCCTTTTTATTTGATTAGAAATCATTGGAGAGAAAGGTAAGTGGGTTAATAAAATGTGTCATTGAAGCATCTTAGTAGGAATGTTAGGGGGTCAGGGAGAGAGATGAAAGGAAAATAATTATTGTATTATTTCTTAAGCTTGGTACAACACAAAACACCTCTCTACAAAGCATGAAAGGCTATTTCCTATTCCTATTAGGAGTCAACTAACTAATGCTTAACAAAACAGAAAATCTAATCCTACTTAAATATAAACAAAAGATAAACTCATCCCAAAAATAAAACATAAGAAAACATGATGATGGAAGCTTTTATTGAAGGTCTGTTATTTGAAGCTGTTGACACTGTTATTGTAGCATTACTCTAGCACATCTACAGTAGCATTTATGTACTACCAACACTCCCCCTCAAGTTGGGAGATAAATGTTCTTCAAACCCAACTTGGAGCTTAATTCTTCAAACTTAAATCTTGCCACTACCTTTATTAAGAGGTCAAGCACTTGTAAGTTTGTAGGAACATAAGAGACTTCAATTAATCCCAAATCAACCTTCTCCTTGTTTAAGTTTCAGTCAATCTCAACATGCTTTGTCTTATAATGATGGATAGGATTCTTGACAATACCAATTGTAGCCATATTATCACACATATCCTTCATAGGTCTTTCAAATGAAATTTTTAAACTCTTGAAAACCCTTTTGATCCAAATTACTTTACAAGTACCCAAGGCAAGTACATGAAACTTAACTTCTACACTGCTCCTTGCAACAACTGGCTGCTTCTTGTTTCTCCGTGTAACTACATTACTCCATACAAAGGTATAATACCCAGTTGTAGAGCTCTTATCTATTACTAAGCCTACCTAGTCTGCATTAGGTATATCTCTGTCAATTTCCTTTGACTCCCACATCTTTATTGTACTTTATTTCTTTCCTTATATTTTCTTATTTCTTTCCTTTTCTGTTTTCCCTGTTTCAGTCAGATTAGCTATATTTATAGGTTTTTATTTTTTGACCATTTGAGCTTGTATCATGGGATCTGAGAATCAGGCATTTATGAGAATCTCCCCCTATTTATTCCTCTCTATTCTTCTCTTTATATCATGAAATAAAAATTTAGAAAATCCAAAAGCAATAGTTGAAGCTCTGGTTCAGTATGTCCCAAAAAATCTTCAATCTCAATACCTCTGTGTCCCTCTTTCTCAAAGAATAGGCCTTTACCAAGTGTCATCTTCAAAACCTCAAAATTTTGTAAACTCCCTCCATGGTTTTTTTTCAGTTGGTTTGTTCATAAATCAACTAGTCACACTTATAGCAAAGCTAATGTTATGATGTATATGAGAAAGGTAGATTAACTTACCTACCAATTTCCCAATATCTACCAGTACACCTTCCTTCTTAAGACAAAGCTTTAGTTAACTTCCACTCAAGTGTCTGCTAGTTTGCACCCCAACATCGTTGTTTCTTCTAACAAATCTAGGGTATACTTTCTTTAAGAGACGATAATGCCCTTTTTTGTCCTTGCTACCTCCATACCTAAAAAAAATCTCGGTATCCCAAATCTTTTGCCTCAAATTCAGTAGCAAATGAGATCTTGAGCATGATGACCTCTTCCTCATAGTTCCCTATGACAACAATGTCATCCACATATACTATTAAGATTGCAATCCTCCTATCAAATGCAGATTTAAAGAATTATATATGATCAGTTTGACACTGAATATAATTACGTCCTCTAACTACATTAATAAACCTATCAAACCATCTCCTTAGTGACTGCTTTAACCATACAAGGACTTGTGAAGCTTATAGATAATATTTGGAGTGTTTTTAGATTCTACAAGGAACTCCACATAAACTTCTTCCTCTAGTTTGCTGTTTAGGAAGGCATTTTTCAAATTGGTCGCAAGAGATAACAGTATTTTGATGGTGTTGAACTTTGCAACTAGGGCAAATATCTCTTGGTAATCAATACCACAGGTTTAAATAAATCTCTTAACCACAAGCCCGGCTTTGTACCAGTTAATACTTCCATTAGAATTGTATTTAATTGCAAATACTTACTTACATCCTACAAGCTTCTTGCCTAGTGATAGCTCAGTCATCTCCTAAGTCCAATTTTCCTTAAGTGCACTCAATTCTTCATTGATAACTTGCCTCCATTCAGGTTTCTTTGTTGCCTCAAATAACGTTTTTGGTAGCTTTTCACTAGAAACATTAGTCACAAATGCAGAAAAATTTAGAGGCAACCTCCCATAGGAAATGAAGCGATAAATAGGGTATTGAGTGCATGATCTTACTTCTTTTCTCAAGGCAATAGGGACCTCTAGATCTCCTTTCATTTCACTACCTGACATGGGAGAGGATATTGGTCCTTATTCCTTCTTTTCATGTTGTTGTTCTACCTCCGTTTGCTACTGTACAACCATGGGTTCTTCTTCATGTTACTGTTCAGCAGATGAACCTTTTTTCCTTCTTAGATATACTTTTGACATTTGGATTTAGTATGGCATTTTTTGAGGTGTCAAGTTGGGACTCAGGTTTGTCCATGTCAAGTTCTATATTGTGGGAGGCCGAAGGCTGTTATGTGGGTTGTATTTGGGTTACAAATGTGGCTGGTGTGAGAGTTGGTTAAGATGACTTGGCCATATGGTCTGTTTCAGGACTGAAATCACTCTCAAACTGTCATTCTTTCATATTTTCACTCTCCACAGATTGGGTATTTGAGCATAGAAAGGTGTGTTTTCAAAAAATCTAACATTCCTAGTGGTAAAGAATTTCTTAAGTCAAGGTGAGTAGCATTTATACCCATTTTGAGTAGGTGAATACCCAGGGAATATGCACTTAATGGCTCTACGATCAAGTTTTTCACCATGTTCATTATGGACAAATGATGTACAGCCAATTTTTTTTTTTTTTTAGGAATGGTGCTCATGGTTGAAGTGCAAGGGTAGGTTTCTAGTAGTTTTTGTTGAGGAGAATGAAATTTTAATGTTTTAAAGGGCATTCTATTCATAAGATAAATGGCTATCATGACAGCCTCACTCCAAAAATGTTTAAGCACATTTGTAGTAATTAGTAGGGAACAGACAACTTCAAAGATGTGTCTATGCTTTCTCTCAACTACCCCATTTTGTTGAGGGGTATATGCACAAGAACTTGGTGTATAATTCCTTGTTTTTCCAAGTATTGTCCTAAGGTAGAGTTAAATTAATCTTTGGCATTATCAATTCTTAGAATTGTAATACTTGTTTTAAACTGATTGTGGACAAGTTGATGGAAGATTTCAAAAATTTTAGGTACCTCAAATTTTTCTTTTAGGAGGTACAACTAGGTTAACAAGGTATGGTCATCAATAAATATCACAAACCACCTTGCCCTGTTTAAGGTTTTCACTCATGAAGGTCCCCAAATATCACTATGCACAAGATGAAAAGGTTAGGCTGATCTGAGTATGAGAAGGATAGGTACTCCTGACACATTTAGATACAATCGTCTTAAAAAGGAAAACTAATATGTCCACCAGACTATTTTATGGCATTATAGATTAGGACATATGTGATGCTCCTTCAAATATATTTTCTAGTCCAGTGAAGAAGTATAGACCGGCGCACTCCCTAGCATTGCCAACCCTGTTCCTTGATGCCAAGTTTAGAAATACACAGGTTCTGAGATTATTCAGGCCCAAAACCTTGCTTGATACCATGAGGATTGCAAAGTTACAGGAGCTCAATTGCAATTCTTCAAGCAAAAATGAAGGAATTAAAGGAGTAGTGAGAACTGGAGCAAGGGAAAGTCAGTTATATGGTAATCAAGAAAGGTCATTTGTTACAAAGAATACTAACACATCTAAGATTTATAACAAGCAAGAGGAGCAAGAGGGAATTAAGCGAGGTTTCAAGTTGCAGGAAGTGCTTATACCAGAAGAGACTAAAGAACGTAAAGCAAACAACTTATTTTACTTTTGCTGTGAAAAATATAGTTAGCGCCATGAATGTCCTCAAAGCAAGAAATTGCAAACCCATTTTATGGATGTTGAAGAAAGCAATTACCTAGAGACGAAGATGAAACTATGAAAGGAGGTGTGGGAAGAAGGTTTTACAAATTTTGACAGTCAGTGGCAGCAACCATGAATTATTAGACTCACAAATGATCAAGAAATTGCGATGGCCAATGGAGAAACTAGAGGAAGCAGAAGTGACAGTAGCTGGAGGAAGTATGACAGTAGTTGGAGGAAGTAAAGTGACCATTCAAAGAGTTTGCAAGGAGTTCAAAACGGAGATGCAAGGAAAGGAATTCAGTACAGATGCATTTGTTATTCCTCTAAATGGCTATGATAGGGTTCTTGAAATACAATGGCCAAAATCAAGAAGGTGTATGCAATGGGACTTCACTGAACTTAATATGATGTTCTGGTACAGAGGGAAGTTGATGAAGAACTACTTGGGTCCAGTTTTATGATTTAAAAATATGTGTGTGTGTGTGTGTGTGTGTGTGTCCTGATTTTTGTAATAATCACCCTTGAGGTCAAGGGTTTTTCATCAGAGGGAGTATATTGTTAGGCGCAAAGGAAAAGTATTAAGAAGTAGTTAGCTATAACAGAAAATCAATATCCAGCAGAAGAAAGGATGTATCTGAAATTTTTCTAACATTCACCCTTAAGGTCAAGGGTTTTTTGGAGAGGGGACTATTGTTAGGCGTATTAGGAATGTAGGGAAAAGTAGTTAAAAACAGAATGGTTGTTAAGGGAGTTAGTTAGTTAGTTAGTTAGAGTTTTAACTAACTAACTCATTAAATAGCCATGTAACAGAATAGGAAGCAAGTTATGACAGTTAATGAAGTTTTCAGTTCTCTTAATCCTCTTTATCCTCTGTTCTTCTATCATTCTATTCTCTTTTCCCCTAACACAGAGCAGTGCATTTTTTTGCATAAACTGTAGGTATGACTACAAACCTTTTTCGGTAAATTATGGAGCCAAGATTTGAACCTAAAACCTCTTGCTAACTACAAGACTGGCTTAGGTATGCCTACAAACTTTTAACTCTGAATTTTATATATATAAAATTAAATCTTATTAAATAATTAAATAATTAGAAATTAACAAAACTAGTCTACATAGAGTTGCAAAACTTTAAGATCATATATTACTTTGGCGTTACTTCTAATAAAGTGATAGAACTTTCGGATCATATTAGGAAACTCGGATTACTATTTTGGTTGATTATATATTATAGAAGGCTTATTGTTGTAAGAATTGGTGTATATTGTGAAGTATTTTTGGTTCATATGGTATACATTGTTCTATCTGTACCATACTGTATCCAGTTCCTGTGCCTCTGCAACATAGAAAGATCATGACCATAAACCTTCATGAGAATTGTGGGGGTTGTTTGCTAAAAGCAGAAAAACAGACCATAAATGAAAGTGTTTATTTAAACCTAACTTAAAGAAAGTAAGAATAACCACAGACGAGGCCTCCAAGATTTTAGCAAAGAACTGACCGTTCGAAACCTAAAAAAAAAAGTAAAATGTAAAGAAGAAATTGACGCGAGAGAAAGTCCAAAACATAATGTTGAAACTATTGACAATGGGCCAACCAAGAACTGTGAAGTGAGCAAAACAAGCTGACCGGAACCCATTGTTTTGTCCTGGGACTTGTTTTGCCAAGGAAGGAGGTAGTTGGGGCTGCAGGAAACAGTGAATATTTTAACTACAGAATCCAACGCAAGCTCGATTGCCAATTTAGCATCTGCCCTTCGGAAACGGATTTGCTCATGTTGCGGAGGGAAAAGAGCTGCTCATGTTGCAAAAATCTTAGCCATTCAATGGATTCAACAACTCTTAACATGCCACATTGCTTCCAATTTAATGAAACACGGCGTTTCACTTACTGCCTTTTTTATTTTGATTCTTTAGATGAAATCCAAACTGTCCACGTCATCGACACCTATGCTCGTGCCACGCATCCTTCCACCTCCCTTACACTATACGTGGGATTTGAAATGCAGCTTCCATCATCTTCACTTGTGCTTTGTTCCATACATGGCGCTAAAGCTTTCAGTGGGAAAATCTTTATCTTCTCTAGACGTTGCCTCTGTTCCATCTTTGGTCACCTCTAAGCTATTGTCGGAGTGTTGGGGCGCTAGGTAGTTCATTTTTTTCCTCAAAATACTTAAACTATTATTTTTAGAATATGAAAAATTATCTTACTTTAATCTACTGATATAACTGATGATATGCCAATGAAATGGTGTTAACTCATATATATATATATATATATATATATATATATATATATATATATATATTTATTTATTTATTTATAATTTAGACATGAAAAATTAGCAAATTCACCTCTTATTTTCTTCACTAAGATTTAGTCAATGCATTTTCTGCATTTCCTTTTATTTGCCTAATGTTATGCATTCTGCTTTTAAGAACTTGACAGTGTCCTTTGCATGAAGTTCTGATAGCAATATTTTCACAATCTCATGGAGATTTTTTATCTTGTTGGTGTTTGTCCAATCTCTTAGAGAAGGAGGTCACCACTAGCTGCTGTAGTACATCCTCGTGTCAATTGTTTTTGGGCAAAACATTCAGAATTAAAGCCTCAATTTCTGAAATTCTAGAGAATTCATATATGAGCATATATGAAATTATGCTAATTTTGGCTACTACAAATTTCAATGGAAATCGAAGTGGGAAACCAAAATTTTCATTGCCCAACAAAAATTTCAATCTCAATTTACCTGCTTATGAAACCCCCACCATTTTGCTACTTCAATAACGAAGGGTGTGCCATGGAAATTCTTGGATGCCATAGCCCAATAACCTTGCTTGTGTTTGTCTTCCTTGGATTCTACTTCACAACGAGAAGCATCTAGATATAGAGCAGAAATCGAGAGGGGAAATTCTACAAAACGTGAGGCATCTGGATCTGGAAAAGATCTGAGCCATTGATGACTTTGATGGCTCAGATTCGATTTGCCAAAAACAATGACGTGGCACGCTGTGTGTCCACTGGATTGATTGTGCAGTCTGCATTTTTTCAACATGAGTGCTCATGTTCCCTCCTTAACATGAGGCGATCCGTTTCCCTGCCCTTCTGTTGGCCTTACGATTTGGAGGCTGAGCACGCCTCAGAGACATTCTCCGATACTTAGTACTATTGAAAGTTTTTACTACATGCGCAGAAGACGTCCACAAAGTGTCAGTGTCACTTCTCATTATGTTGTTAGTATGCCGAGTGAATCTGTGATCAATGATCGACCAAGAATGAGAAAAAACATTTTGCATCTTGGTCGCTGGTGGAGTCGAACGGCAATCTCTCAGCAGACGGAAAGATACGGAAGAAAACGATACAAGGTTGCGAACCGTACGGACGGATGGAACCATCGTTCGCATTTGCGAAAATGGAACACGAAACAAAAACGTCTCTCCCTTCTTCCCTTCGCTTTGCGGCGCCAAAAAGCAAGAGAGGAATGAAATGTTTCGTCTACTTTTTCAATTTCCTTGATTTTCTTTTATATATATATATATATATATAAGCTAAAATGTACAAAATTCTTTCAGAAAAAAGGTGAATAATTATTTTATTTTTAAAATTTGACAATAAATTTTTTAACTTTAAAATTTTATATAAATAATTCTTTATTATTTGTGAGTCTACTATTTTATTAACAAAAGTATAATATATAAAAAAATATTTATAAATAATTTAAAATTAAGAGTTCTGCATAAAAAATTAGTTTATATCACTTTTCTAATAATAAATTAATAGATTTACTAATTATAAAGGTCTTTATGTAAAATTATATATTTACGAAGTTCATACCATGTTTTGAAAGACAAGGAATTATTTATACATAATTTAGAAATTAGATTATAAAGATAGTAGAGATAGTTTAAAATGTTTGAATGAGTAAATTTAGACAAAGGTACAAGTAAAAATTTTCTTTAAATTTGTCTAACTTGGCCAAGTTGAACTTTCCATCAACCTAGTAACAAGTATCTAAAGAAGAATGAGGAAGGAATTGTATAAAAGTTTTGTTAGTATTTAGTTAATTAGTTTGTAGTTTTAATTTATTGACTTTAGCTTTCAATTGATTGATAAAAACTCTTTTAGTTTTCACTTAACTTCTTTCACTCAATTTATTTGAAATAGCAAGTCTTAAGAATATAAATAAGTTATATTTGAAACATAAAGGTTAGCAAAGTAATCTCTCTACTAACATTATGTTAGTGTAAGTGCCTTAAAAACAATCATTGATAGTTATCGCTTTATTATTAATAAAATTTTGGCATTATACATACATTACTAACAATGTGATATTATCCTTGGATTAAAAGATAATAAACATAACTAATGATTTGATCATCATAATTTGTGTTTCTAATAAATCTTAAGTAGTTCTTAATTGAGGATTATCATTTAGGATAGTTATAATCCAATAAGATTAGCATATCACTAGATCTACCCATTCAGATGAGGTGACCTCTCCCTAGGTTATTTGTATACGTGACACTAAAGTTAGTATTATGAGTACATTGAAATATCGCACCAAGAATAGCTAACAGAATTTGTTATTAACATGTTAATAGCTATTCTAAATTAGTATGGTACAATTTTCTTTTTACATAAGTAACCATTGATATTTGATGTATTATATTTTGATGCTACTAGCTTTGCTTTTAGTAATGAGTCAAACTAAAAATAGTTATTAGATATAATGTTATATTTATGAAAAATATATGAGTGCCTTGGTCAAAAATCTATTACTCTCAATAAAAGAGAGAGATGCTTTTATTTAATAAGGATGATATGAGACAAAGTCTATACCCATAGCAAGAAGTAGAGAAATTATAAAATGTCATTTTCTAATGTTCTCATTATAGTCATCATTTAAAATCATGCATGTATGAATTTAGGATTTGACATATTATCTATACCTAAATACATTCATAAAGAAGCATCATGTAATAGAAGAATGTGATTGTACATTTAGGTTCATTGATTTGCAAATAAATTGATATTATATTAAGGGTCATAATATATTACTAGATATTACTCATAATCTATGAGAAACAAAAAGTTACATAATTATAATCCATAAATTAGAAAGAGTTCTAATTAAATTAATTGAATAGTTCAATTATCCAAAAATCACATAAATGTGATTTATAAATTGGAATGGGATCTAATTAGTTAGATTAATTGAATGGTTCAATTATAAATGTAAGAGATTACACTTCAGGTTTTATAATAGGAAATGCTCAAGGAAAGAGATTTGAAGATGTAGCACAGTTTGGCGACAACCTACTTTTAACTTCAGGGGCCTACCAGTCTATAGCTTTTAGTTGCATTGAAAGACTCATCCTATCAAGAAGGAGGTAAGGATACTACTACCAGCAAGACCAAGGTTGAAAGAGAAAGATCACAGGCGTGTGGTAAAGCATACATTCTCACTACTAATAAAGTATAAACCTAAAGGATTAGACACAATACAAGGGGATTCAAGAGAGACAATTAAATAGAAAATTAATGCAAATGGATTTGTACTTTATTTAATAGAAAAGGATGAATAAAGAGCTAGCACTCTCTAGCCACCACTTTGTTTTTTTTTAGAAACTTAGGAGGAGTTCTCTCAAACTAAAGATAAGATCTTTAACATCTCTTTTGGTTTCACCTTGGTACTTAAAAGCAAGACACTTTAGTTATTTTCATAAATCGGGCTTGGAATTTGAGTTGCTTAGACCTTGGTGTTTGAAGATCTAATCTTGTTAAACATAATTGGTCACCAATGCAAGTCACTTTAACCTTACCTTATGATTCTAATATGATTTATAGAGAGGTCCTTGGTTAAAAAAGCAAAGAAAATTTTAAAACACTAAAATTACTCTAGCGTTTTCTTTTCTTTTAATGGTATTAGAGCCAACCTTTTAAATATATTAGAATCAAATTTTAGTTATATGAGATTGCATATTTGAGATTTATTAATTAGATCTTGAAGAAATTTTTAGAAGAAAAATTTTTTCTTGCTTGAAACCCAATCTCGCATGCCTTGTTTCTCTGATTTTGATTAGATATTGAAATTGCATTTTGCTAGGCCTTTGGGTGATTATATGATCTCTACTTATGTTCATATGAGACAAGGAGTGTTAAACATTCATATAATATGATCATGAAAATTGTTTTCAATCTCCACCTATACTTGCATAATACTAGATTATCTAGTTTCTTTTTTTTTTTTAATGCAAATTTTGTTTGTATTTTGGATTTGGTTTTTCTAGATAATTTCCAATTCTTTAGGTGTCATATGATGCAATTTAGGTGCCTTGAAGTTTTTGTAAAAATCATTTTCTTAAAAATCAAGGAAAGCGGATGATTTTGACCAATTTGATTGGATTTGCAGCTTGCAATTTTTGTGTGGGTTTCCTTCATGATTAGCACATTTTGGGGTAGCCATGAATGGGCTAGTGTGATGCTTCAATGAAGCATCAAACTATAAGAATAATAATAAATTGGATTTATTTATATAATTATCCTATGATATCAATGCTTAGGTATCACAAATTTGTATATTATGATATTACATGACTTGTGTTAACCTAGAATTTGTTATAGGATCATTTATTTTTCTTATATGCAATTTCATGTGAACTAAACGTGTTTTGATTTTATGATATAATTTGATTATATTAGAAAAGGTGATCGGTTATAGTTAATAGAGTGTATGCATTATAGGAATGCGAATGGTTTACATTTTTATAGTTATAGGAAGGTTTTATCATTTATTAACTTTTGGAATTGTAATCTTAAGTAGGGTTTACATACCTTGCCTCTCTCCTATAGAAATGCATATAAGTAGTTATAGGAGATATTTATCATTCGTCATAGGATGATGGCATGAAGATGCAATAAAGCTCTCAAAATCTCACATCAAAAGATTTGCATGTGTGTGTGAATGATACGCAAATCCTAAAAAATCCATATCCGATACAACATTATGTGATGCATATTTTGATCATGTATTGATACATGTGATTGTTATGCAATACATATGAGACCATTAAAATCAATCAAGTTGTTATTATCCCTATTCAAAATATCAAATTGAGAATGAGGGACATTAAGGATGTTTTGTAATGGTTTTCCATTATTAGAAGGCTATAAAATGGTTTTTTTGTTCTAAGTACAGTTTTATCTCTATTATGAGAGACTTGTATTATAGGGAATCTTAGCATCTTCTTTAAACATATGATGCCATGAGGTAGAAAACTAATAATCCAAGAAATTATTATGTGAGGATTATTGATTCAATCACCTATACTTGTTAGAGTGGGGTGTAAATTAACTGAAAAATAAGAACCAAAAAACCATTATGTAAAGGGATTATTTCTTAGAAACTGAATCTATAATTGGTAAAAGAATTTGGAATGCAAATTAATAGAGTTGTCTACCCTTAAAAATTCTTATAACAAAGAAACTATTATGTGAGGTTATAAAGAACAAGGGACTTCAATCCCTACTAAAGACTATTACGATAGTAATTTCCCTGAATATGTATTATAGGATATATGTGTTTAGAATAAATAGTAGAAGATGCCATTAATTTAAAACTCAAAATCTATTGGTAGATAATAAAACAACTAGCTAATTATCTCTTATTTTTTATTTAGATCAAAATGAACAATCTCAATACATTGCCCAAATTTTTTCACGATAAGTTGACCAGGCCTAATTTCTCTTATTGGTTTAGGAATATGAAAATCATTCTCCCCATTCAAAAGCTAAGCTATGTTCTTCACATACCAAAACCACCTGAGCCTAATGAAAACTCTATTGAGCTTCAACTAACTGATCATGCTTAGTGGAAAGTGGATAATACTTAAGCTAGGTGCTTATTACTTATCTCAATGTTAGATGAGTTGCAAAGACAACATAAGAACATGCCAATTTCCTTAGCAATTTTGCTTCACTTACAAGAATTGTATGGTGAGCAAAGTCACATTGCTAGATACATGTTATCTAATGAGTTATGGTGCTAAGATGAATGGAGGTCAATCAGTTAGTGCTTATGTCTTGAAGATGATTTGGAATGGATATTGAATTAGGTGTAGACCTTATCTTGCAATCGTTGCTAAGTTCCTCTACTCAATTTATCATGACTTTTAACATAAATTAAATGGAAGCCTAACTTAATGAATTCCATAACATGTTGATTAAGGCAAAGTCACACATGAAAAAGGAAAAAGGTCATGTGCTAGTGTTTAAAGATGTTTCTAAATCATTTTGAGAAGAAGGATAAGAGAAAGAAAGAAAGAAAGAAAGGAAAAGAAAAGAAATCTCTCAAGGCTAAAAGTGGTGTCAAGAAAAGAAAAAAGGAATCTTTCAAAAGGAAAAGCATTGGAAAAGAAACTATAAGGTGTATCTTGCAAGCCTAAAGGACAAGCTTGCTGAAGGTTAGTTAGATTTGTTCTTTAGATTAACTTGTCAGTTAATAATGTTACCACTTAGGTATTAGATATTGGTTGTGGTTCACATATTTGTAATAATATGCAGGAACTCTAAATAAATAGGAAGTCATGTAATGGTAAAATAAGCCTACTAGTAAGAGATGGATAATGGTTGATGCTCTAACTATGGGAAGTTACTACTTGCAAGTGCATCAACAAAAAGTTTTGAACTTAAAAATTGTTACTTTATTCCAGTTGAAATATCTAGCTTTATATTGTACTTTTCTTATATACTTTAATCCCATTACTATGAATGACACATAATTAAGATACTACACAATGGAATAAATTAAACCTTTTTTTGAAAAAAAAAATTCCCTTGTCATTTAAGGGTCTTGACCTTATAAAAGCCTTAATTTATAGTTCAATTCAATAGTCAAAACAAAGTCCAATTCATATTATCCATTTCTAGCATAAACTAGCACTTTAAGGCTCAGTTACTAGCTAGCCTAACTCAGTGCTTTCCCACATTACAAGATACCACATATTACTACCTAATTCTAACATATAACTTGTAATCTCATCCTAGCCTTAGACATACAAACTAAGCCATTCAATATAAATTTTACATCATAATATACTATTAAGCTTCAAACATCAAAATGGATTCTATGCATCACTTTATACTATTACACTTTTTAAATATAGTCATAGATATCAAAGTGAAAACATGTTCTTTAGTAATATTTCTCAATCTCATCATGCCATTTTCCTTGCCTTTGTCTTTATTACTTGCTTCACCTAGCACTAAGTTATTGGGAATAGGGCAAAATAGGGTGAGATTTTATGAAGAATCTCAATAATAATACTTTATCAATTCCAATATATACACATGATTACTCAAGTAATGAGATACAAGTATGCATGGTTAAAAACATCATAACATAACCTCTGATATGGTCGTATTATACATGCAATCTGGTTTATGCTTTTTCCTTTAGGCTAAAGTATTGCACTTAATCCCTCTACCATAGACTTTTCCTTTAGTTTAAGGGAGAACTACTACATTCAACCCTTCTATCACCTGTCTTTGAAGCCGTAAGCCTATGAAATATCACATTAAAAACATAGAAATATAGCCAACTCAAAACATCTTGAAAGCATACATCATAATTTCTAACTTCATAAGCAACCAATACACATAATGTAATCCAAGCTCAAGCAAATTAATATGCACATAAAGAAAAGAAAAAGCAAGCTACTTGATACAAGCCAAGAATCTATTGTCCATCATATTTAACTCAATTGCGTTGATCTTAATTATGACAGTTGGATAATTTGGATTACATAATTACTGTTTTGTATGGATCATCTTAGAGTTGCATTTGATTTAATTTGTTGATGAATCAATTAAATACGTTCTATAATTCACATTAGAAGTTTCTGTGTGATTCTTTTGTTGGGTTTCAACATTGGATCAGTAAAATTGCATTAGGTGTAATAAATAGAATTGATCATGACCTTAAGTAGTAGCTTAGAGACATTAGATATAACTAATTAGAAGATTAAAATCAGACTAAAGGAATGTTTAGATGATGAGGAAAGTGAGACATGAAGGAAGAAAACTTACGATTAGTTATTTAATTTTGTATTAAGAGCTAATTTTTCATTGTCAATTAGTCATTTAATTTTGTATATAACACCTCCCTTTTTAAATTAATTTTGGTTTTGTGAATTTATAGTCTAGTTGATAGACAATCTAGTAGACACTTTACTACCAGATTTTTAGCTCGACAACCGTAAATATAATTCTGTTTACCACCCATTCACAATTACTTGATACGAAACAGTGCCCATGCATTGCATTATAAGTCGAATCCAATGTAAAAGGGAAGTTCATTTTCTACAAAACTGCTTCCAAAAAGGTCTAAACAGCTTTATTATAGGCTTTAGGGACATCTAAATATATATACGCCTACCAATGCAGTATGACGTAGTTTATGCAAAAATTCAAAAATCAAAATAATATTAACAGAAATTAACTACCACAGTAAAAAAAATTCAGATTTGGCGCAAATAAATTATATTTGTTTTAGTGACGGCAGATGAAGAGGTCAAATCCAATGTTAAAAACTTGCTATGAAAGACAAAGTGAAGTGCCATTGGCTTTGACACAGAACAGAAGATTACTGTCATTTCTTGTGAATGAATTAAGCTCCAAAATTTCGGGGCTCTCTATTTTCGGTTCCACAATCGATATTTACCAGAACTAGCGCGCCGAGGAACCTATCAAACTTCTAAAACTTCCCATTTGGGGTCTTCCACTTCTCCTTCTCTAGTTCACGCCGGAGAATGGACACTCACCGGCAACCCTTCCGTCTCTGCCCAAGCTCTGTGGGCAAACCTCGTAAGCCCCACAAGCATGCAAAAGCTTCTTCTGCTTCAGATGCATCATAAGCACTGCCATTGCTGCCTCTCTACCTTACCAACCCCATCTTCTTCACCATTTTCTTCTCTGTCGCCTGCTCACTCATTTATCAATGGTGTGAGAAGATCCGTACATCCATGCCTCTCCATGTCATTACCCTCTTCGAGATTACAGCCATTGTGTCCCTCATCGCCTCCGTCATCTACCTTCTAGGTTTCTTCAGCAATGGCTTTCTCCACCCAATCACTTCTCGTGCTTCTTCTTTTTCTTCCTCTGACGACAACAACCTTGAATTGGACGACCATTACGATGCCTTCATTAGCCCTTGCCCAGCTAGTGTCATTGATTGCTCTGTCATCTCTGCTTCTCCGCCATACACCCAGAAGAAAATCTTGGAGAACATTCCCTTCCCTCTCTCCGAGGAAGATGAAGAAATCGTCAAAGAAGTGATATATGGGTTGATTCCTTAGTACTCACTGGAATTGAAACTAGGCGATCGTAGAAGAGCGGCTGCGATTGGAAGAGAAGCAGTGCAGAAAATAACGAGAAGGTCACTGCAGGGATTACCCATAGAAGGATTCGATTATGGATCGATATTGGGATAGTGTTGTGAGATGCCGATTGGGTTCATTCAGATCCCTATAGGGGTTGCAGGGCCCTTATTGCTAGATAGGAATGAGTACACTATGCCAATGGCCACCACGGAGGGTTGCCTTGTGGCTAGCACCAACAGAGGTTGTAAGGCCATTTCTGTATCGGGTGGAGCTTTCTCTATGTTACTCAGTGATGGCATGTCCATGGCTCCTGTTGTTAGGTTCTTATCTGCCAAAAGGGCTGCTCAGTGAAGTTCTTCTTGGAGGATCCTCTTAATTTCGACGCTCTCTCTGTCGTTTTCAACAAGTATTTCTATTCTTTCATGTTTCCCTTTTTAGCTTTTTGTTTCCAAAATTTATTATCTTACTTTTTCTTTTCTTTCTAAGAATTGGTTATTATAGTACGAAAATTCCATTTTTTTTAAAATTATATGATAGCAAAAAGATTTGTGCTTTTCATTTTTATGATTTACTCTTTATTGTGAGTTCAAGGTTTTACTCTGCCATCTGTAATGAAATGATACGTGAAGTTTCAGAAAAAGATAAGAAAAAGGAATATTAATGTTGTTGAAATTAAGAATAAAAATACTTCATGACAACTCATGTCGTTTAAAATTTGGATTTCTCCTACGACTTAACAATTTTTAGAGACTTTTTTTGTTCTAGATTATATGTAAAATGACCGTAGAATTGCCGCAATAATCATCTAAGAGGCCTGATTTGGTTAATTTATAAATATGTGCAGGTCTAGCAGATTTACCAGGCTACAGGGTATTCAGTGTGCAACAGCAGGCAAGAACTTATACATTCAGCACTGGGGACGCCATGGGAATGAGCATGGTATCAAAAGGCATCCAAAATGTCCTTGATTTTTTCAGAACGACTTCTCTGACATGGATATAATTGGCATCTTCCGGTAAACTTCATTTCTATATGCATGTCCACTTCCCCACCTCCAAAAGGTTCTTCGCTCTCACACGGTGCTACAGCTTCAAAATCTGAATCAGTTTATACCTTAACATGCATGGCTTAATCAGCTCCTTCTCGTACTCAAAATTATTGCTAAATTGTCGTTTATCCTGTTTTTCCTGTCTCTTGCACTAGGAAATTTCTGTTCAGACAAAAAGGTGGCAGACTGGATTGAAGAGCGTGGCAAGTCTGTGGTCTGTGAGGCTATAATCAAGGAAGAAGTGATTAAGAAAGTTCTGAAGACGAGCACGGAGGGCTTGGTAGAGTTAAACATGATTAAAAACCTTACTGGCTCTGCTGGAGATTGTGCCCTAAGCCAATCATTGTATTGCGACTATTATGAAATAAGAGTTTTCTTTTATTATATTATTATATTATTTGCATGTTTATATATAATAATATCCATGGATATAGTAATATACTCAATTTAAGCAATTATTGACGTGGCTCTGATATCACTGTTGGTAATCATAGGAGGCACATAGCGGAAATGTTTAAAATTTTGATCCCGATTCCCACCAAGGATCCGCCAAAATTGCTTAAACCAAATAGGTTCAGAGAATTACCTTTTTCTATCGATTGAGTTTGTTGTTTACTTTTCGTTTGGATCATAGGAACTGACCGCAGATCGGCTCCTTCTATTGGTATCCACACGAACGGAGTTCAACAACTCAAACGGTGTGCTAGCAGCTTGTTCGTACAATTCCGTACAGTTCTGTACGACGTCCATATAATTCCGTATGACGTCCGTACGGTGTCCCTCTCTCTAAGGTTTTTGGAGGCAGCTCTCGCTCTTCTTTCCTAATATAGAAATCCCTATTTATAGGCTAGAGTTTTAGATATATTTAATTAATCAAAATTAATTAAATATATCTATTAGTTTAAATTCAAATATATCCTATAGTTTAAATTTAAACTAACAATATCTAGAGCTTAATTTAAATTATCTGATTAGTTTAAATTTAAATATATCCGATAGAATCAAATTTAAACTAATTTATATATATACATATATATATATAATATCAAATATAATATATATATATAATATATTTCAAATTTAATTATTTATATATATATATAAATAATTCCTCCATCCTAGATATTCATTGAATCTAAACACATTTCTGATTCAATGAATGTGGACATTTTAGCCCTAGTTAGTCCGTTCTTGTGTGCGACCCTGCAGGCCCATATGATGTTGGCAGTGGGCCAACTGTACTATTTGACCCACAAATTACAAGCGACCTCTAGCAAGATATTGTGACTACCCAAATCATACAGGATCAATGATCCAATGCAACCTATCTTACAACCCTATCATATCCCTTTTGTCACACGATATCTAAATCGAGTATAAGGCATGGAAATGTCATCCTCAACTTGCTCGATCGTAACTTTCTTGATCTCTGAGTAGACTGATATAAGATGGAACCTTTCCCATCTGAGCATGGCCATGCATTTCTCAGTCACACTCATCGACGGGCCCAGAGATATCTCTCTATTAACCAGAGGGACAAATTCTATCTTGACCACTCATCTTCCTCTACATAGATTTCATTATACCTGATCATAGTCTTTATAATCACCCAGTTAAAGGTGACATTAGACTATGCCAAAGTATAGTGTCCTTCATGTAGGAATCTATGGTGATCTCAGGTCCAAGGGATCAATGACACGGTTATATATGAGATAAACTTATGACCTAATCCATGTAGCTTATCTCATGACAGGTCTATCCAGGGTCCTGTTCTCTAACACACGCCTATGATTTTGATTCATATCATCATACATGATTAACACTTAATCAATCAAAATCATACTAGTCTTAATTCATCGTTGTTCCCACAAGAATAATTGACTAGGGACATTTTGGATAATCTAAAAAATGAGTTATCCATGGATATTATTATATATAAACATGCAAATAATATAATAATGTAATAAAAGAAAACTCTTATTTCGTAATAAAAACAATATTCGCAATACAATGAGTGGCCTAGGGCACAATCTCCAATAGAGCTAGTAAGGTTTTTAATCATGTTTAACTCCACCAGGCCCTCCGTGCTCGTCTTCAAAACTTTCTTAATCACTTCTTCCTTGATTATAGCCTCACAGACCACAGACTTGCCACGCTCTTCAATCTAGTTCACAGCTGCCACCTTTTTGTTTGAACAGAAATTTCCTGGTGCAAGAAATAGGAATAACAGGATAAACGACAATTTAGCAACAATTTTGAGTACGAGAAGGAGCTAATTAAGCCATGCATGTTAAGGTATAAACTGATTCAGATTTTGAAGCTGTAACTCCATGTGAGAGCGAAGAACCTTTTGGAGGTGGGGGAGTGGACATGCATATAGAAATGAAGTTTACTGGAGATGCCAATTATATCCATGTCAGGGAAGTCGTTTTGAAGAGAATGAAGGATGCCCACACCAAGTATCTCAATGATTCCGTGGATGTGGGATGCCTGATGTTAGCCATCATTGTCCTAGAACTTCAGAGAGATCTAGAACTTATTGAGGCTTATGAGATGATTGTGCATCTCAAAGAAATGTTCTAACAACAGGCAAGGCAAGAAAGGTTTGAAACCACCAAGGCCTTGCATTCTTGTAAAATGGCTGAAGGTGCATCAGTTAGCACTCATGTTTTAAAGATGAAAGGCTACCTTGAGAGGCTTGAATTTCCCATGAGTCAGGAGTTAGCTACAGATCTGATCTTAAACTCACTTCCTGAAAGTTATGACCAGTTTGTCATGAGCTACAATATGAACAACATGGAGAAATCCGTTTCTGAACTGCATGGGATGCTTAAAACTGCTGAGCAAAATATTAAGAAAAATCCAAGCTCTATTTTAATGGTTCAGAAAGGTAAAGGAATGAAAAAGAAAGGTAAAGGCAAGGGAAAGGGCCCAAACAATAAGTTTAAGAACTAAAACAAGCCCAAACCTAAGCCTGAAGCTAAGAAGGCAAAGCCTCCCAAGGAAGGAGTTTGTTTCTTTTGCAATGAGCCCGGTCATTGGAAAAGAAATTGCAAGCTCTACCTGGAAGATCTAAAGAAAAAGAAGAATAGCGAGGCTATTACTTTAGGTATCTATGTTATAGAAATTAATCTTTCTACTTCTCCTACGTGGGTATTAGATACTACATGTGCAACTCACATTTGTACAAATGTGCAGGGTTTCAAAAGGAGTAGGAAGTTGAAAAAGGGCGAAATAGACCTACGAGTTGAAAACAGAGCAAGAGTTGCTGCTTTAGTTGTAGGCACTTATGAAATAAATTTGCCTAGTAGGCTTTTGTTAATTTTAAACAATTACTATTATGTTCTTACTTTGAGTAACATTGTTTCGCTTTCTTATTTGGATAAGGAAGGTTTTATTTCAATTATTGGGAATAATAAATGTTTTATTTATCATAATGACATTTTTTATGCAGATGGTGATTTGCACGGTGGTCATTATTATTTAAATCTTAATGCTCCCAATAATCAAGATATCTATAACATAACTACCAACAGGATCAAGACTAACGACCTGAATCCAATCTATCTCTGGCACTGTCGTCTAGGCCACATAAATGAGAAACGCATTTCAAAACCCCATCAAGATTGACTTCTAAAATCATTTGATTTTGAATCATTTGACCCATGCGAATCTTGTATATTGGGAAAGATGACTAAGACACCTTTCACTGGGCACAATGAATGGGCCATTGACTTATTGGGCCTAATACATACCGATGTATGTGGTCCACTAAGTACAACTATTAGAGGAGGCCACTTGTACTTTATTACTTTTATAGATGATTATAGTAGATATGGTTATATCTATTTAATGAGACACAAATTTGAAGCTTTTGAAATGTTCAAAACATTCTAAAATGAGGTACAGAATCAGCTTGGCGAATCTATTAAAGCATTTCAATCCAATTGAGGTGGTAAATATTTGAGCCAAGAGTTTATTGACCATCTTAGAAATTGTGGTATTGTCTCACAATTAACCCTACTAGGAACACCACAATGGAATGGTATTTCTGAAGGAAGGAACTGAACCGTATTAGATATGGTTCGATCCATGATGAGTCAAACAAATCTTCCACCATCCTTTTGGGGCTATGCATTAGAAACAGCTGCGTTTACACTAAACCGTGTTCCATCTAAGGCGATTGAAAAGATACCATAAGAGATATGGACTGGGAAGAAACCTAGTTTATCTTTCTCAAGATTTGGGAATGCAAGGCATATGTTAAGCAACAGACCTCAGATAAGCTAGCACCCAAATCTATAAAATGCCTTTTTATAGGTTATCCTAAGGAAACTAAAGGATACTACTTCTACAACTCCACTGAGAATAAATTGTTTGTTGCTCGGAATGGTATCTTTTTAGAAAGAGAATTCATCTCTAAAAGAACCAGTGGGAGTAAGATACATCTCGAAGAAGTTCAAGAGCCACAAAATCGTATTGAACCGAAGATGAAAAATCAAGAAGACTTACAATAAGTTGTTGAGTCTACTCAAGTAACACAAAGCCCACGAATGTCTGATAGGACATGACATCAGCCTCAAAGATATCGTGATGTGTTGCTCATTGATTAAGATGAGCCAACCACCTATCAAGAGGCCATAATGGGATTAGACTCTGAGAAATGGCTAGAAGCCATGAAGTCTGAGATGCAATCTATGTATGACAATCAGGTATGGACCTTGATTGACCCACTTGAAGGTATAAAAGTCATAGGGTGCAAGTGGGTTTTCAAGAAAAAAACTAACATGGATGGCTAAGTGCATACTTTTAAGGCACAATTGGTTGCAAAAGGATTCAAACAAATACATGGTATAGACTATGATGAAACCTTTTCACCAATCGCTATAATCAAATCAATCAGGATCCTTCTCGCCATTGCTGCGTATTATGATTATGAGATTTGGCAAATGGACGTGAAAACAGTATTCCTTAATGGAAAGCTGCTTGAGGATGTGTATATGACACAACCTGAAGGTTTTATGCATCTAGAGGATTCTGAGAAGGTTTGCAAGTTTTAAAAATCCATTTATGGATTGAAGCAAACATCTCGGAGTTGGAATCATCGCTTTGACAAAGTAGTCAAAGATTTTGGTTTTATCCAAAATGTTGATGAACCTTGTGTTTACAAGAAGGTTAGTAAGAGCACAATTGTATTTCTAGTGCTTTATGTTGATGACATCCTACTTATTGGAAATGACATTCTTACCTTGCAGATTGTCAAGTCTTGGTTAGGAAAGTGTTTCTCAATGAAAGACTTAGGCGAGGCCAATTACATCCTTGGGATTAGGATCTATAGAGATAGATCCAAGAGGCTAATTGGTCTAAGTCAATGCACCTACATAGACAAGGTATTGCATAGATTTAGTATGCAAGATTCAAAAAGGGGTTTTGTACCTATGTCTCATGGCATCAATCTCAGCAAGACTCAGTGTCCTAGTACAAGTGATGAGCGAGAACGCATGAGTAAGATTCCATACGCCTCGGCTATGGGATCTATCTTGTATGCCATGTTGTGCACTCGACCAGATGTCTTATATGCCTTGAGTATAACTAGTAGATTTCAATCAGATCCAGGTGAGAATCACTGGACTGCCGTCAAGAATATCCTAAAGTACTTGAGAAAAACTAAGGATGTATTCTTAGTGTATGGAGAATTAGATGATGAGCTTGTTATAAACGATTACATAGATGCAAGCTTTCAATCTGATAAAGATGATTCTAGATTGTAATCAGGATTTATATTCTGTTTGAATGGTGGAGCAGTAAGTTGGAAGAGCTCAAAGCAAAGCACTGTGGCTGATTCTACAACAAAAGTTGAGTACTTAGCAGCATCAGATGCAGCTAAGGAAGCTGTTTGGATTAAAAAGTTCATCACTGAGCTAGGGATAGTGCCTATTATCTCAAATCTGATAGATTTGTTCTGTGATAACAATGGTACAATAGCACAGGCTAAAGAGCCTATATCACATCAAAAGACCAAACACAAACTCAGGCGATATCACCTTATCAGAGAAATCATTGATAGAGGTGATATAAAGATATGCAAAATATTAACTGATGACAATGTTGCTGATTCTCTTACTAAGCCGTTTGCACAGGCTAAGCATGATCGTCATATTAGGTCAATGGGTATTAGAAACATTAATTATTGAACCTAGTGCAAGTAGGAGTTGTTGGAGATTGTGCCCTAGGCCAATCATTGTATTGTGAACATTGTTTTTATTACGAAATAAGAGTCTTTTTTTATTACATTATTATATTATTTGCATGTTTATATATAATAATATTCATGAATAAATCATTTTTTAGATTATCCAAAATGTCCCTAGTCAATCATCCTTGTGGAAACAACGATAAATTAAGACTAGTATGATTTTGATTGATTAAGTGTTAATCATGTATGATAATATGAATCAAAATCATAGGCCTGTATTAGAGAACAGGACGCTAGATAGACTCGTCATGAGATAAGCTACATAGATTAGGTCATAAATTTATCTCATATATAACCATGTCATTGATCCCTTGGACCTGAGATCACCATAAATTCCTACATGAAAGACACTGTACTTTGGCATAGTCTAATGTCACCTTTAATCGGGTGATTATAAAGACTATGATCAGGTATAATGAAATCCATGTAGAGGAAGATGAGTGGTCAAGATAGAATTTGTCCCTCTGGTTAATAGAGAGATACCTCTGGGCCCCTTGATGAGTGTGACTGAAAAATGCATGACTATGCTCAGTTGGAAAGGGTTCCATCTTATATCAGTCTGCTCGGAAATTAAGAAAGTTAGAATCAAGTTGAGGATGACATTTCCATGCCTCATACTCGATTTAGATATCGTGTGACAAAAGGGATATGATAGGGTTGTAAGATAGGTTGTAGTGGATCACCAATGCCGTAAGATTTGGGTAATCACAATGTCTTGCTAGAGGCCGCTTATGATTTGTGAGTCAAATAGTGCAGTTGGCCCACTGCCAACATCATATTGGCCTGCAGGGTCGCACACAAGAACGGACCAACTCGGGCTAAAATGTCTACGTTCATTGAATCAGAAATGTGTCTAGATTCAATGAATATCTAGGATAGAGGAATTATATATATATATATAATTAAATTTGAAATATATTATATATATATTATATTTGATGTTTTATATATATATATATATATATATATATATATATGAATTAGTTTGAATTTGATTCTATCAGATAGATTTAAATTTAAACTAATCAGATAATTTAAATTTGATTCTAGATATTATTAGTTTAAATTTAAATTACAGGATAGATTTGAATTTAAACTAATAAATATATTTAATTAATTTTGATTAATTAAATATATCTAAAAGCCTAGTCTATAAATAGGGGTTTCCATATTAGAAAAGAAGAGCGAGAGTTGCCTCCAAAAACCTTAGAGAGAGGGATACCGTACGAACATCATACGGAATTGTATGGACGTCGTACGGAACTGTACGAAATTGTACTGACAAGCTGCTAGCACATCGTTTGAGTTGTTGAACCCCGTTTGTGTGGATACCAATAGAGGGAGCCGATCTGCAGTCAGTTCTTGTGATCCAAACAAAAAGTAAACAACAAACTCAATCGACAGAAAAAGATAATTCTTTGAACCTATTCGGTTTAAGCGATTTTGACATATCCTTGGTGGGAATCGAGATCAAAATTTTAAACTTTTTCGCCATGTGCCTCCTATGATTCCCAACAGGCTCAATTGTGGCCGGTGCTCTTGGTGGGTTTAATGCCCATGCTAGGAATATTGTCTCCGCTGTCTACGTGGCCAATGGTCAGGATCCTGCTCAGAATGTGGAGAGTTCTCAATGCATCACTATGATGGCAGCAGTCAACGATGGGAAGGACCTTCACATCTCTGTCACCATGCCTTCTGTCGAGGTATAATTAGATCGATGTTCTGTCACCATGCCTTCTGTTTTTAAAATCCTCCTTATCTTTCAAGTGCAATATATAGTTATTAATAGTCTTCTAGTTGCCAACATTGAGGCTTTAATATTTGATAGTCTGAGCCTTTCTCTCAAACGGGAGACGTCATCAAAATATGTCAGCCTGACAATCTGAGATTTAGTGCCTTGAATATTTGGGCTGAGGGTAGTTTTCCCTCTTTCCCAAACTAAAGCATTTCAAATGCATGCTTGTCCTTTTCTCTTCTAGGATAAAGGAAGGAAAAATTTATTCATTCACACCAATACACCATCCTGTGCATAGCTTGCTCCGATGCCATGTGTACAAAGAAGCAAACAAAAGTTGCAGACCGACTTACATTCCTTTAGGAATTATACTGCACCGAACCTATCTATCTTTATTTTCTGCCTCTTTATTGCATGAACATCGGAGGATAGATGTACATAGTGAGTCTGTCTTGAATAAAGTTAATTCGTTTTTTTTTTTGGCCAGAAAATAAAGTTAATTGTCTGGATCAACTGCCTTAAGTGTTTGTGTTTGATTAGCATTTTAATTTAAAATTTTCTGCGTGTTTGTTAATATAATGACAAGAATACTGGCTGTGTTAGATTATCTAAGTTATATTTTATGATTTAGGTGGGTACCGTTAGAGGGGGCACACAGCTTGCATCTCAGTTAGCTTGTCTTAATTTACTTGGTGTCAAGGGTGCCAGTAGGCTACCATAGTAGCCGGTTCAGTCCTCGCCGGGGAGCTTTCACTCATGTCTGCAATTTCTGCAGGGCACCTTGTTAAGAGCCACATGAAATACAATAGATCTAGCAGGGATGTCTCCAAAGTTGCCTCTTGAGTTGTTAAATAAGGAACTTATTATGTGGAGACAAATAGCCAAAGCTTCAAATAACAAAAAGAAATAAGAAAATAGTAATGGAAACAACATAGGTGCAATTTTTAGAGGTTTACTTGCAAATTCTTCAATAGAAATATGATATGCAAAAGGCTTTTTTTTTTTAATAATCAATAATGTAGGGTTAAGTTGTAAAAAATATTTATATGTTTTGTTTATATTAGAGAATTAGATAGCAAACGTTTTAAAAAACTTAAAAGTCTTACCTAATGCTAATATATAATGATTCCAAAAGGTCATTTGGGAGTGGTGGGGAAAGAGAAAAATAAAAACTGGTGGTAGCCTTGGAAGAGTGAATCTAGTGCCTGGGGGCATGTGGGCAAGAAACAGAGAAACAAGCCTGCGAAAGACTTCTTTTATATGGGGTGCATTTGGGTCTGTCTCTTCCTTGGACTGTACAGAAGGACCTGAATCAGAGGCTGGAGGAGAATCAGGAAGTAGCCACACTTTTGTCATTAGTTTTATTTATTTATTTTAGATCATTTCTGTTACGGGTGTTAGTCTCTCTTCTAAAGCTTTCTCAAAGATGTCTTCCTTTTAGCATTTAGCCTGGTTTAAAGAAAAAAGCTTCCTTTTTGTTCACCTTTCTGCTTGGATATTAGACTCCGTTTTTACAATTAGCTTGCGCATGTTGGCATGTTGAGCAATAGTTTTCGCTCTGAATGGCCAAAAGAAATGTAATGTTGAGTTGGACTTCGCTGTCAGTATTTCGCTATTTGCACCAGGATGATTCTCTGCTAATAGAATTCTTTGTGCCACAACTGACATAATCTAAGCTATTGAATAAATTTTTTTGGGTATTTAATAAGCATATTTTATCAAATGATTGTTATGCATTATCCTGTGTGGCAAATAAGTAAAAATGAGAATTATTTGTTTCAGTATGCCTTCAATTTATAACATTTCTGTTAGAAATGCTATTCTTTCATCGAAGAAAAATAGTAAATATGATTAAAACCTATGTTTAAAAAATTATTCAGCCAAGGATGCGTTCGACGCCTACTATTATCTTTAAACACGAAGCCACCATTTATATTCATCCAGCTTGTAACAATCTGGAAGCAATTAGCCATGAAATCCACATGAAAACACAGAAAACTAGATTAACTAAAACATGCTGCTATAAGAATTTACTGACTGAAATTTGACTTTGATGTTGAGAAAACACAGCGCGATAGCAGGAAGCAATCTATTAATGAATCTACGTTTACTAAAATGAAAGCAAATATCTTTGTATCATCACATAACTGGAGATTAAACCACATGAAAACTGGATTAACTAAAACGTGCTGCTATAAGAATTTACTGACTGAAATTTGACTATGATGTTGAGAACAGCCGAAGTAATCTACTGATGTATCAACGTTTACCAAAATGAAAGCAAATATCTTTGTATCATCACATAACTGTAGATCAAAGCCCACCTTCACTAAGGAGGGGATCAAGGTAGTGATACATTCCATATGCCCAATAAATTATAATATATACTCATAAGTGGGGGCATCTCTATGTGTGCTTAGTTGCATCCATGTATATTTATCATGAAGTTAGAGCAGAAAAGCTATATCTGTCTATCTGAGAACATAATGCAAGTCTATTTTTCAATGCAATCAGAGGATGAATGCCAACGTACATATAAAGTTTATAATTTGGTTCACGAAGATCTTCATTATTCTAATAATCAAACATTACTTCTAATTAAGCATCTTCTGAGCTCCGGGCACCCCCTAGATAGTCAATAAATCTTATCCTCCTGTAACCCAATCTCCTGCAAGTAATGTTCAGCATCCAAGGCTGCCATGCACCCTGCACCAATAATATGATTTTCATTATCCTTGGGACAGAAATGCTTTTGATGCGTACATCTGCCACTGATCATCAATATGCATAGTAATGTGGAAACTTAATGTGCGGAGGTCAATGATAACCATCTCAACCACAGACAGCACAATCATTTTTAACAACATAATCTAAATTACTTCCTGTGGAAGAAATTGAAATTTAAAGGCTGAATGATGTGAAAATCCCCAGTTCTACCGAAACTCCCCTGTAACTCGATGTGCTAACATGCAATTCCAACAACAGAACCGCAAGCTGAAATATTCCGTATTTAGGAATTAGTGCTTTGAGCATTTGTTATCATCTCTATCCTTATTAAAGGTAGAAGTTCATCAAAACCAAGGTCATCGGCATATCAGAAGTTGGGGTCAATAGTGATGTTTTCATCACGCCCAGATCCTACAGCCAACGCTTGTCAGATGTCATCTACATACATAGAATCTTTTCAGTATTCCATATTAACGATACTAAAACAATATAACCTATAAAGCATAAAAGAGGTACAAGATTGACTTGTTTCACAAAAGATGTTGTTTTTAATCAATACCATCCTGATCCTGTAACATTCAGCTTCATTGAATCATTGCACACTTCTACTAAGGTTGGATTCCTATGTTAGATCATTTGAAAAGCAAAAACCAATGGTCGCACAAGGAACTTAATTCATTAGCCCAAGCAACTGCCTCCGGTAAACATAACTAATGGCATAGGGTAAAGGAGGAATCATTTGCTTCCTCTTTTACACAGAACAGAGATTTGATTAACATACATCTAGACAAACAGAGCACGGGATACTCCCAGGAGCAGTTCTAGAAGAAAAGATGCCACATTCATCCAGATCAGCATAAGCATTTAAAGAGGATGTTCACTTGAGATTTGACAAACACATTCTTAGAGAAATAATCACAGGAGCCAGGATTAATTTTTGGAAGGAGGATGCTAAATTACCATATCACTGTCCACAAGCAGTTAAGAAGGAACCACAAATATTACCCTAGGAACACTCTCTCTGACACCCCCCCCCCCCCCCCCAAAAAAAAACTAACAATCTCATTCCTTCAATCAGTAAACTACTGCTAAGAGAAATCTCAGATGTTCCACAAAGAACGAGATACCAGCCTTTATACACAAGAAATCCGCATGAATATATAGGAAAATCAGGGCTTTCAAGTAAGATGTTTCAATACCAGGCACCTTAGATGAATGTATCATTATCACGTAACTCATGCGCAATAGTTTACTAGGAAGTCAGAAACTAAAAAAAAAAATATTCCAATAGATAACCAAAACAAACAGATATAAGAATTACCAGTGCCTGCTGCAGTAATAGCTTGCCTATACTTCTTGTCCTGGACGTCCCCAGAAGCAAAAACTCCCTCAACACTGGTCTTTGTGGTCCCTGGCTCAGTCACAATGTAGCCATCAGAATCGAGTTTGAGCTGACCATCCAAGAATTTCGTGGCAGGCTCGTGCCCAATTGCAAAGAACAATCCGGAGACCTTCAAATCAGACACATGGCCAGTTACCACATTCTTGACCTTGAGTCCTCCCAAAACTCTAGCGTTATCTGCATCTCCGCATGCTTCCACGACCGTTGAATTCCATATGACTTCAATCTTAGGATTACTCAAAGCCTTGCTCTGCATAATTTTGGAAGCCCTGAATGCATCCCTCCTGTGGATTATATAAACTTTGGAACCATACTTAGTGAGGAAGGTGGCTTCCTCCATAGCCGAATCCCCACCACCAATTACCGCCAGCGGTTTGTTCCTAAAAATGGGAGCAGCACCATCGCAAACTGCGCAGGCCGAAATGCCCCGATTCCAGTACCCATCGGGACCATCGCCGGAGCCAGGAAATGCCAATCGCTTGGCGACGGCTCCGGTGGCGACGATGACGGATTCGGCTTCCACGGTTTTGGAGTCGGTGAATACTTTAAAGGGTCTACGTGAGAAATCTACCTTAGACACAGTCTCGGTGAAGATCCCAGTGCCGAAGCGCTGTGACTGTTTGCGGCAACGGTCCATGAGCTCGCCGCCTTGGATACAGTCAGGGAATCCGGGGAAATTCTCGACGTCGGTGGTGGTAGTGAGCTGGCCGCCAGGAGCAATGTCGTTGGCCATCCAACCTTCGAAGAGAATGGGCTTGAGCTCGGCACGAGAAGCGTAAATGGCAGCAGTATGAGCAGCTGGACCACTTCCGATGATGCAGAGCTTGGTTTTGAGAATCTTGCAATCATCCATGGCAGCAAGCTTGGAAGAAGAAGAAGAAGAAGAGAAAGAGGCAGCGAGTCCAAAGCCAACGAAGCTGCAAGCTTTGGTGAAGAGCTTCTTCCAGGCGTTAGGGCAAAAGCTCATTTCAAACTCTCGTTACATGGGCACGAAATTGGAATACAAAAGAAACGCGTTTCGTTTTAAGCGTCAACCGCAGGTAAGGATTCGATCGGAATTGAGGTAGAAGTTTTTATCAGCTTTTCTAATAAATAAAGAGTGAAGCCTGGAGGGAATTTTTTTTTTAATTTTTGAATTATAAAAAAATTTATTTGTCATGTTTTGATTTAAATAATTAACAAAAATATTTTAAATTTGTATCTAAAATTTACGTGATTAAATTTAAATAAAGTTTTTTAGTGATTTGTTATTAAAATTTTCAATAAAAATATTAGATATACAAAAATTCTTTAAAGATTCAACCATGTAGCATTAAACCAAATCAAACATAATAAAAAAGTTTAAGTAAAATTTTTAGATATTTATTATCACGTTTTCTTAATTAAAAATAATTTTTGTATAACTCAACACTATATAATTAAATTTTATTTTATTTTTTTAATTTTGTATTTTTGTCTAAGAACTTAGTATCAAGTACTTCCATAGGAATATTGTTGTTACTTGACTCCAACAACAGAGACAGAATGGGTTTGCTTTTGTTCTGTTTTGCCGTCCAACAGAATCTATTGGCAATGTGCGATCTGTCCCTGATATACAAACTATTCTTTTCCTTGTTTTTACTTTTTGTTTTGGTTCTATCTTTCTAGTTAGTTCATTTCCTATTCCCTTCCTTTTTCTTCTCTATATCCAAGTTAAGAACATCACCAATTTTTTTTAATACTCTTTTTCTCCTCTTTTTTTCAATTTTTTTGGCCTTTTATGTGCATTTAGGCAAGCTTTAATGATAATGCTATAAGAGAGTTTATTATTATTTAAAAAATTAGATTAGAACGACCAGTCAAACCAAGAAATCAATAAACTAATTATAGATTTGATTCAATTAAACTTCAAAATTAGCCCATCAAAAAATCATTCAAAAACCAAATGATCTAGTGGTTGAGCAGCTTTCCTTTTTTCTTTTTGGTTTATTAATTGAGGAACAGAAGAAGATGATATTTGTGGCAAAAGAAAAGTAATATAAATAAAAGACCAAAAGATAAAGCTTTGAAATTTTGGGATTTGGATTCTCTCCACCAATTTTTCCCTCCTCTGCCTCTCCACTAAAATCTGAACCCTTGGATTTATCAGCCACTAACAATCAGTAATAAAATTTTTTGAAGAAGCAATATTGGCCATCAGATTTTGGTGGAGAGGCAGAGGAGAGAAAAAATAGTGGAGAGAATCCAAATCCGAAATTTTGTAAACAAAAGAAGGGGAGATTTTTAGCCGTAACGAAAACATAAAGCAAAAGGAGAGAGACAAGAAACTGTGAAGTGCAGAAGAATCACCTATGACAATGGTGTGCAGCGCCGTAGGAGATGAATTGCCAGTTTGAGTTTGCTTTCTTGCACTCTCCTCTCCTCTGCTAAGATGAAGGTGTGGATTTGGAAGAAAGAGTTAGGTTGTCCACTCCTAGCATCTTCCATTAGTGCTAATGAGAGGGTTACCATTTGGCCCTTTTCTTATTGAGCAGACAATGGCATAATGTTTTCCATTTTTTATAGGCCTTTTAAATTTTAATATTTTAAATTAACGTAAAAATTAATATTTGATTAAAAAAATAATATGCTGAAATTCATATCTATTAATTGCCAACCCTTTATGCTTGATAATAAAGATTAGGAACAAGAAAGAGCTACTAAAACCCATACTTATTTATGGTAATAATGTAATTAGACATATTTTTAATATATAAAATTATTTATTATATTATGTTTTTAATCTATAAAATTATATATATATATATTAAATAATTATCGATTCAACTATAATTAAACTAATAAATTGTAAATTAGTATTTTCACTGATTTAATAATCAATCTAGTTTTTTAAAACATTATAATTGACTATAATATTAAAAGATATAAATTTTTAAAATTCGATCATACTTCAAAGAAGATAAATATATTTTGCTCTTGTAATTCTGTATAGTTACATATATATATATATATATAGAGAGAGAGAGAGAGAGAGAGAGAGAGAGAGAGAGAGAGAGAGAGAGAGAGAGAGAGAGAGAGAGAGAGAGAGAGAGAGAGATGTGTGTGTGTGTGTGTGCGCGCGCAATTAGAGTAAAATGTAATTTCTTTTGAGATATATTAAGTGTACATACATTCAAGGGTTAAGGTTGTTTTGTACATGTGTAGGATAGATTTTAACAATTGGAGATACATGCACCAAGTTCACATAAGAATTTCTCATTTATTATATGTTTGATATTATATTTCTTAATTAAAAATATAATATGTATATTATTTTTTAATTAAAACATGATAAATGTATAGTGTAATTGTGAAATCATACATTTGTTTATAAAAATTATATATTTATCATGTTATTATTAAAAAAAATATATTTATCAAATTTTGATTAAAAAAACTTGATAAAAAAAGAAGAAATTGTATATAATATTTTTTCCCCATATATATATATATATATATATGTTTCCCTTGAATAATATGTGCTATCTAATATTTGTCTTTATAAAACTAATACATATAATTGTTTAAAGTTTATAAATTTGAGAATTGTATACATAATTTTACTTGAAAAGATTTTTAAAAAATATTTTAACTTATATAAAGTCATCTAACTAACAAGAATTGGGTTAATTAATAAGACAAAACTGTAATGATCCAGAAAATCTTATGTTCAATTTCTTTTAGAACAACTTATCAAAATAGTATTATTTACTTCACAATACTTGAGTTTAATTTTTTTTTAAAATGTTCTCGCAAAAGAACTTTAAATATACTAAGCTAATGTAAGAGAGTGCATCTTTAACGTGGCTAAAAAGAAATAGTTAGAACAAAGTTAGGAAAAACTTTAATTGTATTAGTAAAAGAAATTACTCAAATTTTTTTTTTAATAATCTTGGGTTTGAAAGATTTTTGCGCTAATGCCAAGTAATTCACTACCAACGATCCTTTATTATACTGTATATAGGAATGATAATTTTGGCCTATTCTTCTTCAACTTGACTGGTCCCAACTAGTTTAAAATAAACCTAATTATGGGTGCAAAAAGCTCGCTTGGGTCCAAAAAAATAAATCTGAGCTTAAAAATAAATGCCCATTAAGAAAACGGGCCCATTTAGAAAACTATTTTCCAAAACAGGCCCATTTATAATATATCCAATGTAGAATTAAAAAATTTTTAATCCAAAATATTTCATAAATTAATATTTTTTTAATATATTAATTGTTTGATATCATTAGTTTTATTTACTTACATTTGAGTATTTTTATTTCTAACTTAAAAATTAATTGTCCACTTTTATTTTTTAACTCAGTAAAAAATTTTCAAGGGTCATATTGTGTGTAATTCAAGAGTTACTTATTTGATTTTCAATATGTAGTTTGTTGTTTTCCAAATTATAGCTATTAACTTGATTTTTAATTTCTCCATTTTTTTAAATCAAATTCTAATAGTGTCTTCTAAGAATGAAACTAGTAAAATATTTTTGTATTTAAGTAGAATATTATAGATTCTTAACAAACCCAAAGGAGAAGATAGATATAGAAAATTGATGGTATTATCTAAATTCAAAAGGTCTTTAGTGCCAAATAAAAGAAGGATTGATTTTGTTCGCAAGGCTTTTTTCTTTCTTTTTTCATGTTGGGCTTAGAATTCAAGCTACTCTCGAGCAGAATTCAAGCTACACCCGAACCCATTTCTACAACTATATTTTCTTTTTGAAAGTCATGATTAGGTTTAGTTCGAGACAAGTAATTTAACAAATGAATGAGTATATGGGTAAATTCCAAGAAAATTTGAACATAAATGTTCAAGTTTGGGATCGAGTCAAATATACATATCTTGATCCGTTCGGCACCCTATTTATATAGTATATATATAATTTTTTATCAAAAGGCTTAAATATTTGTTATTTGGTCAATTATTTAAATTTATAATATTCTATAATTATCTATTCCGATGCTCCATGTTATAAATATTTTCTATTCTTCTATTAAATTTAATGTGAAGAGTTGTTTTGCTTTGTCTCGCCCTAGTTCACCTCGGTCATTGTGGGGTTTTGGTATGGGAAAATAAATACAAAAAATTCACAAGGGTACGAAACATGTTACAAGTAAACAAAGCGGACAAAGTGGGAATTGGGTAGTGAAAAACCTTTCCTAATCTACGCCATTGCCATCTCTAACGGTACAGATTGCAGCAAAAGAGAAAGAAGAAACAGACAATAACATCTCTGTTCCTTTCTTTCCCAAATTGCATATGTGAAGATATTGTAGAAGAACCAAGTTGGTAAATGACACTCTTTTTCATCTTGGGGTTGTTAACATTGGGCTTTGTGATTTATTAGCTAAAAAGCAAAGCATTTAGTGGATGTCTAATCAGCATCAACAGTGATGGTGGGAATATTAGTCTTGTTTTATTTTTTAAATGTAAGAATATGCCTTGGAATGGAAATCAAGTGCATTCAAACACATCTATGAAACAAATTATAAAATTCCGGGATATGATTGTCCTCTCCTCTCTTTCAAAATGTCAACAATAATTTCCCCTTTAGACTTGCTTTACGCTTTTGGTTTAGACAAAAATCAGCGGTGTTAGGTGGTAATACCAACTTTATTATTCTTCATTTTATACCAACTCAGCACCATCCGGCTATTGCCACTTGCCATTAACCAAGAAAAGAGGGAATTGCGATGACTTGTAGAAATGCAAGATACGTTTGAAAAAATGTGATACAAAATAGAAGAAATGTATATGAAATTTACTTTTTATTTTTTAAATATATACTATATATTTACTTAATAAAATACAAGGGATTTAAATTGGGGGGGAAAATCAACACTTCTTTGTTGTTCTAGCATCGCAAGGCCCCCGAAATTTTATATCATTTCCCAAACTTGTTAACAATGCAGAGAATGACCCATTACCAACGCAAAACTTAGAATGTAAATATGCACCAAAAAAAAAAAAAAGAAGGAAAGAAAGAAACCAGGATAGAAAGTAAGATACCATTATTATCTCAAGCATTCCTTAATCTGAAAATGTGAACAAAAAAAGAACAGAGAATTTCATGATAAATACCCACATCTATATCTCTCAAAATAAATATATATATATATAGAGAGAGAGAGAGAGAGAGAGAGAGAAGCAAACACCCTTTAATGTTCTAAGATTACGAGAACTAAAATTTATGACCATTGACATAACTTCCCAAACTTGTTTTTACATTACAGAGAATGACCCGTTGCCAATGCAAAACTTAGGATGAAAATATACACAAGGAAAAAAAAAATTAAGATACTATTCTCATTTCTCATCTCAAAAGCATACCTAAATCTAGGGAATTTCATTTCATAATAAATACTCACATTAAGTATCTCTCTAAAAAAAAAGGGAAAAAAGAAGCAATCATGAGTTTCAATCTTGAATATGGATAACTGTGTCTTGAATTTGGTCCATGGAAATAGATGTTCGTTTGATGAACTCTAAGCAATCAGCAATGGCTTCTGCATAGAAAGAAGAATTTGACCTTCCATAGAATTCTCGACCCTTGATCTGTTCTTCCTCCCTCACCAAAGTGCTTCTGTTGCTGCCGTTGCTGTAGTTTCTTCTAAACCCACTTTTTCTGTGAAACACTCTCTTCAGAAGATGAAGAGCTTGAGAGTATGAGAGCTTCCACTTATCAAAGAGGGTGAGAAAGAATTTGAACCTCTTGCGCAGCCTTAGAACATAGAACCTTCTTGGGTTTAACTTGAAGCCTCTGGGGCAAGAGGATGATCCTCTGCCACTGCCTACTCTGTTGTAGCTCATGAGACCCATGATTTGTAGGGAATCAAGCTGTGTTGTTCTGTATAAATATATGAGGTTGAAGAGAGACTTTTTGGAAGAAGAAGAAGAAGAATAAGGGAGCTTGGAGATTTGTGGGTTTGGACTGTTTTGGAAATTTGGCTGGTCTTGTGTAGGAAAGACAAGGCCTTATCAGTGGGACTAAACTTTAAACTTGAAAACTTGTGTTTATATATAGAATGGACTATTTAGAGAGTCTGGCTTTATAATATATATATATATATATATATATAGTATTTTTTTTTCACGGCTCTTTCCAGAAGCATTATTATATTAATATATTAAATGCTTCATAAATTGCTGATAAAAAAAAACTCGAATTAATATAAAAGATACCTTGATCATTATATATATATATATATATATATATATATATTAGACACACATATATCAAAGTGTTAAATCATTGATTGGGTTTGGTAGGGCCAAAGGGGACAAGGGAGACCAGAAAAAGGGAGAAAAATGGGATTGATTCTTTTTCAAAGTAGGTGACTAAAGCAGCACAGGAATGTGATAACTAGTAAAATAAATGGGGTGAGATTCCGGGGTTGAGTTGCTAAGTATAATTATTCAAGCTTTTATATTAATTAGTCTAACAAAGTTTGACTTTAGAATTGGCTTTTTATGGTAGAGTGGCTGGCTTTTTCTCATTAGGAGACTGTGAAGCCTGTGATGGGTTTCATCTGTATTCCATCAGAAATTTGTTTGATTGCTACTTGCTGTAAATGACAATAACGAACCTGGAGGACAATGCTTAGATTTTTGGTGTCTTTGCTATACAAGTTTGTGACAAAAGTTCCACTAATCATTCCAAAAATGTAGATGATCCACTGTTTTCATTGAAATATTGATGCTCTCTTCAGCACACCTCGAAAATTGTTCTTAATTTTACTGTTAACTTATAGGATAATGATAGAGAACTGGAATGATCAAGTCGGATGCTCATGCTGAGGAATTTAAATTATTTGTTAGAGGTGTTAAGTTGTGTTAAGTTTTTATTAAAATAAATAAATAAATTACACATATCTTTTTTTAATTTTTTTTAAAATCACATAGAACTCCCATCTATTTTAAAAATATATATTTTAGTTTAATTTTAAATTTTTAACTAAAATACTCTCCATAAACCTAAATATGTAAATATGTATAAATATAAATAAAAACAATATTTTGTTTTCAAATATGCACAAATACAAATAAAAAGAGTAGATTTTATTTTCATTAAATTTAACAAAAAAATATGTACTTAAGTTAATAGAAAGTATTTTAATTATAAATTTTAAAATTGAATTAAAGGGTAACACAATTTTTTATTTTAGGATAAGTTAGTATATATTTTGAACATAGGAAAAGAGACATGTGTTATTTCAGTGAAAGTCAAAGAAGTTCGGTGTAATATACTTAAATGAAAAGAAGAGTTGAAATGATCAATTTTTTTTTATGATACAAGTTCTTTGAAAAGGTCTTTTTTAATTTTTCTTGGGTATGTTAAGAGTATTTTCATGCTAACTTACAAGTCAACTAGGATGAGGATCTTAAGAAGACACCTTCTAGGTCGATCTAATACATTTAAAAGAATAAATTCTCTAAATATACTAGCTCCAAAATTTAAACTTAAATAACTAAAATGGAAGCACACCTCCTACACACTAAACCCACTGTTTAAGGATTCAAGTCTCTTTAAGTTTGAGATGAATGGCTCTTACGAATTTTGAATTAATTGGCAATATAACTCGATCTTTTTCTTCTTGTCATATTTGAAGTATATATCAACATTATTGCGTGAAATAAGTTTGTGTAAACAAGTTCATGAAATAGGAGGTAATGAAGTCGTAGGGAGACAAACAGAGTCATATCTACTGAGAACGATCAATCCCTTAAGTCTCTGATGAGCCTACGTAGGTTGTTGAATTCCGAAAGAAATGCCATTGCCTCACCAGTTCAAACAATTTTGTTCTGTATGTTTGGTGGAAGAAGAGCATTCAAAGATTTGGAATCTTAAACATAAGACTTCCACTTGTAGAACCCAGAATTATTGAGTGAGTTACCGGTTACACATGATTCTTACGTATACACTTTCTAACTAACATTTTAAACTTGTCACAAAGGGTCCCGACTTCTTAACTACCAATCACTTCCAACACACAAAGAAATTAAAGAAAATGTTGAGTCGAACTAATGACAAAAGATCATTTACAAAGTAGTTTTTTTTTTTTTTTGGTGTACATTTCATGTAATGTACGTACAACCTACGACCCCCATGAAATTTTAACACTTGTATGTACATATATATGCAATGTATCATTTTTTTGGGGAATAAATTATACTTATCTCTTTTCCGTTTTCACAAACGTTTCCTCTGTTTTTAATTATATATTGTTCTTTTAAAAATTAAAAGTTACACAATACTTTAATATAATTCATAATTCTTTTTTACTAAAAGACTTTCAATTAATATGGATATATATATATATATATATATATAACTAAAATACCCTTCTTTGGATTTGATAACTCAGAGAGTGGATTTCTTGATAAGAAAATCTATTACTAGGGGCCAAAATTATATTTAAAATTAACTTTAAAGAACTTAATTATTGATAAATCAATACTGAAAGTACATTAAAAAGTTATATAGAGTTAAAAATTTTGATTCGTAACAATTAATCATAATTTATCAATTTGTATAACAAAGAATAGAAAAGAACTTTAAAACTAACATATTTTCACTTGAGAGGCATGTAACACACTAATTGTTGGTTGATCATGATAATTTAATATAGGACTTTGTTAAATTAAGGGAAAACTACACCTTGGTTGTTATAGTTTCATTTAATTTTTAATTTGGTTTTTATATCTTAAAAATTTGTAATTAGGTCTTTACAATTTACAAATTTTTTAATCCAGTCCTTATTGTTGAAATTCTATTTGTATTTTCTTAAATTTTGTTAATGTAACTAATTATATATTGTTTTAACCCCTCTAAATATGTATGATTTATGATAAAGAGATAAAAGTATAAATAATAAAGATTAACTCACATTTTTGTCAAAAAATTGACAAAAATATAATGACAAAGATTAAATAAAAATTATTTAAATAATAAGAATCCAATTACAAACTTTTAAAATAGAAGGATCAAATTAAAAATTAAGTAAAACTACAAAACTAAAAGTATAATTTTTTCTTAAATTGAATAAAAACAAAAACCTACTCTCTTAATTTTTATTTGTATCTATTTGGATATAAGTCAACGAAAACTAATGATGAAAGTGAGAATATTTAGGTTACCAAATAGCATGGTTTCTAATTCTAACCAAAAAAAAAAATTCAATATGTATTTTGGTTAATAGATAGTATTTTAATAAAAAATTTAAAATTAAATTAAATTATATATTTTAAAAATAAAAGAGAATAATTTATTATTATTATTATTATTATTATTATTATTATTTTGCGTTAGTTATATTAGAGTTCCGGATCCCGTTTTTATATAGATGTTTTATGTATAAAGAAATAAAAATCAATAATAAATAAATAGATGCGTGGCCTTGATGGAAGTATTTCCATGCCTAATGTCATGTTGCCTTTGTTCAGCCATTCAACGAGAAATAAATATACGCCATGGGAGAAATTTGACATTTTGAAACCTGAAAGTAAAGTTTTCTTTAAAACAAAGAAAAGAAGCTATCAAAATCGAATTAAAATATAAATTAGACGGTGACCACTTAGTCTAATGAGAATACAGGAAGTTTGAAGCCCTAGCTATGTACAAGCCTCTACCACAATAAAAAGTCAAGTCTAGGCTTTGCTGTTAAAGATGAATCCAAAGTCAAAGTACAATAACTTATTATCATTGAATAATCTAGAAATTTATTTTACGATTTTTTCTTCTATCCCACTTGCACTGAACTTGGCTTGACATATATATAGGATTACGAGGTACAGCGAAATTAATAATCTATTTGTTGATATATAAATTAAATAATTAAAATAAAAATCCTAAGATATATCCGATAGTGTAAAACCCCCTTGGCTTCTTAAAAGGTGGATATCTACATATAAATTTTTTAATCGCATGCGAATTAAATATTAATTATTATATTTACTGTTCCAATTTTAGACATGCATCATTCAGTTTTTTTTTTTTTTTCACAGTAACCAGAGATCCTAGTTGGCTCTCGTTTGACATGGACAGTTTGTAATACCTGAGAATAATGTGTAGGAAGGTAAATATAACCAATAGAAATATATACTCCACTAAGCTATAGAATTCATTCCTTTAAATGGCTTCAAAGTCAACTATTCCTAAAAATCATAACAACGGAGATTGGCAAGAATAGTGATCATTATTCTGATAGTTTGAAGGCAAGCTCACAACCTGGAATAATTAAGCTCTATAAATTAAGAGGGTGGAGGAATTATTATCAAGCCAAAACTTTAGTTTAAAGGACAACCTGGAATTATAAAAAATATAAAATAAAAGGCAACTTTTGACGAATGATAATTTTTCAGCCATGTATATAAGATGGAATATCAGTTAAATTTTCATAACAAGTTTGTAATGATTACTGAAGACTTCAATGAAGTCACAACTAATATTGATTAAAACTGATGATTGTTTCAATTGAAATCCAGTGCGAGTATAGGGTGATCAATACAATTGAGGCAAACATAGACCACAATATACTCAAGTTACAAAATGCAGCAATTGTTCAACAATGATAAAGCCGGACGCATCCTTCTAATTGTAGAAGAAAAATATGTTGGAATTTTATGATAAACCTAACGTGGTTTTCATAATCATATGAAGAGACATAATTTATATGTAAGATTTTTATGATAGATTTAATGTGGTCATGATGACCATATGAAGGGACATGATTTACATGAAATGTTAAAAATCTAAAAAATCATAAGATATTAGTAGTCACCAACAATTAAAGTTAAATACTTGTCCAAAGTCATGGATTTATCTAAATTTTGGGATGTATATTAATCAAAGTTAATGCATTTTTAGTTTGGTGATAAATTAAGTATATGAATGGTCTTTACTTAATGATATGAAATAATTGGATTTATGAATCAATATAAAAAAAATTACTAAAAACTTTTAGCGGCAACCACAAAAAATCATTATTAAAAGTAAACCTTTAGTAGTAATTTATTAAGTTATCACTAAAATGTTATTTTTTGTTTTACCAAAACTTTTAGTGGCAACACAAAAAGCCGTCATTAAATGCTTTTTATAACAAAAAAAATGTCAACCAAAATATCATTTAGGGTGACACTAAAAGGTTGTCACTCAAACTTTTAGCAATAACAATTATTATTTCTAAAAGTTTTGTAAATTTATTCCCTTGAACTAAAAGTTTTCGCACATTTGATTGCCACTAAAAGTTTTTTAAATTTTTTTTTAAAAAACAAAAAATTTTAATATCAACACTTTTAGTGTTGACATTTAGGGGTCATTAATTAGATGTTGTCACTAAAAATCACTTTAATGTCACAATGTAAAATGACTTTTATTGGTGACCTATAAAAGTCACTTTTAGTGGTAATAACATTGGGTTGCCATTAAAAGTTTTGTAAATTTTTTTTGGAAATAAAATATTTTGATGCCAAAACTTTTAGTGGTGCTAAATGTTTTGCAAATTTTTTCTTTGGGAATATAAAATTTTTTACTTAAAGTTTTGCAAATTTTTGGTTTAGGGATTTAAAATTTTGGTGCCAAAACTTTTAATAATAACATTTAACCACCATCTATTCTTAGACAAACAATTAACATTAAGAAACACCTAACTTGTGCAAGTTCTTTCCATTTAAGAAGGCTCTCCATATGTTGCATTCTATACTTGACCATTTTGTTCGGCTAGTACACATCATCCATGGTACTTCTAATGCATGCATGAACATGGCTATCTTGCTTACTACAATTAATATATTTATTAAAATTTTAATAATTATTTCATAAAAATTAATATTAATTTAACTTAAACAATATCAAAGAATATATTTATCACATAAACTATTTTTTATTTATATATCAATTATTGATAGTTTCTTTTTAATGATTTTTTATTCAATTTTATGAATTATCTAATTATAAATCAAAAATAAAAAAACAAATAGATAATTTTATTTAATTTATAATTAAAAAAAATTATTTAACTATAGATATAATAAAAATTTAATTACAAAATTTAAATTAAGAGGGCTAAAAAAATATTTAAATGGAGATGACAAAATATTTTGACCATCATCAGATAACATTTATCATAAGATATAAAATTTTTTTAATTTTTTATTTAAGATTAAAAAATAACTTATTATTATTTATAATTGTTTATTATTAAATTAAAATTTTCACTTGCAAAATTCAAACATGTAAGATATAAAATTTTAAGATTCACTCTTTTATAATTTAATATCGTATGATAACTTTTTTCTAATATATATATATATATATCATTTTTTTGAACAAATTTTTAAAAATATAAAAAAACCCTAATTTAATCTTAAATTTCATCTTTTCCCTTTCTGCTAGCCATAAATAAGGTCTGTGTTCTTTTCTCTAGTACTTGTTCACTTGTTCTCACCAGCACTCCCTTCCTCTCTTTTCATTTAGCTCTTCTTCTTATTCTTCTTTTTCTTCTTCTTTAATATTTAAATTTGTGCTCTCTTCTCTAGTTTGTAGCATCCTCCTCCCAATTAAGATGTATGTAATGATATTTAAACAACTTAAGTAAATTCACTAATATTAATAGTCAAAATTTAGTGAGCTTTATGTCAAACAACTCTGTTTAGAGCTAAACTAGATAAATACCACTTATTTACAATACTATATAGTAGAATTATGGGCTAGTTTAAACTTTTAATTATTTATTTCTTCTTAATTATTTGATTACTAAGGAATCACACAGACTACTAGCGAGCTAGAAAAGAATTTCTTTAAATCCCTAACCAAACTAGCTAGATAAAAAGTTTTAAACTTAATACTTTTAGTACAACCCACTCTTAATACTTAACAAATATAAAAAGAACTATGTTTTGTAACGACTCTAATTTCTAATTACAGTAATTATACTTAATTAAGTGGTTAATAATCATAGATCAAGGCCTAAAGTCAATACAATTAATTACATTAGGAAAATAATGGAAAATTTGGACCTTGATATCATTAGGGTCAATAACTAAACAATCACAACTAATAGAATCCACAAGTGATCATGATTATTAATTAAGACATTGGATTCATCTCACTATTAATTTAAACCCATAAAAAAAATCTCATATAAATATTTTTCAAGTTATTACATAACACTATCATAGTAAATCTCAAGGTTTCTACGTCAAAAATAGAAGTTTGGGAACGTCGGCCGTGACTTGGACCTTTTCCACTGCAACTAAGTTAGTTACTAGAACCTAAAAACCAAGTTTAGGGGCTCCCACCGCAACTTAGTATATTCATGTCATGATGTAAGTGGCTACTATAATTCAAAACTGAAATTTTACACCTGGCGTTATGGCTTGGGTTTTCCACGCCATGGTGGAGTACTCTCGAGGATCTACTATTCACATTTTCGAGTGGCAAGTTGAACCCTCACTGCAACGAGCCTATGTGGTGCTACGGCAAAATAGCCTCCAGAGACTCACCACTTAATTTATTCAACTCAAGTCGCGCCGGACCATCCTTATGACGCGGTAAGCTAAGCTACTGGAACTTACAATTTTTCTTCCCTCAATTATTGCCATGACTTGACCTCTCATGCCATGGTGAATCTGCTCTCAATTGCATATGATCATCAAACAATCAATAATATACATAATTTACAAATAATATATACAAGCAATTCAAGACACTCAGGTAACCAATATACATATGTAAGAATGGACGAAGGGCTACCTTAATACAAGAATCCAACTTAACTTCCCTTTGCTCCTTGACTTGGTTCCATGGCCTCACACCCTCACTTGAGTAAAATTTTATTTTCTTGGTTTAGACACATCAAATGAAACACAAAATTATTAATAGAACCATACTTGTACTCATTTAAGCCCTATACAAGTAAGGTAAAACCTTATGCTCATATATGGTTCAATTAAATGGCATAATGAAGCAACTCTTGTAAATCAATATCTTAGCTCCAAGACCTTATCCAATATGAGTTATATGACTCTATTAGAATTCATTATAACCATTATAAATATAATTTAAGGAGTTTAGCACCAAGTTGCTTCTTTATACACAATTGAACGTTAAATTTTCACCTTTCAAAATAAAACTTTTAAATTCAAACCAATGGTTCATTTAATATTTATAATTCATATTTAGACTATTTATAACCTTAGAATCATTGAAAACTCTTCCTGGGTACCACTTCTCCTACATAGCCAAACCTATGCACCTATTGTGAGCCATAGAAGTATTTTCCATTTCTTTTGGGAAATTTGGTACCCATTGTCACACCTGAAAATGCGACGGTATGGTGTCTTTCAAAAAGAAATTAAATTTAAAATTAAAAGTAAAAAGAGTTCAAATAAATAGGGTACATTTTGTAGGTTCAGGAGTCGCCACCAAAATTTTATTTTTTAACAGGCAAAACTTTGGAAAAGCCTTTTTAAATGTGAAAAATAGTACGTGAACCAGAAAATGGATTCGGGAGTCGATTGTGAGTGGGGAAGGTGTTAGACACCCCACTACACCCGTTCTTAAGAACAGTTATCTTAAGTTAGTTGTGCAAAATTAATATGGCCTCTATTATATTTTAATTCTCCCTAACCAATCACATGTAAAGAACAAAAGAAGAAAATTTAAGGAAATGAAATTAAAGAGAAGAAAGAAGCAAAACAAAGAGAAATTCAAAGAATAAATAAAGAAAAGGAAATAAAATAAAATTAAAGCAATTAAAGAAATCAAATTAAAAGAAATAAAATTCAGAGAAAATATTCATTTACAAGGGCGGACTTGATCTAGGATAAAAGCTTAGGGCCTACGTACCCTTCGAAAGGGATCAAAGTCCACGTAATTCGATTGAAAACTATCTTTTGGCTTTTTTTTTTTTTTGGTTATTTTGTGGTTTTGGTTTGGCTTTTAATTTTTTATTTTCCTTTTTTTTGAAAGAGAAAAAGAGTACAAATCACTTAGACCTTTGCAAACAAAATATATTTGAAGTTGATTGATGTGTTTTTATTTGCAAAATACAATACTAATTTTACTCTCTCCTCTTCTTTTTTTTTTTCTTTGTTTTCTTTGTTTTGTCTTTTTTTTTTCTGTCCTTTTTCCTTGTTTTTTCTTGTTTTTGTCGTTTTTCTCTTTTTGCATGTTCTTTATTTTAAAATTTTTTCCTTATATTTAATTTTGTTGTTTGGATTTTTTTTTTTGGTTTAATTTATTATTTTTGTTTTTATTACCCTTGTTTTTGTTTATGCTTTTGTCTTATTTTGTTTTTGTTTTTATTTTTTTTTCCTTTTTTGTTGTTACTTTTTTTGTTTTTTGTTTTTGTTTTATTTTTATTTTTTTGGTTTTGTTATTGTTGTTTTTTTTTTCTATTTGTTTCCTTTTTGGTTAATTTTTATTTTGTGTTTCATTTTGTTTTTTTTTCCTTCTTTCTTTTTTTGTTTTCTGTTTTTTATTTTTTATTTTTTTGGTTTTGTTATTGTTGTTTTTTTTTCTATTTGTTTCCTTTTTGGTTAATTTTTATTTTGTGTTTTCTTTTGTTTTTTTTTCCTTCTTTCTTTTTTTGTTTTTAGTTCTATTTATTTTTGTTTTGTTTGTATTTTATTTTTATCTCTTTTCTTTTTTTCTAATTTTGTTTTTATCTTTGTTTTTGTTTCGTCTTTGAATTTTTTTTTGTTTTTATTCTTTTTTTTTTTTTTTTTTTGTTTTTTTTTGCTTTGATGAAAAGATAGAGAAAACAAAAATCATTTTTCCTTTTGGAAAATAAAACAAATTTTAAATTAATTGATATATTTTAATTTACCAAAGATAAGATAGAGAAAACAAAAATCATTTTTCCCTTTTGCATTTTTAATTTTTCTCTTTTTTTTTATCATTTTTCCTTGTTTTCAAATTTTTTCTTTTTTTTTTTTAATGTTTTCTTTTAATTTTGGCAAACTTTCGAGAAAGAGAAAAGTTAAATTTTAAATTTGAAAACATTTTATTATTTATAAAGAAAAACCCTTTCTTTGGTTTTGGTTTGTTTGTTTTTTTTTTTTTGTAAAAGGTAAAGTTTATTTGATTTTCTCAAAATCATATATTTCACCTTTCTAAAAGAAACTATTTATTTTGTTTTAAAACTCTCCTTTTTTCCTCTTTTTTTTTTAATGTGTTAATTATTGAAGCCCAAAATTTATGCCAAAATATTTGATGATCCAACTGAGTGACTGAGGAGACTTATTGTCACACACAGCACCGAGTTACTCCTAAACGCCTGAGGCGATACCAGATCACACGCAGCAACTCTAAAACATAAAATAAAATAAAATAAAACTGATATATCTTACAGACCCATAATAATTGATGATTGCATGTGCACATTTTATGATTTTTTTTTGAAAGTACACTTTACATATCATCTATAATTCGTGGATAAAAATGAAGTAAAATAGAATAAAATTCCTTCCCTGCTCATCCATTGAAGTCCCTCATTGCATCTTCCCAAATGTATCACCGAGTTATGAGCTTCCAAGCCATGGTCCTCGCATAGAGAAAGTAAGATGTGCATTAGTTTCCATGAAATATTATTCACTCATGATGCAGCAAAGCATCAGTAAGTAAACACATAATAGTCAGCAAGCCCACTTGGCACTTTAGCAGCTACAAGACACAAATAAACAAAGGTAGAAACAGTAAGACTTTCATGATAACATTCTGGCAAGTGAAAGCGAACATAGGATTTGCCTGAATCTATGTTAGGAACCAAATTCATATTAGTGGCTAATTCATATTAACATAGACAATAGAGTATTCATTTCAATGTAGCTACTGCAATATTTAGAACCAACCATCACAAGCTACGCTATAAAAAAAAACCATTGAGACAGCAACCTGAATTTCCATTTCATCATGGCATTAGCACATTAAAGTAAAGATTGGACAAGAACTGCATCAACCATCAGAATCAAATTATCCCCCCTAATTTGTAAATACTTACATTTGTGTCAGTTGAGAAATACGCATCTCAAAAATTCCAGCCACCTTCTTATTAGGAAGGTAGCTTCTACCAGCACCATTTTCCACATGCTTAGGCGAATTAAAAGACCTCCTTGATCATTGACTCTAATGATTCGCGGTGCAAGTGCAGCAAAAACAAGTTTAAAACCAAGTTATGATTATGCCTACGACATCAGGTATGTGACAGCAAATTTTAGTAGAATTTGTGCTCATTTACAGATAAAAAATCAAGCTCAATTCCTGTTCAGGAATCACCAAGACAATATGCGAGTTCTGAACAGGATTTTCCTTTCAATTTCAGGCTAAGAACCAAGTTACAATCATGCTTAAAACTACTAGAGCTGCCAGTAAACATCGAATAGGGTTCACATGTAATTCCAAATCAGTAACCCAGGCTAAACTCATGTCATGAAAAAACCATTGGGTCAAGAAGAAACTATAACGGAGGAATAATGACCACAACAAGTAGAACATTAAAAGGACCCAACAAGGAGATTATTGGCAAAAATTTAATTCAAAACCCTAAATCCAGTAAACAGTCTAGTGTCAGTTAATTGATTCATATCATCTCAGAACATCAAAACTCAAATTTTATGCCCAAAATCATTTCTTATGGTAGCAAGTAATTCATAATTGCATACAGGATAATCCTCCATCAATATATAGCCAAATCAGAGCATACAGGGGAATTTTTTTTTTTTTTTTATAAAAATCAAACCTTATTGTTCCACAGAATCAAACCGTATATCAAGAACAACATCTTAATACGATTTCCAAAATTTGTATATAGCAACAATATACTCAGAAGGGCAGCACCAAATTTCAGAGGAAGTCAAGCATGAAAATAGAATGAACAATAGAGGCGATATATGGGGGATTCCGGGGGCTTCTTTCAATTATGCTCATTCAGCACATTGTTTTCCCCAATCCAGACCACACAGCCAGAACGAAAATTCAAGCTAGCGAAGAATATAAAGGAGACCCGAAATCAAAACATCCACAAACAGAAAGATAGCATGGGATTAATATTTCCCGATTCATCAGATCTAACTAAGCAAATTAGGCGAAGCTGTAAAACTCACGTTCTTCTCCTTTTTGCAGATGATCCAATTCGATGAATCCCGTTACTTGGCTTCTCCTTTCTGTTTTGATTTTCCTCCCTTCTGGAAATTAACCATTCATCTCTCAAACTTCTATTTCAGCGAGTCTTCCTCTCTTGGCTCCGGCTGGCCGAATCCATATGCGAAAAACCCCACATTTAGCAGGTTCTTCTACCTACCCCAGACCCTGTGCCTTTCGATCTTTTTCTCGAATCAGAAGGAATCCCCTTCCATTTTTCTCCCTTTCTATTTCTTCTTTTGTTCCTCTTGATTCAAAAGCTCACCGGCCCCCCTTAAAGCTCTCAGTTTTTTCGATCTCTCTCCCTCTCTGTTTCCTCCTTCCCCTATCTCTGAAAATCTCTCCCCTTTCTTTCGATTTTCAGCCTCTCTTATTCGAAATCCCCCCAAAAGCCTCGTTTCTTTTTTTTTTTTTCTCTCCAGTCCCTCCTACATCTCTTCCCCTCTCAGCCTCTGCTTCCATCCCCCTTTGTTTAGTCCCCCTTTCTCGTTTTGTACGTCCCCAACTTTTTTGGTGCCTCTGCGTTTTCGTCCGATTCCCCTTTTTATCCGAAAAGGCGAGTCCCCTGCCCCTCGCTACCAGCCTCACGTCTCTCTGCCCCTCAGTGCGTCTGTGTGTGTTTTTGTCTGTCTGTCTGTATGTCCCCAGAGGACCGAATGGAAGGGGGGACCAAGGGGACCACCGGGTAGGTTTTGGTTTAGATCCGGGCGGCTTGTTTAACTTGGACCAGAAAGGCTGAGGATTGTTGGGCTGAGGAGGGAAACGGGCCTTTGGAAAAAAAGGCTTCTACCCCCTTTTTTTTTTGTTGTTATTATTATTTTTTTTAAAAGGCTAGTTTTGGCTTGGGCTTTTTTTTTTGAACATTTTTTTTTATTTTTTTTGTTTGGTTCTTTTTTTCATTTTATTATTATTTTTTTATATTTTCTCTCCTTTTTTTTATGGTTTAGACTCTCTTAATCTCTTTTTTTTTTGCTTCCCCTTTCTCTTTTATATATATATATATATATATATATATATATATATATATATATATATATATATTAAATTATTATTATTATTTTACTTTATCTTTTTTATTTTTCTCTTTTTCCTAGTCCCTTCTTATTTTGCTTTTCATTTCTTTTTTCCTATTATTTTGTTAGTTTAATTTTATCATTATTTTTGGAGCTTGCCTGGACAAAATACGGTGTTCACACCCATGAAGATTCCTTGCTCCTTTTTAACTCAATTATGATTTCACGTGGCTTAAAATAGCCCTCTAAGGCTATAAACTTGCTAAGGTACAATTCAAACCCTAATTTCCATATCTTGCAACTTATGGCTTCCTAATTGGTTCCAATTGTATATTTGTAATCTCTACCCTTCAAAGCCCCAGTTCCTCTCATGCTTTGGTCAAAAACCAATTCCTTTTGCATTCATCTTAAGTTGGTTGAACATGAGAGAGCATGGAAGAACAAGTTTTACATAGGGCATCATACTTTGTTCAATTCCTTATTAAATGGAGATTCTTGTGCTATTAATGGTTGCTCCAAATTCCTTTCTTTTCCCACTGGTTCAGCCATAAAACACCACCTTTTAGAAAACTAAAACTATAAAATGAAAGATGAGAAGGAGTAAGAAAGGGCTTACATTAACATTATAGGAAAATTCTATACATTTGCTTACTTTAGGTAGCCTTTTCTCTCCTTGTTTTCTTAGATGTTTTGCACGCCTTTAGGTCTGGTTGGAGCTGCTCAAGGTTAGCCAAAATGAAGGAGAAATGGTGAGGGTGGCTATTTATAAAAAGTAGTTAGGGTTTTATAATTTTTCATATTCCAATTTTGCCCTCAATATTTAATTCCCTAATTTAAACCCATTTCAATTTCTTTTTAGAAATTGTCTTTTTTATTATAACACTTAAGTCCTCTAATTTATTAAAAATATTTGGTTTCAATTTTATGGGATTCAAAATAATTTAAAATGATTCAGTCAAAGTTTAAGTCAACTGACGACTTAAATTGCACATCAAAAAGATTTTAACTATTGTGATGGTTCTTATGATTTTTTGAGCCTCTAAAAAATCTAATGAATTTAATTATATCCTTTAAAAAATCTTCCTTTTAAGTATGTAAAATGTTTTATGAAATTACAATTTTGCCACTGAATTTTTGATTTACTCTATTTAGTTGTTTTGGCTTCAATTATAGGCCCTTCTTAGTTTCCTAACCACCAAATATTACATGAGACATATTTGTTATGAAGCTATTTTCAAAAGTAGCTGAAGAGTGGACACAACACATATGAAGGTTACAATAGTAAAACTTTGAGTAAATAAAACTTATGAGAGATTAGAGATACTGAATGTGAAGTGTATATAAACAAATCTATAGCATCTAAGGCACATTAACAGCATGATAAGGGAATAAAAAAGGCTAGCAGACTCTTATGCCAGTACTAAAAAGGATTAATAGTACAAGAGCTTTCAAACATAGTGCCCAAGTAGTCATGATAAGAACTTTGTATGACACTCCAAGGGGAAAGATTTTGTGTGAGTTCATTCTATCATGTATGAGTGGAAGATATTAGATTTATTTACTTATAATAGAGTAAATCCTAATCGCAATGAACATCTTAATATTTGAATTAAGATATTAAATAATTAGTTATCAGGATAATTGGTAATTATCTCATAGGAAGTTAAAATAATTAATTATTTAATAAATATTTAAATTCTTAAAATGAAGAGTTATATTCTATTAGTTAGATATATTTTATCGATTTAATAAGAGTTCTATTCTATTAAGAATTTACTTAAAAAATCTAAAAATAGGAGGCTAAAATGAAATCCTAAAAAATTTTTTTGAAAAATATTAGACTCAAACAAACAGTGACCTATTGCGGAAACAACACATGAAGTTCCAATTGTGATTTCATGTAACCGCAAGGGCAACTCATGAAGTCTTGAGTGTGATTTCATGTAACCGCAAAGGCAATTAAGTCGGTAAGGTCCCAATTTCTCCTATAAATATTAATTTTTTTTTTATTAATTTTTTTTTTCATTCTACATATTTTTTTATACAACGAAAGTGTCCAAGGCAGCTAAGAAAAAGGTATATATCTAGGTTCTATTGGCTAAACTTTGCTTCTTGCTAAGGGAAGGAAATGCACAACCGTGGTATACATGTTTTACCCTGATACATGAATTCATTCGTTCCAAAACACTTTATTAAGGCTGGATATATTTTTCTTTTTCTTTTTCTTTTTTTTTAATTTCCCGAGACCTGATGAGTTTATTTTTTATTTCCATTCTTTTATAAAATTTTAAGTAAGCTGACAATTTAGTCCCTAACATTTTTAGCTCTAGTCCTTGTTTTTTTGGAGTGTAGAAGTTATCCCCAAAAATATCTAACTTGTTACAGATTGGTTCTTCAGTCAAGTGCTCCATAGTTGTTATCCGAATTTTGTTGGCTACGCCGCTTCCCAAGGGAATGGGATTTTCTTGGACAGGAATATATGGGGGAATGATAAATATATTTTAATTTCCTTTTGATTTTGGTTTGTTTAGATATTGGAAAATGATTTTAGTTTTCTATATACCTTTTCTAAAATGGTGAGTTTTGCTTACTTAGACGTTAACAGGTCATATAGATCTTAAAGTACAAAATTTGGATGGTAGTTATAGGACACTTGATTGAAGGACTAAATATTTTTTGGGGACTAGCTTGTGAACACCTAGAAATTCTAAATGAGTATGCAAATTTAATTTGGGGACTAACTTGTTATCTTTTAGAGCTTATTTAACATATTTCTGGATTATTCTGTATCAGCTCAGTACAGGGATGACTACGCATCTTTACGTTCAAAAAATGGCCCGATATGGCTTCCACGACCTAATTCCATCTAACAGAACTTTACAAGTGGATAAGATATTTGTTTCCAAGAGAGCAAAGATGCATCGTAAAGTAGAAGAGGAAGCCATGCTTGGCTGAAATATGTGTGACGCCTGCTTAAATGAAATCGAAGCACTAAATCAACGACTGAAACAAAATGATTTGGAGATAGAATCGCTGGGGCAACAATTGAAACAAAAGGATTACGAAATCTCCTTGTTGGATAAAATGGTATCCTCCTTGAAAAGGAAATCAAAGAAATGATATAGCTAAGGCCTTGTAATGATATTGAGTTGTTTTATCAATGAATTCAAGGGTGTGCTCTTTGTTAAGTGATTCCTGTAGAAGTATAGCAATCGCTTAAAATTATTTGGAAGCACTGAGACTCTGATACATCAAAGGGTATAAAATGATCATGAGAACCGCTTAATGTGGATTCCAAAAACTTGCATGTTCTGACAAATTAAATTTTCGAACTGAAGTTTTGTATGAAGTATAATTATGATTAATGATATTATATTTCATGCGGTGACACGCTTAACATTAGTACGATGTTTATTGGATTGTGATTGTCTTGTGTGTCAGAGGCACTATGTCATTGCATATTCCTTAAGATGCATTGTTGATAGAGTCAACTTATAATATTAACAAGTGTAGTTAAGAAAAAATTGGAGGAAATAAACTTTAAATATGTTAGCAAATGGTTTGGGACATGACAAATATAAAAAATCAATGGTTTGAAACTCTGAATGTATGAAAATTTTATTTAACCAAATATTTTGCCCAACAATTAGATTTGTCTTGGCCCTGTTCTATGCAAGAAAAAAAAATACAAATATGACTTGTATCAACTATAATTTTTTATTTTTTAATCTTTTCCAATAAGAGTAGTCGCTTTTGGATAAGCTTTAGTTAAAAATAAAAGAACAATCGTATGCTTGCTTGTGTTGTCTGTGAAAGTCATATTGGCATTCAAATACGAGCTCATGGGTGATGTAAATATGAATGGGCTGGTAGATGTTTCACCAATTGCCTAAAGGATCGGGAGGTTTAGTCTTTGCCTATAGTGTAAATTATATATAATGATTGGGTTCCCTCAATAAGTAATCCGTTTAGCTTACCACATATAAGCACGTGTTTGGCTTCGTGTTAGATACGGAAAAAATCACATTCAATAACCGCTTTTATGCAATAGTTACTCTTTATTGTTTTTGGCCAAACATGATTTAGAGGAAATAAAAACTAAATCAAATATGCAATAAGTTGTTGAACAAATGGCAATGGGCCTAATGAAGCATGAGAATCTCTTCTTTGGGCCGCCATGCAAGGAGTCTTCGGCCTTAAATAGAGAAGAACTGGGTCTCCTAAAACGATCCTATCTTTAAATCTCAGCCCATCACCTTTTCCGAAACCCCATGAACTTTCTAAATGTGCCAGTGTTTGACTGCATGTGCGTGCAACCGTGAATCCGGCGTGAAGTCTGACCGCCGCTTCACCCGAAAAATGTGATATGCTTGAATCTAACATATATATTTAAAAAGTATAAGAACTGTTTATAAACTATAGATGGTATAGATTTATTTTATGCAATACTTTAAAAATTGCACCGGTACTTGAAACTAGTAAAAATACTGATTTATAATTTATTGGTTTAGTTATAGTAGAATCAGTAATAATTATATATATAATTTAATTATATATATACACATATGATTAAATATATATATTTTATTATATATTTTAAAACTTTAATAAAAAATAATAACAAACAAATATTAATAAACCTTACGTGTTGGATAGAATTCTTAATTTTACTTTTTACTCAAAAATTTTATGTTAAAAACATTGGCCCCTGTACAGCACAATATTATGCATTTGAGTTAAATAAACTCAATATCACTCTTTTAATCCAAAGAAAGTAGGTTTGTTATGCTCAAAAGTCCAAACCCGTTTATCATCCATGATCCAATCTTGAGCTTGCACATGCGAAGAGGCCCAGTACACATCTGCACCATGTAGTGCAAGGTAGTATAACTAACACCATATAAAGGGAAAACTAGGAATAAAAGCTGGTGGGGCCACCAAAAAAACTTTCAATGGCTACTTTGGAGCATGTTCCTGATGGGTCCACCAGAAGCCTTAGGTGAGCTAAGTTCGTTGCAGTCATTTAGCCCCCCTTGACAAATCCAGTAAATGCCAAAACTAAGAAGCAGCAGAGATGCAGAAAGCCATAGACCAATTCTTCACTCCTTCAAAACCATAACAACCATCGCTTCTGTTCATGTCTTACATCTAAGAAAACACCCATTGATCTTCTTCTTCTCATCACTTCCTCATCAGTTGCAAAGTCCAATTGAACACCAAAAGCATCATCAAGCTGTTGATTGCTCCAATACTGATAGTTCAAATTAAGAAAAATTGATCTTCTTCTTTCTTGATGATCGCCTTCATTGATTATAGTCAGATTCGCAACCTCTTACTCTTACAAGTAAGAAACCCATTGGCAAAGGTATGCTTCTACGTGGCTATCAAAAGAAGGAAACGAGGATTAGAAAATGTTGAAAAAACTAAAGTCTCAAATGATTAAAGGTAAGGGAAGAATAAAAGTTTCCCTAAATAAATAATGGGGTAAACCACTTCCTTAAAATAAGGTGTCTTAAAACGATCAACTTATTTGGTATAACCGGTTTACACCGATCTTATTGATCTTTGGCCAATTTTAAGGGTTAGTGTTCTCATAGCATACTGCCAATTGGTGCAAATTATATACGAATGAAAATTATGTTAAACAAGGTTTCCAACACCACCATAATTTGTCCAATTTGGATGCAAATTGAGTGAGATAAGATTAATCAAAAGTGGAGGCTTCATAATTGTTTTTTTTTTTTAAATGTGTTCAAATAGTCCATTTTTGAGGGTTGGTTTTCCCTCTTTAGGCCATAACTTTATGTAAACCTTATATATTTGGAAAGTTCATTCTATAGCTTTCTAAAGACATAAAATTTGTCCCATTTGGACAAGAAATGAAAGAGATATAACTTTCGTAAAATTGACCCCTTGAAATTGAAAGACCTAAAAATCACAAAAAATGAACAAGGAACACATGCGCCGGTAGCATGGGAGGTCCAACCTTACCTCGATGAACATGTAATCACATAAAAAGAAAGAAGAGATTAAAAGGAGTTTAAAGGTGGTAGCTCCATCATTGAAAACCACCCTTAAGGCACCTCGTATGGCTCATGCGCCACCCTAGGCTTGTGGACAAAATTAATAACATTGGAAAACTTGTAGAACAAGTTTTCCATTTCTGTAAGGCTTGAAACTAATGGTGCTTTGTGTTGGGAATGCTAGCCCCTAAAAGAAAGTTGTTTGACCATAGTGAAACTAAAACTTTAAACCAAGATTTCTCTCTAATGGAGTCTTGATTTTTTCTCAACCTTTTGCTATGAGTCCTTCTCTTAATAGTTTCCCTATGGTGTGAATTTAGTGGCCTAGAATGTTCTCTATAGATTTTCATCAAGAAGAGATTAAAAGGAGTTTAAAGGTGGTAGCTCCATCATTGAAAACCACCTTTAAGGCGCCTTGTATGGCTCATGCGCCACCCTAGGCCTGTGGATAAAATTAATAACATTGGAAAACTTGTAGAACAAGTTTTCCATTTATGTAAGGCTTGAAACTAATGGTGCTTTGTGTTGGGAACGCTAGCCCCTAAAAGAAAGTTGTTTGACCATAGTGAAACTAAAACTTTAAACCAAGATTTCTCTCTAATGGAGTCTTGATTTTTTCTCAAACTTTTGCTATGAGTCCTTCTCTTAATAGTTTCCCTATGGTGTGAATTTAGTGGCCTAGAATGGTCTCTATAAATTTTCGTCACTAATGGCCCCTAATGTTCAAATTTAGAACTATCCTTAATTCATGTTCACTTGCCAAAAAGAAAAATACTAGGTTCAGTCCAACCTACATAAATCTCTCACGGAAAAACAATAAATTGAGCTAATTAAACTCTAATACCAATGAAAGAAAATTCAAGATGGGTATAAGATACTTACTTATAGTGTATGAATTTTTTCTAATCTACTGCCATATGTGGTGCAATCATAATTACATTCTAGACTCTAACCTCAGTTTCATAACAAGTTCAACAGTACCAAAGAACGAGAGGATGAAAAAAAGTTTTGTATTTTCTCTGTGTTTTTCTTTTATCCAAACACATGCATACATAATGCACAATCATTTTTTCATGATAACACACAAACTAATAATTAGTTATCTCATTAAATTAACTGACTTATTTTAAATTCTAAAATCAAAATTTGAATATATTAATTAATTAATTTTCTTTTTAAGCTTTGATTATGAATTTATGTCAACACATTATAAACGCCCAGTAATCCAGAGTCTTCAAAACAAGAAAAAGAAACATAACTTTTTATCCCTTCTTTTCTATCTCTTTTCTTTCCTCTTCCTTCTAGCTTATATATAGGAAGCAGGCGGCATCTTTTTGTGGCAGAGTGTGGCCTATATTTAGTAGCCACTTTTGTTGGTTTTTTTATGGCTTGACTTGTCAAACATTATTAAAAACGCTAAACTTGGGACTTCCTTGACCGTGAGGATTAGGGAAATCACAAATATTTTTCAACTTCTATGCTTTGTATTTTTCTTTCAACTTTTGTTCTTACTCATTTATGGGAGCATTTACGTATGCATCAAATGCTTTTAGACTCAACATCGTTTGATCGAAGATATTTTATGTTTGTAATGCTGAAAAATGTATGTCGGTTCTAATATAAAATGAAGTAGTTTTAGGTTTGCTTGCTTTACCTAGTAGCTTCCCTTCTTCTTTTTTTTCTTCAGTAATATTATAGTTAACTAGATGTTGGTATTTCTTTATTTTTGGTGCATGTTTTAGGTGATCAACAATTTTGTCTAGTATTGCACTCGTAATTAGGAAGAAAAAACCTTAAGTGCGTCTCATTTGGGAGCTCATCATTTTCAATTATCTTATAATTTTGAACAATATAGGTATTATTGTCATGTAATGAACCCTACTTTAAATTAGATAATTGAATTAAATTTAAATTCTAGAAAAATGATTATTTATTTATCAATATATAAATAATAATAGCACTCAAATTTTTAATGAAAGAGAATTCTAATCCTGATTTTAGCAATATCTTATAATTTATTCTTTCAATTAATTTCACAAGACGAATATGGATGAGGGAGGAATACATCTAACAAAAAGTATACTATGCTCGCATGAGAAAAAGCCTCGCATTCAATGAACCGGCAGAGTAAGGAAATCAAAGGGTCAAAAGTTCCACCCATAAAATAAAGTGGGAGTGGCTCGTATCTCTCCTTTTTTTTTTCTTTTCCCTATCTTCTAGTTTAATGTTACATGAATACATCTGAATTTAGGGATTTGTTCTCCAAATTAAGCTAGTGTACGTACTCTTTTGCAACCGAGCAAAGTAACACACCAGAAACTAACAACACAGCAAAGCAGTCCATTTTGAAAAAAATCAAAAAATAGTCAAGAAACACCCTTTACTTGTCATTATTTGTTGAGTGATGCTTCAAACCACGTGCTCTCTGTTTCGCCTTTTTTAAGATTAGTTATTGAATTTTTTAATATAAAATTTTGTTGCTTCGTTGAATAAGTCAGAACGTGGGCATATACCCATTACCTTATCCCACTATCATATTTTGTTCCTATATTTTAGTATTTTCAATTGTTGTACGCCTATATAATAGGCTTTGACATTGTTTAATTAATTTAAGTCTTTATCTGCCTCATTCTGTTCAATATTATATTCAATTTATTTTATTCCCTTTTTCCAACAATATTTTTGGCATTAGAGCTTTCCAGAGAGTGAGAGGGGGAGCATTTGTGAGATACCCAAGAGGCGAGAGCACCGCAACAACTCCTTCATTTCTTTCTCACTTCTACCCTTACTTTCCCTAATAGAAAGCACCATAGCTATTCTTTCCTTCTCTCACTTTCTGTTCCAGGTTCAATTGTGAACAAGGGAGACTTCCACTCGTACAAAATCAACTTACTATGATGGCACTTTATGGCAACTAATGGAATTTCATTAGCAACCGCTAGCATCTCAACAACATCACAACCTTTAATTCCTATTTTTAATGGGGATAAGTATGAGTTTTGGTCCATAAAAATGAAGACCCTCTTCCAATCTCAAGATATATGGGATTTGGTTGAGGATGGTTATGCAGACCAAGATACAAACCAGCAATAACTGAAAGAAAATAAGAAGAGAGGCGCAAAGGCTCTATTTTTCCTTCAACAAGGGGTGCATCACAACCTCTTCTCCAAAATCGCTTCCGCAATGACTTCTAAAGAGGCATGGCAGATATTGAAGACTAGGTTTCAAGGCTCTAACAAGGTAATCTCTGTAAAACTCCAATCACTTCGTCATGAATTTGAGAATCTTCTTATGCAAAAGAGTGAGTCTGCATAGGATTACTTGTCTAGAGCTAGTTCTGTGGTTAATAAAATGAGGTCTTATGGAGAGAAAATTATTGATGAAACTATTGTTGCAAAAATATTGAGAACTCTTACACCTCGTTTTAATTTTGTGGTTGCTACAATTTAAGAGGCCCATGATTTATCTAAATATTCTTTTAATGAATTAATAAGTTCCTTGCAAGCTCATAAAGACAAGATGAATCAGTCGTAAAAAAGCCATAAAGAACAAATATTTCAGGTGAAGGGGGAGTCTTTTAAGAACACCAATTCCACTGGCAGAGGAAATGGTAGAGGTGGCTTTCATGGTAGAGGCAGAGGCATAGGCTGTGGTGGTGGTAGAGGCCACGGTAAAAAAAAATCAAAAGAGCTCCATTCAACGCAATTATTGCAAAAAATTTAGGCACAAAGAAGCAGACTACTGGGCAAAACAAAAGGATGAACAAAAGCAGGCAAGCTTTGTAGAGAGAGAAGAGTCAGAGACATTGTTTATGGCACAATCTATTGACTTTGATATTTCTGTTGATGGTATTTGGTTTGTTGATAGTGGATGTTCCAGTCATATGACCAATTCTCATTCACTATTTAAGGAATTGGATGAATCGTAGAAATTCAATGTTTGACTTGGAGATAAAAGATGGTTTGCAAGTGAAGGCAAAGGTGTAGTCTCTCTTAACATTAGCAATGATAAGAAGAAACTTTTGCATAATGTTTCATATGTACCTAGCTTAGGTCAAAATCTTTTGAGTGTGGGTCAATTGATGGAGAGTGGATTGAGAGTTATATTTCATGGCAATTTTTGTGTCGTTCAAGATAAGAAAACTAGTCAAATCCTTGCTAAAGTTAAGATGACTAAAAATAAAATGTTCCCGCTTAATGTTTCATCTATTCAGGAAAATGCTTTTATTACTAAAGGCATAAGTGATTCTAATCTTTGGCATTTACAGTATAATTATTTGCATATTAAGGGATTACAATTGTTGAGTCCAAAGGATATAGTTTTGGGGTTGCTAAACATTGAAACTATTGAATTCTGTGAAGGTTGTGTTTTGGGAAAACAAAGTAAAAAATCAATTCCTATAAGGAAGTCTTGGAGAGCCTCTCAATGTCTTGAGTTAGTGCATGCGGATTTATGTGGGCCTACAAATACTGAGTCGTTAAATGGGAGTTGTTATTTTTTGTTGTTTACTGATGATTATAGCAGAATGAGTTGGATTTATTTCTTGAAATTGAAATATGAAGTGTTTGAAAATTTCAAGAAATTTAAAGCTTTAGTAGAGAAGCAAAGTGATTGTTACGCAAAGGTGTTATGTAACACCGTAACTTCTAGCTCATTTTATATCATTTATAAGCTTTATATCATCAATCCCATAAGAGTATATGAGAAAGAGGATAAAAATAATAGACTTTTTCGCGTTGCGCTATATCTAAAAAATTTAATTTGGTGTCACGTGGACCGTGTGAGCTTATACTATACTTCCTCATATTTAATTTTATTATTTCAACTCATTTGCATCACAAAAACATGCCTACAATTCATGGAAACCAAAATGGAGCTCAAAATAAACAAGCATATTTTCGGCCAGATTTACTCTATTTTCTGACCCAATTTTGGAAAATCATAACTAAATCTAGAAAATTCAACATGATGAAATCTTGGTCATTTTAGAAAGCTTAGGATGTCTAATTTACACTAAAAATATGTCCAGGTTACAATATTTATCACACAGGACGTTTGACATCCAAAAAGCTACTGAGGTTGCTGACTACCTGGGCTGGTGTTCAGTTTACTGATATCAACTTTAAAACTTCATAACTAATTCTATAAAAATCGAAATCATACAAACTTGGTCATTCTGGAAAGCTACAAATTTTAAATTCTAAAAATAATTCCAGGATGAAATAGATATTTTTAGACATTTGGAACTGATGGAACAGTAACTGAGCTCCTGGGACGCTACTGATACTAACAGTTAACTTCAAGCACGCATAACTCTCTGGTCAGACCTCCAAATGAGGTGGTCTTGGTGGCCACAGAAAGCTTATGACCTCTAGTTTATGCATATAAAATTTCATAAGTATTGGACACCATTTGGCTATCAGGTGACACAGAATTCAAAACTGCCAGTATGAACAGTATCCATAAAAAATCCCAACTTTGAAAATTTATCAAATATTCTCTAGACCTCCAAAAATTATAATCTTTAGCTTCCCAAAAAGATCTTAATGAGACCTAATTTTATGCCAAATTTTAGATCAAGACTAGCTCATTTGGCCAAAAAGTAGCATAGGGTTCCATTATGGAAAATTTTGACCCCATATTGGGTACTAAAATTGCCAAATAGATTTCCCTTGGTCTTGGCACCCTTTGGGCAAGTTTAAAAGCTTATTTAAGACTTGTGTGAGCTGCCCAAATGGTCCCAAACCTCATGCATCTCATTTTGGCTATTCAACCCATATTTATACACATATTCATCAAACTTTAAACCTCTATACTATGACAATACATACTCAAAACATGTGCTAATAGTCATATATCATTTCCATACATCTAAACATCACATAATAGTATGTTTACATATGTCTCAACGTTCATAGTACATATACAACCTCATATACATTATAAACCATCATTATGGTTCCAAAATAGACAAAACAAGACATAAGCTTGTCAATTGTCCCTCTTCAAGGTTGTTGGCTCCCTTCACCACAATTTCTTAGTCCACCTAGCATGTTAGATCATTAGAGAGAAGGGGATGAGATTCAAGAATATCAATAACTCATCTCCCATTCCATCACACATAATATGTGCAAGCAAGTTTCACAAATGCATGCATGGAGAAAGTAGAAATCATAGGCATTTTAAAAGCAACCTTAGCATGTGAATCAATCATACAAGACATTCAAGAGCTCACTAAGTGTTTGGATTAGCCTCACACTTCTCCTCATAGATTTTGGACTTGCCTCACCCATTCTTTAAATACTTTGGACTCAACCATACTCTTGAGAGCCTACTTTATTTTTGGGAGACTCTTTACTTTGTCTCAACCAAACTCAAGGGTTCTTGGCTCATCCTCATTCAAGGGAAGAGTTCTTGGCCTCTCCACACTCAAGCAAACTCATACAAACATCATGGGTTCATTTAAAAATATAACATGGCATCAAGCATCATGGCATATACAGGCATGCTAGCATACTTTTTAAAGCTTGAAAATACACATACACACATTCTAAAACAAGCTAAACATATATTCATGTATGAGAGAAGGTGAAGAGAGCTACTTTGTATAGAAACACACACTTTTTCCTTAGCTTTCAAGCCTCCTCTTTTAGCCACACACCCACAAGTTAGTGGAAATAGTGTCTCTTGGCCTAGACACAAATTATGGGAGCCAATTAAGTTCATGAAACAATTTCTAGGGCCATGCAACTTGCTTAAACCCTAGATTACTCTACAACCTCCATTATGGTCCATATTGGCACCTAATGAAGCAACACCCCTCAAATGATTTTTAGGCCTTATTCTTTACTCTCAAATATGATTCTTGACTCCTTTTAAGTTTCTTGGAGTCATTACATCATTAAAATAAAAGGCCTAGCACCATGTTGCTTCTTTAGGTCATATTATGGAACCTAAGACACCAAATCACTTTCCATGAGTTCTAAATTTTTTCCAAGGCCTCCCCTCATTTTCATTCATAAATTATGACTCAAGAATGGCCTTAGAAAAATTTAAAACTCTCTTTAGCTATGAGAAACTCTTTAGGCCGAGGCTATGGAGCTTAATGGCCTTCATGGAGTTTGCTTGGTTTTCTTGAAGGGGGAAGCTTGTGGGGAGCATCTTTGGTGTCTCAAGAACTCATTTATACTCTAACTTAGACCTAAGAAGCATCCTACAAATTCAGAAATTGAAAGGTGCACTTGAAACCCTAGGTTTTGCATCTTGCTTTCTAATGTTTTTTTCTTAGTTTTCTTTGCATATTCTTATTCCTCTCCATCAAATACCTAACAATCATCTTTGGTTTGGTTAAAAATATGAATCCTTAGATCTGTCCAAGTGTAGGTCGAAATGCTCAAGGAAGGGAGGAAGAAGACCAAGTAGAAGAATTGCAAAATACCTTGTTTTCCTTAGATTTCCTTGCTTGTTCTTGCTTTCCTTGGCCTCCTTACTTGAAATTCAAACTTTCCCCTCTGTTCTCCCTTCAAAACAGCCCTCAAAACTTCAAAGAAATCATGAAGAAGAAGAGGGAAAAAGAGGAGAAGAAAGTGGTGGAGAGAAAGCATGAAAAACAAGCAAAATTCTATACCTAAAGTCTTGAATCTCTCCTCCTTCTTCCCTTCTCTTTGTACGCCACTCTCCAAGGGATTTGCTTCTGATTTGGGGCTAAAAATTCTGAAGTGAATGAAGGAGAGTGTGAGGTGCCACCTATATATAGTTAGGGTAAAGTAATTTTTTTAAAAATTCCTATTTTGCCCTTCATACTTGGCCTTTTTGTTTCTCCTTCGTTTTAGCTCATTTTTTAGAATCGTCTTCTCCATTATAAAATTTAGATTCCCAATTAAGAAAAATGGCTTTGGAATCACTCAAATCGGAGCTAAAACCCTTCCGAACGAATTGGTCAAAGTTCGGGTCAACTGACATTAGAAAACTTACACTGGAGGGTCTTTACCAGTCCCGGGGCTTCCCATGGTTTTTGGGGCCTCTGAGAACCCTGGGCAACTCAAAATTTTCATTTAAAAAGCCTTACTAGGTGCTTTTCCAAAATTACACTTATTTACGAAAATGCCACTGGTCTTTCGACAAATTTTTTGAATCACTCCGACCCCAATTTCTGGGCAACTCAAGGCTCAAATCCTCTTTTTTTATTATTTAACATTTTATCCAAATTTTATTTGGCCTTGAACCACTCATCTCAGGGGACTTACTTTGAAAGCGTGCCCGTTTCTATCGTTTAACGAAAATTGGACATTACATGTTACGTACAGATAGAGGAGAAGAATTTTGTTCTAATGAATTTTTCATTTTTTGCGAGGAAAATGGTATTCATAGGGAGCTCACTTCACCATATACGCCAGAGCAAAATGGCATTGCTGAACAAAAGAACTGAACTATGGTAGAAATGGATAGAAGCATGATGAAGGCAAAAGAGCTTTCTAATCAATTTTGGGCTGAAGCAGTAGCCACAGCAGTGTATCTCCTCAATCTTTCTCCTAGAATAGCAATCCTAAACAAGACACCTTATGAAGCCTAGAGAGGTGTAAAGACCCGGGTAAGCCACTTAAAAGTATTTGGTTGTATAGCCTATACTTTGGTAAAATTATCTCGTCAAAAACTTGATGAAAAATCTTAAAAATGTATCTTTGTTGGCTATAGTGTGCAATCCAAAGCTTATAGGCTTTATAATCCAATTAGTGGCAAAATAATTATTAGTAGGGATGTTGTATTTAATGAAGAAGTAAGTTGGGATTGGTGTAGCAAGAGCAACAAAGAAGCTGAAAAATTTGTCCCTATAAGTGTTGAAGAAGCATATTCTGAATCAAAACCAGCAGATCTGGAACTCTCTTCCTAAGGAGGTAGTAGCACCCAAACTCCTCATTTATCACCTGTGGGTTCACCAACCAGTTCCTCATTAAGTTCTTTGAGTGAAACACCTCCTAGAAAGTTTCAATCTTTAAGGGAAATTTATGAAACTTGTGACTTTGCTCTTTATGTTACAGATCCTATATCTTATGCAGATGCTGCAAAAGAGCAAGTGTGGCAAGATGCAATGGTTGAAGAGATGAATTGCATCAAGAAAAATGATACGTGGGAGTTAGTTGATCTTCCTGAAGGCAAGAATGCAATTGGGCTCAAGTGGGTACATGGAACCAAGTATAATGCTGATGGTAGTATATAGAAGCACAAAGGACACTTAGTAGCTAAATGCTATGCTCAATAACAAGGTATTGATTTTGATGAAACTTTCTCTCCTATGACTCGTTTTGAAATGGTGAGAACTTTTCTAGCTTTAGCTACTCAACTTCAATGGCTTGTGTTTCAATTTGATGTTAAATCAGCCTTTTTGAATGGTGAGTTGAAAGAGGAAGTATTTGTTTCTCAACCTGAAGGTTATGCTGGTAATGGTGAGGAAAGCAAAGTTTATAAGCTTATAAAGGCTTTGTATGGCCTTAAACAAGCCTCATGTGCTAGGTATCATAAAATTGACTCATATTTTCATGAAAATGGTTTTAAAAAGAGTGATAATGAGCCCACTCTTTATCTGAAACAACATGGTGATTTTGATTTTCGAGTGGTTTGTCTTTTTTTTTTTTGGTTGATGATATGATATATATGGGGTCTTCTGAAGAAATTATTGCTAATTTTAAGTCAAGTATGATGAAAAAATTTAAGATGTCAGTTTTGGGACTATTGCATTACTTTCTTGGTTTAGAAGTGAAGTAAGGTCCTAATGGTATTTTTATTTCTCAAAGAAAGTATATAATGGATCTTCTCAAAAGGTTTAATATGCTGGGCTACAAAATAGCATGTTCCCCTATGAATATGAATGAGAAATTGAATGTTGATGATGATACTAAAGTTGCGAATGCAAAGTATTATAGAAGCATGGTGGGTGGCTTAAATTATTTATCTAATATAAGGCCTGACATAGCACATTCTGTGAGTGTAGTTTCTAGATTCATGCATAATCCCACTAAACATCATCTTGGAACTGTAAAAAGGATTATGCACTATGTTGTAGGCACTGTTGCTTTTGGAATTTGGTACTCAAAGGTATCAAGTTTCAAATTATCAGGTTTTTCTGATAGTGATTGGACATGTTGTATTAATGATAGAAAAAGCACTTCGGGGTATGTTTTCACTCTTGGTTCAGGTGCTATTTCATGGAGCTCAAAGAAGTAAGATACTGTGGCTTTATCCTCATCTGAAGCAGAGTATGCAGCAATAACTTCAACAACTTGTCAAGCTGTTTGGCTAAGAAGACTGTTAGCAGACCTTTTTTCGAACACAATCTGAGGCAACAGAGATTTATTGTGACAAGAAATCAACAATTGCAATGACAAAGAATATAATTTTTCATGGTAGAACGAAACACATTGATATTAGGTATCATTTCATTCATGACTTTGTTACAAAGGAAGAAATTACTTTGAAATATTGTAGTACAAATCAATAAGTTGTAGATATCATGACCAAGTCACTTTTTGCTGGAAAAATTGAAGATTTCAAAATGCAAATGGGTGTGTGCAGTTTTGAAGCAAGGAGGAGTGTTGAGTGATGCTTCAAACCACGTGCTCTCCATTTTTTTTTAGGATCAATTATTGAATTTTTTAATATAAAATTTTGTTGCTTTGTTGAATAAGTCAGAACGTGGGCCATGTACCCACTACCTTATCCCATTATCATATTTTGTTCCTGTGTTTTAGTATTTTTAGTTGCTATACTTCTATATATAATTGGCTTTGATATTGTTTAATTAATTTAAGTCTTTATCTGTCTCATTTTTTTAATATCATGTTCAGTTTATTTTATTCTCTTTTTCCAACACTATTTATATCATCTTCACTCCTTCTATGAGCCATATCAGATACCAATCCACATTGATCTTAATCATTAGTTTATAAAAATGCTAAAAACGAAGCTCCCATGTTTAACACTACGCTAAGCTTTCCTTCTGGTTGGAGTTTCAGCAGAACAATGTAGGAAGCAAGCAGGCGGAGCAGTCTGCCCAAATGGACTGCGTTGCAGTGAATTTGGGTGGCGCGGCAACACACCATCTTACTGTGGACTTCGCTGCCAGAGGCAGTGCACTTCGAGTGGGTCATCTCCGTTCAATCAAATGCTTCAGTATCGCAACGATGATCGTTGCTCGGGTCACGGGTTCCACACCTACTATGCTTTCGTTACTGCTGCTCGTTCTTTCAAGTGGCTTTGGCACAACCGGTGAACCCGCAAGAGAGAGCTTGCTGCCTTCTTGGCTCAGACTTCTCACGAAACCACAGGTTCATATTTATTTTGTTGTATATAATTAAGTCTAGGCATTTCTCCAACAGTGATAAATTCGTGTTTACTATGGATATTATAAAATAATATTTTTATTAAATTTATTACTATAATTAAATTTATTAATATTACATTATAGTCGAATCAACTATTAAGAGTTATTAATTATTAAATAAATTAAAAAAAGACTTAAACATAAAATGTTAAATAGAATATAGGTAAAAAATTGTTTTAGTTATTAAGTCTTAACTAGAATTTTACAGAACAGCTGAGTTCATATATCATTGCTCTCCAGTTGTTTGATCATTAATAAATATAGAGAGGGAAACCCTGCATTGGTTCCTAATAGATAAATAAATAAACTTTTAGTTTGATATTACAGAAATTATTTTTTTATTTAATTTCCTGGTTATTAAAATATTTGTAATATTGTCCTTCTATTATATTTTCATCCAAAATTTAACACCAAACCAAACAATTTTGCTAAGAACTTTATTGGATAACAAATTTAGTACACGTGATAAATAGTTAATAATATTCAAGTCAGCAGTTTGTCAGCTTTAGTGTCAAATTTGGAATAAAAATAAAATGAAAGGATAAGATTACAAAAAATTTAGTATTATAGACTAAAAAAAAATATTGTGAAGCTCCAAATTAAAAATTCACTTATATGTGAAATAATCAGGTAGCCCTTTTATTCACGTGGATGATTTGGTTGGTGGTGTAGGAGAGTGGCCAAGTGCACCAGATGGTCCATGTTTTCGAGGATATTGCTTTGTCACTAAACGCAATAGCTCAGGGGCTTCTGGTGACTCTCCCGATTGGCCTTGCCCTGCTGATAAACAGTACTATAGCCAAGACCAATTCAACGGACAGTGAATCTCTCTTCCACTCCTTCGTATTTCAAATCCAAATATTAGAGTTTATTTGATACGTAAAAAATTAAAAATTAAAATAAAAAGATAATTTTATAAATTAAAAATATTCATAATATCTATATTTTTAATGATTAAATAATTATTATTAAAAAATATTAAATAATAATTGAATAATAATTATAAAAATAAAATTAATTTTTTTTTAAATTTTCTTTTTTTCTCTCCCTTTCCAAGGTTATCAAATGGCTGTAAGGTTTCGTTTGATTTGTTGTGGCGCAAACACATTTTATTTATATAATTTATATAGTATTTTATTATATTTATATAATTATTATTTTATCCATCAAATTATTATTTTAATTATTAAATTAATTTTTAAAAAATAAAAATATTTTTTTTTCTCACTTATTCTTACTTTCTCTTTTTTATTTTTTATTTTCTTTATATTCTTCAACCAAATAATTCGTAAGTAGACTTTACGTATCCTAACATCCTAAAGCATAGAGAAGTAATCATGATCTAAATTGACTTCAAAAGGGTTGATTTCAATTGACAAAGTTACATTGATTTGATAGATTACTTTCCAAATTCTTAATTAGTGTTATATGACAGTATAATTGACTTGACCTAAGTTTTATGTAAACAAGATTACCAGCTTGACATTTTCATTGTTGAGCAACTACAATTACCGTTGACATTTTCATTGTTCAGCAGCTACAATTATGGGCTAGCGAGCAAAGCCATTGGTGAACATCTGACAGATAATCCAGATCTGGTTTCTACTGACCCGACCGTATCATTCAAGACGGCAATATGGTTCTGGATGACCCCATAGTCAAACAAGCCTTCAAGCCACGATGTGATCACTGGAACGTGGACACCATCCGATGCTCACAAGTCAGCTGGTTTAAGTCCCCGGGTACGGAGTAATCTCCAACCTAATCAACGGTGGGCGTCAATGCGGGCATGGCCGGGTTACTCGGGTCGACTTCGGGTCGGGTTCTACAAGAGGTTCTGTGAGATACTTGGAGTGAGCCCCGGGGAAAACCTGGACTGCAACAATCAAAGACCATTTGCTTAGGCCAAGTTGCCAATTTTACGAAGCGAATGATCTTATATACTAATTGGATATGTGATAGCAAACTAGTAATAGACGGATTACAATGATCCTCCGTGTAATTGGAACTTTCTTGCATAGAGAGAAAGCTTCCCTCAGATGTTATACTTTTAAAATATCAATAAAATCAGTACTTTATTATTATTTCTAGAACAGAAATTTAAATTAAAAATATTTTAGAAAATATATTATAAAGAAATAAATAAGTAATTATTTTTGGCGCATTGAGTTAAACAACAATATTAAATAAATTACTGAAATACTCATTTTGATATATTTTTGAACAAAAGTGTATAAAGATTGCTTTTGAAAATTTCTCCCTAGCCCTTCAAGCACCTCTTTTTCACATTATTGGTCATCGGAGGTTTTGTAGACTTAGGCCTTGTTCGGTTCAACGGAAGGGAGGGGAGGGGAAGGAAGGAGAAAGATTTTAATGGAGGAGAGGGAAGGAATTTTAATGATATATTGTTTGGTTCAAAAGGGAAAGGGAGAGAAAATAATAATATATAGACTATTTTACCTTTTTATATTTCAAAAGTAATAATAATATAATTAATTATTTTTTTATTTTTTAAAATTTAACATTTTTATCACCAAATTAAACAAATGTCAGAAATTATCTATAATTATAATTATTTAAAAAAATTTGTAAACAAATGAAAATAATTAAACAATTATTTCAACAAATGTATAATTTAACATGTTTTATTTCATGAAATCAAAATGCATCTGAGTTGAGAACATTAGCATGTTTACTTTTTTCTCAATATGGCAATATACCCATATTAATTGATATGTTGAAATTTCCCCTCAACCATAAAAAATTTTATGAAATATGGAGGGATAAGAGAGAAGGGGAGGGGAGGACATTTTAGTCTAAATTTTTTTTTTTTTTTTGCAACTTTCTCTTCTAATTCTCCCAAATTGGAGGGATAAGAGAGAGGGGGAGTGGAGAAAAAATTTCATTAAACTTTTTCTCCCCTCCCTTCCAAAAATGCATACCAAACAAGGAGAGCGAATGAGAATCCTCTCCCCTCAAACCAAACAAGGGGTTAATCAAGTTAACTAAAGTCTAGCTAGCTAAGGGAGATGCATATGGGAATCAGAGAAAAAAACACACCCTATTATCCCCACTATGCATATATATATATATATATATACATATTTTTTAGAGGATTTTTCTTTAGGCAGGCGGTGATTGTTGGAAATGGATGGAAATTAATTATATTAGTTTTGAAAAAAGAAAGATATAGAGTGTGTAAAATATATTATTTAAGTGAATTTCATATATTTAAGTAGATCCATTTCTAAGATTTAGGTTATTCTTAAATTTAGTTGACTTGATAAAAAAGTAAGATTTTAGTACAATAGAATCTTTTTAATCATATATTGCACCAATTCATCGATTCATCTATGTTAATAAAGTCCAAAAAAAAAAAAAAACCCTTTGAGGCGTTGTATCAAAAAGTTGTGCCAAACACCATGTTTATCAATTGGAGGTGCCGGGAGTTCTCGCAGCGAAAAATATTAAATTAACATTTCAATGGAGTAGAAATTGCTCCACTTCATTTAAGATAAACAATCATATCATTCTTAATGTTTGAACAAATAACCTAAATCCTTTTTCAAATTTTAAACAGGACTCTACACTTCTTCCTCTTCTTCTTCTTTTTTTCAAAATTTTCTTCATTGCAAGAAAAAGGAATTTAGTAGAGGCCTACACAAGAAAACTAACAATGAAGTTTTTGAACTGTTTGTCTCATTTTATTTTATTTTTCAAAAATTAACAAATATATAAATTTGTCATTAAAAATATTAAATTTCTTGCACATTAGTATTTTTATCAAATAATCGAGAACATTAAAAGAATATATCATACAATAAATTTATTATTTTTAAAATCAACTTTTTCCACTCAATAATTTTGATAAACTACAACTAAAGAAGCCCAACGATTTGGAGTACAATTATTCCCTGGCCGGAGTTATGGACATATATTTAGGCCTCGTTTGTTGCAAGGAAGTAGTTTATGATAGAATGGGAACGGGAAAGAGAATGAGAATGAAAAAGAATCTTGTATTTTATAATTATGTTTAGTATGATAAAAAAAAAATATGAATATTTTTATTTTTTAATATTTGAAATAAAATGAAAGAGAAATTGAAAGATCAAAATATCTTTAATTATTTTTTTATTATTAATAATTATAAAATATAATAAAATAATTATTTTTAATTATCAATAAAAATAAAAAATAAAAAATAAAAAATAATTATTTTTTATTTTTGATTATAAAAATAAAAATAATATTTTAATTTTAAAAAATTAATTTTAATTATTTCTACTACTAAAAATTCAAATACATAAAATAAGATAGTCCAAAAATTTATTTTTCCTCGAAGTAGATAACTTTTCATTCAAGATACGGAAGATTGTACTCTCTCATATTTAAAGACAAGGAAAAAGCCACCCTTCATACCAAACACGTTTTCCCTACTCTCATTCTTTTCCCCATTCCATGAATGCCGTCTCCCATCTCTCATCTACCAAACGAGTCCTTAGTGCGAACCAAAACTTTGCATACTTTTGAAAATCAAAGACTGTAAAGTTTCTATACCATTTGATGGTGAAGTCAAAGTCAGGCAGCCCATTTTGAACAGCTTGAAAAGTCAAAAGAAGAAATTAAAAAGCAAAATCTCTAACGGACCTCATCCTCATCACTCTCTATATAGCCCATACATTGTTCATCTCCCTCACCTTACTTTCACACTTGACGTATAACAAACGCAACGATGAAGCTAGGCACAAATATCTTAGTGTTAGCCTTAGCTTTAGTGCTGCTAAAAGCCTCTGCAGAACAATGCGGAAGGCAAGCGGGTGGAGCTGTATGCCCAAACGGCCTATGTTGTAGCCAATACGGGTGGTGTGGCAGCACCGACGATTACTGTACAAAGAACTGCCAAAGCCAATGCAAGCCCAGCGGCGGCCCAACCCCCAACCCCACCCCAGGGCAGTCTCCTAGTGGCGGTGATGTCGGGAGTATCATAACCGCTTCATTGTTCGAGCAAATGCTGAAACACCGAAACGACGGGGCGTGCAAGGGGAAGGGATTCTATAGATACGACGCTTTCATAACGGCGGCTAGGTCGTTTGGTGGGTTTGGGACAACCGGTGACGATGCCACGCGCAAGAGGGAACTTGCTGCTTTCTTTGGACAGACGTCGCACGAGACGACTGGAGGATGGGATAGTGCACCTGATGGTCGTTATGCTTGGGGTTATTGCTTTGTCAGGGAAGGCTCTAATACTGCAAGTTCTGGATATTATGGCCGGGGACCCATTCAACTTACCCAGTAATTACTCTCTCTCTCTTTCTCTCTCTCGGACCTATTCATTAAGCACACGGTAATATCTTTCATGAATAAAACTTGGGGTGTTTGAATTTTGGTGACCTTTAACAGCGACTACAACTATGAGCAAGCTGGAAAGGCGATAGGAGTGGACTTGGTAAAGAACCCAGATCTAGTAGCGACAGACGCGGTGATATCTTTCAAGACAGCTATATGGTTCTGGATGACGGCCCAAGGAAACAAGCCTTCCAGCCATGACGTCATCACCAACAGGTGGACACCTTCTGCTGCTGACACGTCAGCAGGTAGGGTGCCAGGTTACGGTGTGATCACCAACATCATTAACGGTGGGCTCGAATGTGGGAAAGGCCAAAATGACAAGGTGGCTGACAGGATTGGTTTTTATAAGAGGTACTGTGATATTTTGGGAGTCAGCTATGGCAACAACTTGGATTGCTATAACCAAAGGCCTTTTGCTTGATTACCCTACTCCTAGTCTCCTATGGCTAATCTATTATTATTATTATAATAAGAGGGTTATCTCCTCATTCTTTGTAAGTTTTCTGAGTTCTCAGAACCTCTTCGTGTTTTTAATCAAAATCTTTATATGAATCTCTAATTACTTTCATAAATTAAAGATGTAGAAATAAAGTAGTATAAATAAAAGGAAAAATTAATTGAGATGCTGCAAAATGAATTCGAACACCATCTTATTACAATACAAAAGAATACGTAGTACAATGGTTGTGCTCTTTTTACTAAATCAGCATGTTGCATAAAGCAAATCATCCATTAAACTTTGTTTTATCAGCTTTTGGGAAATGGGCTTCTAGTGATCCAATTTAAAATCCAACCCCAAATAAGTAGTGTGGATCAGCCTAGAAATTGAATAAAAATCTCGTATTAGGAGGGTCAGATTTTGTTTTATGCAGCTGAAAAATGGTCATGCATTCAGTTTTGCACTATGGGCTTTAAATCTGGAAAGAAGAAGGCTCTTGGAAAGCAAAATCCTGAGAGGGTTTTGGTTATTATACTTTGTATTTCTGTAAAAATGTATAGCAATTTTTCTAGTCTAACTTGACGACCTGTTTGATAGGAAGGATTAGAATGAAAAATAAAGAAAAGGTGGGAAGGTAATGTGTTTTCTTTCTTTGATATGTATAAATAAAAAACAAAGGAAAGGATTAAGTTGGAAGCAACATCCGTGGGCCCGGTACAAATTTGATCCGTTCATTATGGGAGTAAAGGGGAAGAAAAATGAAACGGTGAGAAAAAGGGCTGTATTAGGAATGGAATTGTTATTTGTATTTGTTGCATCCACAATAAAAAGGATAAAAAAATAAAGATAAATAATAATGCATATTTTTGTTCATATAAACAAATAGATATTCGACCAAAAAATAGACATAAAATATTTATGATAAATGTATTTAATTAGATGAGAGAATTAATTTGATTTATTATGTATTTTTTATTTTTCATAAAATGAAATAAAAAAATATTTATTCTTTTTTCTTGTATATCAAAAGAAGAAACTAATTTTTATAAGTTACATTAAAAGGTTTGAACCCTCAATATTATCTAAACTCCCGTTCCAACCTTATTACTTGGTTAGCTCAGGTGGCCGAAAGAAGTAACCTATGACTTGTTCATTTTTTCTCTCAATTTTTTAATTATTTATTCTCCCCTTTCCTCCTTATAATATCAATCATTGCATAAAGGTCTGTTGTCACTTTTTGTCAGATTTTGCTTTTCCTCGTCGTCCCGTAAGTGTGAGCTATGATTTATAATGATTATATTTTTATAAGAAAATTACAAATATCCAAATTTTATAAAATTTATCATAAAAATTTAAAAAATTAAAATTATTTATAAAAATCAAAATTACTAATAAACTTTAAAAAAATTACTATTAAATTTGAATAAATTGTTATTAAAATTTAGGAGAATTAAAATTTAATGATAATTTTCTTAAAATTTGATTATAATTTTTTTAAATCATAATAAAAAATGGTAATAATTTTGATCTTTAAGAATAATTTTAATTTTTAAGACTTTTTATTATAAATTTTATAAAATTTAAGTCTTTAAATATGATTTTTTTTTATTTTTATCCTGCCAACATTTCCTATTTATCTTACTTGTTGGCGTATATAATTGACTCTATACATATATAGAAGCTCCTATGTACATTAATTGTACTAATATAATATTTAAAACGTTGCTCAAAATTTTATCTAATCACCCGAATATATTTATTATTAAAATTAAATTTAGATATAATTCTTTATGTTTTTATTATTCTCTTCTTCAATTAAAATATACAAGTGTTCATTTGTCTAATAATAACATCACAAATATATAATTTAATTGAGAAACTATACACTTATTTATAAAAATAATATATTTATTATATTCTTATTAAAAATTATAAACTTATTATATTCTAATTAAAAAATTTAATGATAAAAATATAATGAACTACATGTAATTTTTTTTTCTCATTATAAAGCAAAAGCTTGACTATTTTCAAATGAACCTAATCAGATACTCAATAGAAATTATTGAAATAAGTGTGTTAATGAATTTCATAAGTTAAAATACTCGTTTAAAATAATTTTTATGTTAAAATGATTTTTCTAATAAATCCGTTACAGAACAAACAATAAGTTGAATGTATATTCTGCATTTTTTTTTTCTAAAAGCGATCAATTTATCTGAAAGTTTCACACAAATCGTCCATCAATGGAGTTTTATTTTTGAATAAAATAAAAATTGTGAAAAAAAATAATTTTATTTATAGAAAATAAATTAAATATTAAATATTTTTTTTAAAAAAATATGCTATAATTTAATCAAATGTAACTTACTCTTAAAAAAAAAAATAAGTTGAGAAGAAATGAAAAATTAAAAGATTTTTTTTTATTCTAGCCAATGAAAAGTAAAAGATCTAATCATGAGACATCCATGATGTTACGCAGCAATATGATAGTGTCAGTACTAGTTAATTAGGGTTAGATGTGACGGTTATCCCGAGTATATAAAATACAACACCTCGTATCTTATTCATATGTAACTCCTGGTTTTATCAGTTGGAGATTTCCCGTGCTTTGCATTAATGTTCACAAAAAAGGCACAGGATTTTAGGACAAAAAAGCAACAAAGAAAAAATGTAATTTAAAATAAAATTATATATATACATATATGTGTATGTAAAAGATACTTTAAAATGTAATTGTACAAATGACTTATAATCAATAATTAACTAAATGTGTAGTCAGAATTCAATTAATTTTTGTTAGAAATAAATTAATTTTGACTAAAATTTTAATCAGATCAATAGTCTACTTTTTTTTATTACAGATATTTTGTTTGGATTAAATTTGTAGTTGTATAATTGTGTTTTTGTACCACATCATTAGCTGTAGCTTTTTTAATTTCATTGCATTTAATGGCAGTTTTTCAAAATATGTAAAGATTTTAAGAAAAATTAATACGAAGGATCCAAACTAAGTAAATATTATTATGAAGGACCTTAAAAATCAATATTATTCCTGAGGATCAAATGAAATTTGGTGGACAAGAATGCCCTCTGTTAATAAGCCTTATGAAACCTATGCAATTTACTCTATCGGGTCCTTTCTTACCATTTTTGTTCCCCACGAGGTCCAGCTATCTCCATGATCGTCCTCCTTTATTTCTAGAGTTATTTGCCCTTTAGTTCATCATTCTTCTTCCCTTCGTTTCTTCATCCTTCCTCCCTCCATTTCTCTTGTCATCCCGCATCTTGTTATTTGCAACTACTCACAGTCATGGTGTGAGCAGAATAGAACAGAACAGCCTAAATTTGTTACTATTAAAGGCCTTTTTGTATAATTGAGTAAGTAGTAATTTATAATATACTATGTCTCTCACATTCTCATGGTTAATGGCAACTTGTTCTTCTTATGCTTGTTAAGGATAGTCTGCACTTGGAGTTATAAGGAGTTTTAAACGTTTAATAGGTTTATTATCATTATTGATGTTTTGTTCCATCTGAGAAAGAATGCAATATGTAACACCCCAAAATTAATTAAGGTGTTAATCGTGGATTTAGAGTAATTAAGAATAATTAATAGAGGATAATTTGGCAAGTTGGTGAATGAAAATTTTTATAGAGATAAATTATTAGCATGGGTTTGAGAATCATTTAGGATAGAGATTTACATCTAGGCTCAAATTAATAAGTCATGATAAGAGGCTAATGGAGGTCCAATGAATTAGGTGCAGACCCAAACCCTTGAACCCTTCAAAGTTGGCCCAAACCCCATTAAACTTCAGCAACCCAATGTATAAAACTGGCCCAATAGAATTCTGCAGCCCAACACTTCAAAACTGGCCCAACAAGCTAAAATCTAAAACCCAATTGGATCTAGACCTTGGAGCAGCCCATGACCCATCCCTTGACCCAACTTAAACCCATCTAAAACCCTAATGCTTCAGCCACTTTCCCATTTGCTGAGACACAAGAAGCAAATTCGGAGGTGGAGAAGGAGGCTAGGGTTGGGGGCAAGAATTCTTCATTTTCACACAATTAGAGCAAGATTTGGCCAAGGTAATAGTTATACAACTTAATCTCCTCATCTTTCTCTTTACTTTGGTCCGATTAGTTTTTTATTTGGAGTATTTTCATCATACCCAAAATCTGAAATGTGGGTGTTTGGGGATTTTCTTGGTGAAATTCGTAGGTTGAGGTTGGGGCTGGTATTAGGTGAGTTTAAACCCCCCATTTTGATGCTTTCTTTGTTGGTTTGAGGCCCCCATAGCTGATTTATATTATGGATATTAATTTTGTACGAATTTGCTTAGGATTTTGGGTGGAATATTGAGATTTCTGGTAGAGGATACTTTAATTCGAATTTAGGATTTGTGGTGGCTGGGTAAGTGTTCTTTAGGTAGTTAGTAGCATTTAAATTCATTGGGTACTTATTGTAACTGTTAATGATGAATTAGAGTAGTAATTATTTGATGCTATGATTATAGGGAGACTCTGTACCATTGGAGGCTGTGGCAATTTATCTACAAGTGAGGTAACCGGGGTTTACATTAATTCCATGCATATGTCGGTTTAAATTTCACTTGCTGTATATGAATGATTTGAAATGTTGAATGAATTGGTTGGCTATCTATTGTATGATGATTGGACCTTGTGAGTCCATGGTGGAGCTGTGGTGCGGCTACCACCCGTGCATGTGCTACGATCGAGCACCGGGTTATGATCAAACCCCAGATGCACTGAGCCCTGGTTGTGCTCAATGGGGAGTGGGTGCCGTGGACGGGCCTCTCCCGGTGTTAATGGCTTTTAACATGTTAAAATATGATTGCTAGTATGGGATAGTAATCATGATAGCCTAATTGTTTCATTTGCTGAGATGATTGATATGATTTTGATTCATGCATATATGTTAATTAAACTGGATTATATGATGGAATTGTCTTGGTTACTGAGATTTATATCTCACCCCGTTTTATGGGATTACAATTTCAAATGAAGGTTTTTCGGGTAAGGATAAGGGTAAGCAAGTGGATGAACATCCATGAGCTGAGGCCTAGTGTGGGGGAGCTACACTTGGTCGAAGTGTAATAGGGTAGATGCTAAATTTTGGTTAAGTCTTGTATAGCATCATCATGTATCTGTATTGCCAAGTGTAGGAGTATATATTTTGATAATATAATGTGTACCTATTGAGGAGTAGGCCTTACGTTAGATTGGTATTTGATGTATGGATTTATGATATCTGTTGTAAACCTTATCAAACTTATGATATGTTTTACCATTTGGGAATGTAACCTTAAGATATTGATATGAATTACTGATGCATGAAACCTCTAATGGAAAGTATATCTAATGTTAAATGTTAATGGTGCATGAATTGTGTTGTTGTTATTCCCTGGACTTGATGATATGGAACAATTAGAGAAAAGAAATTGACCCTTGAATCTTGAATTAGAGAGGATAGATTAGTCGGATAAATTAGGCTAATGAAAGTTATATGAGCCCCATAATCAAGGTAGAGGGGCCCTAAGGTGAGATTGGAGGGAGAAAGGAGAGTATGAGTCCAGATTTTCAGAGTGTAGGGCCAGAAGGCACTTCGCCGCGGCTAAAATGGAGTTGGCCGCGGCCAATAAAGGCGAACTTGCCCAGGGAGAGTGCCAGAGAGGAATTCGCCACAGCGAAATGTAAATTGGCCGCGGCGAAATTTGAGAGGTCAAATTGGGAGTCATTTAGAGAGTAATTTGCCGCGGCGAATTAAGGAATTGGCCGCGGTGAACTTTTGGAAAAATATCCCCGGTATTCCAGAGAGGAATTGGCCGCGGCCAATATCGAGAGGCGAGCGAGGGAGTTCCAGGAGGCTTCTTCGCCGCGGCGCCATGTAGGTTGGCCGCGGCGAAGGTCCAACTCGCTGCGGTAGTGATGAAGAAAGGGGTAAAATAGAAGGGAATTGATCGCGGCTAAGGGTAATTTGGCCGCGGCTAACATGCTAAAACACTTATATTAACTAGAAAACCTTGGTTTTCCATATGTTAATCACAAAGGATGATCTAGAGTCATTAGGATGGGTTATAACTGATGAGTAATAAATCCAAGACTTATAAATGGATGTTTAATTCCCTTATGAATATAAGTGTATGTAATCGAATGATTGATGACTCTAATCACATTAAAGTTTAAATTTTTCCACATTTTCATAACCTATGATGATTAATCGCGTGTTTAACCTTAATTATGACGATAAGAAATTAGGGTCGTCACACAATAACTGTTAGAAATATTATTACTTATTTTTAGGGATATTACTACCTACTTTTAGCTTTATTCCTACTAATATTGTTGTTTTGGTTCTAAAAATGACGAGTAAGTCTAAAACTTTGTTATTTTTTTAGGTGTAGTTATGATAAGTAGAGAGTGGAAAATCAAATACAGGTGAGGTGTTCTGCTACTTTCATTTGGGTGGACAAATCTTAAAAGATTCAAGCTGGAAGATCCACTATGAGGCGAGTTGAACGGGTGGAAAACTGATAAAGGAAGGTATATCATTAGAAGAACTAAGGAGAGAAGTAAGATTATGCATAGACTATGATGATAATGAAATAGAAATGAAATACATTTTGAAATTTGATGCCTCTCAGCTATTAGACCTGGTGGATGATAATGATATGCAACAATTGATCAAATATAATGATCAATGTGCATATATATATATATATATAATCAAAGGGGAACAAACTAGAGTATCACCATCCCACTTGGTAACAGGGTGAGAAATTAGTCTTTTATGACTTGCCCAGTAAATATCTATTATATATATTATCATTTTAATTTGTATACTTGGGTATCACCCTTAACTAACAAAATGTGAAATGAATGAATTCAAATTCAGTTCATTCCACTACTAGGTCTCCTTCCAACCAAGAACTTGTACTTCATCTATGTGCAATACAAAGTGTCCCTTTCATTAATGACTGAATTAAATTCTACCAAATGGACAGATTTGATTATTAGGCGTGAGCAAATTTTTTCGAATGCTGTTGAATTTAGGCAAGCACTGTACAAGTATAGCATTGCTCATAAATTTGAATACACTTTTCTAAAGACACAGCCCCTATAAGATGATTGTCAAGTGCAATGTGGATGGATGCAAGTGGAAGCTAACAACATATGTAGTGGCTAAAAGCACACCCTTCCTAAGTATGCAAACCTTTTGTAGTGAGCATGTGCACTCAATAAAAGATAACTTGGTAGGATCTCACAAGCAAAGGGCAGGCTTAGTAGCATTCATAATGGTTGAGAGTGTTAAATCAAATAGAGATAAAATGTCGAATGATATCTGTGGTGAGCTATTCAGAGAATATGGATTGCCACTAAGTTACCATCAAGCATGGAGGGGGAAGGAGAAAGCTTTAGCTGATATTGATGGCTAGTAGACCGGTCGTACATGCTAATCCCTTGGTTGTGCAACCATTTAATAGAAATAGATTTAGAAACTATTGCAATGTGGACTTCATCGACGAATAACCATTTTGAAAGATTGTTCATTGCATATGGATGTTGTATAACTGGCTTCATGCTTGGTGCATGACCAATATTGTATATTGATGGTTGCCACCTCAGTGGACCATACTTGGAGACTCTCTTAGCTGCATTTACGTATGACACAGACAATGACTTGTTTCCACTTACTTATGTAATTGTAGGTGTAAAAACATATGATGATTAGGTGTGGTTCCTTCGAAAGGTTAAAAACTTAACTGGTGGTATAAAAATAGCTCTAGTTTCAGATCACCACAGTGCCATAATCGGTGTAGTAAGAGAAGTGTTTAGTAGGGAGAGATATGCATTTTGCTATCAACATATAAAGGAGAACTTTAACAGTGAGTTCTTAAAAGTTTACAAAGGGCAAAGAAAACGGTGTAAGAATGATGTGCTAAAATTGTTAGATGGGATTACGTATGCTTGGTTGGACACAGACTATGTAAAAGCATTGGAGAAATTGAGGTCATTCTCCCCTAAGTTAGGTAGATGGATGGAGACCTAGGCTGATGTTGATAGGTGGGCATTAGCTAGATTTCCATACTAACGATGGGATAATATCACAAATAACCTTGTAGAATCTTTTAATGCATGGATAGTGAAATAGAGGAAGGACAATGTTTATGTATTAATCAATGAGTATAGGGATAAGCTAGCTAAAAAACTATATGCTAGAAAAGAAAGCATGGATAAATGGACAAACGGAGTGGGTCCAAGGATTAAGGCAATGCTGAAGGAGAATATTGCAAGGGTAGAAAATATGATAGTAGAGCACTATGGTATTAATTGGCTCCTAATTTGAATAAGAAGTAATGATTTGAGAGTGAATGTGGCATTAAGAGAGTGTACTTGTCAAGCTTGGCAAATGTTTGGTATCCCATGTTCTCATGCATGTGTAGCGATAAAGAAGGTGCATGGGAATATGTACTCATATGTGGAAGAATACTACTTACTGAGCTTGTAGTAAAAGATGTATATGAATACTATGATTCTTGTAGAGACTCATGATATACCAAACCTGAACAATCTTTCGATTAATGATTATGCTAGCAACACCTTCCTACTACCACCCATCAACGCCCATCCAGTTGAAAGACTACAGAAAAGGGGACATGAATCACGATTTCAAGATAAGGCTCAGTACTGGTGTTCTGTTGTCAAGAGGCAGGGCATAACAGAGCTAGGTGCAAAACTCTCAATCCTTCTTTATCCTAATGTTGTAAAAGTAGCTTCTAAGTGGTTATATATTGGTATTTTCTTAAGGAAATGGTTAGTAGTATTGTAAATGTTAGGCTCTCTTTGTACATTGGTAGACACAATCTATTTTTGTTTAAAGGTCTAGAAGTTGGGCTCTTTGGTACATGGGCAGGCAAAACCTATTTTTTGAAGTTATAGAAGTTAGGCTCTCTTTTATACTTGGGTAGACATAACTAATATTTTTGTACATACATCAGGGACATGTAAAGGTTCTTTATAGTGGTTACAGGGAAGTGAAGTCTGAATTTGTTGGGCTATTGGCAACAATATGTAATACGAATGGAAAGTAATAAAAATGAAGCTTTGTGTTACAAGTGCTATGTGTATGTAATATTTGTTTATGTCTAATTTGTGTGCATAGGTTATGAAAAGAATTTATAGCATATTAGTATTTGATTGAACTTATTTTTAAAGCCTCCACTATAAGGTTTAGGTGTAGACATTTTTGTGCATCTTTTTCCTCCATACTATGCCATTTTTTGTTGGTTTTGTGACTTTTCCTTCCCTTATATAAGTGGATGTTGACATGTGGGACATGCATTTTCACTTTCAAAAATAAGATTTGTTGTTACTTATCATAAGTTGACCATTTTTAACTTTTCTTGGGGTCTAGAGCAAATAAAGTAAAAAATGTCTATATAGCAGACCACACATTTTCATCATCTTGTACTCAATGATGAGTCCATGCTTGGAACTCTTACACTTAAGGTACTCAAGTCATTTTATTTCAAGGGCATGGCTGAAAAGAATTTAAATGTAGTTGTTGTTCATTATTGTATCAGAACTCCAGCTTATTTTACTGATCTTCACGTGAATCACAATTTTAGCTACAATCAACATTGCTAGTTTGTATCCTCTATGCCTGCTTAATGAAACAATAGAAATTGGCTTGGCTTATGAGATTTATAACACAGAACTTTCTAAAAATGATCAACCCAGATAGTATAATATACAGCAGATCTAGAGGCACCTTTGAACTTTAAGGATTCATTAAGCTGGAGAAGGATGTCAGGGGATTTAGCCAGCGTAAGGATTTTGAGCAACTAAGTGTTTAGATTTTGGATTCTATTTGGTATTGATGGAACTGATATTATAATCCACCATTGGTGTGAATTGCAAAAGAAGACTGATATTACAACCATATGTCAGCAACCATATGTTGAGAATGGAGCACTTATGTATAACACTAAACAACAATCTACCATTGGTGGGTCAACAGAAAGAAAGGAAAAAAAATACAGCCAAATGATCAATTATTTCAAAAGGTCAATTAACAACAAGTTTTACGCATAGGTGGTCCATTACAGCATTGCATATTTATAACCAATTTTAAAGGAATTTATGCTCTTTTCTTAAACTTGTGAATCCTTGGGTGGGGACCTTTTCTGCTCTGGTTTTCATTTTTGTAAATCCTTATTGTTCATAATCCAATGGTATAGAGTTTTAGGATTATTACCATGAAGTTTAGGGGTATTACTACTGGATTTAAGCACATTTTCGTCCACTTTTAAGGACCTTCTAGAGTATAATTACTAGTGTTATTTAGGCCTATTACTACATTTTTTTAGATATTACTAGTGGATTTCAAGGATTTTCTACTATATTCAGGCTATGAGTTTAGAAAGTTAATGACAAGTTTAGTGATATGATTCAGTAGACCTTAAGAAAATAGACGATTATGTCAGTAGAAAAAAACAATTCAAGGAATTTCATAATCTTGTTATAATCATAGCAATCAAATATTTACAACCATCAATTTATAAAGTTTACAAGGCTGACAGAACATTCTTGTCTATAACTACAATAGTATAAAAGTTTTAGGGGGAAAATTATCAATGCATCACGACTTTCTAATTTGCTTCCCTTTAATTGTTGCCCTTGCAACTTCCATTACATCACCCTAACACTTATTCAGTGGATGGTTTACTAGGTCCCATATGAGTTGGACATGGAATACATCCAACTCTTCTTGAAACCACAATCATTTACCCATGAGCTACTAGGCAGTAAACTATAACAAACAATAAAAGAGATGCTCAAACTAGAGTATATGTTGGCATGGTGAGCCCTTCCCACTCAAGCTTTGGTTCTCCTGTTTATAGTTGCAAGTATTTTATCAAATATATTCCATAATCATCATTGAGCAACAAATGAGATATCATAAAGTCAAGACTATATATGCAGTACTACAAATATTGAAAGTTCAAAGTAATTCACTTACATGTTTGATTGTTGGGGCAACTCAACATATTTCACGGTGACAACTAGGCCTGCCGCCACGAATCTCTCTAGTATCAATAGCTTTAATAGCATGACCAACCTGTCTTTCTATTATATCACCCGGAAAGTATCACACACAACTTAACTATTACAATTAACTTTAAAAACTACATGTTAGTAGAACATAGTGTACTTTTACCATGATGTGGGCTGTCTTCTTCTAGCCTGCATTAGTCCTTTGAGTTAATGAGTCAAGGATGTATAGAATGCATGCATAAAGTTCCAGAGCAAAGCAAAACCAGTGGTTCAGAAATAACACAGGGGTGAATACCTGCAATCATTTCCAAATAACAAACACTTTCCAAGGGATAGGCTAATAAAAAACAACAAATACCCTACAAGTATGTTACCAAAGTGTAGTCCATGATGTTATAGCCCACTTTGTCAGGCCACAGTTTTTCTAGCAAATCATCCACCTTGTACTACCTTATAGGTTTCAAGAGGGTTCTTTACACCAATAATTTTGTAAAGTGTATCAAAGCAGGACTTAAAGCAAAGGATTATTAACTGTGATATGAAAGGAAAGACATATTAGTCACCAAGAAATCTTCATCCAGAATGTGTCGTCTGACAGTCAAGTTCTCCCGCTTTTAGTTTTCTATAAGCACTCTAGACACCATGGTTATCACCTACACACACCCAATGAAGGCAAACACAAAATAATTACTTTTAAAAGCATTACACTAGTCGAGGCATGCAAAAGTTAAACTCACTGATATGTTGATCCACTTTCGTCTACCAAGGCATAGGCACTCAGTACGAGTGAGGTAAAAGTCAAACAAATCAACTACTATCCTAATAACAAAGTAGGCGCATTCACTTACTAATATTAGTACATTAAATACATTTTTACGGTCAACGACATCAAATGAAATCCCAATATAAATTTTACAAACATATGAATTTTCCCATACTGATACACATATTCATTGCTATTTGCCCGGGCAGCACGTGAAGTGCAATATTCATACACTATCTTTTTCTCTTTCTCTGTTCTAGTGTTGAGGGCTTCCTCCATAGACCATGACCATTTGACAGCTTTATGACATTGTCTTACTTACTTGCGTAGGTGTTCTTATCCCTTAACTTTATCCTTCAGGTTAGGGGCATATGGTGTTTTCCTCTTCTTTAGCTCAATCCAACTAGTACTTCTAGATGATTCATCTAATTTATTATCCTCCCCATCTTTGCTTGACATGAGCCCAGGTGATGTAACTACTTCTTCTCCATCCCCTGCCTCATCACCAGCTATGTTGCCTACAAAGGTTCCTTCCATGTCACCCACAAGAGTCACTTTATGGGTAGGGCTTGTAAGTTCTATCTGTAGTATTAAAAGATCTTCAGCAAAGCTGTGAGCAAAGTTCAGGAGTCTTTTATACATTTTCTTGATACCATACAAAGTTCCCACAATAATAGTTAGTTCAAAGATGCCTAAGAACCCTTAATACAATTGATATTTAAGGAAAATTAGAGTTAAGGATCTAAATAGAAAAAAATTCCTTTGCAAGACCTGTTACCATTGGGTCTAGGATAGATTACTACTGACTTAAAGTAAAACACCTTGAACCCAGTGGTAATAGGTCTTTTACAGTAGAAAAACCTCAACTCCAATTCTCCTTTGAGTTGATTCAAATATAGGAAGTGGTATTAGATAGTGAAATACAGACTCTGAAGGGTGCGTACGTGGGCCTTTGGTATTAAAGATTCCTTACATCTAGAACTAATATCAGAACAGTTGGAAAATTACCAAATAATCGTATAAGCCTATACAGTAGCTTACTTGTATTATCATATATAACCAAATAGAGAGTAGCTTACCTGAACATGCTCCTTCTCAAGCTAACCCTTTCTTGGATGTGTTGTTGGGTCCAAAACTTGATAGCATTAGCATTGCTAGGAATAACTATATCTCTAAGAGGAAAATGCTGCAAGAAAAATATTGACCAAAATTGAACTTGTTAGATGTGTGAAATAATAAGTCAAATAAATATACAAGTAACAAACCATACCATTAAGAGTGGCAAACATCTTCTAATGCTTTTCTTCTCTACTCTTTTATGTGGAGATATTTTGAAGCTTACCACTTCCTTTACAAGAGTAGATAGGATAAATTTTGCCCAATCATATGTGTCTGCACGGTCAATGTCCACAATTGTAGGAAGCAGTTTATCATTCACATATAAGCTAGAGTAAATGTCCCTAAGGTAAACAGTAAAAAAGCCAGCATGAAGTCTTTGCCAGCCTTACCTCTTAATATAATATCTTTCATATTCTTTAATTTTTTTTCCCTTGAATTTTCTTCTGATTGCAGCTATGCCTTCACCCTCTAAACTATCAGGTATAGGCTAGCCATAGATGGGAATGCCCATTATGTCATAGACATCTTAGGCTTTGAGCGGTACTCATTTACCTTTGATTGATAGCGATCTAGTTGGAACATCAAAGGATGTAACAAGCTCCATGCACAAGTCCCTTGACAAGGTTTGGAATGCCAAATCTAACAATTTTCCAAACCCCATTTCCTCCACCAATTTATTATGCACAGTGTTATTTTTGATAAATTCTACAGCTTCCTTGAATTGAGAGGACGAGCACCTTGTCCTAATTGGTAACTATAGAACACAAATAATTTAATAACATAGCATGAACTCATTAAATGAGGGATTTCAGGGATGCATAACAATGAATATTTCCTTACACGGGAATTTCCAGGAACATGCTCCTTCTTGTGCTCCATTCGCTCTTTATATGCTTCATCCTTATATCTTTTTTACTCACTTGGCTTTAAGTTCTTCCACTCTACTAGGACTGTAACATTCCCCTGTAAAAGGATAACTAACAATCTTACTCATTTCCCCACCTTATTTTAGACATCATTTACTCTACAACAATTATGTTACCTACCTTTTTAATATTGTGGGACTTTTCTTTTTTTTTTTTTTAATAAAATCCAGCCTTGGAAATAGAAACACCCACCTGATTAAGTGTTTTTTTGATTACCATAAATCATTACCATGTCATAAAATATAAAAAAAGATCACCTAAACTTTTGCAATCCAGATTTGTATTTGTGTGAGGTATTGTCTTTATCTTCTATTGTACTTTATCCTAACAATTACAAATCAATACCCTTCAACTATAACCACAAATAATCAAAGAAACCATCAATAATCTCTTCTTATACAAACAACCAAGTGTGATTGACAACGATTCCACACATGCCAGTTACAAGTAATACAACCATTGCATTATAACTAACAAGCAAAATAGGAAATTTGTGTAGTACACATACTTGTCATATATGTTACATTATACAATTAAATTACGAAGGTTCTATACTTAACCTCCATTAATAATTCATACATTTATTTTGCTATATTATTACCAACTTTAGTGCTGTAGCCCATTACTACTAGGTTTAGGTGTGTTACTATTGCACCTAAGGACAAATACTACCATGTTTAGGGATATTCACACATACTGCCCTACTTCACTTGAACACATTTAAAACTGTGCTTTGCTATTGAGTTTTAGCCATGTGACCACTAAGTTTAGGTGCTTTCTATTCCATTTAAGGAAATTTATCAAGGACCATGGATAACTGTTACTATCATTTTTATGGATGTTACTCTTGTGCTTAAGAGCATTTACTACCAGGTTTTAAGAATTGTTATCTACTATTGACTTTTAGGCGTTTTACTTCCAACTTTAGTTATGTTACTACTAAATTTCAGCAAATTTACTACCATGTTTAGGGATTTACCATAGCATACTTATAGTTTTAGAACTCTTACCCCCAGGTTTAAGGACTTTGCTAATGGAATTAGGGAATTTTACACCACCGAGTTCCAGACACATTACTAGCTATTGGATCATCAAAACTTATCCCCTAACTTATCCCATATCCCAAATCCCAAATCCAGGTTTCAAACAATATCTAATACATAATAGCATTCATTCAAAGCTAGAAGGAATTTCACATCCACAAGTCTAAATCTAGAGCCTTGGCATTCACTGCCCAAATTCCCTTTGCCAATGATACCCAGATTTGCTTTTAATGTAAAAGCATGTAAATACTAACATTTATGAAGGAATGAAAGTGCAAATCTTTGGACCTATCGCATGAGAAGGAGAGGTACTGCTCACCTTGCTTCTCATAGATTTCTAAGCGTGGGAGAACCCATTGAAGGCTAGTACTAGCACGCGTCGTTCAAACCATTGAAGGATGCCTCTTTGGTGAGAAGTTGTCTATGGATTTTCAATGATCGGTTGTGAGAGAAAATTTTAACAATTTCCAGTTACCAATTACAAGAGAAACGATTGAATGCTCGGCAGTGGAGGGGGGAGAAGCAACCAGCGTATGGAGGGCAAATGGCGCGTTTGGATTTGATTTGATTTGAACGGCTTATTGTAACAACCAGAAAAAGAAAAGAAAAAAAGAAAGAAGAAAGCTAAAAATTTTCAAAAATCCTAGAATTTTTCTAAGTCTGCTAGCTATAGCGAGAAATGGCCTAGCTATAGCGAATGTACCTGTTCGTTATAGCAAGAAATGGTCTAGCTATAGTGAATGTACTTGTTTGCTATAGCGAGAATACTTCTAGCTATAGCGAGTATAGGCATCCCATACAAAAACCAAGGAGCTGCTCGCTGTAGCACGTCGTAGCTAGAACAGGGGTTTGGGATTGATATGTACTCGCTGTAGTGAAGGTTAATTTTTGCTATAGCGAGGGTTAGTCCAGAGAAGCGTAAAAAAGGAGGATTTGACTTCTTAAAGCATCCAAATTCATCCTTTCTCTTTTAACTGACCTAAGCTTCGATCAAAAGAGAGAAAAGGGCGTGGAGAGAGAAAGAGACCAAGAGAAGGAAGGAAGAACAAATAAAAGGTAAGCAAGTTGAGATTTCCCTTTCTTTTCTTCTTAGAATCTTGTTCTTCTCTCTTTGCCCTCTCTTTCTATAGTTTTAGGTGTTGAATTAGTTAGGTTTTAGGCTTGGGTCAGAAGAGGGAAAGTGGAAAACCACTCTTGAACTTCTTTGCTTTCCTTGAGTATGTTGGTTCTACTAACTTGAGAGCTTGAGAGAGATGAAGAGTTGGTGAAATTCTAGAGAGAGAGAGAACCCCTAGGTTCTTATATGCTGGAAGGGTTTGCTATGAAGAACCCATAATAGTTGTTGAGTAATGAGAGAGTAATTCCATGCTTTTTGTTGTGTCTAGGCTAAAGAGAAGCACTTCCATCAAGGTGTGATTGTGAAACCAAGAAGGGGAAAAGGAATTGAAAGGGAAGGCTTGTGTTGGCTTATAAGGTAGCTCTCCACTCTTTCTTGTTGCATTCTTGGATGTATATAGTCATTGTATACTTGTGTACATGCTTGTTGTGTGAGACATGCCATATGTTATTACCTTGATGCATTGGTACCAATATGCTTATGTGTTGGATTGTGAAAATTACTTGGGTGAGGTAGTGCCAAAAGTCCCTTGTAATTGGTGAAGTAGAGCCAAAAGTCCCTGAGGATGGGTGAGATAGGGCCAAAAGTCTCATAACTGAGTGAGGCCAAGTCAAAAGTCCCTAAACCAAGGGTGAGGCCATCCAAAAGTCTTTAAAATCAGGTGAGGCTAGACCAAAAGTCCCTAGAGCTCATTCTTAGCATTGATATGGTTTTCATGGCATGTAAATCATGTATTGTATGATTGTGAATGGTTAGATGCCTATTTGCATGCTTTGACTTGTTTATATGCCTTGATTGCTTTCTTGAATGAGTGCATGAGCTATTGAGATTCCATGAATCTCACCCCCTTCCCTCTCCCATCTTAACATGTTAGGTGGAGCTCAAGGAGATTCAAGTGCACACCAAGGAGCCTAGTTGAGCATGTTTAGATGGTTGTTAGTTTATTTTAGTTCTTTTAATATAAAGAGGTGCCAAAATGAATATGCACCTATTATTTTTGAGATGTAAATGTTGGAGCAAGTATAAATGTATGTAGAAATGATGTATAAACTATGTAGAAAGCCAAAGCAATGAAAATGTGGGATTTACCCATTTTGTGGATTGTATGTAATAGTATATTTTGGCCCGTAGTATAGTGAGTTTGAAATGTATGATAATTTAGACCACTTGGGCATTTCATATATACTATGTTTATGCTTTAAAACTTGTCCATGAGGTGCGAGAACATATGAAAGGCTATTTGGACCCACTTGGAACCCTTTTGGGTGTCAAAATCGCCAAATTTGTGAGCTCTGTCAAAGTATAACCAAATGAGCTCTTCTTGATATGAAATTTAGCATGCCTCTAGAGTTTATAGGGAGCTTCTTGGGAAGCTAAAGTGAGTAATATTTGGAGGTCTAAGGAATATTTGGCGAATTGTTGAAGTTAGGAAATTTTGATGGTTTTGGTCATGGTACTGTGTAACTAGTCTGAAAATGAATCCATGTCATTCATGGACCAAATGGTGTCCAATTGTCATGAAATTTTAAAGGTATAAACTAGACATCCACAGTGACCTATAAGAATCACCTCAATCGGAGGTCTATAAAGAGAGAACTAGCTTTCTGAAGTTCTGTGTCAGTATCAGGGAAGCTATCCGACCTTTGTTACTGTTCTATCAGTTTTTGAGGTCTAAGGGCTACTGAACTAATCTAGACTTATTTTTTTCCTCTAGTTAACATCTGTAGCTTTCCAAATTGGTATAGTTTACTCAGATTGGATTTTTTTGGAGTTAGTTATGAATTTTTGAATTTCATGACAACAAGCTGCCTTAGTACCAGGGTTAGCCAAACCTCTGTCTTTTTTTCGATGTCAAACATAGTCCAAACGCTAAAATTGTGGTTGGAAATTATTTTTAGTGTAAATTTAACACTTAGGGCTTTCCAAAAAGCTATGGTTTGGTAGATTTTCATTTTTCTAGAATTAGTTATAATTTTTCAAAAGTTAGAGCAAAAAATTTGACTTTTGGGCCCATTTAAGAAATTGCACTTTCTTAGTTTTTGGCTTCATATCTATAGTACATGGGTTGTTTTATACTATGTATGAGTCGTATAAATAAAGTTTGAGTAGAGAATGTGAATGATGGGTTCACGGGACCCACGGGGCAAAATATGAGCGTTTGAACCCCGTTTTATAGCATAAAAATGCCACAGTTTGTACTTATTCTTTGGAAAACATATGGAATCGAGCTAAGAGGAAGATTAATTGAGGTTAAGACTAGGTGTTACTTTTTTGGTATCAGAGTAAAGGTTCAGGCTCTTTTGCTCGATGTTAGGCTCTTGAATAATGTGATTTACTTGTGTTTGGTGTGAATGGCCATGGAAGTGGTAGCATCCATATGCATATATGCTTGTGATATGATTGTGAACTGAAGACCCTCTGTGAACCATCATGGAGAGACTTGACCTATATGAGGCTATGATAGGCCAGCACCAGAAGATGTTAGAATAATAGAGGTACATTGCCCAGTAACAGCATGATATGATTATGCACTTGCAAGATACCCTGGCCAGGCAAGAAGAAGCCAGGAGAGAAGCCCCTGTATCTCAGCCATCCATATCCAGCATTCCACCTACAACTCCCCAGGAGCTTGCTGCTACCCAGACCCAGATGTCTATCCAGAAACTGTTAAAGCAGTTCAGGTAGAATAGTCCACACTCATTTGATAGGAAGTTGGATGCGGATAAGGCGGAGGTTTGCGTTATGGAGCTAGAGAAAATATTCTCGGTGATGGATTGTACCACCAAGCAGAAAACTCAGCTAGCCACTTTCATGCTACAAAAGGAAGCTGATAGATGGTGGCGTAGCACAAAACCCCTGATGGAGACTAAGAACATAAAAATAACTTAGGAAAGCTTCTTGGTCGAGTTTTATAAGAAATATTTCCCTAGTTCAGTGAGGAAAAAGAAAAAGATGGAATTTATAGGTTTGAGATAGATGAATGAGATGACTGTGGATCAATATGTGGCCAAGTTCATTAAGTTGTCTCGGTATTCCTCTTACCTCCAGAGGTATGATGATGAACCCTAGAGATGTGAGTAGTTTGAGACTGGGTTAAAGCCCCTGATTAGTGATAGAGTTACTTCATAGCAGATCAGGAAGTTCAATACCCTTGTGGAGGTCAGCATGGTGATTGAGACTAACCTGCGAGCTATCATGCCTGCTGTGATTATAGCTAGTCAGAAGGGGGTTCTGGAATTGAAAAGGCTGAAACCAGAAGAGGGTTCTAGTTTGACACCTAGCACCAAAGAGGAGAGGCAAGGGGCCATGGAATAGAAGGCCACAGCGGGGTATGCCACCTCCTCGAAGCCAGTCATCTTTCTAGCAGTCTCTGGTGATATGTTTCAAGTGTGGGAAGCTTGGGCACATTGCTATACACTGTCCTCAGATGGATACAGCGCCTCCTCTTAGGCGGCAGACCTAGGGTTGAGCGTTCGCTCTCACTCAGCAAGAAGCCAGTGCATCCCCCAGTTTGATCTGAGGTACGCTCATAGTGAATGGCTTTCCTATAGTTACTATATTTGATTCGGGTGCTAGTCACTCGTTTATATCCTATGATTGTGTAAGGCAATTAGGTCTAGCTATTAGTGTCTTGTCATTTGACTTGTCTGTCACTACACCCACTGGAGGCCACGTGGTTACTTCCTATACCTGCTTAAATGTCACTGTTCAGTTTAATCATTGTCATATCACTATTGATTTGATTTGTATGCCATTCCATGATATTGATTTGATTATTGGTATGAACTGGTTGGCCGCGTATAATGTGATACTTGATTGTGAACACCGAATCATTTTCCTACCTACTTGTGGGACCATACCTAAGGTAGGAGCTGAGTTATCCTTTATGACTACTGCCTAGGTTGAGAGGCATTTAGAGTGTGGATGTCAAGGGTTTCTAGTCTTTTTATCTATTCAAGCTGAGGTAGAGGAAGGGATAGAGGAGATCCCAATTGTCAGGGAATTCCCAGAGATTTTCCCTAAAGAGTTTGACTTTAGTGGCCTACCCCCTGAGAGAGAACTAGAGTTCCCTATAAACATAGTGCCTGGGGCTGGACCAATGTCCAAGGCTCCTTACAGGATGGCTCCCACTGAGCTTGCTAAGTTAAAAGAGTAGATAGAGGAATTGTTAGAGAAAGGGTTTATCCACCCTAGTGTTTCACTTTGGGGAGCTCTGGTGTTATTTGTGAAAAAGAAAGATTGTAGCTTGCGTTTATGTATCGATTACAGAGAGTTGAATAAAGTTACCATCAAGAATAAATATCCTCTCCCCAGAATTGATGATTTGTTAGATCAGTTAGTTGGGGCATCTGTGTTTTCCAAGATAGATCTTAGATCTGGGTACCACCAGTTGAGAGTGAGAACTGAAAACATCTCTAAGACGGCCTTCAAAATGAGATATGGGCACCATGAGTTCCTTGTGATGCCATTTGGGCTGATGAATGTGTCCGCTGTGTTCATGGATTATATGAATAGGGTATTCAGATCGTATCTAGATCAGTTTATTATGGTCTTCATTGATGATATTCTAGTGTACTCCAGATCCTTTGAGGAGCACGAGAGGCACTTGAGATTAGTCCTAGAGACCTTGAGAGAGAAAAGGTTGTATGCCAAACTTAGTAAATATGAGTTTTGGCTGACTGAGGTGAGATTCTTAGGTCATGTGATCTCACAAGACGGGGTTGCAGTTGATCCCCATAAAGTTGTGATTGTGTTACAGTGGGATAGACCTAGAACGATCACTGAGGTTAGGAGTTTCTTAGGTTTGGCAGGGTACTACAGACCGTTTATTCAGGGCTTTTCTCAGATGGCCTTATCACTGACGAGGCTAACTAGGAAAAAGTCACCTTTCATATGGGATGATAGATGTGAGAGGAGTATCCAGGAGTTGAAACTCCGTCTGACCACTGCCCCTGTACTGATTATCCCTGACCCTAGTGAGCTCTTTATGGTTTATTGTGATGCTTCGGGCAAAGGGTTAGGATGTGATGCAATAGGGTAGAGTAGTGGCATATGCCTCTAGGCAGTTGAGGCCTCATGAGGAGAATTACCCCACGTATGACCTGGAGTTAGCCGCCATAGTAATTGCTCTTAAAATTTAGAGACACTATCTGTATGGTGCTGTCATAGAGATTTATAGTGACCACAAGAGTCTGAAATACCTGTTTGACTAGAAAGAACTCAATATGAGACAGAAGAGATGGATGGAGTTCCTGAAAGACTATGATTATATGTTGAAATATTATTCTGGCAAGGCCAATGTGGTGGTGGATGCCCTGAGTAGAAAATCTATCCATGTAGCCCATATGATGATTAGGGAGCAGGAGCTCCTAGAGAAGTTTAGAAACATGAACCTCTCTTGTCAAGTGGTATAGGGTAAATTGTATCTGAGTGAAACCCGAATTGAGAATATATTGAGAACCCAGATCTTAGATACCCAGAGAGAGGATGAGTTCCTGAGACGGATCAGGAATGAGATTTCCTAAGGTAAGACCTCATATTTCAAGGTGTCTGAGGATGGTATGATAGCATACCAAGATAGAATCTGTATGCCTGGTCAGAATGAGTTGAGAGAAAGCATTTTAGAAGAGGCACATAAGAGTAAGTATACTATCCACCCAGGTGCCACCAAGATGTATCAGAATTTGAAAAGAATTTTTTGGTGGCCAAGGATGAAGAACGATGTGACAGATTATGTGGCTAGATGCCTAGTGTGTCAAAGGGTAAAAATAGAATATCAAAAGCCAGTTAGGTTGTTGTAACCTCTAAATATCCCTGAGTGGAAGTGGGATAGTATAGCTATAGACTTTGTTATGGGATTATCCAGGACATCCTTTGGACACGATGCTATTTGGGTAGTTGTGGATAGACTGACGAAGCCTACATACTTTTTAGCTATTAGGGCTACTCATACACTGGATAGATTAGCCCAGTTGTACATCAAAGAGATAGTACGACTTTATGGAGTATCCAGTAGCATAATTTTGGATAGAGACCCCAGGTTCACATCGAACTTTTAGAGTTCATTGCAGCATGCCTTAGGGACCAGGTTGCGGTTTAGTACTGCATATCACCCCCAGACAGATGGTCAGACTAAGAGGACCATCCAGACCTTAGAGGATATGCTGAGGGCGTGTGTGTTAGAAATAAGGGGTAATTGGGATGCGTATTTACCGCTAGCAGAGTTTGCGTATAATAACAGTTACCATTCTAGTATTCAGATGGCCTCTTATGAGGCTTTATATGGGAGAAAGTGTAGATCCCCTCTGTGTTGGGTTGAGCTAGGTGAGAAGAGTATGATAGGACCTGAGATTGTGGACCAAACCACCCGACAGATAGAATTGATTAGAAAGAGACTCCTCACGGCCTAGAGTAGGCAAAAAAGCTATGCCGATAAGCGAATGAGGCCATTGGAGTTTGAGATTGAAGACCATGTGTTCATTCGAGTGTCTCCAGTGATGGGAGTAGGTCAATCAATGAGGGTAAGGAAGCTCAGTCCTAGGTATATTGGTCCATTTGAAATCCTTGACCCGTGGCTTATCGAATAGCCTTACCTCCTAACCTAGCCTAAATCCATGGTGTTTTTCATGTCTCCCAGTTGAAAAAGTATTTACTGACCCCTCACATGTCATAGAATATGAGCATGTGCAATTGTAGGAAGATCTTTCCTATGTAGTGAGACTAGAGAGAATTATGGATGCTAAGCTGAAATAGCTGAGAAGCAAGAACATTCCTTTGGTGAAAGTGATCTGGAGAGGTTTGACATCTAAGGAAGCAACCTGAGAATTGGAGGATGAAATGAGGCAAAAATATCTAGAGTTATTCCCTTGAGGTATGTTTTTAAATTTCGAGGATGAAATTTCTTTTAAGAGGGGTAGAAATGTAACAACCAGAAAAAGAAAAGAAAAAAAGAAAGAAGAAAGCTGAAAATTTTCAAAAATCCTAGAATTTTTCTAAGTCTGCTAGCTATAGCGAGAAATGGCCTAACTATAGCGAATATACCTGTTCACTATAGCGAGAAATGGTCTAGTTATGGCGAATGTACCTATTCGCTATAGTGAGAATGCTTCTAGTTATAGTGAGTGTGGGCATCCATACAAAAACTAGGGAGTTGCTCGTTGTAGCACACGCCGTAGTGAGAACAAGGATCTGGAACTGATACGTGCTCGCCGTAGCGAAGGTTAATTTTCGCTATAGCGAGGGTTAGTCCAGAAAAGCATAAAAAAGGAGGGTTTGACTTCTTAAAGCGTCTAAATTCATCCTTTCTCTTTTAACTGACCTAGGCTTCGACCAAAAGAGAGAAAAGGGCGTGGAGAGAAAGAGATACCACGAGAAGGAAGGAAGAACAAAGAAAAGGTAAGCAAGCTTGAGATTTCCCTCTCTTTTCTTCTTAAAATCTTGTTCTTCTCTCTTTGCCCTCTCTTTCTATGGTTTTAGTTATTGAATTAGTTAGGTTTTAGGCTTGGGTCAGAAGAGGAAAAGTGGAAAATCACTCTTGAACTTCTTTGCTTTCCTTGAGTATGTTTGTTCTACTAACTTGAGAGCTTGAGAGAGATGAAGAGTTGGTGAAATTCTAGAGAGAGAGAGAACCCCTAGGTTCTTATATGCTGGAAGGGTTTGCTATGAAGAACCCATAATAGTTGTTAAGTAATGAGAGAGTAATTCCATGCTTTTTGTTGTGTCTAGGCTAAAGAGAAGCACTTCCATCAAGGTGTGATTGTGAAACCAAGAAGGGGAAGAGGAATTGAAAGGGAAGGCTTGTGTTGGCTTATAAGGTAGCTCTCCACTCTTTCTTATTGCATTCTTGGATGTATATAGTCATTGTATGCTTGTGTACATGCTTGTTGTGTGAGACATGCCATATGTTATTGTCTTGATGCATTGGTACCAATATGCTTATGTGTTGGATTGTGAAAATTGCTCGGGTGAGGTAGTGCCAAAAGTCTCTTGTGATGGGTGAGGTAGAGCCGAAAGTCCTTGAGGATGGATGAGACAAGGCCAAAAGTCTCACAACTGAGTGAGGCCAAGTCAAAAGTCCCTAAACCAAGGGTGAGGCCATCCAAAAGTCCCTAAAATCGAGTGAGGCTAGACCAAAAGTCCCTAGAGCTCATTCTTGGCATTGATATGGTTTTCATGGCATGTAAATCATGTATTGTATGATTGTGAATGGTTAGATACCTATTTGCATGCTTTGACTTGTTTATATGCCTTGATTACTTCCTTGAATGAGTGCATGAGCTATTGAGATTCCATGAATCTCACCCCCTTCCCTTTCCCATCTTAACATGTTAGGTGGAGCTCAAGGAGATTCAAGTGCACACCAAGGAGCCTAGTTGAGCATGTTTAGATGGTTGTTAGTTTATTTTGGTTATTTTGATGTAAAGAGGTGCCATAATGAATGTGCTCCTATTATTTTTGAGATGTAAATGTTGGAGCAAGTGTAAATGTATGTAGAAATGATGTATAAACTATGTAGAGAGCCAAAGTAATGAAAATGTGAGATTTGCCCATTTTGTGGATTGTATGTAATAGTGCATTTTGGCCGTAGCATAGTAAGTTTGAAATGTATGATGATTTGGACCACTTGGGCATTTCATATATACTATATTTATGCTTTAAAACTAATCTATGAGGTGCAAGAACATGTGGGAGGCCATTTGGACCCACTTTAAACTGTTTTGGGTTTCAAAATCGTCAAATTTGTGAGCTACATCAAAGTATGACCAAATGAGCTCTTCTTGATATGAAATTTAGCATGCCTCTAGAGTTTGTAAGGAGCTTCTTGGGAAGCTAAAGTGGGTAATATTTGGAGGTCTAAAAAATATTTGGCGAATTGTTGATGTTAGGAAATTTTGATGGTTTTGGTCATGGTAATGTGTAACTAGTCCGAAAATGAATCTATGTCATTCATGGACCAAATAGTATCCAATTGTCATGAAATTTTATAGGCATAAACTAGAAATCCACAGTGACCTATAGGAATCACCTTAATCGGAGGTCTGTAGAGAGAGAACTAACTTTTTGAAGTTCTGTATCAGCATCAGGGAAGCCATCCGACCTTCGTTACTGTTCCATCAGTTTTCGAGGTCTAAGGGCTACTAAACTGATCTGGACTTATTTTTCTCCTCTAGTTAACATCTGTAGTTTTCCAAATTGGTATAGTTCACATAGATTGGATTTTTGTGAAATTAGTTATGAATTTTTGAATTTCATGACAGCAAGCTGCACCAGTACTAGGGATAGCCAGACCTCTGTCTTTTTTTCGATGTCAAACATAGTCCAAACGCTAAAATTGTGATTGGAAATTATTTTTATTGTAAATTTAACACTTAGGGCTTTCCAAAAAGCTATGATTTGATAGATTCCCATTTTTTTAGAATTAGTTATGATTTTTCAAAATTAGAGCAAAAAATCTGACTGTTGGGCCCATTTAAGAAATTGCACTTTCTTGGTTTTTAACTTCATATCCGTGGTATATGGGTTGTTTTATGCTATATATGAGTCGTATAAATGGACTTTGAGTAAAGAATGTGAATGATGGATTCACGAGACTCACGGGACAAAATATGAGCGTTTGAACCCCGTTTTATAACATGAAAATGCCACGATTTGTACTTGTTCTTTGGAAAACATATGGAATTGAGCTAAGAGGGAGATTAATTGAGGTTAAGACATTATGGTGTTACACTTATTCAACAGAGAAGCGAAGGGTATTTTTGTCTGTCAAATTTTCCTTGGTCCTGCAGTGTAATATTAATTTTTCAGATCCTTTATAATAATATTTGTATTATTTGGGTCCTCCGTATTAATTTTCTCAAAATTTTATCTACATTGCAACTTGTTGATTTATATATATATATATATATATATAAATTTGTTGATATACAATAAATAATAATATTGTTCATAAAAATTTAAATAATGAAAATTAATTATTAAATAATATTGATGAAATTCATATAAATAATAAATAAAAATTTTAAAAAATAAAAAATTTAGAGAAAATAATTATTTTTAAATTTATTTTTTAAAAAATAGATTTTATAATTTTTAAAAGAAAATTTATGGTTTGTCAAAACACAAATTTTGATACTATATAGTTAGACACATGTCCAACAACCAATCTATTGAAAGCATATATTTATGTTTTAAAAATTTTTAAAAACCTTCTAATATTTATAAATTAATATGAATTAACAATTAATATATTAATTAGTATTAATATACTAATTAATTTGTATATATTAATAATTAATGTATATTGTAATAAACTAATAATAATTTTGAATTTTATATTACGATTGTTCATAATTAATAATAATTTATGTTATATTTATTTTATTTGTTTAGTATATTATTATTATTCATCTTTTTGGTATTTTTTTGGGTAGTTCTTTTGCATGTTTTTTGGATAGATGATTCTATATTTTCTGTATTGTATTCATTTGTTGGGTTTGTATGCTTATATTTGAATTTACTTTGAGCAAATTTTCATGTGTTGAAAACATTCCAAGCCAAATGAAATGAAAATTTTCATTTGTATCAAACCTAGAAATGAAATAAGAAAAAAAAAATAAAACTGCTTAGTTAATAATCAAAACAGATAAAATGGTAAAATTAAATACATTAATAACCAAAACAAATCCACAATCAACTAGATTCTAATAAATCAAATCAAAACCATAACAAAAACATTTCAACAAAGAATTTTCACCTACAAAGAGAAAAATCAATTTAGTAAACTAAAAATCAACCTTTAAAAAAAAAAGGAGAGATGAACATATATGAAATGAGAGAGAAGAAAATTTAAACAAAGAGAAAAAGAAGAGCGAAAACTAGCGAAGAGTGAAAATGAAGAGACTAGAGATAGTTGAATGTAGCGAAAATGAAGAGAGAAGAAAAGAAAAAATGAAGAGACCAGAGAGCTAAACGCAATGAAAATGAAGAGAGAAGAAAACTAGAGTGAAAAAGAATTTGTGAATATATAGAAAGGAAGAAAAAAATTTGGGGGGCTTCCATTAAATTTGGTTTTGCACTTTTGTAGATTCGTGAATCCCAAAAATTTCCTGACATTGTGTTAAGTTAATATATATATATATATATATATATATCTTATTAGATTTATTATCTGAATATATGATATATAATTAAAGATATTAAATATAAAAAAAATAAGAATTAAAAAATTCTAATATAAGACAATTTACTAAAAATAAAATTACATAAATTAAATTACACAAAATTAAATAAAAGTTAACAATCACTCTTCCTAATTGTTGTTATTATCGTTGTTGTCATCATTAGCTCTATAGTTGACATGAGACATATTTAGCCTATATGCAAAACTTAGGCCAACATCATCTCAATGTTATTGTTCTGTGACTATTGTTGAAAAGAATTCATATATTCATTTAATTGTTGTTGCATTTTTGCCATTTTTCTTCTATGCTCTTCCATCTTAGCATTATGGTTTTTTGTTACATAATTTAAAAATTCATTTATCATCATTCCTTCTATATAGACAAAGTGAGTGTATGGTGGGTATTGTGTAATAACCTTAACTTCTAATCATCATAATTAAGGTTAAGTATGTGATTCATAACCATAAAATTTAAATTAGGATTGAAAGTTATTACAACTAATTATATTCAAAAGATGTTGGGAAATTTAAACTTTAATGTTATTAGGGTCATTAATTAGATAATCATAATTATTTAAATGTGCAAGTGAATTTAATCATTAATAAGGAGCCTTTGATTCTTCCATCCATCAATTCCAACTCATAAAAACCTCTCACAAGTGTTTCTAAATCATTCCTTAGTATTACCATAAAAGAAACTAAGGTTTCTAGGTGAATATGAGAAATTGAGCACCTTCGCTGCGGCTAAATTCCCTTTCGCCACGACCAATTACTCTCGGGTTCAACTCGTTACACCTCCATAAATTTCACGCATTTCATCGCGGCCAAATATCCCTTTCGTCGCGGCCAAATACCCTCTGGAACACCCCAAGACTTGCTTCTCAGACTTAGCCGCGACTAACCTCACTATTCGCTGCGGCCAATTTCTCTTTGTTTTCTTTCCTGGCAGGTTCGCCACATTTGGTCAAGGCCAATTAAATGTTAGCTGCGGCCAATTCCTCTCTGTTACCATTTGGCCGAGGCCAATTAAATGTTGGTCGCGGCCAATTCCCTTCTATTCTTATAACTCCCAAGATTTCATCTCATGCTCTCCAATTCCCTCTTTAGCAACTAGGCCACTTTAACTTAGTTTGTGAAGATTTAATGTCTTTCTTTTACTTAATCTACTTAACACATCTATCATTACCTATTTAAAACTCAAATGTAGATCCTTAACCCTATAGCCACCATAAACCAGTGAGTTCATAGATCAATGATAGCAAATATATTCTGGTTACAAGGTACATGGGGTTAATGCTTAATGTTCAATTCCATGATAATTAAATTACATATACAGTCTATATACTTGGCAACTCATGATACAATGCAACAATGATACAAAACTAGCAATCTAATTACAATATAATTTGACAAGGCTCCCAAACTTATGTGCTACCAAACCATTTAATAAGTTTTTATTAATTTTCTCCTTGCCACTAAGAGGTCTGGTCCTTGAAAATGTTAGCCTATAACAGGGTGAGATATACAATCTTAGTAACAAAAGGCAAATTCTATATATATGTACAGATTAATCAATACAATGCAATTTTATGTCATCAATACCATAATCATCAATTCAATTCGCAAATGAACTAGTTGAATTATCAATAACTACTAACCCATACCAGCAATTATACACAACATGTTAATGGCCAATAACACCGAGAGAGGTCCATCCATGGCACCTACTCCATAATGAGCATAACCAAGGCTCAGTGCATCTGGGGTTTGATCACAACTCGATACTCGATCGAAGCACATGCATAGGTGGCAGCCGCACCACAGCTCCATCATGGATTCACAAGGTCTAATCACAATAACAATTCAAGTAGTCAACCAATCATTTGACATTTTAAAATCATATATGTGTAACAAATATCAGATTAACATAAACATATACATGGAACTAGGAAATTAACCCTAGTTACCTTAATGAAGCCAATTACTCTTCTTCTAGCTACCATCATGATTCAAAGTACACCAGGCCTAACATAAGCAAAATCATCATCATTTAACTATCATTAATTGGGAATTTCCCTATCCACAATTAATCTTAATAAGAGTTTATTGAGAGCTTCTTACCCAAGCTTCCTAATGATCATTACACTAATTTAGGGTCTATACATCAAAGCTCATCATGACTCACTCCCCATAACTCTATTTTCGCACATGTACAAACCATGCAGTAAAAGTCAATCTAAAATGTAGGAATTCAGCACATACATCCCACAAGAGAAGAGGGAACACTTACCCATACACCCAAGAAGTCAAATGAACTAAGTTGAGTCTTAACTACCAAGAATACACCATGGGCTATCCTTAAAACTTGGATTTTCTCACATGGAATTAGCCATATAGCAAAGTCAGCTTATAACATGAAATCTGGGCAAGATTATACCACAACATGAAAGCAAACACTTAGCCCATAGTTCCACTAACTCCAAACTCTGAAAATCTTGCAAGGAATCATCTAACACCAAGTTTCAAATTTGAGAAAGAGATGAAAATGTCCAAAACCAGAAACTAATCAGACCAAGATGAAGAGGAGAATAAGAGGGTCAAGTTATGTATAACTCACATTGGCTAAATCATCCTTTAGAAGTAAAAAATGGACCTGCAATGTTGGTAGAACCCTAGCCTCCCTTAAACTTTTGAATTTCCTCCCTTGCCTCTTGTGTTTTCTATTGAATGGGGAGGGAGACTGCTGACCCTTTAGGGTTATTAGGGGTAAATGTGCCAACCCATTAGCCTAAAGTCCATTTAGGCTCATTTCTAGTCATTGGGCCTTTGTTTAGTGAGGTGGGCTGCAGAATACTTTGAATTTAGGTAAAGTGTGCTGACCTTAAGGCCCAAATTCTAGTGGGTTCAAAGGTTGGTATTAGTTGGGCTAAGTCTCATGAGTTGGGCTTCAGAGTTGTAGTTAGGTCAAGCCAAATTTCAAGAGTCAATCTAATTTGGGTCTGCATAATGTGTGTTGGGCCAACTATAAGGACTTATGTGAATTGGGTCGTGGGCCTCTATTTCACTAAATCAAATTGGGTCATTGCTAGGTGATTTCTCTTGGCCCAAGTCTCATGGTAAGGAGTTGGGCTTACACCTAAGATCATTGGGCTTCCATAAATCCTTATCCATGGCTTACCCAAATTAATTTTTGGACCTAAATTAAGCTTTAATCTAATAGAAATCTTAAACCCATATTAATAACTTATTTCTCTATATATTTCCATTCATATAGCTTACCCAATTATTTCATAATAATTATTCTTAATTAGTCTAAATACATTATTAATACCTTAGTTAATTTTGGGGTATTACATTTTGAATATAAGAATATCCGACCATTGGATTTCTAAATATATTATGTGACATATGCCCTTAACCATACTAAGCTTTTTCTCTTTTGTCTTGTAACCTGCATCCATAAATCTTGGTCAGATATATTTTCCCCTTTACTTTTCATCTCATTTTTTTCATAAGTATACTCATTTTGAGAATGAATAAAATGGGTTAAAATCATAAAATTATGCTAACATATATACATTAAATATACAACGACACTTACAAATACAATTTTGGATATTTTATCTCCCCAACCACTTTTTGGATTTTTTTGAGCCTTAAGAAAGACCTCATAAAATGTGGGATCTCTCTCTAGTTCTTGTGCCAATGAAATAAAATATAAATAGGTAAATGTATATTTAAAGTAATAAGTAAATATTTGAAGAAGTAAATATTTGAATAAATAAGATTAGTTACCAATCTTATGACATGCTCAACCATTAAAATATAACCTCCTATATGTAGAAATAAACTGAACTTGAAGGCATATGCTCTGTTCCTTTTCATTTGCTCATTTCTACATTGGAACTCTAAAGTGCCCCATTTTGTACAAAGTTGGTCCCAAATGGATTTTCCAATCTATTCAAGTTTTGTTTTGTTTTTCGAGGATCACTAACTAAATCTCTTAAATTGGTAATTACTTTTTTCTTCTAATTAAGCCAAATCCTTTGGTGATGGTTGGGTCTCCAACAATAATATTTCTAAATAAAAGTTTGAATTATTAATAAGATAAAATACACAATATCATAATTATGTAACAAAATAATTAGGGAAATTCACCTAAAATTCATCAAACTATAATTCTTTATATTATGAAGGAACATCTTTCTAATTATTTGAGTACCCTTCATATTTACTTTCAAAAATATTTAATTTGCATGTACAAACTTCTTCATTATTTGGTATAAATTTATATTTATAAATAATTAAAATTTATAATGACTTCAAACAATACCCAAAAACTAAATCGTAACTCATCGTCGTATGGTTCAGTAAATTGATTTTGGACTTTTTCATGGAATTAGAGCTTCAAACTCTAGGTGAAGTGGGGAGAAGTGTTTTGAAGTCATGATCGACCTTTGGTCAATAATCCTCCCTATCAAGACATTTAGATTCAAAAAGTTACATAATTTAAGAGATAAAAAAAGTTACATTTAGACAGAATTCTTTTAAATATAAAATTAAAATAATTGAATTAAATTAATAGAGATGAATTTTTACCTTTGTATATTTTTGTATAAATGAAGAATAGATTGATTAAGGAAAGAAGAAAGGGCACCTTGCCTTGCTTCTTTGAATATGAGTTAGAGAGATTGAGAGGGATGAAAGAGTTAGATGAGTTGAAAAATTGTGGTATGAGGTGTGAAGTGTATTGGAAAGACATATATACACATAAAAAAAAGTTTAAAGATAATCTGAAAATCCATTCCATTCAATCTAATCCATTTCATGTCCATCTATTCATTCTAAAAAACACATCCATCCATTCTAAGAGACATAGAATGAATAAGAGAATGGAAAGTCACATTAATATAAGCGTAGCACATGCACAAATCATTTACTAACAAAGATTATGTAATAATATTATTTAATTATCAATTAGGTAAGTTATTCATAGCAAAAGCTGTTTGTGATCTTACTTTTATCGTAAAGTAGTAAAAAGATTACACATCACATGAACATATAAGCTAAGTTTTCATATTCATTTAAGTCACTAAACATCTTATCATCATAATTTTTAGGTGAATATCCTTAAGTAGGGACATCATCACATATACTTAACTAAAAGATTTATCTTTAATTAGTTCTTAGGATCTATACTTATGCATCATAATAGATTAAAAATGTGTCCTGTGTTACACATACATTATTTCATAGAGTTATTGTACAACAATAAGGCTCCAAGATAACCATGCCATGATATGAGAATAACAAAGTCAGGTCGATCCACCAAGGGGGAGGGGATATTTTCTGGGTGTCCTCAGTCACCACTATAGCCCTTATACTAATAATCACCTATACTTGACTCACTTTTGGAACATCAATATATGTCCATTCGATTTCTACAACATACCTAGTTGTCGGCATCTTTAATGTTTGAACAAATTACACACATATAAGAATAAAAAAAATTTTCATTAAGATAATAACAATTTGAAAATTGATAATGGTTCAACTACCATGTATGGCAAAAATATTTTTATTACTCTTATATATTTCAGAAGCACTAGCATCATGCATATACTTAAATAAAATGCATGGCATCACATAAATTTAAACTGAGCAAGTCGTGTAATAATATCATTGTAAAAATATTTGATAGCAATATCACAAACCATCAAATGCATATAAGCTATCAATAAATTTCTCATGTTAATCAAGTTATCATGTAGATAAGCATACTGGCCAATAATCTCATCTTATGGAAACGTGGCTTCATCATTATCAAAAATACAATTTTAAATTACAAATATTTATAAGCACTATATCTAGTGTTCCATACTATTAAATACATACTTAAATTTTTGAACACCATATAACTAAGAATGAAGGATCATTTCCCTTAACTCTTTCATCTTTGTATAAAAATACACTATTATTTGAGCATTCATAAATATAAAGAAATCAAACCATAAACATGCTATCTAAGGCATCCCTAAAGCAAATCCACATCACATGTATAGTTAAGGTTTTTTAATCCATCTTTGAAGAGAAGTTAACCATCCCTAATAAGAAGCTAACCATCCCATATGAGAAGCTAAATCCATCTTTAAAGAGAAGCTGACCATCTTCATAGGGAAGCTAAATCCATCCCTACCAAGAATGTAACATCTTCCCCAAAATAATATTTATTTTTTAATTAAGGATATTTATGATAAAATAAAATAATAAAAGTTATTTAAATAGTAATAAAAGGAAAAATTTTAAGAAGTTGAATGATATACATTTCTAGGAATGTAATGGAATTTTATTTAAGCCTTTAGGAATTTGTTAAGAATTTTTGGGAATTTTTCTAAATAGTTTAATAATAAGCAATTGAAAAATAAATGCTTAGGAAATGGAATTTTTAAAAGTTTCTTAGGCCATTAAAACTTAAAAAATATAAGAAAATAATTTGAAAATAAAATTATTTAGGAGAAATTTAGAAGTCAAAATGTAATCAAGAAAACTTTAGGGCTCTAAAATACAATTACAACTAAGGCCAAAGTACAATTTTCTTAGAGGCAAAACATAATTTTCACTAAAGGAAATTTGACAAGCTTTGAATGATAAAATTGGTCCAAAACAATTGTTACAATCATACAATCAACTTTCTATAACTGTCACTTTTGCTAAAACTCAACCTTTAAGCATATATCATGAATCAAAGTGAATGAAACTTTTTGAATACCAAGTGCAGAACATCATAATGGAAGATGTGAAACTCTAATAAATCAATTTTTCTTCTTATATTTAAGCCTTGTCTCATTTGTTCAGAAAGTGTCATAACTAGCTTCATATAACAATTCTTATAGTGTTCTATTCTTACGGCAACAAAATCATAATCGTAACTAAACTTTTGACAGTGGCTTTAGCCTATTTAATGTTGGAGATTGTGCCCTAGGCCAATTATTATATTATGAACATTGTATTTTATTAAGAAAAAGGAGTTTCTCTTTTATTACATTTATTGTATTGTTTGCATGTTTACTATAATAATAATATCCTTGATTAAATTATATTGATTATCTTAAATATCCTTAGTCAATCATCTTTGTGGGAACAATAATGAACTAAGGCTAGTATGATTTTAATTGATGATTATGTGTTAATCATGTATGAAGATACGAATTAAAATCAGAGGCACTTGTTAGGAAATAAGGTGCTGGATCGACTCGTCATGAGATAACTATATAGATTAAGCCATAAGTGTATCTCATATATAGCCATTTCATTGAACCCTCGGACCTGAGATTACCATAGATTTCTACATGAGAAACATTGTACTTTGACATAGTCAAAAGTCACCTTTAATCGAGTGATCATAAAGGCTATGATTGGGCATAGTGGAATCCATGTAGAGGAAGATGAGTGGTTAAGATAGAATTTGTTCCTTTCATTAGTGGAGAGATATCTCTAGGCCACTTGATGAGTGAGACTGAAAAATGCATTGCCATACTTGGATGGAAGGATTTTCCATTTATTCTGTCAATCTGCTCGGAGATCAAGAAAGTGATAGTCGAGTAAAATGAGGATGACATTTTCATACCACATACTTGACCTAGATATCGTGTGATGAAAGGGTTGTGATAGAGTTGTATGATAGGTTGCATTGGATCACCAATTCTCATATGATTTGGGTAGTCATAATGTATTATTAGAATCCACTTATGACTTGTGGGTAGAATAGCGTTATTGGCCCACTACCAACATCATATAACCTTATAGGGTCACACACAAGAACGGATCAACTCAAGCTAAAATCTCCATATTTATTGAACCTAAAAATGTGTCTAAATTCAATGAATGTAATGTTCAATTTAGGATGAAGGAATTTTATAAATATATTTGATATATATATATTTTACAAAAATTTGAAATATATATATATATCTATATATATTTGATATATTATATTATATATTTCAAAAAATATATATAATCTATTTAATTTAAATTTATTTCATATGATAGATTTAAATTTAAACTAATGTATAATTTGAATTTAATCTATGTGATAAATTAAATTTAAATTTAGTTTTAGATTTAAATTAAATAATTAGTTTAAATTTATTCTATAGGATAAATTTAAATTTAAACTAATGTGATAATTTAAATTTAATCTATGTGATAAATTAAATTTAAATATGATTCTAGATTAAGATCAAATAAATTAGCTTAAATTTATTCTATAAGATAAATTTAAATTTAAACTAATCTATTTAATCATATCTGAATAATTTAAATAATATATTTAAATTAATCAAATATATCCTAAAATCCTAACACACCTTTATAAATAGAGAGGTTAGGATCTTCTAGCAGGATGATTTTTTAAGAAAGCCACCTCCTGCCTTAGAGAGAAAGTGTACGGACGCTTAGAGAGAGAAAGTGTATAGACGCTTAAAGAGAGAAAGATAAGAACGTCTTCTCTTCTTGAATGTACAGACTTTCGTCTTCAGTGGTACTAGCATGTCGTTCGAGTTGCAGTCACCATTTGTGTGGATACTGGTAGAGGGAATTAATTTGAAGCGTCAATTCTTGAGATCTGACGATAGAAAAAGAACCTGAAGAATCATCCAACAAAGGTAAAATTCTATAACTTTACTCTATTTAAATGACATTGATGGTCCCTAGAAAGGATTCAAATTCATTTTGTTTTAAATTTTCACTGTGCATATTCCAAGAATCCCAATAATGGTATCAGAGCCATGTTAATGCTTGTTTAAATTAAGTTCTTGAGTGAAATTTTCATGAAGCTTTCACCTTTGTTATAATTTCGCATCACTTATATGTGATATATAATGTTGCAATGTGAAATCTTCATAAAGTTCTCTCCTTTTTGTATTTTCGAATGATTCCTTCCTATCACTTGAAGTTAGTATATATGAATATGAGATATATGAACCATAGATTTGTTGATTAAATGTTAATCAACATTGATTAGATTAATCTGATTATATATATATACATATATGATATATGTATGCGAATGAATATAACGCTGATTGGATGGCTATCTAATCCTAGTGCAAAATAATCTAATTTAACACTAAAATCACAAAGTTTATAGCTTTTCATGAGATGTTTGGTGTATATGTATTGTGATTTGTTTGTTTAAATTGGATGGGTATGGTGCATGATATGGCCTTAAGAATCTATTCACTCTGGGTGTACATTCTCTTCTCATCTAACTCCCCTCGAATGTACAATCGAGGTTTCTTTATGTATATAAATTTTATCTTAAAGGAATCATCTCATTGGCTTGGGAGGACATAAGTTCGATGGGCCATATTGTGACACATTTATTTTATACTTTATGATGAGTTCATTCACATATGTATGTATGAGATGCTATTGCAGTATATGATCATGCGATAATTAAATATAAATAAATGACAATAAAATAATAAAATCCCTTAAATTAAATTTTAAGTAATAATGCTACCCATTTATGAACACTTGTCAACACTTTGATTGTCTAAATGTAGGATCCATCAAAGTGGGATACACTTAGGTTATTTTAATGAGGTAGCTTGGGTAATGGTGATACTCATAAGGTTCATAATGGTTCAACTTAATTGAGAGTATCAAAATGGTTTTAGGTTTAATGGCATAAGATGGGATTAAACACGTCAGATCATATGATGATAGGGTCCCATAAAAATCTAAGAGTTACATGTGATATAATTGGTAAATAAGTTACCTACATAAATAACTTAATTTTAAGCGTCTTGCCAAAGTGGACTTATAGTTAAGTGAAATATGGGTCTTAACCCACTAAACTAAATTGAGGGTTATTTTTAGTTAAAGATAATTAACTTGACTTTGCATATTTTTGTTGTAAAAAAAATGTCAACAAACAACTCTACTATACTATTATTGCGATCTATCCTTGAGAAGGATAAAGTCAATGGGACTAACTTTCTTGACTAGTTCAAGAACTTGAGAATTGTTCTCAAGTAGGAGAGAAAGTGATATGTCATAGATAAACCCATTCCTGAAGAGCCTGCAACCAATGCTCCAAGAGCTCAAAGGGATGCCCATACTAAGCATCTTAATGACTCTGTGGATATATGATGCCTAATATTAGCCACTATGGTCCTAGAACTTCAAAGAGATCTACAACATATGGAGGATTATGAGATAATTGTGCATCTCATGGAAATGTTTCAACAACAAGTAAGGCAAGAAAGGTTTGAAACCACAAAGGCCTTACATTCCTGCAAAATGACTAAGGGTGCATTAGTTAGTGCTCATGTTTTAAAGATAAAAGACTACATTGATCACCTTGAAAGGCTTCGATTTCCTATGAGTTAGGAGTTAGCTATAGATATGATCTTAAACTCACTCTCAGAAAGTTATGACCAGTTCGTCATGAACTACAATATGAACAACATGGAGAAATCAATTTTTGAACTGCATGGGATGCTTAAAATTGCCGAGTAAAATATCAAGAAAAATCCAAGCAATGTTTTAATGGTTTAGAAAGGAAAAGAGATGAAAAAGAAAGGAAAAGGCAAGGGCAAGGGAAAGGGAAAAGGCTTAGACAGTAAGTCTAAGAAGTAATACAAGCCCAAACCCAAGCTTGAAGCTAAGAAGACAAAGCCTTATAAGAAAGGAGTTTGTTTCTTTTATAATGAGCCCAGTCATTAGAAGAGGAATTGCAAGCTCTACCTAAAAGATCTAAAGAAAAATAAGAATAGCAGGGCTATTTCTTTAAGTATTTACATTATAGAAATTAATCTTTCTACATCTTCTACATGGGTATTATATACTATATATGGTTCTCACATTTGTACAAATGTGCAAGGTCTCAAAAGAAGTAGGAAGCTGAAAAAGAGTGAAATAGATCTGCAAGTTAGAAACAGAGTAAGAGTTATTGCTTTAGCCATAGGCACTTATGAATTAATTTTGCCCAATGGGCTTTTGTTAATTTTGAACAATTGCTTTTATGTTCCTGCTTTGACTTAAAATATTATTTCACTTTCTTATTTAGATAAGGAAGGTTTTACTTCAATTATTGGGAAAAATAAATGTTCTATTTATCTTAATGACATCTTTTATGTGGATGGTGATTTGCATGGTAGTCATTATTACTTAAACTTTGAAGCTCCCAATAATGAGAATATCTATAATGTAACTACCAAGAGGATCAAGTCAAACGATTTAAATCTGACCTACCTATAGCATTGTTGTTTAGGCCACATAAATGAGAAATACATTTTAAAGCTCTATTTAGATGGACTTCTCAACTCATTTGATTTTGAATCATTTGATACTTGCAAATCTTGTTTATTAGGAAAGATGACGAAGGCACCTTTTACTGGGCATAGTGAAAGGGCTACTGATTTATTAGGCTTAATACATACCGATGTATGTAATCCACTAAGTACCACTGCTAGAAGTGGTCACCAGTACTTCATTACTTTTATAGATGACCATATATAGATACATCTATTTAATGAGACATAAATTTGAATTTTTGAAATGTTTAAAACCTTCCAAAATGAGGTATAAAATTAACTTGGAAAATCTATTAAAACACTTCGATTTGATTGAGTTGGTGAGTATTTGAGCTAAGAATTTATTGACCATTTTAGAAATTATGGAATTGTCTCACAATTAACCTTACCAGGAAAACCACAATGAAATGGCATTTCTGAGTGAAGGAATCAAACCTTATTAGATATGGTTTGATCTATGATGAGTCAAATAGATCTTCCACCGTCCTTTTGGGACTATGCATTAAAGACAACAGTGTTCACACTAAATCTTTTTCCATCTAAGGCAGTTGAAAAGACCCCATATGATATAGTGTAACATCCAATTTTTTGAAAACGAGAGAAAACGTGAGAAATGTAACGTACTATTTCTATGTAAACGAATGAAACTTACCGGATACAAAAGGAGGTCCCTTAAAATGACTTAGTTAAGGTCCCAAAAAAATTGGAAAGCATTCTAGACTCCTAAAAATGAGAATTCCAAGCTCAGACGGAAAGAAAAATAAAGCTAGAATGAAGAAACAGAAGAAACAAAATTTAATGAAAAATTTATGAAACGTAATTGCATTTTCATAATTTTGAGCAAATTTTGGAATTCACACAGGAGAGCTTTTTAAATGAAAGTTTTGAGTTCCTCGGGGTTCTCAGAAGTCTTGAAAACCATGGGAAGGCCCGAGACAGCTAAAGCCCCTTTGGTGGATATTTTCTAATGTCAGTGTACCCAAAATTTGACAGATTCATTTGGGAAGGTTTTAGCTCTGATTTGAGTGATTCCAAAGGTATTTTACAAAATTGGGAACCCAAATTTCATAATAGAAAAGATGGTTCTAAAAAAGGAGCTAAAATAAATTAGAAACAAAAATGCCAAGAACAAAGGGTAAAATAAGAATTTTTGAAAAAGCCATTCTCCTCCACCTATATATATGAGGCACCCCACTCTCCTATTCATTTAGTCTCATATTGTTCTGCCCTAAACCAGAGGAAAAACCCTAGGAGAGTGGTGCACCAAGGGAAGAAGAAGGAGAAGAAAAATCAAGGCAAAAAGGTATGGTTTCTTGGTAGTTTTTCATGCTTTTTTCCATCCAAACCTCCTCTTGTCCATTCTCCTTTATTTCCTTTGATTAAAATAAAGTTTAAAAATCTGTTTTAAGGGAGAAACTTAGGGGAAAATTCGGATTTGAAGAAAGGAGCCTAGAGAAAGCAAGATTCAAGTGAGAAAAAGAAAGAAAACAAGGTAATTTCTTCTTCTATGGTTGATATCCTTTCTTTCCCTTCCTCTACCATTTTTCCCCACTTAAGAAACCTTAGGAGGGTTTGATTTTTTGGTAGAACCAAGGGTGATTTTAAGGAAAAAGGGTGTGAAGATTAAGAATCTACAAAGGGAATTAACAAATAACCATGGAAATTCAAGATGCAAAGTCTAGGGTTTCATATGTTCCTTGCAAAATCTGATTTGATACCTTGATTCTTATGTCTAAATGAGAGTTTAAATGATCTCCTAAGATCCTTAGAAGTCTTTCCATATGCTTCCTCCATCAAGAAAACAAAGCAAAGTCTATGGAGAGTAAAATGCTTCCTAGGTTTGGCCAAGAGAGGTTAGCATACCAAGAGAGAGTTTTAAATTTTTCTAAACTCATTTTTGAGTCATATATGATGAATGAATATGAGAGGAAGCCTTGAAACATATTTAGGAAGCTTGGAGAATGAGTTAGTACTTTATGTTCTATAATATGACCTAAAGAAGCAATATGTAGTTAGGCTCTTTATTTTAATTGTGTGATGACTCCAAGAGGCTTAAAAGGAGTCAAGAGTCATATTTGAAAGAAAAGAATGGAGCTTAGAATTTATTTGATGGGTGTTGCTTCATTAGGTGCATTCTTGGAAACATAGAAGGGCTAATGAGACAAACTAGTATCTAACCAAGTTGTGTGGCCTTAGACTTTACTTCAAGAGCATAATTAGCTTCCATATTATGTGTTTAGGTCAAGAGGAATGATGTCCACCCCCTTGGGTGTGTGAGGTCAAGGGAGAGAATTCAAAGCTTAAGGAAAAATGTACAAATGCTAGCAAGGTAGCTCTCTCCACCTTCTCTTATGCATGATTGCTTGCTTTACTTATCTTTGAATATGTGTATATGTATTTCAGGCCATGAAAAATGTTCTAGCATGAGCTTTTATTCCATGGTACCATGATGATGCATTATATTTTCCAAATGATTTTTATGATGTTTACCTTGGTTTGCTTGAATGTGGTAAGGCTAAGAACCTTTAGTCATGGTGAGGATAAGCCAAGAACCTTTAAGATTAGTTAAGACAAAGTAAAGAGTCTCCCAAACGTGAGATGGACTCCTAAAAGCATGGTTGAGTTCAAGAATCTCTTAAAGAATGGGTGAGACAATCCCAACATCCACAAGAAATTAGGTGAGGCTAATCCATTTGCTTGGCAAGCCTTTGTATGCTATATATAACTTTCTTAAATGATAAAAATGCCTCTTGAATGTTTGCACATGTCAACATGACCATACATGCATTTATGAGACTATTTGTATTTATTATATATGATTAAATGGAAGATGAGCTATTAGGATTCTTTGAATCTCATCCTTTCCTCTTCAATATTCTAACATGCTAGGTGGACTAAGTGGGCAAGGTAATGGAAGCCAACCACCTTGAGGATGAGAGGATGACTACAAAGTGCTTGAATTTTGTTACTTTAAAGCCATGCAAAAGGCAATTGATGTAACCAATGGATGTATATGTATTATGATGTTATGAACACATGTAATTATGATAATATGTCATGTATGAATGAGAGAATATGTTATGTGATCATTAGAATATGATTTGAACATGTTTTGGCAAATGAGCTTCTTGGATGACATTATGGAATTATGTATAAGTGTGGATGAGATGGCCAAAATAAGATGCATGGAGTTTGGAACCATTTGGGCAGCTTACAAAAGTCCTAATTATGCTTTTAGACTTACCCAAGAAGTGCCAAACTTCAAGGAAAGTCATTTGGACATTTTGGTATCTTGTATGGAGCCAAAATTGACCATAATGGAACCCTAAGTTACTTTTATCCAAATGAGCTCTTCTTGATTTGAGATTTGGCATGAAATTAGAGTTATTGAGAGATTTTTTAGGAAGCTAAAGAATATAATTTTCAGAGGTCTAGAGAATATTTGATGAATTTTCAAAGTTGGGAAATTTTTTGGTTTTGGTCATATCACTGTTCATACTAGTCTGAAAATGAAATTTGTCACATAGGGCTCAAATGATGTCCAATTGCCATGAAATTTTATACAAAGAAATTAGAAATTTCTAATGACTTATGACAATAGAATCACATCATTTAGACATCTAGAGAGGGAGATATGAATTTTCAAAGAATCTGTCTAGTATTAGAAACTCCACCCGACCTCAGTTATTGTTTAATTAAGTTTCAAGGTCTGAACATGCTTAAAATGGTCTGGAGTTATTTTTTACCTCTAGATAACATCCAAAAAATTTCCATATTGGTATTATTTACATGGATTAAATTTTTTTAAAATTAATTGAATATTTTTAAAGTTTGCTACAAAATTTTATGACAGCACCTGTGGATAGTCTAATCTCTGAACCATTTTGAATGTCAAACGTATTTTTTGTTAGATGTTATGGTATAGAAATATTTTTAACATGAAGTAGACATATGTAGATTTCTAGAATAGCCAAGAATGCATGATTTCAATTTTTCTAGAATTAGTTATGATTTTCCAAAATTTGTGATAGAAAAGAGGAAAATCTGTTTGAAAATATATACATGTATTTTATGCTTCCCTTTGGTTTTCACGAGATGTAGGCCACTTTTGATGATGCAAATAAGTTGTATTTATGTAATTAAATATGATAATGTATTGTATGAGCTCACATGGTTTATGTGACATCGAATGAAATTTTTATACATGATGCAACGCGAAGAAGTGCATTATTTAATTCTCTTTTTCTTGCTCTTTCATGGAATCTATGAATGTAAAGCATTGTAATGTTATTAAATGAGCTAGAAATATATGGTGTTACATACGGATTGGAAAGAAGCCTAGTTTGTCTTTTCTTAAAATCTAAGGATGTGAGGCATATGTTAAGCAACAAGCCTCAGATAGGTTAGCACCCAAATCTATAAAATGCCTCTTTGTGGGATATCCTAAGAAAACTAAGGGATACTACTTCTACAATCTGAATGAGAATAAACTGTTTATTCCTTGGAATAGTATCTTTCCAAAAAGAGAATTTATCTCTAAAAGAACCAGTGGAAGTAAGATATATCTCGAAAAAGCTCGAAAGACACAAAATGGCATTGGACCAGAGACGGAAAAACGAGAAGACTCATAACAAGTTGTTGAGCCTAGTTAAGTAATACAAGGCCCATGAAGGCTTGATAGGACACGACATCAAGCTCAAAGATATGGATTTCTCATAACTGAAAGTCATGATATGTTGCTTATTGATCAAGATGAGCTAACTACCTATCAAGAGGCTGTAGTGGGATCAGACTTTGATAAATGGCTAGATGCCATTAAGTCTGAGATGCATTCCATGTATGATAATAAAGTATAGACCTTGATTGACCCACATAAAGGTATAAAAACCATTGGGTGCAAATGGGTTTTTAAGAAGAAAACCGACATAGATAGCTAAATACATACCTTCAAAGCACGATAGGTTGCAAAAGGATTCAAACAAACTCATAGTATAGACTATGATGAAACTTTTTCACCATTCATCATGATTAAATCAATCAGGATCCTTCTTGCCATTGCAGCGTACTATGATTACAAGATTTGGCAGATGGACATCAAAATAGCATTCCTTAATAGGAAGCTGCTTGAGGATGCGTACATGACACAACCTGAAAGTTTTATATGTCTAGGGGATTCTAGGAAGATTTGCAAGCTTCAAAAATCCATTTATAGGTTAAAGCAAGTATCTGAGAGTTGAAATTATTGTTTTGACAAAGTAGTCAAAGAGTTTGGATTCATCCAAAATGTTGATGAACCTTGTGTTTACAAGAAGGTTAGTGGGAGCACAATTGTATTTCCAGTGCTTTATGTTGAAGGCATCCTACTCATTGTGAATGACAGTCCTACTTTGCAAAATGTCAAGACTTGGTTAGGAAAATATTTCTTAATGGAGGATTTAAGTGAAGCCACTTCCATCCTAGGGATTAAGATATATAGAGATAGATCTAAGAGGCTAATAAGCTTAAGTCAGAGCTTTTCTATAGACAAGGTATTGTATAAATTTAGTATACAAGATTCCAAGAGGGGATACATACTAATGTCTCATGGCATCAATCTTTATAAGAGTCAGTGTCCTAGTACACATGATGAGTGAGATCATATGAGCAAGATTCCATATGCCTCAGCTATTAGATCTATCATGTATGTCATGTTGTGCACTCTACTAGATGTCTCATATGCCTTAGTATGAGTATCAGATATCAGTCATATCCAGGTGAAAATTACTGGATTACCATAAAAAATATCTTGAAGTAGTTAAGAAAGACTAAGGATGTATTCTTAGTGTATGGAGGATTGGACGACGAGCTTATTGTAAATGGTTACACAGATATAAGTTTTCAATTTGATAAGGATGACTTTAGATCACAATCAAGATTCATATTCTATTTGACTGGTGGAGCAGTCAGTTGGATGAGCTCCAAACAAAGTACTATGGTTGATTCTACACCAGAAGCTGAGTACATAGTAGCATCAGATGCAGTTAAGGAAGTCATTTAGATTAAGAAGTTCATCACTGAGTTAGGGGTGGTGCCTACCATCTTAAATCTGATAGATCTATTTTGTTAGCAACAACGATGTAATAGCACAGGCTAAAGAGCCAAGGTCACATCAAAGAACCAAACACATACTCAGGTGATATCATCTTATCAGAGAAATCATTGATAGGGGTGATATAAAGATATGCAAAATACTAACTGATGACAATGTCACTAATCTTCTTACTAAGCCACGTGCACAGGAAAATCATAAGCGTCTTGTTAGGTTAATAGGTATTAGACACATTAACAATTGGGCCTAATGCAAGTGGAAGGTGTTGGAGATTGTGCCATAGGCCAATCATTGTATTATGAACATTGTATTTCATTAAGAAAAAAGAGTTTCTCTTTTATTATATTTATTATATTGTTTGTATGTTTACTATAATAATAATATCCTTGGATAAATCATATTGATTATTCTAAATATCACTAATCGATCATCTTTATGGGAACAATGATAAACTAAGAATAGTATGATTTTGATTGATAATTATATGTTAATCATGTATGAAGATATGAATCAAATTCATAGGAACTTGTTAGGAAACAAGGTGCTGAATCAACCCATCATGAGATAACTACATGGATTAAGTCATAAGTGTATCTCATATATAATTGTGTCATTGAACCCTTAGACCTGAGATCATCATAGATTCTTACATGAGGAACACTGTGCTTTGACATAATCAAAAGTCACCTTTAACCAAGTGATCATAAAGGTTGTGATCTGATATAGTGGAATCCATATAGAGAAAGATGAGCGATCAAGATGAAATTTGTCTCTCTCATTAGTGGAGAGATATCTCTAGGCCACTCGATGAGTAAGACTGAAAAATACATGGTCATGCTTTGATGGAAGGGTTTTTCATTTATTCTATCAGTCTGCTTAGAGATTAAGAAAGTGACGATCGAGTAAAATGAGGATGAAATTTCTATACCTCATACTTGACCTAGATATCGTGTGATGAAAGGGTTGTGATAAGGTTGTATGATAGGTTGCATTGGATCACCGATACTCATATGATTTAGGTAGTCACAATGTCTTATTAGAGGCCATTTGTGATTTATGGGTAGTGTAACACCATATTTTTCTAGCTTATTCCATACCTTTAAATAACTCATTTCTGAGAATTATGAAAATTCTTAAAGAAAAAGGCATTAAAATAATGATTATTTTAACGTTGCGTCGCGTATAAAATTTTTATTTAGTGTCACGTGGACCATGTGAGCTTATACAACATATTCTTATATTGAATTACATGAATGCAACTCATTTGAATAATCAAAAGTGACCAACAACCTGTGGAAGTCAAAGGGGAGCATGAAAGATACATATTCATTTTCGGACAGAATTTGCTCATTTCTGTCACAAATTTGAAAACTCATAATTAATTCTAGAAAAATAAAATTCATGCATTCTTGGCTATTCTGGAAAGATACACATGTCTAAGTTATGATAAAAATATTTCTAGACCATAAAATCTAACACAGAAGACGTTTGATATTTGAAATTGTCTAGAGGTCAGGCTATTTACTAGTGCTGTCATAGAATTTTGCAGCAAACTTCAAAAATGTCTAATTAATTCCACAAAAATCCAATCTATGCAAATGATGCCAATCTAGAAATCTGTGGATATTAGCTAGAGGAAAAAAATAAATCTAGACCAATTCGAGCATGGTCAGACCTCGAAACTCAATCAAATAGTAACTGAGGTCAGTTGGGACCCCTAGTACTGGACAGATTGCTTTCAAAATTCATATATCCTTCTTTAAACATCCAAATGAGGTGCTTCCTATTGGCCAATCACTGGGAATGTCTAATTTCTTTGTATAAAATTTCATGACAATTGGACATCATTTGGGCCCTATGTGATAGATTTTATTTTCAGACCTAAGTGAATAGTGACATAACCAAAATTAGAATTTTTGCCAACTTTAAAAATTTATCAAATATTTTATAGAACTCCAAAAATTCTGTTCTTTAGCTTCCCAAAAAGCTCTCAATAAGTTCTAATTACATGCCAAATCTAAGATCAAGGAGAGCTCATTTGGACAAAAAGTGACGCAGGGTTCTATTATGGTCAATTTTGACTCTATATAGGATACCAAATTGTCTAAATGGCCTTCTTTGGGGTTTGGAACCTCTTGGGCAAGTCTAAAAGCATAATTAGGAGTTGTGTGAGCTACCCAAATGATCCTAACCCTTATGTATCTCATTTTGGCTATCCCACTTGCATTTATACATAATTGCCTAAAACCATTCAAGAAGCCACATTACCATAACTTGCTCAAATTGCATTCTAATGGTCTCATAATTCTTTCTCTCATTTATACATGACATATTATCATAATTACATATGTTCATAATATCATATTAGATATATATCTATTGATTACATCATTTGCCAATTGTATGGCCTTAATTCAAGCACTTAATATCATCTTCTCATCTTTAAGATGGTTGGCTTCCATTACCTTGCCCACTTGGTCCACCTAGCATATTAGAACATTGGAGAGGAGGGAATGAGATTCAAAGAATTCTAATAGCTCATCTCCCATTCAATCATACATAACATATGCAAAGCATGTCTAATAAATGCATATATGGTCATGTTAACATGTGCAAACATTCAAGAGGTATTTTCATCATTTCAGAAAGTCATACATAGCATACAAAGGCTTGCCAAGCAAGTGGATTGGCCTCACCCATTTACTTATGGATTTTGGACTTGCCTTATCTATTCTTTAAGAGGTTCTTGGACTCAACCATGCTCTTGGGAGTCAACTGCACTTTTGGGAGACTCTTTACTTTGTCTTAACCAATCTTAAGGGTTCTTGGCTCATCCTCACCATGGCTAAGGGTTCTTGGTCTCACCACACTCAAGCAAACCCAAGCACACATCATAAATATCATATGAAAGCATATTGTAATATCATGGTACCATGGAATCAAAATCATGCTAAAACACTTTTCATGACTTAAAAATACACATACACACATTCAAAGATAAGTAAAGAAAACAATCATGCATGAGAGAAGGAGGAGTGAGCTACCTTGGAAGCAAACACACACTTTTTCTCTTGAATTTCCTCTCCCTTCTTCGGCCTCACACACACAAAGGTGTGGGAATGATTTCTCTTGGCCTAAACATAATTTATGGAAGCCAATTAGGTTCATGGAATTAATTCTAAGGCCACACACTAGCCTAACTTATAAACCTCTTTATATTTGCAAGAATGCACCTAATGAAGCAACACCTATTACATAAATTCTAGGCTCCATTTTTTCCTTTCATATATGATTCTTGACTCCTTTAAAGCCTCTTGGAGTCATCACACAATTAAAATAAAGAGTCTAACTACATATTGCTTCTTTAGGTCATATTATGGAACACATAAGGCCAACTCACTTTCTATGGTTTCTAAATTCTTTTCAAGGCCTCCACTCATCTTTATTCATCATATATGACTCAAAATGGGCTTAGAACAAATTAAAACTATCCCTAGGTACTCAAACACCCTTAGGCCGAGATTAGGAAGCTTCATGGTCTCCTTAAACTTTGCTTTATTTTCTTGATGGAGGAAGCACATGGGAAGACCTCTAGGGATCTTAGGAGCTCATTTAAACTCTCATTTAGGCATAGAAATCAAGGCATCAAATCAGATTTTGCAAGGAACATATGAAACCCTAGAATTTACATCTTGAATTTTCATGGTTAATTGTTAATTCTCTTTGCATATTCTTAATCTCCACACTCTTTGTCCTAAGAATCACCCTTGGTTCTACCTAAAAACCAAGCCCTCCTAGGACTTCTTGAGTGGGGCAAAATAGAGAGAGAAGAGGAGCAAGGGGTAGCAACCATGGAAGAAGAAATTATCTTGTTTTTCCTTATTTTCTCACTTTAATCTTGTCTTCTTTGGCCTCTTCTCTTCAAATCCAAAATTTTCCCTTAATTTCTCCCTTAAAATAGATTTATAAACTTCATTATAATCATAGGAAACAAAGGAGAATGGAGAAGAAGAGGTTTGGAAGGAAGAAAGCATGAAAAACTACCAAAATTCCTTACCTTCAAGCCTTGATTTCTCCTCCTCTTCTTCTTCCCTTGGTGCGCCACTCTCCTAGGGTTTCTTTTGTGATTTGGAGCAGAAAAATATGAGGCTAAGTGAATGGGAGAGTGGGGCACCCTACATATATAGGTGGAGAAAAAATCACTTTTTAAAAATTCCCATTTTGCCCTTCGTTTTTGGCATTTTCGTTTCTACTTCATTTTAACTCGTTTTTAAGAACTATTTTTTCCATTATAAAATTTAGATTTTCAATTTAGTAAAATACCTTTGGAATCACTCAAATCAGAGCTAAAACCTTCTCGAATGAATTAGTCAAAGTTTGGGTACACCGATATTGAAAAATGTCCACCGGAGGGGTTTTAACTGTCTCAGGGCTTCCCATGGTTTTCAAGGCCTCTAAGAACCTCAGAGAACTCAAAAATTTTATTTAAAAAGCCCTCTTGTGTGAATTCCAACATTTTCTCAAAATTACAAAAATACCATTATGTTTCGTAAGTTTTTCATAAGAAATTATTTCTTCATTCTAGCTCTATTTTTCTTTCTGTTTGAGCTTGGGATTCTCATTTTTAGGAGTGTAGAATGTTACTCAAATTTTTTGGGGCCTTAACTAATTCATTTTGGGGGATTTGCTTTGAAAATGCATTCGTTTCTGTCGTTTAACAAAAATCGGATATTACAAATTTCCTACTACAACCTAGTTCAATTCTGGAACCTAGGAACTAAAAATTTAAATATTGTGCTATAGCCTAAAGATCCCACTTCGTGACTCAGCTTGATACTAGAACTAATTCTTCCAAAGAAACTGATCCTTATCATGGCCTAAACTACCCACGCTGTGGCAAGGTGCCTCTTAGGCCTTACAGTACAACAAATTCTCGATTTCACTGCAACTCAAGATGTTCATGTCATGGCAAGGTGCATTACTAGACACCCCCAAGCCACTCACCCAATTCTCACCATAGTGACACCCCTTTCACATCGCATGGAGATTGCTCTCCAGAGCACTCTTGCCCTAAAAATTTTGACTCATGGCATGGTGAGGTTTGATTTTGTAACTCCCCTAGGCTAAAATTTTTGTCCTGTATCATGGTGAGGTTTAGTTTTGTAACTCTTTTAGCTACGACTCAAGTGGTTTAGCTGTGACTTAGGCTTCTCCTAATCCTAAACTCTCTACGGTGCAAATCATGATATATATGTTACCTTAACCCCCAACTTAAGGCTACTCTAAAATTAATTTCCAAGACTTTTAGAACATATATCCTTCCAAAATCTTCAGTTAATGGAGTCACATAATCCAAAAGCTCATAAATTAAATTATCCCAACTAAACTTCATATTATATCTACATATACTCTTTCATGACAACAACATAGACTATGTAGCCTTAAGTGACCACCTAAAATGTGCAATTTCCTATTTGAACAAGTTTCAATGGACTAATTAAACAAGTTCTTACCCATAACACTCTAAGGTGCCTTGAATGTAAAATATGGCTATAGCACTTCCCGAATTCATATATATAACAATAGAATCCATATAATAAAACCAAAGCAAGAATACCATCAATGTCATAGTCATAACCTTTGATTGATAAGCAATTCTACCTACATTCCATATAAATTCATATTTACTTTAAAAATGCCATTATATCAAAATTGTAACACCATAAATTCTAGCTCATTTCATGCCATTCAAAAGCTTTATTTCATCAATTTCACAAGAACATATGAAAAAGGGGATGAAAATAATGGATTTCTTCACATTGTGCTATATTTAAAAATTTGCAATTGGTGTCACGTGGACCATGTGAGTTTCATACTATACATCCTCATGTTTAATTACATCACAAAAACTTATTTTCATCACAAAATCATGTCTATAACTCATGGAAACCGAAATAGAACATGGAAGGTTGAAGTTCATTCTCGGCCAGATTTGCTCCAATTTCTAACCAAACTTTGGAAAATCATAACTAAATCTAGAAAAATCAAAATCATGCAATCTTGATTATTCTGGAAAGCTTATGATGTGTACTTCACATAAAAATATGCCCAGACCATAACATTCATAAAAAATTCTTGACATCCAAAATGGTCCAAAGGTTTGACTGAATTTTGGAACTGTCACAAAATTCTATAGAAAACTTTGAAAATGTCCAATTAATTTCACAAAAATAAAATCCATGAAAAAGATACCAATATGGAAAGTTATAGATGTTAACTAGAGAGAAAAAATATCTCTAGGTCAGTTCATCAAGCCCAAACCTCAGAATTCGATGGAACAGTACTTCTGGTCAGGCAAATTTACTAATACTGGATAGAAATTTAGAAAATTCATATCTCCCTTTCTAGACATCCAAATGAGGTGATTCTAGTTGGAATGTTTCACTGTGATTGTCTAGTTTCTCTGTATGAAATTTTATAGCAATTGGACATCATTTGGACCTCAGGTGATAGAGTTTAATTTCGGACCAAATGAATGGTGCAGCAAACCAGAAACATAAATTTTGCCAACTTTAAAAAGTCATCAAATATTATGTAGACCTCTAAAAATTATGTTCTTTAGCTTACCAAAAAGCTCTCAATGAGATCTAATTGCATACCAAATCTCAGATCAAGACTAACTCATTTGGCTAAAAAGTGACTTAGGGTTCCATAATTGTCAATTTTGACTCCATATAGGGTAACAAGGTTGCCAAATGGATTTCCCTTGGTCTTAGAACCTTTTGGGCAAGTCTAAAAGTATATTTAAGACTTGTGTAAGGTGCTCAAATGGTCCCAGATCTCATGTATCTTATTTTAGCCATTCAACCCCCACTTATACACATATCCATCAAACTTTCAATTCTCATACTTTGGCATTACATACTCAAAACATATGCTAGAGGTTATACATCATATTCATACACATAAATATCACATAATAGTCTATTTATACATGTCTCAAGGGTCATGGTACATTTACAACATCATATACTTTGTGAAGCATCATTATGGATTCAAAAAGAATAAAAGCTAGGCCTAGGCTTGTCAATCTCCTTATTTCATGGTTGTTGGCTCCTTTCACCATAGCTACTTGGTCCACCTAACATGTTAAAGCATTGGAGAAGAGGGGATGAGATTCAAAGAATCCTAATAACTCATCTTCCATTTAATTATATATAATATATGCAAAGCAAGCTTTACAATATATGCATGGAAAAATGAAAATCATATACATTTACAAAGCAAACTTGGCATGTGAATGAATCATACAAGACATTCAAGAGTTCACCAAGTGCTTGGATTGGCCTCACATTTCTCCTTATGGATTTTGGACTTGCCTCACCCATTCTTTAAGAGCTTTAGATTCAACCATACTCTTGGGAGCCCACTTTATTTTTGGGAGACTCTTAACTTTGTCTCAACCAAGTTCAGGGGTTTTTGGCTCATCCTCACCAAAGGGAAGAGTTCTTGGCCTCTCCACACTCAAGTAAACTCATACAAACATCATGTACTCATTGGAAAATATAACATGGCATTAAGGATCATGGCATATAAAGGCATGCTATCATACTTTTCATAGCTTGAAAATACACATATACACATTCTAAAATAAGCTAAACACATATCCATGCATAAGAGAAGGTGGAGAGAGCTACCTTGGAAGCAATTACACACTTTTTCCTTATGTCTTAAGTCCTCTCCCTTGAACTCACACACCCAAGAAGGTGGAGATCATTTCTCTTGGCCTAGACACACCAAAAGAAACCTGAATTACTCATAGGAACAAGCCTTAGCATTATACACACTTTACATTATGCTACTTTGGTTTATGGCTCTATTATGCTCCCATAAGGCACTTAATAAAGCAATTACAAAAATTCCTGATCTTGGCTCCCTTCTCTCCTTTAATTTATGATTCTTGACTCCATTTAGACCTCTTGGAGTCATCACACAATTATTTTAAGGAGCTTAGCTAGGAGTTGCTTCATTATGCTATATTATAGAGCCTACACCTCCATCTCACTATCTATGGCTTCTAAACTTTTCTCAAGGATTCCTCCCACCTTCTCTCACTCTCTAACCCCTCCATCTATCCTAAGCTGACATTATGGAAGCATTTGGGGTTTAAGGGGTTTTCAATTTTTCCTTGATGGAAGAGCCATTTGGGAGGCTTCTTAGGGGTCTTAGGAACTCAAACAAATACTCACATATGCTAGGGAATGCATGAATCAAATCAGTTTTTACAATGTGTTCAAGACTTCTTCACTTTCCTAACTTGAAATTCAAAGCCTTTTACTTACTTCCAATGATAGATTCTTAATCCTTGCACCCCAAAACCTCTAATCCCTTCTTGATTTGGATAGAAAATAGCCCCTAAGAATTGGGCTCATGGTGGCCAAATCGTGTAAGAGGAAGGGGGAGGAAGAAACTACCAAAGAATGAAAGTTTTACCTTGTTTTCTTGCTTTCTCTTGGTTACTTTTCACTTTCCTTGGTTGCCTCCCTTCAAACACAAATTTTTTATCTTTATTCTGCCCCCAAAACAGATTTAAAAATACCATCAAACCCATAGAAATAAAGAAGAGAAGGAGGAGAAGTAACTTGCTAAGGAGAAAGTTAGATTTTCCATAGAATTTCCTACCTTTTCTTGGCTTTTTTCTCCCTCCAAGAGTGCTCCTTCTTGTGCCCCTAAGAGAGCTGATTCTTCTCTCTATTCAGGCAGAAGAAAGATGGTGGAAAATGAGGGCAAGGGAGGGCGTGAGAAAGAGAGAGTATTAAAAGCAACAGAATTCCAAAAATTTCCATTTCGTCCCTCATTTTTAGCATTTTTGTTTCTAATTCGTTTTAGCTCCTTTTCGAGAACCACCTTCTCCATTATGAAATTTAGGTTTCCAATTTAGTAAAATACCTTTAGAATCACTCAAATCAGAGTTAAAACCTTCCCGAACTATCCAGTCAAAGTTCAGGCTCATCGCCGTTGAAAAATGTATACCGGAGGGACTTTAACTGTCCCAGGATTTCCCATGGTTTTCAGAGCCTCTGAGAACCCCGAAAAACTTAAAACTTTCATTTAAAAAGCCCTCCTATGAGTTTTTCAAAAAGTACCCATTTTACGAAAATGCCACTGGCCTTTCGGCAAATTTTTCAGATCACTCCGGCCTTGATTTCTGGGTAACTTAAGGCTCAAATCCTCATTTTCTATGATTTAAAATTTTATCATAATTTTATTTGGCCTCAATTCCTTCTATTTCAGGGACTTCCTTTTGTATCTAGCTTATTTATGATGTTTACGGGGAAACCGAACATTGTGTTTCTCACGTTTACGGAGAGACTAAATGTTACAAAAATCATTGTAAATTAAAGCCTTGTCATAGGGAATTCATCCTAAGCTACAAAATATCAAAATACCTACATTTGGCAAAAATGAATGCATCATTATGCTATACAAGTTAAGTTGGACAAAAATTAGCATCTATATGAGAACTAAAAACATCTAACTGCAGGAGTCCTACATAAGGCCTAAATTTAGGGGTGGTCATCAACTTGCTTCCCTTTTTCTTTAGCTAAGGAACCTTAACCTAAAATTGTTTACCCATGAAATGAGGTGAGATGTAAATCTCAATAACTAAAGAGAAATTCCATACATATGTGCAAAATAATTAACATAAATGCCATTTATACAAAAAAAATACTAGAAGCATCAATATAATCAACAAATAAACCAGTTGGACTACCAGTGGCTACTATCCTATACTAGCAATCACATATAACGTGTTAACGACTGAAAACAAAGAGAAAGGCTTTTTCACAACACCAACTCCCCTATTGAGTATGCTTGTAATGTCTGATTTTCATGAAACGATGGAAACGAGCACGTTTTCAAAGTAAGTCCCCCAAAATGAATTATTTAAAGTCCTAAAAAATTTGAGTAACATTCTAACCTTCTAAAAATAAGAATTGTAGCCTCAGACAGAAGGAAAAATGGAGCTAAAATGGAGAAATAAATTTTGACAGAAACCTTACGAAATATAATGGTAATTTCATAATTTCAGGCAATTTGTGGAATTCACATAGGAGGGCTTTTTTAACTAAAGTTTTGAGTTCTTTGAGGTTCTCAGAGGCCCTAAAAACCATGGGAAGCCCTGGATAGTTAAATCCCCTCTGGTGGATGTTTTTCAATGTCAGTATGCGCGAACTTTGATGGGTTCGTTCGGAAAGGTTTTAGCTCCGATTTGAGTGATTCGAAAGATATTTTTCTTAATTGGGAATCTAAATTTTATAATGGAAAATAAGGTTCTAAAAAAGGAGCTAAAGCAAAGGAGAAATGAAAATGTAAAGTATGAAGAGCAAAATTGGAATTTTTGAAAAATTCACTTTTCTTTACCTATATATAGGTGGCGCCTCACACTTGCCCTCATTCAACTTCAGAAAATTCAGCCCCAAACTAGAAGAAAAACCCTAAGGGAGAGGAACCCAAGAGCAGAAGAAGAAGGAGGAAGAAATCTAAGTTTAAGGTATGTTTTCATGGTGTTTTTCCTTGCTTTTCTTTATCTCTACCACCTCTCCTTCATTCTCCTTTCTTTCCTTGGATTAAAATGAGGTTTATAAATCTGATTCAAGGGAGATATTCAAGGGAAAGTTCGGATTTGAAGAGAGGAGCTTAGAGAAATCAAGATTCAAGCCAAACTAAGCAAGGAAAGAAGGTAAAAATGCATCCTATGGTTGATACCTTTCACCCCACTCCTTCTCCGTTTCGACCTACACTAGGAACCCTAAGAGGATTTGATTTCCAAGCCCAACCAAGCATGAATCTTAGGTATTTAATGGAGAAGAACAAGAATATGCAAAGAAAACAACAAATAACCATTAGATTTCAAGATGCAAAATCTAGGGTTTCAAGTGCACCTTCTAATTTATGAACTTATGTGATACTTCCTAAGTTTAATTAAGAGTATAAATGAGTTCTTGAGGCACCTAAGATGCTCCCCACAAACTTCTTCTTTCAAGAAAACAAAGACATCTCCAAGAAACCCAAAACCCCCTATGTCTCGGCCTAGGCATGTTTGTGTAGATAGGGAGAGTTTTAAATTTTTTTTAAGGCCATTCTTGGGGCATATTTGATGAATGAAAATGAAGGGAGGCCTTGGGAAAAATTTAGAACTCATGAAAAGTAATTTGGTGTCTTAGGTTCCATATTATGACCTAAAGAAGCAATATGATACTAGGCCTTTTGTTTTAATGGTGTGATGACTCTAAGAGACTTAAAAGGAGTCAAGAATCATATTTAAAAGGAAAGAATGAGGCCTAAAAATCATTTGAAGGGTGTTGCTTCATTAGGTGCCTTTGTGGACCATAATGAGGGTTATAAAGTAATATAGGGTTTAAGCAAATTATGTAGCCTTAAAATATATTTCATGAACCTAATTAGCTCCCATAAATTATATCTAGGCCAAGAAAAATTATCTCCACCAAACTGTGGGTGTGGGGTCGAAAGAGGAGGCTTGAAAGCTAAGGAAAAAGTGTGTATTTGTATACAAGGTAGCTTTCTCTACATTCTCTCATGCATGGATGTGTGTTTAGCTTGTTTTAGAATATATGTAGGTGTATTTTCAAGCTATGGAAAGTATGCTAGCATTGCCTTTACATGTTATGATCCTTGATGCCATGTTATGTCTTAAATGAATCCATGATGTTTGTATGAGTTTGCTTAAGTGTGGAGAGGCCAAGAACTCTTCCCTTTGGTGAGGATAAGGCAAGAACCCTTGAGCTTGATTAAGACAAAGTAAAGAGTCTCCCAAAAGCAAAGTGGGCTCCCAAAAGTATGGTTGAGTCCAAAGCTCTCAAAGAATGGGTGAGGCAAGTCCAAAATCCATGAGGAGAAGTGTGAGGCCAATCCAAACACTTAGTGAGCTTTTGAATGTCTTGTATGATTGATTCACATGCCAATGGTGCTTTTAAAATGTCTATAATTTCTAATTTCTCCATGCATGCATTTGTAAAGCTTACTTTACACATATTATATATGATTGAATGGGAGATGAGCTATTGGGATTTTTTGAATCTCATCCCTCCTCTCCAATGATTTAACATGCTAGGTGGACCAAGTAATTATGGTGAAGGGCGCCAACAACCATGAAGAGGGAAGATTGACAAGCTTATGTTTTATTTTGCCCATTTTAGAACCATAATGATGGTTCATAATGTATATGATATTGTATATGTACCATGAACCTTGAGACATGTGTAAATATACTATAATGTGATGTTTAGATGTATGAAAATGATATATGACCACTAGCATTTATTTTGAGTATGTAAAGCCAAAGTGTGCAATATGGAAGTTTGATGAAAGTATGCATAAGTGTGGATTGAATGGCCAAAATGAGATGCATGAGGTTTAGGACCATTTGGGCATTTGCCATTCATATGGCCTTCAAATAGCAAAATTCAAACACTTTCATGTCATCCTCTCATTTCTCATGTGCTTGGTTTCCATTGTTTTACCTTTTTGGTCCACCTAGCATGTTAGAACATTAGAGAGGAGGGAGTGAGATTCAAAGGATTCTAATAGCTCATCTCCCATTCAATCATATATAATGAATGCAAACAAGTCTCATAAATGCATGTATAGTCATGTTGACATATGTAAACATTCAAGAAACATTTTCATCATTTTAGAAAATCATACATAGCATACAAAGGCTTGCCAAGCAAGTAGATTGGCCTTACCCAATTTCTTGTAGATATTGGACTTGCCTCACCCATTCTTTAAGATATTCTTGGACTCAACCATGCTCTTAGGAGTCCATCTTACTTTTAGGAGACTCTTTGCTTTGTTTCAACGCTCATCCTCACCATGGCTAAGGGTTCTTGGCCTCATAACACTCAAGCAAACCTAAGCACATATAAAAAATGTCATATAAGAGCATATTGTAACATCATAGTACCATGGAATCAAAGTCATGCTAGAACACTTTTCATGGCTTAAAAATACACATACATACATCTAAGACAAGCTAAGCACACATCCATGCATGAGAGAAGGTGGAGAGAGCTACCTTGCACACAATCATACACTTTTTCTCTTGAATCCAAGCTCCCTTTTTTGGCCACACACACATAAAAGTGTGGGAAAGATTTCTCTTGGCCTAGACATAATTTATGGAAGCTAATTAGGTTCATGAACTTAATTCTAAAGCCATAAAATTTGCTTAGACACTAGCTTGGTCTATAACCTCATTATGGTTCCATAATTGCACCTAATGAAGCAACACCTCTTAAATAAATTCTAGGCTCTATTCTTTTCTTTCAAATATGATTCTGGACTCTTTTCAAGCCTTTTGGAGTCATCACACAATCAAAACCAAGAGCTAGCTATATGTTGCTTCTTTAGGTCATATTGTGGAGCATAAGGCACCAACTCACTTTCTATGGGTTCTAAATTTTTCCCAAGGCCTCCCTTCATTTTCATTCATCATATATGACTTAAGGATGGGCTTAGAAAAATTTAAAACTCTCCCTAGTTAGGAGAACCTCCCTTAGCCGAGACAAAGCATTTTTAGCTTCCTTGGAGCTTTCTTTGTTTTCTCAAGGAAAGAAGCATATAGAGAGCATCTTAGGGATCTTAAGAACTCATTTAAACTCTTATTTATATTTAGGAATCATCATACAAAATTATATTTTATAAAGTGCAATTGAAACCCTAAAAATTACATCTTGAAATCCAATAGTTTTTTGTTAATTTCCTTTGCATATTCTTAATCTCCACACCCTTTTTCTTGAGATTCATCCTTGGTTCTGCCTAAAAATCAAGTCCTCCTAGGCTTTCTCATGTTAGGAAAAATGGATGAGGAGAGAAACCAAAGGTAGCAACCATAGGAAGAGAAATTACCTATTTTTCTTGCTTTTTCTCACTTGAATCTTGCTTTCTCCAAGCTCCTCTCTTCAAATCCGAAAATTTCCCTAAGTTTCTCCCTTAAATCAGATTTGTTAACTTCACTTTAATCAAAGGAAACAAAGGAGAATGGAGGAGAGGAGGTTTGGATGGAAGAAAGTATAAAAAACTACTAAGAAATCATATCTTAAAGCTTGAATTTCTTTTCCTCTTCTTCTTCCCTTGGTGAGCCACTCTCCTAGGGTTTTTCTTCTAATTTTGGGCTGAAAAATCTAAAGCTAAATGAAAGGGAGAGTGAGGCGCCACCTATATAAGGGGAGGAGGGAGATTTTTTCAAAAATTCTCATTTTCCCATTTGTTCTTTATATTTTTGTTTCTCCTTCATTTTAGCTCCTTTTGGAGAACCATCTTTTTCATCATAAAATTTAGATTCCCAATTAACTAAAATGCCTTTGGAATCACTCAATTTGGAGCTAAAACCTTCTTGAACGAATCTGTCAAAGTTCAGGTATACCAACATTAGAAAACGTCCACCATAAAGGATTTAATTGTCCTGGGGTTTCCCATAGTTTTTAGAGCCTCTGAAAACCCCAAAAAACTCAAAACTTTCATTTAAAAAGATTTCCTGTGTGAATTCCAAAAATTGCTTAAAATTACAAAAATGCCATTACGTTTCGTAAGTTTTTTGTAAGAAATTGTTTCTTCATTCTAACTCTATTTTTCTTTCTGTCTGAGCTTGGGATTCTCATTTTTAGGAGTCTAAAATGCTTCCCAAAATTTTTGGGACCTTAACTACATCATCTCAGGGGAGTTCCTTTTGTATCTGTTGAATTTCTTTCATTGACAGAGAAACCGTACATTACATTTATCACGTTTTCTTTTATTTTCAGAAAATCGGATATTACAATATGATCACAGCTTCACCATGGACATGCACTCAAGATCCAAAATAAACAAGTAGCTAACTAATCATTTAGCATAGAAAACATGGATATATGTAGCAAATATCAAATTATAATGTACATATACATAGAATTAGAAATCTTTGGTTACCTCACTTGGTTGTGTTGCTTTCATCAAAAGCCAAGAAAAATTTCCAACACTCCAGAGGTCCTAAATTAGCAAAACCAAATTCTTAATCATCATCCATTATAGAAATCAGCTACTCATTCATTTCTAGCATCACGAGCTACTTAAGAATCACTTACCTAGTTTCCAATGAATTTCAAATTCAGACTTGATCCTTCCAATGCTAGAAACTACAATGTCCCATTCCAAATTCTTGGTATTTTTGTACATCAATAGAACCCAATATATAAGTCAATCATTGGGGCCAATTTTTAGCATAAAACATATTAAAATAAAGAGAAAATACTTACCTAATGGTCCTTCTTACCTTAACCTTAGAAAACCATCCAAGAAACAACCAAACATCCACTTTGAGATTTTAAGATGGGATGAAAATTCACCAAACATAAAAATAATCATACGAAAATATGAAGGAAGATGAGAGGATTAACTTTTATATAACTCACCTTAGTCAAATCTCCTTCTAAGAGTGCAAATTAGTGGAAAATTTTGAAAAAACCCTAGCCTCCTCTTGTATATACCAATTTTCCCTTGAGTCTCTTGTGCTTTTTACAAAATAAGGGGTAACGGCTATAGAAATTTTAGGGCTTTAGAAAAAATGGGCTAACACAAGGGCCTATGGTCCAATTGGTTCCATTTCTTAGGTGTTGGGCCATGATTAAATAGGTTAGGTTTGGTTAACTGAAGTTGAGCCTTGATAAACATAATTCTTGGCATAAATGAATTAATCCTAAGGCCCAAACATAAAATTTTAATCTCCTCTTAATTAATTTTTCTTAATGAAGCCTAAATCCACTATTTAAATTTATTTTTTAGTCTAAAGTGGCCAAAATTTACTATTTGTCTCACAATTCCCAAAATGATAGTTTCCTATAACTTATTCCAAAATTCCCGTAATAATTATCTATTTTTTCCTAAATTAAATACCTAAGTCTCCATTATTTTCCTTAATAATTTTTGGATGTTACATTGACCATATGTTTATGGATGATAGGCCACACTGAAACATGGTTTGGTGCCAAAAGCTTCTTATAACATGTAACACCTTGAATAGTAATAGGCTAAACTAATATAGATTTAGGAATAATAAAGTAAACTAAGACCTTGTTAAGACATTAAGGATGCTAGAAATTTGAACCCAATTAAAAACTTAAAACTAGTTAGGTTATCAAAACCTTAAAAGACAACTAACTATAACCTATCACCTCTAAGTCTTTTCTTATTCATCAATACTAAGCTCTAACTTGCCTTAAAGACACTAAAGGAAACTAAAAACTCTACATAACTTAATGACAACTTATCCTAAGGGATAAAGGGAAAAAGATTTGTAAAAGACACACTAACAAAAATTTCTAGGAATAAGGCCTTACAGACAACCATACACATAGGTGTGTTGTTGACTATGTTTGTAACACCATAACTTCTAGCTCATTTCATGCCATTTATAAGCTTTGTATTATTAATCCCACAAGAGCATATGAGAAAGGGGATGAAAATAATTAACTTTTTCTACGTTGCGCTATATCTAAAAAATTCAATTCGGTGTCACGAGGACCGTGTAAGGTCATACGACATTTAAGAGCTCACTAAGTATTTGGATTGGCCTCACCTTTCTCCTCATGGATTTTGGACTTGCCTCACCCATTCTTTGAGCACTTTGGACTCAACCATACTCTTGGGAGCCCCCTTTGCTTTTGGGAGACTCTTTTCTTTGTCTCAACTAAGCTCAATTGCTTTTGGGAGACTCTTTTCTTTGTCTCAACTAAGCTCAAGGGTTCTTGGCTCATCCTCACCTAAGGGAAGAGTTCTTGGCCTTTCCACACTCAAACAAACTCACACAAATCATTTGAAAACATAACATAGCATCAAGCATCATGGCATATAACGGCATGCTAGCATACTTTTCAAGCTTGAAAATACACATACACACATTCTAAAATAAGCTAAACACACATCCATGCATGAGAGAAGGTGGAGAGAGCTACCTTGTATACAAGCACACACTTTTTCCTTAGCTTTCAAGCTTCTTCTTTTAGCCACACACCCACAAGTTGGTGAAAATAGTGTCTCTTGGCCTAGACAAAAATTATAGGAGCCAATTAAGTTCATGAAACAATTTCTAGGGCCATGCAACTTGCTTAAACCCTAGATTACTCTACAACCTCCATTATGGTCCATATTAGCACCTAAAGAAGGAACACCCCTCAAATGATTTCTAGGCCTCATTCTTTACTCTCAAATATGATTCTTGACTCCTTTTAATCCTCTTGGAGTCATCACATTATTAAAACAAAGGACCTAATATCATGTTGCTTCCTTAGGTCACAATATGGAACCTAAAGCACCAACTCATTCTCTAAGCTTCCTAAATTTTTCCCAAGGTTTCCTCTCACATTCATTCATCATATATGATTCAAAAATATGCTTAAAACAATTTAAAACTCTCCTTAACTATGCCATCCCTACTTGGCTGAAACTTAGAGCATAATGGGATGTCATGGCTTCTTGATTTTTCCTTGATGGGGGAACCATTTAAGGAGGTTGTTAAGAGTTGTAGAAGGTCAAGGAAACACTTACATAGCCAAAGGAACTGATGGATTTAATCAGTTTTTACAATCCCCTTAAGTGCTCTACACTTTTCCAACTTCTAGGTTCATGACTTTCTATGGGGTTTTGTTCATTTTCATGGAGGAAAAGGCATATGGGTGATCTCTTACGGATCTTAGGAGCACATTTAAACATTCATTTAAGCCTTTTTCTAATCTATCTACCCTTCATCTCTCATCATCATGTCTCTGTAGGTAAGAGGAATATCTGGAGAGCTCAACAAATTTAGCCACATACTGGTCCACGAACATCCTCAGCATCTGCTTAAATAGAATGAATTCTGATTCTTTCTCATCTCTGATTGAATCAGGGAAATATTTCTCACAAAACACCTCGAGGAATGCCTCCCATGTGATCGGGGCATTCCTCACTCTCAAAATAGGCTCAGTGCCCTTCCACTAGTAAATTGCTTCTTTCTGTAACTAGAATGTAGCCATTTTGGCTTTCTGCTCAGACGTGCACTCCATCACCTCGACGATTTGCTCTACTACCATAATCCAAGCCTCAGCTTTATCTGCATTCATCTCACCATCAAAGGTAGAAGGCTTGAATTTTTTGAACTGTGTAATCACCTTTCTGGTCGAAGGTTGCTGTACAAGAGGCATCTGAGCTGGTGGAATCGGGGCAACCATCTGCGTCTGTGGCTGTGCATCTGGGTGAGTCACCCCTGAATGCTTAGGACGATCTGAGTGTGGAGGTGGCTGAGAAGGAGTAGGTGTAGGGCCCTGGCTATCTCTCTCAGCAAGCCGTTCCTGAAGCTGCATAATGATGGCTTGCTGTTGATCCAGGCGAGCCATGATAGACTGAAGGGCTCCAGCAACTGCATCACTAAGCCTGGCTTCATCAGCACGAGCTTGAGCCTGGCTAGGGGGATGGCCTCTCCTAGTGTTCACCATCGTACTGAAACATCATAACAAACTGTAACATGAGCTAGGGAACACTTCCACTATCATACACACTCAATTTATCCAAACAAGCTCATATGCATATAGGCAACTCAAAAACACAAGCCACAACCCACAATGAGAGCCTGAACCTTTGGGGCCTCTGAGAACCCTAAGAAACACAAATGCCTTTGGAATCACTCAAATCGGAGCTAAAACCTTCTCGAACGAATCGATCAAAGTTCGGGTCAACTAACAGCGAAAAAAGTACACCGGAGGGCCTTTACCAGTCTCAGGGCTTTCCATGGTTTTTAGGGCCTCTGAGAACCCTGGGCAACTTAAAATTTCCATTTAAAAAGCCCTCCTAGGTGCTTTTCCAAAATTACACTTATTTACGAAAATGCTACTGGACTTTCGGCAAATCCTCTAGGCAACTCAAGGCTCAAATCCTCTTTTTTTATTATTTAAAATTTTATCCAAATTTTATTTAGCTTTGAATCACTCATCTTAGGGGACTTACTTTAAAAGCATGCCCATTTCCATCGTTTAAAAAAAATGGGACATTACAATGTTCGCCACTAGAATGCCTAACACAAGAGTGTAGGTAGATAAAGGCAAACTACGTCTAGCATTACCTCAACATAAAACTATAGCTTTCTTCCACATCGGAGTGTGCATCTGTATGGGCAACCTTTGTGGAATTGTAAAAGCAGTAAAAATCCTTTCAAAACTTTCTTTAACTTTGGTTGATGGTTTAGGGACCCTATGTTACTCTAAAGACTGGAAAATTAAGCACGTAAGGACATTTATAAGTAGTATAAAGGAATGCCAAGGATCATACCAAAACTTAACCATTTGATTGCTCAAATCCACACATTTCTTAAACTACCTAGTTTTAACTTCTAAATGCCAAAATGAGACTTTAGGCGCTCCCTTTAGCACTCTAACACTTTCCAAACCCAACCAACTTTCCTTAAGCAAATTTCAATACCTTAAAACCCTAAAGTGGTAACTAAGGCTTAAACCCTCATGAATCAAAATTTGACCTTGTGACTTTTTCTAGCCACTAACTATACCACCTTACTCATGCATCAACACACTTAAACTAATCATAATAAAATTACCAAAATCCAATAGGTTATTAAGCAACAATAAAAAGGAGTCATTTAGCTAATATTCATAAGTATATACAATTGAGTTCCAAATTACATAGCATTCCATATAACCTTACTTATGTGTGAGATTCCTTTACAAAAGAATCAAAAGTCATCTAGTATCCATACCATATCCTCACATGTACAAAATATGACTAAGTTCCACACTTTGCATTTCATACCACAATTCAAGAGATGATTTAAGTTACCAAAATAGAATTTAAGAGATTGCCTATACAACTAAAATAAACCTAGTCTAGCTAGTCAATTCTTTGTTGGCTTATTGTTGCTGGCACTCGAACCTTCATTTGGAAAGATTAGCCTACAACTTAGGTGAGCTATAAAATTCTAGTAACTAGCAAGCAAATTCCATTCATATTCATATAGAACAATCAAGATCAATGTTAAATATACCAAAATAATCAAATGTGCCATACTCAAGTAACCCTACCAAATAAGTTTGATAACAATACCATTATTGTGGTATATTGCATAGCCATTGGGCAATAACTTGTACATAACTAGGACACATTAACAAGGTCCATATGCATATGTAGTTGAGACACATTAACCATTAGTATATGCCATAAAAACTGATCATAAGGTAATTGTACTTATATATTGTATTACATTTTGATAAATAAAGGCATTTCATTATTATATTTAATATTACATCTATGTAATATAAATAAATATATTAATTGTCTTTAGAATAATTTGTTATTCTTAAATTGTCCCTAGTTGAGTATTATTGTGAATTGGGATAGCAATAATATAGTGATACTAGTATATATATATTAGTTGATGACCATGGTCATGGATATGAGATATCAAGTTAATATGTGGGTATTGTTAGAGAATAAATGTATTAGATAGACCCATTATGAGAGTGCTACATGGATTGCTAGGTGTCATAAACCATTCTAATAATGACCATGATATCTTTGACTTGAAATCACTACAGTTCTCAAAATGAAGAGTTAATACTTTGATGCCATCATCTATCAACTTTAATAGGGATGACTAAAAAGGTAGTGATTAGATGTATCACAAATCATGTAGAGGGATGTGAAAGATATAGATAGGATTTTGTCCCTATGATATAGGAGGAGTGATATAACACTATAATGTGTTAACCTTAACTAGTCTCCACTTAGGCTTGATTCCATGAAATTCCAAAGAAAAAGAGTAAAACTATAGCATTTTAATATGATATGTCAGGGGTTTAGATGCTCATACTTATCCCTGTGGGTCTTGTGAACCCATCAATCATATTCTCTACTCAAAACTTCCTTCACACAACTCATACATAGCATAAAACAATCCATGATCCATGAATATGAAGCCAAAAACTAGAAAAATGCAAATATTCCTGTGGGTCCAAAAGTCATATTTTGGCTCCAACTTTGGAAAATCATAACTAATTCTAGAAAAATAGAAATCAAGCAAACCCTAGCTTTCTAGAAAGCTCTAGATGTCATTTCATACTAAAAATAATTCCCAGCTATGACAATCTCATCTAGACCATGTTTGATAACTAAAAAGCTAGAGAGATTGAGTTGCCCAGAAATTTAATATAGCTTATTGATATAAAATTTGAAAATTTATAACTAATTCCACAAAAATAAAATCTAGGAAAAATATACTAATTTAAAAAGATATAGATTTTAGATAGAGGAAAAAAATAATTCTAGACTAGTTCAGTAGCCCTTAGACCTTGAAAAATGATGGAACAGTAGCTAAGGTTAGTTGGTATCCTTAATGCTGACATAGAACTCAAAAAATTATTTCTCCCTCTATAGACCTCCAATTAAGGTGATTCTAGTTTATATATGTCATTGTGAATATCTAGTTTCTCTCTGTAAAATTTCATGGCAATTGGACATCGTTTGCCCTATGAATGATATAGATTCATTTTTAGACCAATTGCACAATACACTCACCAAAACCAAAAAAATTCTCCAACTTCAAAAATTCACCAAAAATTCCATAGACATCCAAATATTCTATACTTTAGCTTCCTAAAAATATCTTAACAAGCTCTAGATGCATTCTAAATTTTAGATCAAGAAGAGCTCATTTAGAAAAAAAGTGACATAACCCACCAATATAGTCACTTGTGCTTCTCATAATGCAACTCTTTAGTCCAAATGGCTTCTTTTAGTGTTTGGCACCTTTTGGACAAGTTTAAGAGACTAATACATCACATATGAATTTCCCAAGTGGTCTAAACCATCATACATCTCAAACTCACTATGCTACATACAAGAATACACACCTAAGAATGGGCTACCAAGTACCCAAAACTTGCATTCTCATTGCTTTGGTTCCACAAATGGTTCATACGTCACATATACATGCTTTTACACTTGTTCATATGTTTACATGTCAAAAATAATATATACATATTCTATCTGACATTTCTTTACATCAAAAGAACTAAAACAAGCTATACAATTAACTAAGTATGCTCAACTAGGCTCCTTGACTTGCACTTCAGTCTCTTTGAGCTACACCTAACATGTTAAGTTGGGAGAGGGAAGGGGGTGGGATTCAAAGAATCTCAATAGCTCATACACTCATTCAAGAAAGTAATCAAAGTATATAAATATGTCAAAGCATGCAAGTATACATCGAACCATTAAAAATCATACAACACATTATTTACATGTCACAAAAATCATATCAATGCCTAAAATAAGCTCTAGGGACTTTTGGTCTGGCCTCGCCCTATTTTTAAGACTTTTAGATTAGCTTCACCCTTGATCTAGGGACTTTTGACTTGGCCTCACTCATCCATTAGACTTTTGGCCTTGTCTCATCCATTCTTAGAGACTTTTGGCTCTACCTCATCTATCACAAGGGACTTTTGGTATCACTTCACCCATTAAGAGCAATTTTTACGACCTAAAACATAAGCATATTGGTATCAATGTATTAAAGTAATATCAAATGGCATATCTCACAATACAAGTGCATACACAAGCATACAATAACTATCACACATATGAGAATGCAACAAGAAAGAGCGAAGAGCTACCTTGACAATTAAACACAATCCTTCCCTTTCAACTTCTCTTTTCCTTTCTCGATATCACAATGACAACTAGATAGAGCTTAATCTCTTTGGCCTAAACACAAAAAATGGCATACAATTATTCTCTTGGATCAAGCTGAGACATCACATACACTTAAGAAGCATATTTAGTCTATGATTCCCTTTTTGTTCCATAATAGGTCTAATGAGGCTTCTAAATTTTCCTTGACGGGGAAGGCACTTGGGAAGTCTCTTAGGGGTCTTGGGAACTTAAACAAATACTCACATAGGATAAAGGATTCATACATCAAAATAAACTTTACAAAGTGTTTAAGAATCTTTAGTTGCTCCCTCTTGAATTTTACTAGCTCTTCTTTTAATTCCTTGCATTTCCTAGCTTCCGACACTCTAATTTAAGGGTTTCATGCTTGTTTTAGGTCAGAACTTTTCTCCCCTAAATGGTTTTGGTTTTAAGCATTATACCCACAAAGAAGGGTAAGAAGGAAGAAGTAACCAAAGACAAGAATTCACCTTGGATTCAATCTTGTTCCAAGAGTCCTTTTGCCTCCTCTAACCTTCTCCTTAGCACACCACTTTTGCCCTTCTATGTTAAGGTCAAAATAAAACCATATTACTTAGCAAACCCATGGAAAGGGAGCTTGGAAGGAGAAGAACAAAGTCTCAAGAAGAAGAATCATGAAAATTCTTAAGGATTCTTACCTTTCTACCTTAATTTTCTCCATTCTTCTTGGCTTCTCTTAGTCTCTCTCTCTCTTTCCAGCCTTCTCCTTTTTTTTTTGGATGAAGCATAAGTTAGTTAGAGGGAGAGAGAAGTAAAATTTCACTTTTTCATGCTTTTTCCAGAACAAACCCTTCTATAGCAAAAAATAACTCTCCCTACGGTGAGCACGTATCAGTCTCAGGCCCCTATTCTCACTACGGTGTGTGCTATTGTGAGAAACTTCCTGGTTTTTGTATGGAACGCTCAAACTCACTATAGCGAGCTGCATTCTCGCTATGGCTAACCAGCACTTTTGCTATAGCGAAGTGGGAACTCGCTGTAGCGAATAAGTACATTCGCTATAGCCAACAAGGGTTCTAGCTATAGCCAGTAGACTTAGAAAATTTTCAGAAATCTTGGATGTTACAAGTGATATATGTAAGCCCTTGATTGAGTAAGACCAGGAAATGTATGGTGGTACTCAAATGGATCAATATGTGATATTGATTCATTTGTGTTGATTTAATCTACTTAAGGATTAAGAAGCATGTAGATTGAATTATGAAAAGGCTGACACATTCCATGCCTTGAATTTAATCTAGATATATGGACAAAAAGGACTAAACTATATGGAATATTGGTTACAGATTAGGTATGTCAAATCACAAACATTCTTATTACTTGAGTGACAGTGATATATTGCTAATACCACTCATTGTCTATAATACTAGAATATGATTCTGTTTTAGATCACTACTAATGTAATAGGAATCTACAAGGTCACATGAAAGAGTAAGTCAAAATTAGAGTTGACGTAATATAATTAAAATTCTTAGTTGGATTAGAGATCTTAAGAATATAGCCCAATATATATATATATATATTATGCTATATTATATTATTACTTTATATTAAAGTAATATTATATCATTTTTGGGCAGTTGTTATTAGACCAGTTAATAACTAACACCTAATTATCTTGTCACTCATCATTTATTTGGCTAGGGCGCATTAATTAGACATAAAAAACCCTAGGCATTTATTTATAAATAAATGACCAAGGGTTTTGTATGTTGAACTGACCAAAACAAAGTCTGAGTTGTAAAATAGAGTGAGAAAGTCTTCTAACAGAGATTGAGAGAAGAGAGACTCCATCCATTCATTTAGGAATTGGAGTTTTGGCCTACTCATGTATGGATACTCTAAAGAAGTAGATTTGTTTATCTGCATTTGTAATTCCCTACACAAATACATAAAAACCACAAAACCACTTAGGAATATATGCGTTTGAAGGATTTGCACATTCATGGGATTAGGAGCTCATAAGTTAAATAGACATGGACTCACCTATAGGAAGTGATCTTTGCAAAAGATAATAATCCTATCACTAGTTTATGCCTTTTTTGCAAGGATCCTTTATGGGTTTTAGGAAAAAAATTTAAATTATTTCGCTGTGCTTGGTCTTTGAACCCAACACTAACAAGGTCTATGGCTTTCTATTCCATAAGAACACATAAACAAGGTCCATGATAGTCATTAGAGCACACTAACAAGGTCCACAATAAAAGATAACAAGTAGTCAAATTTAAACATTGCACCATAAGTATACAAACATAGATGCACAAGCTATTAAACATGATTACTCAATTAAATATGAATAGAATTAACCCCAGTTACCTCTGACAATACATTCCATAATTCAACTAGTCACAAACACCTTGCAAAAAGAATCTCAAGCCTACAACAACCATAAATAACAAATAGACACTTATTAATTTAAAGGAACTCTAGCTCTTAACTATCAAGATCACTGCAAATTAAATAAGTTACCTTACTTAACCTTCTTAGAGCTTTATATCCTTGTTTCTTTCACCAGGAACCAAGCTCTAACAATGGGCTCCCTAAATTTATGCACATATGAACATGGCTATCAAGAACTAAAACTTAAAGTTAGATTTTGAGAAGGAAATAACTAAAAAGGGAGGGGTTAGGCTTACAAATACCTTAGGTCTCTTTATCTTCCTCTTTTCCACTTAAAAACACTCAAAAACTCTAGATATACAAATACAAGATTCCATAAATGATAACCAAATCATGAATAATTACCCTAAAATGTACAGGAGAAAAAGTAGATCAAGTTTTTCCTCACTTAATTAAGCCAAATGTCGCATTTTCCTTATTGAATCTAGCTTTGAAGTTAAAGAACTAAGCTTTTTCTCTCTTCCAACATTTTCTTTGTCTTTTGTGTTTTATGCATTGTCTAGTAAGAAATGAGGGAGAGAGAAGGTTTATTCAAATATTTTAAATGAAATGGATTATGGGTTATAGGTTTTAGTCATGGGTCTGGGCTTCTTAACTCTATTTTAATAGGGCCTTCATTTATTCCTCTATTTTAGGGCTCCTTTAACATAATTTAAACTAAATCTTAGGGAATAATATTAGCTTTTAATTAATATTCTTAGAATAACTCATTAAATTCCCTAAACTTAGTTAAATTATATAACACCATACTTTTCTAGCTTATTTCATATTACTCTCATGTCTCATATCATGCAATTCATGAAGAAGTAAGAGAAATAGAGTAAGAGAAATAGCATTAAAATAATGAATTTCTTAGCGTTGGGTTGCGTATAAAAATTTCATTTGATGTTCTGTGGACCATGTGAGCTCATAAATCACATTCTCATATTCAATTACATAGATAGAACTCATTTCCATCCCCAAAAGTGGCTTAGAACTCATGCAAGGCAAGGGAATACATAGAATTCATAGATGCTATTTCAACCAGAAATTTCCCTTTTCTATCACAAAATTTAGAAAATCATAACTAATTCTAGAAAAATCAAAATCATACTTTCTTTGACATTATGAAAAGCTACATATATCTAATTTATGTTAAAAATATGTCTAGGCCATGAAACATAACACAGAAGATGTTTGATATTCAAAAAAGTGTAGAGGTCTGACTAGTTACTAATACTGATATAGTTTTCTACTATGAACTTCAAAAATGTCCAATTAATTTCACAAAAAATCTAATCTATGAAAATGATACCAATTAGGAAAGATAAGGAAGTTACTAATGGGAAAAAATAACTTTAGACCAGTTTAGGCACATCCAAATATCGAAACCCAATCAATAGTAACGTAGGTCAGTCCGGATGCTTGATAGACAAAAATTCAAAACTTCATATCTCCTTCTCTAGACATCCAAATGAGGTGCTTCTAGTTGGCATAAGTCACTGAGAATATCTAGCTTCTCTGACATCATTTTTCCCCTGAGTGATAGAATTCATTTTCAGACTTGAGTGAACAGTACCCTAAACCAATTTTAGAATTTTTTTCAATTTTGAAAATTCATCAAATATTTCATAGACCTCCAAAAATTATGCACTTTAGCATCCTAAAAAGCCCTCTACAGGATCTAAATGCATGCCAAATCTTAGATCAACAAGAACTCATTTGGACAAAAAGTGGTATAGGTTTCCAATATGGTCAATTTTGGTCCATATTGGATACCAAATGCATCCAAATCGTCTTTCTTGCTGTTTGGCACCTCTTGGGCAAGTTTAAAAGCATGAATATGACTTGTATAAACTGCCCAAGTGATCTTAATTCTCATGCATCTTAATTTGGCCATTCCACTTCCATTTATACATACATTTCCATAATACTAGTTTGTCATTACATGTCCAAAATGAACATTTTCATACATATATCTTTAACTCTCATTTATGCTTGATACATTAGCATAATTATACATGTTCATAACATCATAGGACATATACAATAATAGATTACACCATTTACCATTCATATGGCCTTAAAGGAATAAAATTTAAACACTTTCTTGTGATAATTTCATCTTCAAAGAATCCCAATAGCTTATCTCCTTTTCAATCACACATAAAAGATGTAATACAAGTCTCATAAATGCATGCATGGGTATATTGAGATGTGTAATCATTCAAGAGACATTCCTAACATTTGAGCAAGTCATACATAGCATACAAATGCTTGCCAAGTAAGTGAATTAGCCTTACCCATTCACTTGTGGATTTTAAACTTGCCTCACCCATTTCTTTAAGGGGGTTTTGACTCAACCTTACTCTTAGGAGTCAACCTCACTTTTGGGAGACTTTTTATTTTGTCTTAACCAACTTTAAGAGTTCTTGGCTTCACCATACTTAAGCAAACCTAAGCACACATAATAAACATCACATGAAAGCATATAGTAACATTATGGCACCATAGAAGAAAATCATGTTAGAATACTTTTCATAGCTTAAAATTACACATACACACATTCAAAGACAAGCCAAGCATACATTCATGCATGAGAGGAGTAGTGAACTACCTTGGATGCAACCACACACTTTTTCTCTTGAATTTGCACTCCCTTCCTCGGCCTCACACATGCAAAGGTGTGGGATTGGTTTCTCTTGGCCTAAACACAATTTATAGAAGCCAATTAGGTTCATGGAATTAATTATAAGGTCACACATCTTCCTTAAACACTAACTTGATCTATAAACCCTTTTATGGTTCCAAGAATGCACTTAGTGAAGCAAAACCTATCAATTAAATTCTAGGCTAAATTCTTTCCCTTCATATATGATTCTTGACTCCTTTTAAGCCTCTTGGAGTCATCACACAATTAAAATAAAGACCTTAACTACATGTTATTTCTTTAGGTCATATTATGGAACATATAATGCCATCTCACTTTCTATGGTTTCTAAATTTTTTCCAAGGGTTCCTCCAACCTTCTACCATCATATGAAGTCTTAAACTAAGACTTGAACAATTTAAAACACTTCCTAACCTATTTAACTAGCCTAAGCCAAAACATAAAGGGGAGGCAGGGTTCATAGACTTCTTGATTTTTCCTTGATGGGAGACACACTTGGGAGGCTTCCTAGAGGTCTTAGAAGCTCAATTAAACATTTACATAGCCTAGGAAATTCATGAATCAAAATAAATTTTAGAAACTCTTCAAGAATCCTACACTTTGCTAACTTGAAAATCAATGGCTTTTACTTGATTTTCTTTACATATTCTAAATTATCACACCCTAATTCATATGATTCATTCTTGGTTTGGTCAGAAATTTAATCCCTCATGGCTAGTCTTACATGTGGTGAAATGAAGAGAAGAGGAGCAAGGAGACTTAAGCTTAGAAAGTAGCAAAAATACCGTAGATTCTTGTTTTTCTTGGTTTGTTCTTCACTTGGTTAGCTTCCTCTCCTCAAATCCAAAATTTCCACCTCTATTTTGCCCTCAAAGTAGTTCCAAAAACACCATCAAACCCATAGAAATAAGGAGGAGAAGGAGGAGAAGTAACTGGCTAAGGAGAAAGCTAGATTTTCCATAGAATTTCTTATCTTTTCTTGGCTTTTTCTCCCTTCAAGATTTCTTCTTCTTGTATGCCTAAAAGAGCTGGTTCTCCTTTTTGTTCTAGGTAGAAGAAAGATGGTGGAAAATGAGAGTAAGATAGGGCATGAATTTAAAAAGCTTCAAGAACAAAAGAATTCCAAGAATTTCCATTTCATCCCTTCATCATGGAATTTTTGTTTTAACTTCATTTTAGCTCCTTTTTGAGAACCATCTTTTCCATTATAAAATTTAGGTTCCCTATTTTATAAGATGCCTTTGGAATCACTAAAATCAAAGCTAAAACCTACCCGAATGAATCTGTCAAAGTTCAGGCCAACTGACATTAGAAAATGTCTACCGGAGGGGTTTTAACTGTCACGGGACTTCCTATAGTTTTCAGGGCCCCTAAGAACCCCGGAGAACTCAAAACTTTCATTTAAAAAGCCTTTTTATATATTCTTCCAAAATTACACTTATTTACGAAAATGTCACTGGCTTTTTGGAAAATTTGTTAAATTACTGCGGCCCCAGTTTTTTGACAACTCAAGGCTTAAATCCGCATTTTCTATTATTTAAAATTTTATCCATATTTTATTTGGCCTTGAATCACTTATCTTAAGAAACTTGCTTTGAAAACGTATTCGTTTCTGTCGTTTAATGAAAATTAAACATTATAATTCTCCCTCTTTAAATAAATTTTGTCCTTGAAATTTAGATAACATACCTTATGGGAAGAGCTCTAGATACTTCTTTCTCATCTCTTCCTCTAGTTCCCAAGTAGCTTCTTTGGGAGATAACCCCTTCCAAACCACTTTCACCAGTGGTATCATCTTATTTCGTAACTACTTGAGTCTAACATTCACAATCCGATCTGGTGATACTATGTATGATAAATCATCCTATAACTGCACATTCTCATATTCTATGACATGTGAGAGTCGGGCAGGTACTTTTTAAGTTGTGAAATATGGAATACATTGTGTACTTGACTTAAATTTGGAGGAAGGGCAAGTCTATAAGCCACAGGTCCTACTTTATTAAGAATCTGGAAATGACCTATATATTTTAGACTAAGCTTTTTTACTTTTAATGGATCGACTTATCCCTATGACTGGAGACACTCTAATAAAGATATGGTCTTCAATCTCAAATTCTAACGATCGTCTACATTTATTTATATAACTTTTCTGTCTACTCTGGGCCATCAGTAGTTTTTTTTCTAATAGTTTCAATTTGTCTAGAAGTTTGGTCCACTAACTCTGAGCCTATCAGGCTCCGCTTTCCTAACTCAACCCAACACATCGGAAACCTATACTTCTTTCCATAAAATCCTCATACGGTGCCATTTGTATACTTGTATGATAATTGTTATTATAGGAAAACTCCGCTAGAGGCAAGTATGTATCCCAATTTCCTTTCATCTCTAGGATGCATGCTCTCAATATGTCCTTTAGGGTTTGGATGATTTTTTTTATCTGTCCATCTGTGTGGGGATGATAGGCTGTGCTAAGTCTAAGCCGAGTACCTAGAGCATCCTGTAATGTATCAAAAAAATTCAATGTGAATATGAGATCTCTATATGAAACTATGCTCCTAGGCACGCCATGTAATCTAACTATCTCCTTGATGTATAACTAGGCTAGTTTATCTAAGGTATAAGTGGCTTTAATGGCTAGAAAGTGTGCTGATTTTGTTAACCTATCTATTATTACCCATATTGCATCATGCCTCGATGATGTCCTGGGCAAACTCATGACAAAATCTATAGTTATACCATCCCATTTTCACTCTGGGATATCTAGGGGTTGAAGTAACCCAGCTGGTTTCTGGTGCTCTATTTTAACTTTCTGGCACACTAGACATCGATAGACATATTCTACTATATCTGTTTTCATTCTAGGCCATCAGAACATTTTCTTTAAGTCCTAATACATTTTATTACTGCCTGGATGAATGGTGTACTTGCTTTTATGTGCCTTATCTAATATTCTCTCTTTGATTTTTGCGTTTCTAGGCACATACAGCCTATCTTTGTATCTCACTATGTCATCCTCAAATAGATTGAACTCCTGAATGCTACCTTGGGCTATTTGAGCTTTAATCTTATTTACATGGTCATCTATTCACTAGGCCTCTCTTATCTGATCCCTTAGGTCATTTTCTATTCGAGTTTCACTTATTAATAGCTTCACTGAATGCACCTCACATGAGAGACTCATATCTCTGAATCTCTTAATCAATTATTGCTCTCAAATCATCATACATGCCATGTGCATGGATTTTCTACTTAGGGCATCAGCTACCACATTAGCCTTATTGGGATGGCATTTCAAAGTGAAATCATAGTTTTTCAAAAATTCTAACCATCTCTGCTGTTTCATATTCAGTTCTTTTTGTTTAAATAAATATTTAAGGCTTTTGTGGTCACTATAAATTCCTATAGCTGCCCCATATAAGTAGTGTCTCTATATTTTCAAAGCAAACACCACTGTGGCTAATTCCAAGTCATGTGTGGGGTAATTTTTCTTGTGAGGTTTCAATTTTCTAGAAGCATAAGCTACCATTCGGCCTTTTTACATAAGCACACATCCTAACCCTTTCTTAGAGGCATTACTATAGACTACAAAAGTCTCTTTAAGGTCAGGGAGCACTGAAACTAGGGTCGTGGTTAACTTGTTCTTTAACTCTTGAAAACTCTTCTCACATTTCTCATCCCACACAAATGACACATTCTTTCTAGTGAGCTGAGTCAGTGGCATTGCTATTTGAGAAAAGCCCTGAATAAACCTTCTATAGTACCCTAGTAAATCTAGGAAGCTCCTGATCTCTGTCACTGTCCTTGGTCTCTCCTATTGTAATACTGCCTCTATCTTATGAGGATCTATTGCAACCCCTACCTGGGAGATCAAATAACCTAGGAATTGAACTTCAGTGAGCCAAAACTCACATTTACTAAGTTTAGCATAGAGCTGTCTCTCTCTTAAGGTTTCTAAGCCTAATCTTAGGTGCTGTTCATGTTCTTCTCTACTTTTTAAGTAGATGAGAATGTCATCTATGAAGACAACTACAAATCTATCTAAGTATGGCCAAAACACTCTATTCATGTAATCCATGAACACAACGAGTTCATTTGTCAACCCGAAAGGCATAACTAAAAATTCATAGTACCCATATCTAGTTCTGAACGCTATTTTGGGAATATCCTCAGCGTTTATTTTAAGCTAATGGTATCCTGACCTGAGGTTTATCTTAGAGAATACAGATGCTCTTACTAATTAGTTTAGGAGGTCATCTGTGCGAGGTAGATGGTATTTATTCTTAGTGGTTATCTTGTTGAGTTCCCTGTTGTCTATACATAACCTAAAGTTCCCATCTTTCTTTTTTACAAATAAAATTGGAGCTCCCAACGGTGAGACACTGGGTCTGATAAAACCCTTCTCTAAGGGCTCTTCTATTTATTTCTTAAGTTAGCTAGCTCAATGGGAACCATCCTATATGGGGCCTTAGTCATTGGACCTACACCAGGTACATTGTCTATCAGAAACTCGACCTCTCTCTTTAGGGATAGTCTGCTAATCTCTCTAGGGAATACCTCTGGGAACTCTCTCACAATAGGAATCTCATCGATATCCTTTTTTACCTCAGCCTGAACTGAAAAGAAAACTAGGTACCTCTAACAACTATGCCCTAGAGACCTCTCAGCCTAGGAGGTGGTCATGATAGATAACTCAATCCTCATACTAAGCACAGTCCCACACTCAGGTAAAGTAATACATCTATGGCTATAATCTAGTATGACATTATTTGCAGACATCCAGTTAATGCCAATAATCAAATCAATATCAATAAGGGGCATACAAATTAAATCAAAGGTGGTAAGGCAATGATTAAATTGGACTACACAATTCTAACAAGCATGGGAGGTAATGGCTCGGTTTCCTGTGGGGTGGATACATGCAAATCATATGGTAGTGTATGCATATTTAGACCCAACCATATAGCACAGTCATATGATATGAAAGAATAGCTAACACCTAAATCAAACAATGCAGATAATTTATTCTAATAGTACTTTGGATCAAACTCGAAGACCAACTAGCATCCTGCTGTGATAGGGCAAAGACTTTACCTTAGGTCTAAGGTCTAGGAGTAGGAGCCATCTCCCTCTGCTGTGAGAATTGTGGAGGAGCCTGGGTGCAGTCCCTAGCCATGTGTCCTGGCCTACCACACTGAAAGTATACATTCTGCCCTACATAGCATGGTCTAGTTTCGTGGTTCTTGCCACACTGAGGACATATGATAGGTGCAGAACTACCATCTCTTACCCTTTCGGCTTCACTAACTTTTACTACCTTTCCTACTAGTAACTGTAGCTTGTGATCCCTCTCTTGGTCTCTTGGGCTCAGGGAGGGGTGGTCTGGCACTGGTGGTAGGCTACATCATTATGAGGTTCGCCTTTGTCACTCTGCATATCTCAACTAAGGTATTAAAGTGCTTAATTCTCTGTGGCATAACCCTGTCTCTGATCTTGGGGAGCAAACCTTTCTCAAGCCTATCTGCTCTCGATCACTCATCACTGTGCCTCTCTAAGTAAAAGGAATATCAGGAGAGTTCTAAAAATTTAGCCACATACTGGTCCACGGACATCCCCTCTGTCTGTCTCAAGAGTATAAATTCTGACTCCTTCTCATCTTTGACTGAGCTAGGGAAATACTTCTTGTGGAAAACCTGGAGGAATGCCTCCCATGTAATCGAGAGGTTCCTCACCTTCAAAATAGGCTCGATGCCCTTCCACTAATAATTTGCCTCTTTCTGTAACTAAAAGATAGCTATCTTGGCTTTCTGCTCAGACGTGCACTTCATCACCTCGAAGATCTTCTCTAACTGCATAATACAGGCCTCAGCTTTTTTTGAATTCATCTCACCATCAAAGGGGGGAGCCCTGAACTTTTTGAACTGGGTGATAATTTTTCTAATAGAGGGCTGCTTATGAGTTAGAGGCGTCTAAGCTAGTGGAATAGGGGCAACCATCTGTATGTGTGGCTGTGGATCCGAGTGAGTCACTGTTGAATGCTCGAGACAATTTGAGTGGTGAGGTGGCTATAGAGGAAGGGGTGTGGGGCCCTGGCTATCTCTCTCAGCAAGTCGTTCCTATAACTACATGATCACGGCCTGCTGCTGATCCAAGCGAGCCATAATAGACTGTAAGGCTCCAGCTATTGGAACACTAGGCTTGCCTCTATCATCTACACAAGCCACTCTGTGAGCCCTACCTCTTCCTCTACCTCTACCTCTACCTCGGCGTGTGTCTACCATATTTCTGAAACATATAAACATACTTAAGTACATAATAAGGACATACGCCACTACTATGCACTCAATCATCCATGAACAAGTCATATACAACGGCTACTTCCACATTCTCAAACCATAACTCACATCAAGAGCCTGAACCTTTGCTTTGATACCAATAAATGTAACACCATACTTTTCTAGCTTATTTCATATTACTTTCATGTCTCATATCATGCAATTCATGAAGGAGTAAGAGAAATAGCATTAAAATAATGAATTTCTTAGCGTTGCGTCGCGTATAAAATTTTCATTCGATGTCCCGTGGACCATCTGAGCTCATGTATCACATTCTCATATTTAATTACATAGATAAAACTCATTTCTATCCCCAAAAGTGGCAACTCGTGCAAGGCAAGGGAATACATAGAATTCATAGATGCTATTTTGACCAGAAATTTCTCTTTTTTGTCACAAATTTTGGAAAATCATAACTAATTTTAGAAAAATAGACATCATGCATTCTTTGTCATTTTAGAAAGCTACAGATATCTACTTTATAGTAAAAATATTTCTAGGCCATGACACATAGCACAAAAGATGTTTGACATTCAAAAAGGTGCAGAGATCTGATTGGTTACTGGTACTAATATAGCTTTCTGCTATAAACTAAAAAAATATCCAATAAATTCCACAAAAATCAAATCTATATAAATCATACCAATATGGAACAATATGGATGTTATCTAGAGTGAAAAAATAATTTTAGACCATTTTAGGCACATCCAGGTATAAAAAACAAATCAAATAATAACCTAGGTCATTCTAGATGCTTGATACTAGATAGAAACTTCAAAACTTCATATCTCTCTATCTAGACATCCAAATGAGGTGCTTCAGTTGGCACAAGTCACTAGGAATGTATAATTTCTTTCTATAAAATTTTGTGACAATTGGACATTATTTGCCCCTTGAGTGATAGAATTCATTTTCGGACCTGAGTGAATAGTGCCCTGAACCAATTTCAAAATTTTTCCCAACTTTGAAAATTCATCAAATATTCCATAGACCTCTAAAAATTCTGTACCTTAGCTTTCCAAAAAGCTCTCAAAAAGATCTAAATTCATACCAAATTTTAGATTAAGAAAAGCTCATTCTTTAGTGATGTCAATTTTGGTCCATATTAGATACCAAATGTGCCAAAATGGTTTTTCTTGATGTTTGGCACCTCTCAGGCAAGTTTAAAAGTATGAATATGACTTGTATGAACTATCCAAGTGGTCCCAATTCTCATGCATCTTAATTTGGCCATTCCACTTTTATTTATACATACATTTCCATAATACTAGTTTGCCATTACATGTCCAAAATGCACATTTTCATACATATAATCTTAGCTCTCATTTATATATGATACATTAGCATAATTATACATGTTCATAACATCATAGGACATATACAATAATAGATTACACCATTTTCCATTCATATGACTTTAAAGGAACAAAATTTAAACACTTTCTTGTCATAATTTCATCTTCCAAGGTGTGGGGTTTCCATTGCCTTGTTCACTTGGTCCACCTGGCATGTTAGAATATTGGAGAAGAGGGAATGAGATTCAAAGAATTCCAATAGTTCATCTCCCTTTCAATCACACATAAAAGATGCAAAACAAGTCTCACAAACGCATGCATGGACATATTGAGATGTGCAATCATTCAAGAGACATTCTTAACATTTGAGCAAGTCACACATAGCATACAAAGGCTTGCCAAGTAAGTGAATTAGCCTCATCCATTCACTTATGGATTTTGGACTTGCCTCACCCATTTCTTTAAGAGGTTTTTAACTTAACCTTGTTTTTGAGAGTCAACCTCACTTTTAAGAGATTCTTTACTTTGTCTCAACCAACTTTAAGGATTCTCGGCTCATCTTCACCATAGTTAAGGGTTCTTGACTTCACCACACTCAAACAAACCTAAGCACACATAATAAACATCATATGAAAGCAGATAGTAACATCATGGCACCATGAAATAAAAATCATGCCAGAATACCTTTCATGGCTTAAAATTACACATACACACATTCAAAAACAAGTCTAGCATACATTCATGCATGAGAGAAGGAGGAGTGAGCTACCTTGGACACAACTACACACTTTTTCTCTTGAATTTGCTCTCCCTTCCTCAGCCTTACACACACAAAGGTGTAAGATTGGTTTCTCTTGGCCTAAACACAATTTATAGAAGCCAATTAGGTTCATGGAACTAATTCTAAGGCTACACATCTTCCTTAAACATAAACTTGATCTATAAACCCTTCTATGGTTCCAAGAATGCACTTAATGAAGCAACACCCATCAAATAAATTTTAAGCTCCATTTTTTCCCTTCATATATAATTCTTGACTCCCTTTAAGCCTCTTGGAGTCATCACATAATTAAAATAAAAACTCTAACTACATGTTGCTTCTTTTGGTCATATTATGGAACATATAAGGCTATCTCACTTTCTATGGCTTCTAATTTTTTCCCAAGGGTTCCTCCAACCTTCTACCATCATATGAAGTCTCAAACCAAGGCTAGAACAATTTAAAACATTTCCTAACCAATTTAACTAGCCTAGGCTAAAACATAAGAGGGAGGAAGGGTTCATAGACTTCTTGATTTTTTTCTTAATGGGAGACACACTTGGTAGGCTTCCTAGAGGTCTTAGAAGCTCAATTAAACACTTACATAGCCTAGAAAATTCATGAATCAAAACAAATTTTAGAAACTTTTCAAGAATCCTACACTTTGCTAACTTAAAAATCAATGGCTTTTACTTGATTTTCTTTGCATATTCTAAATTCCCACACCCTAATTCATATGATTCATTCTTGGTTTGGCTAGAAATTTAATCCCTCATGATTGGTCTTACATGTGGTGAAATGAAGAGAAGAGGAGCAAGGAGACTTAAGCTTAGAAAGTAACAAAAATACCTTATATTCTTGTTTTTCTTGGTTTGCTCTTCACTTAGTTAGCCTCCTCTCCTTAAATCCAAAAATTCCACCTCTATTCTACCTGCAAAATAGATTCAAAAACACTATCAAACCCATAGAAATAAGGAGAAGAAGTAACTTGCTAAAGAGAAAGCTAGATTTTTCGTGGAATTTTCTACCTTTTCTTGGCTTTTTCTCCCTTTAAAATTGCTTCTTCTTGTATGTGTAAAAGAGCTGGTTCTCCTCTCTATTCTGGGTAGAAGAAAGACAGTGAAAAATGAGAGCAAGAGAGGGCGTGAATTTAAGAAGCTTTAAGAACAAAAGAATTCCGTAAATTCCCATTTCATCCCTTCGTCATGGAATTTTTGTTTTAACTTCTTTTTAACTCCTTTTTTAGAATCATCTTTTCCATTATAAAATTTAGGTTCCCCATTTTATAAAATTCTTTTAGAATCACTCAAATCGAAGCAAAAAACTTCCCGAACGAATTTGTCAAAGTTTAAGCAAACTGACATTGGAAAACGTCCACCAAAGGGGTTTTAATTGTCTTGGGATTTCCCATGGTTTTCAGGGCCCTTAAGAACTCCGGAGAACTCAAAAATTTCATTTAAAAAACCCTCCTATGCGTTCTTCCAAAATTACACTTATTTACAAAAATGCCATTAGCCTTTCGACAAAATTTTTGAATTACTACAGCCTTGGTTTTTGGGCAAATCAAAGCTTAGATCCCCATTTTTCATTATTTAAAATTTTATCCATATTTTATTTGGCACTGAATCACTCATCTTAAGGGACTTGCTTTGAAAATGCATCCGTTTCCATCGTTTAATAAAAATCGAACGTTACAAACTTGATTTTTTAAGGTTAATGGTCTCCAAATTATTTTTCTTGGGCAAAATTTACTAATCTCCTCAATGTAATTAACAAACTGATATCCTAAAATTAATTAATTTCCCAAGTTTAATTAATTTCCTTTATAATTTCCCACTAAATCATATAAATAAAAATAGTTTTCCTAAATAATCCCTTATTTAATCTAATAATCCTTTACATAAATTTTCCCCTATTCATTCCTCATTTTTCTTGTTTTTTGCTTTTTATTTTAAAACTTGTATTAATTACTTACATGATCGTATACAACGCTCTCCAAAACCTAAAGGTAAACCTAGGATATCAGTCTAACACTATACTAGATGGTGCTCTATATAGCCTTATAATTTCTTAAAGATATAATTGAGTGAGTTTATTTAAGGAGTATTTGGCCTTGAAGGGTAAAAAATAGACCGATTTGGTTAATCTATTTATAATTATCCATATGACAAGTAGTCATTTAAAGCTCATCCATGGCATGACTTAAAGGGAGAAAATGGCAAAGCTTCAAGTGGAATTTTAGGTAAGAAAATAAGCTTTTTTTCATCTCCTTATAGTTATTAAACTTGTTTTATTTTATGAGAGCAATCTAATAGGCTAAAAATCACTTTGAAAGGTGAAGTTGGTGGTTAATACCTTAACTTAAGTAGCTTGTTTTGGAATTTCAATAAGTGCAAAAGATTCCTTCTAAAAAAGCTTTAATTTAAAGTATGAAACAAGCTAAGATTTTGAGTAGTTTAGACCCTAAAGCCATTTTATGCCATGTTTAGAGAGAAAGGGAGCTGAGATGAAATTTTCATGGTTCTATTTCATGTTGTTGATGATGGAAAGTATGAATATAGCATGATAATTGCTTGAAAGTAGCTTGAAATTTGAGAAAAAACGGCTTGGAAGTTCATAAGTGCATAGTTTTAGCCTTAACTAAGCAAGAGCATCTAGGAGGTTTGTTTCATGAATTGCATGCTTTAAGTAACCTAGTTATAAATTATAAAGATAGTTGGAAGTAAAGAAAATTCCTAAATGTTTATATTCCATAAGTCAAAATTTCTAGCCCAATTATAGTCAGGTGTAGCCATTTTGCAAATAAGATGCTCATTTTGAGAAATATAGCTAAGTTTATGTAATGTACCAGGTTAGGAACTTAATTTCTTGAGATGAAATTTCATCATAATGAAGAATTCAATAGAATTGCTAGTTTAGGCATTTAGAATGGAAAAACAGAATCATAATAAGTACCAATATGTATATCTATCTTTGAAGGCTTTAGAGGATGAGTTTTAGGCTAAAACTTGGCATGCATACAAAGGACATATAGAGGTTTCATTTGAGCCCAAGATTATAGTTTTTGGAGTTTTATAGAATGTCTTATGAATTTTCAAAATTGGCCCAACAAAGCTATCATTACCATTTTTTTGCATAACGCTGGTTCTATTTTTGAGTGATTACAAGGACCAAATAAGATCTTTTTGATTTAAAACTTTCAAAATAAAAAGTACATGAATGGAGCTTTCTAACAAAATAAAGCTCGCTAAATTTGGAGGTTTCTAGCTCAATTTATGATTTTTCAAAGATTGGGCCAAATTAGAAGTCATAACTTAAAATATGCCTAAAATTCATGATAGCCTATGTTAAGCTATGTTCTATTAAAAAAATGAGTTAGTGTATAGTAATTGACATTTTTATATCTAATTTATCATGTTTAGGCCAAGTTAATATTGTAACGACCTTAACTTCTAATTCCAGTAATTATAGTTAAATTCATGATTAAAAATTAATGATCAAGGTTTAGAGTCGTTGCAATTAATTACATTAAGAAAATATAGGGAAATTTGAACCTTGATATTATTAAGGTCATCAACTAAACAACCATAAATGGGAGAATGCATAAAAGGAATTGCACTATCATCAGGGGTTTATGATTCATCCATCCATCAGTTTCAACACACAAAAACCACCCACAAGTGTTCCTATATCATTTCCTAGCATTACCATTGAAGAAATTGGGGTTTCTAAGCTAAAGATGGGAGTTTGGAGACCTGCGCTGTGACTTGAAACATTCTCGCCGCGGTTAAGTTAGGTACTGGAGCTTAAAAACTAAGTTTTTCACTTTGTGTCGCAGCCTCAACCTTCAGCATTGTGGCAAGTTGGACCTTCGCGGCGGCCAACCTACATGGCGCCACGACGGAAATGCCTCCTGCAGCACTGTTTGAAGTCCTACACTTCTCGCCTCGGCGGAATGCACTTGCACCGCAGCAAGTTTTGCTACTATGCACTCCTTGTCTAGTTTCTTCAACTTGTGCCACAGCAGGACCTATTGTGCCACGGCGAGGTTTCATTCTGTCACCTTCCTGGGCAATTTTTTCACACTGCACCACGGCATGACTCCCTTCTGTAACTATATCTCCTATATTTCGCCCTATACACTCCAATTCTCTTCTTAGGAACACCCTAGGACCACTTCCTCCCATTTTATATGATTCTAATGGTATTTATCTACCCTATTCACCCAGCTATTCTACCATTACCAATTCAAAACTTAAATGTAAATTTCCACTCCTCTAACTACCCTATATCAGCAAGTCCATAGAGTAATAGCAATAAGAATTCATGCACTACTGACAATTAACATTCGATACACATTCCGTTAGAGGTTTCATACAAGATCAAATCACTTATCTATTGTTAGCCAATTACAATCATAATATTCAATCCCATGATAATTAAATTACATATACAGTCCCTATACTTGGCAACTCATGATGCAATACAGCAATGATACAAAACTAGCAATCTAGTTACAATACAATTTGACAAGGCTCCCAAACCTATGTGCTACCAAATCATTTAATAAACTTCCATTAATTTTCTCCTTACCAGTAAAAGGTTCGGTCCCTGAAAATGTTAGCCTACAATGGGGTGAGATATACAATCTCAGTAACAAAAGGCAATTTCCATATATATGTATAAGTCAATCAATCTAATGTAATTTCATATCATCAATACCAGAATCATCAATTCACTTTGCAAATGAACTAGTTGAGCTACCAATGACTACTGTCCCATACCAACAATCATACACAATATGTTAATGGCCAATAATACTAGGAGAGGTCTGTCCATGGCACATACTCCATAATGAGCACAACCAGGGCTCAATGCATCTGGGGTTTGATCACAACCCGATGCTCGATCAAAGCACATGCATGGGTGGCAGCCGTACCACAGCTCCACCATGGACTCACAAGGTTTAATTACAATAACCAATCATTTAGCATTTCAAAATCAAGCATGTGTAACAAATATGAGATTAACATGAGCATATACATGGAATTAGGAAAATAACCCTGATTACCTCAATGAAGCCAATTACTCATGCTATGCTCTAGCTACCATTATGATTCAAAGCACACCAGGCCTAACATAAGCATAATCATCATTAGTCAACTACCATTAGCAAGAAATTTCCCTATCCACAGATTAATCTTAACAAGAGTACATTAAGAATTTCTTACCTAAGCTTCCTAAGGGTTTACAGCACCAATTCAAGGTCACAACAATAAGAACTCATAATGAGCCACTCCTAATGTCTCCATTTTCGTACATGTAAGAGCCATGCACTAAAAGTCAGTCCAAATGATGGAAATTCAATATATATACCATATAAGAGAAAAAGGGAACACTTACCCAATACCTAAGTGGTTAAATGGACTGAGTTGAGCCTCAACTATCAAGAACACACCATGGGAAATTCCAAAATTCGGATTTTAGTCATCAAGCCCAGAAAATTCAGTTTTCCACCATTATCTCCTTATAATTTCGAACAACAGTAGAACCCATTATGATAATCAATCCTTAGGGGCATTTTCTAGCAAAGCAATACACAAAATGGAAGGGAAATGCTCACCTAATCATCCCTCTAACCTCTAACTCCGAAAATCTTGCAACATTCATCCAACAACCATATCCCATCCCAAGAAGAAATGAAAGATTCTCAAAATGACAAACCAATTAGACCAAAATGAAGAGGAGAATGAGAGGAACATGTTTTATATAGATTACCTTGGCTAAATCTTCCTCTAGAAGTGAGAAATGGTGGAGAAATGCAGAAAACCCTAGCCTCCTTTCTTCCTATGCGAAAATGGAGTTCTCCTTTGCCTAAGATTGAGTTGGTCTGCAGAATAGAGGGCAAGGGGCTGAGTAAGTTCGGGTTTTAGATGGGTTTGGGCCAACCCTAAAGCCCAAAATCCACTTAGATTCAGATATGTGCTTATTAGGCCATAAGTTGATGGGTTTAGTTAATGAAATAAGAGTTGGGCTCTCAAAAATGAGATTGGACCTTCTTACCAACTACAAGTGGGCTTTCTTACTTGGCTCATGGCAGAAATACATTAATCATAGGGCCCAAATTAAATGTCTAATTCCTCTTAGTTAATTCCTGAATTAAACCCATAACTGTAATTAATATATATATATATATATATATATATCCACCTAACAATAACTCGACATGATTATTAGCTCGAAATGTCTAGAATAAATCCATTTCTTTAGAAATCTTATTTTTCTTATTATTATTTTTATTTTTATTTTCCAAATCCCTGTCTTAATTCTTTAATTCACCACAATCCTTATTAATAAGTTCTGGGGTGTTACAAATATCACCACACCTTTGTATGTGTGTGTGTATAACTAAAAAGAGTAAAAAGGAAGAACAAGTGAGATAAATGTTATGGACAATAGATTCTTGGCTTGGTCAAGTAGGTTACTCTTCCTTTCCTTATATGCATATTAATTTGCTTGAGTTTAGATTACATTATATGCATTAGTTACTTATAAGGTTACGTTTTATGATGTATGCTTTTAAGATATTTTGAGTTATCAATATTTCCATATTTTTAATGTTATGTTTTATGGGCTTATGGCTTTAAGGAAAGGTGAAGAGGGATTGAACGGAGTAACTCTCCCTTAGTCTAAAGAAAAAGTATGTGATAGAGGGATCGAGGATAATAGTTCTCCCTTAGCCCAGAGGAAAAAGCCTAAGCTAGACTACATGTATAATATGGCCATATTAGAGGTTATGTTATAATGTGTTATAATGTTTTGGACCATGCATGCTTATATTTCCTTACTTGAGTAATTTTGCATGAATATCTAAACAAATAAGAAACAACCCATTTTGAAGCTTACATCACGAATCAAAAGCCATTACATCAAAATTTCCATTTTTCATTCTTGGGTTATAGGAGTAGGTTACTAATGTAAACTTAGAAAAATTATAACTAATTCTACAAAAATCAAAATCATGTATATGATACTTTCTAGAAAGCTTTAGATGTTAACTAATGACTAAAAATAGTTTTGACATGAAAACCCCATATGAACCATGAAAAACAAAGGAAAAATATTAGAGGTGTTTGCAATATCCTAATACTGACCATAAATTTCAAGAATTTGGTTCTCTCTCTATATAGCTCTAAATATGGTGCTCTTAATTGCTACAAAAAGCCTATGGTGTCTAGTTTATGTTTATAAAATTTCATGAGTATTAGATTTTAGTTGTCCCTTAAATGACATAGAAACACAAATTAACTATATAAATAATGTATAGACCAAATCTGGAGAATTTTTCCAATTTTAAAAATTCATAATTAATTTTTTAGAGCTCCAAAAATAGTGGTTCTTAGCTCAATAACAATATCTAGATGATTCATATATTTATATTGCATTTCATGCATAAATTCGTCCATTTGGTCAATTTAGGGTTCAGGTTGCAAAAATGGTATTTTTTGGGTACTAATGAGCGTCAAAATGCACCATATGCTCTTTTACTCATACCACAACCATTTGGGCACGTCTAAAAGGATAAAAATAGCATATAAGGGTTGTCCAAGTAGTCCAAATCCTCATACATCTCAAATTCACTTTCCTACTTAAACTTACATACAAGCACATTAAAGCATATGGATGTAAAAAACTCACATATATATGGTTCTAATTTCCATTCATACATCATAAATACATGCTTTTATATGTGTCCAAGTATCTATATCTCATATACATTATTTTTACAAAATTCTTGGCATCAAAATACAAAAACCCTTATCCTAGTGTTAAAAACTCATCTTCAAGGCATTTAGCTTCTATCTCTTAGTCCTTGAGCTTCACTTAGACAAAGTTAAACATAAGGGAAAAGAGTGAGATTCAAATAATCCCAATAGCTTTTTTACCGTTTCAAACATACATATATGATGCATTTTCAAGTCAAGGAATACAAGTATGTCATAAAAACTTCTAGAAACATACATAGCTATTTTTTTTCATGTCATACAAGTTCATACAAATTAAACATAGGCTTTAAGGGTTGTTGGTTCAGCCTCACCCAAATTCTTAGGACTTTTAGAGTTGCCTCACCCATTTTTGAGGACTTTTAACTTTATCTCACTCTTTCTTAAGACTTTTGGCCTTGTCTCATCCACTCTTTAAGACTTTTGGCTCCTCTTCACCCATTTCAAGGGACTTTTGGCCTCACCAAACCCATTCAAACCACTACATATCAAAACAAGTTCGCAAATCATATCATGGTACCAAGACACTAAATCAATGGATATAAATAAATCTCATAGTTCAAATACATATACAAGCAATCCAAGATAAGTAACAAATCAAGAAACATATGTGAAAAGAGTTAGATAGCTGCCTTAAGCTAAAAACTCAAGCTTTCCCCCTTCCTTTCTCCTTCACCCTCTTAGCCAAGCACTCATAATGGGAGGGTTCTTGATTCTCTTAGTTTAGACACGTCAAATGAGATACAAATCAAGCCTTAGAACTAATTCTAACTTCATAAAACTTTTAAGCTAGCTCACTTGGTCTTAAATCACTATTATGGTCCATACATGACACAATGAATCAACCACTTGAAATCATGCTCTTGGCTCCCCATTCTTATTCTTTCTAGACCATATGCCTCCATATAAACTGATTGAAGCTGTAACACTTGATTTTTGTAAAAATGGCAGAAACAAGCTAGTTGTAAAAGAGAGTCCTCTAAAATGAATGAGTTAAGGCCAAATAAAATTAGGATAAAATTCTAAATAATAGAAAATGAGGATCCAAGGCTTAGGATGCCCAGAAACCAGAGCTGAAGTAACTCAATAAAATCTGACAAAGGGTAGTGGCATTTTCATAATTTTGGGTACTTTTTAAAAAACTCAAATGAAAGATCTTTAAATGAAAAAATTGAGTTTTTTAGGGTTTCAAATGCCCTAAAAACTATAAGAACCCCTAGAATGGTTCAAACCCCTCCGGTACATATTTTAGAATGTCAGTTGACTCAAACTTTGATTGGTTCATTCGAGAAGGTTTTAAATCTAATTTGAGCAATTACAAAGGTATTTTATGATTTAGAGGATCTAAAGTTTATGATGAAAAAAATGGTTCTCAAAAAGGAGTTGAAATAAGCCTTAAAGGAAGAAACCAAGAATGAAGGACAAATTTGGTATTTTGAAAAGCTTTTAATGAATCCCTTGCTATATATACCCTATGTCCTCCTTTCTCCCTTATTCTAACCAACTTAATTTCTACCTAAAACCAAGGGAGTGACCAAAAAGAAAGGCACACAAAAAGGAGCCAAAAAGGAGAAGAAAAGCCTAGGAAAAGGTAAGAAAAATCATGAAATTTCTTGCTCCTTCCTTCATTAAACTTGTTCTCCTCCTTCTCCTCTCTTTTCCTATGGTTTTAGTGTGTGATTTAGGGCTATTTTGAAACTTTTTCAGAAGGAGGAAGTTAGAATTTGAAAGAGAAGCTTGTAGCAAGTGGAAAAGCTCTTGAAAAGGCTAAGAAACAAGGTAAACTTCATGGCTTTTCTTTCTTTCTTCTCTTTGATCCTCCATGGATGATTTTTGGCCACATAGAAAAAACCTAAGAGGGAGTGAATTCTGACCAAGACCAAGTATGAAACCTAGGTTTTAGAATATGAGAAACAAGTATATGCAAAGAAATTCCAAAAAGAAGCATTAAAAAACAAGTTACCAAAACTTAGGAATTTTATTGCACCTTGATATGTAAAAAGCTTCCTAGTGGTAATTTTAGTTGTCTAAGAGTATATATAGGTTCTTGAGACACCTAGCAAGCCTCACATGTGCCAATTCCCTAGAAAAAATTTACAAAATCCATGGGTCCTCTTCCTTGTGCATAGTCTCGACCAAGATCACCATGAGCAACTAGGGAGTGTTTTAAATTTTTCTAAGGCTAGAAAAGGACTAAGTATGATAGAAGAACATCAAAGGAAGCCTTGGAATAAATTTAGAAACCTTAGTTTGTGAGATAAAGTTATAGGTTCCATTTTAAGACTTAAAGAAGCAACTTGTACCTAGGCTCTTGGAAATGAAATTGTGATGAATCCAAGGAGTCTAAATGGAGTCAAGAGACCTAAATAGAAGGAGAAAATGGAGCCAAAATCATGATTTCTAATAGTTAATTCATTAGGTCTTGTATGGAACCATAATAGATTTATATGAGAAAGTGAGCTTACATAGAGTGTGTGTGTGATGCTAGAACTTGTTTCAATGATATAATTGTGTCTTATTTGATGTGTTTAGGCCAAAAGAATCAAGCTTCACCTTGTTGCAAGTGTGTGGCTGAAAAAAGGGGAAATAACCAAAGGGGAAAGTTGTGTTCTTGTGTCAAGGTAGCTTTCTAACCTTTCTTACATGCATGGCTTAGATATTTACTTGTCTTTGTATGAATGTTTGAACTATGAAATGTGTTTCTAGCCATTGCTTACAATAATGTACCATTATATTTCTTGAAAGAGGTTTATGCATGCCATATGGCTTAAATAGGTTTAGTGATGCCAAAAGTCCCTTAGCATGAGTGAAGAAGAGCCAAAAGTCCCTAGAAATGGATGAAACAAAAGTCTCAAGAAGAGTGAGGCTAAATCGAAAGTCCCTTGAAAATGGGTGAGGAAAATCTAAAAGTTTCAAGAAAGATGAGTGAGGCTAGACCAATGCTCTTAAGAGCTTATATTTGCTATGTATGAATTTGTATGACAAGGAAAATGCTTTATGTATATTCACTAGTAGCTTGAATGTCATATATGCATTCTTTGACATGAATTTGCATCCATTATATATATTTGAAAGGGTTAAGAGCTATTGGGATTCCTTGAATCTCACTCTTTTCTCACATATGCCTAACCAAGTCTAGGCGAGCCAAGTGGACTAAGAAATGGAGACCAATAACCTTAAAGAATAAGACTTTGACAAAGGGATAGGAAAAATAGGCATTTTGATGACATATTGATGTCAAAATATGTAACCATATAATGTATATATGATGTAAACCTTTGAGCAAGTTCAAATGCATGTATACATAATGTATGTAACCATTTTGGAACCATATGAATGAATGCATGAGTTTTTGCAGCCTATATGCTATGATATGCGTGTATATAAATGTAAGTGGCAAGGTGAGAATGAGCCCCATAGTGATTTAGATTATTTGGCATGCTTTTATATATTGTAATTATGCCTTTAGACATGCTCAAGTGGTTGTGGAAAGATAAGAGGAGCATTTGGTGCCTTAATATCCCACTTGGGATTTCAAAATTAACCAAATGGTGAGCTAGACCAAAGTTTGACCAAATGAATAAGTTTTTGCTTAACATTTGGCAAGCAAGTAGGTCTCATCTAGAGTTTTTCACGAAGTCAAAGAGAACTAAATTTGAAACTCTAGAGAATTTATTATGATTTTTTAAAATTGGACAAATTATGCAGAAATGGTATATGCACTGTTCATGTAGTCAGTTTGTGTCTCTGTGTCACACGTGAATCACATGAAGTTCAATACTCATAAAATTTTATAGGTATGAACTAGACATCATAAACGTTCCATAATCATTAAGATCACCTCATTTAGAGCTTTGTAGAAGGAGAACCAAATTTTTAAAATTGCATGATAGTACTAGTAATGCAACTCAACCTAAGTTACTATTCCATTATTTTCTATGGACTAAATGCCATTGGCTTGGTTTGAAATTATTTTTATCAATAGTTAACATCTAAAGCTTTCTAGAAAACTATTATATGCATGATTTTGATTTTTTTAAAAATTAGTTATGAATTTTTAAAGTCCATATTTGAAATTTAGACATGCCAACCTGAGAGCAACTTCCATTTTTTGGGTGTATGGTTCCAAATCCATGATGTATGAGATAAATAATTATGTTTATGATATGCATGGATATATTATGGATGGAAAATCATGTGGATAAGTTCACATGGTCCCTAAAGCCATGAATCATATATATGGCCTTTTAATTACTCAAATATCCATGTATGAAAACACATGCTTTCTTACAAATATTGTCCAATATGCTTGAGATGGATTGGGATAGGCAATGGGACCATTGTGTAGTAGCTAAGAGGGTAAGGCATTACAAAAGCCACTAAAAACTCAGCCTAGGAAGCCAAACTCTAGGTTACCTCTTTATGTTTAAATGGGACCTAAAATTACCATTTCTTAAACCAAGCTTCCTAAATTCAATTCATTGGTTCTTGTACCGAGTGTAATTATGTAAAACGATGAAATGAGCTGTATAAAAGCAAGTCCTTTGAAATGAACTAGATAATATCCTAAAAAATTTAGGTAGAGTTCTTCGCTCCTAAAAATAATAATTCAGGCTCAGATGGAAAGAAAAATGAAGCTAGGATGGTGAAACAAATTGTGACGAAAACTGACAAAATGTAATAACATTTTCATAAATAAGTGCAACTTTTGAAAAAAAAACACATAAGAGAGTTTGTTAAATGGAAACTTTGAGTTGCACAAGGTTCTTAGAGGCCCTGAAAATCATGGGAAGCCCCAGGACTAGTAAAGCCCCTCCGGTGTACGTTTTCCAATTGTAGTGAACCCAAACTTTAACGGACTTGTTCGGAAAGGTTTTAGCTCCAATTTGAGTGATTCCAAAGGTATTTTATTAAATTAGGAACCTAAATTTTATAATGAAAAAGACGGTTCTCAAAAAGGAGCTAAATGAAGCTGAAACGAAATTGCCATTATGGAAGGATGAAATTGGAATTTTTGAAAAAGTGAGTTGTTTGAAGCTTCCACACACTTCTCCCCTTTTTCTCCTCTCAGATAGCATGAATTCTCTGCCTAATAAACCAAAAAAAAAGACCAGCTTCTTAAGGCGCACTAAGAGAGGGAGAGAAGGAGGAAGAAAAAGGCAAGAAAGGTAGGTAAATTCATGGAATTTCATATTCCCTTCTCTTCCAATGTTGTTCTTCTCCTTTCCACCTCTTTTTTCATGGTTTATTAAGTGAATAAGTTTTATTTTGAGTCCAAAACAAGGAGGAGTTGTTTGAATTGCTTGAGGAGAAGAAAACCAAGGAGAAAAGTTCTTGAAACCAAGCTTGAATTTAAGGTATTTCATGGTTTTGTTATTTCTCCTTTTTGCTTCTTCCTCGTGCATAATTTTGGCCAAACTAGAACCATATGAGGGGGAGGTTTTCTATCCAAAAGCAAAAGAGGAACTATTGTTTTATACCATGAGGAAGAGGAATATGGTTGGAAATTCCAAGAAAAACCAATAGAAATCAAGATAGAAAAGTGTAGGCTTCTTTAGGGTTTTGTGAAATTTGATTTTGTGTGAGTATTTCTTTGACCATCTAAGGGTTCCTTTGAGATCCTAAGACTCTTAGAAACCTCCCCAAGTGGCTCTTCCATCAAGGAAAATTTTAAAACTCCAAGAAGCCCTATTGTGGTGCATATCTCGGCCAAACAAGGTTGGATAGGCTAAATAGTGTTTTAATTTGTTCTAGCCTTGGTTTGGGACTTTATATGATGTTAGAAGATGGGAGAAACCATTGAAAAAAATTTAGGAGCCATGGATTGAGAGATAGAATAATGGTATCTATAATGATACTTTGTGAAGCAACTTGATTCTAAGCTTGTGTAAATGAATGTGTGAGGGCTCCAAGGACTTTGAATAAGTCCAAGAGGTCTAGAAATGGAAAGAAATGAGAGCCTAAAGCTTAAATTGTGAAGGTTGCTTCAATAAGCCATTTATGGAGCCATTATGCCACTTATGGAACCAAGTGTATATTTAAGAGTGAGTTTAATGTCTTAGCTTGCTTGAAGTGTGTAATTGTGTGCTATTTATGGTGTTTAGGCCAAGAGAACACTAACCCACCTAAGTGCACTTGTGAGGCCAAAAAAGGGAAGGAACAAACCAAGTAAAGTTTGCATCAAGTTAAAGGTAGCTCTCCACTTTATTCTCCTTGCATTCTTGTGTGTATGTATGTCTTTGTATATATATATGTGTCTATGTGATTGGAGAACATGCCATTTGATACTTTGAGATTGCATTGGTACCAATGTGCGTTCTTGAATGGCTTTGCACTTGGAAATTACTCATAAGGGTGAAGTGATGCCAAAAGTCCCTTAATGTGGGTGAGGAAGTACCAAAAGTCTCAAGGCATAAAAGTCTCTTAGATGAATGAGGCCAAGTCAAAAGTCCCTAGGCCAAGGGTGAGGCATATCCAAAAGTCTTAGAAATGGGATGAGGCAAAACCAAAAGTCTCTAGAGCTTTTTGATGCCATGATTGTGAAAGTGTGGCATGAAAATCTTGAAAATGTCCATTCATGATTCAAATAGCTTGTTTACTTGTACACTTGATGTATGTATCCCTTGAATGTGTGTGTGAATGGGTATGTGAGCTATTGAGATTCTAGGAATCTCATTCCCCTTCCCTCCATCATCTTAAAATGTTCAAGTAGTGTTCAAGAAGTAAGGAATGCAAGCCAAGAACCTTGAGAAGTTGTATTTTGTCTATTATGCAATCTTACTTGTAATGGAATGTTAAAGTGAGCTTGTGCATGTAATTTTTTTGATGTAAGACTATGGGCAATTGTAAAATGATGTATGAATGTGGTGTAGACCCTATGTGACATTAAATCAATGGAATTATGAAATTTGGCTCTTCTATAGCTTGTATGTAACTATGTGTTAAAGGATATTGGATAGCCAAATTGATATGCATGGTGTTTGAGACTACTTGGGCAGTTCTCATAAGTTATATTCATGCTTTTAAACTTACCCAAGAGGTGCCAAATTCAAAAGAAAGCCATTTGGACCAAAGTAATACCTTATGAGAGGCAATTTTGACCACATTGTAAAGCTATGTCACTTTCTATCCAAATGAGCTCTTTTTCATTTGAAATTTGGCATACATCTAGGGCTTGTTAAGATTTTTTGGGAAGCTAAAGTGGATAATATTTAGAGGTCTACAGAATTTTTGGAAAATTTTTGAAGTTGGCTAAATTTTTAGATTTTGCTGATGTCACTGTTCATTTGGGCCGAATTGTATCTCTGTCACTCATGGGGCAAATGAAGTCCAATTGCCATAAAATTTTATATAGAGAAACTAGACCTTCCTAGTGACTTGTGCCTATTCAAAGCAGCTCATTTGAATGTCTAAAGAAGAAGATATGAATTTTTGAAGTTGTTATTCTGCTCCAAGTGCACCTCCAAACCCGTGGTACTATTTGATTGATTTTCAAGGTCTGAATGTTGTTGGATTAGTTTAGAACTATTTTTGCCTCTATTTAACATCCATAGCTTTCCAAATTGGTATAGAATGTAGGGATTGGATTTTTTTTGGAATTAATTATGCATTTTCAAAATTTATATCAATAAGTTGTATCAAATTTCTGGGCAGCTTGACCTCCCTATCTTTTTTATTGTCAAGCATGATCCAGACAAGATATTCATCTAGGACTTATTTTTATGTGAATTTAACTCCAAGAGCTTTCCAAAAAGCTATGTTTTGTATGATTTCAATGTTTATACATTTAGTTATGATTTTTTAAAATTATCCTTGAAATTTGTCACTGTATAATCACGAAGAATGTAGAGAATTTTGGGGTTTTTGACTCTTGATCCATGGTTTGTGCTAAGTTTTGAGAATGTTATGATTTTTATGAATGAAAAATAATATGAGAATATTGTTGGTGAGTTCATGGGGTCCCAGAGACACAAAATGAAAGATTTACCCATTACACAATGTAATTAAATTCATTATTTTAATACATTTTCTTAGGATTTCTTTGATGAATTGTATAATCCCCTTGCAAGAAGGGGATCAATGTTAGAAATGATATGGTACTACAGTTCCTCTAGCACCTATAATTCATATCTAAGACTCTTATACCCTTGGAGTGAAAAAAAACCTCTTCCTAGGTGCATAATCTTATACTAGGCTGAGACATGACACTACAAATGGAACCCATGGTTTGCTTGCTTTTTCTTGAAAGGGATGGTTCATGTAAAACTTCCTAGAGGTCTAAGGAACTCATACCATGTCTTACATGAGATAGAATATCTCTAGAAAAAATTAGATTTCATCATTTGTTTCAAAACCCCAAGTTGTACCAACTTGAATTTCTTGTTTCTCTTTTTGATTCCACTTGCCTATTCTAAATTCCCATACTCTAAAATACTTGTTTTTCCCTTGATATGGTCAACATTCAACTCCTCCTAATTGGGCTAGGTCTGACTAAACAACCACTAAAGAAGACATCAAAGAATAAGCAAAAAGGAAGCTAAGAACTATACCTTATTTGCTTTCTTTCTCAAGGTGCTTCCACTTGCTACAAGTCTCTCCTTCCAAAACTCTCTTCTTTTAATTAGGCTAACCTCAAAATAGAACCATATCATCCTTGGAATCTATAGAAAAAAAGAAAAGGAGGAGGACAAAAAGCTAGGAATAGAAAAAGGCAAGAAGAAAACATGAATTTCTCACCTTACTCACAAGTTCTCTTCCTTCTTCTTCCTCACGATGGAGTGCCCTAAGAGACCTATGAAATTTTTGATTTCAAACGTCCAAAGTGTCAATAAGAGAGAGGCTAAAAAGGAACATGTTATATGGAGATGATAAATCACTTTAATAACTTTTCTACTTTATATTTTAGTCTTTTTTTCTTAATTCTTTTCATATAGACTCAATTCAACTCCTTTTTAAAATCCATCTTTTCCATCACAATATTTAGGCTCTCAAACTTATAAAATGGCCTTGGTTTCACTTAAATTATATTTAAAATCATTCTGAACCGTTCGATCAAAATTTCAGTCAACCAATGGCCAAAATTGCTCACTGGAGGAGTTTTAACTATTTTAAAGGTTCTCATGGTTTTTAGAGCCTTTGAAAACCCTGAAAAACTCAAATTTTTAGTTTAAAAAGCCCTCCTATGAGTTTTCCAAAATGTTCAAAAATTATCAAAATGCCCCAACTTATTTCACAAATTTTCTTAACTCTTGTGGCTCGAGTTTTCGAGCATATTAAACCTTAAATCCTCATTTTTAGAAGTCTAGTTTATTGCTTTAATTTTATTTGTTTGCCATCCACTCAATTTTTAGGTCTTCCTTTGAAAATCTTGCATTTCGAGCCTTTTAAGAAAAATCAGACATTACATTATGAATCATACTCAATGTATAAAAATGAGTAAGCTTAGTCATATTTCATTTGTAAGGCCAAGAATGTATAGTTTCTCTCATGGAAAGATGTATTTCAATACAATGTTATACCATGTGATGGAAATTATATTGAGTTAGGTTAGTTGCTATTTGAGCCCTAAAGTGTATAATTGTAATAACCAGCTTTTTAGAAACTAATCCAAAATTGATAAAATAATATGAGAGTATCCTAAAACAAAGTAAAATAATGCTAATTGAGAATAGGATGCTAATTAGAATAACTAAAAATATGATTAAGAATCTAATAATAGCCCGAAATCAGAGCCAAAATGGCTAAATGGAATGCATCAGAACCTAGTGGCAAAATTATAATTTCAAGCAACTTTTTTGAAAACTCAAAGGAGAAATTTTTAAATGATAAAATTAATCTTACTAGAGTTTTCAAAGACCTAAAAAATCATAGGAACCATCAAAATAGTTAAAACCCTTCCAAGGTATGATTTAGGTCATCAGTTGACCTGAACTTTCATTAAATGGTTTGTAAGGTTTTAAATCAGATTAATTTGAAACCAAAGGCTTTTAATGAATTAGAGGACTTAAATTTTATGATAGAAAAGACGATTCTCAAAAGGAGTTAAAATGAGCTCAAACGGAGAAAATGAAGTTGCAAGACATAATCAGCATTTCAGAGAATGTTTGTAATTATTCTTTCTTCCTTTTATAGTCACCCACACCACTTGTTTTACCCATAACTAACCTAGCACTCTTAAAATAGACTAGAAATAAAACCAAAGGTGTAGAGGAAGAGAGGAAGAAAAAAGGAGAAGACAAGGCTACTAAGGGTAAGTAAACATGAAGAATCTGCCTTACTTGCCTTCATAAGAGTTCTTCTCCTCTTTATACTCTTTCTTTCTATGGTTTTAGAATTTTAAATGGTGGAATTTTATGGCTGGTTCAATAGAAGGAAGGAAGAATTTAAAAGAAACTTTAGAAGCATAAAAAGCACCATTTAGTAAGGAATTGATTAAGGTATGATTTTCTATGTCAAACTTGTCTTCCCTGGTTCTCTTTTACTTTTTTCATTTTGCCCAAACCTAGAGTAATTTAAAAGGAGTTGGTTTTTTTATGAAATCAAGATGGAAACAAGAGTTTTAGAGTGTAGAGATTAATATGGAACTAATAGAAACCATAAAGGAGCTATAGGTTACAAGTTTTCATACCTAGGGTTTTGATTGCACATTAGGAAATATGAAACTTTAAAATGATATTTTAGATCATGTAAGAGTATGATTAAGCTAAGAAGAGGCCAAGAAACTCACATAGGTGCTAAATTCCCTAGAAGAATAAATAAAACTCCATGGGTGCCTCTACCATTGACAGGTTGTGTCGCGCAACCCTCAAAATAAAACTAGGTTAAAAAAATATATAGCTAGTGGCACAACCTAAGTCATCTCCCTTGGAAATATAATTCAATATTCAACTGAGTTTTTTAACTATTAAAAGACTCTATAAATTTCCTAACTAAGAGGGGTTTGATTGACTTAAACTAATTAAAATAAGGCCAAATTAAAATTACTAATTGCTACCTAATTGATGAGTTAAGGTTGATAATGGGCTTGTGACTAGTTTTAGATTTATCCCTTGGTATCCACTATCCTTATCCTAATTCAATTATGATTATTCTGGTTTAAGAGTCTCTAATTACATTTACGGTAAATGTATCTTGAGTTACCACACAAGAATCAAGATATTAACAATTTAATATTGAATTGAAGCCTCAATCCTGCATCAAATTATCAATTCTTGTCTTTAAGATCAATGAACCCTCAATTTGATTAATTAATTGATCAATTATCCTCTGAATTAATACCCTAGGATGTTTAATTAACTAACAAAATACCAAGGAATCCTCAAATCAAATGATCAAGCACATAATTTTACTCATGCATTTCATCGAACACTTTGATGGCATACATGAGAAATTAGAGAATAATGAAAATTCAGCACTAAATCAATCAAATAATCAGTCAAATAATGTTCTAATTAGTGTCTAACCAACCACTAATTGTAGACAATACAAATTCCCAATCAAATACAATCTTAACCAAGAGAATATAAGAAAAGAAAAAGTATAAAAAATTAAGAAAATCTTAGCCAAAGTTATGTGTTCTTCTCCATGGATTCAAGCTTCCACCAAGGATCTTCCAAGCTAATCATAAGATGGAGATTAGTGCTTCATCGTGGTGAAATGGAGATGGAGAATGGATGAGACGAATGGAATGGCATGGTGGATGGAGTGTCTAGACACTTGAATGAATGAATGACGATGAATGTGCGTCTGGATGATGGTGTCAATATCATGATGGAATGGTGTGTATTGGATGCTCTTCTCATGTGAATTTTAATAATTTCACATGCTGCCTCTCATTCCTTCTCATTGCCTATAACCACATGCATGTGTGTATAAGTATGGGCCCCACTTCAATTTCTTTTATAATATTCCATGTGAAACTCTCCTTTCATTTTGCCCTAGCTTCGTGTATGTTTCTTGCTTCTTTCTCAGAAAAATACGTAGCATCTTCTTCTCTTCTTGCATGCTTGTTTCTTTGTCTATTTAGCTCTTGCTTTTTCCTCTCAAAGTACCAAAAGCTCCTTCAGCTACTGATCTTGTGCTGCCCATGTGTGCATGGATATGAATGAAGGAGTTGGATGTGGCTTCTTGTTCCTTCTCCTCCCTCCAAACTCGTAGCAAAATTCATGTATTTCCCATGCTTTTTCACGTAAACTTTGCATGGTTTGGTGTCTTGTGTTTATGTGGAGGGAAAGCTAAGCGTGTGTAAAGTAGTAAAAGCTACTTCATCTCTTCTATGTGATTGTGGCCGATATGTTTATAGTGAACCCATGCTTCTCCATGTGATCCTATAGGTTCCTTCAACCCAGTGTTATTTTCCATCTTAATCCTCGCATTTTTTCTCCCAGCTCCCCTCTTACGTTTTTAGCTCCAGCATCTTTTACATGTTAATCTCCATGCCTTTTTATTCCTTCAAAACCTGAAAAAGTGTGCTGACTTTTCTACGTGGAGCTACTTCTTCTCTGTTCTACCTCTGCATGTGTGTATGACATTAAGAGGATTGCCATATGGTTCTTTACATCACATGGATCTACTACATGTATTTAAATGAATGAAAATTCTTTCTTCCATGCAAATTTATTTCATTCTTTCCTCCCATAACTCATAGCTTAAGTAAGTGCTTCCTCAATCACATGTGTATGTCCAACTTGAATCCCAACCCATGCTAGCTACTTGAGTGTTTATGGAAGTGTGCTGTAATGTGTTTGAGCTTCATTTAATTCTTCCCATGTGAGAGTTTCCTTCTTATACACGTAGCTCTTATCACTTGTAGCAAACTCTCTCCATCTTCTTCTCTTGAATATAAAATATGATGCCCAAGATAAAATAAAATAAAATAAAATAAAACAAGAAAATAAAATAAAATAAAATGAAATCATCATCAAAGAAAATGAAATAAAATAAAGTAAAATCATTAAAAATTCTAATTTATTCAACAAAATTCTAAAAGATGAAATTATTTTCTAAAATAAATAATATCCAATTTAAAGCTCAAAATATCATCAATTATTTATCAAAATGTCCAAATTAGTGGATACAAATATATGAAAATTAGTAATTATCAACCATGCATAAGTTCTACCAAGATCCATATGAAGCACCTAGGGAGAGTTTTCTTTGATTATAAAAATAGAAATGGTCTAGATATGAATTATAAATACCAAAAAAAATCATTGGTTTGAATTTAGAAGTCTTATTTTGGAAAAGTGAAAATTTAGAGTTCTATTATGCATAAAGAAGCAACTTGGTAATAGGCTCCTTGAATTGAGTTTATGATAACTCTAATGAGTTTAAATAGAGTCATATAACTTATCTTGGATGAGAAATTGGAGCTAAGATAATGAATTATATGAGTTGCTCCATTATGCCACTAAATGGAGCCACATGAAAACCTAAAGCTAGAATTAGCTTATGTAAGGCTTATGTGAGACTAGAAATGACTCCATTGATGTATTTTTGTTTTGTTTGACATGTCTAAGCCAAGCAAATAAAGTTTCTCCCAAGTGTGAGTGCGAGGCCGTGAAGGAGAAGTGAGAAACCAAGGGAAACTTTGTGCTTCTTAAGAAAAGGTAGTTATTCATCCATTCTTTTATGTTTATATTAGTTGTTGATTGTCATTGATTGCTTGTATGTGTGAATGGAATATGAAATATGTCTATTGCTATTGGTTTAATGATTTGATGCAATTGTGTAACTTGGAATACATTTGAAACATGAATTGGCTCTTGATGGGTGAGGTTGTGTCAAAAGTCTCTTAAATTGGGTGAGGTGAAGCCAAAAGTCCCTAAGTAAGGGTGAGACAAAGCCAAAAGGCTCAAGAATGAGTGAGGCTAATCCAAAAGTCCTAAATAATTGGATAAGATTAGACCAAAAGTCCCTAAAACTTATTTTACTTTCATGGATCTACATGACTTCAAATATTTGATTATATTGGATATTTGAATGCCTATCATGCATGCTTACTCTCTTTGGCATGATAACATGCCTTATAAGTGTGCTTGAAGGGTGAATGAGCTATTGGACATTACATAGTTAGCTTCCATTTTACATCTCAATTGGCTAAAAGTATTCATTTTCATAAATTAAGCACTATTGGTAGTGAAATTTACTATTATTTAATGCCAAAATAATTCATTAATTGCCAAATGGATCATGTGAGCTTATCAAACTTATTTTCCATTCATGAGACATTTGTTCAACTATAATTAACACAATTTGAAGCTTAAAATTCAGGTCCAAGGTGCATAACACAAAATCACAACACACTTGCCATTTTTGCATCCATTCCACATTCTGATATGAACTTTGAAAAATCATAATTAATTATCAAAAAATCAAAATCATGAGAATTATACCATTCTAGAAAGCTCAAGACTTCTAATTACCATAAAAATTTCAGATAAAAACAACTAGGTTTGCATCACAAAATTCAATGGAACTGTAACACTAGTCGAGGTGGCATCCTATAGCTAAAATAGAAATTCAAAATTTAATATCTCCCTCTACAGAGCTCCAAATGAGGTGCTTTTGGTGACTATGTAAAGCCTAAGATGAGACCTAATTGTTTTCATTTGACCCACAAAATCAATTTCATATCAGAGGTTACTATAGTACTAAGGCAACACCAAACCGTTAACTTCAAAAATTCATAACTCTCTCTATACAATTCCTTTTCATGCCCTAGAAAGCTTATAATGTCATATATATTTCTTTAAAATTTCATGAGCATTAGATTTCATTTGTCCCCTAAATGGCATAGAAATGGAAACTGACTATATAAACAGTGACTGAGGCAATTCTATATAATTTGGCCAACTTTGAAAATTCATAATAAATTCTTTAGAGCTCCAAATTAACTAATCTTTCACTTTATAGAAAGATCTAGATAAGATCTATAATTATGCCAAATTTCATCCACAAAACCATCCATTTAGTTGGTTTGTGGTTTAGGTCAAGAATATGGCAAATTTTGCAACCATAATGGGGTCAAATGGTGTCAAATAGCTTTTAACCAAGGCATGACCATTTGAGCATGTCTCATAGTACAAATGCAACCTATGGAAGCTTTCCAAATGGTCCAAATCATCGTACATCTCAAAACCACCTTCCTACATGAACTTATGCACATATGCAACAAGGCTCCATGAAATCAAATTCTCACATACTCATTCATTTGACTTCAAGATTGATTCATACAGCACAGTTACATACATTTAAACATGCTCAGGGGTCTACATCACATATACATCATATAGTTACAAACTTTGACATCAAAATATATAATTTCCTATTCTATTGTCAAAGTCTTGCTCTTTAAGTGGCTTAGCTCCTATTTCTTGCTCCATGTGGCTCACTTAAACATGATTAGGCATAATATAGGGAAGAGTGAGATTCAAAAAATCCCAATAGCTCTTTACCCTTTCAAACATACATATATAATGCATTTACATGTCAAAGAATGCAAGTATGCCATAAAAGCTTCTAATGAACATACATAAACAATTTTCCATGTCACATAAACTCATACATGTCAAATATAGACTCTAAGGGATGTTGGTCTAGCCTCACCCAATTTTCTTAGGACTGCTGGATTTGCTTTACCCACTTTAAGGGACTTTTGACTTAGCTTCACTCCTTCTTGAGGCTTTTGACTTTGTCTCATCCATTCTTAAGGACTTTTGGCTCATCGTTACCCATTCTAAGGGACTTTTGGCATAACCATACCCAATTAAGCCACTTTGCATCCAAAAACACATTTCAAGAAGTACCATGGTACCATAACATGTAATCAATGACTAGAAACATATGTCATACTTTAAACATACACACAAGCATCCAATGACAAGTAAACATCCAAGGAATAAATGTAAGAAAGGTTAGAGAGCTACCTTGAAATAAGAACACAACTTTTCCTTTATATTACTCCTTCTTCTTTTTCAGCTATACACATGCACCTAGGTGAAGCTTGATTTACTTGGCCTAAGCACATCAAATGAGACACAATTACATTGTTGGAACCAATTCTAGCCTTATATAAACTCTATGCAAGCTCACTTTCCCATATGACATCAATATGGTTCCATAAAAGGGCATAATAAAGCAACCCTAAGAATTCATGATCTTGGCTCTAATTTCTCATTCAATCTAAATCTCTTGACTACATTTAGACTCATTCGAGTTATCATAAGTTCAATTCAATGAGCCAAATACTAGATTGCTTCTTTATGTCCATAAAGGAGCCAAAACTTCCATCTTATAAATCATGGTTTCTAAATTCAAACCAATGCTTCCCTTGGTATTTATTAATCATATTTAGGCCATGTCTACCCTTAGAATTAATTAAAATTCTCCCTAGGTGCTCTTTCTCTCTCAAGGCTGAGACATGTACAAGGATGAGCATTCATGGAGTTTACTTAGTTTTTCTTAGAGAATTGGCACATGTGAAGCTTCCTAGATGTCTTAAGATTAAGAACTCATACATACTCTTACATAGACTAGATTATCATTAGGGAACTTCAAAAATGGCTAGGTGCAACAAAAACCCTAAATTACATAACTTGATTTTGAAATCTTCTCTTTTAAATCTAATTGTATATTCTTAATCTTTATGCTTAAAAACCTTTTTCTCTACCTTTTTTTTTGTAATAATGTAACATCCGGTCCCTCCGTAAATGTGAGAAACACAATGTTCGGTTTCTCCGTAAACGTTAGAAATGGGCCAAATATAAAAGGAAGTCCTCGAAATAGAAGGAATTGGGGCCAACCCGTCCTCGGGTTGCACACTTGAATGGCCAGCTCTGATACCAATAAAGTACACCTTTCGAGGTCACTCACTATATGCCCCACTACTAGCAGCCTTGCCTTATATAAGTTTCAAGGCTATATTAATATTCTGTCTACAGGGTCTAGGATCTTGGCAACAAGATCTCGTATATTGCCATGAGAAATTTCAAAACCCTGGTAACAAGGTTTTTCCTGGCAGTGCCTATGTGGCCTTAAACTCATCATAGCACCCATCGTCATATTCATAGGGTTAACATTCTAGGTTAGAGTCAACACCTCATAGGCGAGTCTCAACAACCTTACTGTCCTTGTGTCTAACTTTCTCTGACATTGAGTTCTTTCCTAGTCTCACTGCTAGGCCCACTAATTTCTTACTGTCATTTGCTGCGGTTAGCCTTAGGTTCACCCTAATTTCCTGTCTAAGTATTGGCCATGACTACCAGTCTCTGATTGACTTACTTTTTCATGGATTGGATTTTCATCTTTAACTACCAACCCGAGCCTTATTACCTCTATCATCAAGCTAAAGGATTCTACCTCTTGCTTCGAATTGTCATCTCAGGGTTGTAAGGCATGTAGCTTGTAACTTAAACCTTTAGCCTGAGGGAACTAACCTTTCAGTTTCTAATACCTATCTAGACATTTGGGTGTTGTGGCTAGGGGGTGACTCTCTTTCTCACTTCCCCTCTAAACTGGTCCTGTGTAGCCACAATCTCATCTTATGCCACGCTGCATCGTTACTTCTCTCTGCATTAAGCAGGACATCTCGGAATGGCCTGAGTATGACTACCAGGGAGAATTAGGCCTCACATACTTTCTCTAGCAAGCCTCTTCCTATCAACAAGATCATTCTCATCGTTCATATCTAGGGCTTGCCACTAATCCCGGTGAGCTATCATATCTCATCAAGCTCTAACCGTTGGATCCGTCAACCCTGCTCAAACTTGACTCTGCTCAAGTTGCTCTAGAGGCCACTCTTTCCCGGTGTCCACTACTACTCTAAGACCATCCTATAACTTTCTCATTATGAATAAAGCCACAACCATCCTCACACACCCAACATGTCTCATACAAGGCTTTACCTATCCATTCAAGCCTTTTACATAGCTTTATTACAACATCCTCAAGCCAAATCAAATCCCGGAGAGCCTGGAACTTTGCTCTGATACCAATAAATGTAACACCATACATCTAGGACTCAATTCATGCAATTCCCATGCCTCATCTTATGTTTGTTCTATGGAACAATATAGTGTATTATGAATTAAAATGCATTTCTCTACGGGTAAAATTTTTCTTTCGGAGTCCCGTGGGCCATATGAATGCATCTATCACATTCTCATACTTAAATACATGAATATAGCTCATTTCCATCATCAAATTTGGTCTACAACTCGTGGAAAGCAAAGGAACACATTAAAATTCATGTTTGCATTTTCGTCCAAAATTTCCTCTTTTCTGTCACGTTAACATTTGTAGCTTCCCAGAATGACGGAATGTGTGTGATTTCGATTTTTGTAGAATTAGTTATGAATTTCAGAAGTTTGCATCAGTAACCTAAATCACAGCCCAGGCATCCAGTGAGTCTGTAGCTTTTTGGATGTCAAACGTCCTGTGTGATGAATTTTGTGACTTGGACGTATTTTTAGTGTGAAGTAGACATCCTGAGATTTCCAGAATGACAAAGAACATATGGTTTCGATTTTTCTAGATTTAGTTATGATTTTCCAAAGTTTGTGACAGAAAAGAGGAAATTCTGGACGAAAATGCAAACATGAATTTTAATGTGTTCCTTTGCTTTCCACGAGTTGTAGACCAAATTTGATGATGGAAATGAGCTATATTCATGTATTTAAGTATGAGAATGTGATAGATGCATTCATATGGCCCACGGGACTCCGAAAGAAAAATTTTACCCGTAGAGAAATGCATTTTAATTCATAATACACTATATTGTTCCATAGAACAAACATAAGATGAGGCATGGGAATTGCATGAATTGAGTCCTAGATGTATGGTGTTACATTTATTGGTATCAGAGCCTGGTTTTGATCTAGGGACCTGTGGGTTATGGGCCCACCATGCTTCCAATTTCCTTGCATCTACTAACTCCTCATGGTCTAAAACCCACAATTCCTTCTTATTTCTGGACAAAAAGCCTCCCCCCAAGATGGTTCTGTTCTGGCATAACTCCACACACAAAGGGCAAGAAAAAGGAAGCAACCAAGATAGAAAAATCACCTTGATTCCAAGCTTTTCTCAAGAGTTCTCTTCCTTGTTTCAAGCCCATTTTTGAGTCATACATGATGAATAAATGTGAGGGGAAACCTTGGGAAAAATTTAGGAAGCTTAGAGAATGAGTTGGTGTTTGGTATCAGAGCTGGCCATTCGAGTGTGCAACCCGAGGACGGGTTGGCCCCAATTCCTTCTATTTCGAGGACTTCCTTTTATATTTGGCCCATTTCTAACGTTTACGAAGAAACCGAACATTGTGTTTCTCACATTTACGGAGGGACCGGATGTTACATTTATTGTGAAGTCCCACATCGGGTAGGAGGTCTGGGGCTAAGGTGCATATAAGTGGGGGAGAATCCCTCCCCACCAAGGCACGCTTTTGGGGGCAACCCCAAGGGACAAACAACCCGTTGAACCGTGAAGGAGGCGTAAGCCAGAAGCGGGAAGGCTGGGGAACAATACCTTGGTGGCTCTGTATGTCACAAGTTGGTATCAGAGCGACCTGCTCGAGTGTGCAACCCGAGGACGGGTTGGCCCCAAAAGGGGGGTGGATTGTGAAGTCCCACATCGGGTAGGAGGTCTGGGGCTAAGGTGCATATAAGTGGGGGAGAATCCCTCCCCACCAAGGCGTGCTTTTGGGGGCAACCCCAAGGGACAAACAACCCGTTAAACCGTGAAGGAGGCGTAAGCCAGAAGCGGGAAGGCTGGGGAACAATACCTTGGTGGCTTTGTATGTCGCATTTTTTTTTGGCTTGAATTCATTCCTTAGTAAGTGGGCCTAGGGTTGTCCAAAACTACCATGAGAAGAGCAAGCAAGAGGAAGCAACAAATAGCCATGGTTCGTACCTTGTTTCAAAGTTTTTTTAAAAGCTCTTTCTTATGCTTCAAAGCTTCCTTTTAATCTCTCCTTGTAATGTCCAATTTTCGTTAAACGATGGAAACAGACACGTTTTCAAAACAAGTCCCCTGAGATGAGTGATTCAAGGCCAAATAAAATTTGAATAAAATTTTAAATAATAGAAAATGAAGATTTGAGCCTTGAGTTCCCCAGAAATCGGGATCGGAGTGATTCAAAAAAATTTGTCAAAAGGCCAGTGGTATTTTTATAAATAAGTAGACTTTTTGGAAAACATACAGAAGAGCTTTATAAATGAAAGTTTTAAGTTCTTCGGGGTTCTCAGAGGCCTTGAAAACCATGGGAACCCCTGAGACCGGTAAAGACCCTTCGGTGTAATTTTTCCAACGTCGGTTGACCAGAACTTTGACTGATTTGTTTGAAAAGATTTTAGCTCTGATTTGAGTGATTCCAAAGCCATTTTTCTTAATTAGGAACCTAAATTTTATAATGGAAAAGACAGTTCTCAAAAAGGAGCTAAAACAAAGGAGAAACGAAAATGCAAAGTATGAAGGGCAAAATTAGAATTTTTGAAAAAGTCACTTTCTCCTCCCTATATATAGGTGGCACCCCACTTTCCTCCCCATTTAGAATCAGAAAATTTTGCATAATTTCATAAGGGAGAGCTAGGGTTTTGGGCGCACCAAGAGTGAAGGAGAAGGAGAAGAAATTTCAAGGTAAAGGTAGGTTTTTGTGTGTATTTTCATACTTTTTCTCCACCAATTTCTTCTCCTCTTTTTTCCTCTTCTTCTCCATGAAATTTCTGAAGTTTTGAGGGCTTTTTTGAAGGGAGAACAGAGGGGAAAGTTCGAAATTCAAGTGAGGAGGCCAAGGAAAGCAAGAACAAGCAAAGAAATCCAAGGAAAACAAAGTATTTTGTGATTCTTCCACTTGGTCTTCTTCCTCCCTTCCTTGAGAATTTTGACCTAGACTTAGACAGACCTAAGGAGTCAGATTTTTAACCAAACCAAGGGTGATTCTTAGGTATTTAATGGAGAGGAATAAGAATATGCAAAGAAAACTAAGAAATAGGCATTAGAAAGCAAGATGTAAAACCTAGGGTTTTAAGTGCACCTTCCAATTTCTGAATTTGTATGATGCTTCCTAGGTCTAAGTTAGAGTATAAATGAGTTCTTGAGACACCAAAGATGCTCCCCACAAGCTTCCCCCTTCAAAAAAACAAAGACAACTCCAAGAAGCCCTAAACCTAGGCATGTCTCGACCAAGAAGAGTTCTAGGTGTGGGGGAGAGTTTTAAATTTTTCTAAGGCCATTTTTGAGCCATATTTGATGAATGAAAATGAATGGAGGCCTTGGAAAAAATTTAAAACTCATAAAAAGTGATTTGGTGTCTTAGGTTCCATAATATGACCTAAAGAAGCAATATAGTGCTAGGCCTTTTGTTTTGATGATGTGATGACTCCAAGAGGCTTAAAAGGAGTCAAGAATCATATTTGAATGGAAAGAATGAGGCCTAGAAATCATTTGAGGGGTGTTGCTTCATTAGGTGGTAATATGGACCATAATGGAACCTATAGGGTAATCCAGTCTTTCATGAAGTTGTGTAGCTTTAGAGTGTGGTTCATAAACTTAATTGGCTCCTATAATTTGTATCTAGGACAAGAAAAACTCTCTCCACCAGCTTGTGGGTGTGTAGCCAAAAGAGGAGGCTTAAAAGCTAAGGAAAAAGTGTGTGAATATATACAAGGTAGCTCTCTCCACCTTCTCTCATGCATGGATGTGTGTTTAGCTTATTTTAGAATGTGTGTATGTGTATTTTCAAGCTTTGAAAAGTATGCTAGCATGCCTTTATATGCCATGATACTTGATGTCATGTTATGTTTTTAATGAATCCATGATGTTTGTATGAGCTTGCTTGGGTGAGGCAAAGTAAAGAGTCTCCCAAAAGCAAAGTGGGCTCCCAAGAGTATGGTTGAGTCCAAAGCTCTTAAAGATTGGGTGAGGCAAATCCAAAATCCATGAGGAGAAGTGTAAGGCCAATCTAAGCACTTGGTGAGCTCTTGAATGTTTTGTATGATTGATTCGCATGCCAACGTTGCTTTTAAAATGCCTATGTCTCACATTTTCACCATGCATACATTTGAAAAGCTTGCTTTACACATATTATGTATGATTGAATGGGAGATGAGCTATTGGGATTCTTTAAATCTCATACCCTCCTCTCCAATGATCTAACATGCTAGGTGGACCAAGCAATTATAGTGAAGGGAGCCAACAACCTTGAGGAGGGACAATCAACCAGCTCATGTGTTATTTTGTGTCTTTTGGAACCATAATGGTGGTCCATCATGTATATAATGATGTATATATACTATGAACGTGGAGACATGTGTAAATATACTAGTATGTGATGTTGGGATGTATGATTATCATATATGACTACTAGCCCATGTTTTGAGTATGTAATGCCATGGTGTGAGAATGTAAAGTTTGATGAATATGTGTATAAATGTGGGTTGAATGGCCAAAATGAGATGCATGATGTTTGTGACCATTTGGGCAGCTCACACAAGTCTCAAATAAGCTTTTAAACTTACCCAAAAGGTGCCAAGATCAAGGGAAATCCATTTGGCAATTTTGGTACCAAATATGGAGCCAAAATTGACCATAATGGAACCCTATATCACTTTTGGCCAAATGAGTTATTCTTGCTCTAAAATTTGGCATGCACTTAGATCTCATTGAGAGATTTTTGGGAAGCTAAAGAACATAATTTTTAGAAGTCTAGGGAATATTTTATGAATTTTCAAAGTTGAGATTTTTCATGGATTCTGGTATGGGTACTGTTCATACTGGCAGTTTTGTATTCTGTGTCACCTGATGGCCAAATGGTGTCTAACTATTATGAAACTTTATATGCATAAACTAGAGATAATAAGCTTTCTGTGGCCACTGAGATCACCTCATTTGGAGGTCTTAGTAGAGAGTTATGCATGTATGAAGTTAACTGTCAGTATTAGTAGCGCCCCAGGAGTCCAGTTACTGTTCCATAGGTTCCCGATGGCTAAACGTATCTGTTTCATTCTGAAAATTTTTTTACCATCAAGTTAACATCTGTAGCTTTCCAAAATAACTAAATTTGTGTGATTTTGATTTTTATAGAATTAGTTATAAATTTTAGAAGTTTGTATCAGTAAACTGAACAACAGCCCAGGCAGCCAACAACCTCTATAGATTTTTGGATGTCAAACGTCCTATGTGATGATTTTTGTGACTTGGGCATATTTTTAATATGAAGCAGACATCCTAAGTTTTCTATATTAACCAAGATTTCATACTTTCGAAGTTTTTAGATTTAATTATGATTTTCCAAATTTGGGCCAAAAAATGGAGCAAATCTAGCCGAAAATATGCTTGCTTGCTTTGAGCTCCATTTCGGTTTCCATAAATTGTAGGCATGTTTTTGTGATGAAAATGAGTTGTAATAATGAAGTTAAATATGAGAAAGTATAGTATAAGCTCACACGGTCCACGTGACACTGAATTGAATTTTTTTGATATAGCGCAATACAGAAAAAGTCTATTATTTTCACCCCCTTATCTCATATGCTCTTGTGGGATTGGTAATACAAAGCTTATAAATGGCATGAAATGAGCTAGAAGTTATGGTGTTACACTCCTTCCCCTCTACTGAACCAATCCCAAAATATGCCTAAAAAAACCATTAAACCCATGGGAGAAGAGAGGAGAAAGAGGAAGAGAGATTTAGTAAAGGAAAGAACATGAAAAAAGTGGCCAAATCTTACCCTTTTCAAGCTTCTTCTTTCTCCCTTAGCTCTCCCCTTTGGTGCACCTCTTAAGACTCTCTTAGAATCTATTTGGACTAGAAGCAAGTCAGTGGTGAGGGTTGGAGAAGATGGGGAAGTGATTTAATAAGCCTAAGTGTCCATTTACAATATTTTCTAAAATTACAATTTAGTCCCTTAGCTTGTTTCTTTTTAGTTGGGCTTTTTTCAACTCCTTTTTAAGAATTGTATTTTCCATCATGAAATTTAAGTCCTCTAATTCATCAAATGTCTTTGGTTTCATCCAATTTGGATTTAAAGCCTTCTCGAACGAATAGTCAAAGTTTTGGTCAATCGATGTTTTAAAATGTAAACCAGAGTGGTTTTGCGAATTCTAGGGGTTTTTATAATTTTTAGGGCTTCTAAGAACCTATAGATACTCATTTTTTTCATTTAAAGATCCCTCCTTTAAGTTTTCTAAAAGTTGGACAAAATTATGAAAAAGTCACTAGATTTTATCTGATTTTATATAGCTATTCTGACTCTAGTTTTTAGGCTTCTTTTGCCTTGTATCCTAATTTTTAATTATTTATAATTTTGTCCTAATTTTATTTAACCTCAAATTATTCGATTTAAGGGACCTCCTTTTATATTTTTCTTGGTTTAAGATTTGTAGGACATGCTAGATATTACACATAAAATCTTACTCTCCTCCATATTACTTATAATCATGTCTAGCAAACTCTTAAGGAGCAAGAATAGAGATAATACTTTGGCAATGGTTTAGCATTTTATGTATATATTACACATGAGAGATTGTATATATTATTTTTGTGATGTAAATATCCTCATATATGTAAAAGTACGAGATTATGATGTAAATACCATTTTTGAATATAAGTGTGCTAGATTGTGCAAATTAGGTATGTGTGAGCCTTAGAAAGTTCATGTATATTGACAAGTGGATGAGTCAAATTAAGTTACATGAGGTTTATAACATGATAAACCAATCATATATGGTATGCTTTATTTTTAGGACATGCTTAAATGGTCACATAAATTGAAGAAGCCCATTTTGAACAAATTAGACCCATATGTGCACCATTTTGAGCCACTTTCTACCCCTAAACCAAAATTTGACCAAATGGATGAATTTCTGGATCAAATTTGACAAAAATTTAGAGTTTTCCACAAAGATAAAGAACACAATTTTTAAAACTTTGTAGAATTTATTATAAACTTTCAAAATTGGCTAAAAACTGCAAAATTTGTTGAGTACTGTTCATATAATTAGATCTAGTTTTTTAAATATTTGAGGAGCCAAATGGACTCCAATGCTCATGAAATTTTATAAGCATATAGTTGGCATTATAATATTTCTATTACCACTAAATTTTCATAAAATGGAGCTTTGTAGCCAAAGATATGCATGCTTAAAGTTTGTGTTCTGATATAGGTCCGAAATTTAATGCAGTTATTGTTCCTTTGAATTTTCATAGACCAAATGAATTTTTGATTTAAAATTTTTACAACATGTAGTTCATGTCCTGTGCTTTCCATAAAGCCCTAATTTGTGTGAATCAGAGTTCTCTAACTCGATATAAATTTTTGAAATTAGTGGCTGAAAAGAGAACCTATAAGAAATGGTGTAAAAATGCTAGTTTGATCCATATGGCTTGAAATCCAAATTTCATGATTCTTTTTATGATGGTTCATGTTGAACAAACTTATCTAGCATAGATCTTGAGATTGATATGTTAATGTTATGTATTTATGATTAATTGAAGTTGGGCCTTTAAGGTCGGTTTATTCCACTGTTAAAAGTGCTAGAGATAAGAAAAGTGATATTGTAAGCATGTTATGATATGAAATATGTGTTAATTCATTATGGTATGAAAATAATCATGTTAGGAATGATGATACAATGTATGATTGGTTCATAATCAGGTTTTGATAAAAAATTGTGACCTTTTGAATAGTCTGGACCCTGAAAATATAGGTAAAATTCTAGTAAAATTTTTTCAGAAAAAGTTTTAATTTATTCTATTTCATAGTATCTCAGTTATGCATTATTCATAGTAATAGGATCAAAGTATATAAGAAAAGTATAGTATATAGCTAGATGTTTCACATGGAACCCCCTCTGCCTTATTGCCACCTTCGATTTCTCTTACACTTACTAAGCTCAAACTAAAGGATCTTTCCCTTACTCTGAATTTTTACTTTCTTGATGACTAGAAGATACCACACTGAAACATCCCAATGCTTATGAAAGAATTGCCTGGTACTCTTATTCTTCCAGAGGAAACTTCAATTGACAAGGATCAATGCATTTTGGAAGTCTTCTTCCAAGCTGGACACTTAAAGGAACTAACCTTTCCTCCTTGAAGGAAATACCACCTAAAAGTCTCAACCATGCCAATTAATCCTACCAAACTTTGACATGATTGGACACTTAAAAGAACTAACCTTTCCTCCTTTGTTAATGCCTTTAGTCTTCCCTACCTATAGAGCTAGCCTTCTTCATAACCCTACTAAAATGGTGCACAAATTTCAATAGAATAAGAACTAGGAAGACATAGGACATGGACTTCTTATTAATATTAAAAATGATAGAGAACTAGCATGGCAACTTTTTCCTTCTATTCTTAACCATGTAGATGAATTATTTTGGCCCCCTAATATGTGCTATGTACCTATCAAAAGAGGAATCATGCTAGTAGACCCCCTTAATAAGTTATTCTCTACAAGATGAAATTGTTTTATTATAAGTACTTTTTCCCTACATTCTTTCATATCTAAAAGTACTGAAGACGGGACCCAAGTGAAGATACATGGTCCCTTTCTTCTTGGCCAACCAAGCAAATTTAGAATCACAAAAATTATTGATAAAGAGCTCATGATCATGGAAGAAGATGCATAACAAAGTCCATAAAATAAGATAGGAAGGGATGAAGTTGAAGTATGGGAGTAGAAAATGAAGGCCAAAGTAGGAAATCAATACCTTAAGAACAAACTAAGTAAGCCTCTTAACCACCTTCTTGACATGGATAAGTTAGACAATAAAGAATGGGCTTAGGAAGCTACCCCTAAAAAGCTTCCCAAGTTTCCATTAAACTCTTATATAGGAATTGTTGAGGATTTCAGAAGACCTTAACAATTCAAAGATTCAAAACTTTGATTTGTAAATATAGGCCATATGTAGTTTTCTTGTTCGAGACTAAGCTCCCTTTTTCCAAAGTTTGTAACAAGCTCCTTTTTTTCAAAAGTGTGAAACAATCTTAAGAACCTTAGTTATGTTGAATGTTTTGGAATTGATGCTATCATGGGTTAAGGGTTTGTCTTGTAAAATCATTGATTATAGCCCTCATTAGCTCCATCTTGAGTTAGTACTCCCTTAGGGAGATTTGTATTATATTACATGTATATATAGTTTTGCAAAAGTCCAACAGTGCCATATTCTCTGGAGCTGGCTTAAAAACTCTCTTCTTAAATTAAACCACCTTGGCTTGTTATAAGAGATTTTAATCAATGTGGCTCTTTAAATGACAAACTTGGTCCTTCTTCCACAACACCAGGGATCACGTCATTTAAAGAGGCAAGTGATTTCATTGAAATGCCATATAAGGGCCAATGTTTCACTTGGCCAAATAACAAGAAAGGTAAAGAAGCTACTTGGGCCTAACTGGAAGGTATACTACAATAAAAAATGGCTACAAACCTTCCCACAATCAAACTTATGTACTCCTCCCATTACTACCTCATACCACTTCACCCTTCTCTTGTTAACTCTGAATGGTTATCCGTTTAGAAGAAGATCTCACAAGTTTGAAAATTTTTGAATTAACTTCAGTGAATATGCATATAACGAACATAATTTCTATAAAATGATAAAATGAGCTATATAAGAGTAAGTCTATTGGAATGAGCTATAAAATGCCCAGGAAAATTTGGGTTGAGTCCTAGGCTCTTAAAAATAATAATTCCAAGCTTAGATGGAAAGAAAAATAGAGCTAGGACATAGAAACAAAATTATTATGAAAATTGACAAAATGTAATGATATTTTCGCAAATAAGTGCAATTTTTGGAAAAACACACATGAGGGTTTTTTAAATGGAAAATTCGAGTTGCCCAGGGTTTTTGGTAGGGGTGTACATGGGCCAGACTGTAACACCTTAAAGCAATCAAGGCATATAACAAGTCAAAGCATGCAATTTAGCATCCAACTATTCTCAATCATATAATACATGTTGCACATGCCATGGAGATCACAACCATACCACAAGTAAGCTCTAGGGACTTTTGGTCTAGCCTTACCCGAGTTTAGGGACTTTTGGATGGCCTCACCTAAGTTTAGGGACTTTTGACTTGGCCTCACTCGGTTATGAGACTTTTGGCCTTGTCTCACCCATCTCAAGGGACTTTCGGCTTTACCTCACCCGAGTAATTTTCACAATCCATCACACAAGCACATTGGTAACAATGCATCATAGCAATAACATATGGCATATCTCACACAACAAGCATATACATAAACATACAATGACTATTACATCCAAGAATGCAACAAGAAAGAGTGGAAATAGAGCTACCTTATGAGCCAACACTAGCTTTTCCTTTCAATTCCTCTTCTCCCTTCTTGGTTTCACACTCACACCTTGATGGAGGTGCTTCACTTGAGCCTAGACACAATCAAGAGCATGGAATTACTCTCTTAGAATATAATCTTCAAAGTAAACTCTCCTAACATACAAGAACCTAGAGGTTCTCTGTCTCTATAGAATGTCACCAATTCTTCCTCTCTCTTAAGTTCTCATGGTAGTGGAAACAACATTTTTAAGGAAAACAAAGAGGTTCAAGGGTATTTTCCACTTTTCCTCTTCTGACCCATGCCCAAAACCCCACTAATCACACAAACAAAACCATAGAAAGAGAGGGCAAAGAGAGAAGATCAAAATGCTAAGAAGAAATGAGGGAAACTTGCTTACCTTTCCTTTGTTCTTCCTCCTTCTCTTGGTCTCTCTCACTCTCCACGCCTCTTCTCTCTCCTTAGGTCGAAGTCTAGGGCAAACAAGAGAGAAAGAATGAGTTGGGGCGTTTAAAGGAGTCAAATTCTCGCTTTGTATGCTTTTCCAGACTGACCCTCGTTACGGCAAAAATTAACCTTCGCTACGGCGAGCTCGTATCAACTACCTTCGCTATGGAGAGGTTTAACTTTCGCTACGGCGAGCACGTATCAGTTCCCTTCGCTATGGCGAGATTTAACCTTCGCTACGGCGAGCACGTCTCAGTTTCAGACCCCCACTCTCGCTATGGCGCACTCTACGGCGAGCAGCCCCTTGGTTTTTGTATGGAATGCCCGCACTCGCTATAGCTAGAATCACTTTCGCTATTGCGAACAGGCACTCTCGCTATAGCGAGACTATTTCTCGCTATTGCGAGAAAACTTAGGAAAAATTTCTGAATTTCGAAAATTTTCAACTTTCTTCTTTCTTTTCCTTTTTCCCTTTTCCCGGTTGTTACATTTATACCCCTCTTAAAAGAAATTTTGTCCTCAAAATTTAAAGACTTACCTCAAGGGAATAACTCTAGATATTTTTACCTCATTTTATCCGCCAATTCCTAGATTGCTTCCTCAGATGTCAGACCTCTCCAGATCACTTTCACCAAAGGAATGTTCTTACTTCTCAGCTGTTTCATCTTAGCATCCACAATTCTCTCCGGTTTCACTACATAGGAAAGATCTTCTTGCAATTGCACACGCTCATATTATATGACATGTGAGGGGTCTGGCAAATACTTTTTCAACTGGGAGACATGAAAAATACTGTGGATTTGGGCTAGGTTAGGAGGTAAGGCTATTCGATAAGCCACGGGTCCAATTTTCTCAAGGATTTCAAATGGACCAATATACCTAGGACTAAGCTTCCTTACCGTCATTGACCGACCTACTCCTGTCATTGGAGATACTCGAATGAACACATGGTCTCCAATCTCAAACTCTAACGGCCTCCTTCGCTTATCAGCATAGCTTTTCTGCCTACTCTGGGCCATGAGGAGTCTCTTTCTAATCAACTCTATTTGTCAGGTGGTTTGGTCCACAATCTCAGGTCCTATCATACTCCTCTCACCTAACTCAACCCAACACAGAGGAGATCTGCACTTTCTCCCATACAAAGTCTCATAAGGGGCCATCTGAATACTGGAATGGTAACTATTATTATACGCAAACTCTACTAACGGTAAATACGCATCCCGGTTACCCCTCATTTCTAACACACATTCCCTCAACATGTCTTCTAATGTTTGGATGGTCCTTTCAGTCTGACCATCTGTTTGGGAGTGATATGCAGTACTAAACCGTAACCTGGTCCCTAAGGCATGCTGCAATGACCTCCAAAAATTCGATGTGAACCTGGGGTCTTTATCCGAAGCTATGCTATTGGGTACTCCATGAAATTGCACTATCTTTCTGATGTACAACTGGGCTAATCTATTCAGTGTATGAGTAGCCCTGATAGCTAAAAAGTATGCAGACTTCGTCAGTCTATCCACAACTACCCAAATAGCATCGTGTCCAGAAGATGTCCTGGGTAACCCCATAACAAAGTCCATGGCTATACTATCCTACTTCCACTCAGGGATATCTAGAGGTTGCAACAACCCAGCCGATTTTTGATGTTCTATCTTTACCTTCTGACACACTAAGCATCTAGCCACATACTCCGTCACATCATTTTTCTTCCCTGGCCATCAGAAAATTCTTTTCAAATCCTGATACATCTTGGTGGCACCTGGGTGGATAGTATACTTACTCTTATGTGTCTCTTCTAAAATGCTTTCTCTCAACTCATTCTGACTAGGCACACAAATTCTATCTCGATATACCATCATACCATCCTCAGACACCTTGAAATCTGAGGTCTTACCTTGGGAAATTTCATTCCTGATCTGTTTCAAGAACTCATCCTCCATCTGGGCATCTAAGATCTGGGTTCTCAATATGTTCTCAACTCGGGTTTCACTCAGATACAATTTACCCGATACCACCTGACAAGAGAGGTTCAAGTTTCTGAACTTCTCTAGGAGCTCCTACTCCCTAATCATCATATGGGCTACATGGATAGTTTTTCTACTCAGGGCATCCGCCACCACATTGGCCTTGCCCGGATGATATTTCAATACATAATCATAATCTTTCAGGAACTCCATCCATCTCCTCTGTCTCATATTGAGTTCTTTCTGGTCAAACAAGTATTTCAGACTCTTGTGGTCACTATAGATCTCTATGGTAGCACCATACAGATAGTGTCTCCAAATTTTAAAAGCAAACACTACAACGGTTAACTCTAGGTCATGTGTGGGGTAATTCTCCTCATGAGACCTCAACTGCCTCGAGGCATATGCCACTACTCAACCCTGCTGCATCAACACACATCCTAACCCTTTGCCCGAAGCATCACAATAAACCACAAATGGCTCATTAGGGTCAGGGACAATCAATACAAGGGCAGTGGTCAGACAGAATTTCAACTCCTGGAAACTCTTCTCACATCTCTCATCCCACACAAAAGGTGTCTCTTTCCTAGTTAGCCTCATCAGTGGTAAGGCCATCCAAGAAAAGTCTTGAATAAACCGTCTATAATACCCTGCCAAACCTAGGAAACTCCTAACCTCGGTGATCATTCTAGGTCTATCCCACTGTAACACAGCCTCAACTTTATGGGGATCAACTGCGACCCCGTCTCGTGAGATCACATAACCTAAGAATCTCACCTCGGTCAGCCAAAACTCACATTTACTAAGTTTGGCATACAACCTTTTCTCTCTCAAGGTGTCTAGGACTAATCTCAAATGCCTTTCATGCTCCTCAAAAGATCTGGAGTACACTAAAATATCATCAATGAAGACCACCATAAACTGATCTAGATACGGTCAGAATACCCTGTTCATGTAATCCATGAATACAGCTGGTGCATTCGTCAACCCGAATGGCATCACAAGAAACTCATAGTGCCCATATCTCGTTCTGAAGGCCGTCTTGGAGACGTCTTTAGTTCTCACTCTCAACTGGTGGTACCCAGATCTAAGATCTATTTTGGAAAACACAGATGCCCCAGCCAACTGATCTAACAAATCATCAATTCTAGGGAGAGGATATTTATTCTTGATGGTAACTTTATTCAACTCTCTGTAATCTATACACAAACGCAAGCTACCATCCTTCTTTTTCACAAATAACACCAGAGCTCCCCAAGGTGAAACACTAGGGCGGATAAACCCTTTCTCTAACAATTCCTCTATCTACTCTTTCAACTCAGCAAGCTCGGTGGGAGCTATCCTGTAAGGAGCTTTGGACACCAGTCCAGCCCCAGGCACTATGTCTATAGAGAACTCTAATTCTCTCTCAGGGGGTAGGCCACTAAAGTCAAACTCTTTAGGGAAAATCTCTAGGAATTCCCTGACAACTGGGATCTCCTCTATCCCTTCTTCTACCTCAGTCTGAATAGAGAAAAAGACTAGAAACCCTTGACATCCACACTCTAAATATCTCTCAGCCTGGGCAGTAGTCATAAAGGATAACTCAACTCCTACCCTAGGTATGGTCCCACAAGCAGGTAGGGAAATGGTTCGGTGTTCACAATCAAGTATGGCATTATTTGCGACCAACCAGTTCATACCAATAATCAAATCAATATCATGGAAGGGCATACAAACCAAATCAATAGTGGTATGAAAATGGTTAAATTGAACAGTGACATTTAAGCAGGTATGGGAAGTAACCACGTGGCCTCCAGTGGGTGTAGTGATAGACAAGTCAAATGGCAAGATACTAATGACCAGACCCAATTGCCTCACACAATCATAGGATACAAACGAGTGACTAGCACCCGAATCAAACATAGCAACTACAGGAAAGCCATTCACTATCAACATACCTTGGATTAAACTGGGAGATGCACTGGCTTCCTGCTGAGTAAGGACGAACACTCGGCCCTGAGTCTGTGGCCTAAGAGAAGGCGCTGTATCCATATGAGGATAGTATCTAGCAATGTGCCCCAGCTTCCCACACTTGAAACATGTCACCGGAGACTGCTAGAAGGATGACTGGCCCCGAGGAGGTGGCATACCTCGCTGCGGCCTTCTATTCCATGGCCCCTTGCCTCTCCTCTTAGGGCTAGGTGTTAAACTAGAACCCTATTCTGGTTTTGGCCTTTTCAAATCCAGAACCCTCTTCTAACTAGCTGTAGTCACAGTAGGCATGATAGCTTGCACGTTAGTCTCAATCACCCTTCTGACCTCCACAAGGGTATTGAACTTCCTGATCCGCTGTGGGGTGACTCTGTCGCTAATCAGGGGCTTCAACCCAGTCTCAAACTGCTCACATCTCTAGGGTTCATCATCATACCTCGGGAGGTAAGAGGAATACCGAGACAACTCAATGAACTTGGCCACATATTGGTCCACAGTCATCTCATCTATCTGTCTCAAGCCCATAAATTCTATCTCTTTCTTCTTCCTCACCGAACTAGGGACATATTTCTCATAAAACTTGACCAAGAAGCTTTCCTAAGTTATTTGTATATTCTTGGTCTCCATCAGGGGTTTCGTGCTACACCACCATCTATCAGCTTCTTTTTTTAACATGAAGGTGGCTAACTGGGCTTTCTGCTCGGTGGTACAATCCATCACCGAGAATATTTTCTTTAACTGCATGACCCAAGCCTCCGCCTTATCCACATCCAACTCCCCATCAAATGAGGGTGGATTATTATGCCTAAACTACTTTAACACTTTCTGGATAGGCGTCTGCGTCTGTGGAGCAGCAGGCTCCTGGGGAGGTGCAGGTGGAATGCTAGATGTGGATGGCTGAGGTATAGGGGCATCTCCCCTGGCTTCTTCTTGCCTAGCCAGGGTGTCTTGTAAATGCATGATCATATCATGCTGTTGCTTGGCAATGTACCTCTACTGTTCCAGCATCTCTTGATGCTGGCCCATCATGGCCTCATACCGGTCAAGCCTCTCCATGATGGCTGGCAGAGGATCCTTAGGCCCAACAGGAACCTTTGGCTCAGCTCTCTGAGCCCTAGGCGGTCTGCCTCTACCCATGCCCCGTCTAGTCTCAACCATGTCTGAAAAAGAAGTAGTAATCCTCAGTTCACAATAATATCACAAGCACATATGCATATGGATGCTACTACTTCCATGACCATTCACACCAAACACACTAAGTCTCATCATTCAAGAGCCTATCATCGAGCAAAAGTGCCTGAACCTTTGCTCTGATACCAAAAATGTAACACCTTAATATATTAACTCTATCTAACCTCCATCTGGGCTCAATTCCATATGATTTCCAAAGAACTAGTATAAACCGTGGCATTTTCCTACAAAAAAAATGGGGTTTCAAACACTCATCTTTTGCCCCGTGGGTCCTGTGAACCCATCATTCACATTCTCAACTCAAACTCTATGTATACGACTCATACATAGCATAAAACAAGCCATAAGCCATGGGTATGGAGCCAAAGACCAGAAAAATGCAATTTCTTAAACGGACCCAAAAGTCAGATTTCTAGCTCTAATTTTGGAAATTCATAACTAATTAGGAAAAAATGGGAATCTAGCAAACCATAGCTTTCTGGAAATCTCTAAGTGTTATCTTTACACTAAAAATAATTTCCAACCATAATTTCAGCGTTTGGACCATGTTTGACATCAAAAATGGGATAGAGGTCTGGCTGTCCCTGTTTCTAGCGCAGCTTACTATCATGAACTTCGAAAATTCATAACTAAATCCAAAAAAATCTAATCTGGGAAAACTATATCAATTTGAAAAGCTACAGATGTCTACTAGAGGAAAAAAATAATTCTAGATCAGTTACACAGCCCTTAGACCCCGAAAACTGATGGAACAGTAACGGAGGTCGGATGGCTTCCCTGATGCTGATACAGAACTTCAGAAGGTTCATTCTCTCTCTACAGACCTCCGATTTAGGTGATTCTAGTTGTTATAGGTCGCTGTAGTTGTCTAGTGTATGTGTATAAAATTTCACAACATTTGGACTCCATTTAGTTCGTGAATGACAAGGTTTTATTTTCGGACTAGCTATACAGTACCATGACCAACTCATCAAATTTTTCCAATTTCAACAATTCACCAAATATTCTCTAGACCTCCGAATATTACCCACTTTAGCTTTCTAAGAATTTCTCTACAAACTCTAGAGGCATACCAAATTTCATAACAAGAAGAGCTCGTTTGGTCATACTTTGACGGAGCTCATAAATTTAGCGGTTTTGGCACCCAAAATGGTCAAAGTGGGTCCAAATGGCCTCTCACATGTTCTAGCCACTCATGGACAAGTTTAAAAGCATAAAAATAATCTATATAACATGTTCAAGTGGTCTAAATCATCATACATTCCAAACTCACTATGCTACCACCAAAAAAACACTATCACATACATTCAACAAAAAGGACAAAACCCACATTTCCATTAATTTGGCTCTCTACATAGTTTGTACATCATATATCCATACATTTACATTTGCTACAACATTTACAATATCAAAAATAGTGGGTACATATACATTTTGGCACCACTTTACATCAAAAGACCAAAATAAAGCTAACATTCATCTAACATTCTCTTAGGCTCCTTGGTGTGCACTTGGTTCTCCTTGAGCTCCACCTAGCATGTTAAGATGGGAGGGGGAAGGGGTGAGATTTATGGAATCTCAGTAGCTCATGCACTCATTCAAGGAAGCAATCAAGGCATATAACAAGTCAAAGCATGCAATTTAGCATCCAACCATTCTCAATCATATAATACATGTTGCACATGCCATGGAGATCACAACCATACCACAAGTAAGCTCTAGGGACTTTTGGTCTAGCCTTACCCGAGTTCAGGGACGTTTGGATGGCCTCACCCAAGTTTAGGGACTTTTGACTTAGCCTCACTTGGTTATGAGACTTTTGGCCTTGTCTCACCCATTTCAAGGGACTTTCGGCTTTACCTCACCCATCTCAAGGGACTTTCGGCACTACCTCACCCTCTCACAATTCATCACACACGCACATTAGTAACAATGCATCATGGCAATAACATATGGCATATCTCACACAACAAGCATATACATAAACATACAATGACTATTACATCTAAGAATGCAATAAGAAATAGTGGAAAGAGAGCTACCTTATGAGCCAACACTAGCTTTTTCTGTCAATTCCTCTTCTCCCTTCTTGGTTTCACACTCACACCTTGATGGAGGTGCTTCACTTGAGCTTAGACACAATCAAGAGCATGGAATTACTCTCTTAGAATGTAATCTTCAGAGCAAACCCTCTTAACATACAAGAACCTAGAGGTTCTCTCTCTCTCTAGAATGCCACCAATTCTTCCTCTCTCTCAAGTTCTCATAGTAGTGGAAACAACATTTTCAAGAAAAACAAATAGGTTCAAGGGTGTTTTCCACTTTTCCTCTTCTGACCCATGCCCAAAACCCCACTAATCTTACAAACAAAACCATAGAAAGAGAGGGCAAAGAGAGGAGATCAAAATGCTAAGAAGAAATGAGGGAAACTTGCTTACCTTTCCTTTGTTCTTCCTCCTTCTCTTGGTCTCTCTCACTCTCCACGCCTCTTCTCTCTCCTTGGGTCGAAGTCTAGGGCAAATAAGAGAGAAAGAATGAGTTGGGGCGTTTAAAGGAGTCAAATTCTCGCTTTGTACGCTTTTCCGGACTGACCCTTGCTACGGCGAAAATTAACCTTCGCTATGGCGAGCTCGTATCAGCTACCTTCACTATGGCGAGGTTTAACTTTCGCTACGGCAAGCACGTATCAGTTCCCTTCGCTATGGCGAGATTTAACCTTCGTTACGGCGAGCACGTCTCAGTTCCAGACCCCCACTCTCGCTATGGCGCACGCTACGGCGAGCAGCCCCCTGGTTTTTGTATGGAATGCCCGCACTCGCTATAGCTAAAATCACTTTCGCTATTGCGAACAGGCACTCTCGCTATAACGAGACCATTTCTCGCTATTGGGAGAAGACTTAAGAAAAATTTCTGAATTTCGAAAATTTTCAACTTTCTTCTTTCTTTTCCTCTTTCCCTTTTCCCGGTTGTTACACAGACCAGGTAGGATTTTGGCCTTACCCGATGCCTGTCTCGATTTTAAACGGCTTCAAAATTGAAGCCCGTTGCTCGAACTCGAGCCCCGCCTAGCCTAGCTCGATTTAATACTGGGCAGGGTCGAGCTAAACTGGGCAGCTTGACATTTTTTTCTTTTTTTGTTCATTTATTATAAAAATTATAAAATAATCTCAAAAAAGAAAATTTTTATATAAATCTTTATAAAATTATATTTTATCTTTAAAAAATTAAAATTTTGATAAAAAATCTTTATAAAAAATATATTTTTTATTTTTTTAGATTTGATTGAACTAATATATCCTTTAAAACCAACCTAAATTTATTATTAGAATTATAAAATAATACTTAAAAAAGAAAATTTTTATATAAGATTTTATAAAATTATATTTTATCTTTAGAAAAATTAAAATTTTAATATAAATCTTTATAAAAAAATATTTTTAAAAAAATAAATATATTTTTCGAGCTGGGTCAAGCCAACATAGCCCTCCTAATTTTATAACCTGCCCTAGTCTTAAATTTTTTTTTTAAAAAAACTTATGCCCAGCCTAACCCAGCTCGATTTGGCTCAGTAGGGCCAAGCCCACCGGGTCTTCAGGCCCGATGAACATTCCTAGTTCTCAGAGGCTCCGAAAATCATGGGAAGTCTCGGGACCGATTAAGCCCCTCCGGTGTACTTTTTCTAACGATGGTAAACCTGAACTTTGACGAACTCATTTGGGAAGGTTTTAGCTCCAATTTGAGTAATTCTAAAGGCATTTTATTAAATTGGAAACCTAAATTTTATATGGGAAAAGAAGATTCTAAAAAAGGAGATAAAATGAAGCCGGAATGAAATTGCCGTTACAAAAGGATGAAATTAGAATTTTTGAGAAAGCCTGTTTCTTGAACCTTCTACCACTTTCACGTCACTTCTTCTTATCTTCTTAGCTGACCTTCTTCTGCCCAAAATATAGAAAAGAAGCAACTCCTTTAGGCCCACCAAGAGAGGGAGAAGAAGGAGGAAGAAAAGCCAAGAAGGGTAAGGAAATTTAGAGAAATTCATGCTTCTTCCCATTCCAACTTCATTCCTCTCTTTTGCTTCTCTCTTTCTATGGTTTATTTACGATGAATGGTTCTGTTTTGGTCCAAAACTTAGGGGAAGAGTTTGAATTGCTTAAGGAGAAATAAACCAAGAAGGAAGAGCCTTGAATACACATTTGAATCTAAGGTAAACTCTTATTTATATTGCTTTCTCCTCTTGCCTCTCCTTGGTGTGTGTTTCGACCTTATACAGAACCATGAGAGGAGAGGGAATCTGTCCAAAAACAAGGGAGGAACTAGGGTTTTAGACCATGAAGAAGAGGTATATGGTAAGAAATTGCAAGAAAAACTAAAGGAAACTAAGATAGGAAAGTGTGGTGTCCTTGAGGGAATTATGAAATCTGATTTTGTGTGTGTATTTTCTTGACCATTTAAGCATTCCATTGAGCTCCTAAGACTCCTAAAAACCTTCCCAAGCAGCTCTCCCATCAAGGAAAATTTTGAAACTCCAAGAACCTTTTTTGGTGGATATGTCTTAGCCAAGGCAAGAGCATTAGGTTAAGGAGTGTTTTAATTTGTTCTATCCTTGGTTTAGGACTTTATATGATGTTAGAAGATAGTAGAAACCATTGGAAAAAATTTAGAAGCCATGGATTAGGAGATGGGACAATGGTGTCCATAATGGTGCCTTGTGAAGCAACTTAGTTTTTAGCTTGTGTAAATGAATGTGTGAGATCTCCAAGGACTTTAAATGAGGCCAAGAGACCTAGAAATTAAAAGAGATGGGAGTCTAGAGTTTGAATTATGAAGGTTTCTTCCATAGGCTAATTATGGAACCATCATGTCACTTGTAAGATTAAGTGTAACATCCGATTTTTTGAAAACAAGAGAAAATGTGAGAAACGTAACGTACGGCTTCTCCATAAACAAAAGGAAGTCCCCCAAGATGATGTAGTTAAGGTCCCAAAAAATTTGGAAAGCATTCTAAACTCTTAAAAATGAGAATTCCAAGCTTAGATGGAAAGAAAAATGGAGTCAGAATGAAGAAACAATTTCTTACGAAAAGCTTACGAAACATAATGGCATTTTCGTAATTGTGAGCAAATTTTGGAATTCACATAGGAGGGCTTTTTAAATGAAAGTTTTGAGTTTCCCAAGGTTCTCAAAAGCCCTAAAAGCCATGGAAATCCCTGAGACAGCTAAAGTCCCTCCAATGGATATTTTCCAACGTCGGTGTACTTGAACTTTAACAAATTCGTTCAAGAAGGTTTTAGCTCCTTTTGAATGATTCCAAAGGAATTTTACTAAATTGGGAATCCAAATTTCATAATAGAAAAGACGGTTCTCAAAAAGGAGCTAAAACAAAATAGAAACGAAAATACCAAGAACGAAGAGCAAAATGAGAATTTTTGAAAAGTGTAACTTCCTCCCACCTATGAAGAGCAAAGCAAAGTTCATAGAGAGCAAAAATGCTTCCTAGGTTCGACCAAGAGAGGTTAGCATACCTAGGGAGAGTTTTAAATTTTTCCAAGCCCATTTTTGTGTCATATATGATGAATGAATATGAGGAGAGGCCTTGAAAAAAATTTAGAGCTCATAAAATGTGAGTTAGTGCTTTAGGTTCCATATTATGACCTAAAGAAGTAACATATTGTTAGGCTCTTAGTTTTAATTGTGTGATGGCTCCAAGAGACTTAAAAGGAGTCAAGAATCATATTTGAAAGGAAAGAATGGAGCCTAGAATTTATTTAAGGGGTCTTGTTTCAGTAGGTGCAATTATGGACCATAATGAAGTTATAGGCTAACCTAGTATCTAAGCAAATTGTATGGTCTTAGAATTGAGTTCATGAATCTAATTGGCTTCCATAAATTATGTCTAGGCCAAGAGAAACCATCTCCATAAGTTTATATATATGTGGTTGAAAGAGGAAGCCTTGATTCAAGAAAAAAAGTGTGTGATTGTGTATAAGGTAGCTCTCTCCACCTTCTCTCATGCATGGATATGTGCTTAGCTTATCTTAGAATGTATGTATGTGTATCTTTAAGCCATGAAAAGTATGATAGCATGATTTCCTATACCATGGTTTTATGATGACATATTATATTTATATGATGTTTTTTATGTGTGCTTGGGTTTGCTTGAGTGTGGTAAGGCCAAGAACCCTTAGCCATGGTGAAGATGAGCCAAGAACCCTTGAGATTGGTTGAAACAAAGCAAAGAGTCTCCCAAAAGTAAGATAGGCTCCTAAGAGTATGGTTGAGTCTAAAAATATCTTAAAGAATAGGTGAGGCAAGTCCAATATCCATAAGAAATTGGGTGAGGCCAATCCACTTGCTTAGCGAGCCTTTGTATACTATGTATGACTTTCTCAAATGATGAAAATGTCTTTTGAATGTTTGCACATACCAACATAACCATACATGCATTTATGAGACTTATTTGCATCCATTATGTATGATTGAATGGGAGATGAGCTATTGGAATTCTTTGAATCTCATTCCCTCCTCTCTAATGATCTCATATGTTAGGTGGATCAAGTGAACAAGGTAATGGAAGCCAACCACCTTGAAGAGAAGAGTTTGACACCAACATGCTTAGTCTTTGCTTTTTAAAACCATAATGATGTCAAATGTTGTAACCCCTTGATGTATATGGTCTATGACCTCTAGAATATAATTTGGGTATGTAATACCAAGATATGCTTCTTGAAAGTTTGATATAAATGTGCATATGTGTAAATGAAATGACCAAAATGAGATACATGAGGTTTTGGACCATTTGGGCAATTCACACAAGTCCTAATTATACTTTTAGACTTGCCCAAAAGGTGCCAAACCCTAAGAAAAGCCATTTGGTCACTTTGGTATCCCATATGGAACCAAAATTGACCATAATGAAACCCTATATCACTTTTTAGCTAAATGAGCTCTTCTTAATCTAAGATTTGTCATGAAATTAGATCTTATTGAGAGCTTTTTAGGAAGATAAAGAACATAATTTTTGGAGTTCTACAGAATATTTGATGAATTTTCAAAGTTGAAAATTTTTTTGGTCTTGGTCTGATGCACTATTCATTTGTTCCAAAAATGAAATCTGTCACACAGAGCTTGAATGATGTCCAATTGCCACAACATTTTATAAAAAGAAATTAGACATTTCCAGTGACTTATTCCAACTCAAAACACCTCATTTAGAGGTCTAGAAAGGGAGATATAAAGTTTTAAAAATTTTGTCCAGTATTAGGAGCTTCACCCGATCTCAGTTATTGTTCTATTAAATTTTAAGGTCTAGGCATGTGTGAGCTAGTTTGGAGTTATTTTTATCCTCTAGCTAACGTCCACATCTTTCTAGATTGGTATCATTTGCATGAATTGGATTTTTATGGAATTAATTGGACATTTTCAAAGTTTGCTACAGAAATCTATGATAGCATCAGTGGTAGTTTGACCTCTGGATCTTTTCAAATGTCATACATCATTTGTGGTAGATGTTATGGTTTGGAAATATTTTTAGTATGAAGTAGACATCCATAGATTTCTAGAATGACTAAGAATGCATGATTTTAATTTTTCTAGAATTAGTTATGAATTTCTAAAGTTTGATCAGAAAAGGGGCCAAATCTGCCTGAATTTTAATATGCATATTTTAAGCTTCCCCTTGTGATTCTTAAGATGTAGGCCACATTTTATGATGCAAATGAGTTATATTCGTGTAATTAAATATGATAATATGATACATTAGTCTATATGACCCACGGGACTCCGAATAAAAAAATATATGCATTGTGCAACACTAAAAAATTCATTATTTTATGTCCTTTTTCCTTGCTCCTTCATAAAATGCATGATGTGAAGCATGAGAATGGCATAAGATAAGCTAAGAAATTATGGTGTTACATTAAGTGTATGTTTAAGAGTGCAATTGGTGTCTTGGCTTGCTTCAAGTATGTGATTGTGTGCTACTTATGATGTTTAGGCCAAGAGAACATCCAACCACCTAGGTGCACTTGTGAGGCTGAAAAGAGGGAGGGATTAGACCAAGTAAAGCTTGCAAGATTCAAGATAGCTCTCCACCTCATTCTCCTTGCATTCTTGTGTATATATCTACGTCATTGTGTGCCTATGTGTGCTCTTATGACTTGATAGCATGCCACTTGATGTCTTGATATTATATTGGTACCAATGTATGTTCTTGAATGGCTTTGCTTATGGAAATTGCTTATAAGGGTGAGGTAATGCCAAAAGTCCCTTAATATGGATGAGGAGATGCCAAAAGTCTCAAGACATGGGTGAGACTAAGCCAAAAGTCTCTTGAATGGGTGAGGCCAAGTTAAAAGTCTCTAGGCCAAGAGTGAGGCAAATCCAAAAGTCTTAGAAATGGGGTGAGACAAAACCAAAAGTCCTTAGAGCTCTTCCTTGAGTTTGACGTGAGATGGTGGCATAAAAATGTGGTTTCATGTGTTTTACGCTTGAGGCACCTTTCATAATTGTGTTTTTTATGTATGTATGCCTTAAATGTATATGTGAATAGGTGTGTGAGCTATTGAGATTCTAGGAATCTCATTCTCCTTCCCTTTCCCATCTTAAAATGTCTAGGTGGCACACAAGAAGGGAGAAATGCAAGCCAAGGGTCTTGAAAAGCTATATTTGAACCATTATATAGTTTATTTTGTAATTAAATGTCAAAGTGATTATGTATATAATATTTTTGAGATGTAAGATCATGAACAAATGTAAAATAATGTATGAATGTTATGTAGACTATATGGGGCCTTAAATCAATGTAAATGTGGAATTTGACTTCTTGAATGGCTTATGTATGTGGTGCATTAAAGGATGTGAAACAGCCAAATTGAGATGCATGAGGTTTGAGACCACTTGGGCAATTCATACAAGTCATATTTTTGCTTTTAAACTTGCCCAAGAGGTGCCAAAAAATAAAGGAAACCATTTGGACAGATTTGGTACTTCATATGGAGCAAAATAGGCCATTTTGTGAGGTATAACACTTTCTATCCAAATGAGCTCTTCTTGGTCTAAAAGTTGGGGTGCATCTAGAGCTTGTTAAGAGCTTTTTAGGGAGCTAAAGTGAGTATTATTTAGAGTGCTATGGAATTTTTGGTAAATTTTTGAAGTTGGCTAAAAAAACCAAAATTTCCTACTAGTACTGTTCATATGGTCTGAAATGAAACTCTGTCACTCATGGGCCAAATGAAGTCCAATTGTTATGAAATTTTACAGGGAGAAACTAGACCTTCCCAGTGACCTATGCCAAGTAGAAGCACCTTAATCAGATGTTGTAACACCATAATCCTATGACTCATCTCATACCATATCTATATTCATTTCCTTGAATTTTACAAAGTTCATAAGAAAAGTTATTCAAATATTCTATTAAATTGCATTACGTCAAGGATAAAATTTTCATTTCATGTCCTGTGGGTCATATGGACTCATCCATCTCATTTTACATTTAAATACACAAATACAACTCAAAACTATTTCAAGAAATGGCCTAGAACTTGAGCTAATGAAGTATACACATGGAAATAGAGTGTGCAGCCTTGGACTTAATTTCCAAAATTTTGTCTTGAACTTTGAAAAATTATAACTAATTTTAAAAAAATTAAAATCATGAAAACTATACTATTTTGCAAAGATAAAGATGTCTACTTTATAGTAAAAACAATTCTAGATCATAACAAAGATGTCTAGCTACAGAAATTGATGAAACAGTACCAGACATCGTCTATCACTACTGGTACTATCCTTCAACTTCAAAAATTCATATCTCCCTGATTAGATGTCCAATTGGGGTGATATTGGTGGCCATGGAAAGATTATTATGTCTAATTTACGCTTGTAAAATTGCATGAGCATTAGATACCATTGGTCCCTCAAATGACATAGCCTAAGTTACTAATCATATAAATAGTGTCTGCATCAGTTCAGCAGAAAAATGCCAACTTTGAAAAATCATAATTAATTTCACTAAGCTTCAAATAATCTGTTCTTTAGCTTTCCAAAAAAATCTAGATGAGATCTATATGCATGCCAAATTTCATCAGTAAATTCGTTCATTTGGTTAGATTTTAACATTAAGTTGCATAATGGTCATTTTTATGTCTCATAAGGGGTCCAAATGGTCCAATTTGGGTTATAAGTCAGCCATGGCCACTTAAGCACGTGGGAAAGCCCCAAAATGACCTACTAAACTTGTCTCAAAGGTATACAAACCTAGATTTCTCAAACCCACTCATCTACCCCAAGATATACACAAGAGCATACATACCAAGTCTTGCCATCCAAAGTCCAAATCATGCTATGTCATACATATGGCATTAAATCTCATTCATACATCATACATTTATATGTGTTCATAAAGTCATACAACATATACAATAATAAGATACATCATATGCCACTCATATGGCTACAATTTAGCACATTTCCACACTTTGTTGTCACTCTCCTTCCTTTAGGCTTGATGGCTTCCATTCCTTTGCTCACTTGGTCCACCTTGATATGTTAGACATGTGGGGAGGAATGAATGAGATTCTAGGAATTCCAATAGTTCTTCTCCCTTTTAATCACACATAAAGAATGCAAATCTATGTCTAAAAGTGCATGTATGACTATTATGGAACATGTGATCATTCAAGAAGCTTTCTTGGCATTTTAAAAAGTCATACATAGCATGCATAAGCTTACCAAGTAAATGGATTAGCCTCACATATTCTCTTCAAGGATTTTGGACTTGACTCACCTTTTTCTTAGAGGCCTTAAACTAAGTCTTACTCTTAGAAGACTCTTGGCTTTGTCTTAACCATTCTTAAAGGCTCTTGGCTCATCCTTACCATGGCTAGAGGGTTCTTGGCTTCACCACACTCAAGCAAATCAAAGCAAGTACACAAAGTGTCATTTGAATGATAAAAAAACATCATGGTACCATGGCATATGAATACATGTTAAAATACTTTTTTATGGCTTAAAACATACATACACACATTCAAAGACAAGATGACATCCACTCATCCATTAGAGAAAGAAGAGAGAGCTACATTTGTTACAAATGCAAGCTTTTCCTCTTGAATTGGACTTCTCTTCCTCAGCCACATACATACAATAAGGTGGAGCTTGTTTCTCTTGGCCTAGACACATCATATGAAAGCCAATTACACTCTTGAACCAATTTCTAGAGCTATACATTCATTAAAAAAGCTAGGTAATTCATATGGCTCCTTTATGGTGTCATAATACACTTAATGAAGCAACCTTATGGAAACATGATCTTTGCTCCATTCTCTTCACTTATTTATGATTCTTGACTCCTTTTAAGCCTCTTGGAGTCATCACATAATCAAATCAAGAAGCCTAGCTAGGTATTGCTTCTTTAAGCTATAATATGGAACCTATGATACCATATCACTATCTATGGCTTTTAAAATTTTTCCAAGGCTTTCCTTCATCCTCTTCCATCATATATGACTCAAAAATAAGTTTAGAATAAATTAAAACTACCCATAGGTACTCTAACCTCTCTAGGCCATGGCTATGGAGCATGTGAGCACCAAGTGAGTTTGCTTTGTTTTCTTGATGGAAGATGCATATGAGGAGCCTTCTAGGGATCTCAAGAGCTCATCTAAACACTCATTTAAGCCTAGGAATTAATGTATCAAATTATATTTTTAGTGAAACACTTAAAACCCTAACTTTGCTATCTTAAAATCTATTGGCTATTTGATTGTTTCCTTTGTATATTCTTGTTCTCCTCCTTCATTTTTCTAAGATTCACCCATGGTTTAGCTAGAAATCCAACCCCTCTTAGCTGGTCTCACAAAGGGCAAAACATGCACCATAGAAGGAATAAGGAGAATCAAGTATAGGAATGACAAAATACCTTATTTTCTTACTTGTTCATCACTTGGTTGGCTTCCTTTCCTCAAATACAAAATTCCTCTCTCTATTCTACCCTTAAGACAGAACCAAACTCTTTATTAAAACCATGGAAAGGAAGCTTGAGAGGAGAGGAACAAGTTTGGAAGAAGAAGGAGCATGAAAATTCATAAAATTCCTTACCTTTTTTCTTGCTTTTTCTCCTCTTTTCTTCTCCTCCTTGGTGCGCCTAAGAGAGCTAGTCTTTCTCTGGTTTTTGGGTAGAATAATTTGTACAACTAATGAGGAGAAGAAACATGAAACTTAAAGAAGGTTCAAAAAGCTTCCACTTTCTCAAAAATTCCAATTTTGTCCTTTCATCTTGGCATTTTCGTTTTAATTTTGTTTTAGCTCTTTTTTAAAAATCGTCTTTTTCATCATAAAATTTAGGTTTCCCATTTTATAAAATGTCTTTGGAATTACTCAAATTAGAGTTAAACCTTTCTGAACAGATCAGTCAAAGTTTAAGTTAACTAATATTAAAAAACGTGCACTGGAAGAGCTTTAACTATCCCAGAGCTTCCCATCGTTTTTAGAGCCTCTGAGAACTTTAGAAAACTCAAATTTCCCATTTTAAAAGCCCTCCTATGAGAATTCTAAAATTTCTCAAAATTATGAAAATGCCATTACGTTTCATAATTGTTTCGTTAAAATCCGTGTGGCTATTCTGGCTTTAGTTTTAAGGTACCTATGGCCTTGAATCACCATTATTTGAGGTGTAGAATATTATTCTAATTTTATTGGACCTCAAATTACTCTATTTGGGGGACTTCCTTTTGTATCCGGTAAATTTCATATGTTTACAGAGAAACTGTACATTACGTTTTTTCACGTTTTCTCATATTTTTGAGGAGCCAAATATTACAAATGTCTAGAGAGGGAGATATGAATTTTTGAAGTTGTTGTTCTTGCCCAGGCGCTAGTCAGACCCGTGTTACTATTTGATTAGTTTTCTAGGTCTAAATGCATCTGGGTTGGTTTGGAATTATTTTTCCCTCTAGTTAACATCTGTAGCTTTCCAAATTTTTACATTTTTCATGGATTGGATTTTTGTGAAATTAATTATGAATTTCCAAAGTTTGTATCAGTAAACTGTATTAGATTTCTGGATAGCTTAACCTCCCTGCATTATTTTATGTCAAGTATGGTCTAGATGAGATTCTCATGGCTGAAAATTATTTTTAGTGTGAAGTTAACACCCAGAGCTTTCCAACAAGTTATGGTTTGCTTGATTTCAATTTTTCTAGATTTAGATATGATTTTTCAAAATTTCTTTTGAAATCTGCCACATGCTGTCTAAGAAGAATAAGAGGAAATTCGTGGTTTTCAAGTTTGAATCCATGGATTATGTGTTTTTTTGGATTATTTGTGATTTGTATAAGTGGTAAATAATTAGAGAATAATGTTGTGAAATCCATGGGGCCCATTTGACGCAAAATAAAAATTTAATCCCTAACGTAACGCAAATAAATTCATTATTTTCATACACTTTTATTGGATTTCCCTTGAGAATGTGTGCAAGCCATCTTGAATTGAGAAATATGGTACCAGAATATTATGGTATGACAATGCATCTATCATTACTTCATCTTAAAGTCATCATTGCAATGGTTCCCTAGCTTTCAAGTTCATGCAAAGCTAGTGTCAACTCTAAAGGCCTTATGTACATGGAATAAAACCCCTATTAAGCACTTAACAGCCAAAATTTGCCATTTGGAAAATGAACTATCAATGATCCAAAGAAAAATTAATGAAGTTGACATTCCAAAACTAGAACGAAATAAAAGAAGTGAACTAAAAATCCTTTATAATTGTGGAAAAAATGCTTTGGGCTCAAAAGGCACGTCAAACTGGGATAGTATAAGATGATAAAACACCAAATACTTTAATTTAGAGAATGAACTATTAATGATCTAAAGCAACATTAATGAAGATGGCATTCCAAAACTAGAAAGAAACATAAAAAGTGAACTAGGCACGTCAAACTTCGATGGTACAAGGCAATAGAAACACCAAACACTTTCATACCTTAGTCAATAAAAGATGAGCTATGAATCAAATTCTTTACTTAAAGCGAATGGAGAATAATAGAATAATTGAACTGAATAATATACCCATTGAGGTATGGAAGGATTTAGGAATGAAAAGCATAAGATAGCTCATAAGGTTATTTAACGAAATTATAACGTTTAAGAGAATGCCAGATGATTAGAGGAGAAGTACTTTATTCTCTATTTATAAGAACAAGAGGGCATATAAAACTGTGTAAATTATACGAAAATTAAACTTATGAGCCATAGTAGAAAGTTATAGGAGAGGGTAATTAAGCAAAGATTAAGGCAAAAGACTCAAGTTACGGAGAATTAATTTGGTTTTATGCTAAAAAGGTCGACTATGGAAGCGATATACTTATGGTGAAGATTGATAGAGAGATATTAAAGGAATTAAAGAGATTTACATAATGTAACACCCTAAAATTAATTAAGGACACTCATGATTAACTAGGGATTGATATGGGTTTAATTAGAAAATTACTTAAGAGAGGTAGACATTAATTTGGACCTTATAGTTAATTTAACTATGCTTTGGGTTAAGTATGGAAACCCAATCTTCGCCTTAGGGAGATCCAATTCCATTTCTTAAAGGCCCAATATTTATTTGTGCAGACCCAAATGTTAATGGACCGTTTTAGCTTGGCCCAATTCTCATATATGACCCATGTAATCTTATAATCTATGGCCCAACAAGGATAAAAATGAACCCACTTGGAATTAGACCTTTGGGTCAGCCCAAGACCCAAACTTAAACCCTAAACCCTTAATAGCCCCTTCCCCTACTCTATAGAAACAAAACACTTAAGAAGCCCAAGAAAATTTGGAGGTTTTGGAGAAAGGCTAGGGTTCTTGGCAAAAATTCACCTTTTCCTACTTCTAGAGTCAAAATCAGCCAAGGTGAATTTTATATAACTTAATCATTTCCTCTTTCTCTTTAATTTGACCCAATTGGTTTCTCATTTGGAGCATTTTCACCACACCCAAAATCTAATATAAATTATCTGATATTTTTTGAAGGATTTTTAAAGGTTGAGGCTAAGAGGGATATTAGGTAAGTGTAAACTCCTTATTTTGATACATTTTCTACTGGTTTAAGACCCCTATAGTTGATTTGCAGTATCAATATTAATTTTGTGCCAATTTACCTAGAATTTAAAGTGATATCCTGAAGTTACTAATGTAAGAACAATCAAATCCGAAATAGGAGACTTGTAGTGGCTAGGTAAGTATTCTTTAGGCAGCCATTAGTATTTTAATTCTTTAGGTACCTATTTGCTGCTATAAATTGATGGATAGGAATGGTAATGGTCTAATTTTGTGTTCATAGGCTGAGTAGCATTATTATAGGCTTTCAAAGAATTGTCTATAAGTGAGGTAACTAGGGTTAATGTTAAATTCCATGCATATGTTTACTTTAATTTTATATCTGCTATACATGTATGATTTTGAAATGCATAATAAATGGTTGGCTATCTATATATTATGCTTGAACCTTATGAATCTATGGTGGAGTAGTGGTGTGGCTGCCACTCGTGCATTGTGCTTCGATCGAGCACCAAGTTGTAATCATACCCTTGTATGCACCAAGCTTAGGTTGTGCTCATTAGGGAGTTGATGCCATGGATGGGCCTTTCCCAGTATTAATGGCCTTTAACATGCTAGTATGGGATAGTAATCACCGATAGCCTAATTGTTTCATTTGATGATATGACTGGTATATTTTTATGATGCTTATCTGCTTTCATGCATATATGTTAATTAAATTGGAATATATGAATGAAATTTACCTTCGGCTATTGAGATTTGCATCTCACCCCATTTTATAGGCTAACTATTTCAAGGAAAGTCCTTCAGGTAAGGATAAAGGAAAGCAAGTGGATGAAAATCCATGAGATCCAACCATGTGTGAGAAAGGCTACACTTGGACTAATCTGAGTAAAGTAGATGCTAAATTTTGTATTTCTCCTTGTATAACATCATCATGTAATCATGTTGTTAAGTGTAAGAGTCTATATTTTGGCAACTTAGAATGTATCTATTAAGGAGTTAGGCCTCATATTAAATTGATATTTGATGTATGAACTTATATCATCTTATATGAAACTTGGTTGATCCTATGATAAGGTTTGCTATTTGGAAATGTAATCATGTGGTCTATTAGATGTTGACTTAAACTAGTGATGCATGGAACCTCTAATGGGATTATGTTTGAGTGATAATGTTGGTAGTTTATAAATCATTTGTTGTCATTAACCCATGAACTCACTGATATATGGTAGTTAGATAAGTAGGAATCAATACTTAAGTCTTGAATTAGTAATGATAGGTAAGCTAAGCAAATCAGGTAGATGGAAGTTATTAAGGCGTCACAAATTAAGGTGAGTAGCCTTGGAATGTTATTAAAGGGAGAGTTGAAGTGTATAGGACAAAACTTAGGGAGAAATAGTGCAAAAGAGGGTCACGCTGCGACCAAAAAGAGCTAAGCCACGACTAGGTGTCAGGCAAAGGCGAGAAGCGCTGTAGTGCAAAACAAAAAGTTACCCAGGGAGGGTAACAGAGAGTAACCTCACCATAATGCAAACTTTTCAACCGTGGCACAGATTGAGGAAATTGGGGAATGAGTGCTTCAGTAGTTAGTTTTGCCGTGATGCGAATCAAGAAATTTGCTACAGTAGATTCTAGGGCGTCTTTCTGCCATGGCACTACAAAAGCCTACCGTATGCTGCGGCAAGATTTGTGAAAATATAGGAAGTTGAACCTGAGAGCAACTTCACCATGACATGAAAATCTTAGGCCATGGAGCAAGATGTGAAACTTGGTTTTCAGGTTCCAGTAACCAACTTAACCATGGTGGGGAAGGTCCAAGCCACGACAAAGGTTCCCAATTACTTATTTTTGACTTAGAGACCTTGAGATTTGCTATAATAATATTATGCAATGACTTAGGAATATTTACAAGAGGTTTTTATGAGTTGAAATTAGTAGCAAGATGAATCAAAGGTCTTAAATGATAATTATAATCACTTATGGATTTGATTAGTTGTGATTGCTTAGCTAATGACCCTAATGATATCAAGATTTAAATTTTTCCACTTTCTCCTATTTTAATTAATTATAGTGACGTTAAACCTTGATTTGAAATTACTAATTGTGATATTAATGTAATATCATATTAAATTCTAACATTGAACCTCTTCTCACAAGTGAGATTATACAACTCATTCAAGAAATCTCAAGAAATACATTAAAATAATGAATTTAATTGCGTTGCATAGCGGATAAATTTTTTATTTTGTGTCTCCAAGACCCCATGAACTCATCAAAAACATTCTCTAATTATTTTCCATACATACAAATCATAACATTCTCAAAAAATGGCACAAACCATAGATCAAGGGTCAAAAACCCCAAAATCTCTTCATTTCCCACGACTGTACAGTGATAGATTTCAGGGACAACTTTAAAAAATTATAACAAAATGTAGAAAATTGAAATCACATAAACCATAGCTTTTTGAAAAGATTTGGATGTTAACTTCACACTAAAAATAATTCCAAGACATGAGCATAGCTTTTGGATCACGTTTGATAATGAGATAGCCATAAAGGTCCAGCTGTCCCTGGTACTGATATAGTTTACTATCATAAATTTCAAAAAATTCTAATCCATACAAATGATACCAATATAGAAAGCTACAAATGTTAGCTAGAGGGAAAAAATAACTTTAGACCAATTTAGGCACATCCAGGCCTCAAAAACTAATCAAATATTGACACAAGTTTGACTAGATGCCTGATACTTGACAGCAACTTCAAAAATTAATATCTCCTTCTTTAGACATCCAAATGAAGTGCTTTTAATTGGTACAAGTCACTGGGAAGGTTTGACTTCTCTGCCTATAAAATTTTATGGTAATTGGACATCATTTGCCCATGATTAACATAAAATAATTTTCAAACCATGTGTACAATAACAGTGACCATATCAAAAAGATTTCCTAACTTCAAAAATTCATCAAATATTTTCTAGACCTTCAAATAATATCTACTTTAACTTCCCAAAAATCTCTCAATAAGCTTCAAATTTCAGACCAAGAAGAGCTTATTTGGGCAAAAAGTGACATAACAAACCAATTTGGTAAATTTTGCCTCTTATAAGATATCACTTTAGTCCAAAAGGCCTTCCTTTGAGTTTGTCACCTCTTGAGCAAGTTTAAAAGTATAAATATAACTTGTAGGAACTTCCCAAGTAATCCCAAACATCATGCATCTCATTTTGACCATCTCACACCTAATAATATATATGTTCGAGTGTGCATCCAAGTGTTCATTTTCCATATTTCCATTGTCTTGGCACCATACAAGGTTCATACATTATTCATACATAATATTACATTTGTTCATGGTCTTACATTACAAAAATAACATGTACAATATCACTTTCATATTGATACACAAAGAAACTATAAAAGGTTTAAAGTATAGCCCTTCAAGGCTCTTAGCTTGCTTTTTTTGCTTCTTATGAGCCACCTAGACAATTCAAGATAGAAGGGAAAGGGGAGTGAGATTCTAAGAATCTCAATAGCTCACATACTCATTCACAGACACATTCAAGGCATATGTATGAAAGGTTTGGCAACCATAAAGTATGCAAAGTCACAATTTTCATGCCACTCATTCACATTCAAGTCAAGATCATGCTCTAGGAACTTTTGGTTTTGCCTCATGTAACATCTGGTTCTCTAAAAATAAGAGAAAACGTGAGAAATATAACGTACAATTTCTCCATAAATGAACAAAACTCATCAGATACAAAAGGAAGTCCCCTGAAATGATGTAGTTAAGGTCTTGAAAAATTTGGGAAGCATTCTAAACTCCTAAAAATGAGAATCCCATGCTTAGACAGAAAGAAAAACAGAGCTAGAATAAAAAAACAATTTCTTATGGAAAACTTACAAAACGTAATGGTATTTTTGTAATTTTGAGTAAATTTTGGAATTCACATAGGAGGACTTTTTAAATGAAATTTTTGAGTTCTCCAGGGTTCTCAGAGGCCCTGAAAACCATAGGAAGGCTCAGGACGACAAAAACCCCCTAATGGATGTTTTTCAACGTCAGTGTGCCTAAACTTTAATGGATTCGTTCAGGAAGGTTTTAGCTCCAATTTGAGTGATTCCAAAGGCATTTTACTAAATTGGGAACCTAAATTTCATAATGGAAAAGATAATTCTCAAAAAGGAGCTAAAATGAAGGAGAAACGAAAATGCCAAAAATAAAGGATAAAATGGGAATTTTTGAAAAGTGTAACTTCCTCCCACCTATATATATGATGCGCCCTTCTTCTCCCTTTATCTTGCATGACCAAGTTCTACCCAAAACCAAAGGAAAACCTTAGGGAGAGTGGCACACAAGAGGAAGGCAAAGAGGAGGAGAAATCAAAGGTTTAAGGTATGGAAGTTTAGTAGTTTTTCATGCTCTTTCTCTTCCAAACCTCTTCTCCTTCATTCTCCTTTATTTTCTATAATTGTAATGAAGAAAGGAGCTCAAAAAACACAAGATTCAAGTGAGAAAAAGTAAAAAAATAAGGTAATTTCTCTTCCTATGGTTAATACCTTTGGTCTCCCTTCTTCTCCATTTTGCCTAGCCTAAGGAACCCTAGAAGGATTTGATTTTTAGGTAGAACCAAGGATGAATCTAAAGAAAAAGAGTATGGAGATTAAGAATATGCAAAGGGAATTTACAAAAAACTATTAGATTTCAAGATATAATTTCTAGGGTTTTATGTGCATCTTATAAAATCTGATTTTATATGATAATTCCTAGGCCTAAATAAGAGTTTAGATGAGCTCCCAAGATCCCTAAGAAGCTCCCCACATGCATCCTCCCTTGAGAAAATAAAGCAAACTCTAAGAAACCCTATTTCCTCTATAGCCTCAGCCTAAGGGGGTTTGTGTAGCTAGGAAGAGTTTTAAATTTTTCTGAACTCATTCTTGAGTCATAGATGATGAATGAAAATAAAGGGAGGCCTTGGGAAAAATTTAGAATCCATAGAAAGTGAGTTGGTGTTTTATGTTTCATATTATGACCTAAAAAAGCAACATGTAGTTAGACTCTTAGTTTTAATTGTGTGATGACTCCAAAAAGCTTAAAAGGAGTCAAGAATCATATTTGAAAAGAAAGAATGGAGCCTAGAATTTATTTGAGGGGTGTTGCTTCATTAGGTGCAATTATGGAACCATAATGAGGTTTATAGGGTAAGTTAGTGTCTAAGTGAGTTGTATGGCCTTAAAATTAATTCCATGAATCTAATTAGCTTCCATAAATTGTGTTTAGGCCAAGAGAAACCATCCCCACACTTTTATATGTGTATGGCCGAAAGAGGGAGCCTTGATTCAAGAAGAAAAGTGTGTGATTGTATACAAGATAGCTCTCTCCACCTTCTCTCATGCATGAATGTGTGCTTAGCTTGTCTTAGAATGTGTGTATGTGTATTTTTAAGCCATAAAAAGTATGCTAGCATGATTTCATATGCTATGATTTCATGATGATATATTATGTTTCTAAATGATGTTATGATGTTTATTTAGATTTGCTTGAGTGTGAAGAGGCCAAGAACCCTTAACTATGGTGAGGATGAGCCAAGAACCCTTGAGATTGGTTAAGACAAAGCAAAGAGTCTCCCAAAAGCAAGATGGACTCCCAAGAGCATGGTTGAGTCTAAGAATCTCTTAAAGAATAGGTGAGACAAGTCTAAAATCCACAAGTAAATGGGTGAGGATAATCCACTTGCTTGGCAAGCCTATGTATGCTATGTATGACTTTTTTAAAGGCTAAGAATGCTTCTTGAATGATTGCACATATCCATATGCCATGCATGCATTTGTGAGACTTGTCTTGCATCTATTAAATATGATTGAATGGGAGATGGGCTATTAGGATTTTTTGAATCTCATCCCTTCCTCCTCAATGTCCTAACATGCTAGGTGAACCAAGAGAGCAGGGTAATGGAAACCACTCACCTTGAAGATGAGAGTATGACATCCAAGAATAAGAATTTTACTACTTTAAGGCCATACAATTGGCAAATAATGTGATTAATGAATGTATAAATATTATGATGTTATAAAAATATGTAATTATGATAATATGTCATGTATGAATGAGAGAATATGTTATGTAGCCACTAAAATGTAGTTTGAGCATGTTATGCCATTATAACCCCTTGGGTGGCATTATGAAATTATGCATATGTGTGGATGAAATGGCCAAAATGAGATACATAAGGTTTAGGACTATTTGGGTAGCTCACAACTAGTCCTAATTATGCTTTTAGACTTGCCCAAGAGGTGCCAATCCCCAAGGAAAGCCATTTGAACATTTTGGTATCCTATATGGAGTCAAAATTGATCATAATGGAATCCCATGTCACTTTTTATCTAAATGAGCTCTTCTTGATCTAAGATTTGGCATGAAATTAGAGTTTTTTGGGAAGCTAAAGAACAGAATTTTTGGAGGTCTAGAGAATATTTGATGAATTTTCAAAGTTGGGAAATTTTCTGATTTTGGTCATGTCACTATTCATACTGGTTCGAAAATGAAATCTACCACACAGGGGACAAATGATATTCAATTACCACAAAATTTTATACAGAGAAACTAGACATTCATAGTGACTTGTGCAACTAGAAGCACCTTACTTGGATGTCTAGAGAGGGAGATATGAATTTTTAATAATTCTATCTAGTATCAGGAACTCCAGCCAGCCTCTGTTATTATTTGATTGAATTTCAAGATCTGGGCATACCTGAACTAGTCTAGAGTTATTTTTTTCCTCTAACTAACATCCATAATTGGTATTATTTACATTGATTGGATTTTTTTGGAATTAATTGGATATTTTTGAATTTTGTTGTAGAATTTTGTGATAGCATCAGTGGACAGCCTGAACTCTAGACAATTTTGCATGTCAAACGTGTTTTGTATTGGATGTTATGGTCTATAATTATTTTTATCATAAAGTAGACATGTGTAGCTTTCCAGAATGGCCAATAATGCATGATTTTGATTTTTCTGAAATTAGTTATGATTTTCCAAAATTTGTGGCAGAATTGAGCAAAACCTGGCTGAAATTATGTGTATATTTTATGTTTCCCTTCGAGTTCCTTGAGATGTAGGCCACTGTTGATGTTGCAAATAAGTTGTATTCATGTAATTAGATATGAGAATGTGATGTATGAGTTTACATGCCTCATGTGATACCAAATGAAATTTTCATACACGACACAACACAAGAAAATGCATTATTTTCATTCCCTTTTTCTTACTTTTCCATGGAATCTATGATGTAAGGCATGGGAATGTTATAAAATGAGCTCGAAATATATGGTGTTACACCTCACCCCATTTCTAGGACTTTTAGATTTGCTTTGCTCTTGGTCTAAGGACTTTTGACTTAGTCTCAGCCTTCCAAGAGACTTTTGGCCTTGTCTCACTTATGCCATAAGATTTTTGGCATCTCCTCACCTTCATTAAGGGACTTTTGGCATTACCTCACCTTTATAAGCCATTTCTACAACCAAAGCCATTCAAGAAAACACATTAGTACCAATGTAATGCCAAGGCATCAAGTGGCATATTCTCAAGTCGCAAGAGCATACAAAGACATACATATGCACACAAGAATGTAAGAAGAATGAGGTGGAGAGCTACCTTGAATTTTGTGAGCCTTCCTTTGTCTTATTCCCCCTCTTTTCGGCCTCACAAGTGCACCTAGGTGGGTTGGTGTTCTCTTGGCCTAAACACCTTAAACAATACATAATCACACACTTGAAGCAAGCCAAGATACCAAACTAAAGCTTGAATACACACTTCATTTCAAAAGTGGCATAATGATTCCATAATTGACCCAATGAAGCAAATCTCATATTTCAAATTTTAAGCTTCATTCTCTTGTTATTTCTAGACTTCTTAGACTCATTTAAGGTCCTTGGAGCCCTCACACATTCACTTTCACAATTGAAAAATCAAGTTGCTTCTTAAGACACCATTATGGACACTATTGCTCCATCTTCCAATCCATGGCTCTAAAATTTTTTCCAATGGCTTCTCCCATCTTCTAACATCATATAAAGTCCCAAACCAAGGCTAGAACAAATTAAAACACTCCCTAGCCCCTTGAACCTAGCTTGGCCAAAACTAGTACCATGGAAGGGCTTCTTGGAGTTTCAAATTTTTCCTTGATGGGAGAGCCACTTGGGAGGACTTTTAGAGATCTTAGGAGCTCAAGGAAATATTCAAATAGCCAAGGAATTACTCACACAAAATCATATTTTATAATACCCTAAAGAAGCCTACACTTTTCTATCTTGTTTTCTATTGGTTTTCCTTAGAATTTCTTGCCATATTCCATCTCCCCATGGCCTAAAACCCTTGTTTCTCTCTTTCTTTTGAATAGAAAAATCTCCCCCTATATGGTTCTGTTCTTGGCCGAAATCATATGCATCCATGGAGCAAGGAGAAGAAGCAACTACAACAAGTAATTACCTTAGATTCAAGCTTGTTTTCAAGGCCTCTTTCTCTTGGTTTGCTTCTCTTCAAGATTTTCGAACTGTCCCTCTAAGTTCTAGACAAAAAATAGAACCAATATTTCAAGAAAAATATAGAAAGAAAGCATGGAAGGAAAGGAGCAAGGTTGGAAGAAAAAAGAGCATGAAATTCCATGGATTTACCTACCTTTTCCTTTATTTTTCTCTTCCTTTTCTTCCCCTTCTTGTGCGCCTAAGAGAGCAGATCATGTTCTGTATTTTGGGAAGAAAATTTTATGCTTAAGAAGGTGGGAGAAGAAGGGAGAAGTGTGTGGGAGCTTCTAAAAACAAACTTTTTCAAAAATTCCAATTTCATCCTTCTGTAATAGCAATTTCATTTTGGCTTTGTTTTAGCTCCTTTTTTATAACCTTCTTTCCCATTATAAAATACGATAATACCACTATGTTTCGTCAATTTTTGTCACAAATTGTTTCACTATCCTAGCTCCATTTTTCTTTCTGTTTGAGCCTAGAATTATCATTTTTAGGAGTCTAGGACTCTACCTAAATTTTTTGGAATATTATCTAGCTCATTTCAGAGGGCTTGCTTTTATACGACTTATTTCGTCATTTTATGAAAATTATGTTTGTTACAATTAAGCCTAATCCCGATAATTAAAAATTAGAGTTGTTACACATATGGTGTTCATCGATTTGAAGAAGGCATATCATAGGGTTCTAGGAGAGGTTTTATAAAAGGCTTAGGAGAAAAAAAAAATTCATATGGCTTATATCCAAGCAATCCAAGATATGTATGATGAGGTTACAATTAGTATTATAACAAAAGGTAGACTTATAGAAAACTATTCGATAACTATTAGTCTACATCAAAGGTCAACTTTGAGTCCTTATCTTTTTCCTTTGGTCTTGGATATGCTCACTGAACATATCTAAGAGCCGGTGCCTCAATATATGCCTTTTATAGATGACATAGTCCTAGTTGAAGAATTAAAGGAGGAAATGAATGAGAAGTTAAAGATATAGAGACTAGCTTTAGAAGCACATGAATTTCGTTTAAGTAGAAGTAAAACAAAGTATATAAAATATAAGTTTAGTAAAAGACGCACTAGTTCTAGTACAGAAGTAAAAATTAAAAAACATACTATACTATAAGCTAAACAGTTTAAGTATCTTGGGTCCATTATACAACATGATAGGGAAATAGAGAAAAATGTAAAACATAGGATTCAAACGAGGTTGATGAAATAGATAAGAGCTTCGGGTGTTATTTGTGATAAAAGAGTACCACTTAAAGTTAAGAATAAATTTTATCGCACAACTATAAGGCCTGCAATGTTATATGGAGTTGAGTGTTAAGCAATAAAAAGTCAATAAGAAAATAAGTTTAATATTGCAAAGATGGGAATGTTGCGTGGGATGAGTAGATACACCAGACAAGATAGAATTAGAAATGAATGCATTAGAAAGAAAGTAGAGATCACACCTATTATGGGAAAGATTAAAAAATCATGACTTAAATGGTTTCGGCATGTGTGGAGGAGACCTTTCACCCAGTTAAGAGAGTAAATCAGATGAAGAGTAGTCTAATAGTTAGAGGTAGAGAAAAAATAAGAAAAACTATAAGAGAAATCATTAAGAAAGTGTGACGACTCTAACTTCTAATCATGGTAATTAGGCTTAGATATGTGATCAATAATCATAATTTAAGGTCTAGCACCATTTAAATTAATCAATTTAGAAGAAAATGAGGGAATTGAACCTTAATATTAATAGAGTCATTACCCAAACATTTACAAGCATTCATGTACATAAGAGAAACTGACCCTTAATTAAAAGTCTTTAAGTTGATTACCTATTACTTTTCATCTCTCAAGAATCTCCTATCAATATTTCCAAGTCATCCTTTGATGTAGTCATAGGAAAACCAAGGTTGCTAGGTTGTTATGAGGAATTGAGTGCCTTAGCCACGGCTAATTACCCTTCACACCATGGATAATTATTCTCTGGATGACTTACAGTTTAGTTTCTCACATTTTGCCACAGCTAACTTCACTTTTAGTCGCAGCCAATTCCTTTCTGTTTTCTTCTTTGGAAACTTTGTCACTTTTAGCTGTGGCTAATTGCATTTTGGCCTCAGGAAATTCCCTCTGTTCCTAAAATTCTTAATCTATAACAATAATAAAGTAATCTTCTAATCTATCCTGCCCAAAAATTCCTAATTTTCTAGATTTGCAATTCAAGAAAAGGACAACCTACTATAGAAAATTAGACGTTAAAATCCTCCTCTAACTATGTCCACAAGAGACAAACGTTAGCTATCTCTAAAACATAGCAACACAATGACATCATATTACATACGTTTTATTGTTTCTATCCATTCAATAAGTCTCTGTACAAACTTTAACACAGTCTTTTCCACACTAGTTAAATAAATACCATTATTCTAGAATTACTTTCAAAATCGTGATAATCAGTTTCATGAAAATGCAATTACGAGGAATTTCTTATACATAGGGTTCAATGGTTCTAATACACATCGTCGTTATACTACAATGAATTTCTCATGTATGATATCCATACAGAAACCAACAAGAGGCAAGTAAGATGACACTAAATACTCAACTAGAGTCAAACTTCAGCATTTAACATTATTTGAGAAATTACAACTAGTTACAGTCAGTACGTAGTCCTTTAATTAGTTTAGTTATCCTTTGTTGGTCAAACTTCATCTGTCATATAGATACTACCTGGAATAAGTGGTTAGCTTTATAATGAGATATAATCTCAGTAGATAACAACGTATTCACGGTATACACACATAAGGAATACTGAATATTAAACAAGGTATAATCGATGCACAGTTTGGTGTAGGAGCATATAAATCCCAGATAGCAGGGTAATTTCATTCGTTAGGCCAATACACTTTAGTCATTGGCCAATGATAGTGAGCTAATACTCATGAGAGTCACATTAGTGGGCATATATGCAACCATTCACATCATAGAAAGTTCAGGAATCATTCAGTACAATTACATACATAAACAGATAGAATACAATGTTAACTACCTGTTCCTTTATCATTGTTACATTAAGTTATTCTTTATTCCTAGCCGTTCCAAATGTTTCCCCTAAAATTCCAGTCATGCACTACCAAAAATGAGAATTATTAATAATAAAACTTAAGTTAAACTAAGCTACTATCTTCTTTATGGTGGTTCAAATTTTTCTTTCATTAGTTGCTAATTTGAGTTCCTAATTTGTAAACATTTACATTTTCGTTTCTTTTGGCCTCATGATTAACAATCTAGTTAAACACTTGGGTGGAGTTCCTAGCCTTAGAGTTCAGCCCTTATTATGCTATTTTCCTAATTAAATTGGAAGCATTCCTATGACAAAACATCACGGCTAACTCTCATACACAAAAACTTCTTTCCTTTGTTCTCTCAACCTCATTTAGATTCAAGGGAGAAAAATTAAGTTGCTTAACTTTGGGCATCCGTAGCTCCCTCCCAAGCTCTCTAGTATTTGTTCCCTCCAAGTTTTGTGCCTATCCCTATAACAAAATCTTTTACTCCAAAATTTTACTTAAATGGAATGAAGGTCAATTGAAAATGGATGTTTTCCTATACTTACCTTCCAACGGCCTTCTTGTATTTTCTTCTATGTTCACGGTTTTCCTCTCATTATGTAGTCTCCTACTTGATCAAACCTTGGTCTCTTTCCTCAAATGGCTTACCCAAGACCTTTGCCCCTCCTTCTTTCCCTTTTCTCTTGGCCTAAAATGAATTAAAGTGGATGGTAATCATTATAATAGATAGCTCATGCTTCTCACTGCCCTTGAATGTCATAAAATTAATTTCAAATTCCTTCACTTCATTACCTATTCGGTGCAAGATTAGGTGGCAGCACATATATATATATATATATATATATATGTCACTTCTTATAAAACGGGTCCCTAATTGGCACTACATAATCCCTATGGCTGGGCACCAAATGAAAATATACACACTTGCATGATGATGGCATTAAAAGGAAGTCATTGGAATAATTAAATACTCCTCCCACCTACTTCTTACTCGGTCTAAGCCACATGGCAGCCTTCCCCTCCATCTTATCCCCACTTAATATATATATATATATATTATACATAGCATTTGACTCCCACGATAATTGCAGAACTCAAGACACTAACCAAATCCTACTTGAATATACATATAGGTGGATGGTGTAGGCATGAGGTGGTAAGGGATTTTGTTTAATTTAAATCCTCCTAATTCATTTCTTGTTTGGTTGCCATGCTAAATGTCCTCTCCTACAACATTTAAGCCATTCCTTGTTATGCAATCTCCTACCAATTTCCCCACAGCTAAACATACAATTGAAACAACCAAACAACTAATGCACATTATGGATGAGTGGAAGTCAAGTTGGCAATGTTTTGTCTTTGTTATCGTTTGATTGTTTTGCCTATTCCTACATCACCTTTTCAGCCATGCAAGGAGTTTATGATACTTGGATTAATTTAAGTGTTTCTTTAGATCTTGGCCCTTACTATACACAGCTAGGGAGATGGTTATCACATAACCGATGATGCCTACCTATATTTCCATGTATGTGGAAATAATGAGACATTATGATACCAATGGTCCCAACCTTCTCTTGACCCATAGTAGCATACTTCCCCACTAAAGAAATTGTCAACTAAAGTCTTAATAGGGCTTCCTAACATGTGCCTTCCCTTTTTGAGTCCTAATTGAATCCCTTAGTTCTAACTAACTTAGGGTGGTTTCCTAACAATTTCCTTGATGTTATTCATTAGTTAGTCTGGTTACATTAATAGTTACAGAAAATCTAAAATGTGATAGAAAGATTTAGACTTAAATAGTTTGCCTAAAAACATGATTTACAATAGGACTTTATGACGTCAATTGATCCATATAACCAACCTCACTTAGTGGAAAAATGCTTTGTTGTTATTATTGTTGACTTTAGCTTACATCATAGGAATTCATTCCAAAAGTGAAGAGAAATTGACATATTAAATCCTCTAGATCTTTAAAGAGTTGATATCTCTATTCTGTCTGAAGAAAAATATAGAACTCTTATGGCAGACTTCTTCACACAAAAAGAAAATATGCCGTTTTTCACCTTCCCACTGATAGTGCCCCTGGCCCTTATAATTTGCATGCCAAATTCTTTTAGAAATTTTGGCACATATTTGAGGATGATATCATTTCTATAGTGCATGCTTTTAGGGAGTGAGGATTCCTTTTAAGAAGTCTTAATAAGACTTTCCTCACCTTAATCCCTAAAAGTAATAATACCCCATCATTAAAGGACTTTAGACGTATTAGCTTATGTAACGTGGCCTAGATCATTTATAAAGTTTTTTGCAGAAGATTAAAAATAGTCCCAAATGACATCATTGCACTTAATTAAAGTGCTTTCTGTAATACGATAATTTTCTAACTTATCTCATGCTATTTTTATGCTCCACATCATGCATTTCATGAAGGAGTAAGAAAAAATCAATTAAAATAATGAATATTTTAGCGTTGCGTCACGTATAAATTTTTCATTCGGTATCTTGTGAACCATGTAAGCTCATACATCATATTCTAATATTTAATTACATAGATATAACTCATTTCCATCACCAAAAGTGGCCTACAACTCATGCAAAGCAAGGGGATACATAAAATTCATAGTTGCATTTTCGGCCAGAATTCTCTTTTTTCTGTCACAAATTTTGGAAAATCATAACTAATTCTAGAAAAATCAAAACCATACATTATTTACCATTCTAGAAAGATAAGCAAGTCTACATTATGATAAAAATATATCTAGGTCATGAAACATTACACAAAAGATGTTTGATATTCAAAAATATTTATAGGTCTAACTAGTTACTGGTACTGATACAGCTTTCTGCTACAAATCTAAAAAATGTCCAATTAATTTCAAAAAACTCCAATTTATGAAAATGATACCAATATAGAAAGATAAAGATGTTAAATAGAGGAAAAAAATAATTCCAGACCAGCTCAGGCATGTCCAAGTATCGAAAACTAATCAAACAATAACCTAGGTCAGTCTGGACACCTAATACTAGATAAAAAAATTCAAAAATTCATATCTCCCTCTTTAGGTATCCAAATAGGGTGCTTCTAGTTGTAAACATTCACTAGGAATGTTTAGTTTTTCTTTGTAAAATTTTGTGGCAATTGGACATCATTTGCCCCCTGAGTTACAGAATTTATTTTTAGATCAGTATGAACAGTAACCTGACCAATTTCAGAAATTTTCCAACTTTGAAAATTTATCAAATATTCTATAGACCTTCAAAAATTTTGTACTTTAACTTTCCAAAAATCTCTTAACGAGCTCTAAATGCATGCCAAATATTAGATCAAGAAGAGCTTATTTGGACAAAAAGTGGTATAGGTTTCCAATATGATCAATTTTGGTCCATATTAGAGACCAAATGCATCCAAATGACTTCCCTTGTTGTTTGGCACCTCTTGGATAAGTTTAAAAGCTTGAATATGACTTTTATGAACTACCCAAGTGGTCCCAATCCTTATGCATCTCAATTTGGCTATTCCACTTCTATTTATACACAATTGCACTAAGCCATCCAAGAAGCCAATTTGCCATAACCTATTCAATTTACATTCTAATGATCACATAACATAATTTCTCATTTATACATAACATATTAACATAATTACACATACTCAAGAGGTCATAGTAAATTCTATTAGCCTTAAAGAAGTAAATTCTATGCACTTGAATGTCACACTTTCATCTCTCAAGTGGTTGGTTCCCATTTCCTTGCTCTTTTGGTCCACCTAGCATGTTAAAACATTGGAGAGGAGGAGATGAGATTCAAAGAATCCCAATACCTCATCTCCCATTTCAACCATACATAAAGTATGCAAAATCATGTCTTACAAATACATACATAGGCATATTACATAACATGAACATTCAAGAAGCAATCTTAGTATTTAAAAAAGTCATATGTAGCATACATAGACTTACTAAGTATGTGGATTAGCCTCACTCATTCACTTATAGATTTTGGGCTGGCTTTACCCATTCTTTAAGAGGTTTTTGGACTTAACCTTACTCTTGGGAGTCAACCTCATTTTTGGAAGACTCTTTACTTTGTCTCAACTAATTTTAAAGATTCTTGGCTCATCCTCAACATGGCTAAGGGTCCTTGGCCTCACCACACTCAAGCAAACCCAAGCAAGCATCATAACATCATTTAAAAACATAATGTATCATCATAGTACCATGGCATATGAAATCATGCTAGAATACTTTTCATAACTTAAAACACACATACACACATACACACATTCAAAGACAAGCCAAGCATACATTCATGCATGAGAGAAGAAAGAGTGAGCTACCTTGGATGCAGCCACACACTTTTTCTCTTGAATTTGCTCTCCCTTCCTTGGCCTCACACATACAAAGGTGTGGGAATGATTTCTCTTAGCCTAAACACAATTTATGGAAGCCAATTAGGTTTATGGAATTAATTCTAAGGCCACACAACTTCCTCACACACTAATTTGGTCTATAAACCCCTTTATGTTTCTAAGAATGCACCTAAAGAAGTAAGACCTATCAAATAAATTCTAGGCTCATTTTTTTTCCTTTCATATATGATTTTTGACTCCTTTTAAGCCTTTTGGAGTCATCACACAATTAAAATATAGAGCCTAACTACATGTTGCTTTTTTAGGTTATATTATGGAACATATAAGGACAACTCACTTTCTATAGTTTTTAAATTTTTTCCAAGGCCTCCCCTCATCTTCACTCATCATATATGACTCAAAAATGGATTTGGAACAAATTAAAACTATCCCTAGGTACCTAAACCTCTCTTGCCCCAAACTAGGAAGCATTATGGCATAAATAGACTTTGCTTTGTTTTCTTGATGGAGAAAGCACATGGGGAGACTTCTAGGGATCTTAGGAGCTCATTTAATCATTCATTTAGGCATAGAAATCAAGGTATCAAATCAAATTTTACAATGAGCACATGAAACCCTAGAATTTGTATCTTGAATTTTCATGATTATTTGTTAATTTCCTTTGCATATTCTTATTCTCTGCACTCTTTTTCTTGAGAATCACCCTTGGTTCTGCCTAAAATCCAAGCCTTCCTATAATTTCTTGAGTGGGGCAAAATATGGAGAGAAGAGGAGCAAGGGGTAGCAACCATGGAAGAAGAAATTACCTTGTGTTTCCTTGTTTTCTCACTTGAATCTTGTCTTCTTTGGCCTCTTCTCGTCAAATCCGAATTTTTCCCTTCATTTCTCCCTTAAAATAGATTCATATACTTTAATATAATCATAAGAAAAAAAGGGAAATGGAGGATAAGAGGTTTGGAAAGGAAAAAGCATGAAAAACTACCAAAAATTCATACCTTATGTCTTTTAAAAATTTCCATTTTGCCCTTCGTTCTTAGCATTTTTGTTTCTAATTTATTTTAACTCCTTTTTGAGAACTGTCTTTCCATTATAAAATTTAAGTTCCCAATTTAGTAAAATGCTTTTGGAATCACTCAAATCAAAACTAAAACCTTCCCAAACGAGTCTATCAAAATTCAGATACACCGACATTAGAAAACATCCACCAAAGGGATTTTAACTGTCCTAGGGCTTCCTATAGTTTTCAGGGCCTCTGAGAACCCCAAAGAACTCAAAAATTTCATTTAAAAAGCTTTCCTGTGTGAATTCCAAAATTTACTCAAAATTACAAAAATGCCATTACATTTCGTAAGTTTTTCGTTTAATTTCATTTCTTCATTCTAGTTCTGTTTTTCTTTCTGTCTGAGCCTAAATTCTCATTTTTAGGAGTTTAGAATGTCACTCAAATTTTTTGGGACCTTAACTAATTTATTTCAGGAGACTTGCTTTGAAAATACGCCCATTTCCATCGTTTAACAAAAATCGGACATTACACTTTCCTGAAAGGCAGATTAATTCATGACAATATTTTATTAATGGACTAAGTCCAAAAAAAAAAGTTGAAACAAGGTGCTTAAGATTGTCTTTGCTAAAGCATATGATAGGATTTCCTACAACGTTATTGTAGTAATTCTATGAAAGATGAAATTATTGGTATATGGATCACCATGGTCATGCAATGTATCAACTCAATATCTTATCATATCCCTTTTAATGGCAACCCCATTATCTCCTTCTCTCCCCAAAAAGGCATTTGACAAAAAGATCCTTTTTCTCCCTACTTGTAAATTCTTTATGCAAGTATCTTGCCTTATTGCAAAAGAGGAATCCAACAAGAGATGGTAAGGAATTAAAATTAACAAGGACCCAAATCCAATTACACATCTCAATATGTAAATGATATGATTCTTTTCTTTAAGGAATCCCCTTGAAAGCTATGAAAAGATCAAGAACATGATTGACTTATACTATGAAGGAACGAGCTAACGAGTCAATGAAGAAGAATTAGAGCTCATTCTCAACCCAAATACCCCTACCAAACCAAAAGGTTCCTTTTTGATCTCTTTGGCATCAAATTCTCTACTAGACTTGGTAAGTACCTTAGTATCTAGGCTGATGCTATAAAAAATAAAAATCACATATGCCAAAAGATGTTGGACAAAATTTATATTATGTTTCAATCCTAGAAGCCCAACTTGTTGTCCCAAGCTTCTAGGATGACCTTCATTAGATCTATCCTTAATTCATTATTCATCAACCAACTTTCTTGCATCCATCTCCCTCAAAAAATTTTCTCTCTGATAGATGTAAGATGTAAGAACTTCTTCTAAGGGTCTAACAATGACAAAGCTAGGATGCACCTACTGAGATGGAAAGAACTTTGCCTACCACAAAGAGAAGGAAGAATGGGTCTTAGACCTTTATTTCCTTTACTTTTTGATGGTCCAAATGCCCAATTAGTCTTTTCCTAATTCCTAATTTCCAATAACACAATACAAATTTTCAAAAAAAATTACCGAAATCTCTACAACTGATTTTTTCTAATTAAAATTTGATGATAATATAACTTTTCTTCTTTTTCTAAAGCCAAGTTCAATTCGATCAAAAGCATTAGATGGAATAAAAATATAATTTTACATAATGTTTCTTTTTTTTCTTTCCTTGTCAAGCTAAACTATACTAGAATTTTAATTATCTAACAAACTCTTTTCCTTCCTTAGTTTTAGCCAAAGCAAGAAGAATACCCATCAATTTTGTAAATTGAAAAATGGTTTTAAACCAAGATTCAAAATGAAGAGAAATGTAACCTCCTTTATTTATTAGATTAATTGTTAATTAATTGTCTAATGCATATGGAAGCTTTAATTATATCTCATAATGTGCTATCTAAATAAGAGGATCAAATATGTATCAAGTACTACTAGTCTTTTTTCTACTTAAATTTTCTTCTTTTTCAAAACATCCCATAATGGGTTACTATTTAGAGTGGAAAGCCTTAGGTAAGACTTGTCACTAAATATATCTATTCAAAATATTATTTAGTGTCAAATCACAAGGCCCACATATAAAAATATATCAAAAGGAGAGTTTTATGCTTAAACTAATTACAGCTAGTCATGAAACCATCATATATATAAAACAAAGAAAGACATTAGTTTCATGACTTTATTTCGTACTAGGCTCCCATCAGCTACTAGCCAACAAACACTTGCTAATTGTCATCATCTATCTTAGACCACTTTATGCTTAATATAAGTTGGATTTGATCTATAACTTCTCAATATATAGAGTTCATTGAATGGTTCATATTTAGTTATTGGTCTTTTATGTGTTCTTAGGCTTGCCAATACTTGGAGCATTTACTTATGGTGGGTTAGCAGTCAATTAGAAAGAGAAAGCATCTGCGTAAGGTGATTGGGGCTTAATTCTATCCATATGTGTAGTAATATACCATTAAATGCTTGTACATGTGTTTACTTGATATCAATGATGATTTTGACTATTTATATTGCAAATTACAATGGATCATCATCATGTCCTAGGGATTGAATTTATGATCATGCTCTTGATCATCCACCAAGTTGTAATCATGCTCATTTGGAAAGGGTTTGTTGCCTTGATTTGGCCAATAGCTAGGTGTATGTTATATGGTTACTAGTATAGAATAGTAATCATGGATGGCCAAACTTGTTCATTGATTTATGCTTACATTACCATCATGAAAAGAATGATGGTAGTTTATTCTTTTTCATAGGGTTAGAATTATACCTTGGTAGCTAAGATTATATACCTCACCCCAATTTTCATAACATTTTATATATAGTTATTTCATGACATTCCTCTTTCTGCAGCAATAAAATGCAATTGTTCCAATACTTAAGGCAGTAGTTTTTGCTCTTTTTATACATTAATTAGAACTATAAGGTTCAAAATTTGAATTCCTTTTCTTTTCCACTTATGGCTATTATAAACAAGTTTGTTTTAATCCATAAGACCAAAATATGAGACCCATTTGCATATAGAAGTTATATAGCCTATTTTAGTCTTTTTGACATAAAAGAGCTTTAAACTTCAATTTTTCATAATTTTGGCTATACAACTCCAATTTATGCAAATTAGCCTCAAAAGTCCCAAAAAAACCATGGTTGTGACTATAACACCATACTTAATTAGCTCAACTCATTTCATTCCTAGACTTAGTCCTTTGAATGGCAAGGCTTCATATGGAAAATGCCATTAAAATATCCAATTTATTTATATTACATAATGGATAAAAACTTCATTTCATGTTTTGTGGACTATAAAAACCTATCCATCTCATTATCCAATTTAATTACATGCATACAACTCAAAAACATGTCAAAATGTTGCCAAGAACTTGAGCTTATAGCATATATACATAAAATAATGCAAGTCAGTCTCGGGGTCCAACTTGACAGATTTCTGGTACAAGTTTGAAAAATCATAACTAAATCTAGAAAAATAGAAATCAAACAAGCCATAGCTTTTTAGAAAGCTTTAGATGTTAAATTATATTAAAAATAATTTCAAGCCATGAAAACATCATTTGGATGACATTTGACAATAGAAAATTGACATAGGTCAGACTACTTAGCATTTCTGATATAGTTTATTGATATAAATTTCAAAAATGCATAACTAATTCCAAAATACTCCAATTCAAGAAAAATATACCAATTTGGAAAGCTAAAGATGTTAAATTTAAGGGAAAAATACTTTCAAACCAATTTAGACACGTTTAGCTACTAAAAACTGATAGAACAGTAGATGGACTTGGCTAGCATTATTGATACTGACATAGAATTTTAAAAATTCATAAATCTTTGGTTAGACCTTTAAATGAGGAGCTTCTAGTTGTTACAAGTCACTAAAAATGTATATTTTATGCCTATAAAATTTCACATGGATTAAACTACGTTTGACCCACAGATGACATAAAAATCTAAACTGACCATATGAACAGTACTTATACCAAGACAACAGAAAATTGGTAATTTTGAAAATTCATAATTAATTCCATAGAGCTCTAAATAATTTGATCTTTATCTTTCCAAAAATCTCTAGATGAGCTCTACACGAATGCCAAATTTCATGAGTAAATTCTTCCATTTGGTCAGTTTATGACATAAGGTTGCATTTTGATCCTTTTGGGTCATCTAAGGGGTCAATTATGGTCCAATTTTGCTTCTACTATGTCCAAAACTACTTGAGCACGTGGGAAAGCATAAGAATAGGTTACCAAACATATTCCAAAGGTCCAACAACCTAGATCTTGAAAACTCACTCTCCCACACTAAGTTATACATAAGCACATACATAGACGACTCTTATCATTCATTGACAAAATCATGTAATATTATTCATATGGTTCTAGTTTTCATACATACATAATATATCCATACATTTACAAGTATTCGTGAGCTCATACATCATGTACATCATTGGATTACATCTTATGCCATTCAAATGGTTACAAGGTGGACAAATTATACATTTTTATGTTAATCTTCTTCCTTTATGCTTGGTGGCTTCCATTCTCTTACTCTCTTGATCTACTTAGACATATTAGGTAATGGGGAGGGAAGAGTGAGATTTTAGAAATCCCAATAGCTTTTCTCCCTTTCAAACACACAATATGGATGCCAATTCAAGTATAAAAATGCATGCATGGGTTTCTTGGAAATGTTAAACATATATAGACCATTTCTTTCATTCAAAAGGTCATATATAACATACATAGTCTTGCCAAGACAATGGTTTAGCCTCACCCATTCTTTTTGTGACTTTTAGACTTGTTTCATCCATTTCTAAGAGACTTTTGACTAAGTCTCACTCTTGCTAGAGACTTTGGCTTTGTCTCACCCACTCTTAGGGACTTTTGACTCATCCTTACCCTAGCTAAGGGACTTTTAGCTTCACCAAGCTCAAGCAAGCCAAGAACATACATAAAGGCATCTTACAAATACATAAATGTAGCAACATGATACCATGACATGTGATCATTTGCTAGAAACATATTTCATAGCTTTAAATATACACATACATATTCAAGACAAGAAAAACACCCAAGCAAGGATGAGAGAAAGAAGAGAGAGCTACCTTGTGTGCAACCAAAACTTTCCTCCTTGAAACTGGTTCCTTTCCCTCGGCCTAGCACTCACAAGAAGGTGGAACTTGATTCCTTTGACCTAAACATATCATATGGAAGCCTATTACACTTTTAGAAAACTTTCTAAAGCTACAAATTTATTTTAAAAGTTAGGTATTTCTATGGCTCATTTATGATTCCATAATGCACCTAATGAAGCAACACCCATAATTAATGATCTTGGCTCCATTCTTTCCTTCCATCTATGGTTCTTGACTCCATTTAGACCTCTTGGAGTCATCACACAATCCATTTGAGGAGCCTAACTACATATTACTTCTTTAAGTCACAATATGGAACCTATGCTACCATCTCACTTCCTAGGCTTCCTAAATTGCTTCCAAGGCTTCTCCCATCCTCTTCCATCATATATGATGCAAAACCAAGCTTGGAACCAATTAAAACACTCCCTAGGTGGAAGGACTGCTTTAGGCCGAGACATATGTCTCCTTGGCTACCAATGGATTTGTTTTGCTTCCTTTGATGGGAGGTGTATGTGGGAAGGTCTCTAGGGGTCTTAGGAGCTCATATAAACATTTACAATAGCCTAGGGACTCTTAGATAAAATTAGAATTTTAGTTTTGTTCATAATCCCTAGCTTTTCTTATCTTGCAATTTCATGGTTCTTTGTTTGTTTCCTTTGTACATTATTACTTCCTACACCTTAATTTATATAATTCATCCTTGGTTCTACCTAAAATCTACTCCTTCTTGGCTGTCCATATATGGGGCGAAACTCACATAAAGAAGAACAAGGGAAGAAAAGCATGGAAGCTAAAGATTTTACCTTGAATTCAAACCTATCTCAAGAGCTTTTTCTTTTGCCTTTGCTCTTTTCTCAAATTTCAAACTCTCCCCCTCTATTTTAGACTCAAAATAGATCTAAACACATCAATAATTCCATAGAAAGCAAGAGGAGAAAGAGGAGAAGAAGTTTGCTAAAGAAAAGACCAAGATTTGCCTTGAATTTCAACCTTTTTCTTAGCTTTTCTTTTTCCTTCTTCCTCTTCAATGGTGCACCACTCTCTCAAGGTCTCCTCTCTAGTTTTAGGTAGAAGTGAAGTCGGTTAAGGGAGGAGCACAAGTGGGACACATGATATAAGAGAGTTCAAGAAGCATTTGTTCTTGAAAAAATTTCATTTATGTCTCAAAAACTTGGCAATTTTGTTTTAGGTTCATTTTATCTCCTTTTTTAGAACCGTCTTTTCCATTATAAAATTTAATTCTCTAACTTATAAAATGCCTTTAGAATCACTAAATTTGGAGCTATAACCTTCTCGAACAAAGAGGTCAAAGTTTGGGTCAATTATCATTAGAAAACGTACACCAGAAGGGTTTTAACTATCCCGAGACTTCCTATTATTTTCAAGGCCTTTAAAAATCTGAAGAACTCAAATTTTTCATTTAAAAAGCCCTCATATGAGTATTCCAAAAATTGCCCGAATTTACGAAAATGCCACTAGACTTTTAGCAAATTTTTTGAACCACTCTGGCCTCAGTTTTTGGATAACTCAAGACTCAAATCCTCATTTTTCATTATTTCCAATTTTATCCCAAGTATATTTGGCCTTAAATAACTCATCTTAAGGGACTTACTTTTAAAATGCATTCATTTATGTCGTTTTTACGAAATTCATACGTTACAGTAACAATATGAATAGTGTCTACATAATTTTAGTTCTTGGGCCCAATTTTAAAAATTCATAAAATATTTTATAAAGTTCAAAAAAATTCTATCTTTAGCTTGTTAGAAAGCTCTATTAATTCTCTAAATGCTCACTAAGTTTCAATCCTAAACTAAGTTATTTAGGCTGTCAAGAGTAATGATGTGATTTATGGTTCATTTTGACCAAAATTTGGTTCCAAAATAGTCCATTTGACCTCTAAATTGCAATCTCTTGGTTTGAGCAAGTTTTAATCCATTTATTTTTCATTTTCGTAAAATCTATTGCATGAAATATGGCTAACATTAAAAGTTGACCATCCCACACCTAAATATGCATATGGACCATGTAGCATCTCATATATGAAATCATATACAAATGGCCAACTTATGCATCAAAATGACATATATATATATATATATGTTCTCAAGCTCATACACAAGTTACCATTACATATCCTTGTCATATACAATATATTTCATTACTAACATATCTTATACATCATCAAACACATAAGTTACATCAAAGCTTTTAATATGTCATTCTTAAAGCTCTAGCTCTTCCCCAATTCCTTTTCTTTACTTGAAGAACCTATAATGTCAGTGGGAGATACATAGGGTCAGATTCATAGGAGAATCTCAATAATGAATCTCAATCCATACCAATGCATACAAAGAATGCCATGAGGAAATTGCAAGTATGTGATTCATGGACATCAAATTGCTCAAAGATAGAATTTAGCATGAAACTTCAATTCTCATCAAGATAAGGCATCTAAACATACTAGTTAGACTTTACTAAACTCAACTCTGGGCCAAGGAAGAGTTATTGCGCTCAATTCCCTACCATAGGGAGTTAGGAATTGTAACATAGCCTTTCACATGTGTAAAACTCAAGATAGAAATCATTACAAACATAACTCATGAAATCATTAAGCAAACAAGCATACAAGCACCTCAACTCATTTAAACACTCAAATGCATGCAAAATAGGGAGAGATAGTTACCTCATAAATTAAGAAGCTTTAAATCACCACTAACCCTCTTATTTGTTCTCTTTTCTTTAACCCTCTTTGGCTTTGTGACGACCCTAATTTCTTATCATCGATAATTAAGGTTAAACACGCAATTAATCATCATAGGTCATGAAAATATGGAAAAAATTTGAACCTAAATGTGATTAGAGCCATCAATCATACGATTACATACACTTATTTTCATATGGGAATTAAACATCTATTTTATAGGCCTTGGATTCTATTACTCATCAATTATAACTCATCCTAGTGACTCTAGGTCATCCCTTGTGATTAACATATGGAAAACTAAGGTTTTCTAGTTAATATAAGTGTTACAGTATGTTCGCTGCGGCCTAATTACTCTTACCCGCAGCCAATTCCTTTTTGTTTTACCCCTTTCTTCATCACTAATTTCGCCGCGGCGAGTTGGACCTTCGCCGCAGCCAACCTACTTGGCGCCGCGGCGAAGAAGCCTCCTGGAACTCCCTCGCTCGCCTCTCGATATTGGCCGCAGCCAATTCCTCCTTCCGTTATGGCCAATTCCTCTCTGGAATGCCGAGGACATTTTCCTAAAAGTTTGCCGCGGCCAATTCCATAATTTGCTGCTGCTAATTTCTCTCTGGATGACCTCTAGTTTGACCGCTCACATTTCGCCGCGGCCAATTTACATTTCGCCGCTGCGAATTCCTCTCTGGCACTCCTCCTGGGCAACTTCACCTCTATTGGCCGCGGCGAAGTACCTTTTGGTCCTACACTCCGAAAATCTGGACTCATACTCTCCTTTCTCCCTCCAATCTCACCCTAGGGCCCCTCTACCTTAATTATGGGGCTCAAATAGCTTTCATTAGCTTAATTAATTTAGGGGTGTTACAGGCTTAACACCCATAAATAAGTGAACTTGGTCTAACTTAGCCTACATATGTCAATTTGCAATGCAAAATAACTTATTAGGATATGCTCTAGCTCTTGTTATTAATACTTAACCCTATTAAAACTTAATATGCAACTTTGACCTATTTTAGGTTCCTTAAGAGGCAACTCTTATGTTTCACTTTTTAGGCTTCAAAATCTCACTTACTATGAGCCATATAACTTTAATGAAATTCATTAGAACCATCATATACACAATTAAACAAGTTAAAGGTAAAGTTACCTCTTTAGGTCCTTTTGAACCCTAAAATTTTACCTTTCAAAATAAGGCTTCTAAGTTCAATCTAATGATTCCATTAATGTTTATAATTCATATCTAGACCACTTATAACCTTAGAATTAATGAAATAACTCCCTAGGTGCCCAAACTATGTCTTGGCCACTTAGCCAAGATTAGCACCCATATACACACACTTAGGAGTTTTGCCTCTTCCATGGAGAAATTGATGAATATAGGATATCCTTGGTTCTTTTCTAGTTCAAGTTTCATCTTAGGTGCCTTAAAACATCTTTCAAGGATTCCATAATTTCCAAGGTGCAACAAAAATGCCAGTGCCCTAACTTATATTTTATAGCTTCTTAATTAATTCTTTTTGCATAATCTTAATCTCCATGCTTTAAAACCCTATTCTTATAAAGTTTTGACCAAAATCAAACTCCCTCTAGGATCTCTATATCTAGGCCAGACTAAGAGGAGAATGGAACTCAAAGGAACAACAAGCTTTCTAGCCTATATCATACCTTTTTTGAATACTTGTCAAATGGAGATTCATGTGATGCAATTTGTTACTTCAAACTGCATCCTTTCTCTAAGTGTTTAGCCACCAAAATGCTCTTTTTAAGAAACTAAAACCATCAATAGGAAGAGCTTAAAGAGGAGAAGAAGTTTAACTAGCATGAGGTGAAAGAGTGTATGGATTCATACTCTTTTTGCCTTTTCTTTCTCCTCTTTCTCCCTTCTCTTTGTATGCCTATGGCTACTGGTTCAAAGGTGCGTAAGTCAGTTATAAGGGCAACATGGGTGGCATGACATAATATAAGAAGAAAAGAGGTGATTTATAATAATTCCAAAAATTTCCATTACGTCTTGACACTTTAACTCCTCTGGTTGAACTCATTTTGGATTCTTTTTGAAAATCATCTTTTCCATAATAAAATTAAGGCTCTCTAGTTTATTGAAAATATTTACTTTGAAATTTTTGGGACTTAGAATACTCTAGAAAAGCCTAGTTAAAGTTTCAATAAACTAACATCCTAAATTGTACATTATCAGGATTTTAACCATTTTAATGATTCCTATGGTTTTTAGAGACTTTCAAGATCTCTGAAAACTTTATTGAGATTAATTTTAACATTTAAAACTCTCTTTTTTGAGTTTTTAATATTTTGCCCAAAATTATGATTTTACCACTATTTTATCGATTTATTCTATTTATCTATTTTGGCTTCGATTTTAAGCCGTTAATGATTTTATAACCCCTTTTGTAGATGTTCTAATTGATATTCTACCCTTACTTATCTTTAATTCATTTTGCTTTAGGTCCTCTTTCATTATCATATAGGTTCTAGTTTAGTTTTAAATATACAAGTGTTACACCAATTGTGGGCTAACTTTTCAAGTGAGGAATCATCTAGCAATGACAAAGAGAAGCCATCTAAGAGCTAGCCATAATATGATAGGCTTGTAGGCTTAGCATTTTGGTTTTGTAATGTGATGGATGTAATGAATAGATATTGTGCCACTATGATTTCTTTTGTATAGCATGTATGCATCATGAGTTACCAAGTATAGTATCCTTCATACCTTATACTTATGGGATTGATCTTCCCCTTAGGATGCTTTTTTTTCTTTTGTATATGATTCTTTATTGTGAATATGAATCTTTACTTGTAATGAATGGAAATTATGGTTAATCTTAAGGCTTTGCTCTTCTCTTGTTGATACATATGGTTATCTTAGTTACTTAAGGTTTATGTTGTTGTATGTGAGGAAGTTTGGATGATATCTGTAAATGAGGATGAAGAGAGATTGATTGTGTTATGATTTAGGGTTGTTTGTTGCTAGTAAAGTATGAGGTTGCATTAAGTTTTAAGGAAGTAACTAGGTTAAAAGGTAATCCACAAGGTTTAAGGCCTTAGTACCACTTGCTTTAGGAAGTTATGGTCATTTGAAATTTTCCCCAATAGGTTGGATAGGTTTTGGTGAGTGCTAGGATGGGTTTCGAACCTTGGGAGGTTGTTTTGTGGCATTTCAGGCTACTTTTAAGAAATGTGTGGATTTGACAAGTCAAAAGATTGAACTTCGATATAAGTTTCATCATGCACTTAGAACACTTATAGGTGCCCCTAGATATTAAGTTTAGTGGTCTTTGGAATAATTTAAGTACATCCTTATTTAAGTACAAATTAGTTTAACTAGGAGACTTTAGGGAAATTATTTAGTTGCTATTACTTCTACATGAATAGTCAATTGTTAGTAGGGGAGCAATTGATCAACTATGTTCCAAAATGCATGAGTTTGCATTATTACAAACTACTAGTCGACCGGGAGCTAGCAACCAATCAACTGGCATGACCTCCAACATAGTGGTCTATTCTGTAAGGAAATGGTTGACTACCAGCTTGGTAATAGTCGATAAGGGATTCTTCAATAGTTGATCACTCCATTGAGGTCAATCAACTACTTTGTTCAAGATCAGCCAACATTTTAAGTGTTACACTATAGGCTCTCTAGGGTCTTTTTGGGGAGATTTTAGTGATTCCTGTCAACACTAAGAAGATTAAGATAGTTGGTTATATGAGGAAGGCTCTCATGGTAGTCATAATCAAGATTTGGGTTTGAGATGAATTAATATTTCAAAGGCTTCTAACTCGTTCAAATTTTTAATGTTTTCATGTTATAACTTAGCAACATCTATGACTTACTATTTTGTCCTTAAATCTTTATTCATTAGCCTATTATTATTAAGGTGTTACACAATTGATGTAGCAAGGAAGAACATAGAGTTGAATTTAGCAAAGAGTAAGGGACAGAATTTATCGTTAGAAGCATACAATTGAATATAACATAAAGTTCAACATTAGAAAGCATAGAGTTGAATTTAGCATTAGAGTTGAATCTGGCAAGTACTTGAGAATAGAATTTAGCATTGGAAACATAAAGATGAATCTAGCAAGTATTCAAAAATAGAATCAAACATTATGTTAAATCTTAGTAATATTAGATTTGAACATGTTTGATGGAAAAAAGAAAAATAGACATGGCAAATCCTAGCAAAACCTAACATATAAAACATATACCTAACACACATGCCACAAACGTGTTTGTGGCTCATTTTATTATTATTATTTGAAAAAATTGATTTTTAATATCTTTACTGTCAAATTTTTCAATTAAAATATGACAAGTGTATAACTTTTTAATAATAAGATTATAAATGTATGATTTTTACAAACAAATATATAAATTTTAATAATTTATCATCAAATAATTAAAATTTTTAAAAAATTATACATATTATAATTTTAATAACAAAAATATAAACAATTACATTTAAATTTAAAATTTTTATTTTTCTCTTTGGTTACATAGAAGGGGAAAGACATTTAACGCCCGCCACAAAGAAAGCCTGGTTCAAAGAAGACCTGTGGGACACAAGCATGGACATTAACCGATACTGACTTGGTGACTGGGACGAAAGATCATCTTTCTGCCTTTCACATGGTAAAGCCCTTTGGGCTGTCATATGTTAGCTTATATATCCAAACGCAAAACACCTATATATACTTATAACTAATTCATCCCGTCTCCATGGATCAGACCATTTGGTGAACCATGTTCCATAGCACCCATGAGGAGTAAATTAGTTCTTATAAAATTTGACACTATCAATTCTTCAGTCACTCAGTTACATGGAAAATATAACTAGGCCTTTTCTTTTCAAATAAAATAGACCAAAAAAAAAAGAAAAAGAAATTCTACACTGGATAACTGGACATTTAGTCAAAGGTAGGCTGTTTCCATGAAATTAATCTTTTTTATTTTGGCAAGCTTGTTAGTCACGAGGGCACGTATCTTTAATAAATCAAGACCAGGTTTTTAGTAAGGAAGCACGTAGCTTTACATTATAATAAATCAAAATAACTCTATAAAACTCATCTGCAGCCAATAATATAGTAAGAAAGTCAGGATTAGTTCCAATTACATATTTGAATAAGGAGAAAATTATATAAATTTCTTTTAAATTTTGTTAAAATTATATAAATTTTTTTCTCCACTTTAAAATATATACGAACCTCTTGAAATAAAAAGTTGCGCTATACTTCAAATCAATCTTTATTTTTTTAATTAAAATACTATCTATTAACCTATATATATATATATATTAAACTAAATATCTCTTATATATTTTTTATGGAGGGTATTTTAATTAAAAATTTTAAAATTAGATTAAAGTGTATATTTTTAAAATAAAAAATAATTTATATAATTTTAGCACAACTTAAAGCTTAAATAAATTGTTCTCACCTAATAAGATAGTAAGTTGTGTGTGTGTGTGTGTGTGTGTGGAGAGAGAGAGAGAGAGAGAGAGAGAGAGAGAGAGAGAGAAATTTATAAATTTATTTTGATGACGATCTTTCAATTGAGAGTGACACAAAATTGAATAATTTTACAAGAGAGTTGTGAAAAATGGTGTTTTAACATAGACTCCAATAAAAATTGTAAGAGTAAAAGAATGTTATCTAATGGCAACATACGTAAGTGGGTTTTTTTTTTAATTAAAGTTCAACTTTTTTTAATAATTATTGGGTCAAATCTTTGTAGAAAAAAAATATTAGCCTTAAATGCTATGGATAGGTGGAATCAGATTCAATGAAGGCAACTTTGCTATGACACGGTTTTTAAAGAAAAAAGTTTAATTTTTCTGATGAAATGAAGAGATACTATTAGTATATAATTAGCCAATAATTAATGTATGATTAGGCAAGTAAGGTTAGTTATTATTTGTTTATAATAGTGTAATTAATAAGTAATGATTATTCTATGATTAATTAATTAAAATTAATTATCGATGAGTGAATGAAACAATTAAAAAGTAAGAATAACTATATGATTAATTAATTAAAAATAGTTAGTTATTGTTAATTTGTCATATAAAATAAATATTGGTTATGTAATAATTAATTAATAAATTTAGAATAAAAATGTGCCAAATCGTTGCTAAACCACATTATTGTCTTCATATACTAGACATGGATGAACTTGGCTTCTATGGATCCAATTTTGAGGGAAAACATTGATTTTGTACGGAATTTTTTAATGAAAATGAGAGATATAATTAGAAGTTTGTTAGATTAGTTATGATAATAAAAGTTAATTTAGTTATGTGATATGAAAGTTAGTTAAGTTAATTTTGTGAATTTTGGAATTTTTTTAAAAGTAACAAATGTTAATATTTTGTTATAAACTTTTATAAATGGTTTACATTTTTTTTATTTTTCAAAAGTTCAAATTTTTTAAATTGAAATAACTAAAAATTTTCTAAATTTTTAAGATTTTTTGTAAAAAGATCAAAAAAAAGAAAATTTTTTTAAATTTTTATTTTTTTCCAATAATCCTGTTATGTTTAATTTTATCATGACATATTATTTCCTTTTAAATTAAATTTTGTAGAGATAATGCTTAAACATATTATCACAAAATACATGCAAACAAAATAAATATATTGAAGACAATAAAAGAAAACTAAATAAAGATAACAATAAAAATAATTGCGAAAAAAATAAATATAACACAATATAAATGCAAGTATAATAACTATATAGCAAAGAAATGAATGTAACCAAAATAAATATAAATACAATGTAAACAAAATAGATATAATCACAAAATTTATAGCAGTGATTATTAATATAGCAAAAATAATTAAATATAAAAAAAAACTAAATATAACACAAAAAATAAATGTAAACATAATAAAGATAGAAAAAAAAATTAAATATAACCAAAATAAATATAAAAAACTCAATAGTAACATAATAAATATAGTAAAATCATTAAATGTCACCAAAATAAATATTAAAAAAAATTAATGCAAGCAAACTAAATAAATATAACAAAATAACAAAATAAATATAACTAAAAAAAAGTTAGATACAACAACAAAATAAATGCAAATAATATAAATATATAAGACACAAAAAAAATACAAACATATTAAATATAGCCAAAAAAATAAGTGTAAAAAATTAAATATAACACAAAAAATAAATGCAAACTAAAAAATTTAGACCCTAAAAACCAATGTAACCAAACAGAATATAAAAAAATAAATGGAACCATAATAAATATAACAACTAAAATACAAATGGCATCCAAAATAAATATAAAAAATTAATGCAACCAAGTTAGATATAAGAACAACGTTTAATGCAAACAAAATAATTATAAAACAAAAGAAAGTAAATAAAATAAATATAACACAAAAAAATAATGCTAGCAAAATAAATCTAACAGACCAATAAATGCAAACAAAATCAATATACCACAATTAACATAAGGCAAACAAAATAAATATAACCCATATAAATAAATGCAAACATAATAAATTTAACAAAAAATTAAATGTAAACAATATATATATATATATATAAGCAAAAATTAAATGCCCAATAAATAAATAAATAAATAAATTTGAAAAATTAAATAAAAAATGCAAAAGTAATAAATTTAACAAAAAGATAATTAATACAAATATACTAAATATAACAAAAATTAAATGTAAAAAATATATATATAAGAAAAAATTAAATGTCATTAAATAAATATAACAACAAAATAAATATAACCAAAATAAATATGCAAACTAAATAAATATAACCATAAATTAAATACAACCAAAATACATATAATATCAATAATTTATGCAAACAAAATAAATATAACAACAAAATAAATATAGCTAAAAAAATAAATGCAACTAAAATCAATATAACACAAGAAATTAAATATAAATATATAATTTAACTAATAAATATTTATAAAAAATTTAAAATAATTTACTAACCATGTTAGATCAAAGAAGGAAAATTGAAAAGCAGAGTTAAGTACTTCTAGCAATTAAATTTTAAAAAAATTGAAAGTTACAAATTTACTAATGGTAAATGATGAGGTGAAAAAAAGAAAATAATGTAAAAAACTGAAGAATTTAACTTTAGCTAAAGAAGAGAAGAAGATAGGCGTGTATAACGTAGAAGGCTAAAGAAAAAAAAAAAAAAAAAAAAAAAAAAAGATGGCTGTATAATGCAAGAGGTTAAAAAAAAGAAGATATGTGTGTGTGTTGCAAGAGGGAGGAAGTTGGAAAGGAGACGTTTCAAGTAATGTGGTGGAAAGAAATTTTTACAAACTCAATTCCAATTGGTTTAGTGTTGTCAAGTCAGGGACAAAAGACTTTGATTTAACAACACATGCAGGCGTAACCTATAAGCTGTAGGCAAAGTTTGCAATGTTGATTAGGTTAAACTTACATGCAAGCAAGGCCAACATGTATTGTAAGGCTTGCTTATAACAACCTGCATGTTTGCAATGCATGGGATAAAAAAAATTTATAAATTGAACATTACATTTATTTTAAAAAATATTTTTAGTGAAAGTCAGAATTATTTTATGTAAAAATCGAAATCATCTATTTCAACTTCTAAAAAAACTATAATATATTGATATGATATTATGTAGGAATAAGAATTTTGCAATTTTTATTTTTAAATAATAGGATCAAACTCAAAATGCCTACGTAAGTGAGTACATTGGCAGGGTGAAATGTCTGTGAATCTAAGAGAACATTTAAACCTTTTTGATAAGCTAGTTAAGAAGATGAAAAAATTATAGAAATTTTTTTGAACTTTATAGAAATTATATATTTTTTATCTATTTTTAAAATATGTACGTTAATCTATTTTTGAATTATTTTACTAAAATTCCTCTATACAAAAATATATATTTTATGTTAATAAAAAATATTTTATTCAAATTATTTAGAATTAGATTAAACTATAACATAATTTCTATTTAAAATATATATATGTATTATAAAAATAAAAAAGATATTCATATAATTTTAACAAAATTCAAAAAATTATTTATATAATTTAATCGTAAAAATAATTAGAAGCAGGCGTCAATGAGATGCAACGGGCATCTCGCGAACGGTTATGCTGTCGCTCCGGCGGACAATCTTCGGCGCAATTATGTACACAATCTCGAGGCGAACCGCTTTATAAAACGTGCAGCATGCTAGCACAGTGCACCGGCTGATATAATGGGTTCGATATATCAACCCACGTGTAGAATCATATTTCAAAATTTTATTAATCTTAGAAGGCTCATTTAATTGAATAATGCAAAGAAAAAAAGAATAAATAAATAAGATAAAAAATGATTTTTGTGTTTCTATATTTAAAATAATAATAATAAATAAATATTACTAAGTAATGATTAAAAAATATAATAAATATTGTATATAATTTTTTAAAAAACTTTCCTCACCCTTATAACAAACCAAACAGTTTTAATTTTTGTTTCAAAAATTAAGAACGGAAAGGGTCAGGAATCTTTTTTAATTTACTGATTTTTAAGGATCGTGGCATGGTGATTCATAATGTCTGATTCTTGGGTTTAGCAGGATTATATACTTTATGAAACAACTGCGTTGGCATGATGACTTTCTCGATTTTTTTTTTTAATGGACCTTGGAGATTTCTGAAATGTGGACAAATGAAAATCGAGCAAGCAAATGGAGAATATCATTCCGCCTGTAAAGACGCTAATCCTTGGGATCCGGATCCCTACAGTGCATTTGAGCTGAAGTGAGGACAGAGACAGAGAGGGAGAGATAGGTCCCACTTCTAGTATGTGAATCCCACACACTTCTCCCTCTCTGTCTCTCTCCTCACTTCAGTTGAAGTCACTACAGGGGATCTATTTCCTAATCCTTGGCCTTGAGATTAAAGAAGCTGATATTCTGATTTGGTAAAACACATATACATTGGGTATGCCTAAGGATTATGAATCAACTCCTCCTCGCCTAGAAAGCCCAGATCGTGCTGTACTACCTCTTAACTTCAGGCCTAAACTAATGGAATGTGTCCACCCAAGCCCATTTCATGAGTATGAATCAAAACCTTTTATTTCTTTTGTCTAATCTTACATTTAGTGATGGAGATGAGTTAGGAGACTTTAAAGAGCTTGAACAAAATCAAGAACTTAAAAACAAAAGGGCTGGACGTAACTCTAAAAGATGGCCAGCTAAAGATCCATTGCAAGGTATGGGAGGCCCATGCACAAGATCAAGAGCCAAAGCTATGAAGGAGGCCTTGAATGGAGTGATCCAAAAACTAATGGACCTGGAGCCCATAGTCTTAGCTGAATATGAAGCCCAAAAGGAACAAAATGGCATGAAAATCATTTCATATCTACAAGATGCTAGCCCAAGCCTGAAAGGAGCCTAATTGAAGAAGCCCAACCATTTCCACAAAATCCTCTTAGTTTTAATTTGATTGTTTCTGTTTCAGATTTTTTAGCTTTATTAGGCACCATTCTTGGTGAATTTGTTTAGATTTAAATTTCTTTTATTTTCCCGCCAAACCTAAGAGTTATTTTGTATTTAGGGTTTTATTTTTTCAAATGCCTATATAAGGCCCACTTGTACTCCAAGAAGAGGCAGATTGAATGAATTAGTTTCAGAATTATTTCTGACTTGTGAGGTTTCTCTTGTGGCCTTTGTGTACTGGAGAAAATCTTTGACTTATCAAAGGAGTGGTTTCCTTTGTGGCATCCCGGATTAGGGTTCTAAGAGACGGGTTCTCTTAGGGTTCAATTCCATTGACCAACATCTCTTCTTCTTCTTCTTCTTTGTTTCTTTCTTTATTCTTTCTTGCTTGTTGTCCAGATCTGCCTATTTTCTTGTTCTTGTGTCGTATGCCAAAATTTGATCACTGATCCGTGTAATTTGGGGTTCCTAGAACGGGTTTCTACGGAGTCTCATATCATCTGGTATCAGAGCCTGGTTGAGGTTGGTTTCATCCACTTTTTCCTTGTTCTTTTCCCTTATTTCGTCTGATTCTTTTCTGTTCGTCCATATTTTTGTGCGGCTGTTTTTGGTGTTTTTCGTTCGTGTTTTTGGACGTTTAATAGGTCTTTCTTGTGTTTCAAGATCTCTTCTTTCTGCTCGATTTAGAATCACATCAATCCGATTTTTTTAGAGCAAGTTATAGCTATTTCTTTTCTGCTCGTCCTTTTTTTTATGCAGCTGTTTCTGGTGTTTTCCTTCGTGTTTTTGGACGTTTAATAGGTCTTTATTGTGTGTCGAAATCTCTTCTTTCTGCTCGTTTTGGAATCACATCAATCCGATTTCTCTAGGGCAAGTTATAGCTATTTCTTTCGTGCATATCATTCTGATCTTTCAGAAATCTTTTGTTCAGAAATCTTGTGCTTTGTTTGCAAATTTCAGCACCTTCAAGATTCAAAAAAAAAAAAGAAGAAGGAAAAGTTGCAAAAAAAAAAAAGGAAGTCAGAATCTGTGAAAAAGAAAGTTGTGCTGGAAATTGAAAAAAAAAAAAATTTGAATAGTTGACTTGAATTGCAATTGCTGAAGATCATTTATTCTTGGAATTACCACATCTGATTCCCTGAGTTGAACTGGTCATTAAATGTCATATTGTGCACAATTCATAAAAAGGAAATATGCATTCATTCACCTTATTCTAAATTTCAAATTTCTGATTGCTTCATTACTGATTTCAGATTTCAATTTTCTTTCCATCCTTTCCTCTTGATAATTAATCATTTAACCACTTGATCTCCCATAATCTGCCACACACCATTTGTTCTTTCAGTGTCTTGATTTTCCTTTCCTAGTCACTTGCTATATTGTCTATTGGCTGCACCTACGATTTTTCTTTAAAATATTGGACTTTTGTTGTCTCTTTGAGAACTTTATATCTTGGATTCTAATTTAAGATTGCCACTTCAGTTGCTGCTTCTTTTGATTTGTTGGATTTAATTCAGTATACTATAGGAAGCAAGTTGAGAGGAAAAAGGCAAGAGTGTTTTCATCATTGTAAAAGCCATTATAAGAGTGAAACACGAGTGAATTTGCATCATTTAGAGTGAAACACGTGAGGGAGTAGTCAGGTCCTTTTCTTGCTATTCACTAACATTTTCAGGTGCCAATCATGTCTGAAAGTGAAGATAACCAAGTTGACCTTAAATTATTTATCAAATCTGTTCAAGAACAATTCAAGAGGCTAAATGCTAGGTTGGATCAAATGGATTCTTCTTCTTCTAACAACAAGGCGAGGCATGGTAAAAATGTTGTTCTAGGAGGAGATGAATCTGATATTGAGGAGGAAAGCCAACATAAAAGAGTTAGGAGAGCTCCCCCTCAAAAGAAAGATGCCTTTAGTAACATCAAGATGAAAATCCCTTCCTTTCAAGGGAAAGCTGATCCTGATGTATATCTTGAATGGGAAAGAAAAGTTGAGTTTTTATTTGACTGTCAATCTTTTTCAGAAGAAAGTAAAATAAAATTAGCTGCTTTGGAGTTCACAGATTATGCAAGCCTATGGTGGGATCAATTAACCACTAGTAGGAGGCGTTCAGGAGAGGGTCCAATTCGGTCTTGGCCAGAAATGAAGGCTCTCATGAGAAAGAGATTTGTCCCTACCCATTACTATAGGGATGTGCACAAGAGGCTCCACAAAATCAAACAAGGATCTATGAGTGTGGAAGAATATTTTCAGCAAATGCAAATTGCCATGATTAAAGCTGACATTGAGGAAGATTCAGAAGTTACAATGGCAAGATTTCTTGGTGGCTTAGACCCTGAAATTGCTGCAGAAGTTGAATTGCAAAACTACCTTGATATGGAGGAGTTGTTGCATAAAGCCATTAAGGTGGAGAAGCATTTTAAGACAAAACAGAAATTGAAATCACATGCTAGTTCCAACAAAGACTTCAAGTCCTCTTTCAAGTTTAAGGGAGAGACCAAGCCTAAAGAGGAGAATAAGATGAAGATGCAAACACCTACTTCTAAAGGTAAATCTGAACCTAAATCTTCTTCTAGTTCTTCTAAAATTAAATGCTTTAAATGTCAAGGTTTTGGTCACATTGCTTCACAATGTCCAAATAAAAAGACTATGATTTTGCTTGAGAATGGTGTTGTTACTAGTGAAAGCAGCAGTGATGAAGATGTGGAAGTTGAGTTAAGCTCCAATGGAGGTGATGAATCTGATGTGGAGGTTACTGAAGCTGTGATTGGTGAGGCTCTAGTGTCAAGGCGTGCTCTTAGTATTCAACCGAAAGAGGAGCTTGAAAAAGAACAACGAGAGCATATCTTTCACACTAGGTGTTTTGTTAACAACAAGGTATGTAGCCTTATCATTGATAATAGGAGCTGCACCAATGTTGCTAGTACCTTGTTGGTTGAAAAGCTAGGTTTGCCAACTAGAAAACACCCCACCCCTTATAATTTGTTGTGGTTCAATGATAATGGGGATGTTAAAGTTACTAAGCAAGTTGTTGTAGCATTTTCCATAGGAAGTTACCATGATGAGGTTTTATGTGATATAGCTCCTATGTATGCTGGACACTTGTTATTGGGTAGACCTTGGCAATTTGATAGGAAAGTTAAGTATGATGGTTATACTAACAGGTATTCTTTTGAGTTTAATAAGAAAACCATTATGCTAACCCCTCTCAGACCCTTGCAGGCATATGAAGATCAAAAACGAATTACTCAAGAATGCAAGTTAAGAGAGAAAGAAAAGAAAGTGCGTGAGAAAGAAAGAAAAGAAAGTGAGAGGGAGAGAAAAGAAAAGAGAGCTACTGAATTGAAAAGTCAAGAGAGTGAAGAGAAGAAAGTAACACTATTTTCCAGTAGAGGAGAGATTAAGAGGGCTTTATGTAGTGAGACATCTTTTGTCCTCTTATATAAGGATGTTTATCTAACCCTTAGTGACCTTGATGAATCTCTTCCTTCTAGTGTTTTGAGTTTGTTGCAGGAATATAAAGACTTATTTCCGGAAGAGGTACCGGATGGATTGCCTCCCATAAGAGGCACTGAACACATGATTGACTTTATTCCTGGAGCATCTCTTCCTAACCGACCTGCGTATAGGGCAAATCCAGAAGAGACTAAGGAAATTCAGAGGCAAGTGGAGGAACTCATGAAAAAGGGGTTTGTGAGAGAAAGTCTTAGTCCATGTGCTGTTCCGGTAATACTTGTGCCCAAGAAGGATGGCAAATGGAGGATGTGTGTGGACTGTCGAGCCATCAACAAAATCACTGTTAAGTATCGATATCCCATTCCTAGACTTGATGACATGCTGGATGAGTTACATGGTGCTTGCTTGTTTTCAAAAATAGATCTTAGAAGTGGTTATCATCAAATTAGGATGAAAGAGGGTGATGAGTGGAAGACTACATTTAAGACTAAGTTTGGTTTGTATGAATGGCTTGTTATGCCCTTTGGCTTAACTAATGCTCCTAGTACATTCATGAGCTTAATGAATCATGTGTTTCGCCCTTACATAGGAAAGTTTGTTGTTGTGTATTTTGATGACATTCTTGTGTTTTCTAAGAATCTAGAAGAGCATGCTAAGCATTTGCATTCTGTGTTTGATATTTTAAGAGAAAATAAACTCTTTGCAAATTTAGAGAAATGCTCTTTCTGCTTGGATTCTGTGGTTTTTCTTGGTTTTGTTGTAGGTACTGATGGCGTCCGAGTGGATGAAGAGAAGGTGAAAGCAATTCGAGAGTGGCCAACACCTAAGAATGCTAGTGAAGTGAGGAGTTTCCATGGACTTGCAAGTTTCTATCGACGATTTGTAAAGGACTTCTCAACCCTTGCTGCACCTTTAAATGAGCTGGTAAAGAAAAATGTTATCTTTAAATGGGGTGAGGCACAAGAGGCGGCTTTTAATACTTTGAAAGATAAATTGACCAATGCCCCTCTACTTATTCTTCCTGATTTCAAGTTTTTGAAGTTGAATGTGATGCCTCTGGAATTGGTATTGGTGCTGTTTTGATGCAAGAGTCAAGGCCTATTGCTTACTTTAGTGAGAAGCTTAGTGGTGCTTGTTTGAATTATTCAACTTATGACAAGGAATTGTATGCTTTAAAAAGAACTCTAGAACATTGGCAACATTATTTATGGTCTAAGGAATTTGTTTTGCATTCTGATCATAAGAGTCTTCAATATCTAAAGACCCAAGATAAGTTGAATAAGAGGCATGCCGTATGGCTTGAATTCATTGAGTCATTTCCTTATGTGCTTAAACATAAAAAGGGGAAAGAAAATGTTGTGGCTGATGCTTTGTCTAGGAGGTATAGTCTTATTACATCTATGCAAGCTAGGTTAATTGGTTTTGAATCTTTCAAAAGCATGTATGAATGTGATGCTGACTTTGCTGAAACTTGGAAGTTGTGTGAAAAACATGGTGCTCATGATTTCTTTAGATTTGATGGTTTCTTATTTAAAGGAAATAAATTGTGTGTGCCTGTTTGTTCTATGCGTGAGCTTTTGGTTAAAGAATCTCATGAGGGTGGTTTGATGGGGCACTTTGGCATAGAAAAGACTTTATCTATGTTGAAAGAACATTTTTATTGGCCTCATATGCGTAAGGATGTGATTGCTGTGTGTAAAAGGTGTATTGCATGCAAGCACGTTAAATCTAAAGTGCAACCACATGGCTTGTATACTCCCTTACCTGTCCCTTCTCATCCTTGGGTCGATATTTCAATGGATTTTGTGCTTGGATTGCCTAGAACATCTAGTGGAAAGGATAGCATATTTGTTGTGGTTGATCGATTTAGTAAAATGGCTCATTTCATTGCTTGCTCAAAAACAAATGATGCTGTCCATATCTCAGATTTATTTTTCAAGGAGATTGTTAGATTGCATGGTTTGCCTCGATCTATTGTGAGTGACCGTGATGTTAAATTTGTTAGTCACTTTTGGAAAACTTTGTGGGCTAAGTTGGGTACAAAGCTTGTGTTTTCTACGGTGGCACATCCTCAAACAGATGGACAAACCGAAGTAGTGAATCGAACACTTTCTTCCTTATTGCGTGTTGTAATTCAAAAAAATTTAAAGAATTGGGAAAAGTGTTTGACTCACATTGAGTTTGCATATAATCGTGCCTTGCATTCTACAACTGAGTTTTCTCCTTTTGAAATCGTATATGGTTTTAACCCTTTGACTCCTTTGGATTTACTTCCTTTGCCTTGTAATGAGTTTGCTAACCTTGATGGTGCAAAAAAAGCTAAGTTTGTGCAGGATCTTCATGCTAAAGTTAAGGCGAACATTGAGCACAAGAATGAGCAATATGCTCAACATGCTAATAAAGGTCGAAGGAAGGTTATCTTTGAACCAGGAGATTGGGTGTGGGTTCATTTGAGGAAAGAAAGGTTTCCTGAACAAAGGAAGTCCAAATTACACCCAAGAGGCGATGGTCCTTTCCAAGTGTTGGAAAGAATAAATGATAATGCATATAAAATTGATTTGCCTAGTTCTTATGGGAATGTAAGCGCAACTTTCAATGTGGCTGACCTTTCTCTTTTTGATATTGCAGATTCGAGGACGAATCCTTTTCAAGAGGGAGGGAATGATGGAGATGAGTTAGGAGACTTTAAAGAGCTTGAACAAAATCAAGAACTTAAAAACAAAAGGGCTGGACGTAACTCTAAAAGATGGCCAGCTAAAGATCCATTGCAAGGTATGGGAGGCCCATGCACAAGATTAAGAGCCAAAGCTATGAAGGAGGCCTTGAATGGAGTGATCCAAAAACTAATGGACCTGGAGCCCATAGTCTTAGCTGAATATGAAGCCCAAAAGGAACAAAATGGCATGAAAATCATTTTATATCTACAAGATGCTAGCCCAAGCCTGAAAGGAGCCTAATTGAAGAAGCCCAACCATTTCCACAAAATCCTCTTAGTTTTAATTTGATTGTTTCTGTTTCAGATTTTTTAGCTTTATTAGGCACCATTCTTGGTGAATTTGTTCAGATTTAAATTTCTTTTATTTTCCCGCCAAACCTAAGAGTTATTTTGTATTTAGGGTTTTATTTTTTCAAATGCCTATATAAGGCCCACTTGTACTCCAAGAAGAGGCAGATTGAATGAATTAGTTTCAGAATTATTTCTGACTTGTGAGGTTTCTCTTGTGGCCTTTGTGTACTGGAGAAAATCTTTGACTTATCAAAGGAGTGGTTTCCTTTGTGGCATCCCGGATTAGGGTTCTAAGAGACGGGTTCTCTTAGGGTTCAATTCCATTGACCAACATCTCTTCTTCTTCTTCTTCTTTGTTTCTTTCTTTATTCTTTCTTGCTTGTTGTCCAGATCTATCTATTTTCTTGTTCTTGTGTCGTATGCCAAAATTCGATCACTGATCCGTGTAATTTGGGGTTCCTAGAACGGGTTTCTATGGAGTCTCATATCATTTAGCCACCTAAAATAAAATTTGCTCCCTTTCAAGGTAGAGTCATTGATTCGTCATCCTAGGGATTCTACAATTACGTTGACTTGTGCTCGAACTGACGGATGAGACAACTAAGTATATTGTCTGTGTGATTGATGAAGTGGTTGTAACGCATATGCAAGGTCACACTGAGGATCTTCAAAAATCTTTCTATTTCGACCCAACGAAATTACACAAATGACAAGCGCAAAGACCATAGTATACTCATTTATTGGTCCTGGGATTAAACTCGATCGCTCAAAACCAGAACTGAAGCCACACTGAAATGTTGTTGGACATAGCGAATCAACTCACAACACATGTGACATGACCTGCTCTGCATTAGGAGTATTCATTAGTCCATTAGACTCTAGTAGTCTGTCCTAACCCGGACTAATCGGGTCGGGTCGAACTAAAAATATAAAATGGATAGAACTTTAAATACAACTATATCAGGTTGGGCTTCAACCAGCCTTAGTAGCTACTTTTTTTTAATTATCAATATCTTGTCATCTTATATATATATATATATATATATATATATATTTTTTTTTTTTATTTCATCTGATTCTCTTTACATGTTGTAACTTTTATTACATACCTAAACTCTCCCTACTTCTTAATTGTTTTCATCATCAATATACATGCTTACTGATATTTCTTTCGTTAAATAATAAAAATATACATGTTTACCTAAGGCTAATTATATTAGTATAACTTATATTTTGCTTGATAATACAAAATTATTTTTTTTATTATTGATAAAAATATGAGGATTCTAAAAGCTTATTATTTTGAATTATGTGCCTATGAGTCTGCAAAATAATATTTTTATATTACAAATATTAGTTAAAAAAAAAGGCCCAGGCGGTCCTAACCCGCCCTAACCCAACATAAAACCAAGCTTGTTTGGGTCGGGTCAGGCCACAAGCATAAAAATAAGTTCGATGTCTTAATCGGGCTAAGTATAAGATATACTAAATATCTGGCCTAATCTTACCCATAAATAACCCTATTCTGCATTAAATGATCTTTTCCTGTGTGCACTATTTATCTTTTACATAAATAAGTATTGTTCAAGCTAAAATATCTAGGACTGAGACTTGTATTAACACTATTGTACAAGAAAATAGACAAATATAAAATGTGTAGTATTTATTTTAACAATAAATCTTAATTAAATAGTGAATTCCATAGTGTGTGTCTTATATATTGTATATCTTTTTCCCTTCTAATATGAGATCATATTAATTTCACATCATCTACATCCTTGATACGTTGTCATCTTAACTTGATATTTTTAAATTAATTAATAAATATAAAATATCTATATTTAGTATACTAATATTTAAGATAGCTTCTAGATGCTATTTAAAATATCATGATGTTATAAGATCATGCAAGTTTAAATAGTATATTGTTATTAGATGATGTTTAGTTTGGTGTCTTGAAAAGTAATTATGGTGATAGACAAAGTTGGATAGTCAATATTATAAGAGGAAGAGAGAATGAGAGAGAGAGAGTAATAAAGAGACAACAACTTGTATTTAATAGTCTATAAAGATAATAATGCAATAGCTAAACAAAGTTAAGATTATAATTCCAAGTCTTAATAGAGTCTAAGCTTAATAGAAAGATGATGGTGAAGACGCTCTCTTCTTTGATTGTCCTTATGGTGTTTCGAAGGCTTTTTATTTAAAAGTTTTGGGGGTGGTAATGTGATGGTAACGATTAGATTAAGTTGCCTAATGGAGTTATAGAAGTCGTATGATCAAATAGCTTGTGATGCTAGAGCTATCATATTCAAAGCAACTTGTTATATCAATTTCTTGAATAAAGCTCAACGAATGGTAGCCATTGAATGCCTTGGACATTTTCAAAATTGGCTATACTAAATTGGGTCAATCAAAATGATTATGGTCAAATCGCACCCGTAACACTTACCTCCAAGTTGATCTGTAAGTTATCAAGCTAGGTAGACTTAGGGCTCGTTTGGTATAATGTATAGGATAAGGTTTGATAATATAAAACTTGATAGAATAAGGCCTGATAGGATAAAGCCTGATAAAATTTTAAAATTATACAGTGCGTGGTATGATATTGTATAAGACAATGTATCGTATAAGATAATATTATCATTTTATTTGGTAATGCATTATATAATGTTGGATAGCATAAAAATCAACTATTTTGATAAAAATACCCTTTAATTTAAAATTTATACTATATTTATCTAAATTTATTGTGTTATATTAACTTTTAGAAAAAAAAATAGATGAATAGGACTGCATATAGTGCATAATTACTTAGTGACTTAGGTGACCTGATCCTGTCTAATCATATCAAACTAAATAACTAAAAAATAATTTAGACATATTAGGTCAGGTTGGCCATATTAGCCAATTTCAGTCAACTTAATGAAAATTTTATTTTTTTTAAAGGTAAATATATAATTTTTAAGGACTTATATGAAATTTTTATTTTTTAAAAGTCAATTGATAATTTTTACTAAATATTTTTTAAAAAAATAGTTTAACTAATTTGAGAAACCATTCTAACCTAACGTCATACTAAACCAATTAGATACTAAATTAGTTTTTGTATAACTTATCCTAATCCTATTAATTTTTTTAAAAAATTCTTTTATAGGGATTTATATAAAAAGAATTTTAGTGATAAAATATAATTTTATAAAGACTTATATAAAAATTTTATTCTTTAGGATCATTTTATAATTTTTATAAAAATTATTTTACAAGGACTTATATAAAAATTTTATTTTTTTTAGGGTCATTTTATAATTTTATAATTTTTACCCAAAATTTAAAAATGGCTCAACTAACTTAATCCCAACTAGTATTAATTAAACTCAATCCAGTTTAGCCAATAAATATTCCCATAGATGAAGGATTAAAATCGGAAAGTATTAATAAGGTTTTATACATTAAAATCTAATCAGGTTTAATCTCACCCCCCAAAGCATGATTAGGTTATATATCATTTTGATGTATAAAAGAAGTATAATGTATAAGCTTATGCAATATATTACTTGCACCAAATAAGGAATAAGTTCATAATATATTGTATTAGCTTATACTATTAGGCTTTATACGGTATACCAAACATATCCTTAAACTACTATGTGTAGTATCATGTGATTAATGTTAATAGCATTATTGCTTCACATTCCTATGATTTTTTACATTTGTATAGAATGCTCCATGAAATGTGAGATTTTGTGGTGTATGAAGGGTTGTTTGTTGGTTCTTTTAAGTCTTGTTTACTATAATTATGTTCATCTATGTGCTGCTTCCCTACTTTGTCTTCCATTTGCTTCATCTGCATCTATGTATGTTGGTTTTCAAGCATGATGATTATGCCTTTCCTAGGTAATTTCAAGAGTAATATGTTTGGGGATGATCTTTACTGGTCTTGAGAAGACTATAGCATTCCATTGAATGTAGTCCCATCATTGCCTTTGGTCAACAAGGTTGTTGAACACAAAGAATAGAACTTTTTTGATACCACATGAATATGTTCTTTGTTTAATACAAAGAATACAGCTTTTTTGATACTACATGAATATGTTCTTTGAAAAGGAGTGTGGTTTCCATTAGATGGGTGTTTTCTATTCCATAATAGCTTTGATTAGGGTGGCATTTTATTAACTAATCTCATAAGCTATGTAGTATATGTTAGGTTTCATGGCTCTGTATTATTATGTAAGGATAAAAATATCTTTTTCTTTGTTTTGTTATTTTTTCAATGTTAATAAATACCCTAATATTCATGGTATGTTCATTATTGTCAATAAATTCGTTTCTTTGTTAGAGGTTTTATGGGTTCAAAGCCATCCAAAGGAGCTAATTGTATAAAAATCATCCAAAAAGAAAGATTTGACTCAAAAATAAAAAATAGGGAAAAAAAATCCAAACATACAAAAAAATGTAAATAAAACTCAAAATATAAGATTAAAAAAAATAAGAATTTATTCAAATTTAAATAATAAAACACTTACTTGTATATATAAAACACTTGTTAGTCACTTGGAATTAGTCCAAATGATAAAGGTAAAGTGAAAGTATAGGTAGTATAAAGGGTTCAATCTTTACAGTGTAATATAAAAAAAAAAAACACCCTTCTTGTTTGGACTTTGGGGAGTGGTTCTCATCCTTCAAAGTTGGAACTTGAAAGTCGAACTTTGATCAATTTCTTTGCTTTGTTTTGCTGGGGCAGCTACAGCGTCTGGATGGAAGAAGAAAAGCTAAAAAGGTTATTATGCAAATCATTCTTCTTGGCCCACTTCATTCTTTTTTGTATGTCATCATGTTAAAAGAGGACTGCCATTTTGGGCCTATAGCCTTCATTTTAATCTCATTATGTCAAAAAAAGGCTTGCATTATGGGCTTATGGCCACTTCATCCAATCCCTGCTTTCGTCCAAAATGTTGATCCATGCCCCCCATGATCTGTATGAGTTTACACTCTTACTTCCATCCAACATATATATAATTGGGAAAAAAGGTCTTTTTTAAATTTTTTGTTGGGGCAGGTAGTTCCGTCCTTGGGCTTAGCTTTGTTTGCACAACGAGAAGGTAGGCGGCTTTTTCGTCAGAAATTGATAACTCCAATATTATTTCTGCATTTTACTTTTCTGAGAAGACAGAACAAGAATTAAAAGAATGGAAAGAAGGATTTTTAACTTGTTTTAAATTCAACTTTCATATTATTTAGAGTAATATATATATATTTTAAATTGTGTTAAAATTATATATACTTTTTTATTTTTAAAATGGATAAAGAACTTTATTAAAATAAAAAATTATTCTATATTTTAGTTTAATTCTAAATTATTTGACCAAAATGCCCTTATTTAAAATTTTTTTAGTTAAAGAAATTTATATTTATATTAATGGAGAATTTTTTTGTTAAAAAATTTTAAATTAAAAATAGATGATAACTTTTAAAAAAAAAAAACTTTGCTTGTTTGAACAATATATAGAAGATTTATATAATTTTAATAAAATTTTAATAAAATTTGTATAATTTATTTTATTATTTATTATGAGTCATCATTATCGTCATCTTCGTCATAATATATACCCAAATGCTTTTTGAGTTGTTATTTCTTCAGGTAGCTCTCCATCTACAGATTTTTTGGCTCACTTTTCAACCGCCAGGTAGAACTGGTTCAAATAAAACCCATGGGACACAAACAAATCAACCACTGTACCCAAATGCTCTTTCTTCTTGTAATGTTTTGCTCTTAAAGATGTGGTTTTTCTCCGGTCACGCTCTTTCTTCTTGTAATGGTCTGCCCTTAAAGATGTAGTTTTCTTTTTTGGTCTCAATCAAGTTATTCAAAAATTATCCAAATTAATTGAATCGAGCCAAACTAAATCAAATCAATAAAAATCAAATTAAATTGATTAAAAAAAATTAAAATCGATTTAGATATTATAAAATTGATTGGCTTAGTTTGATTCTCAATTTTATCAAGTTAAACCAAATTAATATTTTTTTTCTTTTATAAACTAAATCCAAATTATACATAAGCCTTTTATTAATAAAAAAAGTAGTGATATTTTTTTTCTACTTTCCTTACATTTAGATGAGTTTATGAAATAAATTATCTTTAAAATATTATTATTTTATTATTTTTATATATGATATTTAATTACAATTATAGAATAATTGAACATAATTATAAGGGATACTTTTTTTATAAAAAAATAATATATAATAATTAATTATTTTAACATTATTATTTGTTAGAATATTAAGAGATGCATTATATTCCAAGTCAAATTTTACATATTACAAGAAATAAAATTTTTTAAAAAATAAAATCACTTTTAGGTAAAAAAAACAAGAATTAAACCGGATTAAATCAAGTCAAATCGAACAAAAATAGAACCAAATTAATTAAAACTCAAAATCAATAAGATATAAGAAAATGTTAAATCGATAATGTCGATTTGGTTTGGTTTTGGTCCAAAATTAAACTAAATCAAACTTATAAATACCCCTAATCTTAATAATGGTTTCTCATGAGTCAAGACTAATCTTTCTTTACCAAGAATCTTTTTAACAAAATAGTCCATTTGAACAAATAATCTCTCCCTGTTAAAGAAAGCTATTTGTTTTTTATGGTTATTACTTATAATCCAAAAAAATTATAAAAAATTTGACAAATAAATATATTTTACAATAAAATTATCTATCATTTAAACATTTAATAATCAGTACAATTTAAATCACAAATATGAACTAGAGGCTTCCATCTTGCAAGGATTTCAATTCTTGGATGCGACAAGCCATAATTGCGGGCTGAACGAATAACTGATCCAATTTAATAGTGATAACCATTATTAATTATTTTACGTGGACGTCGTTCTCCAATAACATCAACCACATATTCCATGGTGTGACTAAAGCCGTAGCATCATCATCGTGCAGACTCTCTAGAGCCAACTTCAACTCGTCTTTGACATTGTTATTCTCCGAGTCTTTTGTTTTTTCTTTTTGGCCCTTAGCTTTTTCTTACCCAAATTCTTTTTCTTCCTATAGGGTGTATTTGGTTGGAGAGTTTTGGAGGAGAAGGGAGAGGAGGGGAGGAGGAATAATATGTTTGGTTGAATAAAATGAGAGAAAAAAAGAGGGGAGGGGAGGGGGCCAAATTTACCTCCCCTCCAAATTGAGAGGAGGGGAAGAGGAATAATGTGTTTGGTTGAATAAAATGAGAAGGAAAGGAAGGGAAGGGGAGGGGAAGGGGCCAAATTTACCTCCCCTTTAAATTGGGGAGTTTTGGAAGAGAGGGGAGGGGAGGGGAGAGAGAGGGTATTTTTTAAGTTTTAATTTAATTTTTTGTTCTTTTTAATTTTTTAATATATTAATATATTTAATATTTAATAAAAATTAAAATAATTTTTTTATCAGAAATTAAAAATAAAAAAGATTAGAATTTATAATTTTTTTAAAAAATTATTGATATAAATAAATTTTTTTATAAAAAATAAAATTAAAATAATATAAAAAAAAATTTGTCCAAATATAATTATCTCCCCTCCCCTCCTTTTCTGAACCAAATAATAATCTCCCCTTCCCTCTTCTTCCCTCCCCTCCCTTCCAACCAAACAAAACTCATTAAACTCCCTCCCCTTCCCTCCCCTTCGTTGAACCAAACGGAGTCATAATGTTCAGCTTTGTTCTCGGACCACACCGCTTTAAGAAAGTCAGGTTTCTCTAGAGCTCTGGACCACACAAATATGGCACCACCGAAACAAAAAATTGATGTATTTTCAGCTTTTGCTTGTTAATCATCCTACCTATTGGTTTCCAATCTGATGAATTTCCCCCTTGCGGCTACAGAGTTCTCTGTTATTTTTAGAAAGAGATTCTGTTTTACACATAAGCTTGATATTTTTAAGAAGATATCTGAATAAGTGACATGGGCTCCTTTATTTAGAGAGGATTTTAGAATCCTTTATTTAAAGAGGATTTTGGGATATTTAAAATTTGGTTGAAACATATCTTTATCATATTCAAATTTAATCAGTTAAATTGAATTTTGGATAATTTATTAATTTAAATGATTTATTAATTTATTTAGATAAATTATTTGAATTTATTTATTCTATTTAATTAAAACTTATCAAATAATAATAAATTTGATTATAAATTTATTACATCTCTCTTTTTAAAATTTATCTAATTAAATTAATTAATAAATATAGCATGCAATGTAAATACATTCCATAATCATTTACAACAAAATCAGATTCATGTGTTTTTCACAATGGTACGAACGTGGACCACCCTACCACTCACAGTTCAGGTCTTTTCCACAAATTAAAAAGGAGTAAAAAACATTAAAAAGAAAAATTGAGATGTACGCAACCTAATGGAAAAAGTTGCAATATACTTAGGTTTCTGTAGCTTATACATATACATATACATATATATATATATATATATATATATATATATATATAAGATTAAAATGGTAGCAATTTTTTCTTTTAGCATTTGAATTCAATTTTGAAATTTCAACAGAAAGAGTGAAACAAAATTGATCCTTTGAAGCAGGACGCAACAAGATGCGTAGAGATAGAGATAAATAACGAAACAGAATGAAGAGATGATATGGGAAAGGAAATGGAATGTGGAAGGATAGTTTTTGTGCCTGAAACGAATATGAAAGTGCTGTAACTCCACCCTATTTCCCCAGTTATTAATTTCTAGGGCATATAGCCTGATTGAGATTGTGGGTCCGATGTGACGTCTCAGTACCAAAATCAAGTTGCAAGAAACTCAGGAGAGATGGCTCAGCTGTGTTTGCACAATGAGAAGAAGGTAGACGGCTTTTTTGTCGAAAATTGACAACTCAAATATTATTTTGCATTTGTTTTCCGAGAAGATAGAAAAAGAATTCAAAGAATGGAAAGATTCAACTTTCATATTATTTATTAAGCAGCCGCAGCATCATCATCATGCATTGTATCGGGTAGACTCCATACTGTCTAAAGCCAACCTCAAAAGAGCGTGTCTTTTGTCTTTTTTATTTTCTCAAGAGCCTTTCTGTTTTTCCTTTGTTGTCGTTAGCTTTTTCTTACCCAAATGCTCTTTCTTCCTGTAATGTTCAGCTTCGTTCTCCTACCACCTCTGCTTTAAGACACAGAGGTTTCTCTAGAGCTTCATAGGTAAGGAAGCTGGACTGTACAAACATGGCACCGCCGAAACAAATAATTGATGTATTTCAGCTTGTGTGATCATCATCCTACCTATTGATTGCTATGAGTAATGATTAATAACTATAGAGCACGCGCCTTTCTAACTTGTGTCTTGTCTTGTCATTTGAGAAATTAGGGAGAGGAAGGATTCAGTTTTTTTGCTGCATCTATTAATTATCGTTATGTCATTTGACCAACCAGTATTAGCCTATATACTCCTATTCAAACTTCCCATCTAACTATTTCCCATTTGTTTGTCCTTTTTTTTTTTTTAATCATTAAATGTTGTGTGTATGCCCATGTTGTAGAATCTGTGGTTTTATTCTTCATTGAGTCGACGTTCATGAACGTGTTCTTGCTGCAAAGTCATAAAATCTTTTGAGGTCCTCTTATAATAAAATGGGGCAAAAGATTCTGTTTCTCAATATCTCTCTGTGGTTTTATTTATTATGCTTACAAGTGTTTTCTTCTTGTGCAGGATTGATATATATTTTTGGACGAATTGTGATTATGGGTTTTCTACAGCTTTTCTATGTTGCCTCTGTCCCTGTGATGAAAGTATTACTAGTTTCGGTACTAGGCTTATTACTTGCACTAGATGGGATAAATATATTGGGAGAAACTGCAAGGAAGCATGTGAATCATGTAAGGGCTTGAGTGCTTCAGAAGATTTCTTTTTTTCTCTTTTTCTCGGGGAAAGAAGGGAGTACGTACTGACGAGTTCTCTTTGTGTGACGCAGATGGTATTTTATGTGTTTAATCCTTCAATGGTGGGTGACAATTTGGCGAAAACTATTACCTTGGAGAGTTTTCTGTCGTTGTAAGTATTGATTTTAGATTTACTTCTTATGAGAGGATTGATTTTCTTCATTCTAATCCATGGCTGGTTACATTTTGTGTTCGACGTATAGGTGGTTCATGCCAGTCAATATTCTTGCTACATTTTTAATAGGCTCAGCCTTAGGTTGGATCCTTATTAAATTCACGAGGCCTCCTGGACACTTGGAAGGTCTTATCCTGGGTTGCTGTGCTGCAGGTAGACTATAACCTGTGTGTTGCCTTCACTATTTTTATCTTGAGAAAATGTATATTTTGTCCCTAGAAGATACATGCTTCAACTATATGGTCCCTAAATCTTATTCTTCCATGTTTCAATTCTTATAAGTTTTTGACTTGTTACTCATAAGCCCAGGGCAAATGTATAAGTTCTAGGGATTAACAAGTAAAGAATTAAAAATTTTAAGGGACTAAAAATTATGTAAGGGTAATATTCAGGGATTAACTAGCTTAGACATTATCTTTCAAGTAGCAAAAAGTAAATTTCCTCGTTTATCTTCAAGCTGATAGTAAACTGAAGACCCTTCATGGCTATGGAAGCTGTAGAACACGACGGGCAATGATTTTATTTATATTCTTATGGTGGATCTGAGAAATCTTAAATTTATTAACACTAAAGTTTTGCTTCATTTTTTGTCTTTGTGAATCAAATTAGAGCTCGTGTGTGTGTATTTTTTAAACAGTTGTTAGTTTACAGAAAAAGAATTTGCCACTGAAACCTTGCTGCCCAAAGAATAACTTTGGCACATGCATATATTCCTCATAATTTTGTAATCTGGTCCTCTGTCTAAAATTAAGCTTTCTTTCTAACACAGTTCTGCATGTTCTGAAAACGAAAGTAGTTCTACGAAATGATAACTTGTATAGATAGACATTTTATATACTACAGATTCATTTGTCTTGCAAAGAAATAAATGGCACAATAATTTTACTTTCACAGAATCTGCAGTTTCTGAGTGATAGGCATTTTGTTTATGGCTCAAGTGAATAATTTATGATAACTGTCAAAACTATGTGCGGTTTCATGCCCTCTTGCCTGCATTATGTGTGAAATTTATTATTTCGATCTAAGATTAAAATTTTATCAACATTAATGCTTGACGCATGCCTTTTGAATTCATGTTTTGGGTTCATATGAACAGGAAATTTAGGAAACTTGCCCATAGTCATTATCCCGGCAATATGCAAAGAGAAAGGCAGTCCCTTTGGGGATCCAGATGTCTGCCACAAGTACGGTATGGCTTACGCTTCACTTTCTATGGCGGTATGCAACCTCATTTGCTCCCCTGGGGTTAATTCTGAAATCATAAATTTTGATATAATATGCAGTTAATTAAATCATCTAATTGATGCTATTCTTGTTTTCTGGACTGGGGTTCATTTGGGAGAACATCAGACTGGATCTGTATTTCTATGGTCTTATGTTTACAACATTATGCGGAATTCGGCAAGTAAAGTCCACAGAGAAGGTAATGCAAGGGATGGCTCCAGCAAATTGAAAGCTTCAGGGGAAAAACTAGAATCACTGCCAGATAAATGCTCGGAAACACTTAATCCTTCAAAAGATGCTATGGATGATGCATATACTATACTACTTCCTTATGCCGAATCTGTAGAAAATACGAAGGTTTCTACAAACTTCAATTCTGAAAGTCAAAGATATTTTATATTGATTGAAAGGAGTTAATGGTTTCAGAATCGTTTGCTTGGCAGCAGTCTAGCAATTATATTTAGAAAAGTCAACAAGAAGGGACCGGATTTTTCAGTATATTTATTCTAATTAAGACAACATCAAATATTCCTATATCTCACTTTATAAGGATCAATATTACAACGAGGAATCAAATTCATGCTTCTGGTTTCTTTCCCACTTTAACTAGTGCATGGCATATACAATGAGTTCAAATTGAAGACAGAAGACTTAAGAAGCCTCTGGCAACATGAAAACACATACTGAGAAAGAACAATAGAAAAGCAAAATGCAGTTCATAAAGCTCATGATTGTAGATTTTAAAAGATCTCCTTCCATATGTGAGAGATTTGCCTATCTTATGATCTGAATTCTGAACATGAATGATTGAGAATAATAAAGTTCATTGTAAATCAGGTTTTTCTATTTTCTTTTTTCATGTGTCAAATGACAAGAAATAAAATTCTAATGACTTCTTTTTCAAATTTCAATCCAGATACCAATTTCAGATAGAATTAAGTCTTACTTGAGGATGATTTCAAGCAGCGTCAATTTGAAGGCCATGTTTGCACCATCGACTATTGGAGCGGTATGACAGTTTCCATTGCCATGAGTTTATAGAGTTCGTGTATCCCCTCTTTGCCATTCACGTATCTTTGATGCACATTAGTTATATAGGACACGCTGGTCTCTGTCCTAGGTGATAAGCTCTATGTATAGCTTTTCATGATAAATGCAAATACCAACCTTCAACTTTGAGCCATTTGCAGATACTCCCATCAACTTTGAAAACGAAAAAACACCCTCTCAACTATCACTTTTAAGATTTAAACCCTTATGTCCAGTTTCTCATTTCCTAATTAACAGAGATTCCACCTTAAACTCTTCATTTGTTGTTTCTAGAGGAATGGGAGTATGCCATCTACTAAATGACAGAGTCTAATGGGGTATCTCTCTCAACAGAGTTAATGGAAAAATGGATCGAATGGTTAAAATCTTAAAGGGTGATAGTTGACAGTGGTATTTTCCAAATTTCAAAATTGAGGAGTATTTGAAAATGGCTCAAAATTGAATGTATTTGCATTTTACCTAGCTTTTTTGAATGTAAAAGCAAAGGATGCATGAACTAATTTGATGCCATTTGACATATACCGTGTGAAGAGTCACTTAAGCATTTAGGAATTGCCCACGAGCAACACAGCATTTTGTCTTCTATTTCTTCACCTAGGCTGCAATCTTATATGCTGATCTTCTCAAATTGTTTTCACTAGAATAATGTTCGTTTAAAATAGATGAAATAGCTTCTTATGTTACTTCGAAAAGTTTTTCCGTGATTCCCCAAATAAATACATTTTTATTTTTATGACAGATTACTGGCTTTGTCATCGGTCTAATCCCCCAGATTCGTAATATCTTGATTGGCGGTGATGCTCCACTTCGTGTGGTTGAAGACACTGCTTCAATGCTGGGGTATGCAACGCAAAAACTTTAAGATTCTAAAGTTACAAAAAATCGAAAGCAAAAACTGCTTGAAGGAATGCTATAGCTTCTTTTTGCAACTGCATGTTTGATAAGATGTTTAACTGCTTCAGTTTTTAGATGAATGTGACCCTTGAACAAAAGTGATCTTAGCTGATTCATACATGTCATTGCTCATCACCATTCGCTTGAACCCTTGAAGCTTTTTCTTTAGAAAGTTTTATTTCATTACAGATTATATGTTAAGGCAGTTCTTATTAGGAGCAAATTTAGAGCCGGGAGGAAGATTGGTTTTTGCAGCCAAAACCTACAGCATATCCACTTCCCTTCCTCATCATTCATTGCCTGAATGTAGCAGTTAATTTATTGTTTGACACTGATTTATCATTCAATAGAAGATATCTTATTTTCATTTTCTATCTTATCACATACAGTGATGCAGCCATCCCAACTGTTACCCTTATACTGGGTGCAAACCTCCTTAAAGGTAAACTATATGCTGTGCTAGCCGTGAAGTTTCTCATACAATTAAGTTCGAAATCTCTATTTTTTTTTTTTATTTGTGGTGGTGTATAGAAAACTTGATTAAAGTTAATGTGGATGGACCAGGCTTGAGAGGAACAGTTACTCTGTGGTGGACCACTGTGGGAATTATAGCAGTTCGATATATTTTCCTGCCAATCTTGGGGGCTCTAGTAATTAAAGGGGCAATACATATTGGATTGGTGCAACCAGATCCTCTATTTCAGTTTATACTTCTGCTTCAGTATGCACTTCCACCAGCTATGAATATAGGTAACTTTGCTTTTGTAATCATTAGATTTATTCATGCAAGTTCAATTTGTTTTTGGAGTTAATTTGTCTGAAGCCCCCAATTTGGTACAAGGCATAGAAATAGGCTACCACATCAACTGAAATGGTCATCGTTAAAGCTAATATTTTTCATATTGAAAACTAGCGTCTTCAACTCAAAAAGTCTAACGTAAGAGATAATTCATGAGTAGTTTTTATAAGGTTAAAATATTCTTTTAGTCTCCACAATTTTACACAACTTCCAATTTAGTTCTTTTAGTTCAAAAGTTTATATTGAATTCTTATAGTTAAAAAATATTTTAATGTAGTTTCTATCATTAAACTTTTATGAATGTGCAATTAAATTTTGTTAACGTGGTCAATCATGTGCAGTCCGACCTCTCTAAATATACACGATTCATGCCAATAAAAATAGTAAAAATAGATTATAGAATAAAATTCATTCACACGTATAACATGTGATATTAGCTATTTTAAGTAATTTAAGTGAATTGACATAAGTTATGCTTATTTAGAATATCAAAGTGGTATATGGTTGGCCATGTCAATAGAATTTAATAAATGAGAATTTAACAAAAAGGATTAAATTAAAAAATTTTAAAACTATAGGGATCAAATTAATAATTGAATGAAACTATGGGAACTAATAGAGTAGTTTAACAATTTTATTGTAATATCTATGCCAAAATGTAACGAAGTTTCCTCAACTTAAGAAGTTGTTTAATTTATCCCTCGACTTTAAAAGCTAACTGTAGGTCTTCCAAACTTTCAGTTTTTATGTAACATAATTTTTTTGGTTAACTTTTTAGTCCAAAACCTTAGCTCTTCTTGTCTATGTAGCATGAAAGAAGCCAAATCAATTTACAACAACAACAATAAAGCTTTTTCTCATTAAGTGGGGTCGGCTACATGAATCAATTGATGCCATAAGCACTTATTATAAATCATATTTTTAAATAAACTATTTAAATCTAAATCTCTTTTAATAATTTCTTTTATAATTTTTCTTGGTCTTCCTTTACTTCTAATTAATGGCATATTCTCTATCTCATCTACCCTCCTAACTAGGGTTTCTATAGGTCTTCTCCCTACATGATCAAACCATCTAAGTCTTGATTCTACAATCTTTTTCACAATAAGTGCGACTTTCATCTTTTCTCTAATGCATTCATTTGTAATCCTATCTTGTCTAGTGTATCCACTTATCCAACGCAACATTATCATATTTGTAACATTGAACTTATTTTTTTGTTGACTTTTTATTGCCCAACAATCAGTTCCATACAACATTACAGGTCTTATAACTGTGCGGTAGAATTTACCCTTAAACTTGAGTGGTACTCTTCTATCATAAATAACACCCGAAGCACTCCTCTATTTCATTCACCCTATTTGAATCCTATACTTTACATTTTCTTTTATTTCCCTGTTATGTTGTATGATGGATCCAAGATACTTAAATCGTGTGACTTGTGGTAGGATATGTTCTCCAATTTTTACTTCTACGCTAGAAGTGATGTGTCTCTTGCTAGACCTACATTTTATATACTCCGTTTTACTTCTACTTAAACAAAATCCATGAGCTTCCAAAACTAGTCTCCACCTCTCCAACTTCTCATTCATTTCCTCTTTCGATCTTTTGATTCTCGAACTAGGACAATATCATTTGCAAAAAAAATGTACTGTGGCACCAGCTCTTGGATATGTTCAGTAAGCACATCCAAGACTAAAGTAAAAAGATAAGGGCTTAGAGTTGACTTTTGATGTAAACCAATAGTTATCAAAAATTTTTTTGTAAGTCCACATTTTGTTACTATACTAGTTGTAACCTTATTATATATATCTTGGATTGCTCGAATATAAGCTATACGAATTCATTTTTTCTCCAAAGCCTTCCATAGAATCTCTATTGGCACTTTATCATATATTTTTTCTAAATCGATAAACACCATGTGTAAATCTCTTTGATTCTCTCGATCTCTCTATTAATTTTCGTAATAAGTATATTACTTCCATAGTTGACTTTCTTGGCATAAAACTAAATTGATTTTTTGTAATTTGAGTCTTTTTCCTTAACCTCCGCTCAATTACTCTTTCTTATAATTTTATAGTGTGGTTCATAAGTTTAATTCTTTTATAATTTTCACAATTTTGAATGTCCCCTTTACTCTTATAAATAGGGATTAAAGTACTTCTCATCTACTCGTCTAGCATTCTCTTAGATCTCATAATTTCATTAATAACTTTATAAGTCAACTTATACCTTTCACTTCTAAATCCTTTCATACTTCAATGAGTATATTATTCAATCTAACTACTTTGTCATTCTCCATTCGCTTTAATACTTCTTTTACTTCTACTTTACGAATTCTACGATAAAAAGTATAATTTTGATCTTTTTCTCTAGTGTTAAGCCTATCCGATTGTAATAAAATCTCGTGCTCTTCATTAAAAAGTCTATGAAAATAACCCTTCTATCGTTCTCTGATATCTTGTTTTATAACCAACATTTTCTCTTCTTCATCTTTGATGCATTTTACTTTATCTACGTCTCTTGTCTTTCTTTCTTTACTTTTAGCTAACTTGTAAATACTTCTTTCTCTAACTTTAGTACCTAAAGATTGGTATAACCCATCAAATGCTCTTACTTTCGCTTCGCTCACTGCCTTCTTAGTGTCTTTCTTAGCTACCTTATATTTTTTCCAATTTTTATTACTCTTACATAACGACCACACTTTATAACACTCTCTTTTTACTTTAATCTTATCTTGCACACTTGTATCCCACTACCAAGATTCTTTATCCTTAGGTCCAAAACCTTTCAACTCACCTAATATTTTCTTTGTTATCTTCCTAATCTCTTTAGCCATTCCATTTCATATGTCGTTAGTACTTCCTTGTATTTCCCAAGGTTCTTCCTTCACAATCCGTCTCTACAAATTCTTTCTTTTATCTCCCTTTAGTCGCCACTACTTAATCCTTAACGCGCTATCTTTGTCTTTGCTTTTTACTCTCCTCTTAACTTTTACATCAATAACCAAAACTCTATATTGAGTAGTTAAACTCACTCTAGGTATAACTTTGCAATTCATGCAAAGTTTTCTATCAGATTTCTTTATAAGAAAGAAATCAATTTGAGAACATACCCTTCCACTTTTGTACGTGATAAGATATTTCTCACGCTTTATAAAATAAGTGTTAGCGAATATAAGATCGAACGCTAATAAAAGGTCTAGAATAGTTTTACCCTCTGCATTTGCTTCTCCTATGTCATGTCCTCCACGAACACCCTTATAACTTGAAGATAAATTTTCCACATGACCATTTAGATCCTCTCCTAAAAGAATCTTTTCTCTTAATAGTATTTTCTGAATTAAATATTCTAAATCCTCCTAAAACTTTATCTTGTGATATTTTTCTAATCCTATTTGCTGTGTATAAGCACTAATAACATTAAAGATTTCATTTTTCACTACAAACTTCAATGCAATGATTCTATCTCCTAACTTTTTTACATCCACTACAACATTTTTCCCAAACTTATCTATAATTATACTTACTCCATTTCTAAATTTAGCTTTACTAGTATACCAAAGTTTAAAACCTGAAGTGTCTAATTCTTTTGCTTTTTCTCCTACCTATTTAGTTTTTTGTAAACACATAAAATTTATCTTCCTCCTAATTATAGTATCCACTATTTCTATTGACTTACCCGTAAGTGTATCTATATTCCAAGTTTCAAAATGAATCCCACTTTCATGAACTAGTTTCTTTGTCCACATCCGTTCACAAAAATGTGAGAACCCTTGCTTATTTTTCACTACACCCAGGTGTCGATGCAGTGGCTCTTGCTCATTTGTCACTGTACTTGAGTTATACAGCGCGTTACTTCCGGGCAATGACCTAGCATTACTTTCATATATCGATTGTCCATGTCATAAAGATTCAACAAAGTTTTACGTTGGTTGTTGACTGCCTAACACAACCCTCTTCTTTTCTCCGGACTTGGGATCGACTATGAAAAAATCATTTACATCAAAACTCGTCATAGGCAATTAATAATTGTCCTTTTTTTGCACAGTTAATAAAATACTTTCCACCTCGTATTCCAAGTGTCAAATAAGAGCTCTTCTTTTTTGTCCTTTTTTTGCACAGTTAATAATTGAATGAAACTATGGGAACTAATAGAGTAATTTAACAATTTTATTATAATATCTATGCCAAAATGTAATGAAGTTTCTTCAAGTTAAATAGTTGTGCAATTCATCCCTCAATTTTAAAAGGTGATTATGGATCTTTTAAACTTTCAGTTTTGCCTAATATAATTTTTCTATTAGCTTTTTTGGTCCAAAATCTTAGCCCTACTTGTCCATGTAAGTTGAAAGAGGCCATATCAATTAAAAAAAAAAAAACATCTGACTCGTATCCCGTGTCAAATAAGAGCTCTTTTTTTTGTCATTTTTTTGCGCAATTTTTGCAGCAAAAACCCCTTGTCTATCACTTGATGTGACATTAGATTTATCTTTTGCTTGCTCACCTTCTTTCAACCTAGTGAACAAATAGGGTTAAAGCAAAAAAGTTAATAAAAGGGTTTTGTTGCACAATACTAGAGATTTGGGGCTCTATAGTTAATTTTTAAAGTTGAAGAGGGTAAATTGTACAATTCTCTAAATTGAAGAGACTTCTTCATCTTTTGGCCTATTATCTAACATACTCCTTTTATACCGGAAGTTCAAAACTTAAGTCTTTGAATTTGAGGTTTGGACAAAACAATAGCATACTTTGTGTTGAATTTTTATTTAATTACGAAGAATAGAACTTCAATACTACTAAGTATCATTTTAATTCAAAAAATTTAAAATGTTAAATTAAGAGATATTAATGCAAAATGAGAATTAACTCATTATTTATTTTATTATGTAATAATGTTATTATTATTTAAAAATTAGGGTTTGTAATTTGAGGTAATTGGATAACTTAAATTAAAAGCGAATTTGAATAAAGCCTTTTAAGCTTAGATTTATGTTTGCTTGTTGCGCCTGGAATTAGATTATCATATATCTTTTATTTAAATATATCTTTGGTCAGATGTAATGGTTACCCTTTCTTTATTGAATATTGAATTAAAATCTAACATTTTCATATTACTTCCTTTTCGGTGGTTCTCTTTCCCGTCCTGCATTGAATAATTTTTATTATAATATTTAGCCTAAATCTTTTGTTTGGGTTCGTTCTTATTCTAGCTTTACTTTGGCAGGCACTATGGCCCAATTGTTCGGGGGAACTGAGAGTGAATGTTCGGTTATAATGTTATGGTCATATGCTTTGGCATCAGTTGCAGTTACCCTTTGGTCAACCTACTTCATGTGGCTTGTGTCCTGAATTTTTTTTTTCTTTTTATCTATTGATTGATATGATTATCATTCCATTTTCTACTTTAGTTTTCTCTCATACTTATTCAAGTCTTATTTCCTCTGCTATTGGAAAATTGATTTTAGTCTGTACCTTGAGTCAATATATGGTTTAGTTCAGTTTGATCATTTTGACTAATTAATAATTTGAATTGATTTTTGAAAAAAAAATTGTAAAATTAAAATTCAATTATACTAATTAATGTCCTCGTTACATGTCATCAATAATCTTAATATATACCTTTCTTCTTTCTACATGTATACAAAACAGCAAATTATATATATTAAGCTTTGGTGTGACTTTCAATATATGGTTTAGTTGAGTTTGATCATTTCGACTAATTAATGATTTGAATTGGTTTTTGAAAAAAAAAAATTGGAAAATTTAAAATTCAATTATACTAATTAATGTCCTTGTTACATGTCATCAATAATCTTAATATATACCTTTCTTCTTTCTACATGTATACAAAACGGCGAACTATATATATTAAACTCTGGTGTGACTTTCAAGTGTCTTATACCGAGGGCTTAGCTAATATTAAAAAGAAACAAACGTAAATCATGAAGTTGTAATGTCATATTCTACGCAGCCATATATTATAAAAATACGAATGAATCTCACCTATACATGTTTATCTAGAGAGTGGTAAATGGTCTTTATAAATTATTAGGTAGCTTGACATGAGAGTCTCAGTCAAATCTTATTAAATTAACATTAATGAGATTTTGTAAATTTTTTTATTGAAGTAAGTGAAAAGAAAGAAAATTTTAATGGCTTGTTTAATATGTAGAATGTTACATCTTACTATATTTCATTCATTTAATATAAGTATATGTCCAATTATGCACAATAAGGCATTTCATAGCTATTTATAGCAGAAATTTTAATACTAAATAGATCCAATGAACTCTTCATGTTAAAAAATGAATTTTCACAATTCCATCTTAGATTGTCATGCTCAAGTGTTTAGTTCCTTCTAACTCAACATGTACATAAATATCAATTACATAAAGAAAGTTATTTGCTCATTTTAACTATAATCACATAAATAAGTATAAATTTTAAAAATTCATAACTTGAGTCACACAACTTTGATTTATGCAAATTAAGTGTCATTTTAAAGCTTATGATATAAACTTGTTACTACAAGAATTTAAGTCAAATTGAATCTATTTGGTCCCTTAAATCATGCAAAAATAAGAACTAGCACAGAATGAATAGTAATTACCATAACAACTTTTTGGAAACCAACTTTAGAAATTTGTCAAATATTCTACAAAGTTTTAAAAATTATAAACTTTGGCTTTATAGAAAACTCTAAATGTCTTTTAAATGCTCACCAAGTTTTAGCCCTAGATTTGGTCATTAAGGTAGTAAGGGGTAAAGGTATATTTTACTATTCAAATGATCAAAATTTTAGTTTAACTATGCACCAAATGAGTTCTAATGGGTCACTTCTTGTCATGAGCAAATTTCAGTTCATTCATACATCAATTATGAATGGTCCATCATATAAAATTTGACTTGCAACTAAAAATTACTATTCCACTTGAAAATATTCATGTAAACTCAATAGATTTTTGTATACTAAATCATGTTCCAATATCATATATATGCATCTGTTAGTCATACATTGATAGGCTAATTGTACTATTGTATAATTTGGTAACCAAAATAATCCTTAAAGGCTGGAATAAACTATTTAGAATAGAGTCCTTAGACAAGAGAGGTGTAGTTAGTACTGAAAAAGAATCGAATCAAAGCTACTTGGTCAATGAAAAAGGACTCTGGAGTAAAATTAATTGGGAAAATTAAGGGTAACATGCTAATTAGAGCATTAAAATGAGAGTAAGAAGCTAAGAATGATCTAAAACTAGAGCCAAAATGACTAAATATAAAAAATTGAAATCGTAGTAGCAAAATTATAATTTCAGAAAAAATTTTAAAAACTTAAAGGAAGGCGTTTCAAATAGTAAAATTAAACTCACTAAGATTTTCAGAGACCTTGAAAATTATAAAAACCGTTATAATAGCTAAAACCCTTTCGATATATGAATTAGGATGTCATTTTACTAAAATTTTGACCAAGCCATTCCAGATTGTTTTGCATCCTAAAAATTCAAAGAGAGAGTCTCAATTTTATGATGGAAAAAATACTTCTAAAAAATGATTTAAAATGAGTTCAAATGGAGGAATTGAAATTGCGAGACATAACAAAAATTTTTAAAATTGTTATAAAACTCATCCCTTCTCCTTTTATAAGCACATTAGCCCTCTCTCACCCCCATAATAGACTTCCTTCTACCCAAAATAGAACCAAGTAGACATGGAGAAGAGAGGAAGAAGAAGGGAGAAAGAAGCCATCCAAAGGTAAACAAATATAGACAATTTGCCTATAATGCTATTGTAAAAGTTTTTCTACTCTTTCTTCTCTTTCTTTCTATGGTTTTGGTTTTCTAAAAGAGGGAGGTTTTATGGCTAAATCCATGGAAGAAGAAGCTCCTTAAAGAAAATCAATTACACAATAATAATCTCCATTCAAAGCACTTTCAATTGGTATATAATATAGGCTAAGAAAGCTTGCTCTTCCCTTGGGTTCTTCTCCCTCCATGTTTAACCAATATGAGGAGCACTTAAAGGGAAATTGTTCTTGACCAAAATTTGATAAGAATAGAGGTTTTGAAGTATAGAGAATTATAGATTATGTAATTAGAATGGATAAAGATTCTAAAGAATGGCTTATGGCTCACCTAGGGTTTTTATTGTACATTGAAAATTTTGGGACCTAGGAAGATGTTTTAAGATGTCTAAGACCAAAATTGAACTAGAAAAGAGTCAAGGATGCTTCACATGTGTCAAATTCCGTATGAGTGGAACAAAAACTCCATGGAAGCTCTTCTTTATGCATGTCTCAACCAAGCATAGGTGAGAGTACCTAGGGAGTTGTTTCAATGATTTTGATGTTATAGGTGATTTAAATACGAATTATAGACACTAATAGAATCATTGGAATGAATTTAGAAGCCTTATTTTGAATGGTGAATTTTTTAAGGTTCAATTAGATCAAAAGAAGCAACTTGATATTAAGCTTCTTAAATCAAGCATGTGAAGGCTCTAATGAGTTCTATTAGGGTCATATAACTCATATTAAGTGAGATTTTAAAGCCGAAAAGTTGAATTATAAGAGTTGCTTCTTAAGGTATTCAAATAGACCATATGTGCATCTAGAAACCTAATTGATATGTATAAGGCTAATGTGAATATAAGCATGATTCCATTGTTAATTTTGTACTTCGTTTGATGTGTCTAGCCAAACAAGTGAGATTTCATTCAAGTGTGGGTGTAGAGCCATGGAAGAAGAGAAAGAAATAAAAGAGAACTAGTTGGAACTCTTGGATCAAGGTAGTTTCTTCTCCATTCTTGTATATCTATGCTTGGTTTGATTGAGTGTCATGGATTACTTGTATATATTATTTGCAAATTATGTATATTGTTGTTGTTTGATATTCATATACAATTACATGACATTGATTTGCATTTAAATTAAATTGGCTCTTGATAAGTGAGGTTATGCCAAAAGACATTTAGTAATGAGTGAGGTAAAGGCAAAAGTCCTTTGGAAATAAGAGAAACTAAGCCAAAAGTCCAAATTATGGGTGAGGTTAAGTCAAAACTCCTTAAAAAAGGGTGCGGTTAAACCAAAAGCCCCTAATCATGGGGTAAGACTAGACCAAAAGTCCCTAAAGTATAAAATTATTCTTAATGGAGCCATGGGAATATGGTCCATATATGGTCGTATGACATGCATACTTGCATCTTGGATCTTGAGTGAGCCATATATATATGCTTGAATGTTGGATTAGTTATTGAAATTCTTTGAATCTCACTTTTTATTTATCTCTACTAACCATGACTAAGTGGGTTTCTAGGAAGAAAGAATGATGAACAAAAGGCCTAAGAAAAGCTACTATAATAATGGAGTTTGTTTTAAGGCATATTCTTGAATATATGAATATGTACTTGTGTATTTTAATATATGGGCCTACCAACACATTTAAAAGTGATAGACTATGATATTGACCACTTATGGATTGTAACATGTAAACTAATGTAATTTGGTACATTGAGTTCTTAGATGTATGTATGTATTTTTGCATGTGAAAAGGTGATTTTGAGTTGTATGGAAATAATGACATGTTGAACCAGTTATACATGATGCAAATGTGGATTGAAGCTTGCTCAAAAGGAGAAATATCGTTTTAGAACTCATTTCATACCATTTGAAACCAAAATTTTGTCCATTTTAACCATAAAAATGTCCATTTAACTTTGATAGTCCAAATGAGCGAGTTTTAGGTTAAAATTCAATAGGCGCTTAGAGGACATTGAGAGCTTTCCACAGGACTAGCGATAATAATATTTGAAGCTCTATAGAATATTTCATAAATTTTTGAAGTTGACTAAATTATGCAAAAAAATTTTGATGTACTATTCACATAGTGCAGTTTTTAGATTTCATGGGTTTTAAGGAGCCAATGGATTCATTTTGAATTAAAATTTTTCTAATAGATAGCTCTTTTCACAAGCTTTCTAAAAATACCTAATTTGTGTTAATTGGAGTTATGTACCTTAAGTTATGAATTTGTAAAGTTTGGATCAAATTAGGTGTTCAAGGGATCAAAATACACATTTAGCTTATTTCATGGATTTGGTTCTTGTTTTTTATTACATAGATTGCAACAAATTGGTTTAGTATGAATTTAAGGATTGAAATGATAAAAATCCTTATTTGTGTATAAATGTGTTATTTGAGGCTTTTAGTAATAAGAAATTCTACTGCTAAAAGTGTGTAGGGGACATTTTGCTATCAAAGATGAATATGGTATGGAGTATATGCATAATACATGATGGTACAACATTAACACTTTTGCACAAGTTACCAATACATTACATCAAAATATAAATTTATATGTCTACATTTACATCATCAAATTCTAAGCTAATCTCTTGACAAATTTGACCTTTTTAGGTCTTTGTTTCATTATCCTCCTTATTTTGCATTTTACGTGGCCATGGTTAGTAGAAGACAAGGGATGAGATTCTAGAAAAAATCTTAGTAACAATACTCTACCAATTCCAATATACACACATAATTACTCAAGTACAAAAATATAAGTATGCATGGTCAAAAACATCATGGAATATCATAAAACATCATAACATAACCTTAAATATGGCCATATCATACATGCAGTCTATCTCAGGCTATTTCCTTTGGGTTAAAGGAGAACTACTACACCTAATCCCTTTGCCATAGACTTTTCCTTTAGGCTAAGAGAGAATTATTGTGTTCAATCCCTCTGCCACCTTTCCTTGAAGCAATAAGCCTATGAAACATGTAACAAATATAACTCTTAATTACTGTGATTAGGCTTAATTATACGATTAATGATTGTAAATTAAGGTCTAAAATCATTACAACTAATTAGATTGAAAAAAAGTGAGAAAATTTGAACCTTGATATTATTATAATTATTAGCCAAACCATTACGATTATTTAAGTCCACAAGAAATTTTAGTTATCATGTAAGAACATTTGACACATGTTACCATTGATTTCCAATTCACAAAATTCCCTTATAATACTCTCAAGTCATTACATGACCTTAACATAATGAAGCTCAAGGTTTCTAAGCCAAAAATAAGAGTTGGGAACCTTTGCTACGACTTGGGTCTTCCCCACCGGGGCTAAATTGGTTACTGGAACCTAAAAACCAAATTTAGAGACTCTCATCATGACTTGGTATACCCGCACCACAACGAAGTGCTCTTAGGAACCCACTATTTACACTTTTGTGTTTCTCATTTTGGCGAGCCTATGTGACACCATGGCAGATAAGCCTCTTGGAACCCTTCTTACAATTTATTTCAAATTTGCTGCAGTGAAGTTGGATTCTATTACTCTCATTGGGTGAAATTTTTATCTTGTGCCCATCTTGTGCCATGGTGCTTCCAATTTCGTCCCAAATATTCCAATGCTCCCTCTAGTGTCACTTTAAGGCCATTTTACCTTAATTTATAAGGTTTTAAAAGTTTCTAACCACCTAATTTGCTCAGTATATCTATCGTCATCAATTCAAGACTTATATATTGATTTCTATCCATCTTTTCGCTAACTATTTGTAAATCATGGACTTTAATACAAGGGATACCAAAAGTCACTACTATTGCCATTCAAATGTAGATCCTAATAGAGGGTCCATACATTGCTAGTCTAAGTCAACATTTAAAGCAACACATGATTTTATTCTCAAATAATAAGTCATATCTCAAGGTCAACAAAGTTTCATATCAGATTGTAAGCAAATGGATACATCAGATTCCATGATAATTATATTTTATAACTAGTCCCTATACTTGGCAATTCACGATGCAATGTGGCAAATACATAAAAACTAATATTCTTGTTACACAAACCCAATTTGACAAAGTTTTCAAACCTATGTGCTATCAAATCATACATTATACTTCCATTAATTTTTTCTTGCCACTAAGAGGTTCGATCCTTGAAAATATTAGCCCACAATCAGGGTGAGATATACAATCTCAGTAACAAGAGGCAAATTCCATATATATGTGCAAATTAATCAACATAATGTATTTTCATATCATCAAATACCAAAATTATCAATTCAATTAGGAAATGAACTATTTGAGTTGCAAGTGATTACTGTCATATACCAGTAATCACATCAAACATGTTAAAAGCCAAAAACACTAAGAGAGGTATAATACCTTAACCTCTTAGCTATTATACCATGGTCTCATTATCCATCTCAATGCATTTCATATGGATTGAAGCATAAATGCAAGAAACCATACACCTCACATGAAAGGGGCAATAAATTTAATAGTATTAATTGCATTATGTAATATCTCATTTCTTTAATTTATGCCCTATATACCATGTAAACTCATAAATATTATTTTCTATTCATAACTCATCCATAAAATTCACTACCATCACCAAATATCTCAAGAACCTTGGGTTTTAGGCTACATGTCACAAAATCAATGGTTTGCTCTCAGGTTCAGATTCTAGCTTTTTGATACAACTTTTGAAAATTTATAACTAATTTTTAAAAAATCAAAATTAAGAAAATCATACTATTTTAGAAATCTGTGGATGTCTACTTTTGACTAAAAGTAATTTCAGGCCAATGCCATGGCCTTAAACCCACGAAAATCGATGGAATAGTAACTCAGATTAAGCTGCATTACTGGCATTGTCATGCAACTTCAAAAATTCATTTCTCCCTCCACAGAGCTCTAAATGAGGTGATCTTAGTGACTATGGAAAACTTATGATGTCTAGTCTATGTTTATAAATGTTCATGAGTATTAGACTATATTTGATGCATGTGTGACATAGAGAAACAAACTAACCAAATGAACAGTAACCATACCATTTTTGCATAATTTGGCCAATTTTGAAAAATCATAATAAATTCTTTAGAGCTCCAAATTGAGTGTTCTTTAACTCTGTGAAAAGCTCTAGATGAGCCCTACTTACTAGCAAAATTTCATAGAAAAACTCACTCATTTGGTTAGACTTTGGTTCAGCTCTCCATTTGGTCAAAGTTGAAGTCCAAAATGGGATTCTAAGACATTGAATGCTCTTCTTGACCTTCCACAACTACTTGAGCAAGTATAAAAGCATACTTGCAACATATAAAAGCATGCCAAAAGGTACAAATTATCACGAAGCTCAATCTCACCTTCCCACTTGCATACATACACATGAACATCACATCTCATAAAGACTCCTAGGTGGTAAGAGCATACATATTCATTCATCTAGCTTCCACATTGATACATACATCATTTATACATACAATAGAACATGCTCAATAGTTTACATCATGTATACATCTCATGGTTACATATTTTAACATCGAAATGCAAATACAAAGCTCATTTCTTTATCCTTTTGTCAAAGTTTTGCCTTTCCTAGTTGTTGGCCACCATTTCTTTGTCTTCTTGGCTCATCTAGACATGGTTAAGCATATGTGAAGGAGGAGTGAGATTCAAAAAATCCAAATAACTCTCAACCCTTTCAAACATACATAATGGATATATTTACAAGTCAAAGAATGCATATATGAGATTCAAGTTATTAATGAGCATACATAAAATATTTTCCTTGTCGCATAAACTCATACATAACAATCATAAACTCTCAAGGCCATTGGTCTAGCTCCACCCATCTTTCTTGGGACTTTTGGATTTGCCTCCCCCACTTTCAAGGGACTTTTGAATAAGTCTCACTCTTTTTTAGACTTTTGGCTTTGTCTCACTCATTTCTAGGGACTTTTGTCTCATCCGTACTTTTGCTAAGGGACTTTTGGCACAACCAAATCCATACAAGCCATAATGCAATCATAAACTCATTTCATAACACATAATGGTACCATAACATGTAAACATTGGCTAGAAACATTTTTCATGGCTCAAACATACACACAAGCCCTCAATGATAAGAAAACAACTAAGCTATGTATGTGAGAAAGGTTAGAGAGCTACCTTGAAGTAAGAATATAACACTTTCCTCTTGAACTCTTCTCTCTTTTCTCAGCCAAGCCTTGCTATTAAGTGGCCCTTTGGTTCTCTTAGCCTAGACACATCAAAAGAGATATAAATCACTTGTGAAAATAAACTTTGGCATCATACACTCTCTATGTGAAGCTATTTTGTTCTATGGCTCCATTATGCTTCCACACAAGACCTTATGAAGCAACTATCAGAATTTATGATCTTGGCTCCTATTTCTCATTTATTTTAAGTCTCTTGATTCAATTTAGACTCCTTCGAGTCATCACAAATTCATTTCCAAGAGCCTAGACATAAGTTACTTTTTAAAGTCTCATTATGGAGCCTCCACCTCTATCTCACAAACTAAGGTTTCTACATTTTTTCCAAGGTTTCCTTTGATGTTTTTCCATCATATTTAATCTCTTTCTAGCCTTAGAAAAATTTAAAACTCTCCCTAGGTGCATGAAGAGCTCTTGGCTGAGATTATGCAAGCATATAGTACCTATGGAGTTTGCTTGCTTTTTCTTAGAGAATTGGCACTTGTGAAGGCTTCCTAGATGTCTTGAGAACTCATATATATTCTTAGACAATTTAAATTACTATTAGGAAGCTTTATCTTGGCCTAGGTGCAATTGAATCCTTAGGTTTGTTAACTTATAATCTAATGTTTCTTATTTAATTTCAATGGCATCTTTTTAATCCTCACACTCTATAACCCTTGGTTCCATCAAGAACACATAAAGAAAAATTCTTCTCCTCACTTTCTCTCTCTAGGCTGAAGCTTAAATGGCTTGGAAACATAAGATTTTAAAAGTGTTTCAAATAAAGTCTTACCTTTAAATGAAGCTCTTTTTGTGTAGATTATTTTTCATCAATTGGTTTCTTAAAAAGAGTTCCTTTTTAGCTTAGGTTAGACTTGAATTTTCAAGTTTTCAAGAAAAGAAAACTACCATTAGAGAGCTCTTAGAGAGAGGAACAACTTTTCTAACTAGCGTGGCATGAAATAGGGCTGTTTACTTACCTACATGAAAGCTTAAACTTCTTCTCTCTCCCTTCCCTTAATGTCATGCATGCTGCTCCAAATTCTGAAAATGGAAGCTTAGAGAAGGTGATGAGGTGTAATCTTACTTAAGAAGCCTCTTTTATAATTTTTTAAAATGACTATTTCATCACCTACATGCCTGTTTGCTCCTTTTAGGCTCATTTCAAGTCCTTTTTGAGAACTGTCTTTTCTATCATAAAATTTAGGTCTTCTAATTTATAAAATGCCTTTGATTTTATCCAAATTGAATTTAAAACCTTCTCGAATGAATCAATCAAAGTTTGGGTTAACTAATGCTTTAAAACATAAACTGGAAGGGTTTAAACCATTTTAGGGGTTCCTATGGTTTTTAGGGCCTTCGAGAATCTCAAGAAACTCAATTTTCCCATTTAAAAATCTCACCTTTGAGTTTTCTAAAAAGTACATAAAATTATGAAAATGTTATTGCATTTTCGTTAAATTTCATCTGATTATTTTGGCTCAATTTTTAGAGTGCCATTGGCCTTGGATTCTCATTATTTGAGATCTAGATTATTTCACAAATTTTATTGGATCTTAAATCATTTTATCTAGGAGACTTTCTTTTATATTTGGTGCATTTTGTCAATTTATGGACAAACCAGACATTATGTTTCTCACATTTACGAAGGAATCAGATGTTACAAGAGGCCTATCCATAGCACCAATTTCCCAATGAACACAACCTAGGCTCAGTACAATTAAGGGTCTGAATCATAACTCGGTACCCGATTGAAGTACGATACATGGGTGGCAGCTGTACCACAGATCCACTCTGGACTCACAAGGTCCAATCAAAACATAATTCAAGTAGCTAACCACTCATTTAGCATTTCAAAATTAGATATGATGACGCTAACTTCTAATCACGGTAATTAAGCTTGAATACATGGTCAAAAATCATAAATCAAGATAAGAAATCATTTTGAATCATCAAATTAGAAAAAAGTGAGAAAATTTGAATCTTAATGCTTTTAGAGTCATTACCAATCAATTACAACCATTCATGTACATAAGTGAAACAAATCCTTAATTAAAAACCTTTAAATTTCTTACCTATTACCTTTTGACTCCTAAGAACCCCTTACAAATGCTTCTAAGTCATCCCTTGATGTTGCCATAGGAAAAACCAAGGTTTTTAGGTTAAAATAAGAGTTTAAGAACCTTCACTGTAGCTAAATGATTCTGTGCCATGGCCAATTGCTTTCGGGTTCACTTCTTGCATCTTCACAGATTTCGCTGCGGCTAGCCTATATGGCGCCCTGGCAAGAGGACCTCCTGAAGCCTACCTCACTCGCTTTTCACTATTGGCTACAACCAATTACTTTTCGCCGTAGCGAATACCTCTCTAGAACATCATCGAACTCGCCCCTCGACTCTTGCCGTGGTGAATTCCATTTCACATTGCAACTAATCACTCTCTAGATGTCTTCCAGTTTGGCCTCTCATATTTCATCACGGCTAATTCCACTTCTCGCGTGATAAATTGCTCTCTGTTACTCTCTCTGGGTAACTTCACCTATATTGTCGGCGACAAAACACTTTTGGTTCTACAACTTCTAAATTTTTGCCTCATACACTCCAACTCTCCCACTAGTGATATCCTAAGACCACTCTACCTTAATTTGTAAGGCTTTAATAGCTTTCTTTTACCTAATTTACCCAACTTATCTATCATTACTAGTTTAAGACTTAAGTGTTAATTTATACTCATCCAACTACCATATATCAGTAAGTTCATAGATTAATGATAGTAAGAATTCATGAAATATCAACAATTATCATTCTCATACATATTCCATTAGAGATTTTGATACAATATCAGTAGGCATGGCCATTAGAGCATAACAAGTTCGAGAAGCCCTCATTCATTAAGAAACCCAAGTCATTCAAAAGTACATAATTTAGGTCTGAATGGCTCATGAAGGGATGACCCATGCTCAAGAGGCCCAAATTGGACCAGTATTTGTCCAAGAATTTCAAATAGCTTAAGATAATCCCTACGTTGGATGTTGGCCTAAGTTTAGAGCCTAAGATCTATATTTGTTCAATTCAAAACATGTAGGACGTCACTCAGTTTTGGTGAATGGTTTCATCATCGTTTCACAGAGTTTTCAAATGATTAATGGGTCAATCTTGAATCTTAAACTCTCAGCTTTTACCTCATTTTGGAATCATCCTTATCAAAACTTCCAAACACGAGATAGAGCTAATAAGAAGCAACACGTCAGGCATGCTAATCTTGGAGTTGAATTGGACTTTGGACATGGATCTCCTTAAAGATGCAAAAATGGAAGTCCAAGTGGAAGCCCAATGTCGTAAGAAGGTCCATGGAGCTACTAGAGTCAATATCTAACATGTTGAAGGCCAATGTAGTTATACATATACAAGAGGAGTGTCAAGGCCCAATTGGAGTCCAATTGCAAGAAATTAAGAATCATGTGTTAACCAAGTGATTTTTAATGAAGCATGAGCATCCCATGTGACTATTTAAAGAAGCTGATTATTTTGGGCTAGGATTCTTTATGAATTTCATTTTTTATTATTTTTTTAGACTTGGTCAAAGAGCTTATCTTGGAGATTAAGTTAAAATTAGTATCCTAATCTTGTTTCTTGATTTTAGGCACTATCTACAATATTTCTAATCAAATTTTAGTGTTTTACTTTTATTAGGATTTTAGCTTTTCAGAAAATTTACCTATAAAAGGCTTTCTATTATACTCTATTTTAGAGATCATGAATGAATTTGAGTATTATTTAATTCTTTGTAAAGCCTTTGCTTCTTTGTGTTCTCTAAGAGTTCACATGACTTATCAAAGGATTGGTCTTCTTTGTGGCGTCTTGAGGCTAGGGTTCTAAGAGACGGGTTCTCTTAGGGTCTTTCCTTTGACCAATATTCTTGTTTTCTAGCTGGTCTTGAGCAAAGTGTCATCTTGTTGAAAGTTCCCAATATAAGGTTCCTAGAGGGTCTTGCATCATTTAGTATCAGAGTTTTAGTTCACTAGTACAAGGTATATCTTTGTGTTTCCCTTCCGTTGTTCTTCATACTTTCTCTCTTTCTATTTGTGTTACCTTTTTCAACTTCGCCATTGTCTTTTATCTTCTTCTTTCTTCCATTGTTGTGTGCCTCCATCCTCATTCAAAAAAAAAAAAGAAAAAGAGTGTGATACTAAAAAAAAAATTCAAAAAAAAATTGAAAAAAAAAGTGAAAAAAAGGTGAAAAAAAAAAGATTTAGATTACAGAATTCAAAATTGCAAGTTATGCCAATTCAAAGTTGAAAGCTTAAAGCTTGGAGTTAATTTCCTAATTGGAATTAGTTTCCTAATTGGAGTTAATTTCTTAATTAGAGTTAATTTCCTAATTGGAGTTAGTTTCCTAATTTGATTGTATTGAGTAGTGACCAAGTTATCTACTTTCCTATTTGCATTCAAGTAAGGATTTTCTTTCCTAATTGTTCTAAACTTGAATTGTAAGTAGTTTCCTATTTTGATTAACTTGGTTCTCAAGTAGTTTTGTATTCTTGAAGTTTTCTATTTTCATATTTTCCATTTCTTTCTCCTTCCTTCCAAGCTATCTAAACATCGCTTTCCTCCTTGTTTGCCTTTTAGTTATACACCCCTTTTTCTCCTTTGTTTGATTATTTAGGAATTTGCATTTTAGGATTCTAGTTTTTTTGATTGCCGCTAGTCTAATCTTTCCTTTTGATTTGCTTGTGACTTGCTTAGAACACTTGTAAGAAGCAAATTATTGAGTGGTAAAAGGCAATAGTGCAATTACATTAAAGAAAAAGCCAAAAAGGGAGTTAAACACGAGTGAACTTATCATCTTTTGAGTGTGAACACATGAGAAGAGTGTGTGAGGTCCTATTCCTTCTTTCTTTCTTTGCTTAACTTTTTAGATGACAAGATGTCCAATAAGTACAAATTCCTTAAAGAGGCTAAGAAAGAGTGATTCAAGCAATCTTGTGCAAGGTTGGATGCATTCCAATCTAATTTTAACTCTATAGGACAAGATGAGGCAAAGTTATCCCCTGATTTGTATACTAGATGCCTTATCAAAGAGAAAGTTTATAGTATGGCTATTGATAATAGTACCTACGTAAATGTTGCTAGTACCTTACTAGTTGAGAAATTAAACTTGCCTACTATAAAGAATCCTAGGCCCTATACATTGTTGAAGGATAGTGCTGAATTTAGGATTGATAAGCAAGTTTTGATTTCTTTCTCCATTGGTAAATATTGATAAAGTATTATGTGATGTAGCTCTTATGTCTAATGGACATATTATGCTTGGTAAACCATGGAAACATGTTAAAAAAGCTAAATATGTTAAGCATAAGCATATATATTGCTATTGCTATTCATTTATAATGAAAAAAAATCATGTATTGGTACCTCTTGATCCTATGGATGCTTATGAGGATCAAATAAGAATAGTACAAGCATACAAAATGAAAGAAAAAGAGAAAGTAAAAGAAAAAGAGAGAGAACATGAGTTAGAAAGAGAAAAAGATGAGATTGAAAAAGAAAAGAGTGTGAGTGAAAGAAAGAGCAAGAGAGTTGTGAGAAAGGTGAGAAAAGCATGAGTGTGAACTTGTTTGATGAAAAAAGAGAGGTTGAAAGCATTTGTAAGGATGTTTATTTATCTACTAACAATCTTAACCCATATTTGCCTATTGTTAGTTCTAGCTCCTTGCAGGTATATGGAGATTTGTTTTCAAAGAAACCACCTAATGGACCCTTATCTTCAACTAACATTGAAAAGAGTTGTGATTGCCTAGATTTGTTTCCTAAGAAACCACCTGATGGTTTCCAATCTTTAATTTGCTTGCAAAAGTGCTTTGACTGCATAGATTTTGTTATTCTTGATGAATTATTGCCTTTCAAAAGCATTGAGCACCACACATTGAGTTTTAATTGTTTCATGAATTTTGCAGCTGTTAGGAATTTGTAACAACCGGGAAAAGGGAAAAGGAAAAGAAAGTAGAAAGTGGAGAATTTTCAAAATTCAGAAATTTTGCTAAGTCTTCTCGCAATAGCGAGAAATGGTCTCGCTATAGCGAGATTGCTTGTTCGCAATAGCGAAAGTGAGTCTAGCTATAGTGAGTGTGGGCAGCAGTCCATATAGAAACCAGGGAGTTGCTCACTGTGGCGTATACCATAGCGAAAGTGGGAGTCTGGAACTAATATGAGTTCGCCATAGCGAAGGTTAAATCTCGCCATAGCCAAGGGAACTGATACGTGCTCGCTATAACGAAAGCTAAACCTCGCCATAACAAAGACAGCTAATACGAGCTCGCCGTAGTGAAGGTTAATTTTCGCCGTAGCGAGGGTCAGTCCGGAAAAGAGTAAAAGGCGAGAATTTGACTCCTTTAAACGCTCTAACTCATTCTTTCTCTTATATTTGCCCTAGACTTCGACCCAAGAAGAGAAAAGAGGCGTGGAGAGTGAGAGAGACCAAGAGAAAGAGGAAGAGCAAAGGAAAGGTAAGCAAGTTTCTCTCATTTCTTCTTAGAATCTTGATCTCCTCTCTTTGCCCTCTCTTTCTACGGTTTTGTTTGTGAGATTAGTTAGATTTTAGGCATGGGTCAGAAGAGGGAAAGTGGAAAACACCTTTAAACCTCTTTGTTTTCTTTGAAAATGTTGTTTCCACTACTATGAGAACTTGAGAGAGAGGAAGAATTGGTGGCATTCTAGAGAGAGAGAGAGAGAGAACCCCTAAGTTCTTGTATGTTAGGAGGGTTACTCTGAAGATTACATTCTAAGAGAGTAATTCCATGTTCTTGATTATGCCTAGGCTCAAGTGAAGCACCTCCATCAAGGTGTGAGTGTGAACCTAAGAAGGGAGAAGAGAAGTTGAAAGGAAAAGCTAGTGTTGGCTTATAAGGTAGCTCTCTTTCCACTCTTTCTTGTTGCATTCTTGGATTTAATAGTCAATGTATGTTTATGTATATGCTTATTGTGTGAAATATGCCATATGCTATTGCTTTGATGCATTGATGCCAATGTGCTTGTGTGATGGATTTTGAGAATTGCTTGGGTGAGGTAGTGCCGAAAGTCCCTTGAGATGGGTGAGATAAAGCCGAAAGTCCCTTGAGATGGGTGAGACAAGACAAGGCCAAAAGTCTCATAACCGAGTGAGGCCAAGTCAAAAGTCCCTAAACTCGGGTGAGGCCATCCAAAAGTCCCTAAACTCGGGTAAGGCTAGACCAAAAGTCCCTGGAGCCTATTTTTGGCATTGTTGTGATTTCCATAGCATGTACAACATGTAATATGTGATTGAGAATGGTTGGATGCCAAATTACATGCTTTGACTTGTTATATACCTTGATTGTTTACTTGAATGAGTGCATGAGCTATTGAGATTCCATGAATCTCACCCCTTCCCCTCCCAACTTAACATGCTAGGTGGAGCTCAAGGAGAAACAAGTGCACACCAAGGAGCCTAGGAGAATGTTAGATGAATGGTAGTTTATTTTGGTTATTTTGTTGTAAAGTGGTGCCAAATGAATATGCACCTACAATTTTTGAGATGTAAATATTGTAGCAAGTGTAAATGTATGGATATATGATGTACAAACTATGTAGAAAGCCAAATTAATGGAAATGTGAGTTTTGTCCCTTTTGTTGAATATATGTGAAAGTGTATTTTTGGCCCTAGCATAGTGAGTTTGGAATGTATGATGATTCAGACCACTTGGACATGTTATATAGAATATTTTCATGCTTTTAAACTTGTCCATGAGGTGTGAGAACATGTGAGAGACCATTTGGACCTATTTTGAACCTTTTGGGTGCCAAAACTGCCAAATTTGTGAGCTCCGTCAAAGTATGACCAGATGAGCTCTTCTTGCCATGAAATTTGGCATGCCTCTAGAGTCTATAGAAAGCTTCCCAAGAAGCTAAATTTGATAATATTTGGAGGTCTAGAGAATATTTGGTGAATTGTTGAAATTGGGAAAATGTGATGGTTTGGTCATGTACTGTTACCATAGGCCAGAAATGAAACCTGTGTCATTCATGGACCAAATGGACTCCAAATGTCATGAAATTTTATACACATCAACTAGACAACCACTGTGTCAGCTTTTACCTCGTTTTGGAATCATCCTTATCAAAACTTCCAAACACGAGATAGAGCTAATAAGAAGCAACACGTCAGGCATGCTGATCTTAGAGTTGAATTAGACTTTGGACATGAGATCTTCTTAAAGATGCAAAAGTGGAAGTCTAAGTAGAAGCCCAATGTCCTAAGAAGGTTCATAGAGCAACTAGAGTTAATATCCAACATGTTGAAGGCCCAATGTAGTTATACACATACAAGAGGAGTGTCAAAGCCCAATTGGAGTCCAATTGCAAGAGATTAAGAATTATGTGTCAACCATATGATTTTTAATGAAGCATGAGCATCCCATGTGACTATTTAAATAAGCTGATTGTTTTGGGCTAGGATTCTTTATGAATTTCATTTTTTATTATTATTTTTAGACTTGGTCAAAGAGCTTATCTTGGAGATTAAGTTAAAATTAGTATCCTAATCTTGTTCATTGATTTTAGGCACTATTTAAAATATTTCTAATAATATTTTAGTGTTTTACTTTTATTAGGATTTTAGTTTTTCAGAAACTTTGCCTATAAAAGGCTTTCTATTATACTCTATTTTGGAGATCGTGAATGAATTTAAGTATTATTCAATTCTCTGTGAGGCCTTTGCTTTTTTGTGTTTTCTGAGAGTTCACGTAACTTATTAAAAGATTGGTTTTCCTTTGTGGCATCTTGAGGCTAGGGTTCTAAGAGACAGGTTCTCTTAGGGTCTTTCCTTTGATCAATATTCTTGTTTTCTAGCCGGTCCCAGGTAAAGTGTCATCTTGTTGAAGGTTCTTGGGACAAGGTTTCTAGAGGGTCTTGCATCAAATTTCATGCATCATTGGTTCAAGTGAACATCTAATGTATCACATGTTTCCATTTCTGAATGGTAGACCATATCATAAATTCAATAAAGTTCATAGCAGATGTTATAAGTTCATACATCTAATACCAAACTAATATGAAGCCTAGTTCCTTAATAGTTACATCCTAAGTAATCAATATACAAGCTTCTACACTTGGTAACATGATTATATGATGATGTTATACAAGAAGGAATACAAAATTTAGCATTTACTCTACTCAGGTTAGTCTAAGTGTAGCCTTCCCAACATGTGGTTGGAGCTCATAGATTTTCATCCACTTGCTTCCCTTTATCCTTACTCAAAGAGCCTTCACTTAAAAGTATGATCTTATAAAACAGGGTGAGCCACAAATCTCAGTAACCGAGGTAACTTCCATTCATATAATCCAATTTAATTAATGTATATGCATGAATCAAAATGTGCATCAGAATTATATCAGTCATATTAGCAAATGAAATGATTAGGCTACTATGATTACCATCTTATACTAGCAATCACATTTCTACATGTTAAAGGCCAATAATACCCGAAGAGGCTTGTCTATGGCACCCATTCCCCAATGAGCACAACTAGGGCTCAGTGTATTTAGGGTCTGATCATAACTTGGTGCCCGATCGAAGCATATGCATGAGTGGCAGCCATACCACAGCTCTACCATGGACTCACAAGATCCAAACACAATATAATAGATAGCCAATCAATTCATTTAACATTTCAAATCATTCATGTGCAGCAAATATAAAATTAAAGCAGATATATGCATGGAATTAATATAATCCTCAATTACCTCACTTGTAATCAATTCTTTAAGAGCCAATGGAATGCTACTTTTGTAACACCATAATTTCTAACTCATCTCATGCCTTTAATTAACTCAATTCCATAAATCATATGAGTTTCCAATGAAAAAGGCAATAAAACAATGAATATTTTCACGTTACGGCGTGTATAAAAATTCCATTCAGTGTCACATGGACCACATGGGCTTATAGATCATATTCTTATATTTGATTAATGAATACCACTCATTTCCATCATAAAAAGTGGCATACTTCTCAAGGAACTCGAAGGAATGCATGAAATAAATATATATAATTTCGGCCAGCTTTGTCCTTATTTCTGTCACAAGTTTGAAAAATTATAACTAAATCTAAAAAAATTGAAATCATGCATTCTTGGCCATTTTGGAAATCTATAGATGTCTACTTCATGATAAAAATATGCTTAGACCGTAACATCTAACACAGAGGACATTTGACATGCAAAATGATCCAGAGGTCAGACTATCCATTGGTGCTATCATAGAATTCTACAACAACTTTAAAAAATGTGTAATTAATTCCAAAAAAATATATTCAATGCAAATGATACCGATATGGAAATCTGTGGATGTTAGCTAGAGGAGAAAAATAGCTTCAAACTAGCTCAAGTATGGTCAGACCTCAAAATCTAATCAAATAATAACAGAGGTCGGCTGGAGTTCTTGATATTAGATAGAATCTTTAACAATTTATATCCCTCCCTTTAGATATCCAAATGAGGTGTTTCTAGTTGGCACAAGTCACTATGAATATATAATTTTTTTTTATAAAATTTTGTGGCAATTGGACATCATTTGAGCCCTGTGTGATAGATTTCATTTTCGGACCAAGTAAATAGTACATCAGACCAAAATTAGAAAATTTGTCAGCTTTGAAAATTCATCAAATGTTCTACAAACCTCCAAAAATTATGTTCTTTAGCTTCCCAAAAATCTCTCAACAAGTTCTAATCTTATGTCAAATCTCAAATGAAGAAGAGCTCATTTGGATAAAAAGTGACATAGGATTCCATTATGGTCAATTTTGGCTCTATATAAGATGCCAAAATGTCCAAATGGCTTTCCTTGGGGTTTGACGTCTCTTGGGCAAGTCTAAAAGCATAAATAGGACTTGTGTGAGCTGTCCAAATGATCCCAAACTTTATGCCTCTCATTTTGGCTATGCCACTTGCAATTATACATACTTACATCAAACTTCCAAGAAGCATAACCTAGCATTACATACTCAAATTACATTCTAGCATTCATATACCATAATCTCTCACTTGTACATCATACATCAATATATTTATATATGTTCATAACTTCATAAGACATACACATTCATGAATTACAACATATGCCATTCTTGGAGCCTTAAAGTAACAAAGTTTCCACATTTTAATGTCACTCCTTTATTTCTCATGTAGTTGGCTCCCATTGCCTTGCTTTTTGGATCCACCTAGCATATTAGAACATTGGAGAGGAGGGGATAAGATTCAAAGAATCCCAATAGCTTATCTCCCATTCAATTATATATAATGGATGCAAACAAGTCTCATAAATGCATGCATGGCATGTGGACATGTGTAATCATTCAAGGAGCATTCTTAGCATTTGAAAAAGTCACACATAGCATACAAAAGCTTGCTAAGCAAGTAGATTGGCCTCACCCATTTTCTTGTGGATATTGGACATGCCTCACCCATTCTTTAAGAGATTCTTGGACTTAACCATGCTCTTGGGAGCCCACTTTGCTTTTAGGAAACTCTTTACTTTGTCTCAACCGATCTTAAGGGTTCTTGGCTCATCCTCACCATAGTTAAGGGTTCTTGGCCTTACCATACTCATGCAAACCCAAGCACACATCATAACATCATTTAGAAACATAATATGTCATCATGAAACCATGGCATATAAAATCATGCTAGCATACTTTTTATGTCTTGAAAATACAAATACACACATTCTAAGACAAGCTAAGCACACATTCATGCTTGAGAAAAAGTAGAGAGAGCTACCTTATACACAATTACACACTTTTTCCTTTGAATCTAAGCTCCCCTTTTTGGCCACACACACATAAAAGTGTGGGGAAGTTTTCTCCTGGCATAAGTACAATTTATGGAAGCCAATTAAGTTTATGAACTCAATTTTAAAGTCATACAATTTGTTTAGACATTAGGTTAGCTTATAACCTCATTATGGTTCCATAATTGTACCTAATGAAGCCACACCCCTCAATTAAATTCTAGGCTCCATTCCTTCCTTTCAGATATGATTTTTAACTTCTTTAAGGCTCTTAGAGTCATCACACAATAAAAAATGTTGCTTCTTTAGGTTTCATTATGGAACATAAAGCACTAACTCACTTTTTATGGTTTCTAAATTTCTCCCAAGGCTTCCCTTCATATTCATTCATCATATATGACTCAAAAATGGGCTTTAAAAAAATTTAAAACTCTCACTATCTACACAAACCTCTTTAGGCTGAAGCTATAGAAGAAATGGGACTTTTTAGAGTTTGCCTTATTTTCTCAAGGGAGGATGCATATGGGGAGCCTCTTAGAGATCTTGGGAGCTTATTTAAACTCTTATTTAGGCCTATGAATTATCATACAAAATCAGATTTTACAAAGTACACTTGAAACCCTAGGTTTTGCATCTTAAAAATCCATGGCTTTTTCTTGAATTTCTTTACATATTCTTACTCTCCTCCCTTAAATTCATGGAATTCACCCTTAATTCCCCTCAAAATTCCAGCCCTCTAGCATCTACATACATGGGGCGAAATATGGAGGAGAAGGGGGAGGAGTAACTACTATGGGATGCAAGATTTACCTTGTTTTCTTACTTTTTCTCACTTGAATCTTGTGTTCTTTGAGCTCTTCTATTCAAATCCGAATTTTCTCCTCAATTTCTCCTTTAAAATAGATCCATATATTTCATTATAATTATAGGAAATAAAGGAGAATGAAGGAGAAGAGGTTTGAAGAGAATGAGCATGAAAAACTACTAAATTTTCATACCTTAAGCCTTTGATTTCTCCTTCTTTCTGCCTTCCTCTTGTGCGCCACTCTCCCTAGGGTTTTCCTCTAGTTTTAGGCAGAACTTGGTTGTAATACCATAAACTCTAGCTTATCTCATGTTTTTAAATGGCATAGTATCATGAAGAATGGAAGTTCCTCATGAGAAAGGCAAGGAAATAATGACTAATTTCGCATTGCGTCATATCTAAAACTTTGCAATCGGTGTCGTGTGGACTGTGTAAGCCTATGCTATGTATCCTTATATTTAAATACATCATTAAACCTTATTTGCATCACAAAATCATGCCCATAACTCATGGAAACTGAAATGGAGCATGGAAAATGGAAGTTCATTCTCGACCAGAATTGGCCTCTTTTCTGGGCAAATTTTGGAAAATCATAACTAAATCTAAGTAAATCAAAATCATACAATCTTAGTCATTTTGGAAATCTTAGAATTTTTAATTCACACTAAAAATACACCAAGGTCATAGAATTCATCAAACAGGACGTTTGACATCTAAAACTTGTCCAAAGGTCCGACTAAAATATAAAACTATCACAGAATTCTGCAGAAAACTTTGAAAATATCCAATTAATTCCAAAAAAATCCAATCTATGAAAGTGATAACAATCTAGAAAGTTGTAGATGTTAAATAGAGAGGAAAAATATCTTTAGATCAGTTCATTAAGCTCAAACTTCAGAATTCAGTGGAACAGTACTTCTAGTCGGACAAATTTACTGATACTGGATAGAAATTTCAAAAATTAATATTCCCTCTCTAGACCTCTAAATGCGGTGTTTCTAGTTGGCACGAGTCATTGTGATTGCCTAGTTTCTTTGTATAAAATTTCATGGCAATTGGACATCATTTATGCCTTGTGTGATGGAAAACAATTTCGGACCAAGTGAACAGTGTAGTAGACCAAAACCATAAATTTTGCCAACTTTGAAAAATCATCAAATATTTTGTAGACCTCTAAAAATTATGATATTTTGCTTCCCAGAAAGCAATGAGACCTAATTGCATGCCAAATTTTAGATCAAGACTAGCTCATTTGGCCAAAAAGTGATATAAGGTTCCATTATGGTCAAATTTGGCTTCATATGAGGTACCAAACTTGCCAAATGGTCTTCCCTTGGTGTTGGCATCTTTTGGGCTAGTCTAAAAGCATATTTAAGACTTATGTGAGCTGCCAAATGGTCCCAAACCTCATGCACCTCATTTTGGCCATTCAACCCACACTTATGCATATTTCCATCAAACTCCCATATTGCACAATTTGGTATTTCATGCTCAAAATATAGGCTAGAAGGCATACATCATATTTATACATCTAAACATCATATAACATCATATTTATACATGTCTCAAGGGTCATAGACCATTTACAACATCATATACATCATATGGTACAATCATGGTCTTAAAGTGGCAAAAGCTAAATATATGATTGTCAATCTCCTTCCTTTAGTGTTGTTGGCTCCCATTAGCATACTCACTTGGTTCACCTAGCATGTTAGATCATTGGAGAGGAGGTGATGAGATTCAAAGAATCCTAATAGCTCATCTCCCATTCAATCATACATAATATATGCAAAGTAAGCTTTACAAATGCATGCATAGAGAAAATGAATTCATGGACATTTAAAAAGAAAGCTTGGCATATGAACAAATTATACAAGACATTCAAGAGTTCACCAAGTGCTTAGGTTGGCCTCACACTTTTCCTCATAGATTTTAGACTTGCCTCACCCATTCTTTGAGAGCTTTGGACTCAACCATACTTTTGGGAGCCTACTTTGCTTTTGGGAGACTCTTTACTTTGTCTCAACCAAGCTTAAGGGTTCTTGACTCATTCTTACCAAAGGGAAGAGTTCTTAGCCTCTCCACACTTAAGCAAACTCATACAAACATCATGTGCTCATTTGAAAACATAACATGGCATCAAGAATCATGGCATATAAAGGTATACTAGCATACTTTCCATAGCTTGAAAATACACATACACACATTCTAAAATAAGCTAAACACCCATCCATGCATGAGAGAAGGTAGAGAGAGCTACCTTACATATAATTACACACTTTTTCCTTGAAATTCAAGCCTCCTCTTTCGGCCACATACCCATAAATTGATGGAGATGGTTGATCTTGGCCTAGATACAATTTATGGGAGCTAATTAGGTTCATGAAATACATTCTAAGGCTACATAACTTGATGAAACACTAGATTGCTCTATAGGCTTCATTATGGTCCATATTGGCACATAATGAAGCAACATCTCTTAAACAATTTCTAGGCCTCATGCTTTCCTCTTAAATATGATTCTTGACTCCTTTTAAGCCTCTTGGAGTCATCACATTATTAAAATAAAAGGCCTAGCACCATGTTACTTCTTTAGGTCATAATATGGAACCTAAGGCACCAAATCACTTTCCATGAGTTCTAAATTTTTTCCAAGGCCTCCTCTCACTTTCATTCATCAAATATGACTCAATAATGGCCTTAGAAAAATTTAAAACTCTCCCTAGCTACACAAACATGCCTAGGCCGAGACTATGACATCAATTGGGCTTCTTGGAGATGTCTTTGATTTCTTGAAGGAAGAAGCTTGTGGAAAGCATCTTAGGTGTCTCAAGAACTCATTTATACTCTTAATTAAACTTAGGAAGCATCATATAATTCAAAAATTGGAAGGTGCACTTGAAACCCTAGATTTTGTATCTTGAAATCTAATGGTTATTTTGTTGTTTTCTTTGCATATTCTTGTTCTTCTCCATCAAATACCTAAGATTCATGCTTGGTTAGGCTTGGAAATCAAATCCTCCTAGGGTTCCTAGTGTAGGTCGAAATGGAGAAGGAGTGGGATGAAAGGTATCAACCATAAGATGTATTTTTACCTTGTTTCCTTGCTTAGTTTGGCTTGAATATTGATTTTTCCAAGCTCCTCTCTTCAAATCCGAACTTTCCCTTGAATATCTCCCTTGAATCAGATTTATAAACCTCATTTTAATCCAAGGGAAGAAAGGAGAATGAAGGAGAGGTGGTGGAGATGAAGAAAAGCAAGGAAAAACACCATGAAAACATACCTTAAACTTGGATTTCTTCCTCTTTCTTCTTCCTCTCTTGGGTGCCTCTCCCTTAGGGTTCTTCTTCTAATTTGGGGCTGGAAAATCTGAAGTGAAATGAGGGCAAGTGTGAGGTGCCACCTATATATAGCTAGGGAAAAAGAACTTTTTCAAAAATTCCAATTTTGCCCTTTATACTTTGCATTTTTGTTTCTCCTTCGTTTTAGTTCCTTTTTGAGAACTGTCTTTGCCATTATAAAATTTAGGTTCCCAATTAAGAAAAATGCCTTTGGAATCACTTAAATCAGAGCTAAAACCTTCTCGAACAAACCTGTTAAAGTTTAGGCATACTGACGTTAAAAAATGTTTACCGGAGGGGATTTAATTGTCCAGGAGCTTCCCATGGTTTTTAGGGCCTCTGAGAACCCTGGAGAACTCAAAACTTTGGCTTAAAAAGCCCTCCTATGTGAATTCCAAAAATTGCCTAAAATAATGAAAATGCCATTACGTTTTATAGGCTTTTCGTAAGAAATTGTTTCTTCATTCTAGCTTCATTTTTCTTTCCATTTGAGCCAGAGATTCTCATTTTTAGGAGTCTAGAATGCTTCCCAAAATTTTTGGGACCTTAACTATCTCATTTCTGGGGGACTTCCTTTTGTATCTGGTGAATTTTGTTCATTTATGGACAAATCATACTTTATGTTCTCACGTTTTCTCTAGTTTTCGGAGAACTAGATATTACATTGGTCATGCAACATGAAGGGAGAAGAAAGGTGCATCATATATATAGGTGGGAAGAAGTTACACTTTTCAAACAGTTTTATTTTGCCTTTCATTCTTGGCATTTTTGTTTCTCTTTTGTTTTAGCTCCTCTTTGAGAATCGTCTTTTCCATTATAAAATTTAGGTTTTCAGTTTAGTAAAATGCCTTTGGAATCACTCAAATCAGAGCTAAAATCTTCCCGAACGAATCCGTCAAAGTTTAGGCATATTGACACTGAAAAACGTCCACCGGAGGAGCTTTAGCTGTCCCGGGCCTTCCCATGGTTTTCAAGGCCTCTGAGAACCTTGGGGGACTTAAAAATTTCATTTATAAAGCCTTTCTATGTGAATTCTAAAATTTGCTCAAAATTACGAAAATGCCATTACATTTCGTAAGTTTTCCATAAGAAATTGTTTCTTCATTCTAGCTCTATTTTTCTTTCCATCTGAGCCTAGGATTCTCATTTTTAGGAGTTTAGAATGCTTCTCAAATTTTTTGGGACCTTAACTACATCATTTTGGGGGACTTCCTTTTATATCAGGTGAGTTTCGTTCCTTTACGGAGAAACCGTATGTTACCTTTCTCACATTTTCTCTTGTTTTCAGAGAACTGGATGTTACATTTCTCCCCCTTAAATAAATTTTGTCCTTAAAATTTAGCGCATGCTTTCCTCTTACTTTTTTCTTTTCTGGCTAACTGTTCTTTTCTTTCCCTTCTTCTTGGCTCTATATGTTTTTCTTAGCAACTTCACTCGTTTGAGTTTTTCTTAGCTAGGGAATTTTCATACTAGCTCTTAATAGAGCTCTATTACTATAATATACTAGTTAATTCTTTTCATAAGGGAAAAGAATTTCTAGCTCTAGAGGCCTATCCTGATAGAGTTTACTATTTATATTGGGTTAATGTTAACCTATTCATAAGATTAACATTTCTTTCAGTGGACTCATTTATATATCTTGGGAGGTAACTTATTTCATATCCCATCTCTCGTATCCACTCTCAATGGCTTTTCATAATGTCTCATCATCTTTTTGATCATTACAGCCATCGGATGTTTCTGTCTATCTATTTACTTATTTACATGTATCGTCCACTGCTTATCTCTGTGTTCTTCCTTACTAGCTCATCCCATGATTACAATTCACATTCTTTCTGTCACAGGCCTTACATCTCAATTACTTACTGGGATTACAGCTCTTTTGAGGAGTTTTCACTTTTAATGATCCTAGTTTCTCTATTTACTACTACATCGGTCTTTGTAGGCTAAGACTTTTTCTCACTTTCTTTGCTCACTTATAGTGGTATTTTATAGTCCCTCATTTTAGCACTGATAGGCGTAACACATGTTCTCATACTGGTATTGAAGAGTGACTACCACTGACTATTATTGAGCTTTGATGGGATACTAGCTATTCTTATAGTTTTACTCACTAGAGACATACTATACCACTTACCTCATGTAAAACTGCACCTAACGCTTTTTTTTAATACATAAGCTAGCATGTAGGGGATCTCTCTATCCCTCAGTCAGGGCTGCTATCTGCTAAGTAGTGGTTCATCTGGCTCTAACTCTGGAAAGCTAATTTCTTGCTTTCCTTATCCCATACACTATGCTCATCTCTAAAGAAAACTAGTCAGTGGTCTAACTGTCTGAGTAAAGCCTTCATATCTCTGTGGCAATGGTCTACCAGACTTAGGAGATCTCTAGTCTCTGAGACAAAAGCTAGCTGAAATTGTACTGGTCTCTGTGACTAACTGCTCTGTAAAACTATCTTAGGCCGTCATCTCACTAGAGAACTATCATGCTGTGGCTAGGGCTCTCTGTAACTCTGTGAGATCTACGGTGACCCCTGGGTCTGCTGCGACCTCTCAAAGCCTTGCTAGGGTCTACTGTAACCTGCTGTACTATGCTAGGATCTACTGTAATCTATCTCTGGGAGACGTCAAAGCCTAAGATTACTATATCTGATGGTAAAATACATGCTCACTAAGTTCAGTTACCATCGCTCATAATAGATAAGGCTAAACTCAGAGGTACACTGTGCTTTTCATGCGAAGTGGGTTTTGTGTCATTTACTTCTCATACCCTATCATACTGATACTGAGGAGCATCTTAATTTTTGTTTATCGCTTCTCATGGAATCCTCAGATTCCTACTTTAGCCCTTTTTTACTTGGGCTTTATTTTCTTACTCTTACTGCTTACTTTGCTTTACATATACTCATTCTAGCTTTCGTCTCATATCCTGCAGTTCCTAACTATGCCCATGTTCTGCTTTTAAGTGCTTTGACATTAAGGCATCTCACACACAAAGTGTGGTTAACATCTCTAGTAGGAGAGAGGTTATACACTGGTTCTTTCTCATTTCATTTACATATATTATAAAGGACTCAAGCGATGTATACTAAATCTGGCATTCTTTGCTGGGGATTCCTTTTTGCATACTTTTCTTACTATTTCGGTATTCTTGGAATCCTTTTACCTTTCTTTTCTAACTTATCTCATTATCTAGCTAACTAAGATACCCTTCAATTATTAGGACACTTTGATGATTGATATCATCATTTGCTATGCACTTAAGCCATATTACTACTAGGTTGGCCAGACCTAATATCATGTAGCCTCTGTTGCAAGCAAACTATAACATTAAACATTAATACACCGGTGCTTCATGACTGAGCTCAGAGTCATTATTGCCAGTATATTACAAGTTTCTCAATAATCTAAAGTATTCCTCTCATACTTTTCTCTATTTGCCCTATTCTCATAGGATACTCGGGGAAAACATAATTCTTTTCTCTACTTCATCTCCAGATCACTATACATTGCTCGATTTTTTTTTTTTACTTCGGGCACTATCATGCTAGAAAGGCATCTATGCCAAGGACAAGCGTGCTTTCTTAAACACTCAAGCACATTAACTAAATATTTATTCTTAATCATTATGTCCTCAGTTTGAATGCTGTCATCATTTCTCTTTTTACCTTTCTTATCCTCTTACTTAGGTAAAAGGATGTTCTACTATTGGCTGTCTCCGTTGCCAATTGGGTTTTCTTTACGCTCAAGAGCACCTGTACTTTTCCTGGGTACTTCTACTTATTCACTCTTTGTAACATTAAGGGGGTATACTTTTCACTCATACTCTTACTTTGTTCTAAACTAGACTGTCCCTTAGTAAGAAGAATTCTATTTTATATAAACCTAGGAAATTCATTCTATGGCACTCTTAGCTTACACTCTTTCTTTACATAAAATGAGACTCGCCTTCTTAGGCGGTCTCTAGCTCTTTCAAGCTCCCTCGAGCTTCCTTGAGGGTACTAAGGCACTAACTGTCTGTCTCAGCTTATTTCTACCTTTGGATCAAAGCTAGGCTTTCTCTCGGTTTAACCTTTTTAGCCTCATCCCCAGGAGCACAGTATACTATTCTAGGATTTTACTAACCCCATCCAGGATATATACTTTCACTGTCCAGATTTTACCTTACTGAAAGCTTATGCTCTACTGGGTACTCTAATCACACACGTGCCTTAACCCTATATTATTCTCATATTAGGGAGCTCGTTTAACTAACTATTGGACCTCTATCCATTTACCTCTCTGGCTCAGTTTACTCATCTAATCATGACTAAAGCAAGGGCATCTTTTCTGTAGGTAGTTTCTCAGCTCTTCTTCACTTCCTTTATTACTATACTTTACGACTCAAGGGGGTCTATTTCGGGGAATTTGCTAACCACTATTGGGTGGTTTTCCTAACTTAGAATGTCTCATCTCTCATTTATCAATCCAGGGAGAACTTTCACTGAGCTTTTCATTCACATATCTTACCTGAATGATGCTACTGGTCATCTCCTCTAAGCTTTAGCTTATGCTCAACCTAGGCTAGCCATCTCATCGGACTTGTAGCTTATTAACTATCCTCGTTCTCTTCTGAGCCTCTATTATTGGGCTACTTATACTTACCTCTATGTGTTACCTATGAGGTACATCTTTCTAGGCCACTCGCTATATGCCTCACTACTAGTAGTCTTATCTTACATTATTTTGAGGCTACACTAACATTCTATTGTTCAGTGTCTCATAGGGTAGTGTCCTAGGTTGGAGTCAACGCCTTAAAGGCAAGTCTCAACAACCTTACCATCCTTGTGTCTAACTTTCTCTATGCTGAGTTCTTTTCTGAGTCTCATTTGCTAGGCCTATAAATTTCTTACTAATCTTCTGTAACTATTTACTACCCTTTTCTCTACTTATACTAGGGGTTCCCGCTCTCTGTGGATCGACTGATCCCTTATCAGTTCATTCTTTAAGTTGTCTTGAATATGACCAATAAGGCATTCATACTGCCATTCACCGCAGCTAACATATCATTCACCATAGCTAATCAGCCTTGGGTTCACCTTAGTTTTTCTGTCTAAGTATTGGCTGCAGCTAACTTCTTAATTGGTTACGGTGAGGAACTCTTTGGATTATCTCACTGCTTCTATGGGATAATTGGCTGTGGCTAATGGCCTATGATTTGCTTGCTTTTTCAGGGACTGGATCTTCATTTTTAGCTACTAACTCGAGCTTCATTGCCTCTATATCTAGCCCATCATCAAGCTAGAGGATTCTGCCTTTTGCTTCACTCATACGTAGCTGACTATTACCTATGGGCTATAGGGCTTTAGGGTGTAGCTTATAACTCAACCTCTGGTCTGAGGGAATTAGCCTTTTAAACTTTGAAATTCATCTAGACATTTAGGTGCTGTGGCAAGGGGAAATTCTTTTTTCTCACTTCATTTCTAAATTAATCCTGTGCAGCTACAGTCTCATCTCATACTGCGCTGCATCACTACTTGTCTCTGCATTACATAAGACATCTTGGAATGGTCTAAATATGACTACCAGGGAGAATTAGGCCTCACATACTCTCTCTAGCAAGCCTCTTCCTATTAACGAGATCATTTCTCATCATTTATATCTAGGGCTTGCCATTGATCTTGGCGAGCTATCATATTTTATCAAGCTCTAGCCATCGGATCCCTTAACTTTGCTTAAGCTTAGCTTTGCTCAAGTTACTCTAGAGGCCACTCCTTCTTGGTGTCCATTAACTACTCCAAGGCCACTCTACCACTTACTTATCATGAACTTAGCCATAAACTATCCTTATACACCCAACATGTCTCATACAAGGCTTTACCTATCCATTTAAGCCTTTTACATAGCCCTATTGCTACATCCTTAAGCCAAATCTAATCCGAGAAAACTTGGAACTTTGCTCTGATACTAATAAATATAACACCATAATTGTTAGCTCATCTCATACCTTTAATTAACTCAATTCCATGAATCATATGAGTTTCCAATGAAAAAGGCAATAAAATAATGAATATTTTCACATTGCGTCATGTATAAAAATTTCATTCAGTGTCACATGGATCACATGGGCTCATACATCACATTCTTATATTTAATTACATGAATACCACTCATTTTCATCATAAAAAGTGGCCTCCTTCTCAAGGAACTCAAAGGAATGCATGAAATATATATATATATATATAAATAATTTCGGACAGCTTTGTCCTTATTTTTATCACAACTTTGAAACATTATAACTAAATCTAGAAAATTTGAAATCATATATTCTTGGACATTCTAGAAAGCTACAGATGTCTAATTCATGATACAAATATGTCTAGACCATAACATCCAACACAGAGGATATTTGATATGCGAAATGGTCCAGAGGTCAGACTGTCCATTGGTGCTGTCACAGAATTCTACAGCAAATTTTAAAAATATCTAATTAATTTTAAAAAAATAAAATTGACATAAATGATGCAAATTTGGAAAGCTATAGATGTTAGCTAGAGGGAAAAAATAACTTTAGACTAGCTTAGGCATGGCCAGACCTCGAAATCTAATCAAATAGTAACAGAGGTTAACTGGAGTTCCTGATACTAGATAGGATCTTTAAAACTTCATATCTCCCCCTCTAGACATCCAAATAAGGTGGTTGTAGTTGGCATAAGTCACTATAAATGTCTAGTTTCTTTGTATAAAATATTTTGGTAATTGGATATCATTTGAGCCCTGTGTGACAGATTTCATTTTCGGACTAAGTGAATAGTGCATCAGACCAAAATCAGAAAATTTGCCAACTTTGAAAATTCATAAAATATTCTGTAGACCTTAGAAAATTATGTTCTTTAGCTTCCAAAAAGCTCTTAATAAGCTCTAATTTCATGTCAAATATCAGATCAAGAAGAGCTCATTTGGATAAAAAGTGACATAGGGTTCCATTATGGTCAATTTTGGCTCCATATAGGATACCAAAATGTCAAAATGGCTTTCCTTATGGTTTGGCACCTCTTGGGAAAGTCTAAAAGCATAAATAAGACTTGTGTGAGCTGCCCAAATGATCCCAAACTCCATGCCTCTTATTTTGGCTATGCCACTTGCAATTATACATACTTACATTAAACTTCCAAGAAGCATAACCGAGTATTGCGTGCTCAAATTACGTTCTAGCATTCATATATCATAATCCCTCACTTATACATCATACATTAACATATTTATATATGTTCATAACTTTATAAGACATATACATTCATGAATTACACATTATGCCATTCTTATAGCCTTAAAGTAACAAAGTTTCTACATTTTAATGTCATTCCTTCATCCCTCATGTAGTTGGCTCCCATTGCCTTGCTTTTTGGGTCCACCTAGCATATTAGAACATTAGAGAGGAGGGGATGAGATTCAAAGAATCTTAATAGCTCATCTTCCATTCAATCATACATAATGGATGCAAATAAGTCTCATAAATGCATGCATGGCACGTGGACATGTGCAATCAATCAAAGAGCATTCTTAGCATTTGAAAAAGTCACATATAGCATACAAAGGCTTGCCAAGTAAGTGGATTGGCCTTGCCCATTTTCTTATGGATATTGGACTTGCCTCACCCATTCTTTAAGAGATTCTTAGACTCAACCATGCTCTTAGCAGCCCACTTTGCTTTTGGGAGACTCTTTACTTTGTCTCAACCAATCTTAAGGGTTCTTGGCTCATCCTCACCATGGCTAAGGATTCTTGGCCTCACCACACTCATGCAAACCCAAGCACACATCATAACATCATTTAGAAATATAATATGTCATCATAAAACCATGGTATATAAAATCATGCTAGCATACTTTTCATGGCTTGAAAATATACATACACACATTCTAAGATAAGCTAAGCATACATCCATGCATGAGAAAAGGAGGAGAGAGCTACCTTATACACAATTACACACTTTTTCCTTTGAATCCAAGCTCTCCTTTTTGGCCACACACCCATAAAAGTGTGGGGAAGTTTTCTTTTAGCCTAAGCATAATTTATGGAAGCCAATTAGGTTCATAAACTCAATTTTAAAGCCATACAATTTGCTTAGGTTAGCTTATAACCTCATTACGGTTCCATAATTGTACCTAATGAAGCAACACCCCTCAATTAAATTCTAGGCTCCATTTCTTCCTTTCAAATGTGATTCTTAACTCCTTTAAACCTCTTGGAGTCATCACACAATCAAAACCAAGAGCCTAGCTATATGTTGCTTCTTTAGGTTTCATTATGGAACATAAAGCACTAACTCACTTTCTATGGTTTCTAAATTTCTCCCAAGGCTTCTCTTCATATTCATTCATCATATATGACTCAAAAATGGGCTTTGAAAAATTTAAAACTCTCCCTAGCTACACAAACCTCTTTAGGCCGAAGCTATGGAAGAAATAGGACTTTTTGGAGTTTGCCTTGTTTTCTCAAGGGAGGATGCATATAGGGAGCCTCTTAGGATATTGGGAGCTCATTTAGACTCTTATTTAGGCCTAGGAATCATCACACAAAATCAGATTTTACAAGGTACACTTGAAACCTTAGGTTTTGCACCTTGAAAATCCATGGCTTTTTCTTGAGTTTCTTTACATATTCTTACTCTCCTCCCTTAAATTCATGGAATTCAACCTTGTTTCCCCTCAAAATTCTAGCCCTCTAGCATCTACGTACATGGCGCAAAATATGAAGGAGAAGGGGAAGGAGTAGCTACCATGGGATGCAAGATTTACCTTGTTTTCTTACTTTTTCTCACTTGAATCTTGTGTTCTTTGAGCTCTTCTCTTCAAATCTGAATTTTTTTCCTCAATTTCTCCTTTAAAACAGATCCATATACTTCATTATAATCATAGGAAATAAAGGATAATGAAGGAAAAGAGGTTTAGAAGAGAAAGAGCATGAAAAACTATTAAATTTCTATACCTTAAGCCTTTGATTTCTCCTCCTCTTTGCCTTCCTCTTGTGCGCCACTCTCCCTAGGGTTTTCCTTTGGTTTTAGGCAAAACTTGGTCTTGCAACATGAAGGGAGAAGAAGGGTGCCTCATATATATAGGTGGGAGGAAGTTACACTTTTCAAAAAATTTTATTTTACCCTTCGTTCTTGACATTTTCATTTCTCCTTTGTTTTAGCTCCTCTTTGAGAACCGTCTTTTCCATTATGAAATTTAGGTTCTCAATTTTGTAAAATGCCTTTGGAATTACTCAAATCAAAGCTAAAACCTTCCTAATCCATCAAAGTTCGAGCACACCGACGTTGGAAAACATCCACTGGAGGGGCTTTAGCTATCCCGAGCCTTCCCATGGTTTTTAGGGCCTCTAAGAACCCTGGGGGACTCAAAACTTTCATTTAAAAAGCCCTGTTATGTGAATTCCAAAATTTGCTCAAAATAACAAAAAGGCCATTACATTTCGTAATTTTTTTGTAAGAAATTTTTTTTCATTCTAGCTCCGTTTTTCTTTTTGTCTGAGCTTGGGATTCTCATTTTTAGGAGTCTAGAATGCTTCCCAAATTTTTTAGGATCTTAACTACATCATTTTGTGGGACTTCCTTTTGTATACGGTGAGTTTTGTTCATTTACAGAGAAACCGTATGTTACGTTTCTCACATTTTCTCTTATTTTTAGAGAACTGGATGTTACAACTTCTGCCTATTGACACAAAACTAAGCCATTTCTATCCCTAATCACAATTTATATTAGCAAACCCATTACTCAAGGAGTTAAGCTATAAAGATCTACTTAGAAAATACTTACACAACTACTATAAGAACCAAATTCGGATTTGGTTGAGCTTACACCAGTATCCTCAGAACAACACTTCAAATTTTAAGTAAATTCGTATAAAAATAATATCCATATCATAAATAAGCTATAGGGGCCTTAAACTAGTAGAAAATGCATTGAAATGAGGAGTTTATACTTACCTAATAACACCCCTAGTCTCAACCTACGAAATTTCACCATGGAAACATCAAATAGCAAGTTTTAGATTTTGGGTGTGGGTGAAATACTCCAAATGAAAAACTAATTAGGTCAAGAAAGTGGAGGGCTCAAGTTATATAACACTCACCTTGGCTGAATCTTACTCTAGGAATAAGAAATTATGAAATTTTGCTACTAATCCTAGCCTCCCCTTTGGACCTCTAAATTTGCTCCTTGTGTTTATGTTTCAACAGAGTATGGAGGGGGCTGTATGTGTTTAGGGTTTTAGTTAGATTTAAGTTGGGTCCTAAATGGGTTATGGGCTGACCTAAAGGTCCAATTCCAAGTGGGTTTCAGATTTAAGCTTTGTTAGGCTAAGTTTCATAAGTTGGGCTGCAAAATTGTAGTTAGGTTAAGCCAAATTTTAATAGTTCATTTGATTTGGGTCTGCATAAGGGATGTTGGGCCAATTATAAGAGTTCATGTAAATTGAGTTTTAGGCCTCTATCTCCTTAAATCAAATTGGGCTATTGCTAGGTGGTCTCTCTCTTGGGCCAAGACTCACAATAAGAAGTTGGGTCTGCACCTATAATCATTGAGCCTTCATTAGTCTTTAACCATGGCCTAATTATTTTAATTTAGGTCTAGATGAAGTTTCTAACCCAATTAAATCTCAAACCTATATTAATAATTTAATGGTTTAAAAATTCCCATTCCCATAGCTTGCTCAATTATTTTGTATTAATTATTCTTAATCAACCTAAATTCTTGATTAACACCTTAATTAATTTTGGGGTGTTATGTTATACATGTATAGCAAATATCATATTAAAATGGGCACATACATATAATTAGAAAATTAACCTTGGTTACCTCAATAAAGTCTAATTATTCTTCCTCTAACTACCATCATGCTTCAAATGCACACCAAGTCTAAGATAAGTATAGTTATCATCATTTCTCACAACAAATCAGATACCCAAAGAGTTGAACTACCAATGACTACCTAGAGGTTACTTATCTAACCACCAATAGATTCTAATTTCGAGTTTTAGCTTCCCCATACCAAAAACCATAATAGTTTGCTCCAATTTCTGGGTAATTTCGTATAAAACCAAAGCCCATATCATAAGTTAACTATAGGGGTCTTAAAGTAGCAAAAAACATGCATCAAAATGAGAAAGGAAACACTTACCTAACAACACCCTTTGCCTCAACCTTCGAAAATCCACAATGAAAACACCAAACAACACATTTTAGATTAGGGGTAAGCGAAAATGCTTGAAATGAAAAACAATCAGGCCAAATCAAAGAGAAGGAGGAGAGGATTAAGTTATATATCAGTTACCTTGGCTAATTTTGACTCTAGGAGTGGAAGAAGATAGATTTTTGCCAAGAACCCTAGCTTCCCTTCTCTAAGTGTGAAAATGAACTCTTGCCTCTTGTGTTTTCTATAGAATGGGGAGGGGATTGAAGTGTATTTAGGGTTTAGATGAGTTTAAGTTAAGTTTTGGGCTAACCCAAAGGCCCAAGTCCAAGTGGGGTTTAGATTTTAGCTTATTAGATCAGACATTATGGGTTGGACTGCAGAATTTTTAAGGTTAAGGATGGAATGTGCTGGTCCAATAGCCCAAGGCCCATTTAGACTCATTTCCCCAAGTTTGGGCTAAGACTAAATGGGCTATCATTTCACTTAAATTCACTTCTAAGTTTTTGGGCTTCTAGAAAATTTAAGTTAGGCCTATAAGAAAACTAGTACTGGTTCTTTTACTAAGTTGATAACATAACTGGGCTTCTATATTAGGCCCTAAACTTACTTAAATTAATCATAAGACCCAAATTAATGTCCACCTCTTTTAATTAACTTTTCTAATTAAAATCATATCAAATTCCTAATTAATCATAATTATCTTGAATTAATTTCAGAGTGTTACAAAACATAACATTAAAAACATAGAAATATAGCTAACTAAAAACATCTTAAAACATACATCATAAAATATAACCTCACAAGTAACCACTACATACAATGTAATCCAAACTCAAGCAAATCAACATGCATATAAGGAAAGGAAGAGTAAGCTACTCGATACAAGCTAGGAATCTTGACCAAAGAACTATTCTACTTATTCTTTTTCTTTTTTCTTTACTTTTCTCTGTTTCACACACATACAAGGAAGTGATTATACTAGCTTGTCCTAAACAAATCAATTAAGATACAAAACAAATAATTTTGACCTATTCGATCTCATTTTATTAATATATGTGCATATTAGGGCCTAACGTATGATTTAGGTTACTTTAAATATCTCAAAGTGCCTCTTTCCATTTGCTTTATTTCATGTAGCAATTCCAATATTCATTTATCTCATTCTTACTTATTTTTCATGGCTAAAAAAGTCTAAAAACTTAACCATATCACTCATTCTATTCATACGGCACATTAGGGTTTTCATGGAACCATACTTTCAACATCAATATATTTCATTCCTTTCTTCAAACCAATGGTTCATCTAGCCTTTATATCACTCCCTTAGGCCTCTTAGTTCATTAGACTAAATTAAAAACTTTCCTAAGTGCCTTTTATTCATGTAGGTCGAGAGCTCCCTTTACAAGTCCAACCTTGAGATTTTGTTTTTTAAGAAGAAATTTGGGGTCATTAGGATATCCATAATTCATTTATAGTTCAATTATGGTATCATAGAAATCAAACAATCTCCCTAAGGTTTAAAAGTATTCATAGCCTAACTTAAATCCTAGGTGAAGCTAACTTGCATTTTCTTGGTTTCTGGGTTAATTTCTTTGCATATCCTTATTCCTCACTTGTCTAAACTCTTAATTGCATCAAGTTTTCATCAAATACATATTCCCTTTGTAACATCCAAAAATTAATTAAGGAGAAATTATGGAGAATTAAGGATTTAATTTGGAAAAAGAGGAATTCTTATGAGAAATTCAAAAAAAAATAAATAATAGGAATTTTCAAGGAAAATGATTACTTTGGGCATTTTGAAAAAAAATAATAATTTTTGGCAAGAAAATAAGTTAAAATGTAAATTAGGAATTAATTAGGTTAAAATTTAATTAGAGCTCCATAATCAATTTAGTAATGGCAAGAAAAATTTCTAAGAGCCCAATTTGTAACATTTAGTTCTTCTGAAATTGAACTAGAATCAATAAAATAATGAAAGAAGGCTCTAAAACAAGATGAATTATGGATAATTAAAGGTAGAATATTAATAGGAGCATTTAAAGTTAAAATTATAAAGCTTTGGATGGCTTAAAATTAAAGCTAGAGTGTCTAAATGGAGAAACTAACATATTAGTGGTAAAATCATAATTTTAGGAAAAAATTTAGAAAACTAAAGAAAAGGATTTTAAATGCAAAAGTTAAGCTCATTAGGATTTTTAGAAGCCCTGAAAATCATATGAAACATTAAAATGGTTAAAACCCTTACAATGTATAATTTAGGATGTTAGTTGACTGTAACTTTGACCAGACAGTTTTAGGTGGTTTTAAATTTCAAAAATTTCAAAGTAAATGCTTTTAGAAAAGTAGAGAGCCTAAATTTCATATCAAGAAGATGGTTCTCAACAAAGATTTGAAACAAGTTCAAACAGGATAATCAAAATGTAGTGGCAAAAGTGTAATTATGAGAAAAGTTAAAATATCTCCTCCACCCCTTATTATTATGTCCATGCCATCTTCTTTCTTGTTCACTAACCTAAATTCGACTCCGAACCAGTAGTTATGGTGTGATGAAAAAAGGGAAGAGAGGGAAGAAAAAAGGAAGGTAAATAGGTAAGCATACATGCAAAATTTCATATTAAGGTAGTTAGTAACTTTGCTATACTTTTCATGCTCTTTCTAATTATGGTCTGGGCTTCTTGAAGGATGGGTTTGATGGCTGACTGTAATGAATGTAATTTCCATTAAATGACAAAATAAGCCATATAAAAGCAAGTCCTCTGAAATGAGCTAGATAATGTCCTAACAAATTTGGGTAGTGTCCTAGGCTCTAAAAAATGATAATTCCAAGCTCAGATGGAAAGAAAAATAGAGCTAGGATAGTGAAAAAATTTGTGACAAAAACTGATGAAATGTAATGACATTTTTGTAAATAAGTGTAACTTTTGGAAAAACACACAGGAGAGCTTTTTAAATGAGAAATTTGAGTTTCCCAAGGTTCTCAAAGGCCCCAAAAATCATCAGAAGCCCCGGGACTAGTAAAGCCTCTCCGATGTATGTTTTCCAATGACGATGAGTTGAACTTTGACAGATTCATTCAAAAAGGTTTTAGTTTTAATTTGAGTGATTTCAAAGGAATTTTATTAAATTGAGAACCTACATTTTATAAAAGACGATTTTAAAAAAGGAGCTAAAATAAAGCCGAAACGAAATTGCCATTACGAAAGGATGAAAGTGGAATTTTTGAAAAAGTAAGTTTCTTGAAGCTTCCACACACTTCTCCCTTTTTCTCACACCTTCTTAAGCATGACTTTTTCTGCCCAAAATACAGAAATGGAGTAGCTCTTCTAGGCACACAAGGAGAAGGAGAGAAAGCTGAGAAGAATCAAGAGAAAAGTAAGGAAATATAAGGAATTTCATGCTCCTTCTTCTTCCAATCTTGTTCCTCTCCTCTCCTCCTCTCTTTCCATAGTTTATTTAAGTGAATTGGTTCTATTTTGAGTCCAGAACAAGGAGGAGTATTTTGAATTGCTTAAGGAGAAGAAAACCAAGGAGAAAAAGTCTTGAAACCAAGCTTGAATCTAAGGTATTTCATGGTTTTGCTGTTTCTCCTCTTTGCTTCTTCCTTGTGTATGATTTTGTCCAAACTAGAACCATATGAAGGGAAGATGTTTTGTCCAAAAACAAGAGATGGACTAGGGTTTTAGACCATGGAGAAGAGGAATATGGCAAGAAATTTTAAGAAAAACCCATGGAAAACAAGATAGAAAAGTATAGGCTTCTTTAAGGTTTTATGAAATCTGATTTTGTGTGAGTAATTCCTTGGCTATTTGAATATTTTCTTGAGCTCCTAAGACTCTTAGAAAGCCTCCCAAGTGGCTCTCCCATCAATGAAAAATTTGAAACTCCAAGAACCCCATTATTGTTTATAGGTTCGGCCAAGCTAGGATGGATAGGGTAGAGGATGTTTTAATTTGTTCTAGCATTGGTTTGAGACTTTATATGATTTTAGAAGATGAGAGAAACCATTGGAAAAAATTTAGGAGTCATGGAATGGGAGATGGGGCAATGGTGTCCATAATGGTGCCTTATGAAGTAACTTAGTTTTCCAATAGTGCAAATGAATGTGTGATGGCTCCAATGACTTTGAATGAGGCTAAGAGGCCTAGAAATGGAAAAAGATGAGAGCCTAGAGCTTGAATTGTGAAGGTTGCTTCAATAGGCCATTTATAGAACCATTATGCTACTTATGGAAGCAAGTGTGTGTTTAGTGTCTTTGCTTGCTTCAAGTGTGTAATTGTGTGTTCTTTATGATGTCTAGGATAAGAGAATGTACATCCACCTAGATGTGCTTGTAGGACCAAAAAAAGGAAGGAAAAAGATCAAGAAAAGCTTGCATAAATTCAAGGTAACTCTCTACCTCATTCTCCTTGCATTCTTATGTGCATATGTATATTTTTGTGTGTTTGCATATGCTCTTGTGACTTGAGAATATGCCACTTGATGCCTTGACATGACATTGGTACCAATGTGTTTCCTTGAATGGCTTTGGTTATGGAAATAGCTCATAAGGGTGAGGTGATGCCAAGAGTCCCTTAATGAAGGTGAGGAGATGCCAAAAGTCTCATAGCATGGGTGAGACAAGACCAAAAGTCTCATGGAAGGGTGACGCCAAGTCAAAAGTCCCTAGGTTAAGAGTGAGACAAATCTAAAAGTCCTAAAAATAGGGTAAGGCAAAACCAAAAGTCTTTAGAGCATGTTCTTGGCTTGAAAGTGAATGAATGGCATGGAAATTGTGACTTTGCATACTTTATGGTTGCTAAACCTTTCATACATATGCTTTGATGTGTATATCCCATGAATGTGTGTGTGAATAGGTGTGTGAGCTATTGAGATTCTAGGAATCTCACTCCCTTTCCCTCTATTATCTTGAAATGCTTAGATGATATCCAAGAAGCAAGGAATGCAAGCCAAGAGCATTGAAAAGCCCTACTTTGTTCATTATGTAGTTTCTTTTGTACCTAGTAGTCAAAATGGTTATGTAAATGTTATTTTTGAGATGTAAGCCCATGGACAAATGTAATATGATGTAGGAACATTGTATAGCTCTTATGTGGCATTAGATCAATGAGAATGTAGAATTTGACACCTTGATGGCATGTGATATGTAACATCCAGTTTTCTGAAAATGAGAGAAAATGTGAGAAACATAACGTACGATTTCTCCGTAAACGAATGAAACTCACCGGATACAAAAGGAAGTCCCCCAAGATGATGTATTTAAGGTCCCAAAAAATTTGGGAAGCATTCTAGACTCCTAAAAATGAGAATCCTAGGCTCAGACAGAAAGAAAAATAAAGCTAGAATGAAGAAACAATTTCTTACGAAAAGCTTACGAAACGTAATGGCATTTTTGTAATTTTGAAAGGTTTTAGCTCTGATTTGAGTGATTCCAAACTTATTTTTCTTAATTGGGAACCTAAATTTCATAATGGAAAAGACAGTTCTAAAAAAGGAGCTAAAACGAAGGAGAAATGAAAATGCCAAAAAAGAAGGGCAAAACTGGAATTTTTAAGAAAGTGGAAGCTTCTTGAACACACTTTAAGTTTCTTATTTCTTCTCCTCTCCATTTGCATGACCCATTCTACCTAAAAACCAGAAAAAACACCAGATCTCTTAGGCACACCATGGAGGAGAAGAAAGGAGGAGAAAAAGTAAGGAAAAGGTAAGGAATTTCATGGTTTTTCATGCTTTCTCCTTTCCAAACCTCTCCTTCTCCATTTGCCTTTCTTTTGTATGCTTATAATAAAGTTTATAAATCTGATTTAAGGGAGAAATTGAGGGAAAAATTTGGATTTGAAGAGAGGAGCTCAAAGAACACAAGATTCAAGTGAGAAAAAGCATGAAAACAAGGTAATTTCTCTTCTTATGGTTGTTATCTTTGGTTCCCTCGTCCACCATTTCACCCCACATGAGAAAACCCTAGGAGGAGATGATTTTTAGGCAGAACCAAGCATGAATCTAAGGAAAAAAGATGTGGAGATTAAGAATATGCAAAGGGAATTAACAAAAAATCATTAGATTTCAATATGCAAGTTCTAGGGTTTCAATTGCACCTTGTAAAATCTAATTTTGTATGATGATTCTTAGGCCTAAGTAAGAGTTTAAATGAGCTCCCAAGATCCCTAAGAGGCTCCCCATATGCTTCTTCCCTTGAGAAAACAAAGAAAGCTCCATGTAACCTAATATGCTTTATAGCCTCAGCCTAAATGGGTTCTCCTAGCTAGGGAGAGTTTTAAATTTTTCTAAGGCCATTATTGAGTCATATTTGATGAATGAAAATGAGGGGAGGCCTTGGAAAAAATTTAGAACTCATAGAAAGTGATTTGGTGCCTTAGGTTCCATATTATAACCTAAAGAAGTAACATGATGTTATGCTCTTTGTTTTAATTGTGTGATGACTCCAAGAGGCTTAAAAGGAGTCAAGAATCATATTTGAAAGGAAATAATGGAGCCTAGAAATCATTTGAGGGGTGTTGCTTCATTAGGTACAATTATGGACCATAATGGAGCCTATAGAGCAATCTAGTGTTTCACTAAGTTATATAGCCTTAGAATATGTCTCATGAACCTAATTGGCTCCCATAAATTGTATTTAGACCAAAAGAAACCATCTCCACCAATTTGTAGGTGTGTGGCCGAAAGAGGAGGCTTGAATTTCAAGGAAAAAGTGTGTGAGTGTACACAAGGTAGCTCTCTCCACCTTCTCTCATACATGGATGTGTGTTTAGCTTGTTTTAAAATGTGTGTATGTGCATTTTCAAGCAATAAAAAGTATGCTAGCATGCCTTTATATGCCATGATCCTTGATGCCATGTTATGTTCTTAAATGGTTTCATGATTGTTGTATGAGTTTGCTTGAGTGTAGAGAGGCTAAGAACTTTTCCCTTTGGTGAGGATGAGCCAAGAACCCATTGAGCTTGGTTGAGACAATGTAAAGAGTCTCCCAAAAGCAAAGTAGGCTCCCAAGAGTATGGTTGAGTCCAAAGCTCTTAAAGAATGGGTAAGGCAAGTCCAAAATCCATGAGGAGAAGTGTGAGGCCAATCCAAACACTCGATGAGTTCTTGAATGTCTTGTATGATTTGTTCATATGCCAAGTTTGCTTTTAAAATGTCTATGACTTCCATCTTTTCCATGCATGCATTTGTAAAGCTTGCTTTGCACATATTATGTATGATTGAATGGGAGATGAGCTATTGGGATGCTTTGAATCTCATTCCCTCCTCTTTAATGATCTCACATGCTAGGTGAACCAAATGGATATGCCAATGGGAGCCAACAACACTAGAGGAAGGAGATTGACATTCATATGTCTAGTTTTTGCTTTATGGAACCATAATGATTTTCAATGATGTATATGAATATTGTAAATGGCATATGACCCTTGAGACACATGTAATTATGCTATTCTATGATGTAGAAATGAGAATATGTGTTATGTGAATAATGGAATGTGAATTGAGCATGTATGGTAAAGATAACTTCATGAATGAGTTTATGGAAATGTACATAAGTATGGGTTGCAAGGCCAAAATAAGATGCATGAGGTTTGGGACCATTTGGGCAGCTCATACAAGTCTCAAACATACTTTTAGACTTCCCCAAAAGGTGCTACAACCAAGGGAAGGCCATTTGACAAATTTGGTACCTTATATGGAGCCAAATTTGACCATAATGGAGCCCTATGTCAGTTTTTGGCCAAATGAGCTAGTCTTGATCTGAGATTTGGTATGAAATTAGGTCTCATTGAGAGATTTCTAGGAAGCTAAAGATCATAATTTTTGGAGGTCTAGAGAATATTCGATGAATTTTCAAAGTTGGGATTTTCTATGAATTCTGGTATGTGCACTGTTCACACTGGCAGATTTGTATTCTGTGTTATCCGATGGGCAAATGGTGTCCAATGCTTGTGAAATTTTACAAAAATAAACTAAAGGTCATAATATTTCTGTATCCACTGAGATGACCTCATTTGAAGGTCTGAGAAAAGAGTTATGCATTTTTGAAATTTGCCGTCAGTAGCAGTGGTGCCCCAGGAGCCCAGTCAATGTTCTATAGATTTCCAATAGCTAAACGTATTTTTTCCATTCTAGAATTATTTTTAACATAAATCTAACATTTTTAGATTTCTAGAATGACTGAATGTGTGTGATTTTGATTTTTATAGAATTAGTTATGAATTTTAGAAATTTGTATTAATAATTTGAAACAGCAGCCTAGGCAGTAGCGACCTCTAGGCCTTTTTGGATGTTAGACTCCCTCTGTGATGAATTTTATGGTCTGAGCATATTTTTATTGTGACATAGACATCCATATCTTCCCATAATAACCAAGATTGCATGATTTCAAGTTTTTTAGAATTAGTTATGATTTTTCAAAATTTGACCAGAAAAGAGGCCAAATCTGGCCAAAAATATACTCAATTATTTTGAGCTCTATTTCGGTTTCTATGAGTTTTGGGCATGATTTTGAGATGAAAATGAGTTGTATTGATGTATTTAAATATGAGAATGTATAGAATGAACTCACATGGTCCACGTGACACCGAATGGAATTTCTAAGTACGATGCAACGCAAAGAAAGTCACTATTTTTTCCCTTTTGCCTTTTATCTTCATGAATATAATGCTGTGAGGCATGTGTGTATATATATATGATATGATGAGCTAAAAGTTATGGTGTTACATTTATTGGTATTAGAGCAAAGTTCCAGGCTCTTTCGGATTAGATTTAGCTTGAGGATGTAGCCTTGGAGCTATGTAAAGGCTCGAATGAATAGGTAGAATCATGTATGAGACATTATGGGTGTGTGAAAGTAGTCTGTGGCTTTATTCATGATGAGTAAGTTGTAGGATGATCTCAGAATAGTTAGTGGATACCAAGAAAGAATGGCCTCTAGAGTAGCTTGAGCAGAGCTAAGCTTGAGCGAAATTAAGGGATCCAACGGCTAGAGCTCTATGTAATATGACAGCTTGTCGGGATCAGTGGTAAGCCCTAGATATGAACAATGAGAAATGATTTTGTTGATAAGAAAAGGCTTGCTAGAGAGAGTAGGTGAGGCCTAATTCTCCCTGGTAGTCATACTTAGCTGTTCCAAGATGCCCTGCTTAACGCAGAGACAAGTAATGATGCAGCGCGATGTGAGATGAGACTACGATTGCACAGGACCAGTTTAGAGGGGGATGCGAAAGAGTCACCCCCTAGCCATAACACCCCAAATGTCTAGGTGAGTTTTAGAGTCTGAAAGGTTTATTCCCTCAAGCCAGAAGTTAAGTTACAAGTTACACCCTAGAACCCTGATAGCCCAGAGGTAACAACTAGCTATGTACGAATGAAGCAAGAGGTAGAACCCTCTAGCTTGATGATGGGCTGGTTATGAAGGTAATAAGGCTCGGGTCAGTAGCTAAAAATGAAAATCCAATCCCTTAAAAATAAGCCAATCAGAGGCCGTTAGCCGCGACTAATTAGTTGCTTAGCCACGGCCAATTATTCCATAGAAACAGTGAGGCTAATTAGTTGCAGTGAAGGATGTGTTAGCTGCGGTGAAGGGCACCATGAATGCCTTGTTGGTCATATTCAGGCCAACTTAAGAAAGAAGTTGATAAGGGGTCAAACAACCCATAGAGAGCGGGAACCCTTAGTATAAATAGAGAAAAGAATAGTGAATAGTCACGAAAGGTTAGTAAGAAGTTCGTGGGCCTAGTAGTTGAAAATGAGGAAAGAGCTCAACACAGAAAAAGTTAGACACAAGAATAATGAAGTTGTTGAGAGCCACCTATAAGGCATTGACTCCCACCCAGAGTGCTACCCAGTGAGACACTGAATGATAGAATGCTAGTGTAGTCTTGAAATAATGTGAGATAAGGCTACCAACAGTGAGGCATATAGTGAGTCACCTAGAAAGGTATACCTCATAGGCAACACCTAGAAGTAAGTATGAGTAGCCAGTAACAAATACCCCGGGAAGAATGAGGATAGTTAATAAGTTACAGTTCCGATGAGATGGCTAGCCTAGGCTAAGCATAAGCTAAAGCCTGGAGGAGATGACCAGTAGCATCATCCAGGTGAGATATGGGAATGAAAGGTTCAGTGAAAGTTCTCCCTGGATCAAAAAAAGAAAGATGAGACATCCTCATATTAGGGAAACCACCCAGTAGTGGTTAGTAAAGTCACCTAGATAGACCCCCTGATTGCAGAGCATAGTGAGCAAAGAAGAGAGGAAGAGCTGAGAAATTAACCATAGAAGATATGCCCTCACTTTAGTAATAACCAAATATATAGATTAAGCTCAGAAAGGTAAACAGATAGGGGTCTGATAGTTAGTTAGACGAGCTCCCTAATATAAGAATAGTACAGGGTTAAGGCACATACGTGGTCAAAGCACCTAATAGAGCATGAGCTTCAGCGAGGTAGAATCCAGACATTGAGGGTATGCGTTTTGGATTGAGTTAGTAGAACCCTAGAAATAGCATACTGTGCTCTTGGGGATGAGGCTATAGAGGCTGAATAGAGAAAAAGCCTAGCTCTGATCCGAATGTAGAAATAAGCTAAGATAGACAGTTAGTGCCTTAATACATTCAGGAAAGCTCGAGAAAGCTAGAGACTACTTAAGAAGGCGAGCCTCGTCTTATGTAGAGAAAGAATGTAAGCCTAGAGAAAGAATGTAAGCCGAGAGCACTATAGAATGACATTTCTCGGATTTTATGAAATAGAATCCTCCTTACCAAGGGATGGTTTAGCTAAGAGCAGAGCAAGAGTATGAGTAAAAAGTAGACCTCCTTGATGTTACAGAGAGTGATTAAGTAGAGGAACCCTGGGAAAATACAGGTGCTCTTGAGCGTAAAGAAACCTGAATTGGCATTTGTAAAGAATGCAAATGTTGCTCTATAAGATGTATTAGTAATGGAATGTATTATGTATGACACTAATATGGAATGGTAACCTATATATGAGTTTAAGGATATGAATATATGTCATTTTAGTTCATAATATGACCATTAGTACATACTATGCATCTTAGAAACTATGGAATTGTGTATATAACAACGTTAACTTTTAAACACATTAATTAAGCTTAATTGGCCTTTTAAATATAATTACTTAAGGTTAAACATTATTAACAATTTGTTAACGGATGAAAATCAAAAAAATTTTAAACCTTTTTAGTTATTCCCAATCTTTAAATAGGTAAGCAAAAAAATTCATGACTAAAGGATACTAAAATCCTCCTATAAGATCTCCATTCCATTCACCTTTACTTATAAGAAGCATCAAACTCATTTACATTAATCCATAAGTCAATACATGTCGTTACCATAGTGAAACCCAAGGTTTCTAAGCTAAAACAAGAATTTGGAGACTTAGGTTGTAACTTGGACGATCTTCTTAAGTTAGCTACTAGAACCTAAAAACTAAATTATTAGACTTGTGTCGCGATTTGGTAGATCTGTGCTGTGACTTAACTCATTACTGGAGCTTAAAAACCAAAATATGCAATTCTCATCATGGCTAAGACCCTCCAAGCTGTAGCAAAAGTGCTCTTGGGAACTTACTGTTCCCCAAAACCCAAGTCTTATCACAGTGAGAGACCTTATTGGAACTCTCCCAACAAATCCACCTAATTCTCACTATAGTGAGCTCTTCTCATGCCACAATGAGATTAACACCAAAACTCTTGTGTTGTGTCATAGCCCAAAAATTTATGTTGCTCACTCTCAACCTCTGTTACCTCGAATTTCATTTTTTGGCCATAACTTGAAGGCTTTGAGTTACGACTCAAGTCCTTTCTAATCCTACTCTCTTAATTACACACTTCCTTGCCATTCACTACTAACTCTAAATGAATTCTAGGACTTCCATAGCCAATATACATAGTTTTGTAGACCTTCCAACTCCCAATACCATAATTCACTAATCCTCATTATTTAAAGGCTTAGAGGGGATCATAGCTGTAACACCAAAATTTTTAGCTCATCTCATGCCTTTAAATGACTTAATATCATGAATCATGTAAGCTTCTAATGAAAAAGACAATAAAATTATGAATATTTTTGTGTTGCGTTGTGTATAAAAATTTCATTCAGTGTCACGTGAATCGTGTGACTCATACCATACATTCTCATATTTAATTACTTGAATACACCTTATTTTCATCATAAAATGTGGCTCACAACTTAAGAAAACCGAAATGAAGCATAAAATATAGATGTTTATTTTTGGACAAATTTGGCTCTTTTTTTACCAAACTTTGAAAGATCATAACTAATTCTAGAAAAATTTAAGTCATGCATTCTTGGCCATTCTAGAAAGCTAAGGATGTCTACTTCACACTATAAATATGTACAAACCATACTATGCATCACAGAGGATGTTTGACATCCGAAAATGTCTAAAGGTCAAATTGCCACTGATGTTATCACAGATTTTTGCAGCAAATTTTGAAAATGTCCAATTAATTCCAAAAAAATCCAATCCATGCAAATGATACCAATCTAGAAAGCTGTAGATGTTAGCTAAAGGGAAAAAATAGTTCCAGACTAGTTCAAGCAATCTAGACCATATAATTTAATGGAACAATAATGGAGGTTGTGTAAGGCTCCTAATACTAGATAGAATCTTTAAAAATTCATGTCTCCCTCTTTAGACCTCCAAATGAGGTGCTTCTAGTCGACACGAGTCACTATGAATGTTTAGTTTCTTTGTATAAAATTTCATGGCAATTAGACATCATTTGGGCCCTGAGTGACAGATTTCATTTTTAGACCAAATGAATAGTATAGCAGACCAAAACTAGAAAATTTGCCAACTTTGAAAATTCACCAAATATTTTGTAGACCTCTGAAAATTATGTTCTTTAGCTTCCCAAAAAACTATCAACAAGCTCTAATTGTATGCCCAATCTCAGATCAAGAAGAGCTCATTTGGCTAAAAAGTGATATAGGGTTTCATTATGGTCATTTTTAGCTCCATATGAGGTACCAAAGTAACCAAATGGCTTCCCTTAGGGTTTGGAACCTTTTGGGTGAGTCTAAACACATGATTAAGGCTTGTGTAAGCTGCCCAAATGGTCCCAAACTCCATGCCTCTCATTTTGGCCATCTCATCCATAGTCATGCATAATTCCACATTAACATTAAGGAAGCTATAGTATCATAACATGTCTAAATTTCATTCTAATGATCACATATCACATTCTCTCATTCATACATGTCATAATATTATAATTACATATGTTCATAACATTGTAATACATCTACATCTATTGAATACATCAATTGTCATTCTTATAGCCTTAGAGTAATAATATTTCTACATTTCAATGTCATTGCTTCATCTCTCATGTGGTTGGTTCCCATTGCCTTGCTCTTTGGATCCACCTAACATATTAGATCATTGGAGAGGAGGCAATGAGATTCAAATAATTCCAATAGCTCATCTCCTATTCAATTATACATAATGAATGTAAAGCAAGCCTTGAAAATACATGTATGGATATCATAGAACTCATGAACATTCAAGAAGCAAGCTTGGTATGTGAACAAGTCATCATACAAGACATTCAAGAGCTCACCAAGTGGATGGATTGGCCTCACCCTTTTTCTCATGGATTTTGGACTTGCCTCACCTATTTTTTAAGAAAATTCTTGGACTCAACCATACTCTTGGGAGCCCACTTTGCTTTAAGAGACTTTTTGCTTTGTCTTAACTAATTTTAAGGGTTCTTAGCTCATCCTTACCATGGTTCAGAATTATTGGCCTCTCCACACTTAAGCAAACTCAAACAAACTTCATAGCATCATTTAAAAACATAATATGTCATCATGAAATTATGGCATATAAAATCATGCTAGCATACTTTTCATGGCTTGGAAATACATATACACACATTCTAAGACAAGCTAAACACATATCCATGCATGAGAGAAGGTGGAGAGAGCTACCTTGCACACAATCACACACTTTTTCTCTTCAAATTCCCTCCCTTGCTTCGGCCACACACCCACAAACTTGTGGAGATGCTTTCTCTTGGCCTAGACATATTTTATGGGAGTCAATTAGGTTCATGAAACAATTTTGAAGGTTACACAACTTGCTTAGACACTAGGTTGTTTTATAAATCTCGTTATGGTCCATAAATGCACCTAATGAAGCAACACCCATCTAATAATTTCTAAGCTCCATTCTTTCCTTTCAAATATGATTCTTGACTCCTTTTAAGCCTCTTGGAGTCATCACACAATTAAAGCAAAGAGCCTAACAACAAGTTTCTTCTTTAGGTCATAATATGGAACCTAAAGCATCAACTCACTTCCTATGAGTTCTAAATTTTTTCCAAGGCCTCCCTTCATATTCATTTATCATATATGACACAAAAATGGGTTTGGAAAAATTTAAAACTCCCCCTACCTACTCCATCCATGCTTGGCTGAGACAAAGCCCTTTTTTGGCCTCCTTGGAATTTTCTTTGTTTTCTTGAAGGAGGAAGCATGTGGGGAGTATCTTAGGGATCTTAGGAGCTCATTTAAACTCTTAATTATACTTAGGAATCATCACACAAAATCAGATTTCACAAGGAGCATTTGAAACCCTAGGTTTTGCATCTTGAAAACTAATGGCTAGTTTGTTGTTTCCTTTGCATATTCTTGCTCTTCTCCCTCAATTACCTAAGATTCACCCTTGGTTTGGTTGAAAATTTAACTCCCTAAGGCTGGCTATATATGAGTCGAAATACCAACAAGAGAAAGGAGGAAGAAGATCAAGTGGAAGGATTGCATGATACCTTGATTTCCTTGGTTTTTCTTGCTTGTTCTTTGCTTTCATTGGCTTCCTGCCTTAAAATTCAAAATTTCCCTTCTGTTCTTCCTTCAAAACAGCCCTCAAAACTTCAGAACAATCTTGGAGAAGAAGAGGGAAAAAGAGGAGAAGAGATTGGCTAAGAGAAAGCATGAAAAACAAGCAAATTTCCATACATTAAGCTTGGATTTTCTCCTCCTTCTCTTCTTCCCTTGGTGCACCACTCTCCTAGGGTTTTTCTTCTTATTTGGGGCAGAATAATCTAAAGCTAAATGAGGGAGAGTGTGAGGCGCCACCTATTTATAGGTAGGAAGAAATGGCTTTTTTCAAAAATTCTAATTTTGCCCTTCATTTTTTGCATTTTCTTTTCTCCTTCGTTTTAGCTCCTTTTTGAGAACCGTCTTTTCCATTATAAAATTTAGGTTTCCAATTTAATAAAATGCCTTTGGAATCACTCAAATCGAAACTAAAACCTTCTCGAACAAATCCATCAAAATTTGGGTACACTGATGTTGGAAAATATCCATTGGAGGGGATTTAACTGTCCCCGGGCTTCCTATGGTTTTTAGGGCCTCGGAGAATCTCGAAGAACTCAAAAATTTCATTTAAAAAGCCCTCTTGTGTGAATTCCAAAATTTACGCAAAATTACGAAAATGCTATTACATTTCATAGGTTTTCCGACAAAATTGATTTTTTCATTCTAAGTCCGTTTTTCCTTCGATCTGAGGCTAGGATTCTCATTGTAAGGAGTCTAGAATGTTGCTCAAATTTTTTGGAACCTTAACTAATTCATTTCAAGGGACTTGCTTTGAAAACGCGCCCATTTTCGTTCGTTTAATGAAAACTGGACATTACAACAACAATTGATTACTACTATATATCAGCACATTATGATAGCATTAGGTACTCCAGCTATTGATGACATTATTTTAATACATATTCCAATAGGACCCCATACAACAATATTCACATTGATCATCCATTGCAAAGCATGATCATACTCTTAAGTGAATAAGTAATGGTTCTTCATTAGCAATAACCCATATCATATTATCGTTAGGTACAAGCATCATATTATAAGCGATATAAGGTCTAACTTTCTATTAGTTACATCATTGATTGCAAATCATCAAAATACCTACACTTGGCAATATAAGTGCATGATGATGCTATACAAAATAAATCACAAAAGAATAGCATCTACTCTAAGTCAAAATGGTCCAAGTGTAAAAATACTACACAAGGCCTTTAGTCAAAGATGTTCATTCACTTGCTTCCCCTTTTCCTTACTTGATGAGCCTTCACCCGAAATTATTAGACCATCAAACAGGGTGAGATATGAATCTTAGTAACCGAAGGAAAATTTCATACATATGTACAATTTAATCAACATAAATACATATTAAACATAGCTATCAGAAGCATCATCATAATCAATAAATAAATTAGTTGGACTACCAGTGACTACTATCCTATACTAGCAATCACATACATCATGTTAATGGCCAATAATAAAGGAAAAGACCCATCCACCGTGCCAACGCCCTATTGAATACACTCTGGGCTCAGTGCATTCATGAGTTTAATCATAACGTGGTGCTCGATCGAAGCACAATACACAGGTAGTAGCCACATCACAGTTTTACCAAGGACACACTCACAATCTACAATAACAATCAAGTAGCCAACTAATCATTTAACATAGCAAAATATATTTATGCAGTAAATATCATATTAGCAATGCACATATGTAAGGAATTAAAATTTAACCCTTACCTCACTTAATTGTGTAAGGTTTTGAAGCCAAGACAAATTCTCAATTCTCAAGAGATCTTAATGTATCAAAACCAATTTTCTAGTTAACATCAAACACAAAAATAAATTACTTATTATTCTTAACATCTTGAACATTTGAGAGGCACTTACCTAGACTTTAATAAGACTTAAATTTGGATGTGAGCCTTCCCATACCAGAAACTTCAATGTCTCTCTCCAAATTCTAGGTATTTTTGACAAAATCAAAGCCCACTATATAAGTTAGCTATTAGGGGCCATTAATCAACAAAAAATACATTAAAATGAGGAGACGATGCTTACCTAATAATCTCTCTAGCCTCAACTTGCAAAAATCAACAAGAATCCATCAAAAGAGCAAGTTTCAGATATGGGTGATAAAGAAAAATTCACTAAACCAGAAACTATTTAGACCAAATTGTAGAAGAGAATAAGAGGGACATTTTTTATATGGATTACCTTGGCCAAATCTTCCTCTAGAAGTGAGAAATGGTGGAAGAATGCAGAAAACCCTAGCCTCCACCCAAAGATGTGAAAATACTCCTTGCTTTGTAGAACCCTATAGTTTTCTAAACCAAAATAAATGGCAATTGGATTTTCTTAGGGTTTTAGAGTGATATGGGTTTACCCTAAAGCCCATTATCTATTTAAGTCCGAAAATCTGCATATTAAGCCATGGGACTAAGAGTTAAGTTGATGTGAGTGAGTTAAGCCTTCATGAAAACTAAGGTTAGGCTTCTATAGCTGGTTCCTAGCATGCATATATTAATTATAGGCCCAAGTATTAAACACCCACCTTTACTTAATTAATTTCCTTAATTAGGCCCAAAACCATAATTGAACCTATTTTTACCCAAAAGGCCAAAAATTAGTATTTATCTCGAAAGACCTAAAATAAATCTATTTCTTTGAAAATTCTCATTTCCCATAATTCCCTTAAATCCCCCACAATAATTTCTTAATTCTTTATGATTACTCCTAATTAATTTTAGAGTGTTACAGTATACACTTGCATGGAAGTGGAATGGTCAAATTTTGATTCAAGTCTTATTTCATGCATTGAACCTTATGGAATTGATACTTGGAATGATTAAAATTCATTCAAAGTGAGAGAGTGTAAATTGGATGCCAATTGGATTAATTTTGAACCAAGTTTTGGTCTAAATGACCCCTAAAATGCACCTCTATCCTTAATAGCTCAAATGACCTAGTTTGGGCAGAAGTTTGGCATGTAATTCGAAAACTTATAGAGCTTTTAATAAGTTAAAAATGATTATTTTTAAAACTATACAGAATATTTTATGAAATTTTAAAATTGGCCAAATTATGTAAAAATGATTGGGACTGTTCACTATGATGTAGCTACTATTCACACACATTTTGAAGGGTTAAGTGAATTTATTTTTTCTTGAAATTTTTATAGCATAAAGTTCACATTATAAGCTTTTCGTAGCTATTGAGTTTATGTAAATCGGAGTTACATAGTCCAAGTTATAAATTGTTTAAAGTTGGTGCATAATATGACAAATAAAGCAAATTCGGGCTACATGACTTCCTTAGGCAATTAGTGTATATCTTATGATCAAATGGACTAAAACAAACTTACTTATGATAATTATGAGTAAAGAAGAAGAAGAACTTGAATTTTGAGCCCTATAGTTTCAAATGGTATGTAAAAAAGTATAGTAACGATTATGAAATTATTGTTATTGAAAATAAATGGATTAAATATGTCTATAAAAAGCTAGTTGTGACATAATTTAATTTTAACTAGACCCAACTCAACTATGGTCCAATATACAGATATGGGCCTAATTGGACGAAAGACCCTTTAGGTTAGCCCATTTTTACAAAACCCTAATACTACTACAGCCACTTCATTCCATTCTATAGAAAAAGACTTTTGTTTAGCCAAGGGAGAGAGAATTTTCGCACATAGAGATGGAGGCTAAGGTTTCTCACTATTTTAGCTCTGATCTGCACACTTAGAGAGAGATTTAACTAAGGTAAGTTATATAAAAATTAATCTTCTCATCTTTCTCTTCATTTTGGTCTGATTAGTTTTCCATTTGGTGGATTTTCATTTGAACCTTAAGTCTAAAAAGTTTGTATTTTGGTATTTCTTGCATGATTTTTGGAACTTAAGGCTAGAGGAACTATTAGGTAAGTATTTTCTCTTATTTTGATGTGTTATTATGCTGGAAATTTGTAACATCCTTAGAATTAGGATTTTTTTCATTATTTATTATTTTATGTAATGAATTTATTAAGCTTTAATAAGAAGAATTTGAACAAAATAGCTTCGTATATGAGAAGTATAAGTTGAATAGGACCTATAAGAATTTTTGAGATTTTAAGAAGGTCCAAGGGACCTAAAGGCAAATTTATCATTTATCACTTAAATGAACTTTACTAATTTTTCTAAAAAAGAGAATTCAAAACTAGTCAAATATATATATGTATATATATCAATAAATAGGAAATAATTTCTAAAAAATTATAAAACTCATTGCATGAAATTATGGATTTGTTAGGACCAGAAAATGGTCCAAAAAGATTACAAGCTTATACGGAGATAAACTAAAACCCTAAACCCATCTTAGCTATCTTAGGAAATTCTATGCAGAAAAATATATCGGGTAGTGGTGATAGAATCCAGAAATATGGAGTTACAAATAAGATATAAGCGAAAAACCAATAGAGGTGCTTATTTATCATATCACTACTAGGGGCAAAATGGTTATTTGGACTCTAAAATAATAAAATATTAGAAAAATAAATAATATTTAAAATATGATTGGAGACATTATATGGGACCTACATAGGGCCAAATAATATTAAAATATAGTAGAGAACTCAAACAATACTAATTAAATAAAATATTACGAAGAACTTACGAAATAGTGGCAATTTTGTAAGTTTAACCAGGGAAAAGCATATATGGTACCAAGGAGCTGGGAAGGTGCTGAGGTGGCACTATAACACTATAATTATAGAACTCAGCTCATGCCATTTCTAAGCTCCCTTTTCTTGGTACAGCATGTTCATTTAAGAGAAACTAAGGAAATATTCAATTAAATTGCGTTAAGTCGTAGATAAATTTTTCATTTCGTATCTCGTGGACCATATGGAGTCATCTATCTCATTCTCATATTTAAATATACAAATACAACTTAAACACATCTCAAGAAGTGGCCAAGAACTCAAGCTAATGGAGTATATACATGAAAATAATATATGTAGCCTCGGGTGTGCATTTTAGTTTTTTGTCATGAACTTTGAAAAATCATAACTAATTCTAGAGAAATAGAAATCAAGAAAACTATACCATTCTGGAAAGCTACAAATATCTAATTTATGATAAAAATAACTTCAGAACACAATAAGGACATCTAGCTACTTGAAATTGATGGAATAGTAACTAAGGTTGACTGTCACTACTGGTACTATTGCTGAACTTCAGAAATTCATATCTCCCTGCTCAAATGTCCAATTAGGGTGATCTTAGTGACCATAGAAAGCTTATCATGTCTAATTTATGCATGTGAAATTTAATGAACATTGGATACCATTTGATTCTTGAATGTCATAGCATAAAAAATTGACCATATGAATAGTATTTATACTAAAATAGCAAAAAATGGCAATTTTGAAAAATCATAATTAATTCCATAGAGCTCTAAATAATATGGTTTTTGGCTTCCTAAAAACAAATTATTTGAGATCTATATGCATGCCAAATTTCATGAGCAAATTTGTTTATTTGGTCAGATCTTGACATTGGGATGCAAATATGTTCTTTTAAGCTTCTTGAATGATCTCAAAAGGGTTAATTTTAGTTCCAAGGCTCCCATGGCCACTTGAGCACGTGGGAAAACACCAAAATGGTTTACTAAACATGTCTTAAAGGTGTACAGACCCAGATTTCACAAACTCATTCATCCACCCCAAGATATACACAAGAGCACATATACTAGTTCTTACCATTCAATGTCTAATTCGTGCAATACTATACATTTGGCATCAAATCTCATTTATACATTATATATTTACATATTTACATGTGTTCATGAAGTCATATAACATAAAAAATAAGGGATTACATCACATGCCACTAATATGGCTATAAAATAGCAAATTTTCACACTTTGTTGTCACTTTTCTTCTAAGACTTGGTGGCTTCCATTCCTTAGTTCACTTGGTCCACCTAGACATGTTAGACATGTGGGGAGGAAGGGATGAGATTTTAGGAATCCCAGTAACTTTTCTCTCTTTCAATCACACATAAAGAATGCAAATCCAAGCCTAAAAATGCATGCATGAACATCATGGAGTATGTAGTTATTCAAGACATATTTTTAGCATTCAAGAAGTCATACCGAACATACATAGGTTTGCCAAGTAAGTGGTTTAGCCTTATCCATTTTCTTCAAAGATTTTGGACTTGTCTCAACCTTTTTCTTTAAGGCTTTGAACTAGGCCTTACTCTTGGGGACTCTTGGCTTTGTCTCAACCATTTTTGAGGGTTCTTGGCTCATCCTCACCATGGCTAGTGGGTTCTTGGCTTCACCACACTCAAGCAAACCAAAGCAAATACACAAAGTATCACTTGAAGAAATAATGTAACATCATGGTACCATGGCATATAAAAGCATGCTAAAACATTTCTCATAGCTCCAAACATACATACGGACATTCAAGACAAGGTAAACATCCACTCATGCATGAGAGAAAGAAGAGAGAGCTACCTTTGTCACAATTGCACACTTTCTTCCTTGAATTTAGTTCCTCTCCCATGGCTACACACTCACAAGAACGTGGGACTTGTTTCCTTTGGCCTAGACACATAATATGGAAGCCAATTACACTCTTAGAGCAATTTGTAAAGCTATAAATTCATTACAAGAGCTAGGTTGTGTTTATGTCTCATTTATGGTTTCATAATGCACTTAATGAAGCAACCTTTAGAAAAAAAAAAGTCTTGGCTCCACTCTTTCTATCCATTTATGATTCTTGACTCCTTTTAAGCCTCTTGGAGTCATCACATAATTAATTCAAGGAGCCTAGCTAGGTGTTGCTTCCTTAAGCCATAATATGGAACCTATAACTACATCTCACTATCCATGGCTTCTAAAATTTTTCCAAGGCTTCCTCTCATTCTCTTCCATCATATATGACTCAAAATCAAGCTTGGAACAAATTAAAACTACCCCTTGGTGCTTCATCTAGCCTAGGCTGAAATTATGCACTATATAAATACCAAGTGAGTTTACTTTGTTTTCTTGATGGAAGATGCATGTGGGAAGCTTCTTAGGAATCTCTAGAGCTCATTCAAACACTAATTTAAGCCTAGGAACTCTTGAATCAAAACAAAATTTTAAGGGAACACTTGAAACCCTAACTTTTTATCTTAAAATCTAATGGTTATTTTGTTGTTTCCTTTGCATGTTCTTATTCTTCTCCCTTATTTTTCTAAGATTCATCCTTGGTTTGGCTAGAGATTCAACCCCTCTTGGATGGTCTCATATGGGTCAAAAATCATAAGAGGAAGAACAAGAGAAATCAAGCTTGAAGCATAGCAAATTACCTTATTTTCTTACTTGCTCTTTCCTTTGGTTAGCTTCTCCTCTCCAAAATAAAAAATCCCTCCTTGGTCTGACCTCAACACAGACTCAAAAGCTTCAATAAAGCCATAAGAAAGAAGGGAAGATAGAGGAGAAGGAGTTTGCTAAGGAGAAACCATGAAAATCCATACCTTATCTTTGCTTTTTCTCCTTCCTTTCTTCTCTCCCTTGTGAACCTCACTCTCTTGGTTCTTTCTCTAGTTTAAGGTAGAAATAAAATGAGCTAAGTAAAGGGGAGAGTGGGGTGTGGTCCTATATATAGGTAGGTTTAAGCAGTTGTTTCTAAAAATTCTAATTTTATCTCTTAATCTTAGCATTTTTGTTTTTAGTTCGTTTTAGCTCCTTTTTTAGAACCATTTTTTCCATCATAAAATTTAGGTCCTCAATCTTATAAAATACCTTTGGAATCACTCAAATCGAAGCTAAAACCTTGTCGAATAAAAGGATCAAAGTTTAGGTCAACTGATATTAAAAAACACACACTTGAGGGGTTTTAACTATCCCGGGGCTTTCCATAATTTTCAAGGCCTCTAAGAATCCCAGAGAACTCAAATTTACCATTTAAAAAGCCCTCCTATGAGAATTCTAAAATTTACCTAAAATTACGAAAATACTAATACATTTTGTAACTATTTTGTTAATTTCTGTTTGGCCATTTTAGCCTCTGTTTTAGGGTACCTTTAGCCTCTTGAATTCATTATTTAATTTCTAGATTATTATTCTAAATTTTTTTGATCTTAACCAAGTCATTTAAGAGGACTTCCTTTGAAAATGTTTCCATTTCTATCATTTTTACGAAAACTAGACATTACAAGCGCCATGAAGGAGAGAGAGAATGATAATGTGGCACTATGTGTGAAGAAGAAACTAAAAGCTGGAAGAGAATTCTGGAAACTGCATAAACTACGAAGAGATTATGCAGGCTTACGTCAATGAATCTTAAAAATCTCACGCATTACAAAAAAGTTATCATTGACTTTAGCACGACATAGATACTGACTTAAGCAGCATTAAATGCAATCCTATCTTCACATATTACGAAAAAGTAACCATGGTAATCTAATGGCTAATATTTGTCTGTAAAACGTGATGCAATCTAAACTGTTGATGCAATCCAATGGCTTAAATTTCTTAACTTTTTCAAGATCAAATCACAACCTTTGATCTAATCTAAAGGACTACATTTAATCTCTTATTTCAAGGTTAAATCCTAACCATTCATGTAATCTAAAGGCCAAGATCTTTCACCTTGAAGTTAATTAAATCTTAACCATTTATAACTAAGATATATATAAAACACATACACACACACACACACTGTAACACCCCGAAATTAATTAAGGTGTTAATCATGGATTAAGATTAATTAAAAATAATTAATAGGGATGATTGGGCAAGTTGAGTAAATAGGGATTTTAGATAGATAGATTATTAATATAGGCTTGAGAATTTATTGAGATAGAAACTTCACCTAGGCCCAAAGTAATGAACCTTGATAAGAGGTTAATGGAGGCCCAATGAATTAGAGGCAGACCCAAACTAATTTAATGAGATAGAGGCCCAAGATTTATCTTGTATAGGCTCAATTAAGTGGCCCAATAACCCTTGTGCAGACCCAAGCCCTTGAGCCCTTCAAATTGGGCCCAAACACCATTAAACTTCAGCAACCCAATGTATAAAACTGGCCCAATAAAATTCTGCAGCCCAACAATTGAAAACTGGCCCAATAAGCAAAATCTGAAAACCCAATTGGGTTTGGACTTGGAGCAACCCATGACCCAGCCTTTTGACCCAACTTAAACCCATCTAAACCCTAATGCTTCAGCCACTTTCCCCCCATTTGCTGAAACACAAAGTGAAATTCGGAGGTTGAGAAGGAGGCTAGGGTTTGGGGCAAGATTTCTGCATTTTCACCCACTTAGAGCAAGATTCAGCCAAGGTAATAGTTATACAACTTAATCCCCTCATCTTTCTCTTTAATTTGGTCTGATTAGTTTTTCATTTAGAGAGATTTCATTATACCCAAAAATCTGAAATGTGGGTGTTTGGGGATTTCCTTGAGGAAATTCGTAGGTTGAGGTTGGGGTTAGTATTAGGTGAGTTTAAACCCCCATTTTGATGCATTTTCTGTTAGTTTGAGACTCCTATAGTTGACCTATGATATGGGCTTTGGTTTCATGTGAAATTACCCAGAAATTGGAGTGAACTATGGAAATTTCTGGTGTGGGGAAATTGGAATCCGAAGTTAAATCCCTTGGTAATTAGGTGAGTAACTTCTAGTCTGTTAATAGTAGTTCAACTCTTTGAATATTTGATTGTGATCAGAAATGATGTAATGATGTTTGTTATAGGCTTGGTGTACATTTGGATTATTATGGTAGCTAGGGGAAGAGTAATTGGCTTTATTGAGGTAACTGGGTTATTTTCCTAATTCCATGTATATGCTCATGTTAATCTGCTATTTGTCACACATGCTTGATTTTGAAATGTTAAATGACTGGTTGACTACTTGATTGATATTGTGTTTGGACCTTGTGAGTCCATGGTGGAGCTGTGGTGCGGCTGCCACCCGTGCATGTGCTACGATCGAGCACCGGGTATGATCAACCCCAGATGCACTGAGCCCTGGTTGTGCTCAATGGGGAGTAGGTGCCGTGGACGGGCCTCTCCCAGTGTTAATGGCCTTTAACATGTTATGTATGATTGCTGGTATGGGACAGTAGTCATTGGTAGCTCAACTAGTTCATTTGCCAATTGAATTGATGATTCTGATATTGATGACATGAGATTGTCTTAGATTGATTGACTTGTACATATATATGGGAATTACCTTTTGTTACTGAGATTGTATATCTCACCCCATTGTGGGCTAACATTTTCAGGGACTGGACCTCTTAGTGTCGAGGAAGAAATTAATGGAAGACCATTAAATGGTTTGGTAATGCATAGGTTTAGGAGCTTTGACAAAAATGTATTGTAATTAAATTGTTAGTTTTGTATCATTGCTGCATTGTATCATGAGTTGCCAAGTATAAGGATTGTATATGTAATTCGATTATCATGGAATTGAACCTTATGACTGTAATTGGCTAATAATGGAAAGTGTATCTAATGTTAAATATCAACGGTGTATGATTGGTGTTGTTATTATTCCATAAACTTGCTGATAGGAGGTAATTAGAGGGAAGAAATGGGCATATAAGTTTTGAATTGGTAATGGAAGTACAGCTAAATAAATAAGGTAGATAAATGCCATTAGAGCCATATATAATGAGGGCAAGTGACCTTAGGGTGTCCCTAAGAAGAAAAATGGAGTGTAGGGGGCGAAATATAGTGAAAACAGCTACAGAAGGGAGTCACGCCGCGGCCAAGAAGGCTTCGCCGCGGCCTAGGGAGTGACAGTGGCGAGGGACGCCGCGACTTGCAAAATCTCGCCGCGGTGTGGAGTGAAAATAATCGCCCAGGGGGTGACAGAACGTAACCTCGCCGCGGCTCGAGTCGAGAAAATTAATTACGGAGGTTACAGTAGCAAAGCTCGCCGCGGCGCCACATAGGTTGGCCACGGCGCAGATCCAACTCATCGCGGCGAAGGTCAGGAAAATTCCAGGGAGCAACGTAGTCGCGGCGCAAGAGTTCTAGGCCGCGGCGCAAGTCTAAAAACTCAGTTTTCAAGTTCCAGAACCTAGCTTAGCCGCGGCGGAAAAGTTCCAAGTCGCGGCGCAGGTCCCCAAACTCCTATATTTGACCTAGAACCCTTAATTTCAGTAAGGCTAATGTTAGGGAATAGTATGAGTACATTGGTGGGATGTTTTGTGGGTTGAAATTGATTAATGGATGAATCCTAAACCTTTAATGATGGTACAACCCCTTTCATGCATGTTCCCGTTATGGTTGTTAGTTGATGATCCTAGTAGTATCAAGGTTTAAATTTCCCCTATATTTCCCTAATGTAATTAATTGCAATAACTCCAAACCTTGATCATTATTTATTAATCGTGTATTCAGCTATAATCACTAATATTAGAATCTAGGGTCGTCACACACACACACACTCTCACACCACTCACACACAAAACACTTACACCAATTCAGCTAAGAGGAGGAGAAGAAGAAAGAGGAGAAACTCGGCCTAAGGAAGAAGAAAAGGAGGGAAGAAGAAAGAAAGAAAAGCCATCGGGAAAAATCAAACACCATAGAGCTAAGGTAACATAGATAGACTTTCTTCTTCTTAGTTTTTCTTCTATGTTTCTCCAAGAATTTTCTCTTCTCTTCTTCTCTAATCTTCATCCATGGCAAGAGGAGATGAGAAATTTTGTTGTTTCCATGAATTCTAGCTAAGAAAAGATGGAGAAATCATATATATGACTTATGGATTCATGTGATTCAAGAAAATTCCTATTCTTGGCAATTTTTTTACAAATCAAGAAGCTTTGTATTCCAAGATGCCATGGGATAAATTGAAGGGAAAATAAATGGGGAAGTGATTGAAGAAAGCCTAAGGAAGAGGAAGATTAATATAGCCTTGATTTTCATGAAGAAATTGGCAAGAAACCTTAGAATTTTACCTTGAGAAAATTGTAGAATACATATGAAATCTCTAGAAATTGATTGAGGGCTTTTGTTTATCTCCTTTGAATTTGTATGTGTGGCTATTTGGTGACATGAAAATGAAGCAAAATCACATGTCTTCCTTAATGCATAGGTTTGACCAACACATGTACATATACCTAGGGAAGAGTTTTCTTAAATCCAATTAAATAAGGTTAATTTACATAAAAAATAAGGCCTATGGTGAAATTTTGATGATTTATGGATCACCATATAAAAAGTCAAAATTTTGAGAAAAAATGTTGACTAAGAAGTTCTTAAATTTTCCCTAATACTATTTGATATGTTTTGGATGATTGTTATGGCCTAATATGTTCTACGTGCTATCTAGATTATGATTTATTTTGTGAATTTTGGAGCCCATTTGTGATAGTTGAAAAATTATACGGCGTTATGTCAAGAATAGAATATATGATAACATGTATTCTGAAATTGCACTATTTATTGTGCTGATATACTACCTGATTTCTTGACATGGATAATATGTTGTTTACTGCTTGATTCTATGAGTATGGGTTATTTGGTAAAGGACTGGCCAATATATATATGGCGGAGTAGCGTTATGCAGGGGATGAGCCCTATATGTGCCAAAGTTGGCCATTGGGTAACTGCTGTTGTGTTAGATGTCCAATTTTAAAGATACTTAAATATACCTAAATCACTAGTTTTTCTAGACTCCAATATGCTATCATGCTATTGGGATTATTTATAAACAAAGTTGTGTAAGGTAGTTCTTTCCCAAATATACCTATTATATCTTAATCAAACGATGTCTTGGATGACATATTATTGTGATATTTTATATGGCTTTCCTTAGGTACCCATTGGGGGATGCCTCAGTAAAAGAAGCAGGGGTGAGCCTGTTATGTCATGGCAGTGCAACATGAGCTGGGCTTGAGCCTGCCAAAGCCAGTACGACACAGTCTGAGTGTTGGGCCTGATAGTCTCCAAGGCTTAATGGTCAAGAGGGAATAAATGTTGTTTGTTATATTTTCTGTATTCTATAATGTGGAAATCTTATGAATATCTTGCAACTACTAAATATTAATTACGTTGAGATAATTCTTATATTTTGTTCCTGTTCTATTTTTTGATGCAATATGTCTGTTTACTTTGCTATTTTATATTCACGTTAGATATTGCTAACAAGTACATCTCTCTCTTTATATTATTCAGTAAATTAACTGTCTTTGTAAGCCTTTCGTTTATATTACTTGCCATTTGTCAAAATTACTACTTGACTCTTCTTTATGGATATTATGTGGTATTAATCCTATCTATGCTACTAAGAAAATTATTTCTCACTTTGTCGTGGTTTATATTTTTCTTAGATGTTGATTTACTATGTGACACTAGAACTCCAAGCGAAGTGGTTGTAGTTCCCATTCCGGAGATGGGTCTTCATCATCCACAACATACACATCATATCATGTGATGACGTTATTCGTGTTGTACCTATGTATTTTGTGTCCCTAGAGGAGCTTGAATCCCACACATTCCCAGTGGGTGGATTTGGCCCTCCTGCTCCTTCGTTTGTATGAATAGCAACCTAGTCGCTAACACTGACCTTTTGTGAACATAAGGGATTGACGTTTTTTATCCTTTTTATTATCTGGGGATTTTCTTTTTGGATAGTTATAGGATAGATCCCACTTTGATGTGATGTGACCTGTATCCCTTATGATGGAACTTTTAAACTACTTTGTATAAATTACAGTCTATTTCTATTGTTCTCATATTCCACTATGCCATTAATTAGATTTCATTGTGAAGGAATAATTAAAATAGAAAAAGGATAATTAAACTCAAATCAAGAATTTTTCCAAAAAAAAAAAAGCTAAAAATGGGCATTTCAAAGAGATGTTACAAAATTAACCCCTATGATTGATTTTTGCTTGGGGTTCTATCAATATGCAAATTTGCAAGGCATTGATGTGAACCACTATAGTTCTAGGTTTGGAGGGCTCAAATTTGAACACTAAACTTATTGGAAGCTTGGGTAAGTGCTCTTAATGATTGGATTGAATGGGTGTCTGATTCTTGTAGTAAATAATGACTAAGAATTGAATTTTCGTTGATTTAGGACAGCTAAGGTGTTTGGCACTAGTTAAAAGCTTTTGAGGAATTTGGCAAAACCAAGTGAGGTAACTAGGGGTTTCAATTCCATGTTTATATGTATACTAGTCTTATATTTGCTACAATGATATATTTTTTTATGATAAATGATTGGTTTAACTATTTGTTTGCTTTGGACAGTGATCGTATCTTTGGTGGAGTTGTGATCATACTTCCACCTATTCATTGTGCTATGATCGTGCACTGAGTCGTGATCATACTTATTGGAATGTACTAAGTTATGATCATACTCAATAGGGAGTTTGTAACGTCTGATTTTTCGTTAAACGACGAAAACAAGCGTGTTTTCAAAGCAAGCTCCCTAAAATGAATTAGTTAAGATCCTAAAAAATTTAAGTAACATTTTAGATTCCTAAAAATGAGAATTCTAGCATCAGATGAAAGGAAATATAGTGCTAGAATGAAGAAATAAATTTTGACAGAAATCTTATGAAATGGAATGGCATTTTTGTAATTTTGAGAAAATTTTGGAATTCACACAGGAGGGCTTTTAAACAAAATTTTGGAGTTCTCCAGGACTCTTAGAGGCCATGAAAATCATAGGAAGGCCCAGAACAGTTAAATCTCCTCTGGTGAACATTTTCTAATGTCAATGTACCTAAACTTTGACAGATTCATTTGGGAAGGTTTTAGGCATTTTATTAAATTGGGAACCTAAATTTCATAATGGAAAAGACAATTCTCAAAAAGGAGCAAAAACGAAGGAAAACAAAAATACCAAGAACGAAGGGCAAAATGGAAATTTTTGAAAAGTGTAACTTCCTCCACGTATAAATAGGAGGTGCCCCATTCTCTTCTTCATTTAGACTCAGAATTTTCTGCCCAATTTCATAGAAGAAGGCTAGGGTTTAGGTGCACCAAAGGGAGAGAAGAAAAAGGAGAAATCCAAGCTTTAAGGTATGGTTTCTTGGTAGTTTTTCATGCTTTCTTCCATCCACACTTCCTCTCCTTCATTCTCTTTTGTTTCCTTTGTTTAAAATGAAGTTTACAAATCTAATTTAAGGGAGAAACTTAGGGGAAATTTTGGATTTGAAGAGAGGAGCTCAGAGAAAGCAAAATTCAAGTGAGAAAAAGCAAGAAAACAAAGTAATTTCTCTTCCTATGGTTGCTATCTTGATTCCCCTCCTTCTTCATTTTGCCTAACCTAAGGAACCCTAGGAGGATTTGATTTTTAGGTATAACTAAGGATGAATCTAAGGAAAAAGGGTGTGGAGATTAAGAATATGCAAAGGGAATTAACAAAAAACCATTAGATTTCAAGATGCAATTTCTAGGGTTTCAAGTGCACCTTGTAAAATTTGATTTTGTATGATAATTCCTAGGCCTAAATAAGGGTTTAAATGAGCTCCTAAGATCTCTAGAAGTCTCCCCATGTGCTTCTCCCTTTGAAAAAACAAAGCAAAGTCCATGGATGCCAAAACCTAGCATAGGTTCGACCAAGAGAGGTTCTCATAGCTAGGGAGAGTTTTAAATTTTTCTAAGCCTATTCTTGAGTCATATATGATGAATGAATATGACGGGAGACCTTGGGAAAAATTTAAGAACTATAGAAAGTGAGTTAGTGCTTTATATTCCATATTATGACCTAAAGAGGCAACATGTAGTTAGGCTCTTAGTTTTGATTGTATGATGACTCCAAGAGGCTTAAAAGGAGTCAAGAATCATATTTGAAAAGAAATAATGGAGCCTAGAATTTATTTGAGGGGTGTTGCTTTATTAGGTGTAATTATGGAACCATAATGAGGTTTGTAAGTCAAGCTAGTGTCTAAGCAAGTGTGTTACCTTAGAATTAATTCCATGAGCCTAATTGGCTTCCATGAATTGTGTTTAAACCAAGTGAAATCATCCCCACAATTTTCTGTGTGTGGCCAAAAGAGGGAGCTTGGATTCGAGAGAAAAAGTGTGTAATTGTATCCAAGGCAGCTCTCTCCACCTTCTCTCATGCATGGATGTGTGCTTACCTTATCTTTGAATGTGTGTATGTGTATTTTCAAGCCATGAAAAGTATTCTAGCATGACTTTGATTCCACAGTGCCATGATGTTACAATATGCTTTCATATGATGATTTTGATGTGTGCTTTGGTTTGCTTGAGTGTGGTGAGGCCAAGAACCCTTAACTATGATGAAGATGAGCCAAGAACCTTTAAAATTAGTTGAGACAAAGTAAAGAGTCTCCCACAAGTGAAGTGGGCTCCTAAGAGCATGGTTGAGTCTAAGAATCTCTTAAAGAATTGTTGAGGCAAGTCTAACATCCATAAGAAATTGGGCGAGGCCAACCCACTTGCTTGGCAAGCCTTTGTATGCATTGTATGACTTTCTCAAATGATGAAAATGCCTCTTGAATGTTTGCACATGTCAACATGACCATAGATGCATTTATAAGACTTGTTTGCATTCATTATGTATAATTGAATAGAAGATAAGCTATTGGGATTCTTTGAATCTCATCCCCTCCTCTCTAATGATCTAACATGCTAGGTGGACCAAGTGGACAAGGTAATGGAAGCCAACCACCTTGAAGATGAGAGCATGACATTTAAGAATGTGAATTTTGCTACTTTAAGGCCATCCTAACGGCAAATGATGTTACTCATGATGAATATGTGTTATGATGTTATAAAAATATGTAATTATAATAATTATGATAATATGTTATGTATGAATGAGAGAATGTGTTATGTAATCATTAGAATATGATTTGAGTGTATAATGGCATTATAGCTCCTTGGATGGCATTATGATATGTGTAGATGAAAAGGCCAAAATGGGATGCATAAGGGTTAAGACCAATTAGCTAGCTTACACAAGTCCTAATTATGCTTTTAGACTTGCCTAAGAGGTGTCAAACCCCAAGGAAAGCTATTTGGACATTTTGGTATCCCATATGGAGCCAAAATTGACTAATTTAGAACCCTATGTCACTTTTTATCCAAATGGTCTCTTCTTGATTTGAGATTTGTCATGGAATTAGATTTTGTTGAAAGCTTTTTGGGAAACTAAATAACATAATTTTTGGAGGTCTACAGAATATTTGATGAATTTTCAAAGTTGGCAAATTTTCTAGCTTTGGTAATGTTATTGTTCACTCAGGTTTGAAAATGAAATCAGTCACATAGGGCCCCAATGATGTCCAATTGCCACGACATTTTATACAGAGAAACTAGATATTCTCAGTGACACTTTTCAACTTGAAGCACCTCATTTAGATGTCTAGAGAGAGAGATATAAATTTTCAAATAATCTGTCTAGTATTAGGAACTCCACCCGACCTCAGTTACTATTTAATTGAATTTTAGGGTCTGGGCATACCTGAACTGGTCTGGAGTTATTTTTCCCCTCCATCTGACATCCACAGATTTTCATATTGGTATCATTTATATGAATTTTATGAAATTAATTGGATATTTTTGAAGTTTGCAGTAAAATTTTGTGACAGCACCAGTGGATAGCCTGACCTCTAGACCATTTTGAATGTCAAGCATCCTCTGTATTAGATGTTATGGTCTAAAAATATTTTTAGTATGAATTAGACATCTGTAGCTTTCTAGAATGTCCAAGAATTCATGATTTTGATTTTTCTAGAATTAGTTATGATTTTTCAAAATTTGTGATAAAAATGAGCAAATTCTGGTTGAAAATGAATATGTATATTTTATGCTTCCAATTGACTTCCACGAGATGTAGGGCATATTTGATTATGGAAATGAGTTGTATTCATGTAATTAAATATGGAAATGTGTTGTATGAGCTCACATGGTCCACGTGACACCGAATGAAATTTTTATACATGACGCAACGCAAGGAAATGTATTAATTTTAATCCTTTTTTCCTACTCCTTTATGGAATTGATGATGTAAAGCATGGGAATGTTATGAAATGAGTTAGAAATATATAGTGTTATAGAGTTAGTGCTATGATCGGGCCCCTTTCCCTTTATTTTTCACCATTAACATGTTGTATGTAATTACTAGTATGGGATAGTAGTAATCAGTAGTCAAACTTATTCATTTGCTTATTTATATGATACACTATTGGTATATATCTGAATGAAATTCATTTATGTTGATTATATGGTACATATAAAATAGAATTTCCTTTAGTTCCTAAGATTCAAATCCCACTTATGTTATGGGCTAACACTTTTAAGAGAAGGTTCTTTAGCTAAAGAAAAGGGGAAGCTAATGGATGACTATCCCTAGTCTAAGACCTTATGTGGAGACTTCTGCACTTGGATATTCTAATTTAGTGTATATGCTAATTTTTATAACTTATTTTGTATAACATCATGATATGTTCATATTTCCAAATGTAGGTGTTTTAATGCTTATAACTGGGGATGAACTTGTAGGACTAAGTTTATGTTGAATTTAATGAATTCAATTGTAATTGAGGAATTGTAACTTGATATGCATGTATGGAAGATTTTTTTATCATTTAGTGATTATGGTTATGATGCATTCCTATATTAACTTTGTTGTTGTCATTGATTGTATTGCTATCATACATTATTACTTTTAAGGACAAATGCTTGTGTACAACTGAATGTTGGTATGAAATTGTGTACTAGTAGCCTTAGAATTGTGTTAGCTGCTTTGGTCTAAAAGGGAATGTTTTTGGCCCATCCTTTAGGTGCATTTTGGCTTATCTACTGTCATAAGCCCTTTATGTATGATATTAGGAAGTGCTATAGTCATATTTCAAAATTAGGAGTGTGTCAAGGTTTTGAGGCTGTAGACAAATCTAATTAGTCAAATGAAATTTGCTCAAAAAGGTTCAAGGGACTTTGGTTAGTGTATTGGGAATTTGGGTAGCCACTTGAAGTTGCTTTTGTGCTATTTATTGTTAAACATGAATTTGTACTGATATAATTATAAAGGAAATGTTATGGGTAGCCTTTAAACTCTTGGAATGGATAAGTCCATTAAGTGATAATTATAAGAGGATATAAGCTTTAAAAGCTTTGCATTTGGCCATAAGAAAGTTCTAGGATTGATTTTGAATGGTTACTAAGTTAGTAGTTCGTGTATCATATGATTATGATGATAGTAGGAATTAAAGTCTCAGCCAAATCCCATTGAGTTAGAACTAAAGCATTTGTATAAGGTACCAAAGGTAAGTTACACCACAGCGCAAAGTATCCTTGCTGCAGGTAAATCATGTGTGATAACCATGATTTTTATATGTTTTAATTCTTCTAACTTAAGTATTTTAATGAGAAAATATGGCTTGAGGAGTTTAATTAGGTAAAATTCGACTCAAGTAGCCATTTTCTGCACTTTAGGAATTTAACTGCAAAATAATCAATTTTAAATGCATAAATCATTTTAAATGAATTTTGTGAATTTTTCTCCTTTGTTTTTATGTAGATTTTGGGCAAATCATCTCTCATGTTGATGAAGGAATGGATGAATCATGCTACATAATTCCCATGTTGAACCATGCTCCATGTTGCAGCACATTCACACAAGAAGCAACATCAGGAAACACACTTTTACACTTTCACTTACTAATCACTCTTATCCATTTCCATTCACCCACGTTGGTAGCTCACACACTAACACATAGCATCAGCCATTCACTCACACTCCACAACACTCTCATGTTGCACCCACATCCCCACGTCACAAGAAGTAGCACCCACTCCACACTTACACATATACACATACACACATCAACTCACGTGGCTGGAGCAAAGAAGAAACAAACATGAAGGGTTGACGTGGAATGGGAAGAAAGAGCATGAGGAAGCATGAGCTGTAACACCATAATTTCTAGCTCATATAACATTTTTATGCATCATATTCTCAAATCCATGGAAGAAGTAGAAAAAGTCTATCAAAATAATGCATTTAAATTACGTTGTGTCGTGTATAAAAATTTCATTCAATGTCATATGGATCGTGTGAGTTCATGCTATACATTCTCACATTTAATTACATCAATAAAACTCTTTTGCATCATAAAATGTGGCCCACAACTCATGGAAGTCAAAGGAGAGCTCAAAATAACCAAGTGCAATTTCGGCCAGAATTGGCCCTTTTTCTGACCAAACTTTGAAAAATCATAACTGATTCTAAAAAACTCTAAATTATACATTCTTGGCCATTCTAGAAAGCTACAGATGTCTACTTTATGGTAACAATATGCCCAAACCATAACATCCATCATAAAGGGTGTTTGACATTCGAAAAGATCCAGAGGTCAAACTGCCTCTTGATGCTATCACAGATTTCTGTAGTAAATTTTGAAAATGTCCAATTAATTCCAAAAAAATTCAATCCATGTAAATGATACCAATCTGGAAATCTATGGATGTTAGTTAGAGAGGAAAAATATTTCTAGACCATATCAATAGCCCAAACCTCAAAATTAAATAGAATAGTAACTCAGGTCGGCTGAATTCCCTGATACTGGACAGAATGTTCAAAAACCCATATCTCCCTCTTCAGACCTCCAAATAAGGTGATTCCACCTGCCACGAGTCATGTAAATGTCTAGTTTTTTTGTATAAAATTTTATGACAATTGGACATCATTTGGGCTCTGTGTGATAGAATCCATTTTCGAACCAAATGAATAGTGTAACAGACCAAAATCTAAAAAATTGCCAACTTTGAAAATTTATCAAATATTCTGTAGACCTTCAAAAATTATATTCTTTAGCTTCCAAAAAACCTCCCAATAGGCTCTAAATGTCTGCCAAATCTCATATCAAGAAGAGCTCATTTGGCTAAAAAGTTATATGGGGTTTTATTATGGTCATTTTTGGCTCCATATGGAGTACCAAAGTTGCCAAATGGTTTTCCCTTGGTCTTGGCATCTTTTGGGCAAGTCTAAAAGCACATTTAGGACTTGTATGAGCTGCTTAAATGGTCCCAAACCTCATGCATATCATTTTGGCCCTTTCATCCACACTTATGCATACTTCCATAAAGCCATTCATGAAGCTACAATGCCATAACATACTCAATTTACATTCCATCATTCACATAACCCGTTCTTTCATTTCTACATCATATATTATCATAATTACATATGTTCCAAAGGCCATAGACTATATACAAGTATGGATTACATCATTAGACATCATTATGGCTTTAAAGAAGTAAACTTCATACATTTCAATGTCATACTCTCATCTCTCAAGTAATTGGCTTCCATCTCCTTGCTCTCTTGGTCCACCTAGCATGTTAGAATATTGGAAAGGAGGGAATGAGATTCAAAGAATCCCAATAGCTCATCTTCCATTCAATCATACATAATAAATGCAAACAAGTCTTATAAATGCATGTATGGTCATGTTGACATGTGCAAACATTCAAGAAACATTTTCATCACTTGAGAATATCATACATAGCATACAAAGGCTTGCCAAGCAAGTGGGTTAGCCTCACCCAATTTCTTGTGGATATTGGACTTGCCTCACCCATTCTTTAATGCATTCTTAGACTTAACCATGCTCTTGGGACCCACTTTGCTTTTGGGAGACTCTTTGCTTTGTCTTAACCAATTTTAAGGGTTCTTGGCTCATCCTCACCATGGCTAAAGGTTCTTAGCCTCACCACACTCAGGCAAACCTAAACACACATAAAAAACGTCACATAAGAGCATATTGTAACATAATGGCACCATGGAATTAAAGTCATGCTAGAACACTTTTCATGGCTTAAAAATACACATACACACATTCAAGAGAAGCTAAGCACACATTCATACATGAGAGAAGGTGGAGAGAGCTACCTTGCACACAATCACACACTTTTTTCTCTTGAAATTCCATCCCTTGCTTTGGCCACACACCCACAAACTTGTGGAGATGGTTTCTCTTGGCCTAGATACAATTTATGGAAGCTAATTAGGTTCATGAAACAAATTCTAAGGCCACACAACTTACGTAGACACTAGGTTATTTTATGAACCCTATTATGGTTCATAAATGCACCTAATAAAGCAACACTCTTTAGATAATTTCTAAACTCCATTCTTTTCTTTCAAATATGATTCTTGACTCCTTTTAAGCCTCTTGGAGTCATCACACAATTAAAACAAAGGGCCTAACAACATGTTGCTTCTTTAGGTCATAATATAGAACCTAAAGCACTAACTCACTTTCTATGAGTTCTAAATTTTTTCCAAGGCCTCCCCTCATATTCATTCATCAGATATGACACAAAAATGGGCTTGGAAAAATTTAAAATTCTCCCCAACTACTCCATCCATGCTTGGCCAAGACATAGCCTCTTTTTGGCCTCCTTGGAATTCTCTTTGTTTCCTTGAAGGAGGAAGCATGTGGGGAGCATCTTAGGGATCTTAGGAGCTCATTTAAACTCTTAATTAGACCTAGGAATTATCATATGAAATCAAAATTTGAAAGGTACACACAAAACCCTAGAATTTGCATCTTGAAATCTAATCATTTTTTGATAATTCCCTTTACATATTCTTAATCTCCACACCCTTTTTCCTTAGATTTATGCTTGGTTCAGCCAAAAAATCACCTCCTCCTAGGGTTTTCTCAAGTGGGGCGAAATGGTGGAGAAGGGAACTAAAGATAACAACCATAGGAAGAGAAATTACCTTGTTTTCTTGCTTTTTCTCACTTGAATCTTGTGTTCTTTGAGCTCCTCTCTTAAAATCCGAATTTTCCCTTGAATTTCTCTCTTGAATCAGATTTATAAACTCCATTTTAATCAAAGGAAATAAAAAAGAAGGGAGGAGAGGAGGTGTAGATGAAGAAAAACATGAAAAACTACCATGGAAACATACCTTAAGCTTGGATTTTCTCTCCCTTTTCTTCTTCCCTTGGTGCCCCACTCTCCTAGGGTTCTTCTTCTAATTTGGGGTAGAATAATCTGAAGCTAAATGGGGGAGAGTGTGAGGCGCCACCTATTTATAAGGGAGGAAGAAGTACTTTTTCAAAAATTCCTATTTTGCCCTTCGTTCTTGGCATTTTCATTTCTCCTTTGTTTTAGATCCTTTTTTAGAACCATCTTTTTTGTTATGAAATTTAGGTTCCCAATTAAATAAAATGCCTTTGGAATCACTAAAATCAGAGCTAAAACCTTCCCAAAAGAATTCGTTAAAGTTTTGGTACACTGACATTAGAAAACGTCCACCAGAGGGGTTTTAGCTGTCTCAGGACTTCCCATGGTTTTTAAGGCCTCTGAGAACCCTAGGAAGGTCAAAAATTTTATTTAAAAAGCCCTTTTGTGTGAATTTCAAAATTTGCTCAAAATTACGAAAATGCTATTACATTTCATAAGCTTTTTTGTAAGAAATTGTTTCTTCATTCTAGCTCCATTTTTCTTTCCGTCTGAACCTGAGATTCTCATTTTTAAGAGTCTAGAGTGCTTCCCAAATTTTTTAGGACCTTAACTATCTCATTTTGGGGGACTTCCTTTCATATTCGGTGAATTTGGTTTATTTGTGGAGAAACTATACATTACGTTTTTCACGTTTTCTTTTGTTTTTAGAAAATCGAATGTTACATTTCTCCCTCCTTAAATAAATTTTGTCCTCAAAATTTAGGGTACACTTTCTCTTACACTTTTCTTTTCTGGCTACTACTCTTTTCTTTCGTTTCTTCTTGGCTTATACACTTTCTCAGCGATTTCATTCTTTCGAATTTTTTTGTAGCCGAGGGATTTTTCATTGCTAGTTCTTACTAAGGGCTTTATTATTATAAGGTACTAGCTAATTCTTCTCATAAGGGAAAGAAATTTCTAACTCTAGAGGCCTATTCTGGGAGAGCTCACTAATCATATCAGGTTAGTCTTAACCCATCCGCAGAGGCTAATGTTTCTTTCAGTGGACTTTTTTACACATCTCGAGAGGTCACTTATTTCATATCACATCTCCTGTATCCTCTTTGAATGGCTTTTCATAACATCTCATCAGCTTTTTCTGATCATTAGAGTTATCAGAGGTTTCTATCTGTCTACTATTTTAAAGTATACTATCCACTGGTCATCTCTGTGTTCTTTCTTACTAGCTTATCGCATGATTACAATTCACATTCTTTTTGTCATAGGTCTCACATCTCAATACTTATTGGGATTACAACTCTTTTGAGGAGTTTCTGCTTTTAATGATCCCAGTTTCTCTGTTTACTACTACATCTATCTTTATAGGTCGGGACTTTTCCTCACTTTCTTTGCCACTTATAGTGGCATTTTATACTCCCTTATTTGAATACTGATTGCTTAACATATACCTCATACTGGCACCAAAGAGCTACTACCACTGACTACTACTGAGTTCTGGTAGGATGCTAGCTATTCTCACAGTTTTGCTCACTGGAGATATACTGTACCACTTATCTCATATAAAAACTGCACCTGACCCCTTTCTGAATACATAAGCTAGCATGTAGGGATCTCTCTATCCCTCGGTCAGGGCTACCGTCTGCTAGGTAGTGGTTCATCAGGCTCTAACTCTGGAAAGCTAATTTCTTACTTTCCTCATCCCATATACTATACTCATCTCTAAAGAGAGCTAGTCAATAGTCTAATTGTCTGAGTAAAGCCTTCATATCTCTGCGATAATGATCTACTAAACTCAGGAGATCTGTAGTCTCTAAGATAAAGGCTAGCTGAAACTGTATTGGTCTCTAAGATTAACTGCTCTGTAAAACTATCTAAGGCTGTCATCTCACTAGAGAACTATCATGTTGTGGCTAGGGCTCTCTATAACTCTATGGGATCTACTGTGACCCATAAGGTCTATCACGACCTCTCAGAGCCCTGCTAGGGTCTACTACAACCTGTTGTGCTATGCTGGGATCTACTACAATCTATCTCTGGGAGACGTCAAAGCCTAAGATTACTGTATCTGACAGTAAAATACATGCTCACTAAGTTTGATTACCATCGCTCACAATAGCTAAGGCTAAACTCAGAAATACATCGTGCTCTTCGTGCGAAGTGGGTTCTGTCATTTGAGTCTCTAGGATCCCATCATACTGATACTAAGGAGCATTTTAATTTTTTCACTCATTGCTCCTTATGGGATCCTCAGAATTCCACTTCAGCCCCTTTTGCTTGGGCTTTCTTTTCTTACTCTATTGACTTGCTTACTTTACATATACTCATTCTAGCCTTCCTCTCATATCCTACAATTGCTAACTATGCCCACGTTCTGATTTAAAGTGCTTTGGCACTAAGGCATCTCACACATTGAGTGTGGTTAACATCTCTGGCAGGAAAGAGGCTATGCACTAGTCTCTATTTATTTCATTTATACATACTATAAGGGACTTAGGCTATGCGTATTGAATCTGAACATCCTCTACTAGGGATCCCTTCCTACATGCTTTCCTTACTATTATGATATTACTGGAATCCCTTTATCTTTCTTTTCTGACTCATCTCGTTCTTTAACTAGGAAACCTTTCGATTATTAGGATAGTTTGGTGATTGATGTCATCATTTGCTATACACTTAAGCCACATTACTACTAGGTTGGCCAGACCTAATATCATGTAGCCTATGTTACAAGCAAACCATAACATCAAACACTAATACATGGGCGCCTCATGACTGAGCTCAAGGCCACTATCGCATGTATATTACAAGTTTCCCAATAATCTCAAGCACCTCTCTCTTACCTTTCTCTATCAACCCTATTCTTGTAGAGTTCTCGGGGAAAGTAAGATTCTTTCTCTACTACATCCCGAGATCTCTCTGCATTGCCTGACTATTTTACTGTATCATGCTGGAAGGGCATTTATGCCAAGAATTAGTGTGCTTTCTTAGGCACTTAAGCACATTAACTGAATATCTATTCTCAATCTAGTATGTCCTTAGCTTAAACACTGTCATATCTTCTTTTTCTACCTTTCTTATCCTCTTACTTGGGTAACGGATATTCTACTACTGGCTGTTTCTGTTGCCAGTTCAGGTTTTTTTATGCTTAAGAGCACCTATATTTTCCTAGGGTTCCTCCACTTATTCACTCTCTGTAACATAAAGGGGGTCTACTTTTCACTCATACTCTTACTCTACTCTTAGCTAGACCATCCCTTGGTAAGAAGAATTCCATTTCATATACTCTCAGGAATTTCATTCTATGGCACTCTTGACTTACACTCTTTCTCTACATAACACATAGCTCACCTTCTTAAGCGGTCTCCAACTCCCCTCGAGCTTCCTTGAGGGTACTAAGGCACTAACTGTCTGTCTCAGCTTATTTCTACGTTTGGATCTGAGCTGGGTTTTCTCTCTATTCAGCCTATTTAATTTCATCCATAGGAGCACAGTATGCTATTTTTAGGGTTTTGATAACCCAATCTAGGACACGTGCTCTTAATGTCCGGACTCTATCTTACTGAAAACTTATGCTCTACTGGGTGCTCTAATCACTCACGTGCCTTAACCCTATATCATTCTCATATTAGGGAGCTTGTTTAACTAACTATTGGACCCTATCCTCTCTAGCTTAGTTTACTCATCTAGTCATGAATAAAGTAAGGGCATCTTTTTTGTAGCTAGTTTCTCAGCTCTTCCTCACTTCCTTTATTACTATATATTATGACTCAGGGGGGTCTATCTAGGGGAATTTTCTAACCACTACTGGGTGGTTTCCCCGACTTAAAATATCTCATCTTTTGTTTCTTGATCTAGGGAGAACTTTCACTGAGCCTTTCATTCATATATCTCACCTAGAACGATGCTACTGGTCATCATCCCCAGGCTTTAGCTTATGATCAGCCTAGGCTAGCCATATCATCGAACCTGTAGCTTACTAACTATCCTCATTCTTATCTGATCCTCTATTACTGAGCTACTCATACTTACTTCTAGGTGTTACCTATGAGGTACATCTTTCTAGACCACTCACTATGTGCCTCACTATTGGTAGTCTTATCTTACGTCATTTCGAGGCTACACTAACATTCTATTATTCAGTGTCTCACAAGGTAGCACTCTAGGTTGGAGTCAACACCTCATAAGTGGGTCTCAACAACCTCATTATCCCTGTGTCTAACTTTTTCTATATTGAGCTCTTTCTTAGTCTTAACTACTAAGCCCACGGACTTCTTACTTATATTCTGTAACTATTCACTACCCATTTCTCTACTTATACTAGGGGTTCCCATTCTCTGTGGGTTGTCTGACCCCTTATCAACTCCTTTCTCAAGTTGGCTTGAATATGACTAACAAGGCATTCATGGTGCCATTGGCTGCTATTAACACATCATTTGCTGCAGTTAATTAGCCTCAGGTTCACCCTAGTTTCTTGTCTGAGTATTGGCCATGGCTAACTTCTTAATTGGCCATGGTGAGGAACTCTCTAAATTACTTCACTGCTTCATGGAATAATTGGTTGTTGCTAAACAACTAATTGGCTGTGGTTAATGGCCTCTGATAGGCTTGCTTTTTCATAGATTAGATTCTCATCTTTAGCTACTGACCCGAGCCTCATTGCCTCTATATCTAGCCCATCATCAAACTAGAGGATTCTACCTCTTGCTTTATTCATGCATAGCTGGCTATTACCTCTGGCTGTCAGGGCTCTAGGGTGTAGCTCATAACTTGATCTCTTGGCCTGAGGGAATTAGCTTTTTTGACTCTAACACTTATTTACACATTTAGGTGTTGTGGCTAGGGGATAACTCTCTTTCTTATTCCCCTCTAAACTGGTCCTGTGCAACCGCAGTCTCATCTCACGATGTGCTGCATCACTACTTGTCTCTATGTTATGTTAGACAGCTGGGAATGGCCTGAGTATGACTACCAGGGAGAATTAGGCCTCACATAATTTCTCTAGTAAGCCTCTTCATATCAACGATATCATTTCTCATCGTTTATATCTAGAGCTTGCCACTGATCCTAACGAGCAATTATATCTCATCAAGCTCTAGCTGTTGGATCCCTCAACTCTGCTCAAGCTACTCTAGAGGCCACTCTTTCCCAGTGTCCACTAGCTACTCTAAGACCATCCTATAACTTACTCATCACGAACAAAGCCACAACCTATCTTCACACATCTAACATATCTCATACAAGGCTCTACCTATCTATTCATACCTTTTACATAGCCTTATTGCTACATCCTCAAGCCAAATCCAATCTGAGAGAGCTTGGAACTTTAGTCTGATACTAATAAATGTAACACCATAATTTTTAGCTCATCTTATAACATTTTTATGCATCATATTCTCAAATCCATGGCAGAAGTAGAAAAATTCTATTAAAATAATGTATTTAAATTATGCTGTGTCGTGTATAAAAATTTCATTTAGTGTCACGTGGACCGTGTGAGCTCATGCTATACATTCTCACATTTAATTACATCAATATAACTCTTTTGAATCATAAAATGTGGCCCAAAACTCATGAAAATCAAAGGAGAGCTTAAAATAATCAAGTGTAATTTTGGCCAGAATTGGCCCTTTTTCTGACCAAAATTTAGAAAATTATAACGAATTCTAAAAAAATCAAAATCATACGTTCTTAAACATTCTGGAAAGATAAGGATGTCTAATTTACACTAAAAATATTCCCAGACCATAACATCCATCACAAAGGGCATTTGACATCCGAAAAGATCCAAAGGTCAAACTACCTCCTGATGCTGTCACAGATTTCTGCAGCAAATTTTGAAAATGTCCAATTAATTCCAAAAAAATCCAATCCATGCAAATGATACCAATCTAAAAATTTATTGATGTTAGCTAGAGAGAAAATAAATTTCTAGACCAGATTAGGCAGCCCAAACCTTGAAATTCAATAGAACAGTAACTTAGGTCGGCTAAATTCCCTGATACTAGATAGAATGTTCAAATATTCATATCTCCCTCTCTAGACCTCCAAATGAGGTGCTTCTAGTTGCCACGAGTCACTATAAATGTCTAGTTTTTTTATAAAAGTTCATGGCAATTGTACATCATTTGGGCTTTGTGTGATAGAATCCATTTTCGGACTAAATGAATAGTGTAGTAGACCAAAATCAGAAAAATTGCCAACTTTAAAAATTCATCAAATATTCTGTAAACCTCTAAAAATTATATTCTTTAGCTTCTTAAAAAGCTCTCAACTAGCTCTAAATCTCTGCCAAATTTCAAATCAAGAAGAGCTCATTTGGCTAAAAAGTGATATAGGGTTCCATTATGATCATTTTTGGCTCCATATAGAGTATCAAAGTTGCCAAATGGTTTTCCCTTGGTCTTGGCACCTTTTGGGCAAGTCTAAAAGCACATTTAGGACATGTGTGAGCTGTCCAAATGGTCCCAAATCTCATGCATCTCATTTTGGCCATTTCATCCATACTTATGCATATTTCCACAAAGCCATTCATGAAGCTATAATGCCATAATCTACTCAATTTACATTCCATCATTCACATAACCCGTTCTTTCATTTCTACATCATATATTATCATAATTACATATGTGCCAAAGGCCATAGACTATATACAAGCATGGATTATATCATTCGACATTGTTATGGCTTTAAAGAAGCAAATTTCATACATTTCAATGTCATACTCTCATTTCTCAAGTGATTGGCTTCCATCTCCTTGCTCTCTTGGTCCACCTAGCATGTTAGAACATTGAAGAGGAGGGAATGAGATTCAAAGAATCCCAATAGCTCATCTCCCACTCAATCATACATAATAGATGCAAACAAGTCTCATAAATGCGTGTATAGTCATGTTGACATGTGCAAACATTCAAGAAGCATTTTCATCACTTGAGAATATCATACATAGCATACAAAGGCTTGCCAAGCAAGTGGGTTGGCCTCACCTAATTTCTTGTGGATTTTGTGTAATATCATAATTTCTAGCTCATATCCATCATCATTTACTTGTTCATGTGATATATTGTAAGAAGGGAGTGAGAAATTCTATTAAAAGCAATCCATTTTCTTGCGTTGCGTTGAAGCTAAAAATTTTATTCGATGTCACGTGGACCGTGTGAGCTCATACTATACATTCTCATATTCAATTACATCAAGACAACTCATTAGCATCAAAAAATATGCTCACAACTCATAGAAACCGAAATGAAGCATGGAAAGTGGAAGCTCATTATCGGCCAGAATTGGCCTCCTTTCTGGGCAAACTTTGGAAAATTATTACTAAATCTAGCAAAATCAAAATCATGCAAAGCTTAGGATGTCTACTTCACACTAAAAATATTCCCAAACCATAACATGCATCACATAGGATGTTTGACATCCAATATGGTCCAAAGGTCTAACTAAATTTTGGACCTGTCACAAAATTCTGCAGAAAAATTTGAAAATGTCCAATTAATTCCACAAAAATCCTATCCATTCAAATGATACCAATCTAAAAAGTTGTGGATGTTAACTAAGGAGGAAAAATATCTCTAGATCAGTTGATCAAGCCCAGAGCTCGAAATTTAATGAAACAGTAACTCAGGTCGGGTAAAGTTCCTGATTCTGGACAGAAACTTCAAAAATTCATATCTCCCTCTCTAGACTCAAAATGAGGTGCTTCTAGTTAGCACAAGTCACTGGGAATGTCTAGTTTCTTTGTGTAAAATTTTATGGCAATTGGACATCATTTGCACTATGAGTGATAGAATTTAACTTCAGACCAGTGCTACAGTACCAAGGACCAAAATTAGAAAACTCCTAACTTCAACAATTCGCCAAATATTCCATAGACCTTCAAAAATTACTAACTTTAGCTTTCCAAAAAACTCTCAATAAGCTCTAAATGCATGCAAAATTTCAGACTAAGAAAAACTCATTTGGACAAAAGTTGTATAGCCTCCTAAAATGGTAAATTTTTACTCCATATGGGTTATCAATTTGTTCAAATGGCTTTCTTAATTATTTGGCACTTCTTGGGTAAGTTTCAAAGCACAAATATGACTTGTAGAGACTGCCCAAATGGTCCCAAACCTCATGCATCTTATTTTGGTCTCTCAACATCCATTTATGCACTAAACTCACATGCCATTCAAGGGTCCAATTGCATAACTTCATTGATTTAATATTACATACATTATACATATAGTCTATACATCATATTACATATACTCATGGCTTTACATGTAAAGTCCCATATCGGCTAGAAGGGGCCTGTGGCTAGCCCATATAAGTGGGGAGAATCCTCCCCCTCACGAGCGTGCTTTTCCTACGGGAAAGGACAAAGCCCAACGAACCGGGAAGGCAGGGTCAAAGACCCACGAACTGGGAAGGAAGGGACAATACTCGTGAGGGCTCTGTATGTGTTGGTATCAGAGCAATCCTGGCCCATGTGCGACCCGAGGACGGGTCAGCCCCAAAGGGGGATGGATTGTAAACTCCCACATCGGCTGGAAGGGACCTATGGCTAGCCCATATAAGTGGGGAGAATCCTCCCCCTCACGAGCACGCTTTTCCTACGGGAAAGGACAAAGCCTAACGAACCGGGAAGAAAGGGACAATACTCGTGAGGGCTCTGTATGTGTTGGTAGCAGAGCAATCCTGGCCCATGTGCGACCCGAGGACGGGTCAGCCCCAAAGGGGGATGGATTGTAAAGTCCCACATCGGCTGGAAGGGGCCTGTGGCTAGCCCATATAAGTGGGGAGAATCCTCCCCCTCATGAGCGCGCTTTTCCTACGGGAAAGGACAAAGCCCAACGAACTGGGAAGGCAAGTTCAAAGACCCACGAACCGAGAAGGAAGGGACAATACTCGTGAGGGCTTTGTATGTGTTGGTATCAGAGCAATCCTGGCCCATGTGCGACCCGAGGATGGGTCGGCCCCAAAGGGGGATGGATTATAAAGTCCCACATAGGTTGGAAGGGGCCTATGGCTAGCCCATATAAGTGGGGAGAATCCTCCCCCTCACGAGCGTGCTTTTCCTACGGGAAAGGACAAAGCCCAATGAACCGGGAAGGCAGGGTCAAAGACCCACTCTGATACTAACACATACAGAGCCCTCACGAGTATTGTCGTTTCCTTCCCGGTTCGTGGGTCTTTGACACTGCCTTCCCAGTTCATTGGGCTTTGTCCTTTCCCGTAGGAAAAGCGTGCTCGTAAGGGGGAGGATTTTCCCACTTATATGGGCTAGCCACAGGCCCCTTCCAGTCGATGTGGGACTTTACATTACACAACCAAAAATAATATGTACAATGCTTCTTGACACTACATTACTAAACTACAAATTAAGCAAAGTGTAGCCATTTAGTGTTCTTGGCTTGCATTTCCTTGACTTTGGGTACCACCTAGACATTTTAAGCATGGGAGGGAAAGAGGAGTGAGATTCCAAGAATCTCAATAGCTCACACACCCATTCACACCACATTTAAGGCATACATACATCAAATATATGAATATGCAAGCATAAAGTGTGCAATAAATCTCATTTCATGCCACATCAACATGTCAAGACCACTCTCATACTCTAGGGACTTTTGGTTTAGCCTTACCCCATTTCTAAGACTTTTGGATTTGCCTCACTCTTGGCCTAGGGACTTTTGACTTAGTCTCACCCATTCAAAGGACTTTTGGCCTTATCTCACCCATGCCATGAGAATTTTGGCATCTCCTTACCTTTATTAAGGGACTTTTGGCATCACCTCACCCTTATGAGCTCTTTCCACAACCATAATCATTCAAGAAGACACAGTGGTACTAATACAATTTCAAGACATCGAGTGGCATGTTCTTAAATCATAAGAGCATATACCAGTACACAACATATACATATGCACACAAGAATGCAAGAGAATGAGCTGGAGAGCTACCTTTTAATTTATGTGAGCTTATGTTGCCAATTCCTTTCCCTCCTTGGTCTCACAATAGCACTTAGGTGGAGTAAGGTTCTCTTGACCTAGACATCATAAACATCACACAATTACACACTTGAAGCAAGCTAAGGCACTAGGTTCACTCTTAAACACACACTTGGTTCCATAATGGGCATATTGGTTCCATAAATGGTCCATTGAAGCAACTCATATCATCTAAGTTCTAGGCTCCATTCTCTTGTTATTTCTAGACTTCTTGGACTTATTTAAGGTCTTTGGAGTCATCACATATTCAATTGCACCATTGAAAGACCAAGTTGCTTCATAAGGCACCATTATGGACACCATTGTCCCATCTCCCAACCTATGGCTCCTAAATTTTTTCCAATGGTTCCTCCCATCTTCTAACATCATATGGAGTCCTAAACCAAGGCTAGAACAAATTAAAACACTCCCTAGCCGTATAAATCCTCCTTGGCCGAGACAAGCACATAATGGAGTTTCTTAGAGTTTCAAAATTTTCCTTGATGGGAGAGCCACTTCGAAAGGTTTTTAGGGGTCTTAAGAGCTCAAAGAAATATTCAAATAGTCAAGGAATTACTCACACAAAATCAGATTTTACAAAACCCTAAGAAAGCTTACACTTTTTATCTTGATTTCCTTTAGTTTTTACAATTTCTTGCCATATTCTTAATCTTTGCACTCTTTTTCCTAGGTTTCTCCCTTGGTTCTAGCCAAAATTCATCTCTTTCTATCCCCCCTAGGCTGGCCGAAACTACCACAAGGAGGAGCAATCAAGATGAAGCATCAAGAATGGAAAAATACCTTAGTTTCAAGCTTGTTTTCAAAGCTTTTCTTCCTTGGTTCCCTTCTCCTTGGCAAATTCAAATTTTCCCCCTTAGGTCTGAACCAAAATCAGAACCAAATCATTCAAAAAATCCATGGAAAGAAAGGAGGAAGATGAAGTAAGAAAATCCATGAAATTACCTAGATTTTCCTTAGTTTTCTTCCTATTTTTCTTCCCCTTTTGATGCACTTAAGGAGCTGTTATTTTTTTTGTAAATTGGGTAAAAGAAGTCGTGCTCAATAAAAGGGAGAAGATGTAATATCTGGTTCTCCGAAAATCAAAGAAAATGTGAGAAACGTAACGTATGGTTTCTCTATAAACGAATGAAATTCACCGAATACAAAAGGAAGTCTCCCAAGATGATGTAGTTAAGGTCTCAAAAAATTTGGGAAGCATTCTAGACTCCTAAAATAAGAATCCCATGCTCAGATGGAAAGAAAAATGAAGCTAGAATGAAGAAACAATTTCTTACAAAAAGTCTATAAAACGTAATGGCATTTTCGTAATTTTGAGCAATTTTTGGAATTCACACAGGAGGGCTTTTTAAACCAAATTTTTGAGTTCTTTGGGGTTTTCAGAAGCCTTGAAAACTATGGGAAGCCTCGGGACAGTTAAATCCTCTTCAGTGGACATTTTCCAATGTCGGTGTGCCTAAACTTTGACGGGTTTGTTCAGGAAGATTTTAGCTCCAATTTGAGTGATTCCACAGGCATTTTACTAAATTGGGAACCTAAATTTTATAATGGAAAAGATGGTTTTAAAAGAGGAGCTAAAACGAAGGAGAAATGAAAATGTAAAGTATGAAGGGCAAAAATAGAATTTTTGAAAAAGTCACTTTTCTCTACCTATATATAGGTGGTGCCTCACACTTGCCCTTATTCAACTTCAGAAAATTCAGCCCCAAACCAAAAGCAAAACCCTAAGGGAGAGGCACCCAAGAGAGGAAGAAATCCAAGTTTAAGGTATGTTTCATGGTGTTTTTCCTTGCTTTTCTTCATCTCCACCACCTCTCCTTCATTCTCCTTTCTTTCCTTCGATTAAAATAAGGTTTATAAATTTGATTTAAGGTAGATATTCAAGGGAAAGTTCGGATTTGAAGAGAGGAGCTTGGAGAAATCAATATTCAAGCCAAACTAATCAAGGAAACAAGGTAAGAATGCATCCTATGGTTTATACCTTTCATCCCACTCCTTCTCCATTTCGACCTACACTAGGAACCCTAGGAGAATTTGATTTCCAAGCCCAACCAAGCATGAATCTTAGGTATTTGATGGAGAAGAACAAGAATATGCAAAGAAAATAACAAAATAACCATTAGATTCCAAGATGCAAAATCTAGGGTTTTTAGTGCACCTTTCAAATTCTGAATTTATGTGATGCTTCCTAGGTCTAATTAAGAGTATAAATGAGTTCTTGAGACACCTAAGATGCTCCCCACAAGCTTCCTCCTTCAAGAAAACAAAGAAACCTCCATATGGCCCAAATGATGTCTATGTCTCAGCCAAAGAAGGTTTGAGTAGTGGGGGAGAGTTTTAAATTTTTCTAAGGCCATTATTGAGTCATATTTGATGAATAAAAATGAAGGGAGGCCTTGGAAAAAATTTAGAACTCATAAAAAGTGATTTGGTGTCTTAGGTTCCATATTATGACCTAAAGAAGCAACATGGTGCTAGGCCTTTTGTTTTAATGGTGTGATGACTCCAAGAGGCTTAAAAGGAGTTAAGAATCATAATTGAAAGGAAAGAATGAAGCCTAGAAATTATTTGAGGGGTGTTGCTTCATTAGGTACAATATGGACCATAATGGAGTTTATAGAACAACTTAGTACCTAAGCTAGTTGTGTGACCTTAGAATTTGTTTCATGAACCTAATTGACTCCCATAAATTATATCTAAGCCAAGAGAAACCATCTCCACCAATTTGTGGGTGTGTGGCCGAAAGAGGAGGCTTGAATTTCAAGGAAAAGTGTGTGTTTGTATACAAGGTAGCTCTCTCCACCTTCTCTCATGCATGGATGTGTGTTTAGCTTGTTTTAGAATGTGTGTAGGTGTAATTTCAAGCTATGGAAAGTATGTTAGCATGCCTTTATATGCCATGATCCTTGATGCTATGTTATGTTCAAAATGAGTACATGATGTTTGTATGAGTTTCTTAAGTGTGGAGAGGCCAAGAACTCTTCCCTTAGGTGAGGATGAGCCAAGAACCCTTGAGCTTAGTTGAGACAAAGTAAAGAGTCTTCCAAAAGCAAAGTGGGCTCCCAAGAGTATGGTTGAGTCCAAAGCTCTTAAAGAATGGGTGAGGCAAGTCCAAAATCCATGAGGAGAAGTGTGAGGCCAATCCAAGCACTTGGTGAACTCTTGAATGTCTTGTATGATTGATTCACATGCCAAGTTTGCCTTTAAAATGTCCATGTCTTCCATTTTCTCCATGTATGCATTTGTGAAGCTTGCTTTACACATATTATGTATGGTTGAATGGGAGATGAGCTATTAGGATTCTTTGAATCTCATCCCCTCCTCTCCAATGATCTAACATGCTAGGTAAACTAAGTGGATATGCTAATGGGAGTCAACAACACTAAAGGAAGGAGATTGACAATCATATGTTTAGTTTTTGCCACTTTAAGACCATGAATGTACCATATGATGTATATAATATTGTAAATGGTCTATAACCCTTGAGACATGTATAAATATGCTATTAGGTGATGTTTAAATGTATGAATATGATATGTGACCTCTAGTATTTAATTTGAGCATGAGATGCCAAAATGTGCCATGAGAAAGTATAATGGAAATATGCATAAGTGTGTGTTAAATGACCAAAATGAGATGCATGAGGTTTGAGACCATTTGGGCAGCTCGCTTAAGTCTCAAATATGCTTTTATACTTACCCAAAAGGTGCCAACACCAAGGGTATACCATTTGACAAATTTGGTACCCCATATGGAGCCAAATTTGACCATAATGAAACTCTCTGTCACTTTTTAGCCAAATGAGTTAGTCTTGATCTAAGATTTGGCATGCAATTAGGTCTCATTGAGATATTTTTGGAAAGCTAAAGATCATAATTTTTCGAAGTCTACAAAATATTTGATGATTTTTCAAAGTTGGCAATTTTCATAGTTTCTAGTTTGCTGTACTATTCATTTGGTCTGAAATTAAACTCTATCACATAAGGGTCAAATGATGTCCAATTGCCATGAAATTTTATATAAAAAAAACTAGATAATTACAGTGACTCATGCCAACTAGAAGCACCTCATTTGGAGGTCTAGAGAGGGAAATATGAATTTTTAAATTTTCTGTCTAGTATCAATAAAATTTCTTGACTAGAAGTACTGTTCCATAGAATTCTGAAGTCTGGGCTTGATGAACTGATCTAGAGATATTTTTTCTCTCTATTTAACATCCATAGATTTCCATATTGGTATCATTTGCATGATTTGGACTGTTGTGGAATTAATTAGACATTTTCAAAGTTTTCTACAGAATTCTGTGACAATTCCAGAATTCAGTCTAACCTTTAAACTATTTTGGATGTCAAAAGCCCTGTGTGATGAATGTTATGACTATTTTTAGTATGAATTAGACATCCTAAGATTTCCAGAGTGACCAAGATTGCATGATGTTGATTTTTCTAGATTTAGTTATGATTTTCCAAAACTTGCTCAGAAAAAAGGTCGATTCTGGCCGGGAATGAACTCCCATTTCCCATGCTCCATTTCGGTTTTCATGAGTTGTAGGCATGATTTTGGGATGCAAATGAGTTTTAATGGTGTGTTTAAATATGAGGGTGCATAGCATGAGCTCACATGGTTTACGTGACACTGATTGAAATTTTTAGTATGACGCGATGCAAAGATAATCTCATTTTTCCTTGCTTTTCTATGGAAATCCTATATGCTTCATGATATTATAGCATTCAAAAGCATAAGATGAGCTAGAATTTATGGTGTTACAGAAGATAGAAGAAAAGTGTGGAAGTATTTAGGATATTTTAGAAGCTTTTATTTCTAATTTTGCCCTTTCGTAATGGCAATTTCATTTCGGCTTCATTTTACCTCCTTTTTGAGAACTGTCTTTTTCACCATAAAATTTGGGTTCCCAATTTAAAAAAATGCTTTTGGAATCACTTAATTTGGAGCTAAAATCTTACCGAACAAATCGGTCAAAGTTTGAGTCAACTGATATTGAAAAACATATACCGAAGGGGCTTTACCAGTCCCGGGACTTCCCACAGTTTTTGGGGCCTCTGAGAACCTTGGGCAACTCAAAACTTTTATTTAAAAAGCCCTCCTATGTGATTTTCCAAAATTTACACTTATTTACGAAAATACCATTACGTTTCGTCAGTTTTCGTCGCAAATTATTTATTCATCCTAACTTCGTTTTTCTTTCCGTCTGAGCTTAGAATTATCATTTTTAGGAGTCTAGGACTCAACCCAAATATTTTAGGACATTATCTAGATCATTTTAGAGGACTTACTTCTATATGGCTCATTTTGTCATTTTACGAAAATTACGTTCGTTACATATTGGACTTGCCTCACCCATTCTTTAATGCATTTTTGGACTCAACCATGCTTTTGGGAGCCCACTTTGCTTTTAAGAGACTCTTTGCTTTGTCTCAACCAATCTTAAGGGTTCTGGGCTCATCTTCATTATGGCTAAGGGTTCTTAGCCTCACCACACTCAAGCAAACCTAAACACACATAAAAGATATCATATAAGAGCATATTGTAACATCATGGCACCATGGAATTAAAGTCATGCTAGAACACTTTTCATGGCTTAAAAATACACATACACACATTCAACAAAGGGCCCTCCCTTGCTTTGGCCACACACCCACAAACTTGTGGAGATGGTTTCTCTTGGCCTAGATACAATTTATGGAAGCCAATTAGGTTCATAAAACAAATTCTAAGGCCACAAAACTTACTTAGATACTAGGTTGTTCTATGAACCCCATTATGGTCCATAAATGTACTTAATGAAGCAACACCCCTAAGATAATTTCTAAGCTCCATTCTTTTCTTTCAAATATGATTCTTGACTCCTTTTAAGCCTCTTGGAGTCATCACACAATTAAAACAAAGGGCCTAACAACATGTTGCTTCTTTAGGTCATAATATGGAACCTAAAACACTAACTCACTTTCTATGGGTTCTAAATTTTTTCCAAAGCCTTCTCTCATACTCATTCATCATATATGACACAAAAATGGGCTTGGAAAAATTTAAAACTCTCCCTAGCTACTCCATTCATGCTTGGCCAAGACATAGCCTCTTTTTGGCCTCCTTAGAATTCTTTTTGTTTCCTTGAAGGAGGAAGCATGTGGGGAGCATCTTAGGGATCTTAGGAGCTCATTTAAACTCTTAATTAGACCTAAGAATTATCATATGAAATCAGATTTTGAAAGGTACACACAAAATCCTAGAATTTGCATATTGAAATCTAATGGTTTTTTGAAAATTCTCTTTGCATATTCTTAATCTCCACACCCTTTTTCCTTAGATTCATGCTTGGTTCAGCCTAAAAATCACCTCCTCCTAGGGTTTTCTCAAGTGGGGCAAAATGGTGGAGAAGGGAACCAAAGATGACAACCATAGGAAGAGGAATTACCTTGTTTTCTTATTTTTTCTCACTTGAATCTTGTGTTCTTTGAGCTCCTCTCTTCAAATCCGAATTTTCCCTTGAATTTCTCCCTTGAATCAGATTTATAAAGTCCATTTTAATCAAAGGAAACAAAGGAGAAGGGAGGAGAGGAGGTGTGAATGAAGAAAAGCATGAAAAACTACCATGGAAACATACCTTAAGCTTGGATTTTCTCTCCCTTTTCTTCTTCCCTTGGTGCACCACTCTCCTAGGGTTCTTCTTCTGATTTGGGGCAGAATAATCTGAAGCTAAATAGGGGAGAGTGTGAGGCGCCACCTATTTATAAGGGAGGAAGAAGCACTTTTTCAAAAATAACCATTTTGCCCTTCGTTCCTGGCATTTTTGTTTCTCCTTTATTTTAGCTCCTTTTTTAGAACCGTCTTGTCCATTATGAAATTTGGGTTCCCAATTAAATAAAATGACTTTGGAATCACTCAAATCAGAGCTAAAACTTTCTCGAACTAATCTGTTAAAGTTCGGGTACACTGACATTGGAAAACGTCGGCCGGAGGGGTTTTAGCTGTTCCAGAGCTTCCCATGGTTTTTAAGACCTTTGAGAACCCTGGGGAACTCAAAAATTTCATTTAAAAAACCCTTTTGTGTGAATTCCAAAATTTTTTCAAAATTACGAAAATGCCATTATTTTCGTAAGCTTTTCGTAAGAAATTATTTTTTCATTATACCTTCATTTTTTTTTCCGTTTAAGCTTGGGATTCTCATTTTTAGGAGTCTAGAATGCTTCTCAATTTTTTTTGGGACCTTAACTATTTCATTTTGGAGGACTTTCTTTCGTATCCAATGAATTTCGTTCGTTTACAGAGAAATCATACGTTACGTTTCTCATATTTTCTCTTGTTTTCAAAGAACTAAATGTTACACGAGCTACTTGTGGGAAGAAAAAAAGCTACGTGATGGGTAGAAGGTGCATGTGAGAGGAGGTTTCCAATGAGAAAAGAGAAGGAATGCTATGGGTTCAAGCAAGGAACAGTAGAAAATGAGCTAGAAAAGAAGAAGAACGTGCATGAACTCTTTAAAATGGATGCATGAAGAAAAGAAAAAAAAAAGGTTAAGGCTAAGATCACATAAAAAACAAAAAGGAGCTGGTTGTGAGTTCCATAGACACGAAAAGGGAGCAGTCATATAAAGCTAGCATGAAGAGTGTAAGGCTATAGAAAATGCAAAGGAGAAGCTACAAGAGAAGAAGCCACGCTCTGGATTCCAAGAGTAGCATAAAGCATGCAGCTCAAGTTGAAGAAGTTACATGGAATGAAAGACTTAAGAAAAAGTAAGCTGGAGCTGAGAACAAAGCAAACAAACACGTGAAGCAGCTACACGAATGAGAAACACAAGAGAAGGAAGCTTCGAGTTAGTGAGCTGGAGGTTTCTCATGTGATTATGAAAAACTAACTACGAGACAAGTAAAAAATGACGTGAAGAATATGAGAAGCAATGTCCAATTTTTACATAGAAGCAGCTCCACGTAGAGAAGCCAGCACACTTGAATAAATGGAGAAGGAAGAGCTGAATAGATGAAGAAGCAAAGGACATTGGAAAGAAGAAGAAGCTACACATTCTTGTGTGAAGGAGAGAGGCCATGAGTTCTAGTAGCTTAGAACACTCACACACATAGTAGAAAGAAGCTACGGGGAAGCCTATGAAGAGGAGAGTTTCATGTAGAATATTTTAAAAGAACGTTGGGGCCTACACTCATATAAACAAAAGAAGAAGCAACTTAGATTGCTATGGGCAATGAGAAGGAATGCGAGGCAGCGCGTGAAATTATTAAAAATTCACGTGAGAAGAGCATCCAAGACATACCATTCCATTCGTATACAATCCATCCATCCAGAGATGCATTGAGCCACATTCCATTCGCTCCTTCGTCCATTCCACATGCAAAATACACTCCACACCACGCCGTAGCCTCTCATCCTCCATTCCCATTCCATCTCCACTCAAATGAAGCTCTAATTCCCTTTGTGGCTAGCTAGGAGGAAGATCCTTGGTGGAAGCTTGAATCCATGGATTACAATCAGAATTTTTGGCTAAGATTTTCTTAATTTCCTACACTTTTCCTTTTTCTTTTACATGCTTGGTTAAGTTGCATTTGATTGAGAATTTGTATAATTGTAATTAGTGGCTAGTTAAACACTAATTAGGAAATCTTTTTGTTGATTAATTGATTGGATTAAACACTAAATTTTACATTTTCCTTTAATATCCCATGTACGTCATAAAGGTATTCGATGAAATGCATAAGTGAAATTACATTCTTAATTGTTTGATTTAAGGATTCCTTAGAGTTTGATTGGTTAATTAAACATCCTAGGGTATTAATTTAAGGGCTAATTGATTAATTAATCATTCAATTGAAGTGTTCATTGATCCTAATGACAAGAGTTAGTGATTTGATACGAGATTGAGGTTTTAATTCAACATTAGATTGTTAATCTCTTAATTCTTGCGTGGTAACTCAAGATACATTGTTATGAACATAATTAGGGAAATCTTAGACCAGAATTAATTATAATTGAATTAGGATAAGGATAGTGGATACCAAGGGATGAATCCAAAGCTAGTCATAAGTCCATCATTCATTCATTAGCTTATGCAATTAGGTAGTTAGTGATTTTGATTCAAATTAATTTTAGATAGTTTAATTAAACCAAAACCCCCCTAAATTAGGTAGTTCTAGGATCTTTATACACTTAAAAGCCTAATTAAACATTAAACTCTATTTCCAAAGGAGATGACCTAGGTTGAGCCACTAACTATAAAATTTAATCCAACTTAATTTTATTTTAAGAGTTGCGCACAAGACTTGTCAAAATTTGGCACTGTTGCTGAGAAATTGGATTCTCAATTGTTTGAAAAAATTTTCTAGCTATTTTTGCTCTATTTTTGTTCTCTTTTAAACTTAGATTTTGGTACTTTCGGTGTAGCGTCAAAGAGCATGCTTGCTGGAATTTTTGTTTGAAGTGCCCAGGAAATTCTTAAACTTTGTTTTCCAAGGTTTTTGGGTGTTTTGAGCAAAATTAATAGCATAGCTATTTGATGCACCATTTTTTGGCCAAATTCCAATGTTTAAAGCACTTTTTTCTAATTTTGTAGTATTTTTTGAATTTTTTAAAAAAATTTCAATTTTTCTAGATTTAATTTCTTTATTTTTTTTGTGAGTTTATTTTGTGTGATTAACCTCTATTTTAGAGTGTTTTTTATTGTTAGGAAGTTCTTATCTTCATTTGAATTTTATTTTCTTGAATTAGAGTTAATATTATTTCTAATTTGTTACTAAATTGTTTTTGTGCTGAAATTGATTGTACTTCTCATTTTCTTGCTTTAAATGGATCCATATTATTATTCTAATCAAAGTGTCTATGATTCTTGTGCAAAAGATAGGATTTCCTGGAAGTTGGATAAAGTCAAGTCAATGCTTCATGGCATTCTTGAATGACAAAGACAAGCACAACAAAGCCAACAATACCAACCACCATGCTACCATCCATATGAAGTCCACCCTAATTACCACCATCATTATAAGCCATACCACAACTTCAATGTGCAAGAACCAGAATATCATTCCTACCACTATCATAAGGGATACATGCAACAGGAGCCCTAGAAGGAACCAAGTTAGGAAGAAAGGGTGCTGCAACAATTAGAAGCCTATAATCTTCAACTCCAACGAGAAACTAAACGGTTGCAACTCCAAAACCAACAAATGATGGATAACCTCATGAAGGATTTAGGAGTTCAAATGAATCAACCGACCTCACATGTTATTGAATTGACTAAAGAGCAAATCATAAGAGAATGTATAAAATAGGAAGAGTCTTATTCATTGGGTAATATCCTTCTATTTTCTAATACTTTACAATTTGTTGGAACTAAATCTAGTTTGCTTGATAGCACTATGACTACTGATGCATATAATGTTGTTGATTTTGAATTGCACGATGATGATGTAGATAAGGAAATTGTTGTTGAATCTCCTGATATAGTTGATTGTGGTAACTCTTTGAGCAAAAATGATGCAATTGTTGATGTTTATGAACCCTTGTGTATTGATGTACTTGGTATGTCTACACCTAACTGTGACCATAATGATGAAATCATTTCTGAGCCTGTTAATGATGATTCTATTAAGTCTAGGGTAGTAGATAAGTGTGGGGTGACTTAGAATGTGATGATCATTCTATTCCTAGTGTGGAATTGGTTGATAAGTCTGTTGATGATGCATCTTCTGAGTTTAAGGATAGCATGCCATCTAGACCAAGTGACATAGTTGATTTAAATGATTCTCTTGATTGTGCGTGTGCTGGATCCACTACATGTGATAGATGCTCTTAGATTAATTCTTTTATTGAGACTAGTGAGTTCCTCACATATACTAATCAACATGATTCCTCCCTAGTATGTGATGACAAGACTGATGAAACAATGAATTGGCATGTGATGAGAATATAGATGATAAAATTGTTGGATAGCTTATTGTTGATAATTCAGATCCCACTCTTAGATGCTTATGTGATGATATCCATACATGTCCTGTGTGTGTTAGGATTAATGAGTTTCTAGAGCCTTATAAGTCTATTGAATCTATAAAACCTTTTGTTTGCACTGAAACTATTAATGATACTGATTCTACCGATCATACTAGTGTTGATGAGAGTATGCATAGTGATAGTGCTGATATTGAAAACCCTATTGATGCTTGTGCTGTTATTGATACTAGTGAAAGCCTAGATTTTGTTGTTGATCATTGTTTAGAATATTGTGAGCCTATTGATGTCTCTTTGGTCAGGAAAGATACTGTTTCTCCTATTGAGAGTCCTAAATAGATTAATGAGGTTGGTGAAGTAGTTCCCAACAATCCACAGACTCCCCCGACTGAGATTAAGCAACTGTTAGATGCCTTGAACTTGAAAGACTGTGAGACGTTGAAAATTAATTCTTCTATTGATGTAGTGACTCTTACTTATGAGAGTCTAGTTGATTTCATTGGCTTAGATAGATATCTAAAGAATCTTGATTTCAAATTTTCTTCCTCCAGTTTTGAATATCTTAATTTTGATTTTTCTTCTTCTCTTGCCTATGAACATGTTGAATCTGACTTTCCTAAACTACTGATGGTTAAGGAAGTCCATGAATCAACACTGCATGATCAATCAAAATGCTTTACAGTGGTTAAGCTTAAATTTGTTCAATTAAGAAGGAATAAAGATGTTTTAATTTGGGTTTTTGATACTTATGATTAGCTGTTTTGATAGAGTTCTTTTTAGTCTAGGATGTAGTTTTCTTTGTCTTTTCTACATTACTGTTTGTTTTGTTTCTTTTTTGTAGGTAATAAAAGGTTGCTAACTAGCTACAAGGAAATCTAAGCCCACCTTGAGATCTTCGATTCAAGTTCATCCAGTTATATACTTTCCCTTTCTACTCTTTATATTGTATTGTTTATCTATTGATTAGACTGTGTGCTGACATTGAGGACAATACAATATTTAATTGTAGGGGGGAGAGTCATTCCATCTTCCATCTTCTCTTTGTTTTGTTAAAAAAAACTGAAATTTTTGAGAAAAATTTTGAGAAATAGCGTGAGTTTTTTTTCTATGAAAGTTGCAAGTTGAGATGATTATAGCTTGGATTCGCTTTGACGTGATAAGTAATAGATCTTGTGTCTTGATTAAAGTGAAGTGGCAATGAATTTGATTTCAATAAATTATTTGATAGCCATTAGCTAGTGAGAATTTAAGTCTTAATTATTCATTTCTAGTGTGTATCTGTAACAACCCTAACTTCTAATTATCATAATTAAGGTTAAGTACATGATTAATAATCACAAATCAAGGTTTGAAGTCATTAAAATTAATTACATCGGGAAAAAGTGAGGAAATTTGAAACCTTAATGTTGTTAGGGTCATTAGCTAGAAAACTACAAATTTTCAAATGTGCAAGTGAATTTAATCATTAATGAGGAGCCATTGATTCTCCCATCCATCAATTCCAACTCATAAAAAGCTCTTACAAGTGTTTCTAAATCATTTCTTATTATTACCATAAAAGAAACTAAAGTTTCTAAGTGAATATGAGAAATTAAGCACCTTCGCCTCGGCTAAATCCCCTTTCGCCGCGGCCAATTACTCTCGGATTAAGTCCTTAAACCTCTATAGATTTCACGCATTTTGTCGCGGCCAAATACCCCTTTCGCCGCGGCCAAATACCCTCTGAAACACCCCCAAACTCGTTTTCCAAACTTAGCCGCGGCTAACGTCACCATTAGCCGCGGCCAATTCCTCTCTGTTTTCTTCCCTGGCAGGTTCGCCACATTTGGCCGAGGCCAATTAATTGTTGGCCGCGGCCAATTCTTCTCTGTTTCTATTTGGCCTAGGCCAATTAAATGTTGGCCGCAGCCAATTCCCTTCTGTTCCTATAACTCCAAAGATTTCATCTCATGCTCTCTAATTTCCCTCCAATATCACTCTAGGGCCATTCTACCTTAATTTATGCAACTCTAATGGTAATTATGTACCTTAATTACCCAACTAATCTATCATTACCCATTTAACATTTAGATATGGATTTTCTTACTCATCCATGGGATTTTATATCAGCAAATTATAAATCTCCCACAATGGTCATTTAATCATACTTTCATTGGGTATTTCTTGCATTAATAGTCAAGTCTATAAGGAACATATCATGGGATTACATTATATGTTAACAAAATACTTCTACACTTGGCAATTCATGATGCAATGAAACAATGGTACAGAACTTGTAAATTAGTTATATTACAATTTGACAAGGCTCTCAAACCTATATGCTACCAAACCATTTAATGATCTTCCATTAATTTCTCCTTGCACTAAGAGGTCCGATCCCTGAAAATGTTAGCCCACAACGGGGTGAGATATACAATCTCAGTAACAAAAGGAAATTTCCATATATATGTACAAGTCAATTAATCCAAGACAATCTCATGTCATCAATATCAGAATCATCAATTCAATTGGCAAATGAACTAGTTGAACTACTAATGACTACTGTCCCATACCAGTAATCATACATAACATGTTAATGGCCAATAACACCGGGAGAGGCCCGTCCACGGCACCTACTCCCTATTGAGCACAACCAGGGCTCAGTGCATCTGGGGTTGATCATACCCGGTGCTCGATCGAAGCACATGCACGGGTGGCAGCCGCACCACAGCTCCACCATGGACTCACAAGGTCCAATCACAATAACAATCAAGTAGTCAACCAGTCATTTAACATTTCAAAATTAAGCATGTGTAACAAATAGCAGATTAACATGAGCATATACATGGAATTAGGAAAATAACCCAGTTACCTCAATGAAGCCAATTACTCTTCCCCTAGCTACCATAATAATCCGAATGCATACCAAGCCTATAACAAGCATAGTTATCATCATTTCTAATCACAATCAAATATCCAAAGAGTTGAACTACTAATGACAGACTAGAGGTTACTTACCTAATTACCAAGGGGTTTAATTTCGGATCCCAACTTTCCCCCACCAGAAATTGCCATTGTTCACTCCAATTTCTGGGTAATTTCACATGAAACCAAAGCCCATATCATAGGTCAACTATAGGGGTTTTAAACTAACAGAAAATACATCACAATGGGAAGGAAATACTCACTTAACAACACTAATAGCCTCACCTCCGAAAATCCACCATGGAAGCACCAAAATTCGCATTTCAACCATCAAGCCCAGAAAGTTCAGTTTTTCCACCATTATCTCCTTGTAATCTCACACAATAGAAGAACCCATTAGGATAATCCATCCTTAGGGGCATTTTCCAGCAAGGCAATACACAAAATGGAAAGGAAAAGCTTACCTAATCCTCCCTCTAACCTCCAAGTCCGAAAATCTTGCAAGGAATCACCTAACACCAAATTTCAGATTTGAGATGAAGATGAAAATGCTCAAACCCAGAAATTAATCGGACCAAAATGAAGAAGAGGATGAGAGGGTCAAGTTATATATAACTTACTTTGGCTAAATCATCCTCTAGAAGTGAGAAATGGAGCCTCCATATTGGTAGAACCCTAGCCTCCCTTGAACCTCCGAATTTCCTCTCTTGAGTTTCAGCAAAATGAAGGAGAGGCTGAAGGGTTAGGGTTTTAGATGAGTTTGGGTCAATCCTAAAGCCCAAAATCCACTTAGGTTCAGATGTGTGCTTATTGGGCTTTTGTTTGGTGAAGTGGGCTGCAGAACAATTTCAATTTAAGTGAGGTATACTGACCCAATGGCCCAATTCCTTGTAGGTTTAGATTTTTATACTTGTTGGGCCTTATTTCATGTGTTGGGCTATAGAAATTTGATTAGGTTAGGCCAAGTTCCAAGAGTCAATCCAACTTGGGTCTGCATAATGTGTGTTGGGCCAACTATAAGAGCTCATGTAAATTGGGTCTTGGGCCTCTATTTCACTAAATCAAATTGGGCTATTGCTAGATAATCTCTCTTGGCCCAAGTCTCATGATAAGGAGTTGGGCTTGCATCTAGAATCATTAGGCCTCTATAAGCCTCTTCTCATGATCTCTTACATTAATTTGGGCATAGATGTAGTTTCTATCCCCATTAATTCTCAACTCATATTATTGATTTATTTCTCAAAATTACCATTCACTTAACTTGCCCACTTATCCCATATTAATTATTCCTAATTAATCTAAATCCATGATTAACACCTTAATTAATTTTGGGGTGTTACAGTATCCACCTATCTTTGCTTTCACTTTAGAACTTGTCTTGATTCTTTGCTAAGACTACATTTGCATTTGCATGCATGAAAGTGATAAGGCATTCCTTTCTTTTGTAGCTAGTGACCAAAAAGCCAACCTTAACATACACTTTATCCATTGTTTAGCCACTTTGGACTTGATTTTATTTTCTTGTTTAGCCTATAGCCATTAAATATATTCCCATCTTGTTTGAAGATGCCTTAAAGATTTCAAGGAGCATTACACTTGTTTAGGATGAGAGAATGTATGCTTTGCATCCATTTAGGCCATTAATATTAAAGGCTGAGGAAGATTTTCTAAGCAAAGAAAAGAAGAGATAGAAAAGCAAAAAGGAAAACAATGAATGACAAGTCTAAAAAAAAAAAAGAAAGAAAAAAGAAAATTCATTGAAAATCAAAAGAAAGAAGTCTTTTGAATTGAGTTTATAGATGCTTATACTAGTTGGAAAAAAGGCTTAGATGCACATTCTTCCCTATCCTAGGTTTCTGTTGATTGCTCTTGAGGTTCTAAGGTGTTCCATTTGTTGTTTGTTTTTCCCTTGTTTTTGTATCCATTCATTTCATTCCCTTAGCCCCATTACATCCCTGAATAAAGTCTTATTGATTTGTGCATTGCATTTGACATAGGTGGTGGAGACTTAGAAGCTTGACAAGCTTATGGTAGTAAACTTTGATAGGTGAAGTTTAAGTGATATATATATATTACCTAAACATTTGAAAGTTGAGAGTAAACACCAATCCATGTGAGAGGTTATGCATTTCAATTCATTCTTTTCAAATGAAATTTCCATGGAACTTGAGTTCTTGATACAAGTGAAGTTAGTCTAGATTGTTGAAGTGTTGATAATTTGTGATTAGTCTCTAGCTTGTGATTTTTACTTTCCTTTTCCAATTTTCATTCTCTATTGGTCATTCCACTAGCTTTTCCTTAAGATCTTAAGCTTTCGCAAGAGTGCAAAGGTTTAAGTGTGGGGGAATTTGATAACCATAATTTTTATATGTTTTAATTCTCCTAACTTAAGCATTTTAATGAGAAAATATGGCTTGAAGAGTTTAAATAGGTAAAATTCTATTTTAGTAGCCATTTTCTGCACTTTAGGAATTTAATTGCAAAATAATTGATTTTAAATGCATAAATCATTTTAAATGAATTTTGTGAATTTTTCTCCTTTGTTTTTATGCAAATTTTGGGCAAATCATCTCTCATGTTGATGAAGGAATGGATGAATCATGCTACACAATTCCCACGTTGAACCATGCTCCATGTTGTAGCACATTCACACAATAAGCAATATTAAGAAACACACTTTTACACTTTCACGTACTAATCACTCTTATCCACTTCCATTCACCACACGTAGCATTTTCATTCACCCATATTGGTAGTTTACACACTAAAACGTAGCATCAGCCATTCACTCACACTCCACAACACTCTCACATTGCACCCACATCCTAATATCACAAGAAGCAGCACCCACTCCATACTTATACATATACACACACACACATTAACTCATGTGGCTGGAACAAAGAATAAACAAACATGAAGGGTTGATGTGGAATGGGAAGAAAGAGCACGAGGAAGCATGAGCTACTTGTGGGAAGAGAAAAAGCTATATAATGGGCAGAAGGTGCATGTGAGAGGAGGTTTCCAATGAGAAAAGAGAAGGAATGCTATGGGTTCAAGTAAGGAACAGTAGAGAATGACTTGGAAAAGAAGAAGAACATGCATAAACTCTTTAAAATGGATGCATGAAGAAAAGAAAAAAAGGTTATGGCTGAGATCACGTAAAGAATGAAGAGGAGTTGGTTATGAGTTCCATAGACATGAAAAAGGGAGCAGCCATATAGAGCTAGCATGAAGAGTGTAAGGTTGTAGAAAATGTGAAAGAGAAGCTATAAGAGAAGAAGCCATGCTCTAGATTCCAAGAGTAGCATGAAGCATGCAACTCGAGTTAAAGAAGTTACGTGGAATGAGGGACTTGAGAAAAAGTGAGTTGGAGCTAAGAACAAAGCAAACAAACACGAGAAGCAGCTGCACGAATGAGAAACACAAGAGAAAGAAGCCTAGAGTTAGTGAGCTAGAGGTTTCTCACGTGATTATAAAGAACCAGCTATAGGACGAGTAAAAAATGATATAAAGAATATGAAAGAAGAAGTAATGCCCAGTTTTTATGTAGAAGCAGCTCCAAATAAAGAAGTCAGCATACTCGAATAAATGGAGAAGGAAGAGCTAAATAGATGAAGAAGCAAAAGACGTTGGAAAGAAGAAAAAGCTACACGTTCTTGTGTGAAGGAAAGAGGCCACAAGTTCCAGTAGCTTAGAACACTCACACACATAGCAAAAAGAAGCTACGAGGAAGCCCATGAAGAGGAGAGTTTGACGTGGAATATTACAAAAGAACATTAAGGCCTACACTTATGTAAACAAAAGAAGAAGTAACATGGATTGCTACAGGTAATGAGAAGGAAAGAGAGGCAGCACATGAAATTATGAAAAATTCATGTGAGAAGAACATCCAAGACATACCATTCCATTTGTATACCATCCATCCATCTAGAGACATACTAAGCCACATTCCATTCGCTCCTTCTTCCATTCCACATGCAAAACACACTCCACACCATGCCGTAGCCTCTCATATTCCATTCCCATTCTATCTCTACTTAAATGAAGCTTTAATTCCCCTTGTGGCTAGCTAGAAGGAAGATCCTTGGTGAAAGCTTGAATCCATGGATTACAATCAGAATTTTTGGCTAAGATTTTCTTAATTTCCTACACTTTTTCCTTTTTCTTGTACATGCTTGGTTAAGTTGTATTTGATTGGGAATTTATGTAGTTGTAATTAGTGGCTAGTTAGACACTAATTAGGAAATATTTTTGTTGATTAATTGATTGGATTAAATACTAAATTTTGTATTTTCCTTTAATTTTCCATATATGTCATGAAGTTATTCGATGAAATGCATAAGTGAAATTATGTGCTTAATTGTTTGATTTGAGGACTCCTTGGAGTTTGATTGGTTAATTAAACATCCTAGGGTGTTAATTCAATGGCTAATTGATTAATTAATCATTCAATTCAAGTGTCAATTGATCCTAATGACAAGAGTTAGTGATTTGATGCAAGATTGAGGTTTCAATTCAATATTAAATTGTTAATCTCTTGATTCTTGTGTGGTAACTCAAGATACATTGTTATAAACATAATTAGGGACATCTTAGACTAGAATTAATCATAATTGAATTTGGATAAGGATAGTGGATACCAAGGGACAAATCCAAAGCTAGTTACAAGTCCATCATTCATTCATTAGCTTATGCAATTAGGTAGTTAGTGATTTTGATTCAAATTAATTTTAGATAGTTTAATTAAACCAAAACCCCCTTAAATTAGGTAGTTCGAGGATCTTCTTACACTTAGAAAGCCCAATTAAACATTAAACTCTATTTCCAAGGGAGATGACCTAAGTTGAGCCACTAACTATAAAATTTAATTCAATCTATTTTTATTTTGAGGGTTGTGCGACAAGACCCATCAATGTGGCTTAGGGAGATTGCTTTTGAGAGCAAACTCATCGCGGTATGTAATATCTTATGTTTTAGAAATTCAAAATAACTTTTAAAGAGTGGAATGAATTATTTACAAGGGATCACGGGCCTAGAAAAGGCTAATACGAATTATGAGAAATTAAAATTAGAACTCTTTGGTTAATGAATGAGGACCCCTGAGTAAAGTGAATTGAGGTAAATTAAAGTTAGAATACTAAATAGATCATCTAGAAATAAGGTTATGAAATTACGATTGGCTTAAAATTAGAGCTAAAATAGCTAAATAGAATGACTTGAAATGCAATGGCAAAATCATAATTTTTGGTAACTTTTTGAAAACTCAAAGGAGGGAGCTTTAAATGATAAAATTGAGGTCACTAGGGTTCTCAAAGGCCTAGAAAACCATAAGAACCGTTAGAATGGTTAAAACCCATCCAGTATATGATTTAGGTTATTAGTTGATTGAAACATTTATAGATGGTTCGGTAAAGATTTAAATCCAATTAATGTGAAACTAAAGGCTTTTAATGAATTAAAAGACTTAAATTTTATGATGGAAAAGATGATTCTTGTAACATCTAATCCCTCTGTAAATGTGAGAAATGTAATATTCGATTTCTCTGTAAATGTATGAAATGCACCAGATATAAAAAGAAGTCTCCCAGAGAGAATGATTTAAGGTTAAATAAAATTAGGATAAAATTTTAAATAACAAAAAATAAGGATCCAATGTCTAAGAAGTCCAGAAACCAGAGTCAGAGTAGTTCAAAAAATTTGCTGAAAGTCTAGTGGCATTTTTGTAAATATGGGTCCTTTTTAGAAAACTCACAGGAGGACTTTTTAAAGGAAAATTTGAATTTTCAGGGTTCTCAGAGGCCCTGAAAATCATAAGAAGCCTAAAGACAGTTAAAACCCCTCCGGTGTATGGTTTTGAATGTTAGTTGATCTAAGCTTTGACTGGTTCGTTCAGGAAGGTTTTAAATCCAAATTGAGTGCTTCCAAAGCCATTTTATAAAATTAAGGACCTAATTTTATGATGAAAAAGATGATTCTAAAAAGGAGCTAAAATAAAGCTAAAACAAAAATTCCATGAAAGTGAGATGTAAAGGGAATTTTTTAAAACAATTTAAGTCTCTTTTTCCTCTTTATTAGGCATCCCACTTCTGGTCTCTTCTAATTGACTTTGAGCTTCATTCAAAATAGAGAGGAAATCTAGGAGAGAGTAGGCACAAGAAGAGCATAAAGAGAGGAGGAAGAAGCTAAGAAAAGGTATGGAAAACTAAGAAATTTTATGATTTTCTCTTCTCTAATATTGTTTTCCTTCTCCTAAGCTCTTTTTCCATGGTTTTGGTTATTCATATGGATTTGTTTTGGCCTTGGTTCAAAGGAGAAAGTTTAGGTATTCAAGAAGGAGGCTAGAGCAAAAGAGAAAGCTCTTGAAATAAGCTAGAATCAAGGTATGAATTATTGATTTTCTTGCTTTCTTCCCTTGCTTCCTCCATGTATATGTTTCGGTCAAGAATAGAACAATTATAGGGGAGGAGTTTCTGCCTAAAAAAAAGCAAGAATCCATTGATTTAGGTTATGGGAACTTAGAAAATGCAAGGAAATTGGAAGGAAAGCAAGTGAATTTCAAGTTAGGAAAGTGAAAAACTCTTGAATACTTTGTAAAAACTGATTTGATACATGAATTTCCTTGCATGTGTGAATATTTATTTGAGTTCCCAAGACTCCTAGGAAGCTTCCCAAGTGCCTTTCCCATCAAGGAAAAATCAAAAACTCCATGGGCCCTAAATGGTGTGCTAGTTTCATCCAAGACAAGAACTATAGGTTAATGAGTGTTTTCATTGGTTCCAAACTTGGTTTTGTGTAACGAATGTAATTTTTGTAAAACAACAAAATGAGCTATATAAAAGCAAGTCTATTGGAATGAGCTAGAAAATGTCTAGGAAAATTTGGGTAGAGTCCTAGGCTCCTAAAAATGATAATTTTGGACTTAGACAGAAAGAAAAATAGAGCTAAGATGGAGAAACAAAATTGTTACAAAATTTGACGAAACGTAATGGTATTTTCATAATTATGTAAAATTTTTGGAAAACACATAGGAAGAATTTTTAAATGAAAAATTTGAGCTGCCTAGGGTTCTTAGAGGCCCTTAAAACCATGGGAAGCCCCAGGACTGGTTAAACCTTTCCAGTGTACTTTTTCCAATAGCAATGAACCCGAACTTTGACAAATTTGTTCAAGAAGATTTTAACTCCAATTTGAGTGATTCCAAAAGAATTTTATTAAATTGGGAACCTAAATTTTATAATGGAAAAGACAGTTCTAAAAAAGGAACTAAGACAAAGCTAAAACAAAATTGCATTTTACAGAAGGACGAAATTAGAATTTTTGAAAAAGTGAGTTTCTTGAATATTCCATAAGCTTCTTGACTCTTCCTCCTCTCATATAGCTCGACCTTCTTCTGCCCAAAATGCAAAAAAATAAGCCCTTTCTTAGGAGCACAAGAGGAGGAGAGAAAGAGAGAAAGAAACTAAGGAAAAGGTGAGAAATTTTATGGAATTTCATGCTTCTCTTTCTTCCAATCTTGTTCCTCTCCTTCTTAGCTCTCTTTCTATGGTTTTCTTAAGATGATTGGTTCTATGTTTAGACCAGACCAAGGAGAAAATTTTGAAAATTTGGAAGAGAACTCAAGCCAAGGAAGAAGCATTAAAAGGGAGCTAGAAATCCAAGGTATTTTCTTGTTCTTGTTGCTTCTTCCCCTTACTCCTTGGTTGTGTGTGTTTCAGCCTTATACAGAACCATAAGAGGGGAGGAAGTTCTACCCAAAAACAAGAGAGGAATTAGGGTTTTAGACCATGGAGAAGAGGCATGTGGTAAGAAATTGCAAGAAAAACCAAAAGAAACTAAGATAGAAAAGTTTGGTGTTCTTTAAGGTTTTATGAAATCTGATTTTGTGTGTATATTTTCTTGGCTATTTAATTGTTCCCTTGAGCTCCTAAGACTCTTAGAAACCTCCCTAAGTGGCTCCCCCATCAAGGAAAGATCAAGAAATCCATAAACCTCTATTATGGTACATGGTTTGGCCAAGGCAAGAGCATTAGGTTAGGGAGTGTTTTAATTTGTTCTAGCCTTGGTTTGGGACTTTATATAATGTTAGAAAATGGGAGAAACCATTGGAAAAAATTTAGGAGCCATGGATTGGAAGATGGGACAATGGTGTCCATAGTGGTGCTTTGTGAAGCAACTTGTTTTTTAGCTTGTGTAAATGAAGGTGTGATGTGTAACATCCAGTTCTTTGAAAACGAGAGAAAACATGGGAAACGTAACATACGATTTCTCCATAAACAAATGAAATTCACTGGATACAAAAGGAAGTCCCTCGAAATGAGATAGTTAAGGTCCTAAAAAATTTGGGAAGCATTCTAGACTCCTAAAAATGAGAATCCCAGGCTCAAACGAAGAGAAAAATATAGTTAGAATAAAGAAATAATTTCTTACAAAAAACTTATGAAACGTAATAGCATTTTCGTAATTTTGAGCAAATTTTGGAATTTACATAGGAGGCTTTTTTAATAAAAGCTTTGAGTTTCCCAAGGTTATCAGAGACCCTGAAAACTATGGGAAGGCCCGAGATAGCTAAAATCCCTCCAGTGGACGTTTTCTAATATCGGTGTATCCAAACTTTGATGAATTCATTCGGGAAGGTTTTAGCTCCAATTTGAGTTATTTCAAAGGTATTTTACTAAATTGGGAACCTAAATTTCATAATGGAAAAAGATAGTTCTAAAAAAGGAACTAAAACGAAGCTAAAATGAAATTGCCATTACGGAATGACAAAATTGGAATTTTTGAAAAAGTGTGTTTCTAGAAACTCCCACATACTTCTCCTTTCTTCTCCCATCTTCTTAAGCATGAAATTTCTGCCCAAAATATAGAATATGATCTTCTCTCTTAGGCTCACAAGAAGGGGAAGAAAAGGAGAAGAAAAATCAAGAAAAAAGTATGGATTCTTGGTAGTTTTCTATGCTTTCTTCCATCCAAACCTCCTATCCTCCATTCTCTTTTGTTTCATTTAATTAAAATGAAGTTTTCAAATCTGTTTTAAGGGAGAAATTGAGGAGAAAATTCGGATTTGAAGAGAGGAGCTCAAAGAACACAAGATTCAAGTGAGAAAAAGCAAGAAAACAAGGTAATTTTTTCTTCCATGGTTGATATCCCTTGCTACCCTTCACCATTTCGCCCCACTTGAGAAGACCAAAGGGGATTTGATTTTTAGGTAGAACCAAGGGTGATTCTTCGGAAAAAGGGTGTGGAGATTAAGAATATGCAAAGAGAATTAAGAAATAACCATGGAAATTCAAGATGCAAAGTCTAGGGTTTCATATGTTCCTTGTAAAATCTGATTCGATACCTTGACTCCTATGTCTAAATTAGAGTTTAAATGAGCTCCTAAGATCCCTAGAAGTCTCCCCATGTGGTTCCTCCATTAAGAAAAAAAACCAAAATCCAAGAAGGCCAAATTGCTTCATAGCCTTGGCCTAAAGGGGTTCTGGTACTAGGGAGAGTTTTAAATTTTTTCAAACCCATTTTTGAGTCATATATGATGAATGAAAATAAGGGGAGGCCTTAGAAAAAATTTAGAACCCATAGAAAGTGAGTTAGTGCTTTATGTTTCATATTATGACCTAAAGAAGCAACGTGTAGTTAGGCTCTTAGTTTTAATCGTGTGATGACTCCAAGGGGCTTTAAAGGAGTCAAGAATCATATTTGAAAGGAAAGAATAGAGCCTAGAATTTATTTTAGGGGTATTGCTTCATTAGATGCAATTATGGAACCATAATGAGGTTTATAGATCAAGCTAGAGTTCAAGCAAGTGTGTGGCCTTAGAATTAATTCCATGAACCTAATTGGCTTCTATAAATTGTGTTTTGGTCAAGAGAAATCTTCCCCACACTTTTTTGTGTGTGTGTCCGAAAAAAGGAGCTTGCCTTTAAGGGAAAAATGTATAATTATGTACAAGGTAGCTCACTCCTCCTTCTTTCATGCATGATTATTTGCTTTACTTGTCTTTGGATGTGTGTATGTGTATTTTTAAGCTATGAAAAGTGTTCTAGCATGACTTTGGTTCCATGGTGCTATGATGTTACAACATGCTTTCATATGATGTTCTTGATGTGTGTTTGGGTTTGCTTGAGTGTGGTGAGGCCAAGAACCCTTAGCCTTAGTGAGGATGAGCCAAGAACCCTTAAGAAGGGTTGAGACAAAGCAAAGAGTCTCCCAAAAGCAAGATGGAGTCCCAAGAGTATGGTTGAGTCCAAGAATCTCTTAAAGAATGGGTGAGATAAGTCCAATATCCACAAGAAATTAGGTGAGGCCAATCTACTTACTTGGCAAGCCTATGTATGACATGTATGACTTTTTCAAATGCTAAGAATGCTCTTTGAATGATTTCACATGTCCACATGCCATGTGTAACACCATAACTTCTAGTTCATTTCATGCCATTTATAAGTTTTGTATTATCAATCCCACAAGAGCATATGAAAAAGGGGATGAAAATAATAGACTTTTTCGCATTATGCTATATCTAAAACTTTGCAATCGGTGTCACGTGGACTGTGTGAGCTCATGTTATATATTCTCATATTCAATTCCATCATTGTAACTCATTTACATCACAAAAACATGTCTACAATTCATGGAAACCGAAATAGAGCTCAAAATAAGCAAGCCTATTTTCGACCAAATTTGCTCCATTTCCTGACCCAACTTCGAAACATCATAACTAAATCTAAAAAATTTGAAATCATGCAATCTTGGTCATTTTGGAAAGCTTAGGATGTCTACATCACATTACAAAATATGTCCAGGTCACAAAATTCATCACAGAGGATGTTTGACATCCAAAAAGCTACAGAGGTCACTGGCTGCCTGGGTTGCTGTTCAGTTTACTGATACAAATTTCTAAAATTCATAACTAATTCTATAAAAATTGAAATCACACACATGTAGTCATTTTGGAAAGCTACAAATGTTAACTTGATACTAAAAATAATTCCAGAATGAACATTTAGCCATTGGAATCCTATGGAATAGTAACTAAACTCCTGGGGCGCTACTACTACTGATAGCCAACTTCAAAAATGCATAACTCACTGTTCAGACCTCCAATTGAGGTGATCTTGGTGGCCACAGAAATCTTATGACCTCTACTTTATGAATATAAAATTTCATAAGCATTGGACACCATTTGGCCATTGGGTGACACAAAACACAAAACTGCCAGTGTGAACAGTACCCATACCAGAAACCATAGAAAATCCCAACTTTGAAAATTCATCAAATATTCTTTAGACCTCCAAAAATTATGTTCTTTAGCTTCCCAAAAAGATTTCAATGACACCTAATTACATGCCAAATTTCAGAGCAAGACTAACTCATTTGGCCAAAAAGTGATGTAGGGTTTCGTTATGGTCAATTTTGGCTCCATATTGGGTACCAAAATTGCCAAATAGATTTCCCTTGGTCTTGGCACCTTTTGGGCAAGTTTAAAAGCTTGTTTGAGACTTATGTGGACTACCCAAATGGTTCCAAACCTCATGCATTTCATTTTAGCCATTCAACTCACACTTATACATATATTCATCAAACTTTACATTCTCATACCATGGCATTACATACTCAAAACATGGGCTAGTGGTCAGATATGATAATCATACATCTCAACATTACATACTAGTATGTTTACACATATCTCAATATTCATAGTACATATACATCCTCATATACATGATGAGCCATTATTATGGCTGCGAAATAAACAAAATAACACATAAGCTTGTCAATTGTCCCTCTTCAAGGTTGTTGACTCCCTTCACCATAATTGCTTGGTCCACCTAGCATGTTAGATTATTGGAGAGGAGGGGATGAGATTCAAAGAATCCCAATAGCTCATCTCCCATTCAATCATATATAATATGTACAAAGCAAGCTTTTCAAATGCATGCATGGAGGAAATAGAAGTCATGGGCATTTTAAAAGCAAACTTGGCATGTGAATCAATCATACAAGACATTCAAGAGCTCACCGAGTGCTTAGATTGGCCTCACACTTCTTCTCATAGATTTTGGACTTGCTTTACCCATTCTTTAAGAGCTTTGGACTCAACCATACTCTTGGGAGCCCACTTTGCTTTTAGGAGACTCTTTACTTTGTCTCAACCAAGCTCAAGGGTTCTTGGCTCATCCTCACCAAAGAGAAGAGTTCTTGGCCTCTCCACACTCAAGCAAACTCATACAAACATCATGGAGTCATTTGAAAACATAACATGGCATCAAGCATTATGGCATATAAAGGCATGCTAGCATACTTTTCAAAGCTTGAAAATACACATACACACATTCTAAAACAAGCTAAACACACATCCATGCATGAGAGAAGGTGGATTGAGCTACCTTGTATACAAGCACACACTTTTTCCTTAACTTTCAAGCCTCCTCTTTCGGCCACACACCCACAATTTGGTGGAGATGGTTTCTCTTGGCCTAGATACAAATTATGGGAGCCAACTAAGTTCATGAACCACACTCTAAGGCTACACAACTTAATGAAACACTAGATTGCTCTATAGGTTCCATTATGGTCCTTATTGGCACCTAATGAAGCAACACCCCTCAATGATTTCTAGACCTCATTCTTTCTTTTCAAATATGATTCTTGACTCCTTTTAAGCCTCTTAGAGTCATCACATCATTAAAACAAAAGGCCTAGCACCATGTTGCTTCTTTAGGTCATATTATGGAACCTAAGACACCAAATCACTTTCCATGAGTTCTAAATTTTTTCCAAGTCCTCCCTTCATTTTCATTCATCAAATATGACTCAAGAATGGCCTTAGAAAAATTTAAAACTCTCCCCCACACCTAGAACTCTTCTTGGCCAAGACATGCCTAGGTTTAGGGCTTCTTGGAGTTGTCTTTGTTTTCTTGAAGGAGAAAGCTTGTGGGGAGCATCTTAGGTGTCTCAAGAACTCATTTATACTCTAAATTAAACTTAAGAAGTATCATAAAAATTCAAAAATTAGAAGGTGCACTTGAAACCCTAGGTTTTGCATCTTGATTTCTAATGCCTATTTCTTAGTTTTCTTTACATATTCTTATTCTTCTCCATTAAATACCTAAGAATCATCCTTGGTTTGGTTAAAAATATGACTCCTTAGATCTGTCTAAGTCTAAGTCGAAATGCTCAAAGGAAGGGAGGAAGAAGACCAAGTGAAAGAATGACAAAATACCTTGTTTTCCTTGAATTTTCTTGCTTGTTCTTGCTTTCCTTGGCTTCCTTGCTTGAATTTCAAAATTTCCCCTCTGTTCTCCCTTCAAAACAGCCCTCAAAACTTCATAAAATTCATGGAGAAGAAGAGGGAAAAAGAGAAGAAGAGATTGGTGGAGAAAAAGCATGAAAACATACATAAAAACCTACCTTTACCTTGGAATTTCTTCTCCTTCTCCTTCTCTCTTGGTGCGGCCAAAACCCTAGCTCTCCCTTATGAAATTATGCAAAATTTTCTGATTCCAAATGGGGAGGAAAGTGGGGTGCCACCTATATATAAGGAGGAGAAAATGACTTTTTCAAAAATTCTAATTTTGCCCTTCATACTTTGCATTTTCGTTTCTCCTTCATTTTAGCTCTTTTTTTAGAACCGTCTTTTCCATTATAAAATTTAGGTTCCCAATCAAGAAAAATGGCTTTGGAATCACTCAAATCGAAGCTAAAACCTTTTCGAACGAATTCGTCAAAGTTCAGGCACACTGACGTTGGAAAACATCCATCGGAGGGGATTTAACTGCCCTAAAGCTTCCCATGGTTTTCAGGGCCTTTGAGAACCCCTAAGAACTCAAAACTTTGGTTTAAAAAGCCCTCCTATGTAAATTCCAAAAATTACCTAAAATTATGAAAAGGCCATTACATTTTGTAAGGTTTCTGTCAAAATTTGTTTCTTCATTCTAGCTCTATATTTCCTTCCTTCTGAGGCTAAAATTCTTATTTTTAGGAGGCTAGAATGTTACTCAAATTTTTTAGGACCTTAACTAATTCGTTTCGAGGGACTTGCTTTGAAAACATGCCCGTTTCCATCATTAACGAAAACTAGACATTACACCATGCATGCATTTATGAGACTTGTTTGCATCCATTATGTGTGATTGAATGGGAGATGAGCTATTAGGATTCTTTGAATCTCATCCCTTCCTTTCTAATATTCTAACATACTAGGTGGACAAGAGAGCAAAGAGATGGAAGCCAACCACTTGAAAGATGAGAGTATGACATTGAAATGTATGAAATTTGCTTCTTTACGGCCATCAGGTGGCAAATGTTGTCATCATGGTTATATATGACCTATAACCTCTTGATCATATGTAATTATGTTAATAAGTGATGTATCAATGAGAGTTAAAGTTGTATATATGAATATGCACATTTTAGTTATGTATTGGCAAGTTTTCATTATGTAAGTATGTGTATAATTGCATGTGGCATAGCTAAAATGAGAAGTATGGAGTTTGAGACCATTTGGGAAGCTCATACAAGTCTTAATGACTTGCCCAAGCGGTGCCAAACCCCAAGGAAAGCCATTTAGACATTTTGGTACCCTATATGGAGTTATAATTGACTATAATGGAACCCTATGTCACTTTTTAGCCAAATGAGCTCTTCTTGATCTAAGATTTGACATAAAATTAGGTCTCATTGAGAGATTTTTGGAAAGCTAAGAAACATAATTTTTAGAGGTCTACAGAATATTTGATAAATTTTCAAAATTGGCAAATTTTTTTATTTTGGTCAGCTACATTATGCATTTGGTCTGAAAATAAAATCTGTCACATAGGGCTCAAATGACTCCAATTGCCATAAAAATTTATACAAAGAAACTAGATATTCACATTAACTTGTGCCAACTAGAAGCACCTCATTTAGATGTTTAGAGAGGAAGATATGAATTTTCAAAAAATCTGTCCAGTATCAGGAGCTTCACCTAACCTCAGTTACTGTTTGATTGAATTTTGAAATTTAGGCATATTTGAGTTGGTTTGGGGTTATTTTTCTCCTCTATTCAACATCCATAGCTTTCCCAATTGATATCATTTGCATAGATTGGATTTTTGTGGAATTAATTGGATATTTTTGAACTTTGCTGCAGAAATCTGTGATAGCACCAATGGATAGCTTGACCTCTAGATCTTTTTGAATGTCAAAAGTCCTCTATGATAGATGTTATAATTTGAACATATTTTTAGTATGAAGTGGACATCCATAGCTTTCCAGAATGTCCAAGAATGTATGATTTCAATTTTTTTAGAATTAATTATGATTTTCCAAAGTTGTGGTAGAAAAGAGGCAAAATCTGGCCGAAATTAAATGTGTATATTTTATGCTTCTCTTCAAGTTTCCTTGAGGTGTAGGCCACTTTTGATGATTCATATGAGTTGTATTCATGTAATTAAATATGAGAATGTGGTATATGAGCTCACATGGTCTACATGATACTAAATGAAATTTTTATACACGATGCAACGCAAAGAAATGTATTATTTTAATGGATTTTTCTTACTTCCCTCATGGAATGTATCATATGAGCATGAAAATATGATAGAAATAACCTAGAAATTATGGTGTTACATGATGGCTCCAAGGACCTTGAATGAGGTCAAGAAGCTTAGAAATGGGAAGAGGATGGAGCTTAAAACTTGAATTGCAAAGGTTGCTTTAAAGGGCCAATTATGGAACCATTATGTCACTTGTAGGATTAAGTGTGTGTTTAAGAGTAAAATTAATGTCTTGGCTTACTTCAAGTATATGATTGTGTGTTGTTTATGGTGCTTAAGCTAAGAGGATCCTAACTCATCACATTATGTGTGTAGAACAGAAAAAGGGATGGAAGAAGGCAAAATGAAAGCTTGCATAAATTCAAAGTAGCTCTCCACCCCATTCTCCTTGCATTCTTGTGTGCATATATATGTTATTGTGTACCTATGTGTGCTCTCGTGACTTGAGAGCATGCCACTTGATGTCTTGATATTACATTGGTACCAATGCGTGATCTTGAATGGCTTTGCTTGTGGAAATTGCTCATAAGGGTGAGGTAAAGCCAAAAGTCCCTTAGTGAAGGTGAAGAGATGCCAAAAGTCTCAAGGCACAGATGAGACTAGGCCAAAAGTCTTTTGAATAGGTGAGGTCAAGTCAAAAGTCCTTAGGCCAAGAGTGAGGTAAATCCAAAAGTCCTAGAAATAAGGTGAGGCAAAACCAAAAGTCCCTAAAGCTCTTCCTTGAGTTTGATGTGAGATGGTGGTATGGAAATGTGGTTTCATGTGTTTTATGCTTGAGGCACCTTCCATATTTGTGTTCTTGATGTATGTATGCCTTGAATGTGTGTGTAAATGGGTGTGTAAGTTATTGGGATTCTAGGAATCTCACTCCCCTTCCCCTTTTCCTCTTGAAATGTTTAGGTGGAACCCAAGGTTAAGGGAATGCAAGCCAAGAGCCTTGAAGAGCCATACTTTGTTTATTTTGTAGTTCTAATTGTAATTGAATGTCAAAGTAAACTTGTACATATTATTATTGTGATGTAAGACCATGGACAAATGTAAAATGATGCATGGATGTTATGTAGACTATATGTGACCTTAAATCAATGTAAATGTGGATTTTGAGTATTTAAATGCTTACTTTGATGTATGTATTCTTGGATGTGGGATAGCCAATTTAAGATGCATGGGGTTTAGGACTATTTAGGCAGTTCACACAAGTCACAATTATGCTTCTAAACTTGCAAGAGGTGCCAAACACTAAAAAGAGTCATTTGGACCAAAGAGTTGTATTATGAGAAGCCAAAAATGACCATATTTGTATGCTGTATTACTTTTTGTTCAAATGAACTCTCCTTGATTTGAAATTTTGCATGCATCTAGAGCTTGTTAATAGCTTTTTGGGAACTAAAAGTGCAGAATGTTTGGAGGTCTATGGAATTTTTGGCGGATTTTTGAAGTTGGAAAAGTTTTTGATTTTTGGTCAGTGTACTATACAATCGGTCCAAAAATGAATCTATGTCATTTATAAGGCAACTAATGTCTAATTGACATGAAATTTTATAAGGAGAAATTAGACATTCCCCGTGACTTGTGCCAGTTAGAAGCACCTCAATTGGATATCTAAAGAGGGAGATATGAATTTTTGAATTTTCTATTCTATTCTAAGTGCACCTCCAGATGCGTGTTACTATTTGATAATTTTTTGGGCCTAAATGCTCTTAGATTGGTCTAAAACTATTTTTTTCTCTTGTTAACATCTATAGCTTTCCAAATTGCTACAAATTGCATGGATTAGATGTTTATGAAATTAATTATGAATTTTCAAATTTATATTAGTAAGTTGTGTCGGATTTCTAGACAGCTCAACCTTCTTGTCTTTTCTGATGTTAAGCATGGTCTAGATGAGATTTTCTGGTTGGGAATTATTTTTAGTATAAATTTAACACTCAAAGCTTTCTAAAAAGCTATGGTATGGTAGATTTTGATTTTTTTACATTTAGCTATGATTTTTTAAAATTACCCTTAAAATTTGCCATATGCTGTCTGAGAAATGGGTGAAAAATTTAGGGCTTTCTCCATGAAATCCGTGGATTATGTGTTGTTTTGAATTAATTGTGATTTGTATAAGTGGTAAATGACTATAGAATGATGTTGGAAGTCCACAAAGCCCATGTAACACGAATTAAAATTTGGAACCCCGATATAATGCAAAAAAGTGCATTAAATAATGGATTTTTCCTTGCTCATTTCCTAAAAATTTGTGTAATTCCCCATGAATGGGAATGTATGATAATGAAAAGTGTATGGTATGAAATTTTGCATTATATATGATGGAAGAGGATGAGAGGAATCCTTGGAAAAAAATTTAGGAAGCCTAGGGAGTGAGATGGTAACATAGGTTCCATATTGTGACTTAAAGAAGCAACATGTAATTAGACTCCTCAAATGGATTGTGTGATGACTCTAAGAGATCTAAATGGATTCAAGAACCATAGGTGGAAGGAAAGAGTGGAACCAAGACCATAAATTATGGGTGTTGCTTCATTAGGTACATTATGGAACCATAATTGAGCCATAAGGACAACCAAACTTTAAAATGAATGTGTAGCTTCAAAAATTGTTCCAGGAGTGTAATTGGCTTCCATATGATGTGTCTAGGTCAAAGGAATCTATCTCCTCCTTCTTGTGAGCATTTGGCCGAGGGAGAGGAACGATTTCCAAGAGTTAAAGTGTGTTCTTGCAAGCAAGGTTGCCCCTTTCTCTTTCTTTCATACATACTTGTATGTTTTCTTGTCTTTGAATGTGTGTGTGTGTGTGCATGTTTAAGCTATGAAATATGTTCCTAGCAAATGATCACATGCCATGGTACCATATTGTTATGTTTATATGCTTGAAAGATGTTTTTATGAATGTGTTTGGCTTGCTTGAGCTTGGTGAAGCCAAAAGCCCTTAGCTAGGGTGAGGATGAGCCAAAAGTCTTTAGAAAGAGTGAGACTTAGTCAAAAGTTCCTTAAAAGTGGGTGAGGCAAGTCCAAAAGTCCTATAAAGAATGGGTGAGGCTAAACCCTTGTCTTGACAAGTCTATGTATGTTATATGTGACTTCTTGAATCAAGGAAATGTTCTATGTATGTTTGAGAAGTTCATGAATGCCATACATGCATTTTTAGACTTGAAATTGCACTATTTATGTGTGATTGAAAGGGAGAAGGGCTATTATGATTCTTAGAATCTCATTCATTCCTCCCCATTATTTAACATGTCTAGGTGGACTAAGTAAACCAAGGAATGGAAGCCACCAAGTTTAAAGGAAGGAGGTTGGCAAGAAGATGTGTCTTTTGTTTTCTTTGTAACCATGATAATGTCAAGAATGTAATACCATGATATATGCATGATCTATAACCATTTGAATATGTACAAATATATGGATATGAGGTGTATGTATGAGAATTGGATTCAAATGAAATATATTGCATGATTTTGTCATGGAAATGCTAATATATGCATGTATGTCTATTGTGTACACCTTGGAGTAGGAGAGTGATTTTGTAAGATCTGGGTTGTTGGACCTTTTAAACATGTTTGATAGGTTCTTTTCATGCTTTCCTACGTGCTCATGTTACCTTAGAGGTAGTGGAAGCAAAATTGGACCATTTGAGACCTTTTAAATGACACAAAATGACCAAATCACAACCCTATGCCCCAATCTGACCAAATGGACAAATTTTCTTATGTAATTTTGCATACATATAGGTCTCATCCAAATCTTTTTGAGAAGTTAAAAACCAGATTATTTGGAGCACTGTAAAATTAATTATGAATTTTCAAATTTGTCAATCTTCTGCTGTCCTGATATAAGCATTATTCATATAGTCAGTTTAGGTTTCTATGTAATCCATGGGTCAAAAGTGGTCCAATGAATGTGAAATTTTTTAGGAATAAACTAGACATTGCTAGTGACTTGTAGCAACTAGAACCACCTCATTAGGAGGTTGTAACATCTGATTTTCTAAAAACGAGAGAAAATGTGAGAAATGTAACATACGGTTTCTCCGTAAACAAACGAAACTCACTGGATACAAAAAGAAATCCCCAGAATGAGATAGTTAAGGTTCCAAAAAAATTGGGAAGCATTCTAGACTCCTAAAAATGAGAATCTTAGGCTCAAACAGAAAGAAAAACGAAGTTAGAATGAAGAAATAAATTCTTACGAAAAGCCTACGAAACATAATGGCATTTTCGTAATTTTGAGCAATTTTTAGAATTCACATAGGAGTGCTTCTTAAATGAAACTTTTGAATTTTCCAGGGTTTTCAGAGACCCTAAAAACCATGGAAAGCCCCGGGACAGCTAAAACCCCTCCGGTGGATGTTTCCTAATATCGGTGTACCTGAACTTTGACAGATTTGTTCGGGAAGGCCTTAGCTCCAATTTGAGTGATTCTAAAGGCATTTTACTAAATTGGGAACCTAAATTTTATAATGGAAAATACGGTTATCAAAAAGGAGCTAAAATGAAGGAGAAACAAAAATGCAAAGTATGAAGGGCAAAATGGGAATTTTGAAAAGTGTAACTTATTCCCACCTATATATATGATGCATCATTCTCCTCCCTTCATTATGCACGACCATATTCTGCCTAAAACCAAAAGAAAACCCTAGGGGATAAGGCTCGCAAGAAGGGGAAGAAAAGGAGGAGAAATCAAAGGCTTAAGGTATGAAAATTAGTAGTTTTTTATACTCTTTCTCTTCCAAACCTCTTCTCCTCCATTCTCCTTTGTTTCCTATGATTAAAATGAAGTTTATAAATATGTTTTAAGGGATAAATTGAGGGGAAAATTCGGATTTGAAGAGAGGAGCTCAAAGAACACAAGATTCAAGTGAGAAAAAGTAAGAAAACAAGGTAATTTCTTTTTCTATGGTTGTCATTTTTGGTCCCCTTCTCCACCATTTTGCCCCACTTGAGAAAATCCTAGTAGGAGATGATTTTTAGACAGAACCAAGCATGAATCTAAGGAAAAAGGGTGTGGAGATTAAGAATATGCAAAGAGAATTATCAAAAAGCCATTAGATTTCAAGATGCAGATTCTAGGGTTTCAATTGCACCTTGTAAAATATGATTTTGTATAATAATTCCTAGGCCTAAATAAGAGTTTAAGTGAGCTCCTAAGATCCCTAAGAGGCCCCCCATATGCTTCTTCCCTTGAGAAAACAAAGAAAGCTCCATGGAACCTAATATGCTTCATTGTCTTAGCCAAGGAGGGTTCTCATAGCTAGAGAGAGTTTTAAATTTTTCTAAGGCCATTCTTGAGTCATATTTAATGGATGAAAATGAAGAGAGGCCTTGGAAAAAATTTAGAACTCATAGAAATTGATTTGGTGCCTTAGGTTCCATATTATGACCTAAAGAAGCAACATGGTGCTAGGCCTTTTGTTTTAATGGTGTGATGACTCCAAGAGGTTTAAAAGGAGTCAAGAATCATATTTGAAAGAAAATAATGGGGCCTAAAAGTCATTTGAGAGGTGTTGCTTCATTAGGTGCCGATATGGACCATAATGGGGGTTATAGAGCAATCTAGTACTTAAGCAAGTTGTATGGCTTTAGAGAATGTTTCATGAATCTAATTTGGCTCCCAAAAATTGTATTTAGGCCAAGAGAAACCATCTCCACCAATTTTTGGGTGTGTGGCCGAAAGAGGGGGCTTGAATCCTAAAGGAAAAGTGTGCATTTGTATACAAGGTAGCTCTCTCCACCTTCTCTCATGCATGGATGTGTGTTTAGCTTGTTTTAGAATGTGTGTAAGTGTATTTTCAAGCTATGGAAAGTATGCTAGCATGCCTTTATATGCCATGATCCTTAATGCCATGTTATGTTTTAAATGAATCCATGATGTTTGTATGAGTTTGCTTGAGTGTGGAGAGGCCAAGAACTCTTCCCTTGGGTGAGGATGACCCAAGAACCCTTAAGCTTGGTTAAGATAAAGTAAAGAGTCTCCTAAAAGCAAAATGGGCTCCCAAGAGTATGGTTGAGTCCAAAGCTCTTAAAGAATGGGTGAGGCAAGTCCAAAATCTATAAGGAGAAGTGTGAGGCCAATCTAAGCACTTGATGAGCTCTTGAATGTCTTGTATGATTGATTCACATGCCAAGGTTGCTTTTAAAATGTCCATGTCTTCCATTTTCTCCATGGATGCATTTGTAAAGCTTGCTTTGCATATATTATGTATAATTGAATGGAAGATGAGCTACTGGGATTCTTTGAATCTCATCACCTCCTCTCCAATGATCTAACATGCCAGATGGACCAAGCAATTATGGTGAACGGAGCCAACAACCATGAAGAGGCACAATTGACAAGCTTATGTGTTATTTTGTGTATTTTGGAACCATAATGATGGTTCATCATGTATATGATGATGTATATGTACTATGAACATTGAGACATGTGTAAATATACTAGTATATGATGTTGAGATGTATGATTACCATATATGACCACTAGCCCATGTTTTGAGTATGTAATCCCATGGTATGAGAATGTAAAGTTTGATGAATATGTATATAAATATGGGTTGAATGGCCAAAATGAGAGGCATGAGGTTTGGGACCAAAAGGTGCCAAGACCAAGGGAAATCCATTTGGCAATTTTGGTACCCAATATGGAGCCAAAATTGACCATAATGGAACCCTATGTTACTTTTTGGCCAAATAAGTTATTCTTGCTCTGAAATTTGGCATGTAATTAGGCCTCATTGAGAACTTTTTGGAAAGCTAAAGAACATAATTTTCGAAGTCTAGAGAATATTTGATGAATTTTCAAAGTTGGGATTTTTATGGATTCTGGTATGTGCACTGTTCATACTGGTAGTTTTTGTGTTTTATGTCACCTGATGGCCAAATGGTGTCCAATTCTTGTGAAATTTTATATGAATAAACTAGAGGTCATAGGATTTCTGTAGCCACTAAGATCACCTCACTTAGAGGTTTGAGGAAAGAGTTATGCATTTTTGAAGTTGACTGTCAGTAGCAGTGGTACCTCAGGAGTACAGTTACTGTTCCATAGGATTCCAAGGGCTAAATGTATCTATTTCATTCTGGAATTATTTTTACATCAAAGGTAACATTTATAGTTTCCAAAATGACCAAATTTGTGTGATTTAGATTTTTATAGAATTAGTTATGAATTTTATAAGTTTGTACCAGTAATTTGAACAACAGCCCAGGCAGCCAGCGACCTCAATAGTTTTTTGGATGTCAAACATCCTCCATGATGAATGTTATGGTCTGGGCATATTTTTAATGTAAATTATACATCCTAAACTTTCCAGAATGATCAAGAACGCATGTTTTTGATATTTCTAGATTTAGTTATGATTTTCCAAAATTTGCCCAGGAAAGAGGCCAATTCTGGCTGAAAATGAACTCCCATTTTCCATGCTTCATTTCGGTTTCCATGGGTTGTAGGCATATTTTTGGGATGTAAATGAGTTGTAATGATACAATTAAATATGAGGATGCATAGCATGAGCTCACGCGGTCCATGTGACACCGAAATGAATTTTTAGATATAGCACAATGCGAAAATAATCTCACTTTTTCTTGCTTTTTCCATGGAAATCCTATATAGTTCATGATATTATACCATTCAAATGTATAAGATGGACTAGAATCTATGGTATTACAGAGGTCTAATTAGAAAGTTATGAATTTTTGAAATTTTGTGTCAGTACTAGTAATGTCAGCTGAGTTTATGTACTATTCCATCATGTTTCAGTATCTAGACATGCTGGTTTTGGTCTAGAAGTATTTTTTTCCTTATATTTGACATCTGCATATTTCCAATTTAGTATAGTTTACTTGAATTAGATTTTTGTAAAATTAGTTATGCATTTTTGAAATTTATATTAGAAAACTACATTAGAAATGCTGGGTAGTCTGACCTATGTCAATTTTCTATTGTCAAACATGGCCTAAATGATGTTATTATGGCTTGGAAGTATTTGTATTATATACGTAACATCCAAAGATTCTAGAAAGCTATGGGTTGCTTGATTTTAATTTTTCTAGAATTAGTTATGATTTTCCAAAGTTGCTATCAGCAAAGTGAATTCTAGACTCGAGGCTAAAACATGAATTTTCTAGTTTTTAGTTCCAAATCCATGGTTTATGGAATGTTTTAAAATTTTTGTGACTTGTATGGATAGAGTATGAGTAAAGAATGATATTGATGAGTTCATGAGGTTCACAAAACATGAAATGAAATTTTAAACCCCGACATAATGCAAGAAAATACAATATTTTTATTCCTTTTCTTGGTTTTTCCTTGAATTCACATGAGACCAACCTTGGATATGAGGATATGAAGCTTAATAAATTATGGTGTTGCAATTCTCAAAAAAAAACTTGAAATGAACTCAAATGGAGGAATTAAAGTGCAGGGGCATAATGGGTATTTTGAAAAATATTATAAAACACCTCCTTTCTCTTTATATAAAGCCAGCATGTCCTTAACCTCCCTAAAATTGGCTTTCTTGGCTCTGAAACAAAACCAAACTTAGCTCGTGGCACACAAGGAAGGGAAAGGAGGAAGAAAGCCAAGTAAAAAGGGGAAGAAAATGCTCTCCTTTCATGCTCTTTGTAATATCCAATTTTCTGAAAACGAGAGAAAATATGAGAAACGTAACGTACGGTTTTTCTGTAAACAAATGAAACTCACGGGATACAAAAGGAAGTCCACCAAAATGAGATAGTTAAGGTCCCAGAAAATTCAGGAAGCATTCTAGACTCCTAAAAATAAGAATCTCAATCTCAGATGGAAAGAAAAAAGGAGTTAGAATAAAGAAATAATTTTTTACGAAAAGCCTATGAAACATAATGGCATTTTTCGTAATTTTGAGCAATTTTTGGAATTCACATAGGAGGGCTTTTTAAATGAAAATTTTGAATTCTTCGAGGTTCTCAGAGACCTTGAAAACTATGAAAACCCCCAAAATAGTTAAAACCCCTCTGGTGGACGTTTTCCAATGTTAGTATGCCTGAACTTTGACGGATATATTCAGGAAGGTTTTAGCTCCAATTTGAGTGATTCCAAAGGAATTTTTCTTAATCAGGAGCCTAAATTTTATAATGGAAAAGATGGTTCTAAAAAAGAAGCTAAAACGAAGGAGAAACAAAAATGCAAAGTATGAAAGGCAAAATGAGAATTTTGAAAAGTGTAACTTATTCCCACCTATATATATGATGCACCCTTCTCCTCCCTTCATTATGCACGACCATGTTCTTCCTAAAACCAGAAGAAAACCCTAGGGGATGAGGCATACAAGAGGAAAAAGAAAAGGAAGAGAAATTCAAGGTAGAAAGGTATGGATTTTCATGGTTTTTCATGCTCTTTCTCTTCCAAACCTCTTTTCCTTCATTCTCCTTTATTTCCTATGATTATAATGAAGTATATGGATCTGTTTTAAAGGAGAAATTCAAGAGAAAATTCGGATTTGAAGAGAGAAGCTCAAAGAACACAAGATTCAAGTGAGAAAAAGCAAGAAAACAAGGTAATTTCTCTTCCGATAGTTGTCATCTTTGGTTCCCTCCTCCTCCATTTCGCCCCACTTGGGAAAACCCTAGGAGGAGATGACTTTTAGGTAGAACCAAGCATGAATCTAAGGAAAAATGGTGTGGAGATTAAGAATATGCAAAGAGAATAACAAAATAACCATTAGAAATCAAAATACAAACTCTAGGGTTTTATGTGCACCTTCTAAATTCTGATTTTGTATGATGATTCCTAGATTTAATTAAGAGTTTAAATGAGTTCTTGAGATACCTAAGATGCTCCCCACAAGCTTCCTCCTTCAAGAAAACCAAGAGAACTCCAAGAAGGCCAAGGAAGCCCATAGTCTTGGCCAAAGAGGGTTCTTCTAGTGGAAGAGAGTTTTAAATTTTTCCAAGGCCATTCTTGAGTCATATTTGATGAATGAAAGTTAAGGGAGGCCTTGGAAAAAATTTAGAACTCATAGAAAGTGATTTGGTGTCTTAGGTTCCATATTATAACATAAAGAAGCAACATGATGTTAGGCCTTTTGTTTTAATGGTGTGATGACTCCAAGAGGCTTAAAAGGAGTCAAGAATCATATTTGAAAGGAAAGAATGAGGCCTAAAAATTATTTGAGGGGTGTTGCTTCATTAGGTGCATTTATGGACCATAATGGGGGTTATAGAGCAATCTAGTACTTAAGCAAGTTGTATGGCTTTAGAGAATGTTTCATGAACCTAATTGGCTCCCATAAATTGTATTTAACCAAAAGAAACTATCTCCACCAATTTGTGAGTGTGTGGCCGAAAGAGGAGTATTGAATCCAAAAGGAAAAATGTGTAATTGTGTGCAAGGTAGCTCCCTCCACCTTCTCTCATGCATGGATGTGTGTTTAGCTTGTTTTAGAATGTGTGTATGTGTATTTTCAAGCTATGAGAAGTATGCTAGCATGCCTTTATATGTCATGATTCTTGATGCCATGTTATGTTTTCGAATGACTACATGATGCTTGTATGAGTTTACTTAAGTGTGGAGAGGCCAAGAACTCTTCCTTTTAGAGAGGATGAGCAAAGGACCCTTGAGTTTAGTCGAAATAAAGTAAAGAGTCTTACAAAAATAAAGTGGGCTTCCAAGAGTAAGGTTGAGTCCAAAGCTCTTAAAGAATGGGTGAGGCAAGTCCAAAATCCATGAGGAGAAGTGTGAGGCCAATCCAAACACTTGATGAGATTTTGAATGTCTTGTATGAATTGTTCATATCCCAAGCTTGCTTTTAAAATGTCCATGACTTCCATTTTCTTCATGCATGCATTTGTAAAGCTTGCTTTGCACATATTATGTATGATTGAATGGGAGATGGGCTATTGGGATTCTTGAATCTCATCCCCTCCTCTCCAATGCTCTAACATGCTAGGTGGACCAAGTAGCTATGGTGAAGGGAGCCAACAACAATGAGAGAAGGAGATTGACAAGCATATGCCTAGTTTTATTCTTTTTGAATCCATAATGATGCTTCACAATATATATGATGTTGTAAATGGTCTATGACCCTTGAGACATGTGTAAATATGATATTATGTGATGTTTAAATGTATGGATATGATGTATGACCTCTAGAACCTATTTTGAGTATGTAATGTCTAAGTATGCAATTTGGAAGTTTAATGGAAATGTGCATAAGTGTAGGTTGAATAGCCAAAATGAGATGCATGAGGTTTGGGACCATTTGGGCAGCTTACACAAGTCTTAAATATGCTTTTAGACTTGCTTAAAAGGTGCCACAACCAAGGGAATGCCATTTGGCAAATTTGGTACCTCATATAGAGCCAAATTTGACTATAATGGAACCCTATATCACTTTTTAGCCAAATAAGTTAGTCTTGATCTAAGATTTGGCATGCAATTAGGTCTCATTAAGATCTTTTTGGGAAGCTAAAGATCATAATTTTTGGAGGTCCACAGAATATTTGATGATTTTTCAAAGTTGGCATTTTTCATGGTTTTTGGTTTGTTACACTATTCATTTGGTCTAAATTTGCATTCTATCACACAAGGCCCAAATGATGTACAATTGTCCTAAAATTTTATACAAAAAAACTAGACAATCACAGTGACTTTTGCCAACTAGAAACACCTCATTTGGAGGTCTAGAGAGGGAGATATGAATTTTTAAAGTTTCTATCTAGTACTAGTAATTTTGCCCAACCAAAAGTACTGTTCCATTGAATTCTGAGGTCTGAGCTTGATGAACTAGTTTGGAGATATTTTTTCTCTTTATTTAACATCCACAACTTTCCACATTGGCATTATTTGCATGGATTGGATTTTTGTGGAATTAATTGGAAATTTCCAAAATTTTATGCAGAATTTTGTGACAGCTTCAGAGTGCAGTTTAACCTTTGGACCATTTTGGATGTCAAACGTCCTCTGTGATGGATGTTATAATCTGGATATATTTTTAGTATGAACTAGACATCCAAATATTTCTAGAATGACTAAGATTTCATGATTTTGATTTTTTTAGATTTAGTTATGATTTTCCAAAATTTGGTCAAAAAATGGAGCAAATCTGGCCGAGAATGAACCTTCATATTCCATGCTCCATTTCGGTTTTCATTAGTTATGGGCATGTTTTTGTGATGCAAATGAGTTATAATGATATAATTAAATATGATAATGAATAGTATGAGCTCACACAGTCCACGCGACACCGATTGCAAATCTTTAAATATGACGTAACACAAATAAACCCATTATTTTCATTCCCTTTCTCATGTGCTCTCATGGGAATGATGATGTGAAGTTTATGATTAGTACAAAATGAGCTAGAATTTATGGTGTTACACTCTTTGCTTTTCTAATGTTCTTCTCCTCTTTCTCCTCCCTCTCCTTATGGTTTTGAAACTTTGAATGGTGTTATTTTATGACTAGTTCAGTAGAGGGAATGAAGAGTTTGGAGAAAACCTTGAAAGCTTAAGAAACACCACTTGACATGGAAGCAAATAAGGGAGAGAAAAAGCAAAAGGGTACCTTTCCATAGTTATAGTTAGATGGACCACAACCTAGCAATTATTAAGCCTAACCAAGGGAAAGAAAAATCCTTATATGCCAGCATTATGTATTTAGAAAGAGGTCAGATGTAGTTCTTTATGATAGGGTAAGTGGTAGACCATGTCTTCAATAGTTGAGAATATGAAAAGTCAATATCCCATATGAGTACAGTATTAGTTAGTAGTAGCCACTCTTTAACACTAGCGAGTCATGTTAATCAGTTATAAAGTTGAGAAACTGAATAATACTTACTCTCAAGTAGATAAAGAGAGTAAAGCAAAGTTCAAGCCTAAAAAAGCAAATATTATAGTAAGCAAAAAAATTAGGACAATTAAGAATAGAAGCTCCTTAAACGAGTTATGATCCCAGTAAGTGGTTAAAATATGAGGCTTATGATAAAAAAAGATATAAATCTTGATTATGGGATGAGCTAGTAAGAAAGAAAGTAAGGTTGAACAATGGACAGAATACTTAAATAATTAAAGTAGGCAAGTAGAAATCTCTGATGGCTTGTAATAAATAGAGAAAGATAAAGAGACTTTGCATAAAGCCATTAGAAGATGATATGAGAGATTTAATTTGACTAAGATATCTCTAATTGCAGATGAAAGTAAGTCTACTAAGTAGGAAAGTTTAACCTATATAAATTGGGTTAAGACTAATCAGATATGAAAGAGTAAGCTCTCCCAAGAAATAGACCAAAGTTATAAGAATATATTTTAGTATCAGAAGTTAGTTCCTCTCATGATAGGAACAAGTAATACTTTGTCTAAATAATACAAAGAAAGAGAATTATATACAGCAAGCTAGCAATGTTAATTCTCTGGCCTAGTGTTTGAGAAAAGAAAATAGAGCTAGACAAAGGGAATGGAAAGATTAGTTAGAAAAAGTATGAGAAAAGTAGGGTAATGCCTATATCTCTAAATTTTAGAAATGAAATTTTATTTAAGGGGGAGAAATGAAATATCCAGTCTTTCTAGAATTGGACTAAAATAAAAAAGATTAAAAAAAAGGATCCTAGAATGAAATGATTAAAGGCTAAATAAGATTAGAATAATAATCTAGATATTTAGAAATGAGAATACAAAGCTAATGATGGCCTAAAATCATAACAAAAATGACTAAATGAAGAAGTTGAAAACATAATGGCATTTTCATAATTTTGGGTAACTTTTTGAAAACTCAAAGGAGAGAGCTTTAAATGATAAGATTAAGTTTTCCAAGATTCTCAGAAGCCCTAAGAACCTTAAGAACCCTTATAATGGTTAAAACCCCTCAATTGTATGATTTCGGCTCTTAGTTGATTGAAACTTTAACTGGATGGTTAGGTAAGGTTTTAAATCCAATTTGAGTGAAACCAAAGGCATTCTATAAATTAGAGAACCTAAATTTTTATATGGAAAAGATGGTTCTCAAAAGGTATTTAAAACGGGCTCAAACGGGATAGTCAAAAAATAATGGCAAAAGTATAATTATAGAAAAATGTTATAAAAATCTCTCCCACCTTTTATTACATGGCATGCCTTCTTCATCTTCATTTTCCATGACCTAAAGTAGCTCCAAACAAGTCTAAAATGGCGTCAAAAATGGAAGAAGAGAGAGGAGAAAGAAAGGCCACCAAAGGTAAGAAACTATGTAGAATTTTACTACAAGCTAGTTATGAAATCTCCTTCTTTCTTCATCCTCTTTCTAATGATGGTCTTAGCTTCTTGAAAGAAGGAGTTTCATGGTTTACTTCTTGAGAAAAGGTGGGATTTTAAAGCAACCAAATATAGGAAGAGAATCCTCATTTGGCAAGCTTTCAAATGAGGTATGTTATGTAATAGAAAGACTTGTTTTTCTTTGAATTCCAATGGCTTCTGTAATGTCTCGTTTTCATTAAACGATGGAAATGGGCACGTTTTCAAAACAAGTCCCCTGAGATGAGTGATTCAAGGCCAAATAAAATTTGGATAAAATTTTAAATAATAGAAAATGAGGATTTGAGCCTTGAGTTGCCCAAAAACCAGGGTCGGAGTGATTCGAAAAATTTGCCGAAAGGCCAGTGGCATTTTCGTAAATAAGTGTAATTTTGGAAAAGCACCTAGGAGGGCTTTTTAAATGGAAATTTTGAGTTGCCCAGGGTTCTCAGAGGCCCCAAAAACCATGGGAAGTCCCGGGACCAGTAAAGCCCCTCCAGTGTACTCTTTCCGATGTCAGTTGACCCGAACTTTGACCGATTCGTTTGAGATAGTTTTAGCTCCGATTTGAGTGATTCCAAAGGCATTTTATTATATTAGGAACCTCTTTGTTATGACAGAAAGACGGTTCTCAAAAAGGAGCTAAAACGAAGGAGAAACAAAAATGCTAAGAATGAAGGGAAAAATTGGCATTAAAGTGTCAAAGGAAGCTTCTTTCTTCTTCCTTCCTTCTTGGACTTTGCTCCTCTCCTCTCAAGCTTTCCTTCTATGGTTTTAATGGAGAGTTTGGTGCTGTTTTTGGGGCAAAACAGAGAGGGGAATTTCGAAACTTGAGGGAGTAAGCCAACCAAGTAGAAGAACAAGCCAAAGGAAGCAAGAAAACAAGGTAAAACTTCCATTCTTTGGTAGTTTCTCCCTCCCCCTTCCTCTTGCACGAATTTGACCACCATGAGCCCAATTCTTAGGGGCTGTTTTCTGTCCAATTTATGGAGGGATTAGGGGTTTTAGATGGCAAGGATTAAGAACGAACCAATAGAATCAAGAAAGGAGCATTAGGAAACAAAATGGAATCATTAGGGATCCAAATGCTCCCTTGCAAATCTGATTTTATATAAATGTTCTTAGGCTTAAATGAATGTTTAAATGTGCTCTTAAGATCCCTAAGAGGTCTCCCATATGTCTCTTCCTCCATAAAATGAACAAAACCCCATGGAAAGTCATGAACCTAAAAGTTGGAAAAGTGTAGAGCACTTAAGGGGATTGTAAAAACTGATTTAATCTATAAGTTCCCTTGGTTGTTTAAGTGTTTCCTTGACCTCCTACAACTCTTAACAACCTCCCTAAATGGTTCCCCCATCAAGGAAAAATCAAGAAGCCATGAAATCCCATTTATGCTCTAACTTTCGACCAAGTAGGGATGGCATAGTTAGGGAGAGTTTTAAATTGTTTCAAGCCTATTTTTGAGTCATACATGATGAATGAATGTAAGGGAAAACCTTGGGAAAAATTTAGGAAGCTTAGAGAATGAGTTGGTACTTTAGGTTTCATATTGCGACCTAAGGAAGCAACATAATGTTAGGCCCTTTGTTTTAATTATGTGATGACTCCAAGAGGCTTAAAAGGAGTCAAGAATCATATTTGAAAAGAAAGAATGAGGCCTAGAAATCATTTGAGGGGTGTTGCTTCATTAGGTGCCTTTATGGACCATAATGGGGATTATAGAGCAATCTAGTACTTAAGCAAGTTGTATGGCTTTAGAGAATGTTTCATGAACCTAATTGGCTCCCAAAAATTGTATTTAGGCTAAGAGAAACCATCTCCACTAAATTGTGGGTGTGTGGCCAAAAGAGGAGGTTTAAAAGCTAAGGAAAAAGTGTGTACTTGCATACAAGGTAGCTCTCTCCACCTTCTCTCATGCATGGATGTGTGTTTAGCTTGTTTTAGAATGTGTGTATGTGTATTGTCAAACTTTATAAAAACTATCTCAGGCTGTCATCTCTACCAGAGATCTATCATGCTGTGGCTAGGGCTCTCTATAACTCTGTGAGATCTACTGTGACCCCTGGGTCTACTGCAACCTCTCAGAGCCCTGCTAGGGTCTACTACAACCCGCTGTGCTATGCTAGGATCTACTACGATCCATCTCTGGGAGACGTGAAAGCCTAAGATTACTATGTCTGACAGTAAAATACATGCTCACTAAGTCGAGTTACCATCACTTGTAATAGCTAAGGCTAAACTCAAAAGTACATCATGCTCTTCGTGTGAAGTGGGTTCCGTGTCATCTAGAGAATCATACTAATACTAGGGAGCGTTTTAATTTTCATTCATTGCTCCTCATAGGATCACTTCAACCCTTTTTTTTCACTTGGGCTTTCTTTTCTTACTCTATTGACTTACTTACTTACTTACATATACTTGTTTTAGCCCTCCTCTCTTATCCTACAGTTCTCACTATGCCCACGTTCTGCTTTTAAGTGCCTTCGCACCAGGGCATCTCACACACTAAATGTAGTAAACATCTTTGGCAGGAGCGAGACTATACATTAGTCCCTATTCATTTCATTTACATATACTATAAGGGACTCGAGCTATGCATACTGAATCTGAACATTTTCTATTGGAGATTCCTTTCTGCATGCTTTCTTTACCATTCTGATATTACTGGAATCCCTTTACCTATCTTTTCTGACTTATCTCCTTATCTAGCCAACTAAGATACCTTTTGATTATCAGGACACTTTGGTGATTGATGTCATCATTTGCTATGTACTTAAGTCACATTACTATTAGATTGATCAGGCCTAATATCATGTGACCATTGTTGCAAGCAAACCATAACATCAAACACTAATACACAGGCGCCTCATGACTGAGCTCAAAGCCATTATCGCCTGTATATTGCAAGTTTTCCAATAATCTAAAGTACCCTTCTCTTACTTTTCTCTATCTACCCTATTCTCGTAGAGTACTCGGGGAAAGTAAGATTCTTCCTCTACTATATCCCGAGATTTCTCGGTATCGCCCGGCTATTTACACTTTGGGCAATATCATGTTAGAAGGGCATCTACGCCAAGGACAAGTGTGCTTTCTTAAGTACTCAAGCACATTAACTGAATATCTATTCTCAATGTAATATGTCCTCGACTTTAACATTGTCATACCTTCTCTTTCTACCTTTCTTATCCTCTTACTTAGGTAAAAGGATATTCTACTACTAGCTGTTTCTGTTGCCAGTTCAGGTTTCTTTATGCTTAAGAGCACTTACATTTTCCCAGGATTCCTCTACTTAATCACTCTCTATAATATCAAGGGGGGTCTACGTTTTACTCATACTCTTGCTCTACCCTGACCTAGACCATCCCTTGGTAAGGAGGATTCTATTTCATAAAATCCTAGGAATGTCATTCTATAGTACTCTTGGCTTACATTCTTTCTCTAGGCTTACCTTCTTTCTCTACATAAGACGAGGCTCGCCTTCTTAGGCGGTCTCTAGCTTTCTCGAGCTTCCCTGAGGGTACTAAGGCATTAACTGTCTGTCTCAGCTTGCGTCTATATTTGGATCAGAGCTAGGCTTTCTCTCCATTCAGTCTCTTTAGCTTTACCCCAGGAGCACAATATACTATTTTTAGAGTTCTGCTAACTCACTCCAGAACACATACTCTCAATGTCTAGATTCTACCTCACAGAAGCTGATGCTCTACTGGGTGCTCTAATCACTCATGTGCCTTAACCCTATATTATTCTCCTATTAGGGAGCTCGTCTGACTAATTATCTGACCCCTATCTATTTATCTTTCTAAGCTTAGCTTACTCATCTAATCATGACTAAAGCGAGGGCATCTTTTCTGTAGCTAGTTTCTTAGCTCTTCCTCGCTTCCCTTTATGACTCAGGAGGGTCTATCTGGGGAAATTTACTAACCACTATTGGGTGGTTTCCCTGACATCAGGATGTCTTATCTTTCCTTTTTCGCTCCAGGGAGAATTTTCACTAAGCCTTTCATTCACATATCTCACTTGGAACGATGCTATTGGTCATTTCCTTTAGGTTTTAGCTTCTGCTCAGCCTGGGCTAACCATTTTGTTAGACCTATAGCTTACTCTCTGTCACTGGGCTACTCATATGTACCTCTTAGTGTTACCGATAAAGTACACCTTTCGAGGTCACTTACTATATGCCCCACTACTAGCAGCCTTACCTTATATAAGTTTCAAGGCTATATTAATATTTTGTCTACAGGGTCTAGGATCTTGGCAACAAGATCTCGTATATTGCCATGAGAAATTTCAAAACCCTGGTAACAAGGTTTTTCCTGGCAGTGCCTATGTGGCCCTAAACTCATCATATCACCCATCGTCATATTCATAGGGTTAACATTCTAGGTTGGAGTCAACACCTCATAGGCGAGTCTCAACAACCTTACTATCCTTGTGTCTAACTTTCTCTGACATTGAGTTCTTTCCTAGTCTCACTGCTAAGTCCACTAATTTCTTACTGTCATTCGCTGCGGCTAATTAGCCTTGGGTTCACCCTAATTTCTTGTCTAAGTATTGGCCATGACTACCGGTCTCTGATTGACTTACTTTTTCATGGATTGGATTTTTATCTTTAACTACCAACCCGAGCCTTATTACCTCTATCATCAAGCTAGAGGATTCTACCTCTTGCTTCGAATTGTCATCTCAGGGTTGTAAGGCATGTAGCTTATAACTTAAACCTTTAGCCTGAGGGAACTAACCTTTCAGTTTCTAATACTTATCTAGACATTTGGGTGTTGTGGCTAGGGGGTGACTCTCTTTCTCACTTCCCCTCTAAACTAGTCCTGTGTAGCCACAATCTCATCTTATGCCACGCTGCATTGTTACTTCTCTCTGCATTAAGCAGGACATCTCGGAATGGCCTGAGTATGACTACCAGGGAGAATTAGGCCTCACATACTTTCTCTAGCAAGTCTCTTCCTATCAACAAGATCATTCTCATCATTCATATCTAGGGCTTGCCATTGATCCCGGTGAGCTATCATATCTCATCAAGCTCTAACCGTCGGATCCGTCAACCCTGCTCAAACTTAACTCTGCTCAAGCTGCTCTAGAGGCCACTCTTTCCCGGTGTCCACTACTACTCTAAGACCATCCTATAACTTTCTCATTATGAACAAAGCCACAACCATCCTCACACACCCAACATGTCTCATACAAGGCTTTACCTATCCATTCAGGCCTTTTACATAGCTCTATTACAACATCCTCAAGCCAAATCCAATCCCGGAGAGCCTAGAACTTTGCTCTGATACCAATAAATGTAACATCATAACTTCTAGCTCTATTACATGCCATTTATAAGCTTCACATCATGATTTCCATGAGGGCACATAAAAAAGGGGACAGAAATAATCGACTTTTTCCGCATTACGCTATATCTAAAAAATTCAATTCGGTGTCATGTGGACCGTGTGAGCTTATACTATACTTCATCATATTTAATTTTATTATTATAACTCATTTTCATCACAAAAACATGCCTACAATTCATGGAAACCGAAATGGAGCTCAAAATAAGCAAGCATATTTTCGGCCAGATTTGCTCCATTTTCTGACCCAATTTTGGAAAATCATAACTAAATCTCGAAAATTCAAAATCATATAATCTTTGTCACTCTGGAAAGCTTAGGATGTCTAATTCACACTAAAAATACGTCCAAGTCATAGAATTCAACACACAGAACGTTTGACATCCAAAAATCTACAGACTCGCTGGCTGCCTGGGCTATGATTCAGGTTACTGATGTAAACTTCTGAAATTCGTAACTAATTCTAAAAAAATAAAAATCACACACACTCAGTCATTCTGGAAAGCTACAAATGTTAACTTGACACTAAAAATAATTCCAGAATGAAACAGATACTTTTAGGCATCTAGAACTGATGGAACAGTGATTGAGCTCCTGGGCGCTACTGATACTGACAGTTAACTTTAAACATGCATAACTCTCTGCTCAGACCTCCAAATGAGGTGATCTCAGTGGCCACAGAAAGCTTATGACCTCTCGTTTATGAATATAAACTTTCATAAGCATTGGACACCATTTGGCCATCAAGTGACACAGAATTCAAAACTGCCAGTATGAACAGTACCCATACCAGAATCCATGCAAAATCCCAACTTTGAAAATTCACAAAATATTCCCTAGGTCTCCGAAAATTATGATCTTTAGCTTCCTAGAAAGCTCTCAACAAGACCTAATTTCATGCCAAATTTCAGGGCAAGACTAACTCATTTGGCAGAAAAGTGGCATAGGGTTCCATTATGATCAATTTTGGCTCCATATTGGGTACCAAAATTGCCAAATAGATTTCCTTTGGTCTTGGCACCTTTTGGGCAAGTTTAAAAGCATGTTTAAGACTTGGGGAAGCTGCCCAAATGGTTCCAAACCATTTGCATCTCATTTTGGCCTTTTCACCCTCACTTATACACATTACACCAAGCTTTTCTCAAGTGCATACATTAGCATAAGCACTCAATTTATGTTCTAGAATACATACACCATACTCATTCATTTATCTATCATATAATATCATTTTTACATTTGTCCAAGGGGTCATAGACTATTTACAATAATAATATACATCATGAAGTCTCCTTATGAATCAAAAGACCAAAAATCAAGCATAAGGATGGCAATCTTCTTTCTTCAAGGTGGTTGGCTCCCATTGCCATGTCCACTTAGCCCACCTAGCATATTAGGACATTTAAGAGGAGGGAGTGAGATTCAAGAATCTCAATAGCTCATCTCCCATTCCATCACACATAATATGTGCAAGCAAGTTTCACAAATGCATGCATGGAGAAAGTAGAAATCATAGGCATTTTAAAAGCAACCTTAGCTTGTGAATCAATCATACAAGACATTCAAGAGCTCACTAAGTGTTTGGATTGGCCTCACACTTCTCCTCATGGATTTTGGACTTGCCTCACCCATTCTTTAAGCACTTTGGACTCAACCATACTCTTGGGAGCCCACTTTGCTTTTGGGAGACTCTTTACTTTGTCTCAACCAAGCTCAAGGGTTCTTGGCTCATCCTCACCCAAGGGAAGAGTTCTTGGCCTTTCCACACTCAAGTAAACTCATGCAAACATCATGGATTCATTTAAAAACATAATATGGCACCAAGCATCATGGCATATAAAGTAAAGCTTGGTGTAATGTGTATAAGTGAGGGTGAAAAGGCCAAAATGAGATGCAAATGGTTTGGGACCATTTGGGCAGCTTCCCCAAGTCTTAAAAATGCTTTTAAACTTGCCCAAAAGGTGCCAAGACCAAAGGAAATCTATTTGGCAATTTTGGTACCCAATATGGAGCCAAAATTGACCATAATGGAACCCTATGCCACTTTTTGGCCAAATGAGTTAGTCTTGCCCTGAAATTTGGCATGCAATTAGATCTTGTTGAGATCTTTCTAGGAAGCTAAAGATCATAATTTTCGGAGACCTAGGGAATATTTTGTGAATTTTCAAAGTTGGGATTTTGCATGGATTCTGGTATGGGTACTGTTCATACTGGCAGTTTTGAATTCTGTGTCACTCGATGGCCAAATGGTGTCCAATGCTTATGAAAGTTTATATTCATAAACTAGAGGTCATAAGCTTTCTGTGGCCACCGAGATCACCTCATTTGGAGGTCTGAGCAGAGAGTTATGAATGTTTAAAGTTAACTGTCAGTATCAGTAGCGCCCAGGAGGTCAATCACTGTTCCATCAGTTCCAGATGCCTAAAAGTATCTGTTTCATTCTGGAATTATTTTTAGTGTCAAGTTAACATTTGTAGCTTTCCAGAATGACTGAGTGTGTATGATTTCAGATTTTGTAGAATTAGTTACGAATTTCAGAAGTTTACATCAGTAACCTGAATCATAGCCCAGGCAGCCAGCGAGTCTGTAGCTTTTTGGATGTCAAACATCCTGTGTGATGAATTCTATGACTTGTACGTATTTTTAGTGTGAAGTAGACATCCTAAGCTTTCCATAGTGACAAAGATTATATCATTTCGAATTTTTTAGATTTAGTTATGATTTTCCAAAGTTGGGTCAGAAAATGGAGCAAATCTGGCCGAAAATATGTTTGCTTATTTTGAGCTCCATTTCGGTTTCCATGAATTGTAGGCATGTTTTTGTGATGAAAATGAGTTGTAATAATAAAATTAAAAATGAAGAAGTATAGTATAAGCTCACACGGTCCACATGATACCGAATTGAATTTTTTAGATATAGCGTAATGCGGAAAAAGTCGATTATTTCTGTCCCCTTTTTTATGTGCCCTCATGGAAATCATGATGTGAAGCTTATAAATGGCATGTAATAGAGCTAGAAGTTATGGTGTTACAGATTCCATATTAGGTCTAGAGAGAGACACGAGAGAGGATAAGTGAATTTGGCTAAAACTTGATAGAATTAAGGGTTTTAAGGCATAAGAAATTAGATTATGCAATTGGAATCAATTGAAAAGCTTTAGAATTCAAGATGAGGAAGTTAGGATTTTCATTGCACCTAGGAAGTTTTAGAACTATTATGAGGTATTTTAAGCCATATAAAACTATGATTAGATAAAAGAGAAGTCAAGGAACATGGCCATGCATCAAAATCCAAGAAAGAACTAATAAACCTCCATGGGCTTTTTACTTGCTACATATCTCAGCCAAGGAGAAGAACAAGCACCTAGGGAGAGTTTTCTTTGATTCCAAGGATAGAAATGTTCTAGATATGAATAATAAACACTAAAGGAATCATTGGTTTGAATTTAGAAACTATGGTTTGAAAGATAGAAGTTTAAGTTCCTTTTTAGGCATATAAAAGCAACTTGGTGTTTGGCTCATTGAAGTGAGTTTGTGATAACTCTAATGAATTTAAATAGAGTCATGAGACTTAGATTGAGTAAAAAATTGGAGCCAAGATCATGAATCATAGGAGTTACTTCGTTATGCCTTTGTATGGAACTATGACCATACCATAAGATATAATATATTTGTGTAGAGTTTATGTGAGGTTAGAAATGGTTCCCATGATGTATTTGTGTTTTATTTGATGTGTCTAGGCCAAGCAAATCAAGCTCTTCCTACCATTGTATGTGTGTGGCCGAGAACGGGAAAGAAAACTCAGGGAAGAAAGTTGTGATTTTTGGCTCAAGGTAGCTTTCTATCCTTTTCTTGTATACATTGCTTGGTTGTTCGATTGTCATTGGATGTTTGTATGTATGTTTGAATCATGAAATATGCTTATAGCTATTAGTTTAATGCTTCGGTACCATTATGTATTTTAAATGACAATTTGAATGTGTATGGCTCTTAATGGGTGAGGTTATGCCAAAAGACCCTTAAAATGGGTGAAGAGAAGCCAAAAGTCCCTAAGAATGGGAAAGATAAAGTAAAAAGTCTCAAGAGGGAGTAATGCTAATCCAAAAGTCCCAAAGAATTGGGTGAGACTAGACTAAAAATCTCTAGAGCTCATGTTTGAATTGGAATGATTCATATAACTTAAAAATGTGATGATGTATGTCCACTAGAAGTATTTGTAGCATGCTTGCATTTATTGACATAAAAATGTGACATATATGTATGCTTAAAAGGGTGAATAAGCTATTAGAACTCTTTGAATCTCACTCTTCCCCACTTTATTTCTAACCATGTCTAGGTGAGCCTCATGGAACAAAGAATGGAAGCCAAGGAGCATGATTGATAATACTTTAATAATAGGATAGTTTTTCATATAATTTAATGTCAAAGTATATATGTATATAATATTTATGAGATGTAGACCTTTGATCATATGTAAATGTATATGAATATGTTGTATGTAATGGATTTGAAGCCAAATGTATGAGTATGTAAGTTTTTTACATTCTTGAGTCGTAGTGTGCATGTGTATAAGAACAAGTGGAAAGGTGATTTTGAGTTCCATGATAATTTGGCTTTGTTATGATGCTTTTATATGCTATAGTTGAAGTGTTGGATGTGCTCAAGTGGTCATGGTTTATGTAAGAAACCATTTTAAACCATTTGAAGCTATTATGTGACCATTTTGAACCATAATCTTGCCCTAAACCAAAACTAGACTGAATGGATGAATTTTTGCATGAAATTTGACAGGAATATAGGTCTCATCTAGAGATTTTCACAAAGTTGAAAAGCATTATTTTTGGAGCTCTAGAGAATTTATTATGAATTTTCAAAATTGGCCAAAATATATAAAAACTGTCACTGTTATTATTCATATAGTTAGTTTGGTTTTTAATATCATTCAGGGGCCAAATGAAGTCCAAAAATATATATGAGATTATAAGCTTTATAAGGTCACTGAGTTTGCATGAAAATGAGTTGTATAAAGTGAGTTATAAATGTTTGAAATTAGAGATCTAATGGTGCTCAAATACTATAGCAATTTCTAATATGCAATGGATCTCATTAGCCAAATGAGATTAGATGCTCATGAAATTTTTATAACAATTAGGACTCATATTAATATTTTTGTGGCCATTGAGAGTACCTAATTTGGAGTTGTGTAGCTCAAAATATGCAATTTCAAATTTTAGGTCTATTACATGCTTCCCATTTCTGACCTATGTTACTATTTCATTACATTTGACTAGGCAAATGAATTCAATTTTACTTGAAATTTTTATAGCATGTAGTTCACATCCTAAGCTTTCCATAAACACATAATTTGTATGATTTGGAGTTGTATAGACCAAGTTATGAATTTTCAAAATTGGCGTATATTTGGGCACTTATGCTATCATTTCGGGTTCTATGAGAATTTAAGGAGTTCCATGAGCTATGCACCATAATTTAAGTATGAACAAACTTTTTTATGATAAAAATGAGTTAAGGAAAAGAAAGAATCAAATTTGGACCCCTATGGTTCAAAATAACCCACAAATGGCCCAATTTTGATGTCTAATTTCATGTAAATGGGTGTGATTCTTGCATTTAAGCTTCATATATGTATGAGTATGCCAAAGAGGAATTAGTTATGACACTTTCCCTTCTCTTTCTTCCATTCTTCATGCCACCATGAGAGCCTTTTTGGAGCTACCAAAGTTGATTATGACATGAGGAAGAAGAATGACGTGACACACATATATAAAAGTTAGGGTTTATAACATCTTATAAAATGACCATTTTGGCCTTCTAATTTAATTCCTCTACTTGAAATTTTTTCCAGTTTTTAACTAATTGCTCCATACCAAATTTTAAGCTCTCTTTTTCATTAAAAATAGCTACTTAGGGGTTACAATTACTCATACTAGTTTGGAATGGTCCAGACTAAAATCTTGTCACTAAGAGTCTTAAACCATACACCATTAGGGATTTAAATCTCATTCGTTAATTTGCTAACCTTATTTCTTACTATTATGATGAGATATATAAATTTCTCAAGTCAATTATTATATTTTCTACATTCTTGATTATTCCTACTTTATGGTTAAATTGACTCTTTTACCCTTACAGTCATTTTACATCTGTTTTAGCTTTTTTTAATATTCTTTTCTAGATCATTCTACTTTATAAATTATTTAACTTTCTCTTTTACTCAAAAAGTAAAAATTCAAGTTTCATAGTGACTTAAAATAACCTAAAATAACTTAACCTACACATGTGACACCTTAATCTACTACCGCTACCTAGCCTCTCACTGGGCTCGGTTCCATATGATTCCCAAAGAAACAACACTAGTCCGTGGCATTTTCATGCTATGAACCGGGGTTTCATACACTCAACTTCTACCCCGTGGGTCCTGTGAACCCATCATTTATATTCTCAACTCAAACTCCACTTATACAACTCATACATAGCATAAATCAAACCATAAGCCACGGGTATGGAGCCAAAAACCAGAAAATGCACTTTTCTCACTTGTGCCCAAAAGTCTTATTTTGGCTCTCACTTTGGAAAATCATAATTAATTGTAGCAAAATGGAAATGCAGCAATCTTTAGCTTTCTAGAAAGCTCTAAGTGTTAAATTTACACTAAAAATCATTCCTAATCAAAATCTCAACATTTGGACCAGGTTTGACATCGAAAATGGGAGGGAAGTCCAGCTGTCACTGTTTCTGGTGCAGCTTTCTATCATGACTTTCAAAAATCCATAACTAAATTCACAAAAATCCAATCTAGGAACATTATACCAATTTGGAAAGCTACGGATGTCTACTAGAGGAAACAAATAAGTCCAGATCAGCTCAGTAGCTCCTACACCTAGAAAATCGATGGAACAGTGACGGGGGTCAGATGAGCTTCCTGATGCTGATATAGAACTTCAGACGGTCCAATCTCTCTCTACAGACCTCTGATTTAGGTGATTCTAGTTCCTATAAGTCACTGTAGTTGTCTAGTTTATGTGTATAAAATTTTACCACATTTGGAATCCATTTGGTCTAAGAATGCCATAGATTTCATTTTCTGGTTTATATAAACAGTACATGACCAATCCATTAAAATTTCCCAAATTCAACAATTCACCAAATATTCTCTAGGCCTTCGAATATTACCCACTTTAGCTTCTCAAGAAGCTTTCTACAAACTTTAGAGGCATGCCAAATTTCATGGCAAGAGGAGCTCATCCGGTCATACTTTGACGGAGCTCTCAAAAACACCGGTTTTGGCACCCCAAAGGTCCAAAACGGGTCCAAATGGCCTCTCACACACTCTAGCCACTCATGGACAAGTTTAAAAGCATAAAACTAGGACATATAACAAGTCCATGTGGTCCAAATCAACATACATTCAAATCTCGCTATGCTACGGCCAAATATACACTACTTCATGCATTCAACAAAAGGGGCAAAACCCTCATTTCCATTAATTTGGCTATAAACATAGTTCATACAATATCCTTTCATACATTTACGCTTGTTACAACCTTTACATCTCAAAAATAGTGGGCGCATATTCATTTGGCACCACTTTACATCAAAATACATCAAAATATCCAAAAGAAAGTAATATCTAACTAAGCATGCTCCTATGCTCCTTGGTGTGTGCTCGGTTCTCCTTGAGCTCCACCTAGCATAATAAGTTGGGAGGGGAAGGGGTGAGATTTAGGGAATCTCAGTAGCTCATGCACTCAATCAAGTAAGCAATCAAGGCATATAACAAGTCAAAGCATGTAAATAAGCACTTAGCCATTCTCAAACTACCGACACACGATGTACATGCTATGGAAATCACAACAATGCCAAAAATGGGCTCCAGGGACTTTTGGTCTAGCCTCACCCGAGTCTGGGGACTTTTGGATGGCCTCACCCGAGTTTAAGGACTTTTGACTTAGCCTCACTCGTTTGAGATTTTTGGCCTTGTCTCACCTATCTCAAGGGACTTTCGGCTTCACCTCACCCGAGCAATTCTCACAATTCAACACACAAGCATATTGGCATCAATGCATCAAAGCAATAGCATACGGTATATTTCACACAATAAGCATATACATAATCATACAATGACTATCATATCCAAGAATGCAACAAGAAAGAGTGGGAAGAGAGAGCTACCTTTGGAGCCAAAGCCAACATAAGCCTTCCCTTTCAATTTCTCTTCTCCCTTCTTACTTTCACACTCACACCTTGATGGAGGTGCTTCACTTGAGCCTAGACACAATTAAAGAGCATGGAATTACTCTCTCTTAACATGGAATCATCAGATCAAACTCTCCTACATACCAGAACCTAGAGTTCTCTCTCTCTCTCTAGAATGCCATCAACTCTTTCTCTCTCTCAAGCTCCCATGGTAGTGGAAAACAACATTTTCAAAGAAAACACAAAGATTCAAAGGTATTTTTCACTTTCCCTCTTCTGACCCATGCCCAAAATTCAACCATTTTCACAAACAAAACCGCAGAAAAAGAGGACAAAGAGAGGGGATCAGAAATCTAAAAAGAAATGGGGGAAATTTCCTTACCTTTCGCTTGCTCTTCCTCCTTCTCTTGATCTCTCTCACTCTCCACGCCTCTTTTCTCTCCTTGGGTCGAAGTCTAGGGCAGATATGAGAGAAGAAATGAGTTTGGGCGTTTAATGAAGTCTTTTCTCGCTATTTACTCTCTTCCGGACTGACCCTCGCTACGGCGAAAATTAACCTTCGCTATAGCGAGCTCGTGTTATCTGGCTTCGCTATGGCGAGATGTAACCTTCGCTATGGCGAGCTCGTATTAGTTCCCTTCGCTATGGCAAGATTTACCATTCGCTATGGCAAACTCGCGTCAGTTCCAGACCTCACTCTCGCTATGGCGCACGCTACAGCGAGCAACTCCCTAGTTTCTATATGGACTGCTGCCAGCACTCGCTATAGCTAAAATCCCTTTCGCTATTGCGAACAAGCACTCTCGCTGTAGCGAGACCATTTCTCGCTATTGCGAGAGGACTTGGCAAAAATTCTGGATTCCGAAAATTTCCAGCTTTCACTTCCTTTCTTTTCCCTTTTTCTTTTCTTTTTCCCGGTTGTTACATTTCTACCCCTCTTAAAAGAAATTTCGTCCTCGAAATTTAAAGACTTACCTCAAGGGAATAACTCTGGATATTTTTGCCTCATTTCATCTGCAAATTCCCAAGTTGCTTCCTCAGATGTCAGACCTCTCCAGATCACTTTCACCAGAGGAATGCTCTTGCTTCTCAGCTGTTTCAACTTAGCATCCACAATTCTCTCCGGTTTCACTACATAGGAAAGATCTTCCTGCAATTGCACATGCTCATATTCTATGACATGTGAGGAGTCTGGTAAATACTTTTTCAATTGGGAGACATGAAAAATGTTGTGGATTTGGGTTAGGTTAGGAGGTAAGGCTATTCGGTAAGCCACGGGTCCAATTTTCTCAAGGATTTCAAATGGACCAATATACCTAGGACTGAGCTTCCTTACCCTCATTGACCGACCTACTCCCGTCATTGGAGATATTCGAATGAACACATGGTCTCCAACCTCAAACTCTAACAGCCTCCTACACTTATCAGCATAGCTTTTCTGTCTACTCTGGGCCGTGAGGAGCCTCTTTCTAATCAATTCTATCTGTCGGGTGGTCTGGTCCATAATCTCAGGTCCTATCATACTCCTCTCACCTAACTCAACCCAACACAGAGGGGATCTGCACTTTCTCCCATACAAAGCCTCATAAGGGGCCATCTGGATACTGGAATGGTAACTGTTATTGTACGCAAACTCCGCTAACGGTAAATACGCATCCCAGTTCCCCTTCATCTCTAGCACACATGCCCTCAACATATCTTCCAATGTCTGGATGGTCCTTTCAGTCTGACCATCTGTTTGGGGGTGATATGCAGTACTAAACTGCAATCTCGTCCCTAAGGCATGCTGCAATGACCTCCAAAAGTTCGATGTGAACCTGGGGTCTCTATCTGAAACTATGCTATTGGGTACTCCATGAAGTCGCACTATCTCTCTGATATACAATTGGGCCAATCTATCTAGTGTATGAGTAGCCTTAATAGCTAAAAAGTGTGCAGACTTCGTCAGTCTATCCACAACTATCCAAATAGCATCGTGTCCAGAGGATGTCCTGGGTAACCCCATGACAAAATCCATGGCTATACTATCCCACTTCCACTCAGGGATATCTAGTGGTTGCAACAACCCAGCCGGTTTCTGGTGTTCTATCTTTATCCTCTGACACACTAAGCATCTAGCCACATACTCCGTCACATCACTTTTCATCCCTGGCCACCAGAAAATTCTTTTCACATCTTGATACATCTTGGTGGCACCTGGGTGGATAGTATACTTACTCTTATGCGCCTCTTCCAGAATGCTTTCTCTTAACCCATTCTGACTAGGCACACAAATTCTATCCCGATATACTATCATGCCATCCTCAAACACCTTGTAATCTGAGGTCTTACCTTAGGTGATCTCATTCCTGATCCGTTTTAGGAACTCATCCTCTCTTTGGGCATCTAAGATCTGGGTTCTCAAGATATTCTCAATTCGGGTTTCACTCAAACACAATCTACTCGATTCCACCTGATAAGAGAGGTTCAAATTTCTGAACTTCTCTAGGAGCTCCTGCTCCCTAATCATCATATGGGCTACATGGATGGTTTTTCTACTCAGGGCATCCGCCACCACATTGGCCTTGCCCGGATGATATTTCAATATATAATCATAATCTTTCAAGAATTCCATCCATCTCCTCTGTCTCATATTGAGTTCTTTCTGATTAAACAGGTATTTCAGACTCTTGTGGTCACTATAGATCTCTATGGTCGCACCATACAGATAGTGTCTCCAAATTTTAAGAGCAAACACTACGGCAGCTAACTCCAGGTCATGTGTGGGGTAATTCTCCTCATGAGGTCTCAACTGCCTCGAGGCATATGCCACTACTCTACCCTGCTGCATCAACACACATCCTAACTCTTTGCCCGAAGCATCACAATAAACCACAAATGGTTCACTAGGGTCAGGGATAATCAGCACAGGGGCAGTGGTCAAACAGAGTTTCAACTCTTGGAAACTCTTCTCACATCTCTCATCCTACACAAATGGTGTATCTTTCCTAGTTAGCCTCGTCTGTGGTAAGGCCATCCGAGAAAAGTCCTGAATAAACCGTCTATAATACCCTACCAAACCTAGGAAACTCCTGACTTCGGTGATCGTTCTAGGTCTATCCCATTGTAACACAGCCTCAACCTTATGGAGATCCACCGCAACCCCATCTCATGAGATCATATGACCTAAGAATCGCACCTCGGTCAGCCAAAACTCACATTTACTAAGTTTGGCATACAACCTTTTCTCTCTCAAGATGTCTAGGACTAGTCTCAAATGCCTCTCGTGCTCCTCAAAAGATCGGGAGTACACTAAAATATCATCAATAAAGACCACCACAAACTGATCTAGATATGGTCTGAATACCCTGTTCATATAATCCATGAACACAGTAGGCGCATTCGTCAACCCGAATGGCATCACAAGGAACTCATAGTGCCCATATCTCATCCTGAAAGCCGTCTTGGAGACGTCTTCAGTTCTCACTCTCAACTGGTGGTACCCAGATCTAAGATCTATCTTAGAAAACACAGATGCCCCAGCCAACTGATCTAACAGATCATCAATTCTAGGGAGAGGATATTTATTCTTGATGTTAACCTTATTCAACTCTCTGTAATCTATACACAAATGCAAGCTACCATCTTTCTTTTTCACAAACAACACCGGAGCACCCCAAGGTGAAACACTAGGGCGGATAAACTCTTTCTCTAACAATTCCTCTACCTGCTCTTTCAACTCAGCAAGCTCGACGGGAGCCATCCTGTAAGGAGCTTTGGACACCGATCTAGCACCAGGCACTATGTCTATAGGGAACTCTAATTCTCTCTCAGGGGGTAAGCCACTAAAATCAAACTCTCTAGGGAAAACCTCCAGGAATTCCCTAACAACTGGGATCTCTTCTATCCCTTCTTCTACCTCAGCCCGAATAGAGAAAAAGACTAGAAACCCTTGACATCCACACTCCAAATATCTCTCAACCTGGGTAGTAGTCATAAAAGATAACTCAGCTCCTACCCTAGGTATGGTCCCACAAGTAGGTAAGGAGATGGTTCGGTGTTCACAATCAAGTATGGCATTATTTGCAGCCAACCAGTTCATACCAATAATTAAATCAATTTCATGGAAAGGCATACAAACCAAATCAAAAGTGGTATGATAGTGGTTAAATTGGACAGTGACATTCAAGCAAGTATGGGAAGTAACCACGTGGCCTCCAGTGGGTGTAATGATAGACAAGTCAAATGGCAAGACACTAACAACCAAACCCGATTTCCTCACACAATCATAAGATATAAACGAGTGACTAGCACCCGAATCAAACATAGCAACTACAGGAAAGCCATTCAATATCAACGTACCTCTGATCAAACTGGGAGATGCGCTGGCTTCTTGCTGAGTAAGGGCGAACACTCGGCCCTGGGTCTGTGGTCTAGGAGGAGGCGTTGTCTCCATCTGAGGACAGTGTCTAGCAATGTGCCCCAGCTTTCCACACTTGTAACATGTCACCGGAGACTGCTGGAAGGATGACTGGCCCCGCGGAGGTGGCACACCTCGCTGTGGCCTTCTATTCCATGGCCCCTTGCCTCTCCTCTTAGTACTAGGGGTCAAACTGGAACCCTCTTCTGGTTTCGGCCTTTTCAAATCTGGAACCCTCTTCTGACTAGCCGTAGTCGTAGTAGGCATAATAGCTTGCAAGTTAGTCTCAATCACCCTACTGACCTCCACAAGAGTATTAAACTTTTTGATCCGCTGTGGAATGACTCTGTCGCTAATCAGGGGCCTCAAACCAGTCTCAAACTGCTCACATCTCCAGGGTTCATCATCATACCTCTGGAGGTAAGAGGAATACCGAGACAACTCTATAAACTTGGCCACATACTGATCCATAGTCATCTCATCCGTCTGTCTCAAGCCCATGAACTCCATCTCTTTCTTCTTCTTCACTGAACTTGGGACATACTTCTTATAAAATTCGACCAAGAAGGTTTCCCAATTTATCTGTATATTCTTAGTCTCCATCAGGGGTTTCGCACTATCCCACCATCTATCAGCTTCCTTTTCTAGCATAAAGGTGGCTAACTAGGCTTTCTGCTCAGTGGTACAATCCATCACTGAGAATATCTTCTTAAGCTGCATCACCCAAGCCTCCGCCTTATCTGCATCCAATTCCCCGTCAAACGAGGGTGGATTGTTCTGCCTGAACTGCTTCAATACTTTTTGGATAGGCATCTGGGTCTGAGGAGCAGCAGGCTCCTGGGGAGGTACAGGTGGAATGCTGGATGTAGATGGTTGAGGTACAGGGGCATCCCTTCTAGCTTCTTCTTGCCTAGCCAGGGTATCTTGCAAATGCATGATCATGTCATGCTGCTGCTGGGCAATGTATCTCTGTTGCTCCAGCATCTCTTGGTGCTGGCCCATCATGGCCTCATACCGATCAAGTCTATCCATGATGGCCTATAGAGGATCCCTAGTCTTAATAGGAACCTCTGGCTCAGTGATGATCGTGTCATGCAATCTCAAATAAAACTAGGTAGCAAAATAAATTTGTAGATAATGGTGCAACCTAGGTCATCTTCCTAAGGAGTTTGTGCCTTAAATTGTTTATGGGAGAGTGTTCTAAATATTACTAATTAAGACTTATTTTGGGGGTTTGATATGCTAGAATTTAATTGAACTAAAATTAATTGACAAGAATTAGAAATCTAAAACTGAGTTCAAGTGATAAGTCAAGTAAATGTGGTAACTAGCTTTCAATTGGATTCCCTAGAGTTCAATTATCCTTGCTCTTTTTGATTTACCAATTTTGGATTAAGTTCTTGCTCTTTAGTGCATTCCTCATAAGGTTCTTGAATAACCATCCAAGATTCAATTCATCAATTGTTCAAAGAATTTTGCAACCACAAGAAACCTTAAACAACTAATTAATTGAATTAAAAATAAGAACACACTACACTAATTTTGATTGATTTATGAAAGTTACTGCACAATTCACTCAAGATGCTAATTCACCAATTAGATTAATTAACCCCTCAAGCAATTAATTGCACAAAAGTTCCAGCCAAGTAATCCAATAACCATTGCATCAATTAGCCTAAATCAAGAGGAATTTAGAGTTCAATTGCACAGCACTAATTCTAAAATTTTTACAAATGCATGATGATCACAAATAATTCCAAAGTTCAAATCAAGTTCAATCCAAGAATTAATTCAATCCAGTAATTCCAGCAATTAAATTCCTAAACCAATAAGCTAAACCTAGTCAAATTAATAAAGGGAATAATGCTAAAATCAAAAGATTGGGCAAGAGAGTTTTATCCAAATTCAATAGGAGATATAGAGCTCAAATCTTCATCTAGGAGAATTCAATCTTCAGCTAGCCACCAAAAGGAATTCAAGCTGCCATGGAGGGATCAATTGAAGGAGAATCGATCAAAGAGGCAACCATCGAGAAAGAAAAATTCTTCTCCTTCAGCGCTGGACCCTTTCTTCTCTTTTCTGCCGTCTCGCGTTGTTTCTCTTCCTCCCGTCGTTCTCTTCGTAGAGTTCTCCCTAGGTTTTATTTTCACATCCTCCTCCTTCATCACGTGCCCCTCAGCTTCTTATTTTCACGCTGAAATCACGCAATTAATCCTCATCTTCCAGCTCAATTCCCACGTCAGCCTAAATGTGTTTTCCTTCTTTGCTTATGTGAATGTGGGCCCCATTACTTTTATTTTATTATATATTTCACATATGCATTCAGACGTAGCCCAGCCACAGCACGTAACTTCTGCATGTGTTTCTTTCTTCGTGCGTTACTGTCTCTATTTCACGTTGCTGTCCAGGCGTAGCTTCAGCTCTTTCATCGTGATGTTCTCCACGCTGTTCCACGTTATTTTCTTCTCAGTTTCTGCAGCTTCTTCACATGGCAGCCTTCTCCTTTAACGTCAGCTCCTTGCTCTTTTTCATGCAGCTGCGTTATGGCTTCTTATTTTCCAGCTTTACTCGAGCTTCAGTTTCTGTTCGTGTTTCTTCCTCAAACCAGAAACCACAGCGTCTCTTGCCTTCTCCTTGTGCAACTGCGTTTCTTCTCTTTCAAACCGTGGCACATTCTGCCTCTTAAACGCGAGACTAGCTCCTTCTATTCTGCATGTTCTCCACATTGGTTTCCTTCTCTTGCTGACAGCGTCTTCTACTTCATTCCATGTTCAGCTCTTTCTTCATGCTCTTCACGTACTTTTCTCCACGTTTTGCTCGAGTTGGAAGCTGCTGTTCCGATATAATCTTCTTCGTACAGCTCGTGTTACTCATGCTTTCAACGTGGCCAGTTCATTCAGCACATACATCATGCAAACCCGAAGCTTCAATCATGTTACTTCATCATTCTCTGCTCAGCATTGTTCTTCTTGTTGCTTTCCACGTCTGTAGCTTCCACGTTGACCCAACTCTTCTAGCTTCAGCTTGTGGCTTCGTGCTTCTCTATTTTGGTGTGTGATTGCTATAAATGGAGCCACATGTGGAAGTCCATCCCATGTATGAAATGAAGAAGACCCAATGATCTGCACACCAAGAAAGGAAAGAAAGATTAAGTAGGAAAAGCTTCAAAATTATTTATTGAAATTTATGCATTAAAAATCCAAGATTTTGTGACTTATTTTCTAGAATGCAAAGAGTGGCTATTGAAATCAAATTTCAACTAATTAAACCTCTAAAGCCACATTTGATCATTAAAATGTCCAAGTTTAGGAGAATAAAATAGATAAAAATATGTATTTATCACTAAGCTCTCTGAGCCCTGGGCGGTCGGCCTCTGCCTCTACCCCTGTCCCATCTAGTTTCAACCATGTCTGAAATAGCAATCCTCAGTTCACAACACTTATCATAACACATATGCATATGGATGCTACCACTTCCATGACCATTCACACCAAAGGTCCAAAACGGGTCCAAATGGCCTCTCACACACTCTAGCCATTCATGGACAAGTTTAAAAGCATAAAACTAGGACATATAACAAGTCCATGTGGTCCAAATCAACATACATTCAAATCTCGCTATGCTACGACCAAATATACACTACTTCATGCATTCAACAAAAGGGGCAAAACCCTCATTTCCATTAATTTGGCTATAAACATAGTTCATACAATATCCTTTCATACATTTATGCTTGTTACAACCTTTACATCTCAAAAATAGTGGGCGCATATTCATTTGGCACCACTTTATACCAAAATACATCAAAATATCCAAAAGAAAGTAATATCTAACTAAGCATGCTCCTATGCTCCTTGGTGTGCGCTCGGTTCTCCTTGAGCTCCACCTAGCATAATAAGTTGGGAGGGGAAGGGGTGAGATTCAGGGAATCTCAGTAGCTCATGCACTCAATCAAGTAAGCAATCAAGGCATATAACAAGTCAAAGCATGTGAATAAGCACTTAGCCATTCTTAAACTACCGACACACGATGTACATGCTATGGAAATCACAACAATGCCAAAAATGGGCTCCAGGGATTTTTGGTCTAGCCTCACCCGAGTCTGGGACTTTTGGATGGCCTCACCCGAGTTTAAGGACTTTTGACTTGGCCTCACTCGTTTGAGACTTTTGGCCTTGTCTCACCTATCTCAAGGGACTTTCGGCTTCACCTCACCCATCTCAAGGGACTTTCGACGCTACCGCACCCGAGCAATTCTCACAATTCTACACACAAGCATATTGGCATCAATGCATCAAAGCAATAGCATACGGCATATTTCACACAATAAGCATATACATAATCATACAATGACTATCATATCCAAGAATGCACCAAGAAAGAGTGGGAAGAGAGAGCTACCTTTGGAGCCAAAGCCAACACAAGCCTTCCCTTTCAATTTCTCTTCTCCCTTCTTACTTTCACACTCACACCTTGATGGAGGTGCTTCACTTGAGCCTAGACACAATTAAAGAGCATGGAATTACTCTCTCTTAACATGGAATCATCAGATCAAACTCTCCTACATACTAGAACCTAGAGTTCTCTCTCTCTCTCTAGAATGCCATCAACTCTTTCTCTCTCTCAAGCTCCCATGGTAGTGGAAAACAACATTTTCAAAGAAAACACAAAGATTCAAAGGTGTTTTCCACTTTCGCTCTTCTGACCCATGCCCAAAATTCAACCATTTTCACAAACAAAACCGCAGAAAAAGAGGACAAAGAGAGGGGATCAGAAATCTAAAGAAAAATGGGGGAAATTTCCTTACCTTTCCCTTGCTCTTCCTCCTTCTCTTGATCTCTCTCACTCTCCACGCCTCTTTTCTCTCCTTGGGTCGAAGTCTAGGGCAGATATGAGAGAAGAAATGAGTTTGGGCGTTTAATGAAGTCTTTTCTCGCTATTTACTCTCTTCCGGACTGACCCTTGCTACGGCAAAAATTAACCTTCGCTATAGCGAGCTCGTGTTATCTGGCTTCGCTATGGCGTGGTGTAACCTTCGCTACGGCGAGCTCGTATCAGTTCCCTTCGCTATGGCGAACTCGCGTAAGTTCCAGACCTCACTCTCGCTATGGCGCATGCTACGGCGAGCAACTCCTTTGTTTCTGTATGGATTGCTGCCAGCACTCGCTATAGCTAAAATCTCTTTCACTATTACGAACAAGCACTCTCGCTGTAGCGAGACCATTTCTCGCTATTGCGAGAGGACTTGGCAGAAATTCTGGATTCCGAAAATTTTCAGCTTTCACTTCCTTTCTTTTCCCTTTTTCTTTTCTTTTTCCCGGTTGTTACAACACATGTGCCACTGGTTACCTCAATTTGCATGCAATTAGGGTTTTGACCAATTTTATCGACTTTGGTTTATCTGACAAGCTTATTTAGTTATATAATAATGGGAAATATCTTATACAGTTAATATTGCTAAATATTTGAATTCCTGATTTTCCCTTATTATACCATGAGGACTCTTTTCAATCATCCATAAATTAGATTTTAATCATTTCTAAGTCTTTTTTCCATCTTATTGGGCTTTCACTTCCTTTTATCACTTCTCATAACCTTATCTTAGAGTCTAACCCAGTATAAAAATACTAGATATTACATAAAAGGTGTTTTAATGGAAATAGAAAGTGAATGTTGCATGGAATGGAAAAGAATCAAATTTGTTTGATGTGACTCAAAAAGAAAGTAGAATGTCTTTATTTTTATATGTTTGGTATAATGAAAATAATATATGAATGGAAAATAAATTGGAGCAAAACACCAAAATGCCCTTTGTTAAAAACTTCAACAAACTAAAAAAGCATTTTGCTTTTCCTATGCTCGGTGACCTAACCTTTCATTTCAACAATGAATAAGCTACTTCTTATGCAGTGAACACCATCAGTCACAAATTTAAATTGCAATGGTTATAGTAGATGCAAAGAAGGGATTAGGCCAAAGTAGCAAGCACCAAGATATGAGAAATGAAAAGGATAAAATAATTCTTTTTGAAAGTGAATTATTTTTAGTGATATTGTGAGTAATTAAAACTCTATTGCAATGGGAATAAACCTCTAGTAAAACATACTCTTTTTTATTGTTTGCCATTTGAATTACTGCTAAAAGCTATATGACTCCATCCTCTTGGGTCATGATTAAAGATGTAACAAGTTGGCAAAAGATATCCCAACTTAGACATAAGGTTTGGGCAACAACTCTGATGGAGAAAAGCTCGAGACAAATGAAGTTGGAGTATGCCTAGGACATAAATCAAGCTTGATTTGAAGTTTAAAAACCATACAAGTAATAGGATTGAAGCTGCAGTATGATCACAAAGGGGCAAAATGGACATTGCATTGATTTAACCCTGCTCCTTTCACATACTTTAGTGGGGGAAAGTGCCATGGGAGACAACTTTCTTTTTCTTTCCAACTTTCTATCTACCCAATGTAGATGGAAGACTATTTGTTTTTCACTTTCTACCAGTTTATCAAATAGCTTGCAAGTGTTTCCCTTGTATTGTTTGTAATGAGGTTGCTTTAGCCACTTTTTTTCCCAGAAAAAAAAAAATTAGTCTAGTAAAATGGATTGCTTGTGAATTTTTAATTATTACAAAATTTAAACACCTATTGTTATTAATAAATAATAAAAAGGGATAAGATTAAATCATTAAGACATAAGTACATACAATTTTTGAAATGCAATCATATCATAATAACACCTAATTATAGGCTTCACAACAATAATGACATGTCACCAAATTAATAAATGAAATCATGATTGTTGTGACATTTGACTTTTTAACTAAATTAAAACAATATATTAATAAAAGAGGACCCTAAAATAAAATAGAGTAAGGTCAAATAAGGGTAAAGTATTAATTAGAACATAAAAAATAGAGTTATGAAATCACTTATAGTGTAAAAATAGTATAATTATAATTTTAAGAAAAATTTTAGAAACTTAAGGAAAAGAGTATTAAATGCTAAAATTAAGCTTACAAGGGTTTGTAAGGGTCCTAAGAACTATAGGAATGGTTAGAACTAAATAAAACCTTTTCTACGCACAAGCAATAAACAGTGTTATAACTGTAAGTAGTATTATTTTTCACTATTTGAAGCGACTGTGACTCCAAAAATGATGTTTCTATGTAAGAGAGCACTTAAAATTGTGCAAGGAGCAATTGGATCCTAAAAAGCACAAAAAATGAGCCTAAACAAAGTAAATGAACATCTAGAGGCAATATGGTTATATTGAAAAATTATAAAGAGGCTTCTTAAGGAAGCTTTCTTCTTCCTCCTCTATTTGCATGACCTAGACCAGCTTTTTCAGTCCATTCATGGCAGTACCTTAAGGGAAGAGAGAGGAAGACTTTAAGGTTTCATTTAGATAAGTACAAGACCCCAATTAATCTTACACTAATTAGGAAACTTGATCTATTCTCTGAGAATTGTTTAATAGTGGTTTTGTTTTCATGAAAAGAGAAAGATTGGATCTAACCTCACATGCCTTTCAAAATTTTAATTAGTGGAAATTAATCTATATAAAGAGTGCTCTATATTGAGGTAAGTTTCCATGTGAAATACTTGAAAATTTTTTATTCTAAGCCCCTATATGGTTCAACCTATAAAGAGAGTCTAAAGGATTGAAGTTATATTTGTGTAATCTTGATGGATTCAGGGGTTTTAGCATGTAAGGATTGCAAATTTACAATTAATTTGCATTGAACCCTAAAAAATGCAATGTAGACTAACCTAGGGCATGATTCAGCCAAGGCATAAGAATGGGGTAATTGTAATATTCGATTTTTCATAAAAACACCAAAATGAGTCAACTTGAAAAGTAAGTCCCTTGAAACGAGTAAGTTGAGGCCAAATAAAATTAGAATACAATTTTAAATAATAGAAAATGAAGATTTGAGACTTAAGATGTCCAAAAACTAGAGCCATATGAGCTAGAAAAATTTGTAAAAGAAAATGAGGCATTTTTGTAATTTTTGGTAAATTTGGAAAAACTCATAGGAGGGTTTTTTAAATGAGAAATTTGAGCTTTCCAAGATTCTCAAAGGCCCTGAAAACCATGGGAGCATCCGAAATAATTGAAACTCCTTTGGTGAGCGATTTCGACTGTTAGTTGACCAAAACTTTAATTGAACTGTTCATAATGGTTTTAAATCCAAATTAAGTGATTCCAAAGCCAATTTATAAGATTGAGAGCCTAAATATTATGATAAAAAAGATAGATTTTGAAAAGGAGCTGAAATGAGCCTAAAATAAAAAAGGCAAGAAAAGGAATTAAAATGTAAAAGTAAAAAGTTGTTAAAGTGACTCCTACCTTTCCATATAGCACGTAGCCCTCCCCCAATCTAATTAACCAGCCATTTTTTTCTGCCTAAAATAAAGGAAGAGACCAAGGAAAGAGACACACCAAAGGAGGAAGAGAAGAGTAGGAATTCAAGGAGAAGTCTACACCAAGTGTAAAAGCTCTTGAAGAAGCCAAGAAATCAAAGTAACTTCCTATCCTTCTTGCTTTCTTTTGTTGCTCTCCTTTGGTGGGTTGGTTTAGCCACTTTAAGAACTCATAAGAGGGGAATAATTCTAATCTAAAGCAAGCATGAAACCTATATTTTGGAGTGTGGGAATTAAGATAATGCAATGAAATTCAAGAAAGAACCATTGAAATTTAAGATACAAATACTAGGGATTCAAGTGTACCTTGATATGTAGGAAGCTTTCTAGTAATAATTTAAGGTATCTAAGAGTTTGTATGAGTTCTTAAGATATCTAAAAAGCCTTCAAAGTGTCCCTTCCTCCAAGAGAATTTGCAAAACTCGATGGGCTCCTTAAGGAAGCATAAGCTCAGCCAAAGGAGGTTCACACACCTAGGAAGCCTCCCAAATGTCTCCTCCTTCAAGGAAAAATTGAAAACTCCATGGGCTCTAAATCCTTTAAGTGTCTTAGCCAAGACCTCCATGGATACCTAGGGAGTGTTTTAAATTTTTTTAAGCTTAGTGTGGGACTCTATATGATTGGAGAATATGAAAGGAAGCCTTGAAAAAAAAATTAGAAAGCTTAGATTGTGAGATGGAGGTATAAATTCCATAAGGTAACATAATGAAGTAACATAGAGTTAAGCTCTTCAAAATGATTGTGTGAGGGTTTTAAGAAGTCTAAATGGAGTCAAGAGACTTAGATTGAAGGAAAGAATAGAGCCAAGATCTTAAATTCTAATAGTTGCTTCATTAAGTACTTTATGGAATCATAATTGAACCATATAAGAAAGTAGGCTTCCCTTGGGTGTATATAGTGTGAAAGCTTGTTTCAAAAATGTAATTAAGTCCTATGTGATATGTCTAGACAAAAGGGATTATACTCCACCCACTTGTAAATGTGTGACCAAAAGAGGGAAAAAGCAATCAAGGAAAAATGTGTGTTTACATTCAAGGTAGCTCTCTAATATTTCTTTCATGCATTCTTGGTTGTTTTCTTATCTTTGGATGTGTGTACATATGTTTATGTCATGAGAATTGTGTATATCCATTTTCTACATGCCATGGTACCATTTTATGCACAAATTGTGTTTTATCAATGTGTTTTGGTTTAAATGACTTTGGTGAAGTCAAAAGTCCCTTAGCAAAGGTGAGGATGAGCCAAAAGTTCTTAGGATTAGATGATATAAAGCCAAAAGTCTCAAGAAGAGTGAGGATTAGTCAAAAGTCTCTTGAAAATGGGTCAAGCAAGTCTAAAAGTCCTAAGGAAAGGGGGTGAGGCTAAACCTATACTCTTGAGAGGCAATGTATGATGTGTATGAGCTTCTTGAACCTAGAAATTGTTTTATGAATGGCTACTTGCACCTAAATCTTCATGTATGCATTCTTTGACTTGAAAATATGTCTATTATGTATGATTAAAAGGGTTAAGAGCGATTAGGATTCTTAGAATCTTACTCTTCCCTCTCCAATAGCTAACCATGTCTAGGTGAGCCAAGTGGGCCAAAGAGTGGGAGCCAACAAGCATGAAAAGCAAAAGTTTGCCATATGTATAAAGAAATAGGTTTTGTAAATGCATTTTGATGTTAAGAATTGTAACCATGAGTTGTATATGTAATGTAGATGCTTGAGCACATTCAAATATATGTAGACATGATATATGTATTGATTTTGGGTTCATATAAATGAGCATGTATGATTTTGCCACCCAAGACCCTTTATGCATATTGACTTCCACGTGTATGATGACAAATGGTATAGTGAAAATGAGCTCCATGAGGTTTTGAACCAAATAGAATGCCTCCCTAGGCTTTAATGGTGGTTTTGGGCTTGCCCAAGTGGCCTTGGATGATAAAGAAGGTAATTTGACACTAATTTGAACCATATGTAACACCAAATATGACCATATGGTGTGTTGAACCAAAATCTGACGAAATGAATGAGTCTTCCCATGACATTTGGCCAATGAGTAGGTCTCCTATAGAGCTTTCCATAGAGCCAAAGAAACCCAATTTGGAGCTCTAGAGAATTTAGTATGATTTTTCAAAGTTGGGGAAAAAATGTTGAATGGTAGGATGTACTATTCATTTGGTCAGTTATTTTCTCTATATCATCTATAGGCCAAATAGTTTCCAATGGTTATAAACTTTTACAAACATAAACTAGACATGTTAAGTTTTCTAAAGCACTTAAGAGCTTTGGAGCTCTATAGAGAGAGAACCAAATTTTTGAAATTTCATGATAGTATTAGGGATGTAGTAGAACCTTTGGTATTGTTCCATTAATTTTCATAAGCTAAACACATTATTTTGGTTTGGAGTTATTTTTAACCTCTAGTAGACATCCATATCATTCTACAATTGTATGATTTTTTAGGTTGTGATTTTTCTAGAATTAGTTATAAATTTTTAAAATTTATATCAATAACCTGTGATAGCAAATCTTGGTAGCTAGACCTTTGGTACTTTTCTATTGTCAATCATGATCCAGTTGATGTCTTTATGGCCTAGAATGATTTTAAGCTATAGTTAACATTTATATTTGTCTAGAAAGCTATCATTTACTTGATTTCAATTTTTTTAGATTTAATTATGAATTTTCAAAGTTGATGATAGAAAGCTAAAAACTGGAACCCGTGGCTAACTTGTTTTTTTTCTAGTGTGGCACTTCAAAACTCAGGAAGAATGGAATGTTTTGTGATGGTTCTAACTTGTATGAATGTATTTGGAGTTGAAAATGATATGAATGAGTTTATATGATCCATGAGGCATAAAATGGACAATCAGGGTCTTATGTAATACAAAAATAATGCATTATTTTATTGCATTTTTCCATAAATTCTCATGCATGAGGCTTGTTTGTAAGAAAGAAAGACTAAATCACTATGGTGTTACATTAATAATGTTGTTTTCAATCCCCATTTGATGCATGCAGATGTTTTATGATGCAAGGAATAAGAATCTAAGCTTAGTTTCAAGTGAATCTTGAAAAATTCTAACTTATGGCACTAACACTATACATTTAGCCATGTTGAGTTTGATGAGCATAGGAAGTTTTTTAATTCATTCTAATGGCTTAGATAGTCTTAAAATGATGTAAGAATACTAATGGAATCATTAAAATGAATTTAGAAGTCACATTGTAGAAGTTGAACTTGTATGGCTCAAGAAAGGGCAATGTCAGACCATTTGGTACTAGGCTTGTCTAGGCAAGCTTGAATTGGCTCCAATAGATCCCTAATGTGATGCTTAGAACATGTATGATGAGTATTTGAAATCTAAGAGTTGAATGATGTAAGATACCCCTTAAGCCCTAAGTTGGTATAAAGGGTTTTAAAGTGATTAAAGTTAAAATGATCAAATAAATAGTAAATATGAAAATTTGTGGCCTGAATTATGGTAATAGAAGGCTTTGGTTTTCCTGGGGACCTTACCTATTATAAGTCCCAACCCTAAGCCTAAATAAAGGTCAAGTTGAAGGAAGTTAAGTCTTAAAAGGATTTCACTTATTTTAGCCACAAAATAAGATAAAAATGAGTAATTTAGATGATGGAATTGCTAGCTAGAAAAGTGGCATTTGGGAGACACTTTTAATGGCCAATTTCATGGTTTTAAAGCCTTAAAACATGAGATAAGTTAATGTTAGCCCTTATTGATTATGTTTATACCAACTTCCTTATTTTTAGGCCAAATGAGTGCAATCACACCCTATTATAACCGTGGAACCCAAGGAAGGATAAGAAGAGAATAAGAAGTGATAATTGGCATTGGTTACAACTCCAAGGTAACTTGCTTTTCCTTCCTTGGATGCATTTGAATGCATTTGAGTTAAGATGCATTATGTGTATTAGTTATTTTATGATTGATTGAGTTTATGTTTGAATTGGCTTTTTAACATGAGTTATGCTTTGGCTTTTAGCATAAGTGGCAATGAATTGAGCATAGTAATTCTTTCCTAGTCCAAAGATGAGCCTAGTTAGTATGTTTTCATGCCATGAATAGATGAGTACAAAAGTTTTATGCCAATTCTATGTTTAAGTTGTTTTATGTGTATATGACCTTACATGTTTGCATTTCATTCTTGGATTCTTCATTGAATGCGTTGGATTGGAACCAATGTAGCTAATGAAATTCTTTATAGAATCTCACCCTTTTTATTTCTCACTAACCATAGGTGAGCCTAGCTAAAAAAAAAGGAAAAGGAAAAGAAACAATAGCTTGAAGAAAGTGTAGTTAGGTTCCAAAGGATATAAACATTCTATGAATATGTAATGTATCTATATTTTGATATAAACAATGATGACATGTAATATCACTTTATGTGCAAGCATGAGACCATGAAAGGATATTAACTTGATGTATATATATGAAAATGGAACATGTTTTAGCCTATGTTATATTCTTGGTTCTATGCACTTGGACATAAGTGAAATAGTGATTTTTAGAAGCTATATATCTTTCGTGTATTGACCCATCTAGAAATGATGTATGTATGGATTGAAAGTTGCTTATGGTAAGAGATTGCATGTTAGATCCAACTGGACCACTTTGGAACCAAAATTTGGATCAAATGAGCCATAACATGCAACCTTACCTTTGATAATCTAAATGACCTAATTTATGGTTGAAATTTGGTGAACAATTAGAAGACATATAGAGCTTTTATAATGCTAAAGTTTGTTTTTTTTTTAGCTCTATAAAATATTTGGTAAATTTCTAAAGTTAGCCCCACAAAAATTATCATAGTGCAATTACTCTTCATATTAGTAGAGGTCAAATGGATTCATTTCAACTTGAAATTTTTATAGTAGATAGTTTAGATCATGAGCTTTCTATGGACATGTAATTCACATGAATCAGAATTATGCTTTGGAACCAAAATTTGGATCAAATGAGCCATAACATGTAACCTTACCTTTGATAATCTAAATAACCTAATTTATGGCTGAAATTTGGTGAACAATTAGAAGACATATAGAGCTTCTATAGAGCTAAAGTTTGTTTTTTTTTTAGCTCTATAAAATATTTGGTAAATTTCTAAAGTTAGCCCCATAAAAATTATCATAGTGTAATTACTATTCATATTAGTACAGGTCAAATGGATTCATTTCAATTTGAAATTTTTATAGTAGATAGTTCAGATCATGAGCTTTCCATGGACATGTAATTCACATGAATCAAAAATATGCTTTAGAACCAAAATTTGGATCAAATGAGCCATAACATGTAACCTTACCTTTGATAATCTAAATGACCTAATTTATGGCTAAAATTTGGTGAACAATTAGAAGACATATAGAGCTTCTATAGAGCTAAAGTTTGGTTTTTTTTTTTTAGCTCTATAAAATATTTGGTAAATTTCTAAAGTTAGCCCCACAAAAATTATCATAGTGTAATTACTATTCATATTAGTACAGGTCAAATGGATTCATTTCAATTTGAAATTTTTATAGTAGATAGTTCCGATCATGAGCTTTCCATGGACATATAATTCACATGAATCAGAATCATGCTTTGGAACCAAAATTTGGATCAAATGAGCCATAACATGCAACCTTACCTTTGATAATCTAAATGACCTAATTTATGGCTGAAATTCGGTGAACAATTAGAAGACATATAGAGCTTCTATAGAGCTAAAGTTTGTTTTTTTTTAGCTCTATAAAATATTTGGTAAATTTCTAAAGTTAGCCCTACAAAAATTATCATAGTGTAATTACTATTCATATTAGTATAGGTTAAATGGATTCATTTCAATTTGAAATTTTTATAGTAGATAGTTCAGATCATGAGCTTTCCATGGACATGTAATTCACATGAATTAGAATTATGCAACCAAAGTTATGAATTTTTGAAATTTAAGTTGCAATATATAACTTTGGTAGGTATGGCTACTTGCTTCTCTTATGCAAATGGTATGTATATACAAGATCTATATGATGAGACCAAATTTATATATATGGATTATGAATTAAATTGCAAAAGAATTCTAATTTTAGCCATTAGAGCTCTATTTGAAGTGTTGAGTACCATAATAATCACCACTAAAAGTATTGTTATGAATGTTTTCTCATATATGGCAATTAAATGTTATGAAATAAACCAAGTATAGTAAGTTGTAATAATTGTCACTCAAGCATAAGTCTCAATGCAAAGAGAATTAATATGTTACAACTTTTTACTAAAGCCTCGTTTGGTATGTAGAATGGAAAGGGGGATAGTGTAACACCTTAGTTAACTATCTCTTTTACTAAGCTATTATGATTCATCACAAAATCCATTTTACTCATAAAGGAAAATATAAATTCAAAATTTTTGGACACTTCCATTAACCTTTCTATGATTCCATGTCTTTCCAATTTAATTAGCTCATTTATTGGTAAACTTTCATTACAAATTAAGCTTGTCTATTAGCAATTGAAAACTTTTCATTATATTTTGAGAAAAATCCGACAAAGTTTACCCTTATGAACTTAGCCATCCAGACCACTTAAAGGGTCACAATTGAACTCAAAACTCATGGACATGTAAAATACAAATATCATAAGCATAAGATATAACCAACTAAACATACAAGCTTCATCAAATGCTACACAAACTTAAATTGAGTTACATCACTGAATATTAAAAATGCTAATCTCACATTTACATCACTGATGATTTAAACTCATCATTTAAATTCATCATAATGATAAGACAATGTAAATCAACTATAGGCTTGAACAAAGTTTTGCTATTCTGGTCATCATTGCAGACTAGCCTATTCTTTTTCTTTTCTAGTACTGGCACTTTTACCTGATACTTATAGTGAAAAAAAAATAGAAAGAGGAATGAGATTTAAGAGAATCTTAGGAGCTTTACTTTGATTACTAGATACATACATGGAAAGTTAAGCAAAGACTATAAGCATGCAAGATAACACAAATAAATATGAAAACTAGTAAACATACTATAGCTTTTCCTTTAGGCCTATAGGTGAACTATTGTGTTCAATCTTATGCCCCTTAACCCTAGCCATAAACCACAAACTCATCATATAGTACATAGCTTGAAAGACTAGTACAATTCATCATAATACATTTTATCATGTAATCAATACATAACAATGCAATCAAGCTCAATATAATAACTTGCTTTTTAGAAATTAAATTGTAACTGATAAATTGATACTGAAACACCCTAAAATAGAGCAAATTGAGGCTAAATAAGATTAGAATGTTAATTAAAATATCCAAAAATATAGTTTAAAGCCTAAAGATAGCTGAAAATTAGAGCTTAAATGGCTGAACAAATCTAAAGAAAATATAATGGCAAAATCATAATTTCAAGCAACTTTTTTAAAAACTCAAAGAAGGGAGTTTTAAATGGAAAAATTAAGTTTTCTGGAAATCTTAGAGGCCCTAAAAGCTATAGAAACCCCTAGAATGATTAAAACCCATCCGGTATGTGATTTATGTTATCATTTGACTAAAACTTTAATCGAATAGTTTAGTAAAATTTTAAATCCAATTTGGGTGAAACCAAAAATATTTTATAGATTAGAGGATCTAAATTTTATGATAGAAAAGATGGTTCTAAAAAAGATTTGAAATGAGTTCAAACAGAGAAAGCAAAGTTTAAGGGCATAGTTAAAATTTTAAAAATGTTATAATATACCCCTCTATCATTCTTAAATCATGACCTACCTTCTTCCTCTCCTTTTAACTGACATTCTTTTGGCCAAAAATAGTCAAAGGAAGTCTTGAGTGGCGCATAAGAAGAAGGAGCAAGGGAGAAGAAAATAAGCTTGAAAAGGGTAAGAATTAGTCACTTTTTCATGCTTTTTCCTTCACTAAAATTCTTCTCCTTTTTCTCCTCTCTCTTCTCATAGTTTTAATGTCTTGAGTGGTGATTATTTGTGGCTACGTCAGTAAAGGGAAGGAAGAGTTTAAAGGAAACTTTGGAAGCCTAAGAAAGTGCTTTTGACAAGCTAATAAAAGGTATGTTTTACCATGAATAGCTTACTTCTTCTTGGGTTTCTCTTGCTTCACCATTTTAGCCAGACTTAGGATGCCATGTAGGAGATTTGATTTTGATCTAAACTTAATAGAAATTGGAGATTTGAAGCCGAAGGAATCATATGGAAGCAATAGTACTCAAAAAGAGGCTATAGATAATAAGTTATGGAAATTAGGATTTTGATTGCACTTAGGGATTTATGAAACTTTCTAATAATAATTTAACTTATGTAAGGGCATGTGTTGGTTCTTAAGAGATCTAAAAAGCTTTACAAGTCCCATTTCCCTAAGAAAAACAAACAAAACTCCCTGGGTCCTTATGCTTAGGTGTGTCTTAACCATGGATGATTCAAGGTACTTAAAGAGAGTTTTCTTTTATTCTAAGCTTATGAATGGTCTAGACATAAATAATAAATACCAAAGGAACTATTGGTTTGAATTTAGAAACTATATTTTGGAAATTAAAAGTTTAAGGTTTTATTATGCATAAAGAAGTAACTTGGTACTAGGCTTTATAATTTGAGTTAGTAATGACTCTAATGAGTTTAAATAGAGTCATGTGATATAAATTGAGTGAGAAATTAGAGCCAAGATAATAAATTATATGAGTTGCTTCATTATACTCTTGTATAGAGTTATATGGATGCCATAAGCTAGAGTTAGCTTGTATAGAGTTTATGCAAGACTAAAGATGGTTCCATTGATATAATTATGTCTTGTTTGACGTATCTAGGCCAAGAAAATCAAGCCTCCTCTAAATGTATCTATGGGGTCGAACCTGTAACACCATGATTCTATGACTCATCTCATATCATATATAGGCTTATTTCCATGAAACACATGAATTCCTCAAGAAAAAGTCATAGAAAAATACAATTAAATTGCATTATGTCATGGATAAATTTTTTATTTGGTGTTTTGTGGGCCATATGGACTTATCCATTTCATTCTCACATTTAAATACACAAATGCAACTCATAACAAACTCAAAAAGTGGCCTAGAACTCGTGCAAATGGGTGGTATATTCAAAAATGTAGTGTGCAACCTCAGGTAGGATTTCCAAATTCTATGCCTAAAATTTGAAAAATCTTAATTAATTCTAGAAAAATCAAAATCAAGTGAACTATACCATTCTAGAAAGCTACAGATATCTACTTTATGCTAAAAATAAATTCAAATGATAACAGATGCTTCTATCTACTAGAAAGTGATGGAATAGTATCAGAAGTTGACTATCATTACTGGTACTATCCTCCAAATTCCAAAATTCATGTCTCTTTGCTCAGATGTCCATTTGGGGTGATCTTAGTGGCCATGGAAAGATTATTATGTCTTGTTTATTAATGTAAAATTTTATGATCATTGGACATCATTTGACCTATGAATGACATAGCCCAAGTTTCTAACCATATAAATAGTGTTTGTATCAGTTCAGTAAAAAAATACCAAATTTGGAAATTCATAATTAATTCCATAGAGCTCCAAATAATCTGGTCTTTGGATTCCTAAACGATTTAGATAAGATCTATATGTGTGCCAAATTTCATAGGCAAATTCATTCATTTGGTTAGATCTTGACATTAGGTTGTGAAATGGTCATTTTTAAGGCTTACAAAGGGTCCAAATGGTCTATTTTGAGCTCCAAAGCAACCATGACCACTTGAGCACGTGGGAATGCACCAAAATGACATTTTAAACTTGTCTCAAAGGTGAACAAACCCATATTTCTCAAACTCACTCATCCACCCCATGATATACACAAGAATGCATATGTCTAGTCTTGCCATTCCATACCCAAATCATGCTATATCATGCATATGCCATTAATTCTCATTCATACATCATATATATGAGTATGTACACATGTTCAAATGATTACATAACAATTCCATCATATGATTACATCATATGCCATGTGTATGACTACAAAAGAGACAAAACTAGGTATTTTGATGCCAAACTCTCATCTTCCAACTTGGTAGCTTCCATTACCTTGTTCATTTGCTCCACCTAGCATGTTAAGACATTGGAGAGGAGGGAATGAGATTAAAATAATCTAAATAGCTCATCTCCCTTTCAATGACATATCAAGAATGCAATACAAGTTTTAAAAATGTATGCATGGGCATCATGAAGTGCATGATCATTCAAGGAGCACTCTTGGCACTTGAACAAGTCATACAAATTATACATAGGCTTGCCAAGTAAGTGGATTAGCCTCATTCATTCTCTTATAGATTTTGGACTTACCTCACCCCATTTTCTCTAAGAGGTTTTGACTCAATCTTACTTTCGAGAGTCAATCTCACTCTTGGGAGACTCTTTACTTTGTTGCAACCAAAGTTAAGGATTCTTGGCTCATCCTCACCATGGCTAAGGATTCTTGACTTCACCACACTCTAGCAAACCTAAACATACATACTAGGTATCAATTGAAAACACATTACAACATCATGGTACCATGGAACATAAACATATACTAAAACACTTTTCATGGCTTAAAACATACATACACACATTCAAAGACAAGATAAACATACATTCATGCATGAGAGAAAGTGGAGAGAGCTACCTTTGCCACACAAGCACACTTTTCTCCTAAAATTATCCTCCCTCTCTCAGCCACACACTCACAATGATGTGAGGCTTGTTTTTCTTGGCCTAGACACATCATATGGAAGCCAATTACACTCTTGAATCAAATTTTAAAGCTATACATTTACTAGAAAAGCTAGGTAACTCATATGGCTCTTTTATAGTTCTATAATGCACTTAATGAAACAACCTTAAGAAAACATCATCTTGGCTCCATTTTCTCCCTTCATTTATGATTCTTGACTCCATTTAAACCTTTTGGAGTCATCACACAATCAAATCAGGAGCCTAACTAGGTTTTGCTTCTTTAAGCCATAATGTAGAACCTATGATACCATCTCACTATCTATAGTTTCTAAAATTTTTCTAAGGCTTCCTCACATCCTCTTCATCATATATGACTTAAAAATAAACTTGGAACAAATTAAAACTACCCCTTGGTGCTTCAACCTTTCTAGGCCGTAGCTATAGACTAAGGAGACACCAAGTGAGTTTGCTTTGTTTTCTTGATAAAAGATGCATATGAGGAACCTTCTAGGAATCTCAAGAGCTCATCCAAATACTCATTTAAGCCTAGAAATAATTGCATCAAATCAGAATTTTGGTGGAGCACTTGAAACCCTAACTTTGCTATCTTAAAAACTAATAGTTTTTTGTTAGTTTTCTCTGCATATTCTTATTCTCCACACCTAATTTCCTAGGATTCACCCTTGGTTCTGCCCAAAATCCATGCCTTCTTGCTTGTTTCTTCCTTTTCCTGGCCTCTTCTCTTCAAATCCAAATTTTTCCCTCTATTCTTCCCTTAAAGAAGATCCAAAAACTTCAATAAAACCATAGAAAAGAAGGGAAAATTGAAAAGAAGAAGTTTGCTCAAGAAAAGTATGAAAGAAGCCAAGAAAATCCATACCTTTTCCTTGTTTTTTTCCTTCCTTTCTCCTCTTTCTTGTGTACCTCATTCTTAGGGTTCTTTCTCTGATTTAGGGCAAAAACAAATGTGGCTAAATGAAGAAGGAGATGGGGCGCCTCATATATATAGGTAGGTTTAAGAAACACTTTTCAAAATTTTCAATTTTGCCTCTTTGTCTTGGCATTTTTGTTTCTAGTCCATTTTATCTCCTTTTTTAGAACCGTCTTTTCTATTATAGAATTTAGGTTCCCAATTTAATAAAATATCTTTGGAATCACTCAAATTGGAGCTAAAACCTTCCTAAACAAATTCGTCAAAGTTCGGGTCAACTAACATTGGAAAACATCCACCAGAAGGGTTTTAACTGTCCCAGGGCTTCCTAAAGTTTTTAAGGCTTCTAAGAACCTCAAAGAACTCAAAAATTTCATTTAAAAAGCCTTCCTATGAGAATTCTAAATTTTTTCTAAAATTACAAAAATGCCATTATGTTTCATTAACCTTTCATTCAATTTCATTTCTTTATTCTAGCTCCATTTTTCTTTCCATTTGAGCTTAGGATTCTCATTTTTAGGAGTTTAGAATGCTACATAAATTTTTTGGGACCTCAAACCACTCTATCTGAGGGACTTCCCTTTGTATCCAATGAATTTTGTACATTTATGAAGAAACCGTACTTTACATTTCTCATGTTTTCTCTTGTTTTCAAAGAACCAGATATTACAGAACCAAGGAGCTAGAAAGAAGGGAATTGTGTTTCTTGACTCAAGGTAGCTCTTCGTCCATTCTTGTTAGTATTTCTTGATTGTTTGATTATCATTGATTGCTTGTATGTTTGAATCATAAAACATGCCTTTAGCAATTGGTTTGATGCTTTGGTACCATTATGCCTCTTGACTTACCTTAAACATGTGAATTGGCTCTTGATGAGTGAGGTTGTACTAAAAGTCCTTTGAATTGGATAAGGTGAAACTAAAAGTTCCTAAGTAAAGGTGAGACAAGGCCAAATGTCTCATAGAATATGGAAGGCTAAGTCAAAAGTCCCTAAAAAGGGTGAAGCAAATCCAAAAGTCTCATATTGTAACAACCGGGGAAAAGAAAGGAAGTGAAAGTTGAAAATTTTCGGAATCCAGAATTTCTGCCAAGTCCTCTCGCAATAGCGAGAAATGGTCTCGCTACAGCGAGAGTGCTTGTTCATAATAGCGAAGGCGATTCTAGCTATAGCGAGTGCTGGCAGCAGCCCATATAAAAACCAGGGAGTTGCCCACTGTAGCGTGCGCCATAGCGAGAGTGAGGTCTGGAACTGACGCGAGTTTGCCATAGCGAATGGTATATCTCGCCATAGCGAAGGGAACTGACACGAGCTCGCCGTAGCGAAAGTTACACCTCGCCATAGCGAAGCCAGATTACACGAGCTCGCTATAGCGAAGGTTAGTTTTTGCCATAGCGAGAGTTGGTCCGGAAGAGAGTAAATAGCGAGATTTAGACTTCATTAAACGCCCAAACTCATTTCTTCTCTCATATCTGCCCTAGACTTTGACCCAAGGAGAGAAAAGAGGCGTGGAGAGTGAGAGAGATCAAGAGAAGGAGGAAGAGCAAGGGAAAGGTAAGGAAATTTCCCCCATTTCTCTTTAGAACTCTGATCCCCTCCCTTTGCCCTCTTTTTCTGCGGTTTTATTTGTAAAAATGGATGGATTTTGGGCATGGGTCAGAAGAGGGAAAGTGGAAAACACCTTTGAATCTTTGTGTTTTCTTTGAAAATGTTGTTTTCCACTACCATGGGAGCTTGAAAGAGAGAAAGAGTTGATGGCATTCTAGAGAGAGAGAGAGGACTCTAGGTTCTGATATGTAGGAGAGTTTGATCTGATGATTCCATGTTAAGAGAGTAATTCCATGCTCTTTAATTGTGTCTAGGCTCAAGAGAAACACCTCCATCATGGTGTGATTGTGAACCTAAGGAGGGAGAGGAGAAATTGAAAGGAAAAGCTAGTGTTGGCTTTGGCTCCAAAGGTAGCTCTCTTTTCCACTCTTTCTTGTTGCATTCTTGGGTATGATAGTCATTGTATGATTATGTATATGCTTGTTGTCTAGAATATGCCATATGCTATTACTTTGATGCATTGATGCCAATATGCTTGTGTGATGAATTGTGAGAATTGCTCGGGTGCGGTAGTGCCGAAAGTCCCATGAGATGGGTGAGGTGAAGCCGAAAGTCCCTTGAGATAGGTGAGACAAGGCCAAAAGTCTCAAACGAGTGAGGCCAAGTCAAAAGTCCTTAAACTCGGGTGAGGCCATCCAAAAGTCCCTAAACTCGGGTGAGGCTAGACCAAAAGTCCCTGGAGCCCATTTTTGGCATTGTTGTGAATTCCATAGCATGTACATTATGTGTTGGATGATTGAGAATGGCTAAATGCTTATTCACATGCTTTGACTTGTTATATGTCTTGATTGCTTGCTGGATTGAGTGCATGAGCTACTGAGATTCCCTGAATCTCACCCCTTCCCCTCCCAACTAAATATGCTAGGTGGAGCTCAAAGAGAACCGAGCACACACCAAGGAGCCTAGGAGCATGCGTAGTTAGATATTACTTTCTTTTGGATATTTTGATGTAATTTTGATGTAAAGTGGTGCCAAGTGAATATGTACCCACTATTTTTTAGATGTAAAGGTTGTAACATGTGTATAAACGTGAAATGATATTGTATGAACTATGTTTATAGCCAAATGAATGGAAATGAGGGTTTTGCCCCTTTTGTGGAATGAATGCAATAGTGTATAATTGGCCGTAGCATAGCGAGATTGGAATGTATGTTGATTTGGACCACATGGACTTGTTATATATCCTAGTTTTATGCTTTCAAACTTGTCCATGGGGAGTGAGAATGTGTGAGAGGCCTTTTGGACCCGTTTTGGACCTTTGGGGTGCCAAAACCGGTAATTTTGAGAGCTCCGTCAAAGTATGACCGGATGAGCTCCTCTTGTCATGAAATTTGGCATGCCTCTAGATTTTGTAGAGAGCTTCTTGGGAAGCTAAAATGGGTAATATTCGGAGGTCTAGAGAATATTTGGGGAATTGTTGAATTTGGGAAAATTTAATGGATTGGTCATGTACTATTCATCTAAACTAGAAAATGAAATCTGTGGCACTCTTAGACCAAATGGATTTCAAATGTGGTGAAATTTTATACACATAAACTAGAGAACCAAAGTGACTTATAGGAACTGGAATCACCTAAATCGGAGGTCTGTAGAGAGAGATTGGATCATCTGAAGTTCTGTATCAGCATCAGGGAGCTCATCTGACCCCCGTCACTGTTCCATTAGTTTTCGGGCTGTAGGAGCTACTGAACTGATCTGGACTTATTTGTCTCCTCTAGTAGACATCCGTAGCTTTCTGAATTGGTATAATGTGCCCAGATTGGATTTTTGTGGATTTAGTTATGAATTTTCGAAAGTCATGACAGAAAGCTGCACCAGAAACAGTGACAGCTGGACCTTCCTCCCATTTTCGATGTCAAACTTGGTCCAAATGCTGAGAATTTGATTGGGAATGATTTTTAGGGTAAAGTTAACACTTAGAACTTTCTAGAAAGCTAAAGTTTGCTGCATTCCCATTTTTCTACAATTTCTTATGATTTTCCAAAGTTAGAGCCAAAATATGACTTTTGGGCCCAAGTGAGAAAATGCAATTTTTCTGGTTTTTGGCTCTATACCTGTGGCTTATGGTTTTTTTTATGCTATGTATGAGTCATCTATATGTAGTTTGAGTTGAGGATGCTTAAGATGGGTTCACAAGACCCACGGGGCAAAAGATGAGTATATGAAACCCCGGTTCATAGCATGCAAATGCCACGAAAGAGTAGTGATTCTTTGGAAATCATATGGAACCGAGCCCGGTGAGAGGCTAGGTAGTGGTAGTAGATTAAGGTGTCACACATATAATTGGTAAAACTTGACCAAAAGACCCTAAAGCTTACTCTTAACCTTGGTGAATCCATATAAGTTTGAAAATGTGATTATGTTTGATATTTTGAAGCATTTAAGGCATGCTTGCTTTCTTTGACATGATAACATGCCATATATGCATTTTTAAAAGGATGAGTGAGCTATTGGAATTCTTTGAATCTCACTCTCCCTCACTTTATGTCTAACATTATCTAGGAAATTCTCATGGAGTAAAGAATGGAGGCCAAGAAGCTTGACTTGTGTTAGTATGACAATAGAATAAAATTTGATGTAACTTAATGTCAAAGTATAATTGTATGAGCTATATATAAGATGCAAATCTTCACTCATGTGTATAAATATGACATTATGATGAATGTATCATATTTGGAGCTAATTATATGAGAATATAGATTTGTGACATGTAAGTGGCTTGTAAAGTGTGTGTATTAAGCCAAGTGAGAGAGTGGTTTTAAGTTCTATGATATTTTGTATCTGATATGATGCTCCTATACACTATATTTGAGGTTTTGGACATGCTCAAATGGTCACAATGCATGTGAAAAGCCATCTTGAACCACTTGAAACTATTTGTCCACCATTTTAAGCCATAATCTTGCCCTTAACCAAAACCAGACCAAATAGATGAATTTTGTCATGAAATATGGCAGGCATATAGATCTCATTTAAAAATTTTCACAAAGCTAAAGAACACAATTTTTGGAGATCTATAGAATTTTTTATAATTTTTTAAAATTGGCTAAATTATGCAGAAACTGCCTATACATTATTCATTTTTTATAATTAGGTTTTTTGGGTATTTGAGGACCCAAATGAACTCTAATACTCACAAAATTTTATAGGCATATAGTTGGAATCATAAGCTCTCCATAGGCATAAAGATCACTCAATTTGGAGTTGTGTAGCTCAAGATATAAATTTTCAAAGTTTCAAGTTTGTACTAGAGCGAAAAACTGATAGTGGTATTATTCTATTAGATTTTTGTGGTCCAAACGAATTTGTTTTGATCTGGGATTTTTATAACAACTAGTTCATGTCTTGAGCTTTTCATGAAGTCCTAATTTGTGTGCTTTAGGGCTCACTAACTCAAGATATAAATTTTTGAAGTTTTAGATAGAATTATGGCATGGCATGAAAATGGTGAAATGGTTCTAATATGTGATGCTTGACCTTAAACCCAAATTTCATGCTTTTTTTTTCTGATATTTCTATATAAACAAGTGTATCAAGGATGAAGGATGAGTTTGGGAAGTTGAAACAGTTGAATTAAGCATAAATAAAATAATTTGACATTCAATGACGAGATTTTCTGCTATTAAAAGTGTTGAATATATGAAAAATGATGTTATAAACATATTGTGATGTAGAACTCGTGCTATCTTAATATGGTATTACACTCAACAATCATCATGCATGTAAGGTAAGGGAGAGTAAGCTACCTTGACATAGTACAACTAATGCCAAATGCTTTTTAACCTTTTCTGGATCTTTCCTTGGCCTCACACTTACATTGGTGTATTCCTCCATTAGTTTGGCCTAAAAACATCAAGATTGACACACATATTATCAATCAAGGCCCACACTTGCTAAATTTTTACTTTTATAACTTTTAAGCTACGAATTAAACCACTTAAAATGCACTTGGGACTCTCATTCTCACATTCCCTTTAGGCACTCTTTCTAAACGACTTTTATATCCATATGATGTTCATTTTTATCTCATTTGGTGGTCTAAAATTTGCGAAATTCCCTTGGAATTTAACTCCCCTTAAGTTGTCCTTTATCTAGGCTTTATGTAAAGGATCTTACTAAACATAGATCCTAGACAAACTTATGCTTCAAGAATTCATAATTCAAGCCACAAATTCTATATTTACTATTCATATGGTCATATGCACTATTCACTTGGTATTTTCACTTTTGACAAATCTAGAACTCATTATATAATTTTGAACTTTAAGGGGTAACTTCCAAAATTCAACTTCTAGACTTTAAAATTTCATCATATATACTCTATATGACCCCATTAGGACTTATTAGAGTCATCACTAGTTTGTTCAAACAAGCCTAACACTAAATGGTCTTATATTGCCCTTTCTTGAACCTAAAAGTTCAACTTTCATAATGTGGCTTCTAAATTCAATCCAATGTTTCTATTAGTGTTCTTATACCATTTTAAAACTATACATATCCCTAGTATTAATTAAATAACTTCCTAGACCCCTTAAACCTTCCATGGCCAAATAAGTACTCTTAAAACCCTAACATAGAGATTTTGTAGATTCAATCAATTCTAGGCTTAGATTCTCATTCCTTGCATCATAAAATATCTAAATACATCTTTGTAATATCCAATTCTCCAAAAATAAGATAAAATGTGAGAAACATAACATACGGTTTCTCTATAAATGAACAAAATTTACAAGATACAAAAGCAAGTCCCTCGAAATGACTTAGTTAAGGTTCTAAAAAATTTGAGAAGCATTCTAGACTACTAAAAATGAGAATCCCAAGTTCAGATGGAAAGAAAAATAAAGCTAGAATGAAGAAAAGAATTGTGACGAAACATTGACGAAATGTAAAGGCATTTTCATCATTTTGAGCAAAATTTGAAATTTTCATAGGAGGACTTTTTAAATGAAAGTTTTAAGTACTCCAAGGTTTTTAGGGGCCTAAAAATCATGGGAAGCCACAGGACAGCTAAAGCCCCTCTGGTGGATATTTTCTAATGTTAGTTGATCCAAACTTTGACTGATTCATTCGAGAAGGTTTTAGATCTGATTTGAGTGATTCTAAAGGCAGTTTACTAATTTAGGAACCTAAATTTCATAATGGAGAAGACGATTCTTAAAAAAGAACTAAAACAAACTAGAAACAAAAATGCCAAGAATGAAGGGCAAAACGAGAATTTTAGAAAAGTCTTTCTTCCTCCTTCCTATATATAAGTGGCGCCCCATCTTGTCCTTCATTTAACCCATTATGTTTCTGCTCCAAACTAGAGAAAAACCCTAGGGAGAGTGGCACGCAAGAGGAAGAGGGAAAGAAGGAGAAATCCAAGCTAAAAGGTATGGAATTTTAGTAGTTTTTCATGCTTTCTCCTTTCCAAACCTCTCCTTCTCCATTCCTGTTTCTTTCTTGTGATTATAATGAAGTTTATAAATCTATTTTAAGGGAGAAATTAAGGAGAAAATTCGGATTTGAAGAGAGGAGGCCAAAGAAGACAAGATTCAAGTGAGAAAACAAGGAAAAATAAGGTAAATTCTTCTTTCATGGTTGCTACCTATTTTTCCTCCTTCCTCTATATTTTGCCCCATGTAAGAAGCCATATGAGGGCTAGAATTTTGAGGAGAACCAAGGGTGATTTCTATGAATTTAAGGGAGGAGAGTAAGAATATGCAAAGAAATCCAAGTAAAAACCATGAATTTGCAAGATAGAAAAGTTAGGGTTTTGATTGTACCTTGAACTCTATCATGAACCCTAACCATATTTTATGATGTTTAAGTATTCATATGAGTTCCTAAGACACCAAGAGAGCTTCCTACATGATTCTCCCATAAAAGGAAGTAAGAAAACTCCATTGGTACCTTATAAAAGTATAGCTTCAGCCAAGGAAAGTCCATACACCTAAAGAGTGTTTTGATTCCTTCCAAGCTTATTTTTGCATCATGTATGATGGGAGAGTATGAGAGGAAGCCTTGGAAAAAGTTTAGAAGCCATAGAAAGCAAGATGGCCTTATATGTTTCATAATATGGCTTAAAGAAGCAACACCTAGCTAGGCTCCTTGAATGGATTGTGTGATGACTCTAAAAGGTTTAAATGGAGTCAAGAATCATAAATGAATAGATAGAATGGAGCCAAGATGATTTTTTCTTAAGGTTGCTTCATTAAGCACATTATGGAACTATAAAAGTGCCTTATAAGTCACCTAGCTTTTTTAGTGATTATGTAACCTTGGACTTTGCTTCGAGAGTGTAATTAGCTTCCATATGATATGTCTAGGCCAAGAGGAATGATCTCCACCTTCTTGGGTGTTTGAGGTCAAGGGAAAGGATTCAAGATTCAAGGAAAAAGTATGTAAAGGCAAGTAAGGTAGCTCTCTCCATTTTCTCTCATATATATATGTGTGCTTACATTGTCTTGAATGTATGTATGTATGTTTTAAGCCATGAAAAGTATTCTAGCATGATTTTATATGCCATGGTACCATGAGGATGCATTATGTTTCTAAATGATGTTTATGATGCTTGTTTTGGTTTGCTTAAGTGTGGTGAAGCTAAGAACCTTTAAAATTGGTTGAGACAAAGTAAAGAGTCTTTCAAAAGTGAGGTTGACTCCCAAGAGTAAGATTGAGTCCAAGAACCTCTTAAAGAAATGGGTGAGGCAAGTCTAAGATCCACAAGTAAATAGGTGAGGTTAATCCACTTACTTGGCAAGCTTATATATATTATGTGTGACTTTTTCAAATGCCAAGAATGCTTCTTAAATGATTGCATGTGTTAATATACCCATGCATGCATTTGTAAGACTTGTATTACATACTTTGTGTGTGATTGAATAGGAGATAAGCTATTGGGATTCTTGAATCTCATCCCCTCCCCTTCAATGTCTTAACATGCTAGGTGGAACAATTGAGCAAAGTATTAGAGGCCACCAAGCCTAAAAGAAGAAGATTGACATTAAAGTATATAAATATGACTAGTTTCACTCCCTTTTTAGCCATACACATGGCATATGATGTAATCTCTTAATGAAATTGTTATGTAAACATATGAGCATGTGTAATTATGTTGATATGTTATGTACAAATGAGATTTAAGGCTATATGTATGGAATCATATATTTTGGTTATGTAATGGCAAGTTTGGCTCTTGAATAGTTTGATGGATTAGTGTAATAATGGAAGTGGAATGGCCAAATTGAGATGTATGAGAGTTGGAATCACTTGGACAGTTCATGTAAGTCATATTTATGCTTTTAAACTTACCCAAGAGGTGCCAAACATCAAGGGAGATCATTTGGACATCTTGAAACCTCATATGAAGCAAAATTTGACCACTTTAGAACCCTATACCACTTTTTGTCCAAATGAACTCTTCTTGATCTGAGATTTAGCATACATTTAGAGCTTGTTGAGAGCTTTTTGGGAAGCTAAACTAAAAATTTTTTGGAGGTCTATGGAATATTTAATAAATTTTCAAAATTAGAAAATTTTTTGATTTTGGTCAAAGGTATTGTTCACCCAGGTCTAAAAATAAATTCTATCACTTAAGGGGCAAATGATGTTCAATTGCCATGAAATTTTATAAAACAAAACTAGACACTCCTAGTGACTTGTGCGAAGCACCCCATTTAGATGTCTAGAGAGAGAGATATGAATTTTTAAAATTTTTTTCCCAGTATCAAGCGTTCATACTGACCCAGGTTACTGTTTGATTGGGTTTCGAGGTTTGGGTGTGCCTAAACTGGTTTGGAGTTATTTTTTCCCTCTAGATAACATTAGTAGCTTTTCAGATTGATATCATTTACATGGATTGGATTTTTGTAGAATTAATTGGACATTTTTGAAATTTGTAGCAAAAACTTGTGATAGTACTAGTAGCCTGCCAGGCCTCTACCTATTTTCAAATGTCACACGTCTTTTGTGTGATGATTCATGGTCTGGTCATATTTTTAACATAATGTAGGCATGTCTAGCTTTCCAGAATGGCAAAGAATGAATGATTTTGATTTTTCTAGAATTAGTTATGAGTTTTCAAATTTGTAATAGAAAGAGAGATTTCTGGCCAAAAATATAATTATGTGTTTTATGCTTCCATTTGCCTTACACGAGCTCTAGACCAATTATGGTGATGGAAACGAGTTGCATCTATGTAAATAAGTATAAGAATGTGATACATGAGTCCATATGGCCCACGGGACTCCGAAAGAAAAATTTTTCCTGTAAAGAAATGCATCTTGATTCATGACTCTTTATATCACTATGTTGCTTCCATAGAAATTTTATGAGATGAGGCATGGGAATTGCATAAATGGAGTCTTAGAAGTATGGTGTTGCATTCTTTGCCTAGGCTAAAATTCCACTCATATGGCTCTATCTTGTTCTTTTTCATAAATCAATGCAAACTAATAGTAGATATAAAACCTTCATGGTCTAAAACCCTTTAATACACCAAGATTACATGAAGAAAAATCCCCCTCCTGACTTTCTCTCTCATGGTCAAACCATATAGGGCCAATAAACTCAAGATTTTTCAAGTGTTTCAGATAGAAACTTACCTCAATGCGAAGCACTCTTTCTGTAGACTCATTTCTATTGAACAATTTCTTGAAAGGAGCTCTTTTTTGTGTGGGGTTAAATATAAACTTCACCTTTTCATGGAAGAAAAACCACCATTAGATAGCCCTTTGAGAGTATATTAAGCTTCCTAATTGGCGTGAGGTGAACTGAGGCTGTTCACTTACCTAAATCAGAGCTTGAAATCTCTCTGTCCCCTCCCTACCTAAGACCCATTAATGGCTTCCAAAAGTTGAAAGTGAAATATGGTAAAAGATGATGAAGTGTGGCTTCCCTTATAAGCCACTTTTAAAATTTTTCAAAATGACCATTTTGTCCTTGGTCATAAATTCTCTCTGTTTATGCTCATTTTTCAGACCTTTTAGGATCTAATTACTTTTTACATAATTTTGAGTGCTTTTTCACATAAAAATATTATTTTTAAAGTTTAAATAGCTTAAAATAGTAAAAAAATAGCTCTACTTACAGTCATAGCATTGTCTATCTCATTTCACATACTATAAGGGTTTTAACCAATTCTAACAATCTATATAGTTTTTAGATCCTTTGTGGAATATCATTGGTTTTCTTTTAAAAGCAAATGACTACATATAAGAAATAATACAAGAGTAGAAGTTAAGGGGATCTAAACATGTAAATTGGTTTTGCATGGCAAAAGAATCATAATCTTACATGATGTTCTATTCGCTCTAGAAATCTCGTCTCTCTTTTTAAATTTGGTTTTATGTTAATTTTCATGCTAACTTAGTATGCATACTGTATTTTACCTGGACAAGCTTAGAAAATAATAACAAAATCAAATTAACCAAAATGTATAAAAAGAAAAAAGAAACAAAGGAAAAACTTTTAAGAAGCAAAAGTAAAATAAAAAAAATTAAATTATTTATTTTTCTTTAAATTTCAAAAGCTGAAATAACCTAAAAAAATAACAATTAAAATACAAAATACCAAAAAAAAATCAAAGAAAATAAAAATGACCCTTAAAAAAAAGAGAAGAGAAAAAAAAAAAAAAAAAGAAAGAAATTTTTTTAAAAAAATAAAAATATATTAAAAATATATATTTATTTATTTTCCCCATATATCAAAAAGAGGAAAAAAAAAAGAGAATAATAAAACTTAAAATAAAAAAAAAAAATCACCAAATGAATTTACAAGATCTTGACTCCTACGATAGGTCTTTCCAGTCCATATAACCCGACACCCAAATAGCCAAAAAAAAAAAAAAAGCTAAATCAAAATTAAAACAAAAAAAAGTAAATAAAAAGAAAGAGAAAAGAAAAAAGGAGGAGAAGAGAATAAGGTTTAAGGCCTAATAGCAAATTTTGAAGCCCAATGCCCAAAGCTCCATGAGTTTTAAAATTTCAAAAATCAAATTAAAAAAAATCTGAAAAAAAAAAGAAAAGAAAAAAGGAGAAGAAAAAAGAACCCACTAACCTAATGCCAAAAAAAAAAAACAAACAAAATAAAAAAAGAAGAGGAGAAAAGAGGAAGAAAGGCCCAATCCAAAGCCCGACCATCAAAGCCCAAACAAAAAAAAAACCATTAGAGAAAAATAGAGCAACCCTAGCCCAAGATCCACTTTATCAAATCTTACCCAGTCCTCTTCTCCTTAGCATGACTCTAAGGGACACACACAAGCTAACAAAAAAGGACTACATTCAGCACGCATAGAAAAAAGGACCACATATGTAGAGACGCACACAAGGACAATGCACAGGAGGGACGTGCACGATGTGGTTGTATAAAGTAAAGGGGAGGAACAAAAAAATCATACCGACTCTAGCAAAGAGAAGAGTAGAGGGGATTTTTTGGATTGAAGGGAGAGATACTGAGAAGAAAAATCGGGTGCTTGGAGGGGCTTTGAATTAGAAAGAATAGAGAGGAGGAAGGCATGCGAGATTGAGAGAGACTCAAGAGCAAGGGGGTTCCTTTTGGGATTTGAGGGGAGGAAACTGAGAGGTTTTTCTGGAGAAGGAGATGAACAAGAGACCATAGGTGTGAGAGGGACAATCAGGGGGAGAATTTCTGGAATTGAAAATAGAAGTTTTTAGGTGTGAATGATTCAAAAGTAGATTTTCGAATTGAAAGGAGGATTCAGAGAGGAGTGAAATTGAGGAAGGAGAGACAAAGAAGAGATAGAAGATGAGCTCAGAGGAGGATTCATCATCTCTAGATTCCTTAGAGGTATGTTTTTGTGTTTGTCTTCCCTTGAATTTTGGTTCTTTTGAGCATATTATTGCTATATAAAAGATTTTGATATTGTACGTTCTAATTTTGCATAAGAATAGGTTTTTATTTTTTAAAATTTTCTTTGCTCCTGTATACTTTGATTTAGCTCTACATTGATGGAAGATTATCCTCCTGTGTGATTGTGGATCATTTACTGCATCTAAGAGTTCTATTTAGAATTTGGCATAGAATTTTGCTAATTTATTTGGTTATATAATTGTTGCATCTGGGCTCTGTCTTTGTGGCTTGTTGTAATTTGTTTTCACATTTGAACTGTGATGAGAAATTTTTGTGAATAAGCTAGGCTCTGCTCATTTGTCCTATAATACCATAAGCTATCTGTATTTTTCCTGAAGCTTATTAAGTTTCTTAGTTGTGTAGTGGGGCAGCTTCAGGTTATAATAGGTTTATCCCTTTACTTTAGTCATGCATTTCTTAACCAAGGGATAGGAAAATGCTTTGTTTTATCAGGCCTTCATGTGGGAGAAATGATGTTGATCATATGGTGTTTCAACTAACGTGTTTTCTTTGTATAATCTATGTCCCCATGATGCCATTTCTGTTACTGAAAATGAAACATAAATAGGGAAACATTAATCTATTTTTGTATTGCATTTGAAATTGGGTTAAGTTTTGCCTATGCAATGCTGGTCATTTCATTGATTTATGATACCAATTAGGTCAGGTATATGGTGCTCATTGTTCCAGTAGTTCTTTTTGTTTGGAATTTAGACATGGTAAAACCTCACCTACAACGCTTTATGTCATATTTCATAGTTGCTATTCCTTCTTTTGATCTTGCTCTTTTTGCATATAAGCTCCACTTAGGAAAGAGTGAAAGTGTAACACCATAATATATTAATACTATCTAGCCTCCCTCTGGGCTCGGTTCCATATGATTTCCAAAGAACCAGTATCAACCGTGGCATTTTCATGTTATAAAATGGGATTTCAAACACTCATCTTCTACCCCGTGGGTCCTGTGAACCCATCATTCACATTCTCTACTCACACTCTATTTATAAAACTCATACATAGCATAAAACAAGCCATAAGCCACGGGTATGGAGCCAAAAACCAGAAAAATGCAATTTCTCACATGGGCCCAAAAGTCAGATTTTTGGCTCTAACTTTGGAAAATCATAACTAATTAGAGAAAAATGGGAATCTAGCAAACCATATCTTTCTAGAAAGCTCCAAGTGTTAAATTTACACTAAAAATACTTCCTAACCACAATCTCAGCATTTGGACCATGTTTGACATCGAAAATGGGACAGAGATCCGGCTGTCCCTGTTTCTGGTGCAACTTACTGTCATAAACTTCAAAAATTCATAACTAAATCCAAAAAACTCAAAATTGGGCAAACTGTATCAATTTGGAAAGCTACAGATGTCTATTAAAGGATAAAAAATAAGTCTAGATCAGTTTAGTAGCCCTTAGACCTCGAAAATTGATGGAACAGTAATAGAGGTCGGTTGGCTTCCCTAATGCTGATATAGAACTTCAAAAGGTTCATTCTCTCTCTACAGACCTCCAATTTAGGTGAATCTAATTGGTATAGGTCAATGTAGTTTTCTAGTTTATGTGTATAAAATTTCATGACATTTGGTCACCGTTTGGTCTATGAATGACATAGATTTCTTTTCGGACCTATGGTAACAGTACATGACCAAACCATCAAATTTTTCTCAATTTCAACAATTTGCCAAATATTCTCTAGACCTCCAAATATTACCCACTTTAGCTTTCCAAGAAGCTTTCTACACACTCTAGAGGCATACCAAATTTCATAGCAAGAAGAGCTCATTTGGTCATATTTTGACAGAGCTCACAAAATTAACAGTTTTGGCACCCAAAATAGTCAAAGTAGGTCCAAATGGCCTCCCACATGTTCCAACAACTCATAGACAAGTTTAAAAGCAGGAAAATAGTCTATATAACATGTCCAAGTGGTCCAAATCATCATACATTTCAAACTCACTATGTTACGGGCCAAAATACACTATCACATACATTCAACAAAAGGGGCAAAACCCACATTTCCATTAATTTGGCTCTCTACATAGTTTGTACATCATATATCCATACATTTACACTTGCTACAACATTTACATCTCAAAAATAGTGGGTGCATATTCATTTTGGCACCACTTTACATCAAAAGAGTCAAAATAGAGCTAACATTCATCTAACATTGTCCTAGGCTCCTTGGTGTGCACTTGTTTCTTCTTAAGCTCCACCTAGCATGTTAAGATGGGAGGGGGAAGGGGTGAGATTCATGGAATCTCAGTAGCTCATGCACTCATTCAAGGAAGCAATCAAGGCATATAACAAGTCAAAGCATGCAATTTAGCATCCAACCATTCTCAATCATATAATATATGTTGTACATGCCATGGAAATCACAACAATGCCATAAGTAAGTTCTAGGGACTTTTGGTCTAGCCTCACCCGAATTTAGGGACTTTTGGATGGCCTCACCCGAGTTTAGGGACTTTTGACTTGGCCTCACTCGGTTATGAGACTTTTGGCCTTGTCTCACCCATCTCAAGGGACTTTCGGCACTACCTCACCTGAGCAATTCTCATAATCCATTACACAAGCACATTGGTAACAATGCATCATGGCAATAACATATGACATATCTCACACAACAAGCATATACATAAACATACAATAACTATTACATCTAAGAATGCAACAAGAATGGAAAGAGAGCTACCTTATGAGTCTACACAAGCTTTTCCTTTCAATTCCTCTTCTCCCTTCTTGGTTTCACAATCACACCTTGATGGAGGTGTTTCTCTTGAGCCTAGACAGAACAAAGAGCATGGATTACTCTCTCATAACTTAACAACTCTTAGGAGTTCTTCAGAGCAAACCTTGCTAACATATAAGAACCTAGGGTTCTCTCTCTCTCTCTAGAATGTCTTCAACTCTCCTTCTTTCCCAAGCTCTCATGGTAGGATAATCAACATATTCAAGGAAAACAAGAAGTTCAAGGGTGTTTTCCACTTTCCCTCTTCTGACCCATGCTTAAAATCCAACTAATCTCACAAACAAAACCATAGAAAGAGAAGGCAAAGAGAGGAGATCAAGATGCTAAGAAGAAAAGAGAGAAACTTGCTTACCTTTCCTTTGTTCTTCCTCCTTCTCTTGGTATCTCTCACTCTCCAAGCCTCTTTTCTCTCCTTGGGTCGAAGTCTAGGGCAAATAAGAGAGAAAGAATGAGCTGGGGCATTTAAAGGAGTCAAATTCTCGCTTTTTACTCTTTTCCGGACTGACCCTCGCTATGGCAAAAATTAACCTTCGCTACGGCGAGCTCGTATCAGCTACCTTCGCTATAGCGAGGTTTAACTTTCGCTACGGCGAGTACGTATCAGTTCTGATAAGCATAGTTTTTATACATTTTATTTCCCTTAACTTAAGCTTTTTAATGATTAAATAAGGCTTAATGGATTTACTTAGATGGAATTTTGTTTAGTAACCATTCTCTACACTTTATGAATTAATTGGCAAAATAATCGATTTTAAATGCATAAATCATGTTAAATAAATTTTGTGGATAATTCTATTGAATATTCTTCATTCTTTTGTGCAGAATTTCTGATGTGCAAGTAGCTTGAAGGAGCATTTGATTAAAGGAAAAGAAGAAGCTTTCACTTCCCTCTCCCCTAGCTCATGCACAAGTTATACACTCACTCTCACGTTGCTTCAGAAACAGAATGGAAGAATAAACATGCAGAAGTTAACGTGCAAAGCTTGGGCTAAAGGAATGAAGCAGCAACACGAGCTGTCCAGAACCACATCAAAGGGAAGAAGCTTGTTGAGCTAGATTGGAAGCTATCACGTGGTGAACAGAGGAGCAGCTGCATGAGAACAGTTTCAACGTGGAAAAACGACGTGTTTAAAGCTAGGGACAGCAGCAGAATAAATGGGAAAGAAAAAGACGCAAAGCCACGTGAGAAGTTTGAGCTTGGGTTTACATTGAAGGAGAAGGAAAGAAAGGCTTGAGTTGGGTTCTGCATGAGAACAAGCTACAGGTTTGAGCTGCAGCAACAATTGAATAAGGCGAGCTGAACAGAAAAGAATGAATAGCTACGGGGTAGTAAGTGTTAAACGTGGCTAGAGCTCGTGGAAAAACATAAAGAAATGAGAAGGTGCATTAGAGAGGAAGAAAGAGCGTGGATGAGAACCCCCTTGAGTAGAACACGAATGAACAGAGGAGGTTCAGAAGCAACACACACCAGCTGAGCACATGGTTTTACACGAGTGAGAAGCTCGAGTTTTGTGTGGAGAACATGCAGAACAGAGCATGCAGCAGCGGAATAAAAGAAGCACAAGCTAAGAATGGAAGAATGAGTTGGCACAAAGAAGAGAAGCTGGAAATCACGTCTGGACAGCAGCAAATGAAGAGAAGAATCAGACTCGAAATACAAAATCCACGAAGAAGAAAGCTACGTGAAGATACATGCAGAGCCACGGTGTAAGTCTGGTTTGAGAAGGAATGAAGAGAGCACGTGAAAATTTAAGCAAGCCACGTGAGAATGAAGCACCAGATACCTCCATTCGCACACTCCGTCATTCACGCTTAAATCAATTCTCATTCGCTGGCCCAGTCCATTCATTAATCCTTATTCCTTCGGTCATTGGCCTTTTAAAAACCCTCACCTCCGTCTTTATTCATTCACGCCTCATCAACCACTTATCTCGCCTCCTTCGCCTCCATTCACCCCATCCCCTTCGTCCACACCACTCCATTCTCCATTCCATTATCCATCTCCAACCATGCCAATATGAAGTTCTGATTCATCCTTGAGGCTAGCAAGGGAGGAAGCTCTTGAGTAGAAGCTTGAATCCTTGGGGAAGAAGAAGAATTCTGGCTATGATTTTCTTATTTTTTTTACACTTTTTCTTATTCTATATAATCTCGGTTGAGTTGTATTTGATTAGGAATTTATGTAATTAATTAGTGGCTGGTTAGACACTGATTAGGAAACCCTTTTTGTTGATTAATTGGTTAGATTTGAATTTGATTTTTCATTATTCTCTCTAATCTCCCATGTATGCCACGAAGGTGTTCGATGGAATACATGAGTGAGATTTTGTGCTTGATTGTTTGATTTGAGAATTGATTAGTGTTTAGTTGGTTAATTAAACATTTTTGGATGATGAATCAGAAAATAATTAATTGGTTAATCAATCAAATTGGATGTTCATTGATCTTAAAGACAAGAGTTAACGGTTTAATGCAGGATTGAGGTCTCAATTCAACATTAGATTGTTAATCTCTTGATTCTTGTGTGGTAACTCAAGATAACTTGTAATGAACATAATTAGGAATTCTTAGGCCAAAATTAATCACAATTAGAATAGGATAAGGATAGTGGATACCAAGAGATGATTCCTAAGCTAGTCACAAGACCATTCTCCAACCACAATTTATCTAATTAGGTAGACATTAGGAAATTTGTTTCAATTCAGTTTAGGATAGTTTAATTCAACCAAAACCCCCCAAACTAGATAGTTCTAGGATCTTAGAACACTTAGAGCACCTAATTGAACATTGAATTCCAATTCCAAGGGAGATGACCTAGGTTGTGCCACTTGCTATATTTTTAGATCAACCTAGTTTTATTTTGAGGGTTGCACGACAAGCCCGTCAAAATTTGGCGCCGTTGCCGGGGAATTTGGAGTCTCAATTGTTTGAGAAAGTTTTCTAAGTGTTCTTATTTTGTTTTAACTTTGTTTTGATTCTATTTTGGTTTGATTTTTGTTCTGTTTTGAGCTTGGAATCGGGTGAATTCGGTGTTACACATTAAGAGTCCTGCTTGCTGGAATTTTTGTTTGAAGTGCCCAGAAAATTCTCAAACTCTATTTTTAAAGGTTTTTGGGTGTTTTGAGCAAAAGTAATAGCATAGCTATTAGGTGCACCATTTTTTGGCCAAATTCCAACGTTTAAGACACTTTTTCTAATTTTTTAGTATTTTTTCGAATTTTTTAGGAATTTTTCAATTTTTCTGGATTTAATTTTTTTATTTTTTGTGAGTTTATTTTGTGTGACTAACCTCTATTTAGGAGTGTTTTTCATTGTTAGGAACTTCTTAGCTTCATTGAATTTTTATTTTCTTGAGTTTGAGTTAATTTTAGTTATAATCTGTTTGTGATTTTACTTGCGCTTAAAGTGATTGTGCTTCTCATTTTTTCTTGCTTATAAATGGATCAATACTATTCTAATCAAGGTGTTTATGATCCCTGTAGAGAGCATAGGATTTCTCAGAAGTTGGATAATGCCATGTCAATGCTTCAAGGTCTTCTTGAAAGACAAAGACAAGAGCAACAAGCCCAACAATATCAACAAGTCCAACCACCATGCTACCAACCACATCACCATTCCTGTGAAGTTCACCCCAGCTACCAACCATACCACAATCCATATGAGATCCATCCAAATTACCACCATCATCATGAGCCACATCATAACTTCCATATGCAAGAGCCATACCCTGATTACCATATGCAAGAACCAAACTATCATCCTTACAATTACCATGAGGGGTACATGCAACAAGAACCCCAGAGGGAACCGAGTTCAGAAGAAAGGATGAGGCAGCTAATGGAAGCTTGTGATATTCAACACCAGCAAATGCAGCAAATGCAGCAAATGGCCCAACGGATAACTGAACGGTTACAACTCTTTGACCAACAATTGAAGGATTCAGGATTTCAAATGAATCAACCGACTACAAGTGCTAATGAATCAATTGAAGAGCAAATTAGAAAGGAATGTATAGAGGAGGAAGAATCTTATTCATTGGGTAATATCCTTCCATCCTCTAATGTTTTACAATTTGTTGGAACTGATTCTAGTTTGCCTGATAGCACTGTGACTACTGATGCATATAATGTCGTTGATTCTGAATTACATGATGATGATGATGTTGATGAGGAATTAATTGTTGAATCTCCTGATGTGGTTGATTGTGGTAATGCATTGAACAAAACTGATACATTTGTTGATGCTCATGAACCCTTATGTACTGATGCACTTGGGATGTCTACTCCTAGCTGTGATTATAGTGAAAATTTTATTTCTAATCAATTGATGAATCTATTGAGTCTAGGGTAATAGATAAGTGTGGGGGTGACTTAGAATGTAATGATTATTCTGTTCCTGGTGTGGAATTAGTTGATAATTCTGTTGATAATGCATCTTCTGAGTTTAAAGACAACATGCCATTTGGATCATGTGACATAGCTGATTTAGATGCATCTTTTGACTGTGTGTGTGTTGAATCTACTATATGTGATGAATACTCCCAAATTAATTCTTTCATTGAGACTAGTGAGTCCATCACATATTTTGATCAACATGATTCTTCACTAGCATGTCATGATATGATTGATAAAGCGGTAGATGTAGCATGTGGTGATAATGATACAGACATTGAGTTTGTTAAGCAGCTTGTTGATGAATCAGACTTAACTCCTAGATGCTTGTGTGATGATATGCATACATGTCCTGTGTGTGCTGAGATTAATGAGTTTCTGAGGTCTGATAAGTCTGTTGAATCCATAGAGTCCTTTGCCTGCACTGAATTTTTTGATGCTACTGATTCCACTGATCATACTAGTATTGATGAGAGTATACATAATGATAGTTTTGATATTGAACATCATATTGAATCTTATGCTGCTGTTGATACTAGTGGGAGACTTGATTTTGCTGTTGATCATTGTTTAGAATTTTATGAGCCTACTGATGTCTCTTTGATCAGGGAAGATGTTGTTTCTCCTATTGAGAGTTCAGAACAAATTCTTGAAGTTGGTGAGCTAGTTCCCAACAATCAACAGACTCTCCAAATTGAGAAAAAGCACCTGTCAAATGCCTTAGAGAACTTGAATTCAAAGGACTGTGAGAAGTTGCAATTAGATTTTCATATTGATGTAGTGACTCTTACTGATGAGAGTCAAGTAGATTTTATTGGCTTTGATAGATATTTAGAGAGTCTAGAGTCTAGTGTTTTTAAGTTTAATTTTAAATTTCCTTTCTTTGGTTTTAATTGTCTTAAATTTGATTTTTCTTCTCTTCCTGCTTTTGAATATGCTAAAAATGACTTTCTTAAACTACTGATGGTTGAGAAAGTCCATGAGTCAACGCTAAATGATCAATCAAAATGCTTTAAAGTAGTGAGACTCAAATTTGTTCAGTTAAGAAGGAATAAAGTAGTTTTGATTTTGGTTTTTGATACTTATGATTAGTTCATCTTTAATAAAGCTCTTTTTAGTTTAGGATTTAGTTTTCTTTTCTTTTCTATATTACAGTTTCTTTTGTTTCGGTTTTGTAGGAAATAAATTGCTAACCAGCTATAAAGGAAATCTAAGCCTACCATTGAGAAGTTCATCCGGTTGTATTCTATCCTTTCACTCTCTTTATATTGTGTTGTTTATCTATTTACTAGACTGGTGCTGGCATTTAGGACAATGCAATATTTAAGTGTGGGGGAGAGAGTCATTTCATTCCATCCATCTTTTCTTTATTTTGAAAAAAAAAAAAAAAATTAAAAAAATTTTTAGGAAAATTTTTGAAAAATAGTATGATTCTTTTCAGTTTTCCTGTGAAAGTTGCAAGCTGAGATGATTATAGCTTGGATTCACTTAGACATGATAAGTGATGGATCTTGTGTTTTGATTCAAGTGAAGTGGTAATGAATTTGATTTCAATGAATTATTTGATAGCCATTAGCTGGTGAGAATTTGAGCCTTAATTTTTCAATTCTAGTGTGTATTCACCTATCTTTGTTTCACTTTAGAACTTGTCTTGATTCTTTGTTGAGGCCACATTTGCATTTGCATGCATAAAAATGATAAGGCATTCATTTCTATTTTAGCTAGATAGCCAAAAAGCCAACCTTACATACACTTTATCCATTGTTTAGCCCCTTTGAGCCTTGTTTTCTTTTGTTGTTAACCCTTAGCCAATTAAAAATGTTTCCCACCTTGTTTTAAGATGCCTTAGAGATTTTAAGAAGCATTACATCTAAATAGGATAGGTGAATGTGTGCTTTGCATCCATTAAGGCCATTGTGATTCAAAGAATTTGTTCTAAAAAAAAAAAATGCAATGCAAGGAAAAGAATAGAAAAGCCAAAAGAAAGCAAAAGAAAAGCAATGAAAAAAAAAAAAAGGGGAAAAGTTATTGAAAATCAAAAGAAAGAAGTAATTTAGATTGAGTTTGTAGTTACCCATTGTTAGTTGGAAATAAGGCCTTGAATGCACACTTTTCCTTATCCTAGATTATCATTGAATGCTCTTGAAGTTCTAAGGTATCTATTTTGTTTAGTTTTTCCCTTTATTTTTGTATCCATTCATTTCATCTCCCTCAACCCCATTACAACCCTGAATAAAGTCCTTTGATTTGTGCATTGCATTTGGCATGAGTGGTGGAGATTTAGAAGCTTGACAAGCTTATGGTAGTGAACTTGGATAGGTGAAACTTGAGTGAAACACATCCCTTTAAATACTAGAGAGTTGAGAGTAAACAGTAACCTATGTGAGGAGCTATGCATTTTAATTCATTCTTTTCAAATGAAATTGCCATGGAATTTGATTTCTTGATACAAGTGAAATTAACTTTGATTGTTGAGGTGATGAAGCGTTGTGATTAGTCTCTAGTTTGTGATTCTTACACTTCTTTTTTCAATTTTCATTTTCCACTTACCATTCTTTTAGCCGGGTGTTTCAAATTCATTCTTTTAATTGGATTTTGAGCTTTGCCCAGGAATGCAAAGGTTTAAGTGTGGGGGAATTTGATAAGCATAGTTTTTATACATTTTATTTCCCTTAACTTAAGCTTTTTAATGATTAAATAAGGCTTAATGGATTTACTTAGATGGAATTTTGTTTAGTAACCATTCTCTACACTTTATGAATTAATTGGCAAAATAATCGATTTTAAATGCATAAATCATGTTAAATAAATTTTGTGGATAATTCTATTGAATATTCTTCATTCTTTTGTGCAGAATTTCTGATGTGCAAGTAGCTTGAAGGAGCATTTGATTAAAGGAAAAGAAGAAGCTTTCACTTCCCTCTCCCCTAGCTCATGCACAAGTTATACACTCACTCTCACGTTGCTTCAGAAACAGAATGGAAGAATAAACATGCAGAAGTTAACGTGCAAAGCTTGGGCTAAAGGAATGAAGCAACAACACGAGCTGTCCAGAACCACATCAAAGGGAAGAAGCTTGTTGAGCTAGATTGGAAGCTATCACGTGGTGAACAGAGGAGCAGCTGCATGAGAACAGTTTCAACGTGGAAAAATGACGTGTTTAAAGCTAGGGACAGCAGCAGAATAAATGGGAAAGAAAAAGACGCAAAGCCACGTGAGAAGTTTGAGCTTGGGTTTACATTGAAGGAGAAGGAAAGAAAGGCTTGAGTTGGGTTCTGCATGAGAACAAGCTACAAGTTTGAGCTGCAGCAACAATTGAATAAGGCGAGCTGAACAGAAAAGAATGAATAGCTACGGGGTAGTAAGTGTTAAACGTGGCTAGAGCTCGTGGAAAAACATAAAGAAATGAGAAGGTGCATTAGAGAGGAAGAAAGAGCGTGGATGAGAACCCCCTTGAGCAGAACACGAATGAACAGAGGAGGTTCAGAAGCAACACACACCAGCTGAGCACATGGTTTTACACGAGTGAGAAGCTCGAGTTTTGTGTGGAGAACATGCAGAACAGAGCATGCAGCAGCGGAATAAAAGAAGCACAAGCTAAGAATGGAAGAATGAGTTGGCACAAAGAAGAGAAGCTGGAAATCACGTCTGGACAGCAGCAAATGAAGAGAAGAATCAGACTCGAAATACAAAATCCACGAAGAAGAAAGCTACGTGAAGATACATGCAGAGCCACGGTGTAAGTCTGGTTTGAGAAGGAATGAAGAGAGCACGTGAAAATTTAAGCAAGCCACGTGAGAATGAAGCACCAGATACCTCCATTCGCACACTCCGTCATTCACGCTTAAATCAATTCTCATTCGCTGGCCCAGTCCATTCATTAATCCTTATTCCTTCGGTCATTGGCCTTTTAAAAACCCTCACCTCCGTCTTCATTCATTCACGCCTCATCAACCACTTATCTCGCCTCCTTCGCCTCCATTCACCCCATCCCCTTCGTCCACACCACTCCATTCTCCATTCCATTATCCATCTCCAACCATGCCAATATGAAGTTCTGATTCATCCTTGAGGCTAGCAAGGGAGGAAGCTCTTGAGTAGAAGCTTGAATCCTTGGGGAAGAAGAAGAATTCTGGCTAAGATTTTCTTATTTTTTCTACACTTTTTCTTATTCTGTATAATCTCGGTTGAGTTGTATTTGATTAGGAATTTATGTAATTAATTAGTGGCTGGTTAGACACTGATTAGGAAACCCTTTTTGTTGATTAATTGGTTAGATTTGAATTTGATTTTTCATTATTCTCTCTAATCTCCCATGTATGCCACGAAGGTGTTCGATGGAATACATGAGTGAGATTTTGTGCTTGATTGTTTGATTTGAGAATTCCTTAGTGTTTAGTTAGTTAATTAAACATTTTTGGATGATGAATCAGAAAATAATTAATTGGTTAATCAATCAAATTGGATGTTCATTGATCTTAAAGACAAGAGTTAACGGTTTAATGCAGGATTGAGGTCTCAATTCAACATTAGATTGTTAATCTCTTGATTCTTGTGTGGTAACTCAAGATAACTTGTAATGAACTTAATTAGGAATTCTTAGGCCAGAATTAATCACAATTAGAATAGGATAAGGATAGTGGATACCAAGAGATGATTCCTAAGCTAGTCACAAGACCATTCTCCAACCACAATTTATCTAATTAGGTAGACATTAGGAAATTTGTTTCAATTCAGTTTAGGATAGTTTAATTCAACCAAAACCCCCCAAACTAGATAGTTCTAGGATCTTAGAACACTTAGAGCACCTAATTGAACATTGAATTCCAATTCCAAGGGAGATGACCTAGGTTGTGCCACTTGCTATATTTTTAGATCAACCTAGTTTTATTTTGAGGGTTGCACGACAAGCCCGTCAAGTTCCCTTCGCTATGGCGAGGTTTAACCTTCACTATGGCGAGCTCGTATTAGTTCCAGACTCCCACTTTCGCTATGGTGTACGCTACGGCGAGCAGCCCCCTGGTTTTTTGTATGGAATGCCTACACTCGCTATAGCTAGAATCATTTTCACTATTGCAAACAGGCACTCTCGCTATAGCGAGACCATTTCTCACTATTGCGAGAAGACTTAGGAAAATTTCTGAATTTCGAAAATTTCCAACTTCCTTATTTCTTTTTCTTTTCTTTTTCTGGTTGTTATAGAAAGGATCAAGGAGACTAGCCAAAAGAGTAGAGAATCAAGAGAAGATTAAAGAAAAGGCTTCATTCGAACAATGGGAGAATATGGCATGGTAAGCACAAAATCGTGAGACAACGCTGATCTGACTGGGGAGAGGAGTAGGAATTGGAGAAAAGCAAAATTGCAAACAAGTGATGTCTTTCAAATTTCCATTCCATTCATTTTTGTAATTATTGTTTGAAATAATGTGCTATTTGTTTGCCTGTACACAGAACACACAATATCACAAATTATCTTGTACTTGTACATATTTTTATTTTCATTTTTATTTTATTTTACTTTTATTTTTCTTAGCATGACCGTGTGGGATTCTTTGTCCCCTCAAGCACATAAGAACTGACTAAAGGATCATGTGGGGCAATAAAACCTCTTTTGTATCCAAAGGGTCTCAAATTTATATTTAATAAGTTTTGGGCTTCAACAATCAAATCAAGTTGATTTTCTTTAAAGATTTTCAAAAAGAAAACAACAAAAAAGAAGGAACCAAAAAAATAATAATGATAAACTCTTCAATTTCGAAAGTTAATTTTAAATAACTAAGTTTTTAAAGTTCCCATTTCAAAAAAAAAAATTTGTAAACAAAAACTAATTTTCTTTAAAAAAAAAAGTAGTTAAATTCTTTCTTGTAAACTTATAGTTTTTTTCCTCCAACTTTCATTTGGCAAAGTTAAAAATTAAAATATACTTTATAAAAACACTAAAAGATGTTTCCACAAAACAAAATCGTAAAAAAAAACATAAAAGGTAAAAAAAAAATCAGTAATTAAATGATAAAAAAATCATAAAAAATACTAAAAATCATTAAAAAAATAAAGATTAAAGAAGTAAAATGAATTATATCTCTTGCAAATTGAAAATTGTTTTGTTTATGAAAGTCAAAAGTAATTTTACTCTTTTTCTCTTTTCACTATAAAGTTAATTAAAATATAAAAGTTTTATTTACATAAAATGAAAAAAACAAAAACAAAAAAAACCAAAAGAGGGGAACAAAAATTAAAAAAAATTTGAGAAATCCTTTTACCCAAATAAAAATGTCATTTCAAGAACCAAAATAGAAAAAAATCTAAAAGAAGAAGGGAGAGAAAAATAAAAATAGTAAAAATATCCAAAAAGAATCAAAAAATAAAAATAAATAAATAACCCAAAAAAATTGACAAAATTCAAATAAAGACAAAGAAAAAATCAAAATCAACAAAAATTGATCATTAACAAAAATAATAATTAAAAAAATCAATCAAAAGAAAAAATGATGGAATGTCAAAAAAAAGGAAGAAAAACTGAAAATACAAAGAAGTAAAATTAATTCTATTTTAGCAAATCAAAATATATCAATCAATTTTAAATTTGTTTTATTTGCTAAAGGGAAAAGTAATTTTTATTTCTCTGTCTTTTCACAAAAAAAAATAAAAATAAATAATAAAAACAAAAACAACCAAAAAAACAAAAAAACAAAACAAGCACCACCTAAATTCAGTTTTCAAATTCGATCTATATGAACTTTGATCCTTTCGAAGGGTAGAAAATAAAAATAAAAAATAAAAACAAAATAATAATAATAATAATAATAATAATAATAATAATAATAATAATAATAATAATAATAATAATAATAATAATAATAATAAAACAAAGCAAAACAAAAATCAACAAAAATTGATCAAGACAAAAACAAAAACAAAATCAACAAAAACAAAACAAAACACAAAACACAAAAACAAAACACAAAAAAAATAAATAATAACAATAATAGAAAAAAACACAACAAAAAAAAAAAAAAAAAAAAAAGAATAAAAGAGAAAAGAAGAGGAAAGTGTAAAATTAATTGTCTTTTGAAAATAAAAACATATCAACCAATCTCAAATTCGTTTTGTCTGCAAAAATCCAAATGATTCTTACTCTTTTCCTCTTTACCTAAAAAAAATCAAAAATTAAAAATTAAACAAAAGCCAAAAAAAAAATGAAAAAAACAACAAAAATAAAAACAAAACACCCACCACTTAAATTCAGTTTTCAAATTCAAACTACATAGATTTTGATCCCTCCAAAGGATATGTAAACCCTAGGCTCTCATTCTAGGTTAAGTCTGTTCTTATTAATAAATATTTTCTTTTAATTTTTAATTTTTTCCTTTTATTTCCTTAATTTCTTTCATTTTCATTTTAGTTTTAATTTTATTTCCTTCGTGTTTTGTATGTAATTTTTTAAGGAGAATTAAAATAGAATAGAGACCATATTAATTCTGCACAATTGACTTAGGATAACCGTTCTTAGTAATGAGTGTTGTGAGATGCCTAACACCTTCTCCACTCATAATCAACTCTCGAATCCATTATTAGATAGCTAACACCATTTTTTCTATAAAAAAGCTTTTTCAAAATTTTGCCTTTTAAAAAATTAAAATTTTAGTAGCGACTCTATTACTTCTAATTTTGATTTCAGTTTTCGTTTTCAAAAATTGAAATCAAATTTTTCTTTAAGGTGCCACGCAGTCTCATTTTCGGGTGTGACACTTAGTTGACATTTGTAATGGGATAACTTTTACAATTTTGGTTTTCTTTTAGATGATTTTATTGCACTAAATATAATTTATAACAATGTTTATAATATGTATGAATCTGATTGGTTTGCTTTATCTTTTATTTCCAATTCAATCTTAAATGTGAATATTTCACATGCAAGGTGGAACACCTTAATTCCCAAGTAAGCTAAACTATGCATTTTACAACTTAACCATAAAAGCAAAAGATGCGAAAGTTAGGATAATGAACTTATAAAGGCATAAAATTTAGGTTAAATTTGAACTTTTTACTTCACATAACTAAAGAACTTAACAACAATAATTATCTTTCACATCTAACCAAGAATTCAAAACTAACACTAATCATGATCAATTAGAAGCTCAAACATGAATTATAACAAATTGGATGTCTCTTAAGATCCTTAAAAGTCTCATTAAAAGTGCTCTCAAATAAGCAATCAATTTTACCCTTAATCATGGCTAAAAACCCTATTAAATATCCTTAATTAACCCTTAATATGCTCGGTTAAACCCTTAAAAGAATATCTAAGAAACCCCTGTTAAAACACTTCAAAACAACCCTTAGACCGCTTCGCCTAGTTTGCATTGTGACATAGTGGAATTGTAGCACAACATAAAATGTGAAAATGACACTTTTAAGGTTATAAGAATGGGCTTAAACATTACTAATCTTTGTGATCTTAAACTATACTTTTATACCACTATTTTTAACACCTTTATGCACTGATTTGTCTCAAGCATAATTTCTAAAGTCTAGCTAAAATAGTTCTTAAAAATAGAGGTAGCAACTCATGCCAAAAGTAGAAAATTTTAACCTATTTAAAACCTTCAAAAGGGACCAAAGCCACCATAAGTCAACATGGTTTTAGACTTGACTTTAATCCACTTCCTTAGACATTTAAAATCATCATTTGCTCTATAAAGCCATTGCAAAATAAAGCCAAAATAGTCCCTACAAAACAATGACAATAGATAAAACCATGATAGAAAAAAATTTCCATATATAAACTAACATTTAAGGCTTTAAACAATTGCAAAACAACAAGATTCAAGCCTAAACTCTTCCTTTCTATTCCCAACATGTGGGAAAAGTTTAAAACTCCAAAACATCACCATTTACCAACTCATATAGCCCTTAAGACAAGATAACAACAGCCACCCGAAAAAAAAAAAATCTTGCACTTGACAATAAAAAGTGCAATTCCATGCCATATTTAAGAGCTAAAACCCTCATAATCCATCATAGTTTTAAGCAAAGAATTTCAACAATTTCACCAACTTCTTAATCCACTTATACAATTTAACCCTTAAGCCACTAAAATTTTAGTCTAAAATGGACCCAAAATGTAGCCAACAAAATCTATGATAGTAATAGTAAAATGACAGCAAAATGCAACGTATAAAACCTTTGAGTAGCAACCTAAAATCCATAATACACCTTTTAAATTCATCTAACCACTTTTGCAAGTTTTAAATGTCAAATAAAGTTTGTTCAAGCACCCAAAGGCTTGAAACAACCTCAAACTCAAAATGTGACCATGTTATACTCTAATTTACCTAATAATAAACTCAATGTAGCAAATTGAGTCATGGCAACACTAAAAATGATCTAATTTCACATTCCACATGGCTAGGACATAAGATAAAAATTTCTAAGGCCTCTACACCATATGCAAACCCAAAATCACAATTATTCAAATATTAGCATCAATATTACACCTTATATGATGACAAAATTCTCCATTTGATAGTAATAAATCCAACGCCAATGGAAGTGCAATATCTAATTTCATCATTTAACAAGATGATCCATCATACAAGCATCCAAGTCATAATTAGTCAAATACAAGTAAAGTCATCATGTCAAACATAATTTAAAGGCTCTCTATAGAGTTTACAGTTAAGTTACAAAATATCAAAATACCTACACTTAACAATATATAAATACATCATGATGCTACACAAAGTTTAGCTTACAAAATTTATCATCCACAACTAAATCAAAATATTTAAATGCAAAATCCCACACAAAGTCTCAAGTTAGGGATTGACATCTGATAGTTTTTCATTACCCTTATCGGAAGAACCTTCACCTTAAAATATTAGTCTACAACTAAAATGAAATATAAATTCCAATAGCCAAGAGAAATTCTATTTATATATACAATTTAATCAACATAATGCTCAATATGGTGAAAAGTAACAAAGGCAAATCATGCAAATTCTCAAATGAACAAGTTAGACTACTAGTAACTACTATCTCATACTGGCAATTACATACAACATATTATTGACCGTAATTAAAAGGGGCACGATTATGGCATAAACTTCCTTTGAGCATGATCGCAGCTTGAGTATATTAAAAAAGCCATGACTACAACTTGGTATACGATCACAGCCCAAATGCACGAGTAGTAACATGCTTATAGCTCTACATAAGGACATGACCATGGTTCAAATACAATAGGTAGCCAAACCCATCATTTATCATTAAATTCACGTTCAAGCAAACATATAATTAACATTAAATATATACATGGAATGTAACACCCTCAGTTACCTTCATTAGCATTTCTAAATATTTCAATAGCTACTAAAAAGAACTAATAGCATCCAAAAATTCTAGACAATCCAAACACCAATTCTAGCTATCATCCACCAAAGGGGTTTGTAACATCCGGTTCCTTCGTAAACGTGAGAAACGTAATGTTCGATTTCTCCGTAAACGGCAGAAACGGGCCAGATACAAAAGGAAATCCCTGAAATAGAAGGAATTGGGGCCAACTAAAATTATGATAAAATTTTAAAGATTAGAAAATGAGGATTTGAGCCTTGAGTTGCTCAGAAATCAAGGCCAAAGTGATTCGAAAATTTTGTCAAAAGGCCAGTGCATTTTCGTAAATATGGGCACTTTTTTTAAAAACACATAAGAGGGCTTTTTAAATGAAATTTTTGAGTTCTCTGGGGTTCTCAGAGGCCCTAAGAACTATGGGAAGTCCCGAGACAGTTAAATCCCCTCCGGTGGACGTTTTCCAATGTCAGTGTGCCTGAATTTTGACGGATTCGTTCGAAAAGGATTTAGCTCTGATTTGAGTGATTCCAAAGGCATTTTTCTTAATTAGGAACCTAAATTTTATAATGGAAAAGATGGTTCTAAAAAAGGAGCTAAAACGAAGGAGAAACAAAAATGCAAAGTATGAAGGGCAAAATGGAAATTTTTGAAAAGTGTAACTTATTCCCACCTATATATATGATGCACCCTTCTTCTCCCTTCATGTTGCAGGATTAAGTTCTGCCTAAAACTAGAGGAAAACCCTAAGGAGAGTGGCACACAAGAGGAAGGCAAAGAGGAGGAGAAATCAAAGGCTTAAGGTATGGAAATTAGTATTTTTTCATGCTCTTTCTCTTCCAAACCTCTTCTCTTCCATTCTCCTTTGTTTCACTTAAAAAATACTTACCTAACCTTCCAAAGAGTGAATGGCACTCATCTGAGCTCCCAACACCAAGAGATAACAATGTGTGCCCATAATTTCTTCAATTGTTGCCTATTAACATAGTCCAAAATAAAAATCAATCTTAGAGGCCAATTTTTAACATATTAATGCATCAAAATGAAAGGTTACCTAATAGCTCATCTAGCCTGAAGTTTCAAAAATCATGCAAGAAACACCCAAAAACACAAAGTTTCAAACATAGGGTTTGGATGAAAATTATCAAAATGGAAGCTTAATCAGACCAAAATGTAAATGAAGATAAGAGGAATAACTTTTATAATACTTGCCTTGGCCAAATCTCCATCTAAAATAGTAGATCAAGCTCTAAAGATAGATAAACCCTAGCCTCCCTTCACTTCTACATTTTCCTTCTTCTCTAAATGTCATCCAACATTTTCAGCATGTAAAAAAGAAACAAGTGTTCATTACCTTTTACACCTTAAATGGGTGTATGGTTGACTTAAAAGCATTTTTATCCAATTGGATTTATATTTCGGTACTGAGTCATGGTTTGCTAAAGCCAAAAAAGTTGGGTCTTATCTTATAACTCAATTTAGGCTCCTAAATTATTTTTAATAAAGTCAAACTAATTATTAGGCTCTAAATTAATGTTTTTAAAACTCTTTAATTAATTTCACATAATAAATTCAAATTCTACAATTAAATTCATTTTATGCTAAAAATCACCAAATAATTTTTAGATTTTTATTTGCCTAAAAAATGCCCAAATAATTATTTTCCTTGAACTTTCTATTTTTCATAAGTTTTCTTAATTTCCACAATAATTTATTACTTTTCCAAATTAAATCTTAAATTTCCATAATTTCACTTGACTAATTTTAGGATGTTACACTAGCCTAGGCTATAAAGCAACTAGAAAATCAGTTAGAAAAAGAACTAGGGCAGAATATCCATTGTAAGTAATCCATTCTGATATATGTGGTCCAACTAGTGTGAGGGCAAAACACAAAGTGTGGTATTTTATTATATTCATTTATTATTATTTGTGATATGGTCAAACTTATTTGATCTCCCATAAGTTAAAAGAACTTAAGTGTCTACACTTCATATACACTAGCACTATTAGCAAGTCACTGATCCATCTTTAGTTATGTTAAACTCTAAGCTTTCCCTTGTGGCAATAGATTACTAATAATACTTAAAAACTTATCTTATAATTTGGTCTTTAGGCTCACAAAAAATCTTAAGCTCACTTACCTCAAAGGCTACTAGGGCATAAAGAGATAGAAAGATTCAAATCTCTAAGGTTCTCAATTGTTTTTGTAATGTCTAATTTTTGTTAAACGACGAAAATGGATGCATTTTTAAAGCAAGTCCCCTGAAATGAATTAGTTAAGGTCCTAAAAAATTTAAATAGCATTCCAGGCTCCTTAAAATGAGAATCCCATACTCAGACAGAAAGAAAAATGGAGCTAAAATAAAGAAACAAATTTGAACAAAAGGTTGATAAAACATAATGACATTTTCATAATTTTGAGCAAATTTTGGAATTCTCACAAGAGGGCTTTTTAAATGAAAGTTTTAAGTTCTCCAGGATTCTCAGAGGCCAAAAAACCATGGGAAGCCTTGGGACAATTAAAATGTCATACCTTATTATATAACACATTTCCTACTACAAATACCACATATAGAACTTAGAGGAGTCAATGGAAATTTGAACTGAATAAAATTTTCTTTTTACATTAGGGTTGGGTATATACATGGCTTTTTGTTACATGTCCTATTATCATACAGTATTATAACAAAACTCATATATACCATAATCCAAAGATATTTAATTACATGACAAAATGTGATGCATAAAAGTAAAGTCCTCAATTTATGCCTCCACACGCTTTGCCCTTTCTTTGCTTGAACTAGGACCTAGCATAGGTTATATTTGGGGTGAAATTATGAAATCTCAGTTGTAGTAACCAATCTCATTCATAAGCAAGCATGTAAGTACATAACATAATGCCAATCAAGATGCCACATACCACATAGGAATATAAGGAATTTCATACAAGGCCAAGCATAATCTAAGCATACATGTCTCATCGTATAGTATAAATGACAACTTGATATAGCATAACACTCATCATTATATAAACATACAAGCTTAAAGAAGGAAAAAGGAAAACTACTACCTTAGCAAATTTTGCTCCTCAAGCCTTGGAACTCGGTTTACTTGCTTTTGGAGTTCCCAAAACAAATATTGAACTCTATAATCATAATGATAATTCATTACAATCAACACATAAACCTTAACTTCTAAAGTGGTATGACCCTTTTAAACTCATTGGAACCATTGAAATTGAAAAAATACAACTCCTTCCTTTCCAATCCATTATGGTCGAATAGTGTGCATTTCTTGGCCAAAATTTAGAAATTTTATTCCATGAGTTTTGGGGGCTTTGTCATAGGTATTCCTAGCTAAAAACGCCCTTTTGAATCTTTTGGAATGGATAAAATTATCAAATTCTAGCCCCAACCACACGTTTTGGTCATAACGTAACCTAGCTCCTTTTTTGGCCCAAAAGTGAGTTTCTTTAGTTCTAAAAATTCCATAGCCTCTTCCTTTATGTTTTAGGACTTGAAATTTGGTATACATAACTTTAGGACATTAAGAAGACATTATAAAAATTATGAGAAAATTTGGACAGCATGTCCGCAACATTTCTATTTTCCCAAAAATTACAATCTTTATGTTTTTCAAAGTTCCGGCACATAATAAAAATGGATAAGCTCATATGGCCTCCATAGTCAATATATAAAATCCATTCCTAGGTTGTCATATTCAACATATAAACTCCATTTCTAATCATCCATATGCTGTCCAACAGTGGCCCATGGCTAGGGTTTAATAAAACTAACTTAAACCATGTGATTTTCAAGTGTAACGTGGAGAGAACTTACTCTTTAAGCTTAATCCTTGCTTCCTTTGCTGTTCTTACACTAAAATCCCTTCTTTTCCCACTTAGAGCAACATGCCACCTTGAAGAAAAGATGAAGATGAAAATGCAGCTGCCCTTTGGAGAAAATGATTGGAGGATGAAGAAGATGAAGAAACTTGGAGAAGAATGGTGGTAGTTTCACTTGATTTCACCTCCTTTCCTACCTTTTCTCCCTTGCTCTCCTTCTTTAGTTTTTCTCTCTCTTTTTTCCTTATGTCTGGCATGAAAATGGTGGAATATAAGTGAAGAAGAGGAACTTAAATGAAGTTAAAGGGTTATACCAAATTTGGACCTTTGGATCAACCTTTTCAAGATCAAATCTTAGCCTTCCATTCCTTTTTTCTTTTGATTTTCTAATTTCATGACTAAATATCTTCTTCCCAAAATTCCTTGGCCACACATTTAGATGTTTATTCTTAGCCCTTAAGTTATGGTGATTTGATGGTTAGTAACCATAGTTTATTTTCTTACTCAATCATGGTTAATTTTTTAAACTAACTAAAATCCTCTCTTTTTTATTTTATTTTATATTTATATTTGGGTTTTATTCTTCTCTAAAGCCCTAATTATATCTTCTTTCCTTTTATTGGGCCTTTACAATTGGCTATTGGGCCTTACAGCAGTCTAAAAATTGGTGTCTATACCCGATTAAGGTTTTATAGTACAATATATACCTTTAGACTTTCTAAAATTTATAAATATTATTTGCTCTATTTTCTAGCCATACTAAGTCTTAAACATGGATCAGGGGCCCTCAACCTTGATCCTCATAAATTTCAATGTCAGTCGGACATCCGAGTCTTTAAGTGTAATTTTCATCATTCTGTATTATGATTGTGCTCTAAAATTTTCATTTATTGCAATTTAGTTCCTAAAACTCCTTTAGGGTTTCTTAGCCCTTTAGCTATTTCTATTTCCATGGTTGTTACAACTTCCTCTTTTTATTTTACTCATCCCAAACTGGATCTCGTCTAGCCATCTGGACAATGTGGCATCATCAAACCAGTCTCATCAAATAAAGTTTAACTGTGGGTCACAGATTTATGAGATTCTTAACTAATTTTTTGATATTCATGCCTAAAGTCATGAATAGAGGGTGAAACTAGGGTTCCCTAAACTTTCGGGCAATTTATACATTTTTCCCGGCACACAACTTTTCTTTGCATTTTAGTTTCTGGCTCTTTCATACTTAACCTTAAAGACTCTTCGGGACCTTTTTTTTTCATCTATTTTGGCTTCAATTTTAGGGCACCTTTGGCCTTAATTCATCATTATCTACAGTCTAGAATATTATTCTAATTTTATTAGATCTCAATTCATTCTATTTGGGGGACTCCTTTTTGTGTCCAGTGAATTTCATACGTTGATGGAGAACCCGTATATTACTTTTCTCACGTTTTCTTATGTTTTCTTGCATTTTCGAGGGACTGGATATTACATTTCTCCCCCCTTAAATAAATTCCATCCTTAAAATTTGGGGTACATTCTCATCTTACCTTTCTTATATCCTTGCTGACTGATCTTTTCTTACTCTTGCCTTTTCAGGTCTAAACTGTGTTTTACTCTCTTTATTCACTTGAGAAAGGGCTTATATAACTCTTCGTCTTAATGACTGATCATCATGCTCTTACTCTTTATTTTACTAACATCAAAGAGTAACTATCATTGACTACTACTGAATTCTGGTAGGATTGTAATTATACTCACAGTCTCGATCACTAGGGACATACTGTACCACTTACCTTATTTAAAACTACACCTGACTCCTTTCTGAATACATAGTCTAGCATATAGGGATCTCTCTATCCCTCAGTCAAGGCTAATATCTGCTAGGTAGTGGTTCATCTAGCTTTAGCTCTAGAAAGCTACTTTATTACTTTCTTCATCCCACATGCTACACTCATCTAGCAAGGGTATAGTCAGTGGTTTAACTATCTGAGTATAGTCTTGCTATCTTGATGGCAATAGTCTACCAGACTTAGAAGATCTCTAGTCTCTGAGATAAAAGCTAACCGAAACTATACTGGTCTCTGAGACTAACTGCTCTGTAAAAATTATCTCAGGTTGTCATCTCACCAGAGAACTATCATACTGTAACTGGGGACTTTTTGTAACTCTGTGGGATCTACTATGACCCCTAGGTCTATTGCGACCTTTCAAAACCCTACTAGGATCTACTGCAACCCACTATACTATGCTAAGATCTACTTCGATTCATCTCTAGGAGACGTCAAAACCTAAGATCACTATATCTAAAAATAAAAATATATGCTCACTAAGTCTGGTAACTGGCACTCTAAATATCTAAGGCTCAACTCAGATGTCTCTTATGCTCTTCAAGCGAAGTGGGTCCTGTATCATCTAATTCTCTAGAATTCCATTATATTACTACTCAGGAGTATTTTAACTTTCCTTTACTACTCCTTATGGGATCCTTAAGTTCCCACTTTAAGCCTTTTTACTTAGGCTTTCTTTTCTTACTTTATTGGCTTACCTTGCTTCATTTATACTTATGCTATCTTTCCTCTCATATCTTGTAATTTTTAACTATACTCACATTCTGTTTTTGAGTGCCTTAGCACCAGGGCATCTCACCCACTAAGTGTGGCTAACATCTCTGGCTAGAGAGAGGCCATACACTGGTTTAATTATATTATAAGGGACTCAGATCATACATACTGAACTCGTGCTATCTAAATCTGAACATTCTTTACTATTAGCATATTATTTTCTATATTATTATTCTTTACTAGGGATTCCTTTTCTGCATGCTTTTCTCATCATTCCAATACTACTGGAATCCCTTATTTATCTTTCTTTAGCTCATCTTTTAATTTAACTACTAGGATACTCTTCGATTACCAGGACACTTTTTATGATTGATGCCATTGTTTGCTATGCACTCAAGTCACATTACTATTAGGTTAGCCAAACCCAATATCATGTAACTATTGTTGTAAGCAAATCATAATATCAAACACTAATACACAGGCGCCTTATGGCTGAGCTTAAAGCCACTATCTCCTGTATATTACAAGTTTCCTAATAATTTAAAGTATTCTTCTCTTACTTTTCTTTATCTTCTTTATTTCTATAGGACACTTGGGGAAAAGACAACTCTTTCTCTACTTCATCTCAGGGTCACTTTACATTGCTTGACTATTTTTATTTCAGGCACTATCATGCTAGAAGGGCATCTATGCCAAGGACTAGTGTGCTTTCTCAAGTACATCAACTCAATATTTATTCTTAATCTATTATGTCCTCGGCTTGAACATCATTATATATTTTCTCTCTTTTACCTTTACTATCCTTTTACTTAGGTAAAAAGATGTTCTACTATTGAATATCCCTTTTGCTAATTAATGTTTCTTTACGCTTAAAAGCACCTGCATTTTTCCTGGGTTCCTTTACTTGTTCACTCTCTATAACATCGAGGGGGTCTACTTTCTCTCATACTTTTGCCTTGCTCTTAACTAGACCGTCCCTCTATAGGAAAATTCTATTTTATGAATTCCTGGCGCTCTTGGCTTACACTCTTTCTCTGCCTAATGCAAAGACTCATCTTCTTAGGCAATCTCTAACTCCCTCGAGCTTCCCTAAAGGTACTAAGGCATTAACTGTTTGTCTCAACTCATTTCCACGTTCAAGTTAGAGCTAAACTTTCTCTCTGTTAAATCTCTTACTCTCATCCCCACGAGCATAGTATATTAATTTTAGAGTTTTACTAACCCAATCCAGGACACGTACTCTTAATGTCTAGATTCTACCTTACTGAAGACTTATGCTCCATTGGGTGCTCTAATTACTCACGTGCCTTAACCCTATATTATTCTCATATTAGGGAGCTCGTCTGAATAACTATAAGATCCCTGTTTGTTTACTTTTTTGGGCTCAGTCTACTCATATAGTTATTACTAAAGCGAGGGTATCTCTTCTGTGGCTAGTTTCTCAGCTCTTCCTCACTTCTCTTATCACTGTACTATACAATTCTGGAGGGTTTATCTAGGAGAATTTGCTAACCACTACTAGGCAGTTTCTCTAGCTCAAGATATCTTATCCTCCCTTCATCAATCTAAGGAGAACCTTCATTGAGCTCTCAGTCAATTTAATTTCTCTTTTTACATTGTGTTCTCTTTTTACACATCTCACCTCACCAAGAATATGCTACTTGTAATACCATAATTTCTAGCTCATTTATATCACATTTGCATGCTTATATGATGCATTACATGAGGAGAAGTAAGAAAATCTATTAAAATAATACATTTCTTTGTGTTGCGTCATGTGTAAAAATTTCATTCGGTGTCATGTGGACTATAACATCCGATTCTTTGAAAACGAGAGAAAATGTGAGAAACATAACGTATAGCTTCTCCGTTAACAAAGAAACTCATCGAATACAAAAGGAAGTCCCCCAAGATGATGTAATTAAGGTCCCAAAAAATTTGAAAAGCATTCTAGACTCCTAAAAATGAGAATCTCAGGCTCAGCTGGAAAGAAAAATGGAGTTAAAATGAAGAAATAATTTCTTACAAAAAACTTACGAAACATAATGGCATTTTTGTAATTTTGAGAAAATTTTGGAATTCACATAGGAGGGCTTTTTAAATGAAAATTTTAAGTTCTCCAGAGTTCTCAGAGGCCCTAAAAACCATGAAAAGCCCTGGGACAGCTAAAGCCCCTCCGATGGACGTTTTCCAACGTTGGTGTACCTGAACTTTGACAAATTTGTTCGGAAAGGTTTTAGCTCCAACTTGAGTGATTCCAAAGCTATTTTACTAAATTAGGAATCTAAATTTCATAATAGAAAAGACGGTTCTAAAAATGAGCTAAAACAAAGGAGAAACAAAAATGCCAAGGACGAAGGGTAAAATAGAAATTTTTAAAATGTGTAACTTCCTCCCACCTATATATATGATGCACCCTTCTTCTCCCTTCATGTTGCATGACCAAGTTTTGCCCAAAACTAGAGAAAAACCCTAGGGAGAGTGGTGCACAAGAGGGAGGCAAAGAGGAGGAGAAATCAAAGGCTTAATGTATGAAAATTTTGTAGTTTTTCATGCTATTTCTCTTACAAACCTCTTCTCCTTCATTCTCCTTTATTTGCTATGATTATAATGAAGTATATGGATCTGTTTTAGAGGAAAAATTGAGGGGAAAATTCGTATTTGAAGAAAGGAGCTTAAAGAATACAAGATTCAAGTAAGAAAAAGCAAGAAAACAAGATAATTTCTCTTTCTATGGTTGTCATCTTTGGTTCTCTCCTCCTCTATTTCACCTAACATGAGAAAACCCTAGGAAGACTTGATTTTTAGGCAGAACCAAGGGTGAATCTAAGGAAAAAGGGTGTGGAGATTAAGAATATACAAAGGGAATTAACAAAAAATCATTAGATTTCAAGATGCAAGTTCTAGGGTTTCAATTGCATCTTGTAAAATCTAATTTTGTATGATGATTCCTAGGCCTAAATAAGAGTTTAAATGAGCTCCTAAGATCCCTAGAAGTCTCCCCATGTGCTTCTCCCCTTAAGAAAATAAAGAAAGCTCCATGGAACCCAAAATTGATCTATGTCTCGGCCAAGCATGGATGGGATAGCTAGGGAGAGTTTTAAATTTTTCTAAGGCCATTCTTGAGTCATATATGATGAATGAATATGAGGGGAGGCCTTGGAAAAAATTTAGAACTTATAGAAAGTGAATTGGAGCTTTAGGTTCCATATTATAACCTGAAGAAGCAACATGTTGTTAAACTCTTTGTTTTGATTGTGTGATAACTCCAAGAGGCTTAAAAGGAGTCAAGAATCATATTTAAAAGAAAAGAATGGAGCCTAGAAATTATTTGAGGGGCGTTACTTCATTATGTGTAATTATGGACTATAATGGGGTTTATAGGACAACCTAGTATCTAAGCAAATTGTGTGGCTTTAGAATTTATTTCATAAACTTAATTAGCTTCCATAAATTGTGTTTAGGCCAAGAGAAAACTCCTCCACACTTTTGTGTGTGTGTGGCCGAAAAGGGGAGCATTCTTTCAAGGGGAAAAGTGTGTGATTGTATGCAAGGTAGCTCTCTTCACCTTCTCTCATGCATGGATGTGTGCTTAGCTTGTCTTGAATGTATGTATGTGTATGTTTAAGCCATGAAAAGTGTTCTAGCATGACTTTAATTCCATGGTGCCATGATGTTACAATATGTTTTCATATGATGTCTTTGATGTGTGCTTGGGTTTGTTTGAGTGTGGTGAGGCCAAGAACCCTTAGCCATCGTAAGAATGAGTCAAGCACCCTTGAGATTGGTTGAGACAAAGCAAAGAGTCTCCCAAAAGCAAGATGGGCTCCCAAGAGTATGATTGAGTCCAAGAATCTCTTAAAGAATGGGTGAGGCAAGTCTAATATCCATAAGAAATTAGGTGAGGGCAATCCACTTGCTTAGCAAGCCTTGTATGCTATGTATGACATTCTCAAATGATGAAAATGCTTCTTGAATGTTTGCACATGTCAACATAACCATACATATATGTATGAGACTTGTTTGCATCTATTATGTATGATTGATTGGGAGATGAGCTATTGGGATTCTTTGAATCTCATTCCCCCTCGCCAATGATCTAATATGATAGGTGGACCAAGTGGACAAGGTAATGGAAGCCAACCACCTTGAAGAAGAGAGATTGATAACCTAATGCATAGTTTTTGGTTCTTTAAAGCCATATTTGTGTCAAAGAATATAATCCCATAATGTATATGGTCTAGGACCTCTTGAACATGTGTAATTATGATATTTTGCCATATATGAATGAGAGAATATGTTATGTAGCCACTAGAATGTGAATTGAGTATATGACGGCAAATTAGCTTCATGAATGGTATGGTGGAATTATGCATATGTGTGGATGAAATGGCCAAAATGAAATGTATGAGGTTTGGGACCATTTGGGCAGCTTACACAAGTCTTAATCATGCTTTTAGACTTGCCCAAAAGGTGCCAAACCCTAGGAAAAGCCATTTGGTTACTTTGGTACCTTATATGGAGCCAAAAATGACCATAATCGAACCCTATATCACTTTTTCGTCAAACGAGCTCTTCTTGATCTGAGATTTGGCATGCAATTAGAGCTTATTGAGAGATTTTTTGGAAGCTAAAGAACATCATTTTAAGAGGTTTACAAAATATTTGATGAATTTTTAAAGTTAGCAAATTTTCTGGTTTTGGTCAGCTACACTATTCATTTGGTCTAAAAATGAAATCTGTAACACAAGGTCCAATGATGTCCAATTGCCACAAAAATTTATACAAAGAAACTATACATTCATACTGACTCATGCCAACTAGAAGCACCTCATTTGGATGTCTAGAGATGGAGATATGAATTTTTGAAGATTTTGTCTAGTATCAGGGATTTCAGCCAACCTCTGTTTCTGTTCCATTGAATTTCGAGGGTTGGGCTGCCTGAACTGGTCTGGAAATATTTTCTCCTCTAGCTAACATCCACACTTCCAGATTGATATCATTTACATGGATTGAATTTTTGTGGAATTAATTAGACATTTTCAAAGTTTGCTGTAGAAATTTGTGATAGCACCAGTGAGCAATTTGACCTCTGGACCATTTTGGATGTCAAACATCCTCTGTGATAGATATTAGGGTCTAGACATATTTTTAGTGTAAAGTAGACATCCGTAGCTTTCTAGAATGGCTAAGAATATATAATTTTGATTTTTCTAAAATTAGTTATGAATTTTCAAAATTTGGTCAGAAAAGAGCAAAATTCTGACAAAAAATATACATGAATATTTTGAGCTTTCCTTTGAGTTCCATGAGTTGTAGGCCACATTCGATGATGCAAATGAGTTGTATCCATGTAATTAAATATGAGAATATATGTTATTAGCTCACATAGTTCACGTGACACCGAATGAAATTTTTATACATGACGTAATGTAGGAAAATATATTATTTTAATAGACTTTTTTCACTTCTTTCATGGAATTGTTGATGTAATGCATGAGAATGTTATGAAATAAGTTAGAAATTATGGTGTTATATGGACTGTGTGAGCTCATGCAATATATTTCCATATTTAAATACATGGATACAACTCATTTATATCATAAAAAGTGGCCCACAACTCATGGAACTCAAAGGAAAGCTTAGAATATTCATACATAATTTCGGCCAGAATTTGGCTCATTTCTATCCAAATCTTGGAAAATCATAATTAATTCTATAAAAATCAAAATCATACATTCTTGGCCATTCTAGAAAGCTAAAGATATCTATTTCATACTAAAAATATTTTCAGACTATAAAATCCATCATAGAGGACATTTGACATTCGAAAAATTCCAGAGGTCAAGCTATTCACTGGTGCTGTTATAGATTTCTACAACAAAATTTGAAAATATCTAATTAACTTCACAAAAATATAATCTATGCAAATGATACCAATATGAAAAGCTATAGATGTTAGCTAAAGGGAAAAAATAACTCCAGACTAGTTCAAACACAGTTAGACCTTGAAATCTAATCAAACAGTAATAAAGGTCTACTGGAATTCTTGATACTGGATAGATTCTTTGAAAATTCATGTCTCCCTCTGTAGACATCTAAATGAGGTTTTTCTAGGCACAAGTCACTGTGAATGTCTAGTTCTTTTGTATAAAATTTTATGGCAATTGGACATCGTTTGAGCCCTGTGTGACAGATTTCATTTTCAGACTAGTATGAACAATGGTATGACTAAAACTAAAAAATTTTTCAACTTTAAAAATTCATCAAATATTCTCTAGACCTCTGAAAGCTCTATTCTTTAGCTTCTCAAAAACCTCTTAACAAGTTATAATTGCATGCTAAATCTCAAATCAAGAAGAGCTTATTTGGACAAAATGTGATATAGGGTTCTAAATTAGTCAATTTTGGCTCCATCAAGGATACTAAAATGTCCAAATGGCTTTCCTTGGGGTTTGGTACCTCTTAGGCAAATCTAAAAGCATAATTAAGACTTGTGTGAGCTGCCAATAAAAACTTGCCAATACATAACCAAAATGTGTATATTCATATATACAACTTTAACTCTCATTCATACATCACTTATTAACATAATTACACATGTTCAAGAGATCATAAGTCATATACAACCATAAATGACAACATTTGCCACCTTGATGGCCTTAAAGAAGCAAATTTCATACACTTTAATGTCATACTCTCATCTCTCAAGTGGTTGGCTTCCATCTCCTTGCTCTCTTGGTCCACCTAGCATATTAGAACATTGAAGAGGAGGGAATGAGATTCAAAGAATCCCAATAGCCCATCTCCCATTCAATCATACATAATAGATGCAAACAAGTCCCAATGCATGTATAGTTATGTTGACATGTGCAAACATTCAAGAAACATTTTCATCACTTGAGAATATCATACATAGTGTACAAAGACTTGCCAAGCAAGTGGATTGGCCTCACCCAATTTCTTGTGGATATTAGACTTGCCTCACCCATTCTTTAATGTATTCTTAAACTCAACCATGCTCTTGGGAGCCTACTTTGTTTTTGGGAGACTCTTTGCTTTATCTCAACCAATCTTAAAGGTTCTTGGCTCATCCTTACCATGGCTAATGGTTCTTGGCCTCACCACACTCAAGCAAACCCAAGCACACATCAAAACATCATATGAAACATAATATGTCATCATAAAACCATGGCATATGAAATCATACTATCACACTTTTCATGGCTTGAAAATACACACACATATTCTAAGACAAGCTAAGCATACATCTATGCATGAGATAAGGTGGAGAGAGCTACCTTACACACAATCACACACTTTTTCTCTTGAAATTCCTTCCCTTGCTTCGGCCACACACCCACAAACTTGTGGAGGTGGTTTCTCTTGGCCTAAACACATTTTATGGGAGTCAATTAAGTTCATGAACTCAATTCTAAGGCCACATACTTGCTTAGACACTAGGTGGCTCTATAAACTCCATTATGGTCCATAAATGCACCTAATGAAGCAACACCCCTCAAATACATTCTAGGCTCCATTCTTTCCTTTCAAATATAATTTTTGACTCCTTTTAAGCCTCTTGGAGTCATCACACAATTAAAATAAAGAGTCTAACTACATGTTGCTTCTTTAAGTCATAATATGGAACTTAAGGCACTAATTAACTTTGCATGGGTTCTAAATTTTTTTTCAAGACCTCCCCTCATATTCATTCATCATATATGACACAAAAATGGGCTTGAAAAAATTTAAAACTCTCCTTAGCTACTCCATCCAAGCTTGGCTGAGACATAGGCCTTTTTTGGCTTCCTTAGAATTCTCTTTGTTTCCTTGAAGGAGGAAGCATGTGGGGAGCATCTTAGGGATCTTAGGAGTTCATTTAAACTCTTAATTAGGCCTAGAAATTATCATATGAAATTAGATTTTGGAAGGTGCACATAAAATCCTAGAATTTGCATCTTGAAATCTAATAATTTTTTGATAATTCCATTTACATATTCTTAATCTCCACACCCTTTTTCCTTAGATTCATGCTTGGTTCTGCCTAACAATCATTCTCCTCCTAGGGTTTTCTCAAGTGGGGTGAAATGGTGGAGAAGGGAACCAAAGATGACAACCATAGGAAGAGAAATTACCTTGCTTTCTTACTTTTTTTCACTTGAATCTTGTGTTCTTTAAGCTCCTCTCTTCAAATCCGAATTTTCCCTTGAATTTCTCCCTTGAATCAGATTTATAAACTCCATTTTAATCTAAGTAAACAAAGGAGAAAGGAGGAGAGGAGGTGTGGATGAAGAAAAGATGAAAAACTACTATGGAAACATACCTTAAGCTTGGATTTTCTTTCCCTTTTCTTCTTCCCTTGGTATGCCATTCTCCTAGGGTTCTTCTTTTGATTTGGGGCAGAATAATCTGAAGCTAAGTGAGGGAGAGTGTGAGGCGCCACCTATTTATAAGGGAGGAAGAAGCACTTTTTTAAAAATTTCCATTTTGCCCTTCGTTCTTGGCATTTTCATTTCTCCTTCGTTTTAGCTCTTTTTTTAGAACAGTCTTTTTTATTATAAAACTTAGACTCCAAATTTAGTAAAATGCCTTTGGAATCACTCAAATCGAAGCCAAAACCTTCTTGAACAAATCTATCAAAGTTCAAGCACACCGACATTGGAAAACATCCACCAGAGAGAATTTAACTGTCCTGGGACTTCCCATGGTTTTCAAGACCTCTAAGAATGCCGAAGAACTCAAAATTTTCATTTAAAAATCCCTCCTGTGTGAATTCTAAATTTTGCTCAAAATTACGAAAATGCCATTACGTTTCGTAAGTTTTTCGTAAGAAATTGTTTCTTCATTCTAGCTCTATTTTTCTTTCCATTTGAGCCCGAGATTCTCATTTTTAGGAGTCTAGAATGCTTCCTAAATTTTTTAGGACCTTAACTATCTCATTTTAGAGGACTTCATTTTGTATCTGGTGAATTTTATTCGTTTATAGAGAAACTGTACATTACGTTTCTCACATTTTCTCTTATTTTCAGAGAACCAGATGTTACACTTAGCAATCCTATGTATGCTTTGTAGGACTTGTTCAAATGCCAAGAATGCCTCTTGAATGATCATACACTTTATTATGCTTATTCATGCATTTTTAAGACTTGAATTGCATTCTTTATGTGTGATTGAAAGGTAGATAAGCTATTAGGATTCTTTGAATCTTATTCCCTCCTCTCCAATGTCTTAACATGCTAGGTGGACCACATGAGCAAGGTAATGAAAGCCATCAAATTGGAAAATAAGAGATTGATAACAATTTGCCTAGTTTTGCTTCTTTTGTAGCCATATGTATGGCAAATGATGTAATTCTATGATGAAATTGTTGTATAATCATATGAACATATGTAATTACCCAATTTATGTATAAGTTTTAGTGCCAAATGAATGATAATATGCATTTTGGGTAGTGAATGGCAATGTAAAGCATGTGTAATCTTGTGTATGGCATAGGGTGAGAGAGTGAGTTTTTAATTTCTAGGTTTATGCACCTTTGAGACAAGTTTAGAAGGCCATTTTGGTGCATTCCTACATGGTCAAGTAGTCATGGTTGCCTTGGAGCTCAAAATGGACCATTTGGACTCTTTGTAAAAGTTAAAAGTGACCATTTCATAACCCAATATCAAGATTTGACCAAATAAAAGAATTTGCCCATGAAATTTGGTACACATATAAAAATTATCCAGAGCTTTTTGGGAAGCCAAAGATGAGATTATTTGGAGCTCTATGGAATTAATTATGATTTTTTAAAGTTGACATTTTTCTACTAAACTGATGCAGATACTATTCATATAGTCAGTAACTTGGGCTATGTCATTCGAGAGCCAAATGATATCTAATAATCATGAAATTTTGCATAAACTAGACATGATAAGATTTCAATGGCCACTAAGATCACCCCAATTGGACCTCTAAGCAGGGAGATATGAATTTTTGAAGTTGGAGGATAGTACTAGTAACGATAGTCGACCTCTGGTACTATTCCATCAATTCCTAGTAGCTAGTAGCCTCTTTCATGCTTCGAATATATTTTTACATAAATTAGACATCTATATCTTTCCATAATGATAAAGTATGCATGATTTCAATTTTTTTAGAATTAGTTATGAATTTTCAAAGTTTATGATAGAAATCTGGAAATCCTACCCGAGACTGCATCCTTGAATTTCATATATGCACTTCATTTGCACAAGTTCTAGGGCACTTCTTGAGATATTTATGAGTTGTATTTGTATAATTAAATATGAGAATGAGATAGATAAGTCCATATGGTCCATAGGACACTGAATGAAGAATTCATCCACTACGCAATGCAAATAAATTAATTATTTTTATTAAATTTTCCTTCCTCTTCTTGTGTGATAACAAAAGGAAGCTTAACATTCATATGGAATGAGCTCTAAAATTATGGTGTTATAGTTTGTTACTCTTTAAGCATCATCTATGCCATGTATGGGCTTTCTACTCAAGGTATCTACAACCACATTTGCCTTGTTTAAGTGATACATAAAGATGATGTCTTTGGACCCATTTGGTATGATGTATAGAATAAGGCCTGATAAGATAAGGCCTGATAAAATAAGGCCTAATAAAAATTTAAAACTATACAGTATTTGGTGTGATACTATATAAGATAATATATCGTATAATGTAATGCTATCATTTATTTAGTGATATACTGTATAACATTCGATAGGATAAAAATAAATCTTTTTGACAAAAATACCTTTTACTTAAAAATATAGTATATTTATTTAAATTTATTGTGTTATATTAATTTTAAAAAAAAGTATAAGTAAATAATGCTGCATATAGTGCATGGCAATCTAGCAACCTAGGCGACCTGATCCCACCTAGTCATATTGAGATAAATAGTTAAAAAATAATTTAAGCAGATTAGGTTAGACTGACCCTGCTAGCCAATTTTAGCCAACTCGACTCAATCTTATAAATTTTTTAAAAAAATATTTATTTTATAAGAACTTATATGAAATTTTTTTTTAAGCAGCATAATATAATTTTATTAAGACTTATATGAAGTTTTTAATTTTTTAATAGTCAATTTATAATTTTTACCAAATATTAAGAAAAAAAATAGCTTAACTAGATTGAGAAACCAATTTAGCCTAGTCTTATACTAAACCAACTAGACTGAGTTTGATATTAAAAATGACCTAACTAATCTGATTCCAACTAGTATTAATTAAACCTGGCTATACCCAAGTATTAGGTTTAGAAAATAAGCTTAGAGCAAAATCGGGCCAAATATCAGTTTATTTTAATACTTGGCCCATTATCACCCTTTTAAGTTATGCTAATATTCGACCTAACGTAACTAATGAATATTCCCATGAGTGAAAAGTTAAAATCGAAAAGTATTGATAAAGCCTTATATGTCAAAACCTAATCAGGCCTAATCTCACCTCTTAAGGTATGATTAGGTTATATATCTTTTTTATGTATAAGAGAGGTATGGTTTTTAAGCTTATATAATACAATACATTATGAACATTACATGCACTAAATAAGTGATAAGCTCATAATGTATTATATTAGCTTATACTATCAGGCCTTATACGATATACTAGGCCCTTAGTCCTTAAGGAATTCTACCCATCCTCTTTATCTCATGTTTACTTGTTTTTCAATTAACAAAAATTTCAAATTCTTGTGACCGCTATGTACCTTAAACTTTGTCCTATCAAAATAATGCTTTAAATCTTTAAAACAATTATCACAAATGATAATCTTGAGTCAAGGAAAGGATGGTTCTCTTCATATGGTCTAGGCTATCAAGACTTATAGCCTATGACTTTCCCTTATTACATCAAAATACACACATTAAACCCTTTTTTTAAGACACATTATAAACCATAAAACTTCCCTTGGGGTTAGTTATAATCAAAATTGAAATAAAGATTAGCCCAACTTTTGACTCTTAGAAATAGAAAGTTAACATATTTCTAGGTTTTACTTTACTAGCTTTAAAGTATGTTCTAATGACTAAAAACAAAAATTCAATTCTAATTAAAGGATAAAGGAAATAAGGGTATCAATCTAGTTATTATTATTATCACTATTACTACTACTACTACTTTATTGTTGTTATTAAGAAGGAACTCCTATTTACTCTTACCACCTTCGTCACTTAGCTTTTCATAACACGATACATTAAATTGAAAAGCCCTATACTTTGGCCTAAAAAAGTAAGTAGGTAAAGGATAGTAAGCCTTGTCTTCATATACATATGATAAAATAAAATAATTTTTGTGCTTGGTGATGTATTTGGCCAAGGCATTAAAACTATCCTTCCCACTTTATCTCCTTACAATTACCTTTATAATGGCTAAAGTGAATGGAAGAGAGATATTAGAGGAAAAGGAATTGGTAAGATAAAAGGATGGTGGTCTTGACACCTAATCAAGATTATCAAATTTAAGATGGAGAAACCTAGCCCACTTATCCTCTTTCTTTTTAATCAATTTTATTGACTGATGTTTCATTTTCCTCATTCTTATGTTTTATTGAAAAAGGCTATGATAAAGAATAAGAAAGATTTATGGCATGAAAATGGTGGAAGAGAAGGAAAAGCCATACTTACATGAGGTACATTTAAGCCTCTTCTCATCTTAATCTAGAAGGGAAAAACATATAGAATTGCATAGGCTTTTTAATAATACTAATTTTATTTCCAAATACTAAGATTGATTCTTAAGGTGTGTATGTTTGGCTTATTAAAGGAAAAGGGTAGGAAGAAAATCTTTGAGGTAATTTTCCTTTTATTTTTGTTCTTTGTTTTGGGACTATATTATCTTTGAATTTCAATGGTGACCTATTTATTATGTTTGGTCAAAAGTAGGAAAGAAAAGACTTGGTGGATGTAGCTCAATCTTTAGTTTGGGTTGACTTGAAGTTGGAAGGAGATTCAAAAGAAAAGCCCTATCAAGAGAAGGAAATCCCACTTTATAAGCAATAAGAAGAAAAAGAAGCAATTGATAAATCTCAAGGTAGTTAGATTTTTATAGAGTATGAGTTATTGTTTTAATTCTCATGAATGGCAAATCCAAAGTGCTATATGATATACTTATTGCTAGCTTGAATTTGATTGTCATTAGTTTTCCAATGTGTATTGTTATAAATTATATTAAATTGTTATGCATGATTGAATTTGGTTATTTTTGTTTGGTATGTTAGGCTTTGTCACTAATAAAGGGCTTTGAACAAAATGAAGTTCTTTTTCATACATATGTTTGCAAAATTAGGAGTTAAGTGCCCTTTTCTATAAGTTGTTGGCTAATCAACTATGTTAGCCTTTTTACAAGCATAGGATTGTAATGGGATAAGATATGTAAGCCTCATTACAAGTGAGATTGCAATAGGAAAAGCCATGTTATCCTCGTTACAAGTGTGAAATTGTAATTGGAAGAGTTGTAACACCCCAAAATTAATTAAGGTACTAATCGTGAATTTAGGTTAATTAAGAATAATTAATATCGAATAATCGGGTAAGTTAAATGAATAAAAATTTTGAGAGATAAATTAATAATATGAGTTAAGAATTAATTTGGATAGAAACTTCATCTAGACCCAAATTAATGTAAGAAATTATGATAAGAGGCTAATGGAGGCTCAATGAGTTAGGTGCAGACCCAATCTAATTCAATGTGATAGAGGCCCAAGATCTACCTTGTATAGGCTCTTATAAATGGCCCAATAAACCTTGTGTAGACCCAAGACCATCGAGTTCTTAAAACTAGGTTTGGCCCAATGAAATTCTATAGCCCAACACCTTAAAGTTGGCCCAACAAAGCTAAAATATGAAGCCCATTTGGAGTTGGATCTTGGAGCAGCCTATAACCCATAGAAAACCTAACTTAAACCTTAAAAACTAACCTAACCACCCCCCCATTCTACAGAACACAGACACAAAAGAAAATTTAGAGGTTTGAAGGGAGGCTAGGGTTTGGGGCAAGAAATCCATTATTTCCCACTTCTAGAGCAAGATTTAGCCAAGGTCATAGTTATATAACTTAATCCTCTCATCCTTCTCTTCATTTGGCCCAATTAGTTTTTCATTTAGAGTATTTTCACCCATACCCAAAATCTAAAACTTGCCATTTGGTGTTTCCATGGTGAAAATTCGTAGGTTGAGGCTAAGGCTGACATTAGGTAAGTATAAACTCATCTTCTTGATGTATTTCTACTGGTTGAGACCCCAATGATTGGATTATAGTATGGGTATTAATTTTTTACGAATTTGCTTAGGATTTAAGGTAATATATTGAAGTTTTTGGTAGAGGACACATCCATTCTAAATTTTGGGAATTTATAGTGGCTGGGGAGACTTTTATGCCATTGGTGGCTTTTGCAATTTGTCTACAAGTGAGGTAACCAGGACTATATTAATTTTCCTATATATATTTGCTTTAATTTCATATTTGCTGTATATGAATGATTTGAAATGATGAATGAATCGGTTGGCCATCTATTGTATTGTGATTGGACCTTGTGAGCCCATGGTGGAACTGTGGTGCGGTTGCCACCCCTGCATGTGCCTCAATCGAACATCGAGTTATGATCAAACCCCAGATGTACTGAGCCCTGATTATGCTCAATGGGAAATAGGTGGCATGGACGGGCCTCTCCCTGTGTTATTGGCCCTTAACATGTGGAAATATGATTGCTAGTATGGGATAGTAATCATGATAGCCTAATTGTTTCATTTACTGATATGACTGATATGTTTTTTGATACTTATGTGAAATTGTGCATATATGTTAATTAAACTGGATTATATGATGGAATTTCCTTGGTTACTGAGATTTGCATCTCACCTCGTTTCATGGGATTAAATATTTCAGATGAAGGTTCTTTGGGTAAGGATAAGGGGAAGCAAGTGGATGAAAATCCATGATCTCCAACCGTGTGGGGAGAAGGCTACACTTATATTGGCTTATTTAGAATAGATGCTAAATTTTGTATTCCTTTTTGTATAGCATCATCATGTAATCATGTTGCCAAGTGTAGGCTTTTATATTTTGATTACTTAGGATGTATTTATTGAGGAGTTAGGCCTCATCATAACACCTGATGTATGAATTTTACTAAATTTATAGTATGGTATACTATTGGAAACATAATTATGTGATGTATTAGATATTGATATGAATCATTGATGCACGAAACCTCTAACAGAATGTGTATCGAATGTTAATTGTCAATAGTGCATGAATTCTTGTTGCTATTACGCTATGGACTTGTTGATATAGGGTAGTTAGAGGAGTGAAAATTTACATTTAAGTTTTGAATTGATAATGGTAGAATAGCTGGGCGAATAGGGTAGTTAAATACCATTAGAGTCATATAAAATGGGAGGAAATGGTCCTAGGGTGTTCCTAAGAAGAGAATTGGAGTGCATGGGACGAAATGTAGGAGATATATTACAAGAGGGAGTCACATCACGGCTAGGAAGGCCTCATTGCGGCCTGAAGAGTGACAGTGGCGAGGGACGCCATGGCTTGAGAAATATAGCCACGGCACAGTGCGAAAAAAATCACCTAGGTGGGTGACAGAATGAAACCTCACCACGGCGCAATAGGTCCTGCCGCAGCACAAGTCTAGGAAACTAGTTAAGGAGAGTACAGTAGCAAAACTCGCCGGGGCGAAGTGTATTTCACTGAGGCGAAAAACGTGGGACTTCAACCAGTAGCTCCAAGAGGCATCTCTGCCGCGACACCACATAGGTTGGCAGCAGTAAAGATCCAACTCGTCGCGGTGAAATTTGAGTAAGTTACCCAATGATTCCCGAAAGCCACTTAGCCATGGAACGAAAAGGTCGGGGCCGCAGCGCAAAGTGAAAAACTTAGTTTCTAGGCTAAAGGTGGAAGTTTGGGGACTTGCACCACGACTTGAAATTAGCACGAAAAGTTTGGGGAAGGTTTCAAGTCGTGGTGCAAGTCCCCAAACTCCCACATTTAACCTAGAAACCCTAATTTCTTCAATAGTAATGCTATGAAATGATATAGAAACACTTGTGGGTGATTTTTCTGTGTTAAAACTGATGGATGGGTGAATCATAAACCCCTGATGATAGTGCAATTCCTTTTATGCATTCTCCCATTTATGGTTGTTTAGTTGATGACCCTAATAACATTAAGGTTCAAATTTCCCCGTGTTTTCACAATGATTAGAAATTAGGGTCGTCACAAGAGTCGTGTTATCCTTATTCCAATTATAGCATTGCAATTAGGAATACTAATTCAAGTTACCTTTTTTTCAGGCATGGGACTGCATCTAAAAGAAACAATTCAAATTCTTAAGTGATTGATACATAGCATGTTCTATCAATTCAACGCTAGCTAAAAGTTTTAGCACCATGTATTAGGATGTAGTTTTTAAGGCATTTGCTTGAAACATATTCCAATTAACAAAAAATCCTTAAAGTATTCATACTTGTGCTTTTATGTTTTGTGAATTGTGCTAATTAATGAGATTTTGTAATCTCACCATGATTCGCCATTGTTTTCCCAAAACTTTTAGGTAAAAGAGTTAAGGTAGGGAAAGGAAAGCAAGCATAATGTCTGATTTTTTTAAATGATGAAAATGGACGCATTTTCAAAGCAAGCCTCCTAAAATGAATTAGTTAAGGTCCCAAAAAATTTGACCAACATTCTAGACTCCTAAAAATGAGAATTCTAGCTTCAGACAGAAGGAAAAACGGAGTTAGAATGAAAAAACAAATTTTGATGGAAACCTTACGAAACGTAATGGTATTTTTTGTAAATTTAAGTAAATTTTGGAATTCCCATAGGAGGGCATTTTAAATGAAAGTTTTGAGTTCTCTGGGGTTCTCAAAGGCCTTGAAAACCATGGGAAGCCTCGGGATAGTTAAATCCCCTCAGGTGGATGTTTTCTAATGTCGGTGCATCCAAACTTTGACAGATTCGTTCAGAAAGATTTTAGCTCCGATTTAAGTGATTCCAAAGGTATTTTATTTAATTGGAAACCTAAATTTTATAATGGAAAAGATGGTTCTCAAAAAGAAGCTAAAACGAAGGAGAAACGAAAATGCAAAGAATGAAAGGCAAAATTAAAATTTTTGAAAAAGTCACTTTCCTACACCTATATATAGGTGGCGCCTCACACTCTCCCTCATTTAGCTTTAGATTATTCAGCCCTAAACCAAAAGAAAAACCCTAGGAGAGAGGCGCACAAGAGATGAAGAAGAAGGAGAAGAAAATCCAAGTTTAAGGTATATTTCTATGGTTGTTTTTCAGCTTTTCTTCATCCACACCTCCTCTCCTCCCTTCTCCTTTGTTTCCTTTGATTAAAATGGAGTTTATAAATCTAATTCAAGGGATAAATTCAAGGGAATTTTTGGATTTGAAGAGAGGAGCTTGGAGAAAGCAAGATTCAAGCAAAAATAAGCAAGGAAACTAGGTAAAATTTCATCCTATGGTTGCTGTTCTTGATTCCTCTTCTTCTCCAATTCGACACACATAAAGAACTCTAGGAGGATCTGATTTTTAAGTCAAACTAAGCATGAATCTTAGGTATTTTGAGGGAGAAAAATAAGAATATGTAAAGAAAACAACAAAATAACTATTAGATTTCAAAATGCAAATTCTAGGGTATCAAGTATTCCTTCCAAATTCTGATTTTGTGTGATAATTTCTAGGTCTAATTAAGAGTTTAAATAAGCTCTTAAGATCCCTAAGATGCTCCCCACATGCTTCCTCCTTCAAGAAAACAAAGAAATCTCTATGAAGGCCAACAAAGCCCTCTGTCTCGGCCAAAGGGGGTTCTTATAGCTAGGGAGAGTTTTAAATTTTCTAAGGCCATTCTTGAGTCATATTTGATGAATGAAAATAAGGGGAGGCCTTAGAAAAAATTTAAAACTCATAGAAAGTAATTTGGTGCTTTAAGTTCCATATTATGACTTAAAGAAGCAACATATAATTAGGCTCCTTGTTTTAATTGTGTGAGGACTCCAAGAGGCTTAAAAGGAGTCAAGAATCATATTTGAAAGGAAAGAATGAAGCCTAAAACTTATTTGAAGGGTGTTGCTTCATTAGGTGCAATTATAGACCATAATAAGGTTTATAGAGCAACCTAGTATCTAAGCAAGTTGTGCGGCCTTAGAATTTATTTCATCAACCTAATTGGCTTCCATAAATTGTGTTTAGGCTAAGAGAAACCTTCATCACACTTTTGAGTATGTGTGGCTAAAAGAGGAGGCTTGAATTCCAAGGAAAAAGTGTGTGATTATATACAAAGTAGATCTCTCCACCTTCTCTCATGCATGGATGTGTGTTTGGCTTGTCTTAAAATGTGTGTATGTGTATTTTGAAGCCATGAAAATTATGCTAACATGATTTTATATGCCATGATTCATGATGAGATATTATGTTTTCAAATAAATGCATGATATTTGTTTGAATTTGCTTGAGTGTGGAGAGGCCAAGAACTCTTAACCATGGTGAGGATGAGCCAAGAACCCTTGAGATTAGTTGAGACAAAGCGAAGAGTCTCCTAAAAGCAAAGTGGGCTCCCAAGAGTATAGTTGAGTCTAAGAATCTCTTAAAGAATGGGTGACGCAAATCCAAAATCTATGAAGAAAAGTGTGAGGCCAATCCAAACACTTAGTGAGCCCTTAATTGTTTTATATGAATTATTTACATGCTAAGTTTGCTTCTTGAATGTTCATGACTTCCATGATACCCATGCATGTATTTTCAGGACTTGCTTTGCATATATTATGTAAGATTAAATGAGAGATGAGCTATTGGGATTCTTTAAATCTCATTCCCTCCTCTCCAATGATCTCATATGCTAGGTGGACCAAGTGGACATAGTAATGGAAGCCAACCACTTTGAAGGAAAGAGTTTGACAACAAAGTATTGGAGTTTTATCACTTTAAGGCCATATTTGTGTCAAATGTTGTAATCCAATGATGTATATGGTCTATGACTTCTTAGACATGTGTAATTATGATATTATATGATGCATAAATGTATGGATATGATGTATGAACCCTAGAATAGAATTTGGGTATGTAATGCCAAAGTATGCATTTTGGAAAATTTGATGTAATGTGCATATGTATGGATGAAAAGGCCAAAATGAGATGTGTAACACCCTAAAATTAATTAAGGTGTTAATTGTGAATTTGGGTTAATTAGGAATAATCGGGTGAGTTAAGTGAATGGAAATTTTAAGAGATAAACTAATAATATGATTTGAGAATTAATTAGGATGGAAACTTCATCTAGGCCCAAATTGATGTAAGAAATCAAGATTAAGGATTAATGGAGGCCTAATAATTTTAGGTGCAGACCCAACCTTTTATTGTGATACTTAGCCCAAAAGGTAGCATCTAGTGATAGCCCAATTTAATTTAATGAATCAGAGACCTAAGACCCAAGTTGCATAAGCCTATGTAATTGGCCCAATAACCCTTGAGTAGACCTAAATCAAATGAGCCTTCAAACTTGGTCTGGCCCAATTGAATTTCAGCAACCCAATACATAAAACTAACCTAATAAAGCTAAAATCTGAAGCCCATTAGGAGTTGGATCTTTGGAGTAGCCTATGACCTATATTTGACCCAACTTAAACCCTAAAAACTAACCTAGCCACCCCTTATTCTGCAGAACCACAAAAGACACACACAAAAATTCGAAGGTCCAAAGGAGAGGCTAGGGTTCTTGGCATATTTCCATATTTTCCCACTGCTAGGGCAAGGTTCAACCAAGGTAATAGTTATATAACTTAATCCTCTCATCTTTCTCTTCATTTTGGCCCAATTAGTTTTTCATTTGGAGTATTTTCACTATACCCGAAATTTAAAATGTGGTTGTTTAGGATTTTCTTGGTGAAATTCGTAGTTTAAGGCTAGGGCTGACATTAGGTAAGTATAAACTCTTCTCTTTGAGGTATTTCTATTGGTTTGGGACCCCTATGGCTAATTTATGACATGGGTATTGTTTTTATACGAATTTACTCAGAACTTGAGGTGTTATTTTGAGGTTTCTGAGGTAGGCTCAATAAAATCCGAATTTGGTTTGGTGGAATTGGGTAAGTGTCCCCTAGGTGGTCATTAGCATTTTAAATTCTTTTGGTACTTATTGCTACTGTAAATGATGAATTAAAGTAGTAATTCTCTGATGCTATGGTTATAGGAGGATTTTTGTACCATTGGTGGCTATTGCAAATTTGTTTATAAGTGAGGTAAGTGGGACTAAATTAATTCCATGCATATATCTACTTTAATTTCATATTTGCTGTATATGAATGATTTGAAATGCTGAATGAATTGGTTGGCTATCTATTGTATTGTGATTGAACCTTGTGAGTCCATGGTTGAGCTGTGGTGCGCCTGCCACCCGTGCATGTACTTCGATCGGGCACCCGGTTATAATCAAACCTAGATGCACTGAGCCCTGGTTGTGCTCAATAGGGAGTAAGTGCCGTGGACGGGCCTCTCCCAGTGTTATTGGCCTTTAACATGTGAAAATATGATTGCTAGTATAGGATAGTAATCATGATAGCCTAATTGTTTCATTTACTGATATGACTGATATGATTCTGATGTTGATTTTGATTCATGCATATATGTTAATTAAATTAGATATAATGAATGGAAATTTCCTTGGTTATTGAGATTCGTATCTCACCCCGTTTCATGGGATTAATATTTCAGGTGAAGGTTCTTCGAGTAAGGATAAGGGGAAGCAAGTGGATGAAAATCCATGAGCTCCAACATGTGGGGAGAAGGCTACACTTGGCTAATTTATTTAGTATAAATGCTAAATTTTGTATTCCTTATTGTATAGCATCATCCTGTATTCCTATTGCCAAGTGTAAGCATTTATATTTTGATTAGTTGGAATGTATTTATTAAGGAGTTAAGTCTTAATATAGCTTGGTTTAGGTTGTATGAACCTATAGTATCTGCTGTATGGACTTTGTCGAATTCATGATATGGTTTACTATTAGGAATGTCATCACAGTATCTATTAGATTGTTAATTTGAATTAGTGATGTATGGAATCTTTAATGAAATAAATACTTGAATGGTAATTGCTGGAAGATTAAGAAATTATACGGTCATTAATCTATGAACTGGTTAATATAAGGTAGTTAGAGGAGTAGAAATGGGCACTTAAGTCTTGAACTAGTAATAATAGATTAGCTGGTTAATTAAGGTACATAACTACCATTAGAGTTGCATAAATTAAGGTAGAATGGCCCTAGGGTGATATTGGAGGGAGAGTGGAGAGTATGAGACTAGATTTTCGGAGTTATAGGATCAGAAGGAATTTTGTCACAGCCAATAGAGGTGAATTTGCCTAGAGGGAGTCTAGAGAGAAATTCACTACGGTGAAATGTGAGAGGCTAAACTGGGAGTCGTCTATAAGGAAATTCGCCACAGCGAAAGGGGTAATTAGCCACGGTGAACTTTTGTGAAAATGTCCCAGGTGTTCTAGAGAGGAATTAGCCACGGCTAACAAGGGAATTGGCCGTGGCCAATAGCGAGAGGCGAGCGAGATAAGTTCCAGGAGGCTTCCTTGCCACGGCACCAAGTAGGTTAGTCGCTACGAAGGTCTAACTCGCCACGGCGAAACTAGTGACAAAGTAAGGGGCAAAACCGAGAGGAATTGGCCGCGGCTAAGTGTAATTTGGCAGCGGTGAACATTCTGAAACCCTTATATTAATTAGAAAACCTTAGTTTTTCATATGGTAATCTCAAGGGATGATTTAGAGACATTGGGATGAGTTATAATTGATGGGTAATAGAATCAAAGGCTTATAAATAAATGTTTATTTCCCTTATGTACATAAGTGCTTGTAATTGCATGGTTGATGACTCTAATAACATTAAGGTTCAAATTTCCCCGTATTTTCACAATGTAATTGGTTGTAATGCCTTGTAACCCTAATCTATTATTATTAATCATATATTTAACCTTAATTACAATAATTAAAAAATTAGGGTCGTCACAAGATGCATGAGGTTTGGGACCATTTAGGCAGCTCACACAAGTCCTAATTGTACTTTTAGACTTGCTCAAAAGGTGCCAAGACCAAAGGAAAATCATTTGGTCACTTTGGTACCCCATATAGATCAAAAAATGACCATAATGGAACCCTATGTCACTTTTTGGCCAAATAGCTCTTCTTGATATGAAATTTCACAGACATTTGAGCTTGTTAAGAGCTTTTTGGAAGCTAAAGAATATAATTTTTGGAGGTCTACAGAATATTTGATGAATTTCTAAAGTTGTCAATTTTTCTAATTTTGGTCTGTTGTACTATTCATTTGGTCCGAAAATGAAATCTGTCACACAGGGCTCCAATGATGTCCAATTGCCATGAAATTTTATACAAAGACACTAAACATTTATGTGTATTTGTGTATTTAAATATGAGAATAAGATGGATGAGTTGTATTTGTGTATTTAAATATGAGAATGAGATGGATGAGTCCATATGGCCCATGGGACTCCGAAAGAAAAATTTATCCATGACATAATGCAAGTATATTCATTGTTATAATGCTATCTTTTTGGCTTCATTGTAAAATGCTTGGAATAAGACCTAGAAATGTATAAGGCAAGCTAGACAAATATGGTGTTACACTCAAGCTCTTAATTCTTCTCTTTCTCTTTCTCCTTGTTAGCTTCATTTGACATAGTTAGGGGGAGATGAAAAGGGTGAGATTCTAGGAAGAATCTCAATAGCTACACTCAATCTAATCCAATCCAATGCATATAATAGATTATTCAAGGATGAAATGCAAGCACACAAGGTCCTATGTACATAAAACAACTTAAGCATGGAATTGGCATAAAATTTTGTACTCATCTACCCATGGCATAAAAACATACAACTAGGCTCATTTCTAAGCTAGGAAAGACCTATTGCTTTCAATTCCTTGCTAATCTTGCTTGGAGACAAAACATAACTCATATATGCATGAAACTTATGTTAAAAGAAAATTCAAATATAAACTCAAGAAATCATAAAACAACTAATACACACGATGAATCTTAACTCAAATGCATCCAAATGCACGCAATAAAAGAAAAGTAAGCCACCTTTTGAAACTAGGATTCTTGCTCCCACACTAATTCACTTGATCTTTTCCTTTTCTCTTGCTTTCCTAATCTTGGCATACACAAAAAGGTATGGTCACTCTAGATTGGGATAAACATATAAATTAGGATACAAGACAACTAATGAGGACTTATTTCATCTTATTCTATCATTACATATACATATTAAAACTTAAAGTATAACCTTAGGTTACTTCAAATATCTTTAGGGGTAACTCTCAAAATTTAACTTCTAAGCTTCAAAATTTCATTATATATGATCTATATGACCTCAACAAGACTCATTAGAGCCATAACAAGCATGCTTAGATTTGTATCGAGTCATATGGCCCATTTAAGCATTCTTGAACCCTAACTTTTTCACTTATAAAAATAGGGTTTCTAAATTCATTCTTATGGTTTCTCTAGCTTCTATATTACTCATTTAGGCCTTTTAAATCATTAAACTAATTCAAAAGCTTCCCTAGGTCTCCATTCCCTTACTTGGCTGAGACACCTCTATAATGCCACAACTTGGGATTTTTGTTAGTTTAAGAAGGTTTAAGTCATCTTTTTATGGCTTTGAAACTTCCATGGCTCATTTAAAACCCTAAGTGACTCCATCTTTTTATGGCTTCTTACATGACTTTCCTTGCATAATCTTACTCCTCATCCTTCTATACAATTGTTTTCAACAAGTTTTCCTCAAATTCATGCCTTTTCCTCCTTCTCTCTCTAGGCCAAACCTATAATACCATAATGAGATGGCACTTAATTTATATCATAAAGTGTCTAAAGCATCCATTTTTATGAATTCAGTACTTTTAGTAGCAAAATTTACAAACATTATAGGTCGAAATAATTTATTTATGATTAAATGAACCATTTCAACTCACCAAACTCATCTTCCATCTTTGATACACTTGCATACAGAAACATCACAAAATGAAGCATGAATTTTGGGTTTAGGACATGCACATCAAGATAGCATTATAATTCCATTATTTTTAATGGTTCCATAATCTGTCACAGTCTTTAGAAATTCATAACTTGAGTTAGAAAATTCCAAATCACACAAACTAGGCGTAACATCCCAAAATTTATTAAGGATAATTATGATTAATTAGGAATTAATATAGGTTTAATTAGGACAATTCATTAAGAGAGGTCGACATTAATTTGGACCTTATGATTAATTTAATTATGCTTTGCACTATGTTTATAAGCTTAATCTTAGCCTTAGGGAGATCCAATTCCACTTCTTAGAGGCCCAACATCTATATTGTGTTGACCTAAGTTAAATGGGCCCTTAAGAAAACCCAAACCCACTATAAACTCTCCACCTTGTGGCCCAATAAACTCCCATCTGAACTCAAGTGAATTTTGGGCCTTTATGTCAGCTCACAACCCAACTTACCCATCTAAACCCTAAAAACACTCCAACCCCTTCCCATTCTACAAAAAATGTAACATTTAGTTCTCTGAAAACAGGAGAAAACATGAAAAACGTAACGTACGGCTTCTTCGTAAACGAATGAAATTCACCGGATATAAAAGGAAGTCTCCTGAAATGATGTAGTTAAGGTTCTAAAAAATTTAGGAAGCATTTTAGACTCCTAAAAATGAGAATCTCAGGCTCAGACGGAAAGAAAAATAGAGCTAAAATAAAAAAACGAAAGGTAACAATAGGTTGACAAAACATAAGGGCATTTTCGTCATTTTGAGAAAATTTTGGAATTCTCACAAGAGAACTTTTTAAATGAAAGTTTTGAGTTCCTCAAGGTTCTCAGAGGCCTTGAAAACCATGAAAAGGCCCGGGACAACTAAAGCCCGTCCAATGGACGTTTTCCAATATTGATTGACCTGAATTTTAACCGATTCATTTGGGAAGGTTTTAGCTCTGATTTGAGTGATTTCAAAGGCATTTTATTTAATTAATAACTTAAATTTTATTATGGAAAAGACGGTTGTCAAAAAGGAGTTAAAATGAGCCTAAACAAAGCAAATAGGCGCGTAAGGGCAAAATGGTCATTTTGAAAAATTGTAAAAGAGGCTTCTTAAGTAAGATTACACCTCATTACCTTCTCCAAACTTCCATTTGCAGAAAAAGGGGCAGCAATGGTGTGAAATTAAGAAGGGGGAGAGAGAAGAAGTTTAAGCTTCCGGTTAGGTAAGTAAACGGCCCCGTTTCATCCCGTGCCAGTTAAGAAAGTTATTCCTCTCTCTAAGAGCTCTCTAATGGTGGTTTTCTTTTCTTAAAAACTTAAAGATTCAGGTCTGACCTAAGCCAAAAAGGAACTCTTTTCAAAAAATTAATTGGTGAAAAATAATCTACGCGAAGAGAGCTCCATTTTAAGGTAAGACTTCACTTAAAACACTTACAAAATCTTGTGTTTCCAAGCCATTTAAGCTTAGGTCTAGAGAGAGAAAGTGAGGAAGAGAGTTTTTCTTTATGTATTCTTGATGGAACCAAAGGTTATGGAATGTGAGGATTAAGAATATATAAGTAGAATTGAAAAAGGAGCTTTAGAATGCAAGTTACAGAAGTTAGGGTTTTAATTGCACCTTGACCTCTATCATGAATCCTAGCGATATTTTATGATGGTTAAATATTCATATGAGTTCCTAAGACACCAAGAGAGCTTCCTACATGATTCTCCCATCAAAGGAAGCAAGGAAACTCCATTGGTGCCTTATGGAAGCATAGTTCTGGCCAAGGATGGTTCATGCACCTAGGGAGTGCTTTAATTTCTTCCAAGCTTAGTTTTGCATCATATATGATGGGAGAATATGAGAGGAAGCCTCGAAAACATTTTAGAAACCATAGATAGTGAGATGGCCTTATATGTTCTATAATATGACTTAAAGGAGCAACGTGTAGTTAGACTCTTTATTTTAAATGTGTGATGACTCCAAGAGGCTTAAAAGGAGTCAAGAATCATATTTGAAAGGAAAGAATGGAGCCTAGAATTTATTTAAGGGGTGTTACTTCATTAGGTGCATATATGGACCATAATGAGGTCATAAGCTAACTTAGTGTCTAAGGAAGATGTGTGGCCTTAAAATTAATTCCATAAACCTAATTAGCTTCCATAAATTATGTTTAGGTCAAGAGAAACCTTCCCCATACTCTTGTGTGTGTGTGGCCGAAGCAAGGAAAGAAGATTCAAGGGAAAAATGTGTGATTGTGTACAAGGTAGCTCTCTCCACCTTCTTTCATGCATGGATGTATGCTTAGCTTGTCTTGAATGTATGTGTGTGTGTTTTTAAGCCATGAAAAGTGTCCTAGCATGATTTTAATTTCATAATGCCATGATGTTACAATATGCTCTTATATGATGTCTTTGATGTGTGCTTGGTTTTGCTTGAGTGTGGTGAGGCCAAGAACCCTTAGCCATGGTAAGGATGAGCCAAGAACCCTTGAAATTAGTTGAGACAAAGTAAAGAGTCTCCCAAAAGCAAGATGGGCTCCTAAGAGCATGGTTGAGTCTAAGGATCTCTTAAAGAATGGATAAGGCAAGTCCAATATCTATAAGAAATTGGGTGAGGCCAATCCACTTGCTTGGCAAGCCTTTATATGCTATGTATGACATTCTCAAATGATGAAAATGCTTCTTGAATGTTTGCACATGTCAACATAACCATACATGCATTTATGAGACTTGTTTACATCTATTATGTATGATTGAATGGGAGATGAGCTATTAGGATTCTTTGAATCTCATTCCCTCCACTCCAATGATCTAATGTGCTAGGTGGATCAAGTGGACAAGGCAATGGAAACCTACCACCTTGAAGAAGAGAGCTTGACAACCTAATGCGTAGTTTTTAGTTCTTTAAGGTCATATTTGTATCAAAGCATATAAACCCATGATGTATATAATCTATGACCTCTTAAACATGTGTAATTATGATATTGTGCTATGTATGAATGGGAGAATATGTTATGTGGCTACTAGTATGTGAATTGAATATATGATGGCAAATTACCTCCATGAATGGTTTGATAGAATTATGCACATGTGTGGATGAAATGGCCAAAATGAGATGCATGGAGTTTGGGACCATTTGGACAGCTTACACAAGTCTTAATCATACTTTTAGACTTTCCCAAAAGGTGCCAAACCTTAAGGAAAGCCATTTGGTTCCTTTGGTACTTCATATGGAGCCAAAATTGACCATAATAGAACCCTATGTCACTTTTTAGCCAAATAAGTTCTTCTTGATCTGAGATTTGGCATGAAATTAGAGCTTGTTGAAAGCTTTTTGGTAAGCTAAAGAGCATAATTTTTAGAGGTCTACAGAATATTTGATGAATTTGTAAAGTTGAAAAATGTTTTGATTTTAGTTTGCTACATTATTCATTTGGTCTAAAAATGAAATCTATCACATAGGGTACAAATGATATTCAATTGTTATAAAATTTATATAGAGAAACTAAACATTCACAGTGACTTGTACCAACTAGAAGCACCACATTTGGAGGTCTAGAGAAGGAGATATAAATTTTTAAACATTCTATCCAGTATCCAGAGTTTTACCCAACCTCAATTACTGTTCCATTGAATTTTGAGGCCTGGGCTACCTGAACTGGTTTGAAATTATTTTTTTCCTCTAGCTAACATCCACAGCTTTCTAGATTGGTATCATTTGCATGGATTGTACATTTTTTAAATTAATTGGATATTTTCAAAATTTGCTATAGAAGTCTGTGATAGTTCCACAATATAGTTTGACCTCTGGATATTTCCGGATGTCAAACGTCCTCTGTGATGGATTTTATGGTTTAAAAATATTTTTAGTATGAAGTAGACATCTGCAGCTTTCCATAATAGCCAAGAATGCATGTGTTTGATTTTTCTAGAATTAGTTATGATTTTTCAAAATTTGGACAGAAAAGAGGCAAAATCTGTCCAAAAATAAATATCCATATTTTATGCTTCATTTCGGTTTTCTTGAGTTATGAGCCACATTTTATGATACAAATGAGTTGTGTTCATGTAATTAAATATGAGAATATATGATATAAACTCACACGGTCCACGTGACACCGAATGGAATTTTTATACACAATGCAACACGAAAATATTCCTTATTTTTATACTATTTCCTTGATTCTTCCATGAGATGTCTAATGGGAACCATAAAGATAGCATGAAATGAGCTAGAATTTATAGTGTTATAAAAAACACAAGAGGTAAGAGTTCATTTTCGCATTCAGAGAAGGGAGGCTAAGGTTCTTGGTAAAAATTCATCTTCTCCCACTCCTAGAGTCAAAATCAACTAAGGTAACTAATATATAACTTAATCCACTCCTTTCTCTCTTCAATTTGACCCGATTGGTTTTTTTATTTGGAACATTTTCACTCATACCCAAAATTTGAAATGTGTTATTTGGTGTTTTCTTGGAAGATTTTTAGAGGTTAAGGCTAAGGGTATTGTTAGGTAAGTATTTCCTTCCCATCTTGAGGTAGTTTCTACTAGTTTGAGACTCCTATAGTTGATTTATAATATAAGCATTAATTTTATGTGAATTTACGTAGAAAATTAAGAGGTATCTTGGAGTTTCTGGGTAAGTAAAGCTCAAATCCAAATTTGGGACTCCTTGGGGACTAGGTAAGTGTCCTCTAGGTAGTCCTTGGTAGTTTAATTCCTTGAATATTTGGTTTGTTGCTATAAATGATGAGTAGAAGTAGTAATGGTTTGGTTTTATATACATAGGTTGAAGTAGCATTGTTGTTGGCTCAAAGAATTGTCAACCGAATGAGGCAACCGGGGTTAACTTATACTCCTTGTATATATTCAACTTAATCTAACATCTACTTCACATATATGATTTTTGAATACTAAATAAATGGTTGGCTATCTGATATATTATGATTGGACCTTGTGAGTCCATGGTGGAGTTGTGGTGCGGCTGCCACTTGTGCATTGTGATTCAATTGAGTACCATGTTTTGATCAGACTCTTGTATACACTAAGCCTAGGTTATGCTCACTGGAGAGTTAGTGCTATAGATGGGCCTCTCCTGGTGTTATTGGCTTTTAACATATTGTGTGTGATTGCTAGTGATCATTGGTAGCTCAACTATTGCATTTTGCTGATATTATGATATTTCTGATACTTATCTAATCTAATGCATATATGTTGATTAATTTGAAGCATATGAATGAAATTTACCTCTAGTTATTGAGGTTTGCATCTTACCCTATTTTATGGGTTAACTATTTTAGGTGAAGGTTTTTCAGGTAAGGATAAAGAGAAGCAAATGGATGAACACCTATAAGCTAAGATCCAATGGGAGGGATGTTGTACTTGGGTTGTTCTAACTTAGGATAGATGCTAAATTTTTATTATTCTTTTGTATAACATCATCATGTAATTATGTTGCCAAGTATAGGAGTTTTGTGTTTTGATAACTTAGGATGTATCTATTAAGGAGTTAAGTCTTATAGTAAATTGTTATCTAATATATACACTTATAATATTTGATATGGAACCTTGTTGATCCTAAGCTGTGATTTATTATTTGAGAAGGTAATCATGTGTTACCCTTAAAGTTAACTTAGACTAGAATATATGGAACTTCTATTGGAATTTATATTGGAATGATAATGTTGGTAGTTTATGAATCCTTTTGCTGTTAATGCTTTATGAAATTGCTTATGTAGGATAGTAGATGAGTAGGAATTAATACCTAGGATTTGATTTGACAATGAGAGATATGTAGAGTAAATTAGGTAGTTGAATGCCATTAGAGTTCTATAAATTAAGGTAGAGTGTTGCTAGAGGGAGAACTTGAGTGTATGGGACAAAATTTGGGGAGGTCTAGGTGAAGAGGAAAGTTGAGCAGCGGCCAAAAGTTAGTCAGAAGTGAAGAGCACTACGGCACAAACCTTCTTGCTGTGGCACAAGGCAAAAAATTTACCCAAGAAAAGTAACAAAGAGCAACCTTGTCGCCACAAACGTCAAGCGGTGAGCTTGGAGAGCTTTAGGAGGCTCTCTCGCCGCAATGCCACATAAGCACCACAGCGAGAATCGTGAAAGTATGAATAGTGGTTCCCGAAAGCACTTTCTCCACAATGCAAAATCCTTGAGTCATGGCACAAAGTGTGAAATTTTAGTTTTGAGTTCTAGTAACCAATTTAACCTCGATGAAAGTTCCTAAACCCCTATTTTTGACTTAGAAACCTAAAGACTTACTATGATAATGTTATGTAATACTTTGGGAACGTTTATAAAAGGTTTTTATGAGTCAAAATTCATAATAACAATGAATCAAAAGTCTCTAATTGATAACTAGGATTATTTGTAGACTTAAATGGTTATGATGGTTTGGCTAATAACCTTAATAATATTAGGGTTCAAATTTCCCCATCTTTTTCCTATTTTAATTAATTATAATGACTTTAGACCTTGATTTGTGTTCTAATCATACAATTAAGCATAATTAATGCAATTAATAATTATGGTTGTTTTATGAAAAGCTCATGACATCATCTAAATACTATAAAAATTTCATATCAAAACAATATCATTTAACCCACAAAATTCTAATGGAACAGTAGCTGGTCAGTTTTTCGCACTACTATAGGCATGCAACTTTAAAAATTTATATCTCTCACTACAAAGCTCTAAATTGAGTGATCTTAATAGTTATGGAAAGCTTATGATGCCAACTATATGCTTATAAAATTTCATGAGCATTGGACTTCATTTGGCCCCTTAATTATATCGAAAACCAGATTGACCAAATGAACAATGTACATGCAACTTCTGCATATTTTAGCAAATTTTAAAAAATTATAATAAATTTCATAGGACTCCAAAAATTGTGTTCTTTAACTTTTTGAAAAGTTCTAAATGAGATCTAAATACGTACCAAAATTCATCCATTTGGTCTAATTTTGGTTTAGGGGAGGAATGTAGTCCAAAATGGTATCCATATGGCATCAAATGGTCCAAAATGGCTTCTTACATGCCATATGACCATTTGAGCACGTCCAACACCTCAAACACAGCATATAGAAGCATCACAACACATTTAAATCCTTATAGAACTCAAAATCACTTTTTCAATTGTTCATATACACATCCATTCCATAGTTCAAGTATGTCAAAATCTTAAGATTTCATACATTTAGTTCCAAATATGGTTCATATAACATATTTTTATACTTTTATACATGAGTAAAGGTTTACATCTCATAATTAACAAATACATATATACTTTGACATCAATTTACACTAAATCTTATTATATTGTCAAAGTAATACAAGTTAAGCTTCTTGGCCTCTATTCTTGGCTCTATGAGTGCTACCTATATAAGATTAGATAAAAATGGGGGAGAGTGAGATTCAAAAAATCCTAATAGCTCATTCATCCCCTTAAGTAAGCATACATGGTATGTAATCATGTCAAAGAAAGCAAGCATGCATCAAGTGATTCCAAATACTAAACATAAACATATTTCTAAGGCCATATGAACATATCAAAATTAAAAGCAAGTTCTAGAGACTTTTGGTCTAGCCTCACCTAATTATTGGGATTTTGGATTAGTCTCATCTACTTTTTAAAGACTTTTGACTTAGTTTCACTCATTCTTGAGACTTTTGACTTTGTCTCACCTATTTTTAGGGACTTTTAGCTTTATCTCACCCATTCTTAGGGACTTTTGGCTTCACCTCACCTAAACTAAGGGACTTTTAGCACAACCTCACCAATCAAGAGCCATCTCACATTCAAAAAGCATAATGTACCAAAACATCAAACCAATTGCTATAGGCATGTTTCATAATTCAAACATACATACAAGAAATCAATGACAATCATATAACTAAGAAATATATACAAGAATGGATGAAAAGCTACCTTGGGTCAAGAAGCATAATTTCTCTTTTGCTTCCTTAGCTTTGTGGTTCAGCCTCACACATGCACTTAGAAGAGGCTTGATTTTCTTGGCCTACACACATCAAACAAGACACAAACATATCAATGGAATCATCTCTAGCTTCACATAAACTCTATACAAGCTACTTCTAGCTTACGACATGTATATGGTTCCATACAAGAGCATAATAAAGCAACTCATATAATTCATCATCTTGGCTTCAATTTCTCACTTAATCTAAGTTACATGATTCCATTTAAACTCATTAAAGTCATCACAAACTCAATTCGAGGAGCCAAACATTAAGTTACTTCTTTATACCTAAAAGGAACCTAAACCTCCAATTTTCAAAATATGATTTCTAAATTCCAACCAATGATCCCTTTGGTGTTTATTATTCATATCTAGACTATTTCTATCCTTGAAATCAAAGAAAACTCTCCCTAGGTACCACATAGACCTTTTGGCCAAGATATGCACATATATAAAAGCCCATGGATTTTTGTTGATTTTTCTAAGGAATTTGCCACTTGTGAAGCTTCTTAGGTCTCGTATTAACTCAAACGCACTCTTACACAACCTAGAATATCATTAAAAAGCTTCAAATTCCCCTAGGCATAATCAAAACCTTAATTGCCATAACTTGTTATCTATAGGTTCTTTTTAAATTCTAATTGTTTTATGTGATTCTCTATGCTTCAAAACCCCAATTCCTATCAAGTTTAGATCAAAATAAAACTCCCTACATATGCCTTTAGGTCTGGCTAAAACAATACACCCATAGAAGAGGCAAGATAACAAGTTATTCAAAGAAAAGCTTACCTTATTTTAAAGCTCACAAGATGCATATTCTTAGACCTCCAAGAGTTTCCCCAATTCCTCTCTTCCCTTTACTAAACCAGCCATGAAATAGCACCAATTAAGTCACTAAAACCATGAGAAAAAAGAGGAGAAGAAGTTTAATAAAGGGAGGAGTGTGAAAAAGTAGCAAATTCTTACACTTTTCAAGCTTGGTTTCCTTCTCTTTTGCTCCCTCTTTGGTGTGCCACTTCCAACAGGTCTTGGTTCTATTTTTGGCTAAAAGAAAGTTGGTTAGGGTGATGGGGAGAAGTGGTGTGTGATATAAGAAGCAAGGGAGCCCAATTATGACATTTTTTAAAATTTTAATTTAGTCCCTCATCATGGTTCTTTTCATTTGGTCTCATTTTAGCTCTTTTTTTTAAATTGTATTTCTATCATAAAATCTAAGTCCTCTAATTCATAAAATGCCTTTCATTTCACCTAAATTGAATTTAAAATCTTATCAATCATTTGGTCAAAGTTTTGGTTAATCGACAATAAAAAATGCATATTTGAGGGGCTTTAACTATTCTAAAAGTTTTTATGATTTTTAAAACCTCTGAGAATCCTGTGAAACTTAATTTTTTCATTCAAAAGTCTGTGCTTTAGGTTTTTAAAAAGTTTCCCAAAATTATAATTTTGCCACTATATTTTTAGTTTCTTTATTTCACCAGTTTGGCTCTGATTTTAGGCTAGCCTTAGGCTTTAAACCTTATTTTAAGATGTTTTAATTAATATTATAATCTCATTTATCCTTAATTTTCCTTGCTTAGGGTGTTCTAATATCAATTTATTGAGTTCAGTTCAATTTCTGAATTACTAGTTATTATAAAACCATCAAGCTCTTAGTGTTCCAAAAAAAGCAAATTTTTACTAGCTAAGACATACCTTGTTTGTAATTTCTTGTAGTATATATTGGCTTCCTCAAATCTCCTCATTTGCTCAAGAGGTCAAAAACAAATTTCTTCTTTTCAAGAAGCTAAAACCACCATTAGAAAGAGCATGAAAAGAAGAAGAGGTTTCCTAACTGCCATATAATGAAATTTTGTATATTTTGTTACCTCATTTGCGTTCCTTCTCCTTCTCTCTCTTTCTCCTTCTCACACCACTTTGGTTCTGGTTTAGAACTGAAATAGGTCGGTCATGAAGAGAAGATGAACATGGCATAGCTGTATGGTTGAAAAAGGAAGATATTTTAACAAATTTAAAAATACTAGTTATGTCCCTTCGCTTTAATTCTACCGTTTGAGCTTATTTTTCATTTTTTTTTTTCCAAAAATTGACTGCTAATTTAGACTCTTTTCTTTATTAAAGTTATCTACTTATAATTTTTAAGATTTTAAAACAATATGAAAAAGTCCAATAAAAATTATTACTACTAGGCATCCTAATTTGTAACCTGTCAAAGATTTAACTAAACCAATCTCATCTATTTAATTTGTTTGCCTTATGTTATTATATAATGATGAGGTATACTTGTTTCTTATATTATCTAAGTCCTTGATTTTTCTTGCTTTACAATACTAACATTGTCTATCTGTTCTTGCACAATTTAGGGATTTGGCTAAACTAAAACCTTTGGTTAAACTCTGTATGCTCTTTTACTTTGGCTAATGAGAATTATTTGTATTTCCATTTATTTATCATCTAAAACAAAAATCTAGTTTCCTATACTATTTCAATCAAGATTACAGTTTTACCATTGCATTTATTTAACTCTTATTCTAGCCTAAAAACTTTAATCTTTTTAGATAACTCTAAAGCATAAGATATTTTAAGATCCTCTATACTTATATAATCGTTCTTTGGACAGTGGCTCAAAATAATTTAAAATAGTTCCATTTATACCTATGCCATTAGTTACTTCGGTTTATATGTAATTAAAATGTTAACCAATTTCATCAACTCTAGTTAATCTGGTAACCTTGTTTAGTCCTATAATAATAGGAAGTATATTTCTCTCTTAATATATTACTAAATACTTAAGTTCTTAATTTTCCCTTATTGCACTGTGAGGATTCTTTTCGATGGTTCTTGAATTGGGTTTCAACCATTTCTGAATCTCTTTTCTCATCTAATTAAGGTTTTACTTCCTCTCATCACCTTTCATAACCTTATCTCAGAGCCTAACCTAATACAAAATTGGATATTACATCATCAACATAAATGAAAACATAGTTAAAGTTAGACTTGACCACTCCAATGAATAATGATGGATCACACTTACTCTACTAAAAATCAACTTAAGTAAAGTTGATCCTAACTTTTCAAACCTAGCTCTTGGAGCTTGTTTGAGGCCATACAAATCCTTATATAGTATGCTCATAAGAGACTTGTTAGGATGCTCAAATCTAGGTGGCTATACCATAAACTTCTTCTTGCAACTAGCCATCTAAGAAGCATTGTTAACATCAAGTTGGAAGATATCCCATCCTTTAAACAATGCAAGACTTAAGACTACTCTAATTGTAATAGGTTTAATGATGAGAGAAAATGTCTCATTCTAGTCAAACCCAAGCTATTAGTGGAAACCTTTAGCTACTAACCAATCCTTATATTAATAAAACCATTTAAGTTTCTTTGACCTTGAAAACCCATTTACAACTAATGGGCATTCGGTTAGTAGTAAGAGATACTACAGACCAGGTTTTATTCTTGATAAGTGCATCATACTTTTGTTACATTACAAGTTCCATTCTTTGACACAATATGCCAAATTGGAAGGTTCAGTATAAGTAAAAAATGTCTTAAGTTTGTAAATGCCATCCATTGAACTTGTAACATAAGATGATTATTTTGAATTACAATACATTCAAGCACTTGAGAAACAATGGTAGATATAGTTGAAGTAGAATTTGCCTTTTGCATTGATCTAATAGAATAAACACCTATAGGAGGGTTAGAAGAAGAAATATCATCCAAACTAGGTGGGCTAGAATCATTAATAGGCAGTATATTAATAGGTAAATTAATCATGGCATATTGGTCAATTTAAGAAGGAGTAGCACAAGGTAAAAATGGAGATTGTACATTCTCATTAGTAGGGAAGCAAGATTAAGAAAAAGACTTAAACGAAAAAGCAAATTCATTTGAGACATCACAAGAGATATAAATTTTACCATTAGGAGTAAGACATTTTGTATCCTTTGTAATTAGGACTATGTCCAATGAAAACACATTCAATAGATCGAAGCTCCAATTTATGTTTGTTATAAGGCCTTAACAATGGATAATAGGCATTAGTAAACACCTTGAGAAGATTACAATTAGGCTGAATATTAAAGTTTTAAAAGTGGTATGTTATACAAAAGGTGTAACATCCTAAAAATTATTTAATATGGATAATTAAGGGAAAATAATTAAATTAAGGAGTTTTTATGATAAATAAATAAATTGAGAATTTTTAGGAAAAAAAATTTATTCAAAGGGTTTTATTTTAATTAAGTGAAAATTAAATATATAACTCTAAGAAAATTAATTAGAGTCCATTAACCCTTAAAAGTTAATTAAATTCAATTAAAGAGACCCAAAAATGGAATTTAGAGGAGACCTAACTGAAATTAGCATAAGCTTATGACCTAGATAACCTAGATCTGCAACCCATGATCCATTTCACTTAAAACACCCACTAAAACCTTAACACCCCCTCATTTTTAGCCAACACAAGAAAAGAGAGGAGAGAGAGAGATGTTGCAAAAAGAAAAAAGAAAGATGCAGGAGAGGAGAAGAGCTAAGGTTCATGGACTTTGGAGCCTTGATTTGAAGGGAAGATATGAAACTTGGCTCAAGTGAGTACAAAGAAAAACATCCCTTTCTTTCTCCTCTTTCATTTGAACCAAACAACTCTTAATTTGGTGGTAGTTTGTGAAACCCTAGGTGGGAATTTTTTGTGGGATTTTGGTTAATAAGTTAGGGAAAAGGTTAAGCATCTATTAAGTAAGTAAATTCCCTCCATTTATAATGTCATTCTGCTTAAATTCCATTTTGAAAGCTAATTTTTGTGTATGGCTATATTTATGTACGAAAATTCAAGAGGAAGTGATGAGCCATTGTGATGGCTTAGTTTCTTGAGTTCAAATTGGTGCTTTATGGCTCTTAGGAGCTGGGGTAAGTTAAAATTAAGTGATTAGTGAGGTGTTGATTGATTTAAAGTATGGATCTCTTTGGATTAATGAATATATATTGGTTGTGTATGGTTTTTATAGGCTTGTGTTATTACTTGGTGACTATTAGTCATTATCTTGGAAGTGAAAAACATTATTTGAGGTAACTAAGGTTTAATTCCATGTATATTTATTGTGGAACCATGTTTATAACTTGTATGTGCATGATCATGTTTTATATGATGTCATAATGGAGTTTGATTACTTATGACTATTTCATTGTGGACCTCACAATGTGTCCTAATGATTACCATAAACCTCACAGGTATGTTTTAGTAGAATGGAAAGCCATGGACCTTGCAAGTGTGTTCTAGTTTCTTGTGGGATGTTGTGGGCCTCACAAGTGTGTCCTACCCATTATTTAAGTTATTGGCCAATGACTATGATATTTTTTATTTTTAACTTACTACTTTTGACTTGTTAAATATGACGTAATGAATGATTATTATATTATGAATAGTTTTATAATTGTCTACTCATATGAATATAGATGGAAATTGTCTTTGGTATTGAGATTTTAAATCTTACCTTAATTATAAGCTAACATTTTACATGTGAAAGTTCGATCTTTAGTAAGGACAAGCAATTAGAGAATTAACTAGTTAAGTTAGGCTGATTGTTCAAATAGCCTATGGTTTGTCCACATATTTTAATAAATTGTAACTTACAATTTGTGATGTGATATTCCCAAGTATAGGATTTTATATTTTAGAAAGTTGTACATGTGATGATGATGGATAGGATTCTAGATGATGCCAAATTATTTTGTAAAGGGATCTCACATGTAATGATGGTTTACTTTGAATTAGCTTATGTTTTATGTTGGATTATAAGCATGTTTGACAATTTGGCATTGTATGGTATTGATCATTTAGAATAGCTTAGGATTGGTTTAATGTTGATTTGGGGTTTTGATATAATAGATAGTTGTTCTAAGTTGTAGGTGCAAAAAAGTTATGTAGTCAAATCTTGATTTTGTAGATATTTTATGGTCTTATGGGTTGGTACCACTTTCTTTTAGTATTTGGAACTTGTGAGGCTTGGTTTAGGGTTGAATGGTTATGTATTAGTGAATTTGAGTTTATGGGTCGTTGGTCCAATTATGCACTCTTATTGTCAAAATTTGTGTATGCTATCATAGATTTATTTTATCTAGCTTTTCTTCAAAATATGACATTCAAAGCTTATTGTGAAGGCTAGATTATCGTGTTTTAAGTTTCTGCATTATTAGGAACTAAATCTAGAGCATTTGAGTAGGTCTCATACTCATTTGCATAAGCTAGAAACATGATAAGTTGTGTATTGTCTAAATTATGGTAAGAAATCTAGTACTAGTGCTTTATATCCTAGCGACGCCACAATATGGACCTTTAGTGTGGCACCATTCAAATAGAGGCCACATTGTGGCACTGTGTAGGTTCCTCCCCAAAATTTTGCATCAGAGGCTATAATGCCACAATGTGGCCCTTGAGTGCCACAACGTGGCCTTTAAAGGCTGCAGCATCGCACAAATATTTGGCACTTATGCCATTGCAGCATAAGGCACACCATAACATGGCCCGTTGAGGCTACAACATCACACAAATATTTTGTGCTCAGGCCACTACAGCAAGAGACACATCATCATATGACCCTTCGAAGCTACAGTGCCAATGATGTTATGAGATTTAGAATTTTTTTGAAAGGTTTTACTTGAAGTTTTGATTAAGTTATTAATCTAGAGTCTTGGGCTATTATCTTAAAGTCTTAATGAGATGATTTAAAAGTTAATTATACCTTTAATAATTTAGGTACTCAATTATTTTGGGATGGGCATTAGGCTTAGTAACTTAGTTGTAATAAAAGTTTTAATTCATTCACTTTTATTTGAGGTCACTAAGATTATTCTTACAATTAACTAGCCAAATCTCTTTATTTAATCCATAAGTTAGTCATTAGTTAGAACTAGGTATTACATAAGGGAAGAACTTAGCAAATAGTTTATGAGATAAATAGCAACATTAAATGCATTGTCAAATAATGCAATGATAAATATGAATTGGCTAATAGAATAAGACCAATTTCAATAATGTGACAATGTTTCCTTTCAATAGTCTCGTTTTGTTGATAAGGACAAATAGCTCTATGAATAATGCCCCTAGACTTAAGATAACTAGAGAAAGCTTTAAAATCACCCCCTAAATCAAATTGAATAGATTCAATAGTGTGATCAAGGTGGCTTTCAACAAGCTTTTTAAAATCAAGAAAGACACAAAATGCATCTAGCTTTCTTTGAAGAGGATAGATAATTTTGAATCTAGAAAAACATCCATAAAAGGTGATATAATATTGAAAGCCATTTATAGATTTAATAGGAGAAGGGCCCTATAAATTTGTGTAAACAAGTTCAAGACGTTTACTATAAACAAAATTAGATGGGGGAGAAGAAAGTTTTTGAGCCTTACTATACATACAAGCTGAACAAAAATACAAGAATGATCACAAATAGGTCCAGAAACATTGTCACTATTAGAACATTGAAAAGAAGTAGGAAATGTAGTATGTGATACAATGGAAGATATAATGTTGGATGTTGAAATAAATGAATGCAAATGTTATAGTTGGAAGACATCAATGCAATATAGGCTTTCACTATTGGTTGTCCCTTATAAGAGGATGCCTATGTAGCTTGAGATTTAACAAAGCAAGTGAATAGATGAAACTTAAAGTTAATAGATGAAACTCAAAGTAAATAGAGTTATCTTTAGCAGATTTAGATACATTAAAGAAATTTTGAGTCATGACATGTAGAAAAATAAATGGATTAAATGATGATTTAACTTGTATTGATCAAGGTGCCTAAAGATCAAACCTGCACCATTGCACACGTGGGGTTGATTAGGTCCTATGTATTTTGCTTTGTCCTAAGATTATTACCACATGTTGTAACAGGATTAATGGCTCCTGAATTTGGATAACACTATTAGTCATACACAGTTTTAAGCATTGCCATCATCACTACCATATTAGTAAAAGATTTGAGTTTGATTACTGATAGGTAGGAGCAAAGGATGTTAACTAATTATGATCAAACCTATGGTAATAGTAAGATGCCAAATACCCAAGCTCATTACAAAACTAACATGCCATGTGTCTTGACGGGCTTGTCGTACAACCCTCAAAATAAAACTAGGTTGATCTAAAAACATAGCAAGTGGCACAACCTAGGTCATCTCCCTTGGAATTGGAATTCAATGTTTAATTAGGTTCTCTAAGTGTTCTAAGATCCTAGAATTATCTAATTTGGGGGTTTTTGAATGAATTAAACTATCCTAAACTGAATTGAAACAAAATTCCTAAATACTACCTAATTGGATGAATTGTGATGAATGATGGGCTTGTGACTAGTTTAGGAATTGTCTCTTGGTATCCACTATCCTTATCCTATTCTAATTGTGATTAATTATGGCCTAAGAACTCCTAATTATGTTCATTAGCAAATGCTCTTGAATAACCATTCAAGATTCAAGAGATTAATAATCTAATATTGAATTGAGACCTCAATCCCGCATTAAACCATTAACTCTTGTCCTTAAGATCAATGAACATCCAATTTGATTGATTAACTAATTAATTATCTTCTGATTCATCATCCAAAAATGTTTAATTAACTAACTAAACACTAAGGAATTCTCAAATAGACATTTAAGCACATAACCTCACTCATGTATTTCATCGAAGACCTTCGTGGCATACATGGGAGATTAGAGAGAATAATGAAAAATCAAATTCAAATTTAACCAATTAATCAACAAAAAGGAAGTTTTCTAATCAGTGTCTAACCAGCCACTAATTAATTATACAAATTCCAAATAAAATACAACTCCACCGAGATTGTACAGAATAAGAAAAAGTGTAGGAAAAATAAGAAAATCTTAGCCATAATTTGTTGTTCATCCAAGGATTCAAGTTTCAGCCAAAAGCTTCCTCCTAGCTAGCCTCAAGATGGAGATTAGATCTTCATTCGGTGGATGGAGATGGAGATGGAGAATGGAATGGAGATGTGAAGACCCAGGATGAATGGAGGCGTGGATGATTGATGGATGAATGGATGTGTGGGTGTTGGTGAATGGCCGAATGATTCTCCCCTCAATGGGAGGCGAGAGTCTGATCAGGCGTGAAGAGTTATGTATATATAGACGGAGGTGTGGGTGAATGATGGCTAGGGTTTGAGCGTAGAGGCGTGTAGAGAATGGGCGAAGTGACGTGAATGGAATGGGCTCTGGACGTGTCGTGAATGAATAGGGATGCTGGAGTGACGGGTAGTGTATGCGTAGGTATTGATGGACGAAGGGATCAAGTCGAGAGAATGAACGACGTCGTCCAGAATAGCCTCTCCTCGTGCTTCATTTATTCTTCACGTGCTTTGCCTCTTATTCCAAATCTGAAGCTCCTTATTTTAATCTTTGTTTATGTGATTGTGGGACCCATTCATCATTCAGCTCATGCACCCACGTTGCTTTCTCTTCTTTCTGCAGCTGCTCGAGTTTGTTCAGCTCGTGCTCTTCTTTTTCTTCTCGTCTCAGAAGCAACTCGTGCCTCTCCTTGCATGTTCTTCTCTGTTGTTGCATGCTGTCCAGACGTAGCTTCAGCGTCTCTTCTTTGTGCCAACTCATTCTTCCATTCTTAGCTTGTGCTTCTTCATGCGTTGCTCTGGTTCTGCATGCTTCTTCGTTCGTTGCTGTCCAGATTTTCTCTTCATGCAGCTACTCTTTGTTGGCTCTGTAGCTGCTGTACAGACTTCAACTCGTTGCCTTTCTTTGTTCTGCTCAGCTCGTCACGAGCTTTTCTTCTTCGTGCAGCTCATTTCGTTTCTTCCTCACGCTGTAGCTGGTTCTCTGATCAGCAGCTTCATTTCGTTTCACTGTGCATCCCTTCTGCTCTTCGAGTTGCTCTCCAGCTCTTTCATGCAAGTTTCCCACGTGATTCCTCCATTTCTGCTCGAGTTTGTGCATGTGGCAGCCTCCTTCGTGCAGCTCAACGTTCAACTGGACGTTGCTTCTGGTTTGTGTGTCTCAGCTCAGGCTTCTTCTCTATCATGCAGCTGCTCCTCTGTTCACCACGTGATAGCTTCCAATCTAGCTCAACAAGCTTCTTCCCTTTGATGTGGTTCTGGACAGCTCGTGTTGCTGCTTCATTCCTTTAGCCCAAGCTTTGCACGTTAACTTCTGCATGTTTATTCTTCCATTCTGTTTCTGAAGCAACGTGAGAGTGAGTGTATAACTTGTGCATGAGCTAGGGGAGAGGGAAGTGAAAGCTTCTTCTTTTCCTTTAATCAAATGCTCCTTCAAGCTACTTGCACATCGGAAATTCTGCACAAAAGAATGAAGAATATTCAATAGAATTATCCAAAAAATTTATTTAACATGATTTATGCATTTAAAATCAATTATTTAGCCAATTAATTCATAAAGTGTAGAGAATGGTTACTAAACAAGATTCCATCTAAGTAAATCCATTAAGCCTTATTCAATCATTAAAAAGCTTAAGTTAAGGGAAATAAAATGTATAAAAACTATGCTTATCAGATTCCCCCACACTTAAACCTTTGCACTCCTGGGCAAAGCTCAAAATCCAATTAAAAGAATAAATTTGAAACACCCGACTAAAAGAATGGTAAGTGGAAAATGAAAATTGAAAAAGGAGTGCAATAATCACAAACTAGAGACTAATCACAACTCTTCATCACCTCAACAATCAAAGTTAATTTCACTTGTATCAAGAAATCAAATTCCACGGCGATTTCATTTGAAAAGAATGAATTGAAATGCATAGCCTCTCATGGATTGGTTTAATGTTTACTCTCAACTCTCAAGTGTTTAAAGGGATGTGTTTCAGTCAAATTTCACTCGTCAAAGTTCACTACCATAAGCTTGTCTAACTTCTAAGTCTCCACCACCCATGCTAAATGCAAAGCACAAATCAAAGGACTTTATTCAGGGTTGTAATGGGGCTAGGGAATGAAATGAATGGATAACAAAAACAAGGGGAAAAACTAAACAAATGGATACCTTAGAACCTCAAGAACACTCAATGACAATCTAGGATAGAGAAGAACATATGTAATTCAAGGCCTTATTTCTAACAAGTAATAGGCAACTATAAACTCAATTTGAAATACTTCTTTCTTTCTTTTTTTTTTTTTTTTTTTTATATGACTTCCTTTTCTTTTCCCCTTTTTTTTTTCATTGCTTTTCTTTCTTTTTCTATCTCTTCTTTTCATTGCATTTTTTTTTTTCAAGACAATTTCTTTGACTAACAATAGCCTTAATGGATGCAAAGCACACATTCACCTATCCCATTTAGATGTAATGCTCCTTGAAATCTCTAAGGCATCTTAAAACAAGGTGGAAAAACATATTTAATGGCTATGGGTAACAAGAAAATGAAAATACAAGGCTCAAAGTGGCTAAACAATGGATAAAGTGAATGTATGGTTGGCTTTTTGGCTCTAGCTAAAATAGAAATGAATGCCTTATCATTTTTATGCATGCAAGTGCAAATGTGGCCTCAACAAAGAATCAAGACAAGTTCTAGAGTGAAATAAAGATAGGTGAATACACACTAGAATTGAATAATTAAGGCTCAAATTCTCACCAGCTAATGGCTATCAAATAATTCATTGAAATCAAATTCATTGCCATTTTACTTGAATCAAGACGCAAGATCCATCACTTATCATGTCTAAGTGAATCCAAGCTATAATCATCTCAACTTGCAACTTTTACAGAAAAATTGAAGAAAAATCATGCTATTTTTCAAAAATTTTTTAGAAAATTTTTTTTTTTGAAAAAAAGATGGATGGAATGAAATGACTCTCTCCCCCACACTTAAATGTTGCATTGTCCTCAATGCCAGCACACAATCCAGTAAACAGATAAACAATACAATATAAAGAGTGAAAAGAGAGAGTACAACCGGATGAACTTGCCAATGAAGATCTCAAAGGTGGCTAAGATTTCATTGTAGCTGGCTAGCAATTTATTTCCTACAAAATAGAAACAAAAGAAACTGTAATGCGAAAAAGAAAAAGAAAACTAAATCCTAAACTAAGAAGAGCTCTATCAGCAACTAACTAATCATATGTATCAAAAACCAAAATCAAAACTACTTTATTTCTTCTTAACTGGATAATTTTGAGTCTCACTACTTTAAAGCATTTTGATTGATCATGCAATGTTGACTCATGGACTTTCTCAACCATCAGAAGTCTCAAAAAATCATTTTTAGTAAATTCAGGAACAAGAAAAGAAGAAACATCAAATTTAAGATAATTAAAACTAAAGAAAGAAAATTCAAAATCAAACTGAAAATTTGAACTTTCTAAAAATCTATCAAATCCAATAAAATCTACTTGACTCCCTTTAGTAAGAGTCACTACATCCACAGAAAAGTCTAATTGCAACCTCTCACAATCCTTTGAGTTCAAGGTGTCTGATAGTTGTTTTTCCTCTACTGGGAGAGCCTGTGATTCGTTGGGAACTATTTCACCTACCTCAGAAATCTGTTCAGGACTTTCAACAATAGAGATGACATCTTCCCTGAACAAAGAGACATTAGTAGGCTCATAACATTCTAGACAATGATTAACAACAAAATCAAGTCTCCTACTAGCATCAACAACAGCAAAAGGATCAATAGAATTTTCAACATCAGCACTATCACTATGCATATTATCATCAACACTAGTATGATCAGAGAAATAAGTCTTATCAGTCATTTCAGCACAAACAAAGGATTCCATGGATTCAATAGACTTATCAGACTCCAAAAATTCATTAATCTCAGCACATATAGGACACGTATGCATATCATCACATAAGCATTGTGAATTAGAGTCTGAATTATCAACGAGCTGCTCAACAAATTCAATGTCTATATCCTTTTCACATGCTACATTCATTATTTTAGTAGGCACACCATCACAGGCTAGTGAGGAATCATGATTATCAGAATATGTGATAGACTCACTAGTCTCAATGGAAGAATTGATTTGGGAGCATCTATCACATATAGCAGATTCAACACACACACAATCAAGAAATGCATCCAAATCAGTTATGTCACATGATCTAGATGGCATGTTGTCCCTAAACTCAGTAGATGCATCATCAACAGACTTCTTAACCAATTCTACACCAGGAACAAAATAATCATTGCATTCTAGGTCACCCCCACACTTATCTTCTACCCTAGACTCAAGAGATTCATCAATTGATTCAAAAATGAAATTTTCATTATAATCACAGCTAGGAGTAGACATCCCAAGTGTATCAGTACACAAGGATTCATGAACATCAAAAAATGTGTCAATTTTGTTCAATGAGCTACCACAATCAACCATACCAGGAGATTCAACAATAATTTCCTCATCAATATCATCATCATGCAACTCAGAATCAACAACATTATATGCATCAGTAGTCACAGTGCTATCAGGCAAACTAGAGTCAGTTCTAACAAATTGTAAAACATTAGAAGATGGAAGGATATCACCTAATGGATAAGACTCTTCTTCTTCTTCTATACATTCCCTTCTAATTTGCTCTTCAATTGATTCATTAGCACTTGAAGTCGGTTGATTCAATTGAATTCCTGAATCCTTCATCATGTTGTCAAGCCTTTGTTGCATTTCAAGATACCACCGTTCATGTTCTTGTTTGAATTGAAGATGTTCGGCATCCCTTTGTTGGATTCGAAGATCTAAGTCTTCCATTAGCTGCATCATCCTCTCTCTCGAACTCGATTCCTTTTGAGGCTCTTGTTGCATGTACCTCTCATGGTAGCTGTAAGGATGATATTGTGGCTCTTGCCTATGGAAGGTATGATATGGTTCATGATGAGAGTGGTAATTTGGGTGAACTCCATATGGGTTGTGGTATAGTTGGTAGCATGGTGGTTGGAATTGTTGGTATTGTTGGCTTTCAAGACGGCCTTGAACCATTGTCATGGCGTTATCCATCCTCCGAGAAATCCTATCATTTGCATAAGAGTCATAGACACCTTGATTAGAATAATAATGATCCATTTAAAGTAAAAATAAAATGATAAGCACAATTACTTTTAGCGCAAGTAAAATCACAAACAAATTATAACTAAAATAAACTCAATAATAAAAAAAAATCAAATCAAATGAAGCTAAGACTTACTTAACTATGAAGAACACTCCTAAACAGAGGTTAATGATGCAAAATAAACCCACAAAAAATAAAGAAATTAAATCCAGAAAAATTGAAAAATTCCTAAAAAAATTCGAAAAAATACTAAAAAATTCGAAAAAGTGCCTCAAACGTTGGAATTTGGCCAAAAAATGGTGTACCTAATAGCTTTGCTATTACTTTTGCTCAAAACATCCAAAAACCTTGAAAAACAAAGTATGAGAATTTTCTGGGCACTTTGAACGAAAATTCCAGCAACCTGGACACTTAACGCGCAACACCGAAATTAACCGATTCCAAGTTCAAAACAGAACGAAAATCAAATCAAAACAGAACTAAAACAAAGATAAAACAAAACAAAAACACTTAGAAAACTTTCTCAAACAATTGAGACTCCAAATTCCCCGGCAACGGCGCCAAATTTTGACGGGCTTGTCGTACAACCCTCAAAATAAAACTAGGTTGATCTAAAAACATAGCAAGTGGCACAACCTAGGTCATCTCCCTTGGAATTGGAATTCAATGTTTAATTAGGTTCTCTAAGTGTTCTAAGATCCTAGAATTATCTAATTTGGGGGTTTTTGAATGAATTAAACTATCCTAAACTGAATTGAAACAAAATTCCTAAATACTACCTAATTGGATGAATTGTGATGAATGATGGGCTTGTGACTAGTTTAGGAATTGTCTCTTGGTATCCACTATCCTTATCCTATTCTAATTGTGATTAATTATGGCCTAAGAACTCCTAATTATGTTCATTAGCAAATGCTCTTGAATAACCATTCAAGATTCAAGAGATTAATAATCTAATATTGAATTGAGACCTCAATCCCGCATTAAACCATTAACTCTTGTCCTTAAGATCAATGAACATCCAATTTGATTGATTAACTAATTAATTATCTTCTGATTCATCATCCAAAAATGTTTAATTAACTAACTAAACACTAAGGAATTCTCAAATAGACATTTAAGCACATAACCTCACTCATGTATTTCATCGAAGACCTTCGTGGCATACATGGGAGATTAGAGAGAATAATGAAAAATCAAATTCAAATTTAACCAATTAATCAACAAAAAGGAAGTTTTCTAATCAGTGTCTAACCAGCCACTAATTAATTATACAAATTCCAAATAAAATACAACTCCACCGAGATTGTACAGAATAAGAAAAAGTGTAGGAAAAATAAGAAAATCTTAGCCATAATTTGTTGTTCATCCAAGGATTCAAGTTTCAGCCAAAAGCTTCCTCCTAGCTAGCCTCAAGATGGAGATTAGATCTTCATTCGGTGGATGGAGATGGAGATGGAGAATGGAATGGAGATGTGAAGACCCAGGATGAATGGAGGCGTGGATGATTGATGGATGAATGGATGTGTGGGTGTTGGTGAATGGCCGAATGATTCTCCCCTCAATGGGAGGCGAGAGTCTGATCAGGCGTGAAGAGTTATGTATATATAGACGGAGGTGTGGGTGAATGATGGCTAGGGTTTGAGCGTAGAGGCGTGTAGAGAATGGGCGAAGTGACGTGAATGGAATGGGCTCTGGACGTGTCGTGAATGAATAGGGATGCTGGAGTGACGGGTAGTGTATGCGTAGGTATTGATGGACGAAGGGATCAAGTCGAGAGAATGAACGACGTCGTCCAGAATAGCCTCTCCTCGTGCTTCATTTATTCTTCACGTGCTTTGCCTCTTATTCCAAATCTGAAGCTCCTTATTTTAATCTTTGTTTATGTGATTGTGGGACCCATTCATCATTCAGCTCATGCACCCACGTTGCTTTCTCTTCTTTCTGCAGCTGCTCGAGTTTGTTCAGCTCGTGCTCTTCTTTTTCTTCTCGTCTCAGAAGCAACTCGTGCCTCTCCTTGCATGTTCTTCTCTGTTGTTGCATGCTGTCCAGACGTAGCTTCAGCGTCTCTTCTTTGTGCCAACTCATTCTTCCATTCTTAGCTTGTGCTTCTTCATGCGTTGCTCTGGTTCTGCATGCTTCTTCGTTCGTTGCTGTCCAGATTTTCTCTTCATGCAGCTACTCTTTGTTGGCTCTGTAGCTGCTGTACAGACTTCAACTCGTTGCCTTTCTTTGTTCTGCTCAGCTCGTCACGAGCTTTTCTTCTTCGTGCAGCTCATTTCGTTTCTTCCTCACGCTGTAGCTGGTTCTCTGATCAGCAGCTTCATTTCGTTTCACTGTGCATCCCTTCTGCTCTTCGAGTTGCTCTCCAGCTCTTTCATGCAAGTTTCCCACGTGATTCCTCCATTTCTGCTCGAGTTTGTGCATGTGGCAGCCTCCTTCGTGCAGCTCAACGTTCAACTGGACGTTGCTTCTGGTTTGTGTGTCTCAGCTCAGGCTTCTTCTCTATCATGCAGCTGCTCCTCTGTTCACCACGTGATAGCTTCCAATCTAGCTCAACAAGCTTCTTCCCTTTGATGTGGTTCTGGACAGCTCGTGTTGCTGCTTCATTCCTTTAGCCTAAGCTTTGCACGTTAACTTCTGCATGTTTATTCTTCCATTCTGTTTCTGAAGCAACGTGAGAGTGAGTGTATAACTTGTGCATGAGCTAGGGGAGAGGGAAGTGAAAGCTTCTTCTTTTCCTTTAATCAAATGCTCCTTCAAGCTACTTGCACATCGGAAATTCTGCACAAAAGAATGAAGAATATTCAATAGAATTATCCAAAAAATTTATTTAACATGATTTATGCATTTAAAATCAATTATTTAGCCAATTAATTCATAAAGTGTAGAGAATGGTTACTAAACAAGATTCCATCTAAGTAAATCCATTAAGCCTTATTCAATCATTAAAAAGCTTAAGTTAAGGGAAATAAAATGTATAAAAACTATGCTTATCATGTCTTCCACCACTTATGTTTCGCCTACCTCTATCTTTACTAAAACTACAATTAAAAGTATGACCTATTCAATTCTAATTATAATTTGACCTATGATAAGCATTGTTGAATGTATTGGACTAATTTCTGATGGCATTAGTTAAGACATTTAACCTATCCTTATCATTCAAATTAACTAATAATTTTTCAAGAACAAACTATGACTTGTTATGCTTTTCAAGTCTACTTTATTTTGCAAGAAAAAGAGCTTTAATCTCGATTATAGTGTAAAGATCTAACCTTGAATTAATAAAGGTGGTAAATCTATCATATTCTTTAAGCAAGCCATAAAAAATAACATCAATATGTTTAGCCATTGTTACTAGATTTCCTATTATAGCTAAGGAATCCACTAAATCCTTGATTCAAATGAGGTATTCATTGATGTTCTGATATGCTTTCTTGGTATTTCAAAGCTTTGATTTGAATTGTTTGATTTTTGGCTCTTGATTAAGAAGCAAAGAAATCTTGAACACAATTCCACATTTGAAATGATCTATCACATCCAATTACTTTAACTAACATACTCAGAAGCTAAGACAACAAGAGTTGGTCTGGCTTTTCCTTCACAAGAAATTCTGGATTCAACTTTCTAGATTTTTCGTTATCAACTATAGCAAAACATAATAGTACACTTTCAAATCCAGCAACAACTTGTTCTAGTTCATGACCTCGAATAGTAGTTGTAACTTGCTATTTCCATAAAAGAAGATTTTTGTCAACATGCTTCATAGAAATAGGATGATCAAAGGTTACAAGGTTTAATTTCTTGATCGAAGCTAAGGAAGTAGAATTAGAAAAAGATTCATTAGTACTATCAATGGCAAGAGAATTTGTGCTTTGATACCATGAATATGCAATATCCAATAAGAGAATCAAGAAGGAGAAAGAGAAAGCTAAGATCAAAAAGGGATTTGATAAATGATTTCTTACATTGTGAAGATGAAGCTTTACATTATGTAGTCACGACTTACAACTAAGTATAAAATTAACTCTAACTAATCATGTTAACTAATCTTACAAATAAATCTGGACCGAATTATGTATGAGATACATATTTTATTCCTCTACAATAATTTGTTCTCTAGAAGATCAATTACTCAAATGTTTAGTGCCCAAATTTATAACATTATAAGAGTTGGTCCTTGTAATATCTAAACTCACTACATGTTAATCTCTCCCTTATCCAAGTTCATTAACTCTTAATGAACATGCCCACATGGCACGTCAAGTGCTAAGGTGGCATGTTAAATTTTCATGTGTAAGTTTGTACACTCTCTTAATGTATGATGTGGTATATTAAACAAACCCTAATAACCTTGAATGCTTCATTTGTGAGCAAGTGTCATTATTTTCTCCAATCTCATCTTAATTTCCTATTTTCTTCTCAAATTTTAGGCTTTGTAATTTGGTGGGGATAGATTAAACAACATGCCAAATTGAAAGTAAGTAATTTCTTAAGTCTTAAGATTAATCTTTTACAAAACTTAAAGGTTATTTTTAGTTGCTTAGATAATCGGCCTTTATTGATCTGGTTCACAGCAATATTCCATATCCACTAAAGATGGAGGTTTTAGTGCCATTGAAATGGTATTTAATTAGTAAGCAATACTCAACAAGGTCAACAAAGATTCAAGAGGATGCATTGTTAAAGAAAAGGTTTGACTCTTTAAGGGTCTAAAGTACCTCCACCATTATTGTAACTCACCAATGAATCTTGGGGATATCAAGCTAAGTAACGAGTTTCTAAATGATTATTTCTTAGGTTGACTAAGTTGAAGAAAAAGGATCTAAAATTAATGATGAAGGATAATAGGGGCAATTGGGAAAGTGCATATTATGAGCATATATCCAAAACACTAGTCTATTAGGTGGAGGAAACCCTTGGACACATACGCCCCCTTCTTAGGTAAGGCTCCCTAGTGTGGAAATCCTAACAATGCACCCTCTTTCAAGAGCCTATGCCTATGATAGCCCACTATACCAACACTAGTTTATTGGTAGCCCTTTCCTTTCTAAAGACTCCACTCAACTTGCAGTATTTGGCATGACTTCTCAAACTACACATTAATCCAACCTGTAGGCTGCCCCTTTTGCGTCTAAGTCCCTATCAATAAAAGAAACAATATTACAACCATAAGTCTAAAAGAAGAACCTATCCTAAAAGACCAATCCTTTAGGTGGAAGAACCCTATAGACTTATAAGTCTCCCTCCTTATGCAAGGCTCCCCAATGTGCTATTCGTAATAGTGCAAGACTATGGATCAATTTTGGAAATGTTACCAATGGGATTGAAGAAGGTAATGGAGTGGTTGCTCGATTGCTAGAGAGTTGTTAGTTGTAATGTTGGAATTGTGTTATTCATCCATCAATCGTGCTATTCATTAATCTAGAAGCCAATTCCCTTATTTTAAGCATGTTGTATGACAGGTTAGACATTAGAATTTATCAAGAAAATTAAGCATTAAATATTAAAGTTAACAAGCCTAGATCATAAAAAGATTAACTTATAATGAGTCCAAAACTTATAGGGACTAATTTGTGTAAAATTATATTTTTTAAAAACTAAAAAATTAATTGATGTATCTTTTAGAGATTAAATTATTAGTATATTGGCATTTTTTTTAACAATCTTAAAATGTATTAAGACTTATATTATGTCAAACAATTACAAAATATAGTTCATTAACTACTATTCAAATATAGTAGTTAAACTACATGATGACTTGCTTTATTTTTAAATCCATGAGTCGAACATGGACCAAAAAATAAGTCCTATTTTAAAAATTAGGTTAGGTTTAGACTTAAATATATATATATATATATAAACCAATCCTAATATATTCATAATGTTGTTGTGGAATTTAATTTGAATCGTCATATAGAGATTGAACTTGGATTGATTATATATTTTTTAAATTGATTTTTATATATTAAATTGTTTAAATTCTATTATAATTTTTATTAAACATTATAAGGCTGAGCCTGAATTTGTTAAACCCTACTTGCTTTATCTAATAGAGTTTTCAATTCAAGATTGGCTGCACTTAGCTTGAAAGACTACTTGTTTTGGGTCAAGGGCCTTGAAACTCTTCATCTTTGGGTAATCTATTACTAGTTTGGCCTTGAAAGATGCACAGTAGGGTACATGGCTCTTCCTATCTAGTTTGGGCCATTGAGCTCAAGAAAACGCCACCGTTTTAAACTATCATCAGATCATCAGACCCTGTGATAATCTACGGCGTAAAATGGCTTGAAAGTCGAAACCCTGGTGGTCTGGTAAGATATGATATCATCTGCCCTAAACCCCGAAAACTGCAATTTATCCCCTTCCCTTTCTTCCGTTCTTCCTTTCTTCTTCTTCATCTCCCTCTCTTTTCAATCATAACTGAATTCTAATTTGACGCGCTCAATGTTCTCTCTGCAACTCTTTTCTCTCTCTCACACTCTCAACTATAACCCAGCTTTGCTTCCAACAAACACAATCACATATTTGTTATTGCTCATTCATTTGCTTCTGAAGCTGTCCTCTCTTTGAACATGCAGCTCTTTTCTTTCTGAAAATCCGGGTTCATGGTTTAATTTCCTTTTTCTTTTTTTTTCCCTGTGCCTTTTTGGCAATTTTTTTCTCTAATAATTCGTATACACAGCTTTCTCCCTTCCATTCAGCCATAACCGTTCGTTATCCTGGGCATGCATTCTTTTCCACTTATTAATTTTTTGACGGTGATGAATTGCTATTTTATGTCGTTTCAGCTGCATTGAAACATTTTTGTGCCTCGAAGTGCCGTGATTTTTGTGTTCTCTTCACTTTGTAATTTTTCAGAGGGGGAAAAAACTTGTTCACGCCTTGGTAATATTGGGTTCTCCGTACGATGGAGTTTGGACATGTGAGTATGAGCAATGAGGTCATTGAATTTGATATGATGGGTTTAGGGGATGATGCCGCCATTGACATTGAGCACCCTGTCGAAGATGACGATGACCTTGTTGACAATTTTGCTGCTGCTGCCGCTGCCACTGTCACTGCCACTGCCACTGTCGCTACCACTACCACGCACGATAACACTATGGGATCTCATATCCTGGAGGGGGACACCAATCTCGAACCTTATCAAGGTATGGAATTTGAATCAGAAGAAGCTGCGAAGGCCTTTTATAATTCCTATGCACGTCGTTTTGGCTTCAGTACACGTGTAAGCATGTCTCGGCGCTCCAGGCGTGATGGTGCTATAATTCAGAGATCTTTTGTGTGTGCTAAGGAAGGTTTTCGTGTAGAAAAGGAGAAGCCTTCTCATGATGGCAGAGTCAAGCGGCCTCGTGCTGAAACCCGCGTTGGTTGCAAGGCTATGTTGGTTGTAAAAATTCAAGATTCTGGCAGATGGGTTGTTTCTGCATTTGTCAAGGAACATAACCATGAATTAGTTCCACCAGATAAGGTGCATTGTTTACGTTCTCATCGCCATGTCTCAGGTCCCGCTAAGTCATTGATTGATACTTTGCAGGGTGCTGGAATAGGGCCTAGTGGAATTATGTCTGCACTTATCAAAGAGTATGGTGGAATTAGCAATATAGGTTTCACTGAGCGTGACTGTAGGAATTATATGAGGAGTAGCAGGCAAAGGACCCTTGGAGGTGACACCCAAATCCTCTTGGATTACTTGAGGAGCAAACAAGCTGAGAATCCTTCATTTTTCTATGCTGTACAGGGTGATGAAGATCATTGCATGAGTAATATCTTCTGGGTTGATCCTAAGGCCAGGACTAACTACACTTATTTTGGTGATACTATCACCTTTGACACAACATATAGGTCAAACCGCTATAGATTGCCATTTGCACCTTTCACTGGAGTAAATCATCATGGACAACCTGTATTATTTGGTTGTGCCCTTCTGATAAATGAATCTGAGGCATCTTTTGTCTGGCTGTTCAAAACCTGGCTTGAGGCAATGTCAGGGCGGCCTCCTGTATCAATTACTACTGATCATGATAGGGTGATTCGTGTAGCAATCAGCCATGTGTTTCCTGACACCCGTCTTCGATTCTGCAAGTGGCACATTTTTAAAGAATTCCAAGAGAAGTTGTCTCATGTCCTTCTTGAACATCCTAATTTTGAAGCTGACCTCCATAAATGTGTTAACCTGACAGAGTCTGTTGAGGAGTTTGAGTCTTGTTGGTGCTCTCTAATTGATAGGTATCATCTTAGAGATCATGAATGGCTCCAAGCAATTTATGGTGATCGGTGGCAGTGGGTTCCAGTGTACTTGAGGGATACATTTTTTGCAGAAATGTCAATAACACAACGAAGTGACAGCATAAACTCTTACTTTGATGGATATATCAATGCATCGACAACTCTTCAGTTCTTTGTTAAGCAGTATGAGAAGGCTCTGGAAAGCCGTTATGAGAAAGAAGTCAAGGCTGATTATGACACAATAAACACTGCTCCAGTTCTTAGGACTCCATCACCTATGGAGAAACAGGCAGCTGGAGTTTACACAAGGAGGTTATTTATGAAATTTCAAGAAGAATTGGTTGAGACATTGACTTTCTTGGCAACCAAAATAGAAGAAGAAGAAACAGTGACTCTTTATAGAGTTGCAAAATATGGGGAAAGTCATAAGGCTTATTGTGTCAAATTTAACATTTTTTATATGAAAGCTACTTGTAGTTGCCAGATGTTTGAGTTTTCTGGCCTACTTTGTAGACATATATTGACTGTTTTTAGGGTAACAAATGTTCTTACTTTACCATCTCATTATATCTTAAAAAGATGGACTAGAAATGCTAAAAGTGGTGTCATATTGGATGAACATACCAGTGATTTGTTAAATGGTGCACGGGAATCTCTAACTGTTCGATACAACAATCTTCGTCATGAGGCCTTTAAGTATGTTGATGAGGGAGTAAAAACTCCGGAGGTTTACAATGTGGCCATGAGTGCTCTTCGGGAGGCTGCCAACATGGTGGCACTTGCAAAAAAGAATGGTGGAAGACTAGTTATTTCAAATGAAACTTGTGAAGAAGACCTTCATCAAAGCAGTGGAGGAAAAGAAAATTGTTGTGATCCTCAATGTAATTCAGAAGAAACTTCATCTAAGGTCAGTTGTGTTTAATTATTTATGATTGAAATTTCTTCCCTCACCAATATTTCTGTCTTTATGCTCAATTTGTTTCATAATATCCTTTTCTTTCCAAGTTTGTTAGAAAAATAATTGTAGCAGCAGGAGCATAATTCTTCTAGCTTTCTCCTCCAAGAGAAGTTGTAATATTTGTCTCCTTATAATTTTTGCTATCTAATTTTTACTTTCTAAGACAATTTTTGTGTTATGAACTCATCTGCCTTTGTATTAATAATACGATGTTGTTCCAAAGTTGTCATGGATGTCATTGCTGGTTGTGATTTTATTTGAACGTTATTAAAGTTTGACAGTGAGCCACAAGTGAATTAGTCTATCTCTCTATCTCTGTTTTTAGAAAACAAAATGTCTCCCTGATTTTTGAGAGCTTCTATCTCAAAGTTATCCTTACGCAATGCAGAGAACAAATCTACTAGTTGGTAGACTTTCATAACCTTGCAATTTACGAAATATCTATCTTCCTGCATATCCATCTCTCTATCATCTCTAAACAATTATTCCATATGAATTCACATATTAAGGATTTATTTTAAACAATAATCTTTACTATCTTGTTCCTGAATATTAGTGTTCAAATTGTGCAATGCACAGCATGATGAGTGTTTATAATCTGCAATCTTCCTGTGCTACTTTATTGCTAGTTACGATTCTCAAACCCTTCTCTGTTTCTATTGACTTAATTGAAGAATGTTACGCTGCTTTTTTGTATTGTGTCAATAACTTCTTGATTTGGAAGTATGGAGGAGTGTAGGATATACTGATTTAAGCAATAATAATAGATAGATTTATAATTTATTATTAGATTGACATGGTAGCTTGAATATTGATCTTAAGTTGGTACCTAGTTGATGTAGGATAGTGAAGAAAACAGTAGAAACTGAATAAAGGATAGGAGAAAGAACTAGAAGTATATTGAAGAGATTTATGAAATCCTTTTTCAAAACTCAATCCCAGCATGTCAACTTTGCTCGTTGAAATGCAAGAGTATCTTCCCATTAATAATGATTTTATTAGAAGACACCCTTGATCCAACACGAATAAGACCCAATTAAACCAAATTTCTAATATAATAATTAAAATCATATAATACAACTACACTAACTTTTTAAAGTACACAACTGCATACCAAATTTATAACTAATTTTCATCATAAACTCAGTACCAACTTTTAGACTACAGGGAGCAATACAGACACCCATTCATTTGAAACTTTTGATTCAACACATTTGCCAAAAATATTGCTCTTGGATGCTTTTTTTTTTTTTTAATGCAACCAAAGAAATTATTCTATAATAAAATAATTATCTTGGTATATAATTCTTCAGTTTAAAAATCAAGCTTTCTTTGTTTGTTTTGAGAAGAAAGAGAAAAAGAAAAAAAAAAAAGGAGGTGGGGGAGGGAGCATATAGAACCCTGCAGACCAAATGAAATTTAAATTAGCAGTCATACATGCATTCACAATGGCTTAAAGTGGATATTCTATCAGCTTGGTAAGTACCTTTCTCAATTGATAATTCTGTGTTACATGTCCGAACAATATGTAATTTCCAGCCTCAACCCCCTCTCCTTGTTTCCATTTTATCATCATCTTGTTACCAATGACATATGATATTTTCTGTAGGATGAGCAGGACCAGACAATTGAGAAGTTGACACGGCAGCTCGACCGAGCTCAAAGGAAGTGTGAAGTTTACAGGTCCAACTTGCTATCAGTTTTGAAAGATATTGAGGAGCAGAAGCTACAATTATCAGTTAAAGTCCAAAATATGAAGTTGGAGATGAAAGACTGATCTCTCTTGATGTTGGGTGTCTGAAATTTGGAAGCATCCACGGATGAATGTCTAACCAGTTGGTAGTAGTAAGAATTTTCTCTTACTGATTCCTTATGCTGCGAATACGTGTTTTAAGAGGGATGCTTCCATCTCATCGAGCCCTACAATTGCCAGCGTGTGGGTTGCAAGCATTCGTCCCTGCTCTATTGCCCATTTGCTGCATCTGTGAGTTTTGGCGCTGGCAAATAAATGGGAACTCCTGAAGTTGGGGGAGACTTGCAATGATATGCATGATTGGCTGGGTATAGTTAGGGTTGGGTCTGGCCCTGATAATTCCACTCATCTTGAAGTCCAAACTAAGCCTTGACTGGGTTTGAAATTCAGAGTACAAGCTCAAGCTCAGCCCTGATTTCAATCTTAAAGTCATGGCCCAGTTCAGGTAAGGCTCGAGCAGCCCAACGGGCATGGTCTTATTTGATCACCCTTAACTGCAAGATACTTCGACGAAGTATCTCTTTCTTTCTCCTATAGAGCAGGGTCGTATGTACATAATTTACTAGATTGACTTGGCAATTCAAGTAGAAAACGTGTAAATCTTTCTAATCTTTGTGAGTTGTTGCCACTGAGATGACATGATGAATCAGTGGTTGAACGAATCTATGGTGGCAGGTTTAAAGTTAACTTGGATCCTTTGCATTTCTCTCCTAATTAATTGCATCGCATAAATTTGGAGAGAGACAGGAATAGACATAGAAGAAGAGAGATACACCTAGGAAGAGAGACACACCTACTTCTCTCTTCCCCTCTCTCTCTCTCTTGCTGCATCCTTTGCAATACTATAAGAGATTCAGTTCAATTTAAACTAAGCAGGAAGAGAAATCGGGTCTGAATTTTGAATGATTGCATTCAAAGACTCTTCCCCAGGAAATGCATGTGTAGGTGAAAAGTTGGGAATGATATTGTAATTGGGGTGTGGCCCCATTCTTTCTTTCTCTTATACTACACGATTGTAGTGATGGAAGAGGATCCAAATTCTGACTACATACGCATCCAGAGTATGAGATGAGAAGCAATATGGATCCTCAGTAGTTAAGCTTCTGATTGTAGGGCATGCATTTGGCTAAAAACAACCATTATTAATTTTTTTTAAGGTTTTAAAAGTTATAAATTTTATTTGTAAAGATAAAAATTGTGTTGTGAGGATAAAAATTTTAATTGAGTGAGAATTATAATTTGAAAATCTTAACTGTACAGTATAGTTGAAATTTTCAAAATATGATTTTTCCGCAATTATCTTCAGATACAATCTTTATCTTCACAATTGAAATTCGTAACTTTTAAAACTCAAAAAAAAAAAAAGGCTAAAACAACGAATGCGCGCCTGCAGTCAGGCCATCCTCGTCTCGAAGGGTCCCTTGGTTGATTCTCTGAATTGGATGGTGTAAGATGATGCTAGCTGCCACAACCTTGACACTTTCGGGGGTTTGGAGTATATACCAAATAGAACATCAATTGCAGCTTCAAGCTTCAACTTAAAGACAAGTGATACGTGGCTTTTCGTCAATGATTGCCCTCCTACTTTAGAAGTTTGATCTATTTGATCAAATATGTCACCCTATTGAAGATGAGCATACGTGATCCACTGGCCTTGTTGAAGTACACTAACCGACTAAATTTGGGCTTTCGCTGCTCACTTAATCCACTTTTGGCATTAAAACAATCGGAAAACTCTTGACAGGAGCTTAACCACTAAAATCTCATTCTATTGAATTTAAAGCTTAGCTAATGTCGTTTGCACGATTTTTCTATACAAATCATGCACAATCTGTAGATCTGGATGCCCCTAGCTTTAAACTAAGAAAGTGATAATGTGTTAATAACTCACACATCACATCTGTTTTAATCTTTAAAATTAAGTTTGATGACTTGATGTGCAATTACTACCCTCCTGATTCCTCAATTTCATGATCCTTTTCCTATGCACCAACAAGTTGCCAATTCAATAGATGCATAATATTATAAAACATTGTTAAACGAATCTTTTGTTTTGTTTTTTTCTTTTTTAATAAATTACATAGATTTTTTCTGAATTTTTTTAAAATTACATAGGTCTCTTTTGAAATAAAAATTATATTATACTTTAGTCTAATTTTAATTTTTTTTAACTAAAATATCCTTAATGATCATAAATACATAGTTTTGTTTAACTAAAAAATTAAATCAAAGATATTTTAGTCAAAAAATTGAAAATTAGACTGAAGTATGAAATAATTTTTTATTTCAAAAGAATTTATATATTTTAAAAATAGAAGAGAAGTTTATATAATTTTAGTAAAATTTAAAGAAAGCTTATATAATTTAATCTTTTTTTAAATATATGTATATTAATTTTTTCGTAAGAATCTAAAATAGAAATTTGGGTATTTGAATCAAACAATTCCCTTGCTTTACGTTGCCATTACTTGAGGTTTTGGTTGCAATCGGAAACACAGCCACAAGACACGGAGATAAGGAATATTGTTGGCAGAAAATGGCAGATCACCACTTCGTTCTCCAGTTGCTCCACACGTAAAGCAAGTCTTGTTGATTCTTTATCAATTAATTCATCACATTGATGGACCCCAACTAGAATTAGACCCATTACCCCACTTTTTGTTTTCTTTTCTTTTCTAAGAGTATTTGAACCTTACTCAAAGTTAGCAAACAGTTTAAAAGTTTATAGCTGGCATGCTCAGATATAACACTTCTGAAAAAACTCATGAGGAAAAAATGAAAAAAGGAGAGATTGGTTCTTGGTGAAGGTCTACAGGTAAGCATCTAAACTAGACGTCTAGCCTACAAGACAAAGACGTGGTTAGCGTGATAGCAAGGGCTCATAAAAATTTAGATTCTCTTATATCTAAAAAGTTCTCATAAAAAAGAGAGAGAGAAGACATTATGATGTAAAGTTTAATAAAACCCACTTATGTGAATTCTACAAACTGTGCCACTATCTTTTTTCTCATAAAGATCATCTAAATTTGAAAAGAATCTGGATTAGGCTCATAAAGCTCTCAATATCAAATCAATATGACGATGGGAATTCGAAAGTCTAGTAGGCATAAACCATATATTTGAGGAATTTCTAAGCTAATTGTAAGTGTATATTAAGAATATTATGATAATTGTTTTTGGCGACAAATTAATAATAGATAGTGAGGCACATAGCTCGAGCTCATTGGCCACGCGAAATGTAGACTTGATGCGAGCAAGACAACATACATGGTCCAGGTACATGTTCAAGTATATCATGCATCCGATGAAAATATACAGAAGTTACAGACTATGATGTAAGATATATCGTCATGCTGATTATAAACATATATCCATCATGGACAATCAATCTCTGCAATTTAAACCAGAGTGATTAAGTTTCGTAAAATGGAATAAATTTTCTAGTACTTAAATAGTCCTCCATGATGTATACATCTATCCATCTATCTTCATTATCATCATCATCTTAATCAGTCACTTTCTCGTTATCAGAAGATGTTGATTTGCTATGATACATCCAACACTAAGAGCTGACCAATGTCAAGAACCTTTATTCATTATGATTATCTTTTAGCTGTGCCTCAACAATGATGTGGGAGAGAAAATGATGATAAAATCGACAAGGGTGTACCTATGATTGATTTTAGATGCATGAGATGTACAGATACTATACAACAAAGGGGAAAAAGGGTAAAAATCAATGTAGAAGGTAAAGAAAAACACAAACAGAATCAAATTTGAAGATGGAAGGGTTGGATATATATTGGGTAGCTTTATATTTGGTGTATGTAATTTGCTTTCATAGTCAATAGTTATATCATTACTCCATAATAATTAGTTTTAGCTATGATGATTTGTTAAAGTTTATTGATTGGGGATAAATTCAAAACATAAACATAAGGATAAAATAAAATAAGAAGATCAATATTGTGAATATTGATTATTTGGTTATGATATACTTTTGTTCCTGGTTATAATTATAGAGATTCTGAAGATAAAGAGGAATGGAGAAAAAAAGAAAGGACAAGAATTGAACACATTAATATTTAGTATACAAAAAATTAAGTATTTAGTAAACTAAATAAATAAAAAGTCACAGGTATATTTGAATTAATTTTTTAAATAAATTAGTGTTCCCTTTCTGTAAAAATTGCTAAATTATATAACCTTCTACTGTATTTTAATGTTATTCAGTTTTGTTAAAAAAAATAAACATAATTTATTCCAGTTCCTATATTTATAATAGTGCTTAGATTCATTGCTATATATTTAATAAGCATGTTATTTTAAAATTAATTATTATTATTATTTATTATCTTTTAATAAATTAAATTTCTTTAAAAATTTATTTTGTAAATATGTTCTTATCTTTTTATTATTTATTCCTTTTTAAAATAATTTTAAAATTTGATAATTTAATAAATAATTATTTTATAACTTTTAATATTCGGAAAAGTAGTTATTTTAACTGTTTAAAGATATTTTGGTCAGAATAAGGTATTTAAAGGAAATAACTTACCTTTTTTTTTGAAGTAGAATTCATATATGTAATTATGTTTTAATAGTACAATGTATAAAAATTAATAAATTATATCTCCATATAAATTTAATTTAAAAATATTAAATTAAGATTGGTGTCAATTGTCAAACAAGTTTGAATCGAAGGAGAAATTTTCACATGAACAAAATCATGGCATTTGTGGCGGTCATTATAAACGATGGCCATGGTAATCAAGACCGTAGCTTTCAAGGAAAAATGGAGGAACCATAACTACAAGTCTCGCACCAAAAAAAGAAAGAAAAATTATAGTTAAGGGAATGCATTTATATTAAAAGATCATAAATTTTAAATTATTTCAAATGATTCAAAAATAAAAAAATTTTAATTATGTAAAAAAATTATAGTTCAAGACTTTAAATTACAATTTTTAATTTTTAAGTATTTTAAAAATAATTTTAGATTTTAAAAATTTTAAAATAAATATCTTTAATTTAAAATTATCAACTATAATTTTTTCAAAAATTAAGTATTCGCATATATCTAAAGAGGAGCCTATTTCATGCTTTTACTATTTTATGATAGGATGACAGATTTTAGGCATACATTAATGTCCACTAAATAAATATATTACTTAATTAATTAAAAGCATATCTCATTGAAAAATTTCTTTAGTGTATTTATGTTAATCTTATTAAAGTATAACCTATACATAATTATGATACATTAACTCTAAAACATAATACTTTACTAAAATATTATCAAAAGTAAAAATGTTACATATAAATTAAAACTAACATTTAAAAGTTACAAGATTATCGTGCAATATTTTATGTTTCTATTATTATTTCAAATTTTTTCCACTGTTTAAGGTATCAAACAACAATTACATAATTTTTAAATATTAATTTTAATTTATATGTCATATTTTTAATTTTTTAGATAAATTTTAAGAGGTTAATCATAATGTTTGTAAACTTAATGAACTAAAATTGTAGTAAAATTATAATTTAAGAGAAATAAGTATAATTTTTTCTAAATTTATTCACCGAGAGAAAGAAATTGTACAAGTGATTTTACGATCATTATTATTTAATAACGGATGATGATAGAATTTAAGATCAAAACAAGCGATGTGATTAAAGATTCCCTGAATTACATGGGACTATAAATAGTGGACGATTAGGACCAACATGAAATGATAAGCTGATAACCATGATTATGCTTTTAAATTTTCTTTACTTATGAATGCAATTATTATGTTTTCTGATATGAAAGAAAATGATTTTAATGATAATAATTGATGATATATCTGACAGTAAAATAATCATAGCTGAAAATTAAGTGGAGATAACTGCACATATTCATCTATTAGTATGTTGACTTTAGAGCACTGAAATTCCATGAGAATGATGCAGGGTAACGGTAAAAAGACTCTCTGCCTCCCCCTTTTGGCAATCCAACGGAAAAGTTGCAAAGGAATTTGGAATTGGACATTCCATCCACTATATTTGTAATAATTATACTTGAATTAGTTTTAAGTTAAAAATATTTATATTAAATGATTTTAAAATTTAAATTATTATAAAAAATTTTAATAATAAATAATTTTAATTTAAAGTTTGAATTGTAATTTTTTTTGTATAGTCTAAACTTTTGGTTTTTGAAATTTTTAAAATAATTTAAAATTTAATATCTTTTAATACAAATATGAGTTTTCAATTATAATTTTTCCTTTATGTTATGTTGGTACATTACTATCAATGGATGCGAAGTTTGTATCTTCTTATTTTTTTTTTGAAATTAATTATATCAATTTTAAAAAAAGATAGATATTAAATATGCGGAGTTTATTTAAATAATGAGTCTCACTTAAATGTATCAGGTTTATTTAAATAATGAGCCCCACATACTTTATATTTTTCTGTCTCTAAAATTGACACCATCAATTTAAAAAAAAAAACAATTGAAAGGATTCATTTTCATGGGTGTGACAGTGAAAGCTAGTACTTTTTTTCCTAAAAACATGCTCATATATATATTTTTAATTACAGTACAAAAATTATTATATATTCACACTTTATTAAACCACATGAGTCATTGGTTGGCTACTTATGCATTACTTGTGCAAATGTTATGTATTGACTGACAACTCTTTAGTACTTAACGGGAAGGATTGAGACAATTAGGTTGCAATTGATATGTGGGAAAAGAAATTAAAGAAATAAAAAAATGAAAAATATGAATGGGTATGATTAAAAATTAAGTTACAATTGATGTGTAAGAAAAGAAATTGAGAAAATGAGAAAAAAAAAATTTGAGTAGATATATTGAAAAAATAATACTTATAACCCTATTTTAAAAAAAAGAATAAAATATATAAATATTATTAAATAATTATGAGAAGAACATAATAGGCTTTTTCTACTTTTTTTTTATAATAATGTTATTTCCATCAATGCACAAATGGTGGTACCAAGTTTTTTTTTTTTTAAATCTTCTTTTAATAACTTGAATTTAATTTTAGGAGAGTACATTGAAATAAAATTTTAAATGTAATAATTCAATTTGGGAGAGTATACCTCAAGATTACTTAAAAATTTAACCTGAACAAAATCATAAGATACTTGGACTGTATATATCTGATAATTAATACTCTTCACAATACTCAAAATATATCTGATAATTAATCCATGGTCAATTAAATGAGGTATCAGATGGCAAGTTCTATCTTCCTCTCATATACACCCACGAACACAGAATGTAATAAATCTTCTCATTATTTCACATGTTGATGCCTAAAATTCACAAATCTATGATAAGGAAGGACCGAAGGAGAAATTGGAAATCAATAATTTAGATATCAATCTTTAATTAATCATGCACTGACGTCTAGGGATTAGGACATACACAACATAATAATTATTGATTGAACTCTGAGCTACTCACTATTCAATGGGTAGATAAATGTTTCTGTTAAATATTTTGGAATAAAACATAGGGTGGTCACATGATTGGTTCTCTGTTCATCCACCCTTGTCTCCATTAACGGTCTCCGCGACATGAGGGCCATACCGGCGTTGCGGTGGACACCCACAAAGGGATGGATGCTTTGTTGTCACACACTTCGCTTGCGCCAAAAGGTGCCAATCCCTCTATCTTTTATGGAAGAATTTCTGTGTGCATGGATTGCACATATTTTTACCCATCATAATTTGTTTTAATAAATAAATTTAATATATATAGATGAAATTTTCATTGTTAGATGCATATGGATTTAATTTTTCTCTTCTCTTTTTAATATTTAGATACATATAATGTAACTGTAAAATAAGTTAATAAATATTTATTAAAATAAATATTATAAGTATTGGGACATACATTATATATATATATATATAAATATTTTTCATGCGGGTGGCCTTTGCCACTGCTACTTTCACATTTTATCATCTTCCTTAAAGTCTCTTTGTTGTTATATGAATACCTTGTTTAATTTATATGTAGTTACACAAAATAAACGATACTAACATAACGCCTGCAAGCATGATTCCTTTCCTTCTCTTTTTCCATCTGGGTTTTCTTTTCTATTTTTTTTTAATTCCTCAAGATCTGATTTTGTCAGCCACCTGTGTGCTTCCCTTTCCTCTTTATATATAGGGCCTGGTTCTTGTGATTTTTTTTCCCGTGCATCAGCATTTGTTAACATATAGCCAAAGGTTAGGTTGGGACTTCCACGATGTCTTCTTCTGGATATGCAAGAAGCAGTACCTTCCTTTATCTATTTCTTGCAGTTACTGTTGCAGAGATTAGCATGTGCTTCTCTACTAAGGTAAGTTGAAAATTCAAATAGTAGCTAGCTATTTGGGTTTTTGCCACTATCTAGGTTTTTTTTATAGCAAACTATGGAATCTGGAATTCTGGATTGGAGGATTGCAGGTTTATGTAGTGTACATGGGAAGCAAAAATGGCGAGGACCCAGAGGAAATTACGAAGCAAAACCATCAAATTCTTGCTTCCGTTCACAGGGGAAGGTCAGAATTTACAGTTAATACCACTTTCTCCCCCCCCCCCCCCCCCCAACAACAAAAAACAAAAAAAATTTCATATTTGTGATTTTCTCTTTTCCCCATGGGGAATGTTGAACAGTAATGAGCAAGCCCAAGCTTCTCATGTTTATAGCTACAGACATGGTTTCAGAGGATTTGCAGCCAAGCTGAATGACGAGCAGGCTTCCCAAATTTCTAGTAAATCAGTGATTTTCCCATCTTTTTCAACTTGTCTATGTGGATGTAATCTAAGAACCTCAAGATTTATACCCAGAATTAATTGGTCCTCTAATATTTATGTTCAAAATTGACAGAAATGCCAGGAGTGATTTCAGTGTTTCCCAATTCTAAAAGAAAGCTACATACAACTCATTCGTGGGACTTTATGGGACTTCTGGATGATGAAACCATGGAGATTCTTGGGTACTCCACCAGAAACCAAGCAAACATCATTGTTGGTTTCATTGACACTGGTGAGCAGTCTTACCGTTCACAGTAAGCTTTATGATTACTTTACTTCTACGTGCCAATCCCGTCATCTCTAAGTACAACATGCACCTTTTCTACAATGTTTCACAAAGGCATGTATTCGTCGGTTCATAGCAAATTCTTACTAGCGGAAACTCTGTCCCTTTCTTCCTCTAGAGTCTTTCAGTCGTAAATGTTATATTCACCTTCTGTTTTGCTGCTACTGGTACAATTACTCCCCAATAGATCAAAATTAATCAGAAAACGCCACCACCACACTGGCAATAAATGTGGATCATAATGACCATTCAAACAGGAATTTGGCCTGAATCTCCAAGTTTTAGCGACGCCGACATGCCTCCGGTGCCTCCAGGATGGAAGGGCAAATGTGAATCAGGAGAAGCATTCAATACTTCCACTTGCAACAGGTTTCTGGTTGAACCTTATCCTCATTATCATTAACTAAACTAATAATTTGATTATTAAATTATAAGACCCATTAACTTTAGTTCTTAAAAATTATTGCCTCCGGTGTCATGAGAAACAAATAACTAACTCACGATAATTAAAAAAATTAGTTAAAAGTAATTAATATTTTTAATTTTATTCTAAATAAAAATTATTTTAAAAAAATATTCCTATTTAAGGTGTGTATTTTTTTTAATTTATAATTTAAAAAATTTATTTAATAAAAGATATAATTAAAATGTTACAATTAATATATCAGATATTAGTGATTTATTTTTTATATTTTAAACTAAATCAAACTCAAGAAAAATTTTTTATATATGAGATCGAAGGAAATAATAAATATATAAATTAGTGTTTGGAAACAAGAAACTCATATGCATATTAGTCATTTTATCATGTAATTAAGGAATACTCAGAAAATTGTAACAAATTTATTATTTTGAATTTATGCATTAACTAATTTTGAAGTCTCTAGCTGAATAGGCCTAATTCACGAACCAAATATCATTTCACTTCCTAGGCATTAGTTTATATATTAGTGTGTCATCTTCTTTGGTGAATGATTCGTGGAACAGGAAAGTAATCGGAGCTAGATACTACATGAGTGGATATGAAGCAGAAGAAGGGTCAGACTCAGATATAAAAGTCTCTTTCAGATCTCCACGGGATAGCTCCGGCCATGGCAGCCACACATCTTCCATAGCCACAGGGCGCTACGTGCCGAACATGAGCTATATGGGATTAGCAGCTGGAGGAGCTAGGGGAGGGGCTCCAATGGCTAGGATTGCTGTGTACAAAACTTGTTGGGACTCAGGCTGCTATGATGTGGATTTGCTGGCTGCCTTTGATGATGCCATCAGAGATGGTGTTCACATTTTGTCTGTGTCTCTGGGTCCTGAATCTCCCCAAGGAGACTATTTCAACGATGCCATCTCTGTGGGGTCGTTTCATGCAGCTAATCGTGGGGTGCTCGTGGTTGCATCAGCTGGGAATGAAGGAAATCCTGGTTCTGCTACCAACCTCGCACCATGGATGATGACTGTTGGTGCTAGCTCCACAGATAGGGATTTCACTTCTGATGTCATATTGGGAAATGGTGCCAATATCACGGTAAAAGCTTATCACTTTTTTAGAGGAAAATTCTATTTTGGTAGGTTCATTATTTCCTTACTTATCAAAATATTTTTATAAAAGGATTGAAAGCTTGAGTTAATAGTGTCAAACATAAATGTCCAATCCAAACATCGGTTAACTTTAGTGTTAATTTTTGTATGAAAGAGCAACATTAAAAGTATTTTAATAATTAAGGGATTAAATTAAAAGAAATGATTTGTAGAGAACTACCTATTTGTCAGGAGTCAAAATAAAGTTTTTCTGTGACTTTTTTGTTTCATTGATAATTTTTCTGGACCCTTGGTGGAGGGAGCATGATTAGTTCTCGATAAATGAAACAGGGTGAAAGTCTGAGTCTCTTCGAAATGAATGCCTCCAGAAGGATAATTTCTGCTTCTGAAGCCTCTGCAGGATATTTCACTCCTTATCAATCCAGGTGAAGCACAAGGTAGTTTTGAATGAGAGAACTATGTAAAGATCAATGCAAAAGGATGTTATAAGACAATTTTGTTCTCTTCTCTTTGTTTTTGTAGCTACTGTTTAGAAAGTTCCCTAAATAAGACCAAGACCGAAGGGAAGGTTTTGGTGTGTCGAAATACAGAGAGTTCAACAGAGTCAAAGCTGGCAAAGAGTACAGTAGTGAAAGAGGCAGGTGGAGTTGGGATGATACTTATAGATGAGACAGGTCAGGATGTAGCAATCCCATTTGTTATACCTTCAGCTATCGTTGGAAGGAGAACAGGGCACCATATTCTATCCTATATCAATAGCACACGGTTAGTTTAATTTTTTGAGGAACCCAGACATTTCCGCGAGTAATGTTTGCTCTTCTTCCATTCTCTGATCTAGCCTTTTGCCACTGTTATGCTCAACAGTAAGGCTATGTCAAGGATTTTCAGAGCAAAGACAGTATTAGGAGCACAGCCTGCACCACGTGTAGCAGCATTTTCTTCCAAAGGCCCCAATAGCTTAACCCCTGAAATTTTGAAGGTGATATTCTCATTTATCAGAGGGGATCAGAAATGAGTTTAGACATTTTTTTTTTGGTCTTTCTTAATATTATGTCCATTTTTTTTCTTACTTTATTCCTGGAGGACAGAAATTCTGACTTTATGGTACTTTTACGTAGCCTGATGTCACAGCTCCTGGATTGAACATCCTTGCAGCTTGGTCTCCAGCAGCCAAAAACTTGATGTTCAACATTCTCTCAGGATCTTCTATGGCTTGTCCTCATATAACTGGAATTGCAACCTTAATCAAAGCTGTTCATCCTTCATGGTCTCCATCTGCTATCAAATCTGCCATTATGACAACTGGTATCACATAGTAGCAGTACTGTCGTTTTTTTGAGGTCTATATGACTCATTGTGGTTAGAGATTCTTCCTCAGCACAAACAGAAACATAAATCTTTACTCGATTAAATTCTATCTGTCACTTAGTGCCTTAATCTAGACACTTCTAAAATTCAACTATATTACCACCCAGAATGAAAAAAATGATCAATATAGTGCACAAGCTTTGCTACTTCAGTTTAAGAAACTAACTAATTTAATATGCAGCTACAATTCTGGATAAGCACCACGGACCCATCAGAGCAGATCCTGGACAAAGAAGGGCGAATGCATTTGATTATGGATCAGGGTTTGTGAACCCCGCAAGAGTTCTTGACCCTGGTCTCATCTATGATATAGAAGCAGAAGATTATGTAGCATTCCTCTGTTCACTTGGTTATAATGAGAGGTCGCTCCATCTTGTTACTAGAGACAACAGAACATGTGACAGAGCGTTCAAATCACCATCTGAGCTTAACTATCCATCCATCTCAGTGCCCAATCTTAAGGACAGCTTTTCAGTGACTCGAACTGTGACTAATGTTGGAAAAGAAACAAGTATATACAAAGCTGTGGTGTCTCCTCCCCCAGGAGTTAATGTCAGTGTTGTGCCAAACAAGTTAATCTTCACAAGAATTGGGCAAAAAATCAAGTTCACTGTGAATTTCAAAGTGGCTGCTCCCTCAAAGGGCTATACATTTGGGTTCCTGTCATGGAGGAATAGAAGATTGCATGTCTACAGTCCTTTAGTTGTCCGGGTTGCACCTGCAAACCTTGGGTTGGTCAGATAACAATGCTTGTACATATTATATTAGCTTAGGAACTTGAGATCCCTATAGGAACTAGTACAAGCATTCATACTGAAATCCAGATATATTGGATAATCACTGCCAAAGTTAAAGAAGAGTTATATGATCCTTGGAGCAGCAAGCAATGTCAACTACAGAATATAAAGTTAAAGGAGTGATGCCCTGAAGGCCTAAACCGCTCTCAAATACATGATCATCATTTCTCAGTTGTCACTACAGCTTCTTCAGCATTTGCCATGTATTTAAATGAATGTGAGCATCTTCGCCTCTAACTTGATTTGAGATCAAAACACTTGGCTGATCCCAGTATAATTTTGATTTACACTGCAAATTTCTGGAGAACAGGTACTCAAATATAGTGATAGTACTATTCATATCACATTGGAAGCTCTTCTGGGGCATAAGTAACATATAACCTCTTCACCAGTGTAAGCGTCAGTTCATTTTTACTTTAGAATAGCCATATGATTAAATTCTATATATCTCATAAGGAACAATAAAATGCCACAACTTTTATGAATGGTATTGGGTCATCCTTCTCCAGAAAAAATTTAACAGTCAACTTTGTACTCCCAAGTCAAATATTCAACGACATTTTTGCTGCTTTCAATAAACAATGAATAATAATTCATTAAAATCTATATGACTCCAGATGGAAAATGGTCACTCTAAACAAGAGAGATGAAGCTATTAAGACTAAAGACACAAGGATCAAAGCAATTCTATTTCAATTTTGCATCCAGGACACAACGAGTGATAGAGGAGTTGAACCTTGACATAAATTTTTCATCCATCAATTTCTAAAGAGCGATGCAACAGAAGCCAAACATTGAATTCTAGTTTAGGCATTATATGCCAAAATATAGGTGCCATAATCAGAAGATGAAATGACAGAGAGGTGCAAGATAATTGCAAACATTAGGAGTGCATCTCTGAATGATCAACAAGGCCTTCCAACACGACAAGCTGATCCATAAGTGCAATCTTCTCGTCTTCAAGGGTCTTTACCTCATCTTCAACCTCTCTTAGCTCCTTGCCTAATGCAAAGCGCTCATCCTCCAGCAGTAAATAATTCGGCCTCAATACTTGGTACTCATTTCCAGATGCAAAGGAGTCTGGCAATGAATCTGAGTTTGATCCCTCTTGTTTCAGAAAAGGTGGCAAGACTTCAATAGTCAAGTGTCTTTTGGAAACCTTCCGTCCTGATTTTATTGACACAGTTGCTTGTACCTCTTCCTTGACATCATTCCCTTGAAACTGAAATAAAGATGCCCTTCGTCTTGAGTCCTTCTTCTTATTCTTCCATGCTTTAACATTCAAGATCTCATCTGACAAAGGCATTCTTGGATCTTGCATTTCTCACTGATAGTTACTACAAACTAAGAAAACCATAAGAACTAAGAACACACAAAACATGAAGTTAACTGAAGAAAAGAGGCACTGCATGTGAACATTCTGTGAAGTTAAATGCTTCATGGAAATCACATGCAATGATTTATAAATTATAAACATCACAAATAATAAGGAAGCTCAGAGTATGGATATGATCCTCATAACTTCATAGAAAAAGTTGAAGAGAAAATTCATTCAAGTAAAGGAATGTCCAATAATTTCTAACGGAAGGATCCAATGTCGATTACTTTATTTATTTCTCAACTCTCAGCAGTAGATATTAAGAAAATGAAAATGAAAATCCCGATATTAATTAATCAAATTCATTGGATAAATGAAATAACCTTCCACCTTGACAATTTAACTGGTTATCGTTCTTATATCTAAAAAAGGTTGAATCAGTTGTATGAAACATTAGACAAATATTCACCAGTAACAAAAACACTTCCCAAAAAGAGGTTTTGGGTCCAGTCTTATTGCTAGTCTTTTAGATGCGTAAAAGCAATATTAGGGATTACTAAATATAACCAGCACCTTTTTTCTTTCTTTCTTTCTTAACCTGATTTCACAATTCACAAAGTGAATTCATACATAAATATCTAACAAAATATATATTAGGGTATATAACTCTTAGTCCATGAATTTGATTGGGACCTCTATATCCTTTAGAAACAATTATGGCTAAAATGAATGAGGTCTCTAAGACTGATCTACAAAGTTTATCCTTTTGTTATAACAAAATTTGCAGTTATTCAGGTACCAAAAATTAATAATAACAAATATGATTGATTGATTCATAAAGGTCAGGCACAACTGATGAACATTGCTTTTAACAACTCCAACACGGAAACCCTACCTCCCAATTAAGTTAAATTTTCCTCTTAATTGAAAAATTCTTAAGAAACAAGTAACAACGTAACTAGAAATGGAACAATTGAGTCGTAAACTGTACCAAAAAGAATTTTCCTCATTTCAAGAACGCTTCAAGCACAAGACATAAAATGTTAGAATCACCATTGGCAACTGAATCTACAAAAGGAAGATTTTGATTGATTCCTACCTGTAATCTTCGCATTTCAAAGAATTGGGTGACCTTCTTCTTTGTGGCCAAAGTACCCGCCGTGTTCGGGTTGGTTTGGCAATTGGCATTCGGTATTGGCATCTTTCGCAAAACTATATGATTAGTATGAACAAATTTGTCATTTCGAAAATAGGAAACGTACCTTATTTTAAAAGACAGTACTTAGGGGATTTTTTTTCTTTGAAAGTAGTAAAAAACTATTTTTTAAAGATAAAAATTTTATTTAAAATTATTAATTACTATTTTTTTATTAACATTCTTTTTGAAATAGAATACGTAAAATTAATAGAAAATTATATTTTTAATCTTTATAGTTTCACTTAATTTTTAATTTACTCTTTATACTTTAAAAATTTATAATTAGATATTTATAATTTAAATAATTTTATCAATATTTTACTATATATATGAGTTAACCTTATTTTGTTATCTATATTTTATTCATCTTGTTAGCATAAATCATATATATTGAGAATATCAAGATAATGCATAGTTAGTTGTATCAATAAACTTTAACAGAATATAAATAGAATTTTAGTAGTGGAGACTAAATTATAAGGTTTATATTACACATTTTTAGATTATAGTGACTAAATTAAAAATTGAATGAAATAATAAGGATCAAAACTATAGTTTTACCTAAAATTAACAAAACTTCTCTAAATCTTTAAAATTAGAATATTTTATTAGAAAATATAATATTTGATAAATAAAAAATTTGATTATAATCAACACTTGTATTGTAAAGATTTTACATACTTATTTTGATGTAATATGATATATTTAAGTTAATTTTATAATATTATATAATAAATTTGTTTAAAATGCTTTTTTATATCTATTGTAATTTATTTGATTCTTTTAAAACTAAAAACTTAAAATTACATATTGATATATTTATAAAATGATTTTGTTAAACATTAAGTGATTCTTTCTTATAATACTTTTTATGAAACTCAATTTAAAGAATGAAATAATTCCAAAATAAACAAAAAAAAATCTAGTGCAATTCCAAACAGGTCTAACTCCATTTAAGTCAATAACATAATATACATGGCCAAAAAAATCCTATGTGGCAATCATGTTGCCCAAAAGGATTACCTTATCGCCATCTCAACATCTACTTTCTCCTTCTCCTCCCCACTTCTTCTTTCTTTTTTTCTTCTTCTTGTTTTCACCATTTTTTCTCCATAACTTCAACTTCAAACCAATCAAAATAAGCACCAATGGAAGAATATCAGGCAAATTATTTTCTCTCCTTAATTTATGGGCTTAAAATATTTCTCATAATGAAAAAAATACTCTTATGTCTCCTTTATTATCTGATGCAACTGAGGGTGAGCACTCCCCCCCCCCCCTTCAATTTTTTAAAAAAATTCTATGTATTTAGTATTAAGTTATAATATTATTCCCCCATATATTTTAAATTTTTAAACACACTAAACTCATACAATGACGAAGTCACATTTAGTTGACAAAAGGCACATTCCCCTCAACTTTTCAAACTTTATACGTATATAATATTGAATTTTGATATTATGCTTTTACATTTCTTAAAATTTTGAATTTACTAAATCCATACATATATTATATAAAATTGTTTTTAATTAGTTGGCATTTTAACTTGAACTTACTAAACCTACATATGTATTATCTATAACTCTTACAAAAAAAAAAACTTTATTGTTGTTGTTTTTGTTGTTGTTATTTAATCTTTTTCTTCTCTTATCTTCTTTTCTTTTTCTTTTTTTTTTCTCCCTACCTTCTTTTCTTTCTTTTTAGGTGTAAGTTTCCAAAATATGATACTCACACATCCAACATTCAATTTTTAGCTTATTGAGATAATCTTTGAGCTTAATTTGAAATTTGGAAGCTCAATTGGTTACCTTACTCTTAAAAGCTAAGTTGCTAACTTATCAAAGTATTAATTGTGTTATAATTTTATTTTTTATTACTAATATAAAAGTAAAAAATAAATCCGTAATTTTAATTTTTTGCATTTTATTTAAACAATATATTATAAAAAGTATAATTTTTTTTAAGAGGATATAAAATTTTTTAAGAAAAAATTGATATCAAAGTAACACTTTTTACCTAAACCTCATAAATATAATTTTTATCAATAAGAAATTGAGACTAATTTAGAAAAATTTTCATCAGATTATAAAAAATTAATTAAAATTCTACTATATCATCATAATGATCGGCATAAGATATTAAGAGCTTATTTACAAAAGAAACATATCAAATTCACCCCTTAACCTAGGGTCTAGGCTCCATCAATGGTTATTAATAAGTGAAAGGGTACAAGTGAGAGATGCCCTAACTTGTTCCAGTTAATTCTCCATGTGTTAAATCCCCTCCCTCCCTCCCTCCCTCCCTCCCTATTATGATTCTCACTTGTTTATTTTCCAAGTGGGAAAGTATGATTGCATGAGTTTGTGATGTGCTTTTACCAATTTTATTTGGTGGAGAATTGGTGATAGCAACCCATTTATGAAGGTTGTTATCAGGAAGTAGGCAACCCAAGTGGATGAAGGAAAACACTAAGGCCCATTTGGTTCATGACATTGTCAGTTATGTACTATAAAAGGGAATAAGAAAGTGAAAGGTATTGCATAGTTTATGTTTGGTGTAATATAAAAAGAAATGGAATACTTTGTCAAGAGCATGTTTGGTTGCATAAAAATAGTATAAGAATCGAAAGATCGGGGGATAAGATGGCAAAAATGCCCCTCTTAAAAAAATAATAGAAACACAATTCATTTTGTTTTATCTAGTGTAAATACTAGATTGGAGGTGTGTTAACCCTTCTTCCTCATTAGCCTGAACAACCTCGATAGAGGAGGCATAGATCGTGCTTTTTTTCCCCTTATAGGACTTCATCCATACAAATTGTGCTTTACATAGATTGTGTTTTTTTTTTTTTGGGTAGTATTTCATTCACACAAATCATGCTCTATATGGCCACAATAGATCCGATGTCCATAGGTGTTTTCGATGATCCCTAATAGTGGAGACTAGTTTGGAAGATTAGTGAAAGCTAGTATATACTTGAATGATAAATGGGTTTGATAATCAAAGCAAACCAAAGGCAAAATGGTCTTTGTTTAGCTTTTTGCTCCAAAGCATTTACATTTCACGCCCAACAAATTTGAACAATGGATGGAGGCAAATTTAGCTACAAATGCTTGAAGTAAACCATCTCTTCCAACCAAGCACCAATTGTAGAGGGAATGCATTGCAGTTTACTAAATTCATGGACAACCAAATGTGCCCTAAAATAAGGGTGTGTTATTGTAGGTAAAAGCAAAAACTAACAAAGTAATGTTACCACTAAGGGAATACACAAGTCATTACTTACATTCTCTCTCTCATGTTTGATATTTATAAAAGACCCTTAATAGAAAGCCAACAAAAATAGGCCACGTTCTATGTTGCTAAGTGTTAGTTCAAAAGATTACAAGAAAAGGGACTAAATTGGAATTAAATTTTTTTTTACACACTTGTAAATTTCAAAGTTAAAAAAACTCTTGATTGATCAAATAGTCATTTCTTCAATAACATAAATAATGAAAAATCAAGTTCCATAAATTAGAGGTTAGCCTCCTAAAAGTTGTCTAACAAATGTCATTGACTATTAAGGAATCAAATGAATCTATGAAAGACATCAAATTCCTTAAAACACAATTATACACTTTGAAAATAAGAAACAACATTTTCTTTTTGGTTAAATGCTTGTTTTAATAGAAATTTGGAGATTTAAGTGAGATAGAAAGAGTAGAAAGATGATACCAACAAAGTTGTAATGATTTAGATAAAAAAAAAATCTTACATCAATTTCTTAATCACACACCATAAAAAATTATATTTTTAGGCACAACTTTTTAGTGACTTTAACATTGATTTTAATCCTTGCTAAAAGGTTTAACGATGGTTTCAAAATCTATAGTCAAATTATTCATTGTAAAAGGTTTAACCATGATTTAAATAAATTGTGGTTAGACCATGCTTTTAAAGAAGTTGTTAAAAATTTATTGATTTAAAAGTGGCGTTTTAAATCACTGCTACAAATATATATATATATATATATATACACACAAGAGAGAAGTATTATAACATAAGAAGTAGCTATACAAGGACGTGTATCAGGTATGATACAATATGATATGTGGAATATGATATTTTTAAAAATTTTAAGCTACAAATATGAGGATTATATATATATATATATATTCACCAAATTAACATATGAAAAAGAAAACATAAAAGAAAATTGAGTTTCCAATTCAAATTAAATGTCAATCTTCATCTATATTCACATCACTACAATTCTCTATAAACTTTTGAGCCATTTCAGAGCATTTTGAAATGTATTGGTACGTTTCAAAATGTTTTGAAACATATTAGGCTATAAAAAATTTAAGAAAAGATTAAAATAGTAAAAAGAGTAAAAAACTGAAAAAGAAAAAATAAAAACAAAAAACAGAAAAAAAAAATCAGGAAAGCTAAACCCCACGGCTCTTCTTCTCGCACGATGCCTTTACTGCACACACGACCTCCAGCGGCTAGGGATGAAACCGTTCAGGGAGAATGGAAGAACGAAGCAAGCATTAGCATTTGTAGAGAGAGGACCGACAAAATCCCCACGAATCCGTTAGCCCGCATTCTTGGTGGAGCAGATGGAGAAATTGTGGTAATGGCTGGGTAGATGAGAATATCAGGAGGAGCACGCTCGGTGAAGATCACGCGGGGAAGGCCCATAAAATGGACACGAAACAGAAGAAGTGAGGAGGAGGAAAGTGGAGAAAGAGACCGAGAAAGTGGAGAAGAAGTGAGGAGGAGAAAACGGCAGTGAACAGAGAGGAGAGAGTGGGAGAGATCAAAAGAAAAAAAAAAAAAGAGACGGGAAAAATAAAGAGAACAGGGAGCCGAGAGAGAGTGGAGTGAGAGTGAAACAGTGAGAACCGAGGAGGCAAGGAAGGGAGAGCACGAATAACAAAAAGCTGAGGTGAATCTTGTGACTCTACCCTTCTATTTTGTTTCTTCCATAAGATTATGGGGGGCATTTGGTAAAGCTTGAATGGGTTTGGTTCATTGGCTCTTCGCTTTGTATACTGGATTATGTGCGAGTTTCTGCATAAAATTCTACGTTTTACTGTTGCATAGTCTTTGATTCCGTTTTGCATTTGAAAAGACTGCATATTGCGTGAGCTTCTGCGCAAAATTCTATGCCTTACTGCCACCTAGTCTTCGATTCTGTTTCGCATAAAAGTATAATGCATATGAATGAGCTTTGCGCAAAATTCTGTGCCTTGTTGCTGCACGGTTTTTTTTTTTTTAATTTTGTTTTGCTTATATGTCCGTATCTGGCTATTGTACAGTTTTGGATTCTGTTCGACCATATCTCTGCATAAGCATTTTTTGTTTAATGGCTGCACAACTCATGATTGTGTTTTAAATAATAAAGTGCTGCATGTCACCAATTTTCTGCACAAGGTTTCTGCGTCAAATCATGTGACCAATTTTCTGTTCATGATTGCATCAAATTATGCTTTTGTGGTGTCTTGTTCTAAAAGATTGTTTAGACGCGCTTAGAAAATAATATATTTAAAAAAATTAATAAACATGATTAAATTTGTATAAATGAATCAATATATAATATAGGTAAATTTATATATAAAGTAAAATTTAATTATTAAATATATAAATAATGTGATACACTGTGTCTATGTATATGTAAGAATTACTTGACTCAATAAATCTTAATGCTTTGCTTTGCCTTTGCAGAATTTTTTTATGAACCCGTAATGGGCTTTGTCGCATGATTTGGTGTGAAATAATGAATATACTTTTCGTTGATTCGATCAAGTTTGGGTAAAATTCTGGTGCTGCAGTGCTTCTTAGCTTTCCCGATAAGTTCGCTGGGCTTGATTGCATCACGGGATGATTAGGATATAAGTGAATTGAGGAGGCCACGTTTCATGTTGCGTTTCATCTTTGGATGGGTTGCTCACGCCGGAGGGTATTCTTCTTAGAGATTGAATTTGAATTACTTTGCCCAAATTTGAATGGAAGTCCTAGTGGGTCCCATTGAATGATTGAGCATGAATATAGGTCCCTGCTGTTGTATTCTTTTTTTTTTTTTTCCTGTAGTTATGTTATTAATAAAGACGTAGATGGGCGAGTGAATTTAATTTAAAATAAAAAAATTAGCATATACTTCGTTTCTCTGCTAACAATACAACTTTAAAAAAAAAATGCAACAGGAGAGGATCGATACTCATTGAGCATGAATAAATTAGAAAATGCATGGCGCATGTATTATTGGTGGATGTATTATTGTGGGAGTTGCTAGGAAATGGCCTTAATTGGATTTCCATTGGGGCAACGTTGTTTTTTATGATCTTGGATTTAACGTTGAAAATATGTAAAAGGGCCCACTTTGTTGCGTGTCCCTTGATGGAGTTGGGTGACTATGCTTAGGTGTGGGTCTTTGCTCACATGAGGTATAGGCATCCTTGAATATAGCTCTCATATTGATGTGTTTGATGCCTTGGATTGTGAGTGATAATTTGAGTGATTCATGCATTGAGATTGGTATGTTTTGGACCTTTGTTTTAGTTTTAAAAATGATAAAAATAAAAATAAAAATAAAAAATAAAAAATAAAAAATGATGATTTTCAAAAGCTAATTTTTGAATAAATCCTTTTTTCTGAAAATAAAATCTAAAAAAAAGGGGGAATAATTGAAAGTTAAGAACATGTTTCAAGTAAATTTAAAAGTTGGTTTTTGTTAAATTAAACAAATGCCTTTTCTCTAGGACTTCTACAAAAAAGGATCAAAAAAGAAGAAGAAATGTTTTATGTGTTTATGAATATTGGTTATTTATTTACTTCTGTAACACCTTAATCTACTATCTCTACCTAGCTTCCCTCTGGGCTTGGTTCCATATGATTTCTAAATAATCAATACTATCCGTGGCATTTTCATACTATAAAACGGGGTTTTAAACACTCATTTTCTACCCCGTGGGTCCTGTGAACCCATCAGTCACATTCTCTACTCACACTCCATTTATACAACTCAGACATAGCATAAAACAAGTCATAAGCCACGGGAATGGAGTCAAAAACCAGAAAAATGCGATTTCTCACATTCGCCCAAAAGTCTGATTTTTGGCTCTACTTTGGAAAATCATATCTAATTGTAGAAAAATGGGAATCTAGTAAACCATAGCTCTCTAGAAATCTCTAAGTGTTAACTTTACACTAAAAATAATTTCCAATCCAAATCTTGGTCTTTAGACCATGTTTGACATCAAAAATCAGGTAAAGGTCTGACTGTCTCTGTTTCTAGCGCAGTTTACTGTTATGAACTTCGAAAATCCATAATTAAATCTACAAAAATCTAATCTGGGCATACTGTACCAATTTGAAAAGCTACAGATGTCTACTAGAGGAAAAAAATAAGTCCAGATCAGTTCAGTAGCCCCTAGACCCCGAAAATTGATGGAACAGTGACGGAGGTCAGGTAGACTCCCTGATACAGATACGGAACTTTAGAAGGTTCATTCTCTCTCTACAGACCTCTGATTTAGGTGGTTCTAGTTCCTATAGTTCATTGTGGTTGTCTAATTTATGTGTATAAAATTTCATGACATTTGGACCTCATTTGGTCTATGAATGACACAAACATTTTCAGACTAATGAAACAGTACCATGGCCAAACCACCAAAATTTTCCTAATTTCAACAATTCACTAAATATTCTCTAGACCTCCAAATATTACCCACTGTAGCTTCTCAAGAAGCTCTCTACAAAATTTAGAGGCATGCAAAATTTCATGGCAAGAAGAGCTCATCCGGTCATACTTTGACGGAGCTCACAAATTTACTAGTTTTGGCACCCAAAAGGTCCAAAATGGGTCCAAATGGCCTCTCACATGTTCTAGCCACTCATGGACAAGTTTAAAAGCATAAAAATAGTCTATATAACATATTCAAGTAGTCCAAATCAACATACATTCCAAATTCACTATGCTACGGCAAAAAATACACCATTACATTCATTCAACAAAAGGGGCAAAACCCATATTTCCATTGATTTGGCTCTTTACATAGTTTGTACAACATCTTTTCATACATATAAACTTGCTACAATAGTTACATCTTAAAAATAGTGGGTGCATATTCATTTGGCACCACTTTATAACAAAATAGCTAAAATAAACTATCATCTAGCTAACATGTTCCTAGGCTCTTTGGTGTGCACTTGCTCCTCCTTGAGATTCACCTAGCATGATAATATGGGAGGGGAAAGGGTGAGATTCATGGAATCTCAGTAGCTCATGCACTCAATCATGTAAGCAATCAAGGCATATAACAAGTCAAAGCATGCAATTTGGCATCCAACCATTCTCAATCACATAATACATGTTGTACATGCTATGGAAATCACAACAATGCCAAAAATAAGCTCTAGGGACTTTTGGTCTAGCCTCACTCGAGTTTAGGGACTTTTGGATGGCCTCACCCGAGTTTAGGGACTTTTGACTTGGCCTCACTCGATTGTGAGACTTTTAGCCTTGTTTCACCCATCTCAAGGGACTTTCGGCACTACCTCACCCGAGCAATCCTCACAATCCAACACACAAGCATATTGACATCAATGCATCAAAGCAATAGCATATGTCATATTCCACACAATAAGCATATACATAAACATACAATGACTATTACATCCAAGAAAGCAATAAGAAAGAGTGGGAAGAGAGCTACCTTTGGAGCCAACACAAGCCTTCTCTTTAAATTTCTTTTCTCCCTTCTTAGGTTCACAATCACACCTTGATGGAGGTGCTTCACTTGAGCCTAGACACAATTACAAGCATGGAATTACTCTCTTAGAATGTAACCTTCAGAGCAACCTTCCTAACATACAAGAACCTAGGGTTCTCTCTCTCTCTAGAATGTCACCAGCTTATCCTCTCTCTCAAGTTCTCATGGTAGTGGAAATAACATTTTCAAAAAAAACAAAGAGATTCAAGGGTGTTTTCCACTTTCCCTTTTCTGACCCTTGCTTAAAACCTCACTAATCTCATAAACAAAACCGTAGAAAGAGAGGACAAAGAGAGGAGATCCAGATTCTAAGGAGAAATGGGAGAAACTTGCTTACCTTTCTCTTGCTCTTCCTCCTTCTCTTGGTCTCTCTCACTCTCGACGCCTCTTTTCTCTCCTTGGGTCGAAGTCTAGGGCAAAAATGAGAGAAGGAATGAGTTTGAGCGTTTAATGAAGTCATTTTCTCGCTCTTTACTCTCTTCCGGATTGATCCTCGCTACGGCGAAAATTAACCTTCGCTACGGCGAGCTCGTGTCAGCTGCCTTTGCTATGGCGAGGTTTAACTTTCGCTACGCGCGAGCACATACAAATTCCATTCGCTATGGCGAGGTTTAACCTTCGCTATGGCGAACTCGTGTCAGTTCCAGACCTCTACTCTCGCTATGGCGTACACTGGCGAGCTGCCCCCTGATTTTTGTATGGAATGCTCGCACGCACTCGCTATAACTAGAATCATCTTCGCTATTGCGAACAGGCAATCTCACTATAGCGAGACCATTTCTCGCTATTGCGAGGAGACTTGGAACAATTTCTGGATTCGAAAATTTCAGCTTTCTTCTTTCTTTTCCTTTTCCCTTTTTCCCGGTTGTTACAACTTCTGTTTTATTCTTAATCTTAAAGTTGCCATGTGAAACTTTTTGTCTTCTTAAGCACATAAGAGGCAACCAAAAGACCATATGTGATAATAAGTCTTTATGATATTTATGGAGTTTTATAGTTACATTTTAATAAATTTTGAGTTCTAATGGCTCATATTCAATGATTTTTTTTTTAAATTCAATGAAAAAGAAAAGAAAACATTTTAAAAAAGAAGATATTAATATATATATTATATAGTTTTTAGAAAAATAAAATGTATTTCTTAAAAAAAAATTAAAAAAAAGGGTTCAAAATGAAAAGAAATTTTTTTAGAAAGTCAAATGATTTTGTTTTAAAATTATAAAAAATAGTCAAAAAGTTAAAAATTTAGGTTCTTAAAAAATAATCAAATGGATTCCTTTTTTATAAGACTATTTCTTCAACTTCTCTTTTAAAAAAATTACAAAATGTTACTAAAAAAAAAGAAATCAAATTGAGTTAGATTTTATCAAGATTTAAAATGAAAAAAATTCAAAAAGAATTTTTTCTTAAAAGTTTTCTCCTTAAAAATACAAATAAAAATAAAAATAAAAACAAAAACAAAAAAATGTTCTAATGTTCAAAACTTAATCTCTTAAGAAAAAAAGAAAAATAAAACAAAACAAAAACTTCAAACTCAAAGGTTACTGTAAGTGAATAAACTTATTAAGAATTTCATTTCAAAAATAAAATCAATTTTTTTAATAAACTTAGGAACTTTCTTTAAATTTTCTTTTAACAAAATTAGAATTAAAAATATGTTTCATAAAAATTAAAAAAATCCTCTTTATTTAAATAAAAAATGACATTTCAAAAAATCCAAAAAAGAGTAGAGAAATGAAATTAGTTCAGTTTTTACAAATTAAAACATGCAAACCAATTTAAAAATCATTTTGTTTGTAAAAGATAAAAGTAATTTTTATTTTTCTTTCTTTTCAAAAAATTTAAAATTACTAACTAACAAGCACTGTTTTTTACCCATTCAAATTACATGGATTTTATAAGATACGTAAGTCTAAAATTCTTATTTTAGGTTAAGTTTATCTTTATAAATAAATATTTTTTTCTTTTTCTTAATTTCATTTCTTTTCCTTACTTTTACAAGTGATTGTTAGGGAAATTAATATAAGATTAAAAAAATATTAATTATGTACAACTAATTCAAAGTAATCATTTTTAAGAATAGATATTGTTGAGTGACTAAGGCCTTCTTCATATATAATTGATTTTTGAATCCATTTCTAGTTCTCAAATAATTTTTTCTTTAAAAAGGTTCTTCCAATTTTTTTTAAAAAAATAAAAATGTCAGTGACGACTATATTCAATTGAGTTTTATTTTCAAAAATCAAAATTGAATTTTTAAAATTTTCTAATGCCATGCGATTCTATCGTGGGTGTAACAATCCTCCCTTTTGTAGAGAAACTACATAACGCAACATTGATTCTAATGAGACTGTTTTAGTGGAAGCATCCGGGATAATGGTCTCAATCCTTAAAATATTTCTTAAAGAGAATAACTATGCATGATTTCTTAATGTGAGAGCAAATTGTCAACTAAAACAGAGAAATTCTAATCATATAATTAAGAGAACGGTGCAAAGCAACTATACCATGAAGGTGGTCTTCCAATGATCCCAATGGCATAAATTCATAAACAAGGAGACGCTGGTCCCCATCGGCACAGTAACCAATAAGATTCACAAGGTTAGGATGATGTAGAAGACCAAGCATGAGAACCTCCACTAGGAATTCTGTGTCACCCTGAAGACCATTTCTATCTAATTGCTTAACGGCAACATACTGTCAAGGTCAAAGGAAAAAAAATGTCAGGACTCCCTAGTTGCTAGATGCCTTAAGCACATAAAAACTCATCAAACTTATTGTGATTAAGGTTCGGCTTCTCTTTTCGAGAAAAATATTAAATTTCCTGAACTTTCAAGTAAACGTCAGCAAAAAATGAAATTGCGTTTTTTTTTTGGGGCCGTGGGTCGGGGCTGGGAAGCAAAAACACTAAAATAGGAGTGTCTAATGGTAAATATACATTTTCCTTTATAACAAATACAATTCAAAGTTTGCAGGATAATATGGACATAAATTCATACAGTAATCAATAAAATTATAACGGTTTTTTGAATCAAGCAACCATATCAAGTAATAGTCAAAGCAATACTATAAAATTGTGGACAAAGTGCAAAGGAAGCAAAGCTTTAGTCTAGGAAGAGGAGTACTATCCTAGGAATTGTCCGAGTAAGCAAAATGGAGATACTACCTAACAATAGCACTTATCAAATGTAGGACCCAAAGGGACCAGTGCAACCAAACAATCTGTGATTTTGTTCCCCGTTTCTCTTAAAGAGTGATTGGAGAATATCAATTTAGAACATAACCGAATAAAAATCGAATAACTAACCTGAGGGCAATCTGGAAAAAAAACAAAACCCACTTTTAAACATTGGTCAAATGCAAGAAACACATTGTTTTTCATGGAAAGTTCTGAGACGGCGTGCTGGAGGAGTCACACCCAAGTCAAAGAAATCTGTGTTGATATAATATATATATATGATACATTCAAAGCCTTACTTACAAGAAGCAAATTATTTACTTCAAAGAAAGAAATCCTCAAGGTTCTTATCATCATTTTGTCAAGAGGATGAAGCAAGATGCTTTTCAAATGCTACAGACTATATAACTAAAGCAGAGATCTTGAGCAAATCCAACTCAAACCTACAAGAAACAAAGGAAAAAAGCACTCATGTGGAAAAATTGAATTTTTTTATACAGTTACCTTCAATAGGAGAGAATGTGAGGGACGGACGGATGGCTGTGGAGACAGAATGTGCTGGGCACGGAACTCATGGCTGGTGCATAATGGGGAGGCGTGCTGCTGCTTCGTTTGTGGGGAGGGAGGGAGCTGCGTGCGTGAGTGTGGGGAATCGAGGAGGGGGCATGCGCGAGAGACCGATGCAGAATGCTGGAATGCAGATGATCCACGTCGGGTTTGGCGTATCTGTGGTTAGAACAACCTAACCATAGTTTGACGGATTTGCTCATGTCCTTACTACGATTAAACTACAATTGTGGTCGGTCTTTATTTTAAAGTAGTTGGTAATATTTTTAAAATTGCACTAAATATTGAATTATAATTAAATCAATAGTTTTATATATATATATATATATATATATATATATATATATATATATAATTTTTTATACTAAAAATCTTATATAATAAATAATAACAAGTAAAAATTAATAAATTTTTCAAAAAAAAAAGAGTACATAACTTAATATTTAAATTCATATAAATAAATAACTATCATAATATCCACAATTATAAATTAAATTTAACGTAATCAATTTACACTTAGTGAATAAGTAATTAAGTATCACTAAAGTAATTATCAACTAACATTTAGAAATAAGTAAAGGCAGTGGTACTACACTTCGGAATGATGATTTTGAAAAAAATGCAAAGCAGATTGCAATTGGTTAAGAATTTGGGGGATTTGGTGGATCAGCAAAGAATTTGAGTGTGCTTGAGTGATAATGAATTTAAGTAATTTATACATTATAAATCATAAATTTAATTTTTTATATTTATTGAAGAACTTGTGTATTTCGAGTTCTGTAACAAAACATTAAAAAATAAAAATAAAAAAAGAGAAGAAAAAAGTAGAAGAAGACAAGGCGCGAAAATATTATCGAACAATTCTTATTCCCTTTTTTAAAATTCACGTCCACAAAGTTACAAGTCTTATTCATTGGCCTCCTTGCAAGCACAACAAAAAGAAGCGCTGGGAAAGGGAACGGATCCCTCGCAGTGATCTGTGCAATAGAAAATTTAGATTGTTTAAATTTTAAAAATATTTTCTATAAGATATAAAATGTATAATAAAAATAAATTTTTAATTATAAATTTTAGAAAATATAATATTTTAATTAAAAACATAAAAAACATTTAAATAATCTAAATTTTATAAAAAAAATTAAAGAAAAAGATAAATAAGAGGATCTGAATCCGCGGGAAAAAAAAAAGAAGTCAGTAAACTTAATGAAGCAAAAGAAAAGAATGCCATTTTGTTTATGGGCCGTGAGATAAGAGGGTCAGTGAGAGTAAGAGATTGATACCAACGTTGTTCCTGCAGCTACCATAGATGAGAAAAAGCTGCCAGAGAGCACTTTCTCTTTGGACACGGATTCTTTCAAGTGAGATTCGTAGATTGTCTTTGAAGTGAAAGGCTTTAAAAGGAACTTTACCATTAACAAATTAATATTAAAAAAATATAAATAACTAAAATTAAAAGAATGTAAGATACTTCAGAAGCATTTTATTTTTCTGCAATTTAGAGAATCCAATTCCCTTTCTCTTTAGGATTTTCAATGTCGTCCCTTAGTACTTCAATGATCATCTAAACAATTTTAACTCTCACAGATTTCATTATTTATTTTTTTTACTTTTGTAGAAATTATATATATATATATATATATAAATAAAATCCTAGGTCGCTGAAGTTATTCCCTTCATATGTTTTACCATGTTTTTATTCTATAATTTGCAATGTTTTTTACAATGCGAATTTCAACCTGCAAAAGGTTGTAATTAGTCTTTTTAGTTATTTAGTTATTTTATTTAACATGACTAATCTTGACCACTAATAGAATGAGATTGGTTCAATATTTTTTTTATTTTTTTGTTTAATAAGATTATAGTATCTTATTTGATCATTTAAAATTTTTTTTAGTATTATTTGAAGTAGCAAATTAATACAACACAGATTCCATTATTGATTTTTTTTCTTTTGTAGAAATTATATATATATATATATATATAAACGAAATCCCAGGTCGCTGAAGTTATTCCCTTCATATGTTTTACCATGTTTTTATTCTTTAATTTGCAATGTTGTTTACAATGCGAATTTCAACCTGCAAGAGGTTGTAATTAGTATTATTTATTTATTTTATTTAACATGGCCAATCTTGGCCACTAACAGGATGAGATTGGTTCAATATTTTTGAAAAAAAATTTTTGTTTAATAAGATTATAGTATCTTATTTGATCATTTAAATTTTTTTTTTTGTATTATTTGAAGTAGCAATTATTACAAAATAATATAAGTAAATTACATTTACCTCTATTGAGAGATGTCTAATTATATAGTCTTATTTTGTATTTTAAAAAATACACTTCCTTCTCTTGAAATCAAAAGATTCCCTACAAATTTTTCTTGCAACAAAAGATAAATTATAATTATTTTTTTGACCAAAATACCTTTATATAAATTTATATCATATAACAAATATTAAATATATATTTGACCAATATGAAATATTTAATTTCTTAAATTTAGACTAAATAATTTTTATAGCTTTCACTATGAAATAAATAATGTTGAAATAAAAGTTTAAAAATAATTTTTAATAGAAAGAAATTAATATTATTCTTAGGATATTTAGGTCATATTTTAGCTTTAAGATATTTGTGTAAATTTTCATAATGGAGATAAGGATTGTATAATTTAAGCATCATTCAAGAAAGGAGAGAGTAAGTTACCTAAAAAATACTGGAGCGCTCCAATTTACTATGATATATTTTTTAGTATTAATTCACTATCAAATGTTAAATAAAAATATGCAAAAATTTACAAACATAACAAAAAAAAAACTTATTAGTTAAAATAATGGCTTTCCACTCTATAAGAAGGCCTTTTAGTTGCTCACTCTGGTTGCCAACTATTTTTGTTCTTCTTCTCGTTATAGGTTGATTATATTGGTGGTCAACCAAGAATTCAAATCCCATCAAAAGGAATTATAGTAGAGAAATTGGCTAATTTGACATCATGAACCCTTGCTATTGCTTGTGTGATAATCCCTATGTTTGAAAAATTGATTACCATACTTGGCACTAAATGCTAATAGATAAGAAAATAGTGCCAAAACAACCCAAAGCCATATTACATCTATGGCGGCATTAGTGCATAAAAGGGTCCCTCGAGAGCTCTAAAGGCAGACTATGGTGGCTACAATGCGTGACAGGAGAGATTGACACCTCTAAAGTCTATGTATTATGGTGCCAATATATAACAAGATGGACCAACTCCTCCAAAGTCTTGATATGCTTATGTCAAAATGTAGGAAGAGAATGTAACACCTTGAAATGACATGAAGAAACTAGATCCACTAGTGCCATCATGATGTTCACCACCGTCCTTTATAATTGGTGCCCTAGCTAACATGTAGCCATGAGCTCTTGGCCTACCATATAGAATTGTGTCAGTAGAGTAGGCTTGGAGACCATCATATCTTTATGTTTGCTAAGGGCACACAATATAGTCCTATCATCCCGACTCAAAGTTTATAAAAAATTAAGTGGGGTAAGGTCATGAACATTGAGACTATGCAAGCCCCCTACCAAATTAGCCCATAAAAAAATATTGAAGGTTAAATGTTTAAATAATGTGATTTAGAAAAGAAAAAAAAAAGTAATGGGGAGAAGTTTCTAAAAATTTAGCACAGACTGTTGGCATCACTCATAGGATGGATCCAAAACCAGGTACATCTTCAACACCATTTTATTTATCTAAAGGTATTATCCTTGGGCTTTACAGATAAAACAATTTAGGCTAAGGGTTGTGCAATTGGTTCCATATATTAATGAATGGTCCATGTTCTTGACAATATCCTCTGGAATTTTCTTGTCCTTTAAGTTATATAATATGGTAAGTGCCTAAATTTACTATTCATTGGAAAATTGTTATTAACTACCAAATCAATGAAGGACCTAACTAGGATAATGCCACTTAGTGACATGGAAACAAATAAGGGAGACTGATACAAGCCAGATATTCGGTGATACCAAACAATAGTCTGGAATCATTTGGCACACACTCTTTATGAGATATGTATGCCAAATAATTTGCGAACAACAATTTAAACATAACTCAACACAACATCTTACATAATGATAAATATAGATACTTCAATTTCATGTAACAAACCTTATTTTCCCTATTTGATCAAATGTTAACCTATATTAGCATAAGGCTTTGTCAGTTAGATAGGGATGTTATTCAACATTCTTCCACATGTTAAGATCATGAGAAAACATATTAGTTAAACAATCAATAAAAAATTGAAACCATATTAAAGATGTAATAAATAAATTAAAAATATATTTCATACATGTATCCCAATAGTAACTACATAATATAAAGGCCTGTCATCCATGTCTTATTGGCATTAACATGGGGAATCATTCCCATGTCCACAAGTATAGCAATGTTAGGCAATTGTTGATGTTTTGCTTGTTGTAGTTTGTGGCATTATAAAGCTCCTTATAATGGTGAGCTAATAATGTTAATCCCCAATTGAACTAGTTAGCTTTCACACAATCCAAAAGTAATGAAAGGTACATAAGATAGACCTTATGACCTAACTTATCTAACAAATCAACCTATGTATGTGTGTACATAGGTGAAATGCTACACATCCTCATCATTTATGTATGTGTGTACATAGGTGAAATGTTACACATCCTTATCATTTATGTCCATTAGTAGATGAGTAAAGTTATAAGCAAGCTAATTAATGCTTAGCCTTTAATTGTCAAGTTTTTCTATTGGCACTATAATCCTAAGATGAATTTCATAAAACCATGCCTAGTTGTAGCTAGTTGGGCTTAAGACAAGCATGGCCTCACATAGTAGACCTAATTACATTGCTACGTTCTACAAAGTGATAGTGCACTCACCTTTGGTTGTGTGAAAGGTAAGAGTCTTAGGATGCCACCTCTCTATAAGTGCCAAAATGAGTGTTAGATTAAAATTAAAATGCCTAAGTTGAGCCACTCCATAGAAGCACCTATATCAGATAGTAAATGATAGCGAGAGGCAGGTCAACTAAATGATCCTCATGTGAGCACCAAGATAGGTAGAGAATTTGATCTTCTTATATTTAGTAATCAAATGGTTTACACATGTTTATTCATAGATGATATAAGAGTAATTTTAAACAAAATACTTAATAGATTGGCAACTTGTTAAGCTCCAACCATTGTAATTACTAACCTACACATGTTATTTATTCAAATAAATCTTATTTGTAAAAGGTTACAAATACAATTTCAATAATGATGACACTTACTACACAACAATTCACAAACACATTTTCAATACTTTACATCAATAACTATATGTGAATTTACAAACACATTTATGTGCAATAATATAGACACATGTTTGACAATATGACATAAGTTACAAAAGTCACATCATATCAATTTCTATTTAATAATATAGACATCTATAATCTCAACAATTGGTTTAGCTACTTGTTCATGTAGTGACGTGAAGGATAAGAGGCATGGTTATGATTTAGTCTACCTATACAACCCATACTTGATATGCTCTTCTAAGTTTCTCTAATCCATCTCATTATGTATTTGAGTTAAATAAGGTCAACCTTTCTCTTAGAACATAAATAGATTTGGCACCAATTTCTAACCTTTTGTTCATGGCCAATTTACCTTTCCTCTATTGGGCTAAAACTTATTGCTATTAGCATTTAATATGGTATCTAATTAGAAATGAAACCTATGAATTGTTAAGGATCCAAGGAGACCTTGGCACAAGCTATAATAGCATGCTGAAAAGGGTACTTCAAGGCTTGAAATTCACCATATTTACACCCATGATTAGTCAGGTTAAGATTACAACATTTGCTAAACTTACAGTTCATCTAGTTATAAGGTACTTTGACCTCAAACGCCAAAGCTTATCAATAGAATGTGTGCACAAAACACATAAATGTTTAATGTGCATTTGCCATTAGATTTTTGTTTACTATCTCACAAAACACTTGCCTAGCTTCTAGTTGTGTGTTCACATGCTTAGAACTTTCTATAACAAATTTAATGAATTGGTACATGGTTACCTTCACCAAGCCAAAGAATTCATTTTGAATGGTAGGTACTTACCTAGCAATAAAGAGTACGAGCTATCCCAATTCTCAAAAGCAATGATAATAGCCCAGTATTTTACTTTCCATGCGTTATATGGCACTATGTATTTGAACATATTCTACATCCTCTTTATTACTTAAGTAATAAATACTTTTAGCTTCTTGGTCACCATTGCCATAAGCATGATGATATCATGTCAAATCCAATTTTAGGTAATCTTATGATAACAATGTAGACGCATATGTACATGATCCCCTACATCTAGTGACTTTCTAGTGGGTTTCATTTTGGCATGTCTTAACCCTCAAATTTCAACTTATACTTTAAAGAGAATGTTGGCAATTTTTTGTATTTTGCAAAGAAGCCAGACAATCTAAATGTGTGTAATGTTTGCATGGAGTAGATTTTGATTCCATGCATTGGGCGACATAATGTTAGGCATAGGTGGGCAGGGGATAGAATAGGCTTATCCTTGCAAGATATGAATTGAAAAAGAAGACATGTTCACTAGTGTCATGACATAACCAAGATGACAAGAGTGTGTATGGATCAAAATCAATTGTTGGTTAAGTTTTTGTGTTCAGATCCAATTTAGCAGTTGATAGCACTCAGCTACAATGGATACAAGGAGTGCTTCTCAAGGATCACTTGAATAACATATTCATCCTCTAGGTACAACCTTTGGTGTTATAATGGAGATACCATTATTGGCCACTTGTATATTAACTCAAACATTGCTTGGTTGGAGAAAAGTTGTAATTGATCCTGAACTAACTCCTTCAACCTCTCAAAAGTAATGTCTTCATCAATTCTCATTGCTTTTACTGTGTAGCACTCAAATGTCTTAGCCTTATCACCATTATAAATTCATCTTTTTGCATATGCACTTGTATGCACCTTTCTAGTCATTTTGATTCCTACAACAAGAGTTGTATATGGAAATACGTAGAAATATGTATACAGCTTCTAACTGTGACCATGGCTTCTAAAAAATGGTACTTATTTCAATTATATTATTTAGTATAGAATTTATAATTAAACTATATTAAAATAGGAATGTTTTTAATTATTATTCATATTTATTTAAATTGTAAATTTTCAAAAATTTAAAATAAATATTAATTATGTATATACTATTTTTTTAATTTCATTAGTTATTAAAATTTTCTAGTTATTTGTGTTACATTATGATTAAATTTATTTAATAACAATATTAAAATATTACCACTTTCCATGATTTATTTAAATTACATACTTTCTAATTTTTAATATTATTATTCTTTTATTTTGTTTCTAATCCTATTGGTTATCATTATTTTCTAGTTATTTTGATTATATTATTTATTATTAAATTTATTTACTATTCTTTTTTATTATTCTTTTCTAATTCTATTATTTTTATCAATTATTTTTCAAAAAAATTATTATTGTTATTTTTGAAATAATTTTTGTTAATTTATTTATTATTATTTTATTTAAAAATTAATTAAAATTTATTTATTAATTATTTTTCTTACACAATATTTAAGGTAAGAGATATGATATCTTCATTTTATGATTTAGAACACTAAGGCAATTTTTTATGCATTTCAAAAATTTCATACTAAAAGATATTATTTTATATCATATTATTTATTACAAATATTGAATATTGCATATCCCTAAACATTATATTCCATAATAACAACATCAACAAAATAGATATTAGCTATTAATAAGTTTTCCATTCTTTTTCTAAACAATAACATTAAAGCATTTTTCTTAGGCAATGAGATCACATACATGACTAACGAAACAAAACAAAATTTCAATATCATGCCATAATAATAATAGTTTCACAATAATCTAGTGATTATATAAGATTAAATTATCAAAATAAGTAAAAAAAAAATACAAGTAGGATGCTTCACTTAAAAATTTCAAACCACAATGCTTCAACTCAAGAGGCAAAATATAGTAATGGGGTAAGAAAGAAGAAGAATGAAACAAGATTGGACTTATTCTTCTACATAAGTGCTTGTAAGTAGTGTGCTTTTACATAAGTGGTTTGTGTGTGAGAGTGAGAAAGTGGGGTAGGGGAGGGATTTATATATAGGATTTACTAGGTAGAATGGTACTTTGATGATATTTCTTTTGAAAAAAACACATAATTAAGGATTAGTTGGACCAATATAAAAAGCCACATGGCACTGTAATTTTGTTGACTAATCACAATACACCACATGGACCTTCTCCCCTTCCCATTCCAACCTTCTATGATCTTTTTAGGGTTAAAGCTAACTTTGACATGTTTAATAAGTAGTCTCAACTAAGACTGGATGCCACGTTGGCATGCCAATCTTAGCCTCCTCCTATTTAACAAATAATAAAATAAAAGATATTTTGGTTTGATGTAGGTTGGGATTAAAAAATATATATATATATTAAACATATACAATGAAAAATTTTGAAGTTGAAGGATTTTGTTACTTTTTTTTTATAATATTAGTGTAAAAAAGTCTTAGATCAAGTATTTACCATGAGGAAAAAAGCAATGGTCGTTAGTTAGGGTGCAAATTTTTCTACTCAACAATTGGTTTGCTTGAAATAGATGTAAGAAAGTGTATTAAGTGATAAATGATTAATACCTCATGCAAAATATCAAAATAAAAATAGAGTATTAATCAAGCCACTTAAAATGTAAAGAGTATGGGGAAATAGAAGGAAAACGCCAAGATTTATTCTACTTCAACTCCAATCTAAACCTAAATCTAGTCCTCAAGCTTCCATTTGAGATTTATCCATTAATTCAGTAGTTTAATTAGGCACTTGCAAGCCTTTACTATTGGATTAAGCACTTACCATTAGGTTAAAAGCTACAATTGATAGTTATGGTGTTAGCCTTTCTACTTAACTGTACCTAACCTAAGTGTCATGTTTCAACTATGACTTAGCCTTAAGATTTATCCCACTTTGGCTCTAATATAAACCTAAATACAATTCCCAAGCTTCCATTTGAGATTTAACAAGTTTATTTGGGCACTTGTAAGCTTTAATTGTTAGGTCAAGTGCTTACAACTTAGCCAAAGGTTATAACTATTAGTTAGGGTGCTAGCTTTTGCACTTAACCACATTTAACCTAAGTGCCACATTTTGACTATGACTTGTGTAATATTCGGTTATTTGAAAATGAGAGAAAATGCAAGAAACGTAACGTGCGATTTTTCCGTGAACGTACAAAATTTACCGGATACAAAAGAAAGTTTCCCAGATAGAGTGATTTGAGATCCAATAAAATTAGAATAATATTCCAAACCTTAAATAATGGTGATTCAAGGTCAGAGGTACCTTGAACCAGAGCCAGAATAGCCAGATAGATTTTTACAAAAATGTAACGAAACATAATGACATTTTCGTAATTTTGGGCACTTTTTAGAAAACACAAAGGAGAGATTTTTAAATGGAAAAAATAAGTTTCTTGGAGTTCTCAGAGGCCCTAAAAATCATAGGAACCCCTAAAATGGTTTAAATCCTTCCAATTTACGTTTTCCAATATTAGTTAACCCGAACTTTGACTAGTTCGTTTAGAAAAGGTTTTTAATTCAATTTGGATAAAACCAAATATATTTTATGAATTAGAGGACTTAATTTTATGATGGAAAAGACAGTTCTCAAAAAAGAGTTGAAATGAGCCTAAACGAAGCAAATAGGCACGTAGGGGCAAAATGGTCATTTTAAAAAATTATAAACGAGGCTTCTTAAGTAAGATTACACATCATCACCTTCTCCAACCTTCCATTTGTAGAAAATTGAGCATCCATGGCATGACATTAAGAGGGGAGAGAGAGAAAAAGTTTAAGCTTCTATTTAGGTAAGTAAACGGCCCCATTTTATCTCGCACCAGTTAGCAAAGTTATTCCTATCTCTAAGAGCTCTCTAATGGTGGTTTTCTTTTCTTGAAAATTTGAAGATTCAGGTTTGACCCAAGCTAAAAAGGAACTCTTTTTAAGAAACTAATTAATAAAAAATAATCCACGCAAAGAGAGCTCTATTTTAAGATAAGACTTTACTTGAATCACTTGTAAAATCTTATGTTTCCAAGCCATTTAAGTTTTGGTCCAGAGAGAGAAAGTAAGGAAGATAGTTTTTCTTTATGTGTTCTTGATGGAACTAAGGGTTATGGAGTGTGAGGAATAAGTATATGCAAAGAAATCCAAGAAAGTACCATTGATTTGCAAGATATCTAGCATAGGGTTTCACTTGCACCTTGGTTTGTAAGAGGCTTTCTAGCCATAATTTAAAGTATCTAAGAGTTTGTGCGAGTCTCTAAGACACCAAGAGAGCTCCCACATACTTCTCCCATCAAAGAAATCAAAACAACTCCTTTGGTGTCCTTAAGAAGCATAGCCTTGGCCAAGGAAGGTTCATTCTGTAACAACCCTAGCTTCTAATCATCGTAATTAAGCTTAAACATGCAGTTGACCATCATACATCAAGGTCTAGCACTATATAAATTAATTAATTTAGGAAAAAGTGAAGAAATTTGAACTTTAATATTATTAGAATTATTAACCAAATATTTATCAGCATTCATGTACATAAGTGAGACAATTCTCCAATTAAAAGCCTTTAAATCTATTACCCATTCATTTTCAACTCTCAAGAACCTCTTACAAGTTTCTAAGTCATCCTTTAATGTTTTCATAGAAAAAACCAAGGTTTTAAGGTTAATATAAGAGTTTCAGAACCTTCATCGTGGCTAAATGATTTTGAGTCGCGGCCAATTGTTCTCAGGTTTACTCTTATATCTTTGCAGGTTTTGCCGCGGCTAGGTAGAGCTTCACTGTGGCAAGCCTACATGGTGCCGCGGCTAGTTGAAGCTTCACTGTGGCAAGCCTACATGGCACCGTGGCTAGTTGGAGCTTCACCGTGGCGAGCTTACATGGCACCGCGGCTAGTTGGAGCTTCATCGTGGCGAGTCTACATGGCGCTGTGGCGAGAGGACCTCTTGGAGCCTACCTTACTCACCTCTCACTATTAGCCGCAACCAATTCCCATTTTAGCAATGGTTAATTCCTTTATGGAACTCTTAATACATTTTCACAAAGTTCGTTGCAGCCAATTCCCCATCTTGTCGTGGCAAATTACTCTCTGGACGACTTCCAGTTTGGCCTTTCATATTTCGCCTCAGCTAATTCCACTTCTCATCAAGGTGAATTGCTCTCTGGATTCTTCTTAGGCAACTTCATGTTTATTGGCCGCAGCTAAGACTATTTTTGTTGCTGCAAAATACCTTTTGGTCTTACAATTTCTAAAATTTTATCTCATACACTTCAACTCTCCCTCTAGTGACACCCTAGGGTCACTCTACCTTAATTTGTAGGGCTCTAATGACTTTCCTCTACCTAATTTACCTAATTTATCTATCATTACCAATTCAAGACTTAAGTGTTAATTTCTACTCATCCAACTACCATATATCAACAAGTTCATGGATTAATGACAGCAAGAATTTCATAAGCTACCAACAATTATCATTCAAATACATATTCCATTAGAGATTTAATGCATCACAAGTTCAGGTCTACATCCAATATATCACATAATTACATTTCCCAAATAGTAAACCATATTGTAGGTTCAACAAAGTTGATAACAAATGTTATAAGTTCATACATCTAATACCAAACTAAAATGAGGCCTAACTCCTCAATAGATACATTCTAAGTAACCAAAATATAAACACCTACACTTGGTAATATGATTACATGATGATGCTATAAAAAGAGTAAAAAAATTTGGATATACTCTAATTAGATTAGCCCAAGTGTAGGCTCCTCCACACATGGCTAGAGCTCATGGATTTTCATCCACTTGCTTCCCCTTATCTTTACCCGAAAGGCCTTCACCTGAAAGTATAATCCCATGATACGGGGTGAGATGCGAATCTCAGTAACCAAGGAAATTTCCATTCATATAATCCAATTTAATTAACATATATGCATGACTCAAAATGAGTATCAAAATCATATCAGTTATATCAGCAAATAAAATGATTAAGCTATTGTGATTACCATCCTATACTAGCAATCATATTGCCACATTTTAAAGGCCAATAACATTGGGAGAAACCCATCCACAGCACCCACTTCCCAATGAATACAACCAGGGCTTAGTGTATCTGGGGTCTAATCATAACCCGGTACTTGATCGAAGCACATGCATGAGTGGCAACCGCACCATAGCTCCACCATCGACTCACAAGGTCCAAACATAATACACTAGATAGCCAACTAATTCATTTAGTATTTCAAATCATTCATGTGCAGTAAATATAAAATTAAAGCAGATATATGCATGGAATTAATATAGTCCTTGGTTACCTCATTTATAGCCAATTCTTTAAGAGCCAACTGAATGCTACTTCAGCCTATGGACACAAAATCAAGCCATTACTAATCCTAATCATCAATTATGTTAGCAAACCCATCACTCAAGGAGTTACACTACAAAGGACTACTCAGAAACACTTACCCAATTACTACAAGAACCAAATTCGGATTTGGTTACGCCTATTTTAGAAATCTCAAAACAAAACTTCAAATTCTGAGTAAATTCGCATAAAAATAATACCTATATCATAAATCAGTTATAGGAGTCCCAAACTAGTAGAGAAAAGCATCAAAATGAAGAGTTTATATTTATCTAATAACACCCCTAACCTCAACCTACAAAATTTCACCTTGGAAATATCAAATAGTAAGTTTCAGATTTTGGGTATAGATAAAAGTGCTCCAAATGAGAAGCCAATCGGGTTAAATTGAAGAGAAAGAGAAGAGGATTAAGTTATATAACTATTACATTGGCTAAATCTTGCTCTAGGAGTGGGAAATGATGGAATTTTGCTGCTAACCCTAACCTCCCCTTTGGACCTCCAAATTTGCTCATTGTGTTTATGTTTCAACAAAGTATGGAGGGGACTACACATGTTTAGGGTTTTAGTTGGGTTTAATTTGGGGCCTAAATGGGTTATGGGCTTATCCAAAGGTCTAACTCCAAGTGGGTTTCAGATTTAAGCTTTGTTAGGCTATACTTCATGACTTGGACTGAAAAATTGTAGTTGGGTTAGGCCAAATTTTAAGAGTTTATTTGATTTAAATCTGCATAAGAAATGTTGGGCCAATTATAAGAGCTTATGTAAGTTAGGTCTTGGGCCTCTATCTCACTAAATCAGATTGGGCTATCACTAGGTGCTTTCTCTTGGGCTAAGTTTCACAATAAGAGGTTGGGTTTGTACCTAAAATCATTGGGCCCCAATTAGTTTCTAACCATAACCTACTTAATTTAATTTGGGTTTAGATGAGGTTTTCTAACTCATTTAAATCTCAAACCTATATTAATAATTTATCTCTCTATAATTTCTTCTATTCACATAACTTGCTTAATTATTTCATATTAATTATTTTTAATTAACTCAAATCCATGATTAACACCTTAATAAATTTTAGGGTGTTACACATGCATCTAGGAAGTATTTTAATTTCTTTCAAACTTAGTTTTCATCATATATGATGGGAGAGGATGAGAGGAAGCCTTAGAAAAAAATTTAAAAGCCATGGATAGTGAGATAGTATCATAGGTTTCATATTATGGCTTAAAGAAGCAACACCTAGCTAGACTCCTTGATTTGATTATATGACGACTTCAAGAGGCTTAAAAGGAGTCAAGAATCATAAATGAATGAAGAGAATAGGGCAAAGATCATGTTTTCATAGGGTTACTTCATTAGGTGCATTATAGAACCATAAAAGAGTCATATGAGTTACCTAGCTTTTTTAGTGAATGTATGGCTTTAGAATTTGATTCAAGAGTATAATTAGTCTCCATATGATGTCCCAAAACCAAGAGAAACAAGCCTCACATCATTGTGAGTTTGTGGCCGAGAGAGGGAGCATAATTCCAAGATAAAAAGTGTGCTTGTGTGGCAAAGATAACGCTCTCCACTTTCTCTCATGCATAAATGTGTGCTTACCTTGTCTTTGAATGTGTGTATGTGTGTTTAAGCCATGAAAAGTATTTTAACATATACCTATACTCTATGGTACCATGATGTTGTATTATGTTTTCAAATGATGTTTTATATGCTTGCTTTGGTTTGCTTGAGTGTAGTGAAGCCAAGAACCTTCTAGCCATGGTGAGGATGAGCCAAGAACCCTTGAGAATGATTGAAATAAAGTGTAGTGTCTCCCAAGAGCAAGGCATAGTTCAAGGCTGAAAAGGGTAAGGCAAGTCTAAAATCCTTAAAGAAAATGGGTGAGGCTAATCCACTCATTTGGCAAGCCTATATATGCTTTGTATGACTTGTTCAAATGCCAAGGGTGCTTCTTGAATGATCATACGTGTCATTATGCTCGTGCATGAATTTTCAAGACTTGTTTTGCATTCTTTATGTGTGATTGAAAGGGAGATGAGCTATTGGGATTCTTTGAATCTCATTCCTTCCTCTTCAATGTCTTAACATGCTAGGTGGAGAAAATGAACAAGGTAATGGAAGCCACCAAGTTGGGAGATGAGAAATTGATATCAAAGTGTCTAGAATTGCCTAGTTTTATTTCTTTTGTAGCCATACCAATGGCATATGATGTAATCCTATGATGGAATTGTTTTATAATCATTTGAACATTTGTAATTACTCATATGTATGATGTATGAATAAGGATTAATACTATATGCATGATATAACATGATTTGGGCATGAAATGACAAAACTTGACATATGCATTCTTGTGTATATTATGGGGTGGATGAGTGAGTTTAAGAAATCTAGATTTGTGCACCTTTGAGACAAGTTTAGAATGTCATTTTGGTGCATTCCTACGTGCTCAAGTGGAGCTCAAAAGAGACCATTTGGACCCTTTGTAAGACCTAAAAATGACCATTTCACAACCCAATGTCAAGATCTAACCAAATGAACGAATTTGCCCATGAAATTTGGCACAAATATATATCTTATCTAGAGCTTTTTGGAAAGACAAATATCAGATTATTTGGAGCTCTGTGGAATTAATTATGAATTTTCAAAGTTGTCATTTTTCTACTAAACTGATGCAAACACTATTCACATAGTTAGAAAATTAGGCTGTGTCATTCATAGGCTAAATGATATCCAAAGCTTGAAAAAATTTATAGGTATAAATTAGATGTGATAAGCTTTCCATGGCCACCAAGATCACTCCAATTAAACCTTTGAGCAGAGAGATATGAATTTTCGAAGTTGGAGGATAGTACCAATAACAATAGTCGACCTCTGGTAGTGTTCCATCAATTTCTAGTAGCTAGCAGCCTTTGTTGTGGTATGGATTTATTTTTACCATAAATAAAAAATTTGTAGCTTTCTAGAATGTATAGTGTATCTAATATCAATTTTTCTAAAATTAATTATGATTTTTTAAAGATTAGGCACAGAATTTGGAAATCCTACCCGAGGTTGCACACTATGTTTTTAAGTATATCATCCATTTGCATGAGTTCTAGGCCACTCCTTGAGTTTTTTATGAGTTGTATTTGTATATTTAAATATGAGAATAAAATGGATGAGTCCATATGGCCCATGTAACATTGAATGAAAGATTTACCTGTGACGTAGCGCAATTTAATTGTATTTTTCTATGACTTTTTCTTGAGGAATTTATGTGCTTCATAGAAATAAACTTATATATGATATGAGATGGGTCATAGGATCATGGTGTTACAACTTGGCCCTATACTAGGCTTTCACTGTGGGACAATTACTACCGCACTTTGGCCAACAATCTCACCTTTAGCAATTGCCTTATTGGGCATCAAACACATGACTTCAACTTTGATACTAATTGTTAGATCAACCACTTACCATTAGACCAAAATTAGTTTAATGGTAAGTGGTCAATCTAACATCAGAGTCAAGGTTACATGTTTAATTCTTAATAGAGTAATTGCTAAAATGGTTAGTCGAGGTCTTTTGCCTAGTGATAAGAGTTTCATCCAATAATTCATGACAAAGTTGAGGTCACATGTTCATTTCCTAGTAGGGTAATTGGTGAGGGCAAGGTCGGTGACTAGGGTACAACAACAATTGTCTTATAGTGGAGGCCCATATGTAGGGCCAAGTCATAGTTGAAATGTGGCACTTGCACTGAGTCTCACATCTTAGGAAATTACCTAACTTAGATTATTAATAAGATGCTACTAATTGGGGAATATTAGAAATAAAGTATGTTAGAAATTAGTACCAAATTAATTAGAGATTAGGCAAATTCATCTTGTATTTTAACTTGCTTAATTAATCCCTAATACAAGTGAGATTTTATGAAAACTAGATTAATGTGGATTAAGGAAATTTAATTAATTATATTATATCCTCAAGTTTTTAATTAAGATTTATCTAAGCATCCTAATTACAAAGTTCTACCACTAACCTACACATTTAAAAAACATCCTGTGACGACCCTATCTTCTAATCATTGTAATTAAGGTTAAATACACGATTAACAATCATAAGTCTGGATTAAAAGTCATTATGACTGATTATTTTCTAAAAATGTAGGGAAATTTGAACCTTAATGCTATTAGAGTCATCAACCAAATAATTACAAGCATTCATGTATATAAGTGAAACACATCTCCCATTTAAAAGCCTTAAAATCTGCTTTCATTCATTTTCAACTCTCAAGAACCCTTTACAAGTGCTCCTAAATCATCTCTTGATGTTGTCATAGGAGAAACTAAGGTTTCTAGGTTAATATAAGGGTTTCAGGATGTTCGCCATAGCTAAATTCCTCTTAACTGCAGCCAATTGCTCTTGGGTTCACTCCTTACATCGTCACTGTCACTGTGGCGAGTTAGAGCTTCGCCGCAGCCAGCCTACATGGCATCGTAGAGAGGAAACCTCCTGGAGCCTACCTCACTCACCTCTCGCTATTGGCCGTGGCCAATTCCCATGTTAGTCGCGGCTAATTCCTCTTTGGAACACCTGTGACATTTTCACAAAAGTTCGCTGTGGCTAATTCCCACTTTCACCACGGCAAATTACCTTTTGGACGACTTGCAGTTTAGCCTCTCACATTTTGCCGTGGCTAATTACACTTTTCGTCGCAGCTAATTGCTCTCTAGTGCTCTTCCTGGGCAACTTTGCCTCTATTGGCCACAGCGAAATGCCTTCTGATCCTACACCTTCTAAAGTCTTGTCTCATACTCTCCACTCTCCTTCTAATGACACCCTAGGGCCACTCTACCTTAATTTATGGGGCTCCAATAGCTTTCATTAGCCTAATTCATCTAGCTTATCTATCATTACGAGTTCAAGACTTAAGTATAAATTTCTACTCCTCCAACCACCCTATATCAGTAAGTTTATAGAGTAACAATAGTAAGAATTCATGAACTATCAGCAGTTATAATTCGATACACAATTAGTTAGGGGTTCCATACATCAATGGTTCATATCAACATCTAAAGTATCACATGATTACATTTCCAATAGTATGCCATATCATAATTCAACAAAGTTCATACATAAGATGTTATAAGTTCATACATCCAATACCAAACCAAAATGAGGACTAACTCCTCAATAGATACATTCTAAGTAACCAAAATATAATCACCTACACTTGGCAACATGATTACATGATAATGCTATACAAAAAGAATACAAAATTTAGCATCTATTCTAGTTAAACCAGTCTAAGTGTAGCTTTCTCCACACATGGTTGAAGCTCATGGATTTTCATCCACTTGCTTCCCCTTATCCTTACCCGAAGAGCCTTCACCTAAAAGTATGATCCTATGAAATGGGGTGAGATGCAAATCTCAATAACCAAGGAAATTTCCATTCATATAATCCAATTTAATTAATATATATGCATGAATCAAAATTAACATCATAATCATATCAGTCATATCAACAAAGAAAATGGTTAGGCTACTATGATTACCATCCTATATTAGCAATTATATTTCCACATATTAAAGGCCAATAACATCAGGAGAGGCCCATCCATGGCACCCAATCCCTAATGGATACAACCAGGGCTTAGCGCATCTAGGATTTGATCATAACCTGGTGCTTGATCGAAACACATGCACAGATGGTAGCCGCACCATAGCACCACCATGGACTCACAAGGTCTAACCATAATACAATAGATAGCCAACCAATTTATTTAGCATTTCAAATCATTCATGTATAGCAAATATGAAATTAAAACAGATATATGTATGGAATTAATATAGTCCCAGTTACCTTACTTATAGCCAATCCTCTAAGAGCCAATTAAATACTACTTTAGCCTATGGACACAAAACTAAGCCATTACTATCCCTAATCATAATTTTATAAGCAAACCCATCACTTAAAGAGTTAAGCTATATAGGGCTACTTAGAAACACTTTCTTAATTACCACTAAAATTAAATTTGGATTGGGTTGAGCCTACCCTAGAAATCTCAAAATAACACCTCAAATTCTGAATAAATTCGCATAAAAATAATACTTATATTATAAATTAACTATAGGGGTTTCAAACTAGCAAAGAAAGTATCAAAATGGAGAATTTATACTTATCTAACAACACCCTTAGTCCCAACCTACAAAATTTCACCAAGAAAATCCCAAACAACCACATTTAAGATTTTGAGTATGGTGAAAATGCTTCAAATGAAAAATTAATCAGGCCAAAATGAAGAGAAAGAGAAGGAGATTAATTTATATAACAAGTACCTTGGTTGATTTTGAGCTTAAAAGTGAGAAATGGTGGATTTCTTGCCCCAAACCCTAGCTTCTCTCTCAAGGTGCGAAAATGCCTCTTGTGTTTATGCTTTAGCAAAGTGTCGAGAGGCTGATGTGTTTAGGGTTTTAGTTGGATTTAAGTTGAGTCTAATATAGGTTATGGGCTAACCCAAAGTCCAACTACAAGTGGGTTTCATATTTAAACTTTGTTGAGCCAGCTTTCATGTGTTAGGTTGTAGGATTTTAATTGGGTTACGCCAAGTTTTAAGAACTCAATTGATTTGGGTTTGCATAAAGGTTATTGGGCCAATTATAAGAGCTTATATAAGGTGGATCTTGAGCCTCTATCACATTAAATCAGATTAGGCCCTCCCTAGGTGCTCTCTCTTAGGCTAAGTCTCATATTAAAAGATTGGGTTTGCACTTAAAATCCTTGGGCCTCCAATAGTCTCTAATCATGGCCTATTTAATTTAATTTAGGCCTAGATGGGGTTTCTAACTCAATTAAATCTCAAATTTATATTAATAATTTATCTCTCTAAAATTTCCATTCACTTAACTTGCCCAAATTATCCCATATTAATTATTTTTAATTAACCTAAATCCATGATTAACACCTTAATTAATTTTAGGGTGTTACACATCCTAAATGCATGCAAGAGAAAAATAAGTGAGTAAAACCCATTATGACAAGAAATTGTGTATTAAACTATGCATGGAGTAATTTTTATGACACAAGGACCCTATATAAGGCAAATTTTCAATTAATACCAACTCCCTCACATGCATGAAATAGTTTAATGACACAATAACCTCACTTGTAAGAAAATTGAACTTCTTCAAATGCAATTTCTACCTATCCCTCTCCATTTCCTTCATTTGGTCAAAACCAATATGAGAGAGAGAAAGTGTGAGGAAGTTGAAGCCTCATCCATGAAGGTGTAAAAAGAAGAAGAAGAAAGAGCTTGCATGGTAGGTTATAAGTCCTCTTCTCACTTTGCTCTAGAAGGAAAAGTTGTAGGAAATGAAAAGAGCTTCCTAATGACATGATTTTCATATTTTAATTCTAGGTTTTGAATTTTTACCCTAAGGTTTGGTTGAGAAGAAAAGGAATTTAAGAAGATTATTTGAAGGTAAACTATTTTCCTAAGTTGGTTCTTGTTTTAAGGATGGAAAAATGCATGTGTATAATTAGTATACTTTCCTTGCCATGAAGTAGGAGGAGAATATTTGGATTCTAAAAGCTTGGAAATTGGTATTATGCTTTGGAATTGGAACGGCTTAAGATGAAGAGGCAAGCTCCTTAAAATTGCAATTTATATCCATTATTCTCAATTCCTTAATTTAGCTCTTAACCATGAATTGGATAAGTCAATTAGGAGAACTTGTCATTGAATTGTTTTAAATTAGAAAGGACTGTATCATTGCCCAAATGTTGATATTTGAACCATAATTCATGTTGGACAGCCTTTAATTAGAGAGAAGAAAATCCTATTTTAGCTACTTGAGGAAAAGAAAGAATGCATTGGACAAGGTAGCTAGTATTCTTATTCATGTTATACTTGCTTTTGAATTGAGTTGACGAAATTGTGGAATTGCTTTGTTATGCATGAGTTTAGTTAGTTGTATATGATTATGTATGACCTTGTAGACACATAAGAGCTTGGTCTAATCAAATAAGAAAAGTTAAATCACAGAAGAATTTTTTCTTAGTTGTTGGCCATCACTTGAGTTTATGCAACGGTAAGTATGGGATTATAATTGAATTGTAACCAATTTTGTATCCACAAAAGACATATTTATATTTTTTGTGAATTTAATTCATTTTATATATTAATTTGAGATCATTGCAATTATGATTGGAATATTGTACTAAATGCTAGATTTTTATCTCACCATATTGTTGATTAACAATTTTTTAGTTGGAAGTTAAGAGAAAGCTAAGGGGAATTAGGCTATTGATTAGCCAATTATGAGTTGCCTTGTTATTTTCTTATTATGTAAATGTGTAGCAATCACTTTGGTTGACTTGTTATGTAATTTGTTTGTATTTTGGTATGTTTTATTTAGATTGGATGTTGAACCCATGTGACTAACTTGTAATTTGGCATGTAAATGAAGTAGCAAGCATTGTCATTTTACCTTGGGATTTTTATGACACGTAAATAAGATCTTAAAGCTTTGTCTTGCCAAATTTTATGATGTTTCTATAATATCCCTAAATTTTCTAACTAATTAATCAAGATATTAAGAATTGTTTGATATGAATTCTTAGCGAAATCCTAAGCATTTGGGAAATTATGATTTTTGGGACATTATGGAATTTTATTGGAGCCATAAGGAATTGTATAAGAATTTATTTTCATAAATTATTAGGAAATTTTTTAGAATTACTTGGAATTAATTCTACTTTATCAAATAATAAATAAATATGACATAAATACTTAGAGAATAAAATTTTGGAAATTCATTGTACCTTTAAGACCTAAAAAATATGGAAAAATTATTTAGGTAAAAATTAAGGATCAAAATATAATTATGAAAAATTTAGAGTTTAAATTGCAATTTTAACTATGGACTAAAATACCATTTTATGGGGTCAAAATTAGATTTTTCCTAAAACAAAACATGGGAGAGTTAGAAGGAGATTTTTATATAAAAATGACCATATCAATGATTAGAACAACTTTCATAAGTGAAGTCCTTGACAAATTAAAAGTCAAAATGAGAAACTTCAAGACAAAGTCCTATTTGTAACATCCCATCATATTGAATTAATTTGAATAATTAATTAAGGATCAATTAAGGGATTTTGGGATAAGTAATTATTAGATAAGAGGAATTTCTTGATATGTGATAATTATTTTATTATTTCATTATCTAAGAAATTATTGAGGCTTAATTTGGAAGAAAGAAAATTAATGAATTTGGAAAATGAGATAGGTGGGCTATTATACTCTATTTTTAATTGGGTTTAGGTGAGGATAGGAAATAATGAAAGGCCTAATAGTATGTTTAGAATTACTAAAGCTCAATAGACTATGTTAAGTGAATATGACCCATAATCCATACTTATTCATTAGACATAACACATATAGCATTTTAATTTCATCTTCTCATTTTCCTATGACTAGAGAATGCAAGGTAGAGAGGAAGAAGGAAAATAGATCTAGGCTCCATTATTGATGATCTTCAAGCTCAATTTTGAACTAGATCTAAGGGGATTTAATCAAGGTGAATAAAGAAAATTTAATTTTACTTCTTTTTAATTTTCATTTGAGTCGATTGGATTTTGAATTGGATGATATTGGGTTTTCAAGGTTGAAAAGTTTTGCGGATTTTGATTTTAAGAGAGGTTTTTGGCTATTAAGGTATAATTTTTATGCTATACATTATTTTCTATTTATTGAATAGTTAATTAGATAATGAATTTAGGTTGAGTATATTATTATATGGACAAGGTGTTTGATGAAAGTTCCAATAGGCTAAGTGGCATGATTAGTAGTGATTTATAGTGCATGAGTTTGTGACTAGAGATAAGTAGATGAATTATGAGAGTTATGTCTTGTTGATATTAAATTAAGTGCAATGTTATTTACTAGCATTGGTATGTATGAATTGTATAAGTTGTTCATTAGATTGCTTAAGTTAGCTTAGATTGGGAGCTTAATGAATTGCTTTGAGGTAGCTAATTCCATATATATAATTCTATGACTTACTTTCTTGTATTTATGAAATAGGTTATCAAAATGTTTGATTTCACTTCAAGTATTTGATGAAATGATTATATGGAAATAATGATTTGTGCATGGTGTGTTTTAATGGAAATATTATGAAATGAAATGTGGTTTTATTACTTGAAGTGGGTTAATTTGAAATTGTCATGTGATATTTTGAAATATATGCTCATAGTTATATTTTTTCAGGTGGATGCCAAAGGAAGTTCCTTCGGTTGTGGATTCCTAAGGAAAAGTTATGAGATACTCCTTTGGTGGTGGATTCCAAACAAGAAGTTATATGATGACACACCGGATGAGGAAGTTGAAGAATGCCTAAATCCTAGAGATAATGGCCATTGGTGGTTAGTGATGTTATAATAATATGTTATGCTTGTCCTTTTTGGTATGGCACAAAATGGGTAGGGTATCAGGATCTTTATGGGGTGGCTATCACACTAGGTAGGATACCATAGTTTTGGTTGAGTAGATGGTTTCAAAAACTTTTTATAGTGGATGCCACTAAGACTAAGGTGTTTTTTAAAATGAATTTATGAAATGAAAATATTTTTTTTCTAAAATGATTTATAAAAGGGATCTTGCAAGCTTGATAATTCATATAGCAAAAGCAATGAGAAATGTATATGTTTTATTGCATGAAAGTTGTATATGAAAAGCTTTATGTTTATGGCTAGAAATGTTATTTTAGAACTCTACTAGCTTTTGAGATTGTTATCTCAGTGATGTTTTTTTTGTCACTAACATTTCCAAGTAGAAGTATAGACTTTGGTAGGGGGAAGTATCACAATGGATATCTTGGTTGATTCATATTATAATGTAGCCAATGTATAGTCTTGATTTTAGTGTCAAGGTCATAATCAAAGCTGATGATATGTATGTTGTTTAGAAGGTTGCTTTTAATTTTGAACATGCCCAAACTATGTTTATTTGTGTAACACCATAACTTCTAGCTCATTTCATAACATTTATAAGTTTCACCTCATTATTTCCATAAGAGCATATAAAGAGGGGGATGAAAATAATGGGTTTATTTGCGTTGTGCTATACTTAAAAATTTGTAATCAGTGTCACGTGAACCGTGTGAGCTCATTTTATGCATTCTCATATTTAATTCCATCATTATAACTCATTTATATCATAAAAACATGCCTACAATTCATAGAGACCGAAATGGAGCTCAAAATAAGCAAGCATATTTTCGGCCAAACTTGCTCCATTTTCTGACCCAATTTTGGAAAATCATAACTAAATCTAAAAAATTCTAAATCATACAATTTTAGTTATTTTAGAAAGCTTAGGATGTCCAATTTACAATAAAAATATGCCCAGGTCAAAAAGTCATCACACAGGATGTTTGACATCCAAAAGGCTATAGAGGTCACTGGCTGCCTGGGCTCCTGTTCAGTTTACTGATACAAACTTTTGAAATTTATAACTAATTCTATAAAATTTAAATCACACAAATTCGGTCATTATGGAAATATAAGAATGTTAACTTGATGATAAAAATAATTCCAGAATGAAAAAGATATATTTAGCCATCTGAAACCTATGGAACAGTAACTGAACTCCTGGGGCGCTACTAATACTGATAGTTAACTTCAAACATGTATAACTCTCTGATCAGACCTCTAAATGAGGTGATCTTAGTGTCCACAGAAAGGTTATGATGTTTAGTTTGTGAATATAAAATTTCACAATCATTGGACACCATTTGGCTATCAGGTGACACAAAAATCAAATCTGCTAATATAAATAGTGCACATACCAGAAACAATAGAAAATACCAACTTTGAAAATTCATCAAATATTCTATAGACCTCTGAAAATTATGTTCTTTAGCTTTTCAAAAACCTTTCAATGAGACCTAATTGTATACCAAAGTTCAAAGTAATACTAACTCATTTGAACAAAAAGTGATATAGGGTTCAATAATGGTCAATTTTGGCTCCATATAGGGTACCAAAGTTGCCAAATGGATTTCCCTTAGTCTTGGAACCTTTTAGGCAAGTCTAAAAGTATATTTAAAACTTGTGTGAGTTACTCAAATGATTCCAAATCTCATACATCTCATTTTGGCCATTCAACCCCCACTTATACACATATCCATCAAACTTTCAATTCTCATACTTTGGCATTAGATACTCAAAACATATGCTAGAGGTCATATATCATATCCATACATATAAACATCACATAATGGTGTATTTATACATGCCTCAAGGGTCATGGTACATTTACAACATCATATACTTTGTGAAGCCTCATTATAGATTCAAAAAGAATGAAAGATAGGCCTAGGCTTGTCAATCTCCTTCTTTCATGGTTGTTGGCTCCCTTCACCATAACTACTTGGTCCATCTAGCATGTTAGAGCATTGGAGAGGAGGGAGTGAGATTCAAAGAATCCCAATAGCTCATCTCCCATTCAATCATACATAATATGTGTAAGCAAGCTTTACAAATGCATGCATGGAGAATATGGAAGTCATGTACATTTAAAATGCAAACTTAGCATATGAACAAATCACACAAGACATTCAAGAGCTCACCAAGTGTTTGGATTGTCCTCACACTTCTCCTCATGGGTTTTGGACTTGCCTCACCCATTTCTTAAGCACTTTGGACTTAACCATACTCTTGGGAGCCCACTTTACTTTTGGGAGACTCTTTGCTTTGTCTCAACCAAGCTCAAGGGTTCTTAGCTCATCCTCACCAAAGGGAAGAGTTCTTGGCCTCTCCACAGTCAAGTAAACTCATACAAACATCATATGGTCATTGAAAACATAACATGGCATCAAGAATTATGGAATGTAAAGGCATGCTAACATACTTTTCATAGCTTAAAAATACACATACACACATTCCAAAACAAGCTAAACACACATCCTTGTATGAGAGAAAGTGGAGAGAGCTACCTTGTACAAATCTACACACTTTTCTCCTTGGATTTCCCTCCTTTGCCTTGGCTGTACACCCACAAAAGTGTGGGGAGGGTTTCTCTTGGCCTAGACATGATTTAAAGAAGTTAATTAGGCTCATGGAATGAATTCTAAAACTACACAAATTGCCTAGACCCTAACTTGCCTTATAAGCCTCATTATGGTCCATATAGGTACCTAATGAAGCAACACCCCTCAATTAACTTTTAGGCTCCATCCTTTCTTCTCAAACTCTTGACTCCATTTAAGTCTTTTGGAGTCATCACATAATTAAAACAAGGAGCCTAAATACATGTTGCTTCTTTAGGTCATAATATGGAACTTAAAGCACCACTTCACTTTCTATGAGTTCTAAATTTTTTCCAAGGCCTCCTCTTATATTCATTCATCATATATGACTCGAAAATGGCCTTAGAAAAATTTGAAACTCTCCCTAGCTAGGTGAACTTGCTTAGGCCGAGACTATGGGTGCATTGGCTTTCCATGGCATTCTCTTTGTTTTCTTGAAAGAGGAAGCATGTGGGGAGCCTCTTAGGGATCTTAGGAGCATGTTTTAACATTCAATTAAGCCTAAAAATATTCATATAAAATTAGATTTGTAAGGGAGCATTTGGATCCTTAATAGTTCCATCTTGTTTCCTAATGCTCCTTTCTTGATTCTATTGGTTCATTCTTAATCCTTGCCACCTAAAACCCCTAATCCCTTCATAAATTGGACAGAAAACAGCCCCTAAGAATTGGGCTCATGGTGGCCAAATTCGTGCAAGAGGAAGAGAGAGGAAGAAACTAGCAAAGAATGGAAGTTTTACCTTGTTTTCTTGCTTTCTCTTGGTTGCTTTTCACTTTCCTTGGTTGCCTCCCTTCAAACACGAATTTTTTATCTTTATTTTGCCCCCAAAATAGATTTAAAAACACCATCAAACCCATAGAAATAAGGAGGAGAAGGAGGAGAAGTAACTTGCTAAGGAGAAAGCTAGATTTTCCATGGAATTTCCTACCTTTTCTTGGCTTTTTCCTCCCTCCAAGAGTGCTCCTTCTTGTGTGCCTAAGAGAACTGATTCTCCTTTCTATTCTGGGCAGAAGAAAGATGGAGGAAAATGAAGGCAAGAGAGGGCGTGAGTTTAAGAAGCATCTTGTTAAAATTGTTTCCAATTTTGCCCTTCGAAATGGCATTTTCAGTTTGATTTTGTTTTAGCTCCTTTTTGAGAACCATCTTTTCCATCATAACAAATAGGTTCCCAATTTAATAAAATGCCTTTGAAATTACTCAATTTAGAGCTAAAACCTTACCGAACGAACCGATCAAAGTTTGGGTCTATCGACATTGGAAAACGTCCACCGAAGGGGATTTAACTGTCTCATGGCTTTTCATGGTTTTCAGAGACTCTAAGAACCCTGGAAGACTAAAAAATTTCATTTAAAAAGCCCTCTTGTATGTTTTCCAAAAAGTCCACTTATTTACGAAAATGCCACTGACCTTTTGGTAAATTTTTTGAATCACTTTGACCTAAATTTCTGGGAAACTCAAGGCTTAAATTCTCATTTTCTATTATTTAAAATTTTATCCCAATTTTATTTGGCCTTGAATCACTCATCTCAAGGGACTTGCTTTGAAAACTGACTCATTTTAATATTTTATGAAAAATCAGATGTTACAATTTGAGTTCTATATGGATACATAGGTAAATCTTGAAGTTTGAGTGTTTTGGTATAGCAACTCAAGAGGAACCCTAGGGGGATGGCCACTTGGAATAGGGCATTTTGATGCTCTTAACTCACCTAGTGTAACACCCAATTCTTTGAAAATAAGAGAAAACGCGAGAAATGTAACGTATGATTGTTTCATAAACAAACAAAATTCACCAGATACAATAGGAAGTCCCCTGAAATGAATTAGTTAAGGTTTCAAAAAATTTGGAAATCATTCTAGACTTCTAAAAATGATAATCCCAAGCTCAGACAGAAAGAAAAATAGAGATAGAATGAAGAAACAATTTCTTATGAAAAACTTACGAAATGTAATGGCATTTTCGTAATTTTGAGTAAATTTTAGAATTCTTATAGGAGGGATTTTTAAATGAAGGTTTTGAGTTCTCCAGGGTTCTTAGAGGCCTTAAAAATTATAGAAAACCTTGAGACAATTAAAACCCCTCCAGTAGACATTTTCTAATGTCGGTTGACCTGAACTTTGACTGATTTGTTCGGGAAGGTTTTAACTCTGATTTGAGTGATTCCAAAGGCATTTACTAAATTGAAAACATAACTTTCATAATGGAAAAGATGGTTCTCAAAAAGGAGTTAAAATGAGTTAGAAACAAAAATGCCAAAAACGAAGGGCAAAATTAGAATTTTTAAAAAAGTAGAAGCTTCTTGAACACTTTTTAAGTTTCTTATTTCTTCTCCCCTTCATTTGCATGACCCATTCTACCAAAAAACTAGAAAAAACACCAGCTCTCTTAGGCACACCATGGAGGAGAAGAAGGGAGGAGAAAAAGTAAAGAAAAGGTAAAGAATTTTATGGCTTTTCATGTTTTCTTCACTCCAAATCTCTTCTCCTCTATTCTCCTTTGTTTTCTTTGATCATAATGAAGTTTATAAATCTATTTTAAGGGAGGAATTAAGGGAAAAATTTGGATTTGAAGAGAGGAGCTCAAAAAGACAAGATTCAAGTAAGAAAAAAAAATAAGAAAACAAGATAATTTCTTCTTCCATGGTTGCTACCCTTGCTCCTCTTCCTCCACCATTTCGCCCCACTCAAGAAACCCTGAGAGGATTTGACTTTTAGGCAGAACCAAGGGTGATTCTTAGGAAAAAGGTTATGGAGATTAAGAATCTGCAAAGAGAATTAACAAATAACCATAGAAATTCAAGATACAAAGTCTAGGGTTTCATATGTTTCCTGCAAAATCTGATTTGATACCTTAATTCTTATGTCTAATTGAGAGTTTAAATGAGCTCCTAAGATCCCTAGAAGTCTCCCTATATACTTCCTCCATCAAGAAAATAAAGCAAACTCTATGGAAGCCAAAGTCTTCCATAGCCTCGACCTAAAGGGGTTTATATAGCTAAGGATAATTTTAATTTTTTCTAAATCCATTTTTGAATCATATATGATGAATGAAGATGAGGGAAGGCCTTAGGAAAAATTTAGAAACCATAGAAAGTGAGTTGGTGCCTGATGTTACATAATATGACCTAAAGAAGTAATATATAGTTAGGCTCTTTATTTTAATTGTGTGATGACTCCAAGAGGTTTAAAAGGAGTCAAGAATCATATTTGAAAGGAAAGAATGAAGCCTAGAATTTATTTGAGGGGTATTGCTTCATTAGGTGTATTTTAAAACCATAAAGGGGTTTATAGATCAAGTTAGAGTTTAGGCCTTAGACTTTACTCCAAAAGTATAATTAGCTTCCATATGATGTGTCTAGGCCAAAAGGAATGATCTCCACCTCCTTGGGTGTGTGAGGTCAAGGGAGAGGATTCAAAGCTTAAGGAAAAGTGTACAAATGCTAGCAAGGTAGTTCTTTCCACCTTCTCTCATGCATGATTACTTGTTTTACTTATCTTTGAATGTGTATATGTGTATTTTAAGCTATGAAAAATATTCTAGCATTAGCTCTTACTCCATGGTACCATGATGATGTATTATGTTTCTAAATGATGTTCATGATGTTTGTTTTGGTTTGCTTGAGTGTGGTGAGGCCAAAAACCCTTAAAATTGGTTGAGACAAAGCAAAGAGTCTCCCAAAAGTGATCTTGACTCCCAAAAGCAAGGTTGAATCTAAGAACCTCTTAAAGAATGGGTGAGGCAAGTCCAAAATCCACAAGTAAATGGGTGAGGCCAATCCACTTATTTGGCAAGCCTTTGTATGCTATGTATGACTTGTTCAAATGTTGAAAATGCTTACACATATTAATACGCCCATGCATGTATTTGTAAGACTTGTTTTGCATGCTTTATATATGATTAAATGGGAGATGAGCTATTGAAATTCTTTGAATCTCATCCCCTCCTCTCCAATGTTCTAACATGCTAGGTGGACCAAGATAGCAAGGAGATGGGAGCCAATCACTTGAGAAATGAGAGCATGACATTTAAATGCATAGAATTGGCTTCTCTAAGGCCATCAAAGTAGCAAATTTTGTAATCTATGGTTGTATATGACAAATGACTTTATGAGCATGTATAATTATGATAATATGTCATGTATAAATGAGAGATTATGTTATGTGACCATTAGAATGTAAAATGAGTATGTTATGGCAAACTAGCTTCTTGAATTACATTATGTAATTGTGTATAAATGGAAGTGGAATGGTCAAATTGAGATGTATGAGGTTTGGGACCATTTGGACAGTGCATACAAGTCTTATTTATACTTTTAAAATTGCCCAAGAGGTGTTAAATACTAAAGAAAGCCATTTGGACATTTTGGTATCCTATATGGAGCTAAAATTAACCATAATGGAACCCTATGTCACTTTTCTCCCAAATGAGCTCTTCTTTATCTGAGATTCGGCATAAAATTAGAACTTATTGAGAGCTTTTTGGGAAAGCTAAAGAACATAATTTTCGAAAGTTTAGAGAATATTTGATAAATTTTCAAAATTGGCAAAAATTCTAGTTTTGGTTATATCACTGTTCACTTAAGTCCAAATATCTGTCACATAGGGCTCAAATGATGTCCAATTGCCACAAAATTTTATATGAAGAAACTAGAAATTTCCAGTGATTTTTACCAATTAGAATCACCTCATCTGGAGGTCTAGAGAGGGAGATATGAATTTTCAAAGATTTTGTCTAGTACTAGGCCCTCCAACTGACCTCAGGCACTGTTTGATTGGATTTCGCAATCTGGACATGTCTGAACTGGTTTAGAGTTATTTGTTCCCTCTAGATAACATCCACATCTTTCCATATTGGTATCATTTATATGTATTGGATTTTTTTGGAATTAATTGGACATTTTTGAAGTTTGTTACAAAATTCTATGACAGTACCAGTGGATAGCCTGACCTTTGGACCTTTTCGTACGTCAAACGTCTTCTGTGTTGGATGTTATGATCTTGACATATTTTTAGCATAAATTAGACATGTTTAGCTTTCCAAAATTACCAAGAATGTATGGTTTTAATTTTTTTTACAATTAATTATGATTTTCCAAGGTTTGTGACAAAAATGGCAATATTCTGACCAAAAATGAAACCTTGAATTTTATGTATCCCTTTGGTTTCCATGAGTTGTAGGGCACTTTTGGTGATACAAATGGGTTGCATCTATGTAATTAAATATGATAATATGGTGCATGAGCTCATATGGTCCATGTGACACCGAATGAAATTTTTATATGCGACGCAACACTAAAATAGTCATTATTTTAATGCCTTTTTATTTGAGAATTTACATGATTCTTGGAAATGAGCTATTTAAAGGTATGAAATGAGCTAGAAATTATGGTGTTACACATAGGCTATGCAAATAGGTCATTTTTACATGGCTAGGCCATGTTGGCTATCAATGAAGTATGTTTTAGGCTATTTTTGACTATATTGCTTGAATTTATATAATTTCTAATCTTATATTGTAAGTAATGTATGTTAGAATTTAGAAATATTCAAGTAGGATGCCTAATGAATTGATTGGATGTTAATTTTTTAGTTAATTATAATTTAATTAAGTTAAAATTATTTACAATAGTTAGCTTCCACAAATGAATTTTAATATTGATTAACTTAATTTAGTAGTTTAGTATGAAATTAGAACTTGGTGTTACACCATCAACCAAAGATGACATTGTAGCATGCTTGTAGAAGAAGTCAAGTGAATGACTTCCTAAAGAAGTTAGCTGCCTTCCCTCTTTATAAATAACCTCCCCTTTCAGAAGATAGCTGCATAAAAAAACACTTTTATGCTTTACTATGCTAAAATCATGAGAGAAAGAGAGAGGCCAAGAGACATAAAGGAAGTAGAATATATATAAATATATATATATAGAAAGAGAGAAAGAGAGAGGGAGGGGGAGGGAGTGTGAAAGTGTGAGGAAAAGGGAGAGTAAGAGTAGTAGTAATAAGGAGGGAAAAGGAGAACAAGCATGAGTAGGAAGAAGGTAGCAAACCAAGTTAGAATTCTTTCAACTCTATGGTAAGAATACTTATGCATTACTTTTCCTCCTCTCTCATTACTTGTTTATGGAAAGGAGTTAAAAACTCCATCTTACTCTCTTGCATCTAATGGTGGGTTGATAAACTCTAATGGTTGTGTTAAGAGTTTTGAAAATGGTAGAAAACCCATAAAGAACATCTAGGAAAACTCAAATCCATGAAAGTTGCATAAAAACCTTCCATGAGACCTATACCTTGGGAGTTTTGTTTAGAGGCTTGCATACTTGATTTATGCCTATCTATTAATTCTAGCATATATGTGTGAGAGTGGCAAGAAAAATACTAGAAACAAATTGGGTAATGAACTTCATCCATAGTTGGTAAAGAGTGAAAATCAGGTAATAATCATGTGTCTAGATGTTAAGGGGCCAAATGGACTCTAAATGGTCTGAATTTTTAATGTGCTATGATTGACACATAGAGAACTAGGATACCAAATCTCATAAATTTTGGAGCTTGTTTGATCACCCAACCTAGCACTAAAAATGTTGCTATTTTTTGTTCAAGCATTTCTAAGTAGTTTTGTAAAATTAGAGAGTTGAGAGGTTAAACAAATACTTTTTGCTACAAGGTCTTTCAATCAATTATTTAACATATAGAGGTTACTCTCTATCAAATTTGGTGAAGTTTGGAGGTCTTTATAAAAATGGTAAGAGTTAGAAGTCAACTATAGAACCAAAATGTAAAACAAAGCCTAGTTTGCTTTGCTTGAGCTATAGTGCCAAAGGGTAGCATTATGGTGCCCTATGTTTTATCCAAACTTTTTAGATAGACTAAAACACACTCTATGCCATAGTACCCAAGAGCCAAGCCATGAAAATTGTAACAACCCTAACTACTAATAAAGTTAATTAAGCATAATTGTGTTCTTAATTGAATGCGTTAAGGTCTAATTTGGTTAATGATTTAGCAATAGATGAAAATATGAGAAAATTTTAATCTTTAAATAATCAAGATTCTCTATCAAGTTGTATAATGAGATTATTGTTTCTAATTATTCAAAACTCTCATTAACAATTTTGTCTCAACCAAAATACCTCTAAGAAGTCTAAAAACTTATATATGTTGGACTAAAAGTCATTACTCATCACTTCCATAGTGAAAATTAAGAATTTATAACTAAATTGGGAATTTCAAGACTTAGGCCATAACTTATAATAGTTGCATATAGCCAACTTGGCTTTTGAAATCTCTAAAAACTAAATTCTACATTTATGTCGCAACTTAAAGAACTTACACTGCAACTAAACTCGGGTTTGGATCAAATTTCAACAAGGACACAATTTGAGCTGCGGCTAAAATATTTACGTCGCGACCAAATGCTTGCGTAGTGGTTGAAATACTTATGTTGCTGCCAAATTAGCCTTTGGATGATACTAGAACACGATTAGCTCATTTTGGCCGTGACTTGGAAAAATCTGGTCGCGACTTGAAAACCTACTGCACCCAAACATTTAAAAAAATGAACTAACAACTTGCTACCACTTTAAGATCAATCCTAAAGTCTTTTAATGGCTAAAAGGCGAGGTTATTAAAGGGTTTACATTCTTAAAATTTTCATCGAATTGTCTTACCTAACTCAAGGATTAAAACCTAATATAATCATTCTAACTTCAATTATAATAGCAAAGGTACATGACGCCATAAGTGACAACTTCATCAATGTGTTTTTCATACCAACTGACCTCATACCACTTTGAACAAGTTTCAATGAACAAATAAACATGCTCCTATCTCCAAAACCCCAAAACAACCTCAGATGCAACATATGACTATGTAGCATCCACAAAATCACCTAACAACTTCTTATAATAGCAAAATGAGTTGAGGTATGCCCAAGGGATGGATTAACTCACAACTAACATGACCAAAACAACCTAACCATGTCCTTAAGACTCCTAAACTAGACCAAACTCAAAAACACAATTGGCCAAGTGTTGATGTCCACTTTACACTATCTATGACAGCAAAAACAAAGAATTACTTCTAAAACTTTCAGGTGACAACTCAAAACCTAAAGGATGGCTTTTAAATTCCTCTAAACACCTTAAGCAGGTGTAGAGAACACATTTAAACTAACTTAAACCTCCAAATATTTTATACCAATAGCTCAAATGTCAATTTTACAATACTAATTATTTAGACGTCATTGAATATTAGGGTGCTTATTAATAATCATTTAGAGACAATTACAAGTACCAATTCTATGATATCTCATATTACAAAATCAATTCCTATACTTGGCAATACATGATGCAATGTGACAATTATACAACACAATAAGCAATGCTAACATACCTATTATACAAACCCAATTTAACTAGCGCATTCAAGCTTATACACTACTAAATCATCGTAGTAGACTTCCATTAGCTTTTCCTTGCTACTAAGAGGTTTAGTCTTTGAAAATGTTAGCCCACAACCAAGGTAAGATATACAATCTGAGTAACAAGAGGCAAGTTCCATATACATGTACAAATTAATCAACATAATGCATTTATATAGAAAAACATATTGAATACATCAATATCATTAGTAAATAAACTAGTTGGACTACTAATAACTACTATCACATATTAGTAATTACATACAATATGTTAATAGCCAATAACATCAAGAGAGGTTGGTCCATGATGACAACTCTCCTAATGAGCACAACTTGGGCTCAATGTATTCAAGAGTTTAATTACAACTCGGTGCCTGATCAAAAGACAATGCATAGGTGGCAACCGCATCACAGCTCCACCAAGGACATAATCACAGTCCAAAACAATAATAAAGTAGTCAACCAATTATTTCGCATATAAAATCATGTGCAGCAATTATAAGATTAAAATGAACATATACATGGAATAATGAAAACCCCAGTTACCTCAATGAAACCTAATTCTCTTTCTCTAGCTACCAACATAATACAAGGGCCCACCAAGCTTATGACATGTATAACTATCATCATTTAACCATTATCAATAAAAGAGTTTCCTATCCTTTGATCCATTTCATTAAGAATCCATTAGAAATCACTTACCCAAGTTCCAAAGAATCTATTACACCAATTAAGGTCAAAACACCAACAACTCACAATGGGTCACTCCCAAAATCTCCATTTTCGCACATGTGAAAGTCATGCACCAAAAGTCAATCTAAATGATGGAAATTCATCACATACACCTTATAAAAGAAGGGCAAATACTTACCCATACATCTAAGAGATCAAATGGACTGGGTTGAGCTTTAACTACCAAGAGTAGACTATGGATATTCCAAAGACTTGAATTTTCGCACGTACTATCAGCCATATACCAAAGTCAACCTATAACATAAAATTTGAGCAAGGTTACACTATAAAATGAAGGCAAACATTACCCAATAACTTCACTCACTCCAAAATTTGAAAATTTTGCAAGGAATCATCAAAATGCCTATGTTCAGATTTGAGAAGAAGATGAAATTCCACTAACCTAGCAATTAATCAGACTAAATTGTAAAAGAGAATGAGAAGGTTAAATTCTATATAGGTTACCTTGGCTAAATCCTCCTTTAGATTCACTAAATTGAGCTAAAATGTTGATGAAAACTCTATCCTCTCCTCAAGGTACTAAAATGCTCTTGTAGTATGCAGAACCCTTATGTTTCTTTAACAACAAAGTGAATGACAATTGGGTTTTTTATGGTTTTAGGATGGAATTAGGTTGACCCATGAACCCAAGGTCCAATTGTGCTCATTATTAGTTGTTGGGTCAATGTTAAGTGAGTTTAATTAGGTTCAAAATGGGTTAGGCTTCCATAAGAATAGATTCGGGTCATATTAAGATGAAGTTCAGCCTTCATAAGAATAAGACTAGGTTTCTAATAATGTTCTTCACACACATAACTTAATCTTGGGCCTAAATCATATTTAAATTCATAAACATTATTTTACTTTCCCTAAAATGATCTAATTAATAATTATTATGTCAAGATATTGAAATTTTCCATTTTCCTTAAAATCCCTATTTTCTCATAATTTTTCTTTAAATCCTTCTTAATAATTTCATAATCCTCAAATAATCACTATTAATTAACTTTGAGGTGTTACATTCTTTCCTCTTTTTAGGAATTTTGTCCTCAAAATTAGTCATATCTTACTCCCTAAAAGCATTAGATAATCTTTCATCATTACCCTCTTGGTTTCTCAAATAGTTTCATTAGAAATTAGTCTTTTCCCTACTACTTTCCTAAAGAGGACGTTCATATTATGTTATTACCTCACTTGGTATCCACATTTCTCTTTCTTCTAGTTAACCTAGGTCTAATGGCAAATAGACAGGCATATCTCGTATTCTTTTGTTGTCCACAACTAAAGAGATCCTGGTCAAGTTACACATGATCGCCTTATAGCAAGTTCTAGGCACTTAGACTAAATAAATTTCAATTTCTTTCCCTTAGTTTTTCTTTTTAAATTTTGTTTTGTCTTTTTCTTCTCCTTCTCTCTCTCTCTCTTTAAGTACCAATAGTTAACTATTAAATTTCATGTTAACTTCTTTTCCTTTTTAACTCTCAATTCATTTAAGGAATAACTCTTCAATGCTTAGTATAATTTCCTTTAATGGATGTCATCAAGAGTTATAGGAGAAGTTCACTTAACTAACCTTGTATCATTCATCTCCCTAACATCAACATAGGTGGGCTATCTTATTTTCTAATGAGATTTTCACTAGTCCTTTCTTCAGGGTAACCTCACTCTTCTTCAGACAGGCCTTATTAATTACAAAAAGCCCTTCCTCTAATAAGGTCATCAAGTTTTAGCATCCAAACCTCAAGTTCAACTATCTTATAGAAATGTTACACACATTATATCCTTATTTATTGTCCTTTATTACAAGGTCCATTATTTCCATTAGGTTGTCAAGTTTCTAACCATAAAATTTAATTTAACACAATTTTCCTGAATTATTGCTTTGATACCAAATGTAACAACCCTAGCTACTAATAAAGTTAATTGATCATAATTGTGTTCTTAATTGAGTGCACTTAAGGTCTAATTCAGTCAATGAGTTACCAATGGATGAAAATATAGAAAAATTTGAACCTTTAAATAATCAATATTCGCCATCAAGTTGTATAAGGAGATTATTGTTTCTAGTTATTCAAAACTCTCATTAACAATTTTGTCTCAACCAAAATATCTCTAAGAAGCCTAAAAACTTATATATATTGGATTAAAAGTCATTACTCATTACTACCATGGTAAACCTTAAGGATTTATAACTAAATTGGGGATTTCAAGATTTAGGCCATGACTTAGAATGGTGCTGTAGTTAACTAGGCCTTTAGAATCACTAAAAACTAAATTTTACACTTACGCTCGACTTGAAGAACTTACATCACGGCTAAACTTGAGTTTGGATGAAATTCCAATAAAGGCACTATTTGCGTTGCAGCCAAAAATACTTGCATTGCGGCCAAATTAGCCTTTAGATGATTTTGTGCTTTGGCTAAAACATTTTGCACCGTGGCGAAGTGCTTGCATTGTGGCCAAAACTTTTTGTCATGGCCAAAATCGTTATTGGAACACTATTAGCTCATTTTGGCTGCGACGTGGGAAAACTTAGTCATGACTTGAAAACCTACTGCACCCAAACATTTAAAGGAATGAACTAACAACTTGCTACCACTTTAAAATCAATCCTAGGGTCTTTTAATGGCTAAAAGGCAAGGTTATTAAAGGGTTTACATTCCTAAAATCTCTATTGAATTATCTTACCTAACTCAGGGATTAAAAGCTAATCTAATTATTCTAATTTCAATTATAACATCAAAGGTACAAGAAGCCATAAGTGACAACTTTAGAAATGTGTTGTCCTACCAATTGACCTTAAACCACTTTGAACAAGTTTCAATGAACCAAATAAACATATCCCTATCCTTAAAACCCCAGAAATACCTTAGATGCAACATATGACTATGCAACATCCACAAAATCACCTAACGACTTCTCATGACAACAAAATAAGCTGAGGTATGCCTAGGGGATGGATTAACTCACAACCAACATGACCAAAACAACCTAACCATGTCCCTTAAGACTCCTAAACCAAAACCAAACTCATGTCCACTTTACACTTTATATGACAGCAAAAACAAAGAATTACTCCTAAAACTTTCAAATGACAAATCAAAACCCAAAGGATGACTTCTAAATTCCTTTAAACACTTTAAGCAAGTGTAAAGAATATATTTAAACTAACCTAAACCTCCAAATCTTTTACATCAATAGCTCAAATGTCAATTTTATAATAGTAATTATTTAGAGGTCGTCGAATATCAGGGTGCTCATTAATAATCATCTAGAGACAATCACAAGTACCAATTCCATGATGTCTCATATTATAAAATCAGTTCCTATACTTGGCAATACATGATGCAATATGGCAATTATACAACACAATAAGCAATGCTAACATACCTATTATACAAACCCAATTTAACTAAGGCATTCAATCCTATACACTGCTAAACCATCACATTAGACTTCCATTAGCTTTTCCTTGCTACTAAGAGGTTCGGTCCCTGAAAATATTAGTCCACAACCGGGGTGAGATATACAATCTCAATAATCAGAGGCAAGTTCCATATACATGTATAAATTAATACATTTATATAGAAAAGCATACTGAAGATATCAATATTATCAGCAAATGAACTAGTTGGACTACTAATAACTACTATTTCATACTAGCAATCACATATAACATATTAATGGCTAATAACATTGGAAGAGGTCAGTCCACTACACCAACTCCCTAAATGAGCACTGTAATGTCTAATTTTCATTAAATGACAGAAACAAATATGTTTTCAAAGCAAATCCCCTGAAATGAATTAGTTAAAGTCCTAAAAAATTTTAGTGGTATTCTAGACTCCTAAAATTGAGAATCCCAAGCTCAGACGGAAAGAAAAATAGAGTTAGAATGGAGAAACAAATTTTAATAAAATGTTAACGAAACATAATGGCATTCTCATAATTTGGAGAAAATTTTGGAATTCTCATAGGAGGGCTTTTTAAATGAAAAAATTTAGTTGCCCAAGGTTCTTAAAGGCCCTGAAAACTATAAAAAATCCCAGGACAGTTAAAACCCCTCCGATGGACATTTTCTAATGTCAGTTGACCCGAACTTTGATAGATTCGTTAGGTGTTAACTTTACATAAAAATAAATTTTAGCCATGAAAATCTCATCTAAACCATATTTGACAACAGAAAAGGCATAAAGGTCGAGCTGTCTAGAATTACTGATACAGCTTATTGATATTAAATTTGAAAATTCACAATTAATTCCACAAAAATCCAATTTATGCAAACTGTACCAATTTGGAAATTTTTGAATGTTAGCTAAAGGGAAAAAATAGTTTCAGATCAATTCAAGAGCATTCAGACCCCAAAAATCGATGGAATAATATTAAGGATCTGGCTGTGCGCCTAGAACAAAATAAAAATTTCAAAAATTCATATCTCCCACTCTAGACATCCAAATGAGGTGCTTCTAGTTGGCACAGGTCATTGGGTAGGCCTAGTTTCTTTTTATAAAATTTCACAACAATTGGATATTGTTTGCCTCATGAATCATAGATATCAAAATTTGGACCGTATGAATAGTAACACTAGCCAAAATTAAAAAATTTGCCAAATATTACTCATTTTAGCTTCCTAAAAATCTTGTAACAAGGTCTATATACATACCCAATGTTAGACCAAGAAGAGCTCATTTGGACAGTTTGTGCCATAGTTCACTATTATGGTCAATTTAGCCTCTTATAAGACACCAATTTAGTCCAAATAGCTTCCTTTTATGTTTGACTCCATTTGGGTAAGTTTAAAAGCATGAATATGACTTATATGAATTGCTCAAGTGGTCCCAAACCTCATACATCTCATTTTAGTTATTCCACATTAAAGAATACACAATTGATCATAAGCCATACAATGCTCAAAACTCACAATCTCATTACTTTGGTATTAGTTATGGTTCTTACATCATTCACATATAATATTACATTTGCTCAAATGTTTACAACTAAAACATAATATGTACAAATTTACTTTGACATTCGTTTGCAAATATAACTACATAATTGAAAAAGTGTAGCTTCTCAAGACTCTTGGCTTGTATTTCTTGCTTCATGAGTGCCACCTAGACGTATTAAGATTAAGGAGGGAATGAGAGTGAGATTCATGGAATCTCAATAGCTCACACACCCATTCATACACACATTCATGGCATATACACATCAAGGCACTAGTATGGAAGTAACACAATTACAAAGCATGCAAAGTCACATTTCCATACCACCAATTCACATTAAATTCAAGGATATGCTCTAGGGACTTTTAGTTTTGCCTCACCCCATTTCTAGGGCTTTTGGATTTGTCTCACCCTTGATCTAGGGGCTTTTGACTTGGACTCACCCATCCAAGAGACTTTTGGCCTTGTCTCACCCATGCCATGAGACTTTTGGCATCATCTCACCCTTATGAGCCATTTTTCATAATCAAATATATTCAAGACAACACATTGGTACCAATGCAATCTCAAAGCATCAAGTAGCATGTTCTCAAGTCACAAAACCATACACATGCACACAGTGACATATATACAACCAAGAATGCAAAGAGAATGAGGTGGGGAGTTACCTTGGTATTTATGCAAGCTTTTTTGGTTTTTTCCTTCCCTCTTTCAGTTCCACAAGTACACCTAGGTGGGTTGGTGTTCTCTTAGCATAAACATCATAAATGACACACAATTACACTCTTGAAACAAGCTAAGGCACTACATATACTCTTAAGAGCACAATTGGTTTCATAGGTCACATAACGGTTCCATAGATAGCCTATTGAAGTAACCCTTGTAATTCAAGTTCTAGGCTTCATTCTCTTTTTATTTCTAGGCCTTTTGGCCTCCTTCAAGGTCTTTGAAACCATCACTTACTCACTCACACAAGCCTAGCCACATATTGCTTCATAAAGCTCCATTATTGAAACCATTGTCCCATCTCCCAAACCATGGCTTCGAAATTTTTTTCAAGGGTTCCTCTAATCTTCTACCATCATATGAAGTCTTAAACCAAGGCTAAAACAAATTAAAGTACTCCTTAACCTTTCTTGTTAGCCTAGGCCGAGATATACACACTAAGGAAGATTCATGGAGCTTTTGATTTTTCCTTAATGGGATAGCCATTTGGGAGGCTTTCTAGAGGTCTTAGGAGCACAATTAAACACTTTTATAGCCTAGGAAATTCATGTATCAAAATAGATTTTGCAAACCCTTCAAGAACCCTACACTTTGCTAACTTAAAATTTATTAGTTTTTCTTGCAAATTCTTGGCATATTCTACTTCCCCATGGTCTAAAACCCTAGTTCCTCTCTTATTTTTGGATAGAAAACTTTCCCCCTATATGGTTCTAGTTTAGGCCAAAAATTACACAAGGAAGAAGCAAGAGAAGGAAGCAACTAAAACAAGATATTACCTTGGATTCCTAGCTCCCTTTTGATGTCTTCCTTTGCTTGAATGCTCCCCTAAATTTTTAAACTCTCCCCCTATGTTTTGGCCTCAAAACAGAACTATTTCATTCAATAAAACCATGGAAAGAAAGCTTAAAAGGAGAGAAACAAGATTGGAAGAAGAAGAAACATGACAATTTATGAAATTCCTTACCTTTTTCTTGTTTTTTCATTCCTTTCTCTCCTCCCCTTGTGTGCCTAAGAGAGCTACTTCTTTTTTTGTCTTTTGGGCAGAGGAGGTTGACCTAAATGAAAGGGGAAAAAGGGTGTGAAGTGTCTGGAACATTCAAGAAGTAACATTTTCCAAAAATTTCAATTTCATCCTTTTGTAATGACAATTTCATTTTAGTTTCATTTTAACTCTTCTTTGAGAACCATAAAGAAGCAAGCCAATCAGAGGCCATTAGCCATGGCTAATTAATTGCTTAGTCATGTCCAATTATTCCATGAAGCAGCGAGGCAATACAGAGAGTTCCTCACAGCGGCCAATTAAAAAGTTAGCCGCGGGATACTTAAATAGGAGACTAGGGTGAACTCGAGGCTAATTAGCCGTAGCAAATGGCACTATGAATGCCTTGTTGGTCATATTCAAGCCAACTTGAGGAATGAATTGATAAGGAATCAGTTGATGCACAGAGAGCAGGAACCCCTAGTATAAGTAAAGAAAGAAAGTGGTAAATGGTCACGGAAGATTAGTAAGTAGTATGTGATCAATGAGCCCAGCAAATAAGATTGAGAAAGAACTTATCATTAAAAAGTGTTAGACACAAGAATAACAAGGTTGTTGATAACCGCCTCTAAGGCGTTGACTCCAACCTAAGGTACTACCTTATGAGACACTGAACAATGGAATGTTAATGGAGCCTTAAAATTGATGTAAGATAAGGCTACCAGTAGTATGGCACATAGTGAGTGGCCTAGAAAGGTATACCTCATAGGTAACACCTAGAGATGAGTATAAATAGCTTGATAACAAAAGCTCAGAAGAGAATAAGAATAGTTTAGAAAGCACTAAGTTATTGTAAGTTACATGTCTGATGAGATAGGCAGCTCAAACTAAGTATAAGTTGAAGCCTACAAGATGTGACTAGTAACATCATCCAGGTGAGATGAGTAAAAAGAGAAATTAATTTGACAAGAAGCTCAGCGAAAGTTCTCCCCAGATTGGGAAAGGGAAGATGAGACATCCTGAATCAGGGAGACCACTTAGTAGTAGTTAGCAAATTCCTTTAGATAAACATCCATAGTTATAAAATATAGTGATAAGGGAAGCGAGGAAGAATTGAGAAACTAGCTACAGAAGAGATGCCCTCGGTTTAGTAGTGATTAAGTGAGTAGACTAAGCCCAGAAAGGTAAATAGACAAGGGTCCGATAGCTAGTTAGACAAGCTCCCTAATATGAGAATGATTTAGGGTTAAGGTACATGAGTTGTTAGAGTACCTAGTAGAGCATAAGCTTTCAGTAAGGTAGAATCCAGATATTGAGAATACGTGTTCTGGATTGGGTTAGTAAAACTTTAAAATCCGTATATTGTGCTCTTAGGGATGAGGCTAAAGAGATTAAATAGAGAGGAAGCCTAACTTTGATCCGAATGTAGAAATGAGTTGAGACAAACAGTTAGTGTCTTAGTACTCTCAGAGAAAGCTTGAGGGAGCTAGAGATCACCTAAGAAGATGAGCCTTTGCATTATATAGAGAAATAGTATAAACTGAGGGCGCTATAGAATGTAATTCTTGGGATTTCATGAAATAGAATTCTTCTTACTGAGGGATGGTCTAGTTAAGAGCAAAATAAGAATATGAGTGAAAAGTAGACCCCTTTGATGTTTTAAAGAGTGAACAAGTAGAGGAAGCCAAGAAAAATACAGGTGCTCTTGAGCATAAAGAGACCTGAACTGGCAACAGAGACAGCCAGTAGTAGAACATCTTTTTACCTAAGTAAAGGAATAGTAAAGATAAAAGAAAGAGAAGATATGATAGTGTTCAAGCCGAGGACATATTAGATTAAGAATAGATATCGAGTAGATGTGCTTGAGTACTTGAAAAAGCACACGTGTCCTTAGCATAGATGCTCTTCTAGCATGATAGTGCCTGAAGTAAAAATAGTTGGGCAATACAAAGTGATCTCGGGATGAAATAGAAGAAGAGTCTTATTTCCTCGAGTATCCTACGAGAATAGGGCAGATAAAAAAAAAGAAAAAGAGAAATACTTTAAATTATTAGGAGACTTATAATATACAGGTGATAGTGGCTTCGAGCTCAGTTGTGAGGTGCTTGTGTATTAGTGTTTGATGTTATGATTTGCTTGCAAGAATGGTTATATGATATTGGGTCTGGCTAACCCATTAGTATTGTAACTTGAGTGCATAGCAAATGATGGTATCAATCATCCATGTGTCCCGATAATCAAAAGGTATTCTAGTTAGTTAAAGCACGAAATGAGTCAGAAAAAAGAGGTAAAAGGATTCTAGGAATATTAGAACAGTAAGAAAAGCATGCAAAACATGAATCCTTAGTAAAGAATGATAATATAGAAAAGAACGTGTTAATAGCAAAAAATGTTTAAATTCAGATAGCACAAGTTCAGTATATATGATCTAAGTCCCTTATGGTACATGTAAATGAAATGAGTAGGGACAAGTGTATAGCCTCTCTCCTGCCATAGATGTAAACCACACTCAGTGTGTGAGATGCCCGAGTGTTAAGGCACTTAAAAGCAAAACGCGGACATGGTTAAAAATGACAGGATATGAGAGGAGAGGTAGAACAAGTATGAGTGAGGGAGGGTAAGTTAGTAAAAGTAAGAAAAGAAAGCCCAAGTAAAAAAAGACTGAAGTGGGAATCTAAAGATCCCATGAGGAGTGATGAGTAAAAGTTAAAATGCTCTTAAGTACTAATATGATGGGATCCTAGAGAATTAGATGACACAGAACCCACTTCACACGAAGAGCATGATGTACTTCTGAGTTTAGCCTCAGTTATTATGAGTGACGGTTACCAGACTTAGTGAGTATATATTTTACTATCAGATATAGTAATCTTAGGTTTTGGCATCTTTCAAAGATGGATCGCAGTAGATCCTAGTATATCACAGCAACGTACAGTAGACCCTTGCAGGGCTCTGAGAAGTTGTAGTAGACCCAAGGGTCACAGCAAACCCCACAGAGTTACAGAGAGCCCTAGTCACAGCATGATAGCCTTTTAGTGAGATGACAACCTAAGACAGCTTTTACAGAGCAGTTAATCTCAAAGATCAGTACAATTTTAGTTAGCTTTTATCTTAGAGACTAGAGACCTCCATAGTTAGATCACTAACTAGATCTCTTGAGAGATAAGCATAGGATGGGATGAGAAAAGCAAAAAAGTAGCTTTCCAGAGTTAGAGCTAGATAAACCACTACTCAGTAGATATTAGCCCTGACCGAGGGATAAAGAGATCCCTACATGTTAGATTATGTATTCAGAAAAGGGGTCAGGTGCAGTTCTTACATGAGGTAAGTGGTACAGTATATCTTCAGTGACCGAGACTGCGAGTATAGTTAGCATCCCACTAGAATTCAACAGTAGTCAGTGGTAGTACCTCTTCAATGTCAGCATGAGGAATATAAGTTAGTCCTATTAGTGTTGAGATAAGGGACTATAAAATGCCACTATAAGTGAGTAAAGAGAGTGAGGAAAAGTCCCGACCTACAGAGATAGATGTAGTAATAAATAAAAAAACTAGAATCATTAAAAGTAGAACCTCCTTAAAGGAGTTGTAATCCTAGTAAATAATTGAGATATGAGGCTTGTGATAGAAAGAAATATGAATTCTAATCATAGGATGAGCTAGTAAGAAAGAACACAGAGATGAACAGTGGACAGTACATATAAATAAGTAAACAAACAGATAGAAACCTGTGATGGCTGTAATGATCAGAAAAGAAGATAGGACTTTATGAGAAGCCATTAAGAGAGGATACAAGAGACTTGATATGAAATAAGTTACCTCCCGAGATATGTAAATAAGTCAACTGAAAGAAACGTTAACCCCTACGAACGGGTTAAGACTAACCCGATATGATTAGTAAGCTCTCCCAGGATAGGCCTCCAGAGTTAGAAAATTCTTTCCCTTATGAGAAGAACTAGTTAGTACTCTATAATAATAGAGCCCTCATTAAGGGCTAGTAATGAAAAATTCCCTGGCTGAGAGACAATTCAAACGAGTGAAATCATTGAGAAAAGTGTATAAAGCCAAGAAGAAGGGAAAGAAAAGAGCAGTTAGCCAGAAAAAAAGTAAGAGGAAAGCATACCCCAAATTTTGAGGATAAAATTTATTTAAAGAGGAAGAAATGTAATATTCGATTTTCTGAAAATGAGAGAAAATGTAAGAAACGTAACGTACTATTTCTCCGTAAACAAACAAAATTCACCAGATACAAAAGGAAGTTCCCCGAAATGAATTTGTTAAGGTCTCAAAAAATTTGGGAAGCATTCTAAACTCCTAAAAATAAGAATCCTAGGCTCAGACGAAAAGAAAAATAAAGTTAGAATGAAGAAACAAAATGTAATGAAAGGTTGATGAAATGTAAAGGTATTTTCATCATTTTGAGCAAATTTTGGAATTCATATAGGAAGACTCTTTAAATAAAATTTTTGAGTTCTCCAAGGTTCTCAGAGGCCCTAAAAATCATAGAAAGGCCCGGAACAGTTAAAACCCCTCCGGTGGACGTTTTCTAATATCAGTTAACCCAAATTTTGACTAATTCGTTTAGGAAGGTTTTAGCTCTGATTTGAGTGATTCCAAAGGCATTTTACTAAATTGGGAACCTAAATTTCATAATAAAAAAGATGGTTCTAAAAAAAGAGCTAAAACAAGTTAGAAACAAAAAATGCCAAGAACGAAGGGCAAAATTAGAATTTTTAAGAAAGTGAAAGCTTCTTAAACACTCTTTAAGTTTCTTGTTTCTTCTTTGCCTTCATTTGCATGACCTATTCTACCCAAAAACTAGAGAAAACACTAACTCTCTTAGGCACACCATGGAGGAGAAGAAAGGAGGAGAAAAAGCAAGAAAAATGTAAGAAATTTCATGGATTTTCATGCTCCTTCTTCTTCCAAACTTGTTCCTTTCCTCTTAAGCTTTCTTTCCTATGATTTTATTGAAGTTTTTGGATCTATTTTGAGAGACGAACAGAGGGGAAAATTCGGATTTGAAGAGAGAAGGGCAAGGAAAGTGAGAAACAAGCAAGAAAAGCCATGGAAATAAGGTAAAATCTTCATCCTATAATAACTATTCTTCCCCCTTCTTCTCCTTATTTTGCCCCATATATGTAGCTATAAGAGGGCTTGAATTTTGGGCAGAACCAAGGGTGAAGCCTATGAATTTCAGGGAGGAGAGTAAGAATATGCAAAGAAATTCAAGTAAAAGCCATTATTTTTCAAGATAGCAAACCTAGGGTTTTATGGGTTCCCTTAAAAATATGATTTGATGTAATTATTCTTAGGCCTAAATGAATATTTAAATGAGTTCCTAAGATCTCTAGAAGTCTCTCCATATGCATCTTCCATATAGAAAACAAAGCAAACTTCCATGGAGGCTAAATGGTGCATAGTCTCGGCCAAAGGGGGTTGAGACACCTAGGGAGAGTTTTAAATTTTTTCAAGCAAATTGTTGAGTCATATATGATAAATGAAAATGAAAGGAAACCTTGGGAAAAATTTAGGAGGCCTAGAGAATGAATTGGTGTCTTAGGTTCCATAATATGACCTAAAGAAGCAACATATAGTTAGGCTCTTTGTTTTAATTGTGTGATGACTCCAAGAGACTTAAAAGGAGTCAATAATCATATATGAAAGGAAAGAATAGAGCCTAGAACTCATTTGATGAGTGTTGCTTTATTAAGTGCATTCTTAGAACTATAAAGATGTTAATAGACTAAGTTAGTATTTAAGAAAGATGTGTGGCCTTAGAATTAACTTCATGAGCTTAATTGGCTTCCATATAATATGTCTAAGCCAAGAGAAATGATCTCCACCTTCTTATGTGTGTGAGGCCAACGAAAGGAGAGCAAATTCAAGAAGAAAAGTGTGTGATTATGACTAAGGTAGCTCTCTCCACCTTCTCTCATGCATAAATGTGTGTTTATATTGTCTTTGAATGTGTGTATGTGTGTTTTAAGCTATGAAAAGTATTTTAGCATGAGCTTTTATGCCATGGTGCCATAATGTTACATTATACTTTTAAATGATTCTAATATGTATGCTTGGGTTTGTTTAAGTGTGGAGAAGCCAAAAACCCTCTAACCATGGTGAGGATGAGCCAAGAACCCTTGAAATGGGTTGAGACAAAGTAAAGAGTCTCTCAAGAGTGAGGTTGACTCCCAAAAGCAAGGTAGAGTAAAAAACCTCTTAAAGAAATGGGTGAAGCAAATTCAAAATCCTCAAGTAAATGGATGAGGCTAATCCACTTACTTGGCAAGCCTATGTATGCAATGAATGATTTGTTCAAATGTTAAAGATGTCTCTTGAATGATTGAACATGTTAATATGCCCATACATGCATTTGTAAGACTTGTTTTGCATACTTTATGTGTGATTGAAAGGGAAATGAGCTATTAGAATTCTTTAAATCTTATTCCCTCCTCTCCAATGTCTTAACATGCTAGGTGGAGCAATCGAGCAAAGTAATAGAAGCCACCAAGTCTAGAAGAAAGAGATTGACATCAAAGTGTATGAGAATGTCTAGTTTTGCCACTTTTGTAGTTATACCAATGGCACATGATGTAATACTATGATGGAATTATTATTTAACCATTTGAACATATGTAAATACTCATATATATGATGCATGTATGAAAGTTAATGCCATATGTATGATATAGTGCATTTTGGGTATGGAATGGCAGGACTAGACTTATGAATGTCCGTGTATATCATGGAGTGGATGAGTGAGTTTGAGAAATTTGGGTTTGTGCACCTTTGAGAGAAGTTTAGAATGTCATTTTGGTGCATCCCCACATACTCAAGTGGCCACACAAGCTTTGGAAGCAAAATTGGACACTTTGATGCTAGTAGAAGCCATAAAAATGACCAAATCATAACCTTATGGTACAAACTGACTAAATGGATGAATCTTCCCATGAAATTTTTTAGACATGTAGGTCTCATTGAGAGATTTTTGGAAGCTAAAGTGCAGAAAACTAAGAGCTCTACAAAATTAATAATGAATTTTCAAAGTTAGGATTTTTTTGCTATTTTAGTGTATGTATTGTTCATATGGTCAATTTTGTATTCTATGTCATCCAATGGTTAAATGGTGTCCAATTCTTATATATTAAAAACATAAACTAGAGGTTATAATCTTTCTGTAGCCACCAAGATTACCTTATTTGGAGGTCTGAGTAGAGAGTTATGAATTTTCAAAATTTAATGTTAGTACTAGTAACTCCACTAGACCTCTAGTGCTATTCCTTCATAATTCAATTCCCAAATGGTCTTGAAGTGGTTGGGAGATATTTTTCCCTTAGATTTAACATCTGTAGCTTCTCAGATTGACTAAATTTTCATGATTTGGATGTTTGTGGAATTAGTTATAAATTTTCAAAATTTATAATAGTAAGTTGTGACAGTAGCCCAAGCAACTAAGACCTTGGGCAATTTTCGAATGTCAAACATCTTCTGCTTGATATTCTGTGACCTAGAATTATTCTTAGCATAAAGTTTGTAGCTTTCCAGAATGATAAACAATGTATGATTTTGATTTTTCTAGAATTAGTTATGATTTTTCAAAGTTGTAATAGAAAACATGCAATTATGGCCGAGGCTACACTATGGAATTTTATGTGTTTCTTGCACTTGCATGAGTTTTAGGTCACTTTTGGTAATGGATTTGAGTTGCATCTATGTAATTAAATATGAGGATGTGATACATAAGTCCATATGGGCCAAGGGACTCTGAAAGAAAAATTTATGCATAGTGTAACACAAGAAAACTCAATATTTTAATGTCATTTTTCTTGCTTCCCTATGTAATGCTTGGCATGAGACTTAAAATTAGCATGAGGCAAAGCTAAAAATCTATGGTGTTACATAGTTAGTGGCCATAACTCTTAAAATATAAATTAATTGAGCTTTACTTAAGGAAGAGCTATCATGCTCAATTCCCTCTCTAAGCATCATCAATACTATAACATATACTAAACAAAGCATGTTACATCAAAATAGCTCAAACATGCAAGCATAACATCATATAACATGTCATAATATACAAGCATCTAAACACTAAAGGCAACAAGTGTGCATATAAAGAAGGGAGAGATGCCATCTGGGAGATAGAGAATTAATACTAAACTTCTTACTTCGCCGCTTGCCTTATTTAACTTTATTCATTTGTCTCTTTTACTTGGCCTTTAGTAGCTTAATTCTCCACTTCTTGGTCTTCTGGCCCAAAGACCACTCTAGCCATTATTACATACCTAAAATATCATATTAAGCATAAAAAATTAGTAACCAATGCATATCTATGCTAACTTACTCATATGCCCCTCAATTGCCTTATATATCACATATTATGGTTTAATTTTAAAAATGCATAACTTTGGTTAGGGACTTTTAAATTAGGCAAATAATGCCTTTTTGGAAAGTTTATAATATTTACTTTGTATTGTAAAAATCTTAGATCTAATTAAATTCATATGTTCTCCTAAAAATGGCAAAATTGTGACTGATTCATATTGTAAAACATTTTTCTAATACTAACTTTGAAAATTTATAACTTTGGCTGGGAGTGTTTAAATTAGGCAACCTAAGACTTTTTGGAAAGTTCTTGATGCGCCTTAACTAATATAAAAATTTTAAGTTAAAATAAATCCATTTAGTCCCTCAAAGAATATGAAACCATTACTATTTTAGGTTATTTTACACTTGTTAGAGTAACCATATGGCCATTATGCCTTTTGTACACACTTATGGTTTTAGGTGCACATAAAAATTTGACCATTTGCAAATAGACGCTATAACTGAAACCAATGCTTTCCCTAACCTCTATTATTCTCATAAGTCTTTAAATTCCATATAATTTAAGAATATATTCCATAGCACATCAGAGGCTAAGAGGTGCACCAGGTGAGCCTATATGGAGTTTCTTTGATTTTCTTGCCATTTTCTCCTAGTTTCATACTTTACTTAATTCTACATGCATTATACTATCAAAGGCATGCAAGAAAAACATATGGGAGATCACTTTCTCTCTCTATAAGAAGCAAAGGAGCTCTAGGTTTCCTAGTATGCTTGCTTCAAACATAATAATTCTTACCTCAAATTAAACCTCTCTTTGAGCTCTTTAATTTACACCAATTAATTTTTCAAGGAGAACTCTTTCCTCCCTCTTAAAAATACTCGACTTCCTCCTATCAAGATTTTAAAACCATAGGATTTAAGCTTAGGATAGTATCATCTTTTATAATTAAGAGAAATGCTCAAAGTGCATAATTTTACTTTAAATGTAGGTAGAAGTCTTTCTCTATCTTCCTCCTTTTTTTTCCTCCATGAAAGATGTCTTTAAACTACTGGAAATTTCATTTAGGCAATGCAAGGGAGGGTTGAATGAATGAGCATTTAGAATTTAAAAAAAAAAGCTACTTTATTAAAGTTGCTCATAATTACAAAAATGTTATAGGTTTTGCTGCATCTTAATTTTCTTCATTCTATCTCAATTTTTCTGTAGATTTCAACCCTGTAATATATTTTTGAAGGTCTTAAAACCTTAAGCTAACTTTCTTGGGCTACAAGGGCTCAAAATAGTGTAAAATAACTTAAAACAACATTGTGCTATAGGCTTCTTATAATATCTAATTCTCTAAAAATGAAAAAAAATACAAGAAACGTAACATATAGTTTTTTTGTAAATGCATAAAATTCACCAAATTCAAAAGAAAGTCCTTCAGATAGAATGATTTGAGGTCCTAAAAAATTTATGTAGCATTCTAAACTCCTAAAAATGAGAATCCCAAGCTCAGACGAAAAGAAAAACAGAGTTAGAATACAGAAACAAATTTGAATGGAAGGTTGACGAAATGTAATGGCATTTTTGTAATTTTGAGAAATTTTTGAAATTCTCAAATTAGGGCTTTTTAAATGAAATTTTTGAGTTCTCCTGGATTATTAGAGGTCTTAAAAACTATGGGAAGCCTTGAGATAGTAAAAACTCCTCCGGTAGACGTTTTCTAACATCGATTGACCCAAACTTTAACAGATTCGTTCGGGAAGGTTTTAGCTCTGATTTGAGTGATTTCAAAGAAATTTTATTAAATTGGGAATCTAAATTTCATAGTAAAAAATAAATTTTTCAAAAAGGAGCTAAAACGAATTAGAAACAAAAATGCCAAGATGAAAGGGCAAAATTAGAAATTTTGAAAAGTATTTCTTAAACCTACCAATATATAGGTCACGCCCCACCTTCTCATTCATTTAGCTACATTTTTTTCTACCCTAAACTAGAGGAGAGAGCTAGGGTTTGAGGTGCACCAAGAGGAGAAGAAAGGAAGGAGAAAACCAAGGAAGAAGTATGGATTTTCTTTGTTTTTTCATTTCCCTTTCTTTCCTATGGTTTTATTGAAGTTCTTGGATCTATTTTAAAGGCAGAACAGAGGAAAAAATTTGGATTTGAGGAGAGGAGGCCAAGAAAAGTGAGAAACAAGCAAAAAAAGCTAAGGAAATAAGGTAAATCTTAATTCCTATGGTAGTTACTTCTTCTCCCCTTCTCTCCTTGGTTTGTCCAACATAGGGAGCTTCAAGAAGGCTTGGATTTTGGGTAGAACCAAGGGTGAATCTTAGGAATTTTGTAACAACCGGGAAAAGGGAAAAGGAAAAGAAAGAAGAAAGCTAGAAATTTTCGGAATCCAAAAATTTTGCTAAGTCTGCTCGCAATAGCGAGAAATGGTCTCGCTACCGCGAGAGTGCCCGTTCGCAATAGCGAAAGAGATTCTAGCTATAGTGAGTGCGAGCATTCCATATAAAAACTGGGAGGCTGCTCGCCGTAGCATACGTCATAGCGAGAGTAGAGGTCTGGAACTGACACGAGTTCGCCATAGCGAAGGTTAAACCTCGCCATAGCGAATGGAATTTGTATGTGCTCGCCGTAGCGAAAGTTAAACCTCGCCATAGCGAAGGTGATTAATACGAGCTCGCCGTAGTGAAGGTTAATTTTTGCCGTAGCAAAGGTCAGTCTGGAAAAGAGTAAATAGCGAGAAAATGACTTCATAACACGCCCCAACTCATTCTTTCTCTCATATTTGCCCTAGACTTCGATCCAAGGAGAGAAAAGAGGCGTGGAGAGTGAGAAAGATCAAGAGAAGGAGGAAGAGCAAAGGAAAGGTAAGCAAGTTCCTCTCACTTCTTCTCAGAATTCTGATCTCCTCTCTTTGCTTTCTTTTCCTATGGTTTTATTTATGAAATTAGTGGGATTTTGGGCATGGGTCAGAAGAGAGAAAGTGGAAAACACCCTTGAATCTCTTTGTTTTCTTTGAAAATGTTGTTTCCACTACCTTAGGAGCTTGAGAGAGAGAAAGAGTTGATGACATTCTAGAGAAAGAGAGAGAACCCTAAGTTCTTGTATGTTAGGAGGGTTGCTCTGAAGATTACATTTTAAGAGAGTAATTTATACTCTTTGATTGTGTCTAGGCTCAAGTGAAGCACCTCCATCAAGGTGTGATTGTGAACCTAAGAAGGGAGAAGAGGAATTGAAAGGAAAAGCTAGTGTTGGCTCATAAGGTAGCTCTCTTCCCACTCTTTCATGTTGCATTCTTGGATGTAATAGTTATAGTATATTTATGTATATGCTTATTGTGTGGAATATGCCATATGCTATTTCTTTGATGCATTGATGCTAATGTGCTTGTGTGTTGGATTGTGAGAATTGCTCAGGTGAGGTAGTGCCGAAAGTCCTTTGAGATGGGTGAGGTAGTGCCGAAAGTCCCTTGAGATGGGTGAGACAAGGCCAAAAGTCTCACAACCGAGTGAGGTCAAGTCAAAAGTCCCTAAACTCGGGTGAGGCCATCCAAAAGTCCCTAAACTCGGGTGACACTAGACCAAAAGTCCCTAGAGCTTATTTTTGGCATTGTTGTGATTTCCATAGCATGTACAACATGTGTTATGTGGTTGAGAATGATGGGATGCGAAATTACATGCTTTGACTTGTTATATGCCTTGATTGCTTACTTGAATGAGTACATGAGCTACTGAGATTCCATGAATCTCACCCCTTCCCCTCCCATATTAACATGCTAGGTGGATCTCAAGGAGAACCGAGTGCACACCAAGGAGCCTAGAAGCATGTATAGCTAGACTTTAGCTTTATTTTGGATATTTTATTGTAAAGTGGTGTCAAATGAATATGTACCCACTATTTTTAAGATGTAACTATTGTAGCAAGTGTATATGTATGAAAAGATGTTGTACAAACTATGTAAAGAGCCAAATCAATGGAAATGTGAGTTTTGCCCCTTTTGTTGAATGAATGTAATAGTGTATTTTTAGCCGTAGCATAGTGAATTTAGAATGTATGTTGATTTGGACTACTTGGACATATTATATAGACTATTGTTATACTTTTAAACTTGTCCATGAGTGGCTAGAACATATGAGAGGCCATTTGGACCTATTTTGGACCTTTTGGGTGCTAAAATCGATAAATTTGTGAGCTCCGTCAAAATATGACCAGATGAGCTCCTCTTGCCATGAAATTTTGCATGCCTCTAGAGTTTGTAGGAAGCTTCTTGAGAAGCTAAAGTGGGCAATATTTGGAGGTCTAGAGAATATTTGGTGAATTGTTGAAATTGGGAGATTTTGGTGGTTTGGCCATGGTACTGTTTCATTAGTCCGAAAATGTTTCTATGTCACTCATAGACCAAATGGGTTCCAAATGTCATGAAATTTTATACACATAAACTATACAACTACAGGGAACTATAGGAATTAGAATCACCTAAATCAGAGGTCTGTAAAGAGAGAATGAACCTTCTTAAGTTCTGTATCAGCATCAGGGAGCCCACCTGACCTTCGTCACTGTTCCATCAATTTTTGGGGTCTAAAGGCTATTGAACTGATTTGGACTTATTTGTTTCCTCTAGTATACATCTGTAGCTTTTCAAATTAGTATAGTATTCCCAGATTGGATTTTTGTGAATTTAATTATGGATTTTCGAAGTTCATGATAGTAAACTAGGCCAGAAACAGAGACAGTCGGACCTTTACCTTATTTTTGATGTCAAACATGGTCTAAACACTAAGATTTGGATTGGAAATTATTTTTAGTGTAAATTTAACACTTAGAGCTTTCTAGAGAGCTATGGTTTACTAGATTTCCATTTTTCTACAATTAGATATGATTTTCCAAAGTAGAGCCAAAAATCAGAATTTTGGGCGAATGTGAGAAATTGCATTTTTCTAGTTTTTGACTCCATACCCGTGGCTTGTGATTTGTTTTATGCTATGTCTGAGTTGTATAAATGGAGTGTGAGTAGAGAATGTGACTGATGGGTTCATAGGATCCACAGGGTAGAAAATGAGTGTTTGAAACCCCGTTTTATAGCATGAAAATGCCACGGATAGTATTAATTATTTGGAAATCATATGGAACCAAGCCCAGAGGGAGGCTAGATAGAGATAGTAGATTAAGGTGTTACAAATTTAATGGAGGAGAATAAGAATATGCAAAGAAAATTAACAAATAACCATGGCAAATCAAGATAGCAAAGTTAGGGTTTCAAGTGTTCCTTATAAAATTTGATTTGATACAATAATTACTAGGTCTAAATGAGTGTTTGGATGAGCTCCTAAGATCCCTAGAAGGCTTCTTATATGAATCTTCCATCAAGAAAATAAAACAAGCTCCGTATATGCTAAGAAGATGCATAGTCTAGGCCTAAAGGGTTCAAGGCAGTTAAGGATAGTTTTAAATTTTTTTTAAACCCATTTTTGAGTCATATATGATGAATGAAGATGAGGGGAAATCTTAGGAAAAATTTATGAGGCATAAGGAATGAATTAGTGTCATAGGTTCCATAATATGACCTAAAGAAGCAACACCTAGTTAGGATCCTTGTTTTAATTGTGTGATGACTCCAAGAGGCTTAAAAGGAGTCAAGAATCATAAATGAAAGGAAAGAATAGAGCCTAGAACTCAATTGGTGGATATTGCTTCATTAGGTGCATTTTGGAACCATAAAGGAGCTATTAAACCAAGTTAGTGTGTGTTTGGAATGATGGTGAGTAAAATGGGTTTTGGTAAATTTGATTTTGTAGAATTGATTTTGTGTAAAAGTGGATTTACATGAATGTGATTTATGTTTGAAAAGTTTAATTGAAAAGTGATTCTAGTAAAATTGTTTTTATTTGGATATTATATACCAAAATCACTTTTAAGTATAAAATTACCAAAAAGGGTAGTCATATTACTTTGTTTGATTTATTCCTATAACATTACTTTTTTTTTAAAATAGCATTTAACAAATGATATAGCATAATATATCTTTTTATTTTTGTTGATATTAGAATTAAAATATGAATTAAAAATAAATATTTTAGTTAAGTTTACAAATGTGCATAGCATAGAAATAGAGTATTACAATTGATTGAAACTACTAGTTATTTTGTACATATAGTGCAATTTGATTTCGAATAGTATCTTGAAGTTGATCCATTTCAAATAAAGAGACAATGTTTAGACTTGGCAATGGATCTAGGCCAATGTGCTCATTAGTTTCTCCTTTAAATTTTGTTTCATCTTCAAGATAGTTAAACTCAATATTTGTTTTAGAATTCTGTCTAATAAAATTATGTATAGCCATTGTCGCACTAACGATTTGCACTTATGTTTTAAATTTGAACTTTGTCATGCACCGCAAAATTTTAAACCTATTCTTCCATACCCCAAAAGTTCTTTCTATAATATATCTCAAATTTGAATGGTAATAGTTGAATGCCTCATTATCATTTTTAAATCTGGAAGAATGTCTAAAGTCAGAGAGATGATAATGCTCATATTTATACGGACCAATGTATCCAACTGGGGTTGGATTGCCATTATCCACCAGATAAAATTTACCTAATAAATAATTAAAGTATTACACATTAATTATTGAAAAAAAAAAATTATAACCATAATAGTAAGGGCATGAATATACCTGGAGGAGGACTAGGGGAAGTTCATGCTTGGAGTTGTGGGAGTATGAGAAAATACACAAGCATTATGGGCAGTGCCTTCCCAACCAGGCAAGGTAAATGTGAAACACATGTTCCAATCATATACGCCATAATATTTTGTTTTGGATGCCCTTTTCTACTAATAAATCTTGGTTGTTCACTAGGGCTAACCACACATGGTACATAAGTTCCATCAATTGCTCCAATGGCATTCTTGAAAAATGGCCAGTATCATGAGTCATTTCAAATTTTCGAATAGGCTGAACGAAATGCTTGATCTCATGGATTAATGTATTTGAAGGCCAATCTCATGCAAGCAAGTAATACTGTATGCAAATGCCTACTTACAATCTCCCCTAAGCACTAAAACCTTTCTTGTAGCATTCTATTACATACTTCATGGCCAACCATGTTTAAAAACATCGCAACCATCTCTTCAACTCCCATGCATGTAGTGTGGTTCAACCTACATTCAACTAATTCAATGCAAAATTTATGAAACACGTGTTTTTCCATGCGAAATATCTCATAACAGTGAGTAGGATGCCCTTGCAATATTTCTTGAACTCAAGAATGACCAGTTTGTTCACTCGTTCTACATGGTTGTTTACATAAATATGTCACTGTGTAGCTACCAATTCGTGTAGCCACATGAGCTTGTTGCTCATGAGAAAAAAGTTGTGTCGTTTCAATTTCCATTTCTCCATCTTGTATTTCTTTAAATTCCATTTATACCTAAAAAAAGCATTATGGTATGAATATAAACCAACAAAGCATAGTCTGAATATAACGGCACATTGCAATCACAAATCCATAAAAGAACAAACTGAATACAAAAGCATAATACCATCAGAAACCTATAAACCATAGTCCAAAGACAAAAGCATAGTCCGAATACCATCACAAAACATAAAAAGCATAACTTGAATACAAAAGCACAATCTAAATATAAAAACATAGTACCATCACAAACCCATAAAACATAACCTGAATACAAATTCTAAGTTAACTCATAGTGGAGATTTCATGAATGAAAGTGGATTATCTACTGCATGTCGAAGCCAAATCAACCTTCGATCTTCATAACTGTGAAAGATGGCAAACATCTCCTAATTTTGTTTATATATCATCATCTGACAGCAGTTTGCATACCACATTGGATCACTGACAATCTCATTGATTAAATTCAACTAAGCTATCACTTCTTTCATTGATGTTCCAGGTGGTTCTATAGGACCGAAACGACATGTATTTGTAATGACACTTATAGCGTCAGCTATTTTTTATGCTGCACGGACTTTGGCCTTACTTGTCTGCTCACTATGGTCAGCTCTCTTTCTCTTCCCACCACTTATCTGGGCACTAGTTCCCTAAGATGGGCATAGATTGATATTTGCAACTCCTTCAGTTGCCCTAATACTATCATCTTCACTATCTCCAGATCCTTCCTTTATATCTAACCCAATATTGTCTAGGTTCAAGTGGTACCCATCCTCACTTTCAAGCGGGCCATAATGTCATTGACGATGGTGTCTATGCAAATTGTCTAGTTGCAACTATGTCTTTAAAAAGTGTAATTAACTCTTGGGCAAATGGAAGTCCCTTATACCTAAATTTCCCATATTATGGATTTTCTTGCATGTATAAGACAACTCATCACTTTTACAAGTAATCAAGCAAAAATATTGCAATTAACTCACAAATACATGTTTATGCATAACCTACCAATTCCTTCTTCTCCCATCACTCATTAGGTGCATCAACAGTCATCTTCACACTATCCCACCCTAGGCCTGTTTCTTTGGCAAACAATTTATGCCATACTGACCATTCTTTTTTTAAGCTATCCTATTTGTTTTTCAGCTGAGCTCTATCATAATTTCATCTAGTCAATCCATTGAATTGCTCAATGGCAGCCTTCCACCCTTTCTTTGTTAGGGTTGCTCCATTGCGTTCTCCTTTTTGGACTTAGTCTAAGCATGCTTTAACAAAATGTTCAGTTGTTCTTGGATCCCACACAGCCTTTTTCTGAGAACTCATTTTTCTATATGGCCAAAAAAATTATAAAGGACTAAGGCCAGCATGTATAAATTTTCAACAGGCCCACATACAGTAATAAGTAGCAAAATCATTAATATTGTTAACAAAACTAGTAAGTTTCAACAATTTAAGAGAACAAATCGAAAAAATAGGAACCTAGAAAATGCATGGTTCTTAATTATAAAAACAAAAAAATAAAATCCTAAAGGAGCACATCCATAAAGGTATTAACAACAATAGAAACTTAGAAAAGAACACTATATATTATATAAAGAACACTGATGAAATGAAAATTAAAAAGAATACTATATACACATATGAGTACACACATACCTATTTTATTTATTTCCTTTAGAATCTCTAAGTCCAAGTTTAAGTCTAAGTCCAAATCCATATCTTTTAATATATATATATATATATAAATTATTTTAGACATACTAAATAGGTTTACCCTTATATACCTTTAAATAACATCTTTCCTATCCAATATGACATTTGAAATCCTACTTTATATTACAAACTATATAACAAAATGAAATTACATGGTTATGCTTCCATTGTATTCCCTCTTTTTCTTGAACTAACCAATATCAACTTACTATGATTACACCTTACAAATGCAAGTACACACATACATGTGAACATGCACATATGTTGTCTTTGCTCATATTGCATCACCAAACGTTTAACTATTATCATTATTTTTCGTTTTTTGTTCTTTTTTTTTTTTTTGGGTCTCATGTAAGGAAAACAAAAAAAATTGAAAAAAATTACAATGAAATAAATTTGTTGATAATAATAAAACCTATATATATATATATATTCTCGTTCTTCATCATACATGTAGACATTCGTCCATGATTTAAAATTTAGCAAATTTTTAATTAATTTGCTAGGTACTTGAAGTATTAGGTACCCAACTTCATGTAATAAGAAAAAAAAAAGAATTAAGAATATATAATAGAAGCGATATTAATTTATAGTAATTAAAATATAAGCAACACAAAACTTAGGTAGGATTTTTTCTTTTTTTTTAACTTTGTAAAGGTAGTTAAAAATATCTTTAAGGAGTACATTTCTTTGTATACTGTCAATGTAAAGGGTCATTCTCCTACACTAAGATCTTCGACACTTCTGGAGAAATCACTCAAAAAACTGTATCATGTAGTTGTCTATAATTAAGAAATGGTTTTGGTAAATAGTGAAACTTTAACATGATGGTAGAATCAACAACTGTATCTGTTATATTTGGAAAGAAAAAACTATATCTACTATTTACTAATGGTGATGTTTCGTGTTTTCAACACCCAAATAGCCCCATCACCTCTGCCATAGTGGCTTTGCTTCTCCTACCCTTGTATTAACAATTGAAAGTCTTTACTAGAAGTAAAGTGAGTAAATTAACTACACAAACAGTTTTACTGATAGATGCAAATATATACTATTTAAAACTAATTTTACATTATAGATAAACATAATAAAAAATAAAAACTATTTGAAGTCATCAAATTTAAATATTGGGGTGATTAGAATTATGCATATCTTTTTTAGTGAATAAGATTTTAAATCTATTTAAATAAACAAATAATAAATAAATTATAGATATATGCTTGAAATTTACTCTTTTATTTACCTAATATAAATTTTTTAATCATCTATTTTACACAATTATCTATTTATTTTTTTATATTAAATAATATTTTTATCATTTAAATAGATTACGTTTTTTTTATTTAAATAGATGGACTTCTTTTTGTATATAATATAATATTAAACAAATTAAATGGACATTCACCTAATATTTATGTAAGCATTCATGTGACGAATATATGTAGAATAAACTAAAAGGATTCACTTGCCACAGTTTTTGTGTATATCAACTTTTATTATATATAATTGTATGATATGCCAATAATTCATTTCATTAATTTTTTTTCCAGAGTATAATTCCCTTTTGTGGTGCTGTTTATGATTTATTTTTATATATATAGCTCTAGGGACATATGTTTATAAACATTAAAATTAACAGTATTTTTATACAAAAACTTAAAATAATAAATTTGTTCCATTTCTAATTTTCTACCACAAATAAGGAAGACATACCTATTTTACGATTTATTAGATCTTAGTTATTGTATATTAATCATCTCATAACTACATATGAAAACACCGCAGTAGTAGTCATACATGAAAAGAGGATTATGAATATGCTTTGGCATTAATAGTCATCTCATAACTGTGTATGAATATGCTTTAAGTGTAACTAGTATGAAGGAGGAAGAAGACAAATCAAAGGAAGAAGACATTACCTACAACAGATCAGAGGAAGAAGATGAAGGAGCAGCGCGGTCACTAATTGAAAGCAGCTCCACATTAGCAATAGATTAAAGGAAAAAGATAAAGAAGATTCTTGCCTATCAGAATAGGAATGTTTAAAAACATATTGGAGTTGAGCTCTTGACTGGCTTTTAGTGAGACTCTCCACTTCCTCGAGATAGGTCCTCTTCAAGGTGATACCTTCTCTTCCTTGACGCTGCCACAGTGGGATAGTGTAACATCTGGTTCTCTGAAAACAAGAGAAAACGTAAGAAACGTAACGTATGGTTTCTCCGTAAACAAACAAAACTCACTAAATACAAAAGGGAGTCCCCCAAAATGAGATAGTTAAGGTCTCAAAAAATTTGAGAAGCATTCTAGACTCCTAAAATGAGAATCTCAGGTTCAGATGAAAAGAAAAATAGAGATAGAATGAAAAAATAATTTCTTACAAAAAATTTATGAAACGTAATGGTAATTTTGTAATTTTGAGCAAATTTTGGAATTCACACAAAAGGATTTTTCAAATGAAAATTTTGAATTCTCCAAGGTTCTCAGAGGCCTTAAAAATCATGGAAAGCCCTGGGACAGTTAAAAACCCTCTAGTAGACGTTTTCTAATGTCGATGTATCTGAACTTTGACGAATTTATTCAGGAAGGTTTTAGCTCTGATTTGAGTGATTTCAAAAGCATTTTACTAAATTTGGAACCTAAATTTCATAATGGAAAAGACAATTTTCAAAAAGGAGCTAAAACGAAGGAGAAATGAAAATGCCAAGAATAAAGGGCAAAATAGAAATTTTTGAAAAGTGTAACCTCCTCCCACCTATATATATGATGCACCTTTCTTCTCCCTTCATTTTGCATGACAAAGTTCTGCCCAAAACCAGAGAAAAACCCTAGGGAGAGTGGCACACAGGGAGGCAAATAAGAGGAGAAATCAAAGGCTTAAGATATGAAAATTTAGTAGTTTTTCACGCTCTTTCTCTTCCAAACCTCTTCTCCTTTATTTCCTATGATTATAATGAAATATATGGATCTATTTTAAGGGAGAAATTGAGTGAAAATTTTGGATTTGACGAGAGGAGCTCAAAGAACACAAGATTCAAGTGAGAAAAAGCAAGAAAATAAGGTAAATCTTGCATCTCATGGAAGCTACTCCTCCCCCCTTCTTCTCCACATTTCGCCCCATGTGTGTAAATGCTAGGGGGCTGGAATTTTGAGGGAAACCAAGGGTGAATTCCATGAATTTAAGGGCGAAAAGTAAGAATATGCAAAGAAATTCAAGAAAAGGCCATGAAATTTCAAGGTGCAAAACCAAGGGTTTCAATTGCATCTTGTAAAATCTGATTTTGTATGATGATTTCTAGGCCAAAATAAGAGTTTAAATGAGCTCCCAAGATCCCTAAGAAGCTCCCCACATGCATCCTCCCTTGAGAAAATAAAGCAAACTCCAATAAACCCTATTTCCTCTATAGCCTCAGCCTAAAGGGGTTTGTGTAGTTAGAGAGAGTTTTAAATTTTTCTAAACCCATTCTTGAGTCATATATGATGAATGAAAATGAAGGGAGGCCTTGGAAAAAATTCATAACCCATAGAAAGTGAGTTGGTGCTTTAGGTTCCATATTATGACCTAAAGAAGTAACATGTAGTTAGACTCTTGGTTTTAATTGTGTGATGACTCCAAGAGGCTTAAAAGGAGTCAAGAATCATATTTGAAAGGAAAGAATGAAGTTTAGAATTTATTTGAGGGGTGTTGTTTCATTAAGTACAATTATGGAACCATAATGAGGTTTATAGAGCAAGTTAGTGTCTAAGTGAGTTGTGTAGCCTTAGAATTAATTCCATGAACCTAATTGGCTTCCATAAATTGTGTTTAGGCCAAGAGAAACCATCCTTACACTTTTGTGTGTGTGTGGCTGAAAAGGGGAGCTTGGATTCAAGAGAAAAAGTGTGTAATTGTGTACAAGGTAGCTCTCTCCACCTTCTCTCATGCATAGATGTGTGCTTAGCTTGTCTTGAATGTATGTATGTGTATTTTTTAGCCATGAAAAGTGTTCTAACATTACTTTAATTCCATGGTGCCATGATGTTATAATATGCTCTTATATGATATTTTTTATGTATGCTTGGGTTTGCTTGAGTGTGATAAGGCCAAGAAACCTTAGCCATAGTGAGGATGAGCTAAAAACCCTTGAGATTGGTTAAGACAAAGCAAAGAGTCTCTCAAAAGTAAGATAGGCTCCTAAGAGTATGGTTGAATCTATGAATCTCTTAAAGAATGGGTGAGACAAGTCCAATATCCATAAGAAATTGGGTAAGGCCAATCCACTTGCTTAGCAAGCCTTTATATGCTATGTATGACATTCTTAAATGATGAAAATGCTTCTTGAATATTTGCACATGTCAACATGATAATACATGCATTTATAAGACTTGTTTGCATCCATTATATATGATTGAATAGGAGATAAGCTATTGGGATTCTTTGAATCTCATCCCCTCCTCTCCAATATTCTAATATGCTAGGTGGACCAAGAGAACAAGGAGATGGAAGGCAACCACTTGAAAGATGAGAGTATGACATTGAAATGTATGAAATTTGCTTTATTAAGGCCATCAAGGTGGCAAATGTTATCATCTATGGTTGTATATGATCTATGACCTCTTGAACATATGTAATTATGATAATATGTTATGTTTAAATGGGAGAATGTATTATATGATCATTAGAATGCAATTTGAGTATGTAATGCTAAGTTATGCTTCTTGGAAGTTTGATGTGAATATGTATAATTGCATGTGGCATAGCCAAAATGAGAGGCATGGAGTTTGGGACCATTTGGGTAGCTCACACAAGTCTTAATTATACTTCTAGACTTGCCCAAGAGGTGTCAAACCCCAAGGAAAGCCATTTTGATATTTTGGTATCCTATATGGAGCCAAATTTGATCATAATGGAACCCTATGTCACTTTTTTTTCAAATGAGCTCTTCTTAATCTGAGATTTGGCATCCAAATGAGCTGATGGAACCCTCTTTAGAGCTTGTTGAGATATTTTTAGGAAGCTAAGAACAGAATTTTCGGAGGTCTAAAGAATATTTGATGAATTTTCAAAATTGAAAATTTTTTTGATTTTGGTCATGTCACTATTCATACTGATCCAAAAATAAAATCTATCACACAGGGTACAAATGATGTCCAATTATCACAAAATTTTATACAAAAAAATTAAATATTCCCAGTGACTTGTGACGACTAGAAGCACCTCATTTGGATGTCTAGAGAGAGAGATATGAATTTTTGAAAATACTATCTAGCATTAGACCCTCCAACCGACCTATGTTACTATTCGATTGAATTTCAAGGTCTGGACATGCCTAAACTGGTTTGGAGTTATTTTTTTTCTCTAGCTAACATCTGCAAATTTTCAAATTGGTATCATTTTCTTAGATTGGAGTTTTTTGGAATTAATTGGTCATTTTTTAAATTTGCTGCAAAATTCTGTGATAGCATCAGTGGACAGCCTGACCTCTAGACCATTTCACATGACAAACATCCTCTATGTTGGATGTTATGGTCTAGACATATTTTTATCATGAATTAGACATGTGTAGATTTCTAGAATGGCCAAGAATGTATGATTTTGATTTTTCTATAATTAGTTATGATTTTTCAAAATTGTGACAGAAATGAGCCAAATTCTTGCCAAAAATATGTATGTATATTTTAAGCTTCCCTTCGAGTTCCATGAGTTGTAGGACATTTCATGATACAAACAAGTTGTATCTATGTAATTAAATATGAGAATGTGTTGTATGAGCTCACATGATCCACGTGACATCAAATGGAATTTTTATACACAACGCAATGCAAGAAAATATATTATTTTTATCCCTTTTTCTTACTCCTTCATGGGATTGATGATGTAAAGCATGGAAATGTTATGAAATAAGCTAAAGATATATGGTGTTACAGATAGAATATCAATAGGGTGGACTATCCATACAGGCTTCCTACCACTTTGTCGCCAGTTGCTTAAAACTTCAACTTACGTTTGCTGAGATGTATCTGCAAAAACAGAGTGAAACAGAGAAACAAATTCCCATGCAACAAGGTTGGCAGAGATGAGTTTCGAACATAGACAATGTAACCTCTGCATTTGTTGTATCCTCTGACTGATTTGGGTATAAAGAACATTAGTCGTTGGAGATATTAATGTGCCTTTAATGTAAACACAGGTCGAAGTTTGCATTGGCAAAAAGCAGGTATAAAATGCTTTAACCTAATGTGATTTTCACACTCCTCAGAACAATGGTGCGGCAGCTCGAACGTGGATCTAAACATGATGTAAATAGGCTTTTCCTATGCAAACCTTGGTTTAGGCCGAAATGTGGGTAGATCAACGCTATTCCAAATGCATACTTAGTGTTTAAGGAAGATGTATGAGTTTAGAAATGATTCCAAGAACCTAATTGGCTTCTACATATTGTATTTAGGCCAAAGGAAACAAATCCCACACCCTTGTGTGTGTAAGGCCAAGGAAGAGAGCATAATTCCAAGAAAAAAAGTGTGCTTGTATGGCAAAGGTAGCTCTCTCCACTTTCTCTTGTAACACCATAACTCTTTTTGCCTCATGCTCTTTCAAAGTCTCATGCCATGCATTACACAAGGAAGCAAGAAAAATGGCATTAAAATAGTAAATATTTTTGCATTGTGTAGCATATGAATTCTTCATTCAATGTCCCATGGACTATATGAACTCATTAAACTCATTCTCATATTTAATAACACTAATACAACTCAAAACCATCAAAGAAAGTGGCCTAGAACTCATGCAAGTGGAAGAAACACACAAAATACTATAGTGCAGCCTCTGCCAAAATTTAGTTTTCTGTTACAAAGTTTGAAAAATCATAACTAATTCTAAAAAAAATTTAAATTATGAATTATTTACTATTCTAGAAAACTACAGATTTCTACTTTATGGTAAAAATATTTTCAGACCTTAACAGAGGTTGCTAGCCACTAGATATCAATGGAACAATATCAGAGGTTGACTGTTATCCCTGGTACTAACCTCCAACTTTAAAAATTCATATCTCCCTGCTTAAAGGTCCAATTGGAGTAAACTTAGTGGCCATGGAAAGCTTATAATTTCTAGTTTATTTTTGTAAAAATTCATGAGTATTGGACATCATTTGGCCCACAAATGACACAGCTCAAGTTTCTGACTATATGAACAGTTCTTGTATCAATTTAATAGAAAAATGACAACTTTTAAAAATCATAATTAATTCCACAAAGCTCCAAATAATCTGGTCTTTGGCCCTCCAAAAATCTATGATAAGATCTATATATGTCCCAAATTTCATGGGCAAATTAGTTCATTTGGTGAGATCTTAAGGTTAAGTTGTGAAATGGTCATTTTCAAGCTTCACAAAGGGTCCAAATGATCCAATTTGAGTTCTAAGGCAACCATGACCACTTGAACACATGGAAATACACCAAAATGATATTCTAAACTTGTTTTAAAAGTGTACAAACCTAGAATTTGAAAAATCACTCTCTCACCCCTTGCCATACACAAGATTACATAAGGCTAGTTTTTCCATTCCATACTCAAAATGCACTACACCATACATATAACATAAAATCTCATTTGTACATAATATATTAGCATAATTACATATATTCATGAGGTTATAGGTCATATACAATAATATATTACAATATTTGCAACTCATGTGGCCATAAAGAAGCAAAATCAAGATACTTTCTTGTCATACTCTCATCTTCCAAATTGTTGGCTCCTATTACCTTGTTCACTTAGTCCACCTAGCATGTTAGAACATTGGAGATGAAAGAATGAGATTCAAAGAATCCCAATAGCTCATCTCTCATTTTAACTATACATAAAGTATGCAAAACAAGTCTTGAAAATGCATGCATGAGCATAATGGATGACATGATCATTCAAGAAGCATTCTTGACATGTGAGTAAGACATACAAAGCATCCATAGGCTTGCTAAGTAAGTGGATTAGCCTCACCCATTCACTTATAGATTTTGGACTTGCCTCACCCATTTTCTCTAAGAGGTTTTGGCTCAACCTCACTCTTGGAAGACGTTTTACTTTGTCTTAACTATCTCTAAGGGTTCTTGGCTCATCCTCACTATGGCTAAGAGTTCTTGGCTTTTCCACACTCCAGCAAATCAAAGTAAACATGTTAAACATCATTTAAAAGCATAATGCATCATTATGATACCATGGAATAAAAGCTCATGCTAGAATACTTTTCATAGCTTAAAATACACATACACACATTTAAAGACAAGTCAAGCATACATTCATGCATGAGAGAAGGAGGAGTGAACTATCTTTGGTGCAACCATACACTTTTCTTCTTGAAACAATGCTCCCTTCCTCGACCTCACACACACAAGGGTGTGGAATTGGTTTCTCTTGGCCTAAACATAATATATGGAAGCCAATTAGGTTCATGGAATCAATTCTAAGGTTATGCATCTTTCTTAAGCACTAACTTGGTTTAAACCCCTTTATGGTTTCAAAAATGCACCTAATGAAATAGCAGCTATCAAATGAGTTCTAGTGTAACACCTTAACATATGAACTCTATCTAGCCTCCCTTCTGGGCTTGGTTCCATATGATTTCTGAATAATCAATACTATCCGTGGCATTTTCATGCTATGAAACGGGGTTTTCAACACTCATCTTTTGCCCCGTGGGTCCTATGAATCCATTAGTCACATTTTCTACTCACACTCCATTTACACAACTCAGACATAGCATAAAACAAACCATAAGCCACGGGTATAGAGTCAAAAACCAGAAACAATGCGATTTCTCACATTCACCCAAAAGTCCAATTTTTGGCTCTACTTTGGAAAATCATATCTAATTGTAAAAAAATGGGAATCTAGCAAACCATAGCTTTCTGGAAAGCTCTAAGTGTTATCTTTACAATAAAAATAATTTCCAATCCAAATCTCGGTGTTTAGACCATGTTTGACATCAAAAATGAGACAGAGGTCTGACTGTCTCTATTTCTGGTCCAGTTTACTGTCATGAACTTCGAAAATCCATAATTAAATCCAAAAAAATCCAATCTGGGCATACTATACTAATTTAAAAAGCTACAGATGTCTAGAGAAAAATAAGTCCAGATCAGTTCAGTAGCTCTTAAATCCAGAAAATGGATGGAACAGTGATGGTGGTCAGATGGGCTCCCTGATGCTGATACAGAACTTCAAAAGGTTCATTCTCTCTCTACAGACCTCCGATTTAGGTGGTTCCAGTTCCTAGAAGTCACTGTGGTTTTCTAGTTTATGTGTATAAAATTTCATGATAGTTGGCCACCGTTTGGTCTATGTATGACATGGATTTCGTTTCTGACCTATAGGAACAATACATGACCAAACTACCAAATTTCCCCAATTTCAACAATTTGCCAAATATTCTCTAGACCTCCAAAAATTACCCACTTTATCTTCTTAAGAAGTTCTCTACAAACTCTAGAGGCATGCCAAATTTCATGGCAAGAGGAGCTCATCTGGTCATATTTTGACGAAGCTCACAAATTTACCGGTTTTGGCACCCAAAAGGTCCAAAATGGGTCCAAATGGTCTCTCACATGTTCTAGCCACTCATGGACAAGTTTAAAAGCATAACAATAGTCTATATAACATGTCCAAGTGGTCCAAAGCAACATACATTACAAATTCACTATGCTACAGCCAAAAATACACTATTACATTCATTCAACAAAAGGGGCAAAACCTACATTTCCATTGATTTGGCTCTTTACACAGTTTGTACAATATCTTTTCATACATATACACTTGCTACAATAGTTACATCTCAAAAATAGTGGGTGCATATTCATTTGACACCATTTTACAACAAAATAACCAAAAGAAAGCTAAAGTCTAGCTAACATGTTCCTAGGCTCCTTGGTGTGCACTTGCTCCTCCTTGAGATTCACCTAGCATGATAATATGGGAAGGGAAGGGGTGAGATTCATGGAATCTCAGTAGCTCATGTACTCAATCAAGTAAGCAATCAAGGCATATAATAAGTCAAAGCATGTAATTTCGCATCCCATCATTCTCAACCACATAACATATGTTGTACATGCCATGAAAATCACAACAATGCCAAAAATAAGCTCTAGGGACTTTTGGTCTAGCCTCACCCGAGTTTAGGGACTTTTGGATGGCCTCACCCGAGTTTAGGGACTTTTGACTTGGCCTCACTCGGATATGAGACTTTTGGACTTGTCTCACCCATCTCAAGGGACTTTCGGCTTTACCTCACCCATCTCAAGGGACTTTCGGCACTACCTCACCCGAGCAATTCTCACAATCCATCACATAAGCATATTGTCGACAATGCATCATGGCAATAACATATGGCATATCTTACACATCAAGTATATACATAAATATACAATGACTATTACATCCAAGAATGCAACAAGAAAGAATGGAAAGAGAGCTACCTTATGAGCCAACACTAGCTTTTCCTTTAAATTTCTCTTTTCCCTTCTTAGGTTCACAATCACACCTTGATGGAGGTGCCTCACTTGAGCCTAGACACAATCAAAAAGTATAAATTACTCTCTTAAAATGTAATCTTTAGAGCAACACTCCTAACATACAAGAACCTAAGGTTCTCTCTCTCTCTAGAATGTCATTAACTCTTTCTCTCCCTCATGCTCCTAAGGTAGTGGAAACAACATTTTCAAAGAAAACAAAGAGATTCAAAGGTGTTTTCCACTTTCCCTCTTCTGACCCATGCCCAAAATCCAACCAATTTCACAAACAAAACCATAGGAAAAGAGAGCAAAAAGAGGAGATCAGAACTCTAAGAAGAGATGAGAGGAACTTGCTTACCTTTTCTTTGTTCTCCTTCCTTATCTTGGTCTTTCTCACTCTCCATGACTCTTTTCTCTCCTTGGGTCGAAGTCTAGGGCAAATATGAGAGAAAGAATGAGTTGGGGCGTGTTATGAAGTCATTTTCTCGCTATTTACTCTTTTCCGAACTGACCCTCGCTACGGTAAAAATTAACCTTCGCTACGGCGAGCTCGTGTTAATCGCCTTCGCTATGGCGAGGTTTAACTTTCGCTACGGCGAGCACGTACAAATTCCCTTAGCTATGGCGAGGTTTAACCTTCACTATGGCGAACTCGTGTCAGTTCCAGACCTCTACTCTCGCTATGGCGTACGCTACGGCGAGCAGCCCCCTGGGTTTTGTATGGATTGCTCACACTCACTATAGCTAGAATCACTTTCGCTATTGCGAACAAGCCCTCTCGCTGTAGCGAGATAATTTCTCGCTATTGCGAGCAGACTTAACAGAATTTCTAGATTTCGAAAATTCCAGCTTTCTTCTTTCTTTTCCTTTTCCCTTTTTCCCGGTTGTTACATCTAGTTTCCATTCTTTCCTTTCATATATGATTCTTGACTCCTTTTAAGTCTCTTGGAGTCATCACACAATTAAAACAAAGAGCCTAACTATATAGTGCTTCCTTAGGTCATATTATGGAACATATAATGCCATCTCACTTTCTTTGGTTTCTAAATTTTTTCTAAGGCTTCCCTTCATCTTCACTCATCATATAAGCCTCAAAAATGGGCTTGGAACAAATTAAAATTATCCTTAGGTACCTCATCCCCTTTAGGCCAAGACTATGAAGCATAAGGGCACCAATGGACTTTGCTTTATTTTCTTAATGGAAGATACATGTGGGAAGCCTTCTAAGGATCTTAGGAGCTTATTCAAACACTTATTTAGGACTAGGAATTAAGGTTACATATTAGATTTTACAAGAAACACTTGAAATCCTAACTTTGCTATCTTGATTTTTCATAGTTCTTTTGTTGTTTTCTTTGCATGCTCTTATTCTTCTCCCTCAAATTCTTAAGATTCATCCTTATTTTAGTTATAAATTTAACTTCCTAAGGCTAGCCATATAGAGGTTGAAACATCCATAAATGAAGGAAGGAGGAAGATCAAGTGAAGAGATGGCAAAATACCTTGATTTCCTTAGTTCTTCTTGCTTGTTCTTGACCGTCCTTGACTTCCTCACTTCAATTTCGAAATTTACCCTCTATTATTCCCTCAAAACAGATCCAAAAACTTCAATAAAACCATAGGAAAGAAGAGGGAAAAGGAGGAAAGGGATTGGCTAAAGAAACAGCATGAAAAACCAAGAATTTCCATATGTTTCACCTTGTTTTTCTCCTTCTCTTCTTCTCCTCTTGGTGCGCCTCACTCTTAAGGTTCCTTCTCTGGTTTAGGGTAGAAACTAAATGAGTTGAATGAATGAGAAGGTGGGGCGCCCTATATATATAGGTAGGGTTTAGAAAGACTTTTCAAAAATCTCAATTTTGCCCTTTTATTTTGGCATTTTCATTTCTAGTTTGTTTTAACTCCTTTTTTAGAACCATCTTTTTTATTATAAAATTTAGGTTCCCAATTTAGTAAAATACCTTTGGAATCACTCAAACCGAAGCTAAAACCTTCCCGAATAAATCTGTCAAAGTTTGGGTCTACTGACGTTGGAAAATGCCCACCGGAGGGGTTTTAACTGTCCCGGGACTCCCTATGGTTTTTAAGGCCTCTAAGAATCCCAGAGAACTGAAAATTTTCATTTAGAAAGCCCTCTTGTGTAAACTCCAAAATTTGCTCAAAATTACAAAAATGCCATTACATTTCGTCAACCTTTCATTTATTTCTTCATTCTAGTTCCATTTTTCTTTCCATTTAAGCCTGAAATTCTAATTTTTAGGAGTCTAGAATGCTACTTAAATTTTTCAAGACCTTAACTAATTTATTTCAAGAGACTTACTTTGAAAACACACTCGTTTCTGTCGTGTAACAAAACTGGATATTACATCTCCCATGCATGAATGTGTGCTTATTGTCTTTGAATGTGTGTATGTGTATTTTAAGCCATGAAAAGTGTTCTAGCATGTGTCTTTATTCCATGATACCATGATGTTGTAATATGTTTTCAAATGATGCCCAGTATATTTGCTTAGGTTTGCTTGAGTGTGGTGAAGCCAAGAACCCTTAGCCATGGTGAGGATGAGCCAAGAACCCTACAAAATGGTTGAGACAAAGTAAAGTATTTTCTAAGTGTGAGGTTGAGTCAAAATCTCTTAGAGGATGTGGGTGAGGCAAATCCAAAATCCATAAGAGAATGGGTGAGGTTAATCTACTTATTTGGCAAGCTTATATATGCTTTGTATGACTTGTTCAACTGCCAATAATGCTTCTTGAATGATTGTACACTCTATGATACTCATGCATACATTTTTAAGACTTATATTACGTTCTTTATGTGTGATTAAAAAGGAGAAGAGCTATTGGGATTCCTAGAATCTCATTCCTTCCTCCCCACATGTTGAACATGTCTATATGGACCAAGGGAGCCAAAGAGTGAGAGCCATCAAGCTTGAAGGAGAAAATGCGATAATCAAGTGTTAAAAATGCAAATTTGTAGCCATATGAGTGGCATATAATGTAATCTCATCATATATGTTGTATGACCTTATGAACACATGTAAATATATAAATGTATCATGTATGTATGATATTTATGTATGAAATAGCATGATTTGGACATTAGATGGCAAGCCTTGACATGTATGCTCTTGTGTATAACTTGGGGTGAATGAGTGAGTTTGAGAAATTTGGATTTTTGTACCTTTAAGACAAGTTTATTAGACCATTTTGGTGCTTTCCCACATGCTCAAGTGGCCATGGTTGTCTTAGAAGCAATTTTAGACCATTTGAGACCCTTTCATGACACAAAAATGACCATTATGCAACTCAATATTGCAATTTGACAAAATGAAAGATTAACCCATAAAATTTGACATGAATATAGATCTTATCTAGATCTTTTTGGGAAGCTAAAGATCATATTATTTGGAGTTTTTTGAAATTAATTATGATTTTTCAAAGTTGGCATTTTTTTGCTAAATTGATGCAGACGCTGTTTGTATGGTCAAAAATTTGTGCTATGTCATTTGAGAGTCAAAGGATGTCCAATACTTATGAAATTTTATAAGAATAAATTGGACATGATAAGATTTCCATAGCCACTAAGATCACCCTAATTGGACCTCTGAGCAGGAAGATATAAATTTTTGAAGTTAGAGGATAGTACCAGTAATGATAGTCGACCTTTGGTATTGTTCTATCAATTTCTAATGGTTAACAGCCTTTGTTGTAGCATGAATTTATCTTTAGCATAAATTAGATATCTGTAACTTTCTAGAATGGTAAAGTATGTATGATTTCTATTTTTCTAGAATTAGTTATCATTTTTCAAAATTCATGTCAATATGTTGGATTTTCTGGCCAAGGCTACACCATTGCATTTCATGTATTCCATCCCCTTGCACGAGTTCTAAGCTACTTCTTAAGGTGGTTATGAGTTGTATTTGTGTAATTAAATATGAGAATAAGAAGGATGAGTCCATATGGCCCACAGAACACTGAATGAAAATTTTATCCATGACGTAACGTAATTAAATTAATTATTTTTAATGATTTTTCTCCTCTCTCTTTTGTTGTTCATAGAAGGAAGCCTAGAATTTATATGGGTTGAGTCCTCTAAATATGGTGTTACACTCGCTCATTTTTTCATGTCATCAGTGTTTTGATTAGTTTTATACTTCTTGGATCTTCTAGTTAGCTCATTTAACTTATAGGAAGAAATAACTTTACCTCACTTTATGTTGCTTTTTATTTAACTTTTTATAATTTCATTTTTACACTATACTACACTATATAGGTATCCTTATTTCTATTTCTTTCTTTTCATTTCTTTTCTTATTTGGTTTTGACCTTTTTTACACTTTGATCTCTAACTTCTATGGGGTCAATGCTCAAATTAAAATACAAGATATGCCTTCTTTTACTTTTCTGGTATTTCTCCTACTACACTGTAAACCTTTGGTAGTTGACTTTTTTGACTCTTTATCTCATTCTTAGCCCCATAACAACTCAACTCTGAATCATGCTAATTAAGCATAATTGTATGATTGATAATCTATACTTAATGTCTAAATCCAATAATGGTTTGCTAAAGGGTGAAAATGTGGGGAAATTTGAACCTTTTAAAAATTGAAAATCTTTATTCAGATAAGCAAGAAGACTTAAGCTTACAAGGGATTTAAATGCTCATTTAAGTCCTTTAATTCATTTACAACTAAATCTAGAAGCACAAAACTTCTACATAATTGTTTATCAGTTATTGTTTATCACTAAGATAGAGTAAACTAGGTTCTAGAGGCTGAAATAGGGGCTTGGGCACTTAGGCTGTGACTTGGAAGAATTTTGCTGCGGCCAAGATGGCTTCTAGAACCTCTAAAAGTGTCAAGATATATTTATGCTGTAGCTTGAGCACTCTTTGCCATGACCTAATTCAATTTTGTAACTTTAGAATTAAAGTTTTGGACTTGCGCCATAACCTAAAGAACCTATTTCACGACTCAGCTTGCTACTATAACACAGAATACAATTTTTCTTGATCCTCACCGCAATTTAAGCTACTCACCCGTGATGAGGTTTCTCCTTGAGCCTCACTATTCAAAAACACCTGAGTCTTTTCTTGACAAGCCTACATGGCATCGTGACAAGAGCGTTTACTGGAATGCCTCTAACAAACTTGCCCGACTCTTGCCACAGCTAGATTGCTCTTTGCAACCCTCTCACCTTATTTTCCTTGAGTTGTGTTGCAACTAAGGAGCCTATGTTGTGGCGAAATTAGCTTCTGTTACCCCCTAACTGGTTTTATCTATGACTCAACTCCTCTTTGGTGCTAAACTCATGGTTACTTATCCTAATTATTTGATTCACCCACTAATGAAGTTCTAGGGTCCTCTTATGGCTGAATTGCATAGTTTTAATTACTTGCTAACTTTTATATACTTCAACTTACTAATTCTCATTGCCTAAGGACTTAAAGATGGTTTATGTCCAATCAATCATCACTACATATTAGCAAGTTTACTTATTATGATAGCAAAGGGTGCCTAAGCCATTAATGATAATATCAAAATGTATATTTTCTTACCATCTGACCTTAGCCCACTTTGGATAAGTTTCATTAGTCCAAATAAGCTTGCTCTTAACCTCAAATTACTTAAGTATCCTTTAATATGAAACATAGCTATGCCACACTATAGATTCACATGTAGGGTCTCAATATCAACAAGAATCTCCATACATCAGAAACTTAGGCTAAACTTTCATATGATAAGAACATACTTATTCATTGATTTAATCATTCAAACTTTATACATTCATAGAAATCCATATTAGATCAATATTAGTAATTACATCAGAATTCTTTTAATTAAAGCCTAATCTTAAAAAATGTGTCCCTAGTTACAAAACATCAGAATACCTACACTTGGCAAAAATAGATGTATCATGATGCTATACAATATAAGTTAGACAAAATTAGCATCTATATAAAACAAAAAACTTTCTAAGTGCAAGAGTCCCATAAAAGTTCTAAACCTAGGGGTGCTCATCCACTTGCTTCCCCTTTTCTTTAATCAAGAAACTTTCACTTGAATTTGTTATCCAATGAAATAAGGTAAGATGTGAATCTCAATAACTAAAGGAAAATTCTATATATATATATATACAAATTAATCAACATAAATGCATATTATACAGAAAACAACGAAAGTATATCATACTCAACAATGAATTAGTTGGACTATCAGTGACTTCTATCCCATACATGTTAATAACCAAAAATATAGGGAAAGGTCCATCCACGACACAAACACCTCAACAAGCACACTCACAACTCAGCGCATTTATGAGTCTGATCATAACTCAGTGCCCAATTGTAGCACAATGCACAAGTGGCAACATGACTACAGCTCTACCAATGACATACCCATGGTCCAAAACAATAATCAAGTAACCAACCAATCATTTAACATAGAAAACCATATTGTGCAGTGTCAGACGATAATGAGATAGCATAAAGTTTACATTTTAATGTGTTTATAACATCAATTTCCTTATTTTTAGCACTTTTGACAACGAAAAATATATCATTAAAAGTGCAAATTCTTTAATTTCGCTTTAAAACAAAATTTCAACTTACCAATCCTAAAATCCATCCTAAATAGACTTGCTCAACCAGAAAAATCATAAAAATGAGCAAGGAATTTAGGTTCCAAGCCATGTACCTCAATTTACCACATTTCCACAATTTTCACATTGATGCATATTGCAATAACTAATTTTAAAAGTTCATATGTTAAGTTAGAAAACTCCAAATCATGCAAATTAGGACTCTATGGAAAACTCAGTACATGAAATATATGCCTAAAAAATTCAAGATCAAAACAAATTCAATTGGGCCATGAAAATCTAATGGAACAATAAACATATCAGTATCTTAAACCCAACCTAGACCTAAAATTTTAAGCATGCATATCTTTGGCTATACAGCTCCAATTTAGGTGATGGAAAGCTTATAATGCCACATATATACTTCTAAAATTTCATGAGAATTGGAGTTCATTTTTCCCTCAAATACATGAAAAATAGAATTGACCAAATGAACAATACCTAGAAAAATTTGTATTTTTTTGCTAATTTTGAAAAATCATAATAAATTTTACAGAGCTCCAAAAATTATGTTCTTTGACTATATGAAAAGATCTAAATGAGATCTACATATTTGCCAAATTTCATGTCAAAATTCATTCATTTGTTCAGATTTTGGTTCAGGGGAAATTTATAGCTCAAAATGGTGCACCATAGGTATCAAATAGTTCAAAATTGCCTCTTTCAAAACTTGTGATCATTTGAGCACATCCTAAACATGAAATAGAGCATGTACGACTATTTCATCAGGTCCTAAATATCATGCAACTCAAAATAACTCCTCCATTTGGCATTATACACACACTTTCCATAGCACATACATACCCAAAACACATGGTCTTGCATTTCTACAACTAAAATTGACATTTACATCATAACCTCATACTTTTACATATGTTGGAGCATTTACATTACAAAAATAGCAAGTACAAACTCTCATTGATAATAAATTACATAAAAACCAAAACCATTGTCAAAGTAGTACAATTCAAGTTTGTTGGCTTCCATCCTTAGCTCCTTGAGAGCTTCCTAGACATGGTTAAAAATAATATAAGGGAGGGTGAGATTTCAAGAATCCCAATAGCTTACTCACCCTTCAAGCACACTTGTATGGCATGTTATCATGTCAAAGAAAGCAAGCATGCATCATATGCATTCAAATATCAACCATAATCATATTTATGAAATCATAAGTCAAAACCAAGCTCTGGAGACTTTTGGTTTAACCTCAACTAATTATTTTTTGGATCTTTTGACTTAGCCTCACTCATTCCTTGAGACTTTTGGCTTTGTCTCACCCTTACTTAGGGATTTTTGGCTTCACCTCATTTAACTTAAAGGACTTTTGGCACAACCTCACCCATCAAGAGTCATTTATATTTCAAATGCATTCTAAGAAACGTAATGATATCATATCATCAAACCAATGACAATAGGCATAATTCATAGTCCAAACACACATACAAGCAATCAATGATAATCAAATAATTAAGATAAGCATACAAGAATAGATGAAGAGCTACCTTTCTCAAGAAGGACAATTCTCCTCCTTAGTTTCCTCGTCTTTCTTTTTGACCTCACATACACACTTGGGAGAGGCTTGGCTTGCTTGGCCTAAACACAATAAACAAGACATAAATACATCAATGGAGCCATCTCTAACTTCACACAAGCCTTATATAAGCTACTTCTAATTCTAGGCTTCCATATGGCTCCATTTATTGATATAATGAAGCAACTCATATAATTCATCATCTTGGCTCCAATTTTTCACTTAATCTAAGTCATATGATTCCATGTAAACTTATTAGAATTATCACAAACTCAAATCAAGGAGCCTAGCACCAAGTTGTTTCTTTATGCATAATGAAACCCTAAATTTTCACCTTACAAAATAAGGCTTCTAAATTCAAACCAATGGTGTCTTTGGTATTTATAATTCATATCTAGACCATTTTTATCCTTAAAATCAAAGAAAACTCTCCCTTGGTATTCCAAAGGAGTCTTGGTCGAGACTGTGCTTAAAGAAGGAACCCATGGAGTTTCACTCATTTTTTTAGGGAATTTGGCACCTATCTAAGTTCTTTAGCTTCTTCTTAACTCAATCATACTCTTACATGGTCTAAAATATCATTTTAAATGCTCATTTTTTCCTATGTGTAATCAAAACCCTAATTCTCATAACTTGCTATTCATAACTCTCTTGAATTCTTTTGGTTCCATATGATTCGCTATGCTTTAAAACCTCAATTCTTATCAAATTTGGACCAAAATCAAACTCCCTACATGATCCCCCCAGGTTGGCCAAATTGAAGCATCCATGAAAAAAACCAAGAAAGCAAGTTATTCAAAAAGAGACATACCTTATTTGCTTCCTTATCAAGTGGTATTTCTTAAGCCTCCAAGGTTTTCTCCAAACTCTTTCTTCCCTCTACTGAACCAACCACAAATCACCACCATTTAAAACTTCAAAACCATAAGAAGATAGAGTAGAAAGAAGAGAAGAATATTATAGAAAGGAAGAGCATGAAAAGTAGGCATTTTCTTACCCTTTCAATCTTTGTTTACTTCCTCCTTTCTCCCTCTCTGGTATGCCACTTAGGGCTGGTTCTATTTCTATTTTAGAGTGAAAGTGAGTCAGTTTAAATGAGAGGAAAAGGGGTGGCATGATATAAGAGAGAGAGAGAGGCTCACTTATAACATTTCTAAAATTTCAACTACATCTCTTAAACTTTGGTCTCTCCATTTAAGCTCCTCAAATCCTTTTTCAAAAATAGTTTTTTCCATCATAAAATTTAGGTCTTTTAATTCATTAAACGCCTTTGGCTTCACATTAATTGGATTTAGAATAACCCCAAATGATCTAGCCAAAGTTTTAGTTAACTAATAGTCTAAAATGTACACCGAAGGAGTTTTAACTATTCTGAGGGTTTCTATGATTTTTAAGGCCTCTAAGAACCTTAGAAAACTCAATTCTTTCATTTAAAGCTTCTTTCTTTGAGTTTTCAAAAAGTTATCCAAAATTACAATTTTACCATTATGTTATTACTTAATTCATTTAGCCGTTTTGGCTCTATTTTTAGGCTATCTTTAGGTTCTTATCCACATTCTTAAATGTTCCAATTATCATTCTAATATCAATTAGCCTTAATTTACTTTGCTTTAGAGTGATCATATCTCATTTTATCGATTTCAATTCAGTTTCTAAAAAATCGATTATTACATATCACCCCCCCTAAAAATAAATTTTGTCCTCAAAATTTAAATACGTACCTTAACTAAATAGTTGAGAATGTTGCTTCCTTATGTCATACTCCAGTTCCCAAGTTGCCTCATCAGAAGATAGGCCTTTCCAAACCACTTTCACTAAAGAAATGCTCTTGTTCCTTAGTTGTTTAATCTTGGTATCAATGATTTTCTCTAGTGTTACCACATAGGAAATGTTATCCTACAATTGAATATGCTTATATTCTATGACATGTGAAGGATCTAGTGGGTATTTTTTTAACTAAGAGACATGAAATACATTATGTATTTGGGCTAGGTTAGGAGGCAAGACCTCACAGTATGCAACAAGTCCAATTCTATCAAGGATTTCAAATGGACCAATATACCTAGGGCTAAGCTTCCTCACCTTAATAGATCGACCCACACCAATAACTGGAGACACCCAAATGAACATATAATCTCTATCTTAAACTCTAATAGCATTTTTCTCTTGTCAGCATAACTCTTTTGTCTACTTTAGATTGTAAGGAGTTTCTTTCTAATTAACTTTATCTACCTAGTGGTCTAGTCTACTATCTTAGGTCCTATCAGGTTCCTCTCACCTAGCTTAACCCAAGATAAAGCTGATTTACATTTTCTCTCATACAACTCATACATGGTCAATTAAATATTAGAATAGTAACTATTATTATACGTAAACTCAGTTAATGGTAAGTACACATCCCAATTCCCTTTCATCTCTAAAAAACATGCCCTCAATATGTTCTCTAGGGTCTGGATGGTCATTATAGTCTGACTATTTGTTTGGGGGTGATAAGTAGTACTAAATCTCAACTTAGTCCCTAAAATTGTCTATAATGACCTTTAGAAGTTTGATGTGAACCTAGGGCCTCTATCTAATATTATCCTATTGGATACTCTATAAAGTCACACTATTTCTCTTATGTATAATTGGGCTAATTTATCCAGTGTATATGTAGCCCTAATAGGTAAAAAATGTGCAAACTTTATCAATCTATCAATGATTATCCAAATAGCATTATGTCTAGAGGATGTTCTAGTTAATCGCATAATGAAAGAATTTCTAAAGGTTGCAACAACCCAACTGGTCTCTGATGCTTTACTATTACCTTCTAGCATACCAAACACTTAGCCACATAGTTAACTATATCATCCTTCATACCTAGCCACCAGAATATTCTTTTCAAATCCTGATACATCTTAGTGGCACCCAAATGGATGGTATACTTACTTTTGTATGCTCCCTCTAAAATTTTATCTTTCAATTTGGTTTTGTATGGCACACAAATTCTATCTCGGTATACTATCATACCATCCTCAGACACTTTGAATTTTGTGGTCCTACCTTGGAAAATTTCACTCTTAGTCTATCTCAAGAACTTAGTCTTTTTCAGGGCATCTATAATCTGGGTTCTTAAATCATTTTCTATTCAAGTTTCACTTAATAATAATTTACCCGACATCATATGGCAAGAGATATTTATATCCTTAGATTTCTCTATGAGTTTTTATTCCCTAATCATCATAAGAGCTGCATGGATGGATTTCTTACTCAAGACATCAACTATCACATTAGCCTTACCTGTATGGTATTTCAATATATAATCATAATCTTTTAGGAATTATATCCATGTTATCTGTCTCATATTTAATTCTTTCTAGTCAAACAGGAATTTCATACTCTTGTGGTCACTATAAATTTCTACTATAGCACTATATATGTAATGCCTCCAAATTTTGAGAGTAAATACCACTGCAGCTAACTCTAAATCATATATGGGGTAATTCTCCTCATAAGGCCTCAACTGCCTAGAGGCATAAGCCATTACTCTACTCTATTATATCAACACATATCCTAACCCTTTTCTTAAGGCATTACTATAAACCATAAATGATTTACTAGGGTTAAGTATAATAGTACAAGGGCAGTGGTCAATCGGAGTCTTAACTCCTGAAAACTCCTCTCACATCTATCATTCTACACAAACGTGTCTCTTTCCTAGTTAGCCTCATCAGTGGCAAAGCTATCTAAGAAAAACCCTATATGAATCATCTGTAATACCTTGCCAAACCTAAAAATCTCATAACCTCAATGATGGCCTTAGGCTTATCCCAATATAACATAAATTCTACTTTATAGGGATCGACTGCAACCCCTACCTGTGATATGACATGACCTAAGAATTTATCTTGGTTAGCCAAAACTCATATTTACTAAGTTTACTATGCAACCTCTTATTTCTCAGGATTTTTAAGACTATCCTCATATGTCTCTTATGCTCCTCGAATGATTTAGAATACACAAATATATCATCAATAAAGACCACAACAAATTTATCTAAATGCAGTATGAATACCCTATTCATATAACCCATAAACACAATCGACACATTCATTAGTTTGAATGGCATCACTAGGAACTCATAATGTCTGTATCTAGTCTTAAAGGCTATATTTGGAATGTCTTCAGCTCTAACCCTTAATTGGTGGTACCCAAATCTAAGATCTATTTTAGAGAATACTGATGCCCTAGCTAATTGATATCAAATCATCTATTGTAAGAAGAAGATATTTATTCTTAATGGTAACCTTATTAAGTTCCATATAATTGATATATAATCTTAGGTAACCATCTTTCTTTTTTACAAATAAGACAGAAGCTCCCTAGGGTGATACACTAAGGTGTACGAACCCTTTCGCTAATAATTCCTTAATTTTCTTATTTAAACTTGCTAGCTCAATGGGAGCCATCTTATAAGGAGCTTTAGACACCAATCTAGCCCAATGCACTATATCAACAGGGAATTTTATCTTTCTCTTAGGAGGTAGGACAGTAAAATTAAAACCTTAGGAAAAACTTCTGGGAATTTCCTAACTACAAGGATCTCCTTTATCCCTTTCTCTACCTCATCCTATATAAAGAGCAAGACTAGAAACCCTTGGCATCCATGTTCTAAGTATCTCTCAACCCGAGTGGTGGTCAAGAAAGATAATTCAACCCCAATACTAGGTATGGTCCCGCAAGTAGGTAAGGTAATAGTTTTATGCTCACAATTAAGTCTAGTGTTATTAGCAGCCATCCAATTCATGCCAACAATTAGATCAATATCATGGAATGACATATAACTCAAATCAATGGTAGTGTAACAATGGTTAAATTATATAGTGACATTTAAACATACATGGGAAGTAACTACATGGCTTTTAGTAGGGGTGGTAATAGATAAATTATAAGGTAAAGTACCAATGACCAGACCTAATTTTCTCACACAATCATAAGATATGAACGAGTGACTAGAACCTGAATCAAACATAACAATTATAGAAAAACCATTCACTATGATCATAGCTCTAATCAAATTGGGGGATACACTAGCCTCTTGCTGAGTAAAAGCGAACACTTTGCCCTGGGTCTATGGTCTAAGTGGAGGCGTAATCTCTGACTAAGGGCAATTCTTGGCTATGTGCCCCAACTTCTCACACTTGAAGCACGTCACTGTGGATGACTAAAATCTGCTGGGCTGCCCTTTCTCACCCTTTTGTGGCTTTTTAGTCCATTGCACCTTGCCTTTTTTCTTGTTGCTAGGTGCCACACTCACATTATCCTTTGGTCTCGGTCTCTTTAACTCTGAAGTCCCTCTTTAGCTAACCACAATCATTGTAGGTAAAATATCTTGCAAGCTATTCTCGATTACCCTCCTGATCTCCACAAAAGCATTAAATGTTCTAATTCATTATAGAGTAACTCTATCTCTAATCAGGGGCTTCAACCCTTTCTTAAATCTTTCACATCTTTAGGATTCATCATCACATTTTTGGAGATAGGAGGAACACTAAGACAATTCTATGAATTTGGCCACATATTAGTCCACAGAAATATTGTCAATTTGCTTCAATCCTATAACCTCCATTTCCTTCTGATCTTAGATAGAGCTAGGGAAATACTTCTCATAAAATTTCACTAGAAAATTTTCCCAATTGATCGGGATGTTCTTCGTCTGTATAATAGATTCTGTGCTACCCCACCAATGATCTGCCTCTTTTTCTAGCATAAATGTGGCAAGCATGGCTTTTTGCTTAGATGTACAGCCCATCACCTTAAAGATCTTCTCAAGCTACATAATCCATGTCTTAGCTTTATCCACATCTAATTCTCCATCAAAAGAGGGTGGACTATTCTTCTTGAACTTAAGACAACCTTATCTTCTAAACATGGTAATTATGGTTAAATACACGATTAATAATTAATGATCAATGTTTGGAGTCGTTACAATTTATTACATTATAAAAATATAGGAAAATTTAAACCTTGATGTTAGGGTCATCACTAAACAACCACAAGCGTGAGAATGCATAAAAGAAATTTACTATAATGAAGGTTTTGTTATTCATCCATCCATTAGTTTCAGACACGCAAAAACCTCCCACAAGTGTTCTTATATCATTTTCTAGTATTACCATTGAAGAAACTGGGGTTTCTAGGTTAAAGGTAGGAGTTTGGGGACCTATGCCGTGCCTTGAAACCCTCCCACCGCGGCTAAGTTAGGTACTGAAGCACAAAAATGACGTTTTTCACTTTGCGCCGTAGCCTCGACCTTCCATGTAGCGGCTAAGTTACTCTTGGGAATCATTGGGCAATTCATGCAAATTTCGTCGCATGGACCATTGCCGTGGCTAACTTACATGGCACCATGGTGACAAAGCCTCCTAGGACTACTATTCAAATTCCCACGATTCTCGCCTCGGCGAAAAACTCTTACGCTGCAGCGAGGATTGCTACTAGACACTCCTTACTTAGTTTCCTTGACTAGTGCCGCAGCAGGACCTGTTGCGCTGTGGTGAGGTTTCTCTCTGCCACCTTCTTAGGTGATTTTTTTCACACTAACCCACGGTGAGGCCTTCCTAGCCACGGCGTGACTCCCTTCTGTAACTATAGCTCCCAAATTTTGTCCTATGCACTCCAGTTCTCTTCTTAGGAACACCATAAGACCACTTCCCCTCATTTTATATAACTCTAATGGTATTTATCTACCTTATTTACCCAGCTATTCTACCATTACCAATTCAAAACTTAAGTACTAATTTCTACTCATCCAACTACCACATGTCAAGAAATTCATGGATTAATAACAGTAAGAATTCATGCACTATCAACAATTAACATTTGATACACATTCTGTTAAAGATTTCACACATCAATGGTTCATATCAACATCTAATGCATCACATAATTATATTTCCAATAGAATACCATACCATAAATTTAGTAAAATTCATACATCAGGTGTTATAGGTTCGTACATCCAATACTAAGCTAAGATAAGGCCTAACTCCTCAATAGATATATCCTAAGTAATCAAAATATAAGAGCCTACACTTGGTAACATGATTACATAATGATGCTATACAAAAAAGAATACAAAATTTAGCATCTATTCTAAATAAACTAGTCTAAGTGTAGCCTTCTCCCCACATAGTTGAAGCTCATAGATTTTCATTCACTTGCTTCCCCTTATCCTTACTCAAAGAGCCTTCACCTAAAGGTATGATCCCATGAAACGGGGTGAGATGCAAATCTCAGTAACCAAGGAAATTTCCATTCATAATATCTAATTTAATTAACATATATGCATGAATCAAAATCAACATCAGAATCATATCAATCATATCAATAAAGAAAATGGTTATGTTACTATGATTACCATCTCATACTAGCAATCATACATTGTAAAGGCCAATAACACTAGAAAAGACCCGTCCACGGCACCTACTTCCCATTGAGCACAATCAGGGCTCAGTGCATCTGGGGTTTGATCATAACTCGGTGCCCGATCGAAGTACATGCACGGGTGGCAACCACACCACAGCTCCACTATAGACTCACAAGGTCCAAACACAATACAATAGATAGCTAACCAATTCATTTAGCATTTCAAATCATTCATGTACAACAAATATGAAATTAAAGTAGATATATGTATGGAACTAATATAGGCCCGGTTACCTCACTTATAGACAAGTTGGGAAGCTACAGCAATACCTAAATCCTCCTAAAATCACAATATCAGAAAATGTTCATTTTTATCGGTCCATTACTATCTCATTCATTATTTATGGTAATAACCCAATGCTTAAAGAATTAAGTTACTAATAGTTATCTAAGGGATACCCACCCAATCACCAAGAGCCTTTAATTCGGATTTTGCCTTCCCTGGACTAGAAATATCAATATATCACTCCAAATCATAGGAAAATTCGCACAAAATTAAGGCCCACACTATAAGTCTACTATGGGGGTCCTAAACTAGTAGGAAATGCATCAAAATGGAGAGTTTATACTTACCTAATAACACCCTCAGCCCCAACCTACGAAATTTCACTAAGAAAATCCTAAATAACCACATTTCAGATTTTGGGTATGATGAAAATACTCCAAATGAAAAACTAATCAGGCCAAAATGAAGAGAAAGAGAAGGGGATTAAGTTATACAACTATTACCTTGGCTGAATCTTACTGTAGAAGTGGGAAATGGTGGATTTCTTGTCCCAAACCCTAGTCTCCCTTCAAACCTCCAAAAATGAGTTGTGTGTTTGTGTTTCAGCAAAATGTGGAGGGGCTAAAATGTTTAGGGTTTTAGTTAGGTTTAGGTTGGGTCTAATGTGGATCATGGGCTAACCAAAAGGTCCAATTGCAAGTGGATTCTGATTTAAGTCTTGTTGGGCTAGCTTTAATGTGTTGGGCTGCAGAAATTTAATTGGGCCAAACTAAGTTTGAAGAACTCAATTGATTTGGGTCTGCACAAGGGTTATTGGGTCATCACTAGGTGCTCTCTTTTGGGCCAAGTTTCACAATAAAAGGTAGGGTATGCACTTAAAATTATTGGGCCTCCATTAGTCCATAACCTTGTCTTACTTAATTTAATTTGAGCCTAGATGGGTTTCTAACTCAATTAAATTTCAAACTCATATTAATAATTTATCTCTCTAAAATTTTCATTCACTTAACTTACCCAATTATCCCATATTAATTATTTTTAATTAACCTAAATCAATGATTAACACTTTAATTAATTTTTGGGGTGTTACATTATCCCCTCTTTTTAGAAATTTTGTCTTCAAAATTAGACATACCTTACTCAAATAATGCAGGATAATCCTTCCTCATTGCCTCCTCCGTCTCCTAAGTTACTTCATCCGGAGTAAATCCCTTCCAGACTACCTTTACTAGGAGGATATCCTTATTACGTAGCTGTTTGACTTTTGAGTCCACAATCCTTTCCGGCTTAACCACATAAGACAAATCATCTTGTAGATGCACATTCTCATGCTCAATGACATGCAAAGGGTCCAGGTGGTACTTTTTTAGTTGGGCCATATGGAATGCATCATGCAATCTGGCCAGGTTTGGAGGTAAAGTAACTCTATAGGCCATGGGTCCTATCTTTTCAAGGATTTGAAAAGGACTAAGATAACGAGGACTAAGCTTTCTTGTCCTGATAGACTGTCCTATACCCATCACCGGAGTAGCCTTAAGGAACACATGATCTCCTATCTCAAATTCTAAGGGTCTCTTTCTCTTATCTGTATAACTCTTTTACCTACTCTGGGTAGCCAACAACTTCTTTCTGATGAATTCTATTTAGTGGGTAGTTTGGTCCACTATGTCTGGACCTAAGAGACTCCTCTCACCAAGTTCTACCCAACATAAGGGTGACCGACACTTCCTCCCATAAAGTGCCTCAAATGGTGCCATCGGGATACTAGAATAGTAACTGTTATTATAAGCAAATTCAGCTAAAGGCAAGTACACATCCTAACTCCTTTTTAAGTCTAGCACACTAGCCTTAAGTATGTTGACAGGCTCGTCGTGCAACCCTCAAAATAAAACTAGGTTGAACTAAAACATATAGCTAGTGGCACAACCTAGGTCATCTCCCTTAGAAATAGAATTCAATGTTCAATTGGGTTTTCTAAATGTTCAAAGGTCCTAGAACTACCTAATTTAGGGGGTTTTTTATCTAATTAAATTAGGTAAAATAAAATTGAATTAAAATGACTAACTATCTACCTAATTGTATGAATTATGGATGATATAATGATCTGTGACTAGCTTTGGATTCGTCCCTTGATATCTACTATGCTTATCCTAATCCAATTGTGATTAATTCTAGTCTAAGAATCCCTAATTATGTTTATTACAAGTTATCTTAGGTTACCACGCAAGAATCAAGAGATTAACAAAGTAATGTTGCATTGAAACTCAATCCCGCATTAAATCGTTAACTCTTGTCTTTAAGATCTATGAACACTTGAATTGAATGATTAATTGATTAATTAGCCTTTAAATCATCATCTAAAGATGTTTAATTAACCAACTAAACACTAAGGAATTCACAAATAGACAATTAAACACACCAATTCTCACAAGTATTTCATCAAATACCTTGATTGCACACTTGGAAAATGGAGAAAAAATAAACAATTCAGAACTGAAATTAATCAATTAAAGTAACAATTGCTTTCCTAATTAGTACCTAACTAGCTACTAATCAATTACACAAATTCTCAATCCAATACTACTTAACCAAGAAAATACAAGAAAGAGAAAAGGTGTAGGAAAATTAAGAAAATCTTAGCCAAAATTCTGCATTCTTCTCCAAGGGATTCAAGCTTCCACCAAGGATCTTCTTCCTTGCTAGTCACAGATAGATTAGAGCTTCATTAGAGATGGAATGAGAATGGAGGTAAGAATGGAAGAGATGGCATGGAGTTTGTTCTGTGAATGGAGTGGTGTGGACACTGGACGAAGTGTGGACGACAGACTCTGCAAATGGAGTGTATGGAATATGAATTAATGAATGGACGATGTGGATACGATATGACGTGAATGAATGGGATCAATCCGATGGATGAATGAATCGTGTGAATGGAATGAATGGATTATTCACGTGCTTCCTTTGCCTCATTCTCACGTGAATTCTTTATTGATTTCACGTGCTCAGCCATTGCCCATTACCCGAAGCATTTTTTCCTTCTTTGTTTATGTGAGTGTGGGCCCCATTCTTTCCCATGTAAACTTTATTTTGTTCCTTTTATCACATACACATGAATTCCTTCTCCACATAGCTTTAGCTTATGCAATTCGAATTTGCTCCTTTTCTTTCCATCATTCAGCTCCATCATCTTCCTTCCCATTCCAACGTGCAGCCCATAGCTCTTTTCTTCCAAATACCCATGCAGCTCATTCTTCTCGTGCTTCCTACATTGTTCTTCCGCTCATTTTCTTCTTTGCATTTTTATTCCAGTAGCTCGAGCTTGCAATGATTCCCATGCAACTTCTTTACTCTGGATGCATGCCTCATGTTTCACTCCTTGCTCTCCTTTAATTCTTCCAGCTCAAAGCTTCTTGTTTCAGCTGCTTCTTCACGCTCTTTCCTCCATTTTTGCTCGAGTTTGTGAGCTACTGGCTGTGGCTTTTGTTCATGCTACTTCATCATTCTCTGCTCAGCGTCTCCAGCTCATTTTCTCGTTTCTGCTTCTATGTGTTCTCCACATAGTTGTTGATTTAACGTTCAACTCAGCTTGTGCTTCCTCATGATATTCTTTTCCTCTGTTTTGGTCATATTTCCACGTAGCATCTACTCTTGTGAGCTTCCTCTCATGCATGAAACCTAGTTTCTTCCAGCTCTGTTCTAGCTCTTCTATTCACTCATTCAACTCACTTTAGCTTACAAGTTTCTTCTTGAATCACAAAACCCCCAAACCCATGGCTTCTTCCTTCTTGAGTCATGCATGTGTGTTAATGTTAAGTGAAGGGCTGCTCAAGTATGCTTCTTTAATCATTCCTTTCTCCTTTTTAATTCAAATTCTCATTCAAGCTTCAATTTCCCATTAAAGTCTGCCCAAAAGAATGGAAAGTATTAAGTGGAAATATCCAAAAATTATTTAAGATAAATTTAAGCCTTAAGAACCAATAATTTGCAAATTAATTCCTCAAATGTAGAAAATGGCTATTTGAATAAAATCTTATCTAAATAAAGTCTAAAATCCATATTTAATCATTAAAAACCTAAAATTAGGAGGATTCATGTATATAAAACTAGCATTCATCATATGTCCTCAAGGGTCTGAATGGTCCTCTCAGTCTATCCATCAGACTGAGGATGATAGGCAGTACTAAAGTTAAAACTAGTACCCAAAGCTTCTAGTAGAGACCACCAAAATTTTGATGTGAACCTTGGGTCTTTATCTGACACAATGCTATTAGGAACACCATGTAATCTTACAATTTCATGAACATACAGTTGAGCTAGTCTATCTAGAGGATAAGTGGCTCTAATAGGTAGAAAGTGGGCAAATTTGGTCAATCTATCCACAATCACCCAAATAGCATCATAACTCGAGGATGTTCTAAGTAAACCCATCACAAAATTCATGGATATACTATCCCATTTCCATTCCAGAATTTCTAAAGGGTGTAGCAAACCTGCGGGTCTTTGGTGTTCAATCTTAACCCTCTGACAAACTAGACATTTAGCAATAAACTTCACTATATCTGACTTCATCCCAAGCCACTAAAAGCTCTTCTTAAGATCTCTATACATCTTAGTGGTGGCCGAATGAATAGTGTACCTACTCTTATGAGCTTCTAATAACACTATGTTCATCAACTTTTCATCCTTGGGTATGTACACTCTACCCTGGTACCTCACCAACCCATCTCCTGACAGGTCAAAATCTTTGACCTCACCACTCCCGAGTTGCTCTCTAATTCTTCCCTAATATTCATCTAGTTCTTGGGCTTAATCCTCTTTCTAAGGTCATTTTCTATCCTCAATTCTCCTAAAAGAAGGCTACTAGAATTCATTGATATCGATAAATTCAAATCTCTCATCTCCTCAATCAACCTTTACTCTCTAAGCATCATTATTGTCTTGTGAATCGATTTCCTACTCAAGGCATCATCGACCACATTCGCCTTCAATGGATGATACTTTCAAGAGAAATCATAGTCCTTAAGAAATTTCATCCACCTCCTTTACCTCATGTTCAATTCATTTTGGTCAAACAAGTACTTTAAACTTTTGTGATCACTATACACCTCAAATTGGGCACCATAGAGATAGTGTCTCCAAATCTTAAGGGCAAAAACTACAGCCGCTAGTTCTAGGTCATGGGTAGGGTAATTCTCCTCGTGGGTCAAAGTTGTCTAAAGGCATAAGCTATCACCCTACCTTGTTGCATTAAAACACACCCTAATCCTTTCTTAGAAGTGTCACTATAGACTGTAAATGTCTCTTTAGGGTCAGGTATCACTAACACAGGTACGATGGTAAGCTTATCCTTAAGCTCCTGAAAGGCATTCTTACACTTAGCATCCCACACAAATGATTGATCCTTCCTAGTCAATTTTGTTAAAGGCATGGCTAACTGAGAAAATCCTTTAATGAATCTTCTATAGTAGCCAGCTAAACCTAAGAAGCTACAGATTTCGGTCATTGTTTTGGGTCTCTCCCAATTTAGTACCGCTTCTACCTTGCTAGGATCTACTGCTAGCCCTTGTTCTGATATCACATGACCTAGGAATTTGACCTCCTGCAACCAAAACTTGCACTTGCTTAACTTAGCATACAACTGATGCTCTCTCAATGTTTGAAGAACTATCTTAAGATTCTCTTCTTGCTCTTCACTACTTTTAGATTAGATAAAAATGTCATCAATGAACACTACCACAAACTGGTCAAAATAGGGCCTAAAGATCCTATTCATGTAATCCATGAAGATGGCAGGGACATTGGTTAACCCAAAAGGCATAACTAGGAACTCATTGTGGCCATATCATGTCTTAAAAGCAGTTTTAGGCACATCCTCAGTCCTAACTCTAAGTTGGTGGTAGCCCGATCTAAGGTCAATCTTTGAGAAGATCGACGCTTTAGCTAATTGGTCAAGTAAGTCATTAATTCTAGGCAAAGGGTATTTATTCTTGATGGTCGCTTGGTTCAACTATCTATAGTCCATACAAAGCCTAAGACTACCATCTTTCTTCTTGACAAACAACATTGGTACTCCCCACAGAGATACACTTAGTCTAATAAACCCTTTCTCAAGTAGCTCCTCTAATTAACTCTTCAACTCAACTAACTCAGCAGACGCCATCTTATACGAGGCCTTAGAGATTGGACTTGTACTAGGTACCAAATCAATGAAAAATTCTATCTCTCTCTCTAAAGATAGTCCACTAAACTCCTTAGGAAAAACCTCTAAGAACTCCCTAATCACAGGTATATCCTCTAACCCATCATCAACCTCAACATGCAATGAAAAGAATACTAGAAACCCTTAGCAACCATGCCTAAGGCACCTCCCGGCTTAGGCAGTAGACACACAAGTAAGCTTAGTCACAGGATAAGTTTCAAGTACATTTGCAAGTAAAAAAACAGTCTTACGGTTACAATCAAGTATCACATTATTAGCTGACAGCCAATCCATACCAATGATTACATCAAAATCATACAAAGGGATACAAATCAAGTCAAGGGTAGTACAACGGCTCTCCAGTTGTACAATACAGTTCAAGCACACATTAGATGTAATCATAGAATATCTAGTAGGGGTAGACATAGATAATTCAAATGGTAACAGGCTAATTTTAAGACCCAGATGCTTAACACAGTCATATGAGATGAATAAATGGGTCACACCCGAGTCAAATAATGCATCTATGATATGATTATGGACAAGTAAAGTACCTCAAATTAGACTAGGGGATCTACTAGCCTCTTGCTGCGTAAGTGAAAACACCCTTCCCTAAGTAGGTGGTTTAATAGATGAGGCCGACTCTCGTGACACTGTGCAAGTCAGTGCATAGTGTCCAGGCTTCCCATAACTATAGCACACCAGGCATGGCCCATTCCCATGGTTCTTTCCACACTTGGCATAAGTAGGTGGGGCACTCACTATACTTCTTAGGGGTCCCATGCTTCTTCTTTGAGGAAAATTCCTTGAGGGTGGTCTCCTACCCCAGGAGCCATTCCCACTATTGGCTCCTTTCTTACTTCTGCCCCTAAAAGGCTTCATGCCCAGTCACACTTACCCCCCAAGGTCTTTTTTCGCTTGACCTCACTTTTCATCATGGCCCTCTCCATCACTCTACACTTTTCCACTAATTCATCAAAATTGCATATCTGTAAAGATACGATCTTGTCTTTAATCTCTAATTTTAGGCCTCTTTCAAATTTTTCAGCCTTCCATGGCTCATCATCAAATCTTTTCAAGTAGGAGGAGAAGCGAGACAATTAAATGAATTTAGCTGTATATTAGTTTACATTCATGTCCCCTTACTCAAAGAAGTTAAACTCGGCTTCTTTGTCTGCCCTCACTGATGGTGGGAAATACTTGCTCTCGAAAGCAGTTTGAAAACTTTCCCAAGTCAAGGGTGTCCCCCTTGCAATCAATAATCTGGAGGCATTCCTCCACTAATGCTCAGTCTCACCCCCCAACTTGTATATGGCCAACTTTGCCTTTTGTTTCGTTGTGCATATCATAACTTCAAAGATTTTCTCTAGTTGTATTAGCCACCTCTCAGCTTTCTCAATGTCTAACTCCCCCAAAAAAGATGGAGGGTTAACTTTTTTGAATTTGGCCAACATAATAGAGAGGTCGCCATCTTCCCCTTGGTGTCCTACACCAGGGTTATGACCAGCACTAACACGATTCTCCATCGACACCTCCTGATTCTGCTTATTCATGTTTTCATGTAGCTATTGTAGCACTTACACAGTCGTTGCATGAGCCTCGGCTTGCTCTTGAAGCTAGTCAGTCATTGCCCTAACTGTAGTTTCATGGGCCTCATCTTATTCTCTCATTTGGTTGGCCATTGCAGCCATGGCCTCTTGCATCTCTTTTAGCATCTTAGTTATTTCTCTACGAGTAGCCATCTAGCTCTGCAATGCCACAAGCATAACCACAAGCATCCCCCATTAAGCTACAAACCAAGGTAAACAAAACACAACTCCACCCACGGCAGGTATATGTATGTATGAGTGTTATCACTAAGTCACAATGCTCCTATTCCTATCATGCATGTATCATGATTGCCAAGTTTTCTAACTACAAAGTTATAAATCCAACACAATTGCCTGAACCATTGCTCTGATACCAACTGAGACAACCCTATCTTCTAAACATGATAATTATGGTTAACTACACGATTAATAATTAATGATCAAGGTTTGGAGTCGTTATAATTTATTACATTATGAAAATATAAGAAACTTTGAACCTTGATGTTAGGGTCATCACTAAATAACCACAAGCGTAAGAATGCATAAAAGAAATTGTACTATCATGAGGAGTTTGTGATTCATCCATCCATCAGTTTCAACACACAAAAACCTCTCACAAGTGTTCTTATATCATTTTCTAACATTACCATTGAAGAAACTGGGGTTTCTAGGCTAAAGGTAGGGGTTTGAGGACCTACGCCGCGACTTGAAACCCTCCCACCACAGCTAAGTTAGGTACTGGAGCTCGAAAAATATGTTTTTCACTTTGGGCCACGACCCCGACCTTCTGCGTTGCAACTAAGTTACACTTGGGAATCATTGGGCAATTCACATGAATTTCATCACGTGGACCATCGCTGCGGCTAGCCTACGTAGTGCTGCGGCAGAAATGCCTCATGGGACTACTATTCAAATTCCTAAGATTCTGGCCTCAGCGAAAAACTCTTGCGCCACGGCAAGGCTTGCCACTGGACACTCCTTACCTAGTTTCCTCGACTAGCACCACGGCAGGACCTATTGCACCGCGATGAGGTTTCTCTCTACCACCTTCCTAGGTGATTTTTTTCACACTGAGCCGTGGCGTTCCTCGCCACTGTTACTCTTCAGGCCGCAGCTAGGCCTTCCTAGCCGTGGCATGACTCCTTCCTATAATTACATCTCTCAAATTTTATCCCATGCACTCCAATTTTCTTCTTAAGGACACCATAGGACCACTTCCCCTCATTTTATACAACTCTAATGGTATTTATTTACCTTATTTACCTAGCTATTTTACCATTACCAATTCAAAACTTAAGTACTAATTCCTACTCGTCCAACTACCACATGTCAACAAATTCATGGATTAATGACAATAAGAATTCATGCACTATCAATAATTAACATTCGATACATATTTTGTTAGAGATTTCATACATCAATGGTTCATATCAACATCTAATGCATCACATAATTATATTTCCAATAGAATACCATACCATAAATTCATTAAAATTCATACATCAGGTGTTATAGGTTCGTACATCCAATACCAAGTGTACGAACCTACATTAGCTTGGTATTGATATAAACCCTCATTTTAGGGTTTTAGTTAGGTTAGGTTGGGTCTAATGTAGGTCATGGGCTGACCCAAAGGTTTAATTGCAAGTGGGTTCTGATTTAAGTCTTGTTAAGCAAGTGATAAGTGCTAATTTTTATATATTTTTATCCACATTTATTATTGTTTTTAATGATTAATTTGAGCTTAAATGGATTTATTATACAATATTTGAATTTTTGGTCAATTTTGGAAAATAAAATAATTTTGAATTAATTAAGAGAATTTTTGGATTTAAATTGCTAATATTTTATTTTCCTTATTTCTTTGATGGATTAAATATTTTCAATCTTTAAAACATTTATTAATTTTGTACAGATTTTTAGGTAAATGAATTGAGGTTTAAAATGAATCAAAAGAAAAAAAAATGGAACAGAATTTTTATTATTTAGCTTGATGGCATTTTTGTAAATAGAATTAGGTTTTCATTTCTTTTGTTTTTCTTTTGTGAGGAGTCAGCTGGAGGAGAGGAGGACGCCGAAATTAGGAAGCTACTGTTCATTCTTCTTGCCTCTAGATACACACACTCAGCGCCGAAAAGAATTAAAAAAGGGAGGACTGTTTCATTCATTGGGGAGCTCTGGTTCTAGAGGCGCCGAAAGCTAGAGGAGAGTGTGGCTGCTTCTTCATTTCTCCTTCAGATTACACAGCAGCGCCTCTTTCCCTGGACCACATTCATCTTTCCGACTAACGCAGAGGACGCTGGAACCGAAGGTAGCTACGGGAGTTTTGGTCTTCACGTTGAGAGAGCCTGGAGAGAGAGACGAGAGCTGCTTCTTTATTTCTCCTTCAGACTACACAGCAGAGGATGCCTAGAGCTTCTTCATTTTTCGTTCTCTGGACTGACACAGGGAGGGTGAAAAACCATCATCATCATCATTCTTCTTCTCTCCAGCACATTGCCACTCCAGAACGCTGAACCACTATCCATCTCTATTTCCCTTCATCTCTTCATGGCAGTAAGCTTGAAGGAGTGTAAAAGAACCAATTTCATGGAAGCTTAATTAAATAAGGGTGGCACCAAGGTGAAGCATGAAGGAGGAAGGCTTGAGCTCTTGAATTAAATGGATTGAAGACCATTGGGGAGTTTATTTTTTTCTATCCTTTTCCTCTTTCAATTTTAAGAACTTAGGAATTTTCTAGTTTTAGGAATTTCTATGTGGATTTAATATTGAGACCTAGTTTTAGGTTGGACAATTATGTTATCTTGGATTGTAATTAGAATTGGTGTTGTTTGGGACTAGAATTATGTTTTGTGGTTGCTAGAATTTTGGTTTTTAGACCTTATAATGTTGATTTGATTGATGTTTGAGTTCTCTTGCATTGATTTGATTAATATTATAATTTTAATTGCATATCTTGGTCTCTTGCGCTGCTTGATTGTTGAATTGGATAGTATAATTGCTTAATTGTTCAATTAGGTAATCAAAACCAAATTTTTCAGAATTAATTGAATCCAATTGTTGAAAGATTTGATGAGTTTAATTGGCTTAATTCTTGCAAATTACTTGAATTAGCTAAGGGTTTACTAATTAAGTCAAGTGATGTGCATTTGAGTTTAGGGTTTCCTATCCTTAGATTAAGTTAATTAAATTCATTGGTCTATTGTTTAATCACTTCTCTTAGTCTCAATCAATCTTTGGTGAGTAATGAGAGCTGAAATCCCCTTGCAAAACCTTGGTTGCCTCCTGTTAATTCTTTACATCTTCATAATCATTTTAATTTCAATTTAGAGCATTCTAATTTAATTACTTGTTTAGTTTTTTTCTCTTTTAGTTGAAATTAAATTTCTTAATCAAAACCCCCCCATTTGCATAAACTTTTAAATATCAAATAATCACCTAAATTCAATCCAATTAACCCCTAAATTGCTCCTTGGGAAGAATGACTTAAGGTTGATCTATACTACATTAAATTAATCTTAGTTTAATTGAGTGCTTAAACGACTAAGGCAACATCAGCCAGCTTTAATGTGTTGGGTTGTAGAAATTTAATTAGGCCAAATCAAGTTTAATCAAGTTTAAAGAACTTAATTGATTTAGGTCTGCACAAGGGTTTTTGGGCCATCACTAGATGCTCTCTCTTAGGCCAAGTCTCACAATAAAAGGTTGGATCTACACCTAAAATTATTGGGCCTCCATTAGTCTATAACCTTGCCCTATTTAATTTAATTTAGGTCTAGATGGGGTTTCTAACTTAATTAAATTTCAAACTCATATTAATAATTTATCTCTCTAAAATTTTCATTCACTTAACTTTCCTAATTATCCCATATTAATTATTTTTAATTAACCTAAATCCATTATTAATACCTTAATTAATTTTTAGGGTGTTACAAAACTGATTAAGCAGCTTTTTAGTGGATATTTGGGCCTATGCTAGCTCATGAGAGGGTGTTGGTGGATTGCTAGGAGTGGATGGCTATGGTTTAAGGGCTTCACTTCTCACTTTCTCTTACCTAGCTAGGGTATTTTAAAGCTACTAGATCATTTCCTACTTCTTCTACATAATTTGTCTCTGTTGTTCTAGCATAATCTATTGTTGATCCATCATGGCTTGTTGTCTATCCTACCAATTCATAATGGTCTACATAGGGTCGTCAACCTTATCCCTAGCTGGTCTACCCCATCTTGTATTCACCATGATGTCTAAAAAGAACTACAACCTTAATGTACAAATACAATTCCATAATATATGTATCTATTTCCACTAATTTCCATTTTTCCTGACAAACACACTACAAGCACATGCCATTCAAGCGATTCAAGATCCAAACACAGAGCTAAATTACCTAAACCATTACTTTAATACCAATAAATGTCATACCATAATGAGATAGCATAAAGTTTACAGTTTAATGTGCTTATAACATCAATTTCCTTATTTTTTAGCACTCTTGGCAGTGAAAAATATTGTCATTAAAAGTGCAAATTCTTTAATTTAGCATAAATACACAATTTTAACTTACCAATGTTAAAATCCATCCTAAATATACTTGCTCAACCAAATACATCACAAAAATGAGCAAGGAATTCAGGTTCCAAGCCATGCACCTCAATTTACCATAGTTCCACAATTTTCACATTGATGTTTATTGCAACCACTAACTTCAAAAATTCATATCTTGAGCTAAAAAACTCCAAATCATGCAAATTAGGACTCTATGGAAAGCTTAGGACATGAACTATGTGCTTCAAAAATTAAGATCAAAACAAATTCAATTGGGATATGAAAATCTAATGGAATAGTAACCATATCAATATCTCATACCCAACCCAGACCTGAAATTTTGAGTATGTATATCTTTAGTTACACAGTTCCAATTTAGGTGATCTTGATGACTATGGAAAGCTTATAATGCCAAATATATGCAACTAAAATTTCATGAGTATTAAAGTTCATTTGTCCTGTCAAATACACAAAAAACTAGAATTGACCAAATGAATAGTACCCAAGCAAATATATATATATATAGCTAACTTTAAAAAATTATAATAAATTTTATAGAGTTTCAAAAATTATGTTCTTTGACTCTATAAAAATATATAAATGAGATCTAAAAGTTTGTCAAATTTCATGTCAAATTCGTTCATTTGGTCAAATTTTAGTTTACGGGCAATTTATGGCTTAAAATGGTGCACCATAAGTATCAAATGGTTCAAAATGACCTCTTTCAAGACTTGTAACCATTTGAGCACATCCCAAATATGAAATATAACATGTATGACGATTTCATCAGGTTTCAAACATCATGCAACTCAAAATCACTCCTCTACTTAATATTATACACACACTTTCCATAGCATATACGTATTCAAAACACATGGTCTTGCATTTCCACAACTAAAATTGACATTTAAATTATAATTTCATACTTTTACATATGTTGGAGCATTTACATTACAAAAATAGCAAGTACAAACTCTCATTGACAATACATTACATAAAAATTGAAACCATTGTCAAAGTAGCACAATTCAAGTTTATTGGCTTCCATCCTTGGTTCCTTAAGAGTTTCCTAGACGTGGTTAGAAATAATAAGGGGGAGGATGAGATTCCAAGAATTCTAATAGGTCATTTACCTTTCAAGCACACTTATATGGCATGTTATCATGTCAAAAAAAGCAAGCATGTATCATATACATTCAAACATCAAATATAATCATATTTATGAAATCATATGAATCTATGAAAGTTAAAATTAAGCTCTAGGGACTTTTAATATAATTTCACCCTATTATTTAAGAATTTTGGATTAGCATCACCTATTTTAAGTACTTTTGACTTAGTTTCACTCATTTCTTGAGATTTTTGTCCTTGTCTCACCCTTAGAGACTTTTGTGACATCTCAACAAGTGGATATAATATAGAATCTTAGGGCTAACAAAAAGCTAATGAAATTTATATAAGTTAATTGAATTTCCTTCCATAAGTCTTTTTTCCTAAACCTACCCTAAAATTTAGTATCTAAAGAAAATCAGTTGTTAAGTGTAAGGAAACTTTTTTTCTTTCTTTTTTTAATTAAGAGTGATAATATTATAAACCCAGAAATATAAGTCTGCCCACTTAGGATGCAATAGTTATTAAATATAAAATAACATTTTATTAAACAATTACTTAAAAAGTAAGTTACTTAATAATTAATGACTCTTAAAAGAATTAATTTAATTTTTATTGTGAAATTAATGAATATGCTTGTATTAATAAATCTACTTAAATACATAAGATATTTTATATTAATTTTTTCTTTTTGGTAATTATTGTGTGACAAGTAGATAACATGGTATCTCATATTAACATTAATTATTTGTATATATATTTCTAAATCTCAGAATAAATATAATAATAAATCGATCCAATTTCCTATATAAGTCAAACTCTCCGTACAATTTTTTTTCCCTCTTGTGATATATTTAAAGGGCAGATCTCTTTATATAGACCTAAAGTGCATGACAGTGCATAGCTAAATCTGATACATTGTTTTGTTTTTCTTTCAGGGTCGATGGCCGTGGCGTCTTTCTGCAATCATGCAAGATGCAACTAGAAAACGTGGATGTCTATAATCGATAAGCAGAAAGCGTAGAGAATAGCCTGGCATGCATTGGCACTACCTTTCACTCTCGCACCTTCTTTTCTGTATTTTGGGCATTTTATATTTGTGGGATTATGATTTTAGAAACATATATTTTTAATTATGAAAAATTAATTATTAAATATAAAATAATATTTTATTTATTTTAATATATTTATTACTATAATTATGAGTCATACTCATTAATTACACAAAAATCAAATTAATTCTTTTAAGAATTATTAATTATTAGATAAGTTATTATTTTAAGTAATCATCTAATAAACTACTATCATATATATTTAATAAATGATTGTGTCATAATTAAGGAATATATGTTCCCGATAATATAAGATGGTCACTTTTTATATTTATTGCAAGTGTAATTATCTTCAATTATAAATATATTCACTCTCAATTTTTTTTAAATTGATAATATTAATTTTAGAAAGAAATAATACAAAATGTATATAATTTATTATATAAATAAATCTTATATTTTTAAATAGAACTCACTACTTAATTGAGTTTTATACATTTTATATTTATTTCTCTCCAAAATTAATATGATTATTTAATAAAGAAAAAATGTTAAAATGATCCAAACTCTAGTTGATATATTACCCCTATTGATTATCTATCAATCATTATATACTTGATAGAAAAATTTAATTATAATTCGTTTTACCAGAAGGTTTGTACTTCATAAATATTTTTTAATTTTACTAAATGTGTGATAATTATCCTTAAGTTAAAAATATTTCAATTCATGAATTCTTAAAATTGCATTTCTTCCATAGTGGGATTTACAAAAACAAAAATCTTGATTGGCATATTGTTGGAATATAAAAGCCTGATGCTTAATTATGTGCCACTTGAGTTTGTTTTAAGCAATCGACAGATTGAGAATTTGAATAACGCGTGACAAGTAAAATATTATTCTTGTGCCAACAAGTATTTTTGGTACAATGCTCCCATTCATTAAACATGTGAGATGGACATTATGAGTTGATTTGGTACATAGTTAAATCTCATTATTTTGATATTACGAGGGATTTAATATTTATGAGTTGATATAATTTTTAATTTGCAAACGCGTATTTGCCTCGTTGAATATTACGACTCCATAAGCTATCAAATTCAATAAACTGTGCTGTGTGATGAACAATGTAATTCTTGAGGCTTGGATTTAGGACCTAGTTTGACCAAAAGAAATTGAAGAACAAAGATCTCTTAAAAATTATTCTAATCATTTATCATTATTGTGCACATTTATTGCTATATGATACTCTTAATTATTAATAAATTAAAACGATATTTTTTATCTCTTATGAATGAAATATTTTTTAATTTACTTCATCTTAAAATTTTTTATTAAATTTAGTTCCTCATATATGAAGTATTTTTTTAAGTTGGTCCCTCACATATAAATATTTTTATCAATTTAACCCCTCACAAATAAAATTATCATTAATAATGATTTTTCATTGATGAATTTTTTTAATTTAATTTCTTATAAATAAAATTATTATCAATAATGTCTTTTTATCAAATTAAGAAATATTTATATATAAAGTACCAAATTAAAAAAGTAGTTTTATGAATGATTAAATTGAAAAATATCTTATCAATAAAAAATTAAATTGATAAGATAATTTTATAAAAAATTAAATTGATAAATACACTACTTATAAAGAACCAAAATAAAATTTTACTCCTTTTTCAATTATATCTGCATATAGTCTAAGACGTATTTTTACATCGACCTATTACTTTTGATGCTAAAGGGCTCTTCAGAGGAAACAAATACAAATTACGAAGAGGAGACGCCGTATTATTTTATCAAGTGATCCCTCAGTATACTAACTCACATTCTACTCATCAGTAACAGTTTTTTTAAAAAATATATAATAACTTATGCACCACTAAAATATAGATGCAATAGGGTTTTTTTTACAGCAAATATAAAACCCAAATATTTTATTCAAGCAACTCGGAATCGAATATATCAAATTCCTCTCAATATATTTTAATTGGGGCACAAGATTGTCTTTGCGAGAAAATAAAGTCTTTCCGTTGGATGGCTATTTCACCAAATAACTTTCTTATTCATGGAAACACCCCCAAATTCGCGAATATCAATGTTTTCTCGTCGTCTTCGGAACAAAATTTTATATCCTCAATATCGTTAGTGCCATGCCATCTCATATTTACTAATAATATTTGACATAGAAGTGCACATACTCAAGCCGACTATAGTTGGATTAGATTTTGATTTAATTTAGTGTCTAATTTAATTTAGTATTGGGTTAGGTTGTCTTTTTTATTAAATTTTTTGATACAAATTATAAAATAATACCAAAAAATAATATTTTTATATATGTTTGTGTAAAATTATATTTTATTATTAAAAAAATATAATTTTCATATATTTTTTTATAAAATATTTTTTTTATAAAAATATATATAAAGAATCAAATTGAACCAAATAAAACTAATCAGCATTTTTGGTCTAATGTTTGATTGGACTCAATCTATTCAATTTTTTTTATTTAATTTAACTTGATTCGAAATGACCAAATTGGCTGAATCGTTAGGCGTCTTGATTATTATTTAAAATTGTCCAAATGTAAATTTTGATTATTATTTTAAAATGTCCAAATGCAAATTTGTCAAATACATGATGAAAGTAAAATTTTATACATATCACCGGTTAGACAAATATTGAAAGTAATAATAATAATAATAATTTATTATTATTATTATTATTGAGAGAGATCTAGTTTCTTTCTTTCTGATTTTTTTAATTATATCTCTTACTTGTATTAGGTTGCATTTTTTTTCTCTTCCTATATATATATATATTTGTTTAAGAAGTTTGAATCAAAATATTATTGATATAAGCCTAAACTATTTGCAAGTTGTTCATTAAAAAAATGAAATGTACCCTAAAAAGTTAGAAAGAGCAGTTACAAACATAACACATTAGGGTTGGCAGCACCATGGTCGTAATCAGATAATTATCTTTAAGGAGATTTTTAAATTAAAGGCATCTTTCTCCTTTATTAAGTGGATCTATATTATATGAAACAAGCTTTTGATTATTAAAGATAATTTGAACAGAGTTCTACAGCTTTTTAACATAAATGTATAAAACAAAAAAAGACAAGAAAGATATATATAAGATTAAAAAGTTATTTCGGAAATATATAATTATTTTTAAAAAAAAATAAAAAATGAGACGCGGAGCGTGTGGCTCCGCGTCTCTTAAAATTTTAATTTTTTTTATTTTCGTATCCCTTTTTTTAAAAAATAAATTTCTGATCCTTTTGGGTCAGAAAACTGACCCTGTCAGTATCAACTGACCCACGGGTCAATTACCCGTGGGTCAAATAAAAAAAATATTTTAAAAAAATATTTTTTAATTAATTTATTTAAAATTTATAAAAATAATAAAAAATTTAAAATTTAAAAAATATAAAATTATTATAATAAATATTTTTTAATTTATATATTATTTTTATTTATATTAATTTTTTTGTATATTAAAAAATGTATTATCTTTAAATCTCTTTATAAGTTTATTAATTCTATAAGTGATAAAAATTTATATTTTGAGAAAATTTAATTGATTTTATTGAAATTGGTAAATGGTGAAATTTAAAAAAAATTAAATGAATTAGTAAAAATATTTATAAAATTACATTTATATGAAAATTTTTTAATTGAAAAAAATATTAATCTATATATTGAAAAATACAATAACTTAATATATATATATATATATACTTTGTATAATTTTATAATTATAAGAAATTTATGTGTTGAAGAATAGTAATTAATTTTATTTAGATTTTAAACAAGTAAAATGTAAATAATAATTTTTTAACAATTAAGATAAGTAAAATGTAAATAATAAATGAAAAAATTTTTTGCTTATAAAAAAAAATTCTCTTCTCTATAATTTGAAAAACATAACGTCTTAATTTATTTATATTGCTTTGAGAAATATTAATTAATTTTGTTTAAATTGTAAGGAAGAAAATTAATTAAAAATGAAAAAATTAGTAATGTTTTGAGGAATGTTAATTTTGGTTAACAAGAATTTAAATAAGTTAGTAATGTTAATTTTGGTTAACAAGAATTTAAATAAGTTAGTAAAAATATTTTTAAAATTACATATATATGGAATTTTTTTAATTGAAAAAAAAGATTAATTTATGTATTGAAAAATATAATGACCTAATTTATATATATAATTTGTTTAATTTTATAAGTATAAGAAATTTATGTCTTGAAGAATAGGAATTAATTTTGTTTAAATTTTGGGAAATTAAAATATAAATAATAACTTTAAAAAAATTCAGATTATATTTTAAGAAAATATAATTAATTTCATTGAAATTCGTAAAAGGTGAAATTTAAATAATCGTTAAAAAAAGTAAACAAGAATTTAAGTAAATTAGTAAAAGTATTTGTAAAATTTCGTTTGAATTGATTATTTTTTATTGGGGAAAAATATTGATTTAGATATTAAAAAATATAATAACCTAATTTGTATATATAATTAATTTAATTTGATAAATATAAGACATTTATGTCTTGAAGAATAAGAATTAATTTTGTTTAAATTTTGAAATTGTAATTTTAAAATATTTATGTTCTAAGAAATATTAATTAAATTCTTTCCGTACATCTGGACATATATTTTTTATTGTTAATATATGAGGATAAATTTTTGTAAATAAAATATAACAATTTTAAAAATATGACGCTTGAAAATTAAAAAATAATGTTGTAATGTATATATAGTGATTATATAGATGTGTATATAATTGCATTAATTAATTTTTTGATAAGTTACTGCTGTTGAAGAAGAGAATAAAATTTTCTTAAGATATATTTAAATTATTAAATAATACAAATGAACATTAAATTTGAAAAATAGCAATAATAATTATTAGCTATAATGATTGTTTGTCCCACACCGAGGCTTTCTCCTCATTCGCTGTGGGCGACGTTGTTGTGGCTGTTCTTCCTCTTGGTCCTCCTCGGTGTCATTGACAAGTTCTTCTTCATTTTCTTCTTCAGACGATTCATTCTCCACTTGATGGCGAATTTGTTGGGAACTGAAATTCCATTGAGGAGATTGAACAGGCGGAATTGGTTGATTTGGAGTGAGAAAACCTTGTTGAGGTTGGTAGGATGCCCACTGTGAGAACGAAGTATTGCAATATTCTGCACTAAATGCAGCTGGATCCGTAAATAATGATGTAAATAGAACACAAGCAGATTGCATTGACTACGGTAGCGGTGTGAAGAAAGATGACTCAATATAAGTGGAGGCAGGCAATGAAGGGGTATAGTAAGGTGCAGAAGAAGATGGGCCTAGAATGTCAACATCTGCAGCTGAAGGAAAGGAAGAAGAACCAACATCTCCACCGACAGTTTGTGGTAAAACAAAAGAAGGACCAACGTCCCCACTAGATATAGGGGCTGTCATGTAAGATGACGATAGCATGTTCGTGTGCAATCCTCTAAAGTCTCCACCAGACATTGGTTCCCTAGATGAGAGGAACCCATGACCTCTTTTTTTTTGTCTCGCCTCTGACTCTGGAGGTCTGGATAGATCAGGTGCTGGCGAAGCTGGTTGAGAAACGAACATATCTTGATATTCTCCTAAAACATGCAACATGTTTCGAATATCACTGCTTACTTTTTGCCTAAAATCCCCATAACTAAGTGTTGGGGGGTCAATGATAGTAAGTCTGTATAAGTCCTCCAACACATCAGTCTGTTAAAGAAAAAATCAATTGTTAAAAGTTATATGTATATATATTTATTTAAAGATACATAGTATGAAGGTAAGAATTATATAAAAGTCATACTACAAAACCTTGAGAACCACTAGCAGGATGGATCCATCTTCGTGTATGTCGCCAATACCAACGCATATAGTCTGATGCGCGATCTAGTGGTGTATCAGTAAGGTCATTCTGTGCCACTACCAAGGGCCACGAATTCCATGCTGTAATGAAAACTACATGCTCTTCGCGCCAATCTTTATGAATCTTTCCTCTTAATTGGAGAGTATGTAGTGATCCTATATTAAATGATTTTTCTGGAATATGTTGCACCCTACCGAATTGACGGAGAACGTGATCAGCATGATGCCACTCGACTATCCAAAAGCAAAGTATAGGCATAGATGCACGCCATACATCAGACATTGCTAAGCAATACTCCAGAATCAATTGGACAACCTCGGGTGAGTCATATGGAAGCCAAATGACCTACACAACAAAAGATAATTATTCTATGGTATAATTGTAAAACGAAAAACAAGTAAATACCCTAACACAAACCTCATCTTCTTTCATTTGGTCTAACAATATTCTACATTGACGTAAGGCATCTGCTGTGGACCGAGGATATTGTGGAACATCCCGCCACCTGTGAGGAAAGAGAGAACGTACGTTAGCTTTTTAATTATCGAAAAATAGCATATTTGAAAATTATATATGCCTATACCTAAAACCTAGTAGGGGTCGAGTAGGATAAATAGTCATCCGAGGATCGGGTTGGGGGGGTCTGCGCGGAGCAAGACGGGGAAATCGATCCCATGCCCATAAATGAAGTAGAGTCAGACAACCACCTATGTTAACCTCATCATAGTGGGTGGCATTACGCATTTCTCTATATAGATGGGCCAACACTGCTGATCCCCAATTGTACTGACCAGCTTCAACAAAATCAGCAAGTAGCAGAAGATACATTAACATAACTTTATGTCCAGTCCTATCTGGCATCAAGTACCCCCCAATCAAACGCAGAATGTATGCTCGTGTAAACTGGCGAATAGTATCATCATCTGCGTCATCCGGCAAGTTGTTAAATGTCTGGGTCAACCAGAGAACGCTCAACCTCTGGCCATCCAATGTCTCAGGAGGCGATATGACACCAAGCAACCTATTACAAACAATTGACCAATTAAAGTCTGTCTGTCCACATACTGCAGTTCCTGTGTAGGGTAAACCCAATTGGATAGCGACGTCTTACAGTGTGATTATGCACTCGCCTCTAGTGAGGTGAAAGGTATGTGTCTTTGGGCGCCACCGCTCAATCAAAGCTGACACGAAGGCGGCATTGAAGTCAAAATGATCGAGTCGTGAAACACCATAAAAACTAGCCTTACGAGATATGGGACAATAGCCGAAGAGGGATGGAATATATTATCTTGTTGCACTATTCGCCTTATGCGTAGAATTCTATTATTCTGTATAATTATGTTAGACAAACTATCATAAATTTAGTTAACTCAATAATACATAATAAAGTACATTTTCTACTCACTCGTCCTTGCCACACAGCTTGAGACACATGACGGGATTGTAAATATAGTAAAGACTCATCTTCTGGTCCAGGATGAACAGTACTCTGGTGAGGGTTCATAATGGAAACCAATAACTCAAATATCTGTTAATAGTAACACTAATATGTCAAACTAATGAACAAAATATCAAAAGCCAATAATATAATATTAGTACGACAAACCAATGAACAACAATGAATACATAACAAAGATATAAGCAAATAGGTACTTTCAAATTAATCATTGACAATTCATATAGCACTCATATGTAAATGATCATCGACAATGAATATCTATCCTCGTGATTGGCAAGAGGAGCATGTGGCACGATTGTGTTCGATCTGTCTACATAACCTACATCTTTGGTTGTCCCTGGAGCTTTCTTGCCAATTCATCTCATTGCGTATTCGCGAGGCTTTCGGCTGACCTTTATCTCGAATCATAGAAGGATCAGGGACCAATCGAGGCCCACTTGTGCAAGGCCAATAAACGTCTCCTCCCATTGGACGAAATTATGTCTTGTAAGCATTTAAAATTGTCTCCAATCGAAAAATAACATGCACAAATTGTAGAGGATCAAGACAGACCTTGGCACATGCAGCGAAGACATGTTGACAGGGATACTTTTGGAGTTGAAACTCGCCACAATTACATGTTTTATTCGTCAAGCTAACCTTACAAGTTCGCCCATATTATTTATTGGATGGATCGTAGGGTTCTTCCACTTCGAATTCTGAAGCCCTTCTATCAAACGCACAAACTGATAAAGTAGATGCTCTTGCAATTCTAACTGAAATCTTCTTATGGATATCCTCAGAGAATAAGCTGCCTGCTTGCATTTGAGCAAATGTGGTTTGTGACCGCTCAACCCAATATTTATTCAACCGATACATTGTTACCTTAACCAAGCCAATAATGGGTAAGAATCTAACACTTTTGAAGACACTATTAATACACTCGGCTAAATTTGTTGTCATATTCCCCCAATGATGGCCATCCACATTATATGCACGTGACCACTTACTTTTCGATATATCCTCTATCCAATTCGCCGCTTCTGAATGCAACTGCTGGATCTGAGCTAATTGTTCATCAACCAAATGATGCTCATTTAGATAGCCAATGTTTACAAACTTCTTCTTCAACCATTTAATCCTTAACGTCGTATTCAAATTACTCACAATATGACGTAAACAAAATATGTGATGTGCATGGGGTGGTTGCCACCCATTTTCTGGGTTGGCGATTGCTGCTAATATTCTAGGATGATGATCAGATATCAAACATATATCTTGCTTGTTTGGTACCACTCGTCGCCTAAGGTTACTAAGAAACCATCCCCATGCCTCAAACGTTTCACCTTCAATGATGGCAAATGCAAGAGGGATAACTTTTCTAGCACCATCTTGTGAGCTGGCAATTAACAACGTCCCCTTATATTTTCCATACAAAAATATGCCATCTATTTGGATAATCGGTTTCAAGTGATCAAAGGCATCAATGCAAGGCTTAAATGTCCAAAATATCCTATGAAACAGAAGTGTTGTCTCTGTATCTGATGCTGTCTGTGGACATTCCTTAGTCACAAATTCAAAGTATGAGCCTGGATTGAAGTGTTGGACAGCAGATAACCATCTCGGGAGAACTGCATACAATCGCTCCCAATTTCCAAAAGCGATTGCAATAGCCCGCTTTTTACCCCACCATGCCTTTTTGTAAGACACCGTATATCCAAATGTGCTATGAATTCGCTCAATAACATCGCGGGCCGAAACAGATGGATTTTCTATGACCATCGATACAATATTTGATGCTATTATATCATAGTCTAGTTTCGAATGATCTTGTGATAGCATAAAAGAGACACAAGTGTGTGGGCCCGCATATTTTGTTATCCGCTAATCATTTTCTCCTTCAGATTGACATGCCCTTATCCGCCAATTACATCTAACACCATACTCTAGACAACGATACTCCACGTATTTCATTGATGATTGATGCACTTTGAATGTGTGGTGTTTGCGGACTAAATAAAGCTTTGCAGCATGACTCAGTGACTGCTTATCAAAAAATCGCATTCCAACATACATCTCTTAGTCATCATTCAAATCAATGACCCCTTCCATGTCAGGTATCTCAAATTCACTCACATTATCATTGCTGATTTGAGACAAAAAAGCAAATGCCTGCTCAGAATGCAAATTCAATAGAGTTACAAGATCCCCTTCAATATCAGTCACAGCAACATCATCCTCTCTATATTCATTGGCATCTGGCGGAGCATCATATTCATCTTCTGCCTCAAATTCATCTATTATATCTTTGGTTGCATCTGGAGGACTAGAAGGATTGTTATGACCCATCTCATCCCTCAATGAACTTGGTTGAGATATATCATTTGTGAGCGACATTGGTTGAGTATTAGAAAGTTGGGTCTCAAATGGATGAACATTTCCGAGATAAGAGCTAAATAAGGAGATCGATTCATCCACTCTATTAATCTGACTTGCACATGAATTTGTCAACGGTTCAATCATATTAGTCTCTTCATCACTTGGGCCCACATCATTAGTTGAGATGTGTGCATATAATTCAGGTGCTCCCAGTTGAGACTGAAAGTGTCGATTTGCTTTCCACATAGTTTGGATATCTGAATCGTCCTCTAATGTGCACGGCAAGTACCAAGATGGATTAAGTGATCGTGGGTATCGGTACACCAACTCAGATATATATTGTCTTGACTGAAGTCATAATTTTTCTCCAACCACAGCCTTCAACTGCTCGAGATTAATGTCAGGATCAACTTTTAATAATTTCGGCTTATCACAAACAAATATTATTCCTTCGTTGGTGTAAAAAATTCTTCCATTTGCATGAATGCATATGATTTCCTTCCTTCTACTCATTGTCGATCTTTACTCAATATCTTTGTGTAAATAATAGTTAAACACAATATATCAAAATGATCAAAGATAAATAATACCGAGAATATCGCAAAGAGCTTCAAACAAACAAAAGTTTCCGTATAGAATAGAAACTCTTGAGAATCTGTACAAATAGAAAAAAAAAACTTATCAGCATTTTCTACAAAAAAATCAAAATATATGAGAAGAAAATAAGAAATATAAAAATATTTTAAAATAAATAACAAGCCTCAACAAGAATACGAAGGCTGATCAAAAAGTTTAAATCTTCTACGTATCTAGAATGAGAGATAATATAAAAATGACCTTAAATTAAAAAAGAGGGCAACGCTTGAGAACCTGTTAAAAAATTCAAAAAAAAAATTATTACATTCCTCAGAAGAAAAAAATATGAATATTTGTTAGTTTGCAAGCATCATATTTTTAAAATTGTTATATTTCATTTGCACAAATTTATTCTCATATATTAACAATATAAAATATATGTCCAGATGTACGAAAATAATTTTATTAATATTTCTCAGAACATAAATATTTTAAAATTACAATTTCAAAATTTGAACAAAATTAATTCCAATTCTTTAAAACATAAATGTCTTATATTTATAAAATTAAATTCAAATTATATATACAAATTAGGTCATCATATTTTTTAATATATTAATTAATATTTTCTCCCAATTAAAAAAAAATCCATTCAAATGAAATTTTAGAAATATTTTTACTAATTTACTTAAATTCTTATTCACTTTTTTTCACAATTATTTAAATTTCACCTTTTACAAATTTCAATGAAATTAATTAAATTTTCTTAAAATATAATCTGAACTTTTTTAAACTTATTATTGATATTTTAATTTCTCAAAATTTAAACTATACATAAATTAATACTTTAATTTCTCATTATATTTTTTAATACATAAATTAATATTTTTTTCAATTAAAAAAATCATTCAAATCTAATTTTAGAAATACTTTTACTAACTTATTTAAATTCTTATTAAATAATATTAATATTCCTTAAAACATTAATATTTCACAATTACAATATTTAAGAAACTCAGATATTATATTTATCATGGTGCAAACTAAAATTTTTTTCTTCACCATTGAATTAATTTTATACAAATTTAAACAATAAATACATAAATAACTATTTTGTTTTACAATTTATTTTACTAATTTTTCATTTTTAATTAATTTTTATCCTTACAATTTAAATAAAATTAATTAATATTTTTCAAAACAATATAAACAAATGAAGACATTATGTTTTTCAAATTATAGATAAGAGAATTTTTTTGGTAAATAAAAAAATTTTATGAACATTTCAACTGTAAATGAATTATATTATAATTTTTTAAATACTTTTCATTTTTCAAATTCCTCAAAAGAAAAAATATGAATATTTGTTAAGCACATGCAAAATAAATATTTTCAAAAAATAAAATATACATCTTAAAATATAGATGAAGAAGAAAAGTAAACAGATACAGATATTTAGAATGATACATTGGTGAGGAGGAATGAGCTATAACCATATTGAGTTGAGTAGAAGAAAATTTCAAAGAGAGGGAATGTGTAGGAGAAGGCGAGAAGAAAATTTGACGACAGAAGACTGAAGACTACACAAGAGAAGCTATATAAATCAACTTTTTATAATTTTTTTTTTATTGACCCCCATTTTGGGGGTCAGATTTTTGACTGACCCTTTGAGGTCAGTAATCTGACCCGTTGAGGGTCAGCAACTGACCCTACGTGGGTCAGATTTTTCTGACCCACGTAGGGTCAGTTCTTTCTGACCCAATAGGGTCAGAAAGTAATTAAATTTTTTTAAAAAAAATAGGGACGCGGAGCCACAGCCTCCGCGTTCCTAAAATAAAAAAAAAAATTTCTTTTTAATTGAGACGTGGAGCTATATTTTTATTTTATTTAAAAATCAGTTGTATATTTGCGAAATAAATTTTTAATGTTATATGTATCTTTCTTTTTTTTATATATATATTTATGTTAAAAAGCCAGAGTTCTACTGATAAAACAAAAAAGTTGAATAAAAAGTATACTTAGTGCACATGAGGTTGCCAATTTAAAAGACAATAAACTAATAAAAATTATTATTATTAAATATAAAATAAATATATAATCTAATTTTTAAATAATATATAATTTTTACGCCGAAATTCATCGGCAAAATTTGTACCTCTATTATATATATATACACACACATAGATATATACTCTGAATTAATTAATAAAAAAATATAATTTTGATATAATTTATAAATTTTTTTTAATTAGAGAAAAATAAACAGAGTGTTAACACTCATACTCTCATATTCTCTTCAAATATTTGATCCCAGACTTTTTATTTATCTCTTTAACTTAAAAAAAAATATTAAGACAAATTTTGGAGATCCGTACAAGTTTTGACACGTTAATTCCTGGAAAGAAATAAATTAAAAAGTAAAATTTTAGGAGGAATATTTCTTACAAAGGTGTTTATTGTAAAAACACTACTAAAATTCCTTCTCAAAAACAAAATCAAAGAAAACACAGGCAGAACGTTGTTGGAAATAGCTCTGCATTTTCCTTGTCTCGCAGAGAAAACATATGAAAGGCAGAGAGAGAGAGAAAGTGGTAAGTTAGCAGGGTCAAAATCTCAGAAAATCTTTGAAGCTTCAGTTTTCATTAACATATTGGGGCATGCTTTCCCTCAAATGCACCAAGCAGCAGCGTCGTCATCATCCGCCGCCGCGCCACAAGCCTGGCATGAGTCCACGGCCATGCCTCTCCCTCTCCACCACCGCCGCCGCCGCCTCCATCTGCATTCTGCAGCTGCTCTTCCCGGCGGCGATGTCCCAACCCCAGAAAATGAAAACAAGCCAACATATTTTCGGCCCCTTCAACTTCTCCTATTACGGCATCTTGGACGTCATACCTCCGGCGTCAATCAACTTCGGAGCCCTCCAAGTCACTCCGGACACCGCTGGCAACGTCAACCTCACAGACACCTCCGGCCGAATCCTTTTCCAGCGACCCTTCAGACTCTGGGAAGACAGCGGAAAACTCGCTTCCTTCAACACCTCATTCCTCCTCAACGTCTTTCGCGTCAACAACGCCACTCCCGGTGAAGGCGTCGCCTTCATCATTTCCCCAGCTCTCGAGCTTCCCCGAAACAGCCATGGCCAATACCTCGGTCTCACCAACTCCACCACCGACGGCAACTCCACCAACCAAATCGTCGCAATCGAATTAGACACCTTCAAGCAAGATTTCGACCCTGACGACAACCACATCGGACTCAATATTAATAGCGTCAAATCGAAAGTTAATGTTTCTCTGTCTCAATTCGGAATCCAGATCGCTCCAAACGGTACCAAATTCTATGTAATCTGGATAGAGTACAATGGTTCACGCAAGGTGGTGGACGTATACATGACAGAGCAACCTGATAAAGATGCTCCTATAGTGGCAAAGCCTGAAAAGCCTGTGTTAACTTCAGATCTCGACCTCAAAAGTATCGTGAAACAGAGCTCTTACCTTGGGTTCTCTGCTTCAACCGGAACAACCTTCCAGCTGAACTGTGTTCTAAGATGGAACATAACGGTCGAGATTCTTCCTGAAAACAAGAACAATTCACGACTTTTGAAGATGGGTTTGGGTATTGGGGTGCCATTGATAGCTGTGATTGTGGTGGGGATTGGTGGGTTGGTGTATTATGTGTACAGGGAGAAGAGAGGAAGTGGATTGGGTGATGAACAAATATTGGGAACGCTCAAAAGCTTGCCCGGTACGCCCAGAGAATTTTCATTCAAGGAATTGAAGAAGGCGACGGATAATTTCAATGAGAAAAATAAGCTTGGAGAAGGTGGGTTTGGGGTGGTTTACAGAGGAACTTTGGCCAAAGAGAATTTGGAAGTAGCAGTTAAGAAATTCTGCAGGGACAACATGAAAAGCAAAGACGATTTCTTGGCTGAGCTCACCATTATCAACCGCCTCCGTCACAAACATCTCGTTCGCATACTCGGTAAATTCATTTTCATGCAAATGCTATCTATTGCTTTCCGTATGGTTAATGGACGGTCCAATCCTTATCCTTATCCGTAGTATCTATCTATCTATCTTCGAATATATGAAATCAGACCAACCCATTTAAAGCCCCTCATTAATGATGTACGTTATATTCTGTCAGCCACAACAATTTAGACCAAATTTAGATTTAGATCAAGATATACTATGGTGAATAGTTCAGTGACTATGCAATTGAATACTGACAAAAATGTTTCAAGGAATAAAGACTATAGCTGGGGTTTGATCCAAAACCATACCCTAGTACCCCTTTTAGTCCTGTTGTTTTCCTGGGAGTAATTTCTCTTGGAAGTGGCATTTTCAGGCCAGCTAGAAACCACAAAAACCGATCTTTTATTCCTTGTGGTCATAGTGAAATCCAGTATTCTCAATGTTCACTTTTGCCTCTGTGAAAGAGAGATTTCTTTCAACAAAATTAAGTCTTCCTATTTTATTTTTTTAAATAATAGTGGGAATGTGCATTTCAGGCACATTTCCAACCGATCCTTTGAAATGAAGATCTGCAGTCCACCAATCTTTCATCATTTTCCTAAATTAAGGCCAAAAATCAATGCCATCGCAATCTTATTACCTTGTTTATTTATTATCTTTGTATTAGGGTCATCGTCATATGTAGTCTTTCTCAAGTCATTTTAAACTATTAATAAAAACTTAATATCATCTTTTATATCTTAATAATGCATGCATATCCACTCCCAACTAAAGTATTTAGATATTTAACATGTGTCCATCGTGGTCAATGGTTATAGTTTATTTGTTGTTCAGCTGTTGCCATCATGTATTATCGCTTGGCCAGAATGTACTTTTTGGTTTCTTAATTTCAAAGGTTTCAACTTTTTTCCTTTATAATATAAAATGTTACCATTTTTTTAATTTAACTACTTGAAATTATTAAATGTTTAAGATATTTCGTTAAAGATTCTCACTTCATGTACATGAAAAAGATGACAAAACTAATAATTTAGTTTTGAATTTGTAGACATAGTTAATTTTTGTCCCTAAATTTTTTAGAAGATGAGTTAATTTTTAAAAATAGTTAACATTTTGGAAATTAATCCTCTCATCCAGTGCCTCATGATAAATATATCTTTTGAATTATAATGATGGCTTGGGCAGCTGATAGAAAAATGATAAATATATCTAAAATTTCTTCCATTTGGATTTATTTAGATTTGACAAAAAGATTGTAGGTTTTCATATAATTTTTGTGAAATGGTAAGTGTCCCTTACCTAGACCTTAACTGGTTATGCAGACTTAAACGTGCTAACTGTATCAATAAAGTTCAATAATTTGGGTAACAATGATTTAGATATTTTCAAAAACTAACTAGTGAACTCTAAAAAGATGGAGGGCTAAAACAAAGTGCGTGTAAAAGATTGACACGAAAAGCTATGGCATATACAAATATACGAAGAGATGAAAAAGATGATTTAGAGCTTGATGTTTTATAACAAAATTTGATAATAAGCTGCAGGTTGGTGCCACAAGAACGGAGTTTTGGTGTTGGTGTACGAGTTCATGCCCAATGGCAGCTTGGACAAACATCTTTTCTGCGAGGAAGGGAGAAGCACGAGCCCTCTAAGTTGGCACCTAAGATACAAGATCATATCAGGAGTAGCTTCGGCACTTCACTACCTCCACAACGAGTACGATCAAAAAGTGGTACACAGAGACCTCAAGGCCAGCAACATCATGCTCGACTCCGACTTCAACGCTCGTCTAGGCGACTTCGGCCTGGCTAGAGCTCTCGAGCACGAGAAAACCTCGTACGCAGAGGTCGACGGAGTCCACGGCACGATGGGGTACATCGCGCCGGAGTGCTTCCACACGGGGAAGGCGACACGGCAGTCGGACGTGTACGGGTTTGGGGCGGTTCTGCTGGAAGTGGTGTGTGGTGAGAGGCCATGGACGAAGACGGAGGGGTATCAGTTGTTGGTGGATTGGGTGTGGTATTTGTATGGGGAAGGGAGGGTGCTCGAGGCTGTGGATCGTAGGCTTGGAAATGAGTACGAGGTTGAAGAGGCTGAGAGGATACTGAAATTGGGATTGGCTTGTTCTCATCCTATTGCTAATGAGAGGCCTAAGATGCAAAGCATTGTGCAGATTATATCTGGCTCTGTGCCTGTGCCTTATGTGCCTCCATCCAAGCCTGCTTTTGTGTGGCCTGCAGTCGATTTAGGAAGCTTTGCCAGTGATCTCACAACACCATCTACCACTACTGAATGCACACCTGTTCACACAAACTCTTCTGTGCATGCTGCTCACTTCTCTGTTGGGTATACCAACTCTAATTAAGGTTCTATTTCTTCTCCCTTTTTAGTATAGATTCTTTTCTTGATATCATTTGGAAAGAAAGAAATGGACTCATGTTGTATCTCTAAAATTTTGATGGAAAATGTTGTTTCTGTTTTTTGATTGTATTATTCTATTTAAATCTGCGCCTAAAATCAATTAAACCAAATTGCCAATTAATTTGGTTTGATTTTCTAGTGCTCAACTAGACTGACCTGACCGAACCTATATATACCTTTAATACAAAGTAAAATATGATTATCTAAAATATTTATGACGTCCTATTATTAATCTAGATCCTTGAAACACCAGGAAAAGCATGAGAGGTCCACCAATAAGTTTGGCATTTTGACATATGAATGTTGAGAAATACTGAGGTATATATAATGTAGTATGAAATATTTAGGTATATATAATGTAGTATAATAAGTCAATAAAAATTTATTAAAGTGGATTTATTAGTAGATTCCACCACATATTACATTCATTTTAATAGATTTTATTGATTCATGGTAGAACCATGAAGTATATGCATTTAAGTATTCTCGATAAATGTGATATCTAGGAAGAGCCGTGATTTCAAGCAAGGTGTAAAGAGGTTTATGAGAAAAGGAGTTGGTCCTATTAAGCAGTTCTAGGTAGACCCACCAATCTTGTCATTCTGGACTGTAAGGAATAGCTTAATTGGCAAACAACGACATAAAGGCAAACCTGTCGGTGAGAAAAGGTGGGCACTATTTTGGCGAGTAACTTCTATACTTTTGGATACCATCAAAGCGCAAGAGGTGAAGGACTTCACCAGCTCTCGTATGTTCGGACAATCTGAGATTCAAAATTGAGAGGGAGTTAGAGACGTGGGAATCAGAGTCCACAAGCTCTGCTGCAGCTTCAACATTTCCTTGACTTGGTGCTAACTGAAACGTGGCAATTGAAACTCTGGTACTTGCCTCCTTGCACTGAATACGATGCTTCATATTGCAAAACCTTCCATTGCTCTATGCCTACGCGGTTCAAAGCCACAATCACATACATATTGAAATTAAAATAGAGTAAATTGCTCAAATTTTTTTAAAATTTGGCTGAAATTACATAAATATTCTTTCTATTTTGAAGATATATATTTAAGTTTAATTTTAATTTTTTCAATACCTTTTATTAATGTAAATATATATTACTATTTTTTTTTGTGGACAAGAATTAGAGGCCATCCAAATATATGGACAAATAAATATAAAAATAAAAAGTAGATTTTTTCTTCATTATATTTAACAAACCTTTAAATCAAATGAGGATATTTTAGTTTAAAAAATTATGTATTTAGATTAATAGAAAATATTTTAATAAAAAAATTAAAATTAAACTAAAGTGTAATGTAACTTTTTGTTTTAAAAAAATCTATACATATTTTAAAAATAAATAATAGATCTATATAATTTTAACAAAATTTAGAAGAAGTACATATAATTTATTCATTAAAATATAATTTTGGTGGTTTTGTCGGTGGATACCTACGTGAGCAACATCTCCATGACTGGCAAGGAGAGTGCGACAAATGAACAAAACTTCTTGACTGCAAGGCCACCAACATGGTCATCATCTCGAAGAATCAAGTAAACCTGAATCAGTGTGCAATTGGAGTCTAGAGCACCCTACAGTTTGTGGGTTGAAGCTATATTTGTTAATCCTGAACTGGCATCCCAGTCCTTTTCGGCTATATTCATTGCCAATTCATGAATTGCCTTCCCATGTGAGGCAAGGCATCCAATCGAGAGCAGATATGGTGGAGAGCAACATGAGAAGCCCGAGGCCTCAGTAGAAAGGATTGGCAACAGTTGGAGGGACATACCCGCCAGCTTTTGTTTGTTTGTTTTTTTTTTTTAAATTACTCTTTTAGTCCAATGGTTTTACTTAATTTTTAGTTTGATTCCTATAATTTGAAATTTATAAATAAGTCCTCATAGTTTAAAAAAATTTAATTTAGTTATTATAATTAAACTTCTATTAATATTTGCTTAAATTTTATTAACATAGTCCATCATGTACTATCTTAGCACTCTTTTTTTATTATTAAAAAGGAGGTTAAAAACAACCTAAACACCTACTACAAGGGGAACAAAAAACCCAATTACATCATTTCTATGAATACTATAACAACCATTAGGAAGCATACTCTGATACTAATGTCAATCTCTCTTTATGAGATTGATTTGCTAATCAATCCACTAATCTGTTGCCTTTGTGATATGTATGAGTAATTCTAACTTACCACTCCTTCCTTATAGGTACTCTAATGCGATTCGCTAGTTGACTTAATAAATGTGAAGGGGCACAACCATTCATTACTAAATTTTTTGTTGTTAAGGAATCAACCTCAAACTAAACTTTTTTCAACCCAAGCTCTTAAGTTAAACTAATTCTAGACAACATACCCCAAAGCTCCAAGTAAAGAACTCCCCCTAATGGATTTTAATAGTATGGATTGGGTACTTATTTGTAATGGATTTGTTTGTCAAAAGAATTGCTTCATACTGTTTAATTTGGGTTATAATTTCAACTCTGACCAAAATTTCATAGCATATAACACTAATTTGACCAAAGGAGATTAATTTAGTTTTTCTCAAAAGAAAATGGACTTAATATGTTTTTCAAAGTTCTCTCTATTTTTGTCAATTTTCTCTCTAAAGACAAAAATCTCACCCACACACATAAAGCACATTTACCCTTTTTGAATAATTAGGTGTCAGTTTTTATTTTCCCTCACAAAATAATCAATTGACAAGTTTAATTTGAAATTTAAAAAATTCAAAATTAAAACTGTAATTGATTAATTAAATTAATTGATAATTAAATAATTAATTAAATTGATTTCTAATTAGGCTTATAATTGTGAAGTTAGGTCAGCCCATCATGGGTAGCCTAAATAATCTAACATCTCTCACTTACACTTGATGAAATGTGATTTTTCACCTTTTTTTTTTTTTTGGTATTTTCATACTAGGTACTCTGTTGTAACCATTAAAGCACAACATTCGAAAGCTCTTATACTAGGAATCTAATTTTAAGACAAGAATAGGAGACTACTATCCTTAGATATACATCATGCACTTATTTATATGACTCAAATGCCCTAAATTCACCTACAGATACATTCTTCTTCGATATATATAATCCCTCTTAGTTTCAACATTAATCATATTACTTTTTTCTTATATGCATAGTACCTACACTTATAATGTTACCAAAACTAAATTCATAATAGACATGTCTTAGACATTAACATAGTTATATACATGTCAGGTGATCTCTCTTTTGTCCATAATAACTTAGATCAAAATCAGTTGCTTTCTTAGCATTAATCCTTTACGTCAAATTTATCGTAATGATGGGATGTATACTAAAGTAGCAAGTACTAACTCATCATTTTGTGATACTATCTAAGTTATAAGGGCATCTTTTGGAAGGATTTGTTCCTTTTTATAACTCACACAGTAATGAAGCAAAGAACTATTCACTTGTTCCCCAATTGTGGCTCTTAAGTATATGCAGTATGAATTGTTTACTGTGGTATTTATCTTATCTTGTAAAAGTATATGTCGATGTTATTTATTTATTAATACTGTACAAATCTTAATCTAGACACACACAATATCTAACTTGAATTCTACCATTTCACTTGCCTCCTAGAGCATTTTTTGAAAAGAATTCATATATGGCTATAACTATTATGGATGGTAGTGTTTCATAATTCGATCCATATATACATACATATATATATATGATGTGTGTGTGTGTGTGTTTTTAAATATCATCTTGACATTCTTTTTCTCCTTTTTGTTAAGGAGATATATTTATATTTTCATGTTCCTTTCTATTCTATATTGGTCCTTTTACTACTTCATATGATGAACATAAATGTCTCATCTTTACTCACTCTTCTTGAGCACCAAAAGTGGTTGCTTATGTGAGAGTTCTCATCTTATCAACCTATACCATACTATTTCATTATATATATGTTGTCTACAATTTATAGCACTATATTTAAGAATCAAATGAACATACTAAATTCATTCAACAATCAATTCTTACATAGTTTGTTTTACTTTATATTCAACACAAACCAAGAGATTTGACAATGTTCTACATACACATCTCTAGATATAGGTTTAGTCAAGAGATTTGTTGATATCTTGTGCATAGAAATATGTTGTAATCTTTTGTATTATTGCTTCTTTAATAGAGTTACACTTTATGTTTATGTGTCTCGTCCTACTATAATACTTGGGATCTTATGTATAGGCTATGGCTACTTAATTATCATAGTTTACTAATATTGGACTTGATGTCCCACCATGGATCCTAGATGTTCTATGAATCTCTTCAACCATATAGCTTTTTGTACTATTATAGAACATGCTATAAATTCTACTTCCATGGTAGATAATGCGATGCATGTTTGCCTAATGTGAAACCTCGAAAAAAGATTGCCTTAAACCCACAAGAGATTGAATCACAACTCAAGAAAGCTAGAAAGTCATATTGTAAAGAAGATTAAAACCCTTGAAAATTAACTTCTAAGAACTTTAACCTTATGATTGAACATCACAAAAATAGAAATCTTTGATAAATTCAATAATATTTCATAAAAGAACTAAGATAAAGTAGCTCACACTCTCTAAAAATTCAAATTCTATTCATTCAAATATTTTAAAAACACTATTTGTAATACCTTATATTTTTATTATCATACACTTCCATTTTGGGCAATTGGTGCACATTCATAGGACAAAAGTAAAGAAAAGTATGAAAATAATACACTTTTATTGCATTGCGTCGGGGCAAAATTCTTCAATTCGCATTACTTGGACCCCGTGGATTATCCAAGAACATTCTCTAGTCATTTATCATGGGAAAAAATCACAATCAACTCCAAACATCCAGCAATCCATAGTTTCCAGCTCTGTTTGGATGGGGGAGGAGAAAAGTGGGAGGGGGAGAAAAGCGGGGCGAAAACGGAGGAGGAGAAAACTGAGAAGAAAATTTCTCTCCCTCCCTCGTTTGGATACGACGACAGAAAATGTGCGGGGAAGAAAAGTAGTTGATTTTCTTTTTACAATTTTACCCTTCCTGCGCCGCAAGATACAAGATACATGTTACGTTATAATTTGCGGGGATTATTTATATTACATATAAAATACATATAATACACATAAATTAGAGAATGATTATGATTATATTTGTATAAATTTAAATTAACACAAAAAATGTAAAATTAATTAGTCAAAGAAATATATTTCTTAGTTTCATATTAATTGACATAGATTATTAATTTTATATTAGTTGAAATAATTTTATAATTAATTAGTTAAAGAAATATATTTCTTAGTTTCATATTAATTAACATATATTATTAATTTTATATTAGTCGAAATAATTTTATATTAAGTGAACCATAATACAAATTAAATTAATATGTATTCTTAATTTTAATAATTAGTTGTAAATGAACATCTCAGGCAAGGAAACATGGACTACGTAAATAATTTTTATGTAAAGCACCATACCATACCAAGACAAGGAAAAGTAATGACAAGGTGACATGCCAAAAGACAAAGGATACGCCTTCACGTGAAAGCTTCATCCATCTGCCAAGAAAAGACGAAAGGGGCCAAGAAAAGACGAGAGAGGTTGAATGCCTGGGAATAAAGCAAGGCATGCGAAGATAAGGGCGCTTTAACTTGTGTCATGCGAAGACAAAGATAAAGTTCACGTGAAAGTTTCAACCTATGCCAAGACAAGGAGGAAAAGTGGTAACTGGCTCGGGATAAGCTAACATAAAAATATAAGAAACAAAATTGCACGTGAACTTTATCTTCATCTCACTGCAGTATAAAATATTTTAATATGTTTATCAGAAGGTCTATGGACGCAAGAGAGGAGTGTCTACACATGCAGCAGTTTGCAGAGAAAATATCGTGCAGTGACAGAATTATAAAGGGATTGAAGCCTAATTCACGTGGTGTTGAAGACAAAATTATATAATATATGTAAATTTATTTCTTTTTAGATTCTGTTATTATCGCAGGATAGAAGGTATTATATTTGTATCAGCCTTGATAGTGAAAGTTGTATGCTCGCCTAATTCTGTTATGTGTATATATTATTATTCGTCATATTCATGGTGTTATGGTGTAGATGGACAGAAGAACCTATGGCGATGTTCTATATTCTCAGATTCAAGGAGGAGATAATATAGCAAAAGAACTTATTTTTCCAATCGGTGAAACAGGGTATGTAATTTTTTCTTTTCATTTAACTAATTTTTTTCACCGAAATTGAGATATATGTATTTGGTAGATTTGGCCCCGATGGAAATGATGCAGTTGAATATATATCATCTGTGATAAAACATAATTACGTGGGAGCTTATAACTCATGGAAAGAAGTTCCTGAATCCGTTCGACAATTATGGTTTGCAGAATTTCAAGTTAAGTTTGAACCACAATTTTAGATTTACTATTTTAACTTGAATAAAATGCGTGGGCTTACCATTTTTTTATTGTAATGGATAGAAATACTATGTATGGACCCCAAAGGATCATTTCCAAATTTATAAAAATTTTAAAGATTGAGCAAGAAATTGGTTAAAAGATTTGATTTGTTATGTTCGAGATAGAGGAAAACGTCCTATCTGGATTAATGAAGATATCTGGAATGATTTATGCATTACTTGGGAGAAGGCTGAATTTAAAGAAAGAAGTCAACGTGCGAAGAAGAATAGAGCTTCAAACTCTATCCATGGACCATCTCTTCATACTGGCGGAAATATTCCATTCACAGATCACATTGCAACGTTGGCTGAGGAATTTGGTCGGCCTATAACTCCGGTTGAGCTGCACGTTCGAACTCATCAGAACTCAGTATCCGGTGAATGGATCGATAAAAAATCTGAGCAAACGTTTGTATGTATTGGCTTGTTAATTTTTTTTTTTAACTTTTTTCACAAGGTTTTATAGAAGAAGTACAACTATCTGATAACCTTCGTTGTTTGGTTTATCTCATAATGAATATGTGAGCCTTAAAACTAGTATAGCATCTGCAGCGGGTGATTCACAGATTTTTACACTACCTAATGAAGTTACTATGTGGACAATAGCAGCAAGAGGAAAAAAGAGTGGAGGCTCCATATATGGTTTGGGTAGTGTTGCACATGAAGTGGTTGAAGATCCAATATATGGTTATAATTATGGAAAAGAAAATAATATTTTTTCACATCCAACTGCAGCAGAAGCTATATATCCAGGAGGTCACCTCCATCCTAATATTGAGGAAAAGTTGAAGGATCGTATGCATATGGACACCAATGATAAATTAATATTTGAGATGCAAAGAGAAATTCATGAATATTTAATAAAAAGAATTAATGTACAAGATAATGGAAAATTAACGTCACTGCTTTAGCTTATTTTGTATGATGATGTAAACTGAGTTAAGCTAAGTTTATAAATTTGTATTAAATTTGTATTATAATGCTGATGATGATGTAAATTTAGTTAAGCTAAGTCCATAAATTTGTACTATAATGCTGATAATTGAAAGTAGAAATTTTGTATCATTTATTATTTATAAATTTATATTATAGTGCTGATAATGGAAAATAGAACTCTTATATTATTTATTACTTTATCTATTCCTTTTTTTACGAGATACTCTTGTCATATGTGTAATGATATTGGACGCGGGACCTGCATAGTTATAGCGCTATTATTGTTACATATTATAAAGTAATATATAATAAGTTTCATGCATGTGTGAGAATCTTTTCTCATCTTGTTTACTGACTACCGTAGACAACCAAGTCATTATCAACTATTCATAGTTTGTCTTTTTATTTTTCATCCATATCTAACTTAGATTCACATGTCTATCTGAACAATCATGCAAGGAGATATAGGTACCCACATATATATGTATATTAATATATATCCCTATCTATATTTCTGCTTGATGATTAAACTTTTCTGACCATCTTTCTCCTATACCATTATCTTGCTTTTACAATATTATTTGTAGCTTTATATTCACACGAAGGAAGTAAGGTAAGCAGAAGATGGATTACAATTGTAAATTTATAATCATGGGCCATATTATTATACTATTATTGTAAGATTTTATAAACATGATTTATATTTTCTTGTTGTGTAGGATGTTTTCAAGAAGAGGAAGAAACATGCGGAGAAATTTCTCTCAAGGAGAATCATCTAATGTCGAAGAAGACATACAGCCAAATTCACCAATCCCACCTAATATTCAAGTAGAGTCAGATAATGTGCAACCAAACATTCATGAAATGCATGAAGAGCCCTCCACTAACCAGAATGAATCTCTTCCCACATTAATCACACCTGAGGGGACTGGGTTTTTAACTTTGCTTCTTCTCAAGCATATATTATTATACAATTGATTAACGTAAGTTCTAATGTCCTTCTTTTCACTTTCATTTCTTCAGGTTCAACCCAAATAATAAAGATGTTTGTACGGCTATTGTTGCAATCTTTAAAGATAAATTCGATGGGGCATGGAATTGTTGGAGTAAGGTTCCACTTGAATATCAGCAATTATGGTTTCATGAGTTTCAGGTTTGGTTGTTTTCTTAAATTTTTACCCTCAAAAGGTTGAATAATTAATTTAATATTGAATAATATTTAAGTTGATTGTATTGATATTGTGGGTTACAATACAAGAAATGCTATTATTGGGAGCCAGCACACCATCATGAGATCTGGCATAATTGGAAAAACAAAGTACAAAAATGGTTAAAAGATATCATTGCACATGTCTGCGATACACGAAAAAAACCTCCATGGATACAACAACAAATTTGGGAAGAATTATGTGAGCATTGGGATTCTAATGAATTTCGTGCCAATAGCGAGCAAAAAAAAAAAAAATATCGTGCAGCTGCTTCCTTACACACGGGAGGCTCTACATCCATGGAAGAACATGCACGAAAATTAGTATCAGTTTAAGCATTTATATTTTTTCAAAATATATGTACATTTTTCCTACTTTTCAACTAGTATTCATCCTAATGTTGCCTTCTTCCAATTTATAGACCCGAGAGTTAGGAAGAGATCCTTCATTTTCTAAACTTTATCAAAAAACACACCAACGAAAATCGACCAACTCTTGGGTCGATGAGAAATCAAAGGCTGTTTGGGTATATACATAAATTTTTGTATATCTATTTTACATGCACATCTTTGAATTATATTAAGTACTTGTTTATATGTTACTAGGATGAATACTTGAGACAAAAAGAGAGTATAGACAGTTCAAGTTCAAGCAACAATACCACAGATATAAATTTATTTGTCAATGCTGCTGGAGGAAAAAAAAAAAAAGGTGTTGTGTACGGTTTCAGTAATATATCTTATAAAATTGTAGGAGATGCTAGGACTGGATTTCATATAATCCAGAAGCCTCTTCAAGTCAGGTGCCACCATATCCCCATGCAAATTATATTCAAGACATGATACGAAATGAATTTGTTAATATGTCAACAAAATCATATCAAAGTTGTTTTGAAGATCAACAGCAACAAATTGAAGAGTTACGGACCCAATTACAAGAAATCACACGTAGCACTAATGCACGATCTCAGGGAAGACGAAACTCATCACAAGTATAACACAGAGAAGGAATCCAGATAGTATAGAAGACGATAGTGAAGAAGATGATTAGATTAAGTTATGTTTTCTTCGTTAGTTATGAATAATAGAATTAAGTTTTTATTTACTATTCCTATGTAGTTTTTATGCTTCAATGGTTTATGTATTTGTATTTAAACAGTATGAAACTAAATATTTCTATGGCTAAATAATGCTTGCTTCTTATGAGTTTATACACATATGCATGAAAAGAAAGATACCACAGAAATCAAGTTAACTATAGTTTATTAAAAAATATTATAATTTCATCATATACAACTAATAAGTTGTACTAGAAATAAGTAGAAAATAAAGGAAAGAATTATTACAAAATAAAATCAAAGGAAAAAAAACTTTCTCACCAAATTTATAACGAGCAGAGGGGAAAAAAATTTGAGAAGGAAAAAAAAATTTCAAAAAAAAAAAAAGGGGGTCCGACTGAAAGTCAGTCTGACCCCCCCGGTCCGACTGCAAGTCAGTCAGACCGACGGTCCGACCAAGTTGTAGTTGGACCGTCGGTCTGACTGACTTTCAGTTCGACCATCTCGGTCCGACTGATATTCAGTCGGACCGAGGGTCCGACCAAACTATGGTCGGACCTCTCGGTCCGACTGAATATCAGTCGGACCGAGACAGTCCGACTGAAAGTCAGTCGGACCGACGGTCCGACTACAACTTGGTCGGACCGGGGGACCCCCTTTCTTTTTTTTTTTTTTTTGAAATTTTTTTGAAACTTTTTTTTTTCCTTCTCAAATTTTTTTCCCCTCTGCTCGTTATAAATTTGGTGAGAAGGTTTTTTTTCCTTTGATTTTATTTTGTAATAATTCTTTCCTTTATTTTCTACTTATTTTTAGTAGAACTTATTAGTTGTATATGATGAAATTATAATATTTTTTAATAAACTATAGTTAACTTGATTTCTATGGTATTTTTCTTTTCATGCATATGTGTATAAACTCATAAAAAACAAGCATTATTTAGCCATAGAAATATTTAGAATTTTTTTTTTTGAAATTTTTTTTCTCCCCCTTACCCTTGCAAATTTTTTTCCTTTCTTCTGTGCCTCGCAGTTTTTTCCCCTCTATTTTTAGAAAAAATATTTTTAAACCCCTTTCAAAAGCATTTTTTTCTAATATTTCTATTGTTTTCCTTACCCGCGTATGTGTTTATCCTATTCTTTTTCCTGGATGTTATGTTTAATATTCTTTCCTTTATAACAATTTTTTTCCTGTTCTTTCCATGTTTAACCTCTTATCTCAATCTCAATGTAACAAAAATTATATATATATATATAAATATATAGAATGGTTAGTTTTTCGATTCTCACAAAACTATTATCATTTTTGCACATTTTAGAACCTGCAATTTAATATTGTACCACAAAGGTTGTACAAATTTGTTTGAATAGAGACAACCACGCTAGGTAAAAACAAAACAAATAAAGCCATAATAAATATTAGTACATTCTAATTCATTGTAATTGTCTTCTAAACGTAAAATTATCTAAAATCTTCTAGTTAAACATAAAGTTATGAATAACAATTACACCCTAACCACATTTAAAATGCCAAAATGGTAACAAAGTGGGTAATGGAATTGCGTCATCATCTGGATCAGAAGTTATGAACAACAATTACACCCTAACCACATTTAAAATGCCAAAATGGTAACAAAGCGGGTAATCATCATTGGGAATTGCCTGCATCAGTCATCATCTGGATCAACGTCTGTAGCCGTAGATGTCGAGGAACTCCAAAAAATTTGCGCTTACTTTTTTCCTCATTACATAAGAAAAAATAACATCTTAATTTAGTATCATCAGTTAAACCAATCTACTCCATCTCTTCCCATACCTCTTCTTCAGTGTAATGTCGGGGTCTGCTTTTTTCTAGAATTGAAAGTCCCTTCTCAGCAATTTCAGCTTGTTTTTCAGCTACGGCAACTTGCCTCTCAGAAAGTGAAATGGATTTATCTTGTAATGAATTTCCATCTCGCATCACTTCAGCTAACTCTTTAATTCCCAAAGAAATTTTTTCATATCGATCGTCAATATTATCAACCATAACTTTCTTTCGCTTTTGACCTTTTGAAGATGCAGTTCCCGTTGAATGATTTGAATTTGCATTTGTAGGACTAAACGAATCCATTTTTATCCCAGAATTGGTGGCTTCAAAACCCCAATTAAATTCACTTTCACTCGTTATTTCATTCATAATTCCCTCATCACCATAGTCATTTAGATCGATACATTCTTTTTGTCATCTCTTCACTTTATCCTTCGCACTTTCAGCATATTTTCCTGTTGCCCGATCTGTACCAAATAGCTCATATAACTTATCATAATGTAGAATAGGTGTGGTCATCCACTTTTTAGCTTGAGGTTTATTCTGCAACATATAAATTTATATCATTCTGATGCAACTTGTAATATAAAAATAAACAAACTAAGTAAAAAATTAATAATATTGCATTAACAATAAAACTACCTCAATTAACTCGTGCCAAATTTGATTCTCAGCTTCAAACATTTTTGTAACAGGACTCCAAGAAAATCCACTTAATCCGTGAAATAAGTCATAGAGTTCTCCAAATCGTTGAGATAAAGTCTTTTTCCGATTTTTCAAATGTTGCTTAGTAATATGTGGCCCAAAAGAATTACGTAAAACCTGCAATATATTGTCATATGCGAAAGTTGTAAAGGTCCCATCCGGTCGGTTGCCTTTTAACATCTCATCTAATAAGGCATTTAGAAAAGCTTCATCCATATCAGGTGACCATCGAAGACTGTCTTTCATGGAATCCTTTTGTTTTGGCGCCATTATTGAAGTTCTGCAGTAAGTGAAATAACATAAAAGCTCAAACAATTAAAAGAAATCAATCTTAAAATTTAAAACATCATAATTACAAGCCACTGAATATCATAATTACGAGCCACTGAGAAGAGACCCCATAAATTTATTAATAAAATATTTAAATATTCAAAATGACATTAACATACATTGCAGCATAATATTATATTAATTGCATGAAATTATTATATACTAAATTACTGTCTATTTCGATAATCAATCCACATTTGACCAGCAATACTATCTCTTACCATTGATCCCTATCTATATTCTTCCTCTTGACCGTAACTAGAATAGGTCTCTATTACATCGGAAGAGTTCTGTTGTAATTCACGATCAACTTCAGCAATTAAATTCTCATCAGGATCCACTCCCATCAGAAAATTATGTAATACACAACAGGCTATAACAATGTCAGTCATAGTTTGAAAGGAATAGTGTGGTTCAGTGCCGCTCGCTATAATTGGAAATCGTTTTTTCAAAACTCCAAATGTTCTCTCAATGACGTTGCGCAATGAGGCATGACGGTGATTAAAAATTTCCTTTTCATTCTGTGGTGCACGAGCTGAATATTCTTTTAAGTGATAACGCACTCCTCTGTAAGGTGTCAATAGACTACGCATCAGTGGAAACCCGGCATCCCCAAGATAAAATTTGCCTACATATATGCAAATATTAATTAGTAATTATAAACTCAAAAAAATTTATACCCAATATTATAAGCTATTAATAGATGGTATAGAGACCTTGAGGTATTATAAGATTATCTTCTCGTAATAAGGCATTTTTAAGAACTCTAGAATCTGAAGCTGTGCCTTCCCAACCAGCCAAAACGTAAGTAAATTTCATATCAAATGCACATGCGGCAAAAACATTTTGGGTAGGATACTCTTTTTGCCCTCTAAAGCGAGTAGCCTCTTGTCTAGGTACTTTAACTCGGATATGAGTTCCATCTATAGCTCCCACACAATCCTATCATTTACAATAGTTAACAACAATATGTTATAAGCTATTAATAACTTTACTCAGAAATTAAGTAGATATATAGAGATAATACCTTAAAATAGGGGTAGAACCTATTATTATTGAAAATTTGGATAGCCACTTCTGCTCCAGAGGGTTGTGCAAGGAACTCAGCCTCAAGTGAAACAACCGCACGTAAGACATTATGGAAATGTCGACTAACAGTCTCTCCTGATCGATGGAAGTAAAAGCATAGTGTTCTATTTTTTACATTGTGACCCAATGTGTGAAGAAATTTAGCAACTTGTTCCTCAACTGTAACCCACCTTGAATCTCTTACTCTTCCAGTACCACGAATTTTCTCACATAATCCCTTAAAAGCCAGTGGGCCCAAGCGTAAAATATCACGGCATCTTTTCTCATCCTCTAGCCGTATCATCAATTGTTTTCTCATATTATATCGATCAAGATTGCTGACGCTAATAGATTTATTATTTAAAGTTGACGTCTCTTCCAATAAATAAATTACATGTACAATCAATTATATAAATCGGATCAAACATGTATATTTACGCCTCTCCCACTGTTCTATTAAATGATTCAAATTTGATTCAGCATTTCCTACTCCAAAATTAAGTAATTGCTTCACTTCTAACTCAAAATCATATATATCTTCTTCCTCTTCCTTTGTCAATTCCATATTATTGTTGCTTTACTAGATAATTGCACAAAGTATACAAGAGACTGTATATCAAAAACAAAAAAAAATTTATGAATAAACATTATATATATATATATATATATATGGAGCAACTTATACATAAATACTGTATAGCAGATTGTAGAGCAAATTATGTATCAAATGTTATGAATCAAAAACAAGTTGCATATTATGTTACAATACGACAAGTAACATAATTATTTGGCCAATTTTCAATGCAAAAGAATCCAAAGCTCTCGCAGACTAATCAACAATCAACAATCAGAATTCCTTCTTTTCAATCTTTCTGAGAAAAAAAATGATTAATGTATAGAATAAATGCCTAAAGATATTGTCGCTTGTGCCACATAAAGAACGTTTTCGTGAAATCACCCGCATAATTTTGTGGTCGGAAGCAAAACTCACAAGTCATAATTTGAAATCTCACGATTATGCAATCCATCGTATACATATTGCAGTAAAAATTGATGCAAAAATCCTAATTTTTGATGTAACAAAAATTTATCATACGAAAAATAATTTTAAAGCTTCGCCTACGGAAGATCTAAACTGAAATATATAAACAAAAAATATACGCAGACCTGATTACGAAATTGCAAAGCTTGATCGACAACACTAGGTTAGCGACGCCGCGAGGAGTTCACAAAAACGTCAAGAATATAGTCGAGCAACAGAAATTAGGGTTGCGTTTCTATTTTTTAAGTTGACCGAATAAAATATATATATATACTTTAAAGGGTAATTTCGGAAATGTAAATAATATATCACGCGTAACTCCTTTTCTTCTCAAAATCTCTCCGAATTCGGGGAGAAAAAATAACCGCGAGCCCCACATTTATTTTCTCTCCGTTTTCACCTCCCTCCCTCGTATTCTCTCCATCCAAATGAGGGAAAACACGATCCCTCCCCTCTGATTTTCTCTCCCCCCCACTTTTCTCCCCATCCAAACGAAGGCTAAGGGAGTGAATGAGGGCGAAAATGAGATAAAGTGGCAGCCTCCAAAAGGAGTGCCTCGTCAATAATTGGCATGGTGGGACCATCTATAACTTGGTCAAGGAGACCAGAATAGAAAGTTTGCTTAAAAGGGAATGCCTCGGCCAAGGAACCGGTTTCTCTGCTCCTGTAAAAACAGGAACAGAGGGTGCTCCTCTGATCTGGACCGTCCAGATCAAAATCTGGACCGTCCAGATTTTATTTTAGATTTTTTTAATTTTTTAAATATTAAATATTAATTTTTTTATAAGTTTATAGTATAAAATTATTTTTATTTTATTTTTTATATTTTAAAAATTAAAAAAAATATTTAAAAAATTAAAAAAATTAAAATAAAATCTGGACCGTTCAGACTTGATCTGAACGGTCCAGATCAAAGGAGCACCCTCTGCTCCTGTTTTATGGGAGCAGAGAAACCGGTTCCCTCGGCCAAAGGTTCAAAGCAAGGGGAAAGGATAGAGATCAACAGATTCCAAGACAGGGGGTTCATCGATATGAGGTAATGGAGAAAAGATAGGCCCGTAAGCAGGGAGTTGGTAGGGTAAATTAATATCAGAGCCTTCCAAAGCACTGACCAAAGCTTCTACCTCTTTCCAGTTTGATTCTTGATGGGAACATTTCCCTGAGGTCGGCTGATTCACCTACATATGCTCCCAAAATTCGTTAGAAGAAGAATATGAAGACAGCGACTCATCCAATACCGAGGTGATGTTGGAAAAAGGGGTTAAGTTGAGGAGGCAGCATTCTTGGAGTCAGGTCGCATCTCAAAGACTTTATTGGCACCACATCACTGTTCATTACCATCTGACTTTTGTTGTACCCTGGTCCTACTGTTTCTTAACCAGACAAGCTAATCATCTTCACAAAACAGGTAACCAAAATCAACTTCAAAATCCAGATGGTATCTCGCCATGATCCTGTTTTTCAGACGTTCAAATCCTTCGTTGCCTTCCTTCAAACTATAAGGACAATCCCTGTCTATATGGCCAAGCCTGCAGCAGAGGTCACATTTCTGGAAGACCCTTTTCATATCTACACTCAACCCATGTGTGTTCGCCATGATCCAATAGTAGTTTAACGTTGAGGAGGAGGGGGAACAATTGGGTTGATAAAAACTCTGACTCTCATGAAGCTGATGCCTTTTGTATGCATCGCTACTCCTTGGACCTTGACAGCACCACCAGCTAGATTTCCAAGGATTTTAGCCACGTCATCTGTATGGTAGTCTATGGAAAGGCCCCAGAACTGCAGCCACAACGGAGAACTTGCAACTCTGATTTCTTTGGGCTTCTCTCCTGTCCACTACTTCTGTCCAGTCGTGCAGTAGCTGGTATATTTTTTAATTTTCTGTTTTGTTTTTTAAATTAAAAAAAAAGTGCAAGGAGGCTGATCCAAGATAGATTGGAGATAATTTGTACTGGAGAGAAGCTGAGCCCTCTTTCTTTCATGATAACGTTAGGTTTCCATAGATCCATAGTCATTAAGGGGTTATGGACCGACCAGGGAGCATTGCTGTAGATGTAGTTAAGATCCTCAACGTCTTCAAAGTGGATGAGAAAGAAGTTCCTTTCTTTACCAAGGATTGAGAAATGAGACATTAGTTTCCAAGCAGTGTTCAGGATATGGGAAAGCCGATGTAAGGGGAAGTCTTTGGAGTCAATGATAGCGACAATCAAACAATTGCTCCATCGGAAACGGTTGGGTTGCAGAGCATCAGGGTTGAGACTCAACCCAAGACCTCTGCAAACAGAACCTGGGGGGAAAGGAGTTTAGAGTAGCCATGAGAGAGTAAAGAAAGGGAGGCAAGAGAAAAGACCAAAGCAAGTGACACAAGGAGGTTAAGGGTTAGATGAGAAGAACAAAACGTACCTTTTTAGTTTAATAAAGCAGCGTGTTTCATTGGCTTTTCTTTTTTTTGCCTCTCAAATAGTGCGATCGGATCTGTTCAGGCTATCAATGATCTAGAGCCTGCCACATCTCTATTCCCACATTAGAAATGCGACGTTTTGGAACCTCAATTCTAAAGCCAATTTGATGTGTTTTGATTGCAGTTCGGCAACCCTTGCTGCACTGCCCTTTAATTTTTCTTCAACTCAGGTACCCAACTTCCTTTCTTCTATTCAAACCCTAACTGCACTCTAGTTTTCACAAATGTTTGGCTTTAAGTAGGATTTAGCATAAATGAACCCCAGCTGCACTGCCCTTTATATTCTTGATTGTTTAATTTTTTTGCTGCTGAAATTTTGATAGCATTAATGGTGTTTCGTTCTAAGTGGCCATGTTGGTGTTGAAATGTGTTTTGACCTTATTGAAATGCATGCCTATGAATATAAAAAGATATCCTCATAGCAGAACTTAGTCACTGACACAAAAAACTTGAACATCTATCTTAGTTGCATAACCGTGCTTGTTCAGTTTGCGTAACCTCATTGGATCCTGATAGGAGAAATATTTTCTTTTTGCATAGATATAGGCTGATAAGGATCTATCCTTGTTGAGGATATTTTTTTATGGTGTCACTTATTCTATATATTGAGGTTTTACCGGCATGTACAGGATGTGATAACGATTATGTCCCGGGGGAAAGAATACGTAGGAAAATGGAAGAAGATAAGGGGGACACCAAGAAATAGATTGAAGAAACTATAATTAAAGATATTGTTATCACTATTAATGTACAAAGTAGTCCTAGGTTGACTGATTGCATCATTACAAAGGTTTGCTCTTACAATAATGACTAATGTTTTCTATCTCAATTTGACAGCACGAAATGCTCATGCAGCTTGTGATTGCGTCATTTTGGTCGTTGATATGTTTTGTCAACCTTGCAAATGACTAAATAATCCAGCTGCCTCAACTGTGTTCATTGATCAAATTGTAAATTTGAGGCTGAGTTTCGAAACTTCAGTAGTTCAGTTTGATTACATGAAATGAACAATTTAGTTTGATTACATGCAATGAATTTTTTTGTAAATCACTGGTATGCTATCATATGTAATGCAAATAACTAAATATTTTGAATGAGTCCCTATTTTTTGTCGTACAAGACCTGAAAACAATAAATTTATTGTAGTTTTGTTTGATTACAGGAGGCTGGGAATGCGGGAAGTTCTCTAAATCACCAAAGGAGATAGGAAAAGTAGTTAATAAGTAGTTTCCTCCCTCAGTTCTCTTGTCCAACATCCATTTTGGAAGCTACTGTGGATATACAAGAGCCAGCAGCTTTATGTAGTAAAGTTTACATATGAAGGATGCAAAAAACTTGCAATTGTGAATGCTATGAGCTGATGTTGTGACTATATAGGATGTAGCTTAATAGGTGACTATGTAGTATGTAGCAATGTTATGGCTTTATGATGTAATATATATAGAAGGCTTTTGTACATTATTAATTTAAGTTTTAACAAAGGGTTGATTTTTATGAAGAGACGAATTTAATTAAGCGATCAATTTCAACAAAAATTATTTTTTTATTGTCATTCTTATAAAGTTGTGATTATCTCAGTATCTTTTATAATTATGTGACTATATTAATAGCATATACAAATCGTAATAGTAGCATTTACAAAATGTTTATTAGTTTCTTTCAATCATTTTGTTTGCCGGCATTTGAGATAACTCCAAAGAATTCTATTGCTTGAAGTAATGGCATGGAATGATCACATGGCGCTTACATTATAAAAGAATATTAATAACAACATGAACATTGATTATGGAACAAAGGCATTTTTTTCAGTATATCAAATGCTCTCATAATCGAGAATTCAATAAAACTAAATTGACTTTCATGTGTTTGAGGATGTGTATAAGATAGTGGAGGTGCTGAAGAGGATAGAAGCATTTGAGTGTGCTTGTCCTACGAGGATTATGTAAAATCATGAATTATTCAACAAAAGCAACCAAGTAACTTTTGAACAAAGATACATGTATAATTTTACTTACCATATATTAGATTTACGAATCTTTAATTATTAAAGTTATTCTTTTTTTCTTAGATTAAAACTCAATCCAACTCATCAAGCGTCTCTCTCTCTTTATACTAACTCTCTTCTTGAATTCTTTTGCTTGTTTGATGTATTCATTTACAGATGCTAGTGATGTTGCTATCTCTAACCAAACTCTTTTGACTCAAATGAATCTCCCTTACTTGCTTTGCTTAATTCATTCATGGCTTTTTTTGCCAATGAAAATACTTCTAGACAATCAAGCACTTCAATTGTTAACCTTATTAGTTAGGGACAAAATTGTTTGTATCATTGCGTGCATTTTAGCCTATGATATTCTTTGATTTCTTTTCTCCTCGCATCATATATCACATGGCTTCTCATTTCTTTTGTCCATTTTTTTAGAATATATTGATCAAAAAGATTTTTAACATCATTCACATCAAACACCTTCACAACATGGCATTATATAATATACCAAAAGCTTCAAACTTCCTGTAGTTACATGTAATTAACTTGTTGCAATGTTCGAAAGTCTCAAGCATCCATGCACAAAATTCATTTAATTACAACATATTTTTAAAAAAATATCTAGGAAAAAATTTATCTGGGATGTTTGATGTCAAGATTTTAAATTTAACAGAAAAAATTATTAGGAGTGGGATTGAAAAAATCATGGTAGTCTTGTTTTCTCTCTCATATACACACAGACCCTCTCGTGTCCACCCCTACCCAACATAAATGCAGGCCACATTCATTCTCTCTCCCAGAAGCATTTTTCTGTTATTCCTGGTTTTAAGCAGACAAGTACAAGCATGAGTGAGTATCATTTTTCTCTTCTTCATGGTTTTTCATAACTGACTAAAATAACCATACACACTATAATATATTTATCTACTTCCTATGGAACCAAGAAACCAAATCTTACCGTGTTTTTACCTGAATGAGTTTCCATAATTATTAAAAAATATAAACCAAAGCAAGTTGCTTTTACAGCCTAAACTGAACTGAAAAGGAACAAAAACGTTGTTGAGGCAATGGCTTCCTGATATCTGCATTTTTGAGTTTTTTTTTTTTTCTTTTGGGGAAGCACCTTTACATGTAAAAAACGATTACCTTCAACAAGGAAGCCATTTTGGGGAAAAAAAAATAGATTTTTCAGTCCAAAAGACAATGGCTTTCAGATGAAAAGGCAATGGTTACCTTCACCTACAGAGTAGAAATGTCAAAATGGCAACAAAGCAGTCTCCTCCAACTGAAAATGAACAAGCGAACACGGCGTCAAGCGTAAGCAATGCATGTCTCCTCCAAAGGCATTCAAAACGCAGCAAATTGGCTTCGAAAACGCAGCGTTTCTAATGTGGGAGTAGGAGATGGGGCAAGCTCTAGATTGTTGATATCATGAACGGGCAGGATTTTGCCGCCTGAGAAGAAAAAAAAATTAAAAACAAATAAAATGCACCGCTTCGTTAAACTGAAACAGTATGTTTTGAGGATGAGGGGGCGACGTGAACATTGCGAGACTATCTGGACAGTCAGGATCTTAAGGAAAAGATCCTCTCCTGTTTGTGTAGACAGAAGAGGATTTGTTCGCGTCTTGCATACAATTATCTTTTATGGATTTTTTTAACAAAATGGTGAGTGTTACTAATTCAATGTTGTTGCATATGCCCTGTGAAAATCACATAAATTTGATCATATCCTATTTATTAAAAGTGAATAGGAAAGGACAACCCATTATCCTTTTTTGAGTGAAGGAACCCAAAATGGAATGGCCTATCCTTCCCAAAAATTTGTTAATATAATTTTATCATATGCTTGAGACCCCTAAGGTAAAATTTATTAAATATCAATATACATGACGTACCAAAATTGTATCTGGAAAATGAAAAAAAAAAAAGCAGTGATTGGTGTTTGGATTAAGTTGCATGCATATCAATAAATCCATCTCTCTATTCTGGTCAAAAGTGATCTAAAGTTTTTTGTATTTTTCATGCATTGATTTGAATCCTAAATTTCCAATATCTGTTTCACGAAACAAAAGAAAGTGTATATTTTTGGCTTAAAAAAAGGAATGAGTGGATTTCTGTATTTGTAATTGGTGCAATACTGGTGTAACTAGAAAATTCTTATGTAAATATTGGACCTCGTAATCCCGTTGTGATATTGGGCGTCAAAAGTCATGTAATTAAGCACTTCTGGTAACATTATCTACAAATAGCACAATCTTAAAGCATCACGAGTACCAATTCATCCATGGGAAAAACAAATTTATCCTTAAACGGGGCCTGTTCAAGGATCCATTTTTTTTTTTTTTGGGGCCTGGGCCTACTCAAGAATCTAAACACTTAGAATACAGACATTTTGAGACGGAAGAACGCTCACTTTTCTTTTCTTTTCTTTTCTTTTTTTTAAAAATATGCCTTTACAAGCTTGGATGAAAGAAAATGGTCATATTTAAGTAGAATAGTGTATACATTCATATATGCAACGCGTTAAAAAGGATTAACAATATATACAAATATTATAGCCTATCCTACGTGCGTGATTTTGAAAAGTAATCATACAACATTGCACAGAACAACATAGAGCAGTAGGAAAATTCCAATGTGATTGTTGATTACCAAACCAATTGAGCTTCTGACTCTTGCCCATCCAAGGATGTTTCACCAAGCAAAGTGAATTCCTGTTTATTTACCTGGAGCCATTACATAGAATGCCGGCCATCTGTCTTCTCTTTCGTTGGCCTTTCTTCTTGAATTTCTTCCAAATCTTCATCGTCACCCCTTCTGCCTGCCTGCTCCTTCCAATATGCAACCAACTTCTTCAATCGAGCTACCTCTTTCGAGGAAACATTTTTGCTAGGATCATTCACAATCGATCTCACCCGCGATGCATACCTGAATATCCATAAAAGTAGAAAACAAGACTTCTAGAACATGAGGTCCAAGAGAAGAAACAAAAGTACAGAACAAAGATTTAAGAACATACATAAGAGAATTGTGTGTCTCGTCCAAGTTTGATTCTGCTGGGGATACATTCACGAACATAAGAGTTTTGGCATTACCACCCAGTGAGTCACTCATTAGCATAGTTAACTTATGATTCCTGTAAGGTATGTGTTGACCACCAGAAGACAAAGCACTGATGACATCCCCAAGTGCTGATAATGATTTATTAATGCTTTGAGCTTCTTTAAGTTGACTACCAGTGGAGCCTGACTTTTTCACTCTTTCTGAACCAGCAAGATCTACAAAACTTAGCTGCATATTGAATCCAACATAAAATATAATTGAGCATCCACTATGCCTCATGTTTCGTATTGTTAAACAATGGTACAGGAATTCAGTTTTACTTACATAAAATTACAAGTGATAAACAAGCATATATTATAGTTAATTCAAAAAAAAAACTTGGAAAAGATACCTTTCCTCTTGCAACTGATTGGCTTTGAAGGTTGGTACTTTCAATTACAATTGACAATATAAGATGAGATCTTGAGCTTTCTTCATTCATTTGTGTTCCAGATGTATGCCGTCGTTCAGATCCTCTTTGTATTATGTTATTCAATTCCTCCATAGTGGAAATTGGCACAACTGTTGCATTTTCCACAACTACCATACCCTAAAATAAAAAAAATTAAATTAAATTAAATTACAAATAAAAGTAAAAACCTTATTATTGAGTGCAACCCAAAGGAATTAAAATGCTTGTGAATCCACAATTTTAGACTGTGTACTCAAATTCCACAATTTTTTTTCTAAATGATCCAGAAAATAAATTTTTACAACATCAGACAGCCAAGAATTTACAAAGCACTTTATCATAACAATTGCCAGAAAACAATAATAAACAATATAACATAGCATATTTAAACACGGCCAAGAAGATTAGTAAATTTCTAACTGTGACATCGCAATAACAGCATGCTAGTTATCCCACCTTTGAATCGTCAACATTCAATTTTAAACACTTTGCATTCTTATGTAACAGAACTAAGATGGCTCAACAGGTGGAAAATCACAATGGCAGGGTAGAGATAATCACCTTTGAATCCTTCTTGATATCTAACTTTAAACGCTTTACATTCTTAGGTAACAGAAGATCTACAATTGTATCTTGATATAGTTCCACCATGTATGCCTGCATCATTGATACATGAGAAGTCCATGTAAGATAATGCCACATTTTGCAAAACTGCTACCATCAGTTATGGTGAAGTTCTTCAACTTTACACACAAAATAAAAGCTATAATCAATTACCCAAGTGACTATGTATAACTTTTTTTTTAGGGCCATTATGTGAATTGTGAAATATGTTTATTCACTAGATACATTACAAAAAATTTTCAAAAGCAATGAAATTTTATAAATCATCCTTTTGGAACCATTACCTTCAAGGAAAAAGAAAACTTGTTACTATCTCTCCTTAAAATTTTAAAAAGTTCTGCAGTAGCACGTGGGGTAAGCCCAGGGTTGTTTTCAGATCCATAGATTGTATATGTTTTTCCAGAACCAGTTTGACCGTAAGCAAATATGCAGACATTATAACCATCTATAGCAGACTGCACCAAATACTGCATGGAAAATCGCCCAAAGAAAAGCATTAGTAACAGATTCTGCAAAAAAGTTATAATCTTTAAGCTGATGTAACAAAACTTACCCTTGTATCCTCAAATACATCTTCTTGGGTAGCATCACCATCAAACACACGATCATAGACATGCTGCTTTGGTTTATCATCCTTCCATGGATGTTCAATGGTAAACTCATCCACACTAATAAGAACATCTCTTTCCTTCTCAGTAATCTCTTTTTCACTAAGAGGTCTTCGACGGCAGTAAACTCTAATCTTGCCTTTCATATCTGAAAATAAAACCAAGTTCTGATGTTGTAAATATGCTACTGGTATATATACGTCGTCATGTAGGTATACTTTTTTGTTATCCACCTTCTATTGTGTTAAAATAACGCTTCCGTAGAACCTGCTCTTCTTTATAAAGCGCTTCCATTTCAGTCAGTTGAGCCCCTTGCATCCTTAATATGGCAGCTGTTTGTTCATTCTTTCTATCAATGTCCTAAACAAAGAAAACAGAAACTTTTATGATAAAATGTCCGTACATTTTGAATTCAACACAAAAAAATGAAAATACTTGTGTGATGAGACCTATAAGTGTGCTGTCATAAAATTGGAGTATTGAAAATAAATGGCAGAGTATCAAAACCTCTTTCATTTCTCTCAATTCTTCTAGTTCCCTTAAATTATTCTGCAATGCAACCAACTCAGAGTCCCTGACTGAAAGAGTGGATTCAGCAGCAGCTAATTCTTGTCTAAATCCTTCAAGCTTCTTTTCAAGGTCATACACCTGAGATTTCAGGGCTTTGCGTTCTTGCTCAAATCTTCGTTCAAGAACACTAATCTGCATTTCAGCAAACACCATGAATGTTGATTGAACATCATCTGAAAACTTTGGGTTTTAAATTAAATACTGAGTCTAAATGTTGCATATTACCTCATCAGCATTCCTCTTCTCCAGCTCTGATAGCTTCCGTTCCAATATCAATTTTTCATTTGTCAATCTTTTAATAGTTTCTTCTGCTGCAAGCAGCTCATCTTTACAAACTTTTAGCTCATCTTCAAGCTTATGCAAATCCTATTTATCAAAAGAAAAGACAGCCATATTAATCAGAGATTATTTTAAATACATGAATAACCAGACTTTTAAACGTATCTTACCTGGTTATTTGCTCCAACAGGCTCCTTTTTTGTGTTCGCTAGCATCAGATTACTCAAGTTGGCCAATCTTGCCTCCATATTCCTTTTCTCTAGAATTGCAGCCTAGTAGATTCCATCATTAATAAATCAGGAAAATAATGCAAAAGTAAAATAGGACCAGTTCTATGAAGTAAAGATATTTACCTGAATAGCCTTATCTTTTTCATTGCATATTGCTCTAAGCCTATCACGTTCACAGGTAACTTCCTCAAGATTTTGTTTATCAGCATTTAAGGCTTCTTTCAAGCCCTCCAATTCTCCTTGCATTTTCTCTTCTTGCTTTTGTTTTTCACACAATTCTTCCAGCAACTGTTCAACACAGTTTAAAATATTAAAACATTTAGCTGACAATTTACATGAGACACCTAGCTTGGTATGAATATAAAATTATGCCTATTTTCATTGAATACGAAATTATAAGTATAAGCTGATGCTTTATCAAAGATTGGTACATCTAACAGATCATGTCCATATAGATAATCTTAGGCAAAAAGAGGTTTCATTATTCTGTCCCTCGACAACTAATGCCAAAACTCAACTTTGGGTCTTGGGCCCTTTAGTGCAAAAGATAAATTGGATATAATGATTGGCCATGGCCCATATTCTTCATTCCTAAGTTCTCACACTTGAGAATAAGTCCTAGGGGTTCCCTTTACCATGCAATGAGCCAAAAGAAATGTACTCTAGGTATAACAGTTCATTTTCGTGCTTGCTGTCCAACACTGCTTAATATACTATTGTAGACGCCAGAAGCTTAACTTACTTGATCAGCATTTCTCTGAGATTCTTCAACAGCTTTTGACAAATCTTGAACACGACTCTCATATATTTCCAAATTAGGAATCTTAAAATTGTTGCCAATATCTCCGTTCACAGAACCAGCACCAGCAGATCGTGCTTTGGAATAGCGGCGCAACATTACATCATTGATATGTGTCTGAAGAGCCACACAAATTTCTTCTCCCTATAAGGAAAAGTAAACTGCCAGTGAGGCAAAAGAACTACAAAGTGATAAAGATGTTAAATGTTAATCAAGTACAAAATTAAGTGTTTATCTCAATGAAGGTATTTATACCTGCTTGGTTTCAAACTGGAATATGTGTAGAACACCTGCAACTCGCATTTTGAAAAATACTGCAGTATTGCTATTTCCAAATTGCATTATGTCTCTTAACTCAGCAGAGTGAAGATATTCCTTTGGAACTGGACGGAAGAAATGAACCTACAGTTGAACAAAAAAATATAAAGATATACACATGCTTCTTTATTAAACACATAAAAGCTGTATTCATATCTAATTTTACCCCTCTCTTGTTAATGCCCAATATTATTTTTCCAGGCAGAAGTCCAATAGGATCATCAATCTTGCGAACATGGAAGAAAACAGAATTCCCATAAGGAAGTGCTCTCAATATACGCAGGAACTGTTGTCTTGCCTCATCTTTTGTTAAATGCTCCTATGAAAAATGAAAGAGCAGCTTGTATCAAAGAAAAAAGAAATTTAGCAGTACATCAGTTGAGTAGAGGAGTATGCTAAAGCAGACATTGATTTCTATAATTAAGTGTGACTCATGGAGGTAGAAAATGGATAATATTAAATGTACAATAAAGGATTTAAGAAACAATTAATAACACAAACTACAAATCTCAGCTATTAATTAGCAATTGCAGGTTAAGCACAAAAAAGTGATGGTCTTTGGCAGTGTCCAATCCCATACCAATGAATGATAGCGAGAAAGGATGTCCAGCTCCCATTCCCTTTTGGCTCGTGTGATTGCAATTTGTCTAGGTAGGAACCTCTCCAGAAGTGAATCCCAGTCACTGAGAAACACATAATCATAATCTCAGTCAATTGAAGTCACAAGAGTTTAAACCTTTAAGAATAAAAAGTGTCAAGGTTACTCAATGGAGCAAAGATAACATAAGGAGTTATGCTGAAATAAATCAAATGAAACTAAAAACTATTGCAAGATATTTTGCAGGCATATACTTGCAAGACTCAGGTGCTCTAACAAATCCAATTTCGGCCAGGATTTGCAATGCAGATAGTTGGGCGGCATCATCCCTTCCGACAGGATAATTACCCAAAATATAATCATGCTGTAACTGTAACAACAAATCCCAAGAGTCAACAAACATAGATCTTGAAGGCAAATGTTTAGTGCATAAACTAGATATACTTTTATTGATTTTAAAATAAACATTAGTGATGATTTTTCTCAGAAAGCAAACAATCAACTTCCAAATACATTTACAAATTTCTCTGAGTTTAAATGAAAAGACATACTTGTACATAAGACAATTGCACAAACATTGGATCTGCCACAACTTCATCTGACTCCCGAAATAGCCTTTTCTTAAATATGAGTTTACATTGCAAGATTTCTCCCTTACTTCGATCTTTTGCTGCCTTAAATTCTGCCAAGAGGTCTCCAATATATTTGTTATCATCCAAACCAATGTACTCCTCTGAGTGCCAATAGAAGAGCAGTTAGACAACTGCTTCCAGCTAGTTAAAAAAATATAACAATCAACAAGAGGAAAAGAGACATGCCATTTCCAGAATCAGGTGATTTGGAGCCAGTAACAACTTTACGGCATTCAAACAGACTAAAGCTAGTGTATGTTGACAGTTTAATGATCCCCGCAAGTTCCTGAAGCAAATGTTAAGTTAGTTAATAAAAAATAAGAGTTTAAAGCTCAAAAGAGTTTACTTGTGATTGAGAGTATAAAAGAATTCAAACAGAAGTAAATGAATTCAGAGAAAAATCTTGCATTTTTTACTTGCTACCTCATAACTAAACCCATATAACATCCATTTAAGCAGTAAACCTAATTTACCAAATATGCCTTTCATGAAAAAGAGGGGGGAAAAAACAAAACAAAAAAATCTTGCTTCTAAAGACTACGCAATTTTGGAGTCACAACTTACGTAATGCAAGCAAAATGACACATCAGGAAGAAACAAGGACAGAAGAAATTATCAAACTCAACATCAGAAAAATGCCAATGGTGCATCACCTTTCAGTATCAGATTCTTTAAAATAAAATAGTAAGAATATGCTTAAGTGGTAGGACACTGGAGAAAAGCAGAGCATTACATAAAATACAAATTAAGGTAGAATTCTAAGCAAATGGATCCTGCTATTAACATTTTTTTTTCTTATTAGTTTATCTAAAGACATGATTTATAATAGAATTTCATGGCATCATTTGATCCAGGTGGACAACTCCACTTGTATTAGTTTGTGAAGCTATACACATCAAGCGAAACCCCTTACACAAATTACCACTATCATTCTGTCAGCTTTACACTTGTAAACTTGGAAGTTGAGTGTTAATTCTTAATATTTATGTAAAACTAATTCTATTTAGCTACCTCAAGCTTAGCAAATTGATTTTTTTCGTTAACAGCGACTACAAGCCCTAATCCAAATAAATTTGAAATTGGCAGCACATTGATTTTCTTCATTAGATTGAGTAGATTCTTTAAATGACTATATATTCCTCCAGCCTTTCCTAATTACTTTAGCTTGTGTCATTCATAGTCTCTCCCTTATTTATTTTTCCTTCATGAATTTTTCAGTATGGCATAATATTTTATAAATTTATAAATGCAAGCAGATAACAGTAGTAAAGGGTTTCAAAGCACCTCAACAGCATCAGCAACTGTTGTTGCCATATCATATGTAATTTCTTCAAAAGTTTCATCCAGGAAGAACACTATAGTTGTAAGCTTTCTCCCAGTTAGCAAAGCTTCAATCTCCTCACGCCCAGGCATAATATCCCTGGGACCAGCCTTGACAGAACGCTTTAAAGCATTTAACGTATTTAGTGCAAGGGCTTGGATTTCAGAATCAGTAGTCACGTTGTGTGCAACATTATGAACATATTCAGATAGATATCCCCCAATATCTTTACTAGGTGGCATGGAAGATGCACATAAATACAACAGCTCCCATGCTTTAATCAAGTATTGCCTGTTTTGGGACAAAACAGGCTTTAACAACTAGCACATATGCCTTAATTATTACAGCTTCAATAATTATAAGTCTAACCAACATGATGCTTGACATTAAATGCAACATATGCATACCTCTCAGGGTTATTTCTTGTTTGTTTTGATATCTGAACAAAAAGTTCATCTCGGAGTTCTGAACGCTTCAAACTTTGCTTGTACAGTTTCCCTACAAGCTCAACCCTTTCATCTAAGCTTATTGAAGTTACACGATCAGGCGAATCTACTCCCATATATTTCAAAATTATCTGAAATAGTTTAGTTGCCCGGCTTACCAAATCACTATTAATCTTAAGCAATGATGTTGGTATAGGATCCTACAAAAATTTGTGAGTTAGTTCTTCATGTGTTTAGAAATTCTAACCACATATTTTAGCAAAACTGGTACTTCATTACCTTTTGGAAACACAACATGTCCTCAAATGTAAACCTCTCTCGAACTTGAGGGCCTACAGATCTTTTAGAAAAAAACCCACGTTTCCCAGCAGAATTAATTTGTTTCTGCATTAATCTTAGAAACCCTTCCACCTATAACAAACAACAATTGGTGAGACTTAGTGATATTAGATGAAGACATATGAGCAAACAGCAAAAATCATGAAGACATATAATGCATAACTAGATTAGCATATATATTTTCCTACCTGGAATCTATCTATCAAAGGCACAGCTCCAGCAAGTTCGGCTGGAATAGCCGTTGTTAGAGTTGTTGGTGTGCTGCAAGTGTAACAAACAAATCAAATACTAAGTCACATATTGGAGAAGGTTGCATAAAGGCAAAACAAAAATTCATCCTCGCTTGTCATAAAACTAGCCCCACAATTCAAAGGGTAACAGCAGAAAAATATGAAGACAGCTGTCAATACAAACAGAATGCAAGAGTAAAATTGAGCTCATACCGCAAAAGATGATAAAATCTAGCCTAGAGGTGCAACTGTGTAAGACTTGATTCAACTGTTCAAACACAGTGTGAGATTCTCTTTTTGAAGGAATTAAACAATAAAAGCTATCTGAATGTTGCAGCACTATATTAAAGAAGGGAAAGAACATCTCCAAGTTAATAACTTATGTTTGCTAAATTCATTCAGATATTTCGCCTAAAACAATTTTTTCAGTAATCAGCACTTGCTAACATCACAAATCCTCAGAACCAGTTAAGACATAGAATGTTACATGTTTTTTAACTTCATCAAATACATTTCTACATAAACACAGAAGAAGGTGAACGAGATCCTAATGTCCTACAATTCAGATAATATGAATTCCTTTCTTTTTACGGGAAAAAATTTATTAAACACAGCAATAATAATCATTATTCTAATAAATTCCAATATATCTTCGAAAGAAAGAATGATACTGACGGTGGTGCAAAATTGGAGCTATCACTGTCATAGTCATCACCATTGCTAACAGCAGCATAGTTGTGAACAGGAGTATCATCGTAGCCATTACTTGAGCTAAAGGAAGATCTGTTTGTCCTCACACTTTGGGCCATGGATGATGGCATATCAATGGTCATTTTGCTCAATTCAGCTGACAAACTGAACGTTAATCTACCTCACAATAACAAGTTTAGCTCTTATTTACCCGTTTAAGCTCATCCACTGCAAGATAAAAATTGAAATATAAGTAAATAAAGAACAAGAAAATAGCAACAATTTGAGCTGCGCTGATATGTGAAAACCCGCTCTCAGAAAGTGAGTCACAGAAGAGTTGCGGTTGCTTTTGACAAGCGAAAATCTCCAGCAGACATGAAACCGCGTACAATTTAGAACCTAGCTTGTGAGCAGTTAATCTATTGTCGGCCTAAATGATCCCTCTAAACCACCAATAAGTGGAACGAAAACCTATGAACCGTCAAAGTAATAAGAAAAAAGGTGATTGAAGAAAGCTAGAATGAGAGTGTCTAGAAAATCCACAGGACTCACACTTAGTTATTAAACAAAAATATAGATGATGGACAGACATGAACCCAGAAATCGAAGAGCTAAAACATTAGAGTAGTAAGTACAAGATCGGCAAAACTAAGAAGCGTTCAACGGGGAACACACTTCCATGTACTTGACTATTACCAGAGCTATACCCACTACGGCATTAAGCCATTAAGCAAAGAACGCACTTCAAGCGCCCTCGAGGAAAACAAGGATCGAACCAACTGACAAACAGAGGATCGGGAAAACAATTTGAAAAGGAAAAATAGTAAACTAAAAATCTAACCTTTTTAGCGGCAATGAAAACAATGTCAACAGTAACAGTGTCTGAAATAGTTGTAAGCAAAGGAGAGAGTTGCAGATAGTGTACCTCTGAATCGTGCAACATATGAAGACAGAGAAAGAGATCTGGGGTGAAGTCAATCGCAGTCCATTTCGTTACAACGAGGGAAACGAGAAGGAACAGGAAACAGGGGTAGCGTGAGAGAAAGGGAGCGAGAAAGTCACGAGAGCATTGTAAATGCCAAGGCAGGCTGATTTGCTTTTTCAGGGGACGAAATTGAAGATTGAAAAAGGAAAGAGAAGAAGATATAACAACACATGCATATGGATCTCCCATCCGTCACCAGTCACCACTTTTTCAAACCAAAATAATAATAATAATAATAATAATAATAATAGCCTTCGGAGTTGGAACCCGCACTGCTGTAATACGGCCAAATGCCGATTTTAAATTTCAAATGCCCAAGAAACTGCAACTCTCTCTACGGTAAAATATTATATGTTAGACAAAATTTATCGTTGCCCAATTTATCTAACTTATTAATTAATACATTAAATACTTTAAATTTTTATCTATTTTTAACAATTATTTTTTAATTTAAAATTTTTACAATTAACTCAAAAATATACAAGGTACTTTTAAAATTCAAATTTTTAATCCCTTTTTAACAAAGTTACATTTTGTTCAAAAAATTTTAACATTAACTCAAAACTATATAAAGTACTAATTCAATGTATCAACACTATTTTCAATATTATCAGCCCAAAAAAAAATTATTATCATCAATATTGTTACCACTTTGACGCCACTACCATTGTCATCCCCTCCCACTAGGTCTTTCTTGTCATTGCCAACACTACCTCCCCCATTACTATCACCTCCATAATTATCTTTTATCTTACCATTACCAATGTTACCACTTCCACAGTATGTCACTTCCACCGTTACCTTGTACCATCGTCTTTAGCATTGTCATTGCTACTGTCTCACATCACCATTATTTATACCATCTCGTTAATATCATTATTATTGTCAACATTATTATTATTATAACCAACATTATTACTATTAGTGTTATTATTGTTGTTATCACCTCTGGTTACCACTAATATTGTTATTAAGTTTTGCCACAACTATTATTGATATTATTATCATCACCTCGATTATTATTATTATGCTATAGCATGAGTAATATCATTTACAAATATAAATTGTTTTTTAGCAAATAAAAATTATTATTAATTAATACAACAATCACATAATGGTATAAAATATTTATGCGATAAATAATTAATATAGTACTATGCAGTATAATGTAAAATTAGGAGCTACCGAGCAGGGGTAAGTGGTAAGACAAGCACAAAGTGGAAAGTAGAAATGATGTGAACATAATTTGAAAGTAAGGTAGAGTGGGACCACAAACTTTTTGTCCGCGAGCGGAGGCCAAGGGTTGGCGTCCTGAACTTGCTGCCGAAGGGAGTTGGCACTTGCCACCAACATCATCCAAATTAGCCCCATTTAGATTTTGACATTGCATCTTCCTTGGGTCCCTCTTTACTTTTATCGCTCAATTCTTTTTTTGATTAAATTTGAATATAATCTTTTTTATATTTTATTATTAAATTATCTAATTAAAATATAATTAATATATAATTTTTTAACTAAAACATGACAAATGAATAATTTAATTAATAAATTATATCTTTATTTATAAAAATAATACACTCATTATATTATTATTTTAAGACAATATATTTGCTGTATTTTAATTAAAACACTTGATAATAAGACATAAAAGTTTACATATAATTTTTTTCTCCCTTATAAATTATATATTAAAAAGAATATATTCCTTAAACTCATTGATGAAAGTTGGAATTTGAACAAAAACTTAAAAATATATTTAATTATAATATCAAAACATATTAACTCATTGATAATGTTTGGCATGCGCTAATTTTCTGGATAGTAAAATTTTTTAGTATCAAGTGATTCTAAGATATAATTTAGAGTGTGTTAGAAAGTTTCAAACTTTACTTTCAACTTACTTGAAAAATATTTAACAATTAATAGTTGAGTAAAGTTTTTTTTTTGGAAGGTAAAGAGATGTTTCTAAATAAACTATGGAAGGAGGCATTCACCTTTTTTTCTATAATTATAAAATATTGTGTGTGTGCACATGTGCGTTTGTGTGTGTGCTAGGAATAGTTAGCATGGATCCCTAGCTAAACATTTGAAATGTGACTATAAAGAGTGGAAAAGAAAAGTTGGTTCTCATAAAAAAAACCAATCCAAATGGAGTTGTTATTAAAATTTTAATTATAAAAAGCAAAACTTTAGAAAAATATTTAAAAAAAAAAGATGCTTAATGAACTAAAGATGGCTTCAAAAGTCAATTATGCATAAAAAAATATTAAGCACTCTATAACACCTATTTCTAGAAACAATTATCTTAAATTAATTGTAAAAAAATTAATATGACCTTAATTTTTATTTTGATTACTCTCATCAATCACATGCAAAAAATAATAGAGAAAGAAAAAGGGATTAAAAAAATAAAAGAAAAATATGATTTATATACAAAGGCAAACTTAACCTAGAATAAAAAGCCAAAGCTTCATGCCCAATGGTAGAGATCAAAGTTTATATAGTTTGACAGGATAGAAAACTGATGCCAATTGGTTGGTAAATTTTGTTTCTTGGTTTTTGAAGAATTTCAAAAAATAATGACTTTGATATTTCTTATTTTATGTCAAATAGAAGCTGCAATATATAAAGGAAGTAGGTCAAAAAAAATTTAACTAATCAATCCTCAACATAAAAGAAAATAAAGGTCATACAATCTCAGCCAATCAACTTTAACATAAAAGGAAAAAAACATACAACTTAAAGCATCATAAAACAAGAATAGAAAAGGGAGCAAAACATTTAATCTTAGTCCATAATAAACTACCATACTTTTGCCTAAGAATCACGTCACATTAATAGCAAATATCCTATATAGCTCTTCCCAATAATTATTGGGATTTCAACACTCTTCTTCAAGCTGAATATAGTTTAAACCTGCCAATGTTCTTTATTCTTGGCATTTTTATTTTGATTTTTGACCCTTTGTCTTCTTCTTCCCTTTACTTTGTAGCAAGGGCTTTGATTTTAGGCATCCATTCAACTTTTATGAGGTAGAGATCTTGGTTTTTGCTAACCATCAACATATGATTTTCTCATACTAACCATTAATGTATAGTTTTTTTACACTAACTTATGATTTTTTTTTTTTAAACTTCAATTTTGATGTAGCACTGCAATACACAACATTTTCATCAACCCATATTAGCAAATTTTTAGAGGAGGTTGAGTTGACCACTTTTGTGCAAACAACGGCAGAAGATGGTGTGTCATATGCTCTCACACATCAATGCATGCAACGAGTTGTAGTTGCATGTGATGGCACATCACAGTGCATGAAGGAGTGGTCATTTGCTAGATTCTAGCATTTGACAAATTAGGGCCTTTTGAGAACAGTGATAAGATGTGTGGTATCTCCTATGATAACAAAATAGTGAATCCAAATTTCAAATATTTCTGTTAAAAAGAAGCTAGAGGAAGAGTTCTAGAATAATGCGTTTCTTAGCCTCATGTTGGTAAAATTTGGCCATTCTTTTTGTGTTGCTTGAACTTGGCCATTTAAAACAAGTTAGGCTTTTTAAAGCTCTGATACTATGAAGATTTCATAAATGATGATCTAAATTTTATTATTTTATTTCAAAATAGAAGGTATAATATATAAAAGAAGTAGGCCACAAAAAATTAGCCAGTTGATCCTCAACAAAAAAAGGAAATAAAGGCCAAATAATATTAGCTAATATAAAAGAAAATAAAGACCACATAATATCAGCCAATCAACTTTAACATAAAGGGAAATAAACATGCAACTTAAAACCTCATAAAATAGGAATAATAAAAGAAGCAAAACATTTGACTTTAGCCTACAATAAACTACCATAATTCTACCCAAGAATCATGTCCCATTAATAGCAAATAACCCATATGATTCTTCCCAACAATCATGTGTACTAACAGTTTTCAATATAGATTTTAGATTATTTTAGGCCTTCACTTGATTATTTGAGACATAACAAATCCTAAGCCCAAAACTTAAAGCTTAGTCTTGAAGGAAAATTCATGTAGTTACCCCATGTGAAAGCATATCTTCTTGAGTTCCCACACAATTTTGATTGAAATCACCAAGGAAACTTTAATCTTTTACCATGATAAATTCATTGTAGTCCATGGAGAAGAAGAGGATGGGAGAATTTTTTATTGTTTTGTGTACATCTCCTTTAGACTTTGTGTCTTTTCCCTTATATGATGGAGAAGTTTTTTATTTTACATTGAATTGTACATTACTTGACTCCGTTTTGGCAATTTTTTCTATTTCAAAATTGTAACCCACAAAAATTGATTTTTTAAATCCAAATAATATTAATTAATTAGCAATTATTAATCAATTAATAAATTATTAATTAGTTAATTAATTAATTAATGGATTTGAGTTATTAGGTTATGGATTAGTCCATCATGGATGACTTAAGTTTTAATAGGTTCAAAACTCTCTTAGACCGACACTAAATCAAAACTAACTATAATTAGTCTGCTTATATTTTTCTTAGTTTTCCTTTTTCTCTTTTTTCATTATTAGTTTTTTGGTATTCTTAATTTGAAAGAAGCCCAACAAAATATAATATCTATAGTTACCCCTCTTTACTTATTTCTTAGATGAAAAAGGTAAAAACATGATTTTGGATATTTTCTACTTAAGAACAAGTAAAGATAAAAGACCCAAAATTTTGTTTAGGGTAGCTATGACAAAATCACAAAGATGCTCATTATTTGAGTAGGTTTTTCCTTTAAAGGAGCACTAGCTTAGCTAGACTTTAAATGTGCCAACCAATACTAGGCTTTGAATAGGGGGCAAGTTGGCACTAGACTTTGAAAAGGTACCTATCTTTATAGAGCTTTGAAAGAGTATTGTCTTTACAAGGCTTTAAAAGAAGTACATATCTTTATAGGGTTTTAAAAAGAGTGTTTTTTTTTAATAGAACTTTAAAAAGGGTATCTATCTTTATAAGGCTTTGAAAAGGATGCCTATTTTTATAGAACTTTAAAAGTGATGTTATCTTCATATGGCTTTAAAAGAGTGCCTATCATTATAGGGTTTTGAATAGTTTCTTGTATTTACAGGGCTTTAAAAGGGGAGTGCCTATTTTTATGGGGCTTTAAAATGAGTGCTTGTCTTTACAGGACTTTGAAAGAGTGCTTGCCATTATAAGGCTTTGAAAGGGAGCCTATTTTTATAGGGCTTTAAAATGGGTGCTTGTCTTTATAGAGTTTTGAAAGGGGTAAAAGAGGGTGCCTATCATTACAAGACTTTGAAAGTGGTTTTCCTACATGAGAGTATGATCCCTTGAGATATGTGCTTTGCGATGACAAAGTGCTATGTGAGATACATGATGCAGGTGGATAATTTGCAAGATTTTTCATCTTCTACTTGGAAGCTCTATTCTTTATTTGCCCCCAATGTGAATGGAAAGTTAGTTTTAAGTAATGTATGTAATACTATCTATGTATAATGTATGCAAAATGCCTTAATATTTTTGTTTATGCAAGAATTTTTTCTCTGAGCTTGAAAACTCTACTGTTTATTTGCCCTAATATAAACCTAGTTTTACGTAATGTATGTATACATATAAAATCCATGATGTATGTAGAATACTCAACGTTGTAAAATATAAAATTTTTTATCATTTGTGTTTAGAAAATTTCTCATGTCGACTCTTTACTTGCTCTAATGAGAAAAGTTGGGCTCTTGGTATCTTCATTAATTTTAACCTTTGTCACTTTGATGAATGATTTTATTGATAGCTCTTTTGATAAGTCGAAAAAGCCCTGAAAGGAGTACCTAGGGTTTAGAATATCTAAGATTCTTGCTGTGATTTAATTATTCTTGACTTTTCTTAAGGTCATTTCATTGCCTTGCCTTGATTGCTATTGATTTGACCTTTGATTATCTCTTTTCTTTAATTTGATTACTTTGGATTTGGCCCTAGAGACATTTCATATCAAGTCTTTCATTATTAATGTTTGAAATGCTAACAAGTAAAATCTGATCTTACTTTATTTAACAATATCAATGTAGTCACACATTAAGGAATGTACAACTATAAGCTTTAAAAGGAAATTGATTTCCATCATATTAAGGGAATGATGGAATGCACAAATGTGCTTGATGATTCAAGGTGAAGTGATGTCAAAAAGACATGAAAATGACATGTTAGACTAAAAGATACCTTAATTTTACGCTTGAGGTATTCCTTTAAAAAATTCTTAGTTGATGAGAAAAAGATATGGGGCTCTTTGAGTTCAATCTTCCACTTTTAGAAGACCCCAACTATAGGATGAGGGAATGATAGCTTTTCCCATAACCTTAGAATAGGGAAGCTGTAAAGTCATTACCTTCACTATGTTCTACATCACATAATGTAGTTTGCCAATAATGTGATCATTGGCCTAATTATAATAAATGAGCTAAAGGTAGTAGTTTACCGTGATTAAAATTCAACATACCCAATGGCAGAGGCATCATTTGGGGTGATAAAAAAATAGCACAATGCTGTATAGTAAGCACTATCAGAATCAAAAGGAAGGAGAAGCATGATTATAGGAACAAAAGATAGAAAAGATGGCTCTTAACAACAAAAAATGAAAGGGAAAACTCTGAGAGATCTAAAAAGTTGACTTAGATTTAAATTTTGGAGAATTAACAACTTTTACAAGGAAACAACTCTTTGGAAAGCTTGCTAAGAAAAACAAAGAGATGACTATACTAATCATAGAAAACAAGACATCTAAAGTGAGTAGAAATAGCTACAACTAGAAGTGTAGAATGACTTTGAGAAATTTGAGCTCAATAAGGACCCAAAAAAATATCTATAACTCGACAAGGAGTTGACCCTAAAGTAATTCACAAGGTTAAAAGCACTCTGGTTGGAAAATGTCGATATCTTTGCATGGTTAGCATCAAACATACTAAGGATAAGTTTCAAAGTAATAGTACATAGGTTAGTGGTCGACCCTATTAAAAACTTGTCAAGCAGAAGAGAATCTTGGTAAGCCCAGGAGGATTGCCTTCAAGTAGAAAGGGTTGAAGCTCTTAAATTAGAGAACTCTAATATTTTGAATGGTTAGCCAATCCAATTATGGTAAAGAGGGTTAATGGCAAATGGCACATGTGCATTGATTTTATCAATCTCAATAAAGCCTGCCCAAAGGGTAGTTACCCTCTTCCTCATATAGATAGATTTGTGGACATATCATTAGGGTATAAACTCCAAAGCTTGATGGATGCTTATTTAAGGTATAATTAGATCAAGATAGTAGATGAAGATGTTGAGAAAACTCTCTTAATGACAGAAAAAAGAATTTACTATTGTGAAATAGTGCCTTTACAGCCTAAAATATGCAGGGGCCACTTACCAAAAGTTAGTTAATAAAGTTTTTTAAAAGCAAATATAGAGGAATATGTAAGCTTATGTAGACGATATATTAGTCAAGAGCAAGGAGGAAACATATTACATAAAAAAGACATGAAGGAAACCTTTGATATGTGACAAACTTGCAACATCAGGCTAAAGTTAATTAAATGTGCATTTGGGATGAAAGTAGAAAAATTCTGAGGTTTCATGACAACTTATATAGGCTAAACCTTTGTCATACTTTTGATATTAACATAGACTAATATATTAAAAAAAAATTATAGTATGAAGATTTAGAAGAAAACCAAATTTATTAACAAAATGAATTCAATGTAAAAATCATTTTGCAAAGATAAATATATGATTGGTTTAGCTATTATTCATAGCTAAAAAAAATTAAGAATGGAACAAAAATTAAAAAAAGTAAATAAAATCAAAATGAAAATTGAATTTTGACTTTCAAAGAAATAAGTATCAACTTACTCCTCTAAAATTTATAGTATCTCCCTGGTACTCACGTGTAATTTTATTTTAATTTTATTCTTTTAAAATTATTAAAATAATATTATATAATATTTTGACAATCAAATATTTATGAAATTGAAACATAATTGAGTTTTTGATTACTTAAATGATACAAAAAATATTTGAGAGTCAATTAATGCTAAGATTATTTTTAAAGGACTGAATTAGAGTTTTAGTAAAAAAAATATTACCAAGGTTTAATCACTTTTTTAGTCCTTATAATTTACTCAATATTTTTATTTATTCTCTATAATTTAAAAATTTATAATTTAATTCCTATCATTTTAAAAAATTTTAATATAGTCATTTTTATTAATATATCGTTAAATTTTGATGACATAACTAATCACGTGTTGATGTGCCACCTCAGTACTGTGAATATGCATCCTTATACCAATAAAAAAGACTAAAGTAGATAATAAAATAAAATTAATATATATATATGTATGGTATTAATTACTCTATATTGAAAATGTCAAAATAAAATATAAATAGTTATGTTAACAATGTCTAATAATTTATTGACAAAAATTTAATGAAAAGATTAAACTAAATTTTCAAAATTATAATATTTCATTACACATTTGTAAAATATAAAAATTAAATATAACTATAAGAACGAAAAAATAATAATTTATTTAAAACTAAACTAACAATTACTGAATTACATATAGAATAAACAGCATCGTAATAGAAGGCTTTGCAGGTTTAATTAAGGCAAACGCCATATTAATCAGAGTATAACTTATTGCATGCAGTGCCTTACATATGTATTTAAAATTCCACAAGTTACTGAACAATACAAATAATTAACAAATTGTTCTTAGCGTTGTCGACTGCGACTGAGTCGAAGACATATGGCCACCCATATCTCGTATAGAAATGGACTCATTGAGAGTAAGAAAGAGCCAGGCATATATGCATATATATATATATATAGTAATTATAAATTCCTGAGAATTTAGAAATAAAACTGCCGGCCTGGGCCGGTAGTATGTTGAAACCAGAAACTACGAAAATAAATGAGAAGAGTTTCTAGATATCGGAAGAGAGAAGGAAGCAAGAACATGGGTCTTAACTTCTAATTAATGAGATCACGAGAATGCCCTCTTTACTGAATTTTTCATTTACTTTCATGCTTTCATTTCTTCACAACAATATAAAATGAACAGTGTGTGAAAGACGACTGCCAAATATGATGGCGAGTTGAATTTCCAATTTTTTTAAAGTGTACTTTTTGTGTTGTATAAATTAAGTTTCACTTCTTATTTTTTCTTCATTTATGGTTTTATGAAAATCTTTAAGGAAATATTTGGGATACGCAAGACGATAATATGAAGTATTAAATAGTCTTGTTATTAATTCTCATAAAAATATGTTTTTTATTAAATATTGTGTCATTTAAAAAAATAAATGAAAATTTTGAAATTAATTAAAAAATTAAGATAAAAGAAAATTTTGAAAATAATTAAAGGACAAAAAGTGTATTTTGACTTTTAAATTTTATACGAAAAAATGCAAAAACTTTCTTTCAACTTTGGATAATTTGCAAACATTCTCTTCAATTTTTGAATAAAAAATATTCTCTAAACTATCCATCCCTCAAGATTTAAATCCTTCTGCCAATTTCCTGTAGTCAACATTGTTAATTGAAAAGCCATTTCAGAGTTTTTCATTTGTTACAAAATATGTTCTCATTACTCTGCAACTAATTAAATTATAGTTTATATTTGAGTATTAGGGATTTGGGGTTGGGCATCTCATTTGCACGCAATTTTTTTTAATAATTTAAACACTAGTATTTAATTTAATTTAAACTGATTAGAGTATTTCACATAATAAATGATAAAGTCTTAATGACTTTAATGGAAAACTGACATAAGAATATAAATCCTAAAGAATGATAATTTTAAGAGATATTTTTTAGTTTTGAAAATTGATGAACATATTTACAAATGAGTAAACATTAAAGAATTTTTTTTTTGTTTTTTCTTATTTTATATTCAAATCTTATGAATAAACTTAATAAAAAAGTGTGGTGACCTAAAATAAACTATAATTATTAGAAGTTACACTACACATCAACAACCAGAGACAATGGAAAGGGCAAAAGAGTGAAGGGTCCCTTTTGGCATTTAAGAGAAGCATGAGAAAGATGAGGAACAGTCTTTACTCCTCCCATTGAGTGGACCGAATTAAATTTGCAATGTAAGCGCGTAAAACAGAAATCTCTAACTCCATTGAAATTATTTAAAGGAGTAGTTGGTGAGGCCAACTTTTCTTTTTTCCCTTTTTTGTTGGAGATGAAACCAACTTTTTAGCTACTCAATAATTACTCTAAATCTTTTATATTTAGTAAATAAATACAGTAATTAGAAAGAGGAAGCCTAAAGATGCGAAATCAACTATAATTCTTAACACTGAAATTTTTTTAATATTTTTCTCTCTAATTTTAAGATAATTCATTTTTAGGCAACAAGTCAAATAAAATTTTTTTATTGGGAAAAGCGAAATTTGCTCTCTCGGTTTAGATGATTGTGACTTCCATTTAACCAAACGATAATTATTATTAATTAGAATCTACTACGCAACTCCATAATTATACCCATTTGCGTTCTCAAAGGACCCCAAAAGAAAAAAAAAAAAAGTGCTTTAAAAGGGAACATCCATCCGTCTGTTTGCGTTCGGATTGGTTTGCCTTGAAGGCTCCTCTTTAATCTTTATAATGATTTAGGTTGGATTTCTTAGCAAATATGATATATTGAGATGCCCTTTTATGAATTACTGTTTGCTGGATCCCCTCCATTTGTTCTTAAAAAATGATTCATGTCTTTAGATTGCTTTTAACAATTTAACCTTTAAACTTATAGATTCATTAGATTTTAACTTTAATCCCAGATTTTTATGAGCATACAATTTAATTACAAAAAAAATCTAACTCGTTATAAAATTAGCTATTTCTTTAAATATTTCATGGTGATTTTTTTATTTTTTTTTAAATTTTGCTGACATTTGCTATTTCAAAAGAAATTAAATTTGCTTGGCCAACTCATAGCATCATACAGGGCCAGATAAATATATTTAAAATATATTTAATTTGGGAAAATAATTCAAGAGTTCTACATATCTTTTCAAAATAATGAGTTTTGCTTATTCAAACCTTAATAGTTAACATTCTAATTAGATCAATTAACAGCACCAAAATTTGAACAACAATTATGAGATGCTAGACAGAAAGATTGTCTCACAATGAGTTAAATATTTTTTATAAATTCATTAGTAAATTCAAAAAAAATTGAAGATTAAAGCTAAGTAAATTTATAAATTCAAACAACAATTTATATATTAATCTACCCAACAATTAATAATATCAAGTCTTGAAGGCAATGCTGGGCCATATGTAACACAAGAAGGACCTTTAGGTATTAGCCAGGTATTGACCAAGTTTTCTTTCATTTCTCAACGTCAATATGTGCATTAGAAAAGAAGTAGCTGGCAGCATATGCCTTAATGTTATAATTTAATAATTTTTTGGTAATTTAAACAAATACACTAAATTAAATATGCTGTCTTTATTGTGCCAGCTGAATCATTAAAAATAGTGTAGATAAATATCACCTGCCAAGTGGACACAAACCCTTTTCAGGCCTTCCGAACAAACTTAGGGGCAAATAATCAATTTGCTTAGTATGAGACTCAAAAGATTTTTTTTAATAAAAATTTTATATTATGTTTTAATTTATAGTTAATTATAAATCATATAAGACAAAAATGCAATTTTGATCAGTAAATGTTACCAAAGATTTTATTTTTATCTCATAATTTTACTTAGTTTCGATTTAATTTGTTAGCTTTACCTCAAATTTATTTAGTTTTATTTGTTCCTTTAACTTTATTTTAATTTTTAATTATATCTTTTAATTTCATATTTTTAATTTAGTCATTTAAATTTTAAAAACTACTTAAGTGTTTTTTTAAACATTATCAAATTAAGATGCTCAATAAAAAAATATTTGTGTTACTCCTTGATAATGTTAGAAATAAGAAAATATTTGGGTTGTTTTTGTAAGTTAAGATATTAAATTAGAGCAAAACATAATTAAGTGACAAAGTGATCTTAAGATTGAGTTGAGAGACCATATTAGAATAAAATAAAATCAAAGAATAAAAATAAAATTTGAAATAAAATTAAAGGATGAAATTAAAACAAAATAAAGATAAGAAATAAAAATAAAACTTAAAATAAAAATAAATAATGAAAGTATATTTTAGCCATTGCTAAATTAATAAATTAAGATACCTATAAATCACCTACTGTTGTGGGCTAAACCTATCAAGAAAGAAGTCATTATGTTGAGGAGTGTAAGGAATTCGCAAGGCTTTACCAAAAAAAAAAAAAATCGCAAGGCTACTTTCGATTTATCATATAACAGAAAATGAACTTACCTAGTGCAAGAAACGGCGCGAGGATTTTTTGTGGGGGGGGGGGGGGGGGGGGGGGGGGGTTTATACATTATTGAAAATAAGTAATGGTAATTTCTATGAATCTTTTCTATTACAATCCTCACAACTGAAATTTGGTCACATTGGCATTTAAGTCGGTCCACTTAAAAAATGTTTAAACAGATTGGAAGAGAATTGTAAAATCTATTTGTTGTGTAAATTGCATATACTTGCCAACAAATCCTCTATTGTGTGTTGTGAATCTAAAACCTTGTTTTTATTTATTTATTTATTTTAACATTTTAACTTCTTTTCACAGTACTGTGCTTAGCACGCACTGCACTCGAGAATCCTGGTTTCATATGTTTGGTTTAAAATAATAAATCTATATTGTTTGTTTCCTGAGTTAACTGGAAAACGAGCCACCAACCTTTTGTCTTGGAACAAAGAAAGTTTTTGGATTATAGCCCATTTGATTTTGGGCCACAGAGAGGGCCATTCATCCCTTTATAAAGCCCACCTCATACTCCATTGGCAACCCAAAAAACAGCTTTTTTGTTTCAAATAAAGAACAAGTAACGATACATAATTAAATTAAGGATTAAACTCTGATTAATAACATTCATTTTATATCTTTATTATCAATTTTTTAAATTAAAATATAATAAGTATATAATTTTTTAATAATAACACAATAAATATATAATTTAATTAAAAAATAATATGTTTATTTGTAAAAATTATATACTTATTATATTATTATTAAAAAATTATATATTTTTCATATTTTACTTTAAAAAACTTTATAATAATGATATAATAATTGCATATAATTTTTTTTCTTAACTTAAATGACATAAGAAATTGCAGCTCAGATTTGCTCTCAAATTGCAATGTGTAGTGGGAAAATATGTATATATTCTTGTAATTTTTTAAAAAATTAAATATTATTATCATTTATATATTAATAAACAAATACTTTTTTTGCTTAAAGTTTAGAATATAATTTAAAATTAAGTAACATGGCTCTTAAAAAAAATATTTCATGATGATATATAAATAAAAATAATATAGACAATTTAATCTATGCTATAAAAATATAAAAAAACAAGGGCAATAAAAATTATAACAAATTTTTCTAGGTTCAATCTTTTGAAAAGAAAGGCAATAACTAAAACTGATCTGCATTCTCTAGAGTTTTTTTATTGTAGAGTTTTTATAGAGTTCAAAAAGAGAATAAAGAAAAGAAGGAGTGGGAGGAAAAAAGAGAAAGTAGATTTCATGCACGATTCCATTCTTTGTGTTACCATTTCTTCAAACTCTATAAAAATTTTATGATTAAAAAAAATTTAAAGGTCCTTTACACCTTAGCACAAGGAAATGCATCTCTCAAGTAATCATAAAAAACTTAATAAGGTTTAAAATGTGAAGTCAATATAAATCATTTACAAAAAGAATAAAAAATAGACACCATAAACAAGTAAGTAACATATTTTCAACTCACCAAATTTTGGTGTCAATTAAGAAACTTAAGTCTATGCCATTCATATACTTTCTTTCTCCAACTAGTGATACCAATGTATAGACTGTCTATTTATTAGTATACTAATAAGTGACAACCAAACCAAAATTAGATTAAATTCCTGAGTGTATTTCTATAAGCTTATTGTAAGATGTACAAAAATTAATATCACAGGCATCTAGCACTATCCCATAATAGAAGCTCAACAATTTTATGCATCACCTAAAAAAACATGAAAACAATTGCACATATAAATAACATTCAATTATTAATGTTTAAAACAATATCATTTATATGCATATACCACCACTCATAGTGTCTAAACTGTATCAACAACATTTTGAATAAGATGAAAAACTCAAATTTAAAGACTTTTCTGTCTATATATTAAAAAATCTATGGTTATAATATATAAAAACTTAATATGACTTTAAAAGGAATAAATAGAATAAGTATAGTGTATATGTTCCATATGTAATCTATATGTGATTAAATGAAGGTGTAATGTTGATTTGACCCAAAATGAAAAAAAGTTGGTAGCGAGTAGAGCAAAAAAAATGGTTGAAAACTAGCATATCAAATTGACTAAGAATCCATAATTGGCATCATCACAATTGATGAGTATTACCCTCTAGAAGTTAAGTACACAACCAACATAGTCAAAAGCTTTACACTATTTCTCCTTTCATCAATCAACACATAATTCTGTCAATTCTTCCAAGATATACTTTTGTGCATGTGTTTGTGAGTGTGAGAGATGGGGACAAAATGAAAACAATAATTACAATTAAAGATTCTTAGTTATGAATAAATAAATTCACATAATCATAATCTGGCCTTTTAATAATTAGTATTGAAAATTCCACCAATGGCAAGATTTGATCTAGGCACACTTGACACATTCCACCAATACCATTCCACCAATGGTATTGAAAATTTTGAAACATACCAATAAATGAGTAATAGAGGAATGAAAAGGGTAGATTGCATATAATATAAAATTTTTTCAACATGATCTATTTGATATGAGCATAAATTGATTACAAATTTTGTTGGTATACCAATAGAGCACAAAATTAATTTAAACTTAATATGAAATTTTAGACATGACTGATTTGATGAGAGCTTCAAATCTAAGAGAAGATCTCATAAAAACTTTATTCTAAAAGAAGTTATAAAAGTGTAACTTTGATAACTCATACCTTGGTTAATACACACAACTTGATTAGTCTTTTTTTTATATTTTTTTTAATGTCATCATTTAGGTTACTTTATATAGTTTAGTTTATGTTAATAAAGTATAAAATTTTCAAAGGAGAGTTTGTTTTCCAAACCACTCTAAAAGCACAAAAATATCACACAAACTTGTAACCTAAAACATAGAAAATGAAGAATAATGAAGCATAAGCTTATTCAATCCTATATTACCAAAATTAGGTCTTATTGCCTAGAACATTGTTTAATCATGTCCAACATGCCTCATGTTGTCGAAGATATGAACATAAAGTTAGCATAAGTTTTTTTTTTTGCCAAAGAGAAGTACGAAATTTGCCAAAGAATGAAATGATTTGAGGTAGAACAATGATAACCAATGATAAGGGAAAATAGATCCTAATCATCACTAATTTGTAAAATCGTAAAGCTTCTTATAGATAATCAATGATAAGGGAAAATATATCATAATTTCCCTAAGGTTTTATGATGTAAGAGAGCACCACAAGAAAGAGTAACAATCATTTTTCACATTACTTTATTTTGTAAGGGACAGTAAGGATGCTTTTTGCATTTGAATTAATGGCAGCAACTAGCAACCTGATCCTCATTTTGCAAATACACTTCTCTTCTAGTGCTAGTGATGCAATTGTATTAATCCTCCTATCATGTCAATTATAACTTATCAAGATTGCACGTAAATATTTTTAGTTTGTTATTACACTCAAAACAACTCCTAAGAATATATTCATTATTGCCATTATAAAGTGAATCAATTGGATGCGAACATTAAAGAAATTAACAAACACTTGGACTATGTTATCAAATATTAAGTTAATTGATTTAGAAGAATTTTGGAAGGAGCTTAAATTTATGTACTTAAAATAAAATGCTAAAAATGTTGATAATTAGCCTTTGACATTATGTAATTGTCCGCTAGGATAGTCTAATTAGTATTGTTTTGGTGTTCTAAAACACTGCCTTTCTTGGATTATTTTAGGGGATGTTCAATGTCATGAGAAATTTCTAACAAATAAGCAAGCACTCCTCATGTTTACAATCTCATGAAAGAACATATGAAAAGCTTATTGATGAACCTTGTATATAAGGATCCTTAGTGGGAATAAAACTAACAAAATATAGCTAACCTCAATTTTCATAGGTGTTATGCTAGGAGCATATTTATCTTTAACCAACCCTTTTGTATATAGTGAGATTCATATTCTATATCATTAACTTATTACATTCATCTTTTAAAGGTGTTATATTCATATCAATTGTTGGAAAATCTATATTTATTACCAAAAATTTTAGTGACTGATTTTTCTCTTTATTAGCTTTGATTTGTTTCCTTTTATTACTTTGTTTCCAAAGGTCAAATCTTGTCACACCATTAAACCATGTGCCTTAACATACAATAATAGAAGACCTTATTACTGGCAGAAAACCTTGTACTTACTGATAGAAGACCTTGTCGACAAGGTCTTAGAATTTACACTGCAGAATATAAGATCTTATTGATAAGATCTTGGACCTTGTTGACAAGATATTATCTCAACCTTTACATTAATATGGTTTAATGTCAATTCAGTCATAGTATGTTTGTTTAACTAGAAACATCACCAAGTAAGGCATAAAATATTCATTATCAAGAACTTTCGTATTTAGTAAGGAAAATAACCTTCATCAAAGGCCAAAATAATGAAATTTTAACCATATAGGCCATATAACCTTATCAATATCATCTTCCATCCATAACATACTTAATGGAATAAAAACATCACAATTTTATGCTTGCATTTTGGGTTTAAGACAAGCAACAAAAGTTCAAAGTAAAGTTGCAGTTTTTCCTTAGGTCCATAATCTGATGTGAAATTCAAAAATTTATAATTAATTCTAAAAAATTTGAAATCATACAAATTATACCATTTTGGAAAGCTCAAGATGTTCCCTAACTATCTTAAAAAGTTTAGATCAAAACAACTAGGTTTGCCCTACAAAAACTAATGGAATAGTAACACTAGCTTGGGTGGCGTCCTACAACTGAATTCTAATTTTGAAAAATCATATCTCCCTTTACAGAGCTCCAAATGAGGTTCTCTTGGTGGTTATGAAAAGATTATGATACCAACTATATGTGTATAAAATTTCATGAGCATTAAACTTCATTTGGCCCCTCAAAGACACCAAAAACCAAACAATCCAGAAGTATAGTACCATGACAATTTTTGCATAATTTGACCAATTTTGAAAAATCATAAGAAATTCCACATAGCTCCAAAAATTTTGCTCTTTGGTTTTTGAAAGACTTTCAATGAGATCTATATAAAATTGTTCATTTGGTCTAGTTTTGGTTCAGGGACAAAATATGGTTTAAAATAATAACTATATGACTCTAAATGGTATTAAATGGCTCTCTAATGAACTATGACCATTTGAGCGAGTCTAAAAGTATAAACACAGCAGGTAGAAGCATCTTAATAGATCCAAATCCTTATGAAACTCAAATTCACCACTCCACTTGCATAAATACACATAGACATTATGGCTCAAGAATGTCAAAACCATGCATTCTCATACATTTGTCTTCAAATTTATTATATATGACATATTCATATACTTTTACACGTGTTCAAAACATTATATCTCATAAATAGCTTGTACATACATACTTTGACATCAATATATACAAGATCCTATTCTATTGTCAAAGTATCATCATTCATGCTCCATGGCTCCCATTCTTTGCTCCATGAGAATTCCCTAGATAAGGTTAGATATAAAATGGGAGAGAGTGAGATTTAAGAAATCCTAATAGTTCTTTCACCCTTTCAAGTAAGAATATATGGTATATAATCATGTTAAAGAACACAAGTATGCACCCAACACTTTCAAAAATAATTCAAATCATGTTTTCCACATCACATAGACATGTCAAAATTAAAATTAAGCTCTAAGGATTTTTGGTTTGGCCTCACCCAACTATTTAGGACTTTTTTATTAACCTCACCCATTTTCTAGGGACTTTTAACTTAGCCTCACTCATTCCAAGAGACTTTTGGCGTTATCTCATCCATTCCTAGGGACTTTTGGCTTCACCTCACTCATTCCAAGAGACTTTTGGCATAATCTCACCCATAAAGAGCAATTTCACAATCAAACATAATTCAAGAAACATATTAGTACCAAAGCATCAATTCAATAGCTATAAATATGTCTCATGGTTCAAACATACATATAAACATTCAATGACAATCATATAACCAAGAAATGCACACAAGAAAGAATGGAAAGCTACTTTTTCAAGAATGCGCCAAGTTTCTACTTGGTTTCTAACTTCTCTTCTCTCAGCATCACAAGCATACTTGGGAGAGACTTCATTTGCTTGGCCAAGACACATCAAACAACACACAAAGGTATCAATGGAACTATCTCGAGCCTCACACAAGCCTTATATAAGCTACTTCTAGCTTTAGACATTTGTATGGCTCCATACAGTAGTATAATGAAGCAACTCATATAGTTCATCATCTTGGCTCTAATTTCTCACTCAATCTAAGTCACATAACTCTATTTAAACTCATTGGAGTAACCATAAACTCAAATCAAGGAGCCTAACACTAAGTTGCCTCTTTATGCATAATGGAATCTTAAAATTTCAACTTTCAAACTATGGTTCCTAAATTCAAACCAATGGTTCCTTTGATATTTATTATTCATATCTAGGTTATTTCTATCTTTGGAATTAAAGAAAACTCCCCCTAGGTGCACTTTCCCCCTTTGGCCGAGATATGCATCAAGAATGCCACCTATGGAGTTTTCTTAGGAAATTTGATATCCATGAAACCTCCTAGACCTCTTATAAACTCAAATATGCTCTTAAATGGTCTAAAATATCATTTTATAGCTTTATATTTCCTAAGGTGCAAGTGAAACCCTAGGCATAGAAACTTGCAACCTATAGCCTCTCATGGCTTTCTTTTTGCATAATCTTACTCTCCACACTTCTAAGCACTTGTTTCTATTAAATTTTCATCAAACAAAAGTTTTCTTCTCACTCTCTATCTCTAGGTTGAATTATAGAATAAAAAGAAGATCAAGGAAATGGCAATATCATGGGTTACATCATACTCATTTGAAAGCTTGTTAAGTGATGATTCTTGTACCATAGTTGTTTGTTTCAAACTTTCACTTTTTCTCAAGAGGTTAGTGATCAAACTCCTCCTTTCAAGAATATAAAACCATCAAGAGAAAGAGAATGAAGAGAGGAGAAAGTTTCATAACTAGCTTGTTGCAAAATTCTATGTATTTTTATACCTTTTTACTTTAGTTTCCTTTCTCTCTCTTTCATCTCTCTTGGACACCATGACTGGTCTGTTTTTGAGCTAAAGTGTAATTTTGAAAGGGTGGAGAAGCTGACTTGATTATATTAGAAGGTGGAGGAAGATTTTTATAACAATTCTTAAAATACCAATTACATCCCTTTACTTTTGTTCTTTCGTTTGGCCTCGTTTTAACTCTTTTTTTAGAACTATCTTTTTCATATAATTTTTTTTTTCGATAAGAAGGGAAAGAAATAGAAGTTTAAGTTCTATAGTTTATTAAAAACATGCTTTTCTAATTTTATGGAGTTTAGAACCATCCTAAATTATTTAGTCAAAGTTTTAGTCAACTTTTCACTGAAAATGCACATTGGGAGAGTTTTAACCATTATGATGGTTCCTATGATTTTTGGGGTCTCTAAGAACCTTAGGAAACTTAATTTTCCTATTTAAAACTCCCTCCTTTGAGTTTTCTAAAATTTTCCTGAAATTATGAAAATGCCACTGGCTTTTGTAACTTTCCGTTTGGCCAACTCTAGTTTTGGGTTAACCTTTAGCTCTAATCCATATTTTTAGATGTTCTAATTAATATCTAACTCTCAATTAGCCTTAGTTCACTTTACTTCAGGGTCCTCATTCATTAATCAATTGATTCCGATTTTGGTTTCTCGTTGTTCCTATTGGCTTTTGCTAGGCCCGTGACCCCTCATAAGTAATTCATTTCATTTTTTAAGAATTATTATGAATTTCTAAATCATAAGATATTATAGATCGGGCCTTTATTATTGTAGTTATCTTTGTTTATTATTTCTTGATTCTATTAGCTTTGATTAAGAGATCTTGTCTTTTATTCTCCTTTATTTAAATGTAGCATTCTATTAGAAATAAATTAGAGCATTCTTAAATATACTATTGTCCTTTTATTCTTCTTTAGAAAATTACATGGCATCAAAGCTAAGAAACCATGAGGCTTGATCCTTCTATCACTCTCGATAGGTACACTGCCTTTACCACCAAAACCAATGATGGGTCACCTACATTCACCACTACTTAATCTCAAACAGGAAAAAACCTGATGTCTATCATGCTTATCGGCTCTGTTGTCCAAGCCAACTATGGGTTCACCATTTCCAATGTCACCAACACCATAAATCCTTCCCTTGTCATGATAACAGGACATAAACTCAATGGTACCAATTAACTCTAGTGGTCTTCTATTGTAATGATGTATATTAGAGGTAAAGGAAAGGCTACTTACTTCATAGGTGATATTCCTATGCTTGAACCAAGTGATCCTAAGTGGTTCACTTAGATTGCAGAAAATAATATGATTATGTCTTAACTTATTAATTTTATGACACTAAAGGTGGGTGAAAACTTCCTTTTGTATAAAATAACAGCTAAAATTTAGGAGGCCATAAGGGATACCTATTCCTCTAGAGAGAATATTAATGTTCTAATTGAAATAAAACCTTTCTTCATGACTTTATAATGTCCTCTAATGCCATTGGTAGCAACTTAACATTTATGAGTCTTACTCTTAGTCTTGTACCTTTGATATCTTACTTTTCAAGAGAATTATAGAGGAAAAACATGTTTATAAATTCTTAATAGGTATGAACTCCACTTTTGAAGAGTTGAGAGGCTGCATCATAAGCACAAGGCCATTATCCAGCCTTCGAGATACTATTGCTGATAATAAGCATGAGGAAAGTAAACCAAAACTCACTAAAGGTTCACAACTAGCTATGACTTTTGATGTTTTAGCCTTTATTACCTAAGGCACTTAATTTTCACGACTTGATAGTAGATCATAGAGACAAATTAACTAGCAATCTTGTCCCTTGTGTGACTACTACCACAAACTAGGTCACATAAAGGACCAATGTTAGAAATTATATGGTAAGCCCACCAACCTCAAGCTTAAGACTAAAATTGAAGCAAAGGGAAATATGGTAAGTAGTGAAGGATCATTTGACCATCCTTTATTCAACAAAGAGCATACTAAATTCATGAAAAATATGTTTCAATGTTGCTTGTGACAGTGGTGTAAGCTCTAGACATGTTGTGTGACGACCTTAACTTTTAATCATTGTAATTAAAGTTAAATATATGATTAATAATTATAAATTGGGGTTACAAGACATTACGACTGATTACATTCAAAAAATACCGAGAAATTTAAACCTTAATGTTATTAGAGTCATCAATCATATAATTACAAACACTCATGTACATCAGGGAAACAAACATTCATTTATAAGCCTTTGATTCTATTACCCCTTAATTCCAGCTCATAAAAATCTTCTACCAATGTTTCTAAGTCATCCCTTAGGGTTACCATATGAAAAACCAAGATTTCTAGGTTAAAGTGAAAGTTTGGGACCATTAACTGTGGCTAAATGTCCTTGCATCGCAGCCAATTGCTCTTGGGTTCACTCCTCGGTGAGTTGGAGCTTCGCCGTGGCTAACTTACATGGTGTCACGGTAAGGAAACCTCCTGGAACTTACCTCGCTCACTTCTCGCTATTGGCCGTAGCTAATTCCCCCTTTCGCCACGGCTAATTCCTCTCTGGAATGCCTGACAAATTCTCACAAAAGTTTGTTGTGGCCAATTTTCATTTATCCGCAGCGAATTACCCTCTGGACGACTCCCAGTTTTGCCTCTCACATTTTGCTGCGACTAATTCCACATTTCATCGTGGTGAATTGCTCTCTGGTACTCTCTCTGGGTAACTTTGCCTTTATTGGCCGTGGCTAATTGTATTTTGGTTGCGGCAAAATACCTTCTGATCCTACAACTCCTAAAATCTTATTTTATACTCTCCAATCTTTAGTGCCACTCTCCCACTTGTTATGAGATTCTAATAGCATTTATCTAGCTAATTTACCCTAGCCATTGTATCATTACCCATCTAACATTTAAATGTGGATTTTTCTACTCATCCATTAGTTTTATATTAGCAAATTTATAAATTTCCCACAATGGTCATTCAATCATATTTTCATTGGATATTTCATGCATCACTAGTTCAAGTCTACAATCAATATATCATATGATTTCATTACTCAAATAGTCAGTTATATCATAGGTTCACAAGCCATAAATAGTGTCAAAACTCATACATCCATCAACAACTAATATGAAGTCTATTTCTCAATGGTTACATTCTATGTTATCAAAATACAAACTCCTACACTTGGCAATACAGATACATGATGATGCTATACAGAGGTTAGCAAAATTTGCATCTACTCTATTATACTCAGACCAAGTGTAGCTTCCCACACTAGGCCTCAGTTCATGGATGTTCATCCACTTGTTTGCCCTCATCCTTACTCGAAGAACCTTCACCTGAAATATTTAGCCCATGAAATGGGGTGAGATACGAATCTCGATAACTAAGGAAATTTCCAGTCATATAATCCAATTTAATTAATATATATGCGTGAATCACAATTAACATCAGAATTATATCAGTTATATCAGCAAATGAAGCAATTAGGCTATCATGATTACTATCCCATACTAGCAATTATATTTCCACATGTTAAGGCCAATAACACCAGGAGAGGCCTGTCCATGGCACCTACTCCCCAATGAGTATAACCAGGGCTCAGTGCATCTGGGGTTTGATCATAACCCAGTGCTTGATTGAAGCACATGCACAGGTGGCAGCCGTAACACAGCTCTACCATTGACTCATAAGGTCCAATCACATATAATAGATAGCCAACCAATTCATTTAGTATTTCAAATCATTGATGTATAGTAAATATGAAATTAAAGCAGATATATGCATGGAATTAATATAGTCCCAGTTACCTCACTTGTAGACAAATTTGCAAAAGCCACCAATAGTACAAAAATCTCCCCAACCACTACTAATTCCTAAAATTCAGAATGGAGGTGTCCTTTACCAGAAACTTCAATATATCACCCTAAATCCTAAGCAAATTCATAAAAAATTAATACCCATATTATAATCCAATCATTAGAGTCTCAAACTAGCATAAATACTTAAAAAAGAAGAGTTTATACTTACCTAATGTCAGCCCTAGCCTCAACCTACGAAATTTCACCATGGAAACATCAAATGACAAGTTTCAGATTTTGGGTGTGGGTGAAAGTGGTCCAATTGGAACATTAATCAGGTCAAATTAAAGAGAAAGATGAAAGGATTAAGTTATATAACTATTACCTTGGCTGACTTTTGCTCTAGAAGTGGGAAATGGCGGATTCCTTGCCCTAAATCCTAGCCTCCCTTCAAACCTCTAAATTTCTCTTTTGTGTTTTTGTGTTCTACAGAATGGGGGGTTGGCTAGGTTAGTTTTTAGGGTTCAAGTTGGATTTTCTATGGGTCATGGGCTGCTCCAAAGATCCAACTCCAAATGGGCTTTAGATTTAAGCTTGTTGGGCCATCTTTCATTTGTTGGGCTACTGGGTTTTAATTGGGTTAGGCCAAGTTTTAAGAGTTCAAAGGATTTGGGTCTGCACCTAACTTATTGGGCCTCTATTAGCCTCTTATCATGATCTCCAACATTAATTTGGGCCTAGGTGAAGTTTCTATCCCAATTAAATCTCAAACTCATATTAATAATTTATCTCTCTAAAATTTTCATTCACTTAACTTACCCGATTATTTCATATTAATTATTCTTAATTAACCCAAACCTGTGATTAACACCTTAATTAATTTTGGGGTGTTACATGTTGCATAAACAAGTAATACATCAAGAGCATTACTTTCTCAAGCCCATCCTAGTTTGAATTAGATTGTTGATTCTGGAGCCACGAACCATATGGCTAGTAATAAATCTGTTATTCAAAATTTTATCCCTTGTATTGCCAGCCTTATGGTTAAAATAGTTGATGGTACCTATTTAGAGGTTGAAAGCATGGGATCTGTTATTTTGAGTATTGAATTAACTCTTGATAATGTGCTTGTTGTGCCTGAATTAAAGTGCAACTTAATTTCTATTAGCAAATTACCCAAGGAGCAAGGTTGTGTGACTAATTTTCAGTATGATGCTTGTTATTTTTAAGACTTAGAACTGGGGAAGATGATTGGACATGCTGAGAAATGTATGGGGCTTTACATCATGCAACCAAGGGGCAATCACCTTAAGTAAGGTTGTTTAGCTATTAGTACTAATAAAGACATAGTACTATGGCATTTTAGGATGGGTCATCCCAACTTTGAGTATTTGAAATTGTTATTTCTAAAATTATGCAATAAAAATGTTAGTTTTATGGATTGTAAAGTGTGTCAGAAATCAAAACATACAAAAAGTCATTACCCTTCAGATTAATACTAACCATCTTATCCTTTTGCTCTTGTCTATAGTGATGGTTGGGAGACTTGAAAAATATTTAGTGTGTTTAGTTCTAGGTGGTTCATTACCCTTATTAATGATCACACTAGAGTCACTTAGGTATACCTCATGAGAGAAAAGCCAAAAGTGCCCTAGATTATTAAGAACTTTAGTATCATGATCTAAAACTAATTCCAAACCTAACTAAAAGTTCTAAGATCTAATAATAGGTGAGAATACATCAATTCTGACCTTAGAACCTTTTTTGATAACCATGGGATAATTCATCAAACCACTTGTATGAATACTCCATAATAAAATAGAGTGGCTGAAAGGAAGAACTGCCACCTTTTAGAAGTCAATAAAGTCCTCTTATCACTACCCATGTTACCAAATACTTCTAGGGAAAGGCCATTCTCACCACAACTTATTTAATCAATAGGATGCCCTCGAAACATCTTAACTTTAGAACACCTTGATAGCAATTCCTTTCATTCCTCTTTAACATTCACTTTCCCCCTTTTTTACCTCTTAAAGTCTTTGGATGTACTGCCTTTATTCATACCACTCCCAGTAGTAAGCTTGAACCATAATCCCTTAAGTGTATCTTCCTCAGTTATTCCTCAAGCAAAAAAGGTTACAAATGCTACTCTCCTACCATTCTCTAATTCTATGTTACCTTAAATATTACCTTTCTTGAGCATTAAATGTATTAACCAAAAATCCCCTTGTAGGGGGAGACTTATGAAGGAGAATGGGATTTTTTTGTACTTGGATAGCACCCAAAATAGTGAAAATAATGAAATAGGTGAGCATAAGGATTGGACTACACTTATAAATGTTGACTCCTTTGTCTTGTTTGACTAAGTTATGACCTTTTTCAATATAACTGAACCAAATCATGATAAGTCCAACACTAGTGAAGCTGAACCAAAATTCATGAAAAGTCCAATACTACTGAAACTGAACCAAAATCAAAGATTAAAGAGAAAGAATTACTAGTCTATTCTAGAAGGAAGGTGACTAAAGTGGAAGAGCCTTGTACATCCCTAAAGCTTAACTAAACATTACCCTTGAAACTAGGTTTGTCTACTTCTCATGATCCTTTAGATTTATCTATTACTTTGAGGAAAGGTGTAAGGAGTTACACTCAACATCCTATTAGCAATTTCATGTGTTATGAAAAACTTTCATTTAGTTACAAGGCTTTTATGACTTGAATTTCCACTAAGAAAATTCCTCAAAGCATATAGGAAGCTCTTTGTAATCCAGAATGGAACCAAGCTATACAAGAGTATATGTTAGCTTTGGAAAAAAGTGGCACTTGGCAAATTACTAATCTTCATGAAGGAAAAACACCTGTTGGTTGGCAAGTGGGTGTTTACCATTAAGTATAATCTGAGTAGAAGCATAAATTGCCATAAAGCTAAACTAGTGGCAAAGTGGTCCACTTAGATTTTTGGGATAGACTATTAAGAGGCTTTTGCTCCACTTGCCAAATTTAACACTACAAAACTCCTACTTTCTCTAACAGCCAACCTAGACTAGCAACTCCATTAGCTGGATGTTATAGATACCTTCCTCAATGAAGAGCTTGAGGTAAAGGTTTATATGGAGTTACCTTCTAGTATTCACTTTCTTAACTATAGGAACAAGGCATGTAAGCTAAGAACGTCCTTATATGGCCTTAAACAGTCACCAAAGGCCTAGTTTGAAAAATTTACTAGAGCTATAAAGGCGTATGGTTACACCCAAAGGCAAGCTAATCATACTCTTTTGTAAGCTCTCTACTAAAGGAAAAATTGCTATACTAATTGTTTATGTCCATGATATTATAGTGACAAGAGACTATGAAGAAGACATCAAGAAGTTAAAAGAGTTTCTTAACTAGAAATTTCAAATTAAAAACCTTGGTGAATTATAGTAATTTCTTGGGATAGAAGTGGTGAGATTTAAGAAATGAATCACGATCTCCCAATGAAAGTACACTCTTGATTTACTTAAACAAATTGGAATGGTAGGCTTTAAACCAGCTGATATTCCATTATAAACCATTTACAAGTCTAGTTTCAAGATAGATGGTATTCTTGTTGATAATGAGAGATATTAAAGATTGGTAAGAAAGCTTATTTATCTCTCTTACATTAGATCGGATATCAATTTCTCTATTAGCGTAGTGACTTAATACATAAATAAACCTATTAAATAACATATGGAGGTTGTATATAGAATTTTGAGATATTTAAAAATGACCTTAAGGAAAGAAATCTTATTTAAGAAGAATCAAAATAAAAACATAAAAGTATATATTGATGCAAATTGGGTTAGATCTATCATAGACCAGCACTCAACTTCAAGGTACTATACCTTTCTATAAAGAAATCTCATTAGTTAGAGAAGTAAAAAACAAGTTGTTGTTGTTAGAAGTAATGCCGAAGCAAAATATCGAGCTCTTACTCATAGGATATGTGAAGTATTATGGCTTAAGAGATTAATGAATGAAATGAGAATACAAGTCACTAGTTCTATGAAAGCTTTTGTTATAATTTGGCAACCATTAACATTTCCAAAAATTTGGTCCACCACAATAGAACAAAACAGGTTAAAATAGATAGGCACTTCATTAAAGAAAGGCTTGATACTAGAATTTTGGAGTTAACTTATGTCTCTTCTTAAGACTAAGGCCTCGTTTGGTATACAAAATCTTTAGTGATAGAAATGGAAAAAGAAAATTGAGTGGAATGTAATGGAATAAGTTATATTTATATGATGGAAAATGAAAGAGATTATATTTGTATTTGTTTGTTTGGTTGGATAAAATAGAAATGGAATGGCAAGTAATAAAAACAAAAAGACAGAAATAATCTCATCTAAAAAAAAGATTTAATTTTACCAAAATCACATCACACACGATAAAACATATGTTTGTTGGATTATACATATACACACACACTATATTATATATATTATAATTTTATAATACATTTTAAAATATGTAATATTATTTTCATATATTATATATAAAATAGATAATTATTTTTATTATATATGATATTATAATATATATTATATATAATAAAAATAATTATATATATATATTTGATATATATTAAATTAGTTAAATATAGTATATATAAATATAATATATATATTTTAATTATATATAGAAATGTATATTGTATTATATATAATATAAATAGATATATAATATAATATGATATATTATATTATATATATACATATATAAAATATAAAATATATTCTATATATAATATATAATATAATATATATCTATATTTATTTATAAATTTCAAGAAGATTTAATAAATCAATTTTTTTTAAGAGTTGATTATAAAGCTACAAAAGATGTTTTACAAAAAGATGTTAAAGACTTTATTTTAAAACATATTTTTGCTTGATGGCAAGCATTTTATTCTGTTTTAATTTTGAAATCGAATTTATTAAAGTCCAACATAATTCTTTGCCAAATTTCCTTACAAGAGAATTCTTATAGGGAAAGAGCTCTAATTCAATCTTATAAGTTCTGTTCATGGAGGCTCTACCTCTAAGGGGAAGGGAAAAGGTACAACTATAAACTTACAACCATAAACTCCAGCTAAAAAGCCTATAGCCAAAGTTTAAACCCTTACAAACTATGCTATAGATACCCAAGCCTAGTCTTCTTCCAAAAATAGCCAAACCCAATCTTATTAGCAAAAACTAACCAATAATTTAAAGCCAGAAAAGAGCCCCAATGCCATTATAAGGAATATGTTGTAACACCTCGAAATTAATTAAGAGTAATTATGGGAAATTATGGAATTATTAAAAGGAATTTAGGGAGATTATGGAAAATAAAATTTTTTAAGGAAATTGATTATTTTGGATATTTTTAAGACAAATAACTATTGTTAGGAAAATTTTTAAAGAAAAATAATATATTAGCAGATTTGAATTTAATCGAGTCAAAGATTAAATTTAGGCCCGAGATTAACTTAAAATACATCCAGGAATTTGTAAAAACCCAATTTCATTTCTATGGAAGCCCAACCTACTTGGACCAACCTAAGCCCTTATAGTTTAAGGCCTAATATACAGGTTATGGGCCCAATTGGACCATGGGCTCTTGAGTTAGCCCAAATCCATTTAAAACCCTAAAATGCTCAACCCCTCTTATCTTATTTTGCAGACCAGACCAGACCAAACCATTCTTCAACCAAGGGAGAACTTCATTTTCGCACATTTGAGGGGAGACTAGGGTTTTTCAACTTCTTGCCACCATTTTGCACATCTAGAGAGAGATTTAGTCAAGGTAAACTATATAAAACTTGATCTTTTCATCTTCCTCCATATTTTGGTCTGACTGGTTTCTAGTTTAATAGATTTTCATCTCACCACCAAATCTAAAATTTGATGTTTCAATGGTTTTTTGCTTGATTTTTGAAGGTTGAGGCTCGAGAGACTATTAGGTGAGTATTTTCTCTTCATTTTGATGTATTTTCTGTTGAATATTGGCCCTTGGCCCCAATGACTGACTTAAATAATAGACTTTGATTTTATGCAAAAATGATAAGAATTGGGAGAAGGACATTAAGGTTTTTGATGTAGGATGACTCAAGTCTGAATTTGAAATTCATTGGAGTCTTCATAAGTGGCTTTTAGATAATCCATGATGCTAGGAATGGTGGGTCACTGATTTTAGTATTAGATGTTGTCTAAGAAATTGTTTTGGTAAATTTGGATCCCTAGAGAGTTAGAAAATAATCTTGGCTTTAGAATTTGGCATAACTAAGTGAGGTAATTGGGGGTTAAATTTAATTACATACATATGTTTCTTTTAATCTTATATTTGCTGCATGTATATGTTTTTCTATACTAAATAATTAGTTGGCTATATGATTGTTGTTTGAACTATGAGCATATCCTTGGTAGAGCTATGATTTAGCTACCACCCGTGCATTGTGTTTTGATCAAGCACCAAGTTTTGATCAAGCTCATGAATGCACCAAGCCATGAATGTACTCGATAAGGACTTGGCATCATGGACAGGCTTTTCCTTTTGTTATTAGCCACTAACATATTGTATGTGATTGCTAGTATATGATGGTAGTCACTGGTAGTCTAATTAGTTTATTTACTGATTGAATTGATGATTATGATATTTATTGATATAAAATGCATTTATATGGATTAATTTATTCATATGTTTGATATTTTTCTTTGGTTACTGAGATTCACATCTCATCTCATTTCATAGGCTAACAATTGCAGGTGAAAGTTCCTCGATTAAGGAAAATGGGAAGCAAGTGGATAAGCACCCTTAATTAGAGAGCTTGTGTAGGATTTTTACATTTGGACCATTTGACTTAAAGTAAATGCTATTCTTTATTTAATTTATTTTGTATAGCATTATGATGCACTCATATTGCCAAGTATAGGTATTTTGACATTTTGTAACCAAGGATGTAACAATTAGGAAGCTATGCTTTAAATTACATGGATTCTGATGTAATTACCATATGCTGATCTGATATGGATTTATGTGAATGTCTGGAGTTTATATGGTTAATCTATGAATGAGAATTTTGTTATTATATGAATGCCAGCCTAAAATTCTGACATATGAAGATTTCTGTTGATATTGATGCCTTGTATGTAGAATTATGGTGTGTCATAGCTATAATTATATCTTAGGCTACTTTAGCAAGTTCTAGTTAGGTATAAGTTTATCTGGTTCATTGAGACCTGTCTAGAGTGGTCTGAGGTCAGATGGTAGGGAATTACATACTTTGATATGGTCACTAGTGGCTTTAGGTACCTTTTTTTGGAGTCATAATGGGTATATTATTGATATAAGGTAAGGTTGATTGGCTTGGTTAAGCTTTAAGTTCCTAAATGATGGGAGTTAGTTGAGAAATATAAAGGGTTTTATGCTAACGAAACCATGCATTCTAGGCATAGAAAGACCTTAGAGTTCAATTGGAAGAAGTGTTAGATGGTTGAGATGAACATTTAAGAGTTTAAGATCAGAGGTATAACAAGTCATAGCTAAAATGTCTTTGAGCCATGGCTAAACTAAGTTTAGAGGATTATAGAAGCAAAGCAAACTCCAGTGCAAGTTTTGCACTCATGATGTGAATAATGAAAAATAAGGTAAGAGTGTTCTTGAGAGTAATCTCACAGTGGCACGAGTTAGATGAGTGTCTCGACAAGGCTTCAATAAGCAATCTCACTACAATACCAAGTAGGCTCATTGCAGTGAGGCACGAGAGCTCAGTGGATAGGGAGTTCCAAGGGGCACCTCGCTGTGGCGTGGAGGATTTTAGCCGCAGTAGGGGTAGAGCAAATTTTGTGTTCTTTGTTCTAGTAGCTAGTTGTGCCACAACGTGGGCTCTTAAGTCTTGATGCAAGTTTAGGATTTCAGTTCTAGAGTTACATAATTGAATTATGTCATGGCAAGAAGTGTTCAAGTTGTGGCGTAAGTATACCCTAAAGCTTTTAAAGGTACCAATAGCCATCTTGGCTATGGCAAAGTTCTTCCAAGTCACAGCCTAAGACCTCAAACCCTTATTTTATCCTCTAGAACCTTATTTACACTATGTTAATGATACATAATGACTTATGAACAATTATATAGGGGTATTATGCTTGTAGATTTAGTTGTGAATGCAATGAAGGTCTTAAATGAGAATTTAAATTTAAATCTCCTATAAGCTTAAGTCTCTTAGTTTTTCTGAATAATGATTTTCAATGATAAAAAGTTTCAAATTTCCCTAATTTTCACCATTTGGAAAACTATTATTGGCTTTAGATTTTAAATATGGATTATTAATCATACAATTATGCTTAATTAATATGATTAGGAGTAAGGGCTATTACATTTGGTAGTAGAGTTTGGTTTAGGAAATTATGCTAGATTTTGAACATTATGGTTAGAAAACTTGACAATTATGATGCATGCATGCTAGGAGTAGAAACATTATAATCTAGTAATCTCATTTATATATGTATATACCTGCCATGGATGAAATTGTGCTTGAATTTACGCTTAAGGGTGTAGCTTAATAGGGAGCCTCTAGTTATGCTTTTGGCATTATAGGGTATTATAACTGCACATCGTGAAACTACTAAGATGTTCAGAGAAGTGTAGGAGGCCATGACTACAGTGCCCAATTGTATGAAAGAGCAAGCTAAGGCTTATGAGATTAGAAATTGTCAGGTTTATGAAGTCCAATGCTCATGAAATTTTATAGACATATAGTTGATATCATAAGCTTTTTAAAGCCACTAAGATCACTCAATTTGGAGCTCTGTAGTGTGAGATATGAATTTTTAAAGTTACAGGTCTACACCAATATGAGATTTTGACCTAGCTACTATTCCATCAAGATTTTGTGGGCCAAATGACATTTTTTTAATCAAAATTTTTATAGTAGTTAGATAATGTTTTGAGCTTTCCAACGAGTCCTAGTTTGCATGATTTAGAATTTTCTAACTCAAGTTATGAATTTTTAAAAATTATGGTAGAATATAAAATTGTATGGAAGTTTATGTTTTTGGTTACTCTTGATGTGTATGCTCCAAATCTAAATTCCATGCCTCATTCTATGATCATTCTATATGAACACGTATATTAAGAATGGAAGATGAGTTTGGAAAGTTGATATGGTCCATTTAATAAAAAATGAATTAATTTAACATTTAACGTCGATAAATTCCACTGCTAAAGGTATTACATTTATAAAAATGGATACTATATGCACTTTGTAATATAAATTATGTGCCATCTTCATATGGTATTACAATTCTTCCTTAGTAAATTACATCAACATATTTAATAACTTATGAATATTTAAAGATTTGTACCTTGACAAATTAGTAGAGAATTACAAGGCAAGTATTTTCTCTCCTCTCTACCATTTATTGTCATAACTAGTTTCATTAAAAAATTTTCACATAATTTATTCTCAAAAGAAATAATAATGATACCATTATTTTAACATTATAACATGTTATCCTTAACTAATCTCCACTTAGACTTGATTCCATGAAATTCCAAAAAAAGAGTAAAAACCGTGGCATTTCAATGCGATATGTTAAGGGTTTAAACGGTCATATTTTACCCTGTGGGTCTCATGAACCTGTCAATCATATTCTCTACTCAAACTCTATTTATACAACTCATGCATGACATAAAACAACCCATGAACCACGGATATGAAGACAAAAACCAGAAAGATGCAAATTTCCTCATGGGCCCAAAAATCAGATTTTTGGCTCCAATTTTAAAAAATCATAACTAATTCTCAAAAAATGGAAATCAAGCAAACCATAGCTTTCTAGAAAGATCTAGATGTTAACATCACACTAAAAATAATTACAAGACATGAATATAGCCTTTGGACTATGTTTGATAACAAAAAAGGCACAAAGGTTTGGCTATCCCTGGTACTTATATAGTTTGCTGTCATGAATTTAAAAAATTCATAACTAATTTCACAAAAATCTAATACAGGAAAAATAGACCAATTTGGAAATTTATAGATGTTAAATAGAGGACAAAAATAATTCTGGATCGTTTTAGTAGCCTTTGGACCTCGAAACTTGATGAAATAGTAATAAAGGTCGACTGGCATCCCTGATGCTAACATAGAACTTCAAAAAATTATTTCTCCCTCTTCAAACATCCAATTGAGGTGATTTTAGTTGATATAGGTCATTTTAGATGTCTAATTTATGCCCATAAAATTTCATAGCAATTAAACACCGTTTGGTCTATGAATGACATAGTTTCATTTTGGACTAGTGGTAACAATGGCAGTGACCAAATCAAAAAATTCTCCAATTTCAAAACTTTGCCAAATATTCCATAGACCTCTAAATAATACCTAATTTAGCTTCCCAAAAATCTCTTAACAATATCTAGGTGCATACCAAATTTCATATCCAAAAGAGTTCACTTGGTCATATCTTGATATAACTCACAAATTTGGCAAATTTGACCTCATATATGGTTTAAAATAGGGATAAATGGTCTCCTACATGTTCTAGCACCTCTTGGGCAAGTTTTAAAGCATAAACACAATATATGTGAATTGCCCAAGTAGTCCAAACCATCATACATCTCAAACTCACTATGCTATACATAAGAATACACTACTACATACAAGCCATGGATGGGCTAAATCTTATATTTTCATTACTTTGGTTCCATACATGGTTCACAAATCATTTATATATACTTTTGCACTTGCTTAAACATTTACATCTCAAAAAGAATTTGTATATATAAGCAATTTGGCTTTCCTATACATTAAACTATGCATAATTGTGCAAAAGTGTCAAGAGATGGTCATCTATGCCTCATGGCCTCTACTTTTTAGCTCTTGAGCTCCACTTGAACCACATGAGATGGGAGAGGGAAGGGGGTGAGATTCATGGAATCTCCATAACTCACACACTCATTCAAGGAAGCAGTCAAGGTATATAAACATGTTAAAGTATGCAAGTAAGTATCCAATCATTCAAAATCATACAACACATGATTTACATGCCATGAAAACCATATCAATGCCAAGAATAAGCTCTAGGGACTTTTGGTCTAGCCTCACCCTATTTTTGGGACTTTTGGATTTGGCCTCACCCTTGGTTTAAGGACTTTTGACTTGGCCTCACTCATCTATAAGACTTTTGGCCTTGTCTCACTCATTCCTAGGGACTTTTGGCTCTATCACCCATCACAAGAGACTTTTGGCACTACTTCATCTTTTGAGAGCAATCTTTATAACCTAAAACACAAATATATTGGTACCAATGTATCAAGGTAATATCAAATGGCATATCTCATAATACATGTGCACATACAAGCATAAATGACCATCACATATCTAAAAATACATCAAGAAAGAGTGAAGAGCTACCTTACAAGCCAACACAAGCCTTCCCTTTCAACTTCTCGTCTCCCTTCTTGGTCTCATAATCATAACTAGATGGAGCTTGATCTCTTGGGCCTAGACACAATAAATAATATGTAATTACTCTCTTATAACTTAAATAAACACTCATAAGGCTAGGGGGTTCTTACATCAAGGCAAACTCTACAAGGTATTTAAGAATCTTTAGTTTCTTCCTCTTGAATTTCACTAGCTCTTCTTCTAATTCCTTTACATTTCCTAGCTTTCTACACTCTAATTTAAGGGTCTTATACTTGTTCTAGGTCAGAGCTTTCTTCCTCTTATAGTTCTGTCTTTGGCCAACATACTTAAGAAAAAGTAAGGGGAGAAGATACAACAAAATGGAAAGAAGTTACTTAAATCAAGTTCTTTCCAAGAGGCTCTTCCTTTGCTTAAATCTTTTCCTTAAATCCTTACACTTCCCTCTTTGAATTAAGCCCAAAACAAAACCACATGAGTACCCAAAACTATAGAAAGAGAGAGTAAAGAGAGAAGAATTGATTTTCTAAAGGAAGAAACCATGAATTCTTACAATTTTCTCACCCTTTTCCTTGATGTTCCCCCTTCTTCTTAGCTTCTCTTAGTCTCTCTCTCTCTCTCTCTTTAGCCCTTTTCTCTACTTTTGAATGAAGCATAAGTTAGTTAAAGGGAGAGAGAAAAGTCTGGACCTTTTAAGAAGCAAAATTCTCTTTTTTCACACTTTTTTGGACTAACCCTCACTATAAAAGAAAATAACCCTCGCTATAACAAGCACATATTAGTCCTAGGCCCCTGTTCTCGCTATAGCGCACGCTATTGCGAGGAACTCCTTGGTTTTTATATGGGACACTCGAACTCGCTATAGCTAGAAGCATTCTTTCTATAGCGAATTGGTACATTCATTATAGCTAGTTGGATTCTCGCTATAGCGAACAGGTACATTTGCTAGAGTTAGGCTATAGCCAGTAGAAAATTTTTTGAAATTCTGGTTGTTACAGTTATCAAAATTTTGGCACTGATTTCGCCTCTTTTTACACTTTTAGTGCCACAAGAGGGGTCAAATTTTGAATTTTCTTTCTTTTTTACTCATGGCTACCATAGGCAACTTTGTTTTGATCCATAGGGCTAGAACATAAGCCTCATTTGCATATGGAAGGTATATAGCTCATTTTGGCCATTTTGATATAATAGGGCATCAAATTTAAAAAATTCACAACTTTTTCTATATATCTTTGATTTATGCAAATTAGATATCTATAGAAAGTTTGTGATGTGAACTATATGATGTAAAAATTTCAAGAAAAATTGACTTCATTTGACCCTTGAAACAATGCAAACATAGTGGCTGCTGTAGTATGAACAATACTGTGTCAAATCCATAATTCTGCATTGATTTCAAAAATTCATAAAATATTTTGTATAACTTTAAAAATTACCATTCTTAACTTGTTAGAAAGCTTTATTAATGTAACTATCATATCTAGCTTCATTAACTCATATACTTATCATTTATGTACATTAGACACCAAGTATGCAATCATGACCATATGTTCAAAGGTAAAATTGGTTCATATACATGTTAATTGCATCTATAGGGGTTTAAATTTTGATTTTTCTCTACCTTCATTCTTATTTATCATAAACAAGCTTGTTGTGGTCCATTTGATCATGAAATGCACGTTGGACAACCATAGAGCAACAGTAGCCTGAATTGGCCATAAAGTCCATATTCTGCATAAAACTTTGAAAATTCATAACTTGGGTTATGTAACTCCAATTCGTACAAATTAGGTGTTTACGAAAAACTTAAAATGTGAAATTTATACTATAAAATTTCACAAGAAATTGAATTCTTTTGGCTCCTTAAAAATGTGAAAAATCGTAACTAGACATTATGAACAGTATCAGGTACCAATTTGCATAATTTTCTAAAGTTTACAAATTTGTAAAATATTCTGTAGAGTTTCAAAAATTTTCATTCTTAGTTTGTTAGAAAGATTTATAAAAGTTCTAATTGCATGCCAATTTTTAGACCCAAACTAGGCCATTTAGACTATTTTTGGTAAAGGTGTAATTTAGCTCCTTTTTAAACCAACTTTAGGTTCAAAAGTGGTCCAAATGGTATCCAAATTGCATTCTTCCACTTTAAGCAAATTTCAATCATCTTAAACATCATTTTCATCAACTTCATCATATGCATAAAGGCTTGGATGAAAATATGACCCCCTTTGTCCCTAAGTTACATATAAATCCCATTGTACTACATAGACCATTTTATGAATTAGTAGCCATGTCATACATCAAAATAACTAATATACATATTCTCATGCTCATATACATGGTTCCAACATAAGAAATGGGCTATCTACATCATTTTACATCATAAGCCATTAATGATACAAAGGATGTCATATTAATACATTCATAAAATTTAGTACATATAGTATTCCTAATACATCATTTCTAATGTTTAAGTCTTTTTAACTTGCTTGTTTTGGCTTGGTGGCCCTGAAATGGTTAGTGGGATCATATGGATGAGATTCTAGGAAGAATCTTAGAAGCCAATCTCAACCAATTAATACATACATAAACACTATGAGAAAATATAATACATGTGGTGTAAGAATGATATTCATGTGTCTTATGTAGCTCAAATGCAACTTTTAGCATAAAATCTCAGTCATCATCAAGCCATGGCACCATAAATAACTAGTTAGGCTTAACTAAACTCAACCCAGGGATAAGGAAGAGCTACTATACTCAATTCCATGCCTTGAGGAGTTAGGAGCCAAAAAATATGTCATACTCATACATAAAGTACATCATGAAAGGCATAATAAAACATGTCACATGAATACATTAAGCAATAACACACATAAGCATTTCAACTCATTCAAGCATTCACATGTATGCAAGAAAAAGAGATAAAGCTACCTTAGAGCTTGTAGAGGTTCAAGATGCTATTAACCCACTTCTTGGTTCACTTGTCTTGACTCTTCTTGGCTTGACACTTACAATTAGGTAAGTTTGGATTAGATTGGCCTAGAACATTAATCCATAATGCAAATTAATCCATTTGAATCTGTTTTAAGTTTTTATCACTAACATTTGATTCTATTAAAATCTAATATGGAATTCAAGGCTAGTCTAGGTCCAACAAGAAGCAACCTTTAGTTTTTACTTTCTAAATCCCCAAACTTTTACTTGCTAAAAGCCTTATAACTTAAAAAAAAGCTCATTTGAATCATCATATATTTAGTTAGAGGGATTTAAGACTAACTTGCTTCTTTAACCAAATTTAGACCCTAAAAATTCATCTTTCAATTTAAGGCATCTAAATTCAATCTAATGATTCCATAATTATTTATTCATCATATCTAAGTCTCTTAAATCATTGGAACACATGAAAACACTCCCCGAGTGCTCCAAGTACCCCTTGGTCAAACCTACACATGTATGGGAGCCATTTGGAGTTTTGTTGATTTCTTCTTGGATTTTCTTCTTGGATTTTGATGCATGTAGACATTCCTTAGCTTCTCTTTACTCTAACTATACTTTCATATAGCTTAAATTATCCTCCTAGGGTTCCATAACTCTTTAGGTACAATAGAAAGCTTGTAGTGTCTAGTTTTCATTAAATGATAGAAACGGGCACGCTTTCAACGTAAGTCCCCTGAGATGAGTGCTTCAAGGCCAAATAAAATTTGGATAAAATGTTAAATAATACCTAGCTATATATAGGTGGCACCTTACACTCTCCTTCATTCACTTCAGAATTTCTAGCCCCAAATCAGAAGCAAATCCCTTGGAGAGTGGCACACAAAGAGAAGGGAAGAAGGAGGAAAGATTCAAGACTTTAGGTATGGAATTTTGCTTGTTTTTCATGCTTTCTCTCCACCACTTTCTTCTCCTCTTTTTCCCTCTTCTTCTCCATGATTTCTCTGAAGTTTTAAGGGCTTTCTTGAAGGGAGAATAGAGGGGAAAATTCGAATTTCAAGTAAGGAGGCCAAGGAAAGCAAGAACAAGTAAGGAAATCCAAGGAAAACAAGGTATTTTGCAATTCTTCCACTTGGTCTTCTTCCTCCCTTCCTTGAGCATTTCGACCTACACTTGGACAGATCTAAGGATTCATATTTTTTACCAAACCAAAGATGATTCTTAGGTATTTGATGGAGAGGTATAAGAATATGTAAAGAAAATTAAGAAAAAGGCATTAGAAAGTAAGATGCAAAACCTAGGGTTTCAAGTGCACCTTTCAATTTTTGAATTTGTAGGATGCTTCCTAGGTCTAAGTTAGAGTATAAATGAGTTCTTGAGACACCAAAGATACTCCCCACAAGCTTCCCCCTTCAAGAAAACCAAGCAAACTCCATGAAGGCCATTAAGCTCCATAGCCTCGGCCTAAAGAGTTTCTCATAGCTAGGGAGAGTTTTAAATTTTTCTAAGGCCATTCTTGAATCATAATTGATGAATGAAAATGAGGGGAGGCCTTGGAAAAAATTTAGAACTCATGGAAAGTGATTTGGTGTCTTAGGTTCCATAATATGACCTAAAGAAGCAACATGGTGCTAGGCCTTTTGTTTTAATGATGTGATAACTTCAAGAGGCTTAAAAGGAGTCAAGAATCATATTTGAGAGTAAAGAATGAGTCTTAGAAATCATTTGAGGGGTGTTGCTTCATTAGGTGCCAATATGGACCATAATGGAGGTTGTAGAGTAATCTAGGGTTTAAGCAAGTTGCATGACCCTAGAAATTGTTTCATGAACTTAATTGGCTCCCATAATTTGTGTCTAGGCCAAGAGACACTATTTCTACCAACTTGTGGGTGTGTGGCTAAAAGAGGAGGCTTGAAAGCTAAGGAAAAAGTGTGTGCTTGTATACAAGGTAGCTCTCTCCACCTTCTCTCATGCATGGATGTGTGTTTAGCTTATTTTAGAATGTGTGTATGTGTATTTTCAAGCTTTAAAAAGTATGCTAGCATGCCTTTATATGCCATGATGTTTGGTGCCATGTTATGTTTTTAAATGAATCCATGATATTTGTATGAGTTTACTTAAGTGTGGAAAGGCCAAGAACTCTTCCCTTGGGTGAGGATGAGCCAAGAACCTGTAAGCTTGGTTGAGACAAAGTAAAGAGTCTCTCAAAAACAAAGTGGGCCCCCAAGAGTATGGTTGAGTCTAAAGTACTTAAAGAATGAATAAGGCAAGTCCAAAATCCATGAGGAGAAGTGTGAGGCCAATCCAAACACTTAGTGAGCTCTTAAATGTCTTGTATAATTGATTCACATGCTAAGGTTGCTTTTAAAATGCCTATGATTTTTACTTTTTCCATACATGCATTTGTGAAACTTGCTTACACATATTATGTGTGATGGAATGGGAGATGAGCTATTGAGATTCTTGAATCTCATCCCCTCCTCTCCAATGATCTAACATGCTAGGTGGACCAAGCAATTGTGGTGAAGGGAGCCAACAACCTTGAAGAGGGACAATTGACAAGCTTATGTCTTGTTTTGCCTATTTTGGAACCATAATGATGGTTTATAATGTATATGAGGTTGTATATGTACTATGAACGTTGAGACATATGTAAACATACTATTATGTGATGTTTAGATGTATGAAAATGATATATGACCATTAGCACATGTTTTGAGTGTGTAATGTCATAGTATGGAGGTTTAAAGTTTGATGAATATATGTATAAATGTGGGTTGTGTGACGACCCTAAATTCTAATATCGGTGATTATAGCTAAATGCACAATTAATAAATAATAATCAAGGTTTGGAGTCATTACAATTAATTACATTAAGAAAATATAGGGGAAATTTAAACCTTGATACTACTAGGATCATCAACTAACAACCTTAACGGGAACATGCATAAAAGGGTTTGTACCATCATTTAAGGTTTAGGATTCATCCATTAATCAATTTCAACCCACATAAACATCCCACCAGTGTACTCATGCTATTCCCTAACATTAGCCTTACTGAAATTAGGGTTTCTAGGTCAAATATAGGAGTTTGGGGACCTGCGCCGCGACCTGGAACCTTTCTGCCGCGGCTAAGTTAGGTTCTGGAGCTCAAAAACTAAGTTTTTAAACTTGCGCCACGGCCTAAACTTTTTGCGCCGCGGCCAAGTTGCTCTCGAGAAATTTCCTGACTTTTGTCGCGGCGATAGCCGCGGCGAGTTGGATCTGCGCTGCGGCCAACCTATGTGGCGTCGTGGCGAGTTTTGCTATTGTAACCTCCCTAATTAATTTTCTCGACTCGCGCCGCGACAGGACTTCTTGCGCCGTGGCGAGGTTACATTCTGTCACCCTCCTGGGTGATTTTTTTCGCTTTGCGCCGCGGCGAGAGTTATCAAGCCGCGACGTCCCTCGCCACTGTCACTCCCTAAGCTGCGGCGTGACTCCCTTCTATAGCTATTTTCCCTATATTTCGCCCCCTACACTCTATTTCTCTTCTTAGGGACACTCTAAGGTCACTTCCCCTCATTTTATATGGCTCTAATGGCATTTATCTGCCTTATTTACTTAGCTATGCTTCCATTACCAACTCAAAACTTATATGCCCATTTCTTTCCTCTAATTACCTTCTATCAGCAAGCTTATAAAGTAACAACAACAGATTATACACGAACTACCAACAGCTATCCTTAAATACTCAATCAATGGGGTTCCATAGAATAGGGGTTCATATTAATATCTCAATGGTTACATTTCCATTAATGGCCATATTGTAGGTCCACATAATTTACAGCAGATATCATGAATCCATACGACAATTACCAAATTAAGATGAGGTCTAACCCCTCAATACATACATCCTTAATAAATCAAATGTGCAAGCCTACACTTGGCAATACAGATACATGATGATGCTATACAAGACTAAACAAAATTTAGCATCTACCCTATTACACTCAGACCAAGTGTAGCCTCCCCACACTAGGCCTCAGCTCATTGATGTTCATCCACTTGCTTGCCCTTATCCTTATTCGAGGAGCCTTCACTTGAAATTGTAATCCCATAAGACGGGGTGAGATACACATCTCAGTAACTAAGGCAATTCCATCATATAATCCAGTTTAATCAACATATATGCATGAATCAAAATTCATATCAGAATCATATCAGTCATTTCAGCAAATAAAACAATTAGGCTATCATGATTACTATCCCATACTAGCAATCATATATTTAACATGTTAAAGGCCATTAACACTGGGAGAGGCCCGTCCACGGCACCTACTCCCCATTGAGCACAACCAAGGCTCAGTGCATCTGGGGTTTGATCATAATCCGGTGCTCGATCGTAACACATACACGGGTGGCGGCCGCACCACAGCTCCACCATGGACTCACAAGGTCCAATCATCATACAATAGATAGCCAATCAATTCATTCGGCATTTCAAATCATTCATGCACAGAAAATACAAAATTAAATAGATACATGCGTAGAATTAATATAAACCTCGGTTACCTTACTTGTAGACAAATTTGCAATAGCCACCAATGGTACAGAATTCCTATAACCATAGCATCAGAAAATTACTACTCTAATTCATCATTAATAGTAGCAATAAGTACCCAAGGAATTTTAAATGCTAATATCTACCTAAATAGCACTTACCCAGTCACTACAAGTCTCAAATTCGGATTCAAGTATCTCCCACCAGAAATCTCAATGTTTCACCTAAAATCCTAAGCAAATTCGTACAAAATTAATACCCATATTATAAATCAGCTTTGGGGGTCTCAAATTAGCAAGGATAATATCAAAATAGAGGGTTTAAATTCGCCTAATGTCAGCCCTAGCCTCAACCTACGAATTTCATCAAGAAAACCCCACATAACCACATTTCAGATTTTGGGTAGGGTGAAAATCCTCCAAATGAAAAACTAATCGGACCAAATTAAAGAGAAAGATGAGGGGATTAAGTTGTATAACTATTACCTTAGCTGGATCTTGCTCTAAGTGTGAGAAAATATGAGATTCTTGCCCCCAACCCTAGCCTCCTTCTCAACCTCCGAATTTGCTTCTTTGAGTTTCAGCAAATGAGAAAGTGGCTGAAGCATTAGGGTTTTAGGTGGGTTTAAGTTAGGTCAAAGATGGGTTATGGGTTGCTCCAAGGTCCAAGTTCAAATGGGTTTTAGATTTTAGCTTATTGGGCCAGTTTTGAAGTGTTGGGCTGCAGAATTTCTTTGGGCCAGCTCTTATGCATTGGGTTGCTGAAGTTTAATTGGGTTTGGGCCAAGTTTGAAGGGTTCAAGGGTTTAGGTCTGCACCTAATTCATTGGGCCTCCATTAGCCTCTTATCATAGTTCATTAATTTGGGCCTAGATGCAATTTCTATCCTAATTAATTCTCAAACCCATGCTAATAATTTATCTCTTTAAAAATCTCTATTCACTTAACTTGCCCAATCATCCTATATTAATTATTCTTAATTAATCTTAATCCATGATTAACACCTTAATTAATTTCGGGGTGTTACAGGTTGAATGGCCAAAATGAGATGCATGAGGTTTGGGACCATTTGGGCAGCTCACACAAGTCTTAAATAAGCTTTTAAACTTGCCCAAAGGGTGCCAAGACCAAGTGAAATCTATTTGGCAATTTTGGTACCCAATATGGGACCAAAATTGACCAAAATGGAATCCTATGTCACTTTTTGGCCAAATGAGCTAGTCTTGATCTGAAATTTGGCATGCAATTAGGTCTCATTAAGAGATTTTTGAAAAGCTAAAGATCATAATTTTTGGAGGTCTAGAGAATATTTGATGAATTTTCAAAGTTGGGATTTTTCATGGATTCTGGTATGGGTACTGTTCATACTGGCAGTTTTGAATTCTGTATCACCCGATGGCCAAATGGTGTCCAATACTTATGAAATTTTATATGCATAAACTAGAGGTAATAAGATTTCTGTGGCCACCAAGACCACCTCATTTGGAGTTTGAGCAGAGAGTTATGCATGTTTGAAGTTAACTATCAGTATCAGTAGCGCCCCAGGAGCTCAGTTACTGTTCCATCAGTTCTAGATGTCTAGACGTATCTGTTTCATCCTAGAATTATTTTTATTGTCAAGTTAACATTTGTAGATTTCTAGAATGACTGAGTTTGTGTGATTTAAAGTTTTATAGAATTAGTTATAAATTTTTGAAGTTGGTATCAGTAAACTGAACACTAGCCCAGGCAGTCAGCAACCTCAGTAGTTTTTTAGATGTCAAGCATCTTTTGTGATGAATGTTGTGACTTGGACGTATTTTTAGTGTGAAGTAGACATCCTGAGCTTTCTAGAATGACCAAGATTTCATGATTTCGAATTTTTTAGATTTAGTTATGATTTTCCAAAGTTGGGTCAGAAAATGGAGTAATTATGCTTGTTTATTTTGAGCTCCATTTCGGTTTCCATGAATTGCAGGCATGTTTTTGTGATGCAAATGAGTTGAAATAATGAAATTAAATATGTGGAAGTGTAGTATAAGCTCATACGATGCACGTGACACCAAATTGAATTTTTTAGATATAGCGTAACACGAAAAAGTCTATTATTTTTATCCTCTTTTTCATATACTCTTGTGGGATTGATGATATAAAGCTTATAAAAGACATAAAATGAGCTAGATGTTATGGTGTTACAAAGCTTAACTATCTTATCTTGATTTTTAATGCTTCCTTAATAATTCTAATTACATATTCTTAATTTCTATGCCTTTAAACCCTTGTTCCTATTCTATTTTGGCCAAAAATCATCTCCCTCTAAATTCACCTAGGACTAGCTAAACTTGGAGAGGGAGGAGAAGACAAGAAGAACCAAGTTTCCTACCATGGTGTATACCTTGTTTTTTTCCTTATTTAATAGAGAATTTGGTGTGACCAATGGTTTCCTTCAATCCTCTCCTTCTTCCAAAAAATTACCCACAAAAAGACTCTTTTTAAGAAACTAGAACTACTAAGAGAAAGGGCTTAAAATGGGGAAGAAGATTAGAAAAAGGTGAGCCATGAAAAGAAGCATGATTTCTTACCTATCTTTGGTTTTCTTCCTCTTTTTTTTGCCCTTCTTTAGTGTGACTTCAACTGTGGGTTTAAGGGATTCTAGGTCATTTTTGAATTGGAGGAGGGTGGCATGATTTAATAAAAGATGAAGGGTGATGATTTAAGACATTTTCATAAGTTCCTGTTATGCCCCTCATTTTGTTTTAGATCTTTTTTTAGAACCATCTTCCCATATGAAAATTTAGGTCCTCTAACTTATTACGAACATTTACTTTCAATTTTAAGGGATTTAAAACTATTTCAAATTATCCAGTCAAAATTCAGGTTAACTGACAGCCTAAATTATACACCATAAGGGTTTTGGCCGTTCTGAAAGTTCCTATGGTTTTCAAGGCTTCTAAAAGCTCTAATGAGCTTAAATTTTCCATTTAAAACTTTCTTCTTTGAGTTTCTAATTTTTTTTTTGAAATTACGATTTTGCTACTACATTTTCGATTTAAACTATATAGTTATTTTGGCTCCAGTTTCACTATCTTTAACTTTGTAACATTTTTTCTATATGCTTACATTATCATTTTGTTCTTACTTGATCGTATTTCATTTTATTCTAGGTCCTCTTTTATTACCTTATTGATTTCATTTCATTTTTAGGAAAATCGGATATTACAGTTTTATACTAGCGTCCATGTTTTTAGGCCAAGTGAGTGCAATCACACCCCATTGTAAGTGTGAGACCCAAGGAGGAATAAGAAGAGACTAAGAAGTGGTAATTGGCAATGGTTACAACTCCAAGGTAGTTTGCTCTCCTTTACCTTACATGCATGCTTAATTGATTGAGCTTGATTTGTATTACGTGTCTTGGTTACTTTGATAACATGTTTATGATGTTAAACTTATGGGTTGTGGCTAAAAGCTAAAGGGGTGAGGGTTTGAATGTAGTGATTCACCCATAAGCCTTAAAACAAAGCTTAAGCCAAGCTAAGGATGTCATGGGCATGATAAGATGCTCTAGTATATAAGCTAAGTTTACTAGCTTTTATGTTATGATCTTGCATGCTTACATTTCACTACTTGATAGTCATATATGTGTATTGGTAATTATGAGTGACTACTAAAATTCTTCCCAGAATCTCACCCCTTTCCCTATCTTCCCTACTAACTAGTGCTAAGTACAAGATGAGCTAGAGGCAAGAGCAAGCAAAGAGCTTATGACCATGAGCTATGTGAGGAATAGCTATGAATATAATTAGTTTTATTTTTATTATTTAAGAATTGTAAAGATTATGTATATAAGGCAATGAGTTATTTATTTTATAGATGTTGTATTATGCACTAATATGCTAGGGTAAGCATGTACACATGTAAGTAAAGCAACAAAATAAATGCTTTATAACTTATATAAGTTGAGATGTGAAAGTGGTGTTTAAAAGCATTAAGATGGGCTAGCTAATAACTGAACACTAAAGTATAAAATAAGGAAGTAAAATGTGAAAATTGATGTATATTGTAACATCCGGCATTCTTAGATGGGGTTGAACCTTAAGACTAGGATTAAAGTTATAACACCATAATTTCTAGCTCATATCCATCATCCTTTACATGTTCATGTGACATATAGTAAGAAGGAAGTGAGAAATTCCATTAAAATAGCACACTTTCTTGCGTTGCGTCATGATTAAAAATTCATTTCAGTGTCACGTGGACCGTGTGAGCTCATGCTATACATTCTCATATTTAATTACATTATTACAACTCATTTGCATTACAAAAACATGCTTACAACTCATAGAAACAGAATAGGGAGGTGGAACATGGGGTTTCATTCTCGGCCAGAAGTAGCCTCTTTTCTGGCCAAACTTTGAAAAATCATAACTAAATCTAGAAAAATCTAAATCATGAAATCTCAGTCATTATGGAAATATTGGGATGTATAATATATGATAAAAATATGTACAAGTCATAACATCCCACACACAGAGTGTTTGACACGTAAAATAATCTAGAGGTCGGATTGGGTCTTGATGCTATCACAATTTACTGATATGAACTTAAAAAATGTCCAATTAATTCCAAAAAGATCCAATCCATGAAAATGATACCAATCTAGAAATCTGTGGATCTCAAATAGAGAGGAAAAATATCTATAGATTAGTTCATTAAGCCCAGGCCTCAGAATTTGATGGAACAGTACTTCTAGTTGGGCAAGGTTATTGATACTGGACAGAAACTTCAAAAATTCATATCTTCCTCTCTAGACCTCCAAATGAGGTGTTTCTAGTTGGCAAAGAGTCATTGTGATTGCCTAGTTTCTCTGTATAAAATTTCATGGCAATTGGACATCATTTGAGTTTTATGTGACAGAAAACAATTTCGGACCATTGTAACAGTGCATCAGACAATTTCTATAAATTTTGCTAACTTTGAAAAATCATCAAATATTCGGTAGAACTCTAAAAATTATGATCTTTAGCTTCCTAGAAAGCTCTCAATGAGACCTAATTTCATGCAAAATATCAGATCAAAAGTAACTTATTTGGCTAAAAAGTGATATAGGGTTCCATAATGATCAATTCTGGCTCCTTATAGGGTGCCAAAGTTGCCAAATAGGTTTCCTTTGGTCTTGGCACCTTTTGGGTAAGTCTAAAAGCACATTTGAGACTTAAGTGAGCTGCCCAAATGACTCTAAACCTCATGCATCTCATCTTGGCCATTCAACCCACACTTATGCATACTTTCATCAAAATTCCATATTGCACACTTTGGCATTACATACTCAAACTGAGTGCTATGGGTCATATATCATTTTTATACATCTAAATATCACATAATAGTATATTTACACATGTCTCAAGGTTCATGGTATATATACAACATCATATACATTATGAACCATCATTATGGTTCCAAAATAGGCAAAATAATACATAAGCTTGTCAATCCTTGCTCTTAATGGTTGTTGGCTCCCTTCACCATAATTACTTAGTTCATCTAGCGTGTTGGAGCATTGGAGAGGAGGGGATGAAATTCAAAGAATCCTAATAACTCATTTTCCATTCAACCATACATAATATGTGCAAGCAAGCTTTACAAATACATGCATGGAGAAAATAAAAGTCATAGACCTTTTAAAAGCAAACTTGGCATGTGAGCAACTCATATAAATCATTCAAGAGCTTACCAAGTGTTTGGATTGGCCTCACACTTCTCCTCATGGGTTTTGGACTTGCCTCACCCATTTCTTAAGTACTTTGGACTCAACCATACTCTTGGGAGCCTACTTTGCTTTTGGCAGATTCTTTGCTTTGTCTCAACCAAGCTTAAGGGTTCTTGGCTCATCCTCACCAAAGGGAAGAGTTCTTGGCCTCTCCATACTCAAGTAAACTCATACAAATATCATGTACTCATTAGAAAATATAACATGGCATCAAGGATCATAGCATATAAAGGCATGCTAGTATACTTTTCATAACTTGAAAATACACATACACATATTCTAAAATAAGCTAAACACACATCCATGCATGAGAGAAAGTGGAGAGAGCTATCTTGTGCAAATCTATGCACTTTTCTCCTTGGATTTCCCTCCTTTGCCTCAGCTATACATCAAAAATTTGGTGGAGATGGTTTCTCTTGGCCTAGACATGATTTAAGGGAGCTAATTAGGTTCATGAAACATATTCTAAAGCTATACAATTTGCTTAAGCCTTAGATTACTCTATAGGCTTCATTATGGTCCATAATGGTGCCTAATGAAGCAACAATCCTCAAATGACTTCTAAGCCTCATTCTTTCCTTTCAATTATGATTCTTGACTCATTTTAAGCCTCTTGAAGCCACCACATCATTAAAACAAAGGGCCTAGTACCATGTTACTTTTTTAGGTCATAATATGGAACCTATGACCCCAATTCACTTTCCTTGAGTTCTAAATTTTTTCCAAGGCCTCCTCTTATATTCATTCACCATATACGACTCGAAAATGGACTTAGAAAAACTAGAAACTCTCCCTAGCTAGGTGAACTTGCTTAGGTTGAGACTATAAGTGCATTGGCCTTCCATGGAGTTCTCTTTGTTTTCTTGAAGGAGGAAGCTTGTGGGGAGCCTCTTAGGGATCTTAGGAGCATGTTTTAACATTCAATTAAGCTTAAAAATATTCATATAAAATCAGATTTGCAAGGGAGCATTTGGATCCCAAATGATTCCATCTTGTTTCCTAATGCTCCTTTCTTGATTCTATTAGTTCATTCTTAATCCTTGCCACCTAAAACCCCTAATCCCTCCATGAATTAGGCAGAAAATAGCCTCTAAGAATTAGGCTCATGGTGGCCAAATTCATGCAAGAGGAAGGGGAAGGAAGAAACTACCAAAGAATAGAAGTTTTACTTTGTTTTTTTGCTTCCTTTGGCTTGTTCTTCCACTTGGTTAGCTTGCTCCCTCAATTTTCGAAATTCCCCTCTCTGTTCTGTCCCCTAAAAGAGCACCAAACTCTCCATTAAAACCATAGAAATAAAGCTTGAGAGGAGAAGAGCAAGTTTCAAGAAGGAAGGATATGGAATTTCTTAAAGTTTTTTACCTTTTTCTTGAATTTCTTCCTCCAAAATCCTCCTTCTCTTGTGCGCCTAAGAAGCTAGAGTTTTTCTTTAAAAATGGGTAGAAGCAAGTCATTTTAATGAAGGAGAGAAAGAGCATGACTTATAAAAAAGAATTTGGAAGCTTCCTTTAACACTTGAATTCCATTTTTGCCCTTTCCTAATAGCATTTCTGTTTCTCCTTCATTTTAGCTCCTTTTTGAGAATCATCTTTTCCATCATAACAAATAGGTTCCCAATTTAATAAAATGCTTTTGGAATCACTCAAATCAGAGCTAAAACCTTCCTGAGTGAATTGATCAAAGTTCGGGTCAACCGACATTGAAAAAATTACATCGAAGAGTCTTTATCGGTCCTGGGGCTTCCTATAGTTTTCAGGGCCTTTGAGAACCCCAGAGAATTCAAAACTTTCATTTAAAAAGCCCTCCTATATGTTTTCCAAAATGTCTACTTATTTATGAAAATGCCACTGACCTTTTGGTAAATTTTTCGAATCACTCCAACCCTAGTTTCTGGGCAACTCAAGGCTTAAATCCTCATTTTCTATTATTTAAAATTTTATCTACATTTTATTTAGCCTTAAATCACTTATCTCAGGGGACTTGCTTTGAAAACTGACTCATTTTGGTATTTTATGAAAAATCGGACGTTACAAAAGCTAAGTCATAAAAGGCCATAAGTCTAATTAGAATGAGAAAGAAGGGCCATAGATGGTTTAAAGCATGAAAAATGGTATTGAAGTGGCTCATAGTACAATAAGGGCAAAATAATAATCTTAAAGAACAATGAGGCATCTGGTATGTTAATGAAAGAGGACCTTAAAGCAATATGAAATAAGATAAAATAAGGTTAAAATGTTAATCGAGATGTCAAGAAATAGGTTATGAATTTATTTGTAGTGCAAAAATGGCGCCAAAGTGGTTAAACGGAGTAAAATGGCATGCTAGTAGCAAATTATAATTTTGAGAAAAATTTTTGAAACTCAAAGAAAAAAGTTTTAAATACTAAAATTAAGCTAATTAATATTTTCAAATATCCTAAAAAAAATATAGGAATGCTCATAATCGATTAAAACCTTTATGGCAGACAAAATGAGACCACTAGTGTTGTGATTGTTAGTGGAGCACTTTTTCATTATTTTTAGTCATTTAAACCCAAAAAATGATTTTTTATATAAAAGAGCACTCAAAATTGTGTATGGAGTAGTTAGATCCTGAAAAGCTCAAAAAATGATACCAAAGAAAAGCGAATACATGACTAAGGGCAAAATGATTATTATAAGAAATTATAAAAGGTTTACAAAAGAAGCCTTCTTCTTCCTCTACCTTTTTGAATGAAAAACTAGTAGCTCCAAGGTCCAGCTATGGCATCTTACAAGGTGGAGGAGAGAGAAAGAAAATAAGCCCTGGTTTAGATAAGTAAATATATTCTGTTTATTCGACTTTAGTTAAGAAAGTTTATTTACGTAGTTAGGGCTTTCTACTACTGGTTTTCTTTTCTTAAAAAGTGAAGGTGTAGATTTGACCCAAGATAAAAAAGAGCTCCTTTCGAGATTCTAATTAATAGAAAGTGAAGAGCTTTGAGAGATAATTATTTTGAGGTAAGAATCAATTAGTAGAAAATTTTAGATTTTGAACCCTAGAGCTTAAAGTGCCTCTCGTAGAGAGAGAGAGAGAGAGAGAGAGAGAGGCTCTTTTCCATGCTTTCATGCATTCTAATGATAGTATAAAGCTTATAGAATTAGAGTATGACATGAGTTTAGTAAGAACTTGACAAAAGATTCAAGAAAATCCATTATTAACCTATGGAATTGTGCTTTTGAGTACCTCTAGGAAACTTGGGGAAGATAAGCTAGTTTTTAGGTTCCATGATATTTAGAGATTTTCTTTTGAATTATGGAGACATGAGAAAGTACTAGTTTCAGGAAGTATGCTAAATTGTGAAAGTTAAAATTTAGGGTTCAAGTAAAACCTTAGGTAGTCAAAGTAGTCTTGCATAGAATTGGCACTTCATTTGGTACTTCTAATGTGTTATATGAAAGTCCAATAACCTGTCTAACAGATGAGAAGGAAGTCTAAATGCATAAAAGATGGCCTAGACACGAATTAAACATGATTTAGCATGAATTTGATGAAAAGTAGCTAATTTAAGACCATATAAGCTCTATAGGTTCCATAAGCTAGCACAAAATGAAAAATGGTCATATGGTGGTCTAGCAAATATAACATGACTTATGAATGATGTGTAAGTCATGAGATTAGAGTTAAAATCAATGAAATGCAATATGGCAAGATAGAAGTTTGGGCAAATTTAATAAATGGCATACCTATATTTTTTATGTAGTATATATTTTATGTTAGAGACTAGTTAGATGAGTTAGTTGCTAGTTAAAGAAATTCGCTTAAAAGAAGAAAATTGCATGAAAGGCCATAAAGCAAGTTTGGAACTATGAATAGATAAAACAGACTTATAATAAGTTTGAAAATGTATCTCTGCCCATGGAGGTCTTAATGGATGAATTTAGCTATAAGACTTGGTATGAATTTAGAGGACATCTTAAAGTTTCATATGATCAAAGTTTGTAATTTTTAGGTTAGTATAAAATATTTTATGAATTTTCAAAATTGCCTCAGTAAAGTTGCCCTATATTAGTTTTGATCTTAGGTACAATTGTAGTTTCCATGTTCTTTGAGGAACCAAATAGATTTATTTTAACATAAACTTATTAAATTACTAAGGAACATTAAGAGCTTTCCAACAAGTCCTAGTTTGCCCAATTTGGACATTCCTAACGAAATTTATAAATTTTTAAAGTTAACATTAGAAAACTATCTTGTAGCAAGAACCAACTATTGTTTTGTCATTCTTAAGGGACCAAATGAATTCAATTAAATCTAATATTTTTATAATAGAAAGTATATATTATAAGATTTCCAAAAAGGTATTATTTGCCTTCTTTAAAAGTCCCTAGCCAAAGTTATGCATTTTTAAAGTTAAGCCATAACATGTGATATGTGTGGCAATTGAGGGGCATATGAGCAAGTTAGTTTAAGTATGCATTGGTTACTTATTTTCCATGCTTAATATGATATTTTAGACATGTCAAGATGGCTAGAGTGACCTTTCAGCAAAAAGACCAAGAAGCAAAGAATTAAACTAGTACAGGCCAAGTAAAAGAGACAAATGAAAATAGTTAGACCAAGCAAGAGGCAAAGTAAGAAGTTTAGCATCGACTCTTCATCTCCCAGGTAACATGTTTCCTTTCTTTGTATATATGTTTGTTGCCTTGATTATTTGGATGCTTGTGTGCTATGGCAAGTCATATGATGCTATGCTTGCATGTTTGAGCTATTTTGATGTAACATGCTTTTTAAATATGTGTGATAATATTAAAGATGCCCATAGAGGGAATTAAACATAATAGTTCTTCCCTAAGTGAAGCTTGATTAATTTATGTTTTGAAAGCCATTGCCACTAACTAATTGAGCAAGTATGTATATGCTAGCCTTAGTATTTCATGAATTATATTGTATGTCCACTTGTGTTTCTTATGCTTGGGTGACTTGATGTATTTATTATGTAACACCATAGATTTCAAGGTTGTCTTATGCTATTCTGATGCCCATTGCCATGCATTTCATAAAAAGAGGCAAGAAAATGGCATTAACAAGTGAGTAAATTTGCATTGCACTATGCATAAAATTTTCTTTCGAAGTCCCATAGGCCATATGGACTCATATAGCATATTCTCATATTTAATTACATAGATACAACTCAAATCCATTACCAAAAGTGGCCTAGAACTCATGCAAAGGAAGAGAATACATAAAATACATAGTTGCAACTTCAGCCAGAATTTCCCTTTTTCTATCACAAATTTTGAAAAATTATAACTAATTCTAGAAAAATCAAAATCATGCATTCTTTATCATTATAAAAAGCTATAGTATGCTAAAAATATGTCCAGGTCATAAAACATAATACAAAAGACGTTTAACATTTGAAAATATACAAAGGTCTGACTGGCTACTGGTACTAATATAGATTTCTACTATGAATTTCAAAAATGTCCAATTAATTTCACAAAACTCAAATCTATGCAAATGATACCAATCTGGAAAGCTACGGATGCTAGCTAGAGGGAAAAAATAACTTCAGACCAGTTTAGGCACATTTAGGACTTGAAAACTAATCAAATAGTAACTTAGGTATGCCTGGACACTGATACTGGATAGAAATTTCAAAAATTTATACCTCCCTCTCTAGACATCCAAATGAGGTGCTTCTAGTTGGTACACAAGTCACTAGAAATATCTAGTTTCTCCCTATAAATTTTTATGGCAATTGGCACCATTTTCTTAGTGAGTGACATAATTTAATTTTAGATCTGAGTGAACAGTACACTGAACCAATTTCAGAAATTTTTTCAACTTTGAAAATTCATTAAATATTCCATAAACCTCCAAAAATTTTGCACTTTAGCTTCCCAAAAAGCTCTCAACAAACTCCAAATGCATACCAAATCTCAAAATAAGAAAATTTTATTTGGGCAAAAAGTGGTATAGCTTTTTAATATGATCAATTTTACTCCATATTAGATACCAATGGTGTCCAAATTGTCTCCTTTGATGTTTGGCACCTTTTGGGCAAGTTTAAAAGTATGAATATAACTTGTATAAACTACTTAAGTAGTTCCAAACCTCATGCATCTTAATTTGGCCCTTTCACTTCCATTATTACATACATTTCCATAATGCTAGTTTACCATTACATGTCCAAAATGTATATTTCCATATATATAACCTTAAACGTCATTTATACATGATACATTAGCATAATTATACATGTTCATAACATCATAGGACATATACAACAATGGATTACAATATTTGCTACTCATATGGTTTTAAAGAAACAAAATCTATGCACTTTGATGTCATAATCTCATCTCCCAAAGTGTGGGCTCTCATTGCCTTGTCCATTTGGTCCACCTAGCATGTTAGAATATTGAAGAGGAGAGAATGAGATTCAAAGAATCCTAATAGCTCATCTCCCATTCAATCACACATAAAGTATGCAATACAAGTCTTGAAAATGCATGCATGGACATATTGACATATGCAATCATTCAAGAGACATCTTTAACATTTGAACAAGTCATACATAGCATACATAGGCTTGCCAAGTAAGTGAATTAGCCTCACCCATTTCTTTAAGAGATTTTTCACTCAACCTTACTCTTAGGGGTTAACCTTACTTTTAGGAGACTCTTTACTTTGTCTTAACCAATTTCAAGGGTTCTTGGCTCATCTCACCAAGGCTAAAGGGTTTTTTGCTTCTCCATACTCAAGCAAACTCAAGCACACATATTAGACATCATTTGAAAGCATAATATAACATCATGGCACTATGGAATAAAAGTGCATGCTAGAGTACTTTTCATAGTTTAAAACACACATACACATTTAAAGACAATGTAAGCATACATCCATGCATGAGAGAAGGTGGAGAGAGCTACCTTGCTTGCATTCACACACTTTTTCCTTAAGTTTTGAGTCCCTTCCTTTGACCTCACACACCCAAGAAGGTGGAAATCATTTTTCTTGGCCTAAATACAATTTATGGAAGCCAATAGGTTCATGGAGTTAATTCTAAGGCTACACATCTTCCTTAAACATTAACTTGGTCTATTAACCCTTTTATGGTTTTAAGACTGAACCTAATAAAGTAACACCTATCAAATGAATTCTAGGCTCCATTCTTTCCTATCATATATAATTCTTGACTCTTTTTAAGCCTCTTGGAGTCATCACACAATTAATACAAAGAACCTAACTATATGTTGCTTCTTTAGGTCATATTATAGAACCTAAGACACCAATTCATTCTCTAGGCCTCCTAAATTTTTCCCAAGATTTTCTCTCATTTTTATTCATCATATATGACTTAAAAATGGACTTAAAAAAATTTAAAACTCTTTCTAAGTGTCTCAACCCCCTTTGGCCGAGACTATGCACCATTTAGCTTCTATGGAAGTTTGCTTTGTTTTCTACATAGGAGATGCATATGGGGAGACTCCTAGGGATTTTAGAAACTCATTTAAACATTCATTTAGGCCTAGGAATAATTACATCAAATCATATTTTTAAGGAAACCCATGAAACCCTAGGTTTGTTATCTTGAAAATCCATGGCCCTTTCTTGAATTTTTTGACATATTCTTATTCTCCATACTCCTTTTCCTAAGATTCATCCTTGGTTCTACCCAAAATCCAAGCCCTCCTATAACTTCTTGAGTGGGGCAAACCAAGGAAAGAAGAGGAGCAAGGGGTAGCAATCATGGAAGGCGAAATTACCTTGCTTTTCCTTGTTTTCTCACTTGAATCTTCCTTTCTTTGGCCTCCTCTGTTCAAATCCAAATTTTTCCTCCTTGTTTTGACCTTAAAACAATCCCAAATACATAAAAAATCCTATGGGAAAGAAGGGAAAGTGAAGGAGGATGGATTTGCTAAAGAGAAACTAAGAAATCCTTACCTTTTCCTTGCCTTTTCACCCTCCAAGGCTTCTTCTCTTGGTGTGCCTATAGTTGGCTCTCTTCTCTAGTTTTAGGGCAGAATTTGGTCGACCTAAATGAAGGGAGAAGAAGGGCGCCTTATATATATATAAGGGGTTTAAGAAGAACTTTTTCAAAAATTCTCATTTTGCTCTTCGTTCTTGGCATTTTTGTTTCTAACTTGTTTTAGCTCTTTTTTAAGAACCATCTTTTCCATGATGAAATTTAGGTTCCCAATTTAGTAAAATGCCTTTGGAATCACTCGAATTAGAGATAAAACCTTCCTGAACGAATCTGTTAAAGTTTGGGTGCACCGATGTTAGAAAACATCTACCAGAGGGGCTCTGGCTGTCCCTAGGCTTCCCATGGTTTTCAATGCCCCTAAGAACCTTGGAGAACTTAAAACTTTCATTTAAAAAGTCCTCTTGCGAAAATTCCAAAATTTTCTCAAAATGACAAAAATGCCTTTACGTTTCGTCAACCGTTCGTTTAAATTTGTTTCTTCATTCTAGCTCCATTTTTCTTTCTATTTGAGCATAGGATTCTCATTTTTAAGAGTCTAGAATGCTTTCTAAATTTTTTGGGACCTTAACTAATTCATTTTAGGGGACTTCCTTTTGTGTCCGGTGAATTTTATTCGTTTACAGAGAAACCGTATATTATGTTTCTCATGTTTTCTCTCATTTTCAGAAAAGTGGATATTCCACATTAAATGTGGAATGTAATATGTTATATTTTATGAATCAAAATATTACCTAAATAATAGAATAAATGAATTAAAAAGGGGTCATTGGGCCAAGAAAGGCTAGTTAGAATTAAAAGGAACTGATATATGTTTAACCAACAAAAGTTTCAAGAATTTAGAAAACATAAGAATTGGTATGAGAAATCCATATTTCTCATTATAATATGATGAAATAAGGTCAATAGATTAACTAAATTAGGTTAGTTTGACTAAATCCCTAACTTTGTTTGCTTTAGGGTTTTAATTGACCATAACTTTAATCATATTTCTTTGGGTGTTTTAAGTCCTTTTAACCTCGAAATAAATGTTTTCAATGAAGAGGAAGGTATAAATTTTATTATGGAGTTGTCGATTTTTGGAAAAACGAAGAAATGAATCCAAATGGTGTACTTGAACTGTAAGGGCAAAATTAGAACTTTCAAAAGTTATGAAACCCTAGTACCCTTATATATATAGCATGCCTCATCTCTTCCCCTTCATTTGAATGACCTAAACACATCCAAAACTAAACCAGCAATCATGACTAAGGAGGAAGGAAAGGGGGAGGAAGAAGGTTACATAAGGTAAGCTTATATGCCAAATTTGCCTATGATGTCATTATGAACTCTTTCTCTTCTTTGCTTCTATGGTTTAGGTTTCCAAAAAAGGTGATTTTTGTGGCTAAAGTCATGGATGAAAAAGCTCCTTTAAGGAAACTAATTACACTAAAATAATTTCTATTTAAAGTACTTTCAAATGATGTGTGGTATAGGCTAGGAAAACTTGCGTGACTTTGGAACCTAGCCATCACTTGTTTGGCCAAGAGAAGGGAAAAAAGAGGGAGACTTGAGCTTGATGAATTCATGGTGCAATTAAGATTGTACAATTAGAATTAATAAAGAACCCCAAGAATGGCTTATAGCTCACCTAGGTTTGGATTGGCCCTTAAGATATTCAAAACCTTAGGAGAGTTAATTAAGGTCTCTAATACAATAGTTGAATAGGAAATGAATAATGGATATTCTAAAGCTTTGAAATTTCCTAAGTTGCAAACAAAATTCCAAGGAACCCATGCATAGTGTGTGTCTTAGCCAAGACATAGTTTTGTTACCTAGGGAGTTGTTTCCATGATTCTAAGATTATAAGTGGTATAAATATGAATTATAAACACCAAAGGAACCATTGAAATGAATTTAGGAGCTTTATTTTGAAAGGTAAAATTTTAGAGTTCAAATAGTTCTAAAGAAGCAACCTGGTATTAGGCTTATTTAACCATGTATGTAATGGCCCTAATGTTCTATTAGAGCCATATGGCTCATATCAAGTGTGATATGGGAGCCAAGAAGTTGAATTATAAGTGTTGTTTCCTAAGGCATATAAATAGGCCATAAGCACACCTAAAACCCTAATTTGTTTATGTAAAGCTAGCATAAGTATAAATATGGTTTCATTGATTATTTTGTACTCTATTTGATGTGTCTAGGCTAAACAAGTGAATTCACATCCAGTTATATGTGTAAGGCCATGGAGGAAGAGAATGAAGCCAAGGGGAACTAATTGAAATTGTGTGATAAGGTAGCTTTCCCTTCATTCTAATATATGTGTGATTGGTTTGCTTGAGTTTCTTAATTGCTTATATGCATTGTTTGCTAATTATGCACCTTGTTGATTGTTTGTGCACATTATGCCATTGCTTGACATTTATTTGCATATGAGATTAGATTGGCTCTTTGATGGGTGAGACTATGCCAAAAGTCCCTAAATATGGATAAGACTAGGCAAAAAGTCCTAATTATAGGTGAGGCTAAGTCAAAAGTCTCTAAATATGGGTAAAGCAAACCAAAAGTCCTTAGATGTTGGGTGAAACTAAGCCAAAAGTCCATAGAGCATGGTTTTATACTTGATTGAACCATGGGATCCCCTAAGGTATGAATTTTGGGTTGGCCAAGATTGTACGACATGTATACTTACTTCCATATGCTTAAGTGAACCATATATGTGTTTGACTATTAGATTAGCTATTGGAATTATTTGAATCTCACTCTCCCTAGTCTCCACTAACCATGGCTAGGTAATACTCAAGGAAGAGAGAATGGAGAGTAAAAGGCTTAGGAAGATCACTTTTGATAGTGAAATTTAGCTTAAGAGATGATATTGTATATATAAATATGTACTCTTATATTTTGATGTATAGAAATGTAAACATGTTTAAAAGTATTAGACAATGCTATAGCAACCATTTAATGTTTGTAAGACATGATGTAATGTGATTTGGTATCTTAAGTTCCTATACTTATATATGTATTCTTGCATATGGGATAATGATTTTTACATGATAGATCAGCCATATATGAAGCATTTGTGGATTGAAATTTGCTCAATATGAGAAATAGCATTTTAGAGCTCATTTGGTACTATTTGGAACTAAATTTTTGGATCATTTGAACCACAAAATATGCCTTTACCTTTGACAGCCCAAAGACCTAGTTTGAGGTTGAAATTTGGTATGCAATTAGAGGATATATAAAACTTTCTAACTAGTGAAGTTTGCATTTTTTAGAGCTTTATAGAACATTTGGTGAATTTTTGAATCTAGTAAAAAAAAACTTAAAGTCTGTAGTACTATTCATACTGCTATAGCCATAGTTTTTAGGTCTTTTTATGGGTCAAATAGATTCATTTTGTTTTGAAATTTTTACATTAGAAAGTTCATATCATAAGCCTTTTAACGATGTCTAATTTGCGTCAATGGGAGTTGTGCAGATCAAATTATGAATTTTTGAAGTTTGATCTTTATTATATGACTTATAACCTAAAATAAGCACATGACCAATTTTGTGGATTTGATACTTATCTATATGGTAGCTTGGTTGGAACAAATTGGTTATGAATAAAATTGTGAAATGAATTAGTACAAATCCATAATTATACATTATTGTGTCATTTAAGGCTTTTGGTAACAAGAAATTTCACTACTAAAAGTGTGAATATTACAATTTGCTATCAAAGAATGAATATAACATAGGATATATATGAATTATATGATGGTATGGCATGGATTATGCTATTAAGGTTCTTCCAAGAATCTCACCTTATTTCTCTTCCCATTAACTTGTGCTAGGAGAAAGATCAAGCAAAGGAAAGGAAAGAGCTAGTCTGTAGCTAATGTAGTTGAAGTTGGATGTGTGCTAGTAGTACACCCTTTAGTTCTTACTTTCAAATGTATAAATTTTAGCAAGATCTATGTTGTACTAAGTAGTGTAATTTTAGAAAGCAATGTAAACTTGAGTATTAGCTGCTTATTACTTTATAGTATTGAATCATGTGCGATTGAGTTAGTTTATTAGATGTTTATCTAGTCAAGATAAGTTATGAGGTGTTATATGTTGTTAGTAATATCTACATTTGTCATGATTATGTGTAATGGCTATAATGTGACCTTTTAAAGGTTTAGATGTTCAAGAATTTAAAGGGAAATGCTACTAGATTTTTCCCAGAAATCAATGGAATTTATTAGTTATTCATTAATGGTTTACATTGGTAAACAAAATTTACTAATAACATGCCATATGATTTTAGCTTGAAAAGTATCACATAAAGTTTTAAAGAAGTTTCTCAAAGTTTTTTTAAGATTTGTATCTACCATTACAAGTAAGTGGACTCATAAATGAACCACAAAAGGAATAATAAGTTAAGGTGTTACATATATGATTATGTATATGGAATATGGGATGTAGATGTGGCCTTTTAAATGGCCTGGATACCTTAAATTTTAAGGGGGATGTTCTACCAAATTTTATTTAGAATTTGATATTATATTATCTTTTTATGGTCACTAAGGAAATATCTAAGAGTTAAATGAACTTTCAAGTTGGATGATAAAATCATGAGTGCAAGTATACTCTATAGGTTATAATATCAAAAGGATTTAAGGAAAGAAAAAGTTTTCCCCATAATCTGGCTATGTGAGTAAATTTTTTAGGTAATTGTCCATTGAATAAGTGCCATTAACTAAATAAAGACCTATATAAGCTAAAGCATTACATCATCATTTGGTATCAGAGTAATAGCCAAAGAAAAGATCCTTTTGCATAGTGATATCACAACAACTTGAAGGTTCATACTTTATGAATGATTGTTGCACATTTAGACCACCATTCTTCAATGGTAGCCATTATGTCACAATCTTTGGTGGCAACATATGGTACCTATTAAAGCATTATGGGTGGAAATCATAACTGGGACTTACAAGTAGGACTCTTACTATTATCTTTGCTTACCACCATCCTTATAACCCTTGGGCGAAGAGTCATGTTTTGCCACTATTCTCATGTGAGAGCTCTTAAGGATCATCAATTGACTTTGCTCCAATAACAAGTTAATTTAAATTATATGGTTATTTTGTAATTCCTTACTCTAATTCTTTTACTTCCTTTTTAATCAAAAAGTTAAGTAGAATTAACTTTTCCTATGCAATTCCAAATTTTCTTCCTTATGTAACATATTTCTAAAATGCTTAAGTTTAATACTTCAAAAAATATTTCATGTTATTAAAATTTTAAATTAGTTTCTATTGACATGTTACGAATCCTCTTGAAAGAGAGGGGTGCCTTCGGGAATGCAGAGACAGGTGGTGCATGGCTGTCGTCAGCTCATGCTGTAAGTTGTTGGATTAAGTCATGCAACGAGTGCAACCCTCATGTTTAGTTGCCAACGTTGAGTTTTGGAACCCTAAGCAGACTGCTGGGACCTATAGCTCAAAGGATTAGAGCACGTGGCTACGAACCACGGTGTCGGGGGTTCGAATCCCTCCTCGCCCACAACCGGCCAAAAAGGGAAGGACCTTTCCCTCTGGGGGTAGGAAAATCATGATCGGGATAGCGGACCCAAAGCTATGGAACTTGGGTGTGGGTATTTTGTCGAAATGGAATGGCCTTACCTTACTGTTTTCTTTTTACTAAAAGAAAAAAGAAAAAAATATCACAAATGGTGTAAAATATTAAATAGTTTCTATCTTTAATAAGGAGATTTTTCTTAATTTTTCTCCTTAGTAATTTTCAAAAATTAATTATTGATCATCTTTAAGTTTTTTTTTTAATATGAATTTGTATGTAACATTTTAGATAACTCACACCTAATGATGGTAAACTAAAAATTTGGAAATTAGGTAAAGCATAAAAGTATCACAAAATGACATATATTTACTAGAATTCTAATTTAACATATTATTACAAATCATCCTAATTTATTTGAATTAATAATATAATATGCCCTAAAAAGAGGATATTATAATTCTCCCCTTTTTTTAAAAGCTTTGTCCTTAAAATTTTGGCTACCTTATACAAAAAGTGCTAGATATGTATTCCTAATTTCTTCTTTTGTTTCCTATGTGACTTCCTCTAGGAATATTCCCTTCCAAACCACTTTACAAGTAGAATGTTCTTATTACGTAATTGTTTGATCTTGGTATCCATGATTCACTATAGTTGTAAGACATATGACAAATAATCTTGCAATTACACTTATTCATACTTTATAACATCTGAAAGGTCTGATTGGTACTTTTTGAGTTGAGAGACAAGGAAGACATAATGAATCTAAAAAAGGTTTGGAGGTGAAGCAAGTATATAGACCACTAGTTCTATTTGATCAAGAATTTAGAAAGGATTGAGATGTTGAGAACTAAGCTTTTTGGACTTCAAGGATTTACCCACACTTGTGACTAGGGTAACCCTAAAGAATACATGGTCATTTATCTCAAACTTTAGAGCTTTCATTATTTTATTTGCATAGTTCTTTTTGCCTACTTTAGGTTAAAGGTAGTCTTTCTTTGATGAGTTCTATATGCCTAGTGGTTTGATAAACTATATTGGGTCACATCAAACTCTTTCTCTAGAGATATTGTAACACTCTAAAATTAATTATTGTGTTAATCATGGATTTGGGTTAATTAAGAATAATTAATATAGAATAATCGAGTAAGTTAAGTGAATAGAAATTTTAGAGAGATAAATTATTAATATGAGTTTGAGATTCAAATGGGATAGAAACTTCATTTAGTCCTAAATTAATGTAGGAGATCATGATAAGAGGCTAATAGAGGCCCAATAAGTTAGGTACAGACCTAATTTGATTTAATGAATTAAAGGTCCAAGACCTAACTTCCATAAGCTTTTATAAATGGCCCAATAAACTTTGTGCAGATCCAAAATAATGGAGTTCTTAAAATTAGGTCTGGCCTAATGAAATTTTGCAGCCCAACACCTTAAAGCTGGCCCAACAAAGCTAAAATTTGAAGCCCATTTGGAGTTGGATCTTAGAGCAGCCTATAACCCATAGAAAACCTAACTTAAACCCTAAAAAATAACTTAGCCACCCCCCATTTTGTAGAACCACAAGAGACATACAAAATTCAGAGGTCCAAAAGAGAGGCTAGAGTTCTTGGCATGTGTCCACCTTTTCCCACTTCTAGAGCAAGATTCAGCCAAGGTAATAGTTATATAACTTAATCTTCTCATCTTCCTTTTTAATTTGACCCAATCAATGTTCTAATTAGAGCACTTTCACCCACACCCAAAATCTGAAACTTGCCATTTGATGTTTCTATGGTGAAATTTCGTAGGTTGAGGCTAAGGCTGACATTAGGTAAGTATAAACTCATCTTCTTGATGTATTTTTGCTAGTTTGAGACCCTAATGATTGGATTATAGTATGGGTATTAATTTTTTATGAATTTGCTTAGGATTTAGGGTGATATATTGAAGTTTCTGGTAGAGGACACCTTCATTCCGAGTTTTAGGACTTTGTAGTGTGAGGAGGATTTTGTACCACTTGTGGCTTTTACAATTTATCTACAAGTGAGGTAACTAGGATTATATTAATTCCATGCATATATCTATTTTGATTTCATATTTGATGTACATAAATGATTTGAAATTCTGAATGAATTGGTTAACTATCTATTGTTTTGTGATCGGACCTTGTAAGTCCATGGTGGAGCTGTGGTGTGGCTGCCACCTGTGCATGTGCTTCGATCTGACATTGGGTTATGATCAAACCCTAGATATACTGAGCCCTGGTTGTGCTCAATGGGGAGTAGGTGCCTTGGATGGGCCTCTCCTGGTGTTATTGGCCTTTAACATGTGGAATTATGATTGCTAGTATGGAATGGTAATCATAGTAGCCTAACCATTTTCTTTGCTGATATGACTGATATGATTCTAATATTGATTTTGATTCATGCATATATGTTAATTAAATTGGATATTATGAATGGAAATTTCCTTGGTTACTGAGATTCGCATCTCACCCCGTTTCATGGGATTATACTTTCAGGTGAAGGCTCTTCGGCTAAGGATAAGGGGAAGCAAGTGGATGAAAATTCATGAGCTCCTACTATGTGGGGAGAAGGCTACACTTAGGTTGATTTAGTTAGTATAGATGCTAAATTTTGTATAGCATCATCATGTAATCATGTTGCCAAGTGTAGGCTCTTACATTTTGATTACTTAGGAAGTATTTATTGAGGAGTTAGGCCTCATCTTAGCTTGATATTGGATGTATGAACTTATAAACTGGATGTATGAATTTTACTGAATTTATGGTATGGTATACTATTGGAAATATAATTATGTGATGCATTAGATGTTGATACGAACCATTGATGTATGAAATCTCTAGCGGAATGTGTATCGGATGTTAATTATTAATAGTGCATGAATTCTTGCTGATATTAATCCATGAAATTGCTGAGATGTGGTAGTTAGATGAGTAAGAATTAGTACTTAAGTTTTAAATTGGTAATGGTAGAATAGTTGGGTAAATAAGGTAGAAAATACCATTAGAGTCATATAAAATAAGGGGAAGTGGTCTTAGGGTGTTTCTAAGAAAAGTATTGGAGTGCATAGGATGAAATTTGGGAGATGTAGTTACAGGAGGGAGTCACGCTGCAGTTAGGAAGGCCTTGTCACAGCTTGAAGTGTGATAGTGGCGAGGAACGCTGCAGCTCAGTGCAAAAAAAATCACCTAAGAGTGTGGCAGAATGAAACCTTGCCACGGCGTAGCATGTACCGCCATGGCACTAGTTGAGGAAACTAAGTAAGGAGTGTCCAATAGTGAGCTTTGCCGAGGCGAGAATCGTGAGAATTTGAACAGTAGTCCTAGGAGGTATTTCTGCTGCGGCGATATGTAGGCTGGTCGCGGCGATGGATAGTCGCGGCGAAATTCGCATAAATTGCCCAGTGATTCCCAAGAGTAACTCAACTGTTGTGCAAAGTGAAAAACGTTGTTTTCGAGCTCCAGATCCTAACTTAGCTGTAACGGGAGGGTTTCAAGTGGTGGCACAGGTCTCCAAACTCCTACCTTTAGGCTAAACCCCAGTTTCTTCAGTGGTAATGCTAGGAAATGATATAGGAACACTTGTGGGAGGTCTTTGTGTGTTGAAACGAATGGATGGATGAATCACAAACCCCTCATGATAATATAATGTCTTTTATGCATTCTCACGTTTGTGGTTGCTTAGTGATGACCCTAACATCAAGGTTCAAATTTTCCTATATTTTCATTAAGTAATAAATTGTAACGACTCCAAACCTTGACCATTAATTATTAATCGTGTATTTAGCCATAATTACCATGTATCAGAAGATAGGGTTGTCACAGATATAACATAAATGTTGTTGCCATAACATAGATAAGTTCTCATCATCTCTATGATGTTTGTGTCTAATAACAACGTTAATAGGAACATTAAAAATTTGTTTTGGACTAAAATTCAAGTTCATGAAATGTAAGTACAATAAAGTGGTACCAACAATAGCATAATCAAAATATACATAAATCTTTCCATTGCCTTGCCAATAGGAATATCCACAATGGTCTAAAATAGAACTTGAAATTAAATTCCTTCTTAAGCATGGTACATAAACAAAATTATTTTAATTCCAAAACATGTTCAGATATTAAATTCAAATAAATAGTTCCATGGATTCTACAACTACTATACTTCTATAAACTCCAAAGATAGTCTTTTCATTCTCACTTAGTGTCCTTATCCTTTTAAACCCTTTTACAAATTTGCAACATGGATTTATACTAGACTAGACTCTAAGATAAGTTTATGAGAAGTGATGAGAGAAAATAAAAGCCTAAGTAAATGAGAAAAGAGACTAAAAAATTGATAGAATATAATTTAGGAGTAACCAAAAAAAGTTTTTGCAATGTAACAATGGAAAATTAAGAATTTAAATATTTAGTAGTATATTAAGAGAGCAAGATATCTTTTTAATCATTATATGACAAAATAAGATTATTAGATTAACCGAAACTAATAAAATTGGTCAAAACCCTAGTTGCATACAAACTTAGGTAACCAGTAGTACAAGTGTAAGTTGAGCTATTTTAAACTACTTTTAGCCACTGTGACCCTAAATTTTTATTTTTTGACTAAAGGAGAAAGTTAAATGATGTATAGAGCAAAGCGATTTAGAAAAACAACATTAAAAAGTTAGAACAGATGAAAAATGACTGGTGGAGTAATAGAGTCAATTTAGCCTTATATGTAAGAAAAATTAGGATGTGTATAACTTGAAATATAGCAAGAGAAACTAGTTTTTCTCATTAATGTAATGTCTGGTTTTCGTAAAACTGACAGAAATGGATACGTTTTTAAAGTAAATCCTCTTAAATGAATTAGTTAAGGTCCACAAAAATTAGAATAATAATTTAGTCATTAAGTAATGAAATTGGGAGGCTAGAGGTGCTTTGAAACAGAGACTAAAATAACCAGATGGAAATGAACGAATATGCTACGTAATGTAATGGCATTTTCGTAATTTTAGGCAAATTTTAGAACTTTTGTAGGAGGGTTTTTTAAATGAAAAATTTGAGTTCTCCCCAGTTTTCAAAGGCCCTGAAAATCATGAGAAATCCCATGACAGTTAAAACCCCTCCGGTGTACGTTTTCTAGTGTCAGTTGACCTAAACTTTGACCTTTTTATTCGGGAAGGTTTTAGCTCCAAGTTGAATGATTCAAAGGCATTTTATAAGATTGAGGACCTAAATTTTAGGATGGAAAAGATGGTTCTAAAAAAGAAGCTAAAACGAACTAAAAATGAAAATGCCAATATTAAGGGGCATAATTGAAATTTTTGGAAACAAATCCTTGAACCCTAGCTATATATACCCCATGCCCCATTCTTCTCCTCACTTATTCCATTTTAGTTTTGCCTTAAACCTAAGAAAGAAGCTAGTAAGTGAGGTGCATAAGGGAGGAGAGAAAGGGAGAAGAAAAAGTAAGAAAAAGGTATGGTTTTTCATGGATTTTCTTGGTTTCTCTTTAGCAAATTCCTTCTCCTCTATCTTCCCTTCTTTCCTATGGAATTATTGAAGTATTTGGGACTATTTTGAGATTAGACCTAAGAGGGAATTTTTGAATTCAAGGAGGAGAAGCCAAGTAAAGTGAAGAACAAGTAAAGGAAGCTAAGGTATTTTGCCACTTTTATGTTTGATTCTTCTTGTTCCTTTTCATGTGTGTGTTTCACCCCATATAAGACCAGCCAAGAGGGGTTGAATTTCTAACCAAACCAAGAGTGAATCTTAAGGAAATGAGGGAGAAGAACAAGGATATGCAAAGTAAACAATCAAATAACCATTAGATTTCAAGATAACAAAGTTAGGGTTTCAAGTGTTCCACCAAAATTCTATTTTGATTCAAGAGATCCTAGGCCAAAATGAGTGTTTAAATAAGCTCATAAGATACCTCGAAGGCTTCTCACATGCATCTTCCATCAAGAAAACAAAATAAATTCATTTGGTGCTTTCTTGATGCATAGCTTTAGCCTAGGGAGGATGAAGCACTAAGGGGTAGTTTTAATTCATTCCAAGCTTGATTTTATATCATATATGATGGGAGACGATGAGAGGAAACCTTGAAAAAATTTTAGAGGCCATGTGTAATGTCCAGTTTTCGTTAAACGATGGAAACGGGCACGCTTTCAAAGTAAGTCCCCTGAGATGAGTGATTCAAGGCCAAATAAAATTTAGATAAAATTTTAAATAATTAAAAATGAGGATTTGAGCCTTGAGTTGCCCAGAAACCGGGGTTGGAGTGATTCGAAAAATTTGCCGAAAGGCCAGTGGCATTTTTGTAAATAAGTATAATTTTGGAAAAACACCTAGGAGGGCTTTTTAAATGGAAATTTTGAGTTGCCCAGGGTTCTCAGAGGCCCCAAAAACTATGGAAAGCCCCGGGACCGATAAAGATCCTCCGGTGTAAGTTTTCCAACGTCAATTGACCCGAACTTTGACCGATTCATTTGAAAGGGTTTTAGCTCCGATTTGAGTGATTCCAAAGCCATTTTTCTTAATTGGGAATCTAGATGTTATAATGGAAAAGATGGTTCTAAAAAAGGAGCTAAAACGAAGGAGAAACAAAAAGGCAAAGTATGAAGGGCAAAATGGGAATTTTTTTAAAAAAAATCACTTTACCCTAGCTATATATAGGTGGCACCTCACACTCTCCTTCATTCATTTCAGAATTTCCAGCCCCAAATCAGAAGCAAATCCCTTGGAGAGTGGCACACAAAGAGAAGGGAAGAAGGAGGAAAGATTCAAGACTTTAGGTATGGAATTTTGCTTGTTTTTCATACTTTCTCTCCATCACTTTCTTCTCCTCTTTTTCCCTCTTCTTCTCCATGATTTCTCTGAAGTTTTAAGGGCTGTTTTGAAGGGAAAACAGAGGGGAAAGTTCGAATTTCAAGCAAGGAGGCCAAGGAAAGCAAAAACATGCAAGAAAATCCAAGGAAAACAAGGTATTTTGCAATTCTTCCACTTGGTCTTCTTCCTCCCTTCCTTGAGCATTTTGACCTACACTTGAACAGATCTAAGGATTCAGATTTTTAACCAAACCAAAGGTGATTCTTAGGTATTTGATGGAGAGGAATAAGAATATGCAAAGAAAACTAAGAAAAAGGCATTAGAAAGCAAGATGCAAAACCTAGGGTTTCAAGTGCACCTTTCAATTTTTGAATTTGTAAGATGCTTCCTAGGTCTAAGTTAGAGTATAAATGAGTTCTTGAGACACCAAAGAGTCTCCCCACAAGCTTCCCCCTTCAAGAAAACCAAGCAAACTCCATGAAGGCCATTAAGCTCCATAGCCTCGGCCTAAAGAGTTTCTCATAGCTAGGGAGAGTTTTAAATTTTTCTAAGGCCATTCTTGAGTCATAATTGATGAATGAAAATGAGGGGAGGCCTTGAAAAAAATTTAGAACTCATGGAAAGTGATTTGGTGTCTTAGGTTCCATAATATAACCTAAAGAAGCAACATGGTGCTAGGCCTTTTGTTTTAATGATGTGATGACTCCAAGAGGCTTAAAAGGAGTCAAGAATCATATTTGAGAGTAAAGAATGAGGCCTAGAAATCATTTGAGGGGTGTTGCTTCATTAGGTGCCAATATGGATCATAATGGAGGTTGTAGAGTAATCTAGGGTTTAAGCAAGTTGCATGGCCCTAGAAATTGTTTCATGAACTTAATTGGCTCCCATAATTTGTGTCTAGGCCAAGAGACACTATTTCCACCAACTTGTGGGTGTGTGGCTAAAAGAGGAGGCTTGAAAGCTAAGGAAAAAGTGTGTGCTTGTATACAAGGTAGCTCTCTCCACCTTCTCTCATGCATGAATGTCTGTTTAGCTTGTTTTAGAATGTTTGTATGTGTATTTTCAAGCTTTGAAAAGTGTGCTAGCATGCTTTTATATGCCATGATGCTTGATGCCATGTTATGTTTTTAAATGAACCCATGATGTTTGTATGAGTTTGCTTGAGTGTGGAGAGACCAAGAACTCTTCCCTTGGGTGAGGATGAGCCAAGAACCCTTGAGCTTGGTTGAGACAAAGTAAAGAGTCTTCCAAAAGCAAAGTGGGCTCCCAAGAGTATGGTTGAGTCTAAAGTATTCAAAGAATGGGTGAGGCAAGTCCAAAATCTATGAGGAGAAGTGTGAGGCCAATCCAAACACTTAGTGAGCTCTTGAATGTCTTGTATAATTGATTCACATGCTAAGGTTGCTTTTAAAATGCCTATGATTTCTACTTTCTCCATGCATGCATTTGTGAAACTTGCTTGCACATATTATGTGTGATGGAATGGGAGATGAGCTATTGAGATTCTTGAATCTCATCCCCTCCTCTGCAATGATCTAACATGCTAGGTGGACCAAGCAATTGTGGTGAAGGGAGCCAACAACCTTGAAGAGGGACAATTGACAAGCTTATGTCTTGTTTTATCTATTTGGGAACCATAATGATAGTTCATCATGTATATGATGTTGTATATGTATTATGAATCTTGAGATATATGTAAACATACTATTATGTGATGTTTAGATGTATGAAAATGATATATGACCATTAGCACATGCTTTGAGTAGCCAAGGCCATGGTAAGAGAATTTAAAATTTGATGAATATGTGTATAAATGTGGGTTGAATGGCCAAAATGTAACAACCAGGAAAAAGAAAAGAAAAGGGAAAAGAGAGAAAATAGGAAGCTGAAAATTTTCGAAATTCAGAATTTTTGCTAAGTCTCCTCGCAATAGCGAGAAATGGTCTCGCTACAGCGAGAGTGCCTTCTCGCCATAGCGAATGAGATTTTAGCTATAGCTAGTACTGGCAGCAGTCCATACAAAAATCAGGGAGTTGCTCGCTGTAGCGTGCGCCATAGCGAGAGTGAGGTCTGGAACTAACACGATTTTGCCATAGCGAAGGTCGAAACTCGCTATAGTGAAGGGAACTGATGCGAGTTCACCGTAGCGAAGGTTACACCTCGCCATAGCGAAGCCAGATAACACGAGCTCGCTATAGCGAAGGTTAATTTTCGCCGTAGCGAGGGTCAGTCTGGAAGAGAGTAAAAGGCGAGAATTAGACTTCATTAAACGCCCAAACTCATTTCTTCTCTCATTTCTGCCCTAGACTTCGACCCAAGGAGAGAAAAGAGGCATGGAGAGTGAGAGAGACCAAGAGAAGGAGGGAGAGCAAGGGAAAGGTAAGTAAATTTCTCCCATTTCCTCTTAGATTTCTGATCTCCTCTCTTTGCCCTCTTTTCCTACGGTTTTGTTTGTGAAAATGGTTGGATTTTGGGCATGGGTCAGAAGAGGGAAAGTGGAAAACACCTTTGAATCTTTGTGTTTTCTTTGAAAATGTTGTTTTCCACTATCAAGAGAGCTTGAGAGAGAGGAAGAGTTGATGGCATTCTAGAGAGAGAGAGAGAACTCTAGGTTCTGGTATGTTAGGATAGTTTGATCTGAAAGATTACATTATAAGAGTGTAATTGTATGCTTTTGTGCGCCTAGGCTCAAGAGAAACACCTTCATCAAGGTGTGATTGTGAACCTAAGGAGGGAGAGGAGAAATTGAAAGGAAAAGCTAGTGTTGGCTTTGGCTCATAAGGTAGCTCTCTCTTCCCACTCTTTCTTGTTGCATTCTTGGATGTAATAGTCATTGTATGTTTATGTATATGCTTGTTGTGTGGAATATGCCATATGCTATTGCTTTGATGCATTGATGCCAATATGCTTGTGTGATGAATTGTGAGATTTGCTCGGGTGAGGTAGTGCCGAAAGTCCTTTGAGATGGGTGAGGTGAAGCCGAAAGTCCCTTGAGATAGGTGAGACAAGGCCAAAAGTCTCAAACGAGTGAGGCCAAGTCAAAAGTCCTTAAACTCAGGTGAGGCCATCCAAAAGTCCCTAAACTCGGGTGAGGTTAGACCAAAAGTCCCTAGAGCCCATTTTTGGCATTGTTGTGATTTCCATAGCATGTACAATGTGTGTTGGATGATTGAGAATGGCTAAATGCTTATTCACATGCCTTGACTTGTTATATGCCTTGATTGCTTACTTGATTGAGTGCATGAGCTACTGAGATTCCCTGAATCTCACCCCTTCCCCTCCCAACTTAATATGCTAGGTGGAGCTCAAGGAGAACCGAGCACACACCAAGGAGCCTAGAAGCATGCTTAGCTAGATGTTGGCTTTGTTTTGAATATTTTAGTTATTTTGATGTAAAGTGGTGCCACGATGTATATGCACCCACTATTTTTGAGATGTAAAGGTTGTCACATGTGTATAAATATGAAATGATATTGTATAAACTATGTTGATAGCCAAATCAATGGAAATGAGGGTTTTGCCCCTTTTATGAATGAATGAAGTAGCGTATATTTGGCCGTAGCATAGCGAGATTGGAATGTATGTTGATTTGGACCACATGGACTTGTTATATATCCTATTTTTATACTTTTAAACTTGTCCATGAGTGGCTAGAATGTGTGAGAGGCTATTTGGACCCATTTTGGACCTCTTGGGTGTCAAAACCGGTGTTTTTGAGAGCTCTGTCAAAATATGACCGGATGAGCTCCTCTTGTCATGAAATTTGGCATGCCTCTAGAGTTTATAGAAAGCTTCTTGGGAAGCTAAAGTGGGTAATATTTGGAGGTCTAGAGAATATTTGGTGAATTGTTGAATTTGGAAAAATTCAATGAATTGGTCATGTACTGTTCATATAAACCAGAAATGAAATCTGTGGCATTCTTAGACCAAATGGATTCCAAATGTGGTGAAATTTTATATACATAAACTAGACAGCCACAGTGACTTATAGGAACTAGAATCACCTAAATCGGAGGTCTGTAGAGAGAGAATGAACCATCTGAAGTTCTGTATCAGCATCAGGGAGCCTACCTGACCTGTGTTACTATTCCATCAGTTTTTGGGGTCTAAGGGTTACTGAACTGATCTGGACTTATTTGTCTCCTCTATTAGACATCCGTAGCTTTCCAAATTGGTATAATTTTCCCAGATTGGATTTTTTTAGATTTAGTTATGAATTTTCGAAAGTCATGACAGTAAACTGGACCAGAAACAGTGACAGTCAGACCTCCTTCCCATTTTTGATGTCAAACATGGTCCAAATGCTGAGATTTTGATTGGGAATTATTTTTATTGTAAAGAAAACACTTAGAGCTTGCTAGAGAGATAAAGTTTACTAGATTCCCATTTTTCTAGAATTAGTTATGATTTTCCAAAATTAGAGCCAAAATATGACTTTTGAGCACAAGTGAGAAAAGTGCATTTTTTTGGTTTTTGGCTCTATACCCGTGGCTTATGGTTTGTTTTATGCTATGTATGAGTTGTATATCTGGAGTTTGAGTTGAGGATGCAAATGATGGATTCACAGGACCCACGGGGCAAAAGATGAGTATATGAAACCCCGGTTCATAGCATGCAAATGCCACGGATTGGTGTTGATTCTTTGGAGATCATATGGAACCGAGCCCAGTGAGAGGCTAGGTAGCTGTAGTAGATTAAGGTGTTACATAAAATGAGATGTATGAGGTTTGGGACCATTTGGGCAGCTCACACAAGTCTTAAATAAGCTTTTAGACTTGCCTAAAAGGTGCCACAACTAAGGGAAGGCCATTTGGCAAATTTGGTACCTCATATGGAGCCAAATTTGACTATAATGGAATCCTATGTCACTTTTTGGCCAAATGAGTTAGTCTTGTCCTGAAATTTGTCATTCAATTAGATCTCATTGAGACCTTTCTGTGAAGCTAAAGATCATAATTTTTGGAGATCTAGGGAATATTTGATGAATTTTCAAAGTTGGCATTTTTCATGGATTCTGGTATGGGTACTGTTCATATTGGCAGTTTCGAATTTTATGTCACCAGATGGCCAAATGGTATCCAATGCTTATGAAAATTTATATGAATAAACTAGAGGTCATAAGCTTTCTGTGGCCACCGAGATCACCTCATTTGGAGGTCTGAGCAGAGAGTTATGCATATTTGAAGTTAACTGTCAGTATCAGTAGCGCCCCAAGAGCTCAGTTACTGTTCTATCAGTTTCAGATGTCTAAACGTATCTGTTTCATTCTGAAATTATTTTTATTATCAAGTTAACATTTTTATCTTTCCAGAAAGACTGAATTTGTGTGATTTCTATTTTTATAGAATTAGTTATGAAGTTTTGAAATTGGTATCAGTAAACTGAACAACAGCCCAGGCAGTTAGAAACATCAGTAGCGTTTTGGATGTCAAAAGTCCTGTGTGATGAATTTTGTGACCTGGACGTATTTTTAGTGTGAAGTAGACATTTTAAAATTTCCAGAATGACCAAGATTTCATGATTTTGAAATTTCTAAATTTAGTTATGATTTTCCAAAATTGGGTCAGAAAATGGAGCAAATCTGGCCGAAAATATGCTTGTTTATTTTGAGTTTCATTTCGGTTTCCATGGGTTGTAGGCATATTTTTGTGATGCAAATGAGTTGTAATAATGGAATTAAATATGAGGAAGTATAGTATAAGCTCACACGGTCCATGTGACACCGAATTGAATTTTTTAGATACGATGCAATGCGAAAATAATCATTATTTCTTTAGCGTTTCCATGGAATATTAATATGATTCATGATATTATGCCACTTGAAAGCATGAGATGAGCTAGAATTTATGGTGTTACACTATGGATAGTGAGATGGTATCATAGGTTCCATATTATAACTTAAAAAAGCAACACCTAACTAGGCTCCTTGAATTAATTATGTGATGACTCCAAGTGGTTTAAAAGGAGTCAAGAACCTTAGATGAATGAAAAGAATGGAGCCAAGATCATGTTTTCCTAAGGTTGTTTTATTAGGTGCATTATGGAATCATAAATGAGTCATAAGAACCCTTTAGCTTTTGAAATGAATGTGTAGCTTTAGAAATTGTTCCAAGAGTGTAATTGGCTTCCATATTATGTGTCTAGGCTAAGGGAAACAAATTTCACCTTCTTGTGAGTGTGTGGCTGAGGGAGAGGAACTAAGTTTAAAGAGAAAAGTGTGTTGTTATAACAAAGGTAGCTCTCTCTTCTTTCTCTCATGCATGAGTGGATGTTTATCTTGTCTTTGAATGTGTGTATGTATGTTTTGAGCCATGCAATATGTTTTAACATGTATCTATATGCTATGGTATCATGATGTTATGTTATGCATTCAAATGATGCTTTGTGAAATTGCTTTGATTTGTTTAAGTGCAGTAAAGCTAAAAGTCTCCTAACAATGGTAAGGATGAGCCAAGAACTTTTAAGAATGGGTGAGACAAAGCCAAAAGTCTCCCAAGAGTGAGGTTTAGTCAAGAACCCTTTTAGAACATAGGTGAGGCAAGTCCAAAATCCCTAAAGAAAATGAGTGAGGCTAAACCACTTGCTTGGCAAGCCTATGTATGTCTTATGTGACTTCTTGAATGCTAAAATTGTTCCATGAATGATTATGAAAGCTATGATATCTATGCATGCATTTTTAGATATGGATTTGCATTCTTTATGTGTGGTTGAAAGGGAGGAGAGCTATCGAGATTCCTAGAATCTCATCCCTTCCTCTGCATTGCCTAACATGTCTAGGTGGACCATGAATGGCATACGATGTAATCCAAAGTTGTATATGATGTATGAGTCCATGAACACTTGTAAATATATGGATATATTGTGTATGTATGAGATTTAATGCCATGTGAGTGTTGTAGCAAGATCTTGACATTGAATGGCAAGAACTAACTTATGTATTCTTATGTATACTTTGGGGTGAGAGAGTGAGTTTGTAAAATCTGAGTTTGTGTATCTTTGAGACATGTTTAGTAGACTATTTTGGTATTTTCCCATGTGCTCAAGTGGCCATGGATGTTTTAGAAGTGGATTTGGACCATTTGACACCCTTATAAGACATAAAAAAGTGTCATTTTGCAACCCTATAGCACAATCTGACCAAATAGATCCCATCCAGAGCTTTTTGAGAAGCTAAATACAAGATTATTTAGAACTTTGTGGAATTAATTATGATTTTTCAAAATTACCAAATTTCAACTATTCTGGTATGGTTTCTATTCATATGATCAGTTTTTTCTCCTATCTCATTTGAGGGCCAAATGGTGTCCAATACTCGTGAAATTTTATAGACATAACCTAGACATGATAAGCTTTCTATGGCCACTGAGATCACCCTAATTGGATGTATAAGTAGGGAGATATGAATTTTTAAAATAATGTGATAGTACCCATGGTGCTAGGTGACCTTGGTTACTATTCTATCAATTCATAGTGGCTAGATGTCCATATTTTGGCCTGGAATTATTTTTAGCAAAATAATTCATTATTTTTATTGCATTTTCTTCAGATATAATGCTAGATATAACACCATAATTTCTAGCTCATTTCATGCCTTTAGATATCTCATTTCCAAGAATCATACAAGCTTTCAAGGGAAAAGGCAATAGAAATAATAATTATTTTCATGTTACGTCATATATAAAAATTTCATTCGGTATCACATGGACCATGTGAGCTCATACAACACATTTTCATATTTAATTATATGAATATAACTCATTTGAATCATCAAAAGTGGCTTACATCTCAAGGAACTCAAAGGGAAGCATGAAATATACATATTCATTTTCGGCCAGATTTTGCTCATTTTTGTTACAAACTTTGGAAAACCATAACTAATTCTAGAAAAATCAAAATTATGCATTCTTGGCCATTATGGAAAGCTACACATGTATAACTTATGCTATAAACATTTCTAGACCATAACACTCAATACAGAAGGTGTTTGACATTCAAAATTGTACAGAGGTCAGGCTGTCCACTGGTGCTATCATAGAATTCTGTAGTAAATTTTAAAAATATTCAATTAATTTCAAAAAAATCTAATCTATACAAATGATACTAATTTGGAAAGCTGTAGATGTTAGCTAGAGGGAAAAAATAACTCCAGAACAATCTAGGCACGTCTAGACCTTGAAATCTAATCTAACAGTAACTAAGGTCAGCTGAATTTCTTGATACTAGATAGATTTTTTGAAAATTTATATCTCCTTCTATAAAGAACCAAATGAGTGCTTCTAGTTGGCACAAGTCACTGGAAATGTCTAGTTTCTTTGTATAAAATTTTATGGCAATTAGACATCATTTGAGCCTTGTGTGATAGATTTCATTTTCGGACTTGAGTGAACAGTGACATTACTAAAACTAGAAAATTTGCCAACTTTGAAAATTCATCAAATATTATGTAGACTTCTAAAAATTCTATTCCTTAACTTCCAAAAAATCTCTCAATAAGCTCTAATCATATGCCAAATCTTAGATCAAGAGAAACTCATTTGGATAAAAAGTAATATAGGGTTTTAAATTAGTTAATTTTGGCTCTATATAGGATACCAAAATATCCAAATGACTTTCTTTGGGATTTGGCACCTCTTGGGCAAGTCTAAAAGTATAATTAAGACTTGTGTGAGCTATCCAAATGGTCTCAACCCTCATGTATCTTATTTTGGCCATCTCATCCACACTTATACACATTTCCATAATATCATTCAAGAAGCCACATTAACATAACAAGCTCATTTTATATTCTAATATTCACATGCCATAATTTCTCACTTATACATGACACATCAACATATTTATGCATATTCATAACTTCATAAGACATATACGACCATAGATTACAACATATGTCATTCTTATGGCCTTAAAGTAACAAAATTCTCACATTTTAATGTCATTCCTTCATTTCTCATATGGTTGGATCCCATTGCCTTGCTCTTTGGGTCCACCTAGCATATTAGAACATTGGAGAGGAGGAGATGAGATTCAAAGAATCCCAATAGCTCATCTCTTATTCAATCATACATAATGAATGCAAACAAGTCTCATAAATGCATGTATGGTCATATAGACATGCACAAACATTCAAGAGCTTTTTCATCATTTGAGAAAGTCATGCATAGCATACAAAGACTTGCCAAGCAAGTGGATTAGCTTCATCCAATTTCTTGTGGATGTTGGACTTGCCTCACCCATTCTTTAAGAGGTTCTTGGACTCAACCATGCTCTTGGGAGTCAACCTCACTTTTAAGAGACTCTTTACTTTGTCTCAACCAATTTTAAGGGTTCTTGGCTTATCCTTCCTATGGCTAAGGGTTCTTGGCCTCACCACACTCAAGCAAACCTAAGCACACATCATAAACATTATATGAAGGTATATTGTAACATCATGGTACCATGGAATCAAATTCATGCTAGAATACTTTTCATGGCTTAAAAATACACATACACACATTCAAAGACAAGTAAAGCAAACAATCATGCGTGAGAGAAAGAGGAGTGAGCTACCTTGGTTACAATTACACATTTTTTCTCTTGAATCGAAGCTTCCTCTTTTGGCCACACACACACAAAAGTGTGAGGATGGTTTCTCTTGGCCTAAATACAATTTATGGAAGCCAATTAGGTTCATGGAATTAATTCTAAGGCCACACAACTTGCTTAGATACTAGTTTGATCTATAAAGCTCATTATGGTTTCAGAAATGCACCTAATGAAGCAACACCTCTCAAATAAATTCTAAGTTTCATTTTTTTCCTTTCAAATATGATTCTTAACTCCTTTTAAGCCTTTTGGAGTCATCACATAATCAAAACCAAGAGCCTAGCTATATGTTGCTTCTTTAGGTCATAATATGGAACATAAAGCATCAACTCACTTTCTATGGTTTCTAAATTTTTCCCAAGACCTCCCCTCATTTTCATTTATTATATATGACTCAAGAATGGGCTTAAAAAAAATTTAAAACTCTCCCTAGCTATGCTATCTCCCTTAGGTCCAGATAATGGAGGTTTTTGCTCTCCATAGACCTTGCTTTGTTTTCTCAAGGGAAGATGCATGTGGGGAGCCTCTTAGGGATTTTAGGAGCTTATTTAAACTCTTATTTAGGCTTAGAAATCATTGTACAAAATTAGATTTTACAAGGTACAAGTGAAACCTTTGAAATTGCATCTTGAAACCTAATGGCTTTTTGTTAATTCTTTTTGCATATTCTTAATCTCTACACCCTTTTTCCTTAGAATCACCCTTGGTTTTACCTAAAAATCAAATCCTCCCAGGGTTTCTTAGGTTAGGAAAAATGGAGAAGGAGGGGAACCAAAGGTAGCAACCATGGGAGGAGAAATTACCTTGTTTTCTTGCTTTTTCTCACTTGAATCTTGCTTTCTCCAAGTTCCTCTCTTCAAATCCGAAATTTCCCCTAAGTTTCTCCCTTAAAATAGATTTGTAAACTTCATTTTAATCAAAGGAAACAAAGGAGAATGAAGGAGAGGAGGTTTGGATGGAAGAAAATATGAAAAACTACCAAGAAACTATACCTTAAAAGTTTGAATTTCTTCTCCTCTTCTTCTTCCCTTGGTGTGCCTAAACCCTAGCCTTCTTCTCTAAAATTGGGCAGAAAAATCTGAGACTAAATGAAGGAGAGAGTGGGGCGCCTCTTATTTATAGGGGGAGGAAAATGACTTTTTCAAAAATTCCCATTTTGCCCTTCGTCTTTGGCATTTCTGTTTCTCTTTCGTTTTATCTCCTTTTTGAGAACCATCTTTTCCATTATAAAATTTAGGTTCCCAATTTAGTAAAATTCTTTTGGAATCACTTAAATCGGAGCTAAAACCTTCCCGAACGAATCTGTCAAAGTTCAGGTACATTGACGTTGGAAAACGTCCACCGGAGGGGATTTAACTCTCCCGGGGCTTCCCATGATTTTCAGAGCCTCTAAGAACCCTAGAGAACTCAAAATTTTCATTTAAAAAGCCCTCTTGTGTGAATTTCAAAATTTGCTCAAAATTACAAAAAAGCCATTACGTTTCGTAAGATTTCTGTCAAAGTTTATTTCTTCATTCTAGCTTTATTTTTCCTCTCATCTGAGGCTAGGATTCTTATTTTTAGGAGTTTAGAATGTCACCCAAATTTTTTAGGGCTTTAACTAATTCATTTTAGGACACTTGCTTTGAAAACGTGCCCATTTTCGTCGTTTAACGAAAATCAGATGTTATACTAGACCAAGGGAACCATGGTTGAAATAATATGAGATAGCCTAGTTAAATATAGTGTTACAATTAGCATATGAAAGTAGAGGAAAAGTGTTTCAGCAAGAAGGTAATTATGGTATAAAATACTAATGGCATAAAAATGAAAAAAAGTGAGACAAATGCAATTTCAATTGTACTGTGCTATTTTAGACCCACAAAAATTATGAAAATTTATTTATTTTTAATGTCAAAGAGCATTTAAGATTTTTTATGAAGTAGTCAGATTTAGAAAACATAGAAGATGAGCTAAAACAGAAGAAAAAGGCATATAAGGGCAAACTGGTCATTTTGGAAAAGCGTAATCATGACACATCTTTTTAATTAGATGAACCCTTCATTTTCCTCACTTCACCACTAACCTTGACCACTTGAATTAGAGTGTAGGAGAGCCAAAAATAGGGTCTTGGAAGGAAGGAAGATATAGAAAAATTGAAGGCAAATTTTAGATAGGTAAATGACAAATTTTGATTCTATTGTAGTTATGAAACTTCTTCTACTCTATGAGAGTTTTCTTTTGATCTAAATATCATCTTGAAATGTTGAAATTGGCAGTTTTCCTAGAGGGAAACGTTGCTCTTTTGAAAGATTGAATTCTACCAAAAGAATCACTATGAGGAGTTCTTTCAAATAAGTTATAATTTAAGTCATGGAAGTGTGTAAACTTGAAACCCTAGACCTTTCTAATTTCACCTAGAGAGAGAAAGTAGATGGTGTGATGTTTTCTTAGTGAAATTTGATGTTTATGGTGACGAGGATGTTGAATATGACATGTATTTGGTTTGAAATCTTAGAAAAAAAATCTTGTATAGTCATTTTTGGCCAAGCAAAGAATCATGTAGCTATGATGATTGTTTTGTCATTTTAATGATAAAAAGGCTTAATTATGAATTATAGAAATAACTTGAATGAAGTATGTTGTCAAAAACTCATAATTTTGAAATATTAAAAAATTGAGTTCAAAGAATGGCCTAATTGACCATAGAGATTGTGTTTTAGTATGATTATAACTATCCAATTAAGTGTCTTATGCTCTAAATGTGTCATATACATCATGAAAATGAAGCTAAGATGTTGAGAAAAGAATGACACTTGTCGTAATTTAAAGTTGTACCATGATGTCTAAGTATTTAATTGAAGAGAATAACCAAATGAATATAAAAGTATCGTTTATAGTCAATTTTATGAATTTAGGAAGATTAATTTAGTTAAGAAAATATGCCTAGGAAAAAGCCTAATTATGGCCCTATGTAAAGGGCAAATGGAGAAAGAAATAATATCAATGCTTTTAATCATAGAGTGGACCATCAAGAATAAGCAAAATGGCTACCTTAAATGATAGAATTGATATAGGAAAATTTTAGCAAGTAAAACTATAGAAAAGTGGACTTAAAGTGTGCTTAAAGTAGCTTTTAACTTATGTTTAGTACTATGTAAAGATAAAATAAGTTTGATTATGCATTATTGACTATAATTGTATTTAATTTGATATTCTAGGCAAATTAAGTGCAGTTGGCTCTCATTCCTTATATGTAGAATTGAGAAAGGTAAAGATAGAGAACAAGTAAGATAAATATCAAGATATTGGCCAAGACTATGATATTATACATATATTTATGTAAACCTATATTTTAATGTATTGAAATGCAAATATGTTCAAAAGCACTAGACCATGATATAAAGACCATTTAATGTATATAAAACTTGATAGAATGTAATTTGGCATATGAGGTTCCTTAATGTCCATGTGTATTCTTACATATAAGATAGTGATTTTTAGTTGTAAGGCTAATTTCTTATGATGAATCATTGCAACATGATACATTTGTAGATTAAAATTTACTGAAATTGAAAAATGGTATTTTAGAGCTCATTTAGTACCAATTAGAGTAAAAAATTTGATTATTTAAGCCACAAAATTTCCCTTTACTCTTGGCAACCTTAATGACCAAAATTTGGAGTGAAATTTAGTAGAAAATTAGAGAAATTTAAAGATTTCTATAAAGTTAAAGATCATAATTTTTAGAGCTCTATATAATATTTGATGAATTTCAAAATTGGCCTAAAAAAGTTGTCAAATGTAATACTATTCATACTGGTCTAGTCTCAAATTTTGTGACATTTGGTGGACCAAATAGATTCATTTTGACTTAAAATTTTTACAGTAGAAAGTTCACATCATAAGTTTTCCAAGAACATTTAATTTATGTTAATCAAAGTTATGTAGCTCAATTTATGAATTTTTAAACTTTGAACCTCATTAGGTGTTCCATAGCGAGTTTGAGCAAATGGTTCTCTTTATGTGTACAATTCCCCTATACATATTATCTTGGTTGTAACAGATTAGTTATGCATGAATTTATGAGATGAAATGTTGATGATTTATAACTGAGAATTTTGAAACCATTTAACACTTTTAGTAACTAAGAATTCTGCTACTAAAAGTTTGGTTACAGCAATTTTGGCCATGAATGGACTTATATAAATAAAGAGAATATGTAATGTGTTATAGTGTAACACTACCTCCCATACAAGGCCTTATATGCTGCCATTTCTAAATTGGAATGGTAACTATTATTATTAGTAAATTTTACTAATAGCAAGTACCCATCCTAATTCTCTTTCCACTTTGACAAGCAAGCCCTGAGCATATCTTCTAAGGGTGATAAGCTCTGCTAAATCTTAGCCTAGTTCCTAAGGCCTCCTATAATGACTTCCAAAAGTCAAAGGTAAATCTAAGATCCCTATTTGAAACTATGCTATGTGGTAACTTGTGAAGCCTTACTATCTCTTTGACATACAATTGGGCTAACATATCTAAGATATAATTGGCTCCAATTGGTAGAAAATGGGTGGACTTGGTTAATCTATCTACCCATACTGCATCATACCCTGATGAGGTTCTAGGTAACCCCATAATAAAATCTATATAGATACTATTTTATTTCCACTTGAGAATACCTGGCTTTTGGTGTTTTATTTTCACTTTTTAACAAGTTTGACACTTTGTCACATACTCTGCTATATCCCTTCTCATCTCAGGCCACTAAAATATTCTTTTTAAGCCATGGAGCATCTTTATACTACTTGGATAAAAGGTATACTTGCTCTTATAGGCTTCCTTTAAAATCTTTCCTTTCAACTCTAACTGATATGGGGCACATAGAGCCAATCCTTGAACTTAACCAAACCATCCTCTAAAACCTTGAACTCTAAAGTTCTCTCATCTCCCTCATGTGCTTCTTTAATTTACTTTCTAAGGTCACTTTCTATTCTTACGTCACTCACTAATAACTTTCCTTTTACCATCTGGCATGAAAGGCTCATATCTTTAAACTTTTCTATTAACTCTTGCCTTTTAACATTAAATAGGCTATAATCACTTATTTTCTACTCAAGGCATCAACCACTACATTGGCTTTACCTGGGTGGTACTTTAAAGTGAAATCACAATCTTTCAAAAATTCAATCCAACTTCTCTATCTATGTTTAACTCTTTCTTATCAAAAAGGTATTTGAGGCTCTTGTGGTCACTACATATCTCATTGTTAGCTTTGCAAGGTAATATCTCCAAATCTTAAGGTTGAAAACCACTGTGGCTAATTATAGATCATATGTGGGATAATTCTCTTTGTGAGGTCTAAGCTTCCTAGATTCATAAGCCACCACTATACCTTTATGTATAAGCACACACATTAAGCCCTTTCTAGATGTATCATTATAGACCATGAAGGTTTCACTTAACTTAGAGACTACTAAAACTGGTACTGTGGTAAGCTTATGTTTTAACTCTTGGAAACTATTCTTGAACCTTTCATCCCACGCAAATGGCGTATATTTTTTGGTAAGCCATGTTAGTGGCAAAGCTATCTAAGAAAAGCCTTGTATGAACCTCCTATAATAGCTTGTCAAACCTTGAAAACTTCTAATCTTGGTTATTGTCCTATGTCTCTCCCACTCTAGTGCATTCGTTACTTTACTAGGATCTACTATGACCCCTACTTGAAAGATCACATGTCCTATGAATCTAACCTCTTTGGGCCAAAACTCACACTTATTAAGTTTAGCAAACAATTACTTTTCTTTTAAGGTTCCAATGATTATTCTCAGATATCTCTCATCTTCTTTTGCTGATCTAGAGTACACTAAAAATATCATCTATTAAAACCATAACAACTTTGTCTAAGTATGGCTTGAATACCCCATTCATGTAATCCATGAGTAATGCCGATGAATTAGTCAATCCAAATGGCATAACTAAGAATTCATAATGCCCATATTTAGCTTTGAAAGCATCTTAAGGATATCCTCAACTCTTACTCTCAACTGACAATACTTAGATCTTAAATCTATTTTGGAAAATACTGATGCTCTTACTAATTAATCTAAGAGGTCATCTATTTTGGGTAATACGTATTTATTCTTAATGGTGACCTTATTCAAAACTCTATAATCTATGCACAGTTTAAGACTCCTATCTTTCTTTTTAACAAACAACATAGTGGCTCTCTAGGGTGACACGCTCAGTCTAATAAATCCTTTCTCTAATAGCTCATTTAATTGTTTCTTTTACTTTGCTAATTTAGGTAGAGCCATTCTATAGGGTGCTTTAGACACAAGACTTGTTTAGGCATTATGTCTATAAGAAATTCAACTTCTTGATTAGGGGGCAGGCCACTAATATTTTTAGGGAATACTTTTATAAACTCCCTTACTACTGGTATTTCTTTTATTCCATCTTCTACCTTGGCTTGTACTAAAAAGAAAACTAGAAATCCATGACACCTCCTTTCTTAAACATCTCTCAACTTGGGTGGCAATCATAAAGCTAAGTTTAGCCTTAGTATTAGGTATAGTTGTATTATTCAATTTTTCTAAATTGAACTGAAATTGACGAGGACTCTAGAATAAAATGAGATAGGGTCAAATAAGAATAGAATAATAATATGAGCATTCAAAAATGAGATTACAAAGATAAAAATAACTCAAAACTAAAAATGAAATGGCTAAATAGTTTAAATTGAAAAGATAGTGGCAAAATCATAATTTAAGGCAATTTTTAGAAACTCAAAGGAAAAAATTTTAAATGGCAAAATTAAGTTTCCTAGGGTTCTCAGAGACCTTAAAAATCATAGGAACAATCAGAATGACCAAAACCACTTCAGTGTACGTTTTAGGCTATTGGTTGACCAAAACTTTAACCAGATAATTCAAGATGGTTCTGAACCTTATAAAATTGAAAGTAATGTTTTTAATAAACTAAAGAATCTAAAGTTTCATATGAAAAAGATGATTATAAAAAAAGACCTAAAATGAATCTAAATGGAGAAATTGAAGTGGAATGCTATAATAGAGATTTTTGAAATGTTTATAAACCACCTCCTTTCTTCCCTATTTCAACCATGCCACCTTTCTTCTCTTAGAATCAACCTATTTGCTCTCTAAACCAGTAGTTAGAGTCACCCAAAAAGAAAAGAGAAGAAGGAGGAGAGAAGGCCAATAAAGGTATGGAATTTTACATGTTTTCACCCTATGTCATGTATCAAACTTCTTCACTTCTTTAAGTGCTTTGTTTTGATAGTTTTAGTTTCTTGAAAGAAGTGGCTTTGTGCTGAAATCTTGGAAGAAGGAGAGAAATTGAGTAAACCAAGTGAAGTGTAATAGCTTAGCTTCCTAGCTCTTACACAATAGTCCCATTGTCTATCTCAATATATCTCATATGTATTGGAGTACAAATATAAGGAATACATACACTTGGCCATGAAAAATAATAAATATTTAATGGAATTTAATTGTGTTACATAAGGTCTCATTGCTTCACTTTATGCTCTATGGACTATATGCACTCATCCACATCATTTTCTAGTCATAACACATCCATACAAGTCATACATATCACATTTGGTCTCATTCATTTCGAGTTTGGAGCTACATCTCACAAAACCAAAATTTGGTCTCAAGTTCCATGTTTTAGCTTTCTGATATAAACTATGAAAATTTATAACTAATTTTAAAAAAATTGAAATCATACAGATGATAGCTTTTTAGAAATATGTGGATATTAACTATAGATTAAAAATAGTTCTAGACCAATGTAGTAGCCTTTAGCCACCGAAAAATTATAGAACAGTAACTTAGGTCAGGCTGCATTACAAGTACTATCATGCAATTTCAAAACTTTATTTCTCCCTTTACAGAACTCCAAATGAGGTGATCTTAGTTGATATGGAAAGCTTATGATGTCTACTTTATGGTTGTAAAATTTTATGAGTATTGGACTTCATTTGTCCTATGTGTGACATAGAGGAACAAACTGACCAAATAAATAGTAACCATACTATTTTTACATATTTTAGCTAATTTTGAAAAATCATAATAAATTCTTTAGAGCTCCAACTTGGGTGTTCTTTAGCTCTATGAAAAGCTCTAGATGAGTCCTACTTGATGGCCAAATTTCATGAAAAAACTCATTCATTTGGTTAGACTTTGGTTCAACTTTCCATTTGGTCAAATTTGAAGTCCAAAATGGGATTTTAAGACACCAAATGCTCTTATTGACTTTCCAGAACTGCTTGAGCAAGTCTAAAAGCATAATTACAACATATAAAAGCATTTCAAATGATTCAAATCATCATGGAGCTCAAACTCACCATGCCACTTACATTTATACACAAACACATACTAATACAAGGGTGGCAATTTCTCACATTTCCATACATTTGGCTTCCGCATTGATACATACATTATATATATATATACACACATTTGAACTTGCTTAAAGGTCTATATTGTAATATTTGGTTCTCCAAAAATGAGAGAAAATGTGAGAAACATAATATATAGTTTCTCCGTAAACGAACGAAATTCACAAGATATAAAAGTAAGTCCCCCGAAATGACTTAGTTAAGTCCCAAAAAATTTAGGAAGTATTCTAGACTTTTAAAAATGAGAATCTCAGGCTCAGACGGAAAGGAAAATAGAGCTAGAATGAAGAAAAAAATTGTGACAAAAAGCTGACGAAACATTAGGGCATTTTTGTCATTTTGAGCAAATTTTGGAATTCTCATAGGAGGAATTTTTAAATGAAAGTTTTGAGTTCTCTAGGATTCTCAGGGGCATTGAAGACCATGGGAAGCCTCGGGATAGCTAAAGTCCCTCTGATGGATGTTTTTTAATGTCGATGTACCCGAACTTTAACGGATTCGTGTGGGAAAGTTTTAGCTTTGATTTAAGTGATTCCAAAGGTATTTTACTAAATTAGGAACCTAAATTTTATAATAGAAAAGACAGTTCTAAAAAAGGAGTTAAAACGAATTAGAAACGAAAATGCTAAGAACGAAGGGTAAAATGGAAATTTTTGAAAAGTCTTTCTTCCTCCACCTATATATATATAGGGTGCCCCACTCTCCCACTTATTTAGCTTCATATGTTTCTGCCCTAAACTAGAGAAAAAACCCTAGGAGAGTGGTGCACAAGAGGAAGAGGAAGAGGAAGAGAAATCAAAGCTTGAAGGTATGGATTTTTAGTAGTTTTTCATGTTTTTTCCTTTCCAAACCTCTTCTCCTCCATTCTCCTTTATTTCCTATGATTATATTGAAGTATATGAATCTATTTTAAGGGAGAACTTAAGGGAAAAATTCTGATTTGAAGAGAGGAGGCCAAAGAAGGGAAGATTCAAGTGAGAAAAAAAGGAAAAACAAGGTAATTCCTTCTTCTATGGTTGCTACCCTTTGCTCCTCTTCTTTCCATATTTTGCCCTACTTAAGAAGTCATAGGAGCGCTTGGGTTTTAGGTAGAACCAAGGGTGATTCTCAGGAAAAAGAGTGTGGAGAATAAGAATATGCAAAGAAAACAACAAAAGAACCATGAAAATTCAAGATAGAAATTCTAGGGTTTCATGTGCTCCTTGTAAAATCTGACTTGATACCTTAATTTCTAGGCCTAAATGGAAGTTTAAAAGAGCTCCTAAGATCTGTAGAAGTCTCCCCATGTGCTTGCTCCATTAAGAAAATAAAGCAAAGTCCATGGAGAGCAAATTATTTCCTAATCTCAGCCTAAGAGGGTTTGCATACCTAGGGAGAGTTTTAAATTTTTCTAAACCCATTTTTGAGCCAACACATCATATATTTCTAACTCATTTCATACTATCTCTATGCCTTATATCAAACAACTCACAAAGAGGCAAGGAAAAATAGCATTAAATAATGCATTTCTTAGCGTTACGTCGCGTATAAAAATTTCATTCGGTGTCACGTGGACCATATGAGCTCATACATTATATTCTCATATTTAGCTACATGAATACAATTCATTTGCATAATTAAAAGTGGCCTACATCTCGTGGAACTCAAAGGGAAGCATAAGATGCATATATATATATATTTTCGGCCAGATTTTTCTCTTTTCTGTCACAAATTTTGGAAAATCATAACTAATTCTAGACAAATCAAAATCATGCATTCTTAGCTATTCTGGAAAGATACACATGTCTACTTCATGATAAAAATATGTTCAGACCATAACATCTAACACAGAGGATGTTTGACATTTGAAATGGTCAAGAGGTCAAGCTATCCACTGGTGTTGTCATAGAATTCTACAGCAAATTTAAAAAATGTCCAATTAATTCTACAAAAATCTAATCCATACAAATTATACCAATATGGAAATCTGTAGATGTTAGATAGAGGGAAAAAATAACTCTAGACCAACTCAGGCATGTCTAGGCATCGAAAATCAATCAAACAGTACCTAAGGGCAATTGGAGTTCCTAATACTAGATAGAATCTTTAAAAATTCATATCTCCCTCTCTAGATATCTAAATGGGGTGCTTCTAGTTGGAACAAGTCACTAAGAATGTCTAGTTTCTTTATATAAAATTTTGTGGCAATTGGACATCATTTTAGCCCTGTGTGACAGATTTCATTTTCGGACTAATATGAATAGTGACATGACCAAAACCAAAAAATTTGCCAACTTTGAAAATTCATCAAATATTCTCTAGACCTCTAAAAATTATATTCTTTAGCTTTCCAAAAAAATCTTAACAAGATTTAATTGTATGCCAAATATCAGATCAAAAAGAGCTAATTTGGACAAAAAGTGACATAGGGTTCCATTATGGTCAATTTTGGCTCTATATAGGATACCAAAATGTCCAAATGGCTTTCCTTGGAGTTTGGCACCTTTTGGGCTAGTCTAAAAGCATAATTAGGACTTGTGTGAGCTACACAAATGGTCCCATCCCTCATGCATCTCATTTTGGCCATCTCACCCACACTTATACACAATTTCATTATAACATTAAAGAAGCTACAATGCCATAACATGCTCAAATTTCATTCTAGTGATCACATAATACATTCTCCTATTTATACATGACATATTATTATAATTATATGTGTTCATAACATCATAATACATATAAATCCATTGGTTACATCTTTTTCCATTTGTATGGCCTTAAAGAACCAAAGATCATGCATTATGGTGTCAAGCTCTCTTCTTTAAGGTGGTTGGCTTCCATTACCTTGCTCTCTTGGTCCACCTAGTATGTTAGAATATTGGAGAGGAGGGAATGTGATTTAAAGAATCCCAATAGCTTATCTCCCATTCAATCATACATAATGGATGCAAATAAGTCTTACAAATGCATGCATGGCATATGGAGATGTGCAATCATTCTAGAAGCATTCTTAGCATTTGAAAAAGACATACATAGCATATATAGGCTTGCCAAGTAAGTGGATTGGCCTCACCCATTTACTTGTGGATTTTGGACTTGCCTCACCTCATTCTTTAAGAGGTTCTTTGACTTAACCATGCTCTTGGAAGTCAACTTCACTTTTGGTAGACTCTTTACTTTGTCTCAACTAATCTTAAGGGTTCTTAGCTTATCCTCACATGGCTAAGGGTTCTTAGCTTATCCTCGCCATGGCTAAGGGTTCTTAGCTTCACCACATTCATGTAAACCAAAGCAAGCATCATAAACATCATTTAGAAACATAATGGATCATCATGGTACCATGGCATATAAAATCATGCTAAGATACTTTTCATGGTTTAAAACATACATACACACATTCAAGACAATGTAAGCACATATCTATGCATGAGAGAAGGTGGAGAGAGCTACCTTGGATATAATTACACACTTTTTCTCTTGAATTTCCCTTCCTTACTTCAGCCACACACACAAAATGGTGTGGGAATGATTTCTCTTAGCCTAAACATAATTTATGGAAGCCAATTAGGTTCATGGAATTAATCCTAAGGCCACACAACTTGCTTAGATGCTAGCTTAATCTATAAACCTCATTATGGTTCCATAATTGCACCTAATGAAGCAACATCCCTCAAATAAATTCTAGGCTCCATTCTTTCATTTTAAATATAATTCTTTACTCCTTTTAAGCCTCTTGGAGTCATCACACAATCAAAACCAAGAGCCTAACTACATGTTTCTTCTTTAGGTCATATTATGGAACATAAAGCACCATCTTACTTTCTATGCTTTCTAAATTTTTTCCAAGGCCTCCTCTCATATTCATTCATCATATATGACTAAAAAATGAGCTTAGAAATATTTAAAACTCTCCCTAGCTACTCAAACCCCTTCAGGCCGAGGCTATGGAGGAATTAAGGCTTCATGGACTTTACTTTGTTCTCTTGATGGAGGAAGCACATGGGGAGACTTATAGGGATCTTAGGAACTCAATTAAACTCTTATTTAGACCTAGAAATCATTGTACAAAATCAAATTTTACAAGGTGCAATTGAAACCCTAGAAATTACATCTTGAAATCTAATAGCTTTTTGTTAATTTTCTTTGCATATTCTTGATCTCCACACCCTTTTTCCATAGAATCACCCTTGGTTCTGCCTAAAAATCAATTCCTCTTAGGTTTTCTCAAGTGGGGCAAAATGGCGGAGAAGGGGAAGAAAGGATATCAACAATGGAAGAAGAAATTACCTTATTTTCTTGCTTTTTCTCACATGAATCTTGCTTTCTCTAGGCTCCTCTCTTCAAATCCGAATTTTCCCCTAAGTTTCTCCCTTAAAACATATTTGTAAACTTTATTTTAATCAAAGGAAACTAAGGAGAATGGAGGAGAAAAGGTTTGGATGGAAGAAAGCATGAAAAACTACTAAATTTCCTTACTTTTTAGCTTGAATTTCTCCTCCTTTTCTTCCTCCTCTTGTGCACCTCATCCCTTAGGGTTTTCTATGGTTTTTGGGCAGAGCTTGGTCGACCAAAATGAAGAGGGAGAAAGGGTGCATCATATATATAGGTGGGAGGAAGAAACACTTTTCAAAAATTCTCATTTTGCCCTTTATTTTTGGCATTTTTGTTTCTACTTTGTTTTAGCTCTTTTTTGAGAATTGTCTTTTTCATTATAAAATTTAGGTTCCCAATTTAGTAAAATGCTTTTGGAATCACTCAAATTGGAGCTAAAACCTTCCCAAACAAATCCGTCAAAGTTCGGGGTACACTAACATTGGAAAATGTTCACCGGAGGGGTTTTAGCTATCCCGGGCCATCCTATGGTTTTTAGGGCCTTTAAAAACCCTGGAGAACTCAAAATTTTCATTTAAAAAGCCCTCTTATGTTAATTCCAAAATTTACCCAAAATTGCAAAAATGCCATTATATTTCGTAAGTTTTTTGTCAAATTTAGTTTCTTCATTCTAGCTCCATTTTTCTTTCCATCTGAGCTTGAGATTCTTATTTTTAGGAGTTTAGAATGCTTCCCAAATTTTTTGAGACCTTAACTAAGTCATTTCGAGAAACTTTCTTTTGTATCCAGTGAATTTTATTCGTTTACGAAGAAATTGTACGTTACGTTACTCGTGTTTTCTCTCGTTTCCAGAGAACCGGATGTTACATGATGAATGAAAATGAGGGGAAGTCTTGGAAAAAATTTAGGAAGCCTAGAGAATGAGTTATGTGACGACCCTAATCTCAAATCTCGATAATTAAGGTTAAACATACAATTAATCCTCATTAATTATGAAAATATAGAAAAATTTAAACCCTAATATGATTAGAGTCATCAATCGTTCATTTACATACTCCTATGTTCATAAGGGAATAGAACATCTATTAATAGGCCTTGGATTCTATTACTCATTAGTTATGACTCACCCTAGTGACTCTAGATCATCCTTTATGATTAATCTATGGAAATCTAGGCTTTTCTAGTTAATATAACTGTTTTAGCATGTTAGCCGCGGCCAAATTACCCCTTAGCCGCGGCCAATTCCCTTCTGGTTTTACCCCTTTTTTCATCACAAATTTCGCCGCGGCCAACCTACATGGCGCCGCGCGCGAAGAAGCCTCCTGGAACTTCCTCGCTCGCCTATCGATATTGGCCGCGGCCAATTTCTCCTCATGCCGCGGCCAATTCCTCTCTGAAATGCCGGGGACATTTTCCTTAAGAGTTCGCCGCGGCTAATTCCCTAATTCGCCACGGCGAATTCCTCTCTGGATGACTCCCAGTTTCCCCTTTAATATTTCGCCGCGGCCAATTGATGTTTAGCTACGGCGAATTACCCTCTGAACCTCTCCCTGGGCTACTTCGCCACTATTGGCCGCGGCCAACTCCATTTTTAGCCGCGGCTAAAGTTCCTCTGATCCTACAACTCTAAAATTCTTAGCTCCCACTCTCCTTTCTCCCTCCAATCTCATCTTAGGGCCCCTCTACCTCAATTGTAGGACTCAAATGTCCTTTATTAGCCTGATTTTAACAAGTTATTCTACCCATACTAACTCGTGACTCAAGGGTCCCTTGCTTTCCTCTAATTACCCTATATCAGCAAATCCATTCATCAGCAATTTGTAAAATAACAATGACTCGAGTTCATAATCTATCAACAACTATCACTTGGCACCCAATCAATTGAGATTCATAGTAATAATTCCAGATTTCATTTCTATTAACAAGATACATCAGAGTTCATCAAAGCTCATAACTGATATCGTAAGTTCATACGTCAAATACCAATTTAAAGTAAGGCCTAATCCTCAATAGGTACATATTATATCATCAAAATTACAGACTCCTACACTTGGCAATGCAGATACATGATGCTATACAAGACTCAACAAAATTAGCATCTATCCTAATACACTTAGACCAAGTGCAGCTCCCCCACATTAGGCCTCAGCTCATGGATGTTCATCCACTTGCTTACCCTTATCTTTACCCGAAGAACCTTCACCTGAAATGTTAATCCCATAACACGGGGTGAGATATAAATCTCAATAACCATGGCAATTCCACCATATGATCCAGTTTAATATACATATATGCATGAATCAAAATCATCATTCAGAATCATATCAGTCATTTCAGCAAATGAATTAATCAGGCTATCATGATTACTATCCCATACTAGCAATCATATAATCACATGTTAAAGGCTATTAACATTGGGAGAGGCCCGTCCACGGCACCTACTCCCCATTGAGCACAACTAGGGCTCAGTGCATCTGGGGTTGATCATACCCGGTGCCCGATCGCGGCACATGCACGGGTGGCAGCCGCACCACAGCTCCACCATGGACTCACAAGGTTCAACCATCATACAACAGATAGCCAATCATTTCATTCAACAATCTCAAACCATTTAAATACAGCAGATATGAAATTAAACAGATACATGCATGGAATTAATATAAACCCTGGTTACCTCACTTGCAGATAATTGCAACAGCCACCAAAAATTCTAAATTCGGATTCAAGTATCTCCCACCAGAATTCTCAATGTTTCACCCAAAATCCTAAGCAAATTCGTATAAAATTAGTACCCATAATATAAATCAGCTATGGGGGTCTCAAACCAACAAGGAAAGCATCAAAATGGGGGGTTTAAAGTCACCAAATACCAGCCCCAATCTCAACCTACGAATTTCATTAAGAAAGCCCCTAAACACTCACTTTTCAGATTTTAGGTATGATGAAAACTCTCCAAATGAAAAACTAATCGGACCAAATTAAAGAGGAAGATGAGGGGATTAAGTTGTATAACTATTACCTTGGCTGAATCTTGCTCTAAGTGTGTGAAAATGCAGAAATCTTGCCCCAAACCCTAGCCTCCTTCTCAACCTCCGAATTTGCCTCTTGAGTTTCAGAAAAATGAAGGTGTGGCTGAAGCAATTAGGGTTTAGATGGGTTTAAGTTGGGTCAAGGGGTTGGGTCATGGGTTGCTCCAAGTCCAAATCTAATTGGGTTTCAGATTTTGCTTGTTGGGCCAGTTTTTAATTGTTGGGCTGCATAATTCTGTTGGGCCAGTTTAATACATTGTGTTGCTGAAGTTTAATGAGATTTGGGCCTAATTTGAAGGGCTCAAGGGTTTGGATCTGCCCTTAATTCATTGGGCCTCCATTAGCCTCTTATCATGTTTCATTAATTTAGGCCTAGATGCAATTTCTATCCTAAATAAATTCTTAAACCCATATTAATAATTTATCTATTTGAAATCCCTATTTCCTTAACTAGCCCAATCATGCTCTATTAATTATCCTTGATTAATCTTAATCCATGATTAGTACCTTAATTAATTTCGGGGTGTTACAAGTTAGCCTTATATGTTCCATAATATGACCTAAAGAAGCAACATATAGTTAGGCTCTTTATTTTAACTGTGTGATGACTCCAAGAGGCTTAAAAGGAGCCAAGAATTATATATAAAAGGAAAGAATGGAGCTTAGAAACTTTTTGATGAGTGTTACTTTATTAGGTGCGTTTTTGGAACCATAAAGAAGTTTATAGGCCAAGTTAGTATTTAAGAAAGATGTGTGGCCTTAGAATTAATTCCATGAATCTAATTGGCTTCCATAAATTGTGTTTAGGCCAAGAGAAACCAATCCCACACCTTTGGGTGTGTGAGGCCAAGGAAGGGAGAGCAAATTGAAAAGAAAAATTGTGTGGTTGCATTTAAAGTAGCTTACTCCTCCTTCTCTCATGCAAAAATTATGCTTGGCTTATCTTTGAATGTGTGTACGTGTGTTTTAAGCCATAAAAAGTATTCTAGCATGATTCTTACTCTATGATGCTATTATGATGTATTATGAAATGATATTTGTTATGATTACTTAGGTTTGCCTGAGTGTGGTGAAGCCAAGAACCCTTAGCCATGGTGAGGATGAGCCAATAACCTTTAAGGTTAGTTGAAGCAAAGTAAAGAGTCTCCCAAAAGTGAGGTTGACTCCAAAGAGTAAGGTTGAGTCCAAAAATCTCTTAAAGAATGGGTGAGGTAAGTCCAAAATCTACAAGTGATTAGGTGAGGCTAATCCACTTACTTAGCAGGCCTTTGTTTGTTATGTATGACTTACTCAAATATTAAAAATACCTCTTGAATGATTGCACATGTTAACATGCCTATGCATGCATTTTCAAGACTTATTTTGCATCTTTTATGTGTGATTGAAAGGGAGATGAGCTATTGGGATTCTTTGAATCTCATTCCCTCCTTTCCAATGTTCTAACATGCTAGGTGGACCAAGAGAATAAGGAAATGAGAGCCAACCACTTGAGAGATGAAATCATGACATTAAACTATAGAGATTTTGTTTCTTTAAGGCCATTTGAAACAGTAAATGTTGTAATCAATGGTTGTATATATTCCATGATATTATGAACATGTATAATTATACTAATGTATCATGTACAAATGAAGTTTAAGGTTCGATGTATGGAAATGTGCATTTTGCACATGTAATGGCAAACTTGTATTATGGAAATGTATGCATAAATAGAAGTGAAATGGCCAAATTAATATGCATGAGGTTTATGACCACTTGGGTAGTTCATACAAGTCATATTTATACTTTTAAACTTGCCTAAGAGGTTCCAAACACTAAGGGAAGTCATTTAGACACATTTGGTATCTAATATGGGCCAAAATTGACTATATTGGAAACCTATATCACTTTTTATCTAAATGATATCTTTCTGATCTATGATTTGGAATGCATTTAGAGCTTGTTGAGATCTTTTTAAGAAACTAAAGTGCATAACTTTTAGAGGTCTATAGAATATTTGATGAATTTTTAAAGTTGAGAAAAATTCTAAAATTGGTTTAGGGTACTGTTCACTCAGGTCCGAAAATAAATTCTATCACTCAGGGGGCAAATAATGTTTAATTACTATGAAATTTTATAACAAAAACTAGACATTCCTAGTGACTTGTGCCAACAAGAAGAACCCCATTTGGATGTCTAGAATGGGAGATATGAATTTTTAAAATTTCTGCCCAGTATCAGGCATTTAGATAAACCTCGGGTACTGTTTGATTAGTTTTTGAGGTCTAGACGTGCCTAAACTGGTTTGAAGTTATTTTTTTCCTCTACCTAACATCCGTAGGTTTCTAGATTGGTATCATTTGTATAGATTAAATTTGTGTGGAATTAATTAGACATTTTTGAAATTTATAACAGAAAGCTATATTAGTACCAGTAGCTAGTTGGATCTCTGCACCTTTTCAAATGTCAAACATCTTCTGTGTGATATTTCATGACCTGAACATATTTTTAGCATAAATTAGATATCTATAGCTTTCCAAAATAGTAAATAATGCATGACTTTAATTTTTCTAAAATTAGTTATGATTTTTCAAAGTTTGTGACAGAAAGGTGAAGTTTCTGGCTAAGGCTACATCATGATGTTTTATGTGTCCCTTGCACTTGCACGAGTTTTAGGGCATTTTTGGTGATATATTTGAGTTTCATCTATGTAATTAAATATAAAAATATAATACATGAGTCCATATGGCCCATGGGACTCCAAAAGAAAAACTTATACACTACGCAATGCAAGGAAATTCATTATTTTAAAGCCATTCTTCCTTACTTCTTCATGAAATACATGTATGAATCTTGAAAGTAGCATGAGATAAGCTAGAAAGCTATGGTGTTACATACTATAACACTAAAAATTTCTAGCTTTGTCTCATACTACTTTTAAATCTCATGCCATAAAGTACACAAGAATAAGAGAAGATGGCATTAAAATAAGGCATTTCCTTGCATTGCGCTATGCATAAATTTTTCTTTTGGAGTTCCATGGCTATATGGGCACATACTATACTTTTCCATACTTAATTATATCAATACAACTCCTTTCCATCACAAAATCATGCCCACAATTCATAGAAACCGAAATGGAGCATAGAACATGGAGTTTCATTCTCGACCAGAATTGCTCCACTTTCTGACAATATTTTGGAAAATCATAACTAAATATAGAAAAATTGAAATCATTCAATCTTGATCATTATAGAAAGCTTAGAATGTTTACTTCACACTAAAAATATGACCAAACCATAACATGCATCACAGAGGGAGTTTGACATCCAAAATTATCCAAAGGTCTGACTAAATTCTGGAACTATCATAGAATTCTGCAGAAAACTTTGAAAATATCCAATTAATTTCAAAAAAATCCAATCCATACAAATGATACCAATATAGAAAGCTGTGGATCTTAACTAGAGAAAAAAAATATCTCCAAATCAGTTCATCAAGCCCAAAATGGGACAGTACTTCTCGTTGGGCCAATTTACTGATACTGGATAGAAATTTTAAAAATTCATATCTCCCCCTCTAGACCTCCAAATGAGGTTCTTCTACTTGGAATAAGTCATTGTGATTGTCTAGTTTCTCTGTATAAAATTTAATGGCAATTGAACATCGTTTGAGCCTCATGTGATAGAGTGCAATTTTGGACCAAATGAATAGTGCAACAAACAAAAAACCATGAAAATTGCCAACTTTGAAAAATCATCAAATATTCTATAGACCTCTAAAAATTATGATCTTTAGCTTGCCAAAAAGCTCTCAATGAGATTAATTGCAAGCCAAATTTCAGACTAAAACTAACTCATTTGGCCAAAAAGTGACATAAAATTCTATTACGGTCAATTTTGGTTCCATGTAGGATATCAAAATTGCCAAATGAATTTTCCTTGGTGTTGGCACCTTTTGGGCAAGTCTAAAAGTATGTTTAAGACTTTTGTGAGCTTCCCAAATGGTCCCAAATCTCATGCATCTCATTTTGGCCATTCAACTTACACTTATGCACATTTCCATCATGCTTTCACATTGCACAATTTGGCATCTCATACTTAACATATATGCTAAAGCTCAGACATCATATCCATACATATAAACATCACATAATAGCATATTTATACATGTCTCAAAGGTTATGGACCATTTACAACATCATATACATCATGAAACATAATTATGGCTCCAAAATGGATAAAGCTAGGCATAAGCTTGTCAATCTTTCTCTTTCATTATTGTTGGCTCCCTTCAGCAAAGCTACTTGGTCTACCTAGCATGTTAGATCATTGGAGAGGAGGGGATGAGATTCAAAGAATCCCAATAGCTCATCTCCCATTTAATCATACATAATATGTGCAAAGCAAGCTTTACAAATGTATGTATGGAGAAAATGGAAGTCATGGACATTTTAAAAGCAAACTTGGCATATGAACAAATCATACAAGACATTCAAGAGCACACTAAGTGTTTGGATTAGCCTTACACTTCTCCTCATGGATTTTGGACTTTTCTCACCCATTCTTTGAGAGCTTTGGACTCAACCATACTCTTAGGAGCCCACTTTGCTTTAAGAAAACTCTTTACTTTGTCTCAATCAAGTTCAATGGTTCTTGGCTCATCCTCACCAAAGGGAAGAGTTCTTGGCCTCTCCACACTCAAGCAAACTCAAACAAACATCATATACTCATTTAGAAATATAACATGGCATCAAGAATCATAGCATATAAAGGCATGCTAGCATACTTTTCATAACTTGAAAATACACATACACATATTTTAAAGCAATCTAACACACATCCATGCATGAGAGAAGGTGGAGAGAGCTACCTTGCACATAATTACACACTTTTTTCTTTGGATTCAAGCCTCCTCTTTTGGCCACACACCCACAAATTGGTGGATATGGTTTCTCTTGGCCTAGATATAATTTATGGGAGCCAATTAGGTTCATGAAACACATTCTAAGGCTACACAATTTGCTTAAACCCTGGATTGCTCTATAACCCTCATTATGGTTCATAAATGTACCTAATGAAGCAACACCCCTCAAATAATTTCTAGGCCTCATTCCTTCTTTTCAAATATGATTCTTGACTCCTTTTAAGCCTCTCGGAGTCATCACACCATTAAAACAAAGAGCCTAACATCATGTTGCTTCTTTAGGTCATAATATGAAACCTAAGGCACCAAATCACTTTCTATGAGTTCCAAATTTTTTCCAAGGTCTCTTCTCATTTTCATTCATCAAATATAACTCAAGAATGACCTTAGAAAAATTTAAAACTCTCCCTAGCTAGGAGAACCCATCTAGGTCGAGGCTATGAAGCATATTGGGTTCCATGGAACTTTCTTCATTTTCTCAAGAGAAGAAGCATATGGGGAGCCTCTTAGGGATCTTGGGAACTCATTTAAACTCTTACTTAGGCCTAGAAATTATCATACAAAATCAGATTTTGCAAGATGCAATTGAAACCCTAGAACTTACATCTTGAAATCTAATAATTTTTGGTTAATTTCCTTTGCATATTCTTAATCTCCACACCCTTTTTCCTTAGATTCGTGCTTGGTTCTACCTAAAAATCATCTCCTTCTAGGGTTTTCTCAAGTGGGGCGAAATGGTGGAGAAGGGAACCAAAGATGACAACCATAGGAAGAGAAATTACCTTATTTTCTTGTTTTTCTCACTTGAATCTTGTGTTCTTTGAGCTCCTCTCTTCAAATCCGAATTTTGCCCTTAATTTCTCCCTTAAAATAGATTTATACACTTCATTATAATCATAGGAAACAAAGGAGAATGGAGGAGAAGAGGTTTGGAAGAGAAAGAGCATGAAAAACTACTAATTTCCATACCTTAAGCCTTTGATTTCTCCTTCTCTTTTCCTTCCTCTTGTGTGCCACTCTCCCTAGGGTTTTCCTCTGGTTTTGGGCAGAACTTGGTCATGCAACATGAAGGGAGAAGAAGGGTGTATCATATATATAGGTGGGTGGAAGTTACACTTTTCAAAAATTTCAATTTTGCCCTTCGTTCTTGGCATTTTCGTTTCTCCTTTGTTTTAGCTCCTTTTTAAGAACCATCTTTTCTATTATGAAATTTAGGTTCCCAATTTAGTAAAATAACTTTGGAATCACTCAAATTGGAGCTAAAACCTTCCTGAACGAATCAGTCAAAGTTCGGATCAACCGACATTAAAAAACGTCCATTGGAGGGGTTTTAACTGTCTCAGGGATTTCCATAGTTTTTAAGGCCTCTGAGAATCCCAAAAAACTCAAAAATTTCATTTAAAAAGCCCTCCTATGTGAATTTCAAAAATTGCTCAAAATTACGAAAATGCCATTACGTTTCGTAAGCGTTTCGTAAGAAATTATTTCTTCATTCTAGCTCCATTTTTCTTTCTGTCTGAGCCTGGGATTCTCATTTTAGGAGTCTAGAATGCTTCTCAAATTTTTTGGGACCTTAAATACATCATTTTGGGGGACTTCCTTTTGTATCCGGTGAATTTCATTCGTTTACGGAGAAACCGTACATTACGTTTCTCACGTTTTCTTTTGTTTTTGGAGAACCAGATATTACATTTCCCCTCCTTAAAGAAATTTCATCCTCAAAATTTAGGGTATGCTTTCCTTGTACTCTTTTCTTTTCTGGCTAACTGTTCTTTTTTTTTTTCTCTTCTTCCTGGCTCTATATGCTTTCTCAGCGATTTCATTCTTTCAAATTTTCTCTTAGCCAGGAAACTTTTTTCATATCTGCTCTTACTAAAAGCTATACTACTATAATGTACTAGCTATTTCTTTTCATAAGGGAAAGAAATTTCTAACTTTAGAGGCTTATCTTGGGAGAGCTTACTAATCATATCGAGTTAGTGTTAACCCATTTGCTGGATCAACGTTTCTTTCAGTGGACTCATTTACATATCTCGGAAGGTAACTTATTTCATATCATGTCTCCTTTATCCTTTTTTAATGGCTTCTCCTAACATCTTATCATCTTTTCTAGTCATTTGAGCCATTGGAGGTTTTCTATCTGTCTGCTTATTTATATGTTTCGTTTACTGTTTATCTCTGCATTCTTTCTTATTAGCTCATCCCGTGATTACAATTCACATTCTTTCTGTCACATGCCTCACATCGCAACTGCTTACTGGGATTACAGCTCCTTTGAGGAGTTTATACTTTTAATGATCCCAGTTTCTCTGTTCACTATTTCATCTATCTTTGTAGGCTGGAACTTTTTCTCACTTTCTTTACTTACTTACAGTGGCATTTTATAGTCCCTTATTTCAATATTGATTGGCCTAGCATATATCTCATACTAACATTAAAGAGCTACTACCATTGACTACTGCTGGGTTCTGATGGGATGCTAGCTATTCTCATAGTTTTGCTTACTGAAGATATACTGTACCACTTACCTCATATAAAAATGGCACCTGACCCTTTTCTGAATACATAAGTTAGCATGCAAGGATCTCTCTATCCCTCGGTCATGGTTACTGTCTGCTAAGTAGTGGTTCATTTGGCTCTAACTCTGGGAAGCTAATTTCTTACTTTCCTCATCCCATGTACTATGCTCATCTCTAAAGAGAGCTAGTCAGTGGTCTAACTGTCTGAGTAAAGCCTTCATATCTCTGTGGCAGCAGTCTACCAGACTCAAGAGGTCTCTAGTCTCTAAGATAAGAGCTAGCTGTAATTGTACTGGTCTCTGAGACTAATTATTCTATAAAACTATCTCAGGCCATCATTTCTATTAAAGATCTATCATGCTATGGTTAGGGCTCTTTGTAACTCTGTGGGATCTACTGTGACCCTTAGGTCTACTGTGACCTCTCAGAGCCCCGCTAGGGTCTACTGTAACCCACTATGCTATATTAGGATCTACTGCGATCTATCTTTAAGAGATGTCAAAGCTTAAGATTATTGTATCTAACAGTAAAACTCATGCTCACTAAGTCTGGTTACTATTACTTATAATAACTGAGGCTAAACTTAGAGGTACATCGTACTCGTCGTGCGAAGTGGGTTCTGTGTCATCTAATTCTCTAAGATCCCGTCATACTAATACTAGGGAGCATTTTAATTTTTATTCATTGCTCCTCATAGGATCCTCAGATTCCCACTTTAGCCCCTTTTTGCTTAGGCTTTCTTTACTTACTCTATTGACTTACTTATTTTATATACACTCATTCTAGCATTCCTCTCATATCTTGCAGTTTCTAACTATGCCCACATTCTACTTTTAAGTGCTTTAGCACCTGGGCATCTCACACACTGAGTGTGATGAACATCTCTGGCAGGAGAAAGGCTATACACTGGTCCCTATTCATGTCATTTATATATATACTATAAGGAACTTGGGCTATGCATACTGAATCTGAACATTTTCTACTGGGGATTCCTTTCTGCATGCTTTTCTCATTATTCTGATATTAGTGGAATCCCTTTACCTTTCTTTTCTGACTTATCTCATTCTTTAGCTAGGATACCTTTTAATTATTGGGATGCTTTGGTGATTGATGTCATCGTTTGCTGTGCACTCAAGTCACATTACTACTGGGTTGGACTGACCTAATATCATGTAACCATTGTTGCAAGCAAACCATAAATCAAACACTAATACACAAGTACCTCATGATTGAGGTCAAAGCCACTATCGTCTGTATATTACAAGTTTCCCAATAATCTAAAGTATCCCTTTCTTACTTTTCTCTATCTGCCCTATTTTCGTAGAGTACTTGGGGAAAGTAAGATTCTTCCTCTTTTACATCCTGAGATCTCTTTGTATCACCCGACTATTTTTACTTTGGGCAATATCATGCTAGAAAGGCATCTATGCCAAGGACGAGTATGCTTTCTTAAGCATTCAAGCATATTAACTTAATATCTATTCTCAATATAGTATGTCCTCAGCTTGAATGCTGTCATATCTGCTCTTTCTACCTTTCTTATCCTCTTACTTAGGTAAAAGGATGTTTTACTACTGGCTGTTTCTATTGCTAGTTCAATTTCCTCTACGCTCAAGAGCACCTGCATTTTCCTAGGGTTTCTCTACTTATTCACTCTCTGTAACATCAAAGGGGTCTACTTTTCACTTATACTCTTACTTTGCTCTCAGTTAGACTATCCCCTTGGTAAGAAGAATTTTATTTTATATAATCTCAAGAATTTCATTCTATAGCACTCTTAACTAATACTCTTTTTCTGCATAATATAAGACTCGCCTTCTGAGGCAGTCTCTAGCCCCCTTGAGCTTCCCTGAGGGTACTAAGGCACTAACTATCTGTCTCAGTTTATTTCTATGTTTGGATCAGAGCTAAGCTTTCTCTCTATTTAATTTCTTTAGCCTCGTCCCCAGGAGCATAGTATGCTATTTCTAAGGTTTTGTTAACCTAGTCCAGGACACGTGCTCTCAATGTCCAGACTCTACTGGGTGCTCTGACTACGTACATGCCTTAACCCTGTACTATTCTCATATTAGGGAGCTTGTCTAACTAACTATCAGACCCCTATCTGTTTACCTTTCTGAGCTTAATCTATACCTTTGGTTGTTACTAAAGCGAGGGCATCTCTTCTATGGTTAATTTCTTAACTCTTTCTCGTTTCTTTGCTCACTATACTCTACAATCAGGGTGGTTTATCTAAGGAAATTACTAACCATTACTAGGTGATTTCCCTGACATGAGGATGTCTCATCTTTCCTTTTTCACTTTAGGGAGAACTTTCACTGAACCTTTCATTCACATATCTCACTTAGAACGATGCTACTGGTCATCTCCCTTAGGCTTTAGCTTATACTTAACCTAGTTAGCCATCTTATCGGACCTGTAGCTTACTAATTATCCTCATTCTTTTTTGAGCTTCTATTACTGGGCTACTCATACTTACTTTTAGGTGTTACCTATAAGGTACACCTTTCTAGGCCACTCACTATGTGCCTTACTATTGATAGTCTTATCTTACATTATTTTGAGGCTACACTAGTATTCTATCATTCAGTGTCCCACTAGGTAGCACTGTAGGTTGGAGTCAATGCCTCACAGGCAGCTCTCAACAACCTTATCATCCCTGTGTCTAACTTTTTCTATGTTGAGCTCTTTCTCAATCTCATTTGCTAGGCCCACGGATTTCTTACTAATCTTTCGTAACTATTTAATACCCTTTTCTCTACTTATACCAGGGGTTCCCGCTTTCAGTGGGTTATTTGATCCCTTATCAACTTTTTTCTTAAGTTGGCTCGAATATGACCAATAAGGCATTCATGGTGCCCTTCGCCATGGCTAACATATCATTCGCCACGGCTAATTAGTCTCGGGTTCACCCTAGTTTTCTTGTCTGAGTATTGGTCACGGCGAGGAATTCTCTAGATTGCCTTACTGTTTCTATGGAATAATTGGTTGCGGCTAACAGCCTTTGATTGACTTACTTTTTCAAGGATTGGATTTTCATCTTTAGCTACTGACCCGAGCTCATTGCCTCTATATCTAACCTATCATCAAGCTAAAGGGTTCCACCTTTTGCTTCATTCATACATAGTTAGCTGTTACCTCTGGGCTGTTAGGGCTCTAAAAGGTGTAGCTTGTAACTCAAACTCCTATCCTGAGGGAATTAATCTTTTGGGCTCTAAAACTCACATAGAAATTTGGGTGTTATGGCTAGGGGTGACTCTTTTTCTCATTCCCCTCTAAACTAGTCCTATGCAGCTGCAGTCTCATTTTATACCGTGTTGCATCACTACTTGTCTCCGCATTAAGTAGGATATCTCGAAATGGTTTAAGTATGACTACCAGGGAGAATTAGGCCTCGTGTACTCAAGCCTCTTCATATCAACGAGATCATTTCTTATCGTTCATAACTAGGGCTTGCCACTGATCCCGGCGAGCTATCACATCTCATCAAGCTCTAGCTGTTGGATCACTTAACTCTACTCAAGGTTAGCTCTGCTCAAACTACTCTAGAGGCCAACCTTTCCTGGTGTTCGTTAACTACTCTAAGACCATCATACAACCTACTCATCATGAAACAAGTCATAAACTACTTTCACACACCCAATATGTCTCATGTAAGGTTCTACCTATTCATTCGAGCCTTTACATAGCCCTATTGCTACATCCTCAAACTAAATCCAATTCGAAAGAGCTTGGAACTTTGCTCTAATACCAATAAATGTAACACTATAAATTTCTAGCTTTGTCTCATACTACTTCTAAATCTCATGCCATAAAGTACACAAGAATAAGAGAAGATGGCAATAAAATAAGGCATTTCCTTGCATTGCGCTATGTATAAATTTTTCTTTCAGAGTTCCATGGCCATATGGGCATATACTATACTTTCTCATATTTAATTACATCAATAAAACTCCTTTCCATCACAAAATCATGCCCACAATTCATGGAAACTGAAATGGAGCATAGAACATAGAGTTTCATTCTCAGCAAGAATTGCTCCACTTTCTAACAAAACTTTGGAAAATCATAACTAAATATTGAAAAATTGAAATCATGAAATCTTGGTGATTCTAGAAAGTTTAGGATGTATAATTCACACTAAAAATATGCCCAAACCATAACATGCATCATAGAGGACGTTTGACATCCAAAATGGTCCAAAGGTTGACTGAATTCTGGAACTATCACAAAATTCTATAGAAAACTTTGAAAATGTCCAATTAATTCCACAAAAATTCAATCCATGTAAATGATACCAATCTAAAAATTTGTAGATATTAACTAGAGAGAAAAAATATCTCCAGATTAGTTCATCAAGCCCAAACCTTGGAATTCAATGGAACAGTACTTCTGGTCAAGCAAATTTACTAATACTAGATAGAAATTTTAAAAATTCATATCTCCCTCTCTAGACCTCAAAATGAGGTGCTTCTAGGTGGTATGAGTCACTATGATTATCTAGTTTCATTGTATAAAATTTCATGGCAATTGGACATCGTTTGAACCTTATGTGATAAAGTGCAATTTCGGATCAAATGAATAGTGCAGCAAACCAGAAACCATGAAAATTGCCAACTTTGAAAAATCATCAAATATTTTGTAGACCTCTAAAAATTATGATCTTTAGCTTACCAAAAAGCTCTTAATGAGACCTAATTGCATACAAAATTTCAGACCAAGACTAACTCATTTGGGCAAAGAGTGACATAGTGTTCCATTACAGTTAATTTTGGCTCCATATAGGGTACAAAAATTGCCAAATGGATTTCCCTTAGTGTGGGCACCTTTTGGGCAAGTCTAAAAGCATGTTTAAGACTTGTGTGAGCTGCCCAAATGGTCCCAAATCTCATGCATCTCATTTTGGCCATTCAACCCCACACTTATGCACATTTCTATCATGCTTTCACATTGCACAATTTGGTATCTCATACTCAACATATATGCTAAAGCTCACACATCATATCCATAGATATAAACATCACATAATAGCATGTTTATACATGTATCAAGGGTTATGGACCATTTACAACATCATATACATCATGAAACATAATTATGGTTCCAAAATGGATAAAGCTAAGCATAAGCTTATCAATCTTCCTCTCTCATTATTGTTGGCTCCCTTCACCAAAGTTACTTGATCCACCTAGCATGTTAGATCATTGGAGAGGAGGAGATGAGATTCAAAGAATCCCAATAGCTCATCTCCCATTCAATCATACATAATATGTGTAAAGCAAACTTTACAAATTCATGCATGGAGAAAATGGAAGTCATGGACATTTTAAAAGCAAACTTGGCATATGAACAAATCATACAAGATATTCAAGAGCTCACTAAGTGTTTGGATTGGCCTCACACTTCTCCTCATGGATTTTGGACTTGCCTCACCCATTCTTTGAGAGCTTTGGACTTAACCATACTCTTGGGAGCCCACTTTGCTTTTGGAAAACTTTTTACTTTGTCTCAATCAAGTTCAAGGGTTCTTGGCTCATTTTCACCAAAGGAAAGAGTTTTTGGCCTCTCCACACTCAAACAAACTCAAACAAACATCATGTACTTATTTAGAAACATAACATGGCATCAAGAATTATAACATATAAAGGCATGCTAGCACATTTTTCATAGCTTAAAAATACACATACATATATTTTAAAGCAAGCTAAACACACATCCATACATGAGAGAAGGTGGAGAGAGCTACCTTGCACACAATTACACACTTTTTCCTTTGGATTCAAGCCTCCTCTTTTGGCCAAACACCCATAAATTGGTGGAGATGGTTTATCTTGGCCTAGATATAATTTATGGGAGCCAATTAGGTTCATGAAACACATTCTAAGGCTACATAATTTGCTTAAACCCTAGATTGCTCTATAACCCTCATTATGGTTCATAAATGCACCTAATGAAGCAACATCTCTCAAATAATTTCTAGGCCTCATTCTTTCTTTTCAAATATGATTCTTGACTCCTTTTAAGCCTGTTGGAGTCATCACACCATTAAAACAAAGAGCCTAACATCATATTGCTTCTTTAGGTCATAATATAAAACCTAAGGCACCAAATCACTTTCTATGAGTTCTAAATTTTTTCCAAGGCTTCTCCTTATTTTCATTCATCAAATATAACTCAAGAATGGCCTTAGAAAAATTTAAAACTCTCCCTAGCTAGGAGAACCCATCTAGGCCGAGGTTATAAAGCATATTAGGTTCCATGGAGCTTTCTTCGTTTTCTCAAGGAAAGAAGCATATGGGGAGCATCTTATTGATCTTTGGAGCTCATTTAAACTCTTACTTAGGCCTAGGAATCATTATACAAAATCATATTTTACAAGGTGCAATTGAAACCCTAGAACTTGCATCTTGAAATCTAATGGTTTTTTGTTAATTCCCTTTGTATATTCTTAATCTCCACACCCTTTTTCCTTAGATTCATGCTTGTTTCTACCTAAAAATCATCTCCTCCTAGGGTTTTCTCAAGTAGGGTGAAATGGTAGAGAAGGGAACCAAAGATGACATTCATAGGAAGAGAAATTACCTTATTTTCTTGTTTTTTCTCACTTGAATCTTGTGTTCTTTGAGTTCCTCTCCTCAAATCCGAATTTTCCCCTCAATTTCTCCCTTAAAACAGATTTATACACTTCATTATAATCACAGGAAACAAAAGAGAATGGAGGAGAAGAGGTTTGGAAGAGAAAGAGCATGAAAGACTACTATTTTCCATACCTTAAGCCTTTGATTTCTCCTCCTCTTTGCCTTCCTCTTGTGTGCCACTCTCCCTAGGGTTTTCCTCTGGTGTTGGGCTGAACTTGGTCATGCAGCATCAAGGGAGAAGAAGGGTGCATCATATATATAGGTGGGAGGAAGTTACACTTTTCAAAAATTTCAATTTTGCCTTTCGTTCTTGGCATCTTTGTTTCTCCTTTTTTTTAGCTCCTTTTTGAGAACTGCCTTTTCCATTATGAAATTTAGGTTACCAATTTAGTAAAATGCCTTTGGAATCACTCAAATTGGAGCTAAAACCTTCCTGAACGAATCAGTTAAAATTTGGGTCAACTGACGTTAGAAAATGTTCACCGAAAGGGTTTTAACTGTCTCGGGGGTTTCCATGGTTTTAAGGGTCTCTGAGAACCCCAAAAAACTTATAACTTTAATTTAAAAAGCCCTCCTGTATGAATTCCAAAACTTGCTCAAAATTATGAAAATGCCATTACGTTTCGTAGGCTTTTCGTAAGAAATTGTTTCTTCATTCTAGCTCTATTTTTCTTTCTGTCTGAGCCTGGGATTCTCATTTTTAGAAATCTAGAATACTTCCCAAATTTTTTGGGACCTTAAATACATCATCTTGGGGGACTTCCTTTTGTATCCAGTGAATTTCATTCGTTTACGGAGAAACTGTATGTTACATTTCTTACTTTTTCTTTGGTTTTCGGAGAATTGGATATTACACATACATCATATATACATCTGATGAATACAATTCTTGACATCATAATGCAAATACAATGCTCATTTCTCTATCCATTTATCAAAGTCTTGCTTCTCATGCTTGTTGGCTTTCATTTCTTTGTTCACTTGGCTCACATAGATATGGTTAGGCATATGTGGGAGAAGAGTGAGATTTAAAAAATTCCAATAGCTCTTAGCCCTTTCAAACATACATAATGGATGCATATACAAGTTAAAGAATGCATGTATAACATTCAAACAATTATTGAGCATGCATAAATCATTTTCCTTGACACATCAACTCATATATAGCAAATATAAGTTCTTAAGAGCATTGGTCTAGCCTCACCTAACTTTCTTAGGACTTTTGGATTTGCCTCACCCACTTTCAAGGGACTTTTGACTTAGCCTTACTCTTCTTGAGACTTTAGATTTTGTCTCACCTATTTCTAGAGACTTTTGGCATAACTAAACCCTTGCAAGCCATAAAGCAATCATAAACATATTTCAATGAACATAATAGTATCATAATATGTAAGCATTGGTTAGAAACATTTCTCATGGTTCAAACATACACACAAGCATTCAATGACAAGAAACAACCAAGCTATGCATGTGAAAAAGGTTAGAGAGCTACCTTGAAGCAAGAACTTAACACATTTTTCTTAATTATTCCTCCCCCTTTTTGGCCACACACTTGCAATGAGGTGGAGCTTGATTCCTTTGGCCTAAACACATTAAATAGGACACAATTATATCATGGAAGCAAGCTCTAGCATCGTATACTCTCTATGGAAGGCTACTTTGTTCTATGGTTCAATTATGGTTCCATATAAGACCTAATGAAGCAACTACTAGAATTTAAGACCTTGGCTCCATTTTCTCCTTCCATCTAGGTCTCTTGACTCCATCTAAGCCTTTTGGAGTTATCACAAGTTCATTCCCAAGAGTCTAGATACAAGCTGCTTCTTTAAGTCTCATTATGGAGCTTACACTCTCATCACACAAACTAAGACTTCTAAATTTTTTTCTTCTAAGGCTTCCCTTGATATTCTTCTATCATATTTAGTCCCTTTCTACCTTTATAAAAATTTAAAACTCTCCCAAGGTACTAGAACTGTGTTTGGCCAAGACATAGTAAGTTTAGGAGCACCCATGGATTTTGCAAGTTTTCTTGGAGGAAATGGCATATGAGAGGCTTTCTAGGTGTCTTAAGAACCCATATACATTTTTAATCAATTAAAAATATCACTAGAAAGCTTCATACATACCAAGGTACAATAAAAACCCTATGTTTTAGAAACTTGTTTTCCAATGTTCCTTTTTAGAATTTCTTTGCATCTACTTGTTTCTCACACTCAAAAACCTAGGTTTCATGTTGGTTTAGGTCGGATTTTGCTCCTTCTTGGTTGTTCTATATAAGGCCGAAATTTACCTCTTGAAGAATAAGGAAGAGAAAGCAAGGAAAGCTAAAAAATTACCTTGATTCTTTAGCCTTTGCACGAGCTTTCTCCTTGGAATTTCAAACTTCCTCCCTTTGAACATGACTTAAAATAGATCCAAATCATGCACTAAAACCATGGAAAGAAAGAGGAGAAGGACGAGAACAAGCTTGCTAAAGGGTAAAGCATAGAATTTCAAGGATTTTCTCACCTTTTTGCTTAGTTTGTATTCTCCCTTTGAGCTTCTTCTTGTGAGCCCTTCTTCAACTAGTCTCCGTTTGGTTTTGACAAAAAATAAGTTGGCTAAGTGTGAGGGAGAAATGGGATAACTCATATATATAGCTAGAGAACCAATTAAGACATTTTAAAATGTTAATTTTGTCCTTTGTTCTTAGCTTTTTCCTTTGAGGCTCATTTCAACTCTTTTTTTAAAATAATATTTTCCATCATAAAATTTAGATCCTCTAACCTATAAATTGCCTTTGGAATCATTCCAATTAGATTTAAAATCTTCCCGAATGAAAATGTTGAAGTTTGGGTCAACCGTTATTCTAAAATGTCAACTAGAGGTGTTTTAACTGTTATAGGGGTTCCTATAGTTTTTAGAGCCTCTGAGAACTCCAAGAAACTTATTTTTTTTCATTTAAAAATTCCTCCTTTGAGTTTTCTAAAAAAATGCCAAAAATTACAAAAATGCCACTACATCCTTGTTAAATTTCGTTTGGTTATTCTAGCTTCATTTTTAGGGCATCTCTGGCCTTAGATCCTTATTATTTGAGGTTTAAATTATTAATTTTATTTTATTGGACCTCAAATCATTCTATTCAGAGAACTTCTTTTTATAGTTAGTGAGTTTCGTACATTTACAAAAAAAGTAGGCATTACATTTCTCACGTTTATGAAGGAACCAGATGTTACATAAAGCACCAAATTCTCCATTAAATAAGGAAACTAACAAAGAATGCAACATGGTAGGTAATTTGCTTCTTATTGTCTTCTCCTCCCTCTCCATGTTCAACCAGCCTGAGGTGAATTTAGAGAGAGATGATTTGCAACCAAAACAGATTAGGGAGAAGGGTTTTGAGACATAAAGAGTAAGAATATGAAGTTAAACTCATTAAAGAAGCATTAGAACTCAAGATAGTGAAATTAGGGTTTCTATTGCACCTAAGAAGTTATGACACCCTAGGAAGGTAATTAAAGTAATATGAGAATATAATTAAACTAAAGAGAAGCCAAGGAATGAGAACATGCATTAAAACCCAAGAAGAAATCAACAAAACTCCAAATGGCTCTCATATGGGTGTGGTTTCAGCCAAGGCAAGGATGGAGCACTTAGGGGGTGTTTTCTTGAGTTTTAATGAATTTAGAGATTTAGATATGATGAATAAATAATTATAAAATTATTACATTGAATTTAGGAACCTTAAATTGAAAGTTGAATTTTTAGGGCCTAAATTAGGTTAAAGAAGCAAATTGGTCTTACACCCCTCTAACCAAGCATATAATAATTCAAATAAGTTCCTTTTATATTGTAAGATTTATAGGAAGTAAGAGTTTGGGGTTTAGAAAGTAAAAACCAAAGGTTGCTTCTTGTTGGACCTAAATTAGCCTTAAACTTCATATTAGGCTTCAATGAGATTAAATAAAGATAATGGACCTATAATAGGTTCTAATGGATTAATTTGCCTTATGGATTGCTATGTGTAGGCCAAGCTAGCCCAAACTCACCACAATGTAGGTGGCAAGCTAAGGAAAAGTGAAAGGAAAACTAAGAGCAAGTGGGTTAGTGGTGTTTTAGAGCTTCACAAGCTCTAAGGTAGTTTTATCTCCTTTTCTTGCATACTTGTGAATGCTTGAATGAGTTGAAGTGCTTATGTGTTATTACTTGATGCATTCATGTGATTTGTTTTAGTATGATTTCCATGATGAGATTTATGTAAGAGATTGACATGCTTTTCAACTCCCAACTCCTTAAGACTTGCAATTGAGTATAGTAGCTCTTCCTTGGTCCTAAGTTAAGTTTAGTTAGGCCTAGTTAGTTTATGTTGATGCCATGGTTTAAGAATGAATGAGTTTTTATATTAAAAGATGCATTTAAGTTACATAAGGCATATGAATGGCATGCTTACACCACATGCATGGCATTTCTTCATTGTATTCATATATTGATTGATTGGTTAAAATTGGCCACTCATATATTCCCACTAAGCATTTTTATAGCGTCAAGCTAAGGTAAGGAAGTTGAGAGGAGTTAGGCACTAGATATGATGTATTAGGAACATGTTATGTACTTTAATGGGATTAATGTATCAAGAATGACATGGATAGTGTATTTGATGTATGTATGATAGCTCATGATGCAATATAATGTATGATGTAACGAAAGGTAAATTTTATAAAATGATGAAATGAGCTATATAAAAGTAAGTCTCCTTAAAATGAGCTAGATAATGTCCCAAAAAATTGGGTAGTGTCCTCTATTCCTAAAAATAATAATCCTAGCCTCAGATAGAAAGAAAAATAGAGCTAGGATGATGAAACAAAATTGTTACAAAATTGACAAAACATAGTGGTATTTTTGTAATTATGCACAAATTTTGGAAAAAATCATAGGAGGACTTTTTAAATAAAAAATTTGAGTTGCTTAAGGTTCTCAGAGGCCCTGAAAACCATTAGAAACCTTAGAATAGTTAAAGTCCTTCCGGTGTACTTTTTTCAACCATGGTGAGCCCAAACTTTAACAGATTTGTTTGAAAAGGTTTTAGCTCCAAATTGAGTGATCTCAAAGGAATTTTATTAAATTGGGAACCTAAATTTTATGATGAAAAAGACGGTTTTCAAAAAGGAGCTAAAACAAAGCTAAAATGAAAATGCCACAATGAAAGGGTAAAATTAGAATTTTTGTAAATGGATTATTCTTAAATCTTCCACATAAGTCACGCCACTTCTCCCTTCTTTAGGTCAACTTCATTATGCCTAAAAATAGAAAAAGAAAGCTCCATCTTAGGCGCACAAGAGAAGGAGAGAAAGGAGGAAGAAAACCAATAAAAGGTAGACAAATTCAAGGATTTTCATGCTTCTTCCTCTTCCAACTTTGTTCTTCTCCCTTTAAGCTTTATTTCCATTGTTTCATTAATTGGTTTGGTCCTATTTTGAGTCTAGAACAAGGGGGGATGGTTCAAAAATTTTGAGAAGAAGCAAACCAAGGAGAAAGGCTTTTGAAAGCAAGCTTAAATCCAAGGTAAATCTTATTCTTTGTTGCTTATTCTCCTTGCTCCTCCTTTGTGTATATTTTGGCCAAGAATAGAACCAAGGGAAGGGAAGATTTTCTATCCAAAAACAAGAGAGAAAGTAGGGTTTTAAGCCATAAGGAAGTAGAATATGCCAAGAAATTGCAAGGAAAACTAATGGAAATTCATTTAGAAAAGTGTAGAGCTCTTGAGGGTTTTGTTAAAACTGATTTAGTACATGTATTTCCTAGGCTATGTAAGTGTTCCAATGAGCTTCTAAGACCTCTAGAAAGCCTTCCAAGAGACTTTCCTATCAAGGAAAAATCAAAAGCTCCATGAACTCTTCCTTAAGGGGGTGTCTCAGCCTAGGCTAGTTAATTAGGTTAGGGAGTGATTTAATTTGTTCTAACCTTAGTTTGGGACTTTATATGATGGTAGAAGATTAGAGGAACCCTTGGGAAAAATTTATGAGTCATGGTTTGAGAGATGAGACAATGACTTCCATAATAGAGCCTTATGAAGCAACACATGTCTAGGCCCTCGTAAGTGAGTAGATGATGGCTCCAAGAACCTTGAATGAGATTGAGAGGCCTAAAAATGAAGAGAGAATGGAGCCTAGAACTTGAGTTCTAAGGGTTGCTTCAATAGGCCATCTATGGAACTATTATGTGAACTATGGAACCACTTATGCTTTTAAGAATAAATTTAGTGTCTTGGCTTGCTTCAAGAGTATAATTGTATGCTATTTATGATGGTTAGGCCAAGAGACTCCTAACCCACCTAGGTGTGCTTGTGGAACTAAAAAGGGGAAGGAAAAAGACTAAGCAAAGCTTGTATAAATACCAAGGTAGCTTTTCACTTCATTTTCTTTGCATTCTTGGTTGTATATATGTCATTGTGTGCATGTGTATGCTTCTGTGACTTGAGCACATGACACTTAATGCATTGAGATTGCATTGGTACCAATGTATTGTCTTGAATGTTATTGATTGTGAAACTTGCTCGTAAGAGTGAGATGATGCCAAAAGTCCCTATGAAGGTAAGGAGATGCCAAAAGTCTCATGGCATAGGTGAGACAAGGTCAAAGGTCTCTTGAATGGGTGAAGCTAAGTCAAAAGTCCCTAGGCCGAGAGTAAGGCAAATCCAAAAGTCTTAAAAATAAGGTGAGGCAAAACCAAAAGTCCTTAGAGCTCATTCTTGAATTGATGTGATGGTGGCATAGAAATGTGATCTTGTATGCTTTATGGTTGTGTTACCTTCCATACTTACGCCTTTGATGTATGTATGCCATGAATAGGTGTGTGAGCTATTGAGATTTCTTGAATCTCACTCCCCTTTCCTCCTTCATCTTAATATGTCTAGGTAGCACTCATGAAGCAAGGAATGCAAGCCAAGGATCTTAAGAGATCAAACCTTAACTATTATGTAGCTTCCTTTGTATTTAAATGTCCAAGTGAATTTGTACATATTATTTTTGAGTTGTGAACACTTGAACAAATGTAATATTATATATAAATATTGTATGAACCATATGTGGCATAAAATCAATGAAAATGAGGGAATTTGAGACTTGATGGCATGTATGTATTAGTGTATTCTTGGATATGGAATGCCTAAAATGACATGCATAAGGTTTAGGACCACTTGTGTAACAAACGTAATTTTTGTAAAATGACAAAATGAGCCATATAAAAGTAAGTTCTCTAAAATGACCTAGATAATATCCCAAAAAAATTTTAGACTCCTAAAAATGATAATTATAGGCTCAGAAGGAAAGAAAAATAGAGTTAGGATGGAGAAATAATTTGCGACAGAAACTGACGAAATGTAATGGCATTTTTGTAAATAAGTGCAAATTTTAGAAAACCATATAGGAGGGCTTTTTAAATGAAATTTTTTAGTTGCCCAAGGTTCTCAGAGGCCCCAAAAACTATAGGAAGCCCCAGGACTAGTAAAGCCTTTCAGGTGTATGTTTTTCAACGTCAGTTGACCCAAACTTTGATCGATTCATTCGGTAAGGTTTTAGCTCCAAATCGAGTGATTCCAAAGACATTTTATTAAATTAGGAATCTAAATTTTATGAAGGAAAAGACAGTTCTCAAAAAGGAGCTAAAACAAAGTTGAAACAAAATTGTTATTACGGAAGGGCAAAATTGGAAATAAAAGCTTCTAGAATATCCTAAACACTTCCACACTTTTCTTCCATCTTTTTCCCATTTATTGAGCACAAAATTTTCTGCCCAAAGTACAAAAGTTATTCTGCTCTCTTAGGTGCACAAGAAGGAGGAGAAAAAGAGGAAGAAAACTAAGGAGAAACTAGGTAATTTTATGGATTTTCTTGCTTCATCTTCCTCCAATCTTGTTCTCCTCTCTTCCTCCTTTCTTTCCATGGATTTTTTTTAATGATTTGGTTCTATTTTTGGTCCAGACCTAAGGGGGAAAATTTGCATTTGCCAAGGAAAAGGGAACCAAGAAAGAAAAGCTTTGAAAACAAGCATGAAACTAAGGTATTTTTCCATTTTTGATGCTTCATCTTGGTTGCTCCTCCTTGTGGTAGTTTCGATTAGCCAAGGGGAGGATAGAAGGAGATGAATTTTGGGCAGAACCAAGGGAGAAATCTAGGAAAAAGAGTGCAAGGATTAAGAATATGGCAAGAAATTCAAGTAAAAACTAAAGGAAATCAAGATAGAAAAGTGTAGGCTTTCTTAGGGTTTTGTAAAATTTGATTTTGTGTGAATGTTTCCTTGACTATCTGAATGTTTCCTTGAGCTCCTAAGACCCCTAGAAACCTTCCCAAGTGGCTCTCCCATCAAGGAAAATTTTGAAACTCCAAGAAACTCCATTATGTGCTTGTCTCGGCCAAGGAGGATTCATAGGGCTAGGGAGTGTTTTAATTTGTTCTAGCCTTGGTTTGGGACTCTATATGATGTTAGAAGATGGGAGGAACCATTGGGAAAAATTTAGGAGCCATAGGTTAGGAGATGGAACAATGGTGTCCATAATGGTGTCTTATGAAGCAACTTAGTCTTCCAATAGTACAATTGAATATGTGATGGCTCCAAGGACCTTAAATGAGTCCAAGAAGTCTAGAAATAATAAGAGAATGGAGCCTAGAACTTGGATGATATGAGTTGCTTCAATAGACCATTTATGGAACCAATATGCCCATTATGGAACCAAGTGTGTGTTTAAGAGTAAACCTAGTGTCTTGGCTTGCTTAAAATGTGTAATTGTGTGATGTTTGTGATGTCTAGGTCAAGAGAACCCTACTCCACCTAAGTACTCTTGTGAGACCAAGAAGGGGAAGGAATTAGCAAAGTAAAGCTTGCATTAATTAAAAAGTAGCTCTCTACCTCATTCTCTTACATTCTTGTGTGCATATGTATGTTATTGTATGCTTGTGTGTGTTCTGGTCACTTTATGATATGCCACTTGATGCCTTGACATTACATTGGTACTAATGTGTCTTCTTGAATGACTATAGTTGTAGAAAGAGCTCATAAGGGTGAGGGGATGCCAAAGGTCCCTTGATAAAGGTGAGGAGATGCCAAAAGTCACATGGCATGGGTGAGACAAGGCCAAAAGTCTCTTGAATGGGTGAGGCTAAGTCAAAAGTCCCTAGGCCAAGAGTGAAACAAATCCAAAAGTCCTAGAAATAGGGCGAGGTTAAACCAAAAGTCCCTAGAGCATGAAAGTGATCTTGACATGTTGATGTGGCATGAAATGGGATTTATTGCACACTTTATGTTTGCATATTCATATATTTGATGTATGTATGCCTTGAATGTGGTGTGAATGGGTATGTGAGCTATTAAGATTCTTAAAATCTCACTCTCCTTTCCTTCTCATGCTTAAAATTTCTAGGTGGTGCCCAAGGCCAAGGAAATGCGAGCCAAGAACACTAAATGGCTACACTTTGTTTAATTTGTAATTTAGATTGTAATGGAGTGTCAAGAAGCATTGTACATATTATTTTTGATTGTGTAAAACCTTGAGCATATGTAATATGATGTATAGACTATATGTATAATGTATGTACTATTAAATCAATGAAGTTATGTACTAGGACCCTTGAATGGGATGTGGGTTTAGTGCATAAATGGATGTTGAGAGACCAAAATAAGATGCATAGGGTTTGGGCTCACTTGGACAGTCTCTACAAGTCATATTTGTATTTTGAAACTTACCCAAGAGGTGCCAAACAATTAAGAAAGCCATTTGGACAAATTCGTAACCCATATGGAGCAAAAATTTACCATTTCATGAGGCTATGTCACTTTTTATCCAAATGAGCTCTTCTTGGTTTGAAATTCAGTATGCATCTAGAGCTTATTGAGAGTTTTTAGGAAGCTAAAGTTGGTAAATTTTGGAAGTCTATGGAATATTTGGTGAATTGTTGAAGTTGGGAATTTTTCTGATTTTGGTCCTTGGTACTGTAGCACTGGTGTGACGACCCTAACTTCTAATATCGGTAATTATAGTTAAATACACGATTAATAAATAATGATCAAGGTTTGGAGTCATTACAGTTAATCACATTAAGAAAATAAAGGGGAAACTTAAACCTTGATACTCTTAGGGTCATCAACTGACAACCATAACGGGAACATGCATAGGAAGGTTTGTACCATCATTAGAGATTTATAATTAATCCATTTGTCAATTTCAACCCACTACAACCTCCCATTAATGTACTCAAGTTATTCCCTAACCTTAACATTAATGAAATTAGGGTTTCCAGGTCAAATATGGGTGTTTGGGGACCTGCGCCGCAACCTGGAACCTTTCCGTCGCGGCTAAGCTAGGTTCTGGAGCTCAAAAACTAAGTTTTTAGACTTGCGCCGCGGCTAAGTTGCTCCCTAGAATTTTCCTGACCTTCGCCGCGGCGAGTTGGATCTGTGCCGCGGCGAACCTATGTGGCGCCGCGGCGAGTTTTGCTACTGTAACCTCCCTAATTAATTTTCTCGACTCGCGCCGCGGCGAGACTTATTGTGCCGCGGCGAGGTTACATTCTGTCACCCCCTGGGCGATTATTTTCACTCCACGCCGCGGTGAGATTTCTCAAGCCGCGGCGTCCCTCGCCACTGTCACTCTCTAGGCCGCGGCGAAGCCTTCTTGGCCGCGGCGCGACTCCCTTCTGTAGCTATTTTCACTATATTTCGCCCCCTACACCCCATTTCTCTTCTTAGGGACACCCTAAGATCACTTCCCCTCATTTTATATGGCTCTAATGGCATTTATCTACCTTATTTATTTAGCTATGCTTCCATTACCCATTCAAAACTTATGTGCCCATTTCTTTCCTCTAATTACCTCCTATCAGCAAGTTTATGGAATAATAACAACACCAATCATGCAACGTTGATATTTAACATTAGATACACTTTCCATTGTTAGCCAATTACAATCCTAAGGTTCAATCCCATGATAATTGAATTACATATGCAATCCCTATACTTGGCAACTCATGATGCAATGCAACAATGATACAAAACTAACAATTTAATTACAATACATTTTGTAAAACTCCCAGACCTATGTGCTACCAAACCATTTAACCGGCTCTCGTTAATTTTCTCCTTGCCACTAAGAGGTCCGGTCCCTGAAAATGTTAGCCCACAACGGGGTGAGATATACAATCTCAGTAACAAAAGGTAATTCCCATATATATGTACAAGTCAATCAATCCAAGACAATCTCATGTCATCAATATCAGAATTATCAATTCAATTGGCAAATGAACTAGTTGAGCTACCAATGACTACTGTCCCATACCAGCAATCATACATAACATGTTAAAGGCCATTAACACTGGGAGAGGCCCGTCCACGGCACCTACTCCCTATTGAGCACAACCAGGGCTCAGTGCATCTGGGGTTGATCATACCCGGTGCTCGATCGTAGCACATGCACGGGTGGCAGCCGCACCACAGCTCCACCATGGACTCACAAGGTCCAATCACAATAACAATCAAGTAGTCAACCAGTCATTTAACATTTTTAAATCAAGCATGTGTAACAAATAGCAGATTAACATGAGCATATACATGGAATTAGGAAAATAACCCAGTTACCTCAATGAAGCCAATTACTCTTCCCCTAGCTACCATAATAATCCAAATGTACACCAAGCCTATAACAAACATCATTATCATCATTTCTGATCACAATCAAATATTCAAAGAGTTAAACTACTATTAACAGACTAGAAGTTACTCACCTAATGACCAAGGGATTTAACTTCGGATTCCAATTTCCCCACACCAGAAATTTCCATAGTTCACTCCAATTTCTGGGTAATTTCCCATGAAACCAAAGCCCATATCATAGGTCAACTATAGGAGTCTCAAACTAACAGAAAATGCATCAAAATGGGGGTTTAAACTCACCTAATACTAACCCCAACCTCAACCTACGAATTTCCTCAAGGAAACCTCCAAACACTCACTTTTCAGATTTTGGGTATAATGAAATCTCTCCAAATGAAAAACTAATTGGACCAAATTAAAGAGAAAGATGAGGGGATTAAGTTGTATAACTATTACCTTGGCTGAATCTTGCTCTAAGTGTGTGAAAATGCAGAAATCTTGCCCCAAACCCTAGCCTCCTTCTCAACCTCCGAATTTGCCTCTTGAGTTTCAGAAAAATGAAGGTGTGGCTGAAGCATTAGGGTTTTAGATGGGTTTAAGTTGGGTCAAGGGGCTAGGTCATGGGTTGCTCCAAGTCCAAACCCAATTGGGTTTTCAGATTTTGCTTATTGGGCCAGTTTTCAATTGTCGGGCTGCAGAATTTCATTGGGCCAGTTTTATACATTGGGTTGCTGAAGTTTAATGGTGTTTGGGCCCAATTTGAAGGGCTCAAGGGCTTGGGTCTGCACAAGGGTTATTGGGCCACTTAATTGAGCCTATACAAGATAAATCTTGGGCCTCTATCTCATTAAATTAGTTTGGGTCTGCCTCTAATTCATTAGGCCTCCATTAGTCTCTTATCATATCTCATTAATTTGGGCCTAGGTGAAATTTCTATCTCAATTAATTCTCAAGCCCATATTAATAATTTATCTATCTAAAATCCCTATTTACTCAACTTGCCCAATCATCCCTATTAATTATTTTTAATTAATCTTAATCCATGATTAACACCTTAATTAATTTCGGGGTGTTACAACTGGTCCAAAATTAAATTCTGTCACACATGGGGCATATGATCTCTAATTGCCACAAAATTTTAAATAGAGAAACTAGACATTCCTAGTTACTTGTTTCAACTAGAAGCACCTCATTTAGAGGTCTGGAAAGTGAGATATGAATTTTTGAACATTCTATCTAGTATTAAGACCCTTACCCAACCTGAGTTATTGTTCTATTGAATTTTGAGAATTGGGCTACCTGAACTGGTTTGGAAATATTTTTTTCTCTCTAGATAACATCCACATCTTTGTAGATTGGTATCATTTGCATGGATTAGATTTTTTTGAAATTAATTAGACATTTTCAAAGTTTACTGCAGAATTTGTGACAGCATCAGGAGGCAGTTTGACCTTTGAATCATTTTGGATGTCAAACACCCTTTGTGATGGATGTTATGGTCTGATCATATTTTTAGTGTAAATTAGACATCTGTCACTTTCTAGAATAGAAAAGAATGTGTGATTTTGATTTTTTTAAAATTAGTTATAATTTTTCAAAGTTTGGATAGAAAAGAGGCCAAATCTGGCTGAAAATAAACTTCTATATTCTATGCTCCATTTTGGTTTCCATAAGTTTTGGGTATGATTTTATGATGTAAATGAGTTGTATATATGTAATTAAATATGAAAAAATATAGTATGAGCTCATTCGATCGACATGACACCGAACAAAATTTTTATACACAACGCAACGCAAAAATAATCAATACTTTAATGCCATTTTCTTTCCTCTCACATGAATTAATTGATATGAGGTATAAAGATAGCATGGAATGAGCTAAGAAATTATGGTATTACAACTTGGGTAGTTCATATAAGTTGTATTTATGCTTTCAAACTTGCCTAAGGTGCCAAACACAAAAGAAAGCCTTTTGGACCAAGTTGGTGCCTTATAAGATGCAAAATTGACCACTTTGGTAAGCTATAGCACAAACTATCCAAATGGGCTCTTCTTTCTCTGAAATTTGGCATGCATTTAGACCTTGTCAAGAGTTTTTTGGAAAGCTAAAGTGGGTAATGTTTGGAGGTTTACAGAATTTTTGGTGAATTTTTTAAGTTGGCAATTTTTTTAGTTTTGGCTCTGGTACTGTTCATATGGTCCAAAAATTGATTTCTATCATTCATGGGGCAAATGATGTCCAATTGCTGTGAACTTTTATAGGAAGAAACTAGACCTTTCCAGTGACCAATGTTAACTAGAAACACCTTATTTGGATGTCTAGAGAGAGATATATGAATTTTCGAAGTTTTTGTTCTGTTCCAAGCACCCAGTCAGACCTTTATCATTATTCCATCAATTTTTGGGATGCGAATATTCTTAGATTGATCTAAAAATATTTTTTTTCCTCTAGCTAACATCCACACCTTTTCAAATTGGTATAGTTTGCATGAATTAGATTTTTGTGGAATTAATTATATATTTTAAAAATTTATATTACTAAGCTGTATTAGTAATTTTGGACAGCCCAACCTTTGTGCCTCTTCTATTATCAAACGTGGTCCAGATAAGATTTTGTGGTTTGAAATTATTTTTAGTATAAATTTAACATCCAGAGCTTTCGGGAAAGAAATGGTTTGCTTGATTTTAATTTTTCTAGATTTAGTTATGAGTTTCCAAAATTCCTAGTAGAAAGTTGAAATCCTGACACTAAGCAAAACATGAGTATTTGTGATTTTTAGCCCTTGATCTGTGGTTTATGCAAAGTTTTAGGATGTTTATAATTTTTATGGATGGAAAATAATTAGAGAATGTTGTTAGTAAGTTTTTGAGGTCCACGGATCAAAATTTGAAATTTTAACCCCAACGTAACACAATTAAATGACATTATTTCATTCCTTTTTTTATGATTTCCTTTACTTGCACATGAAAGCTACCTTGAATATGGGAATAGGGGGTCTAATAAAGTATGGTGCGACATATGATATCATATTTTTGAATGGAGACTTATATATGAGTATGAGAATATGAATATATAGCACTTTGTGGAAGAATATGACTAATAATATGCAAATTGGCCTATGTTGACCTATAAAATGTACATGTAAATTTGGGGGCAAGGGAGTCATATTTTTATGCAAGCTTTATTTTGTGTTTGATCATATGAATTACATGCCTTGGATGATTGAAATTTTTTCAAAGTAGAAGAGCACAATTCGAAAGCCATTTAGACCATTTTTTGAACCAAAATTGGTTTTAAAAAGTCTCAAATTGCACTTCAATCATAAATGGCCCAAACGACCTAGTTTGGGGTTAAAATTTGGCATGTAAATAGACTTTGAATATAGCTATCTAGCAAGCTAAGAATGGAAATTCTTGGAACTCTACAGAATATTTTATGAATTTCCAAATTCATAAAATTATGTAGATTAGCCCCTGTAGTGTTCATGCTGTCCAATTTTGGTTTTTTGTTTTTGTTTTTGAAGGATCAAATGAACTTGGTTGCTCATGAAATTTTATGAGCATAAATGTCATAGACACCTAATTTGCATGAATTGGAGTTATGTAACCTGAGTTATAAATTTTTGAAATTTGATGCATAATATGGTTTATGTTACAATTTTAGGCTAAGGTGACTCTTTAGGTATCCACTATGTAAATTATGACCAAATAGACCAAATAAGTTTGTTTATGGTAAATAGGAATAAAGGAAAAGAAAGAACCAAATTTAGATCCTTATAGCTCCATTTGATATGTAAAAAGACCAATTTTGGTGTTTAAAAGCATAAGAATGGTTGTAAACCTTGCCTCTAATTCCATGGATGGCATGGATTAATAGTAGGAAGCTAGGTATGACAGTAGCTCCACAAGAAGCTACAATAATAAATTTATTCAAACAATTAAGTAGGGCATTATTTGCTAACATTCAATCTATAACAATAATCACATCAATATCGGTGAAAGGTATGCAAATCAAGTCAAGTGTGGCAAAACAATCATTAAACTAAATGATGCAATTTTAACAAGCATGGGACTTGGTAACTGTAATGTCCAGTTTTTGTTAAATGATCGAGCAGAACAGAGAGGGGAATTTTGAAAATTGAGGGAGTAAGCCAACCAAGTGGAAGAAGAAGCCAAAGGAAGCAAGAAAACAAGGTAAAACTTCCATTTTTTGGTAGTTTCTCCCTCCCCCTTTCTCTTGCATCTTAGAGAGAAGAGAAAGAACGTGGCATATAAAGAAGCTTCCTTTAACACTTTAATGCCAATTTTACCCTTTGTTCTTTGATATAGCGCAATGCGAAAAAGTTTATTATTTTCATCCCCTTTTTCATATGATCTTATGGGATTGATAATACAAAGCTTATAAATGGCATCAAATGAGCTAAAAGTTATGGTGTTACAGTAACCTTGCCTTTTGTAGAGATAGAAACAAGTAAATCAAAAGACAAGGGACTCATGTCTAGGCGTAACCTCCCAGCACAATCATATAAGATAAAAGAATGACTTGCACCTGAATCAAATACATAATGCATAAGATAATCATTTACTTTAATAGTATCTTGTATGAGACTTGGGGACAATGTAGCTTCATGGTGGGTTGAGGTGAAGACTTTCCCTGAGTCTATGGCTTAAGAGCAAGCACTAGCTCTCTTTACTAAGGACACTCTTTGGTTCAGTGTCTTGGCTATTTGTATTGATAACACGCATTCTAGCCTACTAGATATGTTTTTGGCCTAGAATGAATGTGACTAAGTTAAAAGTTTCTAAAAAGTGGATAAGGCTACTCCAAAAGTCCTAATAATTGGGTGAGGCTATACCAAAAGTTTTTAGAGCTAGTTCTTAATCTTGATTGTTCCATATGACTTTGAAAATATGATTATGTTTGGTATTTGGAAGTATTTGATACATGTTTGATTTCTTTGACATAATAACATGCTATATATGCATGCTTAAAAGGGTAAATGAGCTATTGGAATTTTTTGAACTTTATATCTAACCTTGTCTAGGAAATTCTCATAGAGCAAAGAATGGAGGCCAAGAAGCTTAATTTATGTCACTTTGACAATAGAATAGGATTATGTGTAAATTGATGTCAAAGTATGGATATATATGTTAATTATGTAATGTAAACCCTCACTTATATGTAAAAGTATGATAATATGATCTATAAACCATATTTGGAAGCATATATGCAAGAATGTGAATTTTTGGTATATATGTCCTATGGAAAGTACGTGTGTAAGGCCAAATGAGAGAGTAGCTTTAAGCTCTATGAGGTTTTGGGCCTGCTATGGTGCCTATATATGCTGTAAATGTTATGTTGGACATGCTTAGATAGTCACTTGCACAAAGAGAAGCCATTTTGGATCATTTGATGCCATATTGATACCAAAATAAGCCGTAATTTGCTCCTAAAACCAAAACTAGACAAAGGAATGAATTTTAGCATCAAATTTTATGAGCATTTAGATATCATTTAGAGCTTCTCATAGAGCTAAAAATCACGATTTTGGAATTCTATAGAATTTCTTATGATTTTTCAAAGTTGGCTAAATTATGCAAATTTGCCTTATCATTGTTCATTTGGTCAGTTCTGGTTTTTATGTATTTAAGGGGCCAAATGAACTCCAATACTCATAAAACTTTATAAGCATATAGTTGGCATAATAAGCTTTCTATAAGCATTGGGATCACTAAATTTGGATCTATGTAGCTCAAGATATGGAAGGATAAAATTTTAGGTTTAGATAGAGACAAAAATCTGATAGTGATACTATTCTATTAGATTTTTATGGCACAAACAATTTTTTTTTATCTAAAATTTTTTTGGCATGTATATTATGTTCTGAACTTTCTAGATATTGCTCATTCGCTTAATTTGGAGTTTTCTAGGTCAAGTTATGAATTTTTAAAGATTGTGGCAAAAATATAGAAAATGCATGGAATGGTATGAACTTGCTCATTTCTTAGTGACACTCTATGGAAAGGGGAAGTTAACAAAGAAATTCAATTAAAATATTCCATTATTTTTACATTACGTCAAACTTAGAATTTTCATTTTATGTCCCATGGATCCTTTGCACTTCCCCATACATATATAAAACTCAAAACCATCTTAAAATGTTGCCAAAAGCTCGAGCTTATAGCATACATACACAAAATAATGCAAGTCAGTCTCAAGTTCAGCTGCTAGATTTTGGGTGCCCATTTTGAAAAATTATAACTAAATCTAGAAAAATCAAAATCATGCACACTATACCATTATAGAAAGATAAAGATGTTAAATTTATTATAACAATAAGCCCATACCAAAATAGGAATGTCTAGCCATTGGAAATCGATAGAACAATACCAAAGATACTGCTGCATTATTGGTATTGACTCTAAATTTCAAAAATTCATATCTCTTTGTTCAGACATCCAATTGGGGTGATCTTAGTGACCATAGAAATATTATCATGTCTAGTTTATTCCAATAAAATTTCATGAGCATTGGACACTATTTGGCCCTCAAATGACAAAGGAGAAAAAACTAACCATATGAATAGTAACCAAATCAAAACAATAGAAATTTGGAAACTTTGAAAAATCATAATTAATTCCACAGAGCTCCAAATAATCTGATCCTTAGCTTCTCAAAAATCTCTAGATAATATCTATACGCATGCCAAATTTCATGATGAAATTCATTCATTTGGTTAGTTCTTGACATGGGGTTCCAAAATGCCACATTTTGGCTTCTTAAAAGGCCCCAAATGGTCCATTTTTGCTTCTAGCTTTTCTAAGGCCACTTAAGCACGTGGGAAAGTATCAAAATACTCCATTAAACATGTCTCAAAGGTTTACAAAATTAGATCTCACATATCCACTCTTTCACTCTAGGGTATACACAAAGCATACATAGACAATTCTAAGCCATTCAAGGTCAAAAACATGTCATTGTATTCATTTGCTTCCAATTCTCATATATACATCACATATTTATATATTTATACATGTTCAAAAGGTTTTACATCAAATTCATCATAAAGTTACATCATATGCCATCAAAGTGGTTACAAAATGAATACATAACACATTTCCATGTCAACCCTCTTCCTTTAAGCTTGGAGGCTTTCATTCCTTTGCTCACTTGATCTACCTAGACATGTTAGGTAATGGGGAGGAAAGAATGAGATTCTAGGAATCCCAATAGCTCTTCTCTCTTTCAAACACACATAATGGATGTAAATTTAAGTCTAAAAATACATACATGGCTATCTTGAAATGCATAAACCTACATGGATCATTTCTTGCATTCAAGAAGTCACATATAACATACATAAGCTTGCCAAGATAATAGTTTAACCTTACCTATTCTCTTTGGGACTTTTGGACTTGCCTTACCCATTTTCTTAAAGGAATTTTAACTAAGCCTCACTTTTTAGAGGCTTTTGGCTTTGTCGCACCCATTCTTAGGGACGTTTGGCTCATCCTCACCCTAGTTAAGGGACTTTTGGCTTCACCACACTCAAGCAAGCCATTCATGTTCATAAAAACATCGTTCAAGTGCATAAACAAAGCATCACAGTACCATGGCATATAGATACATGCTAGAAACATCTTACATGGCTTAAACATATGCACACACATTTAAAGACAAGAAAACATCCAAAGATGCATAAGAGAAAGAAAAGAGAGCTATCTTGTATACAAGAATACACTTTAACTCTTGGAAATGCTTCCTCTTCCTTGGCTACACTCACAAAGATATGGGACTTGATTTCTTTGACCTAAACACATTACATGGAAGCCAATTACACTCTTGGAACAATTTCTAAAGCTACACATGCCGTTAAAAAGCAAACTTGCTTCTAAGGTTCAATTATGGTTCTATAAGGCACTTAATGAAGCAACCTTGGAAAAACATTATCTTGCCTCCATTCTCTCCCTTAATCTATGACCCTTGACTCCATTTAAACTCCTTGGAGCCATCACACATTTATTTCAAGAGCCTAGCTAGGTATTGCTTTTTTAAGTCACAATATGGAACCTATAGCTACATCTCATTATCCATGAATTCTAAAATTTTTCTAAGACTTCCTCTCATACTGTCCCATCATATATGATACAAAACCAAGCTTGGAAGAAATTAAAACATCCCCTAAGCATTGGTTCTGCCCTCGGCTAAGACATACTTCATTAAAGAGGACCAAGGAGTTTTCTTTGTTTCCTTGATGGGAGATGTATGTGGGAAGCTCTCTAGGGGTCTTAGGAGCTCATACAAACATTCACTTAGGCCTAGAAACTCTTGGAAGAAAATAGAATTTTATTTAAGTTCTTGAATCCCTAACTTTTCTTTCTTGATATTCAATAGCTATTTCTTAGTTCTCTTTGCATAACCTTAATTCACACACCTTAATTCCTAAGATTCATCCTTAGTTTGGTTAAAAACTCACTCCTTCTTGGCTGTCCATATATAGGGTGAAACACACACTTACAAGAACAACGAAGAAGAAACATAGAGACTAGCATTTTACCTTAGTTTTCTAGGTTTCTTCAAGAGCTCTTCTCTTTGCTTGGCTTCCCTTCTTAAAACTCGAATGTAACACCATATTTACTAAGCTCATCCCATACCATTTGTAGGCTCATTTCCATAAATTGCACGAAGTTCTCAAAGAAAAGCCATTAAAAAAATAATTAAATTGCGTTGCGTCGAGCATAAATTTTTCATTTGGTGTTCTGTGGACCATATGAATTCATCCATATCATTCTCATATTTAATTATATAAATACAACTCACATCCATCTCAAGAAGTGGCCTAAAACTCATCCAAGTAGATGGTATATATGAAAATATAGTATGCAGCCTTGGGTTGGAATTCTAGGATTCTGAGATGAACTTTGAAAAATCATAACTAATTCTAGAAAAGTCAAAATCAAGCAAACTTTACCAGTCTAGAAAGCTATAGATTTCTACTATGTATTGGGCTGTTAGCCACTAAAAATTGATGGAACAGTACTAAAGATCACCTATTGCTACTGGTATTGTCCTCCAACTTTAAAAATTTATATCTCTTTGCTTAGATGTCCAATTGGGGTGATCTCAGTAGCCATGGAAAGCTTATAATGTCTAATTTATCCTTGTAAAATTTTGTAAGCATTGGACACCAATTGCCCTCCGAATGACACAGCCCAAGAAACTGACCAAATGAACTGTATCTGTATCAGAACAACAGAAAAATGCCAACTTTGAAAAATTATAATTAATTCCATAAAGCTCTAAATAATCTTGTCTTTAGTTTCTCAAAAATCTCTAGATAAGATCTATATGCGTGCCAAATTTCATTGGCAAAATCATTCATTAGGTTAGATTTTGACTTTGGGTTGTAAAATGGTCACTTTTATGTCTCATAAGGGGTCCAAATGGTCTAATTTGGTTTCTATGACAACCATGGCCACTTGAGCATATGCGAAAACACCAAAATGGTCTACTAAACTTGTCTCAAAGGTGTATAACCTAGAAATCAAAAACTTACTCATCCACTCCAAGCTGTACATAAGGATGTATGTATCAAGTCTTGCCATTCCATACCCAAAATGTGCTCTATCATACATATGGCATTAAATCTTATACATACATCATACATATACATATTTACATGTGTTCATGAAGTCATACAACATATAAAATAATGGATTACAACACTTGCCACTCATATGGCTACGAAATGAATAATACAACAATTCCGTTGTCAATCTTTTATCTTCCTACTTGATGGCTTCCATTGCCTTGTTCATTTGGTCTACCTAGCATATTAAGACATTGAGAGGAGGGAATGAGATTCAAAGAATCCCAATAGCTCATCTCCCTTTCAATCATACATAAAGAATGCAATTCAAGTTTTAAAAATGTATGCATGAACATAATGGAAAGTATGATCATTCAAGAAGCATTCTTGGCATTTGAACAAGTCATACAAAGCATACATAGGCTTGCCAAGTAAGTGGATTAGCCTCACCCATTCTCTTCGAGGTTATTAGACTTGCCTCACCCTTTTTATTAAAGGCTTTGAACTAAGCCTTACTCTTAGGAGACTCTAATCTTTGTCTCAACCATTCTTGAGGGTTCTTGGCTCATCCTCACTATGGCTAGTGGGTTCTTGGCTTCACCACATTCAAGCAAATCAAAACAAATATACTAAGCATCATTTGAAAACATAATATAATATCATGGTACCATGGGATATAGGCATATACTAAAACACTTTTTATGGCTTAAAACACACATACATACATTCAAAGACAAGGTAAACATACATTCATGCATGAGAGAAAGAGGAGAGAGCTACCTTTGTTGCAACCACACACTTTTCTCCTTAGAATTGCACTCCCTTCTTTGGCCACACACTCACAATGATGTAAGGCTTGTTTCTCTTGGCCTAAATACATAAAATAAGAACCAATTATGCTCTTGGAACCACTTTCAAAGCTACCTATCTACTTGGAACTCTAACTTTGTCTTATGGTTCATTTATGGTTCCTAAATGCACCTAATGAAGCAACATCCATCATTTGAGTTCTAAGCTCCATTCTTTCCTTTCATTTATGATTCTTGACTCATTTTAAGCCTCTTGGATCATCACACAATTAAAACAAGGAGTCTAACTACATGTTGCTTCTTTAAGTCATATTATGGAACTTATGATACCATCTCACTTTCTATGGCTTCTAAAATTTTTTCAAGGCTTCCTCTCATTCTCTTCCATCATATATGACTCAAAAATAAGCTTGGAACAAACTAAAACTTCCTCTAGGTACTCTAAATCTCTTAGGCTGAGGCTATACTTCTTCTTGGAACCCTTGGAGTTTCCTTTATTTTCTTGATAGAAGATGCATGTGAGGAGCCTTTTAGAGATCTTAGGAACTCATCCAAATACTCATTTAGGCCTAGGAATCATTGTATCAAATTAGAATTTACAAGGGACACTTGAAATCTTAGGTTCTCTATCTTGTAATCTAATGGTTCTTTATTAATTTTCTTTGCATATTCTTATTCTCCACACTCTATTTCCTAAGATTCACCCTTAGTTTTACCCAAAATCTATGCCTTCTTGGAGTTCCCTAGGTTGGATGAACCAATGAGATAAGGGGAGAAAGAGTAGCTACCATCAGAATGAAGTTTTACCTTGTTTTTCCTTAATTTCTTAGATGATTCTTCCCTTGCATTACTCAAAATTACAAAAATCCATCGATCTCTCTCTCTGGGGGTAGTCTGCTAATCTCTCTAGGGAATACCTTAGGGAAGTCCCTTACTACAGGAATCTCATTTATACCCTCTTCTACCTAGCCTAAACAGAAAAGAAAACTAGATACCCCTGACAACCATGCCCTAGAAATCTTTTAGCTTGGAAGGTGGTCATGACAGATAACTCAGCCCTCAAACTAGGCACAATCCCACACTTAAGTAAAATAATACAGTTATGGCTACAATCTAGTGTGGCATTATTTGCAAACATCCAGTTCATGCTAATAATCAGATTAATATTAATAAAGGGCATACAAATCAAATCAAAGGTGGTAAGGCAATGATTAAATTGGATCACACAATTTAAACAAGCATGGGAGGTAATGGCTCGGTTTCCTGTGAGGGTAGATACATGCAAATCATATAGAAGTGTATGCATACTCAAACCCAACCTCCTAGCATAGTCATATGATATAAAAGAATGACTAGCACCCGAATCAAATAATGCAGTTACAGAAAAATTATTTATTCTAATAGTACCTTGAATCAGACTCGGGGACCGGCTAGCCTCCTGCTGTGACAGGGCAAAGACTCTACCCTAGGTCTGAGGTCTAGGAGGAGGAGTCATCTCCCTCTTATGTGTAATCTGTAGAGGAGTAGGGGTGCAATCTCTAGCCATGTGTCCTAGCCTGCCACACCTAAAACACACGTTCTGCCCTGCGTAACACAATCTGGTGTCGTGATTCCTACCACACTGGGGACATGTGACTAGTGTGAAACTGTCTCTGCTAGACTGAGTCCTCCGTCTCTTTCCCTTTCGGCCCCACTGGCCTCTGCTACCTCTCTAGCTAGTCACTGCAGCCTGTGATCCCTCTCTAAGTCTCTTTGGCTCAAGGAGGGGTGGTCTAGAACTGGAGGTAGGCTACATCATCCTGAGATTCGTCTCTATCACTCTGCATACTTCTACAAGGGTATTAAAGTGCCTAATTCTCTGTGGTACTACCCTGTCTCTGATATTAGGGAGTAGGCCTTTCTTTAATCTGTTTGCCCTTCATCTCTCATCATCATGCCTCTGTAAGAAAGAGGAATATCGGGAGAGCTCTACAAACTTCACCACATATTGGTCTACGAACATTCCCTTTGTTTGTTTGAAAAGAATGAACTTTGACTCTTTCTTATCCCTAATTGAACTGGGGAAGTATTTCTCGTGGAATACCTGGAGGAATGCCTCACATGTAATCGGGGAATTTCCTCGTCCTCAAAATAGGCTCGATGCCTTTCCACCAATAGGCTGCCTCTTTCTGTAACTGGAATACTGCCATCTTGGCTTTTTGCTGAAACGTGTACTCCATCACCTCGAATATCTTCTCTAACTACATAATCCAAGCTTCAACTTTATCAGATTCATCTCACCATAAAAGGTGGGAGGCTCGAACTTTTTGAACTGAGTGATAATTTTTCTGGTCGAGGGTTGTTGCAGGGCAGGAGGCGTCTGAGCTGGTGGAATAGGGACAACCATCTGTATGTGTGGTTGTGGATCTGGGTGAGTCGCCCTCAAATGCTCGGGACGATCTGAGTATGGAGGTGGCTGAGGAGGAGTAGGTGTAAGGGTCTAGCTATCTCTCTCAGCAAGCAGTTCTTGTAGCTGCATAATAATGGCCTGTTGCTGATCCAGGCAAGGCATAATGGACTGTAAGGCTCTAGCAACTGGATCACTACGCCCGGCTTCATCAGCACAAGTCACTCTAGAGGGCTGACCTTTCCTAGTGTTCACAATTTTGCTAAAACATAATAACAAATTTTAACATAAAAGAGAACACTTCTACCATCAAACACACTCAATTTATCCATAACATAGCTCATATGCATCTAGGCAACTTATAACCACAAGCCACAACTTACATCAAGAGCCTGAACCTTTGCTCTAATACCAATAAATGTAAAACCATAATTTCTAGCTCATCTCATGCCTTTTAATAACTCAAGTTCATGAATCATGTGAGTTACCAATGAAAAAGGCAATAAAAATAATAAATATTTTTGCGTTGCATCATATATAAAAATTTTATTTCATTTCATGTGGACCGTGTGAGCTCATACAACATATTCTCATATTTATTTACATGAATATAACTCATTTAAATCATAAAATGTGGCTTACAACTCATGGAACTCAAAGGGAAGCTTAAAATATGCATATTAAATTTCGACCAGAATTTGCTCCTTTTTTGTCCTAATTTTGGAAAATCATAACTAATTCTAGAAAAATCAAAATCATACATTCTTGGCCTTTCTGGAAAGCTACAGATGTCTAATTCATCAAAAATATTTCCAGACCATAAAATCCATCACAAAAGACGTTTGACATTTGAAATGGTCCAAAGGTCAAACTGCCCACTAGTACTATCATGGATTTCTACAACAAATTTGGAAAATATCCAATTAATTCCAAAAAAATCCAATCTATGCAAATGATACCAATTTAGAAATATGAAAATGTTATCTAAAGGATAAAAATAACTCTAGACTAGTTCAGGCACACCTAGACCTCAAAATCTAATCAAATAGTAACTGAGGTCAGGTGAAGTTCTTGATACTAGATAGAATCTTTAAAAATTCATATCTCTCTCTTTAGACCTCTAAATGAGATGATTTTAGTTGTTAGTTTTCACTAGGAATGTCTAGTTTCTGTGTATAAAATTTCATGAAAATTGGACATCATTGGGCCCTGTGTGATAGATTTTATTTTCAAACCAGTATGAACAGTGACATGACTAAAACTAGAAAATTTACCAAATTTGAAAATTCATCAAATATTTTGTAGACCTCCAAAAATTATATTCTTTATCTTCCTAAAAATCTCTCAACAATCTCTAATTACATACCAAATCCTAGATCAATAAGAGTTCATTTGGCCAAAAAGTGACATAAGGTTCTATTATGGCCAATTTTGGCTCCGTATAAGGTACCAAAATGTCCAAATGGTCTTCCTTGAGTTTTGGCACTTTTTAGGCAAGTCTAAAAGTATAATTAGGACTTATATGAACTGATCAAATGGTCCCAAACCTCATGCATCTCATTTTAGCCATTTCATCCACACATGCACATTTCCATCAAACCATTCATGAAACTAATTTGTCGTCATATACTCAATTCACATTCTAGTGGCTATATAACATATCATCTCATTCATACATAGCATAATATCATAATTACACATGTTCAAGAGGTCATAGACCATATACATCATGGGATTACATTCTTTGACATAATTATGGCCTTAAAAAACTAAAAACTATGCATTAGGTTGTCAAGCTCTCTTCCTCAAGGTGGTTAGCTTCCATTACCTTGTTCATTTGGTCTACCTAACATATTAGATCATTGGAGATGAGGGAATGAGATTCAAAGAATCCCAATAGCTCATCTCCCTTTCAATCACACATAATCTATGCAAAGCAAGTCTTGAAAATGCATGCATGGATATAATAGAAGTCATGAACATTCAAGAAGCAAGCTTGGCATGTGAATAAGTCATACAAGACATCCAAGAACTTGCCAAGTGGATGGATTGGCCCCACCCTTTTTCTCATGGATTTTGAACTTGCCTCACCCATTCTTTAAGGAAATTCTTATACTCAACCATTCTCTTGGGAGCCTACTTTATTTTTAGGAGACTCTTTGTGCTTTGTTTCAACTAATCTTAAGGGTTCTTGGCTCATCCTCACCATGGTTAAGAGTTCTTGGCCTCTCCAAACTCAAACAAACTAAAATAAACATTATAGCATCATTTAGAAACATAATATGTCATCATGAAATGATGTCATATAAAATCATGCTAGCATACTTTTCATGACTTAAAAATATATATACACACATTCTAAGACAAGCTAAACACACATCCATGCATGAGAAAAGGTAGAGAGAGCCACCTTGCACACAATTACACACTTTTGCCTTGGAATTCAAGTCTTCTCTTTTCGCCACACACACACAAAAGTGTGAGGGAGGTTTCTCTTGGCCTAAACACAATTTATGGAAGCCAATTAGGTTCATAAAACAAATTCTAAGACCACACAACTTGCTTAGACACTAGGTTGTTCTATAACCCCTATTATGGTTCCATAATTGCACCTAATGAAGCAACACCTCTCAAATAAACTCTAGGCTCTATTATTTCCTTTAAAATATGATTCTTGACTCCTTTTAAGCCTCTTGGAGTCATCACACAATTAAAACAAAGAGCCTAACTACATGTTGCTTCTTTAGGTCATAATATGAAACATAATGCACTAACTCACTTTCTATGGGTTCTAAATTTTTCCTAAGGCCTCCCCTCATTTTCATTCATCATATATGACTCAAGAATGATTTTAGAAAAGTTTAAAACTCTCCCTAGCTATCCCAACCTCCTTAGGGCGAGACCATGAGGCTTATTAGTCCTCATGGATTTTGCTTGGTTTTCTTGAAGGAGGAAGCATGTGCAGAGCATCTTAGGGATCTTGAGAGTTCATTTAAACTCTTATTTAGGCCTAGGAATCATTATACAAAATCAGATTTTACAAGGTGTAATTGAAACCCTAGAAATTACATCTTGAAATCTAATAGTTTTTTGTTGATTTCCTTTGCATATTCTTAATCTACACACCCTTTTTCCTTAGATTCATCCTTGGTTCTACCTAAAAATAAGATCCTTCTATGGTTCCTAGGGTTAGGCGAAATGGTGAAGGAGGGAGGATCAATATAGCAACCATAGGAAGAGAAATTACCTTGTTTTCTTGCTTATTCTTGCTTGAATCTTGCTTTTTCCAAGCTCCTCTCTTCAAATCCGAAAATTCCCTTGAGTTTCTCCCTTGAATCAGATTTATAAACTGCATTTTAATTAAAGGAAACAAAAGAGAATGAAGGAGAGGAGGTGTGGATGGAAAACAGCATTCAAAATTACTATGGAAACATACCTTAAAGCTTGCATTCTTCCTTCTTCTTCTTCTCTTGTATGCCCAAAACCCTAGCTCTCTCCTTTGAAATTAGGCAGAAAATTTTGAGTCCAAATGAAGGAGAAAGTGGGGCACCACCTATATATAAGGGGAGGAAAGTGACTTTTTCAAAAAATTTCATTTTGCCCCTTGTTCTTTACATTTTTATTTCTCCTTCATTTTAGCTCCTTTTTTAGAACCATATTTTCCATTATAAAATTTAGGTTCCTAATTTTGTAAAATGTCTTTGAAATAACTCAAATCGGAGCTAAAACCTTCCCAAACGAATCCGTCAAAGTTTGGGTATACCGACATTGAAAAATGTCCATTGGAGGGGATTTAACTGCCCCGGGTTTTCTATGGTTTTCAAGGCCTCTGAGAACCCCAGAGAACTTAAAACTTTCATTTAAAAAGACCTCTTATGTGAATTATAAAATTTACTCAAAATTACGAAAATGCCATTACGTTTCGTAAGATTTTTGTCAAAATTTATTTCTTCATTCTAGCTCTATTTTTCCTTTCGTCTGAGGCTAGGATTCTCATTTTTAAGAGTCTAGAATTATATTCAAATTTTTTAGGACTTTAACTAATTCATTTCAGGGGACTTGCTTCGAAAACGCACCCGTTTCTATCGTTTAACAAAAATGGACGTTACAGTAAATGTAATGGCAAAATCGTAATTTCAAACAACTTTTTGAAAACTCAAAGAAGGGATCTTTAAATGAAAAAAATTGAGTTTTTGGGGTTTTTAGAGGCTTTAAAAACTCTAGGAACCCCCTAGAATAGTCAAAACTCATCTAGTGTGTGATTTAGGTTATTAGTTTACTAAAATTTTAACCAAATAGCTCAGTAAGATTTTAAATCTAATTTGGGTGAAACTAAAGGCATTTCATGAATTAGAGAACCTAAATTTTATGATAAAAAAGGCAGTTCTTAAGCTTAAACAAAGAAAGCAAAGTTTGGGGACAAAGTTAGAATTTTAAAAATGTCATAATACACCCCTCCACCCTTCTTAAACCACATCCCACCTTCTTCCTCATATCTAAACCAACTTTCATTTGGCCAAAAATAGAACCTAGACCAGTGTTGAGTGGCGCACAAGAAGAAGGAGCAAGGGAGGAAGAAAATAAGCTTGAAAGGGTAAAATTTTACTACTTTTTCATACTCTTCCCTTCACTAAAGTTCTTCTCCTCTTTTTCCTCTCTCTTTTCATAGGCTTGGTACTCTAAATGGTGATGTTTTATAGCTATTTCAGTAGAGGGAAGACAGAGTTTAGGAAAAGTTTTGGAAGCCTAAGAAAGTCTGCTTGATAAACTTTAAAAAAAAGGTATGTTTTACCACGAATAACTTGCTCTTCTTGGCTTTCTCTTCACCATTTCAGCCAGACCTAGAGAGCCATGTAAGAGATTTGATTTTGATCCAAACTTGATAGAAATTAGGGTTTTGAAGCATAAGGAATCATGTGAAATAATTAGAGATTATAGATAATAAGTTATGGAAATTAGGGTTTTAATTGCACCTGGGGATTTATGAAACTTTCTAATAATAATTTAATTTATGTAAGAGTATGTTTGGATTCTTAAGAGACCTAGAAAGCTTCATGAATGCCAATTTCCCTAGAAAAACAAACAAAACTCCATAGGTCCTCTAATGTGTAGGTGTCTTGGCCAAGATGTAGTTCTTGTACCTAAGGAAAGTTTTCTTTGATTCTAAAGTTATGAATAGTCTAGATATGAATAATAAACACCAAAGGAATTATTATTTTAAATTTAGAAACCATATTTTGAAAGTTAGAAGTTTAGAATTCCATTAGGCATAAAGAAACAACTTGGTATTTGGCTCCTTAAATTAAGTTTGTGATAACTCTAATGAGTTTAAATAGAGTCATGTGACTTAGATTGAGTGAGAAACTGGAGCCAAGATCATGAAGTATATGAATTGCTTCATTATACCCTTGTATGGAACCATATGGATGCCATAAGTTAGAATTAGCTTGTGTAGAGCTTATATAAGAGTAAAAATGGTTCCATTTATGCATATGTGTCTTATTGATGTGTCTAGGCTAATGAAAGCAAGCCTCTCCTAGATGTGTGTGGATGAGGCTAAACCAAGGAGCTAGAAATCAAGGAAGGGAATTGTGCTTCTTGACTCAATGTAGCTCTTCATCTATTCTTGTATGCATACCTTGGTTGTTTGATTATTATTAATTGCTTGTATGTGTGTTTGAATCATCAAACATGTCTATAGCTATTGGTTTGATGCTTTGGTACCATTATACATCTTGAATTACTTTTGAATATGTTATGGCTCTTAATGGGTGAGGTTATGCTAAAAGTCTATTGATTTGGGTGAGGTAAAGCTAAAAGTCTCTAATTAAGGGTGAGACAAGGCCAAAAATCTCATGGAATGAGTGAGACCAAGTCAAAAGTCCTTAAAAAGTGGGTGAGGCTACTACAAAAATCCCAATAATTGGGGGAGGCTATACCAAAAGTCCCTAGAGCTAGTTCTTCATCTTGATTATTGCATATAACTTTGAAAATATAATTATGTTTGGGATTTGGAAGCATTTGATACATGCTTGCTTTCTTTGACATGATAATATGCCATATATGCATGCTTGAAAGGGTAAATGAGCTATTGAGATTCTTTGAATCTTACTCTCTCCACTTTATGTCTAACCTTGTCTAGTGAATTCTCATGGAGCAAAGAATGGAGGTCAAGAAAATTAATTTATGTCACTTTGACAATAAAATAAGATTATATGTAAATTGATGTCAAAGTATGGATGTATATGTTAATTATATAATGTAAACCCTCACTCATATGTAAAAGTATGATAATATGATCTATGAACCATATTTGAAAGCATATATGCAAGAATATAAATTTTTGGTATGTATGTCCTATGGAAAGTGCGTGTATAAGGCCAAATGGGAGAATGGTTTTAAGTTCCATGAGGTTTTAGCCCTGCTATGGTACTTATATATGTTAATGGTCACTTGCACAAAGAGAAGTCATTTTGGACCATTTGATGCTATATTAATACCAAAATAAGCCATAATTTGCTCCTGAACTAAAACTAGACCAAATTAACGAATTTTAGCATAAAATTTGGTAGATATTTAGATTTCATTTAGACCTTTTTATAGAATTAAAGAACATAATTTTTTAAAGCTCTATAAAATTTCTTATGATTTTTTAAAGTTAGCTAAATTATGTAAATTTGCCCTATCATTGTTTATTTGATCAATTCTAGTTTTTATGTATTTAAGGGGCCGAATGAATTCTAATACTTATGAAATTTTATAGGTATATAGTTGGCATCACAAGCTTTCCATAGCCACTAAGATCACTCAATTTAGATCTATGTAGCTTAAGATATGTAAGGATAAAATTTCAGGTCTGGATAGGGACAAAATCTAATAGTAGTACTTTTTCATTGGATTTTCATGGCCTAGGCAAAGTTTTTTATCTAAACGTTTTTTAGCATGTAGATTATGTTCTGACCTTTACAAAAAGTGCTTATTTGCTTAATTTGGAGTTTACTAGCTCAAGTTATGAATTTTTAAAAACTTTGGCAGAAATATGGAAATGCATGGAATGCTATGAACTTGCTAGTATGTGGTGCTTGACCGTAAACCCAAATTCCATGCTTCTTTTTGTGATGTTTCTATATGAACAAGTGTATTAAGGATGAAAGATGAGTTTGGTAAGTTGAAATGGTTCATTTAACCAAAAATGAAGTAATTTGACATTCAATGATGATATTTTTCATTGCTAAAAGTGTTGAATATATGAAAAATGATGTTATAAGCTTATTGTAATGTAAAACTTGTGCTATCTTAATACGGTATTACACATATACATTATAGTCATTATACATATGTCTATCTCAAAATACAGTTTAACAAATCATAATAAGAAAATAAAACATTAAGGACATAATTCCTCACAGAGCTAAAGTCTTTCCACAGTCGAGTTTGCTACTCTTACTGGTAGGGGGCTAGTGGATAAAAGAGTTAGATTCTAGGGAAAATCTCAGTAGCATAATCCTACTCTAACACACATTAACCACTCAAGAACATATGTATGCATATATGCATGTATATAGATTTTCTGACATATGTGCTTTCTAATATGTGAAAATATGCATACATGCAGCTGAAAATTTGGCCAAGCTTACTAGACTCTCTTCCTGAGTGGCTCTAATACTTAACATAACAAAGAACTACTTTGCTTAATTCCTTAATCCTCTTTTTTTTGCCATCATTAGATAAAGTTTCACTTATTAGACCAGTAACTCATAGAACAAAAAACTCATATAACTCATTCAAACATGAAGTAAACACAATAAACAAACAATGAGGCACTTAAATATTTAAAAACATGATAGAGATGAGGAAAATGCTGCTTTAAGTTTATCCTTAATGTTATAGGTGCTAGTCTTCTTTTCCTTTTGATCTTTCTTTTTCCTAGCCAAGTACTGACACTGAGGCTTTTTACTATTTTGATAGCCTACATTATCACATTATGTCCAAATTAGAGCCAAGGCTCCAATATACTAACTTTATGCTTTTTTATACAAGATTTATGCAATTCTAGCCCTTCAAAAGCACATTAAGACCCTTTTTCTAGGACTTTCTTTCCATAACTTATTGACCACATTTCTAAGGCTCAACTAGTTCACCAATTGCCTTAAAATAGTGCTTGAAACTTTTCTAATTTGGTTCCTTAGCTAGCTTTTCTAGGTTGCCCTTCATTTAGGCCCTAAATTAGGGTTTCACATGAGTAAGTTTTCCTAGGCAACTCAAACTCTCTAAATTCTTATTTTAAGCCCATACTTAAACTTTTACTATTTATATGATCAAATTCTTTTTTTCAAGCCCTTTTCTCAACTTGGTATATTTGGCCCCATTTTGCAATTTTTGCTAAACTCACTTTTATGCCTCAATACCCCATTTCAACATCTTAGATAGCTCTTTATGCTTTCATTAAGTTCACTATAATGCTCAAACAAGCTTCTCCTAGAATGCTCAAACATAAGCATGGCCATCTACCTAAGTTATGGTTTCTTAAACATCTAGAAAATTTGACTTTCATAATTAGTCTTTATAATTCAAACCAATGCTTCTCCTAACCTTTATGATTCTCTAAAGACTTATAAATTCATTAGAACTTAAAAACAAGCTCATTTGGACCAAAATTAAAGGGGGTAGTCAAGAGGTGTGCAGGGCAACCTTTAAAGGAGTTTTCTTAATTGCTATGGCCAATTCTCTTTGGTTTTAAGTCCTAGATAGTTTCTACATGCTACATATCATCAAATGCATGCAAGGAAATGTAGAGAGAGAGAGAGAGATAGACTTTCTCTCTCTAGGCATGACATAAAAAGCCAAGAAGCCATGAAATTTTAGGTTAAAACATAAAAAAGTTATACCTTGAATCAAAGCTCGTTCAATACTTTACGTTTTCCCCTAATTAGTTTTTTGAAAAGTGCACTCTCTTCCCCCTTAGTGGTAGTTGAACCTTCACTAATTCAAATTCTAAAACTGCAAAAGAGCATAAGGAGGGGAACATTTTTTCTAACTAGGTTTAAGTGAAACAAGCTAAAAAAATACTTAAAATACTAGTCTTTTCTCTTCTATCCCTTCTTCTCCATATGACACCATGGGAGGGACCTTGAAGCGTCTAAATAATATGATAGAGGCTATGGAAATCATGGCTGGTCGAAGCATATATATGAAAAAAACACAAAAGAATTAAATGTGTTGACTTTTTGACTTTTATAACCATTTTGCCCTTACTTCCTTAACTTAATAATTTTTTGCATTCCAATTCAATTTTTCTATAGATTTGGACTCCATATTCAATTTAGAAGATCTTAAAACTCTTAGGCCAATTTTCCTAGGCTACAAGGGCTTTGAATAGTGTAAAACAACTTAAAATTGTACTACGGTACTGGCTTTCTTGCTCTTTATGTTATTAGTGTTTTGACTTGTTTCATGCTTCTTAGACATTTTTTATAGCTCATTTAACTCATATGTAGCAGGAAATAATATTAACTAACTTTAGTTGACTTTTTATTAAAATCCCTATATTTCTTACTTTTTTGACATGCTTATGTTCTCGTGCCTTTGTTTCTCATTCCTTTCTTGCTTCTCTCTTTATTTTCTCTCTTTAATTAGTTTTCAACTATCTTTCTCATGTCCCTCTAACCTATTTGGAGGTCTAGGTCCAATTAGAAAATGTTAGATGTTACATACAAGACCAAGATCAACTTTGTCTTCACTTACCCAAGTATTGGAGGAAGGAAAACTAGGCATGGAAAGTATGATTTTTTCTCTTAAATAGTTTATGACCAAGCTTTCTTTCTCTTTCTTAATTTGGTCAAATGTTATGAATGAAGGAACAAAGGAGACTTGTGTCACTTAGCTTGCTAAATGGAAAGAGATTTAATAGGCTAGGTGGTACTTACTTGAATCAATTAGATAATGGAATTGCATTCTAGGACTTAGCAAATTGTATGTAATAGTGGTAGGTAGTTTTTTTACATTGGCATTGACTTAAGTCAATGCCATTACCTATTTACATTCTATGATGCATAGCGTTATGTATTGCTAACACTTAAATGATATACATTTCAAGTATCAAAAGTGAATTGTGAAGAATTTGTAGGCTAGGTGTAACTTATTGGTGATTGCATAGAAGCATAGTTAAGTTGGCTATTGTCGCACCATACTTTATTGGATTCCATATTCCCATATTCAAGGTAACTTTCATGTACAAGCAAGGAAAATCACAAAAAGGGAATGAAATAATGTCATTTCCTTGCATTACATTAGGGTTAAAAATTCAAATGTTAATCCGTGAACCTTAGAAACTTACTAACAACATTCTCTAACTATTTTTCATCCATACAATTCATAAACATCTCAAAACTTTGCATCAACCATGGACCAAAAGCTAAAAACCACAAATATGTAAAATTTCACATCAATTGAACATCATTTGCCCCATAAATGACAAAGATCTATTTTCAGATCATATGAATAGTACCAGTGTCAAAACCAGAAAATTTGCCAACTTCAAAAATTCGCCAAAAATTATGTAGACCTCCAAATATTATAAACTTTAGCTTCTCAAAAAGCTCTCAACAAGATCTATATTCATGCCAAATTTTAGACTAAGAAAAACTCATTCGGATAGATTTTTCTATAACCCACCATTATGGTCATTTTTACCTTTTATAAGGCACCAACTTGGTCCAAATGGCTTTCCTTTATGTTTGGCACCTCTTGGGAAAGTTTAAAAGCACAAATACAACTTGTATAAACTACTCAAGTGGTCCCAAACATCACGCATCTCATTTTGGCTATCCCACATCTATGAATACACTAGCAAATGCAAGCCATCAAGTAACCAAATCTCACATTTCCATTGATTTTGCACCAAAAGTGGTTCATACATGCTATGATATTTGTTCATTGGTTTACAACTCAAAAATAATATGTACATGAGTATTTTGACATTCCTACAACTTTAAGATTACATAAGCTACATTATTATCAAAACAATGCTATTCATGCTTCATTGCCTCCATTCCTTGGCTCTTAAGTTCCACCTAAGCCATATGAGATAGGAGAGGGAAGGGGGTGAAATTCATGGAATCTCAATAGCTCTCCTCCCTTTCAATCACATATAAAGAATACAAATCCAAGTCTAAAAATTCATGCATAGATATCATAGCTTTCATAATCATTCATAGAATATTTTTAGCATTCAAGAAGTCATATAAAATATACATAAGCTTGATAGGCAAGTAGTTTAGCCTCACCCATTTTTTTTAAAGATTTTAGACTTGTCTCACCCACTTTCTTAAAGGCTTCTAACTAAACCTTGCTCTTTGAAGAATCTTGGCTTTGTCTCAACCATTCTTGAGGGTTTTTGGCTCATTCTCACCATTGCTAGAGGGTTTTTGGCTTTACTAGACTCAAGCAGACCAAAGCAAGTTCACAAAACATCATTTAAAGACATAATATAACATCATGGTACCATGGCATATAGACGCATACTAAAACATTTCTCATGACTCAAAACATACATACACATATTCAAGACAAGGTAAACATCCACTCATGTATGAGAGAAAGAAGAGAGAGCTACCTTTGTTACAACAACACACTTTCTTCCTTGAACTTGGATCCTCTCCCATAGCCACACACTCACAAGAAGGTGGAACTTGGTTCCTTTGGCCTAAACACATCATATAGAAGCCAATTACACTCTTGGAGCAATTTATAAAGCCACACACTCATTAGGAAAGCTAGCTTGCTTCTAAGGTTCATTTATGGTTCCATAATGCACCTAATGAAGCAACCTTAGTAAAACATCATTTTAGCTCAATTCCTTCCATCTTTCTAAAGTTCTTGACTCCATTGAAGTCTCTTGGAGCAATCACACATTCATTTCATGGAGCCTAGCTAGGTGTTGCTTCATTATGCTACAATATAGAACCTATAGCTCCATCTCATTATCTATGACTTCTAAAATTTTTTCAAGGCTTCCTCTCATACTCTTCCATCATATATGATACAAAAATAAACTTAGAAGAAATTAAAATACTCCCTTGGTGCTTCACCTCCCCTTGGCTGAACTTATGCTTACCTTGGCACCAATGGAGGTTGTCTTGCTTTCTTTGATGGGAGATGCATGTGGGAAGCTCTCTAGGGATCTTAGAAGCTCATGCAAACACTTGCTTTGGCCTAAGGATTCTTGTATCAAAATAGAATTTTAGTTATGTTCTTGAAGCCCTAGCCTTTCTACCTTACATTTTCATAGTTCTTTATTTGTTTCCTTTGTACATTCTTACTTTCCACACCTTAATTCATATAATTCATCTTTGATTTTGTAATATCCAGTTCTCTGAAAATGAGAGAAAACGCGAGAAACATAATGTATGGTTTCTCCGTCAACGTACGAAATTCACCAGATAAAAAAGTAATTCCCCCAAATGACTTACTTAAAGTCTCAAAAAATTTGTGTAGCATTCTAGACTCCTAAAAATGAGAATCTCATGCTCAAATAAAAAGAAAAATGGAGCTAGAATGAAGAAATGAATTTGAACGAAAGGTAGATGAAACGTAAGGGCATTTTCATCATTTTGAGTAAATTTTGAAATTTTCACAAGAAGACTTTTTAAATGAAAGTTTTGAGTTTTCTGGGGTTCTCAGAGGCTTTGAAAACCATGGGAATCCTCGGAACAGTTAAAACCCCTCCAGTGGACATTTTCCAATGTTAGTTGACCAAAACTTTGACTTATTTGTTCGGGAAAGTTTTAACTCCGAATTGAGTGATTCCAAAAGAATTTTATTAAATTGAAGACCTAAATTTCATAATAAAAGAAATGGTTCTTAAAAAGGAGCTAAAATGATTTAGAAACGAAAATGCCAAGAACGAAAAACAAAATTGAAATTTTTGAAAAAGAAGCTTCAAGAAGCCCTTCCTTAAATGACGCCCTCTTTTTCTCCTTCTTAGAACCAACCTTATTTCTGCCCAAGAACAGAAGGGAGAGCAAAGGGAAATGGCACACAAGAGGAGGCAAGAAGAAGAGGAAAAGCAAGGTAAGAAAGCTATGAAAATCTTAGTTTTTCAAGCACTTTCCTTCACCAAACTTCTCTTCATTCTCCTCTTTCTTTCCATGGTTTTATTAAGGTTTTTAGTGCTATTTTGAGGGCAAAACCAAGAAGGAAAATTCAAATTTAAAGAGAACAGGCCAAGGAAAGTGAGAAACAAGCAAGAAGAAGTAAGGAAATAAGGTAAAATCTTTATCCCATGGTAGCTATTTCTTCCCCCTCCTTCTCCCTATTTCGCCTTATATATATAGCTACAAAAGGGCTTGAATTTTGGATAGAACCAAGGGTGAATCCTATGAATTTAAGGGAGGAGAGTAAAAATATGCAAGGAAATTCAAGTAAAAGCCATTGATTTTCAAGATAGCAAACCTAGGGTTTCATGAGCTCCCTTGAAAATCTGATTTGATCTAATTATTCCTAAGCCTAAATGAGTGTTTAGATAAGCTCTTGAGATTCCTAGAAGGCTCCTCATGTGCATCTTCTGTCAAGAAGACAAAGTAAACTTACTTGGTGTCTCTTTAGTCCATAGCTACGGTCTAGAGAGTTTGGAGCACCAAAAGGTAGTTTTAAATTGTTCCAAGCTTAGTTCTGAGTCATGTATGATGGAAGAGGATGAGAGGAAGCCTTAGAAAAATTTTAGAAGCCATAGATAATAAGATAGTATCATAGGTTCCATATTATGGCTTAAAGAAGCAACACCTAGCTAAGCTCCTTGAATTGATTGTGTGATGATTCCAAGAGATTTAAATAGAGTCAAGAATCATAAATAGATGGAGAGAATGGATCCAAGATGATATCTTCTTAAGGTTTCTTCATTAGGTGCATTATGGAACCATAAAAGAGTTTTATGAGTCACCTAGCCTTTCTAGTGAATGTATGGCTTTAGAATTTGATTCAAGAGTATAATTGGCTTACATATGATGTGTTTAGGCCAAGAGAAATGATCTCCATCTCCTTGGATGTGTGGTCAAGGGAGAGGACTCAAGGCTTAAGGAAAAAGTGTGTAAATGCAAGCAAGGTAGCTCTCTCCACCTTCTCTCATGCATGAATGTGTGCTTACATTGTCTTTGGAAGTATGTATATATGTTTTAAGCCATGAAAAGTATTCTAGTATGATTTCATATGCAATGGTACCATGATGATGTCTTATGCATTCAAATGATGTTTTATATACTTGCCTTGGTTTGCTTGAGTGTGGAGAAGCTAAGACCTTCTAGCCATGGTAAGGATGAGCCAAGAACCCTTGAACTTGGTTAAGACAAAGTAAAGTCTCCCAAGAGTGAGGTTAACTCCCAAGAGTGAGTCAAAACCTCTTAGAGAAAATGGGTGAGGCAAATGCAAAATCTATAAGTGAATGGGTGAGGCTAGTCCACTCACTTGGCAAGCCTATGTATACTATGTATGATTTATTCAAATGCCAAGAATGTTTCTTGAATGCTCACATGTTTCAATATGTCCATGCATGCATTTTCAAGGCTTGTATTGCATACTTTATGTGTTATTATTAGGATTATTTGAATCTCATCCCCTCTTCTCCAATGTCTTAACATGCTAGGTGAATCAATTGAACAAGGTAATGGAAGCCACCAAGCCAAGGAGAAGAAAATTGATATCAAAATACATGAAAAGGCCTAGTCTTGTCCCTTTTGCAGCCATACACATGGCATATGATGTAATCTCATGATGAAATTGTTATGTAATTATATGAGCATATGTAATTACCCAAGTGTATGATGTATGAATGAGAATTGATGTCAAATGTATGAAATAACATAATTTGGGTATTGGATGGCCAAAGCTAGCATGTGTAATCTTATGTATATCATGGGGTGGATGAGTGAGTTTGAGAAATCTAGGTTTATGCACCTTTGAGATAAGTTTATAATATCATTTTGGTGCATTCTCACAAGCTCAAGTGGTCATGGTTGCCTTGGAGCTCAAATTGGACCATTTGGACCCTTTGTAAGACACAAATTCAACGATTTTGTAACCCAATGTCAAGCTCTAACCAAATGAATGAATTTACCCATAAAATTTGGTGCACATGTAGGTCTTATCTAGAGCTTTTTAGAAAGCTAAATACTAGATTATTTCGAGTATTGTGGAATTAATTATAAATTTCTAAAGTTGTCATTTTTCTGTTGAACTAATACAGGTACTATTTATATGGTCAAAAACTTGGGCTATGCCATTCATGGGCCAATGATGTCCAATACTCATAAAATTTTACAGGCATAAACTATACATGATGAGCTTTCCATAGCCATCAAGATTGCCCTAATTGGACCTTTGAATAGGGAGATATTAATTTTTGAAGTTGGAGATCAATACCAAGAAAGACAACTAACCTCTGGTACTATTCCATCAATGTCTGGTGGCTAACAGCCTCTTTTTGGTCTAAATTTATTTTTCACATAAATTATACATCTATAGCTTTTCAGAATGGTATAGTGTTTATAATTTTAATTTTTCTAAAATTAGTTATGATTTTTCCAAGTTCTAGCACAAAATTTGAAAAATCAGTCTGAGGCTGCACCATTGTGTTTTGGGTATCTACTCCCTTTGCTCGAGGTATAGGCCACTTTTTGAGCTTGTTATGAGTTTTATTGGTATATTTAAATATGAGAATGAGATGGATGAGTTCATATAGCCCATGGGACTGTGAATAAAAATTTTATCCGTGCTTTGATGCAAGTATATTCATTGTTATAATTCTATCCTTCTTGCTTCATTATGAAATGCATGAAATAAGGCCTAGAAATAGTATGAAGAAAGCTAGATAAATATGGTGTTATAGGTTCTACCTAAAAACACTCTCCCCTTGGCTGGCCATATGTAGGACGAAATGCACAAGAAGAGAAACAAGGAAGATGGGGCATGGAACTAAAGATTTTTACCTTGAATTCAAGCTTTTATTGAATGCTCTTCCCTTTTCTTTGGCTCTCCTCCTTAATTTCAAAATTTCTCCCTCTAGTCTAAGCTCAAAATAAACCCAAAGACTTCAATAAATCCATAAAAAAAAAAGAGGAGAAAAAGATTGGTGAAGGAGAAAGCATGAAAAACTATGAAATTCTTACACTTTTTGCTAGATTTCTCTCTTCCTTCTTCCCTCCATCTTGTGCACCATTGTCATTTGCCCTTGTTTCTATTTTAGCCTAGAAAAGTCAATCATAAGGAGTGGGGCAGAAGTGGGGACGTTTTTATAAAGGTGCTTCTTGAACTTTCATTTTGAAAATTTTCAATTTTGTCTTTTGTTCTTGACATTTTTGTTTCTAATTCGTTTTAGCTCCTTTTTTAGAACTATCTTTTTTATCATAAAATTTAGGTTCTTAATCTTATAAAATGTCTTTACAATCACTCAATTTGGAGCTAAAACTTTTCCGAAAGAATCAGTCAAAGTTCGGGCTCACTACTGTTGAAAAACATCTACCAAAGGAGTTTTAACTATCCTAGAGCTTCCCATGGTTTTCAGGGCCTCTGAGAATTCCAAAGAACTCAAATTTTCTATTTAAAAATCCCTTCTATGAGTATTCTAAAAGTTGCTCGAAATTACGAAAATGTCATTACGTTTCGTTGCATTTTTGTTAAAATCTATTTGGCTATTCTGGCTCTGGTTTCAGGGCACCTCTGGCCTTGACTTATCATTATTTAAGGTTTAAAATATTATTCTAATTTTATTGGATCTCAAATCACTCTATCTGGGAGACTTCCCTTTTTATCTGGTGAATTTTATGCGTTTACAGAGAAATCGTACGTTATGTTTCTTGCATTTTCTCTTGCTTTCAAAGAATCAGATATTATAGCTATTCTAATCCATTTCTTGCATGCATATGGTTAGAAAAGTATTATTAGTAATTCTATATGAATTATCATGTAGACCACATGTTAAATAAAGTATCTTTTACTAACATTTTGATAACAAAATAGCCAAATGATATAGATTAAGAAATTAAGAATAAGGTTGAAATGCAATTATAACTCCACTATTCAAATAAAGTAATAGGATTGTTAGCACCCTAGAAGCTAAGTTGTTACAAATAATGCATAGGAGCAAGAACTTAGAAGGCACATTATCAATGAGGGAGTCATTATTTTGACAAATAAGCATTTTTTTTGTTATGTTAGTAAGATTTTGATTACAATACTGTAATACCTTGAAAATATTTAATATAGGTCATAAAAAAATAAATTCAATAAGGGGTTATTAAGGAAAAATAATTTAATTAAGAATTTAATTAAAAATAATTTATTTTTTAGGTTTTTTAGTTTGAATGGAAATTTAATTAGTTATCATAAGGAAATAATTAATTAGAGATTTTATTCCCAACTTAAATTAAATTATGTTAGAAGAGTCCTAATATAGAATTTAAAAAGAGCCCAATTAGAAATTAACAAAGCCTGTAATCCACTAGATTCATGACCCAAAACCAAACTTCTACTTAACTAAAACACTCCCTCTCTCCCTCATTTTAGCCACATGCATGACATAGCAAGAAAGAAGAACGAGAAAAACGCAAAGAAGTAGAAAGGGTTCAAGGGTAACATTTAAGATTGGATTTGAGGGGGAAGATGCAACTTTTGGCTTAGGTAAGTGGAGAGAAATTTCATAATACTCTTCTTCCTCTTCATTTTGGCATAATTGTCTTCTTTATTTCCATATTGTTTGTGGAATCATAGGCTGGTTGGTGGAAAAAGAAAAGAAGTGAACCCAAGGCATTGGTAAGCTAAACCCCTTCATTTTTGTTGTTTCTATCTAAAATCCATCTTAAAGCTTGACTTTAGTGCTTGATGTTGTGTATGTGCGAATTTTTAAGGAGCCCATTATTAGATTAGGTTTTGGTGCTTGAAGTGTGGATTTGTGACCCTTAAAAGGGTTAGTAAGGTAAATTGCTTGACTTAGTATGATTTGATAGGGTATAGTTATGGTATTCTTTATATCGATTGGGTCTTATTGCTTGAATGTGGTCAAGCTAGACCTGGATTAGCCACTTGGAGTGTGTTGCTAATTAGTAAGAGCCTGAAAGCATCATTATAGGTAATTGTAGGTTTAATGCCATTTATGTTTATGGCGAAATCTTGTTTAATAGCTTGTACATGCATATATAAATGGACATTTGATGCCTAACCAAGTTTACTTGTGATATATTTCATCATGGACCTTGATGTGTGTCCTACCCATTGAGTTATTGGCTAATAACTATATACACTGTTATTATAGGATAGTAGTGGTATTGCAGTCTAACTTAGTTGATTCATTTGAGCATGACATGTCTAATGATTTTCATATATAAAACATTAGTATTGATAGTTCTCTATAAATGAGAATTAAATTTGCATGTGGTTATTAGGATTTCATATCTCATCCTGATTGTAAGTTAACATTTTAGGTGAAGGATCTTTTAATAGTGGCAAGGAAATGCCGTCAGAGAGTTTGCCTTAGTGTTCTAGATTTTTATAGGCCTAATCTTTTGAGTTTTAGTACCAAATGGATGTAAATGACAAATATTGGGGTTCATGAATTCTTTTTGTATAACAACATATGTGTCATGACTCGGCCAATGTCGTTTCCTCATGTTTTGAATATACAGGGTTGATGTCCCCCTAGGTTAATCATTTGATTCTTTTGTAAGTGGTTCTTGGTTGTAGTTATTTTTGGGGTATGTGGGTATTCTATATAAAGTATGGGTTTCAAAGTTTAGTGTTAGGGTTGAGGACTATGGTTAAAAAAATCGAGGAAAAAAAAATAGGTCCCTTACCCTTGATTCAACAAAGATGCCATTTATTTTTTGGGAAAAAAAAAATTATACCACTATCTCAACATGCCGAAACACCCAAAAATAAGAAAAGAAAAAGGTGTTTTAGTTTGTAATAGGCTACTAAACTTATAATAATAAGAATAACAATAATAAATGCGGAGCAAATAAAATTTGCAACGCATCATTTGGACATTCTATTTTCTTTTGTAATTTATTGACGAAAATGCCCGGGCATGGCCTCCATTGCCAATGAACAAATTATCATCCCCACTTGTGGTACCCCTATACGGGAATACTGAACCTCGAGAGACAATAATGACTATCGATTTGAGATGATAATTTATGACCTCAAACGAAATACCAGCAAAGATGACAATTCAAACTTGATTTAGATTAGCAGAATGACAGCTCTAGCTATCAATAAATCCAAGCACACATTGTCACGCACAATTAGGCAAACCCAACAGCCCCCGGGGCCAGAACATGTAACCCATAAACAATTATATATATATAAGTAGACGAGCCCATTTATTCCTAGGCGTAAGACGAGCATCAAGATTTTGCAAACATGATAAACGAAAAGATTCCAATCCTTCTGGGATAGTAAATTGGAAGGAAGAGGATCCAATCCAACTGGCGAAGAAATTATTGTAAAAGTGGAAGACAAGGATTTTAACCGCGTCAAACCAAGAAATATAGCTTAGCTATTCGAAAATGGTTGCACCTCTATCGCCGAAATCACCGTCAATGGGTTGTGCAACTCCTCCCATTAACAATCAACCTCTTCAACTGCTTCGCCCCACGCAAAATCTGCCTCCAATTTCATCACAATCCGTCAAACCGCTTTGTCCCCAATCTAATCCTTCTAGCAGCTTCAATTTGAGGAAGAAGAAAAACAGGACAAGAGGGTTTACCCCTGCTCGGAGCACAACCTCTGATATTTTGCGCTTGATGGATGGTCTTGGCTTCTCTATACCCATTGACATCTACGCCTCTTTGATAGAAGAGTGTACTCTTTATGGGGACCCTAATACGGCCATGGAACTACATACTCATATCACCCAAAGCGGCATTAAACCTCCGTTAAGCTTCCTCAATCGGCTCCTTCTCATGTTCGCATCATGTGGTCTGGTGGGGTGTGCCCGCCACCTGTTTGATACAATGACTGTGAGGGACTTCAACTCTTGGGCAACGTTACTTGTTGCTTATTTTGATAATGCAGACTACGACGGAGCCATAGGTTTGTTTCTCAGCATGCTTAACCAAGTGGGCATGTTGGAATTGCCTAAATGGATCATGGTTTGCCTTCTGAAGGCATGTGCCTGCAGTATGAATTTAGGTCTGGGAAAGCAAGTTCATGGATGGTTATTCAAGTTGGATATTAGTGACGATGTGCTTCTCACTAGCTCATTGATTAGATTTTATGGGAAATTCAAGTGCCTGGAAGATGCAAACGTTGCCTTTAAACAAGTGGCGAGACAAAACACCTTCACCTGGACAGCTAAAATCGTCAACGATTGCAGCGAAATGCATTTCTCCGAGGTTCTTAGTGACTTCAAGGAGATGGGAAGGCAAGGGATAAGGAAGAACACTTTTACGGTTTCTAGTGTTCTCAAGGCATGTGCAAGAATGCTAAGCCATGGACACTCTGGTGAACAGGTCCACGCTGATGCCATCAAGCTTGGGCTAGTCTCGGATACTTATGTGCAATGTGGTTTGATAGACATGTATGGAAGAAGTGGGTCAGTGAGAGATGCGAAACTGGTGTTTGAAATGATCCATGATAGAACAAACGTTGCTTGCTGGAATGCAATGCTTATGGGATACATACAAAACGGGCTGTACATTGAGGCTATTAAGTTTCTGTATCAGATGAAGGTGGCTGGAGTGCAGCCCCAAGAGTCTCTGCTTAATGAATTAAGAATTGCTTGTGGTAGTAGAGAAGTGGAATGGATATAGGTAGCCCAAAAAAATTGAATGGATCTAAGAGTTCATCGACTTACACTACCTAGATATTAACGTTTATATTTTGATATAATGTTACAATTATGGTATTTATATAGAAGACTCGACATTCGTAAAAATTACAACATTATAGCAGAAACAAAATGGTATTAGAACAACTGAAATGAAAATATGAAACTACAGTTTTGCTATTATTTTATATTAGAATTGCTGCCCAAGTGGTTTCCATAAGCACAATTGAGTTTGATGGTGACAAAATTAAAGGTTAAAAGCATTAATTAAAAAACCATATGACGAAATGGATCTTGCTTTATTTGAAGCCCAACAGAGCTAGTTAGAAACAAAAGAAACCAAGGCAAAAAGAATGTTAGATTATAACTACCCTTTACAAAATTAAAAAGCTTAAGGAGAGTATAGAGTGGAGGACTTTGTTCCCTCCATCATCAAGCAAAGAAAATATAATAGATTCTTTTGGTTGTTGGCTTCCTTCTCAAATGGCTCAAAAGCATTAAATGGCATTACTTGGCTCCTTCTCTCTACTTCTAAACGTTGGGGTACCTCTCTTTCTAGACCATCCGAAAGCTAACTGAAGTCATGCCTACTTTTGAGCCTCCAAAATGTGCATCAAAGAGGAGAATAAAGCTCCATCTTACAAAGGCTGGTTGGTGGTTAAAGGTGATAAATGTAGTAAAACCTCAAGTGAAGTAGATTGAGGAAAAAAAAAAAAAGCATCAACATTTGTTGCACTTCAACTTCTATAATTCTCTTAAGCTTAATATAGGGTTTATCTTGCTTTTGAGACCATTTATTGAGCAATCCTTATGTTCCCTTCATTTATAAGGGTCATCAAATTATTCACCTTTTCCGATTAATCTTCATTAGGTGAGTGGAGAGTGATGTGAACATTTAGACAATAAATTTCTCAATCCCGCATGAGGTTGTATCATAACCCAAAAAAGCTAGAAAAATCATATTGTAAAACAATGAGATCTTAACCCTATACTTATAAAAAGCACAAACCCGAGATATAAAGAAGGATATTGACATAAAACTCTACAAAGGGATAAGAATGAGAGTGATAAATTAAATTGGAACGCCACAAGATAACAATCTTGATAAGTTCACAAAGTTCATAAAAAAACCAAAGTGAAAAACTTTATCTATACAATAATTCAAATTCTTAAAGCTTTTTTTTCCCAAAAAACTGCTCACATCATGTATATATATATATATGGCAACAAAAATAAACCCCCATGGCTAATAAACTAAAATTAAAGAAAGGCCTTGTCAAACCACTCTTTCTAAAGCTATACTAAACTATTGAAGTATGATTTTCTTAATAAGCAACGGAACTATGAGTAAAAATACTAATATATGTGTAACAATATGAAATTATTTAATTTTTTTTAATCTCAAATGACTAATACAATTTAGGTCTATTGTCAACTTTGTTTAATTAGTTAACTAACCATTACTTATATCAATAATCTCTAAAACACCCTATTTATCCCTTAGTTCTTGAACTTATAATTTCTAGAGGATTTCTTAATATGCATAATAAAACTAATCTTATACACAATTCATCCCAAAGACTAGACTCTTGAAAAAAAACATGAATCCTAGCTAGCTAAAAAAGGATTTTCCTAAATTAATTGGCACTAGCCAGCTCGAAAGGAATTTTACTTAAGGGTTACTAAAAGACTAGCCAGCTAAGACTAAAAAACTTGCAATAATCTTTTAAAATAGCCACAAGTTTAACTCTAAGAAATGGATAGAATAACTAACCACAATTGAGAATGAAACTTTATCGTTGTCCTTCCCAATTGAGAATGAAACTAGAATGTTCTTATTTACCTTGACTTCCCCATATTCATTCAACCATTAAAGCTTATATGTATTGGTTGCTTTGTAGTAGGCAAATCTAGTTTCTCAACCAAAGTAGTACTAGTTACATTAGTACAACTACCTCTATTAGTAATCATGATACATACTTTTAACTTAATGTGGCACCTTGTATAGATGACACTATCACATTGCTCATCATTGTCTTCTTTTACTTGCAAATTCAAAGTGTGCCTAGTAACCAATGCTTCTCCCTCAATAACATACTTTACATCACTTGCATCTTTTAATAGTGGTATAAAGTCATCATCACTTTCACCTTCAGACTCAGTCTCTCCATTATTTTTCAAAATCATTGCATGCTTGTTTGGATATTAAGATGTAATGTGACCTATTCCTAAACATTTAAAGTAGTTTATATCTCTATTCCTCTTTGGTTAGAGTCATTGTAGCATTTACCTTTGTTGGTTCCCAAGTCCTCACCCTTACACAAATATCCTTTAGGCTTAGGATCAACATTGTCATCTTTCTTTCCTCAATTCAATTTCCATGATGATAAAGAACTAGAAATCTACTTAAGTTTTATAGAACCTTTCCCCTTTTTTTTTTGGTTGCTATCTTTTCACCTTCATAGCCATGTGTACCATGTCTTCTAGTTCTACATATTGTTGTAATGCAACTACATTGGATAAATCTCTGTTCAATCCATGCAAGAAACATGTCCTTGTTGCTTTGCTATCTTCTTACACATTAGCTTCAAATCATTATAATCTCTATCTCTTTATGATAGTCTTTATTGCTCTTAGACCCTTGGGTGAGACTTTGCAATCTTTGATACAGATCATTATTATAATGGTTAAGAATAAATCTCCTCGTGATAGCCTTCATATATTCCCATGTATCAATTGGCTTTCCACAATACCTCCACAAGCTTAAAACAATTTAATCCCACCAAATAATAGCATAGTCAGTGAAATTAACAATAGCAAGTTTTACCTTGAAAGAAACAATAGCAAATCTTATTACCACCAAATAATGGTAATAAAAAATTAGCTCCACCTTCCATTACCACTCCAAATATACATCAGGATCATTTCTGCCTTGAAAGGGTGGAATTCTTATCTTGATATTACCTAGGTTGCAGTCAATTCTATCATTTTGCCACCTCACATCTCTTTTACCAACTCTACCATTAGAATTGATACCCAATTGACTATTGTGGCATGATTATTGTTATTAAAATCATCTCCTTCATTGCTATCATAGTCACTATAATTTGTGTCTTTCTTTCCTTCCAGTGTTAGGAACTTCTTGTCACTATCCCCTTTGCAAATTGGCTATAGCAACATCTTGCCTTTCCATATTATCTCTGATCTCACCAAACATAATGTTCATTTGCTTAAATTGTTTTTGCATAGCTTGCAACAACACAAACGAATCGTCTTGCTTAATGTTTGCTCCATCATCTTTGTCTTTTGAAGCCATGATAGTGAATCCATAAAATTTGTTGGTAAAAACCTCACAACACTCCCTTTTGTGTTTACACTCAAATGAGGTCACTCACACTCATGTTTCATTCTTGTTTTGTCTTTTGTCAATACTAAGCTTACTCACTCTTACCTTTTACTAGTCTTAAAATTTTCCCTTTTAGTTTTTTTATGGAACTAAATAAGGTAACTAGGAAAATCAACTTGCAACAATCTTAAACTAACAAAATTTAGAAATTTAATTCAAGAGTGTAAATTAAAGAAACAAAGAGAGAGAAAGAAAAAAGTCAAATGACAATCAATGAGTAATAATGAACAAAACAACACATCCCAAGATTAAAGGAAACTTTGATTAAAGGAAAGATTTTTAATTGGTCACAAAAAGGAAAGATTACTTATTGGTATCAAAAGGGGATGATTATTGATTGATATAAAAAAAATTTCACCTATAATTAGTCCTAATTTTTGTTGAATAAGGATTAACAACAAATCCTAACTAACCTCTTTTTTTTTTACGTTGGCTTTTTTCATCCTTTTACTTGTTCCTTTTCTAAAATTTTATTCTCCATTTTTTTTAAGCAAGGTCTTCTCTATCTCTCTCTCTCTCTTATTTTTAGCTTCTTGCAAGAAAGAAAAACAACGAAGGATATGATGAACTTAGATCAAGGAATGATTAAAGACAATAACAAAACAATGCAAATCTTAAGAAAAACACAAAAACTAATAAAACAAGGAGGAAGAATTGATTTCTAGAGCCAAGCTTTAGTATAAGCTAATGTAAATCTTTAGATAACAAATGCCTCAAACCCACATGAGATGAATCACAATATAAGAAAACTAGAAAAATTCAATTGTAGAACAATTAGATCTTGACCCAATGCTTATAAGAAGCACAAACTAGAGATATAAAGAAGAACATTAACAGCAACTCGAGAAAAAGGATGAGAATGAGAGTGATAAGTTAGATTGGAACACCACAAGACGACAACCTAGATAAGTATGCAAAGTTCATAAAAAAACCAAAGAGAAAAACTCTCTCTATACAATAATATGAATTCTTGAAGTTCTCTCAAAACATTGCTAACACCATATATATATATATATATATGAGAACAAAAATAAACCACAATAGTTAATGGACTGAACTTAAAGAAAGGTCTAAACTATTATGAATTTCTAGCTCAAGTACGATTAGTAACCCATTTACAATAAAAGCTCAATTCTTACAAAAATTACACAAAAACATAAAACCAAAAACATGAGTTTAAATAAAAATAATGTTTAGCCTATTTAAAACTATAACGCACTAATTCTAGTTCAAGCCCATAGAAAGGTGCATTCCAAGCCTTGTTTCAACCCTAACTACATATTTGAATGATGTTTACAAGGCTTTGATTTTGGTCCAAGTCCATTTTCATATTTATTGCATCATTAGAAGCTTGTTTGGCTTATACTTCTTTAAGTAATCCACTTAAAGCTTTTTTCATTCTTTTAATTCTTACTCTTGTAGTTGGATTTCCATGAACATGTAATGGATCCCTTGATGTCTGCATGCCTCCTTTTAGATTCCCATCAAAGTGTGAGTTTAGGGTGAGTTGTGAGAAAATCCCATGTAATTTGAGGTGAGTTAGGAAATCTTGTGGGTGAAAACTTGAAAACCATCCCTTTGTATTGTTGAGAAGTTTTTGCTAAAAGAAAAAAAAAAATCTCTTGAATCTTAAAGGAATTGGACATAAGCCTATTTGTGTCAAACCAGGATAAATAATAATGTCTTCTCTCTTCTTTGTTTCTATATTTTTTTAGTGTCTTAAGTTTTAATTAATTGATTATTATGGTTTTTGCCTTACTATTTTACATTTCAATTATCTGCTTTTGTTTTAATGGGCTATATCCTAAATCTTCATTTATATTGTGAAAATATTTAAAAATTATTTTTTTTTGGGCATAAATACATATTTTCCCTCTCTAGGTGTATTCTTCAAGTGTAGATAAGGCATACCCAGTACCAAACTAGGTGTAGCTACAAAGTGAATTACTGATTTAAGAAGCCTATAGTAGTCACTCACAGCATTGGGTTGTACATTGATTGGTAAAGGTTGTTCAAATTTCATAGTTGAGAGAAACAGGGAGATATATACCAATGGCTGATTCGAGAACATAGGAAAACCAATAATGAATAGAACATTTTTTCTAATACATTCTTGAAAGCAAAGGAATTAAAATGTTTAGTAAATTGATTTGGTTTGGTCAAAGCGAATTGCCGCAACACCCTTAATTTGCAGTAGATTCTTTTCTTATTACTTTGTTATGTTGAATAGTGCGTCTAGATAATTATGAATTTGCATTATCTTGAGACTACTCCAACCTAAGATGATTAGTAACAAGTTTGGCTCCAATTGTTCTCAAACTGCCTTTTTTTTTTGGATTAAAGCTTTTAAATGATTTAAAAAGTGCACATTATGTTCAAGCAGTCTAAGAATTAACTAATATTTACTGCTTTTAGATGCTATTATGTTCACTAGAAAAGCTTACTCTTTATTTATAGAGTAAATTATACTCATTTCTCATGAGTTTTGATGAAATTATATAGATTTTTTATATTTTAAAAATATATACATATTAGTCTTATTATACCCTTTTTTATTAAAATATTTTTCATTAATCTCAATATATATTGGGTGATTTTTTTAATAAAGAAGTAAAGGTTATGACCTTCATTATTATTTTTCATCAAAATATATCTAAATATAAATAAAATAAAATAAAATAAAAGGGTAAATTATGTTTTTACTAAGTATAACAAAATTTTAAGCAGATTTTTTTTATCAATAAAATGTTAAATTGTGATAGTTTTAAAGTTATTTTATTTTCATTTTTATACAAATTGACTAGCTAATGGTTAGCTGTTGATTTTCAACATTACTATTTAATTGATTAGTAAATTAATTCCTTAAAGTTAGTTTTAACTATAATTTTGATTTCAAGTAGTATATTTTTTTATTATCAAATCTATTTTTCTAAGTTGTTGTTTTTGAAGGAAGATATCTTGGTTTAAAAAAATATATATGTATTTACATCAATAGAGAGTATTATAATAAAGAAATTAAAATTAAAATTAAAATATCGTGCAACTTTTGATTTCAGAATAAGGGATTATATATTTTAAAAATATAAATATATAATTTTAATAAAAGAAGTAAGTTTAATCCACTCTTAATTTTATGAGCCTCCCAGTGTTTTCTTGTAAATGAGTCTGGGGAACAAAACTTTCAAATAAAGAAAAAGAATTTCATTTCCAATTGTCCCTTTACATTCCCTCTTTACCACATATCTAAAACACGGCGTTAGCCTTTAACCTGCATGCCCTTGCATTCATGTACAACTGCGACAAGGATCTTCTATATAATTGTTAGGTTATAGAATTCACACTAGGGCCCTCCATTAGAATTGCTTCCTTCAATCCCACAATTTTAGATTTAAGTATTTCTTTATATATTCAAGCGAAGCAATGAGCCTGGCCTCGTATAATCAGGACCCATTTTCAGTTTTTAGTGGTCCTTCATGAATTATGATTCAAAGAGTTGGATCTTCACTACTAGAAAATCACTAATTAGTGAGGAACATTAGCGACGACATCGATATTCCTCTCTAATAAACTAGATTAGCAAGGAATTTTGTGAGGAAAATTAAATTCGTCTCTAAGAATAACTTTAGCGAGGCTCAATTGCAAGGGATATTAAAGTCCTCCCTAATTCTCCAAATTAGCAAGGAATGTAGCAAGGGATCCCTGGCGAGGGCATGCATAATCCTCTCTAAAATTATCCAGTTAACGAGGAAAATAGCGAGGAATAGCGCAACATCTCTATATTGCCCAATTAGCGAGGAATTTAGCGAGAACTAATTTTTCCTCTCTAAATAGCGAGGGAATTGCGAGGAATTGGGTTCCTCTCTAAAAAATTAATTGAAAAAAAGGGAAAGCAAGGCATAAAAATTAGTTATGATAGGGTTCGAACACAGATCAAGTCAGTTAAGTTGTTAATATTTAACCAACAATACTATTATTTAACAATTGTGTCCAAAATCTGGAAATTTAAGGCTTGCTTCTTCTGGTCAGCTCGTATTAGCCTGTGTTTTATTACATGTAATTACTGTCAATTATATTTATGATCCCTGTGCAATCCATGAAGATTCAATACGGCTCACTACCTTTCGCCGACCCATATTAAAAATATTAATATTGTAAAAATTGTTCTTTTTCTAATTTAATTTTTTAAAAGTAAAATCTCTTAATCCAATTCTCCAATCATTTATTTTTATTAAAATGATTTATTTAAAAATATTTATAACTTTTTAATAAATTAAAATTTAATTCATATGCAAAAAATAATCTCCTTGATTAAGTCTCTGTCTTTAATTAATGACTATTTAGGATTTTATTTTACTTTTCAATAAAAAGTTTATTTGATTGAAAAATTTGGTTGGAGGAACGAAATTAGAAAGGTTTCATCAATTGAGGATTAAATTGAGATAAAGGTGATTGTTAAATAATTAAATGATTAATTTATTCTAAAGAATTTAAGTATCTAATGTTTTCATTATTTATTTTAAATTTATTTTATTTTTTACCATAAAAAGTATATTTTGTTATAAAATGTTTCATAGAATAATATTACCTATATATACTTTCGATTTTTTTTTGGCGATGGGAGAAGACAATATGTAAGATTCAAAGTCCAAACCAGCTGTTGTCAATTTGGAGTAAGAAAATAAATTAATAATATCAACAGTATTTGCTTTTTTATGAACCCATGCTTGTTTACCTACTCTTGCTAAGGGCATTTTCAAATGGAGGGAGCGACAGACAGGCGAAGAAAGGGAGTGAGAGACCGAAAAAAGAAAGGAGGCAGGGAAGTGAGAACGAGAAATTGAAAAAAATTGAGGAGGGGATTTTTTGGATAGAGGTGATTCGAAGAAGGAGTGAGCGAGAGATTTCGAAGAGGGAGAAGCTGGAGAACGTCGACGAGCTGAGAGCAACAGGGGACTGGTAGCGAGAGAAAAAAAGAATCAAAGAGAAAGACCGAGGAGGTTCCCGGATTCAGGGAGGAGAGGCAAAGAAACGAGAAATAAGTCAAAGATTGAAGCCGAGAAGCATGAAGGAGAAGCTTGTTCTTCCCTCAAAATCCCTGCAGGTAACCCATGATTCCAGTTTACTTTCATTATTAATGCAATTTCTTGGTGATTGCTGGTGGTCTGAGATGGAAATGGATGATTAAGTAGCATTCTTATTGGGTAGTCGTAGACGAAGTTCAGAAGGCCATGCTTTATATACGTCCTTAGGAACGCATAACAGGTACTCAATAAAATGCCTGATAGAAGGTTAGGTAGGGTTTTGGTGTTTCTATGAATTAGAGAAATGTAATTCTTCCTCCAAATAAACATGAATGCATGATATTGCTTGTATTCAAAAGATATAGCAAGTTCCAAGCAAATATATACATATATGGTTAAGCATTGTTGATAATCCTTTTTTCTCTGCATTTGGCATGTTTTGAGGATTTGACGTGAGATGCTTTGTTTGGGAGGTTATGAAAATGATGTAGGCCCCAATATATACAACCTCAAGGTATTATTATGCATTTGCTCGAAAGTCTAAAATCAAAGCATTATACAAAATTTAAGAATAATCCTTTTCCTTCCTATGCAAACCACGAGCTCAAGACTAGAAAATTCACATTTTTTTAGGCCTCATATAGGCACAGCCACACATAAACACATTTTATGACATCCTCAATAAATTAGCAACATCCATATATGTATTTAGAACAGTGTTGTTTATTTTTTATTTTAAAAAAGGGTTTAATTGCTTTTAAATGGTTGAGAGTTGTTGGTCATTTAGCAACTACAACTGTCTTCAATGGGTTGGTTAGTGTGTTAAAGGAAAGAGGAAGGGGTAGTGTTAATTGATTCTCATTTGGACTGAAGGAAAAGAATATATGAAGAGTAAGCAAAAAATTAGCAATATGGACCAAAGGGAATGATTCATAATAGAGATGCCATATCATATACGTGGATAAAGAATCGTCACGTCCACTCATGAACAGAGACAGAATGAGAGGCGTAATAAACGAGAACGAACCAATTAAGCGCAAGAGTGCCTTGCAATATATTTTGGTGTAGTTTTGCTATGTTTTCATTATTAAAATGACGAAGGTGGTTCCCTGATTCAAGCTGGTTTCTCATAAGTGTTGTTGTTTTTGCTTTTAAACTGGTCCTTACCTTAATTTTTAGTATGAAATTGTGCAAAAATTTTTAGTATGACCTTAATCTTTTAATTGAAATTGATTTTTTCTTTGTGACCTGTCCTTACCTCCCATTTTGTTATATCTAGTGCTTTAAATTACATATAATTTGTTTGACATCTTTTGATCTTATATTTTTTAGTGATGTGTTATGCAAGTGTTGCTTGTATTTTATCCTTTTTTTCTATTATAACTTTTAAGATTTCATTTTAATGTAGAGAGATGAGGGTTGATAGAAGTTGGATGTACAATAGACAAGATCAAAGTAGAAAAGGGATAACTGAAGAATTTATAAGTGGCATAGATGAGTTTATAGAGTTTGCAATACATCAAAAAGACTTTGTTTCTAATGGCATGATAAGATGCCCTTACTCAAGATGTGACAATATGAAGTTTCTTGATATAGATATTGTTAAAACTCACCTCTATAGGCATGGTTTTGTGCCTGAGTACTACCAGTGGGTCTCTCATGGAGAACCCTATGTACCAATATCTAGGAAAGAATGTAATATCAATTTAAGATCTCAATTGAGGGATGATAGTATCCCAATTATCAATCCTTGTTGTAATATGGTATTGGAAGTTGCTGGTACTAGTTTCAATCCAAGTGCATTTGATGGGAATGGGATCTCTAGTAGAGATGAAATGTTTGAAATTAAGGAAGAGCTTTCTAATCACAAGGCTAAGAAGTTTTATGAGATGTTAAAAGCTGCAGATGAGCCACTTTTTGATGGGTGTAAAACACATTCTACATTATCTGTGGTGACAAGATTGCTAAATATCAAGTCTGAATTTAATATGAGTGAAAGTTGTTTCAATCAGATCCTACAATTAATCAAAGAATTGCTACCAGAAGATGCAAAGTTGCCTAATGACTTGTATAGGACAAAACAAGTGGTTAGTAAGCTTGGGCTAGGGTATGAGAGGATACACGTTTGTGTTAATAGTTGTATTCTATACTACAAGGAACACAAAGATAAAATCACTTGTCCAAATTGTGGTCATCCTCGTTATAAACCTAAGAAGAAAGGTGATAAGCAAAAGCATAAAATACCTTATAAGGTTTTAAGATACACGCCTCTTACCCCAAGGCTGCAAAGGCTGTACATGTCATCAAAGATAGCTAAACATATGATATGGCATTCAACAACTCGTCGAGAGTTAGGGGTGATGAGCCATCCTTGTGATGGGGATGCATGGAAGCATTTTGACCAATGTTATCCTTCTTTTGCTGTAGAACCTCGCAATATTCGATTAGCTCTTGCATCTGATGGTTTTAGTCCTTATGGGCAAATGTCAAAAATGAAAAGTCATGATTGTCATGTATTCATGGAGAAATTGCTACCAATTACATTAAAGGACCTAATTCCTGATCCAATTTGGAATGTCATAACTGAGGTCAGCATATTTTTTAGAGATTTATGTTCAATTGTGCTACAAGTAGACCAAATGCAAAAATTAATGAATAATATTGTTGTAACACTTTGCAAATTGGAGAAGATCTTTCCTCCTGGGTTTTTTGATTCTATGGAACATTTACCAATCCATCTACCATATGAAGCCAAAGTTGGTGGCCCAGTGCAATATCGGTGGATGTATCCATTCGAGAGGTATGATGTTCAAATTAGCTGCATAAAAATTATAAAAATGAATAATTAAGTACCTTCATGATAAATAACTTGTAAATTTTTTTTACAGGATCTTACATGACTTGAAAAGAATGGTTAAGAATAAAGCTCGAGTGGAGGGATCTATTTGTGAAGCATACCTGATGCAAGAAATTTCAAACTTTGGTTCATATTATTTTCTTCCTTACATTGAAACCAAGTTAAGCAAAGTGGGTAGAAATGATGATGGTGGTGAGGTTGATGTACCAGATGGATGCCTCTCAATATTTACCCATCCAAGTCGTCCTAGTGGGAAGATGCATGAGAGATTGTTAAGTGATAAAGAATTCAATGCAGCTGCAATATATGTACTTCTAAATTGTACTGAGATTGAGCCATTTTTGGAGTAAGAATAGCAATATTTTTTAATTCTTATACTTAATTAAATTTTATACTATATTTATCTACCTTTAAAAATGTAGGATTTTTTAAGATGAATTGATGGCAAAGAATCCTACTATAACTAAGGAGGAGATCGAGAGCAAGACAAATGATAAGTTTGCATCTTGGTTAAAAGAATATGTTAGTTTCTAACTCTATTATTCAGAATATTAAGGTTTTATTTATTATATTTTATATGAATTATTCAATATTTATTTGATTTGACTAATTTTTAATAGGTATTCAATCCAGAAAATGGTGTTTTTGACAGTCGTGTGAAGTACTTAGCTTCTGGTCCTTTTCGAGAAGTGCGAACGTGGCCTCAATATAATGTCAATGGTTATAGGTTTCATACTGTTGCATACGGCTCAAATAAGATGACAATGAATAGTGGTGTTTGCATTAAAGGAAAATATTATGGTGATTCTGAGAATGATTACTATGGATTGTTGAATGATATAATAGAATTGGAATACCATAACCCAAGTCTCAAAAAAACAACACTTGTGTTATTCAAGTGTGACTGGTTTGATCCCACTGCTAATAGAGGATGGAGGATACATGATCGATACGGTCTAGTTGAAATTAACCATAAGAGAAGGTTTTCAAAGTATGAACCTTTCATATTGGCTGAGCAATCTCAACAAGTTTATTTTGCTAAATATGCTAGTAGAAAAAAGGATAGAGCTGATTGGATGGTTGTGTATAAAATAAAAGCTAGAAGTATGATTGATTCACCGAATTTGGCTTATCAAGATGATGAAGTGTCTAATGTCATTGAACTAGATATAAATGATGGACTCCATCATTTGAGTGTAGATGGTGAAGAAGTTGTAGTGGATAAAAAAAACCTTAATCATGAAATAATTGAAGAGGAAGATAGTGAAAAAGAGAATGATGAAGTTGAAGAATCTGAATTTGAGTCTCAAGATGAAGATAATGAAGAGGATAATGATGAAAGTGTCCAATATGATAATGAGGATGACGATGATGGAGAATCAAACTAATCAAGATAGCTTGTCTTTGTATATGCTCTTTGTAGTTGCTCTTTGTAGCTTTTGTATGTTACCTTTCTTCTTTGTTTTTTTTTTTTTACATTTACCTTTTCTTCTATTAAAGTTTACAATTTTTTCAATGTTCGATTAATTTATTATCTTCATTTTTTAAGCAGTGACTATTCTTGGTGGTCTATTCCAAATTCTATCACCACAAACATTCAATCCTTGATAAATCTCATACTGTGATTGGGCTACATTTCAAGTTTAATTTTCATTTTCTACACTACTTTACTGCACGTTTCCAATATGAAAAATTGTGTTATAGGCTTGTAATTTTATATAGTCAAATAGTAGGATGATCTTGCTGATAAATTGTGTTATCCATCTCATACCCAGATCATGCCTTTTAGAATCTGATGCCTCTTAATTAAAGGGAATCATTCACATTTGCTGTATTTTAGAATTTGAAAATAGATAACCCTTTTGGTCTATTCTGTTATGCCTTGCTTTCCAATTTTTTGCACTCCCTTTTGAACGTATCCTGTATGCTAGACTTGCCTTATTTGTCCTTATTGCTTTTATTTAGGATTGAAGTTTTGGCCCAGTAAGACTACCTCATTTTTAGTATCCCATGCTTATAACTACAAGTAAAATAAGAGTAAAATGTATATAGTCAAAATAAATAGCAAAATGGTTGAGAACACTGGTGCAAACAGCATGTGTTGGAAGCATTCACCAGAAATGGGATTTTCATAACAACAAACTGTAGCGCCTGTGTGTATGATTAAATTTTCTTATGTGTTATCGAACTATGATTAAATTTTCAAATCAAGACAAAACCTGGGTGAAACTTTTTCTAAAATATATATATATAATGACTTAAATTTTATCTAAATTGTTTGAAAGTGGTGAAGGTTTCAATTTAGCTATGCCTAGAGGAAGAGGTCGAAGAGGAATACAAGAGGATAGGGAAAATAGCAATAGTGGAAGAAGTCAAACAACTTCCAGCACACCACAACATCAAGATCCTTCAGAAGTTGTCAACACACATGCTGCATGTGTTCGATGTAACACCCCAAAAATTAATTAAGGTGTTAATCATGGATTTAGATTAATTAGGAATAATTAATATGGGATGATTGGGCAAGTTAAGTGAATGGAGATTTTAGAGAGATGAATTATTAATATGGGTTTGAGAATTAATTGGGATAGAAACTACACCTAGGCCCAAATTAATGAATCATGATGAGAGGCTAATGGAGGCCCAATGAGTTAGGTGTAGACCCAACCCAATTTAATGTGATAGAGGCCCAAGATCCACCTTGTATAGATTTTTATAAGTGGCCCAATGACCCTTGTGCAGACCCAAATCCTTGAGCCCTTCAAACTTGGCCCAAACCTAACTAAATTTTCGTAACCCAATGTATAAAACTGGCCCAATAAAATCCTGCAGCCCAACATTTAAAAACTGGCCCAACAAAGCTAAAAATCTGAAGCCCATTAGGAGTTGGACTTGGAGCAACCCATGACCCATCTCTTGACCCAACTTAACTCCACTAAAACCCTAACTCTTCAGTCTCTTCCTCATTTTGCTGAAACTCAAGAGAGGAAATTCGGAGGTTCAAGGGAGGCTAGGGTTCTACCAACATGGAAGCTCCATTTTTGACTCCTAGAGGATGATTTAGCCAAGGTAAGTTATATATAACTTGACCCTCTCATCTTCCTCTTCATTTTGGTCCGATTAATTTTTGGGTTTGAGCATTTTCATCTTCTTCTCAAATTTGAAATTTGGTGTTGGGTGATTCCTTGCAAGATTTTCGGACTTGGGGGTTAGAGGGAGGATTAGGTAAGCTTTTCCTTTCCATTTTGTGTATCACTTTGCTGGAAAATGCCCTAAGGATAGATTATCATAATGGGTTCTATTATTGTGTGAGATTACAAGGAGATAATGGTGGAAAACTGAATTTTCTGGGCTTGATGATTGAAATGCGAATTTTAGTGCTTCCATGGTGGATTTTCGGAGGTGAGGCTATAGGTGCTGTTAAGTGAGTATCTCCTTCCCATTTTGATACATTTTCTGTTAGTTTGAGACCCCTATAGTTGACCTATGATATGGGCTTTGGTTTCATGTGAAATTACCTAGAAATTGGAGTGAACTATGGCAATTTCTGGTGTGGGAAAGTTGGAATCCGAAATTAAATCCCCTGGTAATTAGGTAAGTAACCTCTAATCTGTCATTAGTAGTTTAACTCTTTGGATATTTGATTGTGATTAGAAATGATGATAATTATGCTTGTTATAGGCTTGGTGTGCATTTGGATTATTATGGTAGCTAGGGGAAGAGTAATTGGCTTCATTGAGGTAACTGGGGTTATTTTTCTAATTCTATGTATATGCTCATGTTAATCTGTTATTTGTAATACATGTTTGATTTTGAAATGCTAAATGTCTGGTTGACTACTTGATTGTTATTATAATTGGACCTTGTGAGTCCATGGTGGAGTTGTGGTGCGGTTGCCACCCGTGCATGTGCTTCGATCGAGCACTGGGTTGTGATTAGACCCCGATGCACTGAGCCCTGGTTGTGCTCATTATGGAGTAGGTGCCGTGGACGGACCTCTCCCGGTGTTATTGGCCATTAACATGTTATGTATGATTGCTGGTATGGGACAGTAGTCATTGGTAGTTCAACTAGTTCATTTGCCAATTGAATTGATGATTTTGATATTGATGACATGAGATTGCCTTGGATTGATTGACTTGCACATATATATGGAAATTACCTTTTGTTACTGAGATTGTATATCTCACCCCATTGTGGGCCAACATTTTCAGGGACCGGACCTCTTAGTGGTAAGGAGAAAATTAATGGAAAATCATTAAATGGTTTGGTAGCACATAGGTTTGAGAGCCTTGTCAAATTGTAATATAACTAATTTACAAGTTTTGTACCATTGTTGCATTGCATCATGAATTGCCAAGTGTAGAAGTATTTTGTTAACATAGAATGTAATCCTATGATATGTTTCTTATAGACTTGACTATTAATGCAAGAAATACCTAATGAAAGTATGATTGAATGACTATTATGGGAGATTTATAATTTGCTGACATAAAATCCCATGGATGAGTAGGAAAATCCACATCTAAATGCTAAATGGGTAATGATAGATTAATTGGGTAATTAAGGTACATAATTACCATTAGAGTTGCATAAATTAAGGTAAAATGGCCCTAGAGTGATATTGGAGGGAAATTGGAGAGCATGAGATGAAATCTTGGGAGTTATAGGAACAGAAGGGAATTGGCCGCGGCCAATATTTAATTGGCCTAGGCCAAATAGAAACAGAGAAGAATTGGCCGCGACCAAAAATTAATTGGCCAAGGCCAAATATGGCAAACCTGCCAGGGAAGAAAACCAAAAGGAATTGGTCGCGGCGAATAGTGATGTTAGCCGCGGCTAAGCCTGGGAAATAAGTTTGGGGGTGTTCCAGAGGGTATTTGGTCGCGGCGAAAGGGGTATTTGGCCGCGGCAAAATGCGTGAAATTTATGGAGGTGTAAGAACTTGAATCCGAGAGTAATTGGCCGCGGCGAAAGGGGATTTAGCCGCAGCGAAGGTGCTCAATTTCTCATATTTACTTAGAAACTTTAATTTCTTTTATGGTAATATTAAGGAATGATTTAGAAACAATTGTAAGAGGTTTTTACGAGTTGGAATTAATGGATGGGAGAATCAAAGGCTCCTTATTAATGATTAAATTCACTTACACATTTGAATAATTATGGTTCCTTAATTAATGACCCTAGTAACATTAAGGTTTAAATTTTCCCAACATCTTTCGAATATAATTAGTTGTGATGACTTTCAACGTTCTGATTTAAATTTTATGGCTATTAATCACATACTTAACCTTAATTATGATGATTAGAAGTTAGGGTCGTTACATTCGACCACACTTATGCATATCTAGAAATGGAAATTCATATGTTTTTCTTGATTTACAATTTTGGTTTAATTTTTTTTTTCTATTAACACATTTCTCTTTGCAGGTTCTGTAACGCCCGATAGGATTTTTGGCCTTGTCTCACCCATGCCATGAGACTTTTGGCATCTCCTCACCCATATTAAGAGACTTTTGGCACTACCTCACCCTTGTGAGCCAATTCCACAATTCAAAGACATTCAAGAAAGCATATTGATACCAAAATAGCAACATAGCATCAAGTGGCATGTCTCAAACATACAAATATACACACAAGCACACAATGACATATATGCAACAAGAAAAGGTGGAGAGCTACCTTGGGGCAAATTTAAGTATTACTTTGCTTGTTCCTTCCCCTTTTCGATTCCACAAACACAAGAAGGTAAGGTTGGATTTCTTTGGCCTATTCACAATAAACAACACTTAATTATACTCTTGGAACAAGTTAGAACACTCAACTCACTCTTAAGA